>CM060906.1:92055556-102055556 GCA_030737815.1 Allium fistulosum | reverse complement strand
ATGCTTAGGAATTCAAAACAAGTTATGATCAAATCACAAGTGTGTAAGAATTTGAAACAAATCACAATTTAGGAAGTTTTCCTTAATATGATATGAAGTTGTTGAATATCCAAGGCATTATTTGCCAAAGTCACAATTGTTCGAAATGTTCAATAGTGAAGCCAATGATCACGTTGAAGTTATATGCGCTTGAGAATCATAAACCAACAATCTGCCTTTTTATTCAATATACTATGCTACTGTACATGCACAAGCCCTTATTTGTAATAAGGTTTGCAAGGTTATAATTGGCACTAAAATCCCTAAATTGATTTAGGGTTACAAAGTTTAAAAAGTTAGAAACGAGAAAATAATTGATCACCCCTCCTCCATGCCCCTTGGTCCATATTTATAGGGGAAGAAAGTTACGACATGGATGTCACATTTCAATGCAGCATGCTTAATCTCTGGCATCAAGGTCCATCTCGATGTCGCCTGGGATATTGCTTTGATTTGATGATTCACGACATCCTTTGGTGTAAAAATGGATTATAGCATCATCCTGATTGCATGCAGCTTGATAGCTTTTGACATCATCCACATAAATGAAGGCATTCGACATTCTTTATCGTACTGGTGACATGAGATATGCTCTTTTATATTGTTGGCATGCGGCAATCTTCTTTACTTATATTGATGAGATGCGATGTTCTTTATCACGTTGCCGAAGTTCTAAGTGGATGGTATGTGATATCATTTAGACTTTCATATTGATGAAGTGCGGTTTTGATAAGACGTGACATCGAAGAGAAGCGGCATTGATAAGAGGCGGCATCGAAGAGAGACAACATTAATAAGAGGTGGCATCAATGAGAAGCGGCGTTGATGATATATCATGCCTGTATCACATTAATGGCTTACAATATGCTATCTTCCGATATCACAGCCTTGATGAAGTATAGTGCTTTATTGATGATAGGCGACATCAGTGGTATGCGTCATCATTATAGGCCTTCGCCATTGGCTTTGATGACCTATTTTTCTTATTTTAACACTTCCTTTGTCTACGAGATCCTTCGACTTCGACATTATTGTTGTCATCATGTCTTCATGCCTTTGGAATCAATAATGGTAGTAATATCATTAATAATGTTCGGTATGTTTTATGAAAACAATTTTTTTAACTTGTAACTTAACATAATCAATAAGTGTTATATGACATGCTCCCTCTATTTCTGCAATTACTATAATAGCGTATTGAATTCATAGGTCCATTATTTACTTAATATAGACTATGTATTTCATATACTATAACTAGTTTACAATGGGGAGTTCGTTGATAAAATATCTTGAACTCAAAGAAATAAATCTCATAGAAAACAATTTCCTATATGAAGATATATTTTGGAATAGAAATCATATTTCTTGTTCCAACGTTAAGTATCACTCATTATTATTACAATATTCGTCTTCGATATTTCTTTATGAAGCAGAAGTGACCATTCACTGTCTTCATCCCAACTGTACCTTAAGTCACATCTACTCTTGTACATTCATTTTTCTTTCTAAATGGTCAAATCATTTAAAAGAATACTCTTACTGTAACATCATAACAAACCCTTTACAAAAGCATACTTGATCATCCTTATCATTTAAGGACATCATATATGATGCACTTTGCGTAAACTGATCAAAATGGTGTTTCAGTGATCGAGTACTTAGATCTATCTTGTAGTTTTGGACTAGTGTTACAGTTAATACAATGCAATCTTTATTGTAATCAATCAAATTGAATACTCGATCTTATAATATGGTTTATTTCTTTGCTTCGAATGAATTAATTTCATCGAAGTATCGTACATTACGAACTATGACCATTTCACCATATAACACTTATAAGTGATAGTATATGGATCAAGTATCCATAGTCTTGTATTGCTTTTGAATTCGAAACTCGTAGAATGCAATACACCTTCTTAACCAAATAGACACTTGAGCGACCAAATTACAAACATATTAAGTAGTTGTAAAATTAGGCACTTGCTTAGGTGTAGAAAATATTAACATGCAAGAAGTATTTAATAGTAAGTGTATAAATGTATCATATTTCCATTCGTCAATCTTCAATTCATTTCAATTTATATATTTCCATTGATAAACGTTTTATCAATCGTATTAAATTCACAAATTTATCAATGTTTATTATTATAACATTATTTAGCGTATGTTCTTATAATATTAGAAAGGTTAAATATTATCATTTCATTTTTCTAATAAGGCTTCCACTAGTCTTTTATGTTTCTCCAAATCGAAGATGAAACATAGAAGTCTTTCGACTTCACTAGTGGTTGTCAGAATGTCTGTCTTGGGATTCCAACCTTGAGTTTGCTCAACAAATTATAGCCCCACAAACGATAGATAACTCCTTATCAGTTGTATCACATACAACTTCTAAGCATGGTTGTAACGACTCATAAATTTTAACCGTTTTAATAACGTAATTAGTTGAAATTTTGTGAAATTTTAAACGATAAAATTTTGAAATAAAATTTGATATCTGGAATGCGTCTAGTTAAACATAGCAACTGGTAAATTTTCGTCCGAAAATATGAAAGTTTATTTCGCGCGTAAATTCACTTCAATTTAATCAGTTAAAAAGCGATGAAAATAAAATATTTTCGAAACCTAAGTATTTTTACATAGAAAAATTCTAAACCATCTTCTAAGCAAGATGTCAGTTTGTCGTTTTTCCAAATTCGGACATCTTTGGCTCCGTCGATCTTATTTTTCAGTGTTTTTCTTGCACTTTCCGCTATTAGAAAATTCGAATTTTTGTAAATTCAAATCGTACCACTGATATCCGTATACCGTTTTGATCGTCTCATCGTGCTGATCTCTGCGGTATATTCAATTCTTCGTTCTGAAGCCCGATACGCGACGAAGCCGCAAAACGGTTGACCGTATCGGTACCCGTTGAAACGCTTGAGCCTTTTGATCCCTGGTGTCCATTCATTTTCTACCCTCTAATCAAGGAACCGTTGCCTTTAATTTGTTACAGCTATTTTGCATTTATATTTGCTATGTTTGAGTTTGTGCTTTTCCACTGCTTTTACTTTCTTCAGCTAAAATATATATTATGCAATTCACGTGTATAAAGTTATATACATCAGTTGGCATTCTTTGCTTGAACCCATTTGCTAACATCACTATAGTCTATTCATTTCTTTATTCATTACTTTGAGAAGATTTACAATATAAAATAATATATATTAAATACGAATTTAGTGGTGTAGCTGTCACAACCTGTTGTGACCATTCATTGTTCCACATTTATTTTGGTTCGTGCCTTTACATTTTCCTTTTGCCTGGCTCAAATTCAAACTGAGCTGTATTCACTCTCCTTCCCTCATTTTCATTTTCTGCCATGACAAACCTATTCCCTCCTTCTCCGATTCAACCGTGCTCCACCCAGTACCCCACCACTTCGGCCTCCATTCGAACACCAGACAACGCCACTCCCTCCTCTATGACCTCCACTAGCATCTTCCCCGACCCGACCCACTACGTGAGCGGCCACCGAGCGCAACTCACACTCCGCCCTGCTCCAACAAACTCCGACGAAGCCTAGCCTCGCCAGCAACCATCGAGCCTTGCCGTTCATCTCTCACTCCTCCACCCACCTAAAACACTACGCAGCCTAACACACCTCTTCTGGTAAATTCCCCTTTCTCTGTTTTATATATATTTTCTAATATTATATTGATTATATAAAAGTGTTTGAAAACATATGTACTACTGTATATTTAAATGCATAGGTGTATATCAATTAGCCTACATATGATATCTATTTGCTGTATATAGGCTGTTAAGCCTGTTATATGTTTATTTATATATATAAATTTGTTTTTCAATTCTTATTTTATATATATCTTGGTTAAATGAGTCTACGTTTAAAATGTGTATATTGTGTTAATGTAGTCATACTATATGTTAGTATTTAGTATAAGTAAACTTAGAGTCAAGTTTTAAGTTGTATAATATACTGTATTCTATTCATAAAAGAATATAAGTTTTATAATGTTTGTTTTAAGACCATTGTTTATTTGGAAGTACATATTGCTACATTTATAAAAATTTACATATACTAGTTTGTACAGTATATATGCGTTATATATATCTAGTTATTGTCTATATATATATACATACATTTATAGTATGTATTATTTTTCTGTATATAATCTAAGTTACGAATTTCAATTTATAAAATTTATATACTGTATATCAGTAAAGCATATAAGTTATAAAGAATAAGGATGTTTGGTCTGCGTTGTAAGTAATCGATGTGGATGCTAATATTTATTCACATATGAGGTTGCGTGTGCATATAAATAAGTTTATATTTTGGTACAGTTTATAAATCGTTAGCCGCATAATACATATATTAGTATCTTGTTTGATTTTATAAAGGAGTGCTGATTTTTAATTTATACTAGTTATGTATTCTAAACATACGGGTTCAAATACAATAATGATTGTTGTACATACCTATAAGCATTCTGATTTTTTTTACATATATCATTGATGCTTAGAATATTATGTCGGTTAATTTTGATATATGTTAAATGGAAACAATGATTCTTTAACACTTATATATTCAATATAATATGTAGTCGAAATTTAGGATATAAATTTTATATATAGTTATATATATTATTTTATATATATGGTTTCACCTATATTGGTGATCTTTGTCAATTCAACTCTGATTTGATCTCATTAATTCTGATTTATCAGCTTCGATTGTCTATTCGTGCCGATTTAATTAGCTAGTTCGGGAGTCGTGCTTGCATTTTTCTCAATTTCGGTGACAAATCCTCTCTATCCTCGAAAGGTGAGCACTCACTCACGATTAACGTTCTTTTATTTATTAAATTTTATTTCAATGGAAACGACAAATTGAAATATGCTGCTGTTAGTTAATTACTCTGTTATATATGGTATTACCTGTATCAATTCACCTGTGACATCTGACACCATTATCTGTTAATTAGTTATGCGATGATAATACAGTTTGGCTGATAATTGATTGATTGTTGATGTTTATATTGGACGTTAAATTTGTTAGTGTTAAATGATAAATAGTATGCAAAATTGAAATGGATATAGGATAGTTAACGACTTTAAAAACTGATTTATATGTTAAATTTGATTAGTGGAATATGACCCCTTTTAATTGTTAAATTTATTGACATGTAGAATAGTGATAATTACACTTTGAACCATCGACGTATATTGGATTAATTGTTGTAGTATAAGATTTTAATTAACGACAAGTGAAAAACCGTAATGTAATAATCTTTAATCTACATGAAATGATAGTGTAGATTCTAGAAATAATTATATTAATTCGTACAAATAACAATGCGAATTAATACGATTATTTCGGGATTATTTGAATTGATTATTGGATTGATATTGATTGTTGTTATTGCTTGTTTATTTACTTTGACACCATCCCAGTTATCACACTGCAAGTTCCCTTTGCTATGCTTTGATTTTGAATTGAATTGGAATCGGGTTGAAATGATAAATACCCAAAAAAATTTAACTTTGACCTAGGATAGAAAATTAAATAAAACCCGATTGGTTAATAATTTGATTTAAAAATAAAACGAAGATTTTATTTGAATAAATAATATGGTTTTGAAATGAAGTTGAAATTTGAATTTTAATGAAAGGAAAATGTTAATATTTAATCTGAAACAAAATATTAACGATGTAATTGATGAAAGAATGTTGTTCAATTTGAGAAATGATTGAATTTAGGTTTGAAATGATTTAATAATTAAGTTTGAAATTATAATTAAGTTTGAAATTATTAAACTTTGAAATTATTTAATAATTAAGTTTTGGAAAATTATTTAAGTAAGTAAATAAGTGAAATTGAATTTCTTTAACAAGAAATAAAATGTGATTTATTGAAATTAATGTAAGACTTGTAATTTAAAGAATTTGATTTGATGAATTTAATTTAATTCAATTTGTAAGTTTTGATATAATGAAGTTGAATTTAAATAATGGATTTAATGAATTTGAAATTTAATAGAAATTATTTGAATGGCAAATTTACTTAATGAATGTTGAATGAAATCGATAAATGAATTTAAATTGATCTAAATGTTAAATTAAATTAATTTAAATGTTTTCGAAATGAAACCTATATACGAACTTGAATCAATATTTGAATGGTTTTAAATAAAGATTGAAATTGAATTATAAGATTTTGAAATGATAATTTGGAAGTTTTGAAACGTAAATTATGGAAATTGTTTTAGAAAGACAAATGAAATGTTGATTTACAAATTCTAGTGAAATTGTAATTGATTTGGTTTTGAAATTTAATAAACGACCAATCGGTGAAATAATTTCGAAGGTTATTAAAGAGACCGGAATCGGTTATGGATATACTCTCTATCTAAACCGAAAACCACTTTAATAACTATACGCGGAGTGATGATCCAGAATGAAGTGGTTGGAATGATGTACGTGTTGACTGAAGAAAGAGAACGATAATGGATAGCCTTGACACTTGTGTCAAATTGGAAATGACTAAAACAGGAGCCGTGCCGGGCCAATGGAGGATTAGCTACCTCAAGTGAACACACTTCTTCGAACTACTTATTACTTGTTGTCGATTGGTGCACCCTTGATTTTGGGAGTGTTGTTTCACGGTGTTGCGGGCGCTGCGGCGTTGCGTTCTCACCAGTCCGGATCAGGCAAACGGTAGTATCACTACCTTGGGTATTGCCTCATGTGCCTTGTCATACTTGTATCCCTTTATTCGCGACCACTACGATTTTGGTTTGTACCTTTAGTATATGGATTGCCCTCTGGTAACTTCCGGTTTTGGGGAAACTACGGTCTTGTATATGCTTTTGGGAATAAAAATGTGTTAAGGGTGGAATGGGCCATGACTTAACACTATTTTGATATCTTTATATTACTGATAGACATTATCTACTTATCGTACACTACTACTTAGTACATAGTTTAACGGATCCTTAAAGGATGGTTATTCCAAACATCCTTTGAGTTACTTGTATTTCAATTGCTATTTCACTTGAGTTGGATTTATTGATATAAGAATGTTAATCCTGACTCGAGTGTTTTGTATTTTGCTTTACGCTCGGGTCAGACTGAGTGTACCAGTATTCAAGACTCACCTTTGAAGTTGGAGCTTTGCTTGAAGATCCAGCCATCTATTCTGCTTTCAGTATTCGATGATTCCAGTGATTGTATCTGGTTTAACTCTGATGTATCGTATTACTCATCTGTTGTAAACTCTGATGTATCTTATACATTTATATAGTAGCTTCATGAACTACTATCTCTTTTATTTCCACTGCAATTATTACTCTGTGTCTGTGATTATTTATTTACTATATATATTCAGTTTTGCCAATTTAAATTAACAACGCGGTATTTTGAGCAATTCAACTCCGGCATGAGTGTCTACCTATACACTTATAATGGATGTGAATGGTCCAAAATTCCGGGTCGTTACAGTTGGTATCAGAGCTTTGGTAGCTCTAGGCAAAACTCAACATATAGGGTAAATGTATTTACAGAATCACTCTCATTCGAGTTTCAATCTCTTCCTTTGACTCAATTCCTTTAAATTTTGGAACGTTCCCCTCGGTTCCGAAATTCATTCGTGTCCTTCACTATTCGTCTTCTTTCAATTCTGGAGCACCCCATAACTCCATTTTGAATGATATCTATAATATATCGGCGGTCTCGCCAATCTTTGAATGATTCGTAAAGGAAAAACTCCTTTAAAATAGACATCGATTTACCGGAGATTTCTGTATCCTCGGTTTACGATGCTATCTATTACCTGCTATACCTGAATTCTATCTCTTGAGATCGAGTGTTGACTTACCTCGGAATTCAGCATCGATCTTATTCTTGAAGTTACAGACGACCCGGTTAAGGTTGCCCGTGAATTAAATAAACTCTTTCATCTCCCAATTGTGGTGATCGAATTATCTTATCTACTGTTTCAAACTTATTTTCGAATCAAAATTCACTTTGATTTGAGTCAACAAAAAAATTTGAATCCCCATCCTTATTTTGAAAATTCATTCCTATATCGTCGAACAAAGAAATGTATTTCTAAACTAATATATAAATGTTATAATATATACTGTGTTGTTTGAGTTGTTGATGTTGATTTGGGTTTCCGATCGATTCGTCTGATCAACGCTATCGATAGGATTTCCAAAACACTTGAACAGAGCAAACTTACACAATATTATTTTCAAATTTGGAAAATGAAATAAATTTGTTTGATTATAGTGTGAAAATATAAGAATTTTTTTTTCCGGAATTTAATAGGTAAATTAAATTGTTTGTTTGAAATGATAATATTTGATTATCATTTATTGTTCTAAATAAATTTATAAATACGGTTTATAAATTGATTTGGAATTTGAAATGAATTTAATTCAGAAATTTGAGAATTTAGTTTCCGGTGATTTCGAACTTTGGTTTTAAATTTTAAAGTATATATTATTGGAAGTATTTTCGAATAGAAATCGTTTCCAAAGAATTTTAAAATGTTGAAATCAGTGCTCTTCTCTTTGTCGCTGGAAAATAATTTCGGTGATGGCGGCTGCATCATCGACGTTCATTTTCGAGTTTCGAAGTGGAGATACTATTCTGTAGCTTTGCTACGGTTTGTTTTGAAAAATATTTTGATTTGAATTTCTTCAGTATAATTTGATTTATATATATATAAGTATCTTATTTTAAAATTTTAATTTGACTTGATATAAATATATTATATATATCTCTAAATTGTTTAAAGTTAATCGGAAATCTAATTCTTAAATTTTGTTAAAGGATGATTTTAATTTTAAATAAAACCAAAATTTGGAATAAATATTTAAACTTGAATAATTGAATTGGGAAAATTTTATTTGTTTATTGTTCAACTGCATTCTAATACAACTTACCTAAATCATTCAGAAGTTGAATATGTAATTGGATAATATATAATATAAATTGAATTTACAAATAAAATTTGAGTGGTAATAATAAATGTTATACACTTAAATTTTAATTATAAAATGTTCATTGAAATAAATAGAATAATAAGTTAATTTAATAATAGATGAGACAAATAAATTTGTTTTGAAAGAATTAATAAATTTGTTTTGAAAGAATTAATAAATTTGTTTTGAAAGAATTAATAAATTGAAATTTGATCAACATATGAAAATACCTTGAATTTAAGAGAAATTAATAGATGTAAATTAATTTAAATCGAAACTTTTATGGTTTAAATTAATTTATATGGGTTAATTATATGTGATAAGATAAATTAAGTAGAATAAATTTAACAGTAATTTGGAATTAAGAAGAATTTAAAATTGTTGAAGAAAATATGATTATAATAAAAGACTATTCAAATTTATGGTTTTAGAAATTTTAAATTTAAGAAAATGGGATAATAAGATAATGAATTTAGAAATAATTGAGATTGATTTTAGTGAAATCAAATGGATTAAATCAATTATGAAATATCAATTAATTTAAATTTGAATTTATATGGTTTATATTAATTGTTATTTTGTATTTCAAATCTGTTTTTCTTTCTGATTGTTTCCATTCTCCTACCTCGTTCCTTTTCGGGGACGAAAAGTTTTGAGTGGGGGAGAGTGTAACGACCCGTAAATTTTAACCGTTTTAATAACGTAATTAGTTGAAATTTTGTGAAATTTTAAATGATAAAATTTTGAAATAAAATTTGATATCTGGAATGCGTCTAGTTAAACATAGCAACTGGTAAATTTTCGTCCGAAAATATGAAAGTTTATTTCGCGCGTAAATTCACTTCAATTTAATCAGTTAAAAAGCGATGAAAATAAAATATTTTCGAAACCTAAATATTTTTACATAGAAAAATTCTAAATCATCTTCTGAGCAAGATGCCAGTTTGTCGTTTTTCCAAATTCGGACATCTTTGGCTCCGTCGATCTTATTTTTCAGTGTTTTTCTTGCACTTTCCGCTATTAGAAAATTCGAATTTTTGTAAATTCAAATCGTACCACTGATATTCGTATACCGTTTTGATCGTACATCTCGTCATGCTGATTTCTGCGGTATATTCAATTCTTCGTTCTGAAGCCCGATACGCGACGAAGCCGCAAAACGGTTGACCGTATCGGTACCCGTTGAAACGCTTGAGCCTTTTGATCCCTGGTGTCCATTCATTTTCTACCCTCTAATCAAGGAGCCGTTGCCTTTAATTTGCTACAGCTATTTTGCATTTATATTTGCTATGTTTGAGTTTGTGCTTTTCCACTGCTTTTACTTTCTTCAGCTAAAATATATATTATGCAATTCACGTGTATAAAGTTTATATACATCAGTTGGCATTCTTTGCTTGAACCCGTTTGCTAACATCACTATAGTCTATTCATTTCTTTATTCATTACTTTGAGAAGATTTACAATATAAAATAATATATATTAAATACGAATTTAGTGGTGTAGCTGTCACAACCTGTTGTGACCATTCATTGTTCCACATTTATTTTGGTTCGTGCCTTTACATTTTCCTTTTGCCTGGCTCAAATTCAAACTGAGCTGTATTCACTCTCCTTCCCTCATTTTCGTTTTCTGCCATGACAAACCTATTCCCTCCTTCTCCGATTCAACCGTGCTCCACCCAGTACCCTACCACTTCGGCCTCCATTCGAACACCAGACAACGCCACTCCCTCCTCTATGACCTCCACTAGCATCTTCCCCGACCCGACCCACTACGTGAGCGGCCACCGAGCGCAACTCACACTCCGCCCTGCTCCAACAAACTCCGACGAAGCCTAGCCTCGCCAGCAACCACCGAGCCTTGCCGTTCATCTCTCACTCCTCCACCCACCTAAAACACTACGCAGCCTAACACACCTCTTCTGGTAAATTCCCCTTTCTCTGTTTTATATATATTTTCTAATATTATATTGATTATATAAAGGTGTTTGAAAACTTATGTACTACTGTATATTTAAATGCATAGGTGTATATCAATTAGCCTACATATGATATCTATTTGCTGTATATAGGCTGTTAAGCATGTTATATGTTTAGTTATATATATAAACTTGTTTTTCAATTCTTATTTTATATATATCTTGGTTAAATGAGTCTACGTTTAAAATGTGTATATTGTGTTAATGTAGTCATACTATATGTTAGTATTTAGTATAAGTAAACTTAGAGTCAAGTTTTAAGTTGTATAATATACTGTATTCTATTCATAAAAGAATATAAGTTTTATAATGTTTATTTTAAGACCATTGTTTATTTGGAAGTACATATTGCTACATTTATAAAAATTTACATATACTAGTTTGTACAATATATATGCGTTATATATATCTAGTTATTGTCTATATATATATATATACATTTATAGTATGTATTATTTTTCTGTATATAATCTAAGTTACGAATTTCAATTTATAAAATTTATATACTGTATATCAGTAAAGCATATAAGTTATAAAGAATAAGGATGTTTGGTCTGCGTTGTAAGTAATCGATGTGGATGCTAATATTTATTCACATATGAGGTTGCGTGTGCATATAAATAAGTTTATATTTTGGTACAGTTTATAAATCGTTAGCCGCATAATACATATATTAGTATCTTGTTTGATTTTATAAAGGAGTGCTGATTTTTAATTTATACTAGTTATGTATTCTAAACATACGGGTTCAAATACAATAATGATTGTTGTACATACCTATAAGCATTCTGATTTTTTTTACATATATCATTGATGCTTAGAATATTATGTCGGTTAATTTTGATATATGTTAAATGGAAACAATGATTCTTTAACACTTATATATTCAATATAATATGTAGTCGAAATTTAGGATATAAATTTTATATATAGTTATATATATTATTTTATATATATGGTTTCACCTATATTGGTGATCTTTGTCAATTCAACTCTGATTTGATCTCATCAATTCTGATTTATCAGCTTCGATTGTCTATTCGTGCCGATTTAATTAGCTAGTTCGGGAGTCGTGCTTGCATTTTTATCTCAATTTCGGTGACAAATCCTCTCTATCCTCGAAAGGTGAGCACTCACTCACGATTAACGTTCTTTTATTTATTAAATTTGATTTCAATGGAAACGACAAATTGAAATATGCTGCTGTTAGTTAATTACTCTGTTATATATGGTATTACCTGTATCAGTTCACCTGTGACATCTGACACCATTATCTGTTAATTAGTTATGCGATGATAATACAGTTTGGCTGATAATTGATTGATTGTTGATGTTTATATTGGACGTTAAATTTGTTAGTGTTAAATGATAAATAGTATGCAAAATTGAAATGGATATAGGATAGTTAACGACTTTAAAAACTGATTTATATGTTAAATTTGATTAGTGGAATATGACCCCTTTTAATTGTTAAATTTATTGACATGTAGAATAGTGATAATTACACTTTGAACCATCGACGTATATTGGATTAATTGTTGTAGTATAAGATTTTAATTAACGACAAGTGAAAAACCGTAATGTAATAATCTTTAATCTACATGAAATGATAGTGTAGATTCTAGAAATAATTATATTAATTCGTACAAATAACAATGCGAATTAATACGATTATTTCGGGATTATTTGAATTGATTATTGGATTGATATTGATTGTTGTTATTGCTTGTTTATTTACTTTGACACCATCCCAGTTATCACACTGCAAGTTCCCTTTGCTATGCTTTGATTTTGAATTGAATTGGAATCGGGTTGAAATGATAAATACCCAAAAAAATTTAACTTTGACCTAGGATAGAAAATTAAATAAAACCCGATTGGTCAATAATTTGATTTAAAAATAAAACGAAGATTTTATTTGAATAAATAATATGGTTTTGAAATGAAGTTGAAATTTGAATTTTAATGAAAGGAAAATGTTAATATTTAATCTGAAACAAAATATTAACGATGTAATTGATGAAAGAATGTTGTTTAATTTGAGAAATGATTGAATTTAGGTTTGAAATGATTTAATAATTAAGTTTGAAATTATAATTAAGTTTGAAATTATTAAACTTTGAAATTATTTAATAATTAAGTTTTGGAAAATTATTTAAGTAAGTAAATAAGTGAAATTGAATTTCTTTAATAAGAAATAAAATGTGATTTATTGAAATTAATGTAAGACTTGTAATTTAAAGAATTTGATTTGATGAATTTAATTTAATTCAATTTGTAAGTTTTGATATAATGAAGTTGAATTTAAATAATGGATTCAATGAATTTGAAATTTAATAGAAATTATTTGAATGGCAAATTTACTTAATGAATGTTGAATGAAATCGATAAATGAATTTAAATTGATCTAAATGTTAAATTAAATTAATTTAAATGTTTTCAAAATGAAACCTATATACGAACTTGAATCAATATTTGAATGGTTTTAAATAAAGATTGAAATTGAATTATAAGATTTTGAAATGATAATTTGGAAGTTTTGAAACGTAAATTATGGAAATTGTTTTAGAAAGACAAATGAAATGTTGATTTACAAATTCTAGTGAAATTGTAATTGATTTGGTTTTGAAATTTAATAAACGACCAATCGGTGAAATAATTTCGAAGGTTATTAAAGAGACCGGAATCGGTTATGGATATACTCTCTATCTAAACCGAAAACCACTTTAATAACTATACGCGGAGTGATGATCCAGAATGAAGTGGTTGGAATGATGTACGTGTTGACTGAAGAAAGAGAACGATAATGGATAGCCTTGACACTCGTGTCAAATTGGAAATGACTAAAACAGGAGCCGTGCCGGGCTAATGGAGGATTAGCTACCTTAAGTGAACACACTTCTTCGAACTACTTATTACTTGTTGTCGATTGGTGCACCCTTGATTTTGGGAGTGTTGTTTCACGGTGTTACGGGCGCTGCGGCGTTGCGTTCTCACAAGTCCGGATCAGGCAAACGGTAGTATCACTACCTTGGGTATTGCCTCATGTGCCTTGTCATACTTGTATCCCTTTATTCGCGACCACTACGATTTTGGTTTGTACCTTTAGTATATGGATTGCCCTCTGGTGACTTCCGGTTTTGGGGAAACTACGGTCTTGTATATGCTTTTGAGAATAAAAATGTGTTAAGGGTGGAATGGGCCATGACTTAACACTATTTTGATATCTTTATATTACTGATAGACATTATCTACTTATCGTACACTACTACCTAGTACATAGTTTAACGGATCCTTAAAGGATGGTTATTCCAAACATCCTTTGAGTTACTTGTATTTCAATTGCTATTTCACTTGAGTTGGATTTATTGATATAAGAATGTTAATCCTGACTCGAGTGTTTTGTATTTTGCTTTAGGCTCGGGTCAGACTGAGTGTACTAGTATTCAAGACTCACCTTTGAAGTTGGAGCTTTGCTTGAAGATCCAGCCATCTATTTTGCTTTCAGTATTCGATGATTCCAGTGATTGTATCTGGTTTAACTCTGATGTATCGTATTACTCTTCTGTTGTAAACTCTGATGTATCTTATACATTTATATAGTAGCTTCATGAACTACTATCTCTTTTATTTCCGCTGCAATTATTACTCTGTGTCTGTGATCTGTGATTATTTATTTACTGTATATATTCAGTTTTGCCAATTTAAATTAACAACGCGGTATTTTGAGCAATTCAACTCCGGCATGAGTGTCTACCTATACACTTATAATGGATGCGAATGGTCCAAAATTCCGGGTCGTTACAATGGTTCCTTGTCCTAATCTCATTTCGATCTTGAGTTTGCTCAACAAATCAAAAGAGATTATCCACTCGTACCTACTATATCACGATGGGCTAAGTATAGTATATGTACCTTAAGTTTGCTCAACAAACACATACAGTTATCTTACCTCGTCTATTCAATATATTAATAATATTAAACATAACATCCCTAGCTTGAGTTTTCTTAACAACTAAGGAGTATGCAAGTAATTTATTAATATATACATATATGGTAGAGGACAACATTATATTAAAGATTCATAAGCTTTAATATATTATATTAAGTGATATCAACTTATGGAATAGTGTATTTCGTATGAATTACCCTCGTGATTCAAGTGTCGGACACATTAGATATCACAATATACATACATTTACGAATAATTTAGCCCTTAAGTCTATTTGGGTTTCTTTAATGTTCAGCCTTTAGTTTATACATTCATATCATGTAAGTTTTTATTATTATATAACTTATATTTTTTTAATCAAAGCAAGCCGGCTTTTGAGTGGGCCATCCACTTATATTAATAACCATTAAGAACAAATGCTCTGCACATGCGCCAAAACAACTATAAAAAAATAAATATAGGAGATAGGCAAACAACTATAAAAAAAAGAAATACAGGAGATAGGTATAAGCGCCAATACTACTAGCAGACTAGGGGCAAATAGGCTTGTCTTCACTGTTGCTATCATCGTAAGAAACAGGCCCTATGACATGCATATATCCAGAAAACAACGATGCTACATTAGGCACATAACATTTTCTATCCCAAGTTTCACCCTCTAAGAAAATATTATTGCACCCCCTATCTTCACCCTCAGTGGATAAAGTCAAACCTTCCCCCTCAACATGATAAATCAAGACATGCTCTTCACCTTCATTCCCAAAATACATATGGAAGCTATTAGTTGGTGATCTGTATCTTATTTTCAAAGGTTCATGAACCTAAGAGCGCTCACTATAATGCCAACAAATAACCATAGCTTTTGCCTCACAAGCCATATAAGGAACCACACGAGGCGGATCAATAACAGAAGAAGAGTGGTCCATAACATGCTTAATAATAACTGGAAAATCAGATAAAGGGGCAGTAGGCCTAGGCATAGGAACCCACTTCCTGGGAGGTGGTCGAGACAATGGAATCTTGGTAGGGGTTGACTGAGGAGAATCTAAAGCCCCAAACTTATAGGGTTCGATAGAGTGACCAAAAGACTAGCAAGTCTCATATATCAGGTTTCCAACTGTACCAAACCACCACCTCGGACCATGATCATCTACAATTCTAGCCTTAAGAATTGAAGGCAAATGCTTATCGGGAGTGATTTAAATCAGAGCCTTGGCATACACTAATCTTTTCCTGGCCACAGTATTAGCATCAAAATATTTAACCTTGCCAATATGGCTGGCTGGCCATTCATGCTCAATCATGGGTTACGAAATTGATGGGATATGTGAGAAGTGTACCTATATAGGGATAGATAATACATGTTCCTTAGTTTTGTCCGTCGAAAGATACCAAGTAGTAATAATGAAAGGCTTCTCCTTAGTAAGGATCACGTAGTATTTCATCTGTCCTTGAGAATTTGAAATAGAACATAGAGTTATCGAAATGCACATGAAGACCACCTTTGAATTTCCAAGCTTGATGATAACGATCTTTAACATGATGATAGGTAGGGTTAGATTTTAGGAAGAAACCAACTAAATAGTCAGACCAATATTGAACTCCTGCTTACAATACTTCGACAAGAGGAATCATCACTCTGTCAATCTCAACAATATTAAAGGTACGAAGTGTATAGACCCTAGCATTTCTCGACACAAAAGTAAACAAGGATGACCACTTGGCAGGATCAACCAGGACAAGAGATTCAAATTCATACTAGACAAATTTAGAGGGTGATGGCGGCACATTTATTTCAACAGTACACATAGGAGCCAGATTATTAACATTGGCATTACCACAAACAACACCCAGGCCTATAACTTAATCAACCAAACAACCGCCATCACCATTTCTACCACCTGCACTACACTCCACTTTACCATTCTTTGCACCAAAAATAGGCAATTTAGTCTCCGTCCATTGGCCAACAGGACCAACAGAAGTTGCCTCAAATAAAGTGGTGGGAGTAGTAAATTTAACCTTTGTAGATCACTAGAAATTCCAAAAATTGGAGAGATTATGGCAACTAAACTTACAGTCGAGCTATCCAAGATAGAGAATGTGTTGGAGGCATCCAACTGAGCAGCAGACGTAACCGGAGATCCAAGATGCGATGAAGGGGAACCTAAGGGTAGGATATCAATTGTAGATGCAACGAGATGTGGAGGAAGACAGGAGGCGGCTAAACTAGAAGAGGCATTGTAATTGCGACCAGATCTGGTCATTGTAGGCATATCATAAACTAACGATGAGAGATTATCACCAACGAAGCAAGCCATGGAAGGATGCGAGTGTGAGAACAGTGGAGATGCATGAATAAAGGTGGAGGATAAATGAAAAGTGGTTAAGAAGCTCCAGGCGATTGAGGATTTGATGCCACTAAACTATTAAAATATCGTTCTCCAATGATTGAGCATTTCCTATTTAAACTTTTATATTTTATATTACTTATATAACAGTCTTATGTGTAATATTATATTAATTAAATCTTATTTAATTAATTTTAATTAATTAACCCTTTAATTAATTTTATTTTAGAGTTCCAATATAACTTTTATATTGGACATGTCTAGTATAAGCTTTATAGTATATGCTAAAACCTTTATAGTAATACCTATATATCATACACACACATACACTCTATAACATTTATAGTATAACACGCATATCACACACACACACAGATATATATATATATATATGCATATTTTAGTTTAGTTAATTAACCTTTAATTTATTTATTAAATTA
The DNA here is from genome assembly GCA_030737815.1 of Allium fistulosum. NCBI lineage: Eukaryota > Viridiplantae > Streptophyta > Magnoliopsida > Asparagales > Amaryllidaceae > Allium > Allium fistulosum. The sequence goes on along the minus strand of CM060906.1, from coordinate 102,037,800 downwards.
ATTAACCTTTAATTAATTTATTCAATTAAAAAAATTTAATTAAATTATATTAATTTTGAAAATTTATTTTGTATGCATATATGTATAATTATGTTATCTTAAACACTTTAAAACAACATAACATGTATTAATATATATATATATATATATATATATATATATATAATACTTGTATATAAGTTAATTGATTGACCTATATAAGTTAATTAGTACATGTATGTACACTTATAAACACTTTAAATCAACATCCATATTAAGTAGGTAGGATTAATTAATTAGCCCTAATATGACTAATTTAGACCGCACATGCTATTGGGCTTTACTATCATTGTTGGAACTGGGCCAACCCACAGTGGAGTTAAAGGGTAAATTTCTAAAATTTCCTTTATTGAATCTTTAATGGGACTATAAAGTCTAAATTAATTTAGAGATTTCCTAAGTTTCTTTTAAATAAAATCAAAATTTTGTTTTACTTTATAAGTAAAAGGAGCATTAAATTTAATATGAATTCAAATATATAATAATGAATGTATTGAATAGATTGATGCGTGTATAGTTGTAACGACCTAGAATTTCAGTCATTGAAATTCGTATATTTAATTAATTTTAAATATTCACAAGTAAATTTTATAAGCTGAATAACTTATATTTTAAATATCAGGATTTAATTGGATAATAAAATGATTAATTTAATATTTGAAATTTCAGAAATAACTAGAAATTGATTTTAATGTGAATGAAAATGATTTGTAAAGTTGTAATAAATCATATTTGAATTAGAATGATGTTAGAGAACTTTTAAAATTGATTTAAAAGTTAAATTACAAAAATCGAATATTTTAATATTTAATGGATGAGTGAAAATAGCCATTTTTCAAACAGTCTCGGATTTTGACGAAACCAGTTTCATTGGATCTGTAATGTTATATTATTATAAGCTTTCAAATATCGTGTCAATCGGATTTACGGTTTGTCTGTGGCAAGCTAAAACGCATGGAAATCTGTTTAAGTGAATTTTAAATTTAAATAGTCGATTCGAAAACCTATCTTTCAAATACGATCGAATTGGCTCTCGATATATATTCCATTGTATTCTGAATATGGGTAAAACATTATAAACGCCAGGCGGTATGCTTTTTTTCGAGTTCGAAAAATTTCCGGATGAATAGTGTCGTCAGATTTTCTATAAAAGGCCATCTATTTTTCTATTTTGCCAAAACCCTAGCTAGGGTTACAGCAGCTGCCACTTCCTTTTTAATGGCCGAAATTGTTTGATTCTTTTCCCTTAATTTCTTCCAATCCGTGAATAATTAGAGAAAACTTCCATCTATAACATCGAAGAGCACAACGAGATCGTTCAATCCAACGGTGATGATCTTAATCAGAGCGACGTGGAGGAAGAAAATTGCTCGCGTTCATCACGCATTCATGCGCGGTTTTCAATACCATGGGGAGGTCGAGCTTAATGATATTCACGGCGTTGGTGGAGCTCGTGTAGCACTACTCGACGGTGGTTGTTGATCGTTGCAAAGGTGGACGTGAGAGTCATGGAAATTCCAAAACGAACGGCGGCATATGGGTTAGTTGCGTTCGAAATTTCCTAGGAAGGGAGAAGAGGAGAACAAGGGCTGAGATCTGAGGATGCGAAATCGATGGCCAGGATTTGTTTAAGGTTAAAAATAAAATAAAAATTGTGAAATTATTATATAATAAAATCGTATAAACTTCTAAAAATCATATCTTCTTCATACGAGGTCCGTTTCACACGAAACGAATTGCGTTGGGTCCGTATTGACGAGCACTACATTTTAGAGCTAGTTTGGAGTTGATTGGAGCTAGTGTGAATTTTGGGTAAAATTAAACGGTCATTTAATTTTATTCGTAATAAAACACTACAACTGCTATTGGACGCAATGTGAGTACAACTCACTCTTTCTATCTCGCTGATATTTTTATATAAGTGAGAATAAATGTTATTTATGCTGACTGATGATTTTTTGGATGATATATGATATATTGTATATATATTGATTGGTATTTGGATATATACCTGCCTATTGGAGCAGATGAGACCCTATACGTTCCCGTGTATGAGCGGATGACCCTTTGTACGCGTGTCTGCCTTGAAGCGGACATTGTACAAATATTCTAATATGTATATTTGTTGCAGGTGACAGGTTGGAGGGATCCAACTGGATTCCTCACCAGTATTGGTTTATTTACAGATATTGTGATATATTCTGTTATCATGTGATATATGATGTTTGGATGCCGTGATTGATGTATTTAGTGCTGTTGCAGCATTGGGCCTATTTTTGGGAATTTAAAAATGTTAAAGTGAAGATTTCAAAATTTAAAAGTATTTTAAAACGATTTTGAAAATATACGTTTTGTTGAATTTTGAATTATTAAGGAATTGATTTATTTAAATAAATAAAAGTTATAATTTTTATGTTATAAAAATTATGATTTTTGTGAAAATATACTTAAGTGTGATTTTGGAGTTTATAAGCTTTAATAACGACTTGTAAATTATTAAAAGAATCGGTTTATTTAAATGGTGATTTTTGAATTATTATAAATGGTTTATTTATAAGATTTATAAAATTTAATTTTTATAAATCAAAAGTGATGAAATTATAAAGGAGTTTTATAATTGTTAAAATGAAGTTATAAGTGGATTTTATAAGTGATTAAGATTTATAATTTTGTGAAGTTATAAAAGGAATAATTTTGTGAATAAATAGAATTATAAGTAATTTACTTATAATTTGGATTTTGGCTGTAAAAGAGAGATATATATAGAATTGGTTAATAAAGGGATTTTATAACTTGAAGTTTTTATAATATATAAATGGAATTATAAACATTGTTTTATAAATCCGAAGTCAATTGATTTTGATAAGTTAAATATAGAAGTTTATTTAAAGGGATTATATTCACGATTTTGGACAGTGAATTATCCTTTTAAATTTAATATGAAATAGTATTGATTTTGGTTAGAGAAGTATATCCACGATTTTGGACAGTGGATTATCCTTTATTAAATGTATAGAAATATTGGATTTGATAAATGGTCTATATTCATGATTTTGGACAGTGAATAATATTTTAAAATTAAATATATGTTTTGGGAAGTGATTTTGTAATTGAAGTAAAATGTTTTAAATATGTTTTAAAATGCGTTAAGTATCGAAACCATAGATTTCAACATTTATTGTTGAAATAGACGTTTTCGAGAAATAAGGAAATGATAGACTATAACATTGTTGTTATAGTAAATGATTTTCGAAAGGAAATATTTTGTATAGTATATGGGATTTATATATCTATCTTATTTTCGAATCCCTATACTGTTGATTTTGGGTTGTCGTAACGATGTTTTACGCAACATTCGTTTTAACCCAAATAAAGGATATTAAAGAGAACGTTTTCCTTATAGAACGAAATATATATACTTAATCGTAATTTAAGTATATGGAATATTTTGAAAATAAGCTGAATTGTGAATTACTTTTTATTAAATAAGTATTCGGAAATGTTTTCCAATATTGAAATGATTTTGAGAATGTATCTTTTCATAGATAATTTGAAGTGAATATTTGGAAATTGATTTAATTAATAAAAGATTAATTAAAAGGGCTTAGTGATTGTATATGGTGCTAAATATTTGGTTGTTTGCTTTGATAGTTAAATAACCGACTATCAAATTTGGCCATTTTAGTTCCTCGACTTGATGTGGGAATTATTTAGTCGTACACTTAGTACGTAGCGTTCTGTGTAGGCTTGATTATCGTTTGTGTTGAGGATGATGATTCGTGTAGTGTGGAGTATTACTCCAATCTATCGAGCTTTCTTCTTGGCCCGAAGGATAGCAAGTTGAAAGTTGGAGACGTGATAAGTCTACGAGACTTAGTTTCTGTGTGAGGTTGAGAAACGCTTCTGCGTTGTTGGTGCGAAGAGACCGAGATCAGATTTATCTGAAAACCACTTCGGACCAATGTATATGCGACGATTATGCAGGTTGCTTGTGATGATATTGATATTTTCGGATTTTCATAGTGGGGGACTGCTTGTTGATTGCTTGGGGTTAAAATACCAATATACATCCAGTAACAGTAGTCTCTTCGTTATGAAATATCCAATGCGAGGACTATTCGCTACTAATCCTTGGGATTTCCCGACAGGATGTGGTAGGAAAGTACCTTCGGTTTGTCCTGTTCCTGGAAAAATTGTATGGATGTTTGTCTGACATTGCATTTCTACAGATTACTTACATTGGTTTTTACAAACGTACATCAGTGGTGGCGGAGAAGGCATCTTCTCTTAGCTTAACACCCTTCCTTAAGACGTATGAGCTCAAGGGTTGTATTTTTGTGGAAGGCAATTAGTAGTCAACGGAAATGGCCGTGTGACATTCATAGTGATGTGATTGTGATTTTTGAAAGGTAATCGTTACCTTAGGCCTCATCAACCGGAAATGACCAAAACAGGGTTAGATGCAGCAAGGCTAAGTGGGTCGCTCCCAAGTAGGATATGATCATCCTCTTCTAGATATATCTTTACACACTATGACGTCGTGTATCTGATTATTGTGGTTTGTATGCTAGAGGGCCCTCGGTAAAGGTCGGTAACGACCGGAGGATGACATATTCGGTACCATCTAGTTATAGAGGTGGGTCGGTCTTGTGTTAGTAGAGAAACTTTGTGATGGTTTCTCGGTACATTCTTCTAGAGATGTACTGCCGGAAGGTAGTCCCTTCACCTGGTCATTTGTATGGGAATCCAAACTCCACTACGTACCTGCCATTTTGATTGTATTACCCAATTGGGCTATATGCTGGAATTTAATAATGGTAACAATTTCGGCTATTTTGAATATTATTTGTATATAGTAGACACTACTATAATGTAAGAGAATTTGATATGAAGTGTTTTAGTTATCGTAAGGTAAAAACATGTCCGTGTTTATGTGTGGACTTGTCTTACAAGGTACTTTTGTTTTGATAAAGGAAAAGTTTGGTAATCTAATAAATTCAGTTGTTTCTCACGTTGGTTTACCAGACTGATCCGGACGTTCTTCCCTTTCAATGCTCGGGTCAGACCGAGTATATTTATAGGTTCAGATTGGTGCTTTTGGAGCTTCAACAGGAGAGCTGGAGATCTTCATTTCGTATACACATACCTGTTTTGCTTGATTATCCGCTGTGCTTATTTGTTTATATTGTCAGCATTTGTGAGGACAGGTTATTATAACTGTCTATGCTGATAACTATTGATTGATTGTTGGACTCTGATTTATGTATGTGTAAATACAGTTTCTGTTTTGTAAAGATCATTGATGTGATATTATATGTTTTCCGTTGCGATGTGAGATTCTGTATTGTTTTTTTTGGTTCTATCTTCTCTCTTTCTTCTCTTCTCTTCTTTTCTCTTCTTTTCTTTCTCTTGACTTTCCGTCAGTCTGTGCTTTTTGGGTCGGACATGTGTGGTTTATTGTCGATTCAAAGGGTACAGATTTGCGGTTCGTCACAATAGTGCAAGTGCAAAATATAAGTAGTGTACATTGTTTGTAACGACCCAGAATTTTATCCATTTAAATTTAGAATATTCAATTGATTTTAAATATTGAAAAGTTAATTTTATAAGTTAAATAACTTGAATTTCAAATATAGCGATTTATTGGGTAATTAATTTGTTAAATTTAATATTTGAAATTATTAAATAATTGAACCTTGAATTTAATATGAATGAAAACGATTTCAAAAGTTGATTTAAATTCTATTTGAATAAGAAGGAGATAGTGAACTTTTAAATTTGGATTTAAAAGTGATTTAACTAATTTTGGAAATTACACTTTTTAATTTACATGTAAAAATAGTCTTCTGGGGCACTGTCTCGAATTTCAATGAAACCGGTTTCATTGGATTCGTAATAGTGAATTATTATATGCTGTTGAATTTCGTGGCGATTGAATATATCGTTTGGTCGTGCGAGTTCGAAACGCGTAGGAATTAATTTAACAAAATTCGTATAATAATTGGTTTGAAAAGATATCTTCTGTATATGATCGAATTAGGCCTCGAGACTAGTTCCATTGCGTTTGGAATAGGGGTATAACATATAAAATGCCAGGCGACGTGCCTTGTTTGGAGTTTGAGATTTTTGAATAGGTCGAGCTAGATAATTTATAATATATTAATAGATATATTTTCTTTTATAACCATGCTTAGCCCATACCTTTCCCCATACCTAAGCCCATACCTCTTCTGCCATATAACCGCGTTAAATCAGTGAAAGGAGGTCGCGTTTTCTCAGTTTCAAAACCAATCAATTGAATGGCCTATTGTCATCGGAACCACCATAGCCAGAATTGGCCTTCGACCACAACTGGAGAAACGTTCATCTCGACGAATAAAAGGGGATGGATAGTTGGATCGAGTTGAAGTGGAGCGAGACGACAACAATCAAGCTGCATTCGCAGTAGTGTTTTATGGGTTACTCGATCTCGTCGCAGCGCACGACGGCACGTGGTGGCCGCAAGCGATGGTAGGCGGCGACGACGCGGTGCGCGTGGTGGTGGATGGGCGAGCATTCGACGACTGTTTAAAAAAACGCAGAAGTGGCCTGGTATCTCATTCATGAACGAGGAAGGGAGTTGGGGGAAGATAGGTTATGTTTTAATTCTTTAATTTATTTAAGTTAATTTTAATTTAATTGTTTTAAAAGTTCATTAATTCGTATCAAACTCATATGAGATCCAAATCGAACGCGATGAGTCGCGTTGCGTTCGTATCGTCGAAGGCTTTGTTATGGAATTGGATTGGATGGATTCAGAGCTAACAAGAATTTGAATTAAGATTGAATGACTATTTAATTTCAATTCAACCGGAACGTTGTGACGACTATTAATATCAATGTGAGTTAATCTCACCTTTTTGGTTAATCAAAAAATTTATATAGTTAATAAAAATTATTTCTTGGATGCATAGATATTTTATTATTGATTGTTATTGACTGTTTGGATGGGTTACTAGTTTATATTATTGGTTTGGATATATTCTTACTCCTGAAGCGGATAAAACCCTACTACGTTCCCGTGTAAGAGCGGATGACCCTTTGTATACGAATCCCGCCTCGAAGCTGTTGATTTATATTTTTTTGATTGTATATTGTATGTGATGCAGGGGGACAAGTTGGAGGGATTCAACGGGATTCCTCACATTGTTGATTTTATTTTCATATATATAGTAATATATGACTTGCTGAATGCTATATTGATGACATGGATATGATTTTGCTTAAATTATTGCTTTAACAGAACCGGGCCTCATTTTTGGTAATTTAAAATACTAAAAAATATTGATTTGATTTAAAAATGGATTTCAAAGTGATTTTGGAAATTTTATATCTTTAATAATATTTCTAAAATGAAAGTATGATTTTAGATATTATAAATTGATAGTTTTATAAAATATTCTTGTTAGAAATATATCTTTACTAACCATTTTATATGAAGTAATATATATATATATATATGTATGTACATGCATGAAAGTTTATTTACAAAGTGAGATTCGTAAGTGTGATAATTTATAAAAGTGATATTTTACAAATGAAGTGAAGATTTGTGAAAATTGTATTTTGGTAATAAAAGTATAGAATTTTAAACGGGATTTATAAAATAAAGGAAACTATTATCATTAATAAATTGGAGAATAAATCGAATGCTGGATTTATTATAAGATACGAAATGATATTTTAGAAATAGTTGACACTATTTTGAAAGTTGAAGGTAGGGATAAATTTGGAATATTAAACGATATTTTTATAAATAGGAAGGAATTTATAAAATAAATTTGTCCATATGGAAGTAACGTTGAAACGGATGCTAATTGATGTTTTAAAATGAGATTTATGAATAAGTGAGATTCATTAATGAAATAGAGTTATAAAGGGAGTTTATAAATAATTGGTTTTATGAAAGAAAGTGTTATACAATGGAAGGAGATTCTTAAATTTAGTTTTATAAATATGGGAATGATTGAGTTGAAGGTTTAAGTATGGATTTTTATCAAGGAAAAAATATTATGTTCCAAAAGTTGGTTACTTATATTAATATTGTTTAAAGTTGTTTATTAATATTTGAATATTTTGAAGGGCTAATTATTTAAATTATTAATATGGTTTGAAACTAATAATAACGATTGTTAATAATATTTTGGTAATTTATTATTATTTATGTTAATGGTAAAAATTAACGATTGTTTTATTCATAATGTTTGAATTATTAATTATTATTTTTAAGATGTTAAATGTTAATAGTTATTATTTATTTACGATGTTTACTATGAATAAAGGATATTATATAATAGTGTATTGAAGAAAGTGATCAGGACTTATTTATGATGTTTTCGAGATTCATAAATAGAGTTTTGTAAACAAAATTGGATTTTTATAAGTGTAGCTTATAAAATGGTTTGAAGATTTAAAAGAAGATTATTTACAAGGTAAAGTGGTTTACAAAAAGATGGATATTTATAAATGAATTTTATAAATGGGTTTATAGATTTATAAAAAGAATTTAGTAAATAATTGCATGGTTTTATAAAGGGTTTATAAATGACTTGGGAAATAATTTATAAATGGTTTATAAAGGGTATCAAAAATTTATAGTGGAGTTTATAAATGATTTTAGAATTTATAAAAAGGAGATCTTCCTTAGTGTTTGGTAAATATACTTATACCGTTGAGATAAGTATATGGATATTTTCTAAGTATTGAAAATATAAGAGTTGTATATATATCTTTGTAAAAGTATTTTGATACAAGCATTTACAATTAATTAATGAAAATATTAATTAAGGAGGCTAGTGGTTGCTTATGTGCTTAACAAATGTTGGTTTTTCCTTTGAAAATAAATCCTAATTTGGATGTGTGTTGTTGATAGTTAAATAACCGACTGTTAAATATGGACCCAAACGTAACTCACGAGATATATAAGAGAAACACGTGAGCTATGTGGCACAATTATCTCCGATGATGTTGTACTGTGCATATAAATCTCATTGTGTGGTTGTTGATGGCAACAAAGGGGTGATCATATTTGGTGCTACTCAAGAAAGGGTTAATGCCGGTCCTGAGTAGAAGAGGTGCAACATGTTGTAGCCTCGTGTACATTTTATGTAGAGGTGTACAGATTCGGTGGGTAGACCCTAACCCTTTCATAGTTGGAATCCATTTGGTTTTGTTTGTAGAACCCAGTATGCTGGAATTTGATTAATGTAACAAGTTCGGCTATGATTAATAAGTATTTTTATATTAGACATTATCATAATATTAGATGATTTCATATGAAATGTTTTGGTTATTTTAAGGTAATACCTGTTCGTGTTTATGTGTGACGTGGTCTTACGAGATACCTTTGTTTCAAAGGTTTTCGTAACTTTAAAATTCAGTTGGGTGTGTTTTCTCTTGTTGGTTTTCCAAATTGACTCGGGTGTTATTTTATTATAATGCTTGAGTCAGACCAAGCATATTTACAGATTGCTTTGGATGCATGGGAGCTCAGAAGACGAGTTGGAGACCTTCAAGTCGTATTCACGTATATGTTTATTTTCTGCTGCTTTGTTATGTAAATTATTAGCAACTGTGAGGACATGATGCTATAACTGTCCATGCTGATGATTATGATTGTAGTTGTACTCTAATGATGTATGTATATAACAGTTTCTCTTTTTTAAAGATCATTGATATTATATTATATATTGTTCCGCTGCGATTGTGAGATTCTGTGTTGTTTTAGTTTCTTTGTTCTTCTTCTTCTCTTCTCTTCTTCTTTCTTCTTTCTTTCCCTTAACTATGAGTCATTCCGTTTAATTTGGGTTGGACATGTGTGGTTTATTTTTGACTTGAACTATACGGAAAAGTGGGTTGTTACACGTGGTATCAGAGCTGAGGTTGAGCTAACACCTAGGCTTTGGTAGGAATTTACTCATTTTAGATAAGGTAAGCGAGACCTTAGGATGAGTTTGAGTGTAAATATATGAGCCTGCATTTGTTAATGATTATAAAAATATTTTATATTGTGTTAATTTATCTATTGAGTGACTTATGAATTCTGGTCAGTAGTGGGACGCAACAATATCGATAAGGGTTTCTAAACGCTTAAACAAAGCAAAATCAACACAATATTGTTTTGAAAACTGGGTAAATGAAATAATTTTACCAAGAATTATATTTAATATATAAAGAATAATTTTTCAGAAATTATTATAGTTATATATGGAGTGTTTGGTTATTAGAGAATGAAAATATTTGATTATTATTATATGTTGTTTGTTGTTTTTATAAAAGTTGTTATTATCGTAATTTAAATAAAGATAAACATGTGTAAATATGAATTATAAAGAATTGATTATACATATAATAATCAACATTTGTAAAATAATATCACATAAGAAGTGATATTTTATAAATATGATTTATATACGTGATATATAAATGGAAAGGAAATGGAATCGCCTAAGTATTTTTATAAATATGATTTGTTAATAAAATTGGATTTAAAACAAGAAGTTTGAGAATTTAAATCTCATTGATTTTGGAAATTGTTTTTCGAAAGGTTTTAGAAAAATAATAATAGTATTATTTTGAAAATATTTTGGTTAGAAATATTTTGAAATAGGATTTAAAGGGAATAGAAAGCATTAAACTCAATTTAGTCGTTGGAAAATAATTTCGGTGATGACTAAAGGATCATCAGTATTCATTTTTGAGTTTCTAAGCGACGAATTACTACCTTAGTGATTTTCCATTGAAGTTTTGTTTTGATAAAACTAATTTGTTTTAGATTCCAGAGGTGTAATTTGATATATAAAGGAGTTATGTATATATATGATTTCAAAATGATTTGAAATAAAACTGGGCGCTTAAATTCCTGAATATTTCTATCTAAATGTTTTGAGAAACATAAGATAATAAGTTTTTGAACTTTGTAGATAGTGTAGATAAGAAATAAGTTTACAACTTATGAATTTGAAAGGGATAAGTTAAAACAAATTTCTAAATTTTTTTTTATTTTATAACTTGAAATGATATTAGTTGATTTCTGGAATAATATTAGTTAATAACTATGAATGAATTTGAAGACTTAGAAAAAGTTTTTATAATAAGTTTTAACTAATTGATTTTGAGAAGTTAAAAGGTTTAAAGGAATTTAATAATTCATTTCAACTAATTATTTTTTTCAAAAGTTAATGGGTTTGGGCATTTTTCTTACCTTGTTGGGGATGAAATTCTTTAAGGGGGGAGAATGTTGTTCGTCGACGGAAATTCTATCGAGTTAGAAAACCGTCGAACAAATTTAAATTAAAAATAATCGCAAGCGCACGGCGTACACTTGTAGTACGTGGCGAATACGGGTCGATCCGCAGGGAATTAATGATTTTAAAATTCTATTCAATCAAATTAAACCAAATTCGAGAGATTGTCAAGCTAAAAAAATGAGAAAACTAACAAACTAACAACAACAAATGTGAATGAAAACTATGAGAATGAATCGACAATTTAGAGATAATTCCACTCTCTAGATCACATAAATCAACAAAATGAAGTTATGATCTCTCTTTTCTTGTCATTAGTGTAATTAGTTAATGTGCTTATCATAAGTATGGTATATTTGTGCTATTAATTAGCACAATATAAACCATCAAACTATAACACAATTACTATTACACATTTAACACTCATGAAATATGACAACAAAGTTGAAAGAAAAATCTATTTTAAGCATGGCCTATTAACTATTGTTTAGAAATATAGGCAATCAAATTTTAATTTAAACATTCACTTCATTACCATCATCATATGTAGATGAAGAGGTAATCATTGTTTGTGATTGTTTAAGCATAGCCTATTTGGTGTCAGCAATATAGGCTATCAAATTCACATAAAAAACAACAAGTTAAACCACTTCATTTTAAGCACAAAAAGAGAGCATAAACATCAAAATGTTGAAGCTACATGATTAGAGGCTTCATTACCCCTAAATTGAAGGGATTAGCCTCTCATTTGTGTTATCATATCAACACTTGTAGCTTGCAACATGAAAGCACAAAGAAAGGAAAATGAAAGCTAATGAAAAAGAGAGCTAATTAACAAGAATTAGAACTATTCTACTTGCATGAAAGTAAATCTACACTACAACATGAAAGGAAATAAACAAGAAAGGGAAAAGATCATATATTAAAGTGCATAAAAAAGAAAAATTACATAAAGATAAAAATGGCTAAGTAGCCATGAAAAGAGAAAGAGAAGAGCTTGTTTATTTGTGAGCCTAAACTAAACTAAGAGAGACTAAGGGAGAGAGAGTTACATGAAACATAAGGGGATTTTATACATGTGTTAAACCCTAATTCATAATTTTGGGGAATGCCCAAAATACCCTCTTAGGAAGTGTGGAGGCCAAGTAATCATTAGCTTCAAATAATCCTCATTTAAGTGTACATGAAGCCATTAATTCCATAAGCATGTGCATTAGCCTCTAATTTGTACATTAAGGTAGGTGGGTAGGTGGGGTCCTCCATTATCTTCACTTTGAATTATTTCCATCTTCATTTGTTCTCTTCACTCTTGTGCATGCATGTGTCTTCATGAAACCACTCCTATTTGAGATCAAATTCCTACACAAATATATATAAATTTCCAATTAATTTTTGTGATAATTTTTCTCAAATTAATATATGCACAAAAATGACCATTTTGCCCTTGGATGAAGATGAATATGTGACGATTTGAAAATAATATGAGTTTTGGTTTAAACAAGTTAAAATGCCTGATATGATCATTTATTTAATTTAAATAGATTAAATATGGTGGTAAAAATATGCACATTTACGTGCACATCAAATGTAACGACCTAGAATTTCAGTCATTTGAGTTTAGAATATTTAATTGATTTTAAATATTGAAAAGTTAGTTTTATAAGTTAAATAACTTGAATTTCAAATATAACGATTTATTAGGTAATTAAATTGTTAAATTTAATATTTTAAATTGTTTAAATAATTGAATCTTGAATTTAATATGAATGAAAATGATTTCAAAAGTTTATTTAAATTCTATTTGAATAAGAAGGAAGATATTGAACTTTTAAAATTGGATTTAAAAGTGATTTAACTAATTTTGAAAATTACTCGTTTTAATTTACGTGTAAAATAGTCTTCCAGGGCATTGCCTCAGATTTCGACGAAACCAGTTTCATTGGATCTGTAATAGTGAATTATTATATGCCATTGAATTTCATGGCGATTGGATGTATCGTTTGGTCGTATGACTTTGAAACGCGTAGAAATTTATTTAAGAAAATTTATATAATAATTGGTTTGAAAATCTATCTTCTGTATATAATCGAATTAAGCCTCGAGACTAGTTCAAGTGCGTTCGGAGTAAGAGTATAACATATAAAATGCTAGGCGGCATACCTCATTTGGAGTTTGAGATTTTTGAATGCGTCGAGCTAGATAATTTATAATATAATAATAGACATATTTTCTTTTATAACCATGCTAGGCCCATACCTTTCCCCATGTCTAAGCCCATACCTGTTTAGCCATGTAGCCTCGTTATATCAGAGAAAGGAGGTCATGTTTTTTAAATTTCAAAACCAATCAATCGAACGACTTATAGTCATCGGAGCCACCACGGCCTGAATTGTCCTTCGACCACAACTGGAGAAACGTTCGTCTCGACGAATAGAAGGGGATGGATGGTTGGATCGAGTCAAAGTGGAGCAAGGCAACGCAATCAAGCTGCGTTCACAGCAGCATTTTATGGGTTTCTCGATCAAGTTGCGGTGCGCGGTAGCACGTGGTGACGGCAAGGGAGGGCGGGAGGTGGTGACGCGTGCGGCGCGCGTGGCGGCAGCTGGGCGAGCGATCAGTGATTTTTAAAATTAAAAAAAGTCGAAGTGACCTGGTATCACATTCATGAATGAGGGAGGGAGTTGGGGGAAGATAGGTTTAGTTTTAAATATTTAATTTATTTAAGTTAATTTTAATTTAATTGTTTTAAAAGTTCATTAAAATGTATCTAACTCATATAAGGTCCAAATCGAATGCGAAGAGTAGCATTACGATCGTATCATTGAAGGCTACACTATAGAATTGGATTGGTGGTGTAACAACCCGCATATTTTTACGATAATATATTTAAATGATTCATTTAAATATAGCATCGTTTGTTGAATTTAAAAGTCCAAAACGTGAATTTTTGTAAACGGTCAAATCCGGACTCGAGTCCACTTTCATTGAGTCCAAAATGGCGTTTGCGACCATTTTGAGTATAAACATCGATATGTTTGGAGTTGAGTAGAATTTTGCTATTTTTCTATTGGGCTTTGGGTTTGGGTTTGGGTTTGGGTTTCAGCAGACCAACTCATCTAATACCTTAACTCCTCCAACTCCTCTTCATTCATTCTATTATTTCCTAACACTCTCAAGCTAAAGGAAAATGGGGGAAAGAAGAGGAAATCAAAATTCCTAAGCCCTAGTTTACTAGGAAATTCAAATTGCATCCTCTTCATCTTCTCCATCTCAATCTCTCTCCAATTTCAGAAATTTCCTATAACATAACTTAGGAAATATTTTCTTATGATCTTAGATTAGAGCTTCTAGAGTTGAAGTTGAAGAGTAGTTGATCTTTCCTTTGTTTTTGAGCTTCTCATTCGTTGTTTTTGGGTTTAAAGGTGAGTTTTTGAACTCACATCTACGTCTATAACTTTCATTGTTGTTAGGTATGAATTCCTAACATTTATTCATGTTCATTTTCTTTTGATTTGAATTGATTCGGTGAATTTTTCAATTTATGGTTTTTGAAGTCCAATTTTATGAAAATCCTACTATGGATGTTTGGACATGATATTTGGGGTGTATCGAAGAGCCTATAAGGCTGGGTTGTCACTTGGCATAAATCCCTAGTCTTCGTTGCTCGTCCGATCGCTCCCGAATCATTTTGGCCATCATGGCCTAGGCAAATTGTTGCCCAGACCAGGTTACCAGACGTCTGGTTGGTCAAGTCCAGCCGTCTGGTTATAGACCCTGGAGAAAAAATTGACAAATGCAGAAAACAAAAAGCAGAGAACAGAATCAGAAGTCTAATACAACCTTTCAGACGTCTAGTACACCCTGTTAGACGTCTGGTACACCCTTTCAGACGTCTGATACAACTTGTCAGACGTCTTATACAGCCTTTTAGACGTCTAGAAGGTTTTGAAGGAAAATATGTATTTCTAAAACCTAAATCCAGACGTTTGGATTTTCAACCAGATGTCTGGAACTGGTCATTTTTCCTATTTTGGCTGTTTTTTGAGTGGATTTCCAATTTTTATCGATATTTGTTGATCCGGTTAGTAATTGTCAGTTATTATCGACTTTAATGACTTCATTTATGGATTTTTGGGAATATCCAGTTGATTGGATTTGATATCGATTTTTATGGTTTGAATTCACGTTGTCGAATGTGGATTTTTGGTGATAGATTGTTTTTACAATCATTTCTGTGATTTGTCATTTTTAAATACAAAGGTTTCTATACTAGTAGTAAATACTCAAACTCTTTCACAAAACTGATTTCAACGTTACTTTTAATACAAAGTTCGTCTTTAAAACCATTTTCCAATCTATTAGTATATACAGACCTTTACCTCATTCGTATGAGAAATCTAATTAAACGACTTAGCAAAACAAGTGGTATGAAACGCTTGCGTTTACTTCGTCGGTTAATTCTTGGACTTGTTCGATTGAAATCTCATGACAATCTTCGAGTGGAAATCTACAATTTGTTTGTAAATATTTAAGTTAAGCCAGTGGTTATGGGACATGAAGCTAAACTCATTTATTTACTAGCTTAGTGTAATCTACACTTCTTATTGATCAATGGTGATCATTTTATGATTTAGACTAGCGATGTGTGATGTCTCTTTGTCCGCGTGGGGGACTATACCCCGTTCTGTTGAGCTTCGTCTCATTTTTTATAGGCTAGAGACCTATGGGTTTTATGGAGTTCGGTTCATCGGGCATAACACTGTACTACGTCGTTGTTCCGGCTTACTGGTGTTTCAGGTTCATCGGGCGTAACCCAGTACTACGTCGTTGTTCCGGCTTATTGGCGTTTCAGGTTCATCAGACGTAACGTTGTACTACGTCGTTGTTCCGGCTTATTGGAGTTTGGCTCATCGGGCGTAACGATCTACTATGTCGTTGTTCAGGCTTATTGGAGTTTCAGGTTCATCAGGCGTAACGCTATACTACGTCGTTGTTCCGGATTATCTGAATTTCGGGTTCCTCGGGCGTTTCGCTGTACTACGTCGTTGTACCGGCTCTATGGTTAGCGACCATGGGATAGTGACCCGTTTGTGATACATGTGTTGGTGAGTTTTCATGCTCCCATTTTTGATAGGCCTCCCCCTTTGTGATTTCTGGATTTCTAATTGATGATTTCTGTAATTTGTGTTTCACCAACTTTTGCAATTGGCATTGATATGTTTTGTCAATATTTAAGGTTTGGTGAATAAGCTAAAGAATGTGATATTCTTTTTGGATATTTGAGATTATTTGAGATATTGTATGATTTTTGTTGTTATCAAATGTATGCTTGTCACAGTATGACATTATTGTTATCATACATTTTTGTTATATCTCTTATCCTATCTCATTTTATATGATATTTATAGCTAGACTGATCCGTTTATTATTTTTCTTCTTAAATAATACTCGGGTCAGACCGAGGTGTTTTAGGTGCTTCCACTTGACTTATTATCTAGGATCGTCATCTGACTTTTGGCTAACTACTTTAGCTTAGTAGTTTTTGTTGTTATACATTCGAGATAGAGACTCCTTGACGTATACATATTCTTTTGTCTTGCACTTGTACCTATTCTTTTGTGATGTAGTGGATCTTATATGACCACTACTTTGATGTACACTTCTATGTGTTATATTCATATATGTTTCTGCCTTAGTGATATAAATATCTGTGACTGATTTTTGTTATACTTATTTCTATATTTGTTTCCAAAGGCCACATAGCCACTGTGTGGTAGCTTTGAGTTTGTATTTGATATGTCAGATTTCCTCTTGAAATGAAATGCATGTCATACTATCTGACATATCGGTACTCGCACAATGAAATTACACAGATGGTCGCTCCTCAACAGCCTTATTCTTTGCGCTAGTCGACGGCATTACCCCGTAGTGTCCTTGGCTAGTGTGAGTATAGAGGTGGGGCGTCACAGCTCGGTATCAGAGCCAGACTTCGGAACAATGTAGAATAATCTAGCAAGGATCATTGTCCTAAGTCTCTCTTATGAATCGTGTCTTAGGATTAATTCGAGTCATTGGACCCGTTCTATCCTATTTTCTTTTGTGATGCCTTGTTTTATCAATCAAGTTTGTTTCATATTCATTTTGAGAATAACCCTTTTCCTCTTCTTTCCTTTTTTTCTTTCTTAATGAAGAGAAATGGTTAGATCTGGCCGTCCCAGTGCCGGTCAATCCAGTGCTACTCCTCAGGATGGAGTATTTATGTCTGCACAGCGGCTTTTAGATCTTGTAAAGAATGCTCAAGCTGCCAGACCCATTCCAGAGCCTACTCATCCTAAATCTGGGTTTGCATGCTTGTGCAGAGATTATACCGATTTGGGTGGAAGGCCATTCAAGGGTTCCGAAAGCGTTATAGAAATCCAAGCTTGGCTTAGAACATGCAATCACATATTTCCCCGCACGAATCTTATGAATCTACATCAAGTCCAAGTGGCTTCTAGCATGCTCCAGGAGAGAGCATTAGATTGGTATGAGCTTTTGATCTCGGAAATTGTTGAAGCGGATCTTATTCGGGAGCAATTTCGGGAAAGGTTTGAGTTAAAGTTTATGCCGGAGGCTGAAAAAGTAACTTTAGCTCGGCGCTTTATTGACCTTGTTCAAGGTGAATCTTCTATGACGGATTACGTTGTATCTTTTGAATCTCTCTCTAAATATGGGGTCGAGTATATTAATACCCCATTGAAGAAAAATCATAGGTTTGTCTATGGGTTGGATAAGAACCTCAAAAAGCCTTTACTTCTGAAACTAGAAGTTTCTTTCGATCAGCTTGTAGATATCGCTCTTCGACTTGAAGAGGCCGATAAAGAAAGTGATGTTGAAGTTGTGGGTGCCAAACAGAACTTCAACAATAACATGAAGAGGCCTATTAAGTTCAAAGGCCCCAATCCCAACAAGAAAGGGAAGCAAGAAACTTCGATAGCAAAGACTCCTACCTCTAGTCGTGGACAATGCTGCAATTGTGGTTCTACGGACCACTATGCATATGAGTGTCCGAAACCCCTTTTTTGTCGTTATTGCAAAAGTTCGGGCCATCTTATATCTACATGTCCCATACTCCAAAGTAGGAGAGAGGGAGAGTAGGATGTTGTGCAGTCCCCTAGTAACACTTCTCTTGGCCAAGGTATTTCTCATTCTATCCTTGATAGTATTATTTTGTTTCCTGATTATCCTATTCGAATTCTTTAGATACAGGTGCATCTCATTCTTTTATATCAAAAGAACTTGTTGATACTTTTTCTTTAATATTATGGGTTTGATGACTTCACTGAGAATTGCGAATCAGGTTGGTGGATCCGCAACTCTCAGTTTGCTTTGCAAAGATGTCGAGATTATTTTATGTGATTATTCTTTCCGAGCCGATTTGCATGTTATGCATTACTTAGGCTTCGAAATTGATTTTTGGGAAAGGATTGGCTTAATCATTATGAAGCCCATATCCTATGTCCCGAGAGGACTATCCATCTTTGACATTCTCAATCTGTTAAGCAGATTTCTATTTTTCTTAATGATTTCGATTCCAATTCGGTGGCATCATTTTATTCTTTAAACCCACATGATGAGGAAAATGTTATTTCTCTCATTCAAGTAGTTTGTGAATTTTCCGATATTTTTGAGCTTGTCTTAGGATTACCACCTAAGCGATCTATTGAGTGGTGCTAAGGTCTTTTCAACTCGACCTTGCCACCGGTTTTCATCAGCTACGAGTTGCGGAGGGTAGCATCCCATTTACCGCATTCCGCACTCGTTATGATTCTAATGAGTGACTCGTGATGTCATTCGGTTTGTTCAGCTTATTTCACCCATCTTATGAATCGAGTATTCTGCGAATATCTCGATGAGACCATCCTTATATTCATTGATTATGGATGAAAACAAAAATTTAAAATTTGCAAATCTTTTTAATATGATATTTCTAAGTATGATTGGATTTTGTTCTTAAAACGAGCAAAGAAATTCGTAAAATTTTTAAGAGACATGTTTATCATATAAAAGATGATTTTGTGTTGTTTTGCCCATTGAGTGCTTTAAGAATTCTGGTCGATGCACTTGATCAACGTTATCGATAGGAATCTCCTAAACGCTATGATGAGACAGTCAGACATAATAAATTGACTTGTAAAAAGTAAATTTTTCTAAAAAGATGATTACACAAAGTTAATTATAATTTTGAAAGTCTTAGCTTTTTAGGAAAGAGGATCAATTAAAAGAACTCCTTCCCGATGCTCCTTCCCGAGGGGAATCAAGACTTTATTGTTTGTATCGATGCTAGTCATATTGGTTTGGGTGTCGTTCTCATGCAAAAAGGGAACGCGTTATCGCTTATACTTCTATACAATTAAAGCCTACCGAGACTGGATATGCCACTCATGATCTAGTGCTCGCGGCCATTGTTTCCGCCCTTAGAAATTTGGTGTTCATTAGTGTTTCCCCTATGAAGGGTGTTGTGCGTTTCAGTCGATCAGGAAAATTAGCACCTCGATATGTTGGTCCATTTCCCATCACCGAACGTATTGGTTCCGTGGCTTATCGCCTTTTATTACCGGCTCAATTTTCTGCTATTCATGACGTGTTCCACGTTTCTCAACTACGGAAATGCCTTAGGGATTCCGATTCTATTCTTGAGCCCGGTGTTATTGAAGAAATTGAGGTTTCACCTAATTTGACTTATGAGCAACATCCTATTCGTATCATTGCTTCGGAGGTTAAACGCCTTCGAAATAAAGATGTTCCGCTTGTGAAAGTTCAATGGTCCTCAAATCCTAAGGATTGCTCTTGAGAATCTAGAGAATTCATCGAGCAAACACATCCGGACTTACTCACTTGTGCTCCTTAAGGTGAACTTCTCATTTCAAAAAATTTCTTTTGTGTTGATTATGCCTTTGTATGTGGTTGTTACCTTTTGTTTTCCTCTTAATTATTGCGAGGACGCAATTTCTTTAAGGAGGGGAGTCTGTAACAACCCGCATATTTTTACGATAATATATTTAAATGATTCATTTAAATATAGCATCGTTTGTTGAATTTAAAAGTCCAAAATATGAATTTTTTTAAACGGTCGAATCTGGAATTGAGACCACTTTCATTGAGTCCAAAATGGCGCTTGTGACCTTTTTGAGTATAAACATTGATATGTTTGGAGTTGAGTAGAATTTTGCTATTTTTCTGTTGGGCTTTGGGTTTGGGTTTGGGTTTCAGCCCACCAACTCATCTAATACCCTAACTCCTCCAACTCCTCTACATTCATTCTATTATTTCCTAACACTCTCAAGCTAAAGGAAAATGGGGGAAAGAAGAAGAAATCAAAATTTCTAAGCCCTAGTTTACTAAGAAATTCAAATTCAAGTTCTAGAAATCAAAGAGAAGCTTATGTAAGCATCCTCTTCATCTTCTCAATCTCAATCTCTCTGCAATTGTAACGACCCGTAAATTTTAATAGTTTTAATAATATGTTAATTGAAATTTTGTGAAATTTTAAACAATAAAATTTGAAAATAAAAATTTATTATTTGGAATACGTCTATTTTAATATAGCAACTGGTAAATTTTCATCTGATAATATTGAAGTTTATTTTCCTGTGAAATTTATTTCAATTTAAACCGGTTAATAACAGTGAATTTAAAAGTTTTCCGAAACCAAAATATGTCAACAGGAGAAAATTTATTCAGAGCATTCTGAATCAGACTGCGAAATTTGTTTCGCGAAATTTGGACTTCTATTGCTCCGTTTATCTTAATTCTGGCAAAATAGCAGCATCTTTCGGTACCGATTATCAACTTTTGATCGGATGATCGTACCACCGATATATGTATACCGTTTTGATCGTCTCGTCGTGCAGATCCCAGCGGTATATTTATTTCGATAGATTGAGGTCCGGTATGTAACGATGACGAGGAAACAGCTCGTCATAACGGTACCTAAATTTTGAATCCCTTTTTCCCTGTACGTTTCAATCTGAAACGTGCTATCCTAACAATCAATAAATTGTTTTAAATGCCCAGCGTATCACCACTTGACCGTTGGAATTTCACTATTCCTACTTTACTTTTTTGTACGTTTTCTCAGCCTATTTGTCTGCCTTCCATTCTTTCTTTTGGCACTCTATTTATTTTAAAAATGAAACCAAAGTTATCTTGAGATCTGAACTATTTCCTCGTTACTTTTTGACAGAGCCTTCTCACTTTTCTCCTTCCTCCTCACTTTTTGCCTACCCCGAAGCCCACATTTCCTCTTATTTTATTTTTTCTTCCTCCTCCTTTTATTTTGCTTCTCCAGATAATCCAACTTACATTAATAAAATATTTAATGCTTGCCTTGCCTACTTTTTCTATTCCTTTCATTTGCCTACTGCTCCTTTCCCCAAACCGTGCTTCTTTCATTCCATGGCCGAAAATCTTCAACCATCGTTTTCCTCTTACTTCCTATCCCCGAGACCACCCGCGCCCAAGCCTCCAACGGCGTCTCACCTACGCCCTCCGCTTTGGCCAGCAACAGCCACCCCACGTTCGTCCTCCAACCGACCCCTTTCCAACCATACAACACGCATGGTACCACAACCCTAAAACCCATGGCGTGTCTGTGCACCGAACCTCCCCCTCCAAGCTCTCCCTCCTCCACCGCATGATCCCTGCCTAGTGAACACCTAGCTCCGGCTGACGACCCTCCAGCTCGACTATACGCCATAAAATCCCACTCGGCCGAAGACCCTGTAGCCATTCCCTTCTCCTCCCGTTAGCTTTTCGTTCTTTCGGCCCCACTCCATGGTAGGTCACCAAGTCATCTCCTCCTTGTTCTGACAGGCCACCACACTTCACATCGGCCACAAACCCAGGCGAGCCGATCCCCTCTGTTTAAAAAAAGTAAGTTATGTGCATTTATAATTTATATATTTAAAGAATATTAAGTGTTATACATGCATTTATATTGTAGCTTATAGCTTACAAATGTTATACATTATACTATCGAACCATTTCTTTGAATGCTGATTTTACTTTTATACGTTTTTATCAAGGTTTATGTTGTGTATATAAAAAGTTAGTTTTTTTTATACTATGTTTGTTATATATAAATATGTTTCCATAAGTTGTATATTACCTGTTAAGCACACATATAAGATTATATATATATATAAAGTGGATGTGTGTTAAGTGGTTATATATATCTAATATATATATGTTATATCTATTCTGGTCTGCATATAGTGTTGTGTAAAGAAGTTTAGTATAGTAAATTTTGTAATATATATATATAATTGTATGAATATGGTTAGTCTGCATTTGATCTTGAAAATATATGTATTTGCATGAAAGATGATTTATGGTCTGTTAGATTTTATAAATTGCAGTGTTGGTCAGCATAGGCTGGGGATCTTATGTAGTCTGCATAGTTTATTAGTTAACATGTCAGTTTATATATTTTAAGCAGTATATATATATGTCCCGTTATACAGTTTTTAAAGTTTATAAAATCATAAAGTTGTTATAATGGGTAAGTTATATTAGTTCAAGTATTTGAGATGTTGTTTATATATGTTATACCATTTGAATCTGGGTTTATAATTTGATTTTAATTATTGTATATATATATATATATATATGTATGTAAGTGTATATGCTAGTCCATAGATTTTCCTATATGTAAATATAAATATACAAGAGTTAGGTGTTCAGAAATAGATTAATGTTTAAATTTACAATGTGTTTAAAATGTACGTATGAATTTGAAATAATATATATATATATATTCATTTTATAAATAGTGTTTTAAGATTTAATGTTGATTTTATAATAATAATAATAACAATATATTCTGTTATATCAAGCCAATTTGATTGTTCTCATCGACCTTTATTTATCAGCTCCGTTCGTCGAATTCGTGCCAATCTTAACTTGCTTTGGAATTCGTGCTTGGATTCGTAACTCATCCCATTCTCGCTCATCTCTAGCCTCGAAAGGTGAGCAATCACTCACGATTAATGTTCTTGTATTTATTAAATTTGATTTCAATTGAAACGACAATTGAAATATGATGCTGTAGTTATTTAAATTGTTATATATGCTATTATCTATATATGTCCACCTATGACATCTGACACCAGTATCTAGTATTTATATGCCTGTTATTACCATTATCTGTATATGTTCACCTATGACATCTGACACCAATATCTGTTATTTATATTGATGATATATGCCTGTTGTTATATTTTTTATTATCTGTTATCACTCTGCAAGTTCCCTGTTAGTATAGAATTCACTATGGGTTGAAATGATACATACCCGAACGGACTTTAGAATAGGAGAATTTCGTTATGGGTTGAAATGATAAACCCAAGCGATTTTCATTTGAATTGAAATTGGGATTACGGGTCGAAATGATATCTACCCGTATATATTTAAATTTCAAATTGAAATGATAAATATCTGTATCACTTAACCATATGATAAATATATATACAGACACCGTTGGTCCATATATATAAATATTTTAAAAATGAATTCTATGGTTTTGGAAAGAAATCTATGGTTTTAATAAATGTTGAGCCTTAAATTATTATATATTAATGGGAATGATTGATTTAAATACATATAATATGTTGAGTGTTTAAAATATATTTCAAAATAGATTTTGGTAATAATTTGAATAAGTTAAGGTTAGAAAGATAATTTGAATTTAGTTGAAATTGTATTCAATAAAGAATTTTATTTAATTAAACCGATTTGAAACTTATTGAAACTGAGATGTAAGATATGATTTATAACTTGAGTTTGATTTATAAGTAATCTAATGAATATTTTTTTGTTTAACTAAAGTTTAAGGAAATATTTAGTAAAAATGTAATTTAAGGCTAGTTAAATGATATTGAATTTATTAAGTGAGTATTCCCTGATTAAATAATAATGAAGTTAAATCAAGAGCTATATGAAACTGTTAAATTTAACTTTGAAAATGTTGAATATTAAAGCTTTGAAATATATTGAAAATTTAAATGATCTGTTTAGAAATGAATTAAATTGATGAATTGAGCTTTGAATAAATTTGAATTTGGAATTTGAAGTTGATTTGGATCGATTTGCTAGACTTGAGGAAATTAAATACTTTACGTTTTAAATCATTTAATATATATATATATATACACTATTTTGGAAAATGGATATATTTGAAATGAAATGATATTTGGGTTTTGAAGTATAAATTTAATTGAAATGACCACGGTGTTAAAATGTATATTTCCACCTTGTAGATAGTTATGAAGATCCTTAGAGGATGGTTATCCCAACATCCTTTAAGTTACTCGTATTTCAATTGATATTTCACTTGAGTTGGATTTATTTATATAAGAATGTTAATCCTGACTCGAGTGTTTTTTTGTTTTGCTTTACACTCGGGTCAGACCGAGTGATACAGCATTTGAGACTCACCCTTGGAGTTTGGAGCTTCCTTTGGAGATCCAACTATCGCCTCAGCTTTCAGCTCTTCTAGTTGATTTGTTCAGAGAAGTCATCTGTTGTACTGGAGACTTCACTGCATTTGAGATATTCTGTTGTATTTTATTTCTAACTCTGATGTTTATATAGTAGCTTCATGAACTACTATTTTATCTATTCCGCTGCGTTTTATTGTATTACTCTGTGTCTGTGATTATGTGATTGATTTATTTACTGCATATGCTGAGTTTTGCCAAATTTTTATTACAATCTGTTATTTTGAATTATTCAAGTCAGACATGTGTGGATTATTGTCGATTTGAATGGTCCAAAATAGCGGGTCGTTACAGTTGGTATCAGAGCTTTGGCTCTAGGCGAAACTTAGCATATATTGTAAATTTATTTACAGAATCACTTTCATTCGAGTTTAATCTCTTCCTTTTGACTCGATTTCCTTTGAACTTTGGAACGTTCCCTACGGTTCCAAAATTCATTCTTGTCTCTCTCTATTGGTATTCTTTTGATTCTGGAGTATCCTATAACTCCACTTCGAATGATCTCTATAAAAATAGGATCCCACCAATCTTTGAATGATTTGTGAAGGGGTGAAACTCCTTCACAATTGGCATTGATTCACCGGAGATTTCTATATCTTTGGTTTAGATGATGTTATCTCTTGCGATCGAATGTTGATTTTTCTTGGAATTCTGCATCGATCTTGTTCCTGAAGTCACGGTTGACCCTAGGGTTATCCACGATTTATATAAGTATATCCTTTTCTATTTTGAAATTTAATTATCTCATCTTCGTTCGAGCTTATCTTCGAATCAGAATCCTAATTGACTAGAGTCCCTCTAATTTGAATTTCTATCTTTGTTTTGAAATCCATTCTTGAATCATCCTTTTGAAAAATCGGGTTTATTCGTATTTTGGAAATTGTTTTATATATCGAAATTTTATAAGTATGATTATATTCTATATATAAAAGTGAAAATGTTTTTGATAAGGATTATATATACCTTTTAAAAATAAGAATTTGAATTTTTGAAAGGATTTGGAATTTTGAAGTTATATAAGAAATTGATTTATATAAAAATGATTTACAACTAAAGGATTTTAAATTTGAAATCCGAGAATTGAACTCCGGTATTTTGAAATTGGTTTTAAGATTTTGAAATATATGATAATAGTATGATTTAAAAGTATTTTCCGAATAAGAAATGTTTCCAATTATTTTAATGAGTTTCGAATGATTTCGAAGAAATTCCAAAAGAAGTTTGAAAAAAATAGAAGTCCAGAACTCACTTATGTCGCTGGAAAATAATTTCGGTGATGAGTGCACGCATCATCGACATTGATTTTCGAGTTTCATAGTGGGGAGAGGCCACTTTAGTAGCATTGCTACACGAGTGATTTTGCGAAACCAATTTTGATTTCAAATTCCGAAGTAAGATTTGATATTCGAAAGATATATGTGTATATATATTTGAAATGATTTGAAGTAAGCCGGTGTTAAGTCTTCGAGTTTTGGATTTGATATAACCCTATCTATTAAAATTGATTTACTGATTTGTTGCTGATTTCCAACTCTTGAATTAGAAAATGATTTCTTCAACTATTTTGAAGGTTCGAGCACTTTCAAATCAAGGTTAACTTTTCAAAGCTAAGAATTTTTGAAAAGTATTTTGATAAAGTATATAAGTTTGTTTTGAATGTTTAAGTATGAAGTAATATGATTTAAATAAGTTGAAACTGTTTGATTAAGTAAATGAATAAGGAAATTTTAAATTTTCTAATATGAAATTAAGATTTGAAATGTCTTGAGAAGAATTTGGTCTTCAAAATATTTTGAATAAAATTTAGTTTAAATGTTTTAACTTAGTAACATCTTTATGAAACTATATATTTAACAAGTTGGAATAAATATAAGTTGTATGTATGCTGTTTATTCGCATAATTAATTTGATCCAAGTTTGAGTACACAAGTTCGAGGTGGATTACACCATTTCGTGTTAGGATTTTTCATTTGATTCTTGATGGCGAATATTTGATATGGATTTTGGATTTGATTCTTGAATTCTCTATCGTAGTATATGGCTATGCAAGGAGACCGATGGCTTCTAGTCGAGAAACCATATCGAAATCCGCATTAGGGAAGTCGAATGGACAATACTAGTTCGAAAGCAAACTTGTGTGATCGAGCGAGCGATCAAATGTGATTTTGCGAAATGATGATGTATGTACATCTTATATTCTAATATCATTGATATATTGTGACGCTGAAATTGAAAGCTGTCGAGTTAGAATATCTTTACTTACTAAAAGAAAATTTCCAATTTAAATTACAAAGATATATAACCCATAAATGCAAAGATATTCAACCCCATATGACTCTTCATACAGCGAAATTTATCTTGTAAAATTTGATCCTTATATAAGATGGACCTTACATAAGTATAAGATGACTTTGAAAACATTTGATTTTGGTAATGAATTGGTTGACTTAAATTATATTGATTTGGAAATTTGGATTTATTTTCTAAATCTATTATTTTGGAAACTTTGAAACTAAAGATATTTAATTTGAGAAGAAATAATTTGGTGAAATTGTATATGATTTTGAAATTGGACTGATATTGAAACAAATTGAAATTTGAGAACCTTATGTTACTAAATACTTGATTTGGGAGTTGTCGAACTTATATAAAATTGATTTGTATGAGTATGAAATTGATTCGAAAACTATAGATTTGAAGAGGTACTCAATTTGAAAGTGAAATCTTATATAATTGAAGTCTATATAAGTATGATTTGATATACTATTGATTTTGGAAAGTATTTGATTTGAAAATTTAATCTTATATATAATGGATTTTATATAAGTACGATATTTGAAAGTGATTTGAAAAGGGTACTATATGATACATATTTTCGAAGTAAAGATATGGAAAGTGCCTTCTGCTTGATATCCGATTTGTGGCCACATCTTGGATTCATTCTATCGATATTATTCTCTCTGATTTTGGTTTTCCGGATATGATACTCGAGTGTCCTTCGAATTCCATGGCGTTACCCATGGTCTTATTTTTTTCTCTCGTGACTGCATAGCGCAACTGCCTGGCTGAGTCTTGCCTAGGGGTACGGATTGTTTCCTGGGGGATCCAGGCGTAACCATTGTGTATCCTGCAATCTGTGTAGGTCGCGAATAGTAGCGCAAATGCCTGGCTGAGTCTTGCCTGGGGGTACGGATTGTTTCCTGGGGGATCCAGGCGTAACCATTGTGTATCCTGCATTCTACTAGTCATCATGGCGTAACTCGCAGGGCTGAGAAAGCCTACGGATATGGATTGTTTCCTGGGGGACCCAGGCGTAACCATTGTGTATCTGCGAACCATGGTTAGACAAAGGTTTTGTTCGTTTTGTTGTTTGGATTGTACTTTCCATATCTGTTTTTAAAAGTTTTTCCAGTATTTTCACTGGGTGTTGAAACAAGTCTACTAAGTACCTGGAGAATTCTAGTTTTGCGCCTGATCAACGCACTACCAGAGTCTACAGGAACAAGGATAAACTTGTTGAAACATCGAGTTATAAAAGTATTTTCGAAAGGAAATTTGTTTCAACTATAAAGGTATTTTATTATAAAGGTATTTCCAACAAAGAAATTTTGAATTAATATTTGAAATTGAAATCCTAATGGTTTGAATAAATTATTCATGCCCGATACTAATCTTTTGAATCTTTATCTGCTCAGCTTTATTTATTCACCTATATTCTGTTTTCCAAGTCCCTCTTCTCCTTGTTGACTATATCCCTTTAAATATTGTTTATTTATATACTATATGGTTTAATAGAAATTTTAGTGTTATAAATATTTTTGAGGTTAATACTTAAATAAAACAGATTTAAAGTAAATGTTTTCAATAGCTTCTTTGTAAAAATAAGTAATAATGTAAATAATTGTTTTTCAAATAGTTTTCATATAATTATAAAGGTGTCATTTAAACATATAAATGGTATTTATAAAGGAAGAAAGAAATTTTACAAATGAGTTTTGAAAAAGTATTAAATTATAAAAAAATAATTGATTTGCAAATGAAGTTTTCAAATGAATATTTCAAGTAAAATTTATATAGTTTTAAATTAACTGTTTAATCTTAACTTTCAATCTATTTTTCTTTCTGGTTGTTTATATTCTTCTACCTCCTTTCTTTTCGGGGACGAAAAGTTTTGAGTGGGGGAGAGTGTAACGACCCGTAAATTTTAATAGTTTTAATAATATGTTAATTGAAATTTTGTGAAATTTTAAACAATAAAATTTGAAAATAAAAATTTATTATTTGGAATACGTCTATTTTAATATAGCAACTGGTAAATTTTCATCTGATAATATTGAAGTTTATTTTCCTGTGAAATTTATTTCAATTTAAACCGGTTAATAACAGTGAATTTAAAAGTTTTCCGAAACCAAAATATGTCAACAGGAGAAAATTTATTCAGAGCATTCTGAATCAGACTGCGAAATTTGTTTCGCGAAATTTGGACTTCTATTGCTCCGTTTATCTTAATTCTGGCAAAATAGCAGCATCTTTCGGTACCGATTATCAACTTTTGATCGGATGATCGTACCACCGATATATGTATACCGTTTTGATCGTCTCGTCGTGCAGATCCCAGCGGTATATTTATTTCGATAGATTGAGGTCCGGTATGTAACGATGACGAGGAAACAGCTCGTCATAACGGTACCTAAATTTTGAATCCCTTTTTCCCTGTACGTTTCAATCTGAAACGTGCTATCCTAACAATCAATAAATTGTTTTAAATGCCCAGCGTATCACCACTTGACCGTTGGAATTTCACTATTCCTACTTTACTTTTTTGTACGTTTTCTCAGCATATTTGTCTGCCTTCCATTCTTTCTTTTGGCACTCTATTTATTTTAAAAATGAAACCAAAGTTATCTTGAGATCTGAACTATTTCCTCGTTACTTTTTGACAGAGCCTTCTCACTTTTCTCCTTCCTCCTCACTTTTTGCCTACCCCGAAGCCCACGTTTCCTCTTATTTTATTTTTTCTTCCTCCTCCTTTTATTTTGCTTCTCCAGATAATCCAACTTACATTAATAAAATATTTAATGCTTGCCTTGCCTACTTTTTCTATTCCTTTCATTTGCCTACTGCTCCTTTCCCCAAACCGTGCTTCTTTCATTCCATGGCCGAAAATCTTCAACCATCGTTTTCCTCTTACTTCCTATCCCCGAGACCACCCGCGCCCAAGCCTCCATCGGCGTCTCACCTCCGCCCTCCGCTTTGGCCAGCAACAGCCACCCCACGTTCGTCCTCCAACCGACCCCTTTCCAACCATACAACACGCATGGTACCACAACCCTAAAACCCATGGCGTGTCTGTGCACCGAACCTCCCCCTCCAAGCTCTCCCTCCTCCGCCGCATGATCCCTGCCTAGTGAACACCTAGCTCCGGCTGACGACCCTCTAGCTCGACTATACGCCATAAAATCCCTCTCGGCCGAAGACCCTATAGCCATTCCCTTCTCCTCCCGTTAGCTTTTCGTTCTTTCGGCCCCACTCCATGGTAGGTCACCAAGTCATCTCCTCCTTGTTCTGACAGGCCACCACACTTCACATCGGCCACAAACCCAAGCGAGCCGATCCCCTCTGTTTAAAAAAAGTAAGTTATGTGCATTTATAATTTATATATTTAAAGAATATTAAGTGTTATACATGCATTTATATTGTAACGACCCGGAAATTTCGAACCCGAAAATTCCAGATAGTTAGAAGAAAAAGAAAAGAGATAGAAGAAAGAAACAGAACAAGACACAGATTCTCACATTCGCAGCGGATCAAATTACAATAGCAAATAATAATATCAGTTATACAAAGAAAAACTGTATCAGTTAATTACATTTTTATATATCAGAGTTACAACATTTCTTAATCACTGAACAGTTAAAATAACTCGTCCCAATAAATAACAATATAACACACTCCATACGTTCCTACCATCCAGCTCGCCTCCTGAGCTCCAGAACGTCCTTACCTGGAAATCTGTAATACTCGGTCTGACCCGAGCATTACATCAAAGTAACACCCGGGTCAGGCTGGAAACCAGCGTGAGTAAACTCATCTAATATGAAATTTCAATCCATAGAACTTATTTAAACCCGGGGGTAACTCGTACTTTACTATAAGTAAACAACTTATATAATCATCACCTATTTCACACGACAATATCTAAGTACCGTTACTTAGTTAAAATAGTCATGTCACTTAATTTATTCCATTCCAGCCTATTTGATGCCATAATCAAATTTATAAAGAATTATAGCAGGTCACTAATCGAAGTGGTTTCGGATATTACTGATATCCGACCCCGGTCTCTTCGAATTCAAATGTCATCCCTTTTAAGTATGTTTAAGTTAACAATTTAATTTAACTTCAGAATGTCATATTCTCACAGCAATTCCATTACAGATAAATAACTCATATTTATCATAGTTCAAACAAAACATTTCATATCACGGAACATAAAAAAAAAATACATGCCAGAGTCAATAACAATCAAAGGTATTCAATACAATTTAATCATCCATAAGCAAAATTAATTTCTCATAATTAATAATTAATTTAATTTAACTTATTAATTAATTAACTCCTAATTTCTTACATTAATTAATTTACCTTTAATTACTTAATTTTCCTTTAATTAATTTCATTAATTAATTAACCTTTAATTAATCAATTTAATTAACTATCATTTAATTACTTATCTTAAGTAATTTTAATTACTTTCATTAATTAACTAATCCTTTAGTTAGTTACATTAATTAATTAATCATTGCATTAAGTAATTAATTCTCTAATTAATTACATAAATTAATTATTCTTTAACCATTAATTAATCCCTAATTTTCAATTAATCAATCTCTAATTAATTTATAATATTATAAATCCCTAATTAATTTCTTAATTAATTAATTTTAACTATCTAATTACTTAACTCTTAATTATCAATCAATTAATTACTAATTACCAATTAATTACCTAATTAATTTCATAATTAATTAGCTACTAATTATTAATCAATTAATTTTAATTATCCAATTAATAAATCTTAATTACAAATTTAATTGAACTCTAAATCAATTAATTATAATCTTTAACTATTTATTTATTATTACTTAATTAATAATTAAAATAATTAATTACTCTTTATTTAATTATCAAAATCTTAATTATTTCTAACAAATCATTTTCCTTTGTTAATTACTAAAATCACATTATTAACATAACCTTTAATTAACATTTAATTATATTTATAAAATGATTAAGTTTTAAAACATTTTTATTTAAGTTTTAACAAACTTAAATTTTAACAACATACCCTTAAACATAAAGCTTAAGAACGTTTAGAAAAGTTTTTAAACATATAACCATTATAAAATTTCAAACTTTTATTTTTAAAAACCTTTTTATACGTGCTTAACACTTCCTCTCCCGATCTCTGCTTCGAGTCATCCACATTCCTACTCGAGATCATCTCGAGTTTTCCTCTTCCAGCTTCTTCTTCTTCCTAGTTTCTTTTTCTAACTAAAACTGTTAAAACCATTTAACTGCTACCCCTACTACACAAACACGAGCAAGTACTCGAGTCTAAATCCATAATTCCCGATACTCCCCTCGAGTCGCCCACGCATCAATCTCCCCTGACACGCGATCATCGTTGTGCACGTGCACAGATGCTCCGACCACCTCTGATGAACTCGACTACCTCCGGCGAGTCATAAATCAACTCGACATTCGATTTCGAACTTCAGATCGAAATCATTAGGCCTAAAACGAAAACGAGCTATAAATTCGAACAGCAGTTCGACATCACCTGGAACGAACGCCTCGCCACCACGCCTCTGACCATCGTTCCACCTGAAACTTCGTCAATATTCTCCCAAGTCCTTCACGCATCCATCTCCATCGCTCCCATGAAGCTCGATTCACCGTAGGTGCTCCAATCGTCTTGTTTTCATCACGACAGGAACAAGAGTGTTAAACCCTAGATTTCTCAATAGCCAATGCCACCAATGATGATAAAATCATCAAGCATTTTTCTTAACATCACTGACCACCAACCCAACTTCGATCAAAACCTCGAGTACCAATTTCCCTTCGATCGTCAGAAAACTCTCAGAACCCATTTTCTAGTTAACTTAGGATTTCTTACTCGATACAATATTAAAAATCAGGATTTCCTTATTAAAAATCATATTTTCTTGAGCCTATTCAAATTATATAATTGAATCAATGAATCTTCACACTTGATTTTAACATATTATTCAATGGCTCCTGTATTTCTTGATCCCAGCAAATTTAACAGAATAATGATACTTGAAAGTATATTAAAATTAAAGTCTGGTAAATTTTAAACATATTTGTTTTAAATATTAAATCTTAAAAAGAAATGGAGGAAGAATAATTAAATTCTCCAATTTTTCCTTCCCTGTAAACTTAAAACAGAGCCAAAGTTTCTATTTACAGGCATGCACACATTTATTTACATAATCTATAAACATGCAAACATAATTACATTCATACAATTACTTTAAATAGATAGTCATAAGATGTCATGGTAGATCTAAGGTTGTTTTTCCTACTAGAACATTTAACAGAGCAGATCATACATATACAGGTATATGATCATAGTAATGCATATATAGCTTGATAAATTCAATCATTAAATCAACTTTTCATATAGTACTGTCACAGGAAATAAAACAAACAACTATATTACTGTTTTTATCATTTAGTTTACTCACAGTTTGAAAAAGGCAGAGACTTGAAAACTGAAGCTTCCAAAACTGGGACTTTGAATTGCTTTGATTCCTTTTAGAACTGAAAGCTTTGTAAAATGAACTGGAATACTTAGTTGATTCAGATTGAAGCTTGTTTGCTGACCTTTTGTTACAGGCTTTTACTTGAGAAGATTTAAATTTAAACAGAGATGAATTTTGGCTTACAGATTTCTGAAAATGGTTTACAGGGTTTTGAATTTTGGTTTGAGGAATGTTCTGATTTTTTTTGTGGATTGAAAAATGGTTTACAGATTTTAGTTCGATCTGTTTTTGAGAATATTTACAGATTTAGGTTTCTTTGAAAGTGAGAAGATGAGAGAAAGAAAAAATAATGGAGAGGAGATGTGAGTTTATATAATGTAAATGGTGATTTATTAAAGTTTATAAAGAAAATAAAAATAAAAGATGACACTTGTCATCTACCATACTTAATTACCTTACACATGTTATTAAGAAGATTTATAAGTTAACACATGTAATTTTTATATTATTTATTTTTAAAGGATTTAAAAGCTTTTATATTTAATTTTCCTAATTAATAAATACCTTTCTAAATTAATAAATGCTTTTCTTACTTATATATAAATGAAACTTTTTAAAGAAAATAAAATAAAAATCAATTTAGATTTTAAATAAAATTATATATGGTATATTTAATCCATTTTTAAATGATAATATAAAACTTTTGTATTTATTTACTATTAAATAAATACTTCCCAAATTTATATAAATAAATTCTTTTAAGGAAAAACAATATAAAACAAATCTTATTTTAAATAAAAACCTTATCCATATATTTTATATCAAAAATATTTTTAATATATATATATATATCCTTTAAAATCAAGTTTAAATCCAAATTCAAAAGCAATTTTAAAAATCCAATTTAAAATCAACTCAGAAATATATATAAAATTAAATAAACACATTATTACTTTGAAAATAATAATTCTATTTTAAAACCCACTTATATTTATATTTATAAACATCTCTTTATATTTCTTTATTATTGTTTGAAAATACAAACCTTACCAATATTCATTAATTAATTTAAAAGATTATTCCTTAAAGTTCCGGGATATCACATTCCTCCCCCCTTAGTATCTTTTCGTCCCCGAAAAGGAAAGTAACCAGAGTTTTAATTACAACAGCTTATTACCAGTTAAATTATTCTTTGAGTATTTTCATCTATAAACTCTTTAATTAAGAAATTTTAAAATACTTCAAAAATCAATATAATATCACCAAAATAGTTTTATAAAAATACTTTTTATAACTCAATGTCTCAACCAGTCCATCCTCATTCTCATAGAAATTCGGTCATACGTTGATCAGGCGTAAGACTGAAAATCTATAAGTACTTAGCAGACCCGGTTTCAACACCCAGTGAAAATTACTTGGAAAATATTTTATTGAAAATATAGAAAACAGTTTTGAAAATAGAGGAAATATCTTTGGTGAGAATGCTCTGGAAATCATCACCCCCATCCATGGTCGCAGTTAACCCGATGGTTACGTTGCCGTCCCGGCAAAATCCACAGATAACTGTAGGTCTCCGCGCTCCTCGATTACGCCATGGAACCCGCTACAGATCGCAGTTATACCCGGGCCTTACGTTGCTATCACAGCACAAACCCATATATCTGTAGGCATCAGCGCCACCGAATTTCGCTGCCAAATAATAAAACTTCTCCCACATAGGTCGCAGTCTACCGATATAAAATCAAACGTAGACAGTTGGCTCTCAGCGGCACACACGACTTTCGCTATGTTACCATAGTGTCATAGTCTACCGATATAAAATCAAACGTAGACAGTTGGCTCTCAGCGGCACACATGACTTTCGCTATGGTCTGCAGTAGATCGCAGTGACATCGAGTTACATTGTCGTCACAGAATAACCCAAATGCCTCTGTGGGCACTAGCCCCTCGACTTCCGCTACACAAATAATCCTCAGGAACTAGTTTTGTCCGGACTCCTCACAGGATCAACTTTAGAAACCCCCCTTGGGGCTCAAGGCAGTACCACCCAGTGGTACTCCTGAGAAGTTCATTTCAAGGAAGCGCCTTTTTCCCCAATGCTATTTTCAAAAACACTTTATACTATACACTTATAGTATCTTCAAATCATATCCTTTATGATTTATATCAAAATCTCCTTTACACAAAATCGATTACCAAAATCGATAATTCTCAAACTAGGCTTTCCAAAATCCAAAATTGATTTTCCCAAAAATCAAAAGCCTTTTTCAAATTCATAGGTTCCCAAAACCTTTTCGAAAATCATTCTCATAAGATCCTTTATATATATAGGTATAGATATATATAACTTTAAAAATCTTTGGATCATTTCAAACTTGTATAAAACCTCTTTTATACTTCAATTATTTCAAAACCCTTTTTATTCTGGCTAGATTCAATAAGGGAAGTTTATATTATTACAAAATACAACTTTATTTATTGCCAAATCAAATATTCAAGTTTAATTTCTTTATAAAGTTATTTATCGTCTACTTATCTCCATAAAGTAAATTTCAACCAAAGAAATATCCAATTCCATTATATTTCACAAAAATACTTTTCATTTCAAAGATCATTTTACAATCCTTATCCACAACTTCAATATCAATTTCATTCAAACTCGTACGATGTACACATATCATCCGTACGCAATATCAGTCTGATCGCTCAATCGATCACAAAATTTCACTTCCGAACTAGTATTGTCCACCCGACTTCCTAGTGCGGACTCAGATCTGGTTTCTTGATCAGAAACCGTCATTCTCCTTGCATAGTCACAACTATGATAGAGAATATCCAGAAACAATCAACAATCCATATCCATGTTCGCCGTCGAAAATCGAGCGAAAAATCCCAACTCGGATTGATAATATTATCTCGAAATTCTGTGTTCGAATCTGGATCAAATCACTATGCGAATAGAATAATATACGTATATCCTACGTATTTATCTTTATTGGTTTTTAGCCAAATCAATTCTCTTTTCTATTCACATTTTCTTTTATTTCATTCACTTAATCTCAATTGCTTCCATTTCCAATTGAGTTATTACTTCAATTACAAACAGTCTGAACTCTGACCAAATTAAATTTAAAAATAGCTTGAAAAAGTTAAAAATAGATAAGTAGTTGAAAAATAGTTATTAGTTTGTAAAATAGCCGTAAAACAGTTAAGTAGGTATAAAATAGTTAGATAATTACAAAATAGTTTTTAAAATAGTGATTAGATATAAGTAACTGAAAAATAGTAATTAGTTTATAA
Organism: Allium fistulosum; assembly: GCA_030737815.1. Classification (NCBI taxonomy): domain Eukaryota; kingdom Viridiplantae; phylum Streptophyta; class Magnoliopsida; order Asparagales; family Amaryllidaceae; genus Allium; species Allium fistulosum. Next base: position 102,000,846 of record CM060906.1, on the reverse strand, counting down.
GACAGTTTCAAAATAGTTAAATAGTTCTAAAATAATTGTAAAATAAGTATAAGATAGTTTGGGGTTTTTAAGGAGAAAGATTGTATACTAAATAGTTTGAAAAAATAGGTTTATATTAAAACAATTTAATTTGAAAATAGTCCAGAGCCAAACTGTTTAATTTCCTAATCTCCATTTCCAATTAATTTCCCATCAATTTAATTTAAATTCCCACTTCCATTTAAATTGATTCAATACTTCAATTTCCATTGAAATTGATTTAATCTCAATTCAAGTTGAATTAACCTTAATTCCTTTCCAAATTCAAATCAAATTTCATTTGATTTTTAAACTTATTTAACTTTAATCACAATTCCAAATTATTCCAAATCAATTTGGATTAATTTCAAATTGAACCAACTTCAATTTCAAATCATTTCAATTCTAATTTACCATTTAAACTTATGCTTATCCATCTTCAATCATAATTCTAATTAATTCAAACCAAATCCAATTTGAACAAATTTCAATTTAAAACTCAATTTTAAGCTATCTCGAATTATATAAATTCGAGTTAAATTTAAATGTTGATTTAATTCCTTAAATCAAATTAACATATATAGCTTTAAACCATTAAATTCTGAATCCAAATTTCAAAATTCCTTTTTAAATTATCTTTACTTAACTTATTACAAGGTTCAAATAAGAATTCAAAAACAATTTAATCTTCAGATTCTAATTTATTATCCATTTTTCAATTTCCAAATCTCAAATCCATTTTGAGATTACTCATAACTCCCATTTAAAACCAACCATTTAACTTTCCAAGTTAAATTTTAATTTCATCTTAAAATTTCCAATTCAAGTTGTTCATTCTAAACTCATTTAACTTTCCTTAAGTTAAATTCAATTTAATCCAGTTAACTTTACCCAATTTGAATTCCCATTTCAATTTTTTTTTTAATTTTATATTAATAATCTTTCCACTTATAAGTTCAAAACTTATCACTTTGGGTTTTCATATCACATTCCAAGGAAAATTTTAAAATTCAACATTTAGAGTTTATTTCAAATCATCTTTGATATTATGTATATCCTTCATATATACATCTTCTTTACACACCAAATTATACCTTAAATTTTAAAACCGCCATTGGTTTTAATTCAAAATAAATTTCTTTAAAACAATTTCAGGTTTTCTGAACTTTAGATTTAAAATTTCATAATTTAAAATCCACTTTAATTTACAAGTCATACTTGCCTAAATGTTTTATTTCCCTAAACATTTTATTTTGCTTAATCATTTACAACATTTTATTATTAAACACAACAACTATTTATGATAATAACCAAGATTATCATATCCTAAAACCAATTTATTATTATCTTTATTCTTGATAACACTTCTACAAATTCAAAATTTTAATTTCAGTTTGAATTCATTTCAAACTTATCTTCATTCAATTTTAATTTGGTTGTATTTTTATTACTATTTAATTTAATTCCAATATTTTAACAACCAATTACCTTAATATTTATTAGAAAGAAATACCATTTTATATATCAAAATATATTCTTATATAAAATCATTTAAAATCCTTATATAGGAAAATAACAATTACGCTCTCATATATATATATATACACTCAACTCGTTCTAGGGTACCATTGACCTTATCCTTAACGAGTAATCCCCAACAGAGCCAAGGTTCTCGCTTAACCTTCGCTCTGATACCAAGTGTAACGACCCGGAAATTTCGAACCCGAAAATTCCAGATAGTTAGAAGAAAAAGAAAAGAGATAGAAGAAAGAAACAGAACAAGACACAGATTCTCACATTCGCAGCGGATCAAATTACAATAGCAAATAATAATATCAGTTATACAAAGAAAAACTGTATCAGTTAATTACATTTTTATATATCAGAGTTACAACATTTCTTAATCACTGAACAGTTAAAATAACTCGTCCCAATAAATAACAATATAACACACTCCATACGTTCCTACCATCCAGCTCGCCTCCTGAGCTCCAGAACGTCCTTACCTGGAAATCTGTAATACTCGGTCTGACCCGAGCATTACATCAAAGTAACACCCGGGTCAGGCTGGAAACCAGCGTGAGTAAACTCATCTAATATGAAATTTCAATCCATAGAACTTATTTAAACCCGGGGGTAACTCGTACTTTACTATAAGTAAACAACTTATATAATCATCACCTATTTCACACGACAATATCTAAGTACCGTTACTTAGTTAAAATAGTCATGTCACTTAATTTATTCCATTCCAGCCTATTTGATTCCATAATCAAATTTATAAAGAATTATAGCAGGTCACTAATCGAAGTGGTTTCGGATATTACTAATATCCGACCCCGGTCTCTTCGAATTCAAATGTCATCCCTTTTAAGTATGTTTAAGTTAACAATTTAATTTAACTTCAGAATGTCATATTCTCACAGCAATTCCATTACAGATAAATAACTCATATTTATCATAGTTCAAACAAAACATTTCATATCACGGAACATAAAAAAAAAATACATGCCAGAGTCAATAACAATCAAAGGTATTCAATACAATTTAATCATCCATAAGCAAAATTAATTTCTCATAATTAATAATTAATTTAATTTAACTTATTAATTAATTAACTCTTAATTTCTTACATTAATTAATTTACCTTTAATTACTTAATTTTCCTTTAATTAATTTCATTAATTAATTAACCTTTAATTAATCAATTTAATTAACTATCATTTAATTACTTATCTTAAGTAATTTTAATTACTTTCATTAATTAACTAATCCTTTAGTTAGTTACATTAATTAATTAATCATTGCATTAAGTAATTAATTCTCTAATTAATTACATAAATTAATTATTCTTTAACCATTAATTAATCCCTAATTTTCAATTAATCAATCTCTAATTAATTTATAATATTATAAATCCCTAATTAATTTCTTAATTAATTAATTTTAACTATCTAATTAATTAACTCTTAATTATCAATTAATTAATTACTAATTACCAATTAATTACCTAATTAATTTCATAATTAATTAGCTACTAATTATTAATCAATTAATTTTAATTATCCAATTAATAAATCTTAATTACAAATTTAATTGAACTCTAAATCAATTAATTATAATCTTTAACTATTTATTTATTATTACTTAATTAATAATTAAAATAATTAATTACTCTTTATTTAATTATCAAAATCTTAATTATTTCTAACAAATCATTTTCCTTTGTTAATTACTAAAATCACATTATTAACTTAACCTTTAATTAACATTTAATTATATTTATAAAATGATTAAGTTTTAAAACATTTTTATTTAAGTTTTAACAAACTTAAATTTTAACAACATACCCTTAAACATAAAGCTTAAGAACGTTTAGAAAAGTTTTTAAACATATAACCATTATAAAATTTCAAACTTTTATTTTTAAAAACCTTTTTATACGTGCTTAACACTTCCTCTCCCGATCTCTGCTTCGAGTCATCCACATTCCTACTCGAGATCATCTCGAGTTTTCCTCTTCCAGCTTCTTCTTCTTCCTAGTTTCTTTTTCTAACTAAAACTGTTAAAACCATTTAACTGCTACCCCTACTACACAAACACGAGCAAGTACTCGAGTCTAAATCCATAATTCCCGATACTCCCCTCGAGTCGCCCACGCATCAATCTCCCCTGACACGCGATCATCGTTGTGCACGTGCACAGATGCTCCGACCACCTCTGATGAACTCGACTACCTCCGGCGAGTCATAAATCAACTCGACATTCGATTTCGAACTTCAGATCGAAATCATTAGGCCTAAAACGAAAACGAGCTATAAATTCGAACAGCAGTTCGACATCACCTGGAACGAACGCCTCGCCACCACGCCTTTGACCATCGTTCCACCTGAAACTTCGTCAATATTCTCCCAAGTCCTTCACGCATCCATCTCCATCGCTCCCATGAAGCTTGATTCACCGTAGGTGCTCCAATCGTCTTGTTTTCATCACGACAGGAACAAGAGTGTTAAACCCTAGATTTCTCAATAGCCAATGCCACCAATGATGATAAAATCATCAAGCATTTTTCTTAACATCACTGACCACCAACCCAACTTCGATCAAAACCTCGAGTACCAATTTCCCTTCGATCGTCAGAAAACTCTCAGAACCCATTTTCTAGTTAACTTAGGATTTCTTACTCGATACAATATTAAAAATCAGGATTTCCTTATTAAAAATCATATTTTCTTGAGCCTATTCAAATTATATAATTGAATCAATGAATCTTCACACTTGATTTTAACATATTATTCAATGGCTCCTGTATTTCTTGATCCCAGCAAATTTAACAGAATAATGATACTTGAAAGTATATTAAAATTAAAGTCTGGTAAATTTTAAACATATTTGTTTTAAATATTAAATCTTAAAAAGAAATGGAGGAAGAATAATTAAATTCTCCAATTTTTCCTTCCCTGTAAACTTAAAACAGAGCCAAAGTTTCTATTTACAGGCATGCACACATTTATTTACATAATCTATAAACATGCAAACATAATTACATTCATACAATTACTTTAAATAGATAGTCATAAGATGTCATGGTAGATCTAAGGTTGTTTTGCCTACTAGAACATTTAACAGAGCAGATCATACATATACAGGTATATGATCATAGTAATGCATATATAGCTTGATAAATTCAATCATTAAATCAACTTTTCATATAGTACTGTCACAGGAAATAAAACAAACAACTATATTACTGTTTTTATCATTTAGTTTACTCACAGTTTGAAAAAGGCAGAGACTTGAAAACTGAAGCTTCCAAAACTGGGACTTTGAATTGCTTTGATTCCTTTTAGAACTGAAAGCTTTGTAAAATGAACTGGAATACTTAGTTGATTCAGATTGAAGCTTGTTTGCTGACCTTTTGTTACAGGCTTTTACTTGAGAAGATTTAAATTTAAACAGAGATGAATTTTGGCTTACAGATTTCTGAAAATGGTTTACAGGGTTTTGAATTTTGGTTTGAGGAATGTTCTGATTTTTTTTGTGGATTGAAAAATGGTTTACAGATTTTAGTTCGATCTGTTTTTGAGAATATTTACAGATTTAGGTTTCTTTGAAAGTGAGAAGATGAGAGAAAGAAAAAATAATGGAGAGGAGATGTGAGTTTATATAATGTAAATGGTGATTTATTAAAGTTTATAAAGAAAATAAAAATAAAAGATGACACTTGTCATCTACCATACTTAATTACCTTACACATGTTATTAAGAAGATTTATAAGTTAACACATGTAATTTTTATATTATTTATTTTTAAAGGATTTAAAAGCTTTTATATTTAATTTTCCTAATTAATAAATACCTTTCTAAATTAATAAATGCTTTTCTTACTTATATATAAATGAAACTTTTTAAAGAAAATAAAATAAAAATCAATTTAGATTTTAAATAAAATTATATATGGTATATTTAATCCATTTTTAAATGATAATATAAAACTTTTGTATTTATTTACTATTAAATAAATACTTCCCAAATTTATATAAATAAATTCTTTTAAGGAAAAACAATATAAAACAAATCTTATTTTAAATAAAAACCTTATCCATATATTTTATATCAAAAATATTTTTAATATATATATATATATCCTTTAAATTCAAGTTTAAATCCAAATTCAAATGCAATTTTAAAAATCCAATTTAAAATCAACTCAGAAATATATATAAAATTAAATAAACACATTATTACTTTGAAAATAATAATTCTATTTTAAAACCCACTTATATTTATATTTATAAACATCTCTTTATATTTCTTTATTATTGTTTGAAAATACAAACCTTACCAATATTCATTAATTAATTTAAAAGATTATTCCTTAAAGTTCCGGGATATCACATTCCTCCCCCCTTAGTATCTTTTCGTCCCCGAAAAGGAAAGTAACCAGAGTTTTAATTACAACAGCTTATTACCAGTTAAATTATTCTTTGAGTATTTTCATCTATAAACTCTTTAATTAAGAAATTTTAAAATACTTCAAAAATCAATATAATATCACCAAAATAGTTTTATAAAAATACTTTTTATAACTCAATGTCTCAACCAGTCCATCCTCATTCTCATAGAAATTCGGTCATACGTTGATCAGGCGTAAGACTGAAAATCTATAAGTACTTAGCAGACCCGGTTTCAACACCCAGTGAAAATTACTTGGAAAATATTTTATTGAAAATATAGAAAACAGTTTTGAAAATAGAGGAAATATCTTTGGTGAGAATGCTCTGGAAATCATCACCCCCATCCATGGTCGCAGTTAACCCGATGGTTACGTTGCCGTTCCGGCAAAATCCACAGATAACTGTAGGTCTCCGCGCTCCTCGATTACGCCATGGAACCCGCTACAGATCGCAGTTATACCCGGGCCTTACGTTGCTATCACAGCACAAACCCATATAACTGTAGGCATCAGCGCCACCGAATTTCGCTGCCAAATAATAAAACTTCTCCCACATAGGTCGCAGTCTACCGATATAAAATCAAACGTAGACAGTTGGCTCTCAGCGGCACACACGACTTTCGCTATGTTACCATAGTGTCACAGTCTACCGATATAAAATCAAACGTAGACAGTTGGCTCTCAGCGGCACACATGACTTTCGCTATGGTCTGCAGTAGATCGCAGTGACATCGAGTTACATTGTCGTCACAGAATAACCCAAATGCCTCTGTGGGCACCAGCCCCTCGACTTCCGCTACACAAATAATCCTCAGGAACTAGTTTTGTCCGGACTCCTCACAGGATCAACTTTAGAAACCCCCCTTGGGGCTCAAGGCAGTACCACCCAGTGGTACTCCTGAGAAGTTCATTTCAAGGAAGCGCCTTTTTCCCCAGAGCTATTTTCAAAAACACTTTATACTATACACTTATAGTATCTTCAAATCATATCCTTTATGATTTATATCAAAATCTCCTTTACACAAAATCGATTACCAAAATCGATAATTCTCAAACTAGGCTTTCCAAAATCCAAAATTGATTTTCCCAAAAATCAAAAGCCTTTTTCAAATTCATAGGTTCCCAAAACCTTTTCGAAAATCATTCTCATAAGATCCTTTATATATATAGGTATAGATATATATAACTTTAAAAATCTTTGGATCATTTCAAACTTATATAAAACCTCTTTTATACTTCAATTATTTCAAAACCCTTTTTATTCTGGCTAGATTCAATAAGGGAAGTTTATATTATTACAAAATACAACTTTATTTATTGCCAAATCAAATATTCAAGTTTAATTTCTTTATAAAGTTATTTATCGTCTACTTATCTCCATAAAGTAAATTTCAACCAAAGAAATATCCAATTCCATTATATTTCACAAAAATACTTTTCATTTCAAAGATCATTTTACAATCCTTATCCACAACTTCAATATCAATTTCATTCAAACTCGTACGATGTACACATATCATCCGTACGCAATATCAGTCTGATCGCTCAATCGATCACAAAATTTCACTTCCGAACTAGTATCGTCCACCCGACTTCCTAGTGCGGACTCAGATCTGGTTTCTTGATCAGAAACCGTCATTCTCCTTGCATAGTCACAACTATGATAGAGAATATCCAGAACCAATCCACAATCCATATCCATGTTCGCCGTCGAAAATCGAGCGAAAAATCCCAACTCGGATTGATAATATTATCTCGAAATTCTGTGTTCGAATCTGGATCAAATCACTATGCGAATAGAATAATATACGTATATCCTACGTATTTATCTTTATTGGTTTTTAGCCAAATCAATTCTCTTTTCTATTCACATTTTCTTTTATTTCATTCACTTAATCTCAATTGCTTCCATTTCCAATTGAGTTATTACTTCAATTACAAACAGTCTGAACTCTGACCAAATTAAATTTAAAAATAGCTTGAAAAAGTTAAAAATAGATAAGTAGTTGAAAAATAGTTATTAGTTTGTAAAATAGCCGTAAAACAGTTAAGTAGGTATAAAATAGTTAGATAATTACAAAATAGTTTTTAAAATAGTGATTAGATATAAGTAACTGAAAAATAGTAATTAGTTTATAAGACAGTTTCAAAATAGTTAAATAGTTCTAAAATAATTGTAAAATAAGTATAAGATAGTTTGGGGTTTTTAAGGAGAAAGATTGTATACTAAATAGTTTGAAAAAATAGGTTTATATTAAAACAATTTAATTTGAAAATAGTCCAGAGCCAAACTGTTTAATTTCCCAATCTCCATTTCCAATTAATTTCCCATCAATTTAATTTAAATTCCCACTTCCATTTAAATTGATTCAATACTTCAATTTCCATTGAAATTGATTTAATCTCAATTCAAGTTGAATTAACCTTAATTCCTTTCCAAATTCAAATCAAATTTCATTTGATTTTTAAACTTATTTAACTTTAATCACAATTCCAAATTATTCCAAATCAATTTGGATTAATTTCAAATTGAACCAACTTCAATTTCAAATCATTTCAATTCTAATTTACCATTTAAACTTATGCTTATCCATCTTCAATCATAATTCTAATTAATTCAAACCAAATCCAATTTGAACAAATTTCAATTTAAAACTCAATTTTAAGCTATCTCGAATTATATAAATTCGAGTTAAATTTAAATGTTGATTTAATTCCTTAAATCAAATTAACTTATATCTTTAAACCATTAAATTCTGAATCCAAATTTCAAAATTCCTTTTTAAATTATCTTTACTTAACTTATTACAAGGTTCAAATAAGAATTCAAAAACAATTTAATCTTCAGATTCTAATTTATTATCCATTTTTCAATTTCCAAATCTCAAACCCATTTTGAGATTACTCATAACTCCCATTTAAAACCAACCATTTAACTTTCCAAGTTAAATTTTAATTTCATCTTAAAATTTCCAATTCAAGTTGTTCATTCTAAACTCATTTAACTTTCCTTAAGTTAAATTCAATTTAATCCAGTTAACTTTACCCAATTTGAATTCCCATTTCAATTTTTTTTTAATTTTATGTTAATAATCTTTCCACTTATAAGTTCAAAACTTATCACTTTGGGTTTTCATATCACATTCCAAGGAAAATTTTAAAATTCAACATTTAGAGTTTATTTCAAATCATCTTTGATATTATGTATATCCTTCATATATACATCTTCTTTACACACCAAATTATACCTTAAATTTTAAAACCGCCATTGGTTTTAATTCAAAATAAATTTCTTTAAAACAATTTCAGGTTTTCTGAACTTTAGATTTAAAATTTCATAATTTAAAATCCACTTTAATTTACAAGTCATACTTGCCTAAATGTTTTATTTCCCTAAACATTTTATTTTGCTTAATCATTTACAACATTTTATTATTAAACACAACAACCATTTATGATAATAACCAAGATTATCATATCCTAAAACCAATTTATTATTATCTTTATTCTTGATAACACTTCTACAAATTCAAAATTTTAATTTCAGTTTGAATTCATTTCAAACTTATCTTCATTCAATTTTAATTTGGTTGTATTTTTATTACTATTTAATTTAATTCCAATATTTTAACAACCAATTACCTTAATATTTATTAGAAAGAAATACCATTTTATATATCAAAATATATTCTTATATAAAATCATTTAAAATCCTTATATAGGAAAATAACAATTACGCTCTCATATATATATATATACACACTCAACTCGTTCTAGGGTACCATTGACCTTATCCTTAACGAGTAATCCCCAACAGAGCCAAGGTTCTCGCTTAACCTTCGCTCTGATACCAAGTGTAACGACCCGGAAATTTCGAACCCGAAAATTCCAGATAGTTAGAAGAAAAAGAAAAGAGATAGAAGAAAGAAACAGAACAAGACACAGATTCTCACATTCGCAGCGGATCAAATTACAATAGCAAATAATAATATCAGTTATACAAAGAAAAACTGTATCAGTTAATTACATTTTTATATATCAGAGTTACAACATTTCTTAATCACTAAACAGTTAAAATAACTCGTCCCAATAAATAACAATATAACACACTCCATACGTTCCTGCCATCCAGCTCGCCTCCTGAGCTCCAGAACGTCCTTACTTGGAAATCTGTAATACTCGGTCTGACCCGAGCATTACATCAAAGTAACACCCGGGTCAGGCTGGAAACCAGCGTGAGTAAACTCATCTAATATGAAATTTCAATCCATAGAACTTATTTAAACCCGGGGGTAACTCGTACTTTACTATAAGTAAACAACTTATATAATCATCACCTATTTCACACGACAATATCTAAGTACCGTTACTTAGTTAAAATAGTCATGTCACTTAATTTATTCCATTCCAGCCTATTTGATTCCATAATCAAATTTATAAAGAATTATAGCAGGTCACTAATCGAAGTGGTTTCGGATATTACTGATATCCGACCCCGGTCTCTTCGAATTCAAATGTCATCCCTTTTAAGTATGTTTAAGTTAACAATTTAATTTAACTTCAGAATGTCATATTCTCACAGCAATTCCATTACAGATAAATAACTCATATTTATCATAGTTCAAACAAAACATTTCATATCACGGAACATAAAAAAAAAATACATGCCAGAGTCAATAACAATCAAAGGTATTCAATACAATTTAATCATCCATAAGCAAAATTAATTTCTCATAATTAATAATTAATTTAATTTAACTTATTAATTAATTAACTCTTAATTTCTTACATTAATTAATTTACCTTTAATTACTTAATTTTCCTTTAATTAATTTCATTAATTAATTAACCTTTAATTAATCAATTTAATTAACTATCATTTAATTACTTATCTTAAGTAATTTTAATTACTTTCATTAATTAACTAATCCTTTAGTTAGTTACATTAATTAATTAATCATTGCATTAAGTAATTAATTCTCTAATTAATTACATAAATTAATTATTCTTTAACCATTAATTAATCCCTAATTTTCAATTAATCAATCTCTAATTAATTTATAATATTATAAATCCCTAATTAATTTCTTAATTAATTAATTTTAACTATCTAATTAATTAACTCTTAATTATCAATTAATTAATTACTAATTACCAATTAATTACCTAATTAATTTCATAATTAATTAGCTACTAATTATTAATCAATTAATTTTAATTATCCAATTAATAAATCTTAATTACAAATTTAATTGAACTCTAAATCAATTAATTATAATCTTTAACTATTTATTTATTATTACTTAATTAATAATTAAAATAATTAATTACTCTTTATTTAATTATCAAAATCTTAATTATTTCTAACAAATCATTTTCCTTTGTTAATTACTAAAATCACATTATTAACTTAACCTTTAATTAACATTTAATTATATTTATAAAATGATTAAGTTTTAAAACATTTTTATTTAAGTTTTAACAAACTTAAATTTTAACAACATACCCTTAAACATAAAGCTTAAGAACGTTTAGAAAAGTTTTTAAACATATAACCATTATAAAATTTCAAACTTTTATTTTTAAAAACCTTTTTATACGTGCTTAACACTTCCTCTCCCGATCTCTGCTTCGAGTCATCCACATTCCTACTCGAGATCATCTCGAGTTTTCCTCTTCCAGCTTCTTCTTCTTCCTAGTTTCTTTTTCTAACTAAAACTGTTAAAACCATTTAACTGCTACCCCTACTACACAAACACGAGCAAGTACTCGAGTCTAAATCCATAATTCCCGATACTCCCCTCGAGTCGCCCACGCATCAATCTCCCCTGACACGCGATCATCGTTGTGCACGTGCACAGATGCTCCGACCACCTCTGATGAACTCGACTACCTCCGGCGAGTCATAAATCAACTCGACATTCGATTTCGAACTTCAGATCGAAATCATTAGGCCTAAAATGAAAACGAGCTATAAATTCGAACAGCAGTTCGACATCACCTGGAACGAACGCCTCGCCACCACGCCTCTGACCATCGTTCCACCTGAAACTTCGTCAATATTCTCCCAAGTCCTTCACGCATCCATCTCCATCGCTCCCATGAAGCTCGATTCACCGTAGGTGCTCCAATCGTCTTGTTTTCATCACGACAGGAACAAGAGTGTTAAACCCTAGATTTCTCAATAGCCAATGCCACCAATGATGATAAAATCATCAAGCATTTTTCTTAACATCACTGACCACCAACCCAACTTCGATCAAAACCTCGAGTACCAATTTCCCTTCGATCGTCAGAAAACTCTCAGAACCCATTTTCTAGTTAACTTAGGATTTCTTACTCGATACAATATTAAAAATCAGGATTTCCTTATTAAAAATCATATTTTCTTGAGCCTATTCAAATTATATAATTGAATCAATGAATCTTCACACTTGATTTTAACATATTATTCAATGGCTCCTGTATTTCTTGATCCCAGCAAATTTAACAGAATAATGATACTTGAAAGTATATTAAAATTAAAGTCTGGTAAATTTTAAACATATTTGTTTTAAATATTAAATCTTAAAAAGAAATGGAGGAAGAATAATTAAATTCTCCAATTTTTCCTTCCCTGTAAACTTAAAACAGAGCCAAAGTTTCTATTTACAGGCATGCACACATTTATTTACATAATCTATAAACATGCAAACATAATTACATTCATACAATTACTTTAAATAGATAGTCATAAGATGTCATGGTAGATCTAAGGTTGTTTTGCCTACTAGAACATTTAACAGAGCAGATCATACATATACAGGTATATGATCATAGTAATGCATATATAGCTTGATAAATTCAATCATTAAATCAACTTTTCATATAGTACTGTCACAGGAAATAAAACAAACAACTATATTACTGTTTTTATCATTTAGTTTACTCACAGTTTGAAAAAGGCAGAGACTTGAAAACTGAAGCTTCCAAAACTGGGACTTTGAATTGCTTTGATTCCTTTTAGAACTGAAAGCTTTGTAAAATGAACTGGAATACTTAGTTGATTCAGATTGAAGCTTGTTTGCTGACCTTTTGTTACAGGCTTTTACTTGAGAAGATTTAAATTTAAACAGAGATGAATTTTGGCTTACAGATTTCTGAAAATGGTTTACAGGGTTTTGAATTTTGGTTTGAGGAATGTTCTGATTTTTTTTGTGGATTGAAAAATGGTTTACAGATTTTAGTTCGATCTGTTTTTGAGAATATTTACAGATTTAGGTTTCTTTGAAAGTGAGAAGATGAGAGAAAGAAAAAATAATGGAGAGGAGATGTGAGTTTATATAATGTAAATGGTGATTTATTAAAGTTTATAAAGAAAATAAAAATAAAAGATGACACTTGTCATCTACCATACTTAATTACCTTACACATGTTATTAAGAAGATTTATAAGTTAACACATGTAATTTTTATATTATTTATTTTTAAAGGATTTAAAAGCTTTTATATTTAATTTTCCTAATTAATAAATACCTTTCTAAATTAATAAATGCTTTTCTTACTTATATATAAATGAAACTTTTTAAAGAAAATAAAATAAAAATCAATTTAGATTTTAAATAAAATTATATATGGTATATTTAATCCATTTTTAAATGATAATATAAAACTTTTGTATTTATTTACTATTAAATAAATACTTCCCAAATTTATATAAATAAATTCTTTTAAGGAAAAACAATATAAAACAAATCTTATTTTAAATAAAAACCTTATCCATATATTTTATATCAAAAATATTTTTAATATATATATATATCCTTTAAATTCAAGTTTAAATCCAAATTCAAATGCAATTTTAAAAATCCAATTTAAAATCAACTCAGAAATATATATAAAATTAAATAAACACATTATTACTTTGAAAATAATAATTCTATTTTAAAACCCACTTATATTTATATTTATAAACATCTCTTTATATTTCTTTATTATTGTTTGAAAATACAAACCTTACCAATATTCATTAATTAATTTAAAAGATTATTCCTTAAAGTTCCGGGATATCACATATATTGTAGCTTATAGCTTACAAATGTTATACATTATACTGTCGAACCATTTCTTTGAATGCTGATTTTACTTTTATACGTTTTTATCAAGGTTTATGTTGTGTATATAAAGGTTAGTTTTTTTTATACTATGTTTGTTATATATAAATATGTTTCCATAAGTTGTATATTACCTGTTAAGCACACATATAAGATTATATATATATATAAAGTGGATGTGTGTTAAGTGGTTATATATATCTAATATATATATGTTATATCTATTCTAGTCTGCATATAGTGTTGTGTAAAGAAGTTTAGTATAGTAAATTTTGTAATATATATATATATAATTGTATGAATATGGTTAGTCTACATTTGATCTTGAAAATATATGTATTTGCATGAAAGATGATTTATGGTCTGTTAGATTTTATAAATTGCAGTGTTGGTCAGCATAGGCTGGGGATCTTATGTAGTCTGCATAGTTTATTAGTTAACATGTCAGTTTATATATTTTAAGTAGTATATATATATGTCCCGTTATACAGTTTTTAAAGTTTATAAAATCATAAAGTTGTTATAATGGGTAAGTTATATTAGTTCAAGTATTTGAGATGTTGTTTATATATGTTATACCATTTGAATCTGGGTTTATAATTTGATTTTAATTATTGTATATATATATATATGTAAGTGTATATGCTAGTCCATAGATTTTCCTATATGTAAATATAAATATACAAGAGTTAGGTGTTCAGAAATAGATTAATGTTTAAATTTACAATGTGTTTAAAATGTACGTATGAATTTGAAATAATATATATATATATATTCATTTTATAAATAGTGTTTTAAGATTTAATGTTGATTTTATAATAATAATAATAACAATATATTCTGTTATATCAAGCCAATTTGATTGTTCTCATCGACCTTTATTTATCAGCTCCGTTCGTCGAATTCGTGCCAATCTTTACTTGCTTTGGAATTCGTGCTTGGATTCGTAACTCATCCCATTCTCGCTCATCTCTAGCCTCGAAAGGTGAGCAATCACTCACGATTAATGTTCTTGTATTTATTAAATTTGATTTCAATTGAAACGACAATTGAAATATGATGCTGTAGTTATTTAAATTGTTATATATGCTATTATCTGTATATGCCCACCTATGACATCTGACACCAGTATCTAGTATTTATATGCCTGTTATTACCATTATCTGTATATGTTCACCTATGACATCTGACACCAATATCTGTTATTTATATCGATGATATATGCCTGTTGTTATATTTTTTATTA
The DNA here is from genome assembly GCA_030737815.1 of Allium fistulosum. Taxonomy (NCBI): domain Eukaryota; kingdom Viridiplantae; phylum Streptophyta; class Magnoliopsida; order Asparagales; family Amaryllidaceae; genus Allium; species Allium fistulosum. Next base: position 101,985,535 of record CM060906.1, on the reverse strand, counting down.
TCTGTTATCACTCTGCAAGTTCCCTGTTAGTATAGAATTCACTATGGGTTGAAATGATACATACCCGAACGGACTTTAGAATAGGAGAATTTCGTTATGGGTTGAAATGATAAACCCAAGCGATTTTCATTTGAATTGAAATTGGGATTACGGGTCGAAATGATATCTACCCGTATATATTTAAATTTCGGATTGAAATGATAAATATCTGTATCACTTAACCATATGATAAATATATATACAGACACCGTTGGTCCATATATATAAATATTTTAAAAATGAATTCTATGGTTTTGGAAAGAAATCTATGGTTTTAATAAATGTTGAGCCTTAAATTATTATATATTAATGGGAATGATTGATTTAAATACATATAATATGTTGAGTGTTTAAAATATATTTCAAAATAGATTTTGGTAATAATTTGAATAAGTTAAGGTTAGAAAGATAATTTGAATTTAGTTGAAATTGTATTCAATAAAGAATTTTATTTAATTAAACCGATTTGAAACTTATTGAAACTGAGATGTAAGATATGATTTATAACTTGAGTTTGATTTATAAGTAATCTAATGAATATTTTTTTGTTTAACTAAAGTTTAAGGAAATATTTAGTAAAAATGTAATTTAAGGCTAGTTAAATTGTAACATCCCGAAAATTTTCGACTTTCGAAAATTCAACATCGATACTCACTTTATCGACTGCCGAGCAATCGAATGCCGGAAACCCGGAAAGTTATGGTTTTAAGAAAAAGAAAAAGGTAGAAGAAGAAGATAGAAGAAAAAGAAAGGAAAGAAAGAAGAACAACAGAACAGCAACAGAAACAGAACAATATCAGAATCTCACATACCGCAGCGGAACAATATATAATAGATAAATCAGTCATCTTTAAAACAAAGAACTATATCATTTTATACATACATCAATCATCAGAGTCAATATACAACAATGGACAGTTATATAACTTGTCCTCATACAGAATACACAGCGGAATAAATACTATCAGATACAAATACTACGTCTCGTCATCCAGCTTATCTCCAAGCTCCAGAATATCCAGAATATCCTGATAACCTAACTCTAGACTGCCCGTGTGGAAATTTTTGGGCACCCAGAGTTTAGAAGGGAACAATAAACTCCGAGTCAGTCATGGTGACTGGTGTGAGATCGTAAAACAGTTATTCTTTATAATAAATAGCAGAGAATTTTAAAGTCAATTCGAAATGTTTTTGGAAAATGAAACTACCATAAGACCTCCCACCACACACACAATGCAAACGCAGAATTGGAGGAGATTTCTTCTTATGATAGTCAAAAATGCTTACTACGCAAAATCAAATCATTTTTGATATTATTATTAGTGCATAGTGTAGAAAACATTTCGAAAGTATAATATTAATCTTAGCCAACATACGACCAGTATCGTATGCCTACTATAGCTACTATGTTCAATAGCAGGTTACCGCCACATTCCATAGCAGGTAATACAACTAAAACCGTACACGTCGCGTATTGTTTCTTTGGATTTCCAACAAATGGTCAGGCTAAGGAACTTCCTATCCACGATGGGTACGTCCCTGGAATAGACGACCCGAGAACCTAACCGGATCTCTGCCAACACAAAGCCGGGTTACCTCTGCAAAAATAGGTAACTACTGACACGCGTATGCCATCCCCCGATCGTCACCGATCTTCCCGAGGATCCCCGATTTCCAACAAACCACAAAGTAATAATAACTGTGCAGCAACCACAGAGGTTAAGTATCTGGGCTCCATACCATGATACCACCTTTATCCAGAAGGAATGACATACACTAAGGGGCGCTACTCCCTAGAACCTTGCTGCATTCGTCCTGTTTCGACCATTTCCGGGGTGTGAGGCTCGACGAAGTCTCGTCCACAAAGCTACGCTTTCTCAAAAAGCCCTGCTTCGGGTCAAATAAAAATGATCAACCTATGATCACAAAGATATAAGATCAAACAAATGATCATATCACAAATGATCAAACACTGATCATTTCACAGCAACACTCAGTATGCCACGTTACCAAATTGGGATATATCGCTGATAAATTTCAACTACATAACCTCTGAGCTCGTACGTCTCAGAGAAGGGTGTTAAGCTAAGAGAATAAATTCTCCGCCACCAACAGAAATGTATTTGAAAGAAATCAGCTTTATATCTCAAATTGTAACGTCAGACACACAATCCATACAAGTCTGTTCCGGGATCGAATAGAACCGAAGGCACTTCTCACGAAGCCCTTGCATTTCCGGATAATTTTCAATCACGTCAGGACTTCCCGTCACTAAGGGTGATAAAACCTCTAAATCGAAGATCAGTCGATGTAGAGTAACTCGACGGTAATCCTTCCGTTTTCAAAAATATCCGGTCTTCAACACCGGTCTTCAAATGCGATTCATAACGACGTATCACATATTCGGAATGGGTTATACGACCCCATGGTCCTTTCCCGGCTAACCCGAATAGTGAGCGTTTATTCAAAAATAAGTGTGGCATTCAAGTTCGTCCAATTCACAACAAATACCTACTCAAGGTAATTATTGATAGTCGGTTATTTAGCTATCAATAAAAGATGCGTAACATCATCAGATTCCAAATAATTTTCCCAAATTATTTATCTTCAAAAATATCTTTACTAGATATAAAATTTCCACACTTAAAAATAAATCAATGTTTATTTTTAAACAACTTCCCTTTTATAAATTCCATAGTGAATTTATATTCTCAAATATCTACTGATATACGATTTCCAAATCGATTTCAATATTCAATTTCGATTTATCTTTAAGAAGATAAATCTCAAAAACGTTCATTTCATATTGGAAAACATTCCATACTTATTTGAAAATAAGTATTTCACAAATCATTTATTTTCAACACTTAGAAAATATTCGATATACTTAAATCAAATTAAGTATATATATTCATTCTTTAAGGAAATCAATAATTTTAACAACATCTATTTGAGTCAAAACGAATGTTACGTAAAACATCGTTACGACGACTCAAAATCACTAGTATAGGGATTCGGATTTAGATAGATATATAAATCCCAATACTACATCAAAACATTTCCTTTCGGAAATCATTTACTATAACAACAGTGTTATAGTCCACCATTTCCTTATTTCTCGAAAACGTCTATTTCAACAAGAACTGCGGAAATCTCTGCTTTCGATTTATAATACATTTCAAAAACATCTCTAAAATGTTTAACTTCATTTTAATATCCCTTTTCCAAAACTATCCATTTTACTTAACGATATATTCACTATCCAAAATCGTGGATAAAATTCCCTTAATAACTTCTATCTTACATTCATCAAATTTGATTGATTTCGAATTCATAAAACAACGTTTATAAATTCACCTTTATATTTTCTAACAACTTCGATTTATAAAATTCTCCTTTTATTAACTTCTAAAATTACTTATCAAAATAAGTGATTTCAGATTTATAAACAACGTTTATAAATCACATTTATACTTCATAACAATTTCAACTTATGAAATCATTTCATTTAGCAATTTCTATTTATATCCCAATTAAGTGCAAAAATCTAATTTGTAAGTAAATTACTTATAAATCGTTTATTCTACAACATCTATTCACTTTATAACTTCACGTTATAAATCTATTAATTTCATTCACTTATGAAATCCATTTATACTTCTTTTTAACACTTATAAAAATTCGTTTTATAAGTCCAATATTTTTATTAATAAAATATCCATTTTATAAATCTTCCTATACAAATCGTCTATAGTTATTCAAAAATCCCAGTTTAAACCATTTTATAAATAAATCGACTTTTATTTCAAAAATCACCTTACGGTCATAATTCACAAAAATCTTAACTTTTATAACTTCAAAATTTTAAACGTTTATTAATTGATTCAAAAATTCCATAAAACGTATATTTTCATAAATCACTTTAAAAGTCCTTTTTAAAGTAAAAGTCGTTATTTTTACTTTTCAAAACTGAATCCGATGATGCAACAACATCAATTAGTCCATCACAACAGTCAATATCATATATCAATATGATAACAGAATATATCAAAATATCTGTAAATAATCAATACGGTGAGGAATCCAGTTGGATCCCTCCAACCTGTTTCCCTGCATCCACAGATGTTAGCACAATACCAATTCCGCTCCAGTACGGAATTATCGCGGTATATGGGTTTTTTTATAAATCCGCTTACTAACGGTGCAATAGGGTCTCATCCGCTATACGAGGCGGGAAATCAATCAATCCAATATATACATATGCCAATATGTATATACTGCTATATATATAGATATATCCTATCATATCTAATAGCACATTCAAACAGTCAATCATCAATCAATAACTGTAAATAATTCCACATTCAATTGAGTGAGAAGATCTCACCGTGATTTTAATTCTGATTCCAGCGTTTATTTCGAATAAAATTAAACAGCCGTTTAATTTCACTCAAAATTTTCACTGACCCCGATCGTACCCAAATCAGTTGCATCGCGAAGTGCTCGACAAAACGAAGCCAACGCTTTTCGTTTCGTTCCATTCCGACCTCGCAGCAAAAAGTTATGTTATTACAAAGTTATACGAATTTAAATTAAAATTCATTTACAATTCTTATTAAAATTAATCCCAGATCTAATCATCACCGTTCGTTTCTAGCAACCAAATCTCAGCCGTGATTTTTGTTTCTCCTTCCCAGATGAAGACGTGCATATGAACCCAACAAGCCGCCTTCAAACCCTAATGTCGCAACCCACTCCGGCCATCTCCACCTCGATCAAAGACCTCCACCACGTGCGCCTAGACTACCACCACCCACGCTCCAGTCGTGGCCCAGCTCGGTCCCCCCAGGTGCACACAAAACGAGGTAGAACGTGAGACGTTCGATTGGACTTTGCCATCAATTCCTAGCTCGAAATCAGATCTTGACCGTTGATATTAAAGCTCTCGACGAGCTCTACGTTTTATTAGTTGGAAAGTTTCGCTAATTGTTGATGGATTGCTCGATAATTTGAGGAGAATGTTGGTGATTCTCGGCCATTGATGCCATCAGTGGCGGCTGCTAAGAAATTAGGGTTTTGTTTGCGAAATTGTGAATGTAGGGTGCTTTTATAGAAAATTTCACGATTCACTATTCATCGAAAAATTTCGAACTCGAAATCGAACGTGCCGGCTGACATTTCTAGGGTTTAACCCACGTTCCGAACGCAATGGAACGTGTTTCGGAAGCTAATTCGGTCGTCTGTGTGAGATATGGAGAAAAATGATCAATTTAAATTAAACCGATTTAAATCGATTTCGAGGCGTTTTAATTTGTACCGGACAAATGGTAAATCCAAAAATTACGAAATTTGAAATCTTACAATAATATCACATTACGGATCCGATGAAACTGGTTTCGTCGAAATCCGACACTGTTTGAAAAATGACTATTTTAACTCGACGATTTAAAATTAAAACGATATCGATGCGTTTCGAGCTGCCACGGTCAAACGACAACTTCGATTGATACGAAAATTGGAATCCGATAATAACTAACTATTACGGATCCAATGAAACTGGTCTCGTTCAATTCTGAGACTGTTCGAAAATTGACTATTTTTCAGTCGATAATTAAATATTAAAATATTCAATTTTCACAAATTAACTCCAAATTCGATCCTGAAAGTTCTATAACCTTTCTATAACTCCAGTATGATTAAATAAAATTTTCCTAATCAATTTCAATCATTTTAAACTCGATTTACAATTATCTCTGGAATTTCACTATTTAATTTATCGATTTAATTGTCAAATTAAATCCAATATTCGAGAAATAAATCATTCGACTTCTAAATTCCATTTATTAATATTTAAAATCAATTAAATATTCGAATTTTAATTATCAAAAATTCTGGGTCGTTACAATGATATTGAATTTATTAAGTGAGTATTCCCTGATTAAATAATAATAAAGTTAAATCAAGAGCTATATGAAACTGTTAAATTTAACTTTGAAAATGTTGAATATTAAAGCTTTGAAATATATTGAAAATTTAAATGATCTGTTTAGAAATGAATTAAATTGATGAATTGAGCTTTGAATAAATTTGAATTTGGAATTTGAAGTTGATTTGGATCGATTTGCTAGACTTGAGGAAATTAAATACTTTACTTTTTAAATCATTTAATATATATATATATACACTATTTTGGAAAATGGATATATTTGAAATGAAATGATATTTGGGTTTTGAAGTATAAATTTAATTGAAATGACCACGGTGTTAAAATGTATATTTCCACCTTGTAGATAGTTATGAAGATCCTTAGAGGATGGTTATCCCAACATCCTTTAAGTTACTCGTATTTCAATTGATATTTCACTTGAGTTGGATTTATTTATATAAGAATGTTAATCCTGACTCGAGTGTTTTTTTGTTTTGCTTTACACTCGGGTCAGACCGAGTGATACAGCATTTGAGACTCACCCTTGGAGTTTGGAGCTTCCTTTGGAGATCCAACTATCGCCTCAGCTTTCAGCTCTTCTAGTTGATTTGTTCAGAGAAGTCATCTGTTGTACTGGAGACTTCACTGCATTTGAGATATTCTATTGTATTTTATTTCTAACTCTGATGTTTATATAGTAGCTTCATGAACTACTATTTTATCTATTCCGCTGCGTTTTATTGTATTACTCTGTGTCTGTGATTATGTGATTGATTTATTTACTACATATGCTGAGTTTTGCCAAATTTTTATTACAATCTGTTATTTTGAATTATTCAAGTCAGACATGTGTGGATTATTGTCGATTTGAATGGTCCAAAATAGCGGGTCGTTACAGCAATTTTAGAAATTTCCTATAACCTAACTTAGGAAATATTTGCTTATGATCTTAGATTGGAGCTTCTAGAGTTGAAGTTGAAGAGTAGTTGATCTTTTCTTTGTTTTTGAGCTTCTCATTCGTTATTTTTGGGTTTAAAGGTGAGTTTTTGAACTCACATCGACGTCTATAACTTTCATTGTTGTTAGGTATGAATTCCTAACATTTATTCATGTTCATTTTCATTTGCTTTTGATTTGAATTGATTTGGTGAATTTTCCAATTTTTGGTTTTTGAAGTCCAATTTTATGAAAATCCTACTATGGATGTTTGGACATGATATTTGGGATGTATCGAAGAGCCTATAAGGCTGGGTTGTCACTTGGCATAAATCCCTAGTCTTCGTTGCTCGTTCGATCACTCCCGAATCGTTTTGGCCATCATGGCCTAGGCAAATTGTTGCCCAGACCAGGTGACCAAACGTCTGGTTGGTCAAGTCCAGACATCTGGTTATAGACCCTGGAGGAAAATTTGACAAATGCAGAGAACAGAATCGGATGTCTGATACAACCTTTCAGACGTCTGGTACACCCTGTCAGACGTCTGGTACAACTTGTCAAACGTCTCATACAACCTTTCAGACGTCTGGAAGATTTTCAAGGAAAATATATATTTCCAGAACCAAAATCCAGACGTCTAGATTTTCAACCAGACGTCTGGAACTGGTCATTTTGCCTATTTTGGCTGTTTTTTGAGTTGATTTCCAATTTTTATCAATTTTTGTTGATCCGGTTAGTTGTTGTCAATTATTATCGACTTTGATGACTTCATTTATGGATTTTTGGGAATATCCATTTGACTGGATTTGATATCGATTTTTATGGTTTGAATTCACGTTTTCGAATGTGGATTTTTAGTGATATATTATTTTTACAATCATTTCTGTGATTTGTCACTTTTAAAAACAAAGGTTTCTATACTAGTAGTAAATACTCAAACTCTTTCACAAAACCGATTTCAACGTTACTTTTAATACAAAGTTCGTCTTTAAAACCATTTTCCAATCTATTAATATATACAAACCTTTACCTCATTCGTATGAGAAATCTAATTAAACGACTTAGCAAAACAAGTGGTATGAAACGCTTGTGTTTACTTCGTCGGTTAATTCTTGGACTTGTTCGATTGAAATCTCATGACAATCTTCGAGTGGAAATCTACAATTTGTTCGTAAATATTTAAGTGAAGCCAGCGATTATGGGAAATGAAGCTAAACTCATTTATTTACTAGCTTAGTGTAATTTACACTTCTTATTGATCAATGGTGATCATTTTATGATTTAGACTAGCGATGTGCGATGTCTCTTTGTCCGCGTGGGGGACTATACCCCGTTCTGTTGAGCTTCGTCTCATTTTTTATAGGCTAGAGACCTATGGGTTTTATGGAGTTCGGTTCATCGGGCATAACACTGTACTACGTCGTTGTTCCGGCTTACTGGTGTTTCAGGTTCATCGGGCGTAACCCAGTACTACGTCGTTGTTCCGGCTTATTAGAGTTCGGCTCCTTGGGCGTAACGATGTACTACATCATTGTTCCGGCTTATTGGAGTTTCAGGTTCATCTGGCGTAATGCTGTACTACGTCGTTGTTTTGGATTATTTGAGTTTCAGGTTCCTCGGGCGTTTCGCTGTACTACGTCGTTGCACCAGCTCTATGGTTAGCGACCATGGGATAGCGACCAGTTTGTGATACACGTGTTGGTGAGTTTTCATGCTCCTATTTTTGTTAGGTCTGCCCCTTTGTGATTTCTGGATTTCGAATTGATGATTTCTGGAATTTGTGTTTCACCAATTTTTGCGATTGGCATTGATATGTTTTGTCAATATTTGAGGTTTGGTGAATAAGCTAAAGAATGTGATATTCTTTTTGAATATTTTAGATTATTTGAGATATTGTATGATTTTTGTTGTTATCAAATGTATGCTTGTCACAGTATGGCATTATTCTTATCATATGTTTTTGTGTTATCTCTTATCCTATCTCATTTTATATGATATTTATAGCTAGACTGATCCATTTATTATTTTTCTTCTTAAATAATACTCGGGTCAGACCGAGGTGTTTCAGGTGCTTCTACTTGACTTATTATCTGGGATCGTCATCTGACTTTTGGCTAACTACTTTAGCTTAGTAGTTTTTGTTGTTATACATTCGAGATAGAGACTCCTTGATGTATACATATTCTTTTGTCTTGCACTTGTACCTATTCTTTTGTGATGTAGTGGATCATATATACCACTACTTTGATGTACACTTCTATGTGTTATATTCATATCTGTTTCCGCTTTAGTGATATGAATATCTATGACTGATTTTTGTTATGCTTATTTTTATATTTATTTCTGAAGGCCACATAGCCAACGTGTGGTAGCTTTGAGTTTGTATTTGATATGTTGGATTTCCTCACGAAATGAAATGCATGTCATACTATCTGACATATCGGTACTCACACAACGCAATTACACAGATGGTCGATCCATAACAGCCTTATTCTTTGCGCTAGTCGACGGCATTACCCCGTAGTGTCCTTGGCTAGTGTGAGTATAGAGGTGGGGCGTTACAGGCGGATTCGGAGGTAGTGAGAAGTTCGATTTAAAATTGAATGACTATTCAATTTTAATTCGAACCGAAATATTATGGCGACTATTAAAATCAAAGTGAGTTAATCTCACCTTTTTGGTTAATCAAAAAATTATTTAAGTCAAAAATATTATTTCTTGGATGCATACATATTTTACTATTGATTGTTATTGATTGTTTTGGTGGATTACTAGTTTATATTATTGGTACCCTTGGAGCAGATGAGACCTTATTACGTTCCCATGTAAGAGCAGATTACCCTTTGTATATGAATCCCGCCTCGAAGAGGTTGATTTATATTTTTATGATTGTACACTGTATGTGATTAAGGGGGACAGATTGGAGGGATCCAATAGGATTCATCACACTGTTGATTTTATTTTCATATATATAGAATACATTACTTTTTGAATGCAATATTGATGACATGGATATGATTTTGCTTAAATTACTACTTTTGTAGCACCGAGCCTCATTTTTGGTATTTTAAATACTATAAAATAGTGATTTGATTTAAAAATTGATTTCAAAGTGATTTTGGGAATTTTATATGTTTAATAATTTTTCTAAAATGAAAGTATGATTTTAGATATTATAATTTGATAGTTTTATAAAATATTCTAATTAGAGATTGCCGAACTATAAATTAATGATTTTTAAAATCTTAAAGTAAGTCTATCTTTTATAATAAAGGGATACGTTTTAAAGGAAAATAGAAATATTTTTATATTAATATTTATTAACCAATTTATATGAAGTAATATATAAATATATATGTATATGTATATATATATATGTGTGTGTGTGTGTGTGTATGTGTACATATATGAAAGATTATTTACAAATGTGAGAATTGTAAGGTGATAACTTGTAAAAGTGAAGTTTTACAAATGAGTGAAGATTTGTAAAAATTGTATTTTGATAATAAAAGTATAGAATTATAAACGAGGTTTATAAATTAAAGGAAACTATTACCGTTAATAAATTGGAGAATAAATCAAATGGTGGATTTTTTATAATATACAGAATGGTATTTTAGAGATATTTGGCTCTCTTTTGGATGTTGAAGGCGAGGATAAATTTGGAATGTTAAACGATGTTTTTATAAATAAGAAGGAATTTATAAAAGAAATTTATCCATATGGAAGAAACGTTAAAACAGATAGTGATTGATGTTTTAAAATGAGATTTATGAATAAGTGAGATTCATAAAGGAAATATAGTTATAAATGGAGTTCATAAATAAATGGGTTTTATGAAATAAAGTTTTATATAATGGAAGGAGATTCTTAAATTTAATTTTATAAATATGGGAATGATTGGGTTGAAGATTTAAATATGTATTTTTATCAAGGAAAAATATTATGTTCCAAAAGTTGGTTACTTATATTAATATTGTTTAAAGTAGTTTGTTAATATTTAAATATTTTGAAGGGCTAATTATTTAAATTATTAATATGGTTTGAAACTAATAATAACGATCGTTAATAATATTTTGGTAATTTATTATTATTTATATTAATGGTAAAAAATAACGATTGTTTGATTCATAATGTTTGAATTATTAATTATTATTTTTAAGAGATTAGAAGTTAATAATTATTATTTATTTATGATGTTTACTATAAATAAAGACTATTATATAATAGTGTTTTAAAGAAAGTGATTAGGACTTATTTATGATGTTTTCGAGATTCATAAATTGCGTTTTTTAAACGGAATTAGATTTTTATGAGAGGAGCTTATAAAATTGTTTGAAGATTTAAAAGAAGATTATTTACAAGGTAAAAAGATTTATAAATAGATGGATATTTATAAACGAATTTTAGAAATGGGTTTATAGATTTATAAAAAGAGTTTTATAAATAATTACATGGTTTTATAAAGGGTTTATAAATGACTTGGGAAATAATTTATAAATGGTTTATAAAGGATTTTAGAAATTTATAATGGAGTTTATAAATGATTTTAGAATTTTATATAAAGGAGATCTTCCTTAGTGTTTGGTAAATATAATTATATCGTTGAGATAAGTATACAGATATTTTCTAAGTAGTGAAAATATAAGGATTGTTAAAATATCTTTGTAAAAGTATTTTGATACAATCATTTACAATTAATTAATGAAAAGATTAATTAAGGAGGCTAGTAGTTGTTTATGTGCTTAACCAATGTTGATTTTTCCTTTGGAAATAAATCATGATTTGTATGTGTGTTGTTGATAGTTAAATAACCGACTGTCAAATATGGACCAAAACGTAACTTTGGAAATATCTAGGAGAAAAGCGTGAGTTATGTGGCACAGCCATCTCCGATGATGTTGTACTGTGCGTGTACATCTCGATCTTCTAGCACAATGATACGGAAATTCATCCACTAGCGGTTAGGAGGTGATCTCCAACCATATCTTTGACTATTTATTTCCTAAAGGACCGAGACTGAGTCTATCGAAAATTGTCGAATGTTGTTTCGGAGAGACCGAGATCGGATATGTTATCCGAAAACCACTTCGATCCAACTCAAGCATTCAAAGTGAAGACATCTTGAAGATGATGAAATTGGAGACGGAGCTCTCAATCGTTTCGTTCAGTCTCGGGATGAACTTGTATGGATGAATGCTGGTATTGCGTTGTTTCCTGGAGGGCAGTGTTACCAAGTGGGAAGTGCTATATAAAAGGTAGAACGTAGCTTCGTGCCTTGCACTTGGGAAATGAATAAAGCAGGGACATGCGGCAAGGCTAAGTGGGTTGCACTCAAGTAGAGTATGATCATCCCAAGTCTAGAGCAATATTCATGTATGCTTCGGGATCCTAAGATGAACTTGAATGGATGAATGCTAGTATTGCATTGTTGCTTGGAGGGCAGCGTTAGCATTCTAAGTGGGAAGTGCTATATAAAAGGTTGAACGTAGCTTCGAGCCTCACACACGGGAAGGGAATAAAGCAGGGAAATGCGGCAGGGAAAAGTGGGCCACACCCAAGTAGGGTATTATCATCCCATGTCTAGAGCGATATTCATTTATGCTTCAGGATCCCATTGTGTGGTGGTTGATTACAACCAAGGGGTAATCATATTCGATGCTACTCGAGAAGGGGGTAATGTTGGTCTAGAGTAATAAAGGTGCAACATGTTGTAGCGTCTCGTATATTTTATCTAGAGGTGTATGGATTCGTTGGGTAAATCCCTACCCTTTCATAGTTGGAATCCATTCTCCAATACGAGCCTTCGGTTTTTGTTGTAGAACCTAGTATGCTGGAATTTAATTAATGTAACAATTTTGGCTATGATTAATAAGTATATGTATATAGAAATTATTATAATATCAGAGGATTTCATATGAAATGTTTTGGTTATCGTAAGGTAAAACCCATCCATGATTATGTGCGGCATGGTCTTACGAGATACCTTTGTTTCAAAGGTTTTTATAACTTTAAAATTTAATTGGTTGTGTTTTCTCATGCTAGTTTTCCAAACTGACTTAGGTGTTATTTTATTATAATGCTCCGGTCAGACCGAACATATTTATAGATTACTTTGGATGCATGGGAGCTCAGGAGACAAGTTGGAGATCTTCAAGTCAAATTCACGTATATGTTTATTTTCTACTGCTTTGTTATTGAAATTATCAGCAATTATGAGGACATGATGTTATAACTGTCTAAGCTAATGATTATAATTGTTTTTGTACTCTGAAGGATGTATGTATATAATAGTTTCTCTTTTGTAAAGATCATTGATATTATATTATATATTGTTCCACTTCAATTGTGAGATTCTGTGTTGGTTTAGTTTCTTTGTTATTCTTCTTCTCTTCTCTTCTTCTTTCTTTTCCTTAACTATCTGTCTTTCCATTCGATTTGGGTTGGACATGTGTGGTTTATTGTCAACTTGAAATGTACGGAAAAGCGAGTTGTTACATTGTTAATATATATGTATACATGTGTTAGGATTTACACGAAACAGATATATTCACCCTTTATACATACCTTTGTTGTACATTGTTTATTTTGAAATTATACAAAATACCAATATATGCATCTATATAGTTTACTTATAATCACATATACATAATACATTAAAAAGTTATTTTACCTAATCAAAAGTTTATGTACATATAAGAGGATAATCAATTATGTTAAAAAAGCAATTAATGAGGAGAGGAAAAGGTGGAGGAGTTATCTCATTTGATTAATTTACTTATATTAACTTGTACATAATATGTTAGAAATTTAATTTACCAAATCAAAAGTTTACTTATATATAAAAGGAAAATCAATTATGTTAAAGAAATCGATTAATAAGAAGAGGAAAATGTGTAGGAGTTATCTCATTTTATTAGCTTATCTTTAATGCTTTTTCAAATCAATTTGGATGCTCAAACACATATATGTATGCATATATGAATAAATGCAAACTATGTTTTAAATTAAAATAACACATTTATCAAGTATATAATAGAAAGAAAACACCTTTTATTTTGAACAAGATTGGTTATCATGTTAGATATATGTAACAAATTACATAATCGCTCCTAGGGCATACCTTTAACTTTATCAGTCTCTACATAAAGCAAGAGGTGACAATTCACTCTCTTCATCCCAACTGTGCATAAGTTACATCCACTCTTATACTTTCACTTTCCTTTCATACTCAAAGGAAATCTTTACTACAAGATCGCACCAAACTCTTTATAAAAGTGCATTTTGTCATCTTTAACATTTAAGGATATCGAATACGCCACACTTTTTGTAAACCGATCAAACTGACATTTCACCGATTGAATTCCTTGATCTGTTTAGCAGTTCTTGGTCCATGTTTCTTCTGACATAACAAGATACTCATTGTATTCAATCATATCAGACACATCATCTTGCATTGATCATTTCAAACGATTTAATTTTCATTGAGGTTTTGTACATTACGAATTGCGACTACTCACTATATGACATTTATATGTGATCGAATATGGACCAGATATCCATATTTTTGCATTTCTTTACAGTTCAAAGCTCAAGGAAGACAATATATGGTATCAGGAAAATAAAGACATAAGTAACCAAGGTATGAATGTATTTTGTAGTTGTATAATTTGGCTCTTGCATGGGTCTCGATGTGACAACATGCAAAAAGATTTATTGGTAAGTATACTTCTATATTTCTATGTCAATCTTATTGCAGTTCGTTTGTGTACTTTAACTGATAAACATTTTATCAGTTTATATTTGTTGCATAAAATTGTCTATGTGGATTGCTTTGACTTTACATAGCATATGTTCTTACAATATTAGAATGATTAAACATTACCATTTCATTTTCCTAATAAGGTTCCTACTAGATTTTTATATTTCTAAAATCCCTAAGTAAAACATGGAACCTTTTGATTTCTCTAATGGGTGTTAGTACTCGTTTGCCTTGGGATTTTAACCTTAAGTTTGCTAAATAAACTATAGCGCCACAAATGATGGATAATACTTTATTGGTTGTGTCATATATAACTCATAACCCATGGCCTTTATCCTAATCTCAATTTCAACCTTGAGTTTGCTCAAAGAATTAAAAGAGATTACTCACTCATATCCACCATTTTGCAATGATCTAAGTGTAATGCACATGCCTTAAGTGTTGATTCATGGGTTTTGATTCATGACACAAGCTTAAGAGATCATAAGACGAACTACAAAGAGAATACTATACAAAGGCGACAAAAAGAGAATTAACGTATATTATGCACTACAAAGGAGACAAGACTACAATCCAGAGATTAGTATGAATATTTTTTATTGAGTCTTAGAATATTGTTAAAATCATTCCTCAAGTAGTCACACACACATATAAATAGTTGTATATTGTTTTATATTTAAAAAATGTGATTTGTGCACATAACATCAGGTCGGTCAACCGGCCAGTAAGCTCGGCTGACCGAACCTGTGTTAGTGCACAAATATGCACTGTTTTGTGCACAATTTTAAATTCAGCTGACCGACCAGAATTTTCAGTCAACCGACCTGGAAATAACGGCTATATTTCTGAAGAGTTGCGATCATTCGTGAAGAGGAATCATCTTCAATCCAAGAGATATGGTCACAACTTTTGATTGAAACTCTTCATGAAAGATTGTAACTATTCTACAACTACATAAACATGTTTAATTCACTTCTACAATCACCGATTCTTGTTTATAATTCTGTAATCTATTCTCTATTTATTTCTGCAAATAAAAGCATTCATTCTCATTCATTATCGCTAGAATCCCTGAATTAAATCATATACTTCGATTCTATGCGATTATCCTCCTTCTAAATCTTCACACACACTATATACTCTTGAGGATTTGATTATAGGAGAATTATACTATCAAAAGACAATCCGTGTTATTCAGAACACATTCGTCAACAAGTTATTTGTATTAAGTTGAAGTCCTCTTCGGCTGTTGAGGTGAAAAAATTCCTGTTCAGCTGCTCAGGTGTCATATACCTATTCCTCCGGGTTAAGTGAGGGGTTTAGTTTAAATCCAGAGGGTATTCTGGGACTGGACGTAGAACGGGAAGTTCGAACCAATATAAAAATTCCTGGTGTGCTTACTTTAATTTTTATTTTACTGCTATTATCAGTTTCCGCATTTATATACCATATTACACGATCCTTAGTACTGCACGTACACTTTCATTTGGTATCAGAGCGAGGTTATCCTATAACCGTCACAAAGTTATTTGATATCTATTTCTAGTAATATGGCAACAACACATACTAACGATTTTGACACTAACACTAATACTAGTTTCACAGAGAGTCAATCAACTTCACGACCTCCACTTTTTAATGGTATAAATTATAATTATTGGTCAACTAGAATGAGAATCTATATGCAATCTAGTGGATTTGATATCTGGAATGTTATACAAAGTGAGTACACAACTCCTATTGGAGAATACTCAACTTGGAGTAACACACAAAAACTAGATGCTACATCAAATGCAAAGGCTATGAATATTTTATTTTGTGCATTAGATAGAAATGAATTCAATAGAGTTAGCATGTGCACTTTTGGTTATGAAATTTGGAGAACACTTAAGATAACACATGAAGGAACGAACAAAGTTAAATTAAGCAAAATCTCTATGTTGAAAAATCAATTTGAAAATTTCAAAATGAGGCCAAATGAATCTATAAATGATATGTACTCTAGATTCCAGGATATTTATCATGCTCTACTATCCTTAGAACAAAAATTTACTGATTTTGATATTGTCACAAAAATCTTAAATTCTTTAACGGACGAATGGGAAAGAAAAGTCCTAGCCATTGAAGAAGCAAGTGATTTGTCAACATTAAAACCAGAAGAATTGATAGGTAATTTAATGTCCTACGAAGTAGATTTGCAGGCAAAGAGAAATGTAGCACAAGAAAAGAAGAATGTGGCATTTCAAGCAGAAAAAGATGACTCCGACTCAGAAAATGAAGATATGGCAATGATTGCTAAAAATTTCAAAAAGTTTCTGAAATTCAAAAGAAATAAATTCAGAGGAAACAAAAATAATTCCAACAACAATAGCAAACCATCATCTTCTGCAATGGAATGTTATGATTGTCACAAGAAAGGTCACATGAAGAAGGATTGTCCAGAACGTAAAAAGAGCAATTTTAAGAAGGACAGAACCAAACGAAGAGCTTTTTCAGTCACTTGGGACGACACAGACTCATCATCCTCATCAGAGAGTGAAAGTGACAATGAAAACGAACAAGCAAATATGTGCTTCATGGCTTCGTCAAACGATGTAAGTGATCTTAGTTTTGAAGATTTAATTGAAATTAATTCTGAATTAGTAGACTTAGCAAAGCAACTTAAAAATAAAAATAAAGATTTACAAAGAAAATTAGATAGGACAGCCTTAGAAGTAGATATGCTGAAAGATGAGAAGAGAATATTAGAAGAAGAACTTGAAATTTCTCAACAATCAAATTCTAACTTATCTTCTCAAATTTCTTCAATATCTGAAGAACTAGAAATTCAGAAAAATAAAAATGATGCTTTATTTTTGGAAAATAATAGTTTAAATTCTAAAATTAAAGATTTAGATTTGGAAAAATCTAGTCTAAAAATAAAATTTGATGACATCTCTAAAAATGTCTCTAATTTCAATAAAGGAAGAGAGAATCTTTCTAAAATACTTGAAAATTCTCAATTCACTAACAATAAATATGGACTAGGATTTAAGTAACAGAATAATTTTTCTAAAAGTAGGATTAATAATAAAATTAAAAAGGATATTAAGAAAACAGTTTGTTTAAACACTAAAACCATTAAGATATGGATTCCAAAATCAAATAATGTTTTGATAAGGAATAAACATATCAAAATGTTCATGGAAACTGTTCATAATAACAAAAACTATGTTTATAAAGAGAATTCTAAACCCGTATGGGTTTGGCTTCCTAAGATCTAACTCTTAGGACCCTAAAAAGAAATGGGTACCAACTTTTTATAAATTTTTGTAGGTACCACATAAAAGGAGAGGAAAATGGATTTTAGATAGCGGTTGCTCAAAACACATGACTGGAAACAAAGAAATGTTGTCAAATATTATCTACTCAAATGGAGGATCAGTCACTTTTGGAGATAACTCTAAAGGATATATCATCGGTAAAGGTGATGTCAGCAGCAATGGTACCACTAATTTAATTCTCATTACTGATGTTTTATTAGTTAAAAGTTTAAAACATAATTTATTGAGTATTAGTCAGCTATGTGATAAAGGTTTTAATATAACTTTTTCAGAAAATAAATGTAATATTTTCGATAAAAATCATAACACTATTTTTGAAGGAATAAGAGATAAAAACATTTATATCTTAAATATGAACGTTAATAATGATTCAAATTTGTGTTTAGTAGCTAAGGAAAATGATTCTTGTCTTTGGCACAAAAGATTTTGTCACATCAATTTTAATACCATCAACAAATTAGCTAAAAATAAATTAGTTAAAGGATTACCTAACATAAGATTCAAAACTAATATATTTTGTGATGCATGTAAATTAGGAAAATTAACAAAATCTTCTTTTAAATCTAAAAAGGTAATTTCTACAGAACAACCACTTGAACTTTTACACATGGATCTTTTTGGTCCAACTCAAGTTCAGTCTATTAATCATAATAGATATGTGTTTGTTATTGTAGATGATTTTTCTAGATACACTTGGACTTTCTTTTTGAAAAATAAAAGTGATACTTTTGATAATTTTAAAGTTTCTGTTAAAAGAATACAAAATGTTAAAAGTTTGAAAATTAAAAATATCAGAAGTGATCATGGAGGAGAATTTGAAAATGAAGTTTTTGAACAATTTTGTAACAAGAAAGGTATTAACCATAATTTTTCATTTCCTAGAACACCACAACAAAATGGCATTGTAGAAAGAAAAAATAGAACGTTACAAGAATGTGCAAGAACTTTATTAAATGGAACCACTTTATCAAAACATTTTTGGGCAGAAGCTGTAGCTACTGCTTGTTATGTATTGAATCGTGTTTCCATTCGACCATTTACTAAAAATACTCCATATGAACTTCTAAATGGAAGAAAACCAAATATTTCATATCTTAAAGTTTTTGGTTCTAAATGTTTTATTTTGAATACTAAAGATCAGCTAGGAAAATTCGATCCAAAATCCAATGAAGGAATATTTGTAGGATATTCGGAATGAAGTAAAGCTTATCGAATTTTTAATAAAAGAACTCAAATTATTGAAGAAAGTTTACATGTTTCATTTGACGAAAATTTTAAAAATATAAACATTACTCCTAATATAATAAAATCTCCACCTAGGATTTTACGGGATCATCCTGTACAAAATATAATTGGAGAAGTAAATACGAATGTTAAAACCAGACATCAATTAAGTCAAGTTGGTCATGTAGCTTTTCTCTCTAACATAGAACCTAAGAATATAAAAGAAGCCTCAATTGATGACTATTGGATTCTTGCCATGCAAGAAGAACTAAATCAATTCGAACGAAACAAAGTTTGGGAACTTGTTCCTAGACCAAGTGATCAATCAGTCATTGGTACTAAATGGGTCTTCAAAAATAAAGCAGATGAACTAGGAAATATAACTAGGAATAAAGCTAGATTAGTTTCACAAGGATATAATCAAGAAGAGGGAATTGACTATGAAGAAACGTTTGCTCCAGTCACCCGACTTGAAGCAATACGAATCTTATTGGCGTTTGCATGTTTTAATAATTTTAAACTTTATCAAATGGATGTTAAAAGTGCATTTTTAAATGGTTACATAAAAGAAAATGTCTTTGTTGAACAACCACCTCTTTTTTATCATGAAAAATTTCCGGATCATGTTTATAAACTCAAAAAGGCTTTATACGGTTTAAAACAAGCACCACGTGCTTGGTATGATCGTCTTAAAAGCTATTTATTAGAATCTGGGTTTGAAATTGGTAAAGTAGATCAAACTCTTTTTATTAAGAAATCTAAGAAAGATATTTTGATAATTCAAATTTATGTTGATGATATTATTTTTGGATCAACAAATGAAAAGTCATGTCAGGAATTTTCGACTATAATGACAAATGAATTTGAAATGTCTCATATGGGAGAATTGTCATATTTTCTTGGATTACAAATTAAACAAGTTGAAAATGGAATTTTTATTAATCAAGAAAAATATTGTTATAATTTAATTAAACGATTTGGTCTGGAAAACACTTCTGCCAAACCAACTCCAATGAGCACAACTATTCATCTCAATAGAGACGAGGAAGGCAAAAGTGTTGATCAAAAGCTATATCGTAGTATGATTGGATCTTTATTATATTTAACAGCTAGTCGACCTAATATAATGATGAGTGTTTGTTTATGTGCTAGATTTCAAGCAAATCCCAAAGAATCACATATGCGAGCGGTTAAACGCATTATTCGTTATTTAACTAAAACCAAAGATTTCAGACTATTTTATCCAAAAGAATGTCCTTTCGAATTAGTTTCCTATAGCGACGCTGATTTTGGAGGAAGTCAGACGGATAGAAAAGGTACTAGCGGAACATGTCACTTCATTAGACGTTCCTTAGTCTCTTGGTTCAGTAAGAAACAAAACTGCATTTCTTTATCGACATGTGAAGCAGAATATATATTGCTGCTTTGGCATGTGCACAAGTCATTTACATGCAACAAACACTTCAAGATTTTAACTGTCATCTTGAAAAGTCTATAATTTATTGTGATAATACTAGTGCAATAAATCTTTCTAAAAATCCTGTCAATCACTCACGAACAAAACACATAGATATTCGTCATCATTTTCTTCGTGATTGTTTGGAAAAATGATTGATAAATTTAGAGTTTATTAATACTGAAAATCAGATTGCTGACATTTTTACTAAACCATTAAATGAAAATATTTTATCAAACTTAGATGAGATTTAGGAATAATGTCTCTAAAAGAGCTATAACTAAAAATATGCAAAATGTTTAAAACAAAATTTTTTACTTGCTTGTTAAATAGTGTATTATAGCCACTTGAGCTATAGTTTAAATTGTATTTTCAGAAATCTATTTGTAGTCTTAAAATTTTGTAATCATCCATTTACAAACTGTTTTGCTATTAATTACCTATGATGAGAATTAAATAATAATTCTTATCCACTTGTTTTTTTAGTAAACAAATACTTATATAAAACTATGTTTAGTTTTCAAACAAATACTAAGAAAGTTTATATTCAAAATTATTTGAAAATGTCATCCAACAATGATCTTTACATTTCAGAAAACTCTCGTCTATCGTATACATCTCCGGACGATGATTTCGATCATATTCCTGAAAACGGACCCTATCCTATTTTCCCCTTACCTAATCGTGTTCTTAAATTCTCTCCTTCCCCGGATAAAGACCCCCGAAATGGCTGGAAACCATGGGAGAACACTCATACCGGTTATACACTGGAAAAGAAGAAAGGCAAGAATGCTATGGTTATATCTCCTTCAACTAAACAGAAAATAGATGAGATACACCACTATCAACAGCAACAATTGGATCTACAAAAGGAGTTATACTATGAACAAAAAATTACGGCAAGACGTTTGAGCTTTCTAGAACGGATGGCCATAAAAATTTGTTCGTCGAAAAAGGAAGACGTTGTTAGACCCACATCTAGACCCTCAACCTCCACAAATCCTGCTCAATCTCCAGTAGCTCCTACGTGGTCACCTATAGAGAATGTCCCATCTCCAAATTCTTGGGAACGTCGATATTAACAACCGGTGGCTAAGCATTTTATAGTATATATATATATGTTGCTGATTTTCTATAAGTTGTATTAATATCATGCACAAATAATAAAATTTCTCTTTATATAATTATTTTTCTTTTATCTGAAACATCAAAACTGGGCAAAACAACAAAGTCGGTCGACCGAATATACTGAGTCAGTCAGCCGAATTCCTTCCCGAAAGTTTCATACGTTTCGGTTAACAAAGTCGATCAGCCGAAATACTGAGTCGGTCAGCCGAATCCATTCCCGAAAGTTTCATATTTTTCTGTTAACAAAGTTGGTCAGCCGACCAGAGATTTCGGTCGACCTAACGACACTAAAACTGCTGCTGCCTCTTCAATTATTTAACCCACCTATTCACTTTTTACCTACCTCTTCATTTCAAACTTTCCCAAATTCAGAGATTTTACCCAAACTCCATTAAAATTCTCTCAAATTTTCTATTTTTCCTAAAAATCAATGGCTCCTAGAAAGAAAACTAAGACTACCGCCGCTTCTTCATCTACTCCAGTGGATTCTCAAATAGCCTCATGGATTGTGAGTGATAAAGCACTTGAAAGATGGATAAAGCTTCAAGATGCCAAGATCTTCGAAGAATCCTTCGTAAGTTACCCCGATTTCTCTTCTTACGATATTGAACATGCCGCAATTGAAAGTGGGCTTGACACTTTTCTTGACCATAGAAATAGCAATTTGAAAATTAACCACATTATGGTCAAATTATTTCTTGCTAACCTAAACCTTGTCAATCCGCCTAGAAACACTGATAATTGTGTTTGGACATCGGTACGTGGTACGACAATTTTCCTTTCAATAGATAGAATAAATCATACCTTGAATGCTCGACCGGGTGGAATATCGTTACATGATGTGGATTGCAATGTAATGAGACTCGACCAAATAAGCCATCTCTTGTAACATCCCGAAAATTTTCAACTTTCGAAAATTCAACATCGATACTCACTTTATCGACTGCTGAGCCATCGAATGCCGGAAACCCGGAAAGTTATGGTTTTAAGAAAGAAGAAAAAGGTAGAAGAAGAAGATAGAAGAAAAAGAAAGAAGAACAACAACAGAACAAGAGCAGAAAACAGAAACAGAAAACAATATCTGAATCTTACACATCGCAGCGGAACAATATATAATAGATAAACACTAGTCTTTAAACAAAGAATTATATCATTTTATACATACATCAATCATCAGAGTCAATATACAACTCAGTACAACAATGGACAGTTTTATACTTGTCCTCATACAGAATACACAGCGGAATAAATACTATCAGATACAAATACTACGTCTCGTCATCCAGCTTATCTCCAAGCTCCAGAATATCCAGAATATCCTGATAATATAACTCTAGGCTGCCCGTGTGGAAATTGGTGGGCACCCAGAGTTTAGAAGGGAAACAATAAACTCCGAGTCAGTCATGGTGACTGGTGTGAGATTGTAAAACAGTTATCTTTCTTTAAAATAAATAGCAGAGAATTTTAAGGTCAATTCGCAATGCTTTTGGAAAATGAAACTACCATAAGACCTCCCGCCACACACACAATGCAAACGCAGAATTGGAGGAGATTTCTTCTTATGATAGTCAAAGATGCTTACTACGCAAAAATCAAATTCTTTTTGATATTATTATTAGTGCATAGTGTAGAAACATTTCGAAAGTATAATATTAATCTTAGCCAACATACGACCAGTATCGTATGCCTACTATAGCTACCATCTAAACAGTGGTGACCACCGTACGTAAATGGCAGGTTCTACAACTAATACCGTACAAAGTTCGTATTGAAGTTTGGATTTCCAACAAATGGTCAGGCTAAGGAACTTCCTTTTCCACGATGGGTACGTCCCTGGAATAGACGACCCGAGAAATAACCTAACATTACGGTTAGATCTCTGCCAACACAAGGCCGGGTTACCTCTGCAAAAGTAGGTAACTACTGACACGCATATGCCATCCCCCGATCGTAACCGATCTTCCCGAGGATCCCCGATTTCCAGCAAACCACATAGATAATAATGCAGCAACCACATAGGTTAAGTATCTGGGCTCCATACCATGATACCACCTCTATCCAGAAGGAATGACATACACTAAGGGGCGCTACTCCCTAGAACCTTACCGCATCCTTCCTGTTTCGACCATTTCCGGGGTGTGAGGCTCGATGAAGTCTCGTCCACAAAGCTACGCTTTCTCAAAAAGCCCTGCTTCGGGTCAAACAAAATGATCAACCTATGATCACAAAGATATAAGATCAAACAAATGATCATATCACAAATGATCAAACACTGATCATTTCACAGCAATACTTAGTATGCCACGTTACCAAATTGGGATATATCGCTGATAAATTTCAAATACATAACCTCTGAGCTCGTACGTCTCAGAGAAGGGTGTTAAGCTAAGAGAATAAATTCTCCGCCACCAACAGAAATGTATTTGAAAGAAATCAGCTTTATATCTCAAATTGTAACGTCAGACATACAATCCATACAAGTCTGTTCCGGGATCGAACAGAACCGAAGGCACTTCTCACGAAGCCCTTGCATTTCCGGATAAATTTCTAATCACGTCCGGACTTCCCGTCACTAAGGGTGATAAAACCTCTAAATCGGAGATCAGCCGATGTAGAGTAACTCGACGGTAATCCTTCCGTTTTCAAAAATATCCGGTCTTCAACATCGGTCTTCGAATGCAATTCATAACGACGTATCACATATTCGGAATGGGTTATACGACCCCATGGTCCTTTCCCGGCTAACCCGAATAGTGAGCGTTTATTCAAAAATAAGTGTGGCATTCAAATTCATCCAATTCACAACAAATACCTATCTAAAGGTAATTATTGATAGTCGGTTATTTAACTATCAATAAAGATGCGCAACATCATCAGATTCCAAATAATTTTCCAAATTATTTCATCTTCAAAAATATCTTTACTAGATATAAAATTTCCACACTTAACCATTTGAAAACAATTTCAAATATTCACTTTTCAATTTATCTTTAAAAGATAAAAACTCAAACAGTTCATTTCACATTGGAAAAGCATTTCCATACTTATTTAAAAATAAGTATTTCACAAATCATTTATTTTCAACACTTAAAAAATATTCGATATACTTAAAATCAAAATTAAGTATATATCTCATTCTTTAAGGAAATCATTCTTTAAACACATTTTAGTTGAGTCAAAACGAATGTTATGTAAAACATCGTTACGACGACTCAAAATCACTAGTATAGGGATTCGGAATTTAGATAGATATATGAATCCCAATACCATACAAAAATATTTCCTTTCGGAAACCATTTACTATAACAATAGTGTTATAGTCCATCATTTCCTTAAATTCCTCGAAAACGTCTATTTCAACAATAAAAGTTGAAATCTATGTATTCGATACTTATCACGTTTTAAAACATCTTTTAAAACAATTACTTCATTTCTGTAATATCGCTTTCCCAAAACAAGTTCATTTTACTTAACAATATATTCACTGTCCAAAATCGTGAATATACTTCACTAACCACATTTCAATTTTATCTACACTTTTATCTCAAGAATTATCCACTATCCAAAATCGTGGATAAAATTCACTTAATCACTTTCTATATTCAATTTATCAAATTTGATTTATTTTCGAATTCATAAAACAACGATTATAAATTCATCTTCATAATTCATAACAACTTTGATTTAATAAATCTCTTTTATTAACAAATTCGATCAATATTCCATTTAAAGGCAAAAATCCAATTTATAAGTTAATTACTTATAAATCCTTTATTCTACAACTTCATTCATTTTTTTCTTCACAATGTAAATCTATTAATTTCATTCACTTATGAAATTCATTTATACTTCTTTTTAACACTTATAAAATTAGTTTTATAAGTCCAATATTTTGATTTATAAAATATCAATTTTATAAATCTTTCTATACCAATCGTTTATAGTTATTCAAGAATCCCAACTTAACCCATTTTATAAATAAATCGACTTTTATTTCAAAAACGACACTTCGGTTATATTTCACTAAAAATTATAACTTTTATAACTTTAAAATTTTACGTTTATAAATCGATTCAAAAATTCCATAAAACGTATATTTTCAAAAATCACTTTAAAAACCCTTTTTAAAGTAAAAGTCGTTATTTTTACATTTCAAAACTGAATCCGATGATGCAACAACACCAATTAGTCCATCACAACAGTCAATATCATATATCAATATGATAACAGAATATACATCAATATCTGTAAATAAGTAAATACAGTTGAGGAATCCAGTTGGATCCCTCCAACCTGTTTCCCTGCATCCAAAGATGTTAGCACAATACCAATTCCGCTCCAGTACGGAATTATCGCGGTATATGGGTTTTATAAAAATCCGCTTACTAACGGCGCAATAGGGTCTCATCCGCTATACGAGGCGGGAAATCAATCAATCCAATATATACATATGCCAATATGTATATATTGCTATATATAGATATATATCCTACTATATCTAATATCACATCCAAACAGTCAATCATCAATCAATAACTGTAAAAGAAAATCCACTTTCATTTGAGTGAGAAGATCTCACCTCGATTTTAATTCTGATTTCAGCGTTTATTTCGAATGAAATTAAACGGACGTTTAATTTCACTCAAAATTTTCACTAACCCCGGTCGCTTCCAATTCGGTTGCATCGCGAAGTACACGTCGAGACGATTCCAACGCATTTTGTTTCGTCAAATTCTGATCACGCAGCAAAACGATATGCGATTTTAAACATTACACGATTTGAATATAAATAAATTTTCAATTTTCTTTTATTATTAAACCTCCTGCAAATCTTGGCCGTTCGTTCTGATCAACAAATCATGGCCGCGTTCTTCTACTTCTCCCACGCGACAAAACTGCCAAGCTACGTGCGTTCGAACCCAACATGGCCGGCCCTAACCCTAATACACGCGACCCAAACACTCGTCTAAACGACGATCAGGCACCTCGGTTCAACTCGCCTCCACGTGCTCCACCAACAACCGGAGTGGCTTCGAACTCGGTCCCCCCAGGTGTACACAAAACGAGGTAGAACGCAACGACTTCACGCTCGAATTCTGGCCACCCCGACGAGTTACATGCTACTCCACCGTATGGATGTAAAGATCTCCTCGTGCTCTTCATATTTGCAGTTGACGACTTTGCTTGATTGTGAATGGATCGAAAGTTATTGAAGAGAAAAGATTATAAGCTTTTCGGCCATTGATTTCTTAGGGCCGGCTGAGATAATGAATCTAGGGTTTTGGTTTGGTGAACGTATATATATACGTATATAAATTAATATTAAATTCATTTTAAAACGACTTTTCAAACGATCTCCAAATCTGACGTGCCGCCTGGCGCTCGTAAGGTTTATCCCGCGTTCCGAACGCAATGGAACGTGTTTCGGAGGCTAATTCGGTCGTATGTGTGAGATATGACAATAAACGATCAATTTAAATTAAACCGATTTAAATCGATTTCGAGGCGTTTTGGCTTGCCCCGGACAAACGATAAATCCAAAAATTACGAAATTTGAAATCTTACAATAATATCACATTATGGATCCGATGAAACTGGTTTCGTCGGAATCTGAGACTTTTTGAAAAATGACTTTTTTAACTCGACGATTTAAAATTAAAACGATATTGATGCGTTTCGAGCTGCCACGGTCAAACGACAACTCCGATGGATACGAAAATTGAAATCCGATAATAACTAACTATTACGGATCCAATGGAACTGGTTTCGTTCAATTCTGAGACTGTTCGAAAATTGGCTATTTTTACAGTCGATAATTAAATATTAAAATATTCCTTTTCACAGATTAACTAAAAATCCAATTTTAAAAGTCCTGTAACATCTCTATAATTCCAGTATGATTAAATAAAATTTTACAAATCATTTTCAATCATTTTAAACTCGTTTTTTCAATTATCTCTGGAATTTCAATCATTAAATTATCGATTTAATTATCAAATTAAATCCAATATTCTTTAAATAAATTATTCGACTTATAAATTCCATTTATTAATATTTAAAATCAATTAAATATTCGAATTTTAATTATCAAAAATTCTGGGTCGTTACAGACTTCCCCCCTTAAAAGAATTTCGTCCTCGAAATTACAAGTTAGGAAAAAATGTCCTTAACTCGTCTACTATTTTTCAACATTCAATAGTTTTATCAATTTATCAAAACAAATCTTTCCACTAAAGATTCGTTATCATTCAACTAATTTTCCCAACTTCAACTCTAAGTTTCAAACAACATTGTTTAACTTCTCAATTCAAATTCGAGTTTAAATTCAAATTTTAAACTTTCAAAATTTCTCAAAAATTTTCTAACGCCCTAAATTTCCGAAAAATTTCGCCAGCGTCTCCTTTGCGCGGCTAATACGGTACGACTACAAAATGTCCCTACGGACTCTCAGATTTCAAAAAGAAAAAGAAAAAGCCAAGCGGCTAGAGAAGAAATCAGCAAAAACTCATATTGAAATATAAATACATACCTTTTTCGAGCAATTCAAATTTATCTTTGAAAGTAAAATCCCAATTCCTTTATAACACCTGTATGTCCTACTAGCCATAATATCTAGTTACATATCCAAACCATTTTGCAAATTCTATTACAAAATTTTCAATATCAACTGCTTATATCATTTTTAGCTTACTATTGAAATTATATATTTATTCTCATTCAATTTCACATTTCAAATTTCATTTGAATTTAATTCACAATTTCAATTCTACTTGAATTCAATTTATCTTCAATTCTGAAATATTGAATTTATCAATTATCTTTCATTCATAACTGCACTATTTTAAATTAGTTCCAATTACTAATTCATTCGTCTTCAATTTGAACTTCATTCCAATCAGATTTCAAATATTCTATAAGTTATCAACTTATTTTCATTTCGATTTATATAATCACTTATATATTCATATTACAAATTCATTTCATTAATGAATTTTTAAATTTTCCAATATCTATCTGGAATTCCATTTTCATTTATAAATCACATTTACAATTCATATTTACCATTTTATTCATATATGAATTCGTTTCCTTATGCTTTCAATTCATATTTAAAATTTCATTCGTTAAATGGATTTTTTTTTATTTAAACTCTAAACTTTACAAGTTATCAACTTCATAATATTTCATAAATATTTTTATATAACATTCCAGAGTTTACCAACATTTCAAAGTCATTTTGAAAACAATTCAAATTATCCTTTGAATTTCCAAAACTAAACCCAAATTTTTCAAACAACTTCCATTTAAAACAATTTGGCAGCAATTCCTCTTTTGGAAACCCGAAAATGAACACCAATAATGCTGCAGTCATTACCGAAGTTATTTTCCAGCGACCGAAAAGAGTTTAGAGCTTTTCATTCCTTCAAAATACTTTTCAAAACCTTTGAAATTCATTTTCAAATCAAAAAGATTTAAACTTCCAAATCTCCAAAATTTTCAAATTCTTTTCAAAACCTTTCCAAAAACTTCTCTGGAATTCCGTTTTAAATTACAAATCACATTTATAATTTACATTCTTAAATTTCATTTGTATATGAATTCATTTCTTAACTTTGGAGTTTATAATTCCAATTTCTTATTCAATTTCAATGATAATAATAATAATCCAATGTTATTATTTTTCTAACAACCAAACATCCATATACTATGATAATTCATAGAAAATCAATTCGTTTCTATACCAAAATAGTTTTGGGCAAAATTATCTCATTTACCCTATTTAAAACAATACTGTGCCGAATTGTTCTATATAAGTGTTTAGACATCCCTATCGATAGAGTTGTACGGACAATACCGACCAGAATCCATATACCACTCAACAAACCAATCATCACAATATAAAACAATTTTATATTCACTAACAAATACGCACTCGTATCTATTATTACACTCAAACCCATTCTAGAGTACTACTGACTCTATCTCTAATGAGTAACACCCAACAGAGCAGGGTTGTCGCTTAACCATATGCTCTGATACCAATTGTAACATCCCGAAAATTTTCAACTTTCGAAAATTCAACATCGATACTCACTTTATCGACTGCTGAGCCATCGAATGCCGGAAACCCGAAAAGTTATGGTTTTAAGAAAGAAGAAAAAGGTAGAAGAAGAAGATAGAAGAAAAAGAAAGAAGAACAACAACAGAATAAGAGCAGAAAACAGAAACAGAAAACAATATCTGAATCTTACACATCGCAGCGGAACAAGATATAATAGATAAACACTAGTCTTTAAACAAAGAACTATATCATTTTATACATACATCAATCATCAGAGTCAATATACAACTCAGTACAACAATGGACAGTTTTATACTTGTCCTCATACAGAATACACAGCGGAATAAATACTATCAGATACAAATACTACGTCTCGTCATCCAGCTTATCTCCAAGCTCCAGAATATCCAGAATATCCTGATAATATAACTCTAGGCTGCCCGTGTGGAAATTGGTGGGCACCCAGAGTTTAGAAGGGAAACAATAAACTCCGAGTCAGTCATGGTGACTGGTGTGAGATCGTAAAACAGTTATCTTTCTTTAAAATAAATAGCAGAGAATTTTAAGGTCAATTCGCAATGCTTTTGGAAAATGAAACTACCATAAGACCTCCCGCCACACACACAATGCAAACGCAGAATTGGAGGAGATTTCTTCTTATGATAGTCAAAGATGCTTACTACGCAAAAATCAAATTCTTTTTGATATTATTATTAGTGCATAGTGTAGAAACATTTCGAAAGTATAATATTAATCTTAGCCAACATACGACCAGTATCGTATGCCTACTATAGCTACCATCTAAACAGTGGTGACCACCGTACGTAAATGGCAGGTTCTACAACTAATACCGTACAAAGTTCGTATTGAAGTTTGGATTTCCAACAAATGGTCAGGCTAAGGAACTTCCTTTTCCACGATGGGTACGTCCCTGGAATAGACGACCCGAGAAATAACCTAACATTACGGTTAGATCTCTGCCAACACAAGGCCGGGTTACCTCTGCAAAAGTAGGTAACTACTGACACGCGTATGCCATCCCCCGATCGTAACCGATCTTCCCGAGGATCCCCGATTTCCAACAAACCACATAGATAATAATGCAGCAACCACATAGGTTAAGTATCTGGGCTCCATACCATGATACCACCTCTATCCAGAAGGAATGACATACACTAAGGGGCGCTACTCCCTAGAACCTTGCCGCATCCTTCCTGTTTCGACCATTTCCGGGGTGTGAGGCTCGATGAAGTCTCGTCCACAAAGCTACGCTTTCTCAAAAAGCCCTGCTTCGGGTCAAACAAAATGATCAACCTATGATCACAAAGATATAAGATCAAACAAATGATCATATCACAAATGATCAAACACTGATCATTTCACAGCAATACTCAGTATGCCACGTTACCAAATTGGGATATATCGCTGATAAATTTCAACTACATAACCTCTGAGCTCGTACGTCTCAGAGAAGGGTGTTAAGCTAAGAGAATAAATTCTCCGCCACCAACAGAAATGTATTTGAAAGAAATCAGCTTTATATCTCAAATTGTAACGTCAGACATACAATCCATACAAGTCTGTTCCGGGATCGAACAGAACCGAAGGCACTTCTCACGAAGCCCTTGCATTTCCGGATAAATTTCTAATCACGTCCGGACTTCCCGTCACTAAGGGTGATAAAACCTCTAAATCGGAGATCAGCCGATGTAGAGTAACTCGACGGTAATCCTTCCGTTTTCAAAAATATCCGGTCTTCAACACCGGTCTTCGAATGCAATTCATAACGACGTATCACATATTCGGAATGGGTTATACGACCCCATGGTCCTTTCCCGGCTAACCCGAATAGTGAGCGTTTATTCAAAAATAAGTGTGGCATTCAAATTCATCCAATTCACAACAAATACCTATATAAAGGTAATTATTGATAGTCGGTTATTTAACTATCAATAAAGATGCGCAACATCATCAGATTCCAAATAATTTTCCAAATTATTTCATCTTCAAAAATATCTTTACTAGATATAAAATTTCCACACTTAACCATTTGAAAACAATTTCAAATATTCACTTTTCAATTTATCTTTAAAAGATAAAAACTCAAACAGTTCATTTCACATTGGAAAAGCATTTCCATACTTATTTAAAAATAAGTATTTCACAAATCATTTATTTTCAACACTTAGAAAATATTCGATATACTTAAAATCAAAATTAAGTATATATCTCATTCTTTAAGGAAATCATTCTTTAAACACATTTTAGTTGGGTCAAAACGAATGTTATGTAAAACATCGTTACGACGACTCAAAATCACTAGTATAGGGATTCGGAATTTAGATAGATATATGAATCCCAATACCATACAAAAATATTTCCTTTCGGAAACCATTTACTATAACAATAGTGTTATAGTCCATCATTTCCTTAAATTCCTCGAAAACGTCTATTTCAACAATAAAAGTTGAAATCTATGTATTCGATACTTATCACGTTTTAAAACATCTTTTAAAACAATTACTTCATTTCTGTAATATCGCTTTCCCAAAACAAGTTCATTTTACTTAACAATATATTCACTGTCCAAAATCGTGAATATACTTCACTAACCACATTTCAATTTTATCTACACTTTTATCTCAAGAATTATCCACTATCCAAAATCGTGGATAAAATTCACTTAATCACTTTCTATATTCAATTTATCAAATTTGATTTATTTTCGAATTCATAAAACAACGATTATAAATTCATCTTCATAATTCATAACAACTTTGATTTAATAAATCTCTTTTATTAACAAATTCGATCAATATTCCATTTAAAGGCAAAAATCCAATTTATAAGTTAATTACTTATAAATCCTTTATTCTACAACTTCATTCATTTTTTTCTTCACAATGTAAATCTATTAATTTCATTCACTTATGAAATTCATTTATACTTCTTTTTAACACTTATAAAATTAGTTTTATAAGTCCAATATTTTGATTTATAAAATATCAATTTTATAAATCTTTCTATACCAATCGTTTATAGTTATTCAAGAATCCCAACTTAACCCATTTTATAAATAAATCGACTTTTATTTCAAAAACGACACTTCGGTTATATTTCACTAAAAATTATAACTTTTATAACTTTAAAATTTTACGTTTATAAATCGATTCAAAAATTCCATAAAACGTATATTTTCAAAAATCACTTTAAAAACCCTTTTTAAAGTAAAAGTCGTTATTTTTACATTTCAAAACTGAATCCGATGATGCAACAACACCAATTAGTCCATCACAACAGTCAATATCATATATCAATATGATAACAGAATATACATCAATATTTGTAAATAAGTAAATACAGTTGAGGAATCCAGTTGGATCCCTCCAACCTGTTTCCCTGCATCCAAAGATGTTAGCACAATACCAATTCCGCTCCAGTACGGAATTATCGCGGTATATGGGTTTTATAAAAATCCGCTTACTAACGGCGCAATAGGGTCTCATCCGCTATACGAGGCGGGAAATCAATCAATCCAATATATACATATGCCAATATGTATATATTGCTATATATAGATATATATCCTACTATATCTAATATCACATCCAAACAGTCAATCATCAATCAATAACTGTAAAAGAAAATCCACTTTCATTTGAGTGAGAAGATCTCACCTCGATTTTAATTCTGATTTCAGCGTTTATTTCGAATGAAATTAAACGGACGTTTAATTTCACTCAAAATTTTCACTAACCCCGGTCGCTTCCAATTCGGTTGCATCGCGAAGTACACGTCGAGACGATTCCAACGCATTTTGTTTCGTCAAATTCTGATCACGCAGCAAAACGATATGCGATTTTAAACATTACACGATTTGAATATAAATAAATTTTCAATTTTCTTTTATTATTAAACCTCCTGAAAATCTTGGCCGTTCGTTCTGATCAACAAATCATGGCCGCGTTCTTCTACTTCTCCCACGCGACAAAACTGCCAAGCTACGTGCGTTCGAACCCAACATGGCCGGCCCTAACCCTAATACACGCGACCCAAACACTCGTCTAAACGACGATCAGGCACCTCGGTTCAACTCGCCTCCACGTGCTCCACCAACAACCGGAGTGGCTTCGAACTCGGTCCCCCCAAGTGTACACAAAACGAGGTAGAACGCAACGACTTCACGCTCGAATTCTGGCCACCCCGACGAGTTACATGCTACTCCACCGTATGGATGTAAAGATCTCCTCGTGCTCTTCATATTTGCAGTTGACGACTTTGCTTGATTGTGAATGGATCGAAAGTTATTGAAGAGAAAAGATTATAAGCTTTTCGGCCATTGATTTCTTAGGGCCGGCTGAGATAATGAATCTAGGGTTTTGGTTTGGTGAACGTATATATATACGTATATAAATTAATATTAAATTCATTTTAAAACGACTTTTCAAACGATCTCCAAATCTGACGTGCCGCCTGGCGCTCGTAAGGTTTATCCCGCGTTCCGAACGCAATGGAACATGTTTCGGAGGCTAATTCGGTCGTATGTGTGAGATATGACAATAAACGATCAATTTAAATTAAACCGATTTAAATCGATTTCGAGGCGTTTTGGCTTGCCCCGGACAAACGATAAATCCAAAAATTACGAAATTTGAAATCTTACAATAATATCACATTACGAATCCGATGAAACTGGTTTCGTCGGAATCTGAGACTTTTTGAAAAATGACTTTTTTAACTCGACGATTTAAAATTAAAACGATATTGATGCGTTTCGAGCAGCCACGGTCAAATGACAACTCCGATGGATACGAAAATTGAAATCCGATAATAACTAACTATTACGGATCCAATGGAACTGGTTTCGTTCAATTCTGAGACTGTTCGAAAATTGGCTATTTTTACAGTCGATAATTAAATATTAAAATATTCCATTTTCACAGATTAACTAAAAATCCAATTTTAAAAGTCCTGTAACATCTCTATAATTCCAGTATGATTAAATAAAATTTTACAAATCATTTTCAATCATTTTAAACTCTTTTTTTCAATTATCTCTGGAATTTCAATCATTAAATTATCGATTTAATTATCAAATTAAATCCAATATTCTTTAAATAAATTATTCGACTTATAAATTCCATTTATTAATATTTAAAATCAATTAAATATTCGAATTTTAATTATCAAAAATTATGGGTCGTTACATCTCTTTTTCGAAGATGATGCTATAGATTTAAGACAAACATCATCTCTTCGACCAAAAGCTAGACTTTTTCATCGATTCATGATGAAATCCATTGTTCCAAGAGGCGGCTCCTACCACTTAGTGTATCCTGAAAATTTTAAAGCATTATATGCTATATGTGGGAATATTCGAGTCAATTGGGCACAATTACTTATGGATGAATTTCTCTCATTTAACCAAGGCAAAATGCTTCATATTTACTATGGAGAATATATAATGAGATTAATCAACGACTTTGTCGTACATGCTCCAGAATCCAAAACTACCAAAGTTCATCATTTTGATTCAAGGACCATTAAATTAATGAAGTTGCCAGATGCTCCACCAAGATTTATAAGATTTGACCAATGGCGTGCTACTCCTAGAGATCAACTACGCCGTAGCCATTCCACACCACATCCAACCACTCATTCTACGGAACGCTTAACTCGCCAGTCGACAAAGACCAACTCCTGGACTTGGTGCGGAAACGACTATTGATATTTTGGCTCGAAATCAATTAGCTTTAGATGCCCGTCTACGGAAAATAGATTGGAAGATTCAAGAAAATCAAAGGCTTCATTGTTAATCTTTGGGATGCTTTGTCATGCACTTCTGAAGCCGGTGCCTCTCATCTTGCTCCCGGAAAAGGACCAACACCTAATTTCTCTTGGTCAACTTCGGAGAATACAAGTTCCGGAACATCAGGAACGCATACTTCTCATACTCAGCGTCGTGGTAAAGAACATGCTCCTCCTGATGAAAATTTTCGTTCGGAATTTTGGGATACCGACGAGGGTGAGGAGTGATCTTGTTTTTTTTTATCTTTCTACATTCTGTTTTTTTGTGAACAATTGTTTTATTTTATGACGTTTAATTTGGTTTCGGTATGTAAATTTAACTCTATGTTCCTAAATTTAATACATGTTCCGTATTATTTTTTATGTATCTTAAGTATTCCTTTTTGTCGATGACAAACGGGGAGAAAAATATGAAAGCTAACAAGTTTCTGCAGAAAAGTCGCCATATATTCAGGGGGAGAATTACAATATATATGTATATACTACTTCATCACATAAGTATTGTCATCAATCAAAAAGGGGGAGAATATTGATTCATGGGTTTTGATTCATGACACAAGCTTCAGAGATCATAAGACGAACTACAAAGAGAATACTATACAAAGACAACAAAAAGAGAATAAACGTATATTATGCACTACAAAGGAGACAAGACTACAATCCACAGATTAGTATGAATATTTTTATTGAGTCTTAGAATATTGTTAAAATCATTCCTCAAGTAGTCACACACACATATAAATAGTTGTATATTGTTTTATATTTAAAAAATGTGATCTGTGCACATAACATCAGGTCGGTCGACCGGCCAGTAAGCTCGGCTGACCGAACCTGTGTTAGTGCACAAATATGCACTGTTTTGTGCACAATTTTAAATTCAGCTGACCGGCCAGAATTTTCAGTCAACCGACCATGAAATAACGGCTATATTTCTGAAGAGTTGCGATCGTTCGTGAAGAGGAATCATCTTCAATCCAAGAGATATGGTCATAACTTTTGATTGAAACTCTTCATGAAAGATTGTAACTATTCTACAACTATATAAACATGTTTAATTCACTTATACAATCACCGATTCTTGTTTATAATTCTGTAATCTATTCTCTATTTATTTCTGCAAATAAAAGCATTCATTCTCATTCATTATCACTAGAATCCCTGAATTAAATCATATACTTTGATTCTATGCGATTATCCTCCTTCTAAATCTTCACACACACTATATACTCTTGAGGATTTGATTATAGGAGAATTGTACTATCAAAAGACAATCCGTGTTATTCAAAAAACATTCGTCAACAAGTTATTTGTATTAAGTTGAAGTCCTCTTCGGCTGTTGAGGCGGAAAAGTTCCTGTTCGGCTGCTCAGGTGTCGTATACCTATTCCTCCCGGTTAAGTGAGGAGTTTAGTTTAAATCCAGAGGGTATTCTGGGACTGGACGTAGAACGGGAAGTTCGAACCAGATAAAAATTCCTAGTGTGCTTACTTTAATTTTTATTTTACTACTATTATCAGTTTCCGCATTTATATACCATATTACACGATACTTAGTACTGCACGTACACTTTCATTAAGTTTGCTCAACAAATATGTGCATGTATCTTACTCTTCTAACAATATATTAATAGTACTACACATAACATCTTAGGCTAGAGTCACTCAACATCCAAAGAGTATGCAAGTAATCTATTAATATATAAATGGTAGAGGAAAACTTATGTATATATTAATGATTCATAATCTTTAGTATATCTATACACACACACACACACATATATATATATATACACACACACACACATATATATATATATATATATATTGAGTAATATCTATTTAAGGAATAATGTGTTGCTTGTGGAAAACCCTCATGATTTAAGTGTCACACATGTGAAATCACGATATATGTACTTTACGTATATACTTATTTCAAAATATGTTTTGGGTTTATTTCAGTTCCACTTATGTTTATACATATATAGTTATATAAGTATTAATTTATTCATAACTTTTATAATTTAATTAGCTTATGTATTATATGTCTGTGTATGTGTTTTTTATGTGTGTTTTTTATTAATTAAATTATATTTAATTAATTTAATTTTTTTAAATCATATTTAATTAATTTTAATTTTATTAATTAAATCAATTATAATCAATTTAATTTGTATAAATTTCTAAAATTTCATATTATTCATGTTAAACTATTTAAGGCAAATAATTAACTATAACATTTATAGTTTGTTTTTATGTACATATAAATATATGTATACATATTAATTAATTAATTTGTAATTAATTTTATTTAATCAACTCATTTATTTAATTAAACAATTTAATTAAATGTTTAAATTAATTCAAAATTTTAGTTATATGTGTGTGAGTGCGTGTAAATTAATTAACTTTTAGTTAATTAATTAATTAATTTAAATAATCAATGATTTAAATATATTAAAATTTTGAAATTAATTATTTTAATTTCACAAAACAATTTTGAAGATTTGAATTCATTTTATAACTTCTACAAAATTTTCCTTTTATATTTTAAACATAACTTTTAAAATTAAAATAAAATTATAATTTCAAATTGAATTTTGAAAATCAGCCTAAGCCCCAATCAATTCGAGCCTTTATAATAGGGCCGACCTTTTAGATTTACTCCACCCAATGAACCAGGCTAGTCGCCATGGAGGGGAGAATATTTGATTATTCCACCCCAAGCCTAGACAATACTTTCTAAATAACCATCGAATAGGTAGGTTTAATTAGTTGGCTTTAAATTTGCTAATTAGACTACATATGCCACTTGGGCTCTCATACCGTTGAAGGAACCTGACCTATTTCACAGCAGGCGAAATGGATAGAAATTACCTATTTGGGTTATAATGGGCCTATGAAGTTTAACAGGTTCTACTAGATCCAATCTATTTAAATTACATAAAATCCAATTTTAATCCATGTTGTTCTTAAGTCGAGGGAATTATGTAATATCGTCACCCTGAGATTTCTTAATTGACCAAGTTATTATTAAGCAACATGAACACCTCGAATGATTCATTCCATAGCTATCTACTGACTAGGAGTATGAAACCCCTTAGTGCCCCTAACATCAATGAGTAATACATTGCATAATATTTGGTGAGCATTACATGCTCTGGTCTCAATAGCTATATCGATATCCTTTCTTGAAACATCTTGACCACGAATATTTAAAACAAAATGTTATTTCATATTATGATAATTTTCTCATGATTACAACTCATTGTAATTATTATCACATAACATATCATTTAAGGATTTTCTAGTTTAATGTACTTAATTAATATATCATAATATAAAATGTATAAAAATCGAAAACACACATTTTATTTCAAATGAGATTTTACTGTAGAGTTAATAATTTTACAATAAATTATAGAATTTCCCCTATAGAAGACCCTTAATTCTCTCAGGAAAAATGTTTGTAAATCCGGAATTAGCATTTGGAATGGCATCGATATGACATCGACATGACAACGGCACAACAGTGGTAAAAATGGGAAATAAGTGTTGGCAAGCATCTTTAGGTTATCGATAGGGTGGCATCGCAAAGTTATTGAAATGGCATCGGTAAATTGACGTTGGTGATGTTTCATCGATCTGGCATCAGTAACATACCCCTTGGTTGTCCTCGATACGGTGTCTAACAATTGATTTTTGGCTTGATATTTATTAGTAACATATATACGGCATCATTGTCTTCTTTATCACTATCAATTCAACGCTATATTGGCGTTGGTAAATCGTATTTTTATAGTAGTGATTGTGGTTTTTCCCGATCCTGCTAGTACTTAAAGCCATCTTTGTAATGACCCATAATTTCGAATACTTCATCTTCAAATATCTCAACTTTTGAAAATGGTTAAGTACTAAAAATGTGATTTTATAAGCTTAATAAACACTTTTTAATTAATAACATATATTAAAATACTTGTTTTTGAAATATGTTTACAAATATATACTTTGAAGTAATATAAAAAATATGACTGAAAAATGTTTTATTAAAAATTCAACTTTTTATTCAATAGAAATTGTATATATATTTTGGAACTTGAATAGTAATACATGAAGACCTAACTTCATGATTAAAACAAATTGAATCATCTCTTATTAATGAAGAATTAATTAGAGACAAAGTGGAGATTAAAAGGACTAAATGACCCCTAAATCAAGGCATGAAATGGAGGGAAGCATGGTGTGAAGTGAGTGGAGGCGTGGGCTTGGTAAGGAGGATCTCTTTGAGGGTCGGTTACTATAGAGGGTTTAAAGGTCATTTTGCACTTCATTTCAACACTATAAATAAGTGGACAAGGCTCCTTTCGTTAGTTTACAAATTCACAAAATCAAAAGTCTAAAATCTTACACTCTTTTCTCTTCACAACTTTCTTAAATTAGAGAAACTCTACTAAATACTCTCTCAACCTCTTCTAACTTATGCTATAGTCTCAAATAGCATAACATCAACTTCCATCATCTTGGAACTCAAAGTTTTCAAGCAAAACTCCATCTTTTCATCAAGGTCGTACCTTGTTAAGACATTTCTTGCCTTAGCCGAGGGCATCTAGCGCCATTCATCCCTTGCTCGTGCTATATTTAGGCTTATTCTAGCCTTGTTCCTGTACTTAAGGGTTGAAGGTAGGAAGTTGTTGTGTTGTTGCTAGGGTGAGGTTGAAAGGCTAGCATGGATTTGGCAGAAAAGTGAGTTATCTCACTCCTTGAATAAAACCAATAACTTGTCAACTTTGCTTGCTAATAATAATAATAATAGACCCAAATCAATCAATGTTATAAACCCAGAATTGTGTGCTTTGAATGGGATGTGATTTGATTATTTTTTGTGCCTTGGAAGGCCTTGATTTGTGTTTCCTATTTGAGCATATGTAATGACATATGTAATGGAAATTTGGACATGGACTTAGGACTTTATAATTGTGCATATGTAATTGACTTTGGACATGGATTTGGACTTGTATATTTATGCATATGTAATAGCATATGAGACGGATTTAGACTTGAGTATTGAAAGAACATATGTAATAAAGAAGTTGATGTTATTTCCTTTATAGCGATAGTCGCTATGGAAGCAATTTGATATTGTTATATTTTCTTGCTTTTACTTATGTTCTTGCTTATATACTTTGTGTATATATTATTACATGCTTCTTTTTGATGTAATATAAAATTGAGAATCATATATGTATATGTGATTGAATGGTCTTGAATTTGAATGGAATTGTCCATATAGCGATAGTCGCTATAAACGAGCTTTTAATCCCTTTATTCTATCTTACTTTTAAAAAAAACTCAGTCTTTTGTATATTTT
Organism: Allium fistulosum; assembly: GCA_030737815.1. Lineage (NCBI taxonomy): Eukaryota > Viridiplantae > Streptophyta > Magnoliopsida > Asparagales > Amaryllidaceae > Allium > Allium fistulosum. The sequence continues at coordinate 101,944,508 of CM060906.1, read as the reverse complement.
CGAATTTTCTATTCTTATAGTGGTACAAAAGATATTAAGAAATGTATTTTCAAATTTATTTTACTTATAAAACAAAGTTGCAAAAAGTTATGGTCCATATAGCGATAATTGCTATGGATGCACTTTGAAAAAACAAGTTTTTAGTAAAGTTTAAAATGTTATTATATAGATATTCTAATGAAATCTTTTCAAAGAAGTTATATAAAATATATATAAGTATGTTAAAATAAGTTTAAAGTTTAAATATATTTTAAAGGAATTTATTTTGAATTTATAAAGTAATGGTGTAACGACCCGTAAATTTCAACTGTTTTAATAACGTAATTAGTTGAAATTTTGTGAAATTTTAAAACGATAAAATTTTGAAATAAAAATTTAATATTTGAAATACGTCTATTTAAACATAGAAAAATTCTAAACCATCTTCTGAGCAAGATGTCAGTTTGTCGTTTTTCCAAATTCGGACATCTTTGGCTCCGTCGATCTTATTTTTTCAGTGTTTTCTTGCATTTTCCGTAGTAGAAAAATTCGAATTTTTATAATTCAATCGTACCACCGATATCTATATAACGTTTTAATCGCCTCATCGTGCCGATCTCCGCAGTATATTCATTTGTGTGTAACGGTGTCCGGTACGCGATGAAACCGGCGATTGGTAGCCGTATCGATAATCGTTTCAGTCTTTTGTTGCTCTGTCCTTTCACTTGCTCTGCTATATATTCCAGTAGCCACTTACTTTAATTATTCATTGAACCACGTGTGACCTTAGCTATTCCCTACGTTCAATTTTTTTTACTCGTTCCATCCAACATAATTGCTCCTTTTTGTTCTATTCAATAAAAATGCATCCGTTCAATAACTTCTGTAACCTTTCCCCTCCTCTTACGTTTCTTCTTCAATAAAAAAATATATAAAAGTTTAAATTATAATGTTGCATTCATATTGCACCTGTTCGTATATATCTTTGGTAACCTGCTACTTTTGCAAATCTATCTTCTCGTCCCTTCATTTCAGAAAGCAAAAGAGAATAACAGTATACATATGTATGTGTCTGAGGAGCAAGTTCTTCCATCTGCAACTTCTTATTTTTCTTTGAACCTATTTATATTTATATTTTATTTTTCTTCGCCGACCTCACCTATGCTTCGTTTCTATACTCCGCCTCGACCACTTCCACCCTCACCCGTCCCCATCCGCAGTCTCCTCCGCCTTGAAACCCCAGCCGAAGCATCACCATGATCTACCTTTCCTCCTCCCTATCGCCACCTCTGACCGAATATCCACCAAATCGGCCATCGAAACTTCCCTAGCCCTGCTCCTCCACGTATCAGACCCTTGCACACGCTCCACAACCTTTGGCCGATGCCACCTTCACCTCATGCCGCAAACCCCCTCATCAAAGCCGACAATAGATCGACCACAATATCTTCACACCGCCGTTGCTTTCCCCATGTCAGCCCGAAGTCACCTTGCGTACATGCAGATCGCCACCCAGTCCTCGTCCACTCTCCATAATCTGCCACTCTAACTCCTCCTTGCTTCGACCAGAGCCCACCTTTAACCGAGCTCCCTGGCCGCCCTAACAACCAACGCTGCTACACCACTCATCAAAGCCTATCACCCGATCACCATTGCTGCTCAGCCACACTCCAAACTCCGAGCCCAGCAAGCAAGCTTCTGAAATGATTTTGTTAATTTTTTAAATATTTTTGTTAACATTTATGTTAATATTTTTTTAAAAAAATATGTGCAAAGCTTATATAATTGTTTTGTGAAGCTTTCATCTCCAACCCGCTGCTTTTAATTTCTTTGAGCTAAGACTTGATAGCCCCTGTAGCAGCAGCTTCCACCAAGCCTTGTGCCGTGAGCACCCTAATCTATCTTGTTATATATGTATAAATTTATATACAGGTTGTATGATCTGTTAGCATAAAATATAGGTATACACGTATTATATGTTTAAAGTATATTATACTATGAAATTTTGCATGTTACTTTATATATATTATGTATAGAGTATATATATATATTATTCATGTTTGTTCTGCCACTCTTTACTTTACAAAGTAAGTTTTACTTTACGTATATGAACTGTTAGTTATAAAATATGAGTTTATACAATGTTTTATATCTGTTCCTATATTTAAATTTGTTGTACTAACTTTTATATGTATACGGCAGTGTATATATATGTATATATATGGTCAGTAGAAATTTTGTATATAATATACAGATGTATGTTGATTTTAAATAAGGATATATATGTAAGTTTTTAAGTTGATATATATGTTTATATATTAGCTTATATACATAAGTACATATGCACTGCGTTTTCATATATATATATATATATGTGTGTGTGTGTGTGGTCTGGAAATTTATAAAGATTTTTCTTAAATATACGGTTTAAAATTTATTTTAGAAATTTTTGTATATAACATGTATTTTGATTTGTCCCGTCAATTCCAAACTTCTAGCTTTGCTTTGATCGTCAAATTCGGGTTCATTGTACTTTACTTTGCAATTAGTTGCTCGGATTCGCAGCTCAGTTCGTTATCAAATTATCTAGCCTCGAAAGGTGAGCACTCACTCACGATTAACGTTCTTTTATTTATTAGATTTGATTTCAATTGAAACGACAATTGAAATATGCTGCTGTTAGTTAATTACACTGTTTTATATGTTATTACCTGTATCAGTTCACCTGTGACATCTGACACCATTATCTGTTAATTATTTATGCGATGATAATACAGTTGGCTGATAATTGATTGATTGTTGATGTTTATATTGGATGTTAAATTATTAATGTTAAAATGATAAATAGTATGCAATTGAAATTGATATAGAATAGTTAAATGTTAAATTTGATTAAATGACATTTGTATAATATGATCCATTTAACTGTCAAAATTTATTGACACGTAGGATTTGTTTAATTACATCTTGAACCACTGAATGTATGTTGTTAAATTGATGATGAATGAAATTGTAAATAAATGACAAGTGAAAACCATAATATAATAATCTTTAATCTACATGAAATGATAGTGTAGATTCTAGAAATAATTATGTTGATTCGTACAAATAACAATGCGAATTAATACGGTTATTTCGGGATTATTTGAATTGATTATTGGATTGTTATTGATTGTTGATATTGCTTGTTTATTTACTTTGACACCATCCCAGTTATCACACTGCAAGTTCCCTTTGATATGTTTTGATTTTGAATTGACTTGGAATCGGGTTGAAATGATAAATACCCAAATTGAACTTTGACCTAGGATAGTGAATTAAATAAAACCCGATTGGTCAATAATTTGATTTAAAATAAAAATGAAGATTTTATTTAAATAAATAATACGGTTTTGAAATGAAATTGAAATTTGAATTTTTATTGAAAGGAAAATGTTTAATTTGAGAAATGATTGAATTAAGTTGAAATGATTTAATAATTAAGTTTGAAATTATAATTGAGTTGAAATTATTAAACTTTGAAATTATTTAATAATTAAGTTTTGAATTATTTAATAATTAAATAAGATTGAATGATTTAATGATCAAATTGAATTGAATTCTTTAATAAGAGAAATTGAACTTTTGAATAAGTGAATTTACTTTGTAAATAATTGAAATTGAGTTTCCTTTATTAATTAAGTTTTGGAAAATTATTTAAGGAAGTAAATAAGTGAGATTGACTTTCTTTAACAAGAAATGAAAATGTGATATTTTTGGAATCAATGTAAGACTTGTAATTGAAAGAATTGATTTGACGAATTGAATTTAATTCAAAATTTTAAGTTTTGATTTAATGAAGTTGAACTTAAGGAATTGATTTAATGAATTGGAAATTAAATAGAATTAATTTGAGTGACAAATTTACTTAACGAATATTAAATGAAATCGATAACTGAATTTAAATTGATTTGAATGTAGATTTAATCATTTAAATGATTTCGGAGTGAAATTTATATACGAACTTGAATCAATATTCGAATGGTTTTAAATAAAATTTGAATTTGAATTATAAGATTTTGAAATGGTAATTTGGAAGTTTTTGAAACAGAAATTTGGAAATTGGTTTTGAAAGACAAATGAAATGTTGATTTATAAACTCTGATTGAAATTGAATTTGATTTGGTTTTGAATTATATTAAATGATCAATCGGTGTAATAATTACGGAAGTTATTAAAGAGACCGGAATTCGGTTATGGATACACTCTCTATCTAAACCGAAAACCACTTTAATAACTATACGCGGAGTGATGATCCAGAATGAAGTGGTTGGAATGATGTACGCGATGATTGAAGAAAGTGAACGATAATGGATAGCCTTGACACTTGTGTCAAATTGGAAATGACTAAAACAGGAGTTGTGCCGGGCCAATGGAGGATTAGCTACCTCAAGTGGACACACTTCTTCGAAGTACTTATATTTGTTGTCGATTGGTGCACCCTTGATTTTGGGAGTGTTGTTTCACGGTGTTGCGGGCGTTGCGGCGTTGCGTTCTCACCAGTCCGGATCAGGCGAACGGTAGTATCACTACCTTGGGTATTGCCTCATGTGCCTTGTCATACTTGTATTCCATTTATACGCAACCACTACGATTTTGATTTGTACCTTTAGTATATGGATTGCTCTCTGGTGACTTCCGGTTTTGGGGAAACTACGGTCTTGTATATGCTTTTGGGAATAAAAATGTGTTAAGGGTGGAATGGGCCATGACTTAACGCTATTTTGATATCTTATTATTACTAATAGACATTATCTACTTATCGTACACTACTACATAGTAGACAGTTTAACGGATCCTTAAAGGATGGTTATTCCAAACATCCTTTGAGTTACTTGTATTTCAATTGCTATTTCACTTGAGTTGGATTTAATGATATAAGAATGTTAATCCTGACTTGAGTGTTTGTGTTTTGCTTTACGCTCGGGTCAGACTGAGTGTACCAGTATTCAAGACTCACCTTTGAAGTTGGAGCTTTGCTTGAAGATCCAGCCATCTATTCTGCTTTCAGTATTCGATGATTCCTGTGATGTATTCTGATTTGTATCTGATGTATTGTATTACTCTTCCGTTGTATCTGTTCTAACTCTGATGTATTTTATATATTCATATAGTAGCTTCATGAACTACTATCTCTTTTATTTTCGCTGTAATTATTACTCTGTGTCTGTGTTCTGTGATTATTTATTTACTGTATATGTTCAGTTTTGCCAAATTTAAATTAACAACGCGGTATTTTGAGCAATTCAACTCCGGCATGAGTGTCTACCTATACACTTATAATGGATGCGAATGGTGCAAAATGGCGGGTCGTTACAAATGGTTTTTCTTATTATATATACAACTTGTTTATTTTATCAAAGTGGTAAAAGTTTTCAAATCAATTCCAGGTAACTATTTTCAAAGTAATATTATATAACTATTTACAACTTATCTTTGAATATTTTAAAAGGTATTATACATATAATGTATAAAACTAGTTTAATATTTTAGTAAAGTATAAAGAGTTTTATTTCACTTCCTACTTTAAGGTTATTTTCAATTTTATTAAATATAGTCGCATTTACAAATAAACTATCAAACATATCTATATCATTTTAAAACCATTTCTAACTTATATACTAATATTTTCAAAAAACTATTTGGAAGAAGGGATAAGTAGTTAACTTCAAAAATAAACTTGGAGTAAATTTGCATATGGAATGTTAATATTATTGCACTTAACACTAAAAGCCAAGTGGGATAGACTTCCCAATTTGTGAGAGTCAAAATTGATTTTCGAGTAAGGATGGAGCGACCGTGCTCTAACTTACCAACTTCCTTCTTGATTGAAGGATAGTTAAGTTGGAATGTCAAAAATACGTTAAGTGTATGAAACTTGATTTCCATAAGCATTTGCTTGAAACTTGATAATCTATTAGTCGACTATCGAAATTTGACCAAATATAACTTTAGAAGTAACAAAAAGCTTCATGACTTCATACTCTTTGAGAACCCCAAGGAGGACCATTCGTATGAAATGTCTCTAGATTTCACTTACTTCCTAAAGAACCAGAATTGATTTTATCAAAAATTCATCGGTTAGTTTTGAAGAGTATGAGATAGGATAAATACGTATAATACTTACCGAATACCACTTCAAAACTATTATATAGGTTCTATCTTTTGGAAGTGAGATGGTGGAATCCATGTGTAGTGTCGAGATCTATTGAGATGATGGAATCCATGTAGGATTCATGATTTGTTCGAGTATTGAAGACCCTTGTGAAAGATGTCGACCATAGCCACGACATCAAAAAATGACATAAAACATAGTAGGGTGCATAAATAGTTAGTTTAGCTAACCCGGGAGGGTACATCAACTCCATATTTAGAGTATGCTTATCGATTGAAGCTAGTGGGATTTGAGGGTATTCAGCTTTGCATTTTTAGAGTGGCCCAGCTATGTTGACCTTATGGTATATTTTACCTAAAGATATACGATGTTCTGAAGGAAATCTCTTATCCTTGTCATGGAGGTCCACCTCAAAGTACTGAAGGTGTAACATCCCACTATTATGGACCATTCAAATCGACAATAAATCCACACATGTCGGACTTGAATACTTCAAAGTAGTGGATTGTTAAGAAAATTTAGAGCAAATAAAATCAAACACAGAATCACAGACACAGAATATCAGAATAACTCGCAGCGGAAATAAAATACCATAGTAATTCATGAAGCTACTATATAAATAATCTCAAAACATATACAAATACCATAGTCTGAAAAACAGATAAACCAGATACAACAGAAGTCTGAATACATAAGTCACTAATACATAAACACAACTGAATAGGAAATAACCAAAATGGAAATGGATGACAGATAGATAAATAAGCTCCAGCAAATCTCTAGCTCCAGACGATGAATCCAAAATTGTGATACTCAGGCTAACCCGAGCGTAAAGTAAAACACGAAATACTCGAGTCAGGACATACATACTTATACAATGTAAACCAACTCAAGTGAACTGTAATAGCAATGCACATGTAACTTAAAGGATGCTTGGGATCGCCCATCCTTTAAGGATCCGTTAAACTATCTACCAAGCAGTAATATACGCCATCATAGTAATGTCCAAAGTAAAGTAAACTATGAAAAATAATAGTATTAATGTGACTGGGATAGCGCAAAGCTGCAGCAATTGCCCACCTCTAGCCACACTTTATAACATCCAACTGTTATTATGACCCGTGGTTATAAATTTCAAAATGGTTATATTTCAAATCCAAATAATTCATTTAAAACATTTAAAAGTGAAGTCATTATACTTTCAAATCAAAATATTCAATTCCCAAAATTTTAGCAATTTCTAAGTTCGTTTACTCAATTATAATATTTCAAACATTGTATTTTCATCATTTGCAGCACTTAGATAAATGTTGCTGTAAGTATAGTGATACATTTGAAAAACAGTTCATTTCAGAATTGGTAGCACTTATAAACTACTGCAGTAAGTATAGTGGAAATTTGGAAAAACAACATATTCAGAAATAACAGCACTTACAGAATGCTACTGTAGCTACAGTGTTAATTGGAAAACTAATATATTTCAAAATCTACAGCACTTATGAACTGCTGCTGTAACGCCCCACTCCGAGACCCACATTAGCAAAGAGTATTACAAGGTAATACCGTCTGCTAATGCGGAGAATAGAGCTGGATAGGAGCGACCATCTAAAGCCTTGTCTTAACTATCAACTGAATACGTCAAAAAATGTAGCATATTTTTTTTCAAGTGGATCGACATATCCAATAGATATTTAATACAAAACTATAATGGCTATAAGATCTAACAGAACAAAATATAACAACTCAAATGTAAAACACATCACAGAACAGTAGATCATCACATACATATACACATATACTGGTACATCACAGAGTAAATAAAATGATACATGTCAAGTGGTGTAGCAACCACAATATACAGCCGAGTCAAAAGAATATACATATCAGAGTTACAAACAAAAAGGACTACACAAAAAGCTATAACAAAAGGAACTAGCAGAAAGTCCATGCGGAAGCAGAATAGGCTAAGTCCAAATGTATCTAACATGAAACACATCGTTCTGACCCGAGTATAAAATACACGGGTCAGTCTAGCTAAACAAATCAGTTAGATAAGCTAAATGATAATGAACATGCAAGGTCATAAAGTACCACAATAATCTCTAAAAGAAATAACATGATCATCTAACAAGAGATGAATCATAACAAGCCTCATATCATCGGTAACTCAAATAAACAAAGGATATAAATATCCCAAATCAAGCCAAAAAGGCAAATAACAAATACCAATGAAGGTAACACAAGTTTCCACAAGGTAATCGCTATGTATCGAGTGGTTCAAAAGACCTACTCCGAAAGGCGATACTCTAAGGAAATATAAATATCAATGAAACAAAAGATGCACGTGCTCAGTACTGTATAAACAAGGATCCACAAGCCCGAAGGCGACAAACCCAAGTATCCCTCGAGCGGTGACGAAGGACCAACTCCAAAAGCGATACTATAGGGCAACAAGCCCAAAGGCACAAACCCGAAGGCACAAACCCAAAGGCACAAACCCGAAGGCACAAGCCCGAAGGCACAAGCCCGAAGGCACAAGCCCGAAGGCAACAAACCGTAGTGGCGAAGGTCCGGAGGTCCAGTACTGGACACCACTAACTGGCAATATGTGTCACAAACTCTCGGGAAGGAACCCGAAAAGTGTTAACGTGTGTCCCATACCATACGTTCGCACCAAACGGTTTACTAACCGTTAGTCAGTTTCACACTAAAAGCAGTACAAAGTTTACCTTATCTCATTGGTAAACCAGACCCGAAGGTCAAAACGATCAAACGAATAGATTAGGAATTAACTGAAAAGATAAACGCACGTGTTCATAGCACGCGTTTTACCTAATCATTTAATTCTCCTCCCTCTTCGCTCGAAGTGCAAAATTGTGTGTTTTATATAGAAATTAGGTTGAAGAAAACAAGTTTTAGGAACACTTCAAAATTGCTTTAGAAATTGCCTTTGAAATTCTCCTATTATGGAGTAATTAATTTAATACTTAAAAATAATATTAAATAATAATTTAAAAAGTCAATTTGCTTGAAAAACACTTTGTAATACTTTATAAAACCCGTGCACGAAATCTAGAGAGAAAACTCAAGAATTCGGGAAAATATTAAAAATGGCGGAAATTATTATAGAAATCGCTGAAATCAAGCTGTGATCACTAGTTCGACAGCAGGTTTGAACCTAAAAACAGAGTCCAAATGACATGAAATTTGTCAGGAATATAGTTCAACATTCCTACTTAAATCTGCAAAGAGAATCATTCAAATCCGATTTGAAACGAAGAATCTGCGTCGTTTCAAAGTCGGACCAAAACAAGGTAAAATCGCTGAATTTCAGCAGGCTGTGGGTTCAAGTTCGACAGCCGTTTTGAAATAGCAAACCGACCCAGATCATTATGAAAATTTTTAGAATTATAAATCAATACTCCTACTTCAATCTGTAAAAAGATTCACTCAAATCCAATTTAAAACGAATGAGTTATGCTATCACAAACATGGACTCAGGCCATGTTTGCAACAGTCAAAAACACAAAAATGTGCAGGCCTAAAACCCTTCTGGACTCAACTTCCAGGCATGAAACAGGGGATCAAATAGAATTTTATTGAGCTCAAAATTGGTAAGAATGCTGTAGAAAACTTCATCTTTTAACTGAAAGAAGAATGATGCAATTTGGATAAAATATGAGAAAGCTTTGATGTCTCAAAGTTGAACCCACAGTGTTTTCACTGTTGAACTATGGGCAAAAACATGGTTCAGTCAATGTTTGACAGCAGATTTATATAATCTAATTATGTCAAAATGACATGAAATTGGTTATGCATAAAGTAGAGAACTTAATCTTTCAAGAAAAAAATAATCATGAAATTTGATTAAGAAATGAAAGAGATATGATGTCTCAAACATGGACTCAGGCCATGTTTTGCAACATCTCAGAAAACAAAAATGTGCACAGGATATTTCCAGGCTGTGCATTGATTTTGCAGCGACGATTTGAACACACAAATGACCATATTATTCAACCAAAATTTGCAGAAATAAATTTCAACATGCAAGCTATCAAATGCAATAAATCCGGCAGCATTTCGTTGCCGGAATCAAAAGTTACAAGCATTCAAAGTAGCAACCAGAGAAGGTTTTGACACAGAAACAAAATTGAAAGTAAAAACGAATTACAAAGCAATTTTGGCGATTTTGAGGTTGGCTCAACTAGTTTTTGTGAGTTTTGTAACTCACCTTGCTGTTTAGATGCAAAAGCTCGAATTAATGCAGCAAGATTGAAGCTTTGGAGGGGAAATTGGCCTCTAGGAACCTGTCACTACGCCATAGATGGCCTACTGCAACGAAATTACATGGTGTTGCTAGCTATAATGTAACGATAGGTATGCTGATTTTTGTCTATTACAACACTCGCTTCAAGGTGTTAGCATAGGTATCAACAAGATGTTGCAGTAGCTATAGATGTATTCAAATTAAAAAATTAATAAAATTAGCAATCCGCGTGAATACGATCCAACGGTCTACATTTAATCCGATTGTTAAACTGGATCACCGCTACAATTTGCTCCAAATTTTCGTTTTCCCGCTTTACTTTTCATATCATTTTCGTTCTCACCCCCAATTTCCAAATCCCTAATTTCTAAATCATATTTTCGTTTCTTTTTTTTCTTCCAAAAACAAAATTAACCTTGAAAAAGACACAAGGCTAGGGATTATAGGGATCCCGTGCGTTGTTTTAGGTGTGGGGAAGTGGGTCATCAAAGATTCTCTTGTTCAGCTGCTTCCATGGCAAATCTCAGATCCAAATCCAATATTTTTAGACCCAGATTTGCGAGCATCCAAGAATGCGGTTTCATACTTGCTGCGTTAAAATTCTTAAATTTAATAAACTCTCTTTATGAATCCGAGAAATTGAAGCTTATGGGAGAGCTGCTTGGCTGTTATGAGTACATGCTGAATAGTCTTATTTCTGATGCATTCATGGAGAATGAACAACGTGACATCGGATTTCCCTCCATGGAAGCTAGGCCAGACTTCAATGACAAATGTATTCCCATCGAACAACTTGTTGAAGGGTAATCTATCTTTTCCATTCTTGGAGAAAATTCAAGGACAGTATTTGAGGAAAAACCAGCTAGCGATTGTATGTTGCTTGGCCAGACTGTATTGGACTTCAGTTCATCATTTTTAGAAATGCAGAGCTGAAATTGGCCTCAGACGAGTGTAGTTTTAACTTGTTTCTATATAATAGTTTTGATCCTCTGAATGAAGTTGTAGAGGATGATTGTGAGGCGGAGTTTGCAGATATAGCGGAAATAAATGGCACAGGGGTCGTTGAGAGTTTGAACTTCCATAGATCAAAAGAAAGCAGTGCTGGAAAAAAGGCAGGTGGAAGGCTGCCTTTAGCATGTGGTGAAGAGACTGGAGATCCTGTGGTCAAGCTAGCAGCTGCTGTTGGCTCAGGTCGTGGGGCAAAAATGGTTTCAGTAGATAGAAGGTTGTTGTTGCTTGAAATGTAGCAGGGAGGAGTTTGGGTTAAGGCAGTTTGGATTGGTGAAAGGAAGTTGGTGGTGGAATGGTAGGTTGCTGTTATTGTTTTGTGGAAGGAAGGAATGGGTGGTTATGCCAGCGATTGTGATTAGGTGATTAGGCAACATGTTCGATGAAGGGTAATGTATTACTTATTAACACGCAACATGTATGATGAAATGTCAATTTTTATTTATCATGGTTTCAGGTCTTTTACCAAGGCAGAGCTAAAAGCAAGGTTATTTCAGTTTTCACTGAACAATTTGCTAAGAATGATGGCTGGAAAAAGGTCGGATGATTCAGAAGAAGCCATGAAAGAGTTGCAAAAGTCAATCATCGAGGAGGTGTTCAAATTCGCAGGAGGTGTTCATTTGTGCATCATTTTACGTCGTTTCAAAGAAGGCCCGATCTTCCGAAATCGGATGAATCGGGCGGTGCCCACTTGTCGATCCCCGCCGGGACTGCGGTGCCCCGGACCCCCGCCGGCGCTGCGCCCGGCCCCGCTTCTTGGCTCGCCTTCGGCTCGGCACTCGGCTCGTCATATATTTGTCAGTGTTGGTGTCTATATAAATTGAAACTGCATATGTAATGAGTGAACTGAGTGATGTAGTGAGGAATATCTGTATATGTGAATATCGGTGTTATTTATCATTGAATTGTAAAATAGTGGAGTCAGGAATTTGTACTATTTTAAATGTTGAAATAAAATATTTATTTAAATAAATTACTGTTTGAATATCAAATTCTGTGCAATAGCATTTTATTAAATAAAAATTTATTTCTATTAAAAAATCAAATATGCTCTACATTGTGGGCCCCACAATTTCAGAAAGTTAATATCTATAGCAATATTTTGGAATGTTGGTACAGACACCTATGGATGTTGCCATAGACTCAAATAGGGTTCTATTGCAACAATATTTCTTATGTTGCCTTAGATAGTCAAAATGTTGCCTTTGAGGTCTGCGGCAACGCGGCAAAATGCATCACCGAGAAAGTGTTGCATTTGCCCTTTTTTAGCCTACAGCAACATTTTTTGGCACTTCCTGCATCACTTCTTTGGTGCTGCAGTATGCAATCTATGGCGTAGTGTGTAAAACAAAAGAAAAAGACATGCAAGAAGAATTCAACCATAAATTAGAAAATCCATTTTTCAAATTAGGATTTTGCTGAAATTATAGGGTTTTGGAGTTGATTACCTTTTGAATTATCACTCTAGATTGAAAGAGATTGCTATTTATTGAATTTAATTGAAGAAATCTAGTTGGATTTTGAATTTGATGGAGTGGGTTCTATGTTTGCCTACTGGAGGAAGAAGAAGAGGAGAGTAGCAATGCACGTACAGTTTTTTTTTCCTCACATCTTTCTCATTTCTGACTTTAGTGCACTAATGGGCTTTTGGACCCAAATTGGAGTTAGAGAAAATAAATTAGGCTAATTGATTAACTAACATATGAACTTATGTACATATACAACATACAAAATGCATTTTCTCCATATTTACACATAAGAAAAATATGAAAACTTGTATACATACAAAATAAAACATTTTCTATCATATAAAAAGATTAATTTTTATTTTTAAATATTTTTTTATTATTAAATTCCTTTATTTAACAAAAATGCACTATTTACTCAAATAAATGAATAAAACCATGTTTTTAACTCCTAAAATTCCACAAAATTTATTTTATCACTTAGAAAAATACATCAAACCATTTCAAAACATTATTTATAGCCAAAACTTATTTTTAACCCAATTTTCACTTTTTATTTCAATAAATAACCTTTAAAATCAAATACTTCTTTTAAAAATCATTAGAAGAAGTAATTGGCAATAATTAATAAAATTATTGCATTTTCTCTAAATAAAAGTCATTTTCCATTCATTATTAACCCAAACAACAAAATAAAGTTTACAAACTTTATTTTCATATTTTATTACCAAAATTCATTGTTTATTCCAAATAAACAATTTAATTTCTCCAATTTTATTTTAATTCACAATATTAAATCATAACTACCGTTATAATTTAATATTTACAGGTAATCTCCAAAACCAGGGTTGTTACAGACTCCCCTCCTTAATAAAATTGCGTCCTCGCAATTCCTAGAGAAGAATTTGTATTCAACAAAATTATTTCATCAATTCAAAAGAAAACGACAAGCTTGATTTAAAAAAAAAATATTCTCACCATCGCTATGCGAAGAAAGAAAACCAGGGTAGGCTTGCTCGATAAACTCTCTGGTTTCCCAAGTGCAGTCATTGGGATTAGCGGACCATTGAACTTTAACGAGCGGCACATCCTTGTTTCGAAGGCGTTTCACCTCCGAAGCAAGTACGCAAATAGGCTGCTGCACAACAGATAGGTCTGGTGAGATCTCAAGCTCTTGCAAATCAGGAGAATTGATGATAGAATCCGACTCTCGAAGACACTTCCGAAGCTGAGAGACATGAAACACGTCATGAATGCCAGATAGATGAGCTGGAAGTGAAACTCTATATGCCACAGGGCCAATACGTTCAGTAATAGGAAAAGGTCATATAAAGCGAGAAGCTAATTTCCCAGTCGTACTGAAGCGCATAACCCCCTTTAAAGGAGAAACACGAATAAAGACGAGATCACCAATAGAGAATTCGAGAGGCTTCCTATGGTTGTCCGCGTAGGATTTCTAGCGGCTTTGTGCCTCTTTCATTCTCTGACGCCCCACTCCGAGACCCACATTAGCAAAGAGTATTACAAGGTAATACCGTCTGCTAATGCGGAGAATAGAGCTGGATAGGAGCGACCATCTATAGCCTTGTCTTAACTATCTACTGAATACGTCAAAAAATGTAGCATATTTTTTTTTTCCATGTGGAGCGACATATCCAATAGATATTTAATACAAAACTATAATGGCTATAAGATCTAACAGAACAAAATATAACAACTCAAATGTAAAACACATCACAGAACAGTAGATCATCACATACATATACACATATACTGGTACATCACAGAGTAAATAAAATGATACATGTCAAGTGGTGTAGCAACCACAATATACAGCCGAGTCAAAAGAATATACATATCAGAGTTACAAACAAAAAGGACTACACAAAAAGCTATAACAAAAGGAACTAGCAGAAAGTCCATGCGGAAGCAGAATAGGCTAAGTCCAAATGTATCTAACCTGAAACACATCGGTCTGACCCGAGTATAAAATACACGGGTCAGTCTAGCTAAACAAATCAGTTAGATAAGCTAAATGATAATGAACATGCAAGGTCATAAAGTACCACAATAATCTCTAAAAGAAATAACATGATCATCTAACAAGAGATGAATCATAACAAGCCTCATATCATCGGCAACTCAAATAAACAAAGGATATAAATATCCCAAATCAAGCCAAAAAGGCAAATAACAAATACCAACGAAGGTAACACAAGTTTCCACAAGGTAATCGCTATGTATCGAGTGGTTCAAAAGACCTACTCCGAAAGGCGATACTCTAAGGAAATATAAATATCAATGAAATAAAAGATGCACGTGCTCAGTACTGTATAAACAAGGATTCACAAGCCCGAAGGCGACAAACCCAAGTATCCCTCGAGCGGTGACGAAGGACCAACTCCAAAAGCGATACTATAGGGCAACAAGCCCAAAGGCACAAACCCGAAGTGTAACAACCCTGTATTTTACAAATATTCTTAAATTGATTTTTTTCCAGATTCAAAAGCTTTATTTATGAAAAAGAATAAATTTTTTTATTTTAAATATAAAAACTTTGACTTTGATGTGGATTAGAATTTCAAATATTTCCTGAAAATGTGAATTTTGGTCAATAGTCAAACTTTGACTTTTAAGTTTAAATTTTAAATAGTTTTAAATTTTAAATTTTATCTTTTATTATGAAAATAGATTTAATAACTTGAATACTACTTTTCGTTTCATTAAAAACGGAGTTAAAATGTAAAAGTTATGTACATTTCAAAATTTTAGTATAATTTGTTTTATTGTGCAATTTTGCCTATTTTAAATTTTATAAATCATATTTTCTTTCTAATTATTTATTTTAATATGTGTCAATATGTTAATTTATGTATATTTTCATCTCTAAATATTTTTAAAAATAATAATAGAATTTTCCAAAATTTACTATGATGATTTCCTATTTTTAAAGGCTGTTTTCCTATTTTCTACTATTTTCTCCATTTAAAAATTATATGTAAATTAAATTTTTAATATTTATTTTGTGAATATATTTTTATTTTATGTTATTATTTATGTTTAAAAATATATTACAAGCTCATATGAATTTTCTAAAATTTATTCTATTCAATTTCAAAATTTCTAGACTAGTTTACTATTTTTAAGCAATTTCCTTAATTCTTTTTATATTTTATTTAAATTTAATTATATATTTTTATTTTATTTCACTTTGTTTCGGTTTTTAGATGTACTTGCTGAATTTTATTTCATTTTATTTGATTTAAAAGAAAAGGAAGTATGGAAGGTTTTAAAAGCTAAGAAACGTAAAGTCGTTTCACCGTTTCTTTTACCGTTTCTTTTTCAATCAATACATCAGTTATTTTGGCCGTTCCTTATACTTTCTTCAGCTGTACCTCTCTCTTATTCACGTGAAAAACTTCTCAAAATTTCAGTTCTCATCTCCTAAAACTCACGGCTAAGAAAAATTTGCCAATGGCTTCCATTCTCTACTTCTTCTCTTCACTTTTCCTCTTTTCTTTCAATGATTTTGCTTGATCTCTTCACATGTTTGCTTGGCCTAGCCTCTACCACCTTCATCCCCATCATCACCTCCTCCATCTACTACAGCAAACACTCCCTTCCCTCTGACCAAGACAGGCCATGACCTTCCACTTGAAGCCATCACCACAAAACTCCACAAAACATTGCATATACCACACATATCATCACCTACCCTCCATATCTTGCTTTGGCCACCCCCTTTTCCACCACCACCACTTGCTACATGACCTTTGGCTACTGCTGCACCATCACCCTCCACTTTCCAGACCTGTACCATGCAAGGGCCGAGCCCCACTTGCCTTTGGATGAGCCAAAAATGCACCAAAACTCCACTTATTTTGCCTTGACCCTTTATCTTATTCATATGTAACTCCTACCATCATCATCTCCTTGTTGCCATGCTATTTTGATGCCATAAACTTAGATTATGTCCAGCTATGGCTGAGCAAAAGATCCCCTTGGTCAAGCTCTTGAATGGTTAAAGAAAGGTCGAATCACTTTGCCCTTTGTTGCTTTTTATTTCAAGTCATTTCGATATTGTTTTGTGTTACATATTTATGTATACATTGTCTTGTTTTGTTTATATGTATACAAGGCAATTGTATTTGGCTCTCCACTCTCAAATCATATTCATGTTGTCGTGCCTTCAAAGATTCTGTGTTGTGTGTTTGGTCGTCATCTCCAGCTTAAACAAGTGAGTTATTCTCACCAGACAATATGTACCTATATAACTAGTAAATTGACACCCTATGAATCTGTAGAAATATATTATCATGATATATATGCCTATATTATTATCATATGATGTTCACACCTGTTATTACACATGTTATATCATATGTTACTGTTATTTAATGTTATTCTGTTATTTATATCAGTTATCACCATTGCAAGTTCCCTGTAGACTAGAATCACTATGGGTTGAAATGATACATACCCGAACGGACTTTAGAATAGGGAAAAATCATTATGGGCTGAAATGATAGACCTGAATGATTTTTATTTAATTTATTTTAACTTGGGATTGCGTGTTTGAAATGATAGAACCCGGATTTTTCTTTTTAAACTACGGATTGAAATGATACATATCTGTATCACTTGACCTAGGCTAGAAAACTATATACAGACCCGTGGTTATTTTATAAGGTGTTTTGGATATTTTTAAGTATTTTAAAAATATAAATTTATGAAATTTGATTTAAACATATTTTGAAATATTTTGAATTAAAGAAATTATGATTTTTCTATGTGTTAAAAATGTAATAAATGAATGGTTTAACTGGATTTTTTGAAATATAACTCAAGTTTGGAAATTTGGAATTTTGGTTAAAAATGATATTTAAGTTATATAAATAAAATGGAAATTTAATTATATTTGGAAAATGGTAATTATGGTAATTTGATTTAATTTGAATTTAAATGATTTATTAAAGTATTATTGATTTTTATATGAATTTAAGTGGTTAAATAAATGAATGTTTAAAAGTGATCTTTTAAAATATAACTTGACTTGGAAATGTGAAATTTAGTTTTAATTAAAGGTTTAAGTTAATTAAATAAAATTGGAAATTTAGTTAAATTTGTGAAATGGTAATTAAACTCTGAATTTGATTTGACAGCATTTTTGAAATGTATGTAAAAGATATTACAGTATTTTGCAAATGTTGTAGTTGTTTAAATGAACTAAAAAGAAAATTTGAAATAAAGGCTATTATAGCACTTTGTAAGTGCTGTAGTGGTTAAACTTAACATTTAAGTTTATTTTAAATTTAGTGGAAATATATTACAGCATTTAAGTGCTGTCGTTTTGTTAAATGAACTATTTTAAACTATAACTTTACGTAGCATTTGTAAGTGCTACGGAAACTGTATTTTGTTGTTTTAATAAATTTTAATGAAAAATAATTTTTGGAAAATGATATAATTTTTGGAAATTAAATGTTAAATTTCTAAAGATAATGAAGAGACATTTAAATGGTTTTAAATGGAAGAATTTGATTTTTAATGTGAGTTTAAAATGGTATTTAAATTTAATAAAATGAATGGATTCAAATGGTATTTAAATGAAATAAATGAATGATGCTTTGAATAATATTTTGATATTTTGAAATGTATATAAATGATTTTGAATTTATGAAATGTGGGATATTTAAGCTTTGAAATATACTAAAGATTGAATATTGTATTTTGTGAATTAAACCTATATTTGAAATTATAAGATTTGAAATGTTTGTTAGTAAACTGAATTTGAGTTGAAAATGATGGTTTGAATTAAATTAAAATTAAAATTTGGAATTTGGGTTTAATTTAATAAATTTGTAAATATGTAGAATTAAAAGATGATTTCAAATATATGTTTTCGAAATGTTGTGATTTTCAAAGTATAATGATTTCAAATGTTTTAGTTTCAAAAGAATTATAACTTTGAAAGTATAGACTATTTGAAAGGTGAATATATGTTTGAAATGGAAATGATGTTGTTTTGAAATGAACATAGTTTTGAAATAAAAATGATTTTGGTTTCGAAGTATAATTATGAAAAGATATGATATTTTGATATATTAAAATGATTTGAAATGAAGTTTTGTAAAGATATGATATTTTGATATATTAAAATGATTTGAAATGAAGTTTGAAAAGATATGATATTTTGGTATATTGAAATGATTTGAAAAGAAGTTTGAAAGGATACGATATTTTGGAATATTGAAATGATTTGGAAATGATAAATCTTTATTTTGATAAAGACATGATTTTGAAATGATATCATATTTTGAAGTAAAGTATTGTTTTTAAAAGTTACAACCACGGGTTATAATAACGATTGGTTGGCAAAGAGACCGGGATCGGATATGGACATACTCTCTGTCGATACCGAAAACCACTTTGACAACCGTGTACGTGGTGGAGATTCCAGAATGAAGTAGGATGGTGGCGACGTTCTTAAGGTATGTTACGTGGACCCAACTCCCGTGAGTTGGCATAAGGTGGCTAAAACAGGAGCGATCTCGGACCAGTGAGGTAGCACCTCTTCTCGGACACATTTCTTCGATATTATACTCTTACTTGTGATTGATTAGATGGCCATCCTCCGATTTGGGAGTGTTGTTCGAGGTGGAACGGTAGTGGCTGCTATGCGTATCCATCAGTCTGTGTGCGTAATTGGTATATCTACCCTGGCATTGCCTAGTTGTGCCGTGTCACCTACCATATCGAGCTTTACTACGATTATGATTTTAAGATCCGACCGCGTTAAGGTTCTCCATCCCCTTAACGCTATTTTCTATATGATTATACTTTACTGATTAGACACTACTGTATATAGCGTATATTACTATATAGTAAATAGTTTAACGGACCCTTAGAGGATGGGCGGTCCCAAGCATCTTCTAAGTTACTTGTACCTTATTACAGTTCACTTGAGTTGGTTTACATTATATAAGTATATATTGTCCTGACTCGAGTGTTTTGTGTTTTGCTTTACGCTCGGGTCAGCCTGAGTTATTCACAGATTTGGATTTCCACTCTCTTGGAGATTTGAATCGCTGGAGGTTATCTGCTTGTCTTGTCCTATCTACTTCAGTTCCATTTTCCTACTCAGCTTGTACTTGGTTATTGTATTTAGACTTCTGTTGTACTCTATTTCTTTTGTTATATCTTATGTAACTCTGACATATTTAGATAGTAGCTTCATGAACTACTATTTCTTTTACTTCCGCTGCATTATTTTACTCTGTGTCTGTGATCTGTGATTTTATTTATTTACTGTATATTCTGAGATTTGCCCAATTTTATTTACAACGCGGTATTTTGAGCAATTCAACTCCGGCATGAGTGTCTACCTATACACTTATAATGGATGCGAATGGTTGAAAATATCGGGTCGTTACAGTTGGTATCAGAGCTTTGGCTTTGAGGCAAAACTCAGCATATGGAGTAGATTTATTTATAGAATCACTTTCGTTCGAGTTTGAATCTTTTCCTATTGATTCGAATTTCCTTTGAATTTTTGGAACGTTCCCTGCGGTTCCAAAATTCATTCTTGTCCCTCACTATTCATCTTCTTTTGATTTTGGAGTATCACATAACTCCACTTCGAATGATCTTTATAGTGAATTGTCTGTCTCGCCAATATTTTAATTTTCTGGTAAAGGGGGAAACTCCTTTACAAATTAGCATCGATTCACCAGAGATTTATATCTATCCTTGGTTTAGACGCTAATATCTTTTATTACTCCAAACTCTATCTCTTGAGATCGAACGTAGATTTATCCCAGAAAAATCCACATCGATCTTATTCTCTAAGTCACGGTTGACCCGGTTAAGGTTGTCCGCGATTTATCTAAGCTTACCCATCTCTCTACTCTGTTTAACCATCTTGTCTTTTGTTTCTAAACTATCTTCAAACATTTTGAATTGTACTTGTAAATCTATGTTTTGTTTTATATATGGTGTTGTTTGAGTTGTTGATGTTGATTTGGATTTCTGATCGATTCGTCTGATCAACGCTATCGATAGGATTTCTAAAACACTTTGACAGAACAAACTGACACAATATTATTTTAAATTTGGTTAATGAAATAAAATTTTGATATATAAGTAAATTTATGGAACTTAATAAATTGATTTAAATTGATAATTTGAAATGATAATACTTGATTTATCATTTATTGTTCTACAAATGAATTTATAAATAGTTGTTTATAAATTGATTTGGGAACTGAAATGAATTTGAATCAAGAATTTGAGAATTCAAGTTTCCGATGGTTTCAAACCTTGTGTTTTCAAGTTTTAAAAGGATATATTATTTAAAGTATTTCAAATAGAAATTTTGTTTTCAAAGGATTTTAAAGTTTAAAAATTTAGTGCTCTTCTCTTTGTCACTGGAAAATAATTTCGGTGATGACTGCAGCATCATCGACGTTCATTTTCGAGTTTCGAAGTGAAGAGACTGTTCTGTAGTCTTGCTACAGCTTTATTTTAGGGAATTTAATTGATTTGAATTTCTAAAAGATGATTTGATTATAAAATATATAGATATATAATTTAAAATTTGATTTGACATATTATGTATGTATAATTACTTATCGCTAAATGGTTTGAAAGGAATCGGAAGTTTAATTCTTAAATTTTATTTTAAAGAATCATTTCAGTTATAAGAATAAAACCAAATTTTTGAATAAATGATTCAAACTTTAGATAATTGAATTGGAAAGTTTTATTTGTATAACACACAATTTCATTCCAATATAACTTACCTAAATTACACAGAAGTTGAATATGAAATTAGATAATATACAATATAGAAATGATTTTATAAATAAAATTTGAGTGGTTATAATAAATGTTATACACTTTAATTTTAGTTATAAAAGATTAACAGAGGTAAATATTGAAAAAGGAATTTAAAGAGATTTTATTTAAATAACTTAATAATCAAATTTGATTTAATATGGAACCTTAAGTCTAACCTAGGAATTTTAATAAAGGTTATTTCTTAAAATGAATATGTTGTATAATAAATAATGTATCTTTGAATAGAAAAAAAAAATACATTTGAATTAGACATTTTGTAATAAAGTTTATTTAACTTGAATTCATAGTTTAATTAATGTCTAAATGAATAAATGTGTAAAGAAATTTGATTGTTATATTTGCTATATAAATATTTTATGAATGAAATAGATATGTCTAGAAAAATGAATGATTATGATTTAAATAGTTAAAATGTATTTAACATCACTAAAAATTGATAATTGAGAATTTGGTTTTCAAATGGAAATTTTAAGTGTAACTTATTGAAGGAATATCTATTTATGAAATGGGCATTTTAAATAAAGTGTTAGGTTATTTGTTAAATGAAGAGCTAAGTAAAATAATGAACTTTTGACTTAATAAATGAAGTATAGTTTTCTTGGATATTCCATTCATAAAAGTATGTTTTAATAAGTCTTATGTTAAAAGATATCCAAATGAATATTTCTGGAATAAAACTGATTTGAAATATTAATATATCTACTGTAGCATTTTATAGGTTCTGCTGTTTTGAAAATACAATGTTTTGGAAATTTTAAAAATTGAATGAACTTAGAAATGCTACAACTTTAAAATGAATATTATTTGACCTTGAATTAAAATGGTTTAAATGAAGATTTTTTTTAAGGGTGTTATGATTTTCTAAGTATTATGTTTTTTTAAAAAAGAATAACATGCCCAAAGTGTTATGATTTTAGTAGTATGATTTCCAAATGATAAACATCCCTAAATTTTTATGATTTTCAAAGCATTATGGTTTCAAATTTATTATCTTATTTTGTTTTTCAAACTACCTTTTGGTTGTCCTTATTTCTCTTATCTTGTTACAGAATGGGAAGGCTATTGCTTATACCAGTCCGTTTAGAAATCTTTCTGTAATCTTTGATAATCTTTGTTACTCATTTGGATCTGAACACTGTTTTTCCATTCATAGACCGTCGGTCAAGTGAAAGGGAGATTCAAACTCTATAGGATCTTTTTCGTGCTTATATTCTTGATTTGATCACCTCCATCTTATCAAACTTACCTATAACAATAGTTATCAGGTGTAATTCCAATCTTCTTATCATCTTGTCTTAATTCTATTTCATTCTATCTTTTTCTGTGCTTTCCCGCACCTCGTTCCTTTTCGGGGACGAAAAGTTTTGAGTGGGGGAGAGTGTAACAACCCTGTATTTTACAAATATTCTTAAATTGATTTTTTTCCAGATTCAAAAGCTTTATTTATGAAAAAGAATAAATTTTTTTATTTTAAATATAAAAACTTTGACTTTGATGTGGATTAGAATTTCAAATATTTCCTGAAAATGTGAATTTTGGTCAATAGTCAAACTTTGACTTTTAAGTTTAAATTTTAAATAGTTTGAAATTTTAAATTTTATCTTTTATTATGAAAATAGATTTAATAACTTGAATACTACTTTTCGTTTCGTTAAAAACGGAGTTAAAATGTAAAAGTTATGTACATTTCAAAATTTTAGTATAATTTGTTTTATTGTGCAATTTTGCCTATTTTAAATTTTATAAATCATATTTTATTTCTTATTATTTATTTTAATATGTGTCAATATGTTAATTTATGTATATTTTCATCTCTAAATATTTTTAAAAATAATAATAGAATTTTCCAAAATTTACTATGATGATTTCCTATTTTTAAAGGCTGTTTTCCTATTTTCTACTATTTTCTCCATTTAAAAATTATATGTAAATTAAATTTTTAATATTTATTTTGTGAATATATTTTTATTTTATGTTATTATTTATGTTTAAAAATATATTACAAGCTCATATGAATTTTCTAAAATTTATTCTATTCAATTTCAAATTTTCTAGACTAGTTTACTATTTTTAAGCAATTTCCTTAATTCTTTTTATATTTTATTTAAATTTAATTATATATTTTTATTTTATTTCACTTTGTCTCGGTTTTTAGATGTACTTGCTGAATTTTATTTCATTTTATTTTATTTAAAAGAAAAGGAAGTATGGAAGGTTTTAAAAGCTAAGAAACGTAAAGTCGTTTCACCGTTTCTTTTACCGTTTCTTTTTCAATCAATACATCAGTTATTTTGGCCGTTCCTTATACTTTCTTCAGCTATACCTCTCTCTTATTCACGTGAAAAACTTCTCAAAATTTCAGTTCTCATCTCCTAAAACTCACGGCTAAGAAAAATTTGCCAATGGCTTCCATTCTCTACTTCTTCTCTTCACTTTTCCTCTTTTCTTTCAATGATTTTGCTTGATCTCTTCACATGTTTGCTTGGCCTAGCCTCTACCACCTTCATCCCCATCATCACCTCCTCCATCTACTACAGCAAACACTCCCTTCCCTCTGACCAAGACAGGCCATGACCTTCCACTTGAAGCCATCACCACAAAACTCCACAAAACATTGCCTAGACCACACATATCATCACCTACCCTCCATATCTTGCTTTGGCCACCCCCTTAGCCACCACCACCACTTGCTACATGACCTTTGGCTACTGCTGCACCATCACCGTCCACTGTCCAGACCTGTACCATGCAAGGGCCGAGCCCCACTTGCCTTTGGATGAGCCAAAAATGCACCAAAACTCCACTTATTTTGCCTTGACCCTTTGTCTTATTCATATGTAACTCCTACCATCATCATCTCCTTGTTGCCATGCTATTTTGATGCCATAAACTTAGATTATGTCCAGCTATGGCTGAGCAAAAGATCCCCTTGGTCAAGCTCTTGAATGGTTAAAGAAAGGTCGAATCACTTTGCCCTTTGTTGCTTTTTATTTCAAGTCATTTCGATATTGTTTTGTGTTACATATTTATGTATACATTGTCTTGTTTTGTTTATATGTATACAAGGCAATTGTATTTGGCTCTCCACTCTCAAATCATATTCATGTTGTCGTGCCTTCAAAGATTCTGTGTTGTGTGTTTGGTCGTCATCTCCAGCTTAAACAAGTGAGTTATTCTCACCAGACAATATGTACCTATATAACTAGTAAATTGACACCCTGTGAATCTGTAGAAATATATTATCATGTTATATATGCCTATATTATTATCATATGATGTTCACACCTATTATTACACATGTTATATCATATGTTACTGTTATTTAATGTTATTCTGTTATTTATATCAGTTATCACCATTGCAAGTTTCCTGTAGACTAGAATCACTATGGGTTGAAATGATACATACCCGAACGGACTTTAGAATAGGGAAAAATCATTATGGGATAAAATGATAGACCTGAATGGTTTTTATTTAATTTATTTTAACTTGGGATTGCGGGTTTGAAATGATAGAACCTGGATTTTTCTTTTTAAACTACGGATTGAAATGATACATATCTGTATCACTTGACCTAGGCTAGAAAACTATATACAGACCCGTGGTTATTTTATAAGGTGTTTTGGATATTTTTAAGTATTTTAAAAATATAAATTTATGAAATTTGATTTAAACATATTTTGAAATATTTTGAATTAAAGAAATTATGATTTTTCTATGTGTTAAAAATGTAATAAATGAATGGTTTAACTGGATTTTTTGAAATATAACTCAAGTTTGGAAATTTGGAATTTTGGTTAAAAATGATATTTAAGTTATATAAATAAAATGGAAATTTAATTATATTTGGAAAATGGTAATTATGATAATTTGATTTAATTTGAATTTAAATGATTTATTAAAGTATTATTGATTTTTCTATGAATTTAAGTGGTTAAATAAATGAATGTTTAAAAGTGATCTTTTAAAATATAACTTGACTTGGAAATGTGAAATTTAGTTTTAATTAAAGGTGTAACATCCCGAAATTTTCGACTTTCGAAAATTCAACATCGATACTCACTTTATCGACTGCTGAGCCATCGAATGCTGCCGCCCGGAGTTTGAACTCGAACTCCTCTTCGTCGCGACCTCCGATCACGAGTCGCCGTTGATTTCGAGACAGTGCCACCATTTCCCTCGAGTTCGAGTCGCCTGCTCGCGAACTCGATTTGCAAAAGAGATGGAGGAAAAATCGCTTCCCCTTCCTGTTCGCGAGTGCTTCCCCCAATCGATTTTACGTCGTGGCCATTCCCTTAAATTTACTTCTGTAGATTTGATTTTGAGAAAGAGGGATGGAACGAGGTTCTTAAAATCAAACGGGGTATGGGTGCACGATTTGGTATCGTGTTTTTAAGCGTGATTTTAGGCGTGTTAAATGGAAGAGAACGTGGCTGATATTTGACCAATTAAAATATAAATTTAAATTTGAATTTCGTTTTAAAATTTGAACGCGTTTCTAGGTCGCATGCTTACATAACAACTCCGAACAATAAGAAATTTGAAACCCGGCAATAATACAATATTCCGGACCCAATGGAACTGGTTTCGTCGAATTCCGAGACTGCGCCTCGGACGGCTATTTTTAAATATCGGTTCGAACGATTAAATTCAAAACTGAATAAATCGATTTCAGATTCGATTCTGAAGTTTTAATTATCTTCAGTATAATCAATATAAATTTTAAAAGCTTTCGAAATAATTTTCTTCAACTTAAAATTGAAGATTCAAATTTTTATTCAACTTCAATCGATTAAATTTCATAATTTAATCGTCAAATTCAAAGTTATAAATCGGGATTCAAATTAAATTATCGTTCACATATCTAAAATTAAATTAAATATTTTCAATTAAATTTGGTCAAAATTCCGGGTCGTTACAGACTTCCCTCCTTAAAAGAATTTTGTCCTCGAAATTACAAGTTAGGAAAAAAGGTCCTTACTCGTCTACTATTTTTCAACATTCAATAGTTTTATCCATTTATCAAAACAAATCTTCCTACTAAAGATTCGTTATCAATTCAACAAAATTTCCCACTTCAATTGCAGATTTCAAACAACATTGTTTTACTTCAAAATTCAAATTCGAGTTTAAATTCAAATTTTAAACTTTCAAAATTTCTCAAAAATTTTCTAACACTCGGAATTTTCAAAAAATTTCGCCAGCGTCTCCTTTGCGCGGCTAATACGGTACGACTACAAAACGTCCCTACGGACTCTCAGATTTCAAAAAGAAAAAGAAAAAGCCAAACGGCTAGAGAGAAATCATCAAAAGCTCATATTGGAATTCAAATACGTACCTTTTTCGAGCAATTCAAATTATCTGTGAAATAAATTTTCCAATCCCTTTATACACCTGTATATCCTACTAGCCATAATATCTAGTTACACATTCAAATCGTTTTGCAAATTCTATTACAAAATTTTCAATATATGCTTATATATTTACGGTTGAAGTTACATTCGTTTTTAAACAAAATGAATTCATATCCATTCTAGTTTATAACCAATTTAAATTGATACAAATTCAATTTATTTTAATTCTACTTCATTTGCAATTGATTCCATTCAATTTAATTTGCATTTCATATTTTCATTCGGTTTATTCCATAAACCAAACAACCTTCATTCAT
This sequence comes from Allium fistulosum, assembly GCA_030737815.1. Classification (NCBI taxonomy): domain Eukaryota; kingdom Viridiplantae; phylum Streptophyta; class Magnoliopsida; order Asparagales; family Amaryllidaceae; genus Allium; species Allium fistulosum. The sequence continues at coordinate 101,917,104 of CM060906.1, read as the reverse complement.
AATTGCTCTTTTAGCTTAGTTTCAATTACTAACTCATTACAACTTCCAATTCACTTACAATTTCAAATTTGTCTTCAATTTCATTTACAATTGCAAATTATTCATTCATCCACTAATTCATTCATTTTCAATTTAAATCTCATTTCTATCAAATTACCCAATATTCTATAAGTTATTAACTTATTTACATTCCATTATGAATTTTTATCTTTTATTCATCTTTCATTTATAATTATTCAATTCAATTCATTTCTTACAAATTTGAAACGAATTTCAATTTTCAATCTCATTTTATTTAATTGATTCAATTGCAAATTTATTCGTTCATTCACAATTTTCATTTATTTTCATAATTCAGTACTCAATTCCAGAGTCTTTTCAAATTATCCTTTTGAATTTCCAAATAAAACCCAAATTTCAAACAACTTTCCATTTAAAATAATTTGGCAGCAATTCCTCTTTTGGAAACCCGAAAATGAACATCAGTGATGCTGCAGTCATTACCGAAGTTATTTTCCAGCGACCGAAAAGAGTTTAGAGCTTTATCTCTCCAAAATACTTTTTCAAAATCCTTTGAAATTCATTTTCAACTCCAAAAAGAATTTAAACTTTCCAAATCTCAAAAATTTCAAATTCTTCTCAAAACATTTCCAAAAACTTTTCTGGAATTCCGTTTTAAATTACAATTCACATTTATAATTTATACTCTCAAATTTCCCTGGTATGTGAATTTATTTTAACTTTGGAGTTATAATTCCAATTTATCATTTAATTTCAATGATAATAGTTTAATGTTATCATTTCTAGCAACCATGCAACCATATACTATAGTAATTCATAGAAAAACATTTCTTTTATATACAAAATAGTTTTTGGATAAAATTATTTCATTTACCCGTTTTAAAATCAATACTGTGTCGGTTTATCTTGTTTAAGAGTTTAGAAACCCCTATCGATTACAGTTAGCTAGACTGCACCGACCAGAATCCATAAACAATCAACCGATAAGTCAACACAATACAAAACAATTTCATATTCAAATAACAAATACGCGCTCATATCTATTATTACACTCAAACTCATTCTAGAGTACTGCTGACTCTATCTCTAATGAGTAACACCCAACAGAGCAGGGTTGTCGCTTAACCATATGCTCTGATACCACTTGTAACATCCCGAAATTTTTGACTTTCGAAAATTCAACATCGATACTCACTTTATCGACTGCTGAGCCATCGAATGCTGCCGCCCGGAGTTTGAACTCGAACTCCTCTTCGTCGCGACCTCCGATCACGAGTCGCCGTTGATTTCGAGACAGTGCCACCATTTCCCTCGAGTTCGAGTCGCCTGCTCGCGAACTCGATTTGCAAAAGAGATGGAGGAAAAATCGCTTCCCCTTCCTGTTCGCGAGTGCTTCCCCCAATCGATTTTACGTCGTGGCCATTCCCTTAAATTTACTTCTGTAGATTTGATTTTGAGAAAGAGGGATGGAACGAGGTTCTTAAAATCAAACGGGGTATGGGTGCACGATTTGGTATCGTGTTTTTAAGCGTGATTTTAGGCGTGTTAAATGGAAGAGAACGTGGCTGATATTTGACCAATTAAAATATAAATTTAAATTTGAATTTCGTTTTAAAATTTGAACGCGTTTCTAGGTCGCATGCTTACATAACAACTCCGAACAATAAGAAATTTGAAACCCGGCAATAATACAATATTCCGGACCCAATGGAACTGGTTTCGTCGAATTCCGAGACTACGCCTCGGACGGCTATTTTTAAATATCGGTTCGAACGATTAAATTCAAAACTGAATAAATCGATTTCAGATTCGATTCTGAAGTTTTAATTATCTTCAGTATAATCAATATAAATTTTAAAAGCTTTCGAAATAATTTTCTTCAACTTAAAATTGAAGATTCAAATTTTTATTCAACTTCAATCGATTAAATTTCATAATTTAATCGTCAAATTCAAAGTTATAAATCGGGATTCAAATTAAATTATCGTTCACATATCTAAAATTAAATTAAATATTTTCAATTAAATTTGGTCAAAATTCCGGGTCGTTACAAAAGGTTTAAGTTAATTAAATAAAATTGGAAATTTAGTTAAATTTGTGAAATGGTAATTAAACTCTGAATTTGATTTGACAGCATTTTTGAAATGTATGTAAAAGATATTACAGTATTTTGCAAATGTTGTAGTTGTTTAAATGAACTAAAAAGAAAATTTGAAATAAAGGCTATTATAGCACTTTGTAAGTGCTGTAGTGGTTAAACTTAACATTTAAGTTTATTTTAAATTTAATGGAAATATATTACAGCATTTAAGTGCTGTCGTTTTGTAAAATGAACTATTTTAAACTATAACTTTACGTAGCATTTTGTAAGTGCTACGGAAACTGTATTTTGTTGTTTTAATAAATTTTAATGAAAAATAATTTTTGGAAAATGATATAATTTTTGTAAATTAAATGTTAAATTTCTAAAGATAATGAAGAGACATTTAAATGGTTTTAAATGGAAGAATTTGATTTTAATGTGAGTTTAAAATGGTATTTAAATTTAATAAAATGAATGGATTCAAATGGTATTTAAATGAAATAAATGAATGATGCTTTGAATAATATTTTGATATTTTGAAATGTATATAAATGATTTTGAATTTATGAAATGTGGGATATTTAAGCTTTGAAATATACTAAAGATTGAATATTGTATTTTGTGAATTAAACCTTATTTGAAATTATAAGATTTGAAATGGTTTGTTAGTAAACTGAATTTGAGTTGAAAATGATGGTTTGAATTAAATTAAAATTAAAATTTGGAATTTGGGTTTAATTTAAAAAATTTGTAAATATGTAGAATTAAAAGATGATTTCAAATATATGTTTTCGAAATGTTGTGATTTTCAAAGTATAATGATTTCAAATGTTTTAGTTTCAAAAGAATTATAACTTTGAAAGTATAGACTATTTGAAAGGCGAATATATGTTTGAAATGGAAATGATGTTGTTTTGAAATGAACATAGTTTTGAAATAAAAATGATTTTGGTTTCAAAGTATAATTATGAAAAGATATGATATTTTGATATATTAAAATGATTTGAAATGAAGTTTTGTAAAGATATGATATTTTGATATATTAAAATGATTTGAAATGAAGTTTGAAAAGATATGATATTTTGGTATATTGAAATGATTTGAAAAGAAGTTTGAAAGGATACGATATTTTGGAATATTGAAATGATTTGGAAATGATAAATCTTTATTTTGATAAAGACATGATTTTGAAATGATATCATATTTTGAAGTAAAGTATTGTTTTTAAAAGTTACAACCACGGGTTATAATAACGATTGGTTGGCAAAGAGACCGGGATCGGATATGGACATACTCTCTATCGATACCGAAAACCACTTTGACAACCGTGTACGTGGTGGAGATTCCAGAATGAAGTAGGATGGTGGCGACGTTCTTAAGGTATGTTATGTGGACCCAACTCCCATGAGTTGGCATAAGGTGGCTAAAACAGGAGCGATCTCGGACCAGTGAGGTAGCACCTCTTCTCGGACACATTTCTTCGATATTATACTCTTACTTGTGATTGATTAGATGGACATCCTCCGATTTGGGAGTGTTGTTCGAGGTGGAACGGTAGTGGCTGCTATGTGTATCCATCAGTCCGTGTGCGTAATTGGTATATCTACCATGGCATTGCCTAGTTGTGCCGTGTCACCTACCATATCGAGCTTTACTACGATTATGATTTTAAGATCCGACCGCGTTAAGGTTCTCCATCCCCTTAACGCTATTTTCTATATGATTATACTTTACTGATTAGACACTACTGTATATAGCGTATATTACTGTATAGTAAATAGTTTAACGGACCCTTAGAGGATGGGCGGTCCAAAGCATCTTCTAAGTTACTTGTACCTTATTACAGTTCACTTGAGTTGGTTTACATTATATAAGTATATATTGTCCTGATTCGAGTGTTTTGTGTTTTGCTTTACGCTCGGGTCAGCCTGAGTTATTCATAGATTTGGATTTCCACTCTCTTGGAGATTTGAATCGCTGGAGGTTATCTGCTTGTCTTGTCCTATCTACTTCAGTTCCATTGTCCTACTCAGCTTGTACTTGGTTATTGTATTTAGACTTCTGTTGTACTCTATTTCTTTTGTTATATCTTATGTAACTCTGACATATTTAGATAGTAGCTTCATGAACTACTATTTCTTTTACTTCCGCTGCATTATTTTACTCTGTGTCTGTGATCTGTGATTTTATTTATTTACTGTATATTCTGAGATTTGCCAAATTTTATTTACAACGCGGTATTTTGAGCAATTCAACTCCGGCATGAGTGTCTACCTATACACTTATAATGGATGCGAATGGTTGAAAATATCGGGTCGTTACACGAAGGCACAAACCCGAAGGCACAAGCCCGAAGGCAACAAACCGTAGTGGCGAAGGTCCAGAGGCCCAGTACTGGACACCACTAACTGGCAATATGTGTCACAAACTCTCGGGAAGGAACCCGAAAAGTGTTAACGTGTGTCCCATACCACACGTTCGCACTAAACAGTTAACTAACCGTTAGTCAGTTTCACACTAAAAGCAGTACAAAGTTTACCTCATCTCATCGGTAAACCAGACCCGAAGGTCAAAACGATCAAACGAATAGATTAGGAATTAACTGAAAAGATAAACGCACGTGTTCATAGCACGCGTTTTACCTAATCATTTAATTCTCCTCCCTCTTCGCTCGAAGTGCAAAATTGTGTGTTTTATATAGAAATTAGGTTGAAGAAAACGAGTATTAGGAACGCTTCAAAATTGCTTTAGAAATTGCCTTTGAAATTCTCCTATTATGGAGTAATTAATTTAATACTTAAAAATAATATTAAATAATAATTTCAAAAGTCAATTTGCTTGAAAAACACTTTGTAATACTTTATAAAACCCGTGCATGAAATCTAGAGAGAAAACTCAAGAATTCAGGAAAATAATAAAAATGGCGGAAATTATTCTAAGTATAGAAACCGCTGAAATCAAGTTGTGATCACTAGTTCGACAGCAGGTTTGAACCTGAAAACAGAGTCCAAATGACATGAAATTTGGCAGGAATATAGTAGGGTCTAGGGGCCCTTTGGACACCCAATGTTTTCCTTTATATTGAGGAGGGAGACCATGCTGACCCCCTAAACGTGTGCGTCAACCAACCCCGGCCGGGCTTGACTGATGTATAACTCTCTTTTTGCAAAAAAAATGGACTCATTTGAATTTGTAAATCACAAGTTATTGCTGTTTTAAAACATCACTTTTCAATCAAAATTTTTCGACACAAGACCTTTTATTGTCAAAATTTTCAAACAATTATTAAATCCAAACTACATAATTTTAGATCAAAAATCTTTTCTCTAAAACATTTATTACACGATCTTTTTCTCCGGAAAGCCAAGACATCTAGAATTGCACTATGATGCATACAACAAACTTTCAAAATGGTTTACAAAGAAAACTTTTTCCTAATTAACAAACAAGTATTTTTAAAAAAAAAATCAATATGTAATTCCAAAGTCTAGTTTATCACTTGGAAATTTTTTATTTATTTTATCACTTAGAAAAATACATCAAACCATTTCAAAACATTATTTATAGCCAAAACTTATTTTTAACCCAATTTTCACTTTTTATTTCAATAAATAACCTTTAAAAATCAAATACTTATTTTAAAAATCATTAGAAGAAGTAATTGGCAATAATTAATAAAATTATTGCATTTTCTCTAAATAAAAGTCATTTTCCATTCATTATTAACCCAAACAACAAAATAAAGTTTACAAACTTTATTTTCACATTTTATTACCAAAATTCAATGTTTATTCCAAATAAACAATTTAATTTCTCCAATTTTATTTTAATTCACAATATTAAATCATAACTACCGTTATAATTTAATATTTACAAGTAATCTCCAAAACTAGGGTTGTTACAGCTGCTGTAGAGACAGTAGTAGTTTGAAAACAATACACTAAAACCACAACATTTCTTGAATGCTACAATTTCTGTTATAAGTTGTACTATAACATTTTAAACAATATATCTTCAACTGTTCTCATTTTTAACTTATCAAACTTATTCCACTTTTCAAAATTATTTATCAGGATATCATTTAACTTATAAATTTAATAAAATAAAATTTTATTAATAAATATTCAATTAAATTATAATTCATTTACATTAAGTCAAAATTCGCTATAAGTTGCTTAACTTTTATTTTAACCAATAACTTGATATTTTCTTTTACTTCAAAAAGGTATCCGTCTCATAAATAAATATTTTAGTTACTAAGTTAAGCTTAAAATTTCCATTTTAACTCAAATTTAAATTATTAAGTTAAATCAAATTTTAAATTACAATTTTAACCATTTATCAACTTATAAAATTTTAACTTTTCGGAAATCACTGTTTAAATCATTTGAATCCAATCTAAGTCAAAATTTCACATTTTTACATTTAAAAATACTTAATAATTTCTAAAATCCCATTTTTAATCAAATTTCAATTATTAAGTTAAATCAAAATTTTAAATTACAATTTAAACCATTTATCAACTTATAAAATTTTTAACTTATCGAAAATCACTATTTAAATCATTTAAATCCATTTAAGTTAAAATTCATTTTTTTCCTTTCATTTAAAATACTTAATAATTTCTAATAATCATATTTAAAATTAACCATGGGTTTGTATAATATTTTCTAACTAAGTCAAGTGGTACGGATAATATATCATTTCAATCCATAATTAGTTAAATTTTTGGGTTTTATCATTTCAAACCCGCAATCCCAAGTCAAATAAAAATCGCTCGAGCCTATCATTTCAGCTTGTAACGACTTTTCCCTATTCTAAAGTCCATTCAGGTATGTATCATTTCAACCCATAGTGATTCTATACTAACAGGGAACTTGCAGTGTGAGAAACAGAAAATAAATAAACAGTAAAACATATCATATAATGTCAGGTGATGTAACAGGTATATAAACAGGTTATATCATTATATAATGTCAGATAACATGCAGATGTGAACATATAACATAGCATATCAACACTACAATTCAAATGACATTGTTTCATATTTATATAAGTATGATTTTTCGAGAGTGATAAACCCACCTTCTAGAGCTAGAGATGACAAATTAGAGACACACAAACAACTCTGAAAAGCATGACAAGGCACGATTCAAATTAGAGGAGAAGTAACACCGAAACCCAAATCTTGTAAACAAATAAATATAACAAATATAAGCAACTATATTATACAAAAGATTATAAACCAAAACAATACACAAGTATGAATCAAAATTGAAGCAAAATGGCTTGACCTCTTCAAGTAGGCTCGGCCACTTTCCAAATTGGCTAGACCACCATCACATGGCTCATCCATGATTTGATTTGTGGCTTGATAGGCTCGGCTAAGGCAAAAGCACACGGGTAAGCAAAGGAATGTGAAGGGATGGCAAGTTACAAGTCAAGTGAAGGCAAAAGGTTAATGGAAAGTGGAAGGTCATGTGGTCAAGTGGCTTGACCTATGCTAGGATGGTTCAGCCCTAAGCTAAAGTGTTCGGCCATGATGGTTTGTGGATCGGGTATGGTCACATCAGGTCACGGCCAGGGATGGTTTTGGTCATGGCAAGGGATGGAGGTGGAGTTTGTGTTGTGGCTGAGGCAAATAAAGAGGAAGTGGATGCATATATAGGCTCGGCTAGGGTTTGCAACTTGACTTGGTGATGGATCTAGATCTATGGGCACAGCCAAGGGCATGGGATGGTGATAAGGAGTGGTGGCCGGCCATGGTGGAGGAGGAGAGGAGATGGTGGTCGGAAATATAGGTGGAGGCCGAGCATATGATGAAGAAAACAGAAGAAAATAAAAGAAAATTGAAAAAGAAAGAGGAAGAGAATCCATGGAAACTTACTGTAATTTTTCTCAGGACGCAAATGAATTTTTAAGATAAGGTGAGAAACTTTTGTACGTGATTTAGAAAATGAAGTGGCAGCTAGGGCTATGGGAACTGAACGGCTATGAAGTAAAAGCTAGAAAATGAAGAGCTTACTTGATTTCCAAGAAAAGAAACCTAAGCCCCTTTGTATTTCCAAGCCAAGAATTCAAATAAAATCCAATAAAAATCGAATAGAAAAGTCCAAACAAAATAGAAAATAGAAAATAAAATATAAAATAGAAATTAAGTAGAAAAATATAGAATAGAAAATAAACAGAAAAATGTTGAAAATAATTGCGTGTAAAATGCTGAATTTTATAAAATTTAAAAAGTATAAAACAGAATTTTACAAAACGAAAAGCAGAACGGATATCAAAAACAAATACTACTCCAAAGAAAAAGATTAGAATTTTAAAATTTCACTGAAAGTCAAAGTTTGACCAAAGTTGACCAAAATATAAAATTTTCAGAAAATCATTATTTTAATATATTTGGAAAATAAATTAGAACAAAATCCAAAAATTACATTGTTAAATTCCAATATTTCAATTTAAAATGATTTAAAATCAAAGTTTCATCATATAATTAATTTAAAATATTTGTTAAAATTATGGGTTGTTAAAGAAGGCACCTCAAATGGAAAATCCATATAAGAACGCGCCTTAGCGATTTTAAATGTGCTCTAATATGTTGTGGTGTGACAAATATAAGTATCATGGCTATTTTATGATTTATATTCACACCTTAGACATTATCTATAATATCACCTAATGTAAATATCAATTGAGTTTGGTCCTTTTGAGGGGAAACCAATCAGGTGATTCAGTTGGTCTCGGAAGTACTGTTATGTGTTTATATGCATTTCTGAGTTTCTCATACCAGAATCATGTCTGATGTAACGACTCATAATTTTCGATAATTAAATTAGTTAATTTAATAAGGTTTTGTGATTTAATGTTGGAAAAAATATTTGTGATTTAATAGTAAGAATATAACTAGGATGAAATGTAATAGTATTTTTTTTTTTTTTTTTTGGCAAAGCAGAAATGTAATAGTATTAATTTAAGATAATTAATAACTCCTTTAAATGTAACTCCAATTAATTAAAATGATTAAAAAGTTATAATTGGTTATAGATTGTAAATTAATTGTAATAATGTGTGTATTAATTGGTAATTGGATTAAAAGAGTAATTGATAATTTAAATGTTGTATTAACAAATGAAATAGTATGTAATAAATTATAATTGAGTAAAATTAGTGTTATGTAAATAATTATAACATTTGTTGTAAACAATCAACTTATAAATGTGATTAAATTAAGCTAAAGGTGACAATTGTTATTTGTTACCTATTTTTTTAAATTGTTGAAATCAAATTGGAAATAAATTTCAATAAATGTAATTAAATATTGCGTTAATGGAAATTAAGATGAAATTGGAGAATATTAATGTAATAAAATATAAACAAATGTTAACTATGTCTATAGAGTAATGATTGATTGAATAAAAGATTAAAATCTAACTAAATCAATATATTGGAATTGGAATATAATTAATTGGAATTTAATGTAATTAAATGTTGTGGTTAATGTAAGAAATGACGTCAATTGTAGAAAATGAGGATAACAAGAAAGAAACCTATGTTAACAATTTCATAAGGTATTGGTTGATTAATAGTAGGAGTGTAAATCAAAGTAAAAAAAAAATGAATAAGTTTAGTAAAGGAGTAAATATATGTTTATTTATTTAAAATGTTTGGTAGCTGAAAGATTGATTGTAGAGATGAGAAACTATTATTTAGTAAGAAATGTGTAATTACTGTTTGTATCCAATAGTGTATAAATATGTTTAAATTACTATTAGATAGAAAATAATTGTTCTACTTCTCATTACATTCATTTAGTCCATTTTGAAACTTAATCAACTGAAATTAATGTGATTGAAAATTTTCAGTTAATAGGAGAGAGAATACTAAATTGTAAATTAATAGGTGTAATTAAAAGTAGCTTATGTTTTGTGAAAATATACAGATATTTTGATTTAATGAAAAGAACATTTACATCAAATAAAATGAATGTTTCATTTGTGAATGTAGGTTTAATTTCATTAAAATAAAAAATAGAATGATTGATTTTAAAGGAAGAAATATATGTTTATTTGAACTGTGTTTTAGCTTACAGATTGATTACAAGAATAGGAAAATAATCTATTTCAGTAAGTTATTTATTACTCTTGTGTATAAACAACAAATTTATAAACGTTTTTAAATAAACAATTGTTCTATTTTTCATACGTTTTAGTTGTCTGTTTTGAAATTTAACTTTGTAAGTAATTGCAATTAATGTAATTGAAATATTTCGATTAAAAGGAAAGAAAATGTTGATTGCAATTAATAGATTTAATAAAATAAACGCATGTTTTGTGTTAAACAAAAGGGCATTTTGATGGAAATAAAAGATCATTTCGGGAAAACCATATTGAACGTTTTCATTTTAAAGGTAAGTATAAAAAATTTATTATGCGTAGATAAAAACCTAAATGCGTACAAATTTGAATATTATTTGAGTTAATGAAGTTAATTTGGTTACATTTCAGAAAAATTGAATTTCAAAAGGTTGTGCGATGTACATGGTCCCTTCATTTCTTTTATCATTAATTATTGCATGAACGTTTTAAAATAGTTACCTTATTATTAGTACTTGATTCATTCATTTCTCCTTCTATTTAATACCCGAGCCTAGACTTTTAGGTTGTATTTAATTCTTGCCACCTTATTTTCACGTATACAAAGTTTTACTTTTCTTTGGTTTGCAAACTTTTCCATTCCAACGTACATTTTCTTATGCATTATTAATGCCTAGAGCTTTCAAAATAAAACGTGACATTTATTTTTGTCCCTCTACCTTCATTTCCTAATTATAAATAACCTGCAGCTTATTTCTTCATTTGCGTTTTGTGTAAAGATCCCGGACTTGGCCTTCGAAAATCGGCACCCGTACTTCACTTGTACTCAAATGCCATAGATTCAAACGCCGAATATGGCTCCCCGGAGCTTATAACACAGTAAGTATAACAACACAGCGGAATAAAGAAATGGATAATATCATATACAACTCCAATAAATACAATATCCAGAATGATATACAACAATGATACCCATATGATACAAGAATATCAGAGACAAATAATGGTACAGCGAAAAACAGAAGTGATAACTCCAAATGATCCTCAAAAGAGAATGAGTCCAACAACTCCAATATCAGCTCGAACCACCATCACGTTGCACAAAGAGAGGCAAGTGAAGTCCGTGAACTCCGAACACTAAACTAGCTCCCGATAATCTACTAAATCTGACTATCTGAAAAACCCAACTCTAGACTGCCCATGTGGAAAATTGTGGGCACCCAGAGTTTAGGAAGGAAACAATAAACTCCAGGTCAGTCATGGGACTGGTGTGAGTAACAAAAACAGTTTATCTTTAAAACAAACAACAAAAGAATTTTCAACATTGAAATCCGCAATGCTTTTTGGAAAATGAAACTACCATAAGACCTCCCACCACACACACAATGCAATCGCAGAATTGGAGGAGATTTCTTCTTATGATAGTCAAACATGCTTACTACACAAAAACTCTTTTTGATATTACTACTAGTGCATAGTGTACAAAAATCATTTCGAAAATACAATATTAATCTTAGCCAACATAGGTACCATTATATTATGCCTGCTATAGCTGCCATTTTAAATGGCAGGTTCTACAACTAAAACCGTACAAGGCTCGTATTGTTTCTTTGGATTTTCCAACAAATGGTCAGGCAAAGGAACTTCCTTACGGAAATGGGAACGCCTCTGGAAGGACGCCCCTGAGAACCTAACCGGATCTTTGCTAAACAAGGCCGACGCTACCTCACGCTTTAACCAAGCTGTAACTAGGTAACTACCACACGAGTATGCCATTCTCGGTCGTTACCGACCTTTATCCGAGGGGCCCTTCAACCAAAAAAGCAACATCACACAGTAATAAATTTACAGTGTCCACACGAGTTAAGTATCTGGGCTCCATACCATGATACCACCCTTTATCTAGAAGAAAATGGACATACCCTAGGGGCGCGACCCCTAAAACCTTGCCGCAACATTCCTGTTTCGACCATTACCGGTTTGTGAGGCTCGATGAGGTCTCGTCCACAAAGCTACGCTTTTTCACAAAGCCATGCTTTGATCAACAAATGATCAGCAACTCACAGCAGCACTCAGCATGCCACACTACCAAATTGGGAGTATATCACTGATAACCTTCAACTACATAACCTCTGAGCTCGTACGTCTCAGAGAAGGGTGTTAAGCTAAGAGAATAAATTCTCCGCCACCAACAGAAATGTATTTGAAAGAAATCAGCCTTATATCTCAAAGTGTAGTGTCAGACATACAACCATACAAGTCTGTTCCGGGTTCGAACAGAACCGAAGGCACTTCTAAAGAAGCCCTTGCAAATCCGGATAATTTCTAATCACGTCCGGACTTCCCATCACAAAGGGTGCTAAAATCTCTATACCGGGGATCAGTCGATGCAGATACAATCAATGGTAATCCTTTCGTTTTCGAAAGTATCCGGTCTTCACCACCGGTCTTCAAATGCTATCCATATACGTTGTATCATTATTCAGAATGGGTTATATGACACAAAGGTCCTCTTCCGGCTAAACCGAATAGTGAGCGTAATATTTAAAACATATGGAAAATGGGATTTCAGTTAAGTCACACTTATTATCCAAAACTTTTCTTCAAATGGTTTAAACAAATTACCATTTTAAATCTTTTACACAAAGATTCATCTCACAAAGTTCACCCAGTTTCACAAAGGTCTATTCATAGATTTCCAAATCGATTTCCATTTCAATTGGATTAACTCGTTAAATCTTCAAATTAAAGATTTAACTTATAGCTTTCAAACTGTTTCCAAAGATTTATTCATAACTTGGAAATATCATTTTGAAATCCCTTTAAAACAAATTGGAAGTTCATTACTTATGTGAAAGCTTTTACTATTTGAAAACAAATAGTTTTGTTTCAGAAAAATCCAGTTATATTTACACGAGTTAAAACCCTTAAATTAAATTCAAATTCCCAAATCAATACTTTTAAAATGGTTTAACCCATATATAACTTGTATAACATCTTTAATCCCTAGTTTCAAATCATAGGATTCAATTTCAAATTGAATTCAAATTTAAATCAAATTATATAAAATTTCAAAACTCGATTAAGTTATTCAAAATAACTTTTATCTTTGAAACTCATTTACAAAAGCGTTAACATTTAACCCAGATCCATTTCCAAAATCAATTGAAATTAAATTTCAATTTCAAAAACATTAAATTTAAATCATCTGTGACTTAACCGATTTCCTCGTGAAATCCATATTTGTGTGTGTATGGTGTAGTCCAGGGGTTTCACACAGTAGTGCAACATTACAAATCATCATATTATCACAGATTTAAGCATATCAATATCGATAAGCGGTATATTCCTATAACGCTTATCTTTATTCACAAATTCACAGATAATATAAATCTATCACAGATAAATAAGTTACATCACAGATGAATAAATTACATCACAGTTCACAGTTCAAATCAGAATAAATCATACCACACAGCATCACATATCGGGGATATCAACCGATTAAATCATCCAATAGAATCCAAACATCTCCAAATAAGACTAATCAATTATCTTATTATTTAAATCGGATTGGTCACTAATCCTTGGTTAATTAATATTAATTATTTACAAATTATTAAAATTAATTATCCTTTGATTATTTTACTAATTAACCTTTAATAATAGATTAATTAACTTTTAATTATAAATTAATCATCCTTAAATCATTAAATGATTATTCTTTTATTAGTTATGCTTAATTAATTACATTAATTACTCCACAATTTATCATCATTCCTTAATCACCTTCATTTATTAATTACAAATCTTTTGATTAGTAATCATTTAATCACTTATTAATTAACCATTTACGATAAACAAATTAAATATTAATTAATAGCTAATTCTTTGATTAATTATCCTTAAATTAATTACCTTAATTAATTAGTCAAATAAGTTTATTTTTATTTTAATTATTAATACATCAATAATAATCCTTTAATTAAGTCCTTGATTTATCAAGATAAATTCTTATCTTAACGATCACTTTATTTCAACATTTAAATCTCATAAATTAAAATAAATTTTCATTAACAAATAATCCAATTTCAAACCTTTAAGTTAATCCATAATCAAAACATCGTTTAAGATAAACCATTTATCTTTTAAAGTTTTATTTTAAATAATCTCTGAAAATTAAATTATCATATGAACTAACTTAAAATTCTTAGGTTAATTAAAGCCATCATCTTTTTAATCAAATAACTTAAGAATTTTTTTCAAACAATCAGGCATTAAAACGTTTTAACTTAATTTATAAAAAAAAACTTAACCTATACTATATCAAGCACAAAACTTTTATTATTATTAACTAAGAAAAGGTTTAAAATTCAATTTATTAAAGTTTCAAAACCTGGAAACATGTTTCTTTTACAAATTTGAAAACCTGGTACCTTAATATAAAAAGAACCCGAGCCACAGTTTTTTAAAACCCTTCGCGCACGACTTCGAGTTTACGCGCTTACAAACTCGAGACCCTCCCCGCGTTCCACCTTTCTTCCCCAAATCTTCAAACCCAGATACGTAAACTTGCTCGTAGATGTGCACAAGCACGGCGCCCCTCGCTGATCGACGTTTATGCCGCCGGCACATCACCCACGACGACCCAAGCTAGTCTGAGCAACCCAAAAACCCAAAATCACCCCTTAATCGAAATCGAGCCATTCTCGATTTCCTGGAATCGAAAACCAATACCTGTAACCACCCCGCGTGCCTTCCTTCGACCACCAGAGCGTCGCCACCTCCGGCCATGACTCCATCAATGTCCCCTCTACCTTCCCCTTGAACCACGACGAACTCGATCGCCCACAAACGACGAACGAGACTAAGTAGAAACCCATAACAAAATTAGGTTTCCAGAACCAAATCGATCGCCACCACCTCCACGACCACCTGCAGCCCTATCCACTATTTTTCTCCGACACCCCGTAGGCTCCTCCACCTCCTCGAGAAACTCCGGCCTTCCCAGATACTTAGATCACCAGAAATCGGCTGTAACCCAATTTTTGTTTAAACAAGAACTGCAGCTTCAATTCCCAACTAAAAATTATAATTTTATTCTTAAAAATCAAGTTTTTGCATGATGTTTCAGTTTATATTCTTGAATTTATAAATTAGGATGATTAAATTTTCCTCTTTATTGAAATTCCTCTGTTATTTTGATTTTCCAAAGCAAGATACACATCTATTTCAACTTAAATAAAATTTAAATTTCAAGCTATGATTAAACAAACAATCTTTGTTTTTGTACTAAGTTTAAACATCAAGTAGATTAGGTGGGAATGATTTTTGAATTGAAATCTAGTGTTTTTAAATATAAGGTAGAGAACAATGTTGATCATCAGCCTGCACACAATCACCCATCCATTTGAATATTCATAGAGGAATTATATAAGTATTCGTACATACTTATCACAGTTTCAACTCACAACAATTTCATAATCATTTAAAATCTTTAAAAAAACAAGTGTTACTCACCTTCCAAATCATGGCTTGAATTCTCCTGAGCTTGGGTTTAACAGAGAGTATTTTGTTTTACTGTTATATTTTCTTCCTCTAGTTTGTATTGAAGTAGACTATTGTTGAAGTTGAATTGTTGTTTTAAATATGAAATGATGTTTACTCTAGTTTTACTCAGCTTGACTGAAATGAGGAGAAGCTTGATATATAGAAAATGAGTTGTACAGGTGATATATTATTTTGTACAATACAGGTACAAGATTTTTCTTTGCTTGGTGGCTAATAATTTTACTTCAGTGGCTGATAGAAAATATGTTGTGTTTAGAGATGCAAACATTTAATGCACAGTACTTTATGTTTCTATACTTATCTTATTATATTTTTTATTTTATACTTTGTTTATGTTCTTACTTCTTGCCTTGCATTTCTTTAACTCGGCTGAGATGATATATAGTGGCTTGCATTTATTAACTTGTCTTTATTTCTTGAGTACATACTTAAATATATATCTTCTTTTGCAAGCTTATAGATATTTATATTCTTCTTTTTGGAAGTACATTCATATGTATTATTTTTCTCTTATTTTCATATTTGAATGTATTTTTTTCTTTCTTTAGTCATATTGCTTTGTAATATAAATGAAATTCCATATTTAATTTGGTGTTAGAATTTAGCTAATTGTTTACTTTATATTTTATATAGTTTATCTTATATAAATCTGTTTCTATTTCTAGCTTAAATATTTAATTTATATCCATTATTTTCATACTTATGTTTTGTATTGATAAGATTAATTTTTATTTTAAATATTTTCGAAAGACTTTATTTCAAATTTTCAAACCAAAGTTTCTCCCAAAATACATACATATATATATATATATATAAATTTGAAATAACAATTTCTATTTATATATAAAAAAATCCATTTGAATAGACATTACATTATTAACATTGTATAAAAATAACTCATTATTAAATTAAAATAATTTATAAAAGAAACTATCTCTTTATTAATAAATAACATATTTTATTTGAATTTGGAGAAACTCAAATCAATTTATCAATTAATTTTACAATTTTAATTCAAAAATTAATTAATTACCAATTTAAATATTTATAAAATCCAGGGTCGTTACATTTTGTTTCTCCTGACACCTCATATTCAAAAGCTCTTATTCTTGCTAATTCAAAAGCTTTCTTTTATGAAACATGATTTTTTTTTCATTTTTCCGTACACGTCATGTCCTCATCTTAGCTGTTCTTCAATCTATTACTTAAGCCTCATCTTGAGAGAAACATAAGTATTAAAATTTGTTTGTTTATTTTTTTATGCATACTAATTATTATTTTAATAATATTTCTTATAACATGAATATCTTTTGCATATAAACTTTGATTCACACGCGATTTCTTCTGTTGGATTCATTTTTAATTATGGACAACATGAAATTGATTTAGTTGAATTTAGAGACTGTTGAGATTTTTCCGCTTCTATTTGGATTTTTATGGGCTAAAATCAAAGGGGAGGGTTTTAACCTACTCACTACTTCTAAATTATCTTATGTTAGTTAAATTAAATTTATGACGTGATTTGAAATTTATTGATTGATATTTGGTATGTTTGAATTGTCATTTTAGTTAATTTTGACTTTTGTTGCATTTAATCATCGTTAATTTAATATTGAATTTAATTGTTAATTTAATGCCTGTTAATGATAATCAGTTATTGATTGATGTTTATTGGTTGATTTGGATGATATTTGTGATGTATGTTTGATTGTTGATATTGGATGACTGGATGTTGTATTTTATATGTTATAACACTGCAAGTTCCATATGGGTTGAAATGATACATACCCGAACGATCTATAAATGAGGGAAAAATCGTTATGGGTTGAAATGATAGACTCTAGCGATTTTATGGATTTTTATTTAATTTGGGATTGCGGTTTGAAATGATATATAACTGTAAAATTGTAAATTGCGGATTGAAATGATAAATATTCGTATCACTTGACCATAGGGTAGAAAATTATATATGGGCACTGGATTGGTTAAATTAAATGATTTTTAACTCTTTAAAATTCTGGATTCAGTTAATTGGTATTTTGAAATAGAATTTGATTTATATAAACTGGATTATTTTCGAAAATCCAAGCCTAAATGCTGAAAGTGGAATTTATTTAATGAATTGTTCAAAGGATTTAAATTGGAATTTCTAAGTTGAATTGTCAAATATATATGAATCTATCGAATTGAGTTATTGAAATGTCCGAATATAACTTTGAAATCTATTTTAAACCAATTTAAACTATTTTAAGTAATTTAACTATTTTAATCAATTTAAACTATTTTAATTCATTTTAATCTATTATAATCTATTTAATCCAATTTAATCTATTTTACCTATTTTAAACTAATTAAATTTATTTAATCTATTTTAAATCTATTTAATATAATTTAAACCTATTTAATCTATTTTAAATTTATTTAATCTATTTAAAAATCTATTTAAGATAATTTAAAATCTATTTAATCTATATTGAAACTGTTTAAATCATTTTAAAATCTAATTAAATAAAATTTAAATCTATTTAAACTATTCTACTATTTAAACTAGTTAATCTATTTTAAATCTATTTAAATCATTTTAAAATCTAATTTAATCTATTTAGACCATTTTTACTATTTTAATCTATTTTAACTATTTTCAAAACTATTAAAACTATTTATGACTATCTAAACTATTTTCCAAAATTTCAAGCGGTGTAAAGTTGAAGTATTTATATTTAAATCCTTAATGATAATACAACCTAAGTTGAGATTTGAAACGATATTTTCTGGTGAAATGACATATATAAGTAAAAAAAATTTTTAAAGTAATTATGATTTCGAAAGAAATATGATTTGAAATCGAATATGATATTTTGATATCAATTGTGAATTGACTTTTTGAAATGTAAAAGAACCATCCGGTGTGTAATAAGCGTTTGGTTGTTAAAGAGACTGGGATCAAATATTGTCATACTCTCTGCCAATACCGAAAACCACTTTAACAACTGTGTACGTGGTGGAGATTCTAGAAATGAAGTAGGATGGTTTGGCGAACGATTCTGTATGAGGTATTTACGTGACCCTGACTCCCGTTAGTCAGCTTGATGTGGCTAAACAGGAGCTACGCTGGGCCAAGTGAGGTCATTCCTCCTATCAGGCACATTTCTTCGATACCATTCTATTACTTTGTGATTGATTTGGTGGCCACCCTTGATTTTGATTTGGGAGTGTGTTCCGAGGTGGGCGGTAGTAGCTGCTATGCGTTACCACCAGTCAGGATCCGCAATTGGTATATCTACCCTAGCATTGCCCCCGAGTGCCGTGTCGCATGCCCTATCGCGCCTTCTACGAGTTTGTTTTGTACCATTCCTATGGAGTGCCCTCTGATAGCCCTCCAGTTTACGGAGGAATTATGGTACTGTATAGACTATGTGAATATATAAAAATGTGTTAAGGGGGATATGAGTAACGCCTTAACGTTATTTTAATACTTTACTTCACTGTAGATACTATTATAATAGCGTATTGTACTACATAGTAGATAGTTTAACGGATCCTTAAGAGATGGAAATCCCGAACATCTCTTAAGTTACTACATTCATGTTAGACACTGGATAGGAGATGTCAAACCCCGTAAACATCTCTGACGCCGTTACACTCATATTTATTTACTGTTGATTTAACTTACATAAGATCTTTTAGTTCTGACTCGAGTGTTTTGTCTTTTCAATTCGCTTGGGTCAGTATGAGCTTTTCAGTGTATCGAAGACTGTTTTTGGAGGACGAAGACGAAGATTTAGTGCTATTATTATTTATTATATTTATTATACTGCATCATGTTGTTCCGTTGCATTTATTTATTATTTATTCCTGTTGTATGTAACTCTGATCTGCATTATAAAAGAATAATCAATGTTATTTGTAAACAACTTCATGAACTGTTTATTTGATTATTATATTTTGTAATTTTGTTGCGAGATTCTATATTTTTTTCTTTCTTTCTCTCCTTTTTTTATTTACCCCATAACAATATGCCATTTTGAATGGTTTGAGTCTGACGTGTATGGTTTATCGTCGATTTAAACCGTCCAAAAAGGCAAGTCGTACATCTGACATGTGGTATTTGTTTTTCCAAAATTCCTCGTGTACTCTTTTGAGTAGCTTGAGGGGTTGGATGCCTCAAGCTTATGGAGACACGGTGGATGTTTCCACCTACCTGAATATCTACCTATTTTCATTCACTAGTATGTAGGTATGTATTCAACATTGTGAGGACATGTAGTTAAAACTATCCAGGCTGATAGTAGTGCTTAGTTATTTTGTAACTTTGAGATTTATGTTTGTTGAAGTAACTCTTTGTACCGCACTTTTGAGATATTATATGTTATCGTTCTGTATGTGAGATTCTGATATTGTTTTCTTCTTTCTTATTCTGTTTTGTTTTCTTTTATTTTTACCCTAACTTTCTATCTTTCGACACTTGAGTCTTTGACACACGAATACCGTGGATGTATTTAGTGTCGACATTCGGAGGTCGAAAAGGCAATTGTTACATTGTGGCATTAGAGCTGAAGGTTAAGCGAGAGCCTTGGCTTTATTTAGACATAAATCATTAAAAAAACAGGGTAATGGAATTCCCTATTATGAGTTGAGTGTATTATATATAAGAGCGTATTTGTTATTACAAAACTAGACAATTAAAAATGTTCTCGTTAAAATAACTCTTTTTTTGATTTAGTCCTTTCTTAGTAATCTTTCCTTGAAATACTCTACCTTGAGATATTCTAAACATGTTCTTTTATAAATTTAGGTAGCAAATTATGAGTAATCGTGTCGCTAATGTTAGCGGAGGTAGAGGTTATGTTGGCGAGGTAGTACCATCACCAACGATGGGGCTCGAGCTCCGAGGAATGCTTCTCTTGTAGTCTAATGGTTGAGGTAGTGGTGCAAGTTCAGCCTCCAATGAACTTTGCTTCACTTTGTCATGATTTAGAGAGGCTTGGTGGTCAGAGGGTTAGTGGGACTGAATTGATTGATAACATGCAGACATAGTAGAGGTTATGTGAGAGGATCATCATGGATTTGGAGTTGGGTGATGCTACGAAGCATTGCTTGACTTCTCGTCATCTTTCTAGTGCAGCCATAGATTGGTGGAGTTCTGTTACAGCTGATGTCCAAGAGAACGACTTCTCTTGGGTCCAATTTAAGAAGGAGTTTGAAAGGGAGTTTGTACTAGAGGCGGGGAAGACCTTGTTGTTTAGGAGTTCTTGGACCTAAAGTAAAGGACTGTTGCAGAGTATGAAAATAAGTTTAATGCACTATCTCATTTTGGGCCTGGTATGACAAACTTCCTTTGAAGAAGAATGAGATGTTTATGGCAGGTATGCATCCCGAGTTTCAACAGGATATGACTAATCATCTATGGGGTCTTTTGTGGATTTGTTGAACAGGGCTTTAAGGTTTGAGAGCTTAGCACCAAAGCCTCTTGTTTTTGTTTCTACGTCAACTTGGGGTAATAAGCAGAAATTTCAGCAGCCAAGGGATATTTCTCACATCGTTTGCCATAGGTGTCATCAGAAGGGTCATTATGCTAATAATTGTATGGGAGGACAGTGGGTGAAGGCATTAATAGAGAAGGTACCACTGTTTGCACTAAAGAGTCGCTTCTTTTGTCACCAACCTGGTCGTATGATTCGTGATTGTCCCATAATAAAGAGGCGGAGCAATCTTGAGTTTTTTCTATCACTTCAGCACCTTCCACTTCAACAGTTGCTAAAGGAAACTAGGTTTTGGAAGGTATTCTATCTATTTCTGGCATTACTATTCATGTCTTATTTGATAATGGTTCTTATCATAGTTTATCTCTTTTAGCCATGTTAATAGGCTAAAGCTTGAACCAATTAAGGTTTCTAATTCTATTTGTGTCGAACCCAGTACGGGCTCGGCAAATCTTAGCATGATACGTGAAGGGGTTTCAATTTCTTGTTTCAATCACCTTCTTCTATACGTATTTGTCCTAGGTTTTTTAGGATTTGATGTATTACTTGTGGTAGATTAATTATGCTCGGCTAGTCTATGACATTAAATATTGTTTGAGGATTTGTTTATGCTTAACCAGTTCGTATGTAATTCACCTTTTTACCACATGGGTTAAAAAGTTGAATTAAATAAAGTTGTTTATTATAACCTTATGGAAGGTAAGATATTTTAGGGTAAACACTTGTTAAATAATTTTATATAAGAAAATGACTTTATGTAAAATATTGTCTATAAAATAGAGTTTAAATTAAGAATTTGAGAACTTAAATCCTGGTTATCTTGAAGATTGTTTTCAAAGTTTTTGAGAAAATAATAATAGTATTATTTGAAAGTATTTATGAAAAGAAATGTTTTAAAGGAAATAAAGTACCAAACTCACTTCTATTGTTGGAAAATAATTCTGGTGATGACTGCAGCATCATCGGCATTCATTTTCGAGTTTCTAAGTGGGGGAAACTATAATAATTGTTTTGATAAAATAGATTTTGATTTAAATCCTGAAAGTATGATTTTATATACAAAACTTATAAGTATATTGTTATTTCAAAATCATTTGAAATGGATTCCGATGTTAATTCTAAAGTTCTCCACTGAGCCATAATATGGATGCATGTATCCTACGCATTAGGGTAGTTTGGTTATGTATCTTATTAAGATATGTTGATTAACAATTTTAAAATTTTAAATGAAATGGAGTTTTAGGCGATTTTGGATAGTAGAAAATTTCTGAATTGAAGTTTTTTTACTTAAAGCTCTGTAATTTTGAGAAAATTTAAAAGATGAGTTTTGTAATTCTTAAATTGAAAAGATAGTAAGTTAAAACAAGTTTTAAATTTATTGAATAAAATATTTGTATATACTCTTAGGATTTAGTAGAGTGTTATACGAGCACTGAACTTAAGTTGTGGAATGTGTATAAATAAAGAAATGTTTTTATAAAATGTATATGAACTTAAGAAATGTTTTATGAAATGATTCATAAATGATTTTAGTAATAAATTAAGGAATACTATATGTGAAAATAAATGTGATTTAAAATTAAAAGTAATTGGTATAGTTAAGTAACCAATTGGAATAAAGTACGTAAGTTGTACGTAGACCATTTTATTCGCATGATATTTCTTGATCTAGAATTCGAGTACATGATTTTGAGATGTTTGACACTACTATACTCCGAGTTAGTACTTTCACTCGATTCTTGACAACGGACATTTGATATGGATTTTTGATATGATCCTAAAGTTATCTATCATAGCATATGGCTATGTAAGGAAAATGGAGGTTTCCAATCAAGGAACTTGATTAGAGACTGCATTAAAGAGGTCAAGTGATCTATACAAGTTAGGAAGTGAAATTTACATGATCCGGCAAGTAATCGGATTTAATATTGCATATGGATGGTCCACGTACATCATATGGGTTTTAGTGTAATTGTATGATATGTTTGTTGGCTTATGGAGAATTTGGAAAATGAATCTTTGATTTGTTCTGGTGTAGCATGGACATTCGACTAAGTAATTACCCGAGGCTGTTGAGCATAAGGTACACATAGTGGGCTGTTTATCATCCTTATGCAGTGATAAGGTTTGTGAACCTGGATAAACCGTGAGCTATGTTGAATGTTGTTAAGTATTGATGTGTGATTGTTTCTTTTATTGGTCGTGTTGGAATTTCGAGGACGAATATTCTAAGCGGGAGCGAATGTAACGACCCGTAATTTCGAACACTTCATCTTCGATTATTTCAACTTTTGAAAAATGGTTAAGTATTAAAAATGTGATTTTGGAAGCTTAATAAAAACTTTTTAATTAATAACTAATGTTAAAAAACTTGTTTTTGAAATGTGTTTACAAATATATATATACTTTGAAGTAATATTAAAAATATGACCGAAAAACATTTTATTAAAAATCAACTTTTTATTAATAAAAGTTGTATAAATATTTTGGAACTTGAATGTTAATGCATGAAGACGTATCTTCATGTTTAAAACAAATTAAATCATCTCTTGTTAATGAAGAATTAATTAGAAACTAAGTGGAGATTAAAAAGACTAAAGGGCCTAAATCTAGGAATGAAAGGAGGGAAGCATGTTATGAAGTGAGTGGAGGCATGGACTTGGTAAGGAGGATCTCCTTTAGGGCCAGCCATTATAGGAGGTTTAAGGGTCATTTGGCACTTCATTTCATGGCTATAAATAAGTGGGCAAAGCTCCTTTCATTAGTTTACAAATTCACAAAATCAAAAGTCTAAACTCTTATACTCTTTTCTCTTCACAAACTTATTAAATTAGAGAAACTCCATCAAACACTCTCTCCATCTCTTCTAACTTTTTCTATAGTCTTAAAATAGCATAAGATCAACTTCCATCATCTTGAAACTCAATGTTTTTGGGCAAAACTCCCCTTTTCATCAAAGTCTTACGCTACTAAGGAATTTTTTGCGTTGGTCGTGCCCATCTTAGGCCATTCTCTTCTTGCTCATGCTATCTAGCCTTATTCATGTGCTTAAGCATTGAAGGTAGGAAGTTGTTGTGTTGTTTCTAGGGCGAGGTTGAAAGGCTAGCTTGGATTTGGTTGAAAATTAAGTTATCTCACTCCTTGAATGAAAGCAATAATTTGTCAATTTTGCTTGCTATTAATAATACTAATAGACCCTAACAAATTAAAGTTATAAACCCATAATTGTGTGCTTTGAAAGGCATGCGATTTGTTTATTTGTTGAGCCTTGAAGGCCTTGATTTATATTATTGACCTGAGCATATATAATGGCATATGTAATGGAAATTTGGACGTGGACTTGGGACTTGATATTTGGGCATATGTAGTGGACTTTGGACATGGATCTGGACTTTCTTATTTGTGCATTGTAATAGCATATGAGATGGAATTAGACTTGGGTATTGAAAGAACATATGTAATACAGAAGTTATTGTTATTGCCTTTATAGCAATAGTCGCTATAGAAACAATTTGATGTTGTTGCATTTACTCGCTTTTCTATTTGCTTTTACCTATATTCTTGCTTATATACTTGTATATGTTATTACATGCTTCTTTGTAATGTGATATAAAAGTGAGAATCATATATATACACACGAGTACTTTGGCACGTGCGATGCACTTGTGCGGGAGGAATTAGTATTAGAAAATAATGTTTATAAGAATTTTTTGAATCATACAAAATGACTTCATCAAAGTTAATGTTAAATTTACACAAACCGATTTACAACAAAGTTACAATTCCATATTAATGTTGAAGTAATTTAGGTTTAATGAATTATATCGCTAATCAAGGAAATGCAGTTAATAGAAAAACCCTACACATAATTAATCTTCATCATATGTTTTTTATGATATGAATTAGAAGACTTCTATATAGATATTAGTTCATTATTGGCTATGTAATTAGAGTCAGGTGCTCTAGCATCATCGGCAAATAAGAATGACTTGACCTCTTGCATACTCAGTAGCACTTCATTAAACAAAACATCTACGATGGTATATAGTTTGAACTATAATATAAACCTACAAAAAACACACTAAATGCATTTAATATATCAATCAATTCGCATTAGCGTTAACCTTGTCTCCCCAAGGTGTTTAACCGTCAGCTTGTTTGTATAGATGGCCAACGACTTTTGGGACTCCTTTCCGCTGTCCAACGGCGTTATTATGCTTTAGGGGCAGTGTTCTTGGTCTATTTTCTTGCATGTTTCTTCCTCATTGGTTGACGTTTGTTGTGCTACTATCAGTAGTGATGTTATGAGGAGTGTGAATAAAAGGATGGATGACTTCATCATCTTTATATTTATATTTTTTAATAAGCTGGGATTAGTTTTGGGCGTGTATGATTTATGGTTTCAGAGTTGGTTAAGCTGGTTAGAGTTTTATGGTTGGGATGGAGTTTCTAAGCACAATAGTAGGTAGTTTTGTTGGATTCACACACCTCCTTTTTTTATCTTTTTTATTAATCAATATCATGTAATGTGCAAGTAGCTAAATTGTGAAAATAAAGAATGACAAAATAAGTTAACAACAATAAGTGCGTAGAAAACATCAATGAATAAGCCACTTTTTCTAAAAGAAAACTCTATAGCTACTTGAATTTATGTCTCAATGAAAACATAAATTAACTGAAATATTACAGATTACAGTAAATGCTTACATCTAAAAACTTCAATATGTTGAAATCATATTCCTTACCTTATTAAACAAAGTTCATTTAAATTGCATACAATTAAATCATATAACTTGAACCTACATCCTCAGTTATCTCACAACATTACAGTTCATTAGAAATACTAAAATAATTTATAATGTTGCTTGAAATATAATACAATTGAATCATACAATCCATTTGTTGTAAAATTATCTCATCGAACACTTCATCAGACTTTGTTGCAGAAAATACGAAAAGGTTTTCTGCCTGATGTTTCTTAATTTGCTTGGACCTTGTGGGTGTTGCCATTGGGTTGACCGTTGTATGAACCTTGCGACATGTTATGTTCCTTTCCTTCTGCCATAGGCTCTTCAACATTGTGATCTGGTTCATTGGCAGCAAGTCTGAGCTCTTTTCAGGATCAATTCTCACCTACTTCTGCTAAAATGTCTTATGTATTTGCTTCAGTACTTACAATGTAATTTAAACTGGGACTCTTGATTGCACTTTCCACTTATAATGTTCTATGATACCTTATACGACATTTTTTGATGTAACTGAGTTAAGTCATACACCTTGAGACTTCCTACCATCTTTAACCTTTAAACCAATTTCTATAAATAAATGTACAACCTTTGAATAAAAAAAGTAATAAACATCATAGTTTTAACTACCCTAGCTCTATGTCAGTCTTTTTGAAAAGGAATTCTTATATTTTGTACAACAATATATACACAATCCAGAACATATAAGAAAAGAAAAGTGACTGATGGACATACATACTTTTCATTATCTCGATTTTCTTTTGCATGATATATTATAATCTACAATCTGACAAAAATATTGAACATTCTACTTCATTGGAAAATCAAAAATCGTCATTTTTTTGAAATGTTTTATGATTGTTGTTTTAAGTAATGCCACATAAAGATGAATATAACATGCATGGTTGCTATCATTTTACTATGTACAATATCAAAGTATGCATACAAAAACACAAAAGATATAGAAAAAATATGATCTAAATTTCTAACGTTTTGTAGAATTTGAAACAAAAACGAAGTTTGCCCATAATTTTATCTGTATGTCCATTAGACTTATTATTACATTAACCATGCTCAAAGAAATTACTGCATTTGTTATATCTATTGCTAAATTTATATTATACCACTGTTACTATAGTAGAATAAGGTTGCTATTTTTTATACATTGTTATTGTGTTTAGAGTAATTAATAATTACCATAATTATTTGGTAAAATGTTTAATTTTATGTATTTCCTGCCAATATGATATTTTAATCTTCTCAAATTTTAGATAATATAGAAAAGTTTAAAAAAAGATAAAATTAAAAGTGTGTGTGTGCGCACGCACGCACACACATATATAGTGTGTTTATATATATATATATATGTGTGTGTGTGTGTGTGTGTGTTAAAATGATTTTATATAAAATCAGTTTCAAAAAGAATCAAAATAAAGGGAAGAAACTAGAAAATAAATTTTTTATTTTTATTTAATTATATAAATATACATGCTAATTTGCAAATTTGAGTGCACTTGCTTAAAAGTAATATGAGTCATGTAATCATACATAAAAATTATTTCTTAATTGCACATACTGAAGATTATACGTATTAAAAAGAAAAGAATAAAAAAAATATAATTTAAAAATACCATTTATTTACCAAGTGGCCATTTATTTGCCTTAACAACAACGTTTGGATATTCTTGATAGATAAATATGCAAGCCACCTATCGATAATCATAAAAACACTTTAGCAGTTAGTTGCCTTTAAACAACTAAAATGAAAGCATAAATAACATAAGATTAAGATTGGAACAAAAATAATAATGTGGAGTTATATGTCACAATTGGTTAAAGCTGCATAGTATAGAACAAAACACGACCTATAGTGTCCATGCTTAAGAATATCAATATGAAAGTTGAGTTTTTTAAGTAGTTAACACATTTTTAACCACGAAGAAGTATATAAAGGCCATTGCAGATATTAACAGCCTTGAGAACCATGCTGGTCTACTTAAAATAAACCCTTAAAAGATTTCCTAACAGTGGTACATGTCAATTGCAACCCTGGAGATTAAACATGATTAAAAGCATTATGAAAACAACTAAAAAGCAAGAAAAAATGGTAAGGTGGAATAGAAAAACAATGAAAGATTGAAAATAGCACATTGTAAAGAAATTAAAGCATCGGTTCATGCTAAAAGATTCATGCATAATGTAGTTTATAAACAATGCACGAATCTTTAAATATTATTTCAATTCTATCCAATAAATTATTTTTTATAGTGTAGTTATTTTCTTAGATTCATTTTAATAAATTACCATAAGTTTCAAGTCTTATTTGCATTCAATAAAAGCTTAATCATTGCTTACAGATAAAAATTAAGTCACCAAACGTGTTCTTCCTAATTGAATATTAGGGTCCGTTTAGTTTATTTTGTATTATAAGTTTTGAATGTTTAAAATTAGCTACAAAATACAAGAAAAGTGGAGGGATGACAGAGGGGATGTAAGGAAGATGGAGTGAATGATGGAGGGAATGGAGGGATGACGGAAGAATGAAGTGCTTTCGTTATTTCCCAAAACATGAAGAAGAAAAATGTTTTTTATTCCGTATGTTAACTTCGTTTTCTAAATTGATTGTTTTTCGCATTATACATGCATCGTGCGCACTTTTGTATGGACGAAAACCCAAAACTAAAAACGCTAAACCAACCACAGCCTTACTTTCTTGGTTTTAACTTCGAGCTCCTTGCGTTTATAGATTCTTAAACTGTAACAACTTGGAGTTTTGTGAAAATTTATTTTCGTCAAAGGACGATTAAATTGATAGCTAATTGCTGTTTGAAGTTTTAAATTTGGTTGCGACTCTTTAATATATTGATTAAGGAATTGAGTAGCTTTGCAATTTTGAATCGATCGAAATTCTTTCTGAATTTGTAAAAAAATTTATTCGGGCTTTAAAGATAATAATCATGGCCCATATTGGTTTTGCCGTGATAACCACCTAAGTGTCAACCCGTCCCCTTTACCTTATTCATTTTTCGTGGGAACCCTAAATCAAACGAGCGAAAAATAAATGGCGGCCTCGTTTTCGTCTTCAAAAACTAGGGCTCGTGAAATCAGAGGTGTCGACTTTGGGTGTTCGATTTATTCGACGAGTTGCTGGATGTTGTTGATCGTTCTTGAGGACCACGGCTTCGATGCTTCCTCAAATTCGAACGGCTGCTCCAATTCGTTTTGCAATGGTGAGTAATTTTAGATTACTCACATCTAATTCATACTTTATGTATTTGTGATTTTGTGACTTCGGTCACTTTGATTTGTGGTAGTAATTGGGCTTCGACCATTTGGTTTTGATTTGATGTCTGATATGATTTCCGATTTTGTCAATTCGTATAATTTGATAAATTCTTGAACGATGTTGATTTTTTTAGTTCATATATTGGTGTCCCATTGATTCATTCTTTGTGGCTTCGACTTGAGTTCTGACTTGATTTGATTTCGTGACTTCCTGGTTACTTGATATAGTTCGAACTTGTTTCTGGTTGTCTTCGACATTGGCTTAGATATTGAACTGTACTTCATTTGATACTCGGCTTCGATCATATTTGATTTTTGGTAGCACTGGCTTTGATACTTCACTTTCCAGTTTTTCATCCTTGTTCATGTGTCTGCATTTAACTAGTATGTTTGATATACTGTGGTAATTTAATTGATTCCATATGCTTATATGTTGACTTGAATTTAGTATCTGGATTCACTGTATATCAGTTTTGTTCACCTTCATGGTTCACCACTGATGTGTAGTCTGCAATGCTCAGAGATTCTTGGTTTGCATTTGTTCACGATGGGTTCGGCTTTGTTGAGTTCATCATGTAGTTCACTGTCTTGATTTGAAACTGTGTTCGTATGCACTTGACTCATGTTGATTATTTGAGGTTAACTGGCTTGCATCGTGCACTATTTTCACTTGAGTTTGCATTACTCCATGTACATCCTACTTGTCTGATTCATTTGTTTGTTGGTTGGTTCCACTTGCATCTGGTCTCACTTGATTCTGGCCTCACTTCTGTAGTATCAAATTTTGGATTTGTTGGTTTCTGGTCTCTGATGGTTTGTTGTGCTGACCTGAATTTACAGTCTTGTATTGACCTGAATTTGCAGTCTTGTATTGACTTGTAGTATTCTTTGAGACAGTTTGCAGTACTTTGCATTGAACTGTAGCTTGACTTGACGATGACCTTGTCTTCGACAAGTGAGTTGAACTGGCAATTTGCCTAGTCCTTGATTATGATGCTAGTACTGTCCAGTTTACAGTACTATATATATATGTTTGCAATTTGTACATTTATGTTTTTGAGGCTGTTTGCATGCAGTTGCATTTTAGTCTTCATATATATGTATGCATTCATATATGTATATACATCATTTGATATGTATATATGTATGTTCGAAATTGCATTGCTTGCTCTTGAATTTATTGAGCTTGGTGTCGTATTTTCCACTGTCCACAGCATATTGGGCTGTGATGTATTGAACTGATTCATTGTTTTCTTACTTTGGACAGTAGTCTGGAGCTGTTTCTTGGTTTCAGTGTGTTTGTGAAGTTGTTTTGAGTACTTATGTGTATGTGAACTTGCATCTGGTGCATGTGCTATGTTCATTTCAGTTGTACTTCTTTTTATTGTTTGGTCTGGATTTATGTTCTGATTCAAGTATAAGCCAGTTTCATTTGTGTTGTTATCACACTTGAGTTGAACCCGATTTCGGGGTTTGACCTTGTGATCATTTGTGACTTTCACTGAGCTTTTGTGTATCTCATGCGATAGTGGCGAGGCAGTACACGCGTGCGTGTACTGCAGCCCTACCAGATTTGACAGTTTTAAATTGATGTTTCGATTTGTTGAATTGTTTCGTGTTGCCAATTCAATAGTTTGATATTGTGGTTTGATTTGGTGGTTTGATCATTTTGTTGTTGTCTAATTATCTAATTGATAATTAGATTATGAGTTTTCTAATTCTTTATTAATAATTAGATTTTGTTGTTATTTGCCATTAGGCAATTCTGTTGTTTTCCGAATTATCTGCATTGGTAATCTTTTATCTATCTTTGTTGATGATTTGGATTTGCTGGTTTGTTGTTTAACACTGTTTAGTGTATACCTGTCGTTATCCGATTCTCTTATCGAGGAGTCGGATACACGAGATTTCTATGACTGTCGTCTATTCGACGTTTGATTATTATCGCTTCTGTGCATTAATAACTGAGTTTGAATTAGACTGACCCATGTATTATTTTCTTTTGAATTTAATACTCGGGTCAGACCCGAGTTATTGGTTGTAGATTTCCTACTTTGAGTTGTTGTTTGAGCTATGAAGACTTTTCACATCTTTTGGAGTAGTCGTGTCTTAGTATGGGTTGATATGTATTCATGTACATTAGTTGATAATGTATTTGTATATATAACTTCCAGAGTCGACAGTTGTAGTTGTATCATATGTATTGTGTCAACTGTATTGTAACTAACATCAGTTATATATATGAGACTTTTGTTATCTGTGTTCCGCAGTCTTTTGTATCTGTGTTGTTTTTATATATATTGTCCTAAACTATTATGAACCATCGTAGCTTGTTTTATACTGGAATTGGGTAGGTCGATAGGGGTAAATAAATAAGAGATGAAAAATAAAAATATAAACCACTCCTATCGAAATAACCAATACTAGTATCAGGCCAACTACGGATGGCCGCTCCTATCCAGCCTTATTCTTCGTAATAATAGACAGTATTTCTTTTAATACTCTTTGTTATTATCAGCATAGAGGTGGGGCGTCACATAAACACCCTTATCAAATCTTCAACATAAAATATATATAATCAACTTCGAAGTAATTAATTGTTTAATAATAATAAAAGTGAATTTTTTTTTATTAGATATGTACCTCCCCGAAGCAAATGTGAACTTCAGCATAAACTTTACAAATATATCAATTCACGGAAGCACAAAAATAAACATATGTTTTACTATAGTGTATTAGGTTGAATATTATCAACCTATCATGTTTTTTGTTTTAAAATAGAGCTTCTACAATCAATTTCAGCAACATTTAATATTTTAAAAGTTCAAACTAATGTAGTAAACAAAATAAATACCAATATCGAAATTGAAGGAAATCAGATTACTCCAGTATTAAGTAGATAATAAATAATTTGGACACAAAGTTGAGTTTGGACATGCTAATACAAACAAAAAACACGATAAGTTAATAATGCAATCAAAATTATCAACTTTGGACATAAAGTGAAAAATGAGTATTAAATTATATTGTTTCTTTATCTTTAATCAGTTGCTTCAATGGTGTTCCAATACAAAAATATAATTGTTTGTATTAGTAGACTTACTCCAATACATGCTGGATGCATATAAAAGGTGATTTAACACTAATGCAAAAGCTAGCTTTGAATTTTACATTATAACGTATATGTAAAAATTTACCATAATATTGGTTGGAAACAAAAAGAACTAGAGCAACTTTGAAAAATCTGTACAGTTTCTAATTGAATGGGCAACATCTAATGTTGTGGTCTTAGTATGGATAGTTAAATATGCAATGCTACTTTTTCAATCATTAATGTTAGTATGTTGGAAACATATGAATATTCAATCACAAACCAATGAGCTCGAATATTAAAATCGGGTAATACTAATAGTCAATTCACAAAACATTAATAGCATTCTTATGAATAAAATTCAATGTACAAAAACATCTAATGAGCTTTGTTATAGTAATAGTCAACGCATAAAACAACTATTAGTATTAAAGCATTGAATGGGTTTTTCACTTCTTTGCCTATTCAATGCACATACGAATATTAAAACTTGGTAATAGTAACAGTAAAAAACAAAACATTAATAGCATTGTTATAAATAAAGCAACAAAATTATCTCGTATTGCCTTCATATTTTCTTCATGGGAACGTGTGAATAATTTATATAAATATGAGACATACTAATATCATAATACAATACGTTTACGGAAACTCACTTTATTTAGTGAAAATACCTTTTTTTCCCATATAATTTCAATTTTCAAATAAAGAAATGAGAAAATACTCGATCCATGTCCCTAGTGATACAATCGAAGAAAAATATTTTTCATAATAATATTCACAAATTTTTTAATAATATGTATTCTCATAATTAAAATTTAAGCATACATAAAATTTTGCATATATTTATTCACATCCATAATAGAGCAAGGCATGAATTTGTTCACCATTGAGATTGCCACTTCAAACACATAAAGTCAGGTAAACTGCAATAATCACTTTTGAAAAAAATGACATCATCTTTTGACGTTAGTCCTGCACAAAGAGTATATAAATACCTAGCAAAAGCACAGCCATATTTAACTTGAAGTGTAAATTTTGAGGATAGATGAAAAAGTGGTGGTTTGATGATATAGTACATTATATGTTCCTATGAAATAATACATTTTGGTACAGAACCTTTGTTAAGACGAGATGCTACTTTATGTTATGCTCACCAATTTTAAGTTCTTTGTCACAACTATTGATCAATCTATAAAATGAAGGCTATATTATAACAGGTGTAAAACATTTTATATTTTTGAAACTTTATTTCATGCATATTATATACATATGATCTGTAAAAGATAGGTTTTTACTGTAAGCTGGTCTGGAAAAGCTAATTACTGAACAATAATGATTGTTTGTCTCTATGCTTTAATGGTAGAAAACAGTTTTTGAAAATTCAGTAACATGCAAAATGCCTATAATTAAGAGTATACTAAACTGTCACATGAAAAATTCAAGTGAAGTAAAGCTTTATATCAGTAGGTCACTGTAAAAAATCACACTGAATGTTAGAAAATCCAATCTATGGAAATCCAATCAATGGTTTCGATGACAACAACTATACAATGGAAATCGAATATACATATATATTTATATATAGGTACTTGCTAGAACAACAACACTAGAAAGACAAGAACGACGCTCAAAGGACACCACAAGAGACTACAAGTCGATAGGTACAAGGAAGTAAAAAAAGGATGCACAAAAACTGACATGCACCATATCAGATGTCTGGGTGCACAAGCTAGATGTCTGAAATAGTTCTATGGAAACAACAAACAGTCTAAACCAGACGTCTGGTAATAGCACTCAGACGTCTGATCCTCTACTATATTCAAAAATATATAGTATCAGACGTCTGAAACAAATACCAGACGTCTGAATTCAAACTTGAACTTCATAAATAAACTACAACTGCCACATATGAATGGACATCTCCGCTTCCCTTTGCCGCAACTCTTCACTATCAACAGAAGCAACCTTAGAGGATTCATTAATGGATGTAACTACTCAAGATACCTATCTACAACTATATATAGCATCAACAATCAAGTGAACACAACTTACTTCACTTACTTACGCTTTCTAATTCTATACTCTATTCTTTATCTTTGCACTCTAGCAATCTTTACTTGTATTCACTCTTCCATATACTCAGTCTTCATAGACAATAATCCTTAGAAATATATTGGAAGCAATTGTACTAATTAGTCAACATCCGTGTTATATTAGAACACACATTTGACAAGAACAACTCATTGTAACCAAGCCTATTCCTCCGGGCGAAGTGAGGGTTATTGATAGTCGAATTCCGAAGGGGAGCTTCAGGACTGGACATAGGACGGGATGTCCGAACCAATATAAAATTCTGGTGTGCTTATTCTATATTTACTTAGATTAATATTATTTTAGTTGCATCATATATTTTGTCACATATACTTGCATATACACTACACGATCCACCCCGTAGACTTTCAATTGGTATCAGAGCATGGTTTGATCAAAGTACAGTAACACGTATCTGAATCACTTTAATATGGCAAGTATTTTTCAAGAAGGCCAATCCACAGCACGTCCCCCACTTTTTAATGGTTCTAATTATGCATATTGGTTAGCACGTATGAGAATTTTTATGGAAGCTAATGGATTAGAAATTTGGTCAGCCACTCAAAATAAATATGAAGCACCTAACACTGCTATGAACACATGGAATGATGCACAAAAAACCGCAGTTTCTAATAATGCCAAAGCTATTAATGTTTTATTTTGTATATTAGATAAGAATGAATTTTCACGTGTCATATTATGTAACACTGCATATGATATTTGGCGTACCTTACAAGTTACACATGAAGGCACGAATAAAGTTAAGAAAACTAAAATTTCAATTTTACAAAATCAATTCTCATCATTCAAAATGAAACAAAATGAATCTGTAGTGGACACGTACTCTGGATTCCAAACTATTCAACACAATTTAATGGCACTAGGAGTTAAATTCACAAATTTTGATTTAGTATCTAGAATACTCAATTCTTTAACTCCAGAGTGGGAAAGAAAAGTATTAGCTATCGGAGAAGCTAATGACCTCTCAACACTCTTAGTTGAAGAATTGATAGGAAATTTAATGTCCTATGAAGCTAATCTGCAGGCAAGAAAAGAACAAAATTCGGAGAAGAAAAACATAACATTTCCAGCAACAAATGAAGACTCCAATTTAGACGAAGAAGAAATCGTATTTATTGCCAAAAACTACAACAAGTTCAAGAAGTTTAGGAAAATGACCAGATTTCAGAAAGGAGGAAAATCAAGCTCAACAAATCAAACGTCAATCAAATGCTATGAATGTGATCAATTTGGACTTATGAAGAAAGATTGTCCCAAGCTCAACAATGATAAAAGGAAGAACAAATTTGAAAAATTCAAAAAGAAGAAAGCTTTCAAAGTAACATGGGATGACTCGGATTCTTCATCATCATCGGATAGTGACAACGATAGTGACGGAGAACAAACTAATGTATGTTTTTTGACACAAACTGATGAGATATGTCCCGAACTTAACTATGATGAATTATTAGAGCTTAGCATGGAATTAGATGATAAATTTAGACAAATTAAAAAATTGAATAAAGAACACATAGCCAAAATAAATCGATTAGAACTTGAAATAGGAATGTTAAAAGATGAAAAAATTATTTTAGAGGAGGAACTAGAATTATCTCAAGAAAAAAATAAAAGTAGTTTAGTTGAATATGAGACTATATCTATTGACTTTGGAAAAGTTAAACTAGAAAAGGATAACTTGTTAAAAGAAAATATTAACTTGAAAAGTAATATAGAAATATTGAAAATTGAAAATTTTGAATTAAAAGAAAAATTGGATAAAATTATAAATAATGTTTCAAAATTTAATAAAGGAAAACAAGATTTGGAAAATCTTATCAAAACTTCAAAACCTTCAGGTAACAGAAATGGAATAGGATTTAGAAATATTCCTAAACAAAAAGGAAATAATATTAAGAAGCATAGTTTTATTTATCAAAAGACTAAAAGATCACCTAAGTCTAATACGAATACCAAAAACATAAAAATTTGGATTCCTAAGACAAATAATAATTTGATTAGACAAAAACATATTAATAATTTTCTAGATAATGTAGTCTATAATAAAAATTATGTTCATAAAGGTACCAAACCTTCTTGGATGTGGCTACCTACTCCTCCTAACATCTAGGACCCTAACAAAGTATATGGGTACCAATTAAATCACTTTTATCTTGCAGGTACCCAAAATAAAAAAGGAGAAATGGATACTTGATAGTGGATGCTCCAAGCATATGACCGGAAATGCAAAAATGCTATCAAATATAACATATATTGATGGTGGAACAGTAAATTTTGGAGATAACTCAAAAGGATACGTCGTTGGCATCGGAGAAGTCATCAACTATGATATTTCTAACTCTCCTATTATTACAAATGTTTTGTTAGTAGAAATTTTAAAACACAACCTACTTAGCATTAGTCAATTATGCGATAAAGGTTTTCAAATTAATTTTGAAAAAGATAGATGTAATATTTTCGACAATAACAAACAACTTATCTTTGAGGGTTTTAGAAACAAAAATATTTATGTCTTAAATATGAATATAAATCGAAATTCAAACTTATGCTTAACCGCCAAACATAATGATCACTATTTGGCTCTCCTAACACCAAGGAGAAAATCGATGATATACATAATTACCAAATGCAACAAATGGATTTACAACGAGAATTATACTTCGAACAAAAACTCACAGCGAGACGACTGAGTTTTCTAGAGCAAGTAGCGATCAAATTTTGCAATTCATGAAAAAAGGATGTACATGAACCACTTCAGATTCCTTGCAATCCTCTGGATCCTTCTACCTCTTATAGAACACCTTGGGATCCTCCACCTAAGCAATTCTCTGGTTCCCCAAGAACCAACGAACGTGGAAATATTTGGTCTCCACTCAAGCAATGGAAGGATAGCAAATCTGAAGATCGAAATGCTCCATCTTCATCTAAGTAAATTTGTTTATTTTTCATTGTATTTTCATCTAATTATATTTGTATCTTTTTTTAAAAAAATAATAATAATATTATGGTTCAATAAAATCGATCCCTCGAAAATCAAGCAAAACCTTCCAAAATAAGACTATTCTTAGACATATTGCAAATTTCAGACGTCTGATCAATACCATTAGACGTCTGACACACTTATATCACACCATTTTTTAATACTGAGCATATGTCAGATGTCTTATAAATACAACCAGACGTCTGAAAATTGTCTCTGCCTCAAACAAAATACAAAATGAACTATTTCATATGTCTGAAGTTGTTACCAGACGTCTGAACAAAGTATCTGGCTTCTTAACAAAAAAAACAGGCCATTTTTAGAAGTTTGACACTATATCCAGACACCTGACAAAACTCTCTGCCTTAAAAAATTTACAATTCTACCTACTCCAGACGTCTGCCAATAACACCCAGACGTTTGAAAATGTTTACTGTCTTCAAACTAGGGTTAAATCAGATGTCTGATTCACTTCCCAGACGTCTGAAATTCAATCGACAGCTATTCGCGACCTTAAAACAACTGTATTTCAATTTTTCCAAATTACATTTCATTTCATTTCCTCATTCAAATTCGAAACCCTATTTCTCCAAATCAACATCTCCTTAGTTTTGCTCGATTTCATGGTGCCCAAAACTAAAAACCCTAGAGTTTCTAAAAGAAAACAAGAACAGGCTACATCCTCCAACCCACAAGTATGCTCCGATGATCAGATTGAGAAATGGATGAATCGAGTACCTCATTATATCAAAATATATGAAGATATCCAAAAGAAAACGCTACACATAGGTTCATTCTATAATTTGCTTAAATTCCATATTTACGATTTGGATGAGATGTGTGAAAATGCTGGGTTACAAAGGCTGATTTCCTTCAATTTGAATAATGTCCAAATTGATCAGCTTGCAATATTCCTTTTCTACGCTAATCTAGATAGCACGGCCGTATGGAATACAGATAATGATGATAATTGGCTTTGGTCGAGTGTTTACGGCAACACTATTCGACTAACTCTGGGAATTATAGGCCGTACTCTAGGTTGTTCCGACTCCGGAGAAGATTTGTATAACATCCCGGATATGCGCCTCAAACAAGAGATAATATTACCCATCAAATTTGGGAAGATGAAATGCCACGATTTGCTTCAAAATACTTACGACCTAATGCAAGACTACTCACTAGGATGATAATCAACACAATCATTCCTCGACTTGGCAGCCATGAGCAAATAACAGAATTAGAGCACAAAGCTCTATATGCTATCTTTAGTGGTACAAGGGTAAATTGGGCGAAATTCATATTTGACGAGCTTAAACATTATTGGACTCAATCACGTCCATCAATCATTTACCCTACCTACATCATGCGCCTTTTTCAAGCCCACAACTTTCCATCATATTTATCGACTTTTGAGGAAATTGCCCCCAAGTACGCCTCCACAAAATTCTTCTCTCTTATGCACTTACCAAAAAATCCCCCGGATTTTATTTCATTAGAAAAATGGATGCAACGTCGTCAACAAGCTAGACAATACGCCTCAACAACAACCACCACAACCATTACAAGAGGAAGAACAACATCACGAACACACTCCTCCTCCTCCTGTACCTTTTGACTATCCAGGTCAAGACGACATTTTGGAGACTCGCACTGAAACTAATACAAATGAAAGCATTCGAGATTTAACACTCCAAAATCAACTTATCTTATCAAGAAATCAAAAGTTATTGGCTAAGTGTAACGACCCGCTATTTTGGACCATTCACATCCACACATGTCGAACTTGAATGATTCAAAATACCGAATGGTTAATTATATTTGGCAAAACTGAGCATATACAGTAAATAAATAGAACACAGATCACAGACATAGAGTAATAATTGCAGCGAAAGCAAAAGATAGTAGTTCATGAAGCTACTATATACATATCAGAGTTAAATAAGGTACAACATATGTCTCGAATACATAATCAAATACAATATCAGAATACATCACTAGAATTAACTGGATATCTGAAAGCTGGCTAGATAGCTGGATCTCCAAGTGAAGCTCCAACTCCAAAGGTGAGTCTCGAAAACTGGTACACTCAGCCTGACCCGAGCGTAAAGCAAAACAGAAAACACTCGAGTCAGGATTAACATTCTTATATTTATAAATCCAACTCAAGTGAAATAGCAACTGAAATACAAGTAACTCAAAGGATGTTTGGAATAACCATCCTTTAAGGATCCGTTAAACTATCTACTATGTAGTAGTGTACGGTAAATAGATAATGCCTATCAGTAATATAAGATATCAAAATAGTGTTAAGGCGTTACCATTATCCACCTTAACACATTTTATATAAGCGTTATAGTTTATACAGCACTGTAAACTCCACCGTAAACTAGTGGGATATCAGGTAGTACCCCATAGGTATAACACAAAACAAATCGTAGTGGTCGCGTATATAGGGATCCAAGTATGACAAGGCACATGAGGCAATACCCAAGGTAGTGAAACTACCGTTTGCCTGATCTGGACTGGTGAGAACGCATCGCCGCAGCGATCGCAACACCACGAAACAACACTCCCAAAATCAAGGGTGCACCAATCGACAACAAGTAATGAGTAGTTTTTGAAGAAGTGTGTTCGCTCGAGGTAGCTAACCCCCATTTAGCCCGGCACGGCTCCTGTTTTAGTCATTTCCAATTTGACACAAGTGTCAAGGCTATCCATTATCGTTCTCTTTCTTCAGTCATCACGTACATCAATCCAACCACTTCATTCTGGATCACACTCCGCGTATAGTTATTAAAGTGGTTTTCGGTTTAGACAGAGAGTATGTCCCTAACCGATTCCGGCTCTTTAATAACTTTCGTGATTATTACACCGATTGGTCGTTTATTTATTTTCAAAACCAAATCAATTTCAATTTCAATTAGAATTTGTAAATCAACATTTCATTTCTATTTCTAAATCAATTTCCAAAATTTACGTTTCAAAACTTCCAAATTCAAAATTTCAAAATCTTATAATTCAATTTCAATTTCCCTTTTTTAAAACAATTCAAATTTTGATTCAAGTTAGTATATAAGTTTCATTCCGAAATCATTTAAATTAATTTAATTTAACATTCAAATCAATTTAAATTCATTTATCGATTTCATTCAACATTTGTTGAGTTCATTATCATTCAAAACAATCTATTTAATTTCTAATTCATTAAATCAATTATTTAAGTTCAACTTCATTATCACAAAACTCCAAATTAAATTAGATTCGTCGAACCAAATTCTTTAAATTACAAGTCTTACATTAATTTCAACAAATCACATTTTATTTCTTGTTAAAGAAAATCAATTTCATTTATTTATTTACTTAGTTACAAATTTCAAACTCATATTATTTCATAACTCAACTTTACTTATTAAAGAAGTTCAATTTCACTTATTATGAAGTTCAATTTCATTTATTTATTAAATAATTCGATCTTATTTAATTTTAAAATAATTTCAAAACTTAATTATTAAATAATTCCAAAACTCAATTATTAAATAATTCCAACTTAATTATTTATTAAATTTAAAACAACGTTCTTTCATCAACTACAATGTTAATAATTTTTTGTTTCAGATTATTAAATATTAACATTTCCTTTCATAAAAATTCAAATTCCAACTTCATTTCAAACCCTATTATTTATTCAAATAAAATATTTATTTTATTTTTAAATCAAATTATTGACCAATCGGGTTTTATTTAATTCTCTATCCTAGGTCAAAGTTAAATTTGGGTATTTATCATTTCAACCCGATTCCAATTCAATTCAAAATCAAAGCATAGCAAAGGGAACTTGCAGTGTGATAACTGGGATGGTGTCAAAGTAAATAAACAAGCAATAGCAAACATCAATAACAATCCGATAATTAATTCAAATAATCCCGAAATAATCGTATCAATTCACATTGTTATTTATGCAAATTATTATAATTATTTCTAGAATCTACACTATCATTTCATGTAAATTAAAGATTATTACACTAATATTTATACGCTTCTTCAATTGTCATTCAATTTCAATTTTTAACACTACAACAATTAATCAAATATACGTTCAATGGTTCAAAGTGTAATTATCACTATTTTACATGTCATTTAATTTAACAATTAAAAGGGGTCATATTCAACTAATCAAATTCAACATATATGTCGATTCAAATTTTAATTATCCTATGTCAATTTATTTGCATAATATTTATCACTTTATACATTAAAATTTAACATCCAATATAAACAACAAACAATCAATCAATTATCAATCAAATGGGATTATCATCGTATAATTAACAAATAATGGTGTCAGATGTCATAGGTGAACTGATACAGGTAATAACATATATAACAGTGTAATTAACTAACAACAGCATATTTCAATTGTCGTTTCAATTGAAATCAGATTTAATAAATAAAAGAACGTTAATCATGAGTGATTACTCACCTTTCGAGGCTAGAGAAATTTGATAATGAAGTAGATTATGAATCCAAGCGCGAATTCCAAAGCAAGTGAAATGGACACGAATTGACGAACAAAGCTGATCAATAGGAATAGACGAAATCAAATTAGAATTGGATTGACGAAGATAATTGATATAAGCTAACCTATATATATATATATATATATGCATTTCAGAATGCCAATGTTATTATAAAATAACACACTTATTTTATTGCTATGTAAATATAAGCCACATGATCATATATTATAACTAATAAAAACTGCATCTAATATATCTGAATATAAAGTAGTAATAAAGATACGTCGACGCAAAGATGAGACACACGCATATGACAAGCCTTCTACAAAACATCGCAAAACGATTCCATAATAACCAGTATCTTCCAAATTTAAGTGGTATGGATGTTATAAAATTACTCATTAGTATATAACCAGAAAAATGTATCTAGTTCTTGTTTGATTGGACGAACACCACTTATGATGTAATATAGTTTAGAAAATATACACATATATAAAGTTCTGGAAATGTATATTTTGCCAACAGATCTGCCAACCCAAAACTAAATAAAATGAACTATACATATAACTTATTTATATTTATATACTGTCTTAAATGTTAAATAAAACCATATACTACAATATTTAAAATATGCATACCTTCATATGTTTATAACAACAACTATATATACTATTATAATTCCACCTGTATACATGCATATAACTTAAAACTCATTCATACTTTAAAAATCGAAATATATATAAACTATGACTACTTAACTGATATGTTGTGAACATAACAATGCAACCGCTTATATATAAACTCTTGTGTAATAAAATATATAAACAGACATATTAGAAGATTTATAAAACAGCATATACTCACATCATATAAACTCATACGTACATATATGTACTCTACATATAAATATATACTAGAGAATGAACTAATAATATATATCACTACTTACTATATATGCATTTCAATACCAGAGGAATAGAGGCTAGTGGAGATGGTGGGTCTCGGCCTGGAAGAGGAGGGGGAGAGAAAATGGACGGAGATGAGGGAGCATGGGCGGCCGAAGTCAGGTGCAACATGGCATGCTCGCACGGAGGAAGAAGGCTAGGGGAAAAGAAGGGACAGTGGCGATTTTAGGAAGTGGATGAATCTGGGAGGAGAGAAAATGAGAAAAAAAATGAAAAAAGAAGAAAAGAGGACATCTTAGTTGCTGAAGAAATAAGAAGAGGAGGAGACCTGGGAAGGAAGCAATAATATGTCAGGGACGCGAATCTGAGCAAGCATTCGTATAAATTAAATTATCTTTGAACCGATGAAATTTTTTTACCAATGGGAAAAGAAAAGTCACGAATTAAAATTCTCTTGGGAATATCAATGGCTAGCCGATGTATTTATGGGCACGGTAGAAAATGAGTGGACAAAAGAAATCCCAGAAGCCAAAATACAGAAGCGATACAGTAAATCTTTCCACGGGTTCCGCCACTTACCGGAATTTCAAAACACCGAATTTAATATACCGTAGAGAACAACATGATGAGACGATCAAAACGGTATACAGATATCAGTGATTCGATTGAATTATAAAA
Source organism: Allium fistulosum (assembly GCA_030737815.1). NCBI lineage: Eukaryota > Viridiplantae > Streptophyta > Magnoliopsida > Asparagales > Amaryllidaceae > Allium > Allium fistulosum. Next base: position 101,873,537 of record CM060906.1, on the reverse strand, counting down.
ATTTGAATTTTCTACCAGCGAATAATGCAGCAAAAACGTAGAAAAATAAGATCGACGGAGCTAAAGAAGTCCGAATTTGGAAAAACAAAAAATGACGTCTTGCTCAGAAGATGGTTTAGAATTTTTCTATGTAAAAATATTCAGGTTTCGAAAACATTTTATTTTCATCAATTCCTAACGGATTAAATTGAAATAAAATTACACACGGAAATAAACTTTCATATTTTCGGATAAAAATTTACCTGTTGCTATGTTTAACTAGACGCATTTTAAATATCGAATTTTCGTTGCGAAATTTTATTGTTTTTGTTTTTATTTAACGAAAATTCATTTAACACAAAACGCACATTTCTTACGTTAAAATTATTATTTTGGTTTCTGTTATTGGTTACAACTATTTCATATTATTACCTTACGTTTTATTATGTATTACATTATCGGTCTTATTGAAATTGGTCATCTACGAATTTTGTTTTGGATTTGTAACTTATATATACAAAGAGATTTCCATTTAATAAATCGTAAAATTTTATTTCTATCGGATTTTTAATTAAAATTTTATTTAATTTAGTATTTTTAAAGCGTTAAAAATACGGGTCATTACACTAAGCGAATCGATAGCTTCGAAACAACATTTGCTACTCGCCTAGCAACAGTTGAAACATCGCTTTCAATAACATTATATGTTCTAAAAGAGGTTCTCCAACGAGTTCGTGGCCCTACACCACCTTCGGAAGATTGGCCAACTCCAACACCTTCTCCTCCTCCATCAAAACATTCTAAACTTTTTGAAGAGGAAAAAGAACCTCTAGAACATACCCCAAAATCTCCTACAAAACAAGCTAGTTCTTCCAAAAATGAAGATAAAGGAGATGATCAAGCCAAAACTTCCCCCAAAAATACTTAGATTTTTAATAGGTTCCATCTTTTGTATTATAATGAAATATGCATGTAATCACTCACTATGTTTAATGGTTATAAAAATGCCTTTTGGCTTGTTGCTTATGCATAATTATTTATCTCTCGTCTATTCATGATAATATGATTATTGATTATATCATACATGTTCCTGTATTAATGCTTTTTGATAATGCCAAAGGGGGAGAAATAATGGTAAGCATATATTCAAGGGGAGATTTATAAAATTATATCTAAGTACATTGTATAGTTGTCATCATAAAAAAAGGGGAGAATGTTAGGAAATCCAATCTATGGAAATCCAATCTATGGTTTCGATGACAATAACTATACAATGGAAATCGAATATACATATATATTTATATACAAGTACTTGCTAGAACAACAACACTAGAAAGACAAGAACGACGCTCAAAGGACACTACAAGAGACTACAAGTCGATAGGTACAAGAAAGTAAAAGAAAGGATGCACAAAAACTTACATGCACCATATCAGACGTCTGGGTGCACAAGCCAGACGTCTGAAATAGTTCTCTGGAAACAACAAACAGCCTAAACCAGACGTCTGGTAATAGCACTCGGACGTCTGATCCTCTACTATATTCAAAAATATATAGTATCAGACGTTTGAAACAAATACCAGACGTCTGAATTCAAACTCGAACTTCATAAATAAACTACAACTGCCACATGTGAATGGACATCTCCGCTTCTTTTTGCTGCAACTCTTCACTATCAACAGAAGCAACCTTAGAGGATTCATTAATGGATGTAACTAGTCAAGATACCTATCTACAACTATATATAGCATCAAGAATCAAGAGAACACAACTTACTTCACTTACTTACGCTTTCTAATTCTATACTCGATTCTTGATCTCTGCACTCTAGCAATCTTTACTTGTATTCACTCTTCCATATACTTAGTTCTTCATAGACAATATTCCTTAGAAATATATTGGAAGCAATTGTACTAATTAGTCAACATCCGTGTTATATTAGAACACACATTTGACAAGAACAACTCATTGTAACCAAGCCTATTCCTCCGGGCGAAGCGAGAGTTATTGATAGTCGAATTCCGAAGGGGAGCTTCGGGACTGGACATAGGATGTGAGGTCCGAAGCAGTATAAAATTCTGGTGTGCTTATTCTATATTTACTTAGATTAATATTATTTTAGTTGCATCATATATTTTGTCACATATACTTGCATATACATTACACGATCCACCCGGTAGACTTTCAGTGACCACCTTTGTTATATTTTATTTCAAGACAGTAAGGAAAAACGCATACACAACACCACTGTTATTCATATAAAAAATGATTTAGATTAAGCCTAAAGAGCCTGATACCTTAGTCGGGTTGTGCTTGATTCAGTTCATTCTACTTTCTCATCAACTCTAACATCTAAAAACATAGTAATCTAAAATAATGAAATAAACAAATGCATCTGAATATTGTCCCCAAGGTAATTTGATAGCAACTGCATAAATTAATTAAATGAATTAGTCTAAAACATAATAAAATGGATTTAAATCATGTTCTTTACTAATTAATGTTTTTGAGGCTTAGTAGAATCTGTAGTTACAATAAATTCAAAGTTCATGCTTGATGATAAAATTGGTGGAGCTATCAAAATCTAAAGAAGTTGAAATTACCTAATTTGTCTAAGTTTAGACCGAGCTTTCAGTAGGTAAAAGTTCCGAGGTCATGGCGAATTTGATAGCTTTAGCTTATTCAAGGATACCGGAATGTGCAATCCTGCATCCACCCTACGCACAGTGCTTATAACCACAACAAAGATCATGAAGGCATGAGGAGGCGGAGCTGCAGTTGAAGACTGTTATAAAGTGTACATTCTTGAGTCATTTTCACCTATATTATAATGTTAGTACAATTAAATTTTGATTACCAAATGTAATAGAACATTGATATAGACCAATATAAACGTACTATATGTATACAAATAATAATAATGTAGTGTCTAAGCTCAGTTACTTGAAATATTAACAAATCTGATAAGTAGAAAGTGACATATCAACCTAAGAACAGGAAGACATTTTAATAAAACATCCTTTAAGACAACACTTCTAGTGTGAGTACCTTATTTCCGCTGAAGTTTTCCATTTTTAACCATTGTACTTTCCCATAGATGGAGCAATAAACAAAATTTATTTAGAAAACATAGAAGCATAAAAATAAACTAAAATCAGCAATGCCTTATTCATTATGAAGCATCAATTATCCCAAAGCTAATCCACTGAAAATAATAAAAACTTAAAATAGTAGAATATGCTGCGCTAATTGGTCAAAATACAAAAACCGATCAAAAAATAACGGTAAGAAAGAGTAATCAGATGGGAGATGAAAACTATGTAAAAAGCCTAGAATATGAAATTTTAAAACAGTGGATATTGCAAAAATATCCAAATTTACCTCTTTTAATGAACAAATCTACCAATTCTATGTGAAGGTAGAAATCTGAACAGTGATCCACGTTATCTGCAACAAATAAATAAAATAGGATTATAAATCATAGCAGTAGATGTTCAAAAGCGAGGAAGTTAAAAAGAAAAGAGGATCAGGGAAAGAAACCTAAAAATGGATAGAAACGTGAAAGGGAGAAGAAAATGAGTTTTCTCATTTTTGTTAAAAAGTAACTGTTCCCTCTAATTGTTGAAATGACAGAAATAACCCAACAGACATTTTTTTTCTGTAGGTGCATGTAATGATAAAAAGGACATCTTGGTCAATGCTAAAAAAGCTTCACTTTGACCTAGTTGATCAAGTATTTGGTTTATGTATAAGATATCTATGTATGTATGTATGTATGTGTGTGTATGTGTTATTGAATGGTGTCGAATTTGAATGGAATTGTTCATATAATGATAGTCGCCATAAACTCACTTCTAATCCCTTTCTTCTGTCTTACTTTTAAAAAACTCAATCTTTTAAATATTTTTGAATGAAATGTTTTCTATACTTATACTAGTATAAAAGATATTAAGAAATGCCGTTTCAAAGCTGTTCTACTTATAAAATAAAGTTACAAAAAGTTATGTTCCATATAGCGATAGTCGCTATGGATGCACTATGGGAAAACAAGTTTTTAGTAAAGTTTAAAATGTTACTATATAAATATTATGAAATCTTTTCAAAGGAGTTTTATAAAAGATATATAAGTATTTTAAAAAAAGTTTGATGTTTAAATAAATTTCAAAGGAATTTATTTTGAATTTATAAAGTAAAGATTTTTCGTATTATATATACAACTTGTTTATTTTATCATAGTAGAAAAAGATTTCAAATCAATTTCAGGTAACTATTTTCAAAGTAATATTATTTAACTATTTACAACTTATCTCTGAATGTTTTATAAGGTATTATATATATAACTTATAAAACTAGTTTAATATTTTAGTAAAGTATAAAGAGTTTTATTTCACTTTCCTTCTTTAAGCAAATTTTCAATTTTATTAAACACAGTAGCTTTTACAAATATACCTAGCTATATCATTTTAAAACCAGTTCTAACTTATATACTAATATCTTTGAAAATCTAATTGGAAGAAGGGACGGATTGGGAAAACTTAAAGAAGAGAATTTATTTTTGGTTTGAAAAACCTATTGCAACTTTTATTTTCGATTATAAATGATGGAACCGCCTATTGAGATACTTAAAAAATGATAGGTTTGAAAATTCTATACGAAATGAAATGGAACAATATTTTTGAACCTAATTTGTATTTGATTGGTAAATAGGAATAGTACATGATGGAGCTCGAGCAAAATGTATTGATTCATTTATCTGGGAGGAGGGCGAATCTAGGATTAGTAACAATTAATAAATTAGATTAACTTATTAAATATATCCTTGGTACATACATCTTGATCGGAAAAAATCAATCGAAAAAGAAAGAATTGGAACTGATCGATATCTTTCTCGAAACAAACAAAAAGAAGGATGAAACATAAATCGTAGATCAACTAAATCCTCTGAAGGGTGTGACGCGGGGTGAACGATTTCCAAACGGACTCCTTATTCATTAGATGGAGAAGATCGTCATGATTTCATGATCTGCTGCCGTACCTGTCCCAATTCCAACATTTCGGACTCGGATCATAGGGATCACTGGAAATAATGTGATTTACGTATTAATCACAAGAAGTTACACTTTAAAAATAAACATGTAGTTAAACTTGCATATGGTTTTTATTATTACATTTAACACTAAAACCAAGTGGGGAGTGAGGTAGATATCTCTAATTATGAGAGATAAGATTAATGTTCGTGTAAGGATGGAGCGACAGTGCCCTAACTTACTGACTTCTGTCTTGGTCGTGGAATAGTTAAGTTGGAACGTCAGAAATGTGGTAAGTGTACAAACCTTGATTTCCAGAAGCATTCGCTTAAAACTCGATAGTCTATTAGTAAATTACTGAAATTTGACCAAATATAACTTTAGAAGTAACAAAAAGCTTCACAGCTTCATAAGCTTTGAGAACCCTCGGGGAGGAGAATTCGTATGAAACGTAACTAGCTTTCACTTACTTCTAAAATAACTGGAATTAAGTTTACCGAAAATTCATTGATTAGCTTTAAAGAGTCTGAGATCAGATAAGTACGTATAGTACTTATGAATACCACTTCAAAACTATTACATGGCTTTATGTTTTGGAGGTGAGTTGGTAGAATCCATGTCTGATTCTGATATATGTTGAGATGATGAAATCCATGCCGGATTCATGATTTGTTCGAGTATTGAAGTCTCTTGTAAAAGATGCCAAACATAGCATAGACATCAGAAAATGACAGAAAATAGAGTAGTATGCATAGCCAGTTGGTTTAGCTAACCTGAAATGGTACATCAAATCTGTATCTAGAGTATGCTTATTGATTGTTGCTAGCGAAAGTTGAGGGTATTCGGGTTCTTGTTTTCTGCATGGCCTAGCTATGTTGATTTTAAGGTATATTTTATCTTGTGATATACGACACATGGAAGGAAATCTATGATCCTTGTCATGAAGGCCCACCATGAAGTATTGAGGGCATCTCAAATGGTAAATCCATATACGAACACACCTTAGCGATTTTAAATGTACTCTGATATGTTATGGTGTGACCAATGTAAGCATCACGCCTATTTTCTGAGTTATATTCACACTTAGAAATTATCTATAAAATCACCTAGTGTAAATATCAATTGAGTTGGGTCCTTTCGAGGGGAAACCAATTCGATGATTTGGTTGGTCTTGGAAATACAGTTATGTGTTTATACGCATTTCTGAGTTTCTCATACTAGACTTATGTTAGACACGTGGTATTTTTTTCCAAAATTTCTCGTGTACTCATTTGAGTAGCTTGAGGAAAGCAGGTTTTAGTTGGATGCCTCAAGATTATGGAGACAAGGTGGATGCTTCCACCTATTTATCTATCTATCTATTTTAATTTCCATTCACTAGTATGTAGGTATGTATTCTGCATTATGAGGATAGGTAGTTATAACTGCCCAGGGTGATAGTAGGGCTTAGTCATTTTGCAACTATGAGATTTATGTATTTTGGGGTAACTCTTTGTACTATACTTTGAGATATTATATATTATTGTTCCGCATGTGAGATTCTGATATTGTGTTCTTCTTTTTTGTTTTATTTCATTTTCTTTTATTTTTTACCCTAGCTTTCGATCTTTTTGACACTTGAATGTTTGGCACATAAATACCGCGGATGTATTTAGTGGCGACATTCGTTGGTTGAAAAGGCGATTGTTTCATTATGGTATCAGAACTGAAGGTAAAGAGAGAACCTTAGCCTTGGTTAGGTATAACTCATTAAAGAAATATGGTAATGGAATGCCTTGTTATGATTTGAGTGTATATGCATGTGAGAGCGTATTGATTATTGCAAAACTAGACTTTTAAAAAGTTCCCTTTAAAATAACTCTTTCTTTGAATTAGTCCTTTCTTAGTAATCTTTCTTGAAATAACTCTATCTTGAGGTATTCTAAAGATTTACTTCTATAAATTCAAGTAGCAAATTATGAGTACTTTTTCTGCTAATGTTAGCGGAGGTAGAGGTTATGGTGGTCGAGGTTGTACCATCACCAATAGTGGGACTCGAGCTCCATGGAATGATGCTCCTATAGTCCATCCTAGAGTGATGTGGTTAAGGAAGTGGTGCAAGTTCGGCCTCTAATGAACTTTTCTTCACTTTGTCATGATTTTGAAAGGCTTGGTAGTCAGAGGGTCTATGGACTGAATCAGTTGTTGAGGTGCAGACATAGCAGTGGTTGTGTGAGAAGATCTTTGGGGATTTAGAGTTGGGCGATGCTATAAAGTATCGGTTGGTTTCTCATCATCTTTCTAACACGTGGTATTTTTTTCCAAAATTCCTCTTGTACTATTTTGAGTAGCTTGAGGAAAGCAGGTTTTGGTTGATGCCTCAAGCTTTTGAAGACAACCTGAATGCTTCCATATATCTATCTATTTACTATTTTCTTTCCTGTTCATTATTATATAGTTATGTATTCAGCATTGCGAGGACAACCAGTTATAACTATCTGGGCTAATAGTATGCTTAGTCATTTTGTAACTCTGAGATTTATGTATGTTGGAGTAACTCTTTATACTGCACTTTTGAGATATTATATATTATCATTCTGCATGTGAGATTCTGATATCATGTTCTTCTTTCTTGTTTTGTTTCATTTTATTTTATTTTTACCCTAACTTTTTATCTTTTCGACACTTGAGTGTCAGCACATGAATACCGTTTATGTATTTAGTGTCGACATTCGGAGGTCGAAAAGGTGATTGTTACAATTTTTGGTTTAGATCCTTTACCTCTTCATCCATTTCTACCATCTTTTTCCTCGATGACATCTTTAACTTCCTATATTCTCTTTCATATCTAGCTCACATAATAAGGGATACCAGTAAAACCATGTCAATAACCAACCTATTGTAATTATTATTATGAAAGTTAGCCCAAAAAGAACTTTTTCTCAAACCTAATTTAAAATTTTAATGTGTATGTCTTGCATCTTCGTTGAGTTTGTAATTCATGATCCTCTATCTTCCTTGAATGCACATAATTTGTTCCTCGCAACCTATGATGTTTATGAGTCTTCTCCTCATATCCTTAAAGAAAATAAAGTCAGATGATATATATGCCTTGAAGTAAGCCTTCATAGGTCTAATTACTATGTAGATATGCACCTTTTGTGTGTTAAAGGTTGATCTGACAAGTAAAATCTCCTTGGTTGAGATGTGAGGAAGGAGTTCCAACCATATTTTCTACCTTGAGATATGGTCGATACTGAAATAAGAAATTCCTTACCATATCTTTACATATTTATAGCACAAGAAATGTAATATGTAACCTATCAAGCGGGAATCTCATGGCATTGCTAATCCAATCCATTTGGTTGATGAGATTGTTGTTGAAGACAATTAAACAAATTTTTGGGCTATTGACCTCTGGCCCTGAAATTTTGTCATATTGTCTCAAGAACCTAACAATTCTTAAGATGTATTTTTTTTGTCCATTTAAGAAAACCATAAAGCCATCTACAAATAATAAACACGAGACCAAGGAAAAAGTATTGAAATTTGAGAATTTACTTATCTCTCGTTTTCCTATTATCTCATGAATTCCATTGTTTGATATTTCCACTACAATGATGAAAATAACCGATGAAAGAGGATTTCTCTATTGAACTCCTTTATTATATTTAAAGAATCCCTTTAATGTACTATTTACAAGGGCAGAATAATATAATTCATGATGATTCTTCAAATCGTCTGTTCGAGTGTGTTCAAGAAACCAAAAGTCATGAAAACTTTTTAAATGAATAACCATGAGATTCTATCATGGATTTGGCTATGTAATATTTTTATAAAAATATTTAAAACTCTAATATCCTTAATTTTCTGATATCAACTCATGGGCTAACAAAGTATTATTTGTAATCAATCCTTTTTTAACATATCCCACTTGAGAGGAAGGAATAACACGATATAGTATAAATGTCTTCCATTTTTCTAGAATTTTAGAGAAATTGCAAAGTTTGATGGCCTTAAGATGCAGCAATACTTCAATTTCTCCTTTTTAGGTATCAACACTATGTTCATTGATTTACAACTCCTTAGGATCTCCTTCATTACAAAGGACAATTAGAAGCTTTGGTGAAGTACCAATACTCTTGTTAGAAATGATCATTAGATCTATCACACCCACATTCTCATTATCCATACTTAATGCCACTTCTCCAATCTCCTACAACTTTGGTATCTTGATCAAAGCATTTGAAACTCTTTTTATGGTATATTTTGGACCTTTGCTAAGAAATTATGTCTTTATACTTATCATATAGTGGGAAGCGAGATCCCATAGATGTACCCCAAAACTACAACAATATATTACATATCAAAAGAAAACACACTTTAATTTTTTTAGAATTAATATTCGTCTATGCAAAACAAATAAATATATGGGAATGAATATTTTGTGTGATTAGTTATCCACATATTCATTGCTATCTTCAACCAAATTATTGACAATGGAAATTGATTTAACAAGTAGTATTGACTGTTTCTTCCTAAAATCGCTGGGGTATGCCTGTAGTTCTCAACATTGATCTTGGCTCTCTAATGATATTTTGTTCATCCACTTTGCACCTATTTTCCATTATGGACTTTATATAACTTATTCTTTGTTGCTTGCATTTTTATAAAGTGCACTAATTTAGGAGTTTATGCATTCTCCTTCATTATCCATTCTTAAACACATGATGTCATGGTTTAAGATATTTCGAATTAAACTAAAAATTGTAGTAATCCAATAATAATACCACAGTTCATGCCACAACAAAAAAAAGTGAGATGATACTAGGTTCGTCACAAAAAACTGAACACCAAAATACAACGCTACACGTTACTATAGTTTTATAACCCACATAGAATAAAATATAGTATATATACGTATGGTACATAAAAATTGAATAGAAATACAAACACACACACACACACACATACATACATACATATATATATATATATGGGGGTGGGTATGTGTTTAGGTGGGGTTTAAAACCAACTCCAATGTCATACATGCCAAATATCATAGTCATAGGGTAGACATCTCAAATACAACAATCTAGCGATCACACACCAATTGCAACAAAATCGGTAAACTACATTAAAAAAATAATTCTATTAGATAACTACAACTTATGTTAGTCTTCCCTAATTGTTAATCATTTAAATTCTTGCAATCTAACCAAAACAACATCATGTCCTCTCCTGCTCACAATTTACCTCATATAACTGTTTATTTCACTACGAAATTACGAGGCATATAGTAGGGGTGTTATAGAAAATACATTTGATTTTCTTTTAATCAAATACGCCCAATATCTCATGTAGATGTCTTTGAAAGTATCTTGCACCTCCTAGAGATGTAATCGGTACCTTCCACTCATAAAGGTGAACAAACTCTAAAATAACATTAGTCAAGCACTTGAATTACTGGATTTTGATCTATGTTGTTGATTGATAACACAATACTCACAAAAGGGTAAAGATATCTTATTGATATACTTCAAGCACTTGAATTACTGGATTTTGATCTATGTTGTTGATTGATAACACAATACTCACAAAAGGGTAAAGATATCTTATTGATATTGCAATAAGTTTTTATTTTGAAAGATTCTTCAAACCGTATTCATACATGTGACTAATTTTTGAAAGAATCTTCAAACCATGTTTTTATAGCTCGTAGTACAACGTGTTAGCAACCGACTACTTTAAGGTATTTAAATTAATTTATATTTTATTTTATTATTATTATTATATATTTTCAACCTTAGAAAAAAATAAGCAAATATTTTTATTTGTATATATACGTATATTATAAATTAATTAATATGCTTAAATTGTAATTTATAATATATATTTATATGTATATATGTATATGTGTGTGTATTACATATTAATAAAAAAATCATTATAAAATATGATATTATTTTTAGGTATAATATGCACACACATATAGTTTACATATAAACATGTTTGGTTTATATATTTTATAGTTTAAAATGTTTAGTACTTACACATGTCATAGTATGTACGTATATATATAAGTTAATATTTTTGTACGCAAAGTAGAATGAAAAAATAATAGGTATATGTAAACACATCTATTAAAGTTTTAAATTAGTTTAACAAATTAATTTTAGTATCAATTTAAATTTTAAACTTATATTATTAAAATATTTTAGATGGTATATATATTGTAAATAACCGAAAAAAGGATTTTTGACTTTAGCTCTAGACACACACACACATATCATTTTAAAATAATTTGACTAGGCAAAGAAAATATAAGTTTAAAATTCAGTCTCCAATTTAAAAAATATTTTATATTTCAAATTTAAATCTGAAAGAAAGTTTATTTTTTCAGAATGAAAAATATATTTAGTTCAAAGATTAAGATCAAAAAATATTTAACGTCGAGATATTATATTATATTATATTTATATATTACACATATTTATATACGAGGAAGGCTCAATAGCACCCCTCTTTTGTAGCATCTCTTTAGTACCCCATTATTCCATCACAAGGTTTGGTTTAAATATTACTTGTTTCTCTCTCTCTCTTTCACATCATATTATTGTTGAGATAAATCATTGTGGTGAAAAGTAAGGGTGCTAAAAAAGAGGGGTATCATTAAACTTTTCTTTTTATACACACACACACATAAATATATACATATATATAAGTTCAATCTAGGACCATTTACTTTACGTAGATTATAATACGACGCTCTGCATTAGCTTATATATTGGCAAAAACATATCTATACAATATATTTTTTATTGTTTAGATCCTATCCTTTATGACATCTACATTACAAACATTGTTGTTAAACATATGACGTTCCAAAACAAGACAAATAAATTAAACAAAATTTTAATTTAATAATGTAAAACTAAAATTTTTAATATAAATTTAAATCATTCAAAGTAAAATTAAATTAAATTAAAATTTAAAAATAATTCTTTTTCTGCATCAAAAACATTGAATATGTTTTAATGTTACATGACTATTCACGATAATAAAAATTGAAGGTCTAAAGCAATAAGTAATAAATGGAATTTTTTGAAATTATCTTCTTTCACCCAACTACCTGTGCACTTGATCTAACAAACCTGTCTCGCACAACCTTGTGATGTTTGTGAGCGTTCTCCATTTCTCCTAAAAGAAAATGGCACACAATGATATATATGACTCTAAGTAAGCCTTCATAGGTCTAATTACTATGTAGATATTACCTTAAGCATGTTAAAAATTGTTATAATAGCAAAAATTTCCTTGGCTGAGATATGGGGAAGGAGTTCCAATCATATTTTCTACTTTGGGCTTTAGTCGATAGCAAGCCTAGTAAGAAAACCCTCACCCCCTTTACTTATTTGTAATCCAAAAAATGTAATTTGTAACCTCTTATGTGTGAATCTCATCGCATTGCTAACCTGATCCTTTTGGTCGATAAGATTGTTATTGGAGATAATTGAACAACTTTTAGGGCTATTGACCACTAGCCCTAAAATTTTGTCATATTGTCTCAAGTAACCAACAAGTCTCAAGGTGTATATTTTTCCCATTAAAAAAATTATAATGTCACTTACAAATAAAAAAATGAGACCAAGCACATTTATATTAAAATAAGAGAATTTGCATGTCTCTCCTTTCCCTGTTTCCTCATGAATTTCATTATATGATGTTTCCATTGAAATAAGCCAATGAAAGATGATCACTTTATCGAACTCTTCTGTCTGATTTAATAAATTCCTTTAATGTACTATTGATAAGGAAGGAATGCTGATAGTTATGATGATTCTTCAATCCATCACTTTGTGTGTGTTTAAGAAACGAAAAGCCTTAAAAACTCTCAAAATGAAAAATCATGAGATCCTATCATAGAATTTAGCTACATAAAATTTCTTAACAATGTTTAAATCTCAAATATCCTTATTGATTTTTTGATATCAACTCGTGAACAAACAAAGTATATTTGTATTCAATCCTAATTTAATATATCACACTTAGGAGGATCGAATAATATAATATGTCATAAGCATTATTCATTTTTCTACGACTTTAGAGAAGTATTTTTTTATAGAAATCACAAAGCTTGATTGCTTTACATTGGAGCAATACTTCAATTTCTCCTTTTTCTGAGGATGAAAGTAATATATATTAAGGAACAACTCCTTAGGATCTTCTTCCTTTCAAAGGATATCGAAAGCATTAGTGAAGTCTGATCAAATAATTGAAAGAGTTAGTGGTATGCCCAAGGGGAAATTATGTAATTTGCCACATATACCTAACTCTATAGTCAATCTTGTTTGTAATAAAGGTGTTTGTTTTCTTCTATATACTTTGTTATATTATGATATAATTTATTAAGTCATTAATTTAAAGTATATAATAAGAAAATCCTTAAATAAAATGTTAAGTGATTGTAGTTGCAAAAGGGTGTAATTATGAGTAATTTTTTAAAAAAACCCTACTTCAAATAGTAGAGCTAGGGAACTCGACTGTCCACCACACCGGTCCCCCTTTTTAGCTAGCCCAACTTAGAGCTTCAATTCCCCACCATTTTTATTCGGTATTTAAGGGAATAACCACCCCAAGCTATTTGGGAAACACAACTCAATTTACCAGGACTCGAACCCGTGACCTCAAGGAACTTTGTTCCATAGTCGCTAAGCAGCCCTGACCAACTGAGCTATGCTCGAGTAATTAATCACAATATGAAATAACATTTTGTTTTAAATATTCCTAGTCAAGATGTTCGTGAAAGGATATTAATACATCCACTGAGATTACAGTGCGTAACTCTCTCCGAAAATTAGGCAGTGTATTACTTATGGCTATTATGGGCACCAAGGAGTTATGTACTTATAGTTATCAGATAACTAAGGAATGACTTGTCCGAGAGTATCTTGTTGGTTAATACCAATTAGTTAAAACAGGAAATCTCATGGTGATTATGTTACACAATTACTTTGACTTAAGAATGTCATGGAACTTCAGTGTGAGTACTCCAGTTTAGTTATAGTTAAATCATGGCATGGCGATGCATTGAGAGACAATAGTTTGGTCTGAGTTGAAGCTCTAGGAGTGAAACGGTATTCAATATAGAATTCGTCTCCTCAGTTGTATGTGGTTAATATCATGGTAAACTATAATAAACTCAATGTCAAAATCTTTGGCCAGAGTAGAACAGTTAAGAATTGTTTACCTAAAAATTGGTTTAACATCCATCGTGCCATCATGAACCAATAAATTGGTTTAACATCCTTGATATTACTTAAAGTGGAGTTTATTCGGTAGATTTGTCAAGGTATTGTTAAAACAAGGATTGACTTATCATCCAAGACTTAGCACAAGATGATATTATTTTTAATGGATCCATGTTACCAATGAATTTTTGAACGAATTATGAAATTTTCCGAGGATGCACGTCATATGTCCAAGGGCAAGGTTGGCAAGTTGCATAAAGGTGCAAGAGTCTATTGACCATTGGTTAATGGATGAAATAGATAATGTGTAAGCCATATTCTATTACTCATATGAAGATAGGCAAGATAGTTATTATGCAAAATAGCGTTAATTCACTCAAGGGCTTAAGTAGCCTTATTTAAGAATAGAGCTAAAAAAAACAAGTCCAAAAATTAGTCATATGCATAACCATGTTAGTAATAATAAAATTCGCATGATCAAGATAATAGGCTATGTAAATCTACCGGTCCATGTCATTGTTCATAAGTTTCAAGAGTTACAAATCAACTCTAGATTTTTACCCTAATTAAATTTAGGGTAACAAACACTTTGATTTTAAGAAAGAGAGAGAAAAGAAAATCATTTCCCTTTTTGAATGGTCGAGGGTGTCTATTTATAGGAGTGGTGGTAGGCGGCATGGCTGCCACATGTCTTTCGACATCAATGATTTTCGGCATCCTCCATTGTGCTGATGATATGCGGCCACCTTCGTTACATTGATGATTTATGACATCCCTTTGAAAATTAATGATTTACAACACCTCTCTGAACACTGATGTTTTATGGCAACCTTCTATTCATTGTTGGTATGCGGCAACCCTCCAAATATCATGAAGTTTGAAATCCTTCATAACTATTAGCGTTCGACATCCGTCTTTCCATCGATGATACACAACATCTGTCGCATCACAGTTATTTGATGTCAAGCACACCTCTTTAAAGTTAGGCATCCTCCCTTTGCTTGATGCTCTATAACGTTAAGTTGCAGAGGCTCGATATCACTTGAATTGCTTGAGATTTGATATCTTCTTCTATTATTGATAGCTGATATCCTTCCTTGTATTGATGAACTTCGATATCCTTCTTGATACTGTTGATATGTGGTATTATCGACAACTGGAGGAGTTCGATATCCTTTGTCGAAACGGTTATAATTGTAAAGGCCCGATATTTAGGTATTCGACATCTTTACTAATACCAAACCTCTTTTTGATTGACTTTAGGTTGATATATCATAGCTTTTCAGCATCTGTTACCACTTGATATCACTTAAGGTTGGCACAATATCTCCTCCCTTCCATGCATTCGACAACCCATAAAGTTTTTTGAGGACTTCAATTATCTCTTAGTAATGCTTGGATTGCAACATCCCTAGAAGCTGTCTTGAGATATGATATCTCCTAACCTTCATATTTTCGGCAACCCCTCGGGATTTTTGAAGTTTGACGTCTTAAAATGTTTGAAAGATGACATCCTTTGTTGAGTGTTTCACTACTTTTCTTTCAGCACCTATATATAGAAGTTTGACATCTTTTTTGGAGTTGCTTGAAGTTCAATATCCCTTCTTGTCTTTAATTTCTTTATAACATGACATCCTCTTGTTGAAGTAATATTACCTTCCTTTGCTTCCATGTTTATTCCTCTTATAAAATATGTGGGTAACATTTGCTACCCTCCTCGTATAAAAGAGGCTTATTACACTTTAGTGTATCCCTAAGGTTTTTTTCACTTTTTCAAACTTTCCGCAAGATTTTCTCTTCAATCATGTTTTTCCTAAAAAATATGAAATGAATAATGATAATTTTCACTATTGACTTTATACTGAACTTTAAAAAACCCCTTTCGGACTTAATAAAGATTAGTTTATCCTCTTCTTTGTAAAGAGGTTTTCGTATTTCGATGTAAAGCCAAGTTTAATTGAAAGACCACAAATTTGCTCACTAGGAGGACTATAAATTCTCTTGAGCAAAATTTATTATAATCTAGTTTGAATAGAGAACTAGAAATCATCTGGCACTAATACCATTATCTTATTTGATTAGAAGTCCAAAAATCCACCTGACAATATCATAACTTGAACAGAAGACTAGAGAGCCATCTCTTTTTCAAATAGAAGACCAGAAATCAATTTGGTAATGATACTAAAATTTTCTATATAGGAGACCATAAATCCTTCTGGCAGTATTATTTCTTGAATAGAAGACCAGAAAACCATCTGATAATAATATCTTAATAAAAGACCAGAAACTCAGGTGGTAATAATATCTAAATAGAAGACTAGAAACTCATCTGGTAATAACATCTGAATTAAAGACCAGAAACTCATTTGGTAATGATATCTGAATAGAAGACCGGAGACTCATTTGGTAATGATATATGAACAGAAGACCAAAAACCCATTTGGTAATGATATATGAACAGAAGACCAGAAACTCATCTGGTAATAATATCTGAACAGAAGACCGGAAACTCATCTGGTAATGATATCTGGATAGAAGACCAAAAACTCATCTGGTAATAATATCTAAATAGAATACTAGAAACTCATCTCGTAATAAATTGTTTTTGACCTTCCTTTAAAGGTTACTTTAACTTCGCCTTGATGTGAAATTGAATGTGTATGACTGTTCCTCTTCTAGAAGATTGCTTTGACCCATCTTTAGGGTAGATTTGAACTTGCTCGATTGATTTCTTTTGCTCCTTACCACTCTTTGGGTGGTGATTTAAGTTTTAATTCTCTTTGCTCCTTACTACTCTTTGGGTTGTGATTTAGGCTTGAGCCCTTTATTACCTTATCGGTAATGATTTAGGCTGGTCGGTGCATTTGGTTAGCTATCTTAAGCAGAACCAAAGTCTTACCCGTCCTATCTCTAAGAGGCACTCCAGTCAGGCCTTATAGGCGGAACTGAAGATTGGTTTGGTGCTTCAGCCAGACCATCATAGACGAGACTAAAGGCTTACTCCGTCCTTCCTCTTTGAAGCGCTCATATCAGGCCATGTAGGCAGGACCGAAGGTTTACAGTGCTTTGGCCAGGCCATCTTAGGTGGGACTAAAGGCTTACTTTGACTTCCCTCTAGGAGGTGCTCTGACCAGGCCTCTATGACAGGATCAAAGGCTTTCTTTCGCCCCTTACTACCATCTTATGTAGTGATTTAGGATTTTCCTTTTAGTTCTTTTATTTTATTTGACTATCCATTCCATAGATTTGCTTGTCTCAATTTTCTTTATTCATCCACTATTGGGAAGTAAGGCCATAAATGTTCGGCATTCCATGTTCTCACTATTACATTTCCATCAGGTCGGCATAATCGGTAAGACCCTGGTGAAATTACTTAATAAATAACAAGAGGATCTTTCCAATTTGGTCTGAGAGGCCTGTCTGATGGATTTTTGGTATTTGTCATGACTTTTCGGAGTACTAAATCTTCTTTTTGAAATAATCTTCCTTTAACTTTGGATTTATAATACCTCGACATCCTTTGTTGATATTTGATCGTGTGTATGCCACTTCATCCTTTGGCTCATTGATTGAATCTAAAAATTCTTTCCTTAGTTCTTGATTAGTATCAAATGCATATGCAATTCTTCAATGAGGTGGAACCTTAACTTTGATTGGAAGCATTGCTTCACATCCATATGTTAAAGAAAAATAGGTATGTCCAACTGTAGTCCTAATATAAGTTCTATATGCCGATAGTACTAGCGGTAGTTCTTCTACCCAATTTCCTTTTGCTTTGTCCAGTCGTTTCTTATAAATAGTTTTAATGGTTTTGTTGGCAGTTTCAATGGCTCTATTAGCTTATGGATGAGCTACAAATGAAAAACTTTTGATTATTCCATTCTTCTTGCAAAATCTGGTGAATTCTTCACTTTCGAATTGAGTTCCATTATCAGATATTATCTTATATGGTATTCCAAACTGTGTAACTATGTTTTTAATCACAAACTTTAATACTTTTCCAAATGTTATGTTTGGTAACAGTTCTTCCTCTACCCATTTGGTAAAATAATCAGGCTACTACCATGAACTTAGTTCCACCTTTGGATATAGGTAATAGCCCAATTAAATCAATTCCCCATACATCAACGGGCCACAAGCTTGAAACCAAGGTTAATTCACTTGGGGCATATGTGGAATTATAGAAAATTCCCGACATTTCTCGCACCTTTTTACATGATTAACTGTATCATTATTCATTTGGGGATAATAAAAACCTTGCCCCATGACATTTTTTGCTAATTTTACCTCATTAGAATGATCACCACAGAAACCCTTATGTGCTTCTCTTAGCAATCTTAAGTCATTTTCCAGACTAACACACCTTAGGTAAGGGAGTGAATATCCTTTTTTATAAAGGATTCTGTTCATCATGGTAAAAGTTGGGCCCCAATGCCTTATCTTTCTAGCTTCTATCTTGCCCTTTGGTAGTTTTCCTTCCACCTACTACTCAACAATTGGTGTCATCCAGTTGTTTTCGTGTTGACTATTAATTTCTACATGAGTAGTTCCTTCTTGGTTTTCTTTATTGCCATTTCTCGATTCATTTCCTTTATCTGCTTGTATAAGGATTGAGATCTAGCCAATATCACGACTTCACTTTCATATTTAGGGGCCTTTTCCTTGATACTGGGAATTTTTTGAAAGCCTACAAGTAAAATTCGAGTTTCTGGTGCTCCTCGTGAGCTAGCTAGTTTTCCTAAAGAATCGGCTTGGGAATTTTTTTCCTCTAGAAACTTGGTGTGTGGAAAAGTCCTCAAATTGAGCTAACTTTTTAGTATCTTCTTGATATAAAGTATTAATTTAGCATCTTCATTTGATATGTCTGATTTAATTGCTTAACCATTAACCGAGAACCATTGAAAACTTCTATCCTTGGAATTTTTAACCAAAGAGATGGGGTAAGTCTCACTACAATTTATTCGTATTCAACCACATTATTAGTTGCGGGAAAACCAAACTTCATAGCATAATGCCCGAGTGTACATCGAGGATAATGATTACATATCCCAGACCTGTCCTCTGTTCATTTGACGCTCCATCAAAAAATAATTGTCGCTTATGCTTCAGATCTTTTTCCTTTTCTGATCATTCTTTGATGAATCATGTGCATTCATTTATGAAGTTAGCCGGAGCTTGCCCTTTAATTGCCACTCGAGGTAGGAACTTAATATCATACTGGCTAAGCACTATTCCCCACTTTACTAATCTTCCTGATGACTCGTGTTCACTGAAGACTTGTGTTAGTGTCAAAATTGGCCACCAACAACCAATTATAAGTGAAAGCACCAATATCCAATCAATGATCACAGATAGAGTATAGGTAGAGAATATAATATGAAGAATAACCAAAATTAAAATGAAAGCAAGTAAAAAAGAAAAGATTTACAGTGGTTCGGCTAACTCTGGCCTACGTCCACTCAAGAAAAATCCTTTTTATCATCAAGAATTTGATTACAGTTACAGTCTGGAATTTCTGAATAAAAATGGCAGAGTAGCCTCTAGGTGGAAGATGAAGAGAAACAAAGTGAAGATCCCCCTTTCTGAAGCCACACCTTCTGTATTTATAGGCGAAACTCTGGCTATAGGGCCTCCTCACCTACATGGGCCCACCATAGTGACCGTCGAGCCCAACTCGTCCATCTATGCCAACCTGAAGTAATTCGTATGCTAACCTAAAGCAGGTGACATGCCGACCCAAAGTAAACTTCATGTTGACCCGAAGTAAAACGTATGTCGACCCCAAGTGAAGTCCAATGCTGACCTGAAATGTAGCCTATACTGATCCCAAGCGAAGTCCACACCGACCTGAAATAAACTTCATGATGACCCAAAGTAAAATGTATGCCGACCCCAAGCGAAGTCCAATGCCAACCTGAAATGCAGCCTATGCCGACCTCAAGCGAGGTCCATGCCGACCCGAAGTGTAGCTTATGCCAACCCCAAGCGAGATCCATGCCAACCCGAAGTGTAGCCTATGCCGACCCCAAGCGAAGTCTAGGCCGACTCGAAGTAAACTTCATGTTGACCTGAAGTAAAACGTATGCCGACCCCAAGTGAAGTCCAATGTCGACCTGAAATATAGCCTATGCCGACCCCAAGCGAGGTCCATGCCGACCTGAAGTGTAGCCTATGCCGACCCCAAGCAAGATCCATGCCGACCCGAAGTGAAGTCCACGCTGACCCAAATTAAACTCTTCTCTACCGACCTGAGGTTGAAGCAATGTCGACTTGAAGTTAGGCTATTGCGGACCCAAAGTTATTCTATTGCCGACCCGAAGTAATATGCCGACCCCAAGCGAATTAGCAAGCCGATCCGAAGTAGAACCCGAAGCGAACCCTATGCCGACCCGAAGTAGAACCCGAAGCAACTCTATGTTGACCCGGAGTAACAATGCCGACTTGGAGCAACACCATGCCGACCCAAAGTAAAACCCAGAGCAAACCTATCCCGACCCGAAATAGAACCCGAAGCAACTCTATGCCGACCCGGAGTAACAATGCCGACCTGGAGCAACACCATGCCGACCCGAGTTGTGATTTTCTCCAAGTCCTGCGTCGTTTATCCATCGACTATGCTTAACCCTGGCTTCATATCTGTAATTAATTATCCATCCATCCATTTGAACCAAGTCTATAATATTCCAGCCTCGATAACCATGAAGTCTGTTATGTTAAATTCGCATATATACTGCCTTGCCAAAAGGCGGAATAACATTTGTCCCCTAAAACATGCCTTGCTATTGGAAGGCATATTTTGAACTACCATAAGTCCAAGGTCCGAAGTCCATAATCCATTAATCATCATATTATCCAACCTAGAGTCCAATCCATTGCCAATCAGGTTCCTTGATCTCTCCGAATCGTTAGCGAAATCCATGACTGTTCTAAGTTGATATCCAATTCCGTATCCATTAGCTGAATCCACGATCTCTCCGGATCGTTTTTTCCAAGTCTGGGACCTCTGCGGGTCCTGTAATCCAAATCCAGGACCTCTCCGGGTCCATATCCAAATCCGGTACCTCTCCAGGTCCATACCAAATCTGGGACCTCGCCGAGTCTATATCCAAATCCGGGACCTCTCCGGATCCATATCCAAATCCGGGACCTCTCCGGGTCCATATCCAAATCCGGGACCTCTTCAGGTCCATATCCAAATCCTTAGACCTCTTCGGGTCATTTTATCCTACTCCGGTCTTGACTCTCTGGTCGAGGGCTTATCCGTGGTTATCCTTCTCCGGCCTCGAATCTCTGGTCAAGGACTTAATCCGTGGAGTATCCTACTTCGTCCTTGATCCCCAACCAAGGACTTAATCTGTGAATATCCTTCTCTGGTCTTGACACTCCGGTCGAGGACTTAATCTGTGGGGTCTCCTACTTCGGCCTCGATCCCTAATCGAGGACTTATCCGTGTTTGAGTCCATCCTATCGCTCTCCGGCGAAGGGACTCGTAACTCGTGATTATTGCCCCATCTCTCCGGTCGGGGCCGTAACTATGACCTGTGTTATTTATTACATTAATCCAAATCCAATCATTCCAGAGTTCAATTAGTAAAATAAAAATATGTACAACCAAGAAAACTAGATAGCCATAGAACCAGAAAAACCAATGTTTGTAGTAACCAGAAAAAAGAAAATTTCATAAACCCGGGCACCACGGTTCATCGTTATCTCAGAGCATGCCTAGGGATCGTCCTCGATCCCGTACATGTGTAAGTGACTTAGCCGCATTACTTTGGGATATATTACTTATGCCATGCCATAAATCCAATCAGCTAATAATAAGTTGACGACGATGCCTTGATCCAGTGCCATCTTCGTTTGAGGTGGGCGGTGGCTACTCATGTTCCATTGCCACATCTTAATTCCTTATGTATTGTTGCAAATGACCATTCCTCACATGTTCCTCAATAATATCCTTCAAATTCCTGTAGTCGTTCATGTTGTGCCCATCTAGCTTATGGAATAGGTAATGCTTCCTTGATACTCGCTTGTATTCGGAGGATTCCCTTTTTGTCGACCTTCGATACTTGAGGCGCCCTCGAGTATCCTAATAGATCCTTTCTAGAGTTCCAGTCAAATCCATGTCGGAAGAGAATTTTGGTTCTCTCCATTGCCTTTTCAATGTATTAATGTTGTCATTCATTGTCCGTTTGCCTTTATCGCTCTTGTTTGAATCTTCCCTAGGCGGAACACCACCTTTTACCGCATAAACTTCAGCCTCCTCTCTCCCTTCTCTATTAGCCTTCGCATCTTTGTATCGTAGAAACCTTTCTGCTTCATGGTAAAATTCCCCGAGATCCATCGGTGGATCCCGTTCAAATGATATCTTGAAATCCGAATTATCCGCAATCCTTGAGATTGCTGCCATCAATACCATTGACAGATCGGGTCGACCCACTGAAGTCACTACCACATTGAACCTGGTTAAGAAATCCCTGATTGATTCTCCCTTCCACTACTTCATCGATGTTAAAGTCATCACACTATTGGGTCTCGCGATGTGGACCCGAAATTGCCTCATGAACCTTTCGATTAATTTCGTCCACATGCCAATAGAACCACTTTCCAATTGTATAAACCATAGCGCTGCTATATTCATCAAATACAATAGGAAGCACCATGCCATGACCTCCTCTGATGCCTCCAGTACTTTCATATGCCTCATACACCTTGTCAGATGAATAGCGAGATCCATCCTTCCATCATATGTCTCTAGCGTTGGTAGTTTGAATTCTAGTGGATTCCTGGCTTGCCTAATCATAGAAGCAAAGGGGCTCCTATTCACATCCTCCAAATCTCTATTTACCAATCCTCCCCTAATAGCCCGTCTGATCATGTTCGCTAACCTTTTGTTATCATCAAGTGGTAGTCTTTGTCCATTGTCTCCAACCTTCCCCCTGAGTCCACGAGGGAATCCTGAAACCTGCCCTTCTGGATGAGTATCCATATCCCGATCAATGCCAAACTGCATAGCACTACCTGGTATCCTGCCTGGAATCGAGCCAATATAATCTGGGGGCATGCCCCTGAGTGTGAACGATCAAGGGAAGCTCCAGGTGGTTCGCTCTATCCCGCATCCTATTGGCTTCGTTTCCTTGGTTTTGATTCTGGACTTCCTCTGTTCCTGCTGCTCCAACTCTGTGATCCACATTTCTAGTATTTCTTATAGCTCCATTCCCTTGGTTTTTCATTCCGAGTTGTCCAGTCTGTCGCAATAAGTTCTGCATCATATCCTCCTGCCTTTTGAGCATCCTTTCATGCATAGCATCCATCATCAGTTCCATCTCGTCTCTGGTGATGAAGATTGGGTCTGATTAGCTCCAAAGGAAGCCTCATGACTTCCCTCATGACGACTCCTCTTTGTCCTTTGTCTCCTTGTTATTTCCTAGCCATAGCTTCCTAAATCCGAGTTCTTAAGCTTTCAAATCCAAGATCCAAACTTTCAAATCCCTGAGTGCTAGCTCTCTCAATGAAAGCACCAAAATCTTGGCATCGAAATTGGCCACCGACACCCAATTATAAGTGAAAGCACCAATATCCAATCATAGATCATAGATAAAGTATAGATAGAGAATATACTATGAAGAATAACCAAAATTAAAATGAAAGCTAGTAAAAAGACAAGATTTATAGTGGTTCGGCTAACTTTGGCCTACGTCCACTATAGAAAAATCTTTTTTATTATCATAAATTTGATTACAGTTACAATCTGGAATTTCTGAATAAAAATAGCAGAGTAGCCTCTAGGTGGAAGATGAAGAGGAACAAAGTGAAGATCCCCCTTTCTGAAGCCACACCCACTGTATTTATAGGCGAAACTCCGGCTATAGGGCCTCCTCGCCTACATGGGCCCACCATAGCGACTGTCGAGACCAACTCGTCCATTTATGCCGACCTGAAGTAATTCGTATGCTAACCCGAAGAAAGTGACATGCCGACCTGAAGTGAAGTCCAATGCTGACCCAAAGTAAAACGTATGCCGACCCCAAGTGAGGTCCAATGCTGACCTGAAATGTAGCCTATGTCGACCCCAAGTGAAGTCCACGTCGACCCAAAGTAAACTTCATGCTGACCCGAAGTAAAACGTATGCCAACCCTAAGCGAAGTCCAATGCTGACCTAAAATGTAGCCTATGCCGACCCCAAGCGGGGTCCATGCCGACTCGAAGTGTAGCATGTGCTGACCCCAAGCGAGGTCCAATGCCGACGTAAAATGTAACCTACGCAGACCCCAAGCGAAGTCCATGCCAACCCGAAGTAAACTTCATGTTGACCCGAAGTAAAACGTATGTCGACCCCAAGTGAAGTCCAATGCCGACCTGAAATGTAGCCTATGCCGACCCCAAGCGAGGTCCATGCCGACCAGAAGTGTAGCCTATGCCGACCCCAAGCGAGGTCCATGTCGACCCGAAGAGAAGTCCACGTCGACCCGAAGTAAACTTTTCTCTACCGACCTGAGGTTGAAGCAATGCCAACCCGAAGTTATGCTATTGCCGACCCAAAGTAATATGCCGATCCCGAGTAATATGTCGACCCCAAGCGAATTAGCATGCTGACCCAAAGTAGAACCCGAAACAAACCCTATGCCGACCTGAAGTAGAACCCAAAGCAACTCTATGTTGGCCCGAAGAAACAATGCCGACCTAGAGCAACACCATACCGATCCGAAGTAAAACCCAAAGAAAACCCTATGCCGACCCGAAGCAGAACCCAAAGCAACACTATGCCGACCCGAAGTAACAATGCCGACCCAAAGCAACACCATACCGACCCGAGCTGCGCCTTTCTCCAAGTCCTGCATCGTTTATCCATCGACTATGCTTAACCCTGGCTTCATATCTGTAATTGATTATCCATCCATCTATCTGAACCAAGTCTATAATATTCCAGCCTTAATAACCATGAAGTCTGTTATGTTAAATCCACCTGTATACCGCCTTGCCAAAAGGCGGGATAACAACTTGTTTGAGTGGGAAGTTGGTCAGGACTTTGATTGGGTGTGCATGGAAATATGCCCTTAGCTTTCGAGCAGGGAGCACTAGACAATATGCTAAATTTTCTATGACCGAGTATCTGATTTCAGCATCCTTGAGTCTTTTGCTAATATAGTATACTGGAAGTTGGATTCCATTCTATTTTCTTATTAAAATAGAGCTTACTTTGTTATTGGAAACTACCATATAGAGGTAAAGATCTTCCCCTTTTTACTGGACTGGAGAAGATTGGAGGCTTTTTCAAATGATCTTTTAATTCTTTAAAGGCCTTTTGGAAATCTCTCCCATTCAAAGTTTTTCTTCATCTTAATCACATTAAAAAACGGTATGCACTTATCGATGGCTTTAGAGATAAATCTATTCAAAGTTGTGACGACCCACCTCCTCTACCCGTAGAAATCGACACTAATACATACTCGATATTCATGTGTCGTAAATCCAAGTGCCAGAGAGGCGGATTATTAGGGGTTTAAAAGAAAAAAAGATAGAATACATAACGAAACAAAATTTCGCATCATATATAACAACTTGTAATTATACATATAGATAGTACATATAATCACTCTCAAAATGAGATATCAAAGTCATAGAAAATACTAACCCAGTTAGGGATAGTTATAACTACCTATCCATATAGGTGTTGGTAGATACTTATACATAATACAGTGGAAATAGAAATAGATGTATATCTACATAGGTCACTTCATCTTCATGCTCCATGCTCCTTCCAAAATGCTCCAAGTTACCTAACTACTTAGCTGCCCAAAAAATAGGGCACCTAGAGTTTAAGGGGATAAGAAAATAAACTTCGAGTCAATCATGAGACTGGTGTGAAATGCTCAAAGTATGAATATTTGAAAACAAAGGGTATCTCATAAGACAATGCTGCACATAAACGCGAAATGGGTTTTTACCTTAAGATAACCAAAACATTTGCTACGTAAAATTGGGGATATTATCTTTAATGACATTCTTTGAAAATCATTTCAAATAACATATTAATCATAGTTGGAATTGTTATATTTGTTTAATTCAATGGCATAATAAATTTACAAATAAAACCGTATAGGCTTGTATTGAAGAATGGATTCCATACAACGACAAAGTAAGGGACTACCTTCCGATGATACATCTCTAGAAAAATGCACCTGAGGCTCAAACCTCTCCCAACATAGAACCGACCTACCTTTACTATAGATAGTACCGAATATCCCATCACCCTAGTCATTCCCGATCTTTACCGGGATCCCAAAGCATATTAACATACCCGAAATATAGAGGGTAATCTATAATGGTGATGACCGTATCCTAATGGGAGTGACCCACTTAGCCTTGCCGCATCTAACCTGCTTTTGTCATTCCTAGGTGGTGAGGCTTGAGGTAACGATTACCTTTTTCATAGCACACCTTTCACCTGAACGACACATTACCAATTCCATCATATACTATTGATTTCCACAAATGTACAACCAATGAGCTCGTACGTTTCAGAGAAGGGTGTTAAGTATATGAGAGTACCTTCTACACCACCAAATAGATGTACGTTTGTAAAAATTAGTGTACGTGCATTTTAGAAATGCAATGTCAGACATTCATCCATACAAGTTATCTAGGAACAAGACAAATCGAAGGAACTCTCCTGCTACATCTTGTCCGGAATCACCCCCAAGATTAGTAGCGAGTTACCTTTACATCAAACAACAAATGAAGATACTACCGCCACATATAAATGATATGGGAAATTTCCCCCAAGGGTTAGTGACAAGAAACCCTTCATTCCATTTATTATCATTCCATGTCTTCACCTTCAAATGTGTAAATTGGTTCGAAGTGGTTTTAAGATAGGAATCACCAAATTCGATCCCGGTCCCTTCGAACCAATCATTGATAAAAAGATGTTAAATTTAAGGGTGATTATCATTTCATTCATTAATATCTGTTATCAAATAAAATATCTCTTTCGGAGATATAAAACTTTAGATCATATTCTTTTCCAGTATATACGGAGCCATTAAACCTCTATTTAACTTTGGAAATACCAAATCAAAATCATTTCTCATAAATTGGATTGCAAAATCTTATTGCGTAAAAAGGGTCGATAGAAATTACACTAATTTTACTTAACATCAATTTCCGTATTTAACCTTTATTATCCATCGAAAAATGGTGAAATCACCTTTTAAATTCATACGGATAGTATGGGTTCCCTCCATGAAATTTAATACCAAGTACGTTTCTATAAAATCCAAGTTGTATTAAATTTGGAAAAAAATTAAATCTATTACGCTTGCTTCGTGTTCGATATTTCGACCTTATCTATTCCTCACCAAGGAAAGAGGCTAGGTAAGCCAGGGCACTGTTTGCTCCTAAACATCTCCTTAGTTTAAGCACCTCATATCCAAATCTCATGAATAGAAAACACACTCTACTCATCGACTTTTAGAGCAAAGATTTAATCACTTAATCATAACAGCTTTTCTTTAAAGCATTTATTTAAAAAAATTAAAGTAAATTATAAAACCTCCAAATCATCTTCAAAATACTTAATTATTATTTGAAAACGTTTACAAAGATTTGGGAAAGAATACTTAAGTTTAAAGCCATATATCAAAAGTTATTAAAAATCGTTGCAAAAAGTGCTGTGAATAGTGCTTTAAGGCTTATTTGATCAAAACAACTTTTCTATCATTTAGAAATTCATTTTTACAACTCAAATCCTTTTTAAAAAATTTTTAATATATTTATAGAATTTATTTCATATTTTAAAAAAAATATCAATTTTGAAGAATTTATCGCTTTGGTTTCTGAACTGCCAAAGCGAGACTATTTTGAAAAATTGATTTGCTCATATTTCAAAATCTACTAAACAAAATCTCGATCGTTTTCTTTTGTTTGAAAACTATGATTATAAGAGTTCGGAAAATTCTTATTTCAAAGAATTCCAACTCCGAATCCATTGTATAAATGGATTAACTTTCTATGGCGCAAAATCGCGAACTACCATTGCGCGACGCGCCTATCTTAACTGATTTTTCATATCCTTTCCAAAATTTGTCGAATTACTTTTAAATATTTATAAAACATTTCTAAATCATTTTAAACCATTTTAAAGAGGTTTAACAATCTCATATACACCATTTTATTAATTAATGGAAAATGATTGCCTTTGTGATATTCGACGTGTATTAAACGTTAATCATTTACACATCAAAACAAACATATTATCATATCTAAACATGGTTCACAATCATCACAACCAAGCATAGCTAAACATATATATATAATCCAATATATCATAATAGAGTTTCTCACCTTCGATTTAATCGAACTAACTTTAAATCGACTATAACTCTGCTATTTAGAAAATTTAGCTCGCTATGCTTGTACTGAAGCTCCTAGTTATGCTTGGCCTTGGCCTTTGGTGGTAGGTTCTCATGGCTTTGCTTGTAAGAGGGGAAAGGCTCGGCCTTTGTTTGTATCAGGTGGCCGTGGGTTTTAAGGAAAGAAAGAGTGGTTTTGGCTTTGGTTTTGGAGATGTTTGATACTATATACTTACTATATAATTTTAATTACTTTTTTCCATTATTTTCCTTAGGCAAGAGTCCATCAAAGTGGAGAGAAGAAGTGAAGAAGGATTAGGAATTTATGAGTGAATGAAGTGAAGAGGGATGGTGGTATATTATAGGAAAAAATGTGAATAAAGATATCATGATATTTACTTGACATTTCATCACCATTGCCTCACCACCACAACCCCATCTTCATCATTCTCGGCTGAACATCCCCCCGTGTGTGTAGCCATGTGCTTGTACCTACGGTGTAAGAGGTTGACTTTGAGTTTACTTAAGAATGAAGTTTTAGAAAAATATCATAGATATTTAGCAATATATATATATATATATCTGTGTGTGTAAGTATATTTGTATGTATATACGTGTTCATGTGCATGTGAATGTGCTCATGTATATGCACATGTATGTTTGCATATGTATATCTCAAATGATCAAGAACTTTGCACAATTTTTCTACGGTTAATCGTTACGGATTTTTACGATTTCTAATCATATTTTTACTTCTTATTTAATATATATATATATATACATATTTGTAAACAAAGTTTAATAATAATATTTCTATCATTATATAATAATTAAAAGGGCTTATTTAATAATTAAAATAATTATTAAACCATCTAAACTCAATTTCCAGCCATATTTTCACTTCTTATTTAATATATATATATAAACAAAGTTTAACAATAATATTTCTATCATTATGAAATAATTAAAATGGCTTATTTAATAATTAAATAATCTAAACTCAATTTAAATTCAAAAATCATTTATTGCAAAAAATGATATGATTGATGATGTCATAAAGAGGTTTTATTTTCATAAATAAAATAAATTATTTTTACATATTCCCACTCATATAGATAAGTGAGTGTATGTATCCAGCTTCGTGCTCGATGCTGGATGGTTTAAGAGTTGTTTATTTATAAAACGGTTTTCGATTATTATATCGATATATCTTCCAAAGTATATATTTTTTAAATATTTATTTAAAATAAGATTACCAATATTATTTATTGTTTAAAACATTATCATTTATGTTAAAAAAATCTTATATTTGAATATTTTAAAAAATTTCTGAAGTGATGAATTTGTGGGTCATTACATACTTCCCCCTTAAAAGAATTTCTTCCTCATAATTAAGGATGAGAAGAAAAATTGACTCAAAAAGGAATATACACACACACACACATTGACAAGGGGAAATATGTACAAGATATGATAAGTGACTACATCACAGGTAGTGAGTACATATCTCCATACCACATGCAAACTATACATCAATCCTAAACTCGGGATAAGCTTTCTTCATTTTATCTTTTGTTTCCATGTGCAGTCTTCGGCATCACCATTCCACTGAAATTTAACCAACCTTACAATCTTCGTTCTCAATCGCTTCTCATTGTAATCCATGATTCGAAATGGTCGTTTGATAACTTCCAAATTTGGTTCTACTTCTAAATCTTACTGTGCAGCTGTTTCTATAATCTATTCTGGATCTTGCACATATTTCCGTAGATGGGATACATGAAAGATGTGCACACTGGAAAAACTTTTAGGACATTCCACACGATAAGCTAATGAACCAATCCGCTCAAGAATGGGAAAAGTTCTAATAAATCAAGGTTGCTAACTTCCCTACTCATCCAAATGTTACCACTCCTCTCATCAGAGAGACTTTCAAGAATACAAAATCGTCAACTGAGAATTCCAAATTCTTGCGCCTTTAATCGACATAACTTTTTTTCCTGCTTTAAGCTTCTTTCATCCTTTTCCAGATCATGTCTACCATTTCTGAGGCTTCTCGAATCATATTGGGGCCAAGCGCTAACTGATCTCCGGTTTCAATCCAGCATGTTGGGGATCTACAGTGACAATAATATAAAGCTTCATATGGTGCTATATGGATGCTTGCTTCATAGACGTTGTTGTGAAAGAATTCCACAAGATGAAGATGATTTTCCCACGAACCTCCAAAATCTAAGACACAAGCTCGTAGAAGATCTTCTAATACTTAGTTTTCCCATCATTTTGGGGATAGTATGCGGTGCTTAAATTCAGCTTCGTTCCCAAAGCTGTATGTAATGCCTCCCAAAACTGACTTGTAAAAATCGGGTCCCGATCACTCACTATACTGCTTGGAACTCCATGTAATCTTACAATTTCCTTCATGTATATTTTT
Organism: Allium fistulosum; assembly: GCA_030737815.1. Lineage (NCBI taxonomy): Eukaryota > Viridiplantae > Streptophyta > Magnoliopsida > Asparagales > Amaryllidaceae > Allium > Allium fistulosum. The sequence goes on along the minus strand of CM060906.1, from coordinate 101,842,512 downwards.
GGTAGACTTAAAGCAATTTTTGTTGGCTTTATTGGAATAAAGTGTGTGCTCTTGGTCAATCGATCTAAGATAACCCAAACGCCTTCATTTCCCTTCCATGTTCGAGGTAAGCCGTCTATGAAATCCATTGATATATGGTCCCACTTCCAAGTTTGAATATCCAGAGGTTGTAGTAGTCCAACAAGCTTTTGCTGATCGCTTTCGATTTGCTGACAATTTGCACATCTATTAACATGAATAGAAATATCCCTTTTATGCCTTCCCACTAGAAAGTCTTTTTCATGTCTCGGTACATTCTAGTAACTCCAAGATGTATTGCAAGTCGAGAATTGTGGCACTCGGCTAGAACTTCCTACCTAATCCTATCAATATTTGGAACACAAATCCTTCCCTGCATTCTTAAGATTTCTTGATCGTTCACATCGAATCCTACCCATCTTCCTGGTTAAATTTTTTCCTTCACTTCCTTGGCTACCCTTGCAATAAACGGATTCCTAAGCTGGTTCTCCTTCATACGATCAATCAAGGTTGGATGTACCACTAAATAGCTATAACGGCATGCCTTCTACTTAGCGCATCCGCCACTACATTGGCTTTCCTAGGTCTGTAAAAGGTATCAAGATCATATGATGCAAGAAATTCCAACCAACATTGCTGCTCATATTTAAGTCCTTCTGAGTGAAAAGATACTTCAAATATTTGTGAACCGTGAAGAGTGAGAACTTTTCACCCCGCAAATAATGCCTCTACATTTTTAATGCGAACATAATGCCTAACAATTATAATTCATGTGTTGCATAATTCTTCTCATGGTTCTTTAGTTGTCTACTTGCATAAACGATAACTTTTCCATGTTGCATCAACACTACCCTACTCCTTCTCCACAAGCATCAGTATATACAGTTAAACTGCCACTTTCATCAGCAATATCTTGGACTGGAGCAACAGTTAACCTTTTCTTGAGTTCCTAGAATCCTTCTTCACATTTTGGTGTCCATTCGAGTTTAACATCCTTCATAGTCAACTTTGTTAAATGGGAGGAAATTTGGAGAAGTCTTGAATGAATCTCCGGTAATATCCTACCAATCCTTGGAAGCTATGGATGTCCTACGGAGTTTGTAGTTGCTTCCAATCTCGTATAGCTAAAACCTTTCTTGGATCTACTGAGATCCCTTTTGCTGACACAATATGCCCAAGGAATCTTACTTCTTTCTCCTAAAAGTGACATTTTGAGAATTTATATTTAAGTACATTTCTTCTCAATATTTCCAACACAATCTCTAGATGCCTTTCGTGTTCTTCCTCGGTTTTGGAATAGATAAGAATATCATCAATAAAAACCAACATGAACTAGTTTAGCACATCTTTGAATATTCTATTCATAAGGTCTACGAAATAAGCAGGCGCATTGGTCAATCCAAAAGGCATAATTAACCATTCGTAAAAGGAATCCGGACCCCTGAATGCAATTAATGGAATGCCATCCTCAGCTATTCTTAGTTGATGGAATCATGTGGATAAATCCATTTGCCAGAATACCCAGGCACCATGAAATTAATCAAACAAGTCATCTATGTGGAGTAGAGGATACTTATTTTTAATCGTTTGCTTGTTTAGGTCTCAATAATCTACACAAAGCCTTAGGGAGCCATCGGACTTTGCAACAAAAACCACCATTGCGCCCTAACTCGAGCGACTTGGTCTAATTATTCCTTTCTTTAACAACTCATCTATTTGGTTTGCTAAACTTAATCTTTTCCTTCGAGGCCATCCTTCGAATAGGGTGAATAATGGGTCTTACACTAGGAATTAAGTCAATACGGAACTCAATTTCCTGATGTAGGGCGATCTTTTAACTTCCTCAAAATTGTCCTGAAATTCCTTGACAATTGGTATTGTCTCCAAACCCTTTTGAGATGAGTCAAGTTCATAAAAGAAACTATCCCTTACTGGACAGGGTTCCTCACAAAATATTTGTATAAATTTTTCAAAGTTGGTTCATAAAGATACTATCCTCTTAACGCAATCAAGGATAGCTTTATTCTTAAATAATCAATCCATATCGAGTAAAACCTCAAACCCAATAAATTCAAGAGCAAATATATCGCATGAAAAATTATGGAAAAGGTGAGTAACTCGGACGTCTTTACAAATCATATAAAGATTAGCTGTACCGCGTATGGGATTAGACACACAAATAGAGGTATCTATTATTTTTGTGATTAGTTTTAATCTATCAACCAATATTTTAGCAATTAAACTATGGAAAGACCTAGAATCAAATAATACTTTAATAAATTATCTTTATCATAGATGTTACCTTCCAAAACTCCCTTGCCCTTTACATCTTTAGAGGTTGAAGGCTCGTCTTTAATAGCATAAACCTTAACCTGCTCTCCTTTCTTCATTAACGGGCATTTGTTTTTCCAGTGCCCAGGTTTATGGCAGTTGTGGCAGAGACTATTCTGAACCATAGGAGAGATAGTTTCTTACTGCTGCCTTTGAACCTTGGGGCTCCTATAGTACTTTGAATAATGGCCTTTCTTTCCACAGTTAAAACATTCAACATCTTGAAAACGGTTTTCCTAAGATCACCTCCGCGCTTCTCTTGCCATGGCTTCTTTCCATTGTTACCAAACTTCCTTTTGTTGTTGTTGTTGTTTTGTGTTGTGACCGGATTATTCTTATCCAAAGCTTCATGAAGGAAACCCATATCTATTAAATCCAAAAGGTTCCTTTTACATGAGCGACCATCTTATCTTGGCACTGCTCGTTCGTCCCAGAAATGAACATCTTATTTTTCTTCAGAGGCGTTTCTATCAATCCAGGCCCAAAGCGAGATAAGTCATTAAATTTGTGCAAACATTCTTCCACATACATCTCTTCTTGTTTCAGGTCCATGAAACTTTTATAGAGGTGGGATTTCTCAATGGTGGGCATGTACAATTCTTTAAAAAACTTCTTTAAACCTTGCCCAAGAGAAATTATCTTTAGATTCATTAAGAGTAATGGACTTCCACCAAGCTAGAGGCCCATCCTTTAATTGCTAGGAGGCCAAAAACCCCTTTCTATTATCATCGATGTCTAATCCTTTAAAGATTCTCTTATGGGATTTGAGCCAAGCTTGAACTTCAATAACAGATTCTATGCCTTTGAATGGCTTTCCCCCCAAGCTGGTATAACTATTGTAAAGAGCGGCAAAGTTAACTTGAGGTTGCACAGGAATTACCACTTCCTCCAAAGAATTCCGACTCCAAATCCATCATATAAATGCATTTAAATTTCTACGGTGCGAAATCGCGAACTACCATTACACGACGTGCCTATTTTAACTAATTTTTCATTTCCTTTCAAAACTTTGTCAAAACAATTTTAAATGTTCATGAAACATTTCTAAATCATTTTAAACCATGTAAAGAGGTTTAAAAATCTTATATACACCATTTCATTTATTAGAGGAAAGTGATTACCTTTGTGATATTCGACATGTATTAAATGTAAATCATTTACACATCCAAAAAAACATATTATTATATCCAAACATGGTTCACGATCATCACAACCAAGCATAGTTAAACATATATATCATTCAATATATCATAATAGAGTTTCTCGCTTTCGATTTAATCGAACTAACTTTAAAACGACTATAACTCTGCTATTCGGAGAATTTAGCTTGTTACGCATATACTGATGCTCTTAGATGTGCTCAGCCTTGGCCTTTGGTGGTAGGGTGCTCATGGCATTGCTTGGAAGAGGGGAAATGCTCAATCTTTGGTGGTATGAGGTGGTGGCTGTGGTTTTCAAAGGAAGAAAGAGTGGTTTAGGCTTTGGTTTTCGAGGTGTTTGATACTATATACTTACTATATAATTTTAGTTGCTTTTTGCCATACTTTTTTCCATTATTTTCCTTAAATAAGAGGCCATTAAAGTATAGAGAAGAAGTGAAGAAGGCTTAGGAATTTATGAGTGAATGAAGTGAAGAGGGATGGTGGAATTTATAGGAAACATGTGAATAAGAATTATGATATTTACTTGCCATTTTATCACCATTGCCTCACCACCACACCCCCCTCTCACCTCATCATTCTCGGCCGAACATCCCCATATGTGTGAAGCCATGTGCTTGTACTTAGGGTGTAAGAGGTTGACTTTAGGTTAACTTAAGGATGAAGTTTTAGGAAAATATCGAAGATATTTAGTGATATATATATATATATATATCTGTGTGTGTAAGTATATATGTGTTCATGTGCATGTTAATGTATTCATATATATGTACATATACGTGTGAATATGTTTATCTCAAATGATTCACAACATTGCACAACTTCAACTTTTCTACTTTAGATCGTTATGGATTTCAATTTCCGATCATATTTTCACTTCTTATTTAATATATACATATACGTATACATACATACATACATACATATACATACTTACATATATATATATATATATATTTGTAAACACGGTTTAGTAATAATATTTCTATCATTATATAATAATAAAAGGGCTTATTTAATAATTAAAATAATTATTAAATCATTTAAACTCAATTTAAATTCAAAAATTATTTATTCTAAAAAATGATATCATTGATGATGTCATAAAGAGATTTTATTTTCATAAATAAAATAAATAATTTTATTAAATATTCACACTCACATAGATAAATGAGTGTGTGTATTCAGCTCCATGCATGATGTCGGATGGTTTAAGAGTTGTTTATTGATAAAACGGTTTTCGGTCATTTTATCGATATATCTTCCAAAGTATATATTTTTGTAAATATTTATTCAAAATAAGATTACCGTTATTATTTATTGTTCAAAACATTATCATTTATGTTTAAAAAAAATCTTACATTTGAATATTTTAAAAAATTTCTAAAGTGATGAATTTGCGGGTCATTACAAAAGCTATCGTTCACCCATTCAAGTCCATCACATCTTTACTCGTCTTTGGCTCCTCCATGTCCTTAATCGCCTTGATTTGGTTAGGTTTGGCCTCAATTGCTCTGGCACTAGTAATATATCCTAGAAACTTCCCAGATTGTATCCTAAAGGAACACTTCTACAGATTCAATTTCATCTTCCCTTTTCTTAATACTTCAAACATTTCTTCAAGGTCTTTCAAGTGATTGACTTCCTATAGATTTGACTAGCATATCATCTACATATACTTCAATGTCTCGACCAATTTGTTCTTTAAACATTATGTTCACCAATCTTTGATACGTAGCTCCAGCATTCTTCAATCTAAAAGGCATAACTTTGTAGCAATATATTCCCCAATCTGTTATGAAATTTTTGTGTTCTTCATCCGGCTTGAACATGGTGATTTGATTATAACCCGAGTGTTCATCCATAAAAGTCAAGAGTTTATGTCCACTTGTTGCATCAATTAATTGTCTATTCAAGGCAAGGGATAACAACCCTTGGAGCATGCTTTATCCAAATCTGTATAGTCAACGCATGTTCTCCATTTTCCATTAGGCTTTTTGACTAACATGGGATTGGCTAATCATTTTGGATAAAAAACTTCTCAAATAAATCCATTCTCAAGTAGTCTTTTGACATCCTCTGTCAACATGTTAGCTCGAACTTTATCGAACTACCTTTTCTTTTATCGAATAAGAGCGATATTTGGATCTGTGTTCAGGGCATGACTTACACTTGTTAGATCTATTCCGACCATGTCTGAATGGGTCCAAGCAAAACATCCTTGTTAGATTGAAGAAACTGAATAAGTTCCCCTCCGAGCTTATCATCTAACTCCCTTCCGTTCTTTAATGTTTTTGTTGGATCAAGAAATTCTAGGCTTGCTTCTTCTAGGTCTTTGATTGGCTCTATCCTTTCCTGCTTATTTCTACAATTTAGTTCGACGACAATTTCTTCGCCCTCTACTTCCTCGTAGGTCAGGTTTGCCTCTTTCCGTTTTTTTCATCTCGAAGAAGTTAAATCTTTTTAACACATTCTTGGCTTTCTCAGTTGCTATTGCCTCCTTGTTTTCCTTAGATGGTTGGCTTGGAAGGCCATTATCCAAGGGCTTTTTAATTCTAGTTTTTACTGATTTGCCTTTCTCCGAATCATAACAAGAAGTGCTATCTTTTTTTCATCGATCAATTGTAGCAAAATACAATTTTCGAGAGCTAAATTGCTCTCCTCTTATCGTTTTTCATCCACTCTTAGGTAGAAATTTCACCATCAAATAATTTGGTGACACGAATGCATGTACTTTGTCCAGGGCTAGTCTTCTAAGGAAAGCATTGTAGTAGGAAGGTTGGTCTGTTATGACAAACAAGGTTTCGAATGTTCTCGGAAGGGTGGAATCCCACTTGCACTAGAAATTTAATCAGCCTTATTGGAGTAGATCCTTTGATATTGAACCTGAAGATAGGCTCGAAGCTTGGCTCTAACTTTTCTTCTGAAATTCCCATTTAATCGAAGGCATGTGTAATGATCCTAAAATAAAATAAAAATAAAATGAAAGATACATTTATATTAAGAAATTCTGAAATTATAATATATATATATATAATGCATTAAAACAGAAAAGAAAAATTGGCAATAAATAAAATTGCATGGGAGCTTCTGTTTGATAAAATGCAAGGAGTTAAGGTGATTAAAAGAAAAATTGGAACTCAAAATAAATATAGTTCTATGTCCAAAGAATTATATAAATACATACATTTAATATATGGGGTGTTTTCTGTTTTATTTAAAGATAGAATAAAATGAAGTTTAATAAAAAGGTTTAAATGTCTTGTATTTGTGCTAGAAATAATTAGCATAATATATGTGATTTTTTTTAAAAAAAAAATGGAGTTACTGTTTTGACAAAAAGGCAGAGATATATATACATACAGGATCAAATAAAAATTTCCATATCTTATATTTATTTCAAGCAAATAACATGGTGTGAATGATTTTACATTACATGATTATGTATGATAGTATGCATGATTGAATGATTTCCAATTAAGGACCACACAGAGAAATGATTTGTGCATGAGTATCTAAGGGCATCAAGGAAATTACCCATATTTCTTAAACCCTAGAATGGTTTTATAAATAACTGCACATAACCATATCCATCATTCTCTCGGGATCAAAACAAAAATAAAATAAACTAGGAGAAACACTAACTTGAGACTTTGGGGGATTTGCTGTTCAGGGTGAGTATTTATCCTTTGTATGCAATGGCATTAAGTCCTCTTGTAGGCAGCCTAAAACGTTATAAGTTATTTGAAGTCTCTGAAATGATTTGTTATGGGTGAGATGAATGTTTGTGTGTGCATTCTTGTTTGGAGTTCAAATCTGTATATTTCTTTTTAGTTAAAAATGATTTGAGTATTTTTGTTCTATTTTTTTTATGAAGTATGGATCTAAATCATTTAGGAAATAGGCAGCAAGACAGTATTCTTTCTTATGTTTGTTTCTTGGATAATGAAGCATTAAACTAAAATACCCAAGACACAAGTCAAAGGAGGATTTCTGGGTTTTTGGGGGATTTCTTTATTCATACCCTTATCCATACATTCATAATAACATGGAAGAAAGATAGTAGGATCATGATGTTTAAAATATTCTTAGGAAAAACTATAGGCAAACTGGGGGTATTTTCTGTAATAAGGAACATAAATGGGGAACATGGGGTTGAACTAGAAAGCATTAAGGAAGATAAGCCTTTCTGAAACATGAATGAACTGTGAGTTTTATTATTAAATTCATAAGTAGAAGCTTAACAAAATAAGCTGAAACTAGAAGGGGGATTTATCAAAGAAAATTAAACTGGTCATTTGGAGTTAGTCAATGATCTGCTTGCTTCAGGTGGGAGCAAGTATATGCATGGTGCAACTGCACCCTAAGGCCTTTGTGTGATGGAATAAATTAAATAACCTGGGAGTTTCCTTCACAATGCATACATGGTGTTCATTTGACAAGGAGTTAAAGACCATAAAATAAATGGGGATTGGGGTTTAAAAATCTGGATTATAAATATCCAGATGTGGTGTTAAATTAATCAAGATAAATATTGTGCTTTGATTAATTTGCTGGGTGAAATTGGGAGTATAAAATCTGAGTTTAGTTATTTAGAAATGGAGAAAATGAATCAAGAATTGTACATATATTTATTTTAACTGTTTGCTGTGTGTTGTTTAAATAAATGAATGTGTCTTTGTATCACTTGGTATTAACCAAAACATGCTAAGTATAAAAATCTGTTAAACTAGGAAGACACTTCAAGATTACCAAAAATTATGAATTTGTATACAAATTTGATAAATGCTCATACTAGTGAAAACTGACCCTTTTGGTTGCCCTTGCAATCATCTGGGTGTCTCATTAAAATTGGGGCAGCTCAGTGAATTGCTTGCAGGGAATTGAAGTTGGATTGATGGATGAAGAAGGCAATTAGCTGCTAGTATAAATAAAAAGGAACCAGTCTTAAATTTGCAGTTGCATTGTAATGAATTTACTAGTCAAAATTCATTTTGTAATTGAAGTTACTTGTAGGAAACTTTCTAAGCATTTGGATTGAAAATATGTACTTAAGTAAACCTGTTGTGAGTGATTATTGATGATGTTTGGTTAACTACCAATTTTTATGGATGTCTGATTTGAAGAAATAAGGGGATAGACATATCATATACATATGATATGTGCATATATATATTTGATCTCTGATTTTTATTGCTTGAATTTATATTTTTGACTTTATGGAAATTAAAGAGCTAAGGTGGTTGATTTTAAAAATTAACTCTCAAGATTTTAGTAGGGATATTCAAGTGAAATGAATTTGTGCATGGCAGGTAGGTGATACAGGCATGTGCATGAATTCTGGAGATTTACATGCATTTGTGTATTTAATTTCAAATAAAAATTATGAAAGAAATAAACCTGGAAGTTTTTATATTTTGAATAATGGATTGAATACATAAAAGGATGCATTTCCAGGAAATTTAAACTAGGCAAAAACATGTTTGTGTTAGGAGTAGTTCTTTGTAGAAGTTTGTTAATATGAGAGATATGGGTTTGCAAGTGGTAAAAGAGGGACTATGGCCGGCCTAGATGGCCATGGGTCAAACTTTTGGAGCCTGGAACCATTTCATTTCAATTAATGAAGTGTAAGTGCTTCCGGGACAAAACAAAAGAAAACACCAAGCAAACCTCAAATAACACCAAGCATATCCAATAAAACACCAAGTATTTAAGTCTGCACCATGTTAAACTTAAAAATGCAAAAATACCTCAACTGTTCAACCTGAAATGATAAATGGAAATTAGTTCCAATATTCATGCCTGCAAGTATAATTTTTGTAGTAAATTCATACAAGTACTTGATAACTATCTTAAGGTCAATTAAATACCATTTTAGTGTTAATAAAATTATTTAGGCAGAAAGTCTAGAAAGCATAAGAAAAATGCATTCAAACTCTCTTTGCAAATTTGTTAGCTCTGAATGGCAAAGGGAAACAATTATATATCTTCAAATATATAATTGTCTTAATTTGTTTGTGCACTGATATGATTATATTAGTAAATCCAGGGTCTTGGGAAAAATATTTGGAAATTGTATAAATATTCAAATATAAAAGAAATGGGGTTTAGTGGTGAATTCCTTTTGAATGTAAAAAAAAATCTATGTGTTTTAGAGTGAGGGTCACCACAGTTGGTATCAGAGCTATGTTTTCAATAACATAGTAAATATTGTTGGATGCATATGGATGTTTGAATGCTTTTGTTTTATAAAAATATATGTGTGCATGTGATACATGCACAGTGTGCACAGAAATAAAATGAACAAAGTAAAGACACCAAGAATGATGGGGGTAAATAAACTAACATAGAAATCATATTTATAGCAATATGGTAGGGCCAAGACATCACACAGGTGCAGGATCATCACGTGAGCCACCTGTGATAAACATGGAGGATTTCGTGAGAGCTTTGAGAGATCGAATAGCACCAAGGCATGACAACCCTCATGAGGAGCTCTCCAAACTGCTTAAGACATGCACCAATTTGGGAGGAAAGGATTTTGAAGGCACTGAAGGAGCTATGGGTGTTCAAACTTGGATAAGGACTATGGAAAGGGTCTTTGCAGATATGCAAGTCAATGACCAAAGGAAGAGACAGATAGCTTCAAGGAGATTGAAGGGGGTTGCACTGGATTGGTGGGAAGTTGTGATAGCAGGAAGGCCAGAGAATGACATCACTTGGGATGAATTTAAGACCATGCTTGAGGCTTGGTTTGTCCCAGCATCTGCTAAGGCCACACTGCTAGAAGACTTTATTAGATTAAAGCAAGGAAGCATGAGTGTGAATGAGTACACTCAGAAATTTGAAGGATTGTCTAAGTATGGTATGGTGTTAATAGGGAATGAAGAAGCAAAGAATGCAAGGTATATTCAAGGCTTGAACCCTAGTCTGTCAAGAGCAATGTTGCCATATAAGGATAAAACCTTTGATCAAGTAATTGATCTAACTCTCTCCTTTGAGCAACATGATGCCACCAGAGAGAAATTCAGGAACATGAAGTTCAACAAGAAGAAGGGAGGACAGAACAAAGTACAACCTTATGACAAGAACAAGGCAAACAAAGGAGTTAAGAAGGGGAAGGAGCAGTAGCACCTGAAAGCAAGAAACTCACTCATTGTTTTAATTGTGGAAAAGCTGGACATTATAGTAACCAATGCCCTGACCCTAAAATACCTAGAGGAGGCTGTTATAATTGTGGAAAAGTGGGTCATCTAAAGAAGGATTGCCCAGAGACTAATAAAAGAACAGCAAGGATAGGAGCTTTGGCAGCCAACAACATTGGAAATGTTGGGCAACTTGAAGGTATAATTTTTATTTATACCCAATTATAATCAGTAATATATGACACTGGTGCCTCACATTCACTAATATCTCTGGAAATTACAAAGAAATTAGCACTTGCATGTGTTTCTATTGATCAGCCCTTAATTGTACACAGTCCCATAGGGAATCATTGTATGTTAGGGATGAAGTGTATGGGCCTGAAATTAATTATAGGGGGTTATGAATTTAATTCAGATCTATATACTTTAAATTATCCTAGTATTGGGATAATTTTGGGGGTGGATTGGTTAATGAAAAATAAAGCAATTTTAAATTTAGAAAATCTTACTATTTCTTTGGAGACAAATGAAGGCAAAAGAATTACCATCTTAAGTGAAATAGCAAAGAATACATGTTTTAATAAAATCTGGAGTATTAATGAAGTCCAAAAGGGATTAAGAATAGAGGAAATTCCAGTAGTCAATGAATATATAGATGAGTTTGGAGAAGTGAGGGGAATTCCTCAAAACAGACCAGTTGAATTCAAAATAAAATTAATGCCAGGAACTAGCCCAATCATTAAGAAGCCTTATAGAATGGGTCCAAAAGAGTTAGTAGAATTAAAACACCAACTAGAAGAGTTAGAAGAGAAGGGGTTCATAAGATCAAGCAGTTCTAGTTGGGGTTCCCCAGTGCTCTTTGTCAAGAAACATGATGGAACAATGAGGATGTGTGTGGACTACAGGGATTTAAATAAGGTGACTATCAAAAATAAGTATCCACTGCCTAGAATAGATGATCTATTTGATCAACTGCATGGAGCTAAAATATTTTCAAGGCTAGACTTAGCCTCTGGATTTCACCAAATGAAGGTTGTAGAGGAAAGCATTGAGTACACGGCCTTTAACACAAGATATGACCTTTATGAATTTCTAGTAATGCCATTTGGTTTAACCAATGCTCCCTCCTATTTCGTAGATTTGATGAATAGAATTTTTAGAGACTTTTTGGATAAATTTGTCTTGGTATTTATAGATGACATATTAATTTATTCAAAGTCAGAAAATGATCATGCTATGCATCTACATTTAGTATTATCCAAACTTAGAGAACATGAATTAAAAGCCAAGTATTCAAAGTGTATATTTTGGCAACATGAAGTGAAATTCTTAGGACACATAGTGTCACAACAAGGAGTGAGTGTGGATCCAAGCAAGGTCATGGCAGTTCAATCATGGAGTAGACCCAAAACAGTGACTGAAGTGAGATCATTCTTAGGTTTGGCAGGGTATTATAGGAGGTTCATCAAGGATTTTTCAAGAATAGCCGCACCAATGACCAAGCTAACAAAGAAGAACCAACCATATGTGTGGACAGAACAGTGTGATCAAGCCTTTGAAAAGTTGAAGCAAGCATTGGTAGAGGCTCCTGTCTTGCAAATCCCAGAGGTAAATGAAGGAATGGTTGTATACACTGATGCTAGTGGATCTGGGTTAGGTGTAGTGCTCATGCAACATGGCAAGGTGGTGGCATATGCATCAAGACAGCTTAAACCCAATGAGACCAAATATGCAACTCATGATTTAGAACTAGCTGCAATAGTGTTTGCATTAAAACTATGGAGGCATTATTTGCTTGGGGCAAAATTTGAATTGTACACAGATCATCAAGCATTGAAGTATTTATTTTCTCAAAAAGATTTAAATATGAGGCAAGCAAGGTGGTTGGAGTTTCTAGCTGCATATGATTTAGATATTTTGTACACCCCTGGGAAAGCTAATAGGGTGGCAGATGCTTTGAGTAGAAATCATATTAGATTAGCAAGTTTGATGACTGATGAATTTAAAAACCTTGCAGTGCTTGGGGAGGCAGATATTTATAGCAGGGATGGAGAAAATTTTAAAGAGCATGGTGATATGGTGGAGTATGGTACACTGGGATTGATCACAGTGAAATCTAACCTGGTGGAGAAAATTGGTGGCATGCAAGATCAAGATCAAGATTTAAAGGAGAAGAAAGAAATGTTATTGAATAACATTGAGATGGAGAATTTTAAAATAGATCCCAAGGGATATTTGAGGAAAAATGAAAAGCTTTGTGTACCAGACTTTGCAGAATTAAAGGAAGAAATCATGAATGAGCATCACAAGACCAAGTACACCATACACCCTGGTGGTACCAAAATGTATCATGATTTGAAAAGGAGCTACTGGTGGCCAGGAATGAAACAAGCAGTGGCAAAATATGTGGCAAAGTGTTTAACTTGCCAGCAAGTCAAGGCAGACTATCAAAAGCCCTCTGGCATGTTGCAACCTTTGGAGGTACCTCAGTGGAAATGGGAAAGTATTTCCATGGATTTTGTGGATGGTTTGCCTAGGACTAAGAAAGGTAATGACAGTATATAGGTAATTGTTGATAGACTCACCAAGTCTGCTGACTTTGTCCCTGTCAGGTCAGACAGAAATGCACATAGGCTTGCATAATTATTCATTAAGGAGGTGGTAAGATTGCATGGCATACCAAAGACTATTGTAAGTGATAGAGACACTTTGTTCACCTCAAGATTTTGGGAAAGTTTCCAAGAAGCAATGGGAACTCAACTTTGTTTAAGCACTGCCTACCATCCTCAAAGTGATGGGCAAACAGAGATAGTGAATAAAATATTGGAAGATTTACTTAGAGCATGTGTACTTGATTTTGGGGGTAATTGGGAGGATCGTATCCACTTAGCAGAATTCACTTACAACAATAGCTATCAATCAACAATAGGAATGGCTCCCTTTGAAGCCTTGTATGGGAGACCCTGCATGTCTCCTGCCTGTTGGTTGGATGTGGGAGAGGGTGTAATATTGGGGCCAGATCATGTTAAAGAAACTTCCAACATGATTGAGTTAGTTAGGCATAGGATGAAGACGGCACAATCAAGACAAAAATCTTAAGCAGATAGAAAGAGGAAGCCAATGGAGTTTGAAGTAGGAGAGTATGTTTTTCTGAAGGTATCACCAATGAAGAAGGTGTTCAGGTTTGGGAAATCTGGTAAGCTCTCACCAAGATTTGTAGGACCATATGAAGTCATACGGAGAATTGGTACCATGGCTTATAAGCTTAAGTGACCAGAAGAATTGAGTGGTGTACATCCAGTGTTTCACGTTTCTTAATTGAGAAAGTGGATACATGATGAAGGAGCAATTTTAGAGTCACCTACTCAAATTCAAATTGATAAGAACTTGGTCTATGCAAATGAGCCAGTGGGGATTGTTGCTAAGGAAGAAAAGAGGCTGAGAAACAAGGTGATTAAACTGGTAAAAATTCAATGGAGCTTGGATCCCAATGATTGTACATGGGAGGTTGAAGACAAAATGAGGGCTAAATACCCCAATTTGTTTTCTGATGGAGAGGTATGTTTAAGTAGCTTTATGAAGGTTTTTTGATTAATTTTATATATTGCTTACTTTTATAAAATGTGAGTATGGGGTTGTGGAATTAAACCAGACTATGTATTAGTGCTTTTATTTGAAGAATTAGAAAGAAATTATGGGGACATAATTCCTTTAAGGGGGAGGGTATGTAATGACCCTAAAATAAAATAAAAATAAAATGAAAGATAAATTTATATTAAGAAATTCTGAAATTATAATATATATATAATGCATTAAAACAGAAAAGAAAAATTGGCAATAAATAAAATTGCATGGGAGCTTCTGTTTGATAAAATGCAAGGAGTTAAGGTGATTAAAAGAAAAATTGGAACTCAAAATAAATATAGTTCTATGTCCAAAGAATTATATAAATACATACATTTAATATATGGGGTGTTTTCTGTTTTATTTAAAGATAGAATAAAATGAAGTTTAATAAAAAGGTTTAAATGTCCTGTATTTGTGCTAGAAATAATTAGCATAATATATGTGATTTTTTTTTAAAGATATAGGAGGAGTTACTGTTTTGACAAAAAGGCAGAGATATATATACATACAGGATCAAATAAAAATTTCCATATCTTATATTTATTTCAAGCAAATAACATGGTGTGAATGATTTTACATTACATGATTATGTATGATAGTATGCATGATTGAATGGGAATGGTAGATAGGTAGAAAATACAAAGGGGATTTTCAGATTCTTTAAACTTATAAAAAATAATAAACCAAGGGTCACATGCTTATGTCATGAGTAAAATAGAATCATGAAAATAGTATGGAGTGTTTAAAATGCTTGATTCCTGAAATAACTAATTAAGGTAACCAACAATGTACATTTCCAATTAAGGACCACACAGAGAAATGATTTTTGCATGAGTATCTAAGGGCATCAAGGAAATTACCCATATTTCTTAAACCCTAGAATGGTTTTATAAATAACTGCACATAACCATATCCATCATTCTCTCGGGATCAAAACAAAAATAAAATAAACTAGGAGAAACACTAGCTTGAGACTTTGGGGGATTTGCTGTTCAGGGTGAGTATTTATCCTTTGTATGCAATGGCATTAAGTCCTCTTGTAGGCAGCCTAAAACGTTATAAGTTATTTGAAGTCTCTGAAATGATTTGTTATGGGTGAGATGAATGTTTGTGTGTGCATTCTTGTTTGGAGTTCAAATCTGTATATTTCTTTTTAGTTAAAAATGATTTGAGTATTTTTGTTCTATTTTTTTTATGAAGTATGGATCTAAATCATTTAGGAAATAGGCAGCAAAACAGTATTCTTGCTTATGTTTATTTCTTGGATAATGAAGCATTAAACTAAAATACCCAAGACACAAGTCAAAGGAGGATTTCTGGGTTTTTGGGGGATTTCTTTATTCATACCCTTATCCATACATTCACAATAACATGGAAGAAAGATAGTAGGATCATGATGTTTAAAATATTCTTAGGAAAAACTATAGGCAAACTGGGGGTATTTTCTGTAATAAGGAACATAAATGGGGAACATGGGGTTGAACTAGAAAGCATTAAGGAAGATAAGCCTTTCTGAAACATGAATGAATTGTGAGTTTTATTATTAAATTCATAAGTAGAAGCTTAACAAAATAAGCTGAAACTATAAGGGGGATTTATCAAAGAAAATTAAACTGGTCATTTGGAGTTAGTCAATGATCTGCTTGCTTCAGGTGGGAGCAAGTATATGCATGGTGCAACTGCACCCTGAGGCCTTTGTGTGATGGAATAAATTAAATAACCTGGGAGTTTCCTTCACAATGCATACATGGTGTTCATTTGACAAGGAGTTAAAGACCATAAAATAAATGGGGATTGGGGTTTAAAAATCTGGATTATAAATATCCAGATGTGGTGTTAAATTAATCAAGATAAATATTGTGCTTTGATTAATTTGCTGGGTGAAATTGGGAGTATAAAATCTGAGTTTATTTATTTAGAAATGGAGAAAATGAATCAAGAATTGTACATATATTTATTTTAACTGTTTGCTGTGTGTTGTTTAAATAAATGAATGTGTCTTTGTATCACTTGGTATTAACCAAAACATGCTAAGTATAAAAATCTGTTAAACTAGGAAGACACTGCAAGATTACCAAAAATTATGAATTTGTATACAAATTTGATAAATTCTCATACCAGTGAAAACTGACCCTTTTGGTTGCCCTTGCAATCATTTGGGTGTCTCATTAAAATTGGGGCAGCTCAGTGAATTGCTTGCAGGGAATTGAAGTTGGATTGATGGATGAAGAAGGCAATTAGCTGCTAGTATAAATAAAAAGGAACCAGTCTTAAATTTGCAGTTGCATTGTAATGAATTTACTAGTCAAAATTCATTTTGTAATTGAAGTTACTTGTAGGAAACTTTCTAAGCATTTGGATTGAAAATATGTACTTAAGTAAACCTGTTGTGAGTGATTATTGATGATGTTTGGTTAACTACCAATTTTTATGGATGTCTGATTTGAAGAAATAAGGGGATAGACATATCATATACATATGATATGTGCATATATATATTTGATCTCTGATTTTTATTGCTTGAATTTATATTTTTGACTTTATGGAAATTAAAGAGCTAAGGTGGTTGATTTTAAAAATGAACTCTCAAGATTTTAGTAGGGATATTCAAGTGAAATGAATTTGTGCATGGCAGGTAGGTGATACAGGCATGTGCATGAATTCTGGAGATTTACATGCATTTGTGTATTTAATTTCAAATAAAAATTATGAAAGAAATAAACCTGGAAGTTTTTATATTTTGAATAATGGATTGAATACATAAAAGGATGCATTTCCAGGAAATTTAAACTAGGCAAAAACATGTTTGTGTTAGGAGTAGTTCTTTGTAGAAGTTTGTTAATATGAGAGATACACTACAACAAAAATACCCTATTACAACGTCCTTTTTACAACGGGCATTGGTTGCCCGTTGTAATAGAAGGCTATTACAACGGTCCATTTAGGACCGTTGTAAAATATACCATATACAACCCCTTTTTACAATGGGCGTTTTTTGCCCGTCGTAATAGAAGGCTATTACAACGGTCCACTCAGGTCCGTTGTAATAGATGTCAACTTTTACAACGGTCAAAAATGCCCGTTGTAACAGCCTTAGCCTTTATTTTATCGGTCCACTCAGTCCCTCATCTGTTTGCTTTCTTCCCTTCACTGCTAAAAGTTTATTTATCGCTAACCCTAAATCCCAAATCGAACGTTCCTATCTAGAATCCCTAGGTTCGTCGACCTCTTCTCCATGGCACTCATCTGACCTCCTCTCTTTCTCCTATCGCCTTTCTTCCTTCCCTTTCCAATCCGCTTCATCTAGCCATGCCGAAGAAGAAGAAAATTAAGTCCATTTCCAACTCTTTGGACTCAGATCTGGATTTCGAGGCTTCATCATTGACCCACTCCGGACACCGTTACAATGCTTCTCCTTCGGCTATGGTTAGTTCGATTCAAGATGGGTTGATACAACTGTTGGCATCAGTAATTTCATATTGGTTTGTAAAGTGATTGCCGGTAGATGCATACTGGAATGAAAGTCTGACTGGGTAAGTTGCTTCTACAAAATTAACGCTGCCTTCTTATTTTTTATTTTTTATTTTTTAGTGCAGTTAAATGTTTTGAGCTGCTGTTGTAGTGTTATTTTTGTGCAAAATGCATGGAGCTTGTCTGTATGACGTGATTCAAACTGAATTGATATATGCTTTTAAGTTTGATGTTTGCGTGTGTCAGTACAACTACATGTCCCTCTTATTAATGGAGATGTACATAAATCTTGTATTACTATTTAGCTTAAACAATCAAGTTATTATAGCACTAAGTTTAAATTTCAAAGGCAGTACACCATGTTTGTATGATACATGAACTTCCTCTCGTTTAGTGCATTGTATAACACGTATAGCAGATATGAATGTAAGAGTGATTGAATTGCCTGAAGCAGCTAAGGTGATGTGCGTATAGGAAAAAATGGAGGTAAATTATGCTACTATGCTGGAAATGATAGTGAGAGTTTCAAGTCGTAGGTTTTAGAAGATTTGGTTGCTTGTATGTGGAGATTGAAGCATTGTGTTGATGTAAAAGATGTTGTGGACATGGGTAAAGTGTGGAGATTTCTTGGGTTTCATCCCGAACTGGATTCGGTATACTTTTTGATAGAAGGGAAGATTGTTTCTTGTAGTATGGAAGACATGAAATTTGAAAATGTAGGAGAAATTGAAATGGGAGGGGGAAGAAGATATTTGAATCAGATATGGCTGTTTAAATTTAGTAATAACTTGTCTGAATGTTTGTGTAAGTTGCAGAATTAAATAGAGGAACCTACGTAGTATGTTTATGCAATTTTTATTCTTAACATGGTGATACAAAATTGCTACTTACTTGTGTGTAGTTTACATTGTTCCTGTGCTTTTTTTCCTGTAGATTTTTCCATGGCAACTGAAAAGAAGAAAAAAGTTCCCAAATAAACAAGTGGTGTCCACTCATCCGAGATTACAAAACAATATTTTCACGAGTGGTTCACGTGATCTCCTATATTTAAAGAATTCACACGACAGTTGGACCAATAATTAGGTTAATATATATTTATCAAGAGACCGAGAGCTCGAGTTTAATGTCTGCAGCAGCCATGGCGGCGTGCTGCTGTAGTGGCTTTCATCGTCCAACCATCTTTATTGGCCCCTTTCTTCCTCGTCAGCTTGTAAGATTTTTTTTGTGTGAATTATTTGTTAGAACATAACATCCATCGCGGGATTACATGAAGTCTAAAATTAAGCTTCATTGTTAGTTTTCATTCAGAAAACAAGCTCAGTATCATTGTTAGTTTGATTGATATTTCTGAACTATAGGAAAGTTCTTCATGCAGATGGCGTTCACGACATGAAATACTACAAATATCTACGATCTTTTGGAAACCGATCGAAGAGAACTACAGAGAAAACTGTTTTAAACCCTTCATTAGGCACATGTACGCTTATAGGGTCAGCTCCAGAGGTGTTTTTTTTTTAATTCCATTTGTTTATGTCAATAATCCAGGCATTTCTAATTTCTGGTTTGAACTGGACATTTTTGTGTGCTCAGGAAGCTATGTCAAGCAATAAGAACAGTTCGCAACAAATATCTCTGTCAGTTGTTTCTTCAATCTTAGATATCAAATCCGAATATTGGGATACTTGTGCATCAGATGCAAATGGACGTGGAAAGTTTGATCCTTTCACTTCTCATGCTTTTCTCTCAAGCCTAGAGGAGTCGGGATCTGCAGTTCAGGTTAGCTGCACTTGACTCATGTACAAGATACCTAGAACTAAAACTTGAATCATGTCTTCTTCAAGAAGAAGAAACTTGCAACAAATACATAGCTATAGATGTATTCAGTAAGATTGAAGTTTTATTATGACAAATTTATTACAGTAAGATACCATAGAAAATTGTAGAAAAATCCAAAAAAGGTTAATATCATTTGCATTATGATGCCCTCAATTTAATTAAAGTTCAAATAAGGAAAATGAAGACAGAGATCATATGACATACGTGAGTGAACATGAGCGCTCGGAATGAGAATAATATGAGCACTGATATCATTTCCATCGAAAATTTATTTAATTTCGCACAATTACATTCGAAAATATAGGGAAACAGAATTGCTACATAGTTGCAATTCTCCATGGTTCATGATTTCAAATAATGCAGAGTTGTACGGTAAATTCATTTGTTGTGTGTTTCTCAATTATATATCATGCCTGAAACTACGAACAAAGTAATGTTTCAATTCTTTCCTAAACAGTTATGTCTAGTGTTTACTTGTAGCCATCTATTATTCATTGGAATCATCCGAAACATTAATTTAAAGAAAAAGTAATATTTGTCATATGTCTATTTAAGTAGATAAATGCTTGAGTGTTAAAAGTCATGGGTTGACTAAGATTGCAACTAAACAAATCGATTAGATATTTGATAAGCTTTGTAGAACTGTTCAAGCTCAATAACTAAATCCTGGTTAAATCGAAAGCATCGGGAATCAACAGTTTACAAATAAATATTACTTCCCTTCTGTAGGTGGAATTAAAGGAGCACTGTGGATGCTAGCTAAGGCATTTGTCACTGTCAATGATTCCGGTTATCATCAACTCATCAGCCACTGGTATCCTACTATAAATTAATTCACATTGCTCACCGATTAATACATTACATAATAACACTATTTCATTATTATCTCTTCTCTAGGTTGCATTCACATGCAGTGATAGAACCCTTTATTATAGCATCCAGGAGACAGCTGAGTGTGATGCACCCGATGTACAAACTCCTCATACCCCACTTTCGTGACACAATAAACATGAATTCTCTCTCTCGCCAAATACTCATACACGCTAATGGCGCAATTGAGATGAATTTCTTCCCTGGAAAATATGCCTTAACTCTGTCCTCTACGGTCTACAAAAACTGGAATTTCATGGATCATGCACTTCCTACTGATCTCTGCAACAGGTACGTACACCTATAAATTCATATAAAGTATGTTGTAAATGAGAAATGAAAGAGATAATTTTTAAATGGGACAATATATAATTTTATTATAGGCTTTTCTTATGAAGCACTGAGTCTAGTTAAAATTTCAGTTGTATTATTTAGGTAATACCATGTTCTTGAGTCTAGTACAGCTTGAATGGAAAGAGTACTATATAGAAGCACTGAACAACTTTACATGTCGCCAAATTTTTACCAACCCTTAAGAAATATCAAGTTTATTTAATAGGTATAGTTGTCTAGATAAATGTTTACACAAACAATCAAAATTAATTCGAACATTTTACTCTTTTAAATAATACAATCTAAACTTTCAACAATTTCTTACCATTATCTTTTATACAGCAAACTGTTTCATCACTATGATAAATATCATATTTCAGTGAACTCTTATCAATATATTCAATGCATGATCAATCATTGTACAGTTGTATTTTAACTTGGTTGGAAACAAGAAATGTTTAAGTTGCAACATAGCCTGCCATATTATATTTGTACACAAAATTTGCATCAAATATTGACATACATTTTGGCTGGAAAACTGTTCTAGACAGTGTTTAGATAATAGCTTGTGAATGAGGATGTGACAAGTTTTGTGCCTTTTTAAGTTTAAATTGGATAATACATACTCTTATTACTCAACTACAATATCAATGTAACTCTCTTTTCCATCTTTCCTCGGAATAATATTTTAGGCTGTTAAGGTTCTATAATGCATTTTGGCAATATATGAATCATAAAAAATAATTATGTTTCTTACCAACATAAAATATAAAAGACTTGGATAATCATACTTTGTTGCATTGAAACACAGTTCTTCCTCAAGACTAAGAAGTATGTTCGTTTGTTTGTTGGAGGAGATGGGTTTGCTGTCGTTGAGAAAAGAAACAAATTACAATAGCAAATTATGGCCAACCTCGCTGCTGCTGGCAGTGGAAAAGATTTAGAGGGTTGTTTGTTTCCCATGAAATTATCATATAAATCGCTCTAGTAATATATGTATATTTGTTGCCTTGATTGTTTACCTTTTGAACTTTTCTTGTTGGGTGACAGAAACTGCAAGCGACGATGACGCACTGGATATAAGCAGTTATGAGTTGTCTGGAAGCTCAAGTGATGGCGCAGAAGTTGACGACGAACTGACAGATAAAAGTGCAAGGTTTCCATCTTATTATTTTAGTCACATTAATGCCTTTTGTCCTATAACTTAGCAAAATTAAAACATTTATAACTTGTGTACTTTGCAACATGCACACTTAAAATTCCAAAATTTTAACCAGGATTATGTTTTATTCTGAAATTTATTAAATAAAATGTATTTTATAATTCTCAAAATGCATAGGCATCTGGAATTCGAATTTGGGTCATAGCTACTTGGAAATTTTATATCTTTTGCAATGAGCACGTTAAGTGTCATAGCATGACACTTATATTTTTTGCTTTCTATTTCCCTATATTTCTGTTCTATCCTATACACGATTGAAGTGTTGCATAAACATATTTGTTGAATTTGTAAAGATTGGTTTAATGAAGTTGTAAAGACCTGGGATTTATAAGTGTACTATTGCTCTCCTAGTAGTTATCCACTGTCAATAATCACATTTAACTTGTTTGATGACATAAATCTTTTTAATTTTAGTTTGATGTTGTACAAATTATTCATATGCCATGTTTATTCTCTGACAATTGATGCAGGAGTCTGGTGCCTTGGGTAAAGCAGTAAGAGATATACCTTCTTTAGCTATTGGCGATTCTAGTGATTTCGATGTTGTGGCCTTTAAAGACGCAAATAAAGGTATACAGGTATCCAAACCAGTGAAGATTACAGGTTCTATGCCATCTCTGTTGAATTCCCAGTATTCAGCAACAAAGATAAGACATTGGTATTCCAATTCTTAGTCAAACATGAACAGAAACTCGACTGCGGTGGAGGCTACATGAAGCTTCTCAGCGATGGTGTTGATCAAAAGAAGTTTGGTGGAGATACCCCTTACAGGTAAACTTCATATCACATTTATATTATTACCATATAAAATTTGTCTAATCTGAGTATGGAGGCGCAGTTTCAGGTAATGTTGATGGTTGATGTATTATGGAGTTATGGAGTTGTGGTGGGTGTGTGATGTATCAGTGTGTATGTATAGTGAATGGCAAGGCTGTAGTTTTGGAAGTGTGCAGGCAGTTTTTATGGTGAAGTGGTAGAGGACAATTTAGTGGGTAGTATGGATAATGGGGCTGTGACAGTGATACAGGGTGGGGGGTAGTGGTTTAGGTTGCTTGTTGGCTGTTGGTTGTATTGTGCACGTGCACAGTGTAGGGGTGATAGGCAGTGTTTATGTGATTGTAACTGTTCTTTTTTATGTTTTATAAAGAAATGTACAGTGCATAGTGAAAATGTAAATGAAATGCAAACACACTTGAAATGAAATGATTTTGGTTGTTTTATGATAATATTTATTACTCGTTAAACTATTCATTATTGGTATGGATGTATGCTGCTGTATTTTTTTTAAAATTTGCATTTATTTTGCAACGGTCAGAAACCGTTGCAATATCATGTATTACAACGGGCATTGCCCGTTGTAAAAAGGTGTATTACAACGGGCATTGCCCGTTGTAAAAAGATTTATTACAACGGGCATTTCCCGTTGTAAAATATGGTCAACCTATTACAACATCGCCTATTACAACGGTCGGCTGCCCGTTGTGGAACACATATTACAACGGGCATTGCCCGTTGTAAAAAGCCTGTTTTGTCGTAGTGATATGGGTTTGCAAGTGGTAAAAGAGGGACTATGGCCGGCCTAGATGGCCATGGGTCAAACTTTTGGAGCCTGGAACCATTTCATTTCAATTAATGAAGTGTAAGTGCTTCCGGGACAAAACAAAAGAAAACACCAAGCAAACCTCAAATAACACCAAGCATATCCAATAAAACACCAAGTATTTAAGTCTGCACCATGTTAAACTTAAAAATGCAAAAATACCTCAACTGTTCAACCTGAAATGATAAATGGAAATTAGTTCCAATATTCATGCCTGCAAGTATAATTTTTGTAGTAAATTCATACAAGTACTTGATAACTATCTTAAGGTCAATTAAATACCATTTTAGTGTTAATAAAATTATTTAGGCAGAAAGTCTAGAAAGCATAAGAAAAATGCATTCAAACTCTCTTTGCAAATTTGTTAGCTCTGAATGGCAAAGGGAAACAATTATATATCTTCAAATATATAATTGTCTTAATTTGTTTGTGCACTGATATGATTATATTAGTAAATCCAAGGTCTTGGGAAAAATATTTGGAAATTGTATAAATATTCAAATATAAAAGAAATGGGGTTTAGTGGTGAATTCCTTTTGAATGTAAAAAAAATCTATGTGTTTTAGAGTGAGGGTCACCACAGCATGCTTGAATATTGCATTCACCGTGCTTTCGGTATCAACTAGAATTTTTGTTACTACGAAAAGTCTGATCTATGGAGTTATCATTAATGGGTCATTGATGGATGGCAAACCCCTCCTAACTCCTACGGAATTATCGTCAAACTGTGCATCTGAAGCTGATATTTGCGGTTTTTGAATGGTGGCTCCTCCTGAGTAGAAAAGACTTCATCTCTGGCCTCTCTTATGCACCAGCTTCTGGCCCCTTTGCTGCTTTCAGCTAAATGAAGACCCCATGGATAATGTATATTCAATTATTCGATGGAATAAAATCTTGCTGAGACTCGTTTTCCACAAAATTCATGGAATTGTTGGCGGCCTTTGATTACTTTCCTCAAGATGGGCAGACTTCTGATTCTCTTTGACAAATTCCTTTAGGAGCCCTGATCGGATCATGTTTTGAATGATTCCAGCTAAAACACGACATTCGCCAGTTTTATGTCCATTCACTTTGTAATAGGCACAACAATCTCCTCCCCTTCTTAGCTTGGGGTTATTCCTTTCCTTATAAGAAGTTGGGAAGTTGCCTCCATCCTTAGCTGTAGAAAAAATATAGGAGATTGGTTTTTCTAAGGCCACGTAGTTAGATTTCAGGATCTCCTCCTATCTTCCTCTCTTGCTCTCATCCCATCTTGGCTTCTTATTAAGGTGATTTAAGCCAGATCTTCCTGCTTCCTTCTTTGTTTGAGACTTTTTCTTAGCCTAATAAATCCCATCCATACGGATGAATTTGTCGGCTTGAAAATGAAAATCTTGAAGATCTCTGCACATATGGACATAAAGTTCCTTCCATAAATGGGTTTTCTCAATCAATCATGAATGCACTGCCATTAACTTTTCTTTATCGGTCATGTTCTCTACTTTCAATGCTTCCATGTTGAATTTTTTCAAGTATTCATCGAGCAGCTCTCCTGATCTCTGCTTAACATTGGCCAGCACACTAGAATCAATAGTAGGGTCCTTGCATACACAGAACTGTGTTGAAAATTCATAAGAGAACTTCTTCCAAGAATAAATGGTTTTCTCCATATAATGTCTATACCACTTAGCAGCTACTCCTTGAAAAGTGGTTGGAAAGAGCCTACAGCGTACAGCTTCAGAAGCATTGTGAAGGTCCATTTGGCTCTCGAAGGCTAAAAGATGATCATCAGGATCGGTGGTCCCATTATGCCTTAGCACTGGAATCTTGATGTGTGATGGAATTTTGACAAACATTATTCTTTCTGATCCTTCTTGATCGGACTTTGATTTCAAACTTGACTTTTAATTTTTGATCGATGCTTGATGCTATTTTGACTTGTTTAGCTTTGTTTATGTTTTTTGATTAGTTTTTCTGATACTGATGCTTTACCTGATTTTTGCACTTCATTGTTTCACTAGTTCGAGTATCTTTATGCTTGGTTGATTACTGCTAATCCTTTACATGTACATGACTGCACCTTAGTTGATCTTATTTTGTTGGCTACTGATTTATCTTGCTTGTACCTTAGTGTACATGACTGTTGTACAAGGCAATACTGACTGATTGGCTACTAATTTATCTACTTATTGTTGGCTACTGATTTATCTACTTATGGTTTTGTAATCGCATTTGTCCCTGCTTTGTTCAAGGCGGTGCTGATTGGCACTGCCTTGTTCAAGGCAGTGCACTACCATGAACGAGGCAGTGCACTGGCTCCTGTTGCTATTGATTTGCTTTTGATTTTTATTTGCCTTGTTTTCCTGAGTGTGTCCAAGTGTGTGTGTTGCACTTGTATTTGTGTTTCTGGTGATTGATGTTGTATATGTATGCTTTGGTTTGATTTATATACTTGCTGCCCTATGTGAACTTGTGGCTGTTTAACCATGTACTTGTATATACTTGCACATTTATTAGTGCACATACTCTTACACTTGCACTTGGTTTTCATCTTCGTGCCTGTTGCTCATCTTGTGCTATGTTCGTACGTATCTTTATCATATGTACACTCGAGTTGCCTTGAGCTGCTCCTATGTGCACTATGTATTCTTGATTTATAGTCTGAACTTGTACTTGCTTTGCTGCTTGTATGCTCAATGGTATAGTTCCTTCCCTTGTTGTCTATATGTGTGCACTAATTTTTTGGTCCATTTGAATCTGTTTCTGGTTATGTTCATGTTTGGTTTGTTGTACTTACTTTTGGCCTTTTCCCTTTTTGAACTGGTTATGCTATTGACCACCCTTGTTGAATTGCATAAACTTGTTTTATGATATGTGCACCTGAGTTGAGCCCGAGAAGGCTTAGGGTTGACCTTATGCACATTTGCATTGTGTTGATCCTTCGGGCTTGACCATTGCAATAATCCGTGAGATTTAATTGATGCCTGGCCTTGTGATATTCACGGTGATACACTGTGCATATCATAAGTTGTCCGTGCATATATATATTTGTCCCTGTTTAAAACATAAAGATAAAAAAACCCATAAAATGAGGCAATTTAATATTCAAATTCAATTTTATTTTTGCAATTTAGGTTTGTTTTATTTTCCTTTTTACTGCGTTGTTTATTTGACAGGTTAGGAGATGGCTTGATCGAAGCTGGAGCAAGCAAATCGAGATCAACATCAAAAACAAACCTGAGCGAGTGTGAGTGAAAAAAATGTTATATATGAGAGTGTAAAGAAATGTTGTATATATGAGAGTGATAGTGAAAGTTGTATTGTATTTGAAAATATAAGTATAGTGAAAGCCAAATATGTACTATTTGAAATTGATTTGAAATAATGTACTATTTTAAATAAAATTATGATTTATTTATTTTATTCTGCAAGTATTTATTTCATTCTATGAACAACATATAAGTGTTATTAGTATTCATATTAGTCAATATTTATATGTTGTCCAATAGGAAATTCTAGAAATGATACTATAACATCAGACATCATATGGTTTTTTTGTTGTGTTAGTGCATATCAGACGACGGGGCAATCTATGGTCTGATGTGCAATGAGTCGGCACTGGATTTAATGACATATAGATATGCTTTCAGGTAATGGAGCATATCTATCGTCTGATGCGTTTTTTGGCATAGTGTTCATTGATGATACCTGTTTGACCAGATAAAACACCATTCTATCAATTAAATTGAATATATTATTTTGGACATCTATTTAGTAGAATAAAACCCTGTTATGCTATAACTAGAATAAATAGATTACCGTTAACATCATGTTAGCAGAATAAACCCCCGTTCTACTATTATTTGCGTTTGGACATTTATTCATATGCCGTTAAGTAATATGTGGATTAATTAATATTGAATAAGTGATGGATTAGCTAGTGATTGCTAATTGATTTTATTTACACATATACCTGCTTATGTAAATGCCAGTGATATGACTTGGAAAGTGAATTAAAAATAAATGGTAGTTTGTTTAAGTACCATTGTGGTCGCGAAGCCTCTTTCCGAATTTGAAAGGTTATGGATTTAAAAGCAACTTAAATTTTATAACGATTTAAGGTTAAGTGTTTGTTTAATTATAAATGATTTTAATTTATTTTATAAATGATGTTTAAGTTAATTAATTGTTTTGTTAAGGATGTTTTAAACTGAATTAATAACTTATATTAGTAATGTCGTTTAAAGTTATTTAATTATATTGTTAATGTTGTTTAAAGTTATTTAATTATATTATTAATGTTATTTAAAGTTATTTAATTTTATTATTAATGTTGGTTTAAATTAATCAATTGATTTAATTATGGTTTAAGTTAATTAATTGTTTAAATAAATTATAGGTCAAGTTATTTACTTATTTTATTAATAATGTTTTAAAGTTATTTACTTATTTTTTTAAAGTTAATTTATTAATTTATTTATGATGTTTAGAGGTAATTAATTTAATAAAGGAAGTTTATATATGATAAATGGTCTTATAAAAAGGATTTTATTTTATAAAAAGGATTTATTTAAAGGAGATTTACAAATGATACTTTGTAAAAGGGATTTATAAATGATAATGTGATATCCCAGAAATTTTTAGGCAATATCAATTTAATAATCTGTTTAAATAATTTAATTGATTTGATAATTTTTTATAATAAAATTTGAATTGGTTTAATAATCTAATTAAATAAATATTTAATTAGTGAATTTTATCTTTTAAAAACTAATAAAATGATTTCTATTTATAATGTATATATATGTGTGTATATATTGTAAATAGATAAGCTTTGGTTTGAAATTTAATAAATAAATAAAATCTTGTTTTTAAATTTCTAATATATATATTTTGATAGTTTGGAAATTATGATTTATTTAATATTAAGCTTTTCAAAGCTATTTAAACAAATAACTATATGGTTTTAAATAAGATTAATAATAAGGTTTATTTTATTTTCTTTTTAAATATTGCTTAATAAATATGATTTAAAAGTATATATATATATATAAGTTTAATATACAATTTACATATGATATCTTAATTCATTTAGTAATAGTAGTAATTTATAATCTCTTTTATAAATTATTTTAAAATTGATAAATGTGTTATTTTCAAACAATATTAATAATGCATTGTTTTTATAAATAGATTTTAAAGAAATAGAATTGTTATTTTCAAATAAAATGTGTTGTTGAATCTATATGTATATATATATATAACTTGATTTTAAATTGAACTTTAGTATTTGATTTGAATTTGAATTTAAAGTTTGAAATTCAAAGGATTGATATATTTAAAAATATTTGGATTTAAAATATATGTATAAGCTTTTATTTATATATATAATTGGTATTATTTTCTTTAAAGTAATTTATATATATAAGTATTTAATAAATAAAGAAAAAGGCTTTTATTTACATTTACAATAAATAAAATTAATTAAAAGGACAAGTGTTATCATATTAAAACTTAATATAACATGTGTTAATTTATGAACAAATATATATGACAAGTGTTAAGACTTTAAACAAGTGTCCTTTATAATTTTCATTTTTCTTTTATTTTTATTAAATCACAAATTAACCTATATATTCATTTACTTCTCATCTTCATTTATTTTTCTATTCTTTTCCAAAACTTAAGAGACTTCAGCCTGTAAACCACTCTCAAACCAAATCTGTAATCAATATCCTCTAAAAAGCTTCTTCTTCAAACCTATAATTCATTTTCAAAACCAAGCATGTAAACATTTCTTCAATCTGAAATCAACACTCCTCAAACCAGAGAATCAAACCACTAGCCTGCATTTTTAAATATGTTCAAACCTGCATTTTCTTCCATCTGTCTATAAGCCTACAAGCATTTTCAAATGAAAATCTATGAAGCATTCCAGTTCTAAAGTTTTCAAAAGGCTTTTCAAAACAAAAAGAGGATGCTCTGTCATCATCTTCAAAAGCCTACCTGGAGATCATTTTCTTTCAACTTGAATTTTAAAGCAAAGCTTTCAAATTTAAAGTTTTCAAAAGCAATATGGAATCAAGCCTACATGCAAATTTAAACAGCAAGAAACTCAGTTTTAAAACAAAGAAGTAAAAGCATTCAAGTGCAAGTTTTAAAACCAGTTTTCAAAAGCAAAAGCTTTTCAGCTTTATGCTCTGATTCATCACTATTTCTAGGTGAGTAACAATACTTTTAAAATTTAAGGATGAAATCTGGTTGCATGTGAATATCTGAAGAAAATATGTTTGGTATATATTATTTTTATATATGAATGTATATAGGTAAGTGCATGTTGTATCTGTGATTTTCTGTTTTAGTTTCCAGGCTTAAATTTTTTGATTCAAAAAAAATTACTATCTCTTGATCTACTTGTTGATAGGACTTAGGATTCAAACAATATTTGTTTGTTTAAATCATGGATTAGAGTTTAAAATTTTATTAAGTCAAAAGAAAATGAAAATTACTCTGTAAATAAAAATGAACAGGAAAGTTTGGGTTTTGTATAAAATTCAAATATGTTAATTTAGCAATCCAGGATTATAAACTGAATCTCTAAACTAAATTATGATTTTTAGAAGAAAAAAATCAAAATTTTTAGATTTGTAAATGGTGAGATATTCTAGTATGAATGGAAATTGGGAAATGATCGAATTCTGGCGATCACGGTGATATTGAACTTCGGGGTTCTGATCAGAGGAGGTCGAAGTGATGGGGGACAAGGGAAAAATGAAGCCACGTTTTTCCGATCACCATGGTGGTTTGGCGAAGGTGATTTAGGGTTTAAGGCCCAGTTTTTGTCGTGGTTGTTCTCGAGACATTTTCGTAGTCAATGGTGAATCGGTCAAGGCCGGGGTAGGTGGAAACGAAGCATGGATCGTTGACGGAGAACTGATCGTGTTGGTGAGGCTTCAGGTGGTCTTGATCGACGAGGCGAGTCGAATTGGTGATCGTAGTTCTGTTCCAAGTTGTGATCGTTTTGCTCGAATTCGATTGTTGAGTTTGTTCGAGGCTCTGGTGGTCGGGATCGTGAGTGGTGGTCGTGGTTGATATGCCTGCGTTGGCATCGATGGTCGAAGGCGATCGATTCGCCTGTGCACGTGCACATGGTATCAGTATTGGGTTGTGTGTTGTGTTAGAGGAAGAAGAAGACGTACTCGAAGTAGATGATGAGTTGGCTCGAAGTCATACTCGAGAAAACGGGGTCCTGGCTCGAGTTCGTTTCGGGGAACTAGTGTGTGGGTTTATATCAGTTTTTTAAAATTTAAACATAACAAAGTTTAAAATAAAAAGAAGAGAAATCTCAAGTTGATCTCGGGCTTTTCAAATTTGGCTCGCGTATTTGATGTTTTGGCTCGGGTCTGAAGATTTGGGATAAAAACAGTTTTTAACTTTTTAAAACAAAATCAAGTCTTATTTAAACAATTTTGTTAAACCTAGTTCTTTGTAAATAATAAATGTTTCCTTAACATTTGATTTAATTTTTTTTTAAATTTGTTTAAATGTTGTTAAAGTTTCATTTGTAATTATTTGAGATCTTTAATTTGAAATGAATTAAAAGAAAGATTTAAAAGTAAAATGTTTCAAAGCCTTTTGCTAATAATAATTAAAGTAGTTATAAAGGTTAATACTTTAATTTAGAGAATAATTAAGGTTTAATGATTAGGATAAATTAAATTAATAAGGTAATTAAAGGGTAAATTAATTAATTAATGATTATTGTTAATTAATTAAATAATTAGGATTATAAGTTAATTAATTAAGGGTTAATTAATTTGAAATTAAGGATCATTTAATTAGATAAGTATAGATTATTAATCAATGATTAGTAATCAAGTGATTAAAGATTAATTAAGAAATTAATTAAGTAATTACAGATTGATTAATTGGTAATTAAGAATTAATTAATTTGTAATTAATAATGGTGGATTTTAATTACTTAAAGAATGTAAGTAAAGAATGGTTAATAATTAATGAGAGATCATTAACTAGAGATTATTAAATAATTAATTAATGTAATTAATTTTGATAATCAATTAGATTAATTAATTAATATGAAATTGGTTAAGTATAATTATTTAGGAAAATAATTTAAAGGTAATTACTGGATGTAATTAATTAAAGGAGATTTAATAATGAAAGTAATTTGAGTTTAATTACTTTGTATAATTAATCAAGGGATTAATTAAAAGATAATTAATTAAGGAGTAATTAATATATTTAAAGAAGTAATTAAGGGTAGTTAATTACTAAATGAGATTAATCAAAGGTGATTAATAAATGTGACTAATTAAAGATTAATTATTAAATGTAATTAATTTAAATAGGATAATTAATTAAGAGTAATTAAGGATCATTAATTAATATAATTAATGATGAAATTAAGGATTAATTAATTAAACTAATTAATCAATGATAAGTGATTAAAGTAATTAATTAATTGTAATTAAGTATAGTCAATTAATTAATGAAGTAATTAAAGATTAATTACTGTAATGGTTTAAGATAATTAATTTGTGAAATTAATTAAGGATTAATTACTTAAAGTAATTAAAGGATAATTAATCAGGAATGATTAATTAAGATGGATACTTAGAGTATGATTAATTAATTGGTTTAATTAATGATTAAGTAAGCAGGATTTATAGAATGAAGTAATTAATTTAATTCACTTTAAATTAATTAGAGATGGTATAAATCATTACTTAGGGATGGGTGAATAATATTGAATGCTTTGCATTGTTTGATATCTCTGATGAGATATGTGATGATCTATGATATGGATGTTTTGGTTGAATTGTAATGATAATGTGAATTATCTGTTTGTGATGATAATATGGATTATCTATTGTGAATTATCTATCTCTGTGTATATAGATAAAGAATTGAATTGTTTTAACTTTAAAATAACTTGGCCTTAAAAGATACGTTTTGGATTTCGATGAGACCGGGATCGGGTTTCCAGATTTGGATATCCGAATACCACATCGATCCAAATTAACGATAGGTCGTGAATCTCAAGTGAAGGTGAAGATTCAGAGTGCAAGGGTTATTGTCGTTAACTCTGAGGGTGATTCCAAAATGAGTGTAACGAGATAATGCCTTCCGTTTCGTTCGAACCCGAAACGAACTTGTATGGATTGAATGCTTTCAGCACATCGTCAGGTGGACGATGAGCATTCTAAGTGATGTGTTCTGATTAAAGGTAATCGTAGCCTCAAGCCTCATCAACCGGGAATGGATAAAACAGGGGAGGTGCAGCAAGGCTTCGTGGGTAGCACCCACTGAGAGTAAGGTCATCCCTATCTAGATGTCCCTTTCTATTTCGGCTTAGTGGTGCGGTTGATGTACACAACCGTGGAGTGATTTTTATTCGGAATTATCCAGTAAGGGATGGTTCCGGCTTTGTGTTGCAGGGGATTGGGCGTGATCCTCGGTACGCTGATCTAGGCCAGGTACTGTGACGGGCGGTACCCCGGTAGCCCTGCCATTGTATGGAATCCAATCTCCAATAAGTGATCTCGGACTTGATTGTATACCTATGTAACGACCCCATATTTTAATTTATTTAAATTAATAATTTATTGAATTTTTGAATTAAAAATTGTACAATTTATTATAAATGGAAGCGAGTTTCCCCGAATCTAAATAAATTTGTAATAAATCATTTAAATTTATAAATATTGTAATTATTGTATATATGTGTGAATATATATATACGATATAAAAGTGATAAAATAAACAAAGTATGTAGATTTAAAATAAAATATAAAACAAGGCCAACATAATAAGTGCAGCCACCATTTTGAAGCAAAAGAAGTAAGACAAGATTTTATACATATAATCATATATGAGTATACTCACCCAAATCATATTGTACATAACAAATCTCAGCCGAAATGCAAAGCTAAAAACAAAGTATAAAATGAAAGTATAACCAGGCAAGTATAAGGAAAATATAGGATAAGTATAAAATAAAAACATCAAGGACAATGCCATTTAATGCTTGCTAAGACAATATCTCCTCTAGTACATTAGTATACAATCTCGGCCACCAAAATATAGAACTATCTCTGATAAATTGTACAAACTTGTACACTGTTTGCATAAGAAAATTATACCCTGTAACTTGTATAAACATCACCCTGTAAACTACTTCCCCTATCATCTTTTCATTTCTTTCGAGCTAAGTAAAAACTGAGATGAAACTTCATTTAAAATCCTAAAACAAACACTCTACAACAATCAGCAACTCAATAAAACAGAGATCTAGAGGAGCTTCTGATAGAAAATCCAAGCCCGTTTCATCTGGAAGTCTCTGTTCTTCTTTTTCATAAAAACTGTGAGTAACTTTTGTTTAAAATCTTAACAGTAAATCTTTTGAATACTTCTTTGTGAATAGCTATCCATATACATATGGTTTTCTCTGAGTATATTGGTAAGATGGAAGAATTTTGTGCAGACTGCTATTCATGTATGATTCTTGTCTAGAATTAGAAATCAGTTTCTTCATTTCAAAAATCAGTTTCTCTTACTTTACCCATTGTTTGAGCTTAAGGTGAAAATAAACTTGTCTGTTATAGTATATATTAAGTTTTTAAAATTTAAACAAGCAAAAACAACTTCGAATTTTTCCTGGAAAACAAGAAACTGAATATAACTTACAATAAGTCAAAATTTCAAACTTCTCAATTCATAGATTCAGGCATGTAGATGGAATTCGCATATCAAAACATGATTTATAAAGTAAAGATCATGATTTTTAGAGCTAAGATGAAGGAGCAGTTCAATAATGAACTGAAAATGGGTTTGAGGCTAATTCAGGTGATCGGAGGATTGTTGGAGCTCAGGGTTTCGCGTGGAGGTGAAGAAGCCTAGGGGGTACCGGAGAAAAATGGCCGGAGATGATCTCGATCATCGAGGCGACGGCGGCGAACGTTTAAAATTTTTAAACCTAGTTTTGTCAAGGCTGTTTTCTTTCGATTGATTCGTCGCCAATAATGGATCGAGTGCGATGAGATTGTTGGTGAGGATGGTGGAAGTGTCAACGAAGTAACGGCCGGAGTTTGGTGGCGAATGGGGTTCGGGACGGAGAGCAGTTGATGATGACAGGTTTGGGTTGGATGATGTGTTGCGTTCCAGGTTTCGTAATTACACTCGAATTCGCGTTCGAGTTGAACTGGAGGAGTTGGGTGGTTGCGACCGAAGCAGGGGATGGTTTGTGACTTGCTCGAAGTTTCGGCGGCAACCGGAGTTGACGGTCGTTGATGTGCACGTGCACGCATATACGTGTGTGTCAGGATGAGTTGATTTGGGAAAGAAGCGAAGAGCTCGGGTTGGTCTCGGGAACATTATCGTGTGGACTCGAAGTAATAAGGCAGAGGGGGTAACTCGAAGTGATGTTCGAGTATTTCAAACATTGGCTCGGGTTTGACTTGAGATTTTCTGAGTTCAGAAATGAAACAGTTTTAAGTTTTATACAAGTCAAGTTTTAAATTTAAAATTTGTTTAACAACCTAAAATATGTAAGTGCGTTGAATTTTAAGAATGCAAATTCAAATTTGAAATGTAAGTTTCAAAGCCAAGTTTAATCAAGTGCTTTGATATGAATTAAAATAAATATTTGAATAAATGATTTAGATTCATTTAAAATTAGAAAGTAATTAAAGGTTTAAATCATTAATTAAAGTAAATAATTTGAGAAGAATTTATTTATTAAAGGTTAATAAATAAATGAAAGTGATTAAGAAATTGAATTAATAAGGATTAATCACTAATTGAAATTAATGTTAGATATTTTGATTTATTTAAAGTCAATTAATTATGTAACTGGTTTAAAAGGGCTGATTTAATTGATAGGATAAATCAAGAATAATTTAATTGATTAAGGTGATTGATAAATTTATTTATACCAAATGATTTGTAATAAATTAATCTGAATGTTATAATTAATTCATAAGTAATTAATTTACTTGGAAATAAATTGAATTAATCAGGATTTAACGATTAATTGATTCTGCTTATAAATAACTATTGAATACTTGACCTTACTTATGAATGATTATATTATATGAGATGCCTTGAATTGATTGTCCTATCTGATTTGTGATGCTTTGTGATACATCCTGATTTATGTTGTGATCTGAAATTTCTATTTCTGTGATATATATTACTATATGAATATGAAAACCTTTGACCCGTAACGACACTTGAATTTCGATACGACAGGGAGTCGGATTCCAGTTGGTTATCCGAAACCCACATCGAATTATAATTATGAATCTTTGTGACTGATAAATTTATTTTATCTATGAATCTGTGAATGAAGATAAGAGTTATCGATTATACCGCTTATCGATATATCTGTGATGATTGATGTTGCACTATTGTGTGTTAAAACCCCTGGACTACACCTTTACACACACAAATATGGATTTCACGTGGAAATCGGTTAAGTCACAGATAATTTAAATTTGATGATTTTGAAATTGAAATTTTAATTCCAATTGATTTTGAAAATTAGAAATTTGGGTTTAAATGTGAAAAGTTTTTGAAATGCAATTTCAAAGATAAAAGTTATTTTGAATAACTTAATTGAGTTTTGAAATTTAAATAATTTGATTTAAATTTAAATGCAAGATTTGAAATTGAATCCTATGATTTGAAACTAGGGATTAAAGATGTTATACCCGTTATAAAAAGGGTTAAACTATTTTAACAGTATTGATTTTGGGAATGTGAATATAATTCAAGAGTTTTTAACTCGTGTAAATATAATTGGATTTTTCTGAAACGAAAACTATTTGTTTTCAAATAATAACAGCTTTCATGTAAGAAGTGAACTTCCAATTTGTGTTGAAAGGTTTCAAATTTAAAATGAAATTGAAATGTTTTGAAAGGTTATGAATGAATTCTTTTTGAAAGCTATGAATTGAATTTGTTTATTTTTAATAAATTTTAAAATGATGATTTGTTTAAACCATTCGAAATGGAATTGTTTTAAAAGCTATAAGTTGAACCTTTGTTTTAAAGATTTAACGAGTTAATCCAATTGAAACGGAAATTGTTTTGAAATCTGTGAATGGATTTTTATGAAAACTGGGTGAACTTTGTGAAATAAATCTTTTTGTTTAAAAGATTTGAAATGGTAATCGATTGAAACCATTTAAAAAGAAGTTGAATTATCAAGTTGTGACTTAATTGAAATCACATATCCATATGTTTTTAACTATTGCGCTCATTATTCGGGTTAGCCGGGAAAAGACATTTGTGTCATATAACCCATTCCGAATAGTGATACGTCGTATATGGATAGCATTTGAAGACCGGTGGTGAAGACCGGATATTTTCGAAAACGAAAGGACAACTCGTCGAATGTCTCTGCATCGAATGGCCCCGATATAGAGATTTTATCACCCTTTGTGATGGGAAGTCCGGACGGGATTGTGAATACCCGGAAATGCAAGGGCTTCGTAAGAAGTGCCTTCGGTTCTGTTCGAACCCGGAACAGACTTGTATGGATTGTATGTCTGACATTACACTTTGAGATATAAAGCCGATTTCTTTTAAATACATTTCTGTTGGTGGCGGAGAATTTATTCTCTTAGCTTAACACCCTTCTCTGAGACGTACGAGCTCAGAGGTTATGTAGTTGAAATTTATCAGCGATATATCCCAATTTGGTAATGTGGCATGCTGAGTGTTGCTGTGTGATGATCAATGTTTGATCATTTGTGATATGATCTTTTGTTTGATCATTTATCTTTGTGATCATAGGTTGATCATCTGTTGACCCAAAACGTGGCTTTTTGAAAAAGCGTAGCTTTGTGGACGAGACTTCGTCGAGCCTCACAACCCGGTAATGGTCGAAACAGGAATGTTGCGGCAAGGTTTCAGGGGTAGCTCCCCTAGGGTATGACCATTCCTTCTAGAAAAGGGTAGTATCATGGTATGGAGCCCAGATACTTACTCATGTGGATACACTTTCTTTATGATGTGTGATGTTGGTTATCGAGCGCTCGGATAAAAGTCCCAAAGGACCGGGGGTGGTATATCTGAGGTTTCTTTTATCCCTTGGGAAAAGGGGTTGCCGGCCTTGTTTGGCAGAGAACAGTTGGTTCTCGGAACGTCCCGCCAGAGGCGTTTCTTTCGTGGAATAGGAAGTTCCTTAGCCTGACCATTTGTTGGAAATCCAAACAAAACAATACGAGCCCTGTACGGTTTTAGTTGTATTACCTGCCATGGAATGTGGTGGTAACCTGCTATTGAACATGGTAGCTATAGTAGGCATAAGTGCGAAATGTCTATGCTGGCTAAGATTTATATTCTACTTTCGAAATTGTTTTCTACACTATGCACTAGTAATAATATCAAATGATTTGATTTTGCGTAGTAAGCATCTTTGACTATCATAAGAAGAAATCTCCTCCAATTCTGCGTTTGCATTGTGTGTGTGGTGGGAGGTCTTATGGTAGTTTCATTTTCCAAAAGCATTGCGAATTGACTTTAAAATTCTCTGCTATTTGTTTTAAAGATAAACTGTTTTTGTTGCTCACACCAGTCCCATGACTGATCCGGAGTTTATTGTTCCCTTCCTAAACTCTGGGTGCCCACCATTTTCCACACGGGCAGTCTAGAGTTTGGTTTTTCAGATATTCAGATTAGTAGATTTTCTGGTGCTAGTTCAGTCTTTGGATCGGACTGCACTTGCTTATCTTTGTGCCTCGTTATTGGGAGTTCAAGCTATTTCTGGATTAGTGCTTTGAAGATGGAGATTATCCGCTGCTGATGTCTATTTTTCCTTTTCCGCTGCTATTTGTTGTATCATATCTCTGATGTATATTGATATTCATTGTATCACTCTGTTGTATCAGATATTGTATCCGATATTGTATATCAATGTATTATTCATTTCTTCCGCTGTGTTATTTACTTAACTGTGTTATAAGCTCCGGCGACTCGGATTTGAACGCTCGAATCTACGACATTCGAGTACGATGTAAAGTATGGATGTCGATTTTCGAACGCGAAAATCTGGGACGTTACAACCTATGTATGCTGGAAGTTAATGAATGTAAAAATTTCGGCTATGTAAATATTTATTTGAGAACCCTAGACCTATTGTAATATAACTGAATTTCCTATCAAATGTTTGGTTAGCGTAAGGTGAAAACTTACCCATGTTTATGTGTGGGAAGTCTTACGTGATACCTTTGTTTTCAAAAGGATTTTCAAAGTTAATCAAGTTTAACCTGTTACTCACACCAGACCCATGTCTGACCCAAGTGTTTATTTTCTGTTTTATAAACTCTTGGGTACTCAAATTTTTACGAGTAGCCAAGGGATTCAGGTTAGCTTTGACGAATTGAATTGGAGGAGCAATGGAGCAGGAGGCTTCAGCGTTCGTAGATATATAGTGTTCCGCTGTGTTGATCTCTGTGTTGTATTGAGTTGTAATAACTAGACAGGTGTTTATAACTGTCTAGTATGTGATGTATATGCTGTATAACTCTGTAAATTGTTGTATACTATGTAATAGCTTATGTTATTAATATAATTTATTCGTTCCGCTGTTGAGATTCTGATGTTGTTTCTTTCTCTCTTCTCTTCTTTTCTCTTTTCTATCCCTTTCTTTCTTATTAATGATGCGTCATTCTATGGAATGAATGGCGGGTCGTTACAGTGGTATCAGAGCATAGTTGAGTGAATACCTAGGCTCTGGAGTGGTGTCTATCTTGAGAGCGCGTATTTGTAATTTTTATATAACTATATATATATATATTTCTACCTATTTGTTGGGTTACCTGTTCGGGTTTTCCAATATGAGTTATAAAGGTACATAGGGTGGTGGTGTGTGAAACACGACTACCAATGGTTGGAGTTTGAATGTTTGAGGTTGGAAGTGTATCTGTCGAGACTGTAGACCTAATACCGTCTCGAGTAAGCTTTGCAGTGGTGTTAGGATTTCACCAATCTCTGAAGGAAACCTGTTAAGGTTCGGAGTTTATCTTTGTAGTTTGGATGAGTAGAGTTTGGATCTGTCGGTTGAGCAGAAGCGAGTAATGGTATCTTGATACTTCAGGAAATAGTAGCTGTGTGATGAGACGCAGTGACTATGGATGTTCCCGAAGATGTTTTCTTTGGAACAAGTTTAAGGAAGTGTGACTGCTTCGGTGTTGTGGCTGAGTTCAGCATGGTGTTTCTGTTTTGTTTGGGTTCGAGTTTCTCGAAGAGCTTTGGATTGAGAAGTCTTTGGCATCTATGTCAGCAGTGCAGCTCAGAGTGTTCTGTGTGCCGACAAGGAGGTCTTTGGCTAAGCATTTTTCTAGAGGTGAAGTTCAGAAGCAGCAGAGTGGATCCATTTCTTTGATGGATTGGATAGTTAAGTATGAACTGTTCTGATTGGTAAAGAGAGAACAGTTTCTTTGCATTTTGGTTGGGTTGATCGCAAAAGTGACTTGCGGTTGCTGAGTGTTCTCTTGGGTTATCAAAGTTTTTCTGGATGTCTTCAGGGAAGTGCATCGCTGGATAGGAGAAGTTAGTTCGGTCTTCTAATGATAGTAGAGTTGTGTTTTGGATCTCTTCTGTGTTCTGATTTGGATAAGCGTTTGGTCTACAAGGTTGAATGGCCAGTTTGGATGACTGGAATTCGATGTGTTTTACGTATCTCTGAGGGAGTACGTGTTTGATCTATCTCTGGTTTAGGAACCAGCAGTTCTGGAGGATTTGGTTATTGAGTCAGACTCGTTTGTAGTCTGATATCCTATTTAGTTCTGTAGATCTAGATGAGTAGGAGCTCTATAACTTAGTAGTATTGATTGTTTGGATTCTGTAGAGCGAGTATCCCGGTATTTATATTTGGGAAACTCTAGGGAATTCTATCTAGAATTTTTGTCTGGATAGTTAGAATTGTTTGATTGGATAAATTGGTTGTTATGGTTGTTAGCATATAGATGATAATATATGCTTGTGATTTAAATAGATTATTAAATTATCTTTGTTTTAAATTTCGGGGACGAAATTCTTTTAAGGGGGGAGGAATGTGATATCCCGGAAATTTTTAAGCAATATCAATTTAATAATCTGTTTAAATAGTTTAATTGATTTTATAATTTTTGATAATAAAATTTGAATTGGTTTAATAATCTAATTAAATAAATATTTAATTAGTGAATTTTATTTTTTAAAAACTTAAAATGATTTCTATTTATAATGTATTTATATATATGTCTGTATATATTGTAAATAGATAAGCTTTGGTTTGAAATTTAATAAATAAATAAAATCTTGTTTTTAAATTTCTAATATATATATTTTGATAGTTTGGAAATTATGATTTATTTAATATTAAGCTTTTCAAAGCTATTTAAACAAATAACTATATGGTTTTAAATAAGATTAATAATAAGGTTTATTTTATTTTCTTTTTAAATATTGCTTAATAAATATGATTTAAGAGTGTGTATATATATATATAAGTTTAAAATACAATTTACATATGATATGTTAATTCATTTAGTAATAGTAGTAATTTATAATCTCTTTTATAAATTATTTTAAAATTGATAAATGTGTTATTTTCAAACAATATTAATAATGCATTGTTTTTATAAATAGACTTTAAAGAAATAGAATTATTATTTTCAAATAAAATGTGTTGTTGAATCTATATGTATATATATATATAACTTGATTTTAAATTGAACTTTAGTATTTGATTTGAATTTGAATTTAAAGTTTGAAATTCAAAGGATTGATATATTTAAAAATATTTGGATTTAAAATATATGTATAAGCTTTTATTTATATATATAATTGGTATTATTTTCTTTAAAGTAATTTATATATATATATATAAGTATTTAATAAATAAAGAAAAAGGCTTTTATTTACATTTACAATAAATAAAATTAATTAAAAGGACAAGTGTTATCATATTAAAACTTAATATAACATGTGTTAATTTATGAACAAAGATATATGACAAGTGTTAAGACTCTAAACAAGTGTCCTTTATAATTTTCATTTTTCTTTTATTTTTATTAAATCACAAATTAACCTATATATTCATCTACTTCTCATCTTCATTTCTTTTTCTATTCTTTTCCAAAACTTAAGAGACTTCAGCCTGTAAACCACTCTCAAACCAAATCTGTAATCAATATCCTCTAAAAAGCTTCTTCTTCAAACCTGTAATTCATTTTCAAAACCAAGCATGTAAACATTTCTTCAATCTGAAATCAACACTCCTCAAACTAGAGAATCAAACCACTAGCCTGCATTTTTAAATCTGTTCAAACTTGTATTTTCTTCCATCTGTCTATAAGCCTACAAGCATTTTCAAATGAAAATCTGTGAAGCATTCCAGTTCTAAAGTTTTCAAGAGGCTTTTCAAAACAAAAAGGGGATGCTCTGTCATCATCTTCAAAATCCTGCCTGGAGTTCATTTTCTTTCAACCTGAATTTTAAAGCAAAGCATTCAAATTTAAAGCTTTCAAATGCAATATGGAATCAAGCCTGCATGCAAATTTAAACAGCAAGAAACTCAGTTTTAAAACAAAGAAGTAAAAGCATTCAAGTGCAAGTTTTAAAACCAGTTTTCAAAAGCAAAAGCTTTTCAGTTTATGCTCTGATTCATCACTATTTTCGGGTGAGTAACAATACTTTTAAATTTTAAGGATGAAATCTGGTTGCATGTGAATATCTGAAGCAAATATGTTTGGTATATATTATTTTTATATATGAATGTATATAGGTAAGTGCATGTTGTATCTGTGATTTTCTGTTTTAGTTTCCAGGCTTAAATTTTTTGATTCAAAAAAAAATACTATCTCTTGATCTACTTGTTGATAGGACTTAGGATTCAAACAATATTTGTTTGTTTAAATCATGGATTAGAGTTTAAAATTTTATTAAGTCAAAAGAAAATGAAAATTACTCTGTAAATAAAAATGAATAGGAAAGTTTGGGTTTTGTATAAAATTCAAATATGTTAATTTAGCAATCCAGGATTATAAACTGAATCTCTAAACTAAATTATGATTTTTAGAAGAAAAAAATCAAAATTTTTAGATTAGTAAATGGTGAGATATTCTAGTATGAACGAAAATTGGGAAATGATCGAATTCTGGCGATCACGGTGATATT
The DNA here is from genome assembly GCA_030737815.1 of Allium fistulosum. Classification (NCBI taxonomy): domain Eukaryota; kingdom Viridiplantae; phylum Streptophyta; class Magnoliopsida; order Asparagales; family Amaryllidaceae; genus Allium; species Allium fistulosum. The sequence continues at coordinate 101,799,732 of CM060906.1, read as the reverse complement.
GAAATTCTGGGTTCTGATCAGAGGAGGTCGAAGTGATGGGGGACAAGGGAAAAATGAAGCCACGTTTTTCCGATCGCCGTGGTGGTTTGGCGAAGGTGATTTAGGGTTTAAGGCCCAGTTTTTGTCGTGGTTGTTCTCGAGACATTTTCGTAGTCAATGGTGAATCGGTCAAGGCCGGGGTAGGTGGAAACGAAGCATGGATCGTTGACGGAGAACTGATCGTGATGGTGAGGCTTCAGGTGGTCTTGATCGACGAGGCGAGTCGAATTGGTGATCGTAGTTCTGTTCCAGGTTGTGATCGTTTTGCTCGAATTCGATTGTTGAGTTTGTTCGAGGCTCTGGTGGTCGAGATCGTGAGTGGTGGTCGTAGTTGATATGCCTGCGTTGGCATCGATGGTCAAAGGCGATCGATTCGCCTGTGCACGTGCACATGGTATCAGTATTGGGTTGTGTGTTGTGTTAGAGGAAGAAGAAGACGTACTCGAAGTAGATGATGAGTTGGCTCGAAGTCATACTCGAGAAAACGGGGTCCTGGCTCGAGTTCGTTTCGGGGAACTAGTGTGTGGGTTTATATCAGTTTTTAAAAATTTAAACATAACAAAGTTTAAAATAAAAAGAAGAGAAATCTCAAGTTGATCTCGGGGTTTTAAAATTTGGCTCGCGTATTTGATGTTTTGGCTCGGGTCTGAAGATTTGGGATAAAAACAGTTTTTAACTTTTTAAAACAAAATCAAGTCTTATTTAAACAATTTTGTTAAAACTAGTTCTTTGTAAATAATAAATGTTTCCTTAACATTTGATTTAAAATGTTTTTAAATTTGTTTAAATGATGTTAAAGTTTAATTTGTAATTATTTGAGATCTTTAATTTGAAATGAATTAAAAGAAAGATTTAAAAGTAAAATGTTTCAAAGCCATTTGCTAATAATAATTAAAGTATTTATAAAGGTTAATACTTTAATTTAGAGATTAATTAAGGTTTAATGATTAGGATAAATTAAATTAATAAGGTAAATAAAGGGTAAATTAATTAATTAATGATTAGTGTTAATTAATTAAATAATTAGGATTATAAGTTAATTAATTAAGGGTTAATTAATTTGAAATTAAGGATCATTTAATTAGATAAGTATAGATTATTAATAAATGATTAGGAATTAATTAATCATGTGATTAAAGATTAATTAAGAAATTAATTAAGTAATTAGAGATTGATTAATTGGTAATTAAGAATTAATTAATTTGTAATTAATAATGGAGGATTTTAATTACTTAAAGAATGTAAGTAAAGAATGGTTAATAATTAATGAGAGATCATTAACTAGAGATTATTAAATAATTAATTAATGTGATTAATTTTGATAATCAATTAGATTAATTAATTAATATGAAATTGGTTAAGTATAATTATTTAGGAAAATAATTTAAAGGTAATTACTGGATGTAATTAATTAAAGGAGATTTGATAATGAAAGTAATTTGAGTTTAATTACTTTGTATAATTAATCAAGGGATTAATTAAAAGATAATTAATTAAGGAGTAATTAATATATTTAAAGAAGTAATTAAGGGTAGTTAATTACTAAATGAGATTAATCAAAGGTGATTAATAAATGTGACTAATTAAAGATTAATTATTAAATGTAATTAATTTAAATAGGATAATTAATTAAGAGTAATTAAGGATCATTAATTAATATAATTAATGATGAAATTAAGGATTGATTAATTAAACTAATTAATCAATGATAAGTGATTAAAGTAATTAATTAATTGTAATTAATTAAGGATTAATGTAATTAAGTATAGTCAATTAATTAATGAAGTAATTAAAGATTAATTACTGTAATGGTTTAAGATAATTAATTTGTGAAATTAATTAAGGATTAATTACTTAAAGTAATTAAAGGATAATTAATCAGGAATGATTAATTAAGATGGATACTTAGAGTATGATTAATTAATTGGTTTAATTAATGATTAAGTAAGCAGGATTTATAGAATGAAGTAATTAATTTAATTCACTTTAAATTAATTAGAGATGGTATATATCATTAATTAGGGATGGATGAATAATATTGAATGCTTTGCATTGTTTGATATCTCTGATGAGATATGTGATGATCTATGATATTGATGTTTTGGTTGAATTGTAATGATAATGTGAATTATCTGTTTGTGATGATAATATGGATTATCTATTGTGAATTATCTATCTCTGTGTATATAGATAAAGAATTGAATTGTTTTAACTTTAAAATAACTTGGCCTTAAAAGATACGTTTTGGATTTCGATGAGACCGGGATCGGGTTTCCAGATTTGGATATCTGAATACCACATCAATCCAAATTAACGATAGGTCGTGAATCTTAAGTGAAGGTGAAGATTCAGAGTGCAAGGGTTATTGTCGTTAACTCTGAGGGTGATTCCAAAATGAGTGTAATGAGATAATGCCTTCCGTTTCGTTCGAACCCGGAACGAACTTGTATGGATTGAATACTTTCAGCACATCGTCAGGTGGACGATGAGCATTCTAAGTGATGTGTTCTGATTAAAGGTAATCGTAGCCTCAAGCCTCATCAACCAGGAATGGCTAAAACAGGGGAGGTGCAGCAAGGCTTCGTGGGTAGCACCCACTGAGAGTAAGGTCATCCCTGTCTAGATGTCCCTTTCTATTTCGGCTTAGTGGTGCGGTTGATGTACACAACCGTGGGGTGATTTTTATTCGGAATTATCCAGTAAGGGATGGTTCCGGCTTTGTGTTGTAGGGGATTGGTCGTGATCGTCGGTACGCTGATCTAGGCCAGGTACTGTGACGGGCGGTACCCCGGTATCCCTGCCATTGTATGGAATCCAATCTCCAATAAGTGATCTCGGACTTGATTGTATACCTATGTATGTTGTAATTTAACGAATGTAACAATTTCGGCTATGTGAATATTTATTTGAGAACCCTAGACCTATTGTAATATAAATGAATTCCTATCAAATGTTTGGTTAGCGTAAGGTAAAAACTTACCCATGTTTATGTGTGGGAAGTCTTACGTGATACCTTTGTTTTCAAAAGGATTTTCAAAGTTAAGCAAGTTTAACCTGTTACTCACACCAGACCCATGTCTGACCCAAGTGTTTATTTTCTGTTTTATAAACTCTTGGGTACTCAAATTTTTACGAGTAGCCAAGGGATTCAGGTTAGCTTTGACGAATTGAATTGGAGGAGCAATGGAGCAGGAGGCTTCAGCGTTCGTAGATATATAGTGTTCGGCTGTGTTGGTCTCTGTGTTGTATTGAGTTGTAATAACTAGACAGGTGTTTATAACTGTCTAGTATGTGATGTATATGCTGTATAACTCTGTAAATTGTTGTATACTATGTAATAGCTTATGTTATTAATATAATTGATTCGTTCCGCGGTTGAGATTCTGATGTTGTTTCTTTCTCTCTTCTCTTCTTTTCTCTTTTCTATCCCTTTCTTTCTTATTAATGATGCGTCATTCTGTGGAATGAATGGCGGGTCGTTACAGATAATTTGTAAAGGAGTTTTATAAGAAATATTTTGCAAGAGAGACTTATAAATGGTATTTTATAAATAAAAGGGAGATTGACAAATGTTAACTTATAAATAAAAATAGATTTATAAGTGATATTTTGATAATAACGAAGATTGGTGTTAATTATATAAGATATATAAAAATGGTTTAAAGGATTTTTATAAAGATTTATATAATGAAGTTTATAAAGGGAGATTTATAAAAGAGTGTTTAAATAGAAAGAGTTTTATAAATAGAAAAGAATTTTATAAGTCACTTTAGATATCTATAGAAGAAGTTTTATATATTAATTTGGAGATTTATAAATGGGTTTTGTAAATATGAAATGGGCTTATAAATGGGAATTTTATAAAAAGAATAAGATTTGATTCTGAAAAATAATCCTTCTTAATTATGGTGGTATGGAAATATTTTTTCCATACTTAACACCGAAGGATAGTGGTTTGGCTTATAGAAAGTTATTTTTTAAATGATATTTGTTTGGCCCATTTAAATACAAATTTGTAAAGAGGAAATCTTCCTTAAGCCTTTTTTAATATACTTATACAGCTGAGATAAGTATAAGGATATATTTTCGAATATTGAAAGTATAATAGGTTGTGAATATACTCTTTTGTAAAGATATTTTTAATCAAATAGTTGAAAGAGATTTTAATTTATGAAAGATTAATTAATAGAGGTTTAGTGGATTCTATATGGAATTGAATCTATGTTTTGATTGTTTGTTTGATAGTTAAATAACCGACTATCAAATCTTGGCCAAAATATTAATCTAGAAATATCTAGGAGAAACATGGAAGTTATATGGCACAGTCATCTTCGATGATGCTATACTGTGCATATAAATCTCATTTTTTCCTCCTAGGATAAATGATAAGGAAATCCATCCGCTTAAACGGTTAGGAAGTGATCTCCACTCTTCTGTATTATCTGATTATTTTCAAAAAAACCGGGGCCGAGTTAATCGAAAACCATCGATTTGGTTTTGGAGCGACCGGTAAGTTAGGGAGTTTACTTATATGAGATGACTCAAAAGTGCAACCACTCCAAAATTATATGCATGTTCGACGCTTTGGAAGAGGCTCAAGACTAGTTTGAGATGATCGAAGAAAGAGTTCTGTGAAGTGCAAGGGTTACTTGCTACTAATCTTGAGGTTGATTCCAAAATGGATGTAGTAGAAGTAGTGCCTTCGGTTTGTTCTTATCTTGAAAAACTTGTATGGACTAATGTTGGCATTGCATTATGCATGTAAGGCAGTGTTAGCATTCCAAGTGGGATTTGCTTAGAGAGGAAAAAGGTAATCGTGACCTCACAAGCCTTTTAATATGGTATTGACTAAAACATGGGATATGCAGTAGAGCTATGTGGTTCACGACCATTAGGAACTGTCATTCGTTAATCTAAAATCGACATTCATGGATTTGGTATGCATGCGCACGAAAGAAGTGGGGCCAGGGCTGGTGCACATTGTTTTGTAGCCTTGGTACCCAGGGAACGATGTAATCCAGTATGCCATGTTAAAGGGGCAGTCGGCTCTGTGTTGGCAAGGGGTCCATGTGAGGCCCTCGGTACACTTTTCTAGAGATGTACTATGGCAAGTGGTACCCCAGTAGCCTTGTCATTGATGGAAATCCAATCTCCAATACATGGCCTTACGAATTTATTTATATACCTATTATGTTGGAATTTAATTAATGCAATAATTTTGGCTATGATTCCATATTTATTTTGAACCCTAGACGTTTTTATAATATCACAAGATTTCCTAGAAAATGATTTGGTTATCGTAAGGTAAAAACCCATCCATGTTTATGTATGGCGTGGTCTTCAGAGATACCTTTTATATTGAAAGGTTTTTAAAATATCTAAAAATCCATTTGATTGTGTTTCTTATGCTAGATTTACCAGACTGATCCGGGAGTTATTTTTCTTATAATGCTCGGGTCGCCCGAGCATATTTTCCAGATTTAGCTGGATGCTTTGGAGCTTCAGGAGACGAACTGGACCCTCTAAGATGTATTTCCATATTTTATCTTTCACTATTTGTCCTTGTTTTTATTTATCAGAAATTGTAAGGACAAGTTGTTATAACTGTCCAGGTTGATGATTGGTCAGTTTGCTCTTATGATAATATGTATATTAAAATTCTGCTTCCTTTTGTAAAGACCTATTGTATATTATATATTACTCATCTTGTTGTGAGATTTTGTTCTGTCTTTTTTTTCACACCAACAATCTATCATTCTGGCATTTGGAAGTTCGGCATTGAATACTGTGGATGTATTTATGTCGACTTCTGAGGATCAAAAAGGCAGGTTGTTACAGTTGGGATCAGAGCTGAAGGTCAAGTGAGAAACTTGGCACTGGTGGGGTAAACTCATTAGAGATAGGGTTAGCAACACCCTAGAATGAGTTTGAGTGTGTGTATATATAAGAGCGCATATTTGTTAGTGCTATAAAAATGTTTTATGTTGTGTTAATTGTTCAGTTGAGTGGTTTATCAATTCTGGTCAATACGAGTAGCCAACTTTATTAATAGGGATCTCTAAATACTTGAACAAGGCCAACCGATAAAGTATTGTTTTAAATTCGATAAATAAAATAATTTTACATTGGAGTATATTTTATATATAAAGAATGATCTTCAAAAATTCAATATAGTTATTTTTGAAGTGTTTGTTTGTTAGGAAATGATAATATTCAATTATTATTATTTTAGGTTTGTTTAGTTATGCATGTCTAGTTTTGGGCATTGGCTATTGATTATTGATTTATTAGCAACTTTCTTTTTTAAAGAATGGGTTGGGAAAATAGAAATTATGGGAACATTGAAACAAACACCTTGTGAATTAAGTTTCACAATTTGACTATAAGGCGTACGTGTAAATGTTGGGTTAAGATTTGATTTTAACAAGAATGTTTATTAAGAGAGCTAGAATATTTTAGAACAAATATTTGAGAAATAATTTTATAGAAGAAGTTGATTTTATAAAATTGATTTCTATTGAAAAAAAAAGAGGTGGTTATAAATAAAAAGGACTTAAGTAGAGAATTTGAGGACTTACTTCCTGGTGCTTTTGAAAAATGGTTTTCAGGGTTTTAGGAAAATAATAATGGTATTATTTGTAAGTATTTATGAATAAAAATATTTTTAAGGGATTTCAAAGGAGATAGAAAGCACTGAACTCACTTTTGTCGCTGGAAAATAATTCCTATGATGACTGCAGCATCATCAGTATTCATTTTCAAGTTTATAAGTGAGGAAAATGCTACCATAGCAATTTGTTAAAGTATTTTTGAGAAAGTAAATTTTGATTCGATCCCAAAAGCATGATTTGACTTACAAAAAGGAGATATGTATGTTATTATTTCAAATAATTTTTGGAGAAAGTAAAGGTAGTATTCTTGAAAGTTTTTATAAGTAAGAATATTTTGGAAAGAGAATTTTAAGTAAGAAGTATTTTCTTCTGATCGATTTGGGAAATGAGTCTTGATTTGTTTTGTGATGATCTAAATAATTTTCTAAGTGATGATCAAATGTTTTCCTAGGTGAACATTGTAGTGCACATAGTAAATTATTCTCTGTTACCCCATACCTTGGCCCAGCTACAAGACGATAGTTGCAGACGCTATGGTCGAACGTTGATTGGGCATAAGTCAAGAAATAATCTACTTCAGGTCGTTGAGGAGGCTACTTCGAGTTAGGGGAATGTTTACTTCGAGTCATCCCGTCAACAACTTTGAGTCGAAATGGGTTATTTACTAGGGGCCGGCATAGAAAGGAGTGGAACACAATGGGGTCGGTACAATTTGAATGGGTCGACATGTTGGTGTGCGTTCGGTGCATGTGGACAGGTCGGCAACCTTGGTTGGTCTACTTGAGAGGTTTTAGTGTAGGAAGTGGGTCGGTAGTGGAGGACAACTATGGGCTCGGTCATTCCGGATCGGCACACCCTTATGGGGTCGGTGTACCATGTTTGGATCGGCTATGGGTGGTCGGTAGAAGAAAGTCGGCACATTGTAGTTGCTTTGGTCGGCAAAGAACTTGGATCGGCAAGTCTTTATGAGGTCGGTGCATATTGGGATCGGTTATCCTGGATCGACATAGAATGTTGGGATCGGCCATCCTGGATCGGCATCGAGTATTGGTATCAGTTGCCTGGGGTCGGCTATTTCAGCTCGGCTATCTTGGGTCAGTATTGTAGCAAAGAGAAGCGGTTTAGCATAAGCAAGGGAGTGAATTGCTTTTGGCCAGAGTGGGAATTACTTCGAGTTAAAACCTGGGGAACCTCGGGTCGGCTAAAGGGGTTCGGGCATACTTGGGGTCGGTCTTCATGACTTATCAATGGTGGACCGAGCTCCCTTGGTTGTGGGCCTGAAGGACTGAAAGGAGACGCAAGCTCAGGGAAGCTAGGCTATCTCCATCTATAAATAGAGGGGCAGGGTTCCAGTTTAGGGGATCTTATTCAAAAACGAAGGAGAGACTCTGCCATTTTTTGTACTCATTTCCTTTTCATTCTAAACTAAATTCAAGCAGTTCTTTGTGGATTGTATCTCTAATCAAACAGTAGAAAGTGCAATAAAGATCACATTCAAAGTGGACATAGGTAGTTATGTCGAACCACTATAATTTTGTTGTTCTTATTTTTACTATTATTTTTGCATTATATTGTACTATTCCTTTGTTTCAATTTACTGTCTTCATTTATCTCTCTACACGAATCTATTCTAGGGTGTTGGTGACCAATTCTGGTGCTTCCCACCGGGTAACTTATTACGACCCGATCTGGTGACATAACGCAGGGACTTCCAAAAGTGGAGCAAATCTTAGTCCCCCTCCCCTTTTATTTTTAGAGTGTGCTTAAATAATAGAAACCAGAAAAAAAAAGAATGTGTTTTTGAGGATTAAGTACAACGGGATTCAAGATAAAAAAAAGAGTTAGTAGTAGAAATAGAATATGGCTAATATTTTTATCCATTTTATTTTGGATCGAATTTGGCGGCATGGCCAAGTGGTAAGGCGGGGGACTGCAAATCCTTTATCCCCAGTTCAAATCCGGGTGTCGAACTCCAGGCTAATATGAAGCGCACGGATCCAAGTTATGCTTGGAATGAAAGCTGGCGCAGCAACGCAGTCTCGATCAATATGGAAATGAAATACTACATAATTTCTTTCTTCTTTTTTGTTCTTTTTGATGAATTAATTTTAGGATATAGGACTTGCCTATTAGAACAGGTTGTTCAAAAGGATCTCCTGTTCTTCCATCAAATATTCTGCTTTTTCCCGGAAACTCGGGTTCAAATACCCATGGGTTTTTTGTGTTCCAAGATAAATGAAAAAGTTGGGTAAAATTACAACTGGATCCTTCCCAGAACAAACCAAGATCTTTTACAGGAATCGTTGGACTTTGTCGACGTGAAGCGCGAGGAAGCTGATTTAAGGGCGGCCGCACATCGGCATCGAGTCGCCCGATATTATAATGAAGAAGTCCGACCAAGAGCATGGGAAGGTCCTTACGTCATCCAACAGAGGCTTGGAGAAGGAACCTTCAAGCTAGCGACTGTTGATGGCGTGACACTCCCAGAGCATGGAATAGCGAGCATTTGCGCCGTTATTATACCTAGTTTATTTCTTTTGCGTTTCAGTAGCATTTGCTTTCAGTATTTAGTTTCCTTTGTTGTTCATTGTTTCCGATATGTAATAAGACAATTCAGTTTGTCCCTATTTTCTATAATCAATAAAATCTTGAAGCTATTTTTCTATGAACTGTTAATGTTCTGTGTTGTTTAACTGCATGACCAAGTTAGTTTGTACTAACACATGTGACGTACAAACACACATATAAAATTCAAGATTGACTGGCTATGCACATAAAGTCTCTAAGTCCCCAAAGTGCGGATTAGAGTACTTTGAGTCCCAAAAGCGCGGACTAGAGTATAAATGATTTCAAAAAATCTATAAGTCCCATGAGTGTGGATTAGAGTACTCTGAGTCCCCGGAGTGTGGACTAGAGTATAAACGATTTCAAAAAATCTGTAAGTTCCCAGAGTGCGGATTAGAGTACTCTGAGTCCCCAGAGCCCAGACTAGAGTATAAACGATTTCAAAAAATTTCTAAGTCTGCGGATTAGAGTACTCTGAGTCCCTAGAGTGCAGACTAGAGTATAAATGATTTTTAAAAATCTCTAAGTCCCCAGAGTGCGGATTAGAGTACTCTAAGTCCCTAGAGCTCGGACTACAGTATAAACGATTTCAAAAAATTTCTATGTCCCCAGAGTGCGGATTAGAGTACTCTGAGTCCCTAGAGCGTGGGCTAGGGTATAAACGATTTCAAAAATTCTTAAATCCCCAGAATGTGGACTAAAGTTTCTAAGTCCTTCGAATGCAGACTAGAATATAAATGACTCATTAGCTCTTTGAATCCCAATTGCGGATTAAATTATAAGTGATGTAAGGAAAATCTGTAAATGCAAAGGAACAAAATTTTATTTATTTTTCAAAAAAATTTCTTACAACTCCTCTGAAAGTTTGGAGGCCAAGTCTATATACATCGACTATTACCAAAAGAAGGAAAAGAGAAAAGAAAAACGACTACACGACTTTAATTTATTCAAGCTAAGCAAAACGTCACAAGACAATAACTACTTCTTCATTTTTTTATCCTTCTTTGGTTTCTCTGAAATCTCCTCGGCCAAGCGCTTCTTTCTAGACCCTTTACTCACTTGCGAGGAGGCACCCAAGGAAGGAAGAGGAACATCCAAGGGTATAGGCCCGCCAGGAGGAATGAATTTCAATGTCCTATTAAGAGGATCGTCGATCTCCATCACTTGGGGCTCACTCTTAACTTTGAGTTTCTCCTTTTCCACCTCTTCGATTTGCTCCTTCATACTAAGCTTGGCGGTATGCTCTGAGGCACCCGTGATTATAACATCGTCAAATTCTTCGGCAAGTGGCGGATCCTCAGGCTTATCTTCGTCTAGTGCTCCAATTACTTAAGCATCTGAGCCTGGAGTGTCTCTGATGGCTAGTGCCTCGGTCCCTTTTCCTTCTAGCTCTGTGGCGACATCGCTCCTTGGAGTCGGTTCAGGACCAGAATGACCTACATGGATTCCCAAGAAACAAATGTTAGAGTACATCCGTTATTCGTCAAGAACGGCAACATCTTGAACAATGAAAGGTGAAATTGAGTACCAACATCCAGTTGGCTCTCGGTGGTCATCGGAGTATCCCCCTCGGTGATTGGAGACAATGTATGAATGCCAAGTCCGGACTTCTCTGGATCGTAACCAATATGCTGATTGAGAGGACCGAGAGATGAAGTCTTGGCCGGCTAGATGGAAAGGGGAACTTGAGATTCAATGCCATATGCACCGGTGATATCTTCTTTTTCCTTCAACGATGGGGAAGCGCCGCAAAAAAGAAGTTTTGCTATAGCTAAGTCGAAGGGTTTATTCCCTTGGAACATTTCTTTCGCAAGTGCCTCCTTATCGATCTCCTCAACGCCCATCTCCACTTTCTTAATTTTGATGAGAGTGTCCCATGCTTCAGCGAGCAATTTAAGGTAACTCTCACCCAAGAAAGATATGTCACGGTGAATGAGGACCCTTGCATTAAATTATGCGATGAGTGGATCGAATAAGCTTTTAATTTCCTCCCTACACTACACCAAAACAGGCAAATCCTAACATTTATAAGTGTTACAAATAATTTCGGTAACACTTTTTAAGTGTTACTAACGGACTGTGTGGAATGGAGCGATCAAATTTGTAACACTTATAAGTGTTACGAACATACATATTACTAACACTTATAAGTGTTGGTACCTAAATATACGGTAACGCTTATAAGTGTTGGTACAGAAATATACGGTAACACTTATAAGTGTTAGTACAGAAATATACGGCAACACTTATAACTGTTGGAAAATAATTATTTAGTAACACATATATGTGTTGTTACACATAAATTGCTTTGCTTATCATTTAGGTTTGTAACATAGATAAGCGTTATTATCCAAAATATTTGTATCACTTATATGCGTTACTAATTGAAATTATATTTTTACCCTATTTCATGTACAATTAATATTAAATTCTTAAAACAAATGAATATAATATCTCATAAATGATGATGTACATATCACATATATAATTCATCATATCAATTCAATATGAAGTCTAAAATGCTTCCATATCTCAAATGCAACAATATCATATTTAGATAATAGTATAATATAAGCTACAAACTTTCCAATTTCAAAATACCACAATATCATATCCAAATTACAATATCATATCCAATACCATAATATCTTTCTATCGGAGCCAAAAATTTTAAAGATGGGATCATTGTCATGGTCATATGTGTTTGCTTCCTCGTTGCCGCTACATTCCAACTTCTGTCTTTCTTCCTCTTCCTCCACAAGTGCCTACATTCAATATGTCAAATGAGAATTCACACATCAAAATTACTATTAATTAAGACTTAGCTTTAATTGTATAAAAATGTATAAAAATATATAACAACAGTGCACTTCCAACTCAACTATTCATGTACGTGCAGGTTAAGTATAGATTGGTTTACTCAATTATAATCAGGTCTAAAATATAATCTAAGGTATCAGTGCACTATTAGATCCAATTATTGCCCATGACAGGCTACTGACCATGGACCAAAAGCATATATACTGGTCCACAATCAATCATACAAAATAATGACTGACGAGGTATAGAGTATGCTGCATATGTCTTGGACTTTCATGCTACAAGAGCAAACCATGTTGACGGTGGGATGAACTCTAATGATAGCTGTTGCCTCTACCAAAATTGCAACTGTCTTGGACAAGTCAAAAAGAAAAACTAGCTTGATCAAATATACATAGTACCCACACACATGGATAGCCATACATACTCCACTCATTCATATAATCAAACACACACAGTACACACTCAAAACAACACTAAATGCTCGGTAACTGAATAGCAAACACACAAGCATATACAAACCCAAATAAACAACTAATAAGTCAAAGAAACACAACTAAGACAAAACTAGACTAAGGGAACCGACTACATAGCCATACATGCACTTGGGCTGTGCACTCAGAAACCCAAGATATGTACAGTGGGCATAATACAGTTTTGGACTGAATTTGTTTTTAACCTTGGGATAATTTCTCATCCATTTTTTATTCAAGGCAGCCCACAATTTTCTTACATGTCTACAATACACCAAGATAATAATACTGTAGTTGAGTCAGGGTTTTAATCTTTGGTCAAACTGATAGCATATTGTTTAACTCTGCTTATTGGAAGATAAATAGTATTTGAAACCATATATGATTTCAAGAAGCATTTATAGAGTTCAAACTGTTTGTTATCTTACAAAATGTCTATACCATAACTGGGAATAGTAGAAAGAATATAAAAGGAAGCTAATGCGTAAAAAGAGGTTGATGCTTTAACTAGCTTAAATCTGGACAACGCATAAAATGAAAAAACCTTTATGAATATACATTTTCCAAAATTAGTAAACCCGTTTGTCTATGTTCTGATTGAGCTTGATACTATCTTATCACATAGGTTTCTGATACAAGTAGAAAACTCACTTCTAACAAAAGTTTTTCTTGTCTTCTACTATAATTTACAACACTGTAAATGGTGAAGAAATTATTCCATTGGATAACAAAAGTAGTGTGGATGGATGGCGCACATCATTCAATTTGCTGGAGGAAAAAAATCATCTACAAAATTTCATTTGATACTTGTTTGGTTTACTAAGAATAGAACAACATAAAGCTCGGATGTTTTAACACCATTCTTAATATGAAAATAGAAAATAGAATCTACTGTAACATTACAATATACTTCATTAGTAATCCAAAAATAAAATATACGAGAAACTAGAGTTATTTATATGGATGAACTTTCCGTTTCAAATTTGATCAGAATGACTAGAAACTATCGTACATATTACATTTTTATAATATTTAATATCAAAATGTTTATTAAATCGCATTCAATAAAATTATATAATTTTAGAAACAAAATAGAGTTATTATACTGTTTGCTATTGACATGCCTTCTTATAAAAAAAGTACATAAAAAAAATTCAACTAAGAAAACGAATTTATTACCGATATTTAAAAAAAAGACATTGTAGTCTTATTAATCAAACTGACTTTTAATATCTTATCTACAACATTTCATGAAAAATCATTTTATAATTCAACTAATTGTTTCCTTCTATTAAGGATAAAATCATAATAGCTAAAGATAAATTAACCAAACATGCTAAAAGTTGATCGTTTTTATTGTGTATATGTATACAATAAATCCGAATTTTGATTATATAACAAAGTGGATGAGTATTAATTTAAAGTGCCATTTTATGTATTGAAAATATACCTAATCCACTGTCTTTCCGTATTATAAGACTCGAACTTCTAAAATTAAACTATAATCTCTAAATGACTCGAACTTTTAAAATTACAAGCTTTCAGGGACAACCCTATTGTTGCACAAGTAAATGTATACCCAAATCTCCTATCATTGTCTTTCTCCAATGAAATTGCATGAAAATGGAAAATTTATCTGGAAATACCAAGAAATTATAGTTCTAAAGTAGTTTTCAAGTGCAAGTGATGATTAACATGCGCTAGCAGCTTGGAAGTTGCTGCTGGAAAAAATAGAGAACGATGAACAACTTATTGAAGTGAGAAACATAGATGGAAAACAAAATTATACATTAATTACTGTATGAAGGATAATCTAGCAGTGTACGAAGAAGATATTATGAGGAACAAAGAAATGGAAGCAAATGAAACCAGAAAATTTACTATTATAAGACCTAAAAAAGGGCATGGAAGTAACCAGTTGGTGTGTTGTGCAACAAAAAAGAGAACAAAAACCATTCATTTATTATATTAATGCCTGACTGATCAACAATTTGTAAATACTACAATTAAGATGGTAACACTTTATCAAAAAGACAAATCAATATTATAGGACAATGCCTCAATAAAAATTACCTAAGGTGAGTATTGATGTTCTCATAATATTAGATTCTTCTTCGATTGTTTAATCGTGCTTTTTTAGAGTCGGTATTGCTTGTGAATTACCAGCACTGGAATTTATCTAAATAATAACCAATAAGAAAAGCAGAAAATGATTTAAAAAGTTTGTGATTTTAAATGTGGAAGATGTTTGAGTGTCAGTTCACCTTATCAAGCTTATCTCTGACTAATTGAACAGTTTGATCCATTGATGAAGATGGAAAGTATTCCTGTATAAATTGATTTAAGCGGCAAAGTTTGGTATCAGATTTGGATCATAGCCTGAAAAAATATAAAATATAATTACAAGATTTATAACATGCAAATTACCTTGTTTGATGAAACATGGTGATGATGTTTGAAGAATGATCCGGTGTACATATTCACTTCAGTGCAAACTTTACTCATCAAAATGCTAACAAAGAAAAAAAACAATAATAAAAGTTATCTACAATCTTTGAAAAACAGTCATCCATACATGTAATGAAAATTATGGAACTGAGAGGTATTTGTTGTATGAAAATCTCTAGGAATGTCAGGCGTCTTTACATGGCCATATTTTAATTTTCTCTAAGAAAATGCAAGAGTAACCTATTAGGTAAAGAAAATCATAGCTAAAAACTCTTTACATGGCCATATTTTAATTTTCTCCAGTATGTTAATATGGTTCAGTCCCTGGTAATGTTATATTAATAATAATATTAGGATTGAATACTTGTTATTTTTAATGTGGTGTTCCTAATCTGTTTATGCAGTAAATGGAAATGGTGCAAACATTAACAGTGACATTGGTAGGATAGTTTTGGTAGGAATTATACTGTAGTTACTCACACATGCATATAAATTTTGTAATCACAAGCATACAGAGAATGATCTAAATTGTAGTATTATATATTGTAGTTTGATAAATATATCGAAAACTAAAAACAATTATAAAATAATATATGCAATACAAAATAAATTACCAAAATAGTGCAACAATAATACACATGTGTTATTCGTTGTGTCGTGTGCTAAAACTCTAGAAAGCTTTTGCACTTTGGTGTGCTGCTTGGTGGGTGCCATACATGACATTGAATCATGGATTTTAACACCTTTTGAAGTGAAACTTGAACTTGAAAATTGAACCTTTATGATCTGATTTGTCTATGGTCCCAGAAACCATGTGTATTTCATCAATTTTTTTTAGTTTCAACTTCAGTTCAGATAGTTCTAAACCACATGGATTTACCTGTTTTTGTTAAAAGTTTGTAATGTTCAGATAGTGAATATCTCATGTTTTTGTTACCAAATTTTTTGTACTAAAATAGCAAAAAAAGTTCAGATTGTGTCACTAGAATAAATAGAAATTTAGCATTATCCCATTACCATAAAGTAAGATACTGCAATCAAAATCAAACCCCATTATTCAGAATCATTGATTTGATATTAAATTTTTATTTTACTTTATTTTTGATCAAATACTATATAAAAATTTCCCAAATAAGCAACAATAACAAATTTTAAATAAATTTCAATATAAACTGCCTATTAAATTATGCATTAAAATATCTGATTCGCCAACATATTCTCCAAAAATCACAGTACATAAATAATCTCAGAAATGCAAAAATTAAAACTCCATTGCATGAAACCTCAACATAACAACAATTTCCATCAAGATTGAAGCATATGCAAAGAAAATTTAACAAGTTGGGGACCCAAAAAATAAGAATAATGTGACAATGAATAAAATGGAAAAAATCAGAAAACAAATGGATAAATTAAGATGAATTAGTGATTTTAAAAACCTGCAAGCTTAGGCACAGCTCTCCAGCAACATTGACCATTAGTTAAGATGAAATTGATCGACTTTTTATCTTCATCAGCAGTCCATGGCCCTTTCTTCAATCCTATTTTATCGCAGCATAGTTGCCTTCCCATTCTTTCTTCATTTCTCTATCTATATATTTTATCAAGAAACAGAACACATAAAAGTATAGAGTATAATTTTATGCTGAAATTGATATAATACCAAGTAATGAAATGACTAGCACCACAGGGTATGTCATCTATATTTATATGAGTAAAAGGCAAGTTGTGTGCTTAATTTGGAAAAAGAATAACCTGCCCCAGTAAGAAGTTAAAAATATTAAAAGTGCTATTTACTTATAACTCGGGTCCATTAAAAAATAGAGAAAAACAAAACCATTTATTCAATCTGACCTTTCAACAGATTTGACTATAAATGGCAAATGTAACAAAAAAATCACTAAAGTTGCATGATATATCAAATAATCAGTTTTACATTATAGCCAACTTAAAAGTATTTTAATTTTCACTACTCTGATTTGATATCTTCCATATAATTGCTAACAACATGACATGCCCCATTGCATGATTGCATCCAAGAAAAGTTATTTTAATTATACTAAAGATAACGAGGAACATAACTTATGAATCTATAAAATTTTATTAATACAGAAGAAAAAAAATATATTGGCAAGGAAAATAAAATAAATATTAGACATTTTTATATTAGAAATGCATATCATCACCCACTAAGATAAATGATATTACATCCTGTTCAGTTTTAAATTTTCATCCATTTCTAACTGAACAAAAAGTCTTTTCTTTCAGAAGAAAAAAAATCTATCACAAAATCAATGTTTTAACATAAAAAAATAAAACAACAAAAAATCAGAAAGACCGACTACAAAATGTTTCCTCAAATAAATGAGAAATGAGCATATGACTTGAGATCAAATTGAGGAATGAGAATACAAACAGTGAAATATTGAATTTCTTATATGACAGAATATATGTGAAAAGGTACTTTTGGCGTAAATTCAAGGATCACACATGCTATTATTTTCAGAATAATCCTTCAGTTTCCAATTATTTATGAAAAAAAGATGGACAAGTACCAAATCTTTCATGTTTGAGTATATTATTTATTGATTTTGTTTACTAATGTTTTCTTTTTTCTTTATTTTAACAAAAATCCGTGGTCTTCAACTTTGCTTCGCTTTTGATTTTTAAAGATTGTAATATGTGTGCTTTATTCCCATGATAATTTACCCTTGCTCATATGAACTAGTTATAGCATGATATAAATCTGACTTTAATTCATGCTGGTGTAGTAAAAAAAAGGATCACCTAACCAATCATGGGCTTGGATATTCACTTACCGAATAAAGACTTGCTTTAATTTCACCTTCGCTGATAACAGTTTGCAGAATTCTGAAACCAGCTTCATTTATGGTTAATCAATTTATTTTTTCCTGAGTGCTACAACTTGTACGCGAATTTTTGAGTTAGATTTGTAGTTTGTCATACTCCTTATTGAAGCTTTGATCAAATGGATAGTCATCAAATGCAATTTTGCAATTATGAGCATCTTGGTTACGCTTATTTAAAACAAACTAGGAAGAGGTGATCATTATTCTTGCTTGTTCTCTCTCCGGTGATCCCCCTATTGCTTCTGAGAATAAGAAATCTTTTCACCTGTAGTCAACCATGAAAACTTAGTTTTATTGACATAATCTCACCACATTTGAATTTCTACAATAAAAGATAATTGAAAGCGATATAAAGTTTTTGTTAATGATCTTGTCAAAAAATATAAAGTTAAATGTCAAATGAAAAATATGTGAAGTAGTAAAGCACGGATCTAAAGATAAAATTTTCATAAGAAGATACTACATTTTTTAACATTAATGTCATTTTGTAGTCCTTCACCATTACATATTTGCTAGAGTGAATAAAATAATCATTGTAGCAACAAAGGTTTCACCTTTAATATCTTCAGCCATTCTATCACTAATCGGGGACTGACCTAACACTTTGAAGCAATCTTTACAATGGAACTACTTTCCCATAGCTTCACCATAAGTCATAGCCAAAACATGATGTTGCCTACCTATTCCTATTTACACAAAGAAATAAAGCTCCAGTAATTCACATGCATACAATTCAACAAGTACCAGAGATCAAGATTATAAGTTCAACTTACCATGTGCAAAATGAGGAGGCAATACTCTGGTATGATAAATTATTTTCATTGAGTAATATTATGTTTTATTGCCTACATTTACATTTTAAAACTATAAAGCAAGGAAATAAAAATATTTCTGTGTAAATTTTTATTGTTCAAAATATTACATATTATTATGCTGCATAATAACTATTTTTCTAAATGTAAATTTTATTGTAAAAAAGATAAAACAATATATATTAAGTAACTTCATCTTTTATGAAATACCATATTTAATTCTTCGGTAAAAGAAAAATTTTAAAGCAAAAATTTTAGTTTGATTGCCAAATTATTTTAAAAAAAAAGAAAATTTATTTTAATTACGTATTAATGTATATGCATATAAATAAGAGATAACTGGATCCAAATGTCATTGTTCTTACCTTATTCCCAATATTCATGGTAGAAACCTCTCTTTCCATTTAAAATCCACTATTTTAATTCATAAAATTTCCATAAAATTACAAACTTATATTAAATCATAAAATCATCTCATATATTTTAAATTATGTTAAATCTGATAATACAACTCCAACAAAAATTACAAGACAATATCTCTCATAATAATTGATGCTACACACCAGTTCAACAAATATCAGAACCAAAAATACCAAATTCCCTAGAGTCCCCAAATTCATGTTCACTTGAGTTACTTGCCTTGATTTAGTGTTTGCAATAAAATCTATCTATAATTAAAAAAAATCATACGAGCTGCTTACCTGATTTAGGTTCATTTTGCATATGCCTCATTGCTTAGATCCAGAAACGTGTGTTGGGAGTTCGATGTTCAATAAGTTGAGGGTGCGTTGAGATTTAAGAAGGTCGATATTGCAAAGCGAAAGAAGTTGGAGGAGGGAGTTTGAGTGGGTCAGGGGCGAAGAGAAGGATGTCGGAAGAGGCGGAGAGGTTGATGTGGGCCAAGAAACCCTAGTGATTTGACGAAATTAAAAAAAGATCGGCCTGAAGTGGAAATAGATGAGGTAATGTTGGAAAGGAGAAAATGTGTTGAAATTACAAAACAATCTCCTTGATTATGACTTATTTACAATTTTGCCAAGTATCCTAACACTTTTTTATGTTGCAATATTTATAAACAAAATTGTTTAATTTTACTAACACTTTTTAACTATCCTCACACTTGTTTACTGTTGGCAGTTTGTAACATTAAAAATTGTTGGAAATTGAGAAACATAAAATGTTGCAGAATCCCTATTTTGGTGTAGTGCTGCCGGACTCAGTCGTTGCCTCGATTTGGGAGTCGGCCTCAGCTAGTGCAGCTTTTTTGCCCTCTTCGTGCGCAGCACCCTTCAACACTTCAATCTGAGATAGTTCTTCATCGAGTTTTGTCTTCAAGTTCCTTGTCTCGACGATTTCATCACATTATTTCTATGATTCCTCCTGCGCTGCAATCTTCTCCTCTTTCTCTTTGAATAACAGTCTCTCCAACTCTTCTACTCGGCGAGCCAGAACATCTTTCTCTTTTTGCAGAGAATCTTTTTCCAGCACCAAGGCGCCGCTGCGTTGACGCGCTTCGTTTAATTCCTTTTTGTGACTGGTCTCTAAACGACTAACTACCTTAGCTATTTCCTTGGCATTCTTTTTTGCGGTCTCAAGCTGGGTTTTGTATGAGAGCAGTTCGTCATCCAAGCTCTTTATAATGTCTTTGTCATGAACGGCTTCTAGCTTGAGGCGGTCGATCTCATATTGACGCTCAGTAGAGACCTTTGAAACTTTTTCGACCAGGTGCACAAACGCATCGTGTTGAATGTACACATCGTTCATGCATGCGAGAGCATCTGCTTTGACATTCCTGGGGATAGGATGTTTGGCGGGAAGGAATTTCATCCCGTCGAAGCAGATCTTTGGGAACATAGCCTTTTAGCTCAGCTAGTTTCTCCACCGTGGTTGGGTCATGAGCAGGAGCTGGAGGAATTGGTCTCGTCGGAGTCAATGATTTCTTGTGATGCTCACGAGATTGTCTAGTGCTCGAAGAGCCAGAGTGTTGATCGCACGGAGCGTCTGATTGGGAGCCTCGATAAGTGGACTTGTCTCCGCCGCACGCTGGGGGATTTGTGGGTTCGCTTGGAAGTGAAGAGTGCCCATGAGTTCTCCTTTTGGAGGATGAATACGATTCTCTAGAATGATAATCTCTATCTCCGCCTTCGTCTCTATTTCTCCATTTACCAGAATCCAAATCTCAACTTGAGCGGTGAAAGATGGAAGATCCGCGAAGGCGGTCGAAGCCGTGCGAGTGAGTCAACTCACATGTACATAAGATTAAAGGAGAACGAATTAGTGGAAATCACATGAACAATTGAAGACAGGTTGGTGGCGAAGTGAAAGTGTTCGTGTGTGTCCTAGTGCATCCCCCTAACAGACCAGTAATTTTTGCTTTACTGATTAGAGTTTTTTCTCCCTGAGTATGAAGTTCTACTCCTTCACCACTTCTCGCAGGCGAGCTGAGCCCCATGGCGCCAAGATTAGCGAAGTCATAATTCAATAAATCATCAAGAATGGATAAGTTGGAGAGTCCCTTCAGCGAACTTTTCATTTTCTGGGAAGATGATCCTTTCTATATAGGAGTTATCACGAATTTTGGGGTCACCCCGACTTTACTCTTTTTAAGTTTGTACGCTAAACTCTTTTTCTTTTTTGGCGAAGGTTGTGTTTAGTTAGTGCAGGGAGCATTGGCTGCCGGTGCCTGTCCAGAACTTGTGTTCTCATTTATTGGCACTGGAGCCTCCGTTTCTTTAATCTTACCTTCCTCGGTGGTATCATGAGCTCCTTTGATAGGGGGCACCGATGAACCGACTTGTTCTCTCCTCACTTCGGCAGTTGCCCTTAAAGAGGTTGTACTTCTTGGGAGGCCGATCCTACAACTATCTTCTAATAATCCAAATAACGAACATAATTCATCGGTAACTATCAGTTTGATGTCATGATCTTCTACTGGAGTAGCGCGAATAACCTCGACCGCTCCGGAGTACCTAGTGCCTTCAGGCCATGGGTTAATGCCTGGAAGGATTAAAAAAGTTCAAACTTCTGGAAAGATGTGGCTTATGTCCTGAAATGAAGAACGACACAAAAGCGAAACTTACGTCCTTCCAACCATCTTCTTGCGAAGCCAGGAGGACAACGCATGTAGAACCACTCTTGCTTGAATTGAGAGAGCTTGTTCCACGCACCCATTAGAACCTGGCATTTAGGAAACGGTTCAAGAAATATGTAAGAAGGGCTATTAGCGCGTCTCTTGAAGTGGTAAATGTATCGAATGTCCTCAAGGTTTGGAGGTCTGAGCAGGACGCTCAAGAAGAGTAGAAAGGTGCCGTGGATAAATGCGTAGCTGTTAGGATGCAGTTGTGTGGGGGCGATCCCTATGTACTTTAACACCTCGCGAATAAAAGAGTTGAAGGGTGGCACGCATCCGGCCCAACATATAAACTTGTTGCATGCGGTGTATCCGGCTGGGGGCAGATGAGGCCATTTTGCCTCGACGGAACTAAAACATCCTCGAAGGGGATTCCGTGAATGGAGTTCAATCGACGAAGAGCGGCTTCGTCGATTTTTGAAGCTTGTGAATCGACCGGGTTATCCAAGATAACGGCTTCGTCTACGACATCAGGAGCCAGATCTATAACCTCAGCAGAAAGGATCGGAATGTCGGGAATGGGGGCAAACGGGGGGCTCGACGTCTCTACTACCTCTTGCTGTTGACTTGGTCTAGGCTTGTCGGATAGAGTGGCGGAACTTTATTTCTTAGACATCGCGGGAAGGTGCCTGATGCGAATAACTACCTGTTTAAGCTATACTCGAAAGATAATTGATATTAGATGTAATGATAATATATTCCCCTGTGTCATGTGTGAATTAGTGCGCAAGTATGACACAATGAAGTTTTGAGTTATCGTCCTGGAGACCGTCATCGCTGACCGTCTCCAGTAGTGTAGCATATGGTCGGTACCGGAAGTCTCGAAATCGAGCATTGGCATTATAAATTGTGAAGGCTGGTACTTGCCTTTATTAGTCTAGATTCGCGTTTAGAGTTGCTTAAGCTGTGAATTCGTTGGTCCGAGTTAAGTCCATAGGCTTATGCATCATGGTCCATGTCAATTGTTCGTCATTTTATGCTCGGGCATGAAAGTGTATAGTCATAAAATTTGCATCAATTAAGTTGAAGTGATTTTTATTGCCATTGTCGACCGGTTCATCTCGATACCGACCCCTACGCCTTAGTTCAAATATCAAACCGACCTCATAACAACCTATACCGATCCCTTAACTCTGCATAATGAACTGATCTGAACTCCCCACAAATTATACCGACCACTCACTCACAACACCTATCGACCCCATTTCCATTAAAACCCCCCAACCCGTTCACTTTGAGAAAACCACCGACCGATACTCCTTCTAGAAAATATCAACCTCTCCGTAATTCCTAGACATCGAACCCTCCTTAGAACTATGTACCAAACCCTATCCTTAGACCTATGTGCTGAACTCCCACGAGCCGACTACGACCCACACCAAAGCTTCTTCTTCCATACCTGCCTTCTCCCTCTCTCTCCTTTTTTCCTCTTCTTCCTCTTGATGTGGAAGCTGCATACGCCTATAAAGCCCTAAGGCTAAGTCGAGATTAGAGGGCACGGTTTAGCAGTTCGAAAACAAGCGTGAATTCATACCTATGCTATGAATCTTGGATTGGGAGCAGCTATAGAGTTTGAGTGCAGATTAACTTGGGTCATGTTTAGTTGAGAATTGAAGATGAGATGGTTGGATCTAGAAGAGGAAAATTGTTTAATTTTTGGGAAGTTCGGTTGAGAAAGCTTGGAGGGGAAATACACTTAGGAGAATAAAGGTAGAGAGGAGATGATGTAAAGTCAAGGCTTTTATACGTGGGTTGGAATGTGAACTGGTCTACCCTAGAGACCCGGTTGTATTACAAGGGGTCGGCTATTTGACATGTCGATCTCAGGCCACGTATAACAATCAAGTGATCGACATCCGTATGCCGACCCCTCCCATTCTTTTAAAATATATATATATATATATATAAAAATATGATGGATTATGTGTAATGAGAAATAATGATATTAATTGTAAAATAGACAAGGCGAAGAAATGCTTGATTGGGAAGAAGTCATCGCTATGAATCCAACCTTTGAAAGGCCATATGCAATCAACTTTTGAAAAGTCGCACAAGGAATCCCGAGATTTTCTTAAGGCTAAGCTAAAGCGTTCGAATAACACAGGATTTCATTAAAGGTTAATAAGAAACTACGATCAGTTATTGGCTTAAACGAAATAACCTCTGAGAACGTGGATTACTCGCTGATTCAAAGCGCATCGTGTTGATAACAAGACACGCTTTGGAGGGCAAATGTTACCCGGCACCTTGGCCTAGCTACAAGACGATAGTTGCAGACGTTATGGTCGAACGTTGATGGGGCACAAGTCAAGAAATAATCTACTTCGGGTAGTTGAGGAGGCTACTTCGAGTCAGGGGAATGTTTACTCCGAGTCATCCCACCACCAAATTTGAGTCGGTATGGGTCATTTACTAGGGGTCAGCATAGAAAAGAGTGGAACACAATGGGGTCGGTGCAATTTGATTGGGTCGGGATGTTGGTGTGCTTTCGGTGCATGTGGACAGGTCGGCAACCTTGGATCGGTCTACTTGAGAGGTTTCAGTGTAGGAAGTGGGTCGGTAGTGGAGGATAGCTATGGGATCGGTCATTCTGGATCGGCACACCCTTATAGGGTCCGTGTAACATGTTCGGATCGGCTATGGGGGGTCGGCAAAAGCAGGTTGGCACATTGTAGTTTCTTTGGTCGGCAGAGTAACTTGGATCGGCAAGTCTTTATGGGGTCGGTGCATATTATGATCAGTTATCCTAGATCGGCATAGAATGTTGGGATCGGCCATCCTGGATCGACATTGAGTATTGGTATCGGTTGCCTAGGTTCGGCTATTTCAGCTCGGCTATCTTGGGTCGGTATTGTAGCAAAGAGAAGCGATTTAGCATAAGCAAGGTAGTGAATTGCTTCGGGCTAGAGTGGGAATCACTTCGAGTTAAAACCCGGGGAACCCCGGGTTGGCTAAAGGGGTTTGGCATACTTGGGGTCGGTCTTCATGACTTATCAATTGTGGGCCGAGTCCCTAGGTTGTGGGCCTGAAGGACTGAAAGGAGACGCAAGCTTAGGGAAGCCAGGCTATCTCCATCTATAAATAGAGGGGCAGGGTTCCAGTTTAGGGGATCTTTTTTAGAAACTAAGGAGAGACTCTGCCATTTTTTGTACTCGTTTCCTTTTCATTCTAAACTGAATTCAAGCTGTTCTTTGTGGATTGTATCTCTAATAAAACAGTACAAAGAGCAATAAAGATCACATTCAAAGTGGACGTAGGCAGTTATGCCGAACCACTATAATTCTGTTATTCTTGTTTTTACTGTTATTTTTGCATTATATTTGCTATCCTATATTTCAATTTACTGTCTTCATTTATCTCTCTACACAAATCTATTCTAGGGTGTTAGTGACCATTTCCGGTGCTAACATTCTCTTTATCATTGTACGATCGAAACAAATTCGATTCTGATCGATCCCGAAGCTGGTTGAAATTGATATTTGTTAAACTATTTGTTTGGAAATATATATGGTATTTTTATGTTAACTAGTTCGAGTGACACAGAAATAACTAAATAATGGGAAAGAGATATGTTTGGATGTTAAGCACTTCTCTTATGTATTACCTTTTTAGATAAGGGAATGTATGATACTATTTGGTAGTACCCAATCCTTGGTATCATTTTGGGTGGTTTATGGAAATGTTTTAATGAATAGTTGTGGGAAGTAAAATGGTTAACTTTTTATGTTAGCTGATTTCATTCTTGTTTGTTTGAGATGAAACTTCGAGGTCGAAATTCTTTTAAGGGAGGAGAATATAGCGACACGGAATTTTATCGCTTTGATTTGTGAATATTTAATTTATTTTAAATATTCAATTAATGGTTTTAATTATTAAATGACCCTCTTTTAATTAATAAATAATGATGGAAATTCATTTTTTGTTTTTTGTTTACAAAATAGGTAGTTCAATGAAAAACAGAAAATGTAACCAAAGCTCGGTTTTTCGATTTTCTATTTTTATCAAACAACAAGTTGTAAAAAGTTGTTGAACCTTTGTATACATTTTAAACAATATTTAAATGTTAAGTAAAGTAATGAAAATATGATATTTTCAAATGTAAATAATAATGTTAAGATATAAAGTATTTAAATTTGAAAATGTGAAGTAATGGATTTGAAAATTTGTAAAGATTCCTTAAGTGAACAAGTCAACAAAGTACGTGGACCTTCCTAATATCCACCATATTTCCATATGGTTTAGTACTTAGTTGACTAAAGAAAAGATGGTAGGAAGGAAAACTGAGTGGTCTTAGCATTTTCAATCATGTATAAAAGTAAGTTTTTATTTACACTTTTCGTTTGTTTTCCATCTTCATTTTTATTTCCTAACTCTATTTTTGCCTCTTTCTCTTCCATTCTTAAAAATTTAGGCAAAAATCACATCTTTTTACATTAAAAAGTTTTGAATTAAGTTGTGTATTTGTGTTGGGGTTGATTGCTAGGGAAGAAAGCTTCAATCTTGCATTTTCAACTATTTGGGAGGGTGAGAACACTAAATCTTTAATCTTTGCTAAATATTTTAGAAATGAATGTGTGTAAGTATGTAGTAGATTGTTGTGGTTTTGTTATGATACCCATGTTTTAAACTAGTTAAATCATATTATTTACTTTGTAAATGGATATCATGCTTGTTGTAAAAAATGAAATGTACACAGACTCATACACATACAAGCGGGAAGTGATTCTTTCTTCTTCTTCTTTTACTCTCTATAAACGTAAACAAACACACCCTATATAGGTTCAAAATTCATTATCTCTAGAAACATTAGGAATTAGCCCAAACGATCAACTGTAAAGATGTTCATCATAATCCCTAATCATTTTGGAAAATAGTAGTTCATCATTTCGTCGAGTATGGTGGCAGATTCTGGTCGATTACAGTGAATGAATGAGTGACGACAGTTTTTCGACCATCACGAATCGATGAACGAAGTTCACGGTTGTTTTAGTCGAGAAAAATCATGATTTTTAAGGCTAATCGCAAGATTTTAGGTGAAGTAGTTGTGTTGTGTCAGATTTTGGCCATTTAACCAAGTTTGACGATCAAGATATCGAGGGGAGGAACTGTGAAACGGGAGGAGCATGAGGATTAGGCGGAGGTGTGGCAGTGGTCCCTAGAGGATCGGTGTTACGGTGCTTACCAATCGAGCTAAAATTTGGGTTTCAGGCTTTGAATTTATGGAGCGCGCGTTTTTGGAATACCAACATAAGTAAACTCAAATCACAAAAACTATTTATTGATTTATTAACTTGAAAAATCCTTTGAAATCAAAGGTATCTCGTAAGACCTCGCCGCATATTAACACAGACGGGTTTTTACCTTACGTTAACCAAAACACCTTTATAGAAAATCCAATGATATTATAATATTGTCTAGAGGTCAAAATAAAATATGAAAATAGCTGAAATGCTTGCATCTCATGTTTCAGCATAGTTGGGCACAACTAAGTATGTACGGTGCTTATTAGAGAATGGATTCCATATAATGACCAAGCTACTGGGGTACAGCCCGTCACGGTGCATCTCTAGATAAATTAACACTGAGGTCCTCGCATGGATCTCCTGCCAACACAGGACAGGCCTACCCCTTACTGGACAATACCGAATATGATCACCCCTTCGTTAATGGGCCCGAAGCATACAACTGAGAGATAATAGCAACTCTAGATAGGGATGATCATACCCTACTTCGGACAGACCTACTTATCCCTGCTGCATCTCCCTTATTTTAGTCATTCCTGGTTGATGAGGCTTGAGACTACGATTACCATTCAATAACATTTACACTTAGAATGCTCATTGCCCTCCAATGACAATGTGTTGATAGCATTCATCCATACAAGTCCATTTTGGGTTTGAACAAAACCGAAGGCACTATTCCTACTACATCCATTTTGGAATCTCCCTCAGGATTAGTAGCAATTAGCCCTTGCACTTCACATTTCTATCTTCGATTCCATGCTCTTTACGATGTCTTCAGTTTGCAACGCTTGAGTTGGATTGAAGTGGTTTTCGAATTACATATCTGAAACCGGTCGAGACAACTTCCGATAATTTCCAGTAAACTCAACCCCGGTTCTTTAGGAAATAATTAGACAACACAAGAATGGGAATCATCCCTGACCATTAAGTAAATGGATTTTCTTATCATTGTAGTAGGAGAACAAAACAAGGTTTATATGCACAGTACCGCTTCATGAGGATGACTGTGCCTTATAACTCAAATGTTTCTCCTAGATATTCCCAGAGTTACGCTTTGGTCAAGATTTGATAGTTGGTTATTTAACTATCAAATAAACAAACAAACATTCAGACATAGATTAAATCCCATTGGATCCACAAAGCCTCATTAAATTAATCTCATACTAATTTAATTACATATCCTTTATTCCCAAAACATTCATATAATTAACCCTCTGGTATAAGTGTGTGTGTGTGTATGTTAACCCATTTAAGAAAGGTTCTTATTTCCAGATTCATCTTTGGTTGGTTACTAGAAACCAAGCCACTTTTGTTTAACTTTCCAAAACTTGACATCTTTAGTAAACAATCTCATTTATGGAAATAATCTTTGAATCACAACCAACACTTGATGCAAAACAAATATTATTCCTTAAACAACAATGAATCCGTTCAAGTAGGGGTACTATTACCTCTTAGACCTTGACTCGACAATACTCTTATTCCTTGGCATAATAGAAGTTTATCATCAAAATATCTCCATATTAAATCATTTAAACAATATATTATAACCCATCTCCTTTAAGATTAAAAAAAACTTCATTTCAGTTATATACTCCTTTTCATAAAACCTAAAATCATTTATAAACTTCTGTATAAATCACATGTACACTTATAAGCTCTTATACATATCCAAAATCATTTTTACATTCTTTTGCAAAACTTTAAGATCGTTAGCAAAAGAACCCTTTAATAAGAGAATATTTTTTTAAACCAATTTACTTTAAAATCCTTCCATAAGTCATAATCAAAATGGTATGCTTAAGTACCATATTATAAATCAATTAATAATCTCTAAAGTATTAGTTAATTAAATAGTTAATTAATTTTAAACAATGATATAAAAATCCATCTGCTTATCCAATTTGAAAGGAGGCTTAGCAGTTCACACTAGAACTTAATCGAGCTATCATGATTTTATAACGACATCCAAGTCGTAACAAAAGGGTTTACATAAAAATATATATGTAAATAAATCTACAATTAACATAAGCTAACATATACATATATGTTTATAATATCATAATAGCAGGATGGTGATTTGTCCTACTATATAGATGTCCAAATAATTCAATCAATTTACTTACACTATAGCAAAATGGTGTTTTTTTCTGCTTACAAATATCATTTAGTCTCCCTAATCATATAGGGTTTCTTAAGGTCTAGACAAGAGATCATTTGATTTGGAATCAACTTGCTTTGAAAAGAATATTGATTTAAAACGAAACCAGTTTGATTTAAAAATCACCCTTGAAAAAGATTTAAATAAGTAAATCGGTTTAAAATCTAGTTAAATCTTAATTAATCTTAATTAAATCAATATTAAATCCTAATTAACCCTTAATTAGACTTAATGAACTTAGTTAAGTCCTGATTAACTCCTTAATGAATCTCAATTAAAGTTGAGTTAAATCGTTATTAGTTAAACCCTGATTAATTAAATATTAATTAATAATCACTTAATTAATTAATCATTAATCTTAATTAAGTAATTATCGACCACTTAATTATTTTTTATCACATTAAACTTTAATTAAAACTAAATCAATCAAATAATAGTTATTAACTTAACTTAAGTGTTAGTTAACTACTAATTACTTCTTAATCACCAATTAAGTGATAATTACCTTTAATTAATTAATAAAAATTAAATTATTAAATTTCTAAACCTTAATTGCTTTTTTAATATTACTAATATAGTTTTAAAAAAACTTTTATAAATAAATCTCAAAAACAAAACATTTTGAAATCAAAGTTGAGAAAACCCGTCGAACCGCATCCATAGCGACTATTTCTATAGGTGCAGTTCGCTTGAACTTACTTTCAAGAAACCACTTTGTCGGAAACATATTATTTCCTGATTTAAATATACTTTAGTATGATTTCAACTTTTAAACCAAATATGTAAACTTTAATAAAATCAAAACTTTAAACCTCTTGAAACAAGTTTTGATTCCAAGTCCGACCTCAAATCCGTCCCGATTTCATACAAAGTTTCGGTTTTGTTTCAACCCATCACGACTATAATCAAGTTCATCATCGATCATTACAATACACATCACATTCACATAAAAAAATCTTGTATATATATAAATATGCCAATATATATATATATATATATATATATGTATGTATATACGCTTTACTAACTTTGTATTCGCATACCAACCATCTAATCAAACATAACCAAAATCACCAATCCATATCAATATCAAATAATATGGTATTTAACAAACTTCCATGCTATAATATTATCATATCATGAAGAAATACTAGAGCTAATAAATTTTCAAAAAAATCATCAAGTTTACTCACCATAAAGCTTTCCAAATCTTGAATACTTTAAACTTGAAAAACCCAAAACTGCAACTCGAAAAAGGTCGCCTTCCTTTCAAATTTTAACTATGTTACTCTCGGAATTTTGAAAAGTGGTCAACAAAAAAGTTTTAGAATTTTCATTTCTCTATTATTTCAGAAAAAGAATCACTCAAATTGGATCTGTTTGGTGGGAGATACTGTCAAATGAATGAGTGGTATTTTCGGCCTTAGAATTTCTGGGTCCAAAAACACTCTGTAAAGAATTGAACTTTTGACATACCTATGATCGGAATCTGAAGAATTGGTCAACATAAAAAGTTGTAGCTAATGGAAATTTAGACTGTTCGAAGAAAATAAAATCTGGATTTGGAGTGTTATTGAGGAAGATACGGCCGAAGGAAGTTGGACAAAAATGGAGGAGAATTAGTGGATTTTTAAACAAGTTTTTCAAAGGGTTTTTGATTTTACTTTTCTATTAAAAAGAAGATAAAGCCATGAAATTATGGAGAAAGCTTTAGAGAAATAAAAATGGAGAAGTAAATGAAAATATGGTGAAGGTGGCGTGTATTTTTAGAGGAAGAAAGCAGGAAAAATTACTGTTTTAACCTTAGCTTAAAAAAATTTAAAACATGTCATCATTTTGTGCAATCAAATCAACATCTCATTCCTCTCATGCATCACATCATCTTCTCTAGTCATATCATATATGTAATTATAGCTAATGATGTTTTCTTATGAAAATGTATAAGATGTGACAATATATATATATATATATATATATATATATAATGTTTATTATTTTTAAATTTATGAATTGCACATCAACTTATTTCTTTCCTTACTTGTCACATCCACTTCCTTCTTTAGTCATGTCTTAGGCTTAATGATGGTTAATGATGATAAATATTATGATATGACAAGAGATAAAAATAATATTTATATATATAAGTTATTTTTTAAACAATGAAATTTCACATCACTTCCTAAACATAATTAAGATAAGATAATATATTACTAAGTGTATTATTATATGGTTAATTATCCTGTGACGCCCCACATCTATACTCACGCTAGCCAAGAACACTACTGGGTAATGTTGTCAACTAGCGCGAAGAATAAGGCTGTTGAGGAGCGACCATATATGCAATTTCCTTGTGCGAGCACCGATATGTTAGAAAATATAACTTACATTTCATTTCAAGAGGAAATCCGACATACCGATACAAACTCAAAGCTACTACACAGTGGCTAAGTGGACCTCGGAAACAAATATAGAAATAAGCATAACATAATCAGTCACAAACATTCATATCACAAAGGCGGAATAAGATATGAATATATCACATGAAAGCGTACATCAAAATAGTGGTCATATAAGATCCACTATATCACAATGAATAGATACAAGTGCGAGACAAAAGAATAATTATACATCAAGGAGTCCAATCTCAAATGTATAATAACAAAGCTACTAATCTAAAGTAGTTAGCCAAAAGAATCAGATGATAATCCCTGATAAGAAGTCAAGCAGGAGCACCTGAAATATCTCGGTCTGACCCGAGTATTATTTAAGAAGAAAATAATAAATGGATCAGTCTAGCTATAATTATCAGATAAAATGAGATAGGATATGAGATATGACCAAAAATGTATGATAACAAAGAAATGCCATACTGTGTCAAGTATACATCAAATAACAACAAAAACCATACAATATCTCAAGAATCTCAAAACACCAAAAAGAATATCATATTCTTTATTTTATTCACCAAACTACAAATGTATTGACAAACATATAAATGCCAATCGCAAAAGTTGGTGAAACACAAATTCTAGAAATCACAACGAGAAATCCAGAAATCACAAAAGGGGGAGGCCTATCACAAACGGGAGCATGAAAACTCACCAACACGTGTATCACAAACGGGTTGTTAATCCCATGGTCGCTAACCATCGAGTCGGTGCCACAACGTAGTACAACGAACGCCCGAGGAACCAAACTCAAACAATAAGGAACAACGAATTGGAGAAACAAGAATCGATTAAAAATTGGAAAATCAAACACAAAAGGCAAAATAGGCAGAGACCGTAGATTCAGTCGACTGGACCAGGGTGGTCAGTCGACAGACACAAATCCTAGAAACTTTCTATTTCCAGGTTCAGTCGACTGAACCTGGGTGGCCAATCGACTGAATCATGCCTGGAAACTTTTTGTTTCCAGGCTCAGTCGACGTACCAAAAGTGGTCAGTCGACTGATACTGGCCCAAGAAATTTCCTGGGTTCGGTTAAGTCGACTGACCCTCTAGTTCAGTCGACTGAACTAGAAATTCTAGTATTCTCAGCCTAGCCCCCAAGAGGCAAAATCCCAAACAATTGGCGATCGGTCAAGCGATGGGCGCTAGGGGTTTACGCCAATCGGCAACCCAGCCCTATAGGCTCAT
Source organism: Allium fistulosum (assembly GCA_030737815.1). NCBI lineage: Eukaryota > Viridiplantae > Streptophyta > Magnoliopsida > Asparagales > Amaryllidaceae > Allium > Allium fistulosum. The sequence goes on along the minus strand of CM060906.1, from coordinate 101,766,922 downwards.
CGATGCTTCACCGAAAACATGTTCAAACATCCGCAAAAGGATTTTCCCAAAATTGGACTAAATACCAAAAATTGGAATATTCACCAAATCAACCCAAATCAAAATCAGATGAACATGTAAAGATGTTAGGAATTCATACCTAACAATCAAAGATAGTTATAGACATAAATGTGAGATAAAAATCTCACCTTTAAACCCAAAAACGATGAAGGAGAAGATTGAAAGCAAAGGAAGATCAACTACTCTTCAACTTCAACTCTAGAAGCTTGAATCTAAGCTCAAAAGAAGAACATTTCCTAAGTTAGGTTTAGGAAATTTCTGAAATTAAAGAGAGAATGAGTTGGAGAAGAAGGAGGAGATGCTTACCAAAGCTTCACCTTGAATTTGGAGCAAGAATTTGAGTATGCAAGAGGAACTAGGGCTTGGCCATTTCTATTTCCCATTCTCTTCCCCCATTTTCAGTTTTTCATGAGAAAAAGAAATGAAATGAGAATGAATGGATGAAGAGAGGGGCTGAGTTAGGTTATAGGATGATTTGGGTGAAACCCAAACCCAAAAGCCCAAGTCCAAATAGAAAAATTCAACTTACTCCAAACATATCAAAGCTTATACTCAAAAAAGTCGCAAACACCATTTTGGACTCAATGGAAGTGGTCTCGAGTCCCAATTCGACTGTTTGCAAAAAGTAGCTTTTCGGACTTCAATCCCATTAACGATTCTATATTAAAATAAAATATTTAAATATTCAATCGTAAAATATGCAGGTTGTTACAGCACTATATATGTGTGTAGATAGTGCATAAAGGCGAACAACGTTTCCGACAACTTTCCGATGTCGAAAAGTCGAAATTATGAAAAACGTTCTACTGTCACATTTTATGTATTTCTATGAACTATCTATTTTGGTAAACAATTTTCAAAAACAAACTTTCTAATATTAGATATAAATTAAAGATGCCTATTTTCATTATAAAAACCAATATTTGAATATTTAATATTAATTAAATATTCATAAATCAAAGCGATGAAAATCTGGATTGTTACATGGAGCCTAGCCTGAAGTGGGGCAAGAGTGTGTGAATGAGTGGAAATTGCAGCGGAGGTCGTGGCCTGGCCTGGAGATGACTGTGGTGGCAGTAGGAGGTGTTTGTTGGAAGGCAGGTTCGTGAATTTTAAAACCTAGGCACGCGATATCTTTTAGTGAGAGCATGGATGGATTTTGATCGTAGGAACTGAAAGTCATGGTGTTGGTGTCGTTAGGACAAGCTCGGCAAGCGAAGTCTGCGTGTGGTCCCGGATCGAAGAAAGAAGGTGGGAATTGGCGTGCACATGCATACCAAGCTCATGGATATGGGTTTCAAGCAATTTGTTTTGGTTTGGGAAAGAAAGGGGGAGGCACTGTTGCTTTTGGTCGGGTTGGTGATTTACTTAATGGGCTTGGACCCGTTTAAGTGTTTGGTGAGAAACTTTAGAATTGATTTATTTTAATTATACAAAATAAGCTATTAACTTTAAATAGCCATATCGTGCTCGTTAAAAATCTATTTAACCCGTTGATTTTTGTATTAGACTCATATTAGTGAGTACAACACTATAATTTAAATAATTGGTAGTTTAATGGAATACAGTTTTATGATTAATAACAAGGGTTAAATTTAATTACATTATTTTAAATAATAATGTAGTTAATTAATTTTATTTTATTGGTTATACCTATTTGGCCAAATAAAAACACCACTCTATCAGTTAAATTGAATAGATTATTTTGGACATCTATTTAGCAGAATAAAACCATTCTGGTATAATTAAAATAAGTAGATTGCGATGACATCATATTAGCAGAATAAATCCCTTTTCTGCTATTATTTGTATATGGACATTTATTCATATGTCAGTTAAGTAATATGTGGATTAATTATTATTGGATAAGTGATGGATTAGCTAGTGATTGCTAATTGATTTTATTTTCGCTCATACCCGCTTATGTAAATACTAATATGACTTGGAAAGTGAATTAAAAATAAATGATAGCTTGTTTAAGGACCTGTGATATCCCGGGATTTCAGGGAATTTTAAATGTGATAATCTCTTAAATTAATCATTTAAAATTTGTAAAGTGTGTTGTTTTCAAACAATAATAATAATGTGATGTTTTTAAATATAGATATAAATAGATTTTAAAATAGAATTATTATTTTCAAAATAATAATGTGATTATTTAATTTTATATATGTTGAGTTGATTTTAAATTGAATTTTTAAATTACATTTGAATTTGGTTTAAGAATTGAATTTAAAGAAATATATATATATCTTAAAATAAAAAAATATAATATAGTATGGATTTAAAATATATGAATAAAAGTTTTTATTTAAAAATAAGGTTTGTTTTATATTATTCTCTTTAAAGAAATTTGTTTATAGAAATTTGGAAGAATATTTATTTAATAGGAATAAATACAAAAGCTTTTAAATTAGCATTTAAAAACGAGTTTAAAATATTTTATATGAATCATAATTGGTTTATATTCTATTTTCTTTTTAAGATTGTATTTATAAAATTTAGAAAGTATTTATAAATTTATAAATGTATTTGTTTATTAGGAAATTTACAAATTAATTAGGAAAATTAATTTAAAAGCCTTTAAAATCATTTATAAATAATATAAAATATAAATTAGGACAAGTGTTAAGTTATAAACATCTTTAAATAACATGTGTTAACATATTAATCAAAGTTGAGACAAGTGTCACAATTATTTCAATTTTCTTTTATTTTTATAAAATCCTAATTTAAACTTATAAAAGCACATATCTTCTTTACAATTCTTTTTTTTCTATCTTCATCTCTTAGAGCAAGAAAAATGGCCAGATCTGAAATCACTGCCTCAAAAATCAAAACTTGAAATACTCCACATCTCAAATGCAAAACCCCGTAATCATCTATTAAAAGCCTGTAATCTCCTATAAATCAAAGCAGACCTGTAAACTAATTTCCAAAGCAAGTCTGTAATCTTCTCAAACCAGTAATACAAGATCAAAATACTCCTCAAATCCAAGTTTCCAGTAAAGCAAGAATCAAACTTCAGTTCTAATCAACTTCAGATTCGAATTCAAAGCATCAGCATCTCAGTTTTCAAATCCCAGTTTTTCAAAGCAGTTTTAAGCTCAACAACTCAAGTTTTAAATCAATGAGGCATGCAAGTTTTAAAGTTCAAAAGCTTTTCAAAATAAAGTAGGATCTGTCATCTTTAAACAGGTGAGTAACAGTTTTTATTTATCTTAAGTAAGTTTAGTTGCTTGAATTCTTCATGTGATAATCATGTTTGCAGTAAATAAATATGATGAAATTCCCTGTATTATGTTTGGTTTCAAATGCCTGTTGGGTTTGGTATATATGGATGTATTGTATGCATGTATGAATATGATCTCTGTTCTGTTCTGTTTGCCCAGACTCAAGAATTCCTTTTAAATCTTTTACCACTTGATTTAGTTCTTGTTAGTATTTAACTTACAAACAAAATTTGTTGATTTATCATAGAGGAATGTTTGAAAATCTTAATTAAGTCAACTTTAAAGCCAAATGTCTCTGTAAACCAAAAGAAAAGAATATATCTGTGCATATACATAAAAGTGAAAAATTCAAATCTTGTAATTCGTAAAACCAGGAGTATAAGTTGATTACTTATACTAAAACTCGATTTTTAAAACATAAATCACAATTTTTAGTGGAGTATTGAGGGTGCAGTTTGGGTTTGAATGAAAATGGGAAATTGGGGTGTTTCTGATCATCTGGGTAACAGGAGAGGTCGGGGTTCTTCTGGTGGATGGAGGAGTGAGTGTAGATGCTAGGAAAAATAGATGGTGGTGATGGAATTCAACAAGGAAGATGCGATAGTGGTTTTTCTTCGGGAAACCTAGATTTTTGCTGTGGTTTTATTTTGGTCTCGTTCGATGACCAGAGACGATCGAGTGCAGCGAGCTTCAGGGAGGAAGGAGTTGACTTGAAGAAGTAGGTGATGCCGGAGTTTCAGAACTGACGATGGACAGAGTCTCGAGCACGAGATGATTCCAGGTTAGAGTTTTTGAGGAGATCAGTGTTCCAGGTTTGGGGGTTTGAACTCGAATTCGATTTCGAGTTTTGGTGGTGATTCTGTTGATCCTGTTTGGCTGTGAAGGAGGTTGCCAATGTGGGACGACCATCGAAGATGGTCGGAGGTGATCAAAGTCACCGTGCATGTGCACGGTGTACTTCGTTTCTGGTGAGGTAGTTTGTATAATGAGGTTTAGGTAAAGGAAGAGGAGGACACGTGAGTTTTACTCGTGATTTTGGGAAGTTTTCTCGGAGTTTTTAGCATGGTGACTCGAAGCAGATTTTGGGTAGGGTGGGTTTAGTATGGTAACAGGTTTAAACAGAAACCTGTTACTCTGTTTAATTTTTAAAAAAATAAAAAAAAATAAAAAAAAAAAGAAGTAAAGTTTTAAATGAGATTTAAATCTAGTTTTAAATCTGAGTTAGGTTTAAAATCTAAGTTTAAAAGTAGATTCAAGTTGAATTTGAATCTAGTTTGGAAATGAGTTTTTAAATTCAAATTTGACTTAATATTATTAAGGGTTTAAGAAGTTAAATGAAATTAAAGAATTTGAATTTAAATGGAGTTTTGGAATGTAGTAGAAGATTTAATTAAAGTTAAATCAGAATTTTAAAATTTTTAAATTTCAAATTTGATTTGAATCTTAAAAGTGGAAATAAGTAAAGTTTATAAATTAAAAATTGTAAATAAGTTGAAAGGTTAAAGTATACTTTAAATAATCTGAGATTAAAAAGAAATTGGTTTAAAACCTTAAAATTTCTTTTATAAGTATTATTTAACATATGATTTACAAATTTCATATTGGTTAAAGATAATTTGATTTCATTTTAAAGTTTGAACTTAAAATGGAAATTGAAATTGAAATTGAAATAAATATTTGCAATAGTATTTATGAATGATAATTTAACAATTGTTAAGAAATGTTTTATCTTAAAGTTTAAATCATTAAATCTTTAAGGTAATTAAAGTGGTTTAATTTATTTAATTAATTAATGATTTGAATTAATTAATCTATAATTAAGGATTTAAGATACTTTGTAAATGATAACTTGATTATCAATAAGAACAAAGTTTTATCTTAAAGAAAATTAGAGATTTGTGTTCATTTAAATTATAAGGAAATTTAATGGATAATTAATTTATTTGATTAATTAATCATTTGGATTAATTAAATAGGTAATTAAAGGTTTATACTAATTAATTAATGATTAAGATTTATTAATTAGATTGTAATTAAGGATTATAAATTAGAATATTAATTAATGGTTAGGAATTAATTAATAAGTAATTAAATATTAATTAAGTTATGGTTAACACTTAATTAATTTAGTAATTAGAGATTAATAAATTGGTTATTAAGATTTATTAATTTAGGATTAATAATAATTAATATAAGTTAATTACTTAAGGAAAGTAATTAAATAATAGTTAATGAAGTCATTAACTATGGGTTATTAAATAATGAATTAATAGGATTAATTTTGATAATTAATTAGTTGAATTAATTTAAGAATAATCATTTATGAATTTGTTTAAATGTAATTACTTATTGGAAGTAATTAAGAATTAATTACTTATTGTAATTAATTGAAGTTAATTTGATTTAGTTAAATTAATTAATTAAGTTTAATTAATTTAGAATAATCAAGAGATGATTTGATAATAAATTACTTAATGTAATTATTAAGGTAAGATTATTTAGGGGAGTAAATAATAAGATAATTACTGGAAGTAATTAGTTGAATAAATGATTTTATTAATAGAAGTAATTTGAGTTAATTACTTTGAATAATTAATCAAGGGATTAATTAAGAAATTAATTAAGGAGTAATTAATTTAGTTAATGAAAGTAATTAAGGGTAATTAATTACTGATTGAAGATTAATCAAGGGTGATTAATAAATGTTGTTTAATTAAAGGTTAATTACTTAATGTAATTAATTTAATTAAGTAATTAATAATTAAGTTGTAATTAAGGATCATTAATTAATATAATTAATGATGTAATTAAGAATTGATTAATTAAGTAATAATTAATAAATGAAGTAATTAATTAATGTAATTAATTAAGGATTAATATAATTAAATATAGTTGATTAACTTAATAAATTTTAGTTAATTAATTAATGAAGTAATTAAAGGTTAATTACTATAAGTGGTTAAGGATAATTTATTAATTAATAAATGGTTAAGTAAGAAGGATTTATAAAATAAAGTAATTAATTTAATTCACTTTAAATTAATTAGAGATGATATAAATCATTACTTATGAATGAGTGATAGTATTGAATACTTGGCATTGATTGATATCTCTGATGAGATATATGCTGTATGTTATGGATGTTAGTTGAATTGTATGGATTATCTGATAATGTTGATTATCTGTTGTGAATTATCTTTCTTTGTGTATAAAGATAATGAATTGAATTTGTTTTAACCTTTAAAACAACTTGGCCTTAAAAGATACGCTTTGGATTTCGATGAGACCGGGATCGGGTTTCCGTATACCGGATTTCCAGGTCTGGAGACCCGAATACCACATCGATCCAAATTTACGATAGGTCGTGAATCAAGTGAAGATGAAGATTCAGAGTGCAAGGGTTATTGTCGTTAACTCTGAGGGTGATTCCAAAACGAGTGTAACGAGATAATGCCTTCGGTTTCGTTCGAACCCGGAACGAACTTGTATGGATTGAATGCTTTCAGCACATCGTTAGGTGGACGATGAGCATTCTAAGTGATGTGTTCTTTTCTAAGGTAATCGTGACCTCAAGCCTCACAAACCGGGAATGGCTAAAACAGGGGAGGTGCAGCAAGGTTAGTGGGTAGCACCCAAGTAGGACAAGATTACCTCTGTCTAGATGTCCCTTTCTATTTTCGACTTAGTGGTGCGGTTGCTGATCCCAACCGTGAGGTATCTTGTGCGGGAATTATCCAGTAAGGGATGTTCCGACCTTGTGTTGCAGGGGATTGGGAGTGATCCTCGGTACGGTGATCTAGGCCACGTACTGTGACGGGCGGTACCCCGGTAGCCCTGCCATTGTATGGAATCCAAACTCCAATAAGTGCCGTACGTATTAGTTGTGCCCAACTATGTTGAAATGTGAGATGTAAGCATTTCAGCTATTTTTGTATTTTACTTGAAAACCCTAGACCCTATTATAATACAATCGAATTTCCTATCAAATGTTTTGGTTAGCGTAAGGTAAAAACTTACCCATGTTTATTTGTGGGGAGTCTTACGTGATATCTTTTTCTTTCAAAAGGTTTTGAAGTTAAACAAGTTTAACCTGTTACTCACACCAGACCCATGTCTGACCCAAGTTGTTTATTTCTGTTTTATAAACTCTTGGGTACTCAAATTTTTACGAGTAGCCAAGGGATTCAGGTTAGCCTTGACGAATTGTGGAGGAGCAATGGAGCAGGAGGCTTCGGCGTTGTAGATAGATAGTAGTTTCCGCTGTGTTGATCTTGTTTAGATCTTTGTTTTGTATTGAGTTGTAATAACTAGACAGATGTTTATAACTGTCTAGTATGTGATGTGTAATCTGTGTAACTCTGATAAGTGTTGTATATGATACTGTGTAATATTTATGTGATATAATATATTTTGTTCGTTTCCGCTGTGAGTATTTGTGTTTGTTTTCTTTTCTCTTCTTCTCTTTTCTACTTCTCACCCCTTTCTTTCTTATTAGCGATACGACTTTCTATGGAGAGAAAGTCGTGGACGTTACAGGACCACTATGGTCGCTAAGTCTCTTTTCAAATTTGAATGGATATGTATTTAAAAGCAACTTAATTTTAATAACAATTTGAGGTTAAGTATTTATTTAATTATAAATGATTTTAATTTATTTTATAAATGATGTTTAAGTTAATTAATTATTTTGTTAATTATGTTTTAAACTAAGTTAATAAATTATATTATTAATTTTGTTTAAAGTTATTTAATTATATTATTAATGTTGTTTAAAGTTATTTAATTATATTATAAATGTTATTGTAACATCCCCCGTTCTGAGGCTCAAAACTAACTGCTACGAATCCCGCAGTCATCCATGGTTATTAATTCTCGACGACAAAATGCGGCTATGTTAATCATATCAAAAATCAGAATCACATGAACATGAAAAGTTTTCAACACAGTTTAATAACAAATTTTCACATCTCATTTCACAAATAATATTTCATATTCATTACATAATCCCATTTGTAAACCCACATTTAAAAAATTATAATTATTACAAAATACTCGAAGAGCAACATTTGAAGATGCCCCCTTGGTTGATCAGAGCTAAATACTTGGCAATTATGCAACTTTGCCATTACATCCAAATAAACAAAACCAAACTACACATCGAAAATAGATAAAGCTCCTAATAGCTAGATTACCTCTCGCATGTCTCCGGAAGCTTATTCGTCTAACTGGAAACTTGAAAAACTCTTACTCTCAACCTACTCAAATTAATTTTGAGCACTCGAGAGTTTAAGGGGAAAATATAAACTTCGAGTCAGACAAAAAGCTGGTGTAAATAATAACCACCATCTCGAATTAAATATATATCTAGTGAGACCACACCGCTAAGCTGAACAAGTTTCCCCTCACTGGTACCTTAAACGAAATACATTAACCATATACCATGCTCCTGCATCCACAATGGTTAAAACATAATAATATATGATGATATGCAAGAATGCAATATACCCCGGATTACCCATCCCAATTTGTCTGACTATCTGGCCAAATTTATAGTTTTTCTAGGGTCACTATGAACCTATTAGATTCTCCAATAACATCTCTCAATTTGTAGTTTTCATGTGATCAATGTGAACCTATTAGATTCTCCAATAACATCCCTCAATTTGTAGTTTTCTTGGGATTACTCTGAACCTATTGATTTCTATTAATAACATCATTTGCACGTAGTTTTCATGAGATCACTAGGAACCCATTGGACCCTTCCAATAACATTTCTCATGACATGGTTTTTATGGGATGACTATGAACTTATTGGACCCTTCCAATAACCTGTCTAAATAAATAATCTTTTGATCAGTTTTGGTCCTCCTATACTTTTGATCTACTTGATCTCCTGGATGCAATTCTAATCACTTAGGAACTAATTCTATTTATACTCAATGTTGGGTCAACGTGGTTGGTTATTCTTCCCCTTGACACCCCAAAATGCAATTATGGGTCATAAATGATGTGAGTATGATAATAATAACATGCATAATAACTGATTAAATAAACACAAGAACATATAACATCCATCATTCAATTATGTTCAATAAATAAATTTTCATGTCTCATAATCACTTAATCTTAAGTAATATTTCCTTTAATAAATTTAGCTTAAAACTTGGGCTTTTCCATCATTAAATTCCTTGAAAACATTTTCAAAATGATATATTATTAATCCCCTTAATCCATATTTAATACAATGAAATATATAGCTCTTTCACACTTCAAAAACATCTCAAAGAAGAACTACACAAATAGGCAATGGAGTTGAAGCAAAAAGCCAAAGAGAAATGGTTACAACAAGGAGATGAATGCAATAAATTTTTCTATACTTTAAGACAACATCATAATAATCTTAACAACTATCTAAATGAGCAGGGCAATGCTTCTAGACATATTAAAGACATTGAAGACCAAGCTATTACCTATTTCACAAACCTATATAACGGAGAAAATCACAATCACTTACCTCACATTAACTACAGGAAGAAGATCTCCGCTGTTGGTGCCAACATGCTGACAACTCGGATTTTGGAAGGGGAATTGAGGAATGCTGTCTGTTTGATCCACAGTGACTCCTCCCCTGGCCCTGATGGAATGGGGGCAGCCTTCTTCAAAATGAATTGGATATACCTGAAAGATTATATGTTAAAAGCTTACAATGAAGCCTTAGAAACTGGAGAATTTGTTCAAGAAATTAACCACACTTTCATATCTCTCATCCCAAAAACTAAGAAACCAGATAGAATTGAAGATTACAGACCAATTGCCTGCTGTAATGTCACCTAAAAGATCCTCAGTAAAATTATATGTATGAGACTAAATAGAGTCCTTCCTGATTTAATTTCACAATGTCAAAGTGCCTTTATTAAAGGTAGGCTCATTTATGAAAACTCATTGATGGCACATGAATTAATCAGAGACTTTAACAAACAGGGGGCTGATAAAATGTGCATCAAAGTTGATCTACAAAAAGCCTATGATAGGGTTAACAGAGGATTCATTATCCATATTCTTGACTCTATGGGGGTTCCAATGAAGCTACTAAAACTGATTAAGTATTCTTTGGACACTCCTACTTTCTCTATCATGATAAATGGAGTACCTAAAGGGTTTATACAGAGTAATCGTGGGATAAGACAAGGTTACTCTCTCTCCATATTTATTTGATGTAGCTATGGAATGGTTTACTCTTCAAATGGAATTGGCATGCTATCACAAACTCATTCAACCAGTATACAATACCCTCCCAAATGTTACACATTTAATATATGCTGATGATTTACTGGTGGTGTTAAAAGGTAATATTAAGGCTATTGACAAAGTCAAGGCTATTTTTACTGACTTAGAGATGTTAGCTGGTCTTAAATTGAACGAATTAAAAACCAAGTGTTACTTCAATAAGTACTTTTCAAATAAACAGGCTATGCTAGAGTGACTGGGATTCTCGGAGGGCCACCTTCCAGTTAAATATTAGGGGTTCCACTTTCAAATAACACTATTACAAATATGGAGTGTGGTAAGCTAGTTGATGACATTAGAGACAAATTACAAGGATGGAGATCCAAATTGTTGTCATTTGCGGGTAGAGTTGAATTAGTTCATACAGTTATCACATCTAAAGTCAGATTCTGGCTGCAATCCTTTCAAATACCGACTGCTCTATTGTAAAAATTAATTCAGTCTGTGCGGACTTTATATGGAAAAGGGGAATGCACAAAGTCAAGTACTCAGATCTTTGTAAAAAGAAAGAGGAAGGAGGAGCTGGGCTGAATAATCTATATGAGCTTAAGAAAGTGTATGGTATGAAACTAGCTTGGAATGTTCTAACATCAAAAATCTATGGGCTACTTGGATGAGGTCGTGGTATCTTAAAGATAATTTTTGGACGATAAAAATTGACAATAATGCCTCTGTCACATGGAAGAATATATTAAAAACCAGGAATGAACTATAGTCTTATTTAGAGAGAGAGATTACTAATGGAAATAACACTGATTTATGGAGAGATCCCTGGTTGAATTCAAAAGGTTTTATTGACAGGCTAGGCTGGGAAACTTTTTCAGCATATGGGGCTCTAAATTGCAAGGTGGTTGATATTCTAGACAACAACGAATGGCATTGTGACAGGAATTTGCTCAGTTTAAATTACAAAGAGGAAATTCAATGCAAAAACATTAAAACAAATAGAGTGGAGGACATCTGGGCATGGAAGAGCAACTCAAATTGTCAGTTCAGTTTCAGAGAAGTGTAGGAGGAATCGAGAACCAAATTCCCTTTGGTTAACCGGTCTAAAGTGGTCTGGAGTAGATCTAACAGTCCAAAAATGGCGCATACTTTATACAAAGCCATACTCAAAATATTAACAACTAAAGACAGACTAAATAAATGGGGAATTTTGGATAACACAATTTGTTATCTTTGTCATTCTGCTGAAGAAACTCATGAACATCTATTTTTTGAGTGTGAATACAGCAAAAGAGTATGGAGTATACAAAATTTAAGGTGCCTACTGACCAACCATGTACGGGAACTCATAGAAGAAGTAGAATACCTGAACGGAGGGAGCAAACTCACGAACTTGATGCAGGAGACTGGAAAAATTGGCCTCACAACCTCCTTGTGGCACATCTAGAAGGAGAGGAACAGTCGGGCTTTCAACAATAGACAACAAGATGAGTTAGTCCTCACGAAACAAATTAACAGAGACATTAGCTTACTAATTGGGCGGATTTCGAAGAAATTAATTACCACTGTAACGGCACAAGAAGAATAACTATTGGAGACTTTGAAGTTGAAGGCGTTGAACGAACGAGCTCAATCAGAGAATTGGGAGCCGCCATAGTTGAACCCTAAAGATGGAATGTTTTAGGTTATGCGGGTTATTGTTGTTGACTGTGTTGCTTTGTGTTCTTTCCCTATGTTATAGTTGATAAGCGAGCTTTTATTGTTGCCTTGGGCCGCAAAGCCCAGATGCATATTAATATATTTAACCCATTTTCAAAATATATATATATATAGCTCTTTACGTTACCAAAGTCTTATGCCATTTATAAATCACTTTATGTATTGCCATTTTTTTGTTTGAAAAATATATAAGGTTATCGCTTTAAATAGGTCAATTTAGATCAGTGTCGACAATAATATAGTGTCGACTAAGAAGCTTAAAGCTCTCTACCTTTATTAAAATCTTAAAACAGGCGACCCTAATACTCATCGACGACCTCTATCCAAGGTCGAAGATCAAAACTTAAAACCTTTATAAATTATATAGCCAACTACCGAATTTATAGGGTCGTCGACCCTCTAAAACATAGGCCCCTTCAACCTTTTAAAAATAGTTTTGAATAACATAGATACAAGCATCTTCGGCATTAAAAAGATAAGGTGTGACATTGTAGCCAAGTGGCATCGGCACTAAAACATAAGGTCACTGACCTTAATGCACGTTGACCCCAAGACCCTCGACGACATTATAAAACTTTTACACTTAAGTTACTTCGGCTATTATGCCATATTTTATATAGAGACGAAGACATAATAGGTTGCGTCATTGCATTGATTTGGAAAACAAATGAATAGATGAGATGCGGCGTCATTTAAAATAGTAATGAAGACATGCGACTTCATCGACATTGACATTAAGCTTTTAAAACGCTCAAATGAATCACGGGGACACCATGCTGCCAATCATCTATTACCGCCAGTGTCCACTTCGATATCGAAGGAATCACTCCTTAGATACTTAGGATATCATGTGTTTTCTCCTTTATCGACGTCGACATTCAGTGATGCGGCCTCATCGTTAGGCTCGACGACGTATGGTGGCATGGCATTATCATAATTCTTAAGAAAAATGTTATATTACTACTTTAGGTAAAAACTTTTCACCAAATCTTATTTCTTATCCAATTTCTATTGGGTAAAGCAATTTCTTTACAAATCCGTTTCAAAAATACTGCCGCACTCAGATTTTAAAGTCCCAAATGCACTTCAAATTAATTAAAGAATAATTAATTAAGATCCTTAATTAATTATTCTTTTAAATGCTTATCTAGCATAATAAATTCACAATAAATCATAATCACTTGGAAAAATCCCATAAATTTACTAAAATTCGATAATATCTTTCCCTTTATCATATAAAAGTTTCGAAACCAAAAATCATATTTAATTATTTTAAATAATTAAAACCCGAAATTAAGCTATTTTCTTTAGGAAATTCATAAAATAATCTATATATCTTAGAAAATGATGAAATTTAAAAACTCATCTCAAAAATATTGTTTTATACAATATATCAAAAATTCGAATTGTTTGTAGATCACTAATTAAGGTTTTGCTCTAAAACCTATCATTTAATACATCATATGATTTTGATAAATCGTGAATATCATTTTTATAAATGACTGTAGAGAATTTTAATGGTTCATTTGTGTTAATTGATCAGTTAGTAGTTTATGAATTATGGTCGATACGAGTAGCTAACGTATCAGTATGAGTTTTTGAACTCCTGAACATGACAAAACTAACATGATATTTTAGAAATGGTATAAGAAATGTTTTACTTAGAATTGTATACTATTTTATGAAGTAATACATATTATTTTAGAAAATGAAAATATTATTACTCTAAATTTAAATATTTTGAACAACGTATGAAGTCATTGGATATTAGTGTGATGTTTGGATCAATGGCAAGGCAATGTTGATTTATAATCCTAAGCAATCAACACTGCAGCTAATTGGTGAAATGAATAGATAAAATTTGTGGCATGAAAACGTTGTATAGTTTTAATGTAAATTAACTTATTGATTATTGTATGTGAAGATAAATTTGTTTAAGTTTAATCAAAAGAAATTTTAATGATATATATATATATATATATATATATATATATATCTGTGTGTGTGTGTGTGTTTGTTTGTTTGTGTGTATGTATATGTATAATGGATTTATTTTGAGTCGAAGAGAAATTTTGTAAAGAGAAAAATAAAATAAAAATAAATGTTACCTACTTCATCGATGAAGGTTTGTCAAGGAAATTTGTGAAAGTGTTATGTATTTTAATATGCATCTTAATAAAAAATTATAAAGATGTTTTGAAAATCATATTCAAAAGAAATAAAATTCATTGGGAAAAAAAAGAAGAGAAAGAAGTGTTTATCAAGTCATGCTTGTACAAATAATAAGGGTTTGAAATAAAAATGTGATTTTAAAATAAAAGAAGTGGGAATGTTAATTGATTTTTGAAAAGGTAAATATGAGTTAAAGAAGAGATATTTTATATAATAGTATTTATAAAAAAAATTTAGAAGGCAAGTTTTCAAATATGAAATTACAATGAAAAAAAATTAGCAACAAATTTATAACTTATATAATCTATTTTAAAAATATTGTGATAGATTTGACAAAAAAGTGATAAACTAAAATTTGAGGAAAATAATTTAATGGAAAAATTTACGAATGACTGAAAATAATATTTCAAATAATGTTTGATAATTTGAAATGTAAATTTTTGGCATATTTTAATTTATTGTGAAAACTTTGATTCTTGGAAAAAAAATTAAATTCGTAAGTTAATTTGGTTAAAAAAATATACATAAAGCAAAAAATAAATGATATTAATTCATATTTTGGAATAAACGATTTTAAAGAAAATTGCATGTTAGTGATTTTTGGATTTTGTGAAATATTATTTTTCCAAACGAATTTATATAACGAAAATAACGTTGTTTAGTTTAAAAAAATCTTTTTATGGTGGAATTGTGGGAGAAATTACTTATGAATGGAAAAAAAAATTCTTTAATAAAAGTTTTTTGTGTTAAACACTAAATAAAAATATTGAGTTTTGAGATTTTAAAAATGAAAATTTAAGTAAAATTGAAGTTGCGAAAATAGAATTGTTAATTTTTTTTCAATTCTTCCGTCATCACTATAAGTTTTGGCATTGTGATTGGATTTCACTAATTTTACTTTAATTAGAAATGCATTTGCATAAGAATTACTTTCAAGTTAATTACTTTTTGAAAATTTGAAGTTTTTTGTTTTGAATAAATGAAAGAATTTGGACAGTATATAGAAAATATGTAGGCTAAAACAATGATTTATTTTAATTATTAATCTTAAACTACTAATCCGTTTTTAACAATTTTGCATTCATTAGAAAACTAACACGTCGAGGAACAACTAAAGTCTATTTGATAAAAGATTTTGGTTTAATAGGTTGAATTAATTAATAAATTCTTTTTCAATAATATATTGAAATTGAACAACATTTTTGCAATCGGTTTATAATATTTTAAAATAATAAATTATTTTCAGATAGTTTTAATAGTTGAAATTGAATTTTATTCAACACTAATATAAGGAATAAATTAACAAAGATGAACAAGCATTAAATTTAAATATAGTGTAAATTATTAAAATATATTTTGTAAAATGAAGTGCAGATCAATTTAATTTAAATTGAAATATATTTATAAATAAATAAAACAGTTACTTAAAGAAAAACAGATAAAGAACAAACTGAATTATTTACTTCTTGAGGAATTAAAGTGTAAAATAAAATTTGGTCCTTAAACAAAAAACAATCCAAATCAGCCTATTTAAACCCCATACTCTTATCCCCAAATCCCAAACCAGTACCCTTGTTCATCATTTTTGCCCTAGCCTTAATTTTCAAATCGACACAAAGAAGAAGAAAATAAATGAACGATCGCTCACATGGTTGGCAATGACGAGGGATGAACTACGATGGTGGCTGGCGATGTGATGGATGCCGTAACATCGGCATTTTCTGATGAGCGGAGCATGAAGGATGTTCGCGAGCTGAAGTCGGCATCGAGCTGGAAGTTCATTACACTAGAACGTTGCTTGATGGGATGAAGTTTGATTCAGGTAGGGACAGGGAACTTGCAATGGTTTTGAGACTCCTGAAGTTGATGACAATGGGTGCTGGCGATGATGGCATGTGAGGGCTGTTTAGGAAGAGGATTGAAGCAATATATTATGATGTAATTCTTCCTGATTACATCATTTCAACTAACAACTATGATTTAATCTTTTCATTTGATTGCATTATGGCCTTGTTTGGTTGCCTTTGCATTACATGCAATTGTTGCTTAATGGTGTGATGAATTATGATTGATACAAATCAATTTGGTTGGGAAAATTAGTTAAATTGGCTAAAATAACATTACTAAATATAATTTTCAACAATATATGATTGTTCCCTTTTTATAATGGATGTGATTCCTTGTTTGTTGAATGTAACTTATGGTTATAAATTGATTTGAAATTGTGTGTGTATGATGTTTGCATATCCATGCTTTACTTTGATAATGGACGGACATTGCATTTGCAATTGATTAGAAGGGGATATTTTGAATTAAATATTTTTGGAAGTATTTATAAAATAAAAATTTGCTTGAATTATGTTATTTTTGAACTAAATGGTTTTAAATTTTGGTTATATAAAATAATTTTATAAAAGCGGAGATATATCTTTTAAACAAGAAAATAAGCACAAGGTCAAACTTACAGAAAAAATTAGGTCGAAGGACGACAAGCTTTTTTTTAGGATGAAAGTCAATGTTGGTTATAACTAGCTTTTTTTATAGTGTAAAGCTGAATATAATGCTAGTTATAACTAGCATTTTTTAGTGTAAAAGTTGAATATGATGCTAATTATTATAAATAGCATTGGTTCTTCAGCTTAGAAATAAAACTTGATGCCCTCCAGCCTAATTTTTTTAAATTTTGTCATTTTCCCCTAATTCCTCTATTTTAAAATGAATATTTTAAGAAATTTTGAAAAGAAATTAATTTTATAGAAGTTTAAATTATTGCATTTGTTTTCTAAGTCAATTTTTGAATATATATTTTATTTATTTATGTTTATAATACTTGATGGATTTTTATAAAATGGGATTTGAAAATCTATATTCCAAAAGCAATGAGTTTATTTAGATAGAAATTGAAAATAAGTTAAGTTTTACAAAATAATACATTGAAATAATAAATACGTTTTGGTATGATTTATTTATTATATGAAAAATGTTACTAAGCAAAATTTATTATTATATATGTAAAGTATGACATTTGAAAGTTATTTATTTCGTATTTGATTACTCTTGTATAAGGAAGTGGATTTATATATCTTTTGAAAATATACTAAAAGTGATTTAATTAAATTTATTTTGGAAAGGGAAGTTTTGGAATTTGGTTATAAAGGCGAATTATCTAAGTTGATGTCATAATACAAAATTTGGAAGACCTTATGGAATAGAATTTTAGTTTAATAAATTATTTTATAAAGGTGTTTTAAGAGGATTTGGATATAAATAATGATTATGGAATATATATTTGATTTTGGGAATATATCTCGGATTTGAAATAATATACTTCGAATTCCTTTCTTTAAGTTGTTGGAAAATTTCAAAACTCCTTAATAACATTTTCATGGTATTATAGTGGAAATTTTTATAGTATGAATTATTTATTCTAAACGGAGTCTTGCGGGTTTGAAGTTTATAATTACATAAGAGGTTTTAAAATAAGAACTTTGAATGAAAAGGAGAATTTTAAAAAATAAACCTCTTTGAAATCAATAGTAATTTTGGAATAAAAATGAAGGTTTGATAAATAAGATTTTATAATAATATCCCTTCGGAGAATCAATATTGAGTGTACTAGATGTTGAATCATGTTAATAACCCCAGTGACACCTGGTTAAACGACGGTTATGTAGGTTACCATCATACATTTGAACATGTAAGAATAAATAAACTTGATCGAAGCAATGTGAGACGCCAGATGGGCTAGTTATCCGTCCAAGCTAGACCGACTATAGGGTAGAACGCCGAGTCATCACAATTTGTCCTTATTGTCATAGGTGTGACGATCTACTGCATGGGCACAATAAGTGAGGATAGGTAAATTGATGTGATTAATGGATATTGAGGATTTCCAAAGAGGACCGAAGAGCTATTTAATGTAACAAATAGATCGTGTAGAAGCTCCCACAATTCTTGGTCGAGGGGGATGTCGCATTCCAGGCGACATCTCTTGGTGTCACTTGGCTTCTATTAGAAAGAAAATGACTAGGATGTAATAGTTCTTTATATATAGATACTTATAAATCAAACTTAAAACAAAATGCACTTAATAAAGAATGTGACAGTAGATATTTGTGATTAGGAGTGAATCGTAGTTATGGATTTGCGATTGCAAATCACATTATTATAGAGACATAACACAGGTTTATTACATCGTATACTTGAGATGCGGGATTGGTGATTATCGAGTGTGTGACATTTACCAATATTTATTTACATATGTTATCATCATGTTATTGTATTGCACATTAATACACTCACGACTTGTTCATGCCCGACATGGGGTGTGTTATTTTTTTAACAACCTCGATTCAGACTGAGGTTGTTTTTAGTAGGATGTGATACTGTGATTATTTATTTCTCTTGGAAATCGGGTTAGTGATGGAGTAGAGGGCGTTAAAGTGGCTAGTTATTTTTTACTTAGTGATATTGTTATATAGTGATATCATGTATATAGTGTGTTGTACTTATATGGATGATGTTGTATATCATTATGGGGAGACAAAATTAGAATTATTTTGTGATATATATATATATTGTGATATTATACATTTCGCTATGTTACGAGGCCCTATGTTCTCTGTTTATATTAAACATTGTTTTGTTATAAAAAAACCCACGTGTTTATTACTTTGTGTAATTACCTGGTACATATATTTGATGTATTATATGAGGTAAGAATACGTACCAATGTCATCCCAATGAAATAGTTAAATGTGGTCTCCCCTAACAAGCCTTATTCTTCATATTAGCCAATAATATTACTATGTAATATTCTTTGGTATTATGGGTTTAGAGGTGGGGTTTGACATTATGTCTTTATTGTTATTATCTTTTAGGAAGTGAGATCCCACAAATGGTACCCCAAAATAACATCAATATATTCTATATCACAAGAAACATACGTCGATAGTATTTTTATAGAATTGGACATCATCTATGCAAAAAATATGGGAATGAATATTTGTTGAATATTTGGTAGGATTACTCATCCTTATATTCATTGGCGTCTGCAATAAATTTTTTTTTACGGAAATTGATTAATAACATAACAATCAGTATTTGACTTTATCTTCCAAAAATTGCTTGAGTATACCTATAGTCCTCAACATTGCTCCTGGCTCTCTAATAATATTTTTATTCATCCACTTTGCAATTATTTTCTATTAAGGACTATATGGAACTTTGAATTTTTCTTTGATTGCTTGGATTTTATAAAATGCACAATTTAGGAGTTAGTGTATTCTCCTTTATTATCCAATCTTAAACACTTGATGTTCTTTCATGATTTAAGATATACTCGAACTTTGAATATTTTAAAATAAAATAAAAAAGTGATACCTTTAATAATACCCCATTTCATGTCACAACAAACCAAAAGTGAGATATTAGGTTCGGTACACAAATAAACAACACTATGTGGTTAATATAAGTTTTTTTTTGAAATTGGGTACTTAGGTGATAGTACATAGTTGTACTATAAGTATTAGATAGTATATTTCATACTACAATTCAATATATAGCCAACGGTTTGAACCACGCTATGCAGGATATGAACCTGTGACCTCACATACCAAAGCTGGAGTGCCAAACCACTGGAACAATGGAGATGGACATTATGAGTTTGTAACTCACATAGAATAATATTGTTATTATATATATGTATGTATGGTATATAAAACTGAATATATATATATATATATATTTCTGTGTGTGTGTCTGTATATATATATATATATGTATGTATGTATTTATTTGTGGTAAAACAAAATACATTATCATTCATGCTAAATATCATAAACATAGGTAGATGTGATAGAGTTAGATGTATGCCCTAAGGGAAATTATGTAATTGTTACACATATCTGTCTCGATAACCAATCTTGTTCGAAATGAAAGTTGTTTTCTCTCTATTATATACTTGATATAATGTGCTATATTAATTAATTAATTTAGTTAAAAGTATATTTAATAGAAAATCCATAAATGGTATGTTTTGTGATAGTAGTTATAATATGTTGTAATCATGAGTGATTTATCATAATGAAATTAAACATAACGTTATAAATATTCCTATTCAAGATGTATCAAGATTGGATATCTATTAAGATTGGAGTATGAAACGCTCTCCAAATGTTGGGTAGTATATTACCCATGACTGATAAGGGCACTAAAGGGTTACGTACTGATAGTTATTGTATAACTATGGAATGACTCACTCGATAGTTTTCTGTTAGTTAATATAATTAAGGTCAAACAGAAAATATTTATGTGACAAAATTACACAGTTCTCTTGACTTTTAAATACTGTTGATATTCAATGTGGAAGCTCCGCTTTGATTATAGTTAAATCATGGCACGACGTACATCGAATGACTGTAGTTGGGCCAAGTGGAAGTATTGGAAGTGAAACACTATTCAAGAGAAGATTCATCTCCTCAGTTACATGAGGTTAGTATCACGACCAACTGAAGTCAACTTAAAGTCAAAGTCTCTGGCTAGAGCAGTACGGTTAATAATAATGTTATTACTGAACCAAAGACTTTGCATTTGGGTTATAGAGTTGAATATGGACGGTATTGGAATTTGACCATTACCAAATTCCATAAGTCCAAAGTGATATAGTTTTGACGAAGAGAATTGGTGTAAATAATTGTCACTAAAGATACTACTAAAAATAGTAAAATTAGATTTTACTGAAAATGCATAATCGATAAATTCGGCCAAACTATCACATCACTAGCTAAGATGACGTGTGAACGTTAATATTAGAATTGTTTGATACTAACCGCTGACTGAATTTACACTTGCGAGTCGCACAACCATGTTAGTAGATTCTTTGATATACCACATGATTTAATTGATTAATATTATTATAAATTAAATAAATTAATTAATATTTATAAAATACTAATCATTTATTTATTTAATGTATGGGTATCATTAGTATTTTCTGGTTTCCAGTAGTAATTAATTAGGTGTGTATATAAAAGTTATATATGTATGAATTAATATTCGATATCAACATGCATTTAACTTGGATTTAAATGTGATTAATTTCTAATGGGTTTGGAATGATTTAAGGCCTATATAGCCTTATCTAGCAATTAAAGGAGAGCAAGGGAGGGGCCAAAGATTCAAAGTTGGATCTAGGTTTGGTAATAGAGAAGGAGCAAATCAAGGAGAGAATATCTCCTCTACTCTCTCTATAAAAGGTCACACTACCCCTCATTGTTTAGATTACTTTTTGCTCTCCCTCTCCTCTATGATATATGTTATATATATCCCCCTTAGGTCAAATATATCTGATCCAAACATCAAATAAAAAATCAAAAGTGGTTCCCCAAGCAATTGCAAATCTAATAGCTCGAATCAGGATCCATTCTAGAAAAGTCTGCCAATCAGGGTCCAAATCTAAGGCAACATTTTTAAGGTAACATCCTATAATCTATGATTAATATGTCATTATTTTAATATGGTTAATTAATATATATTTAAATGAACTTATATGCACAATCATTGTCTTATTTAATTGTATTGTCATATGTATGTATATGTAAATATAAATATACAAATTTCATTATCTATTAATTCTATTTTTTGAACTAATAAAACTAAAATAACAATGATATATATATCACATTAATGAATTTTTAAATATAATTTTTAAAACACTAAAAGCTATTTTAAATTGATTTAACACTGTCTTAACTATAAATCTCTACTACTAATAATGTAAATTCAATACACATGCTTCAACCGTGTCTTTCTGGAATTCCTAAAATACCCTTGCATTTCCCCTCAGCACTCATGCGTATGCTCCATTTTCATTATCCATTCGTAAAACCCAAATTCGAATACGTTCTTGAACTCAATTCCTCAAAACCATTATTCCATCCTCACCATCATCCGATCTCAAAATTCGGTTTCTCTCACTTACGAATCACTAATGCTAACATCACCAAAGATATTGCATCTGCGTCTACGGATTTGATGGCCGCCAGAGATAGCTCAGCCGTATTATCACTTTCTGCTTTTAATTGAAGGTATAATTCTCTATTTTTGGTTTTGATTGACCTGATCTATGAATGGTGAACATACTTTTTCCAGTTTGATTTCCGATTCATGAAACCAATGGATCCATACAACTTTTGACATCTTCACTCATTATTTTTGGTTCTGCTCTGATTTATGAATCCTCGACGTCGTTACAATTTTTCCATCCGATTTTTGATTCATGAATACCCTTCCTCCAGCAATCTTTTCCTCCGTAAACTTCTTCCACCAACCTTCGAAATAAACCTACTCTGTTTTCCTCATTGGCTTCAAGAAAACCTAAATCGTTAAAATTAGGGTTGGTTTATTAAACTGCGATTCCATATCTGCTTCAATTTCTGATTATCGAATGAGATTAGTCTGCTAAAGTACGATTGTCGACTAAGCATAGAACTAACTTGGATTTACTGATTCAACGCAGATAAAGAATTAAGCTTAACCATCATATATAACATATCTGTTATACTTCAATCTTAGGTAAGCATTCGATGATTTTCATCAACTCCTCTGGATTTTCAGTATTATATGGGTTCCTTACAATTAAATTCAGCTTATTTTTGTTTCCTAATATATTGATATTTACTGATGACTTTGGGATTTTTTATTCTGTTTGATTTTATCTTGATGTATTCTTGAGGAATTGAGTTCTGAAGCAATGATGTATGTACGAAAGTATAAAACAAGGATAAATCTAACATTGTGGTAATATTTCAAATTGTTTTTGAGTTCGTATTTATTGTAAGCTGATTATGATTAGGTCTTTTTGCCCTCCTCCCTTTTGTTTCTTAATAGAACGCGTCTGTTCCAAGATTTTATTTCTGTTCCTGATGTTCTTGATTATTTCTCTTTCTGCTTTATAGAGTACTTGCCTTCTAAAATTTTTGTAACCCTACTGGATATTTACATGTTCCAGTTCTTCACCATGTTTCTGATTAATTTTTTGATGTAGATGTCCTGACTACTCTAAATTTATTTTGTTTGAGTTCTTATTCGAGCTTTTTTAAATATGCAACTTAGGATTCCGGTTATTTGATATCATGCGCTCCCTGTTGATTTTTTATTTTTCTGTTCCATTTTCATTACAACATTTTTTTTGAATTTCAGGCACAACGGTTAGTAGAAAACTCTGAACTAATATTTCATCCTTCATATTTAATATTTTTTCCAGAAACACAACAGGATTACAAGGCTAACCAAAACTAGACAAAGACGAAACTAACCATGTACTGTGTTCGAAACTGATCAAAGCTTACTTGACATATGGAGGTGTATATGGCATGAAATGACTTTCCTACAAGAGTATGTTTTCCTTCTATTTTTTATACTATGTTTACTCTGAGGATGTTTCTTTTTCAATGTGTCAATATGGGATATGATCAGTTAAATTCACGACGAAAAAAACAAGCTTTAATACTGATTTAACTAAGCTGTGTAATAACCGGATGTTCTATTCAAAATTAAGAATCATTTGTTTCTTTGATATTAAGTTAATTCAGTACGTTATCAAAGTAAAAATGAACTTAATCAAGATTAAGGGTAGTCTAAAAAATTTCATACACCACAATGTTATATTTTGCATGCTCAAAGTCGAGCATAGGTTAAAAGTACAAACTTACGTAAATATTTAGAAATATAAGTACAACTATAGGCCGGTTATACCTGAATTTAGATTACTTAATGCCGGTGAACTAATGGAGATGGTAGTATGCAAGTAGAAATGTTGATTTTTTATTTGGCTATATGTTTTGTATATACCTATGTGAATTAAGATTAAGATTATCATAAATCAAATTTTATGCATGTAGGCTGAACTGCCATTCATATTTACCATTTCAAAAATTGTAGAATTTCTATTTTTTGTCTCTCAGATCTAATAGTTGTAGTGCTTAATTACTAAATACATAAAAAATTACTTCCTATTGAAAAATTCATATTCAAACTCTCTAGGGATGTTAGTATTAGTTTCACTTTTAGTATTATGGTTGTAACTTTAACCATTAATATATCGCCAGATTGTTTGGAATCTACATCTTTAATTGCACTGGTAAAAATGTAAAAATGTTATACTAACTCATTCCCACTTCTCTAAGAAGAACAAAAAATTATTATTATTTTGTTACAGCTTTTAAATATATGTGTATCCATATGTTTATTTCAATATGTTGTCTATGGTATTACATAAAAGAATTAGATCGGCTCCTACTACAGTATTTCTACCATGGTTATGTCGTATTTACATTTCAGCAGTGTAATCTTTGTGAGCAGTGGAATGGTCTCAATTTTATAGCTAAATTGTCCTTTCGTTTTGTTCAATATAGCTAACTTTATTACAATTGCATCCGGGCACGGTTGATATTTATTGTGAAACATTGCTTAGTTGAACATTATATATGAGTCAGGTTTTAACAGTTCTTTGTACCTAACACATCTTTACACCTTTCAACGATGCTTCACTTAAAATATATGAACATAAAGGGTACTCAAATTCTAATCATGATCAAATAAAGAATTGAAAGCAATAATAGAAATATATTGGTAGTACGTTTATTGGTTTATAATAATATTTTTTGTTTGTTGTTAATGTTAGGTCTTATCAATTGTATAAAGGAATGACATTATGGAGCGATATAGTGGTATATGGCTACAGTTCACTTCTACGGTCATTAAAATAAGTAATTTTTGTGCAATGAAAAAGTCCATTGTATATTGTAACTGAAACATTTCCAGCAACTTCTGGATGGAATTCATATACCTTGTATCATTTTTTTAGTTTAACATCACATGTTTTCAATTCCAAGTTAATTGATGATGTATACATTAACTATTATAGATATTTGGCCCATTTTTTGTGAATGATGATTTTTGTGAACAGTGAGTTTTTATTCAAACAAGAATGGCAAAGTGCCAGGACACAACATCATGAGAAAAAGTGGGAAGACGTAGTATATGTGAAAGTAAATAGTCCTAACCGGCATAGTGCACATACAAAATAGCCAGAAATCGACTATTCACTGAGGATGTATTATAAAGTTGGGATGTGAGTGTTTGTCGAAGATGTATTATATGAATCTACTATCGGAAATAATAAACTATTTTCTTCCAGTATTTATTCTTAAAATACTTATGAATAGTATGCAAGTTGAAATTTAAATTATCTCAAGAACCTTATTTCAGCATAGTTCAAACACTACTCCTTTATAATGGTAATGTAATGAAGGACAGATATTCCTACGATGTGAGACATTTTGAAATTCCATATAACATATTTTTCTAAATATTTGTTCACTGTAGCTAAATATTTTGTTTATTTTCAATTCAGCTGCTGGGATGTCATAGCATTTTGCCAACCATCAGCCTGGATGAGATTTCGTTGATGTTGGAGGCTTAGAGATATTAATTACTTAAATGTCATGGTATATTCTATTTCTTGATAACTTTATTTTTAATATGTGTTGGGATACATTGTTTCTCAATAATTAACTATTTTAGAAGTTTTTATGCCTATCAGATTATCGTATTATGGTTCTAATTTGATTCTTTCTATGGATTTGTTGGTTTAGTTCAAGAAATGAAGTTGAAGCATGTGCGTGGATTCCAAATCCCATGTTATTTTCTATGCAACGAATTTTTCCTCTACAAACTAAGTGAAAGAATAATAATATAGTTATATATTTTGATCAATAAAATGGGACCCACTTGATTAATAGTAGGCAATACAAAGGATGACATGTGTCCCTTCTATGCGTCTCTTTGACGACTAAACTATCACAAATTGCTGTTCTGACCAAGCACCTGGATGCAACTAGGATGCATAATTCATCAGTATTACAATATCCATCCAAAAGGTATTTAGAATAGACTTTGAGTGACAGTCGAATTAATTTCCAACAAAGTTGTATTGGAAGAAGTAAGATAAACATATTTTGTTTTGTTTTACACGTTCTGGAAGAACGTGCCGAAAAGTAGGAGAAGATAGACTACGTGATTGACCGCGGTTATACTAACCGTCCACAAACGTGAAGTCGCATATGTTCAAGCCAGTTAGTTTTAGTCTGATGTTTGTGGAAGAATCAAATGACCCACAAACACGTTCATACTTTTTAGTGGGCTGAAGGGTTGAGAACTGGGCTTCGTATGATAAATTAGGTAGATAGGTGGAAGGAGATCAGAGTTGATATAACAAGGAAATGAGCGACCATCTTCTGTCGGAAATCACTTTTCCATCCAGGATAAAGCAGTGACAATTCAGGTTTTTGATTAATAATTTGATATGATGATTTAGTAATTATATGTTTAAGTGCATTTTATGTTATAATATTTTAATATGAACCATTCACTATTGTTAACCTTTCAATTTTTGCAATTTGATTGCAGCTGAGTATAGTGAGCGAGCGGACAAACTGGCTAGCGCTGTCAACTTCTTGGTAAACAGATGAATTTTTTTTCACTCTTGGTTTCAATCTGTAGGTAATTCAGGAAGGTCGTTATTTTCTGTCACGTATAAGTATCGGAGTTGGTGAATATTTTGACATATACTGCTAAAATAAGTATTTGTGTTTATCATCTGCTACGATTATCCAAAGGAAAAAAATAATGCAGTTTTACTTTTATTATCATTTACAAATTGCAACTATTTGATTTTGTCCTGAGGCAGAAGTCCCAAAAGAGGTGCTGGCTCATTCAGTTGGCCATCAAAGGATTACAAATCTTCAAGTATTAGCAGAAGACCCATATGTACTATGCCAGCTAAGTCATACAGGTATGTGCACTCTCTGCTATGATTATCCAAAGGAAAAATAATGCAGTTTTACTTTTATTATCATTTACAAATTGTAACTATTTGGTTTTGTCCTGAAGCTGATGTCCCAAAAGTGGTGCTGGCTCATTCAGTTGGCCATCAAAGGATTACAAATCTTCAAGTATTAGCAGAAGACCCATATGTACTATGCCAGCTAAGTCATACAAGTATGTGCACTCTCAAATACTTTAATCAAATAGTATTTTAGACTTTTAGGTACAGGCATGTTTAGTTTTCAGACGTTTTATTGAATAATATTTCAGTGATATATTTGTATGTTCATATAATATTTCTCCTTTTCTTTGCCAATAACTGAAGATACACTATAATTCGATGTGTCAATCAAGATACACTATCAGGCTATGTTACTTATGATTCACTTGGACTATTTTAGTGGGTGATGAATGCCTTTAAGAATGATTTAATGCTGTATAGGTGAGGCTTTTGATGCACGTGAATCATTTACTTGATTTTAACGTGGAAGTACAACTTTTTCCATTATTTCAAAAAGGTGTACTCAGATTTTTCTAACGAGGCAACATTTGTTTTCCATTTTAATTGCCATTTTGTTTTCAATTTTTTTTTGTGGTATTTGAACCTATGGTTCTAAGTAATGTTTTTCCCCTCCTTTTAGGTTAATGTTACTAACTACCTTATTTACAAGCACCCGAATTTGAATGTAGATAATATAGTTGTATAAGATATGATTTGATTAGAAATCTGGTTATGGGGCATGTATTATGTATTCAGTTAGGCGTATAAAAAATACAGATGGGATGAAAGATCTTTAATTTATTTATGCTTGCTTAAAAATATATGTATTAGTTATAGTAGCATTTGTTATTTCATGCCAAATTTGGATGGTAGTGCACTAAGTTGTCAAGACAGATTCCTAAAAATATAGTCAAATGTTATTTCACGTAGTAATTAGAAATATATGTATTAGTTATAGTACACAGTTTATATTTATGGTTATTTATTTGTTTTTTATCCTTTCTATTTCAAGGTGAATGAATCTCATCGGTTTGATTCAGGAAACACAAATAATTTGGAGTGTGACCGTAGAAACTTGGAACGTTTAACTGCAGAGTAAGGAAAATAAGAAACAACCAAATTCTTGATGCTGTAATACAAGCTAGGGAAAGACGTTTTATTTATTAACTTGGGCCGTAACATGTGACCAGTTTTATCTTTTTTTTGGTTTACATCCAACAGATATTAATCATACCTATTGTGTATATATTATAAGAAGGAATGATTTTGCATGATGTATAAAGATAAAAGTCACTTAAAGTGAATCTTAGAGTAGGCATTATAGAACCTGTATTTTTAACGAAGTGTTTCTATGCATTATGTGTATTTGTTTGCTACCACATTTTAGAGTTATTATTTACTTTTTATCTACATTGAGAGCTTTGTAAGAGTTGTTTCCTGATATTTTGTACTCTTATTATCTTCTTATATTTACCAGATCACTATTATATTTTCTTCCCTGATGCATCATCGTGTCTTTTTAACCAAGTATCATTACATGTCTTTATTATTTGAACGTCATGCAATGTGTGATTTAGTTTCTTTTTTGCTGTTAGTGAAAGAAGTAGACCTCTTTTCTTTCTTTTTATCTTTTCCTTTTTTCTATTTTAGAATTTGGACAACTACTGTAATATATTGCATTGTCAATTATGTTTCTTGCAATAGATTTTTAACAATTATCTATGCTAATTGTTTTGTTCAACCTATGTTTAATTATGTCAAACATTATAGTATGCAGTAACGCTACAAAAGCACATTATTGCATTTTTGCACACATTTTTGCACACATTTTTAAAGGATTCGTTTGACAGTTTCATTGATTTGAATTTGATGATAGCTTATGTATGATTTTGAATTTGATGCTATACATGTAATCCTTGACCATGTTATGGCAGTTATGCAACTGAATTACTTCATTGTGCGCATTCAAAATGTATGTTTTTTTTTCTCTAATGACTCTACATGATTTGTGGTTTCTTAATCATGTTTCTGTTAACAAAAATTTATCAGATTTTTATGGGCCTTAAAACATGAAGAAACGGCCATATGGACCCCAGTTATCAAATGTTAAATTTAGGTAATATTGTCACAAAGTAGAAATGAAATTGAGTCTACTTTAGGTTTGTTGCTGTAATAATGACTGCGATACAATTTTTTGTTGTCTTTGGAAATAGTTGCCCTGATAGTGAAGAAATCAATAGAACAAATAGAAGGTCAATGAATATTTTAAAAATTCAAAATCCGTCTATATCCAAATTTGAAAAATGTAATAAAAGAGCATATCCATATATAAGTATAAGTATTATTTCCATTTCCAGTAGTATAAAATAAACAAAAACGGAAGAAACAAATGATAAAACTTTAGTATTATAAAAAATTGGTTCTATGACGGTTCTTTAGTTCTTTCAGTTTATCGATCTCTACTTTAGGTTCAGTTTATGTTAGCAAAGGTGCTATCAAATCTACTTTCGATGGTGCAACTATAAATGCATGCACATTGTGATTAAATGCATGCCCACCTGGGCATGCATATATACTCGTAAAAAATAAAAAATAAATATAAGTAATTATATATCCAAAATTATTTTATTATGTATGATAAATTAATATTACAGCAAAAAAATTAAAATTTAATTTAATTAGATATATAATGTTTGTATATACATATATATGTATTAATGTTAATGTAACATTAATTAACTAGTATTATATATATATATATTGTTTTACTAAATTATACTTTATTGTTTACAGAATTAAAAAAACAATATATATATATATATGTGATTTTAAATTTTGGCCGTAAGGCATTTTATTTAAATACATAGATTTTAGTTATCTTAGTTGTTTTAATGTATGATTATTAGTATATATATAATTTGTTTTTGTAAATTATATGATATAAAAATACTAGTGATATTTTATTTAAGTATATATATATAATTTAAATCCATAGATCTAGATCTATTTTTTAACTGCTTTACTAATTAAACAATTTAGATATTTTGAAAATTAATTTTGAATTTCAAAATTATTAACGCATTCATGATATATTATTTTATTTATACTTATGATATTTTTATTTAGATTTAGAATATATATATATGTGTGTGTTTAATTCAAATCTGTAGATTCAGATCTGTTTTTACTATTTTAGAAATTAAACAAATTAGACATTTGAAATGAATTTCGAATTTCAAAATTATTAACTTATTCAAAATAAATTATTTTATTACAAAATAAATATTAAAATTTTTAAACATTATACGCATATATACATACATACATACATGTATATACATATGTACATATATATATATATATGTATGTATGTATGTATGTATGTATGTATGTATGTATGTATAGATATATATTTATAATTTAAATTTGTTTTGGATACCAGTGTGCATATAAAGGGTCAATGTATCTATTGTAGTGTAAATCTCAACACTTAAATAAGGGCACATTATACCATGTGCACATTTATATGTTGCACGCAGACTTACACATATGTATGTATTTGATACACTTGTACACTTTATATATTACATATTTATACAAAATCAATTTTTTATATAAATTAAACAAATAAAATATAGGTTTTATTTAAAATTATTTAGATTGGATCAAAATCAGGTTGGAATTCATAAGCCCAAATGGACCTAAAATGATAAATCTTCTTGAAATTCACTCATTTAGCCTACTACGTTCTGGCCCAGTTCCAACAATGGTATCGGAGCCAAATAGCTTATGTTGTCCAAATTAGCAATATTAGGGCTAACTTATTAAAGCATACCCATTTAGTAGGGTATCCAGAAAAGTGGTGTCTAAGATTGAGTTTGGATAACAAAGTACCTTGCCTTACCTGGCTAATGACCTAGCCCAAAAGGATGAGGTAAGCCCAAAGGTTATCTATAATATAAATGCCCAAATTGATTTGAGCCTTGAGGTAATTTTCAAATTTTGTTTTACAATTAAAATAAAATTTTATATTTAAAAGGTTAAATTTAAAATAAATAAAATTAATATTTTAAGTTTTGAAGTTAAATTTAAAATTGGTAATGACTTTATAATGTCATAAAATAATTTTCAAATTTTTTTAAAATAAAATAATTATTTTCGAAAATTATTAATTGGATTAATAATTTGAATAGTTAATTAAATGTTAATTAATTAAATTAGATAACATATATACTGATATATGTAACTTATCTTAAAATGTTAAGGTAATATATAAATATATATAATTTTTGAAATTAATATAATTATTAAAAAAATTAATTAAATAAATAAATTAAATGTTAAATAATAAATAATATAAGACAAATATATGAGATATATGTGTATAACTATGATGGTTATGGTCCACATATTTAAATTAAAATATTTTAACTAAATAATATAAAATTAATTAAAATGTTAATTAATTAAACGAGTATATATGCACGTCCATGTGGGCTGTCAATTAATCACAATGTGTATGCATTAATTCAACAATGTTAATCTATAGCATGTTTCAAAGCATGTATATTTTTTACTCACTATATGAATGGGAGCGGTAGGAAAAATATGGATGTTTTCACAATAAGAGATATATGAAGCCTCCTAGGTATTTATCATCATCTACCTATCTCAATTTGATGAGTCGCAAAAATAGGCAGCAAAATAAAAAGATATAACCATACTGTAAAAATATATAGGAATCAATCAGAATCAAAATACATACGGTTCAGGCACAACTGAATGTTTAGATTCAATTGGGATAGCATACGCTCATCATAAAATTGAACAAAAAGATCCAGCCTACAACTCAAAGGGTAACTTTTGGTTTCTATTCTGACAAACCATTAATTTGGAATGGGAATGATATGCATGTACTCATATATCATAGAAAATATGGATATTAATACAATATACATAATCAAACATGACAATAATCCAACATCAACATCACACATCAAAACAAACATGTACGTAAAAAATTTAAACTCAAATATTTCACCAATAATATCACAGTCCAAAGGAGAATATCATAATGTTAAGATAAATAGAACCAATAAAATAGTACAAAAAGCATCTCTCTCAATGTTGAAAATGTCCATACTCTACCATCATGTGCAAATGTTTTTTTTATCCATTTTATCTCCCTTGCAGCACATGTAACTACTATTCTGATTTAGTGTAACTTTTCAAATTCTAGAGCAGTTATCCTCTATGAATATTTATATTCTTGAACTGAAACTTAGCTCCTTTAAAGGTGCAAATCAATACTGGTCTAATAGAAGATTTGCTTTTCCAGTCTTTAAGTTTGAGAGCAGGAATCTATAAAGCTCAAAGCCGAAATCCATGTAGCTCGAAATGTTGTCTTGCAAGCTAAAAATTAAGACATTTGTGAACTGTTGATTCATGTGCTTCAATGAACCCTAAGCATTTGCAGTAGATGTTCAAATAAATGAAACATAGAAATACTTTGTGAATTTTCTTTTCAACGGCTTCATGTGCTACTATTGAGTTCTAATCTTCGTAAAAATTCCTGTGACCTTCTGAGCTTCTATTATTTGAGTTTCAAACATCTATCTAAAAGCTATAGGTACATAGAAATTCATTTGAAATAAAACATAAGATTGAAAATTGGAAAAAAAATTCTTCTACTCGGTAAATATGAAAGAAGAAAGAATTAAATTAGCATAATAAATCTTTAGGGCTTACTCTAATTGCAAAATGGTGCAAATGTACTCAAAAACTACACTCGATAAGCTTTCCTAGAATTGGTGATGATGGATTTTCATCTATAGCAAAAAAAAATTCAGCACTTTCAGATTTAACGATCGATTCATGCCTGTTGATTGGTAATGAATAACTTGAATCTATTGCAAGTAAGTGTTCAAATGTTAGTTCTTTGATGGTAGTTAAATGTTATCATGTTAATGATTCTGAAATGATAATGGTTGTATCAGAACAACCAAAATTAGCTAGACTAAAATATTATATGATGAAGATAGACGACGAAGTTCTTGAAGTAATAAGAAATAGCGCTCAAGTTATACATGTGATGCATCTAGAGAAATTTTTTAGTCCTACTGAAATCAATAACTCGAAAATAGCTTCAGTTAATAAGCTTAAGTTTGTTGCAATAAGAGTTTGTGCATGTTAATGGGGGAATGTCTTAAGGGTTATGAAGGATTGAATGAGATTGTTATACAGAGATGCAACTCTTTAATAGATGAAGAATTGATTAGGCTGTCAAAATCAATGATGAAGAGTATGAGATTGGAAGAAGTGGTTTCACTTTCAGAGATTTCATAGAAGTGATCAAAACTTGAGGGAGACACTGAAAGTGTTGTCTGTAACTAAATGTGTTATCACAAAGAGATGAGAAACCAAATTAGCGGAAAGAAGATAAATTGGTATGATAGAAGAGTACCTTTCTTTACTATCCTAGAGTTGAAGCAATGAATTAGCAGGGATGATGACTTTCTCACAATCATATGACCTGTGTGTAATAGAGTTAAAAAGTCAGTATAGCAGGCATAAAATCCACTGATAAAGAATTACTTATAATGTATTTCTCAACCTGAAAACTCTGAGTGCACTTAGGAGTTTAGACTTAAGCGTATGGACAACAATTTATGACACTTTTTACTGCAATAAAATATGCACCCTACCTAGTAAAATCAAGGAAGAAAAATATCAAGTAGTATGACACTTTTTACTTTTTTGTAGTTCCACTATAATTTGACCTTCAGATACCACCAAATGAAGATATGCAGTCTAAAATGTTAACAAAATTACAAAATTGAAATAGCTAAAACATATATTTACTTATTCCTTATCGATATGAATATCCAAGCATGATCTCAGTAAAAATAGTGGTAACCATGGGGCAAAGTGCCAATTTAGTATTTCTAACAATAGAGATATATGAGCAGCTAATCATCACTTAAGCGTATTATTGCAGCATAATAAAACGGATGTTATCTTCCAAAAATGAATTACAAAAATATAGCAGCTCTATAATTCATTCCCAAGCATAAAAAATAAAATAAAAATAAATGCCTGAATCTTTTATGAACTACACATGCAGTAGGGTTGGAACTTGGAAGTTTTACATCGAGGCATCTCTATACTCTTTTTTTTACTTGTGATCGTATAATAATATTTTATAGGTGAGAAATATGAACTTATCAATGGCTAGTATAATTGAATGACTATTGTCTAGGGTCTTCATGATAGTTTTACACACTTAGCTTATCCAATTCAGTTGATTTGTAATTATAGTTACTAATTTACTTATGTATAACAAACCATTATTGCCTTGGAGCTTAACTATAGCTTGAAACCATAGGAGATCTTACTGATAGATAACTACAGAAAAGTCAACATATATGTCTTCTAGCATTTATTTACCGAGTATTATTGATTATTTTGGTTATTTAACTTTCATAGAGGCTTAAATGTTAGCATTTTTTACTAAATATTATTAAATCTTCATTAGTTGCTAACCGTAGTTAATTGCTAACCATAGGAGATCGAGTCTTCTACTTCTACTAATAGCAACATTAACTTTCAGCATTCACCAAAGCCTTTGGAAGTACAATCTTCTACCGAGAATCAAGAGTTCAAGTCTACTACTTCTACTAACATATCTAACTTTTCTACTTCTTCAACAAATGGACATACTTCTTTTGAACAATCTGGTAGAGAGTTCAGTCCTGTTGCTGCTGAACAAATCTAATCAAAACAAAACCTTTCATTAGATACTAAGCAGAATACCATTTCAAATAATAATTTTACAGATAATATTATATCAGGCTAATCTTCTTATTCTAATTGATTAAGGGGAAAGTCGAGTAAATCAATGAATTATGATTGGTGGCTGCTTTTCTGGGTTAAAAATGAACTATGATCTTGCTAGCTGCATAAATTCATCATTTCACTTAAAGCTAATGTAATTGGTAATTGTTTCACTTGGAGAGGAGGTCTAATATGTCTATACATAGTAAATTAGATAGAATTTTCATAAATTATGAATTTATGGATATTTAAAAATTACAATGCAACTGTCCTTAATCATGCTTCAAGTGATTACTGTCTACTTCTATTACAACTTATCTTAACTCAAAAGTAGCACCACCAAGTTCCATTCAGATTTAACAATACCTGGGTTGACATGTATGCCTATAAGGAAGTAATTTATTCTGGTTTATCTGCTTCTATCAATGGCAATGCTTTATTTCAAAGTCTATTCTTTCAAAGCCTATACAAATTAAAGAGGGTTAAAGTTAGAGTAAAATAATGGAAAAATAAAACACCTTCCATCAAAAAGCAGTGTGAAGACGTCATGGAATATAATAACAATGGTTATTCTTTACTTGATAGGACTAATAATCCATTCAGGTTAATTTTAATAGATAGTACTTAAAATTACCTATGATCGTCGTTGTGATCGTCGTTGAGGTTAATCGCCGTTAATTCCACTGGCTCGTTAATCGCTAACCATCCCTAATTGCCGATCGTTGTTGCTGCTGCGCAGGGTAACAAATCGTACTTAAAATCCATTCGAGTAAATGGAAATCAACGGAAAAGTACCTGAAGTCGAAGTCTAATGAAAATTGGCTCAACGATGGTTGAGCTTAATCATCGGTAAGTGCTAATATTCGTTAATTGCTAACCATAGTTAATCGCTAATCATCGTTGCTGCTACGTAGGGCTTGGCAATCGATTGTTATTTTTAGTTTCTGAGTTAGTGGTAGTGGGAAAGGGGAATTAGGGTTTTTCAGTTTCAGGAATATCGTGGGAAATGCGGGAATGCGATATGCGGGAGTGTAGGCAGAGCAAGGGTATATTTGGTATTTCAAAAAGACGCCAGGTAAATCTATTCAATGAATTCTCTTTATTAGTAGTAAAGATTAGTTATATAAGATTTAATTAATATAATGTCACACACAATACTATTATATAAGTTAATAAATTATAAAAGTTATATGATAATAAAAACTTAAGTAATATGAGTTTATAAATTAAAGGTGGAACAATTAGAAGCCCAAATTAGACTTAAAGAATAACTACATGTTAATGCCAAAATAGCCACCAACACCCTATTATAAGTGAAAGCACTAATATCTAATATTTAGATCCAAACAGAGAAGTATAGATTCACATATCATAGCATAGATTTCAAAAAAGTAAACGAACATGCGGTTTTTATAGTGGTTCGGTGAACTCCGACCTACATCCACTCCAATAATCTTTTTATTGTACTGTAGGATTACAAATACAGTTGTTTTTTGCCTCACAAAAATAATGGAGGAAGAGATAAGAAGTGATGAAGAAGAGCCAAAAAAAGATCCAAAAGAAGATAAAGAAGATCCCTTGTAATGAGCCAAATCTGATGTATTTACAGGTAAAGACGTGCATGGATCGGGCTGAAATTTCACCAAAAGAACATCCATAGCCGTACGACCCGATCCACAAATTTTTAGATCGATCGCACACCATTGGAACAGTCGATGTTGGGTGTGTTTCTATAACTTTAAAATCTAGTTGGGTGTGTTTTTCTCACATTGGTTTTCGAGACTGACCCGGGTGTA
Organism: Allium fistulosum; assembly: GCA_030737815.1. Taxonomy (NCBI): domain Eukaryota; kingdom Viridiplantae; phylum Streptophyta; class Magnoliopsida; order Asparagales; family Amaryllidaceae; genus Allium; species Allium fistulosum. The sequence continues at coordinate 101,729,987 of CM060906.1, read as the reverse complement.
TTTTATTATAATGCTCAGGTCAGACCGAGCATATTATAGATTTGCTTTAGATGCATTGGAGCTCAAGAGATGAGTTGGAGATCTTAGAGTCGTATTCACATATATGTTTATTCTCCGCTGTTTTGTTGTGAAATCATCAGCATTTGTGAGAACAGGTTGTTATAGCTGTAAAGACTGATGATTATGAATTGTTGTTGTACTCTAATGGATGTATGTATATAACTGTTTTTCTTTTGTAAAGGCCATTGATATTATATTATATATTGTTCCGTTGTGATTGTGAGATTCTATGTTGTTTCAGTTTTCTTTTTCTCTTCTTCTTCTCATCTTCTTTCTTCTTTCTTTCTCATAACTATCCGTCCTTCCATTTAGTTTGGGTTGGACATGTGTGGTTTATTGTCAGCTTGGATTGTATGGATTGGCGGGTCATTACACCATTTCTCTAATTCCAAGTTCTCTAGTTCATTCCAAAATTGAATTCCAAATCCATGAGGGCTAGCTTTCTCAGTGAAAGTACCAAAATATTAGCGCCAAAAATGACAACCAACACCCTTTTATAAGTGAAAACACCAATATCCAATATTTAGATCCAAACAGAGAAGTATATATGTACATATCACAGAATAAATTGCAGAAAAGTAAATGAACACGCAGTTTTTATAGAGGTTCGACAAACTTCGGCCTACGTCCATTCCAATAATATTTTTATTATACTGTAGAATTACAAATACAGTTATTTTTGCCTTAGAAAAATAATGGAGGAAGAGATAAGAAGTGATGAAAGAGAACTAAAAGAAGATCCAGAAAAAGATAAAGAAGATCCCTTGTAATCATTCATGTCTGATGTATTTATAGGTGAAGACGTGCATGGATCGGGCTGAAATTTTGCTAGAAGAACCTCCAGAGCCGTACGACCCGATCCACCAATTTTCAGATCGATTGCACACCATTGGAACGATCGATGCCAATTGTTCATATTAGCTCCAATGAGGGTATGATAGTTTTTGTGGGTCCTACATGATATTAGCTACTTGCTTTCCAAATTTCGTACAATTCCGACTTACCGTTTATGAGATACCGCGTTTTGCATGGACTCGAGTTGAAAAATGGAAATATGGAAGATCATTCCACTTTTTCTCCTTTTTAGGTGCGATCATTTTGGTGGATCCAACATGATTTTAGCTACTTGCTCTCCAAATTTCATGTCATTCAGACTTACCGTTTGTGAGATATCGCATTTTTCGTAGAGTTAGAATCGTTCTGCCTGAAATGATCCGATTGTTCAAGAACGATATAGGCCGATCGTTCTATTTTCTCCAAATGGCGTGTGATCGATATGGTAGATTCATCTACATAATATTTTACTATTGCCAAAGTTTCATGTCATTCCAACTTTGCATTTGTGAGATATCGATCGATCATCATTGAGTTAGATCGTTTTAAGGATCGATTCATATGGATCATGACAGATCGATCCAACTTCATCGTGGGGTTCAACGATCGATGTTGTAGGTCCCTTACAGTGTAATGTAGCTGTCCTCCAAATTTCATGTCGATTTCCTTTGAATATTTTGAGTTATAGATCGATCATCGTCGAAAATCGCCAAAACGGTCATTAAAACCCACTTCAGGGTTGACTTGAAGCGAGACCCAAGTAATCGCCTTTCTGACTCAAAGTAGATGCTAAAGATTCTGGCCCGGAGTTAGACTCGGGTAAAATAAAAAATTTCTCCAAGTAAATGTGATTCTGACTCCAAGCACGAAAAACGATAGGTGTTGATCGTTTTTCTCCAAGCAATCTCCAAACAAACGGCATATTTTCCCGGGTCTGACTCTAAGCAAATTATCGCTGATCGGGTCTATACCGATCCATCTTCCTTTGTCCATAACTCGAGCATATGAACTCCAACCGACTTGAAATTATGACTGTAGACTTATGTGGCCTTCCTTGTCACTTCATACTAATCGCACCTTGATTAAGTTAGAAATTGGGGATCTGGTCCAATCCGTTGCCTAGGTGAAGTGCCAATTCCATACTTAGCCATTTTTTTAGTGTTGTCCATCCTAATCCATCCAACTATAGTCCATAATTTCATCTTTCGATATCCAATCCATTCATTTTAGCTATATCCATGGTATCCTGGCCTGATCAAAAGGAGGGATAACATTTGCCCCCCAAAACATGCCTTGCGATAAGAAGGCATGTTTTGAATTGCTATAAATCCGAAATCCATAATCCATTGATAGCCGTACTTATAATCCATATCCCAATCCATCGCCAAGCCTAGTTGTCATAACCCATCCCGAGTCTGCCCGGGAGTTAGTATTTGCATGCCGAATCCTCAATCTCTTCGGATTATTAGTGAAGTCTGCGACTGTTCCGAGTTGATAGCTAATTCCTAATCCATTCTGAATCCTTAGCCGAATCCACTTCTATCCTAAGAAAATAGTGAAATTCATGATCTCATCGGATCATTTTCCAAGTCCATAATCTCATCAGATCGTTATCCAAATCTAGGACTGCTCCAGGTCCATATCCAAATCCATAGCTATTCGAAGCTGATATCCAAATCCGTAACCTCTCCAGATTCTTGCCGAACATCATCCATACTCGACGACCGAGTAAGCCGATCTCTGGCGAAGCAGCGTTACTTCCTATACTCCGGTTCAGTGTCCTGAACATTAGTGATATCTTAGCTTAAGTCCCAGGCCGATCGTGGTATCTCCGGACCATTGCCGAGCCAAACCCATACTCGACGATCTAAGTAGGCCGATCCTGTCACTTTCCAGCGAAGTGACCTACTCCTTGCTAGGCATAATCCATACCTGACGACCTATTAGGTTTTATTCTCCGACCTCGATCTCCAGTCAAGGACATAATCCATAGGGTATCCATTTTCGGCCTCGATCACCAGGCGAGGACTTAATCCATGTACTAGTCCATCATGTCGCTCTCTGACGAAGGGACTCGCACCTTGCAGTTATTGCCCCATTTCTTCGATCAGGGCCGCAACCCGGGACCTGTGTTATTTGTCGCAGTAGAGCGGATCCAAGTGTTTTAAGATTCATTAGTTATGGTGGTTTATCTTTATTTCAGAGCATGCTTAGGGACCGTCCTCAATCCCGTACATGTGTAAGTGACTTGGTCATTTTAGTGTAAAGTTTATTAGTTATTTAATTCATGCCATCCCAATCAAAAGATGACGACCTATGCCCTTAAGCTAGGCTTGCTCCAATTTGTGGTGGATGATGGCTGCTCCTGTTTAATCACCGTTATTTGATTCCTTCCTGAGTCAATTAGATCCATTCCCCCAGTTTTACGGGGAGCAGTGCCGATCCATTCTCCTTGGTCGGGGTTTACCCCCGATTTATCCAATCCATATCCAAGTCTGCTAGTTTCCACTCCAAGTCCTGGATTCATAAGTGGTCTCCGATCATTATTTCCATCTTGCCTCCCGAGTCTACAAGGGAATCCAAGATTATCCTCTTCTAGATGCGCATCCGAGTTTCGATTAACACCAAACTGCTCAGCGTTGTCCAACAACCCACCTAAGATCGATCCAGCATAACCCCGGGGCATGCCCCCTGAGTCTAGATCGATTAGTGCCGATCGTTCTAGAATAATCGGCACCAATCGTTATGTGTCAACCGGGGACTTCCCCCGGCTATACTACTCCATCCTATTGTCGGTTAGCATCATTTCCATAGTCCTGATTCTAGTTTTCCTTAGCTCATGCTACTCCAACTCCGTGATCCATATTTCCAGCATTTCCTACTACTCCATTTCCTTGGTTTTGTGATCCATCTTGTCCTATCTGCCTGAGGAGATTCTAAATCATCTCCTCTTATCTCTTTAGCATTCTTTCCTACATAGCATCAATCATCATTTCCATCTCATCTCTTGTGATGTAGACTGAGGTTTGATAGCTACTGAGCAAGCCTCCTAACTCCCTACATGATGGCTCCTATCTGCTATCTGTCTCCTTGTTTATGGTTTCACCATTTGTAACAACCCAGAATTTCAGTCATTTGAATTTGGAATATTTAATAGATTTTAGATATTGGAAAGTTAATTTTGTGAGAAATGCGGATTACGGATCTTAAGGCTAGAATTCACACTAGAGGGGGGTGAATAGTGTTTTAAGGAATTACTAATTCTTTTTGAGTTTATATTAATTTGAACACAAATGTATGCAATATTCAGACACAGATATGATCACAGAATCAAACACAGATGCAAATATAAAGTAAAAGCAATAAAGGAAAGAACACACCAGATTTTATACAGGTTCGGAGTTACCCTGCATCCAGTCCAGTAACACAAGTACGGATTTCCTTTCAAAATCAATTCTTACAATTACACCCTCGATTTCAAGGCCACGAGGTACACCGCTCCAGATTCACAATCCTCTGGGTAGAGATACTTGATTTTATGGGCAACAAGTTCACCCAATTAATTTTCCAGGCTACAATCACACTTTTTCTCGCTCGATTGAATACAAAGAAGTCTATAACTCTGAATAGCACTGGGATCTTGTTAAGATAGTGATAGAGAATCAAACCAGAGATGATCTAGTTAGATTTAATGGTGATTTCGGCAGAGTAATGGTAAAAAGGTATATAAAGAAATGTGGAAGAAGAAGAGTAGTGAAATCAGAGAAAAATATGAATGTAAATTCGTTTAAAATAACCCCTATTTATAGTAGAACAACAGCCATGTCCATTCGTGAAAGGATATGACAAATAGACACTTCCTTTGAAATTCAAACTTTTGAAATAAACTGTCACCTTGTCGACAAGGGATCCTTGGGGTTGTCGACAAGCCTAAGTTATTTTTGGTAATTTGTTTTTCTTTGAAAATAACTTCTATCTTGTATGAAATCATTTTGAAAACAAGATATAATTTTGTAAAACATTTGAATAAAATTTAGTGGATACAAAACAATGTTCCACTAGATTTTTCGTAGGTTCCATCCTACTTAGGGTTTCATCCCTTTAACGGGCTCGAAGTGGATTCCATTCCACGAATAAAATGGATTTTTTAGATGTCAGTGATTTTCTATGAGTTTTAACAAAATTCCTAACTAAATTACTTATCTTGAAATCTTGAACTCTTGATAATCTTGATACTCATGAGTCTTGAATCTTGATATCTTCGATCTTGAGTTCATTGGTTCTTGAATCTCTATACTGTACAGTCTTCATTCTTTGGTACTTGTATATATATCCTGCATATACATATATATCTAAACAATAATGTTAGTATTTATATTTTATAATCTTATTCTAAGGTTGTTGTCATCAAAACCATCTTCTCAGGGACTAACAATCTCCCCCTTTTTGATGACGACAACCTTTGTTTGTAAAATATTACTTCTATCCTAATAACTCCCCCTAAAACTAATAACTCCCCCTTAATCTATGCTTAACTATCCTATTTTATACTTCTCCCCCTTTGTCATCAACAACAACAAAGTATAAATCTATACAACTCCCCCTTAATCTAATACTATTTTGCATGTGATTATAATGATAGTGTTATCATAAATAATCAACACTTAATTCTGAAACTAAAACTTAGCCCTTAATAACTAACTCTCCTAACTAAGAATCCATATATGATAATATTTATAATAATGATAATGTAAGAATTCAAATATGAGAACACAAATCATTTATTAATTATATAATGTTATATTTACATTTGCGTATAAAACGTAAGTAAGATCATATACAAATAACGATAAGAAAGAGAGAAAAGAAACTAATGTGTATCCTTGACAATGGGAGATCTATGAACCGAGCAATTTGGGTAGTGGAAACAGAAATTTCCACGTTGTTCGACTAGATTTCCATCCTTGTCAAAGCACACTTCGCCAACGCAAACAACTTTGTCGTCATCTTCAGCGTGTTCTTCTTTCATAAGTGCTTCTTCTTCTTCCTCGCTGTCCTCTTGCACTTGAACACTTAAGGATTCTTCATCGATCAAGATGGGATTGGCATGATTGTCCATTAGAAACTTTTGCAAGTTTCTAAGGATTTTTCCTTGTCGTTCTTGTTCTTTCGCCATTCTGATTTGCACCACTTGAAGTTCAGTCATAAGTTGCAATGCATCCTTCAAGGAAACCTCCATTTTCATCACTCGTGCAAGCGTAGTTCGTTGAAATGGTCCGGTAGAAGGAGATGGGAACGAAAAGGTTGAATTTTTGTTTGATTTGGAGGAGGAGGCCATTGTTTTAATGTTTTCAGAAGTTAGAACAGAGAAAGAACAGAAAGAATGAACAAAATTTCGAAATAAGAAGAATATATAACCACCCATTTGAATTTTGGTGGGAAAATTTCAAAAGAAAAAAAATCATTATATGTCGACAGGGGTAAAGGAGGGTTGTCGACAAGGTACTTATATTTTTGCTATTTGATTTATTTTAATTTAATTTTAATTATACTTGTTATATATTTATATTCTATATTTCAGTTATTGAACAAATACCTAATTCTCTTCTTAATTTAGTAAATATAGATTCATTTAAGGGTATTGTTAAGATATCAGCAATTTGATTCTCGAAATTGATATAATCGAGAGTAATTGCTTTCTTACTTACATTATCCCTGAGAAAATGATGTTTGATATCAATATGTTTAGTTCAAGCATGATGAGTAGGATTTTTGGATAAATTTATTGCACTAGTATTATCACAATAAATTTGTGATTTTGAGATATTTAAACCAAAATCTTTTTAAAGTTTGTTGCATATATATTACTTGAGAACAAGCCAAAGCAGCAGAAATATACTCTACTTCGGTTGTTGATAAAGAAACTGTGTTTTGCTTTTTACTAAACCAGGAAACCAGAGAATGCCCCAAAAAGTGACAAGTTCCACTTGTACTTTTTCGGTCTGATTTACAACCAGCATAGTCAGCATCACAGTAAGATATTAATTCAAAAGAATCATTTTTAGGATAAAATAAGTCATAATCAAAGGTGTGTTTAACATATCTTATGATACGTATTAAAGCTTTTAAGTGGGTCTCTTTAGGTTGGGATTGATACCTTGCATAGAGACAAACACTATGCATGATATCAAGTCTACTAGTAGTGATATAGAGTAGTGATCCAATCATTCCTCTATATAATTTTTGATCTGCATCTTTCGAGAGATCTTCTTTACTTAGGTACTCATTGGTTGCCATGGGAGTGGGTTTTACACTTGCAGTAGTCAAACCAAATTTACTAATTAGGTCTTTAGCATATTTTTCTTGACTGATAAAGATACCATTATCTAATTGTTTTATTTGCAATCCTAGAAAGAAGTTTAATTCACCCATATGACTCATCTCAAACTCTTTTGTTATTATTTCAGAAAATTCTTTATTCATTTCAAAATTAGTTGATCCGAAAATGATATCATCTACGTAAACTTGTACTAGTTGAATATCATTTTTATTTCTTTTAGCAAAAAGAGTATTATCTACTTTATCAATTTCAATGTTTGACTGTAATAAATAAGATCTTAGTCTATCATACCAGGCTCTAGGAGCTTATTTTAGACCATATAGAGCTTTCCTAAATTTGTAAACATGATTTGGTAATTTTTCATCTTCAAAAAGTGGTGGTTGTTCAACATATACTTCCTCTTTTAAAAATCCATTTAAAAAGGCACTTTTAACATCCATTTGAAATAATTGAAATTTATTATGATTTGCAAAAGCAAGTAGAATCCTAATGGCTTCTAATCTTGCTACGGGAGCAAATGTTTCATCACAATCTATTCCTTCTTCTTGAAAATAACCTTGAGCGACTAACCGGGCTTTATTTCTAACGACCTCACCTTGTTCATTCATTTTATTTTTATAAACTCATTTAGTTCCAATTATAGTTTTATTTTCAGGTCTAGGAACAAGTTCCCAAACATCATTCTAGTGAATTGATTTAGTTCTTCTTGCATAGCCAAAATCCATGAATCATCAGTTGATGCTTCTTTTGGATTTTTGGGTTCAATAGTTGATATAAAGGCTACATTGCTCATTTTACTTAGTTGATTTCTAGTTGTAACAACAGATTGCATATCTCCTAGTATATTTTCTATAGGATGATCTTTTAAAAGTTTAATCTTTTTATTAGGATGATTAATTTCATTATTAGTTTCAGTTGACTCCTAATTTTGAGTAATTAAATCCTCTTCATCATTTGTATCTTCAAATTTTTTGAGATTTTCATCGAATGAAACATGCATTGTTTCTTCGATGGTGTTAGTTCTTAAATTAAACACTTTGTATGCTTTACTTCTATTAGAATATCCGATAAAGATACCTTTGTCGGATTTTGGATCAAATTTATCTAAGTTATCTTTTGTATTTAAAATAAAACATTTACTTCCAAAAATTCTAAAATAAGATACCTTAGGTTTCTTTCCGTGAAGAAGTTCATAAGATGTCTTATCAGCTAAAGGTCTAATTAAAATTCTATTTAAAATATAACAGGCGGTAGCAACTTCTTCTGCCCAAAAATGTTTTGGTAATTTACTATCTGAAAGCATAGTTCTCGCACACTCTTGAATCGTCCTATTTTTACGTTCTACTACTCCGTTTTGTTGTGGAGTTCTTGGAAATGAAAAATTGTGAGTTATTCCCTTTTTATTGAAGAATTCCTCAAACTTTTCATTTTCAAATTCACCACTGTGATCACTACGGATGGTTATAATTTTTACAGAAAGTTGATTTTGAATCCTTTTTGTAAAGTTCTTAAAACTTTCAAAAGTATCACTTTTATGTTTCAAAAATATTGTCCATGTAAATCTAGAATAATCATCTACAATTACAAAAACATATTTACTATGATTTATTGATTGAATTTGAGATGGACCAAATAAATCAAGATGAAGTAATTCAAGAGGTTTTGAAGTTGAAATCATATCTTTTAATTTAAAGGATTTTCTAAGTTTTCCTAATTGACATGCATCACATAAACTATCTACTTTAAAATTCATTTTAAAGAGACCTCTTACTAGATCATGTTTTGACAGTCTAGATTAGAGTTTGAAATTCAAATGCCCAAATCTCTTATGCCAAATCCAAGGGTCACTTGTATTTGCCAAAAGACACAGGTTATCATTTGAAACTTTCATACTAAGAATATAAATATTCTTTTCCCTAATTCCCTCAAATATTATGGTTGAATTAATATCTTCAATGTGACACTTATCTTTTTCAAATTTAATTTTATATCCTTTATCGCAAAGTTGACTAATACTTAGCAGATTATGTTTCAGATTCTTCACTAGCAAAACATTAGTAATAATAGGAGTTTCAGAGTTACCGACATTGCCGATGCCAATCACATATCTTTTTGAGTTGTAACAACGCGCATATTTATCGATTTTATATTTAAATATTTTATCGTCAGTCGGATTTTAGTCCAAAAAGATACTTTTTGCATACGGTCAAATTAGGACTCGAAACCACTTCCATTGAGTTCAAAATGATGTTTGCAATCTTTTTAAGTATAAACTTTGATATGTTTGGAGTTGATGGAATTTCACTACTTTCTCACTTGAGACTTTGGTTTGGGCTTTTAGCCTATTAGACCCAACCTTCACCCCTTCTCTTCATAACTTCATTTCTATTTGCTTAAACATTCAAGCTTTATCAAAAATGGAGGAGGGAATGGGAAATTAAAACTCCAAGGTCAAGTTCTCTTGAAAATCCATCATTCAACTCCAAATTCAAAGAGAAGACATTGGATTCAAGCTTCTTGTATTGAGAATTTAAGAGGGATTGATTCTTGCTTGCTTTAAGCTTCATCTTCATTGATTTTTGGTGCAAAGGTGAGATTTTTATCTCACATCTTGGTCTATATCTATCTTTGATTGTTGGGTATGAATTCCTAACACTTTTTCATGTGCATTTGCTTTTGGTTTGGATTGAATTGGTGAAAATCCCAATTTTTCATGTGTTTTGGCATTTCTGCACTTAGGTCGTTCGGCATTTGTTAGGTCGTTCGGAGTGGAAAAGTCGCACCTGCATATAGCTCGCTCCGCCTTAGGTCGCTCGGCAATGGCTCGTTCGCCCCTAGGTCGCTCGGCATTGAAAAACACTCGCCTGCTATATGTCTCGCCTCGTTAGCTCGTAATCCCCTTAGGTCGCTCGGCAAGGAGCATTCCACACTAGGCCGCATGCCTAACTCGTTAGCCTTTAAGTCGCTCGGCCTGTTTACCCTTAGGTCGTTCGCTCTGCATATAGCTCGTTCCACCACTAGGTCGCTCGACGTTAGGTCGTAACCCCTAGGTCGCTTGGCAATGAAAACTTTCGCCTGCTTTATGTCGCGCCCAGTTAGGTCGTTCCATGCCTAGGTCGTTCGCCATCCTTAGGTCGCGCATCTATGGGTCGGCCATGTTAGGTCGCCAGGCCTAGTTCACTACCACGTAGGTCGCTCGGCCTCACCCCTTAAACCGCTATCATGTTAGGTCGCCAGGCCTAGCTCGCAAGCAATTAGGTCGCTCGGCCTCAATTTCTTAAGTCGCTCGGCCTGCTTGTATTCCTTAGCTCGGCCATGTTAGGTCGCAGGGGTATCTCTACTTTGATGGTTTTGGAACTGATTTCCTTGGATTTTATTCACTTCTTTGTATGTGAATTTTAGTGGATTGATTTGTTTCTACAATCAATTTTGTGACTTGTCACTTTAAAAATTATAAAGGTTTCAATACTAGTAGTAAATATCAAAACTCTTTCATCTAAGCGATTTCAACACTATTTTATTTCAAAACTCTTTTTCTTAAACCATTTTCCAATTTATTAGTATATACAAGCCTTTACCTCACTCGGATGAGAAATCTAATTAAACGGCTTAGTAAAACAAGTGGTATGAAACGCTTGTGTTTGCTTCGTCGGTTAATTTTTGGACTTGTTCGATTGAACCTTTTGTGACAATTTTCTAGTGAAGATCTACAGTTTGTTCGTAAATATTTAAGTTAAGCAAGTGGTTATGGGACATGAACCTAAACTCATATATTTACTAGCTTGGTGTGATTGACACTTCTTAATGATCATGACGATCATTTTTGTGATTTAGACTAGCAATTGTGCGATGTCTCTTTGTCTACGAGGGAGACTAAACCCCGTTTGTGTGATGTTTCTACATCACATATGTGGGGTAGCGCCCCACGGTCTTTGGGACATTCTTGTGGAGCTTCGGCTCAAAATTAATGGTTAGCTACCATGAGATAGCGTCTTGTTTTGTGTTACACGTGTTGGTGAGTTTTCATACTCCCGTTTTGTGATAGGCCTCCCCCTTCTTTTGATTTCTGGATTTCTTGTGATGATTTCTGGAATTTTGTGCTTCACCAATTTTCGTGATTTCCATTGATAAGTTTTATCAATTTTTGTGCATTGGTGAATTTGTGTGTCATTGACTTGTTATGAATACAAGTTTAGGGTATGATACCCCATTTTATCTTTGAGAAGATTCTTGTGATATTGATTAATCTCTTGTTGATTTTCAATTACATACTTATAGTAGTATGCCATTATGGTTAATATATGTTCATGCCATATCTTTTATTCTATACCATATCATCTGATATTTATAGCTAGACTGATCCATTTATTATTTTCTTATAAATAATACTCGGGTCAGACCGAGATGTTACAGGTGCTTCTGCTTGACTTCTCTTCTGGGATTACTCTGACTTTTGGCTAACTACTTAGATTAGTAGTTTTTGTTATATACATTTGAGATATAGACTCCGTGATGTATACTTATTCTTTTGTGTAGCTTGTAGCTATTCTTCTGTATTATCGTGGATCTTTCAGACCACTACTCTTATGTACACTTTCATGTGTTATATATATATATTCATATCTTTTTCCGCCTTTGTGATATGGATGTCTGTGACTGATTTTTGTTATGTTTATTTCTATATTTGTTTCCGAAGATATTATAACCACCACGTAGTAGCTTTGAGTTTGTGTCGGAATGTCGGATTTCCTCCTGAAATCAAATGCATGTCATACTATCTGACATATCGATGCTCGCACAAAGCAATTATACAGAGGGTCACTCCTCAACAGCCTTATTCTCCGTGCTAGTTGACAGCATTACTCCGTAGTGTCCTTGGCTAGCGTGGGTATAGCGGTGGGGCGTCACAGCTTGGTATCAGAGCTAAACTTCGGAACAATGTAGAATATTGTAACAAGGATCATCGTCCTAAGTCCATCTTAGGAGTCGTGCCTTAGGATTAATTCGAGTCTTCGTACCATCATATCCTATTTTCTTTGTGATTCCTTGTTCTATCGATCATGATTGTTTGATATTTATTTTGAGAATAACTTTTTCTTCTTCTTTATTTCTTAAAGAAGAGAAATGGCCGTCCCAGCGCCGGTCAATCTAGAGTTACTCCCCAGGATGGAGTTTTCATGACTGCTCAATAGCTTCTTGATCTAGTGAAGAATGCCCAAGCAGCTGGTTCTAATTCGGAACCTACTCACCCTAAGTCTGGATTTGCACGTTTGTGCAACGATTATACCAACTTGGGTGGGAAGCCATTCAAAGAATCTGAAACTATTATTGAAGTCCAGGCTTGGCTAAGAACATGCGATCGAATCTTTTCTCGCATGAACCTTATTGATCTTCACCGAGTTCAGGTGGCCTCGAGTATGCTCCAAGAAAGAGCATTAGATTGGTACGAACTTCTAATCTCTGAAATTAATGAGGCGGATCTCACCTGGGAGTAATTCCGGGAACGCTTCGAATTGAAATTTGTACCAGAAGCTGAGAAAGTAACATTGGCTCGTCGTTTCATAGACCTTGTTTAAGGTGAATCCTCTGTGACAGATTATGTCGCATCCTTCGAGTCACTGTCTAAATATGGGGTCGAATACATCAACACCCCATTGAAGAAGAACCAAAGATTTGTCTATGGCTTAAACAAAAATCTCAAGAAGCCATTACTTCTAAAATTGGAAGTTTCTTTCGACCAACTCATTGATATCGCTCTTCGTCTTGAAGAGGCGGATAAGGAAAGTGATGTTGAAGTTGTGGGTGCCAAACCAAACTTCAATAACAAGAAAAGGCCTAATAAATTCAAGGGCCCTTATCCCAACAAAAAGGGGAAGCCTGCACCTCCGGCAGCAAAGACTTCTACCTCAAGTAGTAGGCAATGCTTTAACTGTGGTTCTAAGGACCATTTTGCGAACAAGTGTTCTAAGCCCCGTTCTTGTCGCTATTGTAAGAGCCCGGATCATTATATACATTTATGCCCCAGACTTCAAGGCAAGAAGGAGGGAAAGCTTAATGTGGCTCAAGTCCCTGGCAACACATCTCGCGGTCAAGGTATGTCTCATTCTGTCCTTGATGGCATTATTATATTTCATGATCAACCTATTCGAGTTCTTTTTGATACGGGTGCATCCCATTCTTTTATATCAAAGGAACTTGTTGATACCTTTTCTTTAAGTGTTGACGCTTTAATGACTTCTCTGAGAATTGCGAATCTCGTTGGTGGATCCGCAACACTCAGTTTTCTTTGTAAAGATGTCGAGATTATTTTTTGTGATTTTCTTTCCTAGCCGATTTGCATGTCATGCATTACTTAGGCTTTGGAATGATTTTGGGTATGGATTGGCTTAACCGTTATGAAGCTCATATCCTATTTCCTGAGTGGACTATTTATCTTCGACATCCACTATCTGTTAAGCAGATTTCTATTGTTCTTAAAGATTCGAATTCCACTTTGACGGCATCTTTATATTCTCTAAATCCTCTTGATGATGACAATGATGATGAGGAAGATGTCATTTCTCTTATTCACGTCGTCCGTGAATTTTCCGACATATTTGAGCCCGTTTTAGGATTACCACCTAAGCGAGCAATTGAGTTCAAAATTAATCTTATACCTGAAGCTCAACCTATTACTCATCCTCCTTATCGCATGTCCAATAAGGAGAATGAGGAGATGCGTAAGCAATTATCCGAATTGGAGACGAAGCAATTTATTCGCTCTAGTTCCTCGCCTTGGGGAGCTTCAGCAATTTTCGTGAAGAAATCTGATGGTACACTTAGGCTTTGCGTCGACTACCGCAAGCTTAATGATCTTACTATTAAGAATAAATATCCTTTACCTCGGATTGATGATCTATTTGATCAACTTAGTGGTGCTAGAGTCTTTTCACAATTGGACTTGGCTACCGGTTTTCATCAACTTCGTATTGCAGAGGATAGTATTCCTTTGACTTCATTCCGTACTCGTTATGGATCTTATGAATGGCTAGTTATGCCATTTGGTTTAACGAATGCTCCGGCTTATTTTGTTGACCTTATGAATCGAGTTTTCAAAGATTTCCTCGATCGGTTTGTTCTCATCTTTATTGATGATATTCTTGTGTATTCTAAAACCGAGGAGGAACATGAAAAGCATCTTCGGATTGTATTGGAAACTCTTAGGAGCAATCAATTAAAAGCAAAATTTTCCAAATGCCACTTTTGGCAATCTCGTGTGAAGTTTCTCGGTCATATTATTTCCGAATCCGGAATTTCCGTGGATCCTTCAAAGATTGAAGCGATTCAAAATTGGAAGAGACCGGAGAGCGTGACTGAAATCCGTAGCTTTCTTGGATTGGTAGGTTATTACCGCCGTTTCATAAAAGACTTTTCTAAAATTGTCGTGCCTCTTACTGGCTTAACAAAGAAAGGTGTTAAATACATTTGGTCGGACAAATTTGAAACTTCTTTTCAGAAATTAAAAGAACTTCTTTCTGATGCTCCTATTCTTGTTATTCCCGGGGGGAATCAAGATTTTTTTTGTTTATACCGATGCTAGTCGCGTTGGTTTGGGTGCCGTTCTTATGCAAAAAGAACGTGTTATTGCTTATGCTTCTAGGCAATTGAAGCCGGCTGAGACTAGATATGCCACACATGATTTAGAACTCGCGGCTATCATTTTCGCCCTTCGAATTTGGCGACATTATCTTTTGGGAGAGAAATTTATACTTTATAAGGATCATAAGTCTTTGAAATATTTATTTTCTCAAAAGGAACTTAATTTGCGTCAACAGCGTTGGCTCGAATTCCTTGCCTCTTATGATCTTGATATTCTTTATACTCCCGGAAAGGGAAATCGTGTTGCTGATGCTCTTAGTCGTAAGCAACAAGCGGTTGTTTCTATGATGATATCCGAATGGCATGATCTCGAGGTTTTATCCACTTGTGTGATTAGAGATCGTGTATCCGAATTATGTTCATCTTTTGTTTTATGTAGCCTTGAGGCTCGTCCTTCTCTTTTTGACCGCATTCTTGAAGCTCAAAAGCTAGATCCTGAATTGGCTTTGCTTGGCCAAAATTTTAAGGATAAAACCGATATTGAAGGTTTGAAAGACTTTGATATTGATTCTCGTGGCGGCATTCGAAAATTTGGTAGACTTATTGTGCCAAATATTAGTGATCGTCGTAGAGATATTTTAGAAGATTCTCATCGTTCTAAATTTACCATTCATCCCGGTAGTAGTAAAATGTACGCGGATATGAAGCGACTTTATTACTAAGAGGGAATGAAATCTGATATTGCTAACTTTGTTAAGTGTTGCATGACTTGCCAACTTGTCAAGGCTGAACATCAAAGGCCCGGTGGGTTATTGCAACCTTTGGAAATTCCAGTTTGGAAGTGGGATCAAATTTCCATGGATTTTATTGATGGCCTTCCCCGTTCTCGTTCGGGTCATAATAGCTTATGGGTGATTGTTGATAGACTTACTAAATCTGCCCATTTTATTCCCGTTCGGTCTAACCGAACCGTTCCTCTCTTGGCCAAACTCTTTATCAAAGAAATTGTTAAATTACATGGAGTTCCTACTTCCATTGTTAGTGATCGTGATCCATTGTTTACTAGTGGATTTTGGAAGAGTCTTCAAAAAGCTTTGGGAACGAAGCTTAATTTTAGCACCGCTTATCACCCCCAGTCTGATGGACAAACTGAGCGTGTGAATCAAACTCTTGAAGATCTTCTTCGTTCTTGTGTGCTTGATTTCGGTGGAAGTTGGGAAGATCATATTTCTCTTGTTGAATTTTCCTATAATAATAGCTTCCAATCTAGTATTGGTATAGCACCTTTCGAGGCACTCTATGGAAGGCCATGCCGATCTCCTTCTTGTTGGCTTGAGGCCGGTGAGAAGCTGGTTTTAGGTCCAGATTTTATTCGTGATTCCACAGAAAAGATTGACCTTATTCGACATAGGATGAAGGAAGCCCAGAGTAGACAAAAATCCTATGCCGATAACCGAAGAAGGAAATTAGAATTTCTGTTGGAGATCTTGTATCTGTTCGTGTTTCACCTATGAAGGGTGTTGTACGCTTCAGTCGATCGGGAAAATTAGCGCCTCGATATATTGGGCCATATCCTATCACTGAACGTATTGGTTCCATGGCTTATCGCCTTTTATTACCAGCTCAATTTTCTGCTATTCATGATGTGTTTCACGTTTCTCAATTACGGAAGTGCCTTCGGGATTCTATTCTTGAGCCCGGTGTTGTGGAAGAGATTGAAGTTTCGCCTAATTTAACTTATGAGCAGCATCCTATTCGAATTATTGCTTCGGAGGTCAAAGGACTTCGAAATAAAGATGTTCCACTTGTTAAAGTTCAATGGTCCTCAAATCCTAAGGATTGCTCTTGGGAATCTAGAGAATTCATCGAGCATACACATCTGGACTTACTTTCTCGTGCTCTTTAAGGTGAACTTCTTATTTCAAATTTCTTTTGTGTTAATATGCTTTTATGGTTGTTACTTTATATTTCCATCTTATATATTGCAAGGACGCAAATTCTTTAAGGAGGAGAGTCTATAACAACCCGCATATTTATCGATTTTATATTTAAATATTTTATCGTCAGTCGGATTTTAGTCCGAAAAGCTACTTTTTGCATACGGTCAAATTAGGACTCGAGACCACTTCCATTGAGTTCAAAATGACGTTTGCAATCTTTTTAAGTATAAACTTTGTTATGTTTGGAGTTGGTGGAATTTCACTACTTTCTCACTTGAGACTTTGGTTTGGGCTTTTAGCCTATTAGACCCAACCTTCACCCCTTCTCTTCATAACTTCATTTCTATTTGCTTAAACATTCAAGCTTTATCAAAAATGGAGGAGGGAATGGGAAATTAAAACTCCAAGCTCAAGTTCTCTTGTAAATCCATCATTCAACTCCAAATTCAAAGAGAAGACATTGGATTCAAGCTTCTTGTATTGAGAATTTAAGAGGGATTGATTCTTGCTTGCTTTAAGCTTCATCTTCATTGATTTTTGGTGCAAAGGTGAGATTTTTATCTCACATCTTGGTCTATATCTATCTTTGATTATTGGGTATGAATTCCTAACACTTTTTCATGTGCATTTGCTTTTGGTTTGGATTGAATTGGTGAAAATCCCAATTTTTCATGTGTTTTGGCATTTCTGCGCTTAGGTCGTTCGGCATTTGTTAGGTCGTTCGGCGTGGAAAAGTCGCACCTGCATATAGCTCGCTCCGCCTTAGGTCGCTCGGCATTGAAAAACACTCGCCTGCTATATGTCGCACCTCGTTAGCTCGTAATCCCCTTAGGTCGCTCGGCAATGAGCGTTCCACACTAGGCCGCATGCCTAACTCGTTAGCCTTTAAGTCGCTCGGCCTGTTTACCCTTAGGTTGTTCGCTCTTCATATAGCTCGTTCCACCACTAGGTCGCTCGGCGTTAGGTCGTAACCCCTAGGTCGCTCGGCATTGAAAACTTTCGCCTGCTTTATGTCGCGCCCAGTTAGGTCGTTCCATGCCTAGGTCATTCGCCATCCTTAGGTCGCGCATCGATGGGTCGGCCATGTTAGGTCGCCAGGCCTAGTTCACTACCACGTAGGTCGCTCGGCCTCACCCCTTAAACCGCTATCATGTTAGGTCGCCAGGCCTAGCTCGCAAGCAATTAGGTCGCTCGGCCTCACTTTCTTAAGTCGCTCGGCCTGCTTGTATTCCTTAGCTCGGCCATGTTAGGTCGCAGGGGTATCTCTACTTTGACGGTTTTGGAACTGATTTCCTTGGATTTTATTCACGTCTTCGTATGTGAATTTTAGTGGATTGATTTGTTTCTACAATCAATTTTGTGACTTGTCATTTTAAAATTATAAAGGTTTCAATACTAGTAGTAAATATCAAAACTCTTTCATCTAAGCGATTTCAACACTATTTTATTTCAAAACTCTTTTTCTTAAACCATTTTCCAATTTATTAGTATATACAAGCCTTTACCTCACTCGGATTAGAAATCTAATTAAACGGATTAGTAAAACAAGTGGTATGAAACGCTTGTGTTTGCTTCGTCGGTTAATTTTTGGACTTGTTCGATTGAACCTTTTGTGACAATTTTCTAGTGAAGATCTACAGTTTGTTCGTAAATATTTAAGTTAAGCAAGTGGTTATGGGACATGAACCTAAACTCATATATTTACTAGCTTGGTGTGATTGACACTTCTTGATGATCATGACGATCATTTTTGTGATTTAGACTAGCAATTGTGCGATGTCTCTTTGTCTACGAGGGAGACTAAACCCCGTTTGTGTGATGTTTCTACATCACATATGTGGGGTAGCGCACCACGGTCTTCGGGACATTCTTGTGGAGCTTCGGCTCAAAATTAATGGTTAGCTACCATGAGATAGCGTCTTGTTTTGTGTTACACGTGTTGGTGAGTTTTCATACTCCCTTTTTGTGATAGGCCTCCCCCTTCTTTTGATTTCTGGATTTCTTGTGATGATTTCTGGAATTTTGTGCTTCACCAATTTTCGTGATTTCCATTGATAAGTTTTATCAATTTTTGTGCATTGGTGAATTTGTGTGTCATTGACTTGTTATGAATATAAGTTTAGGGTATGATACCCCATTTTATCTTTGAGAAGATTCTTGTGATATTGATTAATCTCTTGTTGATTTTCAATTACATACTTATAGTAGTATGCCATTATGGTTAATATATGTTCATGCCATATCTTTTATTCTATACCATATCATCTAATATTTATAGCTAGACTGATCCGTTTATTATTTTCTTATAAATAATAATCGGGTCAGACCGAGATGTTATAGGTGCTTCTGCTTGACTTCTCTTCTGGGATTACTCTGACTTTTGGCTAACTACTTAGATTAGTAGTTTTTGTTATATACATTTGAGATATAGACTCCGTGATGTATACTTATTCTTTTGTGTAGCTTGTAGCTATTCTTCTGTATTATCGTGGATCTTTCAGACCACTACTCTGATGTACACTTTCATGTGTTATATATATATATATATTCATATCTTTTTCCGCCTTTGTGATATGGATGTCTGTGACTGATTTTTGTTATTTTTATTTCTATATTTGATTCCGAAGATATTATAACCACCGCGTAGTAGCTTTGAGTTTGTGTCGGTATGTCGGATTTCCTCCTGAAATCAAATGCATGTCATACTATCTGACATATCGATGCTCGCACAAAGCAATTATACGGAGGGTCGCTCCTCAACAGCCTTATTCTCCATGCTAGTTGACAGCATTACTCCGTAGTGTCCTTGGCTAGCGTGGGTATAGAGGTGGGGCGTCACATGAGTTGTCTCCAAAGTTAACTAGTCCTCCGTCTTTGTATATTATATCATTCAGCATATCCGGATTACCAGTCATGTGTCTAGAGCATCCACTATCGAGTATCCATTTATTCTTTTTGATCTGCACAATTTGTCCATTGTGGATTGATTCCTCAACACCCATAAAACATGTTTCATGCACATCATACAATTTTGGTAGACAACTTGAATTTGAATATCGATTATATGCAGACTCATGAGACAGTGATGATCTGAATATTTCTAAACTAGTATTAACAAGTTTTTTCAAACATAGCCATTTTAAAAGATTTTTCAAAATTCATATTATGAAACTTTGAAAACCTCGCTCTGATACCAAATGTGAGAAATGCGGATTACGGATCTTAAGGCTAGAATTAACACTAGAGGGGGTGAATAGTGTTTTAAGGAATTACTAATTCTTTTTGAGTTTATATTAATTTGAACACAAATGTATGCAATATTTAGACACAGATATGATCACATAATCAAACACAGATGCAAATATAAAGTAAAAGCAATAAAGGAAAGAACACACTAGATTTTATACTGGTTCGGAGTTACCCTACATCCAGTCCTGCAACACAAGTATGGATTTCCTTTCAAAATCAATTCTTACAATTACACCCTCGATTTCAAGGTCACGAGGTACACCGCTCCAGATTCACAATCCTCTGGGTAGAGATACTTGATTTTACGGGCAACAAGTTCACTCGATTGATTTTCCAGGCTATAATCACACCTTTGCTCACTCGATTGAATACAAAGAAGTCTATAACTCTGAATAGCACTGGGATCTTGTTGAGATAGTGATAGGGAATCAAACCAGAGATGATCTAGTTAGATTCAATGGTGATTTCGGCAGAGTAATGGAAAAAATGTATATAAAGAAATGTGGAAGAAGAAGAGGAGTGAAATCAGAGAAAAATATGAATGTAAATTCGTTTAAAACAACCCATATTTATAGTAGAACAACAGCCATGTCCATTCGTGAAAGGATATGAGGAATAGACACTTCCTTTGAAATTCAAACTTTTGAAATAAACTATCACCTTGTCGACAAGGGGTCCTTGGGGTTGTCGACAAGCCTAAGTTATTTTTGGTAATTTGCTTTCCTTTTAAAATAACTTCTATCTTGTATTAGAACTATTTTAAACTTTATAAATATACTTAACTGTAGTTAAAATACATAAATAAGTATAGAGAATAATATTTTGGTATATATAAAATTTTACTATAATTTTATATTTAAATCTAAGTATAAATATTAAAAGTTAAATATATTATAATTAAAAGATAGTTTAAAACCAAGGATAATTAATATTGAAAATAAAGATTATTTTGAGGCTAAAAGTATTTTAAAACCAGGATAGATGTTTTTGATTTAAAAAGGAATATTTGAAATCATTTTGAAAACAGGATATAATTTTGTAAAACATTTGAATAAAATTTAGTGGGTACAAAATAATGTTCCACTAGATTTTTCGTAGGTTCCATCCTACTTAGGGTTCCATCCCCTTAACGGGCTCGAAGTGGATTCCATTCCACGAATAAAATGGATTTTAAGATGTCAGTGATTTTCTAGGAGTTTTAACAAAATTCCTAACTAAATTACTTATCTTGAACTCTTGATAATCTTGATACTCATGAGTCTTGAATCTTGTTATCTTCGATCTTGAGTTCATCGGTTCTTGAATCTCTATATTGTACAGTCTTCATTCTTTGGTACCTGTATATATATCCTGCATATACATATATATCTAAACAATAATTTTAGTATTTATATTTTATAATCTTATTCTAAGGTTGTTGTCATCAAAACCAACTTCTCAGGGACTAAATAAATTGAATTTCAAATATAGCGATTCATTGAGTAATTAAATTGTCGGATTAATATTTGGGAATATAAAATAATCGAATCTTGAATTTGAAATGAATGAATGATTTTGAAAGTTGAGTTAAATTCTGTTTTCATAGAAATGAAGATAGTAAACTTTTAAATTTGAATATAAAGTGAATAAACTAATTTTTATAATAATCGTTTTAATTAATGCATGAAAATGGCATTCTGAGGCACAGTCTCGAATTTTGACGAAACCAGTTCCATTGGATCCATAATAGTGGTTTATAGTATGCCGTCAAATCTCGTGCCGATTGGACGTATCGTTTGGTCGTGCGAGTTCGAAATGCGTAGAAATTATTTAAAGGAATTTAAAATAATATAATTCTATTTATGAAAGCTAACTTCTGTGTACTTTGGCATTGGGTCCCGACATATATTCCATTGTGTTTGAAATAGGGGTATAACATATAGAACGCCAAGCGGCACGCCTCATTTGGAGTTCGAAAATTTAGCGAGTGAATAGTGCCTTGGAAATTTTCTATATAAGGACCTCAACCCCTTAAAATTTGCAAACCCTAAAATCTATTGACCTAGCCGCCATTTTCAGCAACCAACATCTAATGGACCTCCTTCATCAGGACCACCACTAGCATTTATAGTAGAGGGTCCCAACTAGAAAGTTGGTCGTATGAGTGAGGCGGAGGCGATGTATGGTTGGATGGAGCTAGATCACCAAAGGGTGGCTGAAAATCTTATGCGACGTGGTGAAGTTTTTGGGGTTGGTTTGAGCTCGATGGAGGTGCCATAGGGGGCGGCACTGGAGGATGTGAGGGAGTGATGGTTGGGGGGTCCACGGTGAGGGTGTGGTGGTGCTATGTCGTGGCGGCGTCGAGGATTTTATGGTGATGAAGTGAAGATGTTCGTTGCCTAGGAGAGTCGCGAGTCTGAATACGAGATGGAAGAAGATCTATACTTGATTATGTATTATTTTTTTAATTAATATATTTAATTGGTAACTAAAAATCATTTAACTTATAAAATCAATATCTTGTCTGTACAAGGTCCAAATTGAACGCGATAAGTTGCATTACGATCGTATCAGCAAGTACTACGCTATGGAGTTGATTGGATAGGTTTGGAGATCGTAGGAGTTTGGGTTAAAATTTAACGTCCGTTCAATTTTAATTCAAAATGGAACGCTTTGGCGACTACTAAAATCAAGCTGAGTTAAACTCACCTTTTTGGTTAACCAGAATATTATATAGTCGATAAAAATTATTTATTGGATGTGTGGATATTTTATTATTGATTGTTATTAATTGTTGGATGATTTACTATTTTATATTGTTGGTTTGGATATATTCCCGCCCCTTGAGCAGATGAGACTCTATTACGTTCCTGTGTAAAAGTGTATGATCCTTTCTATATGATCCTGCCTCGAGGTGGTTGATTATATTATTTGTTTATATATTGTATGTGATGTTGGGGGACAGGTTGGAGTGATCCAACTGGATTCCTCACATTGTTGATTTTACTTTTCATATATATATATATATATATTGTGATATATGACTTGTTGTTTGCCATATTTGATGACATGGATATCATTTTTCTTATTTAGCGCTTTAGTACCACTAGGCCTTATTTTTTTGGTGTTTTAAAATATTATAAATCAATGATTAATTTAAAAGGGATTTCAAAGTGATCTTGGAAACTATATATGTTTTAATAATCTTTCTTGAATTAATTAAAAATTAAATTTATTTTAAAATAAAAAGTAGGATTTTTAGATATTATAAATTAATAGTTGTACAAAATATATTAAATAGAGATTTATAACTATAAGTAAAAGTATTTTTAAAATCTTAAAATTTGGTCCATCTTTTATAATCAAGGGACATGGTTTTAGAAAGAAGATAGGAATATTTTAGTATAAATATTTATTAACGTTTTATATAAAGTGATATATATACATATATATATATCCATGCATTAAAATTTATTTATAAATATGGAAAATTATATGTGGTGGTGTATAAAAGTGGCAATACAAACAAAGTGAATATTTGTAAAATCATATTTATTAATAAAAGGATAGGTTTATAAATGGTGTTTTATAAATAAAAGAAAAATATTATCATTAGACAGATTGAGAAGAATAAATCAAATTATGGATTTATGATAATATGCGGGTTGTGTTTTAGAAAAATAGTTGATTCTATTTTTGGGAAATGAATGAGGATAGGTTGTGAGATGTCAAATGATATGTTATAAAATAGAAGGAGATTTATAGATATAGTTTTATAAATATGGAAATGATTATGTTGAAATTTAAGTATGGATTATTATCAAGGAAGTATATTTATGTTTTAATGGCTGATTATTTATATTAATATTGTTTTAAGGTTGTTTATCAATATTTTAATATTTTGAAAAGTTAATTATTTAAATTATTAATATGGTTTGAAATTAAATATAATTATTTATCAATAAAGTTTTGGAAATTAATTATTATTATTTATAATAATGTTGAAAATAAATTAGTATTGTTTATTCAAGAATGTTTTGAAATTTATTAATTATTATTTTAAGATGTTTTAAAGTTAATATTTATTTATAATGTTTATTATTATATAATAGTGTTTTAAAGTGAATGATTTGAATTTTTTTTTTTGAGATTTACAAATAGGGTTTTATAAACAGATGTGGGTTTTATAAGAGGAATCTTATAACATGGGTTGGAAAACTTAAAGAAAGATTTTCACAAGGTAAAGTAGTTATAAACCGTTGGATATTTATAAAAGAATTTTAAAAGGGTTATAGATTTATAAAAAGGAGTTTTATAAATGGGTTTTAGATATAAAAAGGGGAAGTTTTATAAATGATTTAAGATTTATAAAGAATGTCTTTCTTAATTAAACTTGGGAAATTATAAAGATGTTTTATAAATAGATTTTGAGATATTTATGAATAAGAGATTTTGGAAAGAAATGGTTGATTTTTCATGGCATTATTCGAGGTACAGGGATTGCCTACATTTTATTATGGATTCGTTGGGATAGCGACGCAACCATTGAGTAGACTGTTACCCATGATTGATATGGAACGGTGCTTTCCATATCTATTTTTAAACATTTTCAAGTATTTTTGAAAGAAATAGTTTGTGAATATACTTATGCCGGTAAATAAGTATTTGAATATTTTAATAAATATTTGAAAGATGATTTTAAGTTGATGGAAGACTAATCTAAAAGGCTTAGTGATTTCCATGGAAAATGAAATTGTTGTTCGAATGTTTGTTTATTTGATAGTTAAATAACCGACAATCTTCGCCTAAATATGTAATCCTTCTTAATTTTGGTGGTATGGAAATATTCTCTACTTAACACCGAAGGATTTTAACTCTGGAAATATCTAGGAGAAACATGGAAATTTTATGGTACAGTTACTGCCGATGGTGTTATATTGTATGTATAAACTCATTTTGTTCTTCTAGAACAAATGATGAGGAGATTCGTC
Source organism: Allium fistulosum (assembly GCA_030737815.1). Classification (NCBI taxonomy): domain Eukaryota; kingdom Viridiplantae; phylum Streptophyta; class Magnoliopsida; order Asparagales; family Amaryllidaceae; genus Allium; species Allium fistulosum. Next base: position 101,705,016 of record CM060906.1, on the reverse strand, counting down.
CACTTAAACGGTTAAGGATGATCCTTGTTCTTATGTATTATCTAATTATTTCTTAAAGGACCGGTATTGAGCATTTCGGAAAATCGACGATTTTTTTTAGAGCGCCGGTGATGCTGAAGAGTGTATTCATAAGAGATGGGTCGAAAATCATAACCACTCCGAAACCATATACAGTTCTATGGAGGAGTTTTGTGATATATTGGGATATTGGAATTCATGTGTGGTTCCGAGACCCGTTGGATATGGGAATCCATGTGGGATTCCATAATCTATTTTGGTGGTGGCGCATGAGCTGGAATGCCAGACGTAGCCTCATCAATGGTAATAACTAAGACCAGAAATAGGAGGCTTGGCCAACAGGGCTGTCAAACCCATAGGGTGTAGTCGGCTCTACCTAGATGTTACTTACAGTTGTTATGCATGCATAGGGTGATGCACTCGGTCTTAGCGAGACCAGCTATATTTTTCCTATGGTACATCACTAGGGATGTATGCTGCTTTAGAAGGATATCTCTAATCCTTGTGCGGGAGGAACATTTCTCAAAATACTGAGGGCACCTACATGGAATCCTACACAGTTAGCAAACACGCCTTATCGGTTTTTGATTATATACCTAGTATTGTTGTGATGTATACTCACGAGCATCACAGCTACTTGATTATTATTATTATTTTCATCCTTAGACATTATTGTAATACAAATGGATTTTCTATAGAAAATGTTTTGGTTATCATAAGGTAAAAACCCATCCGTGTTTATATGCGGCGTGGTCTTATGAGATACTTTTGATTTCAAAGGTTTCTATAACATTAAAATCCAGTTGTGTTTTTCTCACATTGATTTTCCAGACTGACTCGAGTATATTTTATTATAATGCTTAGGTCAGACCGAGCATATTTTAGATTTTCTTTGGATGCATTAGATATCATGAGACGTGTTAGAGATCTTCAAGTCGTATTCATGTATATGTTTATTCTCCACTGCTTTATTGTGAAATCAACAGCATTTGTGAGAACGGGTTATTATAACTATCTAGGCCGATGATTATGGATTGTTGTTGTACTATGATGGATGTATGTATATAAAAGTCTCTTTTGTAAAGACCATTGATATTATATTATATATTGTTCCGCTGTGATTGTGAAATTCTACGTTGTTTTGGTTTTCTTTTTCTCTACTTTTTCTCTTCTTCTTTCTTCTTTCTTTCCCATAACTATCCATCCTTCCATTCAATTGGGTTGGACATGTGTGGTTTATTGTCAGCTTGGATTGTACAGATTGGGGGGTCGTCACACCATTTCTCTAATTCCAAGTCTCTAGTTGATTCCAAATTTGAACTCCAAATCCATGGGGGCTAGCTTTCTCTGTGAAAGCACCAAAATTTTAGCACCAAAAATGGCCACCAACACCCTATTATAAGTGAAAGTACCAATATCCAATATTTAGATCCAAACAGAGAAGTATAGATTCACATATCACAGAATAGATTGTAGAAAAGTAAATGTACATACAACTTTTATAGTAGTTCGGCAAACTTCGGGCTACGTCCACTCCAATAATATTTTTATTATACTGTAGGATTACAAATACAATAGTTTTTGCCTTAGAAAATATTGGAGGAAGAGATAAGAAGTGACGAAAGAGAGCCAAAAGAAAATCCAGAAAAATATAAAGAAGATCCCTTATAATTAGCCAAGTCTGATGTATTTATAGGTGAAGACGTGCATGGATCGGGCTGAAATTTGACCAGAAGAACCTCCAGGGCCGCATGACCCAATCCACCAATTTTCAGATCGATTGCACACACCATTAGAATGATTGACACCTATATTAGCTTCAATGGGGGTACGATCGTTTTTATGGGTCCTCCATGATATTAGCTACTTGCTCTCCAAATTTCGTACAATTCCGACTTACCATTTGTGAGATATCGCGTTTTCCATGGAGTCGAGTTGAGAAATGGAAATGTGGAAGATCATTCCATTTTTTCTCCTTTTGGGGTGAGATCATTCTAGTGGGTCCACCATGATGTTAGCTACTTGCTCTTTAAATTTTATGTCATTCTTACTTACCGTTTGTGAGATATCGCATTTCCGTAGAGTTGGGATCGTTCTGGCTGAAATGATCCGATCGTTCAAGAATGATGTAAGCTAATCTTTCAACTTTCTCCAAATGATATGCGAACCATATGGTAGGTTCCTCTACATAATATTTTACTATTGCCGAAGTTTCATGTCATTTTGACTTTGCATTTGTGAGATATTGATCGATCATCATTGAGTTGGATCGTTTTATGGATCAATCCATATGGTTCATGATCGATCAGCCAACTTCATCGTGGGGCCCAATGATCGATGGTATGGGTCCCTCATGGTGTAGTGTAGTTGTCCATCAAATTTTATATTGATTGCCTTCGTAGATTTTGAGTGATAGATCGATCATCGCCGAAAATCGCAAAACCGGTTGTCGGAAAACCAACTTCAGGGTTGACCCAAAGCGAGACCCAAGTAATCACCTTTCTGATTCGAAGCAGATGCTGAAGACTCTGTCCCAGAGTTAGACTCGGGTAAAATTAAAATTTTCTCTAAGAAAACGTGATTCTGACTCCAAGCACGAAAAACGATCGATGCCGATCGTTTTTCTCCATGCAATCTCCAAGTAAACAGCAAACTTTCTCGGGTCCGACTCTAAGCAAATTACCGCTGATCCGATCGATACCGACTCATCTTTTTTTGTCCATAACTCGAGCATACGAATTCCAATCGACTTGAAATTTGGAATGTAGCCTTCCTTATCAATCCATACTAATCCCACCTTGATTAAGTTAGAAACTGGGGATCCAATCCGACCCGTTGCCTATGTGAAATGCTAATTCCATACGTAGCCATTTTTTGAGTGTTGTCCATCTGAATTTGTCCAACTATCGTCCATAGTTTTAACTGCAATCGATCTCTAATCCATCCATTTTAGCCGAATCCATGGTATCCCGGCCTGACTAAAAGGCAGGATAACACTACATACGTATTATACATATACTGTAATTTCTGATGTGTCTGATACTTGAATCACGAGTGTATTTCATAAGAAATACATTATTTCATAAGTCAATATCACTCCAAGTATGATGTTAAAGATTATAAATATTTAATATAACGTTGTCGTCTATCATTTATATATTAATAAATTACTTGCACACTCCTTGGTTGTTAAGCAAACTCAAGCTAAAGATTTTATATGTAGTACTATTAATATATTACTAGACGATGTAAGATAACCATATGTATTTGTTGAGCAAACTCAAGGTCAAAATGAGATTAGGACAAGGAACCAAGGGTTAGGAGTTGTATATGATACAACCAATAAAGAGTTATCCATCGTTTATGGGACTATGACTTATTGAGCAAGCTTTAGGAAAGAATCCCAAGACAGACGAATCCTAGCATCTACTATTGAAGTCAAAGTACCACTATGTTTCATCTTAGGGTTTAGAGAAACATAAAAGACTGGTGAGAGCCTTGTTAGATAAATAAAATAGTAACATTTAACCTTTGTAATATTATAAGAACATCTATTATGCATAAATTATAACAATCTACATTACTAAATTTGTGCAATTAATATAATTGATAAAATGTTTATCAATTAAATACAAATGAATTGAATTAATATTGACAAATAGAAATATAAAATATATTTACCGATAATTTTTTGCATGTTAGCACATGCATACGCTATTATACAACCACTAAATATGTTCGTAACTTGGTCACTTACGAGTTTACTTGGCCAAGACTCTATATTGTCTTCAATGAGTTTTAAACTCAAAAGGCAGTACAAGAATATGTATATTTGATCGATATATGGTCATATATAAATGTTATATGGTGAATGGTCATAATTCGTAATGTACGAAACCTCTATGAAAATAGTTCACTGAAATAAGCAAGTAAACTATAATGTGAGATCGTGTATTCAATATGATTGATTGCAGTAATGATCTTGTTATGTTAAATGTTACACTAGACCAAAGGCTACAAGATAGATCTAATTAGAATTCGATCACTAAAATGTCAGTTTGATCAGTTTACGTAAAGTGCAATTTATTTGATATCCTTAAAAGTTAAGGATGACAAAATGCACTTTTGTAAAGAGTTTGTTATGATATTGTAGTAAGAATTTCCTTTGAATGGTTCGACCATTTAGAAAGGAAATCGAATATATAAGAGTGGATGTAACCTAAGGAATAGTTAGGATGAAGAGAGTGGATGATCACTTTTTCTTCATAAAGAAATTCAGAAGCAAGAATTGTAAAATAATAGTATATACAAAACATTGGAATAAGAAACATGATTTCTATTCCGTAAAGTATATTTACATATAAAATTATTTTCTATGATATTTATTTCTTTAAAATTAAGATACTCAATCTGAAAATTCACAATAGTTATAGTAAATAAAATAAAATAAAATAAATAGCCTACAAGTGGTCGAATGAAGCTTCGTATTTCATATGCTATTATAACAATGGCGCAAATAGTTGGAGAATGTCATATAACACTTATTAGCCACATCAAGTTACGAAAATTATTTTTGTAAAAATACCAAACGTTATATATGAAATAATAAATGTCTTTTAGTGTCGATTGAAAAACAAACATAGTTTTATTTCAGTATGAATATTATGAATATTTGCTATAAAATAAAACTATAATGTGGTATTTGTTTTCATCAAATGCGATGCATTGAAATATACAAAAGTATATGAAATTATTTGCAATTATTTTGGAATTATAGACTAAGCTGTAGTTTTGAGAAATAATTTGACTATATGATTGTAAATCATATGATACTAGTTAATCAAACAATTAAGTGCAAAGCACCCATTTATTGGGAGCATGATAAGAGTTGATGAACTCTTAGAATTGATACATATAGATGTATGCAATTGTAAGTCTATTAATACCAAAATGGTTCCATGTATTTCATTATATTCACTGACGAGTTATCACTGACATGGACATGTGTATTTGATACACATGTAGTATGTCTACGATAAGCTCATAGAGTATTAAATGAAAGTAAATAAAATAACATGCAATACAAAATAAAATTGATTCAGTTAGATCGAATAGATGAGTATATTGGAATGAGTTTCAAACGTACCTACCTAAATTGAATAAAGATTCAATCTCAAAAGTCACTCCTTCTTGATGCATCGATAAAGATTAATCGAACTTTTTTGAACAAAGTATGATAAATGGTGAGTGAAATTGAGTTAACTTCTTTCTATAAGGTCGTATACTTAAGAATAGTACACAAGGTTAAAATTAATTTCATCTAAAAAGTAGTTTACAAAATCATAAAAGATAACTGTTTATAAGAGAGCCCAACATATCCTAGATCAAGTAGTTGGCAAGTTGTGCAAGTCGAAAGACTGCACATAATAATTGTACGTAAGGGATCTTGTATGAATCGCCCTAAAAGAATTTTTGCAACGATTGTCATTGGATGACCTATTTATGTTTTGGGCATAAATTTTGTAAACTAAAACAAATCAGTTTTATATATGAGACAATTCATAAAGTGTGTATGAATACCAACTCCATTACACTAAAATACAATTGTTGTTCAAGAAATATCAAATTCGTAGTGAAGGAATTTCTTTTAGAAATTATTGATTGTAAAATGGATTTGGATAGGATACAAGGATAAAACTAACTACGAGGGATGAAATGAAATTATTCGAACTTAAATGAACACAATACATTAGAATGTCTAATAAATATTCTTGTACATTGAGAAGAAACTAAAAGTTTCTTATCAATTCGAGAAAGATAATCCTCTGTTGTCAATTAAATTATTAAGAGTATTGAATCCACGATATGGCATGTGTTCAAATCCGAAGTGGATTCCTAGTACAATATCAAAATATGATTTTAGTAGTTGTACCCAAAGGGGTATGATTCATTGGTCGTGAATGTGTATTTAAGAGGAAGACCAATGCAGTTGGAATATAATGAGCGACGTTGATAAGAATAACATCGTAAATTTCAATTACTGAAATTAGCATAATGATTCATTATTTGACGTGCTCAAGTTAATTCAGATTTACCCTCAAAATTATCGCTTAGTATGACTTTGTGTTTTCCTATATATGTGTTGAAATGGAAAAATCTAAATAATAATTTAGAATAGACTATTTGCATATAAAACCAAAGTGTCTCGAAGTCAGAGGGAGTGATATTGAGATTGTGGAGTTTTAGAATATGATTCAGGAAATGCTACGAAAGTATCATTCTATAAGCATCAGAATTAAATAAATATTTTGATAGAAATATCGAATAGTTTGATTTTCAATCAAAATGCAGAGGAAGCTTGTGTCCATAAGAAAGAACATTAGAAGGTAAATAGATATTCTAAAACTATAAGTAACACATTGTTGATTGTTATCAATGTACATATGTTAAATCGGTAATAGTTTGGTTATTTAATAATCAACATTGGATTTGTAAATTATATCTTTTACCATAAGCATAAAAGATGCAGGGAATGTCCCAAAGCGATGTGCAAAGACAGCTTATTAAAAAATTTAATGTGGAATATGTAAGATGGATTCCTTTTGCATTGGCAATTGGAATTCTCATACATGTTGTATTTTCTACAATATTGTAATTTTCTTACGTATTTGATACAAGAAGCAAATAACAAATCCAAATTATGGTCACTAAATGATAATTCATAGTGTTCTCAAGTATTTATGAAATATTGGAGAACTGTTAATGGAAACAGCGAACTCCTTATGAAGGAGTATTCAAACTCAAACTTCATAAGTGATATTGAGTATAATATGTCAATATTATATTCATCTTTAAACCTTGGTTAAGTAGATTTAAGTTGGAAATGTTCCAAACAAAATGTTGTGGCTTATTCAACAAAAAGGCTAAGTACATCGCCTTGAATAGCGCCATGATAAAAGCAATGCATAAATAATGCACAAATTTAAAACTGAGCTAAGGTGATGCCAATTTTAGAAATACAACATTATTGTTATATGATAACAATTATAATAGCTCACTGGAAGTAAAGAAACATACTCCGAATAGTTCCACATGATAAAAGTAATTTACCAGCATCGGAGAGAGTTGATTGACATAGTAGATAATTAAACTAACATAGCATATCCATTCACAAAGGTCTAAATCGATCAGTTCTCATCAAATTGATTGAAGGGATGTGATAGAGATTCCATAATTGGCCTTAAGTGCAAGTGGAAGATTGATGGCGTTAGGGGTATGACCTAGGGGCAATTATGTGATTGTTACATATATTTAACTCGATAACCAATCTTGTTCAGAATGAAGGTATTTTCTTTCTATTATATACTTGATATAATGTATTCTATTAATTAACTAATCAAATTAAAAATATATTTAATAGAAAATCCATTAATGGTATGTTTTGTGATAGTAGTTACAATGTGTTGTAATCATGAGTAATTTATTGTAATGAAATTAAACATACTATTTTAAATATTCCAAGTCAAGATGTATCGAGACTGGATATCAATACATCTATTAAGACTAGAGTACGTAACACTTGCCAAATGTTGGGCTGTATGTTACTCATAGCAGCTGGGGGCACCAAGGGGTTATGTACTGATAGTTATTGTATAACTATGGAATGACTCACTGGATAGTTTTCAGTTGGATTATATAACAATGGTTGAACAGAAAATATTGATGTGAAAAAATTATATAGTTCTCTTCACTTAAGAATGTTGTTAATCTTCAATGTGGAAGCTCTGCTTTGATTATGGTTAAATCGTGGTACAACGTCCATCAAATAACTATATGTAGGTCGAGAGAAAGCATTAGAATTGAAACACTATTAAAGAAAGGATTCATCTCCTCGGTTATATAAGGTTAGTACGCAGTCAACTGAAGTCAAAGTCTCTGGCCAGAGAAGTATGGTTAATAATAGTTGTTGTTATTGAACCAAAGACTTTATGTTTGGACTATAGAGTTGAATATGGAAAATATTGGAATTTTGACCATTATCAAATTCCATAAGTCCAAAGCGATACAGTTTTGACGAAGTGAGTTTGTGTAAATAATTGTCATTAACGGGCACTGCTTAAGATAGTAAAATTAGATTTTTTATCAAAAAATGTAAAAGCAATAAATTCGGTCAAACTATCACACGACTAGTTTAGGTGACATATGAACATTAATATTCGAATTATTCGATATTAATTGCTAAATAAATTTACAGTTGTGAGTCGCACAAACATATTGGTAGGTTCTTTGATATACCATATGATTTAATTGATTTATTATTGTTATAAATTAACTAATATTTATAAAATATTAATTATTTTGTTATTTAATGTATGGGTGCCATCGGTATTTTTTGGGTGCCAATAGCAATTAAATAGGTGCGTATATAAAAGTCATATGTGTACGAATTAATATTCAATATCGACAGGCATTTAAATCGGATTTAAATGCATTTAATTGCTAATGGGTTTGGAATGATTTAAGGCCTATATAGCCTTATATAGTAGCTATAGGAGAGCAAGAGAGGGGCTAAAGATTCAAAGTTGGATTTAGATTTGGTAATAGAAAAGGAGTAAATCAAGGAGAGAATATCTCCTCTACTCTCTCTATAAAAGGCCACACTACCCTCATTGTTTAGATTACTTTTTTCTCTCCCTCTCCATTATGATAGCCACCATTTCCAGCCCTTTAGGCCGAAGATATCCGATGCAAACATTAAATAAAAACTCAAATCAAATAAAAAATCAAAGTTGTTCTCTAAGCAGTTGCAAACTAGGAGCTCGAATCAGGATTGATTCAAGAAAAGTCTGTTAATCAAGGTGCAAATCTGAGGCAACATTTTTGAGGTAACAACCTATAATATATTATTAATATGTCATTATGTTAATATAGTTAACATAATATATATATATATATATATATATATATATTTGAATGAATTTATATGCACAATGATTGTCATGTTTAATTGTATTTTCATACATATGTATATGTAAATATAAATATACAAATCTCACTATCTATCAATTATATTTGTTTGAACTAATAAACTTAAAAAAAATATCACAGTAACAAATCTTTGAATATGATTTTTAAAACATTAAAAACAATTTTAAATTGATTTAACACTGTCTTAACTTTAAATATAAATGAACAAATAAATATATGTAATTATATATCCAAAATTATTTTATTATGCATCGTGAATTAATGTTACAACAAAAACAAACTGAAATTTTATTTTATTTTATTTTAAATATAATGTTTATATATACATATATATGTATTAATATTAATGTAACATGTATTAACTTGTATTATACATACATACGTACGTACATATATATGTATGTATGTATGTATGTATGTATGTATGTATGTATGTATTAATATTTTTATTTTATAAAGTATACTTTATTTTAAAAAAAAAGTAAAACAATAATATATATATATTATTTTTAATTTTGGCCTGGACCGAGATCGACGGTCATGATAAACGAAAGGAATCAATGGAACTACAAATAAAAGTGACATGTCGTCAATCCACGTCAAAGTACTCTCAACAAGATGATGACAAGTGTTTGAATCCAAGCCGCCTATAGTAAGCCAGGTCATTTATCCATGTGAAAGCCCCTGCACCAATGGAAGAACCTTAAATTTACTGTAAACAGAGGACCATGTGCTACTAAAAAGGGGCTAAAGAGAGATTTTCGGACATTCTACTATGATCCCATATTCCTAACTCTATTTGAAAAGCTTTAATCAAAAGATCATTAATGATGGACTTTGTAACAGAAGTACTTGTACATCAAATTGAGGAATAAAAGCTTACGGCAGAACCTTCAAAATGGATGTAGGGATCTCAGTCCCGAACCACTATAAATCTCATGTCTCTTTAACTTTCGATGCTTATTATCTGCATAGATTCAGTGTTCATTCAATTTATCTTCATCCTTTTGGAACAAGACTCCGAAAGCTTTTGAGTATTACTCAGACGAAAAATCTGTTTAACATTTTTGGCCTAGAAGGAGGGCTCTGCGAAACTCCGTCAATTGTTCCAATTTGGAAAATCCTGCGAAATCATCCCCCCAACCATGATTAACTTTGAAAATGAGGAACCCACCATGGAGTTACCCCTCAACCACCGCATCCAGCTCATTAAGGAAGACAATGACGAGCATTTGGCTGCCTTTATCTTAGAAAAAGATCAAGACCAGAAGTATGATCCCGTCTATGAACTTCAAACTTTTGGAGCATCTTCAGGAATCTATCCAAGAATCTTCTCAACTTCGAGGGATGGTTAAGGCTATGGAAAAGAAAATAAATGACTTAGGTACTATAATAATGACAAGTAAAGGTCCATCTCGTCCTACTAAAAGAGCTTTCCCGGTTGTCTCTACTCTCCAATCTCGGAAGAAGATCAAACAAGACCAAGTCTTCAATCCGCTCAACCAAAATCTATCTTAGATCTCTCCGAAAACTTGTGGAGAGCTTCATTAATTAAGATATCCCCCATCCACCAAATAAGATTTGAAAGGAAAGAACTACCATATCCATCATCAAGTGAATGGAAATGAAATAGATGGATGTCGAAGATTTTCTTAGGTCGTGGAAAACTTCATACAGAAAGGGAGATTGATTTAATTTCTTAAATGTTTAGTTAAACATCTCATTTTTATAAATATCTAAATTTGCCTTTATGTTTTAAGAGACATTCATAGTATGAAAGCCCATTCAACTGAACATATATATATTCTGATGAAGAGTACTATATGGATCTCCATATTTGAAGGAGTCTCCTATCTCTCCGAAATGTTTCTTTCGGGTTTAACTCTTCCCTTCCTCGGTAGGCATAATTTAATCTTGTTACCCATGAAATTCTATCCATTTTATCAACTATGTGATCTCAAAAGTTTTTACAAAAATTCTATAAGAATTCCTTAAGAATTCCACCAAGGCAAGAAGATTTCGCAGTCGGAGAATTAATTTTCATATCATGCTATCAAAGAGGATATAATCAGATAGAACATAGCTAAGGTAGTAAGTCTTCTAGGAAAAAGAGAAAGATTGTTCACATTATACAAGAAGAAGACGAAATTGAGCTTGATTCTAAAAGAAGTGTGCCTCGATGAGAATGACAAGTCTAAGACGGTCAAGATAGGGACTTATATTCATCCATCCATACTAAAAGAGCCAATTTCCTTCCTCAACCATAACCAAGATGTGTTTAAATGGACTCATGACGACTTGGTGGGATTTGACCCCTCGGTTATTTGCCACTGCTTGAATATAGATCCGAAATTTACACCCGTAAGGCAAAAGAACCCCTGGATAAGAATCGATATATGGCTCTACAAGAAGAGGTCGAGAGGTTACTAAAGAATATCTTCATTTGAAACATATATTACTCAAAGTGGATCGCTAATTCGGTGTTAGTAAAGAAACCAAATGGAAGTGGAGGACATATATTGACATCACTAATTTAAACAAAACTTGCCCAAAGGATTGCTTCCCTCGGCCGAGAATCGCAGTTAGTAGATGCTACCAGTAGGTACCAATTACTTTCATTTATGGATGCTTATTCCGGGTAACAGCCTTTGGTCTTAAGAATACATGGGCCATATATCAAAGTTGAAAAGTCATGTTTCGAATCCAACCGAAACATTCGAGGCTCTCCAAAAATATCAAATGATGTTGAACCCTTAAAAGTGTACCTTTGGAATATAATCCGGGAAATTCATGGGTTTTATAATAAGTGCTAAAGGAATAGAGATAAACCTAGATAATATAAAAGCTATAACCTACATGAAAGCCCTAACTAATGGAAAAGAGTTAGTGAGCTTGAATGGAAAGATGGCTGCTTTGAGCAGAATCATAAGCCGATTAAACGAAAGGTGTGTTCCCTTCTTCAAATTCTTAAAGAAGCATGTTACTTTCTAATGGAAAAATGAACATCAAAAGGCATTTGAGGAACTGAAAAGCACCTAATTCCACCCCCCCGGGTGTTGTCGAAACCTATAGATGGAGAAACTTTATTCCTTTATTTGGCCACCACAGACCAAGCTATAAGATCAGCCTTAGTTAGAGATGATGATGGAATCCAGACACCGATATATTATGTAAGCAAAAGGCTAGGTCCAGCCGAGAAGCACTACCTAGTAATTGAAAAACTACATATAGCGTAGTATTTACCGCAAGGAAACTTCAGCCATATTTCCAGGCCCATCCCATTAAAGTCCTTATAGATCAACCGCTTTGGAAACTTTTTAATAAACCCAAAACCGCAGGGAGACTAACTAAATAGGAAATAGAACTCAGCGAGTATGAGATACCATATGCGCCTAGGACAACAATCAAGGGTCAAGCGCTAGCCGACTTCGTTACTGAATGCTCTAGTTCCAGAGCCAAAACTAGAAAAGAAGATAACAAGAGTAAACAACTCTCTTGGCAACTTTATGGTGATGTAGCCTCAAATGAGCAAGGGGCGGTGCTGGTTATATCTTGGTAACCCCAGATAATCATCGGATTTACTACGCAATTAAGCTCACCTCCTCGGCAACCAACGATGCGGCCGATTATGAGTCCTTGATTTCTAGGTTAAGAATGGCTATCTCCATCAAGGTTCTTGGAGATCTGAATATACAACGATTCTCAAATAGTCGTTAATCAAGTTATTGGCCATTACCAAGCCCGAGTTCCAAGGTTAGCTCTCTATGCTAAACAGGTACCAGAGAAAGTGTTAGTTACCACCCATGCTCAAGCCATCCAAAGTCAAACCACAATACCAATAATAACCGGGGATAATAACCAATCTTTTAGCCGTAACTCAGGTATATCAAGTGTTGTAAAAATCCTTCTAGGCTCCTGCCTAGGCCGTGCTAGGCTAGCCCTACCGCCTACAATTTTGACTAATCCACCTAGATGAGAGTTACTGCATTATCTTAGCATATAGACCGGTTTATAAGCACCATTTGTACACCAATTTAGGCTTAAAGCCTCTTATAAGCATCACAATGTTTGTTTCAAGAAATTTATCTTCATGGTTGCTTCCAAAACCATCAAAATCCATGATATCACATTATGGATCAATTAATGCTAAATAAATACTAATATTTTTTTGAAAATCGATGAGTTTATCTAAAACACCTAGCTCTGATTAATCCCCGCCTAGACGATTAATCCCCAGTCCATGCCTACCTCCTAGCATCCTCCTAGTAGTTTTTACAACCTTGGGTATATCACATAAAACTTCAACCTTATTAAGTAGTAAGCAATTCAAACATTGCACCAAAATGTTTTAGTTGTGATTATTGTCATGATCATGTAATATCATGCAACTTCCAAAAGTGCATCAAAATGTTTTAGTCATGGTACTACTCTGATCAAGTGGCATCATGCAAGTTTCAAATCCATTCTTTCGCCTCTAGCCAAGAAAATAATTTTTCCTCACGGTAATTACTCGGTTTCACCAAATAAATGATTTCGCCTTATGGCAACTACTCGGTTTCACCAAGTAAATAATTTTTCCTCACGACATTTACTTAGTTTCGATAAGTAAATGATTTTGTCTAATGGAAACTACTCGGTTTCATCAAATAAATGATTTCGCCTCACGACTCCTATTTCAATTTCATCAAGAAAATGATTTTGCCTCACGACAACTACTTAGTTTCACCAAGTAAATAATTTTGCCTCATGGCAATTACTTAGTTTCAATGAGTAAATGATTTCGCCTCACGACAACTACTCAGTTTCACCAAATAAATGATTTCGCCTCATGGAAACTACTCATTTCGCTAAGAAAATGATTTCAACTTACTGAAATTACTTAGTTTCGTAATTGGGTAGATTCTTAAAAAGATTAATAAGTTAGGTAGATTCTCAAATGACTAGTAATTTGGGTGGATTCCCAAAGAGATTAGAAGTTGGTTAGATTTCCAAAAAGATTAATAAGTTGGGTAGATTTCCAAAAGATTAGTAAGTTGGGTAGATTTCCAAAGAGATTATAAAGTTGGGTAGATTCCTAAAGAAATTAGTAAGTTGGGTAGATTCCTAAAAAGATTAATAAGTTGGGTAGAATCCTAAAACATTAGTAAGTTGAGTAGATTCCCAAGAAGATTAATAAGTTGGGTAAATTCCCAAAAGATTAGTAAGTTGGGTAGATTCACAAACAGATTAGAAAGTTGGGTAGATTCCCAAAAAGATTAATAGGTTGGGTAGATTCCCAAAAGATTAGAAAGTTGGGTAGATTCCCAAAGAGTTTAGAAAGTTGGTCCGATTTCCAAGAAAGGTTAATAATTGGGTAGATTCCTAAAGAGGTTAAAAGGTTGGTAGATTCCCAATGAGATTAAAAAGTTGGTAGATTCCCAAAATATTAGTAAGTTGGGTAGATTCCAAAAGAAATTAATAAGTTGGGTAGATTCCTAAAAGATTAGTAAGTTGGGTAGATTCTCAAAAGATTAGTAAGTTGGGTAGATTCCCAAAGAGATTAGAAAGTTGGGTAGATTCCCAAAGAGATTAGTCAGTTGGGTAGATTCCCAAAAAGGTTAATAACTTTGGTAGATTCCCAAAGAGATTATAAAGTTGGATAGATTCCCAAAGAGATTAGTAAGTTGGGTAGATTCCCAAAAAGATTAGTTAGTTGGGTAGATTCCCAAAAGATTAGTAAGTTGGGTAGACTCCCAAAGAGATTAAAAGTTGGGTGAATTCCTAAAAGATTAGTAAGATGGGAATACTCCCAAAGAGATTAGAAAATTAGGTAGATTCCCAATATAGTGAGTCATGGTCCAGAAAAATCATGTATTGGGTAGATCTCAAATAGTAGTGAGTCACAGCCGATCATGTCAAGCAAAGAGTGAGTCACGGGAAGTCAACCGTGCCGAATGCATCGAGTAAGCCATAACCAAAGTGTTGTGCAAAAGAGTGAGCCATGGCAGAATTGTATCATGCAAAGAGTGAGCCATGGTCAAAAGTGTCATGCATGGTGTTGTATAGTGAGTTGTTAGTACCTTTGGCATTGGTTTTGATGACAACAACCATATGACATTATATAAAATATAGATATTGATGTCTTTATCAAAGTTATATATAGTATATAGTGCAGGATATTAGACAAGTGTTGATTAAGAAGACTATATGGTATCAATAGCATATTCAAGAGACTGATATAGAGATTCAAGAGTTAGATTGAAGACTTACGAGTATTGAAGATTCAAGATATTCCAGATAAGTTATAGAGTAATAGATTATTGTTAAAACCTTGATAGCACTTCTTTGATCTCTCTCTTCATTTTTCTTTTCAATGGTTTTCAAACATTCTGGATTTCAAAATGATTTTAAAGAATCTTTGTTTTCAAAATGGTCATTCAAAATAGCTTTCAAATGATATCTAAAGATTTGTATTTTGAGTAATTAAGTTTTTAAACTTTTAAATCTATTATACCTTGTTATAATAGTTCACGATCTCAAATGTTTGTAAGTATATTATAACATTTAGTATAACTTTATTATTAAACATATATTCACTCATACTTTATATCTATTATTTTCAAAAGAAATTAATATTTTAATCCTTTGTGTATACAAAAATAATTTTATAAAGTTTTCTTAAGTTTTGATATGATTAGAATGTGTATAAACTATGTTTAGATGATTGTACAAAGTTTGAAAATATTCTACAAATCTTATTTTTTTCAAAACAATTTTTATTACGTAAGTTTTCAAAATATAAAGGGATATGTCGACATGCCCTAATACTATATTTCAACATATAGACCATTTTTTTTTAATTCAAATTTGAATGGAAGTGTCTTTTTGTCGTATCTCTTTGCTAATGGACCTTACCATTGTTTCCTATAAATAGGAGGAGTTTCCAAAGAAATTTTTTAACTACTTTCCCATATTTTCTCTCTACTTTTGCTCTCTTGATTTCTAAAAGAAAATCTACTCAAAATATTTTCAAATTCAATCAGAATCAAATTCAAACTCTATTGATTTGATTCTCTATCAATTACTCTCTAATCTCTCCCATCTCTATCACTCAAAACACTATCAAAGTGATATTCAAGATGTTATAGGAGCTTTAAGAATCTATGTCTATAAACTCTATCAAATCATACTCTTATACTCTTGGATGTGCTTGGTATCCTTGAAATCAAAGTAGGTGTGCCGGTGTCCCATCTAAATCAAGTGTGTGTACTTGGTGTCCAATTTGAATCTAGTTAGGTGTGTTGTTTTCCCGTCTGAATCCAGTGAGTGTACCCAGAGCTTGGAAAATCGGGAGGGTGTGTCTCGTATCCTTGAAATCAAGATTGCAAAGACTTTGTTTTTTGAAACGAAATATGTACAAAAATTATATGGGACTGGAAGTATGGTAACTCCGAACCAGTATAAAAATTTCTGGTGTGATCTCTCCAACTCTTTACTTTTTACTTTTAATGCATTTATATCTATTTGTGTTTGCATCTGTGATTGTTGATTTTGTGTCGTTTAATCATAATTTTAAAAGAATCTAAAATGATTCACAAAAATCAGTAAACACTATTCACCCCACCTCTGATATTTAATTAGCCTTAAGATCCATCTTTCGCAAACTAACATTTAGTATCGGTGCATTAGTTTTCAAAGTATTCATAAATTTTATTTTTGAAAAGTTTTGATGGCTAACAACACTGTTAGTAGTATTGTTAGTAGCACTATTAATTCACTTGTTAGTAACTCCTTTGTCGAAGGACGATCTAATGCTAGACCCCTACTTTTTAATGGCAGTAATTAAACGTATTGGTCATGTAGAATCAAAATATACTTACAGTCAATTGGTTTACATATTTGGAATATCACACAAAATGAGTACACTGAGCCCCATATCGATTTTTCACAATGGACTGCTGACCAAAAGGTAGTTGCACAAAGTAATTCTAAAGCCATGAATATTTTATTTTGTTTATTGGATATAAATGATGCAAATAGAGTATCTGTCTATAAGTCTGCATTTGAAATATGGAGAACACTATAAGTTACACAAGAGGAACTAGTAAAGTCAAATAGACCAAAATTTCTATGTTAACTAAACAGTTCCGATTATTTAAAATAAGTTCAAATGAGTCCATTTCTGATATGTATAGTATATTTCAAGATATAGTTCATTCACTAATTGCATTGGATAAAAAAATTTCTAAAGAGGATTAAGTTAGAAAAATCCTTAATTCACTTACTCCTGAATGGGACCAAAAGACTCCTGCGATTAAAGAGGCTAATGACATTAGCACTCTAAAGATTGAAGAGTTAATTGGCAATTTAATGTCATTTGAAGCATAAATACAAGGAATGAGAGAAAGCAAGGCAATAGAGAAGAATTTTAAATGTCACAATAGATGATCTGGATTCCGATAGCGATGATGAGGAAATTGCCTTCATGATAAGAAATTTCAAAAAATTTCTAAAATACAGAAAGATGAATAATCTAAGGAGAAATGATAATAAAAATCCAGGAAGTAAAGTAGAAGTGGAAATGTTGTTAGACGCTTTAACTGTAATGAACTAGGCCATATGCAGAGAGACTGTCCACGTCCAGAGAAACCAAAAAACTCACTAAATACCGATTCATCCAGAAACAGAGAAGAGCCTATACTGTTAGGCATTGGTTTTGATGACAACAACCATATGACATTATATAAAATATAGATACTAATGTTTTTATCAAAGTTATATATAGTATATAGTGCAGGATATTAGACAGATGTTGATTAAGAAGACTGTACAGTATCAAGAGCAGATTCAACAGGCTGATATAGAGATTCAAGAGTTAGAGATTGAAGACTCATGAGTATTAAAGATTCAAGATATTTCAAATAAGTTATAGTCATAGATTATTATTAAAAACCTTAATAGCACTTCTTTGATCTCTCTCCTCATTTTTCTTTTCAATGGTTTTCAAACATTCTAAATTTGAAAATGATTTTAAAGAATCTTTGTATTCAAAATGATCTTTCCAAATAGCTTTCAAATGATTTCTAAAGATTATTATATTTTGAGTGATTAAGTTTTTAAACTTTTAAATCTATTATACCTTATTATAATTTTAGTTTTTTGTTCTCCAAATGTTTATAAGTATATTATAACATTTATTATAACTGTGTTTTTAAATATATATTCACTTATGCTTTATATATTTATTTTTGAAAGAAATTAATATTCTAATCTTTTATGTATTTAAAAAATATTTCAAAATAATTTTATAAAGCTTTCTTAAGTTTTGATATGATTAAAATGTCTATAAACTATGTTTAAATGATTGTACAAAGTTTTAAAATATTCTACAAATCATAGTATTTTCAAAACAATTTTTATTAAGTAAGTTTTCAAAATATAAAGGCATATGTCGACATATAGACCGATTTTTTCAAAATTTAAATTTGAATGGAAGTTTCTTTCCATCCTATCTTTTTGTGAATGGACATGACCGTTGTTTCTCTATAAATAGGAGGAGTTTCCAATGAAATTTTTTAAACTACTTCCTCATATTTTCTCTCCTCTTTTACTCTTTTGATTTCCAAAATAATATCTACTCAAAATATTCTTAAATTCAATCAGAATCAAATTCAAACTCTATTGATTTGATTCTCTATCAATTACTCTCTGATCTCTCTCATCTCTATCACTCAAAACATGATCAAAGTGCCATTCAAGAAGTTATAAGAGAATTTTTATTCAAGATCTAGAATCTGAGTTTGTAAACTCTATCAAACCATACTCTTATACTCTTGGGTGTGATTGGTACCCTTGAAATCCAAGTGGGTGTGCTTGTGTCCCATTTAAATCAAGTGGGTGTGCTTGGTGTCCCATTTGAGTCCACCTGAGTTGGTGTCCCATTCGAATCCAATGAGTGTACCCAGAGCACGAAAAATCTTCAAGGTGTGTCTCATAGCCTGGAAATCGAGATCGTAAAGACTTTGATACTTGAAAAGAAATTTGTACAAAAAATTGTACGGCACTAGATGTAGGGTAGCTCTGAACCGGTATAAATATTTTTGGTGTGATCTCTCCAACTCTTTGCTTTTTACTTTTACTGTATTTATAAATGTTTATGTCTACATCTGTGATTGTTGATTATGTATTATTTAATCATAATTTTAAAAGAAATTAAAAACATTCACAAAAATTAGTAAACACTATTCACCTCCCTCTAGTATTAAATTAGCCTTAAGATCCATCTTCTGCAAACTAACATGAGTCACGTCAACCGCGTGCAAAATATAGGCATTATACTACAACTAGTAGTTTTCTAAAACTCGATACCCATGTGAGACCAAGTTTGAATGACTAGAGCATAATATCAGAGTATTTTCGCCTCTAGGCACTCATTTCAAATTATTTCCCGAAATCCTCTAGATGGGGTAAAATTTCAAATTATTTTCCGAAACCCTCTAGATGAGGTTAGATTTCAAGTTATTTTTCAAAATCCCCGGATGGGTTATATTAGTACCTTAGACATTGGTTTTGATGATAACAACCATATGACATTATATAAAATATAGATACTAATGTTTTTATAAAGTTATATTAGTATATAGTGTAGGATATTAGACATGTACTGATTAAGAGGACTGTACAATATCAGTGAAGATTCAAGAGGCTAATATAGAGATTCAAGAGTTGGAGATTGAAGACTTATGATTATTGAAGAACTCAAGATTTCCCAGATGTAACGACCCGGTATTTTCAACCATTCGCATCCACACATGTCGGACTTGAATTGCTCAAAATATCAGATTGTTAATTTATATTTGGCAAAACTCAACATATACAGTAAATAAATCAATCACAGAATCACAGACACAGAGTATTTCAATAATAAGCAGCAGAAATAGATAAATAGTTGTTCATGAAGCTACTATATAAAACAACATAGTTTAAAATAAAATACAACAGAATATCTCAAATACAATGGAGTATCGAATACAAACTGATGACAAGTCTGAACAAAATCAACTGGAAAAGGTGAATAGATATAGACAGATCTTCAACCAAAGCTCCAAAGCTCCAAAGGTGAGTCTCAAATGCTGTGACACTCAGTCTGACCCGAGAGTAAAGCAAAACACAAAACACTCGAGTCAGGATTAACATTCTTATATCAATAAATCCAACCCAAGTGAAATATCAACTGAAATACAAGTAACTCAAAGGATGTTTGGGATAACCATCCTCTAAGGATCCGTGGAACTATCTACTATGTAGTAATATATGCTATTATAATATGTCTATAGTAAAGTAAACTATTAAATCAGCATTAAGGCGTTAACCATATCCCCCTTAACACATTTTTATAATGTCGTAGTCTATACAGATACTGTAAACTCCACCCGCAGGTGGGCTATCAGGAAGCACTCCATAGGTATGACACAAAACAAACTCGTAGAAGGCGCGATAGGGCATGCGACACGGCACTCGAGGCAATGCCAGGGTAGATATACCGTTTGCAGATCCAGACTGGTGGTAACGCATAGCAGCTACTACTGCCCACCTCGTGACACACTCCCAAATCAAAATCGAAGGGTGCACCCAATCAAATCACAAAAGCAATAGAATGGTATCGAAGAAATGTGTCCCATAGGAGGAATGACCTCACTTGGCCCAGCGTAGCTCCTGTTTCGCCGCATCAAGCTGACTCATGGGAGTCAGGGCTACGTAAATACCATATAGAACCGTCATCGAACCATCCTACTTCATTCTGGAATCTCCACCACGTACACAGTTGTTAAAGTGGTTTTCGGTATTGGCAGAGAGTATGACAATATCTGATCCCGGTCTCTTTAACAACCAAACATTATTATAACACCGTGGTCATTTCAAAATAGTTTATACTTCAAAACCAAAATATCATACCTATTTCAAACCATATAAATACGATATCATTATTCACTTAAAATAATATTCATTTCAAAATCATAACACTTTCCAAAATTATAACACTTCTGAAATTATAACATTTGAAATCATAATACTTTACTCTAAAACAGTTTAGATATAGCAATAATATATGTAATAAAATAGATTATAAAATAAAATAGTTTATATAATAAATTGTTTATATAATAAAATAGTTGTATATCAAAATAGTTATAAATTAAAAAAGGTATATTAAATAATTAGTATATTAAATTAATTTTCTAACAAAAATAGTTTATATTAAAAATAATCCATAAAGTAAAATATTTTTATATATTAAAATACTTTATATAAAATAGAAATAGTTTCCTCAAATTTCATAAATCGATTCAGATCAACTTGAATTCCAAAATTCAATTTTATTAAATCTCAATTCATCAATTTCAATTCAGTTCAAAATCATTTGTAAATTTAGATCGATTCCAAATACATATATAAACTACAATCTAAACCATTTCAATTTCAATAGATTTCAAAGCTTAATTTCATTTATATTTCAAATTCAACTTTACCGTTATTTAATATTGAAAAATTCACTTAGTCAATCCAATATCATTTAAATAAAACCTTAAATTACAATTTATATAAACTAAATATTCCCTTCAATTTATTTACTTCAAATATTCATTTAATAACTTTAAATCAAAATTAAGTTGTAAATCATGTCTTTAAAATCTCAAATTTAATAAGTTTCAAATCGGTTTTATTTAAGAAAAATTCAAATGAAATTTCAAATTAATTTCTATTTCTCTTTCCAACTTAATTTACTAAAATTATTATAAAATATATATTAAAAATATAATATCTTAAAATCAATATTTATTAAAACCACATATATTTCCTTTCAAAACCTTGGAAATCATTTTCAAAATACATATATATAGACCAACGGTGTCTGTATATAATTTTCTATCCTCTGGTCAAGTGATACGGATATTTATTATTTCAATCCGCAAGTTAAATATCTATAGATATATATATCTTTTCAACCCGCAATCCCAAATTAAATTCAATGAAAATCGCTTGGGTTCATCATTTCAACCCATAACGATTTTCTCCTATTCTACAAGATCGTTCAGGTATGTATAATTTCAACCCATAGGGAATTCTATACTAACAGGGAACTTGCAGAGTGATAACACATATGAAAATAATATAACATATCAACAATAGAGATTTATCATCAATAACAAAATAAATAAAATATAAAAAATAGGATATGGTGTCATATCTCACAGGTGAATAATTACAGATAAAAGCATATCATATATAACAATTAAATAATTAACAGTTCGATTTAGCAGCATATTTCAATTGAAAATTTTAATAAATATAAGAACGTTAATCGTGAGTGATTGCCCACCTTGCGAGGTTAGAGACGAACAAGAATGGTATGAGTTACGAATTCAAGCACGAATTCCAAAGTAAAGCACGATGGACAAGAGTTCGACGGACAAGCTGATAAATAGGAATTGAAGAGATCAAACTAGAACTAGATCGATGAAGATAAATGGTATAAGTGAACTTATATATATATATAACTATATATAACTATATATAAAATCATATTCTAAATTCAAACATATATTAATTTATATATATATGTGTGTGTGTGTGTGTGTGTATTTCAAAATCTATTTTTTCAATTTAAAACACATATATTAAATTAAATATATATAAATTTCAAGATCATAGGTTTTAAACTACACTCATATATTACAATCCAATATATATATACATAATATATGTTGAAATAATTTCTTATATATACATATATCCAGCCACAACATTACTTATATATATAAACTAGTGTATACATTGTAAATAAACTTTTAAACATATTATACCTATTATATATATATGATCAAAGGAAGGCTGTAAAAGGGTCTCAGACAAAAGCATGTAAACTAAAATATATATACAACTTATTATAAAATTACCGACTACTGAAAAGAAACTATACATACAGTAACATATATTTGATATCTATCATGTTAAACTGTTAAAATCCTATATATGAACTAAATCAGATAATATAAATCTGTAACCAATACATATATAGTACTGCAATTACAATAGTAGAATTATAAAATAGACATACCCTGACCATAAATAATTCACATAAATCTATATATGTATAAAACAAAATGTATAGACTTATGTAGTAGGTGGGCTAGTCCCAGCTATGACAAGTCACAGCCAATACTTTATAAACGTAACACCTCATTTTATATAACTTGTACAATCTATATGTGTAGCTTCAGCAAATCAAATATACACTGTAAACAAAATACTTCTTTTAAACTAAAATATATATATATATAAACATTTATCTACAGAAACCTATAGAAAATGAATATACACCTTAAACACATACATATAATACAAAATAGCATATAGCTTATCAAACCCAAATATATAATATATAATGCATATGACTTACAAATATATCATACTGCACTAAAAATAAAATGTCGAAGTCCAAGATAGATATAATATGAACATAACACTATCATATTACATAACCTAGTAAACTAATATAAGAAAATCTTATATATCTAAACATGTATATAAACCACTTTATAATATAACATATTATACTTCTTTTATAAAATAATATATATATAAACTAACTTAACATATAATCTATATTAACTTATATATAGCAGACCGAAATGAATACCATATATATAACAATGGAATGTATAAATATATATCCTATACACACTATCATAATAATATATAATATACATATAATACCTTGCGAAGAAAGAAGATAGCAGAAGGCGAGAAAAGGTGGAGGACGAGAGGGGGATGTGGGCACGGAGAGTGGCTGGGCTTGGCTCGGCAGTCGCGGCGTTTGGAGGAGCAATGGGCGATGGTCGGAGATGGGAAGGTTGTGGCGGACGGTCGCATGGGTGAGGGGGGTGGCAAAACGATGGAAGGGACGGGTTCGTTGGTGCTCGCGGTCGGTTGTGGAGGCGGAAGGATGGAAGAGCTGCGAGTTAAGAGGGGAGATTGGCTGTGTCGGTCAGCAGTGGTCGGCTAGGTGGCTCGAGGGGAAAGCAGTGGGGAGAACGAATGCAGAGGTGGGTGAAGGTGAATGTGGGTGAGGCCGAGCTTGTTGCAAAGTGGTGGCCAAGGTCTTCGAGCAAACAAAAGAAAGAAAATGTTGAAGCTATTTCAAAAATATGTTGGATACATCAAAAAGATTAATAGGAACAGTGACAGGAAAAAAAACAGAGGAAACATACCAAAAGAAGAAATAGGGGAGGAAACCAGCAGCAAATAATCAGAATGAAAACAAATATATAATAGAAAGAGTAATAAATGAAATCTCAATGTTCACGCTTTGATTCAGCAGAAAAGTTAAAGCAAATTATTATTGTTTGGGCTGCACGTTTCAATTTGAAACCGAAAGAAGATGTGAAGTCAAAATTTGGGTACCGTTACAACGGACCGTTATTTTCGTTTCCGTTACGTACCGGATCTCAAAATTACAGAAATAAATATATTGCGGAGATCAGCATGACGAGGTGAACAAACGGTATACAGATATTAGTGGTACGACCATCCGATCAAAAGTCAATAATCGGTACCAAAAATGCTGCTAATTTGCCGAAAATAAGATAAACGGAGCAATAGCAGTCCAAATTTGACGAAACGAAATATGACGTCTCACTCAGAAGATGATTTACAAATTTTTATATAAAAATATTCATGTTTGGAAAACATTTTATTATCATCAAATATTAACTGATTTAAATTTAAATAAAATTACAGAATAAAATAAACTTTAATATTATCAGATGAAAATTTACTAGTTGTTATGTTAAAATAGACGTATTCCAAATATTAAATTTTTATTTCCAAATTCAATTATAAAACTTTAAGCAAAATTTTAGTTAATTATGTTATAAAACTATTAAAATTTTACGGGCCTTTACACCAGATAAGTTCTAAAGTCATAGAATTTTTGTTAAAACCACGATAGCACTTCTTTGATCTCTCTCTCTATTTTTTTCCTTTTTAAATAATTTTCAATTTCAAATATCTTAAAATTCAAAAATATTGTTTAAAAGTGTTTTAAAATGTACTTTATTATACATTGTTATAAATTTAGTTTTAAAAGCTTTCAAAATATTAATAAGTATGTTATAATATTTGTTATAACTTTGATTTTAAATATACTTACTTATACTTTATTACTTATATTTAAATTCCTTTATGTACTCAAAATATTCTAAAAATAATTTTATAAAGTTTTCTTAAGTTTTAATATGATTAAAATGTGTATAAGCTATGTTTAAACGGTTGTAAAAAGTATCAAAATATTTTACAAAACTTACTATATTCAAAACAAATTTAAAAAGAGTTTTTCAAACTTTCAAAGGGATATGTTTACATACCCTAACCTGATATATCAACATTTGGACCGTAGATTTCAAAATTCAAATTTGAATTGAAGTGTCTTTTCATCGTTCTCTTCGCGAATGGACATGACTTTTGTTTCGCTATAAATGGGGGTTAAACCAACGAATTTTATTTAACTACTTTCTCATATTTTCTCTCATCTTTTACTCTCTTGAATTCTAAAGGAAAATCTACTCAAAATATTCTCAAATTCAATTAGAATCAAATTCAAAATCCATTGATTTAATTCTCTATTGATTACTCTTTGATTTCTCTCATCTCTCTCACTCAAAAAAATTATAATCGATAAATTCGGCCAAACTACCACATCACTAGCTGAGATAATGTGTGAACGTTAATATTCGAATTGTTCGATACTAACCGCTGACTAAATTTACACTTACGAGTCGCACAACCATGTTGGTAGATTCTTTGATATACCACATGATTTAATTGATTAATATTATTATAAATTAATTAAATTAATTAATATTTATAAAATACTAATTATTTGTTTATTTAATGTATGGGTATCATTAGTATTTTTTGGGTTCCAGTAGTAATTAATTAGGTGCGTATATAAAAGTTATATATGTATGAATTAATATTCGATATCAACATGAATTTAACCTAGATTTAAATGTGATAAATATCTAATGGGTTTGGAATGCCTATATAGCCTTATCTAATAGCTAAAGGAGAGCAAGAGAGGGGCTAAAGATTCAAAGTTGGATCTAGGTTTGGTAATAGAGAAGGAGCAAATCAAGGAGAGAATATCTCCTCTACTCTCTCTATAAAAGGTCACACTACCCCTCATTGTTTAGATTACTTTTTGCTCTCCCTCTCCTTTATGATATATGCTATTTCCAGCCCCCTTAGGCCAAATATATCGTATCCAAACATCAAATAAAAAATCAAAAATGGTTCTCCAAGCAATTGCAAAGCTAATAGCTTGAATCAGGATCCATTCTAAAAAAGTCTGCCAATCAGGGTCCAAATATAAGGCAACATTTTTGAGGTAACATCCTATAATCTATGATTAACATGTCATTATTTTAATATGGTTAATTAATATATATTTAAATGAATTTATATGCACAATCATTGTCTTATTTAATTGTATTGTCATATGTATGTATATGTAAATATAAATCTACAAATTTCATTATCTATCAATTTTATTTTTGGAACTAATAAAATTAATAAATCAATTATATATATATATATATATATATATATCACAGAAATGAATTTTTAAATATAATTTTTAAAACTTTAAAAGCTATTTTAATTTGATTTAACACTGTCTTAACTATAAATATAAATAAAAAATAAATATAAGTAATTATATATCCAAAATTATTTTATTATGTATCATAAATTAATATTACAGCAAAAAAGAATTTAATTGAATTAGATATATAATGTTTGTATATACATATATATATATATATATATGTATTAATGTTAATGCAACATTAATTAACTAGTATTATATATATATTGTTTTATTAAATTATTCTTTATTGTTTACAGAATTTAAATATATATATATACATATATTTTCAATTTTGGCCGTAAGGCATTTTATTTAAATACATAGATTTTAGTTATCTTAATTAAATACATAGATTTTAGTT
The DNA here is from genome assembly GCA_030737815.1 of Allium fistulosum. Taxonomy (NCBI): domain Eukaryota; kingdom Viridiplantae; phylum Streptophyta; class Magnoliopsida; order Asparagales; family Amaryllidaceae; genus Allium; species Allium fistulosum. Next base: position 101,677,960 of record CM060906.1, on the reverse strand, counting down.
ATCCTATTAGTTGTTTTAATGTATTATTATAAGTGTGTGTGTATATATATATAATTCGTTTTTGGAAATTATGTGATACAAAAATACTAATGATATTTTATTTAATTATATATATATATATATATAATTTAAATCCATAGATCTAGATCTATTTTTTAACTACTTTACTAATTAAACAATTTAGATATTTTGAAAATTAATTTTGAATTTCAAAATTATTAACTCATTCAAAATATATTATTTTATTTATACTTATGATATTTTTATTTAAATTTATAATATATACGTGTGTGTTTAATTCAAATCTATAGATTCAGCTCCATTTTTAACTATCTTAGAAATTAAACAAATTAGACATTTGAAATGAATTTCGAATTTCAAAATTATTAACTTATCCAAAATAAAAAAAAATTATTACGAAATAAATATTAAAAATTTTAAATATTATACGCATACATACATACATATATATATAGTACTTTGGCACGTGCGATGCACATGCGCAAGATGAATTTGTATTAACAGATGTTGTTTGTAAGGTTTTTTCGATTTTACAACGACTAACATGTACGTAATGTTGCATTTTTTTATGCGTCTACATGCAAAAATAAATCGTTTATCAAAATGTGAATGAGACTAAGTTATTTTAGAAAATAATAAACTATTATATAAATATTTAGAGAAATGTAATAAATATTAAAATTATCACTTCTAGTAGTTTGGAACTTAGAAAAATTGTATCATCTCTCTTTTAAAAAGTATTAAACCACTGTATTAACATATATGGAATTTTTCTTGTCAACCAAAAGATCGCACTTCCCATAATACTCCCTTCCTTAAAAGCCCTTAATACTTGCTAAAGTATAAAACTACTTGATGATAGTGTATAGATTTCAAATTTTCTTTTACATTAATATTGTAATAAAATGTTGTAAGACTCAAATTGATGTAATAATTTTTCTCTATGCTTTTTCAAGATTGATGTCAAAGGCAGTAGCTTGTAAGTAATCTGTAAGAACTAAAATACATTTGTAGCAATCATTTTCATTCCTTCTTGTTCCAGGCTTGAGATCAACATCAGTAATATGTAGATGGCGGAGTTAAAAACATTGTATAAGGGATTTTTTACATAAATTACAATTCTATTTTACAAATAAACTTGGAAATCTTCTTTTAGTTAAATAAATATTTTGTTTCAAATGTAAAATTAGTAAATTTGTGTTATGCTCTTCTCTTGGAAGCTGTCAGATACATGAAAATAAAGTGTTTTTTTTCTTTCTATTTTAGCATAATTTTTGTTTGCATTTGAATGAAATATACTACTTAGTAAAGAGAAAAAAATAAAGCATGTTGAATCATGCATAAAAAGTGGTTCGAGGATTATACTGCCCTTGTAGTGGTAGAAGTGTAGATGGCTTGTATGGAAAGAAAAATAATTTCAACAAATGGTATGTGCCCATACATGCAAGGAAAAATGATTTGCCATGGCATGTACTTTTTAGAATTTTTTTTCTATTTTACTCATTTAAGAAGGAACAATTTGCATAGATGCTTTTGTTTTGTGGAGTACACAATAATAGCTTTTAGAAGCACATAGTTAAGGCAATATAAGTAATAAAGATCACCTAAAAGTATTAAGTATCAAATTTATTATAAATCGCCAAAAAGTATTCAGTATCAAATCAGTGTAAAATAGGCACAACTTTGACACACGTTTGGTTTAATATGTCGCCAAAAAGTATTCAGTATCAAATCAGTGTAAAATTGAAAAAGTATAAGTAATAAGACTCAAATTTGGTTTAATATATCACTTTATTATTCTTGCTCTCCACTTTTAAAATGGATGAAGTTTGAATGAATTGTAAGTAAGGGTGCTTCTCCTTAAATAATATTATAAAGTCAAAGAAAATACTAATCAAAGTCACACATAATTGAAAATACAATTATAACCAACACCAAAACTTTATAATGCAAAAAAATGAATATGCAAATCAATATTACCTAATTTAACTAAGAATATAATTTCCTCTGCACTTAGTTTCTATTAAATAATTCTTTTAGTAGTAATGAATAGTAAAATTTAAGAAAGAAAGAAGCAAATCTCAAAGATGTGTTTTCATCCTAGCAAGTAAGGCCTTAATCTTAATAAAATTAGTCTAACGTTGCAGGTGTCATAATAAAAAACCAATTTTTCTAATAAAAATTGCATGCTCACATAATACTAATAACTTATCTATATTAGCATATGAAAGGAGAAACTGGGTTAATTTTTATTGCTTTCAATAACATTACAAAGTGCCACACAAAATACAGCCCAAGCAAAAACAGGCCGTACGTATCTAAACAATATTAAACTACAACTATGTACAACAAATTTCCAACCTGCTTGAAACCACTCCTAACAGCATAATATCCCTTCTTTCCATTCACCAAATATCATCCAAAAAAGCCCATTACATCACTTATTTCATGCTTGTGAGATAATAAACATTCTGTAGAGGTTGGTAACAACTACTGCCATATATGACATATCACGTGCAGCCTTCTTCTCTAACCGTTCTTCTCGGTTGAATTACTTGGAAACTCTCACCTAGGTCCGTTTCCTGTAACCGCCACTATCGTCACTCTTCCATTGACATTTGTGTCGCAACCCATTCGCCATATCTAAACATTGTCGTCGATGATTTCCCTGGGACACCTCCAGTATTGGACCATAAATATTGGGTTCATGTGATCCAAAACTTCATTATGATTGTAGTGAATCGCTGCACCAACAAAAACCAAAATCTGAATTCTAGAACTATGGTGGGAAACCAATACCGAAGGGTGTGTTGTCTTGAGCGTTGTCGGATGAGTCGCAAGATCTTCACAACCACTTCAATTTGAACAATTCCGCCTCTTTAGATTTTTGAGTCGTGGGTTAGAAACTGGGTGACATTTGTGTTAGGTGAAACTCCACTCTATAGTTGTCAGAGCCTTGGCTCTTAGTATAGTTTCATCATATCTTTGTAAATACATTGATCGACAATGTATGTAGAAGAAGAAACACAAAACATGGATGTCGCCTAGTGATACCAACATGATTATCTATCACTCTATAGCGGATATTAAATACACTATCACACCATTATCCAACCAACATAAATAATCAACTATTAAACATTTCACTGATTGTTCAATTGAAGTTGCAATATTACTTAAATACTAAATAGTTGGGCTCTCGATATAAATCCTATATTGTTTTAAAGCCAGTTTCTATGTGAGAGACATGATCAATTTTCAAGTTGATTCCAATTATTTATGAATAATTTGATTTATAAGGAAAATAAATTATAAATTAGGTCAGCATTGTTTGTTCTAGTAAGTTCTCAATGAGGACAACTTGTTTCTATTTTGATTTTAGTTTAGATTGTCCTATATTACAATGATTTTATGTTAAGGAATAATTATTCCTTCATAAGTGTCCCATTATGAATATTTGTTTATTTTGAATGCTATGCAAAAAAGAAAGCTTACTCATTTATCGAGTATAATACCTCATCACACTAAAGACTGGTAGTTATCTCAATTAAGCTAGGTAAAACTTATGTATGCAATGCATTAGCGTAAATATGTAAAATAATGTATTTTAAAAGATGTCATGAGAAAAAGAGTACTATTTATTATAGGAAGAAATAGATAAATATATGTGTAGGCTATGTGAATAAAACATTTTAACAATAGTTGTTATGTCCTAAGATTAAACAAAGGCTAAATAATTAAAAATCAGGTTGTATGAGGAATTGTATTAAATAACATATGTGTTATAATAACAACTCAAATTTCTTACTCCTAATATTCCACATAATAATCAAATATACAATACTTATAGTGAAATCTGCATAATAAAATTTAAAGTAAAAAACTGAAATCTTCCTTATGCATGTATTGAACTTATATATGTTAAATCTAAACCATAAAGTTCAAAATCTCATAGTTCCGTCGTTTGGACATATTAGTCATTACCTTAACAGTACAATATGGAAGAGAACCCAAATTGTATATTGGATTATAGTGATAAATATTAATAATTAAGAAGGACTTTTCACAGTAATAAAAGTAACACTTTAATGGGGATAAGTGTACTTCAATATTGAGTTTAATTTGAATATAAAATAAAAGTTAATCAATATTACTTGGTATGGCCTGTAAAATGACACATGAAAATGTCATTAATTTTCTAAAATAATAAGTAGATATATGCAGGTAACTGTTCATATCTTTTTCATATAATATATTTACAGTTTTTGGTTCCATATAACTAGTTACTCACAGTATAATAGAAAAACTGGTTATGGTTCCAACATACAAACACCTTTATAAGTTTTTTTATTCTCATGTTTTTCTTGAAATTCTTTATGTAGTCTGTCATCTTTAATTCTCTAGGTTACTCAATCTCTAAGTTTTCTTTTCAAAGCTACTAATTCTCATACTTTTACATTATTAGGTATACAATTAATTAATCTTCGATACATAGTTAACAGTGTGGTGTGTCTGCATTTGGAATTCAAAGAATTTGGCATCAAAACAACTGAATCAAGGATGTAAAAAACCAATGATTTTGGTAATTTAGTAAAAAAAAGTACATTTTTAAGCATATGCTAAAGCCATGTTTAAATATATAAGCAAGTGTTTTTCTAAACCATGAATATAAATTCATATTTCAAATAGAGCAATTAATTAGTTAAAACTTTACAATGGATCCTTTTTTTTAATACTACTATATATGTCACACAATCATGATTAAATGTAGTAAAACATTTTCAACCAATTATGAGTAGTGTATAAGATATAATTTCTTACATTTATGACAGTGTGGTCTGTATGTTATATAAAATTATCCAAATTATTAATCATGATAAAAACTAATTTAGGTAAAATAATTAATCATGGACCAACGTATATGCATACAAAAACCATGCGGTGGTTAGTATAATATAGGCAACCATAAATAGAAAAACAGACAAAAAAAGCAGTTTGTATTTTGTATGATGCACATCTAAAATGCTTTAGCAGAACCTTTTTGAAATATATATTTTTCGATCATATTGGTATTCGTAAATACTCACTCTTCAAAATGATTAACATTGCATATATTCAAGCACTACGTCTGTGGAAAAAACTGTAAGCATAAAATAATTTGAAGATCGAATCTATTGAATCATATCAATGCATTATTAATTAATTACTAATTATCTCTAATGTACGCATACAAAACTAAGTGCATTTACAGTCATAAACAAATGAAATAATGAAATGCGAATAAGACTGTTCTAACAAAGTCATAAAACTATAGTCAAATTAAATTATTTTTTGGTGCTTAGCTTTAGATTCATAATTTTCTGGATTTGTATAACTCAAAGTGTCATCAAATGTATCTTATACTCCTGTTATTTGGAATTACGCATAGCAAGGAACTTACTTGAGGCATTTAATGTTTTAGTTAGGAGATTCAACATAAAATACCGATAAACTTATTTGGACAACTGAATGTAATGTCAGTACTGAAGCAAAAACTAAAAATTAACCATAAGCATGATAAATTATCGATTTCACAAATGTAAAAATAGATAGTATGAATATTTTATATAACTTTAAAATAAAATTGCATACTATAAAAAAATATCTATTAATTCATTACTGAGCAATACAACCAAAGCGAGAGGAGTACGCCCATAATATTATATGGAAAAATAATTGAAATCAAAATGATGTTCTTAATTCAAATTACCTTTTTCCATATGCAGTAAATCTTCGAATTCCACATCTACAGTCCCACAACTGATAAACACGCAGCAACCGAGATCAAATGCTAGCAAACCATCTTCACTCCTATTAGTTCAAATAGGTACCAGTATTTTACTCTAAAAGAAATGCAAGTATGGTTATGTTTAACCTAGGTGATTCAACTTAGAATACCAATAAACTTGTATAGGACAATTGAATGTAATATTAATATTGAAACAAAAGCTAAAATTAACCATAAGCATGATAAATTATCGATTTCACAAATGTACAAATTGATATTATAAATATTTGCTGTAACTTTAAAATCAAATTGCAGACTATCAAGGTTATCCACTATTCATTACTGAACAAAACAAGCAAGACGAGAAGGAATACTCTCGTAATATTATGCAGAAGAATAATTAAAATAAAAAGGATGTTTTCATTGCCTTTTTTTTGACGAAGTCTGTAGATGCCACAACTGTAGTCCCGCAACTAATAAAACAATTAGAAACTGAGATAGAATCCTAGCAAACCATCTTCACTCATATTAGTACAAAACCTAGCTTTACTTTGCTCTAAAAGAATAAAAAGTATGGTTTTTCTAAGTGATAAAAATCCAGAGTGAGTTTATTAAAAAATAGAGGTAACATTAAATTATGAACTTAAAAAATTAAAATTTCCAACCGATAACTAAAAAAAATCACATACGTGAACAAAGTTGAGAGCGACAACCTCTAGCGCTTCATATCCGTAGCCTAGCCAATTAAAAATGAACCGCCTCACCAATAAAGGATCCACGTGAAAACTCAAAAGAGATCTGAATGGGTTTGGTGCAGTGAAAGGAAAAGAGGGGGAGAAGAAGGTAAAATCGTGGGGAGTAACTAAGGATGATCGTGCGGTTAACTGAAGTATCCACTAAACATGGGAGTAAAATGATGCAAATGGTCAATTGTTTAATTTTTTTTGACATTGTAAGACATGAACTATTTGGGAACTATGAAAAAGGCTTCACTTTGACTTGATTGACCAAGTATTTGCTTTATATATAAGATATGTATGTATGTATGTGTAAATATATATTTATAATTTAAATTTGTTTTGGATACCAGTGTGCATATAAAGGGTCAATGTATCCATTGCAGTGTAAATCCCAACACTTAAATAAGGGCACATTATACCATGTGCACATTTATATGTTGCACGCACACTTACACATGTGTGTATTTGACACACTTATACACTTTATATATTACATATTTATACAAAATCAATTTTTATATAAATTAAACAAATAAAATACAGGTTTTATTTAAAATTATTTAGATTGGATCAAAATAAAGTTAGACTTCATAAGCCCAAAAGGACCTAAAATGATAAATCTTTTTGAAGTTCACTCATTTAACCCACTACGCTCTGGCCCTGTTCCAACAATGGCATCGGAGCCAAATAGCTTATGCTGTTCAAATTAGAAATATGAGGGCTAACTTATTAAAGTATACCCATTTAGTAGGGTGTCTAGAAAAGTAATGTCTAAGATTGAGTTTAGATAACAAAGTACCTTGCCCTACTTGGCTAATGACCTAGCCCAAAAGGATGAGGTAAGCCCAAAGGTTATCTCTAATATAAATGCCCAAATTGACTTGAGCCTTGAGCTAATTTTCAAATTTTGTTTTGCAATTAAAATAAAATTTTATATTTAAAAGGTTAAATTTAAAATAAATAAAAATAATATTCTAAATTTTGAAGTTAAATTTAAAATCGGTAATGATTTTATAATGTCATAAAATAATTTTCAAATTTTTTTTGAAAATAAAATAATTATTTTCAAAAATTATTAATTATTAATTGGTTTAATAATTTGAATGGTTAATTAAATGTTAATTAATTAAATTAGATAACATATATACTGATATATGTAACTTATCTTAAAATATTAAGGTAATATATAAATATATATAATTTTTGAAATTAATATAATTATTAAAAAAAAAATTAAATAAATAAATTAAATGTTAAATAATAAATAATATAAGACAAATATGATATATATATATATGTATGTATGTATAACTATGATGGTTATGGTCCATATATTTAAATTAAAATATTTTAATTGAATAATATAAAATTAATTAAAATGTTAATTAATTAAATTAATCATATAAGATTTAATTAATATAATGTCACACACAAGACTATTATATATATAAGTTAATAAATTATAAAAGTTATATGATAATAAAAACTTATGTAATATGAGTTTATAAATTATAGGTGGAACAATTAGAAGCCCAAATTAGACTTAAAGGATAACTACATGTTAGCACCAAAATGGCCACCAACACCCTATTATAAGTGAAAGCACTAATATCCAATATTTAGATCCAAACAGAGAAGTATAGATTCACATATCACAGCATAGATTGCAAAAAAGTAAAAGCACACGTAGTTTTTATAGTGGTTCGGCAAACTCCAACCTACATCCACTACAATAATCTTTTTATTATACTGTAGGATTACAAATACAGTTGTTTTTTGCCTTAGAAAGTTAATGGAGGAAGAGATAAGAAGTGATGAAGGAGAGCCAAAAAAAGATCCAAAAGAAGATCCCTTGTAATGAGCCAAGTCCGCTGTATTTATAGGTGAAGACGTGCATGGATCGGGCTTAAATTTCGCCAAAAGAACCTTTATAGCTATACGACCCGATCCACCAATTTTTAGATCGATCGCACACCATTGGAACAATCGATATTGGGTGTGCTTCTATAACTTTAAAATCTAGCTGGGTGTGTTTTTCTCACATTGGTTCGAGACTGACCCAGGTGTATTTTATTATAATGCTCAGGTCAGACCGAGCATATTACAGATTTTCTTTGGATGCATTGGAGCTCAAGAGATGAGTTGGAGATCTTAGAGTCATATTCACGTATATGTTTATTCTCCGCTGCTTTGTTGTGAAATCATCAACATTTGTGAGAACAGGTTGTTATAGCTGTAAAGGCTGATGATTATGAACTTTTGTTGTACTCTGATGGATGTATGTATATATAACAGTTTTTCTTTTGTAAAGGCCATTGATATTATATTATATATTGTTCCGCTGTGATTGTGAGATTCAATGTTGTTTCAGTTTTCTTTTTCTTTTCTTCTTCTCATCTTCTTTCTTCTTTCTTTCACATAACTATCTATCCTTCCATTTAATTTGGGTTGGACATGTGTGGTTTATTGTCAGCTTGGATTGTATGGATTGGCGGGTCATTACACCATTGCTCTAATTCCAAGTTCTCTAGTTGATTCCAAATCTGAACTCCAAATCCACAGAGGCTAGCTTTCTCAGTGAAAGCACCAAAATGTTAGCACCAAAAATGGCCACCAACACCCTTTTATAAGTGAAAGCACCAATATCCAATATTTAGATCCAAACAAAGAAGTATAGATTTACATATCATAGAATAGATTGTAGAAAAGTAAATGAACTCGCGGTTTTTATAGTGGTTCGACAAACTCCGGCCTACGTCCACTCCAATAGTCTTTTTATTATACCGTAGAATAACAAATACAGTTGTTTTTGCCTTAGAAAAATAACGGAGGAAGAGATAAGAAGTGATGAAAGAGAGCCAAAAGAAGATCTAGAAAAAGATAAAGAGGATCCCTTGTAATCATTCAAGTCTGATGTATTTATAGGTGAAGGCGTGCATGGATCGGGCTGAAATTTCACTAGAAGAACCACCAGAGCAATACGACCTGATCCACCAATTTTCAAATCAATCGCACACCATTGGAACGATCGATGCCGATTGTTCATATTAGCTCCAATGGGGTTAGGATCATTTGTGTCGGTCCTACATGATATTAGCTACTTGCTCTCCAAATTTTGTACAATTCCGACTTACCGTTTGTGAGATATCGCATTTTCCATGGAGTCAAGTTGAAAAATGGAAATATGGAAGATCATTCCATTTTTTCTCCTTTTGGGGTGCGATCATTATGGTGAATCCACCATGATGTTAGTTACTTGCTCTCCAAATTTCATGTCATTCCGACTTACCGTTTGTGAGATATCACATTTTCCGTAGAGTTGGGATCGTTCTGGCTGAAATGATCCGATCGTTCAAGAACGATATAAGCCGATCGTTCAATTTTCTCCAAATGATGTGTGATCGATATGGTAGGTTCATCTGCATAATATTATACTATTGCCATAGTTTCATGTCATTCCGACTTTTTGTTTGTGAGATATTGATCGATCATCATTGAGTTGGATCGTTTTATGGATCGATCTGTATGGATCAAGATCGATCGATCCAACTTCATCGTGGGGCCAACGATCGATGATATGGGTCCCTCATGGTGTAATGTAGTTGTCCTCCAAATTTCATGCCGATTTCCTTTGTAGATTTTTTGTTATAGATCGATCATCTTCGAAAATCGCCAAAACGGTCATTGAAAACCCACTTCGGGGTTGACTTGAAGCGAGACCCAAGTAATCACCTTTCTGACTTAAAAGAAAATGTTGAAGATTCTGGCCCAGAGTTAGACTCGGGTAAAATAAAAATTTACTCCAAGCAAACGTCATTCTGACTCCAAGCACGAAAAATGATCGTGCTAATCGTTTTTCTTCAAGCAATCTCCAAGCAAACAGCAAATTTTCCCGGGTCTGACTCTAAGCAAATTATCACTGATCGGATCGATACCGATCCATCTTCTTTTGTCCATAACTCGAGCATACGAACTCCAATCAACTTGAAATTTGGAATGTAGACTTAGGTGGCCTTCCTTGTCACTTTATACAAATCGCACCTTGATTAAGTCAAAAATTGGGGATCTGGTCCAATTCGTTGCTTAGGTGAAGTGTCAATTCCATACTTAGCCATTTTTTGAGTGTTGTCCATTTGAATCCATCCAACTATAGTCCATAATTTCAACTTTCGATTGCCAATCTATTCATTTTAGCCGAATCCATGGTATCCTAGCCTGACCAAAAGGAGGGATAACATTTGCCTCTCAAAACATGCTTTGCGATAAGAAGGCATGTTTTGAATTACTATAAATCCGAAATCCATAATCCATTGGTAGCCGTATTTCTAATCCAGATCCCAATCCATCGCCAAGCCAAGTTTCCATAACCCATCCCGAGTCTGGCTGAGAGTTAGTATTTGAATGCCGAATCCTCAATCTCTTCGGATTGTTAGTGAAGTCTGCGATTGTTCCGAGTTAATAGCCAATTCCTAATCCATTTTGAATCCTTAGCCGAATCCACTTCCATCTTGAGCCAATAGCGAAATTCACTTTCTCATCGGATCGTTGTCCAAGTCCTCAATCTCATCGGATAGTTATCAAAATCTGGGACCGCTCCGGGTCCATATCCAAATCCATAGCTGTTCGAAGCTGATATCTATATCTGTAACCTCTCCAGATTCTTGCCGAGCATAATCCATACTCGACGACCGAGTATGTCAATCTCTGGCGAAGCAGCGTTACTTCCTATACTCCAGTTCAGTGTCCCGAACATTAGTGATATCTTGGCCTAAGTCCTAGGCCGAATGTGGTCTCTTTGACACTTGCCGAGCATAACCCATACCCGACGATTTGAGTACATCGATCCTGTCGCTTTCCAGCGAAGCGACCTACTCATTGCCAGGCATAATCCATACTTGATGACCTATTGGGTTTTATTCTCCGGCCTCGACTCTCCAGTCAAGGACTTAATCCGTAGGGTATCCTTTTTCGGCCTCGATCCCCAAACGAGGACTTAATCCATGTACGAGTCCATCCTGTCGCTCTCCGACGAAGGGACTCACACCTTGTAGTTATTACCCCGTCTCTTCGGTCTGGACCACAACCTGGGACCTGTGTTATTTGTCACAGTAGAGTGGATCCAAGTGTTTTAAGATCCATTAGTTATGGCGGTTTATCTTTATCTCAAAGCATGCCTAGGGACCGTCCTCGATCCCGTACATGTGTAAGTGACTTGGCCATTTTAATGTAGAGATTATTAGTTATTTAGTTCATGCCATCCAAATTAAAAGATGACGACCTGTGCCCTTAAGCTGGGCTCGCTCCGATTTATGGTGGATGATGGTTGCTCCTGTTCAATCACCGTTATACGATTCCTTACATAGTCAATTAGATCCATTCCCCCAGTTCGACGAGGAGCAGTGCCGATCCATTCTCCTTGGCCGGGGTTTACCCTCGATTTCTCCAATCCATATCCAAGTCCGCTAGTTTCTACTCCAAGTCCTGGATTCATAAGTGGTCTCCGATCATCATTTCCATCTTGCCTCCCGAGTCTACAAGGGAATCCCAAATTATCCTCTTCTAGACGTGCATCCAAGTTTCGATTAAAACCAAACTGCTCAGCATTGTCTAACAACCCACCTAGGATCGATCCAGCATAACCCGGGGGCATGCCTCTGAGTCTAGATCGATCAGTGTCGATCGTTCTGGAACAATCGGCACCAATCATTATGTGTCGGCCGGGGACTTCCCTCGGTTGTACTACTCCATCCTATTTTCGGTTAGCTTCGTTTCCTTAGTCCTAATTCTAGTTTTCCTCAGCTCTTGCTGCTCCAACTCCGTGATCCATATTTCCAGCATTTCCTGCTACTCCATTTCCTTGGTTTTGTGCTCCAACTTGTCCCATCTGCCCGAGGAGATTCTGGATCATCTCCTCTTGTCTCGTTAGCATTCTTTCCTACATAGCATCAATCATCATTTCCATCTTGTCTCTTGTGATGTAGACTGAGGTTTGATAGCAACTGGGCAAGCCTCCTGACACCCTTCATGATGGCTCCTATCCGCTATCTGTCTCCTTGTTGATGGTTTCACCATTTGTAACAACCCAGAATTTCGGTCATTTGAATTTGGAATATTTAATTGATTTTCAATATTGGAAAGTTAATTTTATAAGTTAAATAACTTGAATTTCAAATATAGCGATTCATTGAGTAATTAAATTATTGGATTAATATTTAGGAATATAAAATAATGGAATCTTGAATTTGAAATGAATGAATGATTTTGAAAGTTGAGTTAAATTCTATTTTGATACAAATGAAGATAGTAAACTTTTAAATTTGAATATAAAGTGAATAAACTAATTTTTATAATAATCGTTTTAATTAATGCATGAAAATAGCATTATGAGGCACAATATCGGATTTTGGCGAAACCAGTTCCATTGGATCCGTAATAGTGATTTATAGTATGTCGTCGAATTTCATGGCGATTGGACATATCGTTTGGTCGTGCGAGTTCGAAACGTGTACAAATTATTTAATGGAATTTAAAATAGTATAATTCAATTTTTGAAAGCTAACTTCTGTATACTTTGGCATTATGTTTCATCTTAGGGTTTGGAGAAACATAAAAGACTAGTGAGAGCCTAATTAGATAAATAAAATGGTAACATTTAACCTTTGTAGTATTATAAGAACATCTACTATGTATAAATATATTTACCAATAATTTTTTGCATGTTAGCACATGCATGCGCTATTATACAACCACTAAATATGTTCGTAACTTGGTCCCTAACGAGTTTACTTGCCCAATACTGTGTATTGTCTTCAATGAGTTTTAAAATCAAAAGGAAATACAAGAATATGGATATTTGATCGATATATGGTCATATATAAATGTTATATGGTGAACGGTCATAATTCGTAATGTACGAAACCTCTATGAAAATAGTTCATTGAAATAAGCAAGTAAACTATAATGTGAGATCGTGTATTCAATATGATTGATTACAATAATGATCTAGTTATGTTAAATGTTACACTAGACCAAAGGCTACAAGACAGATCAATTAGAATTCGATTACTAAAATGTAAGTTTGATCAGTTTACGTAAAGTGCAATTTATTTGATATCCTTAAAAGTTAAGGATTACAAAATGCACTTTGTAAAGAGTTTGTTATGATATTGTAGTAAGAATTTCCTTTGAATGGTTCGACCAGTTAGAAAGGAAATCGAATATATAAGAGTGGATGTAACCTAAGGAATATAATGAGCAATGTTGATAAGAATAACATCGTAAATTTCAATTATTGAAATTAGCATAATGATTCATTATTCGATGTGCTCAAGTTAATTCAGATTTACCCTCAAAATTATCGCTTAGTATGACTTTGTGTTTTCCTACATATGTGTTGAAATGGAAAAATCTAAATAATAATTTAGAATAGACTATTTGCATATAAAACCAAAGTGTCTCAAAGTCAGAGGGAGCGATATTGAGATTGTGGAGTTTTAGAATATGTTTTAGGAAATGCTACGAAAGTATCATTCTATAAGCATCAGAATTAAATAAATATTTTTATAGAAATATCAAATAGTTTGATTTTCAATCAACATGCAGAGGAAGCTTATGTCCAAAAGAAAGAACGTCATAAGGTAAATAGATATTCTAAAACTATAAGTAACATATTGTTGATTGTTATCGATGTACATATGTTAAATCGGTAATAGTTTAGTTGTTTAATAATCAATATTGGATTTCTAAATTATATCTTTTACCATAAGTATAAAAGATGCAGGGAATGTTCCAAAGTGATATGCAAAGACAGCTTATTAAAATATTTAATGTGGAATATGTAAGATGGATTCCTTTTGCGTTGGCAATTGGAATCATCATACATGTTGTATTGTCTACAATATTGTAATTTGCTTTTGTATTTGATACAAGATGAGAATAACAAATCCAAATTATGGTAACTAAATGTTAATTCATAGTGTTCTCGAGTATTTATGAAATATTGGAGAACTGTTGATGGAAACAACGAACTCCTTATGAAGGAGTATTCAAACTCAAACTTCATAAGTGATATTGAGTATAATATGTCAATATTATATTCATGTTCAAACCTTAGTTAAGCAGATTTAAGTTGGAAATGTTCCAAATAATATGTTGTGGCTGATTCAACAAAAAGGCTAAGTACATCGCCTTGAATAGCGCCATGATAAAAGCAATGCATAAATATAAATGCACAAATTTAAAACTGAGCTAGGGTGATGCTAAGTATAAGAAATATAACATTATTGTTATATGATAACAATTATAATATCTCACTGGAAGTAAAGAAACATACTTCGAATAGTTCCACATGATAAAAGTAATTTACCAGCATCAGAGAGAGTTGATTGACAAAGTAGATAATTAAAGTAACATAGCAGATCCATTCACAAAGGTCTAACTCGATCAGTTCTCAACAAACTGATTGAAGGAATGTGATAGAGATTCCATAATTGGCCTTAAGTGCAAGTGGGAGATTGATGGAGTTAGGGGTATGACCTAGGGGCAATTATGTGATTGTTACATATATCTAACTCGATAACCAATCTTGTTTAGAATGGAAGGTATTTTCTTTCTATTATATACTTGATATAATGTATTCTATTAATTAATTAAATTAAAAGTATATTTAATAGAAAATCCATTAATGATATGTTTTGTGATAGTAGTTACAATGTGCTGTAATCATGAGTAATTTATTATAATGAAATTAAACATACTATTTTAAATATTCCAAGTCAAGATGTATCGAGACTGGATATCAATACATCTATTAAGACTAGAGTACGTAACACTTGCCAAATGTTGGGCTGTATGTTACTCATAGCAGCTGGGGGCACCAAGGGGTTATGTACTGATAGTTATTGTATAACTATGGAATGACTCACTGGATAGTTTTCTGTTGGATTATATAACTATGGTCGAACAGAAAATATTGATGTTATAAAAATTATATAGTTCTCTTCACTTAAGAATGTTGTTAATCTTCAATGTGGAAGCTCCGCATTGATTATGGTTAAATCGTGGTACAACGTCCATCGAATAACTATAGGTAGGTCGAGAGAAAGCATTAGAATTGAAACACTATTAAAGAAAGGATTCATCTCCTCGGTTATATAAGGTTAGTACGCGGTCAACTGAAGTCAAAGTCTCTGGCCAGAGAAGTATGGTTAATAATAGTTGTTGTTATTGAACCAAAGACTTTATGTTTGGACTATAGAGTTGAATATGGACGATATTGGAATTTTGACCATTATCAAATTCCATAAGTCCAAAGCGATACAGTTTTGACGAAGAGAGTTTGTGTAAATAATTGTTATTAATGGGTACTGCTTAAAATAGTAAACTTAGATTTTTATCAAAAAATGTAAAAGCAATAAATTTGGTCAAACGGTCACACCACTAGTTTAGGTGACATATGAACATTAATATTCGAATTATTCGATATTAATTGCTAAATAAATTTACAGTTGTGAGTCGCACAAACGTATTGGTAGGTTCTTTGATGTACCATGTGATTTAATTGATTTATTATTGTTATAAATTAATTAATATTTATAAAATATTAATTATTTCATTATTTAATGTATGGGTGCCATCGGTGTTTTCTGGGTGCCAATAGCAATTAATAGGTGCGTATATAAAAGTCATATGTGTACGAATAGATATTCGATATCGACATGCATTTAAATTGGATATAAATGTGTTTAATTGCTAATGGATTTGGAATGATTTAAGGCCTATATAGCCTTATCTAGTAGCTATAGGGGAGCAAGAGAGGGGCTAAAGATTCAAAGTTGGATTTAGATTTGGTAATAGAAAAGGAGTAAATCAGGAGAAAAAATCTCCACAACTCTCTCTATAAAAGGCCACACTACCCTCATTGTTTAGATTACTTTTTGCTCTCCCTCTCCTCTATGATAGCCACCATTTCTGGCCCTTTAGGCCAAAGATATCAGATGCAAACATCAAATAAAAAATCAAATCAAATAAAAAATCAAAGTTGTTCTCTAAGCAGTTGCAATTCTAGGAGCTCGAATCAGGATTGATTCAAGAAAAGTCTGTCAATCAAGGTGCAAATCTGAGGCAACATTTTTGAGGTAACAACCTATAATATATTATTAATATGTCATTATGTTAATATAGTTAACTAATATATATATATATATATATATGAATGAATTTATATGCACAATCGTTGTCCCGTTTAATTGTATTTTCATACATATGTATATGTAAATATAAATATACAAATTTCACTATCTATCAATTATATTTGTTTGAACTAATAAAATTTAAAAAAATTATGTATATATCACAGTAACGAATCTTTGAATATAATTTTCAAAACATTAAAAACAATTTTAAATTGATTTAACACTTTCTTAACTATAAATATAAATGAACAAATAAATATATGTAATTATATATCCAAAATTATTTTATTATGTATCATAAATTAATGTTACAGCAAAAACAAACCAAAATTTTATTTTATTTTATTTTAAATATAATGTTTATATATACATATATTTGTATTAATATTAATGTAACATGTATTAACTTGTATTATAAATATATATACATACGTACATGTGTGTGTGTGTATATATATATATATTAATATTTCATTTTAAAAAGTATACTTTATTTTTTAAAAAAAGTAAAAAAATAATATATATATATATAGATATATTATTAATTTTGGCAGTAAGGCATTTTTTAAATACATAGTTTAATTAGTGAATATTAGGCACACATACCTAAAATCAAACTTAATTCGAATTGCATCCCTGCGCATATCGCATATATAAAGCGGATCCCTATTATTATTTTATTGTAGTGAATTTGTTTTATATCTTTTGGTTCTATTGCTTAAAAAATTCATAAAATTGTGAATATTAAAACTAGGCTACTGGATAAAAACACATAATAAGTGCATAAATGTCTGCACTTATTGAGAAGTATTGCAAACATATAAGCAAATATTCACTTAATAATTGCAGATATATCTGCAAATATTCACTCAATAAGCCAATATTTCCATACAAAAAAAGCTGTAGAAAAGTCTGCAATTATTCTATAAAATTGCACATATGTCCGCAACTTTCACTGGAACTGTTTTTTTCTGTTTTGTTTTCTTTTTCTATCAACTTTTTCTTGTTTTTTGTGCAATAAATATGATGTTGAACATAATTTGAAATAAAATTTAAAATTTTGAAATATACATCAAATAATTGCATAAAAGTATACAATTATTGGCTATAATTACTTGTATAGTAGTAATATTTTGAATAATTGCATACGTTTCTGGAAGTTTTCCTCGAGCTATGTTTTCGATTTTTTGTATTCCATCCCCTTTTTTATTTTTCTGACATAAATATAAAGATAAATATAAATTGAAATAAGTTTTGAAATTTAAATGTTTTTTCATTGTTTTTTGATGATTTTCGAAAAAGAGGCACCTAATTTACATACTTTTTTGGCATGGATGTTTTGTGTAATTTGAAACTTAACGGGGACCTTAGTTATACAGTCCCTTTTAATTATCGTATTAATTATTTTAATGTATTATTATTAATAATATATAATTCATTTATTGAAATTATACCATATAAAAATATTTATGATATTTTTATTTAATTTTATATATGATATATATATATATATATTTAATTTAAATCCATAGATCTAGATCTATTTCTAAACTGTTTTGTTAAGTAAACAAGTTAGGTATTTTGAATTTCAAAATTATTCAATTATTGAAAATATATTATTTTATTTTATTTATTATATTTCTATTTAAATTTATGAAATATATGTATATAATTTAAATCTATAGATCTAGATCTATTTTTAGACTATTTTACTAATTAAACAAATTAGATATTTAAAATCAATTTTGAATTTTATAATTATTGACTTATTCAAAATAAATTATTTTACTACAAAATAGATATTCAAAATTTTAAATATCATACACATACACACATATATATATATGTGTGTGTGTGTGTGTGTGTATGTATATATATTTA
Organism: Allium fistulosum; assembly: GCA_030737815.1. NCBI lineage: Eukaryota > Viridiplantae > Streptophyta > Magnoliopsida > Asparagales > Amaryllidaceae > Allium > Allium fistulosum. Next base: position 101,659,358 of record CM060906.1, on the reverse strand, counting down.
TAATTCAAATTTGTTTTGGACAACAGCGTCGATGTGTCCTTTGCAATGTAAATCTCAAAACTTATATTATACAATGTACATATTTATATATTGCGTGCACACTTACATATATATATATATATATATGTGTGTGTGTGTGTGTGTATTTGATACACATATACACTTTATATATTACATATTTATATAAAATTAAATTTTTATATAAATTAATTAAATAAAATATGGATTTTACTAAAATTATTTAGATTGGATCTAAACCAATTTAGACTTCAAGGCTCGGTAAGATCTAAAAGGGTAAAACTTTTTTAAATTCACTAATTTAACCCACTACGTTCTGGCCTAGTTCCAACAAGATGTTTCAAGTACATAAATTTAGTGATCATGTGTCAATCACAACAATATCAGTAAACAACATAATAAAATTCTAATACTAGATAACTACAGCTTTTCACTACAGTCGATCGTTTAAATTCCTGCAATCTAACCAAAACTCCATCATGTCCTCTCCTTCTTATAATTTACCTCATACATGATTCCTTACTCCTATTTATTCCATTATGAAATAATGAGGTATATAATATGGGTGTTATTGAAAACATATTCAATTTTCTTTTAATCAAATACATACTTCTCACGTAGTAATCTTTGAAAGTATCTTGCACCTCCTAGAAATGTAATCGGTGCTTTCCACTCATCAAAGCGAACTAACTCTAAAATATCATTACTTCAAGCATTAAAATTACTGGATTTTGATCTACGTTGTCGATTGATTACAAAATACTCATAAAAGGCTAAAGGTACCTGCTACACCACAATTTATACCTAGTATAAATTACGAATATATGAAAGGAAAGCACCTTGGCTTGTAATTCTAAGACCCATTATTTGTTTTCCACCGAGAGCTTAAGCACTAGGATCAATATCCGAGAACTCGAGATCCAAAAGCAAAAAAAAGACATCGATTAAGATCAAGACCATTGTCCTTTTAAGACAACAAGCTCATCCAGGAGTGGAAACTACCGAGACCAAAGACATTTCAACAAGTATCAATAATCAACGGCTGAGATAGCCCTGGACCGAGATCAACGGTCATGATAAACGAAAGGAATCAATGGAACTACATATAAAAGTGACACGTCGTCAATCCATGTCAAAGTACTCTCAACAAGATGATGATAAGTGTTTGAATCCAAGCCGCCTATAGTAAGCCAGGTCAATTGTCCATGTGAAAACCACTGTACCAATGGAAGAACCTTAAATTTACTGTAAACAAAGGACCACATGATACTAAAAAGGGGCTGAAGAGAGATTTTCTGACATTCTACTATGATCCCATATTCTTTACTCTATTTGAAAAGCTTTAATCAGAAGATCATTAATGACGGACTTTGTAACAGAAGTACTTGTACATCAAATTGAGGAATAAAAGCTCACGGCAGAACCTTCAATGTGGACGTAGGGATCTCCATTCTGAACCACTATAAATCTCGTGTCCCTTTACCTTTCGATGCTTATTATCTGCATAGTTTCGGTGTTCAATCAATTTATATGAATCCTTTCGGAACAAGACTCCGAAAGCTTTTGAGTATTACTCAGACGAAAATTTTGTTTAACATTTTTGGCCTAGAAGGAGGGCCCCGTGAAACTCCGTCAATTGTTCCATTTTGGAAAATCCAGCAAAATCATCCCTCCAACCATGATTAACTTTGAAAATGAGGAACCAACCACGGAGTTACCACTCAACCACCACATCCAGCTCATTAAGGAAGAAAATGATGAGCATCTGGCTGCCTTTATCTTGGAAAAAGATCGAGACCAGAAGTATGATCCCGTCTATGAACTTCAAACTTTTGGAGCATCTTCAGGAATCTATCCAAGAATCTGCTCAACTCTGAGGGAAGTTTAAGGCTATGGAAAAGAAAATCAATGACTTGGGTACTGTAATAATGAAAAGTACAGGTCCATCTCATCCTACTAAAAGAGCTTTCCGGCTTGTCTCTACTCTCCAATCTCGGAAGAAGATCAAACAAGGCCAAGTCTTCAATCCGCTCAACCAAATCTATCTTAGATCTCTCTGAAAACTTGTGGAGAGCTTCATTAATTATCCCCCATCCACCAAAGAAGATTTGAAAGGAAAGAACTACCGTATCAATCGTCAAGTGAATGGCCATGAAACAGAAGGATGTCGAAGACTTTTTTAGGCTGTGGAAAACTTCATATATAAAGGGAGATTGATTTAATTTCTTAAATGGTTAGTTAAACATCTCATTTTTATAAATATCTAACTTTGCCTCTATGTTTTAAGAGACATTCATAGTATGAAAGCCCATTCAACAGAATATATATATATGTATGTATGTATGTATGGATGTATGTATGTATGTATGTTTTTTGATGAAGATAACTATATGGATCCCCATATTTGAAGCAGTCACCTATCTCTCCGAAATGTTTCTTTCGGGTTTAACTCTTCCCTTCCTCGGTGGGTACAATCTAGTCTCGGTACCCCTGAAATTCTATCCAGTTTACCAACTATGTGATCTCAAAAGTTTTTATAAAAATTCTATAAGAAACCCTTAAGAATTCCCCCAAGGCAAGAAGATTCCACTGTCGGAGAATTAATTTACATATCATGCTATCAAAGAGGATATAATGAGACAGAACACGGCTAAGGTAATAAGTCTTCTAGGAAAAAGAGGAAGATTGTTCACATAATACAAGAAGAAGACGAAATTGAGCTTGAATCTAAAAGAAGTGTGCCTCGATGAGAATGACAAGTCTAAGACGGTCAAGATAGGGACTTATTTTCATCCATCCATACTAGAAGAGCCAATTTCCTTCCTCAAGCATAACCGAGATGTGTTTGCATGGACTCATGAAGACTTGGTGGGAATCGACCCTTCAGTTATTTGCCACTTCTTGAATATAGATCCGAAATTTACACCCGTAAGGCAAAAGAAGACCCCTGGATAAGAATCGATATATGGCTCTACAAGAAGAGGTCGAGAGGTTACTAAAGAACATCTTCATTTGAAACATATATTATTCAAAGTGAACCGCTAATTCAGTGTTAGTAAAGAAATCAAATAGAAGTGGAGGACATATATTGACTTCAATAATTTAAACAAAACTTGCCAAAGGATTGCTTCCCTCAGCCGAGAATCGCAGTTTGTAGATGCTACCAGTAGGTACCAATTACTTTCATTTATGGATGCTTATTACGAGTAACGGCCTTTGGTCTTAAGAATGCATGAGCCATATACCATAATTGAAAAGTCATGTTTCAAATCCAACCAAAACATTCGAGGCTCTCCAGAAATATCAAATGATGTTGAACCCTTAGAAGTGTACCTTCGGAATATAATCCGGGAAATTCATGGGTTTTATAATAAGTGCTAATGGAATAGAGATAAACTTGGATCAGATAAAAGCTATAACCAACATGAAGTCCCCAACTAATGGAAAAGAGTTAGTGAGCTTGAATGGAAAGGATGGCTGCTTTGAGCAGATTCATAAGCCGATTAACCGACAAGTGTGTTCCCTTCTTCAAATTATTAAAGAAGTATGTTACTTTCAAATGGAAAAACAAACAGCAAAAGGCATTTGAGGAACTACAAAAGCACCTAAGTCCCCCCCCCCCCGGTGTTGTCGAAACCTATAGATGGAGAAACTCTGTTCCTTTATTTGGCCGCCACGGACCAAGCCATAAGATCAGTCTTAGTTAGAGATGATGATGGAACCTAGAGACTGGTATATTATGTAAGCAAAAGGCTAGTTCCAACCGAGAATCACTACCTAGTAATTGAAAAATTCCCATATAGCTTAGTATTTACCGCAAGGAAACTTCGGCCATATTTCCAGTCCCATCCCATTAAAGTCCTTATAGATCAACCACTTTGGAAACTTTTTAATAAACCCGAGTATGAGATACCATATGCGCCTAGGACAACAATCAAGGGTCAAGCGCTAGCCGACTTCATTACTGAATGCTCTGGTTTCAGAGTCAAAACTATAAAAGAAGATAGCAAGAGTAAACAACTCTATTGGCAACTTTATGGCGTTGCAGCCTCAAATGAGCAAGGGGCAGGTGCCGGTTATATCTAGGTAACCTCAGATAATCATCGGATTTACTACACAATTAAGCTCACCTTCTCGCCAACCAACAATGCGGTCGATTATGAGTCCTTGATTACTAGGTTAAGAATGGCTATCTCGATCAAGGTTTTTGGAGATCCGAATATACAATGATTCTCAGATAGTCGTTAATCAAGTTATTAGACTTACCAAGCCCAAGTTCCAAGGTTAGCTCTCTATGCTAAATAGGTACCATTGAAAGTGTTAGTTACCACCCATGCTCAAGCCATCCAGGTATATTAAGTGTGGTAAAAATCCTCTTGGCAATCTTTTAGCTGTAACTCAGGTATATCAAGTGTTGTAAAAATCCTTATAGGCTCCCGCCTAGGCGATGCCAGGCTAGCCTTACCGCCTACGATTTTGACTAATCCGCCTAGATGAGAATTGCTTCATTATCTTAGCATATAAACCGGTTTATAAGCACCATTTGTACACCAATTTAGGCTTGAAGCCTCTTCTAAGCATCAAAATGTTTGTTTCAAGAAATTTATCTTCATAGTTGCTTCCAAAACCATCTAAATCCATGATATCACATTATGGATCAATTAATACTAAACAAAATACTAATATTTTATCCAAAATCGATGAGTTTATCTAAAACACCTAGCTTCGATTAATCACCGCCTAGACGATTAATCCGTAGTCCATTCTTACCTCCTAGCATCCTCCTAGCAGTTTTTACAACCTTGGGTATATCAAACAAAACTTCAACCTTATTAAGTAGTAAGCAATTCAAACAGTGCACCAAAATGTTTTAGTCATGATTATTGCCATGATCAAGTAATATCACGCAACTTCCAGAAGTGCATCAAAACATTTTAGTCATGGTACAACTCTGATCAAGTGGCATCATGCAAGTTTCAAAGCCAATCTTTCACCTCTAGCCAAGAAAATAATTTTTCCTCATGGTAACTACTCAGTTTTACCAATAAATGATTTCACCTTACGGCAACTATTTGGTTTCACCAAGTTAATAATTTTGCCTCACAGCAATTACTTAATTTCGATAAGTAATTGATTTTGTCTAATGGTAACTACTTAGTTTCATCAAATAAATGATTTCGCCTCACGATTGCTATTTCAGTTTCATCAAGAAAATGATTTTGCCTCACGACAACTACTTGGTTTCACCAAGTAAATAATTTCGCCTCACGGTAATTACTTAGTTTCGGCAAGTAAATGATTTCGCCTTACGATAACTACTCAGTTTCATAAAATAAATGATTTCGCCTCACGGAAACTACTCAGTTTCGCTAAGAAAATGATTTCACCTTACTAAAATTACTTAGTTTCGTAATTGGGTAGATTCCTAAAAGGATGAATAAGTTAGGTAGATTCTCAAATGACTGGTAAGTTGGGTGGATTCCCAAAGAGATTAGAAGTAGGTTAGATTCCTAAAAGGATTAATAAGTTGGGTAGATTTCCAAAATATTAGTAAGTTGGGTAGATTTCCAAAGAGATTAGAAAGTTGGGTAGATTCCCAAAGAGATTAGTAAGTTGGGTAGATTTCTAAAAAGATTAATAAGTTGGGTAGAATCCCAAAAGATTAGTAAGTTGAGTAGATTCCCAACAAGATTAATAAGTTGGGTAGATTCCTAAAAGATTAGTAAGTTAGGTAGATTCACAAAGAGATTAGAAAGTTGGGTAGATACCCAAAAAGATTACTAAGTTGGGTAGATTCCCAAAAGATTAGAAAGTTGGGTAGATTCCCAAAGAGATTAGAAAGTTGGTTAGATTTCCAAAAAAGATTAATAACTAGGTAGGTTCCTAAAGAGGTTAAAAAGTTGGTAGATTCCCAAAGAGATTAAAAAGTTGGTAGATTCCCAAAATATTAGTAAGTTAGGTAGATTCCAAAAGAAATTAATAAGTTGGGTAGATTCCCAAAGAGATTAGTAAGTTGGGTGGATTCCCAAAGAGATTAGAAAGTTGGGTAGATTCCCAAAGAGATTAGTAAGTTGGGTAGATTCCCAAAGAGATTAGAAAGTTGGGTAGATTCCCAAAGAGATTAGAAAGTTGGGTAGATTCCCAAAGAGATTAGTAAGTTTGGTAGATTCCCAAAGAGATTAGTAAGTCGGGTAGATTTCTAAAAAGATTAATAAGTTTGGTAGATTCCTAAAGAGATTATAAAGTTGGATAGAATCCCAAAGAGATTAGTAAGTTGGGTAGATTCCCAAAAAATTAGTAAGTTGGGAAGATTCCCAAAAGATTAGTAAGTTAGGTAGATTCCCAAAAAGATTAATAAGTTGGGTTGATTCTCAAAAGATTAATAAGTTGGGTAGATTCCCAAAGAGGTTAGAAAGTTGGGTAAATTCCTAAAAGATTAGTAAGTTGGGCAGACTCCCAAAGAGATTAGAAAATTAGGTAGATTCCCAATATAGTGAGTTATGGTCCAGAAAAATCATGCATTGGGTAGATCCCAAATAGTAGTGAGTCACGGCCGATCATGTCATGCAAAGAGTGAGTCACGGGAAGTCGACCATGTCGAACGCATTGAGTAAGTCATAACCAAAGTGTTGTGCAAAAGAGTGAGCCGTGGCAGAATCGTATCATGCAAAGAGTGAGCCATGGTCAAAAGTGTCATGCATGGTGTTGTTTAGTGAGTTGTTAGTACCTTAGGCACTGTGCAGTTAAAGCGCTTAGCAGATTCAATGCGGCAGAGGTGCAAAAAGTCATAGTGGGGATAAAGCGAGAATATAGCGGGATATAGAGGATGACTCTAAAATAGCATATATAACTCGTACTTAATGTTTTTACAAATATATAAATGGTAACTAAATGAAAAACTAACATTAAATTGAATTATAATTAATTCATAAATAATTTTAAATAAATACATGCGCGAATATATTGTAAATAAATGTAAAACTGTTATATTACATAATCAAATTTTGTAGAATATTATAGTATTTTCATTTCTGAAAATATATTAAAAATTCAATTAAATAAATTAATTTCATAATTTTTAGTACGTATAAATGACATTTTTTAATTCATTTCTTTGAAATGAGATATAGCAGAAATAGCGAAATATAGCGGGAATAATGGGATATAGCGGAAATAGCGGGGCTTAAAGCGGAAAGGCTATATTTGGGGCTATATGGAAAAATCGTAGCGGCAGAAATCCACTATGAGATATACCAGAGTTATAGCGGGGCATTAACTAAACAGCTTAGGCATTGGTTTTGATGAAAACAACCATATGACATTATATAAAATATAGATATTATTGTCTTTATCAAAGTTATATATAGTATATAGTGCAGGATATTAGACAGGTGTTGATTAAGAAGACTATATGGTATCAATAGCAGATTCAAGAGCCAGATATAGAGATTCAAGAGTTAGATTGAAGACTCACGAGTATTAAAGATTCAAGATATTCCAGATAAGTTATAGAGTCATAGATTATTGTTAAAACCTTGATAGCACTTCTTTGATATCTCTCTTCATTTTTCTTTTAAATGGTTTACAAACGTTCTGAATTTCAAAATGATTTTAAAGAATCTCTGTTTTAAAATGATCTTTCAAAATAGCTTTCAAATGATATCTAAAGATTTGTATTTTGAGTAATTAAGTTTTTAAACTTTTAAATCTATTATACCATGTTATAATTTTAGTTTCATGATCTCCAAATGTTTATTTAGAAGTATATTATAACATTTATTATAACTTTATTTTTAAATATTATTCACTCATACTTTATATCTATTATTGTCAAAAGAAATTAATATTTTAATCCTTTGTATATTTAAAAAATATTTAAAATAATTTTATAAAGTTTTCTTAAGTTTTGATATGATTAAAATGTGTATAAACTATGTTTAGATGATTGTACAAAGTTTGAAAATATTCTACGAATCTTAGTTTTTTCAAAAACAATTTTTATTATGTTTTCAAAATATAAAGGGATATTTCGACATACCATAATACTATATTTCGACATATAGACCATTTTTTTTAAAATTCAAATTTGAATGGAAGTGACTTTTTGTCATATCTCTTTGCTAATGGACCTGACCGTTGTTTCTCTATAAATAGAAGGAGTTTCCAAAGAAATTTTTTAACTACTTTCTCATATTTTCTCTCTTCTTCTACAATCTTGATTTCCAAAAGAAAATCTACTCAAAATATTTTCAAATTCAATTGGAATCAAATTCAAACTCTATTGGTTTGATTCTCTATCAATTACTCTCTAATCTCTCTCATCTCTATCACTCAAAACACTATCGAATTGCTATTCAAGATGTTATAGGAACTTCAATAATCTGAGTCTATAAACTTTATCAAGTCATACTCTTATACTCTTGGATGTGCTTGGTATCCTTGAAATCAAAGTGGGTGTGCTGGTGTCCCATCTAAATCAAGTGGGTATGCTTGGTGTCTAATTTGAATCTAATTGGGTGTGATGTTGTCCCGTCCGAATCCAGTGAGTATACCCAGAGCTTGGAAAATTCGGAGGGTGTGTCTCGTATCCTTGAAATCGAGATGGTAAAGACTTTGATTTTTGAAAAGAAATCTATACAAAAATTATACGGGACTGGAAGTAGGGTAACTTCGAATCAGTATAAAAATTTCTGGTGTGATCTCTCCAACTCTTTACTTTTTACTTTTAATGCATTTATATCTATTTGTGTTTGCATCTATGATTGTTGATTTTGTGTTTTTAATCATAATTTTAAAAGAATCTAAAAAAAATCAGTAAACACTATTCACCCCACCTCTACTGTTAAATTAGCCTTATGATCCATCTTTCGCAAACTAACATTTGGTATCAGAGCATTAGTTTCCAAAGTTCATAATTTTTATTTTTGAAAAGTTTTGATGGCTAAGAAAACTATTAGTAGTATTGTTAGTAGCACTGTTAATTCACTTGTTTGTAACTCCTTTGTCGAAGGATGATCTAATGCTAGACCCCCACTTTTTAATGGCAGTAATTAAACATATTGGTCATGTAGAATCAAAATATACTTACAGTCAATTGGTTTGGATATTTGGAATATCACACAAAATGAGTACACTAAGCCCCAGATCGATTTTTCACAATGGACTGCTAACCAAAAGGCAGTCGCACAAAGTAATTCTAAAGCCATGAATATTTTATTTTGTTTATTGGATATAAATGATTCAAATAGAGTATCTATCTGTAAGTCTGCATTTGAAATATGGAGAACACTATAAGTTACACAAGAGGAACTAGTAAAGTCAAATAGACCAAAATTTCTATGTTAACTAAGCAGTTCCGATTATTTAAAATAAGTTCAAATGAGTCCATTTGTGATATGTATAGTATATTTCAAGATATAGTTCATTCACTAATTACATTGGATAAAAAAATTTCTAAAGAGGATCAAGTTAGAAAAATCCTTAATTCACTTACTCCTGAATGGGACCAAAAGACTCTTGCGATTGAAGAGGCTAATGACATTAGCACTCTGAAAATCTAAGATTTAATTGGAAATTTATTGTCATTTGAAGCATAAATGCAAAGAAGGAGAGAAAGCAAGGCAATAGAGAAGAATTTTTAATGTCACAATAGATGATCTGAATTCCGACAGCGATGATGATGAGGAAATTACCTTCATGACAAGAAATTTCAAAAAAAAAATTAAAATACAGGAAGATGAATAATCTAAGGAGAAATGATAATATAAATCCAGGAAGTGGAAGTAGAAGCGGAAATGTTGTTAGATGCTTTAACTATAATGAACTTGGCCATATGTAGAGAGACTGTCCACATCCGAAGAAACCAAAATACTCACTAAATACTGATTCATCCAGAAAACGGAGAAGAGCCTATACTGTTAGGCATTAGTTTTGATGACAACAACCATATGACATTATATAAAATGTAGATACTAATGTTTTTATCAAAGTTATATATAGTATATTGTGCAGGATATTAGACATGTGTTGATTAAGAAGACTGTACAGTATCAAGAGCAGATTCAAGAGGCTAGTATAGAGATTCAAGAGTTAGAGATTGAAGACTCATGAGTATTGAAGATTCAAGATATTCCAGATAAGTTATAGTGATAGATTATTATTAAAAACCTTTATAGCACTTCTTTGATCTCTCTCTTCATTTTTCTTTTCAATGGTTTTCAAACATTCTGAATTCCAAAATAATTTTAAAGAATCTTTGTATTCAAAATGATCTTTCCAAATATCTTTCAAATGATATCTAAAGATTATTATATTTTGAGTGATTAAGTTTTTAATCTTTTAATTCTATTATACCTTGTTATAATTTTATTTTTATGATCTCCAAATGCTTATAAGTATATTATAACATTTATTATAACTTTGTTTATAAATATATATTCACTTATACTTTATATATTTATTTTTGAAAGAAATTAATATTCTAATCCTTTATGTATTTAAAAAATATTTCAAAATAATTTTATAAAGTTTTCTTAAGTTTTGATATGATTAAAATGTCTATAAACTATGTTTAAATGATTGTACAAAGTTTCAATATATTCTACAAATCTTAGATTTTTCAAAACAATTTTTATTAAATGAGTTTTCAAAATATAAAGGGATATGTCGACATATAGACCGCTTTTTTCAAAATTCAAATTTGAATGGAAGTTTCATTTCATCCTATCTTTTTGTGAATGGACACGGCCGTTGTTTCTCTATAAATAGGAGGAGTTTCCAATGAAATTTTTTTTAACTATTTTCTCTCCTCTTTTACTCTCTTGATTTTCAAAAGAATATCTACTCAAAATATTCTTAAATTCAATCAGAATCAAATTCAAACTCTATTGATTTGATTCTCTATCAATTACTCTGTGATCTCTCTCATCTCTATCACTCAAAACATGATCAAAGTGCCATTCAAGAAGTTATAAGAGAATTTTTATTCAAGATCATGAATCTAGTTTGTAAACTCTATCAAATCATACTCTTATACTCTTTGGTGTGATTGGTATCCTTGAAATCCAAGTGGGTGTGCTTGTGTCCCGTTTAAATCAAATGGGTGTGCTTGGTGTCCCTTTTGAGTCCACCTGAGTTGGTTTCCCATTCGAATCCAATGAGTGTACCTTGAGCATGAAAAATCTTGATGGTGTGTCTCGTAGCCCTGAAATCGAGATTGTAAAGACTTTGATACTTGGAAAGAAATTTGTACAAGAAATTGTACGGCACTGGATGTAGGGTAACTCTGAACCATTATAAATATATTTGGCGTGATCTCTCCAACTCTCTACTTTTTACTTTTACTGCATTTATAAATGTTTGTGTCCGCGTCTGTGATTGTTGATTCTGTATTGTTTAATCATAATTTTAAAATAATTTAAAAACATTCACAAAAATTAGTAAACACTATTCACCTCCCTCTAGTGTTAAATTAGCCTTAAGATCCATCTTCTACAAACTAACACGAGTCACATCAGCCGCATGCAAAATATAGCCATTATACTGCCACTAGTAGTTTTCTAAAACCCGATACCCATGTGAGACCAAATCTAAATGACTGGAGCATAATATCAGAGTATTTTCGCCTCTAGGCACTCATTTCGAATTATTTCCTGAAATCCTCTAGATGAGGTTAAATTTCAAGTTATTTTCCAAAATTCTCTATATGGGGTTAGATTTCAAATTATTTTCCAAAACCCTCTAGACGAGGTTAGATTTCAAGTTATTTTCAAAATCCCCGGATGAGGTTATGTTAGTACCTTAGACATTGATTTTGATGATAACAACCATATGACATTATAAAAATATAGATACTAATATTTTTATCAAGTTATATTAGTATATAGTATAGGATATTAGACATGTACTGATTAAGAGGACTGTACAATATCAGTGAAGATTCAAGAGGCTAATATAGAGATTGAAGACTTATGATTATTGAAGAACTCAAGATTTCCCAAATAAGTTCCAAAGTCATAGAATTTTTGTTAAAACCCCGATAGCACTTCTTTGGTCTCTCTCTCTCTCTATTTTTTCCTTTTCAAATAATTTTCAATTTCAAATATCTTAAAATTCAAAAATACTTTTTAAAAGCGTTTTAAAATATACTTTATTATACATTGTTATAATTTTAGTTTTAAAAGCTTTCTAAATATTTATAAGTATGTTATAATATTTGTCATAACTTTGATTTTACATATACTTACTTAGACTTTATTATTTATATTTAAATTCCTTTATATACTCAAAATATTCTAAAAATAATTTTATAAAGTTTTCTCAAGTTTTAATATGATTAAAATGTGTATAAGCTATGTTTACATGATTGTACAAAGTATCAATATATTTTACAAAACTTACTATATTCAAAACAAATTTAAAAAGAGTTTTTCAAACTTTCAAAGGGATATGTCAACATACCCTAACCCCATATATCAACGTTTGGAATGTAGATTTCAAAATTCAAATTTGAATTGAAGTGTCTTTTCATCGTTCTCTTCGTGAATGGACATGACTGTTGTTTCTCTGTAAATATGGGTTAAACCAACGAATTTTCTTTAACTACTTTCTCATGTTTTCTCTCATCTTTTACTCTCTTGAATTCTAAAGGAAAATCTACTCAAAATATTCTCAAATTCAATTTGAATCAAATTCAATATCTATTGATTTGATTCTCTATTGATTACTCTTTGATTTCTCCCATCCCTCTCACTCAAAAAATATCAGTGTTATTCAAGAGTCTATAGGATCATTTGTAATCAAGATCAACGATCCGAGTCTGTAAAACTCTATCAAATCATACTGTTATACTCGTGGGTGTGATTGTAGCCTGTGCAAATCAGTTGGGTGTGCTTAGTAGTTCGGAAATCTAGTGGGTGTGCTTGTGGCCCATGTAAATCAAGTGACTCTACCCACAGGTCGGAAAGTCTGGAGGGTGTGTCTCGTTGCCTTGAAATCGAGATTGTATTTGCTTTTGCTATTTGGAAAGAAATATGTACAAGGAATCATACAGGACTGGATATAGGGTAACTTCGAACCAGTATAAAATTTTGGTGTGTTCTTTTCTTTTTACTTTTACAGCATTTATATTTACCTCTTTTTGAATCTGTGGTTGTTAATTGCATTGTGTAAACTATCATCTTAAAAGAATTAAAAGGATTCACAAAAATTTTAAAAACACTATTCACCCCTCTCTAGTGTTAAAGTAGCCTTAACATCCATCTTTCGCCAAAACAATAGGTTAGATTTCAAGTTATTTTCTGAAATCCTCTATATGAGGTTAAATTTCAATTTATTTTCCAAAATCCTCTAGATGAGGTTAGATTTCAAGTTATTTTCCAAAATCCTCTAGATGAGGTTAAATTTCAAGTTATTTTCCAAAATCCTCTAGATGAGGTTAGATTTCAAGTTATTCTCCAAAACCCTCTAGACGAGGTTAGATTTGAAGTTGTTTTCCAAAATCCTCTATATGAGGTTAAATTTCAAATTATTTTTCAAAACCCTCTAGACGTGGTTAGATTTGAAGTTGTTTTCCAAAATCCTCTATATGAGGTCAAATTTCATATTATTTTCAAAACCCTCTAAACGAGGTGGGATTTCAAGTTGTTTTCTGAAATCCTCTAAATGAGGGTAGATTTCAAATTATTTTCCAAAACCCTCTAGATGAGGTTAGATTTCAAGTTATTTTCTAAAATCCTCTAGATGAGGTTAGATTTCAAGTTATCTTCTGAAATCCTCTATCTGAGGTTAAATTTCAAGTTTCCAAAATCCTCTAGACGAGGTTAGATTTCAACTTATTTTCGGAAATCCTCTAGATGAGGTTAAATTTCAAGTTATTGTTCGAAATCCTCTAGATGAGATTAGATTTCAAGTTGTTTTTCAAAATCCTCTAGATGAGGTTAGATTTCAAGTTGTTTTCCGAGAAAGATTTTAGATGAGGTTACATTTCAAATTATTTTCAAAAGCCTTTAGATGAGGTTGGATTTCAAAAATGTTTTTGAAACAAGGTCAAATATTTATAAGTTGTCTGGGTAAAGAATTATTGCAGGGAATTCTTAGGATAACTACTTCGCACAAAGGCTCTGGTCAAGCTTATAATGGAAACGGAACTAACAAGTGTAGTATTAGAAATGATATGGCACCCTTCTTTGTAAAGTCCACCTCATAACAACCTTATGAGATGAACTTTAGGGGCATATTTTACACCATAATCTAAACCTAGTACAAATTACAAATGTTCAAAAGGAATGCTCCTTGGCTTGTAATTCCAAGACCTATTATTTGTTTTTCATTGAAAGCTTAAGCACCATGATCAATATCCGAGAACTCGATGTCTGAAAGCAAGAGCAAAGACGTCGATTAAAATCAAGACCAATGTCCAATTAAGACAACAAGCTCAGCCTGGAGTGGCAACTACCGAGACCAAAGACATTTCAACAAGTATCAATAATCAACGACTCAGATAGCCTTGGACCGAGATCAACGGTCAAGATAAACGAAAGGAATCGATGGAACTATATATATATAAGCGACATGTCATCAATCCACATCAAAGTACTCTCAACAAGATAATGACAAGTGTTTGAATTCAAGCTGCCAATAGCAAGCCAGGTCATCAATCCTCGTGAAAGTCCCTGCACTAATGGGAGAACCGTAAATTTACTATAAATAGAGGACCATGTGCTACTTAAAAGGGACTGAAGAGAGATTTTCTGACATTCTACTATGATCCCTTATTCTTTACTCTATTTAGAAAGCTTTAATCAAAAGACCATTTATGGTGGATTTTGCAACAGAAGTACTTGTATATCGAATTAAGGAATAAAAGCTCATGGCAAAATCTTCAAAGTGGACGTAGGGATCTCGATCCCAAACCACTAGAAATCCCGTGTCTTTTTACCTTTCCTTGCTTATTATCTACATAATTTCGGTATTCATTCAATTTATCTACATCCTTTCGGAACAAGACTCCGAAAGCTTTGGAGTGTTAGTCGGACGAAAAATATGTCTAACAATACCATTTTGATATTATAATTAATTTTTGTTCTGAAAGAATCTTCAAACTGTGTTCATACATGTGACTAAATCTTTAGTGCGACAATGACGGTGATTCTTTTTTCAAACCAACTAATTCAACGACTACTTCTTCTTTTATCAATTTGTCTTTTCTAAGCTTGCATAGATTTTCTTCCATCTTTCCATCGTCAATACAAGCATGCTTTTAACTGTCTTTAACAACCATCTTGAACATGGATCTTACATCGGTTAAATTGTATTATACTTGGCAATGTTTAACATGATAGAGTTAGGGGTACGCCCTAGGGGCAATTATGTAATTTGTTACATATATCTAACTCGTTGACCAATCTTGTTCGAAATAAAAGGTATTTTCTTCCTATTATATACTTGATATAATGTGATTATATTAATTAATTAACTTAATTAAAAGTATATTTAATAGAAAAATCTATAAATGGAATATTTTGTGATAGTAGTTACAAAGTGTTGTAACCGTGAGTAATTTATCACAACGAAACAAATATACCATTTTAAATGTTCCTAGTCAAGATGCATCGAGACTGGATATCGATGTATCCGTTGAGACTGGAGTACGTAATGCTCTCCAAATATTGGGCAGTGTATTACTCATGATACTAGGGGCACCTAGGGGTTACGTACTGATATTTATTGGATAACTATAGAACGACTCACTCGATAGTTTTCTGTTGGTCAATATAACTAAGGTCAAATAGAAAATATCGATGTGACTGATTTACACAGTTCTCTCGACTTGAGAATACTATGGATCTTCAATATGAAAGCTCTGTTTTGATTATAGCCAAATCATGGCATCCATCGAGCGACTATAGTTGGGTCGAGTGGAAGTATTGGAAGTGAAGCACTATTCAAGAAAGGATTTGTCTCCTCAGTTATATGCGATTAGTATCACAGTCAACTCAAGTCAACTCAAAGTCAAAGTCTCTGGCTAGAGCATTTCGGTTAATAATAATTATTATTATTGAACCAAGGACTTTGTATTTAGACTATAAATTTGAATGTGGATGAGGTTGGAATTTTGACCATTACCAAATTCCATAAGTCCAAAGTGATATAGTTTTGATGAAGAGAATTGGTGTAAACAAATGTCACAACCAGGTAACGCTTATTAAACCAAATTGGATTTTACCGAAAATGAGTAAGCGATAAATTTGGCCAAAATGTCACACCACCTGCTAAGTGACGTGTGAACGTTAACATTAGAATAGTCCGATATTAATCGCTTACCAAATTTACACCCAAGAGTTACACAACTGAAATGATGAATTCCCTTAAGACCGAACGATTTAATTAGTTTATAATTGTTATAAATTAATTAATATTTATGAAATATTAATTATAAAATTTGAATATGATTTGAGAAACAAATAATGTTATATATATTTATAACAGTTATAAATATATCGATCGATATACAATATCGACAAGCGATTAAATTAGATTTAATTGCATAGTATTTTGGCTTGGGCTTAGATGGGTTTAAGGCCCATCATTAGGGCTGCAAAATTTCGGTTTTGGGAAGGTCTAGGGGTGGCTAAAACATAGGGAATTGGCTTGGAGATAATGGGTTGAGATAAAGTGAGAATGGATAAAAAGGTTTTCCTCGTTTCTCTCTAATACAACCCTATATATATATATATATATATATATATATATATGTATGTATGTATGTATGTATGTATGTATGTACGTATGTATGTATGTATGTATGTATGTGTTTGTACCAAAATTGGACACATCACTCTTCGGAAGTGTTTGAAGAGATAAAATGAAGAAAATAAATGAAAAAAGTGGATTATCTAACAAACACTCCAAATAATAATCAGAAAAATGGCAGAGAGACACAAAGATTTAGAGTGGTTCGGCGTGTTTCCTACGTCCACTATGAAATGGTTGACTTTATTAACTTTTGCTTGCTGGTTACAACGAACTACAACAGTGAATTTCGAGTGCAACAGTGATTTTCGAGTACAGTAATGATTTCGGCAGAATCTGGGCATTGAAGAGCCAAAAAAGTCCCTTTTCTGTAGGTCATGGGATGTTATTTATAGGTGTAGGCTGCAAATATCTCGCTCAGTTCTCAGAAGACCTCTTCTCTTACGTGGGTGGGCCCACATGATTGATCCCATGACATTTGCACTCGGTCCGTGATCGATACGAACGAATTTCATATCGATCAAAATTTCGTCCAATCAAGTCGAGATCGATCATGAACATTTTTGAGGATGCACGTAAGCTCTTGTGAAAATTGGTGGCATTTGGACTTGTAGATTTTGAGTTATGATCGATGCAAGTTTGGATTTATTGAAGGCTGTTGAATTCACATTGGTCCTTCTTTGCATCGCTCTGTTCGTATCGATCCGAGCACGTGCCTGCAAGTTAACGTGGCGCTAACTTTTTGGATCGATCCACTTTTGAGGCCGAATCGACCAACTCTCCTTTTTATTTAGGCCACGTTCGTATTGACCTAGAACCATTCTTTGTATCGGTCCAGGCAGCAACTTTCGCATCGATGTTCTAAGTTAGCTTCGTATCGATCAAAATGATGACGCTCGTATCGATCCTTCATGTGTACTTCGTATCGATCAAAATGATGATGTTCGTATCGATCCTTCATGTGTACTTCGTATCGATCAAAATGATGACGTTCGTATCGATCCTTCATGTGTACTTCGTATCGATCATTGGCCGATCGATACAAAAATAGGTGAGTGGGTGGATCGATACGAAATGGCAAGCTTCCATGGATACAGAGCAGTATGAGGAAGGATGGATACGAAGAATGCCGCTCTCTATGGATACGAACTTGTGCTCTCCTGATTGATACGAAATCATGCACATCTGATGGAGTTGAACCAGATCGATACAAAGGAGGTTTCTTCCTGTTTGCTTGATAGATACGAACAATGGCTACCTGGTGGATACGAAGTGATGCTCACTGATGGATACGAAACTATACGGTGGATGGATACAAATTGCTGATTGTTGACGGATGCGAAGTGTTGAGGCTTGATGGACGCGAAGTGTATGGATACGAAGCAAGCATGCTTTTCATGAAATTTGATCGATCCATAACTCGAGCATACGAACTCCAATTGACTTGAAATTTGGAATGTTGGCTTTCATAGCTTTGCTTGTCTTGTCATATCAATTGTAGCTTGATCCGAACTCGATCAAAATTTACCGACATCCATAGCTAACTTGTACATAAATGGCAATCGAGGAGAACTATCTTTGGTTTCCAGTCGATTCTTTGTTGTCACAGCCTTGCCAAAAGGTGGGATAACAATATGTATCTCTAAAAACAATTACTAACCTTTTTGGCCGCCATTACCTTCTACATTGCTGGTTAAAAAATAGCTCTCAATCCACTCCAAAATTCTCAAATATATTTCAAATTAAAATAATATTATTCGATAGTTAGAGGTCGGTGATTCCGCACTTGCAATCTGACGAATCAAGAACAGTAAAAGGAAGGGAAGTCATTGCTTCAAAGTGGATTCAAAGGCATTATTAAATTGGTAATTTTAATTCATATTACAGTAATTAAATTATATTCTATGATCCTATATGAGCAATTTCATACCTATTTAAATATATTGCTACTATATGTTTAGTTAGGTGAGATTTTGTAAGTAGATGTGGTTGTCACAAATCAATTTGGTTATGTGCATAATTTGTTTATTATACTATTTGATTTATGTATAGATAAATGTTGTTTACTGTACAAAATCATTTTTTGTCATTAATAATTTTTTATATATATTTATTAATAAATTCATATATATATATATATATATATATTAGTGTATATTTCTCTCTCATAATAGAATATATGTATATATAAGATATATAAGATATATATATGATTTAAAAAATGTAGTGCACATATTTATATATAATATGAATTTAAAAATTAATTATCATACATACATTCATATTTTTAAATTAACATTTATTGAATTTTTGAATTGTTTATTATATATAAAATAATTATTACATTAAAATTCAATTTTATATTAAAAAATTATTATATCATTTCAGAAACATATAGAAAAAATTTAGGAATTTTTCAATAAAGTTTATTATTTTTAATAATTAATATTATTTTGGAAAATCTGTTTATGATTTATTAAAAGTAATAATTTAATTGAAAATTTCTTCAAAATTTTTCGTAACCTTTCATTCATGATCTTAGAATTTTTGAAATTTTAAAATATGAATTTTTATTAATATATTATTTTATATTAAATAATTATTGCCGAAATCAATGTATTTGTTTTCAAAAATAATAGTTCAACTTTGAAAAATCTCCAGATTTTTTCTAAGCTCTATTTTATGATCCTAGATTTTCAAAAATTGTAAAATTTCAATTTTCATTAATAGATTATTTTATGTTAATTATTTATGGATGAAAATGATATTTTATTCATAATATATACAAATTAAAATACTAAAATTATTATGTTTGCAAAACTATGTTAATTTTGAATTATAAATCATTTTTAATAATTGTTCTCTCTCTTTCTATATATATTTATCTATATATAAATGTTTTATGCTCAAATATTATATATAATATATTTATACATACATATGTGTGTGTGTGTGTGTCTATATATATATATATATATGTATGTATGTATGTATGTATGTATGTATGTATGTATGTATATTGTAACATATATACATGTACATATTTGGACAACATACATGACATACAAAATGACCTAATATGTCTGTTGCGATGTAAATCCCAACGTCTATATATGGGCATATTATACCTTTCATGGATTATTATGTTACACATGCACTCACACATATATGTATATGATACATTTATGTATAAACTAAATCAAATAAAATTAATTTCATATCTTAATATATTTGAATTTAAGTAAAATAAATGATTTTATTTAAATGAAATTTAGAAATGTTCTAATTCAGTTAGACTTCATAGGCCCAATAAAAGATCCAATAAGGTAATTTTTTTGAAATTCACCCATAACTTCCGCTGCGGGCTAGTCCAGTTCCAACATAACATGTTTGTAAATAAGTAGTCTGCTTAGTTGCATGAGATGTGGAAGCATTTTCTAGGTTGTAGATAAAGAAATAAATTAGTGGGTTAGTGTGTTTTGAGTACATAGTCTAAGTGTAATTTTACTAAATAGATCTAGAGTCGCCGATTAGAGGAATTAAAGATCGCTGATATAAATAATTATAGATTCAATAATAAGAACACAAAATTGAACCCAAAACTTTCTACTATTAATGAATTTGAGGAGATATACAAATTAAGAGGGAAGACAACTAGATTTAAAAATTGTATTTTTCAATTACTTTATTTGTTTGATTATAATGGTTAAAGCCTATACATTTATAAAGGAGAAAGTTGGGTTAGAGAGGAAGAAACTTTGAAGTTTTCCACTATAAAATATCTCCTTGAAAATAGAATCTGACTTTGCCTCGGTATCAACCCTTTGAATTGAGATATTGTGGCGAATAATTCCAACACTCCACCACGACGCAATATAAAAATATCTAATCTCTCTCCATCCATCTTGACTAACCCACTTAACAAATAAAGGAAAGATTTCATTAGGTCCACGCAATTAGGCGTCATTAGCTTCTAGCCAAGCTAATCAAGTTTGAGCAATGTTCAAATTTCTCTCTTAGAATTGACTTTGTCATCATATCACTCGGGTCGTCTTTTGTATGCACTTTTGGTAACTTTATCTTCCGATGCTCTTCTTCCAATATAAGAAAGAACCCGTGCACATCTATATGTTTGATGCTTGCACTGTAAGCTTAATTCTCCATCAGATGTATATCACTATGATAATCTGAATGAATCTCCGCAGCCTTCTACATCGTATCAAGATCCTTTAACAACTGCAACAAGTATATCCCCTCCTTAGTTACCTCCACAACACAAACTAACTCTTCCTCGCTGGTCGAAAAAGAAACAATAGACTAGCTTTGATCTCCATGAAATGGGCCATATGCCAAGTGCAAACACATAGCTCAACACCGACTTTCGACTGTCTATATCCATCGCATAATCTGAGTCGGAATATCCAGTAAGAACAAGATCGTTACCAACTACCCCAAATAACAAGCCAACATCCAAAGTTTGTTTCAAATATCTCAGAAACCACTTCACTGTTTGCTAATGAGCTTTTCCTGGATTGGATATATACCAACTCACAATACCTACTACATGAGCCAAATTTGGTCTAGTGCACACCATAACATCAAACTCCTCACGACACTAACATATGGAATATCCTCTATAAGAACTTTCTTCTCATCCGATGTAGGAGACATATCATAATATAAAATAAACTAAGATCCCAATGGAGTAGTAACCAGTTTTTCCTTCTCCACCTCACATCGAGCGAGAACTTTCTCGATATACTATGTATGAGTGAGTCTTAATTATATTCTCCGCCTATCTCTGATAATCTTCATCCAAGTATTCAGTGTGCCTTTCCTAGGTCCTTCATGCCAAACACGCTACTTGGCTCCGCCTTCAACTCAATAATACTAGCCATAAAATGTGAAGAAATCAACATATCATCTACATATAGTAATAAATAAATCATACCAGCCTCTTATCTCCTAAAGTACATACACTGGTCCTTGCAGCTCTTGGCGAATCCCTGTGAATGCATAAACTTGCCAAATCTTTTGTACGACTATCTTAAGGATTGCTTCGATCCATACAAAGATTGTTCAGCTTGCACACAAAGTCTAGCTTCCTAGAATCAGTGAACCCCTCTGACTGATAGATATAGATATCCTTCTCGAGATCTCCATATAAAATGCAGTCTTTACATCTACTTGCTCAAGCTCCAAATCAAAATGAGAAACTATAGCCAATAATACACGAATTGAAGTATGTCTCATAACCAAAGAGAATATGTCATCAAACTCCTCACCCTTCCACTATGCATACTCCTTCGCACCTAATCTCATCTTATATTTCACATCTCCATCGTCTTCCACTCTATGCCAATGGCTTGCACACCCGAAGGAAGAGGCACTAAATCTCAAGTATAGGATTTGTGCAATGACTCCATCTCCTCCTCCAAATCTAGCCTCCATCTATCATACTCAGCTGACATGGTAGCATCTCTATAGTCCCATAGCTCATCATAAATAAGCCCCAAAGCATATGTCACCAAGTCATCAAAATCAATATCATCTATACTAAGCCCAACAAAACCACGAAGCCAAGTAGGCTTCCTCCTCTCTCTCTCTCTCTCTCTTTGGTTTAGATTGAGACCGCTATTCACCATGATTTTGAACCTCTTCTTCAGCTACAGTGACATCGATAACACTATTAACTGCCTATCTACGGAAAGAATTTGATTACTTGCTCTATGTTTGGTACTCCTCTGTCCTCGAACTGTCATCAACTGATGTAGGATCCACCTTCAACATAGCATACTTATCAAATGAAGCAGCCTGCTAGTCACAATCTTCTTTGTACTATGACACCTCATCTTATACCCCTTTATGATACCCAAGAAAAACAAACTTGCTTGCCCTTGGATCCAATTTACCCTTGCTCACATGAACATAAGTTGGACATCTAAACACTCTAAGGAATGAATATCTCACGGGAATACCTTTCCATACTTCCTCGAGGATATTCATATCTACGGAAGAAGAAGGTATACGGTTAATGAGGAAAACAGCCGTAGATAGGTCCTTAGCCTAGAACCCCTTATCCAAACCAGCCGTCAACCTCAAATATTGGGTCCTCTCCAACAATGTCTGATTCAACCTCTCTGCCGCACCATTCGACTATAGATCAGTCGGTGTGGTATAATGTCTGCTGATAACTTCGTACTCACAATAGTGGATGGATTCTTGTAACATAAATTTACCACCATTGTCTAATCTCAGAAACCTCAACTTCTTCCCTGACTGCTTCTCCACTGTTGCCTTCCACTTAAGGAACATGCCAAAAGTATGACCTTTGGACTTCATGAAATATACCTAGACTTTCCATGAGAAATCCTTAATAAAAGAGACAAAATACTTTGCTCCACCTAGTGAACCACATGGTGATGGCCTCCACATACATCAGTATACACATAATCTAACACATACATTACCTTGTGTGAACCAACATCAAACACAATCTTCTTCTGCTTAATGAGCACACATCCCTCATAGAACCCAAGCTTTGACTTATCATCACACTCAATCAAGTCACGCCCGCGTAATAACTCCAAACTTCACACTCCAACATGTCCTATCCTAAGATCTCACAATCGATTCAAGTCTAGATTAAAAAAACTAACTACTATAGACGACTCCCATATAGTAGTGCTCCCATTCGACAGAAATAAGTTACCTTCCCTTACACATTTCATTAAAATCTGCGAAACCTTCACTATAGTCAAACTCTTGTCTTTTATAGCAATCCTCGGACTAAGCCTAATAAAAGCTCGACAATAAACTCCTACGTAACCGTGGTACATTTCTCACATCAGTAATAGTCCTAACCAACCCATCAAACAGCCCAATCCTCACATTTCCAACACCAACTATATGACAAGACGCGTCATTTCCTATAAGAACTGAACCCCCATCAACTTCTTTATAAGTGAGTAAACAACTTCTACACGACGTCATGCGATAAGATGCTCCAAAGTCAATAATCCACAGTACACTCCTCGTGGAGGATGCACTAGCTAAAAGAACAGATACATCAATATCACTACTCTAATCTGATGTCTCTACCTCTATTGTAGATGTCGATGTCTTTTCTTTTACTTTCTTTTCTCTTCTTCTTCAACTCTGGGCAGTCATACTTATGATCCCTAGGCTTCCTACGTGAGTAACAAATCCTCTTCTTAGGCCCTCTAGATTTTGATCTAGACTTCGATCTACCACTGTATTACTTGCATTGGTTCAAATTTCTCCCCTTAAAAAACAAAGCCTCCGAACCATCTCCACTTTCATTACCAGTCAACTTCCATATCAACGCTTCCTTATGCAACCATGCTTTAACATTAGCTAGGGTAATGGTAGTCCTCGCATATATCATGAAATTCACAAACATACCATACTCTAAAGGTAGTGAGCACGACAGCATGACCGTCAATGCTTCATCTGTAACATCTACCTCCACTGCCTTCAACTTCATCATCAAAGTGGTCGGAATATCAACGTGCTCCAAAAGTGAAGTTTCGAGTTTCATTCTAAAGGTATAAAGCTACTGTTGAAGAAAAATACAGTTTTCCAAAGACTTATCCAGATATATTTTTGTTAACGCATTCCATAACTTCTTCGCCTCCTTTATGTGCGAAAAAAACTAAGGATTTCATTTGAAGGCACAACCAAATGATGGTAAGGGCTTCTTTTTTCCTCCTCCTCCAATACTTCCGTTGATAGTCCTTTCCATTTATCCAGCTCTGAAACTACTTTAAAAGTTTTTTCCTTCTTAGGCACCGCCTCCATCTTCATCCTCCAAGTTCCAAAATATCATTTTCCGTTGATTCGATTCAATGCATAATTATTCAGACTATCCTTGGATCCCGCTGTTGCCAACTAACTGTCAGTGACTCCCTGGCTGTGATACTAAATGTAAGTGTAATTTTAATAAATCGATCTAGAGTCACTGATTAGGGACTAAAATTCTACTGATATGAATAGTTATAGATTAAATGACAAGAACATAAAATTAGACTCAAATCTTTCCTTTATTAATGAATTTGAGGAGATACAAGAGAGATATAAACTAAAAGAGAAGATTAAAAAGTGCATTTTTTATCATTTTATTTGCTTGATTTTAATGGTTAAAGCTTATGCAATTATATAGTAGAAAGATGGTTTGAAGAGTAAGAAACTTTGAAGTTTTCCACTACAAACTATCTTGTTGAAAATAGCATCCGACTTTAATCCGGTATCAACCCATTGATTTGACATATCGTGACGAATAATTCCACCATATAGTTCCTATATATAAGCAATTTTAGTTTAGTAGCATTCTTCCTTAAATTATTCTAAGAGCATCCACTATCATCTAAGTAGTGTGACTCTGAGGGCACCACCTTGGTTCTCAAGCACCGCGGTCGGCGGTTGGTCGCCGACTGCAGTGAAAATAATAATTTATTTGACGGTTAACTGTCGGACACGGTGGCTCAAGTACAAAACATACGCTGTTTGCACTGTCCTCTGATCATTCAGTAGAAAATAGTTTTTTTTTTAACCGTCCTTTGCATGTCTCTCCATGATAGTGAGAACTATACCATCATACATTTTGATTTAACAGCTCTATTGCTACCAATCTTCAAAGAATGACCCTCGACCATAAATAGTTATGCTACTCCTTCTGAGAATTGTTTTTAACCAGTAAAATCATTCACACATGCATGGCTTTTTAGTCAACAAGTTATACATCACCAAATCGATATCTTTGTTTGTTTCCATGTCGTTTCATTTTAAATTATTATGTAATCCATCATTTGAAATTGAAGTACTAGCAACATTACCCCGTTGCTTCATTTCACTATTAATATCTGCATTATTCCTAGTTAATGCCACAAAATTTCCTTTTAAAGTGGTCATCTTCTACCACAATTGTAACGTTTCTAGCATTCTTCTTGCTTCTTGCTCTGACCGCAAACTTTATTTTCATTGATGTCACAATTTGTTGACAATCCTCTCTATATGCTCTCTGTTGATGGACATATGCTGAATCTAATTGGAAATTTCAACACGACTGCAAAATGAAGAAAATACCCTGAAAGTTCTAGCGTTGAAATATTCCGACTTTTCTCGCTCTAGTCAACTGGAAATTCCATCAGTTGACTGCAAAAGCAGTAGTGCATTCGAGAAGAAAACATGTCAAAACTCAGTCGACGGGTATTGGTAATCCTACCAGTCGACTGGAAAACTGTACCATATGCTGCAGCATTTTGGTTTCTTATTGCCTTCTCACTTCATCTATTTTTCTACTTAAAAAATGAAGGCTCTGTTTGGTTTCGTTTTGAGTTTTGTGTTTTGCGTTTTCAATATACACTACAAAATACAAGAAAATGTGATAAATTTTTTACAATTATTAGTCATCGCGATGATGAACGGAAAATAGAGAAGATGAATTGTTTTCCATTCTTTTGTTATGTCTCAAAACATGAAAAATCGAATAAACTTGTTTTCTATTTTCTATGTTAAGTTTCATTTTTCAAAATTGTCTGTTTTTCAACAATACATAATAAATGCGAATTTTTATTTAGAAGAAAACACAAAACTAAAAATTTCAAACCAAACGGGGCCGAATATTTTAGTTTAAACAATAGGTTTTGTTGATTTATTACTCGATGATTTTATTGAAAAAGACCAAAGTCGTGCTATTTTTTTCACTCAAGATTGGGTTTCTATGACAGGTGTTATTCCCGTGGCTTCTGGAGGTATTCATGTTTGGCATATATCTACTCTAACTGAAATCTTTGAAGATGATTCTGTCCTAGTTCGTTGGAGGAACTTTAGGGCTAAAACTTCTAAAATTCTACTTTATTGACACAATTGTCTCTTCTCCGCTCCATTTCTACTCCTCCACACGTTCTCTTCTTCTTCTTTGATGCTGGAGATATCTTATCACATCTAACCATAGCTCCACTTGTTGCTAGCTAGCCAACATGTCCTCCTTATTTATGTGCATTTAATCCTCTTCGAGAATTAATGTCAGTTTGAAAAATACTCAGTCTTGATAGTCAGTGAAAATATTTTTGATCAGGTTGATGATAAGTCAAACATACTAGTATATATAGTAGAATTTAAAGTAGAAGTTCAACGTACTAACACAACTTTTTAAGCTTGATTTTGAGAGCTTCAAAAATATATAATATGTTCATTGTGTTATCTGTCACAGAAGTAGACAGGGTATAACTTCTTTCTAAAATAAGAATGCAACTGATAATACACTCCTTTATAAATTATAATGGAAGAAACAACACCGATAAAACTGTAAACATTCACTTACACAAGCACATTGTTCTGTCTCTTTTTTTCACACAAGTGGAATCAAAACTTAAATAGAAAGAATCGTTGAGATATAAAGTTGTTTGGTGCTATAAAAAATGATTGGACGTGATTGAATTATTTGATAGGAGAAAATTTACTTGGCTCCCAAGCCTAGTGAAGTAGCACACTTCTTCTTGGACTTCAAACCAATAAAAATGGTTGCTTATTAGAGAGCCCAGTGGCTCTAGCATCATATTAGATAACCACTTCTGATTGCAAAACCAATAAATAATGTGAAAAGTGTTTTTTTTTTCCTTAATATTTATATAGATTTCATTATATGTTGGGACATTTTGTCGAACATCCAAAATAATTTCAAAATCTACATCCGCTCCTTTCCAAAAAAAGCAGTTTCAGAAAACACCCCTTCGACTTTTACATCGCAAACATGCAGTTTAAAAGGTGTATATATATGTAGCTGAAGTTGCAAATAATTGCATGCAAAACTGTATATATTTGCAGAAAAAACATCGTATATTTACAATTAAAAATGCAACTTTTCGTTTTACAATAATGTACGGGCAGAATCACATATATCTTTACTTCTAACTGCATATATATTTACTGTTTAGTTGCATATATTTGCATTTTAAATCGTATATTTTGTTGCAAACATTGAAAGAAGTTTTTGTGAAACTTGTTTTGGATGAGGTCTTTCAGGAATTAAGTTTGGAAACAAAGGGCAGATGATAATTTACACCTATATGTTGGTGTGTGTATCAGTGTATGTATATGCATGCAATTCAGCAATCAATTCATTATTGGGTTTCATCTTATATTTACCCTACTCATCTAACTGAATTCTATAAATCCTTTTTTATGGTTTAGCTAAAAAGAATTAATTACATATGTTTAAAATTCTAATTTAAATCAATAATTAGTTTTGTTTTTTCTCCCATCTTCAGAGAAATAAACATAGGTATGGTTATAATTTCACGAAAGCAACTATCTCGGTTTCATATATACAGGTATATATAATATATATAGTCCCACACTAGATGCATCAAAAAAAAAAACCTCACGCACACCCATGTGGTACTATTTTCAGTATTGCCGACATGCAAAAAGTCAGAAATTTTTTCTCCGTATATGACCACATAGGAACAGTAATTCGTACCGACTTGTTCTCATCTTTTGTTCTTTTGCCCATCAATCTGCTCTATTGATATCCAGTGATATTTCAATTGTTTATGTAAATACTAAATATACATACAAAGTGATTTTAAGAGCTCAAGTTTAAGCTGTGGTTAGAGATATTATAATGGCTAAACTCTACTTAAATAAAGTATCATTTTTGTTATTAAAAAAAATCATTGGCGGGGATGGTTTACATATGTCAAAGTCTACAAAGAAAATTTGTGAGAGGTGGATATTTTGAAATCAGATAGCCTTTTCAAAGAATCAAGAATCATCTATATTTCCTTGGGCAAAAGATGACCATATTTCATGAATCATATGCATAAATGTACATATTCCTTTGCAATAAGTAGAACGTTGAATTGCCCACATATATATGTTCCAAAACATGGCTGTGCTACTTGCACCCATCAACATGAAAAACTCCGTATTTGCGGTGGAGAAAATTTAGGGCCTGATATTATTCTCAATAATGGAATTGCTTTCCAACTTTCTAAGATATACTACATTTTTGATGATGCTATGAATCACATGACAGTCTCACCACACAAAGCAGATATTCCACTCACGCTGCTACCACATCGACACGGCTTCACGAAGTAGATAAGTTTTGCTTTTGTTAAAGTTAGTACAGTATATACATGGAGAAATCATCTTTATTATCCAAATTAAGTAGCAAGCGTTGTATTACGATTGCATCCCTACGATATGCCAAAATAATAAAGGATATGGTTTTTATTCTTTACATGCATTTATATTGCTTTCGATGAACAAAGTAGATACCTAGCCTCATTATATATACACTGCTCTCATGGTACATGCCTATTAACTCAATAAAGAGTGTTACTAAAAATATATAGTGTACGATGTCTTTTGATCCTTTAGTTTTGAGTCGTGTTGTAGGTGATGTAATTGATGACTTTGATAGGCGTATACCTCTAAGGGTTATGTATAATGGAAGATCGGTTCTCAATGGAGTTGGTATGAAACCATCTATTATCAATGACAAACCTAGAGTTGAAATAGGAGGTGTACCGAGAATGTTTTACACTCTTGTAAGCTCAAGCCTTATAATTTATAATTGTAATCTGATCATTTTATATAGTTGAAACTTGAAAACACCGATCATGCACATGAAAATGCAAAGTTTCTAACTTATCATACAAAGTCATCCTGCACCTTATTTTCCATTTTTGTTTGATTAGTGTTCTTTTTCAGGTAATGGTCGATCCCGATGCTCCAAACCCGAGCAATCCTTCTTTAAAGGAATACTTGCACTGGTAAGTTTTCAATGTTTAGAAATCATGACTATTTTTAACTTGAAACACAGCTAATGAGTGAAGCAGAAGCCTTAGTCTGTCGCACTTAGCTTGTCTAAATCTCAAGGTATGTGTCAAGTTTAAGAGAGTGTTCTATGAGGTGGTACTGAAACTGATTAAAATGCTAGCACATTCACGTCACATATATGTATCATGACACATATTCTAGTATATCATATATGTGCATATATGATATACTATTTTTAGTATTGCCGACATGCAAAAGGCCAGAAATTTTTTCTCCACATATGACCACATAGGAACAGTCATTTCGTACCAACTTGTTCTCATCTTGTTTTTTTTTTGCCCTACTCTTTTGAATATGTCAATTCATTTGGTTTGAAGTTGCTTGATGGCTTAGTTTGTAGCTTCAAAGTTAATTATTATTATTATTATTATTTTATCTTTATCTTTATTTATTTTATTTTTTTGAATTCGCACATTTAGATGGTTCAATATATGTACAAAGATTTGAATCACGATAAACAAGTTTTAATCATGCGACCTCTCGCACCAAAGTCGATAGGTGTAAAGACGGTGTATTGACAAAGAAAATGACTAAAAATTTAACCAAAGCACTGAGATGTTCGGTAAAAGATGAATAAGTTCAAATTCCAAAAAGGAAAATTAAAAAATGATACCTTTGGATGGTCCAAAGGCTTATCTTAAGCAACCTAGTCATTTTCAATGCCATGCGCATACATATAGTTTTATCATGATTTAAAACTATATTCCACATGAAGATATTTATATGTAGACCCTATAACTCTCCTGATTAGTTGATTGAGCATCATGATAAGTGGAAAAAAAAATGCAGAAATCAAGCCTCAACGTGCAAATCTTTTCAAATATCTGGACGTATGTTAAGCGCATACGTACACCACTAAATTCTGTTCTTCAGTCTTCCATATTTTATATGTACATGCATAGCCCAACTGTGGACTGCTCGGATATGGCTTGGGTTATATATGAATCATTAATGGAGGTTTGATGGCGTTGCAGGATGCTTGTGGATATACCAGCAAATATGGATGGTAGTTTCGGTAAGTCACAGTCCCAAAGAAGAGAGACATACTAATACAAGATCATAGAGCTCAACAATATAACATTACTTTTCAGTTAATAATGATGAAGTTACTACATATACCAGTTATAAATTTTTAGAAAAGAAAATAATATATTAGGTATTCATCATGAATGTACAAAAAATGAAAGATATATGTATCAGGAACTGAACTAATGGAGTATGTGAGCCCACGGCCAGCTTCAGGGATACACCGCATTGTATTTGTTCTATATCAGCAACTGTGCAAGGAAAGTGTGTTTGCTCCAGATGTTCGTCATAACTTTGATACCAGAAAGTTCGCCAGAGAACATTATCTGGGACCGCCTGTAGCTGCACTATATTTCAACTGCCAACGTGAGAATGGGTCTGGTGGCCGAAGGTTTTGATCAGAGAATTAGCCATGCTCTTTATATATCATTATTATCTATGTATATGTGATATAAAATATCATATAACTGTCTTTATGGATGATATAATGCATTTATAGGTAGTAAGACCCTCCGTACTACAATAATATGACAGATATCCTCTGTTGTTTAGTTCGATTGTTTCTCTGATCTTAAAGCATTCGTTTTTAATGAAAGTTATGTTGAAGGATGAAACAAAGTTTTTAGTGTTATTAATACACATTTGGCAAGTTATTTTTGGTAGGAAAAGGGTTAAAAAAAAAAGATAAGCCAACCCATGTTTTTGTGTATGAAGGGAAGACAATGGCTTCTCATGGCGGAATATTTTTATTATACAGATGAATATAGAAGTAACTGACATGCATAGGGCATATATATCAAGCTGTTATAAAGTTTGAACAATTCTTTATTAGAAACTTAAATACGTTGTTAGGGTTTTCTCTCATGCTTCAAATAGAACCGATCGACAATTTAAAATTGAAATAGTCTTATATTGCTAAAGAAGACTGAACATACCTTGATACAAATGACAACCATTTGCCAACTTCTATAAAAGTCTGACCTAAAGCCACCCTTCGTGGATAGGCGTCTCAAACTACCGCATGACTGTTGCACAAATACACCGAATTGTGACACTACCTCCAAAATAAGAATGGAAAAATCGACTCTCCAAGCTCAAAGCCAAAGCCAAGAACCACGGACAAAAGTCCATCATACGAATCTTTGATAGCATATTAATTAGTGCTTA
The DNA here is from genome assembly GCA_030737815.1 of Allium fistulosum. Classification (NCBI taxonomy): domain Eukaryota; kingdom Viridiplantae; phylum Streptophyta; class Magnoliopsida; order Asparagales; family Amaryllidaceae; genus Allium; species Allium fistulosum. The sequence continues at coordinate 101,627,525 of CM060906.1, read as the reverse complement.
ACAGAGCCATCACATAGCATAACGTAGTTATGCTAAACATAATGTGTAAAAAAGATGCAAATAGTCGTTCCGCCTCAAGTTCCAACGTCATGAATTGAGTTGACCAACCGACTGAAGTTCGGGTCAATCACTAGATGACACAATCCAAACGACTGAAAGCCCCAAAATTTTGCTCTATTTTTATTTTGGAAATTTTGCCTCACTCTGGGGCTCAACTAGTCGGTTGGACTTGACCAGTTGATTGGACGGACCTAGAAGTGTGCAGGGAGCCTACTTTGCACACTTGAAGTGCTCAAATCCTAACACTTCCGTTGGGACTTAATTTATTCAACTTTTCTATGACTCATTTCGACTTTCCGCCATCGCCTCAAACATAGTACGGGGTCATTCGAACAATATTTGGAGGTTGTTTCTACTCTTTGTGGCATTTCAACAACCTATTAAGGTATCATCCATTATTATGAACTAATTTCTCTAAGAGAGTGTTAAACACTTCCTTAGGCCTCCTATGCATTCAAACATCAATATTAGGCAACCAACCATCATCATGACCAAGCAACCAACCCATAATTATCTTGATTATAGGCCTAGAGGTTGTCAACCAATTCACACCTTTGATATATCTAATAATAATATAAGTGTTTCCACAATATTTATACTTTGCATATGGTTTTAAACAATAATTGATGGGGTTAATCATCTTATATAAGCATAATTTGAACATCCTAACATCCTTTGTAGCACCCTATATTATGAAGTGCTATTATGAGATTAAATAATAAAAAATATTAAGTAAATAATAATTAAAAAAAATAAAGAAATTTTTGAAAGGAAAATTTGATTAACTAAGTGTTAGACACTTAAAGAGTTTAATTGAATTGAACTAAGGGTAATTAATACAATTAATTTCCGCTATAAATTAAAAGTATGATGGAGATTTTATAATAAGAAAAAGATTAAGATCGGATAAGGAGAGATTTTAACCCATGCCCAAATTGCCTTAAACAAATAACTCCCTTCATTCAATTGAAAACATAACACTAATCATGCACATGAAAATGCAAAGTTTCCAACTTACCGACACAAAGTCATATTGCATCATATGTTCCATTTTGACTGATTAGTATTCTTTTTCAGGTAATGGTCGATCTAGATGCTCCAAACCCGAGCAGTCCTTCTTTAAAGGAATGCTATTGTATATCGATCAGAATTTGTATTGTCCATGTGGCTGAGTTGCGGACTAGGTTACTCTCTTTAATTAAGACGTTTTGCTGCTATGCCAAAATCGTGCAAAGCGGTTTCTGATGCAGTTGCCGCCTTTAGGATAAAAAGGTCCTAAATTAATATCAACAGTCTTTTGCACAAAGACAGATGAGTCAATAGAACTCAAAAAATATTGCTCGGATCTAAGAAAGTTTTGGACGGAAGTAGAAGAGAACCCGATTTTTAAACTAATTAAAATTCTGTCAAATAACTTGATTTATATAGGGAAAAATCTAGTATTAAATCGGGACTGGGTCATGAGAAAATACTGGATCTGAGTTTATTGGGTCTTATTATCAAGTCAAAGTCGGTTTAAAAATATACTGCCAAAAAATAAGAAGCTCGCGTCACATTAGTCCAACCCGGCCCGATCAGTTACGCAGGCGTGTGATTACCAGCATGTTCTCCCTTCTCAGCAAAAGAGAAAACATTAGGTATCCAAAGGTCACATCATTTCTTTTGTGAATTCTATATTTAAATAGGACCACTATATATTTCTCAACAACATGAGACTATTCAATAAGAATGGTATTCTATACTCCTTTCAACATTTTTAACAATTCATTTTAAAGTCAAATTTTCCAACAAATACTTGCACCGGCTAGTTTTCTATGTTCAGAAATCATGACTGTTTTTAACTTAAAAGTTAAAACACAACTAATGAGTGAAGCAGCAGTCTTTGTTAGTCGCACTTAGCTTGTCTAAATGCAGAAATATGCGAACATCGACATACCTTGAAAGCATATACTGATACTGAAAAATGATATGTGTCATGGCTTAGATAGTATTTCATGTGGTGGTGCTGAAACTGATTAAAATTCTCCATGATAGCCCAATGGCAGTTTAGAACATTCACGTCCAGGGCCGGCCCAAAGGGGAGTCGAGAGAGCCCGTCGACTAGGGCAACCGACTCAATAGGGGCAACAATTAAAAATATTTTGTATGGAAATAGCTTTTGATAATTATATTTTGTATTGATATAATGGTTGAGTGGTAAACAAACATGAAAATTTGGCGCATCAATTCAGGTGCGGTCCTAGGATTTTTTTTGTTTTTTCGAAAAAAATTTACTACCTCAAAACCTCGACTAGGGCAACAAAAACAATAGGACCGGCCCTGTTCACGTCACGTATATGTATCATGAGTTCATGACATATATTCCTATTTTCTATGCGTACATAATACATATATGTAGCACAACACAACACATGAGGTGGCTTAGTTTGTTGTTATAAAGCTAATTCAATCAATAAAAAGTGATGATATACACTAGCCCATATGGGCCAAAACACAAGGAGTTGTTTTAAGTATTGACAAGGAAAATGACTAGAAAAATACTATAAATCTAATCGAACCAAAGCACTAAGATGTTCAATAAAAGATGCATGAGATGGTCAAATACCAATGACAGCGTAATATATATTTTGAATAGTTTACCTATGTATTGTGAAGTCGGTTCATACTTTCTCAGAAGTTTTCAGAAGCTTACAAGTAACTTTTTGCCTACGGTATTCAAAAGGGAAATGACTGATGATGCCTTTGGATGGTCCAAGGTCTTATCTTAAGAAACCTAGTCATTTTCAGTGCCATAATCATGATTTAACATTATATTCCTCATTAAGATATTTATATGCATAACCTATACGGCTATACCCCTAGCTAGTTGATTAAGCACATGTTAAGAGTAGAAAGATGCAGAAATCAAGCCTCAATAGTTTCATACAGGAATCTTTCAATTATCTTGATGCATGTTAAGCGCAGATGTACACCACTCAGTTTTATTCTTCAGTCTTCCATATTTTGTACGTACATACATAGCCCAACTGTGGACTACTCGGATATAGCTTGTGTGTGTGTGTGTAAAATATTACTTTCCAGTTAATAATAGTGAATATACTTCGTTATTAGTGCAAAAAGAATATATTAGGTATTCATGAATGCATGAAGAAAAGGAATGGTATCTATATTCAGGAACTGAACTGACGGAGTATGAGAGCCCACAGCCAGCTTCATGGATACACCGCATTGTATTTGATCTATATCAGCAACTGTACAGGGAAGGTGTATTTGCTCTTCTTTTTTTTTTTTTTCGACACCAGAAAGTTCGCCAGAGAACATCATCTGGGACCGCCTGTAGCTGCACTTTATTTCAACTGCCAACGTGAGAATGGGTCTGGTGGCCGAAAGTTTCGATCAGAGAATTAGCCGTGCCCTTTATGTATCATTATTATCTATGTATATGTGATATAAGTCATATCATATAACTGTCTTCTTGTTTACGGATGGTATAATGCATGCATTTATAATTATAGGTAGTAAAGCCCTCCGTACTACAATAACATGACAGATATATATCCTCTGTCGTTTAGTTTGTTTGTTTCTCTCTTAAAGCATTCATTTTTAATGCTTTAGAAAGTTATGCTGAAGGATGAAACAAAGTTTATAGTGTTACTAATACACATTTGGCAAGTTATTTTTGGTAGGAAAAGGGTAAAAAAGGATAAGCCAACCCATGATTTTGTGTATGAACATATGGCTGAATATTTTCATTATACAGATGAATATAGAAGTAACTGACGTAGGGCATATATATATGAAGCCTTTATAAAATTTGAACAATTTGTTAATAAAAACTTAAATAAGTTGTTAGGGTTGCCTCGCATGCATCGAATATAAATGACGGTTTAAATTTGGAATAGTCTCATGTCGTTAAATAACTTGAAAATTTGGTGTATAAATATAAGTTGTCAAAAACGTAACATTAGGGATTATTTTTGTTACAATAAATGTATATCAACTCATATGCATAGGCCATGTGCTGAAGAAGACTGAACATATCTTGATAAAAGAAAGTCACGATAGCAACTGCCATGATCCACTGTCAAGGCATCCGCACCGCTGCCCGCAAATACAGGTCAATCGCTAGATGACACAAGTCGTGTCAAACGACTGAAAGTTCCAAAATTTTGCTTTATTTTTATTCTGGAAATTTACCCTCACTCTGGGGCTCAATCAGTCAACTGAACTTGATCAGTCGATTGGACGGACCTAGAAGTATGCAGTAAGCCTATTGTGTGTACTTGAAGTGCTCAAACTCCAACTCTATTCGTTCGGACTTTGTTCAACTTTTCTATGACTCATTTCAACTTTCTAGCATCGCCTCAAACACGTTACAGGGTCATTCAAACTATGTTGGGGGGGGGGGGGGGGGGGTGGGGGTTGTTTCCACTCTTTGTGGCATTTCAACAACCTATTAAGGTATCTACCATTATTATGAACTAATTTCTTTAAGAGAGTGTTAAACACTTCCTTAGGCCTTTTGGCAATCAAACATCAATATTAAGTAATCAACCATCATCATGACCAAGCAACCAACCCATAATTATCTTGATTATAGGCCTAGAGGTTACTAACCAATTTCACACCTTTGATATCTAATAATATAAGTGTTTCCACTATATTTTATGCTTTGCACATGGTTTCAAGCAATAATTAATGGAGTTAATCATCTTATAAGCCCGACTTGAACATCCTAACATTCTTTGTAACACACCATATTTCAAAGTGTCGTTATATGAGATTAAATAATAATAAAGATTAATTAAATAATAATTAAAAGAAATTTCTTAAAGGAAAATTTGATTAATCAAATGTGGGACACTTAAAAAGATTAATTGAATTGAACAAAAGTAGTTAATACAATTAATTTCGGCCATCAACCAAAATTATGATGGAGATTTCATAATAAGCATAAATGAATCAATAAGATCAGGCAATGTGGGATTTTGACCCAAGCCCAAATTGTTAACCTTATATCCTTAAACATTTTGCTCCCTTCATTCTCTTTGAAAACACTGGAATAACACTGATCATGTACATGAAAATGCAAAGTTTATAACTTACCAATACAAAGTCATACTGCACCATATGTTCCATTTTAGACTGATTAGTATTCTTTTTCAGGTAATGGTCGATCCAGATGCTCCAAACCCTAGCAGTCCTTCTTTAAAGGAATACTTGCACTGGTGAGTTTTCATTGTTTAGAAATCAGGACTATTTTTAACTTAAAACACAACTAATGAGTGAAGCAGCGCAGCCTTTGTTTGTCGCACTTAGCTTGATCTAAATGCAGAAATATGCGAACATCAACGTATCTTGAAAGCATATACTGATACTGAAAAATGATGTGTGTCAAGGTTTAGATGGTATTTCATGTGGTGGTGCTGAAACTGATTAAAATTCTCCATGATAGCCCAATGGCAGTTTAGAACATCCACGTGACATATATTCCTATTTCCAATGTGTACATAATACATAGATGTAGCACAACACATGAGATGGCTTAGTTTGTTGCTATAAAGTTAATTCAATCAATATATAGTGATGATATATATGCACTAGCCGATATGTGCCAAAACACATAGAATGTTTAAGTATTGACAAAGAAAACGACTAGAAAATTACTATATATCTAATTGAATCAATTAAGCACTAAGATGTGAAGTTGGTTCCTACTTTCTTAGAAGCTTAGAGCATCTCCAACAGTTTGGAGTGCGGAAATTCGATTTTCCGCACTCCAAAATGTTGGAGCCTTCATTTCTACAACAGAAATGAGGGCGGGCAGGCGCCTGGACATCAGGCGCCTGTTCAACAGGCGCCTGGTTAATGCGCCTATATCAGGCGCATTTTTCACGTTCCCTCTCATTCCACACTCTTCCCATCCCCCATTTTCCAACCAGCTTCACGTCCAAATGCCGCCCCGTCCGGTCAAAACTGGTAGACGCACCGTTCGATATACGACTGATGCCAATATCGGACCTGTTCATATCCCTCCCGATGCTACCGTGACTCCAGCCGATCTTCGATCTTTGCACGACTTGCCTCCTACTGTTTCGCATCGACTTACTGCAGCTATAGCGACGCCACAGGTATACGTTTATTTATTTATTGCTTAATAAACGACCATGTAAATATAAATGTATAATAATTCCTTATTTACTTTAACATTAAATAATCATATATTTAGGTTCGTCACGTAGCGATGCGAGTTAGTTGGTATAGGTGTATGTCTGAATATTTTGATCAGTTACCGGAGCCGATTTTGGATAGGCTACATGCATCACCTTTTGGTGAATTTCTTGCTTTACCTAGATTTGCACATGTAGATCGTTGTCTAGTAGAGGCCCTTACCGAGAGATGGTGGCCGACCACTCACACATTTCATTTTCCTGATTTTGAGTTAGGACTGACTCCCCTAGATTTTTATATGCTCACTGGCATAGAGGTTGGTCGATCTGACCATCTCCCTGTTCCATTTGATAGTTTATTTGAGGAGTTCGAGTCATATTCAGCTTATTTACCGACTATGGCCGATGAGGAGGTTAGAGGAGGAGCTGTTACTCTACCTTGTTTGCAGCGTTATATAGTAGAGTACATGGCCGTTGAGGATATGCACACTCCCGTTATCCGTGCATTCATACTATACCTTTTTGGGTCTACATTTTTTAGTAACAATAAGGATACTATTAGACTTGGTTTTCTGACTGGGTTAGTAGATGTGGATGGACTCCATATATATGATTATGGTACTGCTATTATTGGTTATTTGTACGTAGCATTAGATACATATGCGCTTCAGCAGTCCAGACAGATGTATGGCTTTTGGTACATTCTTCCATTTTGGTACTACGAGTATACTGCCAATATGCACCCCCGACTTATTGTAGAGGCGAATGTCACACCTTATATTTACTTTCCCAGATTGCGTCGTTGGGGTCCTCCTATGCATTTGTCCCGTGTTGCACAAGGGGTGCACAATGAGTTGATGGAGGCTAGACAGCAGATGGATATGAGGCGGCGTGGTAACATTATCATTCGTCCATGGGATCAGTACTTACAGTTCCTAGAGCCCGGTCCTGACCATCCACTCACTTTTCATGTATCCATGTCGCGACGTAGGATTTGCTTTCAGGTTGCTACATGTCCATTCATATGGTATTTAGGGGATCGGTGTTGGCTACAGTTGTATGGTATAGTTCGCATTCCATCAGATCCGCTACCATGGGATGATATGTATGGTGATATTCGGGTTGGACCAGCTTATATTCATGCGATGAGGGGTGCGGGTTGGGTGGATGGTGAGCCATTTACAGTTTTGGGAGACTTTGATTCATATTGGACTCGAGTAGCCCCACGTGCTTACACTTTACCTGATTATATTCGGGGTTTGAACTCCGATCATATTGGGCCGCGTACCTCTACTGGTAGAGTTCCACTACCGTCTGCCACCTTTGAGCCTACATCATCTCAGTACACACAGCCTCCTACTTTCGACCCACCACCTCATTCGTTTAGAGCGTATGATGTACACGGTCAGGTTGTGGAGTATCCCTTGCAGTATCCTACAAACGACGCTATTACGGGTATACCATCCGCCGGATTGTACCAGCCTCATCAGGTCTGTATTAGTTTTTAATTTTCCTTAATTTACTTGTCATTATATTACTTGTCATTATATTATCCACTTGTGTATAATTTTTCTTGTGCGCATATCAGTTTTCTCAGTACATGGATTATGATAGACGGCAACACGGTGGATCAGTTGTTGGTCGTCGGTATAAAAATCGTAGACATTCATGGCACAACGACAGACTGATGGAAGACTACTTTATTCCGAATCCTACTTACACAGATGCCGATTTTAGAAGAAGATTCCGCATGCGGCGTCCTCTATTTCTTAGAATCCTCCAATGTATCAAGCAGCATGACAAATACTTTATCTTCAAACCCAATGCATCTCGTACAATGGGTTTGACAGGAATTCAAAAAATGACAGCTGCACTCAGAATGCTTGCATATGCAGGACCGGCGGACGCACTTGACGAAAATTTGAAAGTGGCGGAAAGCACGGTATTAGAGTGTTTGGAACATTTCTGTCAAGCTATCGTGGACATTTACGGTGATCAATACTTACGCCGACCGAACGAGGCCGATATAATTAACTTATTAAATATGCATGGTAGTAGAGGTTGGCCCGGAATGTTAGGCAGTATAGACTGCATGCATTGGGAGTGGAAGAATTGTCCAAAGGCGTATGCTGGAGCTTATCAGGGTAAATCTCATAGGTCCTCTATTATTCTTGAAGCTGTAGCGTCTTATGACTTATGGATATGGCATGCATTTTTTGGAATGCCAGGTTCGGACAATGATCTTAACGTAGTCGAACGATCTACGTTGTTCAATGATTTAGCAAACGGAAGATCTACTCCTTGTACATTTACTTTGGGAGGTAACACGTACGATCATGGATATTATCTAGGTGATGGTATATATCCGAAATGGAGTACCATTGTCAAGACAATTTCTATCCCATAAAACAATAAACAAGCAAAGTTTGCAGCGATGCAAGATGGCCAGAGGAAGGATGTTGAAAGAGCATTTGGGGTTCTTCAGTCTAGATTTGCCATAGTCAGTAATCCATGCAGACTTTGGTCACCAGTTAAAATGACAAAAATAATATACACTTGTATTATTTTACATAATACGATTATAGAGGATGAAAAAGACATGGAAGAAGATTACGTGTACGAGGGTGCTCCTACACCACCGCATGTTTGGCGCAACGATATGATTGGAAGCGCACTTGAACTCGAGTTTCATGTACAAAGTCAAATGTCATACCGTAGTGCTCAACTTCATCGAAGACTACAAAATGATCTCATAGATCATCTTTGGGGGTTTTCTGGAAATCAGTGAAACTCTATTTCTATTTTTACGTTTTCTACTACCGTTTATGTTGTTTCGTATTAAGGTTATTGTAATCTGTTTCTGTATAATTAAGCTAAGGTTGTTAAAATCATTTTTTAGTGTAATGCAATTTAAATGAAAAACTTATATTACTAATTTCTTGCATTAAGAACACAATACAAATAACGGTACTTAAAGATACAATGGTTGTAGAAACGGTAATTCATTTAATGATCCTCTTCAAGTCTACGCCTCATAATTTCTCTCCTTCTTTGCTCCGTATACTGCAGTTGTTCTGCAGACATATGTAACGTATCCATAAACATGATTGCATCTTCATCTCTTTGGCGGTTTCCAGCAATAAGTTGATCCATTCTTGATAACTTTTCTTGGTGTTGCAGTGCTCGAGTGTCCATTGCCCGGTTAAATCTTTCCTCAGATTTAAGCATGAGTTTTTTAATTTCATCTTGATCCGCTGCCGCAGTCTGCTTCTTTTTGGCCGCTTTTGCTCCATGTGGCCTAACAAAATGATTTTCATTTGGGGATGGGCCTTCTTTTGATCCTAAACCGAAGCTTCCTTGGGATTCCATAGGACTGGGGGTTTCTCCAACTCTAGGCGTTTTACCCCTACCGTTGTTTGATTGAACTTGTTGAACGGTCTTCTGAAGCGATGGTTTCCATTTAACATGCTCGACCAACATGTCATACACGTGCATGAACTGATAAAAATGTGGTGCTTGTTTACTATCAGGTTTATAGATTTGTTTGAACAACTTGTTTGCGGCCATTCTCTGTTCAAAAAAAAACTGGTAAACTTAAGGAACTAAGATAAAAAAAATACAATGAAATTACATTGAAGCTTACTAAATGCGTTTCATTCCCAAAGCCACTAGGATTCGTTTGCTTCAATTTCAACATTTGAGAATCGAACGTTTGCGTTTGACGATTTATTTTTCCATAATGACCTTCGACCGAAGATAGCGTTCTTTTTCGATTAATGTTCTTCTGATTGTAGCAATTAGTAATTTTGCCCCAAAAAGATTCACCACTTTGATCGGTCCCTCGAATAGGATCGACTGATAGTGCACAGTAAATGTAGCAAAGATCGTAGTCTTCCGCAGCGCTCCAACTTGCATTAGTTACTTCCCCCCAATAGGAATCGTAGCGTCTTGCAAGTCGTATTCTTCAAAACTGGCCCTTGCAGCTACATCGTCGAAATCGGAGTACATTTTCAGTTGAGATCAGTGGCAGAAAAAAATTGCAAAAATGAAAATTGGTTTGAAATGAAAGAAGAGGGGGGAGTGTTATTTAAAGAGGGAAAACGACCGTTGGGAAATGGCCGTTGAAGATAGTAGACGCCTGTTTAACAGGCGCCTACTTGCAACAGGCGCTTGTTGCCAGGCGCCTATTGAACAGGCGCCTGGCAACAGGCGCCTATTCAACAGGCGTCTCAACGCATCTCCAATTCTCAGCCCGAAGACCCCCCAATCTGCACTATTACATTTTCTCGCGTTCTGTTGGGAACGAATTTGGGTGCGGATTTGAGAATTCTCGTTCTGTTGGAGATGCTCTTACAAGTAGCGTTTGGTTTCCCTTGGTATTCAAAAGGGAAATGACTAATGATACCTTTGGATCGATGGTCCCAGTTCTTATCTTAAGAAACCTAGTCATTTTCAGTGCCATAATCATGATTTAAAATTATATTCCTCACGGAGATATTTATATATGTGCATAACCTATACCCCTAGTTAGTTGATTAAGCATCATGTTAAGAGAAGAAAGATGCAGAAATCAAGCCTCAATAGCTTCATACACGAATCTTTCAAATATCTGGATGCATGTTAAGCGCAGATGTACGCCACTCAGTTTTATTCTTCGGTCCATATTTTGTATGTACATACATAGCCCAACTGTGGACTACTCGGATATAGCTTGGATTATATACATACATACATATAATATTACTTTTCCGTTAATAGTAGTGAATCTACTACGTTATTAGTGCAAAAATATTATATTAGGTATTCATGGATGCATAAAGAAAAGGAATGATATTTCCATTGGGGAACTGAACTATGAGAGCCCACAGCCAGCTTCATGGATACACCGCATTGTATTTGTTCTATATCAGCAACTGTACAGGGAAGGTGTATTTTCTGCTGATGTTTGTCATAATTTCGACACCAGAAAGTGTTGGAATTCCTTTTTAGATGGTGAATGAGATATCTCTTCATGCGGATTTTCAAATTTGAACGATGAAGAGACGCGACGTTTTAAACAGCAACGGTTCTGAAGCGTTGCAACTGAACGGACGCGACTGTTGCAAACAGCAACGGTTCTGAAGTGTTGCAACTGAACTGATGCGACTGTTGCAAACAGCAACAGTTCTGAAGCGTTGCAACTGAACAGACGCGACTGTTGCAAACAGCAACGGTTCTGGAGTGTTGCAACTGAACGGACGCAACTGTTGCAAACAGCAACAGTTCTGAAGCGTTGCAAATGAAAGGAAGTGACTGTTGCGAACAGTAACGCTTTTTTGACGTTGCAAATGAAGAGGTGCGACTTTTCTCAACGGATGCAGCCATTGGGAATTCGGCTATAAATAAGGAGGAAACCTGATCACTTTCCTCACTCAATTTTTTCAAACCGAATTATCTCTTCTATCTCTTCATCTCTTAAATCATATTCAGTCCTATCACACAGAAGATCATACACATCACAATCTCGTGCAGATTACGTCTGTTGTATCTTGGGAGAATTTTGAAATAAAATTCTTAAGGAAATCGTTACGACGAGCCTCAGACAAAATCGGGTTAGAACTGTTATTCTACATTCTATCCTTTAATTTTGTTATACTATTTATTCAAAATAGTATAATGTTGTTGTTGTAGTTTATTTACAACATTCATATTGTTATTATAATTAATACAGAATTCCAGTGTAGTGGAAATCTGAGTTATAAACTTGTGCGACGAGTTTATATTTGATTATTCTCTGTTTTGGTATACTAGACGTATAACATCTTAAGAATTTTACTGTTTTCACTAAAACAGAGATGGCAACAATTGAACTATCAACAAAAGCTGAGGTAGAAAATCAGTTAAATAAAAAGATCAAGATATTGAGATCTGATCGAGGTGGAGAATATGAATCACCATTTGAATAGTTCTGTGCCGAAAATGGTATAATTCATCAAACAACAGCTCCATATTCACCACAACAAAATGGTGTAGCCGAGAGGAAGAACAGAACGTTAAAAGACATGATTAATGTCATGCTTTTAACCTCTGGTCTACCGACGAACTTGTGGGGGGAAGCCTTAAATATGTCTAATCACATATTAAACAAAATTCCATATGAGATCTGGAAAGGACACAAACCAAGTTTTAAATACCTCAAAGTGTGGGGGTGCTTGGCAAAAGTTCCAGTTCCGCCTTCCAAGAAAGTCAAACTTGGACCAAAAACAGTAGATTATTACTATTTAGGGCCAGCCCAAAATAGTAGTGCCTACAGATTTTTGGTATTCAAGTCTGATATAACTGATATTCATGTAAATACAATCATGGAATCTAGAGATGCCTCATTCTTTGAAGACGTGTTTTCGCACAAAAGGAATGAAGGGAATAATGTCCCTAAAAGGACAAGAGAAGAATCAAGCAATTCACATGAAGATGAAACTCATCATGAGATTGAGGAAGTTGAACCAAGAAGAAGCGTAAGGGCTAGGACTTCCAAGACATTTGGTTCAGATTTTTTCACATATGTGTTAGAACATGAACCTCAAACGTACAAGGAAGCAATGTCATCTTCTGAATCTTCATGTTGGAAAGAAGCAATCCAAAGTGAGATTGATTCAATTCTAAGTAATAAAACTTGGGAAATTGTTGATATTCCACCAGGAATAAAACCTATTGGCTGCAAATGGATTTTAAGAAGAAAATGAAAGCAGATGGCTCTATCGACAAGTATAAAGCCAGATTAGTAGCCAAAGGATATCGTCAAAAAGAAGGAGTAAACTTCTTTGATACATATTCGCCAGTAACACGAATAACCTCTATAAGAATGCTAATAGCAATTGCATCAATTTATGGTCTAGAAATTCATCAAATGGATGTAAAGACGGCATTCATAAATGGAGATCTCGATGAGGAGATCTACATGGAGCAACCTGAAGGTTTTATTTCCAAAGGAAATGGAAATAAAGTCCGTAGATTAGTAAAATCATTATACGGACTAAAACAAGCCCCAAAACAATGACACGCAAAATTTGATAGTGTCATGATGAGAAATGGTTTTCGTATAAATGAATGCGATAAGTGTGTTTATTATAAACAAATTGGATAATCATATGTGATGATTTGTTTATATGTAGACGATATGTTAATATTTGGTCCAAATACTCAGGTAATAGAGACCATAAAGAAGATGTTAACTAGTAATTTCGATATGAAAGATTTAGGAGTTGCAGACGTTATTTTGGGAATCAAAATAATAAGAACTCCTAATGGAATTGAATTGTCTCAATCACACTATGTAGACAAAGTGATTGAAAAATTCCAAAACTATGGAATTAAAGGAGTGAGAACACCTTTTAATCCATCAGAAGTACTGCATAAAAACACTAATGAAAGTATAATGCAACTGGAATACTCTCGTGTAATAGGATGTCTCATGTATCTCATGAATTGCACAAGACCAGATATAGCTTATGCAGTAAGTCGACTGAGCAGGTATACAAGCAATCCAGGAAAGGAACACTGGAAAGCACTAATGAGAGTGCTTGGATATTTAAAAAATACCGCTAACTATTCCTTACATTATGGAAAATATCCTGCCGTCTTAGAAGGATATAGTGATGCAAATTGGATTGCTGATTCAGAGGAATCAAAATCAACAAGTGGTTATGTCTTTACCTTAGCAGGGGCAGCAGTGTCATGGAAATCTACTAAACAAACATGCATAGCTCGATCCACTATGGAATCAGAGTTCATCGCTTTAGATAAAGCAGGCGAAGAAGCAGAATGGCTTCGTCACTTTTTAGAAGATATTCCATTTTGGCCTAAACCTGTACCGGCCATATGCATACACTGTGATAACCAAGCCGCGCTAAGCAGAGCGCACAACTTTGTGTATAATGGAAAGTCACGACATATTCGTCGACGCCATAACACAGTTAGGCAGTTACTCTCAAATGGAACTATTTCCATAGATTATGTGAGAACAAATGATAACCTAGCGGATCCATTTACTAAAGGTTTATCAAGAGAGAAAATTGACTGCGCATCGAGGGGAATGAGTTTAAAAGCCTAAACCAAAAAGAGTTATCTTATACGGAAACCTATCCTAGCGACTGGAGATCCCACGGATTAGGATCAATAGGCAAACCAGTTCTGAGTAACTCAAGACGTAATGCATTTGCTTGGACATAGTCTAACTCCATTCCTATGGTGCACAATATAAATGCATGCCTACAGAAGTATTTAAAGGTTAAAACTATGTTTTTTAATGATGACCATATCTTGAATATAACAGGTGGAGTATATGTAGGATACTCTTAATGGTTGCGATCACCTATGTTAGTGTGAGCTGGGTCGGCTCTATGAGAATATTAAAGGCTTATATTTTCTATAAACACTCGCAGAACCAAACAAATTAGTTCAGGACCAAAATGAACACAACCAAGAGATTGGATGTGAAGGGAAATAATGCTTTGTAAAGCTTATTGTCTGGTTATACAATAACGGCTGACGGTTCAAGATGAAATAATTCACCGATTAGCCAAGTATATCCGATAAGTTTTAACTAGGGAAAGTTCAAAGTGAAATATCTACTTATCCTCGATATAGCATTATTTTCATATGAACTGTGTGATATTACACTTTGTGTGGGGGAGAGATATATCATCATTCATGTGGGGGATTGTTGGAATTCCTTTTTAGATGGTGAATGAGATATCTCTTCATGCGGATTTTCAAATTTGAACGATGAAGAGACGCGACGTTTTAAACAGCAACGGTTCTGAAGCGTTGCAACTGAACGGACGCGACTGTTGCAAACAGCAACGGTTCTGAAGTGTTGCAACTGAACTGATGCGACTGTTGCAAACAGCAACAGTTCTGAAGCGTTGCAACTGAACAGACGCGACTGTTGCAAACAGCAACGGTTCTGGAGTGTTGCAACTGAACGGACGCAACTGTTGCAAACAGCAACAGTTCTGAAGCGTTGCAAATGAAAGGAAGTGACTGTTGCGAACAGTAACGCTTTTTTGACGTTGCAAATGAAGAGGTGCGACTTTTCTCAACGGATGCAGCCATTGGGAATTCGGCTATAAATAAGGAGGAAACCTGATCACTTTCCTCACTCAATTTTTTCAAACCGAATTATCTCTTCTATCTCTTCATCTCTTAAATCATATTCAGTCCTATCACACAGAAGATCATACACATCACAATCTCGTGCAGATTACGTCTGTTGTATCTTGGGAGAATTTTGAAATAAAATTCTTAAGGAAATCGTTACGACGAGCCTCAGACAAAATCGGGTTAGAACTGTTATTCTACATTCTATCCTTTAATTTTGTTATACTATTTATTCAAAATAGTATAATGTTGTTGTTGTAGTTTATTTACAACATTCATATTGTTATTATAATTAATACAGAATTCCAGTGTAGTGGAAATCTGAGTTATAAACTTGTGCGACGAGTTTATATTTGATTATTCTCTGTTTTGGTATACTAGACGTATAACAGAAAGTTCGCCAGAGAACATTAGCTGGGACTGCCTGCAGTAGCTGCACTTTATTTCAACTGCAAACGTGAGAACGGGTCTGGTGGCCAAAGGTTTTGATCAGAAAACTAGCCGTGCTCTTTATGTATCATTATTATCTATGTATATGTGATATAAGTTATATATCATATAACTGTCTTCTTGTTTATAGATGATAATGCATTTATAGGTAGTAAGATCTACCCTTACTACGGTGATATGACAGATATCATCTGTTGTTTTGTTTGTTTGTTTCTGTCATAAAGCATTCGTTTTTAATGCTTTACAGTTATGTTGAAGGATGAAACAAAGTTTTTAAGTGTTACTCATGGCTGAATATTTTCATTGTAGTGATGAATAATACAGAAGTAGCTGACACAGACCATATATATCAGGCTGTTATAAATTTATAATTAAGATTTGATCAATTTGTGAAAAGATAAAATATGATAACAACACACACACAATAGACATAACTGATAGCAGGTCTCATATATGAGACATGGCCGGCAGATACTGATACTGAATCCAAAAGTCACAGTAATCAACATAGTGCTCTCGTACATGTATAATAGTCTTACACGCAACAAAACACAAAATATTGAATAGGTACTAACATAGTGATAATATCAAACACTAGTGGGCTCCTCCCACCTAGTCTTGCCTCCTGCTAGCAAAATCCCCTAATGTCCCTAGTCAATGTATTCAAAGAATAGATAACGAAATGAAAATATAGAGAGGGTTGGACACAATTCTGATGAGAGAGAAATATCACTATGTCATATGATAAAATGCTAGTAAAGCGTGAACGTTACACTAAGTGGTTAGACTACAAATACCTCAACCTGCATTTTCTCCTGCATCCAGTAAGTCAACGCACTTTATACTAAACATGCATCTACACTATTAGAACTACAGTATATAGCCATGACAGGGTTCCAACGGCATAGGAAAGCCCACCAAACCTGTGGAACAACCCCGGACCGGGGAAAACGGTCATTTTAATGGCCTCCTAAACTTTCCTTCCACTGCGATTTCCTCTTTTCTTCTTCGTCTCTTCTCTAAATATTTCTCGGGTTGACCGTGTTTCTCTTCTAAGGGTGCTCCTTCTCTGCTACTATCTCTGTGCTCTGCTGTGTGATTTCTAGGGTTTTGGCAATGAATTTGGGGGTTTTCCCGTTTCATGGTAATTTTGTGCGTTGCTGCCCTTCATTCGCTTGCATCGCTTCTGCGCTGCTGAAGGTGGCGGCGCCGCCTATGTCGGTTTGCTTTTCTAGTGATTGTTCGATTGAGATCTCTGTTTTCTCTCTCTCGGCGTTCGCGTCCCTCGCGCGCTTCAGGTTTCTGGTGGTGGATGATCTTTTCATGGAATTGTCCCCTACCTTTTCGAACGTATTTGGGTGCGATGGGTCGCGAGCGGAGGTCTTTGAGACGTCAGGTTTCTCGTCTGTTTCTTCGTCCCTGCCTGCGAACTGTGGTAATCGGGATTTAATCACCCGGTTTTCACCACGTCTTGTTTTCGGGGAGGCTTTGGCAGGGCAGGTTGAGTTCTTGCCTGATGTTTGCTTTGGTTCATTTGGATCTGACACTGGTTGCTCTTGTGACTCATCCTTGGTCGGTGGCTCCTCCTTGGGTGGCGATCGAGATTTCACCACTCGATTCGCTCCCAGTCTGTCATTCTCTGGAGCAGGTTTGACTGCTTGTTCGGTCGAGGCCCCTTTTGTCTTTGGTTCTATTGCTGCCAGTGAGATCGTGGGTGTTTGTAGGGAGGAGGATTTGATCACCTGCCTCCCTCCTCCCAGTGATCAGTTGGTTCCGGTGCCTGGTGTTGTCTCGGGTTTTGCTGGCTTTCCTTTTTTGTCTTTGCGGGATTTCCCTTCGCTTTTAGGCCTTGCTTTGCCTTATGCTGTGGAACCCGGTTCTTTTGTGGGGACGGGATGCGGTTGGTCTTCGTCCCTTGGCCGTGAGGTGAGTTTTGTTCATCGTTGGCAGGTATGCTCCTCGTCCTACTGTTCCTTTGCCTTTGGTTCCTTTGGCTTGACTGTTGTTTTCTGGTTTTGGTCCGGTGCGTCTTTTACTGTCTATATGAGCCATGATGCACGCTTGTGCGTGCTCCCTAACACTGTCGTTTCGCTTTTGAAATGGGCAGTGTTAGGTCCCTTCTGTGGTGATTGCTTCGTTTGGGTTTTGTTGGCTGTTTCTCGTTGTGGTTTGCAGGTGTATATCTCTGTGATATCTCACCTATGTTTTTTTGGGGGTCTCCCGTCCAGCGTGCTGTTAGGGTTGCCCCTGTCGGATTTCTGGCTTGGGGGCTTTTCTGTGTGTCATGACGAGGCCGCATCTGTGTCGTCATTGACCGATTTTTCATTTATCTTCCATTTGGTGTCCGCTTTCTCTGGTTATCCTCGGAGGTTCCACCAGACGTGGAGCGGATTGTCTGGGGTTTTTCCCAGCTCTATGCGTATAGTGGCCGCCCTCGACCACTATATGGATAGTCCGGGATGTTGCTCTTATTCTTCTCTCCGCTCTATGTCTTCGGTTGGAACCGATCAGCGACTCTTACCACTTTTGCGGGGTTGTTTCATTAGTAACAGTCCGGCTCCGGTAAGACTCCCACATCAATTGGGGAAGCAGCTTGCTTGCTCTCCCTCACATGTTTTATCTCTGTCCCCAGTGGTGTCTTCTGGTGTCGTCCTTCCGTTGCATCCTTCCTCCTCTTCTCCTTTATCCTCGGCCTTTTCTGAGGTTTCAGTTACTGTTGGCTATTCTCCTTTCTATTCCTTTTTTTCCTCTCTGTTTTTTAGGTCCTTTGGATTGCGCTCGGGTCACTTCCCTTGTTTCACTAGCACGCCGGTTGAGCTTCCGGATAGCCGGGTTCCGCCTCCTGTTCATTGCTCATCGGAGTGCTCTTCCCCTTCGTCTTCGTGCTCTTTATCCATCTCCATCCCTCTTATGAGTAGGGAGAAAATTGCGCTCCTTAACGAGCGTCTTGATTGCTTAACTAGGAACTCCTCTCCCTCGGTTTCGCGGTCGCGGTCTATTCCTTCGACGTCGTCGTTGAGGGATTTCGCTGCTGAGGAGCCGCTTGAGACTATTCTCCAGCCCGCTGCCATTCCTCCTCGTTCGACTAGACGCGCCTCGCGTAGGGTCCCGTCTACTCCTCGCACCATCCGCACACGCTCTATAGCGGCGTCCGAGCAGATCGATCGATCTTCTCGATCTTCGTTGTATCTTATTTGAGTCCTTCTGTCTCCTCTTTCTGCTGTCCGCTTGTATCATTTGTCATCCTCTTTTTCCTTTTCTTCCTCATGGCTAACATTCTCTTCTGGAATGTTCGTGGCATTGGCAACGATGCGTCTTTGGCTAGACTAAAACGCATTGTCAGAAAGCACTCTGTTGGCTTGATTGCTCTTATGGAACCTCTCATTGCCCCAGAAGGAATTTCTTCTGTCATCTGTTCCTTAGGATTTGGCGGCGGGTCCGCCAACATCTCGGGAAAGATCTGGATTTTATGGTCCAAATCCTTTTCGGTTACCCCCGTTTTTGATTCTCCTCAGCTCCTTTCCTTGTCCTGTTCCTCTCCTTCCTTTCCTTCAGCCTTCTTATTCTCGGCGGTCTACGCCAGTTGCGATCGGTCGATTAGACTAGACCTTTGGTCAGCCCTCCTGGGCCTTGGGTCTACGGGGATTGCTCCCTCAGTGATCGGCGGGGATTTTAATATCGTCGCCTGCCAAGCAGAGAAACGGGGCGGGGCGTCCGTCAACCGTTCTGCAGTGGAGGATTTCAATTCCTTCATTGCCAGTTCTGGCCTCTCCGAGCTTCCTTTTACGGGTTCGGCTTTTACTTGGTCTAACAACCAAGAGGGTCCGAACCGTATACTTTCCAGACTCGATCGTGTCTTTGGATCGGAGGATTGGTTTCGCCTTCCCTTCTCCTTCTCCATCGCTCACCTTCACCGCTCCTTCTCTGATCATGCTCCTATGATTGTTCGGTGCTCTCCGTTTTCCCTTTCGGGGCCTTCTTCCTTTCGGTTTCATAGCATGTGGATCTCTCATCATTCCTTTATTAAGGAGGTGGAAGATTCATGGATCACGCCGATTGCAGCCCCTCCCTGTGCTGTTTTCAGCCGTAAACTTAAGCGTCTCAAGGAGAGCCTTAAGGTCTGGAATCGTCTCGTCTTTAAGAACATTTTTGATCGCGTTAGAATGGCTGAAGAGTCTCTAATCTTAGCCGAATCATTGCTTGACGATGATCCGTCTCCGGCAAACAAGGAGGCTTGGACGCTTGCGCAAATCATTTTTTCTTCGGAGCTTCGTATCGAAAATGACTTCCTTCGTCAAAAGGCTAGGATCAAGTGGGTAGTCGAAGGCGATACGAACTCCAAATTCTTCCATTCTTCTATTCGTAAGAAGAATAACCTTCTTACGATTCGTGAGATCTTGAGGCCTGACCTTTCTACTGCTTCCTCTCCTGAGGAAGTAAAAGATACCATTCTGGCCCACTATCAATCCTTTCTTGGCTCTGAGTCAGTTGCGGTTTCTGATCCGGCTCTTTTAGCCTTCATCCCTAGTGTCATCTCCTCGTCGGATAGTGTCCTTCTTTCCGAGCTGTCGACCACTGAGGAAATCCGGAACTGTGTCTTTGCCTTAAGCAAGGACAGTGCTTGTGGACCGGATGGTTTCAACGGCAGCTTTTATCGGTGCTCCTGGCCTATTATTCAGGCTGATTTTTGTCTTGCTATTCAGTCCTTCTTCTCTGGGGAATCCCTTCCCGCTGGATGGACCTCCACCAACCTTATTCTCATTCCAAAGTGCGATAATCCTAGATCGTGCGGGGATTTCAGGCCGATCAGTCTGTGCAACTTTTCTAATAAAGTCATCTCCAAGATCTTAGCCTCTCGCTTGGCCCTTTTTCTTGACCGTATTATTTCTCCCTCGCAAGCAGGTTTTGTCAAAGGTCGTTTGATCACCGACAACGTCCTTCTCGCCCAGGAACTTATTTCCCAAATTGATCGGAAAGTTAGGGGCTCTAATGTTGTCTTCAAACTGGACATGGCCAAGGCCTATGATCGCATGTCTTGGTTCTTCGTCATCAAGGTTTTACGGGCCTTCGGTTTTCCGGAATTCCTTATTGACCTGGTTTGGAGGCTCATCTCTAACTGTTGGTTTTCTGTGCTCATTAACGGATCGGCCAAAGGTTACTTCAGGGCGGGTAGAGGGCTTCGCCAAGGAGATCCTCTGTCGCCTTCCCTTTTTGTGATCGCGGCGGAGGCTTTGATCCGCGGTCTCCATTCCTTGACTATTTATGGACAAGTTCAACGCTTCGGTATTCCGAGGGGTTGCCCCCTTATTTCTTCTTTATCCTTTGCAGATGACATTGTCATTTTTTCTAACGGCAGTCGCTCCTCCGTTCGACGACTCCTAAGTTTTCTGCATCAATATGAGAGGTCCTCTGGCCAACTCGTTAACCCTTCGAAAAGTTGCTTCGTCCATGCTAAAGACTTGGCTCCATCTCGTGCTGCCTGGATTGAGTCCGTCTCGGGATTCAAAGAGGCATCTCTCCCTCTCCCCTATCTTGGTATTGTCCTATATCGTGGTAGGAAGCTCAATGCCTATTTCGAATCGTTGGCGGACAAAGTCAGGGGTAAGATTTTACGCTGGAATGCGTCTCTCCTATCCCAGGCAGGCAGACTGGTTCTTATCAAGTCTGTTCTTGATTCGATGGGAACTCATATTTTCGCTGCTATGTCCCCTACCTCTTCCTTCTTCCGGGCTTATAAGTCTTTGGCCTCGGCTTTTTTTTGGGGGTCAAAGGAAGATGCTCGCCGACACCATTGGGTGTCATGGGAAACGATTTGTCGCCCCAAAATCGAGGGTGGTCTTGGTCTTCGTAATCCCAAGGATCTTTGTGTGGCTTTTGCTTGTAAGCTGTGGCAGAGGTTCGGTGCGAATGATTCTTTATGGGCATCTTTCCTCTACGCGAAATACCGAAGGCTTGCTATTTCAAATTTCTCAGGATCGCCGTCTTATGCAAGCGAAACCTGGAAGCACATGCAATCGGTGAAAGCGTTTTCCGACTCTCATGGAGGTTCCTCTGGATGGGATGGCGCGCCTTTTTCCATCCTGAAAGCGTGGTCATCCTGCAGATCTCCGAGTCCCAGTAGCCCGGTATTCTCCTTCATTTGGGACTCCCGTATTCCGCCGAAAATCTCTATTCTGATGTGGCGTATCATGCACGATGGTTTGCCACTCGACGTTAACCTTCAACTTATTGGCATCCCTTTTGTTTCGCGCTGCCGCTGTTGTGCCAACGGGGCAACGGAATCGTTAAACCATTTGTTTTTCGATAGTGTCTCGGCTAGATCTTGTTGGAATTATTTCGGCAACCTAGTGGGTGAAAGACGAATGGCCAGAGCTCCTTTTGACCTCCTGCTTTCTTGGTGGTCTGGACTGTCTGGGAAATCTCTCCGCTCGTCCGTTTTCCGCTTGAGTCCTTGCCTTATCTGCTGGCACCTTTGGTGCGCTCGGAATAAAGCTATCTTTGAGAATTCTCCTATGGATCCCCCTTCCATTATTAGGCGTGTTAGGAATGATGTGTTCCTGGCATTTCGTGGTAGACCTTTCAGGGGAATTTTGAGCCATCGGTCTAGGCGATTGGTGAGTCTCTTGTCTATTTCTTGTGGCCTGGCCTATGCTCGTCAGGGAGTTGGCTGATTTCTTGTCTTCGGTGTTGGTTTTCTCCCACCGTCCTCGTCCCCCCCCCTTTTTGTTTGGTTTTAATGTGTTTGCTAGTTTTGTAGTTCAGGTGGCCTAGGCTTGCTTTGTTCTTGCGAATCTCTTTGTCTGACCGCTTCTGGTTCTGTGCTACCGCCTTGGAGGCGGCTCCTGCCTCCAGACTTGGTTTATGTCTTGGTTGTTGGGTTGGTTGAGGGTTACCTGTCTTCTTTTATCCGCATTGCCTTCTTCTTTTAGCCCATGGTTTTTGTTTGGATCGCCTTTGTTCGATGAGGTTTTCGTCCTGGTTGGTGAGACGTCATTATCGCATTTTTCCATCCTTTTCCGGATTCTCATTGAGGTCTCGTCTCTATTACTGTGGCTTGGTTTGGAGGTCTGGCCTGCTCTTCTGAGCTCAGGCGGGTTCGCGGGTAGTTTTGTTGGTGGTTGTTTCTGGAAATCCCTGGCTAGCTGTATTTATTTTCTGCTGGTTTTTCCGTTTCTTGATCTTTGTTTCTGTTGTTGGGTTTTTTTTCTGTCTGAGAGGTATATGGTCTTCATATGCTTCGCCTATTTTTGTGAGCCACCGGAGAAAGGCGTTTTTTCTCCCTTTATATTTATATACTTTTTCTTTCAAAAAAAAAAAAAAAAACCCCGGACCGGGACAATATCGGGGCAACATTTGAAAATAATAGTCAGTTTGACTAGTTATATGATTAACGTTATTTAAAGTATTGCAAAACAATAGTTGGTGCAGTGGAATTAATCGACAGAGGTGGTAATGGAATTAGAGTTCGAATTTGGTGTTGGACAACTATTTTGTTTTATAAACATTTTTTCACCCTAATTACAAGAGATATACTGATTGGGTCGGCTTGTGCATTTATTCACTACTAGAAATGAGATAAATAGCAACGGATCGTTCCGACGACTCCATCATTTCGTTTTGGACGGCTATCTCTAATTTAATTTATCACACTATTTTAATTTATTAATTATAGAAATTTGTTTAAAAATACTAATTTAATTCCTAAAAATTTTAAACAAATTTGTTATAAACCCGTTTATTTTCCTTTCGTATTTCGACCGTATGCCCATTGAATGGATGTAGATTCAACAAATTTATATTTTTGCCAAGTATTTTATTTTATACCTATTTATTATGTTAAATACATTTAAAATTCACAATTAATTATCATATCGTTAAAAAATTATTGTATAACGAATAAAAATTACCTTTTTAATAATTAAAAACAAAAGTAGGTTATTGCAAGCTTTTGAATTTTTTTATAGCAAATTAAATTTTGATAATAAATTAAATTAAACTAAATTTATTTTAAATAGAGTGAAATTTTAATTAAATATCTAAAGTTACCGTCGGAATTTAACCATTGAAAACTGTCGCTAAACGAAGCCGTCAACGGCTGTCGAAAACCGTCGAAATGTCGCAATTATAGCTTCAGCCGAGTCCAATCTCTCATTATTTTGCATCCTCTAAAGCTAAAATGCAACGACCCGTATCTTTGGGTTTTCGAATTTGAATACTTAATTTATTTAAATATTCGGATTTAAATTTAAATTATAATAAAATATATAT
Source organism: Allium fistulosum (assembly GCA_030737815.1). NCBI lineage: Eukaryota > Viridiplantae > Streptophyta > Magnoliopsida > Asparagales > Amaryllidaceae > Allium > Allium fistulosum. Next base: position 101,603,439 of record CM060906.1, on the reverse strand, counting down.
TTCAAATTTAGATCTGATTTTTTTGACGTATATTTAATTTAATTTATAAGATTTTTCTATAATTTTTAATTTGAAAAATAATTAAATTTCGTTTAACGCTTTTTGCGGCAAACTTCGGTACTTTTGAAACTTTACATAATAGGTTAATTTATTTATTTTATTATTGTTCTATGATTGTCTCACATTGTTGTGTGCGATCATATTTTTATGTCTGTTGTTCGCGGCTCGTACGCTAACGTGTTATTGTGTGTCAGGGTACCGCAAAATCTAACTTTTTCAAATACACATATATATCATTACACTCACGCATGCATGTTTCTTAGCTTGAACTATGGGCCGTGTTTGTTGCCTTGTCTTTGAAAAGTTGTTTTATAAAACTTAAAATAATTTTGTTTTGTTTTTTTTTTTTTCATAAAAGAGCAAAAGTGGACACGATTTTCTAAACAAACATATGTATCCAATCCATATTCATTCTTCATTTTTTTTGGCTTCTCTCTGAATAGAAAGAGCCAATATTTCATTTTCTCCCCTACCTTTATGACTGCATGCTTTCCATTTCAATTTCTTCTCAGGAAACAAATGGACACATTCACATTTCTATATTTCTTCTCTACATGCAAGAATACACAATACCTTGAGTGTGTTGAGTTCCATGATAATAATATATTCTGGTGTGTGTGAATGTGCGCGCATGTGTAATGCATGTGTATTGTGTGTGTGTGTATTTGGGTATGTGTGCGTGTGAGCAGGTATGAGGATGAAGGGGAGAGGGTTGCATGCATGGAAACTTGAGTGGGTATGGGCCGATGGAGTTTGAGGCCTTGGAAAGTTGCATGCATGAACAAGTGCGAGTGGAAGGTGAAAGAAGAGTTAGCCATGAGAAATATTGGTTCATGCCTACGAGGGAGTGAATATGAAGTTTGGGCCTTATGGGCCTTGGGTGAGATTTTATAAAGTTATTGATAATTTAGTTGCTATAACTAATTAATTAAAAGGTTAACTTAGAAAATGAATAAATCACTCATACGGAGTCCGTTTAACCCGCGGTCTTCGACACTAGATTTGCACTAACGAATAGAACGCAATAATATAACTTGTTGATAGTTTAGCGAAGTATAATTTTGTGATAAATAAACAGTGATTAATTTAGTTACGTTGGTTTGAATAATAACGTAGTTAAAATAACTATACTTTGTTCGTGAGGTTTATTAGGCAGAATAAAATACCGTTCTATTATAATTAAATTGAATAGATTAATTTGGACATATGTTGAGAAGAATAAATCTTTGTTCTATGCTTGCAAGTAAAATGATTGTTTTGAAGTTAATTAATATGTTAATTAATTATTATTGAATGAATAGATGTGTTCGCTGTTTATTATTGTTGTTGATTGATTGTGTGATTTATGCTCAACTAGTTTATGGGCTATTACCCTTTTATGTTTGTCATGGGTTGGGTAGAAATTTTTTTGTAAACTAACATCTTGTGATCTATTTCACAATTTGACTATAAGATGTTTAGCAATAATATCGGTTCACTTCAATTTAATGAATTGTTTTGAAAGTTGGTTTTCAGAAAATGTTATGAAATGTTTTCCTTTAATGGAAATGTTTAGGAATAAACGTTTAAGAAGTGATTTCATATAAAAGTGATATGTATATAAAGATATTTATAGTGTTTTATAAATTTCGAGAACTTAAAACCCGTTGGTTTGAAATTGATTTCGAAATTTTTTTGAGGAAACAAACAACACTTTGTTTTGGAAGTATTCATGATTATTAGTGCAAAATGATTTGTCACTTCGGGGAACAAAATGATTTGTTATGTTATCGATGATTTGGATAAGCCATAACTAAAAAGGATGGCAAGTGAGCACTACTAGAAGCACAGTAAATAGCGACGACAGTTTCCGACGCCCGCGGACGGCGCGTCGTCAAATTAGCGACGACAAGAAATTTCCGAGGCATAATTGAAATTAAAATAACTTAGCCGTCGGTAGCCGATGGAAGCCGTCGCTAATTGTGCCGTTGGCGGCTGTCGGTAACCGTCGAAAAATCGCAAATATCTACTGCTCCAGGCCGACAGTTTCTTCATTTGTTTTCCTCGACCAAATCAGCCATCCCCTCCTCCAAACCCTCTTCCACGCTGTCAACAGCCTTCCACACCGCCAGCACGTCGGAATCTTCAATTTTCAGCTAGCTCCATTATCTATTTCTCGGTAAGAAGGTTAAATTCCTAAACCTTATATTTTACTTTGATTTGTTAAATTAGATTTAATTTGTTGTTATAGTTATAAAATACTCCATTGGTTGTTTGGTATACCCTATTGAATGCTAATTAGGTTGTTATTACATTTGTTTATTATTGAAATGTTGAGAGAAAAAATTTGCTTAGTGTATATGTGCATTAATTGGTATATATTGCGTTGATTAATTAGTGCATACGCGCAATAGGGCTACTTTGGATTAATTAGAGTCGATGGTCAAAATTTGGTGTATGCGTTTTCAAGATGACGAAAACGACGATTTAGTATATACGTTTTTTAGAATGTAAATAAATTATTGTAGAAATTGTTGTATAATACGCTTTGTTTTTTGTAAATCTCTTAGAGAGTTTTTAATCCCGTCTGACAAATATTGTATATGATCGTTGTATGAATATTCGTTTTTATCGCAGAACGGACATTTATATTCATCCTATACAATATTTATCGGATTTGTCCCTGTAATGGATAAGTTACAAACACAGTAGTGATTATATTTTGCAAATTATTTTATTTTAAACGGTTCACAAAATTTCGACGACGCTTTTTTTTGTTCCATATGTACACACATGTATACGATACAGGAAACATAGGGAAAGTGCTGCCGAAATTTTGTTGAATCGTTTAAAATAAAAAGATTTGCAAAATATAATTACTACTGAGTTTATAATGGAAAGTAGGATGATCAACCATCAAAGTATAAAACAATAATCTAAAAATTGTAGATTATAATCATATAATAATTTGTGTAAGTCGGTTTGAAAATAACATTAAATAGAATAATATTATATATTTACGAAAATTAAAATGCGTGATTTATTTGAAAAATAAAATGTCAAGACGTAAATGGTTAATGCGCTTTTATGTTTTAAAGTAGGAAAAATGGTCAATTATTTTATCGATCGGAGCTGGATGTACCAACAAAGAAGAGAAATTGGAGGCTTAATAAGTGAACATTTTCAAAATAGTGTACACGTCTTTATTAAATTCGCTTTACGTAATAATGGAAACGACGAAGAAATTCGTTGTCCATGTAGTAGATGTAAACTATTGAAGCATTTGATACCGGATATGGTAAAAGTTCATTTGCGCCAATATGGTTTCATGCCGAATTATTTGATGTGGGATCGTCATGGAGAACTTATAGCACCTAATCCCGTACATTCGGAGGAGGAGTGGATAATGAACTTGTTCCGACGAATCTCATAGAAGATATGGTTGAAGATGCGGCACGTTCAATGTTCCCTACTGTTGAAGTTGATGGTAACGATGTTAATGTCGAAGAAGAACCAAGTATGGAAGCAAAAAAAATTTGATTTATTGGATGCTACTAAGAAATCCCTTTGGGATGGTTGTACAAGCGGTACTTAACTATCAGTAATTGCAGAATACATTGCGATGAAATTAAAATACAACTTCACAGAAACCGGGTTTACAGCTATAGTACAAGCTGCAAAACGGCATATGTCACCCGATAATTTAATGTGCGAAAATCATTATGAAGTGAAAAGACTTATGTCTGTTTTTGGTTTGTCATATCATAAAATAGATACATGTTTAAATGGTTGGATGTTGTTTTGGAAAGAAGACATCAGTCTTAGGAATTGTAAAATATGAAATCAAGAAAGATACAAACCAAGAAAAAAGAAGGGAAAGGAAGTTCCGTACAAGCGTATGCATTACTTACTCATCACTCTTAGGCTTCAAAAGTTATATGCATCTTCTGCAACCGCTCATCATATGAGATGTCACTGTGTGAGAACACATGAAAAAGGTACGTTAACACACCCAACTGATGAAGAGCATTGAAACCTTTTTATAAGACATACCCCGCTTTCGTAGCACAGAGCCGTAATATTAGACTTGGTTTATGTACGGATGGATTTGCACCGTTCTTTCAATTTGGTTCAAAATATTCATCTTGGTCTATAATCGTTACACCTTACAATTTACCTCCGTAGATGTGTATGAAAACTCTGTATATATTTCTCACTATTGTCATCCCTGTTCCTGATGATCCGACACAAGGAATCAACGTATATTTACAACCGTTGATTGAAGAAAGTTGAAAACACTGTGTTATGAAAGTGTTGAAACATACGACATTTCAAAAAAAAATCGTATGTTCGCTTCTCCACTATGGACTATAAGCGATTTTCCTGCGTATGCAATGCTATCGGGTTGGAGTACGGCTGGTCATCTAGCTTGCCCTTATTGCATGTAAGAAACACGAGCATTTTGTCTACCAAATGAAAAGAAAATTTCATGGTTTGACTGTCATCGGTGTTTTCTCTATATTAACCATACTTTTAGAAAAGATAAAGAAAACTTTACAAGTAATAGAGTTGAGACTTTGCGACCACCAACGGTCTAGTCAAGCGAAGATATTTATGAGCTTGTAAAGGATTATCCGAAGATACATGAAATCGACGAAATTGAAATATAAGGTAAATCGACAATTCATAATTTGTGCAAACAAAGTATATTTTGAGAGTTGCCTTATTGGAAAAATCTCCTAATTCGTCATAATATCAACGTGATGCACAACGAGAAAAACGTATTCAATAATGTATTTAACACAGTTCTAAATGTTGAAGGAAAGACTTAAGGATGATTTGAAATCAAAACGTGATATATATAGAAGCAATATGTAATCGTCCTGAGCTTCATATGAAGCCAAATGACACAAAAAAACCCAAAGCATGTTACAAGCTAGAGAGTAACCAAGTTAAAGTACTGTTAAAGTGGGTGGATGGATTAAGATTTCCTGATGAAATTTCCTCTAATCTCCGTAGATGTGTCGACTATAAGAACGATAAACTGAGTGGGATGAAAAGTAATGATTGTCATGTAATGATGGAACATTTGTTACCTGTTGCATTCAAAGAACTGATGCCTACAAAAGTTTGGACGGTTTTAAGAGAACTTAGTTTGTTTTATAAGGAGCTTTGTACAACTACCCTTAAAATTGATCGTCTACGTAAACTTGAGGAAGAAATTCCTACACTGCTCTGCAAACTGGAGAAAATATTTCCTCATGGTTTCTTTAATGTAATAGAGCATTTACCTGTTCATCTTTCATTTGAAGCACGTCTTCGAGGTCCTGTGCAATATGGATGGATGTATCCGTTTGAAATGTATTAATATTGAGTTGTTAAATTTTAGTTTAATTAACCACATGTAATAAAATTTAATTATAATTATTCTTAACAGGTACTTGAATCATCTAAAAAAAAGTGAGACAAAAAACATGAGTTGAAGGTTCGATAAGCAAATCATATATCGAAGAAGAAGCTTCGTGCTTTTTCTCTCAATATTTTACAGACCATGTGAACTTAGCTTTTGAAAGTGCTACGCGAAATAATGAGGCAATAAATAAAATTCTTCTGAATCAATGCTATCTATTTTTAGACAACAGGGACGTCATACTGGAAAATGTGTGGAAGTATGGTTAGACGACAGAGATTACCATGTAGCCCACACATATGTTCTTTTTAACTGTGCAGAAGTTGCGCCATTTGTTAGGTACTAATGAATAACACATCTAAAATTATTTACATGAATAATACATGTGTGTATTAAGTATAACGCAATATATTATCTGTATATGCAGTATTTATGAATCACAGCATCCAAGCGGGGATATCAGCAAAAAAATTGCTACTTGGTTTTCAAACCACGTATATGATCCGGTAAATTGTGTGGTCGACGAAGGGTTGAAACATCTTGCGATGGGACCAAAAAGAAAAGTCAAGACATATCCCATATTCTTTGTCAATGGATACAAATTTAACACCAAAGAATACGAGGCTGAAAAATTAACTAACAATACCGGTGTATATGTTAAAGGTAGTGATGGTCCAAATGATCACATAAATAATTTTTATGGCGTGTTAACTCGGGTTTTGCAATTAACATATTTCATCAGACCTACAGAAGGAGTTTATTTGTTTAGATGCAACTGATTCAGTAAGGTTCTGGAATCAACATGCACCAAAAATATAATATTATTGAAATAAAGCATACGTCACGTTATCATAAGTACGATCCGTTTATACTAGCAAAACAGGCCCTATAAGTTTATTTTGCTCCTTATCCATCTCTAAAAAGAGATAAAGTAGATTGGTCGGCGGTTTTTAAATTGAAGGCAGGATTTACATTTGATGGAAAGAACATTCCGAACGAACAAGCGTACCAAGCGGATATCGAGGAAAATGGCGAATTTGCAATAACAGATGATCAACCCGATTTAGGACCTCAAATGTATTAATAAAAGCATTTGAGACCACAGAGGAAAACAATATAGAGTACGAGAAAGGGTCTGAATCAGAAAATGACGAGGACTAATTTAATAGCATACACGTTGAAAAAATGTAATTTATGGGAGTATTGATGTTACACTTTTTTTGTATGTTACATGCGATTATTCTTTTAAATCGTGTATGTTTACTCATAATTGAATGATATATTTTGCCATAATAAAATAATATGTATGTCATAGGTATAACAAATGACATTTTTTGGCAGCAGAGTTCTTCACAGACTGGTTCTCCCACTGGGTCTCAAAGGGGGGCAGGTCGCGGCGGTGATGATGGCAGCGGACCTTTACAGGAGGCGCCGCATACGGTAGTTAAACTACTACCGAAAGCCGACGGCTCGTAAGTATTAAATTTACTTCAGCGTTGTAAATATTTTGTATGATATATTCGTCATGATTTGTTTGTATCGTATTTAATGCAGAAGTTTTGAGTTTGAGCCTTCTAACATTGTGCTCAGCATATCGAAGTAGGCCTACATGAGTTACATGTCTATATGCTGGCCGAAGTGGAGCAGGAACCCGGACCATGTACGGAAAAGCATATGGTAGGACTTCCTGGTAAGTGTAAAATTATATACCATTATATATAATCACTATGCAATTTGCTGATTAAGTATAAATGTATAACTTATATTTTTTCAACATATATAAAGGGGGCAGTAGACTTACAAGAGGATGACGTGTCTCTTTGCCAGCACCACTGGAACTCGAAAGTGGCAAAAAATTATAGGGATACGATGTCTAGCATAAGAAAATCTGGGAAGAAGCCACAATGGATGGGCGACAGCGCCTGAGATGCTCAGGTTGCATGGTGGGGTAGCGACGAATTCAAGATAAGTCTATCAGATATCACCTTAATTTATTCAATACAGAATACATAATTTATACCTGTAAAATACAATCTTTTTTTAATTTGCAGACGGAGTTGGACAGGAACTCTACGAAAAGACAGAAAAATCCTGTCACACACTGTGGTGGGTCAAAATCATTCCAGCACCATCATGAGCACCTGGTAAATTAATTAATTGTAATTATGAACAGTTATTAGTATAAATTTGTATGAACAACAATAATATACACCAATTATTGCAGAAAAGAGCGGGGGGGGGGGTCCCATCTTGTATATGGACGTGTTTGACACACCCATGCCGTTAGACAGACAGACGATGAGGGATCAGTGTCGTATGCCTGGCATGGGGATGATAGAGCGTACGCCGCACATGTAAGTACATTTTAAGTTATAAGTTATTAATAATGATCATTTTAATTAACTAGTTATAAAATATTATAATGTCGTGTACTATTTATTTGTATTTAATTTTACGTTGCAGGAAAATTTATGCAGGCATGTGCGCAGATGCTTGAGCATTCTGAACGGGAGCAGTTGACCACTGACGAGGAGGACGTGATCTTTGACTTTGTTATGGACCCAATCCCGAGAAACAGGCGCTACGGCTACGGCAACCAATCGGTAATTTATAAAAATTAACTACGTTGTAAAATTTGCTTAATTTTTATAAAAGTTACGTAATAACTTAAACATATTTTGACTTGTTTTGTAGGCTCGGACATCACAAAGGACTTACCAAAGGGCTCAGGACAACGCGAAGATTAATGAGCTTAGACAGCAGATTGCACGACTGCAGGAGCAAGACCGCCTCCGAGCAGTGCAAATGGAGCAGCTCAACTAGCGTTTGGCCGAGTATATGAGCGTCATGGTACATTCCCTTCGTCCGGTGATTCCGGGGCCGATGATGAGTCTTGAGGTACAATTTGCAGTTTTTTAATGGACATGTGGTGTTGGATGTAGTTTGTGTTTATAAACATTGAATGATGGTGAGGTTAATTTATGGACATATGGTGTTTGGCATTGATTTGTGGAGTTGATATATGGAGTCGATATGTGGAGTCTGACGTTGGATGTAAATATTGAAGTTGGATGGGTGAGAGTGATGGTGGAAGGTTTGTTTTGTAAATATTGGAGTTTGATGTTGGATGGAAAAAGGTTTGCGTTTGATATTATGATGTTTGAGTTTTATATTGATATTGATTTCAGCTTATATATTGATTTTGATGGGTTATATATTGATATTGGGATGGAAGCGAAGCTGTGCTGCAGAAAAAAAAATATGTCATACTACCGACGGCTCCCGATGGCTCATTGGCCACAACTTCTGACGACGTGCGACGGATTCCGACGGCCTATTAGCCACCATTTTCGACGGCAAACGACGGCCATCTGGACGAATATTCCGATGGTTAGCGACGGCTCCCGACGGATTAGCGGAGCCACGTGGACGACATGGCCGTCAGAAAATCCGACGGAAAGGCCGTCGGAACAGCCGTTGCACGCCGTCGCTATTATCTCGTCGAAGCCGTCGGAAACGGACGGAAGTCGTGGTCCGTATACCGACGGCATTTCCGACGGCTAGGGACGGCCGCCGACGGCTGCTACCCGTCGTAAATTGCCCGCTTTCTTGTAGTGGAGGTGCAGATGTTTTGTGACCTCGTATAGTCCGCTCGACGAACAGAGGGGTATACATATCTATTATTTTCGGAAGGTTGGGACCCAGTTGCCTTGTTATTGGAAGAAACCTCCCGATCTGGTTACATATATTTTGCTATGCTTTTATAGTAGTATTTTGAGATTTTCAGATAAATATTTCAAAAATGATTTGTTTTAAGATTCCGAAGGAAAGTATGATTTGATATAAAGAATATATATTATTATTTCAAAAGGACTTGAAATAAAATCGAAAATTGAATTCGAAGAGAATATTTTCGAAAAGGATTATATTTTGAAAATAATTAGATTTTAGAAAAATCTAAATGTGAAGATTAAGTCTAAGTGATTAGTTTTGAGAATTGCATATTGTTTGTTGCATCGTAGTCTCTCATGGAGTCCTGTTTGTGGTAGGAGAAATACGCTGGCTTGATCCTGTATCAAATTGGGTACCTAGTTAGATAGAGGTACGTAGGTAGTCACAAGTGGTAGTGACGCAGCCCCAATAATAATATATATATTTTTTGTTTATTGTTTGTTATTTAACTTGTGTTGTCGATCTTTCCTGCTTATCATTTTACTCCGCATTCAATTTATTATTTGAGTTTGCAGGAATGACTATTGTTGTCTCTCTCTTCAGAGTTGTGTAGCGGTAGATTTATAATATTTCAATTTTCTTTGTATTAAAGCACACCCTGTAGGATGATTGATTACTCTGATAAAGTTGTATTATTAAAATTATATCCTACACATTTAATTGTATTGTATATTTATCAGATCTAGATATATTAAATTGGCAGTTTTCACTGTTAGTTTTAGAACGGACGGGTTTTTCAGCGATTTTTATTGGTTCGAAAATCCGGGTCGTCACAAAAAAATTTCCCCTAAATTCATCCAACCTTCGTTACCGGCCGCCGCCCCCCGTCAGCTTCCATCGCAGTCTTCTTCAATTTACAATTTCCAACCATCTACGTCTTCAACTCATCAAAAATCAAGTATAGTCTTCATCTAAACTACTTAATCCGATTATGATAAAATTAGTATTAATTTGTGCTTATATTTGTTGATAATAGCCCATTGATTGGTTATAATTGTATATTGGTTGATTGAGAAATGTTAATTAGGGTTATTAGTATTTAAATCCGATAATTAATGTATAATTAGTGCTAATTTGAGTTGATTAGTGTATGCGTGTATTAGTGTAACATAATTTAGTGTTAATTAGTGTATGTGTTAGCTAAAATGTCGACAAAAACAATTTATTTACATATTCCCTTTATTAGTTTATACCCTTAATTATATGTAAATTTAGTTTACATGTATGTGGTAATATATATAAAAAAATTAGTGTATAATGTTAATTTTTTATTACTGTGTAATAAATTGAAATTAATGTTAGCTGAAAAGTTGAAAAACCAATTTTTTATTAGTTTTTAATCATTATGAAATTTAAATAATGAATTAGTGTATAATGTTAATATAAACAAATTAGTGTATAATGTACTTTATTTTTTAAATACCTTAGATTTGTTGGCTCCGTCTAATAAGTATTGTATATGAACGTTATATAAATGTTCGTTTTTACTACAAAACAGACATCAATGTTCATCTGATACAGTATTTGTTGGATTTGTCCCTGTATTGGACAAGTTACAAACACAATATATTAATTACATTTCGTAAATCATTTCATTTTAAACGGTTCACAAATTTTCGACAGCGCTTCCTTTTTGTTCTATGTGTATGTGCATTTGTGTATGATATAGAGAACAAAAGAGAACAAACCATAAGTACGATTCTTTTGTACTAACCAAACTAGCACTACAAGTTTATTATGCTCTTTATCAATCTCTAAAAAGAGATAAAGCGGATTGGTCGGCAGTTTTTAAAACAAAAGCAAGATTTACGTTTTATGGAAAGAATATTTTAAATGAACAAGCTTATTAGGCAGATCTTGAGTACAATAATGATACCGACGATCATACTGATTTTAAGCCTCTAAACGATTAACCAAATGTTTTTGTAGAAGCATTTGAGACTACGAGGAAATTGATATAGAGTACGAGACCGAGTCTAAATCAGAAAACGAAGACTGATTATTTATGTACATTTTGATAGAAAGTAATTTATGTGATTATTAATATTACATTTTTCTCATAAAAAATGATATGTTTTCCCATAATAAAATGACATGCCTATGACAGGTATTATGTTTCGACGTCAGTGATCTTCTCATTCATCAAGTCCCCCTTCTTCTAGTCAGAGAGGGACCAGTGCGGGTGGCAATGGCGGCGGCTCATCACACATAGAGCTTACCATAGTCACATTAGTAAGTAAAGCGAGTGAGTAAATATCAAATTTATTGCAACGTGATAAATATTTTATGTATGATATATTATTCATAATTCATTAAAGGTCTATATCATAACTAATACATGGGCTTTATACCGGAGCCCTTGGATGTTTTTTGATATTTCCAAGGCTACTTATGAAAGTAAAATGACCGCGTGTTGGTCTAGATGAGATAATATCTCACCCCACATATCAGAGTGTATCTGACAGGATTTCTACGTAAGTGTAAATTTGTATTTCATTTTATATATAAATGTAGGATAAAAACAGATTTTAAAACGGTCAATTTGAAAAATGATTTTAACATGTAAATTTAAAAATGATTTTTTCTTATTTCAGCCTTTTGAAAAAAAAAACTATCAACTTTCTTCCCTCCTTTTATTGCTGGAATGATTAGGATTTTTCTAACTTCTTTTATCGCTTCTAAACATTTCAAGTGCCTATTGAAAATATAAAACACAGAAAAAAAAATTAAACCAAACACCAGCTTAGTTTTCAACAATATGATTACTTTAAGTATAACCGGATGAATGCAAAACTTTTTTAGGGACTCAAATTCAATTAATTGAGAATTATCAACAACAAAATTACGAATAAAAGCACATATACAGAGCAGTACAACGCTAGTCAAAACCGGTGGGGGAAAAAACATCCAATCGGAGCCTTATCAAAGTTTTGTAGCTTAACAAATAATCAATCAATATTTTTTTCTTTTTAACAGAGATAATAAATCTTACCTTGTAATTGATATGAGCTTTTAGATGAAGTGCAGCACAACTTCTTGTGTATCAAATCTTACTTTTTATCAAATAATTAGTGTAAATGATAGAGAAAAGGAGACCGAAAAGAAGAAGAAGAGCGAAATGCGTTGAACAACAAAAAATGAAAATAAAAACAAAAAATAAAAAAGTGTGAAAGCTCTGTAACTAGAAAAATAAAAGAAAAGCTGCCTGTCTGGGCCCGAAATTGAAAGGATGGTTTGGATTAGAAAATGGGCTGCTTATTTGTTCATAACGTATAAAATGACATATATATAACGGGCTCTGGGCCATGGCCCAGCTTGCCCAGTGTAAGGTCCGGCTCTGTTATGGAGCTTCCAACTATTCAACCATCAATCACTCTTCTAACCTTCACAAATATCCCTTAAATCTAGTTTCCCCACCACCGCATCAATCCAACCGCCCAAATAGGGGTTTTAACTGATCGGATCGGACCGTACATATTTGTGTTTGTGTTCTGTTCTTTGAGAATTTCGGACAAATACAGACCGAACGAGACTTAAACACAAACACTCTTTGTGTAAACCTGACGATGGACGAATGATATACGAAAAATAGAAAGTTCATCGAACTGTTCGTATGAATGCAATCGAAAGTAGATATGGCAATCTATACATATAGCAAAACAATTAGGACAAAAGAACAGACAATGTATGAAAAATAGAAAATTCATCGAACAATTCGTACTAACGCGATATTGTACATATTTCTTGTTTTAATCCGTGTCATAAATGGAAAACGGATGAACATGGACGGACGTCTTTCTATTTCGAACCGAATCGGACAACAAATACTCGTACAAATTTAACACCCTGTGACCAATATTCCAATCGACATTGCTGGAGCCCCGCTCATTCTGGTCCGGTTTTAATGCTGATCGGACCAGAATTGGCCTTGAAATCCAATTTCAGATACAGAGGATACTGCAAGGAAGAGAGAAAGATAAGCATAAATGGAGACATCATCAGCTTTTTTCCAATCATTATGGATTTAAGTGAAACCTTATTTAAATACATACATAAATTGTATTAATTTATTATAAGCAAAAATACAGAATTCACGAAATTAATTTGCAAAACAGAAACAAAATTTTAAAGTTTCTGCAAACAGTGTGCTTGAGGGTATCAATTCCCAAGGTGAAAAACTCTCAAAATATCAATGGTTTTAGGATTATAAGTTGTGCAACACAATTTAGAAACGTAATCCAAAGTTTCAACAAATAGAATAAGGATGTTCTCTCAAATCTCATCTCTCATAACAAATAGAATAAAATTTCAACTAATTACTTAGCATAAATATACCGGTATAACATTAAATCCACAGTTTCATCGATTACATTTTAAAGCATAACGGATACTAATATCTTAACCGAACCACCATGCCCATTTTCAAAAGCACAGTAGTACGTGCACAACAGATGCCACATTTTCAAATATTCCTACTTCATCATAACGATATGACATGAGACATACAAGGTTTTCAAACATCAAATTTACAGATAGCTAATTGTGCAGGCCAGGTATAATTATTACACTTCACTCTTCATCTTCTTCTGCCTGCAAGTTGTTCACACGCTCACATTCATCTATCCACTCGCTGTATCTGCAGATATTCAAAATTCAACGAAACAAAATTAGACTATAAATTAAGGAAATTGATTAATGCAAGAAGAATAATAAGATAATAAATTGTCTGCTTACATGTCTACTGGTTCTGTAAGAGCTGCAGACAGAGAGAAAGAAAGGTTTAATTAGCTAAAAAATAGACATTGTAAGGTAGGCAAATTAAGATACTAGTAAAATGAATAGGGAAAAAAACATTACCAGTGATGGTAGTGCTGAAATTTTCTTGACAAACCATGCAGATGGCTTCCCCAATCAGATTCTTCATATCACTGAAATTTAAATGATGAATAAAACTCTCATTTATAAGTAAAAAACAAAACAAATGGTGTCAAGATTAGCAAAAGATTTATTAGATATGTCTTACATGCGGCATTCAACACTGCCACCGTGGTTGCAGAAAGGGCAGCAGAAGGTAGTGTCCAATTTGTCCATACGCTTCTTAGGAGCGGGCTTTGCCCTTGACTTTCTCTTACCCATTGATGAGCTGCACCGCAGTAATCGAGTTGTTGTTTAATGTAAGAATATGACAAGTATACACACTACATAATTTGGTATGGGTATAGACATTCAACATAAAGTACACTTAGACAGAATAAGATGGTCAAAACCACATCATGAAGTGAGCCAATGATGGAAATTCATAAGAGGGTGTGTATTGCAATGCATGGATATTGAACATTAACTTCTAAATGATATTGATTGGACAATAACAAGTAGAAGTATTTGGAAGGAAATTGACTTTTAAGTTTGGAATAATTTTGGCTTTTGGATGACTCATAAGTAATAAATGTATAACAAGTTATATAACTGGACATACATGTAAATGGATGGTAAAGATTAAATGGTAGCATTTTGTTTGTAATTTTTTGAAACAATAAGCTTATTTTAGCCATTTTCTTGAAAAAAATCATGCATGAATTTCTATCCTAGTTATAAGTAAAAAAAACAGTTGCTTCTCCGACTTCAGCTTCTAAACTATTTGTATTCTTATAAAGAGTTTTCAAACATCCTAACTCAAATAAATTACTTATAATTAGTTTTGATGGCTTCTAAGTAGCTTTAACTACTAATAAGAAGTCGTCAAACATGCTCTCAATGTATAAAAAATCAAACATTGTTAGCAGATACGATTTACACATACTTAAAAAAACCGCATCTCAAGCGGACCTCATTTGCACAAGTTATTAATTTTATAAGTTTTTGAAAAATTATTTTTAAATAAAATATAATTATTAAAACAAAAACATCCGTTCATTTTCTTAGATGCACCATAAATCATCATTCAGCAAGACGGGGAATTTGGCCCGTTTTCGTTCACGACGCGTCATAAATGCAAAAGGGGTAAAAAAATTCATGCGAACGCATCCTGTGATTTTGTTCCCCTCATTTAACTTGGAAAATTTTAACAATTTATTTAACTAGCATTGGTGAACAAACTAAAAACAATCATAACCATGGTTTATTGTGAATCCGCACAAATAAATCAATGTTTAATTTGCACTTACTAAACAAGTGGAAAAAACACATTCAAACTTTACATAGATTTTTTCAGAAATTCAATATATTGCACAGGAATCATCTACAGGATGTTTATCGAGACTCTTATTCTTGCTGAAACACAAATTTTTGAAATATATACATAAAGTGGACAATTCAAACTATATACTATTATATATCTATTATTCTGAAAACACACAATGAAACGCAGAATAAATAAACTAAATAAACAATCGGTACCAAATCCCAGAAACCCTAATTTTAACAGATCCGAATCTACCATTTTCGATATACAACACCCGAAACCCTAGAACTTGAGAAAAACCTAAACGCAATCGCAACAACTCTACAAACGATTTGGATTCAACTAATAAGAAATATACAGAAAATCAAATACCATGAAATTAGGGATAGACGTAACAAAAGTTTTCCAACCGGAATAACAAATAATTAGGGGAAAATTGAAGAATACTGGAAAAAAATAAACATAAATCAAAGTAATAATAGAGAAAATACCTTAGATGATTGATGCACAATAACGCAGCGATTTGACGGAACGAGACGATTGAGAAACAGGAAGAGGAGGACTCTGTGTTTATGTAGAGTTGAAAGGAAAGAAAGAAGGCTTGGGTTGGCCCATCCTAGAGCTTGTTGGATTTATTGGGCCGGGTATCTATATAACACAATTTTAAAACATGATCACTTCATAAACTCTGCGCTGGTTGGACTTTGGCATATAACGTTGTACTGAATGGGGTTAACAATGTTCGTTTAGGCTAAAAGGGGAACATGGGCCTAGAGGAGGGAAACAAAATAAAAATAAACTCACAGTTATACATGAGATAGACCAACCTTCTCAAATGACATCATGATTCTATCAAAAATAGAAAGGATTGAGGAAAACACTAAGCTGTCATGTTTTCAACTCTAAATCTTCCTTCGTCTCGATCATACCTCGTTTTAGTTATCTTGAATCGAAAATAGCAATCGCGTTCTTCCAACTCTAGATTATAGTTATTGTCATCAATTTGGTTTGGGGCAAGAGGGGGTATTATCATCCTCGTACACATGGTTGTTAACTACCTTTGCGAATGTACATCGCCTGTACTGCTACATAAGGAATTGGAGTGGAATTAGCTTGCTCGAAATATAGTCACTAGGTTCTGGACTTCTTGTCCAGTTCGAAGAAAGGTGTGGGTTGTACTTAGGAAGAACGAATTGTATGATCGTTTTTACCCTAGAGGAGGGGTGAAAATGTGATACTAATAATAATAAAAATTAATGCGAAAATAAAAATCAATCACAGATAATAAAACAGAAAGATAATGCAGAAGAGATCACATACAAATTTACACAGCTTCTGCAAAACCCTGCCTACGTGCTGCTCGCAAGGTTTCTACTAGAAATTAAGTGGTCAGACGCTTACACACGTAAACTTGCAACACCCGCTAATGAACAACCTAACTCTACGTTCAAAACTCTACCACAACTCAGCCACTGAGTTGCGAATTCTCAAACTACGCCCCGTAGTTTGTCCCTAGTCACACGACTAGAAAGTTATACAATTTTAAAAGAAAAATTACAAAATAAAAATAAACTAAAAAACAAATAGAAACAAAACCCTAATTATTTAATTTAAGCCTAATAATTATATAGAGTCGGTCCACTTCAAAGTATAATTGGAGATAAAAAGACGTCTCCCTTTTTTCTTTCTGTGCGGCCTAAAAGAGATGAATGTGTTCCTTTGTATTTTGTTCGGTCGTTCCCTTTTGTTCCTCTTCAAAAATTAGGACTTCGTTCGATTGAAGCCGCCGCTTGATTTTCGATCGATTGAAGTGATTAAATTGCTTTGCTTCGTCAATCGTCTCCTAGCTTTGATTGGCTTTCGGCTGCTTCAATAAGTCGAGTTGGATGTTAATTGATTGGTGCGTGATTTTTCCCTTTTTAGTTCTCGATTTTGATTCGAGTTATGAATTTGTTCGTGATTTATTCTAAGTATGCTCACTGGTTTTAGTCTCGAACTCGAATACTTTTTGCCAATGATGTTAACAGGTAATTTATAGGGATCGAACACCCTATATTTTCGTTCGTATAATTGTGTTTGAATTCTTCAGTGATTTTATCTCTTGCGTTTTTGAACGATGGTGATTATACCGACTTGTTCTAATTTGATGTTGCTTGAATTTCCTTGAATCGGTTCCTTCTTTTGCTCCTACGACTTTGGCATTTTGAATTTTCTGACTTTGAGATAAAACTTGACTTCGACTTGTTCAACTCCTGACTTGTTGGATTCGTGTACTTTCATCTTGCATCTGATAATTTTCTACGGCTTGATTTTCTTTATTTCTTGACCAATGCTATTTGTTCATGTTGATTGACTTCACTGCAATTTTCGAACTGCTACTGACATATTTAATTTTCTTCCTTTAAACACTGCTGCTTTACTGACATTTCATTCTTGAAACTGCTCCTTGACTGGTTCATTGAACTGATATATGTGTATACATATGTGTGTACATATATATATGCATATATGTATACATGTGTATGTACTTCATGTTGCCTCTGGAGTAGTTCTTGTAATCTGGTTTCTTTATCTGGTTACATTGTGTGGTGGCATATGTATTTTCACTGGCTTGTACACTTTGTTGAGTCTGGATTACTATGGCTGCTCTGTCCACATCAGTGTTTGCATTCAGGCATATGTATATATATTTTTGTCATGTTATACATATACATATACATACATACACATATATATATATCGTTGGGTTGATTAGTTGGCCTTCTCTGCACTTTGGTTGTTCATGCCTCTGAACAAATATATGTGTTCATGCATTTGAGTTAATTCATTCATGTTATACTGCTTTGGTTGATTGTCTCCATACATATATACATACATATATGTGTATATATATATATGTGTGTGTGATTGACTTGATTGCACTTGTATCAATTTGTGGTCATGTTGTATGCATATGAACTTGCTGTTTTGATGTTGAGGCTTTGTTGTTGAATTTTTGAACTGATGTGGTCATTCATATATAAGTCTGCAATTTTGACTGTTTCCATTTGAATACTTGTGTACTCCAATCTCTGTTTCATTGTAGTCTACATGTGAACATGTTTGTGTTGTTGTAGTCTTGGTTCACTTCTGTTGTACGTTTGGTTTTGATGTCTCAATGTATGTTGAATCTGGTTTGTGCTTGTGAACTCCTGGTTGTTGTGAGTCTGGCCATTGCATTGCTTCAGTTACCATTTGTTTGCTTGTACCTGATGTCCTGTCTCAGTTTCATATGATCTGAACTGGTATCCACTTTGGGTTTCTCTGTGTTGCCTTCACACTGAACTTGTATTCTGTTGATCATCTCCATATGCTTGTGTTGCCATATATGCTGTCCTCTTTGTACATATGTGTGCAGCCCTAAACTTTGTCCTGGACTGTTTGGTTACATTGAGTTGTTGAGCTTGAGTCATGTTTATGGAACTGGTTTGGTGCACTTGAACTTGTATGCAGTCATGTTAATTTTCTCTGGTTGCATACATACTCATGTATATACATGCATACATATGCATGTATATATGTGTAATTGTGTAATACATGTGTTGTATCCTATTTATACTCAATTTTTACATGTGTGTATTTGCACCTACGTTGAATCCAGCCTCGGCTCGGGTATGACCTTGTGCTCACATATTCCTGTAGTTTTAACATGCAAGTGTATATCGGTGTGCATGGCCTTGTGGCATGTATAGTGATACACTGTGCATGTCACAAGTTGTTCGTGTATGATGAATTCAAAAGAAATGATGACGAACAACCCAAATAATTGAGGCAAATAACCTTTTCAAAAACACACACTTTAATTTGCACTGTAAAATATTTTCTCTTTCAATTTTACTACGTCAGTATTTATTTTGCAGATAGCTCAGATGTAGGATAAAAGTTGGAATAGAGTTGAAGATCAAATTCGAGTGATGAGTGAATGTAGTGAGGTGAAAATGTATGTAAAAATTGTATAGTGAAAATTGTGTTGTATTGTGAAATTGTATTGTAATTGAAAATGTATAAATGTAGTTGTACTATTTGAATTTGTAATAAAATATTTGTTTGAATAAAATATTTTTTTGAATTTGAATTTTGTGTTATTTATTTTATCCAACAAATATTTATTTAATTATGTTAAAAATAAAATAGTACAATAACAAATACATTTAAACGAATATATATATATATATATATTATCATCAAACAAAAATCATAGGCTATTGCATTCTACAATCTCCCCCTTTTGATGATAACAAACATATATTAAGATTTTGACTCTATTAAATGTATTGGTTTTGATAAATTCCATTAGCTCCTCCTATTTGAATGCTCCCCTGCACCAAAGCTCCCCCTTCACATATGCATGAAAATAAATAAAAAATATGCAAATGAACCAAGATGGGAATATGCAAATAAAAAAATATGACTTGACTTATTTGCCAAAATCTTAACCTCTCTCCCCCCCCTTTTGTTATCAGCAAAAGAGTGACAGTGTTAGAAAAATAGTGATAAAGTGATAGACATTAATACAACATTAATACCTAATCGAGTATAAATATTAAATTTCAAAAAAAATCAAACAAAAATCATAAATACTCAGTTAAGGGTATATTCCATTTTAGAGTGATAGGGGTGATGTCGATATATAAAACTATATAATTGTATCTATTTGTGGTATATTTATGACATGAATTTGAATACTAACTAACCATGCATAGCCGTTAGGACTTTTAAATGAGATTAGTAGTATTCTCAATTTGTTTTAAAAAAAATGAATTTCAAGTATCTTCTAACCACGCATAACCGTGAGGACTTTTAAATGGGATTAGAATCAACTCGTCTATTTGATAATCAATTTAATAATCAATTTTGATATGTGTTCCATACATGCATAACCGTAAGGACTTTTAAATGAGCATGAAAGCACATAATCAAAGATTCCAAGTAGTTCACCCATGCATAACCGTGAGGACTTTTAAATGAGAGTGAATACCTTGGATGTTTTTATTGCTAATTAATTAAAAAAATTCCTATTTTAAATTCCACATTTTGACATACTATATTGGATTTTGATGAGTGATGGTCGATAGAAATATTATAGGAATAGAGATGGTCATGAAATTTTTACCAATCAAAGTTATTACAATTTTTGTTTAAATTTTTAAAGAAATTTACTAAATATACTTTCTCAAGTCATAATGTATAATTAATATCAACACTCATCACTTTTTCAGTCACTATTTATCTTTTCGATAATCAATAGGGAGTCAGATTAGTTAATGTAGTCATATAAGATCAAATCAAAAAATATAAAATCAAATTTCTAAAATGCCTAATTTGAAACGAATTCAACAAAACTATTTTCTGAAAGGGGTTTTGGAAAAATGTCTACCAATTGAAAATCGGTTGAAATGAAAATTATGCAGATATTTTCTTTGAAAACATGATGCAACTAATGAATGTCTCAACATAAAACTCGTTCCACTAGTACTTTTTCTATCAACTAGACAACCAACATAATCTGCATCTGAAAAACCTTTTGAATCAAGGTTATCATAAGTTGGATACCGTAGACCAAACCATGATGTGTGCAACAGATACTTTATAATCCTTTTACAGTTTTTAAAATGAGATTCATTTGGATTTGATTAAAACCATGTACATAAAAAAACATAGAACATAATGTCAGGTCAAATATATCCACATGTATCTAGAATAATCATCAACCAATAAAACAACATCATTAGTCCAAACAAATCTATATGAACTAGTTCAAAGACTCTAGAGGTACTTATAGTGTTCTCGGCATAAAAAGATAATTGGCCAACAATTTTTGCATAAATCAGAATCAAAATCAACATTCATTTCCTTATCACATAACTGGCTGATTTAAATTAGATTATGGTGCAGATTTTCAACATTTAATATATCGTTCAAGATAAATGGCCCGTTACCTATTTTACCTTTACCGATAATTTTTCATTGTTGCCCATTGTGATTCCGCCACCATTGTGCTAGGCTAAGGAACTTTGATTTGTCGCCCGTCGTGTGCTTGGAACAGCCAGAATCCAGGTATCACTCTTCTTGTTCCTTAGCCTGCCACCACACCTACAGAAGGAAAAACTTTTGTGACCTAATTTTTTTTATAGGTCCATGATTGTTAGTCACAAATGATTTTGAAAAATATGTTTGTGTAGACCCAAGACAATCTATATTTGTTCCTTTCGGCACCCAGATTTGTTTGACTTTAAGGAATTTTATATTCGTGCCTTTTGGAACCCAAATTGGTATGGTTTTCACGTGTTTAGGTCTATACCAACAATTATTGTGATTGTGTCCAATTTTTCCATAAATCGTGCACTTGGAATTGACTTGATTAATTTCGCTTCTAAAACGTTCAGATTGAGTATATCCAAATCCTTATCTAATAGGATTAACAGTTTATTTCCCTAATAACATATTTAGTGATTTTTCTCCTTTGGAGAATTTCCCTAAAGTCGTAGACAATTGTTGGACTTGTGTTTTGAGAGATTCATTTTCATTTAATAACAAAGTGCACTTTTTGATAGAATTTTTTCCCCTAGTATTTTCACTTTCTTTCAAAATCGGAATTTCATTTTCAAGCGATTTAATTTAAATTTCTGATTTTTTATTTCTTCTTCAAACGATGGACACTTATCACACTTAGGGCTCTTGATTCGATAGTTTTTAACCAATTGATCAAGATGTTTATTTATTTCTATCAAACTATCTTTTTGTGATTCAAGTTTAGCGTACTTCTCCCTAAGTCGTTCAAAACAGCCATTTACTTCATGAAAATATATAAGTAATTGTGAGTGAGTCGGTTTTGATACCTCGCTTGGCTCGTCGTCATCGCTGTCGGTTGTATCACCTCGAAGACACGGATCTGCTTTTTCACTCTCACTGTTAGTGCTTTTATTATCATCATCACTTTTATTCCAAGTGGCTGCAAAACTTCTCCTTTTCGATTTCTTTCCTTGCCTGAGTCGATTCTGAGGACAATTGGGCTTGATGTGACCAGGTTTATTGCACTTGTGACAAATGATCTCTTGCTCTTTTGAGTTGTCTAGAACATTGACAATTTTGTTCTTTAATTGTTGATTTAGAGCTGGATTTCCATACTTGTGATTCCACCTTTTGAATTTCTTTATTATAGCTATTGATTTTTTTCGAGTATCACCTCCTTCACGTTCTTCCTTGAATTTCATTTCTAGCTCATTAGTGGTGAGATTTCCAATGAGTTCTTCAACTTTAACTTGTTTCAAATCGTTTGATTCTTGAATTGTAGTCACTTTTGCTTCAAAATTTCATGGAATAATTTGAAGTATTTTCGGACTATTTCCAGCTCCGTGTATGGTTTTCCAAGGGATTTTGATTTGTATACGAGATTGGAAAGTTGTCCATACATTTCTCTGACACTTTCATCCTTTGCCATTGTGTAGTTCTCCTATTCGCTACTAAACATGGCAAGGCGTGATTCTTTGACTTGGGAAGTTCATTCGTGAGTCACTTCAAGTGTGTGCCAAATTTCATGCGCAGTTATATAATGTGAGACACGATTAAATTCAATTTGATCCAATGAACAAATAATAGAATTCATAGCTTTAGCAATAGCATTTTGCAATTTATTTTCAAGATCTGTCCATTGATCCATAGGTTTTTCAACTTCTTGATTATCTACCATTATTATTAGTGTCCTATATCCTGTCTCAACAATATTCCATGCATCTATGGTTTTTAGAAAAAATTTCATTTTATTCTTCCAATATGCATATTCACCATTGAACATGGGTGGTCTAACTATGGACTGACCTTCAACAAAAGCATTATTAAAAGAAGCCATTTTAAAAAATCAAATTTTTAAAACAAAAATTGGTTTTCATTCCTAGCTTTGATACCACTTGCAGGATCATTTTCACCCTAGAGGGGGGGGGGTGAATAGGGTGATACTAATAATAATAAAAATTAACGTGGAAATAAAAATCAATCACAGATAATAAAACAGAAAGATAATGCAGAAGAGATCACATACAAATTTACCCAGCTTCGGCAAAACCCTACCTACGTGCTACCCCTAAGGTTTCTACTACTAATTAAGTAGTCAGACACTTATACACGTAAACTTGCAATACCTGCTAATGATTAACCTAACTCTACGCTCAAAACCCTACGACAACTCAGCCACTGAGTTGCAAATTCTCAAACTACGCCCCGTAGTTTGTCCCTAGTCACACCACTAGAAAGTTATACAATTTTAAAAGGAAAATTACAAAATAAAAATAAATTAAAAAACAAATAGAAAAAACCCTAATTATTTAATTTAAGCCTAATAATTATATAGAGCCGGCCTACTTCAAAGTATAATTGGAGATAAAGAGACGTCTCCCTTTTTTCCTTCTGTTCGGCCCAAAAGAGATGAATTCGTTCCTTTGTATTTTGTTCGGTCGTTCACTTTTGTTCCTCTTCAAAAATTAGTGCTTCGTTCGATTGAAGCCGCCGCTTGATTTTCGATCGATTGAAGTGATTAAATTGCTTTGCTTTACTTCGTCAATCATCTCCTAGCTTTGATTGGCTTTCGGCTGCTTCAATAAGTCGAGTTGGAAGTTGATTGATTAGTACGTGATTTTTCCCTTTTTAGTTCTTAACTTTGATTCGAGTTATGAATTTGTTCGTGATTTATTCTAAGTATGCTCACTGATTTTAGTCTCGAACTCGAATACTTTTTGCCGATGATGTTAACGGGTAATTTATAGGGATCGAACACCCTATATTTTCATTCGTATAATTGTGTTTGAATTCTTCAGTGATTTTAACTCTTGCATTGCTTTATGCTTGAACGATGGTGATTATACTGACTTATTCTTAGTTGATGTTGCTTGAATTTTCTTGAATCAGTTCCTTCTTTTGCTCCTATGACTTTGGCATTTTGAATTTTCTGACTTTGAGATAAAACTTGACTTCGACTTGTTCAACACTTGACTTGTTGGATTCGTGTACGTTCATCTTGCGTCTGATAATTTTCTATGGCTTGATTTTCTTTATTTCTTGACCAATGCTATTTGTTCATGTTGATTGACTTCACTGCAATTTTGGAACTGCTACAGATATATTTAATTTTCTTCCTTTAAACACTGCTGCTTTATTGACATTTCATTGTTGAAACTGCTCCTTGACTTTGTTGACTGGTTCATTGAACTGATATATGTGTATACATACATACATACATATATATATGCATATAAGTATACATGTGTATGTACTTCATGTTGTCTCTGGAGTAGTTCTTGTAATCTGGTTTCTTTATCTGGTTACATTATGTAGTGGCATATGTATTTTCACTGGCTTGTACATTTTGTTGACTCTGGATTACTATGGCTGCTCAGTTACTTTGGTTGTTCATGCCTCTGAACTGATATATGTGTTATGCATTTGAGTTAATTCATTCATGTTATACTGCTTTGGTTGATTGTCTCCATACAAATATACATACATATATGTATGTATATATGTGTGTGATTGACTTGATTGCACTTGTATTAATTTGTGGTCATGTTGTATGCATATGAACTTGTTGTTTTGATGTTGACGCTTTGTTGTTGAATTTTTGAACTGATGTGGTCATTCATATATAAGTCTGCACTTTTGACTGCTTCCATTTGAATACTTGTGTACTCCAGTCTCTGTTTCATTGTAGTCTACATGTGAACATATCCGTGTTGTTGTAGTCTTGGTTCACTTCTGTTGTACGTTTGTTTTTGATGTATGAATGCATGTTGAATCTGTTTTATGCTTGTGAACTCCCGGTTGTTGTGAGCCATTGCATTGCTTCAGTTACCATTTGTTTGCTTGTACCTGATGTCTTGTCTCAGTTTCATATGATCTGAACTGGGGTATCCACTTTGGGTTTCTCTGTGTTGCCTTCACACTGAACTTATATTCTTTTGATCATCTCCATATGCTTGTGTTGCCATATATGCTGCACTCTTTGTACATATGTGTGCAACCCTAAACTTTGTATATGAGGTTGCCTGGACTATTTAGTTGCATTGAGTTGTTGAGCTTGAGTCATGTTTATGGAACTGGTTTGGTGCACTTGAACTTGTATGCAGTCATGTTAATTTTCTCTGGTTGCATACATACTCATGTATACACATATATACATATGCATGTATATATGTGTTATTGTGTAATACATGTGCTGTATCCTATTTATACTCGATTTGTACATGTGTGTATTTGCACTTGTGTTGAATCCAGCCTCGGCTCGGGTTTGACCTTATGCTTACCTGTTCCTGTAGTTTTAACATGCAAGTGTATATCGGTGTGCACGACATTGTGGCATGTATAGTGATACACTGTGCATGTCACAAGTAGTTCGTGTATGATGAATTCGAAAGAAATGATGACGAACAACCCAAATAACTGAGGCAAATAACCTTTTCAAAAACACACACTTTAATTTGCACTGCAAAATATTTTCTCTTTCAATTTTACTGCGTCGGTGTTTATTTTGTAGATAGCTCAGATGCAGGATACAAGATGGAATAGAATTGAAGATCAAATACGAGTGATGAGTGAATGTAGTGAGGTGAAAATGTATGTAAAAATTGTGTTGTAATTTGAAATTGTATTGTAATTGAAAATGTGTAAATGTAGTGAGAGCTCAAATTTGTACTATTTGAATTTGTAATAAAATATTTGTTTGAATTTGAATTATGTGTTATTTATTTTATCCAACAAATATTTATTTAATTATGTGAAAAATAAAATAGTACAATAACAAATACATTAAAATGAATGTATATATATATATATATGTATTTTTTATCATCAATAAAAATCATAGGCTATTGTATTCTACACGAATCACTTTTGAACTCTAAAAACTAGGAATGGATGAATCTGGGTCTACTGTAGTAGTAAAGACACTCGACAATGGGGCAATCTCTTCAAGTCTATGCTCAAGAGCCACCGTTAGCTCCGGATCTTTTAGTAATTACCATGTTCTATGTCTCACTGTACTTTTCACAACTGGTAGGAAGTTTTTAAGATTTAGCTATTAGAATAGAAAATTAACTATCAACCCTTTTGGTCTAATTGAACTTGTGACAGGAACTGCCAAAACCTCTTATGTAACGACCCGATATTTTCAACCATTCGCATCCATTATAAGTGTATAGGTAGACACTCATGCCGGAGTTGAATTGCTCAAAATACCGCGTTGTAATTAAAATTTGGCAAATCTCAGAATATACAGTAAATAAATATAATCACAGACACAGAGTAAAATAATGCAGCGGAAGTAAAAGAAATAGTAGTTCATGAAGCTACTATGTAAATATATCAGAGTTACATAAGATACAAATGAAGAAATAGAGTACAACAGAAGTATCAATAAGATAACCAAGTACAAGCTGAACAGAGCAACATAACTGAAGTAGATAAAAGAAGACTAGCAGATAATCTCCAGCGATTCAAATCTCCAGAAGGTGGAAATCCAAATCTGTGAATAACTCAGGCTGACCCGAGCGTAAAGCAAAACACAAAACACTCGAGTCAGGACAATATATACTTATATAATGTAAACCAACTCAAGTGAACTGTAATAAAGGTACAAGTAACTTAGAAGATGCTTGGGACTGCCCATCCTCTAAGGATCCGTTAAAATATCTACTATGTAGTAATATTCGCTATTATAATAGTGTCTAAATAAGTAAAGTATAATCATATCGGAAAATAGCGTTAAGGGGATGGAGAACCTTAACGCGGTCGGATCTTAAAATCATAATCGTAGTAAAGCTCGATATGGTAGGTGACACGGCACAACTAGGCAATGCCAGGGTAGATATACCAATTACGCACACGGACTGATGGATACGCATAGCAGCCACTACCGTTCCACCTCGAACAACATTCCCAAATCGGAGGATGGCCATCTAGTCAAATCACAAGTAAGAGTATAATATCGAAGAAATGTGTCCGAGAAGAGGTGCTACCTCACTGGTCCGAGATCGCTCCTGTTTTAGCCACCTTATGCCAACTCACGGGAGTTGGGTCCACGTAACATACCTTAAGAACGTCGCCACCATCCTACTTCATTCTGGAATCTCCACCGCGTATAAGGTTGTCAAAGTGGTTTTCGGTATCGACAAAGAGTATGTCCATATCCGATCCCGGTCTCTTTAACAACCCAACGTTATTATAACCCGTGGTTATAACTTTTAAAAACAATACTTTACTTCAAAATAAAATATCATTTCAAACCATATCTTTATCAAAATAAAGATTAAATCAATTCCAAACCATTTCCATATATTTAAATTTTCATATAATTTCAAAACTTCATTTCAAATCATTTTAATATAATAAAATATCATATCCTTACAAAACTTCATTTCAAATCATTTTAATAAAATAAAATATCCTATCAGTTCAAATCCAAATATTCAACTTTAAATACCTTTTAAATTCAAAGATATCGTTCATTTACTATCATTTCAAATCACCTTTAAATAGTTTATATTCCAATCAAAATAATTCATTTAAACCTTTTAAAAGTGTAATTATTATATTTTCAAATCAAGTATTCAATTTCCAAAGTTTCAAACCATTCTGAGTTCGTTTACTAAGTCAAAAACCCTAATTATTAAAATTTCAGCATTTCACAGCATTTAAAACAACTGCTATAAGTTATATTTAAAAACATTTTTAATTCAGCAAAGACAGCACTTAAAACTGCTGTTAAAACTCAGTTTTAGTTGAATTATAGTTCAAAACAGAAAAGACAGCATTTCAGAAGTGCTGCGGTAGTTCAGATTTCAAAACAAGGGTTAAATTTGGTTTCAGCAAAGACTGCAGACCACTATAGCATTTCCAGAGAATGCTATAATAGGCCTGAGTTCAATATTAGCCTATAAGTTCAATTACAGCAACTACAGCATTTCAGAAATGCTGTAATAGCTCTTTTTACACAATTTTAGTTCAAAACAGAATCTATAGCATTTCTAAATGCTATTAAAAGTAGATTTCAGGTGTTAGTGTATTTCCAGCAATTAAATAACTTCAATTTAAAACACATAAACATTTTAAAAATCATATTTTAACATTTAAAATGTTCATTTACATATCATTTAACATGTATCTTTTTCACAACAAATTTCTTATAATTAAATCCAATTTTCAACAATTTACTTAATAAATTTAAGTGTAAAAGTTTCCAATTCTTCACATTTCAACAAATAACTTAACACTTCAAATTTAAATTACCATTTCACAAATTTAACTAAATTTCCAATTTTATCTAATTAACTTAAACCTTTAATTAAAACCAAATTTCACATTTCCAAGTCAAGTTATATTTTAAAAGATCACTTTTAAACATTCATTTATTTAACCACTTAAATTCATAGAAAAATCAATAATACTTTAATAAATCACTTAAATTCAAATTTAATCAAATTATCATATTTACCATTTCCAAACAAAATTTAATATCCATTTTATTTATATAACCTAAATATCACTTTTAACCAAAATTCCAAATTTCCAACTTAAGTTATATTTCAAAAATCTAGTTAAACCATTCATTAATTACATTTTTAACACATAGAAAAATCATAATTTCTTTATTTTAAAACATTTCAAAATCTATTTAAATCAAATTTCATAAATTTATAATTTTTAAAATACTTAAAAATATCCAAAACACTTTATAAAATAACCACGGGCCTGTATATAATTTTCTAACTTAGGTCAAGTGATACGGATATGTATCATTTCAATCCGCAGTTAAAAAAAAAGAAAAATCCGGGTTCTATCATTTCAAACCCGCAATCCCAAGTTAAAATAATTTTAAATAAAAATCGTTCAGGCCTATCATTTCAGCCCATAACAATTTTTCCCTATTCTAAAGTCCGTTCGGGTATGTATCATTTCAACCCATAGTGATTCTAATCTACAGGGAACTTGCAATGGTGATAACAGATATAAATAACAGAATAACATTAAATAACAGTAACATATGATATAACAGGTATAATAACAGGTGTGAACATCATATGATAATAATATAAGCATATAAAACTTGATAATATATTTTTACAGATTCACAGGGTGTCAATTTACTAGTTATATAGGTACATATTGTCTGGTGAGAATAACTCACCTTTTTATGCTGGAGATATCAATTAGAATGACACAACGGATCCAGAAGGCATGACCTTTGATTTGAGTGGAGAAAATAGCCAAGATATCATCTTGTAAACAATACCTAAACAAGACAAAACAATATAGCACATGAATATACTTAACATAAAACAATGTTGAACAAATTGAAATACAAAGCAATAAAGACAAGACTTTGCCTTTACCATTCAAATGCTTGACCATAGGGGATCAAGTGCTCAGCCATGATGTGTTTGGGCTCAGGTTAGCATCATATAGCTCAGGTTTAGCACACCTAAGCATGACAACATGAAGAATATCAATGGACAAGGCAAATAGGTGAAGTTTTGGTCACAACAAGGCTCGACTTGGTCATTGCTTGGCTCAGCCATGCATGGTACAGGTCTGGACAGTGGAGGGTGATGGTGCAACAGCAGCCAAAGGTCATGTAGTTGCTGGTGGTGGTGGTTCTAGGGGTGGCCAAGGTGATAGATGAAGGTGGTGGTGAAGCATATGTGGTTTAGGCATTGTTTGGAAGGGTTTTTGTGCAATTTTGTGGTGCTAACTTAAATGGATGGGCATGGCTTGTCATGGTCAGTGGAGGAGGAGGAGGTGCTGCTGTAGATGGTGGTGGGGCTGAAGGTGGAGAGGATGGTGGAGATGAAGGTGGTAGAGGCCAAGCAAAGCTAGAAGAGGAGGAAGGCAAAATCAATGGAAATTGTGAAGTAAAGAAGAGATAAAGGAAGAAGATAAGAGGAGAATGGAAGCCATATTTTTTTTAGGGTTTAGGAGCTTTGGAATTTCGTGAATGAGAGAAAAAAAAGTGGTGGCTGAAGAAATGAGGAGATGTTGCCAATTGAATGAAAAGTTAGGTTAAAAAGTAGAAGGGTTAGAAAATAAAAGGGCCTTAGGAAGATAGAAAGTTTAATGCCTTTCAAATTTCTTTAATTCATTTTTATAAGTTTATATTTCTGATAATAACAGAAATTCCAGTTAAAAATTCGAAAATTTGATAAAATATAAAAATATATATAATATTTATTGATTATATAAAGTAGAATTAAGGAAAATAGTTAAAACAGTGAACTAGACTAGAAAATTTTGAAATTGAATAGAAATTTTTTTAGAAAATTCATATGAGCTTGCAATATATTTTTAAACATAAATAATATATAAAATAAAAATATATTCACAAAATAAATATTTAAAATTTAATTTACATATAATTTTTAATGAAGAAAATAGCAGAAAATAGGAAAACAGCCTTTAAAAATGAAAAATAAATACAGTAAATTTTGGAAAAATACTATTATCAATTTAAAAACATAAAAAGACAAAATATACATAAAAAACATATTAACGCATATTAAAACAAAATATAAGAAATAAAATATGATTTAAAAAAATTTAAAATAGGCAAAATTGCACAAATAAACAAATTATACTAAAAATTGAAATGTACATAACTTTTACATTTTAACTCCGTTTTCAACGAAACGAAAAGTAGTGTTCAAGTTATTAAATCTATTTTCATAATAAAAGATAAAATTTATAATTTCAAACTATTAAAAATTTAAACTTAAAAGTCAAAGTTTGACTATTGACCAAAATTCACATTTTCAGGAAATATTAAATTTAGTCATATTTGGAATTCTAATCCACATCAAAGTCAAAGTTTATATTTAAAATAACAAAATTTATTCTTTTCATAAATAAAGCTTTTGAATCTGGAAAAATCAATTAAAAAAATATTTGAAAAATACAGGGTTGTTACACTCTCCTCCACTCAAAACTTTTCGTCCCCGAAAAGGAACGAGGTACGGGAAAGCACAGAAAAAGATAGAATGA
This sequence comes from Allium fistulosum, assembly GCA_030737815.1. Classification (NCBI taxonomy): domain Eukaryota; kingdom Viridiplantae; phylum Streptophyta; class Magnoliopsida; order Asparagales; family Amaryllidaceae; genus Allium; species Allium fistulosum. Next base: position 101,572,021 of record CM060906.1, on the reverse strand, counting down.
AATAGAATTAAGACAAGATGATAAGACGATTGGAATTACACCTGATAATTATTGTTATAGGTAAGTTTAACAAGATGGAGGTGATCAAATCAAGAATATAAGCACGAAAAAGATCCTCTAGAGTCTGAATCTCCCTTTCACTTGACCGACAGTCTATGAATGGAAAAATAGTGTTCAGATCCAGATGAGTAACAAAGATTATCATAGATTACAGAAAGATTTCTAAATAGACTGGTATAAGCAATAGCCTTCCCATTCTGTAACAAGATAAGGGAAATAAGGACAACCAAAAGATAGTTTGGAAAAAACAAAACCAGATAATAAATTTAAAATCATAATGCTTTGAAATCATAACAATTTAGGGATGTTTATCATTTGGAAATCACACTGCTAAAATCATAACACTTTGGACAAGTTATTCTTTTTTTAAAAAAACATAATACTTAGAAAATCATAACACCCTAAAAAAAGTAATCTTCATTTAAACCATTTTAATTCAAGGTCAAATAATATTCATTTTAAAGTTGTAACATTTCTAAGTTCATTTAGTTATAAAAATTTCCAAAACATTGTATTTTCAAAATAGTAGTACTTATAAAATGCTACAGTAGATATATTAATATTTCAAATCAGTTCAATTCCAGAAATATTTATTTGGATATCATTTAACTTATGACTTATTAAACAAACTTTATGAATGGAATATTCAAATCAAACTATAATTCATTTATTAAGTTAAAAGTTCACTATTTTAGTTAGCTCTTAATTTAACACATAACCTAACACTTTATTTAAAATACCCATTTCATAAATAGATATTCCTTTAATAAGTTACACTTAAAATTTCATTTGAAAACCAAATTCTCAATTATCAAATTTTAGTGATGTTAAAATACATTTTAACTATTTAAATCATAATTATTCATTTTTCAAGACATATCTATTTCATAAATAAAATATTTATCATAGCAAATATAACAATCAAATTCCTTTACACATTTATTCATTTAGACATCAATTAAACTATGAATTCAAGTTAAATAAACTTTATTACAAAATGTCCAATTCCAATGTATTTTATTTTATCTATTCAAAGATACATTATTTATTATACAACATATTCGTTTCAGGAAATAACCATTATTAAAATTCCTAGGTTAGACTTAAGGTTCCATATTAAATCAATTTGATTATTATGTTATTTAAATAAAATCTCTTTAAATTCCTTTTTCACTATTTACCTCTGTTAATCTTTTATAACTAAAATTTAAGTGTATAAAATCCTTTTTATATTGTATATTATCCAATTACATTGTTAACTTCTAAAAAAAATTTAAGGTAAGTTATATTTGAATGCAATCGTAATATACAAATAAAACTATCCAATTCAATTATCTCAAGTTTGAATCATTTATCCAAAATTTTGATTTTTCTTTTTATAATTGAAATTATTCTTTAAGAAAAAAATGTAAGAATTAAATTTCCGATTTCCTTCAAACCATTTAGAGATAAATAAATATATGTACATAATATGTCAAATCAATTTAAATCATTTATCTATATATATTATAAATCAAATCATATTTAGAAATTCAAATAAATTAAATCTTTCAAACAAAGCTGTAGTAAGACTACAGAACGGTCTCTTCAGTTCAAAACTCGAAAATGAATGTCGATGATGCTGCAGTCATCACCGAAATTATTTTCCAGCGACAAAGAGAAGAGCACTAAATTTTTAAACTTTAAAATCCTTTAGAGACAAATTTTTATTCAAAAATACTTTAAATAATATCCTTTTAAAAATTTTAAACACAAAGTTTGAAATCCATCGGAAATTAAATTCTTTAAATTTCTTATTTTAAATTCATTTCAGTTCCCAAATAAATTTATAAACAACTATTTATAAATTCATTTGTAGAACAATAAATGATAAATCAAGTATTATCATTTCAAATTATCAATCTAAATCAATTTATTAAGTTCCATAAAATTATATATCCAAATTTATTTCATTAACCAAATTTTAAAATAATATTGTGTCAATTTGTTCTGTCAAAGTGTTTTAGAAATCCTATCGATAGCGTTGATCAGACGAATCGATCGGAAACCCAAATCAACATCAACAACTCCAACAACACAATATAAAACAAAACATTAATTTACAAGTACAGTTCAAAATGTTTGGAAGATAGATTGGAACAAAAGACAAGATGATTAAACAGAGTAGAGAGATGGGTAAGCTTAGATAAATCGCGGACAACCTTAACCGGGTCAACCGTGACTTAATGGATAAGATCAAATGTGGATTTTCTGGGGTAAATCTACCTTCGATCTCAAGAGATAGAGTTTGGAATAACAAAAGATATTAGCATCTAAACCAAGGATAAATATAAATCTCTGGTTAATCGATGCTGATTGTAAAGGATTTTCATCCCTTTACAAGAAAATTAGAATATTGGCGAGACCGCCAATTTACTATAAAGATCATTCGAAGTGGAGTTATGTGATACTCCAAAATCAAAAGAAGATGAATAGTGAGGGACAAGAATGAATTTTGGAACCGTAGGGAACGTTCCAAAAATTCAAAGGAAATTCGAATCAAGAGAAAAAGATTCAAACTCGAACGAAAGTGATTCTGTAAATAAATCTACTCCATATGCTGAGTTTTGCCTCAAAGCCAAAGCTCTGATACCAACTGTAACGACCCGATATTTTCAACCATTCGCATCCATTATAAGTGTATAGGTAGACACTCATGCCGGAGTTGAATTGCTCAAAATACCGCGTTGTAATTAAAATTTGGCAAATCTCAGAATATACAGTAAATAAATATAATCACAGATCACAGACACAGAGTAAAATAATGCAGCGGAAGTAAAAGAAATAGTAGTTCATGAAGCTACTATGTAAATATATCAGAGTTACATAAGATACAACAGAAGAATAGAGTACAACAGAAGTATCAATAAGATAACCAAGTACAAGCTGAACAGAGCAACATAACTGAAGTAGATAGAAGAAGACTAGCAGATAATCTCCAGCGATTCAAATCTCCAGAAGGTGGAAATCCAAATCTGTGAATAACTCAGGCTGACCCGAGCGTAAAGCAAAACATAAAACACTCGAGTCAGGACAATATATACTTATATAATGTAAACCAACTCAAGTGAACTGTAATAAAGGTACAAGTAACTTAGAAGATGCTTGGGACTGCCCATCCTCTAAGGATCCGTTAAAATATCTACTATGTAGTAATATTCGCTATTATAATAGTGTCTAAATAAGTAAAGTATAATCATATCGGAAAATAGCGTTAAGGGGATGGAGAACCTTAACGCGGTCGGATCTTAAAATCATAATCGTAGTAAAGCTCGATATGGTAGGTGACACGGCACAACTAGGCAATGCCAGGGTAGATATACCAATTACGCACACGGACTGATGGATACGCATAGCAGCCACTACCGTTCCACCTCGAACAACATTCCCAAATCGGAGGATGGCCATCTAGTCAAATCACAAGTAAGATTATAATATCGAAGAAATGTGTCCGAGAAGAGGTGCTACCTCACTGGTCCGAGATCGCTCCTGTTTTAGCCACCTTATGCCAACTCACGGGAGTTGGGTCCACGTAACATACCTTAAGAACGTCGCCACCATCCTACTTCATTCTGGAATCTCCACCGCGTACAAGGTTGTCAAAGTGGTTTTCGGTATCGACAGAGAGTATGTCCATATCCGATCCCGGTCTCTTTAACAACCCAACGTTATTATAACCCGTGGTTATAACTTTTAAAAACAATACTTTACTTCAAAATAAAATATCATTTCAAACCATATCTTTATCAAAATAAAGATTAAATCAATTCCAAACCATTTCCATATATTTAAATTTTCATATAATTTCAAAACTTCATTTCAAATCATTTTAATATAATAAAATATCATATCCTTACAAAACTTCATTTCAAATCATTTTAATAAAATAAAATATCCTATCAGTTCAAATCCAAATATTCAACTTTAAATACCTTTTAAATTCAAAGATATCGTTTATTTACTATCATTTCAAATCACCTTTAAATAGTTTATATTCCAATCAAAATAATTCATTTAAACCTTTTAAAAGTGTAATTATTATATTTTCAAATCAAGTATTCAATTTCCAAAGTTTCAAACCATTCTGAGTTCGTTTACTAAGTCAAAAACCCTAATTATTAAAATTTCAGCATTTCACAGCATTTAAAACAACTGCTATAAGTTATATTTGAAAACATTTTTAATTCAGCAAAGACAGCACTTAAAACTGCTGTTAAAACTCAGTTTTAGTTGAATTATAGTTCAAAACAGAAAAGACAGCATTTCAGAAGTGCTGCGGTATTCAGATTTCAAAACAAGGGTTAAATTTGGTTTCAGCAAAGACTGCAGACCACTATAGCATTTCCAGAGAATGCTATAATAGGCCTGAGTTCAATATTAGCCTATAAGTTCAATTACAGCAACTACAGCATTTCAGAAATGCTGTAATAGCTCTTTTTACACAATTTTAGTTCAAAACAGAATCTATAGCATTTCTAAATGCTATTAAAAGTAGATTTCAGGTGTTAGTGTATTTCCAGCAATTAAATAACTTCAATTTAAAACACATAAACATTTTAAAAATCATATTTTAACATTTAAAATGTTCATTTACATATCATTTAACATGTATCTTTTTCACAACAAATTTCTTATAATTAAATCCAATTTTCAACAATTTACTTAATAAATTTAAGTGTAAAAGTTTCCAATTCTTCACATTTCAACAAATAACTTAACACTTCAAATTTAAATTACCATTTCACAAATTTAACTAAATTTCCAATTTTATCTAATTAACTTAAACCTTTAATTAAAACCAAATTTCACATTTCCAAGTCAAGTTATATTTTAAAAGATCACTTTTAAACATTCATTTATTTAACCACTTAAATTCATAGAAAAATCAATAATACTTTAATAAATCACTTAAATTCAAATTTAATCAAATTATCATATTTACCATTTCCAAATAAAATTTAATATCCATTTTATTTATATAACCTAAATATCACTTTTAACCAAAATTCCAAATTTCCAACTTAAGTTATATTTCAAAAATCCAGTTAAACCATTCATTAATTACATTTTTAACACATAGAAAAATCATAATTTCTTTATTTTAAAATATTTCAAAATCTATTTAAATCAAATTTCATAAATTTATAATTTTTAAAATACTTAAAAATATCCAAAACACTTTATAAAATAACCACGGGCCTGTATATAATTTTCTAACTTAGGTCAAGTGATACGGATATGTATCATTTCAATCCGCAGTTAAAAAAAAAGAAAAATCCGGGTTCTATCATTTCAAACCCGCAATCCCAAGTTAAAATAATTTTAAATAAAAATCGTTCAGGCCTATCATTTCAGCCCATAACGATTTTTCCCTATTCTAAAGTCCGTTCGGGTATGTATCATTTCAACCCATAGTGATTCTAATCTACAGGGAACTTGCAATGGTGATAACAGATATAAATAACAGAATAACATTAAATAACAGTAACATATGATATAACAGGTATAATAACAGGTGTGAACATCATATGATAATAATATAAGCATATAAAACTTGATAATATATTTTTACAGATTCGCAGGGTGTCAATTTACTAGTTATATAGGTACATATTGTCTGGTGAGAATAACTCACCTTTTTATGCTGGAGATATCAATTAGAATGACACAACGGATCCAGAAGGCACGACCTTTGATTTGAGTGGAGAAAATAGCCAAGATATCATCTTGTAAACAATACCTAAACAAGACAAAACAATATAGCACATGAATATACTTAACATAAAACAATGTTGAACAAATTGAAATACAAAGCAATAAAGACAAGACTTTGCCTTTACCATTCAAATGCTTGACCATAGGGGATCAAGTGCTCAGCCATGATGTGTTTGGGCTCAGGTTAGCATCATATAGCTCAGGTTTAGCACACCTAAGCATGACAACATGAAGTGATGTGAAGGGTAGGAGATGCAACATGAAGAATATCAATGGACAAGGCAAATAGGTGAAGTTTTGGTCACAACAAGGCTCGACTTGGTCATTGTTTGGCTCAGCCATGCATGGTACAGGTCTGGATAGTGGAGGGTGATGGTGCAACAGCAGCCAAAGGTCATGTAGTTGCTGGTGGTGGTGGTTCTAGGGGTGGCCAAGGTGATAGATGAAGGTGGTGGTGAAGCATATGTGGTTTAGGCATTGTTTGGAAGGGTTTTTGTGCAATTTTGTGGTGCTAACTTAAATGGATGGGCATGGCTTGTCATGGTCAGTGGAGGAGGAGGAGGTGCTGCTGTAGATGGTGGTGGGGCTGAAGGTGGAGAGGATGGTGGAGATGAAGGTGGTAGAGGCCAAGCAAAGCTAGAAGAGGAGGAAGGCAAAATCAATGGAAATTGTGAAGTAAAGAAGAGATAAAGGAAGAAGATAAGAGGAGAATGGAAGCCATATTTTTTTTTAGGGTTTAGGAGCTTTGGAATTTCGTGAATGAGAGAAAAAAAAAGTGGCGGCTGAAGAAATGAGGAGATGATGCCAATTGAATGAAAAGTTAGGTTAAAAAGTAGAAGGGTTAGAAAATAAAAGGGCCTTAGGAAGATAGAAAGTTTAATGCCTTTCAAATTTCTTTAATTCATTTTTATAAGTTTATATTTCTGATAATAACAGAAATTCCAGTTAAAAATTCGAAAATTTGATAAAATATAAAAATATATATAATATTTATTGATTATATAAAGTAGAATTAAGGAAAATAGTTAAAACAGTGAACTAGACTAGAAAATTTTGAAATTGAATAGAAAAAATTTTAGAAAATTCATATGAGCTTGCAATATATTTTTAAACATAAATAATATATAAAATAAAAATATATTCACAAAATAAATATTTAAAATTTAATTTACATATAATTTTTAATGAAGAAAATAGCAGAAAATAGGAAAACAGCCTTTAAAAATGAAAAATAAATACAGTAAATTTTGGAAAAATACTATTATCAATTTAAAAACATAAAAAGACAAAATATACATAAAAAACATATTAACGCATATTAAAACAAAATATAAGAAATAAAATATGATTTAAAAAAATTTAAAATAGGCAAAATTGCACAAATAAACAAATTATACTAAAAATTGAAATGTACATAACTTTTACATTTTAACTCCGTTTTCAACGAAACGAAAAGTAGTGTTCAAGTTATTAAATCTATTTTCATAATAAAAGATAAAATTTATAATTTCAAACTATTAAAAATTTAAACTTAAAAGTCAAAGTTTGACTATTGACCAAAATTCACATTTTCAGGAAATATTAAATTTAGTCATATTTGGAATTCTAATCCACATCAAAGTCAAAGTTTATATTTAAAATAAAAAAATTTATTCTTTTCATAAATAAAGCTTTTGAATCTGGAAAAATCAATTAAAAAAATATTTGAAAAATACAGGGTTGTTACATCTTATATTATGTCTCTTCTAACGCTATCGGATAGAGAAAGAAAATGCAACCCTTGCTAAATCTCTAAGTTTGATTTTTGATTTGGAATTTTGCATTAGAAAGTTATTTTTCGATAGATTAATACTATCATTAGTAGGTATATGCCACTTGAACTTACATCTTTTACACACATAAGACGTGTAGTTGCACTCATAAAATAAGTGATAAATAAAGTGGAGTACTGCAATTAGTGGTCTTGTTCGACGATAATAAAAAAGTATTATATTTAATGTATTTGTTGACTATGACACATGTACAATATATATAATCATAAAATATGCACAGGAAAACAGTTCAATTCCAATCAAACTTGATCAATAAGGCAATCAACATCGTGAACGTGATTTTAAAGAGAAAATGATTCTTGAATTTAGGCAATCTACAAATCATTTAAGTTATTATGGTTTAAAGATTAAACTATTCGACGGTGATTTTAGATTTTAGAAGAGAAATGTAATAAAGGAAACCAATTGACATGATTAGTCTATAAAAGAGGAAACCCAACCGATCATTATTCTCTTCTATAATTATCTATACACAATTAGACTACAAGGTAATTATCTTAATGCATATGGGCAAATATGACCAATTCTGAAAATGCAGTATTCTCTATCGTGATCAGCAAAGATTTCAAACTATTCATTATACATTCCATCAATTAAAGGACAATTTTCTTATCACAAATTTGGGAAGAAATATTCAAATAACTTCTGCTTTATTATCAACCAATATAAGACACAAAATTGGGGGGAAATCAAGAGGCAAATATAAATAGGATTAGGAGCTCTATTTATAATTGAAAATTAAAAAAGAGGTATTGTTATCTATTATTTTTCACACACGATGATTCGATGATATCAGACTTCAAGATGATGGAGAAATGAATACAGGGCTCATAGACGATCGAGTGCAAGAGTTACGAAGGAAAGAGAAGAAATATTGCAAAATATATCGATCAATGCTGATCCATAAACCTTCATTCCTCAGTGAGTTCATGTCATATTTTGGCTTTGGAACATGAACAAAGCTAAGGATAAAGCAATGATAGATTGATGGATGGATGAACTGAAAAATGAAGCAAAACAAGAAAAAAATGACAAGTCCATCGAATTGTACCAATCCACGGTATCGATCACTACCGATCGACGGTAGAGTCAAACATCTTCCTAATATTTTTCATTTGAATGTGGATCTAGAATGTTGATATTTTCAATGTCTTTTGGAGAGAAGATCTTCGCTTCAGAGCCCTAACTCATCCCACTATATTTTCAAATATAAAGGGACATCAATCGAGAAAGGGATCGAAATATTTTTCACTAAGGAGAGGTTTTACCATTTTCTTACCCCAAATTCAATCCCGTTTTCAAGATTATGATTGTAATAATATCGGATATAAGTGATAAAACAAATTATATTCATATTAAAGTGGGCGTAGGTAAACACCAAAGCACTATAGGTCATTGTGTCATTTTTTAGTTCTTTCCCTTGCATTTTTCTTGTATTCTTTAGATTAAAATCTGAGATTCTAATGTTAGGATTCATAAACAATGTAGATCAGAGGCTAAAACCACATTAAAACTATAATCAATGATTATATATTGAATCTTTGGCTCTATGCAACCTCTTTGGGCATGTTAGACCAATTTTTAAGCCAATAATTTTGGTGCTTTCATAGATAATTTCATCTTAGGTTAAATCTCAGAAATTACTTAGATCTTATTTACGTCTACTTGGAAAACAAGCTAAAGGGGCTGGTGATGAAGAAGGAAGTGCTAGTGAGCATAGCGCAAGTGGTGGATCGCATACACTAACAACACTGAATCTTGTAATAAAGGAAGAGCTTGAAAGAATTTTCGCTGGAGTTAACCAACAACTGGAAGCAACGAAGCGATTGCTGATGGAGGAGTTAAGGCAAAATTTTGAATTGATTAAGCCATCCCTTTAAGGAACAAATTTTAATGGTGATGGATCTCATGGAAGAGATCGTGATGGAAGGAGAAACTCACCGGCTAAATCTATAAGAGGAAGCTCAATTGTGAGGAAAAGGATGGATCAAAACAAATTTGAGAGAAGAACTAGAGTAAGAAATGATGCAACTAGAGCACATGCTCTTTGTATCATCGATCTCCATCGATCGGTAATGATCGATTTAATGATGTAGAGATCATCGTCATAGAAGGCAATAATAACAACAAGGATCTATTCCCATAGGAGGTAAGCCAAGGACAAAGTTGAGGCAAATTCTCATGAATGAGAGTACCCCCGAGGACACGGTTAGGACAGACAGTGTAAAGATGGAATGCCAAGTCAAGGATTTTGGATCAGGTGCATTAGCAGCGGGGTAAAAGGTGAAAATTTCAAAAAAGTCATCTTATTAATTTTGCACTAGATCTTATTTTATGTTTACATAATTGATTTGCACTAAATTGTATTTAGTTAATTATGTTTTATTTTATCTTTACAACTTTAATTATATATATTATAATTTAAAATTATTTATATATATTATAATTTTAATTCAATTTTTATTTTGGTTTGTTATGTTTTATTTGATGGAAATTCACTCACAAGGTGAACACCTAAGTAGTATAAACTAACCTAGGATATTTATGTGAATAACGATATAAAATGTGTATATGTGTGTATAACCATTGCAATTTATGTTGTAAATGGGCATGTAGTATCAAGAATATCTCTAATATCCCAAATTAATATAAAATGTGTATATGTGTGTATAACCATTCCTACCAACCATTCAATCAATAATTAACTTCACATTCATATCTAATAAAATTCAATTCCTAGCACATTAATTTATATAATTTATACTTTAAACATTCATTCAAAAAGTTCATCATCTCTAATGTCTCAAATTTCCTTACTCAAGCCATAACCAACATTAGAATCAAAACTAGATTATTGACAATCTAGTAATCATAGAGTATAGAGAATAGATCCCATTCACCAAATCTTCAAGAAATCTTAGCTTAAAGCAAACCAATTTGAGAGCCATCCTTTGATTTCTAAAAACCGACCTCGATCTTCTCAAAAAAGGAAAATTTGATGGTATAGATTTGTAAAGTATCTTCTAACTTGAATTTAGAAATTTTATTTAAGACTTTTGGTTGAGATTTGCAAAATGTTATGATGATTTGAATTAAAAAAAAACTTAAATCCTTTTTATCAAAAGGAAGAGGAGAAGAGGAAATACAGAGATGGAGAGGAAGAAGGACAAATTTTAGAATTAGTAATACTAATTTCTAACCAAAGTCTCTTTTTACCCTACTTCTCTTTTCTTGTAATTTTTAAAATCTTATCCATTTTTGACAAACTTAATATGTATTTCATATATAAACAATACTACAAACTCAACAGAATAAGTCTCGAATCCTAATTCAATCAAATAATTCTTTTAAGTCCTTGTTTGCTTAACCTTCAACTAAGCGGTTAATTACTAAACGAAAATGGCAGGTTGTTACGTCTTCCCACCCCCTAGCCCAACCCAAACCCCCACCCCGGCTTTAAAAGGATTTCACCTCCAAAATCATCAAAAGCGGAACAATGTATGACATTAACACTCATGTGCCCTCGTCACGCATGCATAGCATTTAAACAACAGAACTTGAAAAATAACCATAGCAATACAAAGAAAGTTCTATACTAGCATGCAATTCTAATTAACCAAATGGAAACAAAATACTTAGAGTAAATGAGTACCGATAAAATATTCTAGATAGGAAGCACGCATCTTCTCTTCTAGCTCTAGTAGTATTCCAAGAATCTTCGACCCAGTGCACTTGAACAAGCTTCACAACCTTATTCTAAAGTCCGTTGACACTATTCTCTATAATCCAAAGAGTTCCTCTAGGCATAGAAACTTCCAATTCCACATCCACTTCCTCCAATTGACCTGGCTCAACCATATCCACTTCCTCTAAGTGACCCGGCTCAACCACAACATTTGTGTCATGCACACACTTTCGCAAGTGTAAAACATGAAACATATTATTCACTTCGGATATCAATTTAGGAAAAACAACCTGATATGCGAGCTTTCTGATCCATTCCACAATGGTGAATGGTCCATCGAACCTAGGTGCAAGCTTCCTAGAATTACAAAATCACACAATTTTCTTCAATGTTGATGTTTTCACAAAGACCAAGTCACGAACTTTAATTCAAGGTCAATACATCTCTTGTCGACATAACACTTTTTCCAATCCTGAGATGCTTTCATTCTTTTCCATATCAACTCAACTTTCTCCGAAGTCTTGTCGATCATCTATGGTCCAAGTATCAACTTATCGACCTTCTCCCATCAAATTGAAGGCGGCATACAAAGTCTTTCATACAAAGCTTCAAATGGGACCATGCCGATACTAGCTTGAAAGCTATTGTTGTATGCAAATTCAACAAGAGGCAAATGATCTTCCTAAGAAACCCCCAAGTCTCCAAGCTCTCAACAAGTCGTCTATTAAATGATTTTCTCTTTTGGTTGGGCCATAGGTTTGAGGAGATATGCTATACTCAAGTTCTATTTTATGCCCAATGCATGAAGAGTGGATCCTGATCCCTCATAATACTAGAGGGTAGACCATGTAACCTCACTATTTCCTGCATATACAACGTCGTTAGAGATACAGTGGTTCTCGAAACATTCATTGGAACAAAATGAGCAATCTTCGTTAAACGTTCCACATTAGTCCAAATGATCTCATTTCCCCTTCGACTCCATGGCAAACCATCTATGAAGTTCATGGAAATATGCTTCTATTTCCAACATGGAACTTCTTAAGGCAATAAAAATCCACTAGGCTTCTTTGTTTGGTCTTGACTCTTTGGAAAATCATGCACTTTTGTATGAACTTTGAAACATGCCTTTTCATATGATTTCAATAGTGCGCTTCACATTATCATACATTTTGTTGCCACGGGGGTGAATAGTCTTCTAAGAATGATGGTAGTCTCAAAGTACTATATTAATCAAATTCTCCACTTCGAGAATACACAACCTTCCATCCCTATGAAGCCAACCCTTCGCATCAATGTGGTTAGACTTCTCTCCCTTTTCTATTTGGTCCAAGGTCTCTACAAACCTCACAATAATGCTTCCATGTCTTCAAAGCAAAGATATTGGCAACCGGTTCCAAATCATGAGTCAGATAATCCTTCTCATGGGTCTTAAGTTGTCTACTTGCATGTGCAACTACATTTCCTTCTTGCATAAGAACCATGCTGAGTCCCGTACCATAAACATCAATGTATACGATAAATGGTTTAGCTCCCTCCGTGATAACAAAAGCTAAGCGCTAGTCAACAATCGCTTCATCATAATAAAAGAGTCTTCGCAACATGCATCAAGAAGACTTAGTTCTTTCTAGTTAGACGAGTCAAAGGTGTAGCAAAATTTGCAAAGTCTTTAATGAACTTTCAATAATATATCGCCAAACCATGGAGACTATAAACCTTGGTCGCATTGCTCGGTACCTTCCAATCTTGCATAGTGTGGTAACCTTGCTTGGATCAATCGAGATCCCATGCTTGGACACAACATGCCCCAGGAATCTTACTTCCTTTCTCCAAAAATGACATTTAGAAAACTTTGCCTTCAAGAAATTTCTCCTTAACATGTCCAAAACTTCTTTCTAGTAACTTGTACTCTTCTTCACTGTTGGAGAATACCAAAACATCGTCTATGAACACCACCACAAATTTATTGAGTTGGACTCGAAAGACACGACTCATAAGATCAACAAGTATGTTGGTGCGTTCGTGAGGCCTAATGGCATTATGTTGGTGCATTCGTGAGGTCGAATGGCATCATCAACCATTCATAAGATGCATGGGGAGTTCTAACACGGTTTTTGGAATACTATCTTTATCCACCACTAGTTGATGAAAACCCATAGCAAAGATCGAGTTGAGAGAATATATTTGCTCCTATGTGTGTTGGTCGAGCAAACCACCAATATGAGGAAGAGGATATTTGTTCTTTCTTGTTAGCTTATTCAATTCTCTATAGTCAACGTGCAATCTCAAGGATCCATCCACTTTAGTGTCAAAAATGATGGGTGCTTCCCACTTTGATGTGCTTCTTTGAATATGACCGTTCTTCAAAAGCTTGAAAATTTCAGTTTCTAGTTCTTTTCTTTCTCTCGGAGCCATTTTCCTAATAGGTAAGACAACCGGCTCCACATCCCACTCTAAATCAATACAGAATTCAATTTCCCAATGAGGATGCAAACCTGAAACCTCTTTAAACACATCCGCAAAACTCCCAATAATTGGCACTTGTGCCAGTTCATCATAAGAGAGATCCAAGGAGTATAAATAACTTAACATCATAGAACTCTCGGCCTCACAATACACATTAAGCCCATTTTCGCCATTATCCTTCATACGAACCACACGACTATCATAATCTATGACAACACAATAATTTATCATATAGTTCATCCCTAGTATTGTCCATAGCCTGAAAACCCGAGCACAAAAGCATCATAAGAAAATATGAACCCACCCTGAGACAATTTAATGTCCTAACATATCATAGAAAGGTGTTTCAACATCCCAACGAGATTCAACACAATAAGAGAGTCATTGATAATACAGGGAACTAGGCGTAAATTATCAACAGGATGATTAGCAATAAAAGAATGTGAAGCTCTCGTATCAAATAAAACACTAGTAGGAAAGTCATAAATAGAAAGTACACCTTCCATGATGATATTTTTTCCTTCTTAAGCTTTGATGGAGCGCTCAAACTATGAGTTTCTTGAATAGCATAAAATTTGACCATTTGCCCATCCTTTGGAAGAGACGGACAATTGCTCTTGAAATGTCTCGGTTGATCATAATTGAAACATTTCTTTCCTTAGAGGTTGACTTGACAATCTTTAGGAAAGTGCCCCTTCAAATGCCTCCTATTACAAGTCACCCCTTCCCTTTTCTTTTGGCCTTGAAATTTCGGCTTCACTTTCACCTTAGCATCTTACTATTTAGAAGCCCCTTGAGAAATAAAGTTTAGCGAAGACACTTTCACAAGACTCTCAAAAGTGGCACCAATAGAAATATGGCTAAAAGTAAGGCCTTAAGAGTGACCGAGTCCCATAGAAATTTTTTGCCCTTCTTAGCGGGAATGTTAATAATGTCCACCTTGAAACAAGATAATAGCATGAACTCATTTATGTACTCCTTCGTGATTTTATCACCTTGTTGGGGATATAAGAATTTCTCAGCTTTCAAGCCCCTATTGGCCTTAGAAATAAATTGATCCTCAAACCTTCTTCTAAACTCTTCCCAAGTCATAGCATTCTCATCCAATAGCGTGGAACCATGCTTGAGTCTTAATAAACTAAGTTGGGGTTTCATTTTTCCTTAAAAAATGAGATTTCATTCCCCCTAAAGTTGAAAAATAACCTAAATCTTCCTGCTCGTACCATATATAACTTCCCACTTTTTGTAAGTACTGAATAGTTTCCACCTTGAGCACTTTTGGCTCAAACCAACCACAACAACACTCTCAAACACATCCAAAACCCTCATTTTGACCACTTATACCCCTACATGACTATATAAGGCATCATATGTCTCTTGATCATATTTCTGGTTACTACATTCATCCTATTCTAAACAACTTTGAACCACTTGAATTCTTAGTTTTTTACTCTAATATGGTGATAAATAGAACCAAAGGTGTAGCCCTTATGTCAAATTTTCAAAGTAATTTGAATCGGTTTAAGCATCGATTTGAATCATATAATTAATTTCTTCAAGTTTTCTGATATGAGAAAGCAGTTGTAATCGAAGATTCCATATTGAGCTAGGTCATAAACTTTTGAGTTAACATAACCACTTAAACAAAGTCTATCTTTTGAAATTAACCAAAGCATTAAAAAATTTCCGTGGGTCGAACGATAACAAATTTTGCTCTTCCGTGGCCACTCTTCTCCCTAATAAACAAAGTACTTTAAACTTATTAAAGTATTCTTCCAAGTAACCGATACGTTATATTTAGCGGTTATATGTAATTTTTCATACTTACAGTATTCATTATTCACGCAATTTTCCCATAATTTTGTTAATAGCGACAATGGCACTACAATAAAAGGCTGTAATTATAAGTGGTAAAAATGTATGAAAATTACTCACAAAACCCAAATTGGAGAGTGTTTAATGTTTTTATGATACACAGTGAATTTTAAGTTGCATTTGCGTAGTACATTATCTGTACATGTTTATAAAAGTTACCAATAATGTACTACTTTGAACTACAAGCAATGTTTATGTTGGTTATGTTATAAATTAAACCATACACATCATTTCATTAACATAAGTAATGTTAGATTTATAATTTTGCATTAATCGATGGTCGTTTAATGATCATTTGACCTTACATCGAAATATGTTAATCGGGTTACTTTCTGGTGTCTAAAATGGAACAATCTTAGACGATACACTAATAATATAATAAAACTGTAATACGTTCTTTTAGGTTGGATTAATTTAAAAAGTGCAAAAATGTATTCTTCTTAATCTTTTTAACGATTTATTATATTCTAAAAATTAAAAAGTCGTTATAATTTTTTTAACACATAATATTATTATTTTTCCCTTCTAAATTTAAAATCCAATATTAAAACCATGTACAAATTTTTTACATTTTTAAATACTATTTAGTAGTTTTAAACATTTATTTTGATATTTTTTTATTTCTTTAAAGAAAGCACTAAAATAAATTATTAAATTATCAAACTTTAAAGTGTACAATTTTTACATGGATTTTAATATTGAATATAAAATACTGTCCGAAAAACAATTTCAAGTGTCAAATAAAAATTATAATTATATTTATAGTTTGCATAATTTAATAAAAGGAAGGATCAAGGTCCCCTGAAAATTTAATCCCTAAAAATTCCCTTGTTACTTTTCTTGATTTATGTATTTCGAATTTACCATTTCTACATATGTGATTTTTATCAGGTTGCTCATCTTTACAAATTTTTGATCATTTCTAGAATTCTAACCACCTCAAAACTACTTTTTAATTTAATTGTCAAACTAAATATTTTTAGTGATTCACATTTGCTTAAATAAGTCTTAGGGGGGCTAGAAGTCTCAAATTGATTCAAAATTTGTGAAAATGAGATATTATATATATATATACACACACACATATTCTAAAACATTAAATTTGTAAAACTTTAATCAAATCCGAGCCATATGGATTAAGAAACTTATAGGGGGATTATAAGGGGAATTAATTGATAGGGGATCTTGATATTCTTCACTGATATGAATAAAATATTTTTTACTTTTATATTTCAATTCATGTCATATTAAAATGAAAATAATAATAATGCGATAACTCTACCATGCTACCAAAGACTCCACCATGACCGTTTACATTTAAAAGCTCAAAGGTGATCAGCTGAGATATATTTCAAATTAATTATGAAAATGTCATTTTGCAATAGCTTTAATGTACCTTAAATAACTTCAAATTTCATTTACAAAAATGTCATTGAGAATCTTGCTCACGATAGCATTTTAGTGTGCAATAACTTTTTATGGGATTCACCGTGATGGCCCTATTGAAACAAGCAATCTTCTCCCTAATACCTTTGATTCCAAACTAAACACATCGATAACTTTTTTCGTGGTAGCCTCGTCTTCATTATGATATCTTTTCTTTTGGTGATAGCTCCTCCTTCCTTAATTGAACAAATCAACCCTCTTTTATTCGATTGCATGTCGCGATTGAGGTGGTGTTATGTTTGTGAAATTAGGTACCATTGAAAGATTGTAAAGGGGGAAACTCATTTAGTTGGATGCGACACCCAATGTTCCACAGATGCTTCAAAATTGGCAATGAAACTTCTCATACCCCTATAAACCACTATCAAAAGAAAGGTTTTGGAGCACGAGACCACCTATATTGAACTCTCTAGGTGAAGATGAGTTCGACTGTACCTGCGACTCCTAGGATTGATATCAGAATTCGACAACGACGGACAAAGGCCATGAACCCTAAACGTTGAAATATAGAGTGATTCGTAAATCTTTTGGATTATTAGCTTCTGCATAAGTGAAACTAAACTTGAGATGTACACAATGCAACACCCACATCGTCGACTGGAGCGATGAATTGAAAGTAACAAAATTAATGGGCATAGTTGGCTATATCAACACAAAAAATCTAGGTGGGGTAACTTTTTACGAATTTGGTACCATTGGAAAGATACTTCTGCAAGATCATTTTCTCATATCTATTTGTATGTGTTAACGCTAAAAAGTGAACGCTAACACCCGGTGTGTGTGATAACGTGAAAGCACCACCCGTTGGTACGGGAACAGAATACAGGCTGAAAATAGCAGTAAAGCGGTAAAAAGACAACAGATTTATAGTGGTTCGGCTCGTAATTGAGCCTACGTCCACTTTATAGTCTTTTATTGCTGGTTCGGTTACAACTTGATACAATATCCTTCAAAATACAATACAATTTGATCACACAAACACCCTTGACTACTAGCTCAAACTTCGATGATGAAACTCGATGAATCCGTGTCGGATGTATAGAATTCCTCCTGAAGCTTGTTGTGGTGTCTTTAGTATTTGAAGATCTTTGTGTGTTGATTGAGTTGAGAGTTCGGCAGAGTAATGACGCTTCAAAGAATGGCTGGCCAAAAGTCCCCGTTATGTTGAAGGTAGTGGTGTATTTATAGGGACTGAAATCTGGACAGAAGTTTCTGCTAAGTCATGAGTCGTGGCCGACTTAAGGTAAGTCGTGACTCGTGGCCGACTTAAGGTTGCTCGGGGATGACTCACTGAATTCAACTTATGGCTTGGTAGCTCGTGGTTGACTTAAGTACTGGGTCGTGGTCGACTTAAGGTAGCTCATGGTCGACTTATAATGAGCCGTAAGTCGTGGCTGACTTTTCAGATAGAAGTGACATAGATGCAGGCAGTGGATTTGTACTTGATAACTTTTTAAGTCGTGGACGACTTAAGTTAAGTCGTGGACGACTTAAGTTAAGTCGTAAGTCCCTTAAGTCGTAAGTCCCTTAAGTCGTATACCTCTTGAGTCGTTAAGTATGTTAGGCCGCGAAGCCCTTTAAGTCGTAACCCATTGAGCCGGTCCTGTAGCTTAAGTCGTATACTGCCTTAGGTCGGAACCTTCCTTAACTCGTAAACCGTTAAGTCGGACCATTCCTTAGGTCGGGGCCTGTTGAGTCGTAGGCTTCTTTAAGTCGTAAGCTTGTGGCTTCCTTGAGTCGTAGATCATTCAGGCCTTAACTCGTTAAGTCGTGTAACTAACTTGGGTCGCGCAGCTCTTAAGTCATAGCCTTCTTGAGTCGTAGAAAATTAAGGGTTAACATTTGCCCCTCGAAGTACACGCCTAAGTCGTAGGTCGTGTGCTTCGACTTATCTTAACTCGTGTGTGCCTTTTCGTGTTCCACTGCCCCGAGGTATAAAAAGCTTGAGTCGTTCCTTCTATTCATTGCCTATCTCCTAAGTCGTTTCTGCCATTAACATTCCTCCGAGCTTTCTCAAGGCGATTTTTTCCCTTTTTAACAATCAACCGATCCGATCCTCGATTCTTCGTTGCGTAAGTGTTCCTGCTTCCTCCTCGATCCTTAATCATCATTAATTCGTGAATTCCCCTCCTTGTACTTAATCCATCCCCTAGTGCAATGTTTTGTTGCGAATTCCACCGCATCGGCAGTTCGTGAACCTGATTTTGCTCGATTTTATCTTTAGATTAATGGGGCGATGGAGATGAGGGATTACTGTATTTCAGGTTTAATTGATTAGGTTGGCGAGGCTTTGGCGATCTGAAACTGGCTTTTTGGATGATTTAATTAGTGTGAAAAATGGAAGTTTTTGCTCATATAGGGATTAACGGGTTAACGGGTTTGGAGGATAACGGGTTAGGAGAAAAGTCAATGGGTCCAATGGAGTGAGATGTTAGCATGGTCACGGTTTAGTAGCATCGTGCGACCTACGACATAAGCCTCATACGATATAAGCCTTGTACGACTTAAGCCTGTCACGACATAAGCCTTGTACGACTTAAGCTTGTCACGACATAAGCCTTGAGTCGTGGACGACTTAGGACTTAGAGAAATTGCCTCGCTTTGACCTGAAGTCTCTTTCTTCTTTACACGACTTAACGACTTGAAGTACTGCCAACTCAAGGCATCAACGACCTAAAATCGAAATGACCTGTCCTGTCTTGCCTTAAAGTCCTTAAGTCGTGGATGAGTTAACATATAAGTCGTTGGCGACTCAAGACTTGTGTTTTGCATGAACTTCGAACTGTTGAACTTTGAATTGCTGCATCTTTTCACAGATCATTCTAACTTGCAAACTAATCAACCTGTTTAATACCACATTTACAGAAAATTGGGACGAATATACTGTCACTGACTGCCCACATCAAATGACAGATTAGCTAATAATAGATAATTGACATAAATAGATTGTGTGAACGAAGTGCTCTAAATCAACAGATTCAAGCAAAGTATTAAAGCAACATTAAAACAGTCAACTGAAAATGACCGGTTTACACTAATACTGTACCTGAACTTTAAATTAACAAGTCCTGAAATTTGATAATCGATCAATTACCGACTAGCTTAATTCCAGTATTTACTTGTTATCTTTACTAGTTTTGCACAACACTTCACACTATTTTGGAAATGTGCACCTTCATATTTGAATATCCAGTTGCTTGTGTAGAATGACTTCTCAACAAGGAGATGTAACAGTCCAGACCGGAGAGTCCACTCCTATTCCAGCTTCTTTAGTCAATCCTCCAGAAAGAGCTTCTACTACTCTATCGTACAGGGTTTTTCGTCAATTGTGCACCCAATTTGGCATTGCTGAAACTGATGCCATTCTCCCTGAGAAGAATAGCACTGCTGATGTAGCGCCTCCTGGCTTTGTAGCAGTGAATCGACAGATGTGCCTTAGTGGAGCCATTCCACCTTTCAATAACTTTCTCCAGCATCTTCTCCGACAACTGGCCATCTCCCCATTTCAGCTACATCCCAATGGCTACGCCATTTTAATGGGGCTATGTGTGCTATTTGGGAGAACTCTCGAGCGACTTCCGAATTTTGATGAGATTTGCTACTTATGCTCTTTTACCAAAACCAAAGATCATCCTTCTATCACTGTCGTGAGAAGCGCCAGAAACCGCAAATTGATTGTTGGCCTTCCTGATAGTGCTCACGGGTTCTTGACTCAATTTTTTTACGTACGCTGTCCCCCAGGATTTTATGCTGTGTGGAGGGAAGGAAGTAAGACTACTTATCTTTACCTCTTCTATTTTCCGAGTTTTGTGAAATCTGAATCAGCAAGTGTTAACTTTGTTTTCTCATTTCAGCGCTTCCCCCTCCTTCTAGAAATCTCAGTCACAAGTAGACTCTGGAAAGGCTCATGGCTGTACCGATTGAAGAGCGGGACGCGAAGTTTTTGTTGAAAGATGAATTTCTTCATCAGTTTGGGCTTCTTCACCCTTCACGCTCCACTCAGCCTCGCGAAGTTCCCAACTCTCCTTCGGAGGCATCAAATGCCCCACTTTCTGTTGAAGAACCCGCATCGAAGGAAACTGCAACTGAAACTTCACTGGTAAAATGTCCTACACTTACCGATGTCGCGGGCCCGTTCAGCAAACCGGCTCTTGCCCCAATTATCGAAGAGGAAGAAAATCCTCGAATCTCTGAAAAGTCAGCCGATGCGGAAGCTAAAAAGGAAAGTTCTGCTGGGCGCCATAGTGATGACACCTTTGATGACTTAAGTGATATAATGATAACTTCTCGAGAGCTCTTTAAAGACGACATTCAAAAATCGACTTCTCCTGTTGTTGAAGCGACCTCTACTTTGCAACAAACTTCAACGTCTTCTACACAAGCCGTTGTCACTCCCACACCACAAAGTGGTTTGTAATCTGATGCGCGTAGCTTACACGCCACACACACTTAGGATACTAAGCACTTATATGCACTTATATTCTCCACTTCGAAGATTTCTAAGACTTGCTTTTTCTTCAATTTCAGGTTCTATAATGGGGCGAAGTGGCTCGTACTATGACAACTTTCGGCGCTACGGAGGGCGCGATTCATACGATTATGGACATTATCTCCCCCCTCGTAGAGAATCTGATGAGGAGCGGGCAAGTAGGAAGGCTCAAGAGAAGCGTGCCTATGAAGAGCAGAAGAGAAGGAGGGACGATGACTCCCATAAAAGAAAGTATCATGATGACAAAGGGAAGAAGCATGCTACCGATGACCCGAGTAAATGGGTTAAACTTGATGAAAAGGACGCGTCTGCAATTTCTGAGAAAACTAACGCTCCTATATCTTCTAATATCCCAGCCGGCTCTCCTCCTTTAAAGAAAACCGACATTCAAGCAATCATCTCAAGGCCACAATATCAAGTTAAAGACGACCCTCCAACACTTCAGAGCCGATTTCCGAATTGGTTCCTAAAAGGAGTGCGCTTTGATCTAGATTTGGTTCCAATTGATAAACAAGCCATGCTCAGAAATCTAGACGCTGTCAAGCTTGACATTGAGAGGATGTGACGCAGCGGATTAATCAAAACGATCTTCAATCGGTGAAAGTAGTAATCGGTGGATTGGAAGATACTGAAATGCCCAAATTCGTTGATCCGAAGATACCGAATTCTAGCTATCTCTGACTCGTTGATCCGAAGATACCGGGAAAGAGATCTACGATTCTTCGACGTTGATCTTGCGCACAAGATACCGTGAATCGGCTTCAACAAACGATGATTCGAGCGCACTCGAATGACGTAAGTGGAGATAGGAGATACACTCGACTACCAATTGAAATTGAGAGCATAAAGCTAACAAAAGAGAATTTTATTCAATATTCAACAACCTTTACAAATGGCACCACCGGCCTATTTATAGCTTTTTACAACTCACACAAAAAAACAACAAAATACATCAAGTCCTAAGTCGGTTCCGAGTTATAGCTTCCGACCTACGACTTACCAGAACAAGACGTACGACTTAACAAAGACTCCGACTTAACATGAGTCGTACATGACATACAACTCACAAAATACAGACCATTCGACTTACTACAGACGACATATGAAAACGGACGACTTACGACTTATAACAGTTGCAACCTACGACTTAATATAGGTCGGTAACGACTTATCAACAGCTCCAACTTCCATCATTGGCAGAGATTAACTCGGCAACACAAATCAACGGCAACAAGTCTTCCGCAACTTAAAAACATGCGCATCTCAGATCAGCGACTTAAAGAAATCAAGGGTAGAGATTAACTCGGTCAGAAGGATCTACGGTTTCCCTCTTCACGCGACTTACGACTTAATTCTTCCAGGTCGTAACTCGCTTCCTCTTCTTGCCTTTTGTTAAGTCGTGGACGACTTAACCTTTCGTCTTCGATGAGTCGGAGATGACTTATCATCAAGCGACTTAGGCCTCTGTTAAGTCGTACCCCTTTTCCTCCCAACCTGTTAGGTCGTAGACGACTCATAGCTCCTTTCTTAAGTCGGTCACGGCTTATGTCCTTAGCTTTGTTGAGTCGGTCACGACTTAGACCTATCTCCTTGAGTCGGTCACGACTTATGCCTTTGACAAATGAGGGCTGCGCTGCATCATCCTCCCCAGGTTGAGAAAAATTCGACCTCGAATTTGTAAATTCTTCTCCATCAGCTCGTTCATCTCCGTGATATGGTACGAGATGTTTAACATTGAACACGTCAGACGTATACACATCATTTGGCAGCTTTAATTTATAAGCATTTTCATTAATTCGTTTCACGACTTCTACCGGACCAATTTTTCTGGCTTTCAATTTGTTATACGCGCCCACTGGAAAACGATCTTTTGTTAACACTGCATAAACCAAATCACCTTCCTGAAATTCAACACTCCTTCGTTTCAAATCTGCAGAACGTTTATATTTCTCATTTGCTTCCTTCAATCGTTCCTGAACGATTTTATGACATTCCGTCAATCCCCCAACAAAATCAGTAGCTTTCTTAACTGTTTTCTTTGTTTGTGGTACTACCGTTAAATCCAATGGTCCCTTCGGTAAACTTGAATATACTATCTGAAATGGACTGAACCCAGTACTTCGATTCACAGCATGATTATGAGCAAATTCTGCCTGGCATAACTTCACATCCCAACTCTTCAGATTATCTTGAACGAGACACCTCAATAAGTTCCCCAATGATCTGTTCACAACCTCGGTCTGTCCATCCGTTTGCGGATGATAAGCACTACTAAATTTCAGCCTCGTTCCCACCATTTTCCACAAACTCAACCAAAAGTGACTCAGAAATCGAGTATCTCTATCCGACACAATAGATTTTGGCAATCCATGAAGTCGATAGATCTCCTTGAAAAACAACTGAGCAACATGAACAGCATCCGCCGTCTTCTTACAAGCAATAAAATGTGCCATCTTCGAAAATCTGTCCACCACAACGAATATAGAATCATTTCCCCTTTGAGTTCTAGGCAAACCCAAAACAAAATCCATACTGATATCCACCCATGGTTTTACAGGCACGGGTAACGGTATATATAATCCAGCATTAGTCGCAGTTCCTTTCGAAACCTGACAAATATGACAACGCTCCACAAACTTCTCTACCTCTTTCCTCATTGATGGCCAAAAGTAGGACTGTGAAATCAACTGTAAGGTACGGTCTCTCCCAACATGTCCCTCTTCGTGTAACTCCTTGATAATCTTCATTCTCAGACTACCCTCCGGTATGCACAATCGATTTCCCTTAAAAAGAAAACCATCTACCATCACGAACTCATCCGTCTCTCCCTCCTTGACTTTATCAACAAACTTTGCAAAGTAAGGATCATCGGTAAATAATTCTGGCAATATTTCAAACCCTGTCACTTCAACCTTCAATGTAGTTAACAAGTGATTTCTTCTACTCAACGCATCCGCAACACAATTCGTCACTCTCAACTTGTGTTTCACAACAAATGTAAATTGTTGCAGATATGCAATCCATGATGCATGTCTCGCTGAAATCTTGTCTTGCCCTTGCAAATGTTTCAATGCTTCATGATCAGTATACAGAACAAACTCCTTCTGAAATAGATAGTGTCTCCAGTGTTTAATAGATTGTACAACAGCATAGAATTCCACATCATACGTACTGTACCTCATCTTCGCTCCTGACAACTTCTCACTGAAATATGCAATTGGACGACCCTTTTGACTTAACACTCCTCCAATCCCAACCTTTGACGCATCAGTATGTAATTCAAACAACAACTGAAAATCAGGTAATGCTAGGATTGGTGTTGTCGTCAACAATTCCTTGATTCGTTCAAAAGCAACTCCCGCTTCTTCCGTCCATGTAAATTGTTTACCCTTCATACAATCAGTCACAGGCGCCATCACACTACTAAAGTGTGGAATAAACCTTCGATAAAATGAAGCCAACCCGTGAAAACTACGAACTTCCGTTATCGTCTTGGGCTGTGGCCAATCTCTAATTGCTTCAACTTTACTTTGGTCAACCTGTATTCCTTCCTCTGACACAACCTACCCCAGGAATAAAACACTATGCGTCATGAACACGCATTTTTTCGTTGCAGCATAAAATTGTTCTTGTCGCAATACCATCAGCACTTCTCTAAGATGATTCAAATGTTCCTCTGGACTCCCACTATATATCAGAATATCATCGAAGTACACCACCACAAACTTCCCAATGAATGGTCTAAAAATTTGATTCATTACCCTCATGAAAGTACTCGGAGCATTTGATAAGCCAAACGGCATAACCAACCACTCGTATAGACCCTCCCTGGTTTTAAAAGCAGTCTTCCACTCATCTCCTGGTCTGATACGAATTTGATGATATCCGCTCTTCAAATCAATCTTCGAAAATATAGTAGCTCCGCTTATTTGATCTAACAAGTCATCCAACCTCGGCATTGGAAATCTATATCTCACAGTAATCTTATTCAATGCTCGACTGTCAGTGGACATCCTCCACGTTCCATCCTTTTTGGGTACCAATAAAGCTGGTACAGCACAAGGACTCAGACTCTCCTGCACACGCCCCTACTCAAGCAATTCCTCTACCTGCCTCCGCAACTCTTCATGTTCCTTCGGACTCATTCGATAATGTGGTCTGTGTGGCAATACAGCACCTGGAACAAGATCTATCTGATGTTGTATATCCCTCAACGGTGGCAACTCCGTTGGTAACTCCTTTGGAAATACATCGTCAAATTCTTTCAAAACTGGTTTAACTTCTTTTGGAATTTCAACTTCTTCACTGCTCTCTCGCCCAATCAACAAAAACACTTCAGGCTCCTCTTCAACTTCTTTGACAAACTCCTTTAAAGTCAATAAAGTTTTCAGCTCTTCAATTTCTTCTGATTTACTTCCTCCTTGTGATCTCTTCTTCGGAACTAGGATAATTTTCGTGCCTTCAAACATAAAACTGTAGCTATTGGTTCGACCGTCATGTTGTACTGCTCGATCATACTGCCATGGTCTTCCCAATAATAAGTGGCAAACATCCATCTCTACTACATCACACCAGATTTCGTCTTTGTATTTCTTCCCAATAGAGAATGGAACTCGAACTCGTCTATCCACTTTCACTTCTCCTCCCTTTCTCAACCATGCTAACTTGTATGGATTCGGATGTTTCTCTGTCTTCAACTTCAATTTTGTCACAGCCTCGGTTGAGATAATATTATCACAGCTTCCGGCGTCAATCACAAATTTACACACCTTCCCCAGTATAGTACATGTCGATTGAAAGATATTACTCCTCAACCAACTAGCTTCTTCCTGCTTCAGTGTTAAACACGATCTCCATAGCATTAGGTTACAACCTTCATCTCCTGACGCAATATCCTGCTCATCCTCCTCAACTGGACTAGAACAATCCCCATCACCATCCTCATCCTCCATTTCTGCAATCATGGTTCTCTTCTTTGGCTTTGGACACTCACTGCTTTTATGACCCAATTCCTGACAATTGTAACATTTGAAACCATTGTTAACCCTCGCCTTCTCAACCTCCTTCACCACTGGTCTACTGATAGGTTTAGAAACATTAGAACTTCCACCAACACTCTTCGCTTGATTGTTAGAATTAGTAAGCACACCACTTCCTCGTCGTCCCTGTTTCTCCCAAGCCAACGCTTTCTGATGTGCTTCCGCTATAGATCTTGGATCGAACATATTAACCATATCCTGAATCTGCATTCGCAATCCTCCAATGAATCTAGATGTTAGCTGCTCTTCCGTTTTCATAATATCATTCCTTGCAATAAGTTGATAGAATTCATCAGCATAGTCATTCACAGATTTCGTCCCTTGTCTCAAGTTTTGCAAACGTTGATACATCAAAGATTGATAATTGTAAGGTAAAAACGTTGCTTTCATCAATTTCTTCATCTTCTCCCAAGATTCAACTTTTGACTTCCCCATACGTTCGCGTGTAAGCTTGGTTTGCTGCCACCATGCCAAAGCTCTACCCCTCAGCCTTGTAGCAACCAACTTCACTCTACGTTGTTCTGGAACTTCTTTGAAGTCAAAAATCTCTTCAACATTAGCTACCCAATCTAGAAACTCCTCCGCTTTCATACCACCTTTGAATTCAGGAATTTCAGTCTTCATCCCCGACTCCCACTTGTGATCATACTCAGAGTAATTTCTTCCTTGTCCTCATCCTTGTCCTCGAACACTACCACCATCATACTCCTCTTCAAAGTCAGATGTATATCGTTGTCTATCTCGTCCACCCACACCTCTACTACCATCACGCCTACCACCATCATCCCTTCTATCTACATTCCTCCGTTCACGATCATTCACGTTCCTCCCACACCCTTGATCATTTTCAACACTTCTGTCTCGATTGGAATGTGGCGAGACTCTACTACCCCCATGGTTAGATTCAGGTGAAACCCTTCTCCGATTTTGATTCATCTCCATCATAAGCTTCTCTAACCGGCCAATTCCTTCGTTAAGCTTTTCACTAAAGTTTTCATTGATTCTTTGTTCCATCTCATCAGCTTCTTCTCTTCGATACAAAGCTTCTACGTTTTGATGTCGATTAGCTCTCCTTGGTGGCATACTTGAAACTTCACAAACTCTTTAACACTTCAAAATCAAACACTTTTCGGACTTTGATCCAAAATGAAATGGATCAAAAACTTCCACTTTGTAGCAAATCGCGATGAACACGATGGACAAAGTTTCGGCCTCCAATTCAAATCCGAACAAACAACTTCAAACAATAATGAACACTTCTTCCTCTCGGCCACGGCTTAAACTTCAAACTTCTCGGCCAAATAACTTCAACTTCAAAATGATTAGGCTCCAAGTCTCGATCTAACTATGATTGGTTAGAACAAGCTCTAATACCAAAACTGACGCAGCGGATTAATCAAAACGATCTTCAATCGGTGAAAGTAGTAATCGGTGGATTGGAAGATACTGAAATGCCCAAATTCGTTGATCCGAAGATACCGAATTCTAGCTATCTCTGACTCGTTGATTCGAAGATACCGAGAAAGAGATCTACGATTCTTCGACGTTGATCTTGCGCACAAGATACCGTGAATCGGCTTCAACAAACAATGATTCGAGCGCACTCGAATGACGTAAGTGGAGATAGGAGATACACTCGACTACCAATTGAAATTGAGAGCATAAAGCTAACAAAAGAGAATTTTATTCAATATTCAACAACCTTTACAAATGGCACCACCGGCCTATTTATAGCTTTTTACAACTCACACAAAAAAACAACAAAATACATCAAGTCCTAAGTCGGTTCCGAGTTATAGCTTCCGACCTACGACTTACCAGAACAAGACGTACGACTTAACAAAGACTCCGACTTAACATGAGTCGTACACGACTTTCAACTCACAAAATACAGACCATTCGACTTACTACAGACGACATATGAAAACAGACGACTTATGACATATAACAGTTGCAACCTACGACTTAATATAGGTCGGTAACGACTTATCAACAGCTCCAGCTTCCATCATTGGCAGAGATTAACTCGGCAACACAAATCAACGGCAACAAGTCTTCCGCGACTTAAAAACATGCGCATCTCAGATCAGTGACTTAAGGAAAGCAAGGGTAGAGATTAACTCGGTCAGAAGGATCTACGGTTTCCCTCTTCACGCGACTTACGACTTAATTCTTCCAGGTCGTAACTCGCTTCCTCTTCTTGCATTTTGTTAAGTCGTGGATGACTTAACCTTTCGTCTTCGATGAGTTGGAGATGACTTATCATCAAGCGACTTAGGCCTCTGTTAAGTCGTACCCCTTTTCCTCCCAGCCTGTTAGGTCGTAGACGACTCATAGCTCCTTTCTTAAGTCGGTCACGGCTTATGTCCTTAGCTTTGTTGAGTCGGTCATGACTTAGACCTATCTCCTTGAGTCGGTCACGACTTATGCCTTTGACAAATGAGGGCTGCGCTGCATCAGGATGTCGCAATGGCAAAAACTTGTTGATGAACTCCAAAGAGTCAATCACATGAATCTTGAAAATATGCTGACTCTGGAGAACGATAAAGCTGAATGGGATAAATGGTGCAAGCAGCATGATGCAGAAATGACAAGCATCGCGGACGATAATGCAAGGCTTGAATCTGAAGTCAAGCGACTTAAAGACGATCTTGCCACTTCCTCCGCTTCGCACACTCAGAAAGAGGAGGTCTTGTAGAAGCAAGTGCGAGACGCACACGCTGCACAAAGAGAGGCGGAAACGAAGCTAGCAGCTGAACAGCACATTACTGAGAATTACCGCACAGAAAATGCTGAGCTGCGAGGAACAATTATGTCCCAAAATGCGGAGATTGAGATGTTGAAAGCTAAGCTTCTTAAAGTTGAGAAGGAGCGTGATGACGCGGTTGTTGGACAAGTTGCGGCCGAATAGTCTCACGAAGCTACCAAAGCAAGTATCGACTCCACCCTATTCGACTTTTATATTCATAGCATCTTGGGGCGTGGAAGTCTAGCATTCTTGGGGCCAAAATATGAGATTACTCTAGCCGAAGTATGGGAGGCGGCGATTGATATGCTTGGGGGAGCCGGTTATAATGAGATGGCACTTGGGGAAATTTATCTTGATGATGATGCTCGCGCCGCTCTTGCTAGAGGAAAAGAGCAGCTTGCTGAAGCTAGAGCTGGAACGGTAGCAGGAGAACACTTAGAAAAGAAAACGTCTTTAACTGCCCCTGTCCACACTTCGATTTTGACTGATGTTGATATCGTTGGTTCCAGCTCTCATTCTCCTCTTCCTGCAAAAGATGCTGAAGCTAAGCTCGATACTTCTGAGACTCCTCTAACCCAAATTGAAGAGAAGAGCCAAGAAGAAACTGAGGCTGATAAATTTGAAATTGATTTGTCCAAACCGATTTCTCCAGGTAACTTCAAGTCAGATCTGGCTCAAGTGGATTATTCATTTGATTTAATTGATTTGGATGAATTTCTCGCTTATTACTTAAGCCCTGGTGATCCAATATCTTCTCTTTTTTCGGAGAATACTAATTTCGACTTCTTTTCTTCTATAGCGGAAGCACCGAAAGCTGCGCCAACTTCTCCCTCTTCGGCTGCCGCTCCCTCTTCTTCTCAAGTTACTCCTCTTCCAGCTTCTCAACCGGGATCGCAAGAAGAGAAAATAGAAGCCCTCAAAGACTTGGACGATCCGGTTGTTTCGCAGGAGCAGAAGATTGTGGAGCTTGAAGAAAGCGAAAAGACTCCGGAGCAGTCTCTTGATGACGACACGAAACTTTCCACATTGCTTACTACTCCTGGAAGTGAGTCTTCCTCGAAAAGGAAAGGGAAGCGTGCCATGAAGAAGAAGAAAAGGAGCACCTCGGTTGATGAAGAAAATGTTGAAGAAGACCCAGCTACTCCTCCTTCTCCATCCCGTCCACGCCGGATTCTGAAACTGGTCATCAAACCGGGCAAGGGTACTAAAGGTGGGAAGAAGGAGTAATAAACTGGGCTTTTTGTCTTACTTTTTGCTTGTACCGACCGGATATTGTGCGGGTACTGGTCCCCGCTTCTTTTTGTAATCTGCACAATGTAAAAATTTTCATAGTATTGAATAAAATAACTCTTTTACTTGTACAAATTCTTGTGTATATAAGAATACATCTGTTTCTTATTTTTAGTGTGGAATAAACAATTCTTTTTACTTGTACAAACTTTCATCTGTGTTTGAGAATGCATTTATTCCACATCTTTTTCACGTGATATTGCAATGAACTTGTGGTATGTTGCTTGTATATTACTTCTATTAATGTAACTGAATTGTATAATGTTGCCCCCATACCACAAGTGTATTGCAATACTTCTTGCTTTTACAAGACTGACACCCTTATTTTAGAGAATCACTATTCCACTTTTAAGGGAAGAATCATTCTTCTTTTTATAGAGTGTATCTTGTTTTTTGGAGAAATTTTACTTTCTTTTTCTTTCTTGAAGAACACTTCAACTTTCGGAGATGATCACTTCTTTTTGTTAAAAAGTGGATTCTCCTATGCGGTGAAATGAGTTTCTGAAGAAGATTTTGATTTTGTGCCCCGGTAAAGGGCTTATTTTTGGTATTCCAAGCATGGTGAAATGTGCCTCCGAAGAGGTCTTTTTTGTAGCATTTCAACTTTTTTAGGAAGAACTTTTTGAGATAAATAAGTTAACTTTCCTTTGAGAGTTGAAATGTGCTTCCGGAGAAGACTTTTTGTTTGATCATTCGATTTTGGGATATGCCTCAAAGAGGGCTTGTGCCTCCGAAGAGGGCTTGTACCTCCGAAGAGGTCTTGTTTTTGTGCTCCCGAAGAAGTCTTGTGCCTCCGAAGAGGTCTTGTGCCTCCGAAGAGGTCTTGTGTGCCTTAGGGAAGGTCTTCTGCCTCCGAAGAGGGCAGTATGTGCCTTTGGGGAAGGCTTGTGCCTCGTAAGAGGGCTTGTGCCTCCGAAGAGGTCTTGATTTGGTTGCCTGGAAGTTACTTTCTCACAGTTGAATGGATCCACAGGGCAGGCGCAAGTTATTTAATTGGGTGTTTGCTTGCGCAAACGATCGCAATTAGTTGACAAAGACCTTGCCTCAGTGGTTCCATCAACCTTTTTGTTGAGAAGAGCTTTTCCATTTATTGGCGTGCCTCCGGAGAGGTCTTTATCCTCCGGAGAGTTGTGCCTCCGAAGAAGTCTTGTGCCTCCGGAGAGGGCTTGTGTTGATCAGCTTGCCCATGTGTCTTCGTTGTTTGCTCATTGATGATCCCCTATTATTGTTTCCGAGCCTATGTTCCTTCCTTTTGCAAGCAATTTGCTTTATCCAATGAAGTGTACCTTATTGTTGATTGATTTCACAGGACATGCGCAAGTTATTCAATTAGATGTCTGTTTACACAAACGATCGTAATTAGTTAACAAGCGTCTAGTTCTTTTTCCTTGGAAAAGTGTCCCTTTGGTGAAATCATCAACTTTTGATGTAAAGTTCTTCTTATGTTGGATTTGATTTCGGAACTTTATATGGCTTGAAATCTGTTTATTGAGTGATTTACGGGGTTCACTTAACATTGTGATGGGTAAGCTTTGTTTTAATGACCTGCAATAGTAAATCGATATTTTAGCAATACGTTTAGAGTATTTTTACATCGAAATAAAACAGGCAATTTAAAATATCAAAGAACACAAGATTTATAGTGGTTCGGCCAAGAACTGGGCCTACGTCCACTTTATAGCTCTTTCATTCATCATTACTGATTTTACAATGGTTTACAATACAAGATACATCCACAATCATTTTACAATTTCAAGCAAAGCTTTTTAAGTAAAGTATGGGCGCAAATGATTGCTGTTCCATGCTCTTGGAATTGGATCTCCTTCGACAGTCGTGAGTTTGAATGTGCCATCAAGAAGTTTATTGCCTATGACATATAGCCCTTCCCAATTTGGTCCAAATACTCCGACTGCTGTCATGATCTTTTTCAAGACTAAGTCCCCGACTTCAAAGCTTCGTTGACGGACTTT
The DNA here is from genome assembly GCA_030737815.1 of Allium fistulosum. Lineage (NCBI taxonomy): Eukaryota > Viridiplantae > Streptophyta > Magnoliopsida > Asparagales > Amaryllidaceae > Allium > Allium fistulosum. Next base: position 101,539,366 of record CM060906.1, on the reverse strand, counting down.
AGAGTTGAAGTGCATTGCAATTCGTTGCTGATGAGCCGCAACTCTGAGTCCGGCTTCTTCCCTTCTTTCATCAAGAAAGTCGAGTGCTTCGAGTTGCAATTTTTCATTTTCGGTTTGGTTGAAATGAACTCTCCTGTGAGAGGGGACTTCTAGTTCTACCGGAATCATTGCTTCTGATCCGTATGCCAATGAGAATGGAGTGTGCCTAGTTGCAGTTTTATGAGTTGTTCTGTATGCCCATAGTGCTAGTGGTATCTTATCAACCCATCCACCCTTTGCTTTTTCAAGTTGCTTTTTGATGGTTGACTTGATAATTTTGTTCACTGCTTCCACTTGCCCGTTTGCCTGCGGATGAGCCACTGCTGAGAAACTTTTTCGGATTTTGAAATGTTTGTAGAAGTCCTGGAACTCTTCGCTTTCAAATTGAGTATCGTTGTCTGTGATTATCTTCTATGGCACACCATACCTGCAAATGATATTTTTCGTTACAAAATTTATCATTTTTTTAGAAGTAATAGTGGCCAAAGGTTCAGCTTCACCCTATTTGGTGAAATAATCAACAGCAACAATAACATATTTGATTCCCGACTTGGCAATTGGTAAAGGTCCGATTAAATCTATCCCCCAAATAGCGAACGACCATGGACTGACCATCTGTGTTAGTTCAGTTGAAGGTGCTCTTGGGATTTTTGCAAATCTCTGGCATTTGTCACACTTTCTGGAGTAGATAGCAGCATCTCGATTGATATCAGGCCAGAAATACCCATACCGAAGAACTTTCTTGGAAAGTGTCTGACCGCCTGAATGATCCCCACATTCTCCTCCGTGTACCTCTGCTAAGATTGTCTAGCTTCTTCCTTGGTTACACATCGAAGTAATGGCATTGAGAACCCCTGCCTATATAACTGGCCGTCTTGAATTACATATCTTGATGCTTTTCTAAACAGCTTTTGGCGCTCTTTAGAATTTTCTGGCAGGGAGCCGCTGAGCAGATATTCTTTGATTGGAGTCATCCATGACTCTTGTTCTTGAGATACAGCCATGATCCAGTCAATATCCATTTCATCTATGCTTGGAGCCGACAAAACTTCCACAAGAACCAATCCCAACAACTGAGCTTCTCCGGAGCTTGAATACTTTGCTAGAGAGTCTGCCTTCATATTTTCCTCTCGAGGTATATGGCTTATTGAATAATGATCGAAATCATTGAGAAGTTCAGAAGCCTTTGACAAATAAGCGGGTAGATTTTCTCCTTTAGCCTGAAATTCCTTCTTGACCTGACATACAATAAGCTGAGAATCACTGAAGATTTGCAATGCTTTGATGTTCAATTCCTTTGCAATCTTTAATCCAGCAATTAAAGCTTCATATTTTGCTTCATTGTTTGTAGAAGGGAATTCCAGTCTTAATGCATAACACAATGATCGTCCCTCGGGGGTTTCAAGCACAACCCCAGCTCCGGAACAGTAATCATTTCTTGAGCCATCAACATATAATTTCCATTTGGTTGGGATGTCAACTGTAATCTCTTCCTCTTTGTCACCCTTATTTGTATATTCTGCAATGAAATCCGCTAAAGCTTGCCCATTGATCGCTCTTCGAGGATGATAAGTGATATCATACTGGCTGAGTTCAATATTCCACTTTAAAAGACGGCCCGAAATTTCAGGGCGAAACAGGACTTGCTTTAGGGGCTGGTCAGTGAGAACTTTGATAGGGTGAGCTTGAAAATATGGTCTCAGCTTTCTGGAAGAAATCAGTAAACAGTAGGCGAGCTTTTCTAACTTTGAATAATTCATCTCTGCCCTAGTGAGTCTTTTGCTGATGTAGTAGACCGGACGTTGAACTTTTGCATCCTCTCGTACCAGTGCTGCACTTAGGGCATGTGATGAAACTGCCACGTATATGAAAAGGTCCTCGCTGTTGCTGGGCTTGGAAAGTACTGGAGGCTTTTCCATATGACGGATTAACTCATCGAAAGCTTTTTGGCATTCGGGTGTCCATTCGAAGTTTTTCTTTCCTTTCTTTAAAGCATCAAAGAAGGGGATGCATTTATCAGTAGCTTTGGAAATGAATCGACTTAAGGCAGCAACTTTTCAGTTTAGACTCTGCAGTTCCTTCTTTGTTCTAGGGGCTTTGACTTCTCGTAGAGCAGTAATTTGAGCAGGATTGGCTTCAATGCCCCTAGCGCTTACAATAAAACCCAAGAATTTCCTGGACTCTACTTCGAATGAGCATTTCAAAGGGTTAAGCTTCATTCCGTATTTTCGGAGGATTTCAAACATTTCTGCTAAATGGTCCATATGGTCAACTGCTTTCTTTGATTTTACTAACATATCATCGACATAGACTTCCATAGTCTTCCCAAGCTGTGACTTGAACATTGCATTAACAAGCCTTTGATATGTTGCCCCTGCATTTTTCAATCCGAAAGGCATGACTTTGTAGCAGTATAAACCAACATCTGTAACAAAGCTCGTATCCTCCTGGTCCGACTCATGCATCATAATCTGGTTATACCCGGAGTAAGCATCCATAAAAGATAACAATTCGTGTTCGGCTGTTCCATCTACCAACTGGTCAATCCTTGGTAACGGTAAGCAGTCTTTTGGACAGGCTTTATTTAAATCTGAGAAATCAATGCACACTCTCCATTTTCCGTTGGCCTTCTTCACCAACACGGGATTTGAAACCCAATTTGGATATATAGATTCTCTGATGAAATGATTTTCCATTAGTCAATCTACCTCTTCCTTTAGTGCTGCTGACCTTTCTGGACCCTGGGTTCTTCTCTTTTGTTTCACAGGCGTGAATTTCAGATCAATATTCAGAGTATGTACAGCAATCTCTAGAGATATTCCACACATATCTGCGTGACTCCAAGCGAATACGTCCAGATTTGCTTTCAGAAATGATATTAGCATATTTTGGACTGCCATACTAAGTTGTGAACCCACGTTTAACACCATGTTCGGGTCCTTAAGATCAACGGGTATTGGTACCGTTACTTCCATCGGCACCACTCGATTTTCCTCTGCACTGGCTTTTCTGGGGTCCATTTCTCTCCTCGCACCACTATGCTCGCCAGTGCAGGGACCGCCCTGTATTTGCTACAAGGTTGGGGTTTTGATGCGGAGGGGAGCTGCCGCATCTTTTCCCATTTCTCTCTTCCTGGCCTCTCGAAGTTCTATCAGGTAGCATTCCCGCCCAGCATTTTGATCTCCCTTGATGACACCAACACCATTTTCTGTAGGAAACTTCATAGTTAGGCACCATGGGGCCAAAATGGCTTTGAATGCGGCTAAAGTTGGCCGGCCTAGGAAGGCATTGTAGGCAGAAAATGCATCAACAATTACAAAGGTTTGTTTCCGAACTACCCTTTTCTGCCCTTCTCCGAGTTCCACGAACAAGTCGACAGTTCCGATTGGTTGCTGCGGTTCCCCAGTGAACCCAACAATCTTCTGTGATGAGGCCTGAACGTCATTCATCGAAATCTTCATTTGGTCAAATGTTTTCTTGAAGAGTATGTTGCAGGAAGCACCACAATCAATGAGCACTCGTCTTACGATAGCTGGCCCAATTCCTGCAGAAATGACCAGGGGATCTATAGTTGGAGCTTCAATACCCATGGAATCCCTAGCCTTGAACATAATATCATCATTAGAAGTCTTCTGCTGCTTCAGAGGTGCAGCATCTTCTATAGCAAAAACATCTTCTTCTGCTGGGATGTACTTCAAAGCATGAGCATATCGTTCCATTTCACCCCAGCTTCTGTCCACTGGGTGTGGGCCTCCTGTAATCACATTGATAATGGGCCTTTCGGATTCATGTGCCGTAGTGCCTTTACCCGAGCCAGATGGTTGAATAGGGGGTTGCTGCCCCTGAGTGGACGAAGTTGGGTCATTCCTGTTTTTCTTGACATACTGTTGCAGCTTGTTTTCCCTCAACAATTCTTCAATTAAGCTCTTCAAGTGACGACATTCATTGGTATGATGACCGGGTTGATTGTGAAAGTGACAGAATTTTCCATTTCGCATAGCATCCTTTCCCGGTTTTATCTCAGCTGGTTTGGGATAATTCACAGCATCTTTGGTGGCAAAGAAGATATTTTCCGGAGTGTCGGTCAATGGAGTGAAATCTGAGGGTTTGAGGAAACGAGGTTTCTTTGCATCCTTTTGTTTTTTCCCATCATGATTTTCCCTTTTTTGACCTCCGGAATCTTTCTTCACCGAAGCAGCAATATTATTCTCCACCTTTGTTGCCACCACTTTCATTGGTGCCGGAAGATTTTCCAAGCGTATGAATTCATCAGCTTTCTTATAGAATTTCTCGAGAGAATTTGGCTCCTTCATTTTCAGCCATTTTGCAAATTTGCTCGATTTGTCGATAGCACGCATCAAATAGGTCAAGACCATTCATGGCTCTGCGTTGTCAACTTCTGCCAGAGCTATATTGAAGCGATTCAGGAATGACTTAATAGGCTCTCCCGGATTCTGTTCAAGATTAGACAACGACATTATGTCCTTTTCCTTTGAAGCGTACAACCTGAATTGCTCTTTGAACTTTCGGGTCAGATCGGAAAACTGATCTACAGATCGAACAGGAAGCTTGGTAAACCAGAGAAGTGCCACCCCTTCCAAATATACTGGGAAATACCGGCACTTAATCTCATCAGTTGCCCTTGCGCCGGTCATGTGCCAGTCATATTTATACAAGAATTGATTTGGATCACTTGTTCCCCGATAAGCAGGAATGGTGGGGGGAACAAATTTTCTAGGAAACTCAGCCTTTAGAATCTTCTCAGTAAACGGAGTCTTACTCGGTGCAAATCCCCATTCGCTCTCATCTTCATCTCTCTACATGCTCTCTTTCATTATTTGCTTAATCATGCTAGAAAGATATTCCTCATTGTTTAAAGATTTTGCGGAGTAGACTTCAGCCATTTTCTCAGAAGTTCATCCGGGCAAATGTTCGCGGAAAATTGGCGATGGCCTAGATCCTTCAGCTTGGAGGGGTGCCCCTTCAGCAGCACCTGATCCCCCTTGAGGAATATTCCTTCCTTCGGAGTTGCGAAGAGCGTCAGCGATGTTTTCTTCATTACCCACTGGTCTTTGGTTAGCACCGAGTAGAGCATTCAATTTTTCCATCATCAGATTATTCTGAGTCTCAATCTGCTGGTACAGTCCGAACACAGCAGCGTCTAGCTCTTCTCGCGTCACTCCGACGCTTGGAGCTGCTTGACTGGGAGAAATAGAAGTGGCGGTATTATCATGAACATCTTCAGATCTGACAGCCTTACGTTTTCTTCCAAGGGCCATTATATCAGATAGACTTCTAGTCTTGAAAGAGACTTGTTCAACGAACTTCCGTGAAGCAATGATGACAATCTACCTGAGTTGGATTCTCAATGAAAGCACCAAAATGTTAACGCTAAAAAGTGAACGCTAACACCCGGTGTGTGTGATAATAACGTGAAAGCACCACCCGTTGGTACGGGAACAAAATACAGGCTGAAAATAGCAGTAAAGCGGTAAAAAGACAACAGATTTATAGTGGTTCGGCCCGTAATTGAGCCTACGTCCACTTTATAGTCTTTTATTGCTGATTCGGTTACAACTTGATACAATATCCTTCAAAATACAATACAATTTGATCACACAAACACCCTTGACTACTAGCTCAAACTTCGATGATGAAACTCGATGAATCCGTGTCGGATGTATAGAATTCCTCCCGAAGCTTGTTGTGGTGTCTTGAGTATTTGAAGATCTTTGTGTGTTGATTGAGTTGAGAGTTTGGCAGAGTAATGACGCTTCAAAGAATGGCTGGCCAAAAGTCCCCGTTATGTTGAAGGTAGTGGTGTATTTATAGGGGCTGAAATCTGGACAGAAGTTTCTGCTAAGTCATGAGTCGTGGCCGACTGAAGGTAAGTCATGACTCGTGGCCGACTTAAGGTTGCTCGGGGACGACTCACTGAATTCAACTTATGGCTTGGTAGCTCGTGGTTGACTTAAGTACTGGGTCGTGGTCGACTTAAGGTAGCTCATGGTCGACTTATAATGAGCCGTAAGTCATGGCCGACTTTTTAGATAGAAGTGACATAGATGCAGGCAGTGGATTTGTACTTGATAACTTTTTAAGTCGTGGACGACTTAAGTTAAGTCGTAAGTCCCTTAAGTCGTAAGTCCCTTAAGTCGTATACCTCTTGAGTCGTTAAGTATGTTAGGCCGCGAAGCCCTTTAAGTCGTAACCCATTGAGCCGGTCCTGTAGCTTAAGTCGTATACTACCTTAGGTCGGAACCTTCCTTAACTCGTAAACCGTTAAGTCGGACCATTCCTTAGGTCGGGGCCTGTTGAGTCATAGGCTTCTTTAAGTCGTAAGCTTGTGGCTTCCTTGAGTCGTAGATCATTCAGGCCTTAACTCGTTAAGTCATGTAACTATCTTGAGTCGCGCAGCTCTTAAGTCGTAGCCTTCTTGAGTCGTAGAAAATTAAGGGTTAACAGTATGCGTGAGAAATTATGAATTAATGTGTAAAATCGCTCGTTAAAGACGTAATTCTTAAATTGGAATAAAAATGGTGTAAATGTTTATGTTAGGCAGAATTAAAAAGATCAATAAAATAGTGTTTAACTAGTGCTTGCAAGTAGTGTAGTATATAGAAATAAATTGTATATGGATGTTATATTACAATTTTTACTTGATTTGATATGAATGAGAATACCGACTTTGACTTTCACCTTGTTCTATTTATGAGATTACCCATGTAAAAATTACCAGTGAAGTTAAGTTGTAAAATTTTGGATAAACTATATTTGTGTTATGAAATGGTGGGCATAATTGGGAAGAAGCTAAACATTAATTATGGATTAAATGACATGTCGATATCTAAAAACCCAATAAGAGAATATGGTGATAATCAGAACGAATGACTAACACTAAGATAGCTCCTTAGGTTTTCGCTCCTTTGCCTTGGAGTTGTAGTGTTAGTAGTTTCATGTGTACCGGCACGCTTGAAAAACAATTAATAACAAGTACACGAAGTAGACTGAGTGATGACGTTCACTATTATAGGAGTTGGGTATAACTTCTATGCAAGAAAGAACTTTATATCAATATACTTTTAAGTCGGCCTTAATTAGGTTTATTATGGAAATTAGGTATTTTGGTGGTAGTAGAAAGTCATATTACAAGTCTTAGATAGTATATAGCATGCTACAAATCAATATATGTACAATGGTTCAAATCATGCTACATATGTTTCAAACCTGTGACCTCATGGATCACAGTTGAAGTGCCTAACCACTAGGACAGTGGTGCTGGATGAGCCTTTGGTTTTTAGTTGGCCTACAGAACTAATTTTTGATGATTAAACACTTAAAAAATATGTAATTGACATTAAAGACTGTAACGATCCCAGTTTTAAAGACGAATTTAAATTTGTAATTTAATTAAATTTTTGGGTTTAATTATGGATTTGTTTAAAATTTTCAATTTTTATATGAAATGTATATTTATTTATTTTATAAATTTAATTTGAAACTCAAAGTTAAATATTTTCAATTGAATAGAATTATAAACAAAAGTGGATTTGTTGTAAACAAATTAGAAGCAATACATGTAAACTAAAATAATATTACATTAAACATTGCAAGAGGGCTGAATCACAAAACTGCAAACATACAATAGGCAAGCAAGAAAATAAATAAAACAAAGTACATAGGTATATGCTTACATAAAGCAAAGAAAACTGTGCTTACATAACAAAATATAAGCTGTAAACAAAAGTAGAGACACATGCATTTAATGCCACCTCTTCTCAACATGACTTGATATCATCTTAGCCGAAATGGGGTATTATTATATCAGTAAACAAATGGAAATAAATAGCCTTAGTCAACAAAAGAAGTAAGCCATGCCTAGTATTGTACAAAATATATTTTATGTTGTGATCTGTAACAAACACCTATCTTCTTCTATATATGTATGAAATGCATCCTATTTTAGTTCGTTCAAAAGCAAACCAGAAAAAAAAAGTAAACATCATCATCTATAAAACTCAAAACAACAAAGCAGATTCAAGAAGATTCAATCTGCAGTTTCAACAACAAGGCAGTTCTCTGTTCTTTCCTTTCAAGGTGAGTAACCCTTTGACCTTGTTGTTTATTGCTTGAAGTTGCATTTCGAGCTATGATGTGGTTATGCTAATAGGGTGTGTGAATGTGATTGCATGTTGAAATGTATGTGTGCATGCTTATAGGAGAAAAAATCACCCCTGTTCTCACTGTACAGGTTTAAAGCCTGTCCATTTCTTTAAAGGCTTGGTTGTTAAACAAAACATGTCCAAATTTACAAGACTAAGATTTTTTTTGAGCGACACGATTGTGTAGCATGGCACTACACAGCCGATTAAATATCATATAAATAGGTAAATAGTGCGATCAACAAGCCTGATCGCTGGCCAAAAGGTAGTAAGATACAGCAAGCTAGTCTTTGCGAGACAGAGTTTTATATACAGAATACATATTGCGAACAACAGGAATGAAATAGGCCAGAACTATATCGCGGTTAGTGGTGCCCACGATGCCTGCCAGGAGGAACTGCTGATGTGCTGCCCGAGGATTCAGCTGGTGGGGAGCTGGGTTGTGGCAATCTCAGCCTAAATGGTGCGGAGAAGCTACGACCTGATACAGATGAGAAATAGTGAATAATACGTCTACAAGTTCCTTCAAAGTTTGATATGGGCTTGCGGAATACACGTGCATTACGCTCGGCCCAGATGCACCAACTGAATATAGCTATAACGAGATCTAAGTGATAGTTGGGGGGGTTGATCTGCCAGTGATCGAAAAACGAGGTGAACGTGGGAATGTGTCCAAGAATGTGAACCGTCGTCGCCGCCCAGACCCTAACAGCAAAATCACATTCAAAGAAAAGATGTTGTAAGCTTTCTGTTGTGGTGGAGCATAAGGCACAGCAGGGATCGACTACGGTGTTGTGGCGAAGGAGCCTGTCTCTTGTGTTGATTCGCCTGTGAATAAGGCACCATTGTAGGAAAGCGAAGCGGGGCTGTATCCTGCACTTCCAAAGTCTGGGGAAGGTGAAGAGGAGTCCAGGGTTGTTCAGGTGAGCATAGCAGGAGGCAACAGAGAAGCCGGTTGATGGGTTGGGGGCCCAGGTGAAGGAGTCAGGCCAGGGGTTGAGGTGGGTGATACTGAGAATAGAGGTGACAAGGTGAAGCTCGGTGAGGGTGGTGAGGTCGAAGTAGGAGGTCGGGAGAAGCTGAATTGGGCCCGAAATAGAAATGTCTAGGGTGGAGGCGAAGATGTTAGTTGTGTGAGCGAAGAGGTTGGGCAGGATGGAGGAGAGGGGAAGCTGGTTATGCCATGTATCCAACCAGAAGAGGCAATTAGCCCCATTGCCCAAGTTGACGTGGAAGAGCCGTTTGACACGTGGTAGGGTTGATACGACCCCAGACTAGAAGGGGGATGGTTTGATTCCGGTGGGGGCATGGAGGACAAGGTGAGGGTTTGAGTGATAGTGAAAGGAGGTAATCCAAGATTTCCAAAGGTAGGAGCCGGGGGTTAGGAACCGCCAGAGCCATTTGGCAAGGAGCGCGATGTTGAAGTCATGTAGATTAACGATTCCAAGGCCGCCGTTTTTCGGGGGTAGGCAGGCGGTCTGCCAGTTTACGAGCCTCTTTATATTACTACCATTCCAAAGAAAGGAGCTTCTGATCGAGTCAATTTTTTTGATTACCCAGGAAGGGAGCTTGTACAGTGACATCCAGTATGTGGGAATCGCTGATAGAACAGATTTAACAAGGACAAGGCGCCCTGCTGAGGACAAGGAGTGAGCTTTCCATGAATGGAGTCTGTTTTCGATTTTGGCGATGAGGGGGAACCAATCAGATCTATGTAATTTGGTTGGACGGATTGGGACTTCGAGGTAGGAGATGGGGAAGTGTGCGATCTTGCAGTTGAGCAGGCTGGAACAGGTTTGCCCGAGATGGTCAGCGTTTCCGAGCATGATGATGGAGCTTTTGCTAAAGTTGATGGACAGGCCGGATATGAGTTCGAATGAATATAGGGCTACTTTGAGGCAGTGGATGTGGTTGAACATGGGTGATGCGAATAGAATGGTGTCGTCGGAGAATTGGAGGTTGGATATGGTTAGGTTAGAATTGGGGATGTTGATGCCCTGAAAGATATTGTTCGAAATTGCTAATTTCAGGAATAAAATTGGATCTGCGTCTGCCATTGGCGAGACGGTGGAAGTAAGCAGTGTTCTTATCGCCGTCATCAATCCATTTCGCTTTGGAACGTTGTTTCCAACCTATTTCTTCTTGTAGTGACAATCTGTCTAGGTCAGCTTCCAGCACTCTCAGGCGAGATCGGTCCAGTTCGGAGAGCGGAGAGGATTCTTCCAGGATATTTAGGTCCAGAATCTCATCTTGGATGGCTGAGATGCGCAAGCGAATGGAGCCCCAAACTGATTTGGCCCAAGGTTTGATGATTTTTCGAAGGGAATGGAGCTTGGAGACGACCCTGGCAGTGGCTGATTGGATGGGGGAAGGCTGAGACCAGATTTCTCTGATGAAGTTATCGAATGATGGCTCGAGGAGCTAGAGGCGTTCGAACCTGAAGGGTCTGCTATGACAAGCGAGGGATCCCGTGTCTAGGAGGAGTGGGCAGTGGTCGGAGATAACTGTGGCTAGACCCGAGACAGTGGAGAGGGGGTGTAAATCTTCCTAGGCCGGGTTGAAGAGGACGCGGTCTAATTTAGCTAGTGAGGGATCTGATATGCGATTAGACCAAGTGTAAAGGCGGTTACTGATGAGTGGGTCTATTAGGGAGCAAAGATTGATAAACTGGTTGAAGGCTTCAGAGTCTTGGGATAGATTGCCAGAGTTCCTTTCTGTTGGGGATTTGGTGGTATTGAAATCACCTCCGACAATCCAAGGGCCATTAATATGAGAGGAGAAGGTGAGACAGTTCGTCCAGAGTTCGTTTCGATCTCGAGGGTTTTGTGGGCCATAGATATTGGAGAAGAAGAAGATTGTACCAGTTTGTAAGTGTCGAAGGGCTACATGTAAGGCTGAAGTGTGATAGAAGGTTTGGCAGTGGGACCATACGGATTCATTCCAGGCTGTCATTATACCTCTGCACGAACCGACAACAATTATGTGGGCCCACCCAGTTAGGAATGGCCCACCAATCTGTCTGAGCATGCTGGGGTTTGGGTCTGACAGTTTGGATTCTTGCAGGAAGAGGATGTCTACTTTTTGTGGGGATATGACAAGGCTAACAGAATGTCTTTTACTAGGGTCCCCCAACCCCCGTGTATTCCAGGATATTAGCTTCATTGGGAGAATGATAAGCGCTACGATTCTAGTGCCTGCATGGAGGAGTAATGTTCTCCATGCAAGTTTACTCCCATGCAACGTGCCATTTTCTTATTTAAGCTTTTGTTAAGAGAAGAAAAGACTACATGTTTAAAGAAACTACCAGGATGAGATGCTGCTCTGTCCAGTCTGGAGCTACGGCGCACAGCTGTTGGGGTGATTGGCTGGGACCACTGAGCAACCGCTGGAGTGGCTGGCTGAAGCTCTTGACCAGTCTTTGGGTGAGCCGCTTGGCTTAATTCTTCTGGGCAGGACGGGGAATTGATGAACGGGAGAGGGTGGGTCAGCTTCGGGGGTGGGATTAAGGATCTGCACCGGGAGTGATTGGGTATCAATTTGGGGGGTAGGAATGGGGTGAGGACGGGGAGGGGCAGCTGCAGCTGGCGGGGTAGGGATCTGCTGGAAGAGCGGGGATGAGAGGTCTAGGTCAGAGAAAGGGTCCCACCTGTGTTCTTGGGTTGGCCATGGGTCCCAGCCCCTTGGGCCCACCACTTCGAATGATTGATCATATAGTTGGCCGGGCACCGGTGGGGAGCTGGAGAAGATTGGGGAGTAGTTCATGACGTCGAATCTGTCTTCTGACTCTAAATCTTCGATCTGGATGTGTTGCTCAAATAGGGGGAAGTGTCTTTCGTAGTCAAATCCCAGCAGATGGTTCTCCGGGCGCCTGTTAGGGTGTTCGTGCTCCCATCTTTCAATGCGCAAGAGGTATTCCGTGTTGTTGAGGACGGAGACAAAGGATGATGGGGAGATGATGCCACTGTAGAAGTGAATTTGAATGTATAAAAAATGGTGGTCTAGTTCAGCCCATTCGCAGTCGTCCTGAGCCAGGAACCTACCCACTGGCTTAACTGCTTCAGTGATGGCTTCTGTGTTGAAGCGTAGGAGCTCTGGGAACCTTGAGATTCGCGCCCATGAGGGTGGGTCTAAAGACGGGGCGGGGCGATCGAGCTCAGACCAAGGATGGAATTGCACGGTTCCACCGACCGTAGTGATGGTAGATCTCTGGAGAATTTGGTCTCTGATTGAGAAAGAGGGGCAGTAGAAGATGAAGCTGTTGTCCGACTGAAGCCAAAGTGGCCAATCTCTGTGTTGGAATGTGGAGGATAGAGTATGGTGAAGAGAGTCAATGGACCAAGTGCCAGAGATAATGTTTGCGATGAGGAGCAGTGATGTGTCCGCCATTGAGAAAATTTTAGGGTTCAAGAATGTGTTATGATGTTGCCTCGGGGATTGGGGTGGACTATGTGGAGCTACAGGGGGTATGATTTGCATTGGGGAGCTGAAAGGTTTCGTGTGAGCTGAGTGGGGATGAGACGTTGGGACCCATCGGGCAGAGGGGGGTTTGTCTTTAGTGGAAGAGGAGGGGACTTTACTAGTTTTTCGAGCCAGGGACTGGTTGGGGGTTATATCGGGACAGTGAGTTTGTGGATGCCCAAAAAATCCGCATTTATAGCATATCTTTGCATCTCTGCAAGACTGCGCCACGTGTCTCAGGCCAGCACAACGAAGGCAACGGTTTTCCTTTTTTAGAAATTCAACCGTTTGGCGAACGTTTTTGAAATGTGGCAAGGGGTGGCGCCTTTTGGCTGGAGGATTGGGCAGGAGGGGGGAGCGAGGTGCAGAACCCACAACCTGGGCATAAGTCTTGGCGGCGGGAATCTCGATACAAAGTGGCTGGTTGGGTCCGGATGGAGGTGGTGGGGCTTGGGATGGGATCGCATGCTGGTTGGGGCGGCAGAGGAGGAGGGAGTGGGGGATGGGTTAGACAGGACGGAGTTGTATTTGCTGGGGACGAAGGAGATCGGGGGTACTGCTGGGTAGACAGAGGGCGCCATTAAAGATTGAAGATATAAAAGTTGAAATGTTTAGTAACTATTTAGAAATGGTAAAATAATAGTGATAAATCAAGTTCAGATTCTTGGATCTAAACAGTGAGCAAAATTTCCCACCTTAATCCTTTGTTTTCTGTGAGCAAACCCCACTTGAATTTTCTTTTATGGTTTAAATGGTTGGATTTACATTTAAAAGTGTTGTTTAGATGCTGAAATATGCTTGCCTGGTTTGTGCATGTATGTGTATGTTTAAAGATAAGAATATGTATCTCTGTTCATATGTTTACAGGGTTTTAGAAACCTGTTTCAAAGAAAAGAAAAATCCATATCTTTCTATTGAATCAATATTAGTACTTGGATCCAAAACAAAATATTTTAGTTTTAGTATAATCTAGGGACTAAAATTATTAACAGGTATGTAACTTTTGCAATATGCTTGTATTGGGAAAATAACAGTAGAAATCCTTTAACATGTTAAAATCTATCACTCGAATTTATTGATTTAAGAATATAACTTGAATCATCTTTAAAAGTTATGATTTTTAAAATAAATATCAAAATTTTTAATAATGTAATGAGGTTGCATTTTGGGTTCAACTGGAGATTGTATTTGGGGCAACCTTTGGCGATCTAAGGAGACGGAATGGTCGTGGGTTTTTCTGAAGGTAGGTGGATGATCAGGGAGTGGGAGAAAAATGCCAGGATGTTGATCAGAACTTTGTGGTAATGGTGGTTAATTTTTGAAGTTTGTAACCCTAGTTTCTACTGGGTAGAGTGTTTTGTTTGGTTCGTCACCTCTGGATGATCGAGTGTAGCCAAACTTAGGGGAATGGTAGAGGATGAGTTGACGAGGCTATGACCGGAGTTTCACGTGTTCCGGTGGTTGTGGTGGCGAGAACGAGGCCATTTCCAGGTTGTATTTTGGTTCCAGTTTCGAGCACGAACGCTCGATTTTGCTTCGATGATTTCATCATCGTTTTGATGATCGGAATAGGGTTGGGGTTCAGTCGCCGATGAGGGAAGATGATCGAAGTTGGTCGGAGGTGCATGTGGTCACGGTGCACGTGCACGCGTGAAGTTTCATGCATCTGGAAGTGATGGAGATCGGGGAAGAAGAAAGGTCTCGGGGTTTCCTATGTTTTTGCTCGCGTTCGTCTCGAAGTAGATGGGGTTGTGGATTTGCTCGGGAAACTTGTTGTGTGGCACGGGGGGAAACTCGGGTCTGGGAAGAAAGATTGATATAGAAGCAGTTTTTAACTTTTAAAACAAATCAAGTTTTATTTAAAACAATTTGGCTAAACCCAGTTCTTTTGTAAATAATAAAGGTTTTAAAATGGAATTGTTTTGAAAGTTTATTTTAAATAAACTTAATAATGTTAAAGGTTAGTTAATTAATATAAAGAATGTTTTAATGGTTAATTAACTTTTAAAGTTCAAAGTTAATTTATTTGTTGAAGGAATTTATTACTTGAAGTGAATTACTTAATAAAAGTAATTAAGGTAAATTTGTTAATAAATTTTAAGTTAGATTAATCAAGAAATTAATGAATAATTAATTTAAGGGTAATTAATTACTTAAAGATAATTACTAAATAAAAGTAATTAAGGATGGATAATTTATGATTAAAGTAATTTATCAAGTGATTAAAGAATAATTTATTAAAGAATAATTTATTCATGTGGTTAATTAATTAAGGATTAAAGGTTAATTAAATTATTATTAAAAATAATTAATTAAATGGTGACCTAAATAATTAAAGGTTAATTATTTAATAATTAAAGGTTGATAATAATAATTAAAGGTTAATCAATTATTAATTAAAGGTTAATTAATAAATGATTAAAGAATAATTAATCAAAATAATTTGTAATTTATCGATGTTGATTAACCAGGATTAGAAATTCATAAGTAATTAATCTAATTTGAATAAATCAGATAATTAACTGATCTTGCTTATGAATATTTGGATTCTATTGGATGACTTGATTGTTTGATATCCCTGATATATGATGCTTTGTGATACATCCTGATTTATGTTGTGATTTGTAATTTACTTATTTGTGATATATATCTGTGATTTGTGAATGAACGATAAGCGTGATAGTTAATACCGCTTATCAATTATATTTCTGTATTCTGATCTGTGATGATTGTATGATGTTGCACTATTGTGTGAAACCCCTGGACCACACTTTTACACACACAAATAGTTTCACGTGGAAATCGATTAAGTCACAGATGAGTTAAAATTAATATTTTTGAAATTGAAAATTTTAATTTCAATTGATTTTGAAATTGGAAATTTGGGGTTTTAAAGTGAAAAGCTTTTGAAATGGAATTTCAAAGATAAAAGTTATTTTTGAATAACTTAATTGAGTTTTGAAAATTTAAATAATTTGATTTAAATTTGAATTCAAGTTTGAAATTGAATCCTATGATTTGAAACTAGGGATTAAAGATGATATAAATGTGTTTGTATGAATTTAAACCATTTTAAAAGTATAATTTTTAGAATTTGGATTTAACCCAAGAACCTTAACTCGTATAAATGAATCAGATTTCCAAAATGAAAACTGTTTGTTTTAAAAGAATAAAAGCTTTCAGATAAGAAATGAAATTCCAGTAAATTAAAGGAATTTCAAGATTGAATTGAAAAAATGATTTTCCAAGTTATGAATGAATTGTTTTTGAAAGCTATGAATTGAATCTGTTTATTTTTAATAGATTTAAAATGATGATTTGTTTAAACCATTCAAAATGAAATTGTTTAGAAAGTTATAAGTTGAATCTTTGTTTTAAAGATTTAATGAGTTAATCCAATTAAAACAGAAATTATTTTGAAATCTGTGAATGGATTTTTGTGAAACTGGGTGAACTTTGTGAAATAAATCTTTTTGTTTAAAAAATTTGAAATGGTAATCGATTGAAACCATTTAAAAAGAAGTTGAATTATTAAGGTGTGACTTAATTGAAATCACATATCCATATGTTTTAAATATTGCGCTCACTATTCGGGTTAGCCGGGAAAAGACCTTTATGTCATATAACCCATTCCGAATAGTGATACGTCGTATATGGATGGCATTTGAAGACCGGTGGTGAAGACCAGATATTTTCGAAAATGAAAGGACAACCTGTCGAATGTCTCTGCACCGAGTTGCTCCGGTATAGAGATTTATATCACTCTTTTTGTGATGGGAAGTCCGGACGTGATTAGAAAATTATCCGGATTGCAAGGGCTTCTTCGGAAGTGCCTTCGGTTCTGTTCGAACTCGGAACAGACTTGTATGGTTACATGTCTGACATTACACTTTGAGATATAAAGCTGATTTCTTTCAAATACATTTCTGTTGGTGGCGGAGAATTTATTCTCTTAGCTTAACACCCTTCTCTGAGACGTACGAGCTTAGAGGTTATGTAGTTGGAGTTATCAGCGATATATTCCCAATTTGGTAATGTGACATGCTGAGTGTTATTGTGTGATGATCATTGTTTGATCATTTGTGATATGATCATTTGTTTGATCATTTATCTTGGTGATCATTACTTTGATCATCTGTTGACCCAAAGCATGGCTTTGTACCAAAGCGTGGCTTTGTGGACGAGACTTCGTCGAACCTCACAAATCGGTAATGGTCGAAACAGGAATTGTGCGGCAAGGTTTTAGGGGTAGCTTCCCTAGGGTATGACCATTCCTTCTGGAAAAGGGTAGTATCATGGTATGGAACCCAGATACTTACTCATGTGGACACACTTTATTTATTATGTGATGTTGGTTATCGAGAGCTCTCGGATAAAGGTCCCAAAGGACCGGGGGTGGCATATCTGAGGTTTTGTATATTCCCCGAGAAGGGGGGTAGCCGGCCTTGTTTGGCAGAGAGCAGGTTGTCTCTCGGAGCGTCCCGCTAGAGGTGTTCCTTCGTGGCATAGGAAGTTCCTTAGCCTGACCATTTGTTGGAAATCCATCTTCCAATACGAACTTTGTACGGTATTAGTTGTAGAACCTGCCATTTACTTATGGTGGTCACCACTGTTTAGATGGTAGCTATAGTAGGCATAGTTCGGAATGTCTATGCTGGCTAAAATTTATATTCTACTTTCGAAATGTTTTCCACTATGCACTAGTAATAATATCAAAAGAGTTTTCTTTTGCGTAGTAAGCATCTTTGACTATCATAAGAAGAAATCTCCTCCAATTCTGCGTTTGCATTGTGTGTGTGGCGGGAGGTCTTATGGTAGTTTCATTTTCCAAAAGCATTGCGAATTGACTTTAAAAATTCTCTTGTTGTTCGTTTTTAAAGATAAACTGTTTTTGTTGCTCACACCAGTCCCATGACTGATCCAGAGTTTATTGTTTCTTTCCTAAACTCTGGATGCTCAAATTTTTTTTCTACACGAGCAGTCTAGAGTTGGGTTTTTCAGATAGTCAGATTAGTAGATTTTCTGGAGCTAGTTCAGTCTTTGGATATGGACTGCACTTGCTTATCTTTGTGCCTCGTTATTGGGAGTTCGAGCTATTTCTGGATTGGTGTTTTGAAGATGGAGATTATCCGCTGCTGGTGTTATCTATTTTCTTTTCCGCTGCTATTTGTTGTATCATATCTCCGATGTATATTGATATTCATTTTATCACTCTGTTGTATCAGATATTGTATATCAATGTATTATTCTCTTTCTTCCGCTGTGTTATTTACTTAACTGTGTTATAAGCTCCGGCGACTCGGATTTGAACGGTCGAATCTACGGCATTCGAGTACGATGTAAAGTATGGATGTCGATTTTCGAGCGCGAAAATCTAAGACATTACAAAGACCCTATAACACAATGTAATTTATAATGTGTTGAAGAATGATGATTAAATAGATAACTAGGTATTTTTGGGTATATGTGACATGGTAAACCTTATTGTCTGAATCGTTGGCTATTCATGTTAAATCTAGTAAAACTTGGTGTGTGTAGAAATGAAGATCACGTATGGCTTTTTACTTATAATATATAGTAAAATACCAGTGAGGGGAGTATCCATTCTACTAGGCGGTACGATCTCACTATGTATTGTTATTATAGTTATTATTTTACTAATATTATTCTCAGTAGACTTTGAGTTTGACCTATAATTTTTGCTTTCCCCTAAACTCTTGGGTACTCAGTTGAGTAGACTAAGAGTAAGGGATTAATATGTTCTATTTTGGATGAATCAAGCTTATTGGAGATGTGCATGAGCCAAGCAATTATCTATTGCTATTTAGTATTTTCAATGTCCAACATAATTGCTTTTGCATATAATAATGGAATTTATGACTGTCTAGTATTTGTAACTAAGATCATTTAATAGGGCATTTTCATATATCGCTCTTGTTAAGAATATGTGTATTTAATTATTAGGGAGGGTTTGTAAAACACCCTCTTTAAGTTTCAAAACACATAGTCGCTCCTCTTAAAAAACGTGTAAAAAAAACCAAATTTTAAGTTTTAGGATATTTGTAGAAAACTCTGCAAATATTTGTAGAAAATTCTGCAAAAATCAGCAAAGAAATCTACAAAAATACGAAATTTCGATGCTGCAAATATTTACAGAGAGATTTGCATATTTATTTGCAAATATTTGCATTTTTTTCAAAAAGAATATAAAGAAATTAATTCGATCATAGAAATATGCGACTAATATTCGGATTTAATTTCCGATAAAAAGTGAAATGTTTTTACCGAAATAAAAAATAAACTGTAATTTAAAACAAGTTTTTGGAAAGAGTTTTCATATATCAAATTTGAAAATAAAAGGCGAAACCAAATTTCCATTAATTATTATAATTTATTATGCAATGGATATTTTTGGGTTGATTAAACTTTAAAATATAATTCTAAGCGATAAGTATTAATTACAGTTGCTCTGTGATTTTAAATGTGAAGTTTTAATTATTGTTGCTTTGTGCTTTAAATGTAAGATGATCTCAGTTTGTCACTTGAAAATATACTAATGATGAATGCAGCATCATTAATGTTCATTTTGGAATCTCAATATGTTACAGTTGATAGAGCTAGGGATATGACCTAGGGGTAAGTATGTAATTGTTACATATATCTAGCTCGATAACCGATCTTGTTTGAAATAAAAAGTGTTTTCTTTCTGATATATACTTGATGTAATATGTTATATTAATTAACCAACTTAACTAAAAGTATATTTAATAGAAAATAGATAAAGGGTATATTTTTGTGATAGTAGTTACAATTTGTTGTAATCATAATTGATTTATTACAATAAAATAAACATACTATTTAAAAATTCCTAGTCAAGATGTATCGAGATGGATATCGATGCATCCGTTGAGAATAGAGTATGTAATACTCTCCAAACGTTGGGCAATGTATTACTCATGGCTGGTGAAGGCACCATGTGGTTACATACCAATAGTTGTTGGATAACTATGGAATGACTCACTCGATAGTTTTCAGTTGGTTAATATATAACTAAGGTCAAACAGAAAATATCGATGTGACAATATTACACGGTTCTCTTGACTTGAGAATACCGTTAATCTTCAATGTGAAAGTTCCACTTTGGTTATAGTTAAATCGTGGCACGGTGTTCATCGAACGATTATAGTTGAGTCGAGTGGAATCATTGGAAGTGAAACGCTATTTGATAGAGGATTCATCTCCTCAGTTATACGAGGTTAGTATCACGGTTAAGTCAACTCAAAATCCAAGTCTTTGGCCAGAGCAGTTTGATTAATAATAGTTGTTATTATTGAACTAAGGACTTTGTGTTTGGACTATAGAGTTAAGTATGAATGATATTGGAATTTGACCGTTACAAAAATCCATAACTCCAAAGTGATATAGTATTAACGAAGAGAATTGGTGTAAAAAATTGTCACTATCGGATAATGCTTAACAGAATAAAATTGGATTTTGCTGAAACCAAATAAGCGATAAATTTAACCAAAATGTCACACCACCTACTAAGTAATGTGTGAAAATTAATATTCTAATTATTCGATATTAATCGCTGACTAGATTTACACCTAAGAGGCACATAACCAAAACGTTGAATACTCCTTTTACCATCCAATTTAATTAATTTATAATTGTTACAAATTAATTAATATTAATGAAATATTATTTATAAAATTTTATTTGATATGTATTATATAATATATTAAATAATGTGTATACAATATATATATAAACACTAATCGATATACAATATCGATACGAGTTTAAATTAGATTTAAATGCAATAAATATTGTTCGGACTTGGAATATTTTTTGAGGCTTAGAAGGAGGCTTTGATAGCTAGTTACATATGGCCATAGTGAGGCCAGTCATATATTGATATGGTAAGTGGTTTTTGAATGAAAATAAAGGAGAGAATGCGTAAGAGAAAAAAGACGATCTAGGTCCACTTTTGGCACTCTTATCTTTCCTTTATATAAGCCACCTCTCCCTTACTTAAGCTTTGATTTTTTGCACTTCTACAACAACACAAAGGAGGCTAACTAAAGCTTATATCAACCCCAAATTTCCAAGTATAAAATCACATCAAAACACTTCGATTTGATCGTTGGTGGTTAGGCAATTTGGGAGCTAGCAACTTCAGAATTGAAATTGGATTCAAGGAGTTCACTTCTTCGTTTCAACGTGTGAGCTTTGGGCTTTGGTGAAAGGTATTCTTCTAGTTTACTATTATATTATAACGTTGATATGATTATTGTTCTATATATCATTTTGTTAAAAATACCACGAATGGGTATATCGATGGATTGTCACATGCAAATGGTTGTATATCTAAATATAAATATATACATACATATATTTATATGTTAAAATAAAAATGCACAATTGTATGTATGTGCTCTCGGGTTGAAATGAAAAAAATATTTTCAAAATATTAAATAATAATATATTATATGTATTTAAATATCAAATCTAATTTTAAAAGTTTAACACTACATAACACACACACACATATATTAAAACTTAACAAAATCTAATTTTGTTAGTATGGTTTCTGGCTTCAATAAAAAATTATTTTTTTAGGATATTTAATATATATATATACTATTATTTAATTAAAAATTGATTATACAATAAAATGCATGTATATATATAATATTTTTATTATTATTCTGCATGGTTTAGTAATTAATTATAAGTTTTTAACTAATAAATTATTTAAAAATCGAAAATTAAACTAAAGAAATATATTTTCATTATCAGGCCAAAAGCAATAGCAAAATATATTTTTGATTATAAATTTTGTTTACTTATATATATAATTATAACTAGTTATATGTTTATATGTAACATGTTTTTAATTTAATAATATATATATGTATGTATGTATTAAAGTATAAAAAATTTAGTTCAAATTTTATATTATAAACATTTTAAATAATTTTTCAAATTAGTGTTTAAAATAATTTTATAATTTAATTATATTTATTCATATATATATATATATATCTGTGTGTGTATGTGTATTTTAATTAATGTTTTGTGTAAATAATTTACAACTAATATTTTATAACAAATATATAATTATATTTCCCATATATATATATATATTTAAATAATTTTATGCATATATAAACACACACATTTGAATAATCCATTTGTAAACACGAGGGCTAATACATCTTTTGTGGTGTAAATCCCAACATCTACATACGGACATGTCAAACCATGTATATATTACCCTATTGCACGTGCATGCATACACATATCCATGTAGGATACACATATATTTAATATAATACAAATTATACAAAATAAAATTTTGTTTATAAATTTAAATAAAATTTTGATTTTATTTAACAGAAAATTTAGAAAAATTATAAATGAATTAGACTACATAGGCCTATTAAAGATCCAATAATGGCTTATTATTTTTGAAATTTACCCAATTCCTCTGCTGTGGGTTGGTCTTATTCCAACAATGGTATCAGAACTAAATAGCCTACGCGATCTAAGTTAGCAATATTAGGGCTAACTTATTAAAGCTTACCCATATAGTAAGGTGTCTGGAAAAGTAGTGTCAAAGGTTGTATTTGGGTAATCAAGTACTCTATCTTACCTAACTAGCCTGGCCCGAAATGATAAGGTAAGCCTAAATGTTATCCCTAATATAAAGACCCAAACTGATTCAGACCTTGAGCTAATTCAAAATATGTTTTGAAATTAAAATAAAAGCTTTAAATTTAAAAGTTAAATATAAAATAAGAAAAATATTATAAATGTTATAATATAGATTTTCAAATTATTTTAAAAATTAAAATTAAAGTTTTAAATTTAAAAGTTAAATTTAAAATAAAGAACATATTATAAACGTCATAATATAATTTTTCAAATTGTTTGAAATGTTATAAAATTAATTTTGAAAATATTATTTATTAGTAAGATTAATAAAAATTAATTAATTAAATAAGTTAATGAATTAAATATACATATATACATGTATTATATATATATATAATGATATATGTTTTGTTGTCTTGAATTGTTTAAGACAATATGAGTATATATGTGTGTATAAAAGAATTTTCGAAATTAATATATATATAATGATATATGTTTTGTTGTCTTGAATTGTTTAAAACAATATGAGTATATATGTGTATATAAAAGAATTTTCGAAATTAATAAAATTTAATTAATTTTTTTAAATTAAATAAATTAATTAAAAGTTAATTAATATATTAAAATACACACACAAACATATATGATATATATATGTATTACTATAAAGGTTATAGTATTTATATATTCATTAATATGTTATGATTGAATAATATAATCATTAATTAAAGTGTTAATTAATTAAATAATATTTAATTAATATAATGTTATGCATAAAATATTATATATGTTAAATAAAGTATAAAAGCTATATAATAATAAAACCTGTATAATATAAATGTATAAACTAAAAGTGGAACAGTAGGAAACTTAATTGGACTTAAGAAATAAATACATACGTATAGCACATATACTGTGATTTCTGATGTGTCCGACACTTGAATCACTAGGTTATTTCATAAGAAATATATTATTCCATAAGTCAATATCACTCAACTTAAATATATTAAAAATTGTGAATCTTTAATATAAATGATGTCCTTTACTGCTTGCATGCTCCTTAGTTGTTAAGCTTTCCTCAAGCTAGTGATGTTATGTGTACTATTAATATATAGAATAGATGAGGTAAGATAACTGCACATATTTATTAAGCTTTCCTCAAGGTATGTGCTTTATACTTAGATCGTCGTGAAATGGTAGGTATGCGTGAATAATCTCTTATTATTTGTTGAGTTTTCATTAAGGTAGAATGATACAACCGATAAGGAGTTATCCATTGTATGCAAGCTTATGATTTGTTAAACTTTCTCAAGGTTAGAATCCCAAGATGTACGAGTCCTAACACTCACTGGAGAAGTCAAAAGATTTCTATGTTTCATCTTAGTGTTTGAGAAACATAAATGTCTAGTGGGAACCTTATTAGCAAAATAAAATGGTAACATTTAACCTTTCTAATATTGTAAGACCATCCGCTATGTATAAATTAAACTAATCTACATCGATAAATTTGTGCAATTAATATAATTGATAAGATGTTATCAATTAAAATAGTTAAATGAACCGAATTAATATTGACAAACAGAAATATAAAATATACTTACCAATATAAAAAATTATGCATCTTGACCCATGCAAGCGCCTAATTATACAACTACTAAATACGTTCGTAACTTGATAACTTACGTGTTTACTTTCCCGAGACTGTGTATTGTATTCAATAAGTTTTAAACTCTAAAAGCAATACAAGAGTATGAATATTTGATTCATTTCCAATCACATATAACTATTATATGGTGAACGGTTACCACCCATAATGTACAAACCTTGATGAATTTGGTTTATCGAAATAAGCAAGTAAACCTTAGTCTGAGATTGTGTACTTAATATGATTGATTACAATCATGATTTTCTTGTGTTAAATGTAACACGAGACCAAAAGCTACAAGATAGGTATAAGAATTTAATCACTAAAATGTCAGTTTGATCAGCTTATGTAAAGTGCAACATATTTAATTTCCTTAAATGTTAAGGATGACTAAATGCATTTTTGTAAAGAGCTCTTTACGATATTGTAGTAAGAGTTTCCTTTGAATGGTTTGACCATTTATAAAGGAAAGTGAACGTACAAGGGTAGATGTAACTAAAGGCATAGTTGGGTACTTCATAAAGAGACACTGGAAACAAGAATTGTAAAATAATAATGGATACTTCACAAGGAATAAGAAATATAATATCTATTTAAAAAGTATTTTCGCATAGGAAATGGTTTTCTACGATATTTATTTCTTTGAATTTAAGATATTTGATTTGAAAATTCTCAACTGTAAACCAGTTACAGTATATGAAATAAATAACCTATATTAATTGGTTGAATAGAGCTTCGTATTTCATTCGTTGTCATAGTAATGGAGAAAATAGTGAGAGCACGCCATATAACACTTATTAATCCATCAAATTATGAAAATTATTTTCGTAAAACATACCAAATATTATTTATGAAATAATAAATGTTTTCAGTATCGACTGGAAAACAAAAATAGCTTTATTTCAAAGTGAATATTATGAATATTCGTTAGAAAATACTATAATAGTGGTATTTGTGATCCATTGGAAATACAAAAATATCGAAATTTATCTACAATTATCTTGGAATTATGAAATGAGCCGCGGTTTGGAGAAATATTTCTTTGATAATGATTATGATTATGAATCATATGGTACTAGTGAATTATATCTCAAACGATAAAGGGTAAAGCACCCATTGAGTGGGAGCATCATAAGAGTTAATGGACTCTTTGGGTTGATACATACAGATGTATGCAATCGTAAGTCTAATAATACCAAAATATATCCATATACTTTGTTGTATTCACCTATGAATTATCACATACATGAACATGTGTATTTGATACACATATAGTATGTTTATGATAAGCTCATAGAATATAAAACAGAAGTAAATATAATAACATGCAATAGAAAATAAAAATGATTCGATTTAATCGAATAGATGAGTATATTGAAAAGAGCAATGAATGTACCTAAACTAAATAGAGATTTATTCTCAAAAGTCACTCCTTCCTATGATACAAGATGATGCATCGATAAGAAGAAATCAAACTTTGTTGGACAAAGTACGATTAATTTTGTGTGAAGTCGAGTTAACTTCTTTTTATAAAGTTGTGTACTTAAGAGTAGTACACAAGGTCAAAATTAATTTCATCTAAATAATAATTTACAAAATCATATAAGGCAAGGATTTATAAGAAAGCCTAACATATCCTATGTTGGAACTGGGCCATCCCGCACGGAATTAAAGGGTAAATTTCAAAATTTTCTTTTAATGGATCTTTAATAGGCTTATGAAGTCTAAATTCATTTAGAGTATTTCTAAG
This sequence comes from Allium fistulosum, assembly GCA_030737815.1. Lineage (NCBI taxonomy): Eukaryota > Viridiplantae > Streptophyta > Magnoliopsida > Asparagales > Amaryllidaceae > Allium > Allium fistulosum. The sequence goes on along the minus strand of CM060906.1, from coordinate 101,513,652 downwards.
TCTCTTTTAAATAATATTTTATTTTATTTCATAAGTAAAAGGAGTTTTAAATTTAACTTGAGTTCAAATATATAACAATGAATGTATTAAATATATTCATGTGTGTGTAGTGCAAGTGAACCATATAAGTAGTGTACACAGTAAATATGTACATATACATGTGTTAGGATTTACACTGCAAAGGACATATTCACTCTTTATATATGCTTTTTTTATCCATAGTTTATTTTGAAATTATATAAAATAATATATATATATATATAGTTTACTTATATTTACTTATACATAATATGTTAGAAAGTTATTTTACCTAATCAAAAGTTTACATATATATAAAAAGGCAATCAATTATGTTAAAGAAAACAATTAATAAGGAGAGGAAAAGGTGGAGGAGTTATCTCATTTCATTAGTTTACTTATATTTACTTAACATAATATGTTAGAAAGTTATTTTACCCAATTAAAAGTTTACACGTATATATAAAAGGATAATCAATTGTGTTAAAGAAAACAATTAATGGGGAGAGAAAGGGTGGAGGAGTTATCTCATTTCATTAACTTATCTTTAATGCTATTTCGAAACAATTTGAATACTCAAAACACATATACGTATGCATATATAACTAAATGCAAACTATATTTTAAATTAAAATAACATATATGTATATATATAAACTTTATAGTCTATTACATTTTTAAATTTAAAGCAACAAATTGAAATCTACTTTAACTTAAGAGGGATTCAAAAGGGTTTATAATATTTTACACTCCAAAATAATATCAACAATATGTATTCAAAGGGATTCAAATTGAAACAACTTTTAAACAAACATCAACAACCAAAATTATATTCAAAACAACAAATATGTGAAACAATATGTATTCAATCTCCAAAATAATTTTAAATAATTTACATATATAGTTAATTTACCTTTGTGTATATAATAAGGTACAAAATACATCAATTAATTAAATTGGTTTCCAATCCAAAAATTATTTGTTTGTTTATTTGACTTTTTTATAAAATAATAATTTATAAAACGATGACAAAATTGATTGGATAATTAGGCATATATAAATTTGTTGTAAAATGAATTAGATCTAAACTATTCATATAATATGAACATATGATGAAAAGATTATAGCAAATGTAGGATCTACTTATATTATCATAATAAACATATAATCGATTAACATATGTCAGATCTGAATTTTGGGTCAACATAATGAACAAATGATGAGATTAGATTTAAGTTAACTAAATTAATTAACATATATCTGATCTAAACTTTGGGTCAATATAATGAACAAATGAAGAGATAAGATGCAACATGTATAGGATTTAAACTTCATTGATAAGGTGAATGTATAATAAGATAAAATTAGAATTACCTAAAGATGAAATCTAAGATTTGCACCTTGAATGAAGAACAAATCTCCGATTCGATTGAATCAACATCTGGATTAAGGATCTAAAGGTGAACACCACCTTGAATATTATTGGTTTTATTTGAATTTGTTTTATGGAATTTTTTTTCCTTTCATGGAGGCCATTAAGGGAGAGGAGTAGAATAAGAGAACGAAGACAAGATGTTTTTGTCAGGAAAAGAATAATCATGGATTGAATAAGAGAGAATATGTTTTAAAGGAAACATTGAAACTTTTCTATTTTCCTTTTTAAAACCTCCCTATACAATTCCTAATTAAATGCAATCAAATCCTTTCCCTTCTCTTCACATTTTTGACAGAAGAAATAGAATTAAAGAGAAAAGGACAAAAATCATTTCATACATGAGATTTATGTAAGTCATAAAGAGGAGTAAAGGAGGGAGATTTAATTCCTTCTTTTAATTGCTTCTTTGGATTTTCAAATCGCATTTGAAAACTCTTTCCTTTTCCATCATGCATGTGGGCCTAAAAAAATTCCCAAAACAACTTAGCAATTAATCTATTCAAACCCAGTGTAAATATTTTATCAATATCGTATATCAATGCGTACGTTTATAACTTTTATATATGCACTTAATTAAATTCTAATGATATTCAAACAAATCAAAAAAATTTTAATAATTAATATTTCATAAATATTAATTAATTTACAATAATTTATAAATCAATTAAATCGTGTGGTTTATTTAGAGTATTCATCATTACAATTGTATGAATTAGAGGTGAAAATTCAATCGCCCATTAATATCGAACAATTCGAAAATTAATGTTCACACATCACCTTAGCTAGTGGTGTGGCATTTTGGTTGAATTTATCGGTTACACATCTTTTTGGTAAAATCTAATTTTACTTATTATAAGCGGTACCTGATAGTGACGATTATTTACACTAATTCTTTTCATCAAAACTACATCACTTTGGACTTATGGAATTTGGTAATGGTCAAAATTCCAGTATCGTCCATATTCAACTTTATAGTTCAAACACAAAATCCTTGGTTCAATAATAACAATATTTTTTAACTGAAATGCTCTAGCTAGAGACTTTGGTTTTGAATTGACTTCAGTTGACCGTGATACTAACCTCATATAACCGAGGAGATGAATCCTCTCTTAAATAGTATTTTTCTTCCAATGCTTCCACTTGAACCAACTATAGTCGTTCGATGGTCGCCGTGCCACGATTTAACTATTATCAAAGTGGAGCTTCCGCATTGAAGATAAACAGTATTCTCATGTTAAGAGAACTATGTAAATTAGTCATATTGATATTTTATGTTTGACCTTAGTTATATTAACCAATAGAAAACTATCGAGTAACTCATTCCATAGTTATCCAATAACTATCAGTACATAACCCCTTGGTGCCCCCAGCAACCATGAGTAATAATTATATAAAATTTGGAGAGCATTACGTACTCTAGTCTCAACGGATATATCGATATCTATTCTTGATACATCTTGACTAGGAATATTTAAAATAGTATATTTATTTTCATTATGATAAATTACTCATGGTTACAACACTTTGTAACTATCATCACAAAACATACCATTTATGGATTTTTTTATTAAATACACTATTAATTAAATTAATTAACTAATATATAACACATTATATCAAGTATATAAGACATAAAATACTTTTTATTTCGAAAAAGATTGGTTATCGAGTTAGATATATGTAAAAAATTACATAATTGCCCCCAGGGTATGCTCCTAAATCTATCATCCTAGGCCAAGGAGTTGGTAGGTTGTGCGAGTCAAAAGAACACACATAATAATTATTTATAAGGGATCTTATACGAATCTCACCAAAAGGAGTTTGGGAACGACTGTCATTGGATGACCAATTTATGTTTTGAACATAAGTATTGCAAACTAAAACCAAATCAGTTTTATATATGATGCCATTCATAAAGTGTTTATGAATATCTATTCCATTGCACCGAGAAACAAATATTGTTTTAAAAAATACCAACTTCGTAGCAAAGAAATTTCTTTTAGAAATTATTGGTAGTAAAATGGATTTGGATATGATCCAAAGATGCAACTGATTACATGGAATGAAATGAAATTAACAAACCCTAAATGAACACAACACATTAGAATGTCTAATAAATATTCTTGCACATTGAAGAGAAACTATGAGTTTCTTATCAATCTCGAGTATAGATAACCCTCAACAGTCAATTAAACCATTAAGAGTATTGACTCAATGATATTGTATGATATGCAAATTCGAAATAGATTCCAAGTACAATACCAAAATATGATTTTGATAGTTGTACCCGAAAGGATATGATCCATCTGCCATGAATGACTCTTCAAGGGCAAGACTAATACAGTTAGAATACAATGAACAATGTTGATAAGAATTATATCATAAATTTCAATTAGTGAAATAAGCATAATATATTCATTATTCAACGTGCTTACGTTAATTCAGATTTAGTCATAAAATTATCACTTAGTTTGACTTTGTGTTTTGGTACACATGTGCTGAAATTAAAAATTACAAATAATGATTTAGAATAGACTTTTTGCACATAACAACCAAAGTGTCTCTAAGTCGGTGGTAATGATATTGAGTTTGTGGGTTTTAGGATATGATCCATGAAATGATACAAAGGTATCATTTTATAAGCATCAAAATTGAATAAGTATTTTGATAGAAATATAAAATAATTTAATTTTCAATCAAAATAAAGAGGAAGCATGTGTCTATAAGAAAGAACTATTAAAGGTACTAACATATTTCTAAAAGGTAAAAAACATACTACTGATGTAACAACTCTCTTCGAAACGGACTTAATTTTTGACCTAATAAAAGCCTATCGAACCTAAGGTCCATTTCGGAGCTGGCTGTTGGTTGGTATAATCGATAGAACAATATGCAGAGCTATCTATCTATACATTCAGAATCTCACAGCAAAAGGAATAAAATATAATAATGAAATAAGTACTCAAATACAGTATCTCAAAACACAATAATCTAGTCAAATACATTGTTTTTAGGGTATGTAAAAATATAAATAGATAACTAGTACTGCCACCGAGACTTACCCGTCTTCTCCTACACCCATATCATCAAACCTAACATGTATGTTATGACGAGGAAGGGGTCAGAACAACAACGTCTGGTGAATGAAAACCTCAAATTTTACAATACTAGTATATGGGTAGTAATCATTTAAATAAGTATTATGTCTTACATATTAATATATATATTTCTCAATGTATGTCTCTACTATAGACTAGTGACCCTACGAATCCTACTCAATGACTACAAAAATGTGGGTGCAAAACAATTACGGGGTATATCAGGTACAATAACCCATCTCCCATCAAATCATATCCTAACGATGCAAGAGGAAGTACTTAGGCTACTTGATACCCTTAAATTGGGAAATAGGTAGACCCTCTTGTCATTTAATACCTAATCCCAAGCAAGCCTCTCCTAATACTCCCTAACTTTCATTATACTAATCCTCTAGCAAGCCACTTAGTACTTCTTGAATAGGGAAGAGGCGGACTCCCAACATCCATTTAATACCTCAATCCCAAAGCGGACTTCTCCTAAGGGATTTTCACTAACCACGTCAAAAATACTCCCGACCTTATGGCCCGTAACCCAACAGTGACGTCCCACGTTAGTTCGATTATTTGTAGATGCTGGCAGCCAGATTATTTGGGCAGACTTGCACTATAAAATTAGGACTAACCTCGATTCCACCGTAGGTACTTATTATAGGCGATGTCCTACATCAGTTTATTAGATTGGTTGTTGATTATTAATTTTCATTTATGTGTCTTAATTATTATATATGTTATAAGTCTATTATAATTGTAAGTTTTGAAGTTTTAAGGGAATATATAGTCTAATATTAAATTATACCCAACTAATTTTTATGCCTAATTTATTACATTTGTCTATTGACTATTTAGGTGGTATATTATTAATAACTATAATTTCTACAAGTCCAAACAGTAATTTCATAAGGCAATATTATTAATAATTTAGCACATAATTCAGATTTTTGTGTGTGTGTGTGTGTATAAATGGAATCCAAATGTACAGTTTTATCTTATATTAGTATAATAAGACTACACCTCTTTTTCCAAAGAGGAAATTTTACGATATAAACCTTTTATATTCCATCCATTAATTCGAACATATGGCGTTGAAACAACAAAGAAATTAGGTTTACTTTAATTATTCAAAATGGGCGGTGCAAACTACGAATAAGAGTAAAAATCTCTTTTTCCCTACTTTTCACACCTATTTCTATCTATTTGTTCTGGAGTTCTATGTTATTACAACAACAAAGTGAAAAGTGGAATCAAATAGAATACAAAATGTTTATCGTGTAAATATTAATAAAATCCAATCCTATTACATTAATATAAAACAACCAAGATTCCAAATAATTCAAGATTTACATAATATAAGGAGATTTTGGGGTTTATGTTATTAAATTATCCTATGAAAGATCTCCCCGGGCATAATTGTAACATCCCCTATCTTAAGGCCCGAAGCTAAGCACTATAGATGGTGCAGTCATCCATAGTATTAACTTCCAGTGATAAAATACGGTAATGTTAATGGTATTCATAATATCAGAAGCACATGAATATGAAATAAAATCAACATAGATTTCAAAAACACTTTTCTGATTACATTTCAAATCAATATTTCATATTCAATTACATAATCCCAAAACGATTCCCAAGTTTTGATCAAATATGATTATTACAAATTACGCCAAGAGCGACATATAAAGATGCCCCATTGGATGATCAGAGTACAAAAGGGATATATCAGTCATAAATACATCACAGCGGAATAATACTAAATAGCTCCTACATAGCTAACTTTGCCTCCTGCATGTTTTCGGAATCTTATTCGTCCAACCTACTAAACCTGAAAATCATTAATTCTCAATCTACTCAAATCAAATTTTGAGCACCCAAGAGTTTGAGGAGAAAACATAAACATCGAGTCAGACATAAAGCATGGTGTGAATAATACTATTACATCTTGATTTATTGATATTAAGTGAGACCACACCGCCTAGTGGAATGGGTTTTCCCTCACTAATATCCTTTTAAAAGCATATCATTTGCAAATCAAAAACCTGCAATCAAACTGATTATAATCATAATAGCAATAACATATATACATACGAATCAGGTAATCAATTGACTATCTGTTTGAACAATATAGTTTTATCACTGGATTTGTAGACAATGAGATTGCACTTTTATTATCATTCCATATCATCGGTACAGTGTTAATATTCACTTTCAGTTCACTTAAAAGTGATTGTATCCATAGAACTTCTACTGTTGCACATGCTATGCTTATGTACTCTTCTTCAGTGCTTGATCTAGATACAGTTTGTTGTTTTCTGGAACACCATGATACTGATTATTTCCTATATATATGCAATGACTGTTGTTGACCTTCTGTCATCAAGATCTGTAGCCCAATCTGCATCAGCATAATCGACTATGTTTAGATGTCTGCATGCTTTAAATTGTAGTCCATAATTGATTGTTCCTTTTAAATATCTAAGAATCCTCTTTACTGCTTTCCAGTGTTCATCTTTTGGATCCTACATAAATTGACACGCTTTGTTAACACTGTATGATATTTCTGGCCTTGTAATAGTTGCATACTGCAAATCACCAACAATACTTCTGTATTGTTTAGTGTTAAATATAGGTTCTCCCCTGTGTTTTGATAGTTGATGATTTGTCACCATTGGTGTTGGTAGTGAATTTGCTCCTACCATTTTTGCTTTGGTTGAAATTTCCATAATGTATTTCCTTTGACATAAGAACGGTTCTGATTCAGACATTGTTGTAACCTCTATGCCTAGAAAGTAGCTTAAGGCTCCAAAATCTTTTATTGAAAATTGTTGATCTAAGAACAGAATAATATTGTTGATTTCTATCTCATCACTTCCTGTAATAATTAGATCATCAACATATATTAGTATATATATAATAAAGGCATTGTTGATTTTTATGAAAAGAGAATTGTTTGACTTAGCAGGTTGAAATCCCAAATTTGTTAGTGTGGATTTCAACTTGTTAAACCAGACTCTAGGAGCTTGTTTAAGACCATAAATGGCCTTATTTAATTTGCAAGCTAAGTCTTTATTTTCTCTGTATCCTTGAGGTTGCTCCATGTAGACCTCCTCTTTTAAGTTTCCATTCAAGAAAGCATTGTTTACATTAAGTTGTCTGGTTTTCCATTTGTTGCTCAATACTATAGTAAGTACAACTCTGATGGAAGTTGGTTTAACAACTGGTGAAAATGTCTGATCAAAATCAAATCCCTGTTGTTGTGTATATCCCTTGGCCAAAAGTCTTGCCTTGTATCTAGCAATAGTTCCATTTGAGTTTTTCTTCAGTCTGAAGGTCCATTTGCATCCCACAACATTTTTGTTTTTTTGGTAAATGAACTAAAGTCCATGTTTTATTTTTCATAAGAGCATCATACTCTTCATCCATTTCCTTTTTCTAGTTGTTGCTGCTCACCGCTTCATCAAAGTTGCTTGGTTCTTCTGATATGACTGTTGCATTGTATATTTTTATTTGTAAATCCCACTTTTTGATCTGGTAATCATAGGATGTCTGCTCTCTGTTGGTTGAGATGTACATGCTTGTTCATTTGGGTTGTCTTGTTGTGCATTATTTTGATGCTCATGCTCTCCTTCTTGACTTGTTCTGTATGATTGACTGTGTGTAGGAGATTGATTAGGTTGATCATATTGCTCTGCTTGTTCATGACCTGGTTCATTGAGCACTTTTTGTTGTGGATCAGAGTGATCTGAGCCTTCTTCAATCCATTCCTTCCTTTCTTCATTCTGATATAAAGGTATATCTAGTATTGAAACTTTTGGATTGTATACTTTCTGTGTTGTTTTTATACATGTGCTAGAGAATGGAAAAACACTTTCTTGAAAGACAACATGCCTGCTTATAAACACTTTATCATTGCTGTCCAGGCACTTGTAACCTTTTTGATTGCTTGCATAGGGTACAAGCAGTAGATCTAAAATTTAGTTTATAAGCATTGTAAGGTCTTAGATAAAGGAAACACAGACATCCAAAAATTATTAATCTATGATAATCTGGTTTTGTGTTGAATAAAATTTCTATAGGACATTTATTCTTCAACACCTTTGTTGGTAGCCTATTTATTAGATAGACAGCAGTGCTAAAAGCATCTAGCCAAAATTTCATAGGTAAAGACCCTTGAGCTAATAGAGTAAGACCACACTCTACAATGTGCTTGTGTTTCCTTTCAACTAGACCATTTTGTTCTGAAGTGTATGAGCATGTTATTCTATGAATAATTCCTCTTTTTTGAAATAAATCATTAAGTGGTTTGAATTCTGCACCACCATCAGTTTGCAGAATTTTTAACTTGTGATCAGTTTGTCTCTCTGCTTGTGTTATAAAATGCACCACAGCCTTACAAGTTTCTGATTTGGTTTTAAGAAAGTATATCCATGTGTATCTGGTGTGTGCATCAATAAATGATATGTAATAATTAAAACCATAATCTGAATTGATTGGTGCTGGACCCCAGAGATCAGCAGCAACCAATTCAAGTGGTTATTCATACTCAGTTTGTGAATCAGTGAATGATAACTTGTGGCTTTTGCCCATCTGACAATAGTGCATACATATGGTAGAATAACATTTTCAGAAGAAATTTTATTATCCATTAGAACCTGTTTTACAACATTGATATTGGGATGCCCTAACTTGCTATGCCATGAGTCAAACATACTATTTTTCTCATCAGTAACAGTAGACAGATTACAGGATTTTTCACAACTTCTGGGTTTTCTTGAGTTAGCAAGATTAAACTTGTATAATCCTTTGTCAATATTATCCTACAAGAGAATATCCTTAGTGAGTATGTCTTTGACTAAGCAGTAATTAGGATAAAATTCAAAATAAACATGGTTATCACTTGCAAATTGTGATGCACTTATGAGATTTTTCTTTATTTGTGGTACTCTCAACAGATTGTTGAGATACAACAGCATTTGACCATTTATGCAAGTGAGTCCAGTGTGTGTGATTTTAGTACTCTTACCATTGTCCATATGTATGGACTCTTTACCTCTGTATTCTTTTTGCCCTAAGTTCAAATTTTCCAGATTATTTGTGATATGATTGGTAGCCCCTGAGTCTGGATAACAGCTTTCATTAGTTGCATCATCAGTCTTTATAACTATGTTTTGCTGACTGTTTCTTGATGCTTCTGATTGATTGCTTGAGTCAACTTGTCCCATGTTAACATTTGGATTAGCTCTTCTTTGATTGTTTTGATTTTGTTTGCTGTATAATTTGCATGGAATCTGAAGTAGCACTTGACTACAGTGTGGCTAACCTTTTCACATATTTGGCATCTTGCCCTGTTATTATTGTTCCATATGCCTCTGCCTCTTGCTCTATCCCTGTAGCCACCTCTTTGATATGTTGGATCCGTTTTACTGTTGCCTTGACCTTTGCCCTTGTAATTAGCTGCATAGTTGATAGACATGTTTGAATCTAGTGGCTTTTTATGGTCAATTCTTCCTTCATGGGCAAGAAGAGTAGAGTGAATGTACTCTAGTGATGGCATGGTTTTCTTTGATGTGATAACTGCCACAATTGATTCATACTCTTTACCAAGACCATTTAGAACGGTTAAGACTTGTTCTGTATTTGATACTATGTGGCCTGCTACTTCTAACATATCACATGTCACTTTGATCTTTGATAGATAGTCTTTCGTGGGTAAGTTGTCTTTCTTGATATTTTGAAACATTCTTTTGTAGTGCATCACCTTTGCAGCTGACTGTGTATTGAAAATTCTCTCAACTGTATCCCATATTTTATTAGATGTTTTGTAGCCAAGAACCTGAGACAACAAGTTAAACTGAAAGATAATAATAACCATGAACTTATAAGTCTATCTTGTCTATGATATTTTGTGTATTCCTCATTAGTAATCACTTTGTTTTCTTGATTAGTTATAAATTTTGGAGGGACGGAGATGGTGCATAGAATAAACCCCTCAAGGCCGTAGCCTTGAAGTGCAATTTCAATTTGGAGCTTCCACAATAGATAATTGTCATCTTAAAGATGAACAGTTATCAATTAGCTTTGAGGACTGATCACTATTTTGATGAGACATTCAGTTGCAGTTTCTAACTGCTGTGTGTTGGTGGAGCTTTCAGATGTTTCAGAGTTGTTGTTGTCACCAGCCATGATGAACTTTGGCAAGAATCAATCTAAAAAAAGGAAATGAGCAGATGCAAGAACTTCTTTGATGGTCAAGAACCAGGTTAGATGCAGCCAAGCTTAAGTGATGAGGCCTTTCTGATAAGCTTCTAGCATGACACTTGCTTTTCTTGATAATTTGATTGAGTTCTTGATTTTGCTTTGATTTTCCTTCTTGAATATCTGAGTTTGTCAGAGTTTGGTTGCAGCCGAGACCTTATGTTTCAGGCACGGTACAAAACTATGGTAGATTCTTGATAAAAACCCAAATGATGAGATTGATCTCTGATGGGTTCCGATTATCAGATGATGATGATTAATCTAATGATAATCAGTTTCTTCTTCAATCAGTGAGTTGAATTTTGATGCTTTTAAGCCCTGAATGGCTCTGATACCATATTATGATTTGATGATAATTTGTATTGTAGAAATTGAGAGATTTGAAAGAAGTAAATGATTGTTGTATATTGAATTATGAAATACAGTAGAACGGACTGTATTTATATAGTCATTACAACACAAATAAAATGGGCTATTGGGTTTTTCATACCCGCACTAGTTATTACACAAATACAATACGAGATAACCTTTATCTCAATCATTCTATTGCTTTAACTTCAGGACCAACTGGAAACTGAAAGGTTCATTGAATGTGAGATTCAATAATGACATGTATTTTTTGAATTTGGAAATGAGGAAGAAATGATATTAGTGTTAGAAGCGGATCCATGCATCATAGATGGGAAGGTTTTTATTACCACACGATGGTGTCCGTTGATTGGTCATGCTCGTTAACAGGTCATGTCTATCCCTGTTTGGGCAAAGTTTATGCGTATCATATCCTCTTTCCAATCTCTTGAAGGTCTAGATTGGTTGGCTAGTCATATCGGAGAACTTATTTGTTTTGATGAAAATACCGAGCGTATGGATCATCTTGGATATGCTAGAGCCTTCATTGAAGTCAACTCAGATCGCCTATTGTCATCTAGACTCTCTGTTGCTCTCTCTGGCAATAGGACTGATTGGGTTCTTGTCTCATACCCATGACAGCCTCCTACCTACACTTACTGCCACTTTTTTGGCCATCTTGACACAACATGCTCCCATTGCCCTCTTAATTGCATTTCGTCTCCTCACTTACTGGAAAAGGTCCCTTCAGAAGCCACCCAAACGGAAATGGAAGGCAAAAAATCCTTTTATTCCTAATTTGACATCGTCGGCTCCCATGACACCTCATTTTATTCCCCCTCCTACCCCACCAGATCCTGGGGAAGTTGACAATCAAGATGCCTGCTTGACCTCTGTATTCACATCTGGTCCGATTGACATCCCAACCTCTGATATGCCATCTTTGGCGGTCGATCCTCCTCCTATCCCCAACAAGCAGCATATATTAGCTACTCATAACTCTTCGGCCCCTTCCTACTCCTCTAGCCTATAGACCCAGATGACTTAGATAGTGGGATTGAGTACATCATTGTAGATCTATTTCCTTCTTAGTGCTATTTATTTTTGTTGGCATGGGTTTTTTTATGTTATGTTATGTTGATATTTTCATGTTGGTACAGTTAGAATGGTGATTTTCACCTATTAGTTATTGCATCAGTTTGTAGCTGCTGATGCATCTAGGCTCACACCTATTTCCATTGATATATAAAAAGTGGACCGGCTACTTAAAAAATTGGCTTACCTTTCAAAAAATATAATTTTAACATTTTTGTTAGTACGAACATGGTATACATATTGAAACTAACCTATTTTAATCACTTATCAAATGAACACAAATATTATTTAGCTGAATTTTTTAAAATATGTTTACTTTAAAATTACATAATTAGTTTAAATATATGAACCTAAAGATAAATAGTAGGGAAACCTGTAGAAATATTATTGCAGAGTTATTTGAGGTAAAAACCATAATTTTGTAACTCAGCATATGATTAATTTTAGAGATTGATAATTATAATTTATTTACAAATTAACTTTGTAAGTATTGTAACTCTTGTTTATGTACATTATTTAATACACGTTATATATATACAAATATACATATATATATATATATTAGTTGAATGGAAAAGATAATTTTACTAATTTTGTTAATATATATGTACACACACATATACATATATCAGAATTGACATATATTTTTAGGATTTATTAGAAGAATGGACTAATTATTTATCGAGATTATTTAAATAAATTAGATTTGGGATTTCTTAAGTAATTTAAATACATGGATTTGAATATAAAATGTTAATAAAGAATTGAGGTAGGTTGTAAATAATTATAGATTAGTTAAATTTCAAAAAACAGAATTTTACAATGAAATGTATGGTAATTTACTATGATAAATAAATAAGAATTTGAATTTGTTAATATTGTTATGTATATTATTCATATTTATATTTTTATATTTGAACAAAAAAACTATTTTACCATTATTGATTGAATATTATATATATATATATTGAAACCATCATATTTTTGGATTTATTATATGAATTGAAGAATAGTTGTTCACTAAATTTGTTCAAAATAGTTAAATTCAATATTAAAATGTATTGACTTGAATATACAATATTATGTGATATCGAGAAGGGTTTTTGTAAACAACTATAGAAATTTCAAAATGTAGGTACTTGATGTTCGAAAAAGAATTTTACAATGCAACGCATGGTAAATATTTTGGTATAAATGAATTAAAAATTAAATTTGTAACTATTGTTTATGTATATAATTACGTTATTGGATTGATGTTTTAATATATTTAAGTGAATGTTATACCATGATATAAATACTAATTTTTTATATATTTTTATGATTTAACATACAAATCAACAAATAGTAGTTTGTTGAAATATTTAAATAATTTTAAGATTAATTCTAACATATGAATTAAATGCAAAATATTAGAAATGAACAAAAGGGGTTTGTAAATGGTTATAGAAATTTAATTAAGGTATTTGAAGTAAAAAAAAATTTGTAATCACTGTATGGATGAATTGATTGAGATGAATGAAGTATAAATCGAACTTGTTATTATTTTTTATGTATATACCATATTGTAATGCCCCAAAATTTTGAGGAAAATGATTTTTAATAAAATGATTCAGTTTAAAAATATTTGGATCAAATATTGATGGAATTTTAAATTAAATAATGTGCAGAGATATGTGTGCACATGTACACTGGAAATAGCACAAGGAAGAGATTTAAAATTTCTGAAATATATATATATATAAGAAAGTAAATTCCTTATCTAAAGCATTGGATTGTAATTAAGCATAAGTTAAAAATGAAGTATATGCTTAAATGTATTTTCTGTGAAACAAGGAGAGATTAAATAAATAAATATTTTTACACATGTATATTCTGTGAGTAGAAAATGTCAAAGCTAAGCAAAAGAGTAACATTAAATAGGTATGAAACATTAAACAGGTATGTATGTTATGTATAGGCAGAAATAGAAAGAAGGGGGATTTTCAAAAAATAAGCAAATGAATAAATATAGTCACACACTTTTAACATGACTTGAGTGAGTGGCCATTTTCTGAAAAAGTAAAGAAAAGAAAATGCAGCCTTTAATTGGTTAATATGGACGGGGGTAATTAGGGATAAAAATGAGAATATGTAAACAATGCATGATGCCAGCCAGGACAGAAATGGAATTTTGTCTTGAGAAAAACCCTAGTAAAAATATGCTTATAAATAAGTAGTTATGGCCAGAGAAATTGTTTTACCCGAGCTACTTATAATAGGAAAAGAAGAAAACATTTTAAAGGAAGAGAAAATATACTCAGGGATTTTCTGGATTAATAAGAAGAAATATTCAGGTGAGTAATCTCACTAGATTCATGTCATTAAGACCTGATATGAGGCAGCCAAGTTTTTATGTTGCTATTGATATTTTCTGATTTTTGTTAATCACTGTTATATTAATGGTGTTGAATGGATTTTTTTGAGCTGATATAATGTTTATTATGGATGCTCTTTGGATGAATTCCTTTGATCTGTTAGAATGGTTGCTATGGATGTGCATACTACTATTTACTACATTTTGAAAAAAAAAACTAAGGCAACAATACCTTAAAATCAAGGAAGGAATACTCACAACTGATGGGGATCTATGGCAGGGAATTATTCTTTAAAAAAAAAGAAAGTATATTATGAGCTGCATTATATTTTATATAAGTGCTGAGGCTTAAGAAAAGAAAGTGTAAGGGATGCAATAGAAATTTCTGTGTGCTGATTCCCTCATGAAATAACAAAATTCACAAGATAAAAATTGTGATTCAGCCAGATCTTGAATCTAGTTCAATCACAGTTACTTGTAAATCATAATAACATAGCATGCCATGGCTCCACACTCAGTTGTAGTTGTTCTTTTGTATGATTTGAAGTTAAGACATCTTATAGCAATATTTATGAAATGATTATCTGTTTGTTTTTGAACAGTTTACTTGCAAGATATAGGGAGGTGTTTTTTTACACTGTGACATGTCCATTTAGCTATCTGATGCTAGGACTTTAACCAACACTACTAGTAAATATACTAGGGTTATGAGCCAAGAAGGCTGCTGGAATGCTTGTCATATTTGAAGTATGCAAGTTGGCACATGGTTTGTTTAAGCCCTGAGATCTTTGTGCAATGATGTGAATTAGTTCATTGCAATGTGTCCCTGTGATTCCTTACTAGCAGATGAGGCTAGAGATTTAAATTAATGAAAACAACCTGTAAATGAAGAAATAGGAAGATGAGTATTTCCTAGGTTGGTTGGAATGGAACACTGGTTATTCCATTGAATATACACACTGCAGATTGTTATTCATGATTGAATAAATAAATTTGTGTGAATAGATGATAGATAAAGATATCATTCTTGTATCAAAGTGTATGTAACGTAATAAAGCAATGGATTAAAGAAATTACATGCATACAAAATAAGTATTAAGGCTCATCACCCAGAGCTTAATGTTTTGAATATTTTGATGTTGCTCATACCAGATCTTAGATCTGACCCTTGTTTGCTCATGGCATATGGGGGGTCTCATTTTAAAATGAGGCAGCCACTCATGCTCTTTCAGGGAATGCAGGCACTAAGTAGAAAATGAAGTTATGGCTATTGTGGAGGAGTGAATGAACATGCTAGCTAGTTTCAATAAGAGCTTAAAATGATTATATCTGCATGTATTCAGGAAAAATTATGTTTCTAAGATTTCCAGTCATGTAATGAATATTCTATGGTTAGTGATCAAGTTGCTTTTATGTTCTGTAAAGTGTTAGATTTAAATTAGTTGTTTTGACAAGATTGTTGTATGTTAAGGTTTGATCTTTTTTGAAGTATTGACTGGAACATAAACAAGTAAAACATGCTCAAGTGTTAGCTATGAAAACCTGGAATTATTCTTATGAATATTTTTAAGTTCAAATTCTTGACATAGCAAATCTTATGCAAATACACAACTCACTAGGTGTCATGTGGGCTAAGATTAAGGCAAACAAGTCACATAGATTGAATCTTAAATAAGAAAGTTTTTAGAAAATACATAAGTGGAAAATGATAAGTGAATATATCATTTCTGGCCTTAGCCAAATATCAATACCTTTGATCCATGATCTGAAATAAAAATCTCAAGAATCTTGAGATTTAACTGTCATGGTAAATTGATATTAAAAACTATCAATTAGAATGAGCAAGTTCATATAAATTAAATATGCATAGGATTTACTGACTTGTTACAAATATTCAAAAGTATATAGTAATTAACTTTAGTCAGAATTGCTAAAATCCAATTCAAACAGAATACTCTTGTTTAACAAAAAAAATATATACTCTGAATTTAAACAAGAGAAACACGTACATCTTCATATGTATGTGTATATTATTAGGGATACACTGATATATTTATATTGGTAATGAGTTTTGAATCCTGGTTGAATTGTTTGAAAGAAAAACGACTTTGATAATTCAAAGGAAGTTTAAATCAAACTTAAAAGTGCAAATGAATATAGGTGGACACCCAGACACATAAATTAAATGTGCATATGCACGTACATAGAGATCAAATTTAGATGTCTGAGATTAAATTTAGACGTCAGTCATAAGAATTTAGACGTCTGTCACAAAAATTTAGATGTCTGAATTTAGTTCAAAATGTTTTTTTACTCTCTGTTTCAATTTTAGATCTCTGAGCCGTCTGTCATAATAATTTAGACGTCTGAGATTAAATTTAGACGTCTGTCACAAAAAATTTAGATGTCTGAATTTAGTTCAAAATGTTTTTTACTCTCTGTTTCAATTTTAGATCTCTGAGCCGTCTGTCATAATAATTTAGACGTCTGAGATTAAATTTAGACGTCTGTCATAAGAATTTAGACGTCTGAACTGCTGATTTTGTCTAATTTGCCTATTTAGAAAAGAAATAAGTGGCTATGTCAATAGCTTGTATGGTATTCTGATTTCTATTTGATTTAAATTCCCTCTAATGGAAAAAAAATCCTTATGAAATTAAGGTAGAAATAGGAGGGTCATTTCAGTTGGTATCAGAGCACTTGGTTGCATTGATTGCTAAGTATTATAGAAATGTATTATGTCTGTTTGTTTTGGATGAAATAATTTAGATAAGAAAATAGTAATTATAGAAGTACTCATAATATACTAATACCATTTGCCCAGAACTTAGTTAGCAGACCATGGTAGGAAGAGGATCTCATCACAATGCAGGACCCAGTGCACCTCAAATGCTTGATATGCAAGAATTTGTGAGGGTTTTAAGAGATGGAATTGGGCATAGGCCTGAGAACCCACATGAAGAGCTTTCAAAACTACTGAAGACTTATTCCAATTTGGGAGGCAGGAGTTTTGAAGGAACTGAGAGTGTGATGGAAATTCAAGCATGGTTGAGAACACTTGATAGGATTTTCAATGACATGCAGTTAGATGACCAAAGGAAGAGGCAAGTAGCTTCAAGACAACTGAAAGGGGTAGCTTTAAGCTGGTGGGAGGTGATCATAGCTGGAAGAAATGAAAATAAAATCACTTAGAATCAGTTCAAGGAGATGTTGGAGGCAAGATTTGTACCAGCATCAGCCAAGACCACTTTGCTTGAAGAATTTATCAAACTTAGGCAGGGAACTATGAATGTCACTGAATACACTCAAAGGTTTGAGGGGCTATCTAATTATGGAGCAATGCTAGTGGCAGATGAAGCATCCAAAAATGATAGGTATATAAAAGGTTTGAACCCAGGACTTAGCAGAGCTATGCTACCATATGCAGATAGAACTTTTGATCAAGTAATTGATCTGGCATTGAAACTGGAACAACATGACAAAGAAAAAGAGAAATATAGGAATTTTAAGAGCAACAACAAGAAGGATAAGGTAAGATATCACCCTTATGATAAAAAGAAGGTAAAGGCAAATCCGCAGTGAAAATTGATGCTGAAAATCATGGCCAAGTGGAAGGTACATTACTCATTTGTGCCATACCCATACCAGTAGTATATGATACTGGATCAACTCACTCTTTGATTTCTTATGAAATAGTTAAAGTGTTAAAATTAAACTGCATATTGGTTGAAACTCCATTGCTTGTACAAAGTCCCCTAGGGAGTTCTAGTGTTTTGAACATGAATTGTGTGGATGTGGAGTTAAACATAGGAGGAAATATTTTTATTTCCAATTTATATGTTTTAAATTACCCAAATATAGGAGTTATATTGGGGGTAGATTGGTTAAGGTAATTTAAAGCCATAATTAATTTAGACTCATCCACCATATCATTGCAAAATTCTAGAGGCCGGAGGATCACAGTTTTATGTGAAGTAGCTAAGGTAAAGGGAAATTAAGTATGATATCTCTGCAATCAGATTTACTTCTTAAGGTTGGGAAAATGCAGGAACAAGACCTAAACATGGTGGAAAAGAAAATGCTCATATCAAAAGGGGAGGAAGTAATAAATTATCAAGTTGATAAAAATGGTTATTTAAGGAATAAAAATAGGATATGTGTTCAAGAAAATATAGAATTGAAGGAGGAAATATTAAATGAGAACCATAGGAGTAAGTACTCCATACACCCAGGTAGCACCAAGATGTATCAAAATTTGAAAAGAAATCTTTGGTGGAAGGGGATGAAGTCAGATGTGGCCAGACATGTTGCAAGGTGCATGACTTGCCAACAAGTCAAGGTAGAGACACAAAGGCCATCAGGACTATTGCAACCCCTTAGTGTACCACAGTGGAAGTGGGAGGATATATCTATGGATTTCATAGATGGTCTACCTAGATCTAAGAGGGGAAACACAAGTATATGGGTAATAGTGGATAGGCTAACTAAGGTAGCACATTTTATTCCAGTTAAAACAGAAAGAAATGCTCCAAAATTGGCTCAAATATTCATGAAAGAGGTAGTAAGGTTGCATGGCATACCCAAAACCATTGTGAGTGATAGGGATACCATCTTCACCTCAAGGTTTTGGAAAAGTTTTCAAGAGGCCATGGGAAGTGAATTGTGCTTAAGCACTGCCTACCATCCATAATCAGATGGTCAAACTGAGGTGGTGAACAAAGTCTTAGAGGATTTGTTGAGAGCATGTACACTGGACTTTGGAGGCAACTGGGAAGACCACCTCCATTTAGCTGAATTCACATACAATAACAGTTACCAAAGCACCATAGGGATGGCACCATTTGAAGCCTTATATGGCAAGCCATGTTTATCACCTATATGCTGGGTAGAGACTGGAGAAAGGGCTATTCTAGGACCTGAATATGTTAAAGAAACTACAGAAAATTGGGTTAATAAGAAAAAGAATAGCAGCAGCTCAAGATAGGCAAAAGAGATTTGCAGACAGGAAGAGAAAACAGGTGGAATATGAAGTGGGAGACTTTGTTTTTATCAAAGTTTCACCTATGAAAAAGGTTTTGAGATTTGGCAAGCAAGGTAAGCTCACACCAAGGTATGTTGGACCCTATAAAATTCTGGAAAGAATTGGTTCATTGGCTTACAAATTAGAATTACCAGAGGAAATGAAAGCAATGCATAATGTTTTTCATGTGTCCCAACTTAGAAGATGGGTACATGATAAAGAAGACATTTTGGAAAAGCCTACCAAAATTCAAATAAATCCTAACTTGGTTTATGAAAAAGAGCCAGTGGGGATTATAGCCAAGGAAGAAAAGAAATTAAGGAGCAAAACTTTGAAACTAGTAAAGGTCCAGTGGAGTAGTGATCCTAATGACTGCACATGGAAGTTAGAGGATAAGATTAGGATGGATTATCCTAAGCTTTTTGCAAATTAAAAGGTAATTTTTTTTCTTTTTCTGGAAAATTTTTTTATGCATGGTTGATATGATTGAATATGTTTTGTTTATGCATATGCTTGATAGATTTTCATAAGGTCAGTGAATGCTTGTTACAAATACTAGAAAATTGTGAGGACACAATTCCTAAAAGGAGGGGTGAATGTAATGCCCCAAAATTTTGAGGAAAATGATTTTTAATAAAATGATTCAGTTTAAAAATATTTGGATCAAATATTGATGGAATTTTAAATTAAATAATGTGCAGAGATATGTGTGCACATGTACACTGGAAATAGCACAAGGAAGAGATTTAAAATTTCTGAAAAATATATATATATATAAGAAAGTAAATTCCTTATCTAAAGCATTGGATTGTAATTTAAGCATAAGTTAAAAATGAAGTATATGCTTAAATGTATTTTCTGTGAAACAAGGAGAGATTAAATAAATAAATATTTTTACACATGTATATTCTGTGAGCAGAAAATGTCAAAGCTAAGCAAAAGAGTAACAATAAATAGGTATGAAACATTAAACAGGTATGTATGTTATGTATAGGCAGAAATAGAAAGAAGGGGGATTTTCAAAAAATAAGCAAATGAATAAATATAGTCACACACTTTTAACATGACTTGAGTGAGTGGCCATTTTCTGAAAAAGTAAAGAAAAGAAAATGCAGCCTTTATTTGGTTAATATGACCGGGGGTAATTAGGGATAAAAATGAGAAAATGCAAACAATGCATGATGCCAGCCAGGACAGAAATGGAATTTTGTCTTGAGAAAAACCCTAGTAAAAATATGCTTATAAATAAGTAGTTATGGCCAGATAAATTGTTTTACCCGAGCTACTTATAATAGGAAATGAAGAAAACATTTTAAAGGAAGAGAAAATATACTCAGGGATTTTCTGGATTAATAAGAAGAAATATTCAGGTGAGTAATCTCACTAGATTCATGGCATTAAGACCTGATATGAGGCAGCCAAGTTTTTATGTTGCTATTGATATTTTCTGATTTTTGTTAATCACTGTTATATTAATGGTGTTGAATGGATTTTTTTGAGCTGATATAATGTTTATTATGGATGCTCTTTGGATGAATTCCTTTGATCTGTTAGAATGGTTGCTATGGATGTGCATACTACTATTTACTACATTTTGAAAAAAAAAACTAAGGCAACAATACCTTAAAATCAAGGAAGGAATACTCACAACTGATGGGGATCTATGGCAGGGAATTATTCTTTAAAAAAGAAAAGAAAATATATTATGAGCTGCATTATATTTTATATAAGTGCTGAGGCTTAAGAAAAGAAAGTGTAAGGGATGCAATAGAAATTTCTGTGTGCTGATTCCCTCATGAAATAACAAAATTCACAAGATAAAAATTGTGCTTCAGCCAGATCTTGAATCTAGTTCAATCACAGTTACTTGTAAATCATAATAACATAGCATGCCATGGCTCCACACTCAGTTGTAGTTGTTCTTTTGTATGATTTGAAGTTAAGACATCTTATAGCAATATTTATGAAATGATTATCTGTTTGTTTTTGAACAGTTTACTTGCAAGATATAGGGAGGTGTTTTTTTACACTGTGACATGTCCATTTAGCTATCTGATGCTAGGACTTTAACCAACACTACTAGTAAATATACTAGGGTTATGAGCCAAGAAGGCTGCTGGAATGCTTGTCATATTTGAAGTATGCAAGTTGGCACATGGTTTGTTTAAGCCCTGAGATCTTTGTGCAATGATGTGAATTAGTTCATTGCAATGTGTCCCTGTGATTCCTTACTAGCAGATGAGGCTAGAGATTTAAATTAATGAAAACAACCTGTAAATGAAGAAATAGGAAGATGAGTATTTCCTAGGTTGGTTGGAATGGAACACTGGTTATTCCATTGAATATACACACTGCAGATTGTTATTCATGATTGAATAAATAAATTTGTGTGAATAGATGATAGATAAAGATATCATTCTTGTATCAAAGTGTATGTAACGTAATAAAGCAATGGATTAAAGAAATTACATGCATACAAAATAAGTATTAAGGCTCATCACCCAGAGCTTAATGTTTTGAATATTTTGATGTTGCTCATACCAGATCTTAGATCTGACCCTTGTTTGCTCATGGCATATGGGGGGTCTCATTTTAAAATGAGGCAGCCACTCATGCTCTTTCAGGGAATGCAGGCACTAAGTAGAAAATGAAGTTATGGCTATTGTGGAGGAGTGAATGAACATGCTAGCTAGTTTCAATAAGAGCTTAAAATGATTATATCTGCATGTATTCAGGAAAAATTATGTTTCTAAGATTTCCAGTCATGTAATGAATATTCTATGGTTAGTGATCAAGTTGCTTTTATGTTCTGTAAAGTGTTAGATTTAAATTAGTTGTTTTGACAAGATTGTTGTATGTTAAGGTTTGATCTTTTTTGAAGTATTGACTGGAACATAAACAAGTAAAACATGCTCAAGTGTTAGCTATGAAAACCTGGAATTATTCTTATGAATATTTTTAAGTTCAAATTCTTGACATAGCAAATCTTATGCAAATACACAACTCACTAGGTGTCATGTGGGCTAAGATTAAGGCAAACAAGTCACATAGATTGAATCTTAAATAAGAAAGTTTTTAGAAAATACATAAGTGGAAAATGATAAGTGAATATATCATTTCTGGCCTTAGCCAAATATCAATACCTTTGATCCATGATCTGAAATAAAAATCTCAAGAATCTTGAGATTTAACTGTCATGGTAAATTGATATTAAAAACTATCAATTAGAATGAGCAAGTTCATATAAATTAAATATGCATAGGATTTACTGACTTGTTACAAATATTCAAAAGTATATAGTAATTAACTTTAGTCAGAATTGCTAAAATCCAATTCAAACAGAATACTCTTGTTTAACAAAAAAAATATATACTCTGAATTTAAACAAGAGAAACACGTACATCTTCATATGTATGTGTATATTATTAGGGATACACTGATATATTTATATTGGTAATGAGTTTTGAATCCTGGTTGAATTGTTTGAAAGAAAAACGACTTTGATAATTCAAAGGAAGTTTAAATCAAACTTAAAAGTGCAAATGAATATAGGTGGACACCCAGACACATAAATTAAATGTGCATATGCACGTACATAGAGATCAAATTTAGATGTCTGAGATTAAATTTAGACGTCAGTCATAAGAATTTAGACGTCTGTCACAAAAATTTAGATGTCTGAATTTAGTTCAAAATGTTTTTTTTACTCTCTGTTTCAATTTTAGATCTCTGAGCCGTCTGTCATAATAATTTAGACGTCTGAGATTAAATTTAGACGTCTGTCACAAAAAATTTAGATGTCTGAATTTAGTTCAAAATGTTTTTTACTCTCTGTTTCAATTTTAGATCTCTGAGCCGTCTGTCATAATAATTTAGACGTCTGAGATTAAATTTAGACGTCTGTCATAAGAATTTAGACGTCTGAACTGCTGATTTTGTCTAATTTGCCTATTTAGAAAAGAAATAAGTGGCTATGTCAATAGCTTGTATGGTATTCTGATTTCTATTTGATTTAAATTCCCTCTAATGGAAAAAAAATCCTTATGAAATTAAGGTAGAAATAGGAGGGTCATTTCAGTTGGTATCAGAGCACTTGGTTGCATTGATTGCTAAGTATTATAGAAATGTATTATGTCTGTTTGTTTTGGATGAAATAATTTAGATAAGAAAATAGTAATTATAAAAGTACTCATAATATACTAATACCATTTGCCCAGAACTTAGTTAGCAGACCATGGTAGGAAGAGGATCTCATCACAATGCAGGACCCAGTGCACCTCAAATGCTTGATATGCAAGAATTTGTGAGGGTTTTAAGAGATGGAATTGGGCATAGGCCTGAGAACCCACATGAAGAGCTTTCAAAACTACTGAAGACTTATTCCAATTTGGGAGGCAGGAGTTTTGAAGGAACTGAGAGTGTGATGGAAATTCAAGCATGGTTGAGAACACTTGATAGGATTTTCAATGACATGCAGTTAGATGACCAAAGGAAGAGGCAAGTAGCTTCAAGACAACTGAAAGGGGTAGCTTTAAGCTGGTGGGAGGTGATCATAGCTGGAAGAAATGAAAATAAAATCACTTAGAATCAGTTCAAGGAGATGTTGGAGGCAAGATTTGTACCAGCATCAGCCAAGACCACTTTGCTTGAAGAATTTATCAAACTTAGGCAGGGAACTATGAATGTCACTGAATACACTCAAAGGTTTGAGGGGCTATCTAATTATGGAGCAATGCTAGTGGCAGATGAAGCATCCAAAAATGATAGGTATATAAAAGGTTTGAACCCAGGACTTAGCAGAGCTATGCTACCATATGCAGATAGAACTTTTGATCAAGTAATTGATCTGGCATTGAAACTGGAACAACATGACAAAGAAAGAGAGAAATATAGGAATTTTAAGAGCAACAACAAGAAGGATAAGGTAAGATATCACCCTTATGATAAAAAGAAGGTAAAGGCAAATCCGCAGTGAAAATTGATGCTGAAAATCATGGCCAAGTGGAAGGTACATTACTCATTTGTGCCATACCCATACCAGTAGTATATGATACCGGATCAACTCACTCTTTGATTTTTTATGAAATAGTTAAAGTGTTAAAATTAAACTGCATATTGGTTGAAACTCCATTGCTTGTACAAAGTCCCCTAGGGAGTTCTAGTGTTTTGAACATGAATTGTGTGGATGTGGAGTTAAACATAGGAGGAAATATTTTTATTTCCAATTTATATGTTTTAAATTACCCAAATATAGGAGTTATATTGGGGGTAGATTGGTTAAGGCAATTTAAAGCCATAATTAATTTAGACTCATCCACCATATCATTGCAAAATTCTAGAGGCCGGAGGATCACAGTTTTATGTGAAGTAGCTAAGGTAAAGGGAAATTAAGTATGATATCTCTGCAATCAGATTTACTTCTTAAGTTTGGGAAAATGCAGGAACAAGACCTAAACATGGTGGAAAAGAAAATGCTCATATCAAAAGGGGAGGAAGTAATAAATTATCAAGTTGATAAAAATGGTTATTTAAGGAATAAAAATAGGATATGTGTTCAAGAAAATATAGAATTGAAGGAGGAAATATTAAATGAGAACCATAGGAGTAAGTACTCCATACACCCAGGTAGCACCAAGATGTATCAAAATTTGAAAAGAAATCTTTGGTGGAAGGGGATGAAGTCAGATGTGGCCAGACATGTTGCAAGGTGCATGACTTGCCAACAAGTCAAGGTAGAGACACAAAGGCCATCAGGACTATTGCAACCCCTTAGTGTACCACAGTGGAAGTGGGAGGATATATCTATGGATTTCATAGATGGTCTACCTAGATCTAAGAGGGGAAACACAAGTATATGGGTAATAGTGGATAGGCTAACTAAGGTAGCACATTTTATTCCAGTTAAAACAGAAAGAAATGCTCCAAAATTGGCTCAAATATTCATGAAAGAGGTAGTAAGGTTGCATGGCATACCCAAAACCATTGTGAGTGATAGGGATACCATCTTCACCTCAAGGTTTTGGAAAAGTTTTCAAGAGGCCATGGGAAGTGAATTGTGCTTAAGCACTGCCTACCATCCATAATCAGATGGTCAAACTGAGGTGGTGAACAAAGTCTTAGAGGATTTGTTGAGAGCATGTACACTGGACTTTGGAGGCAACTGGGAAGACCACCTCCATTTAGCTGAATTCACATACAATAACAGTTACCAAAGCACCATAGGGATGGCACCATTTGAAGCCTTATATGGCAAGCCATGTTTATCACCTATATGCTGGGTAGAGACTGGAGAAAGGGCTGTTCTAGGACCTGAATATGTTAAAGAAACTACAGAAAATTGGGTTAATAAGAAAAAGAATAGCAGCAGCTCAAGATAGGCAAAAGAGATTTGCAGACAGGAAGAGAAAACAGGTGGAATATGAAGTGGGAGACTTTGTTTTTATCAAAGTTTCACCTATGAAAAAGGTTTTGAGATTTGGCAAGCAAGGTAAGCTCACACCAAGGTATGTTGGACCCTATAAAATTCTGGAAAGAATTGGTTCATTGGCTTACAAATTAGAATTACCAGAGGAAATGAAAGCAATGCATAATGTTTTTCATGTGTCCCAACTTAGAAGATGGGTACATGATAAAGAAGACATTTTGGAAAAGCCTACCAAAATTCAAATAAATCCTAACTTGGTTTATGAAAAAGAGCCAGTGGGGATTATAGCCAAGGAAGAAAAGAAATTAAGGAGCAAAACTTTGAAACTAGTAAAGGTCCAGTGGAGTAGTGATCCTAATGACTGCACATGGAAGTTAGAGGATAAGATTAGGATGGATTATCCTAAGCTTTTTGCAAATTAAAAGGTAATTTTTTTTCTTTTTCTGGAAAAATTTGTTATGCATGGTTGATATGATTGAATATGTTTTGTTTATGCATATGCTTGATAGATTTTCATAAGGTCAGTGAATGCTTGTTACAAATACTAGAAAATTGTGAGGACACAATTCCTAAAAGGAGGGGTGAATGTAATGCCCCAAAATTTTGAGGAAAATGATTTTTAATAAAATGATTCAGTTTAAAAATATTTGGATCAAATATTGATGGAATTTTAAATTAAATAATGTGCAGAGATATGTGTGCACATGTACACTGGAAATAGCACAAGGAAGAGATTTAAAATTTCTGAAAAATATATATATATATAAGAAAGTAAATTCCTTATCTAAAGCATTGGATTGTAATTTAAGCATAAGTTAAAAATGAAGTATATGCTTAAATGTATTTTCTGTGAAACAAGGAGAGATTAAATAAATAAATATTTTTACACATGTATATTCTGTGAGCAGAAAATGTCAAAGCTAAGCAAAAGAGTAACAATAAATAGGTATGAAACATTAAACAGGTATGTATGTTATGTATAGGCAGAAATAGAAAGAAGGGGGATTTTCAAAAAATAAGCAAATGAATAAATATAGTCACACACTTTTAACATGACTTGAGTGAGTGGCCATTTTCTGAAAAAGTAAAGAAAAGAAAATGCAGCCTTTATTTGGTTAATATGACCGGGGGTAATTAGGGATAAAAATGAGAAAATGCAAACAATGCATGATGCCAGCCAGGACAGAAATGGAATTTTGTCTTGAGAAAAACCCTAGTAAAAATATGCTTATAAATAAGTAGTTATGGCCAGAGAAATTGTTTTACCCGAGCTACTTATAATAGGAAAAGAAGAAAACATTTTAAAGGAAGAGAAAATATACTCAGGGATTTTCTGGATTAATAAGAAGAAATATTCAGGTGAGTAATCTCACTAGATTCATGGCATTAAGACCTGATATGAGGCAGCCAAGTTTTTATGTTGCTATTGATATTTTCTGATTTTTGTTAATCACTGTTATATTAATGGTGTTTAATGGATTTTTTTGAGCTGATATAATGTTTATTATGGATGCTCTTTGGATGAATTCCTTTGATCTGTTAGAATGGTTGCTATGGATGTGCATACTACTATTTACTACATTTTGAAAAAAAAAACTAAGGCAACAATACCTTAAAATCAAGGAAGGAATACTCACAACTGATGGGGATCTATGGCAGGGAATTATTCTTTAAAAAAGAAAAGAAAATATATTATGAGCTGCATTATATTTTATATAAGTGCTGAGGCTTAAGAAAAGAAAGTGTAAGGGATGCAATAGAAATTTCTGTGTGCTGATTCCCTCATGAAATAACAAAATTCACAAGATAAAAATTGTGCTTCAGCCAGATCTTGAATCTAGTTCAATCACAGTTACTTGTAAATCATAATAACATAGCATGCCATGGCTCCACACTCAATTGTAGTTGTTCTTTTGTATGATTTGAAGTTAAGACATCTTATAGCAATATTTATGAAATGATTATCTGTTTGTTTTTGAACAGTTTACTTGCAAGATATAGGGAGGTGTTTTTTTACACTGTGACATGTCCATTTAGCTATCTGATGCTAGGACTTTAACCAACACTACTAGTAAATATACTAGGGTTATGAGCCAAGAAGGCTGCTGGAATGCTTGTCATATTTGAAGTTTGCAAGTTGGCACATGGTTTGTTTAAGCCCTGAGATCTTTGTGCAATGATGTGAATTAGTTCATTGCAATGTGTCCCTGTGATTCCTTACTAGCAGATGAGGCTAGAGATTTAAATTAATGAAAACAACCTGTAAATGAAGAAATAGGAAGATGAGTATTTCCTAGGTTGGTTGGAATGGAACACTGGTTATTCCATTGAATATACACACTGTAGATTGTTATTCATGATTGAATAAATAAATTTGTGTGAATAGATGATAGATAAAGATATCATTCTTGTATCAAAGTGTATGTAACGTAATAAAGCAATGGATTAAAGAAATTACATGCATACAAAATAAGTATTAAGGCTCATCACCCAGAGCTTAATGTTTTGAATATTTTGATGTTGCTCATACCAGATCTTAGATCTGACCCTTGTTTGCTCATGGCATATGGGGGTGTCTCATTTTAAAATGAGGCAGCCACTCATGCTCTTTCAGGGAATGCAGGCACTAAGTAGAAAATGAAGTTATGGCTATTGTGGAGGAGTGAATGAACATGCTAGCTAGTTTCAATAAGAGCTTAAAATGATTATATCTGCATGTATTCAGGAAAAATTATGTTTCTAAGATTTCCAGTCATGTAATGAATATTCTATGGTTAGTGATCAAGTTGCTTTTATGTTCTGTAAAGTGTTAGATTTAAATTAGTTGTTCTGACAAGATTGTTGTATGTTAAGGTTTGATCTTTTTTGAAGTATTGACTGGAACATAAACAAGTAAAACATGCTCAAGTGTTAGCTATGAAAACCTGGAATTATTCTTGTTACCCCGACTTTTGGCAAAGTCGAGATACCCAAAGATTAACTGAAAATCAAAGATTATTAGTCATGAACATCGATTGTGCATCGTCGGTTCACCATGGATATCGATGAATTTTGTCCGAGTCCGGATCGGGCTGCAATTGATAAGACATGTCAAGCAAGGTCAGATGAAGCAACATTCCAAATCTCGAGTCGATCCGAGTTCATACGCCCAAGATATCATCGACGCAAGTGAAGGACATAGGCTCGTGTTCGTCTCCATATGGTTCGTATCCATTATGGTCGACTCCATCAAGATTGACTCCATCCACTTCGTATTCATCCAAAGCCTCCCTTAGTTCGAATCCATCAGAGTATTCCCGCCTTCGAATCCACAAGATAGCCTCACGTTCGAAACCATAGACCCAACCTTGGTTCGAATCCATCGATTAAAAGGTTGTTCGAATCCGTGAGCTATGCATAGCTTCGAATCGATTCGAAGGCACTCGAAACCATCGATTCGAGGACTTGCACAAGAGATCGATTCGAACTACTTGTCCCTCGATCGATACGAAGGAACGCATATTTTATCGAATCGAAGGAGTATACCTTCAGATCCTTCTCTTCGAATCCACCACGTCTACATAGCTAAAACCCCGGCCACGACTCAGTAAAGCTAGGAGAAAAAGGAGGATCGACTCGAAGGAAGCGCTCCACGTCATCCCAGAAGCGCGCGCTGGATCGATTCGAACGAATCGATTCGAACTAGATCGATTCGAACCAGGCTAGTCAACCAGAAATGCAACCTTGAATCGATCATAACTTGAGATCTACACATCCAAATGCTATGAAATTTTCACAGAAGCTTCAACACATGATGAAGAATGTTCACACCAAATTTCAGCTTGATTGGACAATTTCTTGATCGATTCGAACCAAGGGTCGAATCGATCCCGAAGTGGGCCCGGGACTCCAGATTTCGGCCATGTAGGCCTCCTCACGTGCCAGAACTGGTCTTCCCTCATTTTAGGCGAAATATCAGCCTCCTACACCTATAAATAGAGCCCCTGGTCATTCAGAGAAGAGGTCGGACAATTTTGAGAGCTAAAGAGCGCCCAGATTCTGCCAGATTTACTCCAGATCATCATTGTCGCCTTAGATTCAGACTTAGTTCAGCAAATCAGTTGTAATACAACATACGAAATTGTAATCTTCAAGCATCGTGCAATAAAATCATAAAAACCTTGAAGTGGACGTAGGCTGGAGATAGCCGAACCACTATAAATTGCGTGTCACTGTTCATTATTTCTGGGTTGTTGTTTGTTACTTATTTAAGATCTGTGATTTGTGTGTGAATACTGTTGATTCGTATTCATACGCTGGTGCTTTCACTACACTTGGGGTTTGTGACCATTTTTGGTGCAAACACTTTGGTGCTTTCACTGAGAAGAACTAGCACCCGCTACGCCAGATTCAAAGTTTAGATTTAAGATTTTAAGGATTCAGATTTGACTCTTCAATGACTCGACAAACTAGACAAAGAACTGAGAGGAGCCAACAGGCAGGAAGTCAAGAGGCATCCTCTGGCGCTGGAGAAGGACAAGCTTCGATCTACATTACTAGAGATGAGATGGAGGCTATGAATAACCTAATGCAGGAAAGAATGATGAAAAGCCAACAAGAGATGCTGCAGAATTTCTTCGAACAGATGAGAGCTGCAGGAACACAGAACCTTGGACCAGTTACAACGGCTGTGAATGTGGAACAAGGAGCTAGGGCTATGGAACCCAATGGAGGACAGAATACAGAGCCAGAAGGCAATCAACAAGGGCTTGGGGGCAGGCCCGCAGGATCCAACGCAGAAGTACCTTTGGAAGGAGCTCAACCGGCTAGGGCCAATACAAATGCTAACGAGCCACCCGAAGAGTACGTACCAGAATTCCCTACAAGACTCGGAGGGCAAGACAGAGACATGACAAGGGGGCAACCCCTAGATGGAGATGAAAGAATGATCGACCTAGTGAGACGACTCATGAGAGGAGGGTTTTCAGGAGGAGGATTGGAAGAAGTTAGTCGGAGTCCGTTCGCTCCGAATATCAGAAATGCAAGGAACCCTCCGAAGTTCAAACTACCAACGCTGAATCCTTATGACGGAAAGTCAGACCCGACCATGCACATCACCAGATATATCAGACACATGGAAGTGCTGGGGGCATCCGAAGAAGTGATGGCACGATGTTTCCCCTTATTCTTATCAGATTTGGCTGCGCTTTGGTTTAGGCAGCTAGAAACCGGATCAATCAGGACATGGGGCGAGCTTGTGGATTGCTTCATGAAGCAGTTTAGGGTTCACGTGACGCGACCTAAGAGTGTGATGACTTTGGCGTCAATAAAACAAAGGACCGGAGAGTCCATAAAAGATTTTTTGTTACGATTTAATGCGACGGTGACTTCTGTAGATCGCCCGGACCCATCGATGATTTTGATGGCGGCAGTGGCAGGAGTTGGAGAAGGCACCGAATTCAAAGACTCTTTGACTAAAGATCCACCGCAAGATCTTGGAGAGTTTTTTCATGAAGCTGAAAAATTCATTCGATTAGAGGAATCACGAGCCGAGAGGCAGGAAATAAATGTTGCACAAGGCGAAGGAACCGCCAAGGAACAGTCCAGGGCAGACAAAGGGAAGAGAAAGCAGGATGACGCACATGATGGTCCTGATAAACGGAAGAAATTCCGAGAACCCAGATTCAGGCAATACACAGACTTGGTGGCAGGACTGGAACGAATTTACACCGAAACTCGGGGGCAACTCCCCTATCGAAAGCCACCCAGGAGAGATCCCACGGAGCGGGAACGTAAGACTGGAAAGTACTGCCTATTCCATGAGCTGGATGGGCACACTACCGATGAATGCCGCCACCTGAAGGATGAGGTGGAAGAACATGCAAGGAGTGGTAGATTGCCGCAGTATGTCAGAGAACGTACGACGGCGGTTAGACCCGAACAACTACCGCATCAACCAAACAGGAATGATCCTGGATCGGGATCACGACTCGTCATCAACTGATTGTGATGGCAAGGGCCAAGTTCAAGATTTGGACTCTGGTCGATTAGTTTTCTTAGATCTGATTTCCAAAATAAAACGGCTATCCCACTTACTCATGTACGGGAACCGGAGAGATCCCTAGGCATGCTCTGAGATGGAAATAGACCGCTCCGCCCGGAGAGGCATTGTCTTGTTTTTCCTGGTGTTCGAGATTGAACATCTAGGATTTGAATTTAATAAAGAAACACTTATTAAAATAAACCTTTGACCGGAGAGTTAAAGGATAAACATTAAATATCAATATAAACATGATCGCTTTATGATCCTACCCGGAGAGGCAGGGTCCGTAGTGCAAGAAGTGAGTTGCTTCGTCGGAAAGCGACATGATCAACTCACTTAAGCATCGTTTCCTATTCACCGGAGAGTGATTGGATCAGGATTCGATAAGAGCCCGGAGAGGCTGTGATCGACCGACGATTCAGGTCATGACATCGCTTAATGTTTAGATACACTGAACCAGAGTGCAGGAGGTGAGTCGCTTCGCCGGAGAGCGACAGGATTGACTCACTTAACGTTGTTTCCCCTTCACCGGAGAGTGACAGGATGGGATCCAGCATGAGCCCGGAGAGGCTATGATCGGTCGAGAACGACCAAGACATCGCTATACGCCCTAGCTGGGGCCAGAGTGCAAGGGATAGAAAGCAACGCCGGAGTGCAATAGGATCTTTCTATTCAATCGCTAAATCTAGAATGGGTTTGACAAGGGTCCGGAGTGACCATCAATAGTACGGAGAGACCGTGGAATTTCATTCTTAACTTCCACTGGAAAAAATTGATAACAATTCGGCTTCGAACAGCCATGGACTTGATTGAAAATGCTATAAGCTATGGGTAAAACATGAACTCACTGCAACCAACTTAAGACTGATCAAAACACGCCTTTTACCAAAAAGGCATGTTTTGGGGGGCAAAATGTTACCCCGACTTTTGGCAAAGTCGAGATACCCAAAGATTAACTGAAAATCAAAGATTATTAGTCATGAACATCGATTGTGCATCGTCGGTTCACCATGGATATCGATGAATTTTGTCCGAGTCCGGATCGGGCTGCAATTGATAAGACATGTCAAGCAAGGTCAGATGAAGCAACATTCCAAATCTCGAGTCGATCCGAGTTCGTACGCCCAAGATATCATCGACGCAAGTGAAGGACATAGGCTCGTGTTCGTCTCCATATGGTTCGTATCCATTATGGTCGACTCCATCAAGATTGACTCCATCCACTTCGTATTCATCCAAAGCCTCCCTTAGTTCGAATCCATCAGAGTATTCCCGCCTTCGAATCCACAAGATAGCCTCACGTTCGAAACCATAGACCCAACCTTGGTTCGAATCCATCGATTAAAAGGTTGTTCGAATCCGTGAGCTATGCATAGCTTCGAATCGATTCGAAGGCACTCGAAACCATCGATTCGAGGACTTGCACAAGAGATCGATTCGAACTACTTGTCCCTCGATCGATACGAAGGAACGCATATTTTATCGAATCGAAGGAGTATACCTTCAGATCCTTCTCTTCGAATCCACCACGTCTACATAGCTAAAACCCCGGCCACGACTCAGTAAAGCTAGGAGAAAAAGGAGGATCGACTCGAAGGAAGCGCTCCACGTCATCCCAGAAGCGCGCGCTGGATCGATTCGAACGAATCGATTCGAACTAGATCGATTCGAACCAGGCTAGTCAACCAGAAATGCAACCTTGAATCGATCATAACTTGAGATCTACACATCCAAATGCTATGAAATTTTCACAGAAGCTTCAACACATGATGAAGAATGTTCACACCAAATTTCAGCTTGATTGGACAATTTCTTGATCGATTCGAACCAAGGGTCGAATCGATCCCGAAGTGGGCCCGGGACTCCAGATTTCGGCCATGTAGGCCTCCTCACGTGCCAGAACTGGTCTTCCCTCATTTTAGGCGAAATATCAGCCTCCTACACCTATAAATAGAGCCCCTGGTCATTCGGAGAAGAGGTCGGACAATTTTGAGAGCTAAAGAGCGCCCAGATTCTGCCAGATTTACTCCAGATCATCATTGCCGCCTTAGATTCAGACTTAGTTCAGCAAATCAGTTGTAATACAACATACGAAATTGTAATCTTCAAGCATCGTGCAATAAAATCATAAAAACCTTGAAGTGGACGTAGGCCGGAGATAGCCGAACCACTATAAATTGCGTGTCACTGTTCATTATTTCTGGGTTGTTGTTTGTTACTTATTTAAGATCTGTGATTTGTGTGTGAATACTGTTGATTCGTATTCATACGCTGGTGCTTTCACTACACTTGGGGTTTGTGACCATTTTTGGTGCAAACAATTCTTATGAATATTTTTAAGTTCAAATTCTTGACATAGCAAATCTTATGCAAATACACAACTCACTAGGTGTCATGTGGGCTAAGATTAAGGCAAACAAGTCACATAGATTGAATCTTAAATAAGAAAGTTTTTAGAAAATACATAAGTGGAAAATGATAAGTGAATATATCATTTCTGGCCTTAGCCAAATATCAATACCTTTGATCCATGATCTGAAATAAAAATCTCAAGAATCTTGAGATTTAACTGTCATGGTAAATTGATATTAAAAACTATCAATTAGAATGAGCAAGTTCATATAAATTAAATATGCATAGGATTTACTGACTTGTTACAAATATTCAAAAGTATATAGTAATTAACTTTAGTCAGAATTGCTAAAATCCAATTCAAACAGAATACTCTTGTTTAACAAAAAAAATATACTCTGAATTTAAACAAGAGAAACACGTACATCTTCATATGTATGTGTATATTATTAGGGATACACTGATATATTTATATTGGTAATGATTTTTGAATCCTGGTTGAATTGTTTGAAAGAAAAACGACTTTGATAATTCAAAGGAAGTTTAAATCAAACTTAAAAGTGCAAATGAATATAGGTGGACATCCAGACACATAAATTAAATGTGCATATGCACGTACATAGAGATCAAATTTAGACGTCTGAGATTAAATTTAGACGTCAGTCATAAGAATTTAGACGTCTGTCACAAAAATTTAGATGTCTGAATTTAGTTCAAAATGTTTTTTTTACTCTCTGTTTCAATTTTAGATCTCTGAGCCGTCTGTCATAATAATTTAGACGTCTGAGATTAAATTTAGACGTCTGTCACAAAAAATTTAGATGTCTGAATTTAGTTCAAAATGTTTTTTACTCTCTGTTTCAATTTTAGATCTCTGAGCCGTCTGTCATAATAATTTAGACGTCTGAGATTAAATTTAGACGTCTGTCATAAGAATTTAGACGTCTGAACTGCTGATTTTGTCTAATTTGCCTATTTAGAAAAGAAATAAGTGGCTATGTCAATAGCTTGTATGGTATTCTGATTTCTATTTGATTCAAATTCCCTCTGATGGAAAAAAAAATCCTTATGAAATTAAGGTAGAAATAGGAGGGTCATTTCACATATGTTATGTGGCTTTATGTTTCTTACTTTAATGTGAAGGTAATTTTACCATTTTTGTTAATATGGGTATGATGCACATATTCAAATTTTCATATTTTCATAATTTGGCTGACGAGCTAACGAATGTCATTTAATTTTATTTATCTAAGTAATTTAAATCTAAGATTGCATAGTTAATTTAAATATATGAACTAAAACATAAAATATAAGAAGAAAAGTGAGATGGGTTTTATAAGTAATTATGGTAATTTTAGATGTAGGTATTTGAAGTGAAAAGTATAACTTTATAATGCAATGTATAATAAATTTGTTGAGACGGGTGAATTACAAATAAAAAAAATTATTATTGATTTATGTGATTTATATGTCGTAATCGAATAAAAAATTAGTTTTATAAATGTGGTTGGTATAATAGTGGTATATATACTGAAATTTCCATTGTTTGGTATTTCTTAGAAATATCAATAAATGTTAGTTAACTTAATTTACTAGTTTAAATGTTTGATTATGTAATTAACCTAAATATATGAACTTGAATATAAAATGTCAAGAGTTAACTGATGAATTATTTGTAAATAATTTTATAAACTTTTAAATGTATATACCAAAATGTGAAATGGTGAAAGTGATTCAATGAAATAAGTGTAAATTGATAAATTTAAATATTTGAATTTAAAATATCAAGAGAGAAAAAAAGAGGAGAGAGAAAATTCCTAGAATCAATGAAAAAGTTAGAATTTCTTTTGCTTTACTAGTATTTAATATATTAGCGTGTAGCATGTGCATTGCACGTGGTATGTTATGGAAAAAGGAAGTTATAAATAGTTTTAAAGCATAGAATTTATTATGGAATATATGGTGAATTTGTTAGGATAAATGAGTTATAAATTAAACTTTCTATATTTCTAGGTGTGTAATTTCTGTTATGAGATTCATGTTTTACTATATTTGACTAAAAATTAAATTTTTTTTGTTGATAAAATGAGTTGTATATTGATTTATTATTTCCTAGGATTTAATATTTGTTAAGAAAATAAATGGAAATTATTATTCTTAATTAATTTTGAAATTAGTACTTTAATGAAATTTTTGTATATAAATATTCACGCACATAGATTTTAAAATTGACATTAAGCTTTTGAAACAATCTGCTAAATGATAAATGATTTGTAGATTGAATTTCAGAAATTACGAGAATTGGTTAAAATACCTAAAAATGGAAGTGTATAATGTTAATGAATCGGTATATTAGTATGCATTTAAAGTTCTTATAGCACATATTTATCAAATATAAGTATATGATATCATCAAAGTGATAAACAAACTATTTATTTAACTACCAACATAAATATTAAGTAAGAATAAGATCTAGAATGTTACGAATCACCTTGCCATTTTAAATATGTCATAAATGTGATTTTTAATCTACTATTTAAAATCTAGAAAATTTTAAAAAACATTCAAAATTTACTGGTAAAAGATAATAAAATACAAAAGAAAATATTTCTAATCAAAATATGATATAGTTTTTGACCATTATTATCATAAATTACGGATATAAATAGTTAAAATGTAACTTTTTAACAAAAACATTCTAACTGAAAATATTTATTATTTTTTAACATTATAGAATACAAACATTCAACACTTGTCATTAAGTGCAATGACATCCTTCACAAAAAAATATTAATGATAAAGAATCCATTTAATTGACGTACCAAATTTGGAAAGGAAAAACGTTTTATATGTTTGTAATGATATATCAATTTTAGAAGAAAAAAAATAGGATTTATGTATATATTTGTTTGTAATGAAATTCCAAATTTAGAAAGAAAAAATTGTGTATATATTTCTTTGTATTAAAATACTAATTTTAGAAAGAAAGAAATTTTGTGAACTTGAATGTATAGTAATATAAGAGAACCAACGATAATTCTGTATATAATTGTGAAAATTTTGAATCATATGGACTTGAATAAAAAAAATTAGTTTTACCATTTTTGTCGATAAGAATGTGGTATACACATTGAATTACATTTTTTATGATTTATTAAATCAATTAATGAATATTTGTTAATTGGATTTATTTAAAAAGTTTATATTTAAGATCACTTAATAAATTCAAATATAAGGACCTGAATGTAAATCAATATAAGAAAACTTAGGAGAAATCCGTAAATAATCATAAAAATTATTAAATATTGGTATCTAAACATACAACAATGGAGGAGAAATTTAGTAGAACATTGTAATAATTTGTGTATAATTATAAAAATTATAAATTATATGGACTTGAATGAAAAAATAATTTACCACTTTTATCAATACGAGTATGGTACACACGTTGAATTGTCGTTTTTAAAAAAAATCATTAGGTCATTAATGAATGTTTGTTGATTGTATAGATTAAATAAGTTTAAATTTAAGATCATCTAACTAATTTTAATATATGAACTTAAATGTAAATACTAAAATAAAACTCGGGAGAAATCGATAGATAATTGTAAAAATTATTAAATGTTGGTATTTAAATCTAAAATGATAGAAAATAGAAATAATAGAAACATTGTAATAATTATAATAATAATAAATTGAAGGAATTTGAAAATAAAATATCTAAAGAGAATTACTATTATTTAATAGATCTTGAACCAAATCGGTTTTCGTCTTAATGATTACTTAATTTATAATTCAAATCAAATTGACATTCTTACAGTAAAATACGTACCAAAACATAAACTGAACAAGATCAAAATTAATCTGGGAGAACTTTGGAAAAGAAAAGAAACAAAAAAAAGGGAGAGAAAATCATATGGCACTGGCCAGAGAATTGAGACGTTTAGTATTCAAAGGCAAATCAAACGAATTTAGGGTCTCGAGTAGCGCTGTCAATGGATACCCAAAAAATCAAAATCCGTCCGCATCCGCATTCGAAAAGCGGATAAATATCTGATATCCGGAAAAACGGATGGGGATACGGATACGAAGACATCCGCATCCGAAAATTATCCGTTCGGTTTTTATCAAGATTATAGTTCAAATTATGTGTATTTTAATGTAGTGAAAGATATTTTTTAATTATTTTATTAAGTTAGTAGTTTGTATTATATGCACATAATGTTTTTTAACTACTCGGAACTATTTATTATCATCATATTTGTTAATTTTTAACACTTTTATAATCAATGGGATTGAAAAATATTTATTTAAACTAAAATTTTCTTTTTATAATTTTTGATTTATCAGTCGTTAGCAAATAGGATAATTATCCGATATCCGTCCGTATCCGCGGATGCGGATATGCGATATCCGAAAAGGATTTCTGATGCGGATGCGGATATGTCACTATCCGTATTCGAAAGCGTCCGTTGACAGGCTTAGTCTCGAGTCCTCTTGGAAGCTCAGGAATAATGAAATGCTGAGAAATATTTATTCCAAAATCCGCTTTATGTTATTTTTTTTCTTTCTTTTTTTGAATTTTACAGCCCATTCTCAGCCCAAATAACATAATTCATTTTCACCGCTAGCACACGTATGATGTTAAAATTATGTTGATGCCAAAATTATAACGATACGTATGTGAATAGCAATTAAGTTTTTATCTCTAATTTCCTTTTTATTTTCCATTACGTACGCAGTGGTATTTATTACATTTTAGTATATGTATTTTTAGTTCCTTGACTACAGTACTTGAATTTACAGCTTCTTGATAGGGAATTTATAGCTTCTTGATAGGGCATGAACTTGTGATTATTCAAGTCCGTTAATACCTAATACCATTGCTAAAAAATATCATAAAATTTTACACTTTGCTCTATTTGGTACCAAACCTTTTAAGAGGCTACCAAAGACATCATTTTCGACTCATTTTTGCATGGCGAACAACCGTCGACCAATACTATTTTCCACAGCCATCAACCAAACAACTTTACGCGGTGGTTGATTGCCATGTGAAATGACTTTGGAATTAGAATACGAATAAATTTTATTATGTTTATTATTTTTTTCTATTGTATTAGAAAGAGTGAAACTCGATGTACTTAGCACCACACTTATTCAGTTTATTTATTTTGGACTTCTTTTCTTATTTCCAGCTTGTTAAATTTGATAGCGTTATAGGCTGATTATTTCTTAATTAGATTCATTTATTTAAAAACTGTAATTTCACTAAATTTTCATTTCCAGCCAAGTTTATCATTTTAAGTTTTCAATGATTTCTTGAAACTGAATTTCTTTTGTAAAAAATAGCTCTTTTCTCAATTTTTGAACTGGTTATTTATTAGCGTTTTCGTTTTCAAAATTTCATTCACTATTTTTACGAATAAAATTGTCTATAAACTTTGTTTTGAATTATGTGAAAATTTGTTGATTGTATTTCACTTTTTTTATTTTTTTGCTACTTATCTCCTATTATGCAATTTTGCCTAAATTATAATTTGAAAAGAGAGAATTAGAGAAAATGACAAACTTTGAAAAAAGATTAAATTGAATGACATGAAGTTTTATTCTTAGGCTGAAGGATAAGGGCTAGTTATATTTAGCATTATATTCAACTTTTACACTATACAAAATGCTAGTTATAACTAGCATTATATTCAGTTTTACACTACAAAATATGCTAGTTATAACTAACATTGTCCTTCAGCCAAAAAAATAAATTTGTCGTCCTTCAGTCTAATTTTTTTTAAGTTTGTCTTTGTGCCTACTTTTCTGTTTTGAAAATATAACAGAGTATTTTCAAAATATTGGTATAATGTTCTGTAATTCGCAAGTTCATTAATATGCAAATCAGCCAAATTATTTATTTTATTTTCAAATATGCATGGCTATAATGTTTCTAAATTTGGAGGTTCAATGATGTCCATATCAGCCTAAGTAATAATTTTTCTACCTAATCATACATTTATGACCATTAACGACTATCCAAATATAGCACTGTATATACAGTCATTGTGTATTTCTTTTCATTATATTTTGGAAGGTGATTCAAACCAATAAACATGTGAGTAACAATCACATCTCCTTGAAGCAATTGTACATGGAATTACTGAAAAAGAGAGCTATCAGCTGCAGTCGTATTCCAATGACTATAGATGACACTTGCAATTTTATTAGATAATCGGAACATTGTGGGACCCACTTATTAAAGTATTTAGTGTGCTACAATTCAGTTAATATTCAATTAACATAGACGCCAGTGTCATCTATAGTTTTGAAGTATAATTACTATTTCAAAAGTAAAATGCGAAATATTTTTGGTTCGCTTAAATTAGACAATCAATCAAACCGACCAAACTTAATTCAGTCAGTTTTGGTTTACTTTTCATTTTTATTGATTTTAGTTCAGTTTAACAATTTTTTTATCGAATCAATCAAACCAACCAAAAGTTCATCCTTAGTCTAAACTATCTAATGTAGTTTTTACGTGCAATTGGTCATATCAAATATTTCCAAAGATCTTTTAACCAAAGGAAAATAATCAAATATATTTGAGCTTATTCGTATGTGCATTGTACTAAATAATCCAAAATTAATCACAATACAAATAAGAACAGATTTCAAGATCAAATAAACTTGAGTCAAGATATTATAGCCGATAGTAGTTGTAATTGTAAACAAATTTTATACCAATTGAACCATAACAAAAATTTATTAAACATGATATCGGCACCATTCCGATGGACAAAAAGCTAGATTTGATTAGACCCATCAAAATATGAACTAACTCACTAACCTAACTCAATTACCCTACTTATAAATGGATTGGGTCAACCCATTTATAAATCTTTAGTAAATGGGTCATAAACGAATTGACCCATTTTAAAAAGGGTTACAAATGGGTAACCCATTTACCCGTTTATTAAAAACTTAAAATTCAAAAATATAAATTTTGAAAATAAGAATTTTGAAAATTTGAAACTTTTTACTCGAATGCTTCATTTTGTGAACGCAAGATGTAGTTCTCCATGGTGACTAATGGTTTTATTTAAAAACTAACACGCTACATTGCCATATTTGAACTCCATTTAGGCAAAAGCCGCTATTTTTTTTGTTCAAACTGCAATAACTTTTTCGTACTAAATCAGAATCAAACGAGACTTTGACCGATGAACTTCAGTTAAATTACGGATAATATGGAACACTCAGATACTTCATCTTATGAACGAACACTATAGTTCTCCATAATAACTAATAGTTGTACTTAAAAATAACATGCTACATTCCATATTTGAACTCCACCTAGGCAAAAGTCACTATTTTTTTTGTTCCGACTGCAGTAATTTCTTCATACTAACTCGAAATCAAGCGAGACTTCGACCGATGAATTCCCACCTAAATTACGGACAATA
This sequence comes from Allium fistulosum, assembly GCA_030737815.1. Taxonomy (NCBI): domain Eukaryota; kingdom Viridiplantae; phylum Streptophyta; class Magnoliopsida; order Asparagales; family Amaryllidaceae; genus Allium; species Allium fistulosum. The sequence goes on along the minus strand of CM060906.1, from coordinate 101,471,781 downwards.
TAGAACACTCGAATACTTAATCTTGTGAATGCACACTGTAGTTCTTCTTGGCGAGTAATAGTTGTACTTAGAAAATAACATGTTACATTCCCATATTTGAACTCTACCTAGACAGAAGCCGCTATTTTTTTTATTTAGACTGCAATAATTTTTTCAGACTAACTCGGAATCAGATGAGACTTCGATCGATGAACTCGCACCTAAATTACGGACAATATGAAATACTCAGATACTTCATCTTGTGAAGCATGTTGTAGTTCTCCATGATGACTAACGGTTGTACTTATAAAATAACAGGCTACACCCCCATATTTGAACTCCGCTTGGGCAGAAGCCATTGTAGGATCGATTTCACCCTAGAGAAAAGGTGAATAGGGTGATACTAATAATAATAAAAATTAATGCGGAAATATATAAAATAATTGCAGCATGAATAATAGCAGAATAATAAAAAGCAAAAATAGAACAACACAGATTTACCCAGCTTCGGCGAAACCCTACCTACGTGCTGCTCCTGTAACGACCCGGATTTTTCGACATTGGATTTGGGATATTTAAATCGTTTTAAATATTAAAATTGGATTATAAATTGATTTTGAATGTGAAAGATTAGTTTTATTTATAGAAATATATTCAGAATTTAAAATATAGCAATTTATCTAATAATTTAATTATTGAGATTCTATAATTAAATATTGGTTAAAATAGTGAATCTGGAGTTTTAAGCGTGATAAAAATAATTTAAGGGCTTGTAAAATTTATATTAATAATACTGAAGACAATATAACTTTTAAAATTGAATTCGAAAGTAATCTGTTCAATTTTAATATTGTTTAAATTGATATTTAAAAATAGCCTTCCGAGGCACAGTCTCGGAATTCGACGAAACTAATTCCATTGGATCCATAATATTGTATTATTATCGGATTTCAAGTTTCGTAGCTTTTGGAATTATCGTTTAGCCGTATGAGATATAAACGCGCTGAAATTTATATCGAAAATTTAAAATAATAACTGGGTCCAAAAAGCTATCTTCTCCATACGATAGAACTCGAAACCTTTTCCAGTGTGTTCGGAATAGGGGTATAACATTATGGACACTTAGCGGCATGCCTCGATAGGGGTTCGAGATTTTAAGTTACGTATAGCAGAACATTTTGAAAATTTAAACTGAATTATATATATATATATATATATATATATTGTTATATCAACTCTTTATTTCAGCTATACCATTCCTTTTTAAGCACACCAAGATCATGTCCCTTTCTCCTATTTTCACATGCAACCATTTTATTTATATGAAATCACCTCGTTCAAAAAATAAAATAAAATAAAGCACCGAACGAAAAAAAGAGGGAAATATAAAATAGAAATCGATCTCAGATAAAGTCGTGATGGAGGCGTGTTCGCGCACGAAAAAAAGGGTTTGTCTTGGGCGAGGCATACTCTGGCAAGGCATGTGAGCCTGGGAGAAGCGACCAAATCAAGTCGATGAGGCAAGCCGGTTCGCAACAAAGAGAGTGGTGACCGAAGGAGGGCGACGAGGCATGTTGGTGGATGGTGGCGCTCTATCATAACTTGCGTGTGCTGTATAGCATGGAGATATGGGGCCGTGCGATCTACGAGGCGAGGGAGGTTGAAGTCGCGATGTTGGGTGGCGGTGGCTTCGCAAGCAATCAAGGGTTCAGGCGCGTACGATCTCGCGGTGGGAGCTAGGTCTAGAGTCGGGTCGAGTTCGACAAAGGATAAATTGCATTGAGGTATAAGCATATTTTAGTTATATATATATATATGTTAGAAAAATAATAATAAATTGCAGTAAGGTATAGGTGTTTTTGGTTAATAAATACATATAGGATTTAAAGAAAAAAAATATTTCATCTATAAACTGTTTAAGGAAAATTCGTACCAGCAAGATATATATGCCATTTATTTTTCAATTTAAAGATTTATATATATATATACATATACGGTAAAGACAAAATTTTACAGTAAAGAGGAAAAAAATTATCTGTTAATCAATTTTTAAAATGTTTAAGTTAATCTTAATTTAATTTAAATGTATATAGTTAAAACGGTAAATATATGTGTATATATATAAGATTTTGGAAAATATAAGGATTTATTTGAATTAGGTTTTATGAAATCTATATAGAATATTTTTATAAGTATATATGTAGTTTCAAAAGAAAAGAGAGAAAAAAATAAATATACAAATACCCATTTTAAATTTACTAGTTTATTTTTGAAATAATGGATTTGGTGATAAATTTGTTCAACTAACGTATTTAATTTATTTGTTATACAAGGTCAAAAATCGGGGAACCAAGTCAAGATTGAAGTGGGTTGCAAACGAAAGTAATGGTGAGATTTTCTCACTCATTTGGATTACCTTATTAAAGTTTTAATGCTAAATTTAAATGATTGGATGCCTGACTTGATTGATAAGTTTATAATTTATCTGTTGGATGATATTATATATATAATAGTATATATACTAGTATTGGAGTGATTGATATTCCTGCATTATATAGCAGATGAGACCCTATGCACCCCGCATAATAACGGATGACCCTATATATCATGATATCCCCCTCGAAGTGGGATTGGTATTTTATTTGTTGACTAACATCTATAGATGTAGGGAAAATAGGTTGGAGGGATCCAACAGGATTCCTCAAAATATTTATTGTTCATATATATATATATATATATATATATATTGATATATGATATGATGGATAAATTGATATGGTTTGGGTGTGAATTGAATTATTTAGTGTTAAATAGCATGGAAATTAAAATGGGCATTTCGAATACCAGAAAATAATTAAATTGAAGGAATTTAAAAGGAAATTTGAAAGAAATTATTTATATTGAAAATGGGATTTATTCTAAAGGGAATTAAGTAGAATAAAAATATATCAACCAACTGAGGTTATACTTAACTATTTGAAATTGGTTTAAGTATAGATTTGAAATTAAATTATATATTAAGGGCTTGAAGAGATATTGGAATCGATAAATAAACTTGAAATAAAATGGAATTTTATTAAGGGAAGATTATAAAGTGGAATTATAAATAGAATTTGTTTTTATAAATAAATGGAAAACTCAAAGGAGTTTATAAATTTATGATATCAGTGGATATGTGGAAAATATAAGTTAATGGTGTGGACTTATATTGGGCAATAGGAATTGTTTTGAAAAGAAATAGTGGAATATTTTTCAAAATATGAGGAACGGTGATAAATTTGGATATAGTCGAGGTGATACGAATCAAGAGGAATTTATGAATTTAATTGGTGAATATTGGAATTTCTTAAAAATAGATTTTTGTGCGAAACGAGTTGGAAATGTACAAATAAAGTTGTAAATGATTTTTGAAAGAAATAGGAAATAAATGAATATTTTCCAAGTGTTGAATATCAAATGGAATAGGAAAAATATGCTAAGTATTGAGCAAGGGTTGGAATTTGTTTCTTGAGAATAAAAAGGGATTTGAAAACTATTTTCAAAGTGTTGAAATATGGAAATAATATCTTGAGTTGATATTTTGAAATAAATAATTTGGAGAATTATTTAAGGCCTAATGGTTGCTTGTGGATGTTATATGATAGTTAAATAACCGACTATCAATATTGGCCAATGCGCTGATCGTTTCGAAGAGACCGGGATCGGATTTAATTATCCGAAAACCACTTCGATCCGGTTTGAACGTCGAATGAATACCGTGAAGATGATGAAGATGGTGATTCGGTTTTTCCAGACCCAGGACAACTTGTATGGATGAATGCTAACAGACCATCTTCATTGGAGGGCGATGAGCATTCTAAGTAAATGTGCACTTTAAAAAGGTATCGCTTAACCTCGAGCCTCATCAACCGGGAATGGCTAAAACAGGGGAGGTGCAGCAAGGCTAAGTGGGTAGCACCAATTAGGGTAAGGTCATCCCTGTCTAGAGTCCCTTTTATTTCGGCTGTATGGCGGTTGCTGATCCCAATCGCGGGGTGATCTTATTCGGACTATCCAGTAAGGGGTAGTCCGGTCTTGTGTTGCAGGGGATCGGGAGTGGTCCCCGATACTCTGATCTAGGCCAGGTACTGTGACGGGAGGTACCCCAGTAGCTCTGCCATTGTATGGAATCCAATCTCCAATAAGCGCCCGTACGGTTTGATTGTGCCCAACTATGCTGGAACGTGAGATGTAAGCATTTCAGCTAGATTCTATTTTACTTTCTATAGACACTATTATAATATTAGACGGATTTGATAAAAATGTTTTGGTTATCGTAAGGTAAAAACCCGTTATGTTTATTTGTGGCATGGTCTTACGAGATACCTTTGTTTCAAAGAATTTTCGAAAATATAATAATCCAATTGAGTGTGGTTTTCTCATGCTGGTTTTCTAGACCGACTCGGGTGTTGTTTTATTATGATGCTCGGGTCAGACCGAGTTGAACAAATTCAGGGTAGGATTCTATGGAGCTCAGGAAACGAGCAGGATGACGAGGCATATTTTCCGTAGATTTGTATTTCTCCTGTGTAAGGATAAGTTAATAAACTGTCCAGATTTGATGTATTGGATTTGTTGTATTCTGATAAATGGTATGTATATTAACAGTACATATCTTGTATTTAAAATCTGTTATTATATATTATATTTTGTTCCGCTGCGATTGTGAGATTCTGATGTTGTTTATTTTCTTCTTCTACCTCTTTATTTTCTTTTACCCTAGTTATTTGCGTTTTCGTACACTTTGGGTTGAACGTGAAAGAATTATTATCAACTCAAGGGGTACGGATTTGCGGGTCACTACAGCCCCCAAGGTTTCTACTAGAAATTAAGTAGTCAGATGCTTACACACATAAACTTGCGACACCCGCTATCGACTAACCTAACTCTACGCTCAAAAGCATACCACAACTCAGCCACCGAGTTGCGAATTCTCGAACTACACCACCGTAGATCGTCCCTAGTCACACGACTAGAATTTTACAAAAGTTTAAGAGAAAATTACAAAATAAACTAAACAAAAACAAAACAAAGCCCTTTTTATATATTTAAGCCCAAACTATAAAATAAATAAAGCCGGCCCAAAAAGAAACTAAAAGAACTGTTCCCCTTTTATTTTTCTTGTGTAAAACTTTGGTCATTCTTCGTTGCTTTGTAATGTCTGCTTCGTTCCTCTTTGAGAAAATTAGGGCTTTGCTATAATTGAAGCTGCCGCTTGATTGTTGATCGATTACAGTGGCTAATGCACTGATTGGCTTCGTCAATCTATCTCTGGCTTTGACTTCCTTCGGCTGCTCCAATTTGTCGAGATCGAATGGTGCTTTGAATTGGTACGTTTGTCCCCTTTTTCGATTTATATTATATTTGACTTGATTCGAGTTCTGGATTGATGATTGCTCTCTGATTTTTTGTTTAAACTCGAATACCTTTGCCGATGATGATTTTTGGGTATTTAGAGGGTTCGAATCCCTTAGTTTGCGTTCGTATAATTTCGGTTTGAATTCTTCACATGATTTGCTCTGCCATTGATTTTTGATCGAACGATGTGATTAATCTTGACTTGTTCATATCATACGTATACTTCATGAATTTGAATTTAGGTATGTTCTTATCTCTTTTGACTTATATGATTTCGGCACTTTGAATTTTTGAGATAATTGACTTGGTTAATTTCTTTCTACTATCACTTGATCATCTGATTGATTTTTATCTCGGCCATGACTTTGTTAAAACTGTTAAATGCTCTGTTGCTTGATTACTAGTACATGTTCACTTGTTCAAACTGCTACTTTTCCTTGACTGGTTCATGACCCACGGCTTGTCATTTGAACACGAGATATATTGTTGACCTCATGAGAATTCACTGGTTATATTTTTTTTCTTTGAACCGTGACTTGATTTTATCTGCGACTATATTCACATTGCTACTGTTAATAACTCTGCACATAAAAATTTGGTTCTGGTCTTGTTACGAAGTCTGGTGTAAGTTGCATGTGTGGTTTTGTCATATTACAACTGATTCATGTATGTTGGTTTGATGTGTAGTTCCATGTCCAGTTTGCTTGCATATTGAACTGGTCTGCATTTTGCTCATTTGAGCTGCTTTGACTTGTGCATGTGTTTATGTACATGATGTTGGTTTGTATGACTATTTTTGATGTCTGGATGCCACTATGCACTCTGCTCTTCTGGACTTCTATGATGCATGTTGTTCTGGTCGCACTTTATTTCGATTGCACTTGAGTCATGTTGGGTCTGCTGTGTTTGGTCTTGCATATTTGTACATATCTTCATACTTGTATTCTCTGGCATCAATTCTATATGTTGCATCCTTGTTCCATTGATTCACTGGTAATCTGGTTTTGGTTCACTTCCTCTGGTAATTGAAGTTGTACATTTTATTCTGGTTGAAGTTGTTGCATTGTGTTATTCTCACCATATGTGCTAGATTCATGTTTTGTTGTATGTTTGTGTACTTTTGAGTTGGTCTTTGGTTCAGATTACATGTGCTCATTTGTGTGTGTACTAGGTTGTAGCCTCTGTTGCTTGATGCACCTCGTTCCACTTTGTGTATGCTTGACATGCTCTCTGGTTTTGGTGAATGTTGTAGTCTCCTTGGCCATTTCCCCTGATTTCTTGATGTCCATTCACTTGTTCAATTTCTGAACTGATACAGCCTTGGTTCTGTCATGCACTTAATCACTGGTCCTGTGCACTTGCCTTCATTTGGGTCCATGGTACTGGTGCCTTTTGTTGATGTTGCACTTGGTTGCACTGTCCACTTTGTTGCATATGTATGGTTCAGATGCTTGTAGAATATAGTCTTGTTCCACTGAGTCATTGAGTTTTGTGTTCTAGTTGTATACACTGGCCATTTCAGGTTTGGTTGTACATGAACTTGTATGCACTTAATTTTCTCTGGTTGCATCATACTCATGTATATACATGTATGCTGGTCTTCACTATTGAGGCTACACTTGTGCCATTTGATGTTTTGTTTGTTCACCACAGTTGACATGTGCATTTTGGAGTCTAGATTGTTGATTTGGTCGAGACTCTATGCACTTGAGTTAAATTCAGCCTCAGCTCGGGTTTGACCTTGTGCTCACCTGTCCCTGCAGTTTTATCAAGTGTATATCGGTGTGCACGGCCTTGTGGCATGTACAGTGATACACTGTGCATGTCACAAGTTGTTTGTGTATGATGAATTCAAAAGATCAAGTGTGAAGTGTGTGAATGTGATGTGTTGTGTGGTGCAGTACTACATAATGTTTGAGAAATTCTACGAGATTAAGAGATGTTCGAATGATAAGATTCAACCGGGGTAACCGTCATCGCTGACCGTCACAACCGTGCCATCCTGACTTCGGAGAATGATCCACGCTGGAGTTCGTTAAATTTGTCAAATTACAGTTCCATCGACGAGCTTCGAAAGACAGTCAAATATGCAATTATACACTCAAGTCCAATTGTGTAAGGAATGAAGCGCGTCGGAGTCAAATGTTTGGTTATGCAAGATTTCGTATCCGTCAAAGTTCAAGGTTGGATCGTTCCACAAGAAGTCTTGTTCGTATCGATCGCATGGAGGTTATTTCGTATCGATCAAGAACCCCCGGTTTTGTATCGATCGTGGGCCACAAATTCGTATCGATCATCAGGTCTGGAGCTTCGTATTGATCGCATTTTTCCAATCGATACGAAACCACTCCCTCCATCGATAGAAATTTCCGCTGTTTCCAATCGATACGAATTTCCATTGTTTCCAGAACGATACGAGGCATTTCATCTCACTCCAGTGTTCGTTCGTTTCCGTTATCCTTTCTTCTTCCTCAGGCAGACGCCATGCCGCTCCTCACCCTCGACCTTGCTCCGACCACCTACGGCCTCCTCATCGCCAGAATCGGCCATGGATATGAATGGATTGGCAAGTGGGCCTAAGTCTCGTTATTCTTAATACAAGTTCTTTGGTTAATTACATGATTTCAACAATTAGTTCAAGGAATTAGTGGGTTGGTGGACTCGGAGACGAAGGTTTTCTTTTCTCGAGCAATTGAGCGATTCGAAGACATAGGCTAAAGGCTTGTTTCGATTCGAAGGCAAAGCCGAAAGTGAATAAGTAAAAAATTTCTAAGTACAAAATCACGTATTTATATGGGTGTGAAACCGAGAGTAAGAAATGTTTCGCCTCCCAGTCAAAACGACCGGTTGCAACAGGTCTATCATCAGATCGATGCGAATTGGTTATACGTGTCCCTCGACCTAAACTCCATCGATACGAATTGTCCTATTCATATCCATCACACACGACCCATGAAGACTTACGCATCGATACGAATAGTACCTAGAGGACCAGCTACTCTATTCGCATCCCTCATAAGACCATCGATGCGAAATGTTTATTTCGTATCCATCGATACGAAATCCTTATTCATGTCAACTGTTTTCGACTCCATCCGAGACTCATCGATATGAACTGAACTATTCGTATCCATCACTTCAAAAGTTGTAGGGGTTCACAACCATCAATGCGAAGTTCGTCACAAAATAATATTTGGATAATTCAACTCTATTGATACAAGATTCATGTTTATTCATCCTGAATCGATTCAGGAGAGGATCGATACGAAGGAACATTCCAAAACAACCATCAAGCGTTGTTACATCTTGAATTTCTCATCGATTCAGGAGAGGATCGATACAGAATTTGATACAAGAGAACTGACGACGACTCGTGAATGTGTGACGTTAACGGGAGTCAGGTTAACCTATATGCATGTATGTCGGACTAATATTCAATTTTCAAAATTCACAGGAATTGAATACTCGCTTGATGATGGTTACAACAACAAACCAATAATCGCTACCATACATCGCTCGATTACAACAGCCGACGGTACAATAGTTGGCAGTCTACGGTTCATTATTTATGTCTCTATGGATCAATCAAAGATTACAACTTCCGACGAGAAGACGATAACTGTTTAACAAGTCAAAAGGAACTATTCAGAATGAAGATTGTAGCTTTTCAAAGCACGTCGTGTTTTCACAAGACGTACTTTGGGGGGGGGCAAATGTTATCCCGCCTTTTGGCAAGGCCGTGATACCAAGAGCTTAATTGGAAACCATAGACAGTCCGTCCCAAGGATCGGTTATACGCAGGCTCGCTATGGATATCGATGAATTTTGTTCGAGTCCGGATCAGGCTACAATTGATATGACATGACAAGCGAAGCTATGAAAGCCAACATTCCAAATTTCAAGTCAATCCGAGTTCGTATGCTCAAGATATGATCGATACAAATCAAGGAAATCAACAAAACCACGTCCATCATTTCGTATCCATTGACTGAAGAGCCTTGTTCATATCCATCAAGCATATGTAGTTCGTATCCATCAGGTGACCTTGGTTCGTATCCATCAAGTAATCATTACTTTGTATCCATCGTGAAACCACTGTTCGTATCCATCAAGCCAAGCAGAGTCGCCAACTGTTCGTATCCATCAAGCCAAGCAGAGTCGCCATCTGTTCGTATCCATCGCATCATCATTTGTTCGTATCCATCAAGTTGGAGCAACTTCGATCGATACGAATAAGGCCACACAATCGATACGAGCCGAGCAACTTGGATCGATATGAACAGAGCCACTTCGATCGATACGAATAGAGCTACTTTGATCGATACGAACAGAGCCACTTCCATCAATACAAACTGAGCTACTACCATCGATACGAATTGAACCACCTTCATCGGTACGAATAAGGCAACGGCTATCGATACGAACAAGGCAAAGACCTTGGGAAGACTCGGTCAACTCGACATCGAAAGTGGAGCGATCCAAAACTCAAGCGCCAAGTCAACTCACGAGCACGTGCTCAGTATCGGTTCGAAGTGATCGATGTGAACGTATCGATTCGAACAAGGTAACCTAGGGAAGACGTGAACTTGCATCGATCATAACTCGCAATCCACAAGTCCAAATTCTATGAAATTTTCACAGGAGCTTATGTATGACCTAAAGAATGTTCATGCTAAGTTTCGACTCGATTGGATCAAATCTTGATCGATACGAAATTCGTTCGTATCGATCACGGATCAAGTCGAAATCGTCTGGGATCGATCGCGTTGGCCCACCCATGTGCCAGAAGAGGTCTCCCGAGATCTGAGCAAGATATTTGCATCCTACGCCTATAAATAGCGCCCCAGAGCCTACAGAAAAAGGATCTTTTGGCTCTTTGACGTCCAGACTCTGTCGAAAACATTTTTGCACTACAAGGCTGCTGTTGTACTCGAATTTCATTACTATAATTCGCTGTAATCCGATGTAATCAGTTGTAATCATCAAGAAAACATTAATAAAATCATCAATTTTATAGTGGACGTAGGCAACACGCCGAACCACTCTAAATTTCTGTGTTTCTACATATTTTCTTGTTTGTTTTCGAAGTGTTTGTTAGATAATCCTCTTTTTCCATTTAATTTCTTTATTTTTATCTCTTCAAACCCTTCCGAAGAGTGTTGTGCCCAATTTTGGTACAGACAAACTGAGGTAAATAACATTTTCAAAACACACACTTTAATTTGCACTACAAAATATTTTCTTTTTCAATTTTACTACGTCAGTGTTTATTTTGCAGATAGCCTAGATGCTGGATTCAAGCTGAAACAGAGTTGAAGATAAAAACATAAGTGTTGAGTGAATATGTAGTGAGGAGTAATATGTAAACTAAAAAGTTGTATTGTAATTGAAAAATGTATATATGTAGTGAGAGCTCAAATTTGTACTATTCAGATTTGTAATAAAATATTTGCTTGAATAAAATATTTGTTCGAATATGAATTCTATGTTATTTATTTTATTCAACAAATATTTATTAATTATTTGGAAAATAAAATAGTACAATAACAAATACATTTAAACGAATGTATATATGTTTATTATCGTCAAAAAAAAATCATAGGCTATTGTATTCTACAATCTTCCCCTTTTGATGATAACAAACATATATTAAGATTTTGAATTTATTAAATGTATTTGGCCATTGATGAAATCTATTTTCTCTCCCTATTTGAATGATCCCCCTACAACAAAGCTATCCCTACATAGATGCGTGTAGTTAAAACTGAAAAATTAATTAAAAATAACTTTGAATAAAAACACTTTTGAATATTAGTAAGAATATTGCTCAAAAACCAAAATCTTAACCTCTCTCCCCCTTTTGTTATCATCAAAAATAATAATAGTAATTAAAATAGCTACGATTTTGATTAAAAATATAAATCAAATCAAGAGAGAAATATTATTTTCAAATTTCAATTAATCAAACAAAAATCATAATATTTTATTAATTAGAGACAAACTCCACTTTAGAGAAATGGTGGGGTTATGGAAACTTTTATATAGCGACAAGAGTTTAATTTTTTTCAATAAAAGGAACAATTTGTGCATTTTCTCTTTTCAAATATTATACAAAAAAAATGCAAATCATTTATTAACCATGCATAACCGTTAAGACTTTTAAATGAGGTTAGTAGTTACCCCTCCTTTTTTTAAAAAATAAAATAAAATATGTCAAGTATTTTCTAGCCATGCATAACCGTGAGGACTTTTAAATAAGATTAGAATATACTTGATATTTATCCCCTTCTTATATGCGTCCCATCCATGCATAACCGCGATGAATTTTAAATGAGAACGGAAGCACATATATAGAAATTCAAGTAATTCACAAATGCATAATCACGAGGACTTTTAAATGAGAGTGAATACTTTAGGATATAATTATTTTACAAAAAAATATTTCCTTATTTTGAAATATCAAATTCTGCATACTATATTATGATGTATGGATTGACAGAAAGGTGAAAGTGATAGAAATGATCATGGAATAAGTACTAATTTAAAAATATTATAAAATTTGTTTAATTTTCATGAAATTATAAAATTATACTTCCTCTTGTTATGCAATATATTTTAATCACTATCCATCACTTTTCAAGCACTATAATAATTTTGATAAGTTCCAAAAGATTCAATTAGTCACTGATTATCTTTTCTACAGTATATCTCTTACCGAAATAAATTAGAGTATTTTTAACATGGTGAAAACCCAAGTTTCAAAAAATAAGTGAAAATAAATTTTCTGTAAGGGGGTTTTGTGAAAATAACTTTTAGTTGAAAATCAATATAAATAATTAAATAATTGCACAAATGATTTCAACATGAGATGATATCAGATACCACTTGTATTTGAGGTATTCATGGTGATATACAGTGGTATATAAGAAACACGTGTACTCCTCAACACTTGAATTGTTTTAGCACGTCCATTTATATCAAGCACAAGTAACGTAATCTAAATTGAGCAAAAACACACAAAAAAAATTTGTTAAAGCAGTTTTTCTTGAAATTCCAAAGTGAATCCATAAAAATCTAAACAGAAAAGTTGTAGCATTATCGGTTAGCTTTATTACATAACTTCAAGAATTTTACAAATCGGAGTTAAGAAGCTCAAGATATGGCAGAAATACTTCAACAATGTCGATGAAAACATACTTAACAATATGTGAACAAAATTGAGTTAAGAGATCATACCTCACTTTCCTTTGATTTCGTGATATCCGAAATGCGATGATCTCCATCTAAACTTTATAGGCCAAGGAACATTTAAATTTTAGTTTATTAATCACCTAGAACAACTCGAAATCTATCTCCATTAAATTTGTTCCTTAGCCCACTTATATGTCTAAATTTTGGAGAAGACAAGTGGTCTAACTATGGATGTAGGACCACTATTATTATCTATTGAAATTTTTGGTACCCAATTTTGTCTATATAACAAACCGTTAGCATCTACAATTGTACCCTTGGTAATCCAAATTTGTTTAAATTTCAAACCATTTATATTCGTACCTTTTGGAATCCATATTTGTTTAACGGTTTTGTGTTTGTATATATTTTGACAATTATTCTTGCCATGTCCAATATTTCCACACTTTACGTATTTGGGTATCACACTTTTCCCCTTAACAGTGTTATTAGTCGTTTGTTCATATTTTGACACTTTTGCAAATCCAAATCCTTTCCTTTTATTCTCGAAGAGTTTATTTTCAAAGAGCATATTAAATGATTTTTCTCTAGTGAAAATTTCCGAGTAACCAACTCAAGTTTATTGACTTTGGATTTTAAAAGTTTATTTTCATTTATTAGCTTCGAACAACAACTAATGGTACTATCTCTCTTTTCAAAATTCTTCATTTTCAAGTCCATATTTTCATTTTTAAGCTTTCTAATTTTTATCTCAATTTCTAGCATCTCAGTTTCAAAGAGTTGGAGTTTTTTAAATTCAATTTTTTTCAAAATCCTTGATTTTTTTAATCTCCTTTTCAAACTCGTGATTTAATCGAATAATTTCAGATTTGCTCAAAATCACGTTTTTTTTCAAAGGTTTTGAAATTTTCGTTGACTTCATTTAATTTCTTTTCAAAAATCGCACATTTAGAACTTTTCGACTTCTTAAAACTATCCAACTCTTTTTGAAAAATGTTATTTTTACAAATCAACTCAGTTTTATTTTTTTCCCGAACTAAAATTTTGTTTTCTAACTTTTGAAAGTTTTCTTGAAAACAGGCAAATTCTTTTTCATAGTTCAAACACCTTTTGCAATTAGAATTTTTATTTTACTTAATATTTTTAAGCTCATTTTCCAAATCATTATTTTTCTGACGCAGTTTAGCTTGTTCCCTTTCCAACTTATTATTTTTCATCTTAAGAGATTCATTATTTTCAATTGATTTTCGACACAAGAGAACTAAATCATGAAATGAAAGATCACTTATCCCATCGGCTATTGAATCTTCATTACTACTGTCTTTTGAAAATCCTGTCAAGCACATTTCTTCAGCTGAGTCGATTGTGGGGGATTTCTCACCGTTGTTGACTTTTGCACCATATATTGAATCAAAAGTATTCCAGATTTCCTGTGCACTTCCACAATGAGAGATATAGTTAAAATTATTGCAATTAATATAAGAATATAGTATATGCATAGCAAGAGCATTAATCGAAGTATTTTTTGTCTACTATATCATGCCCATTTTCAATAATATCCCAACATTTAAAATTAACAGATTTTAAATAAAATTCCATTTTTAATTTCCAATTAAAAAAACCTGTTCCATTAAAAATAGTGGAAATAATACTGTAACTGACACTCGCTAGATTTGCAACTAGGGTTAGACATCCTTGCTATTAACCTGCTCTGATACCACTTGTAGGATTAATTTCACTCTAGAGGGGGGATGAATAGGGTGATACTAATAAAAAAATTAATGTGGAAATAAATAAAATAATTGCAGCACAGATAATAGCAGAATAATAAAAAGCAAAAATAGAACAACACAGATTTACCGAGCTTCGGCAAAACCCTGCCTACGTACTGCCTCCAAGGTTTCTACTAGAAATTAAGTAGTCATATGCTTACACACGTAAACTTGCGACACCCGCTCTCGACTAACCTAACTCTACGCTCAAAACCCTGCCACAACTCAGCCACTGAGTTACGAATTCTCGAACTACACCACCGTAGTTCGTCCCTAGTCACGTGGCTAGAATTTTACAAAAGTTTAAGAGAAAATTACAAAATAAACTAAACAAAAAAAAGCAAAGCCCTTTTTATATATTTAAGCCCAACTATAAAATAAATAAAGCCGGCCCAAAAGGAAACTAAAAAAACTGTTCCCATTTTATTTTTCTCGTGTAAAACTTTGGCCGTTCTTCGTTGCTTTGTAATGTCTGCTTCGTTCCTCTTTGAGAAAATTAGGGCTTTGCTGTAATTGAAGTTGCCGCTTGATTGTTGATCAATTACAGTGGCTATTGCATTGATTGGCTTCATCAATCGATCTCTGGCTTTGACTTCCTTCGGCTGCTCTAATTTGTCGAGATCGAATGGTGCTTTGAATTGGTACATTTGTCCCCTTTTTCGATTTATATTATACTCGACTTGATTCGAGTTCTGGATTGATGCTTGCTCTCTGATTTTTTGTTTGAACTCGAATACCTTTGCTGATGATGATTTTTGGGTATTTATAGGGTTCGAATCCCTTAGTTTACGTTCGTATAATTTCGGTTTGAATTATTCACATGATTTGCTCTGCCATTGATTTTTGATCGAACGATGTGATTAATCTTGACTTGTTCATATCATATGTATATTTCATGAATTTTAATTTAGGTCTGTTCTTTTCTCTTTTGACTTATATGATTTCGGCACTCTGAATTTTTGAGATAATTGACTTGGTTAATTTCTTTCTACTATCACTTGATCATCTGATTGATTTTTATCTCGGCTATGACTTTGTTAAAACTATTAAATGCTCTGTTGCTTGATTATTAGTACATGTTCACTTGTTCAAACTGCTACTTTTCCTTGACTGGTTCACTTGTTCAAACTCGAGATCTATTGTTGACCTTCTGAGAATTTACTGGTTATATTTTTTTTCTTTGAACCGTGACTTGATTTTATCTACGATTATATTCACATTGCTACTGTTAATAACTCTGCACATATAAATTTGGTTCTGGTCTTGTTACGAAGTCTGGTGTAAGTTGCATTAGCGGTTTTGTCATATTACAACCGATTCATGTATGTTGGTTTGATGTGTAGTTCCATGTCCAGTTTGCTTGCAAATTGAACTGGTCTGCATTTTGCTCATTTGAGCTACTTTGACTTGTGCATGTGTTTATGTACTGTCATGATGTTGGTTTGTATGACTGTTTTTGAAGTCTGAATGCCACTATGCACTCTGCTCTTCTAGACTTCTATGATGCATGTTGTTTTGGTTGCACTTCATTTCGATTGCACTTGAGTCATGTTGAGTCTGCTGTGTTTGGTCTTGCATATTTGTACATATCTTCATACTTGTATTCTCTGGCATCAATTCTATATGTTGCATCCTTGTTCCATTGAACTCTGGTTGTGTTGTGAACTTCGAGTCTCTTTGCTTCGTATGTATGCACTTGTATATGTATTCATGTTTTTTGAGTTTGAGTCATTGTTGTTGTGTTGCTTCATTGATTCACTGGTAATCTGGTTTTGGTTCACTTCCTCTGGTTATTGAAGTTGTACATTTTATTTTGGTTGAAGTTGTTGCATTGTGTTATTCTGACCATATGTGCTAGATTCATTTTCTGTTGTATGTTTGTGTACTTTTGAGTTGGTCTTTGGTTCAGATTACATGTGCTCATTTGTGTGTGTACTGGGTTGTAGCCTCTATTGCTTGATGCATGTTTGCACCAAAATTGGTCACAAACCCCAAATATCGTGAAAGCACCAGTGTATAAACACAAATCAGCAGTATATTATCACAGATCATAGATCTAAGTAATGTAGAGGATAAAAAGTGAAGAAAGGATAAAAGAGGCACGAATTTTTATAGTGGTTCGGCGAAATCTATGGCCTACATCCACTTTATAATTTATTTATCACTTGTAGTTTCATATTACAAGAGATTTTTGAGGAGGAGAGGAGAAGTCACATTTTCTGTTTCGGTCCCTCTTTTTTTTGCAATACTAGGTGTATTTATAGCTGTAAGCCTTGACTTAGTGCTGGTGTGGAATTATAGTGACATTGACTAGGCTGATATTAATTGCACCATAATCTTATTATTTAAGGTAAGGATGGAGGGAATCAAGAAATATTTGATATGGAAATAGTTGGCATTAATTAGTAACAAATAAGCAGGTTATCATAGCATTTGTTGGGCATTAAATCCGGCTTTGATGGGTAATGAATTGGTATTTATGGTGGAGATATGACTAATTTTCATTAATTATTTGAGGTAATAAATGCAAGGAAATCAGGAAGTAAATCTTTAATTCTTCTTAAGGATGGTGACTAATTTGCTGGATAACATTTGCCCCCTGAAGTATGCCTTGTTGGCAACGAGGTATGCTTCGCTCAAGAACTTATGTTGGTGAAAGCAAATTTGTCGGCATCAAATTCTCATCTCTTTGGATGTTTGACAGATATTAAGTGTCGGACCATTCCTGCACAAGGAGATAGAGTTAATCATTCCTATTCGAGAGCATTCATATTCAAGAGATACTTTAGAGAGCAGTTCTCAGGTCGCTTCTATAACCTTTGATTGAAAGCAAGAACGATGTTGTAAAGATTTTTGAAAGGTGTCGCCTTCAGGAACGAATCAGAGCATGGCTGTGGACCGTTCAGGGTCGCTTATCACATGTGTAAGTCGTTCTCTAAGCACTAACATTTAAAACTAGTTTTATGCAAGAAATCATTTTTTATGAGGTGTCGCACTTGGGAAGGAATCAGAGCATTGGACCGCTTACATTCGGGATCGCTTACATGAGTAAATCGCTTCCCAAATGCTAACCTTTAAAGCATTTTTTGATGATGCACAATTCAAATGCAGAAAGGAGTCTAAATTCTAGATCTTATTTTTTTATAGTTAAGTTCAGTTGATGATAATTTCTATTTGATTAGCAGACCCTAGAGTCCGGTACTTATCTGAGTGAGAGGCTTTGCATGCCCCTTGTTTCTGGTCTTTGGTGGTTTCCCCCAGCTATTTGCTTCATGGTAGAAGGAAAGTTTGAATGAGAGGACGCCTCTTGGCTGCCCCCTTGCTGAGTTCCTTCCATAGCGCTTTTCCTTGTATGAGGCTTCTTCGTCTTCTAAAAGCTAGATCTAGGAACCTGTTTTCTGGATCTAAATATTTTCTTTCAGATCTGGAGTTGGATCTTCTTTCTAACATAGAATAAGCTTCAGATCTGAGATTCCTTTGTTCTTCTCAGTGAAAGCACCAAAGTGTTTGCGCCAAAATTGGTCACAAACCCCAAATATCGTGAAAGCACCAGTGTATGAACACAAATCAGCAGTATATTATCACAAATCACTGATCTAAGTAATGTAGAGGATAAAAAGTGAAGAAAGGATAAAAGAGACACGAATTTTTATAGTGGTTCGGCAAAATCTATGCCTACATCCACTTTATAATTTATTTATCACTTGTAGTTTCATATTACAAGAGATTTTTGAGGAGGAGAGGAGAAGTCACATTTTCTGTTTCGGTCCCTTTTTTTTGCAATACTAGGTGTATTTATAGTTTTAAGCCTTGACTTAGTGTTGGTGTGGAATTATAGTGACGCTGACTAGGCTGATATTAATTGCACCATAATCTTCTTATTTAAGGTAAGGATGGAGGGAATCAAGAAATATTTGATATGGAAATAGTTGGCATTAATTAGTAACAAATAAGCAGGTTATCATAGCATTTGTTGGGCATTAAATCCGGCTTTGATGGGTAATGAATTGGTATTTATGGTGGAGATATGACTGATTTTTATTAATTATTTAAGGTAATAAATGCAAGGAAATCAGGAAGTAAATCTTTAATTTCTTCTTAAGGATGGTGACTAATTTGTTGGATAACAATGCACCTTGTTCCACTTTGTGTTGGCTTGACCTGCTCTCTGGTTTTGGTGAATGTTGTAGTCTCCTTGGCCATTTCCCTTGATTTCTTGATGTCCATTCACTTGTTCAATTTCTGAACTGATACAGCCTTGGTTCTGTCATGCACTTGATCACTGGTCCTGTGCACTTGCCTTCATTTGGTCCATGGTACTGGTGCCTTTTGTTGATGTTGCACTTGCTTGCACTGTCCACTTTATTGCATATGTATGGTTTATATGCACGTAGAATATAGTCTTGTTCCACTGAGTCATTGATTTTTGTGTTCTAGTTATACACACTGGCCATTTCAGGTTTGGTTGTACATGAACTTGTATGCAGTTAATTTTCTCTGGTTGCATCATACTCATGTATATACATGTATGCTGGTCTTCACTGTTGAGGCTACACTTGTGCCATTTAATGTTTTGTTTGTTCACCACTGTTGACATGTGCATTTTGGAGTCTGGATTGTTGATTTGGTCGAGACTCTATGCACTTGAGTTGAATCCAGCCTCGGCTCGAATTTGATCTTGTGCTGACCTGTCCCTGCAGTTTTATCAAGTGTATATCTGCGTGCATGACCTTGTGGCATGTATAGTGATACACTGTGCATGTCACAAGTTGTTCGTGTATGATGAATTCAAAAGAAATGATGACGAACAACCCAAATAACTGAGGCAAATAAAATTTTCCAAACACACACTTTAATTTACACTATAAAATATTTTCTTTTTCAATTTTACTACGTCAGTGTTAATTTTGCAGATAGCCCAGATGCTGGATTCAAGGTGAAACAGAGTTGACGATAAAAGCACGCGTGTTGAGTGAATATGTAGTGAGGAGTAATATGTAAATTGAAAAATTGTATTGTAATTGAAAAATGTATATATGTAGTGAGAGCTCAAATTTGTACTATTCGGATTTGTAGTAAAATATTTGCTTGAATAAAATATTTGTTCGAATATGAATTCTGTGTTATTTATTTTATTCAACAAATATTTATTAATTATGTGGAAAATAAAATAGTACAATAACAAATACATTTAAAAGAATGTATATATGTTTATTATTGTCAAACAAAAATCATAGGCTATTGTATTCTACAATCGCTATTTCTTTTTTTTCAGACCGCAATAACTTCTTCATACTAACTCGGAATAAGACGAGACTTCCACCAATAAACTCCCACCTAAATTACAGACAATACAGAACACTCAAATACTAATTCTTGTGAATGCATGTAGTTCTCCACGATGACTAATGGTTGCACTTAGCAAATAACAGACTACATCCCCATATTTGAATTTTGATGAAATTTTGATTTTATTGAATTCAAAACATAAAAAATTAGAATTAGAATTATTTTATATCTGTTTATTTTTTATTAGTCGGACCAAATTTAAATCTTTAAATGAGTTAAATGGGTAACCCGCTTATTAAATTGGTTGGATCAGACTGACCCCTGTATTAATTGGGTCAAAAAAATGGATCATAAATGGATTGGATCAAAATCGATCCAACCCATTTTGACCCAACCCAACCCGTTTGATGGGTCTAGATTTGATTACCCAGCTTGAACGTAGGCAACACTCACACACACACATCCACCACCCACCACCAGCCCCCTCCCTCTTCTCTGTGGTGTGGTATAGAATAGGTAAGCAGCACTAGCTCATGTGGAAGAAGATATGGTCGTGAAGATCGACATAAATTTGTGGATAGACAATGAAAATATGAGCAGCACTGGTTCGTGGAAGCACTAAATGTAATAATATTAGTTAAAAAGTTTACACTAATTTGTATCTGAACAATGAAATTATTACACAGTTAGTACATCACACCACAAATTTAGGCTAATATATTATATTAAATTTATTCTCAATTGTATATTTACCATTTCAACTAATAAAATCAAAAAACAAACCATAATCTGTAAGCTGATACAATTTCAAGTAATGAGTTGTGGTTGTAGCATTATAAATAAAGCAAATATCTCAATAGAATAAGAATGAGTCGTGTATAACGTAAGGGTTATAGGGTTATATTTGTAATTCTATAATATAACTGTATAATTGACTAAATCAGACAGCCTTATATATTATAAAAGGCTTTTATATGTTGTAACAAACGAATAACATAAAACAAATACAATTTACTTTCTTTTATCTTTTTTGCTTAATACAATTCTATAAGAAACTTAACTATTATTTTAGTTAAACTTATCACATCGGTTCAGAAATCGGTACATCTAATGGAAAATACTAAGTTTCAAGTACTTTTTTTTAGAAGAAGAATAAATATTTATGTCAAAGAAAATAAAAATAAAAATACTTGACATTATGAAGAATAAAGGCCGCAGGGTGGAAAATACATGCATAGTCATGGTAAACAACAATTTCAATTTGAACAAAAAAAATTAGTGGGAAGTTATGCAGCAAACTCAAGAAACAAAGGCAAAGAAAGAGGTTATAGCAACAAAAGTGATACAACAACAAGAAATGAACAAAACTATTCAAGAAACCAATCAAGAAGATTCCGAGGAAGAGGAGGTAGATGGAACAACAATAGTATACCAAAATGTCAAATATGCGAAAAACTGGGCCACACAGCAAATAAGTGCTATTTTAAATTTGACTTAAACTATAATGCATAACAAAACAAAAATAAAGGATACGGTATAAATGCAAATATAACAAGCATGCATCATGCATCAAGAAATACATTGGAAGAGCAAAGGGTACATAACCTGAATACATGTGAGAAAGCAAGAGCAAAAGATATTCAGAATGAATCATGGTATCCAGACTCAGGTGCACCACATCATATGACCAACAACTTGCAAAATTTGAACCTTGACAACAAAGAATACAAAGATAATCAATTTATTTGTATGGGTAATGATAGAGGTATCAAAATTACATAAACTGGTAGTGCACAGATTATGGGTCAGAAAATATTACACTTAAATAATCTGCTAGGAGTTCCTAGAATAAGAAAAAAATTGATTAGTGTGTCACAATTTGCTCATGATAACAATGTATTTTTTAAATTCCATCCAAGATACTATTTAGTTAAGGATATTGAAACTAAAAAAAATTTAATGTAGGGTGAACACACAAGGGATTGTACAGATTCACTCTATCAAAAGTCAATCGTATCAATAATTCAAGAAAATGGTGCAATTTAATCGAGTCAGGTTCATCAGAGAGTGGCAGAAGTACTTTTGGTATTTGACATTATGTTTGTACTTACTGTCAAATGGAAAAGAGCCATAAATTAGCATTTCCACAATCACAATCTGAATATGATAAACTACTGCAACTTATTACAGTAGATTTATGGGTACCTGCACCAATTATTCCAGATCATGGTTTTAAATATTACATCTCTTTTGTAGATGCACACTCCAGGCATGCACGTATTTTCTTTCTGAAATCAAAATCTGAAACACATAATGATGTTATTCATTTTATACGACAGGTTGAAAAACAGGTGGATCGGCAATTAAAAACAATTCAAACCGATGGAGGGGCAGTGTTCAAATCACTCAAAGGATTTTTTCAGGAAAAGGGAATAACTCGTAGAGTAACTTGCCCCTATACATCAAAACAAAATGGATTAGTGTAGAGAAAAGATAACACATAGTACAAACTGCCCTTACAGTACTGCTTGCACAAAGAATCACTTCAACTAAAATTTTGGCCAAATGCAACAGCAATGTATTTGATTAATAGATTACCTACAAAGATTCTAAAAGGTAATAGCCCAATGGAAGTGCTATTTAATGTATGGCAAGACTACAAAAGCTTGAGAAAATTTAGGTGTCTATGTTTTCCTCGCTTAAGACTCTATAATTCATATAAATTGCACTTCAGATCCACCCATGTACTTTCTTAGGATATGGGGTAAATCAGATAGAATATAAACGTCTTGACAATAATGGAAGACTATTTGTATATAGGCATGTAGTATTTAATGAGCAGGTATTTCTATTTGGAAGCAGCAGTATAAAAACTACACAAAAGGTATACAATTCAAAAGTGTCTATTCCACCCATACCGATATACAACAGAACTGGAGGTAAAAGATGTGTGGAGGAAGGTCAGAGTGAATCAAATGCTCAACACACAGTGTCAGATGGTGGACCAGGTCAAGGCATCTTAGAGCAACTCCAACAACAAATCACTCAAACACCATCGAATATAAGTAATCAATAATCTAGCAATGATGTCATGAAGATCAGACAAGCATAGAACAATCAATAACACAACCAGAACAACCAGCTAGAGGGCATCACATGATAACAAGGGCTAAAAGTGGTATATTCAAGCCAAAACTATATGCAGCATATGTAGCCAATGAAGAGCCAGAGACATATGATCAAGAAATTGTCAATGATAAAGCAATTCTCAATGATAAATGGAAGGAAGCTATGTATGAAGAATACAATGCATTAATAAAGAATACATTTGGAGTCTTGTTCCATTGCCAAAAAATAAGAATAATATTGGATGCAAGTGGACATATAAGTTGAACAAAAATCCTGATGGTACCATAAATGAAATATAAAGCAAGATTAGTGGCAAAAGGATGTACACAACAGCATGGGTTTGACTTCAATGAAAGGTTCTCACCAGTCATCAAGCCAACATCAATAAGAGTAATATTCACCATAGCATTGTACACGAATTGGGATATAAGGCAGTTAGATGTAAACAATGCATTTCTAAATGGAGAATTGCAAGAGAAAGTGTACATAGAACAACCTACTGGGTTTAAGCAATCAGACAAGAGTGGAATGGTATGCAAACTTCACAAAGCAATTTATGATTTAAAACAATCTCCAAGGGTACGATTTGACAAACTAAAAGCAACTCTTATAAGTTTGGGATATCAGCCAACTAAATCTAACATCTCACCTTTTACTAAGTTCAGTAACAACACAACAACATATGTCTTTGTGTATGTTGATGAATTTATAATAACCGGAGATAATGAAGATGAGATTAAGAAAGTCATTCAGTTTTTGGATAAATAGTTCTTAATTAAAGACCTAGGATGACTCAACTACTTTTTGGGAATAGAGGTCAACAAAACATCCAACACAAAAATACATCTATGTCAAAGGAAATATATTAAGGAGCTACTCATCAAAACAAGAATGCATCAAACAAAACCATTACTAACATGAATTGCCTACAATTTACATCTATCAAAGTACAAAGGTGAACCAATTACAAATGAAAAGGAATACAAAATTGTTGTTGGAGCACTGCAATATGCTACAATTACTAGGCGAGAGATATCATACATTGTCAACAAGGTGTGTCAATTCATACATCAGCCCTTAAATGAGCATTGGAAGGCAGTAAAACGAATATTAAGGAACCTAAATGGTACACTGAATCATGGCTTAGTTATAAAGTCAAGCAAGGATCTAGCTGTTACGGGTTTTGTTGATGCTGATTGGGCATCGGATCTAGATAATCGAAGATCAACAACGGGGTACTGTATTTATCTAGGTGAGAATACAGTGCCATGGTATTCAAGAAAGCAGCCAACGATATCCAGTTCAGGCACTGAATCAAAATACTAAAGTCTAGCTAGTGCAAACAGCTGAAGTGGTGTGGTCAGAATCACTTCTCAGTGAACTACGAATCAATATAAATAAAAGGCAGTAATTTGATGTAATAACTTATGTGCCATATCATTATCTACTGCATACAAGGACAAAGCTCATGGAGCTTAATCTATATTTTGTTAGAGAACAGGTAAACAATGGAAGAATCAATATGAACCATATAGTCTAACCAAAAAGAAGACATACTTACAAAGGCCCTATCAGCTAGGAACTTTTTTCGATTCGGAGATGATTTGAAAATCTGATGTCTCGACAACAGATCAGAAGACCAGAATCCTAGCTCAAAGTGAATAAAGCAAATATCTCAGCCTAGCCCCATCGTTGAACATTATAATATCGATCAAACCTCTAATGAGTGGTAATAGTCAAAGATCTCCAATGATTTAGCTTAGCCCCATCATTGAACATTATCATGTCAACTGAACCTCTACTGAGCAACAATAGTCAAAAATCTCTAATGATTTAGAGTATCTCTAATGATTTAGAGTAGATCTAATTATCAGAAACATTATTAACCAGAAACGTAGTCATTTTAGAAGAAAATTGACGGAAAAAAGCTTTGGTTACGTATTTTGGGACGAGAGGAGAAACCCTAGATCGAAACGAATGAGAGAAATAAAGCAAATATCTCATGAGAATAAGAATGAGTCGTATATAACATAAGGGCTATAGGGTTGTATTTGTAATTCTGCAATACAACTGTATAATTGACTTAGTCAGACAGCCTTATATATTATAAATGGCTTACATATGTTGTAACAAACGAATAACATAATACAAATACAATTTGCTTTTTCTTTTATCTTCTCCGCTTAATACAATTCTATAAGAAACTTAACTATTATCTTAGTTGAACTTATCACAGTGGTTCAGAAAATGGTACATCTAATGGAAAATACTAAATTTCAAGTATTCTTTTTCGAGAAGAAGAATAAATATTTATGTCAAAGAAGATTAAACTAAAAATAATTGACATTCTCAAGAATAAAGACCACCGGGCGGAAAATACATGCATAGTCACCGTGAACAGCAGTTTCGGTTTGGGGAGCAAAGGTGAATTATATGGTTAGTAAAAATACTGAGAGATCTAGTATTAGAAATAAAATTTATCATTTCAGTAGGATCGTGGGACTTCCAATTTTATCGAGTAATTCAAACACTATGGAACCCACTTATTAAAGTATTTAAACGTAAGAATGTTAATGGATACCTAAAAAATTCGAAATCCGTCCACATCCGCATCTGAAAAGCGGATACATATCCGATATCCGATAAAACGAATGCGGGTGCGGATGTGAATACATCCGCATCCGAAAATTATCCGTCCGATTTTTGTCAAGATTATAGATCAAATTATATGTATTTTTGTGCAATGAAAAATATTCGTTTATTATTTTGTTAAGTTAGCAGTTTATATTATATGCATTTAATGCTTATTAACTCCTCAAAACTATTTATTATCATATTTGTTAATTTTTAGCACTTTTACGATCAATGAGATTGAAAAATATTTATGTTAAACAAAAAATTTCTTTTTATAATCCTTCTCTATCGGTCATTAGCGGAGAGAATAATTATTTGATATTCGTCCATATCCATGGAGGAAGATATCCTACATCCGAAAATGTTTTTGGATTCGGACGTGGATATGGCACTATCCGCATCCGAAAACATCAGTTGACATGCCTAATTTAACGTGGACGTGGATATAATAGTGCTTTAGATTATGCTTTGGAGTTTTGTGGTACCGGTTACAATAGGTTTTGAAAGTACCGGTTTTGACATTTAATGATCGTAGCGGTTTCGAATAACTTACATGAAGTGTTGTTATAACCGATCAATACATACTTGAAGGTTTAACATACATCGGTTTTGAAGGTTTTTCATTAAAGTAACATTACATATACATCCTTATACTTACTCTTTAGTTTTGTGAAGATTAATTCAACAATATAATTAGTGGCTATAAATGGAAAAAAAATTATAACTTCTCAAAACATCTGAATTTGATGAATTCAGAATTGCTATCTAAACTACATTGCATCAGCTTTCACCGGTTTTATAACAAACTGTTGGAATTCCTAAAACAAACAAAGTGAATGATAAAAATACATAAGTCCCACATCGCCTAATATAGTGAGAAATCCAAGTATATTAATAGCTTTCTCAAGTGGAGGTTGGGGGCCTGGGGCTCCCAAATGTATGCTTCGTTGTGAGGAGGGAGATCATGCATCTCTACCACACACGCGCGCGCCGCCGCCGCCGTCCGTCCGAACGAACCGAACCGGGCCGGGCCGGGCCGGGCCGGGTACGGGTACGGGTCTAATATGATACTCATATTTTTACTGCAAACTAGACCGGGCTTTCTGACGGTTGCAGGCCGGACGAACAGATGCGGATCTGTTCAGGAACGGACGCGGTTTGAATAGGCGCGAGCAGTAGCGGGTGCGACCCATTAGAAGCAAACAGATGCGGTGCGAGCGGGTGCGACCCGACAGAAGCGGACGCGGGCGAAACAGTGAGCGGGTGTGAAACAGATCCGTTAGAGGGGCATAGCAGACAGATGTGACTATACGAAGAGGTACGGACGCGACTGTTTGAGCGAACGGGTGCAGACACGACCGTTCGGAAGGGATACGGACCACTATAAATAAGGAGGAAAACTGATCACTTTCCTCACTCATTTTTCAATTCTGTATCTCTCTCTTCTCCTCTGATAAATACTAATTCAAATCACAGAGTGATATACTCATCACAATTTCAAGCAGAATTCATCTGTTGTATCTTGGGAGAATTTTGAAATAAAATTCTTAAGGAAATCGTTACGACGAGCCTCAGACATATTTCGGTTAGAATTCTACATTCTATCCTTTATTTTGGTTATACTATTTATTCAAAATAGCATAACGCTGTTGTTGTAATTTATTTACAACATCCATATTGTTATAATAATTAACACAGAATTCCAGTATAGTGGAAATCTGAGTTATAAACTTGTGCGACGAGTTTATAATTGATTATTCTCTGTTTTGGTATACTAGACGTATAACATCTTAAGAATTTTACTGTTTTCTTACTAAAACAGAGATGGCAACAGTAGAATTTTCAAAAACTACTACTCACAACAGACCTGAACCGTTCAAGGGAGATGGTGACGATTTTTTAACATGGCAGAATCAGATGTTATTTTATCTCACCACACTCGGTCTGCAACGGTATCTCGAGGAGGAGGAACCGATTTCTGCACTAGGCAAGGAAGCAGATGTTGCTACGTGGAAACATTCTGATTTCCTGTGCAGAAACTATATTCTGAATTGTCTCGACAAGGTGCTATACAAAGTATATCAACCTCTAAAGACAGCAAAAACACTCTGGAATGCACTTGCCACGAAGTATAAGACGCAGAATATCAGTCTTAAGAAATTCATTGTAGACAAATTCATGGACTATAAGATGGTTGACTCCAAACTAGTGACTGCTCAATTACATGAACTACAAATCATTATTCATGAACTCGAAGCGGAAGGTCATAAGGTTGGAGAATCGTTTTTGGTTGAAGCCATCACGGGAAAACTGCCACCGTCATGGAGAGATTACCGCAATTATCTAAAGCATAAAAAGAAGGAAATCTCTTTACAGGATCTCATAGTCCGATTGAAAATTGAGGCAGATAACCGTGGAATTACAAAACAAAGCGAGGAGGCATTTGTGGCTGAAGATTCAAAGACCAAAAACAAAAAGAAGAATTTCCAGAAGAAAAGGAAAGCTCAAGACAACAAACCAAAAGACAACAAACAAACCAAGAAGTTTAATGGTGAATGTTGGGTTTGTGGCAAAATGGGACACGCCGCTAGAGATTGCAAACACAAGAAGGAACGCAACTCAGAGGCGAATATAGTAGACAACATGGAAATGGACGAGTCCGATTTCTCAGCATGATGGCCTATTTAAGGCAAATGTAGCCGTTGTTGGCAATAAAACTATGTATTCTGATTGTGCTACTAATAAAATTAAAGTTTCTTATTTGCTTGAGCAAGAAATTTTACTATGGCATGATAGATTAGGATACATAAATTTCCCAAAAATTGAAGAATACAAAACTGAGGTAGAAAATCAGTTAAATAGAAAGATCAAGATATTGAGCTCTGATCAAGGTGGAGAATACGAATCACCGTTTGAACAGTTCTGTGCAGAAAATAGAATAATTAATCAAACAACGGCTCCATATTCACCACAACCAAATGGTGTAGCCGAGAGGAAGAATAGAACGTTAAAAGACATGATTAATGCCATGCTTTTAACCTTTGGTCTACCGACGAACTTGTGGGGGGAAGCCTTAAATATGTCTAATCACATATTAAACAAAGTCCCTCATAATAAAACAGGAACAATTCCATATGAGATATGGAAAGGACACAAACCAAGTTTTAAATACCTCAAAGTGTGGGGGTGCTTGGCAAAAGTTCTAGTTCCGCCTTCCAAGAAAGTCAAACTTGGACCAAAAACAGTAGATTGTTACTATTTAGGGCCAGCCCAAAATAGTAGTGCCTATAGATTTTTGGTATTCAAGTCTGATATAGCTGATATTCATGTAAATACAATCATGGAATCAAAAGATGCCTCATTCTTTGAAGACGTGTTTCCACACAAAAGGAATGAAGGGAATAATGTCCCTAAAAGGACAAGAGAAGAATCAAGCAATTCACATGAAGATGAAACTCATCATGAGATTGAGGAAGTTGAACCAAGAAGAAGCGTAAGGGCTAGGACTTCCAAGACATTTGATTCGGATTTTTTCACATATGTGTTAGAACATGAACCTCAAACGTACAAGGAAGCAATGTCATCTTCCGAATCTTCATGTTGGAAAGAAGCAATCCAAAGTGAGATTGATTCAATTCTAAGTAATAAAACTTGGGAAACTGTTGATATTCCACCTGGAATAAAACCTATTGGCTGCAAATGGATTTTCAAGAAGAAAATGAAAGCAGATGGCTCTATCGACAAGTATAAAGCCAGATTAGTAGCCAAAGGATATCGTCAAAAAGAAGGAGTAGACTTCTTTGATACATATTCGCTAGTAACACGAATAACCTCTATAAGAATGCTAATAGCAATTGCATCAATTTATGGTCTAGAAATTCATCAAATGGATGTAAAGACAGCATTCTTAAATGGAGATCTCGATGAGGAGATCTACATGGTGCAACCTGAAGGTTTTATTTCCAAAGGAAATGAAAATAAAGTCTGTAGATTAGTAAAATCATTATATGGACTAAAACAAGCTCCAAAACAATGGCACGCAAAATTTAATAGTGTCATGATGAGAAATGGTTTTCGTATAAATGAATGCGATAAGTGTGTTTATTATAAACAAATTGGACAATCATATGTGATGATTTTTTTATATGTAGACGATATGTTAATATTTGGTCCAAATACTCAGGTAATAGAGACCATAAAGAAGATGTTAACTAGCAATTTCGATATGAAAGATTTAGGAGTTGCAGACGTTATTTTGGGAATCAAAATAATAAGAACTCCTAATGGAATTGAATTGTCTCAGTCACACTATGTAGACAAAGTGATTGAAAAATTCCAAGACTATGGAATTAAAGGAGTGAGAACACCTTTTAATCCATCAGAAGTACTGCATAAAAACACTAATGAGAGTGTAATGCAACTGGAATACTCTCGTGTAATAGGATGTCTCATGTATCTCATGAATTGCACAAGACCAGATATAGCTTATGCAGTAAGTCGACTGAGCAGGTATACAAGCAATCCAGGAAAGGAACACTGGAAAGCACTAATGAGAGTGCTTGGATATTTAAAAAATACCACAAATTATTCCTTACATTATGGAAAATATCCTGCCTTCTTAGAAGGATATAGTGATGCAAATTGGATTGCTGATTCAGAGGAATCAAAATCAACGAGTGATTATGTCTTTACCTTAGCAGGGGCAGTAGTGTCATGGAAATCTACCAAACAAACATGCATAGCTCGATCCACTATGGAATCAGAGTTCATCGCTTTAGATAAAGCAGGCGAAGAAGCAGAATGGCTTCGTCATTTTTTGGAAGATATTCCATTCTGGCCTAAACCTGTACCGGCCATATGCATACACTGCGATAACCAAGCAGCGCTAAGCAGAGCGCACAACTTTGTGTATAATGGAAAGTCACGACATATTCGACGACGCCATAACACAGTTAGGCAGTTACTCTCTAATGGAACTATTTCCATTGATTATGTGAGGACAAATGATAACCTAGCGGATCCGTTTACTAAAGGTTTATCAAGAGAGAAAATTGACTGCGCATCGAGGGGAATGGGTTTAAAAGCCTAAACCACCAAGAGTTATCTTATACGGAAACCTATCCTAGCGACTGGAGATCCCATGGACTAGGATCAATAGGCAAACCAGTTCTGAATAACTCAAGACGTAATGCATTTCCTTGGACATAGTCCAACTCCATTCCTATGGTGCACAATATAAATGCATGCCTACAGAAGAATTTAAAGGTTAAAACTATGTTTTTTAATGATGACCATATCTTGGAAATAACAAGTGGGGTATATGTAGGATACTCTTAATGGTTGTGATCACCTATGTAAGTGTGAGCTGGGTCGGCTCTATGAGAATATTAAAAGGCTTTTATTCTCTAAAACACTCGCAGAACCAACATATGTTCAGGACCAAAATGAACAAAACCAAGAGATTGGATGAGAAGGGAATCAATGCTTCGTAAAGCTTATTGTCTGGATATACAATAAAGGCCGACGGTTCAAGATGAAATAATTCACCGATTAGCCAAGTAGATCCGATAAGTTTTAACTAGGGAAAGTTCAAAGTGAAATATCTACTTATCCACGATAAAGCATTATTTCATATGTACTCTGTGATATTTCGCTTTGTGTGGGGGATATGTATATTATCATTCATGTGGGGGATTGTTGGAATTCCTAAAACAAACAAAGTGAATGAGAAAAATACATAAGTCCCACATCGCCTAATATAGTGAGAAAGCCAAGTATATTAATAGCTTTCTCAAGTGGAGGTTGGGGGCCTGGGGCTCCCAAATGTATGCTTCGTTGTGAGGAGGGAGATCATGCATCTCTACCACACGCGCGCGCCGCCGCCGCCGTCCGACCGAACCGAATCGGGCCGGGCCGGGTACGGGTCTAATATGATACTCATATTTTTACTGCAAACTGGACCGGGCTTTCTGACGGTTGCAGGCCAGACGAACAGATGCGGATCTGTTCGGGAACGGACGCGGTTTGAATAGGCACGAACAGTAGCGGGTGCGACCCGTTAGAAGCAAACAGATGCGGCGCGAGCGGGTGCGACCCGACGGACGCGGGCGAAACAGTGAGCGGGTGTGAAACAGATCCGTTAGAGGGGCATAGCAGACAGATGTGACTATACGAAGAGGTACGGACGCGACTGTTTGAGCAACCGATGCAGACACGACCGTTCGGAAGGGATACGGACCACTATAAATAAGGAGGAAAACTGATCACTTTCCTCACTCATTTTTCAATTCCGTATCTCTCTCTTCTCCTCTGATAAATACTAATTCAAATCACAGAGTGATATACTCATCACAATTTCAAGCAGAATTCGTCTGTTGTATCTTGGGAGAATTTTGAAATAAAATTCTTAAGGAAATCGTTACGACGAGCCTCAGACATATTTCGGTTAGAATTCTACATTCTCTCTTTTATTTTGGTTATACTATTTATTCAAAATAGCATAACGCTGTTGTTGTAATTTATTTACAACATCCATATTGTTATAATAATTAACACAGAATTCCAGTATAGTGGAAATCTGAGTTATAAACTTGTGCGACGAGTTTATAATTGATTATTCTCTGTTTTGGTATACTAGACGTATAACACAAACGACGGCCGATGTGGAAAAAAATCTTAAAGCAAGAGTTATGATACACCTGACATACAGAGTCATTCAAAACCAGTTAAAACCGGTGGAAAATAAACTGCCAAACAGAGCTTTAATTTGCAAGTTCATTAATGTGCAAAATAGCCAAATTATTTATTTTCAAAAATGGTTGTAATGTTGCCTAATTTTGGAAGTTCATTGATGTCCAAATCAGCCTAAGTAATCGTCTTTCAGCCTAATTATACATTTATAGCATCAATGAGTATCCAAATATAGCATTGTGTGTGCACTCATTATGTATTTCTTTTCGTCAATTTTTGGAACGCCAGACATACATGCATATATTGTTAACACCAATTATACCTTCAAGCAACTAAATATAACTAAAATAAAATAAAAAGGACAATCATATCAAGCAGATAATCAATAATAAATAATAATAAAAATAAAATTAGACCGAAGGACAGTAAGCGGTTTTTTTAAACTGACGGACAGTGCTAGTTTTTTACAGTGTAAAATGGAATATTATACTAAAAATAAAACTAGCATCTGTTCTTTAATTTAAATTTTTTTTTAAAGTTTGTCCTTTAGTTTAAATTACAACTAGTATTTGTTTTTCAACCTAAAAATAAAACTTGATTTCATTTGATCTAATTTCTTTTTTTTAAATTTATTATTTTTCCTAATAGACAATCGTGCAACTACATAATTAGTAAACATATATAAGATACATCCAAAGAATCAATGGCCTTCTAGAATAGCATGACATCTCAATTCAAAATAAATTAAATCAATGAAAATCTAGATTACACAATGAGCTAGCAAAAGAAAAATATTTCTTCAATCCTTGTGATTCTGTATGACTAATATCTATGCATGGGTGTTAACAATCAAACTATTTTTTTCTTAGGTATTGTTAATTTTTAGGCGACTCTTTAGCTTCTATTTTCTAAGCATTGTCGAGTGTAACTAGTATTCACAAATAGTTTTTCTGTTTTCTTATTTTTTTTTTATTTTTTTTTCAATCTAGACCCAATTATGATGACTCGGTATGTACAACCATTCAACACATGATCAAACTTTCCATAAATAAATTCCAAAGAAAAAAGTAAAATTAACTTATTTGCAAAATTTCAAGAATTTGGTTGGTCATGTCGAAACACGGAAACTTTGGATGCATGTGATTTTCTGCAACAACTAATTGTCTAACACAAATTGTTTAGTATTAATAGTTATTTAGAAATTATAATCTCTTTCATAGCAAGATCCTCAACCAAACCAAATAAATTGCATATTGCAACATGTTTTAACCATAACACTGTTTTTTCAGTATTATATTAACAAAATTTCTCAAAAATAAGTATAATATATATTTTAAAAAAAACACGCTTTGTTCAATTTTATATTACATGTACAATTTTTAAATGCGTCAATCTCTTACACGACAATTTGCTACTCAAACAAAGTTTCATACCATCCCAGCCAAGTATATGCAATTTTCCCTGCAAACAAAACACCCATGCAGCATGTAATAATTTATTAGCTTGATCCATTGCTTCGCAAGCTCTTAAGAAACGATCCACTTTTAGTAATCTCACGCAATGGCCTGTTAGTGAATCGGATCAGGTTGTAAGCCCATGCACCCGCTATAGTGCCACTAATGGGTCCGGCAATGTAGACCCAAATACCTTTATATCGGTTCAGCACCACTGCAGGCCCAAGTGTTCTTGCTGGGTTCATCGATGCTCCTGATATCGGCCTGAAAAAATAAATAATAATAATAACATATACCCTTCTCTTATTTTCAAGCTTAATACACTAAAAATCATTCTCAAAAACATGTTTTAATCACGCCTCTAAAATTATATTAGACAAGATTAGACTTTATTTTTCTGAATTTTTTTCAAAAGTGCAAACATTTTCAGTTTTGATTGCAAATACTTGCATTATACGAGGCAAATATTTACACCGAAAACTTGCATTCACACCGCAAATATTTACAGTTTTAGAAATAAAAACAAAAGCGTTTTTTAAAATGGAGAACTATAAAAAGGACAAACTTTGGAAAAAAAATTAGATTGAAAGACATTAAGTTTTATTTTGAACCGAAAGACAGATGCTAGTTATAATTAAAATTATATTCAATTTTACACTGCAGAATCCTAGTTATAATTAGCATCGTCGGGTCCAAAAAAACCTAGTCGTCATTCAGTCTAATTTTTCCGCAGAGCTTGTCATTGTGTCTATTTTCGTCTTTTTAAAATATGTTTTTGAGAAGGAAGATTGGGTGTTTTGAAACTTAAGTAGTATCTTTTACAAAAGTTCCCAGTATAATTCTCTAAACAGATATTTAATTAGATTGCTTTGCTCATACCCGGCTATAAGAACATTTAGCAGCACAGTAGCTCCTACAGCTAATCCTGCCAACTCTCCAATCTGTAAAGTGTAGAAAAAAAATAAAACTTAGTGTTGTACTATGCTTGAAAACTTCAGCACTTTAGTTGTCATATACTTAAATTTTAAATTTCAAAAATAGTTGACTTACAGCTCTGTTATCAGTGGCGACACCAGAGATGACAAACATGAGGTAGAAGGAAATGATGAATTCGAGAACGAAAGACTGAAAGTCTGATCCGGAAGGGACGGTTCCAAAGAAATGGTTGCGGTTTCCTCCAAAAAGTAATCGAAGAGTAACACTTGCTAATGTTGATCCAATTACTTGAGCTATAATATAAGCAGGCACCTGTAGTTTTATTTTTTTACATTAAAGGTTATATTGAAGGCATACCCTATAAAGGATTCATAACAAGCAGGCATAGAGCCAAATAATCCGGATGTTTTTAGAAATTATAACTCAAAATCATCATTTATACATTACGGTTTCTGCTTGAATGAAATCTAACGATGGGTAAGTTGTACGCAGTCTTACTTCATTACAAGATATACTGTTTCCAAAACTTGATTAATAAATCAAGTGTTGGAAACAGACCCGGTCCAATGTAAATTTGAACTCTAGACAAGTATAGGACAATATTAATGTCGAGATTGGTCCCTGGCTAAGTATTCAATAAAATTAATTTTGAAACAGAACCTAATTTGCAAGTATAAAACAGTAACAATGTTCAACTTTCAAGGTAGGAGTTAACTCACAACCTTGATACATAAAATACACACTCTTCCATTAATCTACAATAATATGTGTACTAAAAAGGTGAAATAAACGTATTTAGTAATATTTTCTAAACACAAGTTCAAAATTTTGGGCCCCTCCCACAAATTGAGCCCTGGGCCATCGCCCAGCTAGCCCAGGCCCGAGGCCAGCCATGCTTGGAAAAACCTAAATCCGATGTTACATGACTAAACTCATATATGATTACAACTTCAAAGCGTGTTGCATACATTTTATTACATGTTCATAAAGTGTCATGTCTAATTAATCAACATAGATTTACGCAAATAGAAACAAATTTTCAAGAATAGGCATATTTTCAGTATTATACATGGAATGCCTTGTATTTTGTACCTTTCCGACAATGTCCGTAAATGTACTGTTTGGTTAACAGTAAAATACACAAGGAATATATTTTGTTTAGGAGTTAAAATCTGTCTAATACTTTTTACATATAAGTTGCGTGAGATATGCTATAAATAAGAATATATAGGTACAAGCAGAATAATGTGAAGTCAAAAGGATTATTAAGTGCATGTATCATTGTACTACATATATGCTGTTCATCTTATATTCATATTCATCTTATATTCATATTCATCGATCTTATATTTAGTATAGTAATTAAGTTAATTAATTAATAAATGAAAAGACACGATAAGGTTATCACAAAGAAACATGGTAATTTGGGTCATGATGCAACCAATTGTCTGTTCTTTTAGTATTGATTTACCATAAAAATTGTGGGAAGTATTAAATGATCTGGATACATGAGATATGAACCTTCAAATAATTAGAAAGAATACAACTGTCATTGAACCAAAAGTCAGATATCAATGAAAACCGAATCCATTCTTAGACCTACTTAATTAATTTTCTATAAATCATCGTTTTTTTCTTTTATAATAATGACATGTTCTCCTATGCACATTTCTTGTCTTTTCATAGGTTAAAACAAAAACATACATATCAAGGAGCAAAGCTTTGACAGATGATCAAATCACCACAAATGAAATCCACCCCTTCATTTATTAATATTTAAAATTTTAACAATTAAATACGTTAGTAATAGATGGCGGACATTTAATTGACGGGTAGGAACACATTGAAACCAGAGATTTACTCCCTACACAGGGGTTGTATCAAGATTTTGACAAAGTAGTACATGTATCAAAATTAAAATACATACAAAGTTTTGCCATGTTACACATGACACAAGTTAAAGTAAGCTATATCAAAATTTTGACAAATAATCACGGTACCAATTTTTCATGGTCTCATGGATCCCTTGAAATCCACCACTCCATTTCTCTTTTTTTTTTCCTCTTAATTTTTAATAAATAAAAAAATAAAAATAAAAATGAATGATGCAGATTTGTTTGGTCCATGGTGACCATGGAAAATGAGACCAGTTGATTTGAATCCCAAAGTTTAGATAGAGCATGATGTATCGTAGTTTTCATATCCATCTTCATGGCACTAACAAGCATGATAATGTTTGCCACAGAAAGTTATGGAAAATGTTTATTACGAAAATCATAAAATTGTCAAAAGAAATATAGGTACTACTGTTCACAAATAAGTTGTATAATAACATTAGTGGCTGCATAGAGTTATCCCAAAAGTTCTACATAAAACGAGCTTAGATTTTCGCTATAATGGAATTTGTAACAACTTATGCATGTTCATATTGTCAAAATTACTAGCTTACCTAGGAAAATATAACTTCAGTATAAACAGTAAATTATAACACTATAAATTTGCAAAAGCAAACCTGTTTCCATGGAAATCTTCCACAAGTGGCAAATGCAATAGTGACAGCAGGATTGAAATGAGCACCAGAAATATGACCAACAGAGTAAACCATAACCATTACAGCCAAACCCCACACTATGCAAATTCCAGGAAATGTTATTGTTCCTCCTTTTATTATGTTTACAGCTACTGATGCACATCCAGCAAATATCAAAAAGTATGTCCCAAACACTTCTGCCACAATCTACATATATATTGTAAATAATTGTTAAATCATACGTTGTAAACTTGTATGATCTTGGTTACAGAGTTAAAGAATTGTTAGCTTATATGATTTATAATTTTATGATCTTGATTACATTAGTAGCATCTCATTCCTCACAAATTCTGAACATTTTAAAGAGCTGAGGATACTTAGAGCCGGTTTGAAACCAACTTATTTATGACTGTTCAAACATAGATTTAAACAGTAATTTTTAAGTGACAAGTAAAACTTGAAAGTGTAAGTGGTTGGGTAAAGGTTGAAATTGTAACAAAAATTTAGCTGTAAATGTTTTAATAGTCATAAGCAAGTATTTCTTACTTGTGAGTTATCAACTTCTAGATGACCTATTTCACCTCCTTATAAATTGTTGACAAACACATGGAAAAAAAAAGTAATTTATAAGTGGTTTTAACAACTTGTAAGTTACTGCTGAACATGCTTAGCAATTAAAAATGCTTAAATTATTAACTCTAAGTTACAATTGTTAACCAATAAACAAGAATATGATATGTGAGATCCATGTGAATTACTAAATTTAGACTTAGTCAGAGCAACTATGTTCCTTGGCAATTTATGCCAGAGCAAACTAAACATCCAAGGTTTGAAGTATAGAAAATGGTGACTCAAAGAGCTAATATAAAGTATATATTGCTATTGCATATCCATATAGCGTGAGTGATGCCAATAAGAAAGGACAGTTTAGAAGTATGATGAAATACTATAGTCATGGTAAAGTAATTTGATTTGCATTGTCAGTTCTCAGTAAAGCTCAAGCTTTTAAGAAGAGTTAGTTGACACTTAATTGATAGTTGTTCCTCCAGAGTCGAAAACTCTCTAAGTTTGAGAAGATGACTTTAGCCTTAAAAGCTGTAGCAATCCATTGCTATTTTTAAATACTACAGCATGGGACAATTGACATTAAATTGTAGCATTAATGGACCGATCAAATGGTTGGCCTACCTAATGGGAACAAACTTAATTTTGCTGGTGGATGTTACAAACAGAATATGGGTCAATCTGGTTTATTTATAGGACCTATATAAACATATATCAAGTTGGAAGGACATATAAAGAGATTCTAATAAAAATATATGATAAAACACTCTACATCAGATATAACTTCACGCAATTCTCACGACTGATAATTTAGAAAACAAAAAAATGGCTTGGTCAATGCATTCTGCAAATTTATATTCTCTACTCAGTATAAAACTATAAATGATTCCAAGGAAAGATTGCCTAACTAGTCTTACCCTACCCATCAACATTGAACTCTTAAATGAATTAGAAATAAGATGAACCTCATGGGGAAAAAATTATTCACCGACAAGGATTATATTTTATGAGAGTTTCATTGCAACAAATGAATGATTTGACAAATCATGTATGAAATAAATAGCAATAAAGGGGAAGATTGAGAAACATAATAACATATACAAAGAAATAATCACATTTAATGAAATAACCTTTTGTAAGAAATGGACAGAGATGCCATGAACACATCCATTGTTATTGTTGGTAGAATCAACATAACCATGAACATTGGGTTCATCTTCTACTCTTCTTAATCCCTCTTCTGTTGTTCTCTCACTCATTCCATCGCTTCTTGAATTTTCTTCCATCCTTCTTTCTATCTTTTTGTTTATTCTTAGGAAAAGACGTATAAACGAACAAGAACAAGAAAACTAGAAGAGCAAGCAGGACAAGAAAAATGGTTTTGGCTTGTATTTATACTGTGAAAAGTCACATGTGGAGCAAACCTTTGTGTTTATCCACTGACAAAATATGACGGTTGAATTAATGTAGAAAATTCAACGCTGCTATATTAACGATATTAATAAAGGGTGACACAAAATGGGCTTAAACCATACCGCACTAATGAAGGGACATATATTTTTGTAGTAACAAAAATAGTTCAAGAGGAATTAAGGTATACCTTTTTTACAATATTTGTTACCAAATTATTCTTACATCGGATTCTCACTTTCTCAAAATCGGCACTTCCGTCTTTCTTTCTTCCTCTTCTCCTGAAAACCCCTAATTTTCTCCACCTAAAACAGCATAATGCATAATAATACACAAAGAATCGATAATGTCAATCTAATTATAATCTTGAAGAGAATAGACAATTATAATCTTCAAAATTTGCAATATCAAAAGCAGTAGCTTTTGACAATAATTAACAACAGAAAATTGACGAGCCTTTCAAGGTCCTACAAGCTTTCTGTTGAAAGAAGCGCTTATAACCGTCAACTGAACGAGGTGCTTGTGATCGCTGATATGAGTTCTATAATTTTCAATTTGCTTGTAGGAGCTTCTGACAGTGACAACTAAAGAATCGGTAACAACAACACAAAAGTGCTTAATCACAGTAGTAAATGAAATATTTGGTGTAAATGAAATACGTACGACGCGCAAAATGGAAAAATTTGTCTCTTTACTTAATTGATTATATAGTTTTCGTATTCAAACTAAGCTTGTTGTTAGCCAGTAACATTCACACTATTATAATTTCGAGGTTGGATGAATTTTCAGAAAATTTTAATGATAAAAGGAAGGTCTCCTCTAAAAGCTTTCAATTTCTTCAATTTTTTCCTTTATTAAAAATCTATTCTAGTTATCACCATGAATCCCAATGGATGATAATAAAGGTATCATCAGATGGATATTATGAGAAATATAGGTAGAATCTATAAAAAAAGAGCGACATCCTAGATCAGAAAAAACTATCATTGTATTATATGGTGAAGAACCATCTAAACTTTCAAATGTAACACTTTTAAATGCAATGTATCATTCCTATACGTAAACAAAATTTACATTATCTTTCACACGATAGTATTATTAATTCAAATAATATTATCAATTATATTATAATATAAATACAATATACTGATTATTATATTATTTATAATACTATTAATTTTTATAATTGTTCATACGGTAGTTTTTTTTATAATTGTTTTGTTAATAAAAGATTTGGCTAAATTACGTATAATCCAAATAAATTTTGATTTCTTTTCTCAAATTAAATACTTTCCGTGTGAAAACAAAGTGCACGCATCACTAGTACTACAATTGTCAGAACATATCTTGTACATTCATTCATCTAAAACTAGTGAGAAATTTAAATTTTGAATTCACATGTTAATAAATTTACTAATTAATTTAGAGATAAACACAAAAACTGGAAACTTAATCAACTTCTTACTACTGCAAATACACTATAGCTCATGTATTAATTATGTATTCACGGATTCATGTATTAATTATAAATTAATTAACTTTTGAGTATTGAGAGTGTATGTGCTCAACAGTCTACAAGTGTTAGGCTTAAGGTGAAGAGCTTGAATATATGGTAGATGATTCTACTTATAACCATTGTTTTCCCGATTATTAAACTCCATGAACATTTTTTGTTTTAGTTAAATCTCTATCTCTACTACTAATAATGATAATTCAATGAACTAAAAATCGACTGTGTCTTTCTGAATTTTCCAAATTACCCTTCGCATATTTTATCCTTGCTTTACCGTTTCTGCCTGCTTAACCAAACTTTTAAAAACCCTAACTCTAGATCCTAGTGATTCCACACACCCCATCTTCTCCACTGCAATTACACACACCATCTTCTCCATCGAACATGATACTTCGACGTGATTCCACGTTCAAGTCGATTCCAGTCTCAACGTCTTCTTCAAAGAACCGCACAACTTAGCTATGACTCGGTGCTATTCCACATCCAGTGTCTTCTTCACCTTTGTCGTACAATTAACACTTACAAATTGATCGACGATCGACTAGGTAAGCTCACTGATCTATGGTTCTTGATTTAACGTCTACCGATGTCATGCGTTTCTTATGCTTAATTTTATTGAGCAGCATTTTGAATTTTGACTTCTGTTCATCCCTTTCTTACCCTCATTTTCATATTCACGTCAGTGCTTGCGTTTATACTATTGTAATATATATATATTGGAAAACGGAATTGTGTAATTGTAATGGACTCTTAGGTATGGATATGAGGTTTTTGCTATTTATGTTCAATAATTTGTTACAGAAAAACAATTTTATGTTTCTGGTCATTTGTTTGTTTTAGAGCCTTAATGCTAAGCATCAATTTTACGTTACTGAAAAGTGGAAACTGCAAATGTGCAGAATATGGTGCTACAGTCATTCAATTCATGTTGGATAGAAATACTACGATATTTCCTTAAATCTAAAGTGTAAATTTTATGCTTTCGACCTAAAAAAATGAAGATGAAACTAGGGAGAAAATTAAGTTTTGGGTTCAAAATGTAGACACTCAAGCATCCAAATCAATTTCTAAATGAAAAGAATCGATGCTTTCATGTACTCAATTCTTTTGAAAACCTTGGTTTGAAATGCACAATGAGGATACATATAATATATTTCTGTGTTTCTTTTCAGCCGCATAAGGTTGGACTGTACATGTTCTGCTGTTATCTCGATGTAGATGTTAATTTCAATTTTTTTTCCTTAGGATTTATTGTTATAATAGAAAAATTACTATCTAAAATGTAATTGTAAAGCATGAATTTAACTGTCTATACTATAATAACTATAGAACCCACAACTAAGATTATTAAATCTGGAATATATTTGCTTTCTGGTTAATCATACTTTAGATAAAATGCAGTTAATAGAATAACAAAAAGTATATATGTTATATATTCATGACTGTACGAACTGTGTAAAATTTTCTGTCTCCCCTAGATGTGGGTGTGAGGGAGAAACTGAACAAAAGAATTTCTCTAGATTACTTTAATATGACGCCTGAGATGAAAGCGCTAGTTGATGTGGCTGTAGCAGCATACAATATCAGTCTGGGTAGTTTTGCAGAAAGTGGAAGTGTTCATACTGAACATGAAGTTCAAATTAATGGTACCTCTAATCTAAATCAGCATATGGTAATTATTGAATTCATCAGCTAAAGAAGTCCCATTTACTTTTGCTATGATGATTATGTAAAGTAATGATGATTACACCCCTGACTCAACCCACTGAATTTCAATTATGTCGAATCAAATAAAGACATTTTGTCCACAAATGCCAAAACAAAGAAGCATATGCAACCAAGTACAGGTTCATATGGTTCATGTTCATTTTTTTTCTTGATTCCTTGCAGATATAAACTAACTTAAATGATTTATTTTCTTGATTATGAGGATGAAATATAATAAATTATTATGTATAATATAATTTTTAATAGGTTATTGTTGCCAATTAACCAAAGAAAGAAGGAAAAGATTAAACTTTGATTAGCTCATTTATGGTTGTGAAAGCTTGGATTCAAGAGAATCTCGATTGAAGAAAGAAATTGTTTTCTATTTTGTATATTGTTCCTTCTGGATAATGCAATTACCAAATCCAGTGCAATGTGAGCATGTGTGTGGTCGAAAACTATAATGATTACTAACTTTTGGAAAACATTAATACACATTTGTTAACTCATATGGTTGAAAATAATATTTGTCTCCTAGAGAATTTGATGTTTACAATGAAGTATTCTACCTTTGGCAGTAGCCTTCATTTTTTTTCTTATTACAGGTGCACATTGGTTCTCATATGGTATCATTTTTTGAGTTGGCTACTACTGATGATTCTAATCTATATTTGAAGAATTGATAGAATTTATTGACTGTACTTATTAGTCCCTGTCCATTTTATTAACGAAGAGATACGTTTTTTTGTTCATGTGAAAACTATTGCATAACATTGTAATATTATTTTTGTTTAGTGTTTCCAAAATAGTATTTGCTGTTAAAACTTTTAGTTTTATTTAACTACATCACATAATTTGTTTGCCACTATCAATAATTATAAATTTTCATGGATATTTTGTAAAACATACGGTGGTTTGGTACTTTGGTCTGAAATCTTTATATGTGGTCAGTTGCATAATATTTTTGTGTGCTTATAATTTTTTTATCTCACTTAGGAATGGCAATGGGGTGGGTTTCTTGTGCCCCAGGCCCGCCCCGGGGTTTTTAGACCCCGTCCCAGACCCACCCCGTAGACCCGATGCGGGTCCAGAATTTTGCCCCAACCCGAGACCCGTACGGGTCAAGGTAGACCCGCCCGCCCCGAGACCCGGTGAAGGTTTTTGTATTGATTCAAAATTATGTACTAATGGACATGTATTTATATTTGTTGTCACTAAATGATACGTTAAATACAAATAACAATGTGTTTACAATTATAAAGGAAGATAAAAAAAATGTGGTGTACAAAATAATTCAAAAAAATATGCATATGTTATTTTATAAATATCAATGATGCAGCTTAATACTATAAACATTTTATAGCTTATTGATTGTAACATTATAATATCCATGTCATAATCAAACATACATATATATATATATATATAAAGATCAACAAATCATCGTTATAATACTAAAGCGATTTCATGAGATCTTAGAAGTGCGGGTCAGGTTGGGGCGGGTCAGCCAAGCCCCGACCCGACCTTAGACCTGGAGCTCTCAAGAACGCGTCACGGGTCTACCCGCCCCGATGACCCAATGGGGCGGGTCTGAGCGGGCCAAAACAAGGGCAGGTCAACCGGGTTTGGACCCTAGACCCGCCCCATTGTCATCCCTAATCTCACTTGATAGTGTGAAAGATCAAGGATATGATGTGTACAAAGTGTAATGATTAAAACTAATGATGAGCACAAGTTCATTTGTATGTGCATTCATTTGTACTTTCTCAAAATGAACATGGAACCCTTTTTTGCAAAAAAATTATATTTTTCCTTTTTTTGTCTTAATTGGAACTTGAAATATGACATATGAAGTATTTACATGAATCAAAGTTAGAATCATTGAGTAATACTAAATTTAGGTGGATAATCATGTATTTGTTTCAAAATTAAGACATATTGTAAATAAAGTAAAAAATTAATTTAAAATAGATAGTTGAAATACATAACATGGTTGTAGGAGATAAAGTAAAATGAGTAGCAAGAGACAATGGTATACTGTATGCAAAGGAGCTATAAGGAGCTACAATGGAGCACTTGCAAGTGAATATTGAGACATTTAGTTGATGCTACATAGGAGTAGTGGGCTGAAAGGTTGAACTAAAGACCCAAACTACATGAGCACTG
Organism: Allium fistulosum; assembly: GCA_030737815.1. NCBI lineage: Eukaryota > Viridiplantae > Streptophyta > Magnoliopsida > Asparagales > Amaryllidaceae > Allium > Allium fistulosum. The sequence continues at coordinate 101,427,420 of CM060906.1, read as the reverse complement.
AATGTGTAGTAATAGTAGACCAAATGATACTGCGCCTAAGACATGAGACCAAGCATTGAATATAGAATTGAATGGAACATGAACGAGTAGAGTGAGGCATGTTGTGAATATGGAAGAGATGTGTTGCATGAGAGGTGGAGATGAATTATGATCCAATTTTTTTCCTGAGTAGGAAAAACAGGGTTGTAATCTAGGTTTGCAATTGCGGCAAACCAAACAAGGCAGGTAAGGCTGAATTAATTGAAGAGGCATGCATGTTGATGCTTCGTTGCTGCAAACATGCATGTGAGAGAATAGATGGAGTGCAAGCTGGCATGTGATGAAGCAGGCAGTTTAATTAAATATAAATGAAAATGACTGGCGTGTTGAAGCACAATGTGGGAGATTAGCATGTAGGGAGCTGCAACTAGACTGAAGTATGAAAGTTGATTTTTATCTGTAATGTAAGTATGTAGAGTACACAAGTGACCTTTGGATAATGCATCCATTGAATACTAAAGAATTCAGCATTCAATCCATAAATATGCTAATTGCCTAAATAAGGTTATTAGCTCTTAGTAGAAGAAGTGAATGATATTAGATTGGGTAAGAATTTTCATCCATCCTAAAAAGTGATCAAAGCAAGAAATAAAAAACAATTTTGGGAACAAGACTAAATTTCAGCCACGAAATATCAAGGCAAGAGAGGAATTTAGAATCTAGGTCAACAACAGTAATTATAGTAACCATTAGGTTGTGAGGAAGAAAAGTAAACAACTTGCTCATAAAAAATGGTAGTATAAATGTTATCTTACATTAGGTCCAAATACCCAAGTGGCAAGATGTAGGGCCAGATACTAAATTTGTCTAAAGCCATGCATCATGGTTAATATGGAATAATCTTGCAAATAATATTAAATTTGTTCAATGCACTAATTTTATTATATTTTCTTTGAAATAGCTACACTGTAAAAATATCGTTCAACAATCAAATGTAAGCCCAGCTGGACGTGCATATATACTCTTTATATACTTTCAAAAGCTTTGAAAAAATCTCATTTTATAAAACTGGATGGAGACAATATATCCCAAGGATATGAAGCTAGGTCGGATCTGAAGCTAGTCGGGTTGGAGATGTTTTCGCAGATCTGAAGCTTGGAGTCGTGGTCAGATCTGAAGCCTGGAGTTGTCACGGTGGAGTGCAGTTGTAGTGGTTGCAGATCCAACTCCAATCTGTACATCCAAAAATACAAATAAATAAAAAGGATGCAGTGCAACAACAAAATAAGAACTGAACTAATATCTAAAATGTTAGCTATCTATGAGGTCTATGTGCCCTTGATCACCACTTATAACATACTCTTGGTTTTATTAGCTTATATACTCTATATTTCTAACATCCAATATACTTTTGATTTTTAATAGCCAACATATTCTCTATTAAAATTTAGAGTTTTAACTATTAGTTATATATCATTCTCCAGCTTTTTCAATCAATCTAATATCTATCAATCGATAAAATTTCATCATCAACAATTAATAATATATCCCTAACACATAGCTCATGACCATTATACATTGGTCAAAACACACCGAACATTCTTGGCTTCTTCGATCAAGCTTACTATTATAACAAAGAAAATCATATTATACATGGATCCCTGGTAAAATTCAATTTCTAACATTATATAAATTCTATTCACCTTATCAATTTGTACCAATATATCAAAATATATTAAATCTAACTCAATCATAAACTAAATTGAACGATCTATGAGGTGTTAGTAATAATAGCATACAAATGATAATGAATTATCGAACAATTTACAGTACAAGAAAACTGCGGATTTACCTACGCCAAAATGACATAGCTGGGGCGTAGCTAAGTGCAATACATACGCAGTGCCTACGACACTAATGACATAGGTAAAACCTGCGTAGGAAAAAAAATACACACGCCTTACCTACACCATACATAGGGTTGTTTTCTACGTTTTTTCTATGTCATTGCTTTTTACGTCTTTCCTACGCCTTTATTCCTACGTTTTTCCTACACCATCCACACGACTTTTTACACTATATTAAAATTGGATTTACCTACGTTTTTCTGAAGTAATTTCGATATATTATTATTGTATTTCTTCCCATCAAACACAATATCAATCTACAACACTTCGTCAACACCAAACAAAAACTAATATCAACTTATTGCATATTTATACAAATTTCAACCAAAAAAGACATAATATCAAATCATTTATCATCAATTAAGTTCAAATATCTCCTATATATTACAGAGTCAAATCAATATTGAACGAGTTCTCATACATCTAAAATAGTACGATAATATGTTCATAATACATAACATCATACGGATACAACTAAAAATAAAAAAAATTCCCACACCCCTCATCTCGATGACTATCCGACTCTCAATCTGATCATTGTCGAAACATCTCAAAAAGTTGTTCATATTGCGTCTTTAGCATTTGAACCTCCCCTTCTTGACGCTCCACTTCTCCTCCAGTTTGACTTTAGTCTATGCTTCACTCTTGTTGATGCTATAAGTGCTGTCTTTATATTTCTGCATTTCATCAAATATTGTATCAATTTCTACATTTTAAACTAATTAGAATAATGTTTTGCTGAAAGTTTAAATATATACTCCAGGGATATTGCCATAGTTATGATCAGCCTAAACTCTACATTAAAAACATTAAAAAATGTGTAATTTTGAAAACAAAACTAAAATATCTGCACCAAAAATAAAATGTACACATATAAGTCCATCACTACTACCAAGAAGTTTATAATCCATCCGTTTATATCACCTCTACTATATTTAGTAGTAGAAAAGTTTCTTCATCTCCATAATGGAGGAGCTTAATTAATTGGGTTATAACTACAGAATTTACGGCAGTTGACATCATGTAGCTTTTACAACTAGAGGAAAGAGAGGGAAGTAACGGTTCTAAAGGGTGGGAAGTTGAATTGGTCTTTACTTATATGCGGCTACTGATTTAAATAAAACATTATTATAAATTATGTAAAGATGAAAAGCCATTAGAAAAAGAGAGAGGATGAACTTTATTCATTAGAGATTAATACATTCATTTCCATTATATAGGCTCTTTTATATATAGGCTTTAAAGTTTGTGATTGAACTTATCCCACGATGTGGGGCTAAACAAAAGTATACAAAACATTGTACCAATTCACATATTCATTCTTATAATTTACAAATACTATAACACTCTCCCTTGAATAACGTCTTCAAAATCTTGAATGCTCTGGTAACTCGAAATTGTCCTTTTTGAAACATATATGGTGACTGCTCCCCTTCATTATTATGTTGCTTGCATATATCCATTCAGTCGATATAGATATTGTCTATTACCTCATTAAAAAAACCTTTGTTAGGAAAATCCAATGGAAAAAATCTTGAACGAGGAAAAAAGCGCAACTTGTGAAATCATAGATATCATATTAAAATGATATTCCTTTTAAGGGTTTGATACTTGGGATCAAAACAATGCCTCATTAAAACTTTACTAAAAAACGCCTATTGGGAAAAATCTTAGTGTGGGAAAAAGAGTACAATGACATATTTTAAGATCTCATTTCATCAAATGAATTTTGATACTTCTGGATCAGGATAATGCCTCGTTAAAACCTTACTAAAAAAACTCTATGGGAAAAATATTAGTAAAGGAAAAAGAGTACAATATAGTATGATATATTTCAATAATTTACTGTATCAAATAGGGTTTGGTACTTCTAGATCAATGTAATGCCCCATTAAACGTTACTAAGAAAAACCCATTAGGAAAAATCTTAGTAAAGGAAAAAGAGTACAATATAGTATGACATATTTCAATAATTTACTACATCAAATAGAGTTTGACACTTTCGGATCAATGTAATACCTTGTTAAAACCTTACTAAGAAAAACTCATTGGGAAAAACCTTAGTGAATGAAAAAGAGTACAATATAATATGATATATTTTAATAGTTTATTACATCAAAGGGAGTTCGATACTTCTGGAACAATGTAATACCTCGTTAAAACCTTACTAAAAAAACCCTGTGAAAAAAATCTTATTGAAGGAAGAAAATACATTATGATGTACTTATATATGCTCCCCCTGATTTTATGTTTTTCCCTTTAAGTTTGATTATATGTCATCATAATTCAAATCATTTAACAATACTTTTGTAGCATAGCTTAGACAAGCATTAAGAAAATTAAAATCCAAAGACGATAACACTACTTTCCCTCCTTTAGATGTTTATCATTTATAAATAGTTTCCTTCAATACAATCGAACTTTCCAATATTTTTTTTTCCAGATATGATTTGCATTTTATGCATTTTTATGCTACTTTTATGAACAACACTTCATGTGCTTTCATTTGGTGCTTCATGCCAGTTTTGGTTATTGCAACTACATCTTCGATGGATATTAAGAGTTTTATTATAATAATACTTAAAAGCAGGAAATAATCTACTCATCAAGAATTATATCAAAATTTTCATAAAAATAAACATAAAAGAAGGTTGTAATCTATGCTCATTATTCTTTGCATTCTTTATAACCAGCAAAGTTGTTTATATTCTTTAAGAAGTTGTATACTTTAGTAAGTTTTGCATATTGCAACTACCACTTCAATGGATATTAAGAGTTTCATTACAACAATACTTAAAAGTATGAAGTAATCTACTCATCATGAATTATATCAAGATTTTCATTACAACAATACTTAAAAGTAGGTTGTAATATATGCTCCTTTTTCTTTACATTCTTTATAACTACCAAAGTTATGTTTATTCTTCAGGAATTTGTATACTTTCATTATTTAGTATGATTTAAATAATATTTATACCTTCAGGTAATTTAAGTGTTTCAAACACTTTCACTACTTCAGTCAATTCAATTATTTCTAAAAATATCATGTCCATGACACTTAACATGTTATTGACACTATATGTGCTTCAGTAATTTAAGTATGCTTTTGTCACTTTATATATATGTTTCTAGTTATACTTTGCGGACTACAGATCCACATTTCTCATTAAGTAAAGGATTCATGATGGCCAATCATATTTTCCTTTAATTCAAGATTTATAAACCTAGGCGCTTTATTGCTTACAAATTTATCATCGATGATTATTTATTGTCAGTTCTAAACTTGATTTATTGAGATCTCTTTATTTATCATGTTTTAGGTACCTACACCACTACTTGGGTTATTTGATAATTATATCATAGGTCTCTTCTAGAGCACCGTTCGATGTTTCTTCAAGAACACTCACGTCCTTTATTTGGCATCTTTATTACTTACTTCAAAAATATTTCGAATTGACTTCTCTACCACACTTCAGATGTGGTATATACCCTTTTGATCCTTCAAAGATTTAAATCTATATTGAAGCAAGTTTACTATGGATATTATCGATAATTCATTCAAGTTACTCAACACTTTGCAACATCGTATATGTTAACAAATATTTAATCTTAATAATCAAAATGAACTTGTATCCCTTTTATCCTCCCCTTCAATGTTGACGAACATTGAATATTTATCGTCTTTGGATTCTCATTTTGATCCATTATGATATTGCTACTAGCAAATACATCATACATATTACAAATAGGAGGATAATTCTTTTATCAATTGATAAGATGCATTCAAGTGATATTGCTTATTTTTAGAGTTTGTTCTCATTTATTGATCTAACAAATTAGAGAAATTTACTTATTATGTAGATCATTTGAATACATACACGACTTTAGGTCATTCAACATTTATGTTGATTGAATTTTAAATCACTGAATGATATTTATGCGTAATCTATAAGATGAGCACAAAACAATCTTCAGGTTGTTAGTTAAATATCTGCGTATTTTTTCTCATTTGAATTAGTGATTTTTAAACAAACTATTACAAGAATCCAAACTATTAATTTTTTGTTTAACAATCGATGTCAATGTGAATCCTTAAAGACCGTATGATAACGATCAAAGCATCTGGTTTGAAAGTACATATGCATCTAGTTTGAGTTATCAATAGTAACTTTAATAAGTTATTAGAAATATTATAACTTCTAGTTACTTTTGACTTATCAAGAATAAAGATCTTCAAGATCTAAGTCTTATAGTTTGTCAGAACTTCATAGTTTAATATTGAAGTCAAAATTTTCTATGTAATGGTTATTAAACATCTAGTTTGATATTAAAATTTACGATATTTCATATAGCTTCTTGTTTGTTTCATTATCAAATTTTGAACTTTATGTTCCTTTTTGTCCACTTAAATGTATAGATCTATGCAGATATGAAATATAAATGAGACTTTCTGCATATTTTTATTCGAATGTGCTAAAGAACAACGTCATTCGAATTGATAATTCAAATATAACTCAATGGTTTTCAATCCAAACCATGTTGAACTTTTGGTTCAAATAAATTATGTATACAACTTCGAATTGTTAAGATTTATTCTTCAATTATATTTCAAATATCTCTTTTGAACATTATTTATAATTATTTATCAAAGAATAATACATGGTTCAAATTATATATTGACATCTTTTCTGAAGAGTTCAGAAATAAGAGTATCTTCTGGATACTTGAAATGTTATAGAATATGTAATTATATTTGTTATACATAAAAATCTTTTGAGGACCGCATTTTAATTTTCGTGAAAATTGTGATATGACATATAGATGATCTCTTCAAAAGGATATCTAAAGATATTTCTTCAAGAATAGTTATGCATATGATATTCAATTTATGGTATATTTTTGAAAAGTAATAGATCGCAGATCACTATTTACTCTTAAATTTGTCTAATGGAGCTATAGGTCCATGGTAATGGTAGATTGAATTTTGTAAATTTATTTTGCACCCGTTTCTTCTAGTTCTATTTTGATCTACAAATTCTTTGGGTTATTTATTGCCACGTCACTTCTTGAAGTGCTATATCATATTTGAAAATATTGTATAGGTAACGCTTTTGTAGTGCTATACAAGGATAATATATCACTTCTGGAGATATTTTATAAACACCGCTTTTAGAATGTTGCACATCTCTTCTAAAAATACTTTATATGCACTATTTTTGGAAGGTCATCAATATTCAATCTCTTTTCCTACATAAATGACATAATTACTACTTTCAGAGTAGTAAAAAATATCCATGCTGGAGATTTTTGTTGTAAAAACATTTGAAATGTCATATCAAATTTTAAATACCGTAACAAACTTATATGCACTAAATAAAAGTTAGATGTGAGAGATAAAATCATTACTTCTGAAGTACGGTATTAGTATACAATACCTCTTTTAGGAATAAATTATTGCCACTACTTATAAACTTTTATATGATGTTCCTTCAGGGGATACTACATTTCTTTTTAAGAAATTGCAGTTAAAAAAGATTCTATAACATCTCTTCTAGGATGTTTGGATTTTGCAATATAAATATAAATAAAACTCTAAAACATCTCTTCAAGAGCATGACATATGGGTTATCTTTTCTGGAGAATATTAAATTGTATTTCTTCAATTAAATAGTTTAGCAAATGCACCCAAAAATAATTTATCAAAACTTCGGGTGTTATAACATAGTGCGATTAGTAGAAATCAGATCTATTATTAGATATATCAATGAGAAAGCAACATTAAACCGAAGCTGCACATATTGAAATGAAATTAGACTTTACATTGCACAAGACCTATAAATTGACTATGTATACTTTAACATAATTGAAAGTATATAATGGAGGAAACATTTTATACTAACTACAACATATAAAATGAAATGAAATATGAACTGAAATGTCATGAATTCATACTTTATAAATAATGAACGTCCCTTTCCAATACTAAATTAATAATTACTTTTCAATCCGGGGGATGTTTGAAATGTCACACAACATAATATCTTCAAGATATTTGATCAATATAATATGTAAATATAAAGATGTAAGTAAGATATAACTCATTTGGTGATTTTTGAAATCTCTTGAATGCATTATTATTACCTTATACAATGATGTGTTTATCTCTTTAACTTTTTCCAGAAGTACAATCTTTTCATGTCATGGAGTTTCAAGAAAGCTTCGGGTTTCTACTTCATGAATTACTTCAAGTTTATTCATTTGTGATGAACTTCAAGTTCTCAAATTTTGTGCTAACTTCTTGTTTAGAAGCTTATAGATTTCGACTAATTAAAAAATATCAATAAGATTTTAAGTCCGTATACTTCATCAACAAATCTTTTTATAATTCAAGACTTCGGGTCTCGGACTTTGAGTTATATAACTTCTGGCTCAAAAAATTTCTTTGCACAACTTCATGTTGTTGTTAAAACTTATTTCTTCTATTATCAAACATTGTTTGCCAAAATAAATACATCAAATAATAAACCATATCTATTCTTATTCCAAACATAAAAATACAACATCATTTAACTCGCTATAACCAATGCATTTAGTGCATTTATGATAATGAGGTAATTTGATTTATTACCATAACGACCACATTTAATGCATTTATGATAAAAATGAATGCAATTAACCGTTATGTGGTCTAAAATATAAACTATTGTCATAACAAAATGATTTCTTTACAAACATATGAATCAATTGATAAACATTACTTAAAGTAATAAAACTTCACCTCAGATCTAGCTACTATATTACTCAATAACAAAATCAAAATGAACACCTTAAAAAGAAATTTTATTTCTCAATAATCAATATTTCCAAAATACCTCTTATATATTATGCTTAACCAAAAATTGAGTAAAATAATATAATCATAGAACCAAAATTTTATATTTCCTTACATAAATAGTTCTAGATTATGTAGATCTGTTCAAATCATTCATAAACATAAAAAATAACTATATATCTTAGATCCAAATTATTTCCCTCATAAGAAAATTAACTCCATAATTCTTTACCAAATATATCAATACAAACGTGTAGATCTTCAAATCAACGTATGTTATTTCAGAAATTTAGGGAATTAAAATTATTTCCCAAAAATAAAAACATTTCAGAATTTTATTTCATTACCCAAACAATATATGGATCATTTAGATCTTTCTTTATATATCAAAATTACCTTTTAGTCTAAGATGAACAACTTTAGTACCGGATCAAATCCAAAAGTATCACAAAAAAATCTTTCATACATAGATCAAGTAGATCTGTAATTTGAGTAAGATGATACATGAATTCAATGACTAATAAACAAATTTCATTCAAAGCTTACTCAAATATATAGAAAAATAAAAATTTCCCAATGAAATCAAAGATGGGTGGATCTAATATCACTTATTAGAAATTTGGATATTGATCAAATATTAATTTGAAAAAATAAACAATGTTGATTTCAATTAGAAAAATGTAAGGTAAGTAATCTTAGAAGTCATACCTGATTTTAGTAATTGATTAAAAGAAAGAGATGTATCTACATGAAAAAGAATGGATATGATCTTCTAGATTATTATAACTCTATATCTATAATTTTTATTTAGAGATTGCGTTGATAACATGGTATAAACTATGTAAAGATGAGAAATCATTAGAGAAAAGAGAGGAGAGACTTTATTCATTAGAGATTGGTACATTCATTTTTATTACGTAGACTTCTTTATAAATAGGCTGGAGCTTGTGATTGAATTTATCCTACGATGTGGGGCTAAACAAAAGCATAAAAAACATTGTATCAAATTTTTAGCATATTCACTCTTATAATGAACATATATTATAACAGAGGAATTAGGGAGAATGACAAACTTTAGAATTTTTTTTGACTGAAGGACATCAAGATCTATTTTTGGTCTGAAGGACAAATGTTAGTTATAATTAGCATTATATTCAATTTTTACACTATACGGAATGCTAGTTATAACTAGCATTACATTCAATTTTTACACTATACGGAATGCTAGTTATAACTAGCATTACATTCAATTTTTACACTATACGGAATGCTAGTTATAACTAGCATTATATTCAGTTTTACACTATACAAAATGCTAGTTATAATTAGGATCGTCCTTCAGTCTAAAAAATAAACTTGTTGTCCTTCAACCTAATTTTTTTTTCAATGTTTGTTCTTGTGTCTATTTTTCTATGTTCTAACAAACATAACGTAACAAGTCATAATTTTTTTTTAAATTTATCCTGTGATGGAAGGGGCATTGAATCCTTCAACCACAGTTATCAAGATGGAATAATAAAAAACAAGCCCTGTGAAAACAGATAGATTGGATGCTTTTTTTTGGCACTACATTCTCTAATAATTCATAAAAACCACATTCTGTAGTAACTCTTTTATAAAAGTCTCATGTGGCCAAATAGTTAATCTTGACGTACTTATAAGCTCATAATAATGAACCAAATGTGTAGTCATACAAAACGAACAGAACACTCTACTTGGATTTATATCCAGCTTGAAAATAATAGCTGGGTTTGTAAATTTATGCTTCATGTTAAGATGAACTTTTCAATCTGAGATTATACTGCAAATGCTAAAGACTAACTATATTTAATTGCTTTATTTATTTTACATCCAAAGAGAATTAGTACTTAATACACTGTACAACTTTATCTACAGCTCTCAGATCATTCTCTCATGTAATCCATCTACAGAACTGAACTGCAATATAATGAAAGACCTCTAAATATGAAACAAACTTATATTACAGTAATCAACAAAAGTTAGATAATAATAAGCATAGCAAGTAAATGTAAATCGTGAAGAACTTGAGTTTTAGTAGCACAATCTTTTTAATATGGTACCTAAATTCTACCATTTTCAAGCAAACTACTAGTAAATGTTTATTCCGTGTCAATGGCAACATACACAACCACATAAATCTAAGTTGATTCATACAAAGAAATCACTAATACGGATCACATATTTAACCAGCCAGAAAACTAGGCGAGCTGAAAGTTTAATTTTTTTAGCAAAACTAGCCGGCTTTATAGTGGGCCGTGCCACTGCATATAAAATGGAAAAACAGGCGTTCTACACATGCACAGAACAGCTAAAGGGAAGAGCCCAAACAACAAAGAAAATAAAGTATAGAAGATAGGCAAGAAGGCCTAAGCTACAAATCAAATAACTACTACGATCCCTCCAAGGCAGAACTGGCAGAGACCACATCAGACAACGGGCCAATAACTTTCATGTACCCGGAGAATAGATTAGCAAGATTTGGATCATAACCTTCAAACGAAGGAGAATAAATAAATTTCCTATTCCAAATGACGTCATAAAACTTACTCTTATTCACCTCACCAATCTCACCAAGTCTAGTAAGGGAGAGGCCCTGACCGTCTATATGGTACAAAAGAGAACGACTCTCACCCACAACATCACTGATAAAGGCATAGTATGTGTCAGACTCCGGCGAGCACCTCATTTCCGAAGGATCATGAATCCAAGCTCGATCTTTTTCGAATTCCAATAGATAGACTCGGACAAACTCTCACATACAGGCTGGGCTGGAATAGCATGAGTAACAACAGAAGGAGGAACTGAAGAAGTAGCCAAATCCATCTGATCTGGAAAGTTTAAAATTTAAATTCATTGTTACATCTTTTGTAATATAATTAAATTTTGGTGCAGTGGCTAACCCAGGCTGCACTTGATTTACTCAGCACTCACAAACAAGATAATAAGCAAGCAGTTATAACCTATGCAAAAGTCATGTCACATAAAACAAATACTAGAAAGTAGGAGCATCAAATAAACAATATCTTTAGAGAATTTGTTCCAGCAAAGCCTCAAGACTACAGTAACCTACAGGTCAGCGGATTTTGCGCTATTCAACTGCTATGATAGGGTATTTATGTTATAGAAAGCAATGGCGAATGCAAGAATTAACAAAGGGGCGAGCTGAATTTTAATGCTGATTTTTTTAAAATAAATAAATGTAGTGTTATTACAGTTACCACTACAAAACACTAATGAAAAGAAGACGATAATTCGTGATGTAATATCGAGTAATAAAAACTGACAAAAAAACAATTTATTCCGACAAAAAACAACAAGATGAAAAATGTTACTTAGTAGCAAATATTGGTTTCACTTTTCACTTGTTAGTGCAGAATATCAAGCATAATCGTGTTCTGAGTTTTCGAAGGTTGAACTCCTTAACCAAAGAATCTAAATCAACCTTCCAGGTAAGATCATACTTCAAATAAAGATAAAGAATCATGTCGTAAGCAAGAAATTAATCCCCAACATTACGAATTGCGGCTTTGACAAGCTTCATAAATAGCTTTTCAGTAGTTGTTACAGTACGAAAAATGAGAAATATCGATATTGTTAAGAAATCCTAAAGTTTAAACACAAAAGGAATTCTTACCCAATATTGACGGTAAAAATAATGATGGATCAAATGAGCTTCTGAATCTAGACATTGCAAATGATAGATCTAAAATATATAGAATCAAAATGACAGAAGTTACGTGGAAGAAAATTCTGATTGGACTAAGAGTTTAAGGCTCAATCGGTTGTTGAAAACCGTGCTTTCCTGAGTAATACACGCTGAATGATGGCTATTGACGATGAGGTAGTCTGAGGCAGGCGACGTTGGATTTGAGGCGGTCTGAGGCAAGCAACATCGGCTTTGAGGCGGACATAGAAGAGTTAGGATATTGATTTGGGTATTTTGGTGCGTTTGAGTGGTGCTGCGTTCGAACGTGTGGCTGTAGTAATAAGTAGTAATATTTGGAACTTATTTAATTATTATTTTTAACTTTATAAAGAAGACTAAAAAATTAACAAATATTCACTAATAGTATTGTTTTTCGTATAATAAAATTTAAAAATAATTAAAAATATTTGGTTTTGTTATTTTTTTTCAATATATGTCATTTGCGCTTTTAACATATTTGATTGTCCAACTATTTATCAAAACTACTTCATTCATTCAAAATAAAAAAGACGAACTATTTGCGAACAAAGTGATATTTTAATTATATATCTAATATAGCGTTGGTTGAATTTTATAAAAATAAACATATTTTGTATACAATTCCTTTAAATATTGTATAATCGAAAAAAATCAACTATATTATATCATTAAAATTATAGAAAATATACAAAAAGTATATTAAATATTTGTAGTACTAACTAATTATATAAATTAAAAGATACTTGATATATAATAAAAATAATATATATTATTTATTAAATTATGCTTAATGAATGAAAAAAGGAGTAATATTTTATAGCATTTTAATTTTGGATAAACAATTATTAAATAAAAATAAAAATAAATATTAAAATTAAAAATTCATTAAATAAAAGATATGTGCTATAATATTTATTATTGTGTTATATATGCATGAGTATTCTATGGGCGTAGAAACGACGTAAAAAGTTCCTACTCCAAGCCTAAGTCATAGGGATGGAGTATGAACTTTTCTAGGTCTTTCCTCCATCTGTCTAGATTTGTCGAAGTTTAGCGAGAATGAAGAAATATCGTAAGAGATTTTCTATGTCTTTGCTACGCCAAAAATTTTAACGTAAAGATTTCTCATGCCTTTTCTATGCCTTGGTTATTTTACTACACATTTAAGTAGGCGTAGGAAAGACGTCTTTACATATTTCTATCTATTTCCTGCGTTTTTCCTACACTCCATCTTATGGCGTAGGAAAGACGTGGGAATTTTTTTGTTGGAAACTAAAGTGTTTTTTCGTAGTGCTAAAAATAATACCAACGATACCTTAAAGCATATACGAATTATCCTAATAACGAATATATGTCAACGATACCAGCTAATTTATATCAACAAATATTATATCATATACGAATATAATCAAATCACAATATTGAAATAAAAATGAATCAGAGCAATAAATCATACAGACAGAGGATGTTGTTTGTGGCGGTTTAGAGGCTTGGGGATGCTTGAGAGGCGGTGGTTGGATGGTTGGCGGTGGCTTAGAGCCTTGTAGATGCGACAACTTGGAGGAGGCACTGGGCATGGAGGCTTGGGAGGTAGTGGCTTGGGGCGAGGAGATGTTGTGCTTAGAGGTGGCGGCTTAGGAAGGGGTTTTGTAACGACCTATATATTTTATGTATCGGAAGATAATACAATATTATACTTAAATTTATATGAGATCATATGACTCTATAACTTTGGGAAACGCCTACTAGTAAAATTTCCTACCTTTAGAATTTTATTGAACGATTTTACCCCTGAAAACTTGTAACAGCTATAACTTTTAACAAAACCAAAATTAGCACCCAAGATCACTTCCATTGGAAAGATACGATGGTTTTAATTTTTGTAGAGTGGTTATAATAGTGATTTGGAATTTTTGGTTAGGAAATATGGTTGTTAGAAATTTGACATTTTTTGAAGCAACTTAGTGGGTAATTAGTGAATGTGGGGAGAGACCCAACAGCCCATGTAGGGTTATGAAGCTATATTGGCTAAACTAGACATCGCCAAATTATTTTCCCCATCTCTCAAATAGATATAAGCCTTCATTAACCCCTTTCTTCATCCAAAACCTTCTATTTTCTCCTCCAAATCAGGTTTAAATCATTGATTGATGGTAGATTTTCAAGGAAATCTGTTAGAGATCTTCATAACTATAATTTTAGGGAAGAAAAATTAGACCTTAGATATTGATTTTTGGATTTTCCTCGATTTGCATGCAAAACATGAATTTTGAAGGGTTTGGTGAGTGATTTATCATCTCTCGCCTTATTATATATGTATCTATAAGGTTTAACATGTTTCAAACTCATTTTTAAAGTCCAAATCATGCTTTGTGACTGTTTTAAAATAAAATACGAAGTAAAAACAAATCCAGAATGTTTTAAAGTATTCTAATCATGCTAATTTGATGTTTGGATGCCTTAATGTGTGTTAGAATATATTAGAGATACGTTGTAAGATGATTTGCCATGAATTGTTATGTGTTTGTATGTTTGGACGTTGAATGTTGTGTGTATGGTATTTTTTTATATGCTTGAATGGTTGAAAATACTCATCAAAGCGAATTAGAGGTAAGGAGTGTAGAACCAGACTTCGTTGGATATGCTCAAAGACGTTATGAGTCTTAGCGATGCATATGGAATGCACAAGGATCAAAGAATGGAGAGTAGTAGTGAGACAAACGCAAAATTGGATGTTGGAGTTACTACAACATTTTGGTTCGGCGCTTGGGGACAGGCTTTGGTTTAGCATGGAGTTGGCTTGGTAATGGCTTTGGGCTAGGGAGGAAGAAAACCGGACAACAAATGATGTCTGGCGGCGCTGTAGTTCAGGGGTTGGACAAGATTTCCTATCCGGGGTATGCCTCAGGCTTGGTTCGGGGTGACTTGTAACATCCGTAAGATTAAAAGCAATTAATAAATAATTAATAAGACTCGAAAATGTGATTTGAGCAAATGTCAGAATTTGGTCACGAAACTTGCACATTGCGTTGGTGCCGATTTTCCGAGCAACTTTCATATTTAGAGTTTTGCGATCGAAGTTCAAATGAAGAAGTTATTAGTGTTTGAAGTTTTTGAAACGAAAATAATTAAAAACAATAAAAAGAAGATAAATAATAATAAACGTGGGACCCCACCGGTTGAACCCCTTACTTGGACCGGTCGATCACTTATAGGGGGTGGTCGACCGATTAGGGGTGGCGGCTAGAGTTGAACCTTGGACGAATAGCTCGATTTAATTATTTTAATTTAACGGATACGTTTGATTCGAGCGCCTATAAATACAAGCCGCTTTTCCTCTCATATTTTCTAATTAAAGCAACGAAGCTCTATCATTTTGCCTTCTCCACTATTTCTCGAAATTATAAAAATATTATATATATATATATATATATGTATATATGCACACACACATAGTGACGACCCGGAATTTTAGATATTTGAAATTGGATATTTAATTGATATTAAAAATTCCAAAGTGAATGTTTGACTTGAATTTCAAATATCAGTATTTATTGGGTAATTTAATTATTAAATTAAATAATTTGAAGTTGAATAAAATTTTGAATCTGGGGTTCAAGCTTGTTAAAAATAATTTGAAGGCTTATAAAATTCATATTACTAATACTGAAGGTGGTAGAAGTTTTAAAATTGAATTCGGAAGTAATTTGTTCAGTTTTAAAATTTTATCGTTTAAATCGATATTTAAAAATAGCCTTCCGAGGCATAGTCTCGGGATTCGACGAAACCAGTTCCATTAGATCCGTAATATTGTATTATTATCGGATTTCAATTTTTGTAGCATTTGGAGTTATCGTGTGAGCATACGGAATATAAACGCTCTGAAATTGATATCAAATTCAATATAATAATTGAGTCCAAAAAGCTATATTCTCCATACAATCGAGTTAGGACTCGAAACCTCTTCCATTGTGTTCAAAATAGGGGTATAACATTATAAACGCCTGGCGGCACGCCTCGACAGGAGGTCAAGTTTTTAAGTTGCATTTATCGAAACGATTTGAATTTGAATTTAAATTGAATATTTATACTAGTCAACTGCAGTTGAAATTACCTCACATCAACTTTTTCCAGTCCTTTCCAAAGCACTGTAGCAAGCTTATTCGAGCACGCAAAAGAATTTAAACACGCTTTCCTCTTTTTATTTTCGCCCTTATTCATTTTTCAAAGGATACAACCGAGCTTATCCTCTTCATATCCAGACGATTTGAAATCAAATTAATGGTCGAACTTTTTGGTTCTCCAATTCTTTATTTTATTCTTCCTTTCTTCCAATTCCTTGTTAAAAAAAATGAAAGAAGGAAATTTAAACGAACGAAATCGAATCGGTTATTCGATCCTCAGAGCGAGTGGCTGCGTACGATTTGAAACTCGATTTCAAGACATTCGCGACCTTCGAAGGGAATCTCGAGATGCCTATGTGTGATTTAGCAAGCATGAGAGTCGCAAGCTTGGGAGCATGGAGATTGGATCGCGCGAGCAGGCATTGGCCAAGGGGTCGGGTCCCGTATGTTTCGATTTCGGCAAGGAACTCGTGAGCACGATTGTTTTGGTACGACAGCTTCATCTAGGGTTTGGGTTGTTGTGGAGGTAGCGCGATTTGGGTTCGAAGTCGCGGTCGTTCTGGGGGATTGGCGAGTGTGAGGAGATGAAGGTATATATATTTCTTTTATTTATTTGATCCTATATATATGTGTGTACATATAGATTAGTGAAAAAAATGTAATAGTAAAGGAAAACCCAGAGTTTTATTTTCATTCTACGAATTTATATACAAGGAAATATAAGGGGGAAATTTGAGAAGAAATAGGAAGTTTACTATAAGGGATATTATATGCAATGGATATGTATATATCAAAGGAAAATACCTTACTAAAGATTTTTCTTTTAAAAAGAGATATCTAGGTAAAAAATTAAATCATTAGTCAATTAAAATTATTGATTATTAAATTAATTCAAATATTAATAAATGGTATAATGTTTATTCAAGGTTTGAAATCTAAAAAGAAACAAGCTGGTCTGGAATGGATTACAAATAAATCAAAGGTGAGTTAATCTCACTCATCTGGGTTTTATTTAAATAAGTTAAATTTAAATATTTGGTTGAATGATTGAATTGTTTGGATGTGGTATTATATATATATATATATTGGAGTGATTGATTTCCCGCATTATATAGCGGATGAGACCCTATGCGCAGCATAATAGCGGATGATATTATATAAACCCATATACCGCGATATTCCACCTTGAAGTGGAATTGGTATTTTATATTGTGCTAACATCTGTGGATGCAGGAAAACAGGTTGGAGGGATCCAACCGGATTCCTAAAAATTATTTAGATGGTTTAATATTCTGTGTTATGAATATTTGATTTTCTGTGATGGATTATATGGACAATTGAGATTGAATGCTATGAATTGCTTGAATATATTTGCTTGAATATATTTCGATACTCTGAGTTATCAAAATATACAGAATTGGATTTTTGAAAAGAAAATAAAAGAGTAAATTTTCAAGTAGAATAATTATAGAGAATTTGAATAAATTTAAGAATGAATTGGAAGAGAATATAAGTGATTTTAAAATCTAAATAAATAAATTCCGAGTATGGGAAAAGAGGATTTTGAGCAAACAGAGAAATAATGGAAAATTTAAACTTAAGTGATATTATTTAAAGTAATAAAGAATTTACTTTAAAATTCAAGGTTTAAACTTATTTTAAAAGGATAAAGAAGGAATTTGGGAAAAAAATATGAAATTGGTATTTTCAGATAAAAAGGTTTTAAAATCGGAAGTTAATGGGTTTTGAAATAAATTGAGTAAGTAAAGGAATTTATTTCAAAATGGAGAAATTTGAAAATCAATTTGAAATTGATTTAAGTGTATAAAAGTGGGATTCTAAAAGAGAAGTGAGACTTTGGAATTTATAAACTGGGTTTATAAAAGTGAAGTAATATATCAGTGGTTATTTGGAAGAATAAATTCAAGGTGGGAATTTATAAAAAGAATGGGTAAATTTGATTAAAAATAAATAGTGATTTATTTTTAAAGATGTGAAAGAGAAGTATATTTCCCTGGATAGCTAAGTACGTTTTCAAAGCAAATTCTTAAGTATAAGTTAAAGTTTCAAAGTTGTTTTAAAAGTATGTTTTGGAAAATCTATTATTTTAAAATGTTTAAATGTTAAAGTAAGTATTTTTCAGATTTATAGTAGTAGTAATTATTTAAAGGTTAATTGGTATTATGTTTGAAAAAGATAAAAATTTAGTTCTATATTTTATAAAGTAGCTTTATTTTAAATATTCTTGAAGTGTATTTTTTTTAAAATAAAGTATTAAAGTAGTTTTAAATCTAAATGTTTAAAAGTATATTCTATATTAAGTGTTTTAAATGATTTTAAAGTCTAAGTATTTGTACTTGGTGATTTCAGTGGAAATAGAAAATATTGGGAAATTTATCCCGAGGGAGAAAGATGGTTTGAAACTGTTTCAAAGGGTTGAAAAGTGAAAATATATCTTGCGAAGATATTTTGAGGTTAATAAATAATTTGGGAGAAATTATTTAAAGGTCTGATGGTTGTTTGTGAATGTTATTTGATAGTTAAATAACCGACTATCAATATTGGCCAATGCGCTGATCGTTTCGAAGAGACTGGGATCGGGATTTATTTTCCGAAAACCACTTCGATCCGGTTTGTACGTTTTCGTGGGAAAACGAGTTTGGAATCGAAGATGGAGCAGTGAAGTGCAAGGGCTAATCGCTACTAATCCTGAGGGTGATTCCAAAATGGATATAGTAGGAATAGTGCCTTCGGTTTCGTTCGAACCCGGAATGGACTTGTATGGATGAATGCTTTCAGAACATCGTCAGGTGGACGATGAGCATTCTAAGTGAAATGTTCTAAAAAGGTAACGCTTAGCCTCGAGCCTCATCAACCAGGAATGACTGAAAATCAGGGGTTATGCAGCAAGGCTATGTAAGTAGCGCCCATTAGGGTAAGGTCATCCCTGTCTAGATGTCCCTTTTTATTTCGGCTTAGTGGTGCGGTTGCTGATCCCAACCGTGGGGTGATCTTACTCGGAATTACCCTTAGGTAGTTCCGGTCTTGTGTTGTAGGGGATCGGGCGTGGTCCTCGGTACGCTGATCTAGACCAGGTACTGTGACAGGTGGTACCCCAGTGCCTAGTCATTAGTTGGAAATCCATTTTCCCTATGCGCCTGTACGGTTTTGATTGTGCCCAACTATTCCTGAAACGTGAGATGCAAGCATTTCAGCTAGATTATATTTTACTTTCTATAGACACTATTATAATATCAGACGGATTTGATAAAAAGTGTTTTGGCTATCGTAAGTTAAAAACCCGACATGTTTATTTGTGGCGTGGTCTTACGAGATTCTTTTGATTTCAAAGGAATTTTGAAACTTTAATAATCCAATTGAGTGTGTTTTCTCACGCTGGTATTCCAGACTGACTCAGGTGCTATTTAACTATAATGCTCGGGTCAGACCGAGTATTATAGATTACAGGATAAGATGCTGTGGAGCTCAGGAGACGAGCTGGATGGCGAGACGTATCACTCGTACTTGATGTATATTCCACTGTGTTGTGTGTACAGTGTATTCAGTTTTGTGAGGACATGTTGTGATTACTGTCCAGTTGTGTGTTATATGTACTCTGATGATGTAATGTATAAACAGATTTGTTTTGTGTAAAGATTAGTTATTCTGTATTATATTTTATTCCGCTGCGATGGTTAGATTTTGATGTTGTCTTCTATTTTCTTCTTCTAACTCTTTCTTCTTTAACCCTAATGGTTCGTATTTCCGTTCTTCTTGCGTTGATTTGATGGAGATTAATGTCAATTCAAGGGGTACGGGTTTGTGGGCTGTTATAGTGGTATCAGAGCATAGGCTGGTGATAACCTTGGCTCTGGTAGGATTACTCATTGAAATAGAGTCCATAGTACTCTAGAATGAGTTTGAGAGTAATAATAGATATGAGCGCGTATTTGTTAGTGAATATAAATGGTTTTATATTGTGTTGATTGATTTATTGAGTGGCTTATGAACTCTGGTCGGAACAGTCCGTACAACTGTACCGATAGGGGTTTCTAAACACTTGGATAGAACAATTCGACACAATATTGTTTTAAAATGGGTAATGAAATAATTTTGTCCAAATTATTTTTGTATATAAAGGAGATAATTTTTGTAAATTATTATAGTATTTGGATGCTTGGTTGTTAAGGAGTGATAATATTAAGTTATTATCACTATTGTGAGAAAATTTAATAAGGAATTGTAATCATAACTAAAAGCTAAGAAATAAATTCATATATAAAATGGAATTTATGAATGTGCATTATAAATGTGATTTATAATTGAAATGAGGTAAAATCCAGAGTAATGTTGAATATAGATTGAAAGAATTTAAAATTTGAAATTTTGGAAAAGGTTTAAATTCTTTTGGGTTTGAAAATGGTTTTCAAAAGCTTTGGAGAAATAATGGTAATTTTACTTGAGAAATATTTTGAATTGGATTTGAAACCTAGAGAGATTTGAAATTAAAAATATTTTAAAATGTTTTTAAAGAGATAAAAGCACTAAACTCTTCTCAGTCGCTGGAAAATAACTTCGGTGATGACTACAGCATCATCGATGTTCATTTTCGAGTTTCCATGAGAGAAATTGCTACCAAATTGTTTTAAATTGGAATGGTTTTGAAAACGGGGTTTGGATTTGAAATTAAAAGGGATAATTGAATTTGCCAAAGAATTTTGGATATAATTGATTTCAAATGATTTTTGAAATACTTAAGTGATTATTGAAGACTCTGGAATTGGTTGAAAATGTTTTTGAGTGTCTAGGTAATGGTTTAAACTCTGGGGTTGAAATTAACTTGTAAAAAGTTAATAAAGCTAGAAAGGTAAGCAAATTAAATACAAGAAAACTAAGTAAAGTGATTTTTGAGATAAAAATCAAATATTGAATCGTAAATTGGAAATAACTAATTTGGAATAAATTAGTAAGTCGAATTTGTTAATGGGATTTAAAGTGGTTAAATAAAAGTTGAATTGTGAGTTATTAATGGAGTTTGGAAATGAAATTGGGGTTCAAGTAAAAATTCGACTCGAAGTGTTAATAAATTAAAATATGATTGAAAATGTTATCGAATGAAATAAGATTGCATAATAATGGTAATGGTTTGAATTGCAAATAAAATTTAAATGAGTAGGAATAAATTGGAAATGGCCTTGTATTAATAAAAATTGAAATGGCCTTGTTATTAATAAAATGAATTCAGAAATAAATTGTGAATGCAAATTAGAATTTATAATGGATTGAATGAGTATACTAATTTAATTAAATTAGTAAAATAAAATGGAATTGAATAAAATTCTATGAATTGATAGAATTAAACAAAATTGATTTTTGAATCAATTGACATGAATATAAGTTGTTTGGAATTATAAATGAATTGGAGGTAAGTAAGTGAGTTATACATGTGAGGAATGCGGATCTTAAGGCTAGGAATAACACTAGAGGGGGGGGGTGAATAGTGTTTTTAAGAAATTACTAAATCTTTTTGAGTTTATGTTAATTTGTACACAAATGTATGCAATATTCAGACACAGATATAATCATAGATGCAGAAATAAAGTAAATGCAGTAAAGGAAAGAACACACCGGATTTTATACTGGTTCGGGGTTACCCTACATCCAGTCCCGCACAACTAAGTATAGATTTCCTTTCAAAAGCAATTCAACAATTACAACCCTCGGTTTCAAGGCTACGAGGTACACCCTACAGAATCACAATCCTCTGGGTAGAGACACTTGATTTCCGGGGCAACAATGTGACGACCCGCCTTTCTAAGCCCAGAAAGACGCATCATCTTGAAGAAAGAAAGGGATAGAAAAGAGAAAAGATAGAGAAGAAAGAAGAAACAACATCAGAATCTAAACAGCGGAACGAATAAATTATATTAATCACATAAGATATTACATAGTATCATATACATCAGAGATACACAGCTTATACATCACATACTAGACAGTTATAAACACCTGTCTAGTTATTACAATTCAAGATACAACTTAAACAAATGACTCAGAGATCAACACAGCGGAACCACTTATATATCTACAGACGATGAAGCCTCCTACTCCAAAACTCCTCCATAGATTCATCAAAGTTAACCCGAATCCCTTGGCTACTCATAAAAATTTGAGTACCCAAGAGTTTATAAAACAGAAAATAAACACTTGGGTCAGAAATGAATCTGGTGTGAGTAAATGGTTAAAGTTGCTTAACTTCAAAGCCTTTTGAAAACAAAGGTATCACGTAAGACTTCCCACACATAAACATGGAAAAGTTTTTACCTTACGCTAACCAAAACTTTGATAGGAAATTCGATTTTATATTATAATAGGGTCTAGGGTTTTCAAATAAATACTCATATAGCTGAAATTGTTACATTATTAAATTCCAGCATACTAGCCACAAAGTGGGTTATACAATCAAGTCCGATGGCACTTATTGGAAGTTGGATTTCCATACAATGGCAGGGCTACTGGGGTACCGCCCATCACAGTACGTGGCCTAGATCAACGTACTGAGGATCACTCCCGACCCCCTACAACACAAAGCCGGAACCATCCCTTACTGGATAGTCCCGAACAAGACAACCCTGCGGTTGTAGCTAGCAACCGCCCACACAGCCGAAATAAAAGGGACTCTAGACAAGGGAAATCTTGTCCTACTTGAGCGCGACTCACTTAGCCTTGTTGCACCTCCCCTGTTTTAGCCATTCCCGGTTGATGAGGCTTGAGGCTACGATTACCTTTAATAGAACACATTTATCTTAGAATGCTCATCGTCCACCTGACGATGTTCTGAAAGCATTCAATCCATACAAGTTCGTTCCGGGTTCGAACGAAACCGAAGGCATTATCTCGTTACACTCATTTTGGAATCACCCTCAGAGTGAACGACAATAACCCTTGCACTCTAAAACTCCATCTCGATCTTCACTTTGAGATATCACGACCTAACGTGTAACAACCCGCATATTTATCGATTTTATATTTAAATATTTTATCGTTAGTCGGATGTTAGTCCGAAAAGCTACTTTTTGCATACGGTCAAATTAGGACTCGAGGCCACTTCCATTGAGTTCAAAATGACGTTTGCGATCTTTTTGAGTATAAACTTCGGTATGTTTGGAGTAAGTCGAATTTTGCTACCTTTTCTATTGGGTTTTGGGGTTTGGTTCAGCCCACTTGTTCAAATCTGGTTATATCCACCCAACCACTCCCCACTTATCTTCATTCATTTCATTTTCCTTATACATTCAAGCTACAACTGAAAATGGTGGAGAGGAATGGGAAATTGAAAACCCCAAGCCCTAGTCTTCATTAGCAAATCCAACTTCTAGCTCCAAATTCAAGTGAACCCATTGGTAAGCATCTCCTTCTTCTTCTCCAACTCTTTCTCCTTCCAATTTTAGAAATTCCTAAACCTAACTTTGGGAATGTTCTTATTTTAAGCTTTGAATTCAAGGTTGTTGAGTTGGAATTGAAGTGTGATTGCTCTTGCCATTGCTCTATAGCTTCTTCATCATTTGTTTTGGGTTTAAAGGTGAGATTTTTATATCACATCTATGTCTATAACTATCCTTGATTTCTTGTTATGAATTCCTAACAATTATCCATGTGCAATTGCTTGTGATTCGGATGGGTTTTGTGAGCATTGCAATTTTTGGTGTTTTGGAAGTCTAAAACTCTAAAAATCATAGCTTGATGTTGGATCATGTTTTTGGTGATAAATCGAAGAGCTTATAGGGCCGGGTAGCTGATAGGCGTAAACCCCTAGCGTCTGTGCTTGTCCGATTGCAATTAGAGAGAGTTTGCACTTCATTTAAAATAGGATAGGAAATGCAGGAAATCAGGTTCAGTCGACTGAATCCTCTGTTCAGTCGACTGAGCTGAAGGCCGGAATTTTCTGGACAGTGTTCAGTCGACTGAACAGGGATTTCAGTCGACTGACCTGCTCCTGTTTTCCTGTTTTGCCTATTTATGCTCATTTTGATTGGTTTTCCGAATTTTATCGATTCATGTTGGTTCTTAGTGGTTGTTATCATTTAATTATGACTTTGATGACTCCTTTTTCGGGATTTTTGAATATCCATTTCGATGAATTCTTTAGCGGTTTAATTGGATTTGATTCACGTCTTCGAATGTGAATTTTGATGATTGATTGTTTCTACAATCGTTTTGTGACTTGTCACTTTAAAAATATAAAGGTTTCAATACTAGTAGTAAATATCAAAACTCTTCCACCAAACGATTTCAACACTATTTTATTAACAAAGCTCTTTTCCTAAACCATTTCCAATCTATTAGTATATACAAGCCTTTACTTCACTCGGATGAGAAATCGAATTAAACGAATTAGTAAAATGGGTGGTATGAAACGCTCGCGTTCACTTTGTCGGTTAGCTCTTGGACTTGTTCGATCGAACCCTTTTGTGACAATTTTCTAGTGAAGATCTACAGTTTGTTCGTAAATATTTAAGTTAGGCTAGTGGTTATGGGACATGAAGCCAAACTAATATATTTACTAGCTTAGTGTAATTGACACTTCCTTATGATCATGACGATCATTTTTGCGATTTAGACTAGCGATTGAGCGATGTCTCTTTGTCTGCAAGGGAGACTAGACCCCGCTTTTGTGATGTTTCACCATCACATATATGGGGTAGCACCCCATGGTCTTCGGGCCGTTCATGTGTTAAAATTTAATGGATAGCTTCCATGAGATAGCTTCTCGTTCATGTGTTATACGCGTTGGTGAGATTTCATGCTCCCGTTCATGTGTTAGGCCTCCCCCTTTTTATGTGTTTTCCTGGATTTCTTGTGTTGATTTCTGGAATTTGTGCTTCACCAATTTTCATGATTTTCATTGATATGATATCAGTTTTTGTGCATTGGTGAATTCATGTGTTACTGACTTGTTATGAATACAAGTTTAGGGTATGATACCCTATTTTATCTATGAGAAGATTCTTGTGATATTGATTAATCTCTTGTTGATTATCATTTACATACTTATAGTAGTATGCCATTATGGTTATTATATGTTTATGCCATACCCCTTATTCTATATCATGTCATCTGATATTTATAGCTAGACTGATCCGTTTATTATTTTCTTATAAATAATACTCGGGTCAGACCGAGATGTTACAGGTGCTTCTGCTTGACTTCTCTTTTGGATTATCCTGACTTTTGGCTAACTACATAGATTAGTAGTTTTTGGATGTACACATTTTACACATAGACTTTATGTTGTGTACTTATTCTTTTGTATAGCACGTGTTGCTATTCTTTTGTATTATCGTGGATCTTTCCTACCACTACTCTGATGTACACTTTCATGTGTTATATATTTATTCATATCTTCTTCCGCCTTTGTGATATGGATGTCTGTGACTGATTTATGTTATGTTTATTTCTATGTTTGTTTTCGAAGATTATATATAGCCACCGTGTGATAGCTTTGAGTTTGTATTAGTATGTCGGATTTCCTCCTTAAATGATATGCATTCTATTCTATCTGACATATCGGTGCTCGCACAAAGAAGTTACATGGATGGTCGCTCCTCCATAGCCTTATTCTCCGTGCTAATTGACAGCACTACATCGTAGTGTTCTTGGTTAGCGTGGGTATAGAGGTGGGGCGTCACAGCTTGGTATCAAAGCCAAACTTCGGAACAATGTAGAATAACTTAACAAGGATCATCGTCCTAAGTCCACCTTAGGAGTTGTGTTTCAGGATTTAGTTCGAGTCTTCGAACCAATTCATCCTATTTTCTTTATGATTCCTTGTTTCATCTATCTAGATTGCTTGATATTTATTTGGTGAATAACCTTTTTCTTCTTCTCTCTTTCTTAAAGAAGAGAATGTCTAGACGAGGTCATCCCAGAGCTGGACCATCTACTGTTACTCCCCAGGATGGAGTTTTTATGACCGCTCAACAACTTCTTGATTTAGTAAAGAATGCTCAGGCAGTTGGTCCTAATCAGGAACCTACTCATCCTAAGTCTGGATTTGCACGTTTGTGCAACGATTATACCAACTTAGGTGGGAAACCGTTCAAAGGTTCCGAAACTATTATTGAAGTCCAGGCTTGGTTAAGATCATGCGATAGAATCTTTTCTCGCATGAATCTTATCGATCTTCACCGTGTTCAGGTGGCCTCCAGTATGCTCCAAGAAAGAGCACTGGATTGGTACGAACTTCTTATTTCTGAAATTAATGAAGCTGATCTCACCTAGGAGCAATTCCGGGAACGCTTCGAATTAAAATTCGTACCAGAAGCAGAGAAAGTGACATTGGCTCGACGTTTCATAGACCTTGTTCAAGGTGAATCCTCTGTGACAGATTATGTCGCATCCTTCGAGTCACTGTCCAAATATGGGGTTGAATACATCAAAACCCCATTGAAGAAGAACCAGAGGTTCGTCTATGGCTTAAACAAGAATCTTAAGAAGCCATTACTTCTAAAATTGGAAGTTCCTTTCGACCAACTCATTGATATCGCTCTTCGTCTTGAAGAGGCTGATAAGGACAGTGATGTTGAAGTGGTGGCTGCCAAACCAAACTTCAACAACAAGAAAAGGCCTGATAAGTTTAAAGGTCCTTATCCCAACAAAAAGAGTAAACAAGCAACTCCTGCTGCAAAGACATTTTCCCCCAGTGATAGGAAATGCTTCAACTGTGGTGCTAAGGGCCATTTTGCAGACAAATGTTCAAAGCCCCGCTCTTGTCGCTATTGTAAAAGTCCAGATCATTTTATGCATCTATGCCCTAGGCTTCAAGGCAAGGAGGGAACGTTAAACGTTGCTCAAGCCCTTGGCAACACATCTCGCGGTCAAGGTATGCCTCATTCTGTCCTTGATGGCATTATTATATTTCATGATCAACCTATTAGAGTTCTCTTTGATACGGGTGCATCCCATTCTTTTATATCAAAGGAACTTGTCGATAATTTTTCTTTAAGTGTTGTTGCTTTAATGACTTCTTTAAGAATTGCGAATCCGGTTGGTGGATCCGCAACTCTTAGTCTGCTTTGTAAAGATGTCGAGATTATTTTGTGTGATTTTTCTTTCCTAGCTGATTTGCATGTCATGCGTTACTTAGGCTTTGTAATGATTTTGGGTATGGATTGGCTTAACCGTTATGAAGCTCATATCCTATGTCCTGAGCGGACTATTTATCTCCGACATCCGCAATCCGTGAAGCAGATTTCTATTATTCTTAAAGATTCAGATTCCACTTTGGCTGCATCTTTATATTCTTTAAATCCTCGTGATGATGATAATGATGATGAGGAAGATGTCATTTCTCGTATTCACGTCGTTCGTGAATTTTCCGACATCTTTGAGCCTGTTTTAGGATTACCACCTAAGCGAGCAATTGAGTTCAAAATTAATCTTATACCTGGAGCTCAACCTATTACTCGTCCTCCTTATCGCATGTCTAATAAGGAGAATGAAGAAATGCGCAAACAATTATCCGAGTTAGAGACGAAGCAACTTATTCGCTCTAGTTCCTCGCCTTGGGGAGCTTCAGCTATTTTCGTAAGTAAGTCCGATGGTACACTTAGGCTTTGCGTCGACTACCGCAAGCTTAATGATCTTACTATTAAGAATAAATATCCTTTACCTCGGATTGATGATCTGTTTGATCAACTTAGTGGTGCTAGAGTCTTTTCACAATTGGACTTGGCTACCGGTTTTCATCAGCCTCGTATTGCAGAGATAGTATTCCTTTGACTTCTTTCCGTACTCGATATGGATCTTATGAGTGGCTAGTTATGCCATTCGGTTTAACGAATGCTCCGGCTTATTTCGTTGACCTCATGAATCGAGTTTTCAAAGATTTCCTCGATCGGTTTGTTCTCATCTTTATTGATGATATTCTTGTGTATTCTAAAACCGAGGAGGAACATGAAAAGCATCTTCGAATTGTATTGGAAACTCTTAGGAGCAATCAACTAAAAGCGAAATTTTCTAAATGCCATTTTTGGCAATCTAGTGTGAAGTTTCTCGGTCATATTATTTCCGAATCCGGAATATCAGTGGATCCTTCAAAGATAGAAGCGATTCAAAATTGGAAGAGACCGAAGAGCGTGACTGAAATCCGTAGCTTTCTCGGATTGGCTGGTTATTACCGCCGTTTCATAAAAGACTTTTCTAAGATTGCCGTGCCTCTTACTGGCTTAACAAAGAAAGGTGTTAAATACATTTGGTCGGACAAATGTGAAACTTCTTTTCAGAAATTAAAAGAACTCCTTTCTGATGCTCCTATTCTTATTATTCCCGAAGGGAATCAAGATTTTATCGTTTATACCGATGCTAGTCGCGTTGGTTTGGGTGCCGTTCTTATGCAAAAAGAACGTGTTATTGCTTATGCTTCAAGGCAATTGAAGCCGGTTGAGACTAGATATGCCACACATGATTTAGAACTCGCGGCTATCTTTTTCGCCCTTCGAATTTGGCGACACTATCTTTTGGGAGAGAAATTTATACTTTATACTGACCATAAGTCTCTAAAATATTTATTTTCTCAAAAGGAACTTAATCTGCATCAACAACGTTGGCTCGAGTTCCTTGCCTCTTATGATCTAGATATCCTTTATACTCCCGGAAATGGAAATCGAGTTGCCGATGCACTTAGTCGCAAGCAACAAGCGGTTGTCTCTATGATGATATCCGAATGGAGGGATCTCGAGGTTTTATCCACTTGTGAAATTCGAGATCGTGTCTCCGATTTATGTTCATCTTTTGTCTTATGTAGCCTTGAGGCTCGTCCTTCTCTTTTCGACCGCATTCTTGAAGCTCAACAGCTAGATCCTGAGTTGGCTCTTCTTATCCAGAATATTAGGGATAAAACCGATATTGAAGGTTTGAAAGACTTTGATGTCGATTTTCATGGCGGCATTCGAAAATTTGGTAGACTTATCGTACCAAATACTGGAGATCTTCGTAAAGATATTCTAGAGGATTCTCACTGTTCCAAATATTCCATTCATCCCGGTGGCAGTAAAATGTACGCAGATATGAAGTGACTTTATTACTGGGAGGGAATGAAATCTGATATCGCTAACTTTGTTAAGTGTTGCATGACTTGCCAGCTTGTTAAGACTGAACATCAAAGGCCTGGTGGGGTATTGCAACCATTGGAAATTCCAGTTTGGAAGTGGGATCAAATTTCCATGGATTTTATTGATGGCCTTCCCCGTTCTCGTTCGGGTCATAATAGCTTATGGGTGATTGTTGATAGACTTACTAAATTTGCCCATTTTATTCCTGTTCGGTCGAACCGAACCGTTCCTCTTTTGGCCAAACTTTTTATCAAAGAAATCGTTAAACTTCATGGAGTTCCCTCTTCCATTGTTAGTGATCGTGATCCATTGTTTACTAGTGGATTCGGGAAGAGTCTTCAAAAAGCTTTAGGAACGAAGCTTAATTTTAGCACAGCTTATCATCCCCAGTCCGATGGACAAACTGAGCGTGTGAATCAAACTCTTGAAGATCTTCTTCGTGCTTGTGTTCTTGACTTTGGTGGAAGTTGGGAAGATCATATTTCACTTGTTGAGTTTTCCTATAATAACAGCTTCCAATCTAGTATTGGTATGGTTCCTTTCGAGGCACTCTACGGAAGACCATGCCGATCTCCTTCTTGTTGGCTTGAGGCCGGTGAGAAGCTGGTTTTAGGTCCAGATCTTATTCGTGATTCCACAGAAAAGATTGTACTTATTCGTCATAGGATGAAAGAAGCTCAGAGTAGACAAAAATCCTATGCCGATAACCGAAGAAGAAAATTAGAATTTTCTGTGGGAGATCTTGTATTCATTCGTGTTTCACCTATGAAAGGTGTTGTACGTTTCAGTCGATCGGGAAAGTTAGCGCCACGATACATTGGACCATTACCTATCACTAAACGTATTGGTTCCATGGCTTATCGCCTTTTATTACCGGCTCAGTTTTCTGCCATGCATGACGTGTTTCACGTTTCTCAATTACGAAAGTGCCTTCGGGATTCCGATTCAATTCTCGAGCCCGGTGTTGTGGAAGAGATTGAAGTTTCGCCTAATTTAACTTATGAGCAGCATCCTGTTCGAATTATTGCTTCGGAGATCAAACGTCTTCGAAATAAAGATGTTCCACTTGTTAAAGTTCAATGGTCCTCAAATCCTAAGGATTGCTCTTGGGAAACTAGAGAATTCATCGAGTGGACACATCCGAACTTACTTTCTCCTGCTCTTTAAGGTAAACTTCTTATTTCAAATCTCTTTTATGTTAATATGCTTTTATGGTTGCTACTTTTTATTTCCATCTTACATATTGCGAGGACGCAATTTCTTTAAGGAGGGGAGTCTGTAACAACCCACATATTTATCGATTTTATATTTAAATATTTTATCGTCAGTCTGATGTTAGTCCGAAAAGCTACTTTTTGAATACGGTCAAATTAGGACTCGAGGCCACTTCCATTGAGTTCAAAATGACGTTTGCGATCTTTTTGAGTATAAACTTTGGTATGTTTGGAGTAAGTCGAATTTTGCTACTTTTTCTATTGGGTTTTGGGTTTTGGTTCAGCCCACTTGTTCAAATCTGGTTATATCCACCCAACCACTCCCCACTTATCTTCATTCATTTCATTTTCCTTATACATTCAAGCTACAACTGAAAATGGTGGAGAGGAATGGGAAATTGAAAACTCCAAGCCCTAGTATTCATTAGCAAATCCAACTTCTAGCTCCAAATTCAAGTGAACCCATTGGTAAGCATCTCCTTCTTCTTCTCCAACTCTTTCTCCTTCCAATTTCAGAAATTCCTAAACCTAACTTTGGGAATGTTCTTATTTTAAGCTTTGAATTCAAGGTTGTTGAGTTGGAATTGAAGTGTGATTGCTCTTCCCATTGCTCTATAGCTTCTTCATCATTTGTTTTGGGTTTAAAGGTGAGATTTTTATCTCACATCTATGTCTATAACTATCCTTGATTTCTTGTTATGAATTCCTAACAATTATCCATGTGCAATTGCTTGTGATTTGGATGGGTTTTGTGAGCATTGCAATTTTTGGTGTTTTGGAAGTCTAAAACTCTAAAAATCATAGCTTGATGTTGGATCATGTTTTTGGTGATAAAATGAAGAGCTTATAGGGCCAGGTAGCCGATAGGCGTAAACCCCTAGCGTCCGTGCTTGTCCGATTGCAATTAGAGAGAGTTTGCACTTCATTTAAAATAGGATAGGAAATGCAGGAAATCAGGTTCAGTCGACTGAATCCTCTGTTCGGTCGACTGAGCTGAAGCCCGGAATTTTCTAGACAGTGTTCAGTCGACTGAACAGGGATTTCAGTCGACTGACCTGCTCCTGTTTTCCTGTTTTGCCTATTTATGCTCATTTTGATTGGTTTTCCGAATTTTATCGATTCATGTTGGTTCTTAGTGGTTGTTATCATTTAATTATGACTTTGATGACTCCTTTTTCGGGATTTTTGAATATCCATTTCGATGAATTCTTTAGCAGTTTAATTGGATTTGATTCACGTCTTCGAATGTGAATTTTGATGATTGATTATTTCTACAATCGTTTTGTGACTTGTCACTTTAAAAATATAAAGGTTTCAATACTAGTAGTAAATATCAAAACTCTTCCACCAAACGATTTCAACACTATTTTATTAACAAAGCTCTTTTCCTAAACCGTTTTCCAATCTATTAGTATATACAAGCCTTTACTTCACTCGGATGAGAAATCGAATTAAACGACTTAGTAAAACGAGGGGTATGAAACGCTCGCGTTCACTTTGTCGGTTAGCTCTTGGACTTGTTCGATTGAACCCTTTTGTGACAATTTTCTAGTGAAGATCTACTATTTGTTCGTAAATATTTAAGTTAGGTTAGTGGTTATGGGACATGAAGCCAAACTCATATATTTACTAGCTTAGTGTAATTGACACTTCCTTATGATGATGACGATCATTTTTGTGATTTAGACTAGCGATTGAGCGATGTCTCTTTGTCTGCGAGGGAGACTAGACCCCGCTTTTGTGATGTTTCACCATCACATATATGGGGTAGCACCCCATGGTCTTCGGGCCGTTCATGTGTTAAAATTTAATGGATAGCTTCCATGAGATAGCTTCTCGTTCATGTGTTATACGCGTTGGTGAGTTTTCATGCTCCCGTTCATGTGTTAGGCCTCCCCTTTTTTATGTGTTTTCCTAGATTTCTTGTGTTGATTTCTGGAATTTGTGCTTCACCAATTTTCATGATTTTCATTGATATGATATCAGTTTTTGTGCATTGGTGAATTCATGTGTTATTGACTTGTTATGAATACAAGTTTAGGGTATGATACCTTATTTTATCTCTGAGAAGATTCTTGTGATATTGATTAATCTCTTGTTGATTATCATTTACATACTTATAGTAGTATGCCATTATGGTTATTATATGTTTATGCCATACCCCTTATTCTATATCATGTCATCTGATATTTTTAGCTAGACTGATCCGTTTATTATTTTCTTATAAATAATACTCGGGTCAGACCGAGATGTTACAGGTACTTCTGCTTGACTTCTCTTCTGGATTATCCTGACTTTTGGCTAACTACATAGATTAGTAGTTTTTGGATGTACACATTTTACACATAGACTTTATGTTGTGTACTTATTCTTTTGTATAGCACGTGTTGCTATTCTTTTGTATTATCGTGGATCTTTCCGACCACTACTCTGATGTACACTTTCATGTGTTATATATTTATTCATATCTTCTTCCGCCTTTGTGATATGGATGTCTGTGACTGATTTATGTTATGTTTATTTCTATGTTTGTTTCCAAAGATTATATATAGCCACCATGTGATAGCTTTGAGTTTGTATCGGCATGTCGGATTTCCTCCTTAAATGATATGCATTCTATTCTATCTGACATATCGGTGCTCGCACAAAGAAGTTACATGGATGGTCGCTCCTCCATAGCCTTATTCTCCGTGCTAATCGACAGCACTACATCGTAGTGTTCTTGGTTAGCGTGGGTATAGAGGTGGGGCGTCACATAACGTTTAACTTGGATCGATGTTGTTTTCGGATAATCAAATTTGATTCCCGATCCCGGTTTCATCGAAAACCAAACGTATCTTAAAAGCCAAGTTTTTTAAGGTTTAAACAATTTAATTTAATTCAATACTTGAATTCACAGCATTCACAGATAAATATCACACATTTATCACAGATATATCAAATAGCATATCACAGAATATCACAGCATATCATCCAATTCAGATATTCTACACAAACAACCATCCATAAGCAACAATTATTAATCCATGTTATCATTAATTTAATTAACTTAAATTAAATTAATTACTTAAGAATTAATTATCTAACCTTGCTTAATCAATCATTAATTAATTACAAACCTTTAATTAATTAATCATACTTTAATGTCCATCTAAATTAATCATCTTGATTAATTATTCTTTAATTACATAAAGTAATTAGCCTTTAATTAATTACAAAAATTAATTATCCTTAACCATTAACAGTAATTAATCTTTAATTACTTTCATTAATTAATATTTAATTACATTAATTAATGATCCTTAATTAATTATTTCCATTAATTAATTACTTCCATTTATCAACCTTAATTAATCATAAATAGTAATTACCATCTTTTAATTACTTACCTTAATTAATTAACTCCTTAATTAATTATATTAATCCTTTAATTAATTACACCAAGTAATTTATCCTTAATTACTTTTACAAAGTAATTATACTTCAATTACTTTCCATTAAGTAATTTCCTTTAATTAATTACATCCTGTAATTATACATTAATTACTCACAGTAATTACACTTATCAATTCATTAAGTATTTATACTTAATCAGCATCAAGTGATTATCTTTAATTAATTAACCAATTTAATTAACTAAAATTAATCACATCCATTTCATTAATTACACTTGGGTAATTCATTCCTTAATTACCTTATACCAATTAATTAATCTTAATTACAGATTAATTATTCTTTAATATTTAATTAATAAACCTTAATTATCAATTAATAAAACTTAATAACAAATTAATTAATCCTTAATTATCGATTAATTAATCTTTAATTATCAATTAATTAACCTTTAATTAACAGTTAATAAATCCTTAATTATTTAATTAATTAAATTAATTAATTACTCTTAATTACTCTTTAATAAATCACATTAATTAACTATATTATAATTAATTACATAAATTAATTATCCTTAATTAATTACATTAATTAATCAACTTAAAATCACTTACCTTTAATTCATTAAACCTTTAATTAATTAATCTTTAATTCCACTAAGTAATTTCTCCTTAATTACTTCCATTAATTTACCACTAATTACTTCTAATTGAAAACATTTTGCAAATTCATTTATATAATTGAAAGATTTGAAAACATTTTGAAAATCAATTAAAATTGAAAGTATTTAATTTTCTTTAAACAAAGCAATTTAAACATTTAATTTTAATTGTTAAAAATCTTTGAAAAACTTTACTTAGTAACTTTATTGCTTTAATAACTTTTAAAACATGTTTAAATACATTTCACTTTGGAAAACAATGGTTTATATTACTTTTGAAAATATATTCAAATTTAAATACACCTTTAAAACTTTATAACATTTCTTTTCTTTTTTTAAACCAAAACAATATTTAAAAACTTTAAACTATGAACTACATAACATTTTCTTTTTTTAAAAACTGTTTTGTATTAACTTAAGATTTAAAACAAATCTGGCCGAACTTCGAAAACTTAAAACCAGACAACCCATAAAAAAACAAACCCGAGCAATCCACCTGATTCCCCGAGTAACCTCCCGTGCACTCATGCTTCCTCCTCTCCTTCGAGTTCTCATTCTAAAATCCCGTGATGACCTTCGAGTAAACCTCCACAACCAAACCCACTGACATTCGAAACACCCCGTGCACATGCACCCTTAATCGATGCCATTCCGATCATTGTTGCTACCTCCAGCACGTCACTGATCATCCTCACCTTCGATCCCAACCACCCAAAGTTCATCACGAACCCAAAATCGAGATTGAGCTATTTCGATCAAACTGGAACAAAACTCAACCAACCAAAATTACCTCGACCTGACATTGTCGACCACCAGAGATCATGAACCTCCGTCCACAACTTCACTGACCATCCACTCAACCATTGCCCCAGGTCCGATGCAACTCGAACAATCAAAGACCCCTCGACGATCCCAAATTCCAACCCAAACTAAACTAGGTTAAAAACTCATCCTCCGATTCGCCGACGCCACAATGGTCATTACGACCAGCCATCATTTTTGCCAACATCCCTGAACATTCAGCTAGCTCCAGCAGGAACCCCGACCAACCAAACACAGCCGATCACCAGAAAACACTCAAAAACCCATTTCTGGTCATATCCAAAATGCTCATTCATTTTAATACTAAAAAATTTGATTTCTCTTTTAAAATTCATATTTTCCAGAGGCAATTCAATTTATATAACTGATTCATCCAATTACATCATTTGATTTTAACATGATGTTAGAATGGCTACTGCATTTCTTGATTTTCAGAGGATTTTCAAACATAAGATACTTGAATCTATTTTTAGTACTTAGATTATGATTAAACTAATCTATTTTGTTTTGAATCCAAGTACTAACGGTGATTGAGTAAAAAGATCTTGAGTTTGATTGTAACTTAAACTCTGAAGGAAACAGAGAAGATGAATACAACCAGACATGCACACATGAACACAGTTATATATACAGATTTTTATACTTATATATACACACATGCATGACATCATTATCACAGCAATTTCACAAGAAATAAACATTTACTTACTTAATACTTTTTAATAGAAATGTTTACTCACTATCGAAAAAGGCAGAGAGCTTTTTAAAAACCGGGATGCTAGATTTTGAAAACTGGAAAGAATTGCTTTTGATCTAAATTTAAAACTCTTTAACTATGAAACAGAGATATACACAGTACACAGACATGCACACTTCAACACATTCATATACACAGGAATTACACTTATATGTACACATGCAAGGCATAATTCATTTCAGCAATCACATGCAACAGATTTTAATTTACTTAAGCTTTTTAAAAAAAATGTTTACTGTAACAACCCGCATATTTATCGATTTTATATTTAAATATTTTATTTAAATATTTTATCGTTAATCGGATTTTGGTCCGAAAAGCTACTTTTTTCATACGGTCAAATTAGGACTCGAGACCACTTCCATTGAGTTCAAAATGACGTTTGCGATCTTTTTGAGTGTAAACTTCGATATGTTTGGAGATAGTGGAATTTTCGTCACTTTTTGCTTTGGGCTGAACCTCTTCTAACTCAGCCCCAACCTATCTCCTCTTCATCACTTCTTCTAAAACAACAAAGCTTCATCAAAAATGGTGGAGGGAATGGGAAATTAAAATTCCAAGCTCAAGTTCATTAGCAAATTCAACATCTAATTCCAAATTCAAGAAAAGACATTGGATTCAAACTTGTGGTTGATTCTTCCATTACTTTTAAGCTTCTCCATCATCAATTTCGTGGAAAAGGTGATATTTTTATCTCACATTCTTGTCTATAATTATCTTGGACTGTCGGGAATTCCTATCACCTTAGCATGTACATTTGCATTTGGTTTGGATTGGATTGGCGAAAAGCTCCAAATTTTAGTGTTTTTGGCAAAAACTGCAGTTAGCTCATTCTGCCTCGCTAGGTCGCACGGCATAGAAGAGTCATGCTGGCCTTAGGTCGTTCTGGCGTTGTTAGGTCGCTTACGGCACTTAGGTCATAGGTCGCTAGGCTAAAGGTCGCTGGGTCGTAGGTCGCTTGACCTTAGGTCGCTCGGCCTAGTTTCCTTTTTGGTCGGCCTGTAGTTAGGTCGTTCGAGTATGTTAAGTCGCTCGCGTGCTAAGGTCGTTCGAGTATGTTAAGTCGCTCGCGTGCTAAGGTCGTTCGAGTATGTTAAGTCGCTCGCGTGCTTAGGTCATTCCCCTTTAGGTCGTTTGACCTTAAACCGTTTGCAGTTAGGTCGTTCGTCCTAATATACTCACATTTGTAGTTAGGTCGCTCGGTAATAGCTCGACCTGTTTATCATTTGGTCACGAGTCTTTAGGTCGTACGCCCCTTGTTCCCTAGGTCGTAAGACTTAGGTCGTTGCCCCCTTAACTCGACTGTGCTAGCTCGCCTCACCTTAGGTCGCTTGACCGCTCCATCCATAGGTCGCGTGCTTGGGCCGTTAACCCCTTAGGTCGCTCGCCTACTTAGGTCGTTTCCTCTTTAGGTTGTTAGGCTGCTAATGCCTTAATTCGTTCGACCTATTTTACTTTAGGTCGCTTATCTATAGGTCGTTCGACCTGTATTTTGTTAGGTCGCTCGGCATGCTTGGCCGTACCATCTACTTCTACTTTGATGCATTTTGAGCTGATTTCCTTGGATAACCTTCACGTCTTCGAATGTGACTTTTTGTGACCGATTGTTTCTACAATCATTTTTGTGACTTGTCACTTTAAAATTATGAAGGTTTCAATACTAGTAGTAAATCTATTAGTATATACAAGCCTTTACCTCACTCAGATGAGAAATCTAATTAAACGGCTTAGCAAAACAGGTGGTATGAAACGCTTGCGTTTACTTCGTCGGTTAATTCTTGGACTTGTTCGACTGAACCTTTTGTGACAATTTTCTAGTGAAGATCTACAGCTTGCTCGTAAATATTTAAGTTAAGCAAGTGGTTATGGGACATGAAGCTAAACTCATATATTTACTAGCTTGGTGTGATTGACACTTCTTGATGATCATGACGATCATTTTTGTGATTTAGACTAGCAATTGTGCGATGTCTCTTTGTCTACGAGGGAGACTAAACCCCGTTTGTGTGATGTTTCATCATCACATATGTGGGGTAGCGCCCCACGGTCTTCGGGCCATTCTTGTGGAGCTTTGGCTCAAATATTAATGGTTAGCTACCATGGGATAGCGTCTCGTCTTGTGTTACACGTGTTGGTGAGTTTTCATACTCCCGTTTTGTGATAGGCCTCCCTCCTTCTTATGATTTCTAGATTTCTTGTGATGATTTCTGGAATTTTGTGCTTCACCAATTTTCGTGATTTCCATTGATAAGTTTTATCAATTTTTGTGCATTGGTGAATTTGTGTGTCATTGACTTGTTATGAATACAAGTTCAGGGTACGATGCCCTATTTTATCTTTGAGAAGATTCTTGTGATATTGATTAATCTCTTGTTGATTTTCAGTTACATACTTATAATAGTATGCCCTTATGGCTGTTATATATTCATGCCATATCATTTATTCTATATTATGTCATCTGATATTTATAGCTAGACTAATCCGTTTATTATTTTCTTATAAATAATACTCGGGTCAAACCGAGATGTTACAGGTGCTTCTGCTTGACTTCTCTTCTGGGTTTCTCTGACTTTTGGCTAACTACTTAGATTAGTAGTTTTTGGATGTATACATTTGAGATATAGACTCCGTAATGTATACTTATTCTTTTGTGTAGCTTGTAGCTAATCTTTTGTATTATCGTGGATCTTTCAGACCACTACTCTGATGTACACTTTCATGTGTCATTTATATATATTCATATCTTTTTCCGCCTTTGTGATATGAATGTCTGTGACTGATTGTGTTATGTTTATTTCTATGTTTTTTTCCGAAGATTATTATAGCCACCGTGTGATAGCTTTGAGTTTGTATCGGTACGTCAGATTTCCTCCTTAAATGAAATGCATGCTATACTATCTGACATACCGGTGCTCGCACAAAGAAATTACACGGAGGGTCGCTCCTCAACAGCCTTATTCTCCGTGCTAGTTGACAGCATTACTCCGTAGTGTTCTTGGCTAGCGTGGGTATAGAGGTGGGGCGTCACAGTTTGGTATCAGAGCCAAACTTCGGAACATTGTAGAATAACTTAACAAGGATCATCGTCCTAAGTCCAACTTAGGAGTCGTGCCTTAGGATTTAAGTCGAGTCTTCATACCGATTTATCCTATTTCCTTCTATGTATCCTTGTCTTATCTATCAAGATTTGCTTGATATTTATTTGGAGAATAACTTTTCTTCTTTTCTCTTCCTTAAGGAAGAGAATGTCTAGACCAGGCCGTCCCAGAGCTGGACCATCTACTGTTACTCCCCAGGATGGAGTTTTTATGACCGCTCAACAACTTCTTGATTTAGTAAAGAATGCTCAAGCAGCTGGTCCTAATCTGGAACCTACTCACCCTAAGTCTGGATTTGCACGCTTGTGCAACGATTATACCAACTTGGGTGGGAAACCATTCAAAGGTTCCGAAACTATTATTGAAGTCCAGGCTTGGTTAAGAACATGCGATCGAATCTTTTCTCACATGAATCTTATCGATATTCACCGTGTTCAGGTGGCCTCCAGTATGCTCCAAGAAAGAGCATTGGACTGGTACAAACTTTTTATTTCTGAAATCAATGAAGCGGATCTCTCCTGGGAGCAATTCCGGGAACGCTTCGAATTAAAGTTCGTACCAGAAGCAGAGAAAGTGACATTGGCTCGTCGTTTCATAGATCTTGTTCAAGGTGAATCCTCTGTGACAGATTATGTCGCATCCTTTGAGTCATTGTCTAAATATGGGGTTGAATACATCAACACCCCATTGAAGAAGAACCAAAGATTCGTCTATGGATTAAACAAGAATCTCAAGAAGCCATTACTTCTAAAATTAGAAGTTTCTTTCGATCAACTCATTGATATCGCTCTTCGTCTTGAAGAGGCGGATAGGGAAAGTGATGT
This sequence comes from Allium fistulosum, assembly GCA_030737815.1. Lineage (NCBI taxonomy): Eukaryota > Viridiplantae > Streptophyta > Magnoliopsida > Asparagales > Amaryllidaceae > Allium > Allium fistulosum. The sequence continues at coordinate 101,386,991 of CM060906.1, read as the reverse complement.
TGAAGTGGTAGGTGCCAAACCGAACTTCAACAACAAGAAAAGGCCTAACAAGTTCAAAGGTCCTTATCCCAACAAAAAGGGGAAACCTGCACCTCCGGAAGCAAAGACTTCTACCCCTAGTAGCGGGCAATGCTATAACTGTGGTTCTAAGGACCATTTTGCGAACAAGTGTTCGAAGCCCCGTTCTTGTCGCTATTGTAAGAGCCCGGATCATTATATACACTTATGCCCCAGACTTCAAGGTAAGAAGGAGGGAAAGCTTAATGTGGCTCAAGCCCCTGACAATACATCTCGCGGTCAAGGTATGTCTCATTCTGTCCTTGATGGCATTATTATATTTCATGATCAACCTATTAGAGTTCTCTTTGATACGGGAGCATCCCATTCTTTTATATCAAAGGAACTTGTAGACACTTTTTCTCTAAGTGTTGTTGCTTTAATGACTTCTTTAAGAATTGCGAATCCGGTTGGTGGATCTGCAACTCTTAGTCTGCTTTGTAAAGATGTCGAGATTATTTTGTGTGATTTTTCTTTCCTAGCCGATTTGCATGTCATGCGTTACTTAGGCTTTGGAATGATTTTGGGTATGGATTGGCTTAACCGTTATGAAGCTCATATCCTATGTCCTGAGCGGACTATTTATCTTCGACATCCACTATCTGTTAAGCAGATTTCTATTGTTCTTAAAGATTCGGATTTCGCTTTGGTTGCATCTTTATATTCTTTAAATCCTCGTGATAATGATAATGATGATGAGGAAGATGTCATTTCTCTTATTCGCGTCGTTCGTGAATTTTCCGACATATTTGAGCCCGTTTTAGGATTACCACCTAAGCGAGCAATTGAGTTCAGAATTAATCTTATACCTGGATCTCAACCTATTACTCATCCTCCTTATCGCATGTCCAATAAGGAGAATGAGGAGATGCGCAAACAATTGTCCGAATTAGAGACGAAGCAATTTATTCGCTCTAGTTCCTCGCCTTGGGGAGCTTCAGCTATTTTCATGAAGAAATTCGATGGTACGCTTAGGCTTTGCGTCGACTACCGCAAACTTAATGATCTTACTATTAAGAATAAATATCCTTTACCTCGGATTGATGATCTGTTTGATCAACTTAGTGGTGCTAGAGTCTTTTCACAATTGGACTTGGCTACCGGTTTTCATCAGCTTCGTATTGCAGAGGATAGTATTCCTTTGACTTCGTTCCGTACTCGTTATGGATCTTATGAATGGCTAGTTATGCCATTTGGATTAACGAATGCTCCGGCTTATTTCGTTGACCTTATGAATCGAGTTTTCAAAGATTTCCTTGATCGGTTTGTTCTCATCTTTATTGATGATATTCTTGTGTATTCTAAAACCGAGGAGGAACATGAAAAGCATCTTCGGATTGTCTTGGAAACTCTTAAGAGCAATCAATTAAAAGAAAAATTTTCTAAATGTTACTTTTGGCAATCTAGTGTGAAGTTTCTCGGTCATATTATTTCCGAATCTGGAATATCAGTGAATCCTTCAAAGATTGAAGTGATTAAAAATTGGAAGAGACCGGAGAGCGTGACTGAAATCCGTAGCTTTCTCGGATTGGCAGGTTATTATCGCCGTTTCATAAAAGACTTTTCTAAGATTGCTGTGCCTCTTACTGGCTTAACCAAGAAAGGTGTTAAATACATTTGGTCGGACAAATGTGAAACTTCTTTTCAGAAATTAAAAGAACTCCTTTCTGATGCTCCTATTCTTGTTATTCCCGAAGGGAATCAAGATTTTGTTGTTTATACCGATGCTAGTCGCGTTGGTTTGGGTGCCGTTCTTATGCAAAAAGAACGTGTTATTGCTTATGCTTCTAGGCAATTGAAGCCGGCTGAGACTAGATATGCCACACATGATTTAGAACTCGCGGCTATCGTCTTCGCCCTTCGAATTTGGCGACATTATCTTTTGGGAGAGAAATTCATACTTTATACTGATCATAAGTCTTTGAAATATTTATTTTCTCAAAAGGAACTTAACTTGCGTCAACAGCGTTGGCTCAAATTCCTTGCCTCTTATGATCTTGATATTCTTTATACTCCCGGAAAGGGAAATCCAGTTGCTGATGCTCTTAGCCGTAAGCAACAAGCGGTTGTTTCTATGATGATATCCGAATGGCATGATCTCGAGGATTTATCCACTTGTGAGATTAGAGATCGTGTATCCGATGTATGTTCATCTTTTTTTGTGTAGCCTTGAGGCTCGTCCTTCCCTTTTGGACCGCATTCTTGAAGCTCAAAAGCTAGATCCTGAATTGGCTCTTCTTAACCAGAATATTAAGGATAAAACCGATATTGAAGGTTCGAAAGACTTTGATATTAATTCTCGTGGCGGCATTCAAAAATTTGGTAGACTTATCGTACCAAATATTAGTGATCTTCGTAAAGATATACTAGAAGATTCTCATCGTTCCAAATATTCCATTCATCCCGGTAGTAGTAAAATGTACGCAGATATGAAGCGACTTTATTATTGGGAGGGAATGAAATCTGATATTGCTAACTTTGTTAAGTGTTGCATGACTTGCCAACTTGTCAAGGCCGAACATCAAAGGCCCGGAGGGTTATTGCAACCATTGGAAATTCCAATTTGGAAGTGGGATCAAATTTCCATGGATTTTATTGATGGCCTTCCCCGTTCTCGTTCGGGCCATGATAGCTTATGGGTGATCATTGATAGACTTACTAAATCCACCCATTTTATTCCCGTTCGGTCGAACCGAACCGTTCCTCTTCTGGCCAAACTCTTTATCAAAGAAATTGTTAAATTACATGGAGTTCCTACTTCTATAGTTAGTGATCGTGATCCATTGTTTACTAGTGGATTCTGGAAGAGTCTTCAAAAAGCTTTGGGAACGAAGCTTAATTTTAGCACCACTTATCACCCCCAGTCCGATGGACAAACTGAGCGTGTGAATCAAACCCTTGAAGATCTTCTTCGTGCTTGTGTTCTTGACTTTGGTGGAAGTTGGGAAGATCATATTTCACTTGTTGAATTTTCCTATAATCACAGCTTCCAATCTAGTATTGGTATGGCTCCTTTCGAGGCACTCTATGGAAGGTCATGCCGATCTCCTTCTTGTTGGCTTGAGGCCGGTGAGAAGCTGGTTTTAGGTCCAGATTTTATTCGAGATTCCACAGAAAAGATTGATCTTATTCGTCATAGGATGAAAGAAGCCCAGAGTAGACAAAAATCCTATGTCGATAATCGAAGAAGGAAATTAGAATTTTCTGTTGGTGATCTTGTATTTATTCATGTTTCACCTATGAAGGGTGTTGTACGTTTCAGTTGATCGGGAAAGTTAGCGCCTCGATATATTGGGCCATTTCCTATCACTGAACGTATTGGTTCCATGGCTTATCGCCTTTTGTTACCGACTCAGTTTTCTGCCATGCATGACGTGTTTCATGTTTCTCAATTACGGAAATGCCTTCGGGATTCCGATTCTATCCTTGAGCCCGGTGTTGTGGAAGAGATTGTAGTTTCGCCTAATTTAACATATGAGCAACATCCTATTCGAATTATTGCTTCGGAGGTCAAACGACTTCGAAATAAAGATGTTCCGCTTGTTAAAGTTCAATGGTCCTCAAATCCTAAGGATTGCTCTTGGGAATCTAGAGAATTCATCGAGCGTACACATCTGGACTTACTTTCTCATGCTCTTTAAGGTAAACTTCTTATTTCCAATTTCTTTTGTGTTAAGATGCTTTTATGGTTGTTACTTTTTATTTCCATCTTATATATTGCGAAGACGCAATTTCTTTAAGGAGGGGAGTCTGTAACAACCCTCATATTTATCGATTTTATATTTAAATATTTTATCGTTAATCAGATTTTGGTCCGAAAAGCTACTTTTTGCATACGGTCAAGTTAGGACTCGAGACCACTTCCATTGAGTTCAAAATGACGTTTGCGATCTTTTTGAGTGTAAACTTCGATATGTTTGGAGATAGTGGAATTTTCGTCACTTTTTGCTTTGGGCTTTTGGTATGGGCTGAACCTCTTCTAACTTAGCCCCAACCCATCTCCTCTTCATCACTTCTTCTAAAACAACAAAGCTTCATCAAAAATGGTGGAGGGAATGGGAAATTAAAATTCCAAGCTCAAGTTCATTAGCAAATTCAACATCTAATTCCAAATTCAAGAAAAGACATTGGATTCAAACTTGTGGTTGATTCTTCCATTACTTTTAAGCTTCTCCATCATCAATTTCGTGGAAAAGGTGAGATTTTTATCTCAGATTCTTGTCTATAATTATCTTGGACTGTTGGGAATGAATTCCTATCACCTTAGCATGTACTTTGCATTTGGTTTGGATTGGATTGGCAAAAAGCTCCAAATTTTAGTGTTTTTGGCAAAAACTGCAGTTAGCTCGTTCTGCCTCGCTAGGTCGCACGGCATAGAAGAGTCACGCTGGACTTAGGTCGTTCTGGCATTGTTAGGTCGCTTACGGCACTTAGGTCGTAGGTCGCTACGCTAAAGGTCGCTACGTCGTAGGTCGCTTGACCTTAGGTCGCTCGGCCTAGTTTCCTTTTTGGTCGGCCTGTAGTTAGGTCGTTCGAGTATGTTAAGTTGCTCGTGTGCTTAGGTCGTTCGAGTATGTTAAGTCGCTCGCGTGCTTAGGTCGTTCCCCTTTAGGTCGTTTGACCTTAAACCGTTTGTAGTTAGGTCGTTCGTCCTAATATACTCACATTTGTAGTTAGGTCGCTCGGTAATAGCTCGACCTGTTTATCATTTGGTCGCGAGTCTTTAGGTCGTACGCCCCTTGTTCCCTAGGTCGTAAGACTTAGGTCGTTGCCCCCTTAACTCGACCATGCTAGCTCGCCTCACCTTAGGTCGCTTGACCGCTCCATCCATAGGTCACGTGCTTGGGCCGTTAACCCCTTAGGTCGCTCACCTACTTAGGTCGTTTCCTCTTTAGGTTGTTAGGCTGCTAATGCCTTAATTTGTTCGACCTATTTTACTTTAGGTCGCTTATCTATAGGTCGTTCGACCTGTATTTTGTTAGGTCGCTCGGCATGCTTGGCCGTACCATCTACTTCTACTTTGATGCATTTTGAGCTGATTTCCTTGGATAACCTTCACGTCTTCGAATGTGACTTTTTGTGACCAATTGTTTCTACAATCATTTTTGTGACTTGTCACTTTAAAAATATGAAGGTTTCAATACTAGTAGTAAATCTATTAGTATATACAAGCCTTTACCTCACTCGGATGAGAAATCTAATTAAACGGCTTAGCAAAACAGGTGGTATGAAACGCTTGCGTTTACTTCGTCGGTTAATTCTTGGACTTGTTCGACTGAACCTTTTGTGACAATTTTCTAGTGAAGATCTACAGCTTGCTCGTAAATATTTAAGTTAAGCAAGTGGTTATGGGACATGAAGCTAAACTCATATATTTACTAGCTTGGTGTGATTGACACTTCTTGATGATCATGACGATCATTTTTGTGATTTAGACTAGCAATTGTGCGATGTCTCTTTGTCTACGAGGGAGACTAAACCCCGTTTGTGTGATGTTTCATCATCACATATGTGGGGTAGCGCCCCACGGTCTTCGGGCCATTCTTGTGGAGCTTCGACTCAAATATTAATGGTTAGCTACCATGAGATAGCGTCTCGTCTTGTGTTACACGTGTTGGTGAGTTTTCATACTCCCGTTTTGTGATAGGCCTCCCCCCCTTCTTGTGATTTCTGGATTCCTTGTGATGATTTCTGGAATTTTGTGCTTCACCAATTTTCGTGATTTCCATTGATAAGTTTTATCAATTTTTGTGCATTAGTGAATTTGTGTGTCATTGACTTGTTATGAATACAAGTTCAGGGTATGATGCCCTATTTTATCTTTGAGAAGATTCTTGTGATATTGATTAATCTCTTATTGATTTTCAGTTACATACTTATAGTAGTATGCCCTTATGGCTGTTATATATTCATGCCATATCATTTATTCTATATCATGTCATCTGATATTTATAGCTAGACTGATCCGTTTATTATTTTCTTATAAATAATACTCGGGTCAGACCGAGATGTTACAGGTGCTTCTGCTTGACTTCTCTTCTGGGTTTCTCTGACTTTTGGCTAACTACTTAGATTAGTAGTTTTTGGATGTATACATTTGAGATATAGACTCCGTAATGTATACTTATTCTTTTGTGTAGCTTGTAGCTAATCTTTTGTATTATCGTGGATCTTTCAGACCACTACTCTGATGTACACTTTCATGTGTCATTTATATATATTTATATCTTTTTCCACCTTTGTGATATGAATATTTGTGACTGATTGTGTTATGTTTATTTCTATGTTTGTTTCCGAAGATTATTATAGCCACCGTGTGATAGCTTTGAGTTTGTATCGGTATGTCGGATTTCCTCCTTAAATGTAATGCATGCTATACTATCTGACATACCGATGCTCGCACAAAGAAATTACATGGAGGGTCGCTCCTCAACAGCTTTATTCTCCATGCTAGTTGACAGCATTACTCCGTAGTGTTCTTGGCTAGCGTGGGTATAGAGGTGGGGCGTCACATTTACTCACCATTTTGAAAAGCAGAGGCTTTGAAAAGAACTGGGATGCTTTATTTCATTTGAAACTGAAAACTTGAAAAGCTTTGAACATTTGAAACTTCAAAACTGAAAAGATTTGCATTGCTTTGATTAACCTACTGGAAAACTGAAGCTTTGAAAAAGAACTGGTCTGGAACATGATGATTTAAATTTTGATTCCAGGCTTGCAGTTTTGATAAATGCTACAGGCTTTTAAATCTGATGTTTGTAAAAAGGTTTTTAGGTTGTTCTGGCTTGAATATCAACAGATTTGAATTACAGGCTTTGATTCATTTTTGGTTTGCATTTGTTTTTGAGGAGATTGCAGGCTTGAGAATAAAACAATTTACATGGTTTTGATTATGAGTTTGGAAATAAATTTTCAGGCTTGGATTTAAGGAAGTGATTACAGGCTTTGGAAAGTGCTTTTAAGAATTGGTTATAGACTTTGGCTTGTGATTTTGAACTGAGTTGTTTTGAAGAAAGTTTACAGGTTTGTTCTTTTAGTTTTTGAAAAGAAGATAGAAAAAGAAAATGAAAAGGAAGATATGAGTTTAAATAGAGTTTATTTTGATTTATTAAAATAAAAAGAAAATAAAGAGGAAATGACACTTGTTCCTTACCTTATTTAATATGTTAACACATGTTACTTAAGAGGTTTAGAACTTAACACTTGTCCTAATTCATTTTTATATTATATTTAAATGATTTTAAAATCTTTTATATTTATTTCCTAATTACTTCTAAATTAATAAATTCTTTTCTTAATTTATAAAAATAAAACCTTTAAAAGAAAATAAAATAAAAACCAATCATATCTTAAATAAAATTATACATAGTGTATTTAATCCATTTTTAAAGGTAATTTAAAACTTTTGTATTTATCTTATTATTAAATACTTTTCCAAATTTATATAAATAAAATTCTTTTAAAGAAAATAATATAAAACAATCTTATTTTAAATAAAAACTTATCCATATTTTATATCCAAAATATTATTAAGATATGTATCCTTTAAATTCAAATTTTAAATCCAAATTCAAATTCAATTTAAAATCCAATTTAAAATCAATTCAAATAAATATAGATATCAGTTTTAAACAAACACAAATTCAATTTGAAAATAATAATGCTATTTAAAATCTATTTATATCTATATTTAAAAACATTACATTATTATTATTATTGTTTGAAAACAACAATCTTTACCATTTTAAATAATTAATTAAGAGATTATCACATTTTAAATTCCTTGAAATTCCGGGATATCACATTCCTTCCCCCTTAAAAGAATTTCGTCCTCGAAATTTAAAACAAAAGATAATCCAAAAGTTTTTATTTTATTTCAACCAATTTAGGCCTACATATCAGCCATACACAACCAAACAAACAATTTCATCCAAACAACCAATTCAATCAAACAATCAACACTAGCTATCCGGACATAGATCCGGATAAGCTTCTTAAATTTCCCAGAGTTTCCCAGGTATAGACACTGGAATACTCGCTCTACTGAATCCAAAACTAGCTATACTACTAAGTTACTGAGCTCCTACTCATCTAGATCTACAATCTACACAAGAGATCTGACCACAGTCAAAATCTGATCAACTACCAAATCCTTCAGGACTACTGGTTCCAAAACCAGTGATGGACCATACACGTATTCCCTCAGAGATACGTGAAATACATTGAATCCCAGTCTTCCAAACTGGCAATTCAAATCTTAAAAGCCAAACACTTATTCCTCACAAAAACTCAGAAGAATCCAATATACAACGGAGATAACTTCCTGTCTTACCCAATCTTATTGCTCCCATTTTACCGGAGAAAACTTCAACAACAACGAAGTCTCCAACTTCGAATTCCAAATTCCTCTGTTTCTTATCCACGGAAATCTTTTGACGATCCTGGGCTGCCTACATCCTTTCCGATCAGCTCAACCTTCGCTAATGCTTCTTGAAACAAACTGGACCAAAAATAACTCAATAAAATGATCCTCTCAAGATCTACCCAAAATCCAGAACACAAACTCTACTTCATAATCATCAGTAGACTTCAAACTTACTTCTCCAATCCAGAAAAGAAAAAACAAAAACACTTGCCAATCTGTCCTCAAATCCAGAAAAATTTCCTGTAGAAACTCTCTAATACTGCAACTTCCAGTTGCTTCCACTCTAGAAAAGCTGCCAACTTGCTTCCGCTGCACAACTCTGATCTAGAGAAGATGAGAATGTCGTCGATGAACTCGAGCACAAACTAGACAACACATCCTGGAAATATGGTTCAACCGATCCATAAAAAGAAGACTCAGAAGTTCCATGAAATACCGAGCTGCTTCACCAAATCCTTTCTCTAGGAGACATTCTTCTACCTAGCTGAACTACCGGTACAACTCCTGGAATCCTAGTCAATACGGAAACTCAATCTCTAATGCTGACAAACCTCTGACTTCCCTGAAGACATCCGGAAAATCTCTGATAACTCAAGAGAACACTCAAACTATCGCAAGTCACTTTTGCAATCAACCCATCCTAATTCCAAAGAAAACTGTTCTCACTTTACCAAACAGAACAACTTATGCTTATCTAGACAATCCATCGAAGAAATGGATCCACTCTACTGCTTCTGAACTCCACCTCTAGAAAACTGTTCAGCCAGAAAACCTTCTTGACGGCACACAGAACACTCCGAGCTGCACTGCTGACACAGATGCCAGGACTTCCTATCCAAAGCTTTTTGAGAAACTCGTACCTCAAACCAAACTCAAACACCCTGCTGAACTCAGCTTAAATTCGCTCCAAAAGAAAACGTCTTCGGAGACATCCATAGTCACCGCGTCTCATCACACAGCTACTACTTCCTGAGGTTGCCAAGATACCATCACTCGCTTCTGCCATCTGATAGATTCAAACTCTACTCATCCAAACTTGCACTTCAATGATGGACTCTGAACCTTTGAAAGGTTTCCTTCAGAGATCAATGAAATCCTTACACCATAGCAAAGCTCACTCGAGACAGTATTAGGTCTACAGTCTCGACAGATACACTTCCAACCTCAACACTCAAACTCCAACCATTGGTAGTCGTGTTACACACACCACTACCCCATCTACCTTTAGAACTCATATTGGAAAACCCGAACAGATAACCCAACAGATAGGTAGAAATATAGATATATATAGTTATATAAAAATTACAAATATGCTCTCTCAAGATAGACACCACTCCAGAGTCTAGGTATTCACTCAACCAAGAGCTCTGATACCAACTGTGACGACCTGCCTTTCTAAGCCCAGAAAGACTCATCATCTTGAAGAAAGAAAGGGATAGAAAAGAGAAAAGATAGAGAAGAAAGAAGAAACAACATCAGAATCTAAACAGCGGAACGAATAAATTATATTAATCACATAAGATATTACATAGTATCATATACATCAGAGATACACAGCTTATACATCACATACTAGACAGTTATAAACACCTGTCTAGTTATTACAATTCAAGATACAACTTAAACAAATGACTCAGAGATCAACACAGCGGAACCACTAATATATCTACAGACGCTGAAGCCTCCTGCTCCAAAACTCCTCCATAGATTCGTCAAAGTTAACCAGAATCCCTTGGCTACTCATAAAAATTTGAGTACCCAAGAGTTTATAAAACAGAAAATAAACACTTGGGTCAGACATGGGTCTGGTGTGAGTAAACGGTTAAAGTTGCTTAACTTCAAAGCCTTTTGAAAACAAAGGTATCACGTAAGACTTCCCACACATAAACATGGAAAAGTTTTTACCTTACGCTAACCAAAACTTTGATAGGAAATTCGATTTTATATTATAATAGGGTCTAGGGTTTTCAAATAAATACTCATATAGCTGAAATTGTTACATTATTAAATTCCAGCATACTAGCCACAAAGTGGGTTATACAATCAAGTCCGATGGCACTTATTGGAAGTTGGATTTCCATACAATGGCAGGGCTACTGGGGTACCGCCCATCACGGTACGTGGCCTAGATCAACGTACCGAGGATCACTCCCGACCCCCTGCAACACAAAGCCGGAACCATCCCTTACTGGATAGTCCCGAACAAGACAACCTCGCGGTTGTATCTAGCAACCGCCCACACAGCCGAAATAAAAGGGACTCTAGACATGGGAAATCTTGTCCTACTTGAGCGCGACTCACTAGCCTTGCTGCACCTCCCCTGTTTTAGCCATTCCCGGTTGATGAGGCTTGAGGCTACGATTACCTTTAATAGAACACATTTATCTTAGAATGCTCATCGTCCACTTGACGATGTTCTGAAAGCATTCAATCCATACAAGTTCGTTCCGGGTTCGAACGAAACCGAAGGCATTATCTCGTTACACTCATTTTGGAATCACCCTCAGAGTTAACGACAATAACCCTTGCACTCTAAAACTCCATCTCGATCTTCACTTTGAGATGCCACGACCTAACGTTTAACTTGGATCGATGTGGTTTTCGGATAATCAAATTTGATTCCCGATCCCGGTTTCATCGAAAACCAAACGTATCTTAAAAGCCAAGTTGTTTAAGGTTTAAACAATTTAATTTAATTCAATACTTGAATTCACATCATTCACAGATAAATATCACACATTTAACACAGATATATCAAATAGCATATCACAGAATATCACAGCATATCATCCAATTCAGATATTCTACACAAACAACCATCCATAAGCAACAATTATTAATCCATGTTATCATTAATTTAATTAACTTAAATTAAATTAATTACTTAAGAATTAATTATCTAACCTTGCTTAATCAATCATTAATTAATTACAAACCTTTAATTAATTAATCATACTTTAATGTCCATCTAAATTAATCATCTTGATTAATTATTCTTTAATTACATAAAGTAATTAGCCTTTAATTAATTACAAAAATTAATTATCCTTAACCATTAACAGTAATTAATCTTTAATTACTTTCATTAATTAATATTTAATTACATTAATTAATGATCCTTAATTAATTATTTCCATTAATTAATTACTTCCATTTATCAACCTTAATTAATCATAAATAGTAATTACCATCCTATAATTACTTACCTTAATTAATTAACTCCTTAATTAATTATATTAATCCTTTAATTAATTACACCAAGTAATTTATCCTTAATTACTTTTACAAAGTAGTTATACTTCAATTACTTTCCATTAAGTAATTTCCTTTAATTAATTACATCCTGTAATTATACATTAATTACTCACAGTAATTACACTTATCAATTCATTAAGTATTTATACTAAATCAGCATCAAGTGATTATCTTTAATTAATTAACCAATTTAATTAACTAAAATTAATCACATCCATTTCATTAATTACACTTGGGTAATTCATTCCTTAATTACCTTATACCAATTAATTAATCTTAATTACAGATTAATTATTCTTTAATATTTAATTAATAAACCTTAATTATCAATTAATAAAACTTAATAACAAATTAATTAATCCTTAATTATCGATTAATTAATCTTTAATTATCAATTAATTAACCTTTAATAAAAGTTAATAAATCCTTAATTATTTAATTAATTAAATTAATTAATTACTCTTAATTACTCTTTAATAAATCACATTAATAAACTATATTATAATTAATTACATAAATTAATTATCCTTAATTAATTACGTTAATTAATCAACTTAAAATCACTTACCTTTAATTCATTAAACCTTTAATTAATTAATCTTTAATTCCACTAAGTAATTTCTCCTTAATTACTTCCATTAATTTACCACTAATTACTTCCAATTGAAAACATTTTGCAAATTCATTTATATAATTGAAAGATTTGAAAACATTTTGCAAATCAATTAAAATAGAAAGTATTTAATTTTCTTTAAACAAAGCAATTTAAACATTTAATTTTAATTGTTAAAAATCTTTGAAAAACTTTACTTAGTAACTTTATTGCTTTAATAACTTTTAAAACATGTTTAAATACATTTCACTTTGGAAAACAATGTTTTATATTACTTTTGAAAATATATTCAAATTTAAATAGACCTTTAAAACTTTTTAACATTTCTTTTCTTTTTTTAAACCAAAACAATATTTAAAAACTTTAAACTATGAACTACATAACATTTTCTATTTTTTTAAAACTATTTTGTATTAACTTAAGATTTAAAACAAATCTGGCCGAACTTCGAAAACTTAAAACCAGATAACCCACAAAAAAACCAAACCCGAGCAATCCACCTGATTCCCCAAGTAACCTCCCATGCACTCACGCTTCCTCCTCTCCTTCGAGTTCTCATTCTAAAATCCCGTGATGACCTTCGAGTAAACCTCCACAACCAAACCCACTGACATTCAAAACACCCCGTGCACATGCACCCTTGATCGATGCCATTTCGATCATCGTTGCTACCTCCAGCACGTCACTGATCATCCTCACCTTCGATCCCAACCACCCAAAGTTCATCACGAACCCAAAATCGAGATTGAGCTATTTCGATCAAACTGGAACAAAACTCAACCAACCAAAATTACCTCGACCTGACATTGTCGACCACCAGAGATCATGAACCTCCGTCCACAACTTCACTGACCATCCACTCAACCATTGCCCCAGGTCCGATGCAACTCGAACAATCAGAGACCCCTCGACGATCCCAAATTCCGACCCAAACTAAACTAGGTTAAAAACTCATCCTCCGATTCGCCGACGCCACAGTGGTCATTACGACCAGCCATCATTTTTGCCAACATCCCTGAACATTCAGCTAGCTCCAGCAGGAACCCCGACCAACCAAACACAGCCGATCACCAGAAAACACTCAAAAACCCATTTCTGGTCATATCCAAAATGCTCATTCATTTTAATACTAAAAAATTTGATTTCTCTTTTAAAATTCATATTTTCCAGAGGCAATTCAATTTATATAACTGATTCATCCAATTACATCATTTGATTTTAACATGATGTTAGAATGGCTACTGCATTTCTTGATTTTCAGAGGATTTTCAAACATAAGATACTTGAATCTATTTTTAGTACTTAGATTATGATTAAACTAATCTATTTTGTTTTGAATCCAAGTACTAACGGTGATTGAGTAAAAAGATCTTGAGTTTGATTATAACTTAAACTCTGAAGGAAACAGAGAAGATGAATACAACCAGACATGCACACATGAACACAGTTATATATACAGATTTTTATACTTATATATACACACATGCATGACATCATTATCACAGCAATTTCACAAGAAATAAACATTTACTTACTTAATACTTTTTAATAGAAATGTTTACTCACTATCGAAAAAGGCAGAGAGCTTTTTAAAAACCGGGATGCTAGATTTTGAAAACTGGAAAGAATTGCTTTTGATCTAAATTTAAAACTCTTTAACTATGAAACAGAGATATACACAGTACACAGACATGCACACTTCAACACATTCATATACACAGGAATTACACTTATATGTACACATGCAAGGCATAATTCATTTCAGCAATCACATGCAACAGATTTTAATTTACTTAAGCTTTTTAAAAAAAATGTTTACTGTAACAACCCGCATATTTATCGATTTTATATTTAAATATTTTATTTAAATATTTTATCGTTAATCGGATTTTGGTCCGAAAAGCTACTTTTTTCATACGGTCAAATTAGGACTCGAGACCACTTCCATTGAGTTCAAAATGACGTTTGCGATCTTTTTGAGTGTAAACTTCGATATGTTTGGAGATAGTGGAATTTTCGTCACTTTTTGCTTTGGGCTGAACCTCTTCTAACTCAGCCCCAACCTATCTCCTCTTCATCACTTCTTCTAAAACAACAAAGCTTCATCAAAAATGGTGGAGGGAATGGGAAATTAAAATTCCAAGCTCAAGTTCATTAGCAAATTCAACATCTAATTCCAAATTCAAGAAAAGACATTGGATTCAAACTTGTGGTTGATTCTTCCATTACTTTTAAGCTTCTCCATCATCAATTTCGTGGAAAAGGTGATATTTTTATCTCACATTCTTGTCTATAATTATCTTGGACTGTCGGGAATTCCTATCACCTTAGCATGTACATTTGCATTTGGTTTGGATTGGATTGGCGAAAAGCTCCAAATTTTAGTGTTTTTGGCAAAAACTGCAGTTAGCTCATTCTGCCTCGCTAGGTCGCACGGCATAGAAGAGTCATGCTGGCCTTAGGTCGTTCTGGCGTTGTTAGGTCGCTTACGGCACTTAGGTCATAGGTCGCTAGGCTAAAGGTCGCTGGGTCGTAGGTCGCTTGACCTTAGGTCGCTCGGCCTAGTTTCCTTTTTGGTCGGCCTGTAGTTAGGTCGTTCGAGTATGTTAAGTCGCTCGCGTGCTAAGGTCGTTCGAGTATGTTAAGTCGCTCGCGTGCTAAGGTCGTTCGAGTATGTTAAGTCGCTCGCGTGCTTAGGTCATTCCCCTTTAGGTCGTTTGACCTTAAACCATTTGCAGTTAGGTCGTTCGTCCTAATATACTCACATTTGTAGTTAGGTCGCTCGGTAATAGCTCGACCTGTTTATCATTTGGTCACGAGTCTTTAGGTCGTACGCCCCTTGTTCCCTAGGTCGTAAGACTTAGGTCGTTGCCCCCTTAACTCGACTGTGCTAGCTCGCCTCACCTTAGGTCGCTTGACCGCTCCATCCATAGGTCGCGTGCTTGGGCCGTTAACCCCTTAGGTCGCTCGCCTACTTAGGTCGTTTCCTCTTTAGGTTGTTAGGCTGCTAATGCCTTAATTCGTTCGACCTATTTTACTTTAGGTCGCTTATCTATAGGTCGTTCGACCTGTATTTTGTTAGGTCGCTCGGCATGCTTGGCCGTACCATCTAGTACACAGACATGCACACTTCAACACATTCATATACACAGGAATTACACTTATATGTACACATGCAAGGCATAATTCATTTCAGCAATCACATGCAATAGATTTTAATTTACTTAAGCTTTTTAAAAAAATGTTTACTCACCATTTTGAAAAGCAGAGGCTTTGAAAAGAACTGGGATGCTTTATTTCATTTGAAACTGAAAACTTGAAAAGCTTTGAACATTTGAAGCTTCAAAACTGAAAAGATTTGCATTGCTTTGATTAACCTACTGGAAAACTATAGCTTTGAAAATGAACTGGTCTGGAACATGATGATTTAAATTTTGATTCCAGGCTTGCAGTTTTGATAAATGCTACAGGCTTTTAAATCTGATGTTTGTAAAAAGGTTTTCAGGTTGTTTTGGCTTTAATATCAACAGATTTGAATTACAGGCTTTGATTCATTTCTGGTTTGCATTTGTTTTTGAGGAGATTGTAGGCTTGAGAATAAAACAGTTTACAGGGTTTTGATTATGAGTTTGGAAATAAATTTTCAGGCTTGGATTTGAGGAAGTGATTACAGGCTTTGGAAAGTGCTTTTGAGAATTGGTTACAGACTTTGGCTTGTGATTTTGAACTGAGTTGTTTTGAAGAAAGTTTACAGGTTTGTTCTTTTAGTTTTTGAAAAGAAGATAGAAAAAGAAAATGAAAAGGAAGATAGGAGTTTAAATAGAGTTTATTTTGATTTATTAAAATAAAAAGAAAATAAAGAGGAAATGACACTTTTTCCTTACCTTATTTAATATGTTTACACATGTTACTTAAGAGGTTTAGAACTTAACACTTGTCCTAATTCATTTTTATATTATTTTTAAATGATTTTAAAAGCTTTTATATTTATTTCCTAATTAATAAATACCTTTCTAAATTAATAAATGCTTTTCTTAATTTATAAAAATAAAACCTTCAAAAGAAAATAAAATAAAAACCAATCATATCTTAAATAAAATTATACATAGTGTATTTAATCCATTTTTAAAGGTAATTTAAAACTTTTGTATTTATCTTATTAATAAATACTTTTCCAAATTTATATAAATAAAATTCTTTTAAAGAAAATAATATAAAACAATCTTATTTTAAATAAAAACTTATCCATATTTTATATCCAAAATATTATTAAGATATGTATCCTTTAAATTCAAATTTTAAATCCAAATTCAAATTCAATTTAAAATCCAATTTAAAATCAATTCAAATAAATATAGATATCAATTTTAAACAAACACAAATTCAATTTGAAAATAATAATGTTATTTAAAATCTATTTATATCTATATTTAAAAACATTACATTATTATTATTATTGTTTGAAAACAACAATCTTTACCATTTTAAATAATTAATTAAGAGATTATCACATTTTAAATTCCTTGAAATTCCGGGATATCACAAACAAGTTCACCCAATTGATTTCCAAGGCTACAATCACACCTTTTCTCGCTTGATTGATTTCCAAGGCTACAATCACACCTTTTCTCGCTAGATAGATTACAAAGAAGCCTATAACTCTGAATAGCACTTAGATCTTGTTGAGATAGTGATAGAAAATCAAACCAGAGATAATCTAGTTAGATTCAATGTTGATTTCGGTAGAGTAATATTGATAGGATTTTGAATAAGAAAATGTGGAAGAAGAAGAGAAGTGAAAAACAAAAAAAAACTGATGTTAAATTCGTTGAAACTAACCCCTATTTATAGAAGAACAACAGTCATGTCCATTCATGAAAGGTTATGGCGAATAGACACTTCTTTTAAATTTTGAATTTTGAATTTTAACTGACACTATGTCGACATGGTCACCATGGGTATGTCGACATCCCAAAGCAATTTTTGAGGTTTTGTTTTTCTTTGAAAATAATCTTTATCTTATATTAAAACTATTTTAAACTTTATAAATATACTTGACTATAGATAAAATACATAGATGAATATAAAGAATAATATATATAAAATTTTACTATAATTTTATATTTAAATCTAAGTATAAATATATTATAATTGAAAGATAGTTTAAAACAACCGAAGTTTAAAAACAAGAATATTTAAGGCTAAAACATCTTTTTGAAAATCATTTGAAAAGATAATTTTTAAGGCTAAAACATTTTGAAAAACAATTTTGAAAATCATTCTGAAGTAGTTTTGAAAATCATTTTGAAGTAGTTTTGCAAGCTTCTTCCTGCAGAATATCTCATCATGACAGGACTCGAGAACTTGTACAAAACCAGGATGTTCGTGGGTTTGTAAGCCACTTGTCGTAGGTTTGTAAGCTACTTGTCGTAGGTTTGTAAGCCACTAAAAAGGTAGAAATGGATTCCATCCCAGAAGAAAAATGGAGTGAATATTTCAGTGCTATTATGAAGTTTTAACATAATTCTAGACTCAATACTTATCTTGAAATCTTGAACTCTTGATTATCATGATACTCATGAGTCTTCAATCTTGATATCTTGAATCTCAATACTGTACAGTCTTCATTCTTGGTACCTGCATGGTTAAATCCTGCATATACATATATATCTAAACTATAATGTTAGTATTTATATTTTATAATCTTATTCTAAGGTTGTTGTCATCAAAACCATCTACTCATGGACTAACAATACATCACTTAAATTGAAGGCAAGGGTAAGAAAAGTGAGTGAAAGCAATTTAATTGGTGATTGAAACCTTATTAATTACTTATAAGTGCTGTTTGGTATGTATGGCTTATGAAATCCATGTGTTAGCTATTGAAAATGAGTGTAATGTGAATAAATTTCATATATATGGCACTTACGTATTTAAATCGAGTAAGTACATGTACAAGGAAGCCGTGTGGCTGGATTTGGTTGCGCTAATTGCTAAAATAATAAGTCGCTTGCTTAAAAATGCTAAATAGAGGTACGCCTACGCAATAAAAGATAGGAAATATGAACTGTTTTTGTTTTCCGACCGTGTGGGTCGATGTATATATATTTATATCTCTTGTCAAATTGCAAAAGCTCCTCCGTACAAAGGAGACTCTGCCAAAATTTTCCGAAAATTTTTGAAATTTTTTTCGGAAATTTTCACTAACGACAAATGATTTAAAATTTGAATTTGAGATAAAGATAAATAAGATTCAATATTCAGAGGCTGGAGATGAATTGAATTCAAGTAAAATTGAGAAAGAAAATTTGAATGAAAATTGGGAAAAAAGTATTTAGATTTGAAATAATTTGTAAATTGAAGCAAATTGAATTCAAATGGAATTGTGAAGGCAAAGTGAATAGGAATGGATATAAACTTCAATAGTGAAGTAAAAATATTTATATTGGACTTAAGAAATGAAGAATGAAGTTCTTAAGTAAATTGGTATTGGGAATATACTAAGTAATTTTGAAATGGAGAAATATACTAAGTGAATAATTGAATGAAGATTTAAAACTGGAAATGGGGAAATGGGATGGTTGTAAATAAGTGAATGGAAATCAAAATAAATGTGAATAAAAGAGAAAATTGATATAGTTAATAATCAATGGATATAAATACGTAAGATATACATATATTATTTTATTCGCATAGCGGTTTGATCCAGATTCGAGCATAGAATTTCGAGATAATTATACCGATCCGAGTTAGGATTTTTCACTCGATTTTCGACGGCGAACCCTGGATATGGATTTTGATTGATTCTGGAAATTCTCTATCATAGTTTGTGGCTATGCAAGGAGGATGACGGTTTCTGATCAAGAAACCAGATCTAAGTCTGCACAAGGAAGTCGGGTGGACGATACTAGTTCGGAAGTGAGATTGTGTGATCGAGTGAGCGATCAGATTTGGTATTGCGTACGGATGATATATGTGCATCGTACGTGCTTAAGTAAAGCAAATTTTGAAAATTTTGAAAAGGAAGTGAATAAAATGATTTGGATTCTGTGATTGGATATTATTTCCTAGTAGGATACAGGTAATTAAAAGCAAAAGATAAAGTGATGTTTTTAATTTCAGAAGATAAATTGTATGGCCCGACAAAAAGGTAAGTATTTAAATTTCTGTATGAAATTTGATGATTTTCTGGTCTAGCCACTTGGCATTTTGTTTTCTTTTGAAATTTGGGGGCCCGTAGAGGCATTTTGTAGTTGTACCGAGCTAGCCGTGCAAAGGAGACGCGGCAAAAATTTTCAGAAATTTAAGGAATTAGAAAAATTTTAAGGAAATTTTAATAATTCAAAATTTGGTTTCAAATTTAAATTTGAATAGTTAAGTAAGTAATATTGTTTGGGACTTACGGATAAGTTTGAAAAGTTAGAAAAAGGGCTAGTGTGTCTTTGATAAAAAGATTTGTTTGGCAAGTTGTTAAAAACTATTTGGTTTTGGGAGAAAGGTTAACGGGTTATGGACCATTCCTCTTAACTAGTAATTTCGGGGACGAAATTCTTTAAGGGGGGAGGAATGTGACGACCCGGAATTTTAGATATTTGAAATTAGATATTTAATTGATTTTAAATATTCAAAAGTGAATGTTTGACTTGATTTTCAAATATCAGTATTTATTGGGTAATTTAATTATTAAATTAAATAATTTGAAGTTGAATAAAATTTTGAATCTGGGGTTTCAAGCTTGTTAAAAATAATTTGAAGGCTTATAAAATTCATATTACTAATACTGAAGGTGATAGAAGTTTTAAAATTGAATTCAGAAGTAATTTGTTCAGTTTTAAAATTTTATCGTTTAAATCGATATTTAAAAATAGCCTTCCGAGGCATAGTCTCGGGATTCGACGAAACCAGTTCCATTGGATCCGTAATATTTTATTATTATCAGATTTCAATTGTCGTAGCATTTGGAGTTATCGTGTGAGCATACGGGTTATAAACGCTCTGAAATTGATATCAAATTCAATATAATAATTGAGTCCAAAAAGCTATCTTCTCCATACAATCGAGTTAGGACTCGAAACCTCTTCCATTGTGTTCGGAATAGGGGTATAACATTATAAATGCATGGCGGCACGCCTCGACAGGAGGTCAAGTTTTTAAGTTGCATTTTATGGAACGATTTGAATTTGAATTTAAATTAAATATTTATACTAGTCAACTGCAGTTGAAATTATCTCACATCAACTTTTTCCAGTCCTTTCCAAAGCACTGTAGCAAGCTTATTCGAGCACGCAAAAGAATTTAAACACGCTTTCCTCTTTTTATTTTCGCCCTTATTCATTTTTCAAAGGATACAGCCGAGCTTATCCTCTTCAAATCCAGACGATTTGAAATCAAATTAATGGCTGAACTTTCTGGTTCTCCAATTCTTTATTTTATTCTTCCTTTCTTCCAATTCCTTGTTAAAAAAACGAAAGAAGGAAATTTAAAAGAACGAAATCGAATCGGTTATTCGATCCACAGAGCGAGTGGGTGCGTACGATTTGAAACTCGATTTCGAGACATTCGCGACCCTCGAAGGGAATCTTGAGATGCCTACGTGTGATTTAGCAAGCATGAGAGTCGTGAGCTTGGGAGCATTGAGATTGGATCGCGCGAGCAGGCATTGGCCAAGGGGTCGGGTCGCGTACGTTTCGAATTCGGCAAGGAACTCGCGAGCATGATTGTTTTGATACGGCAGCTTCATCTAGGGTTTGGGTTGTTGTGGAGGTAGCGCGATCTGGGTTCGAAGTCGCGGTCGTTTTGGGGGATTGGCGAGTGTGAGGAGATGAAGGTATATATATTTCTTTTATTTATTTGATCCTATATATATGTGTGTACATATAGATTAGTGAAAAAAATGTAACAGTAAAGGAAAACCCAGAGTTTTATTTTCATTCTACGAATTTATATACAAGGAAATATAAGGGGGAAATTTGGGAAGAAATAGGAAGTTTATTGTAAGGGATATTATATGCAATGGATATGTATATATCAAAGGAAAATACCTTACTAAAGATTATTTTTTAAAAGAGATATCTAGGTTAAATTAAATCATTAGTCAATTAAAATTATTGTTATTAAATTAATTCAAATATTAATAAATGGTATAATGTTTATTCAAGGTTTGAAATCTGAAAAGAAACAAGCTGGTCTGGAATGGATTACAAATAAATCAAAGGTGAGTTAATCTCACTCATCTGGGTTTTATTTAAATAAGTTAAATTTAAATATTTGGTTGAATGATTGAATTGTTTGGATGTGGTATTATATATATATATATATTGGAGTGATTGATTTCCCGCATTATATAGCGGATGAGACCCTATGCGCCGCATAATAGCGGATGATATTATATAAACCCATATACTGCGATATTCCACCTTGAAGTGGAATTGGTATTTTATATTGTGCTAACATCTGTGGATGCAGGGAAATAGGTTGGAGGGATCCAACTGGATTCCTCAAAATTATTTAGATGGTTTAATATTCTGTGTTATGAATATTTGATTTTCTGTGATGGATTATATAGACAATTGAGATTGAATGCTATGGATTGCTTGAATATATTTCGATACTCTGAGTTATCAAAATATATAGAATTGGATTTTTGAAAAGAAAATAAAAGAGTAAATTTTCAAGTAGAATAATTATAGAGAATTTGAATAAATTTAAGAATGAATTCGAAGAGAATATAAGTGATTTTAAAATCCTAATAAATAAATTTCGAGTATGGGAAAAGAGGATTTTGAGCAAACAGAGAAATAATGGAAAATTTAAACTTAAGTGATATTATTTAAAGTAATAAAGAATTTACTTTAAAATTCAAGGTTTAAACTTATTTAAAAAGGATAAAGAAGGAATTTGGGGAAAAAAATATGAAATTGGTATTTTCAGATAAAAAGGTTTTAAAATCGGAAGTCAATGGGTTTTGAAATAAATTGAGTAAGTAAAGGAATTTATTTCAAAATTGAGAAATTTGGAAATCAATTTGAAATTGATTTAAGTGTATAAAAGTGGGATTTTAAAAGAGAAGTGAGACTTTGGAATTTATAAACTGGGTTTATAAAAGTGAAGTAATATATCAGTGGATATTTGGAAGAATAAATTCAAGGTGGGAATTTATAAATAGAATGGGTAAATTTGATTAAAAATAAATAGTGATTTATTTTTAAAGATGTGAAAGAGAAGTATATTTCCTTGGATAGCTAAGTACATTTTCAAAGCAAATTCTTAAGTATAAGTTAAAGTTTCAAAGTTGTTTTAAAAGTATGTTTTGGAAAATCTATTATTTTAAAATGTTTAAATGTTAAAGTAAGTATTTTTCAAATTTATAGTAGTAGTAATTATTTAAAGGTTAATTGGTATTATGTTTGAAAAAGATAAAAATTTAGTTTTATATTTTATAAAGTAGTTTTATTTTAAATATTCTTAAAGCGTATATTTTTTTAAAATAAAGTATTAAAGTAGTTTTAAATCTAAATGTATAAAAGTATATTCTGTAATTAAGTGTTTTAAATGATTTTAAAGTCTAAGTATTTGTACTTGGTGATTTCAGTGGAAATAGAAAATATTGGGAAATTTATCCCGTGAGAGAAAGATGGTTTGAAACTGTTTTCAAAGGGTTGAAAAGTGAAAATATATCTTGCGAAGATATTTTGAGGTTAATAAATAATTTGGGAGAAATTATTTAAAGGTCTGATGGTTGTTTGTGAATGTTATTTTATAGTTAAATAACCGACTATCAATATTGGCCAATGCGCTGATCATTTCGAAGAGACCGGGATCGGGATTTTTGTCCCGAAAACCACTGCGATCCAGTTTGTACATTTTCGTGGGAAAACGAGTTTGGAATTGAAGATGGAGCAGTGAAGTGCAAGGGCTAATCGCTACTAATCCTGAGGGTGATTCCAAAATGGATGTAGTAGGAATAGTGCCTTCGGTTCCGTTCGAACCCGGAACGGACTTGTATGGATGAATGCTTTCAGAACATCGTCAGGTGGACGATGAGCATTCTAATTGAAATGTTCTAAAAAGGTAACGCTTAGCCTCGAGCCTCATCAACCAGGAATGACTGAAAATCAGGGGTTATGCAGCAAGGCTATGTAAGTAGCGCCCATTAGGGTAAGGTCATCCCTATCTAGATGTCCCTTTTTATTTCGGCTTAGTGGTGCGGTTGATGATCCCAACCGTGGGGTGATCTTACTCGGAATTACCCTTAGGTAGTTCCGGTCTTGTGTTGCAGGGGATCGAGCGTGGTCCTCGGTACGCTGATCTAGACCAGGTACCGTGACAGTTGGTACCCTAGTGCCTAGTCATTAGTTGGAAATCCATTTTCCCTACGCGCCTGTACGGTTTTGATTGTGCCCAACTATTGCTGAAACGTGAGATGCAAGCATTTCAGCTAGATTATATTTTACTTTCTATAGACACTATTATAATATCAGACGAATTTGATAAAAAGTGTTTTGGCTATCGTAAGGTAAAAACCCGACATGTTTATTTGTGGCGTGATCTTACGAGATGCTTTTGATTTCAAAGGAATTTTGAAACTTTAATAATCCAATTGAGTGTGTTTTCTCACGCTGGTATTCCAGACTGACTCGGGTGTTATTTAACTATAATTCTCGGGTCAAACCGAGTATTATAGATTACAGGATAAGATGCTGTGGAGCTCAGGAGACGAGCTGGATGGCGAGACGTATCACTCGTACTTGATGTATATTCCGATGTGTTGTGTGTACATTGTATTCAGTTTTGTGAGGACATGTTGTGATTACTGTCCAGTTGTGTGTTATATGTACTCTGATGATGTAATGTATAAACAGATTTGTTTTGTGTAAAGATTAGTTATTCTCTATTATATTTTATTCCGCTGCGATGGTTAGATTCTGATGTTGTCTTCTATTTTCTTCTTCTACCTCTTTCTTCTTTAACCCTAATGGTTCGTATTTCCGTTCTTCTTGCGTTGATTTGATGGAGATTAATGTCAATTCAAGGGGTACGGGTTTGCGGGCTGTTACACACATATCCGAGAAAGAAGGAAAATAAAAGAGAAGAAGTGAATCAACGCTACGAAAGGAAAAGGTAAATTTCCATAGTTATAAATCTGTATTTCCCTTAACCCCAAACCTCTTCTCAGATTTGTAATTCTAATAGCATATATATACCTTGTTATACATATTCTTTTGGATTGGAAAGGAGGAGTCAAATTAAAGGAATGAATTCAGATTTGGGATATTTGGGAAGCATGAAAGGTGAGGGGGAATTATATAATTTATTTATAACATTAAAATTTATACCGTTAATTATTGTTTAATTATTATGTCTATGTTAGATTTATTAAGTTGTAGGCTTAAACGAACGTATTTAGTTAAATTCTACCTACATATTCTGTAAGTTAGGAAATTGGAATAGTATGTACAACCTAATATGGAAATTTGAAATTAGTTCAAAATGTTTATTATTGTAGAATGTTGTAAAATTGTAAAGTTTATAATTGGTTGTAAATTATGTTGCCCTAGTTGACTTGGAACATGAATTTTATGTTTTAATTTATTAGGAGCGGGGTACAATTCAATGTATCTATTTCTGTATAATCTCCATTAATTATCCAATTCCACAAAATTTGTGAAAAGTACACATTTGAAATAATAAGGAATATACTAAAAATGAAAGAGATGAGTAATGTACAAAGGTCCTTCTTTGTAGTTTACATTATCTATTTCAATAAAAGAAAAGAAAAGAAAAATTCCTTGTAATTTCAAATGAAGTCGGTCTCATTTTTGGGTAATTTATGGAAAGTTGTAACTACAAATATTTATAGCATAATTAGTAATGTGCATAGGTATTTGTATTAGTTACAAATAGTTGGACTAGTTATTAATAGCGTAGCAATTATAGGACTAGGAGGTCGAAAAGGAAGGAATAGTAATTTTAAAATTTATGGGTAATAACTACAAATTTAATAGATAATAATTTTATAGTTAATAAAGAGTTAAAGGGATTAAATAGGGACCGATTAGAGAATTTAATATGGCATTCATGGGAAAATTGAATAGGCATAATAGGTTGATTTTAAAACAAGTAAATAAATGTCATTAGAGATTGTCCGATTTTTATATTAATGACCATTCATTAGGGACAATTGATATTTATTAGATATAAGAAGGAAATGAGGAATATAGGGAATAATTGTGTAAATTAGAAATAATTAAGCATCGAACAAGTGAGTGTTAATACTAGTGAATACACGTAGAAGACAATATAATTTTCATAGTAGAAAATTATATAGCCTTAACTATACGTTTAGAACGAACATGAATTAGTGGGTATAGCTCAACATTTAGGCTTAGGATGGTTGGTTTGGTTTAGTGGGTTGGGATGCGAGGTCAATAGAGTTATACAATAGAAGTTTGCCTTCACCCTAGCGCCTACCAGCAGTTGTGTATGCTTACTACCAATGTGGGACATCTCCAACCATAGGACCCATGGGGAAGGGATATAGGTTTGCATATAAGTGTGGGGAAATATACCAATGGTTCGCCTTAGATTTGAAGCATTAAATGGCTTGGTACCTTTAGGGATGTCTAGGGGTTTGCTTCAAGGTTGAGGTATTAAATGGCCGTTGGGTCTACCTCCTCCCTATATAGAAGTCTTAATAACCTACGACGGTACATAATAGGAAAATGGGCTTTGCTTCATTTCTAACAAGAGGTATTAAGTAAATAGGATGTGTATTTTTTCTTGATCCACATTACGTTAGTCTAAACAGGATTTTGGCTATGGGAGGTCGGCGGGATACATCTTGGTGGACCGGTATTTAGTGGTAGGCCTGACATATAGGCTTTGACCACCAATGGTCCCGCACGGTCATTAGCAAACACTCGGGTTATGCCCTAATGGATTTTGCTTCCTAATAGTGTAGAATCCGTATGGGGTACGCGAAGACCTCAAAGTTTATTTATTTATTTGTTTGGTGGAGGTGGGCTAGTAACCCTCAGATGAGCCGTTGAGATGCATTAGTAATATGAAAATTAATTATAAAGCCGTAGTCTCTGTAGCTAGGACCGATTGACTAACGTTTATGTTGTGGAGGGTCCGCTTTGGGGTTGAGGTATTAAATGGTTATTGGGTCTGCCTCCTCCCTATTTAAGAAGTATTAAGTGGACGGGTTTTTTAGGTAGTACAACGTTTATATATATACGTATATAGGATATATATATATAGTTATACCTCAGAGGAGGTTAGGCATATCATATGTGCATATAGGATTGAACAAATTAGCCATGAATAATAGACAGAATACTTAAATAGAAATCAATTAGCATAAATTAGTGTTATGGGTAAAGTATATAATTTTCCAACCACCAGAACGTTGTTCTGACCTCCTCCTCATTACAACCCACATGATAGATTTAAAGGGACATGCTACTGGTGCAAGATATGAATGGTAGATGGTGAAGTCTTCTCATTCATACTCGGTGCTGGCAAGGCAAATAGATACTTAAGAAATAATATTGATTCCAAGGTAGTTGCCTTAGTCAGTACGTATGCTCTATTATATTTTTGTTTGTTCTGCTGTGAGTTTATACGATTGCTCTTTGATATACTTTTGTTTATTATAGGTTACCAAAACCAACGATCTGTACCCTATTGGACTTGGGTTTCGATTTAGTCGAAATTCGGGCCCATTAAGGTACGGGTTGTTACATGACTCGATCCGGTGCCCGAGCAGAGATTTCTTCCGGGGTTTGGTGGTACTTTGGGTTAAAGGAAGAGCTACTTCAAGATTTTACCTTAGCGGCTTCGAGCTTGGTTCGGGTATCATCAAACAGAGAATGGGGTTGAGAAATTTTTTTCGTGGCCAGGCGAAACTTCGAGGATTTCTTCATGACGTGTTCCTAGGGTCATAAGGGTGATGTGGAGTGAGGTAGGCAACTCCAAATGAATCGGTATAGCCTTAGATTTTATGTGAGACTAGTAAAGTGACGGTGTAGTTCTTCGACATGACGATGACTTTGGGACCGACACGATGGCTTTACGACTTACAATTGGTGTCTGGAGGTGTTTCGAAGATGACGACTTAACGATGGAAGTCGTGACCATAAGGGCAAGTTCAACGATGTAGGCTTATGAGTAGAATTTGCAATTGTATTTTACTAAGGAGATAGCCAAAATGGAATAACGATTGAGTTCCATTACAGAGACACATGCAAAGGGATCATTGATAACTCGAAGGTTTCTAGTGTGCTCGTAAAGAATGTGTACATGGGACACCGGACTGGATTTGCGATCGTATTCAGATCTTGCGATAGTAGATTACACTTGGCTTTTGCGAATGTGATTGTGGTTCCTAGCCTTATGAAGTGGCATAGATTCAAGCACCAATACAGCTGAGATTTTGATCATGTCCTTGGTTTGCGATTGTGCCATACGAGTTATCATATATCCAACACACACAAGTGCTGGTAATGATTATTTGATGGATGCCATGTTTGACATGGTTGTTTACCACTCTAGAGTGTCACACGATATAGGTATTTTCAATCGTATACCTAGACATTGGACATTGTACTTCGACTGTAGTACACTTATATGGCAATGATAATATATTAGCATATACCGATTGTTATGTTTTGACTCTTTGGATGCAGGGACAGGTTGGGAATGGTTCTTCATACCTTGTGTTCATATCACTATACATGATTTTTATAGTAGTTTTAAGATTATGTATCTCTCATACTAGACTGTTGTATGACATGAGGTTTTATGCTTTGCTTCTTATTACTTGGGTACTCTTAAATGAGTAGTTTATGAACAGCAGGTCTAAATAGCCTATAGAGCTGTACGAAGTACAAAAAGGAGGCTACACTTCCATATATCTAAACTTGAAGCTTACTATCGCTTATATTCCGCTTGCGGTAATGTGGAGCTATACTAGTACTTGTATTACCTTAGTGACAGTTATATAGTTTATTTTGGAGATTTAAGATGTGTAAACTCTACTATTTTGGTTTTTGTATAATCTGTGAACATGTTGCTTATTTATGATTCATTTGATTATATCACTGTCTCGTCTGTTTTATATCTACGCTATTATATTATATCTTGTATGTATGCTGTGAGATGTTCTACAGGTTCTGTGCTTGGATTTCCATTACTTTACACCCTTGGCTACCATTCTGCATTGGTTGGATACCTCCACAGTGCGCTATACATGTATATTGGGTACCGGAGATGTAGGGCAGTCGTCATATTTGGTATCAAATCTTAGGTTGCATAGACGACCTAAGTTGATACTAGGATCCGTTAGAGATAAGAAAGGAGCTATCATCTTAGAATGGATCGAGCGATATATGAGAGAGCGTACTTGTTATATTTTGGGTATTAAAACTATATAGTCGTATATATAGTATATAAGTTGCATTGCATTCATGGAAACCACTTATTCCTTTTAGAGAGACCAATCATTCTTGTTATAGCTTGTAAGAATGAGTAGGCTAACGAGGAATGCTGCTAGGAACTCCACTTCTAAAGTTCAGAAGGGGGAAACATCAGGGGCTGGTAACCCTGACTTGCAGAACGTGTTCGCTGATATGGTGCAAAATACGGTCCAAAATGCCCAAGTTTCTCATGCTGCGGCTATAGGTGGTGTTGCTCCAGTGCAAGTGCCGAGGGCTGACTTTGCCAAACTAAACAAGGATTACTCTACCCTAGGAGGAAAACTATTCCTAGGAATGAAATCAGCCATCGAAGTGCAGGATTGGTTAGACACCTGCGAACGTATCTTTAAGGATTTTGAGGTAGAGAATGCGATGAAGAGCAAGTTGGCCTTTAGATAGCTTCAGGGATGATCTATGGGGTGGTGGAACCTCATCAGGATTACTGCTCTTGAGGATCAGATTACTTGGGAGTAGGTTAATGCAAGGTTTAAAGAGAAGTATATACCAATAGCTCAGAAGTCAGTGCTCTTCTGAAAGTTTGACAACTTGAGCAAGGGGATATGTCTATGTCGAAGTACGTGACCGAGTTCGACATGTTATCGAAGCATGATCTATCTTTTATCGATACTTTTCTTAAGAAGAATGAGAAGTTTATTATGGGCTTGGACGATTATCTTAGAGAAAAGCTAGCAGGACATATTGATGAGTCGTTTAAGAGGCTAGTGGAGAAGGCTCTTCGATATAAGAGTCTGCATCCTAAGCTTAAGCCTGTTGTTCTTCCCAAGGATGAGCCAAAGCCATAAGCTGGTAGGGGAGGTAAGAAGAAATGGCACAACAACAATTATAAGAGGGAGCAGCTGCAAATCAAGTGTGACCAAAAGAAGAGCAAGTAGGAGCTTGCTTTCTACAATTATGAGGAGAACAACCATCTTGTTAAAGACTGCAAGGAGGAAGGCAAGAAGTGTTATAACTACTATAAGCCGGGCGTATCAAGAAGGATTGTTTAGAACCACTGAGAAATAAGCAGGTTGTGTCTGCTTACACTTTGAACGTTATTCCAGCTTCGTCGAGTCCTCCATTAACGAAGGAGAAGGGGAATAGTGTCGTTATGAAGGATATCTATTTTTGATACACCTGTATGTGTTTTATTTGATACCGGGGCTTCACATTCCTTCATATCTAGTGATTTGGTAGATAGATTGAGATTAAAACTCGATGTAGTTGACCGACCTTTGATTGTCACAAACCCTGATTGGACGATCGACTAGCCCTTACATTGTTTGTCAAAACTTAGATTATCAAGTCATGAATGTTTATTTGTTTATGATTGCTTTCTTTTAGGTTTCAATGGGTTCGGTATTATTCTGGAAATGGACTTGCTACAGAAGTATGGAGTAGTAGTGGATTGTGAGAGGTCATTAGTGATGGTAGGTATGGATGATGAGCATAGGTTGGAGGTAGGTTTCCTACCCGAGGACGAGGTGATGGTTAGCTTTTTGTACTCACTCGAGATCTCACATGAAGAGTTATCATCTATGCCTATAGCAAGGGGGCATCCGGACATATTTGAGGAGGTAAACAGATTACCACCACATAAGAAGGTAAAATCCCATGTAAATTTGATGAAGGATGGCTTATCGATTGTCATGTCATTAAGGCGTGTGGCGTCGAAAGAGTAGAAGGAACTAGAGGTGCAAGTGAATGACCTATTACGATAAGGGTTCATTCGACTAAGTATATCTAAGTGGGGAGCACCTGTAGTGTTTGCTACTAAGGTGGATGGCTCTTTGAGATTGTATGTAGATTGCCATGAGTTGAATAAGGTGACGAGGAAGAACAAGTATACACTCCAACGTATTGATGACTTGTTCGATCAGCTTCATGGTGCCAAGGTGTTCTCTTAGTTATACCTTGCGATAGGGTTTCATCAACTAAGAGTTGCGAAGGAGAGTGTGCCGATCATAGCGTTTCGTACACCGTTTGGGTTCTATGATTGGTTGGTTATGCTGTTCGAGATTACCAAGGCACCAACATACTTTGTTGATCTTACGGTGTTTTCAGGGATAAACTAAACAAGTTTGTACTTTTATTTATAGATGATATTCTTGTTTATTCTAGGATGGAGAAAGAACAATAGGTGCATTTAAGGATTGTGCTCGATGTGTTGAGGAAGCAACGATTGAAGGCAAAGTTTTCAAACTCTCACTTCTAGAGGAGGGAAGTGCAATTTTTGGGTCACATTGTTTTTGAGCCGGGTACTGATGTAGATCCTGCGAAGGTGGTAGTAGTACGGGACTAGGATTGAGCTAAGACTACTATAGGCGTGAGAAGTTTCCTTGGATTAACGGGATACTATAGACTTTTTATCAAGGACTTCTCTAAAGTAGCAGTGTCGTTAACCAAGTCGACAAAGAAGAATCAAACTTTTATTTACGATGCAAAGTGCGAGCACGCATTTGTAAGTCTGAAAGAGAGGTTGATGAACACACTGGTGTTAGCCATTCTGAGCGGGAATAAGGAGCTGACCATATACACAGACGCCTGTGGTACTGGACTAGGTATGATGTTGATGCAGAGGAGAATGGTTGTCGCCTATGCTAGTCGACAGCTAAAACCACTCGAGAAGAAGTACCCAACTCATAATTTGGAGTTGGAAGCAATAATATTTGCTTTGAAGATAAGGAGGCATTATTTGCTCGGGGGAGAGGTTCAAGTTGTATATGGACCACAAGTTGTTGAAGTACCTATTCTCTCAGAAGGACCTTAACCTTCGTCAACGGTGATGATTGGAGTTACCAGCCTCCTATGACTTTGCCTATATACCAAGTAAGGGAAATGCAATAGTTGATTCTTTAAGTAAGAGACATGCTAGATTAGGGGCGATGTTCCTAAAGTGGAAGTAGTTGGAGTTTATCGCTGGCTGTGATTTTAGACCTTGATGTGTGCTAGAGCCTAAAGTGTTGGCTAACCTAACGATCAGACCTACCTTAATTGAGAGGATCGGTACTAGTCGGAGGCAACATGCTAAACTAGCGGAGATCATGGCGTAGATAAAGGAAGGAGTAGAGTGTAAGGAGATGAAGCAGTACAGACTCAATCGTGATGGTTAGCTTCGGAAGGATGGGAGATTGTTTGTTCCTGATGTCGATGGGTTGAGGAATGAGGTGCTAGGAGAGTGCCACCATTCTAGACACATTCTGATAGAAATAAAATGTACCGTGATATAAGGCAGACATTTTATTAGGAATGATGAAGAAGGACATTGGGGAATTCATCTCAAAGTGCTTGAACTGCCAGTTGGTAAAGGCAGAGCGGAAGAAGCCTAGTACTTTACAACAACCGCTCGAGATTCCCCAGCAGAAATGGGAACAAGTTTCAATGTACTTTATTGATGGATTACCTAGTACCATAGGAGGGTATGATAACATTTGAGTCATGGTCGATAGGTTGACAAAGACTACTCGATTCATACCTGTCTTATCTAGTATAATGGCATCCAAGTTGGCCGAGATATATGTGAAATGGATTGTGCGATTCCATGGTATGTCAAAGAGCATTGCAAGCGACTGAGACCTTTTGTTCACTAGCGGATTTTGGAATAGCTTACAAGTGACGTTGGGAACAAAGCTGCATCTCAGTACAACATACAACCCACAAATAGATGGGCAGACCAAGAGGGTGAATCATATCTTTTAGGATCTCTTGCGAGCTTACATTCTCGATTTCGATGGCTCATGGGATGATCATTTTCATTTAGTAGAGTTTGCATACAACAATAGTTATCATTCCAACATCGGTATAGCACCATTTGAGGCATTATATAACCGACTGTGCAACACTCCTCTATGTTGGTGGGAAGTAGGCGAGAAATTGATACTTAGGCCAAATATAATTTGGGAGACTTCAGAGAAGATTGAGATCAGTTGACAACGAATGAAAGCTTCTCAGGATAGACAAAAGAGCTATAGCGATAGGAGAAAATGTGACTTAGATTTCTCCATCGACGATATGGTGCTGGTCAAGATCTCTTCGCTGAAGAATGTTAATCGATTCGATACAAAGGGGAAGTTGACACTGAAATTCATTGGTCCTTTTTTGATACTTGAGAGGATTGGGAACTTGGCTTATAAAGTTGATTTACCTCATAAGATGGTGGGCATGTATAACATGTTCCATGTCTCTCACTTTCGAAAGTTGGTGCACAGCTCATGCGTGATAGTCGAATCGAATCCACTTGATGATATCAAGATTGAACCAGAAACTTTGAGACCTCATAGGCATATTTGTATCATCAGACATGATACGAAGCAACTTAGAAGGAAGATGGTGGATCCGGTGAAGGTTCAATGGAGTGAGAGCGAAGACGATTCTACCTGGGGGACCGAGGAGAGCATGAGGACCGCTCATCTGGGGCTTTTTACTTGGGAGACTTTTGTTTATTGCATTTACTTTTACTTATCATATAGGGAAATTTAGTATCCTATATGCTAGGGTAGGCGTAGATATTATTTCCTACTTCTGTGTGCATGTTTGATGTTCACTCGTGGATGTTAGTAGGGTAGTTGTGTTTGATTTTACCTTGTTTGCGTTGGAGATTTCGAGGGCGAAGTTCCTAAAGGGAAGAGAGTGTAACGACTCATATTTTACCTATCGAAGGATCATAAATTATTATTTTTAAATTCATATGAGGGTATATGACTCTATACTTTGCAAAACACATATTACTGACATTTCCTATCTATAAAATTTTATCGAACAATTTTACCCCTGAAAACTTGTAACAGATATAACTTTTGATAGAAACTGAATTAGCATCCAAAACCACTTCCATTGGAAAGATATGAAGCTTTCTCTTTCCATAGAGTGGCCATATAGTGATTTTGACTTTATAACTAGAAGATATGGTTTATTGAAGATTGGAAGTTTTTGAAGCAGCTTAGTGGGTGATTAGTGAATATGGGGAAGGGCCCAACAACCCATTTCGGGTTTAGAAGCTATATTGGCTGATATAAACATCCCCAAATCATTTCTACCATCTCTTAAATAGATCTAAGCCTCCATTAACCCTTTTCTTCACCCAAAACTTTCTCTTTTCTCCTACATATCAAGTCTAAATCAAAGATTAAAGGTAGATTAGAAAGAAAATTAGTTAGAGATCTTCATATCCATATTTTGAGGGAAGAAAAAATAGATCTTAGCTATTGATTTTCGATTTTGCATGCAAAATAAAAGTTTAGGAGGGTTTGGTGAGTATTTTATCATCTCTCACCTTATTATATATGTATATATAGTTTTTGACATGTTTTAAAGTCAAAATCATGTTTTTGGACTGTTTTAAAATAAAACCTGAAGTGAAAGTGAATTTAGAATGTTTTAAAGTGTTATAATCATGCTAATTTGATGTTTGGTAACTCAATGTGTGTTAAGCAATATTAGAGATACATTATAGGATGATTTGCAATTAATTGTTATGTGTTCGTATGTTTGGATGTTGAATGATGTGTGTATGGTGTTTGTGTATATGCTTGAATGGTTTAAAATGCTCATCGAAGCGAATTAGAGGTAGGGAGTACATAATTGGACTTCGATGGATAGGCACAAAGACATTAAGAGTCTTACTGATGTATGTGGAATGCATAAGGGTCGAAGAATGTAGCATAACAATGAGATCAACATGAAATTGGAAGTTGGAGTTACAACCTCATTTTGATTTGGCACTTCGGCAAAGGC
This sequence comes from Allium fistulosum, assembly GCA_030737815.1. Classification (NCBI taxonomy): domain Eukaryota; kingdom Viridiplantae; phylum Streptophyta; class Magnoliopsida; order Asparagales; family Amaryllidaceae; genus Allium; species Allium fistulosum. The sequence continues at coordinate 101,352,433 of CM060906.1, read as the reverse complement.
TTCGGTCTGGCATGGCGTTGGCTCGGTAGTGGCTTCGGGCTAGGGAGGTAGAAGACCGAACAACAAAGCCATCCAAAAGCACTGCAGTTCGAGTGCCAGACAGGATTTCTTGCCTGGGGTGTGCTTCATAGCATGTTCCAAGGGTCTTTGGGGGCAATGTGAAGTGATGTAGGCAACTTCAAACGACTTGGTATGGCCTTAGATTTTGTGCGGCTACTAGTGAAGTAATGGTGTAGTGCTTCAACATGATGACAATGACGGCTTTAGGACTATGGCACGATGGCTCTACGACTTACGATGGGTATCTAGAGGTGTTCCGAAGACGACGACTTAATGATGGGAGTTGTGACGGTGATCCATAAGGACAAGTTCAACAATTCGAGATTGTGGGTAGGATTTGAGATCGTGTCCAGATCTTGTGATAGTAAATTACCCTGTGCTTTTGCAATTGTGGGCCTGATTCCTAGCTTTACGAAGTGGCATGGATTCAAGCACAATGAAACCGGGATATTAGTTGACTCCTTAGTTTGAGATTGGGTCATATGAGTTATTATATATCTAATGCACACGGGTTATGGTGAGGATTATTTAATGGATGCTATGTTTGCTATGATTGTTTACCACTCTAGGATGTCACACGATGTAGGTATTTTCAACCATAACTAGACACTAGATATTGTACTTCGACTGTAGTACACTTATATGGCAATGATAGTAGATTAGAATATATTAATTGTTATATGCTAACTCTTTAGATGCAGTGACAGGGTCAGGTATGGTTCTTCATACTCTACGCCCCAATTTTCTATATACGATTTTATAGTATTTTTTAGGTTATGTATCACTCATACTAGACTATTGTCTGACCCATGGTTTATGCTTTGATTCTTATTATCTCGGGTACTCTTAAATGAGTAGGTTAGGTATAATAGGCATGTATAGTGCATGGAGTTGTACGAAGTACGAGCAGGAGGATATGCTTTCATATATCTATACTTGGATCTTTCTATCGCTTATACTCCATTGTTCAGTACTGTGGAGCTATACCGATACTTGTATTACCTTAGAGACAGTTATAGAGTTTATTTTGGAGATTTGGGATGTATAAACTCTACTGTTTCAGTTTTTGTATAATCTGTGAACTTGTTTCTTATTTATGGTTCATTCGATTATATTACTGTCTCGCTTATTTTACATTTATGTTATTATATTATATTTTGTCTGTGCGTTATGAGATGTTCTACATGTCTTACGCTTGGAATTCCATTACTTTACACCCTTGGCTACCGTCTTGCATTGGCCGATTACCTTCATAGTGCACTATATAGATATATTGGATACCGAAGGTGTAGTTCGATCGTCATAGGTTTGGCTTGCAATGGCTTGGGGAAGGAGGTGGGGTTGGGCTTGGGGAGGGGTTTGGCTTGCGCCATTGTGGAGGAAGGAGGATGCGACATGAGATAAGGGTTTTCTTTTTTTAATTCGGAAAGTGGATGCAGAAGCAAACGTCGACTGGGTAGTATGGTTGGGGGTAGTGCCTTACCGACGTCATACCGACACTGTTGTATAGGCATTGGTAGGGCATCGGTAAGTTTATGTAGGTAGGCACTTCCTGATGCTTTACCGATGCCCTACCGATGCCTCATTTTTCGTTGTCAGAATGGCGTCGATAATGCTAGGTAAGTAGACAATGCATTTTCTAGTAGTTTCAGCAACATAGTTGACAATAGATGTAAGCTATTGGTTTTGGACCGAACCACTATAAATATTGTGTTCTTATCTCATTTTAATTACTTCCTTCTCTAACCTTCACTTATTAATTGATTAGGTGTTTATTCTCACTTTTGGCCCAAACATTTTGGTGCTTTCACTGAGAAATTTGAGATTCCCGATTATAGATCTATCTTAGAACTTTAGATTAAAATATCCATAAGTTATATTTAGAGATTGGTGTTGGAAGATCCGCGATTACTTAAATTTGGAAGAAAGTCCATACTTTGATCTAGAAGCAATGACAACTATAAAGGATAAGGAGAAGTAAACCATCTCAAGACCTATCAATAAAGTTGAGAATGCAGACTCTCAATATGGAGAAGAAATGAATCAACTCACTTCTGCTGAAATCCCAAGTGCATTAGAGGTAGAGACAAGGGTAGAGTTTGATTGGATGATGTTGAAAATGCAAAAAAAGTTGTTGGAGACTCAAAATGCTATTTTGAAAGAGATGGAGAGAAATATCGCTACGATGACTCACCTACCCCATAGGCGAAAGAAGTGCCATAAAGGGTCATTATCTTCTGACTCGGAAGGAGAAAGTTCTTCTTCATCGGAAAGAAATAGAAGAGGTGGAAAGCAGAAGATGAAAAAAGGAGAAGCTAGGACATCACATATGGGAGTTAGAGAAATCCCAATTGAAAATTTACAACTCGATAGGGAACCATCACAACTTGGTACCGAGTTATTAGAGGAACGGTTATTGACGATCCTGATGGTGAACTTTATGAGGAGGTTGGTGTTGTGCAAGTTGCTGATGGTATGACTGGTGGTATTTAGATGAATGCTAAAAAATCATCAAGGAAAGAATGACAACATTGAGGGACTCGACGAACGATTCTCGCAGAGATAGGGAGTGCAGACATAATGCAACTAATCGAGAATGTTCACAGAGTTAAACACTTGGGGTTTTTCCAAGCGATCGTCGTCTAGTCACCCAGACTAGTCCAGTGCACATAGATGATATGGTGAGAAAGATGTTGAATGAGAATCAACAAAGAAGTAATGATGACTTGGATTCATCGCCTAGTAGAACTGCATTCACCGATGATGTGTTGCAAGAAAACTATCCTAAGAAGTTTGTTATGCCAACAATTTCGTCTTACAATAAATGACAGATCCGAGATGTATTATTTGAAATATGAATGGCATATGGATGGTGCCAGGGCTACTGATGCAGTGAGATGTAGGTGCTTCTATATATTTCTTAAAGGGGTAGCTACGATTGTGATTCACTCGGCATGTGCCGAGGTCCATATCTTCCTTTGATCAATTAGCAAGAAAGTTTATGGAGCAGTTCGGGCTCCACATGCCTCAACCAAAGGATGTAATGTCCTTGTCAAACATCTATCAGAGGTCCAGAGAGACTCTTAAATATTTTTGAATCAATTCAATACTGATGCAACCGAAGTCAGCAATTCCAAAGCAGATATTGTTTTGATGGCATTGATTCAAGGAGTCCACCCTGATATGGTCTTTGGTAAATGGCTTAAAAGAAAGCATCTACCTATCATGGAAGAATCTTATTGAAAAGTCTCTGAGTATCTATGCTCGAAAGATGCAGACCTAGCTGCTGGAGCGCTTGGTAGTAGAATACCGAATGATACAGTGCAAAGCAACATTGCGATTAAGCAAACTGATGAGAGCACTGGAAATGTTTATAGCTAAAGTCAGTAATCCAAAAGAAGATAGTGTTTTGATGGCATTGATTCGAGGAGTCCAACCTGATACGTACTTTGGTAAATGGCTTAAAAGAAAGCAGCCACCTATCATGGAATAATTTTATCGAAAAGCCTCAAGCCTCAAAGTATCCACACTCGAAAGAAGCAAACCTAGTTGTTGGATTGCTTGGCATTAGAACACCAAATGATGTAGTGCAAAGTAACCTTCCAAATAAACAAACCATTGAGAGCTCCGAAAATATTGTTGTGAATGTCGGGAATAATAATCCAAAGAGGAGGAACCAAGATGCTGGTGGACAGAAACTAGACCCTAAGAAGCATTCAGGATATATAGGACCCGAGGATTACACTCCGATGAATGACTCTATTGAAGACATTTACCTTACTCTACAAGGAACCAAGAATATAGAAAGCCGCCTCGGAGGGAGGCAACTGAACAATGATAATGTTATTTTTAGAAATAAGGATGCCGACGGGATAAAAGCACCGACGCTTGAACCCATGGTGATTTTAACTATTGTTGGGCCAGTGACAGTGCATCAAGTCCTGATTGATTGTGGGAGCTCGATTAACATTCATTTTAAGAAGACTTTTGACCAGATGAGGATCGGTCGACAAGACTTGACGCCATGTAAGTCTCGTGTTCAGTAATTTATCGGAGAGGCTAATGAGCTTGTTAGTTGTATTGATTTGCTTGTTGAGTTAGGTAAAGTAAACCACAAGATGGTGCAGGTGTAGACGTTTGTGATGATTAACACATACTTAACTTAAAATGCTTTCTTAGGTCGACCGGCCCTTGGCAATTTCAGAATAGCCCTTACCCCATGGTGTTCAATTCTAAAGTTCCTTGCCAATAATGGGGTAGGAGTTATTCAGGGAGATCAGAGTACGAGTCGCAAATGTTACGTCATGGAGCTTAGAGAGGAGAAGCAACTTGAGAAAGGAAAGAGTGTAGAGAAGACTCTCTACGTAAAGACTGAAGGAACCGGGCCCACCCGCAGCGGAAGAAATGAGTGAATTTCAAATTTTTTTACAATTTTGGATCTTTAATGGACCTGCGAAGTCTAAATTTCATTTAGAACTTCTCTAAATTTGGTTTAAATAAAATATTATATTCTATTTAAAATACTTAAAGGGAAGTTTAAATAAATTTAATTTCAAATGTATAGTGTATCAAATACACCTAGCATTTATTTGTGTGTTAATGTATAGGGAATGAAACCTTTCATTTCTTCTCCTAAAATAATAATTACTTAAGAGCATTAATTGTATTAAATGGAGAGAGAAACCTTTCGTTTTCTCTCTTTAATTTGAATTGATCGATTCATTTAATGTCATTATTAATAATTTATTCATGGCAATATTTATTACTATGTCCATATGCATTCTAACTGTACAATTTGTAGTTTGAGATTTATTTAATTTTATTTATTTATACAAGTAAACATGTATATATATATGTATGTATCATACACACACATATATGTGTGTGTGTGTGTGATTGTGTAACATTATATCCCGAGAATGGTATAATGTGCCCGTATATAGATGTTGGGAATTACATTACAACCGACATATTAGCTCGGAAATTACATTACTTCTAAAATGAGAAATAAGAAAAGTAGATGTTAAGTGATTAATGAAATATATAAGAAATTGGAAATTTGTAACTTGTAAATCAGAAGATATGAAATATTGAACATTTTGTTAGCTAAAATGAATAAGATAAACTTGTGCAACATTCGCTTACGTTCTATAAACATATATATAACTTACCTAAAATGCTTAAAAGGTTGAACTGTTAAATAGAAATATGTGATAAAAAATTATACAAGTAAACATAAGGTAATGAGAGTGTTCAATAGAATTATTACAATAAATAAGAATTTTGATGTTTTAAAATGTTATAAACTTAAGTTAATAGTTTGAAGTGCTACTAATTAAATGTAATAGAAATGTGAATACGATATATAAAAGAAATGAATGTGAAAGGGGAATATCTATTAATGGTGAATTAAATTTTAAAGAAACTTACGTAATAATGGATAATCCAATAATTGAAATGGAAATAACTTATGTAAGCAATAAATGTAAAGTAATGAAAAGAGAAAATGGCATCGTATAAATAAATGGGAAATGAATTTTGTAAGTAATGAATGTAAATTAATAAAAATAAGCATTGTATGAATGAACAAAAAAAATGAACAGTAAATGATGTGAATGGAAATTAATAAGAGTAAACTTAAATTATGTGTTAAATTCTTTGTTGTTTGGTTTATGGGATGTTGGGGAGTTGATACTTCAAATTGTTTAAGATATATAAATAATCTGGTAAGTTTTATCTAAGACTATTGAATGTATGGTATACTTAGTAGTTTATTTATCATTTTATACGATTAAAGGTTTCTAAACCCGAACAAACCATTTGTTGGTTGCTATGGGATGTATAATTGATTTCTTTGACTGCATGTGATAATTGTATGATTTGTTTGTAAGTAATTGTTGTTATGTTGTGTTGATTTGTTGTTATTTATTGAAACCACGTAAATATTTCTCTTTGCATAATTCTAACTCTTTTGGATTATATAAGTGAAATACAGGTTTATGGAAGCAATTGCTACCGCTTTTGATTTCATAAATAAGCGTTGTTTGCCCGACAAATAGGTACGTTCTCGGATTACGGTTTTCTAGTGATACTATCTTGTTTTCACGTGGTTTGGGATATATTATTTTAAAATATGTGGTATATAGTGTTATTATTGATATTATTATTTCTCCCAGACCTCTTCGTACAAAGGAGACTCTGCCGAAATTTTCTGTGAATTTTGGACTTAGAAATTTTTTGTGAAAGTAAGGATGTTTTCCAACTTTTATTGAACTTGAATATAAAAGGATTTAATTGTTTATAAATTGATATATTTTATTTAAATTATTTAATTATGTAAATTAATTTTTTAGAAATTTAATATTTTGAATAAGATATATTGATTACTTAATTCCTCTTTTTCCTTCTTTTCCTTTTCGAGGACGAAAAGTTTTGAGTGGGGGAGAGTGTAACGACCCGTAATTTTCGATAATTAAATTATTGATTTCAATAAGATTTTGTAATTTAATATTGGAAGAAATTAAAATTTGTGATTTATTAATAATAAATAACTAGAATGTAATGTTAAAAATGTTACAAGACAATTGATAACTACTTTAATATATGTCCAATTAATTGAAATGATTGTAAAGTTAAAATTGGTTATAGGTTGTAAATAAAGAAATAGGGTTTAATAATGTAAATTTAATATAATAAATGACTAATTCAATGAAATCCCAAATAATTGTAATAAATTGTAAAGTTACATTGGTTAGAAATTGTAAATAAGAAGATAAAATCAAGGTGAAGTTATTTGTTTTGTTAGTTAACAATAAACTTGGAAATGTGTTTGAATTGGAAAATTGTAACAATGGTTAATTAATCCATTGAAATTTAATTAGTTATAAATGGTAAATAAGGGAATACATTAAATGTTATAATTAATTGGTGAAATAATATGTAATTCATTGTAATTGGGAAAATCATGGTGGTGTAAGTAGTTATAACATTTATTTGCAGATAATAAACTTATAAGTGTGATTAAAGTAAGAAAAGGCGATAATTGTTATATGTTACCTATTTAATCAATCTGTTGAATTTAATTTGGAATAAATTGCGACTAAATGTAATAAAATATTATATTTATGTAAATTAAGATGAAATTAGAGAATATTAATGTAATAAGATATAAACCAATGCTAACTATGCCCATAGGGTAATGATTGATTGTAATAATAGATGTTAATATAAGAATGAAATAATTTAAGAAATAATTGTTGGAATATGAAATGAACAGTAAATAGTTGTGGTATAATGAGAATTCGTTTGAAATCTAATATTGAATATAAACTGCAATAATAGTTGTTGGAATCCCTTAATTGATAAAAAAAGACAAGTGCATTGTAATTAATAAGTTCAACATAAGAACTTACATTTTAAATTAAATTAAGATAAAGATTTTAATGAAATTTAAGCTTTAACTTGAAAAGAATAAATTGTATGTTTGCTTCTAACTGGAATAACAAACGTTCAATTTGAATAAAGGATGGAGTGAACGTTTTAATGAAAGAATAACATAATTTTTTATTTGAAATGCATCTTGGAGAAGTTGATTTTCAATAAGATAAAAACATTTACTTTGTAAATAGTGTATAAATTTTGTTGTATATGAAATTTTATAAAACATGTTTGAATTGGTAGAAATGGAAAGAAAACAGTGTTTATAATCAGAATTTGTTGAAATTAGTAACGAAATGAATTGGAATTAGATTAATTGAAATGTTTCAATTAAAAGGAAACATAAATGAAATTGTAATGAATGAGTTAATATAGAAACTTGCATTTTGTGTCAATATAGAATGAACATTTTAATTAAGATAATTGCATGTTTTGAGATGTATAAAAATAAAACTTTCATTTTGAATAAGTATGATTGTGGAAAAAAAATTTAATTTTAGGATAATACACACACACACAATAATATCCAAAATTTTAAATATATCAAAGGGTTCATGGTTGTGTAAATGTTGTGGAATCAATTAGAATTACCTTTAATTAACAATTGTACATTAATTACACATGTTCATTTATATTTATTTTTCCATTTCATATATGGCTAAAACTTGTAAATTTGTTGCATTAATGTGACCATTACAGTAATTAAAAAAGTAAATTAAATCATTTTATAATGCATAGATAGATATATATTCATTAATTAATAAAATTGGTTTGAGAAACATAAATAAATGAATAGATTAATTGGTTGATTGATTGTTAATTGATTGATTGCGCTAATGGAGTGTGCACATATATTAACATAAAATGAATGTTTTAATAAAGAATTAAATGATAAATATGTGTATAGTTGGGTTTGTTGAAGTGAATTAATAGGAGTAAGTTTTGGTATTTGGATCCCAAAGGTTGTTTATAGTATATAAGTGGTCCCTTCATTTACTTTGCATTTATTATCACATCCACATTCTCTTTCTTTTCATTTTAAAGTTCTCCATGTAGGTTTCATTTGAGCATCCATTTAATTATTAGACTACTCATTTGTTTCTTATTAATTAATAATTGCCTCATTCTATTCATTTGTTTCTCATTTGTTCGTTTGCTCCTTTCAAGTGCTTTACCTGAAGTTTTTTTTTCCTTTTTCTTTTTCCATTTTTAATGTGAACATCCAAATTAATTTTCATGCCATCTAATTAGAATTTACTATTCTCCGTTTCTGAAGTTTGTTTTGTTCATGCATTATTAGTTCTTGTAGTTTCCTTTCATTAGCGACTCTTTCTTCTTAAGCTTCATATTAAAGAACGAAAGATTTATTTTTATCTTTATTCATATATTTATTCCTTTACTTTACCTCTTTTCAATACTACCATTTTAAGGCTGTTCATATTCTTACTTTATTTCAATTACTAGTTTGTTTACATATACTTTATTAGCTTTTCGTTTGTTTTCATCTTCATCCCTGTAGCCTCCTTTCATTTTTAAAATCTCATCTTCTATAGCTTCATTCCTCCAAACAAACTTCCATCTCATTTTTCTCTCTCTCTCTCTCTTCATTTTTTCTTCCTCAAATCTCCTTCTTCTTCTTTTTTCCAAAGCTTCCCTTTTCTTATTCTTATTCTTCAAATCTTCTTCTTTTTCAAAGCTTCCTTTCCTTTTTCAATTCTTCATCTTCTTTAAATTTTCTTCTTCTTTTCCAAACAATTTTCTTTTTCCAAATCATTTTCTTCAAATCCAGATCTATACAAATTTCTCTGTCTCTTCCAAAACTTTCTATAAAAAATAGAAGATTAAGATAGCAAGAAAACAAATCAAAAGGAGGAAGTAGTAGCGGATCTAATTCCAACTAGAAAAAGGAAATCCATAAGGTGAGTGTTTTAACTCACTCACAATTAGTAAATTATCTTATGTTAGTTAAATTAAATTTATGATGTGATTAGAAATTGATTGGTTGATGTTTGGTATGTTTAAATTGTCACTCCAGTTAAATATGACATTTGTTGCATTTAATCATCGTTTAATTTAATATTGAATTTAATTGTCAATTTAATACCTGTTAATGATAATCAGTTGTCTATTGATGTTTATTGGTTGATTTGGATAATGGTTGTGATGGTTGTTTGATTGTTGATGCTGGATGACTTGATGTTATAATTTATATTGTTATAACACTGTAAGTTCCTTATGGGTTGAAATGATACATACCCAAATGATCTGATAGATTAAGGGAAATCGTTATGGGTTGAAATGATAGACTCAAGCGATTTCATGCATTTGAAGTTAATTTGGGAGTGCGGATTGAAATGATATATACCCTTAAATTTAAAAATAATTGCGGATTGAAATAATAAATATCTGTATCACTTGACCATAGGGTAGAAAATTATATACGGACACCGGATTGGTAAAATTAATTGATTTTAAATCTTTAAATTTTGAATTCAGTTAAATGATATTTTGAAATAGAATTTGATTTATATAAACTAAATTATTTTCGAAAATCCAAGCGTTAATTTGGAAATTGGAATTGATTTAATGAATTGTTAAAGGATTTAAATTGGAATTTCAAAGTTGATTTGTCTAATATAAATGAATTTATCGGAATTGAGTTATTGATAATGTTCGAATATAACTTTGAAATCTATTTTAAAATTTATTTAATCTATTTAATCAATTTTAAAGCTATTTAATCTATTTTAAATCTATTTAATCTATTTTAAATTAAATTTAAACTATCTTAAATCCACCTAAACTACGTTAAGCTATTTTTAAACTATTTTAAAGTATTTTAACTATTTTAACTATTTTAAACTATTAAACCTTTTATACTATTTATAACTATCTAAACTATTTTCAAAATTTCAGATTGTGTAAAGTGTAAGTGTTTATATTTAAATCCTTGATTTTAAAGTGAATATGGTTAAATGATGTTATAACTTAAGTTGGGGTTTGAAATAATATTTGCTAGCGAAATGACATATTTGAGTAAATATTATGATTTTGAAATGAGAGTTAACCTATTTTGTGAAAATGGTTTCGAAAGTAATATGATTTCAAAAGTGATATGATTTCGAAAGTGAATATGATTTTGAAAGCGATATAGTTTTGAGAATACGATATTATGATATCAATTATTAATTGATTTTTAAAATGTAAAAGAACCATTCGGTGTGAAATAAGCGTTTGGTTGTTAAAGAGATCAGAATCAGATATTGTAATACTCTCTGCCAATACCAAAAACCACTTTAACAACTGTGTACGTGGCGGAGATTCCAGAATGAAGTAGGATGGTTTGTCGAACGATTCTGTATGAGGTATTTACATAGCCCTGACTCCCGTAAGTCAGCTTAGATGTGACTAAAACATGAGCTATACCTGGGCCAAGTGAGGTCATTCCTCCGATCGGACATGCTTCTTCAATACCATATTATGACTTTGTGATTGATTTGGTGGCTACCCTCGATTTTGATTATGGGAGTGTGTTCCGAGGTGGGTGGTAGTAGCTGCTATGCATTACCACCAGCACGGTTCTACGAAATGGTAGAGTCCTACCCTGGCATTGCCTCGAGTGCCGTGTTTACATGCCCTATCGTGCCTTCTACGAGTTTGTTTTGTACCATACATATGGAGTGCCCTCTGGGTAAACCTCACGGAGGAGCTTACAGTACTGTATAGACTATGGGAATATATAAAATGTGTTAAGGGGGATATGGGTAATGCCTTAATGCTATTTTAATACTTTACTTTACTGTAGACACTATTATAATAACGTATTGTACTATGTATGTAGATAGTTTAACAGATCCTTAGGAGATGGAAATCCCGAACATCTCTTAAGTTATTGCACTCACATTAGAAACTAGATAGGAGATGTCAAAACCCGTAAACATCTCCGACGCTGTTACACTCATATTTATTTACTGTTGATTTAACTTACGTAAGATTTTTAGTTTTGACTCGAGTGTTTTGTCCTTTCAATTTGCTTGGGTCAGTCTGAGCTTTTCAGTGTATCGAAGACTGCTTTTTTGGAGGACGAAGACAAAGATTTAGTACTATTACTATTTATTATATCCATACCACTGCATTATGTTTTTCCGCTGCATTGTTATTTATTTATGTTGTATGTAACTCTGATTCTGTATTGTAAAAGTGTAATCAAATGTTATTTGTAAAACAACTTCATGAACTGTTTATTTGATTATTATATTTTGTCATTCCGCTGTGAGGTTCTATGTTTGTTTCTTTCTATCTCTCCTTTTTCTTATTTACCCCATAATAATCTGCCCTTTTGAATTGTTTGAGTCTGACGTGTGTGGTTTATCGTCGATTTAAACCGTCCAAAAAGGTCGGTTGTTACAAAACACACACACACACATATATATATATATATATATATACATATATATATATATATATAGATGTATATGCATATAAATATCTTAAAATCTTTAAGGTATATAAAATATTAATTTTCATAAATTATTAAGAAATAATTTAATTAAAATTGTTTTAATTAAACGAATATTTATTTGATAAATATATATTAATTAATAAATAAAAGTATATAATGATATATGTATGTAAAACTATAAATGTCATTGTTAATATTCATTTTTAATTGTTTAAGATAAATAAAATAAAATTTAAAATCTAAAATAATTTTATTAATTTGTTAATTGAATTAATAACTTGAAATTAGTTAAATAAGATTTAACTAATACACACACATAGGTATATTATATAAGTTAATAACTTATAAACTGTTATATATGAATTAAACTTATATAATATATGAACGTAAAAAACTTAAGTGGAACTATAAGAAACCGTGCTTAGATTTAAGGAATAAGTGTATGTGTATTATCCATATACCATGATTTTAGTTGTGTTTGATACCTGAATCAGGAGGGTATTTCAAAAGAAATATGTTGTTCCCTAAATTGATATCACTCACTTTGTGTATGTGTGTGTGTATTAAAGATTATCAGTCTTTAATATGTTAGTTGTCCTCTGCCATTTTATATATTAATAGATTACTTATATACTCTTTAGTTGTTGAGCAAACTCAAACTAGGGATGATATGTGTAGTACTATTAACATATTGACTTGATGAGGTAGATACATGCATGTATTTGTTGAGCAAACTCAAGATATTTGCATGATACTTAGGCCATCGCAAAATGGTGAGTATGAGTGAATAATCTCTTTCGGTTTATCGAGCAAATTAAAGGTCGAGATTGAAATTACAATAAAGACCACCAGTTAGGAGTTGTATAAAATACAATAGATAAAGTATTATCCACTACTTTCAGACCTATGATTTGTTAAGCAAACTCAAGGTCTGAATCCCAAGGCAAGCTAGTCCTAACACGCATTAGAGGAATCAAAATATTACTATATTTTTCTTTGGGCTTTGATAAACATAAAATCCTATAGGAACATTTTTAGAAAAATGAAATGGTAACATTTTGCATTTCTATTATTGTAAGAACATATTATGTGTAAAGTTAAAATAATATACATCGATAAATTTGTGCAATTGATATAAATTGATAAATTGTTTATCAATTAATGTATACAAATGAACTGAATCAAGATTGAGAAAAGACATGTAAATATACACTTACTAATAAATCTTTTGGCATGTTGTCACTTTAAGACCATGCAAGAGCCAATAATACAACTACTAAATACCTTGGTCATTTAAGAGTTTACTTACCAAAGACTTTTGTGAGTTTTGAACTCATAGCAACACAAGGATATGGATATTTGATCCATACTCGATTGTATATAAATGGTATATGGTGAATAGTCACGATTCGTAATGTACGAAACTTCGATGAAATTAGTTCGTTTGAGGTAAGCAAGTAAACCATAGTGCGAGATTGTGTATTTAATGTGGTTGATTATAGTAAGAATCTTCTTGTGTTAGACGTAGCACTAAACCAAGAGCTATAAGATGTACCTAGGAATTTGATCATTGAAATGTCAGCTTGATCAATTTACGCATAGTGCGGCATATTCGATATCCTTAAATAGTAAGAATGACGAATGCATTTTGTAAAGACTTCGTTATAGTCTGCACTGAGGGTCTCCTGAGTGGTTCAACTATTTGAAAAGGAAAGAGAATGTGTGAGAGTGGGTGTAACTTAGACATGGTCGAGATAAAGAGAGTGAATGATCACCTCTAGTTTATGAAGAGACACCAGAAAAAAGAATTGTATAAAATATTAATAGATACTTAATATAGAGTAAGAAATGTGATTTCTTTCCCAAATATATTTTCATGTAGAAAATTATTGTCTATAAAAGTTATTTCTTTGAGTTTAAGATATTTGATTTGAAACTCTCGACTACAAACTGGTTATAGTATATGAAATAAAATTCCATGATAAGTGGTTGAATAGAGCTTCATATTTCATAAGATATAATAGTAATGGTGAAAGTAGCGGGAGCATACCATGTAACACTACTTAATGGGTGCATCAAGTTATGAAAAATTAGTTTCGTAAACATACCAAATATTATTTATGAAATAATAATTGTCTTCAGTATTGACTGAAAATAAATATAATTTTATTTCAATGTGAATATTTTTAATATTCGTTATAAGATAAAACTATAAAATGATATTTGTTTTCATAACAAAATGATGCATTAGAAAATACAGAAGTAAATAAGATCCTATAAATATTTTGGAATTATAGACTAAGCCACAGTTTTGACAAATAATTCTTTAATCATATGATTATGAATCATATGGTAATGGTGAATTGTAACTCAAACAATTAAGAGCGAAAAACCCATTCAGTGGGAGCGACATAAGAGTTAGTGAACTTGTAGGATTAATACATATAGATGTATGTAATTGTAGGTAAAAGAATACTAAAACGGTTCCACATACTTCGTTGAATTCACCAATGAATTACCGTAGACATAAACATGTGTATTTGATACACATGTAGATGTCTATGATAACTTCATAGAACATAAAACAGAAGTAAATAACGTGATGTGCAAAAGAAAATAAAATAATTTTATTTGATTGAATAGGCGAGTGTATTAGAAAGAAGTTCAAAATGTACCTAAAATGAATAAGATTCAATCTCAAAAGCCACTCCTCCCTATAATACATAACGATACATCGATTAGGAATCAGACTTTGCTGGAAAGTATGATTGATGATGAATGAAGTTGAGTTAGCTTCTTTATGTAAGGATGTGTACTTAAGAGTAAGTACATAAAGTGAAATTTAATTTCATTTACAAAAGGTCTATAAAATCATGCAGAGTTGATGAAATAATCTCTACATTTCCTAGGTCAAGGAGTTGATAGGTTGTGTGAGTCGAGAGATTGCATGTAATACTTATTCATGAGGGGTCTTATGTGGACCACCCCAAATGAGTTTGGGACAAATCAATATTGATTGACCAATTTATGTTATAAACATAAGTTTCATAAACTTATAGATTTAACTAGGCAATTCATAAAATGTTTATGAATATCTATTATGTTGCACTGAGAGACAATTGTTGTTTTAAGAAATACCAACTTCATGACGAAGGAATTTATTTTAGAAATTATTGGTAGTAAAACTAATTTGGATACAATCTAAAGATAAAACTAATTACAAATGATGAAATTAAAATGACCAAGCCTAAATAGACGCAGCTGATTAGAATGTCAAGAACTCTCACACATTAAACATAAACTATGATTTTCCTATCTATGTAGATAAAAGAATTTCCTCAGTTACCAATAAGCCATTAAGAGTATTAACTCTACCGTATGGCCAAATCCAGAATGAATTCCAAGTACATTATCAAAGTATATGATTTTAATAGTTATACCCGAAGGATATGATCGATTAGCCATGAAAGTATCTCCGAGAAGAAGATCAATACAGTTGGAATACGGTACGCTACATTGGTAGAATAACATCGTCAATTTCAAAATTAACGTAACAGATTTGTCATTCAACATACTTAAGTTAATTTGATTTTACTCACAAAATTATTGCTCGATATGAATTTTAGTTTTGGCATATGTATGTTGAAACAAAAATTCTAAATAATGACTTAGAATACGATTTGCGCTTAATAACCAAAGTAGCTCGAAGTTAGTGAGAGTGATTCTGAATTTTGGGTTATTGAATAGGATCCAAGAACTAATACGAAAGTATCATTCAACAAGCATCAGAGTTGAGTAATTATTTTGGTAGAAAATTCAAATAGTTTGAATTTCAATCAAAATGCAAACGAAGTATGTTTCTGTAAGAATGCACTATAAAAGTACCAAAATATTCCAAAAACTCTAATTAAACAACAAACTTATGATTGTTAACAATGTACTTGTGTTAAAATCGTTTTAGTATGGTTGTTTAATTTCTCGATATTGGATTTAAAGTTGACGTCTTTTATAATCACTATAGAAGGATGTTGGGTTTATCCCAAATTGATATACACGAACACCATATTAATATGTTTAATATAGAGTATGTAAGATGAATTTCTTATGCATTAGCAATAGGAATTATCGTACATGTTGTGTTATCAATAGTATCACGTTCCGCTTATGTAATTGATACATAGGGCAAGTATCAAATCCAAATTAAGATCACCAAATGACAGTTTAGAATGTTCTCGAATATTTACGAAATACTAGAGAATGGTTTATAGAAATAATGAACTACGAATGAAAGAGTGCACCGACTCAAACTTCTTAGTGATATCGAGTATAATATGTCAAATTCATGTTCAATCCTAAGTTAAGAACTTTAAGTTGGAAAAGTTCCAAATAACAAGTATTAGCCTATTTAACCAAAGGTTATTGTAACATCCCCTTACTTGGAGGTCCAAAAATAATGGCTACGGATGCTGCAGTCATCCATAGTTATTAATCTTCGACGACCAAATACGGCGGTGTTAGATACATTGATACATAGATCACAGAAATATGGAAAAAATTTAACAATTCAAAAACTCATTTCTAACTTCAAACTAAAACATTTCATGTTCATTACATAATCCCAAATTACGTTGACCACGTTCAACAAAATATAATTATTACAAATATGCCAAGAGCGACATGTGAAATGCCCCCTTAGTTGATCAGAGTATATAGAAAGGCTAATAAATCTGCCTTTACAAATAGAATACACAGTGGAAAGAAAAACTCTAAATAACTATCTGCCTCCTGCATGCCTCCAAAAGCTTTATTTGTCAGAGAAGAAAACTTCAGAACCTTAAATCTCAAACTACTCAAAATAAATTGAGTATCCGAGATTTTAAGGGGAAAACAAAAAACTTTGAGTCAGACATAAAGCTTGGCATGAATAATAATCTAACATCTCCATTCTTTTAGATATCTAGTGAGACCACGCCGCTTAGCGGAACGGGTTTTTCCCTCACTAGTATACTAAAACCTTTATAAACCAAATTCTGTGCTCCTGCATCCACAATGGTTAAAACGTACACTCTAAAACATTATGATGATATGCATACTTGAAAATAAATAAGATTCTCCCATTCCCGGTTTAATCTGATGCCCTGTCAATATTATAGTTTCTTGGGTCACTATTAACCTTTTTAGTTTTCATGGGTTTACTAATAACCTTGTTAGAACTAATAGACACCCTATCCTATTCATAGTTTTCATGGGGTCGCTAAGAACCTATAGGCTCCTACCAGTTAACTTAATTAATTCATGGGTCCCCTTGAACCTATTGGTCATTCCAATAACTAATCACCTTATCCTATTTTTCATGGGTTGACTAGGAACCTATGGACTTATCCAGTAACTCACTACACATCCTAGTTTTCATGGGTTGACTAGGAACCTGCTGATACTTCCATTAACCACATTCTTATCCTAGTTTTCATGGGTTTACTAGGAACCTATTGACTGATGTCAATTCTTAATCCGGATATAGTTTTCATGGGTTCACTACAAACCAGTTGGCCCTTGCCAACTGTCCTTATGCATAGATTTCATAGGTTAACCATGAACCTTTTGGTATGCACCAATAACTACCTTATCATAGTTTTCATGGGTTTACTATGAACCTCTTGGTATGCACCAATAACTACAAAGTGTAAGCATCCTATATTTTTGGTCACCCTGACTCCATGGATGCAATTCTACTCATTTAGGAGTTTAAGTAATTTATATTCACTATTTGAGTTAACCTACTGGTTCTTCTGCCCTTTTTTTCCTCAAAATACAGTTATGGGTTATCATGTGAATATACTCATATTTGACGAAGTAAAACATTAATTAACAATACCACTCATATGGGTTTAAGGTCCTTGAAATATATCTCATAAAACATTGTTTACATCTTTAACTTATATTTTTATCAAGGCAATACTTCTTCAAAATTACACACTTAAAACCCTTACAAAACTCCTTTATATAAGCCGTGGGTTTTCCTTAAAAAATTAGAGTATGGGTTTTCAAATCTTTTAAAGCCAAACCTTTCGACCTTGTCGAAAGGTCTTCAAAACAAACTTTCGAATCAAACTTTTCGAAACCATTAAAACCATTCAGCAATTCAAACCTTTCAAAAGCATTCAACTTTTAAAATATAAACCTTTCGAAAACTTACTGAGTTCAAGTTAAAATATGCAGAAGGTTCTCTTTTAAAACCTTTCGACTACGATGAAAGCAACCTTTCGACCTTGTCGGAAGGTCTGCTTCGAAAGCTTTAAAACATTTCATTTAAAATAATAGACCTCCGCCTTTTTAAAGCAACTCCTTCGAAAGCTTGGGTTACATTTCAATTGTAAAACAAAGGAAAATCATCTAAGTCGAAGGCTTTGATACCTTTTGAAAGCAATGGGTGAAGCGGCTGGTTTTTAAAACAAGTAAACCTTTCATCTTTGTCGAAAGCAACGACTTTGAAAGGTTGGGAAAAGCGGCTATAACCTTTCGACTGTGTCGGAAGGTTCAAAACAAACAATGATAAGTGGCAGCAATTTTTGAGGTTTTGTTTTTCTTTGAAAATAATCTTTATCTTATATTAAAACTATTTTAAACTTTATAAATATACTTGACTATAGATAAAATACATAGATGAATATAAAGAATAATATATATAAAATTTTACTATAATTTTATATTTAAATCTAAGTATAAATATATTATAATTGAAAGATAGTTTAAAACAACCGAAGTTTAAAAACAAGAATATTTAAGGCTAAAACATCTTTTTGAAAATCATTTGAAAAGATAATTTTTAAGGCTAAAACATTTTGAAAAACAATTTTGAAAATCATTTTGAAGTAGTTTTGAAAATCATTTTGAAGTAGTTTTGCAAGCTTCTTCCTGCAGAATATCTCATCATGACAGGACTCGAGAACTTGTACAAAACCAGGATGTTCGTGGG
Organism: Allium fistulosum; assembly: GCA_030737815.1. NCBI lineage: Eukaryota > Viridiplantae > Streptophyta > Magnoliopsida > Asparagales > Amaryllidaceae > Allium > Allium fistulosum. The sequence continues at coordinate 101,333,498 of CM060906.1, read as the reverse complement.
TTTGTAAGCCACTTGTCGTAGGTTTGTAAGCTACTTGTCGTAGGTTTGTAAGCCACTAAAAAGGTAGAAATGGATTCCATCCTAGAAGAAAAATGGAGTGAATATTTCAGTGCTATTATGAAGTTTTAACATAATTCTAGACTCAATACTTATCTTGAAATCTTGAACTCTTGATTATCATGATACTCATGAGTCTTCAATCTTGATATCTTGAATCTCAATACTGTACAGTCTTCATTCTTGGTACCTGCATGGTTAAATCCTGCATATACATATATATCTAAACTATAATGTTAGTATTTATATTTTATAATCTTATTCTAAGGTTGTTGTCATCAAAACCATCTACTCATGGACTAACAATACATCACTTAAATTGAAGGCAAGGGTAAGAAAAGTGAGTGAAAGCAATTTAATTGGTGATTGAAACCTTATTAATTACTTATAAGTGCTGTTTGGTATGTATGGCTTATGAAATCCATGTGTTAGCTATTGAAAATGAGTGTAATGTGAATAAATTTCATATATATGGCACTTACGTATTTAAATCGAGTAAGTACATGTACAAGGAAGCCGTGTGGCTGGATTTGGTTGCGCTAATTGCTAAAATAATAAGTCGCTTGCTTAAAAATGCTAAATAGAGGTACGCCTACGCAATAAAAGATAGGAAATATGAACTGTTTTTGTTTTCCGACCGTGTGGGTCGATGTATATATATTTATATCTCTTGTCAAATTGCAAAAGCTCCTCCGTACAAAGGAGACTCATTTTTTTCGGAAATTTTCACTAACGACAAATGATTTAAAATTTGAATTTGAGATAAAGATAAATAAGATTCAATATTCAGAGGCTGGAGATGAATTGAATTCAAGTAAAATTGAGAAAGAAAATTTGAATGAAAATTGGGAAAAAAGTATTTAGATTTGAAATAATTTGTAAATTGAAGCAAATTGAATTCAAATGGAATTGTGAAGGCAAAGTGAATAGGAATGGATATAAACTTCAATAGTGAAGTAAAAATATTTATATTGGACTTAAGAAATGAAGAATGAAGTTCTTAAGTAAATTGGTATTGGGAATATACTAAGTAATTTTGAAATGGAGAAATATACTAAGTGAATAATTGAATGAAGATTTAAAACTGGAAATGGGGAAATGGGATGGTTGTAAATAAGTGAATGGAAACCAAAATAAATGTGAATAAAAGAGAAAATTGATATAGTTAATAATCAATGGATATAAATACGTAAGATATACATATATTATTTTATTCGCATAGCGGTTTGATCCAGATTCGAGCATAGAATTTCGAGATAATTATACCGATCCGAGTTAGGATTTTTCACTCGATTTTCGACGGCGAACCCTGGATATGGATTTTGATTGATTCTGGAAATTCTCTATCATAGTTTGTGGCTATGCAAGGAGGATGACGGTTTCTGATCAAGAAACCAGATCTAAGTCTACACAAGGAAGTCGGGTGGACGATACTAGTTCGGAAGTGAGATTGTGTGATCGAGTGAGCGATCAGATTTGGTATTGCGTACGGATGATATATGTGCATCGTACGTGCTTAAGTAAAGCAAATTTTGAAAATTTTGAAAAGGAAGTGAATAAAATGATTTGGATTCTGTGATTGGATATTATTTCCTAGTAGGATACAGGTAATTAAAAGCAAAAGATAAAGTGATGTTTTTAATTTCAGAAGATAAATTGTATGGCCCGACAAAAAGGTAAGTATTTAAATTTCTGTATGAAATTTGATGATTTTCTGGTCTAGCCACTTGGCATTTTGTTTTCTTTTGAAATTTGGGGGCCCGTAGAGGCATTTTGTAGTTGTACCGAGCTAGCCGTGCAAAGGAGACGCGGCAAAAATTTTCAGAAATTTAAGGAATTAGAAAAATTTTAAGGAAATTTTAATAATTCAAAATTTGGTTTCAAATTTAAATTTGAATAGTTAAGTAAGTAATATTGTTTGGGACTTACGGATAAGTTTGAAAAGTTAGAAAAAGGGCTAGTGTGTCTTTGATAAAAAGATTTGTTTGGCAAGTTGTTAAAAACTATTTGGTTTTGGGAGAAAGGTTAACGGGTTATGGACCATTCCTCTTAACTAGTAATTTCGGGGACGAAATTCTTTAAGGGGGGAGGAATGTGACGACCCGGAATTTTAGATATTTGAAATTAGATATTTAATTGATTTTAAATATTCAAAAGTGAATGTTTGACTTGATTTTCAAATATCAGTATTTATTGGGTAATTTAATTATTAAATTAAATAATTTGAAGTTGAATAAAATTTTGAATCTGGGGTTTCAAGCTTGTTAAAAATAATTTGAAGGCTTATAAAATTCATATTACTAATACTGAAGGTGATAGAAGTTTTAAAATTGAATTCAGAAGTAATTTGTTCAGTTTTAAAATTTTATCGTTTAAATCGATATTTAAAAATAGCCTTCCGAGGCATAGTCTCGGGATTCGACGAAACCAGTTCCATTGGATCCGTAATATTTTATTATTATCAGATTTCAATTGTCGTAGCATTTGGAGTTATCGTGTGAGCATACGGGTTATAAACGCTCTGAAATTGATATCAAATTCAATATAATAATTGAGTCCAAAAAGCTATCTTCTCCATACAATCGAGTTAGGACTCGAAACCTCTTCCATTGTGTTCGGAATAGGGGTATAACATTATAAATGCATGGCGGCACGCCTCGACAGGAGGTCAAGTTTTTAAGTTGCATTTTATGGAACGATTTGAATTTGAATTTAAATTAAATATTTATACTAGTCAACTGCAGTTGAAATTATCTCACATCAACTTTTTCCAGTCCTTTCCAAAGCACTGTAGCAAGCTTATTCGAGCACGCAAAAGAATTTAAACACGCTTTCCTCTTTTTATTTTCGCCCTTATTCATTTTTCAAAGGATACAGCCGAGCTTATCCTCTTCAAATCCAGACGATTTGAAATCAAATTAATGGCTGAACTTTCTGGTTCTCCAATTCTTTATTTTATTCTTCCTTTCTTCCAATTCCTTGTTAAAAAAACGAAAGAAGGAAATTTAAAAGAACGAAATCGAATCGGTTATTCGATCCACAGAGCGAGTGGGTGCGTACGATTTGAAACTCGATTTCGAGACATTCGCGACCCTCGAAGGGAATCTTGAGATGCCTACGTGTGATTTAGCAAGCATGAGAGTCGTGAGCTTGGGAGCATTGAGATTGGATCGCGCGAGCAGGCATTGGCCAAGGGGTCGGGTCGCGTACGTTTCGAATTCGGCAAGGAACTCGCGAGCATGATTGTTTTGATACGGCAGCTTCATCTAGGGTTTGGGTTGTTGTGGAGGTAGCGCGATCTGGGTTCGAAGTCGCGGTCGTTTTGGGGGATTGGCGAGTGTGAGGAGATGAAGGTATATATATTTCTTTTATTTATTTGATCCTATATATATGTGTGTACATATAGATTAGTGAAAAAAATGTAACAGTAAAGGAAAACCCAGAGTTTTATTTTCATTCTACGAATTTATATACAAGGAAATATAAGGGGGAAATTTGGGAAGAAATAGGAAGTTTATTGTAAGGGATATTATATGCAATGGATATGTATATATCAAAGGAAAATACCTTACTAAAGATTATTTTTTAAAAGAGATATCTAGGTTAAATTAAATCATTAGTCAATTAAAATTATTGTTATTAAATTAATTCAAATATTAATAAATGGTATAATGTTTATTCAAGGTTTGAAATCTGAAAAGAAACAAGCTGGTCTGGAATGGATTACAAATAAATCAAAGGTGAGTTAATCTCACTCATCTGGGTTTTATTTAAATTTAAATATGTTAAATTTAAATATTTGGTTGAATGATTGAATTGTTTGGATGTGGTATAATATATATATTGGAGTGATTGATTTCCCGCATTATATAGCGGATGAGACCCTATGCGCCGCATAATAGCGGATGATATTATATAAACCCATATACTGCGATATTCCACCTTGAAGTGGAATTGGTATTTTATATTGTGCTAACATCTGTGGATGCAGGGAAATAGGTTGGAGGGATCCAACTGGATTCCTCAAAATTATTTAGATGGTTTAATATTCTGTGTTATGAATATTTGATTTTCTGTGATGGATTATATAGACAATTGAGATTGAATGCTATGGATTGCTTGAATATATTTCGATACTCTGAGTTATCAAAATATATAGAATTGGATTTTTGAAAAGAAAATAAAAGAGTAAATTTTCAAGTAGAATAATTATAGAGAATTTGAATAAATTTAAGAATGAATTCGAAGAGAATATAAGTGATTTTAAAATCCTAATAAATAAATTTCGAGTATGGGAAAAGAGGATTTTGAGCAAACAGAGAAATAATGGAAAATTTAAACTTAAGTGATATTATTTAAAGTAATAAAGAATTTACTTTAAAATTCAAGGTTTAAACTTATTTAAAAAGGATAAAGAAGGAATTTGGGGAAAAAAAATATGAAATTGGTATTTTCAGATAAAAAGGTTTTAAAATCGGAAGTCAATGGGTTTTGAAATAAATTGAGTAAGTAAAGGAATTTATTTCAAAATTGAGAAATTTGGAAATCAATTTGAAATTGATTTAAGTGTATAAAAGTGGGATTTTAAAAGAGAAGTGAGACTTTGGAATTTATAAACTGGGTTTATAAAAGTGAAGTAATATATCAGTGGATATTTGGAAGAATAAATTCAAGGTGGGAATTTATAAATAGAATGGGTAAATTTGATTAAAAATAAATAGTGATTTATTTTTAAAGATGTGAAAGAGAAGTATATTTCCTTGGATAGCTAAGTACATTTTCAAAGCAAATTCTTAAGTATAAGTTAAAGTTTCAAAGTTGTTTTAAAAGTATGTTTTGGAAAATCTATTATTTTAAAATGTTTAAATGTTAAAGTAAGTATTTTTCAAATTTATAGTAGTAGTAATTATTTAAAGGTTAATTGGTATTATGTTTGAAAAAGATAAAAATTTAGTTTTATATTTTATAAAGTAGCTTTATTTTAAATATTCTTAAAGCGTATATTTTTTTAAAATAAAGTATTAAAGTAGTTTTAAATCTAAATGTATAAAAGTATATTCTGTAATTAAGTGTTTTAAATGATTTTAAAGTCTAAGTATTTGTACTTGGTGATTTCAGTGGAAATAGAAAATATTGGGAAATTTATCCCGTGAGAGAAAGATGGTTTGAAACTGTTTTCAAAGGGTTGAAAAGTGAAAATATATCTTGCGAAGATATTTTGAGGTTAATAAATAATTTGGGAGAAATTATTTAAAGGTCTGATGGTTGTTTGTGAATGTTATTTTATAGTTAAATAACCGACTATCAATATTGGCCAATGCGCTGATCGTTTCGAAGAGACCGGGATCGGGATTTTTTTCCCGAAAACCACTGCGATCCAGTTTGTACGTTTTCGTGGGAAAACGAGTTTGGAATTGAAGATGGAGCAGTGAAGTGCAAGGGCTAATCGCTACTAATCCTGAGGGTGATTCCAAAATGGATGTAGTAGGAATAGTGCCTTCGGTTCCGATCGAACCCGGAACGGACTTGTATGGATGAATGCTTTCAGAACATCGTCAGGTGGACGATGAGCATTCTAATTGAAATGTTCTAAAAAGGTAACGCTTAGCCTCGAGCCTCATCAACCAGGAATGACTGAAAATCAGGGGTTATGCAGCAAGGCTATGTAAGTAGCGCCCATTAGGGTAAGGTCATCCCTATCTAGATGTCCCTTTTTATTTCGGCTTAGTGGTGCGGTTGATGATCCCAACCGTGGGGTGATCTTACTCGGAATTACCCTTAGGTAGTTCAGGTCTTGTGTTGCAGGGGATCGAGCGTGGTCCTCGGTACGCTGATCTAGACCAGGTACCGTGACAGTTGGTACCCTAGTGCCTAGTCATTAGTTGGAAATCCATTTTCCCTACGCGCCTGTACGGTTTTGATTGTGCCCAACTATTGCTGAAACGTGAGATGCAAGCATTTCAGCTAGATTATATTTTACTTTCTATAGACACTATTATAATATCAGACGAATTTGATAAAAAGTGTTTTGGCTATCGTAAGGTAAAAACTCGACATGTTTATTTGTGGCGTGATCTTACGAGATGCTTTTGATTTCAAAGGAATTTTGAAACTTTAATAATCCAATTGAGTGTGTTTTCTCACGCTGGTATTCCAGACTGACTCGGGTGTTATTTAACTATAATTCTCGGGTCAAACCGAGTATTATAGATTACAGGATAAGATGCTGTGGAGCTCAGGAGACGAGCTGGATGGCGAGACGTATCACTCGTACTTGATGTATATTCCGATGTGTTGTGTGTACATTGTATTCAGTTTTGTGAGGACATGTTGTGATTACTGTCCAGTTGTGTGTTATATGTACTCTGATGATGTAATGTATAAACAGATTTGTTTTGTGTAAAGATTAGTTATTCTCTATTATATTTTATTCCGCTGCGATGGTTAGATTCTGATGTTGTCTTCTATTTTCTTCTTCTACCTCTTTCTTCTTTAACCCTAATGGTTCGTATTTCCGTTCTTCTTGCGTTGATTTGATGGAGATTAATGTCAATTCAAGGGGTACGGGTTTGCGGGCTGTTACACACATATCCGAGAAAGAAGGAAAATAAAAGAGAAGAAGTGAATCAACGCTACGAAAGGAAAAGGTAAATTTCCATAGTTATAAATCTGTATTTCCCTTAACCCCAAACCTCTTCTTAGATTTGTAATTCTAATAGCATATATATATACCTTGTTATACATATTCTTTTGGATTGGAAAGGAGGAGTCAAATTAAAGGAATGAATTCAGATTTGGGATATTTGGGAAGCATGAAAGGTGAGTGGGGAATTATATAATTTATTTATAACATTAAAATTTATACCGTTAATTATTGTTTAATTATTATGTCTATGTTAGATTTATTAAGTTGTAGGCTTAAACGAACGTATTTAGTTAAATTCTACCTACATATTCTGTAAGTTAGGAAATTGGAATAGTATGTACAACCTAATATGGAAATTTGAAATTAGTTCAAAATGTTTATTATTGTAGAATGTTGTAAAATTGTAAAGTTTATAATTGGTTGTAAATTATGTTGCCCTAGTTGACTTGGAACGTGAATTTTATGTTTTAATTTATTAGGAGCGGGGTACAATTCAATGTATCTATTTCTGTGTAATCTCCATTAATTATCCAATTCCACAAAATTTGTGAAAAGTACACATTTGAAATAATAAGGAATATACTAAAAATGAAAGAGATGAGTAATGTACAAAGGTCCTTCTTTGTAGTTTACATTATCTATTTCAATAAAAGAAAAGAAAAGAAAAATTCCTTGTAATTTCAAATGAAGTCGGTCTCATTTTTGGGTAATTTATGGAAAGTTGTAACTACAAATATTTATAGCATAATTAGTAATGTGCATAGGTATTTGTATTAGTTACAAATAGTTGGACTAGTTATTAATAGCGTAGCAATTATAGGACTAGGAGGTCGAAAAGGAAGGAATAGTAATTTTAAAATTTATGGGTAATAACTACAAATTTAATAGATAATAATTTTATAGTTAATAAAGAGTTAAAGGGATTAAATAGGGACCGATTAGAGAATTTAATATGGCATTCATGGGAAAATTGAATAGGCATAATAGGTTGATTTTAAAACAAGTAAATAAATGTCATTAGAGATTGTCCGATTTTTATATTAATGACCATTCATTAGGGACAATTGATATTTATTAGATATAAGAAGGAAATGAGGAATATAGGGAATAATTGTGTAAATTAGAAATAATTAAGCATCGAACAAGTGAGTGTTAATACTAGTGAATACACGTAGAAGACAATATAATTTTCATAGTAGAAAATTATATAGCCTTAACTATACGTTTAGAACGAACATGAATTAGTGGGTATAGCTCAACATTTAGGCTTAGGATGGTTGGTTTGGTTTAGTGGGTTGGGATGCGAGGTCAATAGAGTTATACAATAGAAGTTTGCCTTCACCCTAGCGCCTACCAGCAGTTGTGTATGCTTACTACCAATGTGGGACATCTCCAACCATAGGACCCATGGGGAAGGGATATAGGTTTGCATATAAGTGTGGGGAAATATACCAATGGTTCGCCTTAGATTTGAAGCATTAAATGGCTTGGTACCTTTAGGGATGTCTAGGGGTTTGCTTCAAGGTTGAGGTATTAAATGGCCGTTGGGTCTACCTCCTCCCTATATAGAAGTCTTAATAACCTACGACGGTACATAATAGGAAAATGGGCTTTGCTTCATTTCTAACAAGAGGTATTAAGTAAATAGGATGTGTATTTTTTCTTGATCCACATTACGTTAGTCTAAACAGGATTTTGGCTATGGGAGGTCGGCGGGATACATCTTGGTGGACCGGTATTTAGTGGTAGGCCTGACATATAGGCTTTGACCACCAATGGTCCCGCACGGTCATTAGCAAACACTCGGGTTATGCCCTAATGGATTTTGCTTCCTAATAGTGTAGAATCCGTATGGGGTACGCGAAGACCTCAAAGTTTATTTATTTATTTGTTTGGTGGAGGTGGTCTAGTAACCCTCAGATGAGCCGTTGAGATGCATTAGTAATATGAAAATTAATTATAAAGCCGTAGTCTCTGTAGCTAGGACCGATTGACTAACGTTTATGTTGTGGAGGGTCCGCTTTGGGGTTGAGGTATTAAATGGTTATTGGGTCTGCCTCCTCCCTATTTAAGAAGTATTAAGTGGACGGGTTTTTTAGGTAGTACAACGTTTATATATATACGTATATAGGATATATATATATAGTTATACCTCAGAGGAGGTTAGGCATATCATATGTGCATATAGGATTGAACAAATTAGCCATGAATAATAGACAGAATACTTAAATAGAAATCAATTAGCATAAATTAGTGTTATGGGTAAAGTATATAATTTTCCAACCACCAGAACGTTGTTCTGACCTCCTCCTCATTACAACCCACATGATAGATTTAAAGGGACATGCTACTGGTGCAAGATATGAACGGTAGATGGTGAAGTCTTCTCATTCATACTCGGTGCTGGCAAGGCAAATAGATACTTAAGAAATAATATTGATTCCAAGGTAGTTGCCTTAGTCAGTACGTATGCTCTATTATATTTTTGTTTGTTCTGCTGTGAGTTTATATGATTGCTCTTTGATATACTTTTGTTTATTATAGGTTACCAAAACCAACGATCTGTACCCTATTGGACTTGGGTTTCGATTTAGTCGAAATTCGGGCCCATTAAGGTACGGGTTGTTACATGACTCGATCCGGTGCCCGAGCAGAGATTTCTTCCGGGGTTTGGTGGTACTTTGGGTTAAAGGAAGAGCTACTTCAAGATTTTACCTTAGCGGCTTCGAGCTTGGTTCGGGTATCATCAAACAGAGAATGGGGTTGAGAAATTTTTTTCGTGGCCAGGCGATACTTCGAGGATTTCTTCATGACGTGTTCCTAGGGTCATAAGGGTGATGTGGAGTGAGGTAGGCAACTCCAAATGAATCGGTATAGCCTTAGATTTTATGTGAGACTAGTAAAGTGACGGTGTAGTTCTTCGACATGACGATGACTTTGGGACCGACACGATGGCTTTACGACTTACAATTGGTGTCTGGAGGTGTTTCGAAGATGACGACTTAACGATGGAAGTCGTGACCATAAGGGCAAGTTCAACGATGTAGGCTTATGAGTAGAATTTGCAATTGTATTTTACTAAGGAGATAGCCAAAATGGAATAACGATTGAGTTCCATTACAGAGACACATGCAAAGGGATCATTGATAACTCGAAGGTTTCTAGTGTGCTCGTAAAGAATGTGTACATGGGACACCGGACTGGATTTGCGATCGTATTCAGATCTTGCGATAGTAGATTACACTTGGCTTTTGCGAATGTGATTGTGGTTCCTAGCCTTATGAAGTGGCATAGATTCAAGCACCAATACAGCTGAGATTTTGATCATGTCCTTGGTTTGCGATTGTGCCATACGAGTTATCATATATCCAACACACACAAGTGCTGGTAATGATTATTTGATGGATGCCATGTTTGACATGGTTGTTTACCACTCTAGAGTGTCACACGATATAGGTATTTTCAATCGTATACCTAGACATTGGACATTGTACTTCGACTGTAGTACACTTATATGGCAATGATAATATATTAGCATATACCGATTGTTATGTTTTGACTCTTTGGATGCAGGGACGGGTTGGGAATGGTTCTTCATACCTTGTGTCCATATCACTATACATGATTTTTATAGTAGTTTTAAGATTATGTATCTCTCATACTAGACTGTTGTATGACATGAGGTTTTATGCTTTGCTTCTTATTACTTGGGTACTCTTAAATGAGTAGTTTATGAACAGCAGGTCTAAATAGCCTATAGAGCTGTACGAAGTACAAAAAGGAGGCTACACTTCCATATATCTAAACTTGAAGCTTACTATCGCTTATATTCCGCTTGCGGTAATGTGGAGCTATACTAGTACTTGTATTACCTTAGTGACAGTTATATAGTTTATTTTGGAGATTTAAGATGTGTAAACTCTACTATTTTGGTTTTTGTATAATCTGTGAACATGTTGCTTATTTATGATTCATTTGATTATATCATTGTCTCGTCTGTTTTATATCTACGCTATTATATTATATCTTGTATGTATGCTGTGAGATGTTCTACAGGTTCTGTGCTTGGATTTCCTTTACTTTACACCCTTGGCTACCATTCTGCATTGGTTGGATACCTCCACAGTGCGCTATACATGTATATTGGGTACCGGAGATGTAGGGCAGTCGTCATATTTGGTATCAAATCTTAGGTTGCATAGACGACCTAAGTTGATACTAGGATCCGTTAGAGATAAGAAAGGAGCTATCATCTTAGAATGGATCGAGCGATATATGAGAGAGCGTACTTGTTATATTTTGGGTATTAAAACTATATAGTCGTATATATAGTATATAAGTTGCATTGCATTCATGGAAACCACTTATTCCTTTTAGAGAGACCAATCATTCTTGTTATAGCTTGTAAGAATGAGTAGGCTAACGAGGAATGCTGCTAGGAACTCCACTTCTAAAGTTCAGAAGGGGGAAACATCAGGGGCTGGTAACCCTGACTTGCAGAACGTGTTCGCTGATATGGTGCAAAATACGGTCCAAAATGCCCAAGTTTCTCATGCTGCGGCTATAGGTGGTGTTGCTCCAGTGCAAGTGCCGAGGGCTGACTTTGCCAAACTAAACAAGGATTACTCTACCCTAGGAGGAAAACTATTCCTAGGAATGAAATCAGCCATCGAAGTGCAGGATTGGTTAGACACCTGCGAACGTATCTTTAAGGATTTTGAGGTAGAGAATGCGATGAAGAGCAAGTTGGCCTTTAGATAGCTTCAGGGATGATCTATGGGGTGGTGGAACCTCATCAGGATTACTGCTCTTGAGGATCAGATTACTTGGGAGTAGGTTAATGCAAGGTTTAAAGAGAAGTATATACCAATAGCTCAGAAGTCAGTGCTCTTCTGAAAGTTTGCCAACTTGAGCAAGGGGATATGTCTATGTCGAAGTACGTGACCGAGTTCGACATGTTATCGAAGCATGATCTATCTTTTATCGATACTTTTCTTAAGAAGAATGAGAAGTTTATTATGGGCTTGGACGATTATCTTAGAGAAAAGCTAGCAGGACATATTGATGAGTCGTTTAAGAGGCTAGTGGAGAAGGCTCTTCGATATAAGAGTCTGCATCCTAAGCTTAAGCCTGTTGTTCTTCCCAAGGATGAGCCAAAGCCATAAGCTAGTAGGGGAGGTAAGAAGAAATGGCACAACAACAATTATAAGAGGGAGCAGCTGCAAATCAAGTGTGACCAAAAGAAGAGCAAGTAGGAGCTTGCTTTCTACAATTATGAGGAGAACAACCATCTTGTTAAAGACTGCAAGGAGGAAGGCAAGAAGTGCTATAACTACTATAAGCCGGGCGTATCAAGAAGGATTGTTTAGAACCACTGAGAAATAAGCAGGTTGTGTCTGCTTACACTTTGAACGTTATTCCAGCTTCGTCGAGTCCTCCATTAACGAAGGAGAAGGGGAATAGTGTCGTTATGAAGGATATCTATTTTTGATACACCTGTATGTGTTTTATTTGATACCGGGGCTTCACATTCCTTCATATCTAGTGATTTGGTAGATAGATTGAGATTAAAACTCGATGTAGTTGACCGACCTTTGATTGTCACAAACCCTGATTGGACGATCGACTAGCCCTTACATTGTTTGTCAAAACTTAGATTATCAAGTCATGAATGTTTATTTGTTTATGATTGCTTTCTTTTAGGTTTCAATGGGTTCGGTATTATTCTGGAAATGGACTGGCTACAGAAGTATGGAGTAGTAATGGATTGTGAGAGGTCATTAGTGATGGTAGGTATGGATGATGAGCATAGGTTGGAGGTAGGTTTCCTACCCGACGACGAGGTGATGGTTAGCTTTTTGTACTCACTCGAGATCTCACATGAAGAGTTATCATCTATGCCTATAGCAAGGGGGCATCCGGACATATTTGAGGAGGTAAACAGATTACCACCACATAAGAAGGTAAAATCCCATGTAAATTTGATGAAGGATGGCTTATCGATTGTCATGTCATTAAGGCGTGTGGCGTCGAAAGAGTAGAAGGAACTAGAGGTGCAAGTGAATGACCTATTACGATAAGGGTTCATTCGACTAAGTATATCTAAGTGGGGAGCACCTGTAGTGTTTGCTACTAAGGTGGATGGCTCTTTGAGATTGTATGTAGATTGCCATGAGTTGAATAAGGTGACGAGGAAGAACAAGTATACACTCCAACGTATTGATGACTTGTTCGATCAGCTTCATGGTGCCAAGGTGTTCTCTTAGTTATACCTTGCGATAGGGTTTCATCAACTAAGAGTTGCGAAGGAGAGTGTGCCGATCATAGCGTTTCGTACACCGTTTGGGTTCTATGATTGGTTGGTTATGCTGTTCGAGATTACCAAGGCACCAACATACTTTGTTGATCTTATGGTGTTTTCAGGGATAAACTAAACAAGTTTGTACTTTTATTTATAGATGATATTCTTGTTTATTCTAGGATGGAGAAAGAACAATAGGTGCATTTAAGGATTGTGCTCGATGTGTTGAGGAAGCAACGATTGAAGGCAAAGTTTTCAAACTCTCACTTCTAGAGGAGGGAAGTGCAATTTTTGGGTCACATTGTTTTTGAGCCGGGTACTGATGTAGATCCTGCGAAGGTGGTAGTAGTACGGGACTAGGATTGAGCTAAGACTACTATAGGCGTGAGAAGTTTCCTTGGATTAACGGGATACTATAGACTTTTTATCAAGGACTTCTCTAAAGTAGCAGTGTCGTTAACCAAGTCGACAAAGAAGAATCAAACTTTTATTTACGATGCAAAGTGCGAGCACGCATTTGTAAGTCTGAAAGAGAGGTTGATGAACACACTGGTGTTAGCCATTCTGAGCGGGAATAAGGAGCTGACCATATACACAGACGCCTGTGGTACTGGACTAGGTATGATGTTGATGCAGAGGAGAATGGTTGTCGCCTATGCTAGTCGACAGCTAAAACCACTCGAGAAGAAGTACCCAACTCATAATTTGGAGTTGGAAGCAATAATATTTGCTTTGAAGATAAGGAGGCATTATTTGCTCGGGGAAGAGGTTCAAGTTGTATATGGACCACAAGTTGTTGAAGTACCTATTCTCTCAGAAGGACCTTAACCTTCGTCAACGGTGATGATTGGAGTTACCAGCCTCCTATGACTTTGCCTATATACCAAGTAAGGGAAATGCAATAGTTGATTCTTTAAGTAAGAGACATGCTAGATTAGGGGCGATGTTCCTAAAGTGGAAGTAGTTGGAGTTTATCGCTGGCTGTGATTTTAGACCTTGATGTGTGCTAGAGCCTAAAGTGTTGGCTAACCTAACGATCAGACCTACCTTAATTGAGAGGATCGGTACTAGTCGGAGGCAACATGCTAAACTAGCGGAGATCATGGCGTAGATAAAGGAAGGAGTATAGTGTAAGGAGATGAAGCAGTACAGACTCAATCGTGATGGTTAGCTTCGGAAGGATGGGAGATTGTTTGTTCCTGATGTCGATGGGTTGAGGAATGAGGTGCTAGGAGAGTGCCACCATTCTAGACACATTCTGATAGAAATAAAATGTACCATGATATAAGGCAGACATTTTATTAGGAATGATGAAGAAGGACATTGGGGAATTCATCTCAAAGTGCTTGAACTGCCAATTGGTAAAGGCAGAGCGGAAGAAGCCTAGTACTTTACAACAACCGCTCGAGATTCCCCAGCAGAAATGGGAACAAGTTTCAATGTACTTTATTGATGGATTACCTAGTACCATAGGAGGGTATGATAACATTTGAGTCATGGTCGATAGGTTGACAAAGACTACTCGATTCATACCTGTCTTATCTAGTATAATGGCATCCAAGTTGGCCGAGATATATGTGAAATGGATTGTGCGATTCCATGGTATGTCAAAGAGCATTGCAAGCGACTGAGACCTTTTGTTCACTAGCGGATTTTGGAATAGCTTACAAGTGACGTTGGGAACAAAGCTGCATCTCAGTACAACATACAACCCACAAATAGATGGGCAGACCAAGAGGGTGAATCATATCTTTTAGGATCTCTTGCGAGCTTACATTCTCGATTTCGATGGCTCATGGGATGATCATTTTCATTTAGTAGAGTTTGCATACAACAATAGTTATCATTCCAACATCGGTATAGCACCATTTGAGGCATTATATAACCGACTGTGCAACACTCCTCTATGTTGGTGGGAAGTAGGCGAGAAATTGATACTTAGGCCAAATATAATTTGGGAGACTTCAGAGAAGATTGAGATCAGTTGACAACGAATGAAAGCTTCTCAGGATAGACAAAAGAGCTATAGTGATAGGAGAAAATGTGACTTAGATTTCTCCATCGACGATATGGTGCTGGTCAAGATCTCTTCGCTGAAGAATGTTAATCGATTCGATACAAAGGGGAAGTTGACACTGAAATTCATTGGTCCTTTTTTGATACTTGAGAGGATTGGGAACTTGGCTTATAAAGTTGATTTACCTCATAAGATGGTGGGCATGTATAACATGTTCCATGTCTCTCACTTTCGAAAGTTGGTGCACAGCTCATGCGTGATAGTCGAATCGAATCCACTTGATGATATCAAGATTGAACCAGAAACTTTGAAACCTCATAGGCATATTTGTATCATCAGACATGATACGAAGCAACTTAGAAGGAAGATGGTGGATCCGGTGAAGGTTCAATGGAGTGAGAGCGAAGACGATTCTACCTGGGGGACCGAGGAGAGCATGAGGACCGCTCATCTGGGGCTTTTTACTTGGGAGACTTTTGTTTATTGCATTTACTTTTACTTATCATATAGGGAAATTTAGTATCCTATATGCTAGGGTAGGCGTAGATATTATTTCCTACTTCTGTGTGCATGTTTGATGTTCACTCGTGGATGTTAGTAGGGTAGTTGTGTTTGATTTTACCTTGTTTGCGTTGGAGATTTCGAGGGCGAAGTTCCTAAAGGGAAGAGAGTGTAACGACTCATATTTTACCTATCGAAGGATCATAAATTATTATTTTTAAATTCATATGAGGGTATATGACTCTATACTTTGCAAAACACATATTACTGACATTTCCTATCTATAAAATTTTATCGAACAATTTTACCCCTGAAAACTTGTAACAGATATAACTTTTGATAGAAACTGAATTAGCATCCAAAACCACTTCCATTGGAAAGATATGAAGCTTTCTCTTTCCATAGAGTGGCCATATAGTGATTTTGACTTTATAACTAGAAGATATGGTTTATTGAAGATTGGAAGTTTTTGAAGCAGCTTAGTGGGTGATTAGTGAATATGGGGAAGGGCCCAACAACCCATTTCGGGTTTAGAAGCTATATTGGCTGATATAAAGATCCCCAAATCATTTCTACCATCTCTTAAATAGATCTAAGCCTCCATTAACCCTTTTCTTCACCCAAAACTTTCTCTTTTCTCCTACATATCAAGTCTAAATCAAAGATTAAAGGTAGATTAGAAAGAAAATTAGTTAGAGATCTTCATATCCATATTTTGAGGGAAGAAAAAATAGATCTTAGCTATTGATTTTCGATTTTGCATGCAAAATAAAAGTTTAGGAGGGTTTGGTGAGTATTTTATCATCTCTCACCTTATTATATATGTATATATAGTTTTTGACATGTTTTAAAGTCAAAATCATGTTTTTGGACTGTTTTAAAATAAAACCTGAAGTGGAAGTGAATTTAGAATGTTTTAAAGTGTTATAATCATGCTAATTTGATGTTTGGTAACTCAATGTGTGTTAAGCAATATTAGAGATACATTATAGGATGATTTGCAATTAATTGTTATGTGTTCGTATGTTTGGATGTTGAATGATGTGTGTATGGTGTTTGTGTATATGCTTGAATGGTTTAAAATGCTCATCGAAGCGAATTAGAGGTAGGGAGTACATAATTGGACTTCGATGGATAGGCACAAAGACATTAAGAGTCTTACTGATGTATGTGGAATGCATAAGGGTCGAAGAATGTAGCATAACAATGAGATCAACATGAAATTGGAAGTTGGAGTTACAACCTCATTTTGATTTGGCACTTCGGCAAAGGCTTCGGTCTGGCATGGCGTTGGCTCGGTAGTGGCTTCGGGCTAGGGAGGTAGAAGACCGAACAACAAAGCCATCCAAAAGCACTGCAGTTCGAGTGCCAGACAGGATTTCTTGCCTGGGGTGTGCTTCATAGCATGTTCCAAGGGTCTTTGGGGGCAATGTGAAGTGATGTAGGCAACTTCAAATGACTTGGTATGGCCTTAGATTTTGTGCGACTACTAGTGAAGTAATGGTGTAGTGCTTCAACATGATGACAATGACGGCTTTAGGACTATGGCACGATGGCTCTACGACTTACGATGGGTATCTAGAGGTGTTCCGAAGACGACGACTTAATGATGGGAGTTGTGACGGTGATCCATAAGGACAAGTTCAACAATTCGAGATTGTGGGTAGGATTTGAGATCGTGTCCAGATCTTGTGATAGTAAATTACCCTGTGCTTTTGCAATTGTGGGCCTGATTCCTAGCTTTACGAAGTGGCATGGATTCAAGCACAATGAAACCGGGATATTAGTTGACTCCTTAGTTTGAGATTGGGTCATATGAGTTATTATATATCTAATGCACACGGGTTATGGTGAGGATTATTTAATGGATGCTATGTTTGCTATGATTGTTTACCACTCTAGGATGTCACACGATGTAGGTATTTTCAACCATAACTAGACACTAGATATTGTACTTCGACTGTAGTACACTTATATGGCAATGATAGTAGATTAGAATATATTAATTGTTATATGCTAACTCTTTAGATGCAGTGACAGGGTCAGGTATGGTTCTTCATACTCTACGCCCCAATTTTCTATATACGATTTTATAGTATTTTTTAGGTTATGTATCACTCATACTAGACTATTGTCTGACCCATGGTTTATGCTTTGATTCTTATTATCTCGGGTACTCTTAAATGAGTAGGTTAGGTATAATAGGCATGTATAGTGCATGGAGTTGTACGAAGTACGAGCAGGAGGATATGCTTTCATATATCTATACTTGGATCTTTCTATCGCTTATACTCCATTGTTCAGTACTGTGGAGCTATACCGATACTTGTATTACCTTAGAGACAGTTATAGAGTTTATTTTGGAGATTTGGGATGTATAAACTCTACTGTTTCAGTTTTTGTATAATCTGTGAACTTGTTTCTTATTTATGGTTCATTCGATTATATTACTGTCTCGCTTATTTTACATTTATGTTATTATATTATATTTTGTCTGTGCGTTATGAGATGTTCTACATGTCTTACGCTTGGAATTCCATTACTTTACACCCTTGGCTACCGTCTTGCATTGGCCGATTACCTTCATAGTGCACTATATAGATATATTGGATACCGAAGGTGTAGTTCGATCGTCATAGGTTTAGCTTGCAATGGCTTGGGGAAGGAGGTGGGGTTGGGCTTGGGGAGGGGTTTGGCTTGCGCCATTGTGGAGGAAGGAGGATGCGACATGAGATAAGGGTTTTCTTTTTTTAATTCGGAAAGTGGATGCAGAAGCAAACGTCGACTGGGTAGTATGGTTGGGGGTAGTGCCTTACCGACGTCATACCGACACTGTTGTATAGGCATTGGTAGGGCATCGGTAAGTTTATGTAGGTAGGCACTTCCTGATGCTTTACCGATGCCCTACCGATGCCTCATTTTTCGTTGTCAGAATGGCGTCGATAATGCTAGGTAAGTAGACAATGCATTTTCTAGTAGTTTCAGCAACATAGTTGACAATAGATGTAAGCTATTGGTTTTGGACCGAACCACTATAAATATTGTGTTCTTATCTCATTTTAATTACTTCCTTCTCTAACCTTCACTTATTAATTGATTAGGTGTTTATTCTCATTTTTGGCCCAAACATTTTGGTGCTTTCACTGAGAAATTTGAGATTCCCGATTATAGATCTATCTTAGAACTTTAGATTAAAATATCCATAAGTTATATTTAGAGATTGGTGTTGGAAGATCCGCGATTACTTAAATTTGGAAGAAAGTCCATACTTTGATCTAGAAGCAATGACAACTATAAAGGATAAGGAGAAGTAAACCATCTCAAGACCTATCAATAAAGTTGAGAATGCAGACTCTCAATATGGAGAAGAAATGAATCAACTCACTTCTGCTGAAATCCCAAGTGCATTAGAGGTAGAGACAAGGGTAGAGTTTGATTGGATGATGTTGAAAATGCAAAAAAAGTTGTTGGAGACTCAAAATGCTATTTTGAAAGAGATGGAGAGAAATATCGCTACGATGACTCACCTACCCCATAGGCGAAAGAAGTGCCATAAAGGGTCATTATCTTCTGACTCGGAAGGAGAAAGTTCTTCTTCATCGGAAAGAAATAGAAGAGGTGGAAAGCAGAAGATGAAAAAAGGAGAAGCTAGGACATCACATATGGGAGTTAGAGAAATCCCAATTGAAAATTTACAACTCGATAGGGAACCATCACAACTTGGTACCGAGTTATTAGAGGAACGGTTATTGACGATCCTGATGGTGAACTTTATGAGGAGGTTGGTGTTGTGCAAGTTGCTGATGGTATGACTGGTGGTATTTAGATGAATGCTAAAAAATCATCAAGGAAAGAATGACAACATTGAGGGACTCGACGAACGATTCTCGCAGAGATAGGGAGTGCAGACATAATGCAACTAATCGAGAATGTTCACAGAGTTAAACACTTGGGGTTTTTCCAAGCGATCGTCGTCTAGTCACCCAGACTAGTCCAGTGCACATAGATGATATGGTGAGAAAGATGTTGAATGAGAATCAACAAAGAAGTAATGATGACTTGGATTCATCGCCTAGTAGAACTGCATTCACCGATGATGTGTTGCAAGAAAACTATCCTAAGAAGTTTGTTATGCCAACAATTTCGTCTTACAATAAATGACAGATCCGAGATGTATTATTTGAAATATGAATGGCATATGGATGGTGCCAGGGCTACTGATGCAGTGAGATGTAGGTGCTTCTATATATTTCTTAAAGGGGTAGCTACGATTGTGATTCACTCGGCATGTGCCGAGGTCCATATCTTCCTTTGATCAATTAGCAAGAAAGTTTATGGAGCAGTTCGGGCTCCACATGCCTCAACCAAAGGATGTAATGTCCTTGTCAAACATCTATCAGAGGTCCAGAGAGACTCTTAAATATTTTTGAATCAATTCAATACTGATGCAACCGAAGTCAGCAATTCCAAAGCAGATATTGTTTTGATGGCATTGATTCAAGGAGTCCACCCTGATATGGTCTTTGGTAAATGGCTTAAAAGAAAGCATCTACCTATCATGGAAGAATCTTATTGAAAAGTCTCTGAGTATCTATGCTCGAAAGATGCAGACCTAGCTGCTGGAGCGCTTGGTAGTAGAATACCGAATGATACAGTGCAAAGCAACATTGCGATTAAGCAAACTGATGAGAGCACTGGAAATGTTTATAGCTAAAGTCAGTAATCCAAAAGAAGATAGTGTTTTGATGGCATTGATTCGAGGAGTCCAACCTGATACGTACTTTGGTAAATGGCTTAAAAGAAAGCAGCCACCTATCATGGAATAATTTTATCGAAAAGCCTCAAGCCTCAAAGTATCCACACTCGAAAGAAGCAAACCTAGTTGCTGGATTGCTTGGCATTAGAACACCAAATGATGTAGTGCAAAGTAACCTTCCAAATAAACAAACCATTGAGAGCTCCGAAAATATTGTTGTGAATGTCGGGAATAATAATCCAAAGAGGAGGAACCAAGATGCTGGTGGACAGAAACTAGACCCTAAGAAGCATTCAGGATATATAGGACCCGAGGATTACACTCCGATGAATGACTCTATTGAAGACATTTACCTTACTCTACAAGGAACCAAGAATATAGAAAGCCGCCTCGGAGGGAGGCAACTGAACAATGATAATGTTATTTTTAGAAATAAGGATGCCGACGGGATAAAAGCACCGACGCTTGAACCCATGGTGATTTTAACTATTGTTGGGCCAGTGACAGTGCATCAAGTCCTGATTGATTGTGGGAGCTCGATTAACATTCATTTTAAGAAGACTTTTGACTAGATGAGGATCGGTCGACAAGACTTGACGCCATGTAAGTCTCGTGTTCAGTAATTTATCGGAGAGGCTAATGAGCTTGTTAGTTGTATTGATTTGCTTGTTGAGTTAGGTAAAGTAAACCACAAGATGGTGCAGGTGTAGACGTTTGTGATGATTAACACATACTTAACTTAAAATGCTTTCTTAGGTCGACCGGCCCTTGGCAATTTCAGAATAGCCCTTACCCCATGGTGTTCAATTCTAAAGTTCCTTGCCAAGAATGGGGTAGGAGTTATTCAGGGAGATCAGAGTACGAGTCGCAAATGTTACGTCATGGAGCTTAGAGAGGAGAAGCAACTTGAGAAAGGAAAGAGTGTAGAGAAGACTCTCTACGTAAAGACTGAAGGAACCGGGCCCACCCGCAGCGGAAGAAATGAGTGAATTTCAATTTTTTTTACAATTTTGGATCTTTAATGGACCTGCGAAGTCTAAATTTCATTTAGAACTTCTCTAAATTTGGTTTAAATAAAATATTATATTCTATTTAAAATACTTAAAGGGAAGTTTAAATAAATTTAATTTCAAATGTATAGTGTATCAAATACACCTAGCATTTATTTGTGTGTTAATGTATAGGGAATGAAACCTTTCATTTCTTCTCCTAAAATAATAATTACTTAAGAGCATTAATTGTATTAAATGGAGAGAGAAACCTTTCGTTTTCTCTCTTTAATTTGAATTGATCGATTCATTTAATGTCATTATTAATAATTTATTCATGGCAATATTTATTACTATGTCCATATGCATTCTAACTGTACAATTTGTAGTTTGAGATTTATTTAATTTTATTTATTTATACAAGTAAACATGTATATATATATGTATGTATCATACACACACATATATGTGTGTGTGTGTGTGATTGTGTAACATTATATCCCGAGAATGGTATAATGTGCCCGTATATAGATGTTGGGAATTACATTACAACCGACATATTAGCTCGGAAATTACATTACTTCTAAAATGAGAAATAAGAAAAGTAGATGTTAAGTGATTAATGAAATATATAAGAAATTGGAAATTTGTAACTTGTAAATCAGAAGATATGAAATATTGAACATTTTGTTAGCTAAAATGAATAAGATAAACTTGTGCAACATTCGCTTACGTTCTATAAACATATATATAACTTACCTAAAATGCTTAAAAGGTTGAACTGTTAAATAGAAATATGTGATAAAAAATTATACAAGTAAACATAAGGTAATGAGAGTGTTCAATAGAATTATTACAATAAATAAGAATTTTGATGTTTTAAAATGTTATAAACTTAAGTTAATAGTTTGAAGTGCTACTAATTAAATGTAATAGAAATGTGAATACGATATATAAAAGAAATGAATGTGAAAGGGGAATATCTATTAATGGTGAATTAAATTTTAAAGAAACTTACGTAATAATGGATAATCCAATAATTGAAATGGAAATAACTTATGTAAGCAATAAATGTAAAGTAATGAAAAGAGAAAATGGCATCGTATAAATAAATGGGAAATGAATTTTGTAAGTAATGAATGTAAATTAATAAAAATAAGCATTGTATGAATGAACAAAAAAAATGAACAGTAAATGATGTGAATGGAAATTAATAAGAGTAAACTTAAATTATGTGTTAAATTCTTTGTTGTTTGGTTTATGGGATGTTGGGGAGTTGATACTTCAAATTGTTTAAGATATATAAATAATCTGGTAAGTTTTATCTAAGACTATTGAATGTATGGTATACTTAGTAGTTTATTTATCATTTTATACGATTAAAGGTTTCTAAACCCGAACAAACCATTTGTTGGTTGCTATGGGATGTATAATTGATTTCTTTGACTGCATGTGATAATTGTATGATTTGTTTGTAAGTAATTGTTGTTATGTTGTGTTGATTTGTTGTTATTTATTGAAACCACGTAAATATTTCTCTTTGCATAATTCTAACTCTTTTGGATTATATAAGTGAAATACAGGTTTATGGAAGCAATTGCTACCGCTTTTGATTTCATAAATAAGCGTTGTTTGCCCGACAAATAGGTACGTTCTCGGATTACGGTTTTCTAGTGATACTATCTTGTTTTCACGTGGTTTGGGATATATTATTTTAAAATATGTGGTATATAGTGTTATTATTGATATTATTATTTCTCCCAGACCTCTTCGTACAAAGGAGACTCTGCCGAAATTTTCTGTGAATTTTGGACTTAGAAATTTTTTGTGAAAGTAAGGATGTTTTCCAACTTTTATTGAACTTGAATATAAAAGGATTTAATTGTTTATAAATTGATATATTTTATTTAAATTATTTAATTATGTAAATTAATTTTTTAGAAATTTAATATTTTGAATAAGATATATTGATTACTTAATTCCTCTTTTTCCTTCTTTTCCTTTTCGAGGACGAAAAGTTTTGAGTGGGGGAGAGTGTAACGACCCGTAATTTTCGATAATTAAATTATTGATTTCAATAAGATTTTGTAATTTAATATTGGAAGAAATTAAAATTTGTGATTTATTAATAATAAATAACTAGAATGTAATGTTAAAAATGTTACAAGACAATTGATAACTACTTTAATATATGTCCAATTAATTGAAATGATTGTAAAGTTAAAATTGGTTATAGGTTGTAAATAAAGAAATAGGGTTTAATAATGTAAATTTAATATAATAAATGACTAATTCAATGAAATCCCAAATAATTGTAATAAATTGTAAAGTTACATTGGTTAGAAATTGTAAATAAGAAGATAAAATCAAGGTGAAGTTATTTGTTTTGTTAGTTAACAATAAACTTGGAAATGTGTTTGAATTGGAAAATTGTAACAATGGTTAATTAATCCATTGAAATTTAATTAGTTATAAATGGTAAATAAGGGAATACATTAAATGTTATAATTAATTGGTGAAATAATATGTAATTCATTGTAATTGGGAAAATCATGGTGGTGTAAGTAGTTATAACATTTATTTGCAGATAATAAACTTATAAGTGTGATTAAAGTAAGAAAAGGCGATAATTGTTATATGTTACCTATTTAATCAA
Organism: Allium fistulosum; assembly: GCA_030737815.1. Lineage (NCBI taxonomy): Eukaryota > Viridiplantae > Streptophyta > Magnoliopsida > Asparagales > Amaryllidaceae > Allium > Allium fistulosum. Next base: position 101,309,575 of record CM060906.1, on the reverse strand, counting down.
TCTGTTGAATTTAATTTGGAATAAATTGCGACTAAATGTAATAAAATATTATATTTATGTAAATTAAGATGAAATTAGAGAATATTAATGTAATAAGATATAAACCAATGCTAACTATGCCCATAGGGTAATGATTGATTGTAATAATAGATGTTAATATAAGAATGAAATAATTTAAGAAATAATTGTTGGAATATGAAATGAACAGTAAATAGTTGTGGTATAATGAGAATTCGTTTGAAATCTAATATTGAATATAAACTGCAATAATAGTTGTTGGAATCCCTTAATTGATAAAAAAAGACAAGTGCATTGTAATTAATAAGTTCAACATAAGAACTTACATTTTAAATTAAATTAAGATAAAGATTTTAATGAAATTTAAGCTTTAACTTGAAAAGAATAAATTGTATGTTTGCTTCTAACTGGAATAACAAACGTTCAATTTGAATAAAGGATGGAGTGAACGTTTTAATGAAAGAATAACATAATTTTTTATTTGAAATGCATCTTGGAGAAGTTGATTTTCAATAAGATAAAAACATTTACTTTGTAAATAGTGTATAAATTTTGTTGTATATGAAATTTTATAAAACATGTTTGAATTGGTAGAAATGGAAAGAAAACAGTGTTTATAATCAGAATTTGTTGAAATTAGTAACGAAATGAATTGGAATTAGATTAATTGAAATGTTTCAATTAAAAGGAAACATAAATGAAATTGTAATGAATGAGTTAATATAGAAACTTGCATTTTGTGTCAATATAGAATGAACATTTTAATTAAGATAATTGCATGTTTTGAGATGTATAAAAATAAAACTTTCATTTTGAATAAGTATGATTGTGGAAAAAAAATTTAATTTTAGGATAATACACACACACACAATAATATCCAAAATTTTAAATATATCAGAGGGTTCATGGTTGTGTAAATGTTGTGGAATCAATTAGAATTACCTTTAATTAACAATTGTATATTAATTACACATGTTCATTTATATTTATTTTTCAATTTCATATATGGCTAAAACTTGTAAATTTGTTGCATTAATGTGACCATTACAGTAATTAAAAAAGTAAATTAAATCATTTTATAATGCATAGATAGATATATATTCATTAATTAATAAAATTGGTTTGAGAAACATAAATAAATGAATAGATTAATTGGTTGATTGATTGTTAATTGATTGATTGCGCTAATGGAGTGTGCACATATATTAACATAAAATGAATGTTTTAATAAAGAATTAAATGATAAATATGTGTATAGTTGGGTTTGTTGAAGTGAATTAATAGGAGTAAGTTTTGGTATTTGGATCCCAAAGGTTGTTTATAGTATATAAGTGGTCCCTTCATTTACTTTGCATTTATTATCACATCCACATTCTCTTTCTTTTCATTTTAAAGTTCTCCATGTAGGTTTCATTTGAGCATCCATTTAATTATTAGACTACTCATTTGTTTCTTATTAATTAATAATTGCCTCATTCTATTCATTTGTTTCTCATTTGTTCGTTTGCTCCTTTCAAGTGCTTTACCTGAAGTTTTTTTTTCCTTTTTCTTTTTCCATTTTTAATGTGAACATCCAAATTAATTTTCATGCCATCTAATTAGAATTTACTATTCTCCGTTTCTGAAGTTTGTTTTGTTCATGCATTATTAGTTCTTGTAGTTTCCTTTCATTAGCGACTCTTTCTTCTTAAGCTTCATATTAAAGAACGAAAGATTTATTTTTATCTTTATTCATATATTTATTCCTTTACTTTACCTCTTTTCAATACTACCATTTTAAGGCTGTTCATATTCTTACTTTATTTCAATTACTAGTTTGTTTACATATACTTTATTAGCTTTTCGTTTGTTTTCATCTTCATCCCTGTAGCCTCCTTTCATTTTTAAAATCTCATCTTCTATAGCTTCATTCCTCCAAACAAACTTCCATCTCATTTTTCTCTCTCTCTCTCTTCATTTTTTCTTCCTCAAATCTCCTTCTTCTTCTTTTTTCCAAAGCTTCCCTTTTCTTATTCTTATTCTTCAAATCTTCTTCTTTTTCAAAGCTTCCTTTCCTTTTTCAATTCTTCATCTTCTTTAAATTTTCTTCTTCTTTTCCAAACAATTTTCTTTTTCCAAATCATTTTCTTCAAATCCAGATCTATACAAATTTCTCTGTCTCTTCCAAAACTTTCTATAAAAAATAGAAGATTAAGATAGCAAGAAAACAAATCAAAAGGAGGAAGTAGTAGCGGATCTAATTCCAACTAGAAAAAGGAAATCCATAAGGTGAGTGTTTTAACTCACTCACAATTAGTAAATTATCTTATGTTAGTTAAATTAAATTTATGATGTGATTAGAAATTGATTGGTTGATGTTTGGTATGTTTAAATTGTCACTCCAGTTAAATATGACATTTGTTGCATTTAATCATCGTTTAATTTAATATTGAATTTAATTGTCAATTTAATACCTGTTAATGATAATCAGTTGTCTATTGATGTTTATTGGTTGATTTGGATAATGGTTGTGATGGTTGTTTGATTGTTGATGCTGGATGACTTGATGTTATAATTTATATTGTTATAACACTGCAAGTTCCTTATGGGTTGAAATGATACATACCCAAATGATCTGATAGATTAAGGGAAATCGTTATGGGTTGAAATGATAGACTCAAGCGATTTCATGCATTTGAAGTTAATTTGGGAGTGCGGATTGAAATGATATATACCCTTAAATTTAAAAATAATTGCGGATTGAAATAATAAATATCTGTATCACTTGACCATAGGGTAGAAAATTATATACGGACACCGGATTGGTAAAATTAATTGATTTTAAATCTTTAAATTTTGAATTCAGTTAAATGATATTTTGAAATAGAATTTGATTTATATAAACTAAATTATTTTCGAAAATCCAAGCGTTAATTTGGAAATTGGAATTGATTTAATGAATTGTTAAAGGATTTAAATTGGAATTTCAAAGTTGATTTGTCTAATATAAATGAATTTATCGGAATTGAGTTATTGATAATGTTCGAATATAACTTTGAAATCTATTTTAAAATTTATTTAATCTATTTAATCAATTTTAAAGCTATTTAATCTATTTTAAATCTATTTAATCTATTTTAAATTAAATTTAAACTATCTTAAATCCACCTAAACTACGTTAAGCTATTTTTAAACTATTTTAAAGTATTTTAACTATTTTAACTATTTTAAACTATTAAACCTTTTATACTATTTATAACTATCTAAACTATTTTCAAAATTTCAGATTGTGTAAAGTGTAAGTGTTTATATTTAAATCCTTGATTTTAAAGTGAATATGGTTAAATGATGTTATAACTTAAGTTGGGGTTTGAAATAATATTTGCTAGCGAAATGACATATTTGAGTAAATATTATGATTTTGAAATGAGAGTTAACCTATTTTGTGAAAATGGTTTCGAAAGTAATATGATTTCAAAAGTGATATGATTTCGAAAGTGAATATGATTTTGAAAGCGATATAGTTTTGAGAATACGATATTATGATATCAATTATTAATTGATTTTTAAAATGTAAAAGAACCATTCGGTGTGAAATAAGCGTTTGGTTGTTAAAGAGATCAGAATCAGATATTGTAATACTCTCTGCCAATACCAAAAACCACTTTAACAACTGTGTACGTGGCGGAGATTCCAGAATGAAGTAGGATGGTTTGGCAAACGATTTTGTATGAGGTATTTACATAGCCCTGACTCCCGTAAGTCAGCTTAGATGTGACTAAAACATGAGCTATACCTGGGCCAAGTGAGGTCATTCCTCCGATCGGACATGCTTCTTCAATACCATATTATGACTTTGTGATTGATTTGGTGGCTACCCTCGATTTTGATTATGGGAGTGTGTTCCGAGGTGGGTGGTAGTAGCTGCTATGCATTACCACCAGCACGGTTCTACGAAATGGTAGAGTCCTACCCTGGCATTGCCTCGAGTGACGTGTTCACATGCCCTATCGTGCCTTCTACGAGTTTGTTTTGTACCATACATATGGAGTGCCCTCTGGGTAAACCTCACGGAGGAGCTTACAGTACTGTATAGACTATGGGAATATATAAAATGTGTTAAGGGGGATATGGGTAATGCCTTAACTCTATTTTAATACTTTACTTTACTGTAGACACTATTATAATAACGTATTGTACTATGTATGTAGATAGTATAACAGATCCTTAGGAGATGGAAATCCCGAACATCTCTTAAGTTATTGCACTCACATTATAAACTAGATAGGAGATGTCAAAACCCGTAAACATCTCCGACGCTGTTACACTCATATTTATTTACTGTTGATTTAACTTACGTAAGATTTTTAGTTTTGACTCGAGTGTTTTGTCCTTTCAATTTGCTTGGGTCAGTCTGAGCTTTTCAGTGTATCGAAGACTGCTTTTTTGGAGGACGAAGACAAAGATTTAGTACTATTACTATTTATTATACCCATACCACTGCATTATGTTTTTCCGCTGCATTGTTATTTATTTATGTTGTATGTAACTCTGATTCTGTATTGTAAAAGTGTAATCAAATGTTATTTGTAAAACAACTTCATGAACTGTTTATTTGATTATTATATTTTGTCATTCCGCTGTGAGGTTCTATGTTTGTTTCTTTCTATCTCTCCTTTTTCTTATTTACCCCATAATAATCTGCCCTTTTGAATTGTTTGAGTCTGACGTGTGTGGTTTATCGTCGATTTAAACCGTCCAAAAAGGTCGGTTGTTACAAAACACACACACACACACACACATATATATATATATACATATATATATATATAGATGTATATGCATATAAATATCTTAAAATCTTTAAGGTATATAAAATATTAATTTTCATAAATTATTAAGAAATAATTTAATTAAAATTGTTTTAATTAAACGAATATTTATTTGATAAATATATATTAATTAATAAATAAAAGTATATAATGATATATGTATGTAAAACTATAAATGTCATTGTTAATATTCATTTTTAATTGTTTAAGATAAATAAAATAAAATTTAAAATCTAAAATAATTTTATTAATTTGTTAATTGAATTAATAACTTGAAATTAGTTAAATAAGATTTAACTAATACACACACATAGGTATATTATATAAGTTAATAACTTATAAACTGTTATATATGAATTAAACTTATATAATATATGAACGTAAAAAACTTAAGTGGAACTATAAGAAACCGTGCTTAGATTTAAGGAATAAGTGTATGTGTATTATCCATATACCATGATTTTAGTTGTGTTTGATACCTGAATCAGGAGGGTATTTCAAAAGAAATATGTTGTTCCCTAAATTGATATCACTCACTTTGTGTATGTGTGTGTGTATTAAAGATTATCAGTCTTTAATATGTTAGTTGTCCTCTGCCATTTTATATATTAATAGATTACTTATATACTCTTTAGTTGTTGAGCAAACTCAAACTAGGGATGATATGTGTAGTACTATTAACATATTGACTTGATGAGGTAGATACATGCATGTATTTGTTGAGCAAACTCAAGATATTTGCATGATACTTAGGCCATCGCAAAATGGTGAGTATGAGTGAATAATCTCTTTCGGTTTATCGAGCAAATTAAAGGTCGAGATTGAAATTACAATAAAGACCACCAGTTAGGAGTTGTATAAAATACAATAGATAAAGTATTATCCACTACTTTCAGACCTATGATTTGTTAAGCAAACTCAAGGTCTGAATCCCAAGGCAAGCTAGTCCTAACACGCATTAGAGGAATCAAAATATTACTATATTTTTCTTTGGGCTTTGATAAACATAAAATCCTATAGGAACATTTTTAGAAAAATGAAATGGTAACATTTTGCATTTCTAATATTGTAAGAACATATTATGTGTAAAGTTAAAATAATATACATCGATAAATTTGTGCAATTGATATAAATTGATAAATTGTTTATCAATTAATGTATACAAATGAACTGAATCAAGATTGAGAAAAGACATGTAAATATACACTTACTAATAAATCTTTTGGCATGTTGTCACTTTAAGACCATGCAAGAGCCAATAATACAACTACTAAATACCTTGGTCATTTAAGAGTTTACTTACCAAAGACTTTTGTGAGTTTTGAACTCATAGCAACACAAGGATATGGATATTTGATCCATACTCGATTGTATATAAATGGTATATGGTGAATAGTCACGATTCGTAATGTACGAAACTTCGATGAAATTAGTTCGTTTGAGGTAAGCAAGTAAACCATAGTGCGAGATTGTGTATTTAATGTGGTTGATTATAGTAAGAATCTTCTTGTGTTAGACGTAGCACTAAACCAAGAGCTATAAGATGTACCTAGGAATTTGATCATTGAAATGTCAGCTTGATCAATTTACGCATAGTGCGGCATATTCGATATCCTTAAATAGTAAGAATGACGAATGCATTTTGTAAAGACTTCGTTATAGTCTGCACTGAGGGTCTCCTGAGTGGTTCAACTATTTGAAAAGGAAAGAGAATGTGTGAGAGTGGGTGTAACTTAGACATGGTCGAGATAAAGAGAGTGAATGATCACCTCTAGTTTATGAAGAGACACCAGAAAAAAGAATTGTATAAAATATTAATAGATACTTAATATAGAGTAAGAAATGTGATTTCTTTCCCAAATATATTTTCATGTAGAAAATTATTGTCTATAAAAGTTATTTCTTTGAGTTTAAGATATTTGATTTGAAACTCTCGACTACAAACTGGTTATAGTATATGAAATAAAATTCCATGATAAGTGGTTGAATAGAGCTTCATATTTCATAAGATATAATAGTAATGGTGAAAGTAGCGGGAGCATACCATGTAACACTACTTAATGGGTGCATCAAGTTATGAAAAATTAGTTTCGTAAACATACCAAATATTATTTATGAAATAATAATTGTCTTCAGTATTGACTGAAAATAAATATAATTTTATTTCAATGTGAATATTTTTAATATTCGTTATAAGATAAAACTATAAAATGATATTTGTTTTCATAACAAAATGATGCATTAGAAAATACAGAAGTAAATAAGATCCTATAAATATTTTGGAATTATAGACTAAGCCACAGTTTTGACAAATAATTCTTTAATCATATGATTATGAATCATATGGTAATGGTGAATTGTAACTCAAACAATTAAGAGCGAAAAACCCATTCAGTGGGAGCGACATAAGAGTTAGTGAACTTGTAGGATTAATACATATAGATGTATGTAATTGTAGGTAAAAGAATACTAAAACGGTTCCACATACTTCGTTGAATTCACCAATGAATTACCGTAGACATAAACATGTGTATTTGATACACATGTAGATGTCTATGATAACTTCATAGAACATAAAACAGAAGTAAATAACGTGATGTGCAAAAGAAAATAAAATAATTTTATTTGATTGAATAGGCGAGTGTATTAGAAAGAAGTTCAAAATGTACCTAAAATGAATAAGATTCAATCTCAAAAGCCACTCCTCCCTATAATACATAACGATACATCGATTAGGAATCAGACTTTGCTGGAAAGTATGATTGATGATGAATGAAGTTGAGTTAGCTTCTTTATGTAAGGATGTGTACTTAAGAGTAAGTACATAAAGTGAAATTTAATTTCATTTACAAAAGGTCTATAAAATCATGCAGAGTTGATGAAATAATCTCTACATTTCCTAGGTCAAGGAGTTGATAGGTTGTGTGAGTCGAGAGATTGCATGTAATACTTATTCATGAGGGGTCTTATGTGGACCACCCCAAATGAGTTTGGGACAAATCAATATTGATTGACCAATTTATGTTATAAACATAAGTTTCATAAACTTATAGATTTAACTAGGCAATTCATAAAATGTTTATGAATATCTATTATGTTGCACTGAGAGACAATTGCTGTTTTAAGAAATACCAACTTCATGACGAAGGAATTTATTTTAGAAATTATTGGTAGTAAAACTAATTTGGATACAATCTAAAGATAAAACTAATTACAAATGATGAAATTAAAATGACCAAGCCTAAATAGACGCAGCTGATTAGAATGTCAAGAACTCTCACACATTAAACATAAACTATGATTTTCCTATCTATGTAGATAAAAGAATTTCCTCAGTTACCAATAAGCCATTAAGAGTATTAACTCTACCGTATGGCCAAATCCAGAATGAATTCCAAGTACATTATCAAAGTATATGATTTTAATAGTTATACCCGAAGGATATGATCGATTAGCCATGAAAGTATCTCCGAGAAGAAGATCAATACAGTTGGAATACGGTACGCTACATTGGTAGAATAACATCGTCAATTTCAAAATTAACGTAACAGATTTGTCATTCAACATACTTAAGTTAATTTGATTTTACTCACAAAATTATTGCTCGATATGAATTTTAGTTTTGGCATATGTATGTTGAAACAAAAATTCTAAATAATGACTTAGAATACGATTTGCGCTTAATAACCAAAGTAGCTCGAAGTTAGTGAGAGTGATTCTGAATTTTGGGTTATTGAATAGGATCCAAGAACTAATACGAAAGTATCATTCAACAAGCATCAGAGTTGAGTAATTATTTTGGTAGAAAATTCAAATAGTTTGAATTTCAATCAAAATGCAAACGAAGTATGTTTCTGTAAGAATGCACTATAAAAGTACCAAAATATTCCAAAAACTCTAATTAAACAACAAACTTATGATTGTTAACAATGTACTTGTGTTAAAATCGTTTTAGTATGGTTGTTTAATTTCTCGATATTGGATTTAAAGTTGACGTCTTTTATAATCACTATAGAAGGATGTTGGGTTTATCCCAAATTGATATACACGAACACCATATTAATATGTTTAATATAGAGTATGTAAGATGAATTTCTTATGCATTAGCAATAGGAATTATCGTACATGTTGTGTTATCAATAGTATCACGTTCCGCTTATGTAATTGATACATAGGGCAAGTATCAAATCCAAATTAAGATCACCAAATGACAGTTTAGAATGTTCTCGAATATTTACGAAATACTAGAGAATGGTTTATAGAAATAATGAACTACGAATGAAAGAGTGCACCGACTCAAACTTCTTAGTGATATCGAGTATAATATGTCAAATTCATGTTCAATCCTAAGTTAAGAACTTTAAGTTGGAAAAGTTCCAAATAACAAGTATTAGCCTATTTAACCAAAGGTTATTGTAACATCCCCTTACTTGGAGGTCCAAAAATAATGGCTACGGATGCTGCAGTCATCCATAGTTATTAATCTTCGACGACCAAATACGGCGGTGTTAGATACATTGATACATAGATCACAGAAATATGGAAAAAATTTAACAATTCAAAAACTCATTTCTAACTTCAAACTAAAACATTTCATGTTCATTACATAATCCCAAATTACGTTGACCACGTTCAACAAAATATAATTATTACAAATATGCCAAGAGCGACATGTGAAATGCCCCCTTAGTTGATCAGAGTATATAGAAAGGCTAATAAATCTGCCTTTACAAATAGAATACACAGTGGAAAGAAAAACTCTAAATAACTATCTGCCTCCTGCATGCCTCCAAAAGCTTTATTTGTCAGAGAAGAAAACTTCAGAACCTTAAATCTCAAACTACTCAAAATAAATTGAGTATCCGAGATTTTAAGGGGAAAACAAAAAACTTTGAGTCAGACATAAAGCTTGGCATGAATAATAATCTAACATCTCCATTCTTTTAGATATCTAGTGAGACCATGCCGCTTAGCGGAACGGGTTTTTCCCTCACTAGTATACTAAAACCTTTATAAACCAAATTCTGTGCTCCTGCATCCACAATGGTTAAAACGTACACTCTAAAACATTATGATGATATGCATACTTGAAAATAAATAAGATTCTCCCATTCCCGGTTTAATCTGATGCCCTGTCAATATTATAGTTTCTTGGGTCACTATTAACCTTTTTAGTTTTCATGGGTTTACTAATAACCTTGTTAGAACTAATAGACACCCTATCCTATTCATAGTTTTCATGGGGTCGCTAAGAACCTATAGGCTCCTACCAGTTAACTTAATTAATTCATGGGTCCCCTTGAACCTATTGGTCATTCCAATAACTAATCACCTTATCCTATTTTTCATGGGTTGACTAGGAACCTATGGACTTATCCAGTAACTCACTACACATCCTAGTTTTCATGGGTTGACTAGGAACCTGCTGATACTTCCATTAACCACATTCTTATCCTAGTTTTCATGGGTTTACTAGGAACCTATTGACTGATGTCAATTCTTAATCCGGATATAGTTTTCATGGGTTCACTACAAACCAGTTGGCCCTTGCCAACTGTACTTATGCATAGATTTCATAGGTTAACCATGAACCTTTTGGTATGCACCAATAACTACCTTATCATAGTTTTCATGGGTTTACTATGAACCTCTTGGTATGCACCAATAACTACAAAGTGTAAGCATCCTATATTTTTGGTCACCCTGACTCCATGGATGCAATTCTACTCATTTAGGAGTTTAAGTAATTTATATTCACTATTTGAGTTAACCTACTGGTTCTTCTACCCTTTTTTTCCTCAAAATACAGTTATGGGTTATCATGTGAATATACTCATATTTGACGAAGTAAAACATTAATTAACAATACCACTCATATGGGTTTAAGGTCCTTGAAATATATCTCATAAAACATTGTTTACACCTTTAACTTATATTTTTATCAAGGCAATACTTCTTCAAAATTACACACTTAAAACCCTTACAAAACTCCTTTATATAAGCCGTGGGTTTTCCTTAAAAAATTAGAGTATGGGTTTTCAAATCTTTTAAAGCCAAACCTTTCGACCTTGTCGAAAGGTCTTCAAAACAAACTTTCGAATCAAACTTTTCGAAACCATTAAAACCATTCAGCAATTCAAACCTTTCAAAAGCATTCAACTTTTAAAATATAAACCTTTCGAAAACTTACTGAGTTCAAGTTAAAATATGCAGAAGGTTCTCTTTTAAAACCTTTCGACTACGATGAAAGCAACCTTTCGACCTTGTCGGAAGGTCTGCTTCGAAAGCTTTAAAACATTTCATTTAAAATAATAGACCTCCGCCTTTTTAAAGCAACTCCTTCGAAAGCTTGGGTTACATTTCAATTGTAAAACAAAGGAAAATCATCTAAGTCGAAGGCTTTGATACCTTTTGAAAGCAATGGGTGAAGCGGCTGGTTTTTAAAACAAGTAAACCTTTCATCTTTGTCGAAAGCAACGACTTTGAAAGGTTGGGAAAAGCGGCTATAACCTTTCGACTGTGTCGGAAGGTTCAAAACAAACAATGATAAGTGGCAGTAACCATTCGACCGTATGGGAAGGTCTTTAAAACAAAATAGTGGTAAAGCAGCAGTAACCTTTCGAATTTGTCAAAAGGTTTAAAACCTTTCTTTTTAAACATTTGACCTGGTTGAAAGCAACCAAGTCGAAAGCTCTAATTCGAAAGTAAAGCAGGTGAAAACTTTTTGTTTATAAAATAAACATACCCCAACCTCTCTGGCCATCAACCTTTCGACTATGAACCCTTCGACCTTGTCCAATTCATTACGTACCAAGAAACTTGATACTATATGCATTGGTTTGACCTTGTCGAAAGCTATGAACCTCTCGACCTTGTCGAAAGGTCTGGGTCGGAAGGTTTTCTACCGTAAAAGGCTGAAACATGCAAAAAGTATGATTTCTTTGTTTTTAACTTAATAAGGTTAACGTTTCAACTAACCTGCCTTTGTTTGTCAAATTCTCATTGGTTCACAATTTCTTTTCAGAAAACGATGCATCAAATGTAACGACCCGTATTTTTACGGATCAAAACATCGTAAAACAGTTGACATTTGGTCGCATTTGTGATAAGTCGTCCTGAGTTTAAGTCCTAAGTCGTGACCGAGTTAAGGAATTTGGCGAGTTAGGTGATAAGTCGTTTAAAAGTTAAGTCGTGGTAGCTTAGGTCGTAGGGTGTTGGAGCGACCTAAGGTAGTGGACGACCTAAGGGGTAGGTCGGCGACGACCTAAGGAAGCTGGGTTAGCAGTGGGACGACCTATAGAATTTGGCAACCTAAGATTAGTAAGCGACTTAGGAATTTGGGGTGACCCAAGAAAAAGTTAAGTGTTAGGTCGGCTGGGCGATTTAACGACCTAAGGAATTGACCGACTTAAGACATAGACGACTTAAGGAGTTAACGACCTAAGGGATTGAGCTAGTTAGGAAGTTAGGTCGTTTGAGCGACTTAAGGATTTTAGGTCGTAAGTTGTTATGTCGTGAGGCGATAGGTCGTAGGTCGAAGTTAACTCGGCAAGTGTTAAGTCGAGCATGAGTTTAGGTCGTTTGTATTAAGTCATAGACGACTTAGGTGTTAGCTGTTAAGTCGTAGAGTTGCTAAATCATTAAGGCGTAACTCTGTTGAGTTGTTAGGTCGGCTACCCTGTTAAGTCGGAGACCCTGTTAAGTCGTAGATCGTGGGTTTGAAGATCGGATGGTCTGTTAGGTCGTGTAGTAGCTATGTCGCGTGCTTATGCTAAGTCGTTGGGTCGGTGGATGTTATGTCGCGCAGAGGGTTAGGTCGTGAGTTCTGTAGGTTGTAGGTCGGAGGGTCTTTGTTAAGTCGGCGATGACTTAAGGGGCGGACGACCTAAAAATCTGCCTATAAATACTCGTCTATTTCTTCATTTTTAGGATCCGGATTTCGAAGCGACAAAGTGCTGCCATTTTGAGAGCTCGACTTCTACACTTCTTCACTTCTTTCCTCCACTCTAATCTAGTGATTCCTTCCATCCATATTGAAGATCAAATCGAAGATCGAAGAGCTTAGATTGAAGATCTACATTCTTCGAAGAGAGATTTCATCGTTTGAAGCGGATTGGTGATAGATCAAGTTAGATCCTTCGCTGTCCAGATCTGAAGTGTGTTGCTTTTGGGTTGTTTAGGTGATTTGGTGAGTGGTGATTATCTCTCACACGGATCCAAAGGAGTATATCGGATCGTTGGCTTGATTTTGGTGTTAAGATAGTGATTTCCAGGCATTTTCCTAATCATATGTGTAGATCCATATAGATCCATTGTTCATGATGATTTGACATCCATTTTTCTACATGTTAACCTATGCAAGTTCATTCATCAAGATTATAGAGATATTGCTCATGTTTTCATGCTTGTTAGACTTTTGACTCTTTAATTACGAAATTGCCATTATTGTTATAATTGTCCATTTAGCTTATATTTGAATGTTTGATTACTTAGATTAATGTTTGACTTGATTGATTGCTATGAATTAGATGATTGATGATTAGAATTAGACAAGTTGGTCGAAGATGATTCAAAAGCTAAGAGAAAGGCTCTTGAATTGGAAAAGCTGCTCGTGGCATATGTAGCAGATGATGAAGCTCATATGGATAGATTTGATGATGATGTTGAGATGGAGCTTTGCTATGATAATGATGAGGCGAAGTATGATATGAGATAGTCTTGGTCTAATCCAGACGGGATCATTCCAAGCATGTTGATAACTCGGTGAAATGGTTCGAGTTAGAGGATAATGGGTTGCTCGAGAGGCGCTTGAGCTAGTATGGAAATAGTCGTCGAGGAGGATGACCAGAAGGCTGAGATCTTATCGTTGTTGAAGGTTCTAGCATGCTCAAAGCAAGAGTAAGTTGGGCAGATTCGATAGTCCCTGAAGGCTAATGATTGATAGTCAAGTACTCTGGGCAGATTCGATAGTCCTAGGCACGGGTCACGATGACATGCGAGAGTTATGTCTAGAACCGGGGTTTCCATTAGCCCTTGACGGACGGTTGAAAGAATGTGCCGGTCATTCAATTAACGGTGATATCGAAGCAATGATAACAGTGATAGCCAGAGTCATGGATGTTTGGTTGTATCGTCATTCGTTCTCAAGAGCGGTATTTTCTGGGTGCTTATCTGATCTTGGTTTAGGCCTTGGGGGTTTGTGCTTGGAAAACATCGCCCTTGACTCGAGTGATATTTGCTTTACTTTAAATTGTATGCTCTGCTATGTTTGCTCCTGCTTAGTGTGTGTCTGGGGGCTATCACTGTAGAAAGAGGTTGGAGTGGGAGGGTTGTATTCCTATTCCTTTTTCCTTTGTACTCTTTTGGTGTGTTGTTAGTTCATTTACTGCTCACTAAGACTGTTGTCTGACTCAAGGCTTTATGTTTTAATTCTTATTGCCTTGGGCTGTTCGTCCATTTTGGGACGGGCAGACTAGGTAGCAGGTGCAGGTGCTGTTCTAGCTTCCCACGGTGATGATATCGAAGACGAGCTGAAGTATTACATATCTTTTCTTACTATATGTACTGGATGTTCCGCTGTTTGTATATTCTCTGAGTGTTATGTAGTGAGGCTTGTTGTATTGACTATTCAGATGTTTGTATTCAACTATTATGAAGTTTTATTGATAAGATTCTATTCTGTGAAGCTTCACTATATATATGTTCTATTGTATTTTGTCTATGCGCTGTGAGTAATACGATAGATTATGTTGTTTTTAATTTACCCTGGCAATCGTCCATGGTCGCCTGGCACACTTTACAGCGCACTATCTCTTCATTCGGTGCAGGGGTCATGGGCGGTAGTCACATTTGGTATCAGAGCATTGGTTAATCGATTTTACCCAACGCTCGCTGACGTAACTACGTATGAGATAAGTAATTGTATTTTGATGGATGATTACTATATATAATATAGTAGCTTATTAGAGTTTGAGTCCTTTATGCAGTTGTTTCTCTAGATGTGCTAATCATTCCTTTTTATAGATATTAAGGACGAGTCGAAGAGGGAGACCAGCTGCTAGGGAAGGTCGTGCTACTGAAGGGGCTGCTGATTATGCTGCTATGTTCGAAGCTATGATGACTTCGATCATGAGAAGGATGTCAGCTCCGGGGCCATCGGTGGATGTTGGAGTTCAAGTTCAAACTCCAAGACCGGTGGATTTTGCTAAGCTGTGTAAGGACTACACTGCTCTTGGAGGAAAGGTTTTCTTGGGAACAGAATTGACCATTGAAGTCCAGAGGTGGATAGATGCTTGTAGAAGGATTTTTGGTGATTTGGGAATTGAGGATGCAACTAAGAGGAAGTTAGCATCAAGACAGCTTCAAGGGAGAGCCTCTGATTGGTGGAACTCTATTACCATCAATACTCCGGAGGAAGAGATTACTTGGGAGCAATTCCAAGTTAGATTTGAAGCTAAGTTCATTTCTACAGCTCAGAAGTCTGTTCTGTTCAAGAAGTTCGTGGAGCTCAAGCAGGGAGGAAGACCAGTTCTTGAGTATGTTTCTGAGTTTGAAGCTTTGTACAAGTATGCCCGGTCATATATTGAATCTGCACATCAAAAGAATGAGAAGTTCATGACAGGCTTGGACAGTTATCTTGGGAGACAGTTGGTGGATCATTTGGACGATTCATTTGAGAAGCTTGTGGAGAAAGCTCTCAGGCATGAGAGTCTGTTTCCTAAGGGAGGATCTGTTGTTGCTGTGACCAGGGAAGAGTCTAAACCCCAGCAGAGTGGAAACAAGAAGAGGAAGCAGCAGCAGCAGAAGGGTAAGGATGGCCAGAAGAAGCCGAAGGGCGAAGTGACTTGCTACAATTGTCAGCAGAAGGGCCATTTCTCTAAGGATTGTAAGAATCCGAAGGTACCGATGAAGTGTCACAACTGTGATAAGCCGGGGCATATCAGGAAGAATTGTCCAGAACCGAGGAGGGACAAGCAGATTGTGCAAGCTTATGCTTTGGGGGCTGTCCCATCGTCTTCGAAAGCTCCTACTGCTAAAGAGAAAGGAAAGAGTGTGGTGGTTCAAGGTACTCTTTCCATATGTGGTGTTCCAGTTAGAGTGTTGTTTGATATTGGGGCGTCGCATTCATTTGTTTGTAGTGAACTTGTAGGCCGGTTGGGTTTAGAACCAGATATTGTTGATAGGCCATTGGTTGTGACTAATCCAGTTGGGGGTTCGTCTTGTTTGTGTATGTTATGCCGTGGTCTGATTGTATCGAGTCATGATTTCTCTTTTGTTTGTGATTGCTTTGTTCTGAACTTTGCGGGGTTCAGAATTATCTTGGGTATGGACTGGCTTAGGAAGTATGCGGCAAAGGTTGATTGTGAGAGGTTGGAGGTGACAGTCGAGAATGTGGAGGGGCGAAAGATTGTGATACGATGTAAGCATGAAGAAGGCATCTTCATGAGCTTCATGTATTCGCTGGTTGTTCCACGGGATGGACTGTCATCTGTGCCAATCGCGAATGGATTCGAGGATGTCTTTGACGAGGTCAAAGGGTTACCGCCGCATAGAGAGATCGAGTTTCGTATAGATCTAGTTGAAGGAGCCAGACCTGTTGTGATGCCTCTTAGGCGGATGGCGCCTAGGGAACGGCAAGAGTTGAGGGTGCAGGTTGATGATCTTTTGAATAAAGGATTCAGTCGGCGTAGTGTGTCCGAATGGGGTGCACCAGTTGTGTTTGTAACCAAAGCAGATGGATCGCTGAGGTTGTGTGTGGATTATCGTGAGCTGAATAAAGTGACTAAGAAGAACAGGTATCCATTGCCGAGAATAGATGACTTGTTTGATCAGCTTCACGAGGCTAAGGTGTTTTCTCAGATGGATTTGGCAACGGGATTTCACCAGTTGAGAGTGGCTAAGGATAGTGTGCCGAGGACTGCTTTTAGGACACCATCAGGTTTCTTTGAGTGGCTGGTAATGCCGTTTGGATTGACTAACGCGCCAGCATATTTTGTGGATCTTATGAATAGAGTGTTCAGAGATCAGTTGAACAAGTTCGTGCTTGTGTTCGTGTATGATATTCTGATTTATTCCAGAACTGAGGAAGAGCACAAGACGCACTTGCGTATTGTTTTGGATATTTTGCGGAAACATCAGCTGAAGGCTAAGTTTTCGAAGTGTCACTTCTGGAAGAGTGAGGTGAGATTCTTAGGCCATGTTATCTCTGGAAATGGAATAGCGGTTGATCCCGCTAAGGTGGCAGCAATCCAGGATTGGGTTAGACCTAAGAATGCATCTAATGTGAGAAGTTTTCTTGGATTGGCAGGATATTATCGACGGTTTATCAAAGACTTCTCCAAGGTGGCTGCACCGTTAACAGGATTGACGAAGAAGAACCAAGTGTTCAGATGGGATGATAAGTGTGAGCAAGCTTTCAGAATCCTGAAAGAGCGACTGACAAGTGCTCCTGTTTTGACTATTCCAAGTGGGAATGATGAGATGGTGGTTTACACCGACGCATGTGGTACTAGACTTGGAGCGGTGCTAATGCAGAGGGATAAAGTTGTTGCGTATGCAAGTCGACAATTGAAGCCGCATGAAAGGAATTACCCGACTCATGATTTGGAGTTAGCGGCGATTGTTTTTGCTCTGAAGATGTGGAGACATTATCTACTGGGAGTTCGATTCGAGTTGTTTACAGATCATAAGTCGTTGAAGTATCTTTTCTCCCAAAAGGATTTGAATCTTCGGCAGCAACGGTGGCTAGAGTTTTTGGCATCATATGATTTTGGTATAGCTTATACTCCGGGAAAAGGTAACGCAGTGGCAGATGCGTTAAGTCGAAGACATGCAGGATTGGGAGCCATGTTTTCAGAATGGAAGAATCTCGAGTATTTAGCTGGATTTGACTTCAGGCCTAGATGCGAATTAGAACCTGAGATGTTGGCAAACTTATCAATAAGACCGACTCTTGTGGAAAGAATCGGCGAGAGTCAAAAGCAAGATGATAAGATTGTCAAGATTATCCGTGATTTGGAATCTGGATTGGAACCAGAAAAGGATAAAGGATTCGAGGTCGATCGAGAGGGTTGGCTTCGGAAGCAAGGACGACTAGTTGTTCCCGATATAGATGAATTGAGGAGTGAAGTTCTGAAGGAAAGTCATCACTCGAAGTTGACAATTCATCCAGGTGGAAATAAGATGTATCGGGATATGAAGAGAACCTACTACTGGGAAGGTATGAAGAAGGATGTTGGAAATTTTATTTCCAAATGCATGAACTGCCAGTTGGTAAAAGCTGAACAGAAGAAGCCAAGTGGATTGCTTCAACCTTTAGAAGTTCCTACATGGAAGTGGGAGCAAATATCGATGGATTTTATTGATGGACTACCTAGAACCAGAACGGGAAATGAAGGGATTTGGGTCATTGTAGATCGTTTGACTAAGAGTGCAAGATTCATTCCTGTTCGATCGACTAGGACTGCATCAAAGTTGGCTGAGTTGTACGTTAAGTGGATAGTTCGATTCCATGGTATTCCAAAGAGTATAGTGAGCGATCGAGATCCATTGTTCACTAGTGGATTTTGGAAGAGCTTCCAGGAAGTTTTGGGAACCGAGTTGTGTTTGAGTACAGCTTATCACCCTCAAACAGATGGTCAGACCGAGAGAGTCAACCGAGTTTTGGAAGATCTCCTCAGAGCTTGTGTTTTGGATTTCGGAGGATCATGGGAAGATCACCTTCATTTGGTGGAATTTGCATACAATAACAGTTACCAGTCGAGCATTGGTATGGCACCGTATGAGGCATTGTATGGAAGACCGTGTAACTCTCCGACATGTTGGTTAGAGACAGGAGAAAAGCTGATGCTTGGGCCAGAGATGATTCGACAGACTTCGGATTTCATAGAGATCATTCGGCAACGAATGAAGGCAGCCCAAGACCGTCAGAAGAGTTATGCCGATAAGCGTCGTAAGGATTTGGAATTCGGCGTAGGTGATATGGTTTTTGTGAAGATTTCTCCACTGAAGAATGTTATTCGATTCGGGAAGAAAGGAAAACTGACTCCGAGATTTGTTGGACCATTCCCGATCATCGAGCGAATTGGAAAGCTCGCCTACAGATTGGAATTACCAGAGAAGATGTCGAGTGTGCACAATGTTTTTCATGTATCCTATCTACGGAAGTATGTGCACGACTCGAATACAGTGGTTTCTGCTGATAGCTGTGAAGACTTCGAAGTTGATCCAGTCGATAAGAGACCTCGTAAGCCGCTTTGTGTTGTGGAAACTGACACGAAACAGCTTAGGAGAAAGGTAGTTAAGTTGCTCAAGATGCAATGGAGTGATGATGATAATGACTGTACGTGGGAGGTGGAAGAGAGGATGAAGGCAGCTCATCCTGAACTCTTCAAGGTATGGCCCTAAGGTGTCGTGTCATCTCACGATATTGTAACTTGTTCTAGTTTTAGAATTCTGCATGCTAAGCTAGAATTGGATGCATACTTGTTGATTGCTATGGATGGTAGGCATGCAGAATAGTCTTTGATTGCCTTGTTTGTTTGGAATTTCGGGGGCGAAATTCCTAAGGGGGAGAGAATGTAACGACCCGTATTTTTACGGATCGAAACATCGTAAAACAGTTGATATTTGGTCGCATTTGTGATAAGTCGTCCTGAGTTTAAGTCCTAAGTCGTGATCGAGTTAAGGAATTCGGCGAGTTAGGTGATAAGTCGTTTAAAAGTTAAGTCGTGGTAGCTTAGGTCGTAGGGTGTTGGAGCGACCTAAGGTAGTGGACGACCTAAGGGGTAGGTCGGCGACGACCTAAGGAAGCTGGATTAGCAGTGGGACGACCTATAGAATTTGGCAACCTAAGATTAGTAAGCGACTTAGGAATTTGGGGTGACCCAAGAAAAAGTTAAGTGTTAGGTCGGCTGGGCGAGTTAACAACCTAAGGAATTGACCGACTTAAGACATAGACGACTTAAGGAGTTAATGACCTAAGGGATTGAGCTAGTTAGGAAGTTAGGTCGTTTGAGCGACTTAAGGATTTTAGGTCGTAAGTTGTTATGTCGTGAGGCGATAGGTCGTAGGTCGAAGTTAACTCGGCAAGTGTTAAGTCGAGCATGAGTTTAGGTCGTCTGTATTAAGTCGTAGATGACTTAGGTGTTAGCTGTTAAGTCGTAGAGTTGCTAAATCATTAAGGCGTAACTCTGTTGAGTTGTTAGGTCGGCTACCCTGTTAAGTCGGAGACCCTGTTAAGTCGTAGATCGTGGGTTTGAAGATCAGATGGTCTGTTAGGTCGTGTAGTAGCTATGTCGCGTGCTTATGCTAAGTCGTTAGGTCGGTGGATGTTATGTCGCGCAGAGGGTTAGGTCGTGAGTTCTGTAGGTCGTAGGTCGGAGGGTCTTTGTTAAGTCGGCGATGACTTAAGGGGCGGACGACCTAAAAATCTGCCTATAAATACTCGTCTATTTCTTCATTTTTGGGATCCGGATTTCGAAGCGACGAAGTGCTGCCATTTTGAGAGCTCGACTTCTACACTTCTTCACTTCTTTCCTCCACTCTAATCTAGTGATTCCTTCCATCCATATTGAAGATCAAATCGAAGATCGAAGAGCTTAGATTGAAGATCTACATTCTTCGAAGAGAGATTTCATCCTTTGAAGCAGATTGGTGATAGATCAAGTTAGATCCTTCGCTGTCCAGATCTGAAGTGTGTTGCTTTTGGGTTGTTTAGGTGATTTGGTGAGTGGTGATTATCTCTCACACGGATCCAAAGGAGTATATCGGATCGTTGGCTTGATTTTGGTGTTAAGATAGTGATTTCCATGCATTTTCCTAATCATATGTGTAGATCCATATAGATCTATTGTTCATGATGATTTGACATCCATTTTTCTACATGTTAACCTATGCAAGTTCATTCATCAAGATTATAGAGATATTACTCATGTTTTCATGCTTGTTAGACTTTTGACTCTTTAATTACGAAATTGCCATTATTGTTATAATTGTCCATTTAGCTTATATTTGAATGTTTGATTACTTGGATTAATGTTTGACTTGATTGATTGCTATGAATTAGATGATTGATGATTAGAATTAGACAAGTTGGTCGAAGATGATTCAAAAGCTAAGAGAAAGGCTCTTGAATTGGAAAAGCTGCTCGTGGCATATGTAGCAGATGATGAAGCTCATATGGATAGATTTGATGATGATGTTGAGATGGAGCTTTGCTATGATAATGATGAGGCGAAGTATGATATGAGATAGTCTTGGTCTAATCCAGATGGGATCATTCCAAGCATGTTGATAACTCGGTGAAATGGTTCGAGTTAGAGGATAATGGGTTGCTCGAGAGGCGCTTGAGCTAGTATGGAAATAGTCGTCGAGGAGGATGACTAGAAGGCTGAGATCTTATCGTTGTTGAAGGTTCTAGCATGCTCAAAGCAAGAGTACATTGGGCAGATTCGATAGTCCCTGAAGGCTAATGATTGATAGTCAAGTACTCTGGGCAGATTCGATAGTCCTAGGCACGGGTCACGATGACGTGCGGGAATTATGTCTAGAACCGGGGTTTCCATTAGCCCTTGACGAACGGCTGAAAGAATGTGCCGGTCATTCAATTAACGGTGATATCGAAGCAATGATAACAGTGATAGCCAGAGTCATGGATGTTTGGTTGTATCGTCATTCGGTCTCAAGAGCGGTATTTTTTGGGTGCTTATCTGATCTTGGTTTAGGCCTTGGGGGGTTGTGCTTGGAAAACATCGCCCTTGACTCGAGTGATATTTGCTTTATTTTAAATTGTATGCTCTGCTATGTTTGCTCCTGCTTAGTGTGTGTCTGGGGGCTATCACTGTAGAAAGAGGTTGGAGTGGGAGGGTTGTATTCCTATTCCTTTTTCCTTTGTACTCTTTTGGTGCGTTGTTAGTTAATTTACTGCTCACTAAGACTGTTGTCTGACTCAAGGCTTTATGTTTTAATTCTTATTGCCTTGGGCTGTTCGTCCATTTTGGGACGGGCAGACTAGGTAGCAGGTGACAGGTGCTGTTCTAGCTTCCCACGGTGATGATATCGAAGACGAGCTGAAGTATTACATATCTTTTCTTACTATATGTACTGGATGTTCCGCTATTTGTATATTCTCTGAGTGTTATGTAGTGAGGCTTGTTGTATTGACTATTCAGATGTTTGTATTCAACTATTATGAAGTTTTATTGATGAGATTCTATTCTGTGAAGCTTCACTATATATATGTTCTATTGTATTTTGTCTATGCGCTGTGAGTAATACGATAGATTATGTTGTTTTTAATTTACCCTGGCAATCGTCCATGGTCGCCTAGCACACTTTACAGCGCACTATCTCTTCATTCGGTGCAGGGGTCATGGGCGGTCGTCACAACAAATTTTCAGAAATAAATAATAATTTTATTTTATAAAATGCCCATTCTCCTTAATTAAATATATAAAACGTTTAAGTCTCATACCTTAAATAATTTTATATATTCATCAAAACACTTAGGAAAAATCTAGAAAAATCCCAAAAAATCTATTTTAATATGTTTTCCAACATATAAAAATTCCAAACCCAAATAATCATTATTTTTGCCGTAATTAATTTATAACCCAATAAATCATTTTCTTCACTAGAAAATTTATATAAAATGCATATAAACTTGGAAAATTATGAAAATTAAAACCTATCCCCAAAATCATGTTTTCTATAACATAAAATTTTCCCATGGCATTTAAAAATCATTTCATCTTGGTTTTGCCCTAAAACGTGTATATCCCTTATTAAATAACCTTGTTTAAACACATATAAATCATAAACAAGTTTATCATCATTCAATATATCATAAAATAGATTTATCCTTAAGTCTGAAACCATATGATGTATAAATCAAAATCAAGATGTAGAAATTATTATTCACTTTAGATTGGATAAGGAAATTGAAGTTTGATTGAGATTGATTCCTTCTAACTTGAATCCTAGCTTTTAGTTGATTTTCTCTTCTCTTCTAATGGCCGGCCTTGCTTGCTTCTTACGTTTAAAATTTTGTTTGAGATAAAATGAACGTGTATGACTAAGGGGATAGTATAAGGGTGGGAAATATGGGCGGCTAATTACCCTAATGCCCTTGTGTTTAATATCCTAACCATTTATATAAGTTCATTTGATTTAATTAAGCACGGCCACCTGGTTTATTAATCAACCTCAATCTCCTTATCTATATTATTCTATTTAATTTATTCTAAATAAATCTCCTGAATAATTTCACTAAAATTAAGGGTGTTATAGTTATGTACGTTGCCTTGAATAACGTTGCGATAAAAGAAGAATAAACAAATGCACGAATTTATAACCGAGCTAGAGGTGATTCCAAATGTTGAGAACCCTATGACATTGTTATATGATAACAATGTTGTGATACAGTTCGTTAAATAACCTAAAGCTCACTAGAAGTAAAAAAACATACTCTGAAGGGTTCCTTATGATAAAGGCAGTTTATCAGCATCAGAGAGAGTTAATTGACATAGTAGATAATTAAATCAATATAGCATACCTGTTCGCTAAGGGACTGGCCCGATTAGTTTTTGAGAAAATCGATTGAAGGAGTTCGAATAAGATTCCATAATTGACCCCAAGTGCAAGAGGAGATTGATAAAATTAGGGGTATGCCCTAGTATGTAATTAGTTACATATATCTAACTCGATAACTAATTTTGTTCATAATAAAGTTGTTTGATTTCTGTAATATACTTTATTATATTGTGATAAATTAATTAATTATTTAAAGGTATATTAAATAGAATATTCTTAAATGACATGTTATGTGGTAGTAATTATATTGTATTGTAATCTTGAGAAATTTATCATATTAAAATAACATATTATTTAAATATTCCTAGTCAAGCCATTTTGAAAATGGATATCGATTCATCACTTTAGACTATAGTATGTAATGCTCTCCAAATGTTACGCAATGTATTACTCTTGGTTGTTGGGGGAACCAAGTGGTTAAGCACTGACAGTTATTGGATAACTATGGAATGAATCACTTGTGAGTTTCCTTTTGGTTATTTATAACTAAATCAAATAGGAGATCATAAAGTGACAATGTTACACTGTTCCCTTGACTTGAGAATGCCATGAATCTTCAATGTGGATACTCAACTTTGATTATAGTTAAATCATGGCATGGTGATTCATCGAGCGACTATAATTGGGTCTGATTTGAAGCATTGGAAGTGAAACACTAGTCAATAGAGAATTCGTCTCCTCGGTTATAACATGTTAGTATCATGGTTTGCCCAAGAACCTCATAACATCAATTGTCCACTTCTAGTTTCCATTCGTCTCTTTTGTGTAATAAAGCTCTCGTAAGAAACAGAAGTAAAGAGAGTAAAAGCAATAATAGAGTAATAGATATATCCACTTATATATCTACATAAAATACAAGTACATTACACACACACACACATAGAGAAATCATTCGCCAAGGTGTTTATTTTCAACAATCTAGTATTTTACCTAGAGTTCGACTTAGCTCTATTTTATTTAAGTGTCCCCTAACCTAAGCTCCGATACCATGTTGTAACATCCCCCTTTTGAGAGTAGAAAATGAACGACGATGATTTTGCAATCATCACCAGAATTATTTTCAAGCAAAAAAGTAGGATCAACTTTTTCAGCAACATTAAGTAAACAAGCAACTAAATACATTTTTCATTACACAAACCGTCTTTAAAATTTATTTTTCAAAATGTGTCCATGTAGGGTTAAATATAATAAAATATAGATAAAAATAACATGCCCGACATACGAAGATGCCAACATATTTACTTAACCAGTTATAGAACCGGTTTTTACAACAATAGAAAAATAAAATTCTAATAATTACTAAGCCTCCTGCTTCATCCTTAGAGCTTTTATGGTCTTCAAAATAACTTGGAAAATCCCATAAACATATCTTACTTGAGTGAGTACCCATGAGTTTATGGGGAAAACAATAATAAATATACGAGTCTAACACAATGTGTGGCGACCTATAATTTTAAACACTTTGTCTTTGAATATCTAAACTTTTAGAATATGGTTAAGTATGATAGAAGTGATTTTATAACCTTATTAAACTCCTTTTATTTAATAACTAGTGATAGAAAACTTGTTTTTGAAATTTTTTTACAAAAATAAATACCTAAAAGAAATATCGATAATGCGACCAAAAAACAGTTTACCGATAAATAGATTTTTATTCGATATACGTTGTTCAAACTTTGTGTACATGTCTAAATAACAAATGAAATCATTAATAGCTAATAAAAATAATTTGACTTATTATTGTTAACCAATTAACTGTTAAGAGCTTCTAGAAGGTCAAAGGAATGAGATATTTAGAGTAGATATTTTCTTTGGCTTGTGAGGTGTAAAGTTAGTCACATGGGAGGGAGTGGCCTTTGGCCGGCTGAAGAAGGTAGGGAGTAATGGTAGCCTCTTGAATGCTCCTATATAAGTCCTGTAAAGACCCAAATTTTCAACCCTCAAAGCACCTAAGTGCCAGAAAGAAATATAGTTAGGGTAAACTAAAAGGAAAAGGGAACAGAACAAGAAAGAAAGAACACAATTTTAGAATCCCATAGCAGAATGATAATATATAATATCCAAAAGATAGTACAAAGGGTTACTTCAAATACAGAACAATTTTAGAGTTACTAAACTTAAGTATTATCATAAGCCTAGATAGTTATAACTGTCGATCATCATAATTCTGATATATACATACATAATACAGTGCAACAGAAATAGAAATAGATAGATAATGGAAGCCTCCAACTCGTCTCCTAACTCTAAAGCGGCCAAAGTAAAACCTGCTTTACTCAGCCTACTCGAAAGAGTACATGAGGAATTTAGGACAAACAAAAATCACATGTCAACATAAGTCTGCTATGAGAAAACTCAAGATACATGAATATATGTAAAATTAACTAATGAGACCATATAACTCACCATAACAGTTATCCCCTCAAAAGAAACCAACCATTCATTAAGTTAATATAGTGGTATAACAGATAATGTCTAGGGTATAGAATATAAATCAAAAATAACCATGTTGTTTGCATCTCACAACACAACAATATTAGAAGTACATCTAAAATCGCTAACATACGTTCGCATATGGATTGTTCGCGGAGACGCCTCCAGTAAACTGAAGTGGATCTCCATGCAAAAGGATCAGAAACCACCTTCCAAGCATCGTATATCTCTGAATAAAATATACCATAAGAAAAACACAACTAACCCACGTCCTAACACATAGAACAAGTATGAATAACTCCCACTAGCAACATCGATAAGCATACTCTAGATATGAAGTTGATATACCCTATCATGGGTTAGCTAAACCCCAGATTGTCCATCCTACTCTGTCTTTATCCAATTTCAATGTCGAGGTCACGTTCAACATCTTTTACATGAATCTTCACTACTCGAACAGAACATGAATCCTTTCCATGGATCCCAGTACAAGTCGATTGACAAATGCTAATGGTGACCTCTCCCTTGGACTTAACCTTAGGATAGACAGTTCAACTTTTTAGCATGAGTCTGAAATGTTAACGCTGACATATCCCTTGGACTTAACCTTAGGATAGTCAATTCAACTCTGTAACATTCCACTTCATAATTGCTTTCAAAACATAGACTCATATACTAGTTTTGAAGTGGTATTCGGTAAGTAAAACACTTACCAATCCCGTACTCTTCAAAACTAAATCGATGAATTTCCGATAAACTCAATTCTGGTTCTTTTAGAAGTAAGCGAACTATATAAAGAGGAGTCCTCCATGGGGAATCTCATATATATAAGTTCTTAAAGCTAGAGATGTTTCATAGGAATGCTTCTCCCTGGTGATCTCAAACTATATGAAGCCGTGAAGCTTTTAGATACTACCTAAGTTAATATTTAGTCAAGTTCGATAGTTCACTAGTCAACTATCTAGTTCTAAAAATGATTGCTTATGAAAATCAAGATTCATATACTTAACACGTTTCCGACCTTTTCATCTTAACTATTTCTCGGTTAGGAGTGAAGCTGGTAGGTTAGAGCACTATTGCTTCTAAACCCTACTTGAACAACATTTTTAACTCCCATGAATAGATAAGCCTACTTCATCGGCTTTCAGTGTTGAGCATGGTATTAATGACTTTCCATAAACAAGTAAGTAAACAACACGATTAACATGTTTTCGACCTTTTCAACTTAACTATTCATCGATCAAGAGTGTAGCCGGTAGGTTAGAGCATCATTGTTTCTAAACCGTACTCGAATAACATTCTTAACTCTTAGAAATAGATAAGCCTACTTCATCGACTTTTAGTGTTAAGCATAGTTAATTGCTTCTCAAAACAAGTAAGTAAACAAAAAATGATTTAGCCACTAAGCAATTCCTAACCCCATTTTAAATCATTTGTTTATAATTTAAAAACCTTTTTAATTGATATACACACACACTAATTTATTTATAAAACTTGATATTTATTAAAATAATTTAAAAGATATTATATTATATAAGATATTAATACTTTAATAAAATAATTAACTAATTTTCTAAAAACTTGATATACTTAAAAATGCTTTTAAAATTATTTAAAATACTTATAATAGATTTTAAAAAATTCATTCAAAATATAACTTGTAACGACCCGGGATTTTCGATCGCTAAAATTCCAAATAGTTAGGAAAAGAAGAAAGAGATAGAAGAAGAAGAAACAGAAACACATCACTGATTCTCACAAATCGCAGCGGATCAAAATATAATATCAAATAAAATAACAGTTATACAAGGAAAACCTATATCAGTTAATTTACATCAATACATCAGAGTTACACTCATACACAAACACTGGACATATACAAATCGCATGTCTCAGATAAACAGAAATAATACCACAGCGGAAACACTCCATACGTTCCTACCATCCAGCTCGTCTCCTAAGCTCCATAACGTCCTTACTTGAAAATCTGTAATACACGGTCTGACCCGAGCATTACATCAAAGTAACACCCGGGTCAGGCTGGAAACCAACGTGAGTAAACCCATCTAACATGGAATACAACAGCATAAAACTTACATAAAACCCGGGGTAACTCGTATCAATTTACAAATTCACAATTTGTTATAGACATCACTTATTTCACACATCAATTTCTAAGTACCAAAACTTAGATTAAATGGTCCAATTCACTTAAATCATTCCATACCAGCCTATTGATTTCACATATCAATCTATACAGAATCGAAGTGGTCTTGGGTATTAACTAATACCCGACTCCGGTCTCTTCGAATCCAATGTCATCTTAACCCAAGTTATTGAAGTGATTAAATTTTAAATACTAGATATCACTATTATACAGCAATTCATCATAGATAACCACATTATCTCTATTCAACCCAACTTATCATATTTAAAAACATTTCATTTCACAAAGCATCACAATCACAGATCAGGGATAACAAATAATCCAAGGCATTCAAACATCATTCAATCATTTATAAGCAAGATAAATTAGTCATACCATTTTCTAATTAATTTAATTAACTGCCAATGAATTAAATTAATTACTTTATTACTTATAAATCTTACTTATTTAACATTAATTAATTATATTCAATTAATTAATCATCCCTTAATTATTTATCTTGATTAATCATCCTTGATTAATCATTCTCTAATTACATTATGTAATTATCCTTAATTAATTACACAAATTAATTAAACCCAAAACTACTACCATTCCTCAATTAATTACATCCAGTAATTTCCCACTAATTATTTCACTAAGTAATTATACTTTATAAATTACACTAAGTAATTTTACTTAACCCATCATATAATGATTATTTAAATTAATTAAACTAATTAATTAACTTAAATTAATCATATTAATTTAATTAATTACCTTGAGTAATTAATTCCTCTAATTACTTTCATTAAGTAATTATACTTAATCAATTTCCATAAATGATTATCTTTAATTAATTAATATAATTAATTATTTAAATTAATCACATTAATTAATTATCTAATAATCCTTAGTTAATGATCTTCATTAACTATTAACAATTCTTAAATAACTTCTCTTAAGTAATTAAACTTAGATTAATCATTATTAATTACAAATTAATTAATCTTTAATAACGAATTAATTAATCTCTAATTATTTAATTAATTAAGTGCTTAACTGTAACTTAATTAACCTTTAATTACTTGACTAATTAATCATAAATCGTTAATTAATTAAATCAATTAATTACCCATTTTTATTTACCTTAATAATTAAATGAATTACAAATCATTAAATTCTAATTTAACTTTAGGATAAAACCTTTTCTTATCTATGGTTAAATTATCATTCACAAATGCATTTTAAACATTGATTTTCAAATTTACTTTTAAATTTCATTTTAAATTCAAGATTTAAAATGAAAACCAATTTATCTTTAACAAAGTTTGAAACCAATTTAAAAACCTTTAAATTCACAAGCTTAAAATATACCCTAACATTTAGACTTATTCAAACATTTAAATTTATAAAACTTTCTTTTATTTCAAAGCCTAGGAGTCAAATTTAGATTTGAATCCAGATTAAAAATTCCGACTTCAACTTTGTTTAAAACCTTCCTTACATTTTAAAATTCCATTTAAATTCAAATTCTTTTTAATACATTCCCAATTACTTAAACGCTTTAAGGTTATTTTAACAATTTGAATTTAAAAACTTTATATTAATTCCAAACTAAGATTCAAAATTTCCTTGAACCCATATTTAAATTTAGATTTAAACTTATTTTAAATCCTTGCTTTATAATTAAATTTCAGTTTTAAATTTAAAGAAAACAGAACAGGTTTCTTTAAAAACTTGTAACATCATTTTACCTGAGCTACCCTAAAAAGCTTCGAGTCCCACCTAAACCGACTTCGAGCCAACCACTCAATAACCCGAGTAAAACTCGAGTTCCATCACTACTCAAAAACTAGCATCACCAGAACAAAGTGCACCGTGCACATGCACGGTGGCCATGATCGCCTCCGACCATCTCCGACGGTCCTCCCTCATCGGCGAACAACTCCACACCTTAACTCGATCATCAGATCATCACCCATAACTCGAAATCAAATTCGAGACTCAAAACCCAAACCCGGAACAGAAAAACAGGAATCACCCCCAAACTTGGAATCGCCTCGACCTCGCGCTTCCGATCACCGGAGTGCTTACAACTCCGGCCAAGCCTTCGCCTACCTCCATACTTCCGTCCCCTCGAGTTTTGTTGCACTCGATAAACCAGAGCAGACATGCCAATCCAAAATACTAAACCCAGATAAACTAGGGCTACAGACCAAAATCAACCACCGCCACCTCCATAGTGATTTGATCAACTCCAAGACAATTTACCCTCAAACTCCGATCACTCCTCCACCCCCAGGAAGAACCACGACACCCCAGATCAACTAGATCGCCAAAGGTTACTCAAATATCATTTCCTGGTCAACCCAGAAATGCCCCTTTTTCTCTTTACTAAAAATTATGGTTTAAGTTTTAAAAATCATGTTTCTGGTTGATGATTCAGTTTACATTCTTGAAATTATAAATTAAGATGTTTGAGTTTTGGCAAAACTAACACTTGCCTGTTTGTTTTTGTTTCCAAAGACATTCAAATTTTAAATTAACTTAATTAAAATTTTAAACTTTAGTTTATGCTAAAACAAACCATTTTTTAAGCTTCAACCCTAACAAAGATTAATCCAAGAGATAGTGATTTTTCTTGGAAACATAATACAATAACATACATATACCAATATACATTCACATATACATACAAAAAAATACACTTGTATATATTCACATAAAAGACTTATTCCAGATATTACTCAAGCAACCTGATTCATATACTTAAGTTTTTAGCAAAAATGTTACTCACCTGTAAAAAGTTTGAACAGAGAAAAATCTTGCTTTTGAAAACTGCTAGCTGAAACCCCTTTGATCTTCTTTATCTCCTTGCTTGTTTCTTATTGGTTTAGTTGTTGTTTAAGTTTCAATTGTTGGATTAGTCTCTGAAATGCTAATTTTTGATGAACAAAATGGAGTGGAGAGATTGATATATAAGAAACAAGTACGCAGGCTGATATTTTATTTGTACAACAATGGTCAGAGATTTTTTTTCTATGGTGGTGAGATGATATATTTTGTGCTAGCATTAATTAAAATTGTCTTGTTTCTTATTATCATACTTATCCTTTTTTTTTCATGTACAACTTGTATACATTTTACTGTTTCCTGTTGTCTTATTTCCTTGCCTGATTATGCTTTCTACTCTATACGCTTCTATAAAATTGTTATATTTTTAGAATTATTCTATGTGTTCATTTTATATTTTTACATAACCATAAATTTACTTTATAAATTTATTTATTTGATCAATCAAAATTAATATTCTGATAATTACAATCAGTTAATTCCCCAATTAACAGATGTTAAAAAATCCGGGTCGTCACTTTCCTTCCCCCTTTGAATCTTTTCGTCCTCGAAAAGGAACGAAACCGGAATTAATAAAATGCCTAAAATCAGATAAATTTTCTTTGATCATTTTTAAAATACTTTAAAAATCTATATAATATTACTAAAATAGTTTTTATAAAAATACTTTTATAACTCAATGTTTCGACAAGTCCATCCTTGTTCTCACAGAAATTCGGTCATACGTTGATCAGGCGTAGGACTGAAAATCTATAAGTACTTGGTAAACTCGTTTCCAACACCCAGTGAAAATACTTTGGAAAATAATTTTATTGAAAATATAGAAAACAGTTTCGAAAATAGAGAAAATATCTTTGGTGAGAATGCTCTGGAAATCATCACCCCCATCCATGGTTGCAGTTACATCCTGGGTTACGTTGCCGTCGCAGCAAAAGTCCATGTAACTGTAGGCACTCCGTGCCCCTCGATTACGCCATGTAACCCACAACAGATCGTAGTTACATTCCAGGGTTACGTTGCCATCACAACAAAAGTCTATGTAACTGTAGGCATCAGCGCCATCGATTTTCGCTGTCAAAAATGAAACTTCTCCACTCGACCATAGATCGCAGTCTACCGATGTTACGTTGCCATCCCAGCAAAATCATGTGTAGACTGTTGGCACTCATCCTCCACATGATTTTCGCTATGGTCCACATAGTAGATCGCAACGACATCGAGTTACACTGTCGTCACAGCATAACCCAAATGCCCCTGTAGGCATCAACGCCCTCGACTTTCGCTACCCAATAATCCTCAGGAACTAGTTTGTCCGGACTCCTCACAGGATCAACTTTAGAACCCCCTCTTAGGGCTCAAGGCAGTACAACCCTGTGGCACTCCTGAGAAGTTCATTCAAGGGAGCCCCTTTTTTCCCAGATCCACTTTCAAAACACTTTATACTATACACAAATAGTATTTCCAAATCATACACCAAGTAGAATCTCATATAAATCTCCTTTCTCGAAATCGATTATCCCAAAATCAATAATTCACAAACTAGGCTTTCCAAGTTCCAAATTTGATTTTCCTCAAAAATCAAAAGCCCTTTTTAGAAATCCATAGGTTTCCAAAACTTTTTCCAAAATCATTTTCACAAAATCCTTTATATATACATTTATATATATATAATAACCTTGGGAAATTTTTGAATCACTTCATATTTGTATAAATTCACTTTTATACTTCAAATACTTTCAAAACCCTTTTCTTCTAGCAATAGATTCAACAAGGGGAGTTTACCATATAATACATATATATGACTTACTTCATTCCAAATCAAATATTCAAATTGATTATTCTCTTTTTTTTTTAAAAGTCAATTTACCATATTACTTAATTCCATAAAGTAAATTTTAATCCTAGAAATATTAAATTTCCACCTTATTTCCTCATATATCTCACAAAATACACTTTTCATTTCAAAACCACTTTACAATTCTTATCCATAACATACAATATCAATTTCATTCAAACTCGTACGATGTCCACATATCATCCGTACGCAATATCAATCTGATCGCTCACTCGATCACACAATTTTACTTCCGAACTAGTATTGTCCACCCGACTTCCTAGTGCGGACTCAGATCTGGTTTCTTGATCAGAAACCGTCATTCTCCTTGCATAGACACAACTATGATAGAGAATATCCAAAACCAATCAAAAATCCATATCCAGGTTCGCCGTCGAAAATCGAGCGAAAAATCCCAACTCGGATTGATAATACTATCTCGAAATTCTATGCTCGAATCTGGATCAAATCACTATGCGAATAGAATAATATACGTACATCCTACACATTTATCTTCATTGATTATCAGTTAAATCAATTTCCTTTCTATTCACATTCACTTTAATTTTCATTCACTTATTCATATTTGCCCTAATCCCCATTTGGATTATCACTTCAATTCTTATCTCAGTTGGGTATTTAATCAATAACTATTTGAACTCTGTCCAGCTTAGATTTAGAAAA
Source organism: Allium fistulosum (assembly GCA_030737815.1). NCBI lineage: Eukaryota > Viridiplantae > Streptophyta > Magnoliopsida > Asparagales > Amaryllidaceae > Allium > Allium fistulosum. Next base: position 101,276,202 of record CM060906.1, on the reverse strand, counting down.
TAGCTTAAAAAGTTTAAAATAGATAAGTAGTTGAAAAGTAATTATTAGTTTGTAAAATAGCTGTAAAATAGTTATGTAATTGTAAATAGTTGTAAAATAGTAATTATTTATAGAACAATTGAAAACAGTAATTAGTTTATAAATCAATTGTAAAATTGTTAAATAGTTCCAAAATTAATTCTAAAACAAGCTTAAGATAGTTTTAGGTTTATACAGAAAAGTTATGTAGTAAATAGTTAGGAAAATAGATTTAAAACAGTTTATATCAAAATGATTTATTTAAAAAATAGTCCAGAGCCAAACTGTTTAATTCCCCATCTATTTACTTTAAGTTTCCACTTCCTTTTAAATTTGACTCAATTCTAATTTGAATAACTTCAATTTCCTTTGAACTTGATTTATCCCCAATTCAAGTTGAATTAACCTTAATTTCTTTCCAAATTCGAATCAAATTCCATTTGATTTTAAATATATTTACATTAATTACAATTCCAAATTATTCAAATTAATTTAGACTAACTTCAAATTGAATCCACTTCAATTTCAAATCATTTCAATTTCTATATGAATTAATCCCAATTCCCATTTGAATTTGAACTCATTCAATCTTCAATTTTATTTCAAATTAATCCAATTCAAATTTCCCATTTGAATTTTATACTTATCCATCTTCAATTCTCGTTAACTCAAACTAAATTCAATGTGAACTAATGAAATCTGAATCTCAACTTTAAACCATCTCGAATTATATAAATTCGAGTTAAATCTTCAAATGTTGATTTAACCCCTTGAATCAAATTAACCTTTATTTTTAAATCAATAATCCAAATCTTTAAATAATTTAATTTTGAGTCCAATTCTCAAAATTCCATTTTAAATTATCTTTACTTAACTTATTTCAAAACTCAAAGCAATTAAATCTTCATATTCTAATTTATTATCCATTTTAAAACCAATTCTCAGTTTCATATATTATTTATAATAATGGAATGATATGAGGATAAATAAACATCCAAATTTATCCAAACACCCATTTTTAATTTCCAAATCTCAAACCCATTTTGAGATCACTCATAACTTCCCTTTTAAACCAATCATTTAACTTCCCTAAGTTAAATCTCAATTTCGTCTTGAAATTCCCAATTCAGGTTGCTTGTTAACTTATTTAACTTTCCCAAAGTTAAATTCAATTTACTTAATCTAGACAACCTTACCCAATTTGAATTCCCATTTCAAACTTTAAACTTCATATTAACAGTCTTCTCACTTATAAGTTCAAAAACTTATCACTTTGGGTTTAATATCTCATTCCAAATTTAAAACTCAACATTTAGAGTTTATTTCAAACCATTTTTGATATTATGTATATTCCTTATATATACACATTATTTCCTTTACACACTAAGTTATACTTTAAATTTTAAATCACCTTTGGTTTTAGTTCAAAACGGTTTTATTTAATGCTTTCAAACAACTCTTATAAGATCACATTCAAAATATTCTGAATAATACCCTTTATTATTTCTATTAACATTTGAAACAATTTCAAACTTTTCAATTTACATCCTTTCTAATTTACAAGTTATTCACATCTAATGGTTACTTCCTTAAACATTTATGTGTTTATTGGAAAACAATCATCCTATTTAAACTCAATAACCATTCTATTTCCTGGGTTGAACCCAATTCTAATTCATCTTATTTATATAGTTCATTTTATCCAATCCTTATTTGAATATGTATATATATATGTTACTTAATTTCTTATTTAATAACCAATTATTGCTTTATAAATATGATATAAACTTTTATAAAATCATCCAGTTTAAAACCATTTTTAAAACCTTTATATAAGAAAATAACAAGTACGCTCTCATATATATATATACTCAACTCATCCTAGGGTACCGCTGACCCTATCCTTGATGAGTAAACCTATCAGAGCCAAGGTTCTCGCTTAACCTTTCAGCTCTGATACCAACTGTAACGACCTGGGATTTTCGATCGCGAAAATTCCAGATAGTTAGGAAAAGAAGAAAGAGATAGAAGAAGAAGAAACAGAAACACAACACTGATTCTCATAAATCACAGCGGATCAAAATATAATATCAAATAAAATAACAGTTATACAAGGAAAAACTGTATCAGTTAATTTACATCAATACATCAGAGTTACACTCATACACAAACACTGGACATATACAAATCGAATGTCTCATATAAACAGAAATAATACCACAGCGGAAACACTCCATACGTTCCTGCCATCCAACTCGTCTCCTGAGCTCCAGAACGTCCTTACCTGAAAATCTGTAATACTCGGTCTGACCCGAGCATTACATCAAAGTAACACCCGGGTCAGGCTGGAAACCAGCATGAGTAAACCCATCTAACATGGAATACAACAACATAAAACTTACATAAAACCCGGGGTAACTCGTATCAATTTACAAATTCACAATTTGTTATAGACATCACTTATTTCACACATCAATTTCTAAGTACCAAAACTTAGATTAAATGGTCTAATTCACTAAAATCATTCCATACCAGCCTATTGATTTCACATATCAATCTATACAGAATCGAAGTGGTCTCGGGTATTAACTAATACCCGACTCCGGTCTCTTCGAATCCAATGTCATCTTAACCCAAGTTATTCAAGTGATTAAATTTTAAATACTAGATATCACTATTACACAACAATTCATCATAGATAACCGCATTATCTCTGTTCAACCCAACTTATCATATTAAAAAACATTTCATTTCACAAAGCGTCATAATCACAGATCAGGGATAACAAATAATCCAAGGCATTCAAACATCATTCAATCATTCATAAGCAAGATAAATTAGTCATACCATTTTCTAATTAATTTAATTAACTGCCAATGAATTAAATTAATTACTTTATAACTTATAAATCTTGCTTATTTAAAATTAATTAATTATATTCAATTAATTAATCACCCCTTAATTATTTATCTTGATTAATCATCCTTGATTAATCATTCTCTAATTACATTATGTCATTATCCTTAATTAATTACACAAATTAATTAAACCCAAAACTACTACCATTCCTCAATTAATTACATCCAGTAATTTCCCACTAATTATTTCACCAAGTAATTATACTTTATAAATTACACTAAGTAATTTTACTTAACCCATCATTCAATGATTATTTAAATTAATTAAACTAATTAATTAACTTAAATTAATCACATTAATTTAATTAATTACCTTGAGTAATTAATTCCTCTAATTACCTTCATTAAGTAATTATACTTGATCAATTTCCATAAATGATTATCTTTAATTAATTAATATAATTAATTATTTAAATTAATCACATTAATTAATTATCTAATAATCCTTAGTTTATGATCTTCATTAACTATTAACAATTCTTAAATTGCTTCTCTTAAGTAATTAAACTTAGATTAATATTTATTAATTACAAATTAATTAATCTTTAATAACCAATTAATTAATCTCTAATTATTTAATTAATTAAGTGCTTAACTGAAACTTAATTAATCTTTAATTACTTGATTAATTAATCATAAATCATTAATTAATTAAATCAATTAATTACCCATTTTTATTTACCTTAATAATTAAATGAATTACAAATCATTAAATTCTAATTTATCTTTAGGATAAAACCTTTTCTTATCTATGGTTAAATTATCATTCACAAATGCATTTGAAACATTGATTTTCAAATTTACTTTAAATTTCATTTTAAATTCAAGATTTAAAATGAAAACCAATTTATCTTTAACAAAGTTTGAAACCAATTTAAAAACCTTTAAATTCACATGCTTAAAATATACCCTAACATTTAGACTTTTTCAAACATTTAAATTTATAAAACTTTCTTTTATTTCAAAGCCTAGGAGTCAAATTTAGATTTGAATCCAAATTAAAAATTCTGACTTCAACTTTGTTTAAAACCTTCCTTACATTTTAAAATTCCATTTAAATTCAAATTCTTTTTAATACATTCCCAATTACTTAAACGCTTTAAGGTTATTTTAACAATTTGAATTTAAAAACTTTATATTAATTCCAAACTAAGATTCAAAATTTTCTTGAAACCATATTTAAATTTAGATTTAAACTTATTTTAAATCCTTGCTTTATAATTAAATTTCAGTTTTAAATTTAAAGAAAACAGAACAGGTTTCTTTAAAAACTTGTAACATCATTTTATCTAAGCTACCCTAAAAATGCTTCGAGTCCCACCTAAACCGACTTCGAGCCAACCACTCACTAACCCGAGTAAAACTCGTGTTCCATCACTACTCAAAAACCAGCATCACCAGAACAAAGTGCACCGTGCACATGCACGGTGGCCCTGATCGCCTTCGACCATCTCCGACGATCCTCCCTCATCGGCGAACAACTCCACACCTTAACTCGATCATTAGATCATCACCCATAACTCGAAATCGAATTCGAGACTCAAAACCCAAACCCGGAACAGAAAAACAGGAATCACCCCCAAACCTGGAATCGCCTCGACCTCGCGCTTCCGATCACCGGAGTGCCTACAACTCCGGCCAAGCCTTCGCCTACGTCCATACTTCCGTCCCCTCGAGTTTTGTTGCACTCGATCAACCAGAGCAGACATGCCAATCCAAAATACTAAACCCAGATAAACTAGGGCTACAGACCAAAATCAACCACCGCCACCTCCATAGTGATTTGATCAACTCCCAGACAATTTACCCTCAAACTCCGATCACTCCTCCACCACCAGGAAGAACCACGACACCCCAGATCAACTAGATCGCCAAAGGTTACTCAAATATCATTTCCTAGTCAACCCAGAAATGCCCCTTTTTCTCTTTACTAAAAATTATGGTTTAAGTTTTAAAAATCATGTTTCTGGTTGATGATTCAGTTTACATTCTAGAAATTATAAATTAAGATGTTTGAGTTTTGGCAAAACTAACACTTGCCTGTTTGTTTTTGTTTCTAGAGACATTCAAATTTTAAATTAACTTAATTAAAATTTTAAACTTTAGTTTATGCTAAAACAAACCATTTTTGTTTTAAGCTTCAACCCTAACAAAGATTAATCCAAGAGATAGTGATTTTTCTTGGAAACAGAATACAATAGCAAACATATACCAATATACATTCACATATACATACAGAAAAATACACTTGTATATATTCACATAACAGACTTATTCCAGATATTACTCAAGCAACCTGATTCATATACTTAAGTTTTTAGCAAAAATGTTACTCACCTGTAAAAAGTTTGAACAGAGAAAAATCTTGCTTTTGAAAACTGCTAGCTGAAACCCCTTTGATCTTCTTTATCTCCTTGCTTGTTTCTTGTTTTTTTAGTTGTTGTTTAAGTTTCAATTGTAGGATTAGTCTCTGAAATGCTAAGTTTTGATGAATGAAATGGAGTGGAGAAATTGATATATAAGAAACAAGTACGAAGGCTGATATTTTATTTGTACAACAATGGTCAGAGATTTTTTTTTCTATGGTGGCTGAGATGATATATTTTGTGCTAGCATTAATTAAAACTGTCTTGTTTCTTATTATCATACTTATCCATTTTTTTTTCATGTACAACTTGTATACATTTTACTGTTTCCTGTTGTCTTATTTCCTTGCCTATTTATGCTTTCTACTCTATATGCTTCTATAAAATTGTTATATTTTTAGAATTATTCTATGTGTTCATTTTATATTTTTACATAACCATAAATTTACTTTATAAATTTATTTATTTGATCAATCAAAATTAATATTTCGATAATTAAAATCAGTTAATTCCCCAATTAACAGATGTTAAAAAATCCGGGTCGTCACATTCCTCCCCCCTTTGAATCTTTTCGTCCTCGAAAAGGAATGAAACCAGAATTAATAAAATGCTTAAAATCAGATAAATTTTCTTTGATAATTTTTAAAATACTTTAAAAATCTATATAATATTACTAAAATACTTTTATAACTAGATGTTTCGACAAGTCCATCCTTGTTCTCACAGAAATTCAGTCATACGTTGATCAGGCGTAGGACTGAAAATCTATAAGTACTTGGTAAACTCGTTTTCAACACCCAGTGAAAATACTTTGGAAAATAATTTTATTGAAAATATAGAAAACCCTACTTGAACCCTACTTGAACAACATTTTTAACTCCCATGAATAGATAAGCCTACTTCATCGGCTTTCAGTGTTGAGCATGGTATTAATGACTTTCCATAAACAAGTAAGTAAACAACACGATTAACATGTTTCCGACCTTTTCAACTTAACTATTCATCGATCAAGAGTGTAGCCGGTAGGTTAGAGCATCATTGTTTCTAAACCGTACTCGAATAACATTCTTAACTCTTAGAAATAGATAAGCCTACTTCATCGACTTTTAGTGTTAAGCATAGTTAATTGCTTCTCAAAACAAGTAAGTAAACAAAAAATGATTTAGCCACTAAGCAATTCCTAACCCCATTTTAAATCATTTGTTTATAATTTAAAAACCTTTTTAATTGATACACACACACACTAATTTATTTATAAAACTTGATATTTATTAAAATAATTTAAAAGATATTATATTATATAAGATATTAATACTTTAATAAAATAATTAACTAATTTTCTAAAAACTTGATATACTTAAAAATGCTTTTAAAATTATTTAAAATACTTATAATAGATTTTAAAAAATTCATTCAAAATATAACTTGTAACGACCCGGGATTTTCGATCGCTAAAATTCCAAATAGTTAGGAAAAGAAGAAAGAGATAGAAGAAGAAGAAACAGAAACACATCACTGATTCTCACAAATCGCAGCGGATCAAAATATAATATCAAATAAAATAACAGTTATACAAGGAAAACCTATATCAGTTAATTTACATCAATACATCAGAGTTACACTCATACACAAACACTGGACATATACAAATCGCATGTCTCAGATAAACAGAAATAATACCACAGCGGAAACACTCCATATGTTCCTACCATCCAGCTCGTCTCCTGAGCTCCATAACGTCCTTACTTGAAAATCTGTAATACTCGGTCTGACCCGAGCATTACATCAAAGTAACACCCGGGTCAGGCTGGAAACCAGCGTGAGTAAACCCATCTAACATGGAATACAACAGCATAAAACTTACATAAAACCCGGGGTAACTCGTATCAATTTACAAATTCACAATTTGTTATAGACATCACTTATTTCACACATCAATTTCTAAGTACCAAAACTTAGATTAAATGGTCCAATTCACTTAAATCATTCCATACCAGCCTATTGATTTCACATATCAATCTATACAGAATCGAAGTGGTCTCGGGTATTAACTAATACCCGACTCCGGTCTCTTCGAATCCAATGTCATCTTAACCCAAGTTATTGAAGTGATTAAATTTTAAATACTAGATATCACTATTATACAGCAATTCATCATAGATAACCACATTATCTCTGTTCAACCCAACTTATCATATTTAAAAACATTTCATTTCACAAAGCATCACAATCACAGATCAGGGATAACAAATAATCCAAGGCATTCAAACATCATTCAATCATTTATAAGCAAGATAAATTAGTCATACCATTTTCTAATTAATTTAATTAACTGCCAATGAATTAAATTAATTACTTTATTACTTATAAATCTTACTTATTTAACATTAATTAATTATATTCAATTAATTAATCATCCCTTAATTATTTATCTTGATTAATCATCCTTGATTAATCATTCTCTAATTACATTATGTAATTATCCTTAATTAATTACACAAATTAATTAAACCCAAAACTACTACCATTCCTCAATTAATTACATCCAGTAATTTCCCACTAATTATTTCACTAAGTAATTATACTTTATAAATTACACTAAGTAATTTTACTTAACCCATCATATAATGATTATTTAAATTAATTAAACTAATTAATTAACTTAAATTAATCATATTAATTTAATTAATTACCTTGAGTAATTAATTCCTCTAATTACTTTCATTAAGTAATTATACTTAATCAATTTCCATAAATGATTATCTTTAATTAATTAATATAATTAATTATTTAAATTAATCACATTAATTAATTATCTAATAATCCTTAGTTAATGATCTTCATTAACTATTAACAATTCTTAAATAACTTCTCTTAAGTAATTAAACTTAGATTAATCATTATTAATTACAAATTAATTAATCTTTAATAACGAATTAATTAATCTCTAATTATTTAATTAATTAAGTGCTTAACTGTAACTTAATTAACCTTTAATTACTTGACTAATTAATCATAAATCGTTAATTAATTAAATCAATTAATTACCCATTTTTATTTACCTTAATAATTAAATGAATTACAAATCATTAAATTCTAATTTAACTTTAGGATAAAACCTTTTCTTATCTATGGTTAAATTATCATTCACAAATGCATTTGAAACATTGATTTTCAAATTTACTTTTAAATTTCATTTTAAATTCAAGATTTAAAATGAAAACCAATTTATCTTTAACAAAGTTTGAAACCAATTTAAAAACCTTTAAATTCACAAGCTTAAAATATACCCTAACATTTAGACTTATTCAAACATTTAAATTTATAAAACTTTCTTTTATTTCAAAGCCTAGGAGTCAAATTTAGATTTGAATCCAGATTAAAAATTCCGACTTCAACTTTGTTTAAAACCTTCCTTACATTTTAAAATTCCATTTAAATTCAAATTCTTTTTAATACATTCCCAATTACTTAAACGCTTTAAGGTTATTTTAACAATTTGAATTTAAAAACTTTATATTAATTCCAAACTAAGATTCAAAATTTCCTTGAACCCATATTTAAATTTAGATTTAAACTTATTTTAAATCCTTGCTTTATAATTAAATTTCAGTTTTAAATTTAAAGAAAACAGAACAGGTTTCTTTAAAAACTTGTAACATCATTTTACCTGAGCTACCCTAAAAAGCTTCGAGTCCCACCTAAACCGACTTCGAGCCAACCACTCAATAACCCGAGTAAAACTCGAGTTCCATCACTACTCAAAAACCAGCATCACCAAAACAAAGTGCACCGTGCACATGCACGGTGGCCATGATCGCCTCCGACCATCTCCGACGGTCCTCCCTCATCGGCGAACAACTCCATACCTTAACTCGATAATCAGATCATCACCCATAACTCGAAATCAAATTCGAGACTCAAAACCCAAACCCGGAACAGAAAAACAGGAATCACCCCCAAACCTGGAATCGCCTCGACCTCGCGCTTCCGATCACCGGAGTGCTTACAACTCCGGCCAAGCCTTCGCCTACCTCCATACTTCCGTCCCCTCGAGTTTTGTTGCACTCGATAAACCAGAGCAGACATGCCAATCCAAAATACTAAACCCAGATAAACTAGGGCTACAGACCAAAATCAACCACCGCCACCTCCATAGTGATTTGATCAACTCCAAGACAATTTACCCTCAAACTCCGATCACTCCTCCACCCCCAGGAAGAACCACGACACCCCAGATCAACTAGATCGCCAAAGGTTACTCAAATATCATTTCCTGGTCAACCCAGAAATGCCCCTTTTTCTCTTTACTAAAAATTATGGTTTAAGTTTTAAAAATCATGTTTCTGGTTGATGATTCAGTTTACATTCTTGAAATTATAAATTAAGATGTTTGAGTTTTGGCAAAACTAACACTTGCCTGTTTGTTTTTGTTTCCAAAGTCATTCAAATTTTAAATTAACTTAATCAAAATTTTAAACTTTAGTTTATGCTAAAACAAACCATTTTTAAGCTTCAACCCTAACAAAGATTAATCCAAGAGATAGTGATTTTTCTTGGAAACATAATACAATAACATACATATACCAATATACATTCACATATACATACAGAAAAATACACTTGTATATATTCACATAAAAGACTTATTCCAGATATTACTCAAGCAACCTGATTCATATACTTAAGTTTTTAGCAAAAATGTTACTCACCTGTAAAAAGTTTGAACAGAGAAAAATCTTGCTTTTGAAAACTGCTAGCTGAAACCCCTTTGATCTTCTTTATCTCCTTGCTTGTTTCTTGTTGGTTTAGTTGTTGTTTAAGTTTCAATTGTAGGATTAGTCTCTGAAATGCTAATTGAATCGTAGCCTAGTTGAGTCGTGGCCGTGTTAAGGAGTGCTGTGTTAAGTCGTACTGTTTTAAGTCATAGACGACTTAGTAGTTGAGTCGTATACCCAGTTAGGTCGTAACCAACTTAGGGGTTAACTACTGAGTTGTTAGGAGATAGGCGCACGCATTAAGTCGTAGACTGGGGGTTTTGTTAAGTCGTAAGTCGTGAACGACTTATGAAGGCAGACGACTTAGGTGTTTGTTGTTAAGTCGTAGAGTAGCTGAAATCTTTAAGTCGTAGCCTACCTGTTAAGTCGTGAAGCGCTAAGTCGTAGATAGGTCGGCCTGGTAAGTCGTAAGTTGGTGGGTGCTTAGGTCGTAAGTCGGAGACGACTTAAGGAGATAGCCAAATTTCGACTTAAGGAATTTTCTGCTATAAATAGGAAGGGTTTCTCTCACTTTTTGGGATCCGGATTTTGAAGCGACGAAGTGCTGCCATTTTGAGAGCTCGACTTCTACACTTCTTCACTTCTTTTCTCCACTCTAATCTAGTGATTCCATCCATTCAAATTGAAGATTCAAGAGCTTAGATTGAAGATCTTCATCCATTGAAGTGAGATTTCATCGTTTGAAGCGGATTCGTGATAGATCAAGCTTTATCCTTCGCTGTCCAGATCTGAAGCGTGTTGATTTGAGGTTGTTTAGGTGATTTGGTGAGTGGTGATTATCTCTCACATGGATCCAAAGGAGTATATCGGATTGTTGGCTCGATTTGGTGTTAAAATAGTGATTTCCATGCATTTTCTTCATCCTAAGTGTAGATCCATATAGATCCATTGTTCATGATGATGTTACATCCATTTTATCATATGTTAACCTATGCAAGTTCATTCATCAAGTTTGTAGAGATATAATTCATGTTTCATGCTTATTGGACTTTCAACTCTTTAATTACGAAAATGCCATTATTGTTATAATTGTCTACTTAGATCATATTTAAATGCTTGATTGCTTGGATTGATGTTTGATTTGATTGATTGCTATGAACTAGATGATTGATGATTAGATTTAGATCGAAGATGATTCAAAAGCTAAGGGAAAGGCTCTTGAATTGGGAAAGCTGCTCATGGCATATGTAGCAGGATGATGAAGCTCTTATGCATAGATTTGATGATGAGATGTTGAGATGAGGCTTTGCGAGGATGTGATGAAGCGAGGCAATCATGTGATGAAGACTTGGTCTAATCCAGACGGGATCATTCCAAGCATGTTGATAACTCGGTGATATGATTCGAGTTGAGGATAATGAATGGATATGAGAATAGTCGTCGAGGAGGATGACTAGGAGGCTTGGATAGCATCGTTGTTGAAGGTTCTAGCATGCTCTAAGCAAGAGTACGTTTGGGCTGATTTGATAGTCCCAACGGCCAACTGTTGATGGTCGAGTACTCTGGGCAGATTCGATAGTCCTAGGCACGGGCTGCGACGACGTGCGGGAGTTATGTCTAGAACCGGGGTTTCCATTAGCCCTTGACGGACGGCTGAAAGAATGTGCCGGTCATTCAATTAACGGTGATATCGAAGCAATGATAACAGTGATAGCCAGAGTCATGGATGTTTGGTTGTATCGTCATTCGGACTCAAGAGCGGTATTTTCTGGGTGCTTATCTGATTTAGGCCTTGGTACTTGGAAAACATCGCCCTTGACTCGAATGATTATTACTTTAATTTAAATTGTATGCTCTGCTGTGTTGCTTCTGCTTAGTGTGTGTCTGGGGGGCTATCACTGTAGAAAGAGGTGGAGTGGGAGGGTTGTATTCCTATTCCTTTTCCTTTATGCTCTTTTGGTATGTTGTTAGTTAATTTACTGCTCACTAAGACTGTTGTCTGACTCAAGGCTTTATGTTTTTAATTCTTATTGCCTTGGCCTGTTCGTCCATTTTTGGGACGGGCAGACTAGGTAGCAGGTGACAGGTGCTGTTCTCTTCTCACGATGCTGATATCGAAGACGAGCTGGAGGGTTGCATATTATCTTCTTATTATATGTACTGGATGTTCCGCTGTTTTGTATTCTCTGAGTGTTATGTAGTGAGGCTTGATGTATTGGCTATTTGGATGCTTGTATTCAACTATTATGGAGTTTTATATGATATCATTTTGTTCTGTAAAGCTTCACTATACATATGTTCTATTGTATTTTGTCCATGCGCTGTGAGTAATACGATAGATTCTGTTGTTTTAATCTACCCTGACAAGCGTCCATGGTCACCTGGCACACTTTACAGCGCACTATCTCTAGATTCGGTGCAGGGGTCATGGGCGGTCGTCACAAAAGTGCACCGTGCACATGCACGGTGGCCCTGATCGCCTTCGACCATCTCCGACGATCCTCCCTCATCGGCGAACAACTCCACACCTTAACTCGATCATTAGATCATCACCCATAACTCGAAATCGAATTCGAGACTCAAAACCCAAACCCGGAACAGAAAAACAGGAATCACCCCCAAACCTGGAATCGCCTCGACCTCGCGCTTCCGATCACCGGAGTGCCTACAACTCCGGCCAAGCCTTCGCCTACCTCCATACTTCCGTCCCCTCGGGTTTTGTTGCACTCGATCAACCAGAGCAGACATGCCAATCCAAAATACTAAACCCAGATAAACTAGGGCTACAGACCAAAATCAACCACCGCCACCTCCATAGTGATTTGATCAACTCCCAGACAATTTACCCTCAAACTCCGATCACTCCTTCACCCCTAGGAAGAACCACGACACCCCAGATCAACTAGATCGCCAAAGGTTACTCAAATATCATTTCCTAGTCAACCCAGAAATGCCCCTTTTTCTCTTTACTAAAAATTATGGTTTAAGTTTTAAAACTCATGTTTCTGGTTGCTGATTCAGTTTACATTCTTGAAATTATAAATTAAGATGTTTGAGTTTTAGCAAAACTAACACTTGCCTGTTTGTTTTTGTTTCCAGAGACATTCAAATTTTAAATTAACTTAATTAAAATTTTAAACTTTAGTTTATGCTAAAACAAACCATTTTTGTTTTAAGCTTCAACCCTAACAAAGATTAATCCAAGAGATAGTGATTTTTCTTGGAAACAGAATACAATAGCATACATATACCAATATACATTCACATATACATACAGAAAAATACACTTGTATATATTCACATAACAGACTTATTCCAGATATTACTCAAGCAACCTGATTCATATACTTAAGTTTTTAGCAAAAATGTTACTCACCTATAAAAAGTTTAAACAGAGAAAAACTTTGCTTTTGAAAACTGCTAGTTGAAACCCCTTTGATCTTCTTTATCTCCTTGCTTTTTTCTTGTTGGTTTAGTTGTTGTTTAAGTTTCAATTGTAGGATTAGTCTCTGAAATGCTAAGTTTTGATGAACGAAATGGAGTGGAGAGATTGATATATAAGAAACAAGTACGCAGGCTGATATTTTATTTGTACAACAATGGTCAGAGATTTTTTTTTCTATGGTGGTTGAGATGATATATTTTGTGCTAGCATTAATTAAAATTGTCTTGTTTCTTATTATCATACTTATCCTTTTTTTTTCATGTACAACTTGTATACATTTTACTGTTTCCTGTTGTCTTATTTCCTTGCCTGGTTATGCTTTCTACTCTAAAATTGTTATATTTTTAGAATTATTCTATGTGTTCATTTTATATTTTTACATAACCATAAATTTCCTTTATAAATTTATTTATTTAATCAATCAAAATTAATATTCCGATAATTAAAATCAGTTAATTCCCCAATTAACAGATGTTAAAAAATCCGGGTCGTCACATAAAAATAATCATTTTATAATTTATTTAAAAACTAGAAAACCCATGTTTATTTATATTTAAAATTAAACCTTCTACTTTAAGAATTAAATTATTAAAAACACATAAAAACTCCAAACTAATTTTAAAGCACTCTAATATGAGTTAGCAAAGATTTTTAAAAATAATGAAACAAAATACTCAAATTTAAAGTCATTTTCAAAAATTTAATGTTAAAAAACAAAGGCTAAAGGAGGCAGTTTTGCATATAGGAAAGTTTAGCCACTTTTCGATATGTTACTTAACTTTTGAACATCCAACCTTTTAATAGAAACTATCATACACAATATACATCACAAATATGGTGAGAAACTCCTAAGGATCTCTTTACAAAGTTTCTTAGAAATTGCCAAACACATGGCAATTCCTAAGTGCATCTATAGCGACTATCGCTATAAGAGCACTTTCAAATCCAAGTCCGATTCAAACCAAAGTACGGCTACAACCTATGTGCTTTATTTCAAGGCTATGCAACAAGTCATAACAAGTCATACAAGCCCATTCCAGTCATACACGTCGATTACATATGCCATTTGCTTTCCAAAGAAAGAATCAAAACCAATATCACAACATATAGCAATATAAATTCAAGTAACATGTACACAACCAACCATAAGCAAATATACACTTTATATTCATTCAATTGTAAGTTACCTCACACTTAAACAATCAAGCACATGCTTCCACTTTCTACCTCAACCTTGCAAACACCTAACTACTTATCACTCCTTTGCTTTTGCACTTGCCTAGCCTTAAAAGGCCTTGTAATTGCTCATGGCCTATGAAATTTTGGGGGTCTTGTGCTCCAAAACTTCTACTCCAAGTTTCTAAGAGTTGTTGTGGTGTTGTTATAAGGTCCTTTGTAACAACCCAAAATTTAACCCGTAATAATCAATTTGTTAATTAATTAAATAATAAAATAACTTTGTGAAATTTTCAGAATTGAGCCACGGGAGTTGCACCGTTGTGTCCGTGGTAATTTTATGGTCAATTTCCATATATAAAATGTCAGAATCCGAGTTAATATGAGCACCAAACGAAACAATCAAAGAAACGAATATATATATATATATATATATATATATATAATACGGGTCGATGGGCCGGTCGACCTGGGCAAGGGGGCGGTCAACCGCCCGGTCAACTCGCCTTGCCTTTTGCCAAGCGAATGAACGTTCGTTCGTTCAAACAATTTAGCAACGGTTGAACATGTATTTTGCATTGTTTGGATTGATCTGGTCCTTCCATTCATGCATCTGAGGGCCCTATTCAGCCTATGACATGGTTGTATCCTATTCAATCCCCAAATCCAACGGTCTGAGATCCACTTCTACCCCTATAAATAAACCCAAGGCCTAACACTTTTTCCCATTTTAAGATTTTCTCCAATTGGGTTCACCTATTCAGGAAGGAACCTAAGCAGAATAATTTTTCAAGGAGGAAATCGTTTTAAATAAAATGTTTAACAGCCCCAAGTGGATCCGTGAAGGCCTAAAGGGAATAGCTCAGGACCAGAGGTGAGTGATTGTAATTATTTAGATTTTTAAGTAATTTAAAATAACAGGGTTTCCAATAGTTATAGTTTCACTACGATTTTTGGAATAACCTTTTTAGTAGTTTATTTACAGTTTTTTTGAATTCAGTCTATTTCTAGCTATTATTTTCAGTTGATTTTAGTTTATTTCTGTTAATTTTATCTTTTCCATTTGATTATAGTTTATTTACAGTATTTTAATTTATTTACTATTATTTATGCGTAATTTACATCCATTTCCTACGCTTTGGATTTCCTTCTATTTTCAGTTTTCTTTTATTTCTTCTTCTTCTTCGCATATGGATTAGAATAGAATTAAGGGGTGTGGGGTGTTTCACCCTTAGCCAAGTTTGAAGTGATTTGGAGTTGTTTCGAATTTATTTTTCTTGGGAAATTTACGAAAATAGAAGAAGATAAAGAGAGCTAAAATGTAAAAGAGGTCAAATGAGCCATGCACACACTTATATAGGCATCAAGTGGTGCTCTTTAACCTTCCATTCACCTTCCATTTGTGGCCAAGAACGCTCCCCACATGCCTCTATGTGCTTTCTTTCCACCTTATGAAGCCTTAGAAAATAGCTCCTTCCGCTCACACTTATCCACTTTCCTTCTAGAAGATGTTTTAAAGTGATTTAGTGTTAATTATTTTTATTACTTATTAATGATTTCCTAAGTGTTTTAGTGTAGGTAGAAAAAGTTTTAATAGCTTATATTGAATAAAAATCCATTTATCGATAAACAGATTTTCAGTCACATTATCGATATTTCTCCAAATTAAATATTTTTGTAAACAATTTCAAAATAAGTTTTCTATTCATTATTCATTAATTAAAAGATGTTTAACAAGGTTACAAAATCATATTTATAACACTTAACTATATTTCAAAAAAGTTACAATATTCAAAGACGAAGTGTTTAAAATTACGGGTTGCTACATTCTCTCTCACTTTGAACATTTCGTCCTCGAAATTCAAACAAGAACGAAAATAAAATAAGATAAAAGAAACAAGATACAAAATTAGAGTACTGCTGAAACTATATACATACTAAACTTCAAATCAAAATGCATATTAAGTGACTCCACCTCAAACGGTGAGTACAATACAAAAGATATTCCAAGATAAGAAACTACTAGTCTATAAACAACTATGGATAGGACTTCCTTATCCTATCCTCCGTCTCCCATGTAAAATCCTGAGCACCCTTGCTCCACTGTACCTTAACCAACTTCATGAACTTAGTCCTCAATTGCTTAGTATCTCGCTCAACAACTAGAATAGTTTGCCTTATAATAGTCAAATTTGACCCAACCTCCAAGTCCTCCTGTTGCAATGCTTCCACTATCATAGAAGGATCATGCACAAACTTAAGAAATTCCAAACATGAAATACGTTGTCCACACTCGATAGTCTAGTTGGTAACTCAACTTTATACGTGAGTGTACCAATCCTATCCAGAATTGAGGACGGTCATATATAATGAGGAGCCAACTTCCCATCCCTTCCAAACAGTGCAACACTTCTCATTGGAGAAACCTTTACGAACACAAAGTCCCCAACTAAGAATTCCAAGTCTCTACGCCTCTCGTATGCATAACTCTTCTGTCGATTCTGCGCTTCCTTGATTTGCTTCCGAATCTCCATTACCTTATTTGACACCTCTCGAATCATTTCTGGTCTAAGTACTAGACGATCTCTAGGTTCCACCTAACACAATGAAGATTTGCAAGGCCTTCCATACAATGCCTCAAATGGTACCATTCTAATACTAGCCCGGTAATTCTTGTTGTAAGAAAACTCAACAAGTGGTAAGTTCTCTTCCCACAAACCTCCAAAATCTAAAATACAAGTCCGGAGCAAGTCCAACACATGGTTCACCCTCTCCGTTTGCCCATCGGCCTGTGGATGGTAAGTGGTACTCAAACTAAGCTCGGTCTCCGAAGCCTCATACAACCCCTTCCAGAACTGGCTTGTGAATATTAAATCTCTATCACTCACGATGTCACAAGGAACTCCATGAAGTCTGATGATCTCCTTAACATATAACTTGGCTAAAGTAGAAACCGTCCTCGTAGTCTTAATTGGTAAGAAGTGCACACTCTTAGTCAATCGTTCCATAAAACCTAAACAACTTCGTTACCCCTCCTCAACCTTGGTAGCCCGCCGATGAAATTCATGGATATCAGCTCTCATTTCCATTTAGGAATCTCTAGTGGCTGAAGTAGCCCAGCCGTCTTTTGGTGACTGCCTTTAACTTGTTGGCAGTTAGCACACCTACTCACAAAGATAGAAATGTCTCTCTTCATGCCCTCCCACCACGACATCTGCTTCATGTCTTGATACATCTTAGTAACCCCTGGATGTATCGTCAATCATGAATGATGACTATCTGTCAGTACCTCCTTCCTAGTCCCATCCACATCGGGAACACACAACCTTCCATTCAACTTCATTATACCGTGGCTATCAACCTTGAATCCCGGCCACTTCTCTGATTCCTCATTCTCACCTACCGCTTTGGCTATCCTAGCAATATGAGAATCTCTAATATGATTTCCTTTGGTACGGCTAATTAGGTTCGAACGAACCTCTACATTTGCCACAACTGCATACCTCCTAACGAGCGAATTAGCTACAACATTAGCTTTTCCTGGCATATACAATATATATTTAGATCATAGGCCACAAGAAACTCCAACCACCTCTATTGCCTTATGTTATGGTCCTTCTACGTGAAAAGAAACTTTAAGGATTTATGGTTCATATACAACTCGAACCTCTCGCTAAGTAAGTGATACCTCCACATCTTGAACACAAAAACCACCGCTAACAATTCCAAGTTATGGGTTGCATACCTCGCTTCATGTGGTTTGAGATGCCGACTGACATAAGAGATAACCCTTCCATACTGCATCAACACGGCACCTAAACCTATTCCATATGCATCTATGTAAATAGTTAAATCCTCGCCTTCATCGAGAACAGTAAGAACACGAGCACTAGTTATCCTTACCTTTGGCTCTATGAATGCTTGCTCGCATTTATCAGTCCAAACAAATTTGAAATCTTTCTTCATCAAATTCTTCAAGCGAGACACAGTCTTTGAGAAATCCCGAATGAATCTCTCGTAACCACCCACTAATCCCAAGAAACTTCTAATCTCAGTTGTGCTTTCTGGCCTCTTCAAGTCCTAAACAGCTATAACCTTAGCTAGATCAACAGAAATACCTTCAACCGAAACAACATGGCCCAAGAATCTAACTTTCGACCACCGAAAGTGACATTTTAAGAACTTGGCCTTCAGCACATGCTCTCCTAATTTTTTTAATACAGTCCTCAAATGGCATGTATGCTCCTCCTCGATCTTGGTGTAGACTAGAATAACATCAATAAATACAAGAACAAACTTATTTAACACATCGTGGAAAACCCGGTTCATTAAGTCCACGAAATATGTTGGAGCATTAGTTAGGCCGAACGACATAACTAACCACTCATAAAACCATCAGATCGAAAAGCTGTCAAAATGATGAATTCCCGTAGCAAGATCAAGCTGACAAAACACTCGAGCACCATGAAGCTGATCAAACAAGTCGTCTATCCAAAGGATACTTGTTCCTAACAGTTTGCTTGTTATACTCGCGGTAATCGACACAGTCTTAAAGAACCATCCGCCTTCGTAGCAAACACGATGGGCACTCCCCGATTCGAAGGACTCGGTCGAATCAAGCCTTTCCACAACAAATCATTGACCTGGTTAGATAGTTCCAATCTCTCCCCCGGTGCTAGTCTACGAAAGGCAACACGATAGGTTTAGCATCCTTAATTAAATCGATGTGAAATTCTATCTCACGATGAGGTGGTAAACCAGAAATCTCTTCAAACACATATGCAAATTCTTACACAATAAAGGTCAAACCCCAACTCCTTTTCCGCCACATCAAGAGAATAACGAAAACTACACATAAGTGAGCCAGGTCCATCACAAGACACCATCAGACCTCTATTCCCTTCTTCAATACAACAGTTCGCTTAACACAATCCATGACTACATTATTTCGAAATAACCAATCCATCCCAAGCAAAACATCAAACCTCATAAAACCCAGAACATACGTATCACAAGGAAAGAGGTGGTCAAAAAATCTAACCGGAACTCCAAAGTAAACCATATTAAGGTTGGTCGAGCCCCCTATAGGGTTCGGCACACAAATAGAGTCAGAAGCCATAAGTGGCTCCAGTCTTAATGTATCAACAAGGCTACTAGAAATGAAACTAAGAGAAGCACAAGTATCAAATAAAACACGAAAAGGAATGGAATAAATAGATAGAATACCTTCCAGAACTTTCTTCCCCCTCTGCAGCTGTAGAAGTAGAAGGTGTTGTAGCAAGTGCAAAAGCTATAGGCTATGTCTCTTCTGAAGCATCAGACAATACCTAACTAAGTGCCCTATCTGTTGGCAGTTGTAGTGACCACAATGCAAACTGAGCTTTGACTGCCTGTGGCTCAAACTTCAGTACCTTAGCAATCGGTGCCTTAATTATCTATGTCTTAGCCACTTGTCCTCCCCAACCTGAGCTACAATTTCTAGCAAAGTGCCCCTTCTTTCCACACTTATTAAGAACAAAATCGGAAATATCCCACGATGGCTGAAACTTATGCTTGTTATCCCCAGCAGGTGCATAAATAGACGTCTTCAAAGCCAAACTCTCAAATCTCAAACCTATGCCTTCTAGATCGACGAATGATCTGTAACAACCCGAATTCCAATGGGTCCGGATTTTTCACAAAAATGCTAAAACCCAAACGCACTGAAACAGGAGTTGGGAATCTGGTATCCTACAAATAGACAAAGACAAATATATCAGAGCTCAATTAATATCTCAAAGTGTAATTAACTAAAATATAATAGTAAGTAAATACTCACCAATATAATAACACTTTCTAAACAAGTGTCTTAAAGCTAGGAAGTCTCCGCCATCTACTAAACCTGTAGGATGTTATGAGGAGGTGGTCAGACCTAAAGTTCTGGTGAATGGACAAATTATACACTTCTAGGCTTAATTCTACATATATCGTTTTAGTTCCAATTACTGTTATATTAGGTTATTGGGTTTACAATACTGTCGCCTTCATGCGTGAATCGTGCCCATCTACTTCTTAGTAGATTAAAACCTAACAACTAATATATATATAGCTATATACCCAATGACCGCATTAGTCCTAGGTACTACCCATAGTACCTTCCGTATCCTCCTCGTAAAGGACTCCATCGCCTTGCTTCCTTGGCGTTCTGTGACAATATCTGTAATGCATAGCTTTGTGAGGCCTACAATAAATATGTTCCGTCGTCTACTATGAAAACATAAAACGATGTCCACACTAGCTTAAACTAATGCTCAGACATCCACAACATACCACCTGGTGCGTACATTGAGGACTATACATAATCGTTATGTCTACTCTCTGAATCCCGCCAACAAGGTCTACCTTGTACGGAACTCGGTCGATGATTTTCTATATCTGTAAAGGACTGCTTCGTTAGGCCTACAATACAGATATTCTAGTTGGTCAGTCACTTTTCTCGTCGTGGCTATGGCCCCATGCAGCCACTCCTCAACTAAATCAAAAGACCTCTAAAGAGTTAAGTGGAAGTGCCCTACTACAAACAATCTAACATCCAATTGGCGGTGCCCCTCACCCAATGTCTCGATAGTGAAAGAATCATTGGTCTGTTGGTTTAACTCTAGTCTTTCCCGAACTCGTTCTTGGTTTTAATGTTGGCGTGATATCCGCATGCGACTATCCTTTTGGGTCCTGCCCACTAAACTTACTTGCAAGTACTAGGACATACAAATATCCTACTCCTAACACCAAACCCTTCGGACTGCCTACAATGGTCCTGCCATGCAAAAAACAGTCAAGGCATACTCTCTTGATGGAACATCTACAGACCTGCCTCCGGGAATGCAGCTTCGTTAGGCCTACCTAGAGGGCCACCCTAGAGTACCCTCATGTCCCGTTGAAGTCTCGTACTTCCTTCTAGCCCAAAATAACTAAGTTGGACGTGCTTCTCCTATACTGAAATCTGTGATGAACTGCTTCGTTAGGCTCTTCATCCTTTGGGCTGCTTCAAACGCATCTCTCTCTTCTATTAGACCCTAAGTCTAATATTTTAATTTGCATTTAGTTTACTTTTCTTATTTTGTTGGCTACTAGTTTACCATAATTAGCATGTTCTTGCCCTCATCTCATTTCTGGCTATTGTGAGACCGCCATTGATCTAATAGGGGATGCTATTAGAATTGCCACTTCTATTAACTTGCTTATTAACTTAATTTAACTCTTAAGTTTATTAAATAAGCATCTTCTGTTATCTTTGTTCTATTTGCTTATTAACTTAATATAAATCTTAAATATGCTTCTACTATTTGCTTATTTATTCTAAGTTTCAAAATAATCCTTTCTATTCTTTTATTTAATCATAACCTATGTTATAATTATCCTTGTAATTGTCACTATTATTTCTTTTATACTCTGTATATAATTACAAGTGTTTCTCTTCTGTTCTAGTATGTCCTCTTTTATTATGATATAGAATTCTTTGTAAATTTTCTTTTTCTACATAATTCACAAATTATCATAATAACTGTCTCTTTAAATAATCTGCATGGTAAATGCAGATCTAGCTTCGTTATCGTTTACAGCCCCAATTTCTTATCTAATAATTTACTTTATCCATTTCATACTTTACTTTATTTTCTTTTATTCTAGGAATTAATTCTATTTTATTTGGTTGGTTGTGAAAACTATACTAAAAATCCATTTCCATAATTTAATACTAAATAATACTATAAACAATAATTCGTAACTGCAAGATATTTCTTTCATTATTTTGGGATAGTGTAAAATACAGTGGTTTCTCTATTTTACACTAGTTCCCTTATTCTTCCTTTTATTCTTGCAGTTACGTTTATCGTTGTCTTTTAATTATTAAATTATAGAAATGTATCCTAGTTTCTAAACCAACCAATTAATCTATTACTTACTCCCAAATTAAATTATTAGATAATTCTATTGTTTCCGTTTAGCGTAATTTATTACAGAATCCCACTTTTCTAATTTTATTCCAATTTTCTGATTTTCTTATTTTACAACTATTTCATAAAGTCTAGCATCTTAATCCATAACCACGAATTCTCTTACTAACTATATTATTCGCGTCAAAAGGGAATAAAAAGGAACTAGTATTAAGGCTAAATAATGACTTTAGAATATATGTGAATAACTGTAAATTTCTTACTTTTAGGCTTACGCCTTTTTCTAACTGTCAAGCCTAACTAAATATACATGCTCTTTAAAATTTACAGTGTTTGCATGGCTGATTAACAGAATTAAATTACTGATATAATTACTGGAATAAATTATCTAGCAGGAATTCAACGATAATGTATTATAAACGTAAAAGAATATAATTAAATTCACTCACATGTCGTCCTTAGCTTTGTCTGTGCTTAGCTTGGCTCCATTGTCCTTCTGGATCACCCTCCAAGATGCATAATATTTAAATTTAGAAGATCTTCTCCCCAGAAATATTTTCTTTTTAGGGTCCAGCCTTTTGGCCAAGGACTCAAAGAAATATTTTCTATTTAGGGTTCAGCCTTAGGCCAAGAATCCATCGGGAGAAAATCTAATTGTGAGAAAAGAGCTAGGCCTAGGGTTCTATTTATAGGGGAGCTTGCGGATCTCGAATCGTTGGATTCTTGGATTGAATCTAGGGCCACCACATCATAGTGCGACCTGGACCCATCGAATTGAAGAACGTATGGCTCAGATCGCTTAAAAACTAGAAATTTCGTCACTGCGCGTACGTGGACGAAGCTTCGTTCAGGTCGCTATGTGGGTCGACCGTGCAGTCGACCATTGGGCTAATTGGTGGACCTCTTGGTCGGCACATACACGTATATTTTAGTATTATTATTATTTTCTTTTTTTTTTGTTACTCGTTCTCATTTCATTCCTAACTTCTTCATATTGGCTTGGATTTTGACAAGTTATATAGGGAAACTGATCAGAAAATCGCCCCGGACGCAATGGTACAAGTACCAAAGCCATATTGCGATAATTCCAAAAATATTTATTTTCATTGCTTATCGTTTATTCATTATTATTTTTAACTATATAAAAATGTTGGGTTGGGTGTTACACTCCCACCCTTAGGAAATTTCGTCCCCGAAATTTGAAAAGGGTGAAATTTATGTAATCCCTCGCATTAATTACAACCATTTTGTGTATATCCAATTTTGCAACCATTCGTGCTTTTGTGCAAAAGTGCTTTTCAACACAAAATATATGCATGTACATAAATTTCTAAGCGGTACCTCCTATATGAATGCTTTTTATTTTTAAAATTTCACTTTTAAAACATGATGCACACAACCTAAAAATACTTGCAATTTCTATATGAATGCAACTTTTCGAGAAATTAAAATATTTTTCACCCAATTTTTCCCACACTCTTATTGAATAGGGGTGTAGTTCAATCGAATTCTTCATCCAAATCATAACACACAACTTTTAACATTCGAATTTCAGAAAAATCTAATTTTCTAAATTCGATTTCTTATGTTAGAAAGAACTGAGAAACTTCATATTTCTTTGATTTTTCTTTTACGCACGTCTTTCCCCATATTTGGAATTTTTAGGTTCCTATCCTATACAAATCCCTTTCTATTTTACCCAAGCACGGTTTACATAAGAAAATAGTTTTTTAAATCTTTAGTTGACGTTTCCGTAGCTTCTCTTTACTTTGTTGTTTTCCTTTTTGGTTATTCTTATTTATGCTTTTACTTTTTATAATAACATCTTATGTCCTTATTCTCTATTTGTGAACATCACAAAAATAAAGAGAAAAAACATCAATACTGATCTACTACAAAAGAGTTTTCAAATGCTTACATAAGAGTACTATTTTATATCTAAAGAGAAAACAAATCCTACTACATTACGGTGCTAGATAGGTGACACAAGTAGGCAAACACAGCTATCATCTCGAGCTAGGAGGCCTAGGACCCTGTCCGCCCTGATACAAGAAGGCCCTATTAAAAGAATCAAAACAGCTAAGGAACTCCTCCTACCGCCTAGTGCTCATCACAATCTCCTACTGCGTCTTAGCTAACTCCTGTTGTGTCCTAACCAACTCCAGCTATCCTCGTGGAAGCTCCGCATGCTCCTTGGCGAGCAGCTCGGGCCCTTCGGCAATGCTTCTAAATTGGTCATTGTAGCTCGACGGTGGAGGGGGATGAGGGGGTCCTGCTCCCTCCCCCCAAGATCCATATTCCCATGCAATTTACGTCGTGGGCTCTGATGGCCAAGCAGGCCATGGTGACTCTACATGCTTAATGCCGCCTCCAAATGGTGGCAAAGGAAAGTGTTGCTGCTCGTGAAAGTACCGTGGTGCCTGGAAATGTGGCTCGTGCTCCTGCTCCTCCTGTGAAGCCTGTATCTGATCAAAACCTATATTTATCCTCCTCGGAGTGGATGAATCAATCATGGGTTAGGCCTGCTCACTGTAAGTCTCTCTCTCCATCTCAACTCCGGCCCACCTAAAGACATATGTCCAAAGGTGACAATATATCATAGTAGATCGGCGAAATCCCACCGCGGTCATGTACTGGGTCATAATCATCCTAGCCCAGTTCACCTGCAAGCCTCCGAATATGGCGTAGGTGGCCTGCCTCACTATGGGGTAGATCTGGTCATAGCTCCCATCTTGGGGAAAAGGTTATGCTGCAAAATGTGTATAACCAACCTAGCTAATGGGCGCAACTATCCAACGTGCCATTCGGGGTGTTGTGGATCTACTAAAATCTGCTGCAAGACGGCCATGTCAGTCATCTCAATATGTCCTACCCCCAATCCATGTCCTCTAATATCTAAAATACTAGCCAACTGAGTCTCGGTAAATACTATCCTCACTCCCTTGACCTCCGACTGGAAGGCCAACTCCTCATCCTCGTCACTAGTACGTAAGTTAGCATCAAAAAGACGTACTAACCTGGGATACGCTCGCCGCTCGAACGTCTCATGGCTCAGAATCCGTCGAAGCCCTGTGTCCAAGAAGAACTGCTCTAAAGGGGTGCCCGGAAAATCAGAAAACTTCATCGCCCTTCCTTGCAGAATCTGGTATGTGGCTGTACCAGAGTAAGACTGCACAATCCTCCTTTCACTCTGGGACCATGCTATCTCCTGTGGTGTAAGGTGGGGAAAAAGGTGGACTAAAGAGGGTCTTGAAGGCATGGCGAAAAACTCTCAGATTTGTGAAAAAGAAGTATGGATCCGAGTAGATCTCACGACACACTTCGATTTGGCACTAACCGTGAGCGATACGGTGGAGTTTTTGAGGCGTTTGGGTGGTTGGAAGGGGTGGTTTTTGGGTTTGGGTGTTGTCTTCAGGGAGGAGGAAATAAGAATGACGAAGGAGAAGGGGGGCACGCGTTTATAAGCATTCGAATGAACTAAGGTAGTCGACCCGCCTTAGTAAAAGGTTGACCACATGGTCGACCAGGTCGGCCTGTTTTCCAAACTTTTTTTTTCATGCTGCCGTGTCGCCTTCCTCCTCCTTAACTAATCAAAGCCTAATCTATTTGTTTTCGGTTTGTCTGAGTCGTGGTTACGACTTTGGCTAAATTTCCTTTGGTCGCCCTCCACCCTCCACCCTCCAAGTGGAGTCTTAACGTCTTTTATATTCCAACTGAACCTCTTTTATCATCTTGCTCCAACCACTTTAATTGTCTAAACCCAATTTTTTTTTTCAAAAATGGTTTTAACACCTTTACTGCTAAGGAAATATTTTTTCGTGCTTACAAACCTTTTCGTACTAAAATAAGAGTTTCAAAATATGTTTCTACTTGGGTCAAGACAGATGTTGCGTAAAACACTGTCACTACAGCCCAAAGTACTAGCCTTTATAGTAAATAATATCTATATATTATTTTATATTTTTCTAAACAGTATAATCTTATATATTTTCTCTTCTACATAAAACCATAACCCCTTTTTCTTTTCAAATCTAAAAATGCTTTAAAGTTGTTTCTCCCCAACTTTCCATATTTAAACTAATACAAATATAGAGTTGTAAACTTTTAAGCTTAAAACTTGAAATTTTCCTAAAACTTTTTCAAACTCTTAAAATTTTAATTATTGGGCTAGATTCAAAGTGGCTTTTTAACTCCCTTACGCTTCCCCAAATACCCCTAAAGAAGTTACTCTACTCAATCCAATATGCTTAATTCATTTCCTTTTTATGCTTATCTTTAGTTCTAGGGTCATAATGCCAAATCTGCTTGTCTGAAATAATTACCAATAGGCACTTGTTTTCGCAAGACTATTCCTTACTGAATCTAAAAATCTTTGCTATATGAGGTCTTTTAGCTTTTGGGATTCCTTATTCCAAGCTATGATATACTCAAAAGAATGGACTTCTCTTTGGGTTTAAGAGTACATATATATTTATTAAAAATACAAATACGTTCACTCACTATCTACCTAGGAATTCTAAACCTAGGCTCTGATACCAAATGTAACAACCCGAATTCCAGTGGGTATGGATTTTTCGCAAAAATGCTAAAACCCAAGCCCACTAAAACCCAAGTTGGGAATCTAGTATCCTGCAAATAGGCAAAGTCAAATATATCAGAGCTCAATTAAATATCTCACAACGGAATTGACTAAATATAATAGTAAGTAAATACTCACCAATATAATAACACTTTCTAAACAAGTGCGTTAAAGCTGGGAAGTCTCTGCCATCTACCTAACCTGTAGAATGTTATGATGAGGGGGTCAGAACAAAAGTTCTGGTGAATGGACAAATTATACACTTCTAGGCTTGATTCTACATATATCGTTTTAGTTCCAATTACTGTTATATTAGGTTCATTAGGTTTACAATACTCTCGCCTCCATGCGTTAATCATTCCCATCTACTTCTTAGTAGATTAAAACCTAATAACTGATATATATATAGCTATATTCCCAATGACCACATTGGTCCTAGGTACTACCCATAGTACCTTCCGTATCCTCCTCGCAAAGGACTCCATCATCTTGCTTCCTTGGCGTTCTGTGACTTTATCTGTAATGCACAGCTTCGTGAGGCCTACAATACAGATGTTCCATTGTCTACTATGAAAACGTAAAACTATGTCCACACTAGCCTATACTAATGCTCGGACATCCACAACATACCACCTGGTGTGTACATTGAGGACTATATGTAATCGTTCGGTCTACTCTCAGAATCCCGCCAACAAGGTCTACCTTGTACGGAACTTAGTCGGGGATTTTCTATATCTGTAAAGGACTGCTTCGTTAGGCCTACAATACAGGTATTCTAGTTGGTCTGTCTCTTTTCTCGTCGTGGCTATGGCCCCACACAGCCACGCCTCAACTAAATCGAAAGAACTCTAAAGAGTTAAGTGGCAGTGCCCTACTACAAACGATCTAACATCCAATTGGCGGTGCCCCTCACCCAATGTCTCGATAGTGAAAGAATCATTGGTCTGTTGGTTTAACTCTAGTCTTTCTCGAACTCGTTCTTGGTTTTGATGCTGGCGTGATATCCGCATGCGACTATCATTTTGGGTCCTGCCCCACTAAACTTACTTGCAAGTACTGGGACATACGAATATCCTACTCCTAACACCAAACACTTCCGACTGCCTACAATGGTCCTGCCATGCAAAAAACAGTCAAGGCATACTCTCTTGATGGAACATCTACAGACCTGCCTCCAGGAATGCAGCTTTGTTAGGCCTACCTAGAGGGCCACCCTAGAGTACCCTTATGTCCCATTGAAGTCTCAACTTCCTTCTAGCCCAAAATAACTAAGTTGGACGTGCTTCTCCTATACTGAAATCTATGATGAACTGCTTCGTTAGGCTCTTCATCCTTTGGACTGCTCCAAACGCATCTCTCTCTTTTATTAGACCCTAAGTCTAACCTTTTAATTTGCGTTTAGTTTACTTTTCTTAGTTTGTTGGCTACTAGTTTACCCTAATTAGCATGTTCTTGCCCTCATCTCACTTCTGGCTATTGTGAGACCACCATTGATCTAATAGGGGATGCTATTGGTATTGTCACGTCTATTAACTTGCTTATTAACTTAATTTAACTCTTAAGTTTATTAAATAAGCATCTTCTGTTATCTTTGTTCTATTTGCTTAGTAACTTAATATAAATCTTAAATAAACTTCTACTATTTGCTTATTTATTCTAAGTTTCAAAATAAGCCTTTCTATTCTTTTATTTAATCATAACCTATGTTATAATTATACTTGTAATTTTCACTATTATTTCTTTTATACTCTGTATATAATTACAAGTGTTTCTCTTCTGTTCTATTCTGTCCTCTTTTATTATGATATAGATTTCTTTTTAAATTTTCTTTTACTATATAATTTGCTTATTATCATAATAACCGTCTCTTTATATAATATGTGCGGTAAATGCAGATCCAGCTTCGTTATCGTTTACAGCCCCAATTTCTTATCTAATAAATTACTTGATCCATTTCATACTTTACTTTATTTTCTTTTATTCTAGGAAGTAATTCTATTTTATTTGGTTGGTTGTGAAAACTATAATAAAAATCCATTTCCATAATTTAATACTAAATAATATTATAACCAATAATTCGTAACTGCAAGTATTTCTTTCATTATTTTGGGATAGTGTAAAATACAGTGGTTTCTCTATTTTACACTAGTTCCCTTATTCTTTCTTTTATTCTTGCAGTTATGTTTATCGTTGTCTTTTAATTATTAAATTATAGAAATGCGTCCTAGTTTCTAAACCAACCAATTAATCTATTACTTACTCCTAAATTAAATTATTAGATAATTCTATTGTTTCTGTTTAGCGTAATTTATTACAAAATCTCACTTTTCTAATTTTATTCCAATTTTTCGATTTTCTTACTTTACAACTATTTCATAAAGTCTAGTATCTTAATCCATAACCACGAATTCTCTTACTAACTATATTATTAGTGTAAAAAGGGAATAAAAAGGAACTAGCAATAAGGCTAAATTATGACTTTAGAATAGATGTGAATAACTGTAAATTTCTTACTTTTAAGCTTACGCTTTTTTCTAACTGTCAAGCCTAACTAAATATAAATGCTCTTTAAAATTTACAGTGTTTGCATGGCTGATTAACAAAATTAAATTACCGATATAATTATTGGAATAAATTATCAAGCGGGAATTCAACGATAATGTATTATAAACGTAAAAGAATATAATTAAATCCACTCACCTATCGTCCTTAGCTTTGCATGTGCTCAGCTTGGCTCCATTGTCCTTCTGGATCCCCCTCCAAGGTGCATAATATTTAAATTTAGAAGATCTTCTCCCTAGAAATATTTTCTTTTTAGGGTCCAGCGTTTTGGCTAAGGACCCAAAGAAATATTTTCTATTTAGGGTTCAGCCTTAGGCCAAGAACCCATTGGGAGAAAATTTAATTGTGAGAAAAGAGCTAGGCCTAGGATTCTATTTATAGGGGAGCTTGGGGATCTCGGACCGTTGGATTCTTGGAATGAATCTGGAGCCACCACATCACAGGGTGATCTGGAGCCTTCGGATTGAAGAACGCACGGCTTAGATCGCTTAAAAACTAGAAAATTCGTCACTGCGCATACCTGGACGAAGCTTCGTCCAGGTCGCTACGCGGGTCGACCGGGCGGTTGACTGCCCAAAGCCACCGGTCGAACGTTGGGCTAATTGGGTGGACCTCCTGGTCGGCCCATACACGTATATTTTATTGTTATTTTTTTTTTTTTGTTACTCGTTCTCATTTCGTTCTTAACTTCTTCATATTGGCTCGGATTTTGACAAGTTATATATGGAAACAGATCAAAAAATCGCCCCGGACGCAATGGTACAAGTTCCGTAGCCATATTCCAATAATTCCAAAAATATTTATTTTCATTGCTTATCGTTTATTCATTAATTTTTTTTAACTATATAAAAATGCAAGGTGTTACATCTTGAATGTGATTAATCATGTACCTTTGGAACTCTGGACGTATACCCACAATAAATGTCTCATTCTTCTCTAGTAACGTGTCAACTAACCCCAACCTGAACTAAGATAACGCAATGAATCTGTTCTCAAACTCCGCCACTATCATGGCCCCCTTCTTCAGATCGATGAAGCTCCTGAGCAACAAAGTACTTCCAGCCTCCAGAACAAACTTCATCTCAAATACCTCCTTAAATTATGCCTAAGAAAAGTCATTCTCCTATACATCTGCAGTAATAGGATTTCATCAATCCATAGAAGTGTCGGTCAAATGTCGCGATGCCACACGATGCTTCACCGCATCATCCAACTTCATATCCCTAGAAATCCTATCATACAAATAAAGCCAAGTTTGAACCTCGATAATAACCTCTATGCCACTAAACCTCTTACCGCCTAACCTCTCATAATCATAGCAAAGTGAAGCAAAGCCAATGTTGGCCGAACCTGCATGACCTCTTCTACTACTTTCACCATCGGTTCCTCTATAGAAGCGGCATTCCTCGGTGCCCGATTACCTCCATTAGTGACAGTGCTACCCCGACCACCTCTACCTCCTCTAGCATTAGCAGTTCTAGTACTCGTAGTTCTTACTATGTGAACATAGCAAAACAACTTAAGGATATAAAAGGATAGAGTTATTCAAAGAAAGAGTTATTCTTAAAGAAAATATGAAAAAAGGGGTAGGTCTATAGAAAAATACAAATATGTTTTCGTATATATAATACACTCAACTCATTCTAGGGTCTCACTTACCTTATCTCTAATGAGCCATATCTAACCAAAGCCAAGGTATTCACTAAACCTTTGCTCTGATATCAGATGTAACGGCCCGACTTTTTGATCCTCGAATGTCGACACTAAATACATCCACGGTATACATGAGCAGAGCACCCAAGTGCCGAAAAGATAGATAGTTAGGGTAAAATAAAAATAAAAATAAACAGAACAAGAAAGAAAGGACATAATATCAGAATCTCACAGTGGAATGATAATATATAATATCCAAAAGATAGTATAAAGAGTTACTCCGAATACAAAACAATTTTAAATTTACTAAACCTAAGTACTATCATCAGCCCGGACAGTTATAAATGCTTGTCCTTACGATGCAAATACACATGTATAGAATAAAATGCAATAGAAATATAAGTAAACAGATAACAGAATATTTCAACTCGTCTCCTGAACTCTGAAGCATCTAAAGTAAAACCTACTTTACTCAACCTACTCGAAATAGTACACGAGGAATTTAGGACAAATAAAAACCATATGTCAAACAGAAGTCTGGTATGAGAAAACTCAAGATACGTGAATACATGTAACAGTAACTAATGAGACCATACAGATCACTAGAAAAGTTATCCCTTTAAAAGAAACCAACCATACATTAAGTTAATATAATGATATAATAGATAATGTCTAGGATGTAAAATATAAATCAGAAGATAGTTGTGTTGCTTGCGTCTCACAATACGACAATATTAGAAGTACATCTAAAACCGCTAAGGTACGTTTGCCTATGGATTTTCCACGGAGATGCCTCTAGTAAATTGAAGTGGATCTACATGCACAAGGATCAAAAACCACTTTCTGAGCATTGTATAGCTCTAGATAAAATATACCATAAGGTAAAGACAACTAACCCACGCCCTAACACATGGAACCAAGTATCAACAACTCCTGCTAGAAACATTGATAATCATACTCTAAATATGGAGTTGACGTACCCTTTCGTGGGTTAGCTTAGCTAAACCCCAAGTTGTGCATCCTACTTTATCTTCAACCATTTCTGATGTCGTGGTCACATTCAACATCTTTCACATAAGTCTTCTCTACACGAATAGAATAAGAATCCTTTCCAAAAATCCCAACATAAGTTGACTGAACAATTCTAATTTTGTCTTCCCCCTTGGACTTAACCTTAGTATAGACAGTTCAAATCTATAGCATGAGTCTAAAATGTTAATGTTGACCTCTCCCTTGGATTTAACCTTAAGATAGATGGTTCAACTCTATAATATTCCACTTAACAACTGCTTCCAAAACATAGACTTGTATAAAAGTTTTGAAGTGGTATTCGATAAGTAAAACACTTACCAATCCCGGATTCTTTAAAACTAAATTGATGAATTTTCAGTAAACTCAGTTTAGGTTATTTTAGAAGTAAGCTAACTATATAAAGAGGAGTCATCCCTGGAGGATCTCGTATATATAAGTTCTTAAAGCTAGAGACGTTTCATACGAATACCCTCCCCAGGGGATCTTAAACCATATGAAGCCGTGAAGCTTTTAGACACTTCCTAAGTTAATATTTGGTCATGTTCAATAATAGACTACTCAACTATCTAGTTCTACAAATGATCGCTTATGGAAATCAAGGTTCGTATACTTAACATATTTCCAACCTTTTCATCTTAATTATTCCTCGATCAAGTGTGAAGCCGGTAGGTTAGATCACTATTGCTTCTAAACCCTACTCGAACAACATTCTTAACTCTCACAAATAGATAAGCATACTTCGTTGGCTTTTAGTGTTAAGTATAGTATTAATGACTTTCCATAAATAAGTAAACAACACGATTAACACGTTTCCGGCCTATTCACCTTTACTATTCCTCGATCAAGAGTGTAGCCGGTAGGTTAGAGCACCATTGCTTCAAAACCCAACTCGATCAACATTCTTAACTCTCACATATAGATAAGCCTACTTCGTCGCCTTTTAGTGTTAAGCATAGTTAATTACTTTTCAAAACAAGTAAGTAAACAAAACACGATTTAGCCACTAAGCAATTCCTAACCATATTCAAATCATTTGTTTATAATTAAAAAACCTTTTTAAAATGGTATATATATATATGTATGTATGTATGTATATGTATGTATGTATACTAATTTATTTATAAAACTAGATATTTAATAAAATAATTTAAAAGATATTATATTATACAAGATATTAATACTTTAATAAAATAATTAATTAATTTTCTAGAAACTTGACATACTTAAAAATGCTTTTAAAATGCTTTAAAATACTTATAATAGGTTATAAAACATTCATTCAAAATATTACTTAAAAATAATAATTTTATAATTTATTTAAAAACTAGAAAACCCATGTTTTCTTTATTTAAAAATAAACCTTCTACTTTAAAAATTCATAACTAATACTTAAAAATACAAAAAAATCGAAACCACTTCTAAAATACTCTAATATTAGTTAGAAAAGTCCTGTAAAAAGAATGAAACAAAATACTTAAATTTAAAGTCATTTTCAAATATTTAAAGTTAAAAAACAAAGGCTAAACGGGGTTGTTTTTCATATAGGAAAGTTTGGCCACTTTTCAGTATGTTACTTAGCTTTTTAAAATCCATTCTTTTTATAGAAACTATCATATAAAATATACATCACAAATATGGCAAGAAACCCCTAAGGACTCTCTACAAAGTTCCTTAGGAATTGCCGAACACAAGGCAATTCCTAAGTGCATCCATAACAACTATCACTATAAGAGCACTTTCAAATCCAATTTCAATTCAAACCAAAGTTCAACTACAATCTATGTGCTTTATTTCAAGGCTATGCAACAAGTCAAAATATGTCATACAAGTCCATTCAAGTGCATACACATCAATTATATATGTCATTTTCTTTCCAAAGCAAGGATCAAAACCAATATTACAACATATAACAATATAAATTCAAGCAACATATACACAATCAAACAGAAGCATACTCACTATTAAACAAGCAAACAAGTAAACACAAGCTTCCACTTCCTAACTTAACCTTGTAAACACCTAACTTCCTACCACTCCTTTCCTTTTGCACTTGCCTGGGCATAAAGAGCCTTATAATTGCTGACGGCCTATGAAGGTTTGGGAGTCTTTTGATCAAAATCTTCTACTCTAAGTATCTAAGAGTTGTTATGATGTTGTTCTATGGTCCTTGGCCAAGTTTGAGGAGTTTTATTTTTGTTTTGAATTTATTTGTCATAGGAAATTTATGAAGAGAGACGGAGATGTAGAGAGCTAGTTTAAACTTTATAAAAATGTAAAAGTGATCAAATGAGCTATGCACACATTTATATAGGCATCAAGTGGTGCTCTTTAATCTTATTTTCATCTCCCTTTTTAGCCAATAAGGCTCATCCCTCTCATGCCTCTATATGCCTTCTTTCCACCTCATGAAGCCTTAGAAAATATCTGCTTCCGCTCACACTTATCCACTTTCGTTCTAGAAGCTTCTAGAAGATGCTATAAAGTGATTAAGTGTTGATTATTTTTATTACTTACTGATGATATCATAAGTGTTTTAGTGTATGTAGAAAATTTTTGAACAATTTATATCGAATAAAAAGTTTTTTGTCGATAAATCGGTTTTTGATCACATTATCGATATTTCTCCAAAGTGTTTATTTTTGTAAACAAATTTCAAAAACAAGTTTTTTATCAGTATTCATTAATTAAAAGATATTTAATAGGGTTATATAATCACATTTATAACACATAACTATATTTCAAAAAGTTATGATATTTAAAGACGAAGTGTTTGAAATTATAGGTCGCTACAAATCCAATAAAGGTTCATTAATTCCTTTCACGATTTTATGCATAAAAGTAAGGTCTTCATTCCTCTTAGTCTCTTTTATATAACTTTCTAAAATAAAAATCAAATCAACCCAAACCTTCACAAACTCGTGCTATAAGCCTTAAACAAAATAACAACAAAGAATATCAACTTGAAGCTTGAAGAATTGGAGCAAGGCAACCCCAAACACCCTAGGCCATGAGCTATTTAGGCAATCTTTTCCTAGGCCAAAAGCAAATTCAAGGAGCTAGAGTGGGTTTGGTTCTTATTTTGGTTGATGTTAGAAGTGAGCTTAGGTTAAGGCTTATACCAGTTGTGTTCTTGTTTAAGGGTGAGTAAACTGAACGTATATGAAGTGTATAATATGCTTGTTAAAACTATAAGTAAAGTGCTTAACTAATGCTTTAACTTTTGAAATTCTTGCTTTGGATAGCAAATGACACATATATGGACTTTTATGACTTTTTATGACATGTTACATGCCTTGGCATGGTACACATTGATTTGGTGGTTTCTACAGCGAAAGGTCGCTATAGAAGCACTTCAAAATGTGTTGTTTTATTGCATTTCTACAATATTTTGCAAAGATATCGCTATGGGTTTCTTGTCATGGTTATAATGTATATTGAGTATATTGTCTACTATAAAAAAAAGACCTTGAATCAAGTGTTAACATGTCAAAAGCGAATCTTTCTTATGAAAAATTTGTGTAAACCTACTCTCTGTCCACTGTTTGTTGCAGCACTTGGCTGTAGAATTATTTTTGGCTTTCCATATCATTTATGGACCCTTTTATAGCACTGGCTGCTATATGTTATTGTTTGCTATTGAAA
This sequence comes from Allium fistulosum, assembly GCA_030737815.1. Taxonomy (NCBI): domain Eukaryota; kingdom Viridiplantae; phylum Streptophyta; class Magnoliopsida; order Asparagales; family Amaryllidaceae; genus Allium; species Allium fistulosum. The sequence continues at coordinate 101,240,162 of CM060906.1, read as the reverse complement.
CTAGAAATTGGTAAAAAAAATGATATTTAAATAAAGTTTTCTTCTTCAACCTTTTTATAAGTGTTTTAAAATATATATAAAGTATTTTAAAAATGGTTTGATGTTTTAAATATATTTTTTAATGATTAATTATAAATTATTAAATTAAAAGATATAATATTTTTTTGAGAAAAATGTGTGATCCTTTGTAAATAGAGGAGATCACACATGCAACTATATATATATCATAATAATAAGGTGCTGCCAACATGCCTGGCAGGTAACAAAACTAAATACAAGTATCAAAGAAAAATCAGGTACCCCTAAGATGAGTTCCGGTAAGGCCACCACCCATCACACCCCGATATTGAGTTCCGGCATGGCCACCACCCGATACTAAGGTGTTAGAAGTACCTAGAAACCAAAGAATATGATACTCCATGCATCTGAATCAGGAGCTCTATGCATCACAAACTAAGAAGGAAGCTCCATGCATCTGGATTGGAAGGAATGAAGAAGCATCTACTCTGAAGTGGAACTGAATATGATGCTGAATGGAAAATCTGCTCCGGAGACTCTGTACAAAGGAAGTAGCGCCAAGCAGAAGAATGGATCCTCCTGAAGATAATACGCCACAATGGAGATGAAATTATCCTGCATCAGTGGTGGAACTGCAAATAATCCTAAGTGGAAAACTCTACTCTGATGGCCTCTCTCTGCAATCCGAAATCCTGCAATCTGAAGACATGAGAACCTGCAAAAAGAGCCCGACACCCTATCACCATACCTGTATCTGAAGGATGACTAAGGAAAAAGTAAAAATTATACATATATATGTATATTTATATAATTAATATACATATATATGTATAGATGAGGTAGGAAATAAAACCTAAATAAGACTAAATAGGACAAAAACGATAGAATTTAAAAACCTATAAACTAATAACACCAAAGACAAGAACAATAATTAAAACAAAACTTAAAAGATTCTTATGAATCTTTAATCATAAGTAAGTTATGATTAACATTTAGATCATCATATAAATTTGAAAAAATATTAATGTTAATATTGTTAATGTTAAATGTATAATTGTTGTGTTTGAATAAGTTAATATTATAACTAACCTTATTAAGATACCCTTTAAAAAGATTATTCTTAGCTAATTTATATTTGGGATTAGAAATCCAATTAAAACAGAATGAAGAAATTGTAAAAATCAATTTGTTAAAATGACTATTATTATTATTATTAAAAATTATTTGATTTCTTTCAAACCAAATATACCAACTAATAATAATGATTAAAGTGACAAGTAAAAATCTAATATTCTTTTTGAACCTAAATCTAAAATTATTCCGGTAGAAGTCACAATCCAAAATTTTAGTTGTTATATTAAAATTAAAAATTTTAAGAATATTATTTAGAATGTAATAAGAATCCTTGCAATCAAAGTATATATGTTTTATATCTTCAAGATGCAGATTACAAAAATAACATTTATTATTATTTTGAATATTCTTTCTTTTTAATAATTCTATTGTATTAAGTTTTCCATGCAGTATTAACCACATGTGAATTTTAGATTTAGGAGGAGCATTAGATTTCCAAATAAATTTAAATGAGTTGTTTATTGTACTGGAAAAATTAATAAATCTATAAAAAGAATTAGAAGTATATTTCTTACTCTTATCCCATTCCCAACAAATAATATCATTATCATTATCAATATTATAAAGATTTAATCTTGCATAAAGCAAATAAAGTTGCCTAAGAGTTGAACCTACTAAAATTCTATTAAAGCTAAAATTCCAAGGAGGGTCATTTTCAGGAGAATAAACTTCATTAATTAAAGCAAACTTAAAATTACAAATTTCATAAAGCTCTTTAAATTCCAATTTAAGAGGTAAGACCGAAATCCAACGGTCGTGCCAAAAAGAAGTACAATTACCAGAATGAACTATTGTATTTACTCCTAAGTTAAAAATCTCATGACATTTTAAAATGTTTTTTCCAAAAATTAGATATATTTTGAGTGGCTGGAGAAGCAATTTGATATAAATTTCTATTTCCATTATAGTAATATTTAGAAATGATCTCTTTCTAAATAGCGTTATCATTTATATCCTAAACTTCCATAACCATTTACCTAGCAAGGACAAATTCATATTACGTAAATTAATAACTCCTAAACCACCTTCCTTTTTAGCCTTACAAACGGTTTCCCAATTTACTAGACATTTTATATTATTATTAGAATTTTCCCCATTCCATAAGAAATCTCTTCTAATTTTATCAATTTTATCAATAACCCAATTTGGAAACAGATGCATGGACATCCAATAAATCGGAAGGGCTGATAAAACTGAATTTATTAAAACTAGTCTACCTGCTCTAGATAAAAATCTCCCATTCCAGTTAGAAATCTTATTTTTAATTTTATCAATGCTAATAATCCAATCGTCATGTTTGAGATTGGTGGGTCTAATTACAAAGCCAAGGTAGTCAAAAGGAAAGTTCATAGTTTTGCAATTTAGAGTATTAGCAACTAAGTTTTCAACTTTTCCAAAATCATTTAAAACTAACACGGAACTTTAAGATATAATATATTTAAAACATACATTTTAGAATTTTTAAAAATAAATCATAAAGTAGTTATTTTTAAAATATATATAGTATTTACAAAAATTATTTAAATATTTTATTTAAGTAAAAAGGGTTTATATAACATTCTTGTTCTTTCAAATTGTTTTTAGAATTTTGTTAACAATATTAGCTCATAAATTAATTAATATACATACATACATACATACATATATATATATATATAAATTTTAAAAGGCTGTTAAATTATAAACAAATGTTTTTAGAAAGGGATTAGGAGTCGCTTAAGTAACCTAATTGTACTTTATTTGTTAACTTTTTTATGGAAAGTAATTAATCCTATAATTAGAGCTAAATGCCGACAAAGTAGACTTGCTCAATATGTGAGAGTTAAGAATGATGTTCGAGTAGGGTTTAGAAGCAATAGTGCTCTAACCTACAGGCTTCATCTTGGCTAAGGGATAAAGTAAGTTGAGAAGATCGAAAACATAATGAGTATACGAGACTTGATTTCCATGTGCGATCGTTTTAGGACTAGATAGTCGATTAGTCGACTATCAAAATGACCAAAATTAACTTTGGAAAATTATGAAAGCTTCACGGCTTTATACGGTTCGAGATCCCCTAAGGAGGACTCATTGGTATGAAACGTCTCTTGCTTTAAGAACGTATATATAGAAGATCCCCAAAGAGGACTCCTTTATATCATTCGCTTGCTTCGAAAAGAACCAAAATTGAGTTAATTGAAAATTCATTGATTTAGATTTGAAGAGTCTGGGATTGGATAGGTATACCTATGTTGCTTACCGAATATCACTTCAGAACTGATTTATGAGTTCTATATTTTGGAAGCGGTTGTGGAGTGGAATGTTATAGAGTTGATTGTTATCCTAAGGTTAAGTCCAATGGAAAGGTCAGCATTAAGATTTCAAACAAATGCTATAGAGTTAAACTGTCTATCCTAAGGTTAATTCCAAAGGAGAGGTCGGCATTAGCATTTGTTAGACGACTTATGCTGAAACCTATGAAAGGGTCCGAGATCTGTTCGAGTAATGAAGACTCGTATGAGAGATAATGAATGTGACTTTACCATTGTAAATGACTAGAAGATGGAGTAGGCGTCATAGTCTGGGCGTTTAGCTAACCCAAAGGCATATCAACTCCATATTTAGAGATGCTTATCAATGTTGCTAGTTGAAGCTGATGATATTTGGTATCACATGTTCGGATGGGGACCTGCTATGTTAACCTAGAGGAATATTTTATCTTGAGATATACAACGCTCGGAAGGTAGTTGCTAACCCTTATCATGGAGGCAGGCCTCGATATACTGAGGAGACCTTCATGGAAAATCCATATACGTAGCGGTTTTAGTTGTACTTCTAATATTTTTGTACTGTGAAATGTAAGCAGCAAAGCTATTTTTTATTTATATTTTACACCCTAGACATTTTCTATTATATCACCTTATCTACACATCAGATGGTCTTATTCTTCTGAGGGGAAGACCATTTCGGGGATTTAGTTGGCCTTAAAAGTACTATTTTACGGTTCATGAATTTATAAGTTTTCTCATACCAGACATATGTCTGACATGTTATTTTTATTTTCCCTAAATTCCTCGTGTACTCTTTCAAATAGGTTTAGTAAAGAAAATTTGACTATGGATGCTTTAGAGCTTCATGATACGAGCTAGAGGCTTCCATTTGTCTATCTATTTCTATTTTCGTTGCACTATTATTATATATTTATCAGCAGTGTGAGGACATGTAGTTATAACTGTCTAGGCTGAATGATAGTACTTGGGTTTTGTAACTCTGAAGTTACTTTGTAGCTTGGGGTAACTCTTCGTACTATCATTTTGAATATTGTATATTATCGTTTCACTTGTGAGATTCTGATATTGTGCTCTTTCTTTCTTGTTCTATTTCTTCTTCTTTTTACCTAACTGTAATAATCTCTTTTTCTATCACTTGAGTGCTCGGCACATGAATACCGTGGATGTATTAGTGTCGACATTCGAGGGTCGAAAAGTCAAGTCGTTACATTTGGTATCGGAGCGAAGGTTTAGCAAACTCCTTAGCTTTGGTTGGGTATGGCTCATTAGAGATAGGGTAAGCGATAACCTAGAATGAGTTGAGTGTATTATGTATATACAAGAGCATATTTGTATTTTCCATAAACCTACTCCCTTTATAGTATTTCCTTAGAAATAACTAGTCCTTAGAAGTAACCCTTTTTTTAGAAATAACTCAGTCCTTAAAAGTATTTTAAAAGATGTTTTGCTATGTTCGGATAGTGAGAACGATGAGTACTAGAGCTTCTAATGTTAGAGGAGGAGGTAGAGGTAGAGGAGGAAGAGGTAGTACTGTTACTAATGGTGGGACTCGAGCATAGTGGAACACCGCTTCTATCGAGGAACCTAGGGTGAATGTAGTAGAGGAAGTTATGCACATTCATCCTCGAATGAACTTTGCTTCTTTAATACCCCATAAAATTAATCATAAATAAATAAATTAAATTAAATTAAATATGGTAAGGGTTGGATATGGGAATTTGATAAAAGTTGGAATCTGGCCATCAAAGTAATTTTATTGTGTTCGTGGCAAAATTCTGATATGTTTCCATATATAATATGCTGAAAACAGAGCTCAAACAAAGAAGTTATGAGCATTTGAAGTTCTCAGATTTAAATTAATTTAGTTTGAATTCAAATTCAAATGAGGTATCAAATTTAAGATTTAAATTTCAAAAATTAGCTTAGGGGCTAAGTAAATGATTAATTAAGTCTTAATGTTAAAAATTTAATTAAGGAATAAATTAATACGACAACGGAAACAAAAATAAGCGCCACTGAATAAAAGAGCGGTCGACCTGAATAGGTCAACCGGTCGGCCTTAGTGGTCGATCGGTCGCCCAAGGGTGGTCGATCGCTTGGCAATGATAGTTCCCAGTGGCGGCTAGGGTTTTACGTTATGTTCTATTCGGTTGTGCGCTCTAGATTTTCCCGTTTCCTACCTACTTCCATCCTACGGTTCTGGTGCATTTCAACTTCAACTCCTATAAATTGAACCATATCCTCTCAACTTTTATTCATACTATTTTGGGGAATACGATGAAACTTTTCCATTGCTGTCTCTCTAATAAGATTCAGAAACTTCGTAGAGAATTTAGGTAAGGATTCAACTTATTTGCTATTTTTTTCTTCTTCCTCCAATTTATTCTCATCCTATTCTTCTTCAATTATTCTGAAACTAACGAATATATATACCTCTTCCCTATTGTGTGTGTGTGTATCAAAAGAGAGAGATTTTGGAAGAGATCGGAAGGCTACAAATCAATTTGAGTAAAGCTAAGGCTAATCTGCGAGTGGAAACCTTAGTATTTCTTTTCAACAATTGTTTAGTGTATTTCTTTATGGAATTGAATATGCCTTAGGGATTTTGGGATTCCGAAAACATGATAGATAAAATCCCCCAAAATTCCTTTTTATTTCGAAATGTCAATTCTTTGTTGAGATGCTCAATTATTTATATTAATTTGATGGAATTTGTTTCGTTTATGCAATTTTTGATAAATTCATAGTCTATTCCACTTCTCCTTCTTCTTTCGGTCAAATTGTGATCCTTCAATAAAATAAGGGGTTCATATTATGAATTCTATTCATAGTTTACACCACTTATTCATATTTATTTCTTTGTAAAAATAGAAGTTGAATAAAATATGAGGTTTAGATTGTAATTCTTATTGTTTAAGATATTCCATTGAATTGGTGTAATAAATTGAGTTTCTAATTTATTTACAATTCTGTTATTACAGTTTTGATTACGAATATTTATTCCCTATTTTGGACATTAGAATTCCATGAAATCTTGGGAAATTGAAGAAAAAGGACTTGTAATAATAATTGGTTAGGGAATTGACATTTGACGCTAGTTTAGAGCGTGAAATCCATGCGTTTGGAACTTATTAAGAATGAATATTTATTTATTTCTATTTATGTAATTAACGTATAAGTATTGCGTATATGGCACAGTTAATTAGGCATTTATTTACATTTATTTTCCTCTACTAGGAATTTAATTGATTTTGAAGTGAAATTAAGAGGAAACTCTTATCTAGCCTCATTATTAATTTAAGGCGTAATAAGGAGATTGCTTATAAGGCCTTATTTATGAAACGGTGAGACGAGTATGTATATATAGAGTGTAGTTAATTTATAGCTAAATCATAGGGATGCGAGGTCAATAGAGTTACCTGATAGAAGTTTTCCCTTCACTTTGAGGCTACCAACAGTTGTGTACACTTTTATTGATGTGAGATATCCTTATGATAAATATTTGTAATGATGCGAGGTTAGTTTCAAATTCTATAAGGGAAATCTACCCAGCGAATCTAGCTACAAGTTCCTACAAATAGCGGACTAATGTGAGACGTCATTATGGGTATGGGCCATAAGACGAAGGGCATGCTTCGGGGTTTGAGGTATTAAGTGGTTGGACCCACCTTTTTCCCCAGATGAAGTATTAAATGGCCAAGGGGTTACATTAGGTTGTATCTCTATAGCGCTCCGCTTCTGAAATTAGGTCTTAAATGACTGGGTCTGTCTATTTTCCACTTGGAAGTATTAAGTGGCCTATAAGATTCCATATGATGTCAGCTAGAAAGTACTTTTGAGGAACACGCTTCTGGAAATAGCCTTAAATGATAGGGTCTACCTATTTTCCACTGGGAAGTATTAAGTGGCTTGGGTATCGTCTCTTACATTATTAGATATTTATGACATATGATTGGGATATAGGATCTACTTCTGGAATGGAAGGTATTAAGTGGTTGGACCCGCCTCCTTTCCTTATAAAGAAGTATTTAATGATTTTAATGTTTTTATGTTCGTAGAAATATTCTTATTTTGAAATATACTGCCCACGTACTAAAAGGTAAGACTCGAGGATTTTATTCACCAGACACTTGTTGTTTTGACTCCCTCCTCATTATAACACAGATTAAGAATGGAATGATGGCGGTGACAATGCTTAAGGATGAGGAAGCTTGGCAAGTGGTAGTATTTATTATTAATTGCTTTCATGTGTACCCATGGATTTAAACAATTGTTGTAAAGGATATTATATTAAGGTTTTTATGGGATTTTGTGTATAACAATTTTTTGGCTTTGAAATAAATGGGTACGCTTTACTATTATATTTTGTTCCATCCGTTGTAAGTTCTGAAAGTTTAGTTACGACTTTGTAATTTTATTTCTTTTTACTACCAACAGCTTGCCTTAGAATGGATCTAAGTTTTGATGGGCCTTTTCTGGGTCGAAATTTAGGCCTATTCCAGGGTGGGTTGTCGCAGCTTCGTTATCCCATGATTTTGAGAGCCTAGGCGGGAAGTGGTTTGGTGGATTGAGACAACCATTGAGGTTCAGGCTTGGCTTAGTTTGTGTGAGAGGAAACTTAAGGACATGGAATTGGGGGATGCTATAAAGCGTCGCTAGGCATCGCAACATTTGTTTAATGCTGCTATGGATTGGTGGAGTTCGATCACTATAGATGTACAGGTGAACAACTTCTCTAAGGCCTAATTAAAAGAAGTGTTTGAGATGAAGTTTGTTATAGAGGATGAGAATACTTTATTGTTCGGGAGCTTTATTGATCTGAAGTAAGATGTTACGTCAGTTGCTCGGTTTGAGAACATGTTCAATGCATTATCTCGGTTTGGGCTTGGTTTTTAGATACAAAATTGAAGAAGAACAAGATATTCATTATAGGTATGCATCCAGAGTTTCATAGGGACATGATGAATCATATCTTAGGATCATTCATGAATCTGGTGAACATGGGTTTGTGGTTCGAGAGTTTAGCTCCACAGCATTTTATATCTGCACTAATCGGAGACAACAAGCATAAGTTTCAGCCAATGAAGGTAGTTCCTAACTTCTCTTGCCACAAGTGTGGGCAGAAAGGGAATTTTGCTAGAAATTGTAGGACAAGGAGAGGAGGGCAAGAGATTAAAGCATCGACAGTGAATGTGCCAATCGCAAAGCTACCGTAGCTTGAGCCACAATTAGCTAGAGGACTAGTTGTCCGAAGACTTTTTATAACTGCTATCAGCCAGGTCATATGGTTAGGGATTGTCCTATGCTTCAGAAAGGGAAGCAGCTTAGGGCCTTTGCACTTACAGCAGCACCTTCCACTTTTACAGCAGCAACGGGAAAGCAGGTTCTAAAAGGTATATTATTTGTTTGTGGCATTCCTGTTTGTGTTATGTTTGATACTGGTGCTTCTCATAGTTTTATATCCCCAAGCCTTGTTGATAGACTGAAACTTAAAACAATTATAATTCATGACTTTATTTGTGTGTCAAACCTTGTGGGGGGCTCGGCCAATCTTAGTATGATATGTCTAGGAGTTCTGTTTACTTGTTACGACCATCTCCTTCCATGTGATATGTATGTTCTTGGGTTTTTGGGATTTGATGTGTTGCTTAGGATGGATTGGTTATCTCGGAATAATATTGTCCTGGATTACGTTGAGCGAATTATATTATTGAAAAATGGAAGGAAGATTATTGTAGTATCTTATGAAGGGCCTGCTCCCTTATGAGTAGTTTTCATTATTCTCTTGATATGTCTGAAGAAGGGTTAGTGTCGATTCTGGTTGTTCAGGAGTTTGTAGATGTGTTCGAGGAAGTATCTAGTTTACCCCCTCACAATGAGATTGAATTTTGTATTAATTTGGTTCGATATGCTAAACCTATTATGTTGCCTGTGCATAGGCTATCACCGAAGGACAAGTTAGATTTTGCTGACCAGGTCAACAATTTGTTGCGTAAAGGCTTAATCCGACCTAGTCATTCGAATTAGGGAGCGCCTATCGTCTTTGCTACGAAGGTGAACACTTCCTTAAAACTTTATGTGGATTACCGCGAGCATAATAAGCGGACTGTTAGGAACTTAGGAACAAGTATCCTTTTCCTAGGATAGATGACTTAATCGATCAGCTTCATGGTGCTTGGGTATTTTCTTAGTCTCATGGGGTGGTTGGAGTATTTCAGGAGGAACTGAAAATTGAATAAACCAAGATTTTACCATGACTGCAATTTTAGAGAGACACGAAAGTACAAGCCTGTGGGGTCACTCCACCGCCTGTCCAGGGTTGAGCCCTGGGTCAGATCTTTCCATAGGGTTCCATCAATTGAGGGTAGTGGAGGAGAGTGTACCCTTGATAGCTTTCAGGTCTGATAAATTTTATGAGCGGTTGGTTATGCTGTTCAGCCTAACTAATGCTCTAACATATTTTATGGACTTGATGAATGGGGTTTTCGAGGATGTGTTAAATAAGTTTGTTCTTGTATTTATTGATGACATTCTGGTTTACTCTAAGATAGAGGAGGAGCATTCTCACCATCTGAGGATTGTATTAGAAACATTAAGAGACATGTGTTGAAAGCTAAGTTCTTAAATGTTATTTTTGGCCGTCTGAAGTCAGATTTTTATGACATGCTATGTCTGGGGAAGGTATTTCTATTGATCCAATGAAGGTTGTAGTTGTTTAGTATTAAAAGAGACCAGAGAGTGCGACCGAAATTCAAAGCTTCTTGGGGTTAGCATGTAACAACCTTGCTTTCTACGACGTATAAATAAATAAATTTAATTAATAATAAAATTGTTTGAATTTGATATTTGATAATTATTAATTTTGAAAGTGAATAATTATTTAGTTAAAAGCTATTAATAAAAGATTTGTTTTAATAAATTGAAATAAACTAATAAATTATTTTCGGATAATTTATTGGAATCGAATAAATTGTTTTAGTTGAAGATAAAATATTCTTAAGGTGTAAATAATTTTTGTATAATTAAAATAGTTAGGAAAGAAATTTATTTTGTGATAATATAATGAATAATTAAATAAAAATAATCAAGTATTGAATTGAATGAAATTGTCTATTATCGGAATATGTTATGTACTATGAAATGTAAAGTATATTAAATTAGTTTGAGACTTATTTACAAATAGATACATGGATTATTTAAGAGAAGAGAAAGAAATGAATTAACTAAGTTAAACAAGAGCCGATTAGGCCCAAGCCCACTAATCACATACTATTCTCTATTTCTCTAGAAAATTTCATCTTACCCTATCTAATTTCAAACACGTATCCCTATTCGATTTTCAACTCTAATCCTCCCACTCAAAATTGCATGCTATGAGAAAAAAAGAAATGCACATGGAAACCTGACAGTTGATGCCTGGGGAAGATGACTTGTGCTCAACGTTAAGGCTGGGAGATGCGACTGCAATGGGGGTTCGACGATGTTGGTGCATGAACTGAATTAGAGGAGTGAGGTGATGTTGAAGTAACTCAAGTGCATGCGGATGCTTGGTGAGTGATGAGGAGGAGAAGCTCGACCTAGGAATTAGGGGAACACATTGAACAATGAAGGGATGGCCGTGTGTGTGACTTGTCGAGGGGAGGTCGAGCAAATTCATCTATCTCGTTTTATTTCAGTGAGTAATTTTATCTACTCGCAACTATATCTAGTATAGAAATTCCCTTGCGTACTTTTATGAAGTTATTGCCTTGATGAATATTTGGATATGGAATGTTGGTTAAGATTGATAGTTATTGGAAGATATTGATTAAATGAATGATGTGTGCTTCGGTTGAGTTTTATTATGTAGGTTGGATTTATTAAAGCGCAAAGGAGATGTTGTCTGTTTGCATTTTAAGTTGTGTAAGTTATTTAAATTGTGTGTGCATTGTTTGGATGGCCGAAATTCGATGGAATTCGACTCAGCCACACGATAAAATTTACATTGATGATTTGTTGATGATATTGGAGAATTTTACTCCATAATTAATATTTTGAATGTTTAATTGATTTTTTGGTTTTAAAATATTTTTGAAAGTTCAATAAATTATTTTAGTATTTGAAAATTAAATTAAAGTATATTTATAAATAAATAAAATTTGGTTGGAAAATAAAATAATTTGTTGGAAACTATTTTGGAATTCTAAATTATGTTTTGAAATGAAATGAATTATTTATGGGGTTTATAAATTTATTTCAAAGTATTATTTAGTTATAGAAAAGTATGAAATCATTCTTACGTGTTATATTAGATCTTATAAACTATTTTGGGGATTTAAGATGACTGAAATGAATTTTCTAACGTTATTAGTTAGGATTTAATTATTGATTAATTTTTATAAAAGATTGAGAAATTAGTATTTTATTATAAATAATAAGTTTATACTTGAGTTTAATTCTAATTAATTCCAGAATTTGTATAATGTTCATTTTAAAGTGATTCTTTTCTTATATAATAAAATGATGTGAATGATTTTATTAGATATTAATTTAAATGTTTTAAAGTTATTTTAAAATTAATATTTGGTTATAGAAAATTATGGACTAATTATTATATGATATATTTGGCTTTGTAAACTATTTTGGGGTTCAAGAGTAGTATATATGTGTTTTCTGAATATATAAACGATTATTAAATTAATATATAAAAATATAAATGGTTGGGAAATTAATAAATTATTGAATAGCAAATTTAGTATTTGTTTTTATTTATCATATAAAGTTCACAAATTATGAAAACTTATGAGAGATTTTATAATTAACATTAAGGTATTTTAAAATGGAATTTTTCCTAAAAAAAGGTTAATTGTGACTTATTAAAGTGTAATAAAAGTATTTTGCCTGACATCTCAGCTTTTTTATTTTTGTGTTTTCCAATTTCTCATCTTCTCTATATTGATTTCAATGTTATAAGTGATATGCCATTGATATTGATTTGATGATGACTTTGACATGACACGATGATGACATCCTTCTGTGTGATTTCGTAGTATTTAACCCTGTGTGATGAGAAATCTGAATAAACAGAGTTATAATACCGTTTAGGATAGGGCATTCGGTAATATTTCTCTGATTATTCTTTAGACTCATTATATAGAATATTGGGTAGTTTGAGTGTAGTATATAAGTAGTAAGTAAACGTTAAGTATAAAATAGTGGTATGAGACGCTGTTGTGATATTTATTCGATTATTTATTGTAAGTAAATGACACTCACATAAAGGGAATAGTGTAGATAGTGTAAGGTGATACACGTAGTGATATATGGCTCTATGCCTACATTTAGCGAGTAGAGTTCAATGCCTAACGATGAGCAGGATTTTATGTCTATATGTATTGGTTCTATATGCCACTATTATAATGTATTCCTATTATGTTTGTTGGAAAGGACCAGATGGCTAGAATCCACTCTAGAGGGCTGATCATCGGGTCGCACCCCAGGTCTGTAACACCCTATATATATAGCCTCGTGCTTTCACTCCGTACGTTTGCCCCTGTGTCACCTAGGCCAACAATTTATTACCTATAGAGGTGAGTGTATTATTGTGACTTATAAGTCTTTGCGTTGACGAGCACACCAATGGATATGTGTCACGATGACTTAGAGGTAACTAAAACTGTAGAGACTTTATGTCACTGGAGCTTGCTTAGTGCTATTAGTCTCCCTTCTAGTACTAATGGAGTAGTAGATTGGCATATACTATTGATACACCTTACTTGAGTATAGTTATGGGTTTGATGACCCATATAGTGTTATATATATGACTCTACTTGGGACTTCGTGTCTGTCGTACAGCCATTTCCGGTCACGATACTCTCAGATAGTTTATATATGAGGAGATGAGATTAGACCTGTAATACATAACCAGAGTATAGTGGATTCTCATTTGTGTTGATAGGAAGCTATCATATCTTATATATTTAATTGATGATGATGTTTTATCGAGAGTGAGAGATATATTTGAGCGATGCTTCATGCTAGTCTGATTATACTTGATGATATATAATTATCGATGTTTTTTGGATTTAGATGACTTTTTGGATATGTATGATTCACCCATTTATGTTGAATCTATGATTAGTTATTTGATGTGTTTCTATATGGGTGTGACATCTTTTGGTATCAGAGCTAGTTGCTTTGTATGGTTGCGAGTTATTCATGTGAGGCTATGTTTGGTTAATTATCCATGGTATTATACATATGTTGCATGCATGCATTTCCTTGTCTATACACATATCGACATTGATTGACGACTTGAGTATCTTTAGCAGTGTTATTATATAATTATTACTTGTTTATGTTGTATTCCCTATATTATCAATCCTTGATTTAGATATTGTCTGACCCATGTATTATTTATGTAATACTCGGATCAGTCCAAGATATTTCAGGTTCAGAGACAGTGAGACCGACTTGTGTTATTCTGAGCATAGAGGAGATTAGGATGTAATATTATTTTATATCATCTGTTTACTATATGACTTCATGTATGTATATTCATGTGTTATACATTAGACATAACTTGTATAATCAGTATTATATATTATCGTTGTAATTCTGACTTTGTGTTCTCTGATATTCATTGTATATTGCGTATTATTCTATCCTAGAGGCACATATGTTTATTACTTCGAACCAATACTGTGTACATATATATGAGTTATTTATTTGATGTTTTAATACGTTCTAGTGTTAATCCAAGGGAATATTCACGAGTGTACCGCATATTACCTCATTCTCTGTATTACTCAACAGTATTACTTTGTAATACTCTTAGATTGTATAGATATAGGGGTAAGGGTGTTTCATGGAAGGTTATTACAGGAGGTTTATACAGGATTTCTCAAAGATTGCTTCGCACTTGACAAATTTGACAAAGAAAAACGTTAAATTTGTTTGGACTTATAAATGTGTACAAACATTCAAGGAGTTAAAGAAAAGGTCGACTAGGGCTCATGTTCTATCTATTGCAGACAGAGGTGAGGGTCTAACTATTTATACAAACGCTTATTGGATAGGTTTAGGTGCAGTTTTGATGCAGCATGGAAAGGTTATTGCTTATGCCAACCGAAAACTCAAGCCACATGAATCGAGGTATCTGACCCATGACTTGGAGTTGTTAGCAGTTATTTTTGCGTTGAAGATATTGAGGCATCACTTGCTTGGTGAGAAGTTCAAATTATGCATAGGCCACAAATCCCATAAGGATCTTTTCACCAGAAGGTCTTTAAGTAGAAACGGTAGCATTGGTTAAAGTTTCTTGCGGCTTATGATATTGATAGTTTTTATACGCTGAGAAAAGCTAATGTGGTAGCCAATGCACTTAGTAAGAAGCATGTGGTTATGGAAAATGTAGAAGTTCTTTCGATCCTTATTAGTCGTATTGAGAGTAATCAGCAGAGGGATGTCTGACTTGCAAGGATAGCTAACACAGTGAATGAGAATGAAGCACCTGAGAGATGGTCTGGATTCGAGGTTAATAGTCAGAGGGTTTTGAGGATGAATGGAAGGTTGCATGTTCCAAATATTGATGGGATTAGGCAAGAGGTATTGGTAGAGAATCATCATTCATGACTTAAGATACATCTTGAAGTTACAAAGATGTATCAAGATATGAGCGGACATTCCAGTGGGAAGGTATGAAGAGGGATGTTTCGATATTTGTATGTAGGTGTTATAATTGCCAACAGGTGAAAGGTAGCCATCAAAAGACAACTGGACTGCTTCAGCCACTTGAGAATCCAGAGTGGAAGTGGGAACATATATCTATGGCCTTTATCGATAGGCTACCCAGGTCGAGGAGAGGCAATAAAGGCGCTTGGGTTATAGTTGATAGGCTAACAGAGAGTGACACTTCTTATCGGTGAAGACAACAAGGACAGCTTCGAGTTGTGAAAGAGATTGTTAGACTTTATGGAGTTCCTTATGATATCCTAAGCAATAGAGATCTGATATTCACTAGTCAGTTCTGGGAAGGGTTGCATAATGCCTTAGGGATGAAGCCGAGTTTGAGTACAGCTTACCACCCATGACGGATGGGCAAACGAAGAGAGTTAACCCTATGTTGGAGGATTTGCTTCGAGCTTGTATCTTAGACTTTGGTGGTTCTTAGGAAAAGCACTTACCCCCTATTGAGTTTTTGTATAATAACAGTTTCTAAGCTAGCATTGGGATGACACCTTTTAAAGAATTATATAACAGACCTTATAAATCTCCATCGTGTTGGGTAGAACCTGAGGATCGTGCAGTACTGGGCCAGATATGATTCGAGAGGCATCTGATAAGCTAGCGGAGATTCGAAGATGCATAAAGGAAGCGTAGAGTAGGTAGAAGAGCTATGCAGATGAGAGGTGTGGGGATTTGGAGTTCATAGTGGGAGGCTTTGTGTTTATAAAGGTTTCTCCAATGAGAAGTGTTGTTCGGCTTGGAAAGGCGGGGAAGTTGGCTCCTCATTATTTAGGACCATTTCTGATACTGGAGAGGGTTAGTACACTTACTTATAGAGTCGAGTTACTGACTAGGCTATCGGCTGTGCATACTATGTTTCACATATCCTATTTAAGTAAATACGTACACGATCCTTCTTTGATAGTAGAAGCATTATAGCTAAAAGACTTGGAGATAGAGCGTAATTTGACTATACCAAGGCAACCTATTCGCATTGTTGACCATGATATAAAGCGATTGAGGACTAAGGTCGTGAAGTTAGTTAAAGTACAGTGGAGCGAAGATACTAGAGATTGTACTTGGAAAACCGAAGATAGTGTGAGAGAGTTCTATACGGTTCTAGATTAGCGGTTTCTTTTATATGTTAGCTTTTGTAATGTATCCATCGCCTGAGGTGGAGTCACTTAGTATGCATTTTGGCTTGTACGTAGCTTCAGTAGTATTCTATATATGTATTTGGTTCTTCTGTTATTCTTTGATTGTTGTTCTTGTTTTAATTTAGAGGATGAAATGTCCTAAGATGGGGATAATGTAGCGACCTGTAATTTTACACCCTTCGCCTTTGAATATCTAAACTTTTGGATTATGGTTAAGTATGATAAAAGTGGTTTTATAACCTTATTAAACTCCTTTTAATTAATAACTAGTGATAGAAAACTTGTTTTTGAAATTTTTTTACAAAAATAAATACTTTGAAGAAATATCAATATGTGACCGTAAATCATTTTATTGATAAATGGATTTTTATTCGATATAAGTTGTTCAAACTTTATGTACATGTCCAAATAACAAATGAAGTCATTAATAGGTAACAAAAATAATTTGACTTATTATGGTTAACTAATTAACTATTAACAACTTTCGAAAGGCCAAAGGAAGGAGATATTTAGAGTAGATATTTTCTTTGGCTTGTGAGGTGGAAAGTTAGTCAAATGGGAGGGGAGTGGGCTTTGGCCGGCTAAAGATGGTATAGGGTTTTGGTAACCTCTTGAATGCTCCTATATAAGTCCGCTAAAGGTTCATTAACCCTTTCACAATTTTATACACGAAATTAAGGTCTCATTCCTCTTAGTCTCTTCTATATAGCTTTCTAAAACACAAATCAAATCAGCCCAAACCATCACCAAACTCATGCTATAAGCTTAAACAACATAGGGACAAAGAATATCAACTTGAAGCTTGAATAATTGGAGCAAGGCAGCCCCAAACAACTAAGGCCGTCAGCTATTTAGGCAGGTTTGCCAAGGCCGAGAGCAAATTCAAGGAACTAGAGTGGATTTTTGTTCTTCGTTTGGTTAAGGTAGGAAGTGAGCTTAGGTTGAGGCTTGTGCTGGTTGTGTACTTGTTTAAGGGTGAGTAAACTCGCTATTTGAATGTATATGAAGTGTATAATATGCTTGTTAAAACTACAATTAAAGTGCTTAACTAAATAATGTTATGACTTTTGAGATTCTTGCTTTGGAAAGCAAATGACACATATATATTATGCGTATGGACTTCTGCGACTTTCTGTGATATGTTACATGGTCTTGACATGGTGAACATAGGTTTGGTTAAACTATGGTTGACTTGGACTTGAATATAGAATGGTTTCTATAGCAAAAAGTCGCTATAGAAGCACTTCGAAATGCATTGTTTTATTGAATTTCTATAATATTTTGTAAATACATCCCTAGGGGTTTCTTATAATGGTTATAATGTATATTGAGTATATTCTCTACTATAAAAAAAATCAGACGTTGAATCGAGTGTTAACATGTCAAAAACAATCAAGACTTTCTTGTGAAAAATCTGCGTAAACCTACTCTCTGTCCACTGTTTGTTACACCATTGTCTATAGCATTTTTCAGGCTTTCCGAAGCATTTCTAGTCCCTTTTATAGCATTGGCTACTATATGCTATTGTTCGCTGCTGAACATTAAAAATTGGTAAAAATTGATATTTAAATAAAGTTTTCTTCTTCAATCATTTTAAAGTGTTTTAAAATATATATTAAAATATTTTAAAAGTGGTTTGATGCTTTAAATATATTTTTAATGGTTAATTACAAATTATTAAAGTAAAAGGTTTAATATATTTAAAACTTGCTTTTTAGAAGTTTTTAAAAATAAATTATAAAGTAGTTTTTTTATATAATATTTTACATGAATGGTTAAATCATATTTATAAGTACTATAAAAGTATTTTTATGTGTGTATAGTTTATAGAAAAATTAGTTAAATATTCTATTTAATTATGAATTTTGTTAACCACATTAGCTAATAAATAAATTAGTGTGTGTGTATCGTTTTTAAAAAGCTATTAAATTATAAACAAATGTTTTAAAAAGGGGATTAGGATTCGCTTAAGTAACTTAATAGTACTTTATTTGTTTACTTGTTTACGAAAAGTAATTAATCATATACTTAACACTAAAAGCCGACAAAGTAGACTTGCTCTATTTGTGAGAGTTAAGAATGATGTTAGAGTAGGGTTTAGAAGCAACGGTGCTCTATCCTACCGGCTTCATTCTTGACTGAGGGACAGAGTAAGTTGAGAAGTTTGAAAACTTGATAAGTATATGAGACTTGATTTCCATATGAGATCGTTTTAAGACTAGATAGTCAATTAGTCGATCATCGAACTTGACCAAAATTAACTTAGAAAGTATATGAAAGCTTCACGGCTTCATACGGTTTGAGATTCCCAAGGGAGGACTCAATGGTATGAAACATCTCTTGCTTTAAGAACATATGTATACGAGATCCCCTAGGAAGGACTCCTTTATATCGTTTGCTTACTTCTAAAAGAACCTAAATTAAGTTAACCGAACATTCATCGATTTAGTTTTGAGGAATCCCGGATCGGATAAGTATACTTAGGTTGCTTACTAAATACCACTTCAAAACTAATTTACAAGTTCTATGTTTTGGAAGCGGTTATGGAGTGGAATGTTATAGAGTTGAATTATCTATCCTAAGTTTAAGCCCAAGGGAGAGGGTCAGTGTTAATATTTCAGACAAATGTTATACAGTTGAATTGTCTATCCTATGGTTTAGTCTAAGGGAGAGGTCAACATTAGCATTTTGCGAAAGACTTATGCTAGAACCAATGAAAGTGCTTGAGATCTGTTCGAGTAATAAAGTGCCATGTGGCAGAAAATAAGAGGCCTCATAGTCTGGGGGTTTAGCTAACCTAGGGGTATATCAAATCCATATCTAGAGATGTTTATCAATGTCGCTAGTGGTAGTTGACAATATTTGGTCACATGTTCTGGCGTGCACCTGCTATGTTTACCTAGAGGTATATTTTACCTAAAGATATACGGTGCTCATAAGGTAGTTTCTAACACTTGTCATGGAAGCCGGTCACGATATACTGAGGAGACCTCCATCGAAAATCCATATACATACATACCTTAGCAGTTTTAGTTATACTTCTAATGTTGTTGCATTGTGAGATGCAAGCAACACAGCTATTTTCTTATTTATATTCTATACCCTAGACATTATCTATTATATCACCTTATGTACGCATCATATGGTCTTGGTTCTTCTGAGAGGAAAACCAATTCGGTGTGTTAGTCTCAAAATTAATGTTTTATCATTTATGCATTTTTGAGTTTTCTCATACCAAACTTATGTCTGTCACATGGTTTTTATTTTCGTTAAATTCCATGTGTACTCTTTCGAGTAGGCTGAGTAAAGCAGGTTTGACTATGGATGCTTTAGTGCTTCAAGAGGCAAGCAGAGGCTTCCATTTATATATCTATTCCTATTTTTGTTACGCTATTATTATGTATGTATCAACATTACAAGGAAAGGCAGTTATAACTATTCAGGTTAATGATAGTAATTAGGTTTTGTAACTCTGAAGTTACTCTATAGCTTGGAGTAACTCTTTATACTATCTTTTTGGATATTGTATATTATCGTTCTGCTTGTGAGATTCTAATATTGTGTTCTTTCTTGTTCTATATCTTTCCAACACTTGGATGCTTGGCACACGAATGTCGTAGATGTATTAATGTCGACATTCGAGGGTTGAAAAGTCGGGTCATTACATATGGCTAATGCTTCTCCTTAAATAAAAAATATAGTGATATCACGCCGCTTAGCAGAATAGGTTTTCTCGCACTAGTTCATCGTCAACGATTGCATCATAAAATGTAATATAAAAAGCGTCATAATAAGATCATAATCAAATAAGCACCATTTCAATCATAAGTATACCCTATACTTTGAATTGCCTCATGAATTATGTTATACAAATCACTAATTCATCTTTCTTGAGTAACATTACCAGCGAAATGACCACTCACCCGCCTTAGGAGGCACCCTGCCTCTCCAATAAGGTTGAATGTAAGCAACCTGAATATTTTCTAACAACCGCCCATATTGAGCGTCAATAACCCCTCCTAGTCCTACAAACAATTTCATTTCACATTACTGATTCATTCATTAATTACATCTGTTTTGATATTATTTACTCACACTAGAGTTAATTTTTTTGGATCAAACCAATTAGATTTTCCAAGGCTTGGCACATGGACATATGCCCATAGAATTTAGACTTTGCTAAGTCATGGTACCTTGCCATTCAATTCTCCATGAGTTGGCATATTTAAAATCTTGGGTGCAATCCATTTCTATAATTCACTAATTATGTGTCCTTCACATTCCATAGACCCTCTAATTTAGGTCAAAATCCTTCAATACTTTAAATAAAACATTTTTATCTTTCACATTATTTAAATGGTACATTATAATTTCTTTACCTAACCTAAGCTTTAGCCATTTCCATCATTGCACAAGTTTTTCCATTTTAACATATCGTTGCTTATTTTATAACTTTACATGCTATAAAATCCAAGTATAACATCCTGGAAACTGGCTTCTAAAATGCTTCCGATACTACACATATTTTAGTTAACAAAAGTATACAATATTAGATATTGGATGTATGCCTTTAACTATCATACCTATGACAAACATATCTTGTATGTATCAGATTTAGTTATCGTCTCTACGATTTATCAACTCTATAAGCTATCGGTTCTACAAGCTATATGCTCACCAACTATCATCTTCACTTGTTATCCTATTTACTAGCTATTTCTTTATAGCTATCGAATGTATAGGCTATCGAATCTACAAGCTATCGTCTTTGTGGTTAGTGAATGTATAGACTAACGTATAGATTGAGTATTGTCTTTATAGTTATTGAATGTAGGCTATCGGCCCTACAAATATTTAGCTATCGAGTCCATAAGTATTGGTTATATAGTTATTGCATTTATGCAATAAGGAGCTGCCCTGTTTATCAACTTATAGTTATCACATATATGTAATCGTCTCCATAATAGCAATTTTGTTATTAAGTAGAAAACTAATATAGAACTTAACAACGTAATGATTTTTTGACTTAGACTTTAGAAATATAATTCTCCATTCGTTACTTTTTAAATTATAGTATAAATTTTTAAAATAAATCATCATCTCCTCTCTTGATTACTCCTTAAATAATTAATTTCTCTAACTAATCCACTAATTATGGGAAATCCTACAATATAATTTAATTCATCTAATCCTAAAAATTATGGGAAAATCCCAAAAGAATCACATAAAATCATAAACACATTCCTTATCTTCAGTAAAAAATTGGACCAAGATATTAAAATTTAATATTTTTAAACATTATTCTAGAGCCCAAACTGCCTATTTTTATCTTAAAAAATTCAAAATAAATTATTTTCTCATCTAAAATTATGAAATTTTAAAAAAACAAACTCAGATCTAATATCGTAAGCAACAGATCAAAATTTCAATTCGTTTGGAGGTGATTAGTTCATTTTTTATTCTTAAACTATTCATTATTCTAACCATAAACAATATAAAAGATTTAGAACAAATCCATTATTATGAAAACATGTTTACCATCGTTGTAAACAACAAAAATATACAAGATCTGAATCTAGATAGATGTGGATGGGAAAATAAGGTTAGTATTACTCACCTAAGTAGAAAGCTTGATTAAATCCTTTCTTCCTTTAGAAAATAAGCTTGTGTCACTGTTTAGTTTTCCTCCTATTTCTTCCTTCTAGTAATGGTGGCCTAGGTAATTTTTTTTGCCTTTCTCTAATGTAAGAATGAAGAGGATGATGTAAGGTTAGAGATGTAAGGGTCAATAATTTGGGCTTGGGCCGGAATCCATTCCTTACTTAATCTTAGTAATCCTAACCCCTCATTATACAAAAACTCCATCACACATTTAGCCTTTCATGACTGAACTATACGTATAATAGTTACTCTTAGTTCAACTCAATTAATCTTTCAAGTGTCTCATACCTGATTAATCAAATTTCCCTTTAAGTTATTTTCTTATTGAATTCTTTTAATTGTTACTTAATAATTCTTAGTATTAATTAAGCTCATATTATGACACTCTAAAATATGGATAGTTGCAAGTTTGGTAGCAACGGCGATGCATTCAGTGGCATGTGGTGGTGGAAATAATCGATCAATGTTTGCTTTAGAGGCGGCTAGGGTTTGTTTTGGGAAGAAAGGTAAATTTTATATATAATTTGTATTTAATCCCTGAATTTTTAAACATGGTTAACTCTCACATACAAACTTAGTTTTATACATAGCTTATATTGATGAGTTCCTAATTAAATTTGGAACTTAGTGACAATATCTAATAGCAAATTGTACGCCAATTTCTAATATCGTATCATATCAACGCCACTAATCAAAATTAATATATATTAAGGCATTATTTGTTTGGTTCGATATTTGATGTTTGAATTAAAACAAATCATAATCATTTAAATTTATAATTTCAATTTAAGAAATAGTAAATTTTAAACAAGTATTATTTGGATTTACGTTATAAAATTATTTTATTAGTCATTACCATCAAGGTATTAATTACTCAAAATTAAAAACAAATTACATACATATGTATATTATATATGAAAACTATTTTATTATGAAATTCACCATTGAGAAGATTGGTCATATTATATCAATTAATACACATATTTTGCATCAATGGGGACTAGGGTTGTTCCTTTTTTTCTAACGCTGCCATTTCTAATTCCCCTCTTTTGTTTCTCTATCTCCTCATCCACCACCAATTTCCTTCCATTTAGATTCTTATCTTCACTATCTTTTCCTATTATTGCAAGAATTTATCCTAAATCTCTAGCTTCCTATTTTTTACATCGTCCTCGTTTTCACTTCTTTGGCCTCTTTTCTCACTCAGATCTGCAAATTGCAAGTGTGCTCTATTATTTTAGGGGGGTTGAAGTTGAGTTTCCGAGACCACTTTTCCGTGGTCGTTGGAGGATTCTGTAGTGCCCGGGTTTCTTGTCGATGAGTTTTTTCAGGGCATTAGGTCGTTAGATCTAGGTAAATCATTTTGTCGCTTTTTACTACATCTTAATAGCTCTTTGGCAATTGTTGTTGCAACGGAGGAGTTTTTCTCTACCGGCTTGTGGTGTTTTCCATGGCATATGTGTGTTCCCTGCTTTCAGTTCTACTTCGGCAGTGTTATATCTTGCATGATTTGGGCATTGCTGACTTGCAAGTTTATTTTCAGATCTTTAGTGTGTTTCTTTTGTTTGGTCATTTGGGATTTGTTGTTTCCTATTATTCATAGTGTGAGTGTGACGACCCGCCCTTTTGACCCTTAGAAATCGACGCTAATACATCCTCGGTATTCACGTGGCACAATACCAAGTGCCGGAAGGACGGATAGTAAAGGGTAAAAGAAAATAAAGATAGAACAAAATCTTACGCAAATGGAATAACATATATTATTTTAATATATATGATCTTTACAGTGGAAATTTTAAATACATTTATCAAAGTCTATCTTATAAATCAGCCTGGACAATTATAAATCTCTATCCTTATAAATGCTGAATACTATCAGTAAACAAATGCAATGGAAATGGAAATGGATAACTATCTGTAGGAACATCTTCAGCTCCAGACTTCAAGCTCCATCACAATGCTCTAAATTAAACCCGACTACTTGGCAGGCCGGAAAAGTAGGGCACCCAGAGTTTAAGGGAAAAGAAAACAAACTCCGGGTCAGTCTTGGGACTGGTGTGAGAAACTCAAAAATAAGGGTATTGAAAAACAAAGGGTATCTAATAAGACCACGTAGTACATAAACACAGACAAGTTTTATCTTATGATAACCAAAACATTTGCTACGTAAAATCTGGTAATATTATTTTTAATTACATTCTTTTGAAAACCACTTTCTAGTAAATATACATAATCTTAGCCGAAATTGTTACATTATTAATTCCAACATACTACGCTCTACAATCAAGTTTGAAGGCACTTATTGGAGAATAGATTCCGTACAATGACAAGATAAGGCACTACCGTCCAACAGTACTCTCTAGAAAAATGCACCGAGGCACCAAAAGATGGTCCTTTACCAACACAGAACCGGCCTACCTTTACCGTAGATAGTACCAAATATGACATCACCCTGGTCGTTCCCGACCTATCCGAGAGCTCTCATAGCATACACAACATACCTGATATATAGAGGGTAATCTAGAAAGGTGATGACCATATCCTAATGAGTGCAACCCACATAGCCCTGGTGCATCTACCCTGTTTTTGTCATTCCCGGGTGATGAGGCTCGAGGTAACGATTACCTTTTTCATAGCATACATTTCACTTGAATGCCACATTGCCAATTCCATCACACACTATTGACTTCCAAAAATGTACAGCCTCTGAGCTCATACGTCTTAGAGAAGGGAGTTAAGTATATGAGAGTTACCTCCTACACCACCAAACAGATGTACGTTTGTAAAAATCAATGTATATGCATTTTAGAAATGCAATGTCAGACATTTGTCCATACAAGTTGTCCAGGAATAGGACAAACCAAAATACCTACTACATCTTGTCGGGAATCACCCCTAGGATTAGTAGCGAGCAGCCCTTACATCGAAGATCAAATGAAGATACTACCGCCACATATATATGATATGGGAAATTTCCCCCGAGGGTCAATCACAAGCAATCCTATATTCCATCTTCTAATTATTATCATTCCATGTCTTCAGTTCGAACGCTACATTTGTTCGAAGTGGTTTTCAGATAGAAATCACCCAAATCCGATCCCGGTTCCTTCGAACCAATCATCGATAAAAGTTGTTAAGTTTGAGGGTGATTATCATTTCATTTATCAATATCTTTTATCAAATAAAATATCTCTTTTAGAGATATAAATCTTTAAATCGTATTCTTTTCCAGTATATACGGAATCATTAAACGTCTCTTTAGCCTTGGAAATACCAAATCAAAATCATCTCTCATAAATTATATTGCAAAACCTTGTTGAGTAAAAAGGGTCGATATAAATTATAATAATTCTATTCAATATCGATTTTCGTATTCAACCTTTACTATCCATCGAATAACGGTGGAATCACCTTTTAAATTCACATGGATAGCACAGGTTCCTTCCTCGGAATTTAATACCAAGTATAAGAAGATTATTTCTACACAATCCAAGTTGCATTAAATTTGTAAATTTGAATCTTTTATATTTGCCTCGTTTTCGATATTTCGACCTTATCTATTCCTCACCTAGGAAAGAGGCCAAGTGAGCTAGGACACTGGTTGCTCTTGAACAACTCCATACTTTAAGCACCTCACATTCGGATCTCATGAATAGAAAAATTTTGTCTACTCTTCGACTTCTAGAGCCAAGATCAAATCATTTGTTTATAACTGCTTTTCTTTTAACCATTTATTTAAACTCCTTTAAAATTAATTTTAAAACTTCCTAATCATCTTTAAAACACTTAATTAATTATTTGAAAATGTTTTTAAATGATTCAGGAAAGAATAATTAAGTTTAAATCTATATTTCAAAAGTTATTAAAAACTGCTGCAAAAAGTGTTGCGGATAGTGCTTTTAAGGCTTATTTGATCAAAACAACTTTTCTATCATTTAGAAATCAATTTTTATAACTCAAATCTCTTTTAAAGCATTCTAATATATTTATAGAATTTATTCCATATTTTTATAGAATTAAAAATATCATTTCAAAGAAATTTCCTTTTTGGATTTCGAACTACCAAACCGCAACTATTTTGAAAACTTACTTTGCTCATATTTCAAAATCTACTAAATGAAATCTCGATCTTTTTCTTTTTTTCAAAAATATGATTATAAGAGTTCAGAAAATTATTATTGCAAAAAATTCTGACTCCAATTTCATCGTATAAATGGATTTAAACTATTACGGCACGAAATCGTGAACTACCGCTATGCAACGCGCCTATTTTAACCCTATTTTCATATTCTTTTCCAAATTTTGTGGAAACACTTTTTAAATGTTTATAAAACATTTTCAAAACATTTAACCGTTTTAAAGAGGTTTATCAATGCCATATACACCATTTCATTTATTAAAGGAAAGTGGTTTCCTTTGTGAAATTCAACGTGTATTTAACGTGAACCATTTCAACAATTAAACATCCATATTATCATATTCTAACATGATAAACAACCATCATAAATAAGCATAGCAAAATGTATTATATCATATAATATATCATATATGAATACATACACACAGATATATATATAGTTTCTCACCTTTGGGCTTATGAAAACGGACTATAGCTTCACTACGATCGAATCTAAGTTTATGGAATCGAGCCGGGACCTTTGGATAGGCTTGGCCTATGCTTGCAGGTGGAGGTGGGCTCAGCCAAGCATGGATATGGGTGTGGCCGTGAGCTTTTAGTGGAGATGTGGAGTTGATTTGCCTTGATTTTGAGGTGGAATGACATGGTATATATATGTGTATATATTTTACTTTATTTTGCCATAACTTTGCAAATATTTTTCAAGGCATGAAAGCCATCAAAGAAGAGCACTTAGATCTTTAAGAAGAAGGAGGAAGAAGAAGTTAATGGATGAATGAAATGAGAGCGCTAAGGCCTTGTATTTATAGACAAAAAGTTGAGATAAAATATCATGATATTTCATATGCTTTCACATCACCACTTTCCACCTCCTCCTCATCATTTCACATGTTACCCTCTCCCCCTTCCATGTGCATCTCCATGTGCTCCTCCTTTCTTGGTGTGTCATGGTGTGTAAGGAGTTGATGGTTGAGGGTAAGTTGACTTTAGGATGCTTAAGGATGAAGTTTAGGAAAACATCTTAGATATTTTGTAATATATATATATATATATATATGATTATATATGCTATATGTATTTATATGTTTACATTTTCACTTATAAATTAAATTACATATAAATGTAAACAAAATTAGAAAACTAATTTCCTATCATTTTTAACAAACTAAAATTACCCAATTGAATTATAAAACCATATAAATCAATATTAAACAATTGTTTACAAAAGTGCTTTTATATCGATAAACCATTATGAATTTTCTTATATTTTCAAATTAAGTATATATCTTTGTAAAACTGCTACAAATGATTTATCATTACTATATAACTAATTAAAGTGAATTATTATCATTTTAAAACAATTATTTGAATAATTAAAATAATTATTAAACCTTTAAATCTCAATTTAAATTTATAAATCAATTCTTAAATATGATGTCATTGTTGATGATGTCATAAATATAATTTATTTCAAAAAATAAGATAAATAAATTTATTTCATATTCTTATTGATATGGATAAATAAGTGTATGTATGCAACTCCTTGCGCGACTTCAGATAATTATAGAGTTGTTTATTTATGAATCAGTTTTCGACCATTTTGTTGATATTCCTTCAAAGTTTACATTTTCGTAAATACTTATTCAAAATAAGATTACCATTATTCTTGTTCAAAAATCATAATCCATGTTTTAAAAATCTTACATTTGAAAATTTGAAAATAAATATAATTTATCAAATTGATAAATTTACGGGTCGTTACATACTTCCCTCCTTAAAAGAATTTCGTCCTCGAAATTACAACACAAAACCTAAAGGTGTTTGCCCAAAAAAAATTTAACTTACACATGTATAATGTATATAGATTATACATACGCGGTAGTTGTTTCGATCTCTTTTTTCGAATATACAATTTTACGCCGGAACTAGTATTGATCCATCGATTCTCTAGTGCAGAATTTTGATCAGGCTCAGAAGCTTTTTGTGACGCCCCGGTAATTTTAACGATTTTTATAACGTAATTAACTGAATTTTTTCTTGAAATTAAATAATAAATGTTTGAAATAAAAATTTGGTATTTGGTATGCGTCTATTTTAACATAGGAACTGATAAAACTTCATCAGATAATATGGAAGTTTATTTTGTTGTGTATAAAAATTGATTGAAAATAAATTATTTTCGAAATCTGAATATTTTTATGTAACAAAAATGTTTATCATTTTCTGAGTGAGACGTCATATTTCGTTTCATCAAATTTGGACTTCTCTAGCCCCGTTTATCTTATTTTCGACGAATTTGCAGCAGTTTAGCAGCGAATATCGACTTTTGATAGAATGGTCGTATCGTTGATATCTGTGTACCATTCTATTCGTCTCGTCGTGCTGATCTCCGCAGTATATTCGTTTGTGCATTTCGGTGTCTGGTACGGAGCGAAAACCATGAAAAAACGGTCAACCATATCGGTACCCGTTTGAATCCATTTGTTTTCCGTGACTATCCAATTACCTACCATACACAATCAATAACCACTAGCCATTATTATTTCTAGAATTTATCATGACTTTTTCTTTTACACATCGGTTCCAACATTTCTGGTTGGTTCCTTTTCCATGCGTTCCATTTCAAAACGTTCTGTCTTCTTTTCTGTTGTTACTTAAGATATATAATAATATAACATCTTATATTTGGCCCTGTAGCTTTCTCGTTCACTTCCTTCCTCCTCTTCTTTCTCTGTTATTTTCTATTCACTTCTGCCATTACTTTTATATATAAAAATAAAGTAAGTGTAATATAATATTTTCGTATATACTAAAACCTGCTCGCTGCCCTTCAACTAAACCCCATTCCCATAACCGAGACTTTGTGCCGACCTTCCCCACTCACGACAACACCTTGGCCAGATCTTGCAACTCGACCCAGTCCTCCACTTACCCCACCAATTGGCAACAGCCTGCCACCGCAGCACCGAGCCTCCTACCTTCACCCTCCACCGTTTCGTCACCTCCATCCGCCATCTAGCCTGCTCATCCACCACAAGCCCACAACAGCCGATCCCCTACCTCCTCACCACCTTTAGCCGCCTCGGCAACTCGACCGCCCTCACATCCCGACCACACCTCACCAGCAGTAGCCCTTAGCACGCACAGCCATCCCAAGAAATTACCGACCACATCCCAGCAAAAGCACCACCACCCCTCGAGATCGACACCCCACCAGAAGCCTCCACCTACACTGCCTTGCGCCGAACGCGTTCCGCCACCATCTCCACTCAAACAACCGAGTAGCCATCAGTCATCTTCTCTCAACGTCTAACAATGGAACCTCCGCAAGCCTCGATAGCCTTCCTCCTTATGTATGTAAATGTAATTATGTATTTTATTATATTAAAAAGGAAAAATTTGTAGGCACAACAGCATATACATATATTTGGTTGCATATAAAATTGCCTGCATATATGCTTTGGTTAGCCGCATATACATATTTGCTGAATGTATATATATAGTTGCATATATTTAATTTTGTGATGTAGTCGCATGTATATATTTAGTTGTATATTTTACATAGTGGTCTGCATATATATTGTTTACCTATCAAGTCTGTGTATATATATATATTTTTACATATCAAGTTTGCATATATATATATATATATTGGTTACATGTTCACGCCTGCATGTATATATTGTTTATTTATCAAGTCTGCACATATATGTGTTTACATATCAAGTAGGCATTTATGTGTTTATAGTCTGCATATGTTGTTGAGAAGCCCACATATATACATATTTGGTTGCATGTATTTTACATATATAATTGTTCGTATATATAAATATATTGTCTACATATATATTTGTTGAGAAGCTCACATATATACATATTTGGTTGCATAAGTGTTATGTCATATAAAAGTAAATATATATATGGGTCTACGAGTATATTTTAGCTGTGCCTACTTTACATATTGTATTATGTGTTCTAAATGTTATATTTTATGTTATATATTATATGTTTTAATAAATGTTGATATTTTGAAATGTATAAAATATAATATGTTATATTGATTTTGTTATAAACATTGATCTTAAAATATAATAGGTCTGAAAGCTTATGCATTAGTTTATGTACTAATCTATATATATACATGAGTTTAGTTTTCATATATTTATAGAGATTTATTTTATTGATGGTTAAAATTTAAAATATTGATTTTAATAAAATAATATATATATATATATATATATTCTGTATATATCAAGCTGATTTGATTTGTTCTCATCAATTCTTATTTATCAGTTTCGTCTGTCCAATCTGTGTTCAGCCACTTCGCTTTGAGATTTATTGTTTGGATTGGTCGATTTCCGAATTCATGATTTATTCCGTGGGCTTGTCATGTTCTCTCTCTAGCCTCGAAAGATGAGTAATCACTCATGGTTAACATTCTTCTATTTAGTAAATTTGATTTCACTTGAAACGACAATTGAAATATGATGTTATATTTGAATTGTTAAGTTATTTAATTGTTAAATATGATATGCTATTATTTGCCATTGTTTACTTATGACATATGACACCATAACCTATTGTATATATTATATTTAAATTATTACTCATGACATATGCCTATTGTTGATATATTATATTATTATCATATTTGCTCTCACTCAGCAAGTTCCCTGTTAGTTTAGAAATTCCTTATGGGTTGAAATGATACATACCCGAACGATTTTATAGATTAAGGGAAAAATCGTTATAGGTTGAAATGATAAACCCAAGCGATTTTCATTGAATTCAAATTTTGGGATTGTGGGTTGAAATGATATATACCCGTAAATATTTAATTTGCGGATTGAAATGATAAATATCTGTATCACTTGACCATAGGATAGAAAATTATATACGGACACCATTGGTCTATTTTGAAAAATGATTTTTATAATTTTGGAAGGAAATATATTAATTTTATTAAATATTGATTTTAAATATAATATAAAGATATTTTATTTCGTAAAATTAGATTTTTAAATTATAGGTTTGGGAATTTTAAATTTACAAGTTAGTTTTGAAAATATAAATTTAAAAATTTTAATTTTAATTTTATTATTTTTAAAATATATAAAATAAGATATAAAATAGATTTATTAATAAGATTTAATTTAATATAAGTTATTTAAATAAAATTTAATTAAATTAGTGTATATATAATATGTTTAAATATTTATTTAAAATTTTACATTAATATTTTAAATAGATTTTTGTAATGACTTTAAATAAATAGAGGTTGGAAAATAAAGTAAAATTGACTTGAAATTTAAATTGGTCAATAATTTAATTTAAATAAGAATTTGTTTGAACTTATTAATTTTGAGATTTGAGAGGTATGATTTAAAAATTGATTGATGAAAAGTGATTAAATGAATATCTCAACTTTAAATAAAATTGAGACTGAATATTTAATATTGATTTAAATTTATAAATTGAGATTTTATTTAATTGTTATTAAATTGATTAAGTGAATATTTCAAAACTAAATAATAGTAATGTTAATTGTTGAAATATAAATGAAACTTATATTGACATTTTTGAATATTTAAACTTTTAATCTTATTGGAATTGAAGAGATAGTTCAAAACTAGATTTGAAATTGATAAAGATTGAAATAGTTTATTTAGAATTTGAATTGAACCTTAACCTTTTAAAATTGCAAGTGTTGTGATTTCAAAGGCGTTATAATTTCAAAGGCGTTATGATTTCCAAAGTGTTATGATTTCGAAAGTGCTATAAATTTTAAAGTGTTACGATTCTGGAAGTGAATATTATTTTAAAGTGAATAATGATATTGAATTGATATGGTTTTGAAATGAATATGATATTTTGATATGAAATATGAACTATTTGAAATGAAATGACCACGGTGTGAAATAAGCGTTTGATTGTTAAAGAGACCGGGATCGGATATTGTCATACTCTCTGCCAATACCGAAAAACAGTTTAACAACTGTGTACGTGGTGGAGATTCAGAATGAAGTAGGATGGTTTAGCGACGATTCTATATGGTATTTACGTAGCCCTGACTCCCGTGAGTCAGCTTGATGTGGCTAAAACAGGAGCCATGCCGGGCCAAGTGAGGTCATTCCTCCGTTCGGGCACATTTCTTGGATACCACTTTTACTTTGTGATTTGATTGGGTGCACCTTTGATTTGGGAGTGTGTCTCGAGGTGGGCGGTAGTAGCTGCTATGCGTTACCACCAGTCCGGATCCACAAACAGTATATCTACCTTGGAATTGCCTCGCGTGCCTTGTCACATGCCCTATCGTGCCTTCTACGAGTTTGGTTTGTACCATACCTATGGAGTGCCCTCTAATAGCCCTCCAGTTTATAGAGGAATTACGGTACTGTATAGACTATGAGAATATATAAAAATGTGTTAAGGGGGATATGCGTAACGCCTTAACGCTATTTTAGTAGTTTACTTACTGTAGACATATTATAATAGCGTATATTACTACATAGTAGATAGTTCCACGGATCCTTAGAGGATGGAAATCCTAAACATCCTTTAAGTTACTTGTATTTCAGTTGACATTTCACTTGATTTGAATTTACTATATAAGAATGTTAATCCTGACTCAAGTGTTTTGTGTTTTGCTTTATGCTCGGGTCAGACTGAGTGACACAGCATTTGAGACTCACCTTTGGAGATTGGAGCTTTGTTTGAAGATCTATCTATC
The DNA here is from genome assembly GCA_030737815.1 of Allium fistulosum. Classification (NCBI taxonomy): domain Eukaryota; kingdom Viridiplantae; phylum Streptophyta; class Magnoliopsida; order Asparagales; family Amaryllidaceae; genus Allium; species Allium fistulosum. The sequence goes on along the minus strand of CM060906.1, from coordinate 101,207,348 downwards.
CAGCTTTTAGTTATTTCAGTTTATTCCAGTCATTTATGTTCAGACTCGTTAGTTGCTTATGGATTAGAGATTCATTTGTATTTGAGATTCTGTTGTATTTTGTTTCAAACTCTGATGTTTATATCATAGCTTCTTGAACTACTATTTATCTATTTCGCTACTTATTGTTTATTACTATGTGTCTGTAATTCTGTGATTGATTTATTTACCGTATATGCTAAGTTTTGCCAAATATAGAATTAACAATCTGTTGTTTCGAGCAATTCAAGTCCGACATGTGCGAATGCGAAAGTTTCGAAATACTGTGTCGTTACAAGTGGTATCAGAGCTCTGGTTTAGGCAAAACTTAGCAAATAGAGTAAATTTAATTACAGATCACCTTCGTTCGAGCTTGAGTTCCTTCCTCTTTGACTCGAGTTTCCTTTGAATTTTGGAACCTTCCCGTTCATTCTGAAATTCATTCTTGTCTTCTCCTATTCGCGTTCTTTTGATACTGGAGCATCCCCATAGCTCTACTTTTGTTGAACTTTGTAATAAATTGATCTCATCTTGTCACCTCAATTGACAATTTTATCCGTATTTATGACTAATTGTAACGACCCAAAACTTTTAGTGATTTTATTTGTTAAATTAATTGAAATTTTGTGAAATTTTAAACAATAAAATTTGAAAATAAAAATTTATTATTTGGAATACGTCTATTTTAATATAGCAACTGGTAAACGTTCATCTGATAATATTGAAGTTTATTTTCCTGTGAAATTTTATTTCAATTTAAACCGGTTAATAACAGTTGAATTTAAAAGTTTTCCGAAACCTAAATATGTCAACAGGAGAAAATTTATTTAGAGCATTCTGAATCAGACTGCGAAATTCATTTCGCGAAATTCGGGCGTTTCTAGCTCCGTTTGGATTTTTCCGTACGGAATAGCAACGTATAGCGGTACCGATTATTGACTTTTGATCGGATGATCGTACCACTGATATCCGTATACCGTTTTGATCATCTCGTCGTGCTGATTTCTGTGGTATATTCAATTATGTGTTTTGGATCCCGATGAGCGACGGAAATGATAAAACCGTCCATCATACCGGTATCATAAATGGTGACTCTTTTGATTCCCTTTCTTTCGAATTTTGAACCGTGTCATCCAAGCAAGATAATTGCTTTAATAAATGTTGCAGAATCAATGGATAGACGTTACCATTCCCATCATTTTACTTTATTACATCTTGTACGTTTTTTCTGCCTCTCTGGCTCATCTCCCCTATCCACACTTCGTTTGCCTGCACATCTTTCTTTATATTTTTTTTTCTCTCCTTCCAGAAACTCACTCTTCCAATTTCTTTCTTCCTCCTCTGTATATTTTTCTCCCCTTCCTTTTCTTTTCTCGGCCAAACACCCAATGCCAAATCCGTGCTCGCTTCCCCACTCTCTTCCGCCATGCCTAGCATGTGCTCCACCTCCGCCTCCTTTTTCACTTAGACCGGCCTCGACCACTTCGACATCTCCACCTTGCCTAAGCAATGCATGCAGCCATGCTTCGAACCAAAGCCCTAGCAGCTCCTCACCGTGAGCCATCACGACAGCCACACTGGGCCCTGACCACCATCTTTGCCGCTTCCTTCTCCTCGCAGGGCCATGCGATCAGATTTTGGCATATAGGAGGTATATAAATTATGTTATATTTACGTATGAAAGTGGTCTATATTTTCGATCCTTTGAGTTTTAATTTCTCCTTGCAGTATATATATGTATGGTATTATACTCGGTATATTATGTTATATAAGTCTATATATGTTTGTAAAGTCACATAATATATATTAGATTTAGTGTTTGATTCCTTTTTTTACCGTATATATAGATCTAGACATGTGTATAGTACAAGTTTTACTTTGAAGGTTTATTTTCATGCTTTCGTATTATAACATGTTATAAGGTCTATTATGGTTCTGTACTTTAAATATTATATACCTGGCGTAAATTGGTTGGCTGAAGCTTTATATATGGTTTTATAATTTTGAATCTGAATGGTTACAGTAGATTTTGTTATATAGGTTTATACCTAAAGCATATCTTTTGAACTTGAATTTGTAAGTATATATGTTGTTTAATAAGTTGTATCCGTGTTTTATATTTGGTTTTAGACCTTGATAATTTAATCTAATATAAAGGTATATATAATAGTATAGACTTCTACTTTTCTAAGTTTGCTGTTTAAGCTTCGTATATAATGTTTTGCAACATATTTTTATCAAATATAGGATGTTGTGTGCATTCTTGGTAATATAATTAAGTTTTCATATACATATACTGACTTTACTCTTAATAAATGTATATATATATATATGTTTTAATATAAATGATAGGTGGTTGTATAAATTTTTAGATCAGTCGGTTATCCTATATGTATGAGTAAGTATATGCGTTTTCTGTATTTGATATCATTACTGTATTTTCAGCGGTATGTTAGTTATAATATAGGTTGATTTCATATTTATACAGTATATTTTTTTTTATACAGTGTATATATATATATATTTGATTTTATAAAATTTTATGATATGATGATAAGTATTGTTGTCTAATTGAATAAGGTTGTGGTGATAATTTTGCAGTGAATAAGAATATACATGGACACTTGATTTTTAAGATATATATAGATTTTAAATTTTAATATAGATATTTTAATTTTATGTGTTTTAATAACTATTGATTTTAAAAATTAATATGGAAACTTACTTTAGTATGTGTTTATTGGAATATTGAATTTAAGGGAATATAGTATATCTTATATTTTGTTTCAGTCTTTATCGAACGGATTCTGATCTTTCTTTATCGATCCAGTTCTAGTGTGATTCCGTCTATCCCCATTTTTACCCGTCTCTTTGTCGATTCGAGTTGATCCTGCTTTGCTTTGAAATTCGTGTTTGGATTCGTAACTCAGTTTCGTTGTCTATCCTCTCTAGCCTCGAAAGGTGAGCAATCACTCACGATTAACATTCTTATATTTATTAAATTTGATTTCAATTGAAACGACAATTGAAATATGTTGCTGTAGTGATTTAAATTGTTATATATGCTATTATCTGTAACTGTTCACCTGTGGGATATGACACCATATCCTGTTGTTTATATTTTATTGTTATTTATGATATATGCATGTTGTTGTATTTCATATTATCTATTATCACTCTGCAAGTTCCCTGTTAGTATAGAATTCACTATGGGTTGAAATGATACATACCTGAACGGACTTTAGAATAGGAGAAAATCGTTATGGGTTGAAATGATAAACCCAAGCGATTTTCATTTGAATTGAAATTGGAATTACAGGTTGAAATGATATCTACCCGTATATAATTAAATTACGGATTGAAATGATAAATATCCGAATCACTTAACCATATGATAGATATATATACAGACACCGTTGGTCCATATATATAAATATTTTGAAAATATATTCTATGGATTTGGGAAGAAATATATGGTTTTAATAAATGTTGATTCTTAAATTTTTTTTTTATATAAATGGTAATGATATATATAGATTTAATAATGATATTTAATTTAATTAAGATGGATTTAATACATATAATATGTTGAGAATAAAATTTATATTTCAAAATAGATTTTGGTAATGATTTGAATAAGTTAAGGTTGGAAAGATAATTTGAATTTAGTTGAAATTGTATTAGTTAAAGAATTTTACTTAATTAAACCGATTTGAAACTTATTGAAATTGAGATTTAAGATATGATTTATAACTTGGGTTTAATTTAAGTAATTTAATAAATATTTCTTGTTTAAATAAATTTAAGGAAATATTTAGTAAAAATGTAATTTAAGGCTAGTTAAATGACATTGAATTTGTTAAGTGAATATTCCTGATTAAATAATAATGAAATTAAATCAAGTGCTATAGGAAACTATTAAATTTAACTTTGAAAATGTTGAATATTAAAGCTTTGAAATATATTGTAACAACCCTGTATTTTGTGATTATTTTAATTATATATATTAATTTCTTTAATTTAATTTCCTGATTTAACTTTATTTTATTTATTAAAATGAATAAATTTTGTTATTTTAAATATAAATTTTGATTTTGATGTGAATTAGAATTCCAAACATGACTAAAAAGAATATTTTCCAGAAAAGTGAATTTTGGTCAATATAGTCAAACTTTGACTTTTAATTTAGAAATTTGAAAGTTTGAAAATTTGAATTTTATCTTTTATTATGAAAGTAAATAAAATTTTAAGAATAATGCTTTTCGTTTCGTTGAAATCTGATTTATAATGTGAATGTTATGCCTTTTTCAATATTGTGTGTAATTTGCTGTATTTAACAAATTGTTTATTTTAAATTGTATAAATAATATTTTATTTGGTCATGTAATGTTCTAATTTATATTTATATGGGTAAAATAACATGTTATGCATATATTTTGGTTTTAAAACATTTTTAAAAGTATAATTGACATTTTCCAGTGTCAGTTGTATTTTGCTTACAATTTCTAATTTCCAGTTTCAATTAATTAAAGTAATTCTTTATTTTTTTTTCTATTTTTTTTTCTTAAAATCTTATTTTATTCTCATTCCCACTTTATTTTGTTCCTCATTTATTTTATTTATTTGACCTTTTATTTGTTTTAAAGTGAAATAGAAATTTTCTAAAACTAGTGATATTCTATTTGTAAATTTTAAGTCCTGTTTTGAATTTTTAAACAATTTCTTTAGTTCTTTTTCTAATTTCTCTAAATTTAATTAATTATTTCATTTTTAAAATATAAATGAATTATTTTACTTCACATTTTTTTTAAAATATTTTTAAAATGAAGTTTTTAAATTTTCCAAAGTCAATAGTGATTTATTTGTAATTTCTGGACCCTGTTTTCAATTTTTAAGCAATTTCTTATATTCTTTTTCCATTTTCTTTAAAGTTAATTAATTATTTTTATTTTATATTACTTTGTTTCGGTTTTAAAGTCAATTTACTGATTTTATTTTTGTTTTATTTGAATTTAAAGAAAAAGAAATATGAAGAGTTTTAAAAGCTTATTTACCTTAAGTCCTTTCATCTCCTTTGTCCTTTCATTTGCCATAACTCATCAATTACTATCTTGGCTGTGCATTTTTGGTTTGTAGCCGTGATTTTTCAGCCTCCATTCACCCAAAAACATTTTACCTTCTCATTCATTCATGGCTTCAAGAAAATCTATGGGTAATGGCTACTTTTTTTACACTTTTCTTCTCATTTTTCATGTATTTTGCCTTGTTTTCTTTGCTTCTTTGAATGGCCTCCACTCCATATCCACGGCCACCACCCCCTACATCTCTTCCCTGCCATCACCACCAGCTACTCCTCTAGTCTTGACCAAGGCCGAGCCACCATGATGCCAAAACTCCACAAAAATTGCAACACAAGCCATAAAAATATGTTGTTTGACCACTATTTGTTCACCACTTCATTTTCCACCACCACCACCACCTTAGGCCGCCTCCACCACCTCTGGCCAGACCACCACACACCTTTCCTTCCACTAACCTGATCCGTACCTCTCTGACCTGACCACACAAGCCCATGGCCGAGCCATTTTTTGTGAACAAAACCCACCAATTTTGCCTTAAACTCTTCATATTCTTTTGTATAAACTTTCTCCTCGTATTCTACTACCTAGGCCATGCATACACATGACCAAACCTGAGCCAAACTTATTCAAACCAGAGCCAAAAACATCCCTAGGCCATGACAAAAGAATAGAGAAAGCAAGGCAAAAGATTTGGCATTCGTATCTCTTTTTATTTAAAAGTTATGTCATTTCTAGTGTATTGAAATTTATGGTTTGCTTTGATTTTTGTTTGGGTTGTAACACAAGATCTATATCATTGGATTTGCTCTCCACACTCAAATTGTATTAGAGTTGTCGTGCCTTCATAATCTTTGTGTTGTGAGCTTTGTTGGCAAATCTCCAGCTTAACAGGTGAGTTATTCTCACCAGACAATATGTACATATATAACTAGTGAATTGACCCCTTTTGAATCTGTAAAATGCATTATCATGTTACACTTGCTATGTTATGATTTATGATGTTCACCAATGCTTAAACACCTATTATATTATATGTTACTGTTATATTATGCTATTCTATTATTTTTATCAGTTTATCACACTGCAAGTTCCCTTTAGATTAGAATCACTATGGGTTGAAATGATACATACCCGAACGGACTTTAGAATAGGAGAAAATCATTATGGGCTGAAATGATAGGCCTGAATGATTTTCAATTATTTTTCATTTCCTTGGGATTGCGGGTTTGAAATGATCAAACCCCGGTTTTCTTTGTAAATTACGGGTTGAAATGATATATTACCCGTATCACTTTACTTAGACTAGAAATGAAATACAGACCCGTTGTTAAAATATGTTTTTATAAAAATCTTAAAAATATTTTTGAAATGTAAATATTATAATATTTGATTTAAACTAAATAAAAAAATGATTTATGTAAGCATTATTGATTTTTTGAAAATTTATAAGTGAAATAAATTATTGGTAAAACTAGAAAATTTGAAATGTAAGTTATTTTGGGAAATTTTAATTGGGTGATAATTGGAATTTAAATTAAATATGAAATGTGATAACTTCATGATAATTTGGATTAAAGTGAATTTAAATGATTTTTATATTATATTAATGATTTTGAATAAAGTTAAAATGTGAAATGAATGAATATTTAAGTTGAAATTTTGAAATATAACTAAAATTGGAAATTTATGAATTTGGCTTAAGAGTGAACTTTAAGTTAAGTAAATAAAAATGGAATTAAGTTATTTTGAAATTTTAAAATTAAGTGTTAAGTTAATTTAATTTAATGAATTTATAATTTAAAATTGGAATTTAATAAGTGAATTATTATTAAATTTTGATTTTTGAATGGAGGTTTAACTTTATAAAATCATGAATATAAGGGTATTTGAATGATTATATATGATTTTATAAGTTAAAAATGATTTATATAAAAATATAATTGTTTGTGAAATTATACTGAATATTTGAAGTTAATTAACTGCATCTTTGAAATGCTATTAATTCTAATGTAAATGATAATACAACATTTGTAAATGCTGTAGTTGATAATAATGAACCAAATGGCTAAATTTAATTAAAGGCTATTATAGCATTTTTGTAATGTTATAATGGTTGAATTTAACTAAGTTTATTTGAAACTAATGTAACCCTATTACAGCATTTTAAATGCTGTCTTTTGTTAAATTGAACTGTTTTAAATGTGACTTTCCGTAGCATTTTCTAAATGCTGCAAAAGTTGAATTTTCATTGTTTTAATTAATTTAAGTGAACGAATGAAAGATTAAAATTTTGGAAAATTAAAAATTTAATTATTAATAATAACTTTATTTTTATGATTTAAAATAAAGTAATTTGTTTCGAAATATAAACTATTTTGAAATATGATATTTTGAAATGGATTTTTGAAGGATATTGAATTTTGAAATGATATTTGATTTCGAAGTATAAAATACCATTTTGAAATTTTAACCACGGGGTGTATTTAATTTATAGTTTAACTGATCCTTGAAGGATGGGCGATCCCAAGCATCCTTTGAGTTATTGTGCATTTCTACTACAGTTCACTTGAGTTGGTTTACATTATATAAGTATATATTGTCCTGACTCGAGTGTTTTGTGTTTTACTTTACGCTCGGGTCAGCCTGAGTATTTACAGCTTAGCTTTGGATCTCATTCTGGAGCTAGGAATCGCTGGAGATTCTGCTTGTCTAGTTATCTGTTCCTTTCAGTTCAGTTGTTCTATTCTAGTTCTGGTATTTATAAAGTTCTATGTATTTGGGATTTCTATTGTATATGTTTTCAGAATGATATTATGTATTATGTTTTGAGAGTTTGTATATAGTAGCTTCATGAACTACTATGGTATTTTATTTTCGCTGTGAGTTATTCTAATATGTTCTGTGTCTGTGATTCTGTGTATTTGATTTCATTTGCTCCAAATTTATTTACAATCTGTTATTTTGAATTATTCAAGTCAGACATGTGTGGATTATTGTCGATTTGAATGGTCCAAAATAGTGGGTCGTTACATATATTGAAAATTTAAATGGTATATTTAGAACTGAATTGAATTAATGAATTGAGCTTTGAATAAATTTGAATTTGGAATTTGAGTTAATTTGAATCGATGTGTGAGACTTGAGGAAATTATAAATACTTTACTTTTTAAATCATTTAATATATACACTATTTTGGAAAATAGATATTTTTGAAATGAAATGATATTTTGATTTTGAAGTATAAATAAATTTGAAATGACCACGGTGTTATAATGTATATTTCCACCTTGTAGATAGTTCTGAAGATCCTTAGAGGATGGTTATCCCAAACATCCTTTAAGTTACTTGTATTTCAGTTGGTATTTCACTTGAGTTGGATTTATTAGTATAAGAATGTTAATCCTGACTCGAGTGTTTTGTGTTTTGCTTTACGCTCGGGTCAGACCGAGTGATACAGCAATCGAGACTCACCTTGAAGTTTGGAGCTTCATTCGGAGATCCAACCATCGATTCAGCTTTCAGTTTTCCAGTTGATTCGTTCAGAGAGGTCATCTATTCGTACTGAAGACTTCATTGTATTTGAGATATTCTGTTGTATTTATTTCTAACTCTGATGTTTATATAGTAGCTTCATGAACTACTATTTTATCTATTCCGCTGCGTATTATTGTATTACTCTGTGTCTGTGATTCTGTGATTGATTTATTTACTGTATATGCTGAGTTTTTGCCAAATTTAAATTAACAATTCGGTATTTTGAATTATTCAAGTCCGACATGTGTGGATTTATTGTCGATTTGAATGGTCCAAAATAACGGGTCGTTACACTAATCCCATCAGTGCTTCTACCAATCCTAGTATGATTTGTAAAGGGGTGAAACTCCTTTACAACAGGCGTCGATTCACCGGAGACTTCTATATCCTCGGTTTCAATGCTATTATTTCTTACAAAGCCCAAACCGTCTCTAGTAGACGATCAAGTTAATTCCCTTGTAATCTTGAGTCCACTCCGATAATCAGAGATTACCCTGATGTTCTGGTAAAGTCACTTCTCTTCCCTTCAAGCGGGAAATTGAATTTCCGCATCGATATTATTCTTGGAATCTCGGTTGACCCGGTTAAGGTCACCGCGATTAATGTAAATCTATCCATCTTTCTTCTTTTGTAATTTAATTATTTTGTCCTTCTTTCGAGTCTGTCTTCATAGTTAGAATTCTCTTTGACTAGGGTTTATCTAAATTTGAATCTCTATCCTTGTTTTGAAATCCATTTTTGAATCATCGTGCGAGGGAGTGTATTTGTAATTAACATAAAAATGTTTTATATTGTGTCGTTTGAGTTGTTAAGTTTGACTTTTGGATTTCGATCGATTCGTCTGGCCCACACCATCGATAGAAATTCCAAAACACTTAAACAGAGCAAATTGACACAATATTGTTTTCGAAATTGGTAAATGATATAATTTTATGTATGGTTATATTTTTATATATGAAGGTATAATTTCTCTGGAATTTGATAATTAAATGAATTGGTTGTTAGAAATGATAATACTATATTATCATTTATTGTTTCTCAACATTTCTAAACCATTAACTATTGTTGTATGTCATAAGAAGTGAAATTTTAAAATATGGTTTATAAATTTGATTTCAAATGAAATGAATTTAAACTAAGGATTTGAGAATTTAAATTTTCGGAGCTTTTCAAATTTGGTTTTCAAGGTTTTGAAAATATATATATTATTTGGAAGTATTTTTGAATAGAAATTGTTTCCAAAGAATTTTTAAAGGAGTCAATTTGTACTCTCCTCTATTGTCGTTGGAAAATAATTTCGGTGATGATTGCAGCATCATCGACATTCATTTTCGAGTCTCAAAGTGGAGAGACCGCATAGTAGCTTTGCTACACTATTGTCTTAGGAAAAATGTATTCGATTTAAATTTCTTGTGTATAATTTGATTTATAAAATATAAATGTATATATATTTATTTTAAAATTGTTTAAAGTGAAATCGGAAATTTTAACTCTTAAGTTTATATTACGAAATGGTTTCAAATATAGAAATAAACTAATTTTTTTAAATAATTGGGAATCTGAAAAGAGAAACGAATTTATAACAACTTGAAATAGTTGAACTAAGATAAAATATACTTGTATAATACTCAATTACATTTTACATATATGACTTACCGGTAATATTTAAAGAGTTTAACGTTAAGGTGAAAATGTAATTGAAGATTATACAAGAGAAAGTTAAGTAATAGAAATGTTCAAACTAAATTCTTGCTTAATAGAAATATTGTAAATAAAAGACAAAATTGTGTAGTATTCAATTACATTCAGAAAATATTAATAGAACTTAATTAGGAAAAGTTTGAATGTAATTGAATAATATATAATATAAAATATATGAAATAAAAGGTCCCTAGAATGAATTTTGATAAGGAAATTTATAAATAAAATTTGGTAGTTATAATAGAAGTTTATACACTTAATTTATGATTATAGGAAATGTTAATTGAGATAAATTGAATAATAATAAGATAATGAATAAATAAATATGAATTTAGGAATAGTTAAGATTGAATTATAAGTGAAATCAACTTAAGTAAAATCAAATAGATTTAATAAATGAGTTAAATAAAACAAATTTTGTTGTGAAATTTTTGAAATAAATGTTAATAAATTGAAAGCAAATCAATTGAATGAAAATATATTGAATTGAAATCAATCAAATGTGAATATATTGAATATTTATTAATTGAATCAAATGGATTTAAACCAAGTTTGTTGAATATTAATCAGTTTGAAACTAATGAAATTCATACAGTTTTGAATTAACAATTTGAATTAAATAAAATAAATGGAAATTGATTGTTGTATTTTGCATTTCAGTCTATCCTTTCTTCTTGGTTGTTTCTATTCTTCTATCTCGTTCCTTTTCGGGGACGAAAAGTTTTGAGTATGGGAGAGTGTGACGACCCGGTATTTTTAACGATTTTTATAACATAATTAATTGATTTCTTGCTTGGAATTAAATAATAAATTTTTGAAATAAAAATTTGGTATTTGGTATGCGTCTATTTTAACATAGTAAGTGGTAAAATTTCATCAGATAATATGGAAGTTTATTTTGTTGTGTATAAAAATTGATTGAAAATAAATTGTTTTTGAAATCTGAATATTTTTATATAATAAAAATGTTTATCATTTTCTGAGTGAGATGTCATATTTCATTTCGTCAAATTTGGACTTCTCTAGCCCCGTTTATCTTATTTTTGACGAATTTGCAACAGTTTAGCGGCGAATATCGACATTTGATAGAATGGTCGTATCGCTGATATCTGTGTACCATTCTGTTCGTCTCGTCATGCTGATCTCCGCAGTATATTCATTTGTGCATTTTGGTCTCTGGTACGGAGCGAAAACCATGAAAAAACGGTCAGCCATATCGGTACCCGTTCGAGTCCATTTGTTTTCCATGACTATCCAATTACCTACCATACTCAATTAATAACCACTAGACATTATTATTTCCAGAATTTATGGTGACTTTTGCTTTTACACACCGGTTCCAACATTTCTGGTTGGTTCCTTTTCCATGCGTTCCATTTCAAAATGTTATGTCTTCTTTTCTGTTGTTACTTAAGAAATATAATAATATAACATCCTATATTTGGCCCTGTAGCTTTCTAGTTCACTTCCTTCCTCCTCTTCTTTCTCTGTTATTTTCTATTCACTTCTGCCACTACTTTTATATATAAAAATAAAGTTAGTGTAATATAATATTTTCGTATATACTAAAACCTACTCGCTGCCCTTCAACTAAACCCCATTCCCATAACCGAGACTTTGTGCCAACCTTCCCCACTCACTACAGCACCCTGGCCAGATCTTGCAACCCAACCTAGTCCTCCACCTACCCCACCAACGGGCAACAGCCTGCCATTGCAGCACCGAGCCTCCGACCTTCAGCCTCCACCGTTTCGTCACCTCCATCCGCCATCTAGCATGCTCATCCACCACAAGCCCACAACAGCCGATCCCCTACCTCCTCACCACCTTTAGCCGCCTCGGCAGCTCGACCGCCCTCAATCTCGACCACACCTCACCAGCAGCAGCCCCTAGCACGCACAGCCATCCCAAGAAATTGGCGACCACAGCCCAGCATGTCACAACCCGAGTTTTTCTACACGAAAAACCGGACCATTTTAGTTAAGAAGAAGAGGTAGAAGAAGAAGAAAAATAGAAAACAACAACAGAATCTCTCATACGCAGCGGAATAAACTATAATAGGTAATAACAGATCTTTACACAAAAAGAAATCTATATCTGTTTATATATACATCATCCCAATACATCATCAGAGTACATCACATCAATATCATACAACTGGACAGTAATCATAACTTGTCCTCACAATCTGAATACACAGCGGAATATATAACTCAAATACGAAAGTACGTATCGCCATCCAGCTCCACAGCATCATTTCCTGTAATTTATAATACTCGGTCTGACCCGAGCATCATATAAAACAATACCCGAGTCAGTCTGGAATACCAGCGTGAGAAAATCACACTCAAATTGATTATTAAAGTTTCAAAATCCTTTGAAAAAGCATCTCGTAAGACCACGCCACAAATAAACATGTCGGGTTTTTACCTTACGATAGCTAAAACACTTTATATCAAAATCCTCTGATATTATAATAGTGTCTACAGAAAGTAAAATAGAATCTAGCTGAAATGCTTGCATCTCACATTTCAACAATAGTTGGGCACAATCAAAACCGTACAAGGCACGTAGGGAGAATGGATTTCCAACGAATGACTAGGCACTGGGGTACCACCTGTCACAGTACGTGGCCTAGATCACCGTACCGAGGAGTACGCCCGCTCCCCTGCAACACAAGGCCGGAACCATCCCTTACTGGATGATCCCGAATAAAATCACCCCACGGTTGGGATCAGCAACCGCACCACTAAGCCGAAATAAAAAGGGACATCTAGAAAGGAATGACCTTACCCTCCAGTGGGAGCTACCCACGAAGCCTTGCTGCATAACCCCTGATTTTCAGTCATTCCCGGTTGATGAGGTTCGAGGCTAAACGATACCTTTTAGAGAACATATTCCTTAGAATGCCCATCGTCCGCTGACGATGTTTCGCAAGCATTCGTCCATACCAGTCCGTCCCGGGTTTGAACGGAACCGAAGGCACTATTCCTACTACATCCATTTTGGAAATATCCTCAGGATTAGTAGCGACTAGCCCTTGCACTTCACAGCTCCATCTTCGACTCCGAAATCGTTACACGAAACGTACAAACCGGATCGAAGTGGTATTCGGGTCTCCAGACCTAGAATCCCGGTATACGGAAACCCGATCCCGGTCTCTTCGAAACGATCAGCGCATTTGGCCAATATTGATAGTCGGTTATTTAACTATCAATTAACATCCACAAGCAACCATCACACAATTAAATAATTTCCCACATTATTTATTTGCCCAAATATCTTTCCAAGATATATTTCCAATTTTCAAAGCTCATTTGAAAACAATTTCAAAACAGTTTCCGCTTACGGAAAACATTTCCCAAATAATTATTTCCACTGAATCACCAAGTACAAAATACTTTTATTTTTAAAATAATTTAAAAACACTTTATTTTAAATATATTTCATAACATTGAAATCAAACTACTTTAATACTTTATTAAAAATATATACTTTAAAATAAACTACTTTATAAATATAAACTAAATTTCTCTTTTTAAAACAGAATAGCAAATCACTTTTATATAATTACTACAATAATAGATTTTAAAAATACCTACTTTGAAAATTAACATTTAGAAATAATCAATTTTCTAAAACATGCTTTTTAAAACATACTTAAAACTTTTAACTTATATTTAAATTGCTTGGAAAACGTACTTGGCTATCCAGAGAAATACACTTCTCATTTCCATCTTTTTTACTACTTCATTTATTTCAAAATACATTAACTTTTAGATTTATTCCTTTATTTGAGTTAAAACCCTTTTTAACTGAAAATACCAATTTTTAAACTTCCAAAATTCCTTCTTTAGCCTTTAATTAAATTTAATCCTTACATTCAAAATAAATCCTTTATTCTTTATATTTAATATCACTTTAGTTTAAAGTTAATATTTCCCTTGTTATTTCGAAATTCCCTTATTCCAATTCACTTAAATTATTTACTTAAATTTTACTCTTTTATTTCTTTCAAAATCCAATTCAATATATTTTGATAACTCCTTTTTATTGAAATATTCAATCCAACCATATCATCCAATATTTAAATCATCAATAAAATCATCACAGGATATCAATATTCATAGAACAGAATATCAAATAATCTAAATAATTTTGAGGAATCCAGTTGGATCCCTCCAACCTGTTTCCCTGCATCCACAAACGTTAGCACAATACCAATTCCACTTCGAGGTGGAATATCGCGGTATATGGGTTTTATAAAATATCATCCGCTATTATGCGGCGCATAGGGTCTCATCCGCTATATAAATGCGGGAATATCAACAACTCAAATATATACATATGCCAATATGTATATATTTATATATACTACTATATATATATAGCACATCAATCAATACAATCATCCAATCAATTATTTAAATTTAACCATTTAAATTTTAATTCAACTGAGTGAGATTAACTCACCTTTGATCTATTAGCATCTCATTTCCAATTGAGCTTGCTTCCTTCTCGAATTTTAAACCTTGAATAACATTATACGATTTATTAATATTTGAACTTACCAAACAATTCATTACCACTTAATAGGTTTAAATTTTAACTTATAATTTGATTTAACCCAATTTTCCCCTTTGAAATCTCTAGTAAAAATAATTAAATAAGTTAATTTTAAACAAGTGAATCACCTTAATTTCTTATTTAAGATAAACTAGTTAACCCTACTGACTAACCAACTAAATGAATTAAAGTTTTAATTTCCTTAAATTAAAGTTAAACAGTAAGTAATATATACATAAACCTGAACCAATTCTATATATAGTTCTTCATGGATGTCTTCAAATCTAAAAGTGTACATGTATATATTTAAAACTATTTTTCTCAAATTCTATAAAAATTTCTATTTAACCTATATACGTATTAAAATTTCAAAACGGTTCTGTCTTTGAAATTTCACTGCAAATTTTAAAATCTCAGTTATATACTTTATCTACATGCATATATCTTTCATACTGAAAAATCAATCTTTGAGTTATAAAAAAATTCTTAAAAGAAATAAATTTTTATACCTTACAGTTAAATCCAATCACAGCCTGTGACGAGCTCAATCCCACACTTCACAGCCTCCATTACCAAGCCCACGCCCAATCGTGGTCAACTGCCTCGATATGCCAGACCAACGCTTCCATCATCAGGTCGCGTGCCCTTCCTCAGGACTGCCTCCACCTCGCGACAACAAACACGCCACCACGAACCAGCGGAGCCGCCCCCTTCTCCTCTCTGCTCTCGAGACTCGAATTGAGTTACGCGATCCCTTCGACCGAACGCGAGACCCAGCGAAGCCCTCGAGCTGAATCGACTAACTCGCAATCGATTTTGAAATTCAAATACAAGTCGCGATTTACATTTCTAACTGAACGAATTTGATTTTTATCTGAGGAGGGATACACGATTTTCTCGCCTGCCATCCTCTTTTCTTTTTCGAATTGATTTACTGAATTGCGTTGAAGAGGGATATTTGATTTAGATTAAAAGAGGGCGAACGAAATATAAATTTTGGGAAAGAGGTGAACTGGTGTCGTTCAGCCATTATCTTTGGAACGAAAGGCTTCAGCTATTTCAAATTTTCTTTTAACTGAGAGGCTCGGTTGAAAAGTTGTAAAGGAGAAGGAGACGCGTGTACAGATGTTTCAACGCGTGGACAAACAGCGTGATCCAGAAGGCTCGTAGTCTGGATATGGAAAGAAATATCGACTAGTTAAAATATTAAATTTCCGATAAAATTTCAGCGCGTTTACATTCCGTACGATCACACGACAACTCCAAATACTACGAAAATTGAAATCCAATAATAATACAATATTACGGATCCAATGGAACTGGTTTCGCTGAATTCCGAGACTGTGCCTCGGACGGCTATTTTTTTAAATTTAATTTCAACGATATATTTTTAAAACTGAACAAAACTCTTTTAAAATTCCATTTTAAAAGTTCTATCATCTTCAGTATTAACAATATAAATTTTTTGAACCTTTGAACTATTTTTAACAGGCTTAAAATCAAGATTCAATATTTTACCCAATCCCGATAATTAAATTTAATAATTAATTATCCAAATAAATGTTGTATATTTGAAATTAAAGTTAAAATTTAACCTTCGGATATTTAAAATAAATTAAATATTCAAATTTCAAATATACAAAAATTCCGGGTCGTCACATTCCTTCCCCCTTAAAAGAATTTCGTCCCCGAAATTACTAGTTAAGAGGAATGATTCAATCCCCATTAACTATTTCCTTAACCCCAAATAGTTTTAACCACCTCCCAAAACAAATCCTTTAATAGAGATACATTATCCCTCTTTCTAACCTTTCAAACTTACTCCTAAGTCCCAAACAATATTATCTTTCTTATCAGTTCAAATTTAAATTTGAATTCAAATTTTGAATTATCAAATTTTTCTCGAAATTTTTCCAACTCCCTAAATTTCCGAAAAATTTCGCCAGCGTCTCCTTTGCGCGGCTAGCTCGGTACTACTACAAAATGGCTCTACGGCCTCCCAATCTCAAAAAGAAAACAAAAAGCCAAGTGGCTGGATCCAAAACCCAATCAAATTTCATATAGAAATTCAAATATATACCTTTTTGACGGGCCATTAAATTTTATCTTCTAAATCAAAAATCCCAATTTATCCATTGCTTTTATACACCTGTATATCCTACTAAGCAATAATATTCAATCACAATTCCAAAGTCATTTTATACTTTTCTTTACAAATTTTCAATATTTGCTTTACTTAAGCCCGTACGATGCACATATATCATCCGTACGCAATATCACATTCGATCGCTCAATCGATCACACAATTCCACTTCCGAACTAGTATCGTCCACCCGACTTCCTAGTGCGGACTCAGATCTGGTTTCTCGATCAGAAACCGTCATTCTCCTTGCATAGCCACAAACTATGATAGAGAATATCCAGAATCAATCAACAATCCATATCTAGGTTCGCCGTTGAAAATCGAGTGAAAAATCCTGATTCGGATTGATAAAACTATCTCGAAATTCTGTGTTCGACATCTGGACCAAATAGCTATGCGGATAAAATAATATACGTACATCTTACGTATAAATTCCAATTGATTATCAGTTATATCAATTCTCCTTTATTCACATTTCTTTTTGATTGTTATCCCTTTATTCACAACTATCACATTTCACAACTTCAGTTTTAGTCTTCATTCAACTATTCACTTAGTATATATATATTTTTTTCCAAAATTACTAAGTATATTTCCAATACAAATTTTCTTAAGAATTTCATTCTTCAATTCTTAAGTTCAATATAAATTTTCTTATACTTATTTACTACTTCACCACCGAAGTGTATATATTCAAATTGAACTCCCATTTCATATGAATTCCAACTTACTTCAATTTACTACTTCATTTCCAATTTTTTTTTCCTTAAATTCAATTCATCTCCAACTTCCAAAAATTGAATTTTATTTAGCTCGACAACAATCCAAGTTAATTCATTAAATAACTATTTCTCAACTTATTTAAACCACTCCTCTGTTTGAGTTCAGTTTCCATTCAACATTTACTTAAGTCAATAACTTAAGTTTATTTTCCATTTAATCAACCCTTTAAAGTTTTATTTCCATCTTTCATTTGATTCCTTTTTAATCAAATTCCATCCATTTATTTATTTAATATAAGTGGTTCATTCACTCAATCATTATGAATTTTATTTTATTAATAACCAGGTCATTTCCAATTTATTTTCACTTATTTGGATTTCATTCGCAATCCAAACCATCATTATTTTAATCCAATTCCATTAACTAATTTATTATCTCATTAGTTCCTTTGCTGGTTAAAATTAAATACTTGCTTTTTAATTCCAGATATCACTTCACTTAATTTTCTTAAGTTCAATATATTTTATAATTCAAGTTTGGATTTATTAAGATTGCTCATCTTAGTCATTTCCATTTGATAATTACAATTTCAAATTATAACTCTTAATGGTTCAAAGAAATGAATTCCCATTTATGACTTACAATTTCATTTCTATTCATAAGTTTTAACTTACTTACTTAAGACCTGGGACTATTCTTTTAAGTCCATTTTCATCTTTACAATCAAATCTCAAATTATTACACTTAAGAACTTAAGAATATGAATTTCTTTACACAATTATAAGCATTTTACATTACCTTTATATCCAATTCAATTCGACTTCAACTTATTTACATTTAATTCAATTCCAATTCTCAATTTTATTTAACTCATCTTAAGTTAAATTCAAATATATTTTATTCACCTTCATATACTCGAATTAAATTTTAATTCTAGGATACAATTTTATATAAGTTTTACAATTCATTCACCTTCAAGTTCTCTAATTCTTTTATCTACCAACTTATATTACTTATTTAGTTATTTCCATCTCATAATTATAATCCCAGAATTAAGCTTTCATTCCCATCTTATTTCAATCAACTTCATTCTATACTTTATATTGTTGATTCATTTAAATTTCCACATTTATATTTAAAATAGAATTTCCAGAATTTAATTGCCCGGTTTTATTTCAAAAACCATTTTGAATCCATAAATAACTCATACATATCTGGTATATCACCTCAAATCCCAATTTCCAAAACAATCTACTTCTATCAAACAATTTTCCCTTTTGAATTTCAAAACCAACCCAGTTCACAATTATTCCAACTTAAAACAGTTTGGTAGCAATTTCTCTTTGGAAACTCGAAAATAGGCATCGATGATGCTGCAGTCATCACCGAAATTATTTTCCAGCGACCAAAAGAGAATTTAATGCTTTTATCACTTTAAAACATTTCAAACATTTTTAAATCCCAATTCCCACCAGATTTCAATTCAATTTCAAAAATATTCATGAAATAATGTCACCATTATTTCCCCAAAACCTTTAAAAACTATTTTTAAATCCAAAGAAATTTAAACCTTTCCCAAAACTTCAAATTCAAAATCCATTCAATTTTTATATCCAAACATTTCTCTGGAATTCTATCACATTTTATTTCAAGTTATAAGTCACATTTACAATTTACATTTACAAATTTCATTTGTTTATGAATTAATCTCATTTGATTATAAATCACATTTGTAATTCACATTTGTATATAAAGTTTATCCCAATTTATAAATTTCATTTATAGTCTATATTTCAAATTCCATCTTGTTATATAAATTTATTCTTCAACTTAGGTTATAAGTTTCAATTTCTACTCAATAATGAGACTAACTCATTATTGTCATTTTCTAACAACCAAGCATCCAAATATATAACTATAATAATTTCAAATAATTATTTCTTTTATATACAAAATAATTTGGGCAAAATTATTTCATTCACCCTATTTAAAACAATATTGTGTCGAACTGTTCTATTCAAGTGTTTAGAAACCCCTTCGATACAGTTGTACAGACTGTGCCGACGAAGGTTCATATGCCACTCAATAAACCAACCAACACAATATAAAACCATTTTATATTCACTAACAAATACGCGCTCATATCTATTAATACTCTCAAAATTCCCAACAGAGCCAAGGTTATCGCCAACCTAAGCTCTGATACCACTGTCACAACCCGAGTTTTTCTACACGAAAAACCGGACCATTTTAGTTAAGAAGAAGAGGTAGAAGAAGAAGAAAAATAGAAAACAACAACAGAATCTCTCATACGCAGCGGAATAAACTATAATAGGTAATAACAGATCTTTACACAAAAAGAAATCTATATCTGTTTATATATACATCATCCCAATACATCATCAGAGTACATCACATCAATATCATACAACTGGACAGTAATCATAACTTGTCCTCACAATCTGAATACATAGCGGAATATATAACTCAAATACGAAAGTACGTATCGCCATCCAGCTCCACAGCATCATTTCCTGTAATTTATAATACTCGGTCTGACCCGAGCATCATATAAAACAATACCCGAGTCAGTCTGGAATACCAGCGTGAGAAAATCACACTCAAATTGATTATTAAAGTTTCAAAATCCTTTGAAAAAGCATCTCGTAAGACCACGCCACAAATAAACATGTCGGGTTTTTACCTTACGATAGCTAAAACACTTTATATCAAAATCCTCTGATATTATAATAGTGTCTACATAAAGTAAAATAGAATCTAGCTGAAATGCTTGCATCTCACATTTCAACAATAGTTGGGCACAATCAAAACCGTACAAGGCACGTAGGGAGAATGGATTTCCAACGAATGACTAGGCACTGGGGTACCACCTGTCACAGTACGTGGCCTAGATCACCGTACCGAGGAGTACGCCCGCTCCCCTGCAACACAAGGCCGGAACCATCCCTTACTGGATGATCCCGAATAAAATCACCCCACGGTTGGGATCAGCAACCGCACCACTAAGCCGAAATAAAAAGGGACATCTAGACAGGGATGACCTTACCCTCCAGTGGGAGCTACCCACGAAGCCTTGCTGCATAACCCCTGATTTTCAGTCATTCCCGGTTGATGAGGTTCGAGGCTAAACGATACCTTTTAGAGAACATATTCCTTAGAATGCCCATCGTCCGCTGACGATGTTTCGCAAGCATTCGTCCATACCAGTCCGTCCCGGGTTTGAACGGAACCGAAGGCACTATTCCTACTACATCCATTTTGGAAATATCCTCAGGATTAGTAGCGACTAGCCCTTGCACTTCACAGCTCCATCTTCGACTCCGAAATCGTTACACGAAACGTACAAACCGGATCGAAGTGGTATTCGGGTCTCCAGACCTAGAATCCCGGTATACGGAAACCCGATCCCGGTCTCTTCGAAACGATCAGCGCATTTGGCCAATATTGATAGTCGGTTATTTAACTATCAATTAACATCCACAAGCAACCATCACACAATTAAATAATTTCCCACATTATTTATTTGCCCAAATATCTTTCCAAGATATATTTCCAATTTTCAAAGCTCATTTGAAAACAATTTCAAAACAGTTTCCGCTTACGGAAAACATTTCCCAAATAATTATTTCCACTGAATCACCAAGTACAAAATACTTTTATTTTTAAAATAATTTAAAAACACTTTATTTTAAATATATTTCATAACATTGAAATCAAACTACTTTAATACTTTATTAAAAATATATACTTTAAAATAAACTACTTTATAAATATAAACTAAATTTCTCTTTTTAAAACAGAATAGCAAATCACTTTTATATAATTACTACAATAATAGATTTTAAAAATACCTACTTTGAAAATTAACATTTAGAAATAATCAATTTTCTAAAACATGCTTTTTAAAACATACTTAAAACTTTTAACTTATATTTAAATTGCTTGGAAAACGTACTTGGCTATCCAGAGAAATACACTTCTCATTTCCATCTTTTTTACTACTTCATTTATTTCAAAATACATTAACTTTTAGATTTATTCCTTTATTTGAGTTAAAACCCTTTTTAACTGAAAATACCAATTTTTAAACTTCCAAAATTCCTTCTTTAGCCTTTAATTAAATTTAATCCTTACATTCAAAATAAATCCTTTATTCTTTATATTTAATATCACTTTAGTTTAAAGTTAATATTTCCCTTGTTATTTCGAAATTCCCTTATTCCAATTCACTTAAATTATTTACTTAAATTTTACTCTTTTATTTCTTTCAAAATCCAATTCAATATATTTTGATAACTCCTTTTTATTGAAATATTCAATCCAACCATATCATCCAATATTTCAATCATCAATAAAATCATCACAGGATATCAATATTCATAGAACAGAATATCAAATAATCTAAATAATTTTGAGGAATCCAGTTGGATCCCTCCAACCTGTTTCCCTGCATCCACAAACGTTAGCACAATACCAATTCCACTTCGAGGTGGAATATCGCGGTATATGGGTTTTATAAAATATCATCCGCTATTATGCGGCGCATAGGGTCTCATCCGCTATATAAATGCGGGAATATCAACAACTCAAATATATACATATGCCAATATGTATATATTTATATATACTACTATATATATATAGCACATCAATCAATACAATCATCCAATCAATTATTTAAATTTAACCATTTAAATTTTAATTCAACTGAGTGAGATTAACTCACCTTTGATCTATTAGCATCTCATTTCCAATTGAGCTTGCTTCCTTCTCGAATTTTAAACCTTGAATAACATTATACGATTTATTAATATTTGAACTTACCAAACAATTCATTACCACTTAATAGGTTTAAATTTTAACTTATAATTTGATTTAACCCAATTTTCCCCTTTGAAATCTCTAGTAAAAATAATTAAATAAGTTAATTTTAAACAAGTGAATCACCTTAATTTCTTATTTAAGATAAACTAGTTAACCCTACTGACTAACCAACTAAATGAATTAAAGTTTTAATTTCCTTAAATTAAAGTTAAACAGTAAGTAATATATACATAAACCTGAACCAATTCTATATATAGTTCTTCATGGATGTCTTCAAATCTAAAAGTGTACATGTATATATTTAAAACTATTTTTCTCAAATTCTATAAAAATTTCTATTTAACCTATATACGTATTAAAATTTCAAAACGGTTCTGTCTTTGAAATTTCACTGCAAATTTTAAAATCTCAGTTATATACTTTATCTACATGCATATATCTTTCATACTGAAAAATCAATCTTTGAGTTATAAAAAAATTCTTAAAAGAAATAAATTTTTATACCTTACAGTTAAATCCAATCACAGCCTGTGACGAGCTCAATCCCACACTTCACAGCCTCCATTACCAAGCCCACGCCCAATCGTGGTCAACTGCCTCGATATGCCAGACCAACGCTTCCATCATCAGGTCGCGTGCCCTTCCTCAGGACTGCCTCCACCTCGCGACAACAAACACGCCACCACGAACCAGCGGAGCCGCCCCCTTCTCCTCTCTGCTCTCGAGACTCGAATTGAGTTACGCGATCCCTTCGACCGAACGCGAGACCCAGCGAAGCCCTCGAGCTGAATCGACTAACTCGCAATCGATTTTGAAATTCAAATACAAGTCGCGATTTACATTTCTAACTGAACGAATTTGATTTTTATCTGAGGAGGGATACACGATTTTCTCGCCTGCCATCCTCTTTTCTTTTTCGAATTGATTTACTGAATTGCGTTGAAGAGGGATATTTGATTTAGATTAAAAGAGGGCGAACGAAATATAAATTTTGGGAAAGAGGTGAACTGGTGTCGTTCAGCCATTATCTTTGGAACGAAAGGCTTCAGCTATTTCAAATTTTCTTTTAACTGAGAGGCTCGGTTGAAAAGTTGTAAAGGAGAAGGAGACGCGTGTACAGATGTTTCAACGCGTGGACAAACAGCGTGATCCAGAAGGCTCGTAGTCTGGATATGGAAAGAAATATCGACCAGTTAAAATATTAAATTTCCGATAAAATTTCAGCGCGTTTACATTCCGTACGATCACACGACAACTCCAAATACTACGAAAATTGAAATCCAATAATAATACAATATTACGGATCCAATGGAACTGGTTTCGCTGAATTCCGAGACTGTGCCTCGGACGGCTATTTTTTTAAATTTAATTTCAACGATATATTTTTAAAACTGAACAAAACTCTTTTAAAATTCCATTTTAAAAGTTCTATCATCTTCAGTATTAACAATATAAATTTTCTGAACCTTTGAACTATTTTTAACAGGCTTAAAATCAAGATTCAATATTTTACCCAATCCCGATAATTAAATTTAATAATTAATTATCCAAATAAATGCTGTATATTTGAAATTAAAGTTAAAATTTAACCTTCGGATATTTAAAATAAATTAAATATTCAAATTTCAAATATACAAAAATTCCGGGTCGTCACACAGCAAAAGCACCACCAGCCCTCGAGATCGACACCCCACCAGAAGCCTCCACCTACACTGCCTTGCGCCGACCGCATTCCACCACCATCTCCACTCGAACAACCGAGTAGCCATCAGCCATCTTCTCTCAACGTCTAACAACGGAACCTCCGCAAGCCTCGACAGCTTTCCTCCTTATGTATGTAAATGTAATTATGTGTTTTATTATATTATAAAGGAAAATTTTGTAGGCACAGTAGCATATACATATATTTGGTTGCATATAAAACTGCCTGCATATATGCTTTGGTTAGCCGCATATACATATTTGTTGAATGTATATATATAGTTGCATATATTTTATTTTGTGGTGTAGTCGCATGTATATATTTAGTTGTATATTTTACATAGTGGTCTGCATATATATTGTTTACCCATCAAGTCTCTATGTGTGTGTGTGTATATATATATATATTAACATATCAAGTTTGCATATATATATTGTTTACATGTTCATGTATGCATGTATATATTGTTTATATATCAAGTCTTCACATATATGTGTTTACATATCAAGTAGGCATTTATGTGTTTATAGTCTGCATATGTTGTTGAGAAGCCCACATATATACATATTTGGTTGCATGTATTTTACATATATAATTGTTTGTATATATAAATATATTGTCTACATATATATTTGTTGAGAAGCTCACATATATACATATTTGGTTGCATAAGTGTTATGTCATATAAAAGTAAATATATATATGGGTCTACGAGTATATTTTAGCTGTGCCTACTTTACATATTGTATTATGTGTTTAAAATGTTATATTTTATGTTATATATTATATGTTTTAATAAATGTTGATATTTTGAAATGTATAAAATATAATATGTTATATTGATTTTGTTATAAACATTGATCTTAAAATATAATAGGTCTGAAAGCTTATGCATTAGTTTATGTACTAGCCTATATATATACATGAGTTTAGTTTTCATATATTTATAGAGATTTATTTTATTGATGGTTAAAATTTAAAATATTGATGTTAATAAAATAATAATAATATATATTTTTATGTATATATCAAGCTGATTTGATTTGTTCTCATCAATTCCTATTTATCAGTTTCGTCTGTCCAATCCGTGTTCAACCACTTTGCTTTGAGATTTATTGTTTGGATTGGTTGATTTCCAATTCATGATTTATTCCATGGGCTTGTCCTGTTCTCTCTCTAGCCTCGAAAGGTGAGCAATCACTCACGATTAACATTCTTATATTTAGTAAATTTGATTTCAATTGAAACGACAATTGAAATATGTTATTATATTTGAATTGTTAAGTTATTTAATTGTTAAATATGATATGCTATTATTTGCCATTGTTTACTTATGACATATGACACCATAACCTGTTGTATATATTATATTTAAATTGTTACTAATGACATATGCCTATTGTTGATATATTATATTATTATCATATTTGTTCTCACTCAGCAAGTTCCCTGTTAGTTTAGAAATTCCCTATGGGTTGAAATGATACATACCCGAACGATTTTATAGATTAAGAGAAAATCGTTATAGGTTGAAATGATAAACCCAAGCGATTTTCATTGAATTCAAATTTTGGGATTGTGGGTTGAAATGATATATACCCGTAAATATTTAATTTGCGGATTGAAATGATAAATATTTGTATCACTTGACCATAGGATAGAAAATTATATACGGACGCCGTTGGTCTATTTTGAAAAATGATTTTTATATTTTTGGAAGGAAATATATTGATTTTATTAAATATTGATTTTAAATATAATATAAAAATATTTTATTTCGTAAAATTAGATTTTTAAATTATAGGTTTGGAAATTTTAAATTTACAAGTTTGTTTTGAAAATATAAATTTAAAAATTTTACTTATAATTTTATTATTTTTAAAATATATAAAATAAGATATAAAATAGATTTATTAATAAGATTTAATTTAATATATATTATTTAAATAAAATTTAATTAAATTAGTATATATATAATATGTTTAAATATTTATTTAAAATTTTACATTAATATTTTAAACAGATATTTGTAATGACTTTAAATAAATAGAGGTTGGAAAATAAAGTAAAATTAACTTGAAATTTAAATTGGTTAATAATTGAATTTAAATAAGAATTTGTTTGAACTTATTAATTTTGAGATTTGAGAGGTATGATTTAAAACTTGATTGATGAAAAGTGATTAAATGAATATTCTCAACTTTAAATAAAATTGAGACTGAATATTTAATATTGATTTAAATTTATAAATTGAGATTTTATTTAATTGTTATTAAATTGATTAAGTGAATATTTCAAAAATAAATAATAGTAAAGTTAAATGTTGAAATATAAATGAAACTTATATTGAAATGTTTGAATATTTAAACTTTTAATCTTTTTGGAATTAAAGTGATAGTTCAAAATTGGATTTGAAATTGATAAAGATTGAAATAGTTTATTTAGAATTTGAATTGAACCTTAACCTTTTAAAATTGCAAGTGTTATGATTTCAAAGGTGTTATGATTTCAAAGGCGTTATGATTTCAAAGGCGTTATGATTTTCAAAGTGTAATGATTTTGAAAGTGATATAAATTTTAAAGTGTTACGATTCTGGAAGTGAATATTATTTTAAAGTGAATAATGATATTGAATTGATATGGTTTTGAAATGAATATGATATTTTGATATGAAGTATGAACTATTTGAAATGAAATGACCTCGGTGTGAAATAAGCGTTTGGTTGTTAAAGAGACCGGGATCGGATATTGTCATACTCTCTGCCAATACCGAAAACCACTTTAACAACTGTGTACGTGGTGGAGATTCCAGAACGAAGTAGGATGGTTTGGCGATGATTCTATATGGTATTTACGTAGCCCTGACTCTCGTGAGTTAGCTTGATGTGGCTAAAACAGGAGCCATGCCGGGCCAAGTGAGGTCATTCCTCCGATCGGGCACATTTCTTCGATACCATTCTATTACTTTGTGATTTGATTGGGTGCACCTTTGATTTGGGAGTGTGTCTCGAGGTTGGCGGTAGTAGCTGCTATGCGTTACCACCAGTCCGAATCCGCAAACGGTATATCTACCCTGGCATTACCTCGCGTGCCTTGTCACATGCCCTTTCGCGCCTTCTACGAGTTTGGTTTGTAGCATACCTATGGAGTGCCCTCTGATAGCCCTCCAGTTTACGGAGGAATTACGGTACTGTATAGACTATGGAAATATATAAAAATGTGTTAAGGGTGATATGGGTAATGCCTTAACGCTATTTTAATAGTTTACTTTACTATAGACATATTATAATAGCGTATATTACTACATAGTAGATAGTTCCACGGATCCTTAGAGGATGGAAATCCCAAACATCCTTTAAGTTACTTGTATTTCAATTGACATTTCACTTGAGTTGAATTTACTATATAAGAATGTTAACCTTGACTCGAGTGTTTTGTGTTTTGCTTTATGCTCGGGTCAGACTGAGTGACACAGCATTTGTGACTCACCTTTAGAGACTGGAGCTTTGTTTGAAGATCTATCTATCCAGCTTTCAGTTATTTCTGTTTATTCCAGTCATTTATGTTCAGACTCGTCAGTTGCTTATGGATTAGAGATTCTGTTGTATTTTGTTTCAAACTCTGATGTTTATATAGTAGCTTCTTGAACTACTATTTATCTATTCCGCTGCTTATTGTTTATTACTCTGTGTCTATGATTCTGTGATTGATTTATTTACCGTATATGCTAAGTTTTTCCAAATATAAAATTAACAATCTGTTGTTTCGAGAAATTCAAGTCCGACATGTGCGGATGCGAAAGGTTTAAAATACCATGTTGTTACACTTTTATTTTCCTTGTATAGCTCTCAACTATGATAAAAAAGTAAGTATCTAACTACAAACCCTTATCAATGTTTTCCATCGAGCATCGAGTGATAAATTCTTTTTTGGATATCAAAGTCATACATCCAAATCTTAGGTTAAGTTATTTTGTAAAATGATTAATGGATAATGCCTTTATACTTTACCTTTTCCAAAATATTTAGTAAAATTTTGTTTTAAGTTTTTAAACATCTCATAACATACCTTTTTATCGTATAGAGTAAATTCTCCATTTAAATTTTGTTTCCTTTATCAAGAATTCTTATTGGTGTACTTGAGTGATTTGTGTAATTGCAAATGAACGAAGTCAAAATGAAAGCTCATAGTTATATTATACCACTTCATATCTTACATCCATCATTCCTACCATACTTGGATCATCCTTAAGTCATCTCAATCTTGCTTGGGTACACAATAGAAGTACATAATACAAATACAAATATATGACTAACTATAATACCACCCTATCACAAGCCATACATATAGGCTACTACTTAATACTTAATACTAGATAGTCACAAATCTTCAATCACAATCTCAATCATCACTCGGAATCCATTGCCGATGGTGCACTCCAATGTCCAAACTCTAATAAAACTTCCCCAACATCCTCACTTTCATATTCGTCGCCAGCTTAATTTCCGTCTTCATTTTGCTATATCTTAACCTCCACATACGGTAGCCAAGGCTGATTCCATGGAACATGTCCAAGTCCGACGGGTACTCTCTATAACATTTCATCTTCCTCTAGTTCCTCCAATCCTTGCACTCCCATCTCCCGGGATTCTCGAATTCCTTCTTAGCTTCTTCCTCGGCTTCCTCTTCATTATCTTCCATATCATCCCAATGAATGTATGAACTTGATGACTCCTCACACCAAATAACATGATCCCCATCCATCTCCTATATGATATTGTTATCCCCACTACTATGGTTCGATTCATTTAATATTATATCATTCAGATTCTCCTTCGGTTCAGACTCTTCCTCCATGGGTTCTTCTTTAGGTTCGAATTCTGAACTGGCGGGGTTAGTGATCCCTTTCCTACTGAGGCTGTAGCAGCCTCAACGTCATTAGATATTATGACCAAATCTGGAATTAGGGGAGGTATAAGCATTCCCGCTATTGGGTAACCATCTTCGTTTCAATAATGTTAATATGATGATAAACAATATTACATAAAAATTCAAATCAAATTCATCCAATAAAACATTAAATATAACTTGGTTTTGATAACATCATCCATTATAATACTATAAAAGCTCTGGTGCATAATCAATTGAAAAGATTTTTTTTGAAATTTACCTTTTTCAGTGGTCGTCCGGTGCACCTGATCCAAAATCTATATACGTCCACCAAATCTACACTTCAGAGCTTTACCATTGTACTAGTGATCCTTAGCTATATTAAGTATAAATACATGGAGGTTATAAAATAACATGCTCACTACATTGGCTCTACTATTTAAGCAAAATTTATATTACACACTATCACTATAGGTAGATGTTGCTCAAGTTCCACAAATTTCATGGTGACTGAAATGCAAAGTGAAAAACATCCACCTTAGAAATGAATTACCAATTATTTGAATTCATAATTTGATTTTATTTGCATCAAAGTACTGAACATCATAATGGAGATTCTCTACTTTATGTATCGTATAATATAAGGACCCCTGCAACACATTTAATGTCCTAGTCCAATAAAAAAATTGTTTTTGTTGCTCCAATATTTAATAAACAACAATACATTTAAATATACGAAAAAATGCAAATTTTATTAGAAAATTTAACATTGCTTACAAAATACTAGTCAACTAAATCATTTAGATTACAAAATACTGGCCAACTAAATCATTTAGATTACATACCAAAAATCTAATGTCAACTTGATATAACAATATATCAACAGGCATTAACGGAAGTAACTTCCTCTTGCATCTTCTTAAAGCAAACTCATCTATTATCCCTTCATAGTTAAGCATATTCAGGTACTCATTTTCAGTTGAAATCATAGCTAGTTCACTTAATCTCTCTTGACACATTGTGGTTTGTAGATATCTTTTTGTCAATTTCAATTTTGGAAAGCTTCTTTCCACCAAAGCAACCGTAACTGGAATAGTCGGTAGAATTTGGTAAGCAACCCAAACATTGAGAAATCCACTTGCATCTCAATAAGACCTCAAGAAATTAAGAATACCAATTGATGTAGTTACTTTCGATTGTAGAATTCCTTTTAATTGTCGAAGCTCATAGGACAACTCCTTACCACAAATATCTTGCTCTTCTTCATGAGCCAAAAAACTTTCTGAATTCATGTAAAGTCCTTCAATTTATCTTCATCAACAATTTTCAATTTCAAATTTAACAAAAAGCCAAAAGTTCCTCCATAATGTTTAACTTGCTCAAATTGGTCTCTGAGTGAAGTTAAAGCTTGATCCATTATATATGGAAAATAAGTACCTCCAAAAAATTTCTCCAGAGATTGTCTATCATAATTCTCTATGATATCCTTATCAAAATGCTTTTTTTGGTATAATCCTCTTTTCAAAAATATTTGGGATCAATGTCAACATCATTTGCAATTTCTTTTGCCTCTTCCATCATGGGTTCAAATTCATCTTCTCTATGTTTTCCAAAAGAGGTTACAAGCTTTTTAATTTTTGAGATTGCATCTTCAATGTCAATTTCCAATCATTGATGTATTTTACTTGCTCAATTAATATTGTCTAATACATTGTACCGAATACGCAAGTTAATTAGGAACTCAAATTTTCTAAAGCATTTTGGCACAATCCTTAGCCTTCATCACGTCATCTTTAGAATTATTTGCAATAATAATCAAAGCATCTCTTATCTCTAATGATTGAAATCTTATTGTTTTAACACTTTCAATGTGACTTTCCCAACAAGTTGTCGATAATGGTTTTGGAGTTAAATCTTTCACATGACGTTGGAGTATTTCCTTTCTATGAGTTGAGTTGGAAACTAAAGTATAAATCTTTTGCACATATGCAAAAAAAATAGCTTCCATACATGATTTTGTCATATCACATAAAGTAATATTTAAACTATGACATCCACATGAAGTGTAGAAAGCTCTAGGATTTACATCAAGTAGCTTTTTATGTACCCCTTAATATTTTCCTACGGAAAATTCAATATAAATAGTTAATACAGCAGTCAATAGTTTAAAATTAAGCTTAAGATTATCATATTTAATTTAATAATTTACCTTTCATATTTTAACTATTATCATATCTTTGTCCTCTCACATCATTAATATCAAGTTTAAGATTATTCAAACATTTTCAATTTCTTTAAAATGAACGAGTTTGAATGTATCGTTGAAGGTTATGAATCCAAGTAAGTATTCTTCCAACTTGATATCACTTGCATCGTCAACATTCATCTTATAATAATGGACATTTTCTCCTTATGGCTCAAATCCAGAGTGCAATCAAGGATGACAAAGAAATACTTTGCTATCTTTATTTTTGAAAGCATTGTTACTTTAATCGTGTTGGTTAATAAATCTATCAATTCATTTTGAATTTTGTGGCTTAGATATGATTATTTATTTTGTTATTTACCACACATCTAAGATGATCTTCCATTATTGGATCAAATCCGATTACAAATTCTATAAGTTGACAAAATAGCCCATTATTTTTCTCATAAATCTTCTCATTTGATCCACAAAATGGAAAGCTATTTCTAGAAAGTGTTTTGACAACACCAATTGTGCGCACAAGTACTTTTTTCCAACGTTATCTCGCTTGGTCAATTTGAGCTTCCATTGCTTTATCAATTGTTTTCTGTTGTTGAAGTCTCTTGTGCAAATCAACCAATTTTATCAGATTTGCATTATCCGATGGATTACTTTCATGCTCTCTTAGCTTCTTAGATAAATTATGCCCATCTTTACATCCTTCACCGGTTTGTGTATGATTAAAAAGCTTACAGCAAAAACAATAAAATTTATCACATTCATTTGAATATACAAGTCATTTTCTTTCATGTTCTTCTCTACATGGATAGCTGTCAATGTAATTTTTAGAAGAAAAAAAGTGTCTTCCATCAATCTTTCTTTTTAAAAAAGCATCATTTTCTTTTAAAATCTTAATCGGACCACGTTGAACTAACATTATCCTTTTAGTATCACTAATTCTTCCTTACAATCTCGGATCATAAATAATATCAACATCCTTTTCAAGATCAATTGCAATTGCATCATTAACATCTTCATCATAAGAATTGCCAATAACGTCTTCATTATGTTCATTCTCCATAACTTCTATAATATGTTGTTATCAATTCTTACATCAACATTTTCATTTATAGACTCTCCATCATTATCCATATTAATATTTATATTCTCATGCTCCCAATTGGTTTCTTCAATTTGACTTGAAGTCTGAGATTTTCTACTTCTTACCTGAAATAAATTTGATATTGAGCCAAGTAATGATTTTGTTTCTTCATCTTTCTGTTGCTTTTTTCTATTTTGACATCTAGAATTTTGTCTTCGATTCCTATCTTAAATTATGATATGACACAATATTAATACAGAAAATTTTAATTGTGTATTATTTACATATTAATTACTTAACACAATAATTCAAGCGATTTCAATAAATTTTTCACCAATTATTTATGAAAAACAATTAATTTAACAATCAATTATTAACTAGCTAATTAATAATTAACATCAAATAGCATAAAATAAACTATTAAGTAACTAACGTGATTTCATTAACATTTAATAGCCAATTGTTCTGCAATTATACACAAACTAAATAATGAAATGACAATTCCAGTAAATTAATTTAGGAATTAGGGTATTTGATTTATCTTAAATTAACTCACTTAGTATAGGATCGGTAAAAAAATAGTAAACTAACATATAATCAAATGCCCTAATTCCTAAACTAATCCGACTATGCAATTCCTAAACTAACATATAAATTTGAAATCCTAAGCTACTTAATAATCTGATTTACTGATTTGTTATTACATCCTGATCAAATTTCCTAATTTAGTAAATTAACTCATATAATTTAGTAAAATTAACTCACATAGGTGGTTAGGCGATTGACAATTGACGACGACGACCACGAGGTGATTGGTCATCGATTGAGTCTAGGCGGTTGGCGATTGACAACGAACCCGAGGCGTTGGCCCTCGATTGAGTCAAGTCGAGGTAAGGGTAATGCGACTGACAATTAGCGTTGAGGAGGAGGCTGGCGGCGATGCAAAGTTGGCGAAGTTTGTCGACCGTGGTTTGAGAAGCAAATACAATTTATTTTTTGTTGTCGCCCATAAGTTAATGCCCTAGGCAAATGTATCACTTGTCTATGCCTTGGGCTGGACCTGCATGCATCCGCATTCCAATCGATATGCATGAACTAAACTATAAACTTCATATAACAAGTAATTCATCAAAAATAAAAGTTCAGGTATATTAACTCATAACAAAAAAAATTGAAGAGAGAGGTGGTTGGGTTTTTTATATGAAATGGAAGTGTGTGTATACATATACAGATATATATATATATATATATATATAGTCAGCTACATCTCATTTTTGGTATACCTCAAATCCCCCATGATTTCAACCACAACTGTTGATTTACATAATTATATAAGTGATAGGAGAGGGAAACTATAATTATTATTTAAGTCGAAACATGTGGTTGAAATTGAAGGGATTTAGGTGTAGTCGATCCTTGCCATGGGCTGGCAAGGATCAGCTACACATCTATTTCTCCTTGATTTCAACCATACATTTCGAATTAAATAATATAATGAGATGGCAAGAGAGAAGTTATATTGTTTAAATCGGAATGTATAGTTGAAATCAGAAGGAATAGAGGTGTAGTTGATCCTTGTCCTATACACACACATACACACACAGAGTGGGAGATAGATAATTGGAAGAATAAAGGTTTATTCATGTCTGTGTATGAACAACGAAAATACGGATATTCTTTAGTAGAGATGGCAAAACATAAACAAGAAATTTGTAACATTTTACAAATGCAAGAAGGAGAACTACCATCAGCCTTATCACTCTAATTGTCATTTTTGATCTCAAAGTTTCAAATTACCTACATCTACTATCAATCAAATAAACAAAAGGACGGTTTGGCTAAAGTCTCTATTAAGTTTCAAAATACACCAAACATTCTTTCCAAAAAAATATGTAAATTAGGTCCTAGAATAAAGTTACTGAATAATTGCATACATTTATGCAATTATTCGATGAATAATTACAGACATTTATGCAATTATATCTAAAAATTGCAGATATTTCCGCAATTATTCATTGAAAAAGTACGAAAGTTTCCGCAATTTTTCACTAAATAATTGCAGACATTTATGCAATTTTTGGATATAATTGCATAAATGTCTGCAATTATTCAGTAACTTAATTCTAGGGACCTGATTTACAATCTTTTTTTGGGAGGAGTTTTTATGTATTAAGTTTGATTTTAAGCACCTGAGCCTAATATTCACTAAACAAAATATGTTCTGACTTTGTATTGAAGGGTAAGTTCAAAAAAATATCATGTGATGTTGTTTGTAAAAAGAAACAAATGGGGGTATGGGTTTGAGTAATTCTAAAGATCTAAATAAAGCATGCAATGTTAAATAGTAGATCTAAATACAAAATTCCCATTATGGCGAATAGGGCTCTTCGACCGCTACGCTATTTCAATTTAACGCTATTAAATAGTAGATCTGCTTTAAGCCCTGCTATTTTCCACGACGCCTATTAAATCAAGTCTTTTTAGCACCCACTTTAGCAACATTAATATATAAAAGTTGATTTGACTGATTCTCTTTTAAACCAAATCAACAAAGTTAGAATAAAGATCTAATTTTAAGACATAAGTGCTCGGTATAAGTTAGAAATTTATTGTAGTTACCAAATCCAGTTTGCATAATCATGTATTCTTCAGTTTGGTTATATAAGATTAAATACTATTTCATTTTCCTATTCAAATGATGTGAGAATGAGAATAAATTAACTACAAATATTTGGTTTTTATATCAATCAAATTTTTTTGCACCTCCTCTATATCCTCACACTATCCCCGCTATTAACTTTTCACCTCCACAACTATAGAACCGCTAAGCATTTTAACTACACGGGTTAAAACTCAAATAGAAGATCCCATGTGATGATGTGCAATGGCCTTTTGACTTGAGAATACTATGAATCTTAAGTGTCTAAATTGTACTTTGATTATGGTCAATCATATGGCAACGTGTATCATGTTAAGGCCATAGTTTGGTATAAGTTAAACCGCTTGAAATGAAACACGGTTCAAGAGAGGATTCATCTCCTCCGAATAGAATGTTAGTATCACCATGATTGGTGGTCAATGTAAAGTCAAAGTCTTTAGTCAAAGTAAATCAGTTAATCGATAATTGTTATTGGAATAAACTATTAATTTTAATGCTGGACTTCGCAATTAAATACATATATTATTAGAGTTTTAATCATTGGCTGAGCTCTAAATATCTAAGTAATATAGTGATGATGAAGTGAAAACATACACAATATAGCATTGCTTATGGGTATCGCTTTAAAAGATGAGACATTGAATTTCACTTAGATAATCTATAAGCAACTGAACTCATCTAGGAGTCACACAACTGCAATTCTCAATTCTTGAGTTATAATAATTTATTGAAATAATTATAAAAGTTATAAATTATTATTATGGAGAAATTAATATAATGGTTATATTAATTAATTTATTGTTATTTTTAACATTATTAGAGGCTTAAAAATTATTTAATAAAACATATAATTATTATATATTTATTTAATTATTTATATAGATTGAAAATAATATTGCTTAAATAATAAATATTTTATGGTAGTTGAAATAATTAATATTGATTAATAATTGGAGGGTTAGCCATATTGATAATAGCTAAATGGTTTTTATTTGTTTATATTATTGAACCTAATTAACCAATAAAACCTAGCACGGTGAAAATATATCAAGGAGATATTTTTAGCATTTGAATTTATAAATAGATCTATGGAGCCTCCATTTAGACACATAAAAATTTATTTTATCTCTTAAAAATAAATTATATCTTAGTGGTGGACTTTGTAATTATGCCATTAAGTTAGAGAAATATTTTCTCTAAGGAGAAGTTGATGGTTCAAGGTGTATCGACTGGCAAGATTATCAAAAGTACTATAAATTATCTAAATTAAAATATGATTTTATTTTTAAAGTGTATATTTTTTTGACTTTTATTTTATATATATAAAGGCTTTTTTCCTCCTGTACATGCATAAGCCATGCAACATCCACCTATCATCTCATCGTCGTTGCCGATCATCTTTGAAGTGGCAAAGGATCGCAATCGTCGGCGCAACATCGATCAGATCACTATATAATGTTAATACAATGTTAACAAGGTTTTAAATCTCGGATTTTGGTCACGTTTCGTCTCGGGAATTTTACACACAATATCCCGTATCGGACGAGATCTCGGATGAGATGAGTGTATATCGGATGTATATCTTGAATTGACATCTCGAATTTTAAAGTCAATATCGGGACTATCTCGGAGTAACATAAGTCTAAATTTGATATTTTTAAGATTAGTGTAATGATTATTATATATATATATATATATATATATATATATAATTTTTGTTGACATACATAATTTACATAAATGATCATATTAATTTTACATTTTAGATCAGAGTGATAACACCATCAATTTGTTATTAATTGAATGATTTCCTGCTCATCTGAATATTAAAAGTAAAAAATAAATAAATAATAACTTTTTTGCTCACTCGTTAAACCGTAAAAAGAAGAATTAGAGAGTAAGCAAAAAGTCATTAGAGTGTAATTTCTTACGGACTCACATAAAAAGTAAAACAGATATAAATGAAAAAACTTAACTTCGTATGAGATGTTCTATTAACATCTTACCTCAAATTTCACTACCTTAGACGAGATGAGTGTGAAGTAATATATAAACAAAATTTAATGTCTCGTTTCACTAAATCTCGTCTCGATCAAGTTCGAAAATGAGATCTCGAGCGAGATCTCGGACGAGATGAACGAGATCTGAAACAGTGAATGTTAATGATGTAACCTAAAAATAACATTGTAATTCAAATTAATAATGTTAATATAATGATAAATAATGTAACCTAAAAATTCAAATTAAATTCAGCCATTTAAACATTAAATATGACTTAATTGACACGCACTATAAAAGATCTAATGAATAATGAATTGAAAATATTTCTTTATGAAATTTACCATTCTCCCGTCCTCCGATCCGGTGCACGCGATCCAACATCCATATGTCAGTAGATATGCACTTCAGAGCTTTACCACTATAGTATTGATCCTTAACTATATCAAGTATAATTACACGGAGTTCATAAAATAACACTCAGTATAAAAAATTACCACTACATTGGCCCTACTATTCATGCAAAATGTATACAGGGCACTATTACTACAGGTAGATGTTGCTCAAGTTCCACAAATTTCATGGTGATTGAAATGCAATGTGAAAAACACCAACCCTAGAAATGAATTATCAAAGTATTTGAATTCAAAATTTTATTTTATTTGCACCGAAGAACAAAGCATCTTAATGAAGATTCTAAATTTTACATATCTTATAATATAAAGACCCCTACACCCGAATTCTAAACTGTATGCAGGAAGAGTGTCAGTTAATAAACTATAAATTTCACATAATGAGTAATCCAAAATAAAAGTTTAGATACACTAATTGATGAACACGAAAATTCGAAGACTTGATACGTTAGAGGAAAGAGGGACTCTTAATTTTTCCTAAAAATGAGGAAATAAGTAAATTAATAATTAAATTATGGTTTAAATCTATGAATTAAGGTCTAAAATCTAACTAAAATATTGATCATCCTTAATTTATATGTGAGTGTTGGTATAAACCTTGGCATACTCATCTAATATAATATATCCAGAGGATTTCTATATTTTTCATTAAAGCATACATATAATGTACATATGTAATTAAAAAAATATTTCACAAAATGAACGTTGATGCATGTCTTTGAATGAATAATGAAAAGACAAGATGTTATTTTAGTAGAGATTGTAATCATAAATAAGAAATTTATAACATTTTACAAATGTAAGAATATCAAACCAGTCGGGAACAATATCAAAAGAAAGAATCCTTTTTGAAATGCAATACAAACCAGTCAGGAACTTGAAAAAGAATGTTAGAGTTAAGACCAGGCCCAGACCAAATGCAAACATATTTTGAAACTTATTCAGTTTACTAATTACATAAACAATTATAATACAATCAAATTACAATTATCAAAATAATCATAATCTACTCACTCATTTTCTTCACTCAAATACACACTTCACTCACTTCTTCCCCACCTAAAATATGTAGGTGACATGAAAATGCTTAAAATGTAATCTCAATTATCTTACAATAATTTTAACCAAAAGTTCCTCTTTTCGGTGCCCTTTTTGCGCCTTCCATGTTTTTCAAGCAATTAAAATGTACAAGGGTCTTGCCATTTGGATAAACAGCAAATACAGAAGTAGCTCCTATTTTTTTACTGCAAAATGAACATGTGCTATCACCGTCTATCTTCACTACTTTTCGACGGTGCTTGTAGAACTCATCTTTCACCTATAGTGCAAAAACCACCTCAAAATATAGTTTATATCTAAATAATACAATATTTAACTGTAGATTTTGTATATGTACCTGCAAATTCTCACTGTATCGCAGGCTTTTGATGACTGCATAGTTTCTGAGCCCTTCACTGGATTTTCTAAGAAGTGGTTCTAGAAACTGAAGTAGATTCTGATGCAGATAAACAAGTCTAAATGTTAATTAGCTACTTAATTATAAGGCGCACTAACAAATACGCCTGCATATATCTTCTTTGTTGATAACTGGAATAGACCATGAATTTCCTGAAATACCCTTATATTCAAATGAGAGGTCAGGAGTTCAAATCCCATCCAAAACCAAAATTAACATCTATTTCCAGACAAAAAATCTATTATATAAATATATGGTCATAATTTCAAATCCCTGCCATACCGGAAGTTCATAATTTTTTCTTTATGCTTTTAAAATTATATTTATTGCAACTATAAATAAAATTAAATTAATTAGTCTCATATCATCATTACATAAACGTATTTCTATAGATAAATGCATTGCAATTTGCACGCACCAAACGATCTTGTAAATTATACCAGTTCTAGATTGATTGAATTAACATGTTACACAATCAAGTTAACCTATACAGAAATGAATTAGTTAAAAGTTCTGACAAACCATAATAGTTTAATAAAAATGCATGTGACTTCCATAAAAAAAACAAAAAATTTATAAAATTAAAAAAAAAAAGGAAGAAAAAAGAAAGAGAGAAGACAATGCATGTGACAATTGATATCATTTAGTACTTCGGAAGGAAAAAGAGTTCCATTTCGAGTTAGCAGTAACAATATGTAGAGTGTACCCAACAAAGGACAAAGTTATTAAACTCGCGCCTGCATTATGTGTTTTTCACAGAAATTGCCTTTGGCTTCACATCCAGAGGTCTTATCGCTAGACTAGCGGCCATTGACCATTTGATGTTCACATGTAGCAAGTATATGTATGATGAGCACATCACCGATTATAGGGTCAATTTTAGATACCAAATAACCATAAGAATTGTCTTTATAATTAATATCCCAGTCATCAATGGTGCTATTACTGCATTCCAATGCTAGAAATTTGGTAAAAATAGCTCAAATGGAAATACATATATAAATTCCCTATTAAATTACACCAGCTCGCAACTGTTAAATATTAAAATACTCGTATTGCAAGTGACAGGAATTTAATGTAACAGGAGTCGATGATTAAGATTGGAAAATTACAGTGGATTATGAAAAAATTATTAAAAAAATACAGTGATCTCAAACATGTCCATGGTCAAGAAAAAACATGTTATAATATTCGATTTAAGCATAACAAGATAACATAATCTAGTTTGTTTGTGTTCGATGCAACTCCGAAGATGTTTCATTGTGCAATCATTGCTCATTTACTAGGCAATTGTTATTGATAAAGCAGTTCTGGGCAGGTTCAAGAGTGCATATTTTATTGTCTTAATATATGAAAACTCCTAGATTACTGTTAAACCTAAAACTCTTAACCTGCTCATTCTATTTGCCTATAAACAGTGAGATTCTTTCATTTAATGAAAGTGATACATGTTCATTTCTCATGTGTTATGAACATATTGTTTATTTGTTATATATTTGTTATAATCGCAATGTAGTATATAAGTTAAGCTGCTGCATTGACAAAACGTTTCTTTAGATCAACCTTCTATAGAATGTGTGCTTAATAAGATTGTTGGATATTTATGCGCTTGTTTGCAAAATAGCAATATTTGATTATTTCATTGATATTGGCATCAAACAGCGGTCTAATATGGCTAATATATTGTCAATATTGCCAGTATATCTCAAACATATTGATAACCAATATTTTTACTGATGTATCAAAAAAGAGCACCGCTTGTAGTCCAATATGTGATATGCGGACGATGTATCGCCGATATATTCAGGATTAACTAAATAGAGCAGCACATTGGTACTATGAACAAATTATATGTTTAGCACTAAAATGTAATAAAACATACTCCAAAAAAATTGAGAGGGTGTGAGTAGTGCCCACAAAACAAAGAATTGATCCCATGGGTGATCCCATAGGAAGTCTTTGTGCTCCACTACTACAAAAGCAAATTATTCAGGAGTCAAAGGTTAAGGCTCAGATAAATATCTTATCAAGAGAAATCATACCTGGAGTTTTGTAGCCCTTGGTAGAAGTTTAAGAGCCTGTGACCCATTAATTCTATCCCATTTTTGACTCAACAAATCAAGTACTTCATTCAACATAATACTACTCCCTTCTTCTTCATTCATTTCTTCACCATCTCCATCACTTTTTCCACTATCTGTGCTACTAGTATTAATTCGAAGTTCATCAGCAACCTCAATCTCAACAACATTACCAGCACGTCCTGACCTATTTTTAGACTTAACTCTAGGAGTGTTAAAGTTTTGTGAGGGTAAGGGATTCAAAAATTTCTGTTCAGCTTGTTTTGTTGATTTGCGCGGATTGAGATAAATTTGTAAAAGAGTGAGATAGATGTTTGCATGCGATTTTGAAGATTGATTGATTCCAGCTTCATAGACACGATCACAATAGGCAAGTGCTAGTTCAGGCATATGAAGCTGTATAATAAAGAAAATAAAATAACAAATATAGATTTATAAAAGGCAAGCTATCACATGTGTCACACAAATCACTTAGTTGCAGAACTTAAGTCTGGTTTATTGGTCAGTGGGCATAACATACTTCCGTTATCAGTGGACATTAGCCCCAAAAAATTTGCAGTTTGCTTCCATAAACATGCCGGGGATGTTCAGCTTTGTAGCATAAGAAACATTTAACCAAGGATTCATTATCAGTACCATTTACTATTCAATAAACTACAAACATATTCCTTTTTCAATCTCCAATTTTATTCACTTTTTCTACTGCTGGGGATCAAAAATTAAAAAGAGGGTTCATTATTAGTACCATTTATTATTTAATAAACTACAAATATATACCATTTTCAATCTCCAATTTATTTACTTTTTCGACTGCAGCGGATCTAAGCTTAAAAGGTTTCACAGTACGTAAAATTTACTGATATTACCAAAACAAAGTAGAGATTTAAGTTATCAACTTTAAAAATGGAGAAATGATGGTAATTAAAATTATTTGATGAGTTTAATGGACCAGACATCGGTGAATACAATTCAACTAAACTGATTGCATCACCTTGCTAACATAAAGAGACAATGCAAGCTGGTGTTGATTCATTTTTCCAAGCATCAAGGCCCGCTCCTCAAAAAGTGCATCTTGTGGAAGACGCTTCAACAAAGTGGCAGCAATAGAACCTGAAATACTTTCTAGTGCAGACAGTAATTTTCTGCGTGTTGGAGAGTAAGACTTTTCATCCCATTGTTTTTGTTCTTTTAAATCTTTATACCAGTCAATTACTTCTGAAAGATAAATTTGTACCTGCCAAAGAAATTTCTAGACATCATAAACTGTGATTCTAGTTAATTCAGAATTTGAACAAAAGGAGTCTGAAATGTACTGTCACTGCTCTCAGTAGCCTTATGAGCACTACTTGTAAACACTTTTTCTTAGTACTCAATATATTTGTTAGTGTATCACCCATTGACATCTAGAAGAAATGGGGTTCTGTGTGTCTGTGTGCAAGCGTTATCCATTTTGTCACTTCGGTAGCAAGTGTTTGAATGCTGGTCACCCAGCTAGCAATTTTAACTATAAACACACACAAGTACATATGTATATATTTGTGTGTGTGCACGCGCGCCTGCACACACACACACATTTGTATCTATGCACATACGTATATTTGTTGATACGTATGCACATATGTGTATTTGGACAGACTGGGCTAAGCACAGAAGTCATGAAGGAATATACAAAGAAATTTGGCATTAAAATCTTGCGGTTATGTTGTCATATACACTGCCCTTTTTGGCCCGTATGTTTATAGACACTATGTACTTCTAGCAAGCTAGGCCTTGTATTCGCTTTTGATCGATTTCTCAGAAGAAGAAAAATACCAGTTCACTTTGAAGATTTGTATTGATCCCATTTTCACTCATTGAGAGCATTAGCTCTAAGTAAGTAGACTGCATGGCTGGAGCATGTTGTTTCAAGTATGAATTTACCAAATCCGCAGGAATATTTCCAGATAGAAATAGCTCAATAGTTTCAGATGGACAGCTTTCAAGAACATGCGTAGAAAATTCCAAAACAAGCATAGGATCAGTCTTACAAAGAGGCTGCAAAGAGGATTAAACAAAGTTCAGTTACACTACATCACAGGTAATAGCAATATAAGCTTGTTAAATCTGAATGCAACATT
Source organism: Allium fistulosum (assembly GCA_030737815.1). Taxonomy (NCBI): domain Eukaryota; kingdom Viridiplantae; phylum Streptophyta; class Magnoliopsida; order Asparagales; family Amaryllidaceae; genus Allium; species Allium fistulosum. The sequence continues at coordinate 101,164,134 of CM060906.1, read as the reverse complement.
GGCAATATTGGAATTGGTTTTTGAGGATAAGTATAAGATATGTTTTGTGTACAGAAACATAAAGGTAGAAACTGTAAATGTTGAGGAACAATGCAACAGCAGAAATATGTAAAAAAAAAAAAAAAAAAAAAAAAATTCAAAATTAAACACAAACAACTGGATTAAAGTATTAGTGTTCAGCAAAAAGAAATTGAAATTGACAAGTGTTACATTCATAGAACATACTTGAAAACCCATTATTTCCTTGTTTTTCTGCCTTCTCATCCTATTCTGTTTAATTTCTGTCTTTCTCGCTCCCTTTGCTCATTTCAGAGAAAATTGCACCGCTTTAAATGAGAAAACAAAGCTAGATATATTTAAAAAGATAGTTGAATGCTTATTCAGATTTCAGCTTAATTATATTCTTAAACAATCGCTAAATAGGACTGAGAACTATGTGAATGTTCAATAAAATGCATCACATAAAGATGAGTTATTGCATTAACCTAGCTTTTTTATACTGGGGGGAAATGTATATACTACTCAAATTATATGCAACAAGGAGAATTATGCACTATTTTTAGATTGAAGTTCTCACTGGAGGCTCGAAATTATATGAGAAAGCAAATCTTCAATATTACACAAGTACTTTAAATGAAGACTAAACAAGACCTTGAGATAATCAATTATCATTTGTGGCCTGAACTTTTGAGTGAGATCAGAATTTGTACTCTCTGAATTTGTTTCTTCAACAAGATGATGGAGGAGTTTGAGAGCCTCTTTGTGCATTTCATTGTATTTGTAAAGCTCCAAAAGCACAGTGTAAGAATTTTTCTCTTTCAGAAACTCCTCGCATATTTTTAAATCGCAATAATTGGGACCCTTCAATAACTCTAGTGCAGCTGAAGATTGTCCGGTGTATATAAGTGTTTGAATAAGTGCGGTATCAAGTATGGTTGCCATTTCCCTTGCAGCTGAGCTTATATTCGTGTGACCACGTCTCTGAACAATCAGATATACCATTATTAGGCCCCAAAGCATTGATACTTCAGTGAAATTCTAACTGATGCTGATCAATATGCAAGACCAACATAAAAAAAATGTCATGTTTAGTATTAACCATACTTAGAACTGCTACTGTTGCTTACATGAATCGAAACATTACATGATAAAAGTATTGTTCCTGTTACTTGTATTTCTTTGGATATAGGTTTACTTTCAGACCGCAGATAAAAAGTATTGATATTTGATAGTGTGACTTGTCATGTTATCTTTTGGGAATTGGATATTGTGTACGCTATGGGGTTGAGAACTATAAGGTGCTAAAGGTATACTCATTTGTTGCATGACCTGAGGACAATAAAGCATGGATATAGACAAGGCTGCAGACATGGATATGGAACATTGTAATATGAAAAAGGTCAGAAACATTGACAAGATTACATACATTGGAAAATTAATAAATAAACATATATACTTGTCATTTACCTTTTCATATAAATGTGATGATGAAAGAATATTACATGATAAGCAGGTTATGGTAATACTCATGTGCAGCAAGAAAAAAGAGGTGCACATGATATATTGCATGACAAGATATGAACATTCTTTTAAAATGACTTGACTGAATTAATATCATCCTCCTTGCAACACACAATAGCCACATGCAGAGCATGTCCACAAGTGATTTGGAATCTAGGTGAATGCAAGTGCCCATCTGCCAAGTATTATTCATACATGGTAATATCGCCTGCCGGTGTGTGTCCGTAACTCATAGCTTGAGACAAAATGTATAATCCAGGTTGCATTTATATTGAAAACTTATTTCCAGTGTTGGACACGTAAGTTTCCAAAACTATTTTCGTTATATGCCATTCATAAATATATCAGCGATAAAAGTTAATACCCAAGACAACATTATGGTACATAAATAGACATCTTAATATACAATGAAGCATGGAAATAAGCCTTCCCCTTGCCCTTTAATGTAAAATGTATTATTGTACAATTCTTAAGTTAAAAGAATGGGAAAAACCAATAGAAAAAGGGGGGAAATTAAGCATACTTTGTTTGCATTCTTTGACCTATACTGATCAGATTTGATATTGCTCTGAGCATCTAAAACCACCTCCTCTGTTACCTCTGCTGTAGCACGGTCAATTATACTAAATCGTTTCTTTTGCAAATATTTGCCAAGTGCTGCAAGTGAATTATGATTCATTTTTTTGGTCTCAAGAACAGACCTATCATCAGAATCACGGAATTGTGATGGTTCAATATCATCAGATACATCAGATGAAACTCTTGAGAGGTGTGTAGCATCTGTCGAGTCTGATGAACTCTCCAAATTGATTGCGGAGAGGCCCTTAGGAAGAAGGATGGATGGATACAAAGAAAGAACATAGGTGATATCCACTTGGGAAGCAAAAAACTGTTCCATAGATTCCTCATAATTTCCGGAATCAAACAAATAATGCCCATATCTGAATGTTGATATAAACTTCCGTTAGAAAATTTTGATTCAAATTTACAGTAATATTATATATTTCTAATCAATGTACAGTTAACACTGGTGGTTGTTCGAATTAACAAGTGGGTTCAGCACTGATACAAGCATTATTAAATGGATATGGCTTGAAGACAAGAAAATACCCTACCAATGAAATATAAGATTTATGCTGCACTTATACATCGTATGCTAAAGAAGAAAAAATATCGTTGATACCTGATATGAATTGAACTTTCCTTGGATGCTCGAAGACTTGAATCCTCCGGTGGCAGTAGCTTACACAAAGCTAGTGCCTCTTCAAAATCACCAGATGCAGTTAACTGTACAATCTGTTTACGAGAAAACGCATGCGTCAAATGAAGTGATCAGGCCATGTAAACTAAAGAGCACTGGCATATGTAAGACTAGAAGTCGTTAATAAGTAGGTGCAACATACTGAAGAATGAGTTAATAAATAATCCAACCTAAAATAGTGCTAAACAAAATCACTTCATATATTTATATGTACAAGTAGATGATGATGGAGAAATATGAATTTGCAATAAAATCAAACTTAATTTATTACTGGTTTTTTTTACGATACAATGGATAACACCGCATTACTAGGTTGATAAGCATTGTTGCTACCACTAATTCAAAACCTTTCAGCTTAGGTTGTACACTTGTAAACAAGTCAATTAACATTTAAAGACAAGCTTAACACAGAAAACTTAAAAACCTAGGATTATGATTTCTTCTTCTAAGTAACCGCTGAATATGTATGGAAACGATTTGAGTCCCAAACCAGACCGGACCAACCCACGTCCATTCCTAGTTTCAACAAACATAAATATTTTGATAAACTTCAATTTTTCAGGTTTTAGAAAACATGGAGTCGATAGTTTTAATTTATTATCTAGTAATCAAACATATTGTTAATAATGTAATAGTGGTGAATTAGTTTTATGTTGCATGATCAACTCCTTACGTATCTTTATCTATAAGAATTCTCGGTATAAATAATAGGATAAAAACCATGTGCTAAAAGTATGCAAGACACCCAATAAATTTTGAAACAAGTATATACTTGAACAAATTATAAATATTGGTTCCTTATTGAATTCTAAAAAGCCTAGCCAAAACAGAGAATATATATATTAAACCCCAAGATGTGCTTTCAGCCAAGATTTGGAGCTGGGATCTCAGACAAGATTTCAAAATCTCAGCCGAAACTATTGTCAACAAGATGTATGAGATTTAATGTTTCATCATGCTCGGACAAGATGACTAAGATAAATAAAACTTTGTTTATTTTTCATTCATGAACTAGAGGAATTTATTTATCTTGGATTGTTCCGGTAGGCAGTATCTCAATTCAACAAAGCAATGCGCGCGCGCACACAAATATTTTCATTATAGCTACTTGTTTTGATCGCATCATGTATTCATGGACCAGTTTATTTATCACTGCTATTTTACCAAAATGTTATTTACTTAGGATATAATAAGAGATGATGACCTCCAACTGATATGCAAGCATGATGAAATATAATTTAGGAAGATTTATGTCACATGCCAGATGATGAAAATTATAATTAAATCAAAAAACAGTCCAAGGACCGAAGAATGTTTCAACTTCAAGGAAAATTGATACTAGAGTTGACAATTTAATCATAACATATTTGGTTTTAAACAGCTTACTTGAGCACCAAGAGGAACAGGAAACAGACCATGAACGGAATTGCCTAAAGCAGCGATTACACAATCTTCGCCTTGAATCAGAAGATTTACATCTCTAATTACAACTGTCTGGACTAAAGGATAAGGAGCTCTAAGAGAACGTATCTGAAGAGATAACACATGAAAAATCAACATTAGTCTATAAAGTTTAGCAGTGTTTTGATACCAAAAAAACAAAATGCAGGCGAACTTTTACTATTAGACCAAAAGGGAATTATATTTTATCTTAAAATGCAACCTGTGTTTATTTAAACAAATCATCAAACTATTTATCATATATGTTTAGGGAGATCTGAAGGGAGGAACTAGAACAATGTATTTTTACTCCAAAAAAGGTAAATTTTACTGGTTTTATCTGGGGGACAACAATAGGTAGGTTTTCACATCGAAATAAAATCAACATGCATGTACAATTACACAAGAGAGTTGTTATTTTTTATTTTTACCTCAATATGTTTCGGCAACCGACCGACTGCAAATGGTTTTTGGATAACCACGGACAAAGGGGATTGAGACCAGCAAATCCTTCCATCTTGCAAAAGCTTTCCGTTTTGGTCAACAAAAACTCCAATATTATCCTATAAACAAAAGCAATTACTCTACAAAAAGAAAACGGTAACATCATTTGTGAACTTTTATCTATACATGATTATCAAGCTTGCCAGTAGAAAGCAAGAAAACAACAAAAGTTAAGATGAAGAAATACCGCAATTATTGATTATTCTTTAAAGCGTCATTGCACTAGAAATAGAACGAATAGAGAATTTTGATCTCCATGCGCTGTATATTAGCACAACTCAGTATCAAATGATTAAAGTCTCACTTTAAAAACTTTATTTAATCACCAGGAGTCCCAAATTTAAAATATGCTATTGAAGAAAGGATTTGGCATCTTTAACAAGATCAGTCCTAGGTTTGGCGTTGCAGAAGTTTGGTACAGCACGTTAATTACCAATATACATTAGTGAACATATAAACTAAAGAACGAACATATAACAAACAACGAAATATTATAAAACACAATAAAATAGAAAAATAATCCAGATATAACACACATATAAAATACGGTTAACATAAATAAAGATTGCAAACATATATTGTACAAGAATAATCTGTCAAAAACTTCATATATATAACTATTCATTACTAAGAAAACATATTATATTACAATATCTTACGTTAAAGAGTTGGTTATCAATTCTTAAATTTGTGCTTAAGTTTAAACTTTCTTTCCAAATATTATTTTTATTATACATTCTCAAACCAAAATAAGTATACACATATATAATATATTGCTCGCATCTCTAATGTTATCATACAACATTGTCATTTTTTATTTCTTAAAAAAATTTATATTATTCTGTGATCCATTTCAAATTAGTTAATCTAGGGGGGACTCTAAGCTGATAAGGATTTGACGACGACAAGTTCATTATTATAGAACATTGGTTACTATGATTTTTTTAAACTGATATTTGTTAATTATTTTATAAGTAAAAGTGATGTTTTAAGATAAATGCCACGTGTACATTATATATGTTGCTCAAATATGAAATTTTCGGATTTCATTATTTATTTTCATATAGTTACAAATATATTTTTTTAACTAATCAAAACAAAATGTGTAATTTATCTTTAATTGAAAAATATATAAGATATAAATGAACAACATTGATATTGATTAATTACAAATACTTGTAACACTAATAAATATTTATTTATTACTTCTACATAACTTTATTAGTTACACTATTCATATATTTTGTGATTCTGCACATTTTCAAAGTTAAAATTTCAAATTCTGAATATTTGTATGTATGAAACATGAATTAATTCTTTTTTGTTATTTTCTTATATAAAATCTGAATTTTAAAAGTTCTTTAATTGAACCGGAGTTTGATTCCGTTTCAGTCTCTATTGAAACCGGGTCGACCGGAATTGGTGCGGTCAAAACCTCAAACCATGATATGTGTGTGTACGTATATATGTATGTATGTATTGCATGCAAGATTTTTATCCTTAAAATAATAAAGATCAGTTATCTATTTCAGCCATTTATATCAAATTATAGAAATTTAGACCAGCTAGAAAAAGAGATTCAAGGACACAGTCAACTAGGATTTTGAAATAATGATTACTGCTTATTTAAATTTAATAAATATTTAAGAAAAAAGAAACTTCTTTACCTCGTACGTTTTAAATTTTTATTTTTAATTTTTTTTAATTTTGCAAAATGAGTAAAATCTTCTGCAAATTTAAAAAGGAAATATAATTTAAACTTTGCATTCTTCTCAATCAAAATACATCTTATTTAAGTCCCTAGTTAAGTTACATATATTAATATCAATATTTTGCATAACAAAAATTAATCATATTAAATTGGACTTATTACTTCAGTTCAGTATGTATCCTCTTAATCAAGGTTCAAAATTCCGGTTTCCATTTTCGCTCCAATCATTTGAATATTTTGAAGTTTCGATTTCATTTTGGAAATTCCAGATATTAAGTTTTGATTCCAGTTTCGGATTTCGTTCTTCTTCATTACAAATATATTGGTAAATAACAAATTTATATATAGGATACTCAGGATTTAACAAATATAATTTACCAACTTAAGCCCAAAAGCCAATTAGCATTTCTATAAAAGCCCTAAAGCCCAATTTATTAGTTAAGTTCTAAAGCCCAGCCACAAATATATTATCCATCAACCTGTCAAAGCACTAACATAACTCTTTTTATCCTCTTTTCTCTTTTGATGAAGACCTAGATCCTTTCTAGACGATGAAAACCAAAGCCTCGGGCCTGACTAAAGAAATGAAAATCTAAAACATTGAAGCTCTATGGAATGGAAACATCGAAGCCGCCTATGCCCTAAATCGTTGCAGGCTCTTTTCCCTTTCTTGGTTGTTTTTTCCTTTCTATTTTTGTTTTCTTTGATTTGTTTCTTTGAATCCTTGTCTTCTTCACAAGTCTTTCTAATCCTCTATGTTTTGCCCTGAAATTTCCATTCTTTTTTACCATATTTGCCGGAACTGGATTTTCAAGTGGATTCCGGTCCGGTCAATGCAGGAACCGGACCGGGATGGCCGGAATTTCGAACTTCGCTCTTAATGATCATTAATATGCACACATCACAGGTGCACACGTGCTAGCCTATAAAGAAACTGCTTATATGCTTATCTTTGCACACAGTAAACCTTTCTGTAATTACACTTAGAAAGTAGGGTACAGTATGTTGTTCAGTATGACATATAGGTCATGGTCACTAACGCAGAGTTTTGACAGCAACTTGTGAATAATAGCTTTGAGCATCGAATTAGCATATTCTAAAAGTCACAAGCCATTATTAGTTGCTAAACATTACGCTATAAAATCAACTTATAAGCCAATATAAAGAAGTTTTCTATTGAGCTCCCATTTAGAGAAATAACTTAAAAGGTATAAGGAGCATGAGCAAATAGTTTCCAAACATACTTTAAATATAAGTCGTCAAAATGTTTATGTTTAATAAGGTGATAAATGATGTGCTAACAAATACAAATGGTTTTCATATGTTGTTTGTGGTAAAACGGCTAGTTAAATGCTAAAGACATCCCAAGATTCTGAAGTATAAATGAATCTAGACAAAGCTCCACAGCCTATTATCCATATATAGATATTACTGGTAATTTGTATTAAATAATTATAAAGAATTCAACTGATTAAAAATATGGACTCATTTTCATTGTCCATAAGTACAGGAATAAAAGCATAATCTTACATGTTGTAAATGCTTCAAGTAATAAAGATCAAAGCTATAATCTTTAGACTAGAGTTCAGTTAATGAAATTTATATTTTTATATACTAATTATCAAAATATATAATTATATAAATATCAATAATAGCACAATCAGTGCAACAATTCCAACAATAATCAAATAGTTAACATATCTAACAAAAAAAAGCATAAACAACAAAAATTGAGTTCGTATGTATACATATTCAACTAAAAATAGCTTCTAGGCGATAAGTAATGTTTTTAATATTGTCGGGACTTTATTATTATGATTTTTTTTAAAGGTTCCAAAAATATCAAAGAGCATTCCTTATCACCTAGTAGCACTAGGATGATGTCAGAAATCTTGAGTGATTACATTAAGAAGCCCAACACTGCCTTACAAATTATCATCACCTCAGTGGCATCAGAAAAGTGCTTTTGGTAGCACAGTATTTATCTACAGCAAAAGGAACATGACTGATACAGCAATACAATTTACCGGCATTAAAGAAAAGATTACCTTGCAATATATATTATTCAGTACATAACTAGGAAAAAAAAGGCAATTAAGGCTAATTATGTTGGTCAGGTATTATAATATTGGTGCACAATCATATCTAATCATCCTCATATATATATATATATATACACACACACACACACACACACACATATATATATATACATACATATATATATACATACATATATATATATATATACATATACATATATATATATATATAATAGCTCAATCACTTTTGATGATGTAGCACTCTATTATTCTTTTACTCAATGTTTTTTTACATTTCTTTACTAATAATTAATGGTAAGAGATCGCAAGTTCCGGTCTCAATAAAGTTATTTCATTATATTTTTATTTCTCGGTATTTATTGATATTTATCTATCTATCTATTAAATAATAGTAAAATAAAAATATTTACTCTACTATCCTAGATTCTCTCATGTAATTTGACACATATTTTAAAATTCTCAACCAAAATATATATTTTTACATCAATATTCAAATCGTCTATTTTATTAGTCCCTTCATCGGTATTTTAACTAAGTTATCAACATCTTCAAAATTCTCAATTATTCTATTTATCACCATCATCAATATTTTCATTTATTTTCTTCACCTTATTAAAATTACAAACTACTTAAATAATTGAAGTACAAACTTTTCAACTATCAATCATTTATCGTAAAAAAATTATGATGTTTCAAGTAACGTATTCAAATTTTATTTAATTAATATATCAACAAAAGCTAATTAATTTGAATTTTACATAAATATAACCAATGTAATTAATGTTTATTCATATAATAAATGTTATATTCTTTAAAAAAAATCATTCAACAAAAATCTCATTATCTTCACAAAAATAAATTTATACATAAATAATTATAAATGAACATAACAAAAACTAAGCCATTAACATTTGTTTAGAATTTTAAGTTTTTAACACGTTTATTGTATCATCACGTGCAACGTATGGGTTAGTAACTCAAACGTAAAGAAAACTTCAGATGCAAGAACCAAATTTACCTTCCCAAGAAGCAAATCTCCTGAAGGAAGTGGTACAACTAAAGGGGAAGTAAGCCTACCACAAGGAAACACCTCTGATAACGCTCCTGTTATGCTATTCATTATCATGTAGTCCTTTTTGATCCCCAAACATATGTTATCACCACTCCATGCCATAGATTTCACCATATCAGAAACCAGGAATTCTTTCACTTCCACAAACTCCCGACCACCTAACCATCAATCAATCATCTCAAAATAAACTAACGGCTTCAGATGTAAATTCATCAAAATGCATTGTTTCCTAAATGAACATGCACAAAAGTTTTTGCAAGTGTTTGTGTTACAGGAATGTGAAGAAGCAACTGACGTCATAAATCCTAACTCGTTAAAATTTGCAATTATGTGCAGTGCATTGTTAGAACTACCTCAAAATGCTGATATACAACTTTACCAGCATCAGACAGTTCATTTCGGTTAAATTAGCTAAATTGAGCACTAAACAACATGAACTCTTTACTTCTTCATTGCTCAACATAATTTTCAAATTAAAATGGATGGGTATGCATATATGAACAATAACGAAACAAAATATCTGCAGCCAGTAAACCTACAGAAGGACCAAAAAATTTACCATCGAGCCTATAAATGGCAACTCTCTTCTGTTTGCCAACACAAAGTAACCCTCTTTTCTCATCCCAACAAAACACATTCCCCCCTCGGCTTTTAGAAATCGCAACGAGCAGCTCCAATCCAGGCAGACGATGCACCATGATCCAGTCGGAAAGGGAAATCAAAAGGTCACGTGACTTGCACGCTTCCATTTGTATTGGGGGCTTTTTCCAGAAGGCAGGGAGCGTCCGATCGAGATCATACGGTTGTGATGGAGCGGATGGGTTGTAGATGTGAAGGGATGAGTCGATGGTGGAGATGTAAAGGGTGGAGTTGTGGGATGTTAGGGTTTGGATTTTGGATTTCACGGCTGGAATTAGTTCGACTGAGTCGAATGCACTGTGCACCATCTTTGGTGATAGTTTGGTAGATTATTTTTTGGATAATTGGATCTGTTTGGATGTTATTATCGGAAAAGAGGAAAGAGGGAAGAGGAAGAAGGGGATGCAGACGGAGTGATATGGGAGTGCCGTTGCTGTTTGGGAGGCCAGTTCGAAGCAAAATGTCGAAGGAAAACAAAACGTGAAGTGTATTACCACTGGAATTAAGCATTGTGTTGGGAAAAGAAGCACACACACAAGCAAAATACACATATATATTTAGCTTTCTGACGAAGCAGATTTTCACTGGAATCAAAACGACAAAAAGAAGACAAAACGACTCACGAACTTGGGGACATATTCAGAAGGACACTAGAGGCATACTCAAGGAGTTTGAGAGGAATTGGATCCAAAAGAGTCACTCGGTGCCGAGAGGTTTTTGCCCCACGTGGAACCTCCAGAACCACTTGTACATGGAGCTCTAGCACGAGTGATTATCATGAAGTACAATTCTCGAGAGATGGATTTATAACTCTAAGGATTTCCCGAAAGAAAGCAAGAAAGAAGGCAAGAACAAGCGATATTAGGAACTATCAGAAACAACCAAATCTCAAAGAAAAAGTGCTAGAAACACAACGACTAGAAGGAGGAAAGATTCCCCCCATAAAAACCTATCGGTACCGAGTGGAACGATTCAGTACCGAGAGCTTTTTATTGATATTTGGGTCCTGATTCATTTCTGCATACTTGAACTTGGACCTGGACTCGATATTTCGTAGGCTCTTGGTTCTGCTTGGGCGATTTCTCTATAAATATAGACCCTATGGCTACTAGAAAATGGACCTTTTTGGGGATCTGTTATCTTTTTCATCTTCTATCTCTACTCATCATAGCCACTAAGACAGATACTATTGGTTGTTCTAGGCTCTAAGAACTTGTTAATCCCTTGTACTTGTGACTCTAAATCTCTATCAAATCTATAATCAATAAAAACTACACTGGACGTTGGTCAGAGATTGCAGAACCACTATAAAATTCTACTGTTCTCTTTACTTTTCTTATGGTTTTTGCTAGATCTCGATTTTTCTACAGGTTTTTGGGTGTTGATCCATTTTCGTTAACATTTTGGTTTTTTCACTGAGAATTAAATTCAGGATTAGATCTAGCTTGCTATTTTGAATTTAGAGAGATCCAGTTGTTAGATCCAAAAGATTTGCTTTAAGGAATTTGAAAATTTGCTGATAGGAATCAATAGCAACAAGGAAACCCGAAAGATCAACTGGGACAGCTGCGGTACAGAAGGAGAAGTAGTCGGTGGTAACGAAGGGAATGCTCATCAAATGGAAGTCACTAACCAGCACACAGTACCAGGATTATCTGCTCAATAGGAGATGATTACTAGGACTGAGTTTGACAAGATGATGCGGGAGCTGAAGCAAGTTGGTCGACAATTAGAAGGTCCTAATGGAAAAGACGGATGCTAGCATAGCATCGCTAACCCAGCAACCAGGAGGAGTAGGAGAGAAGTTTCTCTTCCTGGATCTGAAGAAAAGAATTCGTCTGTTTCTGGTTGGAATAGGCAAAATGAAAGCCAAAAATAGAAGGAAGGAGTTGGTGGAGCAACAGGAGTTGATGGAGGAAGTCGAATCACGCCCCAAGAAGAAATCAACTCGGTAACGACAATAATAAGGTCGGTACCGAGAGGAATTTAGGAGGACAAGGGGACATGGAGCTGAGGCTTTGGACTTATCTGACTTGGAGGATGATCTATAGTAGGATGATGATGATTATGAGCTGGATGTTGGACTTAATGGTGCCAGAGTTCAAAAAGCTATAACAAAACCAACCGAGCGTCAACGGAAGACTGAAGGAGTGATTCTCCCAAAGACTTGAGACCTAGACATCAACGGGCAAACCGAGATCATTTTTAGAGCCAAACACTCGACGCAGCCCTTGATAGTTGACCATTGGAGCACCATGTCAGCGAGGAATATATTACATATATGGTCAAACGGTTGATCGAGGAAAGTAAAGGTAGAAAGAACGAGGATTTGGGTACCGCACTAAGCAAAACTCCCTTCACGGAAAATATTCTGAGGGAAAAGTATCCCAAAAAGTTTACAATGCCAACAATGCCATCGTATAACGACAATCCTAGGCAGCACTTACTCAAGTATGAATGGCACATGGATGGTGCACGATGGATGCTGTTCAGTGTAGATGTTTTCCTATTTCCTTGAAAGGTGTTATATCAATGTGATTCACTAGGCTCGTGCCAAGATCCATATCGACTTTCAATGAGTTGACTAGGAAAATTTTGAAGCAATTCCAACTCAATGCTGCTCGGCCTAAGGACGTGACATCCTTGTCGAGCCTTTCTCAAAGACCTAAGGAGTCATTGAAAGGGTTCTTGAATCGGTTTAATGTTGCTGCTATAGAAGTGAGTAATCCGAAGGAGGATCTGGTATTTATGGCACTGGTCTAGGGCATACACCTGGACATGGATTTTGGTAGATGGTTGAAAATGAAGCAACCCACAACTAGGCCTGTTGACAGGTTGGGTTCGGTCCAGGTATCTTAAAACCTGGATCAGAGCTCGATTACAATAATCAAATCCAAGCCCGGCCTTAATCCGGAGGGTATTTCAAAACTAATACCCGAGCCCAGCCCGTTGGGCTTTTTAAGTCTGTTGGTTAATATCTATATACTTGACTCATAATATTTATGTTAAAACCATACTTTAAACTTGCAATTTTTGTAAAATTTATACACAAACAATGTTAACATATAAATTGGATGGTGATGTAGCCAAGTTCACAACAAAAGTATGCAAAAACATCCACATGCAAACAAACAAAATGGTAAACAAATAACATACACATTCATGTTTTGATATGATGAAAACTAATAATTGGATTGGGCCATAGCCAGGCCGGGTTTTGATAGAACCATACCAGATCCTAATAGTAATCGGGTCAGGCCCAGGTCGGGCTTGGGTAGTTAAGGCAAAACTCGTACCTGCATTAACAGGGCGGGTTTGGACAAGGCTCAGGCTGAAACCTGTACCATTGACAGGCCTACCTACAACTATGGAGGAGTTCCATCGGAAGGCTAATAAGTTTCTACGTTTGGAAAAGGCGAGTCTAGCTTAGGGAAAGTCGACAACGGACAGTCGAAGGAAGTTATCCAAAGCAACGTAGAAATTAAACAAACTTGAGAAAGCTCTGGTAACGTGGCGGCCAATGTTAGAAACTCTGGTAACTAGAAGAAAAGGAATCAAGGCCCTTGAGGCAGGCATAGCGAAAACAAGAAATGCTTAAGAAATATGAAACCAAAAGACTATATGCCCTTAAATGATACACTAGAAAACATATACCTTACCACTCAATGAATGGAATGATATAAATGGTCGTCCAGAAGGGAGGCAAGTAAGCAGGAAAGGCACTTTGGAAAGTACTATCGTTTCCGTTAAACCCATAGACACAACACAAACGAGTATCGACATTTGAAGGATCTCACTGAAGAACTGATAAGGAAGAATAAGCTCTAGCGGTACGTTAAAGAACCACTGGAAGGTGGTCAAACTACAAGACCCCAAGGTCCCCCCACCCAAGGGAATCAACTTGGACCAAGCGGAGAAGGGCCAAATTAAATGATGGAAGGCTAGTTATCAATATCAGAACTGGAGGACCTCATTCAGTGGAGAAAAGCTGGAGGGAAATGGAATGGTATGCAAGCTCGCAAAAGCACATACCATAAGAGGATTGCTTTGCCATAGAAGACAAAGCTCCGACTAAGCAGCAAAGGATGATAGCAAATGATGTTGTGTTTAGAATTAGAGATGTTGATGGAGTCGAAGCACTAACTTTCAACCCTAAGATGATAAGGGTAGGTATTGGACCTGCAATAGTACGTTGGGTCTTAGTAGACACTGGAAGTACTATGAACATATTGTTTAGAAAAATGTTTGACCAAATGAAGATTCATGAAGGAGGTTATATCTTGTAAGACCAAGATCCAAGGGTTTATAGGCAAGGAAAAGCAACCAATTAGGACAATCGATCTGCCTGTGGAGTTGGGTGAAGGAGATCACATGATAGTCCAGATTCAAAATTTTGTTATTGTGCATGAATATTAGGCATATAACGCCATCTTGGGCCGACCAGCCCTGGCTGACTTTAGAATAGCACTGGATCCTTGGTGCTTAATGATAAAGTTCTCTATGGAAAATGGGATTGGATCAGTAAGAGGAGACCAGAGCGCTGGAAGTGAATGTTATGTCATGGAGCTGAGGGAAGTGAAGCAATGGGAGAAATGCAAGAATGTGGAGGGGACTCTCCGCATTCAAGATTCGCAAGCATAGCAATTAAAGCCTAAACCATGGCTCAAGAGCCATAGCAAGTTTGATAAGGCTATTGATCCCAGGAAGAAGTCAGGGGAAGGGCGAGTAGTGCTAGTTGAGCTAACGGTAAATGTTCCAAACGATATGGACAATCCTATACGAGTTCTAAAGATTGGATCTCGGCTTAGCATTAACTTAAGGAAGGAATTGGTTAGTTTCCTCTGAGATAATTTAGATGTGGTTGCTTGGACGCATTCGAATATGTGTGGGATGTCGCCGGAGATAGTGTGTCATGCATTAAATATTGATCCAAAATTTACGCCAGTGAGGCAAAAAAGGTGCAGTCTAGGTTTGGAATGATCTGTTGCATTGAAGGAAGAAGTGGAAAGCTAATGGCAAATGACTTTATCTACAACGCTTTATACCCCGAATGGGTATCCAACCCCGTGTTGGTCAAGAAATCAAACGGAAAATGGCGGACATGTATTGACTATTCAGATTTGAATAAGGCATGCCCAAAGGACAACTTTCCTCTACCCAGGATCAACCAACTAGTAGATGGGACCATAGGGCATGAGTTACTCTTATTTATGAATGCTTAATCAAGATACAACCAGATACCAATGCATGTGCCAAATCAGGAGAATACTAACTTTATAACAGATTTGGGGTTGTACTGGTATCGAATAATGTCATTTGGTTTGAAAAACTCCAAAGCCATGTACTAGAGATTGGTAAATGCTATGTTCAAGAATCAAATCGAACGTACAATGAAGGTATACGTGGATGACATGCCTATGAAGTTAGGAATATTGCGAAACCATTTGGATGACCTTTCGGAGATGTTCAAGGTCTTATGGAAGTATGGAATAAAGGTGAATTTGTTGAAATATTCTTTCACAATAGCAGTGGGAAAATTTCTGGGTTTTATTATTAATGCAAGGGGCATCAAGGCCAATCCGGAGAAGATTAACACCTTAAGCAATGTAATTGCCCCGAATATAAAGGAGTTACAAAGCTTGAATGGGAAGATCATTGCCTTGAATCGATTCATCTCAAAGGCAATGGATAAATGCATACTCTTATTTGATGCCCTCAAGAAAGGTGAGAATAATTTTAAGTGGAATCAGGATTATCAAAATGCCTTCAAGGAGTTATTGAGGCATATGGAGACACCGCCGGTCTTATCCAAACCACTGGTCTGGGAAGCCTTATTCGTTTATTTGGCAGTGTCCACTCACACAAAAAGTGCGGCACTAGTGCATGAAGAGGCGAGAATTCAAAGGTTGGTCTACTATATCAGTAAGCTGTTTATAGGAGGTAAAAAGAAGTATTTAAAGTTAGAGAAACTGGCATAATTCTTGCTAATTGCATCAAGGAAGTTGTGGTCATATTTTCAACCTCATCCGATCAAAGTACTGACGGATCAACCCCTGAAGCGGGTATTGTACCAACCCGAGACTTCGGGAAGGTTGCTGAAGTGGAACATAAAACTAAGCTAGTATGATATCACTTACCATCTGAGGAGAGAGATAAATGGGCAGGTGTTGGCAGATTTCAACGCTGAGTTTACCGTGCAAGGTGATGAAGAAGTGGATGATGCAAGCGTAGATTATCATTAGAAGTTGTTCATAAATGGATCATCAAACGAACATAGCTTAGGTATAGGAGTAGTGATTGATAACTCTGGAAGGATTGTCAATTTGTTATGCGGTAAGGCTAGAGTTTTCCACAATAAACAAGGAGGCTGAGTATGAGGCGTTGATAGCAGGATTAAGGATAGAGAAGGAATTGGGGATATGGATGCTGCAGATATTCAGTGATTCCCAACTGGTGGTTTGTCAAGTTAGGAAGGAATACTAGGCTAAGGGTGCTAGACTTTCTCCTTACCTAACAAAAGCGTTGGAACTGTTGGATGATATGGAGCATTATATTATCACTCATATTCCCAGAGAGGAAAACACAAAATTTGATTTGTTAGCTAAACTGGCTAATTCCGGGGAAGCGCAGATGATGGTTTGGTTCCAGTGAAGGTTGTAACGGGTTCGAGTATCAACCAGATGGACGTCGATTGGATTCTAGAGACTATGGAAGAAGCAGAGTCATGGATGACTCCAATCAAAGATTATTTGCTCAAAGGAATTCTACCGAGAGATAGGAATGAACGGACGAAACTCTTTTGAAAAGCACCTTGGTTCATAATGCAAGAAGGAGTATTATACAGAAGAGGATTCTCAACCCCTCTGCTTTGGTGTGTAATCAAGGATGAGGCTAGGAAGATCCTCATGGAAATCCATTAGGGCAGTTGTGGTGATTACAGCA
The DNA here is from genome assembly GCA_030737815.1 of Allium fistulosum. Classification (NCBI taxonomy): domain Eukaryota; kingdom Viridiplantae; phylum Streptophyta; class Magnoliopsida; order Asparagales; family Amaryllidaceae; genus Allium; species Allium fistulosum. The sequence continues at coordinate 101,146,981 of CM060906.1, read as the reverse complement.
GGTGACAAACTCTAGCTAAAAAGGTACAGATATTTCTAGCTAACAATAAATCGTGGTGCAGCTGATTACACCAGACTATGTGACCACTACTAGAGATTTACGAAGATTCCAAGAACCACATTTACATAAATTACACAAATGGTTTGCCCGTGACCATTTGCGGTTTGGGGAATTGATCTAATCAGTGTATTACTCACGAAAGAAGGAGCTAAATATGCAATAGTTGTAGTAGATTATTTCACGAAGTGGGTTGAGACGGAACTGCTTACCATAATCACAACGAAAAAGATAATCAACTTCATGACAAAGAACACCATTTGCAGGATTGGAAAATCCAAGAAAATCATCATGGACAATGGAACTCAGTTTGAAAGTACATAGTTCAAGGATATATGCAACCGGTTCAAGATCGAGAAGAGCTTCTTAGTAGTAGCTCATTCGCAAGTGAATAGACAAGTGGAGGTTGTGAATAAAATCATCAAGTCCACCTTAAAGAAGCGACTAACTAAAGCTAAAGGAAATTGAGTCAATGAGATTCTGCTAACATTATGGGCTTATAGGTCAACAACCGGACATTCGCGGTTCGCTTTGGCTTAAGGGTTGGAAGCAATGATCTCGATAGAACTAAAGGTCCCTTCTTATCATAAAAAGTTTTACAATCTAAGGGAAAACAAGGAACTCTTGCTTGAGTCCCTCGATTTGGTTGATGAGAAAAGGGAGGAAGTAGAACTGAGGGTAGCTGCTCACTAGAAAAGAGTAGCTCAACAGTTTAACTCCAAGGTATGAAATTGTACTTTTGAAGTAGGGGATCTCATTGTGAAACGAGTTCTCTTGGGTATGAGGGCATTCGGTCCGAATTGGGAAGGCCCATATGCAATCGAACGAAAGCTTGGAGATGGAACATTCAAGCTTGCTATAGTTGATGGAATTTCGATTCCACAGGCATGGAAGAACGATTTGCTGCGTCACTATTATGTTTAGTATTGTTTAGTTTATTTTTGCAAATAAGTCACCCAATGAATCTGGGGACAATTTAATAAGGTAGCACTTGTCGTGTTTTTTTGGTAACATACATGATTCGCTTCTTGAACCAATGGAACCGTGTTCATGTAAGCGAAAATTTAGTGATGTGTGATTAGCAGGATAATTAGGTACAAACTTCTTCAGTCTAGGATTAGGACTGAGAAGGAATAACCACTAGAGTTCTATTGAATAATTCGACCCAGACCTTTAAGAATTTTCCATTGCCTGGAGTTTGGCAACGTCAAGATGGAACAACCACTTAGGGGTCGATCGAACAATTCAAACCTGACCTTTAGGAATCTGCCATTGCTTGGAGTTTGACAACATCGAGAAGGATTAACCACGCGAGGATCAATCAGATAATTCAATCCTGACTTATAGGTATTGGCCGCTACCCAGAGGTTGGTAGCATAAAGAAGGACTGGCCACATAAGGGTTGATCGGATAATTCGATCTCGACTTGCAGGTATTGGCCGCTGCCCAGAGGTTGGCAGTGTCAAGAAGTAGCGCTCAAAATTAGGTAGTTGATCTGCCAGTTCCCGGAGATAGGAACTGTTATGTAGACTGGATTTCACGACTGCGCTAACGGCCTAGCAGAACATGCTTGGCCAAGGGTAAGTGAGAATAGTATATTAGATTTCAGGGCAAGATTTGCCATACTTTTTCAATCTAGGATCCAGATTGGAGGAGCTTGACCGCACTAGGGGAAATCAGATAATTTGCCCCACAATGTTTATCTAATATTAATGAGCGAAATTGTAGCATTTGGAATAATAAGTAAATATTATGGTTGATGCTCCCCGATGATCGAGAGCAACATGGAACTTGGATTATCTATGATAATAATAGGTCGAACGAAACTCGACCTAACCAAGGCAGGAAAAATGATGGATTTGGTTCAATCATGGTTCTGTTTTGCCAAACGGAACACGTTGGTAATTATAAACATGACTAAATAATGGAACATGATTAGAGCAATCGCTGGAACTTTATTTATATGCATAGAGTTGTAATAAATAAAAGCACTAAACAGAAATACACATATATATAACATAGGAAAATTGTAGTGCAGACAGTTATATTATATATGCAGGTAGTTCTACACAAACAGGTGTAGTATATAAAAATGCAAAAAAGTAAATGGAACAAAGATTGCAGAACAAAAGGTGATCTATCATAACTTCAATTTTTATGTACAAAAGTAGCGGTAGTTATTCGCGCACAAACATGACCTGTTTATAAAAAAAGGTACATCAAAATACAAGCTACCACGCCCGCAAACTTCAAGGGTCTTCTATTATTTCTTTCCTCTCCTACAGCCCTTACTTCTTGAACCACCAGTCAGTTTCTTGTGCTTCTGCCTACCTTTAATTATCACTTCTTCAGGGATATCACCCTATGATGTTGTAGTTTCACCCTCGGGTTTAACAGGAGGTTCATTGGATTTCTTGGCAGAAGCATATAAGGGTTTGATCTTGAGGGATTTCAGTTTGATATAAGAGAGCTTTGTAGAAGGGCTTGTTAGCACGGAGCTGACAGATTTCTCGGGAACTCCTTTTTAATCTTGACCTTGGAAAGGTTGGCTTCCAGTCTCTTCGCCATCATAACAGAATTGGGCCAGGTTCAGAACTGGGAAGTAGGGATAGAACAGCAGGTCCCATGGAGATGGAGGTCGACGTGGTGAAAATTATTGCGGTGCCCGATCCTTGAGTAGTTGGAGGTGGAGACTGGAGATGCAGATGACCTACAAGTTGGTAGACAGAATGGTAAAGGTTTGAAACAGATTTGCACGAGGACTGAAGTTTCTGGAAAACCGGTGAAACCATAGATTTACCTTTGTCCGGAGCGGATTGCAAAGCAGGAGACTTAGAAATCTCGCCCTCTTCAGGTGATTACTAGATTCGCTAGTCAATGAAAGGGGGAACGTATGGCTCGACAAAAGTAGCCGTTGTAGATGTAGAAATTATCTGAGTGGCCCCAGAACTAGCCCTCTTAATCTTTAAAATACCTGTCGTAAGCTCTTTGGACTTTAGAATAGACGATTCAGCTAGACCCGATGCACTTGGGCTAGCAGAAGCTTCGACGGCAACCACAACAGCAACGGCGTCTTCTACAGCATGAATGGTCTTTCCCTCTTCAAGTTATATCGTCTGCATCTATAAGTTCTGGTCATTATAAACAAAGATTTTCAAGAGATTTAAGTCCTTTTACTCATCAAAACTTCCAACAAAAATTAAGTTATCATCACAATTAGACTTTAGTTTGGCTAGTTGTTTCGGTTGATAACATAGTGCAAATATGAAAATGGATCCTTAGTTGAATATCAAGTTTTTCAAAGTCGTATTTTTATTTCTTTTGAATAACAAGTCGAATCAACTAAGTGAAAATAGTGCTTGGATTTCAATTGTTTGCTCTCTCCATTTTTGAAAAGTATTAACATTATTATTATTTACACAACCAACTCAGATAAACTGATACCAGATATACCGATCATGCACTGCCTCTCGAACTTACGTGAGAAGGGTATAGAGCTTGGCGAGTGTACACACTTGCGTGTGAACACCTAACTCTAGATGGTTATTTTTATCAAATATTTATATACATACACCTAACTCAGATAAACTGAGGCCAAATATACCGATCATGCACTGCCTTTCGGGCTTACGTGAGAAAGGTACAGAGCATGGCGAGTGTACACACTTGCGTGTGAACACATGACTCTAGGTTTTTCTTATTTTCACAAAAACCATTCTTTTTTTTATGTTTTTTTAAAAGAGAGAGTTTTGCAACATCATCTTAGCACCACTTAACTTAGAAGATCAAAAACGTTATTGCATTTACTTTAAATCAATCACTCTTTTAAACAAAGATTTTCAGTTAGGATATACTTCATAATTAACACCCATGAACTTTCCTATATACTAGTTAAACCATAGTTGCTTGTAATTAAACTTTATTTTTATTTTTGTTGAGACAAATAAATTTTCAAAAATTTCAATTTAATAACCAGAATATATACTTATCCCATAGTGTTGCTTCAAAAATAAATCAATATGCTAAAAAGAAATTTTGTTTTGGGGTTTTTTTGTTTTTTTGTTTTTTAAGTTTTGAGTTTTGCAAAAAATAAACCTTAAAAAATTCAAAAATTAAGATGAGACTCCCCCCCGCACTTGATTTTGACTGTGTCCCCATAGTCAATGCATGATATAGTGAGTGTAACGAGGGAAAAAAATATTTACATATTTACAAAAGAGGGTTAACATTTCTTACTAGACGTAGTATGGCTCATGAAGAATCATGAGCTCCTCCTCTTGGTTACTTGGCAATTCAAAGTATGGTTTCAAGCGATGATCATTGACTTTGAAAATTGTTCCATTCCTGGGGTTTTGTATTTCTATTGCACCATGTCGAAAAACAGTTCGAACCAAAAATGGTCCGGTCCATCTTGATTTTAATTTTCCAAGAAATAAGCGAAGTCCAGAGTCATACAAAATAACTTTCTGATTTGGCGAAAATGTTTTTCTTAGGATAGACTTGTCATGAAAAACTTTTGTTCTTTCTTTGAAATTTTTTTCGTTTTCATACGCATCATTCCTAATCTCTTCTAATTCGTTGATTTACAATTTTCTGTTTTCGCCAGCTTTTTCAAGGTCAAAGTTTAAGTTCTTAATTGCCCACAATGCTTTATGTTCGAGTTCACCTGGTAAATGGCACGCTTTCCCATAAACTAAACGAAATGGGGACATCCCAAGGTTAGTTTTAAAAGCGGTACGGTAAGCCCAAAGCGAGTCAGTCAATTTCTAAAACCAATCTTTTTGATTTTTATTAACAGTTTTCTCCAAAATTTATTTTATTTGTTGATTTGAAACTTCAACTTGACCACAAGTTTTAGGATGAACGGAGTGGACAACTTGTTGGTTGTCGAGTATTGCTTCATTAAAGTTTCAAATGAACGATTGCAAAAATGGGTTCCGTTATCGCTTATTATTGTGCGAGGTGTTCCAAACCTCAAAAGGATGTTTTCTTTTATGAACCTCACAAGTCATTTGTTTTACACGGAATGGCTTCGACCCACTTAGATACGTAATCGACAGCAAAAAGAATGTACAAATTCCCAAAAGAATTGGGGAATTGTCCCATAAAGTCAATACCCCAAACATCAAAGATTTCGATTGTAAGAATGGGGTTCAAAGGCATCATATTTTGTCGAGAGATTCTTCCTACCATTTGTCAGCGATCGCAAGTTTTACAAAATTTGAATGAGTCTTTGAAAAGAGTGGGCCAGTAAAAGGCACATTGAAGTACTTTTTCAGCAGTTTTTCAAGGACCAAAATATCCACCACTCGCTTGATCGTGACAAAACGAAAGAACACTTTTGATTTCACAATCTGGAATGCAACGTCGAATGATTTGGTCGGAAGAGTATTTAAACAGGTATGGATCATCCCAATAGAAGTACTTTACTTGAGAAAGAAATTTATATTTATCTTGTTTCGACCAAAATGAAGGAGTTTCCTTAGTGACTAGATAGTTCACTATGTCTGCGTACCATGGATCGACAGAAACAAAAAGGATTTGTTCGTCGGGAAAGTTCTCGTTGATAGGTAAATATGATGGTGCGTTTGGAAGACATGACCTATGATCGGCGACGACATTGTCGGATCCTTTTTTATCTTTGATCATAAGGTCAAATTCTTGGAGTAAAAGGATCCAACGGATCAAACGAGACTTAGCATCCTTTTTAGTGAAAAGGTACCTAAGAGCGCAATGGTCAGTGTAAACCGTAATGTGCGAGCCAATCAAATAAGGTTGGAATTTTTCGAGCGCAAAAACTACCGGTAGAAGCTCTTTTTCAGTGGTCGTGTAATTGAGTTGAGCATCGTTAAGAGTCATATTAGTGTAGTAGATAACATGAAGGATCATGTTGATGCATTGTCCAAGACAGCACCAATTGCAAAGTTCGAAGCGTCATACATTACTTCGAAAAGGAGATCCCAATTGGGTGAGCAAATGATGGGAGCAGAAATGAGTTCGTTTTTAAGACGTTCGAAAGCAGAAATACAGTCAAAATTAAAGTCGAATGGAACGTTTTTCCAAGAAGAGTCGTAAGAGGTCAAGCAATTTTACTAAAATCCTTCATAAAACGTCGATAGAAACCAGCGTGTCTAAGGAATGGACAAATGTCCTTGACAGATTTGGGAATGGGTAGATTCGCAATTACGTCAACTTTCGCTTTATCTACCTCAATGCCTTTGTTTGAAATGACATGCCCAAGGACAATGCCGTGCTTGACCATAAAATAGCATTTTTTTCCAATTTAACGTTAAGTGTTTGGCCTTGCATTCATTTAAGAACCAATTCAAGATTGTGTAAGCAATTGGAAAAAAGTTTCCAAAGATAGAAAAATCGTCCATAAACACTTCAAGAAAACGTTCGATCATATCGGAAAAGATGCCAAAGGGACACGTGAAAGTCGTTTTCTCTTGATCTTCGGGAGCGATTGGAATTTGGTTATAGCCGGAATAACCATCAAGAAAGCAATAGAATTTGTGGTCGGCTAAACGTTTAAGCATTTGGTCGATGAAAGGAAGAGGGAAGTGATCCTTACGTGTTGCAGCATTTAATTTTCGATAATCAATGCAAACACGCCAACTTGTTTGAGTACGAGTTGGAATGAGTTCAGTAGAATCGTTCTTGATAACGGTAAGTCCAGACTTTTTTGGTACGACATGAAGTAGGCTAACCCATGAATTATCAGAGATTGGGTATATGATTCCGTTATCGAGAAGTTTAAGAATTTTGTCTTGAACCGCATCCTTCATTTTTGGGTTAAGCCTTCGTTGCGCGTCACGAACAGTCTTGGCATTGTCAATTAAATGGATGCGATGTTGAATAAGAGCGGGACTAATTCCCTTTATATCGGTGATCGACCATCCAATTGCTTCTTATTTTTTGACATAATTGAAAGAAGGGAAGCTTCTTGATCAAGAGAGAGAGAGTCGAAGAGATTATGACGGGAAACATTTCGTTGTCACCTAAGTATGCGTACTTAAGGTGATCGGAAAGGGGTTTAAGGTCCAACCTTGGGGGTTGCTCAATCAAAGAATTCGGTTAAAGTTCTTATTCAACGATAAACGGTTTAAATTGAAGCACAATTTCAATTTCGTTAGGCTCGTCTTGAAACAGTTGTTCGTATTCGGTCTCGCGTTCGTTGTTAAGGTCAACTGTTTCATTATCAAAGTTTTCTTGAATGGAGCTAACTTCCAGCATTTGGTCATGTGGTTCGTTTGATTGATTTTCAAGATTGAAGATGTTAAGATCCAAAGTCATGTTTCCAAAAGAAAGTTTCATCGAACCGTTTCGACAATTGATTAAAGCATTTGAAGTGGTTTTCAAATAAATATTCACATAGCCAAAATTGTTACATTCATTAAATTCCAGCATAAATAGTTATACAATCAAGTCCGAGATCACTTATTGGAGATTGGATTCCATACAATGACAGGGCTACTGTTAAGCCAAAAGATCTTCCTACTGGCATAAAACATCTCCCAGCTGCACTGCTGCCACGGATGCCAAAAACTTCCTAATCCAAAGCTCCCTTGAGAAACTCGGACCTCAAACCAAACACAACATACATAATTCACACTTGTATATACACATGCAGAAACAATCTTCATCACAGAAATTCACATGTAACAACCATTTATCTACTTAAGCTTTTTAATTAAATGTTTACTCACACCAGACCCATGTCTGACCTAGAGTTTATTTTCTGTTTTATTAAACTCTTGGGTACTCAAATTTTTTACGAGTAGCCAAGGGATTTAGGTTAGCTTTGATGAATTCTTAGGAGATTTGGAGCAGGAGGCTTCAGCGTTTAGATATCTATATTTCCGCTATGTTGTATCTCTGTGATGTTTTGAGTTGTATGAAAGACATGTGTTTATAACTGTCTAATTTGTGATGTATAAGCTGTGTATCTCTGATGTATATGATACTATGTAATATCTTATGTGATTAATATAATTTATTCGTTCCACTGTGAGATTCTGATGTTGTTTCGTTCTTTCTTTTCTTTCTTTTCTCTTTTCTATCCCTTTGTTTGTTAATAATGATGCGTCTTTCTTTGGAGAGAAAGGCGAGTCGTTTCACTTGGTATCAAGAAAGGTCGGCCTAAAATCAATGGGATTTGACTCATTGGATTATTCACAGATTGAGTCTCCAAAACGATGAAACCGACGGGGAATATGAATTGACAAATTTTGATGAGTACGACCTCAATTTCTTCCATGGGTTTCTTTATCAGACGATTGGCAAATTGAAAAGTTACTTTCGTTGGTTTTAGTTCACCCAAGCCAAGTTGCTGGTAAACGGAATAAGGAATGAAATTGACACTCACACCCAAATCGAGTAAGCATTTGTTAATCGTTTTTTCTCCTATCATGCACAAGGTCGTCGGACATCCAGAATCTTTGTATTTGAAGGGAATTGATTGGGACAAGACTTCGCTAAGTCCGGTGGCTAAGAAAACTTTCTTGGGTACATGAGTGTGTCGTTTCTGAGTACACAAGTCCTTGAGAAACTTAGTGTAAGTTGGGACTTGTTGAATGATATCAAGAAGTGGGATGTTAACTTTGAATTGTTTAAAAAATTTCAACATCTTTTCCATTTGGTCAGAGTGTTTCTTTGGTCGAAGACGATGTGGAAATGGAACATGATACTTAGTAGGTGGGTCTACTTGAGTAGAAGAAGAATTTGGATTGGAAGAATTTGATTCGATGTTTGGCTTAACGTTTTGTTCAGAATCGTTTGTTGTTTTAGAAGTGTCAAAAGAGGTTTCCGGTAAATCGTTTGGTTAACGACTTGATTATCGATTTGTTTATCGGAACGCAAAGTTGTGATAGCATTCATTTGGGTTACGTTGCTATCTTAAACAACATGGGCTTGATTCGAATTCGTGTTTTGATTTCTGGGATTTGGAACTGGCTGACTTGGGAATGTGCCTCGTTCACGGTCACTCACAGACGTGGCTAATTGACTCATTTGCATTCCAAGTTTAGCAATCGACTGACTCATATTCTACATGTACGAGGTTAACAGATTTTGCAAATAACTGTTTGATTAGAGATTTTAAGTCATTACTTTAGCCAAAGTTTTGAGACTTTTTTCAAGAGAAGACAATCGTTTATCGTCTTGAAGAGCAAAAGATTATCGCAGTTGATTTTGAGACGGACCTACAAAATTTTGTTGAAAATGATTGGGTTGAAAGGGAGGATTCAAAGCATTGTTCGGAAATGGTTGAAAATTGGGACGAACCAAATTCTTGTTAGGATTATTTTGGTTCCAAGCAAAATTCGGATGATTTCTCTAACCAGGATTGTTCGTTGGAGAAAACGGGTCGTTCTTAACTTTATTGAAAGCATTGAGTTGTTCGACCGAATTAGGGCACTGATCAGCTATGTGATTCAGATCGTTACATTTATAACACATGGGTTAGAAAGCTTGGTTCATTTGGTTTGATAAGAAAATATTGTCAAATTTATTGATCATTGCATCGATTTTAGCTTCCAAAGCCAAAGATGATCCTATCGAGTGTGTGCTCGATCGTGAGTAAATTGATTTTTTGTTAGAAATTATGGTTCATGAGCTGTTTTCAAGTCCATCGTATAAGATTTGGCAAAGAGTCCATTTTTCGAAATTATGGTGAGGACATTTTATCAAAAGCTCTTTAAATCTTTCAAAATATTTTTTGAATGGTTCACCCCTAAATTGATGAAAATTTATGATTTCGTTTTAGATTTTACTTGTTTTTTCCAAGGGGTAGAACTTTTTCAAGAAGACTTTAACAAATTCTTCCCAAGTTTTAATCGAGTTTGATGGTAAGCTATACAACCATTTTTTAGCATAATCAGTAAGAGCAAATGGGATTAATCGAAGTTTGATTCTGTCATCACAAAGTTGTTGGAGTTTAATGGTTGCGCAAACTTGTTCGAATTTCATTAAGGAAATGTATGGGTCATCGTGTTCAAAATTGCCAAATTTTGGGAGCATGGCAATATAGTCTAAATGAATTTGAAGTGATTACCCATTAAGGCAGGTAGCGTAATACAAGAAGGGATAGAAACTCTATCGGGAAAGATTCTATCCATAGGAGTTCGAGGGGCGTTCTCATTCGCCATTTCAAAAGGATCGTTTGTTCGAGTTAAATGAGTAATTATTGTGTCACGAGTCCAACGATTTGTTATTATGTCACAAGTCCAAGTACTCATGCACTAGCGAGAAGAATAAGGGAAGAGAATGAATTTAGAATCGAGTTTAAGAGAAAGAAGCAAGGTTTAGAAAGTGAACTGAAGTGAAAAATTGTTTTGTTTTGTTTTTTAAGGAAAAACATTTGCCAAAAGGAATTTATTTTTTCAAAAGGGAAATTTGATTTTTGTTTTGTTTTTCATGATTTTATATGTTTTTTTTCTTTCAAATATTAGATTTTCAAAAGGGAAATTTTGGATTTTCAAAAAAAAAATGTATGTTTTTGCTCTTTTTTTTGAAAAAATTATTTCTTTTTTTTTTGGATTTTTGTTTTTCTAAAAAAACTTATTTTTGGATTTTTTGGATTTTGTTTTCTTTTTTTCAGAGGAAAAGATTTAAAACGATTTTTTTTGTTTTGGATTTAAAAAAAACTAAGTTAAGTCAAATTTATAATTTTTTTTAGTTTTGAATTTTTTTAAATATGCATGAACTAATGCAACTAAATGAATGCAAGGACTTAGTTACAAATTTTTTGTCCTTAGTAGCTCCTAATCCAAAATTATATAATCATACTTTGTTTTAATCCAACAAAATATTTCTTAGCCAGGTAACGGACATGAGTTATCGGTGCACCACGAATCGTCATAGCAATGCAGCCGAAGGTTTAATTACCTTCAGAGAAACAATCACTATAATATTTACGAATCACCATAATATGTATAAATGGTTATTGCTCTGCCGTAGCCTAGACACCAAGAAAATAAATTATTCAAAGAAGACAACTTATCAAGATACAATTAAGCCCTAGGTGAGCTCGTGACTTCCTTAAGTCCGAAGTCTAACCGTTATTATTAGTCAGGTTCTAAGATGAAATCCAATTTATGGGCCAAGGAAGGGGTGATGAAATCCCCCACCTTATGTGGATTTGGGTATTTCCCTTAAAAACGAAAATAAGAGGATATGAATGCAAAATGGAAATTAAATGTGAACTAACGATGCAACTACGAATGGAATTTGATTTTTGTTTTTGAAAATTTTATAATGCAAGCAACCAACAATGCAAGGAAAACTAAAAATAAGAGATAAGGGCAAATACTAGAGCGTGCAGAATTATTAGCAATTTATTTATATTTTTTTTTAAAAGCGGTGATTTTTTTAGCAAGCAAGCAAAGAAGTTATTTTTGGCAAGCAGTTCTTCTCTTATCTACTTTGGCAACCTGACAAAGTATTGAACAATATTTATATATGTGTGTATATATATATTATATTTATTTTAAGAGGATAAAACAAAAGCAAATGAATTTACACTTAAAGAAGAGAAATCAAATGAAAACAAAAATATTGAACAATGTTTTTTTTTCTTTTTAAGAAAATCAAAACGAAAAAAAAAAACAAATTATAACTTTCACAAAACAAATTATACTAAACAAACACCCACCCAGCACAAAACAATTTATAACTTCACAAACTTCCCCAAACCACTTTGTATGTTCAAAATGTCGCCTTTCCTTTTCTTAAAAAAATTAAAGGAGATTGAGGGAGGATCTCTGTTCGTGGATTGTTGGCGATGATTGGGTTGGTGATTTCGGGTTTAAGCGATTCTCGATTCAGGGTGAATTTGGGTTAAATTTTAGGCAGTGGCAGATCGCGAGCTGGAATTGGAGAGGAGGGTTGATGGGATTGACGTATCGACTGCAGATTGTAGTATGGTCGGAGGCTTGTAGTGGAGATGATGGTCACAGTTAGACTGCAGGCAGTATGATGGAGATAGAGTTGGATTTGATTTGATGAATTGGTTTATGGTTGTCTGGTTGAAGTGAATTGAGGTTGATGGAAAAAGGTAGGGTATGTTGTAATTAAGTGGGTTTGCATAGGTTGTTGAAGAGTTCAAGGTTGTGATGGGAAAACGAAAGTGGAAGTTGATGTTTTGTTGTAAGGTGATGAAGTAGTATTGGTCAGATGGGGTGGTAAAGAGGCAGATGTTGATGGCAGAGCAGTTTGAATTAGAGGTAGCGGTGGGAGATGGTTGGAGTTGTAACTGGTAGTTGTTGTAGTGCACTGTCTGTGGTCAGTGAAGTAGCAAGTAGACAAAGTTTTGGTGGTGTTGCAGCAGTGAGGTAGGGTGGTTTTCTGGGGTGATAGGAGGAGCAGAGGCGAAGACAGTGAGTAGAACAGGGTGATGTATAAGAGTGATGTAGAAATGTTGGTCGAAGTGGATGTGCAGGTAGGTTCTGGAGATGACATAGGAGGTGGAGGCTGGTTTGTAGTGGGTTGTTGGAATGTGAAGTTGTGTGAAGTAATGCAGGTGGATGGTGAATGTTATATGGATGATAGAGGAATATAGCATGCAATGGCAAGTGTGGTGGAAGTTGATGATGGAAGTTTGTAGTTACTGTTGAGATGGTTGTAAGTGGTTGGTTGATGGAAGACTTTGGTGATGTAGGAATGTGTGTTTGAGGCAATAAGGTGGTTGTAAGTGGTATTTGAAGGATTTGAGAGTAAGGAAGTAAGGGGTTGAAGGGGATATGCAGCAGTGGATAGGCAGAAATGATGATGGGGAATGGTTTGAGGTAAAGCAAGATGGAAGATGGTGAATAATATGGTGCAGGTTCAGGTGATTGAAGATTGGGAAAGGCAGCATGGGATGAGGCAGAGGGCAGAGGAGTTATGGCAATTGGTGTTATGAAGTGTGTGGTGGCAGGATTTGTTAACAGAGGTAGATGTTATAAAGTAGGTGTATGATGGCAAATGAAGTTTTGTACAGAGAAAATGTAAATGAACAAAGAATATGTGAAAGAAGATTTGTAATAGAGAATATGTAATGCAATTTTTTTTAAATGAGAAATAAAGGTAATAGAGGTTAACAAATGAAAAACAGAAGTGATGAGGGCAAATGCAAAACTTAAAAACAAGTGAACAAAAATTATGTTCTTTCTTTGGTATTTATATTATATATTTTTTTTGATAGAAGGAAAAAAACACAAACAAAAGATGCACAAACACACAAACTACAACAAGTGATTAAAACAAAAGTGAAGAAAACAAGAAACGCACACAAACTAAATGAAAATGAAAATGACACACAAACACACAATAATAATTTTTTTTAAATGCACCCAACACACAAAATAAAAACACAATAAAATCAAATAAAAATAATTTGAAGAGTAAAACTAAAATCAAATCTATTCCCCGGAACCGGCGCCAAAAACTTATTCGACGATGAGTTTTCTATCGAATTAGAAAATCGTCGAAAAATTATGTGATAAAATTAACCGCAAGCGCACGGCGTACAATGTTAGTACGTGGTGAGTACGGGTCTATCCGTAGGGAATTGAATTGATTTAAAATTCTACTCAATCAAATTAACCCAAATTTGCAAGTTTGTTTTAACTAAAATTGCTAAAAACTAAAAAAAATAAAGTGAATAAAAATACGAGAGTAGAAGACAATTTAGAGGCAAATCCACTCTCATTATTTTTACATAAATAAACACAAAAATAATCTATGATCTCTCTATTTTGATCTAAGTAGAATTAGTGATGTATTTATCATAAGTATGGTCTATTTATGTTATTAATTAACATAAAACTTTTTGGATTATTATATAAAATTAAAAATTAGTTTTTTTAATACAGCAAACCGGAAAGAATATATATATATATATATATGTGTGTGTATATATATATATATTAAAATAATTAAAAAGATTCAAAACCAGTAAAGATATATATATATATATATATATATATATAATAAAAAACAAAGTCTTGAAAAATAAGATTTAATTATATAAATATATAACAATAATGTTTCCAATATTGAATAATAATAAATAAATTTTTTATCGAAAATAAGTTAGATATTGTCTGAACCAAAAATAGCACAAACACCCAATAGAAAGTAGAAAAGAATAAAAAGATGTAGAAAACAAATTAAAAACAAGAAGGAAACAAACACACAAGGTTTTATAGTGGTTCAGCGTACTCCGGCCTACCTCCACTCCAAAGATATTGTTTATTTATATTGTAGATTACATGTACAATTTGCTTGGATTTGTATAAATCCGTGAAGTTATGAAAAAGTAGCAGTGCGTAGGAAGGGAAGAAGAGAAAGAAAGCCCCTTAGAATGAACCATGCCTTTTGTATTTATTGGGGTAGATGACCAAATATTTTGTTGAAACTTCTCCTATAGAATCTCGTCCCCAAGACCAAGTCCTCCAAAAAAATTCGGCATCGGATCCCCTAGGGTTAGGGATCGGTATCGAACCCTATAGAGGGGATCGATACCGATCCCTAAATATATAGGTAGGGGTCTTGCAACCTTTTGTGTTGGCTTGTCTTGTTGTTGGCTTTGTGTTTTCAAGGTTGTTTTGCATAATCACCTAGATGTTTTTTTGCCTAAGAGTTGGATCTACAGAATGTTGAATTGCTGCTTTAGACCGTATATGGAGATTGCCAATACGATGCATAGAAACTCTAGAACAACACTTGAATCAGGCTCCATGTAGCTAGAGAAGAGTGCCATAAAAGTGGGGGCCATTCTGAATGTACCCTTAGGGATCTGTACCGATCCCCTATAAAAGGTGAAGTACTTAGTGAATTCTAGCATGTGGGATTGGTACTCCCTAGGTGAAGGATTGGAACTTCCCACACTTAGTCAAGTTCAGCATGCGAGATCGGTACCCCTAGAAGAGGGATCAATACTTATTCCACACTTAGTAATTTTTTGACTTTGGAATTTTTTGGGTTAGTTTGCCTCCACTTTGCTGTCTTGATTGTACTTGAGTTTTGAGCTTTGCACTCATCTCTTTGGGCTTCTTTCCTCAATAACTTTGAAGTCTGACTTGTCGAGTTTGTCTGTATACTTCTTGGTCAAATGACAGGATAACATTTTTCCCCCAAAGCATGCCTTGCAAATGGAAGGTGTGCTTTGTTTAAGAACAACTATGATGCAAATCTTTGATAATTGAGCTCTTTGACTGCTTCAATCTTGATGAATCGTCCAGTTCCTTCGAACTCTTTTGTTAATCACGGGTCGTTCCAGATTTATTGCAGCCTAAGACTCCTGACTCATTCTAAGTACAGTCTATACGTCGTCCCCATTCCGATTTCATTTGGAGTTATTTCATCACATATCAAAATCGTTCCATGATCATCCAGGGTTTGTCAGTTTTATTCTAATTACTAGGCGTTTGGATTATTTTTATCAAATCTGTATCTATTCAAATGTTTGATCTCTTCGGATCATTTATTGAATTCATAACTGTTCAGGATCAATAGTTATACTGTTGTCGTTCGAGGCTGGTAATCAAATTCATGGTTGTTTGGGACCGATAATCAAATCCTTGGTCATTCAAGATCGATAATCAAATTCATACCCTTTCAGTGTTGATGACCGTTCGGGGTCGATAATCAGGTTCATGGTCTCTCCAGACCTATCTATGGCCTCTCCGTGCCCTTACTAAGTCCAATCCACTTGCTCTTTGATGAGGGGACTTAACGATGAGCAAGCCTATCCAATCACTCTTCGATGAAGTGACCTATTCCCTACACTCTGGCACGACACTCCGGTTGGGACATAATGTGATCCTTGCTAAGCCTAATCCGCTCGCTCTTTGGCAAGAGGACTGAACGACAAGTAAGTCCATCCACTCACACTAAGATGTGGTGACTTACCCCTTGCACTCTGGTCCCGTCTCTCCAGGTAATACATAAAGCGATCAAATCCATGGTCTCTACAGACCCTTGTTGAGCCAAATCTGCCCGCTCTCTGATGAGGGGACTCAACGATAAGCAAGCCCATCCGCTCATGCTCTAGTGAGCTGACTTACTTCTTACAGTCTGATCCCCGCTCTCTGGTCAGGACTTAATGCGATCAATATCGTACAAGTCCATCCACTCGCTCTTCGGCAAGGGAATTTGCACATTGCATATCAGTCCCATCTTTCCGGACGGGACATTAAAGCGATTAATATCAGTCATTACATTCAAAGTGGATTTCAATAAGTTGAATATTCAAATCAAAGCAAATAAACAGAAATCCTAATCATTCATCCCAAACATCCAACTCATAGAATGACTAGGGACCGTTTGGAATCCTATACACATGTAAACATTCCGAGGTTAATATTGTGCAAATACCCTAAATAGTCATCTTAAGCATTCAACTCACAGTGTGCCTAGGGACCGTTTAGGATCCCGTACATGTGTAAGTGGCCTGAGGTGATATAGTAGCATTTATGGAGAATAAAAAGCGCGATAAAGGATTCGAACCTGACCCTATGCCATCCCGATCTTGGGGTTATCATCCAGTCGAAGCCCTTAATTCATAACTTCATCCTGCCCCTATTCCTACGGGGAAATTATGGCACATATTCCTTCGACGGGATGTTTGTATTCCGATTCAAGTTCATATGCCTCGCATCATCTCCAGACTGTATGCCATTCCATCTCTAGACGGGATGTTTGGGGGTCGGTACCGACCCGTGCTTCAGAATCGGTACCGATCCCTAAGTTTAGCTCAGGGTTTGCCTTGGGTCATTCTGCTCCATTCCCAGCTACCTGCACTCCAACATCTGGTCCTTGATTCTGATTTGCAGCGATTTTGACTGTTCCTGCTTGTCCCATTCTTCTGAAGAAGTTTTCCATCATCTCCTCCCAGCGAGCTATCATCCTTCCCTACAATCCGTTCATCGTGGTTTTCATCTCTTCCCTAGTTATGTAGATTGATGGGGGTTAGCTCCTGAAGATGCCTCCTAGCTGCCCTCTGGTTGATTTCCTCCAACAGTAGACCTTCTAGTCGATTGCCTAGCCATTCTGAATCTTCTCAAGTCTCAAATTAGCGAGTTCAAGTGGGCTCTCAATGAAAGCACCAAAATGTTTGAACCAAAAATGACACAAACACCCAATAGAAAGTAGAAGAGAATAAAAAGTAAAGAAAACAAATTAAAAACAAGAAGGAAATAAACACACAAGGTTTTATAGTGGTTCGGCGTACTCCGGCTTACATCCACTCTAAAGATTTTGTTTATTTATATAATAGATTACAAGTACAATTTGCTTGGATTTATATAAATCTGTGAAGTTGTGAAAAAACGGCAGAGCATTGGAAGGGAAGAAGAGAAAGAATGCCTCTTAGAATGAACCATGCCTTCTGTATTTATAGCGGTAGACGACCAAATATCTTGCTGAAACTTCTCATATAGAATCCCACCGCCAACATCAAGTCCTCCAAAAAATCTTGGCCCCAGATCCCTTTGGGTTGGGGATCGGTACCGATTCCTATAAGGGGGATCAATATTGATCCCTAAATACATAGGTAGGGGTCTTGCAACTTTTTGTGTTGGCTTCGTGTTTTCAAGGTTGTTTTTCATAGTTGCCTTGGTATTTTTTAGCCCAAGCGATGGATCTACAGAATGTTGACTTGATACTTTAGACTGTATATGGAGATTGCCAATACGATGCATAGAAAACCTGAAACAACACTTGAATGAGGCTTCATGTAGCTAGAGAAGAGTGTCATAGAAGTGTGGACTACTCTGGATGTACCCATAGGGATCGATACCAATTCCCTATGTAGGGTGAAGCACTTAGTGAATTCTAGAATGTGGGATTGGTACTCCCTAAGTGAGGGATTGGTATCTATCCCACACTTAGTCAAATTCAACATGCAAGATTGGTGCCCCCTAGGTGAGGGATCAGTACCTATCCCACACTTAGTGATTTTCCGACTTTGTAATTTTTTGGAATGGTTTGCCTCCACTTTGCGGTCTTGATTGTACTTGAGTTTTAAGCTTTGCAGTCATCTCTTCGGACTTCTTACTTCGATAATTTCGAAGTCTGACTTGTCGGGTTTGTCCCTATACTGCCTGGTCAAAAGGAGGGATAACATAAATATAAATTATATATATATATATATGTATGTATGTGTGTGTATAAAATATTTAAAACATACATACATACATATATATATAAATATATATAAATTAAAAATTATTATTTAAAAAAATAAATATGGCTGAAATTATTTAATAATAATATGATATAGGTGAACATATGTATGAGAAATAAAACTGGATTAGAAAACGATACCTTTCTCCTAAAAGAGCTAGCTAAGAATCACTACATTGTTTGGACATTTTTTCCTCTTGGAGAACCTCATCTCCTCATTCTCTTTGAGTTTCAATGTCAAGAAGATGGCTATAACAAGGCTTAATGGTGACCTATAGATAAATTGAGGCATTAATAAATTTCTGTCACTCATTATAGTGAAGGTTATATGAATTTATAGCAAAAGGTTCAAACTATTTTGTCCGCCAAATCCTTCAGATATTAGGACTTAGTAAAGCCCCAAATATCCCCCATAAAATGGTCGACCATAGATGTTGACAATGCATGGTAAAACATCCCTTTGACTCCTATTGAATAATTAATCAATTAATTCCTAACTCCAAAATCAATTGAATTGTTATATAATTTTTGTACATCATTCCGCCGATTTTAAGTCTGAAATAAATAATTAAAGCTAACCATTTATATTAATATAACATTTTTTAATTTACCATTAATTTATAACACATATAAATTAATTTCGTCCTTGGTCGAATTTAGAAATAACTTACAACTCGGTTATATTGAGTCTCTGGTGTGAAATCCATGGTCAAATATTCAAACAATTCAAATATCAAAGCATGTATGGAATTTGCTGAACTATAATATAGGGTCAAGTTCAACTCTTGCAGATCATTTAGGAAATACTCATATTTCTTATTTAATATAAGCTCACCTAGTAATGATATTTTGGTACATGTATTCTTTTCATCATCGTTATATTACTTAGATATCATATTTTGGTCTAAGGTCGAAAACCTTATTAACATATGTATTAATTGCATAGGTAAATTTTAAAGTCCTTTGTTCAATCCAGTAATACTCGATTAACCAATTTATACTAGCCAAAGATTTTGACTTAATTTAACTTACCAATTACAGTGATACTAACCTTCTATAACGAAACAGACGAATCCTCTCTCGAGTAGTGTTTCACTTCAAGTATTTCAAAGTGTACATAGCTATGACCATAACACGATCGTCATGCCATGTGCTTGACCATAATCAAAGTATGGTCCATATACTTAAATTTGAAAGTACTCTCAAGTTAGAAGACTACTGTACATCATTATTCTAAGATCTTTTATTTTGACTAAGTTATATAACCTTTAGATGACTCTCATTGAGTCATTCTGTGATTATTCCAAACAACTACAAGTACGTAATACTTTGATTCCCCCTATGATCATGAGTAAATCATCGTCCATCATATGAAGAGCATTTCATATACTAGTCTCAATAGTTGTATTAATATCCATTTCTTAATACATCTTGATTAGGAATATTTAAGAAACAAGTATTTATTTATATATCTATATATATTTCTTAATTTAACACGTATGGTTACAAACACATTCGTAAGTACAATCAATAAAATACTTCTCTTAAGAATTTTCTACTTATATATGCATAATGTATTTAATTCATTATTTATATCAATATATAATAACATATTTAAAAGAAAAATAAACCAGATGCGTATATCATTTTGAACAAGATTCTACTATAAGAGTTAAGTTACATAATAAATCACATAATCACCCCCAAGGCACACCCTTAACTTTGTCAATCTCCCACTTGCACTTAGGTCCAATTATGGTGTCTCATGACCATACCTTAGATAAGTCTACCTAAACCAGACTAAGAAGGGGAGTCTGTCAATGGATCTATGATATTATTATTTTGTATCAAATTTTGGATTATGCTTTCACATTATCGATAAATTGTTTTATCGTGTGTTCATTATGGAGAACATATATCGATTTGTTTACAAGCTTTCAATTCCGTATGCGATCTATATTGCATTATTATTGTAATCACAATACATTATTTGATTTCAATAATGGAAACCACTCCCGGCTCTCTTATAAATTTGCGCAAATATATTGCTTTCACTATAGCACTACTCAAGACGATGTACTTAGCTTCCATAGTTGAGTCTACCATAATTTCTCATTTGGAACATTTCTGACTAAGAACTCCTTAATTAAGGTTTGAACATGGATTTAATATTGACTTTACTATAAGTGACATCACCTAGAAGTTCAAGTCTGAATTCTCTTACTTAAGGAGTTTATTATTTCTATAAACAATTTTCTTGTATTTTGTAAATACTCGAGAATACTCTTAACTACCATTTAGTTATTTTAACCTTAGATTTGATATTTGCTTAATATACCAAGTGTATAAGTAAAATCCTAATATACTATGCAACATGATGTTCATGATAATCCCAAATACCAATGCATAAGGGATCTATATCATATGTTCCATATGTGTTTGTGTATATAGATTGGGACCATGTCTTTGTAGAATCCTTCATCGAGAATTAAGCAACCTTACCAAACTGATTGTAATGTGTGTACATTGTTAACAATCAATAGTATATTATTTACCTAAAGTATTAGGAATAATTTGGTACATTTGATATTCTTTCTTACAGACACACGCTTCCTTTGCATTTTGACTGAAAATCAAACTATTTGTTACCTTTATCGAAATACTTGTTCAACTCTGATGCTTGTTGGATGCCATTGCTATATCAACACTTGGCTCATATTCAAAAACTTACAAACCATGTGCAAACAATCTCTTCTAAATCCTTATTTAGAAGTTCTTTTTCAACATCAATATGCTGAGACCCAAAGTCAAATTGTCTGATAATTACATGTAGAGTCCAAAAGGACTTATGCATGTTGACTAGAGAAACCACTCCACTCATTTCAACATTTGAAATTAATGAACTAATTTCCTTTCAACGCCGTTGGTACGATTCCAACTGTATTGATCTTCATCTTGAAGACTCAAATGCAGTTGATGGATCATATCCTTTTGGGTACAACAAGCAAAATCATATTTTGTTACTATTCTTGGATCCAGGTTTTAAAAAAATGGTGTCATGTGGTAGAGTTTATACCCTCCATGGCTTGTCAAGAACCAAGGATATTGTTATTACCAATAAATTATTTTCTCGATACTAACATGAAACTCGTAGTTTCTCTTCAATTAGTGATAATTCTTATTACACATTCTAATGTAATTACGTTTGTTTTAAGCTTGGTTAAATTTACTTCATTTATGTATTTGTTATTGTGTTAGACTCTTGAATCCTATCCGTCCATCACACTACAACTAATTTCTCTAAAAAGAAATTCCTTTGCTAAAAAGGTGGTATATCTTGAAAAAATGATTTTTTTTTCGGTGGGATGGAATAGGCATTCGAATTATTTTATGACTTGCCTATTAAATTACATAAACTAGATCTAGTTTTGAATTTGCAAAACTTACATTCGTAATTTAAGTTAGACAACCATATATCTTAAACTATTCAAGTTTAGAGTTCTTTTTTAATTCATATCTTATATGAAATTGCAAACTACAGTTTTAGATTAAATTAACTTTAACATATGCACTTACTCCTAGTCGTGTAGTTATTAAATCCCCGCTATAGCCCATAGCACTCTTTAACTACTACATTATTTCAACTTAGCGCTATAAAATAGTAGATCTGCTTTAAGCCCCGCTATTTTTGGACACACCCGCTAAATCAAGGCTTTTTAGCATCTGCTTTAGTAACATTAATATTAATTTGACTATTTACCTTTTAAACCAAATCAACAAAGTTAGGCTAGACCTAATTTTAAGGCATAAGTGGTCAATATAAGTTAGAAATCTATTGCAGTCATCAAATCTAGTCTCCATAAGTAATGATATTCTTCTGTTTTGTTATATAAGATTAAACAATATTTTGTTTTCCAGTAAAAATGTTGTGAGAGTGACAATAAACTAACTTTAAATATTTGGTTTTATATCTAATGACACTTTTTGCACCTCCGCTATTTTGCGCTATATCCCCGCTATAACTTTTTGCACCTCCACCACTATAGAACCACTAAGAGCTTAACTACGCAACTCCTAAGTACATATCCATATGGAAAGAATTAACTCAGCACCACTCATAATCGTACTTTGTCCAAAAAATTTGACTACACCTAATTTGTACATTATTATGTATCATAAGAAAGAGTGACATTTGAGATTTAATCTTATTCACTTTTTAGGTACTATTGAGACTTTTTTTAATATACTAACCTATTTGATCAAATTGAATTGTTTTATTCCTTTGCACATTTTGTATTCTACTTTCATTTTATATACTATGAATTTATTCATACATTCATATCTTAGGTAATTCATCATCGAATTTAGCGAAGATAAGTGGATCCGTTTTTAGTGTTATAAAACTTTGAACTATATATACATCATATGTATCGATCCGATGAGTTCGGTGACTCTTCTATTGCTCCCATCGAATGGGTGCTTTTTTACTTTAGTAATTTGAGATACAATAAAAAATACTATATAATTCATAATCATATGATCAAAGACTCAATTTTCAAATATATGGTTTGGTGTATGATCCCAAAACTTTTTGTGAATATTTTAGATGCTCCTATTTTTTATAGTTGACATATCACTATTATTATGAAAAAATAACACTATCATGAAATTCCAATGCTCGAATTTATTTAATAATGAATGTTCATAATATTTATATTAAAAATATTGCTTCTATCTTTAAGTCAATACCGAAAATAATTATTATTTCATAAATAATATTTGACATACATGATGATGCGTCCACCAGCAAGTGTTATATAGTAAGCTCCCACTATTTCCACTATTACAATAACAACGTTTGAAATACATAGCCTCATTCACTCGCTTACTATATGCTATTTATTCCCTTTAACAAATTTATAGTTCAGAGTTCTAGATCATGCATCTCGAACTCAAAGAAATAATTTTATTGAATACAATTTTATATAATAGAAATCTATTTGGAATAGAAATCATATTTTTATTCTCTTATTTAGCTTCTATAAATATTATAACCAATTGCATTTCTAATGTCTCTT
Source organism: Allium fistulosum (assembly GCA_030737815.1). Classification (NCBI taxonomy): domain Eukaryota; kingdom Viridiplantae; phylum Streptophyta; class Magnoliopsida; order Asparagales; family Amaryllidaceae; genus Allium; species Allium fistulosum. The sequence goes on along the minus strand of CM060906.1, from coordinate 101,123,678 downwards.
CATTAAGCATAAGTGACCATTCATTCTCTTCATCCCAACTGTGCCAATATAATCGCTATTCTAAAACTTTCACTTTCTCTTTAGAAATGTCAAACTGTTCAAAGATAAAGCCTTTTCTACGAGACAACAATGGACCTTTCTACAAAAATGTTTATACTTTTATCCTTAACATTTAAGGATGTTGAATAAGTTCAACTTAAGTAAACCGATCAAACTAGCATCTTAGTGGTTGAAATCCTAGGTCTGTCTATAGTGCTTATTCTATTGTTATCTCTAACACAACAGTATCTTTATTGTATTCAATCACATTTAACACGTGATCTTGCACTTTGTTTAATTTCTTATTTTGAGTGCAACATTTCAATCGAGATTTCATATATTACGAATGCAGCTGTTCACCATATAACTTTAGTATGTGATCAAATATGGATCTAATATCCATACCATTATATTACTTTAGAGTTCGTAACTCAAAGAAGACACTATATAGTCTCGGGAAAATAAACACTTAAGTAACAAAGGTACAAGTGTTTTCAATGGTTATATAATTTTAGCTCTTGCATGGGTCTTGAAGCGACAACATGCCAAATGGTTTATTGGTAAGTAAATTTCACATTTCTTTAGCAACCTTTATTTAGATCATTTAGTATATTTTAATCGAGAAACAGTTTTATCAGTTATATTATAAAAATTTATTTTAGTAGAATATTTTAATTTCATACATGTTCTTATACTTATTAAATTGGTTAATTATATTTATCTAATAAACCTCCCGTTGAATTTTGCACCTCTAAAAAAACTCTAAAAGTGACACGTGAATTTCATAAATTCCTTCAGTGGATGTGAGGATCTCTTTATCATGTTACTATGACTTTGAGGATGCTCAAAAAATCATAGTCCTCATAAATAGCAAGTAGACCTTTACTAATTATATCTGATGAACTCCTAACATATAATCTCAATTATGCTCCCAATCATCCTCATGTCCTCGAGAGCACTCAAAAAATCATGGAGTACACTAGACACTTTAGTCCCATCATTTCACGAAATTCTAAAGGAAGCTATGTAACCCCTGAGGGTGCTAAATAATGTTACATATCATTCTTTTATATCTATAGATAATACAAGTACCACCTTAAATATTGCATGGATTGAGGATGCTTAACAACCATGGATATGTAAGGTACTCTATTTATATTATATAGATTAAATTTATAATTTATAATTAATTTTCTTTAGTATTATTGAATATTTAAAGGAGATGGGCATATAACAATTACAACTCATGATATCGAATATCTTTTATATACATCCAATGTACACTCCCTTAAGTCTCATGGGTTTTGCTTATTTTGGCCTCATATTTTACTAACACATATAATATATATACCGATAATTATAACATTTATAATTTTTCTAGTTATATATAAATATATTCATATATATATATATATGTGTTTCCTTAATTCATTAAATAATTTAATTAACTTATAAATATAACATTTATATTTAAACAACTTTAAATTTATATTTTATAATCCTTTGTAAAATTATGTAATAAATTACTTAATTTTAAAAAAAAAAATTTCATTTTATAACTTTAATAAAATTACGCAATTAACAATTTAATTCAATCAATTTTAAATAAATTTAATAATATTCATATACACTATTTGAATTAACCAAAGACTCAAATTTTTTTATGAGTCTTCTATATGGGCATACTCATAATAAGACCATTTTGACAAGCCAGGTAAAGAGCAAGGGATTGGGCGGTTTTCCATACATAGTGGCCCTTAATTAGAGTAACCATTCTCCTTCGTTTAATATCATTTCCTAGACATCGTCTATTTTAACTTTTTTAAAGAGTAATGCCCTTAGTGTTGGTTAATTTATTTATACAAACATAATGTGAGCTCCAATACCATTGTTGGATTAGGTGCACTGATATGGAAGTTAAAAGGGTGAATTTGAAAATATTCCTATTGTTAATTTGCCCTAGATCTTTACTATGTGAATGTTAATAAATATTTATTGTAAATAAAATTTAGCATATTAATTAGTAAAAAAAGGTGTGTAATTTTTTAATTTAATTTTATTAATTACATTATTTATTTATTATTAATTTGTAAAAAAAATTCATTAATTATTTAATTTAAAATTAACCTATTAATATATTTTGATTTGTATGTTATATGCTATGACATTCATACTCACAATACAAATATCACAACAATATACATAAAACCTAAACTAGCAATTCATAGTGAAAATTGACCGCTTTGTCCTCCAATTAATATGATGACTAAGTTTGATATATATACATATTATATATGTAATATTTTATAATATAAATGTTATCTGGAATTCTAGCCCGGCTATATTGAACTGATTGCATGAGTTAGATTCGACTACCATCAAGGTCGATGACTCCAAAGTGATGATTGCAGGGCCCATAAGTCAAGCACAGATGATAGTATAAAGTCAGGGTTGAATGGAATTGATAGATGTGAAAGGTAGAATATTCGAAGAATGGAATATGGCTCAACGCATAGGAGGGATCAGTATAAATTGGCTTCGACAAGAGGGATCAGCATGTTTCAAGGCATGAGAGCATTCTTATAGAAAACAACCAATATCTCGAGATCTACAAGTTCAATGCATATGAAACTTAGAGAGCAAGGCATAGGGAACCTAAGGAACCTACCCTAGGGATCGCAACTCAAAAGGACCAAGTTGGAGGTATCGGCATACATCCCTAAGAAGGAATCAACATAAAGTTTCCTGCAAGCCATGTTGAATCAAAGATCAAGCAATAACTCGAGCTCCACTGACCAGACCATTCACACGAGGTGGAGCACGACTACCGCTTGGCACTAACTATCCAAATGCCGGACTTATCAGCTATGGTCAAACAGTTAGTGAGAGAGAGCCAGGGCTTGATCAACGACGACTGGGGAATCTCGAGAAGCCATACCCATTCACTGATAATGTTCTACATGTGGAGTATCCAAGGAGGTTCAACATGACGTTGATGCTCGCCTACGAGGGAAAAACTGACCCCACGCAACACATCATTAGATATGAATAGTTGATGGATTCTGCGCAAGCGGATGATGCAACCAAGTGTTGATGCTGTCCCACAACTCTCTCTGGCATAACAATGATGTTTTTTTTACAAGGTTACCCCTATTATCAATTTCTAGATTCGATGATTTGGCAATAAGGTTTATGGAGCAGTTCCGAATGCATGCAACTCACCCCAAGGATGTAATGTTCCCATCCAGCATGATCCAAGCTCCAGGAGAATCATTGAAAAATTATTTGGAGAGATTTCATACAACTGTTATGGAAATCAGTAATCTGAATGACTATGCAATATTGATGGCCATGACAAGAGGGATAGATCCAGAATCTGATTTCGATGATTGGTTAGCTGGCAAGCCACCCGAAACATTGGAACGCTTTTACGCAAAGGTGACTCTGTATTTAAGAAAAGATGAAGCCAGGTCCTCCAGGAAGAAGAATGTTGTAGGATCGAGCGGAGACGGAGTACAGAGTAATATCGCAGTAAAGCAGTCTAATGATAGCTCAGAAAAAGTTCAAGTGAATGTCCAAAACAAGCCGAATCAGCAAAAGAAAGGCGGAGATAGGGGCCGAGAACAAAAGAGGGATTCTGGAAGAGGGAAGCCTAGGATTCCGATGTATGATACTTACATGTCGTTGAATACATCCTTGGAGAATATCTATTCGTCTAACTGCAATACCATGCGTTACAAGAAGCCGCCTCCAAAAGAATCTACAGAGAAGCAGAAACAAACCGGAAAATATTGTCGGTTCCACGAATGCTATGAACATGGCACGAATGAATGCAGGCATATCTAGGATATTATTGAAAAGCTGATTCGAGAAAGGAAGTTACAGCAATTTGTAAAAACCCTATAGGATGGCAAACAAGGGACATTCGACCCTAACCGAGGACAAGCACTGCGCAGGGCTGAGGAGCCTGCATGAACTGGTGGAAGATTGGTAATAAATACAATAGTCGAAGGACCGCACCCGGCAGATAAGAGTTGGCATGAGATGGAGCGCTATGCTAGCACGATCAAGCATGTGGATTTTGAATATTGTTCGAATACAGAAGATGGAGCTCTAGCAAAACAGCAACGTACAATGGTAGATGATATCATGTTTAGAAACAGATATGTAGAAAAGGTGGAGGCTCTGACGATCGACCCAATGGTCATTTCGGCCATGATCGGACTCGCTTTGGTTAGAAGGATATTGATTGATTGTGGAAGTTATGTAAATGTAATTTTCAAAAAAAGCCTATGATCAGATGAGGATGGAAACCAAGGATTTGAAGTCGTCTAAAGATCGCATACACAGTTTTAACGGTGCTGCAACTAAAATCATTGGTTATATTGAATTACCTGTAGAGGTGGGAGAATGTGACGTAGGTGAGTGCAAATCTTGATGTTTGTTGTTTTGGAACTAAACAACTGGGTTTCGTTTCAATTTAGTTTAAAATAATAATATATATAATTATATCTTTTATATGTACCAAATCATATTTGGAGTTCAAAATTAAGATTAATTTATCAAAACAATTGTGCAGTAAAATTACTACAATGGTTTTCCCAATTTGAAACTCGAAACTGAACGTCGATGATGCATGCACTCATCACCGAAGTTATTTTCCAACGACAGAGAGGGGAGTACATGACTTATTTCTTCCCAAAATTTCTTTTAAACATTTCTTTCAAATCATATCAAAATATTTATATCAGAAACTACTTCTAAATAATAATATTATTATATTCCAAAATCTTACAAAAGAAATTTTCAAAAAATCCTAGAAATTAAGTTCTCAAATCCCAATTTATATTCATTTTATTTGTAAATCCTATTTCAAATCAATGTTTATAAAATTATCTACCTAAAAAACAACATATTACATCCAACTATATCATTTATAAAATTTATTATTTTATATACAAAAAATATATAATAGGCAAAATTATTTCATTTACCAATTTTTCAAAACAAGTATTGTGTCGGTCTGCCCTATTAAGTGTTTAGAAATCCCTATCGATGTCATAGCGTCCTATGCACCGACCAGAATTTATAAATACAAAACGGAACAAATTAACACAATACAAAAACCTTTATAACACTAATAAATTCGCTCTCTTGTATATATACACTCAGCGACTCATTCTAGGGTATTACTACCCTATTTCTAAAGAGTCAGACCCCATAAAGCTAAGGTTATCACAAAACCTCGCTCTGATTCCAACTGTAACGACCTGCCTTTTTGGACGTTTTAAGCAGACACACATGTCTGGCTCAAACCATTCAAAAGGGCAGATTGTTATGGGGTAAATAAGAAAAAGGAGAAAGGAAAGAAAAACCAACACAGAATCTCGCAGCGGAATGACAAAATATAATAATCAAATAAACAGTTCATGAAGCTGTTTACAAATAACACTAATTATACTTTTATAATACAGATCAGAGTTACATAAAATAGGAATAAATAAATAAATGCAGCGGAACAACATGATGCAGTGGAATAAATATAATAGGTAATAATAGTACAAATCTTCGTCTTCGTCCTCCAGGAATAAGGTCTTCAACCTTGAAATGCTCAGGCTGACTCGAGCGAATTAAAAAGACAAAACACTCGAGTCAGAACTAAAAGATCATATGTAAGTTAAATCAACGGTAAATATGAGTGCGACGGCGTTAGAGATGTTTATGGGGTTTGACATCTCCTATCCAGTGTCTAACGTGAGTGCAATAACTTAAGAGATGTTTGGGATTACCATCTCCTAAGGATCTGTTAAACTATCTACTATGTAGTACAATACGCTATTATAATATGTCTATAGTAAAATATTAAAATAGCGTTAAGGCGTTACCCATATCCCCCTTAACACATTTTATATAATGTCGTAGTCTATACAGATACTGTAAACTCCACCCGTAGGTGGGCTATCAGGGAGCACTCCATAGGTACGACACAAAACAAACTCGTAGAAGGCGCGATAGGGCATGTGACACGGCACTCGAGGCAATGCCAGGGTAGATATAACAATCGCACTCCTGGACTAGTGGTAACGCATAGCAGCTACTACCGCTCACCTCGAAACACACTCCCAAATCAAAATCAAGGGTGGCCACCAAATCAATCACAAAGTCAGAATATAGTACCGAAGAAATGTGCCCGATCGGAGGAATGATCTCACTTGGCCCAGTATAGCTCCTTTTTTAGCCACATCAAGCTAACTCACGGGAGTCGGGGTCACGTAAATACCTTATACAGAATCGTTCGCCAAACTATCCTACTTCATTTCTAGAATCTCCACCACGTACACAGTTGTTAAAGTAGTTTTCGGTATCGGAAGAGAGTATGACAATATCCGATCCCGGTCTCTTTAACAACCAAACGCTTATTTCACACCGGATGGTTCTTTTACATTTTTAAAACAAATTCATAATTGATATCAAAATATCATATTCAATTTCAAATCATATCTCTTTCGAATCATATTCACTTCAAACTATATTCACTTTCAAAATCATATTCACTTTTGAAATCACATTCACTTTGAAATTATCGATAAGTTATGTTAATTAATTCTTCATTTCAAAATCATATTATTCACTCAAATATATCATTTCACAAAAAGGTATCAGTTTCAAATTCCAACTTAGGTTGTATCATCATCAAGGATTTAGATATAATTACTTCAACTTTACATAGTTTGAAAATTTAGAAAATAGTCTAGGTAATTATAAATAGTTTATATAGTTTTAAAATAGCTTAAATAGATTTAAAATAGTTTAAATAGTAAAAATAGTTTAAATATATTTAAATTTGATTTAATTAGTTTAAAATGATTTAAATAGATTAAATATGGATTTAATAGATTTAAATTATATTAAGTAGATCTTTATATAGATTAACTAAATTTAAAATAGGTTAAATAGATTCAAATTATATTAAATAGATTTAAAATAGATTTAATAGATTTAATTAGTTTAAAATTGGTAAAATAGATTAAATCAGATTAAATATGTTATAATAGATTAATATAAATTAAAATATTGTAAATTGATTAAAATGGTTAATTTAATGAAATAGTTTAAGTTAATTTAAAATAGGTTTCAAAGTTATATCCAAACATTTTCATAACTCAATTCCGATAGACTCATTTATTTATGCCACTTCAACTTTGAAATTCAGATTTAAATCCTTTGAACAAATCATTAATCAATTCCAATTTCAGCCTTTACGTTTGGATTATCGAAAATAATTCAGTTTATATAAATCAATTTCTATTTCAAAATACCAGTTACCTGAATTCAATATTTTTAAGGATTCAAAAGTCATTTAATTTAACCAATCCGGTGTCCGTATATAATTTTCTACCCTAGGGTCAAGTGATATCGATATTTATCATTTCAATCCGCAATTTAAAATTTTATGGTTATATATCATTTCAAACCGCAATCCCGAATTAAATAAAAATCCATAAAATCGCTCGAGTCTATCATTTCAACCCATAACGATTTTTCCTAATCTATAGATCGTTCGGGTATGTATCATTTCAACCCATAGGGAACTTGGAGTGTTGTAACAATATAAAATATAACATCCAGTCATCTAATATCAACAATCAAACATCCATCACAATCATCATTCAAATCAACCAATAAACATCAATGGATAGCTGATTATCATTTACAGGTATTTAATTGACAATTAAATTCAATATTAAATTAAACGATTATTAAATGTAGTAAAAGTCAAATTTAACTAGAATGACAATTTAAACATACCAAAATTGATCAAAAATTTCTAATCACATCATAAATTTAATTTAACTAACGTAAGATAGTTTAGTAGTTGTGAGTGGGTTAAAACACTCACCTTTGATTTTAGCCCATAAAAATCCAAACAGAAGCGCAAAAACTCAACAGTCTCCAAATTCAACTAAATTAATTTCATGTTGTCCGAAATTTAAATATGAATCTAACAGAAAGAAATCGCGCATGAATCAAAGTATATATGCTAAAGATATTCATGTTATAAGAAATATTATTAAAATAATAATTAGTACGCATAAAAAAAATAAACAAATTTTAATACTTACGTTTCTCTCAAGATGAGGCTTAAGGAAAAGATTGAAGAACAACTAAGATGAGGGCAGGACGTGTACGGAAAAATGAAAAAAAATCATGTTTCATAAAAGAAAGCTTTTGGATTTGCAAGAATAAGAGCTTTTGAATATGAGGTGTCAGGAGAAACAAAACGCAAATGAAGAAATAAGCTACAGGTTATTTATAATTAAGAAATGAAGGTGGAGGGACAAAATAAATGTCACGTTTTATTTTGAAAGCTCCAGGCATTAATAATGCATAAGAAAATGTACGTAGGAATGGAAAAGTTTGCAAACCAAATAAAAGTAAAACTTTGTATACATTAAAATGAGGTCGCAAGAATTAAATACAACCTAAAAGTCTAGGCTCGGGTATTAAATAGAAGGAGAAATGAATGGATCAAGTATTAATAATAAGGTAACTATTTTAAAACGTTTATGCAACAATTAATAACAAAAGAAATGATGGGACCATGTACATCGCACAACCCTTTGAAATTCAATTTTTTTGAAACGTAACCAAATTAACTTCATTAACTCAAATAATATTCAAATTTGTACGTATTTAGGTTTTTATCTATGCATAATAAAAATTTTATACTTACCTTAAAAATGAAAACTATCAATTTGGTTTTCCCAAAATGATCTTTTATTTCCATTAAAACACCCTTTTTGTTGAACACAAAACGTGCGTTTCTTTTATTAAATCTATTAATTGCAATCAACGTTTTCTTTCCTTTTAATTGAAATATTTGAATTACATTAATTGCAATTACTTACAAAGTTAAATTTCAAAACAGACAACTAAAATGGATGAAAAATAGAACAATTGTTTATTTAAACACGCTTATAAATTTGTTGTTTATACACAAGAGTAATAAATAACTTTGAAATAGATTATTTTTCTATTCTTGTAATCAATCTGTAAGCTAAAACACAGTTCAATAAACATATATTTAAAATCAATCATTCTATTCTTTATTTTAATGAAATTAAACCTACATTCACAAATGAAACATTCATTTTATTTGATGTAAATGTTCTTTTCATTAAATCAAACTTTCCTTATATTTTCACAAAACATAAGCTACTTTTAATTACACCTATTAATTTACAATTTAGTATTCTCTCTCCTATTAATTGAAAATTTTCAATTACATTAATTTCAGTTGATTAAGTTTCAAAATGGACTAAATGAATGTAATGAGAAGTAGAACAATTATTTCCTATCAAATTGTAACTTAAACATATTTATACACTATTGGATACAAACGGTAATTACACATTTCTTACTAAATAATAGTTTCTCATCTCTACAATCAATCTTTCAGCTGCCAAACATTTCAAATAAATAAACATAGGTTTACTCCTCTACTAAACTTATTCATTTTTATTCTTTTATTTTGATTTACACTCCTACTATTAAATCAACCAATACCTTATGAAATTGTTAACATATGTTTCTTTCTTGTTACCCTCATTTCTACAATTGACGCCTTTTCTTACATTAACCACAATATTTAATTCCAATAAATTGGTTTAATTTGATTCCAATCTTTATATTCAATCAATTATTATCCTAAGTATAAAATTAACATTAGTTTTTCTCTTACTCCATTAATATTTTACAATTTCATCTTAATTTCCATTAACGTAGTATTTAATTACATTTAATTGCAATAAATCCATTTATTATAGCTCAAATTCTAATAAATTGATCAAACTTGATTTCAATTCTTTTTTATTCAATCAATTATCATATTATGAGTAAAATTTACATTGGTTACATCTTATTGAATTAATATTCTACAATTATCAGTTTAATCTACATTAACTGCACTAATTAAGTGAATTAATTGCAATTGATTTCCGATTAAATTTAACAGGCTAAATAAATAGGTAACATATAATAATTGTCACCATTAACCTTCAGTCACATTTGTATGCTTGTTATCTACTCACAAATGTTATAGTTATTCACACAACATTCATTTTTCTCCAATTTACAATTTATTACATACTATTTAATTAATACAACATTTACATTATCAATTGCTCTTTTAATTCAGTTATCAATTAATACATTCATTATTACAATAAATTTATAACCAATTATAACCCTTTAAATCCTTTTAATTAATTGAATTACATTTAAAGTGGTTATCAATTACCTTTAATCAATACTATTACATTTCATTCCAATTATATTCTTATTATTGAATCAAAAATTTTCATTTCTTCTAACATTTCATCACAAACCTTATTAAATTAACAATTTTTAATTATCAAAAATTACGGGTCGTTATATATCGTGATTGACAATGGGACTCAATTGGATAGCGCCGAATTTAAAGAGTTTTGTCGAAGGTATCGTATTGAGAAGAGGTTTGCGGCGGTCGCCCACCCTCAGGCGAATGGACAGGTCGAAGCTGTAAACAAGATTATCAAATCTATTCTGAAAAAGCGTTTGGAGAAGGCTAAAGGCAAGTGGGTGGATGAGCTTCCTACGACACTTTAGGCCTACAGAACCACTCACAAGTCCAAGACCAGCTATCCTCCATTTGCTCTTGCTTACGGAGCCGAAGAAGTAATTCCGATAGAACTCAAAGTCCCTTCCCATCGAGTGACTTACTACGATCCTAGAACAGACCAAAATCTTTTATTGGAGTCATTGGACTTTATCGATAAGAGTGCGAGGAGGCCGATTTGAGAGCAACTACACATCGACATCGGGTCTCCCAGTACTATAATACAAAAGTCCGATCGAGAACCTTTGAAGTTGGCAACCTTGTCCTGAAACAGATTTTTCCAATCCCGTCGCACATGAACCCGACATGTTAAGGACCATACGTCATTGAACAAAAGCTTGGAGAAGGGACTTTCAAGTTAACGACTGTTGATGGCGTAACACTTCCAAGAGCATGGAATAGCGAGCATTTACAACCCTATTTCACCTAGACTATTTCTTTTATATTTCAGTACTAGTTACTTTTGACATCTGCTTAGGTGTTTGACCTTTTTAATGTGTAATAAGACGAGTTATTCCGTTCCCTTTTATATGATGAATAAAATCTTGAAGCTTCCTTTGCATAAGCTATTGTTATTACATTTTATGCTAAGTATGCATTGGAACTAATTGATATCGATATCTGTGATGTGTGAATAGATTCACGAAGTTTACAGTCGATCAATCATACCAATCCCCGATGGGATCGAACGAGGTGAGCTTTATAAGTTTGCTCGATTGGCGATTCCCTTAGACGAATCAAGAAGCAAAGCTCGCAATAAGGAACAAAGGTTGCCGACGATGAGAGAACGACAAGTCCCCGACTACGGACTAGAAAACTCTAAGTCTCTGACTGCGGACCAGATTATATTCCATTCGGGCTGAAACGCGATTGCCCATGATGAAATTTCTAAGTCCCTGACTATGGACTAGAAAATCTCAAGTCCCCGACCGTGGACTAAAAAATTCAAAGTCCCTGACCGCGTACTAGAAAACTCTAAGTCCTTGACTATGGACCAGAGTATAAACCATTCGGGTGGAAACACGACTGCCCACAACGAAATTTCTAAGTCCCCGACTACGGACTAAAAAATTCTAAGTCCCCGACTGCATACTAGAAAACTTTAAGTCCCCAACTGCGGACTGGAGTATAAATCATTCGATGGAGGAATGACTGCCATGGACGAAAACGCAACTGCCTACGTCGAAAACTTTGAGTCTCCGGAGCACGGAATAGAGTATGGGCAATTGAAATATAGCTGACCACCTACAAAAATTTCTAAGTCCCCGACCGCGGACTAGAAAACTCTAAGTCCCTAACTGCGGACCAGAGTATAAACCATTCGGGCGTAAACACGACTGCCCACGATGAAATTTCAAAGTCCCTGACTGCAGACTTGAAAATCCCAAGTCCCCGACCACGGACTAAAAAATTCTAAGTCCCCGACCGCGGACTAGAAAAATCTAAGTCTCTGACTGTGAACCAAAGTATAAACCATTCGGGCGGAAACACGACTGCCCACGACGAAATTTCTAAGTCCCCGACTATGGACTATAAAATTCTAAGTCCTCGACTGCAGACTAGAAAACCTTCAAGTCCCCAACTGCGGACTGGAGTATAAATCATTCGATAGAGGAACGACTGCTACAAACGAAAACGCGACTACCTGCGCCGAAAAATCTGAGTCTCCGGAGCACAAATTAGAGTATGGGCAATTGGAATATAACTGACCATCTACAAAAAATTCTAAGTCCCCAGACCGTAGGCTAACTCAAAAACCCAATGGGTCAACGGACGAATTTCGAATGATCTCTATCCCACGAATTCCAGTCTCAAATCGACGGAAGAGATTCGAACTGTTAGCGGCAAGACATAATCGTTCGTTATAGTTTTGGCATAGCGTTGCTAATGACTTAAGACGGCTCTACAGAGAGGCTTTAAGATGGAGATAGTGAATCATTAACGAGACTTGTGAAAATTATTACAAATACATGAAATGGGAAGTAATTTCTCTACCGTTGAAGTAATAATTCACGTGATGATTAATCAAAAAACAAAAACCCTTATTCATTATCTCAAAAATTCATCACAAATCATTCAAAAGGTCAGGATCCACGCCCGTACACCTACTACTAAGAAATGAAACACACGTCTAACTCATCTAAACTATGTACAACAACACAAAACACTAACCATTTCTTCGACTTCTTATCCTTTTTCGGGTTTTCAGGAGTTGAGTCAGTCGAGCGTCTTTTCCGAGACCCTTTGATGCCCTTGGCGGAGACACTTGAAGAAGAAGGAGGAATTTCAACAGGAATTGTCCCGCTAAGTGGAATGACCTGCAAAGGTGCAGGAATAGGATCTTCGACTGCGACCTCAACGGGCTCCGTTTTAACTTTGTGCTTTGATCTCTCTTCCTCTTTAATCTGCTCCTTCATACTGCTTTTGGCAGTGTGCTTCGAGGCGCCCGTGATCACTACATCGTCCCACTCCTCGCCAAGGGAAGGGTCCTCAGGCTTCTCCTTCTCGAGTGCATCGATGACTCAAGCATCGGGCCTCGGAATATCTGCAGCAGCCGGAGCCTCGGTCACTTTCTCTTGTTGCTCCATGGCGACATCGCTCCTAGGAGTTTGCTTTGGACCGGGATGACCTACAAAAGTTAGTTAAAGCACAAGCGTTAGTCAATGACCGTTATATGCCAAAAACAACACATGGTTGAATTCAAGGAAATTCTATGCTGTACCAGCATCCGATTGGCTCTCAGTGGTCATTGGAGTACTCCCTTCGAGAATGGGAGATGTCATTTGTGGACCGAGGCTAGGTCTGTATAGATCGTAGCTAATATGTTGCTCTGTAGGCTGAGAAGATGACGCTTCGACCATCTGAGTAGGAGAAGGACCCTTGAGATCAGTTCCAAAGGACCCAGCGATGTCCACTCCTTCTTTGTTAGGGGCATCAGCCTTAGAAAACTGAAGCTTCGCGGTGTCCAGGTCAGATGGCTCATTTCCTCGGAGCACTTCTTGCACGAGTGCCTCTTCATTAAGCTCTGCCACTCCCAGCTCTTCCCTCTCGATTCTAGTGATAACCTCCCAGGCTTCAACGAGCGATTCAAGTTAGCCTTCGCCTAGAAAAGCCAAGTCACGATGGAGAAGAACTTTGCATTATATTCGGTGATGAGCGGGTTAAACAAGTTCTGGATTTCTTCTCTACCGGACTCGGTGGCAGCTTCCGCCCGGGAGTTGGCTTCTTCCAGCACTTCTTTTCTACCCACTTCATGGGCTATTTCTTTCAAGGCTTCGATCTAGGCAAGTTGTTCGTCAAGTTCCATTTTTAAGTTTCTCGCCTCAGCGATCTCCTCATAGTATCTCCACAATTTTTCCTGTGCCTCGATTTTTTCCTCCCTCTCTTTGTACAATAATTTTTCAAGGTCCTCGACACGGCGAGCTAAGACATCTTTCTCCTTTTGTAAGGAATCCTTATCTAAGGTCAAAGTGCCACTACGATGGAGCGCTGCATCCAGTTCCTTTTTGTGTAAAGTCTACAAACGACTTACAGCCTCTTCCGTTTCTTTCGCATTCTTCTCCGCCACGGTAAGTTAGGCTTTATATTCGAGCAGCTTAGCATCTTGATGTTTGATGATGTCTTTGTCGTGAATAGCCTCTAACTTGAGGCGATCAATGTCATGCTGGCGCTCGATGGAAACTTCGAAGATTTTCTCGGCTAAATGAATGAACGATTCATGCTGGACGTACATGTCATTCATACATGCTAATGAGCTCTCTTTGGCGCTTCCAGGGATAACATGTACGGTGGGGAGGAACTTGGGTCCGTCAAAGAAGATTTTTGGAAAATTAGCTTTGAGTTCAGCCAACTTTTCCGCTGTTGTAGGATCATGAGAAGGAATCGGCGAAAGCGGATCAGAAGTAGCAAGCGGATGCTAGCTGGAACGATGCTCACGTGATTGCCTTAGACTGGATGACCCGAAAAGTTGATCGTAAGGCGCTGCAGCTTGAGAACCTCGACGTGATGACTTATCTCCGCTGTGAGATGGAAGGTGTGGTTGATTGTCATGGCGAGGAGCATGTGGTGGAGACTTCCGTCTGGATGAGGAAGAAGATTCTCGAGAATAATAGTCTTTGTTTCGTCCATCATCTTTGTCTCTGCATCTTCCAAAATCGGAATCTCGACCCGAATGATAATAAGTGGAGGAGCCTCGAAGACGGTCAAAGCATGAGAATGTGACATTTCACCTGTAAAAGAACCAAATAGGAGCATATTAGAAGTTGTAACATGAGGAATTAATCACAGGTGTATGGTGGAGTGCGAGTGTCTGTGTGTGTCCTAGTGTTTCCCCACGACGGACCAGCAACAGTGGCTTTACTCATTGGAGTTGCCTCCCCTTTATTGGAAGGTTGCATGCCTTCACCGCTTCTCTTGGGAGAGTTGAGCCCTTCGAAGTCAATGTTAGCAAAGTTGTAATTTAATATATCATCCAAAATTAGAATGTCGGAGAGTCCCTTCAGTGAACTTTCCATTTGCTGGGAAGACGATTCCTTTTCGATTGGGGTTATGATGAATTTCGGGTTTGCCCCGGCCTTGCTCTTCCGCAACTTGTACACCAACCTTTTTCTCCTTTTCGGGTGAGTTTTCATTTGGCTGGTCTGTGGTGCTTCGACTACCGGCGCTTTCCCAGGGCCTACGCCTTCGCCTCTCAGTCGTGCATCTTGAGATTCTCTTATCTCTCCCTCTTCAATGTCATCCTGGGTTCCCTCAGCTGGGGGCCACCCTTCTTTCGACAATAATTCTCGGGACCACTTTGCTACTGGGAAGCCCAATTTTGCGGCTATCTTCTAACAGCCCGAATAATGAGGTAGCTCATCAGTGACAAGGAGTTTGATGTCCCGGTCCTCAACGGAAGTGGCACGAATGGCCGCGATGGCCCTGGAATACTCAATGCCTTCGGGTAGAGGGTGGACACCTGAAAGAACTGGAGATGTTAGTATGATTAAGAAAGAAGTTGTGACTTAAATCTTTGAACTAAAGGCGAAGACAAGAGTAGCACTCACGTCCTTCCAACCATCTCCTTGCAAACCCGGGAGGACACCGTACATATAACCATTCATGTTTGAATAGAGAAAGCTTGTTCCATGCGCCCGTTAAAACTTGGCAGTTGGGCGAGGGTTCAAGGAAGACATATAAAGGACTCCAAGTCTGTCTTTTGAAATTGTAGATGTATCTGATGTTTTCAGGAGTTGGCGGATGGAATAGGACATTCATGAAGAGAAGAAAAGTGCCATGGATAAAGGAGTAACTGTTAGGGTGCAGTTGAGTTGGAGTGATCCCCAGGTATCTCATCATTTCCCGAACGAAGGAGTTGAAGGGTGGCACGCATCCGGCCCAGCACATGAACTTGTTGCAAGCAATATATCCGGCTGGGGGTAAGTGAGGTCTGTCATGCCTCGATGGAACTAAAACATCTTCGAAGGGAATTCCATGAATGGAACATAATCAACGGAGAGCGGCTTCGCCGATTCTAGACGCTTGGGAATCGACCGGATTGTTTAGGATGATAGCACCCTCAACGACATCGGGAGTCGGGTCAATAACTTCTGCAGGAAAGACTGGAATGTCGGAAAAGAAACTTTTTTGCAGGTCAGACGCCTCTACTTGTTCTGTTTGATGACTCGGAGAAGGTTTATCAGATAAGGTGGCAGAGCTTGATTTTGCTACAGAACTATTGTATTTTGCTACAGACTTGAAAGACAATTTGTCGAGGCACGTCGTGCAGCTTGAAATCTATGTCAACTATACTCAGTAGACAATCAACGTTAGAAATAATAATCTGTTCCCCCCATGTCATGTGTGAATTAGTGCAGTGCAGGGTGAAACAAGCATAGATAGTTTGAAATCGAGAAAATGAGAATGAGATGTTAAGGCTTAGAGTCCCGTCCAGAGTGACCGTCATCGCTGACCGTCTCAATCGACGAAGAGATTGATCGACAACCAAAAATATAGGATCGGTCATCGACATATTGTGTTATGAAATTTATTATCTAAGTTTATTAATCAGTTCTCTGTTTAGTCCATAACAAAAGGTCCGAAAGTATGCTCATTTTAGCTTAAGTCTAATCATCTAAGTCATTATGTTCAGGCAAGGCAATGTGCAGTTAAACGTTTGAGTGACTTGAGTTAAATTAATTTCTAGAGTCAACACAGATCCATACTTTGTGTGCCGAACCCTATGCCCCAGCCTCATAACTGATCCCTATACTTCAACTCATGTGGCAACACCGATCCCTTCTCTTTAGCTCATAACCAATCCTTATGTTTTACTCTCATTATCGATCCCTTCCTTCTAACCTTTATGTCGATCCTTGCACATTAACTAAGCCAACCCCTAAGACCAATGATTCCTACCGACCCTTCCTAGAACCATTTCCTGCGCTCCAACAATCTACCGATCCCTTCTTTTTAATATCCTACCGACCCCATCGAATTGACTTAGACCGATCCATCCACTAACTCCTCCACAACCCAACGCCAGAGCACTTCGTGGCCGAGCCCTCTCCAACTCAATGAAACCTTCTTTCCCTATCTCCTTTTTCAGTCCTTTCTCCTTTTACTCCTCTTCCCTACATCTCAAACCATCTCTCATCCTACCATGGCCTAAGAAACACCCAAATTCACCAAAACTCGAAATTATTAAAGCAAATAAAAGAGGGTTCATACCTATATTCTCAGGATAAATTAAGAGATAGAGTATTCAAGCTTAGGAATAGCCGATTGAGGAGGAGCAACTATGAGGGGATGGATTGTGTTCATGATCGAAGTCGAGGTTTGCAATTAAAGGAATAGTGCTTGTAAAAGGGGATGTTGTGATGGTATGGGTTCGGTAGGGAGAAGGAGAGGAAGATATGCAAAGGTAGGTAAAAAGGGTTAAATAAAATTGCAAAGTAGAAAAGTGAAGGGAAGGAGAAATGGAAGCTACGGTTATATACAAGCATGTTTAGAAGGAAGAGGAACCGGTCATCCCAAGTGATTCGGTCATGAGATTAAAAAGGGATCGGCCCCAAGGCTAGCCAATCCCTATCCACGCAGACTCACCAAGGGATCGACATACCGAATGCTGACCCCTCCTATTATATAATATATATATATAATGATGTAATATAAAAAGAAAGAAAAGGAGAGAGATGCATGAATGATGGATATGAGTGAAATAAAAAAGGAAGTAAAAGAAATTGGTAGATAACTGGAAACCAAGTGACTACCGATATCGTGAAAGATAGACTGCAAGTGTAAGCATACAGAATAAAATAGCTTGGCAAAGACTAGTGGACGTCCGAACACATCCAGAAGCCAACAGTAGAAGCGTGTATGTGAACGTGCACAGAAGAAATTTGTGGATTCAACCTTTTGAAATTACCTGAAATGGCAGTTTAGCTTGGAATGATCATATTTGAAGTCAAATCAGAAGAAGGAACGTTGATCAACCAGGAAGTTGGATAGACTTATTCCCGAGAGCCTGGGTTTTTTCAATTCCAAGCACGTCATGTTACTCACAAGACGTACTTTGGGGGCAAGTGTTACCCGGTGCCTTGACCCGACTACATAGGGCTGATTAACTCGACTGCTGATGAGAAGGATGATCACGAGACAACAGCCACATGACCAAAATATAATATCCGGGCAGTTGTATACAGCCCAGGGTGAACAGAGTTAATAGATAGACAATGTAGGATGTCGGAATTATGGAGTTTAGTTTGGTTGGAATAGGGATCGGCATGAACATTGGTCAAATTGGATGAGATATAGAGGGATCGGTATACATTTAATATGGTGGAGGGTCGACATAATGTATTTGGAGGATATGGTTCGGCATAGAAGGAGGAAGCAATATGGGTCGGCATTGAATGTTTGGAGGTAATGGATCGGCATAAGGATGGTGGTGTGACTCATGGAGGGATCGGCAGGGTATAACTCGTCAGGGATGGATCGACATAGTATATTCTGGAGGTATGGATCGGCATAGTGATCGTGACGTGGCTTGTGGATGGATCGGCGTGATACATTCATGGGAGAGGGGTCGGCATGGAATGGTTTGAACAATATGGTTCGGCATGGAATGGCCAGTGCAATATGGATCGGCATTACCTTGACCAGGTTAAGATTCGAACTAAAATATAATAAGAACTAAAGCTCTACAAGTCCAAATGCTACGATATTTGAAGCAACATCATTATTGACCATAAGGGAGCTACCTTAGAGATCGCTATCCCAAACTCGACACATGGAGGGATCGGTACCGATCCCTATCCATTGAGAGTTGGTCCTAAACCTCCCTATGGTGGGCCCATATGGTTGAGGAGGTCTAGATGCTGAAATTTCAGTCAGATTGGAGGCCGCCTTCGTCTATAAATACAGGCATAGGGGGCCATTCTAGGGACTTTTTTGACACTGCTAATTAGACTATGCCATTACTGTAACTAATTCCCTCCTTCCTTCTCTGATTTCTTGCTATTTCTTACTATTTGTAATTGTAATGAAGTGAATTGAGAAGCAATAAAGAGAATATTCAAAGTGGACATAGGCAATCAACGCCGAACCACTATAAATCTTGTTAGTTCTATTTTCTGTTGCATTTTTCTTGATATTTAGTGTTTTTCCTATGTTTACATTTAATTTCTTCATTTACTTCACTACTTAAATCTATTCTTGGGTGTTCGTGGCCAATTTGGTTGATGCCACTGGTTATAGTTATCAATAATTTTGGCTTTATCAAATTTAACAAGTTATATATGTTTTCTGACTGTAAACAACGTTCCAGACGTAATGGAATAGGTCCAGAGGCCTAATTCCAACGTTTTTGAAAATTTATTATTTTGTTCTTTTATGAAAAATTAAAATTTTACCCTTATTTTATTATTTTAATTTATTATTAGAAATTTTGGCGTGTTACGTTCTCCTACCTTTAAAGGATTTCGTCCCTGAAATATCTAAGGATGGAAAAATATAATTCACTCGTACAATCAATATCTACAATCATCTACTCAACAATCAACCATTTGCAAACATCATCTTTAAAATCAAAATCACTAATGCATTATGTACATATAGTTATGGAATGCATATGAACATATAGGTAAGGTAAAATTAGTCGGTCTCCTGAACTAATCATCCTCCTGAAATGCAAATGCTTATTTCATGTATCCAAAATGTATACAACATTCTATATTTGTAATTCTATATGGATGAGAAAGTTTTTAATTCATATTCAAAAATGAAACAACGGTCATGCATATAACTGATAAAATAAAATGGATAATGTGATGTGTGTTGTAGGCCAACATTGCATATGTGCAATACTAAGTAAAAAAATTCATCTATTAGTAACCACCATCAAAAATATGTCCTAATGAAATGTTCACAACCATGTTTATCATCCAAACACTCCTGCCTATGGAATATACTAAGCTAAATACTATGTGCACTAGTGATTATATTAACTTAAATGAAAACGTACTAGAAAAGAGATCTTTATAGGTAGCTTGGATTTTCTCCTTGGGCTCCCACGTATTCTCAACTGGATCGTCTCCTCACCGGACTCTAAAGTTTAATTTTTCAGAGTCGTCATGTTCCATGCTCAATAATACAGGTAGGTGCATGATGAACAAGTGTCCTCTCTCCACTTCAACTTCTTCCAATTGACTCGACTCAACCACGGTAGCGGAATCATGTAGACACTTCCGCCAGCATGACACATGAAAGACATTGTGAACTCCTGCCAACTTTTCAAGAAGCTACACTCTATAAGCTCACTTCCCTTCTCTTTCCATGATTGGAAAAGGCCTTATAAACCTTGGTGCTAATTTTCCTGCATTACTGGACCTCATAACATGTCTAAGTGACGAGACCTTTATAAAGACCATGTCAACAATTACGAACTCCTACTCTATGCATTCTTGTCAGCATATGATTTCTATCTGTGTTGGACATTTTTCATCCTCCTATGGATCAAGTCTATTTTAAACGAAGTCTTCCTTATCATATTTGGTCTAAGAATGATTTCATATGTAGTGTCCCACCAACATGATGGTGATCTGTAAGGTCTCCCGTACAATGTCTTAAATAGTGTAGTCCCAATACTTGCTTGATAGCTTCTATAATATGAAAACTCTATAAATGGTGAGTGATCCTTTTAAGAACCTCCAAAATCCAAAATACACATCTAAAGAATGTCCTCCAATACTCAGTTCACCCTCTTAGTTTTTCCATTTGTCTGTGGTAAATAAGCAGTACTCAAATTTAGTTTAGTGCCCAAGGCCTCTTGAAGAACCCTCCAAAACTCACTAGTTGAAAGCGAATCTCGGTTATTAACAATGCTAGAAGGAACTCCATGTAACCGAACTATCTCTCTCATGTATATGGTCACCAAAGATGTAGTTGTTCTCACACTCATGACCAGAATGAAATGCGTGCATTGGTTAGTCGATCGACTATGACCTAAATACTTTGATTCCCTCTTCTACTCTTAGGTAGCCCATAAACAAAGTCCATAGAGATACTTTCTCATTTCCATTATGAAATATCCAATGGTTGCAATAATCCACCAAGCTTCTTCTGCTTTGCCTTTACCCTTTGACAAGTCATACACTTGGAAATGTACTCCGCTACATACCTCTTCATACTAGACTAATAAAATACTCTCTTCATATCACGATACATTTTGTCACCATCGGGATGAATAGTCATCCTAGAACGATAAGACTCTGCTAGTGTTATGTTTACCAACTCCTTAACAAGAAGGGCAAACAACCTACCATCTCTTCGCAACCATCCTCTTGAATCAATGGAATAGTGATCCAAATGACTTAATTGTTATCCTCTATTTAGCTTCTCAAAAATATCTAATAACTCCAAGTGTCTCCATTCCAAAAACATAGGACTCAACATCGCATGCTTTCTACTAAAGGCATCGGCTACAACAGTGCCCATGCATGGAGTATATGAGATACTGAAATCACATGATGCCAAGAACTCCATCCACCTCTGCTGTCTTAAATTCAAATCTTTTTGGGGGAATAAATTATTCAGAGACTTATAATCCATGAATAGCTCAAACCACTCCCTTAAAAGATAATGCCTCCACGATTTGAAGACAAAGACAATATCTACCAACTCAAGATTATGGTTGGATAGTTTCTCTCGTATACCTTTAATTATGGACCAACATAATAAACAACTCTAGCCTCATGTATCAACCCTACTCCTAGTCTTGTACCATAATCATCAGTATATACTATGAATGCCTTCGTACCATCAAGAAGTACTAAAATAGATGCACTAGTCAACAACTGATTCAACTTAATAAAAGTAACTTCACATTCCGAGGTTCCATGAGAAAAATAAAATTTTCTTGGTAAGGCATGTTAACGGTGTGGAAATTTTAGCGAGTCCTTAATGAACTTTCTATAGTAACCAGCCAAACTAAGAAAGCTTCTGATCTCCATAGCATTCTTTGGTGCGTGTCAATCCTGTACTGCAGCAACTTTACTAGGATCAAATGCTAGTCCATTTTCTAAGACAACATGTCCTAGAAAGTGAACCTCCTTGCACCAAAAGTGACATCTAGAAAATTTCATTCTTACCTTATGCCTACAAAGAGTACTAAGCACTTCTCCTACATGCAATACGTGCTCTTCCTCACTTCTTGAATAGACAAGTATGTCATCAATGAATACCACCATGAACTTATTTAGCAACCCTCTAAAGACTCGATTCATGAGGTCGACATAATATGCTGGTGCATTGGTCAGTCCAAATGACATAACTAACCACTAAGTCCATTTGGTGTGCAAAACGTAGTTTTTTGAATATTATCCACGGCTACACACAACCGATGAAACCCAGTAGCTAAGTCAAGCTAAGAGAATACTTTTGCTCCACCTAACTGATCAAAGATATTGTCTATACATGGTAGTGGATATCGATTCTTCTTGGTCAACTTATTCAATTCATGATAATTGACGCAAAGCCTTAATGAGCCATTTGCTTTAGCAGTAATGATAACCAGTGCTCCTTACTCTGAAATACTCCTCCAAATAGAGCCCTTCTTTAGTAATTCGTTCACTTGCTTATTTAGCTCGCGTCTTTCTCTAGGTGCCATATTCTTAAGAGGTAAGGCAATTGGTCAAGGTAAATTTGAAATTCGATCTCCCTTGGGGTGGAAGACTAGAAACTGTGGAAAAGACATCAGAGTAATCATGAACTACTGATAATGAAGTTAACTCATCATGTGATGGGTCTAAAGAATATAGGTAAATCAACATAATTGAACTCTTGGGGTCGTCGTAAACCTTAAGGTTGAGTCTACTACAAGTTCCTAACCGAACCACCTTCCCATTGCTTTCTAGCACCGTTCCATACATAGTCATCCAGTCCATTCCCAAAATTAAACCAAATCCAGAGAATCCTAAAACAAAAGCATCACAATCGAACTCGACACCTAAAATATATAACTTTAAAACATTATAAATCATGGATAAATGAGTCGATCCTCCAACTAGGTTTGATACTACTGCAGGGTCTATACTATTCTAATTTCTAAGTTTAATTCATCAACCAGTCTACTCGAAAAAAATGAGGGTAATGCTCCGGTTTCAAATAAAGTATAAATAGATAAATCAGAAAGAGTTAACATACCTCTTATAATGACCTTCTTTCCCTTATCCATAGTTGGAGCAGCGCTTGAGCTAGGAATAACATCTAGTGAATATGTTGGAACCACCTGGGTATAAGTCTTAGGTTCATTCGGACACTCTCTCTTCATGTGCCCAAATTGGTTGCATTTGTAGCACTTGATCATCGCAATGTCCACCTTGTAATCCTTTGCCACATGCTCCTTGCCTTGGCACTTCTTATACTTAAATTCTGGCTTCTTTATCTTGTCCTGAGCTCCCATTTCACTTCTGTGGTGGTTTCACTAAACTAGCTTCACCAGTTCCTTCTTAGGTCCCTTTTTCCCACTTTAATTTAGCAATGTCATCTCAACCAAGCTCTCAGAAGTAGCTCCGGTAGGTACATTGATTAAAGTAATACCTCTTAAAGATGGATTCAACACCTTAGCAAACTTCATCTCCCTTTTCGCCGGTGTATTGATAAGGTCTAAACCATACTTCATCAGTTGATTAAACTTATTCACATACTCCTTGACAATGCGTTCATCTTACTCCAAAAGAATAAACTTTTCTAGCTCTACTCCCCATTCTACTTCAGAAATGAACTTAATCTCAAAGTGCCTCTTAAATTCGGTCCACACAATCCCAGTCTCAGCAACAACAATTTCCCACTAGTTTAAGACTTTTACTTGCAAATGCTAGGAAGCTAACTATCTCTTCACCACATACCCCATACCCATTATAGCAAAAATCATATCAAAATTCCTCAGCCATGTCTGCGTCTTCATAAATGGCTCGGTCCTATGATAATTCTTTCCACCCAGACTCTGGAAGTCCCGACATAGCTTGGGGAAATCCAAAGCAGGCCATGGAGCTGGGATTACAACTTGCGCTTGCACTGCGGGTCCTTCATTTGCGTTGAGTTCAGTCTGCCCCTTGCTTGAAGATACCGGCGGAACCATATAGGAACGTTCATGCCCGGAATCTCAACTGTCTCACCAAAACTATTGGCAACATGATTACTCATTCTCAACTATCGGTAAATTGGAATTAATACCAAATTTCCTTAGATAGTGTTAAGCACTACTGGAATTATAAATGTGTGTCTGCATTATACTTATATAATAATAATTTTTGAAAATATACAAGTACGCTCTCTCATCATGCACATAATCCTTAAAGAATCCTGAACTAAAGCTCTGATACTAACCGTGACAACCAGCACCTTTGGATATACTGATTCAAATCCTAATTCAATTTTCAAACCCGCATCGTGCTAAGAAGTAAGAGTGATCATGGTTTTTAGAACATTACATTATAGAGAGACTAATATAAAATTTAAAGCATTCTGCATTTTTAGATCTCATTATGAAAGGAAATAAAATATAGTTACTAAAAATAAGCAAATCAGGTAATAGTCTCCACATAGCATAATCTATACAATAACCGACATAGTGCAATTTCCGAATAACAACATGATGTTTGATAGATAATATAATAAATAATACATGGAGTGTAACCATGAATAATATTTCTTTGGCCTAGTCTCCTCCTTCATGCACTGTATATGAGCCAAATTACCTACTGACCTATCCTCATGTAGTGGGTACAAAGGGGAAGAAAATGAGTGAATCTGACAAAGTTCGATGAATGAACTTTATTACTAGTGTATGGTGTTTACAAGAAATTAACTTCATCTATAATCTGCATAACCTAGGCTGTCTACTTGTATTTGTGTATTACTTATGAAGGACTATTTAATTTAGAAATCAAGGGTATAATTCTAATTACACCTACACCCAAAAACAACTTACAAAGATTTATAACTGAGGGTTGAATAATTAACAACTAATAAATCTAGGTTAATTTCCTAGTATACACTGGGTAGAGAATCTCATAACCAACACTGAGTTAGCATTCTCAATGGTGAACTACATACATTGCACTTACAAACTGAGCGAACATCGCAATGCCTTGGCTTATGCTGAGTATACTACCTTAATGATTTATGGCCTACCTAAGCATTCGTATCAACTTTATAATGGTAAACGTGTCATATGCTCTTTATCACTCAACCTCAAGCTAAAGAAAGCACTATAGTGATTTGCCCATAGGTCTAACCGTTGCTCAGCCGTGTAGCCCTACTATGTAGATGCCTCCGTCTACCTTTCCCAGTTCGTATATGTTTAACATGTGACCAAGCGTGCCGTAGTAACAACAAGATATTCTAGTTGCCCTGTTAACGCACGCCTTGTCGAGTTCCACATTACGCTCACCATGAAGTGATCCTACTCATTGCACCTCCTCCATGCAGCTACGTGAACTCCTAAAAGTTGAGAAAGTGAGGACAAGTTTCCCTGTTTGCCCTACTTGGCCTGCACCAGGTTAGGTTCAACCTGGGATTGTTGAAACAATTCAGAAATTTGAGAATTTACTTTAGATGTCTAACCTCTTTTAAAATAAAAATAACATCTAAGGGTTCAAACGTCTGATTTCCCTTCTTAGACGTCTGATTTCTATTCTAGACATTTGAAAAAGGATTCAAACATTTGATCGATTCGAATTCGAACTAGTTTCTTTCTGTTTGAAATTTCCTGTAATTCAGATGTCTAACTCCTAATTCAGATGTGTGGTTGAATTTCGAAACGTCCTATATGGGGTTTCTAGATTTTTATGATTTTTTTATTTCATTGCCTTCTTCATTGATTTGAGCATGGATTTATGGTTCAATTTTAAACAATTTTTGTATACAGTCTTTACCTTATTTTACACGAATTCAACTTGTTAATTTCAAAGATTATATTCAGACACACACATATATGCATATATCTTTTTAGTTAAACTATATATTTGTTTTCATATGAATAGTCTATGCATATTTCAAGTTATAACTAATTCAAGGTGAACTAAAAGGGTGTTTGGTTTTGTTTGTATGAAAAGTGGACAAACACTCCTATCAAACTTATAATAATGAAGAATACAAAATTAAAGTTGAGAAAATAGAGTACACACAGATTTATGGCGGTTCAACCATAACAGGCCTACGTCCACTGTTCATTTTTATTTCCTTTATCATATTTCAGCTTTTAGAAATGTTTGAATGTGAAATATAATGATTTGTTATTAAGTATTGGAGTCGTTAGGTCCTGTTCGGTTATTCCTGTTCGGCATGTTCTAATGGCTCTAAAAGTCCTCCCCATGGCTGCTAGAAGCTAGGATATTTATAGGAGTGGAGAGATAGAGTGGTCATCCTAATAAATTAGGTAATTTCAATGTATAGCCTGCTCGGTTCGGTATATTTCTATATACAGTAGATATGATCCAGAATTTCCTTAAATATTCGAATTTCATACCTTAAATGCTCTATTCGGCTTAGTTGAAATGGTCATGTTCGATGTAAGTTAGTTCAACAGGTGGATGTAGACATTTTCCTAGCTAAGTTCCTTGGCTTTCCTCCTTGGTTCGGTGCTACTTCACCTCTCTTAGTTCAGCTTTGAACCTGTACCGGACAGAATATTTTGTTCGTGGTATACACCATTGGATTGAATATTCTATCTGGTAGTACTTCGCATTGGATAAGACTTATTGTCCGGTGCTCTACCTACCGAACAAGAATTTCTATTCAATGATGGGACTACCGAAAGGGATTTTTGTCTCACTACGCCATAGATGGCCTTCTGCAACAGATTTGCAAGGTGTTGCCAGTTAAAATGTTACGATAGTTATAAAATTTTGGTCCTACTACAACGTTGTATTTTTAGTGTTACCTTAGCCATAAACATGTGTTGCTCTAGCTAAACAAGTGTAACACGATGCAACATTTTGATATAGTGTTGCTATAGATATATTATAATTAAAAAAATTAAAAAAAAATTACACCTCAACGATCCACAACATTAGTTAAAACAAAATCTCAACCATTCATCCGCTATCTACTACGCTTCCTCTGTTTCCCGCTAACATTTTCATTCACGCGCTTCCTTTTCATTTCGTTCTCCCAATCACAGAAACAAAAAATTAGGGCTTCCCCCAACATTCCCAACCGATTCGGGACCGCGACGGAGCCTGCGTCCACGTCAGACTTGCTACCATCGTCGCTTGGAAATTTGCTACCGTTGTGTGAATAAGCTCTTGCTGCCCGCGTCAGATCTGGAGATGGAATTTCTCACATCCGTGTTTGGATTGCTGATGGGGTGTGGAGTTTCTCGTCTAAATTGCGGTTGCTTGAAATTGTTGTCGCCTCTAAAGTCAACGGTCGCACTTGCTGTTGGAAATTGCCGATCTGGTGCAATGGATCATGATGCTTAATTTACAAGGAGAATCTGGTAATAGATCTGCTGATGCTTGGAAATGCAATTATTTGTGGCTAATATTGTGCGCGCCTCGGTTGTGCTGCTATGGTTTGACTCGAGACCGAGATAATGCTTGAACGTTGAAGTCGTTGTTGTGGTGGGATTTGATGCTCCACTCTGCCGTGCTCGCTGCTGTGGTTTGGTTTAAAATGCTCACGACTTTAATTGACACTCTTCCCTGTCGAATCTGAAGCCAGCTCTCTGATGGATCTCAAACTGCTTGTTGCATTGAACTTGTCGAATTTTGAGAAAATGATGATTTGACTGGTGAGAAAAATGTATGTGGAATGGTGGATGCTTGTTCGGAAATTTTGGTGCTGGTTGGCAGGTGTACAAATCGAGATGTCCTGTTGGTTGGAGATCACAATTTTGGTTGTAGTATTTTCACCGGAAGTAACAACGTAGGAGTAGTTTGATTTGCTTTAAAGTCCGCTCTCGACTCTCCGTATCGACGATCATCCACCAATCTTTCAAAATGCTTTAAAAAATGTAGCAAATCATATTTATAAAGAAAACTAATAGAGCTGTTTCAGGTTTGCGTTTTGATTACTAATTTTCTTAATTAGTTAGTCTTTGTTGCTAACTAAGCTGATATTTATGCTGTTTTTGTTTGCTTAGGAACGTCAATGCCAGGAAAAAGTGATTTGGAGCCCATTCTGGATAAGCTTCAAAAGTGTGAATTATTGAATGATCTCTACACATTTTTGATTTCATTTAAGTTAAATAATTTGATGTTTTTTCAATTTTGTAGAAAAGACACTTATGGAGTGTTTGCTGAGCCTGTGAATCCAGATGATGTATGATTACTTGAATTCTATTTCATATTTGATAATTCAGGTAATTGAAGCTGTAGAATTAACAGCAGAAATGAAATCAGTAAGGGTTTTAATAAAGTTCATTTTGATCTGCATCTCTTACTGCCATCAACTACTTTTACAGTTTGACCATTTGCTGCTGATTTTTAAATATTTGTTGTTTTGCAACATATTTTATGCTTTGTATGCCAGTTTTTCTTTAATCCATGGCTTTATTTTTCTCTTTTATCTTCTCACTCAGGATTCTTAATGACTAGTAGGCTTCTATTAATCTGATCAAGTTTACATTCCTTATTGGTGCTGCTAGTAGGAATGTCGGTACTAGTGTTAGAGGACTTAGTTGTATCCTGATTCTATTGAATAACTATATTCTCAAAATGTAGGCCTTCTTGATCATTCAACAATGAACTACACTGCACCTTAGACTCAGCCTTCATTTGTGCATCATTTTACGTCGTTTCAAAGAAGGCTCGATCTTCCGAAATCGGCGCTGCTAAGTTCAGCCTTCATTTGTGCATCATTTTAGGGACCCCCGCCGGCGCTGCGCCCGGACCCGCTACTCGGCTCGCCTTCGGCTCGGCACTCGGCTCGTCATATATTTGTCAGTGTCAGTGTCTGTATAAATTGAAACTGCATATGTAATGAGTGAACTGAGTGATGTAGTGAGGAATATCTGTATATGTGAATATCAGTGTTATATATCATTGAATTGTAAAATAGTGGAGTCAGGAATTTGTACTATTTTAAATGTTGAAATAAAATATTTATTTAAATAAATTACTGTTTGAATATCAAATTCTGTGCGATAACATTTTATTAAATAAATATTTATTTCTATTAAAAAATCAAATATGCTCTACATTGTGGGCCCCACAAATTCAAAAAGTTAATATCAATAGCAACATTTTGTAATGTTGGTACAGACACCTATGGATGTTGCTATAGACCCAAATAGGGTTCTATTGCAACAATATTTCTTATGTTGTCTTAGATAGTCAAAATGTTGCCTTTGAGGTCTGCGGCAATGCGGCAAAATGCATCACCGAGAAAGTGTTGTCTTTGCCCTTTTTTAGCCTACAGCAACATTTTTTGGCACTTCCTGCATCACTTCTTTGGTGTTGCAGTATGCAATCTATGGCGTAGTGTCTGGTGTATTCCTATCACCGGGTAGAGCAACTAAAGTATAACCAAACCAAGCATATGCTAGTGGATCCACTGGGCAGAGCGAGTTAGAGGACCATCGAACCGAATATGGGCAACTTACTTCTTCCATCTACTCCATCAACTTAGTCTTGCTCTATTTTTCTTGTAACTCTTTGACTTCCCTTGCCTTTATCTTATTTTTCTCACTGTGCCTAAATATCTAAGGCGTAAATGCCCACAACACTTACCTTCTAAAGTTTGATTCGTATAATACGGAGTGAGCTTTGTTTAGTGCCTCTTTTGAGATCCTTATTCAACTATGTAACCTACCAGCAATTTTATGCACTTAGCCTTGCCTTTGCTTCAGTTCGGCATACTTGGTACTAAAGACGGGCTCAGATTCTCTTTGTTCGGCATTCTTGAGGTGCCGAACAACTTTCTGCTTCTGGCACTGACATTGCTGCTTGCCTATATAAGGATTGTGCCTTCTTATAATCGAACACTCCTGTTCATTTTCCAGCCCTTCTCAATTTCAGCGCCTGTTCGCCTCCCAGAGCCATTTTCATGTCGATTTCCTTTCAGGTACACTTAGGTTGTTGCAATCATCGTCCCTACTAGCAATCCACTTCAGTAAGCCTCCCATTGGTAATTTAATCTTCTTTCTAAAGTTCCTTTAAACTATTTGTTGTGATTCATTTTGGTTCAGTAGAGTTTCAAAGGGCTACGGTTTCTGGCTATTCGGTTCTTTGCCAAACTCTAGGGGTTATGACTTAGTTTTAAATTGATAAGTTTAGGTCATAAATCATAACTTCAAACTACTTTCGATTCAAAGAGAATTAGGGCCATTATCTGGAGCTTGACCGGGATACTTACTCGGCAACCGAGTTGGGGTAACTACATATAAGATATGATGCAACTTAGGCTGCATACATGAAATCTCCCTTGACATTTCACATTTCACTATTCGGACATGATGGAACTTGTTAAGCAGTCTTATGGTCGCCGAATCAAAATTTTGCATAAGCTAGCAGGGCGGTAGTTTACACTGCACTATTTAGTTGTTAATTTACTTTTTATGGGAGTTTTTGACCAATGTTATCTAACAACTTGCTATATTTCCAATTGCGCATGTGCATATGCATACAAATACAAGCGCACACACTCTACGATAGTATATGAGATAGGTTGTTGTATTAGACAAGTATTTCGAACCATCGTAAGACTCGCTCATCGACTACTTCCGAAGATTAGGCACTGTCCTCTTCTGCTCCTCTAGACCTGCGCCATCGGGGAATTGGACTTATCATATTAACTCCGCTCTCTCTTTGGTTTATGGGTATGGAACATCATAGTTGTTGGTGGACCCTATTAAGTCCGTAGCTTCCACTCTAACCGCTAAGCAGCTGGATACTATTGCGGCTACTCATTGCCTTCCTAGGGATGACATCCTCTTCCCTACTTATGAACAATGGGCTCATGCTCCATTGGAAGGATATATGGCTTATTCAAGGTATCACTGCATGGCCAGAGCCCTACCCCAACTTTCTCAGTGGATCACCAGTTTAGTTGGATACCTAAAAATTGCTTCTTTCCAACTGCACCCTAATTCTATGCCATTCTGACTATCCTCTACACTATCTTCATGAGGGAGTTTCAGGTTCCTCCTGCACCTTAAATTCTATGCCATCCTGACTAGCCTCTACACTATCTTCATGAGGGAATTTCAGGCTCCTCCTACCCATCGGCAGATCTGGTTCTTGTAGTTGATTAAAAGCAAAGCGGAAGGCTCTTCTTTCATTTATTTGGAAGCAGAGAGTAGGTTCAAACCTGTAGAGCACTTGTACTCGAGGTATAACATGTTGAAGAGAGAGTATTTTTTCATTCGAACGACCACCTATGCTTCCATCAACCGCATTCGAGATGTGAGTTATCTTGCTTGTCCATTTCCATCCATTCCTTTTCCTAGGCGACTTTGTGTTAATTCACTAATTTCCCCTTTTCTTGCTTCCTCTTTAGGTTTGCTGAGAGCTATGTCAGGAGACAACTTGGAGGACATGTTAAGAAAATTGCAAAAAGTTCCCATGTAATTTAAGGAGGTTCCCCATATAGTACCAGATGATAATTTGAGACAACTTGGGCTATTGGTTGTCAGGTGTTCAATCGAGAAAGGCAGGGCTCCCCCCGTACACAAGCCTATAAAGAAAAAGAAAGGAAATACCTTAATAGCTATTGAGACAAGCAAAGTACCATCTTCCCAGCCCTTCGCTTCCAATGCCGACTTGACTTTAGATCCGCCCGGAGCCAATCCAGTAGTTCATGCAGATGTAACAGGGTCAGAGCTAGATTCCTTCAGGATTAAGCCCAACAAGGGTGGCTGTCTTATAACCGTTAGGGAATGGGATGATGATAACATCCAAACTAAGACAATAGAGGGTACTAGCCCTCATTCTCATGATAGCGATGCCATAACTTCATATTGTAGCAAGGCTCACTCTGTTGGAGGTATCTGCCTTGAGACTTTGTCCAACTTGATGTTTAGAAGGCCCAAAATCGTACTTTGGGACTACGGGACATGAAGAGTTTATCCCTAGAGATATCATAGTTTATGACTATCTACAAGATCATAAGCTAGGGATTGAATATGGGGTCTCTGCCTCGATAGCGGAAATCCAACGGTAGTTGGAAATTCATGATGACCCTAAGGGTTCATTCAGATGACATACACTTCTTGCACACACGCACTTATCTCGTTCTTATGCTATGATAATGTACTTGTCAGCTCATTCCTTGGTTCTATGTAGTTAATATCAAATAATATCGCCGATATATCATCGATATTTCTCATATCGCTTCTAAATCGATATGTTTTTAAAGTATCACTTAAAGTATTGTTACCGATATATCACCTGATATTTGCCGATATAACGCTACGATATTTAGTGTAAAATACCCGGTATTTTTTTGAGAATAACATTCATTATTGTATATGTTGGAGAAACTATCTTTACAAATAAACATCTTCACAGTCTTAGTGTTTGTTTTTTGTATATGGTGAATGACAATTTGTAGACCATATTAGAAATACAATGCGCTAAATTGTTAGTTTTAACCATATAGTTTTAGGCTTCTTCATTAGTCTTTCAATAAAGGAAACTATACTTATCCCATTATTTTATATGTTTTATTTTCCTTAAAGACCTTACAACTAAAGAC
The DNA here is from genome assembly GCA_030737815.1 of Allium fistulosum. Taxonomy (NCBI): domain Eukaryota; kingdom Viridiplantae; phylum Streptophyta; class Magnoliopsida; order Asparagales; family Amaryllidaceae; genus Allium; species Allium fistulosum. Next base: position 101,090,803 of record CM060906.1, on the reverse strand, counting down.
GATATCATGAAAGGGCTACTTCTTTTTTTAAAAAAAATTGTTCATAATTTCTAGTTGGTAAGTTAACTTAGGAAAATTCATTTTATTAGTTAGTATCATGCACCTAGAATTAAAAGTTGAAGAGCAATAAAGTTATATAATTGACATATTGATAAGGAACGAGCTAAAGTTGTCATTGGTATCAAATCGACATTGCTTATTAAGTGAAAATGAAAATGATGAAACTATAAATATAAATTTTTTGGGAAAGTAATATAAATGGTTGGATGACTGAAGAAATAATGGACATAGTATAAAAACAAAGAAAATAATAAAGATGTACATCATAAGAATTTGTCAGTTTTTATGAGCCTATATTATGATTTGTATTAAATAACATAACTAAGTATAAGGATTATAATCTATAAACTATATGCAGTTAGTCTTTGATAGTAGTTTGGAATTATTTATCCAAATATTTGAATACTTAACATCAATATAAAATTATAACATAGTATAATACCATTTATAATATGGTTTACACGTGCCTAATATTTTAACAATATTATCATGATATTTTAAAATATCTCATATCGGTACTTGACTGATACATACCCGACACCAATATTAACTACTTAGCCTTGGTTATAATTTGGCTCTAATTCTTTCTCTTATGCTTTCGTAGGGAGCATGAATTCGAAATAAGGAAAGCCATGGTCCAAGTTTAAGCAGCTCAAGTCAGATGCTCCCCCTATGGATATCGAGAAAGCTAATTCGTCATTCGACCCAAGCAAAAATATAGGGTAGCTGGCCAAAGAGCTTAAAATAAGAGAAATTGTATCTTACCACCTGACTGGAGAAGTAAGCAGCTGGGATCCTCGTGAGGGCTTCCAAAAAAGATCATGTTCTCCTGACAACAAGTCAAGATCCTAGACCCTTGTTCATCACTCTAAGTCCCCAGAGCTTCGCCTTTCACTCTTTTGGACTTGGAGACTTTCAAACAATGGCGAAGATGGACAAGAAAGGAATGATCATAGTTTCTCCTAAAGGCAGAGATGAGGGAAATGAGAAGGAAGGAGCAGTCATCATGACCGATCCTGCCGACCTAAATTATGATGAGTTCTAGCAGCCCTACCAGCCAAGAACCCCCTTACTCGCTTGCCATCTAACACTCCCCTCTCTCTTTTCCTAGTGTAATTAATATCCTTGGGGATGGGTTGAGCGGTGTAAATACCTTATCAGACTTCCACTCCAAAGTGATTAAGGCTAGTGAGGAAATTGGCAAAAAGAATGTCGAACAAAACTTAAAGATCTTTGAAATGAGAAAACAGAAGCACCAGAATGACAAAGACCATCAGGAGGTATTGGATGCACTAGAGAGGTCGGAGGAGATAGAAAGGTCAAATATGCTGCTCATGCCAAGGAGTTGGAAAAACTAAAAAAAATTAGCACTCTCAAAAGATCAAAGCTACCATGGAGGATTATTACGCCAAGGTTGGGTGATTGTTTGATGATTATAATAATGTCAAAACTAAGTTCAAAGAAATATTGGATGAGATCCATGCAGTGGTTGAGAAGATGGAGTCCGACCTTGTTGATTTGAAGGTGAAGGTGGTGGAATGGAAGGCTGAAAGGGTCTCTCTTCGGGATAAGCCTAAGGCCATGACCGCTGAGAAGGCTACTGAAACCAGTAAAGTTGAAAACCTACAAGCAAAATGCAATGAGATAAACAGTCAGCTTGATCTGTTAGAGGATCTTCTGGATGAAATTTACTTCAGTTACTGAAAAGAGATTGGCATTGATGGATGACTACTAAGAAGTCATGGTCTCCATCCACAAATGATTAATCAAGGAAGCCAAGGCTACTAGTAAATTTGGTGGGCCACCATTTAGTCTTGAGGCTATTAACGCTCACTTCACAGCGAAGAAGAGGGAAGTTGTCCGCCTAGGCTATGTAAAATTTTCTAAGGCTAAGAAAGCCTAGAAATAGGAGAAGGAAAGAAAGAAGAACGATGACATGACTTCAGGGGCAGCAACTCAAGGTCATTTCAAAAGGTTAAATATAAAGTGTCATTTCAAAAAGTTTTTGAAATAAAACTCGAATATTTGGCTCCTATGGTTTCAAAATAATAAGGTATTTTGATTAAAGAGTATTATTAACAAATGAAGTTTTTAATTGGGTTAAATTTAATAATGAGGTTGAATAAACTTTGTTTTATTAGACCGTGTTTTTTGATTTTAACATCTAAGAAGTGAAAAATTACGTGAGTTTACTGAGCCGGCTAATAAAAGTCTTTATCCTAAAGATGTTTAAGAAAAAGCAGACACCAGTTGGAGTTTGGATATCAGCATTCTACTCTTCTTAGCTACTTACCAGACTAAATAGGTAAAGAAGTTGTATTGGTTGACTCAGTTTTAAGACCCAAATTATTTTGGACCTACATCTGAATAATTAAAAGTGGATAGAATTAAAAATCCGATGTTTTGTATATGCTCTTAGGATGTAGGAGAGTATTATACAAGTTAATAAATTTAAAATGATTTTATGAGGGTTTCATAAATAAAGTTGTATCATTTTAAATTGTTTGAACCTAAACTGGAATTTTTTGAAATGTTTTCATAAATATTTTAGGAAGGGTAAAAAGTAACTGGGTAGATAAGAACCAACAAGATGAGTACATAAGCTGTACGTAGATCATTTCCCTTTTCACTTAATTCTCAATCCATAATTTGAGTACATGACTTGAGGTGTTCCACACCGTTCCGAATTAGGATTTATCACTCGATTTTTAACAGTGAACACTTGGTGAATATTCTTAATGTGGAATCAAAAGTTTTCTATCATGGTATATACCTATATATGGAGAATGGAGGTTTCTAATTAAGAAGCCCGATCAGAGTCCGCACTAGGAAGTTGGGTAAGCGATACTAGTTCGGAAGTAAAGTTATGTATTCCAGTGAGTGACCAAATCAGATTTTGCATAGGAATGATCTATGTACATCATACAGACTGATGAGTAGTGTTAAGTGTTTCTGGGTTAGGGTTGTGGTAAAATTTTGGGCTTGAAATTCTTTTTAAGGGGGAGAGTGTAATGGCCCGGATTTCACTGCTTTGATTTATGAATATTTAATTAATTTTAAATATTCAAATAATAGATCTTATAACTAAAATAATTTTTATTTAAATAGTAAATAATGATGGTGAAATAGTTTTCCAGATTTGTTTACAAATATATTTAGTTTGAAGAAAAATCGAAAACGTGACCAAAGTTCGTTTTTCGAATTTTTGACTTTTAGTCGACTAAAAGTTGTCGAAAACGTTGTATACACTATTGTATAATTATATACTTACAAATAGTTAGTATATGTTTGATATATATATATATATATGCATATACTTAAGTATATAATGTTGATGTGACCTTTTATTAAATTTAGATAAAACAAAATTTAAAAAGATGTTTAACATGAAATGACACCTTAAGAAACATTATTACAAGTGATGTTTAATGCTTGTTAGCTCAAGGGGGGATGTCATATGCATGTAAAAAGTAGGGGAGACAGGGTAGATGATGTGGTAAAAATTAAAAGGAGGGCATGTACTTAAGGCCATTTTGGTAATTTACCAAATGCATCTTATATAAAAGTAATTTTCAAATTTCTATTTCTCATTTTATTCATTTTCTTTCTCATTTCAAAAAATCCATTTCCTTTCTAAGTTTTAAAAACCTCTTTAATGGCTTCTCTCTTACTTCTAATGTTCAAAATCCTAACTTTATCACTTTTTAATTCATGAAGCCTTGTTTAAACACTCCTTCCACTTCTACACCACCTCCTTGCTAAAATAAGTTGAAAGACCCCTTAATCACCCAAGGCTAAACTTTGTTCTCTTCATGGCTGAACCATCTTGGCCCTTAAAGCCACCAAAAATCAATTTTTTTTGTTAAAGACAAAGTAAAGATCTAGGCTCGGTTTAAAAGTTAGTAAAATTCTAGGTTATTTGGATAGATTTTTGGTGAGTAAAGCTAGCTAATTTATCTAGAGTAATAACTTTAAATCTTGCTTGTTTTGATGGTTAAATATGATACTTGTTGGAATGAAATGGATGTTGATTTGTATGTGTAATATGTGCTTGGATGTGAACTGTATAGATTTGGAATTAAAAGTTAAAGTAAGTTAGTTAGTAAAGTTTGAAAGTTAGATTCTTTACTAGTTATATGTTGTGATGGCATATACTTATGTTATGATCTTATGTGCATGTTGTTTTATGCTAAGAAAGTTAGCATATAGACTTGTATAAGCAATATAGAGATCACTTGCTTTTGAAAATTTGTTTTACTTAAATGTTTATTAAAAAGGGTTTACAAAGTTTTAAAAAATTTACTTTTTAGTTTCAAAACTTTTTCTAAAGTTAGAAAGTAGGTTTAGGTAAAAGAGTAAAGTTTTAAAGGTATTCGATTCTTAAAAACAAGTTTTGAAAATTAAGGGTCATGTGGTGATAGTTGCTAATAATGCAGTTCATGGAAACGAACTCTTTTTGCAAAATTAAAATGTTTTTACTTAAAGATATTTTTGAAAAGTGTTTTCAAAACAAATTATAAGTAATAATAAGTAATTATTAATTAATTTATTATTTATTTATTTAATGACTAATTAATTAATTAAGTAAGTTAGGTAATTAGTACTTAATCATTAGTTAACAAAAGTAATTTGTACTTAAGTGTTAATCAAGTTAGATAATAGTAATTAGTTAATTAATTAAAGGTTAATTATTATTTAAATTATTTATTTAAGATTAATTATTAATTAATGTTTATCATAAAAGGGTTTAATTACTAATTAAGTTAAATTTAATTAAGATTGAATTAAGGCTCAATTAATATTTAAATTATCATTTAATAAAGGTTTTGTTACTCCAAAAATCAGCCTTTCGACTTTGTCAAAACCGTTATAGGCAGAAGTCAAAGAAGGACAAGTGAAGAATGTTCTAGCTAAACCTTTCGAAGGAGTCGAAGGGATGCTACCGTTAAAGTCTGGAAGCTTCAAAACCTTTCGAAGGCGTCAGAAGGTCTCCATAACAAAGGTCCAGTGAGTTCATACCATTTGAAGGAGACAAAGGAGTCGAAAGCAACCTTCCGCCTGCAATAGCCACCTTTCGACTGAGTCATTTCATATGCATGATGACCTTTCGATTGGGTCAAAGCAGCACCTTTCGAAGACAATGAGAATAGGAACTGGCATATGCATCAAACCTTTCGACACCAAAGGTTTCGCCTTTATTTAAACTATGTGAAAGCAAGCATTGTCCAGGACAACCCCTTCGAAAGCTATGGTAAGCCTTTCGAATTGGTCGAAACCAGTGTGATCCAGGAGGGTTCCGCATCAGATCAGAAGCAAGCACTCAGGCGTAACCAACATAATCGAAACCATTGAACAATGCTTATCAATAGAGTCAAGAGCACTTACAAGGCAATACAAAGTAGAGAGGCGCAACCCTTCCTTTCGATAAAGATGAAGCATACTTAAGTCATTCGGCAGCCACCTTTCGACCAAGTCGGAAGCATCAAGGTCGAAAGATGCTGACCCGCATCTATAAATAAGACCCAAGAGGTCACGTTTTGGGGATCCGATCCGATCTCTCCCATTCTAAACTTGTATTTCTTTAATCAAAACTATTGTAACCCTAATTGGGGATTTAAAGTAATAAAATCATCATTTTCTTACGAAAGGGAAGTTTCAAGTATTTTAGATTACTTATCATTTTATCAAAGTTCTTGTCTGTTTCACTCTTGTGTTTTTGGTTACGCCATCATCGAAAGGCCACTGTCAACACAGTCGAAACCTAGCAAAATTTAAACAACTTCAAGTTCATTCTTCAAGTAACCTTTCTATGAGTTTTAGCTTTCGACAAGGTTGAAACCATGTCATGGTTACTTAAACCCTCAACTAGTACAAGGAGCTCGAGGATCCGGCTTTCGATAAAGTCGAAACCCTTCATCATAGCATTGTAGCTTGAGATCACTAGTTAAAACCCAAGAAGGTTAAGCTCACAGCTTCGACGGAGTCGAAACCCCTACCTTAGATTCCTGGACCAAGTTTTAACACCTAAACCACCTTTCTTTTGACAGATTCGGAACCTCTGTCTCAGATTCTAGGATAAAGTCCCAGTCAATAACCAAACTTTCGACAAGGTCGAATCCAACTAAGAGAAACCTTATCCAGGGTATTTCATCTATTTCAAAAAGGAAAGCTTTCGAAAGAGAATCTACACTAACTCTATAGGATCGAAAGGTCATTAAGCATTGAAACCAACCCTTTCGAATGAGTCGAAAGGTCAATCTGGTTAACTTTTGTCTACTAAAGCCTATTTGAAAGGAAATTCAAGAAGGATGCATTCCTTCCTTTCTACATTATTTGCCTAAGGAATAAACTTTATTCCTTAGCACAACTTTGGGGTGTTGCTAAGAAATCTTATTAACATTTTTGGCACTAGAAGGAGGGCTTGAACCTCCGACTTGGTTAAACCCCCAACACTACTATTCTCTAACCCCACTCAACCCTATCTCAAGTTCATCCACTTTGATTTAATCATGGCTAGAAGAATCATAAGTTTAGATTAAGGATCTTCTGAACCGTATTTGATAGGATTCTCCCCAATAACCATCAGGGATTCCAATCAGAATAAAGAGCAAAGACTTAGATTAGAAGCTTTAAGAATTATATAAAAAAAAGTGGAATCTTATGATCCTGAGAAGTGGAGTTTAAATACTTTTCATGTTGGCCCCACCCCCATCTTTGCACTAGGAAAGAAGACAAATGGAAGTGACAATGTCTTCAATCAAATGAGAAGAACAATCCAACATTATTCCAAAGGCACCATCTTTGAGAAAGAGATAATGGATGATTACAATGCCTTTTCACATAAGTGGCAACCAACTATAGCAAGAACACTTCCAGCTCAAGAAATTCAAAGGGTGGTAAAAAGAAAAGCAATCGAAGACTATGAAATAATAAGGCCAAGGAACAAAAAGTCAAAAAGCCATCCGCAAGAATCAAACTTCAAGTCTAGACTTCTAAAGGAATGCGACTTAACAACATCTATAGAAAACGTCTACTTGCTTACCAAGAATGAGCTTAACTACTGGCCATCACAAAAGAAAAGCCAAAATATGAAAGGAATTTGGGAGGATCCTATTTCCACTACCATATGATGAATGGTCATGAAACCAACCATTGCAGAGCCCTGGAGCGGATGATCATAAATTTCTTCCAACAAGGAAAAATTCAAGAGTTTGTAAAAAGAATTTGAGACAAAGCCAATAAGGAGCTACTTTTCATAAAAATAAAATCTATATGGTTGGGAGTGAAATGCTCCTTATATTGGGATACTACCTAAGATGGTAGTCTACCTAAGATGGTAGAAAAGCCTCTGTCCACGCCAAGTTGGCCAGGGTGGAGCACCTCCTGAAGGGAGGGCGGGTAAGCCTTTAGCCGCGCCATAAAATGGCTAGGTTAAAGCACCGAACAAGCCCTTGGTCGCGCCTCTGGTCAGGTCAAGGCACCTCCTGGAGAGAGGACGGAGTAGCCTTTAGCTGCACCATAAGATGGCCAGGTTAGAGCACCGAACAAGCCCTTATCCATGCCATGCTATGGCTAGGGTAAGGCACCTCCTGGAGGGAGGACAAAGTAAGCCTTTATCCGCTCCATAAGATGGCCAGGGTAAAGCACCGAACAAGCCCCTATCCATCCCGTAAAAGGGCCAAGGCAGGGCGCCTCTGGAGAGAGGTTAGGTAAGTCCTTGGTTCCAGTCTCTAAGATGAGCTAACTAAGAGCACCGGACAATCGTGGACTAAGACGTCCAGGCCCAAGAAGATGCCCATCAAACAGTGGACTAAGATGTTCAAGCCCAAGGAGAGGCTCATTCTATAATGGACTAAGACGTCCAAGCCCAAGAGGAGACACATTCAGCAATGGACTAAGATGTCTAAGCCCGAGAAGAGGCTCATAGAATCATGGACTAAGATGTTCAAGCCCAAGAAAAGGCATTTCCAATTATGGACTAAGACATCCAGACTCAAGAGGCAACTAGGAAAATTACTTATACACAAGACCTGAAGGGTTCACACATCAGAGGAGTAGAACAGATCTCCACTTATAAATACTCAAACCTGGGTTTCAGGAGTTTTATTTCTAAACAGCATCTATTAATACCCAAATCTGGGTATCAGGTCTCTCATACTAGAATTTCATCTATTAATATCTGAATCTGGGTTTCGGGTCTTTCATATCTAAATGACGTCAATTAATACCAGAACCTAGGTTTTGGGACATTCATTTTAGAACTTCATTTATTAATACCCGAATCAGGGTTTTGGGTCTCTATCATTCACTGATTATCTTAATATACCTGAATCTGGGTATTGAGACAATTACTTATTTGAGCCCTAATCTAGGTATGAAATTTCAATAATGGATTTCTATTTATCTATCACTAATGCCCGAATATGGGTCAAAAAAATACTCTCAAGAGAATTATTGTTATAAGTTTCTGTTGATACCCGAATCTGGGTCTTGGATTACTGAGTCGTCAAATTTCACTAAAGCCTAAGAATGGGTCTCCGGGATTCTATTACAAATATTCAGGCAATGATTTCTGGATTCAATCCTATATTAACTATCTCTTGAAGAATTAATATCTAATATTTATACCCTTGTGATAAGGTGGGATTTCCTATCAACAAATTTCAGATATTCCAGCCAAATAGTTGAAGTTAAATTCTTGATTATTTCTCATCACGGTTAAAAGATGGGATTTAGATGTTTACAACAAATTACTTTTCATGCAATTAACAAGATGATTTGTTAACCTAAACAAATGATATACATAGACTGGTATGACAATCTCAAGCTAACAATTAGAGATATTGTTTGCTTCATACTTTATAGGGAAATCAGCATAGCAAAGTGAAATGAAAGATTTAGCAAATACGGAAGAAATAAATGAGCTATCGAAAAGCATTTCAGAAGTAACTTTACAGAAAATAATTACAAATCAGGTGATATTTACAAAATTTATATGATTTACATAAGTCATGTAATAATTTATGACACTATGAAGTTTCTCACATATATACAAAATGAGTTTATACATTTCAAAGATACGGATATATCATAAGTCTTGGGCGGCTTTGTCAAGATTCTCGGCAATTGAAGGATCAGTTACGTGACGAATCATAGTGCAAAGAACTTCTTTCCGTTTCTTTTCCTTCTTTCTTATGCTATTTGCATCGTCAATTGCATCAATATTTGTTTTTAGAGCACGATTGAAAGCTCTATTGGCGCCCCTTAAGGTCTTGGTATCCCTCTCTAACTCTGTAGTGCGCTTCTGGAGGAAGTATTTATCACGTTCGAGCTTTTGAACTTTGGCGGCATACTCATTTATATTTTGAGAATATTTCACCCTTTGTTGCTCATCAAAATACTTGGCTATTTCAAACTTGACTCTCCTACACCAATTACCCATGGCATTTTCATCTAAGCCTGGAGGAGGGTTAGTCATTGAGGGAAATTTTTGAACAGCAAGAGTATTTGACCTCGTGGGTCTGGAAATCGAGGGAGTAGTGTGAGGAGTTGGTAAAGCAATGCTCGATGTGTTGTCTCCTATAATAAACTCCAATGATTCACACTGCACCCGACTATCCTTCAGTTTCAACTCCAAATCACTAATTTGTTGAATAAGCTCCGACATCTTATGATCGAAGTCAATCGAAGGGTTAGACTTTATCTGTCGCTTCAGTGATAGAATCATTCCATCTCTGTTTTTGATTTCAGTCTCAAGATAAGAAATTTGATCCTTCTGATTGCTGGCAATGGTTTTTTCAAGAAAATATCTTTTGTGCCATTTCAAAGCTTCGAGCCACCGAAGCATTCCAATAAGTATCGTCGCTAAGCTCAATCCTTCCGCTTGATTTTAATAGTTTCTCTCTAAGAGAAGCGACGCGTGATGATAGGTTAAAAGGGAGAGAAACTATAGATAATTGAAGCTCCTATTCAAACAGAAAAAAGCAAAACAAGGTTAAAATCAGAATGAAGAATTTCTTTATTATTACGATAGAAGATTACAATTTGAACAACAACAAAGTCAAAAGATACAATAAAAAAATTGGTTGACGTTTAAAGCTTAGAAACTACATTTTTAACTTTGTCTAATGAATTGGCAGAAAGATTAACCATAGAATCAAAAGGAATGTTTAGTCCCTCCGGGGTTAACACCGGGGGACATTTGCTATAGTCCCATTTCCTAGTTGGAGGACTGTTGCAGCAGTAAATTAATTTTGTATGGAATGTTCTGATCTCTTTAAGGAATGTCTCTTTTTCATCACCAAGGAAGTCAAAGCGAAGGTGAGGATATTTCAAATAGATTTTTTGTAAATCTCTGAGAAAACAATATCTTGCTAATTTCAAAGACTTTAATATTGTTGCCTTTTCAAGATAAATTCTTCTCGGTTTAATATACTGGCTTAAATGGTCTCTAGAAATAAGACGACCTAACGAACAGTCACTCTGTGATAATATAATAAAATGAAGCTAAGCATAAAAGTAAGACTAAAACAAGTATTTATAAAACAATACAATGTCACATGTTTACAACTACTTATCTGGTTCATACAATACAGATTTAGAAAATAATTCAGATACAAATTTGTTCTTGTAATACTCAAGCTTTTCTGGGAGGAGATCCTGGGGAATCAATCTGACACGTGGTAAGTTCCAACAAGCTCCAGGATGCGGGTCAGATCTAAATTCATCTAAGTATCCCTAGTGAAAACGTCTAAGTAAACCCTCACTGAATTCGTCCAAGTAAGAAAAATCAATAATTGAATGTCTACAACAAGCTTTATATAAAAAGTTGACTAAATGTCTCTCTCTTCAATTAGCATCCAAAATAAAGTAATTAACTCCCGATTTTCCTTTAAAAGAGTGTCGTATCGGAGGCGCGCTCTCTTTAGTAAGGGAGCAGCCTTCTGATGTTTAAAAGATGCCAGCATCGAGGCGCTCCTGCCAAGCCTATGATACTTTTTAGAGAGTACATTATGCTCCATTATCTGCTTATCTAACTCCCTATATAACTTGTTTATTTCAGCTTGTTTTCTCTCAAGTTTTGTTTTATAAGGGAGGGTGAGTTTCTTCCTTATCTAAAATGAATGATTTGCACTATTATTATCTTCGAAGTGAAAGATATTTAAATAGAAAATCTCATACCTGTGATATTGGGACAGAAGCCTGGGAAGCCTGCTCTTTCCCTTTAGGCTCTTCAACATGACCAGGAGCAGGCTCATCCTCTTAAGGAGCAGAAGGTCCAATAGATTCTGGTGGGGTAGTTGTAGGAAGGGTTGTCTCTTTATCTGAAGCTTTGGTGTTGTCATTCCCATCCTTATCAAAGGTTTCATTGTGATCACCGCCATCTCCACCTGAGCCCTGACCATCATCAACGTTATCATCATTATTGTCGTTGTGGTCATCATCATCATTTTTAGCATCGCCTTCTTCACAGGCGGCATCATCGTTGTCACCTTCATCTTCAGAGTCCGATTCAATATCAAAAGAGAGGACGTCAAAGAAAAGGATCCTAGAAGCGTCAATTTCATCCTCTTCGGTAGGCTCAATCCCCGCTTCATTTGGTTGATATTGCCCATTACTCTATCAACTGGGGCAGAGTCAAGCGAGGGAAAACCAAAGTTAGGACACTTCTTAAAGTTTTCAGCATAGGCGAGCATAAGGGGTTCTTCATAAGAGTTCAGCAACATTTGCCCTAGAGTAGAAGTGAAAAATTGAGAAACTCGTTGCTTAGCATTAGAAATGGTATTGACAGCGAGTTTCAGTGAAGCTCTGGTTTTCTTGAACTTTTCCTCCAAAGAAACATTCTTGGCAGATAAGTGAGCTTTCTCATCATCAGAATCTTTTAAAGTAAGCTCCATTGTGAATTTTTCGTCAGCAAAGAGTTGACGAGCCTTTCTTTCTGCCAAGAGATCAGCTTCTGCTTGGGCAAGAGAAGCTTTTAATTGTTCCAACTTTGAGATAGCTTCATCTTTAGCCATAGAAATAGAGGACACTTGGTTCTTAAGAGAAAAAATTTCCTCTTGGAATTTAGAGGACTCAGTAGAGGATTTGAGTGCTTGCTCATTCATAGCTAACCAACTCTTAGAAATCTAAAAAAAGAAAACATAATACAAGTTAGAGATTTAGAGAAAACTAGTAATAACAAAGTCAATTAAGGTAAAACTCACCAAAAGTTGCTGCTCTATCAAAGAGCGATAATGTCCCGCCAAATTAGAGACAATTGAAGGCGGGCGAACAGAAGTGAAAGATTCGCAATGCAAGATGGACTCGGTTATCTCTTCAAAATTAATGGAAGGAGGAGAACAAGACGACGGCTTTGAAGGAATTTGCTTTGAGGAGGGAGTCGTCAGCAAAGTCCTTTGCATTTTCTCAAGTGCAGCTGGAGAATTAGAAATGGAAATGCATGATAGGGGATCAATCCTAATAGGGGTTTGCACTGGTTTGTCTTTGGGAGCCTCCACAATTGGGCTCTTCGGAGCTTTGTCAAAAGATAAGCGTTCTTCTTCCTCTACATCTATAACTTTAGCAGCCTTCTTTGGTGGCTCTATTTCAGACGGTTCCATCAACTTCTTTTTGAAAGCCTTCTTGGATTTGGAGAGAGATTCAATGATAGATGGGGCTCCAGAGGTTGTAGGAGGGGGAACGACACCTCTAGCAGGCATTGTAACCAGAGAAGCAGCTGTAAAGGACCCAAATAGATTAAAAATTAGCGAAATAATTCAAAAAGCAACAAAAACAGAAAGCAATTGCTGTGTAGATAATTTACCGAAGTGTTCTACGCAAATGGGTGACATGGGAGAAAAGTGTTCGGAATCTCCCAAGGAGAGGAAGCATTTTCCCTTCGAAGTATGCTGGATCAAAGGGGATAGCCCTAAAACCCTTTGCTAGGGAGAAGAAAAAAATGCTTCCTCAAGTTTGATGGTATCAGCAGCTTCAGTCGATTTTCTATCTTAATAGAAGCCACGATAAGGGATTCCACCATTATTCTATCTGCTTCATTGAGTTCCTTAGCAGGAGAACCTGGTATAAGATAAAGATTAGACAAGGGAAGAAATAAAATGGAAGGAAGATAATGAAAACTTGAACTTACGGGGAGAAGAAAAGATCCCACTGATGTTTGGGAAACATCGAGCAAAGAAAAACTAGTTTTCCCAATCTTTAAACTTGTTAACCCCATCCGATATAAGCTTCTTTTGGGGGTTGGCTCTGAAAATTTGATGATTGAGAGTGCTAAGTTTGACCAGTCAAGTCAAGTAGTTTAGAATTTCAGCATTTAAGGAAGGAAGTCCTGACTCTAGTGCCATCAGTTCCAGAGATAAAAGGTAGGTGTATACGTTTGGAGATAGCTGAATAGGAGCAATTTCGAGATGTGAAAGAAATCTAGATAAGAATTCAAGAAAGGGCAGAAATCCTTTGTGCCATATATGGACAGCGGTGTAAGCGAAGAACCCTTCAGGAGAGTTGTTGATAGTGTCAGTCTCCCTGGGTGGAATAGCTTCCATGCCAATAATTCCAAAGTCCTTAAGGATGGCATCAACCTCGTCCTAAGAAGGTACCAAAGAATGCTTCGAGATGGCGTCAAGTTTCTTTGGAGAACTCATGATTCTGCTAGGTGAAAATGTTTCAGTTAAAATTTCCAAGTTTATACGAATATAGTATTCATATCAGCAATTAGTCAAGGACCTACTTGAGTAACTTAAACAAAAATCCAAACATAAAGCTTTAAATTTACAAAAAAAGTTTAAGTTAAAAATAAAAGGTATTAGGATTTTAACAAAGTGGATGGGAAAGAGACAATAACATTTAGTAAATACCCATCGGCAAGGTCAAAGACTAAATAGGAGTGTTCATGGAGCTTTCGACAAAGTCCAAAAGAAAAGGAAGTAAAAATTTAACCATAACCTTCTGACAATTTCGAAAGCACAAATATGAGCATTTACTGGCTTTCAACATGGTTGAAAGGAAAGATGAGAACGTGAAGTGGCACTTTGTCGAAAGCTCCACAGTAACTAAGTTGTTAAAAGGAAGTAGTCCAAGTTAACTTAAAACTTGAACAAAAATGTTTGCTTCAAACATTTCATAAACAAAGTAACAAGACCCTTTGACACTGTCGAAACCTTTGACTTAGGTTTCCTAAGAGAGATACGAATGTTGATGAAACCTAATATATTCATCGAGTCGAAAGGTTTTAGGTTAAACTCATATGCACTTAGAACGTTTCGACAAAGACATGACAAAAATAACTCAAGAGGGTTTCGACTCATTAGATTAAAATGGTGTCGAAAGAGTCGAAGGGTTATGATGGTTCTAGAAGAAACTGGATTGCAATTGACACAAAAGGTTTCGACTAAGTTGAAACAGTTTGTTATTGAAGGGGTTGATACACTTTACTTAACTACATATCCTTTCGACAAGGTTGATCAAATTGGCACTACAACACCTTTGGACCCCATCGAAAGGGGCTAAGGAAGCAGAACCAATGTTGCCGCCACAATCACTTTCGAAGGGGTAGAAAGGTCATTTTATGGTGCCAAATTTTCAATTCGTACATTTGAAACATCCGGGCGAAGAAAGCAAGTTCCACTATCTTCCCCAAACCCGATTGCAAATCCATAGTTTCAAATTTTTCTTAAAATAAATAAATTAATCCTGTTATGGAAATGAATTTTAACAGAGATCAAACCTTTTCGATTTCAAAAGTATGAAGATTTTTATCAAACTGAAAATCCTTATTTTCTAAAAGAAACGAAAATCGTAAATATTGGAATAAAAATCCAAAACGAGAAATAAATTCTATTGAATTAGAAAAGTTTCTCAGCAAATCGAACTAAACCCACTCTCAAAAAATGGAAATTCATGCATTTCAAGGTCGAATCTCGATTTTGAAATCTAGAAAATCCAAATTCGACTAAAACACAAACAACAGAGAAGAAAACTAGCAAACATAGAGATGAAACTAAACTTAAGAATTAGATTTGATGTTTACTTTGATTTATGAAAGCGGATAGAAAATTTGAGGAAATTTAGGAATTTCTTTACTTTTGCTTCAAAATTTGATTGCATGTAAATGAGGAAGAAGAAGAAACAACTTACTTATAAGAAAAGTCTTCCTAGGGCTACCAACCGTTAGATCATATTCGAATAAGGGGCCCAGATTCACACGGGAAGACCAAAGGGTGGGAAACTTTTAGGTTTCGACATAGATGACTTGGAAAGTCATGACTATCCCTTCACAGAGGGGGTGCAAATGTTATTCCAAAAATCAGCCTTTAGACTCGAAACCGTTATAAGCAGAAGTCAAAAAAGGAGTGAAGAAGGTTCTAGCTAAACCTTTCAAAGGAGTCAAAGGGATGCTACCGTCAAAGTCTGGAAGCTTCAAAACCTTTCGAAGGTGTCGGAAGGTCTCCATAACAAAGGTCCAGTGAGTTTATGCCTTTCGAAGGAAACAAAGGAGTTGAAAGCAACCTTCCACCTGCAATAGCCACCTTTTGACTAGGTCATTTCATATGCATGATGACCTTTCGATTGGTCAAAGCAGCACCTTTCGAAGACAATGAGAACAGCAACTGGCATATGCGCCAAACCTTTCGACACCAAAGGTTTCGCCTTTGTTTAAACTATGTGAAAGCAAGCATTGTCCAGGACAACCCCCTCGAAAGCTATGGTAAGCTTTTCGAACCGGTCAAAACTAGTGTGATCCAGGAGGGTTCCGCATCAGATCAAAAGCAAGTACTCAAGCGTAACCAACATCATCGAAACCATTGAACAATGCCTATCGATAGAATCAGAAGCACTTACAAGGCAATACAAAGTAGAGAGGCGCATCCCTTCCTTTCAACAAAGACGAAGCATACTTAAGTCATTCGACAGCCACCTTTCGACCAAGTCGGAAGCATCAAGGTCGAAAGGTACTGACCCACATCTATAAATAAGACCCAATGGGTCATGTTTTGGGGATCCGATCCGATCCCTCCCATTCCAAACTTGTATTTCTTTAATCAAAAGTGTTGTAACCCTAATTAAAAGATTAATTTGGGGATTTGAAGCAATAAAGTCATCATTTGCTTATGAAAGGGAAGTTTTAAGTATTTTAGATTACTTATCCTTTTATTAAAGTTCTTGTCTGTTTCACTTTTGTGTTTCAGGTTATACCTTCAACGAAAGGCCACTGTCAACACAATCGAAACCTAGCAAAATTTAAACAACTTCAAGTTCATTCTTCAAGTAATCTCCCTTTGAGTTTTAGCTTTCAACAAGGTCGAAACCAAGTCACTATTACTTAAACCCTCAACTAGTACAAGGAGCTCGAGGATCCAGCTTTCGACAAGGTCAAAACCCTTCATCATAACACTATAGCTTGAGATCACTAGTTAAAACCCAAGAAGGTTAAGCTCACAGCTTTCGAAGAAGTCGAAACCCCTACCTTAGATTCCTAGACCAAGTTTTAAAACGTAAACCACCTTGCTTTCGATAGAGTCGGAACCTCTGTCTTAGATTCTAGGATATAAGTCCCAATCAATAACCAAAGCTTTCGACAAGGTCGAATCCAACTAAGAGAAACCTTATCCAGGGTATTTCATCTATTTCAAAAAGGAAAGCTATCGAAAGAGAATTTACACTAACTCTACATGGTCGAAAGGTCATTAAGCATTGAAACCAACCCTTTCGACTGAGTCATAAGGTCAATCTGGTTAACTTTTGTCTACTAAAGCCTATCTGAAAGGAAATTCAAGAAGGATACATTCCTTCCTTTCTACATTATTTGCCTAAAGAATAATATTCATTCCTTAGCATAAATTTGCGTTGTTGACAAGAAATCTTGTTAACAGGTTTAAACTCTTATTTAATTATTAATTAAAGATTAATTATGGTCTAAATTATTTATTTAAAGATTAACTATTATTTAATTATTTATTTAAAGGATAATTAATATTTAATCATTTAAAAGTTAATTATTGTTTAATTATTAACTAAACGTTTGATTATTATTGAAATAACGAGTTTAAATGATTTTTCAATTATTAAATAAAGGTTTTAAAGTTGTAAACCACTTTATTCTTAAAGATTGGTTTTGTTTTTAAAGCAATTATCTTTTGAAAGTGTTTCAAAACCAAGGAATTTCTCTGTCGACTACCTTTATGTTAGCACAACTGAATATGAAACCCAATGACATATGTTTAGTAGAATAGAACACTGTTCTGCTAGTTAAATTATATTGGACATCTGTTTGGAAGAATAAATTACAGTTCTGCCATAATTCACCAAGTATATTATGTTGACATCTGTTTCAGCAGAATAAAAACCCAGTTCTGCTATTTTGGTAACTTGGACATTTACCTATATGTTGATTGGTTGTTATTTGTTGATACCTTTTACCTGCTTGTTATGTAAATAACTATGTTATAACTTGGAAAGTTAAACTTAATTAAATGTGAACTATTATGGTCGCTAAGCCTCTTCCTGAATTTATGAAGTCAAATATTTAAATTTTATCCTTTTTGAAAATTGTTTAAAGTTTCTATTATTTTTAAGAGATATTTAAAGGATAATTAAGTAATTATTCTATCAAAAATGTTTGAAGGTAATTTAATACTTTTTAAATGATTGTTTAAAATAATTATTTTGGTAATGTGATTTAAAGAGAATTCAATGAAGAATGTTTAAATAATAACTTGTTTATTTAAAGGTATTTTAAATAATTGATGTTATTAAAGGAACTTTGTTGATTAAAGTTTATTAAAGAAGTTTTGTTTAAAATAAGGAAAGTATTTAAAAGGAATTTACAAATTTAAAATAGATCTTAAAATTTGGAAAAGAGTTAAATAAATTATTTTGGATATTTATAAAAGAGATTTATAAATGATTTTGGATTTTTATAAAAGAGTTTATAAATGTTTTTGATATTTATAAACAGACTTGGAAATTTATAAAGAAATTTTATAAATAGATTTGGAGTTTTGGTAAAGGAGATTTCCATAAATGAAAGAGATTTATTAAAAGGATTTATAGAAGAAATTTATAATAGAATTTGAGATTTGGATTTCCCTTAACTGACATTCTTAATTATGGTGGTGTCGAACTTTCGTTCCATGCTTAATACCGAAGGAATAATGTTTGGGGTTATTCTTATCTCTAATGTAAATAACTTTTGTTTTGATCCTTTTAATATGATTTTGAAATAAAAAATCTTTCACAATATTTTAGGAATATACTTATGCCAGTAAGATATGTATATGAATATTTTGATAAATATTTGAAAAGAGATTTAAATAAATGAAAGATTTATTTTGAGGCTTAGTGGTTGCTATGGGTAATTAAATCTCTAAATTTTTTTATTTGATAGTAAAATAACCGACTATCAAGATCTTAGCCAGTTTTGACTAAGGAAGGAAATAAAAGCTCCGCGTGTTCATACAGTTTGAGTTCCCTTAGGAGAACCCATTCGGGTGAAACGTCTCTTACTTTAAGGAATATAATAGAGATCCCTTTAGGAATCTGGTTTAGTCCAATTACTTCTAAAAGAACCGGGAATGAGTCCATCGAAAATTATCGGTTGTTGCTTCGGAGAGACCGGGATCAGATTTGTTATCCGAAAACCACTTCAAACTAACATATGCGTTCGAGTGGAAGACATCTTGAGGATGATCTAATATGGAGCTCTTTGGAGTGTAAGGGCTACTTACTACTGATCCTGAGGGTTATTCCAAAATGGATGTAGTAGAGGTAGTGCTTTCGGTTTCGTTCAGACCTAAAACAAACTTGTATGGATGAATGCTGGCATTGCATCTCTGCTTGGAGGACGGTGTTAGCATTCCAAGAGTAAATAGTAGGAGTGCAGTCTCTCGAGCCTCATAACCTAGGAATGGCTAAAACAAGGGATGACGTAAAGCTATGTGGGTCGTGCCTACTAGGGTATGGTCATCCCTTATCTAGATTGAGATTTTCGCTTTTATGTATGCTTAGAGGCCCATTTGGTTGTTTAATCACAACCTGGGGATGATCATATTCGGTACTATCCAGTCAGCGGTAGGACGTTCTTGCTTATAGAGGGTCCCGACGAGGCCCTTGGGTACATTTTTCTAGGGGTGTACCTTTCGGAAGGTAGTCCCATACCTTGCCATTTGTCAGTATCCATTCTCCAATAAGCGCCTTTAGTTTTTGATTGTATTCCTATTATTGTTATGATATACACACGTCACAGCTACTTGATTATTGATATTTTAAACCTATGGACATTATTATAATATTATTGGATTTTTATAATAAAAATGGTTTGCTTATCGTAAGGTAAAAACCCGTTCGTGTTTATGTGCAACGTGATCTTACTAGATACCTTTTATTTTGTAAAGGGTTTCAAATGTAGAAATCAATATGATTTGATTGAGCTTTCTCATGCCGGTTCACCAGACTGATCTGGGCGTTATTTTCTTATAATCCTCGGGTCCGCCCGAACATATTTTCTAGATTTAGCTTGATGCTTTAGAGCTTTCAGGAGATGAGCTGGATTCTCTAAGATGTATTCACGTATCTTATATTTTTCCGCTATTCTGTTTGTTTTCTTCTTATCTGTATTTATCAGCAATTGTAAGGACATGCTATTATAACTGTCTAGGCTGATAATAAGTTAGTGTCTCTAATGTTATTTATATAATAAAGTTGATTTCTTTTTGTAAAGATTTATGTATATTATATATTTCTTGTCATGATGTGAGATTTTGTTCTATCTTTTCTTTCTTTAACCCCAAATGACCTGTCTTTCGAACACATAAATGATGGGCACATAAATACCGAGAATTTATTAAGTGTCGTCTTTAGGTGTAAGAAAGGAAGATCGTTACACCCAAGCTCGAGCTAAAGATGGTGGTTGGGCAAAAATAAAATGAAAGAGGCCAGAAAAGGCAGCTTCGATTAACAAAGGTTCAGTACCCCAACATCTTCAACTTGGAAGCATCCTTCAAAAGCTCTAGGTTTGCAATCCTAGGTCGTTAAAAAATTCTCGGTTGTTGCTAATGAAAAAAATGTCATTTTCGGAGGTAGTTAAAGGTGTTGGTGGTTTCAAATTAGAAAATTATAATCTAGAATATCTTGCTTTTATTATTACTAATGTAAAACGGAAGAGGCCTTATTTCCAGCAATGTTTTAGCTGAAGTGGAAACCAATTGAAACAACTGCATCATCATGTATGGCATAGGTCCCAAACCTTATTATAAAAATCGTGAAGCATACATCAAGTATGTATGGAAGATGAAGGAGATTACTCTCTTAAGTCTAGAGACAACAGTGCTTTTATTGTTAGATTCAAAAATGATAATAATTGTAACAAAATTATAAGGGATGTTCTATGGTTCATTGATATGAAGCTTATCATTACGAAGCTGCTGGATCCTAATATTAAAAATGATAAATATTTTCTTACTACTATTCCAGTATGGATTAGGATCCTATGGCTTAGTGTTAAACTCTTGGGTGCTGAGGCAAATAGTGCTTTGGTTAGCACAGTTGGTACCCCCATAAAAATTGATAAACCAACGTTGCTTAAGAGTCATATTTCTTTTGCTCATGTTCCAGTTGACTTAGATATTTCGGTTCGGTTCCCAAACCAGATAAAAGGTGTTTTGGAAAGTGGTGACATATTTTTTTTCAAAATGTCCAATATGTATATCTGCCACCTAGAAGTGATAACCACATCTACTTTAGGCACCATAAGAACCAATGTCCTATGATTAAAGTTTAGGTGTCGTCTCAACTTGGTAATGACTTTGCAGATGCGAGTAAAAAGAATAATGATGTCTCAAATGCATCAGGAAAGCATGCATGAGAAAGTTGATGTAAACGGTGAAGAAATGTTAGAAGATGTGGTAGTGCAACCCTTATTAGAAGATGGTAAAGGTGAAGAAGTTAAAGAGCATTTGAATGTTAGAAATCAAAAGACTATTCATGAAATTGATGAAGTCATTCAAAAGAAGGAAGCTGATAAAGAGAAAGTGGTGTTGGAGAAGGGGAAAATATCATTAAAAACATTGAGATTATTATAAATTCATTATTTGAGAGTAATAAGCTTGATAACAATATACTAGCAAATGAGTATGCACATCAAAATTCACTTATAGAAAATTTAGAGAAATGTAAGAGCAGTAGTAATAAGCCAAATTAGAATGTTGTAAAGTCCGGTTCCTATACAAGTCCATCAGAGTAACTTAATATAAAGATCTACTCTAACCCCTTGTGCTCTTTATCTGAATTACATAGCAAAGTCAATTTGGTTAATAAATGAGGTGATATTATTGTTATAAGCATGGGTGTCTCGGGTGGGCTAGTAAGAGGGGCAGAGACAACATAATTGAAAACTGACAAGTTACACTCAACTCAAGAAAATTTAAAGTCAAGGATAAGAGGAGGCACATTACTAATTAACAAAGGCACAATCTCACCAGTAGCTCCTGTTAGAGAAGGACTAGCACCATGCCACCTATGATCACCATTAAGTGCCCACCAGAAGATATCTCATATCCTATCCCCTATATTTCTAATTCAAATTTTATTAATTCTAGCATGAACAATAAACTCACAATGATAATAATATATAGGTTTGTAGTCGCTCTAATTTTGTGCATATGGTGTTCAATGCACAAAATAGCCCAATTAGTAAATATGACTGTAACAGAATGCCAATTAACCTATAGTCTAACCGGTTTGAAGTTCCAACTCCCATAAGTCACGCCACTAAGCAAAAGAAATTAGACAACGTTGAAAAGGATTTGTTGGAAGAAAAATCCAGATTGGACTGATAAATAAAAGAAACATGGAGATGAGAAAAAAACTACTTGTGACACCCCTAATTTTTGGTAACATTATTCGGAAGATTTAATTAGATAAATTAAATAGAATAATGTAAATGTTAAGTGATAGGCGGTTGAGATTTGAATCAATTTAATTAAGGCCATGCCTAATAAAAGAATTAATGGGCTTAAGAATGGTTTAGAGTTAATTAAATTACATAAGAGTATATTAGGAAATTTGCCGCCCATAACCCTTACCCTTATATATTTTCGTTCCTACCATTTATTCCTCATTCATGTCATTTTAAAAATGTAAGTAAGAATATTAAGAAGGGCCGGCCGTTACCAAAGAGAAGAGAAATTTAATCAAAGCTAGAGATTCAAGTTTAGGGGAAATCAATCTCAATCCAATCTCCTTATCTAAATCAAGGTGAATAATAATTCCATCTCTTTTATTTTGAATCATATGTTTTCAATTTTATGGGTAAATTAGCTTTTAGGATAAATTGGATGATGATATGCTAGAATATTGATTTGTTTAATTTAAACAAGATTGTTTAAATAGGGTTACACATGGTTTTATGGCAAAATCAGTTTTTAATGATGTTTAAATGCCATGGAAATTTTTTATGTTGTATAAAACATAATTTTAGAGTTGGGTTTCAATTTTGATAATTTTCAAAACTATGGAAAGAATGTTATGAATTTTCGAAGGAAAATATGGTTATTTGGGTTTATAAATTTATTTTGGCAAATATATTAAGAATTTGGGTTTGGAATTTTGATATGTTAGATAACATGATTAAAGAGAATTTCTGGAATTTTTGGGGATTTTTTCAAAGTGATTTACTATGCAAATTAAATTATTTTAGAAGAGGGACTTCTTTGCAAAATTGGTTTAGCTTAATGGAAGGGCTTATTTGATTAACTTTACTATGGTTTAGATCTGGAATTAGCCGCAGTTATTTTAGTAAAGAATTTGAAAAAGTTAAGGCAACCGATCTGGTGTTGACACGTGGCCAGTTAGTTAGAAAATGATTTGTTTTTGAGTAGTATTAAACCAGGTTTAGTTGGTTCCGCCTTCTTTAGAGGCACCTTTCGACATAGAGCTTTTGCCTTCAACTCAGTCGAAACCTATTAAGCCGAAAGCAATACACAAGGTATCACAATGATGGTACGTAGTGGATTGGAGAAAAGCGAAAGGTTAGGTGTCGAAAGCATGGCTTCTAAAGGAGTCGATACCTTGGTTTATTTTTAAAAAAAGTTTGCTTTCGGATGGGTTCCTTTACTTAACAAAGAATGTTTTGAAAGAAGGGGTTTCAATCCAGTCGAAACCCTGCTGCCGATCTTTAGCCTTTCGAAGGTATTGAAGTCATCAATGCTTTCGAAAGGTAGTGTTTGTTTTAAAGATGTTTT
This sequence comes from Allium fistulosum, assembly GCA_030737815.1. Taxonomy (NCBI): domain Eukaryota; kingdom Viridiplantae; phylum Streptophyta; class Magnoliopsida; order Asparagales; family Amaryllidaceae; genus Allium; species Allium fistulosum. The sequence goes on along the minus strand of CM060906.1, from coordinate 101,067,509 downwards.
AAGTCACCTCCTAAATTCTTTCGAAAGGGTCCAAGGGTTTCGAAGGTAATGGTGTCGAAAGGGGTTTTAATGCCAACCTTCCCATATTTTACCCAGATGTTTTATGCTTTCGAAAGGATGGTGCCGACGCCATCATGTTTTCCCCAATATTTTTATATGATAAAGGATGGTTTCGAAAGAGATGCTTTCGCCTATATTCACTTTGACCCAAATAATATTTTAAATATAAACCCAATGGTTTCGAAAGGGGGACTTTCAATGATTTCAGAAGGGTTGCTTCCAATGGTATCGAAAGGGGTACTTTCAACTGGTTTCGAAGCTATGCTTTTAAAGTTAAATGTTAATACTTTAATATAATCGAAAGGTTTTGAAAGGAAAGTTTTAAAGTATTATAAAGGCAAGAGCCTAATGTTTTGAAGATGGATTTTAATGCTTTCGAAAGAGGTCATCCTATGAAGTCGAAAGCAATGTTTCGAAGGTTTCGAAAGGTTTTATAACCCAAACTCTATTTTTAAAAGAAGAAACCCATGGCTAAATTAAAGGAGTTTTTGTAATGGTTTTGAGAAGAAGCTTTCCTTGATAAAATTATAGGTTAAAGGGATTAACCATGTTTTATATTAAACCCACAGGAGTGGTATGGTTATGTTATTATGATTGCTTCTTCAAATATAAATATATTCACATTGTTTTGAATCCCATAACTGTATTTTGGGGAAGGGCAGAATAACCAGCTAGGTTGACCCAGTAGTGAATATAAGTTAAGTGAACTCCTGGATGAATAGAATTGCATTCATGAGGTCAGGGAGACCAGAATATAGGATGCCTTAAAATGGAAGTTGTCAGGGAGGCAGGTTCATAGTGCACCCATGAAAACTATGACTAGGAAGTTATTAGGGTTACCAATAGGTTCATAGTGATCCCATGAAAAATATGTTATAAAGAATGGTTGGCAGGGGCCAATTGGTTTGTAGTGCACCCATGAAAACTATATCTAGATTAAGTTATTGACAGTTGTCACTAGGTTCCTAGTCAACCCATAAAAACTAGGATAAGAGGGATGTTATTGGAGTCACCAATAGGTTCAGGGGAACTCATGAATTAATTAAGTTAATTAACAGGAGGCTAATAGGTTCATAGTGCACCCATGAAAACTATGAAATAGGACAGGAAGTCCATGCATTATATAAAGGTTATTAGTAAGCCCATGAAAACTAATAGGTTAATAGCGACCCTAGAAACTAAAAAATTTGACAGTTAGTCAATTTAAACAGAGGATGGGAAATCCAGTATGTTTTAAAATGTTTGCATATCATCATAATATTTTGAAATGATAATGTTTTAACTATTGTGGATGCAGGAGCACAATATATTGTTTTATAAAGGTTTTAAGATACTAGTGAGGGGAAAATCTGTTCCACTAAGCGACGTGGTCTCGCTGGATATCTAAATGATTTGAGATGGTAGATTATTATTCATACCTTATACCAGACTCGAAGTTTATGTTTTCCCCTTAAACTCTCGAGTACTCAATTGATTTTGAGTAGTTTGAGAGTTAAGGTTTTCTAGGTACCTCTTTAGACGAATAAGCTTCCGGAGACGTGCATAAGGCATGAAAGCTATTTAGAGTTCTCTTTTACTTGATTCCGCTTTGTTGTTTGTAATGGTAAAGTTGTTATATTGCCTATATATACTCTGATCATCCAAGAGGACATCTTCATATGTGGCTCTTGGCGAATATTGTAATAAATATATTTTCTCTGAAGGTGGTTGACGATTATGGGATCATATAATGAATTGGAAATGTTTTGATATGGAATAAGATCTTGTTTGAAGTTTTAAATTTTTTCCATATTCATGTGTTTCTGTGTGTTAATGAATCTAACACCGCCGTATTTGGTGGTCGAGGATTAATAACTATAGATGACTGCAGCATCCGTAGCCGTTAGTTTTGGATCTCCAAGTAGGGGGATGTTACGCTACTGAAGAGGCCTTGGGACCTAGTAATATAGGTAATGAACTTAGAAGTCGAAACAAGTCATTTAAATGATAATATTATATTGGAATGTTCTTGGGTTTCTAAAGCCCAATACATTGCTTGATCTCAAAAATCACATTAGAAAACATGGTGTAGACTGCATGGGTTTGAAGGAAAACAAGCTTAAAGAAGAGGAAATTCCTTTATTCAAGCAGCAATTAGAAGATAAATGGGAAATAGTTAGTTGTTTGTTATTACAAGTGCATAATTATGGTCTTAATTGATAAAGACGTTTAGAGTTTTCGTGTATATAGCATGAGTGATCAATATGTTATCATTTATCAAAGAAATATTGAGGGAGTATATGGTACGGTTACTTATACTTATGCAAACAATTTTGATTACTGTGGCACAATCTATGGGCTATTCTGTGGCTAGAAGCTAGATACATCAACTGGCCATGGCTACTCCTAGGAGATTTCAACTGTATAACACATTCCAATGAGCAAAAGGAGGAGTTTGGATACCTTTTTGCAAGATGATGGAAATAGATATTCGTATGATGAAAAATGGTCCCATAGAAATAAATACGGAAGAGTTTAAATTCTCATGGTGGTTTGGTCCCAACAAAAACTTAATTTCAAAGGTAGATAGAGCTCTACCAAATGTTCAATGGATACAAGATTTCCCATTTTCTAAAATTAGCTTCTTTCCATCAGGTACAAGTGATCCCTCTCTTATCTTAGTTGACTTAACCAAAAGTAATCACATTACATTTACTGTTGCTTTTAAATTTATGAATTAATGGACTTTGATAGATTGTTATCCTCAAATAGTTATGGTTGAGTGGAAAAATGATGTTGAAGGTTACCCTTTTGTATTATGCTATTCAACACAAAAGAGTGTCAAAATCGGCCTTAGGAGTTGGTGTAAGTCCAAAATCAATATCAAAAAAGAAGTAGACACTTTATGTGCCAAATGTAGTGAACTTCAAACTTGTTTGGATAATTGTTCAGATTCTACAATACCAAATGATCTCAACAAATCAAAATTTGATCCAGATAAGGCCCTCTTTAGAGAATTTATTGACTCAAAATAGAAATACAAATGTGAGTGGTTGCAATATGGTGATGAAGCATCATTGTTTTCTATGTAAAAAATCAAACAAGTGTAGTTGTAGTTTATGATATAGAGCAATCTCAGTCAGAGGCAAAGTGTTTAGTAGTCAGGAAAAGTTTGTTGAAAAGGCAATGGAATATTTCTATGAAATTTTTAATCAACTTACAACTCATAATATTCCTTCAATAATTTGCAGAAAAATCATTTTAAAATACGGTCAAAACTTTTTAACTGATGAAATTGACTTAGAAGAAGTCAAAGATGTTGTTTTCAATATTAGTGAATACTCAACACTGGTCCTGGTGGATTTAATTCTAAATTTCACAAATTTCATTGGGAATTAGTCAAAGATGTCTTTGCAGCCGTTTAGGATGTTTTTTAATATGGCAAAATTTTCAAAGAAATCAACCATACTTTAATTCACCTTATTCCCAAAAAGAAATATGCCGGTGATATTAGGTACTTTAGGCATATTTCATGTTGTAATCTTATCTACAAAGTGATAGCTAAAGTTCTTTGCAATAGAATGAATCTATTTTTGATAAATTAATTTCTAAAAATAGGTCAGTGTACATACGATCAAAATAGATCAATTGTTGAGAGTATTTTAATTTCTCACGAAGCTACTTGTGGTCATGGTAGAAAATAAAATAGAAACATGTGTATCAAAGTAGATCCGAGGAAAGTCTATGACTCCATCAATAGAAGTTTTGTCACTCACATGATGTAATAATTCAATTTTCCTAAAAAATTGGTTCGGCCAATGGTTGAACTCATTGACTCACCCATCTTCTCAGTCATTAAGCAAGGAGTTGCTCATGGATTTTTCAAAGTCATAACAGTTTACGACAAGGTGGCCCATTATCTCTCATTCTTTTCACTTTTTGTATGCAATATCTCTCTTTATAGAAATTTATGACAGGGAAAATTCCTTAGGAAACAGTGTACAAAATTAGGAAGCATGGTGGTCTTGGTCTTTGTAGCTTTGAAGATATCAACAATATTGTTGGAGTAAAACTTATTTGGAAGGTCCTTAATGTAGAAGGTTTATGGAAAAATGGGTTAGTGAAAAATATACCAAAAACCGGTCTTTTATGGAGCTAATTCCTTACTCGGATGATTCAGGAACATGGAATTTTTTTTTACTTTTAAGAGAGGATGTTTTAAAATGCATAGATAGATGCATTGTTGAAGGTAAGACAAGGTCTCTATGGTTTGATCATTGGTTAAATTGCAGTAAACTCATTAATAGGCTATGTCATTATATTATGGATAGAGTAAGGGGTAAATCAACTTGTTAAAGAAATCATTGATGATGGAAGGTGGAAAATTATCAACCTAAGCTATATGAATAGTCTTCGGAATGAAAAACATAATATAAAACTGTATATTGATCGATTTGAAGACTATTGGACCTGAGCAACTTCTCCTAAAAGAAAATACTCCTTTAAAGAAGTTTGGAACGAGCTTAGGGCAAAGCATAATGAAGTATCATGGAATCATGTTGTCTGGAAAAATTGGCACTACCAAAAAGTAGCAGTAGGTTTAAACAAATGTTTTCCTAATTTTCATCCCATAAAAGTGTTGGATCAGGTCCAGCACGCAGTAGGTTAAATTGGCAAGTATCAAAAAAGTTATCGTTTTGGATCTTGTTAAGCCTATGAAATCTAAATTAATTTATATTCAATCAAAATAAATTTTGAATAATTGATTGATAAAGGAATTTTATTTGATCATGTAAATGATATATAATGTGTACATGTGTATCAAATACACAAGTATGTACATATATTTGTGAAACATAGAAATTATGCATGGTTTAGCATGCCTGTATCTAAGTCCTGGGATTTACACTGCAATGGACATATTAGCCCATTCATATGCGTAATTATTGTCTGTCATTTTATAATAATATTATAATATACTTATATAAACATATATTTATACATATAAATCTAAAATTATATATATACACATATATTTATATGTAAATGATTATATATAAATTTAAACATAAAACAATTTAAAATTCAACTTTAGATCTTTTAAAAATTCTATTTTGAAATTAGATCTAGATTTAAAATAACCTTTAAAATTAAAATTCAAAATTTAAAACTTTTACAAGTAATTTACAAAATTAAATTTATATATGTATATACAAAAATAATTTTTTATTCAAAAATACATAAAAATATGAACACAAATATATTTTAAATTACACAAAATTCAAATCTGTAACGACCCGTATTTTTACGGATCGAAAAGTTCGTAAAAATCTGGAATTTTCAGCATTTTAAATCCTTTCAGATTTTTGGCAGATTTTGTTAAGTCCTAAGTCGGTTTGGGCGAGTTAAGTGGTAAGTCTGGGTCGAGTGGCCGACTTAAGGAGTTAACCGAGTTAAGGACTTAAGAGATAGGGGCGACTTAAGAAACTGACCGAGTTAAGTAATAGAGCGACCTAAGTGTTGACGACTTATAAAGTTAGCAGGTTAGCGACCTAGTGGTTAGTGAGGTTAAGTTGTTAGACGACTTAAGTAGTTAGGTCGTAGCCTAGTTGAGTCGTGGTGTTGCTAAGTTATTAAGTCGTGTGAGTTTAGGTCGGCTACCTCGTTCGGTCGGAGCTGTGGTTAAGTCGCGTGTGTTCTAGTAGTTAGGTCGTAAGCCACCTATGTTAGTTAAGTCGTCCATACGACTTAAGTGTTAGCTCGTTTCTTGAGTTAAGTCGTAGGTAGGCTGCTGTGTTAAGTCGTGACCGAGTTAGGAGTTAGCTGCTAAGTCGTTTAAGTTGTTAGACAAGTGAGTTTTTGAGTCGGCTGTTGTTTAGGTCGTAACCCAGTTACCTGTTAAGTCGGAGACCCAGTTGAGCTGTTAAGTTGTAGACGACTTAGGGGAGTTAAGTCGTAAGTCGTAGAGATTAGGGTCTGTTAAGTCGTAGACTAGTAGATTTTGATAAGTCGTAGGTCGGCAAAGTATTAAGTCTCAGAGGCGCATTGTTTTAAGTCGTGTAGGCGCGTGGGTTGAGTCGGAGGCTTAGGTCGGAAGGTTATAGGTCGGAGACGACTTATGGAGATAGCCGAGTTACGACTTAAGAAAATTTCTGCTATAAATAGGAAGGGTTTTTCTCACTTTTTGGGATCCGGATTTCGAAGCGACGAAGTGCTGCCATTTTGAGAGCTCGACTTCTACACTTCTTCACTTCTTCTCTCCACTCTAATCTAGTGCTTCCATCCATCCAAGTTGAAGATCAAATTGAAGATTCAAGAACTTAGATTGAAGATCTTCATCCTTTGAAGTGAGATTTCTTCGTTTGAAGCGGATTTGTGATAGATCAAGCTTGATCCTTCGCTGTCCAGATCTGAAGCGTGTTGATTTGAGGTTGTTTAGGTGATTTGGTGAGTGGTGATTATCTCTCACACGGATCCAAAGGAGTATATCGGATTGTTGGCTCGATTTGGTGTTAAAATAGTGATTTTCATGCATTTTCTTCATCCCAAGTGTAGATCCATGTAGATCCATTGTTCATGATGATTTGACAACCATTTTACTAAGTGTTAACCTATGCAAGTTCATTCATCAAGTTTGTAGAGATATTTCTCATGATTTCATGCTTGTTAGACTTTCAAATCTTTAATTACGAAATTGCCATTCTTGTGATAATTGTCTACTTAGATCATATTTGAATGCTTGATTGTTTGGATTAATGTTTGACTTGGTTGATTGCTATGAATTAGATGATTTATGATTTGATTTAGACTAAAGACGATTCAAAAGCTAAGGGAAAGGCTCTTGAATTGGGAAAGCTGCTCGTGGCATATGTAGCGGGATGATGAAGCTCTTATGCATAGATTTGATGATGTGATGTTGAGATGAGGCTTTGCGAGGATGTAATGAATCGAGGCATCATGTGATGAAGTCTTGGTCTAATCCAGACGGGATCATTCCAAGCATGTTGATAACTCGGTGAATGGTTCGAGTTGAGGATAATGGATGGATATGAGAATGGTCGTCAAGGAGGATGACTAGGAGGCTTGGGTTTCATCGTTGTTGAAGGTTCTAGCATGCTCTAAGCAAGAGTACATTTGGGCAGATTCGATAGTCCCAACGACCAACTGTTGATGGTCGAGTACTCTGGGCAGATTCGATAGTCCTAGGCATGGGTCACGATGACGTGCGGGAGTTATGTCTAGAACCGGGGTTACCATTAGCCCTTGACGGACGGCTGAAAGAATGTGCCGGTCATTCAATTAACGGTGATACCGAAGCAGTGATAACAGTGATAGCCAGAGTCATGGATGTTTGGTTGTATCATCATTCGGTCTCAAGAGCGGTATTTTCTGGGTGCTTATCTGATCTTGGTTTAGGCCTTGGGGGTTTGTACTTGGAAAACATCGCCCTTGACTCGAGTGATAATTGCTTTACTTTAAATTGTATGCTCTGCTATGTTCGCTTCTGCTTAGTGTGTGTCTGGGGGCTATCACTGTAGAAAGAGGTTGGAGTGGGAGGGTTGTATTCCTATTCCTTTTCCTTTATGTTCTTTTGGTATGTTGATTGTTAATTTACTGCTCACTAAGACTGTTGTCTGACTCAAGGCTTTATGTTTTAATTCTTATTGCCTTGGGCTGTTCGTCCATTTTGGGACGGGCAGACTAGGTAGCAGGTGACAGGTGCTGTTCTCTTTTCACGGTGCTGATATCGAAGACGAGCTGGTGTATTGCATATTATTTCTTACTATATGTACTGGATGTTCCGCTGTTTGTATAATCTCTGAGTGTTATGTAGTGAGGCTTGATGTATTGACTATTTGGATGCTTGTATTCAACTATTATGGAGTTTTATATGATGACATTTTATTCTGTAAAGCTTCACTATACATATGTTCTATTGTATTTTGTCCATGCGCTGTGAGTAATACGATAGATTATGATGTTTTAATCTACCTTGGCAATCGTCCATGGTCGCCTGGCACACTTTACAGCGCACTTTCTCTAGATTCGGTGCAGGGGTCATGGGCGGTCGTCACAAAATCCATTTATATTTAAATAATACCATATAATTAAATATAAATAATATATATGTATATTAATATTTATTTCCGGTCGTATATTATTTTTCATAAATTATTTTTTTAAAATCTGTGCGGCTTAACAGTATACTAAATTTATTTTAAAACTTAAATTTCGCATGGAAAAATTGATTTTTTTAAACATTTCCATACAAAATTATATTTTACAATATGTGTATGTATATGTTGACATTTATATACATATTTATGTGTGTGTATATTAAGAATTTACAATTTAATACTTTTAAATTAAATAATTTCAATATTTCATTTTTGCTTTTATATATATATAGACACACACATATATATAAACTTTTTTTATGCGAGTGATACAAGAATAAATTATTAGATTAATTAATAAATATATTTATACTTGTATAATTATCAATAGTCTAAAATTCAATTTTAATTAGAAATGTTTTAAAATCAATTTCAAAGTTAATAATTTATAGTGAACGTAGTTACAGAATTACCCTACTTGTATAATATTATTTTGTAAGAGATTTTATTACAAAGTTAATAATTTATAGTAAGTTACAGAATTACCCTTGAGCATGCCCCTAACTATATCAATCTCCCACTTGCACTTGGGGCCAATTATGGATTCTCTATCCCATCCTTTCGATTAGTTTGATAAGAACTAATCGAGCCAGCCCCTTTCTGAATGCATCTGTTTTGTTGTTTAAATTATCTACTTTGTGAATCAACTCTCCCCAATGCTGTTAAACTACCTTCGTCGTGTGAATTTTTTCGAGGGTATGCATCTCTACTTTTAGTGAGCTCTTATCATGACATTGTTATCATATAACGATGATATGGTATCCTCAATACTTTGAATCACCCTTAGCTCGGTTATAAATTTGCACATTTATATTCATACATTGCTTTTATTGTAGCGCTATCCATGGGGGTGTACTTGGCCTCTTTATTGAATCAACCATTACCTTTCATTTGGAACATTTTCAACTTAAAGCACCATAATAAAGGTTTGAACTTGAATTTGATATTGAAATATTATATCAATCACTTATGAAGTTTGAATCTGGATACTTTTTCATAAGAAGCTCGTCATTTTCTATAAACAATTCTTTAGTATTTCATAAATACTCGATAACTCTCTAATTAACTACGATATAGTGATCTTAATATGGATTTGACATTTTCTTCATGTATTAAATACATTAGCTAAATACGATATTATAGTAAATACAACATGTATGATAATTCATATTGCTAATGCATAAGGAATCCATCTTACATGCTTCATATGAAATATTTTAATATGGTGTCTGTGCATATCATCTAGGACATTCTCGACATCCTTTCACATTGATTATAAACGATACTTTTCAAATCCTGTAGCGAGAATAAATAACCAAACTAAAAATGATTTTAACATAGGTACATCGTTAACAATCAGCAGTATTTGTTTACTTATAGTTTAGAAATATTTGTGTACTTTATAATGTTCTTTCTTATAGACACACAAACTTCCTCTGCATTTTGACTGAAAATCAAACTATTTGATATTTCTATCAAAATACTTGTTTAACTTTGATGTTTGTCAAACGATCCCTTCGTATTCATTCTTAGATCATATCTAAAAACCCACAGACTCAATATCTCTCCCACTGTTTTTGAGACACTTTAGTTATTATGTGCAAACAGTCTATACTAAATCATTATTTAGAAATTTTGTATTTCAACACATATGTACCAAAACTAAAATTTATACCAGACGATAATTTTGTGAGTAAAATCTAAATTAACTTGAGCACATTGAATAAAGAATCTATTATGCTATTTTAACAATTGAAATTCACAATGTTATTCCCACCAACGTTGCTTACTATTTTCCAACTGCATTAGACTTTCTCTTAAACATGCATTTGCGACAGATGAATCATATCATTTTGAATAAAACTATTGAAATCATATTTTGATAATATACTTGGAATCCATTTCAGATTTGTGCATCATACCATATGGAAGGTCAATACTCTTAATGGTTTTATTGACAACTGAGGAATACCTATTTTCTGCATTAATAAGAAATTAATAGTTTCTTTTTATTGTGTGAGAATACTTATTAGACATTCTAATACATTATGTTCGTTTAGGTTGGTTAATTTCCTTTCATCCCTCGTAATCAATTTTATATTTGGATCATATCCAAAAAATTTTTACTACCAATAATTTCTTAAAATAAATTCCTACGCACGAAGTTGGTGTTTCTTGAAAAAAAAAATATTTCTCGATACAATGGAATATGTATTCATAAACATTTTATGAATCACCTTATATTTATATATAACACTAAATTGGTTGTAGTTTATGAAACTTATGTTCAAAACATAAATTGGTCAATTATTATTGACCGGTCACAAACTCCTTTTGGGTGGTCCACATAAGATCCTTCACAAACAATTATTATGTACAACCTTTTGACTCTCACAACCTATCAACTCCTTGACCAAGGATATGTTGGGGTTTCTTCTAAACCCTTATCTTGTATGATTTTGTAAACTATGCATTAGATGAAATTAATTTTAATCTTATGTACTAGTCTTAAGTACATGACCTTATAGGAAGAAGTTAACTCAACTTCACTGATTATCAATTGTACTTTGTTCAACAAAGTATGATTACTCCTTATCGATAAATCATTATATATCATAGGGAGGAATGACATTTGAGATTAAATCTTTATTCATTTTAAGATACAATTGGAACTCTTTCCAATATACTTACTATTAATACAACATATATTGATTTTGATGATAACAACCATATAAATATAGGTATTGATGTTTTCCCAAGTTATATAGAATATTTTATAGGATATTATATAGGTTTATTCAAGTATAGGATAATCAAGTTTGAAGACTGATTAGTAAAAACACTAAAGATCAAGATTCAGAGATGATCAAGATATTTGAAGACTCATGAGTTTAGAGACAAAGGCACGAAGATTTCAAGACTATAGTTTATAGTTAATAGAGATTAGATTAATTTGTTAAAGTCCTCAAATAGCAACTTTCTTTTCTTTGAATACTCTCTTATCAAAATATTTATTTTATTTAAATATATTTCTACAAATATTTTTTAAGAGTTTTATATATTATAGTATTTAAAAATTATGTTTAAATGATTTTACAAAATATTAAAATTTTATAACACTTTAAATGTATTATTGTTTTTTAAAATAAACCAGGGTATGTCGACATACCCTACCTATGTATAAGGATGGCAATGGGGTGGGATTTTTGTGAACCAGACCCGTTCTGGGTTTTTTAAACCCTACCCCAGACTCGTCCCATTAGCCAGGTGTGGGTTTGGATTTTCGCCCTGTACCCGGAGCCCATATGGGTTAGGGTAAACCAACCCTACCCCAAGACCTGGTGAGCCTTTACATATTGATTAAAATTTATGTATTAATGTATGTATATTTATTTATTTTATTTGTAATGGGGATTGTCACTAAATGATACGACAAATATAGATATCAATGTGTTCATAATGATAAGTAAGATAATAAAAATGTAGTGTATGATAATGGTTAAAGAAAAACATGCATATGCTATTATATAATTGTTAGTGATGAAACTTAATACCATAAAAATCATATAACTTATTGAATAGAACATTAGAATATCCATGTTATAAACTTATGCATAAAAACATTAATAAATTATCGTTATGGTAATAAAGTAATTTTATATGATCTCAGTAGTGCGGGTCGGGTTGGGACGGGTCAACTAAGCTCTGACCCGACCCTAGACCCGGTGCTCTTAAGAACATGTCATAGGTCTACCCGCCCCGATGACACAATGGGGCGGGTCTTGGCGTGTCAAAACAGAGGTGGATCTACCGGGTTTAGACCCGTCCCGTTGTCATCCCTACGTATGTATGTCGACATATGTACCATTTAAGAGGTGCCTTTTGAATTTTGAATAGTTGTGATTTTTGGCTACATCTCTTTGAGAACAGACATGTCCCTTCGAACAATATATAAAGGGGACCGGAAAATGAATTTCTATAACTACTTTCTCTATATTCTTCTTACTCTAAATTCTCATTATATATTTCACAAAATCCACTTTCTATACTCCTCAAATTCACTCGAATTCAATCTATAGTTTACTACATTTATTCTCTACAATCAACTCATTGATTTGAAAGTATTCTCTTATCAATTCAAAGTTTAAAGTGCTATCAAAGGGCTATAGGATATTTTGGATCCAAAATACAAATTGTAACGACCCGAGTTTCCAGACACCGGAAAATCGAACCATTTTAGTTAAGAAGAAGAGGTAGAAGAAGAAAAATAGAAAACAACATCAGAATCTAACCATCGCAGCGGAATAAAATATAATATATATTAACAGATCTTTACACAAATCAAAACTATATCAGTTTTATATAATATAGCATCAGAGTATACACCAGAGAACACATAACATACAACTGGACAATAACCATATCATGTCCTCAATACAACAGAGTACAACAATCAACACAGCGGAATATATATATACACAAGTACGGGAGATACGTCTTGCCATCCAGCTCATCTCCTGAGATCCACAGCATCATATCCTGTAACCTATAATACTCGGTCTGACCCGAGCATCATATAAAATAATACCCGAGTCAGTCTGGAAAACCAGCGTGAGAAAATCACACTCAAATTGATTATTAAAGTTTCAAAACCCTTTTGAAAATAAAAGCATCTCGTAAGACCACGCCACAAATAAACATGTCGGGTTTTTACCTTACGATAGCTAAAACACTTTATATTAAATCCTCTGATATTATAATAGTGTCTATAGAAAGTAAAATAGAATCTAGCTGAAATGCTTGCATCTCACATTTCAACAATAGTTGGGCACAATCAAAACCGTACAGGCACGTAGGGAGAATGGATTTCCAACGAATGACTAGGCACTGGGGTACCACCTGTCACAGTACGTGGCCTAGATCACAGTACCGAGGAGTACGCCCGCTCCCCTGCAACACAAAGCCGGAATCATCCCTTACTGGATAATTCCAAATAAAATCACCCCACGGTTGGGATCAGCAACCGCAACACTAAGCCGAAATAAAAGGGACATCTAGACAGGGATGACCTTACTCTCAAGTGGGGGCTACCCACGAAGCCTTGCTGCATAACCCCTGATTTTCAGTCATTCCCGGTTGATGAGGCTCGAGGCTAAACGATACCTTTTTCAGAACATATCCCTTAGAATGCCCATCGTCCACCTGACGATGTCACGAAAGCATTCGTCCATACAAGTCCGTCCCGGGTTCGAACGGAACCGAAGGCACTATTCCTACTACATCCATTTTGGAAATATCCTCAGGATTAGTAGCGACTAGCCCTTGCACTTCACTGCTCCATCTTCGACTCCGAAATCGTTACACGAAACGTACAAACCGGATCGAAGTGGTATTCGAGTCTCCAGACCTAGAATCCTGGTATACGGAAACCCGATCCCGGTCTCTTCGAAACGATCAACGCATTTGGCAAATATTGATAGTCGGTTATTTAACTATCAATTAACATCCACAAGCAACCATCACACAATAAATAATTTCCCACATTATTTATTTGCCCAAATATCTTTCCAAGATATATTTCCAAATTTTCAAAGCTCATTTGAAAACCATTTCAAACAGTTTCCGCTTACAGAATACAATTCCCAAATAATTATTTCCACTGAATCACCAAGTACAAAATATTTTAGATTTAAAAATAAATTAAAAGACTTTACTATAAATATACTTTATAACATTGAAATTTTAAAACTACTTTAATACTTTATTAAAATGAAACCATTTATAAATATAAACTAAATTTCTCTTTAAACATATTACCAAATCACTTTTATATAATTACTACAATGATAGATTTTTGAAAATACTACTTTAGGCCTTAACATTTAGAAATAAATCAATTTTCTAAAATATGCTTTTTAAAACGTATTAAAACTTTTAACTTATATTTAAAATTGCTTTAAAAACGTACTTGGCTATCCAGAGAAATACACTTCTCATTCCCATCTTTTAAAAATAAATCAACATTTATTTTTAAACCAAATCCATATCCTTTTATAAATTCCCACATTGAATTTATATTTTCTAATATCCACTGATATTCCATTTCACTTTATAAACCCAGTTTATATCTTCAAAATCTCATTTCTCTTTAAATTTCAAATCCCAAAGTATTTAAATCAATTTATAATTGATTTCCCAATTTATTTTACTTTAAAATAAATTTCCTTACTTAATCCATTTATTTCCAAATTCATTAACTTCCAGATTTTATTTCTCATTATGATTTAAAATCTTTAAACCGAAACACAAGTTTCAGATTTCCCAAATTCTTTCTTTCTTTTTAATTACATTTAAACATTGAATTAAAATAAATTATTTATCCCTTTTAAATAACATCACATAAGTTTTCTTTAGATTCAATATTCTCTGTTTATTTAAAATTCTTCTTTTCCATATTTAATTTATTCGAATTCACTAGAATTACTTAACTTAAATTTTACTCTTTTATTTCTTTCCAAAAATCCAATTCAATTGCTTTTGATAACTCATTATACTGGGAAATTCAATCCAACCAGATTATCCAATATAAATCATCACAGGATATCAACAATCATATCACAGAATATTTAAACAAAATTAAATATTTTGAGGAATCCAGTTGGATCCCTCCAACCTGTTTCCCTGCATCCACAGACGTTAGCACAATACCAATTCCACTTCGAGGTGGAATATCGCAGTATATGGGTTTTATAAAATATCATCCGCTATTATGCGGCGCATAGGGTCTCATCCGCTACATAAATGCGGGAATATCAACAACTCCAATATATACATATGCCAATATATATATATTGGTATATACTACTATATACCATATCAATCAAATCAATCAATTCAATCATCCATCAATATTTAAATTTAACCAATTAAATTTAAATTATAATTTAACTGAGTGAGATTAACTCACCTTAATTTCCGTTTGCGAATTCGATCCAAACTGATTTGTCACTCCACAATTCCAGACCTTATATAAACATTATATGAATTTATTAATATTCAAATAAATTGACTAATAAAATTTCAATTGATAATTAAATTTACCCGTAATTTATTTTATTGTAAATAAATACCTTTAAAGTTTTGACAAATCTCTTAACAAATATTTTCTAGTTACCGAAAATTTCATGAGTTAAATAAATTGATTTCCATTTTATAAACTTAATTTAACTAATTCTTTAATTAAACAAACAAGTAAATCAAAATGTATATACGTTCATTAATTCATTTCTCTCATTTTGAAACTCCTGTATACTTAAAATCATTTATAGATTTCCAAAACTTCCACATTTAAAATTCTTGTTTAACTTCCAAATCTTTATATATATTCCGTTTACCACTATATATGTGTATATTCTAAATTAAAAACTGCATATATATATTTTTATTAAATTAAATAAAATACATTATACCTTACTGCCCAGAAATTCTCCAATGCCACCACGAGATCGCCCACTTCCTCAGTCTCATTCCGACCACGCGCTCGCGAGCACGAACCCTCAGCCCAACGCCTAGCTTCGCCTTCGAGCCTGCGCCCATCTCCTGCTCGCGACCAGGCGTCTCATCGAACAAGCCCTGGCGCACGCGATTCGAGATGCCGCCTCGTCTCCCCTTCGCGAACTCGATCGCGACTCCGTCCTTACGTGCGTGAAGCTTGTAGACATCGCGAGATTCTAATGCGTCGAACGTCTGCCATTACTGTTGAATTCGAGTTTGGGGAAGAAAGAAGAGAACGAAGGATTTTCGTTTGAAAGAAGTAGCGGTCATTATTATTTTTCCTTTCGATTTCCTGCTCTATTTTGATTTGAAATAGCTCGAGATATTTTGTTGTAAAAGAAAGTGTTCGAGAAGACTCTGTTGGCTTGCAACAGAAGACAAAAAGGGGAACGTGACTTGGTTGATTTTTTTTTCGTGTGTGCTCGAAACAACCGGCAACAGTAATTTCGAAATGACAAGAAAAAGTTACGATGTTAAATATAGGCGGTTCGATTTAAACAGGTGACAGTATTTCTGAAATGATGTAATAAATTTTTAAATCAAAACGATTAAATTTCGTCTAGACGTTTCTACCTCGTATGCTCACACAACAACTCCAATTACTACGAAACTTGAAATCCGGTAATAATACAATATTACGGATCCAATGGAACTGGTTTCGTCGAATTCCGAGACTGTGCCTCGGACGGCTATTTTTAAATATCGATTCAAACGATATAATTTCAAAACTGAACAAAACAGTTTTGAAATTACATTCTGAAGCTTCTATTATCTTCAGTATTATCATTACGACTTTTACGAGCTTTCAAAATATTTTTAATTAGCTTAGAATACCAGATTTACTATTTTATCCAACTTCAAATAATTTAATTTAATAATTAAATTACTCAATAAACAGCGATATTTGAAATTTAAGTTTATAATTAACCTCTGAATATTTAAAATTAATTAAATATCCCAATTTCAAATATACAAAAATTCCGGGTCGTCACATTCCTCCCCCCTTAAAAGAATTTCATCCCCGAAATTACTAGTTAGGAAGAATGATTCAATCCCCGTTTACTATTTCCCAAATTCAAACAGTTTTAACAATACCCAAACAATCTTTTATTAATGATACTCTAATCATCTTTTAACTTCCCAAACTTATTCATAAGCCCCAAACCATATCACTTACTTAACAATTCAAATTTTAAATTTGAATTCAAATTATAAATTTGAATTCAAATTATAAATTATCAAAAATTTCTCAAAATTTTTCTAACTCTCTAAATTTTCGAAAAATTTCGCCAGCGTCTCCTTTGCGCGGCTAGCTCGGTACTACTACAAAATGGCTCTACGGCCTCCCAATCTCACAAAGAAAACAAAAAGCCAAGTGGCTGGATCAAAAACCCGATCAAATTTCATATAGAAATTCAAATACATACCTTTTTGTCGGGCCATTAAATTTTATCTTCTAAAATCAAAAATCCCAATTTATCCATTGCTTTTATACACCTGTATATCCTACTAAGCAATAATATTCAATCACAATTCCAAAGTCATTTTATACTTTCCTTTACAAATTTTCAACATTTGTTTTACTTAAGCCCGTACGATGCACATATATCATCCGTACGCAATATCACATTTGATCGCTCAATCGATCACACAATTTCACTTCCGAACTAGTATCGTCCACCCGACTTCCTAGTGCGGACTCAGATCTGGTTTCTTGATCAGAAACCGTTATTCTCCTTGCATAGCCACCAACTATGATAGAGAATATCCAGAATCAATCAACAATCCATATCCAGGTTCGCCGTTGAAAATCGAGTGAAAAATCCTGATTCGGATCGATAAAACTATCTCGAAATTCTGTGTTCGACATCTGGACCAAATAGCTATGCGAATAAAATAATATACGTACATCTTACGTATAAATTTCAATTGATTACCAATTATATCAATTTCTTTTATTCACATTCATTTTGATTGTTATCCCCTTATTCACAACTATTCCATTTCACAACTTCAGTTTTAGTCTTCATTCAACTATTCACTTAGTATATATTTTTTTATTTTTCCATTCCAAAATTACTAAGTATATTTCCAATACAAATTTTCTTAAGAATTTCATTCTTCAATTCTTAAGTTCATATAAATTTTCTTATATTTATTTACTACTTCACCACTGAAGTGTATATATTCAAATTGAACTCCCATTTCATATGAATTCCAACTTACTTAAATTTACTACTTCATTTCCAAATTTTTCCTTAAATTCAATTCATCTCCAACTTCCAAAAATTGAATTTCATTTAGCTCAAAAACAATCCAAGTTAATTCATTCAATAACTATTTCTCAACTTATTTAAACCACTCCTCTGTTGAGTTCAGTTTCCATTCAACATTTACTTAAGTCAATAACTTAAGTTTATTTTCCATTTAACCAACCCTTTAAAGTTTATTTCCATCTTTCATTTGATTCTTATTTAATCAAATTCCATCCATTTATTTATTTAATATAATTGGTTTATTCACTCAATCATTATGAATTTTAATTTCCATACTCAATTCATCTGGAATTATTTTATTAATAACCAGGTCATTTCCAATTTATTTTCACTTATTCGGATTTCATTCGCAATTCAAACCATCACTATTTTAATCCAATTTCATTAACTCACAATTCAATTTCATTAACTAATTTATTATCTAATTAGTTCATCCGCTGGTTAAAACTAAATACTTGCTTTTTAATTCCTAATATCACTTCACTTATTTGTCTTAAGTTCAATTTATTTTATAATTCAAGTTTGGATTTATTTAAAAATTAAGATTGCTCATCTTAGTCATTTCCATTTGATAATTACAATTTCAAATTATAACTCTTAATGGTTCAAATAAATGAATTCCCATTTATGACTTACAATTTCATTTCTATTCATAAGTTTTAACTTACTTACTTAAGATCTGGGACTATTCATTTAAGTCCATTTTCATCTTTACAATCAAATCTCAAATTATTATACTTAAGAACTTAAGAATATGAATTTCTTTCCACAATTATAAGCATTTTACATTACCTTTATACCCAATTCAATTCAACTTCAACTTACTTACATTTAATTCAATTCCAAATCTCAATTTTATTTAACTTATCTTAAGTTAAATTCAAATATATTTTATTCACCTTCAAGTTCTCTACTCTTTTATCTACCAACTTATATTACTCATTGAGTTATTTTCATCTCATAATTATAATCCCATAATTAAACTTTCATTCCCTTCTTATTTCAATCAACTTCATTCTATACTTTATATTGTTGATTCATTTTAAATTTTCCACATTTTTATTTTAAATAGAATTCCCAGAATTCAATTGCCCGGTTTTATTTCAAAACCATTTTGAATCCATAAATAACTCATACACATCTGGTATATCACATCAAATTCCAATTTCCAAAATAATCTGCTTTTACCAAACAATTTTCCCTTTGAATTTCAAAACCAACCCAGTTCACAATCATTTCCAATTTAAAACAGTTTGGTAGCAATTTCTCTTTGGAAACTCGAAAATAGACATCGATGATGCTGCAGTCATCACCGAAATTATTTTCCAGCGACCAAAAGAGAATTTAATGCTTTTATCACTCTAAACATTTCAAATATTTTTAAATCCCCAAACCTCACCAGATTTCAATTCCACCCAAAATATTTCTGAAATAGTACTACTTATTATTTCTCCAAAATCTTTGAAAACCATTTCCAAATCCCAGGAATTTAAACTTTTCCCGAAAATCCCAAATTGCAATTCCTTTAAATCTACATTCAAACATTCCCTGGAATTTATCTCATTTCAATTTCAAATGTTTCTATGGAATTCATTTCAAAATTATAATCACCTTTGTATATGAAGTTTTATTTCAACTTATAAATTACATTTATAATTTATGTTCTCAAACTCCATTTGTTATATAAATTTATTCTTGAACTTTGGTTATAAGTTTTCAATTTCTTATTCAATTTCCTCCTAATGATAATAATTTATTATCATCATCTAACAACCAAACATCCAAATATAACTATAATAATTTATAAAAATTATTTCTTTCATATACAAAAATAATTTGGGTAAAATTATTTCATCTACCCATTTTAAAACAATATTGTGTCGAATTGTTCTATTTAAGTGTTTAGAGATCCCTATCAATAACGTTAATTACTCGTATTGACCAGAATCCATAAACTACTCAATAAACCAACCAACACAATATAAAACCATTTTATATTCACTAACAAATACGCGCTCATATCTATTAATACTCTCAAAATTCCCACCAGAGCCAAGGTTATCGCCAGCCTAAGCTCTGATACCACTGTAACGACCCGAGTTTCCAAACACCGGAAAATCAAACCATTTTAGTTAAGAAGAAGAGGTAGAAGAAGAAAAATAGAAAACAACATCAGAATCTAACCATCGCAGCGGAATTAAATATAATATATATTAACAGATCTTTACACAAATCAAAACTATATCAGTTTTATATAATATAGCATCAGAGTATACACCAGAGAACACATAACATACAACTGGACAATAACCATATCATGTCCTCAATACAACAGAGTACAACAATCAACACAGCGGAATATATATATACACAAGTACGGGAGATACGTCTCGCCATCCAGCTCATCTCCTGAGATCCACAGCATCATATCCTGTAACCTATAATACTCGGTCTGACCCGAGCATCATATAAAACAATACCCGAGTCAGTCTGGAAAACCAGCGTGAGAAAATCACACTCAAATTGATTATTAAAGTTTCAAAATCCTTTTGAAAATAAAAGCATCTCGTAAGACCACGCCACAAATAAACATGTCGGGTTTTTACCTTACGATAGCTAAAACACTTTATATTAAATCCTCTGATATTATAATAGTGTCTATAGAAAGTAAAATAGAATCTAGCTGAAATGCTTGCATCTCACATTTCAACAATAGTTGGGCACAATCAAAACCGTACAGGCACGTAGGGAGAATGGATTTCCAACGAATGACTAGGCACTGGGGTACCACCTGTCACAGTACGTGGCCTAGATCACAGTACCGAGGAGTACGCCCGCTCCCCTGCAACACAAAGCCGAAATCATCCCTTACTGGATAATTCCAAATAAAATCACCCCACGGTTGGGATCAGCAACCGCAACACTAAGCCGAAATAAAAGGGACATCTAGACAGGGATGACCTTACTCTCAAGTGGGGGCTACCCACGAAGCCTTGCTGCATAACCCCTGATTTTCAGTCATTCCCGGTTGATGAGGCTCGAGGCTAAACGATACCTTTTTCAGAACATATCCCTTAGAATGCCCATCGTCCACCTGACGATGTCACGAAAGCATTCGTCCATACAAGTCCGTCCCGGGTTCGAACGGAACCGAAGGCACTATTCCTACTACATCCATTTTGGAAATATCCTCAGGATTAGTAGCGACTAGCCCTTGCACTTCACTGCTCCATCTTCGACTCCGAAATCGTTACACGAAACGTACAAACCGGATCGAAGTGGTATTCGAGTCTCCAGACCTAGAATCCTGGTATACGGAAACCCGATCCCGGTCTCTTCGAAACGATCAACGCATTTGGCAAATATTGATAGTCGGTTATTTAACTATCAATTAACATCCACAAGCAACCATCACACAATAAATAATTTCCCACATTATTTATTTGCCCAAATATCTTTCCAAGATATATTTCCAAATTTTCAAAGCTCATTTGAAAACCATTTCAAACAGTTTCCGCTTACAGAATACAATTCCCAAATAATTATTTCCACTGAATCACCAAGTACAAAATACTTTAGATTTAAAAATAAATTAAAAGACTTTACTATAAATATACTTTATAACATTGAAATTTTAAAACTACTTTAATACTTTATTAAAATGAAACCATTTATAAATATAAACTAAATTTCTCTTTAAACATATTACCAAATCACTTTTATATAATTACTACAATGATAGATTTTTGAAAATACTACTTTAGGCCTTAACATTTAGAAATAAATCAATTTTCTAAAATATGCTTTTTAAAACGTATTAAAACTTTTAACTTATATTTAAAATTGCTTTAAAAACGTACTTGGCTATCCAGAGAAATACACTTCTCATTCCCATCTTTTAAAAATAAATCAACATTTATTTTTAAACCAAATCCATATCCTTTTATAAATTCCCACATTGAATTTATATTTTCTAATATCCACTGATATTCCATTTCACTTTATAAACCCAGTTTATATCTTCAAAATCTCATTTCTCTTTAAATTTCAAATCCCAAAGTATTTAAATCAATTTATAATTGATTTCCCAATTTATTTTACTTTAAAATAAATTTCCTTACTTAATCCATTTATTTCCAAATTCATTAACTTCCAGATTTTATTTCTCATTATGATTTAAAATCTTTAAACCGAAACACAAGTTTCAGATTTCCCAAATTCTTTCTTTCTTTTTAATTACATTTAAACATTGAATTAAAATAAATTATTTATCCCTTTTAAATAACATCACATAAGTTTTCTTTAGATTCAATATTCTCTGTTTATTTAAAATTCTTCTTTTCCATATTTAATTTATTCGAATTCACTAGAATTACTTAACTTAAATTTTACTCTTTTATTTCTTTCCAAAAATCCAATTCAATTGCTTTTGATAACTCATTATACTGGGAAATTCAATCCAACCAGATTATCCAATATAAATCATCACAGGATATCAACAATCATATCAATTTAAACAAAATTAAATATTTTGAGGAATCCAGTTGGATCCCTCCAACCTGTTTCCCTGCATCCACAGACGTTAGCACAATACCAATTCCACTTCGAGGTGGAATATCGCAGTATATGGGTTTTATAAAATATCATCCGCTATTATGCGGCGCATAGGGTCTCATCCGCTACATAAATGCGGGAATATCAACAACTCCAATATATACATATGCCAATATATATATATATATTGGTATATACTACTATTTACCATATCAATCAAATCAATCAATTCAATCATCCATCAATATTTAAATTTAACCAATTAAATTTAAATTATAATTTAACTGAGTGAGATTAACTCACCTTAATTTCCGTTTGCGAATTCGATCCAAACTGATTTGTCACTCCACAATTCCAGACCTTATATAAACATTATATGAATTTATTAATATTCAAATAAATTGACTAATAAAATTTCAATTGATAATTAAATTTACCCGTAATTTATTTTATTGTAAATAAATACCTTTAAAGTTTTGACAAATCTCTTAACAAATATTTTCTAGTTACCGAAAATTTCATGAGTTAAATAAATTGATTTCCATTTTATAAACTTAATTTAACTAATTCTTTAATTAAACAAACAAGTAAATCAAAATGTATATACGTTCATTAATTCATTTCTCTCATTTTGAAACTCCTGTATACTTAAAATCATTTATAGATTTCCAAAACTTCCACATTTAAAATTCTTGTTTAACTTCCAAATCTTTATATATATTCCGTTTACCACTATATATGTGTATATTCTAAATTAAAAACTGCATATATATATTTTTATTAAATTAAATAAAATACATTATACCTTACTGCCCAGAAATTCTCCAATGCCACCACGAGATCGCCCACTTCCTCAGTCTCATTCCGACCACGCGCTCGCGAGCACGAACCCTCAGCCCAACGCCTAGCTTCGCCTTCGAGCCTGCGCCCATCTCCTGCTCGCGACCAGGCGTCTCATCGAACAAGCCCTGGCGCACGCGATTCGAGATGTCGCCTCGTCTCCCCTTCGCGAACTCGATCGCGACTCCGTCCTTACGTGCGTGAAGCTTGTAGACATCGCGAGATTCTAATGCGTCGAACGTCTGCCACTACTGTTGAATTCGAGTTTGGGGAAGAAAGAAGAGAACGAAGGATTTTCGTTTGAAAGAAGTAGCGGTCATTATTATTTTTCCTTTCGATTTCCTGCTCTATTTTGATTTGAAACAGCTCGAGATATTTTGTTGTAAAAGAAAGTGTTCGAGAAGACTCTGTTGGCTTGCAACAGAAGACAAAAAGGGGAACGTGACTTGGTTGATTTTTTTTTCGTGTGTGCTCGAAACAACCGGCAACAGTAATTTCGAAATGACAAGAAAAAGTTACGATGTTAAATATAGGCGGTTCGATTTAAACAGGTGACAGTATTTCTGAAATGATGTAAGATATTTTTAAATCAAAACGATTAAATTTCGTCTAGACGTTTCTACCTCGTATGCTCACACAACAACTCCAATTACTACGAAACTTGAAATCCGGTAATAATACAATATTACGGATCCAATGGAACTGGTTTCGTCGAATTCCGAGACTGTGCCTCGGACGGCTATTTTTAAATATCGATTCAAACGATATAATTTCAAAACTGAACAAAACAGTTTTGAAATTACATTCTGAAGCTTCTATTATCTTCAGTATTATCATTACGACTTTTACGAGCTTTCAAAATATTTTTAATTAGCTTAGAATACCAGATTTACTATTTTATCCAACTTCAAATAATTTAATTTAATAATTAAATTACTCAATAAACAGCGATATTTGAAATTTAAGTTTATAATTAACCTCTGAATATTTAAAATTAATTAAATATCCCAATTTCAAATATACAAAAATTCCGGGTCGTCACACAAATATTCATATTTGGAATCAACAACTCTCTACTACTATTTATGTGGGTGTGCTTGTTGCCCATTCAAATCAAGTGGATGTGCTTTTTGCTCAATTAAATCAAGTGGGAGACCTTGTTGTCTGATTAAATCAAGAGAGTCTACCCTGAGCGTAGAAAGTTAAGAGGGTGTATCTTGTTGCCTTGAAATCAAGATTGTATTTTGGTATATTTGCCTCCTGATTAAAGTTGACCTTGGAAAGGAAATCTGTATATACATTGTATAGGAATGGACATAGGATTGGTTAATCCAAACTAATTTAAAACTCATGGTATTACCGCTCTTACTTTTACTTTATATTTACTGCATTTATATATATATATATAGATATCCATGATTACGTGTTAATATATATATATATATATATATCTGTGTTGATTATCGTTGTTTTGATTTAAATCTTGAAACTTCTTAGAAAAGTTCTACATAAGTTATAAAACACTATTCACCCCCTTCTTTACTGTTAAAGTAGCCTTAAGATCCATTCATATTAGTATAATTTATACTACACCGTTTCCCACATTTGGTACCAGAGAATTAGGTTTTAAAAAACTCATTATTTGATTTTTGAAAAGTATAAATGGCTAGTAACACTGGTAGTACACTTTTCAACACTTTTGTAGAAGGATAATTGTAATGGCCCATTTTTCCGTACCCTTTGAATCGATAATAAAGCACACATGTCTAACTCAAATTGCATGAAAAGACGGATCATTAAGGGTAGAAAGAAAAATAGACAGAATAGAATCTCACACGAATGGAATAATATATAATATTGAACAAGTATCTTTACAGCGGAAAACTTTTAAATACATATATCAGAGTCTAACATAAATTCAGCTTGGACAGTTATAAACATTTGTCCTTACAATTATTGACAATCATCAAACAAAACAACCAGCAGCGGATAATAGAATATGTCCTTACGTAGATGAATATCTCCAGCTCTCCTCTGGAAACTCCAACTGTCTTCAACTAAACCTAAAACACTCGGATCTGACCCGAGTATTGAAAATACCCGGATCAGGCTTGATAAACCAGCATGAGGAAAACTCAATAATAAATGACAGTGTCATATATCAGCCTTTGAATAAAATCCTTTGAAAAGAAAGAGTATCTCATAAGACCACGCCCACACATAAACACGGACCGGTTTTTACCTTATGATAACTAAAACACTTTTATATCAAAACATTTGATATTATCTTTAATGGCATATATTTGAAAACATTTGCAAATAAACTTATTAATCTTAGCCGAAATTGTTACCATTATTAAATTCCAGCATACTAGGCTCTAGGAACAAAACCGTAGGTTCTTATTGGAGAATGTATTTCCATACAAATAACCAGGTGAAGGGACTACCTTCTGATGGGTACACCTCTAGATGGATGTCCCGAGGAACCATCACAAAGCTCCTCTACCAACACAAGACCGGCCTACCTCTATAACTAGGTAGTACCGAATATGTCATCCCCCTGTCGTTACCGACCTTTAAACCAGGCGCCCGAGCATACAAACCACATTAATTTACATCCCGAACGTCATAGCGGGAAGAAATATATCTAGAAGGGGATGATCATAGCCTAATTGGGAATGACCCACTTAGCCTTGCTGCATCTAACCCTGTTTCGGTCATTTTCGGTTGATGAGGCTCGAGGCAATGATTACCTTTTCACATAGCACATCTTCTTTCACTTTGAATGCCACATTGCCATTCCATATTCACACGACTGATTTCTACAAACGTATAACTTCCTAAACTTGTAAGGCTCGGGAAAGGGTGTTAAGCTAAGAGAAGGTGTCTTCTCCGCCACCAAACTGTTATACTTTTAAAGAGATCACTCATTGTGATTTGGAATGCAAGGTCAGACATTCGTCCATACAAGTTCATTCTAGGACTGAACGAAACCGAAGGCACTTTCCTCGGCCATTACTAGGAGAGAAGTCCTTGTGGTTTTGAGGTTTTTCATAACAAAGAGACCTATGCTACAATATAGTGAATCGGGAGTTTATCCCCAATTAATCAACAAGTAGTCCCTCGTTATTATTCGTCTCAATATCTTCATCTTCAACATCTTCATTTTTAGAACGCGTAAACTGGTTCAAAGTGGTTTTCGAATAGGAATTACCCAAATCCGACCCCGGTTCCTTCGAAATCCAATTATCGATAAAAAGTGAATATGAATATACATGATTTATTAAGTCTCTTTTCACTTTAATTCTTCTTGGATGATTTTGAAATCACTTTCTTTTGTCTTAGAGTAATCCTAAGCAATTCATTCTTTTTCTTTGGATAATGTTTCAAATTTCCTCGCTTAACTCTCAATCCAAATTCCTTAACTTTTAGGCGGGTCAAAAACAATGTTATTTAAGACATCATTTACTGTAAACCCTAAAATAAATCTTAGCAAACATTATTGAGTAAATAGGATCATAGAAATCATTTTAATTCTACTCAATATCAATTTCTGTATTCAACAAGTGCTATGAGCAGAATAACGGTGAGATCACCTTTTAAATTCCATGAATAGGACAAGTTCCCTCAGATTTTAATACCAAGTATAAGAATATTATCTCTATGCAATCCAACTTGTAGTTTATTCATTTTGGAGATTGCTTAAATTTTGGATAATACTAATATCCTTTTTATTTTGGAAAACTTAATATAATCTTTTTAGAGCTTCCCGGCTTTCCTTTCGATCTGTTCCCTCCCTCGCCTAAGAAAAGAAAACATAGGACAGGTAAGTTCAAGGAACTGGTTGCTCCGTCCCTAACCTTAGTTAAACACCTTGTTTTATCTTCCCAGATCTCACAGGCTGGACAAATGTACTAGTCGTTTCCGCATACTCAGTTATCAACTTTATTTTGGAATTGATTATAAAGATTCCAAAGTATCTTTTAAACACTTAATTTTCCTTTTAAAAACATTCATAACAGATTCTAGGAAAAATCGTTACGTTTAATTCATATTCCAAATGTTATAGAATTCGCAGCATAAAAGTGCTACGGAAAGTGCTATATAAGCTTATTTGATTTAAACAACTTTTTAATATTTGAAAATTCATATTTTCCACTTAAAATATCTTCTAAACCATTTAAATAGATTTATCAAATTTATTCCAAATTTTTCCATATCTAAAAACGTTCATTTAAATGGATTTCCCGTTATGGTCACTTAACTGCACTACCGCGATTTTTCTAGAAAATTGCTTTGGACATATTTCAAAATCTACTTAATAAAAATTTGATTTTCTTCCTTTGTTTAGAAGATATGAATATAATAGTCCGGAATTTTCTTATCTTGAAGAATTCCGAGCTATATTCCACTTTATATGCTTAATTGAACTTTTCGGCGCAAAATCGCGAACTACCGTTGCGCGACGCGCCTAGTTTTAACTTATTTTTCAATACTTGAAATAATTTATTCAAATTAAATTTTATTACTTATAAAACCATTACAAATCATTTTAAATTAATATTTTTGCTTTTTAAAGCTTTTAAAATGTATTTTCACTATTACCATATATTATAAGATATTTTTTTTATTCCTATTATTTTAATATTAAATTTTAAATTCCAATTTCAATTCAATTTCAACTCTAACTTCAAATTAAACCAAATTAAAACTTAGATTTCAAATCTAATTTCAATTCTAATTTAAATTTCAACCTTAATCTCACTTTCAATTTTCAAAATCGATTTCAATTTCAATTTTACTATTCATCTCAATTTCAATTTAACTTTCCATTTCAAATCCAACTTCACTTCTAATTTCAAATTCTCTTTTATTCACTTTAATTTCAATTCCACTTAAAAAGAGACTTATTTTTCCAAAGTATATCATATCACCAAAATGGTCTTATTTAACAAAGGCGATACTTAATCAAAATGAGCATAATCGAGTTAACATTTATCACTAACATAATTATGGTTCATACACAAGATAATATGATAAATAATCACAACCATAAACACTTGCAACTATTCAAACATAACACAAACATATCCAAACATCCATAACATAAAACGGTGATTATCTAACATAGTAATTTAACTTGATAATCATATAGCGATGAGAATTTTCTCACCTTCATTTCCACTCTTTCAATCTTTTATGTAAGTTACATGCCTCTCGAACTAACGTGCTATTTTCCGAGCGTCTCGAATTTTCCGTTTTCCTTTCCTTCTCTTTTTTCTTTCCTTTCTTTTTCTTTTTTCTTCTTTTTTTATAAGTGTTGCCGTGGGCTAAAGAGGAGGGTATGACCTATGGTGGCTTTGGGTAGGCGGGTAGGTAGGTGTACGTGGAGTTTTGAGGTGGGTAAGTGGGGTATTAGGCTCGGGTAGGAGATTAGGAGGGGGTGCGTGGCTTTTTTGTGGTCGGTATGGGTTGTTGGAGGTGTTTGGCCGTGGGTTATAGTGGTGTAGGATGGTGGTGTAGCTTGGTTTTGGTGATGTAGAGGTGTGGTGATGTTTGGTGATGGTGATGGAAGGAAATGGAGAGAGTAGCTTTAGGAAAATGAAGAGAATGGTTTATAAAAGATGGTGAGAATGGCAAGGCTATTTATAGATGAAATTTGAGTGGCAAATGACATAAATATCCTTGTTTACTTTTAGACTTTGATTAGCCTTGATTTGAGTTGCATTAAATGTGTGGAATGATGGTTTAGGAAGAGTGTGTTAAGAGATAAGGAGGTGTCATCATTTTATGGTTTGTAAATATTTTAATACATAAGTTTGCTTCTTTTCCATGCATGCACATTCCATCCCATTAATGAGATGAGATATATGGTAATGATGTTGTTTAAAAAGGTTTAAAACTTAAATAAATAAGTTATATAATAAATCATAATAGAGAAATTATTTAATCTTATAGTTAATAATTTAAAAAGTATAAGTTTGGATTTTATCACAAATCAGCAAAAGTTAAGTTTTGTTAAAAATAAATAATTATTATAAATTTGAAGTATTTGTAATTAGTAGTGTAAATGATTTTGCCACTTCGAGATATAAAGTGATTTGTTATGTTACCGACGATTCGAGTAACCCATAACTAAAAAATGGGCAAGGGTGGTGCAGATGTTTTGTAGCCTCAGTATAGTCCCCTCCTATTGTAGAGGGATATACATATCTATATTTATTTTTCGAAAGGCTGGGACCCAATTGTCTTGTTATGGCTAGAAACCTCCCAATCAGGTAGCATATAGTTTGTATGCCTGTATATTGATATCATTTCAAAAAGTGATTTGTTTTCAGATCCTGAAGTAAAGGACTAGTTTGAATATAAAGGTTGTATAGATATATATATATATATATATATATATTTCAAAAGTTTTGAAATAAGAATTCAGGAATAAAGTCCAAAAAGATAATTTTCGTATAGTTAATTAGATTTTAAAAATCTAAAATTGAAGATCAAACTTAAATGGGTAGTTTTGGAATTGCATATTGTTTATTGCATCATGGGCTCCATGAGTCCTATTTGTAGTAGGAGGACTACGTTGGCTTGATACTGTTATCTAATTGGATACCCAATTTGATAGGGGTACGTAGGCAGTCACAAGTGGTAGTGATGCAGCCCCAATAATAACATAACATCTTTGTGTTTATTATTTGCTATATATCGTGTATTGTTGTATCTTTTCTGCTTACTATTTTATTCCACATTTACGTTGTTGATTGAGTTCGCAGGTAAGGACATTGCTGTCTCTCATCGGAGTTGTGTAGCTGTAGATTTATTTCTATTTGTATTTGGTATGTATTTAAGCACACTGTATAATAAATGATTACTCTGATAACTTGTATAATTAAAAGGTGCATCCTATACATTTAGTAATGTTGAATATTTATCAAATATTGTGTATTAAGTTGGTAGTTTTCATTCGTAGTTTAAGAATGGACGGGTTTTTCGATGATTTTGACTGGTCAGAAAACCCGGGTCGTTACAACAATCAACTGTTAAACCCCAACTGTTTAATGGTAGTAATTATACTTACTGGTCATGTAGGATGAAAATATATTTACAATCCAATGGTTTATAAATTTGGAACGTTACACGAAGTGAATACACTGAACCCCAAACCGATATTCATAATGGATACCATACCAAAAGACATAAGCACTCAATAAATCTAAGGCCATGAATATTTTATTTTGTTCCTCAAATAAAAATGAATTTAATCGAGTTTTTATTTGTAAGACTACTTATGGAATTTGGATACCATTGCAAGTTACACATGAGGGCACTAATAAAGTAAAACAAAATAAGATTTTCATGCTAACCAACCAGTCTCAACTTTTTAAAATGAAACCAACTATTTCTGATATGTATTCTAGACTTTAAGATATAGTTTATTCATTAGTATCATCAGGGAAAAATTTCTCTAAAGA
Source organism: Allium fistulosum (assembly GCA_030737815.1). Classification (NCBI taxonomy): domain Eukaryota; kingdom Viridiplantae; phylum Streptophyta; class Magnoliopsida; order Asparagales; family Amaryllidaceae; genus Allium; species Allium fistulosum. The sequence goes on along the minus strand of CM060906.1, from coordinate 101,036,597 downwards.
GGATCAAGTTAGAAAAATCCTTAACTTGCTCGGGATCAAAAGACATTAGTAATAGAGGAAGCCAATTGTAACGACCATGAATTTCGCTTCTTTGATTTGCGAATATTTAATTAATTTTAAATAATCAAATAATAAGTTTTATAATAAAAATAAAACTCTTGTAAATGATAAATAATGATGGTGAAATAGTTTTCAAAATTTGTTTACAAAAATATATAGTTCAATGAGAAACAGAAAATAAGACCGGAATTCGTTTTCTGAATTTTCGATTTTTCGTCGGTTAAAAGTTGTCGGAAATGTCGTAACACTTTGGTATATATCCATACATATATTTACAAATATTTTGACATGGAAATGCATATGTGTACATGTATGTATACTTAAGTATGTATGTATGTATATATATTAAGATAATTTTTTTAATAAAAAGGTAATATATTATATAATATAAAGATGCTTTTTCCGACATAAGTACAATTGTGATATCCCGGAATTTTGAGCAATATCAATTTAATAATCTATATTAAATATTAAATTTATTTGATGATAATTGATAATAAGATATGAATTGAATTAATAATTTTCTTTTAAATGGATATTTAACTGATAAATTATCTTTAAAGGCTAATAAATTGTTTTCTATTTATTTATATATATATTTGTATATATTGTAAATAGTCAATGTCTGTTTTAAATTTGATTTAAATTCAATATTTAATAAATAATCATATGGCTTTAAAATATACTCAAGATTTAAGTTAAGTTGTTTAAATGGTTTTAGCTTAGATTTAAATTAAATAAACGACTTTGTTCTTTTAGAGTATAGCTTAATATAAAAAAATAAGTAAAAAAGAGTGAATTCTTTTATAAATCATTTTAATTTAATAATGAGCAATATTATTAATGTAATAGTTTTACAAGTAGACTTTAAAAATAAATAGAAATGGATATATATATATATATATGCATATGATGGGAAGAAACTATGGTTTGAAGTTACAATAAAATAAACTTTATAAATATTAAACTTAAGTATAAATCAAATGTATGAAATGAAATAATTAATTTACTAGTATTTAATAGTATAAGTTGTAAAATAAAAGAGTAATAAATAAATACATTTATGCTAGGAGATAGAGATAAATTAACAAGCTAACTTAATGCCATAACCATAACAATTACAAGTAGAAGCTTAAGTAAAATATCATATACACTATACCAAGTTATATATGTGCAGGCAAGAAATCACCTAAGTACAAGATAGTAGATAAGGCAAGTAAATATTATACATTATAGCAATGTACATGTGCAGGCATAATTCGTATCAGTGTATACGAATACAAATAGGGAAAGTATGCTTATTGCTTAGCATCTAAGGCAAACAAAAATGAACTTGTGTAAGATTTCTAAGTACATAAAAGAATAAAATAATGGGTAGTGTAAACTAGATAAGGATCAAGACATTAAATGCCATCTCCTCTAGTACACGAGACATTTCATTTCAGCTTCCTTTTAGATAAAAATCTCTGAAATGTTGTGTACTTGAACAATAAACAATATGGTATACTTGTTTTATTTATCAACCTTGCCTCATTATTATTCGTATACAAAAAGCTTAGCAATTCCAGTTTTAAAAAGCTTAAACAAATATAACCTGACACCTGAAATCAAATGGAAGCCAAAGCACTTCAGTTTCGAATTAAAAATGGAAGCATCTCCACCATAACAAGATTTCAGATCAGTTCAGGTTCAAGTCTTAAAGCCAGTTCAAAGTTTAAAGATCAAAACAACAAAGATATACAAGTTTTCAAGTTTCCAGTTTCAAGCTTTTTCCTTTTCAAAACAAAAGAACAAGCTCTGTTTAAAATTTTCAGGTGAGTAAACTTTTAAAACCAACCTTAAATCACTTGTGAAAGTCTGGGTTATGATTGTTTATATGCATGTGTATCTGTGGGTTTTGTGAATATATATGTGTGCATGTCAGTAGTTTTTAAACAGCTCTGATTTTAGTTCACCCTCTGCCTTTCACCTGAAATCATGAAATACTTTTAGTTTTGATTCATGTGGCTTATGTTTTATGTAAACTGGTAATATATGTTTGAAAACAAGTGGATATAAGGGTTTTAGGACTCTAGAACTTATGTGAATGCCTGGTATTTACATAGATCACCTCTGTTTTATTACAGACATTTTAAGACTTGGATCTTTATTCAAGATACTTCTCATTTAAGTCTTTCTGAAACTTAAGTGTTTAAAACAAAGATGTAGGTTTAAATTTAACTAAGTATTTAAATAGTTGCAAGAATATATAGATAGAAGCAATGGCTGGAAACAATGAAAATACAGAGCAACATGAATTTGTCAAAAATCAAAACTTGTAAATTGTTGATATAATTATATAATTGGAATCGTATATAAATGATAGGATTTTTAAAATTAAATTTACAAATTTTAATGTAAGATTGATGGTGTGATATGGGTTTGTCTGGAAAATGGGTTATGGTGATTTTCTGGTGATCTCGAGGTCGAGGGTGTTCGGGGTTGTGCGAGATGGTGGAGGAGCCTATGGGGGTGACTGGAGAATTGGTCGTAGGTGGCCATGAGCACGGTGGCGGAAATGATTAGGGATCTAAGTTTTAAAACCTAGTTTTGGAAGTGGTTCTTGTCTCATGTCGTTCGTCTACTGTAGTGGATCGAGTTAGACGAGAGTATGGGAATTGAAAGTGGACGCGTAAGGGAAGACGAGGCCGGAAGGGTTAGCCTTCAGGTGGTCGAAGGTTGGCGAACGTCTCGTTGCCAGGCTGGGCGTGTTCGAGCTATTGATGTTTCCAGGTTTCAGTTGAACTCGAATTTCGTTTTCGAGTGGCCGTGATGGGTTGGGCGATCGCAGTCATGTCTGGGGATGATTGATGACGTGGGGACGTCATCGTAGTCGATCGGAGGTGATCGAATGGGTGGTGCACGTGCGCAATGATTTTTTGGTGTACGTGAAGGTTGGTAGCAGGAATTGGTCGCGAGTTTTCTCGGGTCGATTTGAGGAGAGATCGAAGTTTCCTTGCTTTGGACATGAAGTAGGTAGTGGGTGTATTCGCGCGGTTGGGTTTCCACGGGGAAAGCTCGGGTTTCCTGGTATTTTTCTCGAAGTAACGGCATGTTTTCACGGGCAAGCTGGGAAGTCTGGGTTTATGTATTGAGTTCCAGATTTAAAGCCTGTAAGGCTTTTGAGTTGTAATTTGGAAGCAGGATTTTAATGAAGTTAAAACAAAATTTAAATGTGAATTCAAATTAAATTTTGTTTCCATAGTTTAACAACAAATATAAGTTTATAAAATAAATGTTTAATAACTTTAAAAATGTTAAAGTATATTTTTAAGTGTGTTCAAATTGGGAACTTATAATTATTTGAATCTAGTGTTTGAAACGAGAATTTGTTTATGAATAAGAAATGCTTTATTCTTAAATAAAGGTAGATTTAAGGATTTGTAATTACTAAGATAGTTAAAATAAATAATTAACTAATTTAATTTATTAATGATTGAATTAATTTATTTTGTAATTATTAAGATTAAATTAGTTAGTTAAGGTAAGATAATTGATTTAGAATTAATAAAGGAATAGTTAAGAATCGTTAATTAAATGAGATTTGAACTTTAATTAATGATTAGTGATTGATTAATTTAGTAATTGAAGAGTTATTAATGAGTTATTAAAGATGAAATTTATTTGTGATTAATAATAAATCTTAATTTAATTACTTTGGAAAAAGTAATTAAAGAAGTGTTAATGATTAATAAAGATTACTAACTAGTATTATAAAATAATGGATTAATATGATCATTTGATAATTAATTAGGTTTATTAATTTAAGATAATAAATGGTGAATTATATAAGTATAATTTATTTAGGGAAGTAATTAAGAAATTAATTTCTCATTTTAATAAATTAAGTTTAATATGAATTGTTTAAGTTAATTAATTAAGTTTAATTAATTTAAATAACCATTTGTTGATGTGATAAGTATAATTACTTAAGGAAGTAATTAATTGTGATGATGTAAAAATGAAAGTAATTTGGGTATAATTACTTTGTATAAATTAATCAAGGGATTAATTAGAGAATATTTAATTATGGAGTAATTAAATTATTAATTGAAGTAATTAAGGGTAGTTAATTACTGAATGGAGTTAATCAAGGTGATTAACATTTTGTTTAATTGGAGATAAATTACTAAATGAAATAAATGTAATTAGAGATCATTAATTATTGTAATTAATGATGCAAGTTAAAATGGATTTATTTGGGAATAATTAATAAATGAGGCAATTCATTAGAGTAATTAATTAAGAAGAAATGGAATTAATTTTAGTAATTTAAAAGGTTACTTTCTATAATTGGTATGAAGTAATTAATTTGTAAAATAATTAGAGGATAATTACTTAAATATAATTTGAGATAATTAATCTAAAATGGTTAATTAAGATGGAAAAGTAGGAAATGATTAATTAATTAACTTGTAATTAATTAATGGTTATGTAAGCAAGATTTATATTGATGGGGTAATTAATTTAATTTACTTTAAATTAATTAGAGATTTGTAATTAATTTAATTCATTTTAAATTAATTATAAATGAGGTGATTATTAATCCTTGTTTATATATGATGGATGATATTGATTTCCTTGATTGATTGTGATCTCAGATATGAGATGAATAATATCTATTGTTATATGGATGTTTGTTTTAAAGGATGATAATATTGATTATCTGTTTGAGTAGATAATATGGATTATCTGTTTATGATGATGATGTGATTATCCATTGTTATATTGTGATTTATCTATCTGTGGTATATAGATAATTGAATTGAACTGTTTTAACTTTAAAACAACTTGGCCTTAAAAGACACGGTTTGGATTTCGATGAGACCGGGATCGGGTTTCCGTATACCGGGATTCTAGGTCTGGAGACCCGAATACCACATCGATCCAAATAACGTTAGGTCGTGATATTCAAATGGAGCAAGTGAAGACTCGAGGTATAAGAACTATACGTCAGTATAACTCTGTGGGTGATTCCGTAATGAGTTTGACGAAGATAGTACTTATAGATTCGAGATGGTGATTCAGAATGCAAGGGTTATTGTCGTTAACTCTGAGGGTGATTCCAATACGAGTGTAACGAGATAATGCCTTCGGTTTCGTTCGAACCCGGAACGAACTTGTATGGATTGAATGCTTTCAGAACATCGTCAGGTGGACGATGAGCATTCTAAGAGATGTGTTCTCTAAAGGTAATCGTGACCTCAAGCCTCATCAACCGGGAATGGCTAAAACAGGGGAGGTGCAGCAAGGTTAGTGGGTAGCACCCAAGTAGGACGAGATTACCCCTGTCTAGATGTCCCTTATTATTCGGCTTTGTGTGCGGTTGATCATGACAACCGTGGGGTGTCTTGTCCGGGAATTATCCAGTAAGGGATGTTCCGGCCTTGTGTTGCAGGGGGTCGGGAGTGATCCTCGGTACGGTGATCTAGGCCACGTACTGTGACGGGCGGTACCCCGGTAGCCCTGCCATTGTATGGAATCCAAAATCCAATAAGTGCCTTCGGTTTTGATTGTATTACCCACTTTGTGGCTAGTATGCTGGAATTTAATCATGTAACAATTTCAGCTATTTCATATTTACTTGAAAACCCTAGACACTATTATAATATAACTGAATTTCCTATCAAAGTTTTGGTTAGCGTAAGGTAAAAACGTTTCCATGTTTATGTGTGGGATGTCTTACGTGATACCTTTTGTTTTCAAAGAAATTTTAAAGTTAAGCAACTTTAACCGTTTACTCATACCAGACCCATGTCTGACCCGAAGTTTATTTCTGTTTTTCATAAACTCTCGGGTACCCAAATTTTTACGGGTAGCCAAGGGATTCAGGTTAGCTTTGACGAACTATGGAGGAGCAATGGAGCAGGAGGCTTCAGCGTATAGATATATATATTGGTTCCGCTGTATTAGTGTTTATCTGTATTTCCGCTGTGTTGTATCTCTGTGATTTGTGAGTTGTATTAACTAGACAGGTGTTTATAACTGTCTAGTATGTGTTGTATTATCTGTATAACTCTGATGTATATGATATTATGTAATCTATTATGTGATATATTATATTTTATTCGTTCCGCCGTTGAGATTCTGTGGTTGTTTCTTCTTCTTTTCTATCTTTTCTACTTTCTCACCCCTTTCTTTCTTTTCGATGATGCGATTTTCCGGTAGTGGAATTTCGGGTCGTCACAGGTGGTATCAGAGCAATAGGTTGAGTGAATACCTAGGCTCTGGAGTGGTGTCTATCTTGAGAGAGCGTACTTGTAATTTTTATCTATATATATATTTATCTATTTCTACCTGTCTGTTGGGTTACCTGTTCGGTTTCCCAATATAAGTTATAAAGGTAGATAGGGTAGTGGTGTGTCACACGACTACCGATGGTTGGAGTTTGTTGAGATTGGAAGTGTATCTGTCGGGACTGTAGACCTAATACCGTCTCGAGTGAGCTTTGTTGATGTAAGGATTTCATCGATCTCTGAAGGAAACCTGTTAAGGTTTGGAGTTCATCTTCGAAGTGTAAGATGATCGCGCTCGTGTGAGCGGATTCTCGAGAATTTGGATGAGTAAAGTCAGGATCTGTCGGTTGGACAAAAGCTAGTAATGATATCTTTATACCTCAGGATGTAGTAGCTGTGTGATGAGACGCAGTGACTATGGATGTTTCCGAAGATGTTTTCTTTGGAACAAGTTTTAAGAAGTGTGTCTGCTTCGGTGATGCGGCTGAGTGCAGCAGGGTGTTTCTGTTTGGTTTGAGGTTCGAGTTTCTCGAGGAGTTCCTAGATTTGAAGTCTTTGGGCATTGGTGTCAGCAGTGTAGCTCGGAGTGTCCTGTATGCTGGCAAGGAAGCTTTCTAGCTTAGCAGTGAAGTTCAGAAGCAGCAGAGTGGTTTCGTTTCTTTGTTGGATTGGCTAGTTAAGCGTAAGCTGTTCTGATTGGTAAAGAGAGAACAGTTTTTCTTTGGATATTAGATTGGGTTGATCGCAAAGGTGACTTGCGATAGTCTGAGTGTTCTTTTGGTTTGTCAGAGATTTTTTCTGGATGACTTCAGGAAGTCAGAATTTTGTTAGCATCTGGAGTTTGAGTTTGGTATCGACTGGATTTCCAGGAGTGATACCGATGGTTCAGCTTAGTAGTAGGATGGTTTTTGGAGAGAGTTTAGTGAAGCAGCTCGGGTTTTGGAGGAACTTTTGAGTTTTCTCTTTATGGATCTATTGAACCATATTTTCGGAATGGTTGAGAAGTTTACCAGTTGTGGCTACTGACCGATGGTTGCAAAGCCTAGGTCCGTCACAGTTGGTATCAGTGGAAGTTTGTGCTTGTGTTCGTCATCAGCATTTTCATCTGCTCGGATCAGAGTTGTGCAGCGGAAGCAATTTGGAGAGCATCTGTTTTATCCCTTTTGGATAAGAGAAGTGAGATCCGTCTTTTGATTCTGGAGTAGAGTGGAGTTCTGAGTTGTGGTTGATCTTGGAAAGATCATTTTGTTGATTGTTTTGGTTCAGGATGTTTCGGGAGGGCATCAGCGAAGGATAAGCTGATCAGTAAGGATGTAGGAGTCCCAGGATCGTCCGAAGGAATTTGGATTTCGGAATCGGAGATTTGATTTTGGATAAGTGTTTGATCTTCAGGAGTGAATTGTCAGTTTGGATAACTGAGTTTCGTTGGTTTCACGTGTCTCTGAGGGAGTACGTGTATGAGTTATCTCTGGTTGTAGAACCAGCAGTTCAGGAGTTTTGGGATGTTGAGTCAGACTTGTCTATAGTCTGATTTCCTGTTTTGTTTTATAGATCTAGATGTGTGTAGCTTAGTAGTATTGATTGTTTGGATTCTATAGAGCGAGTAACCCGGTATTTATACTCGGGGAAACTCGAGGAAATTCTATCCAGTATTTTGTCTGGATAGTTAGATTTGTTTGATTGGATGATTGATTGCTATGGTTGTTAGTATATATTGATAATATATGCTTGTGTTTTTAAAAATTAAATCATTAATGAGATTATTAAATTACCTTTGTTTTAAATTTCGGGGACGAAATTCTTTTAAGAGGGGAGGAATGTGATATCCCGGAATTTTGAGCAATATCAATTTAATAATCTATATTAAATATTAAATTGATTTGATGATAATTGATAATAAGATATGAATTGAATTAATAATTTTCTTTTAAATGGATATTTAACTGATAAATTATCTTTTAAAGGCTAATAAATTGTTTTCTATTTATTTATATATATATTTGTATATATTGTAAATAGTCAATGTCTGTTTTAAATTTGATTTAAATTCAATATTTAATAAATAATCATATGGCTTTAAAATATACTCAAGATTTAAGTTAAGTTGTTTAAATGGTTTTAGCTTAGATTTAAATTAAATAAACGACTTTGTTCTTTTAGAGTATAGCTTAATATAAAAAAATAAGTAAAAAAGAGTGAATTCTTTTATAAATCATTTTAATTTAATAATGAGCAATATTATTAATGTAATAGTTTTACAAGTAGACTTTAAAAATAAATAGAAATGGATATATATATATATATGCATATGATGGGAAGAAACTATGGTTTGAAGTTACAATAAAATAAACTTTATAAATATTAAACTTAAGTATAAATCAAATGTATGAAATGAAATAATTAATTTACTAGTATTTAATAGTATAAGTTGTAAAATAAAAGAGTAATAAATAAATACATTTATGCTAGGAGATAGAGATAAATTAACAAGCTAACTTAATGCCATAACCATAACAATTACAAGTAGAAGCTTAAGTAAAATATCATATACACTATACCAAGTTATATATGTGCAGGCAAGAAATCACCTAAGTACAAGATAGTAGATAAGGCAAGTAAATATTATACATTATAGCAATGTACATGTGCAGGCATAATTCGTATCAGTGTATACGAATACAAATAGGGAAAGTATGCTTATTGCTTAGCATCTAAGGCAAACAAAAATGAACTTGTGTAAGATTTCTAAGTACATAAAAGAATAAAATAATGGGTAGTGTAAACTAGATAAGGATCAAGACATTAAATGCCATCTCCTCTAGTACACGAGACATTTCATTTCAGCTTCCTTTTAGATAAAAATCTCTGAAATGTTGTGTACTTGAACAATAAACAATATGGTATACTTGTTTTATTTATCAACCTTGCCTCATTATTATTCGTATACAAAAAGCTTAGCAATTCCAGTTTTAAAAAGCTTAAACAAATATAACCTGACACCTGAAATCAAATGGAAGCCAAAGCACTTCAGTTTCGAATTAAAAATGGAAGCATCTCCACCATAACAAGATTTCAGATCAGTTCAGGTTCAAGTCTTAAAGCCAGTTCAAAGTTTAAAGATCAAAACAACAAAGATATACAAGTTTTCAAGTTTCCAGTTTCAAGCTTTTTCCTTTTCAAAACAAAAGAACAAGCTCTGTTTAAAATTTTCAGGTGAGTAAACTTTTAAAACCAACCTTAAATCACTTGTGAAAGTCTGGGTTATGATTGTTTATATGCATGTGTATCTGTGGGTTTTGTGAATATATATGTGTGCATGTCAGTAGTTTTTAAACAGCTCTGATTTTAGTTCACCCTCTGCCTTTCACCTGAAATCATGAAATACTTTTAGTTTTGATTCATGTGGCTTATGTTTTATGTAAACTGGTAATATATGTTTGAAAACAAGTGGATATAAGGGTTTTAGGACTCTAGAACTTATGTGAATGCCTGGTATTTACATAGATCACCTCTGTTTTATTACAGACATTTTAAGACTTGGATCTTTATTCAAGATACTTCTCATTTAAGTCTTTCTGAAACTTAAGTGTTTAAAACAAAGATGTAGGTTTAAATTTAACTAAGTATTTAAATAGTTGCAAGAATATATAGATAGAAGCAATGGCTGGAAACAATGAAAATACAGAGCAACATGAATTTGTCAAAAATCAAAACTTGTAAATTGTTGATATAATTATATAATTGGAATCGTATATAAATGATAGGATTTTTAAAATTAAATTTACAAATTTTAATGTAAGATTGATGGTGTGATATGGGTTTGTCTGGAAAATGGGTTATGGTGATTTTCTGGTGATCTCGAGGTCGAGGGTGTTCGGGGTTGTGCGAGATGGTGGAGGAGCCTATGGGGGTGACTGGAGAATTGGTCGTAGGTGGCCATGAGCACGGTGGCGGAAATGATTAGGGATCTAAGTTTTAAAACCTAGTTTTGGAAGTGGTTCTTGTCTCATGTCGTTCGTCTACTGTAGTGGATCGAGTTAGACGAGAGTATGGGAATTGAAAGTGGACGCGTAAGGGAAGACGAGGCCGGAAGGGTTAGCCTTCAGGTGGTCGAAGGTTGGCGAACGTCTCGTTGCCAGGCTGGGCGTGTTCGAGCTATTGATGTTTCCAGGTTTCAGTTGAACTCGAATTTCGTTTTCGAGTGGCCGTGATGGGTTGGGCGATCGCAGTCATGTCTGGGGATGATTGATGACGTGGGGACGTCATCGTAGTCGATCGGAGGTGATCGAATGGGTGGTGCACGTGCGCAATGATTTTTTGGTGTACGTGAAGGTTGGTAGCAGGAATTGGTCGCGAGTTTTCTCGGGTCGATTTGAGGAGAGATCGAAGTTTCCTTGCTTTGGACATGAAGTAGGTAGTGGGTGTATTCGCGCGGTTGGGTTTCCACGGGGAAAGCTCGGGTTTCCTGGTATTTTTCTCGAAGTAACGGCATGTTTTCACGGGCAAGCTGGGAAGTCTGGGTTTATGTATTGAGTTCCAGATTTAAAGCCTGTAAGGCTTTTGAGTTGTAATTTGGAAGCAGGATTTTAATGAAGTTAAAACAAAATTTAAATGTGAATTCAAATTAAATTTTGTTTCCATAGTTTAACAACAAATATAAGTTTATAAAATAAATGTTTAATAACTTTAAAAATGTTAAAGTATATTTTTAAGTGTGTTCAAATTGGGAACTTATAATTATTTGAATCTAGTGTTTGAAACGAGAATTTGTTTATGAATAAGAAATGCTTTATTCTTAAATAAAGGTAGATTTAAGGATTTGTAATTACTAAGATAGTTAAAATAAATAATTAACTAATTTAATTTATTAATGATTGAATTAATTTATTTTGTAATTATTAAGATTAAATTAGTTAGTTAAGGTAAGATAATTGATTTAGAATTAATAAAGGAATAGTTAAGAATCGTTAATTAAATGAGATTTGAACTTTAATTAATGATTAGTGATTGATTAATTTAGTAATTGAAGAGTTATTAATGAGTTATTAAAGATGAAATTTATTTGTGATTAATAATAAATCTTAATTTAATTACTTTGGAAAAAGTAATTAAAGAAGTGTTAATGATTAATAAAGATTACTAACTAGTATTATAAAATAATGGATTAATATGATCATTTGATAATTAATTAGGTTTATTAATTTAAGATAATAAATGGTGAATTATATAAGTATAATTTATTTAGGGAAGTAATTAAGAAATTAATTTCTCATTTTAATAAATTAAGTTTAATATGAATTGTTTAAGTTAATTAATTAAGTTTAATTAATTTAAATAACCATTTGTTGATGTGATAAGTATAATTACTTAAGGAAGTAATTAATTGTGATGATGTAAAAATGAAAGTAATTTGGGTATAATTACTTTGTATAAATTAATCAAGGGATTAATTAGAGAATATTTAATTATGGAGTAATTAAATTATTAATTGAAGTAATTAAGGGTAGTTAATTACTGAATGGAGTTAATCAAGGTGATTAACATTTTGTTTAATTGGAGATAAATTACTAAATGAAATAAATGTAATTAGAGATCATTAATTATTGTAATTAATGATGCAAGTTAAAATGGATTTATTTGGGAATAATTAATAAATGAGGCAATTCATTAGAGTAATTAATTAAGAAGAAATGGAATTAATTTTAGTAATTTAAAAGGTTACTTTCTATAATTGGTATGAAGTAATTAATTTGTAAAATAATTAGAGGATAATTACTTAAATATAATTTGAGATAATTAATCTAAAATGGTTAATTAAGATGGAAAAGTAGGAAATGATTAATTAATTAACTTGTAATTAATTAATGGTTATGTAAGCAAGATTTATATTGATGGGGTAATTAATTTAATTTACTTTAAATTAATTAGAGATTTGTAATTAATTTAATTCATTTTAAATTAATTATAAATGAGGTGATTATTAATCCTTGTTTATATATGATGGATGATATTGATTTCCTTGATTGATTGTGATCTCAGATATGAGATGAATAATATCTATTGTTATATGGATGTTTGTTTTAAAGGATGATAATATTGATTATCTGTTTGAGTAGATAATATGGATTATCTGTTTATGATGATGATGTGATTATCCATTGTTATATTGTGATTTATCTATCTGTGGTATATAGATAATTGAATTGAACTGTTTTAACTTTAAAACAACTTGGCCTTAAAAGACACGGTTTGGATTTCGATGAGACCGGGATCGGGTTTCCGTATACCGGGATTCTAGGTCTGGAGACCCGAATACCACATCGATCCAAATAACGTTAGGTCGTGATATTCAAATGGAGCAAGTGAAGACTCGAGGTATAAGAACTATACGTCAGTATAACTCTGTGGGTGATTCCGTAATGAGTTTGACGAAGATAGTACTTATAGATTCGAGATGGTGATTCAGAATGCAAGGGTTATTGTCGTTAACTCTGAGGGTGATTCCAATACGAGTGTAACGAGATAATGCCTTCGGTTTCGTTCGAACCCGGAACGAACTTGTATGGATTGAATGCTTTCAGAACATCGTCAGGTGGACGATGAGCATTCTAAGAGATGTGTTCTCTAAAGGTAATCGTGACCTCAAGCCTCATCAACCGGGAATGGCTAAAACAGGGGAGGTGCAGCAAGGTTAGTGGGTAGCACCCAAGTAGGACGAGATTACCCCTGTCTAGATGTCCCTTATTATTCGGCTTTGTGTGCGGTTGATCATGACAACCGTGGGGTGTCTTGTCCGGGAATTATCCAGTAAGGGATGTTCCGGCCTTGTGTTGCAGGGGGTCGGGAGTGATCCTCGGTACGGTGATCTAGGCCACGTACTGTGACGGGCGGTACCCCGGTAGCCCTGCCATTGTATGGAATCCAAAATCCAATAAGTGCCTTCGGTTTTGATTGTATTACCCACTTTGTGGCTAGTATGCTGGAATTTAATCATGTAACAATTTCAGCTATTTCATATTTACTTGAAAACCCTAGACACTATTATAATATAACTGAATTTCCTATCAAAGTTTTGGTTAGCGTAAGGTAAAAACGTTTCCATGTTTATGTGTGGGATGTCTTACGTGATACCTTTTGTTTTCAAAGAAATTTTAAAGTTAAGCAACTTTAACCGTTTACTCATACCAGACCCATGTCTGACCCGAAGTTTATTTCTGTTTTTCATAAACTCTCGGGTACCCAAATTTTTACGGGTAGCCAAGGGATTCAGGTTAGCTTTGACGAACTATGGAGGAGCAATGGAGCAGGAGGCTTCAGCGTATAGATATATATATTGGTTCCGCTGTATTAGTGTTTATCTGTATTTCCGCTGTGTTGTATCTCTGTGATTTGTGAGTTGTATTAACTAGACAGGTGTTTATAACTGTCTAGTATGTGTTGTATTATCTGTATAACTCTGATGTATATGATATTATGTAATCTATTATGTGATATATTATATTTTATTCGTTCCGCCGTTGAGATTCTGTGGTTGTTTCTTCTTCTTTTCTATCTTTTCTACTTTCTCACCCCTTTCTTTCTTTTCGATGATGCGATTTTCCGGTAGTGGAATTTCGGGTCGTCACAACAATTAAGTACAAAACATGTTTTAACATGTTAGAATATGATGTGTTAGAAGGGGTACAATCTTGGTGAGATGTCACAAGGTGGTGGAGGGTAAAGGACAAGGGATGTTTAGGTAAAAAATTTCTTCCTTATAAATAGCCGTTTCATCCTTCCATTTTTTCTCCTCTTCCTCTTATCATATTTTCCTCACCTCCGATCCAAATGGAGAAATTCTTTTTTTTAACCGTGTAAAATTCCGGCTACAACTTACATTTTTATAACTTCTTCAAATTTTGAACTTGGCTATATCAAAAATGCATTTTTTCAGACCTATTTTTGGACTAAGATTTTCTAGACCGAAAATACCACTTCTACTATTGACAATATCTACCTCAAAACAAACCCAAATTGAGTGATTCTTTTTTTGAAGTGATAGAGAAAATAATTTTCAAGAACATTTTTTTGAACACTTTTTAAAATTCTGAGAGTAACATGGCCAAAACTCGAGGAGAAGATGACCCATTTTTGAGTTGATTTTGTGTTTTCCAAGCTTTGCAAGTTCTAAAGTATATCAAGTTTTCAAAAGATTTTTGCAAAATTTTGGTGAGTAAACTTCTTAATTTTGGGGAAAGTTTTTACCTTTGCATTTGTTTACTATTTGGTGATAAAATAATTTGATTGTTTGGTTAGATTATTGTACGGTTTGGATGCATATATATGTGTTGCTTATATATGTGAATGACCATATCTCTCTAAAAAAATCCAAATTGAGTGATTATTTTTTTGAAATGATAGAGAAAGGAATTTTGAAGACTTTTCTTTTGAACACTTTTTAAAATTCCAGGAGTAACATGGCCAAAACTCATGGAGAAGATGACCATTTTCGAGTTGATTTTGTGTTTTCCAAGCTTTGCAAGTTCTAAAGTATTTCAAAAGATTTCTGCAAAATTTTGGTTAGTAAACTTCTTAATTCTTGGGAAAATTTTTACCGTTACATTTATTGACTATTTGGTGATAAAATAATTTGATTGTTTGGTTGGATTATTGTATGGTTTGGATGCAAATATATGTTGCTTATATATGTGAATGCACGTGGTTAAGTTAGTGTGTGCTTGAATGTGAAGTCTAGATTTTTGTGAATGATGTAAAAGTGTGATATTATTTGTTTGTGTTTACGGTATGAATAAGTTGTTATGGACATAATTATGTGGTTGTTGTGCAAAGAAAAGTTAACAAAATTAACAATTAGATTTGGTTATCGATGAAGAATCCTTTGTAAAGAGTACGAGTTTTGGTTTGCAATCAAAATCGATTTTAAAGTTAGAAACATGGTTTCAAATTATTTATTTTGTGTTTTTAAAAGTTATTAAGCTTTTAAAGGGTTAATTTTTCAAAGAAGGAAGCCAAAACATTTTGAAGTTATGACATCCATAGCGATAGTCGCCACGGATGTAGTTTCGCTTAAAAATCCGATTTTTGCAAAGTTTAAATTTTATAATTAAAAGTGTTTTTGAAAATGTTTTATAAACTTAATAATGGTATTTTATAAAGTTAATTAAGAATTTAATAATTAAAAATTAATTAATTAGTTTTGATAATTAATAATTAATTAAGTATTAAGCAAGGTTTATTAATTATAATTAAGTGAAGATTAATTACAAATTAATTATCTTTTAAAAGTAAGATTAATTTTTGATTAAGCAAGATTTATTTTTAATTAATTATGAGTTAAGGACATGATTTATTTTTAATTAATTAAGTATAAGGTTAATTATTAATTATTTATTAGTCAAGTGTTTAATTATTTTTAATTATAAATTGATTAAGGCTTAAATTTAAAATCAATTCTTTACTTAAGGTTTAATTTATTATTTAAGTTTTAATTAAATATTATTTTATTTATTAATTGAGATTAATTAATATTTTAATTATTAATGAAGGTTTATATAATACTTTATAATAAATAAAGGATTAATTTGGTTTTAATTATTTATATAATGGTTAATTATTGTTTAATAATTTATTTAAGGTTAATTATTTCTTAATTTATAATTAAATTAAGTTAAGAATTAATAAAGATTAATTATGATTTAATAAAGGGTTTAACTTATAATTAATCATTTTAAAATGGATTTTTAAGTTTTTAATCCTTGTTTTCCAAGAATCAAATTGTTTTAAAGGTACTTCTTTGAACACAAGGGATTCAAGTGTCGATACCATTAAGGAACCATATAACTATAAATGAGTTATGATGTAAATAGTTTGATCATGTGGGCATGTGGTAGCAGAATAAATCTCCGTTCTGCTATAATGTAACTATTGTTTGTATGGACATGTGTTAGGAGAATAAATCCTCGTTATGTTATAATGTAATTGTGGTTTGTATGGACATGTGTTTTAGCAGAATAAATTCCTGTTTTGCTATAAATTGATTGAGTTGTTTTGGATATCTATTTAGCAGGACAAATCACCATCCTGCTATTATGTTGTTTGGGCATGTATATGCTAGTTGAGTTGTATTAACATGTTATTCTATGATTTGGATATGAATTGCATTTACATATATGTTGACTTATGTAAATAATTGACAAGTGACTTGGAATTAAATTGAAACTAAATGGTAACTTAAATAAGTACTAATGGATTGCTATGATCTTTTGAAATTATAAGGTATGGTTTTGAATTAACTTCAATTCTTTAATCAATTTGGGTCTAAAGTTTATAAATGATTTTTCAAGTTATATTATTATATAAAGGAATTTATAAATAATAACTTGTTTATAAAATGGGTTTTACTTAGTAAAAAGGTTTATTTAATTGATTTTTCAAAAGGATGAGCTGCAAAAGATATTTTGTAAAGGAATTTTCTTACAGATGATTTATCAAAGGAGTTTTAAATAGGAAAATATTTTATAAATGATTTTAGAGGTTTGTAAAGAGGTTTTGTAAATTGACTTGTAGACTTATAAAAGTGTTTTATAAATTGATTTTGGAAATTTAAAAAGGTATTTAAATGTGAAGTGAGCTTTTAAAAGGGAGCTTTTATAAAGGATAAGTGGATTGGTTTATGGTAAGTAATGTTTTCAAAAAGGAATTTAAAAGGAGGAATTTTCCAAATATTTTGATAATATACTTATACCCCTAAGATAAGTATAAATATTTTCCAAGTAAAAAGGGGAAGTAAGGGTTTTAGAAATAGTGTTATGTAAAGATATTTTGATCAAGTTTTATAAAGTGATTTTATTAATTAAAGGTTAATTAATAAAGGCTTAGTGGATCCCATATGGAATTGAATCAATGTTTAAATGATTGTTTATTTGATAGTTAAATAACCGACTATCGAAATCTGAACCTAAACGTAACTTTGGAAATATCTAAGAGAAACATGTGAGTTATATGACATAGCCATCCCCAATGATGTTGTACGGTACATATAAATCTCGTTTCGTTCTTCTAGGATAAATGATAAGAAAATCTATCCACAAATGGTTAGGAGGTGAACTCCGCGCTTATCTTTTGTTTGCTTATTTCCTAAAGAACCGGGGTTGAGTTTACCGAAAACTATCGGAAGTTGTTTCAAAGAGATCGGGATCAGATATGTTATCTAAAAACCACTTCGATCCAACTCAAACGTTTCAAACTGAAGACACCTTGAAGAGTATGGAACCGATGACGAAGCCATTGAAGTGAAAGGGCTGCTTGCTATTAATCCTGAGGATTATTCCAAAATGGATGTAGTAGAAGTAGTGCTTTCGGTTTGTCCTTATCCTGGACAACTTGTATGGATGAATGCTGGTACTGCATTGCTTCCTGAAAGGCAGTGTTAGCATTCCAAGTGGGATTGCTATTCAAAAGGAATGCGGCCTCAAGCCTCGTCAACCGGGAATGACTAAAATCATAGGAGATGCAACAAGGCTATGTGGGTCGCTCCCATTAGGGTGTGTCATCACCTTTCTAGATACATCTACATATTTATGGATTGGTTGTGCATGAGATCTCAATAAAAAGGTTGCAAAGCAACTAGGGTGATGACATATTTGGTACTCTAGTAAGGGGCATGCCGGTCTTGTGTTGGTAGGGGACACTAGCGAGGTCCTCGGTACATTTTCTAGCTGTGTGCCTTGATAGGTGGTACCCCGATGCCTTGTCATAGTATGGAATGCATTCTTCAATAAGCATCATACAGTTTTGATTGTGTCTAACTATGTTGAAATGTGAGATGCAAGCATTTCAGCTATTTTTATATTTTACTTTAAATGCTTAGACGTTATTATAATATCACTGGATTTCCTATAGAAAGTGTTTTGGTTATCGTAAGGTAAAAAACCCGTCTACGTTTATGTGCAGCGTGGTCTTACGAGATACCTTTGATTTTAAAAGGGTTTTAAACATAATAATTCGGTTGTTAAGTTTACTCACACTAGACCCATGTCTGACCCAGAGTTTTATTTTCTTTCCCTAAAACTCTTGGGTGCTCAAATTTTTATGGGCAACCAAGTAGTTCAGGTTTTCCCAGAAATGCATTTTGGTGGAGCTTGGAGCAGGAGCCTTCATTGATAACTAGTTATTATCTTGTTTCTGTTGTATTATATGTATCTTATATAAGTTAGGTAGGGACAAGTTGTTATAACTGTCCAAATGTAGAATTGTATTACTATGACTCTGATGTATCATTTTTGAAATGACTTTGTAAAGTATTATATTGATTAATATATGTTATTCCATTGCGTTGTGAGATTCTGTGATTGTTTTTGTTTCTTCGATCTTCTATCTTCTTCTTTCACCCTTAACGATCGGTTTTTTAGGCACTTGAATACTCGACACGAAATACAGTGGACGTATTAGTATCGATTTTCGAGGGTCGAAAACCCCGTTCATTACACCAATGATATTAGTATATTGAAAATTGAAGAATTAATTAGTAATCTAATGTTCTATGAAGCACAATTGCGAGGTGAATGGATAATAATGCAACTGAAAAGAAATCAATTTCATTCAACGTGACAACTAATGATCTGGATTCAGATGAAGATGATAATGATGAGGAGATTGCTCTATATTTTAGAAAATTTCTAAAATACAGAAAGATGAACAACTTTTGTAAAACTAAAAACAAAAATTCTAAAAACGGAAATGTTTTTGAGTTTTATAATATTGGTGTGTTTGGCCACCTATGAAGAGACTGTCTGCAACAAAGGAAAACAAAGAATTCACTAAATACCGATTTATTCAAAAAGAGAAAAATGGCTTACAGTGCAATTTGGATGATTCCGGTACAACATCCAGTGACAATGAACCAGACACTAAAAATATCAACATGTGTTCCACCATGATGGAAGATTAATCAGATAAAACAAAGGAAACAACAAAATTGGTACTTTTTACATTTCATATTTTATTCTTCATTTTTTTGGAAATTACTTAATATAAGAATAAATATATCATAATAATAATAATTAGTATATTTGAATATAAATATATATAATATGAAAAGTGTGTGTGTATATATATATAATATTTCTTTAATTTTAAATCCTAAAAACTTTGGCATATATGTCGACATATACCACATAGGTATGTTGACATATCTAGTAGAATTTAAGTAATCTTTTCAAAATTCAAACTTTTGAAGTTTCCTATCTTTTGCACTAAATTCAAAATTTGAAAAGCCACCTTTGTACATGTTGCATGACTTGTTTTCAAATGAAGAAGAATATGGTTTTAAAGGAAAAAATCTTAGGCCAAAAACAAGACTAATGAGTCTTATTTTACATTAATAAAGTATTACACCGAGGATGGGGAATTACAATAACCCCACTCAAAAAGTTTTCAAAGTTCTTTTTTCTATTTTTGCAAAATATGATACAAATTGGGCTCAAGTGATTTTGGATGACTTTCCTAAAAGAAAATTTATAGACATGAAAGCACACTTTATCATGGTGTGTACCTCACGAGAATTTTTAACTATTTGGTATTGATTTCAGAAGTGAAAACATTTTGCCTCATAAAATTTTCGATAAAACAAACCTCTCTCTCATGCACATCCCTTTTGAATTTGAATCCTATGAGTCTCTTGCCAAGAAGGAAGAGAGATTAGCAAGATATTCTTCAAGAAGAAGAAAGTGAAGGTACAAAAATAGATAAGGAGGAAGAACAAGAAGTAGAAGAGGAAGAAATGGATAGATCTCTTGAAAGCAATGAAAAACTGTCTTGTTATTCAAACAAAGAGATACTCAGGAATCAAGAGAAGCTTTTCAATAATCAAACGAAGTTCAAGCGCTCTTTTAGTAAGATGTTCACTAGACTCTCAAACAAAGTCGACAAATACTTTAGAAAGATAATAATAAAGCAAGGTGGAAATTATTCATCTTCATCATCATCATTCTTCATCTATTTAGCTATCTTTACATTTTCTAGTTTTTACTAATGTTATTTTCATGTATTTTTCATTATGTTTCTGTATCTCTCTATTTTATTAATGAAATTTGCTTAGACTTCATTTCTGTTGTTAATCATATTCTTTTGTTCTCTGGAATCATAAACTAAAATAGTATAAAATATAAACAAAAATTAAAAAAACATAAACATGCAAATTTCTGCATGTATATCGACATATTCTGGTTTTTCCAGAATTTGAAATTCAAATAAATTATTATTTTTTGGAGGGATTAGTTTCTAATCCAACTTTTCACTTCTATAAAACTATATTTCTTCTAGAAAAACTCAAAAATCAATTCATCTACTTATCTTATTCCTTTCTACACATCTCTTTTTCATATAAGTGAATTTAAAAATCAATTTTTCAAAATAAAAACCAATTGAAAATCTAGAAGAAACTCTTCAATCTTTCAAGAATGTTCTTTGCTTTATTCTTTGCAATCAACGATGCTTAGAGTTAAGTCAAATGTAAGATTAAAGAATAAGAAAAGTAATTTAATTCTCTTCGATGTTTTATTTCTAGTTTCGCCAAAGAAGTTCAAAGCAATGCCTCGAAATGCTCGAACTCTAAAGTGGAACATGAAGATTGGGAAGTTATCAACACAATCTAAGCTTTGGATCCGAAGGATGGGTTAAAGTTCCCAAGAAAATCAAGGTTTTAATTTATATTTATAATTTGTACTTATAATATGTATTTATTATACACTTTAGTCTATATAATTTACTCTAGTTATCTTTGTACTTTTTATAATTAATTGTATAAATGTGTATAGATGTAAATTTGGCGATTGATGGTTAAAATATATGTAATTATAATTGTATATATATAGTTAATTCTTGGAAATATTAATTTGCAATTAGTATTGATCTTGATTCCATCTACAAAATTATTATACTTCATAGTATTTAATATGTCACATTTAAGGAAAGTTTATTTTTTTTCTTTAGCTATTTTTGTTGATGACAAAGGGGGAGAAAAATATAAAATATAATATATGCATATACTAAGAGGGGGTTATTCAAAATAGGAGAAGATAACCAATTTAGGGGGAGTTACATTATATTTTATAATAAATATATTTACATAGTTGTCATCTCAAAAAGGAGAAGATTATTAATACCACAAATATTGGTTTTGATGACAACTACCATATAAATATAGTTATTGATGTTTTCCCAAGTTGTATAGAATATTTTGCAGAATATTATACGTGTTTATACAAGTATAGGATAATCGAGTTTGAAAACTAATCAGTAAAAAGAATAGAGATCAAGATTCACAGATGATCAAGATATTTGAAGACTCTTGAGTTTAGAAACAAAGACACAAAGAGTTCAAGACCATGGTTTATAGTAGATTAATTTGTTAAAGGCCATGAATAGCAACGTTCTTTTCTTTGAATACTCTCTTATCAAAATATTTATTTTATTTTCAAGTATATATTTCTACAAATATTTTATAAAAGTTTTATATATTAAGGCATTTAAAAATTATGTTTATACAAAAAATTAGAAATTTACAACACTTTAAATGTATTATTATTTTTTAAAATAAACAAGGGTATTTCGACATACCTTACCTATGTATGTTGACATATGTACCGATGAAGATATTCCTTTTGAATTTTGAATAGTTGTGATTTTTGTCTATATCTCTTCGCGAATAGACACGTCTCTTCAATATTATATAAAGGGGACTGGAAAATGAATTTTTATAAATACTTTCTCTATATTCTTCTTATCTCAAATTCTCATTATATATTTCATAAAATCCACTTTATATACTCTTCAAATTCACTCAAACATAATCTCTACTTACAACATTCGTTCTCTACAATCAACTTACTGATTTGAAAGTATTATCTCATCAATTCAAAGATCAAAGTGCTTTCAAAGGGCTATAGGATATTCTATATCAAAGTATAACTATTTGCATTTAGAATCAACAACTCTCTACTACTATTTGTGTGGGTGTGCTTGTTGCTTGTTCAAATTAAGTGGGTGTGCTTGTTGCTCGATTAAATCAAGCGGGCGATCTTGTTGTTCGATTAAATCAAGAGAGTCTACCCTAAGGTCGAAAAGTCAAAAGGGTGTAATCTTGTTTCTTTGAAATCAAGATTGTATTCTAGTTTACTTTCTACCTAATTAAATTAGGCGTTGGAAAGGTAATTTGTACATATGCTATACAGGACTGGACGTAGGATTAGTTAATCCTAATTAGTATAAAACTCACGGTGTCATCTCTCTTACTTTTACTTTTTTTACTGCATATATATATATATATATATCTGTATATGACTACCTATTAATATAAATGTGTGTGTGTGTTTATTATCTGTTTTTTAGTTTATATCTTGAAACTTATTAGAAAAATTCTATATAAGTTATAAAACACTATTCACCTCCTTCCAGTATTAAAGTATCCTTAAGATATGTTCATACTAGTATAATTTATACTACACCGTTTCCCACACTTACCCTTTGATCAAATCAAATCATATTATCTTCTTTTGCATGTTATGTTATTTACTTTTTTTTTATCTTCTATAAGCTTACCCACATGCATACTATGTGTGTATCTAATGCACATTTTCATGTCAATGATAATTCATCGATGAATTTAACAAAGTATAAGGAATTGTTTTTGGTATTATTAGACTTAAAATTGCATATATCAACATGTATCAATCCCAAGAATTCATCAACTCTTATGCACTCCAATAGAATGGGTGCTTTTCCCTTTATCGCTTGAGATATAATTCACTAGTACCATATGATTCATAATCATATGATTAAAGAATTATTTCTCAAAATTGTAGCTTAGTCCGAAATTCAAAAATAATTAAAAAAGTTTCAGATACTTCTGCAGTTTCTAATGCATTACTTCTGTTATGAAAAAAATACCATTTTTATAGTTTTATTTTATAATGTATATCCAAAATTTTCACACTAAAATAGAAATATATATATTTTCAGTCAATACTAAAAATAGTTATTATCATAAATAATATTAGGTATATTTACGAAAATAATTTTGTAATTTGATGTTATCGCCAAAATTGTTATATGTTATGCTCCCACTATTTTCACCATTACTATAATAGTGTATGAAATACGAAACTCCATTCAACCACTTTATATAGGCTATTTATTTCATTTGCTATAACTAGTTTATAGTCGATAGTTTCTAAGTCAAATATCTTAAACTCTAAGAAACAAATCTTATAGAAAACAATTTTCTATGTGAAAATACATTTGGAATATATGCCATATTTCTTATTTCTAGTTAAGTATCCATTGTTATTTTATATAATTATTGGTTCCAATATCTCTTCATAAAGCAGAGGTGATAATTCGATCTCTTCATCCCAACCGTGGCTTAACTTGCATCCACATTCATACATTCGCTTTCCTTTCCAAATGGTCGTACTATTCAAAAGATAATCCTTACTACAAGATCATAAAAAATTCTTTATAAAAATGCATTCGGTCATCCTTAACATTTTAAGGATATTGAAAAAGTTGCATTTTACGCAAACTGATCAAATTGACTTTTCAATGATCGAATTATTAGATCCACCTTGTAGTTTTTGGTCTTAAGTTACATCTAACATGACAAGATCGTTACTATAATTAATCATGTTAAATAAATGATCTAGCACTATGGTTTACCTTCTTACCTAGAGTGAACTAAATTCATCGAGATTTCATATATTACGAATTACGACCGTTCATCGTATAACATTTATACGTGATTGAATATGGTTCAAATTTCCATATATTTTTATTGTTTTAGAGTTTGAAACTCATAGAAGATAGTACATAGTCTAAGGAAAATAAACACATAAGTGACTAAGTTATGATTGTACTTAGTACTTATATAATTATGCTCTTGCATGGGTCTTGAATTGACAACATGCAAAATTTATTGATAAATATATGTTATCAATCTATTTTTTAATATTAATTTAGTTTGTTTGTATATATTAACTAATAAACATTTTATCAATTATATTAATTGCACAAATTTATCGAAATGGATTTGTTTAGTTCATACATAGTTGATATACTTATAATATTAGAAAGACTAAATGTTACCATTTCATTTCTATAAGGCTCCTATTAGAATTTTATGTTTCTCAAAACACTAAGATGAAACATAGAAATCTTTCGTCCTCTCTAGTGGGTGTTAGAGCTCATATGTCTTGAAATTCCAACCTTGAGTTTGCGGAACAAATCATAGGCCCACAAATGATAATAATTTATTGGTTATATCATATACAATTCCTAACCCATGGTCCTTGTCCTAAACTGATTTCGACCTTGAGTTTGCTCAACAAATGGAAATGGATTATTCACTCGTACTACCATTTTGCAATGACCTAAATATAGTATATATACCTTGAGTTTGCTCAACAAATATATACGGTTATCTTACCTGATCTATATATTAATAATACCATACATAACATCCCTAGCTTGAGTTTTCTCAACAACCAGAGAATATGCAAGTAATTTATTAATATAAAAATGGTAGAGAACAACATTTATATTAAAGATTCATAATCGTTAATGTAGTTAACTGAGTGATGTCGACTCATGGAATAATATATTTCTTATAAAATACCTTTGTGATTCAAATGTCGGACATATCTAAAATCATGGTATATATACTGTACATATGTATTTATTCCTTAAATCTAATTCTGGTTTCTTGGTGTTGCTTCTCTTATTATGCATTCATATTATATAAATTTAATTCTTGCATAACTTTTATAATTTAATTAACTTATATAACAATCTTATGTATAATTTAATATTAATTTTAGTTAGACCTTAATTTATCAATTAGCCATTTAACATTTTAATTAATTTTATTTTATTCATTTTAAACATTATAAATTGAATATGTATACTACAACATTCATAGTTGTACACATATATCTTAATATATGTATATTATATTATTTATTAATTAACATTTAAATAATTTATTTTAAACAAAAAAATTAATTAATTATTATTTGTTTCGAAAATTAGATATATATATATATATATATATGTTACCTTGTACATTTTAGAAAAATGTTACATATATCAATAAATATATATTATTTAATTTAATTATTTAATTTTAAATTGATTAATTAATTAATTATTTAATTAATCCAATTAATTATTAATTATTTTCAAAAATAATAATTTTATTTTAAAAACAATTTTGAAAATTTATAACATTTACAAAAAATTTACTTATTTTAAATTAAACCTTTTGAATTTAAAATTTTGTATTAAATTCAAAAAAGATTTTGAAATAGGCCACGACCTAAAAATATTTAGTCCTTTATACAAGGGATAACGTTTGGGCTTACCTCATCTATTCAGGCTAGGCTAGTAGCCAAGTAGGGCAAAGTACTTGATTACCAATCCAACCTTAGACACTAGTTTTCTAGACAGCCTACAAAATGGGTAGGCTTAAATAAGTTAGTCATAATACTGCTAATTCAGACCACATACGCTACTGGGCACTGATGCCATTATTGGATCTAGGTCAGCACGTAATGGGTTAAATGGTTGAATTTAAAGAAAGATAAAATACCATTTTGGATCTTATTAGACCATGAAGTTTAAATTAATTTCCCATCTGAATAAATTAAATTATTAGACCATAAAGTGTGTGTGGCTATCGTGCCCGTATCTAAGTTTTTGGATTTATACCGAAACAAACACATTTGCCTCTTCATATGCATAATAGCTGTATGTTATTTTATAATAATATTATAATATAAAATATACTTATATGGACATATATTTATACATATAAGTGTAAATACAAAATAATTTAAAATTCAAATTTAGTTCTTTTAAAAATTCAATTTTAAATTAAATCCTGATTTAAAATATCATTTTAAAATTCAAATTCAAATTTTAAACGTTTTACATATATTTATATAAGTATATACGAAAATAAATTTTATTCGAAAATAAATTAAAATATAAACAAAAATGTATTTTAAATTACATAAAATTCTAATTTATTTATATTTAAATAATATAGTATAATTAAGTATAAATAAAACATATAAATTAGTACTTACTTTTTGCCATGTATTAATTTTGACAAATTCAAAAAAAAATTATTTAATCCGTATAGATTAATAGCATATTAAGTTTTTATAAATTTAAATTTCGTACGAAAATATTGATTTTATAAAAATATTTCCATACAGAATTATGTTTTACAAATTATGTATGTATGTTTATATATATATATATATTAAATATTTATAATTTAATACTTTAGATTAAATAATTTCATTATTTCATTTTCGATTTTAAATAAACATATATATAAAAAAATCTTTTTTTTTGCGAATGATACAAGAATAAATTATTAGATTAATCTATAACTTAGTGCATCTCATTTATGGCTATTCATATAGTTGTAAACTTATTATTCTATTTTACATTTTCCTATCTCATTTTGGCAATCATCATAGTAATAATCTTGTAGTTGTAATAGTTAGGCCCAATGAACTCTTGTACGGATTTTTATTTTTGCTTAATAAATTATGAGTGCTCTCCTCATATGAGGACCACTCTTTTATCAAAAAAAATATTAATTTACAAATATATTTATTATAATTATCAACTGTTTAAAATTCAATTTTAATTTTAAATTTTTTAAAATTATTTTTAAATTTGAATTATTTTAACATGGTTGAAAGCAATATGCATATATATGTGTGTGTGTGTGTATGTGTGTCTATATATATATATATATACAAAATAATTTTTTATACAATATATATTCTTGTGTAAGTCGACAGCAAATACATATGTGAATTCATGATATAATCTAACCTATACAAGTAAAAAAGCATGATGATTACGCATACAAATTCATATGAAATAAATGTTGCCTCTATCATGGCCTAGCTGTAACACCTTGAATACTGAATCAAAATAACTTATGAATCTGATTCGGTCTCTTCCAGAAAGTGCTAAAAATGAAAGAGATCTATGCAACTTTAATTAATTTGATTTAAATTTGTATTTTGTTTGAAATGGGGGGAGATGCAATGAAGCTGTGGCCTATAGGGGAGGAGAGGGACTAGAGAGAGTAACCTAAAAAATAAGGAGGGTAGTGGGTTTAAATAAGAAGAAAGAAGGAGATAAAATAATAGATCTGGATCTGGTCTTTTACCCCTTCTTTCCCCACCAATTCAAACCCAAATATTAAAAATATCTCACCCTTTTACCTTCTATCATATGGCCGACCACCCCATAGGCTTTATGGGCTTATATGCTACTTCAAACCATATCGGTAAATTAATATTTAAATCAAATTCAAATGCGCATTGATATCGTATATCAATATGCGTTTATATAACTTTTATATACGTATTATTTTTAATACTGATTCAAATAAATCAAACAAAATTTTATAATTAATATTTTACAAATATTAATTAATTTATAACAATCATAGTTTAATTAAATCAGGTGGTATTTGGAGTATTCAACATTGCAGTTTGTGACTCTTAAGGTGTAAATTGAGCCTGTGATTAATACTAAACAATTCAAATATTAACGTACACATGTCACTTTAGCTAGCGGTGTGACAGTTTGGCCGAATTTATTACTTATATAGTTTTGGTAGCATCCAGTTTTACTATTTTAAATGGTCCCTGTAACGACCCTGAATTTCGAACGAATTAAATTGAGAATATTTAATTTATTTTAAATATTTGAACGATGATTTAATTTGAATCCCCGATATAACTCTGATTTTGGCGATTAAATTTTAAAATTTAATCTATTGAACGGGATAAAAATTTATATCTTCAGTTTAGAGCCGACTAAAAATATTTCAAAGGCTTAGGAAATTTATATTGATAATACTGAAGACAATGAAAGCTTCAGAAATTGATTTGGAAACAATCTGTTCAGTTTTGAAATTAAATCGTTTGAATTGAATTTGAAAAATAGCGTTCCGAGGCACAGTCTCGGAATTCGACGAAACCAGTTCCATTGGGTCCGGAATGTTGTATTATTGCCGGATTTCAACTTTCGTATTTTTCGGAGTTCGTATGTGAGAATACGACACGAAAACGCATTGAAGTTTTTATCGAGATTTAAATTTAAATTTTAAATTTTAAATTTATGGTCAAAATCATCACCACGTTCTCCTCCCTGAAATCGCGCCTGCAATCGCGAAAAGGATCGTGCCAACCATCTCCTTTCATTTTCAAATACTCTTCTCCCTTCCCAGATTAAAAACAAATTCACGTTCGAAATAATAATGGCCGCCTCCCTCTGAGAAAAAAATAAAATAAAATATAATCGCGCCCCTATCTCGTATAAATCGATGGCCATTGTCGTTCTGATGGAGGTGTTCGAACGCGAGGAAAATCGCGATGGTCGCGTGGGTCTCGTTCGCGGCTAGGGCAAGGGATGCGATCGATGTCAGTGGCGTGCGCACGCGGCAGTGGTGGGCGGCGGCACGCGAGTTACGTACGACGAAGGCGATACAGGCGCGAGCTTGTTCGTGGCAACTGGAATCGATTTGGGGCAACTTTGAAATCGTCTCGATATAGCATGGGGTGGCACGCGTGCAAGGCAGTGGGAGGCGTTGGGGGTCGCGAATTCGAAATCTGGAAGGTTTCGCGTTCGACAGTTAAGGGCTTGGAGCTCGACTTACTCGAATTCGATCGTGGAAGCATTCAAGTGACTCGCGGAGGTCGTGGTGGCTGGGATGTCTCGCGGTGACGAACTCGTTCGAGCGGCGAGCGAGGTGGAGGAGCTTCGTGAATGGGATGGCAATGGAAGAGATGCGATGTTGGTGGCGAGCTCGAGTACGATGTCGAGGCCGCGCAAGGGGATTAGGATTCAACGTCGTATACTGGCGATGTGGTGTTTGTTCGATCGAAAATGATAGTAAGGTATTCTTTAGTTTCTGCAATTTAATGTTGAAGTTTAATGAATTACTGTTGAGTTTTAAATTATTTACAGTAGCATATATACAGTCAAACTGTTTTAAATCTAATATACATAAGTTTTGAAGAAAATAAATAAAATAGATAGACAGTAACAGAAAATAAATATACACACGCACACATTCTTATTTTAAGAATTAAGCAGGAAATAGTATATATGTATATAGAATTTTGGAAATGGAAATATTAAGTGCTGTAAAGTTAAACAGAGTTGTAAATGTATACAGTTTACGATTAAGAAAATTTGTTTAAAACTAAATTTTTAGTTGAATTAAAATGTTAGTTTCAAATGGAAAATATTTTATTGGTTTGAGAATTAAATCAGATAAGATAAAAACTTTTGGTTGAGTAAATAGATTAAACGATAATTTAATTGTTGGATTTAATTCGAGTATTAATAGAATTGTATAAATTATTTATACCAGGTTAAAAATCGAGAAAACGAAACTGAAATGGAAACGGATTGCAAAATAAATGCGAAGGTGAGATCTTCTCACTCAGATTTTTAATTGAATTGCAGTTATTGATTTGATATGATTGCTATTTGGATGTGATATTAGATATAGTAGGATATATCTATTATATATATATAGCAATATATACATATTGGCATATGTATATATTGGATTGATGATTTCCCGCCTCGTATAGCGGATGAGACCCTATTGCGCCGTTAGTAAGCGGATTTATAAAAACCTATATACCGCGATAATTCCGTACTGGAGCGGAATTGGTATTGTGCTAACATCTTTGGATGCAGGGAAACAGGTTGGAGGGATCCAACTGGACCCCTCACATTGATTGAATTTATTTCTATTGTGATATGAATCTGTGAATGATTATAGTGATGCTATTAATCATATTGATATCTGGAAATTGTTTGAAAGCTAAAATTTAGCTGAATGGATGTTTGACATCATTGGATTCCAAAGATAAACGAAATTGAATTTTTGAGATTCAAGTAGAAAATTTCTAAGTGAATCAATTTTTGAAATTGAAGAAATTTTGAAGAAAAGAATTTAAAAGTATAAAAGTTGTTTTTATAATCTTATCGAATAAATTCCAGAATAAAGTGAAAATGCTAAATAAATGGATTTCATAAAACAGTGATTTTAAATTGAAGAAATTAATTTAAATTTGGATTTTTAAATAGATTGAAAGAAACGATTGAAATTTATCTTCTTAAAAAGGAATTTATTTAAAAGAAGATAAGTTGGGAATTCAGTTTGAAATTTAATTGGTAAATTGAAATAAGTTGTGAAATCAATGTAAAATGATTTCAATTTGAAGAATCCATTTTAAAATAGAATATTGAATAATTTGAGAAAAATAAGGAATTTATTTTAGTAGTGATAAATAAAATTTGAAATCAATCTGTAATTGATTTAATATTTAGAAATGAATTTTTGAGGAATCAATATGGAAATTTTATTCAAACGTTGAAAATAAAATTAGAAATCAATATTGAAATTGATTTGGTATTGAAGCTTTTATAAATAGAATTAAAATTTATAAAAGTTGTTTATAAACCCAAAGTCACTTATTTTGATAAGTTAAATATAGAAGTTGATAAAAGAAGGTTTATAAGTCGAAGTGTTATTAAAAAGAGAAATAGAATTTATAAACGTGCTTATAAATTCGAAAATAGATTGAATGTGATAAATTTAATATAGAAGATTATTTAAGAAGATATATTCACGTTTTTGAATAGCGAATTTTTATTGAAATAAAAATGTGTAGAAATGATTGAAATGGGGTTAAGTAAATTTTATTCACGATTTTGGACAGGGAATATATTGTTAAGTAAAATGGATTCATTTTTGAAGAAGTAATATTTTAAAAATGAAGTTAAACATTTTAAAGGTGTTTTAAAATGTGTTATGAATCGAAAGCATAGATTTCAACATTTATTGTTGAAATAGACGTTTTCGAGAAATATAAGGAAATGGTGGACTATAACACTATTGTTATAGTAAATGATTCCCGAAAGGAAATGTTTTATGTAGTATTGGGATTTATATATCTATCTTAAAATCCGAATCCTTATACTAGTGATTTCGAGTCGTCGTAACGATGTTTTACGCAACATTCGTTTTGACTCAAATAAATGTGTTAAAAAAATATTTTCCTTAAAGGATGAATATATACTTGATTTGATTTAAGTATATTGAATATTTTCAAAAGTTGAAAATGAATAGATTTGTGAAACACTTACTTTAAATAAGTATGGAAATGCTTTTCCAAATGAAATGAACGTTTTGAGAATTTATCTTTGTAAAAGATAAATTGAAATTGAACATTTGAAATCGATTTGAGAATCGTATATCAGAAGATATTTTGAAATATAAATTCAATATGGAATTTATAAAGAAATGGGAATTCGTTTTAAAAAAATAAACATTGATTTATTTTTAAAGTGTGGAAATTTTATATCTAGTAAAGATATTTTTGAAGATGAAATAATTTGGAAAATTATTTGGAATCTGATGATGTCGCGCATCTTTATTGATAGTTAAATAACCGACTATCAATAATTACCTTTAGATAGGTATTTGTTGTGAATTGGATGAATTTAAATGCCACACTTATTTTTGAATAAATGCTCACTATTCGGGTTAGCCGGGAAAGGACCATGGGGTCGTATAACCCATTCCGAATATGTGATACGTCGTTATGAATTGCATTTGAAGACCGGTGTTGAAGACCGGATATTTTTGAAAATGGAAGGATTACCGTCGAGTTACTCTACACCGACTGATCTTCGGTTTAGAGGTTTTATCACCCTTAGTGACGGGAAGTCCAAACGTGATTAGAAAATTATCCGGAAATGCAAGGGCTTCGTGAGAAGTGCCTTCGGTTCTGTTCGATCCCGGAACAGACTTGTATGGATTGTGTGTCTAACGTTACAATTTGAGATATAAAGCTGATTTCTTTCAAATACATTTCTGTTGGTGGCGGAGAATTTATTCTCTTAGCTTAACACCCTTCTCTGAGACGTACGAGCTCAGAGGTTATGTAGTTGAAATTTATCAGCGATATATCCTAATTTGGTAACGTGGCATACTGAGTGTTGCTGTGAAATGATCAGTGTTTGATCATTTGTGATATGATCATTTGTTTGATCTTATATCTTTATGATCATAGGTTGATCATTTTGTTTGACCCGAAGTAGGGCTTTTTGAGAAAGCGTAGCTTTGTGGACGAGACTTCGTCGAGCCTCACACCCCGGAAATGGTCGAAACAGGACGAATGCGGCAAGGTTCTAGGGAGTAGCGCCCCTTAGTGTATGTCATTCCTTCTGGATAAAGGTGGTATCATGGTATGGAGCCCAGATACTTAACCTCTGTGGTTACTGCATTATTATTATCTATGTGGTTTGTTGGAAATCGGGGATCCTCGGGAAGATCGGTGACGATCGAGGGATGGCATACGCGTGTCAGTAGTTACCTATTTTTGCAGAGGTAACCCGGCCTTGTGTTGGCAGAGATCTAACCGTAATGTTAGGTTATTTCTCGGGTCGTCTATTCCAGGGACGTACCCATCGTGGATAGGAAGTTCCTTAGCCTGACCATTTGTTGGAAATCCAAAGAAACAATACGAGCTTTTACGATTTCAATTGTATAACCTGTCTCCTCAGGAGGCAGCTATAGCAGGCATAATATAATGGTACCTATGCTGGCTAAGATTTATATTATACTTTCGAAATGTTTTCCACTATGCACTAATAATAATATCAAAAAGAATTTGATTTTTGCGTAGTAAGCATCTTTGACTATCATAAGAAGAAATCTCCTCCAAGTCTGCGTTTGCATTGTGTGTGTGGTGGGAGGTCTTATGGTAGTTTCATTTTCCAAAAGCATTTCGAATTGACTTTAAAATTATCCTGTTGGTTATTTTAAAGAATGACTGTTTTACGATCTCACACCAGTCACCATGACTGACTCGGAGTTTATTGTTTCCCTTCTAAACTCTGGGTGCCCACCAATTTCCACACGGGCAGCCTAGAGTTATGTTATCAGGATAGTCTGGATATTCTGGAGCTTTGGAGATAAGCTGGATGGCGAGACGTAGTATTTGTATCTGATAGTATTTATTCCGCTGTGTATTCTGTATGAGGACAAGTTTATATAACTGTCCATTGTTGTATATTGACTCTGATTGATGTATGAATAAAATGATATAGTTCTTTGTTTTAAAAGATTAGTAATTATCTATTGTATATTGTTCCGCTGCGATGTGTAAGATTCTGATATTGTTTTCTGTTCTGATGTTGTTCTGTTGTTCTGCTTTCTTCTTCTTCTCTTTTTCTTCTATCTTTTCTTCTTTTTCTTTATCTAAAACCCTCACTATTGGAGTTTTCGGCACTCGATTGCTCGGCAGTCGATAAAGTGAGTATCGATGTCGAATTTTCGAAAGTCGAAAATTTCGGTCTGTGACAGTCCCCAATAGACATTATTATTTACATCAATTCTCTTCGTCAAAACAATACCACATTAGGACTTACGAAATTTGGTATTGGTCGAAATTCCAATATCATCCACATTCAACTTGTATAGTCCAAACACAAAGTCCTTGGTTCAATAGTAACAATTATTATAAATTGAATAGCTCTGACTAGAGACTTTGAATTGAATTCAATTGACCGTGATACTAACCTTGTATAACCAAGGAGACAAATTCTTTATTAAATAGCATTTCACTTCCAATGCTTCAACTCAAACCCAACTATAGTTGTTTGATAGACACCTTGCCATGATCTAACTATGGAGTGGCACGTTGAAGATCAACAGTATTCTCAAGGTGAGAGAACTATGTAATATTGTTGCTTCGATATTTTTCTATTTGACCTTAGTTATATTAACCAAAAGAAAACTATCGAATAAGCCATTCCACAGTTATCCAATAACTACGTAACCCTTTGGTGCCCTCAGCAGTCATAAGTAATACATTGTCTAATATTTAAAGAGCGTTACGTACTATAGTCTCAATGGATGTATCGATATCCAATCTCGATACATCTCGACTGGTAATATTTAAAATAATATGCTTATTTTTATTTGATAAATTGCTCATGATTATAACATGTTGTAATTACTATTACAAAACATATCATTTATTGATTTTTATTGAATATACTTGAACCTAACGAACATAACAAGAAAAGGGTAGTTTCTACTGAAACTAGATGCACCGCTCAACTATAAGTTCATTTTGGGTATAATGGTAGATGCCCGAGACCAAGTTACTATTATTTCTTTCTCCTCCCTCATGTTGAGTTTTTCAATTTTTCTTGATAAATGATTAGCTACAAAAGGGTTTTTTTAGTGAACGTGCCACAGCTGATTACTCCTTTTTTTGCAAATGTATTCATTGAATTGATTTGGTTCATCATTAGTCTTAAGTCAGAATCCTATTTTGACACTGTGCCATTGATTCCACTATGATTATTAAATAATAATCGAAAAATTCTTTCATAGAAATAATTAAATTAAATTAATAACTAATATAACACATTATATCAAGAATATAATAGAAAGTAAAACACTTTTTATTTCGAATGAGATTTTACTATAGAATTAATAATTTTATAGTAAATTACAGAATTTCCTCTAGGGCATACCCCTAACTCTATCAAAAAGATCGTTTAATTTACAAACATGTTGTGGTTGACCCAGAATGTTTTTTATGCAATAATGAATCAAAAGATAATGAGCATTTATTCTTTAAATGAAAATTCAGTGCATATATTTAGAAATGGATATGAATAAAACTTCAAATCCTAGCAAATCATACCGATATCCTATCCATTGTAGTAAAGGTCGTTACTATAAATAATCAATTCTAGAACAGAAAGGCAGTTAAAATCATTTCATGCATTGCAATTTCTACAACAGTTTAATCAATTTAGCAAGAAAGGAATTTGAGATTATTCACAAACCATAGTTGCAGATGAGAAATAGCCATTTGTAAGCAACTAGTGGAACTAACTAAAATCAAAGCAGAAAAGTATATCAAAAATTCAGACTATGTTTAGTACAACGATAATTTCAAATCGAGTGGCTATAGTGTATACCTGAGTTTTAACCTTTCCAAATTCATGTTTTTCCTAACTATTTTTGGCATTTGTATTTGGTCACTATACCCAAAGGCTATCAATGCATGAATATCACTATGCTAGGTTTGGGTATACTTTGAATTAGCAATAATTTATTTTATCATCGTTATTCATACGCTAAAAACCTGAAATACATAAGAATAAATCACCTTGTCACTAGTATCACTAGTCATGTGCAAAAATTAAGTTGGAAAAAGAATATTTTGCTCTAGTATTGCATAGCAATTTTGCAGGAATCACATAAGGCTTCTCGAATTTGCTAGCATGAACATGGTGCAACACTCCACAAAAATTAACTAACTAATTAAAGAATTAAGATGTGCTTGAAAATGTTATAAAAGACAAATTAAACTAGGATGTGTGTAATGAACTAATGAAAAAGGGTATGAGGGCCAAGGCTCAAATTATTGTGGAATAATAAGCATGGTGCTTTATCATTCCTTCATTCCATTCTACTAAAAATAAAATAAAAGCTTGGGAAGAACATTAATGGTGGTGGTCTAAAAAGAGTGAATAAGAAGAACAAGAAGAAGAAACAGAAGCTAAAGAAGGATTAAGAAGATTAAAACAAGATATTTCAAAGATCCATGTGAGTGTCACTAATACTAAGCCACCTTTTTATATTAACTTTTCCTAAATGTTGAATTATGTTTTGACCTATTATGATGGATTGCACGTAGGATAGTGTTTAAATGAGGAAAATAATGTTTTAGTGAATGTTTAGGTATATTGCCTTACTCTAATGTTTTCGAAACACTATGAAAATTTAGTACAATGTTCAAATCATGAATTTAGAACTGGTTTTTAATTCAAGGAATTTTCAACATCAAAATAATTTGTTATGAATTTTTAGTGGGGAATACCTAGGAAATATACATTAGGAAATGTCCAGAAAATAGAAATGTAGAGTCAAGTTTATTAAATGAATTATGCATGTATTTTTTGGAAAATTATAAGGTTTTCTAAATTAAAAATAATTTACTGCTTATGGGGAACTTCCCTGGTGAGAGGTATCTGTGCAAGAATCCAAAATAAATTAACATACTGGAAAAATATAAACAACTAAGGGACAAGATTGTAATGACCCTAAAATAAAATAAAAATAAAATGAAAATATACATTTATATTAAGAAATTCTGAAATTATAATATATATATATATATAATGCATTAAACAGAAAAAATTTTTGGCAATAAATAAAAATTTGCATGGGAGCTTCTGTTTGATAAAATGCAAGGGATTAAGGTGATTAAAAGAAA
Source organism: Allium fistulosum (assembly GCA_030737815.1). NCBI lineage: Eukaryota > Viridiplantae > Streptophyta > Magnoliopsida > Asparagales > Amaryllidaceae > Allium > Allium fistulosum. Next base: position 100,999,846 of record CM060906.1, on the reverse strand, counting down.
AATTGGAGCTCAAAATAAATATAGCTCTATGTCCAAAGAATTATATAAATACATACATTAATATATATATGGAGTGTTTTCTGTTTTATTTAAAGATAGAATAAGATAAATTTAATAAAAAGGTTTACTTGTCTTATAATTGTGCTAAAAATAATTAGCATAATATATGTGATTCTTATTTAAATATAGAAGGAGTTACTGATTTGACAAAGAGGCAGAAATATATATATATATATATATATACACATACAGAATCAAATAAAAATTTCCATATCTTATATTTATTTCAAGAAAATAATATGGGTGAATGATTTTTACATTACATAATAAGGTATGATAGAATGCATGATTGAATGGAGATAATAGATAGGTAGAAAATACAAAGGAGATTTTCAGATTCCTTAAACTTATAAAAAGAAATGAATAAAGGATCACATGCATATGGCATGAATAAAATGGAGACATGAAAATAGCATGCAGTGTTAAAAATGCATGATCCCCGAAATAACTAATTAAAGCAACCTAATGTGTGCATTTCCAACTTAGGACCACACAGGAATGTGATATGTACATGAACACCTAAGGGTATCAGGGGAATTACCCATTTTCTTAAACCCTAGAATGGATTTATAAATAACTGCACATAACCAAATCCATCATTCTCTCGGGATCAAAACAAAAATAAAATAAACTAGGAGAAACACTAGCTTGAGGCTTTGGGGGATTTGCCGTTCAAAGGATTAAGGCAGTGAAAGGAAAACATTAGGTGAGTATTTATCCTTTGTATGCAATGGCATTAAGTCCTATTGCAGGCATCCTAAAATATTATGAGTCATTTAAATCTCTGAAATGATTTATTATGGGTGATATGGATGTTTGTTTGTGCATTTTTGATTGGAGCATTAATCTGTAAGTGGGCTTTTAGAGTTAACATGTTTTGAGCATTCTTGTTCTATCTTATCATCATTAAACATGGATATAGATTAAATAGGGGAACATGGGGTTGAACCAGAAAATATACAAGCAGTTATATCTTTCTGAAATATGAATGAAAGAAAAACTAAATTGGTCACTTGGGAGTTAGTCAATGATCCGCTTACTTCAGGTGGGAGCAAGTATATGCATGGTGCAACTGCACCCTAAGGCCTTTGTGTGTTGGAATAATTTAAACAACCTGGGAGTTTCCTTCACAATGCATACATAGTGTTCATTTGACAAGGAGTTAAAGACCATAAAATAAATGGGGACAGGGGTTTAAAAATCTGGGTTTTAAATATCCAGATATGGTGTTAATTTAATCAAGATAAACACTGTTCATTGATTAGTTGCTGGGTGAAAATTTGGAGTATAAAACCTGAGTTTATTTATCTAGATTTGGGGAGAATGAATTAAGAATTGTATATATGTTTATTTTAACTGTTTGCTGTGTATTGTTTAAATAGATGAATGTGTTTGTATCTCTTTATGAACCAAAACATGCTAAGTATAAAAATCTGTTAAACTAGGAAGGCACTGAAAGATTATCAAAAAAAATTATGAATATGTATATAAAATTGATAAATGCTCATACCAGTGAAAACTGACCCTTTTGGTTGCCCTTGCAATCATCTGGGTGTCTCATTAAAATTGGGGCAGCTCAGTGATTTGCTTGTAGGAAGATGAAGTTGGCTTGATGAATGAAGATGGCAATTAGCTGCTAGTATAAATAAAAGAAACCAGTTTTAAAAATCTGTAGTTGCTTTGTAATGAACTTATTAGTCAAATTTTATGTTGTAACTGAAGTTCCTTGTAAGGAGATTACTAAGTATTTAGGTTGAAAACATGTACTTAAGTAAAACCTGTTGTGAGTGATCATTGATGATGTTTGGTTAACTACTAATTTCTTTTATGAATGTCTGATTTGGAGAAAAATAAGGAGATAGACATATTATATACATATGATATGTGTCTGGAAATTTGTATGTAATTGAGTATTTAAATTTCAAATAGAACTATGAGAGCAGTAGGCCTGAAAGACACTGAATTAGTTCAAAATGTTTTTTTTTACTCTCTGTTTCAATTTTAAACATCTGAGACGTCTGTCATAAAAATTTAGACGTCTGAGATCAAATTTAGACGTCTGTCACAAAAAATTGAGATGTCTGAATTTAGTTCAAAATGTTTTTTACTCTCTGTTTCAATTTTAGATCTCTGAGCCGTTTGTCATAAAAATTTAGACGTCTGAGATCAAATTTAGACGTCTGTCATAAAAATTTAGACGTCTGAACTGCTGATTTTGCCTAGTTTGCCTATTTTCGAGTAAATTTCCAAGGTTTATCGATTTTTGTCGATCCGACTTATTGTTATTAATTATTATTGACTTTGATAACTATCATGAGATTAAGTGAATGCTATTTTAGTGTTAATAGAATTATCTAGGCAGATAAATATATATAAGTGTTATAATTTGCCAAAGTGTACCTCTGGCAGTAGAACAAGACTTAGAAAAGAAATAAGTGGCTATGTCAATAGCTTGTATGGTATTTTGATTTCTATTTGATTTAAATTCCCTCTGATAAAAAATATATATATATTTGGAAATTATATAAATATTCAAATATAAAAGAATTGGGGTTTAGTGGTGAATTCCTCTTGAAAGTTTAGAAAAAAAAAATCTATGTGTTATAGAGTGAGGGTCACCACAGTTGGTATCAGAGCTATGTTTTGAACAACATAGTAAATATTATTGTATGCATATGGATGTTTGAATGCATTGTTTGAATTATTGATGTTGAATGCTTTTGTTTTATGACTGAATAAAAAATATATATGTATGTACATGTGATACATGCAAAGTGTGCACAGAAATAAAAATGAACCAAGTAAAGACACCAAAAATGGTAGGGGTAAATAAACTAACATAAAAATCATATTTATAGCAATTATGGTAGGACCAAGGCATCACACAGGTGCAGGATCATCACGTGAGCCACCTGTGATGAGCATGGAGGATTTTGTGAGAGCTTTAAGGGATGGAATGGCACCAAGGCAAGACAATCCTCATGAGGAACTCTCCAAACTGCTTAAGATATGTACCACTTTGGGGGGAAAGGATTTTGAAGGTACTAAAGGAGCTATAGGTGTTCAAACTTGGATAAGAACTATGGAGAGGGTCTTCACAGATATGCAAATCAATGACCAAAGGAAGAGACAGATAGCTTCAAGGAAATTGAAGGGGGTTGCACTGGATTGGTGGGAAGTTGTGACAGCAGGAAGACAAGAGGATACTATCACTTGGAATAATTTCAAGGACATGCTTGAGGCCAGATTTGTCCCAGCATCTGCCAAGGCCACACTGCTAGAAGACTTTATTAGATTAAGGCAAGGAAGCATGAGTGTGAATGAATACACTCAGAAGTTTGAAGCATTATCCAAATATGGAATGGTGTTAATAGGGAATGCAGAAGCAAAGAATGCAAGGTACATTCAAGGCTTGAACCCTAGTCTGTCAAGGGCAATGTTGCCATACAAGGACAAAACCTTTGATCAGGTAATTGATCTAACACTCTCATTTGAGCAACATGACACTGCAAGGGAGAAATTCAGGAATATGAAGCTCAATAAGAAGAAGGGTGGTCAGAACAAAGTGCAACCTTATGACAAGAGAAATGCAAGTAAAGGAGTTAAGAAAGGGGAAGGAGCAATAGCACCTGAAAGCAAGAAATTCACTCATTGTTTTAATTGTGGAAAAGCCGGACATTATAGTAACCAATGCCCTGACCCTAAAATACCTAGAGGAGGCTGCTATAATTGTGGAAAGATGGGTCATCTCAAGAAGGATTGCCCAGAAACCAATAGAGGAACAGCAAGGGTAGGAGCTTTGGCAGCAGGTAACACTGGGAATGTTGGGCAACTTGAAGGTATAATTTTTATTCATACCCAACCAATATCAGTAATATATGACACTGGTGCCTCACATTCACTAATATCTTTGGAAATTGTAAAGAAGTTAACACTTGCTTATGTTTCTATTGATCAGCCCTTGATTGTACACAGTCCCATAGGGAGTCATTGTATGTTAGGGATGAAGTGTATGGGTCTGAAATTAATTATAGGGGGTTATGAATTCAATTCAGATCTATATACCTTAAATTATCCTGGTATTGGGATTATTTTGGGGGTAGATTGGTTAATGAGAAATAAAGCAATTTTAAATTTAGAAAACCTTACTATTTCTTTGGAGACAAATGAAGGTAAAAGAATTACCATCTTAAGTGAAATAGCAAAGAATACATGTTTTAATAAAATCTGGAGTATTAATGAAGTTCAAAAGGAATTAAAAATAGAGGAAATCCCAGTAGTCAATGGATATATCGATGTGTTTGGAGAAGTGAAGGGAATTCCTCAAAATAGACCAGTTGAATTTAAAATAAAATTAATGCCAGGAACAAATCCAATCATTAAGAAGCCTTATAGAATGGGTCCAAAAGAGTTGGTAGAATTAAAACATCAACTAGAAGAATTAGAAGAGAAAGGATTCATAAGATCAAGTAGTTCCAGTTGGGGTTCCCCAGTGGTTTTTGTTAAGAAGCATGATGGAACAATGAGGATGTGTGTGGATTACAGGGATTTAAATAAGGTGACCATCAAGAATAAGTACCCACTGCCTAGAATAGATGATCTATTTGACCAATTGCATGAAGCTAAAATATTTTCAAGGCTAGACTTAGCCTCTGGATTTCACCAAATGAAAGTTGCAGAGGAAAGCATTGAGTACACAGCCTTTAACACAAGGTATGGCCTTTATGAATTTCTAGTAATGCCATTTTGTTTGACCAATGCTCCCTCCTATTTTGTAGACTTGATGAATAGAATTTTTAGATACTTTTTGGATAAGTTTGTCTTGGTATTTATAGATGACATATTAATTTATTCAAAGACAGAAAATGATCATGCCATGCACCTACATTTAGTATTATCCAGACTTAGAGAACATGAATTAAAAGCCAAGTATTCAAAGTGTACATTTTGGCAACATGAAGTGAAATTCTTAGGACACATAGTGTCACAGCAGGGAGTAAGTGTAGATCCAAGCAAGGTTATTGCAGTTCAGTCATGGTGTAGACCCAAAACAGTGATTGAGGTGAGGTCATTCTTAGGGTTGACAGGGTACTATAGGAGGTTCATCAAGGATTTTTCAAGAGTAGCCGCACCAATGACCAAACTAACCAAGAAGAACCAACCATATGTGTGGACTGAGCAGTGTGAACAAGCTTTTGAGAAACTGAAGCAAGCATTGGTGGAAGCTCCTGTCCTACAAATCCCAGAAGCAAATGAAGGAATGGTTGTATACACTGATGCTAGTGGGTCTGGGTTAGGTGCAGTGCTTATGCAACATGGCAAGGTGGTGGCATATGCATCAAGACAGCTTAAACCCAATGAAACCAAATATGCAACTCATGATCTAGAATTAGCTGCAATAGTGTTTGCACTAAAACTATGGAGGCATTATTTGCTTGGGGCAAAATTTGAATTATTCACAGATCATCAAGCATTGAAATATTTATTTTCTCAAAAAGATTTAAATATGAGGCAAGCAAGGTGGTTGGAGTTTCTAGCTGCATATGATTTAGACATTTTGTACACTCCTGGAAAAGCTAATAGAGTGGCAGATGCTTTGAGCAGAAATCATGTTAGATTAGCCAGTTTGATGATGGATGAATTTAAAAACCTTGCAGTGCTTGGGGAGGCAGATATATACAGCAAGGATGAAGTGAATTTTAAAGAACATGGTGATATGGTGGAGTATGGTACACTGGGAATAATCACAGTGAAGTCTAATCTGGTGGAGAAAATTGGTAGCATGCAAGATCAGGATCAAAGACTAAAGAAGAAGAAAGAAATGTTATTAAATAACCTTGAGTCAGAGAATTTTAAAATAGATTCCAAGGGTTATTTGAGGAAAAATGATAAGCTTTGTGTACCAAACATTGCAGAGTTGAAGGAAGAAATCATGAATGAGCATCACAAGACCAAGTACACCATACACCCTGGTGGTACTAAAATGTATCATGATTTAAAAAGAAGCTACTAGTGGCCAGGAATGAAGCAAGCAGTGGCAAGATATGTGGCAAAGTGTTTCACATGTCAACAAATTAAAGCAGACTACCAAAAGCCTTCTGGCATGTTGCAACCTTTGGAGGTACCTCAGTGGAAATGGGAAAGTATTTCCATGGATTTTGTGGATGGTTTGCCTAGAACTAAGAAAGGCAATGATAGTATATGGGTAATTGTTGATAGACTAACCAAATCAGCTCACTTTGTCCCTGTCAGGTCAGATAGGAATGCATCTAAGCTTGCACAATTATTTATTAAGGAAGTGGTGAGGCTACATGGTATACCCAAGACCATTGTAAGTGATAGAGACACTTTGTTCACCTCAAGATTTTGGGAAAGCTTCCAAGAAGCAATGGGAACACAACTTTGTTTAAGCACTGCCTACCATCCTCAAAGTGATGGGCAAACATAGATAGTGAATACAATATTGGAAGATTTACTTAGAGCATGTGTGCTTGATTTTGGGGGTAATTGGGAGGATCATATTCACTTGGCAGAATTCACTTACAACAATAGCTATCAATCAACAATAGGAATGGCTCCCTTTGAAGCCTTGTATGGGAGACCCTGCATGTCTCCTGCCTGTTGGTTGGAAGCAGGAGAGGGCGTAATGTTGGGGCCAGATCATGTTAAAGAAACTTCCAACATGATTGAATTAGTTAGGCATAGAATGAAGGCAGCACAATCAAGACAGAAGTCTTATGCAGATAGAAAGAGAAAGCCAATGTAGTTTGAAGTAGGAGAGCATGTTTTTCTGAAGGTATCACCAATGAAGAAGGTGTTCAGGTTTGGGAAATCTGGTAAGCTATCACCAAGATTTGTAGGACCATATGAAATTATGCAAAGAATTGGTGCTATGGCCTACAGACTTAAGTTACCTGAGGAGTTGAGTGGTGTGCATCCAGTATTTCATGTTTCTCAATTGAGAAAATGGGTGCATGATGAAGGAGCAATTCTGGAGTCATCTACTCAAATTCAAGTCCAAAAGAATTTGATTTATACAAATGAACCAGTAGGGATAGTTGCCAAGGAAGAGAAAAAGTTGAGGAACAAGGTGATCAAACTGGTAAAAATTCAATGGAGCTTGGACACTAATGATTGTACATGGGAGGTTGAAGATAAAATGAGGGCTAAATACCCCAATTTGTTTACTGATGGAGAGGTATGTTTAAGCAGCTTATGATGATTTTTCTAAGATATTCTTATATATATTGTTTGCTTTCATAAACTGTGAGTATGGGGTTATGGAGTTAAAACAGGCTATAGATTAGTTTTTTTAATTGGAGAAAAATTATGGGGACATAATTCCTTTAAGGGGGAGGGTATGTAATGACCCTAAAATAAAATAAAAATAAAATGAAAAATATACATTTATATTAAGAAATTCTGAAATTATAATATATATATATAATGCATTAAATAGAAAAAAAATTTGGCAATAAATAAAAATTTGCATGGGAGCTTCTGTTTGATAAAATGCAAGGGATTAAGGTGATTCAAAGAAAAATTGGAGCTCAAAATAAATATAGCTCTATGTCCAAAGAATTATATAAATACATACATTAATATATATATGGAGTGTTTTCTGTTTTATTTAAAGATAGAATAACATGAAGTTTAATAAAAAGGTTTACTTGTCTTATAATTGTGCTAAAAATAATTAGCATAATATATGTGATTCTTATTTAAATATAGAAGGAGTTACTGATTTGACAAAGAGGAAGAAATATATATATATATATACATACAGAATCAAATAAAAATTTCCATATCTTATATTTATTTCAAGAAAATAATATGGGTGAATGATTTTTACATTACATAATAAGGTATGATAGAATGCATGATTGAATGGAGATAATAGATAGGTAGAAAATACAAAGGAGATTTTCAGACTCAACTTATAAAAAGAAATGAATAAAGGATCACATGCATATGGCATGAATAAAATGGAGACATGAAAATAGCATGCAGTGTTAAAAATGCATGATCCCCGAAATAACTAATTAAAGCAACCTAATGTGTGCATTTCCAACTTAGGACCACATAGGAATGTGATATGTACATGAACACCTAAGGGTATCAGGGGAATTACCCATTTTCTTAAACCCTAGAATGGATTTATAAATAACTGCACATAACCAAATCCATCATTCTCTCGGGATCAAAACAAAAATAAAATAAACTAGGAGAAACACTAGCTTGAGGCTTTGGGGGATTTGCCGTTCAAAGGATTAAGGCAGTGAAAGGAAAACATTAGGTGAGTATTTATCCTTTGTATGCAATGGCATTAAGTCCTATTGCAGGTAGCCTAAAATATTATGAGTCATTTAAATCTTTGTAATGATTTGTTATGGGTGATATGGATGTTTGTTTGTGCATTTTTGATTGGAGCATTAATCTGTAAGTGGGCTTTTAGAGTTAACATGTTTTGAGCATTCTTGTTCTATCTTATCATCATTAAACATGGATATAGATTAAATAGGGGAACATGGGGTTGAACCAGAAAATATACAAGCAGTTATATCTTTCTGAAATATGAATGAAAGAAAAACTAAATTGGTCACTTGGGAGTTAGTCAATGATCCGCTTACTTCAGGTGGGAGCAAGTATATGCATGGTGCAACTGCACCCTGAGGCCTTTGTGTGTTGGAATAATTTAAACAACCTGGGAGTTTCCTTCACAATGCATACATAGTGTTCATTTGACAAGGAGTTAAAGACCATAAAATAAATGGGGACAGGGGTTTAAAAATCTGGGTTTTAAATATCCAGATATGGTGTTAATTTAATCAAGATAAACACTGTTCATTGATTAGTTGCTGGGTGAAAATTTGGAGTATAAAACCTGAGTTTATTTATCTAGATTTGGGGAGAATGAATTAAGAATTGTATATATGTTTATTTTAACTGTTTGCTGTGTATTGTTTAAATAGATGAATGTGTTTGTATCTCTTTATGAACCAAAACATGCTAAGTATAAAAATCTGTTAAACTAGGAAGGCACTGAAAGATTATCAAAAAAAATTATGAATATGTATACAAAATTGATAAATGCTCATACCAGTGAAAACTGACCCTTTTGGTTGCCCTTGCAATCATCTGGGTGTCTCATTAAAATTGGGGCAGCTCAGTGATTTGCTTGCAGGAAGATGAAGTTGGCTTGATGAATGAAGATGGCAATTAGCTGCTAGTATAAATAAAAGAAACCAGTTTTAAAAATCTATAGTTGCTTTGTAATGAACTTATTAGTCAAATTTTATGTTGTAACTGAAGTTCCTTATAAGGAGATTACTAAGTATTTGGGTTGAAAACATGTACTTAAGTAAAACCTGTTGTGAGTGATCATTGATGATGTTTGGTTAACTACTAATTTCTTTTATGAATGTCTGATTTGGAGAAAAATAAGGAGATAGACATATTATATACATATGATATGTGTCTGGAAATTTGTATGTAATTGAGTATTTAAATTTCAAATAGAACTATGAGAGAAGTAGGCCTGAAAGACACTGAATTAGTTCAAAATGTTTTTTTTACTCTCTGTTTCAATTTTAAACATCTGAGACGTCTGTCATAAAAATTTAGACGTTTGAGATCAAATTTAGACGTCTGTCACAAAAAATTGAGATGTCTGAATTTAGTTCAAAATGTTTTTTACTCTCTGTTTCAATTTTAGATCTCTGAGCCGTCTGTCATAAAAATTTAGACATCTGAGATCAAATTTAGACGTCTGTCATAAAAATTTAGACGTCTAAACTGCTGATTTTGCCTAGTTTGCCTATTTTCGAGTAAATTTCCAAGGTTTATCGATTTTTGTCGATCCGACTTATTGTTATTAATTATTATTGACTTTGATAACTATCATGAGATTAAGTGAATGCTATTTTAGTGTTAATAGAATTATCTAGGCAGATAAATATATATAAGTGTTATAATTTGCCAAAGTGTACCTCTGGCAGTAGAACAAGACTTAGAAAAGAAATAAGTGGCTATGTCAATAGCTTGTATGGTATTTTGATTTCTATTTGATTTAAATTCCCTCTGATAAAAAATATATATATATATTTGGAAATTATATAAATATTCAAATATAAAAGAATTGGGGTTTAGTGGTGAATTCCTCTTGAAAGTTTAGAAAAAAAAATCTATGTGTTATAGAGTGAGGGTCACCACAAAGATCCCATGTAAATGATGAAAATATAAATAAAGGACACTACTAATAACTGAAAGTGGGGTCTCAACATATTAAATGGCGATACATGTAAAGGTGATGGCAGGTGTGTCAAACTATGTCTGATGCAGAGTTAGAACTACATGAGAGTTGAGAAGATAATTGAGTATTTAGGGTTTGGGTAGTGAATTGCCAAGGGAACTCGTAAACCTTCGGGGAAAGGTCGGTACTGCACCAAGGAGTGCTATGGTAAATGACATAATGTAGGAAAAGGCATAAGGCTGGAAGGTGTAAATGAGAACTGTGCCAGGGAAGTAAGCTCATGTAAACAAAAAGTAAAGTAACGTATTCTGTGCTAAAGCCGAAGGAAGGCAGGGAAGTACTACGCCGTAATATGAGTAAGTGGAAACCACATATATAATAGTTAGGTTTAGCTTGGGGGCTAAGGGGACTAAGTAAGAAATTATGTTGCGCTGTAATATAAAAGTGAAGTACTACACCAACATATAAGAAGGGGCATGGTGTACCGCGCCAAGACAAAAGGAAACCCAAACCAAATGCATCATAATTAGGAAGAGCTCAAGGAGCTTAATTTAACTAAGTAGGAAAAGTCCTACCCTGCGGTTAGAGTTAGGAAGAGCTATTGACGCCGAGTGGAGACACTCACTCAAATGCACACCTTGGGAAGGTGAGTAGAGGCATTCAACTTCTAAAGGACATGGGATGACAAAATATGGAATTGCATATGGCTATTTCTTCGCAGTGCCAATTAAATTAATAAGAACTACATATGTGGTTGTTTCTTTGCAATATAAATCAAAATAATGTAAAACAGAATGTGGTTAAACCTTTGTGGTATAAATAAAATAAAATAAAATAAAACTGCGTAGGGGTGGTTCTTTGCAGTGTATATTAAATAAATCGGGGTTGCATGTGGTTGAGTTTTTGCAGCATAAAATAAGAAAGGAGAGAACTGCATTAGAATGAACTACGCGGTTCCAAAACAAGTAATGTAAGGATAGCGCTTTGAAACAGGACCACGTGTAGGGTACTTGTGGTAGATAGGTGTTCCATGCTCGACTTTAACTTATACTTTGTCGTTGTTTGCTTTTATGTTGGATGTACATACTAGTGAACGGAAAAATCTTTTCCGCATATGGTGGCATGGCCTCACCATTTTATGTTTTGGATAAGGTATTATTCATACCAAACATTATGTTTGACCCATGTTTTCATTATTGTTTTCCCCATAAACTCACGGTTACTCTTTTGAGTAGGCTGAGTTTATGGGTTAGGCAGGTTCATTTTAGGAGCCAAAGGATGCAGATTGAAGATGAAGCACGAGGATTTGCTAGCTAATAAAGGATAATTGTTTTTGTTATTTTAAAAGTGCATGCAGCATCATCATATGTTGAACTGACTCTCTACTATATTATTTTTATATTGTAATTTGACCTCTATATGGGCACGACCTTGGGGATTAAATTTGAAAAGCGTATGTGATAGATATTAAAGTAATTTCTATGTGATGAGAACTTTTAGCAACTCTGTTTACTTAGACTTTTATTCATATAAATAGAACTCGCTTATGTCGCTTGAAAATAACTCTAATGATGGCTATAGCATCATCGACGTTCATCTTCAGGTTTCTAAGTAGGGGATGTTACACATGGTCTACTTACAAACACCCGCTTGCTTTCCCAGATCAAAGTAGAACACAACTGAATGTTTTTTTTGAGCAGAAAAAGCTTGCTCAAGCTCATACATCATTCTTGCTGCAGTCGAAGAAATAATAGCAATTCCTACAGAGATAAACCCGGGGCAAAAATTCATAAAGATGGAGCCTTTTCCCTCGTTAAACCTAGATTAATTGTTTTTAGTCTCTTGCAAAGATAGTTCTTTCTAGAGTACTTAGTTGGGGTTGCTTGCAATTATATGTCAAAACTATTGGCAAATCCAAAGTTCAAAGAGTAGCGAATGTGGATTTTATAAAGTTGAAGTTACTTTTGTTGTGAATTTGCAAAGATTTATTTCTCTTACCAAGCCGCCATCGCAAAAATGAAACAGAAGTGTTTATTTAATGAACAAAATATGATATTTTGAGTTGAGGGTTTCAGTAGAAGTTCGCAGAATTTGAAGCGGGTATGATATGCAAGTTTGACCCATTTTATATTATATCATGTAGCAATAGTTTTTTCAATAGGCTGAAAACTTGGACTTTGTAAATAATGTATATATCTACATTTTTAGTTTGAAACAAAGGTTTGGTTTAACTTGCTTCAATTAAAAAGATCTACTGCATAATGAATTAAAGGTGTTTTTTGTAAATTTCCTCTTTTACCCTACTGCTCGATGCACATAACCTAGCAATGATGCAATAGTTACCATTGTATTAACATGAATAATTAACTAACACGTTGGGATATCTCTTGAAAAGTTCAATTATATGGGTGTCCAAGAAAGGATCGATGTTTAAGGAAAAGGTTACTTGAATTAAGGAACGTTCTTACGAATGGAAAACCTCCCTCACTTTTGGCCCTTACTTGGCTCGTCAAAGTGGTTTCTTTCTACGGTACACCCTTAGCACAAAATCCAAATATTTTATCCCTTGGGTTGATTCAATAAACATATTTTAGTACTATAAATTTAGAACTAAATTGGTTTAAATTTAAATCAAAAATTTGCAAAGATTATAAAATATGAATTTAAAATTGTATTAAATTTTATACAGATGTAAAAGTATGTTAATTTTTAATTGAAAAGAGAATTAATTAAAGATACACACATGAACTCATATAGATATTATAAATTATATATGTTTTAATAAAATTAAAATTATACGTATATAACATATACTTGCAAAAGGAGGTCATATAAAATTGGTTTAGACTTAACGTAGTAGGCATTTAGTAACATATGATGTCATGAGATAATATACTTATCTCCTTTAAAATATCGGTACACTTAAAACTATTATTTTAAGAATATATGAACCTAAAATAATTTTGATGCACTATCAGCAATTTAAAAGAAGGAAAGACCCCTATCGGTTGCTTTAGAAACAAACCGAAACAAAGAAGCAATACTAATAGAGTTAAGGGCATGTCCTAGTGGAAACTAGGTAAATATTATACAAACTTAACTCTATAAACTATCTTGTTCGAAATAAATTATGCACTTGGTTTTAATTTCTTTTACATGTGTTATTATAGAGTTATATAAATAATGAATTAATAAATTAAACATATACAAGTAGAAAAAACTTAGGAGAAACATTTTGTCGACTGTAGTTACGAATGTGTTTGTAATCATGAGCATTGAATTGATTTTGAATGTTTACTCAGATGTTTCTAATCGAGAAATATTGAGAAAATGATATCGATATGTCCATTGATTCTAGTGTACATAACGTTCTCCATACGATGTACGGTGAATTACTCATGACCGTTGAGGACACCAAGGGGTTATGTACTTGAGGTTATTTGGAATAACAATAGAATTTCTTGATGAGAGTCTTCTATAGTTTAATACAACCAACTTAAAATAGAAGATCCCATGGTAACAACATAAATTAATCTTAATGCTTGTGAGTATTGTCAATCTTAGGTTGATAGGCCATACTTTGATTACTATTAAACACATGGCAAGGCGATTGTCATATGATCAAAGTTAGATACACGTTGAACTGCTTAAAATGAAACACTGCTCAAGAGAGGATTCGTCTTCTTCGTCATAGAAGGTCAGTATCACCGTAATTGGTAGTCTAAAATCTCTTGCCAGAGTAAATCGGTTAATTAGTGAATGTTTTTGGATTGAACCAAGAACTTTAATGTAGTCTAAGAAGTTAAGTATGGATATTAATACATATTTTGACCTTAGACCAAACTCTAGATATCTAATTGATACAAAGATGAAGAAAAGAATATGTTTACAAAATGTCGTTACTATGTAAGCTTATTATAGAGTAGAAATTAGACTAGAAGTTGGATTAGGCATATTGACCAAGTAAAGGTAATCAAATAGGACCGACAATATTAGAGGAGGCAAAGGGGACTTAATCTCCAAGGTTTGAGAGAAAAGGGATGGATATTTGTTATCTACTTGGCAATAAATAGCTAGCTCCCTTTCCCATTATCTCGAGACACAACTGACCTAACCCTAGCCTCTAATAGACATTGGTGAAGCCAAGGAGACGGTGTTGCAACCCACAGACAAGGAGACAGAGGAGATTACCAACAGTCGAAGTGTTTGATCAATAATCAATAGGATCGCTAGAAGGAGGTAATTCTTTTGTATTAAATATATTCAGATATAAATACATTATACGCATGTTATCACCTTATTAATTTCGGCCATAGTTTTAAAAGAAATATTTGAGAAACTAATTTTAGATTTTAATTACTAATTAATAAAGAAACAATTTTTAATCGGATATATATTTATAAAAAAATACCGACTTTATAAAAGAAATTATTTTTGGATCTGTTTATATATATATATATATATAATAAAATAAATATTTTAAAATTTTAAACTATTAAAGTAACTTTTGGTTTTTAATTAAAAAAAATATTTTGTACTGTCTTGGTTTTGATAATAACAAAAACCAACTAAAAATATTTTGACCTATATATATTTATATATTCTTATGAAAATCTTATTTTAAAAAATATTAAACAAAGCCTTTGTTTCTAGTAAAAAACACATTTTGTTATCTTAAAAGGTCAAACATATTTCAAATTTTAAAATCTAAAGTTTTCAAACGAAAGAAAATTCTACATAAATTTACTTAAAAAATAAAATTATATGTGTGTATATATATAGCGACTGCAATTAAAAAATAATAATTTTTTATTTAAAAAGGTCAGACCAAATTTAAATTTTGGATTTTAAAATTATCCAACTACCATATGTGTAATCTGATTATTA
Source organism: Allium fistulosum (assembly GCA_030737815.1). Lineage (NCBI taxonomy): Eukaryota > Viridiplantae > Streptophyta > Magnoliopsida > Asparagales > Amaryllidaceae > Allium > Allium fistulosum. The sequence goes on along the minus strand of CM060906.1, from coordinate 100,984,647 downwards.
ATTACATAATATGCATACATACATATGTGTGTGTGTGTGCGTATGTATGTAAACTATTATAAATATGTATAACAATTTATATTATATGTATATATATGTGTGTGTGTGTGTGTGTATAAAAGTTAAATAATATTGGACTATATATATATATATATTAGCAGAATAAATGGTCGTATAAAATTAATTTATAATTAGTGAAAATATAAATTTAATTATTTGATATTTATATATTAATATATCCCTTTAACATCATCATTGACATATAAGACTGACTTATATGCTTATTAAGCATAAGATACAATGATTAATTATACACACGTTCCCATATTACCCCTAGATTCGATCATCACTTTCAATACAGTTATGTTGTTTGTGTTACGAATACAACATATATTACAATATTAAAACATGCAGTCATGAAAATCCATACTTTAGGAAAATTGACTAGGTTAATGGTGATACATTTTGTTAATATTGTTGTAGGTAAATTTTGAAGGGTTCGTAGTTTGGGTATCGAGAGTTGGAGGTTACAAGGCGTTCTACTCGAAAAATATCCATTCAAGTGGTTATTAAGATGATTCCGAAGGATGGGAGGTGAACGGATCGAGAGCTTTATTGATTCCAGTGCTTTACGGAAATGAATGAAATCTATTGTCAAGGTCTTATATGCTGAGAGGTTCCAAGAATATGATTTCAAAGGTTTATGGTGGTTGGATAAAAGCTTGCTTGGTTCTAGGTGCTCAACATCAAGAAGGTAAATATTGATGTGGAGGTCTAGGATCTTGTTTCATTATAAATTTCAGTTTCCAACGAGGAATGTTTTGGAAAAAATATCCTGACCAATAATCATTACCCATTTTTGGGGAAATGCCACTTTTATGAAAAGTATTTATATGAGTATATTATTACATGTAAAATAATGCTTAGGCCATCAAAATGGTACATTCTCTCACATTTAACTTTCTATCCGACGCAAAAATTAGCTAAAAATTATATTATTTTATCATAATAGGAAAACATATAGATAATAAGAAAAACTCTTCTTGTTATTTTGAAAAGCACCTTTCTTGCTTTTCATATTGTGGACTAAGTCGTTGAAATTTATCAAAATTCAAAACAATCACATGTTTTTAAGCATTTTTTATAATGCAACAAACAAAAGTGCACAATTTAAAATTTTGAACATTTAGTATGTTTATATCGTTTAAGGGTAATTCTATTCATACATCAGTAATCTCTTAACATACACCCAGAAAATACAATGAACTAGTATACACTAAAAATTACTCTACGTACACCAACTTTTTTATAAAATTACCCTTATTTCCATCTTCATTATCTTTTCTCCTTAAACTCATTTACAAAAGGTAGAAATTCCTAGCACTAATTTCAACAAACTAAATGTTGATTTTTGGCACCAATATTTCAACTTTAGTTTTTTTTTTGCGCTAGAAAATACTTAATTTCAACGGAATCGACTTTAGTTCAGAATATGTACTTTTAAAATAATTGTGGAAATTAAGTTGAAGGGCTTCTCATTCTAGGGTAATAAGTTTTAAGGACAACACTTATGAATAATTAGTTTTAAGGACAATTTACAAGAAAATGATAAATTCATTTATCTTTTTAAGTTACACAGGAAAATGATAAATTTATTTATCATTATTTCTGTATAACTGAAAATGATAACTTCATTTATCTTTTTTCTGTAAATTGTCCTTAAAACTAATTTTTCAGAAGTGTTGTCCTTAAAACTTATTACGCTGCACAAAGTAGCCCTTTGAGTGAAAATCCCCATTTTAAATTTGAGCAGCTAATTATTTAACTTAGCTGCTGATGTTTTTGCTAAAATTATTAAAAGAACTGTGGATAATGGATCTCTTGGACGTGTAGACAATGAAATTTCGCGTAATGGTTTATCGGTCCTTCAATTTGCTGATGATACCTTACTTTTTTCTTCCCATCTTCCTAGACACATCATTACCCTTAAGTTTATTCTTTACAGTTTTGAACTTTTATCCGGTTTAAAAATAAATTTTGACAAAAGTTCCTTGTTAGTTTTAAATGATTTTGGTAAAGTTGAAAACTTAGTTGCCAATACTCTTAATTGCAAAACTATGAACTTTCCTTTTGACTACCTCGGTTTTGCGATTAGACCCACCAAACTCAAACATGACGACTGGATTATTATCATTGATAAAATTAAAAATAAGATTTATAACTGGAATGGGAGATTTCTATCTAGAGCAGGTAGGCTAGTTTTAATAAATTCGGTTTTATCAGCTCTTCCGATTTATTGGATGTCCTTACATTTGTTCCCGAATTGGGTTATAGATAAAATTGATAAGATTAGAAGAGATTTCTTATGGAGTGGAGAAAACTCTAATAATAATATTAAATGTCTTGTAAATTAGGAAACCGTCTGTAAGGCCAAAAAGAAAGGTGGTTTAGGTGTTATTAATTTGCGTAATATGAATTTGTCTCTGTTAGGTAAATGGCTTTGGAAGTTTAAAGATATAAATGATAACGCTATTTGGAAAGAGATCATTTCTAAATATTATTATAATGGAAATAGCAATTTATATCAAATTGCTTCTCCAGCCACTCAAAATATATCTAATTTTTGGAAAAACATTTTAAAATGTAATGAGATATTTAATTTAGGAATAAATACAATTGTTCATTCTGGTAATCGTACTTCGTTTTGGCATGATCGTTGGATTTCGACCTTGCCTCTTAAGATAGAATTTAAGGATCTGTATGATATTTGTAACTTTAAGTATGCTTTAATCAATGAAGTTTATTCTTCTGAAAATGGTCCTCCTTGGAATTTCAGTTTTAACAGAATTTTAGTTGATTCAACTTTTAGGCAACTTTCTTTGCTTTATGCCATATTAAATCTTTATAATATTGATAATGATAATAATTTTATTAGTTGGGAATGCGATAAAAGTAAGAAATATACTTCTAATTCTTTTTACAGATTCATTAATTTTTCGGGTACAATAAATAACTCATTTAAATATATGTGGAAATCTAATGCTCCTCCCAAATCCAAAATTCACATGTGGTTAATTCTTCATGGAAAATTTAATACAATCGAATTTTTAAAGAGAAAATATTCAAAATGATAATAAATGTTATTTTTGTAATCTGTATCTTGAGGACATTAATCATATATACTTTAATTGTATGTGTAACGACCCGCTGTTTTGGACAATTCAAATCGACAATAAATCCACACATGTCTGATTTGAATAATTCAAAATATCAGATTGTTAATTTAAATTTGGCAAAACTTAGAATATACAGTAAATAAATCAATCACAGAATCACAGACACAGAGTAATACAATAATGCGCAGCGGAATAGATAAAATAGTAGTTCATGAAGCTACTATATAAACATCAGAGTTAGAAATAAAATACAACAGAATATCTCAATTGCAGTGAAGTCTCCAGCACAACAGATGACTTCTCTGAACAAATCAACTAGAAGAGCTGAAAGCTGAGGCGATGGTTGGATCTCCAAAGGAAGCTCCAAACTCCAAGGGTGAGTCTCAAATGCTGTATCACTCGGTCTGACCCGAGCGTAAAGCAAAACACAAAACACTCGAGTCGGGATTAACATTCTTATATCAATAAATCCAACTCGAGTGAAATATCAACTGAAATACAAGTAACTTAAAGGATGTTTGGGATAACCATCCTCTAAGGATCTTCAGAACTATCTACAAGGTGGCAATATACATTATAACACCGTGGCCATTTAAATTTAATTTATACTTCAAAACCCAAATATTATTTCATTTCAAATATAAATATTAATTAATTTATAAAGTAAAGCATTTAATTTTCTCAAGTCTCGCAAATCGATTCAAATCAACTTCAAATTCCAGATTCAAATTTATTCAAAGCTCAATTCATCAATTAATTCAGTTCTAAAGATACCATTTAAATTTTCAATATATTTCAAAGCTTTAATATTCAACATTTTCAAAGTTCAAATTAACAGTTTCATATAGATCTTGATTTAACTTTATTATTATTATTATTATTTAATCAGGGAATATTCACTTAATAAATTCAATATCATTTAACTAGCCTTAAATTTCATTTTCTACTAAATATTTCCTTAAATTTATTTAAACAAGAAATATTCATTAAATTATTTAAGTCAAACTCAAGTTATAAATCATATCTTAAATCCCAATTCCAATAAGTTTTGAATTGGTTTAATTAAATAAAATTCTTTACTAAATTCAAATTATCTTCCCAACCTTAACTTATTCAAATTTTTACCAAATTCTATTTTGAAATATAAATTTTATACTTAACATATTATATGTATTAAATCCATCTTAATTAAATTAAATATCATTATTAAATCTATATATATATATCATTACCATTTATATATAAATTTTTTTTAAATCAACATTTGTTAAAACCAAATATTTCTTTCCAAAACCATAGAATTCAATTTCAAAATATTTATATATATATATATGGACCAACGGTGTTTGTATATATATTTATCATATGGTTAAGTGATACGAATATTTATCATTTCAATCCGAAATTTAAATATATACGGGTAGATATCATTTCGACCCGTAATCCCAATTTCAATTCAAATGAAAATCGCTTGGGTTTATCATTTCAACCCATAACGATTTTCTCCTATTCTAAAGTCCGTTCGGGTATGTATCATTTCAACCTATAGTGAATTCTATACTAACAGGGAACTTGCAGAGTGATAACAGATAATATAAAATATAACAACAGGCATATATCATCAATATAAATAACAGATACTGGTGTCGGATGTCATAGGTGAACATATATAGATAATAGTAATAACAGGCATATAAATACTAGATACTGGTGTTAGATGTCATAAGTGAACATATACAGATAATAGCATATATAACAATTTAAATAACTACAGCATCATATTTCAATTGTCGTTTCAATTGAAATCAAATTTAATAAATACAAGAATGTTAATCGTGAGTGATTGCTCACCTTTCGAGGCTAGAGAATTTGACAAAGAAATGAGCTATGAAATTCCAAGCAACGCTAGATGGACACGATTTGACGAAGAAAGACAGGCACGACGGACTAGGCTGATAATGGGAAATCGAAGAGAACAATTGAATCAGTTGATATAAATTGAGCTAAATATGTATGAAATCAATATTTAGTTTAAAACAAATAAATAAAATAAATCATCATATATACATAAGATTGAAATAAATACTTGTATATTATATTGACCCAAGTTTTCAAACCAATATCCAAACATCATCTAAAAAAAATCTGAGAAAAATATATTAACACAGTTAGATAACTAATATATTATATATATACGAAAATTTTGAAACATGTATAAATTATTTTTAAGTCAGCACTGATTATAAAACAGCACATATTATATTATATTTTTCTTTTGTAAATATATATAACTTACGTAACGTAATATATATAACATTCGTGTGTGTACAGGATGTCAAACATTGTTACTTTATATGTACATAAAATGAAAAATGGCAGTGCCAAGTCTCTACTCAAAACAAGCTGTCAAAATAAATGATTAAGAAAACAACTTATATAGTTTATATTTAAACAAATAATATACTACCCGTACATAAAAATCGAACTCACACAATATATGTATATATACTTTTAAAAAATGTAAGTTACCCAAATATCAACACTAACGTATTTAAATTTATTACTGTAAACAGATATGCCTATACATATTCAACAATATATATTATATTCCATAATCAAACTATATATACAAACAAATGAAAACTTGGTAAACGTATAAGTTTCATCTTCTGATTTTAAAAAAATTTCAAAACCAAATTAAAACAATATATATATCATAAAACTCACCTATATAATACACTATACCTCTGAAAATATAAATCACCAGAGAAACAACTCGGCCCGGAAGGAGAGGTGATGAGATGAACGCATGCTAAATGAAGGGCTGGAGCACAGGAAGACGGTGATCGGAGTGGCTGGGGACGGGTCAGAGGAGCGGGAAGGAAGGTGGGATGATGGTGGCCTCGGCTGCTTGGGGTTTTGGCCATGCTCGGTGGTTGCTGGCGGAGCACGAAGAGGCTGAGGTGAAAGCAAGTAGGAGGGTGCACGTTCGGAGGTGGATAAGTAGGGTTGTGCATTGGGTTTGCTGGATTTCGGCCAGAGGGGTGATTCACGACCATGGGTAGGCGGTGCAAAGGGATGGGGAGGTACGACGAGCTGTTGCGACAGGAGTGGAAGTCGGTGGGCTGGAAGGTGGTGGGAAGGCCTTCGGCCCTAGCTCGTTGGCTGGTGGTTCAGGGTAGAAGGGGTTAAAGGCGGTGAGTGAATCTGGAGTGGGGTTTGGTTGGACAGTGCTCGAAGTTGAGGGGATCTGGGCAGAGGTCTCGACGCAGAAGCTTTTGATAAAAAAAAACAGAGGGGAGAGGAAGAGAGTATGTTCGATTGAACAAATATATACTATCTTGTGTCAGGGGAAAGAAGCAGTAGGCAAAGGAAAGGAATTGAAATCTGAACGTGATATATATAATATACTTTATTATACGCGTAACAGTCAAGTTGAAAGAGCAAGAGATGAGAAAGCAAACCAATCAAATTTCAACAGATAGGAATGGTGTAGCACGAGAATTAAATATATAATTAAATGAAATGTATCGTTTCAGAGGGATGGATGCACTTATCAAAAAAAAAATTATATTTCAAAACTGATGGTAATAAAGGCAGTCATCAATGGATAGAATGATGGGATGGTAATAGCTGAAAATAAATGTCTCCAGCCGTTTGAAATTTGAATACAAGCGGTACCGATACAAAATCGTTTTCGCGGGTTCCGCTGTGTACATGACTTCAAAATATAGAATTGAATATACCGTAGAGATCAGCACGACGGGAGGATCAAAATGTTATATAGATATCAGTGGTACGATCATCCGATCAAAATTCGATAATCGGTACCAGAAAATGCTGCTACTTTGCCAGAATTAAGATAAACGGAGCAATAGAAATCCAAATTTGACGAAACGAAGACCGATGTTTCACTCAGCAGATGATTTAGAAATTTACTGTATAAAAATATTCAAGTTTGGAAAACATTTTATTTTCATCAAAAATTAACTGACTTAAATTGAAATAGAATTTCACAAGAAAATAAACTTTACTATTATCAGATGAAAATTTACCGGTTGCTATATTAGAATAGACGTATTCCAAATAATAAATTTTTATTTCCAAATTTTATTGTTTAAATTTCACAAAATTTCAATTAATTTAATAAATAAAATCACTAAAATTTTATGGGTCGTTACACTCTCCCCCACTCGAAACTTTTCGTCCCTGAAAAGAAAGGAGGTAGAAGAATAGAAACAACCAGAAAGAAAAACAGATTGAAAGTTAAGATTAAACAATTAATTTAAAACTATATAAATTTTACTTGAAATATTCATTTGAAAACTTCGTTTGCAAATCAATTATTTTTAATACTTTAATACTTTTCAAAACTCATTTGTAAAGTTTCTTGCTTTCTTTATCAATACCTTTTATATGTTTAAATAATATCTTTATAAATATATAAAAACTATTTGAAAACAGCTATTAGTTATATTTACAAAGAAGCTATTGAAAACATTAAGTCCATAATTCATAAATTTTTAAATTTTATCTCAAAATACTTTCAAATATTATTAATAAATCAGTAATCATTTACTTTACATATGTTTTATTTGATTAATAACTTCTAAAATATTTATGACACTAAAAAAAAATTTCTATTAAACCATATAATATATAAATAAACAATATTTAAAAGGATATAGTCAACAAGGAGAAGAATGAGGACTTGGAAAAACAGAATATAGGTGAACAAATAAAGCTGAGCAGATAAGGTAGATTCAAAAGAATAGTATTGGGCATGAATAATCAATTCAAACCATAAGAATTTAAATTTCAAATATTAATACAAAATTTCTTTGTTGGAAATACTTTTATAATAAAATACCTTTTATAACGAAACAAATTTTCTTTCGAAAATACTTTTATAACTCGATGTTTCAACAAGTTTATCCTTGTTCCTGTAGACTCTGGTAGTGCGTTGATCAGGCGCAAAACTAGAATTCTCCAGGTACTTAGTAGACTTGTTTCAACACCCAGTGAAAATACTGGGAAAACTTTTAAAACAGATATGGAAAGTACAATCCAATCAAAACACAAACAAAACCTTTGTCTAACCATGGTTCGCAGATACACAATGGTTACGCCTGGGTCCCCCAAGAAACAATCCATATCCGTAAGCTTTCTCAGCCTTGCGAGTTACGCCATGATGACTAGTAGAATGCAGGATACACAATGGTTACGCCTGGATCCCCCAGGAAACAATCCATACCCCCAGGCAAGGCTCAGCCAAGCATTTGCGCTACTATTCGCGACCTACACAGATTGCAGGATACACAATGGTTACGCCTGGATCCCCCAGGAAACAATCCGTACCCCTAGGCAAGACTCAGCCAGGCAGTTGCGCTATGCAGTCGCGATCGTAAGACCATGGGTAACGCCATGGAATTCGAAGGACACTCGAGTATCATATCCGGAAAACAAAAATCAGAGAGAATAATATCGATAGAATGAATCCAAGATGTGGCCACAAATCGGATATCAAGCAGAAGGCACTTTCCATATCTTTACTTCGAAAATATGTATCATATAGTACCTTTTCAAATCACTTTCAAATATCGTACTTATATAAAATCCATTATATATAAGATTTAATTTTCAAATCAAATACTTTCCAAAATCAATAGTATATCAAATCATACTTATATAGACTTCAATTATATAAGATTTCACTTTCAAATTGAGTACCTTTTCAAATCTATAGTTTTCGAATCAATTTCATACTCATACAAATCAATTTTATATAAGTTCGACAACTCCCAAATCAAGTATTTAGTAATAGAAGGTTCTCAAATTTCAATTTGTTTCAATATCAGTTCACTTTCAAAATCTTATACAATTTCACCAAATTATTTCTTCTCAAATTAAATATCTTTAGTTCCAAAGTTTCCAAAATAATAGATTTAGAAAATAAATCCAAATTTCCAAATCAATATAATTTTAAGTCAACCAATTCATTTCCAAAATCAAATGTTTTCAAAATCATCTTATACTTACGTAAGGTCCATCTTATAAGGATCAAATTTTTCAAAATAAATTTCGCTGTATGAAGAGCCATATGGGATTGAATATCTTTGCCTTTACGGGTTATATATCTTTGTAATTTAAATTGAAAATTTTCTTTTAGTAAGCAAAGATATTCTAACTCGACAGCTTCCAATTTCAGCGTCAAAATATATCAATGATATTAGAATATAAGATATACATACGTCATCATTTCGCAGAATCACATTTGATCGCTCGCTCGATCACACAAGTTCGCTTTCGAACTAGTATTGTCCATTCGACTTCCTCAATGCGGATTTCGATATGGTTTCTCGACTAGAAGCCATCAGTCTCCTTGCATAGCCATATACTATGATAGAGAATTCTAGAATTTAGCCCAAAATCCATATCAAATATTCGCCATCAAGAATCAAATGAAAAATCCTAACACGAAATGGTGTAATTCACCTCGAACTTGTGTACTCAAACTTGGATCAATTCAATTATGCGAATAAAACAGCATACATACAACTTATATATTTATTCCAACTTGTTAAATATATAGTTTCATAAAGATGTTACTAAGTTAAAACATATAAACTAAATTTTATTCAAAATATTTTGAAGACCAAATTCTTCTCAAAACATTTCAAATCTAAATTTCATTTTAGAAAATTTTAAAATTTCCTTATTCATTTACTTAACCAAACAGTTTCAACTTATTTAAATCATATTACTTCATACTTAAACATTCAAAACAAACTTATATACTTTATCAAAATACTTTTCAAAATTTCTTAGCTTTGAAAAGTTAACTTTGATTTGGAAGTACTCGAACTTCAAAATAGTCGAAGAAATCATTTTCAAATTCAAGAGTTGGAAATCAGCAACAATTCAGTAAATCAATTTTAATAGATAGGGTTATATCAAATCCAAAACTCAAGGACTGAACACCGGCTTACTTCAAATCGTTTCAAATACATATACATATATCTTTCGAATATCAAATCATACTTCAAAATTTTGAAATCAAAATTGGTTTCGCAAAATCACTCGCGTAGCAATGCTACTGAAGTGGCCTATCCCCCACTATGAAACTCGAAAATCAACGTCGATGATGCGTGCACTCATCACCGAAATTATTTTCCAACGACATAAGTGAGTTCTGGACTTCTATTTTCTCAAACTTCTTTTGGAATTTCTTCAAAATCATTCGAAACTCATTAAAATCATTGGAAAATTTCTTATTCAGAAAATACTTTTAAATCATACTATGATTATATATTCCAAAATCTTAAAACCAATTCCAAAATACCAGGGTTCAATTCTCGAATTTCAAATTTAAAATCCTTCAGTTATAAATCAAATTTCTTATATAGTTTTTTTTTCAAAATTACAAATCCTTTCGAAACCTCAAATTCTTATTTTAAAAGGGTTTATAATCTTTATCGAAAACATTTCACTTTCATATATAGAATATAAAAATTTCGATATATAAAACAATTTCTAAAATATAAACAAGCCTGATTTTTCAAAGGATGGTTCAAGAATGGATTTCAAAACAAAGATAGAAATTCAACTTAGAGGGACTCTTATCAAATAGGATTCTGATTTGAAGATAAGTTCGAACGAAAATGAGATAATTAATTACAAAACAGTAGTCGGATACACTTATATAAATCGCGGGCGACCTTAACCGGGTCAACCGTGACTTCAAGAATAAGATCGATGCAGAATTCCAAGAAAAATCAACATTCGATCGCAAGAGATAGCGGCATTTAAACCAAAGATATAAAAATCTCCGGTGAATCAATGCCAATTGTGAAGGAGTTTCACCCCTTCACAAATCATTCAAAGATTGGTGGGATCCTATTCTTATAGAGATAATTCGAAGTGGAGTTATGGAATACTCCAGAATCAAAAGAATACAAATAGAGAGAGAGACAAGAATGAATTTTGGAACCGCAAGAAACGTTCCAAAGTTTAAAGGAAATCGAGTCAAAAGGAAGAGATTAAACTCGAACGAACGTGATTCTGTAAATAAATTTACAATATATGCTAAGTTTCGCCTAGAGCCAAAGCTCTGATACCAACTGTAACGACCCGCTGTTTTGGACCATTCAAATCGACAATAAATCCACACATGTCTGATTTGAATAATTCAAAATATCAGATTGCTAATTTAAATTTGGCAAAACTCAGAATATACAGTAAATAAATCAATCACAGAATCACAGACACAGAGTAATACAATAATGCGTAGCGGAATAGATAAAATAGTAGTTCATGAAGCTACTATATAAACATCAGAGTTAGAAATAAAATACAACAGAATATCTCAATTGCAGTGAAGTCTCCAGCACAACAGATGACTTCTCTGAACAAATCAACTAGAAGAGCTGAAAGCTGAGGCGATAGTTGGATCTCCAAAGGAAGCTCCAAACTCCAAGGGTGAGTCTCAAATGCTGTATCACTCGGTCTGACCCGAGCGTAAAGCAAAACACAAAACACTCGAGTCAGGATTAACATTCTTATATCAATAAATCCAACTCAAGTGAAATATCAACTGAAATACAAGTAACTTAAAGGATGTTTGGGATAACCATCCTCTAAGGATCTTCAGAACTATCTACAAGGTGGCAATATACATTATAACACCGTGGCCATTTAAATTTAATTTATACTTCAAAACCCAAATATTATTTCATTTCAAATATAAATATTAATTAATTTATAAAGTAAAGCATTTAATTTTCTCAAGTCTCGCAAATCGATTCAAATCAACTTCAAATTCCAGATTCAAATTTATTCAAAGCTCAATTCATCAATTAATTCAGTTCTAAAGATACCATTTAAATTTTCAATATATTTCAAAGCTTTAATATTCAACATTTTCAAAGTTCAAATTAACAGTTTCATATAGATCTTGATTTAACTTTATTATTATTATTATTTAATCAGGGAATATTCACTTAATAAATTCAATATCATTTAACTAGCCTTAAATTTCATTTTCTACTAAATATTTCCTTAAATTTATTTAAACAAGAAATATTCATTAAATTATTTAAATCAAACTCAAGATATAAATCATATCTTAAATCCCAATTCCAATAAGTTTTGAATTGGTTTAATTAAATAAAATTCTTTACTAAATTCAAATTATCTTCCCAACCTTAACTTATTCAAATTTTTACCAAATTCTATTTTGAAATATAAATTTTATACTTAACATATTATATGTATTAAATCCATCTTAATTAAATTAAATATCATTATTAAATCTATATATATATCATTACCATTTATATATAATTTTTTTTAAATCAACATTTGTTAAAACCAAATATTTCTTTCCAAAACCATAGAATTCAATTTCAAAATATTTATATATATATGGACCAACAGTGTTTGTATATATATTTATCATATGGTTAAGTGATACGAATATTTATCATTTCAATCCGAAATTTAAATATATACGGGTAGATATCATTTCGACCCGTAATCCCAATTTCAATTCAAATGAAAATCGCTTGGGTTTATCATTTCAACCCATAACGATTTTCTCCTATTCTAAAGTCCGTTCGGGTATGTATCATTTCAACCCATAGTGAATTCTATACTAATAGGGAACTTGCAGAGTGATAAAAGTAATATAAAATATAACAACAGGCATATATCATCAATATAAATAACAGATACTGGTGTCAGATGTCATAGGTGAACATATATAGATAATAGTAATAACAGGCATATAAATACTAGATACTGGTGTCACATGTCACAGGTGAACATATACAGATAATAGCATATATAACAATTTAAATAACTACAGCATCATATTTCAATTGTCGTTTCAATTGAAATCAAATTTAATAAATACAAGAATGTTAATCGTGAGTGATTGCTCACCTTTCGAGGCTAGAGAATTTGACAAAGAAATGAGCTATGAAATTCCAAACAACGCTAGATGGACACGATTTGACGAAGAAAGACATGCACGACGGACTAGGCTGATAATGGGAAATCGAAGAGAACAAAAATCAGTTGATATAAATTGAGCTAAATATGTATGAAATCAATATTTAGTTTAAAACAAATAAATAAAATAAATCATCATATATACATAAGATTGAAATAAATACTTGTATATTATATTGACCCAAGTTTTCAAACCAATATCCAAACATCATCTAAAAAAAATCTGAGAAAAATATATTAACACAGTTAGATAACTAATATATTATATATATACGAAAATTTTGAAACATGTATAAATTATTTTTAAGTCAGCACTGATTATAAAACAGCACATATTATATTATATTTTTCTTTTGTAAATATATATAACTTACGTAACGTAATATATATAACATTCGCGTGTGTACATGCTGTCAAACATTGTTACTTTATATGTACATAAAATGAAAAATGGCAGTGCCAAGTCTCTACTCAAAACAAGCTGTCAAAATAAATGATTAAGAAAACAACTTATATAGTTTATATTTATACAAACAATATACTACCCGTACATAAAATCGAACTCACACAATATATGTATATATACTTTTAAAAAATGTAAGTTACCCAAATATCAACACTAACGTATTTAAATTTATTACTGTAAACAGATATGCCTATACATATTCAATAATATATATTATATTCCATAATCAAACTATATATACAAACAAATGAAAACTTGGTAAACGTATAAGTTTCATCTTCTGATTTTAAAAAAATTTCAAAACCAAATTAAAACAATATATATATCATAAAACTCACATATATAATACACTATACCTCTGAAAATATAAATCACCAGAGAAACAACTCGGCCCGGAAGGAGAGGTGATGAGATGAACGCATGCTAAATGAAGGGCTGGAGCACAGGAAGATGGTGATCGGAGTGGCTGGGGACGGGTCAGAGGAGCGGGAAGGAAGGTGGGATGATGGTGGCCTCGGCTGCTTGGGGTTTTGGCCATGCTCGGTGGTTGCTGGCGGAGCACGAAGAGGCTGAGGTGAAAGCAAGTAGGAGGGTGCACGTTCGGAGATGGATAAGTAGGGCTGTGCGTTGGGTTTGCTGGATTTCGGCCAGAGGGGTGATTCACGACCATGGGTAGGCGGTGCAAAGGGATGGGGAGGTACGGCGAGCTGTTGCGACAGGAGTGGAAGTCGGTGGGCTGGAAGGTGGTGGGAAGGCCTTCGGCCCTGGCTCGTTGGCTGGTGGTTCAGGGTAGAAGGGGTTAAAGGCGGTGAGTGGATCTGGAGTGGGGTTTGGTTGGACAGTGCTCGAAGTTGAGGGGATCTGGGCAGAGGTCTCGACGCAGAAGCTTTTGATAAAAAAAACAGAGGGGAGAGGAAGAGAGTATGTTCGATTGAACAAATATATACTATCTTGTGTCAGGGGAAAGAAGCAGTAGGCAAAGGAAAGGAATTGAAATCTGAACGTGATATATATAATATACTTTATTATACGCGTAACAGTCAAGTTGAAAGAGCAAGAGATGAGAAAGCAAACCAATCAAATTTCAATAGATAGGAATGGTGTAGCACGAGAATTTAATATATAATTAAATGAAATGTACCGTTTCAGAGGGATGGATGCACTTATCAAAAAAAATTATATTTCAAAACTGATGGTAATAAAGGCAGTCATCAATGGATAGAATGATGGGATGGTAATAGCTGAAAATAAATGTCTCCAGCCGTTTGAAATTTGAATACAAGCGATACCGATACGAAATCGTTTTCGCGGGTTCCGCTGTGTACATGACTTCAAAATATAGAATTGAATATACCGTAGAGATCAGCACGACGGGAGGATCAAAATGTTATATAGATATCAGTGGTACGATCATCCGATCAAAAGTCGATAATCGGTACCAGAAAATGCTGCTACTTTGCCAGAATTAAGATAAACAGAGCAATAGAAATCCAAATTTGACGAAACGAAGACCGATGTTTCACTCAGCAGATGATTTAGAAATTTACTGTATAAAAATATTCAAGTTTGGAAAACATTTTATTTTCATCAAAAATTAACTGACCTAAATTGAAATAGAATTTCACAAGAAAATAAACTTTACTATTATCAGATGAAAATTTACCAGTTGCTATATTAGAATAGACGTATTCCAAATAATAAATTTTTATTTCCAAATTTTATTGTTTAAATTTCACAAAATTTCAATTAATTTAATAAATAAAATCACTAAAATTTTATGGGTCGTTACAGTATGGATTCTAATTACATTCTAATTAATACTCTTAGAATTTTTAACTTTAATTTAACAACTAAAATTTCGGATTGTGAATTCTACTGGAATAATTTTAGATTCAAGTTCAAAAAGAATAATATTTTTTTACTAGACACTTTATTCATTATTATTAGTTGGTTTATTTGGTTTGAAAGAAATCAAAGAATTTTCAATAATAATAATTGTCGTTTAAACAAATTGATTTTTACAATTTCTTCTTTTTGTTTTAATTGGATCTCTAACCCCAAATATAAATTAGCTAAAAATATCCTCTTCAAAAGGTATCTTAACAAGGTTAATCATAATATTGATTTTTTTAAACATAACAATAATTTTTTTAACATTAATAATAGTATTATTAATATTTTCTCTAATTTAGACGATGATTTCACTTCTAATCATAACTTACTTATGATTAAAGGTTCATAAGATAGATCTGTCTCTATATTTGTACTTGTCTCTGTTTGGTATTGGTTCTTAGGTTTTTTCATTTATACTGTTATTATCCAGTTAGTCTTATTTAGTTTTTATTTCCTTCCTTATAAATACATATATATGTATATTTATTATATAAATATACATATATATGTATCATTCTAATTTTTTTCTTTAGTCATTTTTCAGTTATAGGTATGGGAGATAGGATATCAGGTTCATTTTGCAGGTTTTCATATATTCAGATTGCTGGACATCAAATGGCAGAGAGGTTACCAGAGTAGAGTATCTTCATCCGGGACTTCTAGCAGTTTCTCCTCAGATTTAGGATTCTGCTCTCTTCACTATGGAGTACTTTCCTTTGGAGGATATATTCTTTAGTTTGGTACCCCCTTTCTCTTGTTCAGAGGCTTCAGAGCGGATTCTTTTTTAAGCAGATCCACTTCAGAGCAGATGCTTTTTCACCTCTCATGATTCAGTTGGTTGGAGCTTCCTCATTAGCCTGGGACGTCATCTAGTAGATTTTATTTTTCTTCTAGTTTTTAGGTACTTCTAACACCTTAATATCGGGCGGTGGCCATGCCGGAGCTCGATATCGGGATGTGATGGGTGGTGGCATTGCCGAAACTCATCTTAGGAGTACTTGAGATTTGATATATATGTATTTGGTTTTTTGTTATCTTCCAGGCATGTTGGCAGTACCTTATATTTGTGATATATATATATATATATATATTCGCATGTGTGCTCTCCTCTATTCTTAGAGGATCACACATTTTTTTCAAAAATAAAATAAAATTTGAGCAGCTAATTGTGAAAATTATATAATTATCTTAATTGTATATATCTTTCATTCACTTCGTCAAAAATATATTGCCTCGATCAAATATCACTAATTTTAATGTTTTAATTTAACGAGTTACAAGAGAAGACTAAATATTGCAATGACTAAATATTGCAATGAGTAACTTAGTCACATATTTTTTTAGCAAAATAATGATATGGTAAGCGATTTCTCGTGCAAGAATAGAATTTTCTATCGTTTAATTGCATAATATTATTTTTATCAATATAATCCAAATTATTTTAGCAAAAATATTCGAATTTAAAATAAATACACATGTTGCATTATAAAAATGCAACGAATGCATGCAACATACACTAAAAGCAACTAGAATTGTAAAAAATAATAATAAAAAATTATCAAGTACTCTCTAATAAAAACATTTATCTTCCTTCACTATGCTATTTTAATTATCTAATGCAACAAATTCAACAAACAATATCAAAATTCAACAAACAATATCAAAATTCAAAACTTTCATTTTTGAGGAGGGCATAGTTTTTTTTGCTAAAGTAAATATCATATGCTTTACATATTTTGGGCCATCGACTCATAACAAAAATAAATCAAAAGCCTACTACTATAACTCAACTTCGCAAATTAAGTCGGTTACTCATTATACAAACCAATTCACAGTGGCGGAGGCAGAACGTCACGTTGGGGCGGGCACGAAACCCAAAATCATCAAAAAATGGAGACCAGAGATAACGTTCGATGGAAATTTTTTTGAACAACGTTTATATTTGAGTGAAGCTAATAAATCCACAATTAGAATCTAGTATACAGAGGCAATAAATTATGCAGTGTAATTGGTAAACCTATCACATTAGATTAGATTACTGCTAACTGTATAAGAAACCGCTAGTAAATCAAAAACAAATGTCGAAGAAACTGGGCCTTCTCATCATGCAACCACAATGTATGAAACTGTAGCATCAACAGATATCAATGATCAACCTGCAAGTAAGGAAAGAAAGTGTCAGCAGCATAAATGGAAAGAAGCTACTAGCAAGGCAGAACTAAAGTAAAACTAGTATCTTCAGACTGTGCAAGAGTAAAACTAGTACCTTCAGACTGTTTTTGTTTTTTTCTTTATTTTTTCTTTTTAAATTCTGGGGTAGGCACGTGCCTACCTCAGTTGCAGATGGGCTCCGCCCCTGCCAGTTCATACGTGGAAACCTTCATGTTTCAATTTTGTTTCCTCTGTTCAGCCGCCATTAAAGTTCTCGCTTCCTTCTCTTTAGCACCCGCTAACTTGATGGAGAGAGTGATTATGCAGCAACCCATGTCAATACAGCCTTGTATCCTTTTTCTCTCTCTAATTTTCATCATGAATCCTGGAGCATATCAATCAGCTTAAGCTCATCCTCCTTCAAAACATAACTAACAACTGTCTTCCACCCATCAAGAAAACACTTGCTCAAAGACAACCTACACAAGACATCCATACAATAATCCATCTTCCCATCAAGACACAACCCTTCAACAAACTTCCTCAAAGCAATGTCCCCAGGCAGATACCCTTTAAACATCATCTCCTCCAAAAACAACTTCGCCTCTTCAAAATCCTTCCCTTCACATAAACCCTCAAAAACTATCTTATAACTCAACACGTCTGGTTTACATCCTCTTCTAGGCATGTCCTCAAACAACTCAACTGCTTCTCTCCATCTCCTCTCCTTGCAAAACCCTAAAATGATCGTATTATAACAAACTACATCAGGAGTAACTCCATTCTTCTTCATCTCATCAATAGCCTCAAATGCAGCATTGAAATCTTTGATGTCACAGAACCCTGCAATCATTGCATTGTATGCAACTACATTAGGCTTTATTCCTCTTTGCTTCATTTCTTCCAAAAGTTCTATTGTTTCTTCTTTTCTTCCCGCTTGAAAAAGCGCTCGAATTATAGTTGCATAAACCCCAGAATCCAACTCTACCATTTCGTTCTTCATTCTTAAAGCTTCTTCGAGTTTGCCATTCTTACACAGTGCTTTGATCAATGAAGTATAGATGTAGATGCTTGGTTTCAAATTATGGACTCTTTCCATGTCACTTTTTAATTCAGCTGCTTTGTCAATCTTCATGTCCTTGCATAAAGCAGATATCAAAGTTCCAAAAGTGACAACACTTGGCTCAATCCCTTTCATTCGCATTTCGTCAAACAGGTAGAACATATCATCCAATGTACCACAAGATTTCATCAGAATGTTGTACGTGGATGCATCTGGCACCAACTCGAATTCTTTCATACTCTTGCAGAATTTCAAAGCTCTTCTGTGTTGGCCACAGCTAAAGAACGCGTTGATCAAGGAATTGAAGGACCGTATCGACTTGCAGGGCTTTGGAATTCGATTAAAGACGCTAATTGCGGCGTCGGCCATGCGGGCCCTACCGTAGAAACCGATGACGTCGCAAAAGACGGCTTCTTTGGGGATGAATCGCGATTCTTGGCACATTTGATCGAGGATTTGTTCCATTGCGGTGAATTTTTTGGCTTTGCCGAGCTTGCAGATGATGAGATCGTAGGATTTGTAGCTGTAGCGGTGGGGTTTTATGATTTGGGCGTTAGGGTTAGGGTTTTGGAAGAGGGATAGGGCTGCGTCAGGGTCTTTTTCGAGGCGCAGTAGGGATGTGAGGCGGAATGGGGAGATTTCCGTGGATTGTTTCGCCATTGGTAATTGTTTGGGTGCGCGGTTGCCAACAGCGAGAGTGAAAACGCAAATAGCCCACCAATTTGGAAAGGAAAATTGCAAAATAATCGTTAGATTAATTTAAGATTATTATCGGGACTTCAAGGACAGACCTTTAATATTCTAGTCTGAAAGACAACTTTCTTTAAATATCAGTTTTTAGTTATTGATAGCAGTTTTAGGTATTAGTTTGTAGTTATCGGTATCAGTTTTTAGTTCGGTAGCAGTTTTGGAAGAACGTTTGTCCTTATGAATAATTTTGAAAGAATGTTTGTCCTTATGATTAATTTTTAGGAGAATGTTTGTCTTTGTTATTAAAATATTGTGGGCGTGTCCTTGAGACTAAAAATATACAAATTTTTGTCCTTTAAATTAATTCCCCCGAAGGAAAATATCTTTTATGCGTAGAGACATGCGCTTAATTTCTGTGCTTAAGTAAGGAGCAAAATTTAAATTAAACTAGAGCAAAAGATCAAACATTTTAGACGGCAGATAATGTTAAATTATGGCTGTGTTTTTTCACATGGTGAAGTTTAAATGGTGGAGAAGGGATGCGTTAGATCTTGACGGTGGTGTGCCAGACCTCGATGGTGGTGACGTAAAATAGGTGGATGCAATGGTGATCAATTAGAGTTTCGGAGAGAGTGCAAAATTGAAGTGTTTTGATGGTGTGGCGGCAGCGGGTAAGGATGGAGAAGGGATGGCTCTGATGGCAGCAATGATAGTGAAGAAGTGGTGTTAGAGAAGCACTAGCAAATTGAGGAAGAAGAAACAACAAATTGAGTAAGAAGAAGATAATGTGCAGACATGATATTGTATGGTATCATTTTTTAATAAATATAATCATGTATGTTTATGGTCATAATGTTATTTTATAGTAGCATTTTATGAATTGTTGCAGTAGTTTCTAAATTGTAGTAGCTCTTTTTAAAATTGCAGTAGATATTTATAAACAACTATAGCATCTTTTTAGATATGCATATTGATGATACCGTGTAGTATTATTTTTTAGTTATTTATATTTTTGTTCATAATACTATTTTATAGTTACATTTTATGAGTTGTAGTATCAGTTTTTGTATCATATTAGTTTTTTTAAATGAAGTAGCAGTTATATAAACAATAGTAGTTTCTTTTTAGATGATGTATAGGTTGTGTCTGACAACATTATTTTGTAGAATCTTTTTAAATGTGTATTAATGATACTGTGTAGTATCATTTTTTGTTTTTTTAAATAAATATAGTTATTTATATTTCGGTTTATCAGGCTATTTTATAGTATCATTTTATGAATTGTAATATCAATTTTTGAATTGTAGTAGCTTTTATAAAACTATAGTAGCGGTTTATAAACAATTATAGCTTCTTTTGTGATGATGTATATATTGTATCTCGCAACATTATTTTATAATTGCATTATGAATTGTAGTATCAGTTTATGAAATATATTAATATTTTCTTGATTTGTAGCAGGTTTTTATAAATTGTAGTATCATTTTTGAATTAATATTTTTAAATTCCACTTTATTGTAATCATTTTATGAATTTTTGTAAAGGTGGTATCATTTCTATTTTATTCTTTGAAAGTTTGTAATATAATTTTCATAAATTAATTTATAATGCTACTGAATAGCTTTGTAAAAGTAGTAATATTTTTGTTTAATTTCTTGAATATTTATCATGTTATTTTTCATAACTTATTTTATAGTGTTACTGTGTAGTATTAATTTCGTATTTACTGAAGTAATAAAAAGTACAATAATTATATTTTTGTTTTATCGTGTAATAATTGACCTTACTTTGTGTTATCAATTTTTGGTTAGATGATACGGCTTAGTAGCATTTTGTAATTGTCATATTTTGCATCATTTTCCATATTATGATACTGTATAGTATTATTTTTTTACTTGTTGATATTTCTGCAATAATTGTGGAGTGGTGAGCAAGATGGGATAAGCAATGATGTGGTAATTTGCTGGAAGATGTATGCGGCATAACAAGCGACAAGTAGAGGGGTGATTTTTTTAGGGTTATGTTTTGAGGAGGCAACGGCTAGGTAGGCGACGGATGTGGTAGGCATCATGTAACAACTAGCCTTTTCGACCTTCAAATGTCAAAACTAATACATCTATAGTATTCACATGCCGCGCACCCAAAGTGCCGGAAAGACGGATTGTTAGGGTAAAATAAAAGGAAAAATAAATAGAACAAGAAAGAAGGAAGGCAATATCAGAATCTCACAACGGGCAGAAATGATAACAAATAATATCAAAAGATAGTACAAAACTATCGCTATAAGATACACAATATTTTAGAGTTACAGTTTTAAATACCATCATCAGCTTGGACAATTATAAGAGCATGTCCTCACAAATGTTGATAAGTGCAATATAGTAATGCAGCAAAAATAAGAATACTACGGTAGGTGAAACGTTCAACTCGTCTCCTCGAGCTTCAATGAACATCAACGAAAACCTGTCTTTCTCAAACTACTCGAAAGAGCATACGAGGAATTTATGGAAAACAAAAACCACGCGTCTGACATAAGTCTGGTATAAGAAACCCAAGAAATATATATACAACATATAACAGTACTTTTGAGACCGCACGGAATGCCGTAATGGTTTTCCCCTGCAAAGAAACACTCATCTAATAAGAACATAAAGTGATATAGATAATGTCTATTGGGTAGAATATAAATCTGATCAAATAGCTGTGATGCTTACATTGATCACACCACGACATTTTTAGGGTACAATCAAAACCGCTAAGGCGTCTTCGTATATGGATTTTCCACGGAGATCCCTCCAGTGAAGCCGGATCCAAACTCCATGTATAATGTTCAGAAATTACCTCCGAGCGCCTTATATCTCTAGATAAAATATAGCATTAAGGAAAACATAACCAGTCCACGCCCTAACACGTGATCCTGAATTTCATCACGTCCCATGCGCAACGTCGATTCGCATACTCTAGATATGGAGTAATAATATCCTGTCGTGGGTCAGCCAACCCCAAAGCTATGCCCCTACTCAATTTTCTTTCATTTTCGATGTCAAAGTCACGTTCGACATCTGTCACATGAGTCTTCATTACTCGAGTTGAATACGAATCCCCACATGGATCCCACATCTCGAACAGATCTCGAAACCACACATGGATTCCAACACCTCGAACATATATACTTCCAAGAGATAAAACACGTATCTCAGTCTTAAAGTAGTTTTCGATAAGTAAAACATTTATTGATCCCGGTCTCTTCAAGACTGAATAGAAGAATTTGGTAATATTCAACAATAATAAGAACGATCGCATATAGAAACTAAGTCTCGTATACTTATCGTGTTTTTGACTCTTTTGTCTCATACTATCCCTCGGTCAAGAGTGAAGCCGATAGGTTAGAGCACTATTGCTTCTATCCCTACTCGAACATCAGTCTTAACTCTCACAGATAGACAAGTCTAGTTCATAGGCTTTCAGTGCTAAGTATACACTAAATACTTTCCATAAATGAATAAACATAAAAACACGATCAAGTCACACAAAGAACGATTAAGTCACATAAGCGACTTCTAATCGCCTTTTTATTTAATTAATAAATTTATTGATTAAAACCTCTTTTATTAGTAATCTTTTATCTAATGAAACTTCATTTATGAATTTCTACTATTTATTTCTACTCTATCAATACTTCAAAAAGTATTCATATACTTACCTCAAATGGGATAAGTATATTCACTGTAACGACCTAGAATTTAATCACTATTTAAATGAATAATTAATTATATTTTAAATAATTAATGAATGGGTTTTTATTTACAAATAAAACTATTTTAAATAACAATTAATGATAATAAAATCGGTTACAAAACTTGTTCGCCAAAATATATAGTTTATAGAGAAATAGAAAATGTGGTCGGAAATTATTTTTTAAAATATCGATTTTTCATCGGTTTAAAGTTATTCAAAAGGTTATAACACTATATTAAACACACATGCACACATTACGAACTACTTTAACATGCTGTGTACATGTACATATGCATGTACACGTTTACACACTTAAACATATTAACATATAAGATCTTATTTAATAAAAGTATGTATGTGTACACACACACATATAAAAATACACTTTTTCAACACAAGTACACTAGAGACATGGCATGAATAGTTGAAAGTAAGGGGGTGTAGGGGATGGTTTTGAAGGGGAGGTAAGGGTATGGCTATGCATGCATATGTATATTTAAATATAAAACATTTTATATTTTTTAAATTAAATCCTAAACATATAAATACCACTACTTCTTCATATTCTCATTTATACAAACCTCCTCTTCACTCCAAAATTTTCTAAGAGCTTGAGCTAAAGCATCCATGGCTTCTCTTCGTAAATTTGAAAAAAAAACATCGCTTCCTTATGCAAAAATCCCTTCTTTAATTCACAAAACCACTTCTACATCTCCCACAACACTTTCTCTTTCAAAACTAAAACAAACATCCACCCAAACCCGCATGGCCGAGCCCAAACTAATCATGGATGTGCCCTAAAAGGCCTAGGTCAAGCCCAAACCCACTTCGCCGACCCCAATTCAAGTGTCCAAGCATCCAAAAGCTTTAAATTTTGCAAAAATTCTAAAGTGTTTTCAAGTTATGGCAAAAAGTTCGCTTTGATTTAGAAAATTTTCGATGAGTAAAACTTTTGTTTGTGGAAAGAAATTAAATTGATTTTGATGAAATATGCGTTGTGAAAATATGGTGTTTGTCGTGTTGGAAAATCATGTTATTTGGATGATATATGATTGCAAGATTGGTTGTTTAGTATTGATTTTTGTTTTGGATAATATGTTGATATGTTGGATATGTATATGGATATGTATTTGTGATATTAGTTATGATATGATGGTAGTGTGGTTATGAAACCAAAACCAAGTGTATGTGATGAATTTGTTGTAAAGTTAGCACCTTGAAAAGTCTCAAAGGACTTGAGATCTAATTTGAAAACGAAAAACTCTTTTTTTCTAGTTTTGGATTTTGAAAATGTTTTCCAAGTTTTTGCTTTTGTTTTTAAGTTTCAAAAATTTTACATTTGTATTTTCAAATATGTTATTGCTAGAATTAGGTGAGACTTCCGCCTAGAAATCAATTCTAGCGAACTCCGCTTATAGCGATAGTCACTATGGATGCAGTTCGGAAAATTTCGCGATTTCAAGTTTTAAGGTGATTTCTTTTGGATTGTTTTTGAAAACTCATTTCAAATCAATTAAGTAAGTCAAAAGTCTAAGTTTTAATTATTTAATAATTTATTTATTTATTTTATTTTATTTATTAATTAGGGTAATTATTATTCAATTAATTAATTAAGTAATTAGGTTAAGTAATTAGAGTTTAAGAAATTATTAACTAAGTAAATTATTTTTAATTAAGTAAGTTTTACATAATGATTAATTAAGATAAAAGAAAATTAATTTTTAGTTAATCAAGTTTATTTTCTTTAATTAATTATTTAATTAGATTTAATTAATTAATTAATTATTATTTAATTAAAGGTTAATTACCCATTTAATTATGGTTTAATTTCTTAAATAAATGTTAATTAACTAAAGTGTAATTAAGGTTTAATTATAAATAAAATTTGGATTGTTGATGATTTAAATTTTGGTTCAATTAAGATTAATTACGATTTAATTGAGTTTAAACTTATGATTTAATTAAAGTTATTTATTTTTAAGTTTCTTTTAAAACCGTATTGGTTATTTATTTTTAACCAATTTCTTATTTAAATAATTTTTTTTAAAACCAAAGGGTCTCTTTTCCTTTCTATTAAGTAGCCAAATGAATTAAAGTTGACGTAATAAAACGGTGACACATTTTATTGAAAGTAAGTCGGCTTGTACTTATCACAAATACCATACTTCGAAAACGTGATGAATACAAGGGGGTTAATTTTGATATGCGGGTCATGATAATCTAAGCATATGGAATGTATGTTCATATGAAAATATTTACACCTTGATAGTGGGACAGTCCAGTATAAATAACTTGACCTTTTAAAATTATCGAACTTTGGTTTGGAGAGACCGGAATTGGATATTAGTTGTTATCCAAAAACCACTCTGAACCAATGTAAACGTTCAAATTGGAAATAGTAAAGGCAAGGTCCAAGATGGAGACATTGAAGTGCAAGGGCTGTTTGCTACTAACCCTAAGGGTGATTCCCAAACAGATGTAGTGGAAATAGTGCCTTCAGTTCGTTCATCTTCTGAACAACTTGTATGGATGAATGCTGACATTGTGTCAACATATGAAAGGCAATGTTAGCATTTCAAGGGGCAATGCTATAATAAAGGTAAACATAGCCTCAGGCCTCATCAATTGGAAATGACTAAAACATGGGAGATGCAGCAAGGCTAAGTGGGTCGCTCCCATTAGGGCAAGGTTATCCCTATCTAGAGTCCCTACTATTAATTCATGTATGCTTCGGTATGGTTGCTGATCCCAACCGAGGTGTGATCTTATTTGGTGCTATGCAACAAGGGGTAGGCCGGTCTTGTGTTGGTAGGGGATCCATACGAGGTCCTTGGTGTTATTTTAACTAAAGATGCACCATAGCGAGCGGTACCCCAGTAGCCCAGTCATTGTATGGACATCCATTCTCTAATAAGTGTCGTACTTTTTAGTTGTACCTAAATATGCTGAAATATGAGATGCAAGCATTTCAGTTATGTTCTACTATACTTGAAAACCGTAGACATTATTATAATATCACTAGATTTCTATATAAAGTGTTTTTGGTTATCGTAAGGTAAAAACCCATCCGTGTTTATGTGCGGTGTGGTCTTACGAGGCACCTTTGATTTCAAAGTGTTTTATAAAAATAAAATTTAAGTTGTTTGTGTTTTACTCACACCATACCCATGTTTGATCCGGAGTTTTATTTTCTTTTCCTAAAACTCTAGGGTACTCAAATTTTTATGAGTAGCCAAGTGATCCAGGTTTCTTACAAAAGCATTTTGAAGGAGTAGGAGCAGGTGGCTTTACCGTAGCTTATTATATTTATTTTCACTGTGTTTATGTATGATCTATGTATTTTGTATGGATAGGTAGTTATAACTTTACATTTGAAGTTGTAATGTAAAGGCTCTGACGTATTATTATTATGGAATGACTATGTAATACCCTATGTTATATATTATATGTTGTTCTGATTCATGGTGAGATTCTGTGATTGCGTAGTTTTCTTCTTATCTTTCTTTTTCTCCTACCCTTAATGGCTCGTCTTTTAGTGTAAAAAAGGCAGTCGTTACAATTTTGGTATCAGAGCCTAGGTTAAGCAAACACTTAGGCTTTGGGTTAGGGTCAATTTTGAGAGTGCGTATTTGTAATTTTTATTCATATATATATATCTGATAGATAGATCAGCTTAATAGGTTTGATTAGTACCATTCTCTCAAGATTTATCTCGTCTAAGTATTCTAAGAATTATCTTACTATATCCAGATAGTAAGACATGAGTAACAGCGGCAGACGGGGTAGGGAAGCAGGTAGCACTACAACTACAAATGGTTGAACCCCAAATCCTGGAGGAGTTCAGATTACCGAAGAGGCAGCACCAGAGCAGCCGAGAGTGAATTTCGCAACCGTATGCAAGGATTGCACCAATCTCGGAGGGAAACAATTTAAGGGGACTGAGTCTATCATGGAAGTGCAAGCTTAGTTGCAATCTTGCGAAAATATTTTTAAAGGTCTTGGTTTATCAGATAAATAGAAAAGATTCTTAGCAGTGTGGCAACTGCAAGAGGAAGCAGCAGCTTGGTGGGACTCCCTTAATTCAAATATTCCATAAGAAAAGTTTTCGTGCGCCCGATTTAAAGAAGTTTTTGAAGACCAATTCTTGCCAACAGCAGGAAGGACCCGGATGTACCGGAACTTTATGGATTTGAAGCAAGGGGATCTGTCTATAGTAGAGTATGAGATGAAGTTCAACAAGCTATCTTGTTTTGGACCAGAATTGATCAACACCCTGTTGAAGAAGAAAGAGATGTTTGTTTTGGGTATGAGAGAAGAGTACCATGAGAAAATGAATGCTCACGTTAAAGTTACTTTTGTGGATTCAATTGATATGGCTCTGAGGTATGAGGCCCTGGAAAAGAAGAAGCTTACTCCAGTAGCATCTAGTGGAAATACTGGTGGAAGTGGTTCTAATAAGAGAAAGTTTAATCCAAATTGGAAGCATCAAGGAAAAGGGAGAGAGGGAGGAAGTCAAGGAGGCAAGCCTAAGGATAGTGGTTGTTATATTTGCAAGCAGAAAGGACATATTGCCAGGTATTGTCCGAATCATGAAGTTCCAAAGCAGCAAGGTGGACCCATATATCTCTGATGGTCCAGAAGACTCTTTGTTTTATTTTCCATCAGCCCGGGCATATGGTAAAGGACTGCCCACTCATAAAGAAGGTGTAGCAGCCAAAGGTCTACGCCATTAAGAATGAACCGTCGACTTCAACGGATGTGAAAGGAAATGGCGTCCTTAAAGGTATCTTAATTTTTATTCGAGCATTATTTGATACCGGTGCCTCTCATAGTTTTATCTCTTGTGAACCAGTGGTAAATTTTACATTTGAATATGATTTGTGAAGATGTGCCAATTTCATATCTTTCTCATCACTTTTCTTGCGACCCGTATGTCTTGGACTTTAAAGGATTTGACATTATTCTAGGTATGGATTGGTTATCGAAATATGGAGCTATTTTAGACTGCAATGAAAGAACCGTATCATTAGTAACCAATTTGGGGAGAATTGATAAAGTACCATGTAAGGAACCCATTATTATTAATATGTTTAGTTTCTTATATGCCCTGGAGGCATCCTAAGAAAATCTAGGTTCTATCAAAGTTGTTAAGAAGTTTCCGGATGTATTCGAAGAGGTTAAAAGTTTACCCCTCTACCGAGAAATAGAGTTTCACATTGATTTGGTCCTTAGTGCAATGCCTATGGTTTAATCTAAGCGAAGGATGGCTCCTAGGGAGAGAGAGGAGTTGGTAAGTCAAACCCAAGACCTATTAAGGAGAGGATTGATTAGACCCAGTTATTTGAGTTGGAGGTCTGCTATAGAGTTTGTGGCTAAGCCTGATTGATCTTTAAGGTTGTGCATGGAATATAGGGAGTCGAATAAGCTGACCATTAGGAATAAGTATCCCTTACCCTGCATTGATGATCTTTTTGATCAACTTCATAGAGCTATGGTATTTTCTCAAATGGATCTAGCTACTAGATTCCATCAATTGAGGATTGCTGAAGATAGTATACCCTTAACTGCTTTTAGAGGCCCTAACTATTTATTTGAGTGGTTGGTTATGCCTTTTGGGCTAACTAATGCACCCGCATATATTGTAGATCTCATGAACCATGTTTTTCGAGATGTCCTTAATAAGTTTGTGTTGGTTTTCATCGATGACATCCTTATCTACTCCAAATCCAAGGAGGAGCATAAGCATTATTTGGAATTGGTTTTGGTGACATTAAGGAGACATGTCCCGAAGGCAAAATTTTATAAGTGCCATTTTTGGAAACCGGAGGTAAGATTCTTAGGGCATATTACGACGGGAGAAGGTATTTCAGAAGACCAAGTGAAGGTGGAAGTTGTTCAGGAATGGAAGCAACCGCGGACTCCTGCCGAGGTTTGCAATTTCTTAGGTTTGGCTGGATATTATCAGAGGTTTTTTCAAGATTATTCCAAGATTTTATGCCATTTGACTAAGCTGACTAAGAAGGAGGAGAAGTTTGTATAGACCCCTAAGTGTGAGGAGGTATTTCTAGAATTAAAGAAGAGATTAATCAGTGCACCAGTTTTGGTTGTTTCAGATGGAAATAGTGGGTTCACGGTTTACACAGATGCGTGTGGAGTGGGCCTTGGTGCTGTTCTGATGTAGCATGGTAGAATAATTGTCTATGTAAGCAGGCAGCTGAAGCCTTATGAGAAGAACTATGCTACGCACGACCTGGAGTTGCTAGCTGTTGTCTTTGCATTGAAAATGTGGAGACACTACCAAGGATCCTTCTAATCCTCTTAGTTCTTTCTAATCTTTAGAGATTTTAGGAGTAAGTTTTCTTTCTTTAATTAGCTGAAAAATTCAAGCTCTTCACGGATCATAAATCCCTGAAGTATCTTTTTACTCAGAAGGATCTGAACCTAAGGCAACAGAGATGGTTAGAGTTTCTAGCGGGGTATGACTTGGATATTTTGTATATGCCAAGGAAGACTAATATGGTGGTGGATGCTTTGAGCAAGAATGCTATTTTGACTCTCTTGGAGGTTACCCTGACACTTTAGGAAAGGATTATGAGGAATCAGAGAAAGGATGAGATAGTAGAAGGATTAATTCAACGAGTCAAAGGAGGTAGATGATCAAATTTTGAGATGGAAGGTCGAGATATTTTAAGGATGAACGGGCGATTGTGTGTTCTAGATGTGGATGAGCTGAGGCTGGAAGTTTTGTCTGAATGCCACAAATCTAGGTTAAGTATTCATCCCGGAGTTCATAACATGTATAAGGACATGGAAAAGAGTATTATGGTGGCTAGGAATGAAGAAGGACAATTCAGTCTATGTTAGTAGGTGTTCGTGTTGTCAACAAATCAAAGGTGAACATCAGAAGACAGCTGTATTATTATAACCTTTGGAAATACCCAATTGGAAATGGGAAATGATATCAATGGATTTTATCGATGGTTTGCCCAGAACAAGAAATGGAAATGAAGGAGTATATGTTATTGTGGATCGGCTAACGAAGAGCGCGCATTTTATTCTGGTGAAACCAACAAGGACCACTGCTTCCTTAGCTGAAATTTTTATGAGCGAGATAGTCAGTTTGCATGGAACAAAATTGAACTTAAGCACAACATATCACCCTCAAACCGACTGACAGACGGAGCAAGTGAATCGGATTCTAGATGATCTCTTGGAGGCATGTATTCTGGATTTTAGGGGATGATGGGAGGATCATTTGCATTTCACTACGCCATAGATGGCGTATTGCAACGAAATTACAAGGTGTTGCTAGCTACAATGTAACGATAGCTATGCTGATTTTTGTCTATTGCAACATTCACTTCAATGTGTTAGCATAGATATCAGCAAAATGTTGCAGTAGCTATAAATATATTCAAATTAATAAAATTAATAAAATTTTACACCTCAGCGATCCACACCATCATTTAAAACAAAATCTCAACCATCAATCCACACCATCAATCCACACCTTAGCAATTTCCATTTCCCGCTTTACTTTTCTTTCTCATTCCTCTTTGTGTGAAAATTAGGGCACGGCATTTTTCTTTCTCGTTCCACTCTATGAAAACTAGGGCACGCGATTCCAGTTGCTTTGATGCTCTGATTGATCGAATCTAGTGTGAGAAACGTTCCTGGTAGCTTGCTCCTTCGTTCTCCTTGATTGATTGCTCGAATTGCTTTGACTTCGTCGTCCGGTGCGATGTGATATTATTTGGTATGTTTTCTGCCTTTTGGTTTACTTGATTATTCTCGATTTTGGTTACACTCGCACGCTTTTGCCGATGATGAATTGGGATTTATTTATAGGCTTTATTTCCTATAATCTCGAGTTTAATCTTTCTGTTGGACTTTGAGAAATCTGGTATGTTGGATTGCGATGATGTATTGGTATGTTGGATTTTGGTTCACTGGCTTGATTTTGCTTTGCCGATGATGAATTGCGATGTGATATTATTTGGTATGTTGGATTTTGGTTCACTGGCTTGTTTTTGATTTCTGATCTAAACTTGTTAGCTCCTTTCTGCTGCATTTGTTAAACCAGAACTTGAACCTTTGTTAAACCAGAACTTGAACCTTTGTTAAACTTGTTCACATACCTTTGTACCTTGCTGCATTTGTTAAACCAGAACTTGAAGTATTTGTATTCTGCTGTCCTCTAGAAAACTGCTTCACTTGAAAAATTCTGCATTTTTGAAAATCAGAACTTTGAAAGTGATCTTTGGTTTTCTAAAACTGTTGACTAATCATTGAGTTTTGATTTCCACAATATATACAAACATATGTGTGTTGAGCTTTGTTGGTTTTTCTTGGTCTGGATTGAACTGGTACCATGCTAACCTTGTTCTTTAACATGAACTGATGCTCCAAGTCCTCTGTATATCATATTACTGCCTATGTTTCTCTTGTACATCCCTGATGCATTCATTGTTTTTGCTTGATGGGCTGCCTATGTGTACTGCTGTGTTTCTTGCACTGGCCTGTCTACATTTTGCTGAACCTGGTTCTTGTTTGTTTTGTTGGTTGCTTGGCCCTGAGTTGAATCCAGTCGATGACTCGGGTTTGACCTTGTGCCGTGTCCTTGTATCCATGTGTTGCATTCATGTTTGGCTTATGCACTTATGAAAAGAAACAACCCAAATACCTGAGGCAAATATTATAACAAAAATATTTTCATTTTCTGTTTGAGTTAAATATTATTTTCCAGATTACTGCTTTTGAATTATATGTGACAGGTATTGAAGACTGGACAGCTGGATACAAGCTTGAAGACAGAGTCAAATCAAATGTGCATGAGTGTATGAATGCATGAGCTTGAAGACAGGTTTCAAAGAAGGCTCGATCTTCCAAAATCGGATGAATCGGGCGGTGCCCCGGACCCCCGCCGGCGCTGCGCCCGGACCCGCTTCTCGGCTCGCCTTCGGCTCGCCTTCGGCTCGGCACTCGGCTCGCCTTCGGCTCGGCACTCGGCTCGTCATATATTTGTTAGTGTCGGTGTCTGTATAAATTGAAACTGCATATGTAATGAGTGAACTGAGTGATGTAGTGAGGAATATCTGTATATGTGAATATCCGTGTTATATATCATTGAATTGTAAAATAGTGGAGTCAGGAATTTGTACTATTTTAAATGTTGAAATAAAATATTTAAATAAATTACTGTTTGAATATCAAATTCTGTGCAATAGTATTTTATTAAATAAATATTTATTTCTATTAAAAAATCAAATATGCTCTACATTGTGGGTCCCACAAATTCAGAAAGTTAATATCTATAGCAACATTTTGGAATGTTGGTACAGACACCTATGGATGTTGCTATAGACCCAAATAAGGTTCTATTGCAACAATATTTCTTATGTTGCCTTAGATAGTCAAAATGTTGCCATTGAGGTCTGCGGCAACGCGGCAAAATGCATCACCGAGAAAGTGTTGCCTTTGCCCTTTTTTAGCATACAGCAACATTTTTTGGCACTTCCTGCATCACTTCTTTGGTGTTGCAGTATGCAATCTATGGCGTAGTGTTTGGTTGAGTTCTCCTGTAATAATAGCTTCTAAGCAAGCAATGAAATGGCATCGTATGAAGCCCTATATGGAAGACCGTGCAAGTCACCAGCATGTTGGGTTGAGGTGGGAGATAGATTAGTTCTTAGGTTGTGTAATGCCCCACCCCGAGACCCACATTAACAAAGAGAATTACTGGGTAATTCTGTCTGCTAATGCGGAGAATAGGGCTGGTTAGGAGCGACCATCTATAATCGTGTCTTAAAACATCTATTGAATACATCGATAAATACTCTATATTTTTTTTCTATCTCTCGTGGATCGACATATCCAATAATTGCTTAATACAAAACTATAGGTGGCTAATGGATCTATCAGAAAAAAATACAGTAACAGAATGCAGATCACATCACAGAACAATAAACATCATATATATAAATACATGTACACTGATACATCCCAGTACAATACAAAATGATACACAAAAGTGGTTCAAAGACCACACTATCTACATCTAATCAAAATACATACTAGAGTCAAGCGGAAAGAAATATAAACTACACAAAAGTGCTAGGTTGATATCCAAGTAGATGCATCAAAGCTAATTCCCATAACTAAAAGCTAACCTGAAATGACTCGGTCTGACCTGCATATAAAATACATGGGTCAGTCTAGCTAAAATAATTAGTTAATAAGAATAGACGATAATATGAAGCATATAATACAAGGTGATAATTCTTCTCGAATGAGAAGAAGTAATAGAAAGAACACACACTCATGACTTAAGTGGACTAATGTCACTTAAGTATAAAAGGACCTCATTAGAGGTAACTCAAATAATAACATTCAAATATAGAAATAAATGCCTCATATCATCGGCGACACCCCAAAACATCTATAATGGTTTCAATGAACCATATTCCCTAAAATGAGAAGTCTCAAATTCAAAACTCAAGAAACGCCATAAATGGCAAACACAAATATAAACTCAAAATAGAGTGATCTCAAAACTGAAAATACGCCAAATGGCAACTCATCAATATATATATATATAGGAGATTATAAATCTCATATAAAACGCCGAAGACAACAAACTCAAATTTCAAGTATGGACCCAATAACCCAATGAAAGAATGGACCCAACAGCCCAATGAAAAGGATGGACCCAACAGCCCAATAAGAACCCAACAGCTCAAATCTCGAAATATGCACGTGCAAAATTCTTGTCTAGTACTATGTAAATTATAGGTACCTATCCCAAACGACCGAAGTCATAAATCCCAGATGATCGAAGTCACACAAACTCATGATGAGCCCAACAACTCGATAAAGATTGGACCCAACAGCCCAATATTAGCCCAAAGCCCTAGTACTGGCAAAACCCAGAATGTGTCACAAACTCTCCGCTAGGAACCCGAAAAGTGGTAACGTACATCCCATACCACACATTCTCACTAAACGGTTTACTAACCGCTAGCCAATGCCACATTAGAAAACTAATGCCTTATCTCATCTCATCGATAAGTATAAATAAACCTCGTGATGGTTCCTCATGAACCATAAATCTAGAAATAGGAAATCACAAACTCAAAACTTGCCTCATATCATCGGCAAGTATAAAACATCATGATGGCTCTCATCGACCATAACTCCTAGAATAGGAGATCTCAAACCATAAAACTTGCCAAATATTGGCCATCCCAGATAATTCCTATAAATAGGAATTATAAAACTCAAAACGCGCCATAAAATGGCAAAACAACTCAGAATCGATAACTTCGAATAGCTTCGATCGTACAAGTCCGGAATTAACCGAAACAGTAAACGCACATGTCCCATACCACGTGTTTTACTAAATCATTTAATTCTCTTTCTCATACGTTCGAATAGTGCAAAAATGTGCATTTTATATTTAAAATAATTTATTAGAGAAAACTAGCTTTTAAAACTATTTTCCGAAAACGATTATTGAAACCAATATTTGAAATTCCTTTATTATAGGAAATAAGTAGATTTTATATTTGAAAATACATTAAAATATTATATAATAATTATTTTGAAATGTCCATTTATTTCAAAAAGGTTTGGAGAAAACCGTGCTCGAAAACAAGGAAAAACAAGGAAGATAGCTCAAACCCGATAACTTGAATTCAATTCGAATTCAATTTAAATTCAACCCAAAATCAATTCAAATTCAATTTAAATTTGAATTTAAAATCCTCCAAATTTAGCTAGCCTATTGATAGGCATCATAGCACTTCAAAACATCTCAAAAACATCTTGAAAATGAGAAGCAAAAGCTGGGAAAACAAGCAGGAACAAAACCGGAAACAAAAAGAACCACACACAAAATACTCAGGAAACTAAGGCTCCCTAGGTCGACCGCCAGGTCGACCCCACTTGTCCCTAGGTCGACCGTACATTCGAGCTATGAAGTCTTCTCACACGATTTTCGTCCCAGGTGTTTTCTTGGCGACGGACTGATTTTCAAGCAAACTTTTGACATAGCAAATGGAAGTATTTTTCAACCAAATTTTGCAGACATATAGAGCAACATATAAACTACAAACTGAAATAAATCCAACAGCATTTTGTTGCCGGAATTGGAAGTTACAAGCATGCAAAGTAGAGACTCGGATCATATTTCATAAAAGAGAAAAAATGGAAAAAAAATTGTTTACAGAGTACGTATTTTGCACAGAACTTCTCTTTGAGCATTGCAGTAGCTAGAAAATGTGAGTTATTAACTCACCTGATGATTTAGCAAAGTTTTTGATTGCAAGAAATGATCTTTTGAGAAGAATTGAGGCTCTAGCGACCTGAAATAGCTTAAACAGAAACATGTTGTACAAAAGAAATTGGTTACAGACATTCATATCTTGATTCAAAGATTTTGATGAAATCTTTTTGGTATTGGATGGAGATTACCTTGTATAATCTTTATTTTGATGATTTTCTTCTTTAATTAGCAGCAAAAATTGAGTAGAAATTGATTTTAATTGAAGGCAGCCATGATATCTCTATTTTCCTTTTTTGTATATTTGCTTATGAGAAGGAAGAAGAAAACAACATACTGTGTTTTCTTTTTATCACCGAAAACATCCAGGTATTGGGTTTTGGACTTAAAAACCTTACCCAATAAGCCCAACTCCATTTATACTTAGAGAAAAATAAAGGAATGTACATGTTTTAACTTATATTATCACCATATTCTCACATTTCTTCATTTTAAAGTCAACTAAAATACATACATCTTATTTGTAATGAATTAAAATTGTTATTATAACAAAATAAAATTTATTTCAATTATAAAAAGGTATTTTTAACAATAAAACCCTATTTTACACAATATTTCACAATTTACACTATTTTAGTGTATAAACACTATTTTAACATAACAAGCACAATAGAAATTATTTTCTTATCAAACAAATTATAACAAATCATTTTAACTTTATTAAGTCATCAAAATATTATTTTCAAACAATATTTCATATTTTATTTTAATCAAATACATATTTTCTTCATATTTCTCCTTTTTAAATCCATAAAAGATTAATATTGACAATATTTTCTAATATTGTTATGGTTACCCAAATAAGATTACAAATTGATTATTTTCCTTCCAATTTCTCAAAATAAAGTTTTTAAACTTTATTTCCATCAATTTAAATTTATTTTAACTATTGAATGTTGAAATACATCACTTATTTAACTTATTAGCTCCAAACTAATATAAACCCCATATTTATAATTTATTTAATCAAATACTTATCCAATCAATATTTAATCCCATATTTATACCCAAATAAACAAAATAAAGTTCCAAACTTTATTTTTCTCATTTTATTTATAGAATTCATTGTTTATTCCAAATAAACAATATAAAATTTCCAATTATATTTTAATTTACAGTATTAAATTATAACTTCCGTTATAATTTAATATATACAGGTAATCTCCAAACCAGGGTTGTTACAAGTTGGACATGATCCGAGAGGCTACCATGAAAGTTGCAGTGATGAAGAAAAGAATGAAGGAAGCCCAAGATCGCCAAAAAAGTTATGCTGATAGGAAGCGAATGGATTTGCAATTTATGGTTGGAGACTTGGTGTTTGTAAAGCCAATAAAAGGAGTTGTTAGATTTGGAAAAGCTGGGAAGTTAGCTCCAAGGTATGTTGGACCTTTCCGTATTCTTTAGAGGATTAGATCGCTTGCTTATAGGGTCAAGTTGCCAGAGAGATTGGTGGGTGTTCATAATGTGTTCCACGTGTCTCATTTGAGAAAATATGTCCACGACCCATCTTTGATTGTGGGGCCATCAGTTTAATAGGAATTGGAAATAGAACCGAACTTGACGGTTGTTAGACATCCAGTTTATGTTGTGGATCAGTATGAAAGGAGGTTGCATAACAAGGTGGTGCGACTAGTTAAGATTCAGTAGAATTAGGATCCTAGAGACTGCACTTGGGAGATGGTGGATCGTAGAGAGAAGCCTATCCCGAGTTGATGTTAGGATAGTTAGTTGATTGTCCGTTTTATGTATAGTATATGTTTCTTTGCTATGAATACTTAGTACATGTCTTTATATGTGTTTATGATATGAATATATAGTTATTGCATGGTTTAGATTATCTCCTTGATTGCTAATTTCAGGGCGAAATTCTTTCAAGGGGGAGAGTGTAACGACCCAGAATTTAATTGCTATTTAAATGAATATTTAATTATATTTTAAATAATTAATAAATTGATTTTTATTAACAAATAAAACTATTTTAAATAATAATTAATGATAATAAAATCATTTTCAAAATTTGTTTACCAAAATATATAGTTTATAGAGAAATATAAAATGTGATCAGAGATAATTTTCCAAAATATCGAATTTTCGTCGGTTAAAAGTTATTCAAAGGTTATAACACTATGTTAGACACACATGCACATATTACAAACTACTTTAACATGTTGTGTACATGTACATATGCATGTACACATTTACACACTTAAACATATTATCATATAAGATCTAATTTAATAAAAGTAAGTATATATATACATATAAAAATACGCTTTTTCAACACAAGTACACTAGAGACATGACATGAATAGTTGAAAGTAAGGAGGGGGGGGGGGGTAGTGGACGGTTTTGAAGGGGAGGTAAGGGTATGGCTATGCATGCATATGTATATTTAAACATAAAACACTTTATATTATTTGAATTAAATCCCAAGTCTATAAATACCATTATTTCTTTATATTCTCATTTTTACAAATCTCCTCTTCACTCCAAAATTTCCTAAGAGTTTGAGCTAAAGCATCCATGGCTTCCTCTTTATAAATTTGAAGAAAAAAAATCACATCCTTATGCAAAAACCCCTCCTTTAATTCACAAAACCACTTCTACATCTCCTACAACACTCTCTCTTCCGAACTCAAGCAAACATCCACCCAAACCCACATGGCTGAGCCCAAACTAATCATGGTCATGCCCTACAAGGCCTAGGCCAAGCCCAAACCCACTTAGCCATGCCTAATTCAAGTGTCCAAGCATCCAAAAGTTTCAAATTTTGCAAAATTCTGAAGTGTTTTCAAATTTTGGCAAAATGTTTGTTTTGATTAGAAATTTTTTGGTGAAAATTTTGTTTTTGGAAAAGAAATTAACTTGATTTTGATGAAATATGTGTTGCGAAAATATGATGTTTGTCGTGTTGAAAAATCATGTTATTTGGATGATATATGATTGCATGACTGGTTGTTTGGTATAGATTTGTGTTTTGGATAATATGTTGATATGTATATTTATATGGATATGTGATATTGGTTATGATATGATGGTAGTGTGGTTATGAAACCAAAACCAAGTGTATGTGATGAATTTGTTGTAAAGTTAGCACTTTGAAAAGTTGCAAAGGACTTAAGATCCGATTTGAAAACGAAAAGCTCTTTTTTCTAGTTTTGGATTTTGAAAATGTTTTCCAAGTTTTTACTTTTGTTTTTAAGTTTCAAAACTTTTATATTTGTGCTTTCAAATATGTTATAGCTATACTTAGGTGAGATTTCCACTTAGAAATCAATTCTAGCGAACTCTGCTTATAGCAATAGTCGCTATGGATGCAGTTCGGAAAATTTCGCGATTTTAAGTTTTAAGGTGATTTCTTTTGGATTGTTTTTGAAAACTCATTTCAAATAAATTAAGTAAGTAAAAAGTCTAAGTATTAATTATTGAATAATTTATTTATTTAATTTATTAATTAGGGTAATTATTATTCAATTAATTAATTAAGTAATTAGGTTAAGTAATTAGAGTTTAAGAGATTATTAACTAAGTAAATTATTTTTAATTAAGTTTTAAATAATGATTAATTAAGATAAAATAAAATTATTTTTTATGTAATCAAGTTTATTTTCTTAATTAATTATTTAATTAGAGTTAATTATTTAATTAAAGGTTAATTACCCATTTAATTATGGTTTAATTTGTTAAATAAATGTTAGTTAATTAAAGTGTAATTAAGGTTTAATTATAAATAAAATTTGGATTGTTGATGATTTAAATTTTGATTCAATTAAGATTAATTACGGTTTAATTGAGTTTAAACTTATGATTTTATTAAAGCTATTTATTTTAAAGTTTCTTTTAAAACCCTATCGGCTATTTACTTTTAACCAATTTTCTCCTTTAAATAAATTATTTTAAAACCAAAGGATCTTTTGTCCTTGCTATTAAATAGCCAAATGAACCAAAGTAGACGTAATAAAATAGTGACACGTTTTATTTAAAGTAAGTCAGTTTGTACTTATCACAAATACCGCACTTCGGAAACGTGATGAATACAAGAGGGTTAATTTCGATATACGGCTTATGATAATCTAAGCATATGGAACGTATGTTCATATGAAAATTTTCACACCCTGATAGTGGAATAGTCCACTATAAATAACTTGACCTTTTAAAATTATCGAACTTTGTTTTGGAGAGGCCGGGATCGAATATTGGTTGTTATCCGAAAACCACTTTGAACCAACGTGAACGTTCAAATTGGAAATAGTAAAGGCAAGGTCCAAGATAAAGACTTTATAGTGCAGGGGTTGTTTGCTACTAACCCTGAGGGTTATTCCAAAATGGGTGTAGTGGAGATAGTGCCTTCGGTTCGTTCATCTCCTGAACGACTTGTATGGATGAATGTAGACATTGTGTCAACAGATGGAAGACAATATTAACATTCCAAGTGGCAATGCTATAATAAAGGTAAACGTTGCCTTAGGCCTCATCGACCGAGAATTACTAAAACATGGGAGATGCAGCAAGGCTAAGTAGGTCGCTCCTATTAGGGTAAGGTTATCCCTATCTAGAGTCCCTATTATCAATTCATGTATGCTTTGGTACGGTTGTTGATCCCAACCGAGGGGTGATCTTATTTGGTACTATCCAGCAAGGGTTAGGCCGGTCTTATGTTGGCAGGGGATCCAGGCGAGTTCCTTGGTGTTATTTTATCTAGAGATGCACCGTGACAGGCAGTACTCCAGTAGTCCAGTCATTGTATGGAAATCCATTCTCCAATAGGTGTCGTACGTTTTTAGTTGTACCCAAATACGTTGAAATGTAAGATGCAAGCATTTCAGCTATGTTCTATTATACTCGAAAACCCTAGACATTATTATAATATCACTAGATTTCTATATAAAGTGTTTTTGGTTATCGTAAGGTAAAAACTTGTCCATGTTTATGTGCGGCGTGGTCTTACGAGATTACTTTGATTTCAAAGTGTTTTAGAAAAATTAAATTTAAGTTGTTTGAGTTTTACTCACACCAGACCCATGTCTAACCCGAAGTTTTATTTTCTTTTCCTAAAACTCCTGGGTACTCAAAATTTTATGAGTAGCCAAGTGATCCAGGTTTCTTATAGAAGCATTTTGAAGGAGCTGCAGCAGGTGGCTTCACCGTAACTTATTATATTTATTTCTGCTGTGTTTATGTATGATCTATGTTTTTTGTATGGACATGTAGTTAGAGTTATCCAGTTGAAGTTGTAATGTAAAGACTATGATGTATTATTATTATTATGGAATGACTATGTAATACCCTATGTTATATATTATATATTATTCTGATTCGTGATGAGATTCTGTGATCGTATAGTTTTCTTCTTATCTTTCTTTTCTTCTACCCTTAATGGCTCGTCTTTCAATGCAAGAAAGGCGGTCGTTACATTCACAAACAAATAACAAGGTTTTTTACTTTAAACCTTTACTTTTTCTATCTTTTTTCAAAAAGATTCCATACTTATAATTTCTTCAAAATATCCACTTTAAAGATATAAGTACTTTCACAAATACATTCAGAAAGGTTTAAGACTAATGTTACTCAAACATTGTCACCACAAATCCAAAACCATTCCACTTATGCTTATCTTTAAAATATTCTTTTAAAGAGCTATTTACATTCATAAGTATAATAAAAAAGGTTTAAATATGAATGTTATTAAAACATTGTCACAACAAACCCAAAACCATTCCATACTTGTTACTATCTTTAAAACATTCTTTTAAAGATCTAAGTTAATATTTGGGTTTCGATAGTCGACTAACCGACTATCCAGTTAAAAAAGATTGTTTATAGAAATAAAGATTCATATACTTAACATGTTTCCGACGTTCCAACTCATATTATCCCTCGATTAAGAGTGACACCAGGTAAGTTAGAGCACCCATTGCATATCAAAGCCTTGCCTAGACACTTCATTCTTGAATCTCATAGATAGATAAATCTACCTCGTCAGCTTTTAGCGTGAAGTATAGTATTAATGACTTTCATAAATGAGTAAGAAACCAACATGATTAATACGTTTCCAACGTTCTTAACTTAATTTCGTCGACCAAGAGGGAAGCGTTAGGTTATATTACTATTGCTTCTATCCCTACTCGAGCATCAATCTTAACACTCACAATAGATAAGCTTACTTCGTCAGCCTTTAGCATTAAGCATAGCTAATTTCCTTTTTCAAAACTTATATATATACACATAATTTAAAAATACTTATAAATAGGTTTTAAATATCTATGTAAAATATTACTTGAAATTAACTAATTTACAATTTGATGAAAATAAATAAAAACATGTTTTATGTAACGATACAGATTTTTCGCGTTCGAAAATCGACATCCATACTTTACATCGTACTCGAATGCCGTAGATTCGACCGTTCAAATCCGAGTCGCCGGAGCTTATAACAACACAGTTAAGTATAACAACACAGCGGAAAAGAAAGAATATATCAATTTATATAACATTGATACAATGATAGATACAATAGAATGATACAACAAATATCAATATACATCAGAGATATGATACAAGAAATAGCAGCGGAAAGAAAATAGATAACATCAGCAGCGGATAGAATGTCTCCAATAGAATGCTTCAAGATAAGCAACGTCAGTCCATGAACTCCAAGAACTGAACTAGCTCCAGATAATCTACTAAACCTGAATATCTGAAAAACCCAACTCTAGACTGCTCGTGTGGAAAATAGTGGGCACCCAGAGTTTAGGAAGGAAACAATAAACTCCAGGTCAGTCATGGGACTGGTGTGAGCAAACAAAAGCAGTTTATCTTTAAACAAACACAAAAGGATTTTAAACATTGAAATCCGCAATGCTTTTTCGAAAATGAAACTACCATAAGACCTCCCGCCACACACACAATGCAATCGCAGAATTGGAGGAGATTTCTCCTTATGATAGTCAAACATGCTTACTACGCAAAATCAAAACTCTTTTGATATTATTACTAGTGCATAGTGTAGAAAAACATTTCGAAAATAGAATATAAATCTTAGCCAGCATACAACATTATTGTATGCCTACTATAGCTACTACGTTCAATAGCAGGTTACCGCCACATTCCATAGCAGGTAATACAACTAAAACCGTACAGAGTTCGTATTGTTTCTTTGGATTTCCAACAAATGATCAGGCTAAGAAACTTCCTTACACCGAAATAGAAACGCCTCTGGAAAGACGCCCCGGATCCTAATCGGATCTCTGCAAACAAAAGGCCGACGCTACCTCACGCTGTACAACTGTAACTAGGTAACTAACACACTGACGCTACCTCACGCTGTACAGCTGTAACTAGGTAACTAACACACAAGTATGTCATCCCCCGGTCGTAACCAACCTTTATCCGAGGATCCTCAATCGCAAAGCAACAACCACAAAGTATAATCAACATAGGTAAAATATCTGGGCTCCATACCATGAT
Source organism: Allium fistulosum (assembly GCA_030737815.1). NCBI lineage: Eukaryota > Viridiplantae > Streptophyta > Magnoliopsida > Asparagales > Amaryllidaceae > Allium > Allium fistulosum. The sequence goes on along the minus strand of CM060906.1, from coordinate 100,941,652 downwards.
ATCACCTTTTATCCAGAAGGAAATGACATACCCTAGGGGCGCTACCCCTACAAACCTTTGTCGCAACATTCCTGTTTCGACCATTACCGGGTTGTGAGGCTCGACGAAGTCTCGTCCACAAAGCTACGCTTTTTCACAAAGCAACGCCTTTTCACAAAGCAACGATTTTTCACAAAGCACGCTTTGACCAACAAATGATCATCAGCACTTCATATGCCACATTACCAAATTGGGAATGTATCACTAGTAACCATCAATTACATAACCTCTGAGCTCGTACGTCTCAGAGAAGGGTGTTAAGCTAAGAGAATAAATTCTCCGCCACCAATAGAAATGTATTTGATAGAAACCAGCTTTACATCTCAAAGTGTAATGTCAGACACACATCCATACAAGTCTGTTCCGGGTTCGAACATAACCGAAGGCACTTCCAAAGAAGCCCTTGCAAATCCGGGTATTCACAATCTCGATCGGACTTCCCATCACTTAGGGAATCTCTATACCGTAGCTACTCAGTGCAGAGACAATCGACAGGTCATCCTATCGCTCTCGCAAATACCTGGTCTTCACCACCGGTCTTCAAATGCTATCCATATCGTCGTATCACTATTCAGAATGGGATATATGACACAAAGGTCCTCTCCCGGCTAAACCGAATAACGAGCGTAATTAAAAATCATATGGATACTGGGGTCTCAGTTAAATCACAGCTTAAAGCCCAAAACTTTTCATTCGAATGGTAAAACAATTTACCATTTCCAATCTTTTAACAAAAAGATTCATTTCAAAAACCTTCACTGGTTTAAACAATTTCCACACTTTTAATCTTTTAAACAAAAAGATTCAATTCACAAAGTTTACCCCGTTCACAAAGATTCATTCATGGATTTCAAAACAATTTCCATTTCAATTGGATTAACTCGTTAAATCTTTAAATCAAGATTTAACTTATAGCTTTCAAAACTCGTTCCCAAGATTCATTCATAGTCTTTCAAAAAAATTCCATTTCAAGTTAGATTAACTCATCCGGTCTTTGAAATCAAAGACTCATTTCATAGTTTTTCAAAACATTTCAATTCTATTTCAAACTTGAAATCTGTTAACACAATTTGGAAATCCTTTACTTATGTGAAAGCTTTTACTATTTGAAAACAAATAGTTTCGTTTTCAGAAAATTCCAGTTATATTTACACGAGTTAAAACCCTTGAATTAAATTCAAATTCCCAAATCAATACCTTTAAACGGTTTAACCCATATATAACTTGTACAGCCTCTTTAATCCCTAGTTTCAAATCATTGAATTCAATTTCAAACTTGAATTCAAATTTAAATCAAATTATTTAAATTTTCAAAACTCGATTAAGTTATTCAAAATAACTTTTATCTTTGAAATTTCATTTCAAAAGCTTTTCATATTAAACCCCAAATTTCTAATTTCAAAATCAATTGAAATTAAAATTTCAATTTCAAAAACATTAAATTTACATCATCTGTGATTTAACCGATTTCCACGTGAAATCCATATTTGTGTGTGTATGGTGTAGTCTAGGGGTTTCACACAATAGTGCACAACATCAATCATCACAGATATATCGATAAGCGGTAAAATCGATAACGCTTATCTTCATTCACAGATCATAGATAAAATAAATTTATTAGTCACAAAGATTCACTATTACTATTCGATGTGGGTTTCAGATAACCAACTGGAATCCGACTCCATGTCGCATCGAAATTCAAGTGCCGTTCTATGGGTCAAGGGTTTTACATTCACAAGAAACATATCACAGATATCACAGCTCAATACAAAGCAATTTATATCACAAAGCATCATATCATGAACAGGGATATCAAACGATTCAAATCATCCAATATAATTCAAACATCCATAAGTAAGATCAATTAATATCTGATTTATTCAAATCAGATTAATTTCTTTTGAATAAATTACTAATACTGGTTAATTAATTATTAATAAATTACAAATTATTTTGATAAATTATTCTTTAATCATTTATTAATTAACCATTTATAATAAATTGATTAACCTTTAATAATTAAGTAATTAAACCTTCAATGAATTACATTGATTAATTAACTTTTAATAAATCACAATAAGACCTTTATTAATTGAAGATAATCCATTGATCTTAATTAGCTACTTAATCACCATATAGATCTTGTTTTAAAACTTGTTTAAAATTCGAAACTTGATTTATTTCCTTTTTGAAAACTTATTTAGTTTAAATCAGCCTTGAAACTTTGTAAAAAAAAATTCCTTTTTAACTTTTGAAAAACGGTAACAGATTAAACAACCCGAGCCCTTTCTTATTTCACTCGAGCCTATCTTCGAGTTTCTCACCAACTTTACCGAGCCCCCCTCTCTTCCTTCTCGTATGCTTCTTCTCCTTCCTCCCTTGTACTTTCCCAGTTGAAACTAGCAAAATCGACAAACACATTGCAGTGCAAAACACGAGTAACCCCCGAAGTAACCCACGCAAATACTCGATCCCCTGTACTACTTTCTCCTCGACCTGAAATCCACCGGCACACGACACCACGTGCACGTGCACGATCACCGCAACCAACTCCGACCCCTCGCGACCATCCACACAAGTCGGCGACCATCCCTTAGCCACAATCCGACCATCAGAGAAACTGCAGACACCCCGAATCCAAAACGAGCCTTCGAACTCAACACAGTAGCAAATGTCGAATATGAAAATCACCAAAAATCACCCAACCTCCGATCACCAGAATGGCCTTGCCTCCGGCTACTAACTCTCCCATACCCCAACTATCATCCACACAAACCTGGAAGCACTCGATCACTTATATAGACCGCGTGATAAATTTTCAGATGAACAAAAAAAACTAGGGTTTAAAATTTTAATCCCAAACTAAATCTTCCTCAATGCATAATTCCTCCTCCCTATATTTTTCCTTAATTCAACCACCCCCATTCCTTCACCAGAAACAACGCTGGCCACCCCGACCACTCCGATTGACAGAACCACCCCAAAACTCTATTTTTGATAAAACCAGTAATGCCCAATCAAATTCAAACTATAAATTCTAATTTTGGTTTTAAAATTCAAGTCTTTGATAATGTAATCCGTAGATAATCTTAAATCAAAGAGTCCAGATGATTAAATTCTTACTTCCAAAGGGGTTGCTCTGTTGTAACTTATAATTTCCAGAGACAGTGCAGTTTCATTTTTATCTTCCACATAAAAAAATTAAAACTTTAACCTATATTACATGCATACTTGTTTAAATCTTAAACTATAACAAAGTTTGAGTAAGAGATCATGAATTTAGTCAGGATTTAAAATCTGAATCCTAGAACAGGCAAGATTATATTTTTAATCAGCAGGCATATATTCATACATCTACCAAAAGTGAACTTGAAATTATAACATGCAAACACTTATCTCCAGAAATAAACAAGCAACTAATTTACTTATATATTTAAAAAGAAGTTACTCACTGGTGAAAACAAAGAAGTTTGGAAAAAAAACAAGTTGCTCACCTGATCTAAAGAAGAACAGAGTTGCTCTAACACATTGAACATGCTTGAGAAAATTTTGCAAAACTGAAACTCGATTTGAAAATTTGTATGCCTTTGTTGTTTTGATTCCAGAAACCTTGTCTTGCTTGAGAAGGTAGAAGTTTTAAAACTGGAATGTTTTTCAGGTTTGATGCTTTTCCAGTTTGCATTTATTTATGAACGAAAAGAAAAGGAGATTGATATGTAGAAACAAGTTTACAGGAGATGGTATGCTTTTGTACAGGGTATATTATTTTATACAATAGAAAGCATGGCTGATATGTTGTATATACTTAGAGATGCTTTATTTGTACTTGCTTTGCAAGCTTGTCTCGGCTGGGAGATGATGTTATGGTGGCTGCATTTATGAGTTTGTACAAAGTTTACTTTATTTTATATTGAGGCTGATATGATAGCAGTAGGTACAAATGTTTACTTCTTTGTTTACATGCATCATTTCTTTTGTGTACTTATATAGATATTTACACTAGCATCTTCTTTTGCAAGTGTTCATACATGAATACATATTAATGTTTGTATTTTCTTTTTTTTTATAATATAAGTGAATGCATTTCTATTTTTAACGTGTTGTTGGATTTTATTTAGCTAATGTGTTATTTTATATCATTACAAAGTTTATTAATATGTTGTTTTGAATTTATTTATTTCCTTGTGTCAAAAGTCTATATATTTTATTTATTTATTTTTAAACCATTTATCTAAGAATTAAATTCAAATTCAAATCTATACATATATATTCAAATTTACTCATATATATTCAATATTTTTATTTTAAATGATTTATACAGAATTTATTTTACTTCGGGGAAACTCACATCACTAAAATCAATTGATTTTACAGATTTTATTCAAAGACTAAATAAATTATCAATTTAAATTCATATAAAATTCGGGGTCGTTACATTTTATATTATAAAACCCCTTTACTTTAAGAATACATATATAATTATTAAAATTGAATTTAAATTAAAAACCAACTTTAAATACTAAAAAATAAGTTAGGAAAACATCCCCAAAAAGATTAGGGAAAAATACCAAATTTAAATATCATTTTTAAACATTTAGAACCATAAGCAACTTACCACAGCATTTATAAAGTTGTCAAGTCAAGGACACGCCACATGTTTAAGATGGCAATAGAAGTGATGTTATATAATATAAAGTCGTTGTTTGCTTTCAAAAGCAAGAGGGGTCCAAAGTTATAACTTTACTTAGTTAATACTTACTTTAACTTTATATTTCAACCACACAACAAATATACACAATATGCACAAACAAGATAGTGAGATAACTCACCTAGATCCAAGCTAAATACATGCTTAAACACTCACAAAACCAAGAACACTTCCTACCATCACCAAATTTCCAAAGATCCAAGCTTTAGCACTTCCAAACCAAGGCAACACTTCCCCCTATTTCCCATTGCTCACGGCCTCACCATGCTCCCCTCATTCCACCATCTTTCCTCACTTTTGACTTTAGGTTCTTGCTTCCTAAGGTGCTCTAAGGTGTTGGTGAAAGTTTGGTGGAGTTTGAAAAAGATTTAAACTAATTTGAGAAAGATTAACCAAGAACAAAGTAAATTAGTGCTAATCCACTTCCATCATTTTCTTAATTTTTAAATATGTGATTAGCCTTACCCTTAAGGGATTATTTATAGACTTTTTTAAGAGGAAACAATCACCTTCTACCTTCCATGAAAGATCATAAAGGAACCTCCCTCTCACATGCTACTTTTACACCATTACATTTCTTACTTAACACTTAAGACTTTCCATAAAAGCTCATTTTCAGAATATCTTATCTTCCCTTTCACACCTAACTAGTTAAATTTAAGAAGCTTCTTAAGAGTTTAGTGAAAAATATTTTTATTTCAAGTTAATGTTCTCTTAAGCAAACAAGTGTATGCAAAAAAGTTTGAACAAATTTTGACGAGTAAAAAGTTGTTTATCGATAAAATGATTTTCGGTCACATTATCGATATTTCTTCAAAGTAACTATTTTTGTAAATATTTTTCCAAAACAAGTTTACCAACATTACTGATGATTTAAAAGGGGGTTAACAAGGTTATTAAATCACTTTAATAACATCTAATCCAAGATTCAAATATTTTAATATTTCAGATATTTAAATACGAAGTATCCGAAATTCCAGGTCGTTACACGACAACTATTAGTAGTGGCGGAGTGCAGGTGTAAGGCGGCATGGGGGTGCAATGATGTAGAAAGCTGCAATACCCCATAAAATAAATAGTAACTAATTAAAAAGAATTATTAAATAATTATTAAAGCTCTAAAATGGAATTTGGTCAAACATCAAAATTTGGCTATTAACTTGCATCATTGTATTCGTAGCGATTTTCTAAGCAACTTTCATATATAAAGTTTTTCGATCGGAGTTCAAATGAAGAAATTATCAGCGTTTGAATTTTTCGAATTGGAAATAATTCAAATAATAAATAAATAACTTACGATTAAGGGTTAACGTAAATAATGTGATTAATATTAACAAGTCAAGTAATGCAGAGAATCAATTATTTGGCTATGAAGCTTCCCTCCACTGCTACCCTACCACCGAAGCAAACCACCACCCGTACACCCATCTCCCCCAAAGCCTCCATCATCGAATGGATCATAGCCTGCACACCCAAACCCGACAGCTGCACCTAGACTCGACAGCCACCACACTAGTTCTATAGCCTTCCAGAACTCGTCACTCTTCGTTTGCCCAAGATCTGCCACCCTGCAACATTTCCAAAACAAGTTCGAGACACTACAACCTCTTTCCACCTGTCGAACACCTCCAAAGCTCCGCTAGCTTAACCCAAAGCCGTTATATTAAATTGTAACAGCCCGCAAACCCGTACCCCTTGAGTCGACACTATTCTCCATCAAATAAACTCATAGTGAACGAAAATACGGACCATTAGGGTTAAAGAATATAGCTTTTTTGGATCGTATGGAGAAGATAGCTTTTTTGGACCCAATTATTTTATAGAATTTTCGATATAGATTTTCAGCGCATTTATATACCGTACGATCACACGATAACTCCAAACACTGCGAAAATTGAAATCCGATAATAGTACAATATTACGGATCCAATGGAACTGGTTTCATCGAATTCTAAGACTGTGCCTCGGAAGGCTATTTTTAAATATCGATTTAAACTATATATTTTTCAAAACCAAACAAACCACTTTTAAATTCACTTTTAAAAGTTCTATCACCTTCAGTATTATCAATATGAATTTTCTAAGCCTTTAAACTATCTTTAACAAGCTCAAAATTCCCGATTCAGCAATTTACCCTTCAATTATTTATTTCAAAAATTAAATTATACAATAAATGGTGATATTTGAAATTCAAGTTTAAATATTAACTTCTAAATATTTAAAATCAATTAAATATTCCAATTTCAAATACCCAAAAATTCCGGGTCATCACATTCTTCCCACTTAAAAGAATTTCGTCCTCGAAATTACTAGTTAGGAAGAATGGTCCGTTACCTGTTCATCATTTTCCAAAACCAAACACTTTTAACAACTCCCAAAACAATCATTTTATTAAGAGCACACTATCAATTCTACTAACTCCCCAAACTCTTCCATAGTTCCCAAACAACATTACTTATTCAACCATTCAAATTATAATTAAAATTAAAATTTTAAATTATCAAAATTTTCCAACTCCTTAAATTTTCAAATTTTTTTGCTAGCGTCTCCTTTGCGCGGCTAGCTCGGTACAACTACAAAATGCCTCTACGGGTCCAAAATTTCAAAAGAAAACAAAATGCCAAGTGGCTAGACCAGAAAATCATCAAATTTCATATGCCAATTTAAATACATACCTTTTGTTGGGCAATTCAAATTTATCTTCTGAAATCAAAACCAATTTCCCCTTTCCTTAAAAATACCTGTATATCCTACTTAGCAATATTATCTAATCACCGAATTCAAAATCATTTTATCCATTTCTTTACAAAATTTCAATATCTATTTCATTCAAGTCCGTACGATGTACATATATCATCCGTACGCAATACCCAATTCGATCGCTCACTCGATCACATAATTTCACTTCCAAACTAGTATCATCCACCCGACTTCTTATTGCGGACTCAGATCTGGGTTCTTGATCAGAAACTGTCATTCTCCTTGCAGAGCCATACGCTATGATAGAGAATATCCAGAATCAATCAAAAATCCAAATCCCGGTTCGCCGTCAAAAATCGAGTGAAAAATCCCAACTCGGATCGGTATAACTACCTCGAAATTCTGTGCTCGAATCTGGATCAAATCGCTATGTGAATAAAATAATATACGTACATCCTACGTATTTATCTTAGTTGATTATTAGCTATATCAATTCTCTTTTATTCACATTTATTTTGATTTTCATTCACTTATTCACAATTATCCCATTTCACAACTTCCAGTTCCATCTTCATTCAATTATTACTTAGTACATTTCTCAATTCCAAATTTACTTAAGAATTTCACCATTTATTTTTCTTAAGTTCAATATAAACATTTTATATACTTCTTATAACTATTTTCACTTCACTACCTTGGTTTATATATACTTCTATTTAAATTTCGTTTTCAAGTTCATTTGAATTAAATTTCCCTTTCATTTTAAATATTTAATTCTATTCACATTATCTCATCCATTTTTATTTCCAAAATTTTATTATTCTAGTCCATTTTGAATTAATTCTTCAACTTTACTTGACCCAATTAAAAATGAATTCCAATACTTCAGTTTCAATTCTATTTGAATTCAATTATCTTCAAACTCTGAATATTGAATTTTATCAACTATCTTCCATTTATATCTGATCCATATCATTACTTAAATTAGCTCCATTTACTAATTTATTTCAATTTTAAATAAATTTAATTCTTAGGACTTTGTTCTTTAAGTCCATTCAAACTAAATTTCTCAATTCCACTATACTTAACATAATCCAAATTGATTCCAAGATCAAATTTTCAATTCATTCGCTCACCCAATTTAAATCAATTAGTCTACTTACTAATTTTATTCCCAATCCATTATTTTTATTAGGCCAATCTTGACTAATTTTCCATTTACTTACAAATTCCAAATGAATTTCAATATTCAGTTTCAATTTCATTTAAATGTAAATTCATTTGTTCATTCGTAATTTATTTCCCACTCAATAAATTTTTACTTTAATAGCCATTCCATTTAGTCTAGTCTACTTAGACTTTTCCTCAAATTCACTTTTATTTAACTAGATTTTGTTATCTTCTATTTCCATTCAAATTTTAATCTTCAATAAGTTTTCCAACTTATTTACATTCCAAATGCTAACTTCTTTTAATTCACCTCAATTAGTTTGCTTACCTTTCAACTAATTTTATTTTCACACTTACTTTTATTTAACCCTTCTTTAAGTTAAATTTTTATCCTAACAACTCCAATTTTTTATAAGTTTCCAAACTTATTTATTTTTTCATAACACTTCCAATTCACTTCCAGAATTTTAAATAATTTCAAACCAACTCCAAAGTATTTTAAACAATTACTCATATTTCAAAAGCATTTTTGAAATCAATTATATCCAAAATCCTTTGGTATCAAATTATCTCTTGAATTTTAACACCAAAATCAGTTTTTCAAACACTCCAATTTAAAACAATTTGGTAGCAATTCCTCTCTTGGAAACTCGAAAATGGACATCGATGATGCTGTAGTCATCACCGAAGTTATTTTCCAGCGACCGAAAGAGTTTAGTGCTTTTACTTCCTTCAAAAACATTTCAAATATTTTTAAATTCTAAATCTCACCAGATTTCAAATCCAATTCAAAAATATTTTCCAAATAATATCACAATTATTTCTTCAAAACCTTTGAAATTCATTTTCAAACTCAAAGGAATTTAATTTCCAAAATTTTGAATTCCAAATCCTTTCAATTCATATTCAAATATTACTCTAGAATTTTTATTTCATTTCCAATTATAAACCTTATTTAGAGTTCACATTTACAAATTTTATTTGTATATGAATTTATTTCTTAGCTTTTAGTTATGATTTTCAATTTCTTATTCAATTTCTACACAATAATGATAATAATTTATTATTAGCATTCCCTAATAACCAAACAACCATATATAACTATAATAATTTATGGAAAATTATTTCCTTTATATACAAAAATAATTTAGGTAAATTTATTTCATTTACCCTATTTTAAAACAATGCTGTGTCGGTTTATCTTGTTTAAGAGTTTAGAAACCCCTATCGATGACATGACATCCCACATATTGACCAGAATCTATAAACACTCAACCGATAAGTCAATACAATATAAAAACAATTTTTATATTCACTAACAAATACGCGCTCATATCTATGAATACACTCAGACTTATTCTAGAGTATTACGGACTCTATTCTATGAGTAATCCCCACCAGAGCCAAGGTTTTCGCTTAACCTTTGCTCTGATACCACTGTAACAGCCCGCAAACCCGTACCCCTTGAGTCAACACTATTCTCCATCAAATAAACTCAAAGTGAACGGAAATACGGACCATTAGGGTTAAAGAAGAAGGAGGTAGAAGAAGAAATAGAAATAACATTAGAATCTCACAAACGCAGCGGAACAATATATAATAGATAAAAGACTAATCTTTAAAACAAAAAGAATTATATTTGTTTATACATTACATCATCAGAGTACAACAAATTCATAGCACACAACTGGACAGTTATATTAACTTGTCCTCACAAAAGCTGACTATACAGCTCATACTACACAGTGGAATATACTTCAAATACGAGTGATACGTCTCACCATCCAGCTCGTTTCCTGAGCTCTACAGCAGTCCATCCAAAATCTGTATTCTATAATACTCGGTCTGACCCGAGCATCATAATAAAACAATACCCGAGTCAGTCTGGAAAACCAGCGTGAGAAAACACACTCAATTGGATTATTAAAGTTTTCAAAATCCTTTGAAATCAAAAGTATCTCGTAAGACCATGCCACAAATAAATATGTCGGGTTTTTACCTTACGATAACCAAAACATTTCTTATAAAAATCCCCTGATATTATAATAGTGCCTATATACAAATACTTACTCAAATAGCCGAAATTGTTACATTATTAAATTCCAGCATAATAGGTATACAAACAAAACCGTAAAAGCACGTAGGGAGAATGGATTTCCAACTAATGACTAGGCATTGGGGTACCACCTATCACAGTACCTGGTCTAGATCAGCGTACCGAGGACCCCTCCGTTCCCCTGCAACACAAGACCGGACTACCCCTTACTGGATAGCCCGAAAAAGATCACCCCGCGGTTGGGATCAACAACCGCCCACTAAGTCGAATAAAAAGGAACATCTAGACAGGGATGACCTTACCCTAATTGGGTGCTACCCACTTAGCCTTGTTGCATAACCCCAGATTTTTAGTCATTCCCGGTTGATGAGGCTCGAGGCTAAGCGTTACCTTTTAGAACACATCTCACTTAGAATGCTCATCGTCCTCCTGACGATGTTCTGAAAGCATTCATCCATACAAGTCTGTTCTGGGTTCGAACGGAACCGAAGGCACTACTCTTACTACATCCATTTTGGAATCACCCTCAGGATTAGTAGCGATTAGCCCTTGCACTTTACTGCTCCATCTTCGACTCCAAGCTCTTGTCTTCCTCACGAAAATGTTCAAACCGGATCGAAGTAGTTTTCGGAAAATTAATCCCGATCCCGGTCTCTTTGAAACAATCAGCGCATTGGCCAATACTGATAGTCGGTTATTTAACTATCAAACAACATTCACAAACATCCATCAGACATTAATAATTTTCCAAATTATTATTTATTTCAAAATATCTTTACAAGATATTTTTCTACACTTCGACCCTTTTGAAAACAGTTTTCAAATCACTTTTCTCTCGCGAAATAAATTCCAAATATTGTTTATTTCCACTGAAAATTTCCAAGACTAAATGCTTTAGATTTTAAAATAATTTAAATCACTTTATCTAAAAATATATATGCTTTAAAATACTTTGAATAAAAACTATTTAAAACACTTTATTTAAAATACCAGTTATGAAATTTAATAATAATTTTTCATGTAAAACTCAAGCCAAAAGGTTATTGAATTCTATACAAGTTTTCCAAATAAAACTTTAGCCAAACTATATTTAAAATAATACTACTTTATAAAACATAAATATTAATAATTATCTTTTTAAATCATAATACCAATTAACCTTTCAAAATAATTACTACTATAACTAATTTAATAAATATTTACCTTTAAAATTTTAAACAACTTAAATAATAATTTCTCAAAAACATTCTTTTAAAACAGCTTAAAAACTTTTAACTTATACTTAAAAATCCGCTTTGAAAACATACTTGGCTTTTCAAAGAAATACACTTTTCTTTCACACCTTTAAAAATAAACCACTATTTATTTTTAAAACAAATTACCCATTCCTTTATAAGTTCCCACCGTGAATTTATACTTCCAAATATCCACTAATATCTTATTTCACTTAATAAACCCAGTTTATAAATTCCATAGTCTCATTCTCCATTTTAAAAACACAGTTTCCAACACTAAATCAATTTTCAAATCGACTTCCCAAAATCAACTCCATTTAAAATAAATTCCTTTACTTACTCAAATTTATTTTAAAATCCATTAATTCCATTTTTACTTTTATATTTAAGATTTAAAATCTTATTTTAAACTGAAAATATCCATTTCATTCTTTATTCAAAATTCTCCCTTTTAATTCTTCCAAATCATTTAAAATATTAAAATTTAATAGAATTTATTTAAAATATTAAAATTCTTCCCTTTTAATTTTTAAGAAATATCACTTAAGTCTCCAACTTCTTTAATTTCATTTATTTAAAATCTCTATATTTTTCTTTTCCATACCCAGCATTTATTTAATAGAATTTAAATCAAACCTTTATTCTTTCCGAATTCATTCTTAATTTATCTAAAATTATTTTACTTAATATTTCTCTCTTATATCACTTTTCAAAATCAAATCTTCTATATTTTTCATATCTTCAAAATATCCAAATATATTCAGCCAAATCTTTGCATTCAATAAATTTCCATAACCAAATAATATCAATATAATCATCACAGATTATCACATACATCACATCGCTGAATATAAAATAAATTTAACGTTTTGAGGAATCCAGTTGGATCCCTCTAACCTGTTTCCCTGCATCCACAGATGTTAGCACAATACCAATTCCACTTCGAGGTGGAATATCGCGGTATATGGGTTTATATAATATCATCCGCTATTATGCGGCGCATAGGATCTCATCCGCTATATAATGCGGGAAATAAATCACTCCAATATATATATATATACACACTATTATATATCACATCCAGTCAATTCAATCATTCAACCAATAATTTAAATTTAACTATTTAAATTTAAAAGGCATTCCAAATGAGTGAGATTAACTCACCTTTGATTTGATTTGCAATCCACTTCCAATCCGGCTTGCTTTCTTTAAGATTTCTGACCGTTGACCAAGTCAGACTATGACCACGAACCAGTCGCCTCGATCCCTTTACCCACGAAAAATGTCGTGACTTCGAGCTTGAGCGCCATCCTCACTGACATCGAAGCGAACCCTAGCCTACTCATAAGTTGCCTATCATCTCGCAGCAATGCCTGAGAAGAACCCATCACCTATCTCTTCGTGCGCGACCTCGAAGTCAACCCGAGATGCATGCACTCGATCGCCATACTTGCCACTGCCGTAGTCGTTACCTCCAACGCGCCTTGTTCCTTGCCGATCGATGCTTGCGCCCAAGCGATCTCGAACACCCGATCTTCATTCTTTCTCGATCGAACAATACTTGAGGCAGGAGAGTGAGAGATCGCGATTTGAACAGGAAGGGCCGTGATTTCAATCGGCCCCATCATTGGTACTCAAACGAAAATTGATTTGGGTTTCAAATTTCTGTTCGCCATTATTCACTTCTAATTCTCTTTTTTTTATTGCTGAGATAAATGTTCGGCCCTTTGTTTTTATTATTATATTTTTTTCTAAAGCGTGCTTGACAAATGGAGGAAGAAAGAGTTTTAATTTTAACGCGTGTCTTCTAGGAGAGCACGTGTCCTAACTACTACAGTAATTAATGCAATTATATCATTTAAATCCAAATTTAAATCATCTTGAATTCGCAACTCAAAATCTCAAACTCCTATCGAGGCTTGCCGCTAGGCGTTTATAATGTTAAACCCCTATTCCGGACACAATGGAAAAGGTTTCGAGTCCTAATTTGATCGTATGGAGAAGGTAGCTTTTTTGGACCCAATTATTTTATAGAATTTTCGATATAGATTTTCAGCGCGTTTATATACCGTACAATCACACGATAACTCCAAACACTACGAAAATTGAAATCCGATAATAGTACGATATTACGGATCCAATGGAACTGGTTTCGTCAATTTCCGAGACTGTGCCTCGAAAGACTATTTTTAAATACCGATTTAAACTATATATTATTCAAAACCAAACAAACCACTTTTAAATTCACTTTTAAAAGTTCTATCACCTTCAGTATTATCAATATGAATTTTCTAAGCCTTTAAACTATCTTTAACAAGCTCAAAATTCCTAATTCAGCAATTTACCCTATTTTCAATTATTTAATTCAAAAATTAAATTATCCAATAAATGGTGATATTTGAAATTCAAGTTTAAATATTAACTTCTAAATATTTAAAATCAATTAAATATTCCAATTTCAAATACCCAAAAATTCTGGGTCGTCACATAAGTGTTAGTGTCCGAAGTGTGTGTTAGATATGAGTTTGGAGCATCCATGTGTGCATGGATCCATAGGCGTATAGCTGTTCATGTTCAGCGGTTTTCAGATTCTCATACGAAATTGAATGTTTAAACTCACGAAATACTAAATTATATTGCAAGTTAAACCAACGTTGTGATGGAATAAATTTTATTCTATGTTTAAATTAATATTGGAAATTGAATATGTGACGCCCCACCTCTATACCCACGCTAGCCAAGAACACTACGGAGTAATGCTGTCAACTAGCACCGAGAATAAGGCTGTGAGGGAGCAACCATCCGTGTAATTTCTTTGTGCGAGCACCGATATGTCAGATAGTAAAACATGCATTTCATTTAAGGAGGAAATCTGACACACCGATACAAACTCAAAGCTATCACACAGTGGCTATATATAATCTTCGGAAACAAACATAGAAATAAACATAACACAAATCAATCACAGACATCCATATCACAAAGGCGGAAGAAGATATGAATATAACACAAAAGTGTACATCAGAGTGGTGGTCTGAAAGATCCATAATAACACAAAAGAGTAGCAACATGTGCTACACAAAAGAATAAGTATACATCATGGAGTCTATGTCTCAAATGTATACAACAAAAACTGCTAATCTAAGTGGTTAGCCAAAAGTCAGAGTAGCAAATCCCTGGGGAGAAGTCAAGCAAAAGCACTTGTAACATCGCGGTCTGACCCGAGTTTTATTTATAAGAAAATAATAAACGGATCAGTCTAGCTATAAATATCAGGTAATATGATGTAGAATAAGAAACATGGTATAAACGTGTAACAACCATAATGGCATACTATGATAAGTATGTAAATGAACATCAACAAAAGATCAATGAATATCACAAGAATCTTCTCAAAGATCCAAATCCACAAAAAGGTAATGACACACGAATTCACCAATGCACAAAAATTTATAAATCATATCAATGAAAATCACTAAAATTGGTGAAGCACAAATTCCAGAAATCATCACAAGAAATCCAGAAATCACGAAAAAGGGAAAGAGGCCTATCACTAGAACGGGAGCATGAAAACTCACCAACACGTGTATCACAAGATGGAAAGCTATTCCATGGTTGCTAACCATTTTCACTAGAACGACCCGAATAACATGAGTCAAAACTCCACTAAAATGGCCCGAAGACCATGAGTCAAAACTCCACTAAAATGGCCCGAAGACCATGGGGCGCTACCCCACATATGTGAGTAGAAACATCACACAAACGGGGTCTTGTCTCCCTTGCAGACAAAGAGACATCGCTCAATCGCTAGTCTAAATCACAAAAATGATCGTCATGATCATCAAGAAGTGTCAATTACACTAAGCTAGTAAATATATGAGTTTAGCTTCATGTCCCATAACCACTAGCTTAACTTAAATATTTACGAACAAACTGTAGATCTTCACTAGGAAATTGTCACAAAAGGTTCAATCGAACAAGTCCAAGAGTTAACCGACGAAGCAAACGCAAGCGTTTCATACCACTTGTTTTACTAAGCCGTTTAATTCGATTTCTCATCCGAGTGAAGTAAAGGCTTGTATATACTAATAGATTGGAAAACGGTTTAGGAAAGGAGCTTTGTAATAAAATAGAGTTGAAATCGTTTTGATGAAAGAGTTTTGGTATTTACTACTAGTATTGAAACCTTTATGTTTTTAAAATGGTAAATCACAGAAATTGATTGTAGAATCAACAAGTCACAAAAATTCACGTTCGGAGACGTGAATGAAATCCAAGGAAATCAGTTCCAAATTCATCAAGTAGAAATACCCATGCGACCTAACATGGCCGAGCTAAAGTGAAATGGAACGACCTACAGGGCAAGCGACCTAAAGTAAATTAGGTCGAACGATCTAAAAATAAACACCCAAAGCTGGGCCGTGCGACTTAGTGAGACTAACAACCCAACAATAGCATGTCGAGCAACCTAGGTGAGCGACCTAAGCATGTGGCGCGACCCATAACGACCGAACGACCTAATAGGAATTGTGAGTTAAATAGGTCGAACGGCTTAAGGTCCAACGACCTAAGGGTAAACGAGTTAAGGCATTAACGGCCTAACAACCTAAAGAGGTAGCGACCTAACTCGGCGAGCGACCTAAGGGGTTAACGTCCCAAGCACGCGACCTATGGATGGAGCGACCCAAGCACGCGAGCGACTTAACAGGCGTGACCTAGGTGGGAAAGCCGAGCGACCTAGCGTCTCAAACAAGGCCGATCGACCTAATGGGAATGGGGTCAAGCGACCTAACGAGGTCGAGCTAAGTAATAAAGGGAGCGACCTAACGAGGTCGAGCTAAGGTGTTAATGACCTAAGAATGCATAACCAAACAACCCTAAGGAGAAAAGGGGCGAGCGACCTAAGGTCTTAAACAAGAACGACCCAAGGAAAAACGAGCTAAAGACTCAAGGCAGAACGACCTATTCCCGAGCGACTTAACGCGGACGACCTAATGATGTGAGCAAGACCGAGCGACCTAATTCCCAACGACCTATGGCCGAGCGACCTAAGGCAAGGCCGACCTATACGCGAACGAGCTAAATGCACAAGGGCGACTTTTCCACGCCCGAGCGACCTAAGCCCAGTAATTTGTCAAAAACACTAAAAATTGGAGTTTTTCACCAATTCAATCCAAACCCAATGCAAATGCACATGCAAAAGTGATAGGAAATCATTCCCAACAATCCAAGATAGTTATAGACAAGAATGTTAGATAAAAATCTCACCTTTTCACGGAAATTGATGGAGATGAAGCTTGAAAGCAAAGCAAGAACAATCACAAGCTTGAATCAATGTCTTCACTTGAATTTGGAGTAGATGTTGGATTAGCAATGAATACTAAGGATTTGGAGTTTTAATTTCCCATTCCTCTTCCCATTTTTGATGAAGCTTGAAGTGTTAGGAAATGAAGAATGAATTAATGAAGAGGAGAGGGGGTTGGGCTGAGTTAGTAAGGGGCAAAAGAGTTCAGCCCAAACCAAAGCCATAAGCGAAAAAGTGGCGAAAATTCCACTAACTCCAAACATATCAAAGTTTATACTCAAAATGATCGCAAACGTCATTTTGAACTCAATGGAGGTGGTTTCGAGTCCTAATTTTACCGTATGCAAAAAGTAGTTTTTCGAACTAAGATCCGATTAACGATTAAAATATTTAAATAAGATATTCAAATACATAATCGTCAAATATGCGGGTTATTACAGACTGCCCTCCTTAAAGAAATTGCGTCCTCGCAATATATATAAGATGGAAATAAAAAGTAACAACCATAAAAGCATATTAACACAAAAGAAATTTTGAAATAAGAAGTTCACCTCAAAGAGTACGAGGAAGTAAGTCCAGATGTGTTTGCTCGATGAATTCTCTAGATTCCCAAGAGCAATCCTAAGGATTTGAGGACCATTGAACTTTTACAAGCGGAACATCTTTATTTCGAAGTCGTTTGACCTCCGAAGCAAAAATGCGAATAGGATGTTGCTCATATGTTAAATTAGGCGAAACTTCGGTTTCTTCCACAATACCAGGCTCAAGAACAGAATCGGAATCTCGAAGGCATTTCCGAAATTGAGAAACTTGAAACACGTCACGAATAGCAGAAAATTTGAGCCGGTAATAAAAGGCGATACGCCATGGAATCAATACGTTCGGTGATAGAAAATGGCCAATATATCGAGGCGCTAATTTTTCCCGATCGACTGAAATGTACAACACCTTTCATAGGTGAAACACGAATAAAATCTGGACCTAAAACCAGCTTCTCACCGGCCTCAAGCCAACAAGAAGGAGATCGACATGGCCTTCCATAGAGTGCCTCGAAAGGTGCCATACCAATACTAGATTGGAAGCTATTATTATAGGAAAATTAAACAAGAGAAATATGATCTTCCCAACTTCCACCGAAATCAAGCACACAAACACGAAGGAGATCTTCAAGAGTTTGATTCGCACGCTCAGTTTGTCCATCGGACTAGGGGTGATAAGCGGTGCTAAAATTAAGCTTCGTTCCCAAAGCTTTTTGAAGACTCTTCCAAAATCCACTAGCAAACAATGGATCTCGATCACTAACAATGGAAGTAGGATCTCTATGCAATTTAACAATCTCTTTGATAAAGAGTTTGGTCAGAAGAGGAACGGTTCGGTTCGACCAAACGGGAATAAAATGGGCGGATTTAGTAAGTCTATCAACGATCACCCATAAGCAATCATGACCCGAACGAGAATGGGGAAGGCCATCAATAAAATCCATGGAAATTTGATCCCACTTCCAAATTGGAATTTCTAAAGGTTGCAATAACCCACCAGGCCTTTGTTGTTCGGCCTTAACAAGTTGGCAAGTCATGCAACACTTAACAAAGTTAGCAATATCAGATTTCCTTCACTCCCAATAATAAAGTCGCTTCACATCTGCGTACACTTTACTACTACCGAGATGAATGGTAAATTTAGAATGATGAGAATCTTCTAAAGTATCTTTACGAAGATCACTAATATTTGGTACGATAAGTCTACCAAATTTTTGAATGCCGCCACTAGAATCAATATCGAAGTCTTTCAAACTTTCAATATTAATTTTATCCCTACAACTTTGGCTGAGAAGAGCCAATTCGGGATCTAGCCCTTTGAGCTTCAAGAATGCAGTCTAAAAGAGAAGGATGAGCCTCAAGGCTACATAAAACCAGAGACGAACATAAATCAGAAACATGATCTCGAATTTCACAAGTGGATAAAACCTCGAGATCATTCCATTCGGATATCATCATGGAAACGACCGCTTGTTGCTTGCGACTAAGTGCATCGACAACACGATTTCCCCTTCCGGGAGTATAAAGAATATCAAGATCATAAGATGCAAGGAATTTGAGCCATCGTGGTTGACACAAATTAAGTTCCTTATGAGAAAATAGATATCCCAATGATTTATAATCGAGGTGGATAACAAATTTCTCCCCCAAAGATGATGATGCCAAACACTAAAAGCAAAAACAATAGCCGCGAACACCAGATCATTAGTGGCATACCTAGTCTCGATCGGCTTTTAATATTTAGAAGCACAAATGATTGCACACTCTCGTTTATAAGAGAACGACATCCAAACCAATACGATTAGCATTGGTATTAAAGATAAAGTTTTGGTTCCCTTCGGGAATCACAAGAATAAGAGTATCGAAAAGAAAGAATTTAATCTTCTTTCCCGAAAAGCTAAAACTTTCAAAATCACAATTACCTTTATAGAAAGATTTACATTTTACAAGTCAATTTATTGTGTCTGCTGTCTCATCAAAGCGTTTAGGATATCCCTATCGATAACGTTGATCGAGCGCATCGACCAGAATTCTTAAAACACTAAATGGGCAATACAACACAAAATCATCTTCTATATGATGATAATATCTCTTAAAAGTTTTGAGAATATTCTTTGCTCGTTTAAGATTAAAATCAAATTTTACTTATAAATAAATCTTATGAAAAAGATTTGCAAAATATTAAATTTCTATTTTCATCCAAAATTAATAAATACAAGAATGGAATTATCGAGAAATTCATAGAATACTCTATTTATAAAATGGATGAAATAAGCTGAATAAACCGAATGACATAAATAGTCATTCATAAGAATCATAACGAGTGCGAAATGTGGTAAGTGGAATGCTAACTCCCGCAACTCGTAGCTAACGAAAATCGGTGGCAAGGTTGAGCTAAAAGGACCTTAACACCACTCGAAAGATTGCTTAGGCGAAAACCCTAAGACAAACTCAAAAATACCAGAAAATTCTCAAACTACGTGAATGAGAGAAATAACACTTTACTCAACATGTGAGTTTAAAGAATAAAATGATGCCATCAATTTGGAATCGAAATTACAAAAGAAAAATAGAAATCTGCTTAACAGATTAAAAATGTCAAAAATGAATAGTCCATTCGGAAAAATAGGATATGGGCTTCATAATGATTAAGCCAATCCTTTCACGCAAATCAATTCCGAAGCCTAAACAACGCATAATATGCAAATCGGTTCGGAAAGAAAAATCACATGAAATAATTTCGACATCAATAATAAAAAAAACAAATTGAGTGTCACGGATCCACCAACCGGATTCGCAATTCTCAAAGAAGTCATCAAGCCCAAAATGTTTTAAAGAAAAATAATCAACAAGTTCTTTTGATATAAAAATGATAAGATGAACCCTTATCAAAAAGAACTCGAATAGGATAATCACAAAACGAGTGTTATCAAGGATTGAATAAGAAATACCTTGACCAAGAGAAGAGTTGCTAGGGGTTTGAGCCACATTAAGCTTTCCCTCCTTCTTGCCTTGAAGTTTGGGGCATGTAGATAAGTAATGACCCAGACCTTTGCAATAGCGGCAATAAAGGGGTTTTGGGCACTTAATCACATAATGGTCCTTAGAACCACAATTGTAGCATTGTCCATGATTAGGGATTGGAGTCTTTGCTACAGAAGTTGCCTGCCTCCCTTTCTTGTAGGGATTAAGGCCCCCAAACTTAATAAACCTCCTTTTGTTGCAAATGAGGCTCTTTTTGGAACCTTCAACTTCACTGTTACTTTCTTTATTGACCTCTTCTTCTCGTAGAGTGATATCTACAAGCTGATCGAAGGGAACTTCTAGTTTCAGAGGTAAAATCTTTGTGGGATTCTTACTCAAAGCACAGAAAAACCTTTGATTCTTAGCAAGATCCAAAAGTTGTTGGGCAGACATGAATACACCATCCAGAGAAGGGCTACCTGATTGACCAGCGCTAAGACTGCCAGAACTAACCATCTCTTCTTCTTTAAGAAAGAAAGGAGGAAGAAGAAAAAGGTTATTCTCAGAATGAATATCAAGCAAATCTTGATAGATAAAACATGGAATTATAAAAGAAAATAGGATAAGATGGTACGAAGACTCGAATTAATCCTAAGGCATGACTCCTAAGATGGACTTAGGACGATGATCCTTGTTACAATATTCCACTTTGTTCCGAAGTTTGGCTTTGATACCAAGCTGTGACGCCCCACCTCTATACCCACGCTAGCCAAGAACACTACGGAGTAATGCTGTCAACTAGCATGGAGAATAAGGCTGTGAGGGAGCGACCATCCGTGTAATTTCTTTGTGCGAGCACTGATATGTCAGATAGTAAAACATGCATTTCATTTAAGGAGGAAATCCGACATACCGATACAAACTCAAAGCTATCACACAGTGGCTATATATAATCTTCGGAAAGAAACATAGAAATAAACATAACACAAATCAGTCACAGACATCCATATCACAAAGGCGGAAGAAGATATGAATATAACACAAAAGTGTACATCAGAGTAGTGGTCTGAAAGATCCACAATAACACAAAAGAGTAGCAACATGTGCTACACAAAAGAATAAGTATACATCATGGAGTCTATGTCTAAAATGTATACAACAAAAACTGCTAATCTAAGTGGTTAGCCAAAAGTTAGAGTAGTAAATCCCTGGGGAGAAGTCAAGCAAAAGCACCTGTAACATCGCGGTCTGACCCGAGTTTTATTTATAAGAAAATAATAAACGGATCAGTCTAGCTATAAATATCAGGTAATATGATGTAGAATAAGAAACATGGTATAAACGTGTAACAACCATAATGGCATACTATGATAAGTATGTAAATGAACATCAACAAAAGATCAATCAATATCACAAGAATCTTCTCAAAGATCCAAATCCACAAAAAGGTAATGACACACGAATTCACCAATGCACAAAAATTTATAAATCATATCAATGAAAATCACTAAAATTGGTGAAGCACAAATTCCAGAAATCATCACAAGAAATCCAGAAATCACGAAAAAGGGAAAGAGGCCTATCACTAGAACGGGAGCATGAAAACTCACCAACACGTGTATCACAAGATGGAAAGCTATTCCATGGTTGCTAACCATTTTCACTAGAACGGCCCGAAGACCATGAGTCAAAACTCCACTAAAATGGCCCGAAGACCATGAGTCAAAACTCCACTAAAATGGCCCGAAGACCATGGGGCGCTACCCCACATATGTGAGTAGAAACATCACACAAACGGGGTCTAGTCTCCCTCGCAGACAAAGAGACATCGCTCAATCGCTAGTCTAAATCACAAAAATGATCGTCATGATCATTAAGAAGTGTCAATTACACTAAGCTAGTGTAATGAAGTCTTTTCGACGCTCGAAAGTCGACATTAATACGTCCACTGTATCAAATGCCGCGCAATCGAATGCTGGAAAAACCGAACCATTAGGGTTAAAAGAAGAGGTAGAAGAAGACAGAAGAAAAGAAAGAACAGAAACACAGAAGCAGAAACAATATCAGAATCTCACATTTCGCAGCGGAACAAAATAGAATAGATAATCACTAGTCTTTTAAACAAAGAACTATATCAGTTATACAATACATCATCAGAGTCAATATACAACTCAACACAATAATAGACAGTTATATAAACCTGTCCTCATACAGAATACACAGCGGAAATAAATAACAAGTACGGTAGTACGCCTCGCCATCCAGCTTATCCCCAAAGCTCCAGAATATCCAGAATATCCTGATAAAAATAACTCTAGGCTGCCCGTGTGGAAAATTATGGGCACCCAGAGTTTAGAAGGGAACAATAAACTCCGAGTTAGTCATGGTGACTGGTGTGAGATCGTAAAACAGTTATTTTCATAAAGAGAAATAAAACAGATTTGCAATGCTTTTGGAAAATGAAACTACCATAAGACCTCCCGCCACACACACAATGCAAACGCAGAATTGGAGGAGATTTCTTCTTATGATGGTCAAAGATGCTTACTACGCCAATCATTGGATTATTATTATTAATGTCTAGTGTGGAAAACATTTTGAAAGTATAATATTAATCTTAGCCAGCATACAACCATTATTGTATGCCTACTATAGCTACTATGTTCAATAGCAGGTTACCGCCACATTCCATAGCAGGTAATACAACTAAAACCGTACAGGGTTCGTATTGTTTCTTTGGATTTTCCAACAAATGGTCAGGCTAAGGAACTTCCTTTCCTCTTGCCGAATGGGATCGCCTCTGGCTGGACGTCCCGAGAGACAAATTGCTCTCCGCCAAACAAGGCCGGGTTACCCCTGTAACAGGTAACTCACGAATATGTCATCACCCGGTCCTTTGGGACCTTTATCCGAGCGCTCGGTAACCATCATCACACATAATAAATAAGTGTATCCACATGAGTAAGTATCTGGGCTCCATACCATGATACCACCCCTTTCCAGAAGGAAATGACATACCCTAAAGGGCGCAACCCTCATAACCTTGCCGCAACATTCCTGTTTCGACCATTTCCGGGTTGTGAGGCCTGACGAAGTCTCGTCCACAAAGCTACGCTTTTTCACAAAGCCACGCTTTGATCACAAATGATCAAATAAATGATCATCGTCATAGCAACACTCAACATGCCACATTACTAAATTGGGAATATATTGCTGATAAATTTCAACTACATAACCTCTGAGCTCGTACGTCTCAGAGAAGGGTGTTAAGCTAAGAGAATAAATTCTCCGCCACCAACAGAAATGTATTTGAAAGAAATCAACTCTATATCTCAAAATGTAATGTCAGACACGTAACCATACAAGTCTGTTCCGGGTTCGAACAGAACCGAAGGCACTTCCGAAGAAGCCCTTGCAATCCAGATATTTATAATCCCGATAAAACTTCCCATCACAAAGGAAATCTCAATACCGTAGCTAACGGTGTAGAGACAATCGATAGGTCATCCTATCGTTTTCACAAATACCCGGTCTTCACCACCGGTCTTCAATACGATCCATATCGTCGTATTATTATTCGGAATGGGTTATCTGACACAAAGGTCCTTTCCCGGCTAAATCGAATAATAAGCGTTTGTTTTAAAAACAATTCAAGTGCCATTTCAAAGGCAATATTGATAGTCGGTGATTTAACTATCAATAATATTCACAACAATCATCAGATTCAAATAATTTTTCCAAATTATTAAATTTCAAATATCTTCCTGATATATGGTTTGTACTTCAACCATTTGAAAACAATTTCCAAATCACATTCATTTAAATCACTTAAATAAATCATTATCGGTTTATTTTAAATTTACATCCCAATCAGTAAATTTATTTTCTCACTTCATCACTTTGAAAATAAATTTCAAATCACTTTTCCTTACACGGAATATATTTCCAAATAATTTTTTTTCAAAAACCAGCTTTAGAACCTTTAAATTTTATTTTAAAAAGCTACTTTGGAAAATATACTCAGCTTTATAGTGAAAATACAATTTCGCTTCAAAATGGTCCATTTAAACCAATTTAATAAATCCTTATCGATTTATTTCAAATTTACGTTCACACTTAAAAATAAATCAGTGTTTATTTTTAAAACAAATTTCCCTTTCCTTTATAAATTCTATTCAGAATTTACATTCTCAAATATTCATTTTCAACACCAAATCGACTTTCAAATTGATTTCTCAATTTTATTTCAAACTCCAAATCATTTTACAAATCGATTTTCAATTTATACTCAACACAAAAATTAGTTTTCCTTTAAACACCAAATAAATTTCCAAATCGATTTCTTAAAGATTTATTTCCAAATACCAAATCAATTATAAATTGGATTTCTAGAAATTTACCACTTTAAAAATAAATTCCTTAATCTTTTCCAAACTCTTTAAAATTCCAATTTCAATAAATTTTCCAACTTTTCGAATAATACTATTCAAAATCCATTTATACAAATCTTTCCCATATTTTGGAAATAATTCGATAAGATTTCATAAATTAACTTTACGCTTTTAAATCCCTTATTTTAAATTTATTCAATTCTTTCAAAAAGAATTTACTAAAAATTCCAGCTTTAATTTCAAAAATCCAATTTCATTTATTTCTGGTATCCAACGATACCAAAAATACATTCGGCTAAATTTAACCTTCAACAATTCAATCACAGATATAATCATACACAGATTATAATCAATCACACAACATATGAAACCAATTCAAATGTTTTGAGGAATCCTGTTGGATCCCTCCAACCCATTTCCCTGCATCCACAGATGTTAGCACAATACCAATTCCACTTCGAGGTGGAATATCGCGGTATATAGGATTTTATAAAATATCATCCGCTTACTAACGGCACAATAGGGTCTCATCCGCTATATAGTGCGGGAAATCAATCAATCCAATATATACATATGCCAATATGTATATATTGTTATATATATATATAGATATATCCTACTATATCTAATATCACAACCAAACAACAATCAATAACTGCAATTCAACTTTAAATCTGAGTGAGAAGATCTCACCTTTGCTTTTAATTTGCAATCCATTTTTATTCCAGATTGTTTTCTCCAAATTCTGGACC
Source organism: Allium fistulosum (assembly GCA_030737815.1). Classification (NCBI taxonomy): domain Eukaryota; kingdom Viridiplantae; phylum Streptophyta; class Magnoliopsida; order Asparagales; family Amaryllidaceae; genus Allium; species Allium fistulosum. The sequence goes on along the minus strand of CM060906.1, from coordinate 100,915,793 downwards.
TCATAACAACAATATATACCATTTGTTAATATTCGAATTAACCACACTATTTATTACCATTTAACAAATTTACTTAATTAACTTTTTAACTACTAATTTCTAATTTCGAAATCTTTTCTATACATATTCCTTTCACTGTTTAGAATAAATATGAGTGTAAAATATATATATTTTTACAATATCACTGTTTAACTATTAAATTTAAAAGCAGAAATCTTATACCTTATTGTAAAAATAATTTCCTTTACTGTATAAAATTTGAAAATAATTTATACCTAATGGCTAATCGAAATCCAACGATCTCCGCTCTGCCTCGATGTCGACCATACCCTGACCAAATTGCGATGCCCCACTTCGACCAGCCCATTGCCTAAACCCAGAAACGCCTCACCGCACTGCTCGAAATCGAGTTTTTCGACACGTGACTCCTCCAACCCTTATCGCTCGACTCGAGCCCCATCAACCATCTCGTGAATGACTTCTTCTCGATGCCGTTCCCATTGCCGAATGCGACCACGAACACCCTGCCCTAGAAATCGCGACGCCGCCATTCCTCTTGTTTGAAATGTGAATCGACGATGCAGTCATCGACCATGAACTCACGAATTTCATCGCGCATGCGTCCCCCCCTTTTATTTTCTTTGTTCGGTCTTGTTCGAATTCGCGAACAGACTGAGGGATTTGGATGAATTAAGATAGGAGGGTGCTTGCGATTTTTGATTGAAGAGGAGAAATAAATTTTTGAACGAACTGGGAGGGAGAAGAGACAGTTTCCATTCGGCTGTTACTTGCTTTCGTTTAATTGCAATTTGCTTTGAGTTGAATAGGAAGAGGAGATATCTTTGTTCGGCCATTATTATTTTGAACGAGATAATTTTTTTTGTTTACTTTAAAAGAATGGATAAGAATGAGATGTTAGAAAAAGAAGAGACAGGAGTACGTGACTTTGCACAGAAAGTAAGTCGGTATTGAAAAGTTAATTAAAAATTTATATTTTTATATTCGAAAATATCCCGTTATATTATATCAGCGCGTTTGCTTATCGTACTATCACACGACAGCTCCAATCACCACGAAAATTGAAATCCGATAATAATACAATATTACGGATCCAATGGGACTGGTTTCGTCGAATTCCGAGACTGTGTCCCGGACCGCTATTTTCAAATTCAATTTAAACAATAGAATTTCAAAACTGAACAAAACAGTTTCAAATTAAATTTTGAAGCTTCCGTTATCTTCAGTATTATCAATATAAATTTTCAAAGCCTTGAAAATATGTTTAATTGGCTTAAAAATTGAGATTCAACATTTTTACCCAATTGCCATAATTAAATTCAGAAATTTAATCGCCAAATTCCATTCTAATATTTGAATTTCAAATTAAATTATCATTCGAATATTTAAACTCAATTAAATATTCACTTTTTAAATATCAAAATTTCAGGGTCGTTACAATCTTCCCCCCTTAAAAGAATTTCGTCCCGAAATTACAAGTTAAGAAGAATGATTCAATACCCGTTTATCATTTTACCAAACCGAACAGTTTTCTCAAATTTTCAAAACAAATCTTTTTATTAAAGATTATCATTTCAACTAACTGTCCAAACACTTTCATAGTTTTCAAACAACTTCATTTTTACTTCACAATTAAAATTTAAATTCGAATTCAAATTTTAAATTGTCCAAAATTTCTCAAAAATTTTCTAACACTCTAAATTCTCGAAAAATTTCGCCAGCGTCTCCTTTGCGCGGCTAGCTCGGTACTACTACAAAACGTCCCTACGGACTCTCAGATCTCAAAAGAAAACAAAATGCCAAGTGGCAAAACCAGAATCTCATCAAATTTCATATTGATATTCAAATACATACCTTTGCCGAGCAATTTCAAATTTACCTTCGAAATTAAAATCCAATTCCATTTTCTTAGCCTTTACAATGCCTGTATATTTTACTGAACGATAATGTCCAAATTTACTTATTGGATTTCCCAATACCCATCTTACTTAAGAATTCCACCATTCATTCATTTCTTAAGTTCAATATAATTGTTTACATACTTCTTATATTTATTTTCACTTCACAAACAAAGTTATATATTCATTTCCTTTTAACTTTGCGTTTTCAATTCCATTGAATTCAATTTACAATTTCATTTCTATTTGAATTCATTTCAAATCCCAACTCTTATTTCCAAAAATTCCATTCAGATTTCCATTTCGAATTTTACTTGAATTCGATTCATCTTCTAATTTCAAATATTGAGTTTTATTCACTTTTATCTCAATTCCTGATTTTTAAATCTTCTGTCGTTAGTAAAAAAATTCAAAAATTCCAATTTTTTTTTCTAACTCCCAAAATTTTCAGAAAATTTTGGCGGAGTCTCCTTTGTACGGAGGAGCTTTTGCAATTTGAAAAAAAGTATAAATATATATACATCGACCCACTCGGTCGGAAAAGCAGAAAAACAGTTCATATTTCCTATTTTTATTGCGTAGGCGTACCTTTAGCATTTTTAAGCAAAGCAGTTATTTTATTAGCATTTACGCAACCCAAAATGCAGCCAAACGGTTTCCAAAACTTGCACTTACTCAATTTAAACAGGTAAGTGACAAATATAGGAAATCTATTTAACAATTCACTTATTTCAATAACAAATATATAGATTTCATTAGCCATACATCCAAAATAAATTCCATTAGCAATTCATAAGGTTTCAATTCAACTTAAATCGCTTCCATCTAATTCACATTCAATTTCTATTCAGTTCAATGGTTTACAATTTATTTTCTTTCATTCTATTCATTTTTAAATGAATCTAATTCATATCTATTTCAATTGATACAAAAATCAATTTCTATTTGCTTTTATTAACTCATAGAATTTATATAGTCTCGTTTTTATCAAACGATAATTCTTTCTATTCAAATTTGTTAATATTCATACAATTAAATGATTACTTGAACTAACAATTATTTAAATTGATTCCATTCAATTTAACTTACATTCCATATTCTCATTCATTTCGTTTGAAACCATTTCACAAAAATTTCTTAAGTTGAGTATTCATTCTATATTCACTTAAGCTATTTCACTTCAAAACTCAAGTTTATCATTTATTTTTTTATTTTTATTTTTTTATTTTTTTTCCATAAACAATTCTCAATTTATTTCTTTGATTGGTTTTCATTTATCGAATTTATTCCATTTACTAATTCAATTCAGTTAGTACATTAACTTATTCTTTTTAAATTTCACTTTCCTTCTCAATTCATCTCGAATTTATTTAATCGGTAACAAGGAAATTACAATTAATTTCTACTTACTTGAATTTATTTACAAATTCAAATTTTATCTTCAAATTTAGCTTACAACAAAGCTTTAATTTAACCAATTCATTATTTGGTGAATTAATAAATTATCAAATCAGTTTACTTAAACTCAATCCATTTTATTATATTCAACTTTATTCAAATCAAATTTCTAATATTTTATAAGTTATCAACTTATTTACATTCCAAAACAATTTAAAGAAATTCCAGAATCAAACAATTACTCTGGCACTTTATTTTAATTTAGAGAATTCATTTATAAATTCACTTTACCATTTCACTAGATTAACGAATTTATTTTCTCAAATATTCTTCTGGAATTTTATTTCAATTTGTAGATCACACTTACAATTACATTTACAAATCTCATTTGTATATGAATTCATTTCCTTATCTTTTCAATTCGTATTTATAAATTTCATTTGTTAAATGAATTTATCTCTTAATCTTCTGTTATACCATTATATCTTATTCAATTTTCATATAACAGTGATAATATTTCAATGTTATTACCTCCTAACAACCAAGCATTCATATACTATAATAATTCATAGAAAATCATTTCTTTTCTATACAAAAATAGTTTTGGGCAAAATTATTTCATTTACCCTAATTTAAAACAATACTGTGTCAGTTTACCTTGTTTAAGAGTTTAGAAACTCCTATCGATTACAGTTAGCTAGACTGCACCGACCAGAATCTATAAACAATCAACCGATAAGTTAACACAATACAAAAAAAAATTTTGTATACACTAACAAATACGCGCTCATATCTATTATTACACTCAACTCATTCTAGAGTACTACTGACTCTATCTCTAATGAGTAACACCCAACAGAGCAGGGTTGTCGCTTAACCGGATGCTCTGATACCACTTGTAACGAAGTCTTTTCGACGCTCGAAAGTCGACATTAATACGTCCACTGTATCAAATGCCGCACAATCGAATGCCGGAAAAACCGAACCATTAGGGTTAAAAGAATAGGTAAAAGAAGACAGAAGAAAAGAAAGAACAGAAACACAGAAGCAGAAACAATATCAGAATCTCACATTTCGCAGCGGAACAAAATAGAATAGATAATCACTAGTCTTTTAAACAAAGAACTATATCAGTTATACAATACATCATCAGAGTCAATATACAACTCAACACAATAATAGACAGTTATATAAACCTGTCCTCATACAGAATACACAGCGGAAATAAATAACAAGTACGGTAGTACGCCTCGCCATCTAGCTTATCCCCAAAGCTCCAGAATATCCAGTATATCCTGATAAAAATAACTCTAGGCTGCCCGTGTGGAAAATTATGGGCACCCAGTGTTTATAAGGGAAAAATAAACTCCGAGTCAGTCATGGTGACTGGTGTGAGATCGTAAAATAGTTATTTTCACAAAGAGAAATAAAACAGATTCGCAATGCTTTTGGAAAATGAAACTACCATGACCTCCCGCCACACACACAATGCAAACGCAGAATTGGAGGAGATTTCTTCTTATGATAGTCAAAGATGCTTACTACGCCAATCATTGGATTATTATTATTAATGTCTAGTGTGGAAAACATTTTGAAAGTATAATATTAATCTTAGCCAGCATACAACCATTATTGTATGCCTACTATAGCTACTATGTTCAATAGCAGGTTACCGCCACATTCCATAGCAGGTAATACAACTAAAACCGTACAGGGTTCGTATTGTTTCTTTGGATTTTCCAACAAATGGTCAGGCTAAGGAACTTCCTTTCCTCCTGCCGAATGGGATCGCCTCTGGCTGGACGTCCCGAGAGACAAACTGCTCTCTGCCAAACAAGGCCGGGCTACCCCTGTAACAGGTAACTCACGAATATGTCATCACCCGGTCCTTTGGGACCTTTATCCGAGCGCTCGGTAACCATCATCACACATAATAAATAAGTGTATCCACATGAGTAAGTATTTGGGCTCCATACCATGATACCACCCCTTTCCAGAAGGAAATGACATACCCTAAAGGGCGCGACCCTCATAACCTTGCCGCAACATTCCTGTTTCGACCATTTCCGGGTTGTGAGGCCTGACGAAGTCTCGTCCACAAAGATACGCTTTTTCATAAAGCCACGCTTTGATCACAAATGATCAAATAAATGATCATCGTCACCGCAACACTCAACATGCCACATTACCAAATTGGGAATATATTGCTGATAAATTTCAACTACATAACCTCTGAGCTCGTACGTCTCAGAGAAGGGTGTTAAGCTAAGAGAATAAATTCTCCGCCACCAACAGAAATGTATTTGAAAGAAATCAGCTCTATATCTCAAAATGTAATGTCAGACACGTAACCATACAAGTCTGTTCCGGGTTCGAACAGAACCGAAGGCACTTCCGAAGAAGCCCTTGCAATCCGGATATTTATAATCCCGATAAAACTTCCCATCACAAAGGAAATCTCAATACAGTATGCTAACGGTGCAGAGACAATCGATAGGTCATCCTATCGTTTTCACAAATACCCGGTCTTCACCACCGGTCTTCAATACGATCCATATCATCGTATTATTATTCGGAATGGGTTATCTGACACAAAGGTCCTTTCCCGGCTAAACCGAATAATAAGCGTTTGTTTTAGAAATAATTCAAAAGCAGAAATCTTATACCTCATTGTAAAAATAATTTCCTTTACTGTATAAAATTTGAAAATAATTTATACCTCATGGCTAATCGAAATCCAACGATCTCCGCTCTGCCTCGATGTCGACCATACCCTGACCAAATTGCGATGCCCCACTTCGACCAGCCCATCGCCTGAACCCAGAAACGCCTCACCGCACTGCTCGAAATCGAGTTTTTCGACACGTGACTCCTCCAACCCTTATCGCTCGACTCGAGCCCCATCAACCATCTCGCGAACGACTTCTTCTCGATGCCGTTCCCATCGCCGAATGCGACCACGAACACCCTGCCCTAGAAATCGCGATGCCGCCATTCCTCTTGTTTGAAACGTGAATCGACGATGCAGTCGTCGACCATGAACTCACGAATTTCATCGCGCATGCGTCCCCCCCTTTTTTTTTCTTTGTTCGGTCTTGTTCGAATTCGCGAACAGACTGAGGGATTTGGATGAATTAAGATAGGAGGGTGCTCGCGATTTTTGATTGAAGAGGAGAAATAAAATTTTGAACGAACTGGGAGGGAGAAGAGACAGTTTCCATTCGGCTGTTACTTGCTTTCGTTTAATTGCAATTTTCTTTGAGTTGAATAGGAAGAGGAGATATCTTTGTTCGGCCATTATTATTTTGAACGAGATAATTTTTTTTTTGTTTACTTTAAAAGAATGGATAAGAACGAGATGTTAGAAAAAGAAGAGACAGGAGTACGTGACTTTGCAGAGAAAGTAAGTCGGTATTGAAAAGTTAATTAAAAATTTATATTTTTATATTCGAAAATATCCCGTTATATTATATCAGCGCGTTTGCTTATCGTACTATCACACGACAGCTCCAATCACCACGAAAATTTAAATCCGATAATAATACAATATTACGGATCCAATGGGACTGGTTTCGTCGAATTCTGAGACTGTGTCCCGGACCGCTATTTTTAAATTCAATTTAAACAACAGAATTTCAAAACTGAACAAAATAGTTTCAAATTAAATTCTGAAGCTTCCGTTATCTTCAGTATTATCAATATAAATTTTCAAAGCCTTGAAAATATTTTTAATCGGCTTAAAAATCGAGATTCAACATTTTTACCCAATTGCCATAATTAAATTCGGAAATTTAATCGCCAGATTCTATTCTAATATTTGAATTTCAAATTAAATTATCATTCGAATATTTAAACTCAATTAAATATTCTCTTTTTAAATATCAAAATTTCAGGGTCGTTACAGCTAGTAAATATATGAGTTTAGCTTCATGTCCCATAACCACTAGCTTAACTTAAATATTTACGAACAAACTGTAGATCTTCACTAGGAAATTGTCATAAAAGGTTCAATCGAACAAGTCCAAGAGTTAACCGACGAAGCAAACGCAAGCGTTTCATACCACTTGTTTTACTAAGCCGTTTAATTCGATTTCTCATCCGAGTGAAGTAAAGGCTTGTATATACTAATAGATTGGAAAACAGTTTAGGAAAGGAGCTTTGTAATAAAATAGAGTTGAAATCGTTTTGATGAAAGAGTTTTGGTATTTACTACTAGTATTGAAACCTTTATGTTTTTAAAATGGTAAATCACAGAAATTGATTGTAGAATCAACAAGTCACAAAAATTCACGTTCGGAGACGTGAATGAAATCCAAGGAAATCAGTTCCAAATTCATCAAGTAGAAATACCCATGCGACCTAACATGGCCGAGCTAAAGTGAAATGGAACGACCTACAGGGCAAGCGACCTAAAGTAAAATAGGTCGAACGATCTAAAAATAAACACCCAAAGCTGGGCCGTGCGACCTAGTGAGACTAACAACCCAACGATAGCATGTCGAGTGACCTAGGTGAGCGACCTAAGCATGTGGCGCGACCCATAACGATCGAACGACCTAATAGGAATTGTGAGTTAAATAGGTCGAATGGCTTAAGGTCCAACGACCTAAGGGTAAACGGCCTAACAACCTAAAGAGGTAGCGACCTAACTCGGTGAGCGACCTAAGGGGTTAACGTCCCAAGCACGCGACCTATGGATGGAGCGACCCAAGCACGCGAGCGACTTAACAGGCGTGACCTAGGTGGGAAAGCCGAGCGACCTAGTGTCTCAAACAAGGCCGAGCGACCTAATGGGAATGGGGTTAAGCGACCTAACGAGGTCGAGCTAAGTAATAAGGGGAGCGACCTAACGAGGTCGAGCTAAGGTGTTAACGGCCTAAGGATGCATAACCAAACGACCCTAAGGAGAAAAGGGGCGAGCGACCTAAGGTCTTAAACAAGAACGACCCAAGGCAAAACGAGCTAAAGACTCAAGGTAGAACGACCTATTCCCGAGCGACTTAACGTAGACGACCTAATGATGCGAGCAAGACCAAGCGACCTAATTCCCAACGGCCTATGGCAGAGCGACCTAAGGCAAGGCCGACCTATATACGAATGAGCTAAATGCACAGGGGCGACTTTTCCACGCCCGAGCGACCTAAGCCCAGTAATTTGTCAAAAACACTAAAAATTAGAGTTTTTCACCAATTGAAACCCAATGCAAATGCACATGCAAAAGTGATAGGAAATCATTCCCAACAATCCAAGATAGTTATAGACAAGAATGTGAGATAAAAATCTCACCTTTTCATGGAAATTGATGGAGATGAAGCTTGAAAGCAAAGCAAGAACAATCACAAGCTTGAATCAATGTCTTCACTTGAATTTGGAGTAGATGTTGGATTAGCAATGAAGACTAAGGCTTTGGAGTTTTAATTTCCCATTCCTCTTCCCATTTTTGATGAAGCTTGAAGTGTTAGGAAATGAAAAATGAATTAATGAAGAGGAGAGGGGGTTGGGCTGAGTTAGTAAGGGGCAAAAGAGTTCAGCCCAAACCAAAGCCATAAGCGAAAAAGTGGTAAAAAACTCCAAACATATCAAAGTTTATACTCAAAAAGATCGCAAACGTCATTTTGAACTCAATAGAGGTGGTTTCGAGTCCTAATTTGACCGTATGCAAAAAGTAGCTTTTCGGACTAAGATCTGATTAACGATTAAAATATTTAAATAAGATATTCAAATACATAATCGTCAAATATGCGGGTTGTTACAGAATACCCTTGCTAGTTGAACACCATAACGTGTGATAATTAATGGTTATTGTGATGTACGTTTAATTAAGTTGATTTAAATGTTGATTGCATGTGTAGGCCTATAAGTTGTTAATAATTGATGATATTGTGATTATATATATATATATATGTTTGACTATTGATTATGATATATTCTGTTACCACCTTGTACATTATTGTGATTGTATAAATTGTTATATGGATTATTTGAATATTGAATAGTTATATAAAAATCCTTGGACATCTTATATGGATATGTGGAAAATATTAGGATATATAGTTTTGTTGTTTTGACCAAAAATGTGATTTTTGACAAAATTGCCGATTTGCCCTTATTTGAATTTTTTTGCAAATGAATATGTTTAATTATAATTTTTTTTATATGTAATGATAAAGGAAATTTGAAATAAGACAGTCTAAATTGGGTAGGAAGTTTACGTGTAAATTTTTCAAAATAAATATTTAATTATATACGAAAAAGCAAGTGATTTGTAAAAAGGTGTCAATTGAACTTGAAAATTTTTCTGTAACTCCATGACACAAAAATAAAAATATATAAAGAAACTAATATTTAATTCGGCCATCTAGGTATTTTTATAATTTATTTTAAAGAAAATAGCTTTGTTGTAAAAGTGTATTTTTATAAAATAATTATTTTGTCATGAAACTTTTTCTGTAGCTCTAGTAAATTATTTGAAGAATATTAAATAAAGAGACCTGCATTTAATTTGGTCATTTAATAATTTTAACAATTTAATCTTTGAAATTATTCGTTTCAAAATTTGGGAAAATTATTAATTTGATTTGGTAAAATCTAAAATTATAATAGAAATTCTTAAAAGGCATTTTAAGAACCTTAGAATTTAACTTGGAAATTTTCTGTAAATTTATAAGTTTTTATAATTTAATTAGTGTGAAATATGATGTATTTTGACTATAAAAAATAGTAAACATTTCTAGAAAATTATAAAAGTCTTTCAATGAATTCATGAAGTAAAATGAATAACTTTTTGTGTTGAACACTTTCTGAAATTCTGTATAGTTTTTTCTGTAAAGTTTAAATTTGACAAAACGATATTTTTTAATAAATGCACGATTGGTTATTAAAGGGACCGGGGTCGGATATTGACATACTCTCTGTTAATATCAGAACCACTTTAATAACTGCATAGGTGGTGGATGTTATCAAGAAGGTAGAGGTTGAACTGGTGAACATTTGTTGGAATGAAGTAAGGGAATGATAATAGATAACCCCAACACTTGTGTCAATTTGAAATAAGTAAAATAGGAGCCTATGTCTGGCCAATAGGTTAGCTACATTTAGTGGACATCTTTCCCTCAAATTACTATCTTGATTTTAAACTCAATGGGTGCACCCTGATCTTGGATTAATAGATGCGGTCGACTGCTAGGGGTTACGATCAATTAGAAAGGGTAAACTGGTAGAATCCTACCTTGGGCATTGCCTCATGAGCCTTGTCATATGATTATCCCTATACAAGGCCACTACCACTTTGTTTGAGTATTGTACTTATAGGGGACTCATTGGCTACCGACGTTACTTCTTGTGTTATAGGACCTGCATAGACTACATGCTTAAAAATGTGTTAAAGGGGATTAATGTAAAGCCTTAATGCTATTTTAATATTTACATTGCTGATAGACATTACATACGTATCGTATCTACTACATATAAATAGTTTAACGGATCCTTAGAAGATGAAAAATCCCGTAGCATCTCTTAAGTTATTATGCCATTGTACACATGATTTTGAGTTAACTTACATGAGAATTTTTAGTTCTCACTCGAGTGGATTATTTTCCTTTATGCGCGGGTCAGCTCTAGTATTTCAGTGTTTTGAAGAGGGTTGTTCTTGAAGATGAAGATGGAGTTTGGTCAAACGTATTTAAAGTACTATTTCCTTCATTATTTTGTGGTGTTTGTTAAATGTATAACTCTGATTATATTGTAAAATGAAACTAAATGTAAATTGTAAAACAACATCACAAACTGTTTATTTAATTATTATATTTTGTCATTCCGCTGTAAGATTTTTTATACTAGCTACTTATGTATCTTATTTCTTTAGAATAAAATCCTATTGATGGACTATTGAGCGTCGAAATGGCAAGTCCTCATAGTTGGTATCAAAGCAAGGTTGAGCGAACACCTAAGCCTGTTAGGTAAACTCATTAAGAGATAGGGTAGTGGAATTGCCTATTATGAGTTAAGAGTATAGTATGAGAGAGCATATTTGTATTTTTATATAAGTATCCCTTAATAATAATCCTAAGAGAAAATGTTCCAATGATTTGAAATTAAAAATTAAAAATTAGTATTTTATAAATTATTTACAATAGATACAAAAATTTTATGCTCTTGATTTAAAGTAGGTAATTATTATAAAAAGTTTAGTATATTATCAGTCTTAATTTTATGATTAAACCAATTAAATATGTTTCCAACATCTTTGAGTTTAGACCTATTTAAAATAATGAATTTAATAAATCCTTGGATTATAAAGAAATTTTATTATAAAGCCTGTTTAAAAGTGTTTTTGATAACACTTTTTCTAATATTATTAGTATAAGATATTATTTTAAAACCTCTTGAATAAAAGGAATTGCAAGTCAAGAAATCTTTGCATAAAATGGTAAGAATATTTGAACTATATACAAGTTTATTTTGAAATTAAATTTGAATATAAAATGATAGAAATTTTATAAATAATATATTTAAAGAGTTTGTTGTAGTAAATGCCTTCAATAGTATTTATTTTGAAAGTCCTCATTTTCGAATTTGTGAAACATGGTTTAATATAACAATTTATAGAAATACTTATATTTTGATTTGTAGTATTTTCCATTTGAATTTTTAAGAATATAATTTTAAAGGGAAAATATATTTTGAACAAAGATTTAAAAACTTTGTTTTGTATGAAATGTGTATAATGTATATTATAAATAATGGAAGTTTATTAAAATTTTAAGGAAAAGTATTTATCTCGAAAAAGAAAATTTTAAAGATTTTGTTTTGTGATTTTTAGGAAGAAGTATTCCTAAATTAACAGGTTTTCTCAAGAATTTAAAATATGAAGATATTTGTATAATATTAATTCATTTCATAGATATAATATTTATGAAAATATTAATTTCATCCTAAGTATGATATGTATGAAGGTATAAATTCCATTTTATAAAGGATATGAAGTTATTTGTTTATAAAAGATAATGATTTTAAGAAACATTTTGTAACGACCCGTATTTTTTTCGATAATTAAAAATATTAAGTTAAATAAGGTTTTGGAAAATTAATATTATGAGAAATTAAAATTTATGATTTATTAATGAGAAAAATAACTAGAATGTAATTTAATAATGATTGATTTAATTTAATTTACTATTTTAATGTAATTTCAATCAATTGAAATAATTCTAAAGTTAATTTGGTTATAATTGTAAATAAAGAATAAATTAAATGTTGGATTTAATATTGAAATTATATGGTATAAATTAGAATAGGTTTATTAAGGAATATGAAATCAATTAACTAGTATGTGAATTTATTAGCTTTGTTTATAAACAATAAACATAGATATGTGTTTGAATTATTAATGTGTGATAATTGTTTAATTATCATTTCATTATTTATTCCGTTGAAATTAATTAGGAAATCAATGTGAATTAATATAATTAAATATTGCAGTTAATATGAGTTAAGATGATAACTGTAAAATACGAATGTAATAAAATGTAAAACAATGTTAATTTTATCCATAAGGTGGTAGTTGATTTAATAATAAGAGTGGAAATCAAAATAAAAGAATTTATTTGGATTTAAAATATAATTAACTAGGATTTTATTACAATGTAATTTAACGTTGAATTTAATGAAATATTTTAATAGTGAATGTAACATAGAAAATTTATTTTTATAGATTATTATTTTCTATGTAATCTAGAATGATGAAATTGTTAACTATTAAATTTGAATTTAGAAGTGATTAAATTAATTTAATAATAATTTATTTAATTAACGTGAAAATTATCCATTTTGGCCACTGTCTCGGATTTCGACGAAACTAGTTTCATTGGATCCGTAACAGTGAATTATTGTAGGATTTCAAGTTTTGTAACGATCAGACTTATTGTTTGATTGTGCGAGCTCAAAACATATAGAAATCTATTAAAAGAATTTGAATGAATATAATTTGATTTTGAAAGCTTACTTCTATATACAATGGGATTTGGGTTTGAAACTAGTTCTATTGAGTTTAAAAATATCAAAAACATATATTTTGATATATTGGATGACCCATTTTCGTTTCGTAAATGAAACGGGCTTTACGGGTCGTCGTTATCATTTTGACCCAATTCGATCCGTCCATTCGTTCTTATCTACCTTTGCATATATATAGGTTGCTGTTAACCCTAGCTGTTTCTTATTTCATTATTTCTGTACGTACTTTTCAGTTCCTCTCCTGTTCCTCCTTCTCGAGTGTTAGAAACATCCCAAAACCTAATTTCAATTCCAAATCAAATTGAAAATTCAAACTCTCCAAAATATATCAAATTTTATATCGTTGGAAAGATCTCGACAAATGGAACCTACGTATGACGTTCATTTTTTGAGACAGCGATCGGGTCGATCAGAAATCGCGATCAAAGTAAAAATCAGGCGTTTTGATCGGAGCATCGATTGGTGAAATTGGTTGAGGGGTTTTGTAGAGGTGGCTTCCAGGAGCCTATCGGTGGTGGTTGCATCACTTAGATCGACCTATGGAGGCTGGAGTTTGCAATATAGGGTTCGAAAACCCTAGTTTTTCGGTGGCAGCGGCGGCCTCTGGAGGAGACTCTGGCGGCGCGCGTGGCCAGCGGGGGAAGCGGCAGGTGATGGTAAGCACGTCGGTGTTGTTTGATTAGGTCGTATGTGGGCGTGGCAGCGACTATCTTGAGTTCAACGGCGATAGTGAGTGGTTGAGCGAGCGTGTTTGTCAGCAGTGCCGCATACGAGTTCTGATGGTAATGGAATTACTATTTTTCCCTTATTTTTTTAATTTTTAATTTAAACTTTTAAATGTTCTAACTATCATAACTTCTTCATACGAGCTCGGATTTACGCACGGTTTTCTCCATTTTGATCGTATCAAAATCCAGACATTCAGGAACCGGTTTGGTCAAATTCTGAGATAGTTAAATATTTGGGCTAAATTTGGATTTTAAATCGATGACAAATCAAAGGTGAGTGTTTTAACCCACTCACAAATACTAAACCATCTTATGTAGTTAAATTAAATTTATGATGTGATTAGAAATTTATTAATTGTCGTTTGGTATATTTAACTTGTCATTCAAGTTTAATTTGAATTTATATTGAATTTAATTGCCATTTGAATTAATATTGTAATTGAATTGCTAGTTAAATACCTGACATTGTTAACCGGTTTATCTATTGTGATTTATTGGTCGATTTGAATGATGACTTTGATGGATGCTTAATTGTTGACATTTTGGATGATTTGATGTTATGTTTATTTTATATGTTGTATCACACTACAAGTTCCCTTAGCTATTATTAGGAAATCACTATGGGTCGAAATGATACATACCCAAACGATCTTACAGATTATGGGAAAATCGTTATGGGTTGAAATGATAAACCCGAACGATTTTATGGATTTTGAATTTTATTCGGGATTGCTGGTTGAAATGATATATACTCGTTAATTTAAATTTATTGTGGGTTGAAATGATATATATCCATATCACTTGATCATTGGGTAGAAAATTATATACGGACACCAGATTGGTCAAATTAAATGATTTTAAATCCTTAATTTTTGAATCCAGTTAAATGATATTATGAAATAAAATTAGATTTATATGAACTGGATTATTTTCAAAATCCAAACTTTTAAAATGTTAAAATTGAAATTGGTTTAAATGAATTGTTTAAAGAATTTAAATTGTAATCCTAGAGTTGAATTTTGAAATATACATGAAATTTATCAAAAAATTAAACTATTGTAAACGTTTGAATATTTAAACTTTGAAACATATTGAATTTGAAGTGGTTTAAATTTGTAGTTAAAATATGGATTTGAAATCGATATAAATTGAAATGGTTTTAATGAGCATTTGAATTGAAACCTTTAGCCTTTTGAAGTGAAATTGTTGAACTGAGATTGATTTAAATTGAATTTTTGGAACTAATGTTGTTTTGGATTGATTTGTGAAATTGGGAGAAACAATTCTAATTTGAAACTATTTTTGATATAAACTGTTTTAATATACAAACTCTTTTAACAAATAAATTATTTTTCTCATATAAACCATTTTAATAGATTAATAATTTTTAATACATTAACTATTTTTAATATATAACCTATTTTAATATATAAACTATTTTTAATATATGAACTATTTTAATCTATAACCTATTTTAATATATAAACTATTTTTAATATATAAACTATTTTAATCTATAACCTATTATTAATATATAAACTATTTAATATATATATTATTTTAAATTTATAAACAACTTTTAATATATATTATAATGCATAAACTACTTTTAATGTATAACTATTCCAATATATAAACTACTTTCAATATCCAAACTGTTTAAAGTTGGAACTATTATGATTTAGATTTAATTGATTTAAATGCGAATATTTTGACACGATGGTTTAACCTATTTTGTGGTTATGATTTTGAAATTAATATGATTTAAAGCGAATAATGATTTCGAAAGTGAAAATGATTTCGAAAGTGATATGATTTTGAAGTGAATATGATATTTTGATATCAATTATGAATCAGTTTCGGAAATGTAAAAGAACCAACCGGTGTGAAATAAGCATTTGGTTGTTAAAAAGACCAAGATCGGATATTGTCATACTCTTTACCAATACTGAACACCACTTTACAACTGTGCATGTGGTGGAGAATTCAGAACGAAGTAGGATGGTTTGGCAAATGCTACTGTATGAGGTATGAACGCAGCCCTGACCCCCTCGGGTCAGCTTGATATGACTAAAACAGGAGCTATACCTAGGCCAACTGAGGTCGCTCCACCGATCGGACATGCTTCTTCGCTGCCATATCTGTTACTTTGTGATTGATTTGGTGGCCCCCTTCGATATGATTATGGGAGTGTGTTCCGAGGTGGGCAGTAGTAGCTGCTATGCGTTACTACCAGCCCAGTTTTGCAAAACAGTAATATCCTACCCTGGGCATTGCCTCGTGTGCCTTGTCATATGCCTTATCGAGCCCACTATGACTTTGGTTTGTATCGTACCTATGGAGTGCTCCCTGAGTATCCCACCAGTTTGGTGGAGCTTACAGTATCTGTATAGATTAAGGTATTTATATAAAAATGTGTTAAGGGGGATATGGGTAACACCTTAACGCTATTTTAATACTTTACTTTACCGTAGACATATTATAATAGCGTATTGTATTATATATGTAGATAGTTTAACGATGCCTTAGGAGATGGAATCCCGAACATCTCTTAAGTTATTGCACGCACATTAGACAATGGATAGGAGATGTAAAATCCCGTAAACAACTCTGAAACCGTTACACTCATATTTATTTACTGTTGATTTAACTTACATAAGATCTTTTAGTTTTGACTCGAGTGTTTTGTCTTTTCATTACGCTCGGGTCAGCCTGAGCTTTTCAGTATTGAAGACATTATTTGTGGAGGACGAAGATGGAGTTTTGGTATTATATTATTAGTATTATTCCACTGCATCATGTTGTTCTGCTGCATTATTTATTTATTCCTATTGTATTTATACTCCGATTGTATTGTAAAAGTGTAATCAAATGTTATTTGTAAAACAGCTTCATGAACTGTTTATTTGGTTATTATATTTTTTCATTCCGCTGTGAGATTCTTTTTTTGGTTTTTCCTTCTTTTCTCTTATTTTCTTATTTACCCCATTAACAATCATCCCTTTTGAATGGTATGAGTTGACATGTGTGGTTTTTGTCGATTTAAACCGTCCAAAAAGGCAGGTCGTTACATTTGGTATTAGAGCTTTGGTTTAGCGATAACCTTTGCTTTGTGGGGTCTGACTCATTAGAGATAGGGTAGTAATACCCTAGAATGAGTTTGTCTGAGTGTATATATATGAGAGAGCATATTTGTTAGTGCTATAAAAATGTTTTTTTATATTGTGTTAATTTTTTTATTGAGTATTTATGAATTCTGGTCAGTACATAGGATGCTATGGCATCGATAGGGATTTTTAAACACTTAATAGGGCAGACCGACACAATATTGTTTTTGAAATATAGGTAAATGAAATAATTTTACCTTGTATTATATTTTTCATATAAAAGAATAATTTTTATAAATAGATATAGTTGGATGTGATATGTTGTTTGTTAGGAAGGGAAATTTTACAAATATTAATTTCAAAATAGGATTTACAAATAAAATGAATTTAATTGGAAATTTGAAAACTTAAGTTCCGGGGGTTTTGAAATCTGTTTTCAAAAGATTATTGGAATATAATATTAGTATTATTTGGAAGTATTTTCGGATAAATATTCTCAATGTGATTTGAAAGAAATGTTTTAAAGGAATTTTGAAAGGAAATAAGTTCTGCACTCCCCTCTCTCGTCGCTGGAAAATAATTTCAGTGATGATGGCCGCATCATCGACATTCATTTTCGAGTTATAAAGTGGGAAGACCACTGTAGTAGCTTTACTACACATTTGTTTTGATAAATAAATCTTAATTTGGATATATAAAAGGTGTGTGTGTGTATAATTTTAAAATGACTTGAAATGAACCTGGCATTTAGTTTTTAAGTTTTTAAAAATTAGGGATTTCAATTATTATAATGAAATGAAATCTTAACTATTTTAATAATTGGAAACTTCTAAAATGAAAAATAAAAAATTTAGATGCTAAGTGATTAATGAAATATATAAGAAATTGGAAATTTGTAACTTGTAAATCAAAAGATATGAAAATTTAGAAGATGTAATTATTGAACATTTTGTTAACTAAAATGAATAAGATAAACTTGTGTAACATTCAATTACATTCTTAAAACATATATATAACTTACCAGAAATGTTTAAAAAGTTGTAATGTTAAATAGGAATATGCAATAGAATATTATACAAGTAAAACTTAAGTAATGAAAGTGTTCAAATGGAATTATTTCTATAAATAAGTATTTTGATGTATAAGAAATTTATAAGCATAAGTTAATGGTTTGAAATGCGAATAATTAGATTGAATAGTAAAAAGTGAATATTATCTAAGAAAATGTTTATAAACTTAAGAAATGACTGAAATGATTCATAAATAAGTTTATTATTAATTGACACTATAAAAGAAAGGATAAATGTGAATTAAAAGGTAGAAACACTTAAGTATGAAATGTTCTATTCATGAATATTCATATTAAATAGAAATCAAGTTATATATGTAAATGAATGTGAGTTAAATTACAAGGAAACTTATATAATATTTCAAGAATTGATTTATTGATGACATCAGATATTGAATGTGAAATAATTTATGTAAGTAAATGAATGTAAATAAGTAAAAGATGATTTTGTATGAATGAATGAGAATTAAAATAAGTAAAAGTGAACGACATGAAAAGAAACCAATAGAATAAACTTAAATTATATTTAAATTAAATAAGATTTTGGAAATTTAATATTGTGAGAAATTAAATTTTATGATTTATTAATGAGAAAAATAACTAGAATGTAATTTAATAACGATTGATTTAATTTAATAAACTATTTTAATATAATTTCAATTAATTGAAATAATTGTAAAGTTAATTTGGTTATAATTTTAAATAAGGAATAAATTAAATGTTGGATTTAATATTGAAATTATATAGTATAAATTAGAATAGGTTTATTAAGGAATATGAAACTAATTAACTAGTATGTGAATTTATTAGCTTTGTTTGTAAACAATAAACATAGAAATGTATTTGAATTATTAATGTGTAATAATTGTTTAATTATCATTTCATTATTTATTCCGTTGAAATTAATTTGGAAATCAATGTGAATTAATATAATTAAATATTGCAGTTAATAAGAGTTAAGATGATAACTATAAAATACGAATGTAATAAAATGTAAACCAATGTTAATTTTATCCATAAGGTGGTAGTTAATTTTATCCATAAGGTGTTAGTTGATTTAATAATAGGAGTGGAAATCAAAATAAAAGAATTTATTTGGATTTAAAATATAATTAACTAAGATTTTATTACAATGTAATTGAACGTTGAATTTAATGAAATATTTTAATAGTGAATGTAACATAGAAAATTTATTTTTATAGATTACTAATTTCTATGTAATCTAGAATGATGAAATTGTTAACTATTAAATTTGAATTTAAAAGTGACTAAATTAATTTAATAATAATTTATTTAATTAACGTGAAAATTAGCCATTTTTGCCACTGGCTCGGATTTTGACGAAACTAGTTTCATCGGATCGTAACAGTGAATTATTATAGGATTTCAAGTTTCATAGCGATCAGACTTATCGTTTGATCGTGCGAGCTCGAAACGCGTAGAAATCAATTAAAAGAATTTAAATGAATATAATATGATTTTGAAAGCTAATGTAACGACCCAGAATTTTGAACGAATTAAATTGAGAATATTTAATTTATTTTAAATATTTGAACGATGATTTAATTTGAATCCCCGATATAACTTTGAAATTGGCGATTAAATTATAGAATTTAATCTATTGAAACTGGATAAAAATTTGTATCTTCGACTTTAAGCCGAAGAAAAATATTTCGAAAGCTTTTAAAATTCGTTTTGAAAATACTGAAGATGATTGAAGCTTCAGAATTTAATTTCGAACTGTTTTGTTAAGTTTTGAAAATAATCACTCGAACCGATATTTATAAAATAGTCAATTTTCAAACAGTCTCGGAATTCGACGAAACTAGTTCCATTGGGTCCGGAATATTGTATTATTGTCGGATTTCCAATTTCGTATTTTTTGGAGTTAATCTGTGAGCACACGACGTGTAAACGCATCGAAATTTATTCGAATTCGAATTTAAATTTAAATTTAAATTTGTCACTCATCACCACGTTTTCATCCCGTAAAGCACGCCCCAGTGTCTACGCCGAGAATCACGAGAGTAAACGTGCGAACCATCCTCTTCCATTTTTAAATTTCCCCTTCCTTCCTCTTTTCAGATTCGAACCAAACGAAATATCTTCGTTCGCAATTGAAAGGAAAAAATGGCATCCCCTCCCGTTCGAAATCAAAGCCCTCCCCCTTAAACATTTCGAATCTGAATATAAAAAGTCACGAGCCTCCTCTATAAATTTCAAATCTTTCCTCCTCTCTGTTAAACCAATCGCGATGTGATGATAGAGCGAGGCAGTGGAGGGCGCGACAGTGTCGCTCGTCTCGAGTTCGACTGGGCAGTTCGTCGAGGCTAGGGCATCGGGGCAGCTCTCGAAGCCGGAGTCGCGTTTCTGTGATGGCGGAGTTCGCGACTAGGGTTTGGGAAGGCGACGTCGCTGGGGTTTCGCGAGGATCAATTTGAGTTCGGCGGCGGCGGTGTTCGCAAGTTTGATTGGGGCTGCAGTTTGGAGACGCTCGCGAGTTGATGGGGAGGCAGCGCGGGGTCGCGATTAGGTGAAGGCAGCAGATCGACGGCACAGTCGAGTCGTGGGGTCTCGAGCATCTCGAAGTGGCGGCAGCAGCATGGGTTAGCCGCGACATTGATGAGCTGGGATGGGATCGACGATCTGTGGTCGTTTCATTTTCGATTAAAGGTAATTTAATTTGTTTTTATCTAATCTGTATAAATTCAGATCATATCTTAAACTGTAAAAATATATCTGTAAATGAGATTTAAGTAGGCAGCAATTTAAAAATAAAATAAAATAAAATAATAATACTTTGGATTGTCAAATATATAAAAGAAATTAAGTTTTGGAAATTTAAACTGTTAGAAAAGAAAGCAGAAAATTTGTTTCAGCTAGTAAATAAAAATGTAAATAGAAACTATATGCATGAATAAGATTTTGGGAATATAAAGGAGTTTATATGTAGATAAGGTTTTAAATTTTTAACAGTAAAATTAATTACTGCTTTAATTTGCAGAAAGGAAAACAATAAGTATAAAACAGGAAAATTTTAAATGATTGAAGTTATATGAAAACAGATTTATATATATATATATATTAATTTAAATATAAAATTTAAGTTGAAATAGGAATATAAATATATATATATATAGAACAGTTGTAAATGTATGCAGTTTACGATTAAGAAAATTTGTTTAAAACTAAATTTTTTAGTTGAATTAAAAAGTTAGTTTCACAGGGAAAATATTTTTTTTTATTTGTTTGAGAATTAAAACAGATAAGATAAAAACTTTTGGTTAAGTAAATAAATTTAACGATAATTTAATTGTTGGATTTAATTCGAGTATTGATAGAATTGTGTAATTATTTATATAAGGTTTCGAATCGAGAATCAAGCCGAAATGGAAAATGGGATTGCAAGATTTAAAGCTAAGGTGAGATTTTCTCACTCGAAGGAAATTTGAATTTACAGTTATTATTGATGGATGATTGTTATTGGATGTGCTATTAGATATGATAGGATATATCTATATATATAGCAGTATATACATATTGGCATATGTATATACTGGATTGATGATTCCCGCCTCGTATAGCGGATGAGACCCTATTGCGCCGTTAGTAAGCGGATTTATAAAAACCTATATACCGCGATAATTCCGTACTGGAGCGGAATTGGTATTGTGCTGACGTCTTTGGGTGCAGGGAAACAGGTTGGAGGGATCCAACTGGACCCCTCACATTGATTTGATTTATTTCTATTGTGATATGAATTTGTGAATGATTATAGTGATGCTATTAATCATATTGCTGTCTGGAAATTGCTTGAAAGCTAAAATTTAGCTGAATGGATGTTTTGACATCATTGGATTCCAAAGATAAACGAAATTGAATTTTTGAGATTCAAGTAGAAAATTTCTAAGTGAATCAATTTTTGAAATTGAAGAAATTTTGAAGAAAAGAATTTAAAAGTATAAAAGTTGTTTTTATAATCGTATCGAATAAATTCCAGGATAAAGTGAAAATGCTAAATAAATGGATTTCATAAAACAGTGATTTTAAATTGAAGAAATTAATTTAAATTTGGATTTTTAAATAGATTAAAAGAAACGATTGAAATTTATTTTCTTAAAAAGGAATTTATTTAAAAGAAGATAAGTTGGAAATTCAGTTTGAAATTTAATTGGTAAATTGAAATAAGTTGTGAAATTAATGTAAAATGATTTAAATTTGAAGAATCCATTTAAAAATGGAATATTGAATGATTTGAGAAAAATAAGGAATTTATTTAGTAGTGATAAATAAATTTAGAAATCAATAATTGAAATTGATTTGATATTGAAGTTCTTATAAATAAAATTGGAATTTACAAATGCTGTTTATAAATACGAAATCACTTATTTTGATAAGTAAAATATAGAAGTTAATAAAAAGGAGATTTATAAGTCGAGGTTGTTATTAAAATAGAAATGGAATTTATAGACGTGTTTATAAATTCGAAATAGATTGAATTGGATAAATTTCTTTATAGAAGATTTTTAAAGAAAAGATATATTCACAACTCTGGACCGTGAATATATTATTGAATAAAATGGATTCATTTTTGAAGAAGTGATATTTTAAAATGAAGTTAAATTGTTTTTTACGATGTTTTAAAATGTATTATGAATCGAAAGCATAGATTTCAACATACTTGTTGAAATAGGCGTTTTCGAGAAATTTAAGGAAATGGTGGACTGTAACACTGTTGTTATAGTAAATGATTTCCGAAAGGAAATGTTTTTATGTAGTATTGGGATTTACATATATCTATCTTAATTTTCGAATCCCTATACTAGTGATTTTGGGTCGTCGTAACGATGTTTTACGTAACATTCGTTTTGACCCAAATAAATGCGTTAAAAGAATATTTTCCTTAAAGGATGAATATATACTTAAATTGATTTAAGTGTATCGAATATTTTCAAACGTTGAAAATTTATGGATTTGTGAATTGCTGACTTATTATTAAATAAGTATGGAATGTTTTCCAATATTAACTGAACTGTTTTGAGATTTTATCTTCAAAGATAAAATGAAATGTGGAAATTGATTTGAAAATTGTTTTCAAATGGTCAAGTGTGGAAATTTTATATCTCGTAAAGATATTTTTGAAGAATAAATAAATTGGAGAATTATTTGGAATCTGATGATGTGCGCATCTTTATTGATAGTTAAATAACCGACTATCAATAATTACCTTTAGATAGGTATTTGTTGTGAATTGGATGAATTGAATGCCACACTTATTTTTAAATAATCGCTTACTATTCGGGTTAGCCGGGAAAGGACCGTGGGGTCGTATAACCCATTCCGAATATGTGATACGTCGTTATGAATCGCAATTGAAGACCGGTGTTGAAGACCGGATATTTTTGAAAACGGAAGGATTACCGTCGAGTTACTCTACATCGACTGATCTTCGATTTAGAGGTTTTATCACCCTTAGTGACGGGAAGTCCTGACGTGATTGAAAATTATCCGGATGTGCAAGGGCTTCGTGAGAAGTGCCTTCGGTTCTGTTCGATCCCGGAACAGACTTGTATGGATTGTGTGTCTGACGTTACAATTTGAGATATAAAGCTGATTTCTTTCAAATACATTCCTGTTGGTGGCGGAGAATTTATTCTCTTAGCTTAACACCCTTCTCTGAGACGTACGAGCTCAGAGGTTATGTAGTTGAAATTTATCAGCGATATATCCCAATTTGGTAACGTGGCATACTGAGTGTTGCTGTGAGATGATCAGTGTTTGATCATTTGTGATATGATCATTTGTTTGATCTTATATCTTTGTGATCATAGGTTGATCATTTTGTTTGACCCGAAGCAGGGCTTTTTGAGAAAGCGTAGCTTTGTGGACGAGACTTCGTCGAGCCTCACACCCCGGAA
The DNA here is from genome assembly GCA_030737815.1 of Allium fistulosum. Classification (NCBI taxonomy): domain Eukaryota; kingdom Viridiplantae; phylum Streptophyta; class Magnoliopsida; order Asparagales; family Amaryllidaceae; genus Allium; species Allium fistulosum. The sequence goes on along the minus strand of CM060906.1, from coordinate 100,891,643 downwards.
ATGGTCGAAACAGGACGAATGCAGCAAGGTTCTAGGGAGTAGCGCCCCTTAGTGTATGTCATTCCTTCTGGATAAAGGTGGTATCATGGTATGGAGCCCAGATACTTAACCTCTGTGGTTACTGCATTATTATTATCTATGTGGTTTTTTGCGAATCGGGGATCCTCGGGAAGATCGGTGACGATCGGGGGATGGCATACGCGTGTCAGTAGTTACCTATTTTTGCAGAGGTAACCCGGCCTTGTGTTGGCAGAGATCCGGTTAGGTTCTCGGGTCGTCTATTCCAGGGACGTACCCATCGTGGATAGGAAGTTCCTTAGCCTGACCATTTGTTGGAAATCCAAAGAAACAATACGTGACTTGTACGGTTTTAGTTGTAGAACCTATCATTCACTTATGGTGGCGCCCCACTGTTTGGATGGTAGCTATAGTAGGCATAGTTCGAAATGTCTATGCTGGCTAAGATTTATATTATACTTTCGAAATGTTTTCTACACCATGCACTAATAATAATATCAAAAAGAATTTGATTTTTGCGTAGTAAGCATCTTTGACTATCATAAGAAGAAATCTCCTCCAATTCTGCGTTTGCATTGTGTGTGTGGTGGGAGGTCTTATGGTAGTTTCATTTTCCAAAAGCATTTCGAATTGACTTTAAAATTATCCTGTTGTTTATTTTAAAGAATAACTGTTTTACGATCTCACACCAGTCACCATGACTGACTCGGAGTTTATTGTTTCCTTCTAAACTCTGGGTGCCCACCAATTTCCACACGGGCAGTCTAGAGTTAGATTATCAGGATATTCTGGATATTCTGGAGCTTTGGAGATAAGCTGGATGACGAGACGTAGTATTTGTATCTGATAGTATTTATTCCGCTGTGTATTCTGTATGAGGACAAGTTATATAACTGTCCATTGTTGTATATTGACTCTGATGATTGATGTATATATAAAATGATATAGTTCTTTCTTTTAAAGATTATTCATTTATCTATTATATGTTGTTCCGCTGCGATGTGTAAGATTCTGATATTGTTCTGTTTCTGTTCTCTGTTGTTGTTCTGTTATTCTTCTTTCTTCCCTTCTTTCTTCTTCTCTTTTTCTTCTATCTTTTCTTCTATTTCTTTTTCTTAAAACCCTCACTATTGGAGTTTCCGGCACTCGATTGCTCGACAGTCGATAAAGTGAGTATCGATGTCGAATTTTCGAAAGTCGAAAATTTCGGGACGTGACAAAGTGGTATCAGAGCATATGGTTAAGCGACAACCCTGCTCTGTTGGGTGTTACTCATTAGAGATAGAGTCAGTAGTACTCTAGAATGAGTTGAGTGTAATAATAGATACGAGCGCGTATTTGTTAGTGAATATAAAATTTGTTTTATATTGTGATGATTGGTTTATTGAGTGGTATATGAACCTTCGTCGGCACAGTCTTGCAAAACTGTATCGAAGGGGTTTCTAAACGCTCGAATAGAACAATTCGGCACAGTATTGTTTTAAATAGGGTGAATGAGATAATTTTACCCAAAACTATTTTTGTATAGAAAAGAAATGATTTTCTGTAAATTATTATAGTATATGGTTGCATGGATGTTAGGAAGTTATAATAGTGAATTATCATCACTAAAATTGAATAAGAAATTGAAATCGTAACTCCAAAGTTAAGAAATAAATTCACATATAAATGAAATGTGAGAATGTAAATTATAAATGTGAATTACAATTTAAAACAGAATTCCAGAGAAGTTTTTGGAAATGTTTTGAAAAGAATTTGAAAATTTTGGAGATTTGGGAAGTTTAAATCATTTTTGATTTAAAAATGGATTTCGAAGGTGTTGAAAAGTATTTGGAGAATTCAAAGCTCTAAACTCTTTTAGGTCGCTGGAAAATAATTCCGATGATGACCATGGCATCACTGGTGTTCATTTTCGGGTTTCCAAAAGAGAAATTGCTGCCAAATTGTTTTTAAATGAAAGTTGTTTGGAAAATTGAGTTTTGTTTTGAAAATTCAAAAGATAAATTTGAATTGTTTTCAAAATGGTTTTGAAAGGTTGAAAAGACTCTGGAATATTGTATAAGAATATTTATGGAATATGATTGGATTGATAACTTATACAAATAGAAAGTGTTAATGTAAATTATGAAATTGTGATCGGAATTAAAGTTCATTAGCAAATGAAATCTATAAATGTGAATTGAAAGTATAAGGAAATAAATTCATATATGAATAAAATGGTGAATATAAATTGTAAATGGATTTATAAATGAAAATAAAATTCCTTAATAAAATGGAATTGTGAATGTGAATGTATAAATGATTGTATAAATCAAGATGTAAATAAGTTGTTAACTTATAGGATATTTGAAATCTGATTGGAATGGAATTCAAATTGAAGACGAATGAATTGGTAATTGGAACTAATTTAAGATAGTGCAGTTGTAAATGACAGATAATTGATAAAATTCAATATTTTAGAATTGAAAGTAAATTGAATCCAAATTAGATTGGAATTGTGAATTGAACTCAAATGAGAAATTGAAATGTGAAATTGAATTCAAATAAAATTTGAAATGTAAAATTGAAGATAATGGATGTAACTTCAATCGCGAATTTAAAGAGAATATAAGCAGTTTATATTGAAAATTTTGTAATAGAATTTGCAAAATGGTTTGAATGTGTAACTAGATATCATGGCTAGTAGATATACAGGTATAAAGGGATTGGAAAATTTATTTCACAGATAATTCGAATTGCTCGAAAAAGGTATGTATTTGAATTATAATATGAGTTTTTGATGATTTCTCTCTAGCCGCTTGGCTTTTTCTTTTTCTTTTTGAAATCCGAGAGTCCGTATGGACGTTTTGTAGTCGTACCGTATTAGCCGCGCAAAGGAGACGCTGGCGAAATTTTTCGAAAATTTAGGGCGTTAGAAAAATTTTGAGAAAATTTGGAAGTTTAAAATTTGAAGTTAAACTCGAATTTGAATTTTGAAGTAAACAATGTTGTTTGAAACTTAAAATTTAAGTTGGAAAGTTAGTTGATATGATAACGAATCTTTAGTAGGAAGATCCGTTTGAAAAGTGATAAAACTATTGGATTGTGAAAAATAGTAGACGAGTTAAGGACCATTTTTCCTAACTTGTAATTTCGAGGACGAAATTCTTTTAAGGGGGGAAGTTTGTAACGACCCAGAATTTTGAACGAATTAAATTGAGAATATTTAATTTATTTTAAATATTTGAACGATGATTTAATTTGAATCCCCGATATAACTTTGAAATTGGCGATTAAATTATAGAATTTAATCTATTGAAACTGGATAAAAATTTGTATCTTCGACTTTAAGCCGAAGAAAAATATTTCGAAAGCTTTTAAAATTTGTTTTGATAATACTGGAGATGATTGAAGCTTCAGAATTTAATTTCGAACTGTTTTGTTAAGTTTTGAAAATAATCACTCGAACCGATATTTATAAAATAGTCAATTTTCAAACAGTCTCGGAATTCGACGAAACTAGTTCCATTGGGTCCGGAATATTGTATTATTGTCGGATTTCCAATTTCGTATTTTTTGGAGTTAATCTGTGAGCACACGACGTGTAAACGCATCGAAATTTATTCGAATTCGAATTTAAATTTAAATTTAAATTTGTCACTCATCACCACGTTTTCATCCCTAAAGCACGCCCCAGTGTCTACGCCGAGAATCACGAGAGTAAACGTGCGAACCATCCTCTTCCATTTTTAAATTTCCCCTTCCTTCCTCTTTTCAGATTCGAACCAAACGAAATATCTTCGTTCGCAATTGAAAGGAAAAAATGGCATCCCCTCCCGTTCGAAATCAAAGCCCTCCCCCTTAAACATTTCGAATCTGAATATAAAAAGTCACGAGCCTCCTCTATAAATTTCAAATCTTTCCTCCTCTCTGTTAAACCAATCGCGATGTGATGATAGAGCGAGGCAGTGGAGGGCGCGACAGTGTCGCTCGTCTCGAGTTCGACTGGGCAGTTCGTCGAGGCTAGGGCATCGGGGCAGCGCTCGAAGCCGGAGTCGCGTTTCTGTGATGGCGGAGTTCGCGACTAGGGTTTGGGAAGGCGACGTCGCTGGGGTTTCGCGAGGATCAATTTGAGTTCGGCGGCGGCGGTGTTCGCAAGTTTGATTGGGGCTGCAGTTTGGAGACGCTCGCGAGTTGATGGGGAGGCAGCGCGGGGTCGCGATTAGGTGAAGGCAGCAGATCGACGGCACAGTCGAGTCGTGGGGTCTCGAGCATCTCGAAGTGGCGGCAGCAGCATGGGTTAGCCGCGACATTGATGAGCTGGGATGGGATCGACGATCTGTGGTCGTCTCATTTTCGATTAAAGGTAATTTAATTTGTTTTTATCTAATCTATATAAATTCAGATCATATCTTAAACTGTAAAAATATATCTGTAAATGAGATTTAAGTAGGCAGCAATTTAAAAATAAAATAAAATAAAATAATAATACTTTGGATTGTCAAATATATAAAAGAAATTAAGTTTTGGAAATTTAAACTGTTAGAAAAGAAAGCAGAAAATTTGTTTCAGCTAGTAAATAAAAATGTAAATAGAAACTATATGCATGAATAAGATTTTGGGAATATAAAGGAGTTTATATGTAGATAAGGTTTTAAATTTTTAACAGTAAAATTAATTACTGCTTTAATTTGCAGAAAGGAAAACAATAAGTATAAAACAGGAAAATTTTAAATGATTGAAGTTATATGAAAACAGATTTATATATATATATATATTAATTTAAATATAAAATTTAAGTTGAAATAGGAATATAAATATATATATATATAGAACAGTTGTAAATGTATGCAGTTTACGATTAAGAAAATTTGTTTAAAACTAAATTTTTTAGTTGAATTAAAAAGTTAGTTTCACAGGGAAAATATTTTTTTTTATTTGTTTGAGAATTAAAACAGATAAGATAAAAACTTTTGGTTAAGTAAATAAATTTAACGATAATTTAATTGTTGGATTTAATTCGAGTATTGATAGAATTGTGTAATTATTTATATAAGGTTTCGAATCGAGAATCAAGCCGAAATGGAAAATGGGATTGCAAGATTTAAAGCTAAGGTGAGATTTTCTCACTCGAAGGAAATTTGAATTTACAGTTATTATTGATGGATGATTGTTATTGGATGTGCTATTAGATATGATAGGATATATCTATATATATAGCAGTATATACATATTGGCATATGTATATACTGGATTGATGATTCCCGCCTCGTATAGCGGATGAGACCCTATTGCGCCGTTAGTAAGCGGATTTATAAAAACCTATATACCGCGATAATTCCGTACTGGAGCGGAATTGGTATTGTGCTGACGTCTTTGGGTGCAGGGAAACAGGTTGGAGGGATCCAACTGGACCCCTCACATTGATTTGATTTATTTCTATTGTGATATGAATTTGTGAATGATTATAGTGATGCTATTAATCATATTGCTGTCTAGAAATTGCTTGAAAGCTAAAATTTAGCTGAATGGATGTTTTGACATCATTGGATTCCAAAGATAAACGAAATTGAATTTTTGAGATTCAAGTAGAAAATTTCTAAGTGAATCAATTTTTGAAATTGAAGAAATTTTGAAGAAAAGAATTTAAAAGTATAAAAGTTGTTTTTATAATCGTATCGAATAAATTCCAGGATAAAGTGAAAATGCTAAATAAATGGATTTCATAAAACAGTGATTTTAAATTGAAGAAATTAATTTAAATTTGGATTTTTAAATAGATTAAAAGAAACGATTGAAATTTATTTTCTTAAAAAGGAATTTATTTAAAAGAAGATAAGTTGGAAATTCAGTTTGAAATTTAATTGGTAAATTGAAATAAGTTGTGAAATTAATGTAAAATGATTTAAATTTGAAGAATCCATTTAAAAATGGAATATTGAATGATTTGAGAAAAATAAGGAATTTATTTAGTAGTGATAAATAAATTTAGAAATCAATAATTGAAATTGATTTGATATTGAAGTTCTTATAAATAAAATTGGAATTTACAAATGCTGTTTATAAATACGAAATCACTTATTTTGATAAGTAAAATATAGAAGTTAATAAAAAGGAGATTTATAAGTCGAGGTTGTTATTAAAATAGAAATGGAATTTATAGACGTGTTTATAAATTCGAAATAGATTGAATTGGATAAATTTCTTTATAGAAGATTTTTAAAGAAAAGATATATTCACAACTCTGGACCGTGAATATATTATTGAATAAAATGGATTCATTTTTGAAGAAGTGATATTTTAAAATGAAGTTAAATTGTTTTTTACGATGTTTTAAAATGTATTATGAATCGAAAGCATAGATTTCAACATACTTGTTGAAATAGGCGTTTTCGAGAAATTTAAGGAAATGGTGGACTGTAACACTGTTGTTATAGTAAATGATTTCCGAAAGGAAATGTTTTTATGTAGTATTGGGATTTACATATATCTATCTTAATTTTCGAATCCCTATACTAGTGATTTTGGGTCGTCGTAACGATGTTTTACGTAACATTCGTTTTGACCCAAATAAATGCGTTAAAAGAATATTTTCCTTAAAGGATGAATATATACTTAAATTGATTTAAGTGTATCGAATATTTTCAAACGTTGAAAATTTATGGATTTGTGAATTGCTGACTTATTATTAAATAAGTATGGAATGTTTTCCAATATTAACTGAACTGTTTTGAGATTTTATCTTCAAAGATAAAATGAAATGTGGAAATTGATTTGAAAATTGTTTTCAAATGGTCAAGTGTGGAAATTTTATATCTCGTAAAGATATTTTTGAAGAATAAATAAATTGGAGAATTATTTGGAATCTGATGATGTGCGCATCTTTATTGATAGTTAAATAACCGACTATCAATAATTACCTTTAGATAGGTATTTGTTGTGAATTGGATGAATTGAATGCCACACTTATTTTTAAATAATCGCTTACTATTCGGGTTAGCCGGGAAAGGACCGTGGGGTCGTATAACCCATTCCGAATATGTGATACGTCGTTATGAATCGCAATTGAAGACCGGTGTTGAAGACCGGATATTTTTGAAAACGGAAGGATTACCGTCGAGTTACTCTACATCGACTGATCTTCGATTTAGAGGTTTTATCACCCTTAGTGACGGGAAGTCCTGACGTGATTGAAAATTATCCGGATGTGCAAGGGCTTCGTGAGAAGTGCCTTCGGTTCTGTTCGATCCCGGAACAGACTTGTATGGATTGTGTGTCTGACGTTACAATTTGAGATATAAAGCTGATTTCTTTCAAATACATTCCTGTTGGTGGCGGAGAATTTATTCTCTTAGCTTAACACCCTTCTCTGAGACGTACGAGCTCAGAGGTTATGTAGTTGAAATTTATCAGCGATATATCCCAATTTGGTAACGTGGCATACTGAGTGTTGCTGTGAGATGATCAGTGTTTGATCATTTGTGATATGATCATTTGTTTGATCTTATATCTTTGTGATCATAGGTTGATCATTTTGTTTGACCCGAAGCAGGGCTTTTTGAGAAAGCGTAGCTTTGTGGACGAGACTTCGTCGAGCCTCACACCCCGGAAATGGTCGAAACAGGACGAATGCAGCAAGGTTCTAGGGAGTAGCGCCCCTTAGTGTATGTCATTCCTTCTGGATAAAGGTGGTATCATGGTATGGAGCCCAGATACTTAACCTCTGTGGTTACTGCATTATTATTATCTATGTGGTTTGTTGCGAATCGGGGATCCTCGGGAAGATCGGTGACGATCGGGGGATGGCATACGCGTGTCAGTAGTTACCTATTTTTGCAGAGGTAACCCGGCCTTGTGTTGGCAGAGATCCGGTTAGGTTCTCGGGTCGTCTATTCCAGGGACGTACCCATCGTGGATAGGAAGTTCCTTAGCCTGACCATTTGTTGGAAATCCAAAGAAACAATACGTGACTTGTACGGTTTTAGTTGTAGAACCTATCATTCACTTATGGTGGCGCCCCACTGTTTGGATGGTAGCTATAGTAGGCATAGTTCGAAATGTCTATGCTGGCTAAGATTTATATTATACTTTCGAAATGTTTTCTACACTATGCACTAATAATAATATAAAAAAGAATTTGATTTTTGCGTAGTAAGCATCTTTGACTATCATAAGAAGAAATCTCCTCAAATTCTGCGTTTGCATTGTGTGTGTGGTGGGAGGTCTTATGGTAGTTTCATTTTCCAAAAGCATTTCGAATTGACTTTAAAATTATCCTGTTGTTTATTTTAAAGAATAACTGTTTTACGATCTCACACCAGTCACCATGACTGACTCGGAGTTTATTGTTTCCTTCTAAACTCTGGGTGCCCACCAATTTCCACACGGGCAGTCTAGAGTTAGATTATCAGGATATTCTGGATATTCTGGAGCTTTGGAGATAAGCTGGATGACGAGACGTAGTATTTGTATCTGATAGTATTTATTCCGCTGTGTATTCTGTATGAGGACAAGTTATATAACTGTCCATTGTTGTATATTGACTCTGATGATTGATGTATATATAAAATGATATAGTTCTTTCTTTTAAAGATTATTCATTTATCTATTATATGTTGTTCAGCTGCGATGTGTAAGATTCTGATATTGTTCTGTTTCTGTTCTCTGTTGTTGTTCTGTTATTCTTCTTTCTTCTCTTCTTTCTTCTTCTCCTTTTCTTCTATCTTTTCTTCTATTTCTTTTTCTTAAAACCCTCACTATTGGAGTTTCCGGCACTCGATTGCTCGACAGTCGATAAAGTGAGTATCGATGTCGAATTTTCGAAAGTCGAAAATTTCGGGACGTGACAAAGTGGTATCAGAGCATATGGTTAAGCGACAACCCTGCTCTGTTGGGTGTTACTCATTAGAGATAGAGTCAGTAGTACTCTAGAATGAGTTGAGTGTAATAATAGATACGAGCGCGTATTTGTTAGTGAATATAAAATTTGTTTTATATTGTGATGATTGGTTTATTGAGTGGTATATGAACCTTCGTCGGCACAGTCTTGCAAAACTGTATCGAAGGGGTTTCTAAACGCTCGAATAGAACAATTCGGCACAGTATTGTTTTAAATAGGGTGAATGAGATAATTTTACCCAAAACTATTTTTGTATAGAAAAGAAATGATTTTCTGTAAATTATTATAGTATATGGTTGCATGGATGTTAGGAAGTTATAATAGTGAATTATCATCACTAAAATTGAATAAGAAATTGAAATCGTAACTCCAAAGTTAAGAAATAAATTCACATATAAATGAAATGTGAGAATGTAAATTATAAATGTGAATTACAATTTAAAACAGAATTCCAGAGAAGTTTTTGGAAATGTTTTGAAAAGAATTTGAAAATTTTGGAGATTTGGGAAGTTTAAATCATTTTTGATTTAAAAATGGATTTCGAAGGTGTTGAAAAGTATTTGGAGAATTCAAAGCTCTAAACTCTTTTAGGTCGCTGGAAAATAATTCCGATGATGACCATGGCATCACCGGTGTTCATTTTCGGGTTTCCAAAAGAGAAATTGCTGCCAAATTGTTTTTAAATGAAAGTTGTTTGGAAAATTGAGTTTTGTTTTGAAAATTCAAAAGATAAATTTGAATTGTTTTCAAAATGGTTTTGAAAGGTTGAAAAGACTCTGGAATATTGTATAAGAATATTTATGGAATATGATTGGATTGATAACTTATACAAATAGAAAGTGTTAATGTAAATTATGAAATTGTGATCGGAATTAAAGTTCATTAACAAATGAAATCTATAAATGTGAATTGAAAGTATAAGGAAATAAATTCATATATGAATAAAATGGTGAATATAAATTGTAAATGGATTTATAAATGAAATGGTTTTAATGAGCATTTGAATTGAAACCTTTAGCCTTTTGAAGTGAAATGTTGAACTGAGATTGATTTAAATTGAATTTTTGGAACTAAAGTTGTTTTGAATTGATTTGTGAAATTGGGAGAAACAATTCCAATTTGAAACTGTTTTCGGTATAAACTCTTTTAATATACAAACTCTTTTAGCATATAAACAATTTTTCTCATATAAACCATTTTAATATATTAATAATTTTTAATACATTAACTATTTTTAATATATAACCTATTTTAATATATAAACTATTTTTAATATATAAACTATTTTAATCTATAACCTATTTTAATATATAAACTATTTTTAATATATAAACTATTTTAATCTATAACCTATTTTTAATATATAAACAATTATATATATGTATATATTATTTTAAATTTATAAACAACTTTTAATATATATTATAATGCATAAACTACTTTTAATGTATAACTATTCCAATATATAAACTACTTTCAATATCCAAACTGTTTAAAGTTGGAACTATTATGATTTAGATTTAATTGATTTAAATGCGAATATTTTGACATGATGGTTTAACCTATTTTGTGGTTATGATTTTGAAATTAATATGATTTAAAGTGAATAATGATTTCGAAAGTGAATATGATTTTGAAAGTGATATGATTTTGAAGTGAATATGATATTTTGATATCAATTATAAATCGGTTTTGGAAATGTAAAAGAACCAACCGGTGTGAAATAAGCGTTTGGTTGTTAAAAAGACCAAGATAGGATAGTGTCATACTCTCTGCCAATACCGAAAACCACTTTACAACTGTGCATGTAGTGGAGAATCTAGAACGAAGTTGGATGGTTTGGCGAATGCTACTGTATGAGGTATGACCGCAGCCCTGACCCCCTCGAGTCAGCTTGATATGACTAAAATAGGAGCTATACCTGGGCCAAGTGAGGTCGCTCGTCCGATCGGACATGCTTCTTTGATACCATATCTGTTACTTTGTGATTGATTTGGTGGCCACCTTCGATTTGATTATGGGAGTGTGTTCTGAGGTGGGCGGTAGTAGCTACTATGCGTTACCACCAGCCCGGTTTTTGCAAAACTGTAGTATCCTACCCTGGGCATTGCCTCTTGTGCCTTGTCATATGCCTTATCGAGCCCACTACGACTTTGGTTTGTATCGTACCTATGGAGTGCTCCCTGAGTATCCCACCGGTTTGGTGGAGCTTACAGTATCTGTATAGACTACGGTATTTATATAAAAATGTGTTAAGGGGGATATGGGTAATTCCTTAACTCTATTTTAATACTTTACTTTACTGTAGATATATTATAATAGCGTATTGTATTATATATGTAGATAGTTTAACGGATCCTTAGGAGATGGAATCCCGAACATCTCTTAAGTTATTGCACGCACGTTAGACACTAGATAGGAGATATAAAATCCTGTAAACATCTTTGAAGCCATTACACTCATATTTATTTACTCTTGATTTAACTTACATAAGATCTTTTAGTTTTGATTCGAGTGTTTTGTCTTTTCATTACGCTTGGCTCAGCCTGAGTTTTTCAGTGTTGAAGACATTATTTGTGGAGGACGAAGACGAAGTTTTGGTATTATATTATTAGTAATATTCCACTACATCATGTTGTTCCGCTACATTATTTATTTATTCCTATTGTATGTATACTTTGATTGTATTGTAAAAGTGTAATCGCATGTTATTTGTAAAACAACTTCATGAACTATTTATTTGATTATTATATTTTGTCATTCCGCTATGAGATTCTATGTTTTGTATTTTTTCCTTCTTTTCTCTTATTTTCTTATTTACCCCATTAACAATCGTCCCATTTGAATGGTTTGAGTTGACCTGTATGGTTTATTGTCGATTTAAACCGTCCAAAAAGGCGAGTCGTTACACATTTATAGTAATTTCATTTATGAAAGTTAAATAATTTTTGTAAATATGATCTATAAAGTATGGTTTATGAAACATGGTATGAAAAAGAATTTTTTTTAATTAAAAGTGTAAACCAAAATAGTAAACTTAAAATTAAAACTAAAAGTGAAAGCTTGCAAGAAAATAAAATTAAATGTGTAGATTTAGAAGAATGAAATTAAAGTGTAACCTAAGTATGATTCAAATACATGTTAAGAAAACTCTATAAAACCTATATTTTGTTGACATTACTTTGTATGATTTCTTATTGATTTGTAAGTTAATTCTATCTTGAATAAAAGTTAGGATATATAAAATAAAAGTATTTATAATAAGAAATGTTTTATATAAAAAGTAATTTTTTATCGATAGGATTTATAAAATAAATTTTATAAATAAAGAGGTAGAAATAAACATATTGTGCTTTTACATATAAATATTCATGAGTACAAATATTTTAAAGGAATTTTTTGGATAGTTTGGGGAAAACGTCTCAATTGGATTTGTGATAATTTAAGTAATCTTCTAAGTGACAATCAGATGATTGCCTAGGCAACCATTATAGTATACTTAGTAAATTATTCTCATTTCATTGAACCTAAAGCAAGTGATAGTAGGAAATTGTTAAAAATATTTTATATCAATATATGTGGTAATATTTCAAAAAATTTAAAATAAAATCCGGGTATTTAATTCTAAATGTTCTTTAAAAGTAACTGAAAAAAAAGAATTTTGATATAATGTGTTTTAGTTATATAAAATTTTGAGATAAGTTATGTAAATTCTCAAATTTAGAATGAAAAATTTAAACCAGATTTAAAATATATTAAGTTGAAAGAGAGGATTTTAAATAAACATTGTCTTATTAAAACCATGTCCTTGTTTTACGTCTAAACTATATAAACTATTAGATGTTATTAGGCCTTCATCTGGATTTAAAACAAGAGAAAAAAAACAAATTTAAATTTGTATTTTGTATATACTCTCAAGATATAGTAGAGTGTTATAAAATTTAAAACTTAAGTTATATTTATGAAATGTTTTCAAAAATGATGTTAGTAGTAAAAGAGATACATTTTATATAAATAAATGTGCAGAGAAAAAGGAGTTTAGGAAATAACTTCCAATTTTGTTCTGAGATAGTTTAGAAAATCTTTTGACTATAACCAAAGGCTAATGAGCAAAACAGTATGCTTAGGAGGTTTTCTCTATCTTTGAGCAATCCAGACGGTTGTGAACCCAAAAAAACATTAAGTTTTGATAAGTCATTAAATATCTTGAATAATGTTAAGTGTTAGTTTGTTCTTTGTTGATTGTTGTGATAAATTTCTGAGTCGTTATGTTCCCCACTCTCTTAAATAGCCCTCTTTCTAAATATAAGTAATGATGTTAAAAATTATTTTTAAATATTTACATATATTTATTTGGATGTCTAATATGAATATTTAAATGGTATTTATAAATGAAATTTAACTTATGTGAAGTAAGAAATTTTAGAAATGAATTTTGTGAAGTATTTAAATTTTAAGGATTATTGATTTTGGCATAAATGAGATTTAAATAAGTGTTTTCTAGTATAAAATTTAGAGATATTATATAAAAGGTGCATATGTAAATTTTTCCATTTTAAATTTTATAATATGGAAGAAATGAGTTGGAAAGTTATTATTTATAGTATTATATTTTTGGAAAAAAAATTTAAATATCTATTTTTGAAAGAAAGGGTTTTTGAGGTATTTACTTGGTGTTAAAACTGGTCTACCATGTACTTAGAGATTCTTAGGCATGGGTCTAGCTAATGTGTGGACTAAATTCTATAAGAACAAGGATAGATGTAACGGCCCCTTAAGGGACTGTTAATATCAAAGGATCTCACTTTTATCACTTGAAAATAATTCTGGTGATGACTGCAGCATCATCAGAGTTCATTATGGGTCTCCAAAGTGAGAAATGAATAATAAACATATTAAGACATCAAGCATATATAAAAGTATTTCAAAAGGTGTCTTATAAATAAAAATAAAAAGTATTCATTATTTTAAATTTAGAGAAAACCTAAGTAAGAAGTTTAAATGTTGTATCAGCCGATTATTTTAGTACAATATATCAAAATTCTAGATTCTTTACTTCATTCATTTTTGAGGATGAAAAGTTTTGGGTGGAGGAGATTGTAACGATCCATATTTTTAACCATTTAAAAATATTAAATAGAATAATTTTTTGAATAAATTGTTAGAAATGAAAGTTTAAAATAAATAAAAATTATATGATTAAAAAGTGTTTTAATAAGTTTAATATGAAAAGAATTTAATTTAGTTTGCGAGTTTTGGAAAATCTACTCTGTTTCAGATTTAATTAAAAACCAGTTATTATTTTAATGAACAATATTATTTTTCAAAATGTAAATATTTTACATAAAAAAATATACTAGAAAATTTTCTAAGTAAGACGTCAAAGTCCATTTCATCAAATTCCGATCTCTCTAGATCCATTTATTGCAATCTGAAGACTGTTGTACATTTTGAGTCGGTATAGTTAACGGTAATAGTGAAATTTTGACGCGGTTATCATAACAGAGATATTACCGTGCCATATGGTTCATCTTATCTCCCTGATCGCCATTGGTATATTTATTTCTGTGTTTCGACATCCAGTTTTTAACGTAGAGTGGTTGAATTTTAGCATATAAGGCAGATTATAAATTGAAATAGGACCGATACACATATTTTTGGGCTGCGCTTATAGGTGAGAATCAGTCCCACCACATCGCCCATTATATTTACAACTACCTATTTGTTCTCTCCTCTTTGTAGTACTTCAGTTACGAGTATTCAAAGCAAACCAAAAAAATACTAATATTCTATTATCATTAAATCCTATTCATGCATGATCAAAGAAAAGAAAACGCCTCCATCATTTTCGAATCCCAGCACCTTTTGCTTGCCTTTCCTTAGCCGCATCTCCACCCGTCTACTCCCCATCTTCCTCCTCCATTTGCCGCTTGCCCAGACCTTGCTTTTGCCTTCCCTTTTTCTCTAACTCACCTGAACCAAGACCGCATCACACTCTCCTCCGCCACGCCAAACCCTACCTCCAGCAACCCACATCCCACTCTCCTCCACCATCCGCCTTCCCAGATCACATCACCAACCCAGAAAGCCTCCACTGCAACTTCAACTTGCCACTTCCCTAGATCCACCGCCTCTCAGCACCTCCCCAGACCCACATACCCATCTCTCTATCCACTCGCCTTCCATAACCTTCCACCCTCCCTATCACCAAAGTGCCACTTCACTCCACTGCTACCCTACCACCGAAGCAAACCGCCACCCATACACCTGCTACCGCCAAAGCTTCTATCATCAAACTGCTCTCCACCCATGTCATAGCCTGCACCCAGACCCGGCAGCTTACACCCAGACCCAACAGCCACAACACTAGATCTCTAGCCTTCCAGAATCTGTCACTCTTTGTTCGCTTGAGATTTGCCACCCATCAACATTTCTAGAACATAGTCGAGACGCTACAACCTCTTTCCACCTGTTGAACACCTCCTAAGCTCCGCTAGTCTAACCCGAAGCCATTATATTAAGTGTTAGTGTCCGAAGTGTGTGTTAGATTCAAATCCGGAGCGTTTGTGTATGTTAAGATCCGTAGACGTATAGCTTTTTGTGTCGACCAATTTTCAGCTTTACGTACGAAGATGAGTGTTCAAGCTCACGAAATACTAAATTCTATTACAAGTTAAACCAATGTCGTGATAGGATAAATTTTAGTGGATATTAGGCTCAGATCCTTAAAATTAAACTTAATACACGAAAACTCCTTCCCAAAAAAAGAATATAAATTAGGTCCCTAAAATTAGGTTACTGAATAATTGCATGCATTTATGCAATTATTCAGCGGATAATTGCAGACATTTATGCAATTATATCCAAAAATTGCATAAATGTCCGCAATTATTGAGTGAATGATTGTGGAAATTTACATAATTTTTTTGGTGAATAATTGCGGAAATTTTCGTAATTTTTTCAAAAAGTTGCAGAAATGTCCGTTATTTTTTGGTGAATAGTTGTTGAAATTTCCGCAATTTTTCAGTGAATAATTGAAGAAATATCTGCAATTTTTGGATATAATTGCATAAATGTTGGCAATTATTCACTAAATAATTGCATAAATGCATGCTATTATTCAGTAACTTAATTCTAGGGACTAAATTTACATACTTTTTTTGGCTAGGATGTTTCTTGTATTTTGAAACTTAATAGGGACTTTAGCCAAACTGTCCCTAAATTTTATTTTATGTTTAAATTAATATTGAAAATTGAACACCCTTGCTAGTTGGACACCATAATATGTGATAATTAATAATTATTGTGGTATATGTTTAATTAATTTTATTTAAATGTTGATTGCATGTGTAGGCCTATAAGTTATTATAATTGATGATATTATGATTATATATATGTGTGTGTGTGTGTAGTGATATAAAAACCTTTGACATTTTATATGGATATTTGGAAAACATTAGGATATATAGTTTTATTGTTTTGGCTAAAAATGTGACTTTTGACAAAATTATCGTTTCGTCCTTATTTGAATTTTTTTTCACAAAAGGACGTGTTTAATTCTGAATTTTTTTATGTAATGATAAAGGAAATTTGAAATAAGATAGTCTAAAATTGGGTAGGAAGTTTATGTGCAGATTTTTCAGAATAGATATTTAATTATATACGAATAAGCAAGTGATTTGTAAAAAATGTGTCATTTTGACTTGAATTTTTTTTCTAACTCCACTAGATAAAAATAAAAATATTTTGTAAAGAAACAGATATTTAATTCGGCCATTTTAATATTTTTATAATTTATTTTAAAGAAAATAGCTTTGTTGTAAAAATGTATTTTTATAAAAATAATTATTTTGACCTAAAATTTTTTCTATAGCTCTAGTAAATTATTTGAAGAATATTAAAAAAAGGGACCTAAATTTAATTCGGTCATTTTATTAATTTTAATAATTTAATCTTTGAAATCAACCATTTGAAAATTTGGGAAAATTATTAATTTTATTTGGTAAAATCTTAAACTTTACTGGAAATATAGAAAAGGTGTTTTAAGAAAATAAAAATTTAATTTGGAATTTTTCTGTAAATTTATAAGTTTTTATAGTTTAATTAGTGCGAAATCTGATGTATTTTGACTATGAAAAATAATAAACATTTCTGGAAAATTCTGAAAATTTTTCTGCGAATTATTGAAGTAAAATGAATAACTTTCATGTCGAATACTTTCTAAAATTCCATACAGATTTTTTTTGTAAGATTTAAAATGCACAAAACGACATATTTTTATAAATGAATGACTGTTTACTAAAGGGACCGGGACCTGATATTGACATACTCTCTGTCAATATCGGAACCACTTTAATAACTGTGTAGACGGTGAATGTTTTCCAAAATGTAGAGGTTGAATTTTTGAAATTTTGATGGAATGAAGTAAGAGAACGATAATGGCTTACCCCAACACATGTGTCAATTTGAAATGACTAAAACATGAGCCTACGTCTGGCCAATTGGTTAGCTACATTTAGTGGAAATATTTTCCTTGAATTACTATGTCGATTTCGAACTCAATGGGCGCACCTCGATCTTTGATTGATGGATGCGGTTGACCGTTAAGGGTTATGACCAACGAGAAAGGGTAAACTAGTAGAATCCTACATTGGGTATTGCATCACGTGCCTTGTCATACTATTATCCCCATACAAGATTGTATGATCTAGATTAACCCTAGAGGGGGGGTGAATAGGGTTATAGCAAATTTTCTCGAATTTAAAATACAATATAAACTGCAGATATGTAAGTATGCTGAAAAGTAAATCACACACAGAATTTACCCAGCTTCGGCAACCCATGCTTACTGCTACATTCCCAGATTTCTATTAGAATTAAACAGTATCCCGCTTACAAACTCTCTAACAGACTCGCAAACCCTGCTACCGCCTATAGAGTTTTGCAAACTAGCAAACCCTGCTCACTGAACTAATCCTAACTAGACAATCTGACACAACCTAAAACCTAGGTGGTGATTTACCCTGATTTGATTCTAAGAGTACAAACTTCAAAACAACAAGAGCAAAAATGAAATAGAAAACTTGAAACCAATTTTTGCCCTTAATCAAAAATAACCCCGGCCCAAATGAAATAAAATAACAACTAAAATTAAAGCCCTTGTTTAATGAACAAGGCCGGCCCCTTTTATTTTCTCTAGCTCGTTCTTATTGTGATAATGGTGACTTTCGTTCTTCTGAACTCAGAAATTAGGGCTTCGGCTTGATTTATGTTGATCGATTGATTGTCGCGTTGTTTTGTCGATCGATATCTCTTCGCTCTGCTACTTCTCTTGATCGTTCTATGAAATTTGGGTTTTGATACCGTTGGCTTGGTTGCTACGAGATGATCGATTTCGACTTTATCTCTAGTATGTTGTTTTTCCTTTTGATTTCTGGTTTGTTTGCTTGGATCGATTGTTCTTTTTGTGCCACACCAAGTCGATGATGATTTTGGAGTCTTTATATAGGGTTTTCGAAACCCTTGAATTCATCTGATTTGAGTTGCTTGGCCTCCACGTTGTTGAATCTTTCCATTATTTTGTTGTGCTATTTTGGGTATATACTTCGTACCCACGGCTTTGATTTTGAAACGTTTGATCGTTCTTTGATTGATATGCCAGAAACTTTCCTAATTTAACTCTGATTCTTTTTTACTTTTTCAATTTGTATCTACACTTGATTTCTTTTCTTTACCACCACGTCTCTGACTTGTTCAATGTTGACTTCTATTCTGGACATTTTTGTTGTACTGCACTACTTCATTGCATTTGCATCATGTACAACTTGTAATTGTTGCATCTCTGGTCTCATATTGAATTTCCTGTCTTGTATTGTGCATTCATGTGCTTGCTGTCCCACATCTGTTTCACTTCGACTTGAATTGTTGTATTGGTCTAGTTCATCTTGAATTTCATGTGTGCTCGAGTCTGGTTTGATGTTGAAACTGCTTAGACCATTTTCCTGACCTTGTATTTGTTTGGACTGACTTGTGTACTCGACCATATTGACTTCAGTTGTATTTGCTTTGAGATGCTTACAAGCTTGGTCTTTGAGTTTGATGGTTGTTGCACTTCACTGCACTTGATTCATTGTTGTACTGTGTTCTCTTTTCACCTCTAGCCTAGTCTCTGACCTGATGTACTTGAGTCTTGACAATTGCTGATCCTTGAATCAGTGCTTTTTGACATGTTTGAGTCTTCGAGTATGTGAACACTTCATGTTAGCATTGTTATGGTGCAGTCTGACTATGTAGTCTATGTTGTGCATGATGACTGCGCACACGAGTTGGCGAGGCAGTGCACACGTGTATAAATGTACACGTGTGTATTGCAGCCACTCATGATTACCTGTCCCTGATAAAAATACTGATATGCACAGATATTACACAATCAAAAATGATGACAATAACCCATATATCTGAGACATTAATAAAAAACAAATTTATATTTTTGCAAATTCAAATTTGTTTATTTTCAGATTACTGCTGTAGTTGCTAATTATACAGGTACACAGGAGACAGGACAAGTACTGGAGCTGGACAATGCAGATAGATGCAGATGTGCAGACAGAATGAAAAAACTGAGTGTTGAGTGTTGTAGTGAGGAAAAAATTGTAAATGTGAAATGTATGAAATCAGTGTATGTAACGAGAGCTGAAAAACTTTGTATTGTATAAAATATTATATTGAATAAAAAATACTGATTGAATTTGATAAATTCTGTGCAATATTATTATTATTCAACATGAATATTTTTTTTCTATATGTGTAAAGTACAATCTGCAAACACATATATAAATTGATATATATTTTGTTATCATCAAACAAGAAACTCAAATCAAACAATCTCCCCCTTTTGATGATGACAAATATATATGTTAAAGATTTTGAAATTCTAATAAATGTGTTTGAGCATGAAATATTTAGCTCCCCCTATATGAATGCTCCCCCTACAACTGAGACCACTTCCTATTTAGAAGATTTAGAAAATTACAGAAGAATAAAAAAAAACTATAAAAGATTAACTAACAACATTTAACAAATTTGGTGAAGTATTCAAAAATATTTACTTCCTTATCAAAATCTTGTTCTTCTCCCCCTTTTGTTATCATCAAAAGACTGACAAAAAACAAATGGAACAGTAGTGGAAAAAAAATGCAAAAAAAATCATAATATATCATAACGAGATAACAGTTTCCACATTGTAGAGAATGGATCGATGATTCGGTTTTTATACAATGAGAAGAGAGAAATTTTAAAAATAATTTGACATTTAAGCACAAAAATAAGCACTTACTAACCACGCATAACCATAAGGACTTTAAAATGGGATTAGCAGTTACTTATTAGTCTAAGCATTTGGAAAATACTTAGCTATCATACTCTATCCATGCATAACCATAAGGACTTTTAAATGAGAATGGAATAATGATAAAATAATTTACTCACATGCTCCATCCATGCATAACCATAAGGACTTTTAAATGAGAATGGAGGCATGAATTTTTTTTTTAAATTTTAAAAGAAATCACTCTTCTCATTTTTCAAAACCATTATGAATGATAGAAAGATGGTAGAAATAGAAATGATCATGGAATAAGTTACCAAGTTAATTATATTATGATTTTTTTTTAATTTTGAAAAGAAATAAAACAAAACATATTTCCACTACTGAACACCATATTCGAATCAATCTTTGAATAATATCCAAAACTGGTTTGAATTCTAGAAATTGAAGTTGAAAATAAATATCCAAAAATATTTCAACCAAAAAATTGAAAATGATTAGTCAATTTCTATAATCCCCAAATCCAAACGTAATTTGGAAAATCTGTCTTCGGGGAGGGGTTTTGTGAAAATATCAGCAAGTTGAATCTCAGTTGAAATATGTTCAATGCAAATGTCTTCCTTAGCAATGTGATCTCTAAGAAAGTGGTGTCTCACATCAATGTGTTTTGTGCGTGAATGATGAACAAGATTATTTGACAAGTCTATTGCACTTTTACTATCACATTTTAATGGAACTTGTTTATAAACTAAGCCAAAATCAGAAAGAGTTTGCATCATCCATAAAATTTGAGCACAACAACTTCCTAAAGCAATATATTCTGCTTCAGTGGTGGATAATGCAACACAATTTTGTTTTCGACTAGACCATGAAACTAATGAATGTCCTAGCATAAAACATGTCCCACTAGTACTCTTCCTATCAACTAATGAACCAGCATAATCAGCATCAGAATAACCAACTAAATCAAAATTTTCACAAGAAGGGTACCATAGTCCAAATTTGTGTGTGTGTGAAAGATATCTCAAAATTCGTTTAGTGGCTTTTAAATGTGATTCTTTAGGATTAGATTGAAAACGTGCACACAAACACACAGAAAACATAATATCAGGTCTAGAAGCAGTAAGATAGAGAAGTGAACCAATTATCCCTCGATATTTCTTCTGATCAACATCAACTCCTTTCTCGTCTTTGTCTAGATTTGTTGATGGGCTCATAGGAGTTCTCAATGGTTTGGAGTTCTCAACTCCAAATTTCTTCAACAGTTCCAACACATACTTGGATTGTGAAATGAAAATACCATCACTGCTTTGCTTGATTTGAAATCCAAGGAAAAATTTCAATTCTCCAACCAAGCTCATCTCGAATTTAGCCTGCATGACTTGTTCAAACTTCTTGCACAAGAGTTCATTAGTAGCACCATAAATGGTATCATCCACATAAATCTGAACAATCAAAAAATCACTTTCTTTATGTAATAGAAACAGTGTCGTGTCAGCACTCCCCTTTTTAAAACCATTTTCCAAAAGATATGTACAAAGGCAGTCATACCAAGCTCTAGGAGCTTGCTTAAGACCATATAATGCTTTTTCTAGTTTATACACATGATTTGGAAAATCATGATTTTCAAAACTGGGGGGTTGTTCAACAAAAACTGCTTCTTTCAAATCACCATTTAGAAAGGCACTTTTTACATCCATTTGTTTAAGTTTGAAACCCTTATAACATGCAAAACTTAGCAAAATCCTAATGGCTTCTAACCTAGCAACTGGAGCAAATGTTTCATCAAAATCTATGCCTTCTATTTGGTTATATCCTTTTGCGACCAACCTAGCTTTGTTTCTAATTACATTTCCTGATTCATCAAGTTTGTTTTTGAACACCCATTTAGTTCCAACAATTGGATAGTTATTAGGCCTAGGAACTAATTTCCAAACTTTATTTCTCTCAAATCGATTAAGTTCATCTTGCATTGCTAAAACCCAACTTTCATCATTAAGAGCCATTTCAACAGAATCAGGTTCAATCTCAGAAATAAAACCACTGTGATAACAAAATGCACACAAATTTTTATCAAATGAAGAGCGAGTGCGTATACCTTCCGTAGGATCACCTATAACCAATTCAGGAGGATGATTGGATTTGAACTTCAATCTATCAGCATCAACAGTCCTACTTTCAGCTTTCTCACTAGATGTCCCTTCTTCAATGCCTTCATGATCTACCCTATCGTCAACCGCCTTTTCAGTCGTCCTTTCCATGTCAGATTCATCGAATTTTACATTGATTGATTCAACAATTGTTTTTGTTCGTTTGTTGTATATCCTATAAGCCTTGCTCCTTGTTGAATAGCCCATGAAAATTCCCTCATCAGCCTTTGATTCGAATTTTCCAAGTTGATCACCTGTGTTAAGAATGAAACAAGGACATCCAAATACACGAAAATAAGAAATGTTTGGTTTTCTTTCATGCCACAATTCATAAGACGTTTTGCCAAGTATTGGTCTAATCATCACTCTATTCATTACATAGCATGAAGTATTCACTGCTTCTGCCCAAAAGGTTAGAGGTAGTTTATACTCACTCAACATGGATCTAGCCAATTCTTGCAATGTACGATTTTTCCTTTCAACCACCCCATTTTGTTGAGGTGTTCGTGGAGCAGAAAATTCATGTTTTAAACCATTTTCTTCACAAAAGCTTTCAAAATCCAAATTTTCAAATTCGCCTCCATGATCACTTCTCAAAGTTTTAATTGAAACTCCTTTTTCATTTTGAACAAGTTTTGCAAATTTAGAAAAATAATTAAAAGATTCAGACTTTTTGGCTAAGAAATAAACCTATGTAAATCTAGAATAATCATCAACCAATACATAACAATAACGTTTTCCATTCAAGCTTGCAATTTCATTTGGTCCAAATAAGTCCATGTGAATTAATTCGAGGACCCTTGATGTGCTAACAATGTTTTTACGGCGAAATGATGATCGACTAAGCTTGCCTAAGGAACATGCTTTAAACACTTTATTATTTTTAAATTTCTGATGTGGTAACCCTCTGACTAATTCTTTCGTTTCAAGTTTTTCCAAGAGGCCCATGCTAGCATGTCCAAGTCTCCTATGCCATAAGGATGCCTCTTCGTCAGTGGCTACCAAACATCTAGAAAGATTTAGATTATCAAAAGAAAGCGTGTAAACATTTCCTTTTCTTTTGCCCATAAAAACAATGTTATTAGAAGATTTATCAATGATTTTGCAAGTATCACTATCAAAAACCACATTCATACCTTTGTCACATAGTTGGCTAATATAAATGAGATTGTGATGCAAATTATCGATGTATAAAACATTAGTCAAGGAAAAAGTACCGTTACCTACTTTACCTTTACCAACAATCTTACACTTGCTATTGTCTCCCATGATCACATTTCCACCTTTAAAATTCTCTAGGCTAAGGAACTTTGATTTGTCACCTGTCATATGTCTAGAACAACCTGAATCTAGATACCATTCTTGTTGCTCCTTAGCCCGCCAACAAACCTACATAGAGAGAGAGGAAGATGACCTAGAGAAACTCTTAGGTCCAATGATATTAGTGACTGAAGCATTATGAATAAACAATCCCTTTGGAACCCAAACTTGTTTTGTCCTTTTATTCTTGTTCCAATAGACATGAAATTTGTTTGTAGAATTCTTAGGAACCCAAACTTGTATAAATTTTGTGTTCTTGTTCCTATGACTACAATTTTTAGCACGATGTCCAATTATTCCACATTTTACACATCTAGCAAAGACACTCTTACCTTTTGCATTATCATCAACTTGTGTTTTCCTAAAACCTAGTCCTTTTCTGTTGTTAGCAAAAAGTTGATTTCCCAATAACATGTTGAATTATTTTTCTCCTCTTGAAAAGTTATTCCGAGTTTTCTCAAGATTTTGGACTTTGGTTTTTAGTGTTGTGTTTTCAGGCACAAGTGAGGTGCATCTATTTATAAAATCCTTTTTCCTAGTGTCAATGGTTTCCTTAAGACTCAAGTTTTCTTTTTCAAGATTCTCAAAGCTATTCTTAAGTTTTGATAATTCTGAATCTAAAATTTTGCATTTTTTACAGTCTAGGTTTTGAATATTTTCAAGTTCAGTTTCTAACCTAGTATTTTCATGGAAAAGTTCTCTCCTATCAGATTTCAGTTTTTCAATTTTAGATTCAAGAGTATCAATTGTTTTAGCAAAATCACAACACATCAAAATAAGTTCTTTATAAGAATAGTTACTTACCTCACAAGATTCCTCTGAGCTTGCTTCTGAATCTGATTTTGCCATAAGACACAAATTAGCCTCCTTTGAGCTATTATTCGAAACTTCCTCTCCTTCTTCATCATCCTAAGTTGCTGCAAAGGCCTTCTTCTTCTTCTTTTTCTTTCCTTTGTTGTTTTTGAGAAGTGGGCATTTTTGTTTGAAGTGGCCAGGCTTCTTGCAGTTATAACAAGTCAATTCATTATCGGAATCGTCAGAATCTTTTGACCTATTACCACTTGTTTTCTTCTTGCGTGGCCCGAATCTTGACCATTTTCTAAGATTATTGACAGCCATTGCAAGCTCTTCAATTGGATCTTCTTCTTCTTCATTGCTCTCTTCTTTGCTCTTTAAGGCAATCGTCTTCTTCTTTGATTCAGAGTTGTTGCGTTCCTCCTTTGTTTTTAGCTCAAGCTCATATGTCATCAAGTTGCTGATCAACTCCTCCATGCTTAGTTTACTCAGATCTTTCGATTCTTGTATTGCCGTGACTTTTGCCTCAAAGTTCATTGGTAAGACTCGTAGCACCTTCCTCACAAGCTCTACCTCAGTGAATACCTTCCCAAGCGCTCTTGCATTGTACACCAAAGTTGAAAAGCGTCCAAACATGTCCTTTATGCTCTCGCCTTTGTCCATCACAAAGTTCTCGTATTCATTGCTGAATAGGGCTAGACGAGACTCCTTGACTTGAGAAGTTCCTTCATGTGTCACCTCCAAAGTATGCCAAATTTCCTGCGCAGTTTTACAATGAGAAATTCTATTAAATTCATTCTTATCAAGAGCACAGATCAAAACATTCATGGCTTTAGCATTAGTAGTTTTTAATTTCTTATCGTTAGCGTCCCACCTATCCTTAGGTTTAGGAATCTCAGTATCACCAACAGTTATAGTGGGAGATTTATAGCCAGTTTCAATAATATCCCAAACATCATAATCAACAGAACTAAGATAAATACCCATCCTAACTTTCCAATAAGCATAATCATTCCCATTAAACATAGGTGGCCTAGTAATAGATTGCCCCTCAGAAAAAGCATTATTTGGTGGATTCATGACTCTAGAGTTAAAGAAAAATACCGGGCTCTGATACCACTTGTAGGATCTAGATTAACCCTAGAGGGGGGAGTGAATAGGGTTATAGAAAATTTTCTCGAATTTAAAACACAAAATAAACTGCAGATAAGTAAGTATGCTGAAAAGTAAATCACACACAAAATTTACCCAGCTTCGACAACCCCTGCCTACTGCTGCATTCCCAGATTTCTATTAGAATTAAACAGTCTTCCGCTTACAAACACTCTAACAGACTCGCAAACCCTGCAAACGCCTATAGAGTTTTGCAAACTCGCAAACCCTGCTAACTGAACTAATCCTAACTAGACAATCTGACACAACCTAAAACCTAGGTGGTGATTTACCCTGATTTGATTCTAAGAGTACAAACTTCAAAACAACAAGAGAAAAAATGAAATAGAAAACTTGAAACCAATTTTTGCCCTTAATCAAAAATAACCCCGGCCTAAATGAAATAAAATAACAACTAAAATTAAAGCCCTTGTTTAATGAACAAGGCCGACCCCTTTTATTTTCTCTAGCCCGTTCTTTTTGTGATAATGGTGACTTTCGTTCTTCTGAACTCAGAAATTAGGGCTTCGGCTTGATTTATGTTGATCGATTGATTGTCGCGTTGCTCTGTCGATCGATATCTCTTCGCTCTACTACTTCTCTTGATCGTTCTGTGAAATTGGGGTTTTGATACAGTCGGCTTGGTTGCTACGAGATGATCGATTTCGACTTTATCTCTGGTATGTTGTTTTTCCTTTTGATTTCTGGTTTGTTTGCTTGGATTCGATTGTTCTTTTTGTGCCACACCAAGTCGATGATGATTTTGGAGTCTTTATATAGGGTTTTTGAAACCCTTGAATTCGTCTGATTTGAGTTGCTTGGCCTCCACGTTGTTGAATCTTTCCATTATTTTGTTGTGCTATTTTGGGTATATACTTCGTACCCACGGCTTTGATTTTGAAATGCTCGATCGTTTGATTAATATGCCAGAAACTTTCCTAATTTAACTCTGATTCTTTTTTACTTTTTCAATTTGTATCTACACTTGATTTATTTTCTTTACCACCACGTCTCTGACTTGTTCAATGTTGACTTCTATTCTGGACATTTTTGTTGTACTGCACTGCTTCATTGTATTTGCATCATGTACAACTTGTAATTGCTGCATCTCTGGTCTCATATTGAATTTCCTGTCTTGTATTGTGCATTCATGTGCTTGCTGTCCCACATCTGTTTCACTTCGACTTGAATTGTTGTATTGGTCTAGTTCATCTTGAATTTCATGTGTGCTCGAGTTTGGTTTGATGTTGAAACTGCTTAGACCATTTTCCTGACCTTGTATTTGTTTGGACTGACTTGTGTACTCGATCATATTGACTTCAGTTGTATTTGCTTTGAGATGCTTACAAGCTTGGTCTTTGAGTTTAATGGTTGTTGCACTTCACTGCACTTGATTCATTATTGTACTATGTTCTCTTTTCACCTCTGGCCTAGTCTCTGACCTGATGTACTTGAGTCTTGACAATTGCTGATCCTTGAATCAGTTCTTTTTGACATGTTTGAGTCCTCGAGTATGTGAACACTTCATGTTAGCATTGTTATGGTGCAGTCTGACTATGTAGTCTATGTTGTGCATGATGACTGCGCACACGAGTTGGCGAGGCAGTGCACACGTGTATAAATGTACACGTGTGTATTGCAGCCACTCATGATTACCTGTCCCTGATAAAAATACTGATATGCACAGATATTACACAATCAAAAATGATGACAATAACCCATATATCTGAGATATTAATAAAAAAATAAATTTATATTTTTGCAAATTCAAATTTGTTTATTTTCAGATTACTGCTGTAGTTGCTAATTATACAGGTACACAGGAGACAGGACAAGTACTGGAGCTGGACAATGCAGATAGATGCAGATGTGCAAACAGAATGAAAAAACCGAGCGTTGAGTGTTGTAGTGAGGAAAAAATTGTAAATGTGAAATGTATGAAATCAGTGTATGTAATGAGAGCTGAAAAACTTTGTATTGTATAAAATATTATATTGAATAAAAAATACTGATTGAATTTGATAAATTCTGTGCAATAGTATTATTATTCAACATGAATATTTTTTCTATATGTGTAAAGTACAATCTGCAAACATATATATAAATTGATATATATTTTGTTATCATCAAACAAGAAACTCACATCAAACAAAGATCACTACCACTTTGTTTTAGTATTGTACTATAGGAGACTCACTATCTACCAATGTTACTGGTTGTGTTACAGGACCTACATAGACTATATGCTTAAAAATGTATTAATGGGGTTAATATCTACATTGCTGATAGACATTTCATGTGTATCGTATCTACTACATATAGATAGTTTAACGGATCCTTAGGAGATGGAAAATCCCTAGAATCTCATAAGTTATTAAGCCATTGTACACATGATATTGAGTTAACTTGCATGAGAATTTTTAGTTCTGACTTGAGTGTATTGTGTTCCTTTATGCTAGGGTCAGCCCGAGTATTTCAGTATTTCGATCGTGTTTGTTCTCAAAGACGAAGATGGAGTTTGGTAGCTGTATTTACTAGTATTATTCTGCTCCATTATTTTGTTATGTCTGTTAAACGTATCACTATGATTATTTTGTAAAATGAAATCAAATGTAAATTGTAAAATAGCTTTATGAACTGTTTTATTAACTATTATATTTTGTCATTTTGCTGTGAGATTCTGTGTAATAGTTGCTTTTGTATCTCATTTCTTTAGAATAAAAACCCATTGATAATCTGTCATTTGGACTGTTGACTGTCGAAATGGCGGGTTGTCATAGTTGGTATCAGAGTAAGGTTGAGCGAACATCTAAGCCTGTTGGGGGTAAACTGATTAAGTGATAAGCAATGGAATGCCCTATTATGAGTTGAGAGTATAGTATGAGAAAGCGTATTTGTATTTTTATATAAGTATCCCTTAATAATAATCCTAAGAGAAAATGTTCGAATGATTTGAAAATGAATATTTAAATGGGTATTTTATAAATTATTTACAAAAGATATGAAAATTTTATGCTCTTGAATTGAATTAGGTAATTGTTATAAAAAGTTGAGTATATTATCAGTCTAAATTTTATGATTAAACCAATTAAATATGTTTTCAGCATCTTTGAGTTTAGACCTATTTAAATAGTGAATTTAATAAATCCTTGGATTTTAAAGACATTTTCTTATAAATCCTGTTTAAAAGTGTTTTTGACAACACTTTTTCTAATATTATTAGTATAAGATATTATTTTAAAACCTCTTGAAATAAAAAGGAATTCCAAGTCAAGAAATCTTTGCATAATATTGTAAGAATATTTCAATCATATATAAGTTTATTTTGAAAATAAATTTGAATATAAAATGAAAGAAATTTTATAAAAAAATATATTTAAAGGGTTTGTTGTAGTAAATGCCTTCAATAATATTTTATTTGAAACTCCTTATATTTTGAATTTATGAAACTTGGTTTAATAAAACAATTTATAGAAATACTTATATTTTTATTTGTGGTATTTTCCATTTTAATTTGTAGGAATTTAATTTTAAAGGAAAAAGATATTTTGAACAAAGATTTATAAACTTTGTTCTGTATGAAATGTATATAATGAATATTATAAATAAAGGCTGTTTGTTAAAATTTTAAGAAAAGATATTTATCTTGAAAAAGAAAATTTTAAAGACTTTGTTTTGTGATTTTTAGGAAGTAGTATTCCTAAATTAACAGGTTTTCTCAAGAATTTGAAATATGAAAATATTGTATAATATTAATTCTATTTCATAGATATAATATTTTTGAAAATATTTATTTTATCCTAAGTATGATATTTATGAAAATATAAATTCCATTTTATAAAGTATATGAAGTTATTTGTTTATAAATGATAATGATTTTGAGAAATATTTATAGTAATTTCATTGATGAAAGTTAAATAATTTTTGTAAATATAATCTATAAAGTACGGTTTATGAAACATGGTTTGAAAAAAAAATGAAAAATTTAATTAAAAGTGTAAACCTTAAGATATAAATAGTAAACTTAAAATAAAAATTAAAAGTGAAAGCTTGCAAGAAAATAAAATTTAAAGTTTAGATTTAAAAGAATGAAATTAAAGTGTAACCTAAGTAAAATTCAAATATATGTTAAGAAAACCCTATAATACCTATATTTTGTTGACATTACTTTGCATGATTTCTTATTGTATTGTAAGTTAATTCTATCTTGAATAAAAGTTAGGATGTAAAAAAAGGGTATTTATAATAGGAAATGTTTTTAAAAAAGGTGATTTTGTATAGGTAAGATTTATAAAATAAAGTTTATAAATAAAGAGCTGAAACTAAATATATAGTGGTATAAGTTATAAATATTTATGAGTACAAATATTTTAAAGGAAATTTTGTTTTGGACAGTTCGGGGAAAACATCTTGATTGGTTTTGTGATAATCTGTAAATCTTTCTAAGTGATGATCAGATGATTACCGAGGCAACCGTTGGAGTACATTTAGTAAATTATTCTCATTTTCAATGTATGATTGAAACGAGTTCGAATCTAAGCGGAACCTAAAGCAAGTGGTAGTAAAAAATTGTTAAAAATAATTCATATCAATATATATAGTAATATTTCAAAAAATTTAATAAAATCCGGGTATTTAATTCTAAATGTTCTTAAAAAGAAACTGAACAAAAAAGTATTTTAATATAATGTGTCTTAGTTATACAAAATTTTGAGATAAGTTAAGTAAATTCTCAAATTTAGAATGAATAATTTAAACTAGATTTAAAATATATTTAAATTAAATAAGAAGATTTTAATAAACATTGTCTTATTAAAACCCTGTCCTTATTATACGTCTAAACTGTATAAACTATTAGATACTTTTGAGCCTTCACTTGGATTTAAAAGAAGAGGAAAAAAAATTAAAACACTACAATAAAGGTTGCAAATAGCGGCAGCCTTTTGCGTCGGTTGGCGAAGGCTAAAATAAGCGGTCGTCGCTAGCCGACGCAAGCTACGAATATACAGGTCAACCCGTGAAACAGAAATCATTTACCCTTTTCCCACCAAATCCCCCAAACCTAAAACAACGAACCAGTTTCACTCCCCCCATCATCCCCCGCCAGCTGCCTCTAGCCGCCTCAATCGTCTAAACCCTCCGAAGCTTGCCGATATCTTCCTCCTCTCCAATTTTAGCTTAATCTTGGTATGATTAAAACCATAATTTCGAAAATTGGTTGATTATGGGTTAGAAATTGTTGATTATTCCGTACTAGATGATGATAATAATGTATTAGTTGATTTGGGGAAATAATTAAAACTAATTTCGAAAATTAGTTGTTTATGGATTTGAAATTGATGACTATTGCGTTTTAGTTGATGATAATAGTGTATTAGTTGATTTGAGGATGTTAATTGGTGGTTTGATTATTTAATTTGTAATTAAAAATTAAAGTTGATTTAGAATCCAACATTTAGTGTATAATCATTGATTAATATGCTTATTGATAAGTTTACACGAGTGTTTGTTATAGTTTAGAACAATGTTTGTTATAGATTACGCAAAAATTAGTGTATAATTATCGATTAATATGCTGCTAGATTGGTATGGTTAAACATAAGTAATATTTTTTAATGAGTTAGTGTGTGTTAATTATAAGTGTTTGTGGTTGGTATAAAATAAATTTATTTTAATTTATTATAAGTGCAAACTTTAAATTTTAGTTTACAAAATCGGTAAATTAAAATTTTAAATAGTTAACTGAATTGTAAAATATGTTTTAAAAATTCAAATTTAGTTAATGAAAAATTTAAATAGTTGAATGAATTATAAAATTAAGAAATGAAGTGAAATAATAAATTAAGAAATAATAAATTTTAGTTTTAAATAAATGTTAAGACAAATTGTTATTGTTTTAATTAGGATGTTTGTAATTTATTAATTATTGTTTTAAAATGTTTTAAAGTTAGTATTTATTTAATTAATTATAGTGTTATTAGTATATTGTAGCGATAGAAGGAAAATAGTAGAATTTGTTTATAATTATTTCCGAGATTTATAAATGGAGTTTTATAATGGGGTTTATATTTGAGGAATCTTATAATATGTTTTGGAAAATGAAAAAGGAAGATTGGTTAAAAAGATAAAAGAAGTTTTATAAATGGTTTTAGATATTTATAAAAGGAATTTTAGAAATGGATTTATAAATTTATAAAAGGAGTTTATAAATGGTTTTGTGGATTATAATAATGTTTCTAAATGGCTTTTAAATTAAATAAAAAGGGTAATCTTTCAAATTGTTGGTGTACACTTATACCATCAAGATAAGCATATAGATATTTTTCTAAGTATGGGGAAATAGGGATTTTGGGTTTACATCAATCTTTGTAAAAAGAATTTTTGATTCAAGTATTACAAAGTGAATTTAATTAATAAAATATTAATTAATAGAGGCTTAGTGTTGCTTGGTGCTTAACAAATGTTGGGTTTTTCCTATGGAATTAAATTCTTGATTAAATGTTTGTTATTCGAAAGTTAAATAACCGACTATCGAATTTGGACCTAAACGTAACTTTGAAAATATCTATAGGAAACACGTGAGTTATACGGCAGTCATCTCTGATGATGTTGTACTGTGCGTATAAATCTCGTTTCGTTCTCTTAGGACAATAATAAGGAAATCCGTCCACTAACGGTTAGGAGGTGATCTCCGATCTTATCTTTGACTGTTTATTTCCTAAAGAACCGGGGTTGAGTTGAATTATCAAAAAGTTGTTTCGAAGAGACCGGGATATGGTATGTTATCCGAAAACCACTTCGATCCAACGAATGCGTTTCGAAGTGAAAACATCTTGAAGATGATGGAATTAGAGACGGAGCTCTCAAGGGGATCCAACGAATGCTGGTATTGCATTATTGCTTGGAGGGCAGTATTAGCATTCCAAGGGGAAGTTCTATATAAAAGGTAAAACATAGCCTCAAGTCTCATCAACCGGGAATGACTAAAACATGGGAGATGCAGCAGGGCTAAGTGGGTCGCTCCCAAATAGGGTATGATCATCCCTATCTAGAGTCGCTATTATCACTCATTTGTATGCT
Organism: Allium fistulosum; assembly: GCA_030737815.1. Lineage (NCBI taxonomy): Eukaryota > Viridiplantae > Streptophyta > Magnoliopsida > Asparagales > Amaryllidaceae > Allium > Allium fistulosum. Next base: position 100,858,924 of record CM060906.1, on the reverse strand, counting down.
TTGTGGCCCATTAACGGAGGGGTGATCATATTCGGTACTATCCAGTGAAGGGTAGGCCGGTTCTGTGTTGGCAGGGGTCGATAGGTTCGACCTCGGTGTTATTTTATCTTGAGATGCACCATGACGGACGGTAATCTAGTAGCCTAGTCATTGTTTGGAATCCATTCTCCAATACGAGCCTTTACGGTTTTAGTTGTATACCTATTATGTTGAAATTTAATTAATGTTACAATTTCGGCTAAGATTAGTAAGTACTTGTATCTAGACACTATTATAATATCAGAGAATTTCTTATAAAATGTTTTGGTTATCATAAGGTAAAAACCCGTCCGTGTTTATGTGCGGCGTGGTCTTAGGAGATACTTTTGATTTCAAAGGATTTTATAACATAGTAATCCAGTTGGGTGTGTTTTCTCACGCTGGTTTTCCAGACTAACTCGGGTATTATTTTATTATAATGCTTGGGTCAAACCAAACATATTTACAGATTTGGTTTGGATGCATTGGAGCTTAGAAGACGAGTTAGAGGTCTTCAAATCGTACTTACTTATATGTTTTATTTCTACTATTTTGTTGTTGAAATAATCGGCAATTGTGAGAAAATGTTATTATAACTGTCCAGGCTGATGATTATGATTATTGTTGTACTCCGATGGATTTATGTATATAACAGTTTCTCTTTTGTAAAGATCATTGATACTATATTATATGTTGCTCCGTTGCGATTGTGAGATTCTATGTTGTTTTAGTTTATTTTCTCTTCTTCTTCTCTTCTCTCCTTCTTTCTTCTTTTTTCCCTTAACTATCCGTCTTTCCGTTTGATTTGGGTTGGACATGTGTGGTTTATTGTCAGCTTGAATTATACAGAAAAGTGGGTTGTTACAATTGCCTTCCATATGTTGACACAATGTCACCACTCATCCATACAAGTCGTTCAGGAGATGAACGAACCGACAACACTATCTCCACTACACCCATTTTGGAATCACCCTCAGGGTTAGTAGCAAATAGCCCTTGCACTTCTAAGTCTTCATTTTGGACCTCGCCTTCACTGTTTCCAATTCCAACGTTTACGTTTGTTCGAAGTGGTTTTTGGATAACAACTATTATTCGATCTCGATCTCTCCAAACCAACATTCGATAATTTTAAAGGGTCAAGTTGTTTATAGTGGACCGTTCCACTATCAGGGTGTAATATTTACATATGGACATACACTCCATATGCTTAGATTATCATGATCCGCTTATCGAAATTAACCCCCTTATATTCATCACATTCCCGAAGCATGATATTTGTGATAAGTACATGCCGACTTACTTTCAATAAATCATGTCAACGTTTTATTACAACAACTTTATTTCATTTGGCTACTTAATAGCATGGACAAGAGATCCTTTTATTTTACAAAAATATTTTCTTATACAAGGAAGTTTGTTAAAAATAAATAACCGATAGGATTTAAAAGAAAACTTAAAACAAACAATTTCCCATTTTTATCATAAGTTTAAACCCTCAATTAAACCTTAATTAATCTTAATTAAATCATAAATAACCCTAATTTTATTTACATTTAAACTTTAATTATATAACATTTATTTAAAATTAAACCCAAATTAAGTGGACAATTAACCTTTGATTAAATAATAATTAATTAAATAACTAACTCTAATTAAATAATTAATTAAATAAAATAAAATTTATTAAATAAAATTAATTTCTTTTTACCTTAATTAATCATTATTTAAAACTTACTTAATTAAAAATAATTAACTTAGTTAATAATTTCTTAAACTCTAATTATTTAACCTAATTACTTAATTAATTAATTAATTAATAATTACCCAAATTAATTTAAATTAAATAAATAAATTATTAAATAATTTAGAACTTAAACTTTTGACTTACTTAATTAATTAAAAATGAGTTTTCAAAAACAATCCAAAAGAAAACGCTTAAAACTTGAAATCATGAAATTTTCAAATCTGCATCCATAGCAGCTATCACTATAAACGCAGTTCGCTAGAATTCATTTCTAGGTGAAATCTTCATTTTAACTCTAGCTACTACATCTTTGAAAACACAGATGGGAAAGTTTTGAAAACTTAAAACAAAGGTAAAAACTTAGAAAAACATTTTCAAAAATCCAAAGCTAGAAAATAGCTTTCGTTTTCAAATCGGATCTCAAGTCCATTGTGACTTTTCAAGGTGCAAACTTCACAACATTTTCATCATATACACATGGTTTTGTTTTCCTAAACATACTACCATAATATCATACCAATATCACATATCTATATCCATATAAATATCCAAACATACCAACATATCAACCAATCACCAAATCCAAGTTCAAACATAAACATATCATCATAAGTCATCAATACAGCATGATAATTCAACATAACGATCACCATATTTTCACAACATATAGTCCATCAAAATCAAGTTAATTTTTTTTCCAAAAAAAAAGTTCTACTCATCGAAAATTTTCTAAATCAAAGTGAACTTTTTTCCGAAACTTGAATACGCTTACGAATGTTGCATCTTTTGGACTTTCGAACACTTGAACTGGGTTCGACCAAGTGGTGTTTGGGCTCGGCCTTGGGCTAATGGGCTCGGCCTTGGGAGGTTTGGGCTCGGCCCTTATTTTCTTTTGGGGATGTGGCTTGCAACTTGGAAGAAGAGATGTTGTAGAAGATAAAGAAGTGGTTTTATGAAATAAGGAGGTGATTTTTGGTTAAAGAAGTGATATTTCTTGTTTTAGAATTTATGAAGAGGAGGTCATGGCTACTTTTCTTAATCTCTTAGGATTTTCAAAGTGGAAGAAGAGATTGTAAAATGGGAAGAATGAAAGTAAGAGGGTATTTATAGGCTTAGGATTTAATTATAAAAATATATAAGTGTTTATATTAAAATACATGTATGCATGCATTGCCATACCCCTCCATCCCCTCTAAATTTGGCTATAGCAAGTACCCCCTCTCCTTGCACTATTCATACCATATCACATGTACTTATGCTGGAAAAAAGTGCATTTTTATATGTATATATATATACTTACTTTTATTAAATAAGATCTTATATGTTAATATGTTTAAGTGTATAAATGTGTACATGCATATGTACATGTACACAACATGTTAAAGTAGTTTGTAATGTGTGCATGTGTGTTTAACATAGTGTTATAACCTTTTGAATAACTTCTAACCAATGAAAAATCGATATTTCGGAAAATAACTTTCGGTCACATTTTCTATTTTTCTATGAACTATATATTTTGATAAACAAATTTTGAAAACGATTTTATTATCATTAATTATTATTTATAATAGTTTTAATTATTAATAAAAATGCATTTATTAATTATTTAAAATATAATCTGTTAAAAAGAAAACTTGTTAACATCCCCAAAGCTAATCGGTTAACGAGAAATGTTGTTAACACTCCAAAAGAAGATTTTTAGGAGTGACCATTCTCTTCGAAACCCGTTTCGAATGAGTTGATTCGAACAAGCTGCTTGAAGAGGGTGGTCTCATGAAGTTATTAATTGTAGTTAATAGGCCAAATCGACCCTATTGAAACAAAGGTTAAGGAGAAAACACCCCGTTCTAGGCCTTCTTTTGAGTGAGTTGAAAGAGGTTATCCATATTGAACATTTGTCCCTTTCGACTGTGTCGAAAGGATCATTCTTTCCTTAAAAGAAAAGAATTTCCTCGATGACGTTGTTTATGCTGTTTTGGAAGGAACTCCTACGAAAGGGTTGTAGGTATTGAAATGTGTGTCCACCTTTCGAAGGAATTCGTCCAACTAGCATAGTTTAGCATTTGCACATCCGACCCCTTTCGAAACATCCCTTTCGATCAGGTCGAAAGGGTATTTATTCTTTCGAAGTGAATTCAATGTGCAATATATAAACTCTATATTCTATATGCAATGAAATAACATTTTGGACAATATAAGCTTCATGAATTTATTATTATCGAAACACTATCATCATCTTTGTTTATTATTTGATTTCATTAAACACGATGATAATGTGATTCGTACTCATATTAATCCAAATTGATTCCATTGCATCGCATAAGACAAATAGGAATTAAGAAGATAAGCAAGCATCATGTGCAATTGATCATTAGTCAAGCTAATGGTCGAAATGATCTCTCTCATGATCAAAATCTTTATTAAATCCATGTACTTCCAATTTTAGCATTAATCCAAATTAGGTTACAAGTAAGAGAGCTTTTCCCCAAATTGATTTAGGGTTACAAAGATTTGATTTTCTAAGAAATAGAAGAAAGAATTTAGGATTTCAAAAATTCGATCCCCAAACTCGGACCCCCAGGGTCGCATTTATAGATGCAGGTCGGCTCTCCTTTCGCACCCATACTTTCGCTTCAGTCGAAAGGCCTTCCTTCAACCTTTTGTGTGCGTCCTTTCGACATGGTCGAAAGACCTTCCTTTATCCTTCTGCGTGCCTTCCACTACAAGAAAAATGAATTTTTATAACGCTAATAGATAGCGCTTCATTTCATTGTGTTATTGCATTTTTTAATTTGTTTGATTTAGTGGACAAATTGCACGTGTAACGCCTTTTATTTTCATGGCCGCCCATTCCCCAAATTACCTTCCTAATATATGCCCTAGCTTCAAGAATGTCCTCCCTCTCTGCCTCCTCCTTATGCTCATCCACCTGTCAATGGTTCAGAATTATATTCCCCTATAATGGAACATAAGGAATGACACACCCATGCGAAGTCCGCTGTCGATCCTAGGCAAAGTCCACGGTCGATCGCAGACAAGGCTCTTATCATTCCAGGCAAAGTCTACAGTCGATCGGAGAGGTCTTTTAGCCTGGTTTGTTAAGCTCGATTTCCCATCTCCTTAGCACATCGCAGTTGAAAGCGTTATTCTCTGTCTTGCTCTTTGAAGCTGTACTTGGTAGGTAATGTTGAGTAAGGTCTTTCTACCGAGTTCAATCTTATTACATTTTTTATTATCTAATAATCTTCTATTGCTTTCAGAACATAAATGGAATATTGCAGTTACCAAACTGTAGGAAGCAATGTCTCTAAGTTGATTTTAGGATTTAGAATTGTCATAAATGTCCTTTGTTTCCTCTAATAATTTGAGTGGGCTATGTGATATCTAGGAAGTTGCGTCTAATATTGGAATGGCAGGCTAACTAATAGAATATAAGATATTTGTGTTTAATAAATTAAGGCTTTGATAGCATGTACTCTAATAACACACTAAGTTTGTGTGAGCAGTGCAAGTTTTACACAATTTGCAGTAAAGATAAAATGTAAATACTACTATTAGACTAGATAATGGATGTTCAATTAACCATTGCTTACATCCAGATATTGTGCGGTTGACATGTTATCCTTCTTACAATACGGAAATTGGATTTTGATGAACTGTGTAGTACAATAAACTAATGTCAGATTTAAAAAGTTGAGCAGTTTAATCATTATTTTGTGGACGGTGAGTGATTATAGCCCAAATGAAGAAAAAAATCAAAGATATCCTTAAAGTTCTTTCATCTTATCGCTGCTCAAGCTCATTAAAGTTTGTTCAATTCAATGCTTTTACTAATATAGTGTAGATTATGGGGGCAACATCGGGCTGTTTGAAGTTGATTTTACTTTTTCTCTACTAAAAGGTATTGTTTTGACCGACTGCTTTTTAGTTCCTATTGAATTTTCCAGCTTTCACTTTTTTCCCATCTTGCACACCAACGAAATATCAGGACTATTAACCATAACTTGTAAAAACTATGTATTAGCCAAAAAACTTTTATCAAATATTTGGAAGCTGCCTGAGAATTGACGAAATAACAATACAAAAGCTCCACTGCTATTTGTGTATATTTTTCATTTTCCCATTTTTAAATCTCTAAACCAAAGCTTGAACATCAAACAGTAATTATATTCCTGATAAAAATCATGATAAGGTCATGCAAGATATTAGCATTGGTAAAAGTAATGTTAGTAGTAGTAGTAATACTCCTACCATAATCCAGTGTTCCGTTAAGTAATTAATTCACATCTTATTATAAGTTCATTATTTAGAACTTAGGTTGGATTCTTGGGCCATTGCAAGAAAAGGTTGATGTTTTGCAGGCTGCAAAAAGTCAATATCATGTGAAGATAAAGCCCGATAAGAAACTAATTCACTTCTTATTATAATAGCTATTGCAGGATTCTTATTATAAGCTATTCCTATTTTCATGAATTGTCTCTCGATTTCTTTCTCTAACTTTTATCTATCTACGTCAACTAATTTGGGATGAGAGAAACACGACACTTAGATCAACTAATTTGTGATATTTAGGATTTACTGAAAAAACAATGCATAATGTTTTCTTTACCGTTTGAAACTTGCCATAGTATAATGTTAGTAAAAAATCGCACATTGTAAATTATAGTGTTTGGAAGATCTAACAAAAGAAACTCAAAATAAGCAACTAGATATGAAGAGCGCAAAAGTTGCCATCCATTTAGGAATTTGAACAACCATTCTGATTAATGCAAAAACTTACAATTTTCCTAAAGGCACATTCTCATCCTATGTTTTATTTTTTAATTCATTGGAAGTTGGAGGAAGTTTATTTCCTTTCATATTTGTATGAATAAATGCATAATGTATTCTTCATCATGGTCATTTCGATCTTAGTGTTAAATGAATTGATTTGAATATAAGTATATGCTATAGGCCTTCAAGCAAATCAAGTATTAACTTTTCTTTGTGGGTATAAATAATAAGTGCTAACAAATGCAAATGGCTAGTTGCTTATTCATATCATTGTGATATCTCTAATGTATGCTTAAAAATAATTTTCAGCTTGGTAGAGAAGTGTCAACATTATATTATTTTTTACAGTTGATGTGAGGACTAAGAAATAAACAGACAAACCTAGTCATGTATAATGTACTCCATATATTTTTAAAAATTTTCCAAAGCTAGGCTGATTTGTATATATGACTATTTGAAACCTGCTTTGCTCATAGAAAAAGATAATAGACGTTTCTGCCTCGATTTAGGGTAGGATTTTTGCAACTGGAACCAAAGGTAGCACTTTAGAGCTACTCATTGCAGATGACAGCTGGGTTAGACATCAAGAAAATGGAATTACGTACTCATTTGATACAACAAAGTGCATGTTTTCCTTTGGAAATCACTCTGAGAAGCATTGCATTCCAAATCTTGATTGTGCAGAGGAGATTATTGTTGACTTATTTGTAGGGACCGGTTATTTAACTCTTCCATTTCTTATCGTTAGTAACCATCAACCACAAAAATTTCCATTTTTAATTTATCTTCTATAATATATTTGTTTTCATGATATACATATAATAATGCAGGACAAATGAAAAACTGGTTTACGCATGTGAATGGAATCCTCATGCAATCAAGTCTCTTTGATATAGTGTTGATCCCAGAAGTGTGGCAAATAGATGTATCATACTTGAAGGTGATAATCATGTTACAGTTCCTAAATTAATGTTCCTTTGTCCATGATAATTCTTATTACACCACTACTTAAATTCTAATATTACCGCTTAAATGTAGTTTAAATGTAGTTCATTAACTCATGTCCATGATAATTCTTATAAAATAGAAATAAATTAAGATCAAATATTAGATTATAGTGTCAATACTGCAAATATTAAAATTAAGAAATACCATTTTACACTAGAAGATGTAAAACATTAACTGGGATAAGTCTACTTCAGTATTGAGTTTAATTCAGACATAAAGATGCTTTGTCTATCTGCATACATAATCCTCATTTCATTTGAAACATATAGTGTTGTACCCGATACTGTTTTTTGTTTGGGTTTTAGGCCTTGTAACGTTTTATCACATTAAAAACATATAGTAAATACTCATATATAGATGGATATATTACTTTGTTACTCCCACACGAAGATTAACTTTTTCTCTATATTATGAAAGCTACAATTATGTAAATTTGATGTTTTTGATCCTTAAACTACATAGAAATTTACAAAATATCCAATCAAGGTCAATAAAAAGAATCAAAAGAATAGGGTTATGTTGACTTAGTTCGTAATGTAGCTGATCCAGTTTTATCTACATTCATTCTTTATATCACACTGTAGTATGTTGTACTCCATTTATATCTATATATTGAATAATGTATAATTTTTTATGTTATAGATACTTTCATTTCTTATGCAGTTGTAGAGAATATTCTTTAATTGGATAATAACTTTGTTCTCATTTTGAGATGTGCTTTATTTTAATTATTTTAACCCACATTTAAGCATAAGATTATATCTTTTGTATAAATTAAGTGAATAATTATATAAATGTCAGTTTTGTTGTTGCGAGTAGAGCCGGATGTTGAAATCTACATTTAGAATAATGGATTGGAAAAAAGGATGTTTAGAATATGGAATTATGGTAAAAAGATTGTGCAATTTGAATTTTGTGTGGATCGATCTGGTCCTACAATGGTTATTTGGTTTTTTAAAACTGTCTGTTGATGAACCACTGGAAGATTGGTTCCAGTTGTGTCTCGATCTACATTGACATGATCTCTAGCATATTTGTGTGATAACTTACATTTGAAATCTAACATTGCAGACGAGAATCCACTAGCATTTGTTTTGTATTCTCTGCAGCGTTCATTGCTTGATGTCCCAGAGGTATGTCTAAACTAATTAATTGATGCTCTCCTATTAGCTGAATGTTTCTCAACTAGTTCTTTGTTTATTACAGTAGACTACATGCAATTGGTTTCTAGAACAACTTGAAGGATACATACCTCAAGAGCTTTATCATGCTACATTAGACAAATTTTGAGGATTGCTAAGTAAAATTTCATATAAAATTAAATAACCAGAAGCAGATGACCTCTAACAGAAATTTAGGTGCTTCTATTAAAATCTACACATATTTTTTTTTGAGTTAAATTCCCTTGGCAAAACTTGACTAAATTAATCTTCTTCAAATAAAGTGCTGCTAAAAATAATTTATTTGATTATATGTCCTTGGTAGCTCAAGATTAGTTGGGAATAATCTGAATGCTGGAAATAGTAACCAAAAAGCCGATCGTTAAAAACTGAGCAGAAGTCGACTAAATGACCAGTTGGTAGAGTGGGAAAAAGCACTCGGTAAGCTCACATTTAACACGATCAGAAATATTTTTTTTTACTTTGGCATATATCAACCAAACTTGTTATTGCTAATCTATTTGCAGACCTTGAATCGTCCAAAGAACTATGCAACATCCCACCTTTTTGTACGCTTAAGCAGACACACATGCCAACTTAAACCATACAGACGGGCGGATTGTTATGGGGTAAATAAGAAAAGTGGAGAAATAAAAGAAACACAATAGAATCTTGCAGCGGAACGATAAAATATAATAATCAAATAACAGTTCATGAAGCTGTTTTACAAAACATTTGATTATACTTATACAATACATATCAGAGTTACACATACCAGAGAATGGTAATTAATGCAGCGGAATACAATGGTGTAGTGGAATATAATAAATAGTAGTAATAAAATCTTCGTCTTCGTCCTCCAGAAATAAGGCCTTTAAATCCTGAAATGCTCAGGCTGACCCGAGCGAATTGAAAAGACAAAACACTCGAGCCAGAACTAAAAGATCTTATGTAAGTTAAATCAATGAAATAAATATGAGTGTAAACGGCATCAGAGATGTTTATGGGGTTTGACATCTCCTATCCAGTGTCTAACGTGAGTGCAGTAACTTAAGAGATGCTCGGGATTCACATTCCCTAAGGATCCGTTAAACTATTTACTATGTAGTAATATTCGCTATTATAATAATGTCTAATATAAAATAAACATACTTTTAAATAGCATTAAGACTTTACATTTTACACCTTAACACGTAATAGTCCAAGTAGTCTATCCAGTATTAGCATACTCCCAAAATGGGGGCTACCCTTGATACTCCACAGGCTACGGGAGAAATCACAACTCGTAGTAAAGCTCGATATGGTAGGTGACACGGCACACAAGGCAATGCCAGGGTAGATATACCAATTACGCATCCGGACTGGTGGTGACGCATAGTAGCCACTACCGGCCACCTCGAACAACACTCCCAAATCAAGGGTGCGCACCAAATCAATCACAAGTAATAGAATGGTATCGAAGAAGTGTGTCCGATCACAGGTGCTACCTCCTTGGCCCGTCGATCGCTCATATTTTAGCCACCTTATGCCAACTCACGGGAGTTGGGTCCACGTATATACCCTAGGATCCTCGCCACCATCCTACTTCATTCTAGAAACTCCACCACGTACACAATTGTCAAAGTGGTTTTCGGTATCGACAGAGAGTATGTCCATATCCGATCCCGGTCTCTTTAACAACCAATCGTTATTATAACACCGTGGTCATTTACAAATATATATACTTTAAAAACCCATAATATCATTTCCATTTCAAAACATAACCTTTATTTCAAAATAGTATATAATTCAAAACCAAATTGAAAAATATATCATTTAAATAAAATCCTAATTTTCAATCACTATTCTTACTTTTATTTATAAAACTTGAAATATTCTTTAAAACCATCTTAAACCCAAATCACATAATGCAGTCATATTCTTAATCTCAAAATTTCAATCGGTTTCAAATCAATATATTCAAAGATAATTCTTAAATAAATTCTATTTCAAATAAATTCATTTTTCAAACCATATTACTTTCGTAGTTATAACAGTTTCAAAACCAACACCTTGAAACAATAATACTTTAATTCCGATAAAACATTTCAATTTTGATATATATTTCATATCTTTAAATATTCCAAAATTTCCAAACCAAATCTGATAATCTCATATATTTCTTAATTCAATTTACTATTATTTAGTTTAAAATTATTTATCAAATAAATTCAATAGCATTTACATAAAGCTCAAACTTGAAATATTCGTCAATCAACTTAAAACATCATCAAGTTATACATTGCTTAAATTTTAAGAATTTATTAATATTTATTAAATATCAAAATCAGTATTTATATAAACCCTTATTTTTCGAAAAGCCATAGAAATCATTTCAAAAATAGATATATACAGACCAATTGTGTCTGTATATAATTTTCTATCCTATGGTCAAGTGATACAGATATTTATCATTTCAATCTGCAATTTAAAATAAAATTACGGTTATATATCATTTCAAACTACAATCCCGAATAAAATAAATCCATAACGAACTTTAAGATTATAATGATATAAAATAAAACATCCATTCATCCAATATCAATCATCAAACATTTATCACAATCATCATCCAATTAAATCAATAACATCAAAATAGAACAGATAATAAATAACAGGCATTTACTAGCAGTTTATATTCAATAACAAATTAAATAACTATTTAACCAGCAGTTTATATGCAATAATAAATTAAATAACAATTTAATTCAATAAATTTAATTTAACTGAGATGATGATTAAAAATATGCCAAACAGTCATAAATAAATTTCAAATCACATCATATATCAATTTAACAAACATAAGAAATTTTTAGAAGTTGTGAGTGGGTTAAAACACTCACCTTTATATGAATCTGAAAATAATAGACTTCTAATTAATAGCTCCGCTCTATGTTTATTTAGTCTCCTTCTTGATTACTAGCTTTGTTCCAAAAAAAATTTCTTTTATTTTGATTTACTTTAATTTTCCTCCTTATTATATTAATATATATATATATGTATGTATTTTTAAAAGGTTTGAAAAAAAAAAGATTTGACAAAGAAGAATTGAAAAAGAAAAGGATTAAAAAAATAAGAACTGAAAATGGAAGAGAAGATATAGATTTGAAAATAAAGAAGAAAGTTTGAAATAGAAGAAAATTTGAAGAAGAAGAATATTTGAAGAGGAAGGAAAAATTAAAATGAGGGATAATAAGGAGATTTGAAGAAAAACAAAAAAGAAGAAGATTAGAATGGAGGCTGGGGTTTCATTTGCGTCATATCTTATTTATAAGGTAAGAGTTAGGTTTAGGGCCAAAGAGATTAGAAAAGAGAGGCCGCTATTAATTAAAAATAAATGAAATGATTTTTCAGAAAATGAAGTTGGAAAATGAATGAAAAAAATAAAGTAAATATCAACAAACTAGGTATTGAAATAAGGAAAATATGAACAGCCTTTTTAAAAGTAGCAGGTATTAAAAAGAGGTAATTATTAATTAGAAAGGAAATGAATGGACCAACTCTATACTCTAAACAAACTTTTAGAATTCAAATTTCAAAACAATCGTTTACTTAATTAATTTTGTTAACCCTAAACATACCAAAATTAAGATCCTTCAAAGATTTAATTAACACACAATAAAGAAAAATAAATTCTCTACACAATTTGTGTCATAAATTAAAAGAATATACATCATTAAGAACTTTTCATTTCTCCCTCTTTGTGATTGGATTGGGAATTAAACAAATATGTTAACATTTCGATTGAACGTTTTACTAGGAATGCATTAACATACATTTAAAAAAATATGCTAGCACAAGCAAGGTAATATAAACAGGTGTATAATGTATATATGTACATCTTTATCACTACTTATAGTTTACATTCATAAATAAAAGGTATGAAAATAATCCACATAAGGAGGCAATGAATGTAAGAGTAAATTAGAAAAGTGAAGATGGAAAGGTAAGTTATGTTGCAATTAAAATCTAATAAAGTCTAGTTGAAAAGGAAATAGTCAAGTGTAAATCTATTTTACCCCTTTTATCATCTCCTATTAACATTTAATCTAATGTAAGATTTCAAACCTAAATAATCCTTTCTTTTTAATGATCTAATTGGATCTAAAACATAAGTTTAAAATTTAGGTATAAACATATATGCAATAAACTAGCATTAAATTTTGAAACGTGAATTGATTTAATTGGAAATAAATCACCCAATCTAAATTTATTTCAATATATATGTTTACAATTAACGTCTTCATACTTTTTAGTTAAAAGATTCCAATCGCATTAATTGTCATTGATTTCTAAGGTAAAAATAAATGAGACAATTAAATTCCTTTTTATATTAATTTAACGCATTTACGGAATTATTGTATACAAACCAAAAGTTATTAATTCTTATTTCTATAATAAATTTTTTCAGCTACCAACATTTCAAATAAATAAACATATGATTTTTTTATTTAGTAAAGAACCATATATATATATATATATATTACATTTATTAATCCAATCAATTGGAATTTACATTCATATGATCATTTGTTTTCTTCCTTATTAAACTTTACAATTATTTCCAATTTAAGCTCTACAATTACATTCCTAATTTGCTTTATCATTACAATTGATTGAAATCACATTAACAATTGTCAATTTCATTCAATCAACATCAACAATCACATTCATACTTTATTATCAACCAACAAATATTATAATTACTTATCTAACATTGATTTTATCAAATTATAGTTTATTACGTATTATTTTAATTATTAATTCATTGTTTAATTCAAAATTTACCCTTGTTTTTCTTGTATTAAATTTATTACCAAATATTACTATTTACAATCAATTATAACCCTGCAATTGTTTCAATTAATTGGGATTGCAATGAATTAATTATTTATTAGCTTACATCAACATTCTTACATTTCATTCCCGTTATAAATTTATTAACAAATTACAAATTTCTTTTATTTATACAACACTTACATTCATACCTAATTACATTAGTTTTATCCCATTACACTAATATACGCCTATTTACATCTTAATTTGAATAAATATTACATTTCTAAATGTGTACTTCTATCAATTGTACACATTAATTAAGGTTAAAAACCAATTAATGAATTTACCTTAATTCTATTCTTATACCAGTTTATTACTTTATACATACATTACGTTTCTATGTAACTTATACATTCACACTTTCCGTTATTATATTAATTGTCATTAAAGAAATGTTCATTATTAGTCACCAATGATTATATCAACTCATATCACACTAATCCTATTCAATTCCCATTTATTACACAAATTTATATTAATAAATCAACAGTTACATTTGTTACTTACATTCAACTTATAACCAAGTTATACCATTTTACATTATTTCATTTATTGCAATTTCATTCAATTTATACAAATTCAGCTTTAATTAACTTCGTTGTTACATTTCATCCTAGTTATTATCTCCTTATTAATTAACAAATTTTTTTCATTCCTTCAATATTAAATTATCAAAACTTTCTCAAATTAACAAATTTAAAACATTGAAAATTACGGGTTGTTACAAATTACAAAGCAACCATTCCTTTAGACACTACTCATATGTTAATGGACTTGACTTCCCAATTGAGACAACTAAAAACAAAACATTCATTCTTATTCCAAGAATCCCATGAGGTACCATAAATTCCAAGAAATGGGTTTTGAATTTTGAACTAGAATTATATTGTATAATAAGTTTACTTTTGAAAGAGCTCAAGATGTATCTGATTGGTCACAAAAATTCAATTCATTTTACAAGTTTAAAGATCTATATATAGGCGCATCAAGGTGGTAAATACAAAACACTAAAATACCATCTATATAGTTTATCTTATTTTACCATGATGTGTAAATAATTCTCAATTGAGCTTAGATGAGCTTTGACCACAATATTTGATGGTTTGATATGTTAAATTTGTCATGATTCTAAGTCTACTATTTTCGTCTAGCTGTTGTATAGATAAGAACAAATAGTATGATTATGATCTTAAATCAATGTATTGTGTTTAGTAGCTATTTTTCGTTACAACTGAGCAACCACATTTTCCTACATTTTAATTTTCCACTGTTTTGAATGCACGCTTGTCAGGTGGATCCTCAAATGTCAGGTCACTTAGTAATAAGAATACAATTTCTAGGTTTATAAAATAATAATAAATATATTTAGCTAATTTTGATAAAAAATTAACTAAATTTATATAATAATAATAATAAATTAACTAAGATTTTAAAAATTAACTTTGTGTATTAAGTTATATAAAATATAAATAAGCTTACAAAAATAACTAAGTTGATAGTAACAATAATAATTTAACTAATGTTTATAAAACTTAACTAAGTTTATAATACTAATAATAATAATAAAATAGTAATAATTAACTAAGTTTATAAAAATAACTAAATTTATTTATATAATAATACAATAATAAGGTTTCATTTGCGTCATATCTTATTAATAAGGTTAGAGTTAGGTTTAGGGCCAAAGAGATTTGAAAAGAGAGGCCGCTATTAATTAGAAATAAATGAAATGTTGTTTCAGAAAATGAAGTTGGAAAATGAATGAAAAAAATAAAGTAAATATCAACAAACTTGGTATTGAAATATAGCAAATATGAACAACCTTTTTAAAAGTAGCAGGTATTAAAAAGAGGTAATTATTAATTAGAAAGGAAATGAATGAACCAACTCTATACTCTAAACAAACTTTTAGAATTCAAATTTCAAAACAATCGTTTACTTAAATAATTTTGTTAATCCTAAACATACCAAAATTAACATCCTTTAAAGATTTAATTAACACACAATAAAGGAAAATAAATTCTCTATACAATTTGTGTCATAAATTAAAAGAATATACAGCATTAAGAACTTTTCATTTCTCCCTCTTTGTGATTGGATTGGGAATTAAACAAATATGTTAACATTTCGATTGAACGTTTTACTAGGAATGCATTAACATACATTCAAAAAAATATGATAGCATAAGCAAGGTAATATAAACAGGTGTGTAATGTATATATGTACATCTTTATTGCCGCTTATAGTTTACATTCATAAATAAAAGGTATGAAAATAATCCACATAAGGAGGCAATGAATGTAAGAGTAAATTAGAAAAGTGAAGATGGAAAGGTAAGTTATGTTGCAATTAAAATCTAATAAAGTCTAATTGAAAAGGAAATAGTGTAAATCTATTTTACCCCTTTTATCATCTCCTATTAACATTTAATCTAATGTAAGATTTCAAACCTAAATAATCCTTTCTTTTTAATGATCTAATTGGATCTAAAACATAGGTTTAAAATTTAGGTATAAACATATATGCAATAAACTAGCATTAAATTTTGAAACGTGAATTGATTTAATTGGAAATAAATCACCCAATCTAAATTTATTTCAATATATATATGTTTACAATTAACGTCTTCCTACTTTTTAATTAAAAGATTTCAATCACATTAATTGTCATTGATTTCTAAGGTAAAAATAAATGAGACAATTAAATTCCTTTTTATAGTAATTTAACGCATTTACGGAATTATTGTATACAAACCAAAAGTTATTAATTCTTATTTCTATAATAAATTTTTTCAGCTACCAACATTTCAAATAAATAAATATAGGATTTTTTTATTTAGTAAAGAACCATATATATATATATATTTACATTTACATTTATTAATCAAATCAATTGGAATTTACATTCATATGGTCATTTGTTTTCTTCCTTATTAAACTTTACAATTATTTCCAATTTAAGCTCTACAATTACATTCCTAATTTGCTTTACCATTACAATTGATTGAAATCACATTAACAATTGTCAATTTCATTCAGTCAACATCAACAATCACATTCATACTTTATTATCAACCAACAAATATTATAATTACTTATCTAACATTGATTTTATCAAATTATAGTTTATTACGTATTATTTTAATTATTAATTCATTGTTTAATTCAAAATTTACCTTTGTTTTTCTTGTATTAAATTTATTACCAAATATTACTATTTACAATCAATATAACCCTGCAATTGTTTCAATTAATTGGGATTGCATTGAATTAATTATTTATTAGCTTACATCAGCATTCTTACATTTCATTCTTGTTATAAATTTATTAACAAATTACAAATTTCTTTTATTTATACAACGCTTACATTCATACCTAATTACATTAGTTTTATCCCATTACACTAATATACGCCTATTTACATCTTAATTTGAATAAATATTACATTTCTAAATGTGTACTTCTATCAATTGTACACATTAATTAAGGTTAAAAACCAATTAATGAATTTACCTTAATTCCATTCTTATACCAGTTTATTACTTTATACATACATTACGTTTCTATGTAACTTATACATTCACACTTTCCGTTATTATATTAATTGTCATTAAAGAAATGTTCATTATTAGTCACCAATTGTAACAACCCACATAATTTTCGATTGAATATTTAAATATTTTATTTAAGTATAGAATCGTTAATCGGATTGAAGTCCGAAAAGCTACTTTTTGCAAACAGTCGAATTAGGACTCGAGACCACTTCCATTGAGTTCAAAACGCCGTTTGCGACCTTTTTAAGTATAAACTTCAATATGTTTGGAGTTAATCGAATTTGGCTACTTTTTCTATTTGGGTTTGGATTTAGCCCACTAGCTAACTTAATACCCTAACTCAGCCCTCTCCTCTCCATTCACTCATTCCCACTCCTCAAACTCAAGCTAAAACTGAAAATGGTGGAAAGGAAAGGGAATTAGAAATTCGAGGCCCTAGTTTCTTCTTTCAAACTTGAATTCTTGCTCCAAAATCAAAGAGAAGCTATTGGTAAGCCTCCTCTTCATCTTCTCCAACTCTTTCTCTCTTTAGTTTCAGAAATTCCTAAACTTAAACTTAGGAAATACTTGTTTTGATCTTAGATTGAAGCTTGTTGGGTTGAAGTGGAGATTGGTTGGTCTTCTCCTTGTAATTGAGCTCCTTCTTCTTTGTT
This sequence comes from Allium fistulosum, assembly GCA_030737815.1. Taxonomy (NCBI): domain Eukaryota; kingdom Viridiplantae; phylum Streptophyta; class Magnoliopsida; order Asparagales; family Amaryllidaceae; genus Allium; species Allium fistulosum. The sequence continues at coordinate 100,841,137 of CM060906.1, read as the reverse complement.
TTTGGGTTAAAGGTGAGATTTTTATCTCACATCTATGCCTATAACTATCTTTGTTATTAGGTATGAATTCCTATCATCTATTTCGTGTTCACTTGTTGTGATTTGAATTGCTTTTGTGAATTCTTCAATTTTGGTGTTTTGGTCCAATTTTATGAAAAACCTTCTATGGACATTTGGACATTGATATTCAGAGTGTATCGAGGAGCCTTTATGGCCGGGTTGTCGCTGGGCGTAAATCCTTAGTCGTCGTTGCTCATCCGATCGCTTCCGATATGTTTTGGCCACTTTGGCCTAGGCAAAATGTTGCCCAGACCAGGTGACCAGACGTCTAGTGACCAAGTCCAGACGTCTGGTTTGGACCTGGAGAGAAAAATTATACATGGCAGAAATAAAAAAAATGTCAGAAACTAATTCCAGACATCTGGTATGTTGGATCAGACGTCTGGTATGTTGGATCAGACGTCTGGTATGTTGGATCAGACGTCTGGTTGTGCATTCTGGAGAAAATGAGTTCATGGCAAGAAATAAAAAATGGCAGAAACTAATTCCAGACGTCTGGTATGTTGGATCAGACGTCTGGTATGTTGGATCAAACGTCTGAATGGTTTCTGAATTTCCAGAACCTAAATCCAGACGTCTGGATTTTAAACCAGATGTTTGGAACTGCTGATTTTGCCTAATTTGCCTATTTTCGAGTAAATTTCCAAGGTTTATCGATTTCTGTTGATCCGACTTATTGTTATCAATTATTATCGATTTTGATGACCTTTTCTTCGGGATTTTTGGAACGTCCATTTTGATGGATTTGGTATCGATTTCTTTGGATTTTATTCACGTCTTTGAATGTGAATTTTTATGATTGATTGTTTCTACAATCGTTTTTGTGATTTGTCACTTTAAAAATATAAAGGTTTTCTATACTAGTAGTAAATATCAAAACTCTCTCATTAAAACGATTTCAACACTATTTTAAATACAAAGCTCGTTTATAAAACCGTTTTCTAATCTATTAGTATATACAAACCTTTACCTCATTCGTATGAGAAAATCTAATTAAACGGCTTAGCAAAACAAGTGGTATGAAACGCTTGCGTTTACTTCGTCGGTTAATTTATGGACTTGTTCGATTGAAACTCTTTTGACAATTTTCTAGTGGAGATCTACAATTTGTTCGCAAATATTTAAGTTAAGCTAGTGGTTATGGGACATGAAGCTAAACTCATATATTTACTAGCTTATTGTAATTGACACTTCTTGATGATCGATGATGATCATTTTGTGATTTAGACTAGCAATGTGCGATGTCTCTTTGTCTACGTGGAGGACTGTTCCTCATTTTAATGAGATTCGTCTCACTTTTCGCATGGGTCGTACCTATCTTGGTGCGTCGATGTTGACTTTACGCATGGGTCGTACCTATATAGGTGCGTCGATGTTTGTTTACTTCGTGGAGCAATCTGCTCAATAAGTCGGGGCATGGGGCGTATCTTTCTAGGTGCATCGATGTTCGTCTATGCATGGGTCGTATCTTTCTAGATGCGTCGATGTTCGACTTTGCATGGGGTGTATCTTTATAGGTGCATCGATGTTAGACATTACATGGGGCGTATCTTTCTAGGTGCGTCGATGTTTATTTATGCATGGGGTGTATCTTTCTAGGTGCGTCGATGCTAGAGCATGGGGTGTATCTTTCTAGGTGTGTCGATATTCGACTTTGCATGGGGTGCATCTTTCTAGGTGTATCGATGTTAGACTTTACATGGGGCGTATCTTTCTAGTTGCGTCGATGTTCAGTTTTATGGGATTGGCCATCCTCTTATTTTTGTGATTTCTGGATTTCTAATCATTGATTTCTGGAATTTATGTTTCATTACCTTTTTCAGTTGGCATCGATATGTATGTCATTTATTGTGGCTTGGTGAATTAAATTAAGAATATGACATTCTTTTTAATCTTTGAGAAGATTCTTGTGATATTGATTAATCTCTGGATTGATTTTCGATTAGATACTTATCATAGTATGGCTTTATGGTTATCATACGTTTTTGTCATATCTCTTCTTATATCTCATTTTATCTGATAATTATAGCTAGACTAATCCGTTTATTATTTTCTTCTTAAATAATACTCGGGTCAGACTGAGATTTTACAGGTGCTTCTGCTTGACTTCCTATCTGGAGCTATCATCTGACTTTTGGCTAACTACTTTAGCATTGTAGTTTTTGGTTGTATACATTCGATATATTGACTCATTGATGTATACATATTCTGTGTCTAGCACTTGTATCTTTTCTTTTTGATATTGTGGATCTTGTTTGACCACTACTCTAATAAACACTTTTAAGTGTTATATATTCATATCTATTTCCGCCTTTGTGATATGGATGTCTGTGACTGATTTGTGTTATGTTTATTTCTATATTTGTTTCCGAAGATATTATAGCTACTGTGTGGTAGCTTTGAGTTTGTATCGGTATGTCGGATTTCCTCTTGAAATGTAATGCATGTTATTCTATCTGACATATCGGTGCTCGCACAAAGCAATTACACGGATGGTCGTTCCTCAACAGCCTTATTCTCCGTGCTAGTTGACAGCATTACCCCGTAGTGTCCTTGGCTAGCGTGGGTATAGAGGTGGGGCGTCACAGCATGGTATCAGAGCCAAACTTTGGAACAATGTGGAATAATCTAGTAAGGATCATTGTCCTAAGTCTTTCTTAGGAATCGTGCCATAGGATTTGGTTCGAGTCTTCTTTTCGTTCTATCCTATTTTCTTTTATGATTCCTTGTTTTATCAATCATGATTGTTTGATATTCATTCTGAGAATAACTTTTTCTTTTCTTTCTTTCTTAAAGAAAAGAAATGGTTAGACCAGGCCGTCCCAACGCCGGTCAATCTAGTGCTACTCCTCAGGATGGAGTATTTATGTCTGCCCAGCAGCTTCTAGATCTTGTTAAGAATGCTCAAGCTATCGGACCCATTCCAGAGCCTACTCATCCTAGATCCGGTTTTGCACGCTTGTGTAGAGATTATACCGATTTGGGTGGAAGGCCATTCCGGGGATCTGAGAGTGTCATTGAAATCCAAGCTTGGCTTAGATCATGCGACCGCATCTTTTCTCGCATGAATCTCGTTGATCTCCATCGAGTCCAAGTGGCTTCAAGCATGCTCCAAGAAAGAGCATTGGATTGGTATGAGCTTCTTATTTCTGAAATCGTTGAAGCGGATCTCACTTGGGAGCAATTCCGGGAAAGATTCGAATTGAAATTTGTGCCGGAGGCTGAAAAAGTAACTTTGGCCCGGCGTTTTATCGACCTTGTTCAAGGTGAATCTTCTGTGGCAGATTATGTCGCATCTTTCGAATCTCTATCAAAATATGGGGTCGAATATATTAATACCCCATTGAAGAAAAATCAGAGATTTGTTTATGGCTTGAACAAGAATCTCAAGAAGCCATTACTTCTGAAATTGGAAGTTACTTTCGATCAACTTGTTGATATCGCTCTTCGACTTGAAGAGGCCGATAATGAAAGTAATGTTGAAGTTATGGGTGCCAAACAGAACTTCAACAATAACATGAAGAGGCCTATTAAGTTCAAAGGCCCCAATCCCGACAAGAAAGGGAAGCAAGAAACTTCTGTAGCAAAGACTCCTACCACTAGTCGTGGACGATGCTACAATTGTGATTCTATGGACCACTATGCAAAGGAGTGTCCGCAACCCCTCTATTGTCGCTATTGCAAAAGGTTGAGTCTTCATATATCTGCGTGTCCCATACTTCAAGCAAGAAGGAGGGAAAGCTAAAGGTCGTGCAAGCCTCTACTAGCATTTTTATTGGTCAAGGTATTTTCTACTCTTGACGATATTTGTTTTGAGATTATCTTATTTGAGTTCTTTTTGATATGGGTTTCATCTCATTATTTTTATATCAAAAGAACTTGTGATTCTTTTTCTTTAAACATTTATGAGCTTGATGACTTCTTTGAGGATTGCGAATCCGAATTGGTGGATCCGCAACACTCAATTTGCTTTTTATTGATGTCGAAATTATTTTACGTGATTTTTCTTTCCGAGCTGATTTTTACTTATGCTTCGGAATTGACTTTTGTAAGGATTGGCTTAATTATTATGAAGCCATATACTTTGTCCCGTGTGGACTATTCATCTTCGACATTTTCAATCTGTTAAGCAGATTTCTTTTTTTCCTTCGTAATTTTGATTCCAATTTGATGGCATCATTTTATTCTTTAAGCTCACATGATGAGGAAAGTGTTATTTCTCTCATTCATGTAGTTTGAGAATTTTCCGGTACTTTTGAGTTTGTCTTAGGATTATCACCTAAGCAATCTTTTGAGTGGTGTTAAGGTCTTTTTAGCTCGACCTTGCCACCGATTTTCATTTGCTACGAGTTGCGGGAGTTAGCATTCCACTTTCCGCATTCCGCACTTGTTATGGTTCTTATGAATGACTTATTATGTCACTCAGTTTGTCCGGCTTATTTCATCCATTTTGTGAATCGAGTATTCTACGAATATCTCGATGACTCCATTTTTGTATTTATTGATTTTGGATGAAAATAGCAATTTAACATTTTGCAAATTTTTTTCATAAGATTTATTTCTAAGTACAATTTGATTTTACTCTTAAACGAGAAAAGAATATTCTTAAAGGTTTTTAAGAAACATGTTTATCATATAAAAGATGATTTTGTGATTGTATTGCCCATTGAGTGCTTTAAGAATTCTGGTCGATGCGCTTGATCAACGTTATCGATAAGAATCTCCTAAACGCTTTGATGAGACAGTCAAACATAATATATTGACTTGTAAAAAAAATGTAAATTTTTTTAGTAAGATTATTTAAAGATAAATGTAATTTTGAAAGTTTTAGCTTTTCGGGAAAGAAGATTAATTAAAAGAAATTCTTTCTTTTCGATACTCTTATTCTTGTGATTCCCGAAGGGAACCAAGACTTTATCTTTTGTACCGATGCTAATCGTATTGGTTTGGATGCCGTTCTCTTGCAAAAGAGAACGTGCTATCACTTGTGCTTCTAAATCATTAAAGCCGATCGAGACTAGGTATGCCACTCATGATCTAGTGCTCGCGGCTATTGTTTTCGCTTTTAGAGTTTGGCATCATTATTTTTGAGGGAGAAATTTGTACTCCACCTCGATCATAAATCTTTGGAATATTTATTTTCTCATAAGGAACTTCATGTTGACTCGAGTTCCTGGCATCTTATGATCTTGATATTCTTTTTATTCCCAGAAGGGAAATCGTGTTGCCAATGCGCTTAGTCGTAAGCAACAAGTGGTTGATTCTTTGATGATGTCTGAATGAAATTATCTCTTTATCAAGTTCATCGGATGTTTTGATGTACTTCGTTTTAGCGAGCTTCGTCTCATTTCTTTTATGGACTAGCTTCCGATGTTCTTTTATGGCCTTCGGTTCATTGGACGTATCGTTTGTACTGCGTCGGTGTTCCGAATTATTTGAGCTTCGGTTCATTAGACGTACCGTTTTTGTACTGCGTCGGTGTTCCGAATTATTCGAGTTTCCATTCATCTGGCGTACCGTTATTGTGCTACGTCGATGTTCGGAGTTATTCGTGTTTCCAGTTTCTCGGGCGTATTGATATTGTATTACGCCGTTGCCCCGGCTCTATTTTCTGTTATTCATGACGTTTTCCATGTCTTTCAACTACGGAAATGCCTTTGGGATTTCAATTTTTATTCTTGAGCCCGGTGTTATTGAGAAAATTGAAGTTTCGCCAGATTTGACTTATGAGCAACATTCTATTCGCATCATTACTTCGGAGGTTGAGCACCTTCGAAATAAAGATGTTTTTCTTGTGAAAGTTCAATGGTTCTCAAATCCCAAGGATTGCTCTTGGGAATCTAGAGAATTCATCGAGCGAACACGTTCAGACTTACTCTTTCGTGCTCTTTATGGTGAACTTCTTATTTCAAATTTTCTTTTGTGTTGATATGCCTATATGGTTGTTACTATTTATTTTCTTCTAAAGATTGCGAGGACGCAATTTCTTTAAGGAGGGGAGTCTGTAACAACACGCATATTTTTCGATTGAATATTTAAATATTTTATTTAAGTATAGAATCGTTAATCGGATTGAAGTCCGAAAAGCTACTTTTTGCAAACAGTCGAATTAGGACTCAAGACCACTTCCATTGAGTTCAAAACGCCGTTTGCGACCTTTTTAAGTATAAACTTCGATATGTTTGGAGTTAATCGAATTTGGCTACCTTTTCTATTTGGGTTTTGGGTTTGGATTTAGCCCACTAGCTAACTTAATACCCTAACTCAGCCCTCTCCTCTCCATTCACTCATTCCCACTCCTCAAACTCAAGCTAAAACTGAAAATGGTGGAAAGGAAAGGGAATTAGAAATTCCAAGCCCTAGTTTCTTCTTTCAAACTTGAATTCTTGCTCCAAAATCAAAGAGAAGCTATTGGTAAGCCTCCTCTTCATCTTCTCCAACTCTTTCTCTCTTTATTTTCAGAAATTCCTAAACTTAAACTTAGGAAATACTTGTTTTGGTCTTAGATTGAAGCTTGTTGGGTTGAAGTGGAGATTGGTTGGTCTTCTCCTTGTAATTGAGCTCCTTCTTCTTTGTTTTTGGGTTAAAGGTGAGATTTTTATCTCACATCTACGCCTATAACTATCTTTGTTGTTAGGTATGAATTCCTATCATCTATTTCGTGTTCACTTGTTGTGATTTGAATTGGTTTTGTGAATTCTTCAATTTTGGTGTTTTGGTCCAATTTTATGAAAAACCTTCTATGGACATTTGGACATTGATATTCGGAGTGTATCGAGGAGCCTTTAAGGCCGGGTTGTCACTGGGCGTAAATCCTTAGTTGCCGTTGCTCATCCGATCGCTTCCGATACGTTTTGGCCACTTTGGCCTAGGCAAAATGTTGCCCAGACCAGGTGACCAGACGTTTGGTGACCAAGTCCAAACGTCTGGTTTGGACCTGGAGAGAAAAATTATACATGGCAGAAATAAAAAAAATGTCAGAAACTAATTCCAGACGTTTGGTATGTTGGATCAGACGTCTGGTATGTTGGATCAGACGTCCGGTATATTGGATCAAACGTCTGGTTGTGCATTCTGGAGAAAATGAGTTCATGGCAAGAAATAAAAAATGGCAGAAACTAATTCCAGACGTCTGGTATGTTGGATCAGACGTCTGGTATGTTGGATCCGACGTCTAGATGGTTTCTGAATTTCCAGAACCTAAATCCAGACGTCTGGATTTTAAACCAGACGTCTAGAACTGCTGATTTTGCCTAATTTGCCTATTTTCGAGTAAATTTCCAAGGTTTATCGATTTTTGTTGATCCGAATTATTGTTATCAATTATTATCGATTTTGATGACCTTTTCTTCGGGATTTTTGGAACGTCCATTTTGATGGATTTGGTATCGATTTCTTTGGATTTTATTCACGTCTTCGAATGTGAATTTTTATGATTGATTGTTTCTACAATCGTTTTTGTGATTTGTCACTTTAAAAATATAAAGGTTTTCTATACTAGAAGTAAATATCAAAACTCTTTCATTAAAACGATTTCAACACTATTTTAAATACAAAGCTCGTTTACAAAACCGTTTTCTAATCTATTAGTATATACAAACCTTTACCTCATTCGTATGAGAAAATCTAATTAAACGGCTTAGCAAAACAAGTGGTATGAAACGCTTGCGTTTACTTCGTCGGTTAATTTATGGACTTGTTCGATTGAAACTCTTGTGACAATTTTCTAGTGGAGATCTACAATTTGTTCGCAAATATTTAAGTTAAGCTAGTGGTTATGGGACATGAAGCTAAACTCATATATTTACTAGCTTATTGTAATTGACACTTCTTGATTGTTGAGTCACAGATTCTATGAAGTTTTGATTTCTGACAAAGAAATAAAGGCGATCGACAAAAAGAAGACATCATGGCTATACAAAGGCACAAAAGAGCTCATATGGTACTATAGATCATAGATTGATTATTTGATGTTGTAATAGTATTATACTTGTTAAAATCTATCCTCAAATAATCATGCATCTCAATATAATCGAAATATATACGTTATAATATGCATTGCACATTCATTGTGCAAGTTATCAGTGACCGGTCGACCGGTAAGTTTTTGGGCGATCGACCGTTCCTGTCCAAGTTGCACAATGAACGTGCACACATGCACATAACGTCTATATTTTCAAAATCCTGTCTACCGACCATTTTTGACCCGTCGACCGTTTTTAAACAGAGAGCAACCTTTCCCAAAAGACACTTCTCTCTCCAATGGTTGCATCTCTTACCTTTCATCAATGATCATATCTATTAATGGCTACTCTTCACAAAGAGTTACAACCATTTATTTTCTATATAAACACGTCTAAATCATTGATTCAAAAAAAAGAATTGTTGCTCTAATTTCTGATCTTACTTTCTAAATATTCTTGCATTCTAAAAGGCTCTCAAACATTTCAATTGCTTATTGAATCATTGAAATTATTTCATATCTTTTGATTCAATAAGTAATATACTTCCTTCAATCTTCACAAACATCATTCACATATTTTGAGGATAAGATTATAGGAAGGGTGTACTACAAGTGACAAATTCGTGTTATCAAGAGCACAAGTTGTCAACGACAATTGTATTTGTTTTTGTTGAAGTCCTCGGTGTTGTAAGAGGCACGAAATCCCGTTCGACTGTTCGGGTGTTGTAAACCTGTTCCTCCGGGTGAAGCGAGGTAGTTGGTTGTGAAAATCCAGATAGAAGTCTGGAACTGGACGTAGGACGAGAGGTCCGAACCAGTATAAAAATCCCTGGTGTGATTTTTACAGTTTACTGCATTTACTATTCTATATCTGTGAATTGCTATATAGTTAGTTTATTGAATATTTACTTGTATAGCAATTGTAAATAACATTCCGCATATATTGTTAGTCCATATTACACGATCCATAATTAGTGTGCACAAGCGTACACATCATTTTCATTTGCTATCAGAGCGAGGTCATCACATAACCGTAACACAGTTATTTGATATATTCTTGTAATATGGCAAATAACGTTAACACCAGCACTAGCACTTACACAGAAGGTCAATCAACACAAAGACCTCCATTTTTTAATGGCATCAACTATAGCTATTGGGCAACACGAATGGCATTCTTTATGCAATCAAATAGCTATGATGCTTGGAATGCTACTCAAACAGAAATAGTAAATCCAACAACTGAATATTCAGAATGGACAGCGGCTGAGAAAACGGCAGCAGCCGTAAATGCAAAGGCAATAAATATGTTGTTTTGTGCATTAGACCAAAATGAATATAACCGTGTTAGTATCTGCACTACTGCATATCAAATTTGTCAAACGCTGAAAACCACTCATGAAGGTACTAACAAGGTTAAACAAGCCAAAATAGCTATGCTAAAAAGTCAGTTTCAAAATTTCAAAATGAAACCGAATGAGACAATCAATGATATGTATTCAAAGTTTCAAACTATTCATCATGCACTTATCGGATTAGGGCAAAAATATTCAGATTTTGATGTTGTTTCAACAGTCCTACATTCTCTGGCTAGTGAATGGGAAGGAAAAGTATTAGCAATTGAAGAAGCTAATGACCTTTCCGTCATGAAGCCAGATGAATTGATAGGAAATCTAATGTCCTATGAAGCAAATTTGCAGGCTAGAAAAGAACAGAAAGAAGAAAAGAAAAATGTAGCATTTTATGTTGAGAAAGATGAAAATGAATCAGATTCTGAAGATGAAGATATGGCATTCATTGCAAAAGGATTCAAAAAATTCCTAAAATATCAAAAAGCCAGTCGTTACAACAAAAGGAAACCTGGATCAAATAAACCACCTTCATCCGCTATAGAATGTTTCAACTGCCACAAAAAGGGGCACATGTAGAAGGATTGTCCAGAACAAAAGAAGAAGTCAAAAAATGACAAATTCAAATATAAGAAGGACAAGTCAAAGAAACGAGCCTTCTTAGTAACATGGGATGATTCAGACTCATCTTCATCAGAAAGTGAAAGTGATTCGGAGAATGAACAAGCTAATGTTTGTTTTATGGCAACAGAAGATGAGGTACAAATTCCTACATTTGATGAATTACTTGAGATTAATGCTGAATTGATAGTCAAATATAAAGACATAAAACGTCAATTAAAAATAGTCAAAGCAGATTTAAGTAGAGCAGAGTTTGAATGAGATATGTTAAAAGATGAGAAGAAAGTATTAGAAGAAGAACTTGAAAAAACTCAAGAATCATCATCTAATGTTGACTCTCAACTATCTCTTTTGAGTCAAGAAATAGAAGCTCAAAAAGAGAAAAATAATGCTCTCACCACTGAAAATCATGAGCTTAAGGCAAAAGTCAAAATTCTAGACCTAGAAAAAGCTAGTTTACAAACAAAGTTTGATGACATTACTCAAAATGTTTCTAACTTTAACAAAGGTCGAGAAAATTTGACAAAAATCATTGAAAATTCACAATCTGCATCAAATAAACAAGGTTTGGGATATAAGAAACAAGAAATCAAGAAACATCTTGATAATAAAAGAAAGAAGAAAGTTGAAGTTAAGAAAAATCTTAGTTTATTATATTCCAAACCAAAGCCAGTTGTGAAATTTCAAAAGAAAAATACAAAGACTGTCAAAATATGGGTTCCTAAAACAAATAACAATTTGATTAGGAACAAATACATTCAGCAATTCATGAATACTGTGCATTATAATTCTAATTATGTATATAAAGGGGATACCGGACCCGTATGGGTTTGGATTCCTAAGATCTAATTCTTAGGACCCCACAAAAAGTGGGTACCATGGTCTTAATTATATTTTTTGCAGGTCCCACTTAAGAAAAGAGGAAAGTGGATATGATTATGTTTTGCTATGCATGGATATTCTGGTAGATACATTCCTATGATTATCTATTACTCCTTTTTGTCGATGACAAAGGGGGAGAAAGTGCTAACAATTATTTGCAGGAATATCTATATATATAAAGAATACAGACAAAATCTCAGGGGGAGATCACATATTCAGGGGGAGATTCAGAACTTCAGATATATGTTGTCATCAATCAAAAAGGGGAGAATGTTGAGTCACAGATTCTATGATGTTTTGATTACTGACAAAGAAATAAAGGCGATCAACAAAAAGAAGACATCATGGCTATACAAAGGCACAAAAGAGCTCATATGGTACTATAGATCATAGATTGATTATTTGATGTTGTAATAGTATTATACTTGTTAAAATCTATCCTCAAATAATCATGCATCTCAATATAATCGAAATATATACGTTATAATATGCATTGCACATTCATTGTGCAAGTTATCAATGACCGGTCGACCGGTAAGTTTTTGGGCGGTCGACCATTCCTGTCCAAGTTGCACAATGAACGTGCACACATGCACATAACGTCTATATTTTCGAAATCCTGTCTACCGGCCATTTTTGACCCGTCGACCGTTTTTAAACAGAGAGCAACCTTTCCCAAAAGACACTTCTCTCTCCAATGGTTGCATCTCTTACCTTTCATCAATGATCATATCTATTAATGGCTACTCTTCACAAAGAGTTACAACCATTTATTTTCTATATAAACACGTCTAAATCATTGATTCAAAAAAAAAGAATTGTTGCTCTAATTTCTGATCTTACTTTCTAAATATTCTTGCATTCTAAAAGGCTCTCAAACATTTCAATTGCTTATTGAATCATTGAAATTATTTCATATCTTTTGATTCAATAAGTAATATACTTCCTTCAATCTTCACAAACATCATTCACATATTTTGAGGATAAGATTATAGGAAGGGTGTACTACAAGTGACAAATCCGTGTTATCAAGAGCACAAGTTGTCAACGACAATTGTATTTGTTTTTGTTGAAGTCCTCGGTGTTGTAAGAGGCACGAAATCCCGTTCGGCTTTTCGGGTATTGTAAACCTGTTCCTCCGGGTGAAGCGAGGTAGTTGGTTGTGAAAATCCAGATAGAAGTCTGGGACGGACGTAGGACGAGAGGTCCGAACCAGTATAAAAATCCCTGGTGTGATTTTTACAGTTTACTGCATTTACTATTCTATATCTGTGAATTGCTATATAGTTAGTTTATTGAATATTTACTTGTCTAGCAATTGTAAATAACATTCCGCATATATTGTTAGTCCATATTACACGATCCATAATTAGTGTGCACAAGCGTACACATCATTTTCATTGATGATCGATGATGATCATTTTGTGATTTAGACTAGCAATGTGCGATGTCTCTTTGTCCACGTGGAGGAATGTTCCTCGTTTTAATGAGCTTCGTCTCACTTTTCGCATGGGTCGTACCTATCTAGGTGCGTCGATGTTTACTTTACGCATGGGTCGTACCTATATAGGTGCGTCGATGTTTGTTTACTTCGTGGAGCAATCGGCTCAATAAGTCGGGGCATGGGGTGTATCTTTCTAGGTGTGTCGATGTTCGTCTATGCATGGGTCGTATCTTTCTAGATGCGTCGATGTTCGACTTTGCATGGGGTGTATCTTTCTAGGTGCATCGATGTTAGACATTACATGGGGCGTATCTTTCTAGGTGCGTCGATGTTCGACTTTGCATGGGGTGCATCTTTCTAGGTGTATCGATGTTAGACTTTACATGGGGCGTATCTTTCTAGGTGCGTCGATGTTTAGTTTTATGGGATTGGCCATCCTCTTATTTTTGTGATTTCTGGATTTCTAATCATTGATTTCTGGAATTTATGTTTCACCACCTTTTTCAGTTGGCATCGATATGTATGTCATTTATTGTGGCTTGGTGAATTAAATTAAGAATATGACATTCTTTTTAATCTTTGAGAAGATTCTTGTGATATTGATTAATCTCTGGATTGATTTTCGATTAGATACTTATCACAGTATGGCTTTATGGTTATCATACGTTTTTGTCATATCTCTTCTTATATCTCATTTTATCTGATAATTATAGCTAGACTGATCCGTTTATTATTTTCTTCTTAAATAATGCTCGGGTCAGACTGAGATTTTACAGGTGCTTCTGCTTGACTTCCTATCTGGAGCTATCATCTAACTTTTGGCTAACTACTTTAGCATTGTAGTTTTTGGTTGTATACATTCGATATATTGACTCATTGATGTATACATATTCTGTGTCTAGCACTTGTATCTTTTCTTTTTGATATTGTGGATCTTGTTTGACCACTACTCTGATAAACACTTTTAAGTGTTATATATTCATATCTATTTCCGCCTTTGTGATATGGATGTCTGTGACTGATTTGTGTTATGTTTATTTCTATATTTGTTTCCGAAGATATTATAGCCATTGTATGGTAGCTTTGAGTTTGTATCGGTATGTCGGATTTCCTCTTGAAATGTAATGCATGTTATTCTATCTGACATATCGGTGCTCGCACAAAGCAATTACACGGATGGTCGCTCCTTAACAGCCTTATTCTCCGTGCAAGTTGACGGCATTACCCCGTAGTGTCCTTGGCTGGCGTGGGTATAGAGGTGGGGCGTCACACCAATGATTATACCAACTCATATCACACTAATCCTATTTAATTCCCATTTATTACAAAAATTTATATTAATAAATCAACATTTACATTTGTTACTTACATTCAACTTTTAAACAAGTTATACCATTTTACATTATTTCATTTATTGCAATTTCATTCAATTTATACAAATTCAGCTTTAATTAACTTCGTTGTTACATTTCATCCTAGTTATTATCTCCTTATTAATTAACAGTTTTTTTTCATTCCTTCAATATTAAATTATCAAAACTTTCTCAAATTAACAAATTCAAAACATTGAAAATTACGAGTTGTTACACTCTCCCCCACTCAAAACTTTTCGTCCCCGAAAAGTGAAATAAAGGGAAAAGAATAATTAAATAAACAATACATCTTATCAAAATATTAACTTTATAAACAATTAAATTCACAAAATTAATTACTTTAAATAAAATATACCAATTTATAACCATTAAATCTTTTTATACTCAAATTAATAAAGTTTGGAAAACTTTTTCAAAAATTCTCTAAGTCCAAAATTTATGGAAAAATTTCGGCAGAGTCTCTTTTGAACGGAGAGGCTCGGGAGAAATTATAATATCAAATATAAAAATATACAACATATATTTTCCAAAATAATATATATCCCAACATGGGAAAACACTATAATAACGCTATAAAACCATAATCCGAGAACGTACCTATTTGTCGGGCAAATAACGCTTATTTATGAAACCAAAAGCAGTAGCAATTGCTTCCATAACCTGTATTTCACTTATATAATCTAAAATGAGTTAATAATTATATAGAATGAAATACTTAAAGTTGTTTCAACTACTAACAACCAATCAATATAAACAACAATCATTCGCACCCAACAGCATACACATCAAATACAAATCAACCATTCAAGCAAGCCAAACAATTGGTTTGTTCGGGTTAAGACACTTTAAATCACATAGAATGACAAATAACTATTAAGTATTTCACTTACTCAACAGCCTTAGATAAACTCAATAGATTATTTATACATTTAAGCAATTAAGAGTATTTTTTACCCAAACAACTCATAAACCCCAACAAACAACAATTTCAAACAATAGATCAAGTTTATTCTTTTTAATTTCATTTCATAGCATTTATTGTTTGATTTCCCTTTTATTCAATCAATACTTATCTTCATTTTTTTTTCATTCATTACTTACTAACTTCATTTCATCTATTAATAGGATTCATGTTCCATTCAGTGGCTTGCATTTATATTCATTTACTTAAGTTTCTAATTGCTTACTTACAATACTTAAGTTCACAATAATTACAACATCAATTCTTATTTATAAAAGAATTTCATTAAATACTTTCATTACCTCAAGTTTATTACTTGTATAATATCCATTACTTTTTCATATTAAACATTAGAACTTTTAATATTTGGTAAGTTATATATCTGTTTTTAAGGGTGAAATTGAAAGTTATACAAGTCTTTCTCATTTCTTTAAATTAATTTAATGTTTAATGATCATCTTTTGCTTTTTATAGATCACGAATTTAAAATTTCTTGAAATTTCATTTATAACTTGGCATTAAATCCATTATTTCACTTAGAGGTTTCAATTATTAGTTAAATTCCATTTCACTAAGGCAATTGAAACTATTAATTAACGGAAACTTAAGAATTTAAATACTAGGTAAAATTTCAAATCATTATAGAATAATAGATAAATATATACTTACAACTTATATATCCAATTATATTTAAAACAATTAAAATTTACATTTGTTTATCAAAATATTTCTACAATAAAACCACTATAGTGGCCTTCCCACTTCGAAACTCGAAAATGAATGTCGATGATGCGTGCACTCATCACCGAAATTATTTTCTAGCAACAGAGAGGGGAGTACATAACTTATTTCTTTCCATGGTTTCTTTAAAACAATTCTTTCAAATTGTATTGGAATATTTATATCAGAAAATACTTCTAGTAATATTATTATTATATTTCAAAATCATTCAAAAGAAATTTTCAAAAACCCCGGAACTTAAGTTCTAAAATTTCCAGTTTTCATTTACTTTTATTTTAAATCTTATTTCCAACTAATATTTATAAATCTCACTACCTAACAACCAATATATTACAACCAAATATATATCACTTATAAAATATATTATTTTATATATAAAATATACAATAGGCAAAATTATTTCATTCACCTATATTTTAAAACAAATATTATGTCAGTCTGTCCTATTAAGTGTCTAGAAATCACTATTGATGTCATAGCGTCCTATGCACCAACCAAAATTTATAAATACAAAACGGAACAAATTAACACAATATCAAAACCTTTTTATAACACTAGCAAATACGATCTCTCATATATATATATACTCACAATGACTCGTTATAGGGTATTACTACCCTATTTATAAAGAGTCAGACCCCACAAAGCTAAGGTTTATCGCTAAACCAAAGCTCTGATACCAGAAGTAACATCCCACCTTTTTGTACGCTTAAGTAGACACACGTGCCAACTTAAACCATACAGAAGGGCGGATTGTTATGGGGTAAATAAGAAAAAGTGGAGAAATAAAAGAAACACAATAGAATCTTGCAGCGGAACGATAAAATATAATAATCAAATAACAGTTCATGAAGCTGTTTTATAAAACATTTGATTATACTTATAAAATACATATCAGAGTTACACATACCAGAGAATGGTAATTAATGCAGCGGAATACAATGGTGTAGTGGAATATAATAAATAGTAGTAATAAAATCTTCGTCTTCGTCCTCCAGAAATAGGGCCTTCAAATCCTGAAATGCTCAGGCTGACCCGAGCGAATTGAAAAGACAAAACACTCGAGCCAGAACTAAAAGATCTTATGTAAGTTAAATCAATGAAATAAATATGAGTGTAAACGGCGTCAGAGATGTTTATGGGGTTTGACATCTTCTATCCAGTGTCTAACGTGAGTGTAATAACTTAAGAGATGCTCGGGATTCACATCCCCTAAGGATCCGTTAAACTATTTACTATGTAGCAATATTTGCTATTATAATAATGTCTAATATAAAATAAACATACTTTTAAATAGCATTAAGGCTTTACATTTTCCACCTTAACACGTAATAGTCCAAGTAGTCTATCCAGTATTAGCATACTCCCAAAATGGGGGCTACCCTCGATACTCCACAGGCTATGGGAGAAATCACAACTCGTAGTAAAGCTCGATATGGTAGGTGACACGGCACACAAGGCAATGCCAGGGTAGATATACCAATTACGCATCCGGACTGGTGGTGACGCATAGCAGCCACTACCGCCCACCTCGAACAACACTCCCAAATCAAGGGTGCGCACCAAATCAATCACAAGTAATAGAATGGTATCGAAGAAGTGTGTCCGATCACAGGTGCTACCTCCTTGGCCCGTCGATCGCTCCTGTTTTAGCCACCTTATGCCAACTCACGGGAGTTGGGTCCACGTATATACCCTAGGATCCTCGCCACCATCCTACTTCATTCTAGAAACTCCACCACGTACACAATTGTCAAAGTGGTTTTCGGTATCGACAGAGAGTATGTCCATATCCGATCCCGGTCTCTTTAACAACCAATCGTTATTATAACACCGTGGTCATTTACAAATATATATACTTTAAAAACCCATAATATCATTTCCATTTCAAAACATAACCTTTATTTCAAAATAGTATATAATTCAAAACCAAATTAAATAATATATCATTTAAATAAAATCCAAATTTTCAATCACTATTCTTACTTTTATTTATAAAACTTGAAATATTCTTTAAAACCATCTTAAACCCAAATCACATAATGCAGTCATATTCTTAATCTCAAAATTTCAATCGGTTTCAAATCCATATATTCAAAGATAATTCTTAAATAAATTCTATTTCAAATAAATTCATTTTTCAAACCATATTACTTTCGTAGTTACAACAGTTTCAAAACCAACACCTTGAAACAATAATACTTTAATTCCGATAAAACATTTCAATTTTGATATATATTTCATATCTTTAAATATTCCAAAATTTCCAAACCAAATCTGATAATCTCATATATTTCTTAATTCAATTTACTATTATTTAGTTTAAAATTATTTATCAAATAAATTCAATAGCATTTACATAAAGCTCAAACTTGAAATATTCGTCAATCAACTTAAAACATCATCAAGTTATACATAGCTTAAATTTTAAGAATTTAATAATATTTATTAAATATCAAAATCAGTATTTATATAAACCCTTATTTTTCCAAAAGCCATAGAAATCATTTCAAAAATAGATATATATAGACCAATTGTGTCTGTATATAATTTTCTATCCTATGGTCAAGTGATACAGATATTTATCATTTCAATCCGCAATTTAAAATAAAATTATGGTTATATATCATTTCAAACCGTAATCCCGAATAAAATAAATCCATAACGAACTTTAAGATTATAATGATATAAAATAAAACATCCATTCATCCAATATCAATCATCAAGCATTTATCACAATCATCATCCAATTAAATCAATAACATCAAAATAGAACATATAATAAATAACAGGCATTTACTGGCAGTTTATATTCAATAACAAATTAAATAACTATTTAACTGGTAGTTTATATGCAATAATAAATTAAATAACAATTTAATTCAATAAATTCAATTTAACTGAGATGATTATTAAAAATATGCCAAACAGTCATAAATAAATTTCAAATCACATCATATATCAATTTAACAAACATAGGAAATTTTTAGAAGTTGTGAGTGGGTTAAAACACTCACCTTTATACGAATCTGAAAAAAATAGACTTCTAATTAATAGCTCCGCTCTATGTTTATTTAGTCTCCTTCTTGATTACTAGCTTTGTTCCAAAAAAAATTTCTTTTATTTTGATTTACTTTAATTTTCCTCCTTATTATATATATATATATGTATTTTTAAAAGGTTTGAAAAAAAAGAAGATTTGAAAAAGAAGAATTGAAAAAGAAAAGGATTAAAAAAATAAGAACTGAAAATGGAAGAGAAGATATAGATTTGAAAATAAAGAAGAAAGTTTGAAATAGAAGAAAATTTGAAGAAGAAGAATATTTGAAGAGGAAGGAAAAATTAAGATGAGGGATAATAACGAGATTTGAAGAAAAACAAAAAAGAAGAAGATTAGAATGGAGGCTGGGATTTCATTTGCGTCATATCTTATTTATAAGGTTAGAGTTAGGTTTAGGGCCAAAGAGATTTGAAAAGAGAGGCCGCTATTAATTAGAAATAAATGAAACGATGTTTCAGAAAATGAAGTTGGAAAATGAATGAAAAAAATAAAGTAAATATCAACAAACTTGGTATTGAAATATAGCAAATATGAACAGCCTTTTTAAAATTAGCAGGTACTAAAAAGAGGTAATTATTAATTAGAAAGGAAATGAATGGACCAACTCTATACTCTAAACAAACTTTTAGAATTCAAATTTCAAAACAATCATTTACTTAATTAATTTTGTTAACCCTAAACATACCAAAATTAACATTCTTTAAAGATTTAATTAACACACAATAAAGGAAAATAAATTCTCTACACAATTTGTGTCATAAATTAAAAGAATATACAGCATTAAGAACTTTTCATTTCTCCCTCTTTGTGATTGGATTGGGAATTAAACAAATATGTTAACATTTCGATTGAACATTTTACTAGGAATGCATTAACATACATTCAAAAAATATGATAGCATAAGCAAGGTAATATAAACAGGTGTATAATGTATATATGTACATCTTTATTGCCGCTTATAGTTTACATTCATAAATAAAAGGTATGAAAATAATCCACATAAGGAGGCAATGAATGTAAGAGTAAATTAGAAAAGTGAAGATGAAAATGTAAGTTATGTTGCAATTAAAATCTAATAAAGTCTAATTGAAAAGGAAATAGTCAAGTGTAAATCTATTTTACCCCTTTTATCATCTCCTATTAACATTTAATCTAATGTAAGATTTCAAACCTAAATAATCCTTTCTTTTTAATCATCTAATTGGATCTAAAACATAAGTTTAAAATTTAGGTATAAACGTATATGCAATAAACTAGCATTAAATTTTGAAACGTGAATTGATTTAATTGGAAATAAATCACCCAATCTAAATTTATTTCAATATATATATGTTTACAATTAACGTCTTCCTACTTTTTAATTAAAAGATTCCAATCACATTAATTGTCATTGATTTATAAGGTAAAAATAAATGAGACAATTAAATTCCTTTTTATAGTAATTTAACGCATTTACGGAATTATTATATACAAACCAAAAGTTATTAATTCTTATTTCTATAATAAATTTTTTCAACTACCAACATTTCAAATAAATAAACATATGGTTTTTTTATTTAGTAAAGAACCATATATATATATACATTTATTAATCCAATCAATTGGAATTTACATTCATATGATCATTTGTTTTCTTCCTTATTAAACTTTACAATTATTTCCAATTTAAGCTCTACAATTACATTCCTAATTTGCTTTATCATTACAATTGATTGAAATCACATTAACAATTGTCAATTTCATTCAATCAACATCAACAATCACATTCATACTTTATTATCAACCAACAAATATTATAATTACTTATCTAACATTGATTTTATCAAATTATAGTTTATTACGTATTATTTTAATTATTAATTCATTGTTTAATTCAAAATTTACACTTGTTTTTCTTGTATTAAATTTATTACCAAATATTACTATTTACAATCAATTATAACCCTGCAATTGTTTCAATTTATTGGGATTGCATTGAATTAATTATTTATTAGCTTACATCAACATTCTTACATTTCATTCCCGTTATAAATTTATTAACAAATTACAAATTTCTTTTATTTATACAACACTTACATTCATACCTAATTACATTAGGTTTATACCATTTCACTAATATACGCCTATTTACATCTTAATTTGAATAAATATTACATTTCTAAATGTGTACTTCTATCAATTGTACACATTAATTAAAGTTAAAAACCAATTAATGAATTTACCTTAATTCCATTCTTATACCAGTTTATTACTTTATACATACATTACGTTTCTATGTAACTTATACATTCACACTTTCCATTATTATATTAATTGTCATTAAAGAAATGTTCATTATTAGTCACCAATGATTATATCAACTCATATCACACTAATCCTATTCAATTCCCATTTATTACACAAATTTATATTAATAAATCAACATTTACATTTGTTACTTACATTCAACTTATAACCAAGTTATACCATTTTACATTATTTCATTTATTGCAATTTAATTCAATTTATACAAATTCAGCTTTAATTAACTTCGTTGTTACATTTCATCCTAGTTATTATCTCCTTATTAATTAACAATTTTTTTTCATTCCTTCAATATTAAATTATCAAAACTTTCTCAAATTAACAAATTTAAAACATTGAAAATTATGGGTTGTTACAAATTACAAAGCAACCATTCCTATAGACACCACTCATATGTTAATGGACTTGACTTCCCAATTGAGACAACTGAAAACAGAACATTCATTCTTTTTCCAAGAATCCCATGAGGTACCATAAATTCAAGAAATGGGTTTTTAATTTTGAACTAGCATTATATTGTATAGTAAGTTTACTTTTGAAAGAGCTCAAGATGTATCCGGTTGGTCACAAAAATTCAATTCATTTTACAAGTTTAAATATCTATATCTAGGCACATCAAGGTGGTAAATACAAAACACTAAAATCCCATATATATAGTTTATCTTATTTTACCATGATGTGTAAATAATTCTCAATTGAGCTTAGATGAGCTTTGACCATAATATTTGATGGTTTGATATGTTAAATTTGTCATGATTCTAAGTCTACTATTTTCGTCTAGCTGTTGTATAGATAAGAACAAATAGTATGATTTTGATCTTAAATCAATGTATTGTGTTTAGTAGCTATTTTTCGTTACAACTGAGCAACCACATTTTCCTACATTTTAATTTTCCACTGTATTGAATGCATGCTTGTCAGGTGGATCCTCAAATGTCATGTCACTTAGTAATAAGAATACAATTTCTAGGTTTATAAAATAATAATAAATATATTTAGCTAATTTTGATAAAAAATTAACTAAACTTATATAATAATAATAATAAATTAACTAAGATTTTAAAAATTAACTTTGTGTATTAAGTTATATATAATATAAATAAGCTTACAAAAATAACTAAGTTGATAGTAACAATAATAATTTAACTAATGTTTATAAAAATTAACTAAGTTTATAATACTAATACTAATAATAATAATAAAATAGTAATAATTAACTAAGTTTATACAAATAACTAAATTTATTTATATAATAATACAATAATAATTACTAATGTTTATGAAAATTAACTAATTTTATAATAATAATACTAACAACAACAACAACAACCATAAATAATAATAATAAATTAACTATAAGTTTTATAGAAACTAACTTAGTTTATAATATTAATGATACTAATAAGAATAATAATAAATTACAAAATATTAACTAAGTTAATTAAGTTTTATAAAAATTAACTAAATTTGTATAATAACACAATAATAATTACTAATGTTTATGAAAATTAACTAATTTTGTAATAATAATACTAACAACAACCAAAAAAACAATAAATTAACTATAAGTTTTAAAAAAACCAACTAAGTTTATAATAATAATGATACTAACAACAATAATAATAAATTATAAAATATTAACTAAGCTAACTAAGTTTTATAAAAATTAACTTAATTTATATATATAATAATAATAATTAACTAAGTTTATAACAATTAACTAAATTTATATAATAACAACAATTAACTAAGTTTATAAGAATTAACTAAATTTATGTAATAATACAATAATAATAACTAATGTTTATGAAGATTAACTAAATTTACTACTACAACAACAACGACGAAACAGTAAAAAATTAATTATAAGTTTTATAAAAACTAACTAAGTTTATAATATTAATAATAATAAATTATAAAATATGAACCAAGTTGACTAATTTTTATAAAAATTAACTAAATTACATAATAATAATAAAACTAAAATTATAAAAGTTAACTTCATTTATTATGTTATATAAAAATTAAATAAGCTTATAAAAATTAACTAAGTTGATAATAATAATAATAATAATAATTTAACTAATGTGTATGAAAATTAACTAAGTTTATGATAATACTACTTTATTTTGTATTTATAAGGTGTATCCTATCTTTGGTATATATGATTCATAGTGTTTCTTTAGCACATGCTAGATGATAGCATTTGTTATTATTTACGGTGTACACAAAATATATTGTTTTGTTTTTACTCATGGACTGGGTTAGTCATTGTTCTTTGATAATTTTTGTATAAATTTTGAACTAGATGATGTTTCTTTTTATTAGTTTTTTATTTCAGTGTTCTCTTTGAAACAAATCACTACAAGAAAACTGCGGTTTACCTACGCCAAATTGGCGTAGGCGGGGCGTAGGTAAATGCATTAACTACGTAACACCTACGCCAGTTTTGGCGTGGGTAAAACTTGCGTAGCTAATAAAATACCTACGCTTTACCTACGCCATCTGTTGGGTTGTTTCCTACACCTTTCCTACGCCATAATTTTCTTACGCCTTCCCCACGCCATGTTGTACCTACGGTTTTGTTACGACATTTTTACTTCTTTAAGTGCTTACGCCATTCCTACGTCATTTGTTTACCTACGTCTTCCCTACGCCCAGTTTTCCTACGCTTTCCCTACGCCATACACACAACTTTTTGCTACATTAATATTTCATATACCTACGCCTTCCCTACACCTTCCCTACGTCTTTTCTGAAGCAATTTTGATATATTACTCTTCTATTTCATTTCACCACATTAAATAGAAACTAAAATCAACTTATTTTATATATATACACATTCCAACAAAAAGATTAACGTCAAACCATTCATCTTTAATTCAAAAAACAAATATCTCATTCATATTACAAAGTCAAACAATATTAATCAAGTTCCTACATGTTAAAATAATATGATAATATGTTCATGATACATGACATCATACAAATACCATTAAAAAGTTTTCAATACCCTCATCCCTCACGACGATCATTCGGCTCTTCCTCAAATCGCTGTCGAAGCATCTCAGTGAGTTGTTCATACTGCATCTTTAGCATTTGAATCTCCCCTTCCTGACGCTCTACCTTTTCCTCTAGTTTGGCTCTAGTCTGTGCTTCTCCCATATTGATGCTATAAGTGGCGTCTTTGTATTTCTGCATTTTATCAAATATTGCATCAATTTCTGCATTTTAAACTAATTAAAATAATGTTTTGTTGAAAGTTTAAATACTTACTCCAGGGATATTGCCATAATATGGCCTACGGTCCTTTCTTTTAGCTATAGCACCGGTAAGCTTGTCGAATACTTCTTCCTCGACATCATACGAAATTACTGTGCCCTGACTTTTCAATTCTTCAATTCTAGCTTGATATTGTGCCTGTATTTGTGATTTTTCAAATACAAGAACAAAAAAATAAATACATGCTCACACTGTGCAGTTTCAGATAAAATATGATGCAGGTTCAAGTTGGTTGTGTAACAGATAAAATAGACCAGTATGATGCAAATAATGATGCAAAAAATGATGCAAATAACTGAAATAAAAATCGTGCCTGGCCAAGTTTTGAACTTTTATTTATTTATATATATATTATTGTGTAACAGGCAGAGGGAATTTCATTGTCAGGCAATAAATAGAAATAAATTGCAAAAGAAAATTCTATATCGAGGGACCATCCTTCCTTCTGTCATGATTCAGATCCACTTGTTTTGAACTTTTATATATATATATATATATTATTGACTAATGCAGTTATGAATATTCACTCTTGTGGCATATAGTATTCAAAGTTGTACAAAACAAAAGTTGGAGAATCTGAGAGGTCTAAAGCCATGAACCTTCTTGCTTTGACATAAGATTCAATATGAGTGATGATGAGAGGTTAGTACAATAAAATAAAGTGTTGTGGAGAATTGATTAACCCACCCACTGTCTAGACGTGGATCAAACAATCATTTAGCTCTCTAACTTTTCTTTAAGATACGACTTTTCTAACCCACACCTTATACACGAAATGCTAAAAGGTCTCAGATTCCCACTGTAACATCTCCCACAACAGCAACTTTAATCCACAACATCATTCTCAACCATCTCAGCAACCCAGTTCACAAGTTTGCAGCAAACTCAATCAAACTTTCACAGTAGCTCCCTAAAATAATTGCTACCTGCCACAGTTATCCACCACCATCAAACTGTGATAACCCGGATTTTTGGGCATCTGATAATTGGATAATTAAATGGTTTATTCAGTTGAACAGATTAAATTCTGGTATCTGAAAATATAATAAATTTGAATCTATAATAAATATTGAAATATAAATATCTAGGAATAATAAATTTTACAGTAAATTAACATATATATATAAATAGATATATGCAAACTCTATAATGATGAAAATCTTAAGTATATACATATATAAATCCATTGTTAATATATAATCACAGTAAACATATTAATATAATAATTCAACAATAATAATTTGATAACCTTCTTTATAATATTAAAATATTCTCTATATACATTGTGAATAGGAAGTTCTGGGTTGAATTTAATATAATAATTTTCAAAAGCTATTTCAAGTTAAAATTTAAATTTTTAAAAACTCTAGAAATAAATATTTATTAATTAAAAATATGATAGTTAAATAGGATTCAATAAAAAGGCTATTATACTTTCTTTTTAAATTACACATGAACTAAATATAGTTTGTATATATAAAAAAATATAAAACAATAAAACATAAATTAATAAAAACATAAGAAAATATATAAAATTTTGGTTTTGACATTTGTGAGCTAGGAGTAACATGCAAAGACAAGTGGCATTTGTTTCTTTTAATTGAAAAATATTTGAGAAGAAGGCTGTATTCAGCTCAAAACTTTTTCATATACATTTCTCAATCTCTTCTTTCTTTCATCTTCTAAAATCTTAAACTAAAAAGAAATCCAGATCAAGGAGGTAATAAAACCTGAGAAAGAAATCAGAGAATAAAAATCAAAACACAAACTATCTTCCAATTTTCAAACTAAAGCCAGCAAAAGGAAATCAAAACTAAAAACTATAGCAACTTCAACTGTTTCAATCTCAAACCTGAGCAATCATAGTTGATTCAAGTAGCAGATCAACTCAACATGTATTCAACTCAAATATCAAACTAAAAGTTCAAGTTCAGATTCAACTCAAACCAATCACGTAGCAAATGCAGATCAAAAATCAAGTTTCCAGATTTCAAACTTTCCAGGCTTCTCTGTTCAAACATTATAAAGGTGAGTAAATAATCTTTTTCAAAAGTTAAAAAGGAAATTAAATTTGCTTTTAAATGATTTCTGAATAGAGTATATATGCATGTTTATTTATATGAATGTTCTCTGTGTGTATGTAAGAATTAAATTGTGCATGTATGATTTAAGTGTTAGTTGCTCTGTTATCTTTAATTTGAGAAAAACTCTTCTTTATAAGACCTTGAACTATATGTATATCATGATCCCAGAAGTATATATGAGATATCCTAAGAATGTTTGAGTGCATTTTAGTTTGCATGTTTATAAATATGTAAATATAAAGATATGTATGTCTGTTCATATTTATGTCTCTGTTTATAACAGTACAGGCTTTAGATTTTAATAGAAAATTCCTATCTTCCTATTTAATTGATTTTAGTCTAGAGTTTGTAAATGAAAAGAGTTTCTAACCATGTACTTTAAATTTTAAAAGAAGATTCGAGGATTTGTAATAAGTATTAACTCTAAAATTTAAAGTTACAGTAGAACTCAATGAAATGGGTAAATTTCGAAAATGTTAATTTAAAACTTTGACTCTATAATCTGATTAGTAATTACAAATGATGAATTTAGAAAAAGAATTCAAGAATTTTAAGGTTGAAATGGTAGAGAAATTGTAAGATGAACAGAAATGACATTTTCGTCATTTTCAGACGAACGATGGGGCTGGGTTCATCGTGATTGATGTCGGAGATAGGTTGAAGGCTGTACATGTTTGGAAAAATAGTGAATGGTTTTACTTTTTATCGTGGTGATCGATCGATGGGAATTTAGGGTTTAGTGAAGGTTTTGGGTATGGTCGAAATCGCGATTTTTCACGAAGTCGTGGGTGATCTGGATGCTATCGCGCATGGGGGAATGGAAGCGTGGGTGAGAGCTGGAGCTTTGGTCGAAGTCGTGGGGGTGCTGATGGTCAGGGGTGGTCGGACGAGGTGATTCTTGGATGGAGTGATGTTCCAGGTGGTTGTCGAAATGGCTAAATTTCGATTGTCGAAATCGTTCGATGATCAGAGTTGTTGTGGTGTTCGAGAGTAAGATGAGCGACTCGTCGATGGCCGGAGAAGTGATCGGAGGTGGTTGGTCGTAGTGTGCACGTGCACGAACGTTTACGTGTGTATATCAGTGGGTTTGTGAAATGGGGAAGATGAAGTTTACTCGAGTTTCGTCTCGGGAAGAACTCGCGTGGATGTTGATTTGGCTCGAGTTTTCTTTGGATCGTACGCGAGTGTTTGAGTGTAACTGTTAAGTTTTTAACAGTTTTAAATTTTAAACAAACAGTTTAAAAATACTCGGGAACAATATCGGGGAAGGAAGGTTTTGGCTTGGGATGACTTCGGGTCGTTTGCAAGATTGAGGTAAACTGTTAAGTTTTTAAAACAGTTTAAAAATTTAAACAAAACTCTTTTATAAAAAGGAAAGAAGAAGATGTATTTGTCTTGATTCAAATACATATGAGTTAAAACCAAAGTAAGATGTTTAAATCAGTTTTTAAATTTAAATAAAGGTAAGTTTTAAATTTTAAATAATCATGTTAAATAAATTTTCTTGAAAATTTATTTCTTTGTAATGAATGGATGTAATTAAAAAAAAAGGGAAATTATTTAATAAAGTAATTAGAGGATAATTATTTTATTAAATAGAAAGTGATTAAGGTTAATTACCTAGTGTTATTAATTAAATAAATTATTTAATTAAAGGATTAAGATTAATTAATAAGGTAATTAATTATTTGTTAAGGTAATTAATTAATGGAAGTAATTAAGGGAAGTTAATTACTGGATTATAAATCAAAGGGGATTAATAATTATGGATTAATTAAGAATAATTACTTAATGTAATTAATAAAATAATTAAAGATGTAATTAAGGGTCATTAGTTTATAATTAATTAATGATGTAATTAAGAATTGATTAATTAAGATTAATTAATCAAATGATAAGTGATTGATTTTAATTAATTAAGGATTAAAGTAATTGATTATAATTAATAATTAATAAAGAAATTAAAGTTTAATTACTATATTTGGTTAAGAATAATTAATTTGTGAAATTAATTAAAGTTAATTACTTAAATGTAATTAAAGAATGATTAATCAAGGTGATTAATTAAAGTGGTTAATTAGAGGATGATTAATTAATTTATTGTAATTAATTAATGATTATATAAGTAAGATTTATAATGAAGTAATTAATTTAATTAATTTTAAATTAATTAAGAAATGAAGTAATTAATTTAATTCACTTTAAATTAATTTAAGATAGAGATAGTTAATTTAATTCATTTTAAATTAATTATATCGTGATTAAGTAAATCATTGCTTATGTATGAATGAATGATTAATGGTATTAAATGTTTGGACTGATTGATATCTCTAGTATGATAAGTTGTGATGTTCTGTGATATGAAATGCTTTGTTAACTGTGATAAATGTGGATTATCTATCTATGATGAAATGCTGTATTTTGAATTTTAAATTGAATTATATTCACTTAAACAACTTGACTTAAAGAAAGACATTGAATTCGAAGAGACCGGGGTCGGGTATCAGCGATATCCGGAACCACTTCGATTAGTAATCTTTAATTCTTTATAGATGTGATTATGGAATCTAATAGGCTGGAATGAGATAAATTTAAGTAAACCGGACCATTTAAAACTAAGTAACGGTACTTAGTATTGTTTTGTGGAATAAGTATTGACCATAACTAGTTAAGAACTCGTACTAAGATACGAGTTACCCTGGGTTGCAAGTAAGTGTATAACTTGGCATTTCAAATTATATGGGTTTACTCACGCTGGTTTCCAGCCTGACTCGGGTGTTACTTTGATGTAATGCTCGGGTCAGACCGAGTATTACAGATTTTCAGGTTAAGACGTTCTGAAGCTCAGGTGGCGAGCTGGATGGCTGAAACGTATGGAGTATTTACCGCTGTGTATAGTATAGTTGGCTTGGACATGTTGTTTTAAACTGTCCAGTGTATTGTAATGGGTGTAACTCTGATGTATAAATATAAGTGTATTGATACAGTTTTCTTTGTATAACTGATATTATTATGTGATATTATATTTTATCCGCTGCGAATGTGAGGTTTCTGTGTCTTGTTTCTATTTTCTTCTTCTTCTATCTCTTTCTTTTTCTTCTAACTATTTGGAAATTTCGGGTTCGAAATTTCCGGGTCGTTACAGTGGTATCAGAGCCGAAGGTTAAGCGAGAACCTTGGCTCTACTGGGATTACTCGTTAAGGATAGGGTCAATGGTACCCTAGAACGAGTTGAGTGTATATATATATGAGAGCGTACTTGTTATTTTTATATATAAAGATTTTAAATGATTTTATATAAGAATATATTTTGATATATAAAATGATATTTCTTTCTAATAAATATAAAGAAATTGGTTGTTAAAATATTGGAATTAAATTAAGTGGTAATAGAAATAAAGCCAAATTAAAATTGAATGAAGATAAGTTTGAAATGAATTCAAACTAAAATTAAAATCTTGAATTTGTAGAAATGTTATCAAGAATAAAGGTAATAATGAATTGGTTTCTAGATATGATAATCTTGGTTATTATCATAAATGGTAATTGTGTTTAATAATGAATGTTGTTAATGATTTAGCAAAATGAAATGTTTAGGGAAGTAAACATTTAAGTGAGTATAACTTATAAATTGGAATTGAAGAGAATTTAAAATTGTGAAATTTTAAATCTAAATCCAGAAAACTTGAAATTGTTTTAAAGAAGTTGTTTTGAATTAAAACCAAAGGTGGTTTAAAAATTTAAAGTATAACTTGGTGTGTAAAGAAAATGTATATATGAGGAATATATATAATACCAATGATGATTTGAAATAAACACTTAGTGTTGAGTTTTAAATTGGAATGTGATGTAAAACCCAAAGTAAAGTAAGTTTTTAAACTTAAAAGGGGAAAGACTATTAATCTGAAGTTTAAAATTTGAATGGGAATTCAAATTGTGAAAAGTTGACCGGATTAAGTAAATTTTACTTGGAGGAAGTTAAATAAGTTTGAATAAATAACTTGAATTGGAAATTTCAAGATGAAATTTAAATTTAACTTGGGTAGTTAAATGGTTAATTTAAATGGAAGTTATGAGTGATCTCAAAATGGGTTTGAGATCTGAAAATTGAAAATGGATAATAAATTAGAATCTGAAGATTAAATTGTTTTTGAATTCTTATTTGAACTTTGTAATAAGTTAAGTAAAGATAATTTTAAAATGGAATTTTGAAATTTGAATTTAGAATTAAAAGGTTTAAAGATTTAATTTGTTAAAATAAAAAAAAATAAAGGTTGAATTAATTTAAAAGTGAAGGAATTTAAGGAATTAAGATTAATTCAACTTGAATTGGGATTGAATAAAATTCAATGGAAATTGAAGTATTGAGTCAATTTAAATGGAAGTGGAAATTTAAATTGAATTAATGGGAAATTAATTGGAAATGGAGATTGGGAAATTAAACAGTTTGGCTCTGGATTATTTTCAAATGGTTTTAATACAAGTATATGTTTCCAAACTATTTACTATACAATCTTTCTTCTTAAACCCCAAACTATCTTATACTTATTTTACAATTATTTTAAAACTATTTAACTATTTTGAAAACTGTCTTATAAACTAATTACTATTTTTCAGCTACTTATATGTAATCACTATTTTAAAAACTATTTTGCAATTATCTAACTATTTTTATACCTACTAAACTATTTTACAGCTATTTTACAAACTAATAACTATTTTTCAACTACTTATCTATTTTAAACTTTTTCAAGATATTTGTTTAAATTTAAATTGGTCAGAGTTCAAACTGTTTGTAATTGAAGTAATAACTCAATTGGAAATGGAAGCAATTGAGAATAAGTGAATGGAATTAAAGGAAATGTGAATAGAAAAGAGAATTGATTTGGATAATAACCAACAAAGATAAATACGTAGGATATACGTATATTATTCTATTCGCATAGTGATTTGATCCAGATTCGAACACAGAATTTCGAGATAGTATTATCGATCCGAGTTGGGATTTTTTCGCTCGATTTTCGACGGCGAACCTGGATATGGATTTTTGATTGGTTCTGGATATTCTCTATCATAGTTGTGACTATGCAAGGAGAATGACGGTTTCTAATCAAGAAACCAGATCTGAGTCCGCACTAGGAAGTCGGGTGGACGATACTAGTTCGGAAGTGAAATTGTGTGATCGATTGAGCGATCAGATTGATATTGTGTACGGATGATATGTGTACATCGTACGGATTTGAATGAAATTGATATTGAAGATTTGTGGATAAGAACTGTAAAATGGTTTTTGAAAAGAAATATGGTTAATAACTTTATAAAAGATTTATCAAATGTGAATATTTGATTTGGAATAAAATAAAGTTATATATCCTTGTTGTATAAGGTAAATCTTCCCTTGTTGAATCTATTGCTAAAAGAAAAGGGTTTTGAAATATTTGAAGTATAAAAGAGGTTTTATACAAAGTTGAAATGATCCAAAGATTTTAAAAGTTATATATATCTATATCTATATATATATAAAGGATCTTATGAGAATGATTTTGGAAAAGGTTTTGGGAACCTATGAATTTGGGAAAGGCTTTTGATTTTTGGGAAAAATCAATTTTGGATTTTGAAAAGCCTAGTTTGAGAATTATCGATTTTGGTAATCGATTTTGTGTAAAGGAGATTTTGATAAATCATAAAGGGTATGATTTGAAGATACTATAAGTATATAGTATAAAGTGTTTTGAGAATAGCTCTGGGGAAAAAGGCGCTTCCTTGAAATGAACTTCTCAGGAGTACCACTGGGTGGTACTGCCTTGAGCCCCAAGGGGGGTTTCTAAAGTTGATCCTGTGAGGAGTCCGGACAAAACTAGTTCCTGAGGATTATTTGTGTAGCGAAAGTCGAGGGGCTGGTGCCCACAGAGGCATTTGAGTTATGCTGTGACAACAATTTAACTCAATGTCACTGCGATCTACTGCAGACCATAGCGGAAGTCATGTGTGCCGCTGAGAGCCAACTGTCTACGTTTGATTTTATATCGGTAGACTGTGACACTATGGTAACATAGCGAAAGTCGTTTGAGCCGCTGAGAGCCAACAGTCTGCGTTTGATTTTATATCGGTAGACTGCGACCTATGTGGAGGAGTTTCATTTTGACAGCGAAATCGTGTGTGCCGCTGAGAGCCAACAGTTACATGGACTTTTGCTGCGACGGCAACGTAACCCTGGAATGTAACTGCGATCTGTTGTGGGTTCCATGCTGTTATCAGTTACATGGACTTTTGCTGCGATGGCAACGTAACCCGTGATGTAACTGTGACCATGGATGGGGGTGATGATTTCCAGAGCATTCGCACCAAAGATATTTCCTCTATTTTCAAAAACGTTTTCGATATTTTCAAATAAAGTATTTTCCAAATATTTTCACTGGGTGTTGAAAATGGGTCTGCTAAGTACTTATAGATTTTCAGTCTTACGCCTGATCAACGTATGACCGAATTTCTGTGAGAACGAGAATGGACTTGTTGAAACATCGAGTTATAAAAGTATTTTTATAAAAACTAATTTAGTAATATTATAAAGATTTTTTTTAAAGTATTTTAAAAAAAAAATATGTTCAAAGAGAAAATTTATCAGATAATAGGTAAATAATAAATTTTGGCTTCGTTCCTTTTCGAGGACGAAAAGATTTTAAGGGGGGAGGAATGTGATAACCCGGATTTTTGGGCATCTGATAATTGGATAATTAAATGGTTTATTCAGTTGAACAGATTAAATTCTGGTATCTGAAAATATAATAAATTTGAATCTATAATAAATATTGAAATATAAATATCTAGGAATAATAAATTTTACAGTAAATTAACATATATATATAAATAGATATATGCAAACTCTATAATGATGAAAATCTTAAGTATATACATATATAAATCCATTGTTAATATATAATCACAGTAAACATATTAATATAATAATTCAACAATAATAATTTGATAACCTTCTTTATAATATTAAAATATTCTCTATATACATTGTGAATAGGAAGTTCTGGGTTGAATTTAATATAATAATTTTCAAAAGCTATTTCAAGTTAAAATTTAAAATTTTAAAAACTCTAGAAATAAATATTTATTAATTAAAAATATGATAGTTAAATAGGATTCAATAAAAAGGCTATTATACTTTCTTTTTAAATTACACATGAACTAAATATAGTTTGTATATATAAAAAAATATAAAACAATAAAACATAAATTAATAAAAACATAAGAAAATATATAAAATTTTGGTTTTTACATTTGTGAGCTAGGAGTAACATGCAAAGACAAGTGGCATTTGTTTCTTTTAATTGAAAAATATTTGAGAAGAAGGCTGTATTCAGCTCAAAACTTTTTCATATACATTTCTCAATCTCTTCTTTCTTTCATCTTCTAAAATCTTAAACTAAAAAGAAATCCAGATCAAGGAGGTAATAAAACCTGAGAAAGAAATCAGAGAATAAAAATCAAAACACAAACTATCTTCCTATTTTCAAACTAAAGCCAGCAAAAGGAAATCAAAACTAAAAACTATAGCAACTTCAACTGTTTCAATCTCAAACCTGAGCAATCATAGTTGATTCAAGTAGCAGATCAACTCAACATGTATTCAAATCAAATATCAAACTAAAAGTTCAAGTTCAGATTCAACTCAAACCAATCACGTAGCAAATGCAGATCAAAAATCAAGTTTCCAGATTTCAAACTTTCCAGGCTTCTCTGTTCAAACATTATAAAGGTGAGTAAATAATCTTTTTCAAAAGTTAAAAAGGAAATTAAATTTGCTTTTAAATGATTTCTGAATAGAGTATATATGCATGTTTATTTATATGAATGTTCTTTGTGTGTATGTAAGAATTAAATTGTGCATGTATGATTTAAGTGTTAGTTGCTCTGTTATCTTTAATTTGAGAAAAACTCTTCTTTATAAGACCTTGAACTATATGTATATCATGATCCCAGAAGTATATATGAGATATCCTAAGAATGTTTGAGTGCATTTTAGTTTGCATGTTTATAAATATGTAAATATAAAGATATGTATGTCTGTTCATATTTATGTCTCTGTTTATAACAGTACAGGCTTTAGATTTTAATAGAAAATTCCTATCTTCCTATTTAATTGATTTTAGTCTAAAGTTTGTAAATGAAAAGAGTTTCTAACCATGTACTTTAAATTTTAAAAGAAGATTCGAGGATTTGTAATAAGTATTAACTCTAAAATTTAAAGTTTACAGTAGAACTCAATGAAATGGGTAAATTTCGAAAATGTTAATTTAAAACTTTGACTCTATAATCTGATTAGTAATTACAAATGATGAATTTAGAAAAAGAATTCAAGAATTTTAAGGTTGAAATGGTAGAGAAATTGTAAGATGAACAGAAATGACATTTTCGTCATTTTCAGACGAACGATGGGGCTGGGTTCATCGTGATTGATGTCGGAGATAGGTTGAAGGCTGTAGATGTTTGGAAAAATAGTGAATGGTTTTACTTTTTATCGTGGTGATCGATCGATGGGAATTTAGGGTTTAGTGAAGGTTTTGGGTATGGTCGAAATCGCGATTTTTCACGAAGTCGTGGGTGATCTGGATGCTATCGCGCATGGGGGAATGGAAGCGTGGGTGAGAGCTGGAGCTTTGGTCGAAGTCGTGGGGGTGCTGATGGTCAGGGGTGGTCGGACGAGGTGATTCTTGGATGGAGTGATGTTCCAGGTGGTTGTCGAAATGGCTAAATTTCGATTGTCGAAATCGTTCGATGATCAGAGTTGTTGTGGTGTTCGAGAGTAAGATGAGCGACTCGTCGATGGCCGGAGAAGTGATCGGAGGTGGTTGGTCGTAGTGTGCACGTGCACGAACGTTTACGTGTGTATATCAGTGGGTTTGTGAAATGGGGAAGATGAAGTTTACTCGAGTTTCGTCTCGGGAAGAACTCGCGTGGATGTTGATTTGGCTCGAGTTTTCTTTGGATCGTACGCGAGTGTTTGAGTGTAACTGTTAAGTTTTTAACAGTTTTAAATTTTAAACAAACAGTTTAAAAATACTCGGGAACAATATCGGGGAAGGAAGGTTTTGGCTTGGGATGACTTCGGGTCGTTTGCAAGATTGAGGTAAACTGTTAAGTTTTTAAAACAGTTTAAAAATTTAAACAAAACTCTTTTATAAAAAGGAAAGAAGAAGATGTATTTGTCTTGATTCAAATACATATGAGTTAAAACCAAAGTAAGATGTTTAAATCAGTTTTTAAATTTAAATAAAGGTAAGTTTTAAATTTTAAATAATCAAGTTAAATAAATTTTCTTGAAAATTTATTTCTTTGTAATGAATGGATGTAATTAAAAAAAAGGGAAATTATTTAATAAAGTAATTAGAGGATAATTATTTTATTAAATAGAAAGTGATTAAGGTTAATTACCTAGTGTTATTAATTAAATAAATTATTTAATTAAAGGATTAAGATTAATTAATAAGGTAATTAATTATTTGTTAAGGTAATTAATTAATGGAAGTAATTAAGGGAAGTTAATTACTGGATTATAAATCAAAGGGGATTAATAATTATGGATTAATTAAGAATAATTACTTAATGTAATTAATAAAATAATTAAAGATGTAATTAAGGGTCATTAGTTTATAATTAATTAATGATGTAATTAAGAATTGATTAATTAAGATTAATTAATCAAATGATAAGTGATTGATTTTAATTAATTAAGGATTAAAGTAATTGATTATAATTAATAATTAATAAAGAAATTAAAGTTTAATTACTATATTTGGTTAAGAATAATTAATTTGTGAAATTAATTAAAGTTAATTACTTAAATGTAATTAAAGAATGATTAATCAAGGTGATTAATTAAAGTGGTTAATAAGAGGATGATTAATTAATTTATTGTAATTAATTAATGATTATATAAGTAAGATTTATAATGAAGTAATTAATTTAATTAATTTTAAATTAATTAAGAAATGAAGTAATTAATTTAATTCACTTTAAATTAATTTAAGATAGAGATAGTTAATTTAATTCATTTTAAATTAATTATATCGTGATTAAGTAAATCATTGCTTATGTATGAATGAATGATTAATGGTATTAAATGTTTGGACTGATTGATATCTCTAGTATGATAAGTTGTGATGTTCTGTGATATGAAATGCTTTGTTAACTGTGATAAATGTGGATTATCTATCTATGATGAAATGCTGTATTTTGAATTTTAAAGTGAATTATATTCACTTAAACAACTTGACTTAAAGAAAGACATTGAATTCGAAGAGACCGGGGTCGGGTATCAGCGATATCCGGAACCACTTCGATTAGTAATCTTTAATTCTTTATAGATGTGATTATGGAATCTAATAGGCTGGAATGAGATAAATTTAAGTAAACCGGACCATTTAAAACTAAGTAACGGTACTTAGTATTGTTTTGTGGAATAAGTATTGACCATAACTAGTTAAGAACTCGTACTAAGATACGAGTTACCCTGGGTTGCAAGTAAGTGTATAACTTGCCATTTCAAATTATATGGGTTTACTCACGCTGGTTTCCAGCCTGACTCGGGTGTTACTTTGATGTAATGCTCGGGTCAGACCGAGTATTACAGATTTTCAGGTTAAGACGTTCTGAAGCTCAGGTGGCGAGCTGGATGGCTGAAACGTATGGAGTATTTACCGCTGTGTATAGTATAGTTGGCTTGGACATGTTGTTTTAAACTGTCCAGTGTATTGTAATGGGTGTAACTCTGATGTATAAATATAAGTGTATTGATACAGTTTTCTTTGTATAACTGATATTATTATGTGATATTATATTTTATCCGCTGCGAATGTGAGGTTTCTGTGTCTTGTTTCTATTTTCTTCTTCTTCTATCTCTTTCTTTTTCTTCTAACTATTTGGAAATTTCGGGTTCGAAATTTCCGGGTCGTTACACAAACAGTGCCTATAACTGACATACAACTCAGACATCCACGAACCAACTGCACTTTGATGTGCTGATTTTATTAATATAATTAGTCCAGTGATATTTTATTGACTAGTGTTTACCAGAACTCATAGCACTAACCCAGAGAACCCGTAGAACAAGCCCTGACTAGTGTTTATCAACAAAGGGTATTTATCAGGTGGATTATTGAAGTTAGTCATGGTTGTAGAAATTGACGCCATGTTGAATTACAGTTAAAAGATAATAATTATCTTTTGGATGATTACGCTCTGATATCAAATTTGTTAGTGCAGAGATGTTTTCCTTTGTTTTGTTTATTTCATTAAATTGATTTGCCAAGAACACGGCTTACCTATATACATAGTAACTGTTAGAGGTTATAGCTTTTCACAAGCAACACTTGAACTATTTGCGATC
The DNA here is from genome assembly GCA_030737815.1 of Allium fistulosum. Lineage (NCBI taxonomy): Eukaryota > Viridiplantae > Streptophyta > Magnoliopsida > Asparagales > Amaryllidaceae > Allium > Allium fistulosum. Next base: position 100,803,614 of record CM060906.1, on the reverse strand, counting down.
GTACACAACACACCTCTTGACCAATAGACATAACCATACACATAGCCAAGTGAACAGACACCTTTCAGTTTTTAATAAATTAAACTGCTAATTTCTAGAAAATGCATTATTTAATTTAACAGATAAGTGCACTGTTTGTTTTTGTTGTTAATTTTGTTTCATCATCAACTCCGTAGGCTTGTTGCTGATAAGGAAAGAATTAAGTTTAACTACATTATATTTGATACCTGATATATATCACACATTTATACAAGTACACAGGTTTGCACACTTTAACTACATACTGTATATCTCAAATACGTATTGCTTTCAATTAATTAAGCAACACACATAAACAGGGAGCAACTTACAACTTAATTTAATACGGAAGGAATTAAGTTTTGAAATAGAGTGTTGTTTATATATCCACGTTTTATTCTTGGCAATACAAGTAGTAAGAAGCAACGAAGAGAGATGCTATTCTTCAGTGTTACACATGCCTTGACCGCGATTTACCACTTATGCCTGTCCATCCAAAACAAACGAATCAGTTTCGTATCCGCTATCATATCCTTCATGCTGTAGCAGATGACGGCCTCCATGGACATAGTGTACTGGCCTTTTATACATCTCATCATCGGCATCATACCCAGAATCTTGTAGCAAATGACTTACTGGGTAATGCATATCAGGTGGATTTATCATCACTCTGATATAATTCCATAAGTGTTATTTCAATTTTTAATCGAACTTCTATAAATAAAATTGTATTTTCTACCGGTTATGATATTTATAAACAAATTTGATGTAGGTAGTATAATCTAAAATCTAAAGTGCACTGCCATTTTGCTCCTGTGCACGGTTAGACGGCGTTGTGCAATAAATCCAACAATGCATACAAAATTTTCTCAATCCCAGTAAAATTAACTGCTGATCTTTTCAACATGGAAGAAGAAAAATAAAGAGACTGTAGCAGGACTCAATTTTAGAAAATTAGACAACTCAGAACAAGAAATTTGAATACCTAATTAGCAGTGGCAGATAAAGAGACTGTAGCAGGACTTCAAACCAACAGTAGAAAATATTGCGTAGGAGGCAAGGATGAAGCGACGATGGCTGATGGAATAGCCGAGTATGCAGCGATGATTATTTAGAAGGCGTTGATTTTTGAAACCCTAGTTTTTTTGGGTTCAAGCATCGGGTTTTTTTTTATTCGTGAAAAACTGAGGGTAGGAGAAGGAAGTAAAGGTGATCAACGGAAAAAAAAAATTGAATGTGTAGGGACGGCGTAGGAAATTTCCTACGTCTTTCCTACGCCAATGTGGAATTGTATAAAATTAACAAAGGCGTGGAAATGGCGTAGGAAATTATCTACGCCTTTTCTACAGTATCATTTTAGTGTAGACGATTTCCTACACCTTACTTACGCCTCGATTTTTTTTCTACGTGTTGAATTTGGCGTAGGAGAAGCGTAGGAAATTTCCTTACGTTTTCCCTACGCCTTTACCTCTTTCTACCAGTTTCCTACGCCTACCCTACGCCCCGCCTTTTGGCGTAGGGAAGACGTCGGAAATTTTGTGTAGGAAACTGCAGTGTTTTCTAGTAGTGAATAGGATAGTATATTAATCATATTAATCGTCATAGCTTGTTTAATCTGCAGCACCGTGTAAACTTAACTTTTTTGTTATATGGTCTTGAGTATGACTGTATTTCAATGGGTTAGTTAAAATTCCGTGCTCTTTCTCCTTTAGTTCAACTGATGTAATATTTATAAAATTAAATTATGGTGATCTAGTTTTACATGGAATGAGTATACGACACACATTATGTGTATTTTGCAGGTGATAAAACCATCTTACTATGGTTTGGAGGATGCTGAAGGTGAGACTGTAAATTCATATCTATCTAGGTATTATAATAATAGTAAATTATCAATTGACGTAATTTTTTCACCCTCTTTTAATTTTCTCATAAGGAATATCCATTATGTTTTTATACATTATTTATTATTTAGGCTGGTGCAAACCGCATTAGAAGATCTAGAGGACAACAAATGCATCAAAACAACTGAAAATTGTGTGGAGTCGATGATGTTAGGGTCATTTATTAGTGACATCTCTATGTTTTGGTTTTTGTGGTTTAAATTATGGGATATTATATGTATGAATATTTGTATGTTTAATATAACGTGTTACATCTCTATGTTTATTATCTTCTATGATTCTTGCATTATTTTAATGATTTTATGTTAAAAAAGATTATTATTGCACATTTTTGATATAGTATTGTATATTGTAATTTATAATTAAGAAGCAGGAAACATTAGAACTGTGAAAAGAAACCATAACGCTTAAATAGTGTTATAGTTATTTAATAGCATTGAATAACCGCTATTAAATTTATCAACATTACATGCATTTAACATAAAAAACGCTTTGGTATCATAGTAAGTGCTATAAAAAATAACGTATAACAGGTTCATAGCCATTATAACAGAACTTATCATAACATAGTATAAGCGCTTCCGTTGCTAATGTTTTATAGCAGTTTATTAGTGCTGTGAAAAGTCCAGCATCTACGTTAACATGTCAATGTACAACGTTTAGAATATGCTATTAACTTGTTTTATAGTGGATTATCAGTGCTATATTAGAATGAAAGATAGCGGATGATTTGCGCTACAATATGCAAACTTTTTATAGTGGTTGTTTTAGCGCTATGAATTGTCCACTATTTTTTATAACATGTCGTTATATAGCGTTTATCAAACCGCTATCATAGGCTTTAATAGCGTTTTTCCTGTGCTATCGTAGGGTCGTTTTATTGTAGTGTTCTTTTGATGTGTTCAAAAGGTATTTCCTTTAACCTTCCATGGGTATCCTTTCGACATGGTCGAAAGGCCTTCCTTTTGAAAGTTACTAAGGATCGTGCAATATGGAATATTAATTAAACTATTTACTTGTGTGGAATATAAATATAAAAGTAAAATAGTGTAGTAAATGACACCAGAGATTTTTATACTGGTTCGAACTTCCCATTCTACGTCCAGTCCTAGACTCCTTTTGGAATTCAACTATCAACCCTCACTTAACTTGAAGGAACAGGTATTACATCGCCTGAGCAACCGAACATGACTTCAACCGCCTAAGCAACAGAATAGGACTTCAACCGCCTGAGAACCCGAACATGACTTCTAATACAAATAGTAAAATTGTTTCTGATTGAGTATGCTCTTGAATAGCACTGAAAAGTCAATAACGTACACCCTTCCTATAATCTTCTCCTTTATGGTATATCGTGTAATTCATGAAGATAGGAAGTTTATTAAACCACTAATGAAGTTTGCTTGAATGAACAAGTTATTAGAATGAAATATTGAATGTAAATGGCTAGAGAGTTTAGACAATAAGAATGAGAATTAGAATCAGAAATTGGTGATTAAAACAATGGATTTCATGGCTATATATAGGAACTAAGAGTTACAATCATTCATGAAAAGTAGCCATGAAAGAATACGGAAGCAACTCTTTAATCAAGAGTTGTTTCTATTCGCTGAAATGAAGTCTCTTTTCAAAATATAGCTGTTATAAAGATTCAGCCTTCTAAATGGAACAATTCAGCCAGCTGAATCAATTTAAGATCGAATCAGCAAGAAAACAGTGTAAAAGTCATACAATTCAGCCGGCTGAATAATCAACTTCAGCCATCTGAATATTCAAGGTAAGTTGTGAAAATGTACAACATTCACTCGACTAAACTATACTGTTCAGTCAGTTGAATTGCCTTTTTTTGCCATACCAAAGAATTTTCTGAAAATGAACTATGTTTTGAAAAACTTTAGCATATGAACTATGTTTTGAGAAACTTTAGATTGAGTTTGCGTGCATATACCACTTCGGAGAGATTTTAACATGAATTCAATACTAGACTGACTAAATGTATTACTGAAGCTTCTATCTGGAATCTGGTCTACAATCTATTAGATTATTTCTCAAGTAAAATAGTATCTTCTCCTGCAAATATGGTTAGTTCATATAATATTTACTTATATAGTTTTCACAATCAAAACGTCAAATTCTAGGTTCTAACATTCTCCCCCTTTTTGATGATGACAACTATGTAAGTTTTTTTTAAATATATAGAGTAATTTTCTCCCCTGACTGGATACTCCCCCTATCAACCTTATTCTCCCTCTTTGTTATCAACAAAAAGGAAAAAAGTGAAAATTTGAACATCACGTTTGTGGCTTCATTTCCATAAGTATTAGAAAATTTGTAATATATCTCCCTCTTTATATGTGGTGTACCTGCAAAAAAATGAGATATATATTTTGGTACCCACTTCCCCTATTAGGGTCCGGGGGTTAGGTCTTGTGAAGCCATACTCATTTGGGTGTGGTCGAACTTTTATAAATATAATTTTCATTATTAACTACTATATCAAAATAATCATCAATATATTTTTCTCTGCTTTTTCAATTAACAGGAACCCAAATACTTAGATAATTTTTATCCATATTTTCTGTTAATGATTTTATACTTCTAGAGATATTATAAACATTATTGGTCATAGCAATACTTGAATTTCTATAAAAATTGGGTTTAGACTTTACTCAAAATATAGTACTAGCACTAACATTTTTACTATACATGAAAGCATATCTAATGCTATTTCTACAATCAGTTTTATTATATCCTAAACAACTTTTATCATATAAAGGTCTAGAACTAGATAAAATCATGTTTAAATCATTTTGAACTTTAATAAATTTCATGAATTCATCTTTACATTTCAAATTTAGTTTTAAAGTCATAATTGTTATTTTCAAAAGAAATGTTACTATTTTTCAAAATATTAATTTTCTTATTTAATTCAGAATTCTTGTTTTTTAATATACAGTTCTCATTTTTTAGAAGAAAATTTTGAGGTTCTAAATTATCTAAAGAGGATTGTAATAAATCATTTTGTCTTTTCAAATCAAAATTTTATTTTGAAAATTTTTCTTTCTCTTTTTCAAATAAGGTGTTTTGTTCATCTAGGAATTCTTTAAGAGTTATAAAATTATTTTTTCAAACACCAAGTTGATTTTCTAAATTTAATTTCTCATTTTTCAATTTCTCATTTTCAAGTTCGAAAGATTTCATCTTTTCTAAAATAATAAAATTAAGCTTTGAGATCTTATTGCTTATACTAAACTAATTTATTATTATCATTTCCTGAAATTTGTAAATCAAAAAGTACCTTTTTGTAGTCCTCATTGGTCGCTTTGACAGGGATTTTCCTTGTTGTATTTCGATTTGATCTTTTTCTGGCCATTACTCTATGATGTTGTGACGATCGATAGAATTCCAGGCTCTGATACCAAGTGAAAGCGACTAAGGATCATGCAATAATGAATATTAACTAAACTGTTTACTTGTGCGGAATATAAATAAAAAAATAATAATGAAGTAAATGACACCATAGATTTTTATACTGGTTCGAACTTCCCGTTCTACGTCCAGTGGCGGACTCCTTTTGGAATTCAACTATCAATCCTTACTTAACCTGGAGGAAGAGGTATTACACCGCTTGAGCAACCGAACAGGACTTCAATCACCGAAGCAACAAAATAGGACTTCAACCGCCTGAGCAACCGAACTGGACTTCCAATACAAATAGTAAAATTGTTTCCGACTGAGTATGCTCTTGAATAGCAACGATAAGTCAATAACGTACACCCTTCCTATAATCTTCTCCTTTGTGGTATATCGTGTAATTCGTGAAGGTAGGAAGTTCTTTTAAATCGCTAATAAAGTTTGCTTGAATGAACAAGTGATTAGAATGAAATATTGAATGCAAATGGCAAGATAGTTTAGATAATAAGAATGAGAATCAGAATCAGAAATTGATGATTAAAACAATGGATTTCATGGCTATATATAGTAATTAAGAGTTACAATCATTCGTGAAAAGTAGCCATGAAAGAATACAGAAGCAACTCTTGAATCAAGAGTTGTTTCTATTCACTGAAGTATCTTTTCAAAATATAGCCGTTATGAAAATTCAACCATCTAAATGGAAAAATTCAGCCAGCTGAATTGATTTAAATTTGAATCAGCAAGAAAAGAGTGCAAAAGTCCTACAATTTAGCCGGCTGAATTAGCAACTTCAGCCATTTGAATATTCAAGATAAGTTATGCACATGCACAACATTCAGTCGACTGAACTATATTGTCCAATGGCTGAATTGCCAGTTTTTTTCCATATCGAAGAATTTTCTAAAAATAAACTATGTTTTGAAAAACTTTAGACTGAGTTTGCGTGCATATACCACTTCGGAGAGATTTTAACATGAATTCACTACTATAATCAGACCATAGACTAAATGTATTACTGAAGCTTCAATCTAGAATCCGATCTACAATCTGTTAGATTATTTCTCAAGTAAAGCAGTATCTTCTCTTGCAAATATGGCTAGTTCATATAATATTTACTTATATAGTTGTCACAATTAAAACATCAATATTCTAGGTTCTAACACCATTCTCCTTGTGCATGCTCCCTTTCGATGCGGTCGAAAGGCTTTTCTTTTGACTTTTCTTATTTATTCTTATGCCTTCACCTTCTCATATCAGACCTTTCGATCCAGTCGAAAGGGTTACCTTAATAACTCCCCGCTGTCGTTTTAGCTTGAGTGCCTCTTTTACTTTGCTTTTTACAGAGTTGCTTTTGACCCCAACGAAAGGCGGTAGGACCGCCATTCGCTTTGTGTTGCTATGCCATTGTGGTGGGAGATGAGTTAAGCTTTCTCATTGCTTCGAAAGGAATGGTGAGTGACTACTGGATCTTAGCGAAAGGATGTCGGGATTTCATGTGGATCTTTTCATCTTGCCTTCGAAGGGTTCCATCCATTTCGAAAGGCTTGCTCTTGCTTTCAAAAGGTGTGTGTTGGAATAACCTCCTTGAGTTTTAGATTGACAATGAGGAAACCCACTATCTTGAAGGAGTTGGTTCTTGTGTGAGAGTCTATCATTGAACACCTTCGAAAGGTGTTTCAAACCCATACGAACCTTTCTTTTATATGTAAATCCATCTGCGTCGAAAGGTCTAGATGAGGCAGAAGGGTAACCTTGCCTTCTTTTCTACCCTTTCAAAAGCTTTTGTTTTGCTTATCATTTGTAATGGCACATGGCGCTTGCGACTCCTTGAAAGCCATCTCAATACCTTCGAAACACTACTTTTGAACTTTGATGAAACCCATGTCTTCAACTTTTGTAGAGCCTATCACTTTTATAAGTCTTCTTTCATACCTTTATTCTTAAGTGAGTTTTTATGGTTAACATTTTGCCCCTCCCCTTTGTATGAAAGAAGTATCTATTCTTTAGGACAAAAATTAAAGAACTACTCCATTTTTGATAACTTCATTTCCCAGTAAAATTCAAAGTAAATAATGTTTTCTATCGTTTGATCATGACTTGTATAAAATCATGCTTAATGATTTGAAAATGATGTTAGTATAGTAGAGCTTTTAAACCCTAAGCTCGGAAGTAATAAAAATTAGTTGGTCATCATCTAAAGTTGATTAATGATAAGAAATCTGTAGTTGTAAATGATTGGGAACCAATAACTTTTGTTTGGTAATATTAGAAGTTCCACCATCTAACTTTTGTAGTTACAAATAAAGTTCATAAATTGAACTCCCATGATATTAACAAAAAACTAGACAAATTTTCCGCTAGTGACAACAAATGTTTGGTAATAAATGGCCATGAGCTATTATCTGGAAATAAGTCATTGAAATCCATGAATCCTCATTTGAGGATATGAAATAGGTATTTAGAAACCCCTATTGAAATTATAATAATAATCCAGGGTCTGAGATTCAGATGTTGATAAATGTTGTTCAAAAGTTAATAGTACCAAACCAAAGACCCTGATTCGGATATTAAGAAGACAAATCCAAAATTTTAATTGAAGTCCAGAAGTCCATTGAGATCTCAATACTAACTGTCTTGGAACCCAGATTCGGGAATTAACAAGTGATATCCAAAAATTGATGATAGAAGGTTCGAAACCCAAATTCAGACGTTGGGAAGACCAGAAACCTAAAACCCAGATTCGGGCATCAATAAGTGAAGTTCATAAGTCAACAGTAAGAAATCTGAAACCCAAATTCGGGTGTTAATAGATGATAACCAGAAATAGCTTCCATAATAGAAATCTTTAGCCCAGATTCATGTATTAGTGGATGACAACCAGAAATTCATAATAATAATCTTCATAGTAGAAATCTTGAGCTCAGATTCAGACATTAATGATTGAAGTTCAGTAATTAATAGTAATAGTTTCGAAACCCATATTCGGGTATGATAAAGACCATAAATTATTAGTAAAGTCATGAAACTATGATTCGTGTAATAATAAATGAAGTCTCATACCTAATAATGAAAGAACCGAAACCCAGATTCGGGTATTAATAAGTGTAGTTCAGAAATTTTTCTTTGATAATTAATCGAAGGCTGTAGATTCTTATTTATGTCTTCTATTTTGTACCTCTCCTTGGGTTTTGACTCTTTTGACATATGTTACTCTTCAGGCTTTGTAGTTTGTTGCTGTTTGATTTGTTTCTTCTCGAGCTTGGACGTCTTAGCCCGTTATTTGATATGCAACTTCTTAGGCTTGGATGTCTTAGTCCATTGTTTGATATCCTGCTTCTTGGGCTTGGACGTCTTAGTCCGTTGTTTGATATGCCACTTCTCGGGCTTAGACGTTTTAGTCCATTGTTGCCTGGTGCGCTTGGTTAGCTTATCCACAAGTAGGACCCAAGGACTTACCCAACCTCCCTATAGGAGGCACCTTGACCAGGCCATAATATGGCATTATCAAGGGCTTGCTCAGTTCCTTGGCTAGGCAATAGCGTGGCGGGACCAAGGGCTTACTCAGTCTTCCTTCCAGGAGGCGCCTTGACCTAGCCATAGCATGGCGCGATTAAGGGCTTGTTCGGTGCCTTGGCGAAGCATTAGCGTGGTAGTACCAAGGGCTTACTCCGTCCTCCCTCCAGGAGGCACCTTGACCTGGCCATAGCATGGCACGGTCAAGGGCTTGTTGATGCTTAAACCTGGCTATAGCGTGGTGCAGATAAAGGCTTACTCTAACCTCTCTCTAGGAGGCGCTTTGACCTACCCAACTTGGCGCGGACAAAGACTTTAACCGTTTAAGGTAATGTCCAAGTGCAAGGAGAATTTTACTCCTAACTATGTAGATTTTATTTTTAAGAAGATATGCTTTAATCATTTATTGTAAGAAAATGTGGACGCAAGTGTTCCACATTCAACATTCTGGGAACCATATTGCCGTCTGGTTGACATTATGACGCAGCGGATTATACAAAAACAAAGTGGATCGATGAAAGTAGCAATCGATGGATTGAGAAATACTGAAATGCCCAAATTCGTTGATCCGAAGATACCGAATTCTAGCTATCTCTGATACGTTGATCGCGCACGATACCATGAAGAGAGATCTACAATTCTTCGAGCGTTGATCAAGCGCACTTGATTCCGCGAATTGGCTTCAACGATCGAAGATTCGAGCGCACTCGAATGTCGAAGGTGGAGATAGGAGATTACACTCAACTACCGATTTAAATTGAAAGCACAAAGCTAACAAACAAGAATTTTATTCAAAAATCAACAACTATTACAAATGGCACCACCGGCCTATTTATAGAAGTTACAACACACGCAAGCAGAAATTTGTACAACACTTAGGTCGGAACCGACCTAACACAAACAACTTACGACCTAGTAAAGGTCATTAACGACTTAACAGACACGACTTAACAGATACGACTTATCATATTTACAACACTAGACTTATTACAACATGACGACATAACAAAAGTACAACAACTTATATACAATATTACATCCCTTCACGCGACATTAAATCTTCATGCTACTCAAGCTTTAGCATCCAGTAGCGACCTACGGAACCTCGGCAGCGACCTAAAACATAGCTCGGCAAAGTTAGGTCGTTCCAACGACCTAAAATAAGGCGGCTTCTTGTTAGGTCATTGGCGACCTAAAACCTTTGCGGCAGAAGAACTTCGCGACCTAACTAGTTGACTTAGCTCGGTAGCTCGCGAGCGACCTAAGGCATGAAGTGTTATTGTTGAGCGACCTAGTATAAGTCGTAGTCTTTTAGGTCGTGACTTTTTAGGTCGTGAGTTTTTAGGTCGCGACTCTTTAGGTCGTGACTTTTTAGGTCGTGAGTATTTAGGTCGCGACTCTTTAGGTCGTGACTTTTTAGGTCGTGAGTATTTAGGTCGAAGTTGGCAAATAGAGTTAGGTCGCAGCTCCGGTCCACGTGACTTGCTAGGTCGTGAGAGACCTAAGGGAAAGACCTTTAGCTCGTTAACTCGCAACCCTTTACCTTGGAACTTGTTAGGTCGTTGCTCAGGAGATTTAGGTCATTAGCGACCTGAGTTAGGTCTTTGGCGACTTATGAGATCTTTAGGTCGTTTGTATGCCTTAATGTTGAGTCCATTAGCTCGCGCGTCTCCTTGACTAGGTCGTGGCCGACCTACACTAGGTCGTGAACGACCTAAAATTTTGTTAGGTCGTGAGCGACTTAGGACTTCAATATTCTGGGCTGCATCATCCTCCCCCTGTTGGAAGAAATTCGACCTCGAATTTAATAGCTCTTCGTCTTCGTTACTCTTACCCTTGTGAAACAAAATCAATTGATTGATATTGTCAATATTAACCATTGGACGATGATCCGGCAAACTCATCCTATAATCATTCTTACAAATTGTCTCCATAATTTGCAAACGTCTCATTCCTCCGGCATCTAGCTTGTTGTTCATACCCACAAGAATTCGTTCAACCGTTAAGTAGATAGATTCGCTGTCACTTTGTGTCTTCATCAAATCCAATACAGAGTCCACATTTACGTTCACCCATGATCTAATATATATAGGTAGTGACATACATAATTCTAACTTTATCGCAGTCTCTTTTGACATTTGATAACTCTGACTCTTCTGAACAAGCCTTTCAACCCCTTTACTTATTGACGGTTCAAAACAAGACATTGTAGCCAATTGCATGGTAAGATCACTGGCCTCGTGTCTTTCTATATGCACATCTTTGATAACTGTAATTTGCCAACTGTGATCAGGAGTATACAATTGCTTTCCTTCGAACAGAAACCCATCAACCAATCTTCTCAATGCTACCTGCTCGGTCGGACACATATGTTTGCGTGGCATATACGGTACAATAGCACTTGACATTTTATTAACATGATGTACATTCCTCAGTGGCAGTAATTCTTTGAACATTTCTGCAGAAACTGCATCTTTACATCCATTCACTATTGGCTTAACCTCTTCGATAATTTCAACACTTTTGCTGGTTTCAATTTCATTCAACAAGAATACTTCTGCACCACCCTCCACTTCTTTAACAAGCTCTTTTGTAGATTGTAGACTAGTCGAATCCACCTCCTTCATCAACAAATTACCCTCTTCATCTCCTGACTTACTTTCTTCACCTTCATCCAACTTTGCTGACTATGAATTTTCAACCTCATGTTTATCGGATTTTGTTGGTTGAAAATCAACAACTTCATCTCCGTCAAACTTTGGTGATTGAACACTATCGACTTCATCCTTCACATCAACAAATTCCTTTAAAGACAACAAAGTTTTTAGCTCCTCGATTTCCTCCAATTTATTTCCATTCTGTTGACGCCTTTTAGGAACCAAAACGATTCGTGTATCATCGAACATAAAACTGTAACAGTTTGCGCGTCCATCATGTTGTACAGCCCTGTCGTATTGCCATGGTCTTCCCAACAACAGATGACATACATCCATGTCGACTACATCACACCAAATTTCGTCCTTGTATTTCTTTCCAATGGAAAAATTAACACAAGCTCGTCGATTAACCTTCACCTCCCCTCCTTTCCTCAACCAAACTAATTTGTAGGGATGTGGATGCTTTTCTGTTTTCAATGACAACTTCTTTACAGCTTCCGAAGAAATGATATTATCACAGCTTCCTGCATCGATGACAAATTTACAAACCCTTCCTAAAATTGTGCATGTTGATTGGAAAATGTTACTCCTTAACCAACTTGAGTCATCTTCTTGCTTTGGAGTCAAACACGATCTTCTCATCAACAAACTACAACCCTCATCTCCAGACAATAATTCTTCTTCTTCAACCTGTGGTGAGTTGACACACTCTACCTCTGCATCTTCATTTTCAATCCCCGCAATCATTGTTCGCTTCTTGGGCTTTGTACACTCATTGCTTTTATGGCCCAACTCTTGACAATTAAAACATTTGAGATTACTATTGACCTTTGCTTGGCTGGCTTCCTTCACATTCGATTTACTGATGACTTTGGAAACATCTGCATTGTTACTAACATCCTTGTTCTGGTTGTTGGGATTTGTAAACACACCACCATCTCTTCTGCCTTGCTTTTCCCAAGCCAATGCTTTTTGATGTGCTTCAGCAATAGATCTGGGATCAAACATATTTACCATGTCTTGAATTTGTGTTCGCAACCCTCCAACATACCTAGCTGTTAGTTGTTCCTCTGTTTCCATAATGTCATTCCTCGCAATTAATTGATAAAACTCATCGGCGTAATCATTAACAGTCTTTGTGTCCTGCCTCAAGTTCTGCAAACGTTGATACATCAGAGATTGATAATTGTAAGGTAAGAACATTGCTTTCATCAATTTCTTCATCTTCTCCCAAGATTCAACCTTTGACTTCCCCATTCGTTCACGTGTAAGTTTGGTTTGCTGCCACCACGCCAAAGCTCTACCCCTCAACCTTGTAGCAACCAACTTCACTCTACGATGTTCTGGAACTTCCTTGAAGTCAAAAATTTCTTCAACATTAGCCATCCAATCTAGAAACTCTTCCGCTTGCATACCACCCTTGAATTCAGGAATTTCAATTTTCATCCCCGATTCCCACTTGTGATCATACTCAGAGTAATTTCTTCCTTGTCCACGTCCTCATCCTCGAACACTACCACCGTCATACTCCTCTTCAAAATCAGATGTATATCGATGTCGATCTTGACCACCAACATCTCTACTACCATCACGTCTTCCACTAACATCCCTTCTATCTACACTCCTTCGTTCTCGATCATTCACATTTCTCTCACGTCTTCGATCATCATCATCATCTCTATAACAATCTCGTCTCACACTTCTATGATCATTATCAACACTTCTCTCCCGATTTGAATGTGGTGAGACTCTACTTCCTCCATGGATTGATTCAGGTGAAACCCTTCTTCGATTTTGATTCATCTCTAACATCATCTTCTCTAATCGACCAATACCTTCATCAAATTTTTCATGCATGCGTTGCTCCATTTGATCGGCCTCTTCTCTTCTATACAAAGCTTCAATATTTTGATGACGATTAGCTCTTCTCGGTGGCATTGTTGTAAACTTCACAAACTCAACAAATTCAAACTTCGAAAGACTTCAAAACTTAGCTTGATTCGACCTTGAACGACTTAACTCGTCTCGGTGCTCTTAACTAACTCGGTTCGAACGACTTAAGGCTTAGGTCGGCTCGGCTTCAAGCACTTCAACTTCAACTTTGGTGCGCAAATTCTCCCACGCGCTAATTCAAACACTTTTCCACTTTTGATCCAAAAAGAAATGGATCAAAAACTTCACTCTTGTTGCAAAATGGAATGAACACGATGAACACAAGCCTCTCAAGAACTTCAATTCTCGGCTAGACAATGAAATGATGCTCGATCTACACTCTTCTTAGCTCGGCTCCACACTTCAAGCTCGGCTAACACTTCAAACTTCAAATTCTCGGCTCCAAGACTCGATTTAGCTATGATTGGCTAAAACAAGCTCTGATACCAAACTGACGCAGTGGATTATACAAAAACAAGGTGGATCGATGAAAGTAGCAATCGGTGGATTGAGAAATACTGAAATGCCCAAATTCGTTGATCCGAAGATACCGAATTCTAGCTATCTCTGACACGTTGATCGCGCAAGATACCGTGAAGAGAGATCTACAATTCTTCGAGCGTTGATCAAGCACACTTGATTCCGCGAATTGGCTTCAACGATCAAAGATTCGAGCGCACTCGAATGTCGAAGGTGGAGATAGGAGATTACACTCAACTACCGATTTAAATTGAAAGCACAAAGCTAACAAACAAGAATTTTATTCAAAAATCAACAACTATTACAAATGGCACCACCGGCCTATTTATAGAAGTTACAACACACGCAAGCAGAAATTTGTACAACACTTAGGTCGGAACCGACCTAACACAAACAACTTACGACCTAGTAAAGGTCATTAACGACTTAACAGACACGACTTAACAGATACGACTTATCATATTTACAACACTAGACTTATTACAACATGACGACATAACAAAAGTACAACAACTTATATACAATATTACATCCCTTCACGCGACATTAAATCTTCATGCTACTCAAGCTTTAGCATCCAGTAGCGACCTACGGAACCTCGGCAACGACCTAAAACATAGCTCGGCAAAGTTAGGTCGTTCCAACGACCTAAAATAAGGTGGCTTCTTGTTAGGTCATTGGCGACCTAAAACCTTTGCGGCAGAAGAACTTCGCGACCTAACTAGTTGACTTAGCTCGGTAGCTCGCGAGCGACCTAAGGCATGAAGTGTTATTGTTGAGCGACCTAGTATAAGTCGTAGTCTTTTAGGTCGTGACTTTTTAGGTCGTGAGTTTTTAGGTCGCGACTCTTTAGGTCGTGACTTTTTAGGTCGTGAGTATTTAGGCCGCGACTCTTTAGGTCGTGACTTTTTAGGTCGTGAGTATTTAGGTCGAAGTTGGCAAATAGAGTTAGGTCGCAGCTCCGGTCCACGTGACTTGCTAGGTCGTGAGAGACCTAAGGGAAAGACCTTTAGCTCGTTAACTCACAACCCTTTACCTTGGAACTTGTTAGGTCGTTGCTCAGGAGATTTAGGTCGTTGGCGACTTATGAGCTCTTTAGGTCGTTTGTATGCCTTAATGTTGAGTCCATTAGCTCGCGCGTCTCCTTGACTAGGTCGTGGCCGACCTACACTAGGTCGTGAATGACCTAAAATTTCGTTAGGTCATGAGCGACTTTGGACTTCAATATTCTGGGCTGCATCACATTACCTGTAAGCTCCAGGGGGGATTACTTTGCATAAAATTAAGTAACCTTCCCAATTTAGTCCTGACGGTCCATCTGCAGGATTTCTTGTGTTTTCCTTAACCCTTCATAGTACTAAGTCTCCCTCTCGAAATGATCTTGTCTTCACTTTCAAATTTTAATATTTTGAAATTCTTCTCTAATATTCTGCAGTCCGGATAGCTGCTTCATCTCTTAATTCATGTATTAAATCTAATGATTCTTTCATCAATTCCTGATTTGGATCAAAGGCATATGCGATTCTTCGATGCGAGGATATTTCCATTTCAATTGGCACCATTGCTTCACACCCATATGGTAGAGAGTAGGGAGTATGTCCTGTTGCAGTTCTGGTTGATGTTCGATAAGCCTAGAGTACAAGTGGTAATTCTTCTACCCAATTCCCTTTGGCTTTACTTAATCGCCTTTTCAAGATGGTCTTAATAGTCTTATTTGCAGCTTCAATGGCTCCATTGGCCTTTGGATGTGCCATGGAAGAAAATCTTTTAATGATCCCATTCTTATAGAAAATTTGAGAAAACTCCTCACTTTCATATTGTGTTCCATTATCTGATATAATCTTATAGGGCATTCCAAATATGGTAACAATATTTTTACTGACGAATCTAAGCACTTTTCCAGAAGTGATTTTGGGGAGTGCTTCTGCTTCTACCCACTTTGTAAAGTAGTCTATGGCAACTGAAACATATTTTGCTCCTCCTTTGGAAATTGATAATGGCCCAATTAAGTCGATTCCCCATATATCAAAAGGCCATGGACTTGAAATCGGAGTTAACTGACTTGGTGGCAACCGAGCAATCTTTGAGTATTTCTAGCATCTTTCACATCTCCTTACATATTAAATAGCTTGACTTGCCATTCGAGGCCAATAAAAACCCTATCTTATTATTTTCTTTGCCAACTTTGCCCCATTGGAGTGGCCCTGCAAAATCCCTCATGCACTTCTATCAACAATTTCATCCCATCTTCAAGACTTACACACCTTAAGTAAGGTAATGCACATCCTTTCTTGTAAAGGATTCCATCCACTATTGTGAAAGTCAAAGCTTGTCGCTTGATTTTTCTAGCTCCCACTTTGTCAGATGGTAATATCCCTTTAGAAAGATATTTGACAATAGGCAACATTCAAGTGTCGCTATAACAGTCATCAGTCCTTGGATGATTGATCCTCTCATTTGGGACTCCTTCATTAATTTCCCTTTCTTCTCTCTCTTATGCCATGGCTTAGGATCTAGCTAAGACTAACAATTCATTTCCTTGTTTGGGTGTTCCTTCTTCAATACTTCGATTTGCTTGGTACCCTACTAGCACGATTCGCGTTTCTAGGGCCCCCTGAACTAGCCAACTTTGCTAACGAATATGCCTGTGAGTTTTCTCCCCTTGTCACTTGATGCATAGAAAAGTCTTCAAATAAAGCGAGCATCTTTAATATTTTCTTTACATACAAAAATAGTTTGGCATCTTTAGTCTGATATACTTGCTTTAACTAGTTTACCATTAGTTAGAAATTACTAAATATTTGAATTCGTGGGATTTTGAGCTCTAATGCCAGAGGCAATCCTGCTACCATTGATTCATTTTCGGCTACATTATTTGTTGCGGGAAACCCTAACATCATTGCATAGTGTAGGCGGTGCCCATCTGGTGTTATTATGAAATATCCTGCTCCAGCTCCATATTCATTCGATGCGCCATCCACAAATAACTGCCACATGGGTTTTTGATCCTTTTACTTTTCTAATTGTTCTTCAATAAATTTTGTACACTCATTAATAAAATCCACCAATGCTTGTCCTTTGATAGCTTCCCGTGGTTGAAGCTCAATGTCATACTGGCTAAGTTCAATTCTCCACTATACTAGCCTTTCCAAAGTTTCAGGCTTACTGAAGACTTGTATGAGGGGAAAGTTAGTCAATACTCTGATTGGATGTTCTTAAAAGTATGCCTTAAGTTTTCGCGCGGTAAGTGTCAAGCAGAAAGCCAGTTTTTCTATAACCGGGTACCAAACCTCTACATTCTTTAACGGCCTACTCACATTATAAACAGTAAGTTGAGTCCCACTTTCCTCTTTGATCAGAGTTGAACTAACTGCATGTTCCGAGACTGCCATGTATAAGTATAAGACTTCACCATTCTCGGGACTGGATAGTATTGGTGGTTTTTCCAAATTATTTTTCAACTCTTGAAAGGCTTTCCTACAGTCTTCTCCCCATTCAAAGTTTTTCTTCTTCTTGATCACATTGATAAAGGGAATGCATTTATCAGTCGCCTTAGAAATGAACCTGCTTAGGGCGGCTACCCTACCATTTAAACTCATTACATCCTTGCTAGTTTTAAGTTCAGCCATGTCCTTGATGGCTTGAATCTGGTCTGGATTGGCCTCAATCCCCTGAGCACTCAAAATATAGCCTAAAAATTTCCTGTAATGAACCCTGAAAGAGCACTTTTGAGGATCCAGTTTCATCAAATATTACCGTAATACTTCGAACATTTCTTTTAGGTCTTCAAGGTGATTCTTAGCCTCATAAGATTTCACTAGCATGTCATCAACATAAACTTCCATTTTCCGACCGATCTGGTTTTTGAACATTTTGTTGACCAATCTTTTATATGTAGCCCCTGCATTCTTTAATTTGACAGGCATTGCTTTGTAGCAGAAAATTCCCCAATCAGTAATGAAACTTGTATGTTCTTCATCTGGTTTGAACATGGGTATCTGATTATATCCTGAGTAAGCATCATGAGGCATAACAATTTGTGTCCACTAGTTGCATGGACCAACTGATCTATCCAGGGCAATGGGTAACAATCTTTTGGACATGCCTTGTTTAAATCAGTATAATCGACACAAGTCCACCACTTACCGTTCGACTTGTTTACCAATACTGGGTTCGCTAATTATTTTGGGTAGTAAATCTCTCGAATGAATCCATTCTCAAGGAGCCTTTTGACTTCCTCTTTTAGGGTATCAGACTGCACTTTGTCAAATTGTCTCTTTTTCTGTCTAACGGGGGTTCTGGATTGATGTTTAGTGTATGGCACATAACCGATGGATCTATCCCAACCATATCTGAATGAGACCATGCAAACATGTCTTTATTGGATTTAAGAAACTGAATCAAGTCTTTCTTCAGGCTGCTTTCCAACTCCTTTCCACTTTTACTACCTTGGCTGAGTCATTTGGGTTTATACATGTCTCCTAAAGGTCTTCTATAGGTTTATCCTTTCCACTTCTCTATGGCAATCAAATCCTATGATGATTTCTCCTTCTTCCACTGAATTAGCATCGGTCCTTTTTATCTTGCTTCCAGGAGAAATGTACCTTTCAAACATATATTTATTAGTTTTATTAGATCTTACTTTTGCTTCGAATGTTGGATGTAAAAATCCATCATTCGAAGGCTGAAAAACAGTAGAAGAATCAAAGTAAGCAGAATACCCCCTCTTGTATTGATCAAGCATTGCAAAATACATTTCATGGGAGCTGAAAGGTTCCCCGTGAATTGTGCCCCAACCCCTGTTGGTTAAGAATTTTACCATCAGATATTTTGGCGAAATAAAAGCACCCACCTCATCAAGTATGGGTCGACCAAAGAATGGATTGTAATATAATGGTTGATTGATGATTACAAAGAGAGTTTCAAAAGTTCGGCAGCATGGCGGTACTCCCATCTGCACTAGCAACATTACTTGTCCCACTAGGGTCGACCCCTTGTTGTTGAATCTAAAGATTGGTTCAAGGATGGGTTCTAGCTTGTCATCTAGGATTCCCATTTGATCAAAAGCATGTTAGAAAATAACATTGACTGTGCTACCGATGTCTATAAGAATTTTAGACACTATAGACAGTCTAAAGTTGAGCCGTGATCATGAGGAGATCATTATAAGGGTGATGGATTCCTTTCTTCAACTCCTAGGGAGTAACAATAGGATTTGGCATAAAAATGTTGAGTCGTAGATTTTTTAGCGGGGGCTCTTCTTGAATGGAGAACACTCCTTCTCTAGCCTCTTTAATGTATCTATTCATGGCCCCTTACTAGTCCCTGTTGGATGTGGTCCCCTGTGGATTACATCAATCCTTTTTAACGGCGGACTAAAGCTCAATGGATCTTCTTCCTCCAAGATAATGACAACATTGTTAGGAAACTTCTACAGACCATCACAAGCCCGTGGTACCTTTTGTTTGTCTTGGATGAATTCTTTCAGATGCCCTTCACGAATAAATTTATGAATGATTCCAGCCAACACTCCGCGCTCATCTGTTTTGTGACCATTTGCTTTGTGATAAACGCAATAATCATCCCATTTCCTCTGTTTAGGATAATTTTCAGCCTTAAATAAAGTAATGAAGGTAACTTTTCCTTGACCATAGCATAGACATAAGACAATGGCTTGTTTAAAGCGTTTGAATTAGTATTAGGCTCTTCCCATCTTGCTCTCTTATGTCCTCGATCTAATCCGAACCTTCCACTTTCCTTTTTAGGATTAGCTTTCTTTTTAGCGGGATATAATTCATCCATTCGACTGAATTTATCAGCCTGAAAATGGAAGTCCTACAGATTCTTACACCCATGAATAAAGAATTGCTTCCAGAGTGGTGTATTCTCTATTAACCCAGAATGTATTGCGATGAGTTTACCGAAGTCATTCATATTAGCTTTTAATCCATCTGTGTTGAATCTCTTCAGGTAATCCCCTAGTGACTCTCCTTGTCTCTGTTTAATGTTGGCTAGGATAGTGTAATCGATTGTGGGGTCCTTGCATATATAAAATTGGGTAGAGAACTCATAAGAAAACTATTTCCATGAATAGATCGTCTTTTCACGATATTGTTGATACCACTTAGCAGCGACCCCTAGAAGCTTTACCGGAAATAATCTGTAGCGAACAGCTCTTGAAGCATTGTACGGATCCATTTGACTATCGAAGGCCATTAAGTGATCATCGAGGTCTATAATTCCATGATACTTCATGGTTAGGATCTTTACATAAGATGGGATAACCGTTGACACGATTTAGTTTATGAAAGGTGCCACTCACTCATTATCATTTCCTTTCTCATCCATAGTCCTCTTCCCCTTAGCATTTAACATGTTCTTGATTGCCTTTTCTGCTACGTCCTTCAAATAAACTTCGGTGTCGTGATAAGTTTTTCGATCTAGGTTGTATTCTTTTGATGTTGAGCTTCTATTTTGCTTGAGTGATTTGTCCACAACCCTTCCTTGATGATCAAGTCTAGTCGAACGACGCTCTTTTTTCTTTGAAGATGTCAAGTCTACTTTGCTCTTATCCTCATTGGTATAGGGCTTTAAGTTCCTTCTTGGAGAGATCACCTCGTCTCCAACCATTGGTTTTGTTGTCTTGGAAGACTTTTAAGACAGTGCTACTTTGAGTAGCTCTTGCATCTCCAGCAATTGTTATTCCAAGTGCTTTATTTTGTTTGCATTATCATCTTGTTGAGCTGAGGTTGATGGTTGCCCTTACATTACTCCCTCTAAATTGAAAGTTGGAGTTATGTTTTCTTCTAAAGTTGTGGTGTGTACGGCCTCATTTTCCATTCGACTTAGTCGTTTAGATTTCATTTTCCTACACCAAGTTAAACAATCCACAATTAGTCTATAAGAAAACGATAAGGTCAAAGGTTCTAGCCCTCCTTCTGGTGCCAAAAATGTTAACAAGAAAACTTGTTAACATCCCCTAAGCTAGTTGATTAACGAGAAATGTTGTTAACAATTCAAAAGAAGATTTTTAGGAGTGACCATCCTCTTTGAAACCACTTTCGAATAAGTTGATTCAAACAAGTTGCTTGTAGAGGGTGGTCTCATGAAGATATTAATTGTAGTTAATAGGCCAAATCGACCATACTGAAACAAAGGTTAAGGAGAAAGCACCCCCTTTGAGGGCTCCTTTTGAGTGAGTCTAAAGAGGTTATCCATATTGAACATTTGTCTCTTTCGACTGTGTCGAATGGATCATTCTTCCCTTAAAAGAAAAGAATTTCCTTTCGATGATGTTGTTTAAGTTGTTTTCGAAGGAAATCCTATGAAAGGGTTGTAGGTGTTGAAATGTGTGTCCACCTTTAGAAGGAATTCGTCCAACTAGCATAGTTTAGCGTTTGCACATCCAATCCCTTTTGAAACATCCCTTTCGATCAAGTCGAAAGGGTATTTATTCTTTCGAAGTGAATTCAATATGCAATATATAAACTCTATATTCTATATGCAATGGAATAACATTGTGGACAATGTAAGCTTCATGAATTTATTATTATTGAAACACTATCATCATCTTTGTTTGATATTTGATATCATCAAACATGATGATAAAGTGATTCGTATTCATATTATCCAAATTGATTCCAGTGCATCGCATAAGACAAATAGGAATTAAGAAGATAAGCAAGCAATGTGTGCAATTGGTCACTAGTCAAGCTAATGATCGAAATGATCTCTGTCATGATCAATATCTCTATTAAATCCATACACTTCCACTTTTAACATTAATCCAAATTGAGTTACAAGTAAGGGAGCTTTTCCCCAAATTGATTTAGGGTTACAAAGATTTGATTGGCTAAGAAATAGAAGAAAGAATTTAGGATTTCCAAAATTCGGTCCCCAAACTCGGACCCCTAGGGTCGTATTTATAGATGCAGGTCGGCCCCGTTTCGTGCCCATACTTTCGCTTCAGTTGAAAGGCCTTCCTTCAACCTTTCGTGTGAATCCTTTCGACATGGTCGAAAGGCCTTCCTTTATCCTTCTGCGTGCCTTCTTTTGATGTGGTCGAAAGGTATTTCCTTTATCCTTCTGTGTGTATCCTTTCGACATGATCGAAAGGCCTTCCATTCTCCTTGTGCACGCTCCCTTTCGATGTAGTCAAAAGGATTTTCTTTTGAATTTTCTTATCTATTCTTCTGCCTTTACCTTCTCATATCAGACCTTTCGACCCAGTCGAAAGGGTTACCTTAGTAACTCCCCACTGCCGTTTAAGCTTGAGTGCCTCTTTTACTTTGCTTCTTACTGGGTTGCTTTCGACCTCATTAAAAGGGTTAAAAGCGCCTTTCACTTTGTGTTCCTATGCCGTTGCAGGTGGGAGATGAGTTGAGCTTTCTCATTGCTTCGAAAGGAATGGTGAGTGACGACTGTATCTTAGCGAAAGGATGTTGGGTCTTCATGTGGATCTTTTCATTATGCCTTCGAAGGGTTCCAACCATATCAAAAGGCTTGCTCTTGCTTTCGAAAGGTGTGTATTGGAATCACTTCCTTGAGTTGTAGATTGACAACGGCAAAACTCACGATCTTGAAGGAGTTGGTTCTTGTGTGAGAGTCTATCATTCAACGCCTTCGAAAGGTGTTTCGAACTTATACTGGCCTTTCTTTTATATGTAAATCTATCTGCGTCGAAAGGTTTAGATGAGGCGGAAGGGTAACCTTGCCTTCTTTTCTACCCTTTCGAAAGCTTTTGTTTTGCTTATCATTTGTAATGGCACCTGGCGCTTGCGACTCCTTCGAAAGCCATCTCAATACCTTCAAAATGCTGCTTTTGAACTTTGAAGAAACCTATGTCTTTAACTTTTGTAGAGCTCATCACTTTTATAAGTCTTCTTTCATACCTTTATCTTAAGTGAGTTTTTATGGTTAACATAATCAAATATTTATTTAAATAGCAATTAAATTCCAGGTCGTTACACTCTCCCCTCTTAAAAGAATTTCGTCCTGAAATTAGCAATCAAGGAGATAATTCAAACAAGAAAAAAGCCATATATTCATATCATAAACACATACAAATACATACACTAGCATCCATAGCGAACTAGCTTACACTAGACATACAACCTATGACTAGCTATCCTAACATCAATTCGGGATATGCTTCTCTCATACGATCCACCATCTCCCAAGTGTAGTCTCTAGTATCCTTGCTCCACTGAACCTTAACTAGTCGTACCACCTTGTTACGCAACCTCTTTTCTTCCTGATCCACAACATAAACTGGATGTCCAACAACTGTAAGGTTTGGTTCTATTTCCAATTCCTCTTGGATTGATGGCTGCACAATCAAAGATGGGTCATGAACATATTTCCTCAAATGAGACACATGGAACACAATATGAACACCTGCCAATCTGTTTGGCAACTCGACCCTATAAGCAAGCGACCCGATCCTCTCAACAATACGGAAGGGTCCAACATACCTTGAAGCTAACTTCCTAATTTTTCGAACCTAACAGCTCCTCTTATTGGTGAAATCTTTACAAACACCAAGTCTCCAACCGTGAATTCCAAATCCCTTCGCCTCTTATCCGCATAACTCTTATGGCGATCTTGGGCCTCCTTCATCCTTTTCTTAATCACTTCAACTTTCTCTATAGCTTCTCGAATCATGTCCGGTCCAAGAACTAATCTATCTCCCGTCTCAACCCAACATGCTGGTGACTTGCACGATCTTCCATATAGGGCTTCATAAGGTGCCATCCCGATGCTTTGTTGGAAGCTATTGTTGTAGGAGAACTCAACTAGATGCAAATGATCCTCCCATAATCCACTAAAATCTAGAATACACGCCCTCAAGAGATCCTCTAGAATCCGATTCACGCGCTCCGTTTGTCTGTCTGTTTGGGGGTGATATGCTATGCTTAAGCTCAACCTTGTTCCAAGGGTTATTTGCAATGCTTCCAAAAATTGACTAGTAAAAATGGGGTCTCGATCACTTACAATACTCATAGGAACTCCATGCAACCTGACTATCTCCCTCATAAAAATTTCAGCTAAGGAAGCAGCGGTCCTTGTTGGTTTCACCGGAATAAAATTTGCGCTCTTCGTTAGCCGATCCACAATAACCCACACTCCTTGGTTTCCTTTTCAGCATCTGGGTAAACCATTAATAAAACCCATTGATATCATTTCTCATTTCCAATTGGGAATCTCCAAAGGATGCAATAATCCGACTATCTTCTGATTATCACCTTTGATTTATTAATAGCATGAACACCTGCTAACAAAGACTAAATGTCCTTCTTTATCCTCGGCCGCCAAAATACTATTTTCATGTCCTTTTACATCTTATGAACTCCTGGATGAATACTTAACTTAGACTTGTGGCATTCTGACAAAATCTCTTGCCTCAGCCCATCCACATTTGGGACAAACAATCATCCGTTCGTCCTCAAAGCACCTTGACTATCCATCTTGAAATCTGAACATTTACCTCTTTTACCTTCTTCAATTAATCCTTCCAGTATCTCACCCTTTCTCTGATTCCTCATATCCTTTCCAAAAGAGCCAGGGTAACCTACAAGAGAGTCAAAAAATCATTTCTGCTCAAGGCATCTGCCACCACACTAGCCTTTCCTGGCGTGTAGAGAATATCTAAGTCATACGTCGCCAGAAACTCTAACCATCTTTATTGCCTCAGGTTCAGATCCTCCTGAGTAAAAAGATACTTCAAGGATTTATGATTCGTGAAGAGCTCTAATTTTTCACCTAATTTAAGAAAGAAAACTCACTCCTAAAATCTCTATAGATTAGAAAGAAACTAAGAGGAATAGAAGGATCCTTACCCTACAAGTAGTGTCTCCAAATTTTCAATGCAAAGACAACAGCCAGCATCTCCAGATCATGCATAGCATAATTCTTCTCGTGAGGCTTCAACTTCTAGCTTGCATACGCAATCACTCTACCATGCTGCCTTAGAACAGCACCAAGTCCTACTCCACACGCATCTGTGTAAACCGTGAACCCACTATTCCCATCCAAGACAGCCAAAACTGTTACACTGGTCAATCTCTTCTTCAATTCCAAAAATGACTCTTCACACTTTGGAGTCCATATAAACTTTTCCCCCTTCTTTGTTAGCTTAGTAAAATGGGAGAAAATCTTAGAGTAATAATGAATAAATCTTCTACATTACCCAGCCAATCCTAAGAAACTGCGAACCTCGGTAGGAGTCCGCGGTTGCTTCTATTCCTGAATATCTTCAACCTTCACTGGATCCACTGAAATACCTTCTCCTATCACGATATGTCCTAAAAATCTTACCTATGATTTCCAAAAATGGCGCTTAGAAAATTTCGCCTTCAGGACATGTCTCCTCAATGTTTCCAATACCACTTCCAAATCATGTGATACTCCTTAGATTTGGAGTAGATAAGGATGTCATCGATGAAAACTAAAACAAAACTATTAAGAACATCTCGGAAAACACGATTCATGAGATCTACAAAATATTTCTGTGCATTGGATATCCCGAAAGGCATAACTAACCACTCAAAGAAACAATTAGGACCACTAAAAGCAACTAAGGTGTTCTATCTTCAGCAACCCTTAGCTGATGGAATCCAGTAGCTAGATCCATCAAAGAAAATACCGTAGCTCTATGAAGTTGATCAAAAAGATCATCGACGCGGGGTAAGTGATACTTGTTCCTAATGGTCAGCTTATTTAACTCCCTATAGTCCAAGCAAAACTTTAAAGATCCATCAGACTTTGCCGCAAACAACACTGCAAATCCCCTACTCGAACGATTGGGTCTAATCAATCCTCTCCTCAACAGCTCCTAGCTTTGACTTAGCAACTCCTCTCTCTCTCCCTATTGAGACATTTTCGCTTAGGTTGAACCACCAGCCTTACACCAGGGACCAAATCAATGCGAAACTCAATCTCTCGGTGCGAGGGTAAACTTTTTACTTCTCTGAATACATATGGAAAATTCTAAACAACTTTAATAGACCCTAAATTTTCTTCAGATGCCTCCAGGGCATACAAGAAACTACACATATTAATACCGGGTTCCTTACAGGGTACTTTAGCAATCCTTCCCAAATTGGTTACTAATGATACAGTTCTTTCATTACAATTAAAAATAGTTCCATATTTCGATAACCAATTCATACCAAGAATAATGTCAAATCCCTTAAAGTCAAACAACTTAATTCTTACTTTATAAAACACTTTGAAATCAAAGGTATCACGTAAGACCACGCAGCACATAAACACGGACGTGTTTTTACCTTACGCAAACCAAAACACTTTATATAGAAATCCAGTGGTATTATGATAATGTTTAGGGATTTCAAGTAAAATTGATTATAGCTGAAATGCTTCCATCTCACATTTCAACATAATTGGGTACAACTAAAAATGTACGGTACTTATTTGAGAATGAATTTCGTACAATGACTGGGCTACTGGGGTACCGCCCATTATGGTGCATCTCTAGATAAAATAACACCGACGACCTCGCCTAGATCCCCTGCCAACATAAGACCGGCCTACCCCTTGCTAGATAGTACCGAATAAGATCACCCTTAGGTTGGGATCAACAACTAT
Organism: Allium fistulosum; assembly: GCA_030737815.1. NCBI lineage: Eukaryota > Viridiplantae > Streptophyta > Magnoliopsida > Asparagales > Amaryllidaceae > Allium > Allium fistulosum. The sequence goes on along the minus strand of CM060906.1, from coordinate 100,777,087 downwards.
ACCGAAGCATACATAAGTTGATAGTAGGGACTCTAGATAGGGATAACCTTACCCTATAGGAGCGACCCACTTAGCCTTGCCCCATCTCCCATGTTTTAGTCATTCCCGGTTGATGAGGCCTGAGGCTACGTTTACCTTTATTATTGCATTGCCACTTGGAATGCTAACATTGCCTTCCATATGTTGACACAATGGCAGCACTCATCCATACAAGTCGTTCAGGAGATGAACGAACCGACGACACTATCTCCACTACACCCGTTTTGGAATGACCCTAAGGGTTAGTAGCAAATAGCCCTTGCACTTCTAAGTCTTCATCTCAGACCTTGCCTTTACTATTTCCGATTCGAACGTTTATTTTGGTTCGAAGTTGTTTTTCGATAACAACTAATATCCAATCCCAGTCTCCCCAAACCAATATTCAATAATTTTAAAGGGTTAAGTTGTTTATAGTGGACCATTCCACTATCAGGGTGTAATATTTACATATGGACATACACTTCATATGCTTAGATTATCATGACCCGCTTATCGAAATTAACCTCCTTGTATTCATCACATTCCCGAAGAGCGGTATTTGTGATAAGTACAAGTCGGCTTACTTTCAATAAAACATGTTAACGTTTTATTACAACTACTTTAATTCATTTGGCTGCTTAATAGCACGAATAAGAGATCCTTTTTTTTCCAAAACAATTTTCTTATACAAGGATGTTTGTTAAAAATAAATAACCGATAGATTTTAAAAGAAATCTTTAAAACAAATAAATTCCCATTTTAATCATAAGTTTAAATCCTCAATTAAACCTTAATTAATCTTAATTAAATCAAAACTAAATTATAAATAACCCTAATTTTATTTACATTTAAACTTTAATTTAAACTTTTATTAAATAACATTTGTTTAAAATTAAACCCAAATTAAGTGGATAATTAACCTTTGATTAAATAATAGTTAATTTAACAACTAACTCTAATTAAATGATTGATTAAATAAAATAAACTTTATTAAATAAAATTAATTTCCTTTTATCTTAATAAATCATTATTTAATACTTAATTAAAAATAATTAACTTAGTTAATAATTTCTTAAACTCTAATTATTTAACCTAATTACTTAATTAATTAATTAATAATTACCCAAATTAATTTAAATTAAATAAATAAATTATTAAATAATTTAAAACTTAAAACTTAAAATTTTTACTTACTTAATTAATTCAAAATGAGTTTTCAAAAACAATCCAAAAGAAAACACTTAAAACTTGAAATCGTGAAATTTTCCAAAGCTAGAAAATAACTTTTGTTTTCAAACCGGATCTCAAGTCCTTTGCGACTTTTCAAGGTGCAAATTTCACAACATTTTCATCATATACACATGGTTTTGTTTTCCTAAACATACTAGCATAATATCATACCCAATATTAGATATCCATATCCATATACATATCCAAACATATCAACCAATCACCAAATCCAAGTTCAAACATAAACATATCATCATATGTCATCAATACGACATGATAATTCAACATAACGTTCACTATATTTTCACAACATATAGTCCATCAAACTCAAGTTAATTTCTTTTCCAAAAACAAAAGTTTTACTTACCGAAACTTTTCTAAATCAAAGCGAACTTTTTTCCAAAACTTGAAAACGCATAAGAATGTAGCAAATTAGAAAATTTTGGACCCTCGAACACTTGAATTGGGCTCGGCCAAGTGGTGTTTGGGCTCGGCCTTGGGCTAATGGGCTCGTCATTGGGAGGTGTGCGCTTGGCCCTTATGTTCCTTGGGAATGTGGCTTGCAACTTGGAAGAAGATATGTTGTAGAAGATGCAGAAGTGGTTTTATGAAATAAGGAGGCGATTTTTGGTTAAAGAAGTGGTATTTCTTGTTTTAGAATTTACGAAGAGGTGGCCATGGCTACTTTTCTTAAGCTCTTAGGATTTTCAAAGTGGAAGAAGAGATTGTAAAATGGGAAGAATGAAAGTAAGGGGGTATTTATAGGCTTAGGATTTAATTATAAAAATATATAAGTGTTTATATTAAAATACATGTGTGCATGCATTGTCATTCCCCTCTATCCCTCATAAATCCGTCCATACCTAGTACCCCCCTCACCATGCACTATTTATACCATATCACATGTATTTTTTTGAAATAAAGTGCATTTTTATATGTGTATATATATATATGTATATGTATATATACTTTTATTACTAAGATCTTATATGTTAATATGTTTAAGTGTATAAATGTGTACATGCATATGTAGATGTACACAACATGTTAAAGTAGTTTGTAATGTGTGCATGTGTGTTTAATATAGTGTTGTAACCTTTTGAATAACTTTTAACCAATGAAAAATTGATATTTCGAAAAATAACTTCTGGTCACATTTTCTATTTTTCCATATATATTGATAAACAAATTTTCAAAACGATTTTATTATCGTTAATTATTATTTAAAATAGTTTTATTTGTTAATAAAATTGCATTTATTGATTATTTAAAAAATAATTAAATATTCATATAAATAGCGATTAAATTCCGAGTCGTACATGAAGTGCTATCGAAATTAGGCAGAAGTGTGGTGTATGAAGTCTTTAGTCCCAAAAGACTTTAATTTCGTTGTAGACAAAAGTTAGGTGTTGCCGAAATTACTAACATATATTATAAAATTAGGTACAATGTTCGATTATTTTCTCGACCATACTTGGATGTATGAAATCAGAACTGGTATGAAAGGTTCGGTGAAGGAACATTTCTATAATGGTGTACATGAATTTATTAGATTCGCTGCATCAAATAGTTGAAATAACGAAGAAATTTGTTGCCCTTGTAGTAAGTGCCAACATTCGAAGCATTGGAAACTAGATAAAGTTAAAGTACATTTTTATAAATCTGGTTTTGTGCCAAATTATTATTTGTGGGATCGTCACAGAGAGCTTGTTGCACCTACACCTAATCTTGTAGTGTCAAAGAATGATTATGTTATAACGAATCCAATAGAAGATATGGTGGAAGTTGCAGCACGATTAATGTTCATTCAAGTTGATGATGAAAATGTAAATATCGAAGAAGAATCGAATGTGGGAGAGAAAAGAATTTATGATTTATTGGATGCTGCTAAGAGGCCGTTGTAGGATTGTTGTAAAAGCGGAACCGAATTATCAATTACCGCTGAATATCACTATGAAATCAAAATTCAACTTTACAAAATCTGGATTTACAGTAGTTGTACAAGCTGCAAAACGACGTATGTCACCCAATAATCTGATGTGCGATAGTCGTTATAAAGTGAAAGTACTTATGTCGGCTTTCGGTCTGTCGTATCAAAAGATAGATACATGTATAAAAGGTTGCATGTTGTATTAGAAAGATGACATTAACCTTCGAAACTGCAAAATATTTAACGAGGAAAGATACAAACCTAGAAAAAAGAAAGGAAAGGAAGTTCCATACAAGAGAATGCATTATTTACCCATCACTCCCAAACTTCAAAGGTTATATGCATCGTCATCTATGGCATGTCATATGCGATGGCATAGTGTGAGAAGACATGAAGGGTAACTTTGATACATCTACTTGATGGAGAAGCATAATAATTCGATAAGAGGTATCCCGCGTTTTCTGTAGAGAGCTGTAATGTTAGACTTGGTTTATGTACAGATGGATTTTCACCATTCTCTCAATTTGGTAGTAAATATTCATTTTGGCCTATTATCGTTACTCCTTATAATTTATCTCCGTGGATGTGTATGAAACTCCATATATGTTTCTCACTATTGTTGTCCCTGGCCCCGATGATCCGATATAAGGAATCAATGTTTATTTACAACCATTGATTGATGAGTTGAAAGCACTTTGGCATGAAGGAGTTAAAACATACGACATTTCAAAAAAAAAAGAATTTTTGTATATTCACTTCTTTGTTATGGACTATTAGTAATTTTCCTGCGCATGCAATGCTTTCAGGTTGGAGTATTGTCGGTCGTCTAGCTTGTCCTTATTGCATGGAAGAAACACGAGCATTTTCTTTACAGTATGCGAAGAAATTTTCATGATTTGATTTTCATTGGTGCTTTCTCCATCTCAATCATACTTTTAGAGGAGATAAAAAACCTTAAAGCTGACAAAGAAGAGAGAATGCTACCACCAAAGATTTGGTCAAGCAAAGAAATATATGAAATGGTAAAGGACTATCCAAAGATACATGAAGCTGGAGTTAGACTGAAATTCCAGGTAAATCGAACATTCATAATTGGTGCAAACAAAGCATATTTTGGAAGTTGCCTTATTTGAAACATATCTTACTTTGACATAATATTGATGTGATGCACAACGGAAAAAACGTGTTTCATAACGTGTTTAATACAATTTTGAATGTTAAGGGAAAACAAAGGACGATCTAAATTCAAGGCTTGATATAGTAGACTTTTATAAACGTCTCGAACTTCATATGAAGCCACTGACAGTAAAAGGCCCAAAGCATGATATGAGCTACACAGTAAGCAAGTAAAACTTGTGCTAATGTCGGTGGAAGGACTAAGATGTCCTGATGGGATTTCTTCTAACCTCCGTAGATGTGTTGACTTTAAAAACAATAAATTAAGTGGGATGAAAAGTCACAATTGTCACATCATGATGGAATATTTATTACCCATGTTTTTCAAAGAGCTGTTGCCCATAAAAGTATGGAGTGTTATAACAGAATTAAGTTTATTTTATAAACAGCTTTGTTCGATCACGTTAACAGTCGATCGTATACGTAAACTTGAAATTGAAATCCCTATACTGCTCTACAAACTAGCAAAAATATTTCCACCAGGTTTCTTTAATGTAATGGAGCATTTACTTGTTCATCTTCCATCCAAAGCACTTCTTGAAGGTCCTATGCAATATGGATGGATATATCCATTTGAGAGGTATGATCCTTTCATAATGTTGATGGATGTATCCATTTGAGAGGTATGATCCTGTGCAATATAGATGGATGTATCCAAAGCACTTCTTTAATGTAATGGAGTATGATGCTTTCCTATTAGCCAAGCAAGCATTACAAATTTATTTTTCCCCTTATCCATTCTTAAAATGAGATAAAGCAGATTGGACAGTTGTTTTTAAAACAAAGGCAAGATTTACAATTGATGGAAATAATATTCTAGACGAAGTAGCATATCAAGCGGATCTTGATCCAAATAATGAAATAATAATAACTGATGATATTGATTTAGGTTTGTTGAATGATGAATCAAATGTTCTAGTAGAAGCATTTGAGAGTATAAAAGAAAATGATATAAAGTATGAGACCGAGTCTGAATCAAAAAACAACGAAGATTGATAATTTTGAATATCTGTATCGCTTGTAAAATGTATATTCCAGGTTTTCGCTGTTACTAATAATGATGACTATGTTGTGAGCTACAATTATTCTATTTTGTTAATTCTATATATGTATTCAGGAGATCTTGTTTCATTTATGATGTTTTAGTGGAATTTTTATGTGATGATTGATCAAACATTTTTTCTAATAATAAATTGATATGTTTTTTCATTATATGAAATGATATGTTTGTCGCAAATATATATGTCTTATAGGAGACATTCCAGCGGATCTCGGCCTTCTCTTTCTCCTGATGCGGGTGCCAATGGCACGTTGGCGGATTTATGACCAGTAGCGGAGGTTGTTCCTAGGAGTGTAGGGTAAGTCTCAAATTTATTGCATGTATATTATTTAAAAGTTATTAAATGGCTACATTAAAATTTATGTAGGGGTTTCGAGGTGGAGCCTTCAGACTACATTCTTCAAGTCTTCGAGAAGGAATTCAAGAGTCGAATGTCGGGATGTCGGACTCATTGGGACGACATCACAGACCATGTTATGAACGATATATGGGCTGACTTGATGGTAAGTATAAATTTATAATTCATTTGAAGTTAATATAATGTATATAATTCAAATTAATTTCAAGATGCAGGCTGCGGTCCATGTTGATCCGGAAGATATGGATATTTTAAGAAATAACCGAAATAAAAAGATGTAGAAAAATTATATGGACATTCTCTCAAAGGCGAAGAATGCGGATAAAAAACCCGCTTGGATGAGCACTGATGTTTGGGCTGAATTTCTCCAGCTCTGGATACTCCTAAATTTAAAGCTAGTTATTTAATTTTATATTGTTATTATAATTTGTTTAAATTTCATATATTAGTTGCATTACTTTAGTTAATAATATATTTTAATTTAAAGGAAATATCATCGAGGAACCGTACAAATAGGAATAAAAATCTTGTTGTACACCACGGTGGCTCTAAATCCTTTCACCAACATCGGTAGGAATTGGTAAACTTATAGATTGCGATTGTAAATATATTATTGATATTTAATCATATTAGTAATATTGTTTATTCATATATGCAATTTCAGTATAAGAAGTATAATTGTGAGCCTACAATAACAGAGGTCTTCACTCAAACGCATGCCGTTGAGCAGACAGATGAGGATGACAACATTTCATCTGTTTGGACGGACGATAAATCTCAATCCGTAATGGTAAACATGCTTAAATTTTTTAATTTACATTTCATAAGTTTTAAATTGAATATTTATTGTAGCCAACTTCTGTTCATCACCACAGGAAAGTTATGAAGCGGAGAAAGCTCGAGTGGCGCAGTCCACTGGCCATGAGTTGACCTTAGAGGAGTCGAACCATATATAGGATGCTCTAATTGACCCTCCTTCATGAAATATGCATTACAGTTACGGAAATCAGGAGGTAAACTGCTTCATTAACTACTATATAAATTTCATTTAATATTGAGCATAAATTATAACTCGCTATTAACTATTTTACAGGTGATAATGACCCAGACGGCTTATAGGAGATCCCAGACAGAGGTGGAGATAGCTTAGCTGAAACAGTATATGGCAAAGTTTAATTATTGGTGGAAGAGCGGAGGATTGGCGACGCTGCTAGATGAGCGGATTGCGGCATATTTAGCAGAGCACGGGAGAATGCCTAGGGAGGATGGGTCGAGAGACGACGATCAATAGGTATGACTGTGATGTTTGATAGATTTTGTTCGTTTTGTTTTGTAAATATTTGACATGTGTTGATGGATTTGACACTTGTTTTACGATTGTGTTGGTTGATGGTTTTGGGGATGTTTTGTTTGACAGACATAAGTATTTGTCGGTATGGTTGTGATGTTTGAAGGGTTTGTGGATGTGTTGTTAGATGGATTATAGACGTTTGATGGAATGTTGATGTAGATATTATTTTTGCGTTACATACTTGTTTATGGGTGATATGCCATAGTTCTAGTTGTGAAATTGGATTTATATGTGTTGGAGATGAGATGTATAGAGATATGATGATATTTGCGTGGTTGGATGGTTCAAATAGATGCTGCAGGGTAATAGAAAATGTCCAGTTTTGCGGTGGCTTATGACGGCTAGCGACAGTCAATTTGTCCAGGCTTGCATCGGCTAGCGACAGCTTGCTACGGTGAATTTACCCAATTTTGAATCGGCTAGCGTCGATCAACGACACCCTACCATCCACCCTGGATTTGCCACGTGTTTAACTTGGCGACGTTAGTCGTCGCTAAACTTGCGACGACACCGTCGCTAAAGCCACCGCTAAACCTATTGGTGTCGACTGTTTTTGCATCTCCTTTTAGCGACGGCTTGTGACGGTCAGCGACGGCTGGCCGTGAATTGACCTTGGAGAAGTCGAACCATATATGGGATGCTCTGGTTGACCCTCCTTCGCGAAATAGGCATTACAGTTACGAAAATCAGGAGGTAAACTGCTTCGTTAACTAATATATAAATTTTATTTAATATTGAGCATAAATTATAACTCGCTATTAACTATTTTATAGGCAATAATGACCCAGACGGCTTATAGGAGATCCCTGGCAAAGGAAGAGATAGCTCAGATGAAACAGCATATGGTAGAGTTCAATGATTGGCGGAAGGGTGGAGGATTGGCGCAACTGCCGGATGAGCGGATTACGGCACATTTAGCAAAGCACAGGAGAATGCCTGGGGTGGATGGGTCGGGAGATGACGATCAGTAGGTATGACTGTGGTGTTTGATGGATTTTGTTCGTTTTGTTTTGTAAATATTTGACATGTGTTGATGGATTTGACACTTGTTTGACGATTGTGTTGGTTGATGGTTTTGGTGATGTTTTGTTTGACGGATATAAGTATTTGTCGGTATGGTTGTGTTGTTTGATGGAATATAGACGTATGATGGAATGTGGATGTAGATATTGATTTTTGTGTTATATACTTGCTTATGGGTTATATGCGATAATTGTAGTTGCGAAATTGGATTTAAATGTGTTGTAGATGAGATATATAGAGATACGATGATATTTGCATGGTTGGATGGCTCAAATAGAAGCTGTCTATTAATAATAAATTCCAGTTTTGCGATGGCTTGCGACGGCTAGCGATGGCCTATTTGTCTAGGCTAGCGTCGGCTAGCGACGGCTTGCTATGGCCAATATACCAAGTTTTGCATCGGCTAGCGACGACCAGAGACACCCTGCCAATCACCCTGGATTTGCCATGTGGCCATGCTAGCCATCGCTAAACTTGCGACGATGCCGTCGCTAAACCTATTGGAGTCGACTGTTTTTGCACCGCCTTTAAGCGATGGCTTGGGATGGCCGGCGATGGCTCGCGTTGCTTTTTAGCTGTCGCTAATGGCAATGCCTTTTGTAATGAAATTTGATATTTCGTATATACTCTCAGGATATAGTAGAGTATTATACAATTTTAAACTTAAGTTATATTTATGAAATGTTTTCAAAAAAATGTTAGTAGTAAAAGAGATACATTTTGTATAAATAAATTTGATGAGAAAAAAAGATTAGTGAATAACTTTAAATTTATTTAAGATAGTTTAGATAATCTACTAACTATAACAGAAGGCCGATGAGCAAAATGATACGCTTAGGAGGTTACCTCTATCTTTGAGTAATCCATAAGATTGTGAACCCGAACAAACATTAAGTTTTGATTAGTCATTAAATATCTTGAATAATGTTAAGTGTTAGTTTGTTCTTTGTTGATTGTTGTGATAAATTTCCAAGTCGCTATGTTCCTCACTCTCTTAAAAGCCCTCTTTCTAAATATATGTAATGATGTTAATAATTATTTTCAAATATTTACATATACTTATAAGGGTGTCTATGGTGAATATTTAAATGGTATTTATGAATAAAATTTACCTTACGTGAAGTAAGAAATTTTACAATTGAATTTTATAAAGTATTTAAATTTTGAAGATTATTGATGGCATAAATGAGATTTATATAAGTTTTCTTCAAGTATAAAATTTAGAGATATTGTATAAAAAGAGTATATACATATTTTTTCATTTTAAACTTTATAGTATAGAATAAATGAGTTGGAAAGTTATTATTTGCAGTACGATATATTTGGAAATTTTTTTAATATCTATTTTTGTAAGAAATGGTTTTTGAAGTATTTTACATAATGTTATAACTGGTCTACCAAGCACTTTGAGATTCTTAGGCATGCGTCTAGATAACGTATAGACTAAATTCTATAAGAACAAGGATAGATTTAATAGTCCCTCAAAGGACTGTTAATATTAAAGGATCTCACTTTTGTCGTTTGAAAATAATTCTGGTGATGATTGCAGCATCATCGGAGTTGATTTTTGGGTCTCGAAAGTGAGAAATGAATAATAAACTTGTTAAGACATTAAGCATATATAAATTGTTTCAGAAGGTATTTTATAAATAATAATAAAAAGTTTTGATTATTTTAAATTCATAGGAAACCTAAGTAAGATATTTAAATGTTGTATAAGCTGATTATTTTAGTAAAATATATCAAAATGCTAAATTCTTTACTACCATGCCATATGATTCATCTTATCTCACTAATCACCATGGTATATTTATTTCTGTGTTTCGACATCCGGTTTTCAAGGCAGAGTGGTTGAATTATAATGTATAGGGCATTTTACAACTTGAAATGGGACCCGTACACATATATTTTTGGGCTACGTTTAATGAAATCTTGTTCTTTCCTCTTTGTAGTACTTCAGTCACGTGTATTCGAAGCTAAAAAATATATACTAATATTCTATTATTATTAAATACTGTTCATACATGATCAAAGAAAAGATACCGCGTCCATTATTTTCAAATCCCTGCACCTTTCGCCTGCCTTCCTGTCCCTGCATCTCCACCCGCCTACTCCCCGTCTTCCTCTTCCATTCACCGCTTGCCTTGACCCTTCTTCTGCCTTTCCTTTGTCTCTAACTCGCCTGAATCAAGACCACATCCCACTCTCCTCCGCCATGTCAAACCCTACCTCCAACAACCCGCATCCCACTCTCCTCCACCATTCTCCTTCCCAAATCACATCACCAACTCAAAAAGCCTCCACTGCAACTTTCGCTCGCCACTTCCCCCGATCCTCCGCCTCTCAACACCTCGTCAGACCTGCATACCTATCCCTTCATCCACTCGCTTTCTAGAACCCACCACCCTCCCTATCACCAAAGTGTCACTTCCCTCCTCTGCGACCCTACCACCGAAGCAAATCGCCGCCCATGCACCCGCCGCCGCCAAAGCCCCCATCACCAAACCGCTTTTCACCCACGTCATAGCCTGCACCCAAACTCGATAGCCACCACACCAGATCTCCAGCCTTCCAGATCCCATCACTTTCATTACCCGAGATCTACCACCCTACAACATTTCCAGACCATAGTCGAGACACTGCAACCTTTTTCCACCTGTTGAACACCTCCAAAGCTCTGCTAGCCTAACTCGAAGCCGTTATATTAAGCATCAGTGTCCGAAGTATATGTTAGATTCGAGTCTTGCACGTCCGTGTGTGTTGAGATCAACAAACGCATAGCTGTTTGTGTTGAGTGATTTTCTGATTCGCGTACGAAGGTGGATGTTTAAACATATGAAATACTAAATTCTATCGCAAGTTAAACCAACATCATGCTGCGATAAATTTTATTATATGTTTAAATTATTATTGAAAATTGAATACCCTCGCTAGTTGAATACCCTGATATGTGATAATTAACGATTATCGTGATATATGTTTAATTAAGTTGATTTAAATGTTGATTGCATGTGTATGCCAATAATTTGTTAATAATTGATGATACTGTGATCACACACACACAGAGATATATATATATATATATATATATGTCTGTGTATATATGTTTGACCACTGATTGTGATATATCCTTGTTACTACCTTGTAGATTATTGTAATTGTATAAATTTTCATATAGATTATTTGAACATTGAATAATGATATAAAAACCCTTAGACATCTTATATGGACATGTGGAAAATATTAGGATGATAGCTTTATTATTTTGGCCTAAATGTGATTTTTGACAAAATTGCCATTTTGTCCTTATTTGAAATTTTTTCACAAACGAATGTGTTATTTCTGAATTTTTTATATGTAATGATAAAAGAAATTTGAAATAAGTTAGTTTAAAATTGGGTAGGAAGTTTAAGTGCAGATTTTTCAGAATAAATATCTAATTATATACGAACAAGTAAGTGATTTGTAAAAAAGCGTCATTTTAACTTGAAATTTTTTCTGTAACTCCATTACATAAAAATAAAGTACTTTGTAAAGAAATTGATATTCAATTCGGCTATCTTAGTATTTTTATAATTTATTTTAAAGAAAACGGCTTTATGTAAAAATGTATTTTTATAAAAATAATTATTTTAACCTGAAACTTTTTATGTAGCTCTAGTAAATTATATGAAGAATATTAAATAAAGAGGCTTGTATTTAATTCGCTCATTTAATAATTTTAATAACTTAATCTTTGAAATTAGTCGTTTGAAAGTTTGGGAAAATTATTAATATGATTTGGTAATAAAATCTAAAACTTTACTGAAAATTCTAAAAAGGTGTTTTAAGAACTCTGAAATTTAGTTTGGAATTTTTTTTTAAATTTATAAGTTTTTATAATTTAATTAGAGCGAAATGTGATGTATTTTGACTATGAAAAATAATAAACATTTTTGGAAAATTTTGAAACTTTTTTTGTTAATTCCTTAAGTAAAATGAAGAACTCTTTATGTTGAACTCTTTTTGAAATTCTGTACATATTTTTTTCTGTAAGTTTAAAATGGACAAACGACATATTTTTATAAATGAACATTTGGTTATTAAAGAGACCCTGGCTGGATATTGACATACTCTTTGTCAATACTGGAACAACTTTAATAACTGTGTATGTGATGGATGTTATGCAGAATGTAGAGGTTGAATTGGCGAACGTTTGTTGGAATGAAGTAAGAGAACGATAATGGATGACCCCAACATTTGCGTCAATTTGAAATGATTAAAACAGGAGCCTACTTCTGGCCAATATGTTAGCTACCTTTGGTGAACATCTTTCCCTCGAATTACTATCTTAATTTTGAACTCAATGGGTGCACCTTGATCTTGGATTGATGGATGCGGTCTGCCGTTAGGGGTTAGGACCAGCCAGAAAGGGTAAACTGGTAGAATCCTACCTTGGGAATTGCCTAACATGCCTTGTCATACGATTATCCCTATATGAGACCACTACCACTTTGTTTTAGTATTTGTACCTATAGGGGACTTACTGGCTACCGACGTTACTGGTTGTATTGCAAGACCTGCATAAACTACATGCTTAAAAATGTGTTAAGGGGGATTAATGTAAAGTCTTTACGCTATTTCCATATTTACATTACTAATACACATTACATATGTTTAACGGATCCTTTGGAGAAGAAAAATCCCGTAACATCTCTTAAGTTATTATGTCATTGTACACATAATTTTGATTTAACTTACATGAGAATTTTTAGTTCTGACACGAATGTATTGGTCTCCATTATGCCCGAGTCAGCTTAACTATTTCAGTGCTTCAGAGATGTTTGTTCTTGAAGATGAAGATGGAGTTTGGTAGACCATATTTACTAGTATTATTCTATTGCATTATTTCGTTCTGTTTGTTAAATGTGCAACTCTAATTGTATTGTAAAATGAAATCAAATGTAAATTTTAAAATAGCTTCATGAACTATTTATTTAATTATTATATTTTGTCATTCCACGCGTGAGAATCTATGTAATAGTTACATCTGTATCTTATTTCTTTAAAATAAAACCCCATTGATAATCTGTCTTTTGAACTATTAAGTGTCGAAATGGTGGGTCGTCACAAATTCAATGTAGAATAGAAAGAATTTGGAAAGAGCGAAGAATACACAAGAATTTTATAGTGGTTTGATTAATTCTATGGCCTATATCCACTTTATCTTTTATTATTAGATATTTCGCTATTACAATAGAATTACAATGCAATATCAGATCTAGAATTAATTGATTTTGAGTTTGGAAGTTATTCCATGTAAAATAAGCTAAAAAGTCTCTTTTCCATTTGTAGACGATGCTTATTATAGGCAAATCCATGCACCAGAATCGTCAAATCTAGTTTGAATTGGTCGAATTCCACGAATCGATTTTCTAGCACAAAAAAGGTCAAATCGGCACGATCCACGAGATTTGATTGATCTGTACCAATCAATAAGATCGATCAATACCGACTGAGTTTTTGACTTTATCTTTACTTTTTCCTTCAAAATTGCTTATGTCCTCAAGCATTGGATCTTCAAGGGGAAAATTGTCACCATCATTTGGTCGATACTTATCGTTGTTCCTTCTAATCTTTTCTTCTTTCCTTTGAAATTGAATAAGAACAATAGTAGCAGCAAAGTCGGGCCTATTCCAAAATTAATGATCGATTGTTACTAGTCGATGGAACGATCGGTATCGATTGATGTTGTTGATTCCATACTTAGACCTTTTCTTTGCCGTTCCATTCCTCACTTCTCCCAGGCTTCTTAATTCATTCCTTCATCATTCTGTAGTCCAATTCCATCGAACTAATGCTTAGTTCAAATACTGGATAACACTTGCTCCTTAAAGTATGATTCTTTGACCACAAAGCATGTATTTGATCGAGACAAGAGATCAAATACAGATCTGCAAAGACATTTCCATCACGAAATTCTTTTTTGTGGAACAATGCATCTTTTTGCGAATATCGAAACTTCATTCCAAACAACTACAAAGTTACATCTTTTTGGCAGATATAAGTATTGAAGTCTTCTATCTGAAGAATTATATCATCACCTAGAATTTATAAGGGTTATCCCAATCCTTAGTCAGGTGGACCTCTTTACCTCTTTCAATTTCCATTTTTCTGTTTTTATCCATATGGATCTGCATCGATCGATATTGATCGGTATCAATCAATTTGTGTTTCTTCATATAAAGGAAAACACCTAGTAATTTTTTTTCATTGCTTTTCATTTTCCAGCCTTAGCATTTTTAAAACTCTATCCTATCACCGCCTTCATCAATCTATTAGATCCAGGCTTTTAATTGCTGTTGAATTCAGATCTAGTCCAAAATCAACAACTGACCAATCTTAAGAACAAGGACCTGACCAAATTCATCCACTCTCGATCTTCAACTACCACTATCCTCTCAAGTTTAGAAAAGGTAGAAAACATTGCTATCATACCTTATAACACCACACGGTTCCATTTATTCCATCACAACTCACCACCAATCTGTTTCTCCACTGTCGCCATCCTCACATCTTCCAGTTGCGGATCGACATAAGGCCATCATGCTTCAGTTAGAGAAGGTTGATGGAAATAGTGAAGATGAGAGCTTTCATGGTTGATTTTTACAATGGTTCAATTTCAAACCTTCGATTGGGAAATATTTGAAGAATTGGCTCGGTGGATGCATTCCAGTTTCCAATGGATTTAAGAGTCGGTATGTCCTAGGACGTTCATCCCAATAACACTTGATTAAATCATCATAGATCATGTGCCTTTGAAAGATAACTCTATATTGCCTTGGTGCCATCTTGTTCATTAATGCAAGTTCTATGTTAACAGGTAATACTCAATACATAGAATTCTTTCATACAGCATGCCAAGGACATATGATACACTGCATAGAATGATACACAACACTACCGCTGGCCGATGTACATAATTAGACTTTTCAACACACATCAATATATATGGATTGTATACATCATCTACACTTAGGGATTACTAAAAGTAAATAAAGAATTAAAAATTACTTGAGCAAGCTCATTCCCAAGCATATAATACAGAAATGAAATCTCGTAGACCTTCTGTGTGTCTTCGTTGTTGTTGCCGCTACTTCCACATATACCTTAGTACCTCTGGCTTCCACTTCTACTATGAATCGGGCTAACTGACCTTTCCCTCGCCTAGAACTTTTGCTAGAGGTTGCTCCATACACAAATTGGGAAGTGCCTCCAAGAAATATTCCTTCTGATGTCGAACTGGCTGGCTAATGGTACTTAATGACCAACTAGACTCCAAGACAATAAGTTTAATGACCATGGACCTTGAAAGAATGAATAATATGCATTTGATATGTGACCCCAAAAGATCAAACTCTTCTCCCACACCTCATCAAAGAGCTCACAATCCACAAGATTGTTACATGACCTATAACTGGCTTATCTAGTGTGGTTACACCCTTTAATCCTTTTCATGAGCACATACTGCAATAAATGAGATTGGCTCCCATATAACTTTTCCCCAACACCTAAGCCATGCTCCTAAGCCTTTAAATTGTTTTGTAAGACATCTCAAAAAGCAGCCTTCCTTTGATGAGGTTAGATATCTATAAAATTTTAAGAAGAGAGTGGATATCCCATCGCTTACTTTCTTCGAAGAGTTCCATGGCTACAAGGTCGTCGTAGAGCTTCATAACAAAAGTTGCTATTTCAAAAATGTATACTTCTTCGTCAAACACCCTAATGGCTTCGCTCGGAGATGGCTCTTCGGATGTAAGTTCAACATCATATACTCCGTCTCACCTAAGCTTACTCCACTCAAGTCACTATTCCACTTTCATTTCTTTTGCAATTATCCCTCCAAGAGTCGATAACGACGTGCTTATTCGAATGCTTCGAGATTTTAGGGCAATCCTAGCCAATGAAAGGAGGACGTTGCTTCTTATCACAAACCTTCGACTGCACCAGTATCCACTCTTACACAGTGGTCATAGAGTCTGCCATGCACCTCTCCACCCAGCATTGCTCATTCCGGTTTGAGGGTTACTCCTCAAGCTAAGATAGCTCCTCCTGTAGCTCATGGCAGAGTTCCAAATGTTGTGGAGGGAATATTGAGTACCTCTAAGGAAGGAGAAAACAATGAGGATAAGGTAAAAGTTAAAGGATAAGATAAAGAAGAAGAAGATGGAGGAGGAGGAGGAGGAGGAGGAGAGGGCCGAATTGATTGGGAAAACCGCTGGAGATGAGGGGGCCTCAGCTTATGCCCTCGATCGGAACACATAAGGATAAGATCCCCAAACCATCTTTTGAACCACATAAATGCCTATACATCAATCAAGTGCACCATATACCCTAAAAAAATGGTTTGGCTAAACGAAAAAATAGAACATTAGTAGAAATGACTAATGCTACGATCTTGAATGCCAAACAACATGTAAACTTATGGGGGGAGGCACTTCTAACAACATGCCATTGACATAACATAATTCCATTAAGAAAAACAAAAGTATCTCCATATGAATTATAGAAAGGTAGAAAACCAAGTTTGAAATATTTAAAAGTTTGGGGTTGTCTAGCCTTTTATCGAATAACATATCCAAAAAGGAACAAAATAGGTCCAAGAGATTTGAAAGGTGTATTCGCAGGCTATTCTGAGAATTCCAAAACATATTAGGTGCTAAACTTAGATTATAATGTCATTATAAGTCAAGAGATGTTGAATTTATTAAAAATAAATTCATTTGTGATTCCAATCAAGTCTCAGATCCTAATTGTCCATGATAAAGACAATGGAATGACTGAAAAACGATTTCTAGTAAAAAAGTCTTTAAGCATACCAAATGAACATAAAAGAAGTCAAAGATCAAGGAAAATTGAAGAGTTGGGACTAGATTTCATTTCACCTGATGATGTATTTAATCTTGTTGTAGGTGAAAGAAGTAATATTATCGGTAAGATAACTTATGTCCTGAGTACAGAAGAGGATCCTAAAACCTTTTAAGAAGTAATGACTTCTAGGTATGCTGCTTTTTGGAAAGAAGCAATACAAGATGAAATGGATTCAATTCTTTCTGATAATACTATGGAATTGGTCGACTTATCTAATGGATCAAAACTGATTGGATGCAAATGAGTATTTCATAGAAAATACAATGCAGATTGATCGATATAAACTTTCAAAGCAAGACTTATTGCCAAAAGGTTCAGATAGAAGGAAGGTATTGATTCCTTCGATACATATGCTCCTGTTGCAAGATTAACATCCACTAGAGTTCTATTTTATCTTGCTTTTATATATGGATTGCATGTACATCAAATGGATGTTAAGACTTTCCTTTTAAGTGGTAAACTAGACAAAGAAGTATACATGGAACAACCAGAAGGTTTTGTTATACATGGAAATGGGCACAAAGTTTGCAAGCTTTTTAAGTCCTTATATGGATTGAAACAAGCACCAAAATAGTGGCTTGAGAGTTTTGATTCTGTGATTTTATCTAATGGTTTCAAGCATAATAATGTAGACAAATGTATCCATTCAAAATTTACTGAAAGTTATGGTATTGTCATGTGTACATGGATAATCTACTCATATTTGGCACAAATATGGAAGGCACTAATAAGACCAAGAAATATCTAACTTTTTGTTTTAAGATGAAAGATCTAAAATAAGTTAACACTATATTAGGAATCAAAGTAAGGAAATATAGTGGAGGATACGCCTTATGTCAATCTCATTACATTGGAAAATTTCTTCTTAAATATAAATACTTAAATGTTTAAGAAGCAAATAGTCCCTATGATTCTTCTATTAAATTATTTGCAAATTCTGATAGGCCAGTAGCTTAACTAGAATATGCAAGCATTATTGACTATCTTATGTATACAATGGACTATACTCGCCCGATATAGCATCTGCAGTGTGCAAGTTATGTAGATATATGTACAAACCAAGTGTTGCATATTGAAAAGCAATTTGTAGAATCCTTGGTTATCTTAAAATAACCATCGATTTAGCACTTTAGTATGAAATTTCGCAACAATTCTAGAAGGATATTCAAATGCAAGTAAAGGAAAGCCTAAAAATGAAAATAGAGGAACCACTAGATGGACTTTTACTCTTGAAGGTGGTTCTATATCTTAGGCCTCCAAGAAGCAAATAGTCATAACACATTCTACGATGGAAGCCAAATTTATTGTCTTAGATACATCGGGTAAGGAGGTAGAATGGCTAAGAAATTTATTTTTAGAAATAGAGTTCTGGCCACAACCAATGTTAGCCATTTATGTAGATTATGATAGCTAAGTTACATTGTCTAGAGCTTATAATAAGATTTATAATGGAAAATCTAGACATATAAGTCTAAGTCATTCATATTTTGACAATCAATTGTAGATGGTATCATTACTATTGTGTTCGTAGTAAAAAAACATTTGGTAGACCCGCTAACAAATGGATTGCCAAGAGAAATGGTGAAAGCTACTAGTAGTGCAATGGGCCTGAAACCATCCTAATCACCTACAATGGAAATTAAAACTTAAACCACATTGTCTAAAGGTTTAAATGGTAAGGACAAGTTGCAGACAACTGATTGATAAACATTAAGTGTTAGTGTTTATATTGTTACGTTTTGTGTTGACCATTTGTCCATAGTAACAAGGATAAATAAGAATGGACATCTATATGAACATAAGAAACAATGTTTCAATGAAGTTTGCATATAGCTTTATAAATGTTCATGAAAACCAGGACAGAATTAATAACAAGCCTATAGTTTTGGCATTTTACAGAAGCATGATA
The DNA here is from genome assembly GCA_030737815.1 of Allium fistulosum. NCBI lineage: Eukaryota > Viridiplantae > Streptophyta > Magnoliopsida > Asparagales > Amaryllidaceae > Allium > Allium fistulosum. Next base: position 100,758,122 of record CM060906.1, on the reverse strand, counting down.
ATATTTATTTGTTCATATATTTCATTCCATCACATAGGATTTTGGTTCAAGTATTTACCACCGAACATTTTGTTGGAACTTAAACGTATGAAGTAAACAGGAAGTTTAAACCAAAATGTACTTTCTTGTATGCATAAGTGTATAATATTACAATCTACTGGGGGATTATTGGAAGATTGAAATAATAAATCGTCCTACATCGCAAAAACTTCTCAACTATTCCTATATATATTGGATTAGATAATAGAATGGTGTGAAATGAAAAGACTTGGTCTTAAGGAATTGGTGCATATGAGCTCGAGCCTATAAAATAAGTATTAATATGTCGCAAGATGGGCACTTGGACGCATATGTGACCAAAATTGAATAAATTCAACCGTTTCCAAATAGTCAAAAAATTAAATTTTCGTTTTTCAAATGAACAGACACATTTTTCCTGAATTGGCTATTGCATTTTGAATGAATAGACACTTCTATTCATGAATTGACTGATGTACAATAATCACATCTCTCCCAAAAGCCACTTTGTGCTTTATATAAACACATCAAATCAGGCAAGAAGAAATCATCTCCTTCCTCCAAAACTCCTCTCCATTTTCTGTTTTAAGTTTTTGTAAAATTGCAATTTCGTTCTTGCGCCTAACTGCTGTTGTTCAAACGATTATTTGTTATATCCAGGTGAAATTTCACCTTTATTCCCAAAGCAATATTCTTTACAGTGGGGGTGAATTATTCCTTAAGGAAAGCATAATCATAACATGCCTCGAATATTCATTCCTGTATTTCACTTCTAATTTGATTTCCAAAATAATGTATTAGTACAATTCATTTCATTTATCGTTAGCGCAACACTGCGCTTGTGGTTATGTATTTATGCATGATACTTCCATATGGTATGCTAAACGCCTATGCTCTCCATGAACATGGACATCTCTGTATCGACACTCTTCTTGAGTGTTGTTTTGTTCGTACTCCGACTACATTTGCTCAAAATTGCAGGGCCAATACAACCAGCTTAAAAACTTCAATATCAGTAGGGTAGGAAAGACAAATGTGTAGGTGAGAATGGATCCAGACTTGTTTATTCATTAGTAAACCTTCCATTATGTTAATATTTTGAGCAATATTTTTGTTCTTAATTTTCTGATGTTGTATTAAGGTTGACAAATACTCATAGTTTTGTATAAACATAATATATAGTAGATACATGTGACCATATTATCAAATTTCTTGCATGGTGTTACCATTCTGTAATATCTTTAAAACTAGTGTGAATTCGTGCTACGCATACGGATTACAACTATATTTTTTTCGAATCTAGTTGAGTATATTTTTCACAATTAACTTAAGGAAAAACCATTATTTCTAAGATATATTTTACATTTAGATATTATTTATATTTTGAATATTAATAATTAATTATCCAAAATACACATTTGTATGTCATTGTGTATGTCTGTACATCTACACTTATGCACTATACAAAGGAGACTAAAATATATCATAATACACTTATAAATAATTACGTAGATGCATATATCAAATTTTAGGCTATAAGGCTAAAACATTGATTTGAGAGATTATTATGAATAAAATAACTCATACACAATGGCTCAATTTAAGTAACTATGCCCACATATAAAACATATAAAAAAGAATTACATTGCGCATACGCTACCAATGTACAATAATAGGAAATTCATGAATTAGTCTACATGTGACTAGTAGACGTAAAATGAATAATGTCGAACACTTAAAAAATGTGAGCTATAAAACATACTACAACAAAATTAAAAATCTTAGGAACGTCCAATGATAATACATAATTAGATGGTTTACTCTTCCAAGCATTGTTTCATATTCCACGATTTCAGTTACTAAGGAAACTAATATTGCTGGTTACCTAGATAAAACTACAGTACAAAGATTGATAGTACTATATAAAGAGTTGAAAATATTAAAATATGAAAGAACAAATTAAATGGGAAATAACGACATTGGAAATTCACAAATCCTTAAATTGGACCTTTCTCCCATTTCTCCATTACTGCTTTCTTGTCTTTATTAGTATTAAGTAAAAAACAAAATAATTAGAATAGAAAACTACTGGATCAACTGAAATTGGTAGAAAGTTATTCAATATTCAAAATTTATAAAATTCATTAGAATTTTCTAGGAAAGTCTACAACAAAAATTATGTAAGCAATAGACTTTGGTGTATATGGATTTTTGTGGAATGTGCATGCCTAGCTAAGGTTTAACATGGCCAGAATATAGATTGTAATTTGAAATTCATGCATTTATTTAGAGGTTTAATTTTTGTTAAGATTGTACATGTGAATTAAATTACCTTAAGTAAGGTATTATTTGTATTTGTTATTCTTTTTATAAAGCTTTTATTCGCTACGTAAATGTTATCATGTTATTATTCAATTTGAATCTAAAAATTATTAATATTTGCTGAAGTAAATAATTATTTTAAATTTTTTCAAGTTTCTTAGTTATGTATAGCAATTTTTTTGGATAAATGAACAACACATTTATAGTTGAAATGTGAACATTACTTAGGCTCCTAAAGTTTTAAATTTGAAAATGCTAAAATGAAAATATCTATAATGATTTTGAAGTGATTGGATAAGAATACAGAATATGGATAATTTAGTTTTCAAAAATAAATAAGAGGACCAAGAAAACATGCAAATATTTTGGAAGTATGGATCATGTGAATGAAAATATTATGAGGGAAGTAGAAGGAGAAGAGTAAGTTATTTTATTTTACAATTATATAATAGAATTGAGGTTAAAAATCACTATGAACACATGTGTATAGGTCCTAAAGCATAAAAACAAAATCAAGTAATATTTTGAAGAGTGTGTGTGTGTTTATATGTATATGTATGTGTGTGTGTATTAATATTAATATCTACAATGTAAAAGGTAGTTTGAGAAGGAATAAATTATTTTTCATAGCATTATGGAAATTAAGGTCATCCAACCAACTTGAATATATATTTTTTCAAACATTATTCATCATTTTCCACACATAAAAGTTTTATGTCTTTTACTTCTTTTATTTTTTTATTAAAAATACTGTGTAAAAGATCAAGTTAAACGAAAATAAATGGAGAAGTAACCCATTTTGACAATAGTTATCTTATTTGTTACCATATTAATTGCATTTAATAATGAATTTATCATTGTGTTTATGCCCTAAATTTAGTTTGATTGAATTTAAATCAGTGACAACTCACACTAGATCAATTTTAGCTCAAATATTAAAGATTATGCCTAATTTTCTCAAATAAATCCTATTTTCATTAGATAATTCTTACCTAGTCATCTGCTAAAAATGTAACATTATCAAAAAAATAATAAGAATAAAATACAGATCACTTCCTTTTTTTAGAAAAAATAGGTACAAATCATTTTGATTCATCTACCAAATTTAGCTATTTTAGAAAAAATAGGAATATATTATATTGACATATTATCCTATAAAAAATGATATAAAAAAGGAATTGTTAAATGGAGAATCTCCAAACCTATAGTCGTTTTTAGTATAACATTTAACTGTTTATATCAATAATATCCCTCTACCGTTTCAAAATCTCAAACCTTGATTTAATATAAAATCTTAGTTTGATATTCAATTAAAGCAGAAGATACTAAAATTCCTTCAAAAACATAATTATAATCTTGAATAGAAGGAAATAAATTAATACCTATGTTATTTTGTCTATGTTGAATTTTGATGAAGATTAAGATTAAAATAAGTTTTCTTTCATGGTCATAAAATTAAATATTTAAGGTTTATGGTTGGAGATGAAAAGGCAAATTTTATGGTGCAATAATGTACATGAAATGAAAACAAAGAAGAAAGAGAAAGGCAGATTATATAAATTACAATTTAGTCATTTTAATAATATTTTATAAGAGGAGAACGTGTTGTTTAATTCTTCCTTTGACAAAACTTTTTTAATTTAAAATTGACTCTTTCCATTCACCTTAGTCAAAATGATTCACAATTTAACAATTCACTATAATTAATTGTTGCTCGTTTTACGAGTATAAAACTCATACATAAAATGTGGGATTATGAATCCATATCTACTACTAATAATGTATGCAATGTTTTACCTTTAGTGCAACCTAAAAGATAGAGAGAGAAAGAAAAAAGGTTTTCAAACAACAATTAAAATTCTTTAATATAATTAGAACAAGTTATATCAAACACTAAACCATGCTTATAATCTTGAAATTAAATACTTTGAAAGGAAGAAGAGAAAAAACGCCGAACCAACATGGGCAATTAATATATAGTTATAATAAAAAAATTAGAAGCAAATAATATAAAATTCAAATTTATGAAACATATAAGTAAATTTTTATCATAATGTAGAAACTTACTCAAAAAGTATATATTTTTGCAATATTAGTAGGATCAATAAAGAAATGACTAGGGTGTGTAAATAGATATTAAGGAATCAACTACATAAGTAGAATAAATCCTTTCACCATGATTATGTATTGGATAAATAAATTAGAAAATAATAAAATTAGTTAAATAAGGTGTAAATTAAAGTTTGGATTAATGTAAAGAAGGATATTACAATAACGGAGAATAAAGATGAACAGGAAAGATATGAGATTAAAATAATGGAGAAATGGATTTGATAGGGTGTAAAAGGAATACTTAGAATAGTAAAATAAACGTTAATTCAAAAAGTTTAGAAAAATAAAAATATAAGAGAAAAGAGACTGGATGACAAAATGAAGTGAGTAGGTTACAAAATAATTATAAATGTGGTGATTAATATAAGGATGGGAAATATGTAAAACAAATAGTTTTATTGCCAAAAAAATAATATGATTTAACTCTCTAACTTATGAGAAAAGGAAGAAGAATGGCTAAATATTAAAGTACTTATATTATAGAATATATGGTTAGTATTATAACAAAAAAGACGTGTATTTGATGGGTAGATATATAATATGTCACACATTATATTTGACTGATACAAACAATTATAACAACCAAAACTTAAATAATTTCTTTCAAAACAGATAGTAAGCTAACGCCAGTTCCATTGAACGTGGATATTCTTACTACCGATTGCAATAATTTTTTTGAGAAAATGAGATATAACGGTTACAAATGAAAGGAATATTATCATAAAAAACCAATAAAATCACTTTTGTTTAGAAATTTACCTTTTTGCACAACCACCAAAATTCATACTACCAATTGACTTCCTCTCTATCCTCGTATCCCTTCATACATATCAAATGTCCTACCAACAAAATCTCCTAGAGTTATGGTAACTCCAACATAAACTACACATTATAAAATTTTAATGATTCCAACTGCTTATTATAAAGTGTGAAAATAATATGAATATGGATTAGACAACATGATATAATAAAGGTGCATAAAATAGGTAAATGAGTAAAGTTATAAAGCAATCTTAATGTATCACAAATTCAAAAGTTATTTGAACATATGTATTTGATTTTCCCTACTAAATTGAATTTCAATGAAAGTAAATTAATTGGAATTAGTTCTCTACTTAGTTTAAATTCAAATTAAATGAAATTGATAACTATGTATTCTTTTTGTCAATTACATGGTAATATCACTTGATATGAACCATTATATTTGAAGTTAGTTTATGTATAAACGTTGTTCTTATCTACATTTTCAATCCAATATTATCTATAATAAACTGGTGTAGAATTTAAAATAGCATTACCTCTAACTCTGTAGAAAATATCAGATAATTACCTCATGTGTTAGATCATTAAGAATTAATAAAGATCAACCATATATCCAATAGGTTATATAGAACTAAAGATTATTTGATATCTACGCAGTAATAAACCAGTTATAACATACAAAACAAATATAGGAAAAAAAATTTGTATTCTTACTCAACGAAAAAAAATAAAATGGGCATTGTTATTGACATTCCAGTTATGGATATGAGGAGGCCAAATTTTATGAGCACTGCGTACAAAATTAAATTGCTACGAGGGGTACACCTCCTATTAATAAAACATATATTTTTACCTCTTTTGCACTTGGTTAAAACATTAATATCCTAAACAATTTCATTTACTCTCGCTTTCTCTTATCTTATTGAAAAAGAAAATAATGGTGAGTTCATCCCGATCTTCACAACCAGATCCAAACTTTGTTGAGAAGGTGATGGATAAGTTATTTCTTAACCCAATTTATCGCGCGCTTTCTTAGCTATGGTAAAAATTGGGGTTTAAAATTACTGTGTTGAATGTTTTCTTAAGTAAGAATCTATCTTGTCTTATTTTCATTTGCGGTTTCATCTAGAGGTAAATTTAAATTCTCCATTATTTGATTAATGATTTTGGATTAAAAGTTAATGATAAACAATGGAAAATTAGGATAAATAAAAGAAAGGGAAATCAGGTTAATTTGATTGTAATTTTATGAGGGGGCTAGTTTGATTAGTACTCATCATAGTAAAAAAACATTTTAAAAGAAAATGGCCCCATCATATCCAAAACTGGAGTGTGAATAACAATACCTAATAAAATGAAATTCGATTTATGTATAAATTTTGAGAGTACAAAATAGTTAAACTTTACTTATAAAAAATTTTGGAAACAACAAAAGATTTTATGGTGTCTACTTATTTGTAAATCAATTAACCTCTTGCAAAATAAATAAAGGAAACAAACTCATAATCTTATGAACTAAAACAAAAATTAGAAGAAAACACAATTTAAGTTAAAAATAAACCCTAAACAAAGATATGAAATCGGTAAGTTAGAACAAAAACAACAAATTCAACATCGAATTAAATGAAAAGAAATGTAACAAAATAAAAGTCTAATTTTTTAATCAATATCAATGGAATCAAATAAAACAATTGTCACGCCCCACCCTGAGACCTACATTAACAAAGAGCATTACAAAGTAATAACGTCTGTTAATGTGGAGAATAGGGCTAGTTAGAAGTGACCATCCATAGCTTTGTCTTAAACACGTATTGAATACGTTGATTGGGTGCTCTAAATTTTTTTTCTTTCTCAAGTGGATCGACATACTCAACATAGGCTTAATACAAAACTATAGTGGCTTAACGAATCTATCAGAACAAAATATAACAACGAACACAAAAGATCACCCAACAGTTGTCAAATATATATACATAAAATACACAGATACATCCCAGTACACTACATAGTGATACAAAAGTGGTGGTACAGGGAGCACAATATATACATCGAGTCAAAACAAATAGATACATATTAGAGTTTACAAACCCTACAAAATTACACAAAAAGTGACTAGCAGAAAGTTCAAAGCGAAAACAACATAGCAGATATCTACAACAGGTGTCTAACTTGAACGACTCGGTCTAACCCGAGTATATAAAAATACATGGGTCAGTCTAGCTGAAATAAACTTATTAGTATGTGATAGATGAAGTATAAGGGTAAAGGATAATGTTTCTTCTCGAATGAGAAGAAGTAACAATAATGTATGTTAACACTTCATGTGAGATAATATCACAACAATATATCTACTACTAAATATCATAAGAGGATATCTCGAAAGAGGCAAGATCGATAATAATATCAATTTAACACAATAAATTGCCTCATATCATCGGCATATTCGAAAGACAATATTATGTTTTTCATAAACCATAACTCCTAAATAGGAGATCACAAAACTCAAAATTCGCCAAAGAATGGCAATCATAAATAAATCCTAAAATACGAAATCCAAAATCTTGAAAATACGCCAAAAGATGGCAATCACAAATAGCTCCCTAAAAGGAGATTATAAATCTCAAATTTAACGCCAAAAGATAGCAATCAAAAATCATAATATGTAGAACTTGATTAAAAGTTCAAACTCCAAAAATGTAATCGCCACATAATAATGTCTCAAACGGCTCAAAAGGCTAAATAATCTCGAAATGGCGATACATTTGAAAAATCACAAATAAATCATGAAACCATCACAAAGGATAGCACATGCTTAATAAAAATGGCCGACGCCCACCAAGTATTGTATCTCAAAATAAGGCGCCAAATACGTCCCGAAGGACAAACATCCCGAAGGACAAAACATACCGAATGAAAAACATCCCGAAGGACAACATCCCGAAGGACAAATGACCCGAAGGTCCAGTACTGGCAATCAACCCGAAGGTCTATGAAAATAGCTTCAAGCCGACAAGTCCAGAATTAAACGAAAAAGTAAATGCATGTGTCCCATACCACATGTTTTACTAAATCGTTTAGTTCTCTTTCTCATACACTCGAAGAGTGTGCAAAAATTAGCTTCAAACGAACGAGTCCGGAATTAACCGAAAAAGTAAATGCATGTGTCCCATACCACATGATTTACTAAATCGTTTAATTCTCTTTCTCATATGCTTGAAGAGTGCAAAAATGTGTATTTTATATAGAAAATTATTTGCTTTGAGAAAACTAGTTTTTAAAACAATTTTTGAAATCGTTTGAAAAACATTTCCTTTGAGATTCTCTTTATTATAGAATATATAGATTTTTAATGGCTTTAAAAATAAATATAAATATTGTAAAATATTTATTTAGAAATCTATTATAATTATAAAAATCATTTCAAAAATCGTTTAGAAAACCCTTGCTCGAAAACAACAGAAATCATCGAAAACACTGAAAATCAACATATGAAACCGTCTCAAAAACTCATCAATCTGGAATACGGATCAACCCACAATATTGGAATACCTATTGAAAGGTTTTAAGCCCTTTGAAAACACTCCAAAATACCACAAAACAAATCACAATAGTTGTTGGAATAAGCAGAAGAAGCAAAAGGATCAAAATAAAACAATTTGCAAAATTTCCAAAGCCTAGGTCAACCTTCAACATGCTTAGGTAGACCCTAAGTGTGACGACCCGACTTTCATCGACCAAAAAGTCGTATCGCTAATAAGAAAGAAAGGGATAGAAAGAGAAAAGAAGAGAAGAAAGAAAGAAACAACAACAAAATCTAAACAGCGGAACGAATAAATTATATTAATAACATAAACTATTACATAGTATCATATACAACAACTATCAGAGTTACACAACATATACAACACATACTAGACAGTTATAAACACCTGTCTAGTTTCTACAATATAAGATACAACACAGATAACAATGACTCAGAGATCAACACAGCGGAACTACTATATCTCTACAGCGCTGAAGCCTCCTGCTCCATTGCTCCTCCAGATAACTCGTCAAAGCAAACCTGACTCTCTTGGCTACTCGTAAAAATTTGAGTACCCAAGAGTTTATATAAAACAGAAATAAACACTTGGGTCAGACATGGGTCTGGTGTGAGTAAACGGTTAAGTTGCTTAACTTTTGAAAAACCTTTGAAAACAAAAGGTATCTCGTAAGACTTCCCGCACATAAACACGGAAAAGCTTTTACCTTACGATAACCAAAACATTTGATAGGAAATCCAGTTATATTATAATAGGGTCTAGGGTTTTCAAGTAAAATACATAAATAGCTGGAATGCTTACATCTCACGTTCCAACATAGTTGGGCACAACTAAATCGTACGACACTTATTGGAATTTGGATTCCATACAATGGCAGGGCTACCGGGGTACCGCCCGTCACAGTACGTGGCCTAGATCACCGTACCGAGGATCACGCCCAATCCCCTGCAACACAAAGCCGGAACCATCCCTTACTGGATAATTCCGAATAAAATCACCCCACAGTTGTGTACATCAACCGCACCACTAAGTCGAAAATAGAAAGGGACATCTAGACAGGGATGACCTTACTCTCAGTGGGCGCTACCCACGAAGCCTTGCTGCACCTCCCCTGTTTTAGCCATTCCCGGTTGATGAGGCTTGAGGTCACGATTACCTTTAATCAGAACACTTCACTTAGAATGCTCATCGTCCACCTGACGATGTTTTGAAAGCATTCAATCCATACAAGTTCGTTCCGGGTTCGAACGAAACCGAAGGCATTATCTCGTTACACTCGTTTTGGAATCACCCTCAGAGTTAACGACAATAACCCTTGCACTCTGAATCTTCATCTTCACTTGAGATTCACGACCTATCGTTAATTTGGATCGATGTGGTATTCGGGTCTCCAGACCTGGAAATCCGGTATACGGAAACCCGATCCCGGTCTCATCGAAATCCAAAACGTATCTTTTAAGGCCAAGTTGTTTAAAGGTTTAAACAATTCAATTCAATACTTGAATTCACACAGCATTAACATAGATAAATATCACATATTTATCACAGATATATCCAATATCATATCACAGAATATCATAGTATATCATCCAATAGATATCGACCAAATCAGACATTCTACTCAACCATCATTCATAAGCAACCATTTATTAATCTCTATTATAATTAATTTAATCCACTTAAATTAAATTAATTACTTAAGAATTAATTCCTAACCTTGCTTAATCAATCATTAATTAATTACTTATCCATTTAATTAATTAATCATTAAATATTAATCACTCTTGATTAATTATTCATTAATTACATAAAGTAATTATCCTTTAATTAATTTTACAAATTAATTATCCTTAATCATTTATAGTAATTAACCTTTAATTACTCTCATTAATTATAATAATTAATATCCTTAATTAATTACATTAATTAATTAATTAACTATAATTAATTACATTAATTAATCAACCTTAAATAATTATTAACAGTAATTAACTAATCTTAATTACTTCTTAATTATTTATCATTTACTTCATAAATCCTTTTTGATTAATTTTACCAATTACATCCAGTAATTCCTTTGTTAATTACTTACACTAAGTAATTTCATTTAACAAATTATATTAAGTAATTATACTTAATTAATTAATTTCCAAGTGACTATCCTTAATTAATTAACAAATTAATTTACTTAAATAAATCACATTCATTTCATAAATCATAACTAAGTAATTCATCCTTAATTACCCTTAAACAAATTAATTAATCCTTGATTAATTATTCTTTAACTATTAATTAATAAACTTAATTATTAATCAATATCTTTAATACAAAGTAATCAATCCCTAATTACTTTTATAATTAATTAATTAAACTTAATTAACTAATTAATTATCTCTTAATTATTAATTAATAAAGCTTAATTATTAATTAACAACCAATTTAATTAATCCATAATTACCAATTTATTAATCCTTAATGATAATTAATTAACCCTTAATAACAGTTAATTAATCCTTAATTAACTTTAATTTTAGATTAATAATATCTTAATTATTAATTAAGAAAACTTAATTATTACTTAATAAAACTTTATTAAGTACTTCTTAATTACTAGTTTAATTAACCTTTAATTACTTAATTAATCCTTGTTAATTAAATTAATTAATTAAACTTAAATTCTTAATTAAATTAATTAATTTCAACTTATTGAAAATCTTAATTAAATCTTGAGATAAAACATTATCATTTAAAAACATTTGATCTTAATAATTAACTTACTTAATTAAAATCATTAATTAAGTTTTAAAATAAATAATCATTAATTACTTATCTCTAATTATTAATTATGCATCCTTAATTACAAGTTAATAAATCACTTGAAAACTTAATTGTTAATTTTACTCATCCTTAACCATTAACTAATTTAATTATAAATCACTCTTTATTATTTCCATTTATTATCAAACTTAAATTAAGTTTTAAGATAAAACATTTCTTTATTTTATTTCCAATTAAGTTTGAAAATAACTTAAAAATTTAACTTAATATAATTAAGTTAAATAAATCATACAACTTTAATTTAGTCAAAACATTTATTACAAAGTAATGAATTTCCAAGACAATTTGTTTTAACTTGATCATTAAAAATTTAAAACTTACCTTTATTTAAATTTTTAAACTGATTTAAATATTTACTTTGGGTTTGACCCATCTGTACTTGAACAAAAGCCAAGTCTTCCTTCTTCTTATTTCCCTTTTAAAAATAGAGTTTAGTTTTAAAATTTAAAACTGTTTGATTTTAAAAGAAAATCTAAACTGTTAAAACTGTTTCACTCAGCTCACAAACAACCCGAAGGCAAACCCGAGCCAGAGCCTAATCTACCCGAGACCTCCCCGAGAATTTAAAAAAAAACTGTTCGCTTTAAATTTCTATCTGTTAAAACTTTAACAGTTATCACTTCCTCTCTCGCGTATCACCCTGGAAACGACTTCGAGCAAAAAGCCTTTCTTCCCCGATATCCCTTCGAGAAAACCCACGAAACCCAAAACCAGACACTGACACAAACGTGCACGCATGTACGTGCACCTCCGACCTGATCGCCTCCGATCACGTTCCTGATCACCATCGAGTCGCCCACCTTCCTCTCGACCATCACGACAACTCCGATCATCAATTCAAACTCGAAAACGAAATCGAGCACTCGAGCTCAAAACTGGAACAGTTGTTGAATCTGTAATCGCCACAAACTCCAAATTCTGGTCATCAGAAAATCTATGCCTCCGACCACTATTTCCTCCACACCCCATCTACCATCTACTCAAATCTGGAAAGACTCGATCACTTAGAGATACAACAATGTCAAAATTTCCAGAATACGACCATACTTTGGGTTTAACCCTACTCTGACGAACTGCTGCTGCCACTGTTGAAATTTTAGCCACCTACCATTTATTTCATGATCAACGACCTCACAGCCACCTCCAGTAATGGCCACGACCAACCAAATTCCACTAATTTTCAGAAAAGACCCAAAATCCCAATTCCAGAAATGTCCTAACTTCTCATTCCTTGCTTCTTTTAAAATCTTGACTTTGATTCTAAAATTCATAATTTTACAAATGGATTCAAGGCATGAACTTGAATCACTCAAATTCATTATTTGATTTTACATATTTTAAAAGATCTTCACTGTTGTTTTACAAATGCAAGCATATCTCAAAACTTATATACTTGTTTATATTTTTATTACCTAGATTATGCTATAACTAACTATTTTGTTTTTAAACCAAATCCCAACAATGAATAAATAAAAGATATGGAATTTGGTAACTAAGTTATCACAACAGTCTGGAAACAGAGGCATATATACATAGTTCAATACATACAACACATAATTTCATACATGCAACCACATTCTAGATAATACTTCAGGCATCCATCACAATATCAAAGGATATAGGCAGATATGAGGGGTTTGCTTACTAGTTTTAAAATAACAGAGACAAGAAATATATACACTCTGTCATATACAGTCATATAAACAGGGTAGTTTCAACATATTCTAGAAATAATCATTTAGGCAACCATATTATATCATATCCATATAAATTTATCACTTGCAAATAGATTCAAACTGTTTTTAAAGTAAAGTTTACTCACCTATTTAATGTTGAACAGAGAAGTGATAGACTGTAAGCTTTGAAAAACTGAATTTGCTTTGAATTCATCTGCTTGTTTTGAAAACTGAAAACACTTGCTTTTGAAACTGAAACTTGCTTGATTTATTTGCATGCATCCTTGGAATGCTTCAGACTTGAAAGAATATTGCAGATTTGTCTTGAAAGAACAAATGTTAACAGGCTTTTGAACTTGAGAATTTTGGCTTTTGAAATGATTCCAGGTTTAAGAAATAATGGTTTCAGGTCTTTGAAAACAATGGTTACAGATCTTTGGTTTGATCTGAAATGTGGTTTTAGGCAATTGAACTTTTTGAAATGATTTGAGTTTTAAGCTTCTGAAAATGATTTTAGGTTTGAGATGAAATCTCAGTTTTGGTTTGAGGAAAGAATTTCTATTTTGGTTTGAGAAGATCTTCAGATTTGTTTGTGAAGATTTCAGTTTTGGTTTGAGGATGATTACGGTTTGATCATTTCTGGTTTTGGTTTTTGAGGATTGAGATTAGAAAAAGAAAAGAGAATGAAGAGGTAGGCTTATATAACTTAATTTATGGTTTATTTAAAAATCAAAGAAAAATGAAAATAAAATTGACACTTGTCACGTACATTGTTTAATTAACTTACACATATTACTAACATGACTTAATTTATTAACACTTGTCATTATATAATTTCATATTATTTTTAAAAAGATTTTAAAAGCTTTTATATGTATTTCCTAAATAGATAAATACATTTATTAGTTATAAATGCTTTTCTATATTATAAATAAATGAAACCTTTAAAAGAAAATAAAATAAAACTCATTTATATCCTAATAAAATCATATACATGTATTTCATTCATTTTTAAGTGTAAAAATATCTCTTGTATTCAATTCACTATTAAATAAATATTTTCTAAATTTATATGAATACAATTCCTTTTAAAGAAAATATTGTAAACAAATCTTATTTTAAATAAAAGCCTTATTCATATATTTTATACCCAAATAAAATAAAATAATTATCTTTTAAAGATTCAAATTTAAATCCAGATTAAAAATTCAAATTTTACTTTTAAAAATCCAATTTAAAAGTCAACTCAACATTTATATTTTTAAATAAACATATTATTAACTTTGAAATTGATATAAAACTACTCAAGACAATATATATATATTTAAACAATACTATTAAATATTGGAAATGATAAATCTATTTTAAAATCAAATTTATAAAATAACATAATTAAATAATTATCCTTATTATAATTCAATTTATATCATAATTAATACATCACATTATTATTATTTGGTTATTTATATTTGAAATAACAATATTATCAATTAAAATAATTTAAATTAAGAGATTATCACATTTTAAACTTCTCGAAATTCCGGGATATCACATTCCTTCCCCCTTAAAAGAATTTCGTCCTCAAAATTTAAAACAAAAGATAATCCAAAAGTTTTATTTTATTTTCAAAAATCCAAGCATACATATCAACCGTACACTATCAATCAAACAACCATTCATCTAAACAAACAATTTTATCCAAACAAACAATTCATACAAACAACAATTCTAGCTATCCGAACAAACAACTCTAGCTATCCGGACATAGATCCGGATAAACTACCTAAAATTATCCCGAGTTTCCCCAATACATATACTGGGTTACTCGCTCTATTAAATCCAAACTGGTAATTCAATACCGAAGCCAAAACACATATCCCCACAAAAACTCAGAAAGATCCAATATACTCGGAGCTATCTTCCTAGTCTTACCCAATCTTATTTGCTCCCTTTTACTGGAGAAATAACAATGAAGTCTCCAACTTCGAATTCCAAATCCTCCATCTCTAATCCACAGAACTCTTCTGACGATTCTGGGCTGCCTTCATCCTTCCTGATCAGCTCAACCTTTGCTGATGCTTCTCGAAACAAACAGGACCAAAACAATCCAACAAACGGATCCTCTCAAGGTTTACAGAAATCCAGAACTCAAACTCTACTCCACAATTATCAGTAGATTCCAATCTTACTTCTCCTATCTGAAAAGACAAAATAGATGCACCTGCCAATCTGACCTTCAAATCTTGAAAAGCTTCCTGTAGGAACCCTCTAATCCAAACACTGCAATTTCCGGTTACTTCCACTCTAGAACATCTACTATCAAGCTTTCGCTGCTCAACTCTGATCTGGATGTCGTCGATGAACTCGAACACAAACTTGACCATCTCATTCCAGAAAATCTCTGACAACTCTATAACTCCTACATCTTCTAGAGATGCCTCAAACCCAAGCAAAGATTTCCCAAGAGAATACTCAATTATCGCAAGTCACTTTTGCGATTCTATCCAGTCCAATATCCAAAAATATTGTTCCTTCTTTACCCATCAGAACAATCTTAGCACTTGACCAATCCATTTGAAAAATGAATCTACTCTGCAGCTTCTGAACTCCACTCTACGAAACTGCTAAGCCAAAAGACCTTCTGACAGGAACACAGAACACTCGAGCTGCACTGCTGCCACAGATGCCAAAGACTCCTTATCCAAAGCTTCTAAAGAAACTCGGACCTCAGACCAAACATAAACATCATGCTGAACTCAACCGCATCACCGAAGCAGACACACTTCCTTAAATTTGCTCCAAAAGAAAACATCTTCGGAGACATCCATAGCCACTGCGTCTCATCACGTAGCTACTACTCTCCGAGTTACCCAATATACCATCACTTGCTTCTGCTTAACTGACAGATCCGAACTCCCGAAAATCCAAATGCACTTCAAAGATCGACTCCGAACCTTAACAGGTTTCCTTCAGAGATCAATGAAATTCTTACACCATATCAAAGTTCACTCGAGACGGTATTCGGTCTACAGTCTCGACAGATACTTCCAATCTCAAACATTCAAACTCCAACTATTTGTAGTCGTGTTACACACCACTACCTTATCTACCTTTATAACTCATATTGGAAAACCCGAACAGGTAACCCAAAATATAGGTAGAAATAAATATATATATATAGTTATATAAAAATTACAAATACGCTCTCTCAAGATAGACACCACTCCAGAGCCTAGGTATTCACTCAACCTACTGCTCTGATACCAAATGTGACGTCCTAGGCTTTTCAACCTTCAGCAACGGTTCACGACCGGTAGGCTTTTCAACCATCCCAGCCCCGCTGTGGCTCACAGTGATACCTCGGGTTTGCTTTTACGGCCACCCTCTCGAGTCGCAACCAACCCCAAAAGGCCTTATACTACCCCCGGGGACATGTAGGGGTAAGAGTCTCCCGTTCGCCACCTAACGCAAAGCGAGAACCCCCTATCACGCTGTAATGTAGCAAACCCGATCCCAACAATGAATAAATAAAAGATATGGAATTTGGTAACTAAGTTATCACAACAGTCTGGAAACAGAGGCATATATACATAGTTCAATACATACAACACATAATTTCATACATGCAACCACATTCTAGATAATACTTCAGGCATCCATCACAATATCAAAGGATATAGGCAGATATGAGGGGTTTGCTTACTAGTTTTAAAATAACAGAGACAAGAAATATATACACTCTGTCATATACAGTCATATAAACAGGGTAGTTTCAACATATTCTAGAAATAATCATTTAGGCAACCATATTATATCATATCCATATAAATTTATCACTTGCAAATAGATTCAAACTGTTTTTAAAGTAAAGTTTACTCACCTATTTAATGTTGAACAGAGAAGTGATAGACTGTAAGCTTTGAAAAACTGAATTTGCTTTGAATTCATCTGCTTGTTTTGAAAACTGAAAACACTTGCTTTTGAAACTGAAACTTGCTTGATTTATTTGCATGCATCCTTGGAATGCTTCAGACTTGAAAGAATATTGCAGATTTGTCTTGAAAGAACAAATGTTAACAGGCTTTTGAACTTGAGAATTTTGGCTTTTGAAATGATTCCAGGTTTAAGAAATAATGGTTTCAGGTCTTTGAAAACAATGGTTACAGATCTTTGGTTTGATCTGAAATGTGGTTTTAGGCAATTGAACTTTTTGAAATGATTTGAGTTTTAAGCTTCTGAAAATGATTTTAGGTTTGAGATGAAATCTCAGTTTTGGTTTGAGGAAAGAATTTCTATTTTGGTTTGAGAAGATCTTCAGATTTGTTTGTGAAGATTTCAGTTTTGGTTTGAGGATGATTACGGTTTGATCATTTCTGGTTTTGGTTTTTGAGGATTGAGATTAGAAAAAGAAAAGAGAATGAAGAGGTAGGCTTATATAACTTAATTTATGGTTTATTTAAAAATCAAAGAAAAATGAAAATAAAATTGACACTTGTCACGTACATTGTTTAATTAACTTACACATATTACTAACATGACTTAATTTATTAACACTTGTCATTATATAATTTCATATTATTTTTAAAAAGATTTTAAAAGCTTTTATATGTATTTCCTAAATAGATAAATACATTTATTAGTTATAAATGCTTTTCTATATTATAAATAAATGAAACCTTTAAAAGAAAATAAAATAAAACTCATTTATATCCTAATAAAATCATATACATGTATTTCATTCATTTTTAAGTGTAAAAATATCTCTTGTATTCAATTCACTATTAAATAAATATTTTCTAAATTTATATGAATACAATTCCTTTTAAAGAAAATATTGTAAACAAATCTTATTTTAAATAAAAGCCTTATTCATATATTTTATACCCAAATAAAATAAAATAATTATCTTTTAAAGATTCAAATTTAAATCCAGATTAAAAATTCAAATTTTACTTTTAAAAATCCAATTTAAAAGTCAACTCAACATTTATATTTTTAAATAAACATATTATTAACGTTGAAATTGATATAAAACTACTCAAGACAATATATATATATATATATATTTAAACAATACTATTAAATATTGGAAATGATAAATCTATTTTAAAATCAAATTTATAAAATAACATAATTAAATAATTATCCTTATTATAATTCAATCTATATCATAATTAATACATCACATTATTATTATTTGGTTATTTATATTTGAAATAACAATATTATCAATTAAAATAATTTAAATTAAGAGATTATCACATTTTAAACTTCTCGAAATTCCGGGATATCACACTAAGGTCGACCTATACACTCTCTAGATTGACCCTAAGGTCGACCCCTGATTATTTATGGTAGACCTATTGGTCACGAATTTGTACAGGTGGTTTTTGCTTTGTTCAATCTAGGTTTTGAGCAATTGTTTCAGGCAGTTACAAGCTAAATTAGGCAATGAAAATTGAAATGCACTTACATCAACACTTATACAACAATCCGGAAAAATTCTGGCATAATTTCATGGCAAGTACAAGGAGATATGAACACAAAAAGAAGCAATCCAGAACAGTTTTCACTGTAAATATTCAAGTAGTAAACTTTCGTTTACAGTAAGCAGATTCAAGCCATTTTCAGCATACAAACTTACTTAAGCTAGAAATTTTGAGTTGTATACGCACCTTAGCACGATTTTGAGCAATTAAAACTTGCAAGCTAGGATCTTTTGCCTTGAATTAGTTGTAGAAGCCTGTAACTTGAAAAGAACAGACATGTGTAACAACCCGCATATTTTACGATTTTATATTTAAATATTTTTATTTAAATATATCGTCGTTAATCGGATTTAAGTCCGAAAAGCTACTTTTTGAAAACGGTCAAATTAGGACTCGGGGCCACTTCCATTGAGTCCAAAATGGCGTTTGCAACTTTTTTGAGTATAACCTTCGATATGTTTGGAGTAAGTTGAATTTTGTTATTTTCTGTTGGGCTTTTTGGGTTTGGGTTTGACCCAACTCATCATATAACCTAGTTCAGCCCCTCTCCTCTCCTCTTCACTTCATTTCTATTTTCTTAAACACTCAAGCAACTAAAAATGGGGAGAGCAAAGAGAAATTAAAATTCAAAACCCTAGATTCAATTGCAAACTTCAAATTCGTGCTCCAAATTCAAAGAGAAGCCAAGGTAAGCTCCATCTTCATCTTCTCCATCTCTTCTCCTCTTCAATTTCAGAAATTCCTAAACCCTAATTTATGAAATACTTGTTTTTATATTAGATTGAAGCTTGTAGGGTTGAAGTGAAGAGTGGTTGATCTTCTTCTTGTAATACATGCTAGCTGAAATTAAAATTAGTATATTGCTGTTAGTAAATTAAGCATATCTCATTCATCTTAAATCGGAATTAAGATTTTCTTGATGTTATGGAAAGCTTATTTTGTAGTTTATAACTTCAATGTTTTGAGCTTTGCATGATTTTTAGGTTTGAATGGTCGAAATCATGTTTGTTTGTTGCTGACCTGACAACAAACTACATTATTGATAAAATAAAAACCTGAAATTATTTTGGCCATAAGTTACTCGTTTCTTATCCAAATCTAATAATTTTAGATGTTCTGGAAAGCATAGATATAGGGCTAAAAATTTTATGTTTTGAGTTTCATGAAATTTCGAAGTTAATTTGGTCAAAACTGTGCATTCTTACTACTATCCCGAGAGCAAAACGACAGTGATATAGAATTTAGATCTGAGAATTGTTTTAGTCATAGAATTTACATCCCTGATCGGAATTTGACGGTCTTGGTCATTCTGGAAAGCTTAGAAACTAAGCTACAACTTTTATTATATTCATTTTGCCAGAATTTGAAGTTTACTATGCCAAAATTGTGGATTTTCGTCTCTGGCCTGTTAGTGCATAGCTACAGGCCAGTCTCTTTTCTCCCATTGTTTTCAGCGCAGAACCCCGACTTTGCGATGCCATCCCAGGCTCGTCCGATGTCGGATTTCATCAATTTTGGTCACGTTGGAAAGATGAGGTCGAGATTTTCAACTTTGTAAAATTTGGTTAAGATCTGGGTGCGTTTGATACTTTGTTTTTATTGCCGAAGTAGCACCTAGAAACTGTTTTGAAAAACATTGATTAATTATAGTTCAAACGTCTAACTTCGCAACCTCGCTGCGAGCGGGTTCGATGTCGGATTTCATCGATTTCAGTCTCGTTGGAAACAAGAGGTCGAGATCTTCAATCATGCGATGTTTGGTTTAGATCTGGGTGCGTTAGATACTTCTTTTCAATTGCCGAAGTAGCACCCAGAAACTGTTTTACAATAGTGATCATTTTCAGTTATCGTCGGACCAACTTTGAAACATTGCCATTTCTTCGTTTCAAGTCGGAACCAAACGATTCTTATTTCATATCAAAGTAGGAGTACTGTACTATGCTCCTGCATAATTTCATCAAGATCTAGGTTCATATGACCCTTCGACCATGTCGTCGTAGTGGGATCTTTGCACTGTTTTGACACAGCAGAGTTTTGTGATTTTTGTCCGACTTTGAGACGACGCCGTTTCTTCGTTTCAAGTTGGAATTGCCCGATTCTTTTTGCAGTTTGGAGTAGGGATGTTGGTCTACATGCCTTCAAATTTTCATGCCATTTGGACTCGGTTTGTAGATTTAAATCTACCGTCGAACTAGTGACTTCGACCTATTTTCAGCGATTTTGTACTATAATTTCGACTATTTTTCTGAGTTTTTCCGATTTCTTTGAGATTTGTCTCTATATTTCATGCACGGATTTTATAAATCATTTTAAAGTGATTTTCCATCAAATTGGCTTTTGAAACTATTATTTAGTATTATTTTAAATATTAAATTAATTACTCCATAATAGGAGAATTTCAAAGACTATTTCTAAACTGGTTTTCAAACGATTAAAAATCCGCTTTCTCCATGTATTTTCTAAGTAAAATATACACTCTTCTACACTTTGAGCGAAGTGGAAAGGTGATTAAATGGTTAGGTAAAACACGAACCATGAATCCGCGCGTTTATCTTTCCGATCAATCCCCGACCTATTCGATTGATCGTTTTGGCCTAGTTTACCGATGACACGAGGTGATCTTTTTACTGCTTTGAGTGTGGAAGTTTATGATTGGTTAGTAAACCGTTTAGTGCAAACATTAGGGTATGGGACTCACGTTACTACTTTTCGGGTTTCTTGCTAAGAGTTCGTGACACATTCCTACCGTTAGTGGTAAACGAGGACTAGGCCTACGAGCCTTTACCACTACGGCGTGTTTCCTGAGTGATACCTCTGGGATAGTGTCTTCGGACTGTCTCCCTTGGGTTTATTTGCCTTTGGGATAGTGTCTTCGGACTGTCTTCTTCTGGCTCATCATCTTCTGGATAGTGTCTTTGGACTGTCTCCTTTAGGTGTTGCTCCTTAGCTAAAGTGATGGGTGTGTCACTAGGGTATATTTCCTATGTGATTGAGTACAATACTAGCGCGCTAATGTTTTCCTGTGTGATTTACATTCCCTCGTGTAGCGCCATTCGGTGATGGTTTTTGCAACCACACGATAATAGCGTGACTACCTTGTGGAACTTGTTTTATGCCTACACTGGCACTTGTGCTTATGTTATGCCGACGATATGAGGCTTGTTATACATCTCTACTTAGATGTTTGTTTCTTCTCTATGTGAGAAATTTTGGCCTTTATTACCATGATATACGTTTCTCTTTTGGAGATCATTATGTTATATGTTGCCTCATTATCTTATCATGATTATTGTTCAGTTTATCTAACTGATTTGTTTAGCTAGCCTGACCCGAGTATTTTATGCTCGGGTCAGACCGAGTTGTTTCAGGTTAAATCTCTTTGGACTTAGCTTGCTTCGGTGCTTCCGCTTTGGATATATACGCTATACTATAGATAGCTTTACTTGTTATCCATCCTTTATGATACTCTGATATTATGACTATCTTGTGTATATTCTTTTGACTTACGGATGTGTGAGTAGTGGCTTTGTACCCACTTTTATATTTGGATATGTACTTGATGTTGTATTGTGCTGAGACTATTTGTTTATTATCTGATGTTGTTCTGTGATGATGTTCATTTTGCTATTATACTTTGTTCTGATAGATCTTTTAGCCATTGTAGTTTTTCTTTAAGTATTTATTGAATATGTCGAACCACATGAAATGAAAAAAAATAGACTACACTTTTCGACGTGTTTAGTAGATAGTTAAAGTAAGATTACACATGGTCGATTCCATTATACTCTATTATCCGCATTAGCAGACGGTATTATCCATATAATACTCTTTGTTAATGAGACTTTCGGAGTGGGGCGTTACAGCTTGGTATCAGAGCGAGGTTCAGAACTAAGTATAATAAACACAGAATAGTAATACTTAGTACAATACATCCTAGTATGCTTCAAATATTACGAAGCCCTTTCCTTATGACATTGGATAGATAAGTTAGGAATATGTCTAGGAATGCATTTTATTCCGTAGTATTCCATATTTGAATTAATGATATCTACCTTGTGAATAATCTTATCTTATCTTTCAGCTAATGGCCGGAAGGGGCAGAGGACGACGCTTGGATGCTGGGCAATCCAGTGGCTCGCATCTGGACGGCGTTTATATGTTTGTCGGTTTTTGGAGTTATTTAGGAGCACTCAGCCTCCAGCTCCTATTCGTGCATCTCCTCCACGCAAGTCTGCCTTCGCATGCATATGCAGTGATTTTTCTCATCTTGGTGGAAAGCCATTCAAAGGCTCCGAGTCCGTTCTTGAGGTCCAAGCTTGGATTCGCACATGTGAGCGTATCTTTTCTCGCATGGATCTTTCTGACCATGATCGAGTTCTTGTAACTTCTAGCTTATTGCAAGAGCGTGCCCTTGATTGGTACGAGCTTCTTATAGCCGAACTTGATGAGTCTATTCTTTCTTGGACTCAATTCCCAGAACGATTCGAACTCAAATTCGTTCCTGAATTTGAGAAATTTTTATTGGCCCGTCACTTCCTTGAGTTGAAACAAGGGAAGTCCTCCATTTCTGAATATGTTGCATAATTCGAGGCCTTATCTAAGTATGGTCTTGAATTCATTAGCACTACTTATAAGAAGAATATGAAGTTTATCTCTGGTCTTAAGAAATATCTTAAGAAGTCTTTAATGCTCCAGCTTAAGCTTTCTTTTGAGGAGTTAGTTGATTCGGCACTTCATCTCGAGGCCATCGAGAAGGAGTGTGATAGTGGTGATGATGTTGAGGTTCGCAAGAACCCCAAGAAGAAGAGGTTCCCATTTCATAAGAAAGGATTTCTCCCTTCTAAGAAGAAGAAGCCCATTGAATCTGGTTCTAACTCTCAATCTGCTGGAACACCTTCCATTCGGAAGTGTTTCAATTGTGGTTCTCCTGATCATATGATTCGAGCTTGTCCTAAGCCTCTCTTTTGCCATTATTGCAAGAAGGAAGGTCACCATGTTTCCACCTGCCCTACTGCTCCTGCTTTCTTTGTTGATCTTATGAATCGAGTATTCCGGGAATATCTCGATAAGTTCGTCCTTTTGTTCATTGACGACATTCTTGTTTATTCTAAGTCTGAAGCCGGGCATGCTAATCACTTGAGAATTGTCTTAAGTACTCTTCGTCGCCATTAGCTTAAAGCCAAATTCTCCAAGTGCCATTTTTGGGAGAATAAGGTTAAGTTCTTAGGCCATGTTGTATCTTCCGACGGCATTTCGGTCAATCCCTCAAAGATCGAAGCTATCCAGAATTGGAAAAGGCTTGAGAATGTTCATGAGATTCGTAGTTTCCTTGGATTGGTGGGTTATTACCATCGGTTCATTAAGGATTTTTCCCATGTTGTGCTTCATCTCACCAGCCTTACTTGGAAAGGCATTCGTTATATTTGGTCCGATAAGTGTGAAGCTTCCTTTCAGACATTAAAGGAATTTCTCACTAATGCTCCTATTCTTGTGATTCCCGAGGGGAATCATGATCTTGTTGTCTAGACAGATGCTTGTGGTAGTGGTCTCGGTGTCGTGCTTATGCAGAAGGATCGGGTAGTTGCTTATGCTTCTAGGAAACTACGTCCGAATGAGGTTCGCTATGCCACTCATGATCTTGAGTTAGCCGCCATTGTCTTCGCCTTGAATATTTGGCAACACTATTTGTTAGGCGAGCGTTTCATTCTCTATACCGATCATAAATCCTTGAAGTATTTGTTCACTCAGAAGGAACTCAATATGAGGCAACAGCGTTGGTTCGAGTTTCTTGCCTCCTATGACTTTGATATCCAATATACCCTTGGTAAGGGTAATCGTGTTGCTGATGCGCTTAGTCGCAGACATTCGGCTGTCGTTTCTATGATGCTTACCGAATGGGATATTCTTGAGACTCTATCTTTTTGTGATATTCATGATCGAGCTCCATCCTCTGATTCTCCAGTGGTATTATTCAGTTTGGAAGCTCGACCCTCTTTATTGGATCGTATTGCCGATGCTCAGTGGCGTGATCCTAATCTTGTGCATCTTATTCAGCTTTGTGAGACTGAACTCCATGATGAGGCGTTGCGGGATTTGAGCATTGATCTTCATGGGAGTCTTTGTAAGAAGAACCGTCTTGTCGTGCCTTCTGATTCTGCACTTAGGCATGACATTCTTGATGACTTTCATCGTTCTAAGTATATTATTCATCCTGGCAGTAGGAAGATGTATGCCGATATGCATCTCCTTTATTATTGGGAAGGCATGAAGCGTGATGTGGCGAGTTATGTGAATAATTGCATGACTTGTCAGCGTATTAAAGACGAACATCAACGCCCTTCTGGTCTCCTTCAGCCTCTAGAGATACCATTGTGGAAATGTGATCAGATTTCGATGGATTTCATTGATGGCCTACCTCGTACGAGATCGGGCCATTCTAGCATTTGGGTTATTGTCGATCACCTCACCAAGTCAGCTCATTTAGTTCCTATTAAATCTAATAGGACTGCTTCTCTTTTGGCTAAGTTATTTATCAAGGAAATCGTGAGACTTCAAGGTGTTCCTAGTTCGATTGTGAGTGACCATGATCCTTTATTCACCAGTCATTTCTGGAAGAGTCTTCAGCAAGCTTTGGGAACAAAGCTTAACTTCAGCACAGCTTATCATCCACAGTCTAATGGACAGACTGAACGGGTGAATCGTATCTTAGAGGATCTCCTCCGTATTTGTATTCTTGATTTTGGAGGTAGTTGGGAGGATCATCTACCCCTTGTAGAGTTCTCCTACAACAATAGTTTTTAGTCTAGTATCGGTATGGTTCCTTTCGAAGCCTTATATGGAAGGTCATGTCGATCACCTTCTTGTTGGTTGGAATCCGGGGAGAAGCTTATTCTTGGCCCGGAGTTTGTTCATGAATCTTCTGAGAAGATTGTTCTTAATCGACAGAGAATGAAAGTGGCACAAAGCCGCCAGAAATCCTACGCGGATAACCGTAGGAAGCCTCTCGAGTTCTCGGTTGGTGATCTTGTCTTTATTCGTGCTTCTCCTTTGAAAGGGGTTACGCGCTTCAGTGTGACAGGGAAATTGGCTCCTCGCTTTGTAGGACCATTTCCTATTACTGAACGTATTGGCCCTGTGGCTTATAGAGTTTCACTTCCAGCTCATCTATCCGGAGTTCACAATGCGTTTCACGTCTCTCAGCTTCGGAAGTGTCTCTGAGAATCGTATTCTGTTATTGACTCTCCTGATTTGCAAGGGCTTGAGATCTCACCAGATTTATCTATTGTACAACAGCCTATTCGCGTACTTGCCTCGGAGGTGAGACACCTTCGAAACAAGGACATGCCGCTCATTAAAGTTCAATGGTTCGCTAATCCCAATGACTGTACTCGGGAAACTAGAGAGTTTATCGAGCGATCCTATCCGGGTTTTCTGTCTTTACTTTGCAATGGTGAAAATATCTTTTTATCTCAAGCTTATTTTTCTTGTCTTCTTTGTTGTAAGTATGTAGTTGTTGCAAATTCTTTTCTAGGAATTGCGTGGACGCAATTTTGTTAAGGAGGGGAGATCTGTAATAACCCGCATATTTTACGATTTTATATTTAAATATATCGTCGTTAATCGGATTTAAGTCCGAAAAGCTACTTTTTGGAAACGGTTGAATTAGGACTCGGGACCACTTCCATTGAGTCCAAAATGGCATTTGCGACTTTTTTGAGTATAACCTTCGATATGTTTAGAGTAAGTTGAATTTTACTATTTTCTGTTGGGCTTTTTGGGTTTGGGTTTGACCCAACTCATCATATAACCTAGTTCAGCCCCTCTTCTCTCCCCTTCACTTCATTTCTATTTTCTTAAACACTCAAGCAACTGAAAATGGGGAGAGCAAAGGGAAATTAAAATTCAAAACCCTAGATTCAATTGCAAACTTCAAATTTGTGCTCCAAATTCAAAGAGAAGCCAAGGTAAGCTCCATCTTCATCTTCTCCATCTCTTCTCCTCTTCAATTTCAGAAATTCCTAAACACTAATTTAGAAAATACTTGTTTTGATATTAGATTGAAGCTTGTAGGGTTGAAGTGAAGAGTGGTTGATCTTCTTCTTGTAATACATGCTAGCTGAAATTAAAATTAGTATATTGCTGTTAGTAAATTAAGCGTATCTCATTCATCTTAAATCGGAATTAAGATTTTCTTGATGTTCTGGAAAGCTTATTTAGTTATAGAATTTTCATCCCTGATCGGAATTTGACGGTCTTGGTCATTCCGGAAAGCTTAGAAACTAAGCTATAACTTTTATTATATTCATTTTGCCAGAATTTGAAGTTTACTATGCCAAAATTGTGGGTTTTCGTCTCTGGCCTGTTAGTGCATAGCTACAGGCCATAGTCTCTTTTCTCCCGTTGTTTTCAGTGCAGAACCCCGACTTTGCGAAGCCATCCCGGGGTCGTCCGATGTTGGATTTCATCGATTTTGGTCTCGTTGGAAAGATGAGGTCGAGATCTTCAACCTTGTAAAATTTGGTTAAGATCTGGGTGCATTTGATACTTTGTTTTTATTGTTGAAGTAGCACCCAGAAACTGTTTTGAAAAACATTGATTAATTATAGTTCAAACGTCCAACTTCGCGACCTCGCTGCGAGCGGGTCCGATGTCGGATTTCATCGATTTTGGTCTCGTTGGAAAGATGAGGTCTAGATATTCAATCCTGCAAAGTTTGGTTTAGATCTGTGTGCGTTAGATACTTCTTTTCTATTGCCGAAGTAGCACCCAGAAACTGTTTTACAATAGTGATCATTTTCAGTTATCGTCGGACCAATTTTGAAACATTGCCATTTCTTTGTTTCAAGTCGGAACCGAACGATTCCTGTTGTATATCAAAGTAGGAGTACTATACTATGCTCCTGCAAATTTTCATTAAGATCCGGGTTCATATGACCCTTCGACCATGTCGTCGAAGTGGGATCTTTGCACTATTTTGACACAGCAGAGTTTTGTGATTTTTGTTTGACTTTGAGACGACGCCGTTTCTTTGTTTCAAGTCGTAATTGCCCGATTCTTTTTGCAGTTTGGAGCAAGGATGTTTTTCTACATGTCTGCTAATTTTCATGTTATTTGGACTCGGTTTGCAGATTCAAATCTGTCGTCGAACTAGTGACTTCGACTATTTTTCTGAGTTTTTCCGATTTCTTTGAGATTTGTCTCTATATTTCATGCATGGATTTTATAAATCATTTTAAAGTGATTTTCCATCAAATTGGCTTTTGAAACTATTATTTAGTATTATTTTAAATATTAAATTAATTACTCCATAATATGAGAATTTCAAAGACTATTTCTAAAGAGGTTTTCAATTAAAAATCCGCTTTCTCCATGTATTTTCTAAGTAAAATATACACTCTTCTACACTTCAAGCGAAGTGGAAAGGTGATTAAATGGTTAGGTAAAACACGGACCAAGAATCCGTGCGTTTATCTTTCCGATTAATCCCCGACCTATTCGATTGATCGTTTTGACCTTTTGGCCTAGTTTACCACTGACATGAGGTGAAATTTTTACTGCTTTGAGTATGGAAGCTTACGATTGGTTAGTAAACCGTTTAGTGCGAACGTTGGGGTATGGGACTCACGTTACTACTTTACGGGTTCCTTGCTAAGAGTTCGTGACACATTCCTACCGTTAGTGGTAAACGAGTACTAGGCCAACGAGCCTTTACCACTACGGCGTGTTTCCTGAGTGATATCTCTGGAATAGTGTCTTCGGACTGTCTCCCTTTGGTTTATTTGCCTTTGGGATAGTGTCTTCGGACTGTCTCCTTTTGGCTCATCATCTTCTGGATAGTGTCTTTGGACTGTCTCCTTTAGGTGTTGCCCCTTAGCTAACGTGATGGGTGTGTCAATGGGGTATATTTCCTGTGTGATTTATATTCCTTCGTGTAGCGCCATTCGGTGATGGTTTTATGCAACCACACGATATAAGCGTGACTACCTTGTGGAACTTGTTTTATGCCTACACTGGCACTTGTGCTAATGTTATGCCGATGATATGAGGCTTGTTATACATCTCTACTTAGTTGTTTGTTTCTTCTCTATGTGAGAAATTTTGGCCTTTATTATCATGATATACGTTTCTCTTTTGGAGATTATTATGTTATATGTTGCCTCATTATCTTATCATGATTATTGTTCAGTTTATCTAACTGATTTGTTTAGCTAGCCTGACCCGAGTATTTTATGCTCGGGTCAGACGGAGTTGTTTCAGGTTAGGTCGATTTGGACTTAGCTTGCTTCGGTGCTTCCGCTTTGGATATATCCTCTATACTATAAATAGCTTTACTTGTTATCCATCCTTTATGATACTCTGATATTATGACTATCTTGTGTATATTCTTTTGACTCACGGATGTGTGAGTAGTGGCTTTGTACCCACTTTTATATTTGGATCTGTACTTGATGTTGTATTGTGCTGAGACTATTTGCTTATTATCTGATGTTGTTCTGTGATGATGTTCATTTTGCTATTATACTTTGTTCTGATAGACCTTTTAGCCATTGTAGTTTTGCTTTAAGTATTTATTGAATATGTCGAACCACATGAGATGAAAAAAATAATATAGATTCCACTTTTCGACGTGTTCAGTAGATAGTTAAAGTAAGATTACACATGGTCGCTTCCATTATACTCTATTGTCTGCATTAGCAGACAGTATTATCCATATAATACTCTTTGTTAATGAGGCTCTCGGAGTGGGGCGTTACAACATGCAACACATAAAGTAGAAGTTACAAACAAAAATTTCTCTCAAATAAAACAAACAGAGGATGAAATAAAGGTTTTGATGAGATTACCTGTATTAGATTAGAATTTACTTAATTTTTGACTTGTATTTAATCTAAATTGAAGAGATTTAATTCAAATAATTTGTGGAGGAGACCATTTCTCTTTACTGGTTTGTTTTTAATAAAAGAAGCAAGAACAAGGAAGGAGAAAACAACGTACAGTTCATTTCTAAAGTTTCCTGCTCATTCTAAAATGGGTTTGGGTTTGAACCCATTACCCAATAAGGCTATGCATCCATACTTAGTTAAAATTTGACTAATTTATTCAATGTTACACTTTAATTCACCCTACTTACACA
Organism: Allium fistulosum; assembly: GCA_030737815.1. NCBI lineage: Eukaryota > Viridiplantae > Streptophyta > Magnoliopsida > Asparagales > Amaryllidaceae > Allium > Allium fistulosum. Next base: position 100,728,229 of record CM060906.1, on the reverse strand, counting down.
TATTTACACATATTTAACCAAATAAATTTTGTCCAACAAATGTTTATATTACAAAAATGTTTTATCAACACATAAAAATGTATTTAGCCATTTAAAACTATTTTTCATTATTAAAATTTTTATTTTCAATTAAATGTTTCAATTACATCTTTAATTACATAAAACACTATTTTTAACAACCAAAATTTCACAAAAATCATTTTCTTGTCAAATTAATTATAACAAACCTTATTAACAACAATTTTTTACATCCAAATATTACTTTAGAACATAATTCCACCCTTTTATTTTATTTACATATTTATCATATTAAATTTTAATGTCTCACTAAAATGAACAAAATTCAACCTTTAGCAACAATTTGAAAAATTATTGCATTTTACAAAATTAAAACCATGTATTGCTCATTTTTATCACAAACTAACATAATAAAGTTTTTAAAAATTTATTTCCAACATTATATATTTATTTCAACAATTGAAGTTGAATTAAATTCTTTTATCTCACTTAATTCAATTAATTAAGCACCAAATTAACATATTTCTATTATTCACAATTTATTACTAACCCAACATCTTAATTACACTTTATTTATTCAAAATCCATTGTTTATTTACAATAAAGAATTTTAACAATTCCATCCCAAATTTATTTTATGTCTCTTTCAAACATAAAATTTGAAATTTAATTTATTCCCAACATTTTATTTTACTTCAAATTCAACCCAACTCATAGTTTAAATCTATTTTCCTCAAGTTTTCTCCAAAATAAAGGTATTTTCTCCAAAACTCCATATTTAAATCATTTTCATTCATTTAACATCCCTTATCTCAAAGCTGTAACACCTCACCCCGAGACCCGCATTAACAAAGAGAATGTAATTCTGTATGCTAATGCGGAGAATAGGGCTGGTTAGGAGCGACCCTCTATAGCCTTGTCTTAAATATCTATTGAATACGTCGAAAAATGCTATATATATATATATATATTCCTAACTCAAGTGGATCGACATATCCAATAAATACTTACTACAAAACTATAAGTGGCTAACGGATCTATCAGAACAAAATACAATAACCAAATGAACATCGCGTCACAGAACAACAACAGATATACATACACACATATACAATGATACATCTCAATACAATACAAATGATACATTAAAGTGGTATAACGACCACTTTATATACACAAATCAAATGAATATACAACTCAAAATGCAACTCTAACAAGACTAATAGACAAATAGGGATAAGTGGAAATCCATGCAGAAGCTTCAAGGCAATTCTAAGTCCAAAGGGCAAAATTCACTGGCTATAAAGGGTCGCTCCTAACCAGCCCTATTCTCTGTATTAGCCGAGAGAATTACTAAGAAATTCTCTTTGTTAATGCGAGTCTCAGGGTGGGGCGTTATAGCTTTTCTTCTTTTATTTGCAGCAATTTGAGAAAAAATTGATTTTGTTTATCAAAGGGAAGACATTGTTTTACTTTCTTTTACTGTAAAAACTTTGGAGATGATGATTTGTGAAAAATCTACGTACTAGTATTTTCTTTCTTACTAGAAGGTTCCAGTAATAGGGTTTTGGAGCTGTGACGCCTTACCCCGAAACCCACATTAACAAAGAGAATTACTGGGTAATTCTGTCTGCTAATGCGAAGAATAGGGCGACCATCATAGGCTTGCATTACATAAGAGCTAAGTATGTCGATTTGGTACTCATCATTTTTTTTCATTTCTTTTTCTTTCCATTTTGGCTTAAGTATTCGACATACTCAATTCCTATCTAGGCTATCTTAGCTCGACGTTTCCTTGATCTTAAGCAAGGGAAGTCGAAAGTTTCTGATTATGTGGCTTCGTTCGAGGCTTTGTCCAAGTATGGTCTTGAGCATATTAGCACTCCTTACAAGAAGAATCTTAAGTTCGTTTTTGGACTTAAGAAATATTTGAAGAAATTCCTTATGCTCCAACTCAAATTGTCTTTTATGGAACTTGTTGATGCGACCCTTCACCTTGAAGCGGTCGAGAAGGAGAAAGATAGTGATAGTGAGGCAGAGGTTCGAAGAAATCCGAACAAGAAGAGGTTTCCTTTCTGCAAATCCAAGCCGTTCCAGCCTAGTAAGAAGAAGAAGCAAGGTGGTTCTACTTCTCATTCTCCGTAACACCCCACCCCGAGATCCACATTAACAAAGAGAATTACTCAGTAATTTTGTCTACTAATGCAGAGAATAGGGCAGGTTAGAAGCGACCCTCTATAGCCTTGTCTTAAATATCTATTGAATACATCGACAAATGCTATATATTTATTTTATTTTTTTCCTAACAGAAGTAGGTCGACATATCTAATAAATACTTAATACAAAACTATAAGTGGCTAACAGATCTATCAGCTCTGTAGGTTATGGGCCCACACTAGAAAACATCATTAAATCAAAATCCTCAGAAAAATCATATCTCACCTTAAAACCGATAATTCAAATTCAATTTAAATTCAAATATTTAAATTTCAAATTCATCCAAAACAAAATCCAATTTCTCTTAGAAACATATTTTCAATTTTTGAATATTGTGGTTGAATACCACTTGTGACGGGTTGTATTACATTTGATGTATGTGTATGTATATTATGTGTGTTGTTGTTTTGTGACTTGTGATTGATGTTGTTATTGTGTTTTTTTGAATCAATCATGTAGCCACCATAGTAGTGTATTAGATAGGAATTGAGTATGTCGAATACTTAAGCCAAAATGGACAGAAAAAGAAATGAAAAAAAAATGATGAGTACCAAATCGACATACTTAGCTCTTATTTAATGCAAGACTATGATGGTCGCCCTTAACCAGCCTCATTCTCCACATTAGTAGACAAAATTATCTAGTAATTCTCTTTGTTAATGTAGGTCTCGGGGTGGGGCATCACAACTTCATTTCTAACTTCAAAAATTACATAACAATTATTTTCTTGTGTAATGAAATATAAGAGTTTTTAATAATAAAAATGTTTTATAACATAAATTATCTTTTTATTAAGTGTAAAATATTTTATTTAACTTGTAGATATGTTTGCATTATTTTATTGTGTTAAAACTTGGTGGAAAATGTTGTTTTATTAAGTAACATAGGTGTATATTTTGTTTAAGTGATGACTTAATTAACTTAGGCTATTTATTTTCTTTTGTTTGGGTCCAAAGCCCATTTATTAACGTAGCCTAAATAAAGAAAAGAGATGTTTTCTTCTTCCTTCCACTGTACGTATACAGTCCATTTTACAGTAAACCAAACAGAAAGAAAAAGAACTATCTCGGGGTGGGGCGTTACAGCTCAAAATTCCTCACTTACTTAGGATTAACTAATTGTGTTGATTACAAACTCTTCTCTAGAAATTGCAAGGACACAATTTTTTTAAGCGGGGGAGTCTGTAACAACCTTGGTTTTGGAGATTACCTGTTAATATTAAATTTAATGGTAGTTATAATTTAATATCGTGAATTAAAATAAATTGGAGATTTGTAAATTGTTTATGTGGAATAATCATTTTAATTGTGATAATGATTTTAAACTCTATATACATATATTCCAAAATTTATTGTATGGATAACCAATAATCATCTTTTGATAATAAAAGAGATTAGTTATCTCTTCCAAAATGAGTTTTCTTAGAAAATTACTAATTAATTCTCTTTGTTAATATGGGTCTCGGGGTGGGGCGTTACAGCTTACTCACAAAATGCTAGCTAAATCTTAAGCTGTTGTAAGAAATTGCTCTGTAAAAGCTTCAGTTTACGTACATCTCTCTGTCTCTTGTTTTATAGTGTTTCTTGTTTTTGGTTGCCACTTTGAGTGGCCATAACTTATTGATTTTAACTTGAATTTCTGCCGGATCTTTCCGGATTGTAGTTTAGATGTTAAACTCTATGCATGCCAATTTTTGTTGCAAAACTTGATCGTTTGATACTCCAATTTGATGTTCTGTGACTTGTGATTGATGTTGTTATTATGTTTGTTTCTGAATCGATTTTATAGCCACCATAGTAGTGTATTAGAAAGGAATTGAGTATGTCGAATACTTAAGCAAAAATGGAAAGAAAAAGAAATGAAAAAAATGATGAGTACCAAATCGACATACTTAGCTCTTATTTAATGCAAGACTATGATGGTCGCCCTTAACCAGCCATATTCCTCACATTAGCGGACTGAATTACCCAGTAATTCTCTTTGTTACTGTGGGTCTCGGGGTGGAATGTCGCAGCTTGGGTAGAATTGGAAGAGGCCTGAGAATGTTCATGAGATTCGTAGCTCTGTGGGTTATAATATTTTGTTCTGAACTCTGCTCTGATACCAAGCTGTAATGCCCCATCCCGAGACCCACATTAACAAAGAGAATTACTTAGTAATTCAGTCTGCTAATGCGGAGAATAGGGCTGGTTAAGAGTGACCCTCTATAGCCTTGTCTTAAATATCTATTGAATACGTCAACAAATGCTATATATTTATTTTATTTTACTTTTCCTAACTCAAGTAGATCGACATATCCAATAAATACTTAATACAAAACTATAAGTGGCTAATGGATCTATCAGAACAAAATATAATAACCAAATGAACATCGCATCACAGAACAACAACAGATATACATACACACATATACAATGATACATCTCAATACAATACAAATGATACATTAAAGTGGTATGACGACCACTCTATATACACAAATCAAATGAATATACAACTCAAAATACAACTCTAATAAGTCTAATATCACAAATAGTGATAAGTGGAAATCCATGCAGAAGCTTCAAGGCATTTCTAAGATGTCGAGCGTGATCAGCTTCGGACTTAGAATACAAAAGAATGTCATCGATGAAAACAAGAACAAACTTTTCGAGATATTCCCAGAATACTCGATTCATAAGGCCGATGAAATAAGCAGGAGCGTTCGTCAGACCGAATGGCATGACAAGCCACTCATATGATCTACATCGAGTGCGGAATGTTTTAAGTGGAATGTTGTCTTCCGCAACTCAAAGCTGATGAAATCCGGTGGTGAGGTCAAGCTACGAGAAGACCTTAGCGCCACTCAACTGATCGAACATATCGTCAATCCTAGGCAGGGGAAAATGATTCTTGATGGTTAACTCATTAAGCTTGCGATAATCCAAGCATTTCATTCGATCTAGTTCGTCATCGTGGTGAGCCACGTTGGTATTCAGTTGTGACACCCCACCCCAAGACCCACATTAACAAAGAGAATTACTAGGTAATTCTGTCTACTAATGTGGGTCTCAAGTTGGGGCGTCACAGCTTGGTATCAGAGCAATATCTTACAGCATCTTAAGATTTAGCTAGCATTTTGTGATTATTTTACTCACTTTAGCAATTTGGCAAGAATTCGATAGCAAGTTGCAAGCTTTGGTGATGAAAAGAAGCTTCAAGACCCTGTAAAAGCTAGAAAAGAAGCATGCAAAACGAAAATGAAAAGTTATAGACAATCCTCTCTCAAATTCAAAAATCATTTATAAATTATTTTGCAGTATTTTAAATATATTTATTTCCTATACTAAGGTGAAATTTCAATAAAATGTCTTCAAAATGATTTTAGAAAATTATTTAAAAATTCGGGGATTTTTATAAGTTTTGATTTCTACTTATCCTAAGAGGGAAGGAGGTCCTAGTTCGGGAAATCTCAATGTTGCGAAGGCTTCTGGTACTGCCTCTCAGTCTCGAGGTGGGGTGTCATAGCTTGGTATTATATAATTTATGAATAAGGAGAAATTTCAAGAAAATGGTCGATAGGGAACTCGATAGCCTGCTTGGGTGGTAATCCCGAAACAGGCTCAAATAAATCTGGAAAGTCACAAACGACAAGAATCCGAGACACGTCATCATCATCATCTCGAGATCAAGAGAGAACGGAGAAGCTTCGGAATCACGCTCGATATCCCGAAGAATAAGAGAATGTTGAGCAGGAGAGTCGGAAGTCGAAGCACAATCCTGAATATCACATATGGAAAGAGTCTCAAGTGCTTTCCATTCTGCAATCATCTTGGAAACAATAGTTGAATGCTTTCGGCTCAAAGCATCGGCTACTCGATTCCCCTTGCCAGGGGTATACTGAATATCAACATCATAAGAAGCTAGAAACTCGAGCCAATCCGTAAGTAAATTCCAAAACCCAAATTTTCGATTTTACTTAGATAATTCATTTAAATTATCTATCCCAAATTATATTTATCTCTTGATTAATAAATTATAATCTCATCATAATTTATTATTATTGTTATTAACAGGTAATCGCTAAAACCAGGATTGTTACAACAACATACTGAACATTGAACTAAATGAAAAGAAAAATAAAAAATTAAACTTATTAATCGATCTCAATCGAATTAGAAGTTTTTTTGAAGGTTTATAATTAATGTTTCCATAAAAATAGCAACATTGAAAGTAAGGTAGAAAATACAATCACTATAAAATATATAATATATATATATTCACAAAAAATTTAAGATGAAGGCAAAGTGAAGAACTACTGGTGAATTAAATTGAATTCTAATTAGATTAAAAGAAATAATGTTCGATCAAAGGTTTTTTTGCAAAGAATCCTTAATTTGGTTTAGAGAGAATATTGAACATGGGAGTGAAACTATCGAACATGGGAAATAACCAAGGAAATACAAAAAATCTTGTATTAAAAATGAAGAGAAGGGGAAAAGAACTATTATTAGAATATAAAAAAGTGCAGGATTATTTTACGTGAAAATAAGAAAGTTATAAAGGTAAACATATGAAATAAAGAGCTATATGCTATAAAAATAAGTTTTATTCTCAAAATAGCATTTATAAATCCAATAACCTACTACAAATAAATAACAAAACTCATAATCTTACAAATCAAAACAAAAATCATAAAAAGACATAACTTTAGACATATAACTAAGTAATTTTTAATAAAAATAATAAATTCCATGTCAAATTAAATGAAACGACAAATAACAGAATACAATTCAAACCGTTAAATTGAGCTTGATATATCCAATCAACCAAGCTTTTTTCGGAGCTATTTATATCAGTAACATTGGATGCAAGGTAGAAATACAATGCAATACATCAATAAAATCATAAATAATTTAAGACGATTGCAAAGTTAAGACTATTGGTGAATTGAATCAAATTCTAGTTAGAATTAAAAAGGTCAAAGACCAATCCAAACTTGTGTATTGGAGTTACCATAGAATTAAAATCAAAATCTCTTACCTGCACCCAAAGAAAGACGATTGGAATAACTTCAAGGAGGAATGATATTTCACAACCCGATTTTCCAACTTTGGTCTATAAAAACAATCATTTCTTAAAGATTAAGCAATATTTTATTTTACATATTAATTTCTTTTAGTGCCAATACAAAGTCAACTTTAATTCATATTAAGCAACATATAATCAAATAAAAAAAATATTACATACCCAAAAACATGAAGCATACCATAAAACAAGGAAAACGAAGTTCTATGATTATAGCCAAAAGAGAAAATTTTCCCCTTCGATTTAAATTGAAAAAACATAGGATATGATAATATTTATGGATTTAAAAATTTATTTTAGATAAGAAATTAAGAAATTGAAAGTAAGAAGAGAAAATGAGCGCGGAACATTTCTGAATGTTGAAATAGAATATGATTTATTTTAGATAAGTAGTTGAGAATATGAAAGTAAGAAGAGGAAACGAGCGTGGAACATTTTTGAATAGCAGAAATAGAAATTGAAAGGGCATATTGTTATTAACATATAGTGAACATTTAATTTTGAGCTTGGAATGGTAAATAATTATTAAAAGGGTAAGTGAAACTTTTCTCTCATATCAACAAGATAAGAGGTTTGGGAGTAAGAATGAATAAGAAGCAAGAATATATATGGTCTCACATTCTCTTTTTTATATAATAGAATAGATAAACTAGTGAATGTTATTAAAAACCTTTTTCTTCTATTTTGACATGTCTGATATTGCATAAATATACAGATGTACTTTATTCTTTCGAATTTGATCTTTCAACATTTATAAATGAACATTGCCTTATATGTGTATACAAGAATTGTTTATTCTTTATAAGTCATAACCATATAATATTGCTAGGAACTATAAAAAGTTATTCATCCTTGTTTTGATTATCTAGTCCCAACCAAATTTTGAGTGTTTTTACCTGTAGTTTTTACACCCGAAAATGCATACAAGATGCACCAATTAACTCTATATGCATATATGTGAATGTATGTATGTATATATGCAGTGTCAGCCTAAGCACAACGGTTGACTCAAACAAAAAATGCATATTTCTAGGCTTGAACCAGGGTTGCGCCAAACAAGTAGAAGAGAAGCAACACTACAACTTGAACTATGAAAACTAGTATACAAACATTAATGCGACTGATCTAAAGACCTAGACCTTATTACATGAGATGTATAAAAGCCTTTGATCGAACTTTTTTCTTTTATTATGATTAATGTTAGAGTAGATGATGAGAATAAAAGTTGGGTTTTGCAGCGCTTTTATACATCTCACGTAATAAGTTATAGGTCATAAAATATTAATCGCAATGCAAATATTTCTATTCTAAAGTATATAAGCACACATGCTTATTGTTATTTTTCTCCAACAAACATTAATTTCTATTCTAAAGTATATAAGCATGTGTGTCTACATACTTTAGAATAGAAATTTTTGCTTTGCGATTAATATTTTGTGATCTATACCTTATTACGTGAGATGTGTAAAAGCGCTGCAAAACCCAAATTTTGTTCTCATCATCTCCTCCAACATTATTTTGGGCTTTCAACTTAAAATTAAATTTCAGAAATTAGGGAAACATTTGAGTTAAGGAATTAAGGAAACTTTAACTAGAAATGATTGTTATATTAGAACTAATTTTTTTCAACCATTGAATTAGGAGGATTTAGGAAAATTAGGTTTATAAGATGAAAAGAAGATGTAATAAAAGAAGGGATTAAAGAGGAGGAAGAGAGCAAACAACCACATGTTTAAGGAGCTAGAACTAACAAATGGTAGTTAGTGTGTGGAGTTATATAAGGTTTTGGAGAAAAGAGAGAAGAAGTTGAAAATGATGAGAATTTGACAAAGAAAGGAAAAAAAATCACATTTTGATAAATACTACCTTAACAATCATACATTAGAATATTGCTCTTTGTAAATTATATGATTTATCTATAGGGGCTTCGCACGAAAGGTCCCTAATTATGTTGTTGTTATAAGAAAAGTCCCTGTAGAAATGAATATATAAATTAGGTCCTCGTTTTTTCTAAGTTAAAAAGCGCAAGTTAGCTTGCGCTTTTTAAACATTAAAAAAATTTCAAAAATTTCAAAAAAATCTCAAAATCATAAAGCGCAAACTAGCTTACGCTTTCCTAATAGAAAGTGCAAGTTAAAATGCGCTTTTCAAAATTTTGAAAATTTCGAAAAAAATTCTAAAATCAGAAAAGTACAAGTTACCTTGCATTTTCTGTCAGAAAAGTGCAAGAAACCTTGCGTTTTTTATTTTTCAAAAATAGAGACCAAATTTACATGTTAATTTCTACAGGGACTTTTCCTATAACAACATAAAAAATAGGGGCCTGTAACTCTTTTCTTGTTATCTATATTCTTCAAATTGTTTAACTATCTCAAACTAGTCAATTTTACTTTTGTAGAACAGAAAAATACAGCCACATTTTTGTCTTTAACAACCAAAAGAAACCAAAAAAGAAATCAAGAAAACTAGGACCATCATTCTTCATTATTCAATCTCTTGAACATCTGGTTTCATTTATCTCAAACTTATAAAAAGAATTTAAAAGATTTTTTTTCTCTTATCCATGTGAAACCAAATTTTAGTCATAAATTATTTTGAACTTGAGAATGAATCTTTAATCGAATTTGAATCCGATAACCGCTAAAATTTAAACAAAAATTCAAAGGACCATTTAAATCTCAAACATAGATTATTTGAATCCTATAACCGCTAAAATTTAAACAACAATTCAAAGGACTATTTCAATCTCAAACATAGATTGAAAGTTGGTTATAGAACGATATTGAAATTATGGGAATTATGTGTTCTGAAACCTACAATTTTGGTGTCCAATCGACATGTATACATTGTTTTTACAGTTTCCAAAGCAAGATTTTAAAAATGAGATTTAAATCGTAAAGCCCAAACATTAAATCAAAACGGGATTCAAATCGTAAATTGTAGATTCTAATGATACATATTTTAAGGTTTGTACATATTTAAAATTTAGTTTGAAGTTCAACTTGTACAACTAACTTGAAACTCAATTTTCTCTCTCCTTCATTTTTTTAGTTTTGAAATTTTTTATGATTGGAATTGTGAATCCAATTAAGTATATTAAATATGTCAATCCGAGTTAAATGTTTTCATAATCGTAGTTTCTACTGAATTTGAATGAAAATATAAATCGAACTATAATGGGAGAGATTTGATCTAAATCGAGATTTGAATCATAAGATTTTATAGAGTAAAAATAACATTCTAGCTTGTTTTAATAGTGTAAGGAAAAGGAGAAAAAACTTTGGATTAAAAAACTAAACTCAACCAAAAACTGGAATCCAAATATTAAACATTTTTGGATATAGAATTAACTTACACTTGATTCATCCCTCACTAGCACGGTCGTTATAAGTTGAATGAAATAGAGCTCTTAGCCAGGGCAGTCTTAAGATATTTTTAGGTCCTAGAGTAAAATAAGTCAATGAATATTTTACTGAGTGGAATTAGTTTGTATTTATTTATAAAAATGTACACTCGTTTTTTAAAGTTGTGTAAGAAAACATGTAAAAATAGAGTGTATACATTTCCTGAAATCTACATTATTTTTAAAGTTAGGAAATAAAGTCTATAAAAATACATTGTGTTAATTCATAAAGACCACACTCGTTTTGAATAAGGGAAGAAGTTTTTTAAAACAACTTAGTTATCATTAGGAATCAAACTCATGACTCAAAAATAAATATAGCACTGATTTAAAAAGTATATATTTGACTATTGTATGTTATAATTTTAATACTTCGTAAATACTACTTATAAGATCGGGGCCCTCGAACAAATTTAGGCCATAGGGGATTGCCTAGTTTGCCTAACAGTTGAGATGTCCATGTTCTTAGCATAGTCTCAACACCCATATCAAGTGAGAACCGGTGTTAATTTGTGTCGCGTTGCTAATAAATGTTGAAGAGTGATTAAGAATCAAATTTAATAATTATTATCTTGAACATTTTGTGGATATGGAAAACTAGAATAAGAAATACTCACTTATCAGTTTTCAATGCCTTTCTCACTATAACTTTAGCATACTCCATACCATATCCCAATGATACGATGTTAAATCGTTTTCCCGTGATACCTGTTTTTCATTATTCACTAAAATGTAATGGATATGAAATCCCTGCAATGTAGAAAAGTAAATGAATGCTAGTGCATACTAAAGCAAACAACCTATCTTTCACCATAATAAATTTTGCATTACTTATTACCTTAACACCATGTCAAGAAATGATGACTACAAAAGCTTTATTTTGACAATATTTAGCGCTTCAGCAGTCTTGTACACACATATGAAACTATATACTATTTATTTTTAGAAAAGTAATTAGTCGCTTATGTAACGACCCGCATTTTCCGATAATTAAAAATATTGAATTTAATAAGATTTTAGGATTTAATATTGTATGAAATTAAAAATTTATGATTTGTTAATAAGAAAATAATTAAAATGAGATTTAATAATCTTATTTCAATGCAATCGATGACTATTGAATGTAATATCAAGTAATTGAAATAATTGCAAAGTTAAATTGGTTAGAAATTGTAAATAAGGAGGTAAATTAAATGTTATATTAAATGGTGAGATAGTATGTAATTAATTGAAATTGAATATAATCAGTGTTGTGTAAGTAGTTATAACATTTGTTTGTAGATAATAAACTTATAAATGTGATTAAATTAAGTAAAAGCTAACAATTTCTTATTTATCGTCTTATTATTTAATCTATGAATTAATTTGGAAATCAATGTGAATTTAATCTAATTAAATATTGCGTTAATATGGTAAAAGATGATAAGTGTAAAATATGAATGTAATAAGATGTAAACTTATGTTAGTTATATTCATAGAGTAATAATTGATTGAATAATAAGATGAAAATCAAAATGAATGAATTAATTGGATTTTAAATTATATTAATGAATAAATTGCAATTGAAATTGAATGCCGTAATTAGTGCAATATTTAACATTGGATTTGACATGGAAATTTATCTTAAAAGATTATAAATTACTTGGTATCCAAAAATGATAAAAATTTGTTAGCTATAAAAATTTGAATTTAAAAGTGATATAATCAATTTAATATTAATTTATTTAATTAAAGTGTAAAATAGCCATTTTGCCCAACTGTCTCTGATTTAAACGAAACCAGTTTCATCAGATCCGTAACGGTGAATTATTGTAGGATTTCATGTTTCGTAGCGATCAGACTTCTCGTTTGATCGTGCGGGCTCGAAATTCAAAGAAATCAATTTAATGAATTTAATTTAAAATAAGCTGATTTTCAAAGCTAACTTCTATATACAATGGAATTTGGATTTGAAACCAGTTCCATTGAGTTTAAAAATATCGAAAATGTCTATAATGATATATGGGATGACCCATTTTCATTTTGAAAACGGAACGGGCTTTTCGGGTCGTTATTGTCGTTTCGAACCATTTCGGTATGTTCATTCATTCTTATCGGGCCTTGTCTATATAAATAGTTTTGTAACCCTAGCAGCCTTTCTATTTCCTATTCCTGTACGTACAAATCTGTCTGTCTATTCCTATCTCCTCTCTCTAATGGCAGAAACCAATTTTCAATTCCAAAAACCCTAATTCAATTTTAAATTCAAATCGAAAATCAAACTCCTCAAAACTATATCGAATTATATGTTGTTGGAAAGCGCTCGACGAGCACAATCTAAATCTACTGTTCATTTTTGCAATCGAGTTTTGGTTTTTCTGGGATGGCCAAAACATTCTCAGCCGTTCATTGTGGTGGTTGACCATCGGCGATGGATCATCGATTCGAGGGTACTATCTCGTGGAGAGGGACGCACGGAGTTCATTAGAGCCTTTTGTTTGGTTAATTGATGGTCATATTTGCATAGACAATTCGAGTAGGGTTATGAATGGAGGTGGCGGGCGGCTTTTGTGGGACGTCGTTTGTCGACTGGAGATGTCGCGCGTGCTAGGAGAACTCGGCCGGAGGTAGGAAGGCTTGTGACGTGGTCGCAACTGACCCAGCGGCGGCGGCGAGGGTATAGGGGATGGCGGTTGTTCGATTGATATGGATTATTCATTCTCGAGATTGTCTAATAGGGTTAGGGTTTAGAAGATAAGAAAATTTACGAAAATGCCCTTCGATTTTATTTTAACTTATATTGAAAATTGAATCTTCTAACATCCATAACTTTTTCATACGAGCTCGGATTCACGCACGGTTTACTCCGTTGTGATCATATAAATATTCTGGACATTATGGAACTAGTTTGGATGATTTCTGAGACTATTGAAATTTGGGCCTTTATTTGGATTTAAAATCAAAGGTGAGTGTTTTAACCCACTCACGACTACTAAACTATCATATGTTAGTTAAATTAAATTTATGATGTGATTAGAAGTTGATTGCTTATTGTTTGGTATATTTAATTCGTCATTATTGTTAAATCTGAATTTTATCGAATTTAATTTCCATTTAATTTAATGTTGAATTTAAATTGCCAGTGAAATACCTACTAATGATAATCAATTAACTGTTGTTTATTGGTTGATTTGAATGATGATTGTGCTGTATGTTTAATTTTTGATATTTGGATGATTGAATGGATGTCTATTTTATATGTTGTTATCACACTGGAAGTTCCCATGGTTATTGTTAGGAAAATCACTATGGGTTAAAGTGATACATACCCGAACGATCTATAGATTAGGAAAAATAGTATGGGTTGAAATGATATACCCGGGCGATTTTATGGATTTTGAATTTTAACTTGGGATTGCGGGTTGAAATGATATATACCCGTAAATTTTAAATTATTGCAGGTTGAAATGATAGATGTCCGTATCACTTGACCATAGGGTAGAAAATTACATACGAACACCAGATTGGTTAAATTAAATGATTTTAAATCTTAAATTTTTGAATTCAGTCAAATAATATTTTGAAATAAAATTGATTTATATAAACTGAATTATTTTTGAAAATCCAAGCTTTAAATGTTGAAATTGGAATTGGTTTAAATGAATTGCTTAAACGATTTAAATTGAAATTTTAAAGTTGACTTTAAAGTATAAATGAACTTTATCGAAATTGAATTATTGAAATGTTTGAATATTTAAGCTTTGAAATCTACTAAATTTGAAGTGGTTTAAATTTATAGTTTAAAAATGGATTTGAAATCAACATAGATTTAAATGGTTTTATTGGAAATCTATATTAAAAGATAAAAATCGAGTTTGTTAATTTGAAAGCTAGATATGGTCCAGGTTTGTTGAAATGGAAATAGTTTAATTTGATATTACTTTCAAATTAATTATTTTAATATAAACTGTTTATAAATATATTATTTTAAATTCAGATTTATTTAGATTTTCAAACCATTTTATATTAAACTATTAAGCTATATTAAACCTATTTTGATCTATATTAAGCTATTTAATCTATTTTAAACTATTTAAACTATTTTAAACTATTTTTAAACTATTTTAATCTATTTTAAAGTATTAAACTATTTTAATCTATTTTAAATTATTTTAATCTATTTTAAACTATTTTAATCTAATTTAAATCTATTGTAAACCATTTAAACTATTCTAAAGTATTTTAAACTATTTTAAAACTATTTAAACTATTTATGACTATCTAAACTATTTTCAAAAATTCAAACCGTGCAAGGCTGAATTGTTTATATTCAAATCCTGGATTTAAAAGCGAATATGGTTAAATGATGTTATAACCTAAGTTGGGATTTGAAATGATAATTTCTAGTGAAATGACATATTTTGAGTAAATATGAAGATTTTGAAATGAGGGTTTAACTTATTTTGAAGATACGATTTCGAAGTGAATATGATTTCGAAAGTGATATGATTTTTGAGAATATGATATTTTGATATTAATATAAAGTGGTTTTGGAAATGTAAAAGAACCACTCGGTGTGTAATAAGCGTTTGGTTGTTAAAGAGACCGGAATAAGATATTTTCATACTCTCTGCCAATACCGAAAACCACTTTAACAACTGTGCATGTAGTGGAGATTCCAAAATGAAGTAGGATGGTTTGGCGATCGATTCTGTATGAGGTATTAACGTAGCCCTGACTCCCTTGAGTCAGCTTGATGTGACTAAAACAGGAGCTATACCTAGGCCAAGTGAGGTCACACCTCCAATCGAACATGCTTCTTCGATACCTTATTTATTACTTTGTGATTGATTTGGTGGCCACCACTCGATTTGATTATGGGAGTGTGTTCCGAGGTGGGCGGTAGTAGCTGCTATGCGTTATCACCAGCCAGGTTCTGGAAATGGTTGAATCCTACCCTAGCATTGCCTCGTGTGCCTTGTCACATGCCTTATCGCGCCCATTACAAGTTTGGTTTCTACCATACCTATAGAGTGCCCTTTGATAGCCCTCCAGTTTACGGAGGAATTACGGTACTGAATAGACTACGGTAATATATATAAAAATGTGTTAAGGGGGATATGGGTAACGCCTTAACGCTATTTTAATACTTTACTTTACTGTAGACACTATTATAATAGCGTATTATACTATGTATGTAAACAGTTTAACGGATCCTTAGGAGATGGTAATCCAAAACATCTCTTAAGTTATTGCACTCACGTTAGACACAGGATAAGAGATGTAAAACCCCGTAAACATCTCTGAAGGCCTTACACTCATATTTATTTACTGTTGATTTAACTTACATAAGATCTTTGAGTTCGGACTCAAGTGTTTTGTCTTTTCATTACGCACGGATCAGCCTGAGCTTTTAAGTGTATTGAAGACTTTATTTCTAAAGGACGAAGATGGAGATTTGTATACTATATTATTTCATATATGTTCCATTGCATCATATTGTTCCACTGCATTATTTATTTATTTCTCTGTACGTAACTCTGATCTGTATTGCAAAGGTGTAATCAACTGTTATTTGTAAAATAGCTTCACAAACTGTTTATTCGATTATTATATTTTGTCATTCCGCTGCGAGATTCTGTGTTTTGTTTTCTTGTTTTCTTTTCTTTTCTAATTTACCCCATAACAATACTCCCTTTTGAATTTTTTGTAATCAACATGTGTGGTTTATTATCGATTTAAAATGTCCAAAAAGGTGGGTCATTACATTTGGTATCAGAGCCAGGTTTAGCGATAACCTTAGCTTTGTGGGGTTTAACTCATTAGAGATAAGGTAGTAATACCCTAGAATGAGTTTGTCTGAGTGTATATATGAGATAGCATACTTGTTAGTGTTATAAAATGTTTTTATATTGTGTTAATTTTTTCTGTTAAGTATTTATAAATTCTGGTCGGTACATAGGACGCTATGGCACCGATAGAGATTTCTAAATACTTGATTGAGCGAACCAACAAAATATTGTTTTCGAAATATAGGTAATGAAATAATTTTACCTAGTATTATATTTTGCATATAAAAGAATAATAAATTTTATAAATGGATATAGCTGTATGTGATATATTTGTTTGTTAGGAAGTGAAATTTTATAAATATTGGTTGTAAAATAGAATTTACAAATAAAGTAAATATAAATTGTAAATTTGAGAACTTAAGTTCCGGGTTTTGAAATTTGTTTTCAAAAGATTTTGGAATATGATATTAGTATTATTTGGAAGTATTTTCAGATATAAATATTTTCAATGTAACTAGAAGAAATGTTTTAAAAAGAATTTAAAAAGGAAAGAAGTTCTTTACTCACCTCTCTTGTCGTTGGAAAATAATTTCGGTGATGAGTGCATGCCTCTTCAACGTTAATTTTTGAGTTTCAAAGCATGAAGACCGCTATAGTAGCATTACTGCACATTTGTTTTGATTAACAAATCTTAACTTTGAATTCCAAAATATGATTTGATCTATAAAGGATATGAATATATATATTGTTTGCACAAAAAATGGGCAAACACCTCCAAGTCGTATGATTTGGTCGATTTTATGTTGTTTTTAGTGATCTGGGTGATTTATGCAAATATATAAAAAGCAGGGACTAAACTGTAAAAGACACACAAATTTATAGTGGTTCGGCCAGAACGTGCCTACGTCCACTTTATATATTATTCTCCTTTACTGTTCAGATTACAAGTACAAAGCTTTTATTACAAGTGTATGAAAGTCGTTTGAAAGTTCTGTTCGTGCTTGAGCTCTCAAAACTTGTCCCTCATTGTTGTACCCCTACCCCTCTATTTATAGAGGGAGGCTAGGTGTAGGGGTTCTGGATGTATATAGCTGCTGGTGGGCCTGGGCTGATGCAATCTGGCCTGGCAACGTTGGTTCGGCAACGCCTTGGTTCGGTAGTGCTTCGGTCCGGTGGTAGATGGTTGGAGTTGAGACCTTGGTCCGGTTGGTTCGGTGGTAGGTGGAGTGGCTTCTGATTCGGTGGTACCTGGGAGATGGGTTGGTTCAGTGGTAGGTGGAGTGGCCTCTGATTCGGTGGTACCTGGGAGGTGGGTTGGTTCGGTGGTAGGTGGAGTGGCCTCTGATTCGGTGGTACTTGGGAGGTGGGTTGGTTCGGTGGTAGGTGGAGTGGCCTCTGATTCGGTGGTACTTGGGAGGTGGGTTGGTTCGGTGGTAGGTGGAGTGGCCTCTGATTCGGTGGTACTTGGGAGGTGGGTTGGTTCGGTGGTAGGTGGAGTGGCCTCTGATTCGGTGGTACTTGGGAGGTGGGTTGGTTCGGTGGTAGGTGGAGTGGCCTCTGATTCGGTGGTACTTGGGAGGTGGGTTGGTTCAGTGGTAGGTGGAGTGGCCTCTGATTCGGTGGTACTTGGGAGATGGGTTGGTTCGGTGGTAGGTGGAAATGCACCCAACATTTGCCCCCCAAAGTGGGGCATATGCCAGCATATGTCGTGCTTTGTTTTAGGTCCTTCGACTTGGACACTCTCATTCGGTCCCGAGCGCCGAACCAGTTGGTCCGGTCGTTTCTATTTGCCTATAAGTAGGAGCCTCATGCCTCTGTTATTCCGTACTTAGCCGAACCAAACTCTTGCCTTTGCCGAATCAAACGAGCACCGAACCAGACCTCAACTGCCGGACCAGGTGAGGCCCTCTTCTGCCGGATGAGCTTTCGCTTTTTCTTACCGAATGGACTCGGGGATTCCGAGTGCCGAACAAATCCTTAGCCTTGACTTACCGAATGGACTTCGGGTTTCCGAGTGCCGAACGAATCTTTAGTCTTGACTTACCGAATGGACTTGGGGTTTCCGAGTGCCGAACGAATCTTTAGTCTTGACTTACCGAATGGACTTCTATGTTTTTAATTACGAGTGAAATTCCAGTCTGCATACACTTTCTTGTTTTTATCTCTACATCCCTTGTCCTAACAATGTGTTTTCTCGTGTTGCAGATAATGTCTCATAAAGTCGAAACTCGTTCTGACAAGAAGAAGTCCAAAGACCGAGGAGAGTCCTCCATAGTGCCCCCAGTTCAGGCAACACCAGAACGACAGGGACCAACCCCGAGATCGCTAGTAGACGGGTACGGTCCTCAAGAGCTCCTGAACTCACCGCCTGATTGCTTTCCTAGCTCCCTCAAAGATGAGCAGCTTGATGTTATTTCTCACTCTTTTGGGATCGACAGAGCGCATATGTTGTTGCCGGGGGAAGGAATGATGCCGTATAACCCTCCTGAAGGATATTTTGCTTATAATAGGTATCACTGCATGTGTGGTGCCATCCCACCTATCAATGCTTGGATAGTCAGCTTCATCACATACTTGAAGATGGCTCCTTTCTAGCTTCAGCCCAACTCCTATGCCATCTTGGTAAGCCTATTCGTTATATTCCAGAGGAGATACGGGCGTCCTCCTTCCAACCGGGAAATCCAGTATCTGTACAACTTAAGAGGCTACAAGAAGGGGTCTCTATATATTAGCTTGGAGTCGGCCGTGTCCTTCAAGCCAGTCCTGGATTTATACTCGAAGTTTAGCATGTTCAAGAAGGAATGGTTTTTTGTCAATGATGACTCCGTTTCTTTCCGCCGCTTCACCTCTGGCTGTAAGTTGAATCTTATTTATAATTTCTCTGTTCTGACTGTAATACTCCTTCTTACATGCTTTATTTCTTGCTAGCGACAGGTGGCTTTGCGGTTGTAGAGAACGATCGTTTGGTTCGGATGGCTGAGGAGATAGAAGCCATTCCGGGAAGGCAGAGGTCGGCTTCTTATTTGATCAGGAACGCTACTCTTCTGGGGCACAACCTGATCCTTCCACATCAGTCTGTGGTCAAGCAGAGAGACACGGCTGATGTAACGACCCAGAATTTTGAACAAATTAAATTGAAAATATTTAATTAATTTTAAATATTTGAACGATGATTTAATTTGAATCCCCGATATAACTTTGAAAATTTGCGATTAAATTATAAAATTTAATCTATTGTAAGTTGAATAAAAATTTAAATCTTCAATTTTTAGCTGAAGAAAAATATTTCAAAAGCTTTTAAAATTTATATTTATGACACTGAAGATAATAGAAGCTTCAGAATCGAATTTGACATTGATTTGTTCAGTTTTGAAATTTTATCGTTCGAGTCAATATTTAAAAATAGCCGTCCGAGGCGCAGTCTCGGAATTCGACGAAACCAGTTCCATTGGGTCTGGAATATTGTATTATTACCGGGTTTCAAATTTCATATTGATTGGAGTTATTCTGTGAGCGTATGACACATTAACGTGTTGAAATTAAATTGAATTCAAAATTAAAATTAAAATTTATAAAACTTGGTCAAACCCAGTATGATTCTCTTCCTTCAATTACGCTTAAAATCACGAAAGATGGTCGTGTAACCCATATCTCCCTGTTAAACCACGTACTCCTGTCCCCTTCTTTTCCTTTTATCACGCAAGCAGGCAAATTCAAAAAGGGAGTTCGAAACAAAAATGGCCGCTCACTTTCATTTTTAAATCAGAAGAAAAATCACAAATGGCCGACACTTCAAAATAAAATCCCTCTCCGTTCCTTTTCCAGTTCGAACGAATCTCGATCCTCCCCTCTTTTATTTCACAATTCGTAAATCAAAATCATCGCAAGGCCTTGGCATTCGACAGTGGGTAGCCGCGATTTTTGTGAAGGAGGGCGTGGTGTCGCGTGGGTTTTGGCCACAGGCGCGTGAGCGAGGCAGACGAATCGTGGTCGCGATTCAGAGGGAGCTCGATTTCGAGCATCACGAAGTGGAAGGTGGCAGTCGCAAGTAGCTCGCAATGGTGATCCAGCGGCTCGACGAAGAAGGGGTTTCGATCTGGAAATTCTCAAGACGCTCGTTCACGATGGATCTGGAGGTTTCGATCTCAGGCTCGCGTTGGCATGGTGATGGCTGCGAATTCCTTCGAGGCAGTGGGTAGGGTTCGACGAAGTCCAGACTGCGAGATGAGGGTAATCTCGTTTTTTTTTATTTCTATTTCAATTTAATGTAATTTGTAAACATATAAAATTAGAAGGAATTCTATACAAAAAGAAAAATAACTACCGCAAGTTTATACATATTCACACACAGTTCATTTATTTTATATAATATGTGTATATATATAGTGAAGTTAAGTTATAGGCTGTTTTATTTTTGAATTTAATATAATAAGTGTATATATATGTAGATATAAAATGTAAAGGTTTAAAACAGAAAAGAATATAGATACATAGGTACACAGACCTGTTTTATTTTATACAAAGGTAAATAGAAAATATGAGGGCATGTTTTGGATTATATATATATATATATATATATATATATATATATATTAAATTCATTTGTATAAGTTGATTTTAAATAATAGTTTATGGTGATTTATTTGTTTTATTAACTGGTTGATCTATTTTAGTTCCTAAAAAGAAAAAAATAATAATAATTATTAGTTGGATTAAAATTCTAAAATGGCAATTGGATTGTTCGATTATATTCGAGTATTAATAAATTGTGTAAAAATTTATACAAGGTTTATAAATTCAAGAAAACAAACTAGAATGGAAATTGGATTGCAAATAAAAGAAAAGGTGAGATCTTCTCACTCAAAATAAATTTGGATTTCAGTTATTGATTGCTATTTGGATGTGATATTAGATATAGTAGGATTATTTTTATAAATCCCATATACCGCGATATTCCACCTCGAAGTGGAATTGGTATTGTGCTAACTTCTTTGGATGTAGGAAAACAGGTTGGAGGGATCCAACTGGACCCCTCACATTGATTGAATTTATTTATACTGTGATATGAATCTGTGAATGATTATATTGATGTTATTGATCATATTGATGTCTGGAAATTTTTTGAAAGCTATAGATTTAGCTGAATGGATGTTTGATATCATTGGATTCCAAAAATAAATGAAATTGAATTTTTGTAATTCAAGTAGAAATTTTTAAGTAAATTGATTTTTAGAAATTGAATTAATTTTGAAGAAAGGAATTTAAAAGTATAAAAGTTGATTTTTATAATATTATCGAATTAATTCCAGAATAAAATGAAAATGATTAAATAAATGAATTTCGTATAATAGTGATTTTAAATTGAGGAATTTAATTTAAAATTTGGATTTTTAAATAGATTGAAGGAAACAATTGAAATTTATTTTCTTAAAAAGGAATTTATTTAAAAGGAGATAAGTTGGAAATCCAAATTAGAAATTTAATTGGTAAATTTAAATAATTTGGGAAACCAATGTAAAATGATTTCAATTTGAAGAATCCATTTAAAAACATAATATTGAATAATTTGAGAAAAATAAGAAATTTATTTAGTAGTGATAAATAAAATTAGAAATCAATCTGTAATTGATTTAATATTTGGAAATGAATTTTTGAGAAATCAGTATGGAAATTTTATTTAAAGTTGAAAATAAATTTAGAAATCAATATTGAAATTGATTTGGTATTGAAGTTTTTATAAATAGAATTGAAATTTATAAAAGTTGTTTATAAATCTGAAATCACTTATTTTGATAAGTGAATTATAGAAGTTAATAAAAAGGAGATGTATAAAATTGAAGTTGTTAGAAAATAGAAATAGAATTTATAAACGTTGTTTTATAAATTCAAAAATCAATCAAATTTGATGAATTTAATATAGAAGGTTATTAAGGAAATTTTATTCACGATTTTGGACAGTGGATAATCTTTGAAATAAAATGTGTAGGAAATATTGAAATGTGGTTAGTGAAGTATATTCACGATTTTGGACAGTGAATATATTATTAAGTAAAGTGGTTATGTTTTTGGAAAAGTGACATTGAAAATGAAGTTAATTGTTTTAAACGATGTTTTAAAATGTGGTAAATATCCAAATCATAGATTTCAACATTTATTGTTGAAATAGACGTTTTCGAGGAATAAGGAAATGATGGACTATAACACTTGTTATAGTAAATGATTTCCGAAAGGAAATGTTTTGATGTAGTATTGGGATTTATATATCTATCTAAATCCGAATCCCTATACTAGTGATTTTGAGTCGTCATAACGATGTTTTACGTAACATTCGTTTTGACTCAATTAGATGTTGTTATAGTAAATGTTTTCCTTAAAGAATGAACTATATACTTAAACTTTGATTTAAGTATATCGAATATTTTCAAATGTTGAAAATAAAAGATTTGTGAAATACTTATTATTAAATAAGTAAGGAAATACTTTTCCAATATGAAATGAACGTTTTGAGGTTTATCTCTGTAAAGATAAATTGAAAGTGAATATTGAAATCGATTTGAAAATCGAATATCAGTAGATATTCGAAAGTATAAATTCAATATGGAATTTATAAAAGAAAAGGGAATCTGTTTAAAAATAAACGTTGATTTATTTTTGAATTGGGAAAATTTTATATCTAATGAAGATATTTTGGGAGATAAAATAATTTGGAAAATTATTTGGAATCTGATGATGTTGCGCATCTTTATTGATAGTTAAATAACCGACTATCAATAATTATCTTGAATGGGTATTTGTTGTGAATTGGATGAATTTGAATGCCACACTTATTTTTAAATAAGCGCTCACTATTCGGGTTAGCCGGGAAAGGACCATGGGGTCGTATAACCCATTCTGAATATGTGATACGTCGTTATGAATAGCATTCGAAGACCGGTGTTGAAGACCGGATATTTTTGAAAATGGAAGGATTACCGTCGAGTTACTCTACATCGGCTGATCTCCGATTTAGAGGTTTTATCACCCTTAGTGACGGGAAGTCTGGACGTGATTGAAAATTATCTGGAATTGCAAGGGCTTCGTGAGAAGTGCCTTCGGTTTTGTTCGATCCCGGAACAGACTTGTGTGGATTGTGTGTCTGACGTTACAAATTGAGATATAAAGCTGATTTCTTTCAAATACATTTCTGTTGGTGGCGGAGAATTTATTCTCTTAGCTTAACACCCTTCTCTGAGACGTACGAGCTCAGAGGTTATGTAGTTGAAATTTATCAGCGATATACTCCCAATTTGGTAATGTGGCATACTGAGTGTTGTTGTGAAATGATCGTTGTTTGATCATTTATGATATGATCGTTTGTTTGATCATTTATCTTTGTGATCATTTCTATGATCATTTGTTTGACCCGAAGCATGGCTTTGTAGAAAGCGTAGCTTTGTGGACGAGACTTCGTCGAGCCTCACACCCCGGAAATGGTCAAAACAGGAAGGATGCAGCAAGGTTCTAGGGAGTAGCGCCCCTTAGTGTATGTCATTCCTTCTGGATAGAGGTGGTATCATGGTATGGAGCCCAGATACTTAACCTATGTTGATACTGCTTATTATGTGGTTTGTTGCGAATCGGGGATCCTCGGGAAGATCAGTTACGATCGGGGGATGGCATACGCGTGTCAGTAGTTACCTATTTTTGCAGATGTAACCCGGCCTTGTGTTGGCAGAGATCCGGTTAGGTTCTCGGAACGTCATTCCAGAGGCGTTCTATTCGTGGAATAGGAAGTTCCTTAGCCTGACCATTTGTTGGAAATCCAAAGAAACAATACGAGACTTGTATGGTTTTAGTTGTAGAACCTATCATTCACTTATGGTGGCGCCCCACTGTTTGGATGGTAGCTATAGTAGGCATAACGTGAAATGCCTATGCTGGCTAAGATTAATATTATACTTTCAAAATATTTTCTACACTATGCACTAATAATAATATCAAAATGATTTGATTTTGCGTATCAAGCATCTTTGACTATCATAAGGAGAAATCTCCTCCGATTCTGCATTTGCATTGTGTGTGCGTGCGGGAGGCCTTATGGTAGTCTCATTTTGCAAAAGCATTTCGAATTGACTTTAAAATTTTCCAGTTGTTTGTTTTAAAGATAAACTGTTTTACGATCTCACACCAGTCACCATGACTGACTCGGAGTTTATTGTTTCCCTTCTAAACTCTGGGTGCCCACCAATTTCCACACGGGCAGTCTAGAGTTAGGTTATCAGGATATTCTGGAGCTTTGGAAGCAAGCTGGATGGCGAGACGTAGTATTTGTACCTGATATTATTTATTCCGCTGTGTATTCTGTATGAGGACAAGTTTATAAAACTGTCCATTGTTGTATTGAGTTGTATATTGACTCTGTTGATGTATGTATAAAACTGATATAATTCTTTGTTTAAAAGATTACTGATTTATCTATTGTATATTGTTCCGCTGCGAATGTGAGATTCTGATATTGTTTCTGTTTCTGAAGTTATTCTGTTGTTCTTCTTCTCTTTTTCTTCTATCTTTTCTTCTTCTACTACTTTTTTTTCTTTCTAAAACCCTCAGGGTTCGTATTTCCATGCCTCTTGAGTTAATCAATGGAGATTAGTGTTTAATCAAGATGTACGGATTTGCGGGTCTCGACTTGGACACTCTCATTCGGTCCCGAGCGCCGAACCAGTTGGTCCGGTCGTTTCTATTTGCCTATAAGTAGGAGCCTCATGCCTCTGTTATTCCGTACTTAGCCGAACCAAACTCTTGCCTTTGCCGAATCAAACGAGCACCGAACCAGACCTCAACTGCCGGACCAGGTGAGGCCCTCTTCTGCCGGATGAGCTTTCGCTTTTTCTTACCGAATGGACTCGGGGATTCCGAGTGCCGAACGAATCCTTAGCCTTGACTTACCGAATGGACTTGGGGTTTCCGAGTGCCGAACGAATCTTTAGTCTTGACTTACCGAATGGACTTGGGGTTTCCGAGTGCCGAACGAATCTTTAGTCTTGACTTACCGAATGGACTTCTATGTTTTGAATTACAAGTGAAATTCCAGTCTGCATACACTTTCTTGTTTTTATCTCTACATCCCTTGTTCTAACAATGTGTTTTCTCGTGTTGCAGATAATGTCTCATAAAGTCGAAACTCGTTCTGACAAGAAGAAGTCCAAAGACCGAGGAGAGTCCTCCATAGTGCCCCCAGTTCAGGCAACACCAGAATGACAGGGACCAACCCCGAGATCGCTAGTAGACGGGTACGGTCCTCAAGAGCTCCTGAACTCACCGCCTGATTGCTTTCCTAGCTCCCTCAAAGATGAGCAACTTGATGTTATTTCTCGCTCTTTTGGGATCGACAGAGCGCATATGTTGTTGCCGGGGGAAGGAATGATGCCGTATAACCCTCCTGAAGGATATTTTGCTTATAGTAGGTATCACTGCATGTGTGGTGCCATCCCACCTATCAATGCTTGGATAGTCAGCTTCATCACATACTTGAAGATGGCTCCTTTCCAGCTTCAGCCCAACTCCTATGCCATCTTGGTGAGCCTATTCGTTATATTCCAGAGGAGATACGGGCGTCCTCCTTCCAACCGGGAAATCCAGTATCTGTACAACTTAAGAGGCTACAAGAAGGGGTCTCTATATATTAGCTTGGAGTCGGCCGTGTCCTTCAAGCTAGTCCTGGATTTATACTCGAAGTTCAGCATGTTCAAGAAGGAATGGTTTTTTGTCAAAGATGACTCCGTTTCTTTCCGCCGCTTCACCTCTGGCTGTAAGTTGAATCTTATTTATAATTTCTCTGTTCTGACTGTAATACTCCTTCTTACGTGCTTTATTTCTTGCTAGCGACAGGTGGCTTTGCGGTTGTAGAGAACGATCGTTTGGTTCGGATGGCTGAGGAGATAGAAGCCATTCCGGGAAGGGAGAGGTCGGCTTATTATTTGATCAGGAACGCTACTCTTCTGGGGCACAACCTGATCCTTCCACATCAGTCTGTGGTCAAGCAGAGAGACACGGCTGAGGAGAGGGCCGCCAAGGCTAAAGGAGGGGCTATGGTGAAGAGCAGTAAAAGGAAACCTTTCCCGAAACATCCAATTGCCGGAGGGAAGAAACTTAAGAAGTCCGATGGTCCCTCCCCTAGCACATGTCCAGACATCCCGGAGGAGGAAGATGTGGAGGAGGAAAGAGGCGAGGGTGATGGAGGTGAGGCGAAGAGCGGAAGTGGCGGAGAAGGTGATGGTGATGATGGTGGCGACGGACAGAGCGGTGGTGGTACTGGGGCTTTGTCCTCTAAGCAAGCAGGTGTGATCCAGGAGTGGACAGATGGTGCTTTCCGCCTAGCTTTTGAAGGGTTGGAGGAAGAATCGGCTTTAGTGGAGAAGCCTAGGAAAACTGACAAGGCCGAGATCGGTGCTGATTCTTCTGAGGGCGCTTCGGCTAAGGCAACTCCTGTGATTCAAGGTGAACTTTCTACCGATTCCATTTATGATAGGGATTTAGAAATATTTTACGGCCTGCTCCCGTCCTGGAATCAGATTCAGGACTTATTGCAGTATCCCACTCCTCCCCAGGGTTTGTATAACAAATGCATCTTTTTTTTTACTCTTCTTAACTTGATGTATTTCTTGAATTATAGCTCAATGTATGCTCGTAACACTTGGCTTTTAGTACAGGAGCGGGTAAAGTGGCCAAGGTGTCAGATGTTCGGCACCGTCTTGAACAATACAAACTCCTCAAGGCTTCTACTAAACCAAAGCCTCTGACTAACCGTCCTGGAGATGTAGTTGGCTACCGTCCCCTTCTTGGAGTTATCGAAGAGGATATTCAAAGGAAGAAGAGGAGTCGCTCCTTGTTTGAATCTTCACCTGGTCCTCAGCCCCCGAATCAGCCTCTTCAGGATGTCACGGAGGAGAATACTGAGCTTATTCCTTCTCCGCACCCGTCTGAAAATCCTACTGTTACCCTGATAGATCACCCTGGCTTGGCTCGTAATCCGTTCGCGGGTCATCTGGATCTAGACCCGGGTTCTCACGATATTTCCTTCGATGAGGTTACGGGTGAGCACCTTCTTCCTCGTAATCTTATGGTAAGGGTGCTTGATGAGGCTAAGTCCCTAGACCTTGATTTGCTTACAACTCGGGTTGCAACTTTGGGGGACGAAGCTAAGGCAAAAATCGACCGGGTTGCTGAGGAAGTCAGGAAGCTGATGGGGCATCATGCCCGACTGGTCAAGGCCGGAGAAGAAATCGGGAGTGCTAATATTCGACTGCGGTTAATAGTTTCTGACCAGGCCAAGCAGCTCGCTGATCAGGCCATCCAGATCTCCCAACATGAGGCCGCCTCTAGGCGACTAAAGAAAACCATGGAAGAGGTTAGCAGAGCAGAGCTACGGAAAATGGAGGCTGCCTGTAAGGAACGGATTGACATGGCTATTGCAACGGTGGATGAGGTTCGGAAAGCGGATCTCGAGCAGATACAGGAGTTGTCCGGGAAACTTGAAGTCACAGAGCTTGCTCAAACCAAGCTGAAGGAGGAGATGGATGCGATGAGAAAATCCTTCCAGGCTGACTGCTCGCGATACCGATTGGAGAGGGATGCCGCCATTGCAAAGTTGTTGGCTTTTGAGGACTGAGTAAGGGAGTTTGAGGAGAACGAGGGGATAATGGATGAGATGCTTCAGGATATATACTTTCGCACTTGGAAACAGGGAAACTTATCTTGGATGGATGATTATCCCCGAGTCATGGCCAGGATTTATCTCAGGGCCCTGGAGGAGGCTAAGTCTGAGGCAGATAAGGAGGGTGGCGCGGCCTTTAGAATGGATGTGGTTACGGCTCAATTCACCAAGGAGGAGAAGGTGGCGGTGAAAGAGGGTATGCGGCTGCTTGCTGCTGAGGAGGTTGGTGTGCAGTTGGAGGATGATGATCAAGGAGCAGATGCTGGTAAGTCTCCCCTTTTAGCTTTTCGTAACTTGGTTGCTTATTATTAATGAATTCTTTCCTTGATCGAACAGGCGGGACCTCTGAAGCACCAAATATCTTTAGTCAACATGCTGAAAGTTCCCACTCCGCGGTTAAGGAGATTTCGAAGGGCCAGCAGGACAAGGGTGAAGCTCCGATGCAGCCGACTCCTTAACTTGACCTGGATATCTTTTTTTTATTTACTTGACATTGCTGTCTATGTTAGTCTCAAAATAGTAACTTAACTTTTGGGATGTAATTATATTACTTGTAACAAACGACTTTATTTTTGGCGTGTAATTTTTAACTTAAGCTGATTCTGTCGTGTTTGAACGATTTCGTCATTTTTTATGTGTTGCATAAGAAGTATAGCTATGCATATGCCTGTGATTCTATCGGGTTTGATGTCAAGTTCTTGCTCAAAACGTAATTTCATATCTTGCAATGTTAATGTGATGTGTGAATAAATTATAGCTACGTATTTATACACAAAGAAGGAAGTACCGCCCTTCGTGTTTTAGTTGTAGATGGCAGCATTGAATGTCTTGTGTGACCGAGTATGGAATGCAGCCAAGTGTCCAGTTGTGAGTTCCTATTCCCATTAGCGAGTGTCTCCTATTCTGTGTCCTGTACTTTAGGGATCGTTATAGAGGATAGGAGGAAAGTTCTTTAAATAAAATTGAAATATGAGAAACAGTAAAACTTCCAATCACGGAAGGTCTTCGATGTGCTTAAGTTCGTGGCAAACGGGTTTTGTAGTCACTTTCCCTAGCTGTGGGTCTTGGAGACATTTGTCACCCATCTTACGCCTCTGCGGGGAGTTTATCTTTTTTACCACAGCTGTACTTAAGACACTCGGAGCCGAGATCGCGCACAGTAATTACCCGGGCCATTATGGCCTGTAATCGTGGGTATTATTCGATTTACCGTGGCTGGCTAGCGTGGGTGCCGATCGTCAACCGTGAACTATCCCTGGCTGGCCACACCTTATGTTGGGGCTTAAAGTAGGTTCACGGTTGCCGGTGAGCCGAACGCCGTAATGAGCTACCTCAGCTATAGTCGGCCTTCTCGGTGGCTTATAATCGGCTCATTATAGTTGGCTTTAAGGGCCGATCGCGAGCAATGAGTTAACTCGCAGCAGAGGGATGCTGGAGCAAAATTGTCTCATTGGCAAGGGCATAGATTCGCATAGTACCTGTTAGGTCTTGTCCAGGTGAGGTTGCGCCGTGATGTGTCTTGAATGGGAATGTCATTACACAGGATTTTTTTCAACAGAAAAGGATAAATTTAACAAGCAGCCAAGATATAAAGGAACAAGTTAAAAAGGGACAAGTTTTTTAAAGTGGTTCGGCACGAAAATGCCTACGTCCACTGATTCTCTTTGTTAATTCACTTCATATGGGCAGTACAAGTTAAGAAAAGTATCGACGAAGGTGTTGGATGTTCCATGCCCTCTGGAACACCTCCCCGTCCACTGTTGACAAAATATAAGCTCCATTGTGGAGATCTTTATGAATTACATATGGTCCGTCCCAGATTGGGTCTAGCGCTCCGGGGCACGGGAAGATTCGCTTGAGGACAAGATCTCCTTTATGCAAGCTACGATGCTTGACTTTGGAGTTGTATTGCGTTGCCACTTTTTGCTTGTGAGCTGCTGCTTTGAGGGCTGCATCATTTCTTCTTTCCTCAATTAGATCCAAAGACATGTGGAGGAGCTCTTCGTTCTCTTCTGGGTTATAGTGGATCCTACGGTGGGAAGGCACTATAGTTTCAACTGGGATAATAGCCTCCGATCCGTATGCCAAAGAGAAAGGAGTATGTCCCGTTGATGTTCTGAAAGATGTGCGATAGGCCCACAGTGCCGTAGGAAGTTCATCCACCCAAGCGCCTTTTGACTATTCGAGTTTCTTTTTTTTAGAGTTTTGAGAATTTTGTCGACGGCTTCGACTTGTCCGTTTGCCTGGGGATAAGCTACGGATGAGAAGATTTTGTGAATTCCGTGCCCTTGGCACCAGTCGGCGAACTCCTCGCTGTCAAACTGAAGTCCATTGTCTGAAATGATTTTAAGTGGGACTCTGTACCTGCATAGAACATTTTTGATCAAGAAGTTAATAACTTTTGCTGAAGATACTTTATTTAGGGGTTCTGCTTCCACCCATTTGGTGAAATAGTCGACTGCCACTATAGCATATTTGGCCCCGCCTCGGCCCATTGGCAGTTCGCCAATCAAATCAATTCCCCATACTGCAAAGGGCCAAGGGCTGGTCATTTGAATAATCTCAGTTGTTGGTAGCCGTGGAATCTTAGCAAACTTTTGACATCTGTCACATTTTCTGACGAAATCTAAGGCGTCCTTGCTTAAGGTGGGCCAGAAATATCTATATCGGAGTATCTTTTTTGCCAGAGTCTGCCCTCCAGTGTGATCTCCGCAGCTTCCTTGATGGATGTTGAATAAGATTTCCTTGGCTTCCCTTCCAGCGACACACCTTAATAAGGGGTTAGAGAAGCCGCGCCAATAGAGGGTGCCTTCTTGTATTGTGTAGCGGGAAGCTTTCCTCAAGATTTTCTTGACTTCGTTACGCCCGTTGGGTAGTGTGCCACTTTGTAAGTAGTCTCGGATGGGAGTCATCCAAGTTTCTTCTTCGGTTGCAGCTATCAGATTCACTTGCTCAAAACTTGGGGTTAGTTACTTTGAGATGGCTACTGCTCCGGAAATAGTGCCGTCTCTCATGCTAGCTTGCTTTGCCAATTCGTCGGCCTCTTGGTTCTCTTCCCGAGGGATGTGTTTGATTAAATAGTGATCCAATCGATTGAGAAGCAACTTGGTCTTCTTTAGATATGCTATGAGTCGTTTTTCTCGAGCCTGAAATTCTCCTAGTATTTGATTTACAATAAGTTGAGAATCACTATGAAGACACAAAGAATTGGCTCTGATTTCTAAGGCAAGTTCTAATCCAACTATCACTGCTTCAGACTCTGCATCATTGTTGGTGGCAGCGAATTCCAACCTTAGAGCATAGTGTAGCTTATTTCCCCTGGGAGTGATTACTACCACACCTGCCCCCCGAGCCTTGTTTGTTTGACGCACCATCTACAAAGAGATTCCACTTGATGTCTTCTGCTATTTCCGATTGCTCCTTATCTTCGTTGGTAGTGAATTCGGCAATGAAAACGGCCATGGCTTGTCCCTTGATGGCGGTGCGAGGATGGTAGGTGATATCATATTGACTTAGTTCAATGCACCATTTAAGTAGTCGCCCAGAAGTGTCGGGACGATGGAATACCTGCCTTAGCGGTTGATCGGTCAGATTTCTTATGGAATGAGATTGGAAATAGTGATGCAGTTTCCGTGATGTGATTAGTAAACAGTATGTTAGTTTCTCAAGTTTAGGATATCTGGCTTCCGCCCCTGTAAACCTCTTGCTTACAAAGTATACTGGCCGCTGCGTGCGTTTGTCTTCTCTCACCAAGGTGGCGCTTAGAGCATGAGATGACACAGCAAGGTATAGGTATAGCTCTTCGCCTTTGTTCGGAGTTGAGAGTACTAGTGGTCTCTGGAGATGTTCGATTAAGTTAAGGAAAGCTGTCAAGCATTCGTCAGTCCATTCGAACTTTCCTTTGTCTTTCTTTAGAGCTTCAAAGAAGGGGATGCATTTGTCAGTTGCTTTAGAGATGAATCTGCTCAGGGCGGCCACCTTCCCATTTAGGCTTTGCATTTCTCTTCGGGTAGAAGGTATCTTGATATCTTTCAGAGCTTGGACTTGTTCAGGGTTTGCTTCAATTCTTCTGGCATGGACGATGAATCCCAGGAACTTTCCTGATGATACTCCGAAGGAGCACTTCAGAGGATTCAGCTTCATTCCATATTGGCGAAGTACTTGAAACATTTCACCTAGGTGGTTTACATGATTATCGGCTTTCCTTGACTTTACCAGCATGTCATCCACATAAACTTCCATAGTTTGCCCTATTTGCCCTGCAAACATCTTGTTGACGAGGCGCTGATAGGTGGCTCCTGCGTTTTTAAGTCCAAAAGGCATTACTTTGTAGCAATACAACCCCCGGTCAGTGATGAAACTGATGTGGTCTTGATCGGGAGCATGCATAGGAATTTGGTTATATCCTGAGTATGCGTCCATAAAAGATAAGAGTTCGTGTCCGGCTGTGCTGTCCACAAGCTGATCGATTTGGGGAAGTGGGAAGCAATCCTTCGGGCAGGCGTCATTTAAGTTGGAGAAGTCAATGCATGTTCGCCACTTCCCATTAGCTTTCTTTACCAATATTGGGTTAGCGATCCACTCTGGGTAGATGGCTTCTCGTATGAAGTCATTGGCGAGTAGGTACTTTACTTCTTCATCGAGGGCTGCTGATCGTTCTTCCCCCATACTTCTCTTTTTCTGGTTTACTAGCGCCTTGGTAGGATCGATATTTAGCACGTGGCATGCTATGTCTGGGAAGATTCCAGTCATGTCAGCGTGTGACCATGCAAATACATCCAAGTTGTGGCGGAGAAAATCAATGAGTTGTTCCTTCAATTCTGCTTTTAGTTGGGACCCGACTTTCAATAGATTACTCGAGTCATGTTTGTCCACTGATACAAATTCCATAGCCTCTGCAGGCTCGGCGGTGGCCTCCTCCTCTTTGTCCTTGGGGTCTAATTCATTGAAAGGGTCACTGGTATATCGAAGAGGAGGGGCTTTCTTTAGCTGCTATGCTTCCAAACTTTTCGTGCAGAGGGCAGTCTCTGCATTCTTCCCTATATCCTTCCTGCGGTTATTGCGAAGTTCAGTTACATAGCAATCTCGAGCGATGTCCTGGTCTCCCTCTACTTCCCCTATTCCATTGTTCGTTGGAAATTTCATCTTCAGGCACCATGGGGCCAGGACAATTTGGAAGTCAGACAAGGCGGGTCTTCCTAAGAACGCGTTGTAGGCCGAGTGGTTTTCTATCAACACAAATGTTTGTTCCGCACAACGGAGCAGGGATGACTTCCAATTTCAACAAAGAGGTCCAGTTGCCCGAGGGGCATCTTCGCATTTCCAATGAAACCGTGTAGTGGTTTATTGCAGGGAAAAACATCCTTTAATGACAGCTTCATCTTGTTGAATGCATGCTTGAATAGGATATTCACTGAGCTTCCAGTGTCTACTAGAATTCGGAAAACTTCGGCTGGACCGAGTCGGGCAGAGATAACCATGGGATCCGTGTGAGGGTACTGCCTTCCCTCCAGGTCACACCTACTGAATGTGATGTCACCGTTCTCTATTCGCTTCGGGTGGCGTTCTTCTATAACAGAATTGACGCATTCTTCATTGTTTCTAAGTGACTTTCTGTACCTTTCTATCTCTTCCCAGCTTCCGTCGGCGATATGTGGTCCTCCCAAGATGGTATGGACCACTATCTTCTCTTGACTGGAGCCGCTGGTGTTGTGATTTCCTCTGCCTATTTCTGGGGAGGGTAGCCTTGGGTTCTCATTGGCAGGAACTGGAGTCCTGTTCTGACCTTTTACATAGCGTTCTAGTCTCCTTCTTCTGATGTGCTCTTCAATCAAGTCCCGGAGATGATGGCATTCATTGGTATCATGCCCATGGGATTCGTAGAAGCGGCAGAATTTTCCAGAATTAATTGCGTTATCTGATTCCTTCTTATGCGGGGGGGCGTTTGTATTTAACTTCGTCTTGAGTGGCGAGGAAGATGTTTTCGATCGTTTCATTCAAAGGGGTGTAAGCGTCAAATCTTGGTCCTGGCCGATATAGATGCTTTTCTCCCTTCTTGCCCCCAGCATTGTCTCTAGAATCATTTCTTCAAACGTCCTTTGCTACAGCGGGCGTGTTGCCGTGAGCTGCCTTATTTTGTTGCCCTGACTGCCCCTTAGTGGCAGCGTCTTCAAGCCTCATATATTTCCCGGCTTCATGGAAGAAATCGGGTAAATTAGCCAGTTTTTCTTTTGTCAATCTTCTAGCAAATTTAGTATCCGGATGCACACCACTACAGAGGGCCATTAAGATAAGCTTTTCATCGGCATCTTGGACTGCGGCCGCTGCGGCATTGAATCGGGTTAGATATTGTTGCACTTTCTCTCCAGGTTTTTGTTTGATACTGGATAAGGAATAAGCATCATTAGATTGCTCCACATGAATGCGGAACTGGCTGATGAACTTTTCTTTCAACATCTCCCATGAGCTGATGGATCCTTGGGGTAGGTGGCAGAACCAGGAGGTAGCTAGATCTGCTAAGAATAGTGGAAAGCATTTGCACAGTACTCCTTCTGTTGCTCCACTCATGAGCATATGCTGTGTGTATCTTTGTAAGTGTACAATGGGGTCAGAGGTTCCCTTGTAAAGTTCCATTGTAGGAATTTTCCATTCTCGGGGGGTGATGGCAATTTCGATATTGCGGGCGAAAGGGCTGGTTACCCTAGCGCCTATTCCTCGATCTCTTTGATCCCATTGGACGCACTCTCTGAACAAGCGTGCCATCCTTTCATCAGAATTTGGAGCAGATAGTAATGAGTTCGGTTCTGCTCCGTGGGATTGATTCCGTCCAGATGACCTGTAGGGATGGTATCGTCTATCATTCCTAATATTTTCAATAGCTGTCTTTAGTTTGCTGGGAGCATGCTAGGGTCAGCTATAGTTGGCCCTTGCCTTGATCTTCCCCTGTTGGGTTCTGTTCTAAGCACTTCCTTGGGTCCACCTTCGGGCTGGACTCTAGCTCAGCCCCTTTCATTGGTGTTTCCGTGGTTAGGCAGCATGACAGGCTCAGCTATAGTTGACCTCCTCCTGGTACCTCCCCCATTGGGTTCAGTTCCAAGTGTTTCCTCAGGTCCAGCTTCGGGCTGAGCTCGGTCTCGGCTCCTACCATGGCTGCTTCTGTCGTTAGCTTCTTCGAAGAAGGAAGATCTTTGTCGCCTCTGAGATCCTCCAGACTGGGACTCACCCCATGATTCAGTGTTGCGGTTGGACTCTTCAGCATCCCTTAAGCGTGACATGAGTTGGTCCACCAAGGCTTCCTGTTGGGATGTGAAGCGGTTAATCACTTCAGCCACAACTCGGTCTAGATCTGCCCTAGTAATTGCTACCGATTGTTCCGTGGCAGGGGTAGTCGGATTTGCCTGACCTTCATTTGGTAATGCTGTCGGAATGGGACGATTCTCTTGATTTGTGATCACTGGATCTGGAATACTGCTAGTTGCGATGTTCTTTCCTTTGTTAATGTCTTTTTTATGCCTGGGAGGCATGTTTTCCAAGCAATGAACGACGCTGTTAGGAAAAAGGTTAAGTGGGAGAAGCTGAAGCTTCGAGCTCCCGTTTCTCAGTGAAAGCACCAAAAATGTTTGCACAAAAAATGGGCAAACACCTCCAAGTCGTATGATTTGGTTGATTTTATGTTGTTTTTAGTGATCTGGGTGATTTATGCAAATATATAAAAAGCAGGGACTAAACTGTAAAAGACACACGGATTTATAGTGGTTCGGCCAGAACGTGCCTACGTCCACTTTATATATTATTCTCCTATACTGTTCAGATTACAAGTACAAAGCTTTTATTACAAGTGTATGAAAGTCGTTTGAAAGTTCTGTCTGTGCTTGAGCTCTCAAAACTTGTCCCTCATTGTTGTACCCCTACCCCTCTATTTATAGAGGGAGGCTAGGAGTAGGGGTTCTGGATGTATATAGCTGCTGGTGGGCCTGGGCTGATGCAATCTGGCCTGGCAACGCCTTGGTTCGGTAGTGCTTCGGTCCGGTGGTAGATGGTTGGAGTTGAGACCTTGGTCTGGTTGGTTCGGTGGTAAGTGGAGTGGCTTCTGATTTGGTGGTACCTGGGAGATGGGTTGGTTCGGTGGTAGGTGGAGTGGCCTCTGATTCGGTGGTACTTGGGAGGTGGGTTGGTTTGGTGGTAGGTGGAGTGGCCTCTGATTCGGTGGTACTTGGGAGATGGGTTGGTTCGATGGTAGGTGGAAACACACCCAACATATATTTTTTTCAAAATGATTGAAATGTACCTGGCATTTAGTTTTTGAGTTTCTAGAAATTAGGGATTTCAATTATTGTAATGAAATGAAATCTTAACCATTTTAATAATTGGAAACTTCTAAAATGAGAAATAAGAAATTAGATGATAAGTGATTAATGAAATATATAAGAGATTGGAAATTTGTAACTTGTACATCAAAAGATATGAAAATTTAGAAGATGTAATTATTGAACATTTTGTTAACTAAAATGAATAAGATAAACTTGTGTAACATTCAATTTCATTATTAAAACATATATATAACTTACCAGAAATGTTTAAAAGGCTGTAATGTTAAATAAGATATGTAATAGAATATTATACAAGTAAAACTTAAGTAATGAAAGTGTTCAATGGAATTATTTTTATAAATAAGAATTTAGATGTACAATGAATGTTATAGACAGAAGTTAATGTTTTGAAATGCTAATAATTAGATTTAGTAGTAAAAAGTGAATATTATCTAAGAATTGTGTATAAACTTAAAAATTTGATTGAAATGACTCATAAATAGGATTATTATTAAGTGACCCTATAAAAGAAATGGATTTATATTCAACGATACTATACAGGAAAGAATAAATGTAAATTTAAAAGTTAAGAGATCTAAGTTGAATGATTCATTAAATTGAAATAATTTAAAATAAGTGGAAAGTAAATGAATGTGAATTTAATTACAATGAAACATATATAATATTTTAAGGATTGATTTATTGATGTATAAATATGTGAATGTAAATAACATATGTAAGTAAATGAATATAAATTAATGAAAATAATCATTGTATGAATGAATGAAAACAGATGAACATTAAATAATGTGAAAGGAAATTAAGAATAAACTTAAATAATATTTAAAATTCTTGGTTGTTTGGCTTATGGGATGTTTGGGAAAGGATACTTCTAACTGTATAAGGATGTACAAATAATCTATTAAGTTTTATCTAAGGCTATTAAGTGTATGGTATACTTAGTAGTTTATTTATCACATTATACGATGAAAAATTTCTGAACCTGAACAAACCATCAGTTTGGTTCCTATGGATGTATGATTGATTACTTTGATTGCATGTGATGATTTTATTATTTTTTTTGCAAGTGACTATCGTTATGTTGTGTTGATTTGTTTTGTTACTAATTGAAGCCACTAAATATTTCCCTTAAAACATAATTCTCACCATTTTAGATTTTATAAGTGAAATACAGGTTTATGGAAGTAATAACTACTGCTTTTGGTTTCATAAATAAAGCGTTTTTGCTCGACAAATAGGTACGTTTTCAGATTACGGTTTTATAGCGATATTATATTATTTCCCCGTGGTTTGGGATGTTTTATTTTTTGAAATATGATACATATATGGTTATTATTGATATTATTATTTTTCTCGGACCTGTCCATACAAAGGAGACTCTGCCGAAATTTTCCATTAAATTTAGATTTAATTTTTTTTTATGAAAGTGAGATATTTTCAAACTTTTATTAGACTTGAATATGAAAGATTTAATTGTTTATAAATTGATATATTTTATTTAAATACTTAATCATGCAATTTTAAAGTGCTTATAAATTTATTATTTGAATAAAATATAATAGTTTCTTAAATCTTTCTTTCCTTTTCGAGGATGAAAAGTTTTGAGTGGGGGAGAGTGTAACGACCCGCATTTTCCGATAACTAAAAATATTGAATTTAATAAGATTTTAGGATTTAATATTGTATGAAATTAAATTTTTTTGATTTGTTTATAAGAAAACAATTAGAATGAGATTTAATAATGTTAATTCAATGTAATCAATGACTATTTGAATGTAATCTCAAGTAATTGAAATAACTGCAAAGTTAAATTGGTTTGAAATTGTAAATAAGGAAGTAAATTAAATGTTATATTAAATGGTGAGATAGTATATAATTAATTGAAATTGAATATAATCAGTGTTTTCTAAGTAGTTATAACATTTGTTTGTAGATAATAAACTTATAAATGTGATTAAATTAAGTAAAAGGTAACAATTGCTTATTTATCGTCATATTAATTTATTTGTGAATTAATTTGGAAATCAATGTGAATTTAATCTAATCAAATATTGCGTTAATATGGTAAAAGATGATAAGTATAAAATATGAATGCAATAAGATGTAAACTTATGTTAGTTATATTCATAGAGTAATAATTGATTGAATAATAAGATGAAAATCAAAATAAATGAATTTATTGGATTTTAAATTATAATTAATGAATAAATTGCAATTGAAATTGAACGCCATAATTAGTGCAATATTTAACATTGGATTTGACATGGAAATTTATCTTAAAAGATTATAGATTACTAGGTAATCAAAAATGATAAAAATTTGTTATTTATAAAAATTTGAATTTAAAAGTGATATAATCAATTTAATAATAATTTATTTAATTAACGTGTAAAATAGCCATTTTGGCCACTGTCTCGGATTTCAACGAAAGCAGTTTCATCGGATCCGCAAACAGTGAATTATTGCAGGATTTCAAGTTTCGTAGCGATCAGACTTGTCGTTTGATCGTGCAGGCTCGAAATACGTAGAAATCAATTTAACGAATTCAATTTAAAATAAGCTGATTTTAAAAGCCAACTTCCTTATACAATGGAATTTGGATTTGAAACATATTCTATTGAGTTTAAAAATATCGCAAAACACCTATTTTGATATATGGGATGTCACGATCCAAATTTCAACTTTCGAAAATCGACACCCGTACTTCACTTGTACTCGAATGCCGCAGATTCAACCGTTGAAATTCGAGTCATGCCGGAGCTTATAACACAGTAAGTATAACAACACAGCGGAAGAGAGAAATCAATGATATTATATACAACTCCAATGAATACAATACCTAGAATGATATACAACAATGATATCAATATGATACAACAATATCGGAGATATGATACAATGCTACATCGGAAATAACAACAATGGAAGAGATCACTCCAAATGATCTACAAAAGAGAATGACTCCACATCAGCTCGAACCACCATCAAGATGCACAAAGATAAGCAACAACAGTCGACTGATCTCCAAAAACTGAACTAGCTCCAGATAATCTACTAAAACCTGATTATCTGAATAGAAACCCAACTCTAGACTGCCCGTGTGGAAAATTGTGGGCACCCAGAGTTTAGGAAGGGAACAATAAACTCCAAGTCAGCCATGGGACTGGTGTGAGTAACAAAAACAGTTTATCTTTAAACAAACAACAAAAGAGTTTTAAACATTGAAATCTGCAATGCTTTTGGAAAATGAAACTACCATAAGACCTCCCGCCACACACACAATGAAAACGCAGAATTAGAGGAGATTTCTTCTTATGATAGTCAAACATGCTTACTACGCAAAATCATTGGATTATTATTATTAGTGCATAGTGGAAAACATTTTGAAAGTATAATATTAATCTTAGCCAGCATAGACATTTCGCACTTATGCATACTATAGCTACTATGTTCTATAGCAGGTTACCGCCACATTCCATAGCAGGTTATACAACTAAAACCATACAAGGCTCGTATTGTTTCTTTGGATTTCCAACAAATGGTCAGGCTAAGGAATTTCCTACTGCCACATGGAAATGCCTCTGGATGGACGTCCCGAGAACTAACTAGCTCTCTACCAACACAAGGTTGGGTTACCTCTTACACTAGGTAACTACTACATGAATATGCCACCCCCCGGTCCTTTTGAACCTTTATCCGAGGCCTCGATCACACAACAACAATCACACAGTAAATGAGATTGGAGCAATCACATAGGTTAAATATCAGGGCTCCATACCTGATACCACCCTTTTCCAGAAGGAAATGACATACCCTAAAGAGAGCGACCCTCATAACCTTGCCGCATCTTTCCTGTTTCGACCATTTCCGGTTTCTGAGGCTCGATGAGGTCTCGTCCACAAAGCTACGCTTTTTCACAAAGCCATGCTTTGATCAAATGATTAGCAAATGACCATCAACACACAGCAACACTCAGCATGCCACACTACCAAATTGGGAGTATATCACTGATAACCTTCAACTACATAACCTCTGAGCTCGTACGTCTCAAAGAAGGGTGTTAAGCTAAGAGAATAAATTCTCCGCCACTAAACAGAAATGTATTTGAAAGAAATCAGTTTTATATCTCAAAGTGTAATGTTAGACATACAACCATACAAGTCTGTTCCGGGTTCGAAAAGAATTGAAGGCACTTCTGAAGAAGCCCTTGTAATATGGATAATTCCTACTCACGTCCGGACTTCCCACCACATATGGAGTCTCTATATACCGGGGACCAGTTGATGCAGAGACATTCGACGAGTTGTCCTTTCGTTTTCGAAATATCCGGTCTTCACCACCGGTCTCCAAATGTAATCCATAAACGACATATCATTATTCGGAATGGGTTATATGATACAAAGTCCTCTCCCGGTTAAATCGAATAATGAGCG
Source organism: Allium fistulosum (assembly GCA_030737815.1). NCBI lineage: Eukaryota > Viridiplantae > Streptophyta > Magnoliopsida > Asparagales > Amaryllidaceae > Allium > Allium fistulosum. The sequence goes on along the minus strand of CM060906.1, from coordinate 100,687,295 downwards.
TAATATTTAAAAACATATGGATATTGGGATTTCAATTAAGTCACAACTTATTATCCAAATTTCCTCTTTAAATGGTTTAAACACATTACCATTTTAATCTTTTACAAAAAGATTCATTTCACAAAGTTCACCCAGTTTCACAAAGATCTATTCATAGATTTTCCAAATCAATTTCCATTTCAATTGTATTAACTCATTAAATCAAAGATTTAACTTATAGCTTTCAAAACAATTACATTTCGAATGGTTTAAACAAATCACCATTTTAAATCTGTTAAAAATAAACAGATTCAATTCATAGCTTTCAAAAAGAATTCACTCATAACTTAGAAAACTATTTTTCAATTCAAACTTGAAATTCCTTTAATTCAAATTGAAAATTCATTTCTTATATGAAAGCTTTTATCATTTGAAAACAAACAGTTTTCATTCCGAAAAATCTGATTCATTAATACAAGTTAAAGTCCTTGGGTTAAATTCAAATTCTCAAAACCATACTTTTAAAATGGTTTAAATTCATATAAACATATTTATGACATCTTTAACCATAATTTCCAATCTTGGAATTCAATTCCAAAATTTGAATTCAAATTCAAATTGAATTATTTAAATTGAAACTTTACCAAGTTATCCAAAATAACTTTTATCATAAAAACTCCTTTTCGAAAGCTTTAACATTTAACCCAAATCCATTTCCAAAATTAATTGAAAATAAATTTTCAATTTCAAAAACATTAAATTTGAATCATCTGCGACTTAACTGATTTCCTCGTGAAATCCATATTTGTGTATGTAAAGGTGTGGTCCAAGGGTTTAACACAGCAGTGCAACATTATAGATCATCACATCATCACAGATTCAAATACAACAATATATTTGATAAGCGGTATAAACTATAACGCTTATCTTTGATTCACAGATCATATATATATATATATATCACAGATAATAAATTACAGTCACCCCGGATAAATAAATTACATTACAGATCACAACACAAATCAGGATATATCACAAAGCATCACATATCAGGGAATATCAAACAATTCAATCATCCAATAGAATCCAAACATTCATAAGTAAGATCAGTTAATAGTCTGATTAATTCAAATCAGATTAATTTCTTATGAATTACTAATCCTGGTTAATTAACATTAATAAATTACAAATCATTTTGATTAATTATTCTTTAATCATTTATTAATTAACCATTAATAATAAATTAATTAATCTTTAATTATTAAATTCACCATTTAATTAATTATCTTTAATTAATAAATTAACCCTTAATTAATTAATAACCATTTAATTAATAAAATTTCAATAAGTGATCATCCCTAACCACTTACATTAATTAATTAATCTTTGATTAATTATCTTCAAATTTGCTTTAATTAATTAACCAAATTAATTAATCAATCTTTAATCATTAAATAAATTATCCTTGATTACTTTCATTAAGCAATTATCTTTAAGTGATTGATTACCCTTTGATTACTTTTAATTACTTAATTAATTCAAAGATAAATCATTTATCTTAATTAATCACTTTATTATCATTAAAATCTTTAATTAATAAAATTCAAAATTAATCATCATTAACACATAATTTATTCAAAAGATTAAGGTTAATTAAAAACAACATTTCATTTTTAATTAATTACATTATTTATTAAATTTAAATTAATAATTAATAACTAATGTCACAAAAATAAATTAATTAAACTTAATTACTTTTAAAATAAATTTTTTTAAACTTCAAAACTAATCCCATGTTTAAAAAAAAATACTTTTTCAAAAGAAAATTTTAACATGTTTAAATTTGAATTAGTTTAAAACTTTGAAAACTGGTTTATAACAAACCCGAGTCCTCCCCGAGACAATTGCATATTTACATCGAGTTTTCCTAAAAAACAACCCGTACACTTTTATTTTCAAACTTAAATTTTTTGTTTAAGTATTTAACCCGGTTTCATTTGAAAATACCCGGTCCAAGACTCGAGCCAGCACCCTGATTCCCCGAAGAACACTTCGAGTCACCAGCCCTTCTTCCTCAAAACACAAACTGATACACCACCAACCCCATGCACATGCACCAGCCATCGCCGACGATCCAGCCTCACTGATCACCTTCGACACGCCGCCTTCTACCCACACTTGCCACCTGACCACCCAGAACTCGCCTCCACCTCAAAATCGAAATCGAGTTCGAGCTCGAGCCTGGAAGCATAAACTGGAACCACCACCAGTCCCTATCAACACCTCGTATTCACGGCCCTGACCACCAGAGTACCTGGAATTCTGGCCAACCCTCTGTGTAACGATTTGGATTTTCGCGTTCGAAAATCGACATCCATACTTTACATCGTACTCGAATGCCGTAGATTCGACCATTCAAATCCGAGTCGCCGGAGCTTATAACAACATTAAGTAAATAACACAGCGGAATAAAAGAATAATACATTGATATACAATATCTTATACAACAGAGTGATACAATGAATATCAATATACATCAGAGGTATGATACAACAAATAGCAGTGGAAAAGAAAAAGATAACATCAGCAGCGGATAAATAACTCTAAGATAGTCTTCAAGAGAGAACTCCAGCAGTAGCTCGAACTCCCAATAACGATACACCAAGATGAGCAAGACTGGTGCGATCCAAAGACTGAACTAACTCCAGAAAATCTACTAATCTGACTATCTGAAAAACCAAACTCTAGACTGCCCGTGTAGAAAAATTTTGAGCATCCAAAGTTTAGAAAAGAAACAATAAACTCCGGATCAGTCATGGGACTGGTGTGAGCAACAAAAACAGTTTATCTTTAAAACAAATAGCAGAGAATTTTAAAGTCAATTCGCAATGCTTTTGGAAAATGAAACTACCATAAGGCCTCCCGCCACATACACAATGCAAACGCAGAATTGGAGGAGATTTCTCCTTATGATAGTCAAAGATGCTTACTACGCAAAATCAAATCATTTGGTTTGATATTATTATTAGTGCATAGTGTAGAAAACATTTTCGAAAGTAGAATATCAATCTTAGCCAACATAGACATTTCGAACTATGCCTACTATAGCTACCATCCAAACAGTGGGGCGCCACCATAAGTAGATGGCAGGTTCTACAACCAATACCGTACAAAGTTCGTATTTGGAAGATGGATTTCCAACAAATGGTCAGGCTAAGGAACTTCCTATTCCACGAAAGAAACGCCTCTGGCGGGACGCTCCGAGAACCAAACCGTTCTCTGCCAAACAAGGCCGGCTACCCCCCTTCTCGGGGAATATACAAAACCTGAGATATGCCACCCCCGGTCCTTTGGGACCTTTATCCGAGCGCTCGGTATCCAACATCACACATAATAAATAAGTGTATCCACATGAGTAAGTATCTGGGCTCCATACCATGACACTACCCTTTTCCAGAAGGAATGGTCATACCCTAGGGGAGCTACCCCTGAAACCTTGCCGCAACATTCCTGTTTCGACCATTTTCGGTTTGTGAGGCTCGACGAAGTCTCGTCCACAAAGCTACACTTTTTCAAAAAGCCACGCTTTGGGTCAACAGATGATCAACCTATGATCACAAAGATAAATGATCAAACAAATGATCATATCACAAATGATCAAACACTGATCATCACACAGCAACACTCAGCATGTCACATTACCAAATTGGGATATATCGCTGATAAATTTCAACAACATAGCCTCTGAGCTCGTACGTCTCAGAGAAGGGTGTTAAGCTAAGAGAATAAATTCTCCGCCACCAACAGAAATGTATTTGAAAGAAATCGGCTTTATATCTCAAATTGTAATGTCAGACATACAATCCATACAAGTCTGTTCCGGGATCGAACAGAACCGAAGGCACTTCTCACGAAGCCCTTGCAAATCCGGATAATTTTCAATCACGTCCGGACTTCCCATCACAAAAAGAGTGATATGAATCTCTATACCGGAGCAACTCGGTGCAGAGACATTCGACAGGTTGTCCTTTCATTTTCGAAATTATCCGGTCGTCAACACCGGTCTTCAAATGCCATCCATATACGACGTATCACTATTCAAAATGGGTTATATGACACAAATGTCTTTTCCCGGCTAACCCGAATAGTGAGCGCAATATTTAAAAATATGTGGATATTGGGATTTCAATTAAGTCACAACTTAATAATTCAACTTCCTTTTTAAATGGTTTCAATCGATTACCATTTCAGATCTTTTAAACAAAAAGATTTATTTTAACAACCTTCAATGGTTTAAATAATTTCCACATTTAATTTTTTAAATAAAAGATTTAATTTATAAAGTTCACCCAGTTTCACAAAGATTCATTTACAGATTTTCCAAATCAATTTCCATTTCAATTTAACTCGTTAAATCTTTAAATCAAAGATTTAACTTATAGCTTTCAAAACAATTTCATTTCGAAGGGTTTAAACAAAACATCATTTTAAATCTGTTAAAAATAAACAGATTTAATTCATAGCTTTCAAAAGGAATTCATTTATAACTTGGAAAACCAGTTTTCAATTCGTACTTGAAATTCCTTTAACTAAATTGGAATTTCATTTCTTATATGAAAGCTTTTATCGTTTGAAAACAAATACAGTTTTCATTTTGGAAATCTGATTTACTAATACAAGTTAAAGTTCTTTGGGTTAAATCCAAATTCTCAATTATACTTTTAAAATGGTTTAATTTCATATAAACACATTTATATCATCTTTAATCCCTAGTTCCAAATCATAGGATTCAATTTCAAACTTGAATTCAAATTTAAATCAAATTATTTAAATTTTCAAAACTCGATTAAGTTATTCAAAATAACTTTTATCTTTGAAATTCCATTTCAAAAGCTTTTCACTTTAAACCCAAATTTCCAATTTCAAAATCAGTTGAAATTAAATTAAAATTATCTGTGACTTAACCAATTTCCACGTGAAATCCATATTTGTGTGTGTAAAAGTGTGGTCACGGGGTATAACACAATAGAGCAACATTATTCAATCATCACAGATTAAAACACAGAAATATAATTGATAAGCGATATAAACTATAACGCTTATCGTTCATGCACAGACCATAGATATATAAATATCATAGATAATAAATTACATCACAGATAATTTATCACAGATCACAACATAAATTAGGGTGTATCACAAAGCATCATATATCAGGGATATCAAACAATTCAAATCATCCAATATAATCCAAGCATCCATAAGTAAGATCAATAAATTATCTAATCATAATTAATTTATACCAGATTAATTACTTATGAATAACTACAAATCTTGGTTAATTAATCGTTAATTACAAATTATTTTGATTAATGATTCTTTAATCATTTATTAATTAACCATTAATAATAAATTAATTAACCTTCTATTATAATTCATCAATCTTAAATTATTAAATAATTAATCTTTAATTATTTAACTTACCATTTAATTAATTATCTTCCATTAATAAATTAACCCTTTATTAATTACCTTTTAATTAATTTTCCTTAATTGATTGAAACATGTGATTATTCCTAATCACTTAATCAATTTTAACTATTTATTAATTACTTTTAATTAAGTAATTATTTTTAAGTGATCGATTACCCTTTTGATTACTTTTAATTATTAAATAAATTCAAAGATAGATCATTTATCTTAATTTATCACTTTATTATCATTAAATTCTTTAATTAATAAAATTCATAATTAATCATCATTAACACATAATTCATTCAAAAGATTAAGGTTAATTTAAACAACATTTCATTTTTAATTACTTACATTATTTATTTAATTTAAATCAAATTATTTAATTAATAAATAATGTCACAAAAATAGATTAATTAAACTTAATCACTTTTAAAATAATTTATTTTTTTGAACTTCAAAACTAATCCCATGTTTAAAACAAAATACTTTCTCAAAAGAAAATTTTAACCTATTAAAATTTGAATTAGTTTAAACTTTGAAAACTGGTTTATCACAAACCCGAGTCCTCCCTAAGTGCTCCCCGAGACAAAAGCCAGTTCACTTTGAGTTTTCCCCTGAATCAACCCAGTACAAAAAATATTTCAACTTAAAATTTGTTTAAGTTTTTAAACGACCCGGCACACACCTGAATTTACTCGAGTCATTACTCGAGCCTGCACCCCCATCTTCTCGAGATCGACTTTGAGACACTGCCTTTCTTCCTCGAGCTCAACATTCCTGACATTATCGTGTATGCGTGCACGATGCACACAAATCTGGCCACCTCCGGCCATCGACCAACGTCGCACCCTATCGGCGATCGACTCACGACCACATCACAACCCCCAAAACCTACCACCTTCACTCGAATCAAAATCGAGCATCCCATGTCAGCCTGGAACTCGAGATAGAACCCATTCCACAACCTGTCATTGCCTCGTCCCCAACACTCCGATCACCTGAACACCAGCGTCTCCGGCTACAGCTTCGCCTACGATCCCTCTACGCATTCCCAAGCACCGGTTGAACTCGATGCCCTGTGGCATTCGAACGAGACTAATATAAAACCATAACAAAAACTAGGTTTACAGAAAGGATTTCATCGTCGTTGCCACCACGACGAACTACAGCGCCTCCCACCATTTTTCCCGGCCTCTCCGTTCACTCCTCCGTCACCATAGTGAACTCCAAGCGTTCCAATCTACTTGGTCACCCAAAATCGACGAAAACTCATTTTCCGTTCATCACAGCAATGCCAACTCGATTTTTCACTAAAAATATGATTCAAGTTTTAAAAATCCTAACTTCAGACAACAATTCAAGTTGTAAACTTGAATTAATATTTTTAAAATGTTTGAGGATTTGCTTATAATGATTATCGCCTATTCTTCAAGTTTAACAGAGCCAGGCTACCTGATGAACTCGAATTTCGAATTTAAAAATTTGTTTTGTGATCTAACGGACATGTTTTGTTCAAATACTATGTACAAATAATCTATAGATGAAACAGGTTGATCTTGTTTTGAACCCGAGCTTCAAGTTTTTATCACAGAAATGGTTTCCAGACTATAAACAGATAGGTATCAACACATATAAAGAATTTCATAAATATGTTCATACAAACACATTTTTTTAGACATAAGAACATAGCAAATATACTTAATAGCTTTCAAATTTAAGTTACTCACTTGGTTTACAGGAAAGAACAGAGTTGCTCCTTTTCTTTGCTTTTAATCTGTTGAAGCTTTGATTCTGTTTTGATGTTTTAAATTGCCTGTAGTTGTAGCTACTTGATTCCAGATTTTAGCTTAGTAAAATTGGTGATGTTTGCTCTTCTTTTCTTTCAGGCTTACTCAGTTTTTATGAGTCGAAATGGAGGGAAGATGATATAAAGAGAAATGTTGTACAGGCTATGTTACTTTGTTTTAACAATAGGTATGGCAGAGGTTGCTTTCATTAAATGCTTGAAGCATGTTGCATTAATTCACTCGGTTGTACCTGTTCGAGATTTTATGGTGGCTGATGATAGTGCTAGTATAAATTGCTTTGTACTTTGTAATATAACAAATTTCTTTTACTTTGTTTGCTTTTACAGGTGATGCTTCTTTGCTTTGTTAATAGGCTGAGGTGATTTTTGTTTTGTTTTGGTTTCACATTTATATGTATTTTATTTACTTTGTTCATTTGTTTGTTTAAGTGTACATGAATATAATTTATTTGTTTTGCTTGTTGACAAAAGACATTTTCTTATCTTTGTTTACTTTGTTCTTGTTTTACTTTTAAAGTTTATATTACTTACTTTAGTTTGTTATTTTACAAATGTATTTATTTTTATTTCTTCTTTATTCTTTTACTTGCCTTAGTATTGTTTAAGTGTATATAAATTTATTATGGTTATTGTTATAAATTTTAAATTTAAGTATTTAATTCTATTTCTAACACAATTGCATATTTTAATTCCTCTTTTATTTTAAAACTTAAACTATCAAATATTAAATTTACTTATTATTATTTTCATACATATGCTTACTTTGTTTCATTGCTTAATAATATATATACTTATTTATTTTCAAATTCACTCGTATATGTCCGAATACTTATATACACATATACATACAATATTTTTAAATTTAAATGATTTTATATATTTTCTATTTGGATCGGGGAAACTCGCACTTATTTATAATAAATTGTACAATTTTTGTTCAAAAATTCATTTAATCATTAATTTAATTTTAATTAAAATCCAGGGTCGTTACACTCTGTCGACATCCCCTCTTCCATTCCCCGAAACCATGCCACACTCGATCAATCCAAGACGTTGAACGAGACCAAAAACGAAACCATGTTAAAACTAGGTTTACAAAAAGAGATTGCTCGCCGCTATCGCCACAGTGGTCGAGGCCACCTCCGACCATTTTTCCTATCACCACCCTAGGCTCCTCCATCACCACTAGCAAGCCCGACCCTTCCAGTCACAAAGATCATCGAAAATTGCCAAAAGAATAAAATTCGAACGAACCTGAACTGCTCTAAATTCCTAGTTCTAAAATTTTTGATTTTTGCTTTAAAAATCATATTTTAGTATAAGAATTCAGGTTATAAACCTGAATTCGAGAATTATGGAATTTAAATTTTAACTTATTTTGAGTTTACTTTTGATTTCTTGCTTTCCAGAGACTTCAACAGGTTATTTAAACTTGAATATATTTTTAAAAGTTAGTTCAAGGTCAAACAAACAACATTTGTTTTAATTCTAAGTCCAAACATCAAGTAGATTGAGCAAAAATGATTTTTGAAAGCAAAATTTTGTTTTCAGAGTATCAGACAGTAAGCCTGTACAAAACACTTCTAGCTTTCAATTTAGATTCAGAGAATCATGTATATATATACAAGCTTATTCACAGATATATATATATATAGATAAATAACAGATTTATACTTTTAAAATTTGAGAAAAATACGCTACTCACCGTGTTTTCCAGGAGAAGAACAGAGCACTTCTTTTATGTTGAAACAGGTTGAAATTTGCAAGTTGAAATCTTTACTTGATTCTCTGGTTTTCATTGATTGTTTTGATGTTTTTAAGTTGAAGTTTGTTTGAGTTTTGAATGATTATTACTTCAAGTTTTCTTAGCTTCAAGGAACGAAACTGGAATAAGAAAAGTTTATATATGGAAATGAAGTTACAGGGTGAGATTATTTTGTACAGGTTATATTTCCTTTAGTACAATATACCAGTGATACTTCTTTAGCTTTGGAGGCTGATGATATATATTTGTGCGTGCATTAATTGATGTTGTACAACTTATATTTTTTTTCATTTTCAACTGTACAATGCATAAATATAATGTGGTGGCTTCCCTTGCAAGCTATTCACCTATATATTATTTGTTTACACTTGAATATATGCTTTCTTTTGCAAGTGTATATACATAGCTATGTATATTTGTTCACACTAGAATATACTTGAATGTATTTTTATTTTATTTCCTTTTCTTTTGCAATATCACTTTAAAATATAATAAATTTCCATTTTAATTTTGCTTTAAATTTTATCTAAGCGTTAATTTATCTTATATGTATGTAATTTATTTTTTATTTAATTTCATAGTTTTCCTTATATATAAAATTTTCTCTTGTATTTCTATTTTAATTTGTTGTTAAAATTTTAGCCAATCTTTACATTGTATTTTATAGCTTATCCTTTATTTATTTATCTCTATTTATAACTCAAATATTTATTTTACTTCTATTTTTAGTTTAAATATTTATTATTAATTTTACTTTAATAATTATTGTTTTATATTTCTCTATATACACATATATTCACACATATATACAATATTTAACTTTAAATGATTTAACACATTTTATTTTGATTTCGGGGAAACTAGCATCAATTTATCAATTAATTTTACAAATTTTATTCAAAAATTAAATTAATTATCAATTTAAATTTAATTAAATCTGGGGTCATTACAACCTTCCCCCCTTAAAAAATTTCGCCCCTGAAATTTGCCAGGGAGATACAAAGATAGATGAAAAATGTTTCATCAAATCAAACTAAACATCTATTCTGCATTTGGCTTACCAAATCAGAATATCAAGAATAGATACGACAACGAATCTTTTTAACTTTTTTCATACGATACTCGGGTTATCCAGATCTACGAAATATGCAGGGGCATCTGTTAGTTCGAAAGGATAACTAACCATTCGTAAAATATACTGGGACTCAAATTGTATTCATATATAGATACAATTTCAAAACTTTTAATTTAGAACTAAAGTATACCTATTAACCATAGCAAACAATGCAAACAATTCATCCAAACAAACAATTTTGGTCCATCCGTAGTTTATGTCCCATGCAAATATATCAAATCTTCTTCCTGGATCTACCAGGAATCATCGAAGATTTGAGAAGAGATGTTGAACAAAAGAAATTGACAGAGAAGAGATTTGTTCCCTTGTTGTTACAGGGTATTGACCATTTATAGTCGTATTTCCCTATCCCCTATCTCATCCTCTTCTTGCACTCATACTTACTATCAGTAGATAGTAAGAGAATTTACTGAGGCATACGGACGGATATCTTAGAGATACTCATTCTAGGGTATACTTCACCCTATCTCTAATGAGTTACTTAATGTGTTATACTCCTGAGCTAAAGTTCAACCTTAGCTCTGATACCACTTGTGAGGTTCCTGAACCCGGCCTTCGAAAATCGACACCCGTACTTCACTTGTACTCGAATGCCGCAGATTCAATCGTTGAAATTCGAGTCATGCCGGAGCTTATAACACAGTAAGTATAACAACACAGCGGAAGAGAGAAATCAATGATATCATATACAACTCCAATGAATACAATATCCAGAATGATATAAAACAATGATATCAATATGATACAACAATATCAGAGATATGATACAATGCTACAACGGAAATAACAACAATGGAAGAGATCACTCCAAATGATCTACAAAAGGGAATGACTCCACATCAGCTCGAACCACCATCACAATGCACAAAGATAAGCAACAACAGTCGACTGATCTCCGAAAACTGAACTAGCTCCAGATAATCTACTAAACCTGATTATCTGAAAAGAAACCCAACTCTAGACTACCCGTGTGGAAAATTGTGGGCACCCATAGTTTAGGACGTGAACAATAAACTCCAAGTCAGTCATGGGACTGGTGTGAGTAACAAAAACAGTTTATCTTTAAACAAACAACAAAAGAATTTTAAACATTGAAATCCGCAATGCTTTTGGAAAATGAAACTACCATAAGACCTCCCGCCACACACAATGCAAACGCAGAATTGGAGGAGATTTATTCTTATGATAGTCAAACATGCTTACTATGCAAAATCATTGGATTATTATTATTAGTGCGTAGTGGAAAACATTTCGAAAGTATAATATTAATCTTAGCCAGCATAGACATTTCGCACTTATGCCTACTATAGCTACTATGTTCTATAACAGGTTACCGCCACTTTCCATAGCAGGTTATACAACTAAAACCATACAAGGCTCGTATTGTTTCTTTGGATTTCCAACAAATGGTCAGGCTAAGGAATTTCCTACTGCCACATGGAAATGCCTCTAGATGGACGTCCCGAGAACTAACTAGCTCTCTGCCAACACAAGGTCGGGTTACCTCTTATACTAGGTAACTACTACATGAATATGCCACCCCCGGTCCTTTTGAACCTTTATCCGAGGCCTCGATCACACAGCAACAATCACACAGTAAATGAGATTGGAGCAACCACATAGGTTAAATATCAAGGCTCCATACCTGATACCACCCTTTTCCAAAAGGAAATGACATACCCTAAAGGGAGTGACCCTCATAACCTTGCCGCATCTTTCCTGTTTCGACCATTTCCGGTTTGTGAGGCTCGATGAGGTCTCGTCCACAAAGCTACGCTTTTTCACAAAGCCATGCTTTGATCAAATGATTAGCAAATGACCATCAACACACAGCAACACTCAGCATGCCACACTACCAAATTGGGAGTATATCACTAATAACCTTCAACTACATAACCTCTGAGCTCGTACGTCTCAGAGAAGGGTGTTAAGCTAAGAGAATAAATTCTCCGCCACCAAATAGAAATGTATTTGAAAGAAATCAGCTTTATATCTCAAAGTGTAATGTTAGACATACAACCATACAAGTCTGTTTCGGGTTCGAACAGAACCGAAGGCACTTTCGAAGAAGCCCTTGCAATCCAGATAATTCCTAATCACGTACGGACTTCCCACCACATATGGAGTCTCTATACCGGGGACCAGTCGATGCAGAGACATTCGACGAGTTTTCCTTTCATTTTCGAAATATCCGGTCTTCACCACCGGTCTCCAAATGCAATCCTTATACGACGTATCATTATTCGGAATGGGTTATATGACACAAAGTCCTCTCCCGGCTAAACCGAATAATGAGCATAATATTTAAAAACATATGGATATTGGGATTTCAATTAAGTCACAACTTATTATCCAAATTTCCTCTTTAAATGGTTTAAACACATTACCATTTTAATCTTTTACAAAAAGATTCATTTCACAAAGTTCACCCAGTTTCACAAAGATCTATTCATAGATTTTCCAAATCAATTTCCATTTCAATTGGATTAACTCATTAAATCTTTAAATCAAAATTTAACTTATAGCTTTCAAAACAATTCCATTTCGAATGGTTTAAACAAATCACCATTTTAAATCTGTTAAAAATAAACAGATTCAATTCATAGCTTTCAAAAAGAATTCACTCATAACTTAGAAATCTATTTTTTAATTCAAACTTGAAATTCCTTTAATTCAATTTGAAAATTCATTTCTTATATGAAAGCTTTTATCATTTGAAAACAAACAGTTTTCATTCCGGAAAATCTGATTCATTAATACAAGTTAAAGTCCTTGGGTTAAATTCAAATTCTCAAAACCATATTTTAAAATGGTTTAAATTCATATAAACGTATTTATGACATCTTTAACCATAATTTCCAATCATGGAATTCAATTCCAAATTTTGAATTCAAATTCAAATTGAATTATTTAAATTGAAACTTTACCAAGTTATCCAAAATAACTTTTATCTTAAAAACTCCTTTTCGAAAGCTTTAACATTTAACCCAAATCCATTTCCAAAATCAATTGAAATTAAAATTTCAATTTCTAAAACATTAAATTTGAATCATCTGTGACTTAACTGATTTCCTCATGAAATCCATATTTGTGTATGTAAAGGTGTAGTCCAGGGGTTTCACACAGTAGTGCAACATTACAGATCATCACATCATCACAGATTCAAATACAACAATATATTTGATAAGCGGTATAAACTATAACGCTTATCTTTGATTCACAGATCACAGATAATAAATTACAGTCATCCTTGATAAATAAATTACATTACAGATCACAACACAAATCAGGATATATCACAAAGCATCACATATCAGGGAATATCAAACAATTCAATCATCCAACAGAATCCAAACATTCATAAGTAAGATCAGTTAATAGTCTGATTAATTCAAATCAGATTAGTTTCTTATGAATTACAAATCCTGGTTAATTAACATTAATAAATTACAAATCATTTTGATTAATTATTCTTTAATCATTTTTTAATTAACCATTAATAATAAATTAATTAACCTTTAATTATTAAATTCACCATTTAATTAATTATCTTTAATTAATAAATTAACCCTTAATTAATTAATTACCATTTAATTAATAAAATTTCAATAAGTGATCATTCCTAACCACTTACATTAATTAATTAATCTTTGATTAATTATCTTCAAATTAATTTCTTTAATTAATTAACCAAATTAATTATTCAATCTTTAATCATTAAATAAATTATCCTTCATTACTTTCATTAAGTAATTATCTTTAAGTGATTGATTACCCTTTGATTACTTTTAATTAATTCAAAGATAAAACATTTATCTTAATTAATCACTTTATTATCATTAAAATCTTTATTTAATAAAATTCAAAATTATTCATCATTAACACATAATATATTCAAAAGGTTAAGGTTAATTAAAAACAACATTTCATTTTTAATTAATTACATTATTTATTAAATTTAAATTAAGAATTAATAATTAATGTCACAAAAATAAGTTAATTAAACTTAATTACTTTTAAAATAATTTATTTTTTTAAACTTCAAAACTAATCCCATGCTTAAAACAAAATACTTTTTCAAAAGAAAATTTTAACATGTTTAAATTTGAAATAACTTAAAACTTTGAAAACTGATTTATAACAAACCCGAGTCCTCCCCGAGACACTCCCGAGACAAATGCATATTTACTTCGAGTTTTCATAGAAAACAACCCTTATACTTTTGTTTTCAAACTTAAATTTTTTGTTTAAGTATTTAACCCGGTTTCATTTGAAAATACCCGGTCCAACACTCGAGCCACCACCCTAATTCCCCGAAGAACACTTCGAGTCACCAGCCCTTCTTCCTCAAAACACAAACTGATACACCACTAACCCGGTGCACATGCACCAGCCACCCCCGACGATCCGGCCTTCCTGATCACCTCCGACACATCGCCTTCTACCCACACTTGCCACCTGACCACCCAGAACTCGCCTCCACCTCGAAATCGAAATCGAGTTCGAGCTCGAGCCTGGAAGCATAAACTGGAACCACCACCAGTCCTTGTCAACACCTCGTATTCACGGCCCCGACCACCAGAGTACCTGGAATTCTAGCCAACCCTCTGTCGACATCCCCTCTACCATTCCTCGAAACCATGCCACAATCGATCAATCCAAGACGTCGAACGAGACCAAAAACGAAACCACGTTAAAACTAGGTTTACAAAAAGAGATTGCTCGCCGCTATCGCCACAGTGGTCGAGGCCACCTCCGACCATTTTTCCTATCACCACCCTAGGCTCCTCCATCACCACTAGCAAGCCCGACCCTTCCAGTCACAAAGATCATCGAAAATTGCCAAAAGAATAAAATTCGAACGAACCTGAACTGCTCTAAATTCCTAGTTCTAAAATTTTCGATTTTTGCTTTAAAAATCATATTTTAGTATAAGAATTCAGGTTATAAACCTGAATTCGAGAATTATGGAATTTAAATTTTAACTTATTTTGAGTTTACTTTTGATTTCTTGCTTTCCAGAGACTTCAACAGGTTATTTAAACTTGAATATATTTTTAAAAGTTAGTTCAAGGTCAAACAAACAACATTTGTTTTAATTCTAAGTCCAAACATCAAGTAGATTGAGTAGAAATGATTTTTGAAAGAAAAATTTTGTTTTCAGAGTATCAGACAATAAGCCTGTACAAAACACTTCTAGCTTTAAATTTAGATTCAAAGAATCATGTATATATATATACAAGCTTATTCACAGATATATATATATAGATAAATAACAGATTTATACTTTTAAAATTTGAGAAAAATATGCTACTCACCGTGTTTTCCAGGAGAAGAACAAAGCACTTCTTTTATGTTGAAACGGGTTGAAATTTGCAAGTTGAAATCTTTACTTGTTTCTCTGGTTTTCATTGAATGTTTTGATGTTTTTAAGTTGAAGTTTGTTTGAGTTTTGAATGATTATTACTTCAAGTTTTCTCAGCTTCAAGGAACGAAACTGGAATAAGAAAAGTTGATATATGGAAATGAAGTTACAGGGTGAGATTATTTTGTACAGGTGATATTTCCTATATACAACATACCAGTGATATTTCTTTAGCTTTGGAGGCTGATGGGATATATTTGTGCGTGCATTAATTGATGTTGTACAACTTATATTTTTTTTTCATTTTCAACTGTACAATGCATAAGTATAATGTGGTGGCTTCCTTTGCAAGCTATTCACCTATATATTATTTGTTTACACTTGAATATATGCTTTCTTTTGCAAGTGTATATACATAGCTTTGTATATTTGTTCACACTAGAATATACTTGAATGTATTTTTATTTTATTTCCTTTTCTTTTGCAATATCACTTTAAAATATAATAAATTTCCATTTTAATTTTTCTTTAGATTTTATCTAAGCGTTAATTTATCTTATATGTATGTAATTTATTTTTTATTTAATTTCATAGTTTACCTTATATATAAAATTTTCTCTTGTATTTCTATTTTAATTTGTTGTTAAAATTTTAGCCAATGTTTACTTTGTATTTTATAGCTTATCCTTTATTTATTTATCTCTATTTATAACTCAAATATTTATTTTACTTCTATTTTTAGTTTAAATATTTATTATTAATTTTACTTTAATAATTATTGTTTTATATTTCTCTATATACATATATATTCACACATATATACAATATTTAACTTTAAATGATTTAACACATTTTTATTTGATTTCGGGGAAACTCGCACCAATTTATCAATTAATTTTACAAATTTTATTCAAAAATTAAATTAATTATCAATTTAAATTTAATTAAATCCGGGGTCGTTACAACCTTACCCCCTTAAAAAATTTCGTCCCCGAAATTTGCCAGGGAGATACAAAGATAGATGAAAAATGTTTCATCAAATCAAACTGAACATCTATTCTGCATTTGGATTACCAAATCAGAATATCAATAATAGATACGAGAACGAATCTTTTTAATGTTTTTCACATTATACTCGGGTTATCCAGATCTACGAAATATGCAGGGGCATCGGTTAGTTCGAAAGGATAACTAACCATTCGTAGAATATACTGGCAGTCAATTTGTATTCATATATAGATACAATTTCAAAACTTTTAATTTAGAACTAAAGTATACCTATCAACCATAGCAAACAATGCAAACAATTCATCCAAACAAACAATCCATCCGGTGTTTATGTCCCATGCAAATATATCAAATCTTCTTCCTGGATCTACCAGGAACCATCAAAGAATTGAGAAGAGATGTTGAACAAAAGAGATTGACAGAGAAGAGATTTATTCCCTTGTTGTTACTGGGTATTGACCATTTATAGTCGTATTTCCTTGTCCCTATCTCATCTTCTTCTTGCACTTATACTTACTATCAGTAGATAGTAAGAGAATTTACTGAGGCATATGGACAGATATCTTAGAGATACTCATTCTAAGGTATACTTCACCCTATCTCTAATGAGTTACTTAATGTGTTATAATCCTGAGCTAAAGTTCAACCTTAGCTCTGATACCACCTGTGAGATTCTTGAACTCGGCCTTTGAAAATCGACACCCGTAAGTCACTTGTACTCGAATGCCGCAGATTCAATCGTTGAAATTCGAGTCATGCCGGAGCTTATAACATAGTAAGTATAACAACACAGCGGAAGAGAGAAATCAATGATATCATATACAACTCCAATGAATACAATATCTAGAATGATAAACAACAATGATATCAATATTATACAACAATATCAGAGATATGATACAATGCTACAGCGGAAATAACAACAATGGAAGAGATCACTCCAAATGATCTACAAAAGAGAATGACTCCACTTCAGCTCGAACCACCATCACGATGCACAAAGATAAGCAACAACAGTCGACTGATCTCCAAAAACTGAACTAGCTTCAGATAATCTACTAAACCTGATTATCTAAAAAGAAACCCAACTCTGGACTGTTCGTGTGGAAAATTGTGGGCACCCAGAGTTTAGGAAGGGAACAATAAACTCCAAGTCAGTCATGGGACTGGTGTGAGTAACAAAAACAGTTTATCTTTAAACAAACAACAAAGGAATTTTAAACATTGAAATCCGCAATGCTTTTGGAAAATGAAACTACCATAAAACCTCCCGCAATACACACAATGCAAACGCAGAATTGGAGGAGATTTCTTCTTATGATAGTCAAACATGCTTACTACACAAAATCATTGGATTATTATTATTAGTGCATAGTGGAAAACATTTCGAAAGTATAATATTAATCTTAGCCAACATAGACATTTCGCACTTATGCCTACTATAGCTACTATGTTCTATAGCAGGTTACCGCCACATTCCATAGCAGGTTATACAACTAAAACCGTACAAGTCACGTATTGTTTCTTTGGATTTCCAACAAATGGTCAGGCCAAGGAATTTCCTACTACCACATAGAAATGCCTCTGGATGGACGTCCCGAGAACTAACTAGCTCTCTACCAACACAAGGCCGGGTTACCTCTTACACTAGGTAACTACTACACGAATATGCCACCCCCCGGTCCTTTTGAACCTTTATCCGAGGCCTCGATCACACAACAACAATCACACAGTAAATGAGATTGGAGCAACCACATAGGTTAAATATCAGGGCTTCATACCTGATACCACCCTTTTCCAGAAGGAAATGACATACCCTATAGGGAGCGACCCTCATAACCTTACCGCATCTTTCCTGTTTTGACCATTTCCGGTTTGTGAGGCTCGATGAGGTCTCGTCCACAAAGCTACGCTTTTTCACAAATCCATGCTTTGATCAAATGATCAAGAAATGACCATCAACACTCAGCATGCCACTCTACCAGATTGGGAGTATATCACTGATAACCTTCAACTACATAACCTCTGAGCTCGTACGTCTCAAAGAAGGGTGTTAAGCTAAGAGAATAAATTCTCCGCCACCAAACAGAAATGTATTTGAAAGAAATCAGCTTTATATCTCAAAGTGTAATGTCAAACATACAACCATACAAGTCTGATCCGGGTTCGAACATAACCGAAGGCACTTCCAAAGAAGCCCTTGCAATCCGGATAATTCCTAATCACGTCCGGACTTCCCACCACATATGGAGTATCTATACCGGGGACCAGTCGATGCAAAGACATTCGACGAGTTATCCTTTCGTTTTCTAAATATTCGTTCTTCACCACCGGTCTCCAAATGCAATCCATATACGACGTATCATTATTCGAAATGGGTTATATGACACAAAGTCCTCTCCCGGCTAAACCGAATAATGAGCGTAATATTTAAAAACATATGGATATTGGGATTTCAATTAAGTCACAACTTATTATCCAAATTTCCTCTTTAAATGGTTTAAACACATTACCATTTTAATCTTTTACAAAAAGATTCATTTCAAAAAGTTCACCCAGTTTCACAAAGATCTATTCATAGATTTTCCAAATCAATTTCCATTTCAATTGGATTAACTCATTAAATCTTTAAATCAAAGATTTAACTTATAGCTTTCAAAACAATTCCATTTCGAATGGTTTAAACAAATCACCATTTTAAATCTGTTAAAATAAACAGATTCAATTCATAGCTTTCAAAAAGAATTCACTCATAACTTAGAAAACTATTTTTCAATTCAAACTTGAAATTCCTTTAATTCAAATTGAAAATTCATTTCTTATATGAAAGCTTTTATCATTTGAAAACAAACAGTTTTCATTCCGGAAAACCTGATTCATTAATAAAAGTTAAAGTCCTTGGGTTAAATTCAAATTCTCAAAACCATACTTTTAAAATGGTTTAAATTCATATAAACATATTTATGACATCTTTAACCATAATTTCCAATCATGGAATTCAATTCCAAATTTTGAATTCAAATTCAAATTGAATTATTTAAATTGAAACTTTACCAAGTTATCCAAAATAACTTTTATCTTAAAAACTTCTTTTCGAAAGCTTTAACATTTAACCCAAATCCATTTCCAAAATCAATTGAAATTAAAATTTCAATTTCAAAAACATTAAATTTGAATCATCTGTGACTTAACTGATTTCCTCGTGAAATCCATATTTGTGTATGTAAAGGTGTAGTCCAGGGATTTCACATAGTAGTACAACATTACAGATCATCACATCATCACAGATTCAAATACAACAATATATTTGATAAGCGGTATATACTATAACGCTTACCTTTGATTCACAGATCACAGATATATATATCACAGATAATAAATTACAGTCATCCCGGATAAATAAATTACATTACAGATCACAACACAAATCAGGATATATCACAAAGCATCACATATCAGGGAATATCAAACAATTCAATCATCCAATAGAATCCAAACATTCATAAGTAAGATCAGTTAATAGTCTAATTAATTCAAATCAGATTAATTTCTTATGAATTACTAATCCTGGTTAATTAACATTAATAAATTACAAATCATTTTGATTAATTATTCTTTAATCATTTATTAATTAACCATTAATAATAAATTAATTAAACTTTAATTATTAAATTCACTATTTAATTAATTATCTTTAATTAATAAATTAACCCTTAATTAATTAATTACCATTTAATTAATAAAATTTCAATAAGTGAGCATCCCTAACCACTTACATTAATTAATTAATCTTTGATTAATTATCTTCAAATTAATTGCTTTAATTAATTAACCAAATTAATTAATCAATCTTTAATCATTAAATAAATTATCCTTGATTACTTTCATTAAGCAATTATCTTTAAGTGATTGATTACACTTTGATTACTTTTAATTACTTAATTAATTCAAAGATAAATCATTTATCTTACTTAATCACTTTATTATCATTAAAATCTTTAATCAATAAAATTCAAAATTAATCATCATTAACACATAATTTATTCAAAAGATTAAGGTTAATTAAAAACAAATTTCATTTTTAATTAATTACATTATTTATTAAATTTAAATTAATAATTAATAATTAATGTCACAAAAATAAATTAATTAAACTTAATTACTTTTAAAATAATTTTTTTTTAAACTTCAAAACTAATCCCATGTTTAAAACAAAATACTTTTTCAAAAGAAAATTTTAACATGTTTAAATTTAAATTAGTTTAAAACTGGTTTATAACAAACCCGAGTCCTCCCCGAGACACTCCCGAGACAAATGCATATTTACTTCGAGTTTTCCTAGAAAACAACCCGTATACTTTTATTTTCAAACTTAAATTTTTTGTTTAAGTATTTAACCCGGTTTCATTTGAAAATACCCGGTCCAAGACTCGAGCCAGCATCCTGATTCCCCGAAGAACACTACGAGTCACCAGCTCTTCTTCCTCAAAACACAAACTGATACACCACCAACCCCGTGCACATGCACCAGCCATCGCCGACGATCCAGTCTCCCTGATCACCTCCGACACATCGCCTTCTACCCACACTTGCCACCTGACCACCCAGAACTCGCCCCCTACCTCGAAATCGAAATCGAGTTCGAGCTCGAGCCAGGAAGCATAAACTGGAACAACCACCAGTCCCTGTCAACACCTCATATTTACGTCCTCGACCAACAGAGTACCTAGAATTCTGGCCAACCCTCTGTCGACATCCCCTCTACCATTCCCCGAAACCACGCCACACTTGATCAATCCAAGACGTCGAACGAGACCAAAAACGAAACCACGTTAAAACTAGGTTTACAAAAAGAGATTGCTCGCCGCTATCGCCACAGTGGTCGAGGCCGCCTCCGACCATTTTTCCTATCACCACCCTAGGCTCCTCCATCACCACTAGCAAGCTCGACCCTTCCAGTCACAAAGATCATCGGAAATCGCCAAAAGAATAAAATTCGAACGAACCTGAACTGCTCTAAATTCCTAGTTCTAAAATTTTTCATTTTTGCTTTAAAAATCATATTTTAGTAGAAGAATTCAGGTTATAAGCCTGAATTCGAGAATTATGGAATTTAAATTTTAACTTATTTTGAGTTTGCTTTTGATTTCTTGCTTTCCAGAGACTTCAACAGGTTATTTAAACTTGAATATATTTTTAAAAATTAGTTTAAGGTTAAACAAACAACATTTGTTTTAATTCTAAATCCAAACATCAAGTAGATTGAGCATAAATGATTTTTGAAAGCAAAATTTTGTTTTCAGAGTATCAGACAGTAAGCCTGTACAAAACACTTCTAGCTTTCAATTTAGATTTAGAGAATCATGTATATATATACAAGCTTATTCACAAATATATATATATATATAAATAACAGATTTATACTTTTAAAATTTGAGAAAAATATGCTACTCACCGTGTTTTCCAGGAGAAGAACAGAGCACTTCTTTTATGTTGAAACTGGTTGAAATTTGCAAGTTGAAATCTTTACTTGTTTCTCTGGTTTTCATTGAATGTTTTGATGTTTTTAAGTTGAAGTTTGTTTGAGTTTTGAATGATTATTACTTCAAGTTTTCTCAGCTTCAAGGAACGAAACTGGAATAAGAAAAGTTGATATATGGAAATGAAGTTACAGGGTGAGATTATTTTGTACAGGTGATATTTCCTTTAGTACAACATACCAGTGATATTTCTTTAGCTTTGGAGGCTGATGAGATATATTTGTGCGTGCATTAATTGATGTTGTACAACTTATATTTTTTTTTTCATTTTCTACTGTACAATGCATAAGTATAATATGGTGGCTTCCTTTGCAAGCTATTCACCTATATGTTATTTGTTTACACTTGAATATATGCTTTTTTTTGCAAGTGTATATACATAGCTATGTATATTTGTTCACACTGGAATATACTTGAATGTATTTTTATTTTATTTCCTTTTCTTTTGCAATATCACTTTAAAATATAATAAATTCCATTTTAATTTTTCTTTAGATTTTATCTAAGCGTTAATTTATCTTATATGTATGTAATTTATTTTTATTTAATTTCATAGTTTACCTTATATATAAAATTTTCTCTTGTATTTCTATTTTAATTTATTGTTAAAATTTTAGCCAATGTTTACTTTGTATTTTATAGCTTATCCTTTATTTATTTATCTCTATTTATGTTAATCCCTTTGTTTCAGCGACCTAAAACTTCGCGACCTAAGAGAAGTTTGCGACCTAACGAAGTCACGACCTAGGGAATTCTGCGACTTAGTGAGGCTACAACCTAAGCTACAGGAACGTCACGACATAAGAAAGACGCGACCTAAGAATGTCACAACCTAACTCATTGAAGTAGCCCAGCGACCTACGACCTAAGGAAGCTACGACCTAAGGAAGCTACGACCTAAGGAAGTTGCGACCTAAGGAAGTCCACGACCTAAGGTTTCAGGAAAGCTTGCGACCTAAGATCCAGAAGGACTTCGCGACCTAACTGTAAGGAAGCTTTGCGACCTAAGGACTTAAGAGACTTTGCGACCTAAGATCCAGAAAGCTTCGCGACCTAAGAGCAGAAGCCTTGCGACCTAGCAACAGAAAGGATTGCGACCTATGGAACTCAACGACCTAAGGTAGCTAGCGACCTAAAAGACTTAACAACCTAAGGTATTTAGCGACCTAAGGGACTTGACGACCTAAAGAGGTTAGCGACCTAACTGTTAAAGCATGTTCAGCGCCCTACGACCTAGAGCTCCCACGGCAATTCTTTAACTCGCTTGCGACCTACTACTTGATCAAATGAAGCTAAGCACAGCTTTACCAGCTAACTTCTGAAGCCGCAAGGGGATAGCGACCTAGTTAGGTCGCTCGCGACCTACGACTTAACTAAGGTCGTACGCGACCTAAGACTTAGGCAAAATTCCTGACCAGAAATCAGCTCCTATAAATACCCCATCACTTCCAACATTCAAAGGACTTTTTGGGCAATTCATTTCTCCAAGCGCCGTTATGCTGTCGAAGCCTCCTCTCATTCAGCAATCAAAGATCCTCAAGCATTCGAGACACTACAACAATCTTCGAGAGGAGCTCCTAACATCCTACACGGATTCGTCGAGTTTCATCATCAAAGATTGAGCTAGTAGACAAGAGTGCTTTCATGATCAAGTTGTATTGTATTTTGAAGGATATCGTATCAAATTGTAACCGAATCAGCAATAAAAGACTATAAAGTGGACGTAGGCTCAATTACGGGCCGAACCACTATAAATCTGTTGTTCATTTACTGCTTTTTCTGCTATTTTCAGCTTATATTCTGTTCCCGTACCAACGGGTGGTGCTTTCACAATTCTATTACATAAACCGGGTGTTAGCGTTCACTTTTTACCGTTAACATTTTGGTGCTTTCACTGAGAATTGAACTCAGGCGATCATCCACTGTTGCTTCGCAAAGACTCATAAAAAGAACCTCTCTTAAAAACCAGATCCGAAATAATGGCCCCTGGAAGAAGAGGTAGACCCATCAGATCCGGAAATGCTCACGAAGGAACTTCCGCTTCCCCAACAACAGACCAAGCAACTCCAACCGTTGGAGTCACCAGGGCTGAATTGGATGACGCAGTTTCTGGATTATACCAACAAATTGAAACTCAAAATGCTTTGATGATGGATAGAATAACTGCCCTGTTCGGGGCAAATCGTCAACCAGAAAACCATCAAACCACCCTTCCTGAAATGCCACCTTTCCAAGCTGATGGTTCTATGCCGCAACCAACTTATCATGAACATATGCCCGGGCAAACTTCCGAGGGAAGAACTAGTGCTTGCCCGGAGGTGTCTTTGAATAATAAAGAGTACCTGTCTGAAATGGTTGGCCGCATCATGAAAGAGAGCATGCAAAGGGAAGAGGATGAGGCTGACTGGGGATTCGCGCCAAGCAGAACTCCATTTACTGAAAGGATCCTGAGAGAGGAATTTCCAAGGAAATTTGCACCTCCTACTATCCAAGCCTATAGGGGAACCACTGACCCTAATCATTTCCTATACAAATACGATTGGCATATGACCGGTGCAAGAGCATCAGACGAGATCAAGTGTCGATACTTTCCGGTATACCTCGAAGGCGTGGCTTTACTTTGGTTTACAAAGCTTCCAGTTCGGTCTGTAGATAAGTTCTCTGACTTAACGCAAAAGTTTAAAGAACAGTTCAGATTGTATGCTTCAAAAGCTAAGGATATAATGTCACTGTCTAACCTTGAACAAGCGCCCGGAGAATCAATCAAATCTTTCTTGAGCCATTTCAATATAGCTTTGGCCGAGGTAGAAAATGCAGAACCACGCATGATCCTGACTTATTTGATGCGAGCCATTGATAAATCGAGTAAATTTGGGATATGGCTAAAGATGAAGGAACCAAACTCACTTGATAAATTTTATAAAAAGGCCGACGAGTTCATTCGCCTTGAAAGCCTTTCTACGACGTCGAAGGTGGTTGCTGCCCAAACTAATGACAACATTGTCCCATCTAAGAAAAGAGAATTTGAAAGTCAGAAAAGGGAGAATGAAGGAGGAAAGAACCAGGGAAATGAAAGGAAACCTCGCCGCTTTAATTCTTCGGATTATACTCCTTTAACTGATACACCAAGAAATATCTTTTTTGCAACAAAAGACGTTGTCCGGTATCCTAAGCCACCTGAGATGACGAAAGGTGCAAAGAGTAATGGAAAATTCTGCCAATTTCACAATCAACCTGGCCATGACACTGACCAATGTCGCCAGTTAAAGAAAGTGATTGAAGAATTGCTGGAACAAGGTAAACTCCAACAATACGTTAAGAGAAGCGGAGTCGATCCAACCTCATCCACTCGGGATCAACAACACCCTACCCATCAATCCGATTCTCACAACAACACTGCAGTGCAAGATTCAGAAAAGCTTGTCATTAATGCTATCACAGGGGGACCATACCCAGCAAGCAGAAGTTGGGATGACTACTAATTACCCACAAAACTGCGACTGGGGCATCTCTCACTTTCTCTGGCATAAAAATCCAAAAGCTATGAATAAAGCACAAATGGAAGTCCAGCTTGGAGATTCTGAAACAACAATAACTAGCATTCATTTTTACTTAACAACATTGCTTGAATTTGTAAAGATAATGATGGATGTGTAACTTCTGCATTGTAAACCGCTGAGAAATCAGCGTGACTCAATAATGAAAAACTATGCATTCTGTGTTTTCTATTATAAAATGCCTGTTATATTTCGATGTGTAAATACTCTAAATGTATTGCTAAAATGTCGATCTAATACTGCAGGTCATTAAAGCAAAGCTCACCCATCGCAAAGCTAAGCGAGCCTTAAAAATCATTTATTAAAGCAAATTTCAAGCAACAAATATTCCAAACTCAAATCCCATACAAGAGGAACTTCACATAAAAAGTTGACGGCTCCACTGTGTCAAGCCCTCGTTAACTGGTTGCGATCGTTGATATAAAAAGGCATCCAACCAAATAACTTGCGTTTACTCTGTGGAGTCATTCAACAGTGAAGTCTACTTCTTCGGATAAAGCAATTTACTTGCAAAAGAAAGGAAGACGCGCTTGGAAACGATGATAAAGGATTGCAGATTGGCGGATGATGATACAATATGAGCGGACAAACATGGAAGTAGCCAAAGGGAGGTATGCCTCTAAACAGGAAAGCCGGTAGATCCACTAAAGGGATACCTTCCCAAGCAGAAGGAATAAGACCCTCGCTAACTGATTGTGATGCATCCGATCAGGCAGCTTGTGTCCATCCCATGGACCTACTTGCCCCTAAGACGCAACCTTCCTGGCACACCAACCAAAGCCCTCTAACGAGGCACGCCAATAAATGGGAGTGCTTTACTCAATCAAAAAGATTGGTAGGACCACCGAAGGGGCACCTCGTTAATTGATTGCGATCGTTTGTACAAACAAACATCCAATCAAGCAACTTGCGCCTGTCCCGTGGACCCCTCCGACCATGAGAAAGTAACTTCCAGGCAATCACAAGCCCTCTTCGGAGGCACAAGCCCTCTTCGGAGGTACAAGCCATCTTCGGAGGCAAAAGCCCTTTTCGGAGGCACATTTCACCCGTGTAGAAGTGCAAAATGCTTCTCTTCAGAGACCCACTTCACCAGAGATGAAATACTACAAAGCCCTCTAACGAGGCACGCCAATAAATGGGAGTGCTTTACTCAATCAAAAAGATTGGTAGGACCACCGAAGGGGCACCTCGTTAATTGATTGCGATCGTTTGTACAAACAAACATCCAATCAAGCAACTCGCGCCTGTCCCGTGGACCCCTCCGACCATGAGAAAGTAACTTCCAGGCAATCACAAGCCCTCTTCGGAGGCACAAGCCCTCTTCGGAGGCATAAGCCATCTTCGGAGGCAAAAGCCCTTTTCGGAGGCACATTTCACCCGTGTAGAAGTGCAAACTGCTTCTCTTCGGAGACCAAAACTGCTTCTCTTCGGAGACCAAAAGTGCTTCTCTTCGGAAACCAAAATTGCTTCTCTTCAGAGACCAAAAGACCTCTTCAGAGGCGTACTTCACCTTGCTTGAAGTACCAAAAATAAACCCTTTACTGGGGCATAAAATCAAAACCTTCTTCAGAAGCTCATTTCATTGTACAGGAAAATTCACTTTCAAACAAATAAAAGTGATCATTCCCAGAAGTCGAAATGTTCTTCAGGAAGAAAAAGAAAATAAAAATTTCTCCAAAGACAAGATATACTCTATTAAAAAGCAGAATAATTCTTCCCTGAAAAAGTGGAAAGTTATTCTCTAAAATAAGAGTATCGGTCTTGTGAAAGCAAGAAATATTACAATATACTTGTGGTATGGGGGCAGCATTATACAATTCAGTTACAGTAATAAAAGTAATATACAAGCGACATACCACAAGTTCATTGCAATATCACGTAATAAAGATGTGGAGTAAATGCGTTCTTGAAACACAGACAAAAAGTTTGTACAAATAGAAAGAATCGTTTACTCCACACTTCAAATGAAAAACAAATGTATTCCTACAGACACAAGGATTTGTACAAGTAAAAATATCTATTTATTTCAACACTATGAGAATTTTTTTACATTGTACAGGTTACAAAACGAAGCGGAGACCGGTATCCGCACAATCCCCGGTCAGTACAAAAAGCAGAAAAGACAAAATAAGACTCATTTCTCCTTCTTCCCACCCTTGGAGCTTTTACCCGGCCTGGTAATTAGTTTCGAAGGCCGTATCGGAGAAGAAGGAGGAAGAGACTCAACCGGATCAATCTCTGCTTCATCTCCAGCAGCAGAAGAACTCTTCTTTCCTTTCTTCGAAACCACACGTTTCCCCTTCTTCTTGGAAGAAGACTCACTCCCCGGAGTAAGAAATGTAGAAAGTTTTGTGTCGTAGTCAAAAGACTGCTCCGGGGTCTTCTCGCTATCTTCCAGATCTTCTGCTTTCTGTTCCTCGGAAGCAGGTGGTTCATCCAAACCTTGGAGGGCTGCTATCGGTTCTTCCTGCGAACCTGGTTGAGAAGCTGGGAGAGGCGTAACTTGAGAAGGAGGAGGAACGGTAGCTGAAGAAGGAAGAATTGGTGCAGTTTCCGACACGTCCGCTGCATAATAAAAGAAATCAAAATCAGTATTCTCCAAGGAAAAAGAAAACAGTGGATCGTCAAAGCTTAAGTAATAAGTAAGAAGTTCGTCGAACTCGGTTGAATCGAATAAGCAATTCACTGAATTCGTCTCGTCAAAGTTACCTGGAGAAGCCGGTTTAGCGAGATCAATCTCAAATTCACGAGCCTGAAAATCCTTCATTGCCTCTTCTTCTGTAGGAGTGGTCACAACTGGATGTGAAGGATGAGAGCTGGAATCCATAATGTTTGCATCAGCCGAAGTGGAAGTATGAACAGGGACAGTTAAAGGAGCTTCCTTTATTGAAAGCTCTTCTCCCAGTGATTCAGCCCGCGCTTTAGCAAGCTGCTCCTTCCCTCTAACAAGAGCAGCGCGAGCCTCATCATCAAGATAGCGAGCCTCAAATTTTGCTTCCTCAAATTTTGCTTCATCATAGCCGGCACCTTTAAACATATCAAGTGCGGCTTCCCACACTTCAGCCAGAGTGATTTCATAATCTGGTCCCAGAAAAGCAAGGCTCCCACGACCCAGAACGCAGTGTAAATAAAAGTCGAATAAGGTAGAACTGATGTTTGCTTTTGTTGCCTCATGTGATTGCTCAGCCGCTTCTTTTTCGGCAATGGCAGCAACCCTACCAGTAATAGCCTCATCACGCGCTGTCTCAGCTTTAGCGAGTCGAGACTTTAGTAACTCAATTTCTACGTTCTGGGAAGTGACCTTTTCCCGCAGTTCGGTATTTTCTATGCGATATTTCTCAGTAATGTGCTGTTCGGCGGCAAGCTTCATTTCAACATCTCTTTGTGCAGCATGGCATCCCGCACCTGCTTCTGAAAGACTTCTTCTTTTTGAGTATATGATGCAGGAGAAGAAGCGAGATTTTCCTTAAGCTGCTTAACTTCAGATGCAAGCTTTGCGTTGTCGTCTGCAATGCTCGTCATCTCCGCATCATGCTGCTTACGCCATTTGTCCCATTCTGATTTATCGTTCTCCATGGTCATCATCGCCTCAAGGTTCATATGGTTGATCCTTTGAAGTTCATCAACCAGCTTCTGCCATCCAGACATTCTTTCAATATCAAGCTTGACAGCATCGACATTTCTCAGCATTGCCTGCTTATCAATGGGAACCAAATCTAAGTCAAAACGGACTCCTCTTAGACACCAATTCGGAAATCGGCTCTGAAGCGTCGGAGGGCCGTCTTTAACTTGATATTGTGGCCTGTTAATGATGGTTTGAATATCAGATTCCTTTAGAGGAGGAGAGCCGGCCGGAATATCAGAAGAAATGGGAGCGTTAGTCTTCTCAGAAATAGCAGACGCGTCACTTGGCTTAGACCGTTTGCTCGATTCATCAGTAATATGAGTTTTCCCTTTGTCATCATAAGACTTTCGCTTATGAGAATCGAAAGTTCTGTAAGAAGAATCATATCGGTCAGCATCTCTTCTTCTCTGCCGCTGCTCGTAATCCCATTTTTCTTGAGCCTTCCTTTGGGCCCGTTCCTCATCTGTCTCTCTCGGGTCACCAAGATATTTCTTAAAGTCATAGGATCCGCGACCTCCATGGCGCTGAAATGAGTCATAGTATGAGCCGGAGCGCCCCATCGGAGAATCTGAAAACGGAAAAGAAGTAAAGTTTAGAAATTTCCAGAAAGAAAGAGTAAATGCTTATAAGTGCAGAAAAATCCTAAGTGTGTGCGGCGTGCGAACTACGCGCGTCAAACTACAAACCACGCTTCAGTGCGGGAACGGAGACGACGGGTGTAGAAGGCGTCGAGGTCTGTTTCAAAGAGGAAGTCGCTTCAATGACAGGAGAGTTCGCCTTTGGAATATTATCCTTGAAAAGCTCTTGAGAAGTTATCATTATGTCACTCAAGTCATCGAAGGTGTCATCATTATGATGCTCAGCAGAGTTCTCCTTCTCAATTTCCACATCAGTTGATTTTTCAGAAACTCGAAGATTTTCTTCCTCTTCGATAATTGGGGCAAGTGCCGATTTGCTGACTAACCCTACAACATTTGTGGATGCGAAACACTTTATCAAAGCAGCCTCTACGACAGGTGTTTCTGATACAACTTCTTCTGCAGAAACTGGGGCATTTGATGCCTCTGCTTGAGAGCCCGAAGCATCTAATGTTTCTGCATCAGAACTAGAAATTTCATAAATCTGGGTCGATCTAGAAGGATGTAAAAGACCAAATTAGTGCAGAAATTCATCTTTCAGCAAGAATTTGGCACTCCTCTCTTCAACATCAACAGCACTCAAAGTATCTAAAATTAACTTGTGACTGGTATCTCGAAGTGGAGGAGGAAGTGCTGCAAAAAGAAAGAATGGAGTTAAGAATTTGACAGTTCGAGTTTTGGAAAGTCTTAAAAACAAATCGGAAAGAGGCAGTCTTACTTCCGACTCTCCAGATGGCATAAAATCCCGGAGGGCAGCGGACATAAAAGAATTGAGTCAAGAACCCATGGGCACTTTCGGGCAAGTCCAGAATTAATTTACGGTTCCTGGCACTCCTCACAAGTGTAATAGAGGGATGATCTTTGTTCTTTGCAAATGTGCACAAGAAGCGAATTTCGGCAAAACTGGGAAAACGGCCCAACGTTCTCCTGAAAAGCACACACAGTCCCAACAGGATGGAATATCCATTATGGTGCAGTTGAAAAGGGGAGATAGATAGCCGAAGGAGAAGTTCTCGAAGGCAATCATTAAAGGGCGGAATAGCTCCGCTCAAGCACATCTGACGATTCACAGCAACAAAGCCAAGAGGCGGCCTGTCAGCAGTGTCGCTTGATCCAGGAAGTAAAGCATCTGCTTCGGCAATGCCGAATTGGATGCACAATTGTCTGAAGACCTTGTGGCTCAGAGTAGTAGAAGTCCATTCCGGAGGGTCGTTCAGTGGAGTAGCAATTGGAAAAGCTTCTCCAGCCATTTCCAAGTCTTCCTATTGAGATGCCATTCTACACAAGGAACTGGACGATCAAATATTAAGGTGCATGTTTCCTAAAAAAGAGTGAAGTGTTGTGCAGAACTAACGCAATAACAAGAAAATATAAATGAAACTAAACTAGTTGATACTTGTCGATTATAAAGTTTCGGGGCTTGATATCTTAAGTCCAAGAACAGTGTTGTGTTGGTGCAAATAAATAAGCTTTAGTTGATCATTTCAATTTTGCTTTAATACTTCACTTGGATTTGTTAGTTCACAGCATTTCATTCGCAAAGTTCATTTAAGTTTGATATTCTTTGTCGACTAATCTGTCATTTGATATGGGCAATCAATGGCAGTATATTCGTCCCATTCTTTTTGTGAATATTGCTTCTAAACAGGTTAACAGCATTAAAGTTAAGGCAATCTGAAAAGAAGTACAACGAAGTCTAAATCAATTCAAATTCAAAAAATCAACCAAATTCTGCCTAAATTTCTAAGTTCTAGGTCGTTCACGACCTAACATAAGTCGGAGCAATTTTAAGTCGTGCTGTCCAACTTGAAGTGTTCAGGGCTTTACAAATTTGTTTCAAGTACTAGGTCGTTCAGCGACCTATCATAGGTCGGGGCATATTTAGGTCACACAATGTAACTGTGGATCAAGGCAATGCAATTTACTCCATGTCCTAGGTCGCATACGGTTTAGCATAGGTTGAGAATTCTTAGGTCGCAAAAGAGATTGGTCAGCTTCGTTTAATCTTACGACCTAACTTTTAAAGCCATCTAGATCTGCTAGGTCGCTGGCTTCTTCTCCAAACAATCCTACTGATCCAATAACCCGATACTGCTAGTATAAAGAAAACGATTCATCCTCTTCTTGGATCCCATTCATCTCTACATACCAACCGAATCGCCCATTAAATCAATTTCAAGTTCTTCGATTCATTACAAACATTACCGTGCATTCACGAATCATGTTAACATGTCGATCGCGACAATCATTCAAAAAACGAAACACAAATGCATGGAATCAAACTTGGGTTAGACAACATAAACTCGTGATTGGGCGGCGATTATGGTGGAATGGAGATCGAAACTCACTTACGTAGTTTGTTAGAAAGGATGAATCGTCTTTTAAACAAGTTGAATTCTCTCTTGGGGGTTCAAAGATTTGTCAATAGCAATGGGAAATTAGAGCAGAAGGATTAGGAGGAAGAAGGCGACTTAACAGTTTATATGGGCTGAGAATGGAAGGTGAATAGGCACGAAGTTTTAGGTCGTCCACGACTTAGCAAGGTTGAATCGAAGTATACGACCTATGGCATAGTCATATACCTCGAGGGGCAAATGTTAATCCCTTTATTTCAGCGACCTAAAACTTCGCGACCTAAGAGAAGTTTGCGACCTAACGAAGTCACGACCTAGGGAATTCTGCGACTTAGTGAGGCTACAACCTAAGCTACAGGAACGTCACGACATAAGAAAGACGCGACCTAAGAATGTCACAACCTAACTCATTGAAGTAGCCCAGCGACCTACGACCTAAGGAAGCTACGACCTAAGGAAGCTACGACCTAAGGAAGTTGCGACCTAAGGAAGTTGCGACCTAAGGAAGTCCACGACCTAAGGTTTCAGGAAAGCTTGCGAACTAAGATCCAGAAGGACTTCGCGACCTAACTGTAAGGAAGCTTTGCGACCTAAGGACTTAAGAGACTTTGCGACCTAAGATCCAGAAAGCTTCGCGACCTAAGAGCAGAAGCCTTGCGACCTAGCAACAGAAAGGATTGCGACCTATGGAACTCAACGACCTAAGGTAGCTAGCGACCTAAAAGACTTAACAACCTAAGGTATTTAGCGACCTAAGGGACTTGACGACCTAAAGAGGTTAGCGACCTAACTGTTAAAGCATGTTCAGCGCCCTACGACCTAGAGCTCCCACGGCAATTCTTTAACTCGCTTGCGATCTACTACTTGATCAAATGAAGCTAAGCACAGCTTTACCAGCTAACTTCTGAAGCCGCAAGGGGATAGCGACCTAGCTTAGGTCGCTCGCGACCTACGACTTAACTAAGGTCGTACGCGACCTAAGACTTAGGCAAAATTCCTGACCAGAAATCAGCTCCTATAAATACCCCATCACTTCCAACATTCAAAGGACTTTTTGGGCAATTCATTTCTCCAAGCGCCGTTATGCTGTCGAAGCCTCCTCTCATTCAGCAATCAAAGATCCTCAAGCATTCGAGACACTACAACAATCTTCGAGAGGAGCTCCTAACATCCTACACGGATTCGTCGAGTTTCATCATCAAAGATTGAGCTAGTAGACAAGAGTGCTTTCATGATCAAGTTGTATTGTATTTTGAAGGATATTGTATCAAATTGTAACCGAATCAGCAAT
The DNA here is from genome assembly GCA_030737815.1 of Allium fistulosum. Lineage (NCBI taxonomy): Eukaryota > Viridiplantae > Streptophyta > Magnoliopsida > Asparagales > Amaryllidaceae > Allium > Allium fistulosum. The sequence goes on along the minus strand of CM060906.1, from coordinate 100,653,756 downwards.
AAAAGACTATAAAGTGGACGTAGGCTCAATTACGGGCCGAACCACTATAAATCTGTTGTTCATTTACTGCTTTTTCTGCTATTTTCAGCTTATATTCTGTTCCCGTACCAACGGGTGGTGCTTTCACAATTCTATTACATACACCGGGTGTTAGCGTTCACTTTTTACCGTTAACAATTTATAACTCAAATATTTATTTTACTTCTATTTTTAGTTTAAATATTTATTATTAATTTTACTTTAGTAATTATTGTTTTATATTTCTCTATATACACATATATTCACACATATATACAATATTTAACTTTAAATGATTTAACACATTTTTATTTGATTTCGGGGAAACTCGCATCAATTTATCAATTAATTTTACAAATTTTATTCAAAAATTAAATTAATTACCAATTTAAATTTAATTAAATCCGGGGTCGTTACAACCTTCCCCCCTTAAAAAATTTCGTCCCCGAAATTTGCCAGGGAGATACAAAGATAGATGAAAAATGTTTCATTAAATCAAATTGAACATCTATTCTGCATTTGGCTTACCAAATCAAAATATCAATAATAAATACGAGAACGAATCTTTTTAACGTTTTTCACACGATACTCAGGTTATCCAGATCTACGAAATATGCAGGGGCATCGGTTAGTTCGAAAGGATAACTAACCATTCGTAGAATATACTGGGACTCAAATTGTATTCATATATCGATACAATTTCAAAACTTTTAATTTAGAACTAAAGTATACCTATCAACCATAGCAAACAATGCAAACAATTCATCCAAACAAACAATTTTGGTCCATCTGGAGTTTATGTCCCATGCAATTATATCAAATCTTCTTTCTGGATCTACCAGGAACCATCGAAGAATTGAGAAGAGATGTTGAACAAAAGATATTGATAGAGAAGAGTATCGTTCCCTTGTTGTTACAGGGTATTGACCATTTATAGCCATATTTCCCTGTCCCCTTATCTCATCCTCTTCTTGCACTCGTACTTACTATCAGTAGATAGTAAGAGAATTTACTGAGGCATACGGACGGATATATTAGAGATACTCATTTTAGGGTATACTTCACCCTATCTCTAATGAGTTACTTAATGTGTTATACTCCTGAGCTAAAGTTCAACCTTAGCTCTGATACCACTTGTGAGGTTCTTGAACTCGGCCTTTGAAAATCGACACCCGTACTTCACTTGTACTCAAATGTCGCAGATTCAATCGTTGAAATTCGAGTCATGTCGGAGCTTATAACATAGTAAGTATAACAACACAGCGGAAGAGAGAAATCAATGATATCATATACAACTCCAATGAATACAATATCCAGAATGATATACAACAATGATATCAATATGATACAACAATATCAGAGATATGATACAATGCTACAGCGGAAATAACAACAATGGAAGAGATCACTCCAAATGATCTACAAAAGAGAATGACGCCACATCAGCTCGAACCACCATCATGATGCACAAAGATAAGCAACAACAGTCGACTGATCTCCAAAAACTAAACTAGCTCCAAATAATCCACTAAACCTGATTATCTAAAAAGAAACCCAACTCAAGAGTGCCCTTGTGGAAAATTGTGGGCACCCAGAGTTTAGGAAGGGAACAATAAACTCCAAGTCAGTCATGGAACTGGTGTGAGTAACAAAAACAGTTTATCTTTAAACAAACAACAAAAGAATTTTAAACATTGAAATCCGCAATGCTTTTGGAAAATGAAACTACCATAAGACCTCCTGCCACACACACAATGCAAACGCAGAATTGGAGGAGATTTCTTCTTATGATAGTCAAACATGCTAACTACGCAAAATCATTGGATTATTATTATTAGTGCATAGTGGAAAACATTTCGAAAGTATAATATTAATCTTAGCTAGCATAGACATTTCACACTTATGCCTATTATATATACTATGTTCAATAGTAGGTTACTGCCACATTCCATAGCATGTTATACAACTAAAACCGTACAAGGCTCGTATTGTTTCTTTGGATTTCCAACAAATGGTCAGGCTAAGGAACTTCCTACTACCACATGGAAACGCCTCTGGATGGACGTACCGAGAACTAACTAGCTCTTTGCCAACACAAGGCCGGGTTACCTCTTACACTAGGTAACTACTACACGAATATGCCACCCCCCGGTCCTTTGGGACCTTTATCCGAGGCCTCGATCACAGAGTAAATGAGATTGGAGCAACCACATAGGTTAAATATTAGGGTTCCATACCTGATACCACCCTTTTCCAGAAGGAAATGACATACCCTAAAGGGAGCGACCCTCATAACCTTGCCGCATCTTTCCTGTTTCGACCATTTCCGGTTTATGAGGCTCGATGAGGTCTCGTCCACAAAGCTAAGCTTTTTCACAAAGCCATGCTTTGATCAAATGATCAGCAAATGACCATTACACACAGCAACACGTAGCATGCCACACTACCAAATTGGGAGTATATCACTGATAACCTTCAACTACATAACCTTTGAGCTCGTATGTCTCAGAGAAAGGTGTTAAGCTAAGAGAATAAATTCTCCGCCACCAAACAGAAATGTATTTGAAAGAAATCAGCTTTATATCTCAAAGTGTAATGTCAGACATACAACCATACAAGTCTGATCCGGGTTCAAACAGAACCGAAGGCCCTTCCGAAGAAGCCCTTGCAATCCGGATAATTCCTAATCATGTCCAGACTTCCCACCACATATGGAGTCTCTATACCAGGGATCAATCAATGCAGAGACATTCGACGAGTTGTCCTTTCGTTTCGAAATATCCGGTCTTCACCACCGGTCTCCAAATGCAATCCATATATGACGTATCATTATTCGGAATGGGTTATATGACACAAATTCCTCTCCCGGCTAAACCGAATAATGAGCGTAATATTTAAAAACATATGGATATTGGGATTTCAATTAAGTCACAACTTATTATCCAAATTTCCTCTTTAAATGGTTTAAACACATTACCATTTTAATGTTTTACAAAAAGATTCATTTCACAAAGTTCACCCAGTTTCACAAAGATCTATTCATAGATTTTCCAAATCAATTTCCATTTCAATTGGATTAACTCATTAAATCTTTAAATCAAAGATTTAACTTATAGATTTCAAAACAATTCCATTTCGAATGGTTTAAACAAATCACCATTTTAAATCTGTTAAAAATAAACAGATTCAATTCATAGCTTTCAAAAAGAATTCACTCATAACTTAGAAAACTATTTTTCAATTCAAACTTGAAATTCCTTTAATTCAAATTGAAAATTCATTTCTTATATGAAAGCTTTTATCATCTGAAAACAAACAGTTTTCATTCCGGAAAATCTGATTCATTAATACAAGTTAAAGTCCTTGAGTTAAATTCAAATTCTCAAAACCATACTTTTAAAATGGTTTAAATTCATATAAACATATTTATGACATCTTTAACCATAATTTCCAATCATGGAATTCAATTCCAAATTTTGAATTCAAATTCAAATTGAAACTTTACCAAGTTATGCAAAATAACTTTTATCTTAAAAACTCCTTTTCAAAAGCTTTAACATTTAACCCAAATCCATTTCCAAAATCAATTGAAATTAAAATTTCAATTTCAAAACATTAAATTTGAATCATCTGTGACTTAACTGATTTCCTCATGAAATCCATATTTGTGTATGTAAAGGTATGGTCCAGGGATTTCACACAGTACTACAACATTACAGATCATCACATCATCACAGATTCAAATACAATAGTATATTTGATAAGCGGTATGAACTATAACGCTTATCTTTGATTCACAGATCACAGATATACATATATACATATATATATATATATCACAAATAATAAATTACAGTCATCCTGGATAAATAAAATACATTACAGATCACAACACAAATTAGGATATATCACAAAGCATCACATATCAGGGAATATCAAACAATTCAATCATCCAATAGAATCCAAACATTTTCATTAGTAAGATCAGTTAATAGTCTGATTAATTCAAATCGGATTAATTTCTTATGAATTACTAATCCTGGTTAATTAACATTAATAAATTACAAATCATTTTGATTAATTATTCTTAATCATTTATTATTTAACCATTAATAATAAATTAATTAACCTTTAATTATTAAATTCACCATTTAATTAATTATCTTTAATTAATAAATTAACCCTTAATTAATTAATTACCATTTAATTAATAATATTTCAATAAGTGATAATCCCTAACTACTTACATTAATTAATTGATCTTTGATTAATTATCTTCAAATTAAATGCTTTAATTAATTAACCAAATTAATTAATCAATCTTTAATCATTAAATAAATTATCCTTGATTACTTTCATTAAGCAATTATCTTTAAGTGATTGATTACCCTTTGATTACTTTTAATTACTTAATTAATTCAAAGATAAATCAATTATCTTAATTAATCACTTTATTTTCATTAAAATCTTTAATTAATAAAATTCATAATTAATCATCATTAATAGATAATTTATTCAAAAGATTAAGGTTAATTAAAAACAACATTTCATTTTTAATTAATTACATTATTTATTAAATTTAAATTAAGAATTAATAATTAATGTCACAAAAATAAATTAATTAAACTTAATTACTTTTAAAATAATTTATTTTTTTTAAACTTCAAAACTAATCCCATGTTTAAAACAAAATACTTTTTCAAAAGAAAATTTTAACATGTTTAAATTTGAATTAGTTTAAAACTTTGAAAACTGGTTTATAACAAACCCGAGCCCTTCCCGAGACACTACCGAGACAAATGCATATTTACTTCGAGTTTTCCTAGAAAACAACCCGTATACTTTTATTTTCAAACTTAATTTTTTTGTTTAAGTGTTTAACCCAGTTTCATTTGAAAATACCCGCTCTAAGACTCGAGCCAGCACCCTGATTCCCCAAAAAACACTTTGAGTCACCAGCCCTTCTGTAACGATCACGAATTTTGCCCGCTCGAAAATCGACATCCATACTTTACATCGTACTCGAATGCCATAGATTCGACCGTTCAAATCCGAGTCGCCGGAGCTTATAACACAGTTAAGTAAATAACACAGCGGAAGAAAAGAATAATACATTGATATACAATATCTGATACAACAGAATGATACAATGAATATCAATATACATCAGAGATATGATACAACAAATAGCAGCGGAAAGAAAAGATAACATCAGCAACGGATAGAATATCTCCAATAGAATGCTCCAATCCATAGCTAGCGAAAAGCATGGTCAGTCGTCCAAGGACTGACTAGCTCCAGATAATCTACTCAACCTGAATATCTTAGAAACCCAACTCTAGACTGCCCGTGTGGAAAATGGTGGGCACCCAGAGTTTAGGAAGGGAACAATAAACTCCGAGTCAGTCGTGGGACTGGTGTGAGCAACAAAAACAGTTTATCTTTAAAAACAAATAGCAAAGAATTTTAAAGTCAATTCGCAATGCTTTTGGAAAATGAAACTACCATAAGACCTCCCACCACACACACAATGCAAACGCAGAATTGGAGGAGATTTCTTCTTATGATAGTCAAAGATGCTTACTACGCAAAAATCAAATCATTTTTGATATTATTATTAGTGCATAGTGAGGAAACATTTCGAAAGTAGAATATAAATCTTAGCCAGCATAGACATTTCGAACTATGCCTACTATAGTTACCATCTAAACAGTGGTGACCACCATAAGTAAATGGCAGGTTCTACAACTAATACCGTACACAGTTCGTATTGGAGTTTGGATTTCCAATAAATAGTCAGGCCAAGGAACTTCCCATTGCCACATGGAAACGCCTCTGGAATGACGTCCCGAGAAATAACCTAACATTACAGTTGGATCTCTGCCAACACAAGGCCGGGTTACCTCTGCAAAAATAGGTAACTACTGACACGCGTATGCCATCCCCCGATCGTAACCGATCTTCCTGAGGATCCTCGATTTCCAACAACCACAAAGTAATAAATTTGCAGTAACAACATAGGTTAAATATCTGGGCTCCATGCCATGATACCACCTCTATCCAGAAGGAATGACATACACTAAGGGGCGCTACTCCCTAGAACCTTGCTGCATCCTTCCTGTTTTGACCATTTCCGGGGTGTGAGGCTCGATGAAGTCTCATCCACAAAGCTATGCTTTGTCACAAAGCCATGCTTCGGGTCAAACAAATGATCAAAGAAATGATCACAAAGATATAAGGTCAAACAAATGATCATATCGCAAATGATCAAACAATGATCATCACACATCAACACTCACCATGTCACATTACCAAATTGGGAATATATCGCTGATAAATTTCAACTACATAACCTCTGAGCTCGTACGTCTCAAAGAAGGGTGTTAAGCTAAAAGAATAAATTCTCCGCCACCAAACAGAAATGTATTTGAAAGAAATCGGCTTTATATCTCAAAATGTAATGTCATACATGTATCCATACAAGTCTGTTCCGGGTTCGAACAGAACCGAAGGCACTTCTCACGAAGCCCTTGCAAATCCGGATAATTTCCAATCACGTCCGGACTTCCCGTCACTAAGGGTGATAAAACCTCTATATTGGGGATCAGCCGATGCAGAGTAACTCGACGGTAATCCTTCCATTTTCAAAAATATCCGGTCTTCAACACCGGTCATCAAATGCCATCCATTACGACGTATCACATATTCGGAATGGGTTATACGACCCAAAGGACCTTTCCCGATTAACCCGAATAGTGAGCGAAGTATTTAAAAATATATGGATATGGGATTTCAATTAAGTCACAACTTAAAACCCAAAATTTTTCATTCGAATGGTTAAAACAAATTACCATTTCAAATCTTTTAAACAAAAAGATTTATTTCACAAAGTTCACCCAGTTTTCAACAAAAATCCATTCATAGACTTCAAAACAATTTCCATTTCAATTGGATTAACTCGTTAAATCTTTAAAACAAAGATTCAATTTATAGCTTTCAAAACAATTTCATTTCGAATGGTTTAAACAAATCGTCATTCTAAATCTGTTAAAAATAAACAAATTTAATTTATAGCTTTCAAAAACAATTCAATTCAACTTGGAAAACCATTTTTCAATTCAATCTTGAAATTCCTTTAATTAAACTGGAATTTCATTTCTTATATATATGAAAGCTTTTATCATTTGAAAACAAACAGTTTCATTTCAGAAAATCTGATTCATTCATACGAGTTAAAGTTCTTGGGTTAATTCAAATTCTCTAATCAATACTTTTTAAAATGGTTTAAATTCAGATAAACACATTTATAACATTTTCAATCCCTAGTTTCAAATCATAGGATTCAATTTCAAACTTGAATTCAAATTTAAATCAAATTATTTAAATTTTCAAAACTCGATTAAGTTATTCAAAATAACTTTTATATTTGAAATTCTATTTCAAAAGCTTTTCACTTTAAACCCAAATTTCCAATTTCAAAATCAATTGAAATTAAAATTTCAATTTCAAAAACATCAATTTAAATTATCTGTGACTTAACTGATTTCCACGTGAAATCCATATTTGTGTGTGTAAAAGTGTGGTCTAGGGGTTTAACACAATAATGCAACATGATGAATCATCACAGACCAAACTACGGGATATTGTTGATAAGCGATATAAACTATAACGCTCATCTTCATTCACAGATCACAAAGATATATCACAGATAAGTAAACTACAGATCACAACATAAATCAGGATGTATCACAAAGCATCATATATCAGGGATATCAAACAATTCAAATCATCCAATATAATCTAAGTATCCATAAGTAAGATCAGTTAACTATCTGATTAATTCAAATCAGATTTAAATTCTATGAATAAATTACTAATTCTGGTTAATTAACATTCATAAATTACAAATCATTTTGATTAATTATTCTTTAATCATTTATTTATTAACCATTAATAATAAATTGATTAACTTTTAATTATAATTCATCAACCTTTAATTATTAAATAATTAATCCTTTAATTATTTAATTCACCTTTAATTTATTAAATAAACTTTTAATTAATCATATTAATTTATTCAATCACATAAATTAAATCTTTAAATAAATTAATCCTTTTTAATTTCATCAAGTAATTTATCCCTTAATGACCCACCTTAATTAATTACATTAATTATCTTTTAATTTATCACATTAACATATTTACTTTTAAACAATCACATAAATTAATTTACCCTATTGATAAATTTTCTTGAAATAATTTATAAATCAAAAATCATTTCTTAATTAAGGTTTCTATTATACTTATTTCAAACACTTGCTTGATTCAAGCATTATCAAATTCCATTCAAGATACTTAGAGGTATATTCATAATCATCATATAAATTTTTCTTAAAATCAATTTATTTTCAAAACAATTTAAAAATGATTAACTTTAACCCTTTTTCCTTTGAAAACTTGTTCTTATTTTTTTGTTTAAAACCTTGGTACAATATTTGTTTTACAATTTAAAACCTGGTACCCATTCTATTTTCAAAATTTTGAAACCTGTTATACTTCAAATAACCCGAGCCAAACATCTATTTTCCCGAGTCATTCACGAACTCGCACGCATATGACTTTCCTCGAGATAATCACGAGAGAAACTCGAACAGGTGCCGCGCCTTCCTTCTTCCCCGAAGATTCAAATTCCACTGGACATTAACGTGCACGCGTGCACGTACACGTTAGAAACTCGCCGTTCCGATCATCGACGACAACGCCGACATGTCAGAGACCACCTCCTCTAATGGTACTACTACCCAGATCTCTGAATTCACTTCGAAATAGAAAACGAGCAAATCGACAAAAACTGGAACCCAACCACCATCCACATTTCGCATCGACGCTGACGATCTACTCCACCAGAAATCACGCGACTTTGTCCAAAGCTGCACACTACCTCAAAGCGTCCATTTCCTAGCTCCGGTCCATTTCGATCAACCTCTGGTGATGCCGTGACTCCTCAAACCCAGTCGACGAAACTGCTTCTCAAACCCTAATTCAACGAACTCACGCCGCCACGATGATCTATAATTTTATCCATTATTTTTCCCATACTTACTGATACTACCTCCACCTTCACCCAAAATCCCGACCACAAAAGACCTCGTGATCATCAGATATTACCCAAAATCCCATTCCTAGTAAATCCCCAAATCCCCATTCATATCGATACTAAAATTTGAGATTTATGTTTTAAAAATCCTAGATTTTGAAGGTGATTCAAGATATAGAATTGAATTAACAATTTGTAACATTCGAATTTAATCATAAATCTAAGTTTTGTTCTGTGAAACTAAATTTACAGCTGTAACATTTCACTAACATGCTTAATACAATTTTTAGGCTATAGTTTAAGTTTAAACCAACTTATTTTGTTTAAATTCTAAATCTAAAAAGAATCAGATGAAGAGCAGATCATTTTTAATATTCATTTGCAACCTACAGATGAAGAACATAGTAGGAAAGGATACTGAATCACAGACATGTACACAATATATTCATATGTTTATATAGATATATAAGTAATCATATAATCAATCATGCAAGCAAATATCATCAATTAGATTCAGGTTTATTTGCATGAAATCAGGATTTATAACAGTCTTAATGCTTGTTTACTCACAGTTTCGAAGAAGAAGGAACATAGCAGGCTTTTAAAGGAAGAGTTGCTCACCTGACATTGAAAAATAGAGGGATTGCTTTTTGAAAACTGGAAAGTCTTGCAAACTAAAATTTGAAACTTGAATACTTCTGATGTTTTGATTCCAGAGATCAAATGTCTTGCTTATGTCTTAAAACTGGAAGCTTTAAAAACTGGCACTTGATTCCAGGCTTTTGAAAGAGATTTGAAGATGAAACTTTGAAATGCTTTGATCAAGCTTTGCATTTGAGATAGCCTTGCTCAGGCTTTTGAAAGAGGTTTTACTTTGTATTGTTTAAAGGAATCGAAATGAAGAGGGAACTTGATATAAAGGAAACAATGTAGAGGCTAAGTTATATTTGTACAAAATAAATAATCTTAGCTGGTACAAGCATTAATATATTTAGATCAGAGAATTTTTTTCCTGGGTATGCAGCTGAAATGGAGACATTGGGTACAAGTCATTTATTAGCAATGTCATACATATCTTCCTTATTCCTATTTGCATGTACCTATATGTTATTTTGCCTCTTTTCTTGCCTGCAAAACTGGATGCTAAAGTACAAATATTTCTTTACTTTACTTTGTAATCTTGTATGTATTTTACTTCCTTAACCTGCCCATCTAAATTCTGCTATAACACATATATTTATTTTACTTTTTTTTAGACTTGCTTCTTGCCTGCCAGCTTTATGTACATATATATTTTACTTTGGTCAATGTTCTTTTACTTGCCTGCATTTCGGCTGAGATGATGTAAATGTGTGCTAACATTTATTGCTTTGCTATGTTCCAGGTAGTAGCTTGCTTTTCACGTTTATTCTTTTCTTCTGTATGTTTTGTTCATAACCATTTATTTTTTACTTGTTTTGTATTATCAGATCTATCTAATTCATTTATTCTTAGATATCTGTGATTCGTCTTTATAATACTACTTTATAATTAAAGCTTTGTTGTTAGATTTTAGTCAAATATTGCTTTTATTTTTTTATGGTTCATCTATTTATTTATTTTCTATCTCTAACTCAAATATTCATTTTCAAACTTTAATACTAATTGCCTTTATAACATTCTTTTATAAATCATTTCTATTTTAAATTTGTTATCAAATTTTTTATTTAAGTGTTACTCAAATTCAATATATACAAATTTTCAAATCCTAATAACTTTATATATTTTTCAAGTTGAATCGGGGAAACTCGCTCCCATTTATAATCAATTTTACAATTTTTATTCAAAAATTAATTTAATTATCAATTTAAATTCATAAGAAATCCGGGGTCGTTACAAACTTCCCCCCTTAAAAGAATTTCGTCCTCGAAATTCACAGGCACGAAAACAAAGACAGATGAAGAATGTTTCATCTAATCAAACTGAACATTTATTCTGCATTTGGCTTACCAAATCAAAATATCAAAATCAGATACGAGAATGAATCTGTTTAACAATCAACAAAATACTCGGGTTATTCGGATCTACGAAATATGCAGGGGCATCGGTCAGTTCGAAGGAATAACTAACCATTCGTAGAATATATCGAGATCCAAAGAATAGATAGATATATGGATATAATTTCAAAACTTTCAGTTTAGAACTAAAGTATACCTAGAACCATAACAAACAAAGCAACCAATTCATCCAAACAAACAATTTTGGCTTATTTGGAGTTTATGTCCCATTTTAATATATTGAATCTTCTTTCTGGATCTACCAGAAATTATCGATGAATAGAGAAAAGATGCTGGACAAAAGAGATTGATAGAGAAAAGATTACTTCCTTATTGTTACAGGGTATTGACCATTTATAGTCGTATTCCCCTGTCTCTTATCTTATCCTCTTCTTGCACTCATATCTACTATCAGTGGATAGTGAGAGAATTTACTGAGGCGTACGGACGGATATCTGAGAATTACTCATTCTAGGGTATACTTCACCCTATCTCTAATGAGCTACTTAACGTGTTATACTCTTGAGCTAAAGTTCAACCTTAGCTCTGATACCAAAATGTACCGATCACGAATTTTGCCCGCTCGAAAATCGACATCCATACTTTACATCGTACTCGAATGCCATAGATTCGACCGATCAAATCTGAGTCGCCAGAGCTTATAACATAGTTAAGTAAATAACACAGCGGAAGAAAAGAATAATACATTGATATACAATATCTGATACAACAGAATGATACAATGAATATCAATATACATCAGAGATATGATACAACAAATAGCAGCGGAAAGAAAATATAACATCAGCAACGGATAGAATATCTCCAATAGAATGCTCCAATCCATAGCTAGCGAAAAGCAAGGTCAGTCGTCCAAGGACTGACTAGCTCTAGATAATCTACTCAACCTGAATATCTGAGAAACAAAACTCTAGACTGCCCATGTGGAAAATGGTGGGCACCCAAAATTTAGGAAGGGAACAATAAACTCCGAGTCAGTCGTGGGACTGGTGTGAGCAACAAAAACAGTTTATCTTAAAAAAAAATAGCAAAGAATTTTAAAGTCAATTCGCAATGCTTTTGGAAAAAGGAACTACCATAAGACCTCCCACCACACACACAATGCAAACGCAGAATTGGAGGAGATTTCTTCTTATGATAGTCAAAGATGCTTACTACGCAAAAATCAAATCATTTTTGATATTATTATTAGTGCATAGTGAGGAAACATTTCGAAAGTAGAATATAAATCTTAACCAGCATAGACATTTCGAACTATGCCTACTATAGCTACCATCTAAACAGTGTTGACCACCATAAGTAAATGGCAGGTTCTACAACTAATACCGTACGCAGTTCGTATTGGAGTTTGGATTTCCAATAAATGGTCAGGCCAAGGAACTTCCCATTGCCACATGGAAACACCTCTGGAATGACGTCCCGAGAAATAACCTAACATTACGGTTAGATCTCTGCCAACACAAGGCCAGGTTACCTCTGCAAAAATAGGTAACTACTGACACGCGTATGCCATCCCCCGATCGTAACCGATCTTCCCGAGGATCCTCGATTTCCAACAACCACAAAGTAATAAATTTGCAGTAACAACATAGGTTAAATATCTGGGCTCCATACCTTGATACCACCTCTATCCAGAAGGAATGACATACACTAAGGGGCGCTACTCCCTAGAAACTTGGTGCATCCTTCCTGTTTTGACCATTTCCGGGGTGTGAGGCTCGACGAAGTCTCGTCCACAAAGCTATGCTTTGTCACAAAGCCATGCTTCGGGTCAAACAAATGATCAAAGAAATGATCACAAAGATATAAGATCAAACAAATGATCATATCGCAAATGATCAAACAATGATCATCACACAGCAACACTCAGCATGTCACATTACCAAATTGGGAATATATCGCTGATAAATTTCAACTACATAACCTCTGAGCTCGTACGTCTCAGAGAAGGGTGTTAAGCTAAAAGAATAAATTCTCCGCCACCAAACAGAAATGTATTTGAAAGAAATCGGCTTTATATCTCAAAATGTAATGTCATACATGTATCCATACAAGTTTGTTCCGGGTTCGAACAAAACCGAAGGCACTTCTCACGAAGCCCTTGCAAATCCGGATAATTTCCAATCACGTCCGGACTTCCCGTCACTAAGGGTGATAAAACCTCTATATCGGGGATCAGCCGATGCAGAGTAACTCGACGGTAATCCTTCCGTTTTCAAAAATATCCGGTCTTCAACACCGGTCATCAAATGCCATCCATTACGACGTATCACATATTCGGAATGGGTTATACGACCCAAAGGTCCTTTCCCGGTTAACCCGAATAGTGAGCGAAGTGTTTAAAAATATATGGATATGGGATTTCAATTAAGTCACAACTTAAAACCCAAAATTTTTCATTCGAATGGTTAAAATAAATTACCATTTCAAATCTTTTAAACAAAAAGATTTATTTCACAAAGTTCACCCAGTTTTCAACAAAAATCCATTCACAGACTTCAAAATAATTTCCGTTTCAATTGGATTAACTCGTTAAATCTTTAAAACAAAGATTCAATTTATAGCTTTCAAAACAATTTCATTTCGAATGGTTTAAACAAATCGTCATTCTAAATCTGTTAAAAATAAACAGATTTAATTTATAGCTTTCAAAATCAATTCAATTATAACTTGGAAAACCATTTTTCAATTCAATCTTGAAATTCCTTTAACAAAACTGGAATTTCATTTCTTATATATATGAAAGCTTTTATCATTTGAAAACAAACAGTTTCATTTCAGAAAATCTGATTCATTCATACGAGTTAAAGTTCTTGAGTTAATTCAAATTCTCTAATCAATACTTTTTAAAATGGTTTAAATTCAGATAAACACATTTATAACATTTTCAATCCCTAGTTTCAAATCATAGGATTCAATTTCCAACTTGAATTCAAATTTAAATCAAATTATTTAAATTTTCAAAACTCGATTAAGTTATTCAAAATAACTTTTATATTTGAAATTCTATTTCAAAAGCTTTTCACTTTAAACCCAAATTTCCAATTTCAAAATCAATTGAAATTAAAATTTCAATTTCAAAAACATCAATTTAAATTATCTGTGACTTAACTGATTTCCACGTGAAATCCATATTTGTGTGCGTAAAAGTGTGGTCTAGGGGTTTAACACAATAATGCAACACGATGAATCATCACAGACCAAACTACGGGATATTGTTGATAAGCGATATAAACTATAACGCTCATCTTCATTCACAGATCACAGAGATATATCACAGATAAGTAAACTACAGATCACAACATAAATCAGGATGTATCACAAAGCATCATATATCAGGGATATCAAACAATTCAAATAATCCAATATAATCTAAGTATCCATAAGTAAGATCAGTTAACTATCTGATTAATTCAAATCAGATTTAAATTCTATGAATAAATTACTAATTCTGGTTAATTAACATTCATAAATTACAAATCATTTTGATTAATTATTCTTTAATCATTTATTTATTAACCATTAATAATAAATTGATTAACTTTTAATTATAATTCATCAACCTTTAATTATTAAATAATTAATCCTTTAATTATTTAATTCACCTTTAATTTATTAAATAAACTTTTAATTAATCATATTAATTTATTCAATCACATAAATTAAATCTTTAAATAAATTAATCCTTTTTAATTTCATCAAGTAATTTATCCCTTAATGACCCACCTTAATTAATTACATTAATTATCTTTTAATTTATCACATTAACATATTTACTTTTAAACAATCACATAAATTAATTTACCCTATTGATAAATTTTCTTGAAATAATTTATAAATCAAAAATCATTTCTGAATTAAGGTTTCTATTATACTTATTTCAAACACTTGCTTGATTCAAGCATTATCAAATTCCATTCAAGATACTTAGAGGTATATTCATAATCATCATATAAATTTTTCTTAAAATCAATTTATTTTCAAAACAATTTAAAAATGATTAACTTTAACCCTTTTTCCTTTGAAAACTTGTTCTTATTTTTTTGTTTAAAACCTTGGTACAATATTTGTTTTACAATTTAAAACCTGGTACCCATTCTATTTTCAAAATTTTGAAACCTGTTATACTTCAAATAACCCGAGCCAAACATCTATTTTCCCGAGTCATTCACGAACTCGCACGCATATGACTTTCCTCGAGATAATCATGAGAGAAACTCGAGCAGGTGCCGCGCCTTCCTTCTTCCCCGAAGATTCAAATTCCACTGGACATTAACGTGCACGCGTGCACGTACACGTTAGAAACTCGCCGTTCCGATCATCGACGACAACGCCGACATGTCAGAGACCACCTCCTCTAATGGTACTACTACCCAGATCTATGAATTCACTTCGAAATCGAAAACGAGCAAATCGACAGAAACTAGAACCCAACCACAATCCACATTTCGCCTCGACGCCGACGATCTACTCCACCAGAAATCACGCGACTTTGTCCAAAGCTGCACACTACCTCAAAGCGTCCATTTCCTAGCTCCGGTCCATTTCGATCAACCTCTGGTGATGCCGTGACTCCTCAAACCCAGTCGACGAAACTGCTTCTCAAACCCTAATTCAACGAACTCACGCCGCCACGATGATCTATAATTTTATCCATTATTTTTCCCATACTTACTGATACTACCTCCACCTTCACCCAAAATCCCGACCACAAAAGACCTCGTGATCATCAGATATTACCCAAAATCCCATTCCCAGTAAATCCCCAAATCCCCATTCATATCGATACTAAAATTTGAGATTTATGTTTTAAAAATCCTAGCTTTTGAAGGTGATTCAAGATATAGAATTGAATTAACAATTTGTAACATTCGAATTTAATCATAAATCTAAGTTTTGTTCTGTGAAACTAAATTTACAGCTGTAACATTTCACTAACATGCTTAATACAATTTTTAGGCTATAGTTTAAGTTTAAACCAACTTATTTTGTTTAAATTCTAAATCTAAAAAGAATCAAATGAAGAGCAGATCATTTTTAATATTCATTTGCAACCTACAGATGAAGAACAGAGTAGGAAAGGATAATGAATCACAGACATGTACACAATATATTCATATGTATATATAGATATATAAGTAATCATATAATCAATCATTCAAGCAAATATCATCAATTAGATTCAGGTTTATTTGCATGAAATCAGGATTTATAACAGTCTTAATGCTTGTTTACTCACAGTTTCGAAGAAGAAGGAACAGCGCAGGCTTTTAAAGGAAGAGTTGCTCACCTGACATTGAAAAACAGAGGGCTTGCTTTTTGAAAACTGGAAAGTCTTGCAAACTGAAATTTGAAACTTGAATACTTCTGATGTTTTGATTCCAGAGATCAAATGTCTTGCTTAAGTCTTAAAACTGGAAGCTTTAAAAACTCGCACTTGATTCCAGGCTTTTGAAAAAGATTTGAAGATGAAACTTTGAAATGCTTTGATTAATTTCAAGCTTTGCATTTGAGATAGCCTTGCTCAGGCTTTTGAAAGAGGTTTTACTTTGTATTGTTTAAAGGAATTGAAATGAAGAGGGAACTTGATATAAAGGAAACAATGTAGAGGCTAAGTTATATTTGTACAAAAGAAATAATCTTAGCTGGTACAAGCATTAATATATTTAGATCAGAGATTTTTTTTTTCTGGGTATGCAGCTGAAATGGAGACATTGGGTACAAGTCATTTATTAGCAATGTCATACATATCTTCCTTATTCCTATTCGCATGTACCTATGTTATTTTGCCTCTTTTCTTTCCTGCAAAACTGGATGCTAAAGTACAAATATTTCTTTACTTTACTTTGTAATCTTGTATGTATTTTACTTCCTTAACCTGCCCATCTAAATTCTGCTATAACACATATATTTAATTTACTTTGTATTAGACTTGCTTCTTGCCTGCCAGCTTTATGTACATATATATTTTACTTTGGTCAATGTTCTTTTACTTGCCTGCATTTCGGCTGAGATGATGTAAATGTGTGCTAACATTTATTGCTTTGCTATGTTCCAGGTTGTAGCTTGCTTTTCAAGTTTATTCTTTTCTTCTATATGTTTTGTTCATAACCATTTATTTTTTACTTGTTTTGTATTATCAGATCTATCTAATTCATTTATTCTTAGATATCTGTGATTCGTCTTTATAATACTACTTTATAATTAAAGCTTTGTTGTTAGATTTTAGTCAAGTATTGCTTTTATTTTTTTATGGTTCATCTATTTCTTTATTTTCTATCTTTAACTCAAATATTCATTTTCAAACTTTAATACTAATTGCCTTTATAACTGTAACAACCCGCATATCTATCGATTTTATATTTAAATATTTTATTTAAATATTTTATCGTTAGTCGGATGTTAGTCCGAAAAGCTACTTTTTGCATACGGTCAAATTAGGACTCGAGACCACTTCCATTGAGTTCAAAATGACGTTTGCGATCTTTTTGAGTGTAAACTTCGATATGTTTGGAGATAGTGAAATTTTCGACACTTTTTCCCGCCTTTGACTTTGGTTTGGACTGCACCCCTTTAGTTTAGCCCAACCATCTTCCTCACTCTATCAAAACACTTCAAGCTTTGTCAAAAATGGTGGTGGGAAGTGGAAATTAAAACTCCAAACACAAATTCTATTGCAAATCCGAGATTCAACATCAAATTCACGTGAAGAACATTGCTTCAAGCTTGTTGGTGTTCTTGCTTTGCTCTCAAATCTCCATCTTCATCAAATTCCGTGAAAAGGTGAGATTTTTGATCTCATATCTTGCCTATAATTGTCATTGGACTGTTGGGGATGATCCCTCATCACTTTAGCATGTTTGTTTGCATTTGGTTTGGATTGGATTGGCGAAAAACTACAAATTTTGGCGTTTTGGTGAGTTTCTGGCCTTAAGTCGTTTCTGGCCATCGCTAAGTCGTCCACGAGTTAAGCCTAAGTCGTAAGTCGTTCGCGTTGAAATGTCACACGGAGCATTAGTCGTTCCAGGCCTTAAGTCGTTCTGGGTGTGCTAAGTCGTTCGCGAGTTAAGGGCTTAAGTCGCGCGCGTTTAAAAGTCACCGCCTTTGTATTTCTGTTCGCCTGTGCTAAGTCGTTCACGTGTTAAGCCATAGGTCGTCCACGAGTTAACCCCTTAAGTCGTCCACGAGTTAACATCTTAGGTCGTCCCCGAGTTAAGAGTTAAGTCGTTGCCTTCTGCTATCTCGTCCTGGCTTAGGTCGTACTGAGATAAGTCGTTAGGTCGTATAGACCTTAGCTCGTAGCTCGTATTTGAGCTTAAGTCGCTAAGTCGTATCGACTTTAAGTCGTTGGGTCGTACACCCTCTTAAGTCGTAAGTCGTTTGCGAGATAAGCAAGTACTAAGTCGTTCGCGAGTTAAAACCTTAAGTCGTAGGTCGCCTCCGACCTAATATTTCCCCTGTTATTTCACTAGGTCGCTTGACCTTAAGTCGTAGGTCATCTCCGACCTTACCCTTGGTCTTGTTAGTTCGCGTGAACCCTTAGGTCGTATGACCTACTTTTCCTTAGGTCGCTGGACCAGCTTGCCTTCACTAAGTCGTACCCCGTATTACTCTGCGTAGGCAATCTTATCTGAAAAGCATTCATCAGAGTTGCGCAGCGGAAGCGTGTGGGCCCATAACCCACAGGTCCCAGGATCGAAACCTGGCTCCGATACCAAGCTGTGACGCCCCACCTCTATACCCACGCTAACCAAGAACACTACGATGTAGTGCTGTCAATTAGCACGGAGAATAAGGCTGTGGAGGAGCGACCATCCATGTAACTTCTTTGTGCGAGCACCGATACGTCAGATAGTATAGAATGCATATCTTTTAAGGAGGAAATCCGACATACCGATACAAACACAAAGCTATCACACGGTGGCTATATATAATCTTCGGAAACAAACATAGAAATAATCATAACATAAATCAGTCACAGACATCCATATCACAAAGGCGGAAGAAGATATAAATAAATATATAACACATGAAAGTGTACATCAGAGTAGTGGTCTGAATCGTGGATCTTTCAGACCACTACTCTGATGTACACTTTCATGTGTTATATATTTATTCATATCTTCTTCCGCCTTTGTGATATGGATGTCTGTGACTGATTTATGTTATGATTATTTCTATGTTTGTTTCCGAAGATTATATATAGCCACCGTGTGATAGCTTTGTGTTTGTATCGGTATGTCGGATTTCCTCCTTAAAAGATATGCATTCTATACTATCTGACGTATCGGTGCTCGCACAACGAAGTTACATGGATGGTCGCTCCTCCACAGCCTTATTCTCCGTGCTAATTGACAGCACTACATCGTAGTGTTCTTGGTTAGCGTGGGTATAGATGTGGGGCGTCACAATAACATTCTTTTATAAATCATTTCTATTTTAAATTTGTTATCAAAATTTTTATTTAAGTGTTACTCAAATTCAATATATACACATATATATACAAATTTTCAAATCCTAATGACTTTATATATTTTTCAAGTTGAATCGGGGAAACTCGCTCCCATTTATAATCAATTTTACAATTTTTATTCAAAAATTAATTTAATTATCAATTTAAATTCATAAGAAATCCGGGGTCGTTACACCTTCTTCCTCAAAACAAAAACTGAAAATTCTGGCCAACCCTCTGTCGACATCCCCTCTACCATTCCCCGAAACCACGCCACACTTGATCAATCCAAGACGTTGAACGAGACCAAAAAGAAACCACGTTAAAACTAGGTTTACAAAAAAAAGATTGCTCGCCGCTGTCGCCACAGTGGTTGAGGCCGCCTCCGACCATTTTTCCTATCACCACCCTAGGCTCCTCCATCACCACTAGCAAGCCCGACCCTTCCATTCACAAAGATCATCGGAAATCGCCAAAAGAATAAAATTCGAACGAACCTGAACTGCTCTCAATTCCTAGTTCTAAAATTTTATATTTTTGCTTTAAAAATCATATTTTAGTATAAGAATTTAGGTTATAAGCCTGAATTCGAGAATTATGGAATTTAAATTTTAACTTATTTTGAGTTTGCTTTTGATTTCTTGCTTTTCCAGAGACTTCAACAGGTTATTTAAACTTGAATATATTTTTAAAAGTTAGTTCAAGGTCAAACAAACAACATTTGTTTTAATTCTAAGTCCAAACATCAAGTAGATTGAGTAGAAATGATTTTTGAAAGCAAAATTTCGTTTTTAGAGTATCAGAAAGTAAGCCTGTACAAAATACTTCTAGCTTTCAATTTAGATTTAGAGAATCATGTGTATATATATACAAGCTTATTCACAGATATATATATAGAGATAGATAACAGATTTATACTTTTAAAATTTGAGAAAAATATGCTACTCACCGTGTTTTCCAAGAGAAGAACAGAGCACTTCTTTTATGTTGAAACAGGTTGAAATTTGCAAGTTGAAATCTTTACTTGATTCTCTAGTTTTCACTGATTGTTTTGATGTTTTTAAGTTGAAGTTTGTTTGAGTTTTGAATGATTATTACTTCAAGTTTTCTCAGCTTCAAGGAACAAAACTGGAATAAGAAAAGTTGATATATGGAAATGAAGTTACAGGGTGAGATTATTTTATACAGATGACATTTCCTTTAGTACAACATACCAGTGATATTTCTTTAGCTTTGGAGGCTGATGAGATATATTTGTGCGTACATTAATTGATGTTGTACAACTTATTATTTTTTTCATTTTCAACTGTACAATGCATAAGTATAATGTGATGTCTTCCTTTGCAAGCTATTCACCTATATAGTATTTGTTTACACTTAAATATATGCTTTCTTTTGCAAGTGTATATACATAGCTATGTATATTTGTTCACACTAGAATATACTTGAATGTATTTTTATTTTATTTCCTTTTCTTTTGCAATATCACTTTAAAATATAATAAATTTCCATTTTAATTTTGCTTTAGATTTTATCTAAGCGTTAATTTATCTTATACGTATGTAATTTATTTTTTATTTAATTTCATAGTTTACCTTATATATAAAATTTTCTCTTGTATTCCTATTTTAATTTGTTGTTAATTTTAGCCAATGTTTACTTTGTATTTTATAGCTTATCCTTTATTTATTTATCTCTATTTATAACTCAAATATTTATTTTACTTCTATTTTTAGTTTAAATATTTATTATTAATTTTACTTTAATAATTATTGTTTTATATTTCTCTATATACACATATATTCACACATATATACAATATTTAACTTTAAATGATTTTACACATTTTTATTTGATTTCAGGGAAACTCGCATCAATTTATCAATTAATTTTACAAATTTTATTCAAAAATTAAATTAATTATCAATTTAAATTTAATTAAATCCGGGGTCGTTACATGGGATGATGCATTTTCGTTTCGGAAACGGAATGGGCTTTTCGCATCGTTATTGTCGTTTCAAACCAATTCGATATGTGTAACGACCCGAATTTTCCATCGTTTAATTTGGAATATTTAAATGGGTTTAAATGTTGAATTTGAAATATAAATCGATTTTGAATATGGGATTACTGGTTAAAATTATATAATGAATTTAAATTTTGAATATGAATCGAAACGATTTCTAATGTTGAAGAAAATTCTATTTAAATTAGAATTTAGTTAATAAGGTTGTAAAACTGAAATTTCAAGTGATTTCACAAAATTTTGAAATCGTCGATTTAATCGATGCATTAAAATAGCGACTCAGGGCACAGTCTCAGAATTCGACAAAACTAGTTCCATTGGATCCGTAAAAGTGTATTACTATCGGATTTCAAATTTCATAGCGTTTGGATTTACCGTTTGGTCGTGCGATCTGAAAATGCCTAGAAATAATTTAATTGAATTTAATTTAAATAGTCGATTTAAAAAGCTATCTTCTACATACGATCGAATTAGGTTCCGGAACTTGTTCCATTGGGTACAGAATAGTGGTATAACATTAGGAACGCCAGGTGGCATGCCTCGGTAGGAGTTTGGGATTTTAAGTTTATAAAAATGAGATATTTTAGAGTTTAATAATATATTATATTGCAAAGTCAAACCTTCTAGAGCACGCTACCCTCCTTAGTTTTAAACCGCATATTCCCCTTTCCCTTCGTTTTCTCTAAACTGAAAATAAATTCTAACATATGGAAAAAAAGGAAAAAACCAAGAAAAGGAGATCGCGTTGCTTAGGAGCACGTCGATGGCAGAGGCAATCAAAGAGGCATGAGGCGCGCCATGATAGTGGAATGGGGCGGGGAGCTCGAACTAGGGCTAGAGGATAAGGTTCGATCGTGTGCACGCATATACGTGGAGGAGCAGTTGGAGCAGCGCGTAGGAAGGGAGGCTGGTGGCCAAAGTCCTGGCGGAAGGCGAAGTCGATGGATGGAGGGCTGCAGTTTGGGTTCTAGGGTTTTGAATGGTGCGCGTTTGCTGGGTAGGGTCGCAAGGGCGGCGGTAGTCTTTGGCGTGGGCCAAGGTGTGTGTGTTGCGCACGACAGCGCTATGTTTGGTGGAATAGAGGTCAGGTATTCTTGCATGCTGTTGTAGTCACGATATGGGTTTTGGCACTGTCGATTTTTGTTCGTGCCTGGATGATGGCAAAAGAGAGGTAATTTAATTTAAAAGAATTTTAATTAATGTTAATCATGTTTAAACTTATTGAAAAGAAAAAAAATCATTAATAAGTAATTAGTTTGAATTAAATAATTAGTCGATTAACTATATTATAATTGTAAACGCAGGAAATTATTGTCAAGGACAAAATTTCTTAACATTTTAACCTCAAGGATAGACCTTCAGTATTTTAACCTGAAAGACAACTTTCTTTAGGTATCAGTTTTTATTTATTGACAGCAGTTTTTAGGTATCGGTTTGTAGTTATCGGTAGCAGTTTTTAGGTATCAGTTTTTAGTTCGGTAGCAGTTTGGAAGAATGTTTGTCCTTGTGAATAATTTTTAGGAGAATGTTTGTCCTTGTGGTTAAAATATTGAGGTCGTGTCCTTGAGGCTAAAAATATATAAAATTTTGTCCTTTAAATTAATTCCCACTTGTAATCGTTAATTTATAAATAATTCGAAATTTGCATATATGAGGTTCAATCGAATGGAATCAGTCATAGGGGGTTTGGAGCTGCGGAATCCGAGCAAAAGAATTTAAATTGGAACGATTAGCAAATTAAAAGTGAAGGTGAGTAAATCTCACTAATTTGGATTGCTGGTATCGATTTAAAATAGTTAAATTATTTATTAGTGGGTTGGATGAATTTATAATAATTTATCAGTTGAATAGTATTATATATATAGTAGTATATATTAGTAGTTGGATATATTTCCCGCCTATTGGAGCAGATGAGACCCTATGCGCCCCATATAATAGCGGATGACTCTATATTACCACGATGTCCAGTCTTGAAGTGGGATTGGTATTTTATGTTATCTAACATATGTGGATGTAGGGAAACAGGTTGGAGGGATCCAACTGGATTCCTCAAATATATATTGATTGTTTTTCGTATATACTAATATATGATGGAATTGAATAATCTGTTATAGATTGTTGTGTGATTTGAATGTTTGGATGCTATATTAGCACTGGCCTTAATTTTGGGTATTTTAAAAACCATAAATATTATTTTTTGAATTTAAGGAAAAAAGGAGATTTTTGAAAATAAAAATAATTATATCGAAAATTGGATTACTTAAAAAGAATTTGATTGGATAAACAATAAATTTGATTTTGGTTTAACTTAACTAGTCCGTAAATGGTTTGAATAGAATTTTTAAAAATAATCTATGTTAAGGATTTTTAAATGATATCTGGAAAATGTAAAAAGGGATTGAAATCGATATTAAAAATTTTAATGGTGGAATAAATGGAATTTATAAGGAAATGGATTTATAAAATGAAATTTATAAATAGGATTTGTTATCATAAACAAGTAAAACCCTAAGGAGTTATAAAAATTTATAAACGATGTTTATAAATAAGGGAAAACGATGGCAGTTGCTAAATTTGGAATGTAAAATTCATAAGGTGAATTTATATTAGAATATGGAAACAGTGTTGAGGAAAATAGTGGATACTATTTTTGAAAAGTGGAAACGATTAGGAGAATCAGAATGAAATCGATGGGTTGTGAATCAAGAGGAATCTATAAATTAATTGGTTATTAAGATTTTAAAAATATATTTTTTGACTAAGAAATTAAGTTGTTTTAAAAAGGGAAGTTTTATTTATCAAACTATGTAATCTTGAACTAGTAGAATTGAAATACATCGAAAAGTGAATTTTTCAAATGCTTAATGTTTATTTGAATAAATCCAAATTTTTAAAATCAGCTTTGAAAATTGATTTGTTTATCTAAAAATGAGTTATTGATGTTTATAAAAAGAGTTTCAATATTTTAAAAAATTACTTGAACATGTTTTAGAAATAAATTATTATTTTTTAAATACTTATTATATATGTGTATTTGTAATGATTTAAATTTATTTATAAATCTTCTCGAGGTTTGAAAATGGGGTTTATTTCGTAGATGGGGTTTATAAGAGAAATTATCAACATGGAATTTGAGGAAATGTAAGGAAAATTTCCGAACTATTTAAAAAAAAGTGAACTTCGAAAAATGAATTAGGATTCATAAAAGATATAACGACCCGTAATTTTTGATAATTAAAAATAGTTGATTTAATAAAGTTTTGTGATTTAATGTTGGAAGAAATAAAAATTTGTGATTTAATAATAAGAATATAACTGGAATAAAATGCAATAGTATTAATTTAAGGTAATTGATGGCTGCCTTAAATGAAATTCCAATTAATTAAAAAGATTAAAAAGTTATAATTGGTTATAGATTGTAAATTAATTGTAATAACATGTATTAATTGATAATTGGATTACAAGAGTAATGGATAATTTAAATGTTGATTAATTAATGAAATAATGTGTAAGAAATTGAAATTGGATAAGATTAGTATAGTGTAAGTTGTTATAACATGTGTTGTAAATAATAAACATACAAATGTGATTAAATATAGAAATGGTGATAATTGTTATATGTTACCAATTTATTTAATCAATCATAATTAAATGAAATTAAATGTTACGTAAAATGAGTTACGACGAAAACTGTAAAGGTTGAATGCAATAAAATGTACAGAAAGGTTAATTACATTCACAAGGCAATAATTAATTTAATAAATGAGTGAAACCAAGATAAATTAAATTATTGGGATTTAAATTTTAATTAATGTGAAAATTGATAAAAACTCAATGTAATTGAAATACTGCAACTAATATGGTAAAAGATGATAATTGTAGAATATTAGTGTAATAAATTGTGACGCCCCACCTCGAGACCCACATTAACAAAGAGTATTACTAGGTAATACCGTCTGCTAATGCGGAGAATATGGTTGGTTAGGAGTGACCATCTATAGCCCTGTCTTAAATACCTATTGATACGTCGATAAATGCTCTATATTTTTTTCTTTCTAATTCAAGTGGATCGACATATCCAATAAATACTTAATACGAAGCCATAGGTGGCTATAGGATCTGTCAGAACAAAATACAACAACTCTAATGCAAAACACATCACAGAACAACAGATAATCAAATATATACCACATATACATATAAACCAATGTTAACTATGCCCATAGAGTAATGATTGATTGAATAAAAAAGATTGAAATCAAATTAAATCAATTTATTGGAATTAAATTTTAATTAATTGGATTTAATTACAGTTGAAATTGAACACTGTAATTAGTGTAATAGTCAACACTGAATTGATATGTAAATTTGTTTTAAATTATTGTAAATGTCTAAGTAATCAAAAATGATAAAAAATTGTTAGTTATTAAACTTGAAATTTAAAAAGTGATTTAATTGAATTAATAATAATTTATTTAATTTACGTGAAAATAGCCATTTGGCCACTGTCTCGGATTTTGACGAAACCAGTTTCATCGGATCCGTAAAGGTGAATTATTGTAAGGTTCCAAGTTTCGTAGTGATCTGACTTGTCGTTTGAACATACGGACTCGAAATGCGTAGAAATCAATTTAATTAAATTCAATTGGAATCAATTTGAAATAAGCTGATTTTAAGCTAACTTCTTCATACGATGGAATTAGGACTTAAAACTTATTCCATTGAGTTTAAAAATATTGAAAACATCTATTTTGATATATGGGATGACCCACTTTAGTTTCAAAAATGAAATGGGCTTTTCGGGTCGTATTTGTCGTTTCAAATCAATTCGGATATTATTCTTTCATATTGGGCTTTGTTAATATAAATAGACTTTGTTTCTCAACCCCTAGAAGTCTTTCAGTCTATTCTGTACGTACATTAACTTCTATCTATTCCTTCTTCAATGGCGGAAGCAAAATCAAATTGCAAACCCTCAATCAAATTCCAAAACCAATTTCAAAATTCAAACTCTCCAAACCCTCAATCAAATTCCAAAACCAATTTCAAAATTCAAACTCTCCAAACCCTATCATATTATATATCAATTCGAAGCTCTCAAGGAGCGCATTCTAGATCTACAGTTTGTTTTTAAACTTGAGTCTCTGTCTGTCCGGAATTTTGAGATTAAATCTCGACCATCCGTTTGGTGGTTGATGATCATCGGTGGATCGTCGAATCGTGGGTACCGATGCGTAGAGAGGGACGAGTGGAGCGCATCCATGTGGTTGGTTTGGCGAATTTATGGTTGGATTGGGCTTGCAAATTCGATAGGGTTGAATGTTGAGGTGGCGGTTGCCTCCGTCTTTGCTCGCGATGGTTGACCATTGGGTGATCGGAGGGGGTCGAGGAGGCTTGGGAATGGACGGCGGCTCTGATGGCATAGTTGACCTAGGACGCGATGGGCGTTGGAGATGCGGCAATGTAAGGGTTAGTGGCGGCCGCGTGTACAAGAAATCATGATTTGGGTTCCTGAGAGCTTGAAGCGATGCTGACTTGTAGTGGTGAGGGTAATTAATTTACTCTTTATTTTAATTAAATTTTAATTTTCCAAATGTTCTAACATATGTAACTTTTACATACATGTTCGGATTTGCGCGCGATTTGTTTTGTTAGGATCGTATCGAAATTTCAGATATTATGGAACTTGTTTGGACGAATTTTAAGACTGTTCAAATTTGGGCCTTATTTTGGATTTCAAATCGATTTGGAATCAAAGGTGAGTGTTTTAACCCACTCATAATTACTAAACTATCTTATGTTAGTTAAATTAAATTTATGATGTGATTAGAAATTAATTGATCAATGTTTGGTATGTTTAAATTGTCATTCTAGTTAAATTTGAGTTTTATTGCATTTAATCATCGTTTAATTTAATATTGAATTTAATTGTCAATTCAATACATGTAAATGATAATCTGTTATCTATGGATGTTTATTGGTTGATTTAGATGATGATTGTGATGGATGTTTGATTGTTGATATTGGATGACTTGATGTTGTATTTTTATATTGTTATAACACTGCAAGTTCCCTATAGGTTGAAATGATACATACCCGAACGATCTATAGATTAGGCAAAAAAATCATTATGGGTTGAAATGATATACTCGAGCTATTTTATGGATTTTTATTTAACTCGGGATTGCGGCTTGAAATGATATATAACCGTAAAAATTTAAATTGTGGATTGAAATGATAAACATCTGTATCACTTGACCATAGGGTAGAAAATTTTATACGGACAACGGATTGGTTAAATTAAATGACTTTTAATTCTTTAAATTTTGAATTCAGTTAACCGGCACTTTTGAAAAAGAAATGTATTTATATAAACTGAATTATTTTCGATAATCCAAGCGTTAATGCTGAAATTGGAATTGATTTAATGAATTGTTCAAAGGATTTAAATTTGAATTTCAAAGTTGAAGTATCAAAAATAAATGAATTTATCGGAATTGAGTTATTGAAAATGTTTGGATATAACTTTGAAATCTATTTAAATTAATTTAAACTATTTTAATGAATTTAAAATATTTTAATCAATTTAAAACTATTTTTAATTTATTTTAATCTATTATAACCTGTTTAATCCAATTTAATCTATTCTACCTATTTTAAACTAATTAAATTTATTTAATCTATTTTAAATCTATTTAATATAATTTAAATCTATTTAATCTATTTTTAATTTAAATAATCTATTTAAAAAGCTATTTAATCTATTTTAAATTTATTTAATCTATTTAAAAATCTATTTAATCTATTTTAAATTTATTTAATCTATTTTAAATCTATATAAAAAAATTTAAATCTAATTAAATCAAATTTAAATCTATTTAAACTATTTTTACTATTTAAACTATTTCAATCTATTTTAAACTATTAAAACTATTTATGACTATTAATCCATTTTAAATAATTTCAGACTGTGTAAAGTTGATGTATTTATATTTGAATCCTTGATGATGATACAACTTAAGTTGGAATTGATATCTTTTTGTGAAATGACATATTTGAGTAAATATGATTTTGAAAGTGAATATGCTTTTGGAAGTGAATGTATTTTGAAAGTGAATATGATTTGAAAATGACATGGTTTTGGGAATATGATATTTTGATATCAATTGTGAATTGACTTTTTGAAATATAAAAGAACCATCTGCTGTATAATAAGCGTTGATTATCAAAGAGACCGGAATCGGATATTTTCGTACTCTCTACCAATACCAAAAACCACTTTAACAACTATGTACGTGGTGGAGATTCCAGAAATGAAGTAGGATGGTTTGGCGAACGATTCTATATGATGTATTTATGTGACCCTGACTCCCGTGAGTCAGCTTAGATGTGACTAAAACAGGAGCCACGCCGGGCTAAGTGAGGTCATTCCTCCTATCGGACATGCTTCTTCGGTACCATATTATGACTTTGTGATGATTTGGTGGCCACCCCTTGATTTTTGATTTTGGAAGTGTGTTCCGAGGTGGGCGGTATTAGCTGCTATGCATTACCACCAGTCCGGATTCGCATTTGGTATATCTACACTGGCATTGCCTCGAGTGCCGTGTTCACATGCCCTATCGCGCCTTCTACGAGTTTGGTTTGTACCATACCTATGGAGTGCCTTCTGATAGCCCTTCAGTTTACAGAGGAATTACTGAACTGTATAGACTATGGGAATATATAAAAATGTGTTAAGGGGATATGGGTAACGCCTTAACGCTATTTCAATACTTTACTTTACTGTAGACACTATTATAATAGCGTACTGTACTACATAGTAGATAGTTTAACTGATCCTTAAGAGATGGTAATCTCGAACATCTTTTAAGTTATTGCACTCACGTTAGACAATGGATAGGAGATGTCAAACCCCGTAAACATCTCCGACACCGTTACACTCATATTTATATACTGTTGATTTAACTTACATAAGATCTTTTAGTTCTGACTTGAATGTTTTGTCTTTTCAATTCGCTCGGGTCAGTATATGCTTTTCAGTGTATCGAAGACTGCTTTTTGGAGGACGAAGACGAAGATTTAGTACTATTACTATTTATGGTATTCATACTACTGCATCATGCTATTCCGCTGCATTATTTATTTATACTGCTGTATGTACTCTGATTTTGTATTGTAAAAGTGTAATCAAATGTTATTCGTAAAACAGCTTCATGAACTGTTTATTTGATTTTTAATTTTGTCATTCCGCTGTGAGATTCTTTACCCCATAACAATCTGCCCTTTTGGATGGTTTGAGTCTAACGTGTGTGTCTGCTTAAAATGTCCAAAAAGGCCAGTCGTTACAGTTGGTATCAGAGTTTTGGTTTAACCATAACCTTAGCTTTGTGGGGTTTGACTCATATAGAATAGGTTTGAGTCTGACGAGTCGCTGAGTGTATATATACGAGAGAGCGTATTTGTTAGTGTTATAAAAGGTTTTTGTATTGTGTTAATTTTTTCTGTTTTGTATTTATAAATTCTGGTCGGTGCATAGGACGCTATGACATCGATAGGGATTTCTAAACACTTAATAGGACAGACCGAAACAATATTGTTTTGAAATATAGGTAAATGAAATAATTTTGCCTATTATATATTTTGTATATAAAAGAACATATTTTAAATAGGGTAGTTGGATGTAATATGTTGTTTGTTAGGTAGAAAATTTTATAAATATTGATTGAAAATAAGATTTACAAATAAAATGAATATAAATTAGAACTTGAGAACTTAAGTTTCGAGATTTTGAAAATTTCTTTTGAAAGATTTTGGAATATAGTATTAATATTATTTGGAAGTATTTTCTGATATAAATATTTCAAGGTGATTTGAAAGAAATGTTTTAAAAAGAAATTTTTAAAGGAAATAAGTTATGTACTCCCTTCTCTGTCGCTGGAAAATATATGGAAAATATATTATAACCTATTTAATCGAATTTAATCTATTCTACCTATTTTAAACTAATTAAATTTGTTTAATCTATTTTAAATCTATTTTAAATCTATTTAATATAATTAAAATCTATTTAATCTATTTTAATTTTATATAATCTATTTAAAAATCTATTTAATCTGTTTTAAATTTATTTAATCTATTAAAAATCTATTTATTCTATTTTAAATTTATTTAATCTATTTTAAATCTATATAAATCATTTTAAATCTAATTAAATCAAATTTAAATCTATTTAAACAATCCTTACTATTTAAACTATTTCAATCTATTTTGAACTATTTTAAAACTATTAAAACTATTTATGACTATCTATGCTATTTTCAAAAATTTCAGACTGCTTAAGGTTGAAGTATTTATATTTGAATCCTTGATGATGATACAACTTAAGTTGGAATTTGGAATTGATACCTTTTTGTGAAATGACATATTTGAGTAAATATGATTTTGAAAGTGAATATGATTTTGGAAGTGAATGTGATTTTGAAAGTGAATATGATTTGAAAATGACATGGTTTTGGGAATATGATATTTTGATATCAATTGTGAATTGACTTTTTGAAATGTAAAAGAACCATCTATAGTGTAATAAGCTTTGGTTGTTAAAGAGACCGGGATCAGATATTGTCATACTCTCTGCCAATACCGAAAACCACTTTAACAACTGTGTACGTGGTGGAGATTCCAGAAATGAAGTAGGATGGTTTGGCGAACGATTCTTTGTGAGGTATTTACGTGACCCTGACTCCCACCAGTCAGCTTAGATGTGACTAAAATAGGAGCCACGCCGGGCCAAGTGAGGTCATTCCTCCTATCGGACATGCTTCTTCGGTACCATATTATGACTTTGTGATGATTTGGTGGCCACCCCTTGATTTTTGTTTGGAAGTGTGTTCTGAGGTGGGCGGTAGTAGCTACTATGCGTTACCATCAGTCCGGATCCGCATTTGGTATATCTACCCTGGCATTCCCTCGAGTGTCGTGTTCACATGCCCTATTGCGCCTTCTACGAGTTTGGTTTGTACCATACCTATGGAGTGCCTTCTGATAGCCCTTCACTTTACGGAGGAATTACAGAACTGTATAGACTAAGGGAATATATAAAAATGTGTTAAGGGGGATATGGGTAACACCTTAACGCTATTTTAATACTTTACTTTACTGTAGACACTATTATAATAGCGTATTGTAATACATAGTAGATAGTTTAACGGATCCTTAAGAGATGGTAATCCCGAACATCTTTTAACTTATTGCACTCACGTTAGACACTGGATAGGAGATGTTGAACCCCGTAAACATCTCTGACGCCTTTACACTCATATTTATTTACTGTTGAATTAACTTATATAAGATCTTTTAGTTCTGACTTGAATGTTTTGTCTTTTCAATTCGCTTGGGTCAGTATATGCTTTTCAGTGTATCGAAGACTGCTTTTTGGAGGACGAAGACGAAGATTTAGTACTATTACTATTTATGGTATTCATACTACTGCATCATGCTATTCCGCTGCATTATTTATTTATACTGCTGTATGTACTCTGATTTTGTATTGTAAAAGTGTAATCAAATGTTATTTGTAAAACAACTTCATGAACTGTTTATTTGATTTTTAATTTTGTCATTTTGCTGTGAGATTCTGTGTTTGTTTCCTTTCTTTCTCTGTTTTTTTCTATTTACCCCATAACAATCTGCCCTTTTGGATGGTTTGAGTCTGACGTGTGTGTCTTCTTAAAATGTCCAAAAAGGTCGGTCGTTACAAAAGAAGTTAGAAATGGATATTTGGAATTATAAACAAGTGTTTTGACTTTGGAAATATTAAAGGAAATTAATTAAGTGTGACGATCCCGAATTTTATATAAATTTAAATTGATAATTTATTTAAATTTTCGAATTAAAATTGTATAGTTAATTGGAAATTTAAGCGAGTTTCCCCGAGCTCTAATAAATTTTGTATATACCATTTAAATTTAAAAATATGAAAATTTGTATATATGTGAATATATATGTATTTGGATATATATGAGTAAATTTGAATTTAAATATTGTATATATATGTATATATTAGATTTGAAATAAAATCTTAAACAAATGGTTTAAAAAAAAAATATAGAGATATATATATATATATATATATATGTATATACTTTGGATACCAGATAAATAAAAGATTTAGAATTTAGAATTGATGTCAATTTAAGTTTTAAAAATAAAATAAAGATAAATATATGTGTAAACAAGAAAAAAATAAACAAAAGTACTTACTAACATCTTATCAGCCGAAAACAAAGAAATGCAAGGTAAAGGAATAAACAAAGTAATATGTACATAAGGTAATTAATGCAACATACCTCTAGCATTTAATGAAAGCATCTTTAGCCATGACTATTGTAAAAAAAAGAAATAAAATAAGATAACATCACCTGTACAACTCATTCCTTTATATATCAATCTTCTTCATTTCGTTCATTCAAAACAAAACCTGGAAAGAAAGTATAAATCAGAGTGAAAAATCAAGAAGCATTTCAAAGCAAATCAAGTCACAAGATTTAAGGTAGAGCAATCAGTTTCCAGCTTTTTCAAACAAAATCACTTACAGGCATAAGCTTTCTCCTCTGTTCTTCATCTTTACAGGTGAGCAAACTTCCATTTTTAAAACTTGATCTCCTTTATTTTCTTAAGTCTGTGATGATGGATGAAAATGATAAATTGAAATGATTTATTCTGTTTAGGTATACAAATTTAAACCACTGAATGTATGCATGTATGTCTGTATGCATATGCATACCTCTGTTTGACAGGCCTAAGATCTCTTCAAAAATAATTCTTATCTCTTCATCTAAATCATTATGAAATATGATGTTTAAAAGGAAATTGATTTTAATAATGTGATACAAAAATTTAAGATAAAAACAAGTAGAATTATGAAGCATATTTATCTGGAAAAAATAAATTTACAGTGACAAATTTAAAATTGGTCATAAATCAAATGTGTAGATTTCATGTTTCAGATACATGTTTAGATTCGTCTTCGAAAGTTATGATTTTTAAAAATAGTTTTGTGATTTTTAAATTTGGGAATCGAGTGAGCTTTTGAGTTGAACAGAAAATGAAATCGTGACCATTTCTGGCGATCGCGAGGTCTGGTGGTCACGGGGTTGATGCTGAAGCTAGATGAGTGATCGAGGAGTTTTAGAAAAATAGCAGAAGTAATGGAAGATCACTGTGGTGGTGGTGGTGATCGATTTATGTTGGTAACCCTAGTTTGGATAGAATGGACATTTTTGATCGGCGCAACGTCTCTAGATGATCGAGTGCGATGGGATTCTGGGAGATGGGCGAGGGAGTGTGGACAAGTGGCTGGTCAAAGTTTCGTGGTCGCTGATGATCTGTTGGTGGCGAAACGAGATGATCTTTGGTGGTTCAACTTTGTTCCAGAGTGAGGTAGGTTACTCGATTTCGATCGGCGACGAGTTTGAGTGATCTGGGTGTCTAGGTTGGTCAAGTGGGATACCATCGACTTGGTGGTGGGTGGCGACTCGATCGAAGATGGTCGAGGTAGAGGTGCATGTGCACGAAGTGTCGTGTGTATCTGATGTTGGGAAGAAGAAGCAAGAGTTTGGGGTTCGTCTCGAAGTAAATAATAAATTGGCTCGGGGTTGTCGCATTAATACCAGATTTTAAAAAAAATTGAAAGAAATTCTTGTTCCAAGTTGAAAATGTATAAGGAAAAGCATAGTTTTTAAGTTAGGAACAAATGCAAGTTTAAAAAGTAAATTGTTAAACAAAGTTTCAAAGCAAAGAGAAATGTTTAGCCAATTTTATAAATATGTATTTAAAGTGAATAAGTTAAATTAAGTTTTCAAAGGATAAGTATTTAGTTATCAAGTTTTGAACAAGATTTTAAAGACTTAACTGTAAAAGTTAAATATTTTTCTTAAGTTGTTTTGTTTTAAAGTAATTATCTATATATGAGACCAGTTATGTTTTTCAAATGAAATTTAATGAAGATAATTAAGAATAATCACTTATTGTAATTAATTAAAGGTAATTAATTAATGTTATAAATTAATTTGAGAATAATTAGTTAAGTAAAGGTTAATTTATTTAATGAAGGTGATTTAAGAATGATAATTATTGAGGAATAATTAATTAAAGCAACTAATTGAAGATAATTAATTAAATGGTGAATTAAATAATTAAAGGTTAATTATTTAATAATTAAAGATTGATTAATTAATAATTAAAGGTTAGTAAATTTATTGTTAATGGTTAATTAATAAATGATTAAAGAATAATTAATCAAAATGATTTGTAATTTATTAATGTAAATTAACCAGGATTAGAAATTCATAAGAAATAAATCTGATTTGAATTAATCAGACAATTAACTGGTCTTACTTATGAATGTTTGGATTCTATTGGATGATTGAATTGTTTGATATCCCTGGTCTGAGATGCTATGTGATATATTCTGATTTGTGATCTGTATTTTAGTTCATTTATCTGGGATGAATGTAAATTATTATCTGCCATATTTATATATCTGTGATCTGTGAATGAAAAGATAAGCGTTATCCTTATACCGCTTATCAACTATATTTCTGTACTCTGACATGTGATGATTGAATGATGTTTCACTACTGTGTAAAACCCCTGGACTACACCTACACACACAAATATGGATTTCACGTGGAAATCGGTTAAGTCACAGATGATTTAAATTTGATGTTTTTGAAATTGAAATTTTAATTTCAATTGATTTTGAAATTGGAAATTTGTATTTAAAGTGAAAAGCTTTTGAAATGGAATTTCAAAGATAAGACTTATTTTGAGTAACATGATTGAGTTTTGAAATTTAAATAAATTTGATTTAAACTTAAATTCAAGATTTGAAATTGAATTCTATGATTTGAAACTAGGGATTAAAGATGTTATACTAGTTATATATGGGTTAAACCATTTTAAAAGTATAAATTTTGAGAATTTGAAATTAACCAAAGAACCTTAACTCGTATAAATAAATCAGATTTCCAAAATGAAAACTGTTTGTTTTAAAAGAATAAAAGCTTTCAGATAAGAAATGAAATTCCAGTTTAATTAAAGGAATTTCAAGATTGAATTGAAAACTAGTTTTCCAAGTTATGAGTGAATTCTTTTTGAAAGCTATGTGTAACATCCCACCTTTTTGTATGCTTAAGCAGACACACGTGCCAACTTAAACCATACAGAAGGGTGGATTGTTATGGGGTAAATAAGAAAAAGTGGAGAAATAAAAGAGACAAAATAGAATCTTACAGCGGAACGATAAAAATATAATAATCAAATAACAGTTCATGAAGCTGTTTTACAAAACATTTGATTATACTTATACAATACATATCAGAGTTACACATACCAGAGAATGATAATTAATGCAGCGGAATACAATGGTGTTGTGGAATATAATAAATAGTAGTAATAAAATCTTCGTCTTCGTCCTCCAGAAATAGAGCCTTCAAATCCTGAAATGCTCAGGCTGACCCGAGCGAATTGAAAAGACAAAACACTCGAGTCAGGACTAAAAGATCTTATGTAAGTTAAATCAATGAAATAAATATGAGTGTAAACGGCGTCAGAGATGTTTACGGGGTTTGACATCTCCTATCCAATGTCTAACGTGAGTGCAGTAACTTAAGAAATGTTCGGGATTCACATCTCTTAAGGATCCGTTAAACTATCTACTATGTAGTAATATTCGCTATTATAATAATGTCTAATATAAAATAAACATACTTTTGAATAGCGTCAAGGGGTTACCCATATACCCCTTAATACGTAATAGTCCCAGTAGTCTATCCAGTATTAGCATACTCCCAAAATGGGGGCTACCCTCGATACTACACAGGCTACGGGAGAAATCACAAATCGTAGTAAAGCTCGATATGGTAGGTGACACGGCACACAAGGCAATGCCAGGGTAGATATACCAATTACGTATCCGGACTGGTGGTGACGCACAGCAGCCACTACCGCCCACCGCGAACAACACTCCCAAATCAAGGGTGGCCACCAAATCAATCACAAGTAATAGAATGGTATCGAAGAAGTGTGTCCGATCAGAGGTGCTACCTCCTTGGCCCGTCGATCGCTCCTGTTTTAGCCACCTTATGCCAACTCACGGGAGTTGGGTTCACGCATATACCTTAGGATCGTCGCCACCATCCTACTTCATTCTGGAAACTCCACCGCGTACACAGTTGTTAAAGTGGTTTTCGGTATCGACAGAGAGTATGTCCATATCCGATCCCGGTCTCTTTAACAACCAAACGTTATTATAACACCATGGTCATTTAAAAATATATATACTTTTAAAAACATAATCATTGCCCTTTCAAAATATATTCTTTATTTCAAATAGTATATACTTCAAAAACCAAAATGTTATTGCCATTTCAAACCATATCCTTTACTTCAAAATAGTATATACTTTAAAACCAAAATATTTTTGCCATTTCAAAACATATCCTTTACTTCAAAATAATATATACTTTAAAACCAAAATATTATTGCTATTTCAAACTCAAATTATCAATGTATTATTTCCATTTCAAAACCCAATTCAATAATATATCATTTCCATTTCCAAAACAATTCAATAATATCTTATTTAAATAAAACCAAATTTCCAATCACTAATCTCTCTTAAATTTAGATAACTTGAAATATTCTTTTAAATCATCTTAATCCCAAACCACATTTTGAAGTCATATTTCTAAATTTTCAATTTCAATAGGTTTCCAATCCATATATTCATAGATAATTCTTAAATAAATTCTATTTCAAATAAATTCATTTTTCAAACCATATTAATTTCAAAGTTATAACAATTTTGAAAACCAATACTTTGAAAACAATAATACCTTAATTTCAATAAAACATTTCAATTTTGATATATTTCAAGTCTTTAAATATTCGAAAATTTCCAAACCAAACCTGATAATCTCATATGTTTCTTAATTCAATTTACTATTATTTAGTTTAAAATTATTTATCAAATAAATTCAATAGCATTTACATAAAGCTCAAACTTGAAATATTCGTAAATCAACTCAAAACATCATCAAGTTATATATAGCTTAAATTTTAAGAATTTAATAATATTTATTTAATATCAAAATCAGTATTTATATAAACC
Organism: Allium fistulosum; assembly: GCA_030737815.1. NCBI lineage: Eukaryota > Viridiplantae > Streptophyta > Magnoliopsida > Asparagales > Amaryllidaceae > Allium > Allium fistulosum. Next base: position 100,615,932 of record CM060906.1, on the reverse strand, counting down.
CTTATTTTTCAAAAAGCCATAGAAATCATTTCAAAAATAGATATATATAGACCAACTGTGTCTGTATATAATTTTCTATCCTATGGTCAAGTGATACGGATATTTATCATTTCAATCCACAATTTAAAATAAAATTACGATTATATATCATTTCAAACCGCAATCCCGAATGAAATGAAATGCATAACAACTTGCAGATTTTGACCATATAAAATACAACAACCATTCATCCATTATCAATCATCAAACATTTATCAAATCATCATCCAATTCAAACAATCACATCAATAAATAACAATTAATTACTGACAGTTTATTTTTCAATAATGAATTAAATTACTGTTTAACTGGCAGTTTAAATGCAATAAATAAATAAATCACAAATTTAACTGGCAGTTTTATATGTAATGAATAATTAATATAACAACTTAATTAAATAAATGCAATTTAACTGGGATGATGACTAAAAATATGTCAAACAGTCGTAAATAAATTTCTAAACACATCACAAATCAATTTAACAAACATAAGAAATTTTAGAAGTTGTGAGTGGGTTAAAACACTCACCTTTTGAATTTAAATTGAATTTAAATTCAATTTAAACCCAAAAATTTGACAGTCTCAGAATTCATCCAAACAAGCGTCAAAGTGTCCGGAATTTTGATACGATCCCAGCAAAACAAACCGCGTCCAAATCCGAGTCCGTATGCAAAAGTTATGAAAATTTGAAGATTGGAAAATTCTGGTGCTGGGTGACTTCGGGTTTAACTCTGGTCCGGCGCCTAAAAATCCCGGTGCTTGCTTGGAGTTTTACGAAAACGACCCGAAGACCCGAGTAGTTTTCTTCCTGACTCGAAGTAGATGCAGCGTTTTTGCCTCTGAAACTCGAAGCGCGACCCGAAGTTGCTGCATATCCGCAAATTTTTTTTCTCTCTTTTTTTTAGAAATAAAATTGAAATTGGATTGGGAAGATTAGGGTTTGCAGCCATTGGAAATGAGGAAGAGCAAATGAAATTGTACGTATAGAAATGAGGAATAGAGGCTGCTAGGGTTTATAACTGGATATATATAGGCAAAGTCGAAATAGGTTAGATGGACCCGATCTAAAAACGCGCTGAACGATGAATGGCCCAAAAGCCCATTTCGACTCCGGAACGAAATTGGGTCAACCCATATATAAAAATAGATGTTTTAAAATATTTTAAACGCAATAGAAAAAGTTTCAAGTCCAAATTCCGTCGAATGAAGAAGTTATGCTAAAATCAATATTTTCCAAATTGATTTCAATTGTTTTCAATTACATTTATTTCAAGGCGTTTTGAGTCCGTACGATCAAAGGACAAGTCCGATCACTACGAAATTTGAAGTCCTACAATAATTCAACGTTACGGATCCGATGAAACTGTTTTCGTCGAAATCCGAGTCAGTGGCCAAAATGGCTATTATTACACCCTTTAAATAAATTAATAATTAATTAATTAAACCTATTTTTAATTTAAATTAAAAAATTTACCATTATTATCACTTTTATGTTTCTCAATCATTTACAATGATTTAAACAAATTTAAAGGTCAATTTAACGTTGATTCATTCATCAGTTTCAGCGTTAAACTTCATTTTCCTTACATTTAGAAATTAAAATTTAATTTACAATAATTCCAATTAATTTACTTTTCATTATGTTATTAACTTCATTGCTATCAAATGGAAAAAAAATTAACATTGGATTCAGATCATTACATTAATATTCTTAAAATTCATCTAAATCTCAATTAACGCAATAATTAAATATTAACTTAATTGCAATAAATCCAATTATTAATATAGTTCGAATCCAATAAATAAATAAATATTTATTCATACTTTTATAATTCAGCAAATTTCCCAATTTATGAATAACATTAACATCATTTCCTTAAATTTAATCATCAATTCATTCATACACCATTAGCAATACATTATTACCCATTACTACCCTAATTTATACCAATATAACCTTTAATTAAATTAATTGCAATTGTTTACCCACTTTAATTTATTAGACTCCATCAACATTGAATTACATTTAAGTTATCACTAACAGACAAGGGTTGAAATTGATTACATACACCGTTCTCATCCTACTATCAATTGGATGAATTTTCATTGGTTCGTAGTTATTGCGTTAATATCCACAAATTTCATCCACATTTCCATCAACGTAAAATTTAATATTAAATTCCAATTATTTGCAATTACTTCACTTATTGAATTTTTTAATTTCGAATAAATTAATAAATCTTGATTTTCACTCCTAAAATCCACCGCTTGTTATATTATAAATAAATTTAACGTTGGTTACATCTTCTGGAATTAACAATCTTCAATGACAAATCAAAATTTACCCTAACTGCATAAATTAAGTCAATTAACTACAATTGATTTCACATTAAATTTTATAAATTATCAATTGGAATCTTAACAAATCCGTTTACTTGATTTAAAATCTTGCTATTCAATAAATTGACATTTATGGGTGTAATTAACATTGACTTATATTACATTTCATTAATGTATGCTTCATTTCATACCATTTAATTATATTTGCCAAATATGTGCATTAATTACTATTTATATTCTTAATTAATTTACTTACTTGGTTTCATACTTTATAAGTTTTCACTTCCAAACAATATTATAATTACCTACAGGGCATCGATTTTTATTTCATGAATTCATTAATTAATCCACTAAATGCCTTTGTTTTCTTATATTCAATTTATTTCCATTTAAGTACGTTTATTATCTTATCAACAACACACATTATAATTACTTATCTACAATTATTGCATAAATTTTCAATTTATAACGTATTACTCCATCGGTTAATATAACTTTGAATTCATTCAATCACCACAAATTATACCATTTCATTTGTTAACATTTATCAACTTGCCATAACCTTACTTCCTTTTATTTACGTTTAGTTACTATTAAGCAATATTATTCCATACGTTACTACAATGATTGCATTTGTTTTTATTTATGTTTTTATATTCCATTTATAGCTAAGTCATTACATTTAAAATATTCCGTTAAATTTGCATGTTCTTTCAAGTTGATAATTAATGAACTTGCATTAACATATTTCCTTAATTTATTCCAATTTCTGTTAACAATGTTTTATTACATTAATCCATATAATACTTTCCTTTCTCATATTCAATTTATATACACGTATAATCTTTTCACTATTTCAATCATTAGAATTTAATTCAAATTACAAATAAATAGGGTTTAATTACCATTGCTAAATTTTATTTTAGCGTTCATTTCAAAATTAATTTAAAAGTTTATATTTCTACTAAATTTAATTACAAAATCTTATTTAATTAACAAATTTAATTGTCGAAATTTACGGGTCGTTACACTCTCCCCCACTTAAAATTTTCGTTCCCGAAAAGGAAAAAGAAGGGAAAGGAGAATTAAGAAATCAATATATCTTATTCAAAAATATTAACTTTATAAACAAAGAAATTTACAAAATTAATTTATTTAAATAAAATATACAAATTTATAACCCTTAAATCTTTTTATACTCAAATTAATAAAGTTTGGAAAACATTTTAAAAAATTTCTAAGTCCACAATTTACAGAAAATTTTGGCAGAGTCTCCTTTGTACGGAGAGGCTTGGAAGAAAATATAATATTAAATATAACAATATATAACATATATTTTCCAAAATAATATATCCCAACACGGGAAAAATAATAAATAACGCTATAAAAACCGTAATCCGAGAACGTACCTATTTGTCGGGCAAACAACGTTTAATTATGAAACCAAACGCAGTAGCAATTGCTTCCATAACCTGTATTTCACTTATATAATCCAAAAAGGGTTAATAATTATATAAATTGAAGTATTTGGAGTTGTTTAAATCAATAACAACAATCAACATAGCAACCATCACTTGCAACAAGCAAACAACCATCACATAAGTCAACACACATCAATCATTCATTCATATCAAACACAATAAATAGTTGTTCGGGTTCAAAACTTCGAATTGTACGGAATGAAAATAAACTACTAAGTGTACCCTTTTACTCAACAGTCTTAGGCGAACTAAATAGATTATTTATTCATTCAAACAATTGTAAAGTATCCTTGCCCAAACAACCATAAATTAAACAAACAACAAATTCAAACAATAGATCAAGTTCATTATTATTAATTTCATTCCATATATTGTTGCTTGATTTCCTCTTCATTCAATTTTACTCATCTTCATTTAATTTATTCACATCATGTCAATTCTCTTCTTATTGTATTATATTTATTCATTCATGACTTGATTTCATTTATTTACATTCATTTATTAATAATATTCATGTTAAGTTCAGTTACTTGGCATAACAATTATAACCTTAATTCTTATTAATAAGAGCAATTTACTGAACATTTTCATTACATAAGTTTACTTGTACAATTTCCATTATATTTTCTTATTAAACATTTCAACTTTTACAATTAGGTAAGTTATATATGTGCTTTTAAAAATGTAATTAAAAGTTATACAAGTTTATTCTACAGGAAAATAGGCACAGGGAAGAAGTTGCAAACAAATTTAGTCCCAGGGACAACAAGTTTGCTTTTTAGTTTGAAGGACACATTTAGTGTAAATAGAAAATGATAGGTACAACTATCATTATGTGATTTACACTAGAAAGTGTCCTTCAACCTAAAAAGCAAACTTCTTGTCTTTAAAACTAAATTTTTCTTCAACTTTTTCCTTAAGCCTAAAAACCTCTTTATTCTATTTCCTTTAATTAATTTAATGCTCAATAAACATATCTTAGGTTACATATTTCAGCTTTTCTTTTAATTTTATTTATAACCTAGCATTAAATCCTTATTTTAATTAGAGGTTCCACTTATTAATTAGTTCCATTCCATTTCACTACACTAATTGAAACTATTAATTAATGGAAACTTAAGAACTAAATACCCGGTTAAATTTCAAATCATTTTAAAATAATAGATAAATGTATATACTTACCGTTTATATATCCAATTATATTTAAAACAATTTAAAATATTTATTTGTTTATCAAAATAAATCTGTAGTAAAACTACTACAATGGCCTTCCCACTTCGAAACTCGAAAATGAATGTCGATGATGCGTGCACTCATCACCGAAATTATTTTCCAGCGACAAAGAGGAAAGTACAAAACTTATTTTCCAAAAAAATTTACTTAAAACAATTCTTCCAATTTATATTGAAATATTTATATGAGAAACTAATTTATAAACAATATTATTATATTCCAAAATTATTCGAAAGAAATTTCCAAAAACCCGGAACTTAAGTTCTAAATTTCCAATTTTCACTTATTTTATCTTAAATCTTATTCAACTATTATTTATAAATTTCATTACCTAACAACCAGTCTATTGCAACCAAATATATATCTTTTATAAAATATTTTACTTTATATATAGAAAATATAATAGGCAAAATTATTTCACTCACCTATATTAAAAACAAATATTATATCGATCTGTCCTTAAGTGTTTAGAAATCCCTATTGATGTCATAGCGTCCCATGCACCAACCAGAATTTATACATACAAAACGGAATAGATTAACACAATATTAAAACCTTTTTATAACACTAACAAATACGCTCTCTTATATATATACACTCAGCGACTCCCATAGGGTATTACTACCCTATTAATAAAGAGTCAGACCCCACAAAGCTAAGGTTTATCGCTAAACCAAGCTCTGATACCAACTGTAACATCCCACCTTTTTGTATGCTTAGGCAGACACACGTGCCAACTTAAACCATACAGAAGGGTGGATTGTTATGGGGTAAATAAGAAAAAGTGGAGAAATAAAAGAAACAAAATAGAATCTTGCAGCGGAACGATAAAAATATAATAATCAAATAACAGTTCATGAAGCTGTTTTACAAAACATTTGATTATACTTATACAATACATATCAGAGTTACACATACCAGAGAATGATAATTAATGCAGCGGAATACAATGCTGTAGTGGAATATAATAAATAGTAGTAATAAAATCTTCGTCTTCGTCCTCCAGAAATAGAGCCTTCAAATCCTGAAATGCTCAGGCTAACCCGAGCGAATTGAAAAGACAAAACACTCGAGTCAGGACTAAAAGATCTTATGTAAGTTAAATCAATGAAATAAATATGAGTGTAAACGGCGTCAGAGATGTTTACGGGGTTTGACATCTCCTATCCAGTGTCTAACGTGAGTGCAGTAACTTAAGAAATGTTCGGGATTCACATCTCTTAAGGATCCGTTAAACTATCTACTATGTAGTAATATTCGCTATTATAATAATGTCTAATATAAAATAAACATACTTTTGAATAGCGTCAAGGGGTTACCCATATACCCCTTAACACGTAATAGTCCCAGTAGTCTATCCAGTATTAGCATACTCCCAAAATGGGGGCTACCCTCGATACTGCACAGGCTACGGGAGAAATCACAAATCGTAGTAAAGCTCGATATGGTAGGTGACACGGCACACAAGGCAATGCCAGGGTAGATATACCAATTACGTATCCGGACTGGTGGTGACGCATAGCAGCCACTACCGCCCACCGCGAACAACACTCCCAAATCAATGGTGGCCACCAAATCAATCACAAGTAATAGAATGATATCGAAGAAGTGTGTCCGATCAGAGGTGCTACCTCCTTGGCCCGTCGATCGCTCATGTTTTAGCCACCTTATGCCAACTCACGGGAGTTGGGTTCACGTATATACCTTAGAATCGTCGCCACCATCCTACTTCATTCTGGAAACTCCACCGCGTACACAGTTGTTAAAGTGGTTTTCGGTATCGACAGAGAGTATGTCCATATCCGATCCCGGTCTCTTTAACAACCAAACGTTATTATAACACCATGGTCATTTAAAAATATATATACTTTTAAAAACACAATCATTGCCCTTTCAAAACATATTCTTTATTTCAAATAGTATATACTTCAAAAACCAGAATGTTATTGCCATTTCAAACCATATCCTTTACTTCAAAATAGTATATACTTTAAGACCAAAATATTTTTGCCATTTCAAAACATATCCTTTACTTCAAAATAGTATATACTTTAAAACCAAAATATTATTGCTATTTCAAACTCAAATTATCAATGTATTATTTCCATTTCAAAACCCAATTCAATAATATATCATTTCCATTTCCAAAACAATTCAATAATATCTTATTTAAATAAAACCAAATTTCCAATCACTAATCTCTCTTAAATTTAGATAACTTGAAATATTCTTTTAAATCATCTTAATCCCAAACCACATTTTGAAGTCATATTTCTAAATTTTCAATTTCAATAGGTTTCCGATCCATATATTCACAGATAATTCTTAAATAAATTCTATTTCAAATAAATTCATTTTTCAAACCATATTACTTTCAAAGTTATAACAATTTCGAAAACCAATACTTTGAAAACAATAATACCTTAATTTCAATAAAACATTTCAATTTTGATATATTTCAAGTCTTTAAATATTCCAAAATTTCCAAACCAAACCTGATAATCTCATATGTTTCTTAATTCAATTTACTATTATTTAGTTTAAAATTATTTATCAAATAAATTCAAGAGCATTTACATAAAGCTTAAACTTGAAATATTCGTAAATCAACTCAAAACATCATCAAGTTATATATAGCTTAAATTTTAAGAATTTAATAATATTTATTTAATATCAAAATCAGTATTTATATAAACCCTTATTTTTCCAAAAGCCATAGAAATCATTTCAAAAATAGATATATATAGACCAACTGTGTCTGTATATAATTTTCTATCCTATGATCAAGTGATACGGATATTTATCATTTCAATCCGCAATTTAAAATAAAATTACGGTTATATATCATTTCAAACAGCAATCCCGAATGAAATGAAATGCATAACAACTTGCAGGTTTTGACCATATAAAATACAACAACCATTCATCCATTATTAATCATCAAACATTTATCAAATCATCATCCAATTCAAACAATCACATCAACAAATAACAATTAATTACTGACAGTTTATTTTTCAATAATGAATTAAATAACTGTTTAACTGGTAGTTTAAATGCAATAAATAAATAAATAACAAATTTAACTGGCAGTTTTGTATGTAATGAATAATTAATATAACAACTTAATTAAATAAATGCAATTTAACTGGGATGATGACTAAAAATATGTCAAATAGTCGTAAATAAATTTATAAACATATCACAAATCAATTTAACAAACATAAGAAATTTTAGAAGTTGTGAGTGAGTTAAAACACACACCTTTTGAATTTAAATTCAATTTAAACCCAAAAATTTGACAGTCTCAGAATTCATTTAAACCTATGTCAAAGTGTCCGGAATTTTGATACGATCCCAGCAAAACAAACCGCGTCCAAATCCGAGTCCGTATGCAAAAGTTATGAAAATTTGAAGATTGGAAAATTCTGGTGCTGGGTCAACTTCGGGTTTAACTCTGGTCCGGCGCCTAAAAATCCCGGTGCTTGCTTGGAGTTTTTGCGAAAACGACCCGAAGACCCGAGTAGTTTTCTTCCTGACTCAAAGTAGATGCAGCGTTTTTGCCTCTGAAACTCGAAGCGCGACCCGAAGTTGCTGCAGATCCGCAAATTTTTTTCTCTCTCTTTTTTAAAAAAAATAATAATAATTGAAATTGGATTGGGAAGATTAGGGTTTGCAGCCATTAGAAATGAGGAAGAGCAAATGAAATTGTACGTATAGAAATGAGGAATAGAGGCTGCTAGGGTTTATAACTGGATATATATAGGCAAAGTCGAAATAGGATAGTTGGACCCGATCTAAAAACGCGCTGAACGATGAATGGCCCAAAAGCCCGTTTCGACTCCGGAACGAAATTGGGTCAACCCATATATCAAAATAGATGTTTTAAAATATTTTAAACGCAATAGAAAAAGTTTCAAGTCCAAATTCCATCGAATGAAGAAGTTATGCTAAAATCAATATTTTCCAAATTGATTTCAATTGTTTTCAATTACATTTATTTCAAGGCGTTTTGAGTCCGTACGATCAAACGACAAGTCCGATCGCTACGAAACTTGAAGTCTTAAAATAATTCACCGTTACGGATCCGATGAAACTGTTTTTGTCGAAATCCGAGTCAGTGGCCAAAATGGCTATTTTTACACCCTTTAAATAAATTAATAATTAATTAATTAAACCCATTTTTAATTTCAATTTAAAATTTTACCATTATTATCACTTTTATGTTTCTCAATCATTTACAATGATTTAAACAAATTTAAAGGTCAATTTAACGTTGATTCATTCATCAGTTTCAGCGTTAAACTTCATTTTCCTTACATTCAGAAATTAAAATTTAATTTACAATACTTCCAATTAATTTACTTTTCATTATGCTTCATTGCTATCAAATAGAAAAAATTTTAACATTGGATTCAGACCATTACATTAATATTCTTGTAACAACCTCGAGATTGCAATTACCGAATGATGGAGTAAAATTATGATTTTAAGTTAAAAACGGGCTAAACAAATTTTTGAGAAGTTAAATTTACAATTGTTTGCAAATTAAAATATTTTGGGTTGAAATGAGGAATTTTTAAATAAAAAGTGATTATAGGCTAATGGGCTAAATAAGACAATTATAAGGTTTTAATTAAAAATAGAATGCCTCTTAGGATTTTGGTTCACATGATAACATTAGAAAATAAACTAAGTCCTAATGGGTTTCTAAAACCCCTTACCATTACCCATTAGCCTAAACCACTCCTTTATAATATCTCAAACCCATCCAAACCCTAACCCTCCTCTTCATAACTTCAAAACCTAGATCTAAACAAAATTAATGGCCTCCATTTAGAAGCTCCATCTCCTTCTCTTCATAAATTAATTTAATCTTAGAAAAAAAAGAAAGGTAATGCAATCTCTCCTATTATCTAATCCTCCCTCTTAACCCATATTTATCTCAACCTTCATGTTGTAATTATTGTTTTATTTTTTTGTTGATTTTGGGTCCTTGAAGTCTCTTGATCTTTGCTTGGAGGTTGAGGCTTTTGGCTTGCTTGATTGTGCACAAATACTATTTGTTCTTTTGCCTCATTAAGGTAATTACTATTGATTAGTAATTAATGCTAGTTGTAATATTGGTAATTACTATTGATTATTGCTAGTAGTGATTATTGCTAGTTAAAATTTTGATGAAAATTTTGATGCTAAAAACTGAAAATAACACCCTTAAAGCATGAAAAATCAATATTTATGCTGGTTGTTTTGTTCAGCCTGAAAACAGGCTGAAACTGAGATCTGAGTGCACCAGGACAGGACTGGGTTGCACCCAGGCTGATGCAGGCTAGCCCAGCTGGGCTAGCCAAGAACAGGCCAGCCCATAGTGGGCTGGCACTCACTTACCCCCACCCAGCCATCCCGGGCTGGGTAAGGACCCAGCCCACCCGGGCTGGGTAAGGACCCAGCCCGCCCAGGCTGGGTCAGGACCCCAACCCAGGCGGGCTGGGGCCTTGGAGGACCCAGCCTGCCCGGGCTGGGTAAGGACCCAGCCCGCCCGGGCTGGGTCAGGTCCCCAGCCTAGGCGGGCTGGGGCCTGGTGATACCCAGCCCGTCCGGGCTGGGTCTGGTACCCAGCCCAGGCGGGCTGGGGCCTTGAAGCACCCAGCCCGCCCGGGCTGGGTCTGCTCCCCAGCCCAGGCGGGCTGGGCTGGACCAGGGCTGCACCCATGGTGCAGCCCGAGAAGAAAAAAAAAATCAAATCACCTCTGTATTTTTCCAGCTTTTGAGCTCCACTTCGGGATGACACCACGATCGCATCCAAAGTCGGAATTTGACGTTTTTGGTCTCGTTGGGAAGGTGGTGTTCCGAACTCCATCTCTGAAAAATTTGGGCAACATTGGAGTTCGTTTGATACTTCGATTTTCGTGCCAAAGTTAGACTCCGGTCGCTGTTGGAAAATAGTATGAATCTTTCTCTGGGCTCAACTTTGAGACGTCCCTGCTACTTCGTCTCAACTCGGAATCCAGAAATTCTTTTTGCATCTTAAAGTAGGGATGTTGGACTACATGCCTACTAGTTTTCATGCCATTTGGACACAGTTTGCTGGTCCAAATAAATTGCCGAACTTGGGTTCGTAGCAGTTTTTGAATGGTTTCAAACACTTGGAAAATTTTTGATGATTTTCTGGTTTTCGTTGATTTCTTTGAGATTTGTCTCTGGATTTCATGCACGGGCTTTATAAAGGGTTTTAAAAGGATTTTTCACTCCAAAATGGCTTTTGAAAATTATTATATAATATTATTTTTAATTATTAAATTAATTACTCCATAATAGGAGACTTTTCAAAAGACCGTTTTAAAGATGATTTCAAAATCAATTATAAATCCGTTTTACACCAATATTTTTTATAATAAAAATCTCACACTCACTTTTAGCACGTCGAGCGAAGTGGAAATGTGCTTAAACGGTTAGGAAATCTCCGGCCTATTGAACCGTGTGTATTTTCTTTCCGGTTAATCCCCGACCTATTCGATTGATCGTTTTGACCTTTGGGTCTAGTTCACCGATGATACGAGGTGGACTTTTTATTGTTTGGAGTGTGAGCTTGCTATTGGTTAGGAAACCGTTTAGTGCGAACGTGGGGTATGAGACTCATTGTTAACACTTTACGGGTTCCTCTCCAAGAAGTTAGTGACACATTTGCCTCTGGGCGGCCAGTACTGGACCTCTGGGTCACCATGCCTCTGGGCAACCGTCTCTGGACACCTGCTCTATGGAGCAGTTTACTTTTCGGCGTGTGTCTCTGGGCCTTTATCCTTCTGGGAAGGATTTCGCCGTTTCGCGCGTTCCGCATCTGTGCGAGTGATCGATCACAACTTTACAGTACTTGGCAACAACGACTCTGGTCGGTGCACGTGCAACATTTGTATTATCTGATGATTTTTATATCCACTCGAGTACCGCCATTCGGTGTTGGTTCTATGGAACCATACGATGTAAGTGCGATTACCTTGTGGATTCACAGTGTCTCTGGACACTACTTTTCAGTGTTGGATTTCATTGACTTTTCAGTATATCCCCATTGCTCTTTGGAGCATCGATCTTTGCTTGGGCATTGATTACAGACTCTGGTCACTCTTGGGGTTATTTCCTATGGGCATCTTTTTATAGCTTTGGCTACGCCGATGATATGAGGCGATTTTATTTATTCTACACTTTGGTGTTGATTTCTCTTTGGAGATTTTCATTGTTTATTTATGATTAGGGATCGTCATTATATTCATGTGGTTCATAATATACTTCTCTATGGATAAGTACTGTTTTATTTATGTACCGCATTATTATATATCTCAGTTATTACTGATTGTTTAGCTAGCCTGACCCGAGTGTTTTCGCTCGGGTCAGACCGAGTTGTTTCAGGTTAGGTCTCTGGACTTAGTTGCTCTGTGCTTCCGCTTTGGACTTATCTGCTATGCTTTTGAGATAGCTTATCTTAGTGTCCGCTTATGTTATTATTCAGACTCTGATGTGTACATATTTTTGACTCACATGTGTGAGCAGTGGCTTTGTACCCACTTACGATATTTGGATCTATATTGATGATGTATTGTTATGGGATTTTATATCTGTTATGTGATTCTGTTCTGTGATGTTTTTATCATTTATTACTATGCTTGTTTCTGATAGGTCTTTAGCCATTGTAATTTCGTTATAAATATTTATCGAATATGTCGAACCACTTGAAAAATTTAAATAGATTCCACTTTTCGACGTATTCGATAGATAGTTATAGCTTGATTACAAATGGTCGCTTCCACTATACTCTATTCTCCGCTTTAACAGACAGTATTACTCCCGTAATACTCTTTGTTACAGTGGGTCTCAGAGTGGGGCGTTACAGCTTGGTATCAGAGCCTGGTTTCAGGAATAAGCATAATAAACACAGAACAGATACACTTAGTACAATGCATTTTAAATTAGATCCGAATTAAATCAAATCCCTTCCTTATGTTTATTGATAGATAAGTTAGGAATATGTATAGGAATCCGTTATATTCCGTAGTATTCCTTAATTAATTATCTATCATTGAATCATGTCTAACTCTAATTCCCGTTACGACATGTTTGATCAATTGAGCGGTGCGAAGGTCTTCTCTCAGCTTGACCTTGCCACCGGATTCTATCAGCTATGAGTCGCCGAAGACAGCATTCCTCTTACAGCATTTCGCACTCGTTATGGTTCTTTTGAGTGGTTGGTCATGCCGTTCGGCTTGACGAACGCTCCGGCTTTCTTTGTCGATCTTATGAATCGACTATTCCGGGAATACATCGATAGATCCGTTCTGGTTTTCATCTACGATATTCTTATTTATTCTAGATCCGAGGCAGAGCATGCTCATCATTTGCGGATCGTCTTGGATACTCTTCGTCAGCATCAGCTTAAGGACAAGCTCTCCAAGTGCCATTTTGGGAGAGCAATGTCAAGTTCTTGGGCCATATTGTATCATCTGAGGGTATTTCTGTCGATCCTACCAAGATCGAAGCTATTCAGAATTGGAGGCAGCCCGAGAACGTTCATGATATTCGCAGCTTCCTTGGGCTGGCGGGTTATTACCGTCGATTTATCAAGGATTTCTCTCGTGTTGCACTTCCCCTCACGACTCTGACTCGTAAGGGGGTTCGGTTTATTTGGTCTGATAAGTGTGAAGCTTCCTTTCAGCGACTGAAGGAACTTCTCACCCACGCTCCTATCCTTGTGGTTCCTGAGAGTAACCAGGATCTTGTTGTTTACACCGACGCTTGTGGTAGCTGCCTCGGTGCTGTGCTTATGCAGAAGGATCAGGTAGTTGCTTACGCTTCTAGGCAGCTACGTCCGAATGAGGTTCGCTATCCTACTCATGATCTTGAGTTAGCTGCTATCGTCTTTGCCTTGAAGACGTGGCGTCATTATCTATTGGCCGAACGTTTCATTCTCTACACCGATCACAAGTCGCTGAAGTATCTTTTCAGTCAGAAGGATCTCAATCTGAGGCAGCAGCAATGGCTCGAGTTTCTCGCCTCATATGACTTAGATATTCAGTATACCCATGGCAAGGATAATCGTGTTGCAGATGCGCTCAGTCGCAAACACTCGGCAGTTGTTTCTATGATGATTACCGAGTGGGATATTCTTGAGACTCTTTCTATGTGTGATATTCAAAATCGAGCTCCGTCTTCTGATTCTCAGATCTTGTTATTCAGCTTGGAAGCTCAACCTATTCTATTGGATCGCATTGCCCATGCTCAGCGGCAGGATCCAGACTTGTTGCGATACATTCATCTCCTTGAGTCGGGATCCAGTGATGAGACATTGTTGGATTATTCTATTGATTCTCATCGGTGTCTTCGCAGGAAGAACCTTATTTTGGTACCATCTGATTTATCACTTAGGCATGACATTCTAGACGAGTGTCATCACACTAAGTACACTATACGTCCCGGGTCGAGTAAGATATATGCCGACATGTGTCGCCTATTTTTTTGGGAGGGCATGAAGAGTGATGTTGCAAGTTATGTAAGTCGTTGCATGACTTGTCAACAGATCAAAGCTGAGCATCAGCGTCCGTCTGGTCTTCTTCAGCCGCTAGAGATTCCATTGTGGAAATGGGATCAGATATCCATGGATTTTATTGATGGTCTGCCTCGATCGAGGTCAGGCCATACTTCTATTTAGGTCATCGTCGATCGCTTGACCAAATCAGCTCATTTCATTCCTATTAAGTCCACTCGGACTGCTCCTCAGCTTGCCAAGCTATATGTGAAGGAAGTCGTTCGACTTCATGGCATTCCTAGCTCTATCGTCTATGATCGAGACACTGTCTTTACTAGTCACTTCTAGAAGTGCCTACAGTCAGCTTTGGGCTCAAAGCTGAATCTCTCGACTACTTATCATCCTCAGACCGACGGTCAGACGAAGAGGGTGAATCGTGTTTTAGAGGATCTTTTGCGCTGTTGTATTCTGGATTTCGGTGGTAGTTGGGAGGATCACTTACCGCTTGTAGAGTTCTCCTACAACAACAGCTTTCAGTCTAGTATTGGCATGGCTCCTTTCGAGGCTCTGTACGGAAGGCCATGTCGCTCTCCTGCTTGTTGGTTAGAATCTGGTGAGAAGCACCTTCTTGGTCCAGATTCAGTTCGGGAATCTTCTGAGAAGATTATTCTTATTCGTCAGAGAATGAAAGAGGCGCAGAACCGTCAGAAATCCTACGCGGACAGCCGTAGAAAGCCTCTTGAGTTCTCTATTGGTGATCATGTCTTTATTCGGATATCTCCCATGAAGGGGGTTGTGCGTTTCAGCTCTACAGGGAAGTTGGCTCCTCGTTATGTCGGACCATTTCCTATTACGGAACGCATCGGCCCCGTTGCTTATCGTGTGGCTCTACCTGCTCATTTCTCTGGAATACATGATGTGTTCCATGTCTCTCAGCTTCGCAAGTGTGTGCGCAGTGTTTTAAATCTCGGATTTTGGCCAATATCTCGGGAAAATATCTCGGCTATCTCGGGCGATATTTAAAACACTTATAACTAAATAGGCTGCCAAATCTCGGATTTTGGCTGATATCTCGGATTTTTCATCTCGGCCATCTCGGGGAGATTTAAAAGCCTGTGTGTGCGCGATCCTGATTCTATTATCGAGCCTCATATTGTGCCTGATTTGGAGATCTCACCCGATCTATTTATAGAGCAGCATCCTCTTCGTGTGCTTGATTCGGAGATCAGACGTCTTCGAAACAAAGAGGTTCCGCTTGTGAAGATTCAATGGTCGTCTAATCCTAAGGACTGCACTTGGGAGACCAGAGAATTTATCGAGCGTACTTATCCTGGTTTTCTTTCATCTTCCGGCACGGGTGAGCATCTATATTTTATCTTCTGAATTCCTTTTTTGGATTAGATGTTATAGACGACTCCTATATTTAAGGAATTGTGAGGACGCAATTTCCTTAAGGGGGGAGTCTGTAACAACCTCGAGATTGCAATTACCGAATGATGGAGTAAAATTATGATTTTAAGTTAAAAAGGGGCTAAACAAATTTTTGAGAAGTTAAATTTACAATTGTTTGCAAATTAAAATATTTTGGGTTGAAATGAGGAATTTTTAAATAAAAAGTGATTATAGGCTAATGGGCTAAATAAGACAATTATAAGGTTTTAATTAAAAATAGAATGCCTCTTAGGATTTTGGTTCACATGATAACATTAGAAAATAAACTAAGTCCTAATGGGTTTCTAAAACCCCTTACCATTACCCATTAGCCTAACCCACTCCTTTATAATATCTCAAACCCATCCAAACCCTAACCCTCCTCTTCATAACTTCAAAACCTAGATCTAAACAAAATTAATGGCCTCCATTTAGAAGCTTCATCTCCTTCTCTTCATAAATTAGTTTAATCCTAGAAAAAAAAGAAAGGTAATGCAATCTCTCCTATTATCTAATCCTCCCTCTTAACCCATATTTATCTCAACCTTCATGTTGTAATTATTGTTTTATTTTTTTGTTGATTTTGGGTCCTTGAAGTCTCTTGATCTTTGCTTGGAGGTTGAGGCTTTTGGCTTGCTTGATTGTGCACAAATACTATTTGTTCTTTTGCCTCATTAAGGTAATTACTATTGATTAGTAATTAATGCTAGTTGTAATATTGGTAATTACTATTGATTAGTGATTATTGCTAGTAGTGATTATTGCTAGTTAAAATTTTGATGAAAATTTTGATGCTAAAAACTGAAAATAACACCCTTAAAGCACGAAAAATCAATATTTATGCTGGCTGTTTTGTTCAGCCTGAAAACAGGCTGAAACTGAGATCTGGGTGCACCAGGACAGGACTGGGTTGCACCCAGGCTGATGAAGGCTAGCCCAGGTGGGCTAGCCAAGAACAGGCCAGCCCATAGTGGGCTGGCACTCACTTACCCCCACCCAGCCATCCCGGGCTGGGTAAGGACCCAGCCCGACCAGGCTGGGTCAGGACCCCAGCCCAGGCGGGCTGGGGCCTTGGAGGACCCAGCCCGCCCGGGCTGGGTAAGGACCCAGCCCGCCCGGGCTGGGTCAGGTCCCCAGCCCAGGCGGGCTGGGGCCTTGAAGGACCCAGCCCGCCCGGGCTGGGTCAGGTCCCCAACCCAGGCGGGCTGGGGCCTGGTGATACCCAGCCCGTCCGGGCTGGGTCTGGTACCCAGCCCAGGCGGGCTGGGGCCTTGAAGCACCCAGCCCGCCCGGGCTGGGTCTGCTCCCCAGCCCAGGCGGGCTGGGCTGGACCAGGGCTGCACCCATGGTGCAGCCCGAGAAGAAAAAAAAAAAATCAAATCACCTGTATTTTTCCAGCTTTTGAGCTCCACTTCGGGATGCCACTACGATCGCATCCGAAGTCGGAATTTGACGTTTTTGGTCTCGTTGGGAAGGTGGTGTTCCGAACTCCATCTCTGAAAAATTTGGGCAACATTGGAGTTCGTTTGATACTTCGATTTTCGTGCCAAAGTTAGACTCCGGTCGCTGTTGGAAAATAGTATGAATCTTTCTCTGAGTTCAACTTTGAGACGTCGCTGCTACTTCGTCTCAACTCGGAATCCAGAAATTCTTTTTGCATCTTAAAGTAGGGATGTTGGACTACATGTCTACTAGTTTTCATGCCATTTGGACACAGTTTGCTGGTCCAAATAAATTGCCGAACTTGGGTTCGCAGCAGTTTTTGAATGGTTTCAAACACTTGGAATTTTTTTGATGATTTTCTGGTTTTCGTTGATTTCTTTGAGATTTGTCTCTGGATTTCGTGCACGGGCTTTATAAAGGGTTTTAAAAGGATTTTTCACTCCAAAATGGCTTTTGAAAATTATTATATAATATTATTTTTAATTATTAAATTAATTACTCCATAATAGGAGACTTTTCAAAAGACCGTTTTAAAGATGATTTCAAAATCAATTATAAATCCGTTTTACACCAATATTTTCTATAATAAAAATCTCACACTCACTTTTAGCACGTCGAGCGAAGTGGAAAGGTGCGTAAACGGTTAGGAAATCTCCGGCCTATGGAACCGTGTGTATTTTCTTTCCGGTTAATCCCCGACCTATTCGATTGATCGTTTTGACCTTTGGGTCTAGTTCACCGATGATACGAGGTGGACTTTTTATTGTTTGGAGTGTGAGCTTGCTATTGGTTAGGAAACCATTTAGTGCGAACGTGGGGTATGGGACTCATTGTTAACACTTTACGGGTTTCTCTCCAAGAAGTTAGTGACACATTTGCCTCTGGGCGGCCAGTACTGGACCTCTGGGTCACCATGCCTCTGGGCAACCGTCTCTGGACACCTGCTCTATGGAGCAGTTTACTTTTCGGCGTGTGTCTCTGGGCCTTTATCCTTCTGGGAAGGATTTCGCCGTTTCGCGCGTTCCGCATCTGTGCGAGTGATCAATCACAACTTTACAGTACTTGGCAACAACGACTCTGGTCGGTGCACGTGCAACATTTGTATTATCTGATGATTTTTATATCCACTCGAGTACCGCCATTCGGTGTTGGTTCTATGGAACCATACGATGTAAGTGCGATTACCTTGTGGATTCACAGTGTCTCTGGACACTACTTTTCAGTGTTGGATTTCATTGACTTTTCAGTATATCCCCATTGCTCTTTGGAGCATCGATCTTTGCTTGGGCATTGATTACAGACTTTGGTCACTCTTGGGGTTATTGCCTATGGGCATCTTTTTATAGCTTTGGCTACGCCGATGATATGAGGCGATTTTATTTATTCTACACTTTGGTGTTGATTTCTCTTTGGAGATTTTCATTGTTTATTTATGATTAGGGATCGTCATTATATTCATGTGGTTCATAATATACTTCTCTATGGATAAGTACTAGTTTATTTATGTACCGCATTATTATATATCTCAGTTATTACTGATTGTTTAGCTAGCCTGACCCGAGTGTTTTCGCTCGGGTCAGACCGAGTTGTTTCAGGTTAGGTCTCTGGACTTAGCTGCTCTGTGCTTCCGCTTTGGACTTTTCTGCTATGCTTTTGAGATAGCTTATCTTATTGTCCGCTTATGTTATTATTCAGACTCTGATGTGTACATATTTTTGACTCACATGTGTGAGCAGTGGCTTTGTACCCACTTATGATATTTGGATCTATATTGATGATGTATTGTTATGGGATTTTATATCTGTTATGAGATTCTGTTCTGTGATGTTTTTATCATTTATTACTATGCTTGTTTCTGATAGGTCTTTAGCCATTGTAATTTCGTTATAAATATTTATTGAATATGTCGAACCACTTGAAAATTTTAAATAGATTCCACTTTTCGATGTATTCGATAGATAGTTATAGCTTGATTACAAATGGTCGCTTCCACTATACTCTATTCTCCGCTTTAACAGACAGTATTACTCCCGTAATACTCTTTGTTACAGTGGGTCTCAGAGTGGGGCGTTACAATTCTTAAAATTCATCTAAATCTCAATTAACGCAATAATAAATATTAACTTAATTGCAATAAATCCAATTATTAATATAGTTGGAATCCAATAAATAAATAAATATTTATTCCCACTTTTATAATTCAGCAAATATCCCAATTTATGAATAACATTAACATCATTTCCTTAAATTTAATCATCAATTCATTCATACACCATTAGCAATACATTATTACCCATTACTACCCTAATTTATACCAATATAACCTTTAATTAAATTAATTGCAATTGTTTACCCACTTTAATTTATTAGACTCCATTAACATTAAATTATATTTAAGTTATCACTAATGGACAAGGGTTGAAATTGATTACATACACCGTTCTCATCATATTATCAATTGGATGAATTTTCATTGGTTCGCAGTTATTGCGTTAATATCCACAAATTTCATCCACATTTCCATTAACGTAAAAATTTAATATTAAATTCCAATTATTTGCAATTACTTCACTTATTGAATTTTTAAATTTCAAATAAATTAATAAATCTTGATTTTCACTCCTAAAATCCACCACTTGTTATATTATAAATAAATTTAACGTTGGTTACATCTTATGGAATTAACAATCTTCAATGACAAATCAAAATTTACCCTAACTGCATAAATTAAGTCAATTAACTACAATTGATTTCACATTAAATTTTATAAATTATCAATTGGAATCTTAACAAATCCGTTTACTTGATTTAAAATCTTGCTATTCAATAAATTGACATTTATGGGTGTAATTAACATTGACTTATATTACATTTCATTAATGCATGCTTCATTTCATACCATTTAATTATATTTGCCAAATATGTGCATTAATTACTATTTATATTCTTAATTAATTTACTTACTTGGTTTCATACTTTATAAGTTTTCACTTCCAAACAATATTATAATTACCTACAGGGCATCGATTTTTATTTCATGAATTCATTAATTAATCCACTAAATGCCTTTGTTTTCTTATATTCAATTTATTTCCATTTAAGTACGTTTATTATCTTATCAACAACACACATTATAATTACTTATCTACAATTATTGCATAAATTTTCAATTTATAACGTATTACTCCATCGGTTAATATAACTTTGAATTCATTCAATCACCACAAATTATACCATTTCATTTGTTAACATTTATCAACTTGCCATAACCTTACTTCCTTTTATTTACGTTCAGTTACTATTAAGCAATATTATTCCATACGTTACTACAATGATTGCATTTGTTTTTATTTATTTTTTTATATTCCATTTATAGCTAAGTCATTACATTTAAAATATTCTGTTAAATTTGCATGTTCTTTCAAGTTGATAATTAATGAACTTGCATTAACATATTTCCTTAATTTATTCCAATTTCCGTTAATAATGTTTTATTACATTAATCCATATAATACTTTCCTTTCTCATATTCAATTTATATACAAGTATAATCTTTTCACTATTTCAATCATTAGAATTTAATTCAAATTACAAATAAATAGGTTTTAATTACCATTGCTATATTTCATTTTAGAGTTCATTTCAAAATTAATTTAAAAGTTTATATTTCTACTAAATTTAATTACAAAATCTTATTTAATTAACAAATTTAATTGTCGAAATTTACGGGTCGTTACACTATGAATGGACTCTGTTTATTTTAACAGATTTAAAATGGTAATTTGTTTAAACCATTCGAAATGAAATTGTTTTGAAAACTATAAGTTAAATCTTTGATTTAAGGATTTAACGAGTTAATTAAATTGAAAAGGGAAATTGATTTGAAAATCTGTGAATGAATCTTTGTGAAACTGAGTGAACTTTGTGAAATAAATTGTGACGACCGCCTATGACTCCTGCACTGAACAAGGAAATAGTGCACTGAAAGGTGTGCCAGGCAGCCATGGATGATCGTCAGGGGTAAGTTAAAACAGCAGAATCTATCGTATTACTCACAGCGCATGGATAAAATACAATAGAGAAAAATATACATAGTGAAGCTACACGGAACAGAATTGCATCAAATAAGCCTCATAGTAGTTTGATACAAAAATCTGAATAGTCAATACATCCAGTCTCACTACATATCACTCAGAGAATATACAAGTAGCGGAACATCCAGTACATATAGTAAGAAAATAATATGCAAGCCTCCAGCTCGTCTTCGTCATCAGCATCGTTGGAAACTAAGAACAGCACCTGTCACTTGCTACCTAGTCTTCCCATCCCAAAATGGATGAACAGCCCAAGGTAATAAGAGTTAAACATAAAACCTTGAGTCAGACAACAGTCTTAGTGAGAAGTAAATTAACTAACAACATACCAAAAGAGCATAAAGGTAAAAGGAATAGGAATCCAACCCTCCCACTCCACCTCTTTCTACAGTGATAGCCCCCAGACACACTAAGCAGAAGTAAACATAGGAAAGCAGACATTTAAAGTAAAGCAATTATCACTCGAGTCAAGGTCAATGTTTTCCAAGTACAAACCTCCAAGGCCTAAACCAAGATCAGATAAGCACCCAGAAAATATTGCTCTTGAGACCAAATGACGATACAACCAAACATCCATGACTCTGGCTATCACTGTTATCATTGCTTCGATACCACCGTTAATTGAATGACCGGCACATTCTTTCAGCCGTCCGTCAAGGGCTAATGGTAACCCCGGTTCTAGACAGAACTCCGCACGTCGTCGCAGCCCGTGCCTAGGACTATCGAATCTGCCCAGAGTACTAGACCACCAACTGTAGTCTTTTAGGACTATTGAATCTGCCCAGCGTACTCTTGCTTTGAGCCTGCTAGAACCTTCAACAATGATGAAATCTCAGCCTTCTAGTCATTCCTCCTCGACGACTATTCTCATACTAGCTTAAGCTCCTCTCAAGCCAACCATTATCCTCACTCGAACCATTTCACCGAGTTACCAACATGCTTGGAATGATCCCGTCTGGATTAAACCAAGACTATCTCATATCATGCCTCGCTTCATCTCATCATAGCAAAGCCTCATCTCAATATCATCATCAAATCTATCCATATGAGCTTCATCAACCGCCACATATGCCACGAGCAGCTTTTCCCAATTCAAGGGCCTTTCCCTTAGCTTTTGAATCATCTTCGACCATCTTGTCTAAATCCAACAACTAATCAACTAATTTATAATAATCAATCAAATCAATTATTAATCCAAGTAATCAAGCATTCAAACATGATCTAATACAACAATTATAAAAATAATGGCAATCTTGTAAATAAAGAGTCCAAATCTAACAAGCATGAATCATGAGCAATATCTCTACAACTTGATGAATGAACTTGCATAGGTTAACATGTAGTAAAATGGATGTCAAATCATCATGAACAAAGGATCTATACTTAAGTTTATGAAATACATGAAAATCACTATCTTTAACACATAATCAAGCCATCGACCCAATATACTCCTTTGGGTCCGTGTGAGAGATAATCACCACTCACCGAATCACCTAAACACTTCAAAAGCAACACACTTCAGATCTGGACAGCGAAGAATCTAACTCGATCTACCAAAATTCCGCTTCAAACGATGAAATCTCTCTTCGATGGTTGAAGATCTTCAATCTAAGCTCTTGGATCTTCGATTTGGATGGAAAGAAGTACAAGATTATAGAAGAGATAAGAAGTGAAGAAGTGTAGTACTCGAGCTCTCAAAATGGCAGCACTTCGTCGCTTCAAAATCCGGATCCCAAAAAGTGAAGAAAAACCCATGTATTTATAGGCTGAAATCTCTAAGTCGTTCGCCCCCTTAAGTCGCCGACTTACGACTTAACAGATCCCCCGACCTAAGACCTAACAGATCCTCCCGACCTACGACCTAACAGAAATGCGGCTTAACGACTTAACAAAACTCGCGACCTAACACAGCCACGACCTAACGACTTATCAGAAGCCACGACCTAACACACACGCGACTTAACGACTCATGACTTAACACCTCTAGGTCGTCTAACGACCTAACTACACACAGGGTCACAACGACCTAACACTTAAGTCGTCTAGACGACCTAACTACTCACAACTGCTAAACTTAGGTCGCTCACGACCTAACTAAGCACAGCACCCCATAGGTCGCTTATGACCTATCTACAACAACTCCTTAAGTCACTTGAACGACCTACCTCCCTTAGGTCGCTAACCCGCTTAACCTCCTAGGTCGTTAACTTCCCTAAGCCGCTAACTACAAGGTCGTTGCCACTAATTCTTAAGTCGCTAGTTTCCTTAGGTCGTCTAAACCCTTAAGTCGTAAACTCCTTAGGTCGCCAACTCCCTTAAGTCGCTCCACGACCTAACCACTACACGACCTAACTCCCAGACGATCTAAGCTACAACACGGCTTAACTTCTAGACGACTTAAGCTACAACACGACTTAAGCTCTAGTCGACTTAACAACACCACGACCTAATAACAACTATTTTACAATCTTTTGATCCGTAAAAATACGGGTCGTTACATTCTCTCCCCCTTAGGAATTTCGCCCCCGAAATTCCAAACAAACAAAAGCAATCAAAAACTATTCTGCATGCCTACCATCCATAGCAATCAACAAACCATGCGTCCAATTCTAGCCTAGCATGCAGAATTCTAAAACTAGAACAAGTTACAATGTCGTGAGATGACACGACACCTTATGGCCATACCTCGAAGAGTTCAGGATGAGCTGCCTTCATCCTCTCTTCCACCTCCCATGTACAGTCGTTAACATCATCACTCCATTATACCTTGAGCAACCTAACTACCTTCCTCCTAAGTTGTTTTGTGTCAGTTTCCACAACACGAAGCGGCTTACGAGGTCTCTTATCGACTGGATCAACCTCGAAATCTTCACAGCTATCAGCAGAAACCACAGTATTCGAGTCGTGCACATACTTCCGTAGATACGATACATGAAAAACATTGTGCACACCCGCCATCTTTTCTGGTAACTCTAATTTATAGGCGAGCTTTCCAATTCGCTCGATGATCGGAAATGGTCCAACAAATCTCGGAGTCAATTTTCCTTTCTTCCCGAATCGAAGAACATTCTTCAGTGGAGAAATCTTCACAAAAACCATATCCCCAATGTCAAATTCCAAATCCTTACGACGCTTATCGGCATAACTTTTCTGTCGGTCTTGGGCTTCCTTCATTCGTTGCCGAATGATCTCTATGCAATCCGAAGTCTGTCGAATCATTTCTGGCCCAAGTATCAGCTTTTCTCCTGTTTCTAACCAACATGTCGGAGAGTTACACGGTCTTCCATACAATGCCTCATATGGTGCCATACCAATGCTTGACTGGTAACTGTTATTATACGAAAATTCCACCAAATGAAGGTGATCCTCCCATGATCCTCCGAAATCTAAAACGCAAGCTCTAAGGAGATCTTCCAAAACCCGATTGACTCTTTCGGTCTGACCATCTGTTTGGGGATGATAAGCTATACTCAAACACAACTCGGTTCCCAAAACTTCCTGGAAACTCTTCCAAAATCTACTAGTGAACAATGGGTCTCGATCGCTCACTATACTCTTCGGAATACCATGGAATCTAACTATCCACTTAACATACAGCTCAGCCATCTTTGATGCAGTCCTGGTTGATCGAACAGGAATGAATCTTGCACTCTTAGTCAAACGATCTACGATGACCCAAATCCCTTCATTTCCCGTTCTTGTTCTGGGTAGCCCATCAATAAAATCCATCGATATTTGCTCCCACTTCCATGTAGGAACTTCTAATGGCTGAAGCAATCCACTGGGCTTCTTCTGCTCAGCTTTTACCAACGGGCAGTTCATGCACTTGGAAATAAAATTTCCAACATCCTTCTTCATACCTTCCCAGTAATAGGTTCTCTTCATATCCCGATACATCTTATTTCCACCTAGATGAATTGTCAGCTTCGAGTGATGACTTTCCTTCAGAACTTCATTTCTCAATTCATCTATATCGGGAACAACTAGTCGTCCTTGCTTCCGAAGCCAACCCTCTCGATCAACCTCGAATCCTTTATCCTTCTCTGGGTCCAATCCAGATTCCAAACCACGGATAATCTTGACAAGCTTATCGTCTCGCTTTTGGCTCTCGCCAATTCTTTCCACAAGAGTCGGTCTTATCGATAAGTTTGCCAACATCTCAAGTTCCAATTCACATCTGGGCCTGAAGTCAAATCCAGCCAAATACTCGAGACTCTTCCATTCTGAAAACATGACTCCCAACCCTGCATGTCTTTGACTTAATGCATCTGCCACTGTGTTACCCTTTCCCAGAGTATAGGCTATACTGAAATCATATGATGCCAAAAACTCTAGCCATCGTTGCTGCCGAAGATTCAAATCCTTTTGGGAGAAAAGATACTTCAACGAATTATGATCTGTAAACAACTCGAACCGAACTCCCAATAGGTAATGTCTCCACATCTTCAGAGCAAATCCAATCGCTGCCAACTCCAAATCATGAGTCGGATAATTCCTTTCATGCGGCTTCAGTTGTCGACTTGCATACGCAACAACTTTACCCTTCTGCATCAGCACTGCTCCAAGTCCAGTACCACATGCATCGGTGTAAACCACCATCTCATCATTTCCACTTGGAATAGTTAAAACAGGAGCACTTGTCAGTAGCTCTTTCAGGATTCTGAAATCTTGCTCACACTTAGCATCCCATCTGAACACTTGATTCATTTTCGTCAATCCTGTTAATGGTGCAGCTACCTTGGAAAAGTCTTTGATAAATCGACGATAGTATCCTGCTAATCCAAGAAAACTTCTCGCATCAGATGCATTCTTAGGTCTAACCCAATCCTGGATTGCTGCTATCTTGGCGGGATCAACCGCTATTCCGCTTCCAGAGATAATATGGCCTAAGAACCTCACTTCACTCTTCCAGAAGTGACACTTCGAAAACTTAGCCTTCAGCTGATGTTTCCGTAGGATTTCCACAACAATACGCAAGTGCGTCTTGTGTTCTTCTTCAGTTCTGGAATAAATCAGAATATCATCCACGAACACTAGTACGAACTTGTTCAACTGATTTCTGAACACTCTATTCATAAGATCCACAAAATATGCTGGCGCATTGGTCAATCCAAACGGCATTACCAGCCACTCAAAGAAACCGGATGGTGTCCTGAAAGTAGTCTTTGGCACACTATCCTTTGCCACTCTTAACTGGTGAAATCCCGTTGCCAAATCCATCTGAGAAAACACCTTAGCTTCGTGAAGCTGATCAAACAAGTCATCTATTCTCGGCAATGGATACTTGTTCTTCTTAGTCACTTTATTCAGCTCACGATAATCCACACATAACCTCAATGATCCATCCGCTTTGGTTACAAACACAACTGGTGCACCCCATTCGGACACACTATGCCAAATGAATCCTTTCTGTAAAAGATCGTCAACTTGCACCCTCAACTCTTGCTGTTCCCTAGGCGCCATCCGCCTAAGAGGCATCACAACTGGTCTGGCTCCTTCAACTAAATCGATACGAAACTCGATCTCTCTATGCGGCGGTAACCCTTTGACCTCATCAAAGACATCCTCAAATCCATTAGCGATTGGCACCGATGACAGTCCATCCCGTGGAACAACCGGCGAATACATGAAGCACATGAAGACACCTTCCTCATGCTTACATCGTATCACAACCTTTCGCCCTTCCACATTCTCGACTGTCACCTCCAACCTTTCACAATCAACCTTTGCCGCATACTTCCTAAGCCAATCCATACCCAAAATAATTTCGAACCCCGCAAAGTTCAGAACAAAACAATCACAAACAAAAGAGCAATCATGACTCGATACAACCAAACCACGGCATAACATACACAGACAAGACGAACCCCCAACAGGATTAGTCACAACCAATGGCCTATCAACGATATCCGGTTCTAAACCCAATCGGCCTACAAGTTCATTACAAACAAAAGAATGCGATGCCCCAGTATCGAATAACACTCTAACTGGAACACCACATATGGAAAGAGTACCTTGAACCACCACACTCTTTCCTTTCTCTTCAACGGTAGGAGCTTTTGAAGATGATGGAACAGCCCCCAAAGCATAAGCTTGCACAATTTGCTTGTCCTTCCGCGGTTCTGGACAATTCTTCTTAATATGCCCCAACTTGTCACAGTTGTGGCATTTCACCGACACCTTTGGATTCTTGCAATCTCTGGAGAAATGGCCCTTCTGCTGACAATTGTAGCAGGTCACTTCACCCTTCGGCTTCTTCTGGCCATCCTTACCCTTTTGCTGCTGCTGCTTCCTCTTCTTGTTTCCACCCTGCTGTGGTTTAGACTCTTCCTTGGTCACAGCAACAACAGATCCTTCTTTAGGAAACAGATTCTCGTGCCTGAGAGCCTTCTCTACAAGCTTCTCAAATGGATCGTCCAAATGATCCACCAACTACCTCCCAAGATAACTGTCCAAGCTTATCACAAACTTCTCGTTCTTCTGATAAGGAGATTCAATATACGACCTGGCATACTTGGACAAAGCTTCAAACTCAGAAATATACTCAAGAACTGGTCTTCCATCTTGCTTGAGCTCTACAAACTTCTTAAACAGAATAGATTTCTGAGCTGTAGAAATGAACTTAGCTTCAAATCTGGCTTGGAATCGCTCCCAAGTATTTTCTTCCTCCGGAGTATCAATGGTGATAGAGTTCCACCAATCAAAAGCTCTTCCTTGAAGCTGTCTTGATGCGAGCTTCCTTCTAGTTTCATCCTCGATTCCCAAGTCACCAAAGATTCTTCTACAAGCATCTATCCATCTCTGGACTTCCATGGTTGACTCTGTTCCCAAGAAAACCTTTCCTCCAAAAGCAGCATAATCTTTACACAGCTTAGCAAAATCCACCGGTTTTGGAGTTTGAACTTGAACTCCAACATCAACTGCTGACCCCGGAGCTGGCATCCTCCTCATGATCGAAGTCATCATAGCTTCGAACATAGCAGCATAATTAGCAGCCCCCTCAGTAGCACGGCCTTCCCTAGCAGCTGGTCTCCCTCTTCGACTCATTCTTAATATCTATAAAAGAAATGATTAACACACCTTGAGAAACAACTGCATAAAGAACTCAAATCCTTCTAAGCTAATATATTATATATAGTAGTCATCCATTAAAATACAATTACGTCTCCCATACATAGTTACGTCAGCGAGCGTTGGGTAAAATCGATTAACCAATGCTCTGATATCAAATGTGACGACCGCCCATGACTCCTGCACTGAACAAGGAAATAGTGCGCTGAAAGGTGTGCCAAGCAGCCATGGATGATCGTCAGGGGTAAGTTAAAACAGCAGAATCTATCGTATTACTCACAGCGCATGGATAAAATACAATAGAGAAAAATATACATAGTGAAGCTACACAGAACAGAATTGCATCAAATAAGCCACATAGTAGTTTGATACAAAATCTGAATAGTCAATACATCCATCCTCACTACATATCACTCAGAGAATATACAAGCAGCGGAACATCCAGTACATATAGTAAGAAAATAATATGTAAGCCTCCAGCTCATCTTCGTCATCAGCATCGTTGGAAACTAAGAACAGCACCTGTCACCTGCTACCTAGTCTGCCCATCCCAAAACGGATGAACAGCCCAAGGTAATAAGAGTTAAACATAAAACCTTGAGTCAGACAATAGTCTTAGTGAGCAGTAAATTAACTAACAACATACCAAAAGAGCATAAAGGTAAAAGGAATAGGAATCCAACCCTCCCACTCCACCTCTTTCTACAGTGATAGCCCCCAGACACACTAAGCAGAAGTAAACATAGCAAAGCAGAAATTTAAAGTAAAGCAATTACCACTCGAGTCAAGGTCAATGTTTTCCAAGTACAAACCCCCAAGGCCTAAACCAAGATCAGATAAGCACCCAGAAAATATTGCTCTTGAGACCGAATGACGATACAACCAAACATCCATGACTTTGGCTATCACTGTTATCATTGCTTCGATACCACCGTTAATTGAATGACCGGCACATTCTTTCAGCCGTCCGTCAAGGGCTAATGGTAACCCCGGTTCTAGACAGAACTCCGCACGTCGTCGCAGCCCGTGCCTAGGACTATCGAATCTGCCCAGAGTACTCAACCACCAACTGTAGTCTTTTGGGACTATCGAATCTGCCCAGCGTACTCTTGCTTTGAGCCTGCTAGAACCTTCAACAACGATGAAATCTCAGCCTTCTAGTCATTCCTCCTCGACGACTATTCTCATACTAGCTCAAGCTCCTCTCAAGCCAACCATTATCCTCACTCGAACCATTTCACCGAGTTACCAACATGCTTGGAATGATCCCATCTGGATTAAACCAAGACTATCTCATATCATGCCTCGCTTCATCTCATTATAGCAAAGCCTCATCTCAATATCATCATCAAATCTATCCATATGAGCTTCATCAACCGCCACATAAGCCACGAGCAGCTTTTCCCAATTCAAGAGCCTTTCCCTTAGCTTTTGAATCATCTTCGACCATCTTGTCTAAATCCAACAACTAATCAACTAATTTATAACAATCAATCAAATCAATTATTAATCTAAGTAATCAAGCATTCAAACATGATCTAATAAAACAATTATAAAAATAATGGCAATCTTGTAAATAAAGAGTCCAAATCTAACAAGCATGAATCATGAGCAATATCTCTACAACTTGATGAATGAACTTGCATAGGTTAACATGTAGTAAAATGGATGTCAAATCATCATAAACAAAGGATCTATACTTAAGTTTATGAAAATGCATGAAAATCACTATCTTTAACACATAATCAAGCCATCGATCTAATATACTCCTTTGGGTCCATGTGAGAGATAACACCACTCACCGAATCACCTAAACACTTCAAAAGCAACACACTTCAGATCTGGACAGCGAAGAATCTAACTCGATCTACCAAAATTCCGCTTCAAACGATGAAATCTCTCTTCGATGGTTGAAGATCTTCAATCTAAGCTCTTGGATCTTCGATTTGGATGGAAAGAAGTACAAGATTATAGAAGAGATAAGAAGTGAAGAAGTGTAGTACTCGAGCTCTCAAAATGGCAGCACTTCGTAGCTTCAAAATCCGGATCCCAAAAAGTGAAGAAAAACCCATGTATTTATAGGCTGAAATCTCTAAGTCGTTCGCCCCCTTAAGTCCTCGGACCTACGACCTAACAGATCCCCCGACCTACGACCTAACAGATCCCCCCGACCTACGACTTAACAGAAATGCGGCTTAACGACTTAACAAAACTCGCGACCTAACACAGCCATGACCTAACGACTTATTAGAAGCCACGACCTAACACACACGCGACTTAACGACTCACGACTTAACACCTCTAGGTCGTCTAACGACCTAACTACACACAGGGTCACAACGACCTAACACCTAAGTCGTCTTGACGACCTAACCACTCACAACTGCTAAACTTAGGTCGCTCACGACCTAATTAAGCACAGCACCCCATAGGTCGCTTACGACCTATCTACAACAACTCCTTAAGTCGCTTGAACGACCTACCTCCCTTAGGTCGCTAACCCGCTTAACCCCCTAGGTCGTTAACTTCCCTAAGTCGCTAACTACAAGGTCGTTGCCGCTAATTCTTAAGTTGCTAGTTTCCTTAGGTCGTCTAAACCCTTAAGTCGTAAACTCCTTAGGTCGCCAACTCCCTTAAGTCGCTCCACGACCTAACCACTACACGACCTAACTCCCAGACGACCTAAGCTACAACACGGCTTAACTTCTAGAAGACTTAAGCTACAACACGACTTAAGCTCTAGTCGACTTAACAACACCACGACCTAATAAAACTGTTTTACAATCTTTTGATCCGTAAAAATACGGGTCATTACATAAATCTTTTTGTTTAAAGATTTGAAATGGTAATTTGTTAAACCATTTGAAAAGAAAATTTGGGTTTAAGTTGTGACTTAATTGAAATCCCAATATCCATATGTTTTTAAATATTGCGCTCACTATTCGGGTTAGCCAAGAAAAGACCTTTGGGTCACACAACCCATTCCGAATAAGTGATATGTCGTATATGGATCACATTTGAAGATCGGTGGTGAAGACCGGATATTCACGAGAACGAAAGGATAACTTGTCGATTGTCTCTGCACTGAGTCGCGCCGGTATAGAGATTTCCTAAGTGATGGGAAGTCCGATCGGGATTGTGAATACCCGGATTGCAAGAGCTTCGTAAGAAGTGCCTTCGGTTCTGTTCGAACCTGGAACAGACTTGTATGGTTACATGTCTGACATTACACTTTGAGATATAAAGTAGATTTCTTTCAAATACATTTCTGTTTGGTGGCGGAGAATTTATTCTCTTAGCTTAACACCCTTTTCTGAGACGTACGAGCTCAGAGGTTATGTAGTTGAAGGTTATCAGCGATATACTCCCAATTTGGTAATGTGACATGCTGAGTGTTGTTGTGTGATGATCATTGTTTGATCATTTGTGATATGATCATTTGTTTAATCATTTATCTTGGTGATCATTACTTTGATCATCTGTTGACCCAAAGCATGGCTTTGTTCCAAAGCGTAGCTTTGTGGACGAGACTTCGTCGGACCTCACGACCCGGTATGGTCGAAACAGGAATCGTGGCAGCAAGGTTATTAGGGGATAGCGCCCCCTTAGTGTATGTCATTTCCTTCTGGATTATGAGTGGTATCATGGTATGGAGCCCAGATACTTACTTTTTGGTTGCTGCAAATTTATTACTTGTGGTTGTTGGAATCGAGGATCCTCGGGAAAAAGGTCGCAAACGACCGGGGAATGACATATTCGTGTCAGTAGTTACCCAACTAGAGGTAACCCAGCCTTGTGTAGCAGAGATCCGGTTAGGATCCGGGAACGTCGCTCCAGATGCGTTCTATTTTATATGGGAAGTTCCTTTGCCCGACCATTTGTTGGAAATCCATCTTCCAATACGAACTTTGTACGGTTTTAGTTGTAGAACCTGCCATTTACTTATGGTGGCGCCCCATTGTTTAGATGGTAGCTATAGTAGGCATAGTTCGAAATGTCTATGCTGGCTAAGATTTATATTCTACTTTTGAAATGTTTTCAACACTATGCACTAATAATAATATCAAAAATGATTTGTTTTGCATAGTAAGCATCTTTGACTATCATAAGGAGAAATCTCCTCCAATTCTGCGTTTGCATTGTGTGTGTGATGGGAGGCCTTATGGTAGTTTCATTTTCCAAAAGCATTGCGATTTGACTTTAAAAACTCTCTTGTTGTTCGTTTTTTAAGATAAACTGTTTTTGTTGCTCACACCAGTCCCATGACTAATCCGGAGTTTATTGTTTCTTTCCTAAACTCTGGATGCTCAAAAATTTTCTACACGGGCAGTCTATAGTTGGGTTTTTCAAATAGTAAGAATTAGTAGATTTTCTGGAGCTAGTTCAGTATTTGGATATGGACTGCACTTGCTTATCTTTGTGCCTCGTTATTGGGAGTTCAAGCTATTTCTGGATTAGCACTTTGGAGATGGAGATTATCCGCTGCTGGTGTTATCTATTTTCTTTCCACTGCTAGTTGTTGTACCATATCTCTGATGTAAATTGATATTCATTTTATCATTATGTTGTATCAAATATTGTATCAGTGTTGTATATCAATGTATTATTCATTTCTTCCGCTGTGTTGTTATACTTAATTGTGTTATAAGCCCCGGAGAACCAGATTCGGCGTTTGAATCTACGGCATTTTGAGTACAAGTGAAGTACAGATGCTGATTTTCGAAGGCCAAGTTTTTGGATCTTTACATTTGGTATCAGAACTAAGGTTGAACTTTAGCTCAGGAGTATAACAGGTTAAGTAACTCATTAGAGATAGGGTGAAGTATCCCTAGAATGAGTCTATCCCTAAGATATCCGCCTGAATGTCTCAGTAAATTCTCTTGCTATCCACTGATAGTGAGTATGAGTGCAAGAAGAGGACGAGATAGGGGACAGAGGAATACGACTATAAATGGTCAATACCCTGCAATAGTGGAAACAACTTTCTTATCAATCTTCTTTGATTGGATTCCAAATTCTTTTCATTTCTTCGTGCCAGCTCCAGAAGAAGTTTCAATATGATGATGGCTCTACGAATCGTTGTAGAAAATACTTACTTTGTATCTTCATCGGTTTCTTATTAGTTTTTGATTTAAACTTTAATAAATTGGAAATTTTAAATTGAGTTAAATTGATTAATAGAATATGAAGCTAAATTTGAATTGTATCGATAAAATGATTTCGTTTAAAACCAAATTTGAAATTTTATTGTAATTTCTTGTGAATACCAAAGTCCGAAGAGGGACAAATGGGTATGTATTCTGAGATATTCCAACTTGAGTTTGGAATTCATAACTAGTGTTTGAGGAATTATAGGAGATCGAATCTATCTATCTCTGTGTTATTTTCGTGCCTACGAATTTTGAGGACGAAATTCCTTTTAAGGGGGAAGTCTGTAACGATCCCGAATTTTATATAAATTTAAATTGATAATTTATTTAAATTTTCGAATTAAAATTGTATAGTTAATTGGAAATTTAAGCGAGTTTCCCCGAGCTCTAATAAATTTTGTATAAACCATTTAAATTTAAAAATATGAAAATTTGTATATATGTGAATATATATGTATATGGATATATATGAGTAAATTTAAATTTAAATATTGTATATATATGTATATATTGGATTTGAAATAAAATCTTAAATAAATGGTTTTAAAAAATAAATAAATATAGAGATATATATATGTATATACTTTGGATACCAGATAAATAAAAGATTTAGAATTTAGAATTGATGTCAATTTAAGTTTTAAAAATAAAATAAAGATAAATATATGTGTAAACAAGAAAAAAATAAACAAAAGTACTTACTAACATCTTATCAGCCGAAAACAAAGAAATGCAAGGTAAAGGAATAAACAAAGTAATATGTACATAAGGTAATTAATGCAACATACCTCTAGCATTTAATGAAAGCATCTTCATCCATGACTATTGTAAAAAAAATAAAATAAGATAACATCACCTGTACAACTCATTCCTTTATATATCAATCTTCTTCATTTCGTTCATTCAAAACAAAACCTGGAAAGAAAGTATAAATCAGAGTGAAAAATCAAGAAACATTTCAAAGCAAATCAAGTCACAAGATTTAAGGTAGAGCAATCAGTTTCCAGCTTTTTCAAAAAAAATCACTTCCAGGCATAAGCTTTCTCCTCTGTTCTTCATCTTCACAGGTGAGCAAACTTCCATTTTTAAAACTTGATCTCCTTTATTTTCTTAAGTCTGTGATGATGGATGAAAATGATAAATTGAAATGATTTATTCTGTTTAGGTATACAAATTTAAACCACTGAATGTATGCATGTATGTCTGTATGCATATGCATACCTCTGTTTGACATGCCTAAGATCTCTTCAAAAATAATTCTTATCTCTTCGCCTAAATCATTATGAAATATGATGTTTAAAAGGAAATTGATTTTAATAATGTGATACAAAAATTTAAGATAAAAACAAGTAGAATTATGAAGCATATTTATCTGGAAAAAATAAATTTACAGTGACAAATTTAAAATTGGTCAGAAATCAAATGTGTAGATTTCATGTTTCAGATACATGTTTAGATTGGTCTTCGAAAGTTATGATTTTTAAAAATAGTTTTGTGATTTTTAAATTTGGGAATCGAGTGACCTTTTGATTTGAATAGAAAATGAAATCGTGACCATTTCTGGCGGTCGCGAGGTCTGGTGGTCACGGGGTTGATGCTGAAGCTAGATGAGTGATCGAGGAGTTTTGGAAAAATAGCAGAAGTGATGGAAGATCACTGTGGTGGTGGTGATCGATTTATGTTGGTAACCCTAGTTTGGATAGAATGGACATTTTTGATCGGTGCAACGTCTCTGAATGATCGAGTACGATGGGATTCTGGGAGATGGGCAAGGGAGTGTGGACGAGTGGCTAGTCGAAGTTTCGTGGTCGCTGATGATCTGTTGGTGGCGAAACGAGATGATCTTTGGTGGTTCGACTTTGTTCCAGATTGAGGCAGGCTACTCGATTTCGATCGGCGACGAGTTTGAGTGATCTGGGTGTCTAGGTTGGTCAAGTGGGATATCGTCGACTTGGTGGTGGGTGGCGATTCAATCGAAGATGGTCGGGGTAGAGGTGCACGTGCATGAAATGTCACGTGTATCTGATGTTGGGAAGAAGAAGCAAGAGTTTGGGGTTCGCCTCGAAGTAAATAATAAATTGGCTCGGGGTTGTCGCGTTAATACCAGGTTTTAAAAAAAATTGAAAGAAATTCTTGTTCCAGGTTGAAAATGTATAGGGAAAAGCATAGTTTTTAAGTTAGGAACAAATGCAAGTTTAAAAAGTAAATTGTTAAACAAAGTTTCAAAGCAAAGAGAAATGTTTAGCCAAGTTTTTAAAAATGTATTTAAAGTGAATAAGTTAAATCAAGTTTTCAAAGGATAAGTATTTAGTTATCAAGTTTTGAACAAGATTTTAAAGATTTAACTGTAAAAGTAAATATTTTTCTTAAGTTGTTTTGTTTTAAAGTAATTATCTATAAATGAGACCAGTTATGTTTTTCAAATGAAATTTAATGAAGATAATTAAGAATAATCACTTATTGTAATTAATTAATGGTAATTAATTAATGTGATAAATTAATTTGAGAATAATTAGTTAAGTAATGGTTTATTTATTTAATGAAGGTGATTTAAGAATGATAATTAATTGAGGAATAATTAATTAAAGCAACTAATTGAAGATAATTAATTAAATGGTGAATTAAATAATTAAAGGTTAATTATTTAATAATTAAAGATTTATTAATTAATAATTAAAGGTTAGTAAATTTATTGTTAATGGTTAATTAATAAATGATTAAAGAATAATTAATCAAAATGATTTGTAATTTATTAATGTAAA
Source organism: Allium fistulosum (assembly GCA_030737815.1). Lineage (NCBI taxonomy): Eukaryota > Viridiplantae > Streptophyta > Magnoliopsida > Asparagales > Amaryllidaceae > Allium > Allium fistulosum. The sequence goes on along the minus strand of CM060906.1, from coordinate 100,579,374 downwards.
TTAACCAGGATTAGAAATTCATAAGAAATAAATCTGATTTGAATTAATCAGACAATTAACTGGTCTTACTTATGAATGTTTGGATTCTATTGGATGATTGAATTGTTTGATATCCCTGATTTGAGATGCTATGTGATATATTCTGATTTGTGATCTGTATTTTAGTTCATTTATCTGGGATGAATGTAAATTATTATCTGCCATATTTATATACCTGTGATCTGTGAATGAAAAGATAAGCGTTATCCTTATACCGCTTATCAACTATATTTCTGTACTCTGATATGTGATGATTGAATGATGTTGCACTACTGTGTAAAACCCCTGGACTACACCTACACACACAAATATGGATTTCACGTGGAAATCGGTTAAGTCATAGATGATTTAAATTTGATGTTTTTGAAATTGAAATTTTAATTTCAATTGATTTTGAAATTGGAAATTTGGGTTTAAAGTGAAAAGCTTTTGAAATGGAATTTCAAAGATAAGACTTATTTTGAGTAACTTGATTGAGTTTTTAAATTTAAATAAATTTGATTTAAACTTAAATTCAAGATTTGAAATTGAATTCTATGATTTGAAACTAGGGATTAAAGATGTTATACTAGTTATATATGGGTTAAACCATTTTAAAAGTATAAATTTTGAGAATTTGAAATTAACCCAAGAACCTTAACTCGTATAAATAAATCAGATTTCCAAAATGAAAACTGTTTGTTTTAAAAGAATAAAAGCTTTCAGATAAGAAATGAAATTCCAGTTTAATTAAAGGAATTTCAAGATTGAATTGAAAAATAGTTTTCCAAGTTATGAGTGAATTCTTTTTGAAAGCTATGAATGGAATCTGTTTATTTTAACAGATTTAAAATGGTAATTTGTTTAAACCATTCGAAATGAAATTGTTTTGAAAACTATAAGTTAAATCTTTGATTTAATGATTTAACGAGTTAATCAAATTGAAATGGGAAATTGATTTGAAAATCTGTGAACGAATCTTTGTGAAACCGAGTGAACTTTGTGAAATAAATCTTTTTGTTTAAAGATTTGAAATGGTAATTTGTTAAACCATTTGAAAATAAAATTTCGGTTTAAGTTGTGACTTAATTGAAATCCCAATATCCATATGTTTTTAAATATTGCGTTCACTATTCGGGTTAGCCGGGAAAAGACCTTTGGGTCACATAACCCATTCCGAATAAGTGATATGTCGTATATGGATCGCATTTGAAGACCGGTGGTGGAGACCGGATATTCACGAGAACGAAAGGATAACTCGTCGATTGTCTCTGCACTGAGTTGCGCCGGTATAGAAATTTCCTAAGTGATGGGAAGTCCGATCGGGATTGTGAATACCCGGATTGCAAGAGCTTCGTAAGAAGTGCCTTCGGTTCTGTTCGAACCCGGAACAGACTTGTATGGTTACATGTCTGACATTACACTTTGAGATATAAAGCAGATTTCTTTCAAATACATTTCTGTTTGGTGGCAGAGAATTTATTCTCTTAGCTTAACACCCTTCTCTGAGACGTACGAGCTCAGAGGTTATGTAGTTGAAGGTTATCAGCGATATACTCCCAATTTGGTAATGTGACATGCTGAGTGTTGCTGTGTGATAATCATTGTTTGATCATTTTTGATATGATCATTTGTTTGATCATTTATCCTGGTGATCATTACTTTGATCATCTGTTGACCCAAAGCATGGCTTTGTGCCAAAGCGTAGCTTTGTGGACGAGACTTCGTCGGACCTCACGACCCGGTATGGTCAAAACAGGAATCGTGGCAGCAAGGTTATTAGGGGATAGCGCCCCCTTAGTGTATGTCATTTCCTTCTGGATTATGAGTGGTATCATGGTATGGAGCCCAGATACTTACTTTGTGGTTGCTGCAAATTTATTACTTGTGGTTGTTGGAATCGAGGATCCTCGAGAAAAAGGTCGCAAACGACCGGGGAATGACATATTCGTGTCAGTAGTTACCCAGCTAGAGGTAACCCGACCTTGTGTAGCAGAGATCCGGTTAGGATCCGGGAACGTCGCTCCAGAGGCGTTCTATTTTATATGGGAAGTTCCTTTGCCCGACTATTTGTTGGAAATCCATCTTCCAATACGAACTTTGTACGATTTTAGTTGTAGAACCTGCCATTTACTTATGGTGGCGCCCCACTGTTTAGATGGTAGCTATAGTAGGCATAGTTCGAAATGTCTATGCTGGCTAAGATTTATATTCTACTTTTGAAATGTTTTCTACACTATGCACTAATAATAATATCAAAAATGATTTGTTTTGCGTAGTAAGCATCTTTGACTATCATAAGGAGAAATCTCCTCCAATTCTGCATTTGCATTGTGTGTGTGGCGGGAGGCCTTATGGTAGTTTCATTTTCCAAAAGCATTGCGATTTGACTTTAAAAATCTCTTGTTGTTCGTTTTTTAAGATAAACTGTTTTTGTTGCTCACACCAGTCCCATGACTGATCCGGAGTTTATTGTTTCTTTCCTAAACTCTGGATGCTCAAAATTTTTCTACATGGGCAGTCTAGAGTTGTGTTTTTCAGATAGTAAGAATTAGTAGATTTTCTGGAGCTAGTTCAGTCTTTGGATATGGACTGCACTTGCTTATCTTTGTGCCTCGTTATTGGGAGTTCAACCTATTTCTGGATTAGCGCTTTGGAGATGGAGATTATCCGCTGCTGGTGTTATCTATTTTCTTTCCGCTGCTAGTTGTTGTACCATATCTCTAATGTATATTGATATTCATTTTATCATTCTGTTGTATCTGATATTGTATCAGTGTTGTATATCAATGTATTATTCATTTCTTCTGCTGTGTTGTTATACTTAATTGTGTTATAAGCTCCGAAGAACCAGATTCGGCGTTTGAATCTATGGCATTTTGAGTACAAGTGAAGTACGGATGCCGATTGTCGAAGGCTGAGTTTTTGGGTCTTTACATTAAGTGTAACGACCCGTATTTTTACGGATCGACAAGTTCGTCAAAATCTGGAATTTTTGCATTTATAAGTCATTTCAGATTTTTAGGCAGATTTGTCTAAGTCCTAGGTCGTGAACGACCTAAGAGCTAAGTCGTGACCGAGTTAAGGACTTCGGCGAGTTAGTGTTAGGTCGTGAGTTAGTTGGAGCGACCTATAGAATTATGCAACCTGGGATTTAGTTAAGTATTAGGTCGGCAGGACGAGTTAACGACCTAAAGAACTGACCAACTTAAGGATATGGCGACTCAAGGGTAGGCAGACCTAGTGGAGTAAGCGACCTAGTGGTTACTGGGTGTGTGGTTAGGTCGGCAACGACTTAGAGTGTGTAGAAGTTAGGTCGGTTAGACGAGTTAGTGGGTTGACCGACTTATGATTGTAGACGGCTTAAGGTTAGAGTTAGGTCGTAGTAACCGAGTTAAGGGATAGGTCGCTATGTGTTAGGTCGTCTGGTAGCTTGGTTGGTTAGGTCGTAAGCGACCTAAGGGTTAAGTTGTTACCAAGTTAAGTCGACTGGGTGGGTTAGCGACCTAAGGAGTTAACAAGTTGGCGACCTTAAGAGTTAGGCTATGTGTTAGGTCGTAACACTGTTAGGTCGCGTAGGTTGCTAAGTTGTTAGGTCGCAAGGTTTTATAAGTCGTAGGTCGTAGAGGCAGTCTGTGTTAGGTCGCTGGGTTTCGTCTAAGTGTTAGGTCGAGATCTATGTTAGGTCGTAAGTCGTAAGTGTTAAGTCGAATGGTGCTAAGTTGTTAAGTCGTCCAGGCGACTTAGGAGAGAGCGCGCGTGTATTGGGTCGTGTAGCTCGAATAAGTTAGGTCGCGCGCATGTTAAGTCGTAGGCTTGTCTGTTAGGTCGGAGTTGTTGGCTAAGGCTTAGGTCGGTGGGGAATCTTAGGTCGTAAGTCGGAGACGACCTATGGAGTTAGCCGAGTTACGACTTAGGCAGTTTTCAGCTATAAATAGGAGAGCTTCTCTTCATTTTTGGGATCCGGATTTTGAAGCGACGAAGTGCTGCCATTTTGAGAGCTCGACTTCTACACTTCTTCACTTCTTTTCTCCACTCTAATCTAGTGCTTCCATCCATCCAAATCGAAGATCAAGATTGAAGATTCAAGAGCTTAGATTGAAGATCTTCATCTTTTCAAGAGAGATTTCTTCATTTGAAGCGGATTCGTGATAGATCAAGCTTGATCCTTCGCTGTCCAGATCTGAAGTGTTTTGATTTGAGGTTGTTTAGGTGATTTGGTGAGTGGTGATTATCTCTCACACGGATCCAAAGGAGTATATCGGATTGTTGGTTCGATTTGGTGTTAAAATAGTGATTTCTATGCATTTTCTTCATCCTAAGTGTAGATCCATGTAGATCCATTGTTCATGATGATGTTACATCTATTTTATCATATGTTAACCTATGTAAGTTCATTCATCAAGTTTGTAGAGATATAATCCATGTTTTCATGCTTATTGGACTTTCAACTCTTTAATTACGAAAATGCCATTATTGTTATAATTGTCTACTTAGATCATATTTGAATGCTTGATTGTTTGGATTGATGTTTGATTTGATTGATTGTTATGAACTAGATGATTGATGATTAGATTTAGACCGAAGACGATTCAAAAGCTAAGGGAAAGGCTCTTGAATTGGGAAAGCTGCTTGTGGCATATGTAGCGGGATGATGAAGCTCTTATGCACAGATTTGATGATGTGATGATGAGATGAGGCTTTGCGAGGATGTAATGAAGCGAGGCAATCATGTGATGAAGACTTGGTTTAATCCAGACGGGATCATTCCAAGCATGTTGATAACTCGGTGATATGATTCGAGTTGAGGATAATGAATGGATATGAGAATAGTCGTCGAGGAGGATGACTAGGAGGCTTGGATAGCATCGTTGTTGAAGGTTCTAGCATGCTCTAAGCAAGAGTACGTTTGGGCAGATTCGATAGTCCCAACGGCTAACTGTTGATGGTCGAGTACTCTGGGCAGATTCGATAGTCCTAGGCACGGGCTGCGACGACGTGCGGGAGTTATGTCTAGAACCGGGGTTTCCATTAGCCCTTGACGGACGGCTGAAAGAATGTGCCGGTCATTCAATTAACGGTGATATCGAAGCAGTGATAACAGTGATAGCCAGAGTCATGGATGTTTGGTTGTATCGTCATTCGGACTCAAGAGCGGTATTTTCTGGGTGCTTATCTGATTTAGGCCTTGGTACTTGGAAAACATCGCCCTTGACTCGAGTGATAGTAGTTTTACTTTAAATTGTATGCTCTGCTATGTTTGCTTCTGCTTAGTGTGTGTCTGGGGGCTATCACTGTAGAATGAGGTTGGAGTGGGAGGGTTGTATTCCTATTCCTTTTCCTTTATGCTCTTTTGGTATGTTGTTAGTTAATTTACTGCTCACTAAGACTGTTGTCTGACTCAAGGCTTTATGTTTTAATTCTTATTGCCTTGGGCTGTTCGTCCATTTTGGGACGGGCAGACTAGGTAGCAGGTGACAGGTGCTGTTCTCTTCTCACGATGCTGATATCGAAGACGAGCTGGAGGGTTGCATATTATCTTCTTATTATATGTACTGGATATTCCGCTGTTTTGTATTCTCTGAGAGATATGTAGTGAGGCTAGATGTACTAACTATGTGGATGCTTGTATTCAACTATTATGGAGTTTTATATGATGTCATTTTGTTCTGTAAAGCTTCACTATACATATGTTCTATTGTATTTTGTCCATGCGCTGTGAGTAATACGATAGATTCTGTTGTTTTAAATCTTACCTTGACAACCGTCCATGGTCGCCTGGCACACTTTACAGCGCTCTATCTTTAGATTCGGTGCAGGGGTCATGGGCGGTCGTCACATTTGGTATCAGAGCATTGGTTAATCGATTTTACCCAACGCTCGCCGTCGTAACTACGTATGAGAGACGTAATTGTATTTTGATGGATGAATACTATATATAATATAGTAGCTTAGTAGGGTTTGAGTCCTTTATGCAGTTGTTTCTCTAGATGTTCTAATCATTCCTTTTTATAGATATTGAGAATGAGTCGAAGAGGGAGACCAGCTGCTAGGGAAGGTCGTGCTACTGAAGAGACTGCTGATTATGCAGCCATGTTCGAAGCTATGATGACTTCGATCATGAGAAGGATACCAGTTCCGGGGGCAGCAGTTGATGTTGGAGTTCAAGTCCAAACTCCGAAACCAGTGGATTTTGCTAAGCTGTGCAAGGATTATACTGCTCTTGGAGGGAAGGTTTTCTTGGGAACAGAATCAACTATCGAAGTCCAGAGATGGATAGATGCTTGTAGAAGGATCTTTGGTGATTTGGGAATTGATGATGCAACTAAGAGGAAGTTGGCATCAAGGCAGCTTCAAGGGAGAGCCTCTGATTGGTGGAACTCTATTACCATCACTACTCCGGAAGAAGAGATTACTTGGGAGCAATTCCAAGCTAGATTTGAAGCTAAGTTCATTTCTACAGCTCAGAAGTCTGTTCTGTTCAAGAAGTTTGTGGAGCTCAAGCAGGGAGGGAGATCTGTTCTTGAGTATGTTTCTGAGTTTGAAGCTTTGTCCAAGTATGCCCGGTCATATATTGAATCTGCTTATCAGAAGAATGAGAAGTTTGTGACCGGCTTGGATAGTTATCTTGGGAGACAGTTGGTGGATCATTTGGACGATTCATTTGAGAAGCTTGTGGAGAAAGCTCTTAGGCATGAGAGTCTGTTTCCTAAGGAAGGATCTGTTGTTGCTGTGACCAAGGGAGAATCTAAACCACAGCAGGGTGGAAACCAGAAGAGGAAGCGGCAGCAGCAGAAGGGTAAGGATGGCCAGAAGAAGCCGAAAGGCGAGGTGACTTGCTACAATTGTCAGCAGAAGGGCCATTTCTCTAAGGATTGTAAGAATCCTAAGGTGCCGATGAAGTGTCACAACTATGACAAGCCGGGGCATTTCAGGAAGAATTGTCCAGAACCAAGGAAGGACAGGCAGATTGTGCAAGCCTATGCTTTAGGAGCTGTTCCGTCGTCTTCGAAAGCTCCTACTGCTGAAGAGAAGGGAAAGAGTATGGTTGTTCAAGGTACTCTTTTCCTATGTGGTGTTCCAGTTAGAGTTCTGTTTGATACTGGAGCGTCGCATTCATTTGTTTGTAATGAACTAGTAGGCCGGTTAGGTTTGGAACCGGATATTGTTGATAGGCCATTGGTTGTGACTAATCCAGTTGGGGGTTCGTCTTGTTTGTGTATGTTATGCCGTGGTCTAGTTGTATCGAGTCATGGTTGCTCTTTTGTTTGTGATTGCTTTGTTCTGAACTTTGCGGGGTTCGGAATTATTTTGGGTATGGACTGGCTTAGGAAGTATGCGGCAAAGGTTGATTGCGAAAGGTTGGAAGTGACAGTCGAGAATGTGGAGGGGCGAAAGGTTGTGATACGATGTAAGCATGAAGAAGGCGTCTTCATGAGCTTCATGTATTCGCTAGTTGTTCCACGGGATGGACTGTCATCAGTGCCGATCGCTAACAGATTCGAGGATGTCTTTGACGAAGTCAAAGGGTTGCCGCCGCATAGAGAGATCGAGTTTCGTATAGATCTAGTTGAAGGAGCCAGACCTGTTGTGATGCCTCTTAGGCGAATGGCGCCTAGGGAACAGTAGGAGTTGAGGGTGCAAGTTGATGATCTTTTGCAGAAAGGATTCATTCGGCGTAGTGTGTCCGAGTGGGGTGCACCAGTTGTGTTTGCAACCAAGGCAGATGGGTCGTTGAGATTGTGCGTCGATTATCGTGAGCTGAATAAGGTGACTAAGAAGAACAAGTATCCATTGCCAAGGATAGATGACTTGTTTGATCAGCTTCACGAAGCTAAGGTGTTTTCTCAGATGGATTTGGCAACGGGATTTCACCAGTTGAGAGTGGCTAAGGATAGTGTGCCGAAGACTGCTTTTAGAACACCATCCGGTTTCTTTGAGTGGCTGGTAATGCCGTTTGGATTGACTAACGCGCCAGCATATTTTGTGGATCTTATGAATAGAGTGTTCAGAGGTCAGTTGAACAAGTTCGTACTTGTGTTCGTGGATGATATTCTGATTTATTCCAGAACGGAAGAAGAGCACAAGACGCACTTGCGTATTGTTTTGGAAATCTTACGGAAACATCAGCTGAAGGCTAAGTTTTCGAAGTGTCACTTCTGGAAGAGTGAAGTGAGGTTCTTAGGCCATGTGATTTCTGGAAGTGGAATAGCGGTTGATCCCGCTAAGGTGGCAGCAATCTAGGATTGGGTTAGACCTAAGAATGCATCTGATGTGAGAAGTTTTCTTGGATTAGCAGGATATTATCGACGGTTTATCAAAGACTTCTCCAAAGTAGCTGCTCCATTAACAGGATTGACGAAGAAGAACCAAGTGTTCAGTTGGGATGCTAAGTGTGAGCAAGCTTTTGGAATCCTGAAAGAGCGATTGACGAGTGCTCCTGTTTTGACTATTCCTAGTGGAAATGATGAGATGGTGATTTACACCGACGCATGTGGTACTGGACTTGGAGCAGTGCTGATGCAGAAGGATAAAGTTGTTGCGTATGCCAGTCGACAACTGAAGCCGCATGAAAGGAATTACCCAACTCATGATTTGGAGTTAGCGGCGATTGTATTTGCTCTGAAGATGTGGAGACATTATCTATTGGGAGTTCGATTCGAGTTGTTTACGGATCACAAGTCGTTGAAGTATCTTTTCTCCCAAAAGGATTTGAATCTTCGGCAGCAACGTTGGCTAGAGTTTTTGGCATCATATGATTTTGGTATAGCTTATACTCCGGGAAAAGGAAACGCAGTGGCAGATGCGTTAAGTCGGAGACATGCAGGATTGGGAGCCATGTTTTCAGAATGGAAGAGTCTCGAGTATTTAGCTGGATTTGACTTCAGGCCTAGATGTGAATTGGAACCTGAGATGTTGGCAAACTTATCGATAAGACCCACTCTTGTGGAAAGGATTGGCGAGGGCCAAAAGCGAGATGATAAGCTTGTCAAGATTATCCGTGAATTGGAATCTGGATTGGATCCAGAAAAGAATAAAGGATTCGAGGTCGATCGAGAGGGTTGGCTTCGGAAGCAAGGACGACTAGTTGTTCCCGATATAGATGAATTGAGGAATGAAGTTCTGAAGGAAAGCCATCACTCGAAGTTGACAATTCATCCAGGTGGAAACAAGATGTATCAGGATATGAAGAGAACCTACTACTGGGAAGGTATGAAGAAGGATGTTGGAAATTTTATTTCCAAATGTATGAACTGCCAGTTGGTAAAAGCCGAACAGAAGAAGCCAAGTGGATTGCTTCAGCCATTAGAAGTTCCTACATGGAAGTGGGAACAAGTGTCAATGGATTTTATTGATGGATTGCCTAGAACCAGAACGGGAAATGAAGGGATTTGGGTTATCGTTGATCGTTTAACCAAGAGTGCAAGATTCATTCCTGTTCGATCGACTAGGACGGCATCAAAGTTGGCTGAGATGTATGTTAAGTGGATAATTCGATTCCATGGTATTCCGAAGAGTATAGTGAGCGATCGAGACCCATTGTTCACTAGTGGATTTTGGAAGAGCTTCCAGGAAGTCTTGGGAACCGAGTTGTGTTTGAGTACAGCTTATCATCCCCAAACAGATGGTCAGACCGAGAGAGTCAACCGAGTTTTGGAAGATCTTCTTAGAGCTTGTGTTTTGGATTTCGGAGGATCATGGGAAGATCACCTTCATTTGGTGGAGTTTGCATACAACAACAGTTACCAGTCAAGCATTGGTATGGCACCGTATGAGGCGTTGTATGGAAGACCGTGTAACTCTCCGACATGTTGGTTGGAAACTGGAGAAAAGCTGATGCTTGGGCCAGAGATGATTCGACAGACTTCGGATTGCATAGAGATCATTCGGCAACGAATGAAGGCAGCACAAGACCGTCAGAAGAGTTATGCCGATAAGCGTCGAAAGGATTTGGAATTTGACGTAGGGGATATGGTTTTTGTGAAGATTTCTCCACTGAAGAATGTTATTAGATTCGGGAAGAAAGGAAAATTGACTCCGAGATTTGTTGGACCATTCCCGATCATCGAGCGAATTGGAAAGCTCGCTTATAGATTGGAGTTACCGGAGAAGATGTCGGGTGTGCACAATGTTTTTCACGTATCGTATCTACGGAAGTATGTGCATGACTCGAATGCGGTGGTTTCTGCTGATAGCTGTGAAGATTTCGAAGTTGATCCAGTTGATAGAAGACCTCGTAAGCCACTTCGTGTTGTGGAAACCGACATGAAACAGCTTAGGAGGAAGGTAGTTAAGTTGCTCAAGATACAATGGAGTGATGATGATAACGACTGTACGTGGGAGGTGGAAGAGAGGATGAAAGCAGCTCATCCTGAACTCTTCAAGGTATGGCCCTAAGGTGTCGTGTCATCTCGCGATATTGTAACTTGTTCTAATTTTAGAATTCTGTACGCTAAGTTAGAATTGGATGCATGGTTTGTTGATTGCTATGGATGGTAGGCGTACAGAATAGTTTTGATTGCTTGGAATTTCGGGGGCGAAATTCCTAAGGGGGAGAGAATGTAACGACCCGTATTTTTACGGATCGACAAGTTCGTCAAAATCTGGAATTTTTGCATTTATAAGTCATTTCAGATTTTTAGGCAGATTTGTCTAAGTCCTAGGTCGTGAACGACCTAAGAGCTAAGTCGTGACCGAGTTAAGGACTTCGGCGAGTTAGTGTTAGGTCGTGAGTTAGTTGGAGCGACCTATAGAATTATGCAACCTGGGATTTAGTTAAGTATTAGGTCGGCAGGACGAGTTAACGACCTAAAGAACTGACCGACTTAAGGATATGGCGACTCAAGGGTAGGCAGACCTAGTGGAGTAAGCGACCTAGTGGTTACTGGGTGTGTGGTTAGGTCGGCAACGACTTAGAGTGTGTAGAAGTTAGGTCGGTTAGACGAGTTAGTGGGTTGACCGACTTATGATTGTAGACGGCTTAAGGTTAGAGTTAGGTCGTAGTAACCGAGTTAAGGGATAGGTCGCTATGTGTTAGGTCGTCTGGTAGCTTGGTTGGTTAGGTCGTAAGCGACCTAAGGGTTAAGTTGTTACCAAGTTAAGTCGACTGGGTGGGTTAGCGACCTAAGGAGTTAACAAGTTGGCGACCTTAAGAGTTAGGCTATGTGTTAGGTCGTAACACTGTTAGGTCGCGTAGGTTGCTAAGTTGTTAGGTCGCAAGGTTTTATAAGTCGTAGGTCGTAGAGGCAGTCTGTGTTAGGTCGCTGGGTTTCGTCTAAGTGTTAGGTCGAGATCTGTGTTAGGTCGTAAGTCGTAAGTGTTAAGTCGAATGGTGCTAAGTTGTTAAGTCGTCCAGGCGACTTAGGAGAGAGCGCGCGTGTATTGGGTCGTGTAGCTCGAATAAGTTAGGTCGCGCGCATGTTAAGTCGTAGGCTTGTCTGTTAGGTCGGAGTTGTTGGCTAAGGCTTAGGTCGGTGGGGAATCTTAGGTCGTAAGTCGGAGACGACCTATGGAGTTAGCCGAGTTACGACTTAGGCAGTTTTCAGCTATAAATAGGAGAGCTTCTCTTCATTTTTGGGATCCGGATTTTGAAGCGACGAAGTGCTGCCATTTTGAGAGCTCGACTTCTACACTTCTTCACTTCTTTTCTCCACTCTAATCTAGTGCTTCCATCCATCCAAATCGAAGATCAAGATTGAAGATTCAAGAGCTTAGATTGAAGATCTTCATCTTTTCAAGAGAGATTTCTTCATTTGAAGCGGATTCGTGATAGATCAAGCTTGATCCTTCGCTGTCCAGATCTGAAGTGTTTTGATTTGAGGTTGTTTAGGTGATTTGGTGAGTGGTGATTATCTCTCACACGGATCCAAAGGAGTATATCGGATTGTTGGTTCGATTTGGTGTTAAAATAGTGATTTCTATGCATTTTCTTCATCCTAAGTGTAGATCCATGTAGATCCATTGTTCATGATGATGTTACATCTATTTTATCATATGTTAACCTATGTAAGTTCATTCATCAAGTTTGTAGAGATATAATCCATGTTTTCATGCTTATTGGACTTTCAACTCTTTAATTACGAAAATGCCATTATTGTTATAATTGTCTACTTAGATCATATTTGAATGCTTGATTGTTTGGATTGATGTTTGATTTGATTGATTGTTATGAACTAGATGATTGATGATTAGATTTAGACCGAAGACGATTCAAAAGCTAAGGGAAAGGCTCTTGAATTGGGAAAGCTGCTTGTGGCATATGTAGCGGGATGATGAAGCTCTTATGCACAGATTTGATGATGTGATGATGAGATGAGGCTTTGCGAGGATGTAATGAAGCGAGGCAATCATGTGATGAAGACTTGGTTTAATCCAGACGGGATCATTCCAAGCATGTTGATAACTCGGTGATATGATTCGAGTTGAGGATAATGAATGGATATGAGAATAGTCGTCGAGGAGGATGACTAGGAGGCTTGGATAGCATCGTTGTTGAAGGTTCTAGCATGCTCTAAGCAAGAGTACGTTTGGGCAGATTCGATAGTCCCAACGGCTAACTGTTGATGGTCGAGTACTCTGGGCAGATTCGATAGTCCTAGGCACGGGCTGCGACGACGTGCGGGAGTTATGTCTAGAACCGGGGTTTCCATTAGCCCTTGACGGACGGCTGAAAGAATGTGCCGGTCATTCAATTAACGGTGATATCGAAGCAGTGATAACAGTGATAGCCAGAGTCATGGATGTTTGGTTGTATCGTCATTCGGACTCAAGAGCGGTATTTTCTGGGTGCTTATCTGATTTAGGCCTTGGTACTTGGAAAACATCGCCCTTGACTCGAGTGATAGTAGTTTTACTTTAAATTGTATGCTCTGCTATGTTTGCTTCTGCTTAGTGTGTGTCTGGGGGCTATCACTGTAGAATGAGGTTGGAGTGGGAGGGTTGTATTCCTATTCCTTTTCCTTTATGCTCTTTTGGTATGTTGTTAGTTAATTTACTGCTCACTAAGACTGTTGTCTGACTCAAGGCTTTATGTTTTAATTCTTATTACCTTGGGTTGTTCGTCCATTTTGGGACGGGCAGACTAGGTAGCAAGTGACAGGTGCTGTTCTCTTCTCACGATGCTGATATCGAAGACGAGCTGGAGGGTTGCATATTATCTTCTTATTATATGTACTGGATATTCCGCTGTTTTGTATTCTCTGAGAGATATGTAGTGAGGCTAGATGTATTAACTATGTGGATGCTTGTATTCAACTATTATGGAGTTTTATATGATGTCATTTTGTTCTGTAAAGCTTCACTATACATATGTTCTATTGTATTTTGTCCATGCGCTGTGAGTAATACGATAGATTCTGTTGTTTTAAATCTTACCTTGACAACCGTCCATGGTCGCCTGGCACACTTTACAACGCTCTATCTTTAGATTCGGTGCAGGGGTCATGGGCGGTCGTCACATTAAGGAACCTCGGAACTTATAGAATTCATTATACATAAGTTAAGGAATTTACAATATAAATTGTGAAGGATTTTGAGAAAAGGAAAAAAATGGAACTTTCCTAACTATTGAGAAGTAAGGGGTTTAGAAAAATATATTTTTAAATATTTTTCTAAGTGTTGAAATAAGAGATTGTTTGAAATATCCTGATATGGATAAGTATTTGAGTTGTCTCAAATATTGAAAATTTGGAAAGGTTTTGAATATATATATATATATATATATATATATCTTATAAAGATATTTTGAAAATAAATTTTGGAAAATTATAATATGGGCCTAATGAATGCTTATGGATGTTATACTGATAGTTAAATAACCGACTAGCAAATATTGGCCAATTTCGTTGATCGTTTCGAAGAGACCAGGATCAAATTTAATTATCTGAAAACCACTTCGATCTGATTTGAGCGTTACGAATTGATATCTTGAAGATAGTGAAGATGGTGATTCGGTTTGTCCAGACCCAGGACAACTTGCATGGATGAATACTATTATTGCATCATTGCCTCGAAGGCAGTGTTAGCATTCCAAGAATGAATGATATTCTAAAGGTTTACATTAGCCTCAAGCCTAATCAACCGGGAATGACTAAAACAGGGGAGATGCAGCAAGGCTAAGTGGGACGCACCAAATTAGGGTATGTTTATCACCTTTCTAGATACCTTCGGATATATTATAAATTATGGATATGGTTGTGCATGAAAAAGAGAGCCCTCGATAAGGGTGGGAACACCTGGGGTGATAACATATTTGGTACTATCCAGGTTAGGAGTAGGCCGGTCTTGTGTTGGCAGGGGATCCTGGCGAGGTCCTTGGTACATTTTTCTAAAGGTGTACTATGACGGGCAGTGCCCCAGTAGTCCAGTCATTGTATGGAATCCAATATCCACTACAAGCCTGTACGGCTTTGATTGTGCCCAACTATGCTGAAACGTGAGATGCAAGCATTTCAGCTATTTTCTAATTTACTTTTTATAGACAATATTATAATATCAGATGATTTTGATATAAAATGTTTTGGTTATCGTAAGGGAAAACCCGTCGTGTTTATGTGTGACGCGGTCTTACATGATACTTTTGTTTTTCAAAGGATTTTGATAACTTTAATAATTCAAATTGAGTGTGTTTACTCACGCTGGTTTTCCAGACTGACTAGGGTGTTATTTTATTATAATGCTCGAGTCAAACCGAGTATTACAGCTATGGAGCTCAGGAGACGAGTTGGAGGATTTCAGACGTATGTCACGTACTTGGTTATTTCCGCTTTGTGAGTTATGTATATTAGGACAAGTTATATAACTGTCCAGATTGTTTGTTGACTATTGTACTCTAATAATGGTATGTATATTAACTGATACAGTTTCTTTTGTATTAAAATCTGTTATTATATATATTATATTTTGTTCTGCTACGTTTGTGAGATTCTATGTTGTTGTTCTATTTTCTTCTACCTCTTTCTTCTTTACCCCTAGCAATCGGCATTTTCGGCACTATAATATTCGGCACGTTATACAGTGAACATATTGATGTTGATTTTCGAGGGTCAAAAATCCTAGGTTGCTACATTTGGTATCAGAGTTGAAGTTTAAGTGAGAACCTTGGCTTTGGTGGGGATTACTCATTAGAGATAGGGTCAGTGGTGCCCTAGAATTAGTTTGAATGTAATAATAGATATAAGCGCGTATTTGTTAGTGAATATAAAATGTGTTATATTGTGTTGATTTATCTATTGAGTGGCATATAAATTCTGGTCGAGTAGTGGGACGCCACTAAATCGATAGGAGTTTCTAAACACTTGAACCGGGTAAACCGACACAATATTGTTTTGTAGCGGGTAAATGAAATAATTTTACCCAAACTATATTTTTGAGATAAAAGAAATAATTTTTTGAAATTATTATAGTATATTGATGTGTTGGATGTTATTAATCAAAACAAGATTATAAAATTGGAAATGGTTTATAAAAACCAAAATTAAATTCTATAAGTATGAATTTTGCAAATGAGTTAAAACTAAAAATCTACTCAAACTAAATTTGGAAAAATTAAGTCACGGAGATTTTTGGAAATGTTTTCCAAAGTATTTTGAAATGAATAATAATATTGTTTGGAATATTTTTGGAATAAAAATTAGTTGGAATGAATTTTGAAAAATAAAGATACTGAACTTACTTTAGTCGCTGGAAAATAATTCTGGTGATGACGGCCACATCATCAGTATTCATTTTCAAGTTTCTAAGTGACGAATTACTACCGTAGTAATTTAATATGGGAATTTTTAGTTTGGAAACAAGTGTTGTTTTTAGAAATTCTAGAAGGAATTGTTTGGATAAAAACTAGGTTTGGTTTGAATTTGAAGGGTATGATTTTGTGTACATATATATATATATATATATGTATATATGATTTCAAATCATTTGAAATGAAACCGGGTGTTTGAATTCTGAAATTTTTATTCCAGTATTGAGTGGAAATTATAAGGAGAATAAGTTTTTGAACTTATAATTTGAAATGGCATAGATAAGAAAGGAAAAGCTAAAAGTTGAGTTATGAAATTAAATGGAATTCAACTTAAGTCAATTAAAATAATTTTAAAATAAAATTGATTTGGATTTGAATTGAATTAATGAAATGCGTTAATAAAGTAGGAATTAGCTTAAGCAAAGTAAATGAAAGGAATAAATGAAGTAATGGTGATAATGGAAAGAATTAATGAATTAAGTGAATGGATTAAATGTTAATCAGTTAAATACAATTAATTGAATATGGAGAATGATAACAATAGGGGAAGAAGTGTGAAAATTTAATTCTGGAATTAAAATTTTAACTTGAATAAGTTTAAATGGATTGAAGAAATTGAGTTTTAACTTAAGCTGACTTAAATAAAAATTGAATTGGAATGGAGGCAATATCAAATGGAACCAAATATAGAGTTTGAATTATAAAGTGACTATATAACTATAAGTTATTAAATTATGATTGGAATAAAAATTTAAGTGGAAAATTACGGAACTGTGAATAAATAAGTTTGAATAGCTTACAAAATTAGAATTAATGGTATAAAAATATACTTAAGCTGTAAAGTGATGTATAATCCTGAGTTAAAAAAATTAAATGTGGAGCCTAAGATATAAATGAAATTCGACTTAATTATAAGCGAATTAAATATTGAAATGTTGTTGAATAAAATAGAAATGAATTGAAATAGTGATGATTTAAGTTATAAATAAATTCAATTTAAGTGTAAATAAATTAAATATGGCTTTGGGATATGATTTAAATGAATTCGAGTATGAAAGTGAGTTTTGAAGTGGAAATGAATATATATATGTTGTATAAACGGTTATAATAAACCTTAGTATTAATTTTATTAAATGATTCTCAAATAGTATAGTAGAAATTGAGATATGCCAAGTAAAAGGAAATGCAAATCAATCAACGGTGAATAAATTGAATAAATTTGAAATCGAATTTGTTTGCAAAGGAGATAAACTTAAGTATATAGTTGAATTAATTGAAAATAAACAAAATAACTTAAGTTAATGTTTTTTGATGGAAGTTGGCTCAAATAAATGTATGGAATGGTTTATTAAGTAAATTGGCATAAAATGAAGTGTCGTTGACGTAAACGGAAGTAAACAAAAGTTTGGAATGGATATAAATATAATATGTGTTTATGAAGTGAATGCAAGTAAATTGGGATGTAAATCATTCGAATTGAATGAAATGATATATAAATCGATGGAAATAAATCATCAAATGTTGGAGCCTTGTGATTATGGATAGATTCATGCTATAACTTGTTTAGTTGTGAAATCTATGTGCTTGCGTTAGTTAAAAGATTGAAATGTTGTTAAATTTCATATTTTGGTACTTACGTGTTTAAATTGAGTAAGTATAGGTACAAAGAGACTATTGGGCTAGATTTGGATTGCAAAATTGCATATGAAGTAAACTCGCTTGCTTAATAACGCTTAATAAAGCTAAATAAAGGTATGTTTTTGGATTAAATACCGCGATGAATAAATATTGATATATATATTGTATTTTCCATTCGTGTGGGTTGATGTATATATTTTTATCATTTCTGTGATATTGCAAAAGGCTCTCCGTACAAAAGAGACTCTGGCAAAAAATTTCGGGAATTTAGGGTGTTAGAAAATTTTTGTTAGCTAAAGAAGTTGATTTTTGAATTGAATTTGAAATAAGGGATTTTGGTAGAAAGGGAAACTAAATGTTTTGGATGGAACTGAAAGGGTTAGGAAAGTGAAATGTGGGGTTTTAACTAAGTGGGTTTTGAATAAGTTAATGGGTTTGGATCATTCGTCCTACCTTAGCAATTTCGAGGACGAAATTATTTTAAGGGGGAAGGAATGTAACGACCTGGATTTTCCATCATTTAATTTGGAATATTTAAATGGGTTTGAATATTGAATTTGAAATAGAAGTTGATTTTGAATATAGGATTACTGGTTGAAATTATAGAATGAATTTAAATTTTGAATATGAATCGAAATGATTTCTAATCCTGATGAAAATCCTATTTAAATTAGAATTTAGTTAGTAAGGTTGTAAAACTGAAATTTCAAGTGATTTCACAAATTTTTGAAATCGTCGATTTAATCGACGCGTTAAAATAGCGACCCGGGGTACAGTCTTGGTATTCGATGAAACTAGCTTCATTGGAGCCATAATAGTGTATTATTATTGGATTTCAAATTTCATAGCGTTTGGATTTACCATTTGGCCTTGCGATCTGAAAACGCCTAGAAATAATTTAATTGAATTTAATTTAAATAGTCGATTTAAAAAGCTATCTTCCGCATACGATCGAATTAGGTTCCGAAACTTGTTCCATTGGATTCGAAATAGCGGTATAACATTAGGAACGCCAGGCGGCATGCCTCGATAGGAGTTTGGGATTTTAAGTTAATAAAAACGAGATATTTTAGAATTTAATAACATACTATATTATAAAGTCAAACCTTCTGAAGCACGCTACACTCCTTAGTTTTAAATCGCGTATTCCCCTTTCCCTTCATCTTCTCTAAACCGAAAATCAATTCAAACATACAGAAAAAAAGAAAAAAGAAAAGAAAAGGAGATCGTGTCTCTTACGAGCACGTCGATGGCAGAGGCAAAGCAAAGAGCCGCGAGGCGCGCCACGACAGTGGAATGGGAGCGTGGAGCTCGAACTATGGCTGGAGGATAAGGTTCGATCACGCACGCATATACGTGGAGGCATAGTTGGAGCAGTGCCTAGGGAGGGAGGCTGGTGGCCAAAGTCATGGCGGCAGGCGAAGTCGATGGATGGAGGGCTGTAGTTTGGGTTCTAGGGTTTTGAATGGTGCACGTTTGCTAGGTAGGGTCACGACTTACTATAGTCGTGGGCGGAGGCGGTCTTTGGCGTGGGTGAAGGTGTGGGTGGCATGCACGGCAGCGCTGCGTTCGGCGGAATAGAGGTCATGTAACAACCCAGAATTTTCAAACCCGAAAATTCCAAATAGTTAGGAAAAGAAGAAGAAAGAGGTAGAAGAAGAAAACAGAAACAAGACATAGAATCTCACATTCGCAGCGGATGAAATATAATATCAAATAATAACAGTTATACAAAAGAATACTATATCTGTCAATTACATTTTAATACATCAGAGTTACAACATTTCACAATCACTGGACAATTAAAATTACTTGTCCCAGATAAATAACAATATATATCACAGCGGAATACACTCCATACGTTCCTGCCATCCAGCTCGCCATCAGAGCTCTTGAACGTCCTCACCTGAAAATCTGTAATACTCGGTCTGACCCGAGCATTACATCAAAGTAATACCCGAGTCAGGATGGAAACCAGCGTGAGTAAACCCATCTAGCAAGAAATACTATTGCATAAATCTTACTTAAAACCCGGGGTAACTCGTACCTTACTACAAGTAAACAACTTGTATAATCAACACTTATTTCCACAAATCAATATCTAAGCACCCAACTTAGTTTAAATGGTCCATATTATCCTATTCCAGCCTATTGATTTCACATATCAAATCTATAAAGAATTATTGTAGATTTCAAATCGAAGTGGTTTCGGGTATTACTGATACTCGACTCTAGTCTCTTCGAATTCAAAATCATCTTAAGACAAAGCTGTTTAAGCTTTAAATGATTCCATTTATACTCATAGTAATAGATTCACATAGCAATTCTATTTCAGGCAGATAATCCATATCTAACATGCTATCATATAGCATCACATACCAAGTATAACAATAATCCAAAGCATTCAATAACATTCAGCCATTCATAAGCAAAGATTTTAATCACACTATCTTTAATTAATTTAAAATAAATTAAATTAATTCCTTCCATCACTATAAATCCTGCTTTCTTAATCATTAATTAATCACAGGCCGATTAATTAATTATCCCTAATTATCCATCTTAATCAATCATCCTTGATTAATTGTTCTTTAATTACATTAAGTAATTAACTCTTAATTAATTACACAAGTTAATTATCTTCAACCATTTACAGTAATTAACCTTCAATTACTCTCATTAATTAATTAACTATAATTAATTACCTTAACCCTTAATTAATTACATTAATTAATTGTTCTATAATCACTTCATTGTTTAATTACTAAATAAATTAAATTACATTAGCAAATTATCCATCCTTAATAATTAATCCGTGATTTAATTACGTTATTAAAATCACCTTGAAAACATATAGGAATTAATCTATTATAAAAAATTTACTTTAACAACCAACTTAAACATTTAACTTGGAAAAAACTTGTTCAAAACCTATCAATAATTTTTTTAGAACTCAGTTTCTATTTCTTTTGAAACTTATTATCTTAAAATCTTTTAAAAACTTGATTTCCTTATCAACAAGCATATATACTTGTTACAGGCCGAGCCCAAACCATCATTTAATCGAGTCAACCCTGGTTTCTACTCGAGTCAACCAACCTCCACATCACCCGAACAAAACTCGAGATCATCCTCGAGTAAAACTCCATTCTTCCCGAAGCACATCAACCCAACAACAATAACTGACACGAACTAAACACGTGCACGTGCACAGTCGACTAGATCGTCGCCGACCAACACTACTACCTCCGGCACTTCGTCGTCATCCTAGTCGACCATCCTCTCTTCTTAGATCACCAGAATTACTAGGGAAACCAAAACAAGCTGCTAAGACGAAAACTGGAACCCAACCCAGATCAACCATCACCTAAATCGACTTTGCACCGCCGCCGTAGACCACTGGACAACCTACCGTCCACCCCGAAACTTCGCCAGAGCCTCACGCTTCTAATTCAACTTACTTGACGAAGTCCGATGCGCCGACGAACTCTGGATTACCTTGCGAATGAATTCGATAAATCTGGCTCCTAAACCCTAGACTCGCCTCGCCTGACCACCACATCACCAGAAAAATCGAGCTATTAATTTTCCCATAATCGCCGACCCACGACCCTACTTCTGCCACAACCCCGAGGCCCAAATAATTTCCGATCACCAGAATTTGACAAGATTGCTTATCCCGATCAAATCAAGATTTCCCACCATCTACCAAACTAAAAATCTTGATTTTGAACTTAAAATTCATGGCTTATGAAGACAAACAAGATCAAGTAGTCAAAACCCAAATTTTAATAAATCAAATTTAAACAAAATTTGATTTTGCAATGTTTTTAAAACTTCCCAGTAATCCCATTCATTTTTAGCACTTAGAAATATTTTTGGAATTAAAATCTTGCCAGTTTGAACACATTTTATTTTGACATCAGGGTCTATAAAGGATTAAAGGATAAAATTTTGATTTCCAAACAGGTTTTGAACCCTGTAAACCTGGAACAGAGCAAGAAATCATATACCAAGTATACATAGTCATATCCACACACAATATACATACATATATATATATATATATACTTATTTGTATATATACACACACACCATTTACAATTTCACTTCAAGCATGATTTCAATCTCAAATAAAAATCCAGTTTTGAAGGAGTTTACTCACCTTATGTATGAACAGAGAAAGCCTGTAAACTTGCTTTCGACTGGAAATATTCTTAGATCAAATATCTTGACATTTCTAACATTTATTGTTTATACATCATAACCTATAACAGATCAAGGGAAGAACAGTTGATTTTTTTCTCTTTTAGGACCTGAGAACTATGAACAGAACAAACATATCATTCCAGACATGCACACAAACATCCACATACATATATATATACACACACACACGCATTCCTGTTTAAACAATCATGCAAGCACTTCTCATATTTTACTTTAAGTAATTTCTGCATGCATCTATTTTTAAACAGATTTAAACTTTTAAATAAAATTGTTTACTCACAAGAAAAGATGAACAGAGCAAGCTGGAGAAACTTTGTCTTTGAATTGGAAATTTTGAACAGCTACTATGATTTGAATTCTAGCTTGAATCTAATGTTGTTGAGTTGCTGAATGATCTTGGGTTTGAATTTCTTAGTTACGAAAGAATGAAATAAAGGAACACGAGTTGCAGATATAAATCAGATGGTGCCTTCCACCGCAAGCATCTTCCTTTGATTTTTTTTTTCAGTTTGCTTTTGAAAAAAAGTTTCAACCTGACATGATCTCATTGATTTTTTTTTATTTTGTAGCTTGAAATGATGTATTGTACGCTTGAGATGATATCATTTAATGCAATGTTTCCTTACCTGTTTATAGCCTTATCCCATTTGATATGTATGTAGATATATATATATATATATTACTTTATTTATATCAATTTGTATAACCACTACTCCATATGGCCTATGTATGACTATATATCCTTTTACAAGTATGTGTATAAACATAGTTATGTGTTTTACCCATATATGTTGTTGTTGTTTCATATATGTGCTTGCATTCCCCCTATCTAATATGTATATACTTATGCTTGCATATTCCTAGCTATTATGTACACATATAATTACCTTTAGTATTATAAAGGTAGAGTTTTATTCTAAACAATCTTGAGAGGTTTGTCTTCAAATCTCTAATCCATAGTTTCTTTTCCAAGTGTGTGTATATATATACATATATATGTATATGTTCATGGGCATTTTTAAATTAATGGAGCTTCATATATTTTATCTATAAAACCTATCAATAGTCAGAGGTTTTATAATTTCAATATTTATTAAAATTTCCAACTCACTCTATATTTATTCAGATACTTTAATTGTTAGAATTTTGTTTGTTCGACTCATACGATTAGTATTTCAATAATTAAAATCAATTAATTACCTAATTTACAGACATTAAAAATCCGGGTCGTCACATTCCTCCCCCTTTTAGAACTTTTCGTCCTCGAAAAGGAACGAAATGAGAATTTTCAATATTTAAATGTTTATTATTAGTTAAATTATTCTTTAACCATTTCTCTTTTATTTTATATTTTTAAAACACTTTAAAATCTACATTATATTATAAAAATACTCTTATAACTCAAATTTTAAACAAGTCCATCCTTGTTCCCATAGAAATTCGGTCATACGTTGATCAGGCATAGGACTGAAAATCTATAAGTACTTAGCAGACCCATTTCAGCACCTAGTGAAAATACTTGAAAAATAATTTTATTGAAAATATAGAAAACAGTTTTGAAAATAGAGGAAATATCTTTGGTGAGAATGCTTTGGAAATCATCACCCCCATCCATGGTCGCAGTTACATCCTGGGTTACGTTGCCATCGCAGCAAAAGTCGATGTAACTGTAGGCACTCTGCGCCCCTCAATTACGCCATGGAACCCACAACAGATCGCAGTTACATTCCAGGGTTACGTTGCCATCACAGCAAAAGTCCATGTAACTGTAGGCATCAGCGCCCTCGATTTTCGCTTTCAAAAATGAAACTTCTCCACTCCCACATAGGTCGCAGTCTACCGATGTAAAATCAAATGTAGACTGTTGGCTCTCAGCGGCACACACGACTTTCGCTATGTTACCATAGTGTCGCAGTCTACCTATATAAAATCAAACGTAGACTGTTGACTCTCAGCGGCACACACGACTTTCGCTATGGTCTGCAGTAGATCGCAGTGACATCGAGTTACACTGTCGTCATAGCATAACCCAAATACCTCTGTAGGCATCAGCCCCTCGATTTTCGCTACCAAATAATCCTCAGGAACTAGTTTTGTCCGGACTCCTCACAGGATCAACTTTAGAACCTCCCCCTTTGAGGCTCAAGGCAGTACCAACCTATGGTACTCTTGAGAAGTTCATTTCAAGGGAGCGTCTTTTTCCCCAGAGCCACTTCAAAACACTTTATACTATACACATATAGTATTTTTCAAATCATACACCGAGTATGAATTCCATATAAAGCTCCTTTACAAAATCGATTCCCAAAATCGATAATTCTCATATTAGGCTTTTCCAAATTCCAATATTGGTTTTACCCAAAAAAATAAAAAGCCTTTCCAAATGCCATAGGTTCCCAAAACCTTTCCTCAAAATCATTTTCACAAATCCTTTTTATATATACATATATATAACAATCTTGGAAAATTTTTGAATCACTTCATACTTGTATAAATTCACTTTTATACTTCAAATATTTTCAAAACCCCTTTTTCTCCTGGTAATAGATTCATTAAGGGAAGTTTACCATATATAACAAAGATATATAACTTTGTTTATTCAAAATCAAATATTCAAATTTGATTACTCTTTTATAAAGTTATTTACCATATTACTTACCTCCATAAAGTAAATTTCAACCAAAGAAATATCCAATTCCATTATATTTCACAAATATACTTTTCACTTCTAAAATCATTTTACATTTCTTATCCACAAATTCCAAATATCAATTTCCATTCAAACTCGTACGATGTCCACATATCATTCGTACGCAATATCAGTCTGATCGCCCACCCGATCACACAATTTCACTTCCGAACTAGTATCGTCTACCCGATTTCCTAGTGCGGACTCAGATTTGGTTTCTTGATCAGAAACCGTCATTCTCCTTGCATAGTCACAACTATGATAGAGAATATCCAGAACCAATCAAAAATCCATATCCAGGTTCGCCGTCGAAAATCGAGCAAAAAATCCCAACTCTGATCGATAATATTATCTCGAAATTCTGTGCTCGAATCTGGATCAAATCACTATGCGAATAGAATAATATACATACATCCTACGTATTTATCTTCATTGATTATTAACTAAATAAATTCCCATTCTATTCATCCCTACTTTAATTTTACTCACTTGTTCTCAATTACCTTAATCCCCATTTGGATTATTACTCAATTCTTATCTCAATTGGGTATTTAATCAATAACAGTTCGTACTCTGACCAGCTTATATTTAGAAAATAGCTTGAAAGATTTAAAAATAGATAAATAGTTGAAAAATCATTATTAGTTTGTAAAATAGCTGTAAAACAGTTAAGTAATTGTAAAATAGATGGAAAATAATCAAATAGTTATAGAAATTTTAAATAATTGCATAATAGTTGTAAAACAGTAATCAATTATAAAGTAGTAGAAAAATAGTAATTCGTTTATAAAACAGTTGTAAAATAGTTAAATAGTTCCAAAAGTAATTGTAAAACAAGCTTAAGATAGTTTTAGGTTTAAAAAGAAAAGTTGTATAGTAAATAGTTTGAAAAAATTGATTTATATTAAACAATTTATTTTGAAAATAGTCCAGAGTCAAACTGTTCAATTCCCCATCAATTCAATTTAAATTTCCTCTTCCATTTAAATTGACTCAATTCTAATTTGAATAACTTCAATTTCCCTTGAAATTGATGTGTCCCCAATTCAAGTTGAATTAATCTCAACTTCTTCCCAAATTCAAATCAAATTCTATTTGATTTTACACATATTCACTTTAATTACAATTCCAAATTATTCAAATTAATCTAGACTTATTTCAAATTGAATCCACTTCAATTTCAAATCATTTCAATTTCAATATGAATTAATCCCAATTCCCATTTGAATTTGAACTCATTCAATCTTCAATTTTATTTCAAATTAATCCAATTCAAATTTCTCATTTGAATTTTATACTTATCCATCTTCAATTCTAGTTAATTCAACTAAATTCAATTTGAACTAATGAAATCTGAATCTCAACTTTAAACCATCTCGAATTATATAAATTCGAGTTAATTTTTTTTTAAATGTTGATTTAATCCTTTAAATCAAATTAACCCTTATTTTTAAATCAATAATCCAAATCTTTAAATAATTTAATTCTGAGTCCAATTCTCAAAATTCCATTTTAAATTATCTTTATTTAACATATTTTAAAACTCAAAAACAATTAAATCTCAGATTCTAATTTATTATCCATTTTTAAAACCAATTCTCAGTTTCATATATTATTTATAATAATGGAATGATATCAGGATAAATAAACATCCAAATTTATCCAAACACCCATTTAAATCAATCATTTAACTTTCCTAAGTTAAATCTCAATTTAATCTTGAAATTCCCACTTCAGGTTGTTTGTTAACTTATTTAACTTTCCCAAAGTTAAATTCAATTTACTTAATCTAGACAACCTTACCCAATTTGAATTCCCATTTCAAACTTTAAACTTCACATTAATAATCTTATAAGTTCAAATCTTATTACTTTGGGTATCACATCTCATTCCAAATTTAAAACTCAACATTTAGAGTTTATTTCAAACCATCGTTGATATTATGTATATTCCTCATATATACATTTTCTTTACACACCAAGTTATCCTTAAATTTTAAACCACCTTCGGTTTCAAACAAATTTTCAAACAACTTTTGTTGAAATAGGATTCTTCCATTTAAATATATTAAATAACATTATTTATTATTTCAATTTGAAACAATTTGCAAACTCTGGACCCAGATTTAAAACTTCACAATTCAGATCATCTTTAATTCCAATTTATAAGTCATACTTACCTAAACGTTTTACTTCCCTAAAACATTTCATTTTGCTTACACAACAATCATTTATGATAATAACCAAGGTTATTGCAACTGGAAACCATTCATTATCATCTTATTTTGAAACTCTTTCCCAACTTCAAGATTTTAATTTTAATTCGAATCTATTTCAAACTTATCTTTATTCGATTTCAGTTTGGTTATATTTCTATTACTTCTTAATTTAATTCCATTAATTTAACAACCAGTTACCTTAACATTTACTGGAAAGAAATATTGCTTTATATATATCAAAATATATTCTCATATAAAATCATTTAAAATCTTTATATATGAAAATAACAAGTACGCTCTCATATATATATATATATATATACACACACACACACACACACTCAACTCATTCTAGGGTACCATTGACCCTATCCTTAATGAGTATTCCCACCAGAGCCAAGGTTCTCGCTTAACCTTTGCTCTGATACCAACTGTAACAACCCAGAATTTTTAAACCCGAAAATTCCAGATAGTTAGGAAAAGAAGAAAAAAGAGGTAGAAGAAGAAAACAGAAATAAGACATAGAATCTCACATTCGTAGTGGATGAAATATAATATCAAATAATAACAGTTATACAAAAGAATACTACATCTGTCAATTACAATTTAATACATCAGAGTTACAACATTTCACAATCACTGGACAGTTAAAATAACTTGTCCCAGATAAATAACAATATATATCATAGCGGAATACACTCCATACGTTCCTGCCATCTAGCTCGCCATCAGAGGTCCAGAACGTCCTCACTTGAAAATCTGTAATACTCGGTCTGACCCGAGCATTACATCAAAGTAACACCCGGGTCAGGCTGGAAACCAGCGTGAGTAAATCCATCTAGCAAGAAATACTATTGCATAAATCTTACTTAAAACCCAGGGTAACTCGTACCTTACTACAAGTAAACAACTTGTATAATCAACACTTATTTCCACAAATCAATATCTAAGTACCCAACTTAGCTTAAATGGTCCATATTATCCCATTCCAGCCTATTGATTTCACATATCAAGTCTATAAAGAATTATTGTAGATTTCAAATCGAAGTGGTTTCGGGTATTAGTGATACCCGACTCCGGTCTCTTCGAATTCAAAATCATCTTAAGACAAATCTGTTTAAGATTTAAATGATTCCATTATACTCATAGTAATAGATTCACATAGCAATTCTATTCCAGGCAGATAATCCATATCTAACACGCAATCATATAGCATCACATACCAAGTATAACAACAATCCAAAGCATTCAATAACATTCAGCCATTCATAAGCAAAGATTTTAATCACACTATCTTTAATTAATTTAAAATAAATTAAATTAATTCCTTCCATCACTATAAATCCTGCTTGCTTAATCATTAAATAATTACAGGCCGATTAATTAATTATCCCTAATTATCCATCTTAATTAATCATCCTTGATTAATTGTTCTTTAATTACATTAAGTAATTAACTCTTAATTAATTACACAAATTAATTATCTTCAACCATTTACAGTAATTAACCTTCAACTACTCTCATTAATTAATTAACTATAATTAATTACCTTAACCCTTAATTAATTACATTAATTAATTGTTCTATAATCACTTCATTGTTTAATTACTAAATAAATTAAATTACATTAGCAAATTATCCATCCTTAATAATTAATCCTTTATTTAATTACGTTATTAAAATCACTTTGAAAACATATAGGAATTAATCTATTATAAAAAATTTACTTTAACAACCAACTTAAACATTTAACTTGGAAAAAACTTGTTTAAAACCTATCAATACTATTTTTAGAACTCAGTTTCTATTTCTTTTGAAACTTATTATCTTAAAATCTTTTAAAAACTTGATTTCCTTATCAACAAGCATATATACTTGTTACATGCCGAGCCTAAACCATCATCTAATCGAGTCAACCCTGGTTTCTACTCGGGTCAACCAACCTCCACATCACCCGAACAAAACTCGAGATCATCCTCGAGTAAAACTCCATTCTTCCCGAAGCACATCAACCCAACAACAACAACTAACACGAACTAAACACGTGCAAGTGCACAGTCAACTAGATCGTCGCCGACCAACATTGCTACCTCCGACACTTCATCGTCATCCTAGTCGACCATCCTCTCTTCTCAGATCACCAGAATTGCTAGGGAAACCAAAACGAGCTACCCAGACGAAAACCGGAACCCAACCCAGATCAACCATCACCTAAATCGACTTCGCACCGCCGTCGTAGACCACCGAACACCCTGCCGTCCACCCCGAAACTTCGCCAGAGCCTCACGCTTCTAATTCAACTTACTTGACGAAGTCCGATGTGCCGACAAACTCTGGATTACCTTGTGAATGAATTCGATAAATCTAGCTCCTAAACCCTAGACTCGCCTCGCCTGACCACCACATCACCAGAAAAATCGAGCTACTAATTTTCCCATAATCGCCGACCCACGACCCTACTTCTGCCACAACCCCGAGGCCCAAATAATTTCCGATTACCAGAATTTGACAAGATTGCTTATCCCGATCAACTCGAGATTTCCCACCATCTACCAAACTAAAAATCTTGATTTTGAACTTAAAATTCATGGCTTATGAAGACAAACAGGATCAAGTAATCAAAACCTAAATTTTAATAAATCAAACTTAAAAAAAATTTGATTTTGCAATGTTTTTAAAACTTCCTAGTAATCCCATTCATTTTTAGCACTTAGAAATATTTTTGGAATTAAAATCTTGCCAGTTTGAACACATTTTATTTTGACATCAGGGTCTATAAAGGATTAAAGGATAAAATTTTGATTTCAAAACAGGTTTTGAACCCTGTAAACCTGGAACAGAGCAAGAGATCATATACCAAGTATACACAGTCATATCCACACACAATATACATACATATATATATATATACTTATTTGTATATATACACACACCATTTACAATTTCACTTCAAGCATGATTTCAATCTCAAATAAAAATCTAGTTTTGAAGGAGTTTACTCACCTTATGTATGAACAGATAAAGCCTGTAAACTTGCTTTCGATTGGAAATATTCTTAGATCAAATATCTTGACATTTCTAACATTTATTGTTTATACATCATAACCTATAACAGATCAAGGGAAGAACAGTTGATTTTTTCTCTCTTTTAGGACCTAAGAACTATGAACAAAACAAACATATCGTTCCAGACATGCACACAAACATCCACACACACACACACACACACACACACACACACACACACATATATATATATATATATATGCATTCCTGTTTAAACAATCATGCAAGCACTTCTCATATTTTACTTTAAGTAATTTCTACATGCTTCTATTTTTAAACAGATTTAAACTTTTAAATAAAATTGTTTACTCACAAGAAAAGATGAACAGAGCAAGCTGGAGAAACTTTGTCTTTGAACTGGAAATTTTGAACAGCTACTATGATTTGAATTCTAGCTTGAATCTGATGTTGTTGAGTTGCTGAATGATCTTAGGTTTGAATTGCTTAGTTACGAAAGAATGAAATAAAGGAATACAAGGTGTAGATATAAATCAGATGGTGCCTTCCACCGCAAGCATCTTCCTTTGATTTTTTTTTCCAGTTTGCTTTTGAAGAAAAGTTTCAACCTGACATGATCTCATTGATTTTTTTTATTTTGTAGCTTGAAATGATGTATTATACGCTTGAGATGATATCATTTAATGCAATTTTTCCTTACCAGTTTATAGGCTTATCCCATTTGATATGTATGTAGATATATATATATATATATATATATATATATATATTACTTTATTTATATCAATTTGTATACCCACTACTCCATATGGCCTATGTATGACTATATATCCTTTTACAAGTATGTGTATAAACATAGTTATGTATTTTACCCATATATGTTGTTGTTATTTCATATATATGTGTGATATCCCGGAATTTTGGTAATATCAATTTAATAATCATTATTAATAATTAAATTGATTTGTTGATTTTATTTTATAAAATTAACAAGTTTATTCATTTTAAAGGTTAATAATATTTTTAATTGGCAAATTTATTTCTTTTGAAAACTAATAACATTTTAATTTGGAAATATCTTTTCTAACAATTTTAAATTGGGAAGATTTATCTTTCTAAAACTTATATAAATGTTTATATTTATAATGTATATATATATATATATATTGGTATTTATATTATAAATAGGGAGTCTTTAAGTTAAATAAAAGCTATGTTTTCAAATTATAATATATATTTTGTGTTTTGAAGTTAAGTATTAAAAAAATTCAATATAGTAATTATTACAACTAATGTTAAAAATATTTTCCATTTAGAATATATAGATATATATGTAATTGTATATTGGAATGGAAAAGTATTGGATTTGAATTTGATAAAGATGTTTTTAAACTTTAAATATATATACATAGATTGTAATTTGGAAATTTATATTTAGCATAATACTTTTCAAGTGATAATTTCTTATTTATTTTATAAAAATATATGTAAGCTTAAGTTTTAGATAAGATTTAAAATTAAGAAGTTCAATTGTTTTAATATTCTTTTCTTTTTAAAAATTCAAACATAAGTTAAATTGATTTGTAAATATATATATATAGAATTAAAATAAATTTCTCAAGCATATAAAATATGTTATATTTATTTGATCAAAGGCATAAGTTATTTTAAATAATAGTTTTTCACATTTGTATATTTATTAAAATCTAAAGCTTATTTATAAAAATAGATAAATACATTATATACATATAAACATTTCTTAAATTCATATAAATGGCCTAAATAAATTAATTAAAATAAGAATGTACACTTGGTAGCATATTAAAATAGTCTAGAGACATTTGTAAACTAAGTGTATATGTGTAAGCAAATTAACCTATAAGAGGACAAATGTCAACAATTGTTTTAATAATTAAAATAACATAAATAAATTTATATGAAATAGAGAGATTTGTTTCATTTTCAGCTGAATTCATCTTTTTTCTTTCGCTACTAAAAAATATAATTCAAATCTAAAATCAAAAGAAGTAAAGACTGGAAATCTAAGAAACAAAGAAGTAATGGAAATCTGGAATCTGGGAATGCAAAAACAAAAGGGCAACATCAGTTTCAAAATTTTCAAGAACAATCAGATAAGGCAGATCTATCAACAAGTATTCAAAGATCAACAGCTAGAATTTAAATCAAAAAGCAAAATGAAATGAAGTTCAAAAATCTGGAACATCAGCCTGGGAAGAAAATCTATCTTCTATTCTCTGTTTTATAATTTCAGGTGAGTAAATGAATTTTTTTTAAAAACAGTTTAATCTTGATTTATACTTGTTCTTGTAGATGAACGTCTTCATGTTATCTGAATACTTGAGTTAAATTGGATGCATGTTTAAATTGAGTGTTGGATTGCCTATATAAAGATAAAATGTCTCTGTGTTTATATAACAGTTTCAGTTTTTTTTTATTAAATCCAATAGCTTGATTTTAATTTCAAATTAGACCTTAGATTGTAAACAGAAGTTGTATATAATCAATTAATCTATCATCTAAAAATAATTATAGGATTTTATAATGGATATTTATTTCAAATTTTAAAATTTACAGTAAAAATCTTGATATGGGTCAAAATTTAATCAAGTCAATTTTGAGTTTGAATTATATAATCGAATTCATAATGCTAAAGCATTATTTTTAAGATTTGTATCAAGATTTTTAGATTAGTATTTCGAGAGAATTTTGGAATTTTCTATCTTGGGAATTTTGGTCGATCGGAGGCGAATGGGGGAGATCTGGGTGCCGTGGTTGAACTCGAAGGTGAAGGGGAAGGTGGTGATCATAGGAAAAATCCTTCGAGAATTTATTATTGAAGGGGTTGGTCAGATTTTGAGGAAGTAGGGTTTTGGAGCTTGTTAACGTTGTCGATGTTGGTCTCGACTTCGCGGCGACGTGATGGAACCAGACGCGACCGCGAGTGGTTCTGGAGTTAGAGGGGAGTGAGGCGAAGCTACGGCTTCGATGGCGTGGGATTTCGAAGTCTTGGTGGCCGTGGAGGGTCGGTTTCTGATGAGGGTGGGTTCAGGCTTTGGGTTCGAGGATGGAGATCGATGTTTCGACCGAATTTGGGTTTGCTGGGGTGTGCGATTCGATGTCGAGGTCGAACGCGACTTGCCGGAGGACTGGACGGAGATCATCGTCGATCGTTGAAGGCGTGCACGTGCACGAGCACGTTATCGTGCATCTGGGTTTGGGATATTGGGGAAGAAAGGGGTTGCTCGAGTTTTCATTTGGGAATTTTTGAGTTTTACTCGAAGCAGGAAGCATGGTGAGTGACGCGAGAGTTACTTCGAGTTCCTGATGGTTTTACTCGGGTTAGTGGTGAGTTGGTCGAAAGAAATTTAACAGCAAATGTTTTATGTTTTTAAATCAAAAGAAATTTGATTTTTGTAATGTTTCTAAGTTTTTAAAAACAAAAGTTAAACAAGTTTTTAATTGTAAAATAAATTGTTTTCAAAATTAATGTTTTAACAAGTTTTAATATTTAAATAGATAAGTTTATTTTAAGGTAGATAAGTAGATTTTCAAAAATACTTTTTGTATTAGAGTTAATTTAATAACTTTGGAAGTTTTAAAGATTTTGAAAGTCGAGTAAAAGTTTATAATGCTTTAATTATAATTGATTTCTAAAAATGTTTTATTTTAAATAAAGTTTAAATAATAAGGATTTTAGTAAATCAATTATAATAAAGAATTTATCTTAAGTAATTAAGAGATTTAATTTATTAAAGATAATTAATATGGGAAGATAATTAAATTGTTGGTCAATTTAATTTATTTAATTAAGATAATGATTTTCTTAATTAAAGTCTTTAAGTATAAATAGTTAAGAAATTATTTAATTAAATTTGAATAAATAGATAAACAATTAACTAAGTAATTAATTGGTGATTAATTAAAGATAATTACTTATAAATTAATTAAGTATAATTACTTGATGAAGTAATTAAGGATAATTACTGGATGTAATTAAATAAAGGGAAATTATTTAATAAAGTAATTAGAGGATAATTATGAAAGTAATTAAATGGAAATGATTAAGAGATAATTACCTAGTGTTATTAATTAAATAATTTAGTTAATAAAGTTAATTAAAGGATTAAGGTTAATTAATAAGGTAATTAATTATTTGTTAAGGTAATTAATTAAAGGTAATTAATTAATGGAAGTAATTAAGGGAAGTTAATTACTGGATTAATTTAATCAAAGGTGATTAACAATTGTGGTTTAATTAAGATTAATTACTTAATGTAATTAATTTAAATAGAATAGATAATTAAAGATGTAATTAGGGATCATTAGTTTATAATTAATTAATGATATGATTAAGAGTTGATTAATTAAGATTAATTAATCAAAATGATAAGTGATTAATTGTAATTAATTAAGGATTAAAGTAATTGATTATAATTAATTAATTAATGAAGTAATTAAAGGTTAATTACTATATTTGGTTAAGAATAATTAATTTGAGAAATTAATTAAGGATAATTACTTAAATGTAATTAAAATATAATTAATCAAGGTGATTAATTAAGTGGATAATTAGAGAAAGATTAATTAATTTATTTGTAATTAATTAATGATTATATAAGTAAGATTTATAATGAAGTAATTAATTTAATTTATTTTAAATTTATTAAGAGATGAGGTAATTAGTTTAATTCACTTTAAATTAATTAAAGATAGAGATAGTTAATTTAATTCATTTTAAATTAATTATGTTGTGATTAAGTAAATCATTGCTTATATAAGAATGGATGACATTGATTATCTGAATGGATGTAATCTCAGAAATGAGATAAGTAATGTTGTGTGGTATAAATGCTTGGTTGCATTATGATGGTAATATAGATTACCTATTGTGATGTTGATATGGATTACCTATTTGGTTATAGATCATTTGTTTATTTGATAATGTGATTATCAATTGTGATTTGTGAATTATCTATCTGTATGAATATAGATAAGTTAAATTGTTTAAACCTTTAAACAACTTGGCCTTAAAAGATACGTTTTGGATTTCGATGAGACCGGGATCGGGTTTCCGTATACCGGTATTCCAGGTCTGGAGACCCGAATACCACATCGATCCAAATTAACGATAGGTCGTGAATCTCAAGTGAAGATGAAGATTCAGAGTGCAAGGGTTATTGTCGTTAACTCTGAGGGTGATTCAAAAATGAGTGTAACGAGATAATGCCTTCGGTTTCGTTCGAACCCGGAACGAACTTGTATGGATTGAATGCTTTCAGCACATCGTCAGGCGGACGATGAGCATTCTAAGTGATATGTTCTGATTAAAGGTAATCGTAACCTCAAGCCTCATCAACCGGGAATGGCTAAAACAGGGGAGGTGCAGCAAGGCTTCGTGGGTAGCGCCCACTGAGAGCAAGATATATCCCTGTCTAGAGGTCCCTTTCTATTTTTCGGCTTAGTGGGTAGTTGGAACTGCAGCCAACTACGGGGTTGTCTTGTTCGGGATTATCCAGTAAGGGATGGTTCCGGCTTTGTGTTGCAGGGGAGCGGGCGTACTCCTCGGTACGGTGATCTAGGCCACGTACTGTGACGGGCGGTACCCCAGTAGCCCTGCCATTGTATGGAATCCAAAATCCAATAAGTGCCAACGGACTTGATTGTATAACCCACTTTGTGGCTAGTATGCTGGAATTTAATAATGTAACAATTTCGGCTATTTCATATTTACTTGAAAACCCTAGACCCTATTATAATATAATCGGATTTCCTATCAAATGTTTTAGTTAGCGTAAGGTAAAAACTTACCCATGTTTATTTGTGGGAAGTCTTACGTAATACTTTTGTTTTCAAAGGTTTTCAAAGTTAAGCAATTTAACCGTTTACTCACACCAGACCCATGTCTGACCCAAGTGTTTATTTTCTGTTTTATTAAACTCTTGGGTACTCAATATTGTATTGAGTAGTCGAGGGATTCAGGTTAGTCTTGACGAATACTGGAGGAGCTGAGGAGCAGGAGGCTTCAGCGTGTAGATATATAGAGTTTCCGCTGTGTATGTTGTATTGTACTGATGTACTTGTGTTGTATAATAGACAGAAGTTTATAACTGTCTATTCTGTGATGTATAAATTGTGTACTCTGATGTATATGATACTATGTAATATCTTATGTGATATAATATATTTCTCGTTCCGCTGTGAGATTTCTGATGTGTTGTTGTTCTTTCTTCTTTTCTTTTCTTCTTCTATCCCTTTCTTTCTTCATAACGATGCGTTTTCCTGGGCATAGGAAGGTGGGTCGTTACAATATGCTTGCATTCCCCCTATCTAATATGTATATACTTATGCTTGCATATTCCTAGCTATTATGTATACATATAATTACCTTTAGTATTATAAAGGTAGAGTTTTATTCTAAACAATCTTGAGAGGTTTGTCTTCAAATCTCCAATCCATAGTTTCTTTTCCAAGTGTGTATATATATATACATATATATGTATATGTTCATGGGCGTTTTTAAATTAATGGAGCTTCATATATTTTCTCTATAAAACCTATCAATAGTCAGAGGTTTTATAATTTCAATATTTATTAAAATTTCCAACTCACTCTATATATATTCAAATACTTTAATTGTTAGAATTTTGTTTGTTCGACTCATACGATTAATATTTCAATAATTAAAATCAATTAATTACCTAATTTACAGACATTAAAAATCCGGGTCGTCACATTCCTCCCTCCTTTAGAACTTTTCGTCCTCGAAAAGGAACGAAACGAGAATTTTCAATATTTAAATGTTTATTATAAGTTAAATTATTCTTTAACCATTTCTCTTTTATTTTATATTTTTAAAACACTTTAAAATCTACATTATATTATAAAAATACTCTTATAACTCGATGTTTAAACAAGTCCATCCTTGTTTCCATAGAAATTCAGTCATACGTTGATCAGGCGTAGGACTGAAAATCTATAAGTACTTAGCAGACCCATTTCAACACCTAGTGAAAATACTTGAAAAATAATTTTGTTGAAAATATAGAAAACAGTTTTGAAAATAGAGGAAATATCTTTGGTGAGAATGCTCTGGAAATCATCACCCCCATCCATGGTCGCAATTACATCCTGGTTTACGTTGCCATCGCAGCAAAAGTCCATGTAACTGTAGGCACTTCGCGCCCCTCAATTACGCCATGGAACCCACAACAGATCGCAGTTACATTCCAAGGTTACGTTGCCATCACAGCAAAAGTCCAAGTAACTGTAGGCATCAGCGCCCTCGATTTTCGTTGTCAAAAATGAAACTTCTCCACTCCCACATAGGTCGCAGTCTACTGATGTAAAATCAAACGTAGACTGTTGGCTCTCAGTGGCACACACGACTTTCGCTATGTTACACAGTGTCACAGTCTACCGATATAAAATCAAACATAGACTGTTGGCTCTCAGCGGCATACACGACTTTAGCTATGGTCTGCAGTAGATCGCAGTGACATCAAGTTACACTGTCATCACAGCATAACCCAAATGCCTCTGTAGGCATCGGCCCTTCGACTTTCGCTACCAAATAATCCTCAGGAACTAGTTTTGTCCGGACTCCGCACAGGATCAACTTTAGAACCTCCTCCTTTGAGGCTCAAGGCAGTACCAACCTATGGTACTCCTAGGAAATTCATTTCAAGGGAGAGCCTTTTTCCCCAGAGCCACTTCAAAACACTTTATACTATACACATATAGTATTTTTCAAATCATACACCGAGTATGAATTCCATATAAAGCTCCTTTACAAAATCGATTCCTAAAATCGATAATTCTCCTATTAGGCTTTTCCAAATTCCAATATTGGATTTACCCAAAAAAATAAAAAACCTTTCCAAATGCCATAGGTTCCCAAAACCTTTCCTCAAAATCATTTTCACAAATCCTTTTTATATATACATATATATAATAATCTTGGAAAATTTTTAAATCACTTCATACTTGTATAAATTCACTTTTATACTTCAAATATTATCAAAACCCCTTTTTCTCCTGGCAATAGATTCATTAAGGGAAGTTTACCATATATAACAAAGATATATAACTTTGTTTATTCCAAATCAAATATTCAAATTTGGTTACTCTTTTATAAAGTTATTTACCATATTACTTACCTCCATAAAGTAAATTTCAACCAAAGAAATATCCAATTCCATTATATTTCACAAATATACTTTTCACTTCAAAAATCATTTTACATTTCTTATCCACAAATTCCCAATATCAATTTTCATTCAAACTCGTACGATGTCCACATATCATCCATACGTAATATCAGTTTGATCGCCCACCCGATCACAAAATTTCACTTCCGAACTAGTATCGTCTACCCGACTTCCTAGTGCGGACTCAGATTTGGTTTCTTGATCAGAAACCGTTATTCTCCTTGCATAGTCACAACTATGATAGAGAATATCCAGAACCAATCAAAAATCCATATCCAGGTTCGCCATTGAAAATTGAGCGAAAAACCCCAACTCTGATCGATAATATTATCTCGAAATTCTATGCTCGAATCTAGATCAAATCACTATGCGAATAGAGTAATATATGTACATCCTACGTATTTATCTTCATTAATTATTAACTAAATCCATTCCCATTCTATTCATCCCTACTTTAATTTTACTCACTTGTTCTCAATTGCCTTAATCCCCATTGGATTATTACTCAATTCTTATCTCAATTGGGTATTTAATCAATAACAGTTTGTACTCTGACCAGCTTATATTTAGAAAATAGCTTGAAAGATTTAGAAATAGATAAATAGTTGAAAAATAATTATTAGTTTGTAAAATAGCTGTAAAACAGTTAAGTAATTGTAAAATAGTTGGAAAATAATCAAATAGTTATAGAAATTTTAAATAATTGCAAAATAGTTGTAAAACAGTAATCAATTATAAAGTAGTAGAAAAATAGTAATTCGTTTATAAAAAGTTGTAAAATAGTTAAATAGTTCCAAAAGTAATTGTAAAACAAGCTTAAGATAGTTTTAGGTTTAAAAAGAAAAGTTGTATAGTAAATAGTTTGAAAAAATTGATTTATATTAAACAATTTATTTTGAAATAGTCCAGAGTCAAACTGTTCAATTCCCCATCAATTAAATTTAAATTTCCTCTTCCATTTAAATTGACTCAATTCTAATTTGAATAACTTCAATTTCCCTTGAAATTGATGTGTCCCCAATTCAAGTTGAATTAATCTCAACTTCTTCCCAAATTCAAATCAAATTCTATTTGATTTTACACATATTCACTTTAATTACAATTCCAAATTATTCAAATTAATTTAGACTTATTTCAAATTGAATCCACTTCAATTTCAAATCATTTCAATTTCTATATGAATTAATCCCAATTCCCATTTGAATTTGAACTCAATCAATCTTCAATTTTATTTCAAATTAATCGAATTCAAATTTCTCATTTGAATTTTATACTTATCCATCTTCAATTCTAGTTAATTCAAATAAATTCAATTTGAACTAATGAAATCTGAATCTCAACTTTAAACCATCTCGAATTATATAAATTCGAGTTAATTTTTTTTAAATGTTGATTTAATCTCTTAAATCAAATTAACCCTTATTTTAAAATCAATAATCCAAATCTTTAAATAATTTAATTCTGAGTCCAATTCTCAAAATTCCATTTTAAATTATCTTTATTTAACATATTTTAAAACTCAAAAACAATTAAACCTCAAATTCTAATTTATTATCCATTTTTAAAACCAATTCTCAGTTTCATATATTATTTATAATAATGGAATGATATCAGGATAAATAAACATCCAAATTTATCCAAACACCCATTTAAATCAATCATTTAACTTTCCTAAGTTAAATCTCAATTTCATCTTGAAATTCCCACTTCAGGTTGTTTGTTAACTTATTTAACTTTCCCAAAGTTAAATTCAATTTACTTAATCTAGACAACCTTACCCAATTTGAATTCCCATTTCAAACTTTAAACTTCACATTAATAATCTTATAAGTTCAAATCTTATTACTTTGGGTATCACATCTCATTCCAAATTTAAAACTCAACATTTAGAGTTTATTTCAAACCATCGTTGATATTATGTATATTCCTCATATATACATTTTCTTTACACACCAAGTTATCCTTAAATTTTAAACCACCTTTGGTTTCAAACTAATTTTCAAACAACTTTTGTTGAAATAGGAATCTTCCATTTAAATATATTAAATAACATTATTTATTATTTCTTTATCAATTTGAAACAATTTTCAAATTCTGGACCCAGATTTAAAACTTCACAATTCAGATCATCTTCAATTCCAATTTATAAGTCATACGTACCTAAATGTTTTACTTCCCTAAATATTTCATTTTGCTTACACAACAATCATTTATGATAATAACCAAGGTTATTGCAACTGGAAACCATTCATTATCATCTTATTTTAAAACTCTTTCCCAACTTCAAGATTTTAATTTTAATTCAAATCTATTTCAAACTTATCTTTATTCAATTTCAGTTTGGTTATATTTTTATTACTTCTTAATTTAATTCCAATAATTTAACAACCAGTTACCTTAACATTTATTGGAAAGAAATATTGCTTTATATATATCAAAATATATTCTCATATAAAATCATTTAAAATCTTTATATATGAAAATAACAAGTATGCTCTCATATATATATATATATATATACACACACACACACACTCAACTCATTCTAGGGTACCATTGACCCTATCCTTAATGAGTATTCCCACCAGAGCCAAGGTTCTCGCTTAACCTTTGCTCTGATACCAACTGTAACAACCCAGAATTTTCAAACCCGAAAATTCCAAATAGTTAGGAAAAGAAGAAGAAAGAGGTAGAAGAAGAAAACAGAAATAAGACATAGAATCTCACATTCGCAGCGGATGAAATATAATATCAAATAATAACAGTTATACAAAAGAATACTATATCTGTCAATTACATTTTAATACATCAGAGTTACAACATTTCACAATCGCTGGACAGTTAAAATAACTTGTCCCAGATAAATAACAATATATATCGCAGCGAAATACACTCCATACGTTCCTGACATCCAGCTCGCCATCAGAGCTCCAGAACGTCCTCACCTGAAAATCTGTAATACTCGGTCTGACCCGAGCATTACATCAAAGTAACACTCGGGTCAGGCTGGAAACCAGCGTGAGTAAACCCATCTAGCAAGAAATATTATTGCATAAATCTTACTTAAAACCCGGGGTAACTCGTACCTTACTACAAGTAAACAACTTGTATAATCAACACTTATTTCCACAAATCAATATCTAAGTACCCAACTTAGTTTAAATGGTCCATATTATCCCATTCCAGCCTATTGATTTCAAATATCAAGTCTATAAAGAATTATTGTAGATTTCAAATCGAAGTGGTTTCGGGTATTACTAATACCCGACTTCAGTCTCTTTGAATTCAAAATCATCTTAAGACAAAGCTGTTTAAGCTTTAAATGATTCTATTTATACTCATAGTAATAGATTCACATAGAAATTCTATTTCATGCAGATAATCCATATCTAACACGCAATAATATAGCATCACATACCAAGTATAACAACAATCCAAAGCATTCAATAACATTCAGCCATTCATAAGCAAAGATTTTTATCACACTATCTTTAATTAATTTAAAATAAATTAAATTAATTCCTTCCATCACTATAAATCCTGCTTGCTTAATCATTAATTAATTACAGGCCGATTAATTAATTATCCCTAATTATTCATCTTAATTAATCATCCTTGCTTAATTGTTCTTTAATTACATTAAGTAATTAACTCTTAATTAATTACACAAATTAATTATCTTCAACCATTTACAGTAATTAACCTTCAATTACTCTCATTAATTAATTAACTATAATTAATTACCTTAACCCTTAATTAATTACTTTAATTAATTGTTCTATAATCACTTCATTGTTTAATTACTAAATAAATCAAATTACATTAGAAAATTATCCATCCTTAATAATTAATCCTTGATTTAATTACGTTATTAAAATCACCTTGAAAACATATAGGAATTAATCTATTATAAAAAATTTACTTTAACAACTAACTTAAACATTTAACTTGGAGAAAACTTGTTTAAAACCTATCAATACTTTGTTTAGAACTCAGTTTCTATTTCTTTTGAAACTTATTATCTTAAAATCTTTTAAAAACTTGATTTCCTTATCAACAATCATATATACTTGTTACAGGCCGAGCCCAAACCATCATTTAATCGAGTCAACCCTGGTTTCTACTCGAGTCAACCACCTCCACATCACCCGAACAAAACTCGAGATCATCCTCGAGTAAAACTCCATTCTTCTCGAAGCACATCAACCCAACAACAACAACTGACACGAACTAAACACGTGCACATGCACAGTCGACTAGATCGTCGCCGACCAACACTGCTACCTCCGGCACTTCGTCGTCATCCTAGTCGATCATCCTCTCTTCTCAGATCACCAGAATTGCTAGGGAAACCAAAACAAGCTGCCCAGACAAAAACTGGAACCCAACCCAGATCAACCATCACCTAAATCGACTTCACACCGCCGTCGTAGACCACCGGACACCCTACCGTCCACCCGAAAACTTCGCCAGAGCCTCACGCTTCTAATTCAACTTACTTGACGAAGTCCGATGCACCGACGAACTCTTGATTACCTTGCGAATGAATTCGATAAATCTGGCTCCTAAACCCTAGACTCGCCTCGCCTGACCACCACATCACCAGAAAAATCGAGCTATTAATTTTCCCATAATCGCCGACCCACGACCCTACTTCTGCCACAACCCCGAGGCCCAAATAATTTTCGATCACCAGAATTTGACAAGATTGCTTATCCCGATTAACTCGAGATTTCCCACCATCTACCAAACTAACAATCTTGATTTTAAACTTAAAATTCATGGCTTATGAAGACAAACAGGATCAAGTAATCAAAACCCAAATTTTAATAAATCAAATTTAAACAAAATTTGATTTTGCAATTGTTTTAAAACTTCCCAGTAATCCCATTCATTTTTAGCACTTAGAAATATTTTTGGAATTAAAATCTTGCCAGTTTGAACACATTTTATTTTGACATCAGGGTCTATAAAGGATTAAAGGATAAATTTTTTATTTCCAAACAGGTTTTGAACCCTGTAAACCTGGAACAGAGCAAGAGATCATATACCAAGTATACACAGTCATATCCACACACAATATACATATATATATACTTATTTGTATATATACACACACCATTTACAATTTCACTTCAAGCATGATTTCAATCTCAAATAAAAATCAAGTTTTGAAGGAGTTTACTCACCTTATGTATGAACAGAGAAAGCCTGTAAACTTGCTTTCGACTGGAAATATTTTTAGATCAAATATCTTGACATTTCTAACATTTATTGTTTATACATCATAACCTATAAAAGATTAAGGGAAGAACAGTTGATTTTTTTTCTCTTTTAGGACTTGAGAACTATGAACAGAACAAACATATCGTTCCAGACATGCACACAAACATCCATATATATATATATATATATATGCATTCATGTTTAAACAATCATGCAAGCACTTCTCATATTTTACTTTAAGTAATTTCTGCATGCATCTATTTTTAAACAGATTTAAACTTTTAAATAAAATTGTTTACTCACAAGAAAAGATGAACAGAGCAAGCTGGAGAAACTTTGTCTTTGAACTGGAAATTTTGAACAACTACTATGATTTGAATTCTAGCTTGAATCTGATGTTGTTGAGTTGCTGAATGATCTTGGGTTTGAATTGCTTAGTTACGAAAGAATGAAATAAAGGAAGAAGGTGTAGATATAAATCAGATGGTGCCTTCCACCGCAAGCATCTTCCTTTGATTTTTTTTTCAGTTTGCTTTTGAAGAAAATTTTAACCTGACATTATCTCATTGATTTTTTTTTATTTTGTAGCTTGAAATGATGTATTGTATGCTTGAGATGATATCATTTAATGCAATGTTTCCTTACCTGTTTACAGCCTTATCCCATTTGATATGTATGTATATATATATATATATATTTTACTTTATTTATATCAATTTGTATACCCACTACTCCATATGGCCTATGTACGACTATATATCCTTTTACAAGTATGTGTATAAACATAGTTATGTATTTTACCCATATATGTTGTTGTTATTTCATATATATGCTTGCATTCCCCTTATCTAATATGTATATACTTATGCTTGCATATTCCTAGCTATTATGTATACATATAATTACCTTTAGTATTATAAAGGTAGAGTTTTATTCTAAACAATCTTGAGAGGTTTGTCTTCAAATCTCCAATCCATGGTTTCTTTTCCAAGTGTGTGTATATATATCTATACTATAATGCAAATACCTGGTCAAACCAGTCAAAGTGAAGCCTTTTTTAAAATGCCCAAATTACCCTCACCGCGCAAGTGGAAAATGAAGAAAACTTTATGGGTACTTTTGTATTTTAAACACCATGTCATCCACGTTTTACCGACTGAACTTCCCACGTTTCCCCCATTTCCCTTTCCTCTCGGTTGGAAACCGCTTTACTTCCCCTTCCCCAATTGCAAAGACCACTGCGATATCCACCTCGAAAGGTTCAACGGTTTCATTAGACGATCCATTGTCAAGACCACTACGGCGAAGACGATGGCGCCCTGGGTCATACTCACTCGGTATCGATTTTCTAATTCAGCTGCAATTTCTACTCTTTACTATTAATTTTTTAATTTTAAAACTCTATTTCAACGATGTTATTTCCGCACACAAAACAGTGATTCAGTTGGATCTACAGAAGGAGACGGTCCACGGACAAGAGCACAGCGGCGAAGACGATGGCGTACCAGGAAATCGTCACTCACGGTGTCGATTTTCTATTCTTTAGTCTTCATTTGTTTATTTTAAAACTCTATTTCATCGATGTTATTTCTACAAGCAAAACTGTGATTCAGATGGCTCTACAGCAGGAGCGGATGACGACCAGTCTATGGAGAGAGATATATACGAAATTAAGGTACTATTTTTTTACTACTACGGTTTGTGTTTCGTTCATTGCCAAAAATACTGCATTTACAATCAAAAAACCATTTACAGTTGAAGCTACCATCAAGATCCTGTCAGAAAGTAAGAAGAAACTGAAAAATAATAACTCAAAGATGTGAATGGATTAGTGTCTACAGCGATTTGGGTATCTCCTTCTTTATTTGATTCTGCTTAAAAAAAATTCTTATTCATCTGC
Organism: Allium fistulosum; assembly: GCA_030737815.1. NCBI lineage: Eukaryota > Viridiplantae > Streptophyta > Magnoliopsida > Asparagales > Amaryllidaceae > Allium > Allium fistulosum. Next base: position 100,534,461 of record CM060906.1, on the reverse strand, counting down.
ATCTGTAGATTTATATGACGAGTATTATTACATTATTCTACCTATTTTTAGTCCGACTATCAAAAAACTTTAATTCATACTTCATTCGCTGTTTTTGACTATAAATTGCTTGCTTAAATGATGTGCACCTTTGTACTGTACTTTTCATAGACTTTGATCATGCAAAATGAATGGTATTTAAGCATTCACTATTCTCTTTGTTACTGATAACGTTATAGTATTTTCTAATTTTATATCCGCCTTTCATCATGTTTGGGAAATCCAATTACAAATACATGTAATTAATAAGTAATTAATTTTTTTTACTATACTGCATTGGTACTTGACGTCCACGTATAAATATAACATTTCAAAAAATAGTTTTCACCACTTACTTTGGACAGTCAGTAGACGGGTTTTCCAAGTTGTGTATTTGTTAAAAAGTTTTTCAGTTGGTCTATTTTGTGTTTTATGTGGCTAATTTGATTTTATATGTTGCTGTTTTAGATTTATTTTTATGGAAATATATCTTTATTCTGGATTGATTTTTCATTGTATAAAATTGGTTCCTAAATGACATGCACCATCCTTGATTATAATATCAAATGAAATATTAATCATGCAATTTAAGTATCACTTTTGTATAATGAAGGTAATTAAGAATTTAATTATCTACCCATTTTACACTACATGGTTGAATAATGTGAAAGATGAGATTCTTTAGCATAAAAGCAACCTCTCCTTTTGCGATCAACACCGCCTCAAAAAGGAAGGTTGACTTATTTTGTGGTGCTATTTTTTGTTATCCGTTGGCTCCCTACTAACTTTAAATGCAACCTTTTCAATTTATTAACTATTAATTCCTTACTATTTCTCACAAGAAACCTCCGTACCTTAACTACTGGAATCAAATTTAACTATATCAGATATATACTGATAATTATTTCTTTGATGTTTACCTTTTATCTACAATCCCTTTTCCATAGCAATTCATTCTTTTACGTTTAAAATGCTTTCGGACATTGGAAGCATATTTTTCATTATTTATTTAATTTATTCTAACCGTTGTCCGCTTCCACCTGAAAGTCGGTTTTTTTAAAGTCAACATTTGAATGAATCAGATTTTTGTCTGTTACATCTTTCAATCATGTATTTAATTTTTTTCTCTTACAATTTTATTTCCTTTATTGTGATAATGTTATGGACATTTACTCATACATTATATCATCAATGCTGATTTTAGTTCAGTCAAGCTTGCTTCCATCCCAGTCCAGCATCACTTCTTTATCTATTTTTTCCTTTGAAACAACATTTGTACTGTAATACTACGAATAATCAAGAATACAGAGGTACCTGATGATATGCCTACTAATAATACTAAGAATAAAAAGAGAGTTTCCAATTGAAGGTTTCTTTCTACTTCTCATGGTATTGCAAAAATAGTCTTAACACTTATTCTCACAGTCAATATATGAATTATTCCAATTCCGTTTTTGTTAAATAAGTTTCTTAGTTAGACTATTTTGAATTTTTATGCGACTAATTTGATTTTATACATTGAACTTTTATGGCTATTATTTCTAATCGAAATATATCTTCATTTTGGATTTGATTTTTCATCGAAATTATTACTTACTGAGTTTGTCACTGATTCATGCATTTGGGAAGGTTCGTTTTATTATGGCCTTCCACAAACGGATAGACAAATAAATCCTTAATTGCCTTCATTGTATAAAATTGATTCTTAAATCACATGCACCATTCTTGATTATAATACCAAATGAAATATTAATCATGCCATTTAAGTATCAAATTTATACATGGTAGGCAATCAACATACCAAAGTTAAAGCAGTGGCGATCTAATTAAAAGCTCATTCCTAACTTTAAGTACATTTTTCCATGTACACTAACTGTATAAATATTTATGTAGTATATATTGTGATTGTGGGGTATCGGTAATGCTCAAGAAATGACTTCATTAAAAATATCTTCGCAAGCAATCATGGTGTCTTCATTCTTTTTTTGCTCTTCATCATTATTTTGCAAACTATAGTTAAGCACAGCCACAAGCATACCATAAACACTTCATTTTGTCTTATGGTGATACATAGATATGCACAACATACATCATTAATCTAAATCTGTAGAAGCACTAAAAACACAATGTTAGTAGCATTTTATATGTTTGATAAGGTGTGTTATTGTGAAATTTGGATTTTATAGCTTTAATTTATTGAATATTAATAAAAGGTTTGCTATTTTAAACGGTTAATTCAGTATACTACATCAGTTTGGAATTATTCAATACTAAGGTGTGAAGCTTTATTGAATTCATAATTGGGAGGTAGAGCCAAAGGTTGCCTTGATCCCCTCAAAACCCGTCGAAAAACTGTGAAAATTCTGCCTTCTCTTTCTTCTGCTAAAATTGAATTTGGAAAATACTGCAGTTAATTTTATTTGTTGAATTTGGAAAATTGATTTAGAATGAAACTAACATTGAAGTTTGTGATTTTACTGTATAGACCCCCTAATATTAATTATCACAATATTAGCTGAATCAAGTAGAAGTCAATGTTAATGCAGACTTAACTGCAAATGGAAGTCTTTTAGGGGTGTTCATCTGTTTGGGATATTCTGCCTATTGTATTTATTTTTGGTTTGTTTTTTTGTTTTGCCTTTTGTGCTTGATGGCTCTTAACTTCGCTTAACTGCCTGATTTAATTATCGCTTTATGGTATTTTCACTCCATTTTATGTCATAAATTGTACAAAATATACTGGCTTGCATGTATATTTAGTCATGTAATTTGTTGATTGGGATCATATAAATATTACTGTTTGAGAAATATCAGTATGTCATTTTGTATCTGTAATTACTCTATGTCTATACATTAGTTCTAAGATATCGATATGCATCCATTTTTCTAATACATGTATTTTGTATGGTTTTATCCATAGTGTGAGGTTTGTTTATATCATGATGATTTCTTTGCAGGTATGTGGCAATATATTTTTCAATTTTATATATAAGAAATTGTGCTGGAATTGTTACCAAAGAAATGCTGGCAGTTCTAAAGTCATGCTTCATGGCTATTGGTCTTCTACCGGCCATTGGTGTTGCTTTGGGGATGTCTGCACGAGGTAATTTGGGAAGGACTTTAATGTTGTACTTGCTATTATACATATTTTTAAACGAATTTACAGATTTTCATAACATTGTGCTTTGTATTCATTGCTATGTTTCCTGGACCTGCTATCATATTAGATGTTTCATAAAATGCAGACGAATGAGCGGTGTCCGGTAAAAGAAGATGAAAGATGGGACTAAGCACTTCACTGTTTTCAGGTAAATTCATAAAAATGTGAAATTTTGCTTACTGCGTTCTTTTGACATTAATCGTAACAAATATGGTTTGCTCTGTTAACTTTTGAAATTGAGATGAATTTTTCGATTCTAGAGGACACTCTATTGGCTGTAAATGAAATTAAAATAATAATTTAATATTCAACTACTAGACAAACGTGATTGCAGAGGAATGGGAGAAACCAAGTTTATAATCGAGGGAAGAATTTTAATTGCTTCTACTATTACCGTCGTTTTAGCGGTTGCAAATCAGATACTGTTTTAATCGGGTACTGTTTTGATTATTTTACCTAAAATTATTATTGTTTATATATGCACATTTGATTTGATCATTATTTCCATTACTGTTTTAATTAATAATTCTACAGAAATGCATTGAAATTTTTTCAAAAAGTATTAGTGTTAATAGTTTTTCATGCACTATCATATTCATTTTTATATTTCTCATGAGTTATAAACTGTAAGATTTTACTATCAAAACTACCAGCAAGTCGATGGCTATAAGATTTTTTTATTGCCTGCAGGTCAAAGACTATTACCATTTCTTTAGTAACAATTCCAGATATGAGTGGTCAGTACCATTTTTTTTTGCCTGTAGGTCAAAGACTATTACCATGTCTTAATATTGAGAAATACCTTTCTAAACTATTTTAAAATTCTAGTTATAAACGTTTTTCATGCAGGTCTGTGACGCCCCACCTCTATACCCACGCTAGCCAAGAACACTACGGTGTAGTGCTGTCAACTAGCGCGGAGGATAAGGCTGTTGAGGAGCGACCATCTATGTAATTGCTTTGTGCGAGCGCCGATATGTCAGATAATAAAAACATTGCATTTCATTACTGGAGGAAATCCGACATACCGTTGCAAACTCAAAGCTACTACACAGTGGCTATAATAGTTTAGGACAATAGATATAAAGATAACACAGATAACATAAATGCGGAATACAGATGGAACGAAAAGTCTCATATATACAATAACTGATATCAGTTACAATACATTTGACACAATACAAATGATACAACTACAACTGTCGACTCAAGAAGTTATATATACAAGTACATTATCGACTAATATACATGAATACATTATCATCTTAAAACAGACACACTGACTACTACAACAAGACGAAGACCACTTCAACTGATATAAAAAGTCTTCATAGCTCTAGCAGCAACCCAAAGCTAAAAATCTACAACCTGTAAATACTCGGTCTGACCCGAGTATTACATTCAAAAGAAAATAATACTCGGATCAGTCTAATTCAAACTCAGTTATTAGCGCATAGAAGCAATAATAATTAACCTCAAAATAGATGACAATCACAGAAATCTCGTATATCCAACTTCTCGATAAGAGAACCGGATAACGGCAGATATAACACTAAACAGTGTTAATCCACAAAACAGAAATCCAAAGCAATTTAAACAATTGAAATGTCAATTTAAAACTGTCAGATCTGATAGGGCTGCAGTACACGCACGCGTGTACTGCCTCGCCACTATCGCAGGAGATACACAAAAGCTCAGTGAAAATCACAACGATCGCAAGGTCAAACCCCGAAAACGGGTTCAACGCAAGTGAATTCAGAAACAAGTCCCAACAGGGGGAAAACTGCAAAACACATGCAAACTACAGACATAAACGAATTCAAAGCAACCACCACGATGAAACTGCAGTGGCAAACAATTGCAAAGACAAGGGCAGACTGGGACTACAAAGAAGACAGTGGCAACAGTTCAGATGACAGTGAACTATAACAAAGACCACAAAATAATATCGAAGGTAAAGACTCAGCAATGTCAAAGCCAAGAAGAGTTACATGACAACTTAACACAATTGTCAAAGCAATCCACAGAACAAGCCCAAGTGACTACAAGAATGCACAAATGGGCAAATCATATATACAGCACAATAAATCAACCTGGACAGGGATGGTATAAAATGCCAGGCCTCAAGTAGATGAGCAAGGCTACAAACAGACGTCAAGCCGGAGAAAATGTACAGAAATCAAAAACAAGGTCAAACCCGATTTACAGATAGGTTCAACACAAGGTTATTGAACAAGACTGGAAATTCAAGAAGGCACCAAACGGTCAACTGAGTGCAACAGGTCAAAGTATCATAAAAATAGTGTGTAGAGACAAGGCTCAAGAATTCCCAGTGCCAACAAATGCAATAAACAAGTGACAGTAGAGAAGAGTTTCAACCAAGTGAATTGAAGTGATTGGCTATCTCAAGCAACGGAAACCAAACAAGTTCGAACAAGGCAGAGAAATGCCAAAATGGTTAAGAGAGGGCTACAACAGTGGTATAATGGATCACATTGAAACCGGAAGTATATAAGTCAATGGAATGCAAAGCACAAAAGACTCAATTACAACTACTGTAAGTATAAATGCAGTGACACTCAACATATAGTCATATGTTACGGTGCAACATAGTAGCCTAGGACGAAGTGAGGAAGAAACCAGACCAAGTCAATAACTTCAAAAGTAAAAATAATGCAATTCAAACATACATGTATACATATCAGATGATGTATATACATACGTGACTACATACATATGTATGAAGACCACTTGAAGTCTGTCAAATAGACTGCAAGATAAAATCTGAATTGTGCATGTGAAGTATACTAGTAGAAATATGCAAACAAAATGCATGAAACCCCAAGGCAAATATGAATGCACCTTAGTAATGCTAGGACATCAACTAAGTTCAAAACTTCATACAAAAATAACACTGCAGCATGTACACTTGAAACTACAGGTCAAATCAGACTGCATGTAAAGGTCAGAGAGATGTACACATGAAAATGGAGTGCAACAAGTTCAAGATGATCAGCTACAACTCAATACAAACTAGATCCAAGTTCAAGCTATGCAACTGTAGCTCAAATCAAAGTGCACTATCGAACCAACAGAGGCAAACTGGATGCTACAGGACAGAGACCAGACTGGAATGAATGCAAGCAAGCTTCAGAAAGTTATCAAGGAACATGCCAGAGAACTCAGATTAGAAATGACCAAGAATTCAGTATGCAAACTTGAAATGAACATATCAGAAGTAACAAGTGCAATTACAATTGCATAACAAATATCAAGTGAAGAAGACTACAATCAATCAATCAAATGCACGGGCAAGCACATATATACACACATGTATGTATGTATATACATGAACTTGATTTGAAGCACACTGAAATGCAAGTTTGCAACATATAACAACACTGCAACGAGACCAAAGCAAAAACATCTAGTGACCGAAGTCACTAGAAATTCACAACCCAAACTGTGGAACCCAAACAAGTAGCAGCTCAAAATCGCCACTAATCATGAATAAATACCCCAAAATCATATATTCGATAAAGGCAGCAAACTGAAATTCCCCTCCCAAATTCATCAATTAAATAAGAAACCACTCACTATAAATAAGTGATGCACGAAATACTGAAATAGGATTTAGAAGTGTGAGTACGAGAAGTACTCACCTTACAACGACGAATACACGAACGACTCACGCTCTCGATTGCTCCAAACCCTAGCCTTGAGCTCCGCCAGCGTCGCTGCGAACCCTAGCCTGCCGTTGAGGGCACCTCACGACTTGAGCGCGCACCAGGAGGAGGAGGAGCGTTGGCTTCGAGAGGAGGAGGAGCCGCGAAACCCTAGTCGCCTTCTCCTCTCTGACTATTTTATTTCGTTCGTTTATTTTGAACGTGAAATGAAAAAATGACTAATAGGGAGGGGCCAAGGCATCAGCCTGAAGAAAACCACGGTCAAGGGAGATAATTTTAATGGGCCAAACAACAATATTAAGCCCATTGAATTTAAAAATAGCAAACCATGATGATTAACACTTTGGTGATATTTAAGACACGATTTGAATCCATTAGAACAACGGATTCGACCACGATAAAAATTCATATTTAGGATTTTAAATACGAATAGACGATGTCATATTTAAATAAAATATTTAAATATATTATCGTATAAATGCGGGTTGTTACAGACTTCCCTCCTTAAAGAAATTGCGTCCTCGCAATCATAAGGAATGAATGGACAAAAGGTAACAACCAAAAGAGCATGGCAAAGACGATTGCATAAGCAAAGCAAATGTCAGCAGGGGAAGTATTAGATACGAAGTCCAGAGGTTCGACTGATTCAAATCAAAAGAATCAACAATCGTGGGGATCAAGGAATCAAAATCAGACGACTATCAGAAGCAAGAATCAATCGAGTTCCAGTATTTAAAAGAAAAAGGAAAAACAGAGCAGAAATCACGTACTGCACGAATTGAATGTGAGTAAATCAAATTACTCACCTGAATCGTCAAAGAAAAAGACGAAGCTAAAATCTCAAAATCGCAAACATTCAATCATCAAAAACGATAATTGAATTTTCAAAAATATCTGATTATCAAAAACGATAATCAGAAATCACAAAGATTCGATTATCAAATCGAAAAATATTTAATTATCTCAAACGATAACCAAATTTCACAAATATCTGATTATCAAAAACGATAATCAGAAACACAAATATTCGATTAATCAATTCGAAAAATATTTAATTATCTCAGACGATAATTAAATTGGAAAATATTTAATTATCACAAATGATAATCAAATTTCACAAATATCTGATTATCAAAAACGATAATCAGAAACACAAATATTCGATTAATCAAATCGAAAAATATTTAATTATCTCAGACGATAATTAAATTGGAAAATATTTAATTATCACAAATGATAATCAAATTTCACAAATATCTTATTATCAAAAACGATAATCAGAAACACAAATATTCGATTAATCAAATCGAAAAATATTTAATTATCTCAGACGATAATTAAATTGGAAAATATTTAATTATCACAAATGATAATCAAATTTCACAAATATCTGATTATCAAAAACGATAATCAGAAACACAAAGATTCGATTATCAAATCGAAAAATATTTAATTATCTCAAACGATAATCAAATTTCATAAATATCTGATTATCAAAAACGATAATCAGAAGCACAAACATCTAATTATCAAAAACGATAATCAGAAGTCATAAATATTCAATTAACGAGTCCGGAATTAACCGAAGTAGTAAAAGTATGGTTCCATACTCCTTACTTTTGCTAAATCGTTTAAATCTCTTTATCGTTTTCTTGAAAGTGCAGAATTGTGTGTTTTAAAAATAACATTTCACATTCTCAAACGGACAAGTCCGGAATTAAGCGAATCAGTAAAAGGAAGGGGTCATAGTCCTCGATTTTTCTGAAAGGTTTAAATCGCTTCCTCGTTCTTTTGAAAATGTAAGCTGTAAAAATTTTGAAAACAATTTTAATTTATATTTTTGAAACAACTTTTAAAAATAAAGAATTTTGAAAACACGTGATTAAATTAGCAATATCAGTATTGCGGGAGAACCGCTTGTAAATCCATTTCAAAATTGACGAGTACTGAAGTTAACACGTCAAAATCTCATCAAAATAACTGGCATCAAAATATAATGCCAAATGAATTTTCATTCATCAAAAATGTCACAAGAATCTTCTCAAAGATAGAAAGGGATATCATACCCTAAACTTGTATTCATAACAAGTCAATAACACATGAATTCACCAATGCACAAAAATTGATAAACATATCAATAGAAATCACGAAAATTGGTGAAGCACAAAATTCCAGAAATCATCACAAGAAATCCAGAAAACACATAAATAAAAGGGGGAGGCCTAACACATGAATGGGAGCATGAAAACTCACCTACGCGTAAACACATGACGAGAAGCTATCTCATGGAAGCTATCCATTAAATTTTCACACAGGAATGGCCCGAAGACCGTAGGGTGCTACCCTAGAAATGTGATGGCGAAACATCACATGATCGGGGTATAGTCTCCCACGTAGACAAAGAGATATGCGATGGCGAAACATCACATAATCGGGGTATAGTCTCCCCGTAGACGAATGTGATGGCGAAACATCACATGATCGGGGTATAGTCTCCCCGCAGACGAAGAAATATGTGATGGCGAAACATCACATAATCGGGGTATAGTCTCCCCGTAGACGAAGAAATATGTGTGAGACGAAATCACACAAAGAGTATCCAGACAACCCTCAAAGCCCAAGAGATATGTGTGAGACGAAATCACACCGATGAGGCCTAGTCTAACCGTGCAATATGTGTGAGACGAAATCACACACTGGTGTCTAGACAATCCTCAAAGCCCAAGAGATATGTGTGAGACGAAATCACACCGATGAGGTCCAGTCTAAATCATAATATGTGATGGCGAAACATCACATAATCGGGGTATAGTCTCCCCGTAGACGAAGAAATATGTGATGGCGAAACATCACATAATCGGGGTATAGTCTCCCCGTAGACGAAGAAATATGTGTGAGACGAAATCACACAAAGAGTATTCAGACAACCCTCAAAGCCCAAGAGATATGTGTGAGACGAAATCACACCGATGAGGCCTAGTCTAACCGTGCAATATGTGTGAGACGAAATCACACACTGGTGTCTAGACAATCCTCAAAGCCCAAGAGATATGTGTGAGACGAAATCACACCGATGAGGTCCAGTCTAAATCATAAAAATGATCGTCATGATCATAAAGAAAGTGTCAATTACACTAAGCTAGTAAATATAAGAGTTTAGCTTCATGTCCCATAACCACTTGCTTAACTCAAATATTTACGAACAGATTGTAAATCTCCACTAGGAAATTGTCACAAAAAGGGTTCAATCGAGCAAGTCCAGGAGCTAACCGACGAAGTAAACGCAAGCGTTTCATACCACTTGTTTTACTAGGCCGTTTAATTCAATTTCTCATACGAGTGAAATAAAGGCTTGTATATACTAATAGATTGGAAAACGGTTCAAGAAAAAGAACTTTGTAGTAAAATAGTTTTGAAATCGTTTGGAAAAAGGGATTTTAATATTTACTACTAGTATAGAAAACCTTTATATTTTTAAAGTGACAAATCACAAAAATGATTGTAGAAACAATCAATCACAAGAATTCACATACGAAGATGTGAATGGAATCCAGAGAAATCGATACGGAATCCATCAAAAAGTATGTTCACAAAAATCCCGAAGAAAATGTCATCAAAGTTGCTAATAAATGATAGCAACAAATCGGGGGAATGATCAAGAATCGATTAAATTAGGAAACCAAGTCAGTTCACTAATATTTCACATTCGAAGACGTGAATAAAATCCAAAGAATTCGATTCCAAATTCATCAAAGTAGGAATACCGAAAAATTCTAGAAATAGAAGTTATCAAAATCGACAAAGGTGATAACAACTAATTAGAAAAGAAGAATCGATTATCAACTGGAAAAACAAAGCAAATCGAGCAGAAATGCATAAATGACTTCAACAAAAGTAGGAATCAAGTCAACGTCGAAGTCAACAATTAATAGCCGCAGTCGAGTACAAAATGAATCAATCATCATTACCAAAGAAACCAACGGCAAACAAAATCAGAGTCTTGAGAATCAAGAAATTAGCAATTTCTCAAAAACAAAGTGACCGAAGTCGAAGGGAAATCCAGATGAGGAAAACACAAAAGAACAAGTTCAAAATTGCAGAGATTCGAACAAAATCAACATCGGCTAAATCAATTCAGAGCCGAAAACACAAGATTAAGCGTTAGGAATTCATACCTAACAGTCAAAAATAATCATATGTAAAGATGAGAGATAAAACATCGACAAATAGTTGTAACACATGCTCCATCTAAGTTATGTTTTATAATTGTCCTAAACCCCAGGCTCTGATACCAAGCTGTGACGCCCCACCTCTATACCCACGCTAGCCAAGAACACTACGGTGTAGTGCTGTCAACTAGCGCGGAGGATAAGGCTGTTGAGGAGCGACCATCTATGTAATTGCTTTGTGCGAGCGCCGATATGTCAGATAATAAAAACATTGCATTTCATTACTGGAGGAAATCCGACATACCGTTGCAAACTCAAAGCTACTACACAGTGGCTATAATAGTTTAGGACAATAGATATAAAGATAACACAGATAACATAAATGCGGAATACAGATGGAACGAAAAGTCTCATATATACAATAACTGATATCAGTTACAATACATTTGACACAATACAAATGATACAACTACAACTGTCGACTCAAGAAGTTATATATACAAGTACATTATCGACTAATATACATGAATACATTATCATCTTAAAACAGACACACTGACTACTACAACAAGACGAAGACCACTTCAACTGATATAAAAAGTCTTCATAGCTCTAGCAGCAACCCAAAGCTAAAAATCTACAACCTGTAAATACTCGGTCTGACCCGAGTATTACATTCAAAAGAAAATAATACTCGGATCAGTCTAATTCAAACTCAGTTATTAGCGCATAGAAGCAATAATAATTAACCTCAAAATAGATGACAGTCACAGAAATCTCGTATATCCAACTTCTCGATAAGAGAACCGGATAACGGCAGATATAACACTAAACAGTGTTAATCCACAAAACAGAAATCCAAAGCAATTTAAACAATTGAAATGTCAATTTAAAACTGTCAGATCTGATAGGGCTGCAGTACACGCACGCGTGTACTGCCTCGCCACTATCGCAGGAGATACACAAAAGCTCAGTGAAAATCACAACGATCGCAAGGTCAAACCCCGAAAACGGGTTCAACGCAAGTGAATTCAGAAACAAGTCCCAACAGGGGGAAAACTGCAAAACACATGCAAACTACAGACATAAACGAATTCAAAGCAACCACCACGATGAAACTGCAGTGGCAAACAATTGCAAAGACAAGGGCAGACTGGGACTACAAAGAAGACAGTGGCAACAGTTCAGATGACAGTGAACTATAACAAAGACCACAAAATAATATCGAAGGTAAAGACTCAGCAATGTCAAAGCCAAGAAGAGTTACATGACAACTTAACACAATTGTCAAAGCAATCCACAGAACAAGCCCAAGTGACTACAAGAATGCACAAATGGGCAAATCATATATACAGCACAATAAATCAACCTGGACAGGGATGGTATAAAATGCCAGGCCTCAAGTAGATGAGCAAGGCTACAAACAGACGTCAAGCCGGAGAAAATGTACAGAAATCAAAAACAAGGTCAAACCCGATTTACAGATAGGTTCAACACAAGGTTATTGAACAAGACTGGAAATTCAAGAAGGCACCAAACGGTCAACTGAGTGCAACAGGTCAAAGTATCATAAAAATAGTGTGTAGAGACAAGGCTCAAGAATTCCCAGTGCCAACAAATGCAATAAACAAGTGACAGTAGAGAAGAGTTTCAACCAAGTGAATTGAAGTGATTGGCTATCTCAAGCAACGGAAACCAAACAAGTTCGAACAAGGCAGAGAAATGCCAAAATGGTTAAGAGAGGGCTACAACAGTGGTATAATGGATCACATTGAAACCGGAAGTATATAAGTCAATGGAATGCAAAGCACAAAAGACTCAATTACAACTACTGTAAGTATAAATGCAGTGACACTCAACATATAGTCATATGTTACGGTGCAACATAGTAGCCTAGGACGAAGTGAGGAAGAAACCAGACCAAGTCAATAACTTCAAAAGTAAAAATAATGCAATTCAAACATACATGTATACATATCAGATGATGTATATACATACGTGACTACATACATATGTATGAAGACCACTTGAAGTCTGTCAAATAGACTGCAAGATAAAATCTGAATTGTGCATGTGAAGTATACTAGTAGAAATATGCAAACAAAATGCATGAAACCCCAAGGCAAATATGAATGCACCTTAGTAATGCTAGGACATCAACTAAGTTCAAAACTTCATACAAAAATAACACTGCAGCATGTACACTTGAAACTACAGGTCAAATCAGACTGCATGTAAAGGTCAGAGAGATGTACACATGAAAATGGAGTGCAACAAGTTCAAGATGATCAGTTACAACTCAATACAAACTAGATCCAAGTTCAAGCTATGCAACTGTAGCTCAAATCAAAGTGCACTATCGAACCAACAGAGGCAAACTGGATGCTACAGGACAGAGACCAGACTGGAATGAATGCAAGCAAGCTTCAGAAAGTTATCAAGGAACATGCCAGAGAACTCAGAATAGAAATGACCAAGAATTCAGTATGCAAACTTGAAATGAACATATCAGAAGTAACAAGTGCAATTACAATTGCATAACAAATATCAAGTGAAGAAGACTACAATCAATCAATCAAATGCACGGGCAAGCACATATATACACACATGTATGTATGTATGTATGTATATACATGAACTTGATTTGAAGCACACTGAAATGCAAGTTTGCAACATATAACAACACTGCAACGAGACCAAAGCAAAAACATCTAGTGACCGAAGTCACCAGAAATTCACAACCCAAACTGTGGAACCCAAACAAGTAGCAGCTCAAAATCGCCACTAATCATGAATAAATACCCCAAAATCATATATTCGATAAAGGCAGCAAACTGAAATTCCCCTCCCAAATTCATCAATTAAATAAGAAACCAGACTCACTATAAATAAGTGATGCACGAAATACTGAAATAGGATTTAGAAGTGTGAGTACGAGAAGTACTCACCTTACAACGACGAATACACGAACGACTCACGCTCTCGATTGCTCCAAACCCTAGCCTTGAGCTCCGCCAGCGTCGCTGCGAACCCTAGCCTGCCGTTGAGGGCACCTCACGACTTGAGCGCGCACCAGGAGGAGGAGGAGCGTTGGCTTCGAGAGGAGGAGGAGCCGCGAAACCCTAGTCGCCTTCTCCTCTCTGACTATTTTATTTCGTTCGTTTATTTTGAACGTGAAATGAAAAAATGACTAATAGGGAGGGGCCAAGGCATCAGCCTGAAGAAAACCACGGTCAAGGGAGATAATTTTAATGGGCCAAACAACAATATTAAGCCCATTGAATTTAAAAATAGCAAACCATGATGATTAACACTTTGGTGATATTTAAAACACGATTTGAATCCATTAGAACAACGGATTCGACCACGATAAAAATTCATATTTAGGATTTTAAATACGAATAGACGATGTCATATTTAAATAAAATATTTAAATATATTATCGTATAAATGCGGGTTGTTACAAGGTCACTTCTTTTTTATGAATGTAAACTAGAAACAAAAAGGTGTTTTAGAAAATAGTTTCAACTTACATCAGGTGACCTTTTACCAAACAAATAATGTGAGAATTTTCCCTAGCAGTGCAATATACAGTTGGTCCAGAACCGTTTTCTCATCATATGTGTGTAATTCAATACTTATTTACATATAATTCCAAATATATACTCATTATCTTGAAACATAGAAAATATTTGAAGATGTCTGAGACATGCCTAAGTAGTGGTGGGTGTGCGTGCGCGCATCGTTTACTTATATATTGGTTTTTTTACATTTATGAATTGAACACCCATGCATGTGATGTAAAAATCTATGGTTCCTTGAACAATCAATATTATTAAGCTATTATACGAGTATAAAATATCAGTGTTAACAGTAACACACCTAATGAAATTATTTTCCAAAAAAGTAAAACAAAGCACAGTATCGCAAGAGTATGACAGTCAAATATAAATTAACCTTAGAAAAATGATGAAATATAAATCTGAGAAAATTAGCCATAGAACTTTGGCCAAAGTGGGCCTATAATTTTATTGACGATATGCTAACAAGTTATGAATAATATAAATTTGTAATTTTGTAGTTTTTGCATGTATAGTATTTTTTTGCATGTAATTTTTGCATGTACAGTATTTAATTCACTAATTTTAAGCTATTTTAAATATTTGGTAGGACTAGGTTGATTGAGAAATAGTATTCAATTATATCAAATGAGTCAAGGACTAACTAAAATAGTATGCCGCCATCAAAATCAAATTAACCTGACCATATAGTAAAGAAAAAAGTGACTATACTTCTTCCATGAAGAAATATGATAGCATGCAAAATTGTAATCTTCTGAAACTATAATTTTTGGATAATGCAAAATGAAATACGAACTAAACCTAATTTTTGGAACTACAGTTAGTGAGTTCAGCAGATCAACAAGTAAATGCAAGTATACAAAATTGTAGTTGATTGTGCTATGAAATAGAAGCTCACTCAGGTTTTTTCCGTTTCGTACCATTAAGACATTGTTAGAATATGTCTTATTTTCAGTTTTTGACCATGCTATCATACAATCGACATCCACCTGACAGAAAATATCATTGCGACTCCTTTTTGTAATAACTAAACAACAATATCAAAAGTCACTGCATCATTACGTGGCTCTTAGTACATTGTTCTTGCTTGAAAAAATAAGTACAATTATTCTACAGGAATAATAATATTCATGTACGATATGAACACATTTTATTCCCCTTCAAGATTTGGATATTATGCTTGCCTAGGCGAAACTGAAAGTAACACTCTCAGCTAGCCAGTGAATCTTTCCACTATTATCAGTGATCATTATAGACAACATGCAAAGTTTTCTCTAAACTTTTACTTACTCCACAATTTAGTAAATCTCTTGAAACTGCACACTCTCATTAGTACAATACCTTAACCTTATAAACTATCATAAATACAATGTTGTGCCTGAAATTCTCAACCTAAATAAATATATACCAAACAATATGAGCAGTTTCTCCTATTTTTACTATGTTTAATGCACTATTTGTTTTGTATTCAGCTGATAGGATGTTACGGCCCTCTTACCAACCGTCAGCCTGGAAGGGCTTTCATTATGCTGCTGGATGCTTGGAGCTATTAATTTCTTCAATGTCATGTTATATTCTATTTCTTGACAACTTTGTTTTTGTATGTGTTGGGCTACATTGTTCTCAATAATATTCTGTTTTAGAAGTTTGTTTTATGTATTAGATTATGTTTACCGCCTTTTGATGTTGCTTTGAATAATTTTTGTCATTTCAAAATATTGGAGATTTTAGTTTTGTAAAATTAGTGTACTGATTTGCACTACTTAGCACTAACAGTTTGCATTTTTCAAAATATTGATATATTAATTAATTACTTTCTTTCCCTGTGTTACTATTTTTTAAAATAAGTTGGTCTTTAGTACTGTCTCGATAAACAGTTGATTTGTGAGTGTGTATAAGAGCTAGGATCAACAGTCCTCTTATTTAGCATCATCACCTGGCCTTTTGATTTCAACCACACGTTTATAGAGTGGATCCGAACTCTATATAAAAATATATAACGGTATGTATACTTCAAATTCATGTTATAAGATCCATGAAAGCTCGCAAATGATGGGTTTTAACACCGGTTACTCTTGCGCACGTGCATCGCACGTGTCAAATTTCATCCTTTATTTCTGCTTGATTGCCAAATCATTTCCTTCTTTTCCCCACCACTACCAAACACTTTACCATACACTCTAACGACAACTATAACAAATATAAAATTTGCTCTCTCCCTATTACGCACACGTCCAACAGACGTGCCACCATACTTGTACATATATATGTATATGTTCATGGGCGTTTTTAAATTAATGGAGCTTCATATATTTTCTCTATAAAACCTATCAATAGTTAGAGGTTTTATAATTTCAATATTTATTAAAATTTCCAACTCACTCTATATATATTCAGATACTTTAATTGTTAGAATTTTGTTTGTTCGACTCATACGATTAATATTTCAATAATTAAAATCAATTAATTACCTAATTTACAGACATTAAAAATCTGAGTCGTCACAGGTCAGGTGTTCTCGTGTGCTGTTGTAGTCGCTATTTTGGTTTTGGCACTGTCGATTTTTGTTCATGCCTGGATGATGGCAAAAGAGAGGTAATTTAATTTAAAAGCATTTTAATTAATGTTAATCATGTTTAAACTTATTGAAAAGAAAAAAAAGCATTACAAAGTAATTAGTTTGAATTAAATAATTAGTTGATTATTTATAATTAAAATTTTAATCGTTAATTTATATATAATTCAAAATTTTCTTATAAGATGTTCAATTGAACGGAATCAGTCATAAGGGGTTTGGAGCTGCGGAATCCGAGCAAAAGAATTCAAATTGGAACGATTAGCAAATTAAAAGTTAAGGTGAGTAAATCTCACTCATTTGGATTGTTGGTATCGATTTAAAATAGTTAAATTATTTATTGGTTGATTGGATGAATTTATAATAATTTATCAGTTGAATATTATTATATATATATAGTAGTATATATTAGTAGTTGGATATATTTCCCGCCTATTAAAGCGGATGAGACCCTATGCGCTCCGCATAATAGCGGACGACCCTATATTACCACGATATCCCGCCTTGAAGTGGGATTGGTATTTTATGTTATCTAACATCTGTGGATGCAGGGAAACAGGTTGGAGGGATCCAATTGGATTACTCAAATATATATTGATTGTTTTTTGTATATACTAATATATAATTTAATTGAATAATCTGTTATAGATTGTTGTGTGATTTGAATGTTTGGATGCTATAGTGTAACGACCCCGAATTTTATAAATATTTAAATTGATAATTAAATTAATTTTTGAATTAAAATTGTGTAATTAAACGATAAATGGATTGCGAGTTTGCCCGGATTCAAGTATATTCTGTATAAATCATTTAAATTTAAAATTATTGTATATATGAATATATATATCTGTATTTGAACAGATCTGACTAAATTTGAAATAATATAATATATATTTGATTTTTGTTTAAATTGTAAATAAATGGTTAATAATAATTTGAATTTATAAATTAAAAATATAAGACGATAAATAAAATAAAATGAATACATAGATAAATCCAAATAACACGTTAATAAACTTTGTAAAAATATAAAGTTATAAATATATATACAACACACATATACATCAAGGACAATATATACATATATATCAAACAGCAAAGCAACAATTAATACAAGTAGGTAAACATAATGTCTTCAGCCAAGATAAAAATGCAAACAAAATACAAGACAAATATTATAAAGTAACAAAACAAAACAAAAGACAAAGACAAAGGAAAAAGTAGCAAAATAACTACAAGAGCCTGTAAATTAAATCAAGCAAGTTAAAGTCTACAAAACCAAAGCAAAAGCTTGTAAAGCAAGTACAAATAAAGCATCTCTAAGTATATACAACCTATCAGCCGAGATGATAGCTTCATTCCAGTAAACAAATAAAGTATGCATCTAAAATAAGACAATGGATAGATACAAATATCATCACAACTTCATACCAGCTGAAGTCAACAAGCATGGCATATGAAGCATAAGGTACATAGGTACTTAATGCAAGTACCTCTAGCATACAAAAGAAATCATATCAGCCGAGCTAAAAAAATTGGGCAAGTATAAACAAAGTATATATATATTTGTAAGCTTAGGAATGTAGGCAAGAGATATGTAGCCTCTAAGTAATGCAAGACACAATATAAAATAAAATATAATATGAAACATAAAGTACACAATGTAATTCTTAGCAGCCACCAAAATGTTTCCAACCTCCATACGCAAGAGAAAAATCTCTGAATGATTGTACAAAGAAAAAAATATGTATCATCACTTGTACAAACAATATATATATTCACCTGTTAACTCAAATGCATTTATATCAGCCTTCTACTCTTAATTCGTCCATAAAAGCTAAGGCAAAAATCCAAAGTAAATATCATCTTAAAACTGAAACAAAGATTCAACAACAATTCAAACCAACTCGAACCAGATATTCAAGAAGAGGATTCCAGTTTGAAATTGCACAAGCCTGTTTTCAACAAAAAGTGAAACTCTGTTCTTCTCTGAAAAATAATAGGTGAGCAAACTCCTATTTTTCGAAGCTTAGCCTGTTTGATATCTTGATGCTTGTGAGTAAACATGCTTTCTTGAAAATTTAAAACTTGATAATTAGTTCATATCATCTTATGTTGCTATGTATTGAAAACAAAATGCTCTGAGATGATTGATTGTTTACTGGAAGCTCTGTTTTGTGGCGTTCTTCAATATTCCAAGTTCTGACCAAGTAAAGCAGAGAAGTTTTAAATACTCCTTCATCTAAATAATTTAAACCTAAGAGTTTAAGCTAATTAAGTTGTTTAACTTAATTTATAAGCCTGGTTGTTTATTTTGAAGCATATCAGTATAAAATAGACACTGTTTATTTAAGTTTCAATAAAAAAAAAATCAAAGTCAGAATTCGAATGTTTTAATTTGAAGATTTGAACCCATATCTTGATTTAGTATACAAAGATAGGATTTTTAAAATAGAAATGAGGATTTGTAAGAGAGTATTCAAGGGGCAGTTCAAAAATGAAGCCAAGATGCATTTTAACCAATTTCAATTCATTCAACAAATATTAATTTCTGAAATTTGGTGAGAGACTAGCTTGATGGTTTACTAATAAGGGAAAAATGCTAGAAAATTTTTCTAATGCAAGGATTAGTGGGTTGAATCAAAGGTAGGGTTTTGAACTGTGTTTTGTCGAAGTTTAGAATCGAGACTATGGTGAGGCCTATGGTGGATCGAGTGTCACCGCCTTCTTGGAGACGGAAGGTTGGGGGTTGGCGAAGTCGTAACCGGAATTGTAGGTACTCCAGCGGTCGGAGACGTGAATGCGAGAGGAGTTGACCCTAGGTGTAGATTCCAGTTTCGAGCTGATCTGTTCGTTTTTGTTTTGGGTCGTGTGCGTGGAAAGTGATGGTTCGAATCGATTCTTAAAACGATTTAGCACTTGTCGGAGGCGGCGACGTTCGCCGGAGCGTAGGCGAGTTCTAGTGCACGTGTGCACTACGTATCCGGTCTGGAAGGATTTGGGGAAGACGAGCTTCTCGTGTGTTGCTCGAACTTTGTGGAGTTTACTCGAAGGTGGTCTCGGTATTTTGGGGTTACGACTCGAGTTGTGCGCGAGTATTTTGGGGAATAATAGCTACAGTTTTTAAACATTGTAAATTACTCTAAGTTTTGTAAACCAGGGGAAAATGGGAGAAGACTCGGGGATAGACCCGAGTATCCTTCGGGTATGACCCGAAGTGGGGATAAAACCCAGTTTTTGTAAAAAGTTTTAAAATGTTATTTTTTTTGAAATTTAAATAAATTTTATTAAAACTTTCTCTAAAACACTACTTTGTTAATATCAATGGTTTCTTAACCATTTGTTAAAGAGTTTTAGAATTTATTAAATCTAAAATTTGTTTAAGTTAATTTCAAAGATTTAAAAAGGGTTTTAAAATGTAAATGGTAATTAATGTATTTACAAGATAATGTATATTAAGTTAAAAGGAGTTTAATTGTCTTGGAAATTACTTAAGTTAATTAGGAAATTAAGTATAATTAGTTAATTTAATTAATTAAAGATAAAGGTTAATTAAGTGATTTATGTAAGAATAATTAAGTAATTTAATTAATTAATGGTTATAATTGATTAACTAATAAATTAGAGATAAATGATTTGGGAATTTATTAATTATGAAAATTTAAGGTTAATTAATTAATGAAGGTGATTAAAGAATGATAATTAATTGAGGAATAATTAATCAAAGTAATTAATTAAATGGTGAATTAAATAATTAAAGAGTAATTATTTAATAATTAAAGGTTGATGAATTATAATTAAAGGATAATTAATTATAAATGGTTAATTAATAAATGATTAAAGAATAATTAATCAAAACGATTTGTAATTTATTGTTGTTAATTAACCAAAATTTGTAGTTTATTCATAAGTAATTAACCTGGTATAAATTAATTAAAATCAGATATTAACTGATCTTACTTATGAATGTTTGGATTCTATTAAATGTGAATTATTTGATATCCCTGATATATGATGCTTTGTGATACATTCTGATTTATGTTGTGATCTGTAATTTACTTATCTGTGATATATATCTGTGATCTGTGAATAAACGATAAGCGATATAGTTTATATCGTTTATCAACTATATTCTGTATTCTGATTTGTGATGATTGTATGATGTTGCACTATTGTGTTAAACCCCTGGACTACACCATACACACACAAATATGGATTTCACGTGGAAATCGGTTAAGTCACAGATAATTTAAAATTGATGTTTTTGAAATTTTTAATTCAATTGATTTTGAAATTGGAAATTCGGGTTTAAAGTGAAAAGCTTTCGAAATAGAATTTCAAAGGTAAAAGTTATTTTGAATAACTTAATCGAGTTGAAAATTTAAATAATTTGATTTAAATTTGAATTCAAGTTTGAAACTTAATCCTATGATTTGAAACTAGGGATTAAAGATGATATAAATGGGTTTGTATGAATCTAAACCATTTTAAAAGTAAAATTTTGAGAATTTGGATTTAACCCAAGGACTTTAACTCGTATGAATGAATCAGATTTTCTAAAATGAAACTGTTTGTTTTCAAATAATAAAAGCTTTCAGATAAGAAGTGAAATTCCAGTTTAATTAAAGGAATTTCAAGATTGAATTGAAAAATGATTTTTCAAGTTATGAATGAATTCTTTTTGAAAGCTATGAATTGAATTTGTTTATTTTTAACAGATTTAAAATGATGATTTGTTTAAACCATTTGAAATTGAATTGTTTTGAAAGCTATTAATTAAATCTTTGTTTTAAAGATTTAATGAGTTAATCGAATTGAAATGAGAATTAATTTGGAAAATCTATGAATTAAATCTTTTATTTAAAAGATTTAAAATGTGGAAATTGTTTAAACCATTGAAGGTTGTTAAAATGAATCTTTTTGTTTAAAAGATTTGAAATGGTAATCGATTGAAACCATTTAAAAAAAAGTTGAATTATTAAGTTGTGACTTAATTGAATTCCCAATATCCATATATTTTTAAATATTGCGCTCACTATTCGGGTTAGCCGAGAAAAGACATTTATGTCATATAACCCATTCCGAATGGTGATACGTCGTATATGGATGGCATTTGAAGACCGGTGGTGAAGACCGGATATTTTTTGAAAATGAAAGGACAACCTGTCGAATGTCTCTGCACCGAGTTGCTCTGGTATAGAGATTTATATCACTCTTTTTGTGACGTGAAGTCCGGACGTGATTGGAAATTATCCGGATGTGCAAGGGCTTCGTGAGAAGTGCCTTCGGTTCTGTTCGAACCCGGAACAGACTTGTATGGTTACATGTCTGACATTACACTTTGAGATATAAAGCCGATTTCTTTCAAATACATTTCTGTTGGTGGTGGAGAATTTATTCTCTTAGCTTAACACCCTTCTCTGAGACGTACGAGCTCAGAGGTTATGTAGTTGAAATTTATCAGCGATATATCCCAATTTGGTAATATGGCATGCTGAGTGTTGCTGTGTGATGATCAGTGTTTGATCATTTGTGATATGATCATTTGTTTGATCATTTATCTTTGTGATCATAGGTTGATCATCTGTTGACCCAAAGCATGGCTTTGTGACAAAGCGTAGCTTTGTGGACGAGACTTCGTCGAACCACACAACCCGGTAATGGTCGAAACAGGATCGTGGCAGCAAGGTTTTAGGGAGTAGCGCCCCTTAGTGTATGTCATTTCCTTCTGGATTATGAGTCGTATCATGGTATGGAGCCCAGATACTTACTTTGTGGTTGCTGCAGACTTATTGTTTTGTGGTTGTTGGAATCGAGGTACCTCGGATAAAGGTCGCTAACGACCGGGAGGTGGCATACGCGTGTCAGTAGTTACCTATTTTTGCAGAGGTAACCCGGCCTTGTGTAGCAGAGATCCGGTTAGGATCCGGGAACGTCACTCGAGAGGCGATCTATTTTACTTGGGAAGTTCCTTTGCTCGACCATTTGTTGGAAATCCAAACAAAACAATACGAGCCCTGTACGGTTTTAGTTGTATTACCTGCCATGGAATGTGGCGGTAACCTGCTATTGAACATGGTAGCTATAGTAGGCATACGATACTGGTCGTATGTTGGCTAAGATTAATATTATACTTTCGAAATGTTTTCTACACTATGCACTAATAATAATATCAAAAAGGATTTGATTTTGCGTAGTAAGCATCTTTGACTATCATAAGAAGAAATCTCCTCCAATTCTGCGTTTGCATTGTGTGTGTGGCGGGAGGTCTTATGGTAGTTTCATTTTCCAAAAGCATTGCGAATTGACTTTAAAATTCTTTGCTATTTGTTTAAAAGTTAAACTGTTTTTGTTGCTCACACCAGTCCCATGACTGATCCGGAGTTTATTGTTCCCTTCCTCAACTCTAGGTGCCTACCATTTTCCACACGGGCAGTCTAGAGTTGGGTTTCTCAAATATTCAGGTTGAGTAGATTATCTGGAGCTAGTTCAGTCTTTGGATCGGACTGCTCTTGCTTATCTTTGTGCATCGTTATTGGGAGTTCGAGCTATATCTTGATTGGCGTTTTGAAGATGGAGATTATCCGCTGCTGATGTTATCATTTTTCTTTTCGCTGCTATTTCTGTATCATATCTCTGATGTATATAGATATTCATTGTATCATCATTGTATCTGAATATTGTATCAGATGTTGTATATCTATATTCTTTTTCTTTTCCGCTGTGTTGTTTACTTAACTGTGTTATAAGCTCCGGCGACTCGGATTTGAACGGTCGGATCTGCGGCATTCGAGTACGATGTAAAGTATGGATGTCGATTTTCGAGCGGGCAAAATCCGCTTCGTTACATTTGGTATCAGAGCTAAGGTTGAACTTTAGCTCAGGAGTATAACACATTAAGTAGCTCATTAGAGATAGGGTGAAGTATACCCTAGAATGAGTAATTCCGCAGATATCCGTCCGTATGCCTCAGTAAATTCTCTTGCTATCCACTGATAGTGAGTATGAGTGCAAGAAGAGGATGAGATAGGGGACAGGGGAATACGATTATAAATGGTCAATACTCTGTAACAACGAGGAAGCAATCTTCTTGTCTATCCATCTCTTTGTTCGTCATCTTTTCTCGATTCTTCGATAGTTTCTGATAGATCCAGAAAGGAAATTCGATATATACATATGGGACGTAAACTCCAAAAAGACCAGAATTGTTTGTTTGGATAAATTGTTTGTTTTTGTTGTTAGGGTTGATAGGTATAATTTAGTTCTAAACTAAAAGTTTTAAAATTTGTCCATATTCTATCTATTCTTTGGGATTCCGATTTATTCTACGAATGGTTAGTTATCCCTTCGAACTAACCGATGCCACTGCATATTTCGTAGATCTGGATGACCCGAGTATCTTTTGAAGTATTAAAATAGATTCGTTCTTGTATCTGTTATTGATATTCTGATTTGGTGAGCCAAATGCAGAATAAATGTTCAGTTTGATTAGATGAAACATTCTTCATCTGTCTTTGTTTCGTGCCTGCGAATTTCGAGGACGAAATTCTTTTAAGGGGGGAAGTCTGTAACGACCCCGAATTTTATAAATATTTAAATTGATAATTAAATTAATTTTTGAATTAAAATTGTGTAATTAAAAGATAAATGGATTGCGAGTTTCCCCGGATTCAAGTATATTCTGTATAAATCATTTAAATTTAAAATTATTGTATATATGAATATATATATCTGTATTTGAACAGATCTGACTAAATTTGAAATAATATAATATATATTTGATTTGTGTTTAAATTTTAAATAAATGGTTAATAATAATTTGAATTTATAAATTAAAAATATAAGACGATAAATAAAATAAAATGAATACATAGATAAATCCAAATAACACGTTAATAAACTTTGTAAAAATATAAAGTGATAAATATATATACAACACACATATACATTAAGGACAATATATACATATATATCAAACAGCAAAGCAACAATTAATACAAGTAGGTAAACATAATGTCTTCAGCCAAGATAAAAATGCAAACAAAATACAAGACAAATATTATAAAGTAACAAAACAAAACAAAAGACAAAGACAAAGGAAAAAGTAGCAAAATAACTACAAGAGCCTGTAAATTAAATCAAGCAAGTTAAAGTCTACAAAACCAAAGCAAAAGCTTGTAAAGCAAGTACAAATAAAGCATCTCTAAGTATATACAACCTATCAGCCGAGATGATAGCTTCATTCCAGTAAACAAATAAAGTATGCATCTAAAATAAGACAATGGATAGATACAAATATCATCACAACTTCATACCAGCTGAAGTCAACAAGCATGGCATATGAAGCATAAGGTACATAGGTACTTAATGCAAGTACCTCTAGCATACAAAAGAAATCATATCAGCCGAGCTAAAAAAATTGGGCAAGTATAAACAAAGTATATATATATTTGTAAGCTTAGGAATGTAGGCAAGAGATATGTAGCCTCTAAGTAATGCAAGACACAATATAAAATAAAATATAATATGAAACATAAAGTACACAATGTAATTCTTAGCAGCCACCAAAATGTTTCCAACCTCCATACGCAAGAGAAAAATCTCTGAATGATTGTACAAAGAAAAAATATGTATCATCACTTGTACAAACAATATATATATTCACCTGTTAACTCAAATGCATTTATATCAGCCTTCTACTCTTAATTCGTCCATAAAAGCTAAGGCAAAAATCCAAAGTAAATATCATCTTAAAACTGAAACAAAGATTCAACAACAATTCAAACCAACTCGAACCAGATATTCAAGAAGAGGATTCCAGTTTGAAATTGCACAAGCCTGTTTTCAACAAAAAGTGAAACTCTGTTCTTCTCTGAAAAATAATAGGTGAGCAAACTCCTATTTTTCGAAGCTTAGCCTGTTTGATATCTTGATGCTTGTGAGTAAACATGCTTTCTTGAAAATTTAAAACTTGATAATTAGTTCATATCATCTTATGTTGCTATGTATTGAAAACAAAATGCTCTGAGATGATTGATTGTTTAATGGAAGCTCTGTTTTGTGGCGTTCTTCAATATTTCAAGTTCTGACCAAGTAAAGCAGAGAAGTTTTAAATACTCCTTCATCTAAATAATTTAAACCTAAGAGTTTAAGCTAATTAAGTTGTTTAACTTAATTTATAAGCCTGGTAGTTTATTTTGAAGCATATCAGTATAAAATAGACACTGTTTATTTAAGTTTCAACAAAAAAAAGAAATCAAAGTCAGAATTCGAATGTTTTAATTTGAAGATTTGAACCCATATCTTGATTTAGTATACAAAGATAGGATTTTTAAAATAGAAATGAGGATTTTTAAGAGAGTATTCAAGGGGCAGTTCAAAAATGAAGTCAAGATGCATTTTTACCAATTTCAATTGATTCAACAAATTTTAATTTCTGAAATTTGGTGAGAGACTAGCTTGATGGTTCACTAATAAGGGAAAAATGCT
Source organism: Allium fistulosum (assembly GCA_030737815.1). Classification (NCBI taxonomy): domain Eukaryota; kingdom Viridiplantae; phylum Streptophyta; class Magnoliopsida; order Asparagales; family Amaryllidaceae; genus Allium; species Allium fistulosum. Next base: position 100,507,783 of record CM060906.1, on the reverse strand, counting down.
AGAAAATTTTTCTAATGCAAGGATTAGTGGGTTGAATCAAAGGTAGGGTGTGATAACCCGAATTTTTGGGCATCTGTTAATTGGAAATTAACAGGATTAAATTTATTAAAATACTTATTTGTAAATTGAACAAATAAAATGTAATAATCTCCTTTATAAATTATTTAAAATTGGTGAAACAGTGTTTTCAAAACAATAATAATAATGTGTTGTTTTTATATATAAATGGATTTTTAATAAAATTATTATTTACAAATTGAATTTGTGTTTGTTTAAAAATATATGTTTGAGTTGATTTTTAATTAAATTTTAATTTGAATTTGAATTTGAACTTGTATTTGAATTTAAATTTAAATATAAAATATCTTAAAAATATCTGGATTCAAAATATTAACATATGTGTATGATTTTATTTATAAATTAGTATTAAAACTTTTTCTTTTAAAATTGTATAAATATAACAAAGGGATGTGATTATATAAATAGAAAATGCAATTAAAAGAATATACATAAATGTGTTTATAAAATAAGAAGTACAATGTAAATTTATAAAATCATACTAAATACAAGTGTAAGATTTTTAGCATATAGTTTAACAAATGTAAGCAAAATTTTCATGCAAATTACAAGTGTCATCAAATGTGTTTTCTTTTCATTTTTATACAAAAGATTAAATCAAGCTAAAAATATATCTGTACAATTCTTTCCTCTATTTCTTTCCTATCTTATTTTTAAAACTAAGAATCAAAAGCCTGTAAAAGAAAGAAAATCAAACCAGAAAAGAAAATAAACAACTCTTTACAATCATCAAGCAATATTTCAACTTCAAAATCAAAATAAGATCATCTCAAGCAGGAGCAACTCAACTAAGATTTCGGTTCAACGATCAAGTATTTTTCTTCCAAGTATTCAACAATCAAGCTTTGGTTTCAAATCAAACAGAGCAGACTTCAGATCAAACTCTGGAAATCAAGTCCAGACCAAAACTGTTCTCTGTTTTCCTCAAATAATGGTGAGTAAACTAACAACTTTTATAAAGTCTTAAATCTGTTAAAGCTTGGTTTGCATGTGAAAATAATTTGAAGTATGTAGTGAAATGTGTTTGTATGGATGTAAAATGTGCTTGAATGACGGTATATATGTAGATGACTGTGTGCAGGCAAACATGCCTCTTTTCTAAGTCTACAAGTTTTAAAAACAGGTTTAAAAATCAATTTCTTCTTTTCTAATCTCTTATAGCTTATGATCCTTAAAAGGAAGATTGTTTGTATTTACCAGGTTCAACATTTAAAATATTCTTAAAGTATAATTAACAAGAAATATTACTGGAACAAGAAAATAACAGTGATGATCAAATATAAGTCACAAATCGAATGTCTGGAAATCAAGTTTTGAGTTTAAAATTTGTTTTGTGTTGGAAAATAATGAATTTTGATAATCATTTCATAATTTTAAGATTTGGGAATGTCGAGATTTCTCGAGTTGATCGATATTTGCTTTTTTGTCGATTTCCGACGATTGGCACAGAGATGATCGTCGTGTTTGATACTGGAGGAGGTTGGAGTATAGAGGATCATAGGAAAAATGGTGAAGGGATTTATAGTTCGCCGTGGTGTCGTATCGGCGTCGAATTAGGGTCTAATCGAACAGTTTGGTAGACGTTGATTCTCGAGTTCGTATGATGTCGAGAGTGAATCGGGAACGATCGGAGCATGGGGGATCGAAGTTTGGGTTCGTGACACTGCTCTGGACGAGGCGGCGTGAATTCCGGTGGTCGGAGGCACGATGGCGAGGCGTTCTTCCAGGCGTTGTCGAACTTCTGTTCGAGTGAAAGGCTCGATTTTGTTTTAGAATAGATACTGTCATTTGAATGATCGAAGTCGAATAACGTGATGTTTTACGACTTGCCGGAGGTAGTCGAGTTCGTCGGAGATGGCTAGATCGTCTGTGCACGTGCACAACGTTGATGGTGTGTCAGGAAATTGAGTGCGTGGGCGACTCGTAGGGGTATCGGGGATTTTAGGGTTAGTCTCGAGTTTTCGCTCGTGTTCGAAGAGGAAACATTAGCAGTTTAGTTTTATAAAAGAAGCTAGGGGAGGAAGAAGAAGCTGGAAAGGGAAACTCGAAGACTGTCTCGAGTAGGAAGGTGGGATGACTCGAAGCAGAGATAGTGAGAGAGTGTTAAGCCAGTTTTTAAAGATTTTTATTAAAAAAAAATATATAACAGTTTGAAATTTTAAAGATGATTCTCTGTTTAAAATTTTCTAAACCTTTTTTTTATGATCTTAAGCTTTATTTTTAATGATATGTTTGATTAAATTTAAGTTTGTTAAAACATAAATAAATGTTTTAAAAAACTTAATCATTTTAAATATAATTAAATGTTAATTAAAGGTTAAGTTTAATAATGTGATTTAGTGATTAACAAAGGAAAATGATTTGTTAAAGATAACTAAGATTTTGGTAATTTAATAAAGAGTAATTAACTGCTAATTAGTAATTAATTAACTAATCACTTATATTAATAAATCATAAATTGATTTATTAAATGGTTAATGAAATTAATTAAGAATAATTAATCAAAGAATTAACTATTAATTAAAGGTTAATTGATGATTAATTAAAGGATAATTAATTAATGTAAGTAATTGAGAGTTAATTACTCAATATAATTAAAGGATAATCAATCAAAGGTGATTAATTAAGATGAAATTAAAGAAAGATTAATTAATCAGTTTGTAATTAATTAATAAATGTCAAGTAAAGGTAATCTAAGTGATTAAAGATTAGTAATTAATTTAATTAGGGATGAATTAAATTAATTTTGGAAGTGATCAATCTTGCTTATGAATGATTGAATGATGTAAATGCCTTGAATTGGTTGATATGTCTGATATGCAATATTGGTGATATGATATAGGGGGACAATGATAATGTAGTTATTCATAGATGATAAACCTGAATTGAATACCTTGGTTTGTCTGAATATCTCTGAAATATGAATTGTGATGTACTGTGATATGATATGATGGGTTGAACAGTAATATTATGGGTTATCTATCGATAATGAATTACTGTGTGAATATGGTACCCTGTATTTAAAAATTTAGTTGTATGCACTTAATAACTTGGATTAAGATGATATTGTAATCGAAGAGACCGGGGTCGGGTATCAGTTAATACCCGAAACCACTTCGATTAGTGTTCTGCTATAATTCTATATAGATTTGATTAGTGAAATCAATAGGCTGGAATGGAATAATTAAGTATCATGACTATTTAAACTAAGTAACGGTACTTAGATTTTGTTTGTGAAAATAAGTGTTGATTATATAAGTTGTTTACTTGTAGTAAAGTACGAGTTACCCCGGGTTTTAAATAAGTTCTATGAATTGAAATTTCATGTTAGATGAGTTTACTCACGCTGGTTTCCAGCCTGACCCGGGTGTTACTTTGATGTAATGCTCGGGTCAGACCGAGTATTACAGATTTCAGGTAAGGACGTTCTGGAGCTCAGGAGACGAGCTGGATGGCAGGAACGTATGGAGTGTATTCCGTTGTGTATTTGAGAGCTTATTGATAGTAGTCTGGGATAGGTGGATAACTGTCTAGTCTATTTGTAAATGGTTGTAACTCTGATGTATTGAATGTAAATTAACAAATACAGTTTTCATTGTATAACTGATATTATTATTTGATATTATATTTTATCCGCTGCGAATGTGAGATGTTGTGTTTTCTGTTTTTCTTTCTTCTTTCTGTTTCTTTCTTCTATCTCTTTTCTTTTTCTCCTAACTATCTGGAATTTTCGGGTTCGAAAATTCCGGGTCGTTACAGTTGGTATCAGAGCTGAAGGTTAAGCGAAAACCTTGGCTCTGTTGAGATTACTCGTTAAGGATAGGGTCAATGGTACCCTAGAACGAGTTGAGTGTATATATATATGAGAGCGTATTTGTTATTTTCATATATAAAGATTTCAAATGATTTTTATATAAGATTATATTTGATATATAAAGCAATATTTCTTTTAATATATTAAAGAAATTGGTGTGGAATCATTGGAATTAAATAAAATAATAAGAATTAAGTGGTAATACAACCAAATTGAAATTAAATGAAGATAAGTTTGAAATGGATCCAAACTGAAATAAAAATCTTGAGTTTACGGAAGTATTTTCAGAATAAAGATAATAGCGAATTGGTTTCTAGATATGATAATCTTGGTTATTATCATATATGGTTGTTGTATTTAAAAATGAAATGTTTAGGGAAGTAAACATTTAGGTGAGTATGAATTATAAATTGAATTGAAGATAATTCAAAAATTGTGAAATTTTAAATCTAAATCTAGAAAACTTGAAATTGTTTTAAAGAAATTTGTTTGAATTAAAACCAAAGGTGGTTTAAAAATTTAAAGTATAACTTGGTGTATAAAGAAAATGTATATATGAGGATATACATAATATCAAAGATGATTTGAAATAAACTCTAAGTGTTGAGTTTTAAATTTTCCTTGGAATGTGATATGAAACCCAAAGTGATAAGTTTTTGAACTTATAAGTGGGAAGATTATTAATATAAAGTTTAAAATTTGAAATGGGAATTCAAATTGGGTAAAGTTGACTGAATTAAATTGAATTTAACTTAAGGAAAGTTAAATGAGTTTAGAATAAACAACTTGAATTGGAAATTTCAGGATGAAATTTAAATTTAACTTAGATAGTTAAATGGTTGATTTAAATGGGAGTTATGAGTGATCTCAAAATGGGTTTGAGATTTGGAAATTGAAAATGGATAATAAATTAGAATCTGAAGATTAAATTGTTTTTGAATTCTTATTTGAACTTTGTAATAAGTTAAGTAAAGATAATTTTAAAATGGAGTTTTGAAATTTGGACTCAGAATTAAAAGGTTTAAAAATTTTAAGTTGTTAAATAAGAAAATAAAGGTTGATTTGATTTAAAGGATTAAATCAACATTTAAAATATTTAACTCGAATTTATATAATTCGAGATGATTTTAAGATAAGATTTGAATAGAATTAGTTCAAATTGAGTTTGATTTGATTTAATTAGAACTATGATTGAAGATAGATAAGCATAAGTTTAAATGGAAATTTGAATTGATATAATTTAAAGTGAAATTGAAGTTGCATAAGTTTAAAAAAATTCAAATGGTAAATTAGAATTGAAATGATTTGAAATTGAAACTGGGTCAATTTGAAATTAATCCAAATTGATTTGAAATAAATTGGAATTGTGATTAAAGTTGAATAAGTTTAAAAATCAAATGGAATTTGATTTGAATTGAAAAAGAATTGAGGATAATTCAATTTGAATTGAATTGATGGGAAATCAATTGGAAATGGAGATTGGGAAATTAAACAGTTTGGCACTGGATTATTTTCAAAATAAATTGTTTTGATACAAATATTTTTTTTTCCAAACTATGTACTATACAATCTTTCTTCTTAAACCCCAAACTATCTTATGCTTATTTTACAATTATTTTGGAACTATTTAACTATTTTGAAACTGTCTTATAAAGTAATTACTATTTTTCAGTTACTTATATCTAATCACTATTTTAAAAACTATTTTGCAATTATCTAACTATTTTATACCTACTTAACTATTTTACAGCTATTTTACAACTAATAACTATTTTTCAACTACTTATCTATTTTAAAACCTTTTCAAGCTATTTTTAAATTTAAATTGGTTAGAGTTCAAACTGTTTATAATTGAAGTAATAACTCAAATGGGAAATGGAAGCAATTGAGAATAAGAGAATAGAATTAAAGGAATGTGAATAGAAAAGAGAATTGATTTGGCTAATAACCAATAAAGGTAAATACGTAGGATATACGTATATTATTCTATTCGCATAGTGATTTGATCCAGATTCGAACACAGAATTTCGAGATAGTATTATCGATCCGAGTTAGGATTTTTCGCTCGATTTTCGACGGCGAACCTGGATATGGATTGTTGATTGGTTCTGGATATTCTCTATCATAGTTATGACTATGCAAGGAGAATGACGGTTTCTGATCAGGAAACCAGATCTGAGTCCGCACTAGGAAGCCGGGTGGACAATACTAGTTCGGAAGTGAAATTGTGTGATCGATTGAGCGATCAGATTGATATAGCGTACGGATGATATGTGTACATCGTACGGATTTGAATGAAATTGGCATTTAAAATTTGAGGATAAGAAATTTGAAATGGTTTTCGAAAATGAAAGGTACATTATGTGAAATATAATGGAATTGGGTATTTCTTTGGTTGAAATTTACTTTAGGGAGATAAGTAAATGGTAAATAACTTTATAAAGAAGTCAAACTTGAATATTTGATTTGGCAATAAATAAAGTTGTATTTTGTAATATGATAAACTTCCCTTATTGAATCTAGCCAGAATAAAAAGGGATTTTGGAAGTATTTGAAGTATAAAAGAGGTTTTATACAAGTTGAGGTGATCCAAAGATTTTCAAAGTTATATATATCTATATCTATATATATATATAAAGGATCTTATGAGAATGATTTTGAAAAAGATTTTGGAAACCTATGAATTTGGAAAAGGCTTTTGATTTTTGGGAAAATCAAATTTGGATTTTGGAAAGCCTAGTTTGAGAATTATCGATTTTGGTAATCGATTTTGTGTAAAGGAGATTTTGATAAATCATAAAGGGTATGATTTGAGGATACTATAAGTATATAGTATAAAATGTTTTGAGTATAGCTCTGGGGAAAAAGGCGCTTCCTTGAAATGAACTTCTCAGGAGTACCACTGGGTGGTACTGCCTTGAGCCCCAAGGGGGGTTTCTAAAGTTAATCCTGTGAGGAGTCCGGAATAAACTAGTTCCTGAGGATTATTTGTGTAGCGAAAGTCGAGGGGCTGGTGCCCACAGAGGCATTTGGGTTATGCTGTGACGACAGTTTAACTCGATGTCACTGCGATCTACTGCAGACCATAGCGAAAGTCATGTGTGCCGCTGAGAGCCAACTGTCTACGTTTGATTTTATATCAGTAGACTGTGACACTATGGTAACATAGCGAAAGTCGTTTGTGCCGCTGAGAGCCAACTGTCTATGTTTGATTTTATATCGGTAGACTGCGACCTATGTGGGAGAAGTTTCATTTGACAGCGAAATCGTGTGTGCCGCTGAGAGCCAACAGTTACATGGACTTTTGCTGCGATGGCAACGTAACCCGTGATGTAACTGTGACCATGGATGGGGGTGATGATTTCCAGAGCATTCTTACCAAAGATATTTCCTCGATTTCAAAAATGTTTTCTATATATTCATCATAATATTTTCAAGTAATTTCACTAGGTGTTGAAAACAGGTTTACCAAGTACTGATAGATTTTCAGTCTTACGCCTGATCAACGTATGACCGAATTTCTATGGGAACAAGGATAGACTGGTTGAGACATCGAGTTATAAAAAGTATTTTTATAAAAACTATTTTGATAATATTATGTAGCTTTTTAAAAATATTTTGAAAATTTTAAATAAAAAGAGTTAAGAGTTAAGATATCTAAGGAATAATTTAACTAATAATCAACATTATAATAAAATTCTAGTTTCGTTCCTTTTCGAGGACGAAAAGATTCTAAGGGGGGAGGAATGTGATAACCCGAATTTTTGGGCATCTGTTAATTGGAAATTAACAGGATTAAATTTATTAAAATACTTATTTGTAAATTGAACAAATAAAATGTAATAATCTCCTTTATAAATTATTTAAAATTGGTGAAACAGTGTTTTCAAAACAATAATAATAATGTGTTGTTTTTATATATAAATGGATTTTTAATAAAATTATTATTTACAAATTGAATTTGTGTTTGTTTAAAAATATATGTTTGAGTTGATTTTTAATTAAATTTGAATTTGAATTTGAATTTGAACTTGTATTTGAATTTAAATTTAAATATAAAATATCTTAAAAATATCTGGATTCAAAATATTAACATATGTGTATGATTTTATTTATAAATTAGTATTAAAACTTTTTCTTTTAAAATTGTATAAATATAACAAAGGGATGTGATTATATAAATAGAAAATGCAATTAAAAGAATATACATAAATGTGTTTATAAAATAAGAAGTACAATGTAAATTTATAAAATCATACTAAATACAAGTGTAAGATTTTTAGCATATAGTTTAACAAATGTAAGCAAAATTTTCATGCAAATTACAAGTGTCATCAAATGTGTTTTCTTTTCATTTTTATACAAAAGATTAAATCAAGCTAAAAATATATCTGTACAATTCTTTCCTCTATTTCTTTCCTATCTTATTTTTAAAACTAAGAATCAAAAGCCTGTAAAAGAAAGAAAATCAAACCAGAAAAGAAAATAAACAACTCTTTACAATCATCAAGCAATATTTCAACTTCAAAATCAAAATAAGATCATCTCAAGCAGGAGCAACTCAACTAAGATTTCGGTTCAACGATCAAGTATTTTTCTTCCAAGTATTCAACAATCAAGCTTTGGTTTCAAATCAAACAGAGCAGACTTCAGATCAAACTCTGGAAATCAAGTCCAGACCAAAACTGTTCTCTGTTTTCCTCAAATAATGGTGAGTAAACTAACAACTTTTATAAAGTCTTAAATCTGTTAAAGCTTGGTTTGCATGTGAAAATAATTTGAAGTATGTAGTGAAATGTGTTTGTATGGATGTAAAATGTGCTTGAATGACGGTATATATGTAGATGACTGTGTGCAGGCAAACATGCCTCTTTTCTAAGTCTACAAGTTTTAAAAACAGGTTTAAAAATCAATTTCTTCTTTTCTAATCTCTTATAGCTTATGATCCTTAAAAGGAAGATTGTTTGTATTTACCAGGTTCAACATTTAAAATATTCTTAAAGTATAATTAACAAGAAATATTACTGGAACAAGAAAATAACAGTGATGATCAAATATAAGTCACAAATCGAATGTCTGGAAATCAAGTTTTGAGTTTAAAATTTGTTTTGTGTTGGAAAATAATGAATTTTGATAATCATTTCATAATTTTAAGATTTGGGAATGTCGAGATTTCTCGAGTTGATCGATATTTGCTTTTTTGTCGATTTCCGACGATTGGCACAGAGATGATCGTCGTGTTTGATACTGGAGGAGGTTGGAGTATAGAGGATCATAGGAAAAATGGTGAAGGGATTTATAGTTCGCCGTGGTGTCGTATCGGCGTCGAATTAGGGTCTAATCGAACAGTTTGGTAGACGTTGATTCTCGAGTTCGTATGATGTCGAGAGTGAATCGGGAACGATCGGAGCATGGGGGATCGAAGTTTGGGTTCGTGACACTGCTCTGGACGAGGCGGCGTGAATTCCGGTGGTCGGAGGCACGATGGCGAGGCGTTCTTCCAGGCGTTGTCGAACTTCTGTTCGAGTGAAAGGCTCGATTTTGTTTTAGAATAGATACTGTCATTTGAATGATCGAAGTCGAATAACGTGATGTTTTACGACTTGCCGGAGGTAGTCGAGTTCGTCGGAGATGGCTAGATCGTCTGTGCACGTGCACAACGTTGATGGTGTGTCAGGAAATTGAGTGCGTGGGCGACTCGTAGGGGTATCGGGGATTTTAGGGTTAGTCTCGAGTTTTCGCTCGTGTTCGAAGAGGAAACATTAGCAGTTTAGTTTTATAAAAGAAGCTAGGGGAGGAAGAAGAAGCTGGAAAGGGAAACTCGAAGACTGTCTCGAGTAGGAAGGTGGGATGACTCGAAGCAGAGATAGTGAGAGAGTGTTAAGCCAGTTTTTAAAGATTTTTATTAAAAAAAAATATATAACAGTTTGAAATTTTAAAGATGATTCTCTGTTTAAAATTTTCTAAACCTTTTTTTTTATGATCTTAAGCTTTATTTTTAATGATATGTTTGATTAAATTTAAGTTTGTTAAAACATAAATAAATGTTTTAAAAAACTTAATCATTTTAAATATAATTAAATGTTAATTAAAGGTTAAGTTTAATAATGTGATTTAGTGATTAACAAAGGAAAATGATTTGTTAAAGATAACTAAGATTTTGGTAATTTAATAAAGAGTAATTAACTGCTAATTAGTAATTAATTAACTAATCACTTATATTAATAAATCATAAATTGATTTATTAAATGGTTAATGAAATTAATTAAGAATAATTAATCAAAGAATTAACTATTAATTAAAGGTTAATTGATGATTAATTAAAGGATAATTAATTAATGTAAGTAATTGAGAGTTAATTACTCAATATAATTAAAGGATAATCAATCAAAGGTGATTAATTAAGATGAAATTAAAGAAAGATTAATTAATCAGTTTGTAATTAATTAATAAATGTCAAGTAAAGGTAATCTAAGTGATTAAAGATTAGTAATTAATTTAATTAGGGATGAATTAAATTAATTTTGGAAGTGATCAATCTTGCTTATGAATGATTGAATGATGTAAATGCCTTGAATTGGTTGATATGTCTGATATGCAATATTGGTGATATGATATAGGGGGACAATGATAATGTAGTTATTCATAGATGATAAACCTGAATTGAATACCTTGGTTTGTCTGAATATCTCTGAAATATGAATTGTGATGTACTGTGATATGATATGATGGGTTGAACAGTAATATTATGGGTTATCTATCGATAATGAATTACTGTGTGAATATGGTACCCTGTATTTAAAAATTTAGTTGTATGCACTTAATAACTTGGATTAAGATGATATTGTAATCGAAGAGACCGGGGTCGGGTATCAGTTAATACCCGAAACCACTTCGATTAGTGTTCTGCTATAATTCTATATAGATTTGATTAGTGAAATCAATAGGCTGGAATGGAATAATTAAGTATCATGACTATTTAAACTAAGTAACGGTACTTAGATTTTGTTTGTGAAAATAAGTGTTGATTATATAAGTTGTTTACTTGTAGTAAAGTACGAGTTACCCCGGGTTTTAAATAAGTTCTATGAATTGAAATTTCATGTTAGATGAGTTTACTCACGCTGGTTTCCAGCCTGACCCGGGTGTTACTTTGATGTAATGCTCGGGTCAGACCGAGTATTACAGATTTCAGGTAAGGACGTTCTGGAGCTCAGGAGACGAGCTGGATGGCAGGAACGTATGGAGTGTATTCCGCTGTGTATTTGAGAGCTTATTGATAGTAGTCTGGGACAGGTGGATAACTGTCTAGTCTATTTGTAAATGGTTGTAACTCTGATGTATTGAATGTAAATTAACAAATACAGTTTTCATTGTATAACTGATATTATTATTTGATATTATATTTTATCCGCTGCGAATGTGAGATGTTGTGTTTTCTGTTTTTCTTTCTTCTTTCTGTTTCTTTCTTCTATCTCTTTTCTTTTTCTCCTAACTATCTGGAATTTTCGGGTTCGAAAATTCCGGGTCGTTACATAGGGTTTCGAACTGTGTTTTGTCGAAGTATAGAATCGAGACTGTGGTGAGGCCTCTGGTGGATCGAGTGTCACCGCCTTCTTGGAGATGGAAGGTTAGGGGTTGGCGAAGTCGTAACCGGAATTGTAGGTACTCCAGTGGTCGTAGACGTGAATGCGAGAGGAGTTGACCCAAGGTGTAGATTCCAGTTTCGAGCTGATCTGTTCATTTTCATTTTGGGTCGTGTGCGTGGAAAGTGATGGTTCGAATCGATTCTTAAAATGATTTAGCACTTGTCAGAGGCGGCGACGTTCGTCGGAGCGTAGGCGAGTTTCAATGCACGTGCACGTGTGCACTGCGTATCCGGTCTGGAAGGATTTGGGGAAGACGAGCTTCTCGTGTGTTGCTCGAACTTTGTGGAGTTTACTCGAAGGTGGTCTCGGTATTTTGGGGTTACGACTCGAGTTGTGCGCAAGTATTTTGGGGAATAATAGCTACAGTTTTTAAACACTGTAAATTACTCTAAGTTTTGTAAACCAGGGGAAAATGGGAGAAGACTCGGGGATAGACCCGAGTATCCTTCGGGTATGACCCGAAGTGGGGATAAAACCCAGTTTTTGTAAAAAGTTTTAAAATGTTATTTTTTTTTGAAATTTAAATAAATTTTATTAAAACTTTCTCTAAAACACTACTTTATTAATATCAATGGTTTCTTAACCATTTGTTAAAGAGTTTTAGAATTTATTAAATCTAAAATTTGTTTAAGTTAATTTCAAAGATTTAAAAAGGGTTTTAAAATGTAAATGGTAATTAGTGTATTTACAAGATAATGTATATTAAGTTAAAAGGAGTTTTATTATCTTGGAAATTACTTAAGTTAATTAGGAAATTAAGTATAATTAGTTAATTTAATTAATTAAAGATAAAGGTTAATTAAGTGATTTATGTAAGAATAATTAAGTAATTTAATTAATTAATGGTTATAATTGATTAACTACTAAATTAGAGATAAATGATTTGGGAATTTATTAATTATGAAAATTTAAGGTTAATTAATTAATGAAGGTGATTAAAGAATGATAATTAATTGAGGAATAATTAATCAAAGTAATTAATTAAAGATAATTAATTAAATGGTGAATTAAATAATTAAAGAGTAATTATTTAATAATTAAAGGTTGATGAATTATAATTAAAGGATAATTAATTATAAATGGTTAATTAATAAATGATTAAAGAATAATTAATCAAAATGATTTGTAATTTATTGTTGTTAATTAACCAAAATTTGTAGTTTATTCATAAGTAATTAACCTGGTATAAATTAATTAAAATCAGATATTAACTGATCTTACTTATGAATGTTTGGATTCTATTAAATGTGAATTATTTGATATCCCTGATATATGATGCTTTGTGATACATTCTGATTTATGTTGTGATCTGTAATTTACTTATCTGTGATATATATCTGTGATCTGTGAATAAACGATAAGCGATATAGTTTATATCGTTTATCAACTATATTCTGTATTCTGATCTGTGATGATTGTATGATGTTGCACTATTGTGTTAAACCCCTGGACTACACCATACACACACAAATATGGATTTCACGTGGAAATTGGTTAAGTCACAGATAATTTAAAATTGATGTTTTTGAAATTTTTAATTTCAATTGATTTTGAAATTGGAAATTCGGGTTTAAAGTGAAAAGCTTTCGAAATAGAATTTCAAAGGTAAAAGTTATTTTGAATAACTTAATCGAGTTGAAAATTTAAATAATTTGATTTAAATTTGAATTCAAGTTTGAAACTTAATCCTATGATTTGAAACTAGGGATTAAAGATGATATAAATGGGTTTGTATGAATCTAAACCATTTTAAAAGTAAAATTTTGAGAATTTGGATTTAACCCAAGGACTTTAACTCGTATGAATGAATCAGATTTTCTGAAATGAAACTGTTTGTTTTCCAATAATAAAAGCTTTCAGATAAGAAGTGAAATTCCAGTTTAATTAAAGGAATTTCAAGATTGAATTGAAAAATGATTTTTCAAGTTATGAATGAATTCTTTTTGAAAGCTATGAATTGAATCTGTTTATTTTTAACTGATTTAAAATGATGATTTGTTTAAACCATTTGAGATTGAATTGTTTTGAAAGCTATTAATTAAATCTTTGTTTTAAAGATTTAATGAGTTAATCGAATTGAAATGGGAATTAATTTGGAAAATCTATGAATTAAATCTTTTATTTAAAAGATTTAAAATGTGGAAATTGTTTAAACCATTGAAGGTTGTTAAAATGAATCTTTTTGTTTAAAAGATTTGAAATGGTAATCGATTGAAACCATTTAAAAAAAAGTTGAATTATTAAGTTGTGACTTAATTGAATTCCCAATATCCATATATTTTTAAATATTGCGCTCACTATTCGGGTTAGCCGGGAAAAGACATTTGTGTCATATAACCCATTCCGAATGGTGATACGTCGTATATGGATGGCATTTGAAGACCGGTGGTGAAGACCGGATATTTTTCGAAAATGAAAGGACAACCTGTCGAATGTCTCTGCACTGAGTTGCTTCGGTATAGAGATTTATATCACTCTTTTTGTGACGTGAAGTCCGGACGTGATTGGAAATTATCCGGATGTGCAAGGGCTTCGTGAGAAGTGCCTTCGGTTCTGTTCGAACCCGGAACAGACTTGTATGGTTACATGTCTGACATTACACTTTGAGATATAAAGCCGATTTCTTTCAAATACATTTCTGTTGGTGGTGGAGAATTTATTCTCTTAGCTTAACACCCTTCTCTGAGACGTACGAGCTCAGAGGTTATGTAGTTGAAATTTATCAGCGATATATCCCAATTTGGTAATATGGCATGCTGAGTGTTGCTGTGTGATGATCAGTGTTTGATCATTTGTGATATGATCATTTGTTTGATCATTTATCTTTGTGATCATAGGTTGATCATCTGTTGACCCAAAGCATGGCTTTGTGACAAAGCGTAGCTTTGTGGACGAGACTTCGTCGAACCACACAACCCGGTAATGGTCGAAACAGGATCGTGGCAGCAAGGTTTTAGGGAGTAGCGCCCCTTAGTGTATGTCATTTCCTTCTGGATTATGAGTGGTATCAAGGTATGGAGCCCAGATACTTACTTTGTGGTTGCTGCAGACTTATTGTTTTGTGGTTGTTGGAATCGAGGTACCTCGGATAAAGGTCGCTAACGACCGGGAGGTGGCATACGCGTGTCAGTAGTTACCTATTTTTGCAGAGGTAACCCGGCCTTGTGTAGCAGAGATCCGGTTAGGATCCGGGAACGTCACTCCAGAGGCGATCTATTTTACTTGGGAAGTTCCTTTGCCCGACCATTTGTTGGAAATCCAAACAAAACAATACGAGCCCTATACGGTTTTAGTTGTATTACCTGCCATGGAATGTGGCGGTAACCTACTATTGAACATGGTAGCTATAGTAGGCATACGATACTGGTCGTATGTTGGCTAAGATTAATATTATACTTTCGAAATGTTTTCTACACTATGCACTAATAATAATATCAAAAAGGATTTGATTTTGCCTAGTAAGCATCTTTGACTATCATAAGAAGAAATCTCCTCCAATTCTGCGTTTGCATTGTGTGTGTGGCGGGAGGTCTTATGGTAGTTTCATTTTCCAAAAGCATTGCGAATTGACTTTAAAATTCTTTGCTATTTGTTTAAAAGTTAAACTGTTTTTGTTGCTCACACCAGTCCCATGACTGATCCGGAGTTTATTGTCCCCTTCCTAAACTCTGGGTGCCCACCATTTTCCACACGGGCAGTCTAGAGTTGGGTTTCTCAGATATTCAGGTTGAGTAGATTATCTGGAGCTAGTTCAGTCTTTGGATCGGACTGCACTTGCTTATCTTTGTGCATCGTTATTGGGAGTTCGGGCTATATCTGGATTGGCGTTTTGAAGATGGAGATTATCCGCTGCTGATGTTATCATTTTTCTTTCCGCTGCTATTTCTGTATCATATCTCTGATGTATATAGATATTCATTGTATCATCATTGTATCTGAATATTGTATCAGATGTTGTATATCTATATTCTTTTTCTTTTCCGCTGTGTTGTTTACTTAACTGTGTTATAAGCTCCGGCGACTCGGATTTGAACGGTCAGATCTGCGGCATTCGAGTACGATGTAAAGTATGGATGTCGATTTTCGAGCGGGCAAAATCCGCTTCGTTACATATAGTAGCACTGGCCTTAATTTTGGGTATTTTAAAAACCATAAATATTATTTTTTGAATTTAAGGAAAAAAAAGAAGATTTTGAATATAAAAATAATTATATCGAAAATTGGATTACTTAAAAAGATTTTGATTGGATAAACAATAAATTTGATTTTGGTTGTACTTAACTAATCCGTAAATGGTTTGAATAGAATTTTTAAAAACAATCTATATGAAGGATTTTTAAATGATATTCGGAAAATGTAAAAAGGGGTTGAAATCGATATTAAAAATTTTAATGGTGGAATAAATGGAATTTATAAGGAAATGGATTTATAAAATGAAATTTTATAAATAGGATTTGTTATTATAAACTAATAAAACCCTAAGGAGTTATAAAAATTTATAAACGATGTTTATAAATAAGGGAAAATGATGGCAGTTGCTAAATTGGGAATGTAAAATTCATAGGGTGAATTTATATTAGAATATGGAAATAGTGTTGAGGAAAATAATGGATACTATTTTTGAAAAGTAGAAACGGTTAGGAGAATCGGAATGAAATCGATGGGTTGTGAATCGAGAGGAATCTATAAATTAATTGGTTATTGAGATTTTAAAAATATGTTTTATGACTAAGAAATTAAGTTGTTTTAAAAAGGGAAGTTTTATTTATCAAACTATGTAATTTTGAACTAGTAGAATTGAAATACATCGAAAAGTGAATTTTTCAAATGCTTAATATTTATTTTAATAAATCCAAATTTTTAAAATCAACTTTGAAAATTGATTTGTTTATCTAAAAATGAGTTATTGATGTTTATAAAAAGAGTTTCAATATTTTAAAAAATTACTTGAACATGTTTTAAAAATAAATTATTATTCTTTAAATACTTATTATTATATATATATATATATAGATTTTTGTAATGATTTAAATTTATTTATAAATCTTCTCGAGGTTTGGAAAAGGGTTTATTTAGGAGATGGGGTTTATAAGAGAAATTCTCAACATGGAATTTGGGGAAATGTATGGAAAATTTCCGAAGTATTTAAATAAAAGTGAACTTCGAAAATTGAATTAGGATTCATAAAAGAAGTTAGAAATGGATATTTGAAATTATAGACAAGTGTTTTGACTTTGGAAATATTAAAGGACATTTATTAAGGAACCCCGGAACTTAAAGAATTCGTTATAAACGAGTTAAGGAATTTACAATATAAATTGTGAAGGATTTTGAGAAAAGAGAAATAAATGGAACTTTCCTAAGTGTTGAGAAGTAAGGGGTTTAGAAAAATATATTTTTAAATATTTTTCTAAGTGTTAAAATAAGAGATGGTTTGAAATATCCTGATATGGATAATTATTTGAGTTGTCTTAAATATTGAAAATTTGGAAGGGATTTGAATATATATATATATCTTATAAAGTTTTGAAAATAAATTTTGGAAAATTATAATATGGGCCTAGTGACTACTTATGGATGTCATATTGATGTTAAATAACCGACTATCAAATATTGGCCAATTTCGTTGATCATTTCGAAGAGACCGGGATCAGATTTAATTATCCGAAAACCACTTTGATCCAATTTGAGTGTTACGAATGGATATCGTGAAGATAGTGAAGACGGTGATTTGGTTTGTCCAGACCTAGGACAACTTGTATGGACGAATGCTATCATTGCATCGTTGCCTGGAAGGCAGTGTTAGCATTCCAAGAATGAATGTTATTCTAAAGGTAAACATTAGCCTCAAGCCACTTCAACCGGGAATGACAAAAACATGGGAGATGCAGCAAGGCTAAGTGGGTCGCACCCAATTAGGGTATGTTTATCACCTTTCTAGATACCTTCAGATATATTATAAATTATGGATATGGTTGTGCATGAAAAAGAGAGCTCTCGATAAGGGTGGGAACACCCGGGGTGATAACATATTCGGTACTATCCAGGTTAGGGGTAGGCCGGTCTTTTGTTGGCAGGGGATCCCAGCGAGGTCCTCGGTACATTTTTCTAGAGGTGTATTGTGATGAGCGGTACCCAAGTCATTGTATGGAATCCAATATCCACTACGAGCCTATACGGTTTTGATTGTGCCCAACTATGCTGAAACGTGAGATGCAAGCATTTCAGCTATTTTCTAATTTACTTTCTATAAACACTATTATAATATCAGATGATTTTGATATAAAATGTTTTGGTTATCGTAAGGGAAAAACCCGTCGTGTTTATGTGTGACGCGGTCTTACGAGGTTACCTTTTTTTCAAAGGATTTTGGTAACTTTAATAATTCAAATTGATTTTGTTTACTCACGCTGGTTTTCCAGACTTACTCGGGTGTTATTTTACTATAATGCTCTGGTCAGACCGAGTATTACAGATTCAGGATAGAATGTTATGGAGCTCAGGAGACAAGCTGGAGGATTTCAGATGTATTTCATGTACTTGGTTATTTCTGCTGTGTGAGTTATGTATATGAGGACAAGTTGTATAACTGTCCAGATTGGTTGTTGACTGTTGTACTCTGATAATGGTATGTATGTTAACTGATACAGTTTCTTTTATATAAAAATCTGTTATTATATATTATATTTTGTTCTGCTACATTTGTGAGATTCTGTGTTGCTGTTCTATTTTCTTCTACCTCTTTCTTCTTCACCCCTAGTAATCGGTGTTTCCGGTACTTGAATATTCGGCACGTTATATAGTGAACGTATTGATGTCGATTTCGAGGGTCGAAAATCCCGGGTCGCTATAATATGTTCATTCATTCTTATCGGGCCTTGTCGATATAAATAGTTTTTCTAACCCTAGCAGCCTTTTTGTTTGTTATTCCTATACGTACAAATCTGTCTGTCTATTCCTATCTCCTCTCTCCAATGACAGAAACCTATTTTCAATTCTAAAAACCTTAATTCAATTTCAAATTCAAATCAAAAATCAACCTCCTCAAAACTATATCGAATTATATATCATTGGAAAGCTCTCGACGAGCGCAATCTATATCTACTATTCTTTTTTGCAATCGAGTTTTGGTTTGTCCGGGATTGGCCAAATCATTCTTGGCCGTTCATTGTGGTGGTTGATCATCGGCGATGGATCATCGATTCGAGGGTTTTATCGCGTGGAAAGGAACACGCGGAGTTCATTAGAGCCGTTCGTTTGGTTATTTGATAGTCAAATTTACGTAGAAAATTTGAGTAGGGTTATGAATGGATGCGGCTGCCGGCTTTTGTGGGACATCGTTCGTCGATGTGGAGATGTCTCACGTGCTAGGAGAACTCAGCCGGAGGTAGGAAGGGTTGTGACGTGGGCGCGACTGACCCAACGGCGGCGGCGAGTGCGTAGGGTATGGCGGCTGTTCGATTGACATGGGTTGTTCGTGCTCGAGAAGGTTTGATAGGGTTAGGGTTTATAAGATAAGTAAATTTACAAAAATGCCCTTCGATTTTATTTTAACTTATATTGAAAATTTAATCTTCTAACATCCATAACTTTTTCATAACAGCTCGGGTTCACGCGCGGTTTTCTCCATTGCAATCGTATTAATATTTCGAACATTATGGAACTGGTTTGGACGAATTCTAAGACTATTGAAATTTGGGCCTTTATTTGGATTTCAAATCGATTTGAAATCAAAGGGGAGTGTTTTAACCAACTTACGACTACTAAACTATCTTATGTTAGTTAAATTAAATTTATGATATGATTAGAAGTTGATTGCTTATTGTTTGGTATACTTAATTCATCATTCCCGTTAAATCTGAATTTTATCGAATTTAATTTCCATTTAATTTAATGTCGAATTTAAATTGCCAGTTAAGTACCTACTAATGATAATCAGTTAATTGTTGTTATTTATTGGTTGATTTGAATGATGATTGTGCTGTATGTTTAATTGTTGATATTGGGATGATTGGATGGATGTCTATTTTATATGTTGTTATCACACTGCAAGTTCCCTTGGTTATTGTTAAGAAAATCACTATAGGTTGAAATGATACATACCCGAACGATCTATAGATTAGGAAAAATCATTATGGGTTGAAATGATAGACAAAAGCGATTTTAAGGATTTTGACTTTTAACTCGGGATTACGGGTTGAAATGATATATACCCGTAAATTTTAAATTATTACGGATTGAAATGATAGATATTTGTATCACTTGACCATAGGGTAGAAAATTATATACGGACATCGGATTGGTTAAATTAAATGATTTTAAATCCTAAATTTTTGAATTCAGTTAAATGATATTTTGAAATAAAATTTGATTTATATAAACTGAATTATTTTCGAAAATCCAAGTTTTAAATGTTGAAATTTCGGAAATCCAAGTTTTAAATATTGAAATTGGAATTGGATTAAATGAATTGTTTAAAGGATTTAAATTGAAATTTTAAAGTTGAATTTGAAGTATAAATGAAGTTTATCGAAATTGAATTATTGAAATGTTTGAATATTTAAACTTAGAAATCTACTAAATTCGAAGTAGTTTAAATTTATAGTTTAAACATGGATTTGAAATAGACATCAATTTAAATGGTTTTATTAGAAATCTGTATTGAAAGATAAAATTTGAGTTTGTTAATTTGAAAGCTGGATATGGTCCAGGTTTATTGAAATTGAAATAGTTTAATTTGATATTACTTTCAAATTAATTATTTTAATATAAACTGTTTAAAAATATATTATTTTGAATTCAGATTTATTTAGATTTTCAAACCATTTGATATTAAACTATTAAGCTATATTAAACCTATTTTAATCTATTTTAAGCTATTTAATCTATTTTAAACTATTTAAACTATTTTAAACTATTTTAATCTAGTTTAAACTATTAAACGATTTAATCTATTTTAATCTATTTTAAACTATTTTAATCTATTTTAACTATTTTAATCTAATTTAAATCTATTCTAAACCATTTAAACTATTTTAAAGTATTTTAAACTATTTTAAAACTATTTGTGACTATCTACACTATTTTCAAAAATTCAAACTATGCAATGTTGAATTGTCTATATTTAAATCATGGATTTAAAAGTGAATATGGTTAAATGATGTTATAACCTAAGATGGGATTTGAAATGATATTTTCTAGTGAAATGACATATTTTGAGTAAATATGGTGATTTTGAAATGAGGGTTTAACATGTTTTGAAAATATGATTTCGAAAGTGAATATGATTTCGAAAGTGATATGATTTTTGCGAATATGATATATTGATACTAATATGAAATGGGTTTGGAAATGTAAAAGAACCATCCGGCGTGTAATAAGCGTTTGGTTGTTAAAGAGACCGGGATCAGATATTGTCATACTCTCTGCCAATACTGAAAACCAGTTTAACAATTGTGCACATGGTGGAGATTCCAAAATGAAGTAGGATGGTTTGGCAAACGATTCTGTATGAGGTATTAACGTAGCCCTGACTAGCTTGAGACAACTTGATGTGACTAAAACAGGAGCTATACCTGGGCCAAGTGAGGTCGCACCTTCGATCGGACATGCGTCTTCGATACCATATTTATTGCTTTGTGATTGATTTGGCAGCCACCCCTCGATTTGATTATGGGATTGTGTTTCGTGGTGGGCAATAGTAGCTGCTATGCGTTACCACCCACCCGGTTCTACAAACGGTAGATTCCTACCCTGGCATTGCCTCGCGTGCCTTGTCACATGCCTTATCGGGCCATTTATGAGTTTGGTTTGTACCGTACCTATGGAGTGCCCTCTGATAGCCCTCCAATTTACGGAGGAATTACGATACTGTATAGACAACGGGAATATGTATAAAAATGTGTTAAGGGGGATATTGGTAACGCCTTAACGCTATTTTTGCAATGACCCGTAAATTTTCGATAATTAAAAATTATTAATTTAATAAGATTATGTGATTTAATATTGAAAGAAATAAAATTCGGGATTTATTAATGAAATAATAACTAAAATGAAAGGTTAAAGTTAATTATTAACAATTTGAAGGGAATTCCAATCAACTGAAATGATTTAAAGGTTATACTTGGCTATAAAGCGAATAGGAAAACAAATGTAAATATTGAATTTAATTAGCAAAATAATATTATATAAATAGTGGTAATTGAATAAAAGTAGTGTTATGAAAGAAATTGTAACATTTTTTGGTAAGAAATAAACTTATGTGTAGTTAAAAGTTAATGGTAACAATTGTTATAAGTTACCTATTTATTTAGTTCGTTAAATTAAAATTGAAATCAATTGCAATTAATTCACTTGATTAGTGCAGTTAATGTAGATTTAATTGATAATTAAAGAATGTTAATTCAATATGATTTTACCAATGTAAATTATATTTCATAATATGATAATTGATTGAATAAAATAATTGAAAATCAAAATTAATCAACTTTTGGAATTTACAATTATAATAATTGAATCTATTGCAATTAATTGTAATTAAATATTACGTTAATGGGAATTCAGATGAAATTGTAAAATATTAATGTACTAAGGTATAAACAAATGTTAATTATACCCACAAGATGATAATTGATAGAATAACAGGATAAAAATCAAATTAAATGGAATTATTGGAAATTTAATTGATAATCTCTAAACTTATTGAAATTGAAAGTAAACCCTGTAATTGGTAAATTTATTAACTTTAAATTGATATCTAAATTTGTTTAAATTATTGTACATGTTTAAGAAATAAAAAATGATAAAATTTGTAAATTTTAGAATTGAAATTGAAAAAGTGATTTAATTAATTTAATATTAATTAATTTAATTAACCGAAATATAGCCATTTTGGACACTGACTCGGATTTCGACGAAACCGGTTTCATCGGATCCGTAACGGTGAATTATTATAGGGTTTCAAGTTCCGTAACAATCGGACTTGTCGTTTGATCGTACGGGCTCGAAACGCCTAGAAATCAATTTAATTAAAATCAATTGAAATCAATTCGAAATAAGCTGATTTTAACGTGACTTCTTCATACGATGGAATTGGGACTTAAAACCTGTCCCATTGAATTTAAATTTTTTGAAAACATCTATTTTGATATATGGGATGATCCATTTTCGTTCTGGAGACAGAACGGGCTTTTCGGGTCGTTTATCGTTCAAAACCCAAATCATATTTGATCCGTTCTTTCTATTTTCTGATCTATCTATAAATAGCTCGTTATAAACCCTAGCTACTTCTTATTTTCATTTGTGTGTACGTACATTTCTTTCTCTACTCCTCATTCCAATGGCAGACAAACAAATTCCCAAATTGCAAATCCCGAATCATAAACAAAATCCAAAATTCAAACTCCTCAAACTATATCGTATCACATATCGATTTGAAGCTCTCAATGAGCGCAGATTAGATTAGTAGTTAGTTTTTCAGTTTGGGTTTCTTCGTGGCCGGAATTGGAAGATTTAATCGCAGTCGTTTCGTCAGGATCAACATCGATCGATCGTCGATTCGTGGGTACCGTTGCGGAGAGATGGCCGAGTGGGGTCCATCGGTGTGGGTGGTTCGTTGAAACAACGGTTGGATCGCGTGAATTAATTGAATTTGGGTTCGGCAAAGGGGCGGCTACTGGGGGAAATTCTAGACGATCGGCGACCGGTGGTGTTCGCAGGTGATCGGCGTGGTAGGAGATGGCCGCGGCGCGCCAGCGTGAGCACGATGTTGGTCGGCGACCTGAGCTAGGGGCGGTGGCATGCTCGCGTACGTGATGGGTTCGGTACCGTGTACGTGGGCTAGGGTTCGATTTCTTCTAGCTGACGTGGTAAAAATATTATTTATTTATTTGTTTTATAATTTATATTTCGAAACGTTCCAACTTACATAACTTTTACATACAAGGTCCGTTTTACGCCCGGTTTCTTCCGCTAAGATCGCATTGAAATTCCGGACATTTTGACGGTTGTTTGGACAAATTCTGAGACTGTTGAAATTTAGGCCTTTATTTGAATTTCAAATTGATTTGAAATTCAAAGGTGAGAGTTTTAACCCACTCACAACTTTTAAAATTTCTTATGTTAGTTAAATTTAATTTGTGATGTGACTAGGAATTTATTTATAGCTATTTGGCATGTTTAAATCGTCATTCCAGTTAATTTGAACTTATTTTGAATTTATTGTATATAAATTATTATTGAATTTAAATTGCCAGTTAAATTCCTGTTATTAATAGTCAGTTATTTGTTGAAATTTATTAATTGAATTGGATAATGATTTTGATGGATGTTTGATGGTTGATATTGGATAATGAGATGTTATGTTGATTTATATACTGCTATTACTCTGCAAGTTCCCTATGGGTTGAAATGATACATACCCGAACGATCTATAGATTAGGGAAAATCATTATGGGTTGAAATGATAGACTCGATCGATTTTATGGATTTTTATATTTAATTCGGGATTGCGGTTTGAAATGATATATAACCAAAAATTTTAAATTGTGGATTGAAATGATAAATATCCATATCACCTGACCCTAGGGTAGAGAATTATATACGAACACCGGATTGGTTAAATCAAATGATTTTTAAAATTCGTGATTTTTGAATTTCATTAAATGATATTTTGAAATAACATTTGATCTATATAAATTGAATTATTATTGAAATATCAAGTTTTATGTTGAAATGTGAATTGGTTTAAAGGAATTGCTTTAAGAAATTTAATTTGAAATTTTAAAGTCGAATTTGAGGTATAAGTGAAATTTTGTTAGAATTGAGTTATTTTAGTTGTTTGAAATATAACTTTGAAAAATATTGGAAGTGAAGTAATTTAAATTGATATTTCAAACAAGAATTGGAAGCGATATAGAATTAAATATTTTAGTGAGAATTTGAATTGAAAGGTCTGAAATTGGGTTTTTGGAAATTGGAAATGGTTCAATGTGTTGGAATAAAATAAATAGTTAAATTGATATTAATTTCAAACTCATATTTTGATATAAACCGTTTTAAAAATATATTATTTTAAAGACTTTAATTATTAAGATTTTCAAACTATTAACTATTTTAACCTATAATTAATTATATTAAATCATTTTAACCTATTTTAAACGATTTAATTTATTTTAAACTAATTAAACCAATTTAATTTATTTTAAATCTAATTAATCTATTTCAAAGATATTTAATCTATTTTAATTATATTTAACCGTATCTTTAATTTAAAAATAAACTATTTTAGAGTATTTAACTATTTATAACCATTTTAACTATTTATAACTATTTAAACTATTTTCTAAATTTTCAGACTAAGTATAGGGAAAGTGTTTATATTCCATTCATCGGTTTAAAAGCAGATACGGTTAAATGATGTTATAACCTAAGTTGTGAATTAAATGTTATAATTAATTGAATATCATGATTTTGAAGTAAGGATTTAACCTAATTGGAAATATGATTTTTTTTGAAAGAAATTATGATTTCGGAAACGATATGATTTAAAAGGTGAATATGATTTCAAAGTGAATATGATTTGAAAGTGATATGGTTTGAAAATATGATATTTTGATATTAATTGTAAATTGACTTTTTGAATTGTAAAAGAACCATCCGGTGTGTAATAAGTGTTTGGTTGTTAAAGAGACCGGGATCGAATATTGTCATACTCTATGTCAATATCGAAAACCACTTTAACAACTGTGTACGTGGCGGAGACTCCAGAAATGAAGTAGGATGGTTTGGCGAATGATTTCTGTATAAGGTACGACTTGATCCTGACTCCCGTGAGTTAGCATAGATGTGACTAAAACAGGAGCTACACCTGGGCCAAGTGAGGTGATTCCTCCTATCGGGCACGCTTCTTCGATACCTTATTATGACATTTGGTGGCCACCCCTTGATTTTGATTTGGGAGTGTGTTCCGAGGTGGGCGGTAGTAGCTACTATGCATTACCACTAGCCCGGTTCTGCAATTGGTATATCTACACTGGCATTGCCTCGAATGTCGTGTTCACATGCCCTAGCGCGCCTTCTACGAGTTTGTTTTGTACCATACCTATGGAGTGCCCTCTATAGCCCTCTAGTTTACGGGGGGGAGTTACGGTACTGTATAGACTATGAGAATATATAAAATGTGTTAAGGGGGATATGTGTAACGCCTTAACGCTATTTTAATACTTTACTTCATTGTAGACACTATTATAATAGCGTATTGTACTACATAGTAGATAGTTTAATGGATCCTTAGGAGATGTGAATCCCGAACATCTCTTAAGTTATTGCACTCACGTTAGACACTGGATAGGAGATGTCAAACCCCGTAAACATCTCCGACGCCGTTTACACTCATATTTATTTACCGTTGATTTAACTTACATAAGGTCTTTTAGTTTTGACTCGAGTGTTTTTTCTTTTCAATTCGCTCGGGTCAGCCTGAGCATTTCAGGGTGGAAGACCTTATTGCTGGAGGGCGAAGATGAAGATTTGTACTATTATTATTTATGATATGTATTCTACTACATCCTGTTGTTCCGCTGCATTTATTTATTTATTCCTGTTTATGTAACTCTGATGTTTGTGTTGTAAAGAATAATCAAATGTATTTTTAAAACAGCTTCATGAACTGTTATTTGATTATTATATTTTGTCATTCCGCTGCGAGATTCTGTATTTGTTTTATTTCTTTCTCTTTTTCTTATTCACCCCATAATAATCTGCCCTTTTGAATGGTTTGAGTTTGGCATGTGTGTCTGCTTAAAACGTCCAAAAAGGCAGGTCGTTATAATTTTAATACTTTGCTTTAATGTAGACACTATTATAATAGCGTATTGTACTGTGTATGTAAATAGTTTAATGGATCCTTAGAAGATGGTAATCCCGAACATCTCTTAAGTTATTGCACGCACGTTAGACACTGGATAGGAGATGTAAAACCCCATAAACATCTCTGAAGCCGTTACACTCATATTTATTTACTGTTGATTTAACTTACATATGATCTTTTAGTTCTGACACGAGTGTTTTGCCTTTTCATTACGCTCGAGTCAGCCTGAGCTTTTCAGTGTATTGAAGACTTTATTTCTGGAGGACGAAGACGGAGATTTGTATACTATATTATTTCATATATATTCCACTGCATCATATTATTCCGCTGCATTATTTATTTATTTCTACTGTATGTAACTCTGATCTGTATTGTAAAGGTGTAATCAAATGTTATTTGTAAAACAGCTTCATGAACTGTTTATTTGATTATTATATTTTATCATTCCGCTGTGAGATTCTATGTTTTGTTTTCTTTCTTTTCTCTTCTTTTCTTATTTACCCTATAACAGTCCTCTATTTTGAATGGTTTGTAATCAACATGTGTGGTTTATTGTCGATTTAAACCGTCCAAAAAGGTGGGTCGTTACAGCTTATATATATATGCATATAGTACTATACAGTATTTTAAATAAAATCCAAGCTATATACATACCACTTCTGCACATACTTTTTGGAGGTGCATTTGCAAAGCTATAGTTGGTGATGTCTACTGAGCATTATATATATTATTTTTGTTGTGACATTGGCATAGTAAAATTTGTCAATGACTACACAAATTCAATAAGCTCATTAGAAATGATGTTTAGATTTTGGTATAAAATAAAAAAAATTCATGTAACAGAACAAGATCTAAAGTGTAATTTTATTTAACTAAACTATCAAACAAAGAATGAACGAGAACACACAATCCATGCATGCATATTTATCATTTCAAATTAGTTCAGATGATTTTATTAAGCTCTTAATGATTAGTGGTAGAATATTTGCTTAGTTTTTGACAGTTTTATGACTCTTGTCCATATTTTCCACCAAAAACATATGTAGGTAATCCCGTTGATCAAATAATGCAACCATACTATCACAATTATTAGAGGAATTATTGATAATACTTGATGTTTTCACAATAGTAGAATAAGATAACATTCTAATTTCAGAAATCAAATAATCTTGAGTAAAAGAAAATTACATGCGTTGAAGAGAAAATTGATCAAATAATCATAAACAACAGTTTGGATTGAAATTAGTATTGGAATTCTTCAAAGTTCTGCAAAAATAAGAGTTTTAAATTTATTTATTCAATGTTTAGTGATAACGGACCTAGCTTAAGATTTCACATAGAAATGATTTTTCAAATTTAATTGAATTCTTCATCAAAATATATAGGTTTACTCAAGTTTCATTTATTTGGTTTATAAGACAAGAATTAAAATACAAGTAGGAACAATAATAATTTAATAATAGATTTTCTTAGAAAAATAATGGTAAATTATTTTTGGGGTATGAATATAGTTTGCATTTAAAATTTATGTACAAAATTTTGTTAAAAATCGGCTTCTTATACCTAAAATTTCAATGCAAAATAATGACTCTAAATTATCTTTCTTATATGCTATGTTTGGTCACAACAAAAAGAAAACACAAATTCTATTCATACAACACTAACTACTTATCGTACACAGTGAATATAACAAACTATTATACACCGATATTTACTTAACATACAACTTACTTTTTACAAAACTGCCATTGACTAATAATCATTATCTTCACTTTAAATTTTAAAACTCTTTCACACAAAATTAGAATTTTCTAGTAATAGAATTAGTCAAAATTTTAACGCTGATTTTCTTACTTCTTTAAATTTATCAATTTCACCAATATCAACTATAATCTTTTTATAAAGAAATAAGTATTTTGAAATTACAGCAGTCGTTCAAATATGTTGATTTAAGAAAATTTTGTTAATCTTAAGCTTTTGAACTAATGAGCTAAATAAGAGAGATTAAAGATGTAATAATGAAGAAGGGTAAAATAGTAATAGATTTTCTTAGAAAAAATTGTGTATACTAGGTGATTATAATTCACATTTTATTATTTAAAGGATGTTGTTAGAATAACAAGAAAAAGACCAATACTATACCAATCCAATTGAGATAGGCAAATCCATGTAAGGAGAGAGTGAAATAACGTTATCATATTTTCCATTAATCCGTTAAATACATTACAAAATTACATACTTTTTGGCTGGTCATGACAACGCTCAATTGTGAGATTTGAAGCTCGGTACTCTATTGCAAGAATAACTCCATTAGTAGATAGAATGTCGATAGCCATTGTTCCTTTCAAATCCATATCATTCGCTTCGATATCCATCGTTACAACAATATTACTACAAAAAGTATGAATGATCTTCTCTCAGAAAAAGAGTAAGAAAACTACAAAACATTCCAAATATTTTAAAAAAGGAGCATGCATAAGCTAAATTTAGTAAAATAATCCACTTATTTTAGTGTAAGTTGATAGAATAGGATTAACTTTTTTATTCTTCAATTTAACTATTATTAATCACTGGCTTATCTCTATTTGCAATAGAATATGTACAGGTTAGCCTAAGCTCATCTGGAGGTAGAGTTGCAATCCTAATCTTACTTTGCTTTTTTGGTTAAAGAAAATTTACTATGTACAAAGTCACTCAATACAATAAAGGCAAGGATAGCCTAGCTTGCACCATTTGTTGAGCTCGGTAAGCAAAATATAATTTTAATGGTGATTTACAATGGTTTAATTATATCTTTTTTAGCCCGTTCTAAGAATCCATCATACAACTGACATAAATGCTTGTTTTCAACAAAAAGGGAAAAACTACAAAGAAAATTATGCTAAAATCGCAATTTCGGAGTTTCACACATTACTCACATAAAGCAAAGCAAGAGATGTAAGCATTATGAGATTGCAGGAAATAAGAAGGGTAAGGCAATATTGTAGGCTTTGTCTGCCCATGCATATCATTGAACACTACTATTTTCGTTAAAATACCATAATCTTTTCCTACAAAATAAAAAAATAAATTGAAATAAAAGAAAAGCGGAAAAGAAAATATGTACAGGAGAAAGTCTCACTTCTTTGCTATTCACTTTCGTTTGCAGATACCTTCACTCCCTCCTTTGCTTTAGATTTGTGCTTATCTACCTCCCCTTTGAACTTAAAACCCATTCATTTGCATTTTCTCAAGAAAAATGCAAAGTAACTTCAAATTTCTAAGCTTATAGTCAAATGGTAGAACATGTCCTCTCAACTGTTTGGTAGATTACGCAATCTCCTAGGTCCTCAATTGTTCAAGGGCCCGGATCCTATAAGTAGTATTCATGAAGTATTAAAATTTATAACATACAATAATTAAATATATAACTTTGAATCGACGTTAATTTATTTTTGTGTGATCTTTTTGATACCTAATTATAACCATGTATTTTTATAAAACTTCTTCTCTAATTCAAAATGAGTGTGGTCTTTACGAATCAGCATAATGTATTTTAATACATTTTCTTTCCTAACTTTAAAAATAGCGTAGATTTTAGGATATGTATACACTCTATTTTTACATGTTTTCTTACAAAACTTTAAAAAATAAGTGTAGAATTTTATAAATAAATACAAACTAATTTCACTAAGTAAAACATACATTGAGTTTTTATAGTCTAGGGCCAAAAATATTTTGAGACAACCCTACTGTAGAAAAGAATCATCATGCAGTTTATGTTTTTGCAGAATATAATATCTTTGTTACTACCAAAATCTCCCTTCGACTTAGTCGAAACCTGTTTAAGCAGAGGTCAAGGAAGAGCAAGAGAAAAAGGCTCCAGTTAGACCATTTGAAGGAGTCGAAGGGATGCTATAGTCAAATTCCAGAAGATTCTAACCTTTCGAAGGGGTCGAAGGAGTCGAAAGCCCCTTTCCTCCTTCATTAACCACCTTTCGAAGCAGATGATTCTACATGCTCGAGGACCTTTCGAATGAGTTGAAACGCCTTTCGAAGGCTATGAAGGTCAACTCTTTAAGTATGTGCCAAACCTTTCGAAACCAAAGGTTTCGCTTTCACTCAAATCAATAAAAAGCAAGTATTGTCTTGAACAACCTCTTCGAAAGCAATAATAAGCCTTTCAAACCGGTCGAAGCCAGTGTGATCCAGGAGGGTTCCGCATCAATTCACAGGCAAGAGTTCAGATGCAACCAACACCATCGAAACCACTGAACAAGCCCTGTCAACAGAGTCGAAAGATCTACAAAGCAACACAAAGAAGAGAAGCGCAGTCATTCCTTTCGACAATGGTGGAAGCATACTTGAGTTATTCGGCAGCCACCTTTCGACCAAGTCGAAACTTTAGGGTCGAAAGGTGCTAACATGCATATATAAATAAGACCCAAGGGGTCAGGTTTTGGGGATCTGTATCTTGCCATTCTAAACTTGTATTTTCTTAATTAAAAGAGTTGCAAATCCTAATTTCTAGATTGATTTGGGGATTTTGAGGAATAAAGTCTACTTTAGCTTGTGAAAGGGAAGTCTTAAATCTTTCAAGTTACTTTACTGTTTTAAAAGCTATTGTCAGGATTAAATTTGTGTTTTAGGTGTCGCCTATACCGAAAGGACCCTTCCGACACAGCTGGAACATAGCATATTAAAATAACTTCAGTCATATTTTCCAAACTACCATTATCAGAGCTTTAGCTTTCGACAAGATCGAAACCTAACCTCCAATTATTCAAGCCTTATAAAACCTAACCTAATACAAGGTGCTAAAAGATCAAGCTTTCAACAAGGTCGAAACCCTAATTCCAGACTCCTGGTCCAAGTCTTATCACCCAAACAACTTCGCTTTCGATAGGGTCGGTACCTTTATCTCAGATTCTTAGATAAAGCCCTAACCCCTTAACAATAAAAGCCATCGACAGGGTCGTAACCCCCTAAAGATAAACATTATCAAGAGGTTGCTAAAGTGATCCAACTAGGTAACTCAACTGCTTCGAAAGGAAAGCTCTCGAAGACAAATCCATACTATTTCATTAGGGTCGAAAGGTCATTAAGGGAAGAAACATACTATGTCGACTGAGTCGAAAGGTCGACATAAGCAACTTTTTACTAAAGCAATCAATTCGAAAGGAAATTCAAGGAGAATTTACACATTCCATTCTTCTCCATTTACCTAAGGGATAAACCTTGTTCCTTAACACAACTTTGGGGTGTTGACAAGTTTTCTTGTTAACATTTTGGCGCTAGAAGGAGGGCTCGAACCTCCATCTTGGTTGAACACCCAATACTACTTGTCTCTAACCCCACTTTACTCAATCTAAAGTTCATCTACTTTGGTCTAATCATGGCTAGAAGAATCATAAGATCTGAACTAGGATCCTCTGAACCACATGAGATAAGGTTCCCCTCAAAAGCCATCAAGGATTCCAACCAAAATGAAGTGCAAAGGCTAAGACTAGAAGCTCTAAGGATCATCAACAAGAAAAGAGCGGAATCATATAATCTTGAGAAATGTAGCTTAAATCCCTTTCTATTGGCCCCACCCCTATCTTTGCCATAGGATGAAGGACAAATGGAAGCGATAATTTATTCAACCAAATGAGTAAAACCATTCTACGTTATTCCAAAGGCACAGTCTTTGAATAAGTAATAATGGCTAAGTACGATGCCTTTACACATAAATGACAATCAACTCCAACAAGGATGCTTCCAATACAAGGGCTACAAAGGGTGGCAAAAAGAAAAGCAATCGAGGAATGTGAAACTACAAGGCCAAGGAATAAAAAGTCAAAAAGCCATCCTCAAGAAACAAGCTTCAAGTCTAGACTCCCCAAAGAATGGAACTTGACGACTTCCATAGAGAATGTCTACTTGCTAACCCAGGATGAGCTTAACTATTGGCCATCATAGAAAAAGAATCCAAAACATGAAAGGAATTTAGGTGGATCCTATTGTTACTATCATATGATGAACGTACATGAGACCAATCATTGTAGAGACCTAGAGGGGATGATTATCAATTTCTTACGTCAAGGAAAGATTAAAGAATTTGTAAAGAGAATTTGAGAAAAATCAATAAAGAGTTGTTTTTTAGAGAAAGATCTACATGGTTGGGATTGAAATACTCCTTATATTTGGATACTACCTAAGATGGTAGAAAGCCTCTGCCCGCGCCAAGATGGCCAGGGCAGAGTAAGCCTTTAACCGCACCATAAGATAGCCAGGTCAAAGCACTGGACAAGCCCTTTGCCGCACCTCTGGTCAGGTCAAGGCACCTCTTGGACGAAGGACGGAGTAAGTCTTTATTCGTGCCATAAGATGGCCAGGGTAAAGCACCGAACAAGCCCCTGTCCGCGCCACGCTATGGCAATGGCAGGGCGACTTTTGGAGGGAGGTCGGAGTAAGCCTTATCCGCGCCACGCTATGGCAAGGTTAAAGCACCGGACAACCCCTTGACCGCATCTCTAGCCAGGTCAAGGTGCCTCCAGGAGGAAGGTCGGGTATGTCCTTGGTTCCAGCCTCTAAGATGAGCTAATCAAGAGCACCGGACAACAATGGACTAAGATGTCCAAGCCCAAAAAGAGGCTCATCTAATAGTGGACTATGATGTCCAAGCCCAAGAAGAGGCTCACCCAATAATGGACTAAGATGTCCAAGCCCAAAAAGAGGCTCATCCAACAATGGAATAGGATGTCTAAGTCTGAGAAGAGGCTCTTCAAATCATAGACTAAGATGTCCAAACCCGAAAAGCGGTATATCTCCAATTGACTAAGACTTCCAAGCCTAAGAGGCAATTGATCAAATTATAATTATATACAAGACCTGAAGGATTCATACATGCCAAAGAAGACGGAATCTAAGGAGTAAAGCCACCATCAATTAAATACCTGAATCTTGGTTTCGGGTTTCTTATCTCAGGATTTCATCTATTAATACCCGAATCTGGGTTTCGGGTCATTATCAATCACTAATAATCTTTATTATACCCGAATCTGGGTTCCGGGATTTTCATTTCTGGACTTCATTTATTAATACCCAAATCTAGGTCTCGGGTCTTTATCAATCACTAATTATCTTTATCATACCCGAATCTGAGTTGCGAGGCTACTACTTGTTAATACCCTAACCTGGGCTTGATTGGAATTTTTATTATGGAATTCTATTATGAATTTTTATCACAAATTACCGAATCTGGGTTAAAGAATATTCTCAAGCAGGTCGTCATTAAAAGTTTCCATTAATACCCAGATCTGGGTCTTGGTTTTCAAAATCTTCAAAATTTATTAATACCCAAGGATAGGTTATCGGAATCCTATTGCAAATATTCAGATAATGATCTTTGACTCTTTCATATTAAGCACTTGAGAGAACGATTCTCGCATTTATACTCCCACTTCAGGGTAGGGTTTCTTATAAACAGAGTTCAGACATTCCAGAAAGAATGGTTAAAGTTAAATTCTTAATTATTTCCCATTATGATTAAGGATGAGATTTTGACATTTGATATAAACTACATTGCATGCGATTAACATGATAATTTGTTAATCGACACAAATGGTACACATAGACTTATAAGTCAATTTCAAGCTAATAATTGGAAATATTTGTTTGCTTCATACTTTACAGGGAAATCATGACAGCAAAGAAGAATAAAAAGATCCAACAGATACAAAGATAATAGTATGAGCTATCAAACAAGCGTTTCAGAAATTACATTACAGAAAAGAATCACAAATCAGGTGATATTTACAAAATTTATATATGGTTTACATAATTCATGGAACTATTTACAAATATACAAAACAAGTATATATACATTCTACGAATACAACTCCATCACAAGTCTTGAGTAGCTTTGCTCATATTTTTAGCAATCAAAGGATCAACTATGTGATGAATTGCGATGCAGAGGACTTTCTTAAGTTTCTTTTCTTTCTCTCTTATCCGATCTGCATCGTCGATTGCATGATGTTAGTTTTCAGGGCGCGATTGAAAGCTCTGTTCGTGCCTCTAAGAGTTTTGTTCTCTTTGTCTAATTCCGCGACGCGCTTTTGAAGGAAGTATTTCCGCGCTCGAGCTCTTGAATTCTGGCAGCATACTCGTTTATACATTGCAAGTATTTGACCCATTGTTGTTCTTCAAAATACTTAGCTACTTCAAACTTGACTTTTCTACACCATTCACCGACAATCCTTTCGTCTAAGCAAGGAGTAGGGTTAGTCATTGTGGGGAATTTTTTAGTGGCAAGAGAAGCAGACCTTATAGGTCTAGTAATATAAGGAGTAGCATGAGGAACCGGTAAATCGATACTCTGTGTATTATTCCTGATAATATATTCAAGCGATTCGGACTGGGCTGGGCTGTCCTTCAATTTTATCTCTAAACGCTTATTTGCTGAAGGAGTTCCGACATTTTCTGATCAAAGTCGATTGAAGGATTCGACTTTACTTGACGCTTCAGTATATAAACCATTTCATCTTTACTTTTGATATTAGTCTCCAAGCTCGTAACTTGATCCTTAAGGTTGCTGACAATAGTTTTCTAAAGAAGATATCTTTTATGCCATTTTAAAGCTTCAACATTGCCATGAAAGCATGTGAGTAAAGTATCATCAAGGAGTTTGCTCCTTTTCTGTCAATAGTTTATCTCTAAGATTAGCATAGTGCGATGCTGAATTAAGCGAGAGAGGAGTTGTTGATAATTGTAACTCCTATTTAAATAGAAAAAGAAAAAAAAGTCAACATCAAAATGAAAAGTCTCTTTATTATCATGATAACAGATTACAACTCAAACAACAATGAAATTAAAAGGTACAATTGACAATTGTTTTATATCTAAAGTTGGGAAACTGCATTTCTAACTTTATCTAATGAATGTGCAGAGAGGGTAACTATCAAATCAAAAGGAATATTGACTCCTTCTGGAGTAATAACCGGTGGACATTTGCTATAGTCCCATTTCCCAACTGGAGGATTATCGCGACCACAAATTAATTTCGTATGTAATGTTCTGATCTCCTTAAGAAGCTTTTCTTTCTCATCACCAAGGAAGTCAAAGCGAAGACGAGGATATTCCAAGTATAGTTTTTGTAAATCTCTAAGAAAACAATATCTTGCTAATTTCGAAGACTTTAAATTGATGCCTTTTCAAGATAAAATCTTCTCAGTTTAACATATTGCCTTAAATGATCTCTAGAAACAAGTTGACCTAATGAACAGTCACTCTATGATAATATAATAAAATGAAGCTAAACATAAAAAGCAAAACTAAAGCAAATATTTACAGAATCAATATATTATTGCATGTTTACAATTATTTATATGGTTCACACAAAATAGACTTAGAAAATAATTCTGTGACAAACTTATCCTTATAATACTTAAATTTTTTAGGAGGGAGATCTTGGGGAATGGATCTGACCTGTGGTAAGTTCCAGCAAGCTCCAAGGTGTGGATCAGATCGAAATTCATCCAAGTATCTCTTATGAAAATGCCTAAGTAGATCACTACTAAATTCGCCTAAATATGAAAAATCAACAATTGAGTGTCTATAGTAGACCTTATATAAGAAGTTGATTAAAATATCTCTCTCTTCAATCAACATCCAAAATAAAGTGATCAACTCACAATTTTCTTTTAAGAGAGCGTCGTAGCGAAGGCGTGCTCTCTTTAGTGGGGGCAGCCTTTTGATGCTTAAAAAACGCCAACACTGATGTACTTCTATCAAGTCTATGATATTTATCAGATAGTATATTGTGCTCCCTTATTTGCTTGTCTAACTCCCTATATAATCTGTTTATCTCAGCTTGTTTTCTCTCGAGTTTGGTTTTACACTACAACAAAATACCCTTTTTACAATAGGTAATACCCGTTGTAATAGTGGTTTTGCAACGGACCAGCTTCCGTCATCATATGCGATGTTATAATAAATCCAAATGATTTTACAACTATTTTTGGCCGTTACGATAGGGTCTTCTGCAACTGTTTTGGCCCATTGCAATAGTCTTTTGCAACTGTTTCTTGCAGTTGCAATAAGGTCTTTTACAACTGTTTTAGTCCGTTGCAATAGAGTCTTTTGCAACTGTTTTTGCTAGTTGTTAAAAGAAATTCAAATGAGAAAAAATTATAAAACTAATGCAGTGCACTTGTAAATTTAAAACTAATTTGCAATTGAAACCAAAATATTGTACTAATAACAACCATATTCATTCATATTTACTAAAAATAACAAAATAATTCATATTTCAAAATACCAAAAAGATTCATGTATTCACACCATTCATAAAGTTTTACATAGCTACAGCATCGCATTCAAGCCTAAACTAACAGAAAAAAATAGTACATATTAAAAATAATACAAGATTTAAAATTTAGACCGAATGACATTGAAGCAAATCTTGAACCATAATACTTTAGTTAATCAAAACTCACATCAACCCCTTTTTCTTAAAGAATTTTGTTGCTTCTGCTATCTTCTGCCATACATGCAAATATTATGTAAACTACAAATATAATGTAAACAACAAATATAGTCTACTTCATATACAAGTGTGTGTGTATTGGTTAGAATGACAAACATGCATATCCTAACACAAATTATGAGTAATTTTCAAAAATGAGCATATATAGTGTATGTATTATTGCAGCCTACTACTGCCTTACAGGCAACCTTTTTTTATATAAACAAAATATATCAGTATTTAATTATGTTAAAAATCCATAACCATGGTTTCTACATTAAAGTTTGAACCCCCTTTTGTCGCTCTAGATTGTTCACAAATTTATTGCTTATATGTTTCAATACATTATGACATGAGTGTCCAAAAAAGACTTTAGAAAAGAAGAATTTAGCTTTCTAGTTTCTGGTTGATGAATCTTTTTATTCGATTGAAATGAGCAAGAGAATCGATATAGTCATCAGCAATGCAACTGTCAATTACATAAAATCTTGTTTAATTTAATGGACTGTTTCTGGCCTAAACTTACCTGTTATAAATTGTTTTTGAAACTGAATTAATAAACGATAAAGTCATTGTTTTTGTATGCTACAGGTTAGTCGCAGTACACAAATATAAATAGATTTGAAATTGAACGACCTAAAATGATTTGACAAACTACACCTCTACAAATCCTTAAGGGCTTGTTGACTATTCCTTATCATATAGTTATAGTTTGAGGATGTAACAACTGACATATTATAACCTTATCAACAACAAGACTGACAAAGTCATGCTTTTTTAAACACATGTAAATTGCAGAGAAATTGATGATTGAAACCTGATGCATATTAAAATCGGATCATTAAATACAATTTCATAGCAAAGGTTACAACAAGTATTGCATGTTTGTGTTATTGAATATGATCATATTGGGATTTGTACCAATAGCATTTAGCTGCAAGCTCAGTTTTAGATATGCATAATATCAAGGTTTCAACTAAAGGTAAAAAAACACGCAATCTAAAGGTTAGTGCAATATACTCAATCTTAACATCAATATAAAGAATTTGTACAAAAAACAAACATCAGCATGTATAGGCATACCGCAAAAACAAACAATAAATAGAAAATTTCATTAATAAAATAGAGAACATGAAATCAAATGGCTAAAGGATACGTTTTCTACTCAATAATACACTTTTATAAGTGTAATGGGGCATGAAATCAAAAGAATCAGTCAAATGTAGATGGAGGACGACATTTACCCAAGTTAATTTATAAAACCCATAATATCCATCTAGCCATAGGAAACTCTAATATTCAAATGACGACTATTTGAACAATATATACATTTGATCATTTTTTTGGGAAATTGAATTATTTGGTTACTACTCAAATAGTAAGACTCTAATAGATGGAGGATGACTCTAATATCCATCTAGCCATAGGAAATTGAATTATTTGAAATGCATTGACAATTTAAACAAATTCAAGTGTATGATCCTATAACCTTTGCTACTATGAATGTCTGAGACAAATTGTCAACAATGTTCATAAATATACCAAGTTTATAATATAAGAGACTAAATGATCATTGTTGACTTAATCAACTATGGTATAGCATAGAAAAACATTAAACACTATAATAAAATAAAGTGAGACATGATCCACAAAAGTGAACTATAAGTAAGTAACATGAAAATTATACTTGAGTATTGGAAATAACATTCATGTCTATCTATTAATGTACGATACGACCAATTGCACTATTCGGTTAAAATGTTCAAACAGCAGGAAGTTGACGGGAGAAGTAAATTAATAACACACTTGTCAATTTAACTGTTCACATAAATTCTATAAGTAAATTGATAGATGATTCTTGTAAACAACAATAAAGCACAAGAAATAAAATCCACTGATATAAATATAGGTTATGTAATAATTTATGTAAGAATCAGGGGTACCTTAAACCAGCTCGAATAGCAAATCGTTGCTTATAATATCCTAATTTTGCCTTGCTAGAATTGATTATGGTGAGAGAAGAACTCATAGTTTTGTAGTCCACAGACTAGTTCGGTGATTTTGATGAGCCATCTGGCAATAAATCCAAGAAGTATTAAGTTGAAACTAAAAGGAAGTAGAAAAGTACCCAAATCAGACCGATTCAAATAGCTGTTTTCACTCAGGCAGGACCACATCACCAAATAGCGTTTTAACCTTGTAGTTTCAAATCATAACTTCTAGGTCACGGCGTTTAGCAGCTCAACAATATATTTGAGAAACCTTCTTACAACAGTAGCATTCGAATATAAATCCAGATCGTTATCAAATTTGCAGGCGACGACGCTAGCAAATCTAAGCTCAGCTTGAGCTTATAGGCGGCGGCAGCTTCCAGTTCATGACGATAGCACAAACTCTTCGGTGATGCAAGTAGTCAGTTAAAGGATTTATTTTTGGAGGAAGGGTTGCGAAGGAGGAAGGGTTAATGTAACACCCAAGTTTGGAGATTACCTATCAATACTAAATTATAATGGTAATTATAATTTAATATTGTAAATTAAATTAAAATTGGAGAAATTAAATTGTTTATTTGGAATAACAATAAAATTGGAATTAAATTGGGAAAATAAAGCTTAAAACTTTATTTTATTTTATTGGAGTGATAATAAATGGAATATGAGCTTTAAATAAAGAAAATGTCTTTATTTTAGAGAAAATGCAATAATTATATTAATTATTGCTCATTTACTTCTTTTAATAATTTTTAAGAGAAGTATTTTATTTTTAAAGGTGGTTTATTGAAATAAAAAGGTAGAAATTGGTTTAAAAATAAGTTTTGGCTATAAATAATGTTTTCAAATGGTTTGAAATATTTTTCTAATTGAGAAAATAAATTGTGGAATTTTAGAAGTTAAAAACAAGATTTTATTCATTTATTGAGTAAATAGTGTATTTTTGTTAAATAAAGGATTTTAATAATAATAACGCTTTAAAAAAATTAATCTTTTTATATGGTGTAAAATAAATTATTTCATGAGTATGTAAATTTACATATTTTGTTTAGTTGTAAAGTTGAAATGAAAATGACTTTGTTTTATTGTATAGTGTAAATATGTGAATATTTGTTTTATATGGGAATTATTGCTTAGGCTAAGTTAATTTTTTTTATTTCTTGGGTCCAAAGCCCATTAGTCTTAAATAGATAAGTGAGGAAAGAAGAAAATTACTTACTGTAGGTTCATTCCTTACCTCCCTTCTTCTTCATCTCCTGAAACAGATACAGTAAAAGAAAAAGCTCCATTTTCTTTATACCAAGCTTTCAAATTCAAGTCCTTTTTCAAATAAATTGCCGTTCTTATTAAATCTAGAGAGAATTAAAAGGGTAATCAATCTCCAAACTCTATAGTTTCATCAAATCTCGATTTTAGAAAATGGTTTTCTAATTTACTGTTATCTTCTTCTTGCATGCACTGTTTATGAGTTCTTCAGATTGTTGAAGGCCATTATCTCCTTAAAGCTTCAATCTTTTAGCATAAATTCGAGGTTTGATCATCCCTAACAGCAAGGCGAGTTGATTAACTCGCCAAATCTAGCAAAAACAATGCTTCAAAGTGCAAAAACTGTGAATATATTTGCTTTAGTAGATAAATTTATAAACTTGTTTTCTTTTTGTTCAAAACTGCTCTGTACTGCTTCTTTGGAGGCTTGTATCTATAAATTTCGGCAATGAAATGCTACCGGACTTCTTTCAGATGATCGATTACATGTTATACTTTGTCTCTACAAAAATTCACTACAAAATAAGGTCATATGCTATGTCAAAGTGTTGTTTGAATATCAGTTCGTCGCTTGAAAATTGTCTGGAGGAAAATTAACATGAGGATGTCGCATAGGTCGACCGCTAGGTCGACCATGCTTACCCTTAGGTCGACCATATGGTCGACCTAGGGACAAGAGGGGTCGGCATGGCGGTCGACCTAAGGAGTCTTGTCTCCTGTGTGTTTTTGTGTTGCTCCCTTTTGTTTCCGGTTTCGTTTCCTACTTGTTTTCTTGACTTCTGCAACTCGTTTTCGAGATATATTTGTGATGTCTTAAGGGCTATGATGCTTATCAATAGGCTAGCTAAATTTTGAGAATTTGAAACTGAATTGATTTTGAGTTGAATTTTGAATTGAATTCGAATTGAATTTGAGTTATTGGTTTGATGTATTTTTTTGTTTTTCTTCGTTTTCGAGCATGAATTTTTCCAAACCTTTTTGAAATAATTTTTAAAAACAAATGGGAATTTCAAATTATTATTATATAGTATTTTTAAAGTACTTTCAAACATAAAATCTATTCGTTCTCTATAATAAGGGAATTTTTAAATATGGCTTTCAAAATTGATTTCGAAAAGGTTTTTTAAAGCTTGTTTTCAAAGTAAATTATTTTATATATAAAATACACGTTTTTGCACTTTTCGAGCGAATGATGTGGGGAATTAAATGGTTTGGTAAAACATATGGTATAGGACACGTGCGTTTATCTTATCGGTTAATTCCTGACTTGTCGGTTTGATCGTTTTGACCTTCGGGTTGAGTATACCGATGAGATGAGGTAAACTTTTTACTGCTTTGAGTGCGAAATTTACTAGCGGTTAGTAAATCGTTTAGTGCGAACGTGTGGTATGGGACACACGTTAACATTGTTCGGGTTATTATCCGAGAGTTTGTGACACATTTGTCTAAGAGACGTATTTGCCAGTACTGGACCTTCGGGTCATTTGTCCTTCGGGATGTTTGTCTAAGAGACGTTTGTCATTGCGACGTATTTATCCTTCAGGATGTTGTCCTTCGGGATGTTTGTCTAAGAGACGTATTTATTTGTCCTTCGGGACGTTTGTCTAAGAGACGTGGCACCCTATATTTGTGAGAACAGTACTTGGCAGGCTTCGGCATAAGCACGTGCTATATCTTTGAGATGATTTCTTTGATTTCTTTGTGATTTTCCAAGTGCATCGCCTTTTTACATTATTGGCCTTTTGAGCCGTTCGAGATATTATATATGGCGATTACATCTTTGGAAATTGAACTTCTTATCGAGTTCTATATATGAGATTTGGTTTGCCAACACCTGGCGTTATTTGAGGTTTTCCTTTTGGCGTATTATTTGAGATTTGCCTATTGGCGTTATTATATGAGATTCGCCTTTTGGCGTTTATTTGGGATTATATTCTCCTATGTTGAAGATTTATATTTGATTGCCTTATGGCACATTTTGAGATAATATTTTCTCTTTTGAGAATGCTTTTGAGTTTGCCAATATTGCAGGTTTGGGATTTCTCCACTTTGGAGTTATGTTTTTCTCCTAAACCATATTTGATGTTTTGTGATATGCCGATGAGATGAGGCGTGCTTTTCTTGTGAGATGAGGCGTGCTTTTCTTGTGAGATGTTTTATGAAGTTTTATCGCCTTTGAGTTGCATTCATGTTTAGTGATATCCTTATATCACTTGAAATTACTATACCTACTTAATTGTGCCTTGTGAAGTAACCATATACTCTTGAATTATTCCTTCTCACTTGATAAGATTATCACCTTGCCTTATGCTCATATTATCACTTATCCTTATAAACTGATTTGTTTAGCTAGACTGACCCGTGTATTTTATACTCGGGTCAGACAGAGGTGTTTCAGGTTAGGTACCCTTATGGACTTAGCCTATTCTACTTCCGCATGGACTTATCTACTAGCCCTTTTTGTTGTAGTCCTTTTGTCGCTACTCTGATATGTATATTGTTTTGACTCGTGTGTATAGTGTGGTCGTCATACCACTCATGATTTATTATTTGCATTGTATTAGGATGTATCAGTATATGTCTATATATCTGTTTGTTTTTCTATGATGTATTATGCATTTGAGTTGTTGTAATTTGTTATGATAGATCCTATAGCCACCTGTAGTTTTGTATTAAGCATTTATTGGATATGTCGATCCACTTGAGAAAGGAAAAGAAAAAATTAGTGCACTAATCGATGTATTTAATAGATGTTTAAGATAAGACTATAGATGGTCGCTCCTAACCAGCCCTATTCTCCGCATTAGCAGGTAGTATTGCCCAGTAATACTCTTTGTTAATGTAGGTCTCGGGGTAGGGCGTCACAACTTGGTATCAGAGCCGAGTTCAGAACAAAATATGATAAACATAGAACAGAAGCATATATTATGATACATCCAAGTATAGTACAAGTGTTACAAATCCCTTAATCATCGTGTCCTTTATTTTTTTTTTAAAAAAGCAAGAGCAACAGTTCATTTTATTCACTAATGTTCTATTACAAAGAATTACAACTCACACAGCACCAATTCATGACAAACAAAAACAACTCATTACAGTCAATTACCAGCAATTACAACACAAGAAAGTAAAATATAACCAATACAATAACAGAGATGTAACAAAAATAAACACAGCATGAATCAGAAGAGCAGCCAATCTCAGTGCTATCTGATCATATAGTGGAATATGGAGACATTTCTGAATAATCTGCAATCATCAAACATTGTCAAACCTTAAGTCTCTCAAGATTCTGCCATGAATCATGGAGTAGAGCTGAGATGCATTCTTAATTCCAATACCAAAAACCCTATTATTCCTCTCAGTCCATACAG
This sequence comes from Allium fistulosum, assembly GCA_030737815.1. NCBI lineage: Eukaryota > Viridiplantae > Streptophyta > Magnoliopsida > Asparagales > Amaryllidaceae > Allium > Allium fistulosum. The sequence goes on along the minus strand of CM060906.1, from coordinate 100,464,253 downwards.
CATGAATTAAATTTTTAAGTAGCTTAAGCACAAGCCTAGTTGTACGAGTCTTCCATCTAGTTGCTTTGAAAACGTTAAACCATTCAATTGAGCTGATAGATGAAGGCTTGTAAAAACCACCATTAGATAAAAGCCTATACCATATTTGATAGACAAAAGGACATTCAAAGAAAAGATGAGTATTAGATTCTGATTTTGAATTACAGAGTACACATAAATCTTCTGATATAATACCCATTCTACAAAGCTTATCCTTAGTATTCAAAGCATTAGCCATTACCTTCCACAACAACAAATTGTGCTTCGCTGAACAACCATTATTCCAAATTCTTGTATGCCATGGAAATACAGTATCACTCTTACAGAATAAATGATATACAAGCTTAATAGAGTGAAACTTCTGCTTACTGGACCAAATTAAGGCACTGTCACTGTTAGTAAATTGATAATTGGTAATAGTATTCCACAGACTTCTTAATTGAAATGAGCTGGAGTATGGTAATACAATAGCACCATCATGTATAAATTCTTCAACCCTTGCATCCTCAGAAATTCCAGAACTCCTTCTTAAATTGTAGTCCACAATAGAACTTAAAATCAAACCTGGCTTAGCCCATGGAGAATACCAAAATGATAATCCACTAACCACTGCATAATTACATTGTATATAGGGTAAAAATGTTTGCCTGAGTTTAAGTATACATCTCCAACTCCAACTACAACTTTGTGGTATTCCCATATTCCAGAAATACTTTTTACCAATGAGATTTTGATTAACCCACTGTGACCATAAATTTTTATCAGGTGTGAAAATCTTATTGAAGTATACAGAGATAGCTGCCTTATTCCAGAGAAAAATATTTGTAATACCAAGTCCACCATACTTTTTAGGCTCAAACAGTTTATAGAAAGAAATAGGTATAAGCTTCCTCGAGAAAGGATCACCATGCCAGAGAAATTTATTTAGAGCACTTGTTACCATATTGATGAGTTTAATTGGAAGAATATAGTGTCTGGTCCAGTATGTAGTCATGGCCATGGCAATAGATTGAATAATAATGAGCCTACCAGCCTGTGATAATTTATTGCATGGCCATATCCTCAACTTTTCAATAATTTTTTCAAAGAGAGGTAAACAATTATGACTTGTTAATCTAGAACTTATAAGAGGTAAACCCAAATAGAAAGAATTTGTAGGCAATTCCTGAAGTCCGGAGCAATTAATAATATCAATCTTCTTAGGAGGAGGCAAACCACCAACAAGGATATTAGATTTGGAAAGGATAATATCAATCGTGTCCTTTATCTTATCGTGTCCTTTGAGATAGAAGTTTGGGATATGTCTAGGAATACATTTTATTCCGTAGTATTCCATAATTGGATTGATTATATCTTATCTTAAGAGTAATCCTAATCGTGATTGTTTTATTCGAGTCCTCTTCGATACGGGTAATTGACACTCGTCTATATCGGAGGAATTTGTTGATGTTTTTCAATGTTCTTATCTTGTGATTTCTTTGAGGATTGCGAATCCTATTGAGGGGACCCGCAATATTTGGTATGATGTTTGAGGATTTTGGGATTGTTCCTTGTAGCTTACCTTTTAGTGCGAATTAGCACGCTATTTCTATCTAGAGTTTGGAATGATTTGAGATGGAGTGGCTTATGTATTATCAAGCCGCATTCTGTGATTTGAAGGATCCTATAGTTAGGTATCCTAATTTTGGCTGATTCTTTGTTTCTTGTTCTTTGGAATGTTAATGATGATTCTGAAGTCTCTATATCCACTCCTGAGTTTTGAGATGTTGATGATATATCTCGAATTCCAGTCATTGTGACTTTTTTTATTTCAGTGAGTCCATTCGGGTTTGTCACTCCATCGGGCAATCGAGAATTGTATTGATCTCATTCATAGATCTTAGCCTTTCGGTCGTCCTTCCACGAGGATGTCCACTAAGTAAATGAGGTGATTCATTAATTTTAACTGATGTTGTCGTTCTTGCCTCCTTTTGAGATATCCTCTTTGGATACTCAATTGTTGATATACTTTGCGAAATTACTTCACTTGAAGTAATGATATATTGTTAGTGTTCTTCTTCTCATTCGAGAAGGTATATTAACCTTACTCTTATATCTCGTTGATCTCTTTTTTATCCATTAAGTGGTGCTAGGGGTATTCCTCAGCTTGACCTTACACCGATTTTTCATGAGCTACGAGTCGTGGAGGATAGCGTTACTCTTACCGCATTCCGCACTCGTTATGAGTCTTGTGAGTGGTTCGTTATACCGTTAGGAATAATGAACACTCTAGTCTATTCCATCAATCTTGAGGATCGAGTATTCTAGGAATATCTTGATGAGCTCTATTTGTGTTCCTTGATTTTGAGAATAAGTAATAAATTATGTTTTCAAAATTTTCAAAAATTGAAGGTATGTTTCTAAGAGAAATTGGATTTTGTTTTTGGGAAAAACAAAGAATATTTTGAGTATTATATATAAGGTATTTCTTTTTAAAGAAAAAGAATTTTTGTGTTGGGTTGTTCGTCTAGTACTTTAAGAATTCTGGTCGATGCGTTTGGCCAACGTTATCGATAGGAATTTCCTAAACCCTATGATGAGACAGTCAGACACGGTAAATTGAGTTTTAATAAGTAAAGTTTGGAAATAATTAATATGGTGGAGTATTAATTTTATTTTAAATGTTTAATGAAACCATAGAACCATAGTGAGTGTTGGAGGAGTGGCGAGATAGTTTTGATCATTTGATCAACTCTGTAGCCAATCAATGGGGTCATTCACTATAAATCAATGGCGAAGCAATACCCTTATATTATTCAAAGTTTGAGAAATTGATTATGGTAATTTGGGTAAGTAAAAGTGAATAATTCTAACTAAGGGGATGTCTAAATAATTAGAATAAAATATCATTTGATGCTTTGATTAATAAAATGATGTATTTAAGGTAAAAGAATACTTTGGTTAGAAAAATTAAAATATTAATTGAATAGTTTAGTACAAGTTATTAATGATGACTATAAATTTTGTTTTGACACTTATTTATTTGAGTAATAGTAGAGGATAGATAGGCCTGTCAACGAATGCTTTTGGATGCGGATAGTGCCATATCCGCATCTGAAATCGTTTCGGATATCGGATATCCACATCCGCGGATACGGACGGATATCGGATAATTATCCTATCCGCTAACAACCGATAAATCAAGAATTACAAAAAGAAAATTTTAGTTTAACATAAATATTTTTCAATCTCATAATTATAAAAGTGTTAAAAATTAAGAAATATGATGATAATAAATAGTTTTGAGCAGTTAATAAACATTAAGTGCATATAATATAAATTATCAACTTAATAAAATAATAAACGAATATCATTTACTACATTAAAATACACATAATTTGAACTATAATCTTGATATAAACCGGACGAATAATTTTCGGATGCGGATGTCTTCGTATTCGCATCTGCATTCGTTTTTCATGATATCAGATATTTATCCGCTTTTCGGATGCGGATGCGGACAAATTTCGGATTTTTCGGGTATCCATTGCTAGCCCTAAAGATAGATATAAAACTCTATCTTAAGAGAAAATAAAGAAGTGTTAGTTTGGAACATTTAGTATAAATTTGTGAGCTAGTTTTTGTTTTAAACTTAAATGGTATTAAAACTTGTGGGTTTGAAATTGCAAAATTCTTTTGAAAACAAGTTTGAATTAATTATCAACTTTAATTAGTTTATGTTGATAATTAGATGGAAATTTAATTTTTATGACAAGTGGAAATGTGAATTTGGATTGTTTTGGTAAATGAACAATTCATGTAGTATAATCAATTTAAATTGTGAGAATAATTTTAAACTTTATATATACCACAAAAATTTATTTCGGTGGATAATCAATAATCATCTCTTCATAATGAAAGAGATTAGTTATCTCTTCCAAAATGAGTTTTCAAGTTAATTGTTTTAAAGTAGATTTTGGAAAGTAATGAAAATATTTCAACTTAATAAAATGTTTTATGATGATTACATAAAGTTGATCATAATTTTGTATGTCTTAGCTTTCTGGGTAAAAAGAAAATCATTTAATAAATGATTTAGCAAAAATCTTGTTTGAAAATGTAGTGAGATTAAAATGGTTTGGGTAAATTTCAAATTTTAAATTGATTTAAAAGATGAAATTTTGTTTGGAAGTGTGCTGTACTAAAATAGCGATAACTTGAGATTTACAACTCCAAACGAGTTCAATCTTTTTGCTAAATTAAAGAGCTTTCAGTAAGCTATAATTTTTTTTACCACTTTAAAAGATTTTTCTTTTTACTGAGTCTAAAATGGGTTTGAAAGTTGATAGACATTTCTGTCCTCTTAAGAAATTTCTAAGATTAAGCTGAAAATAAATCTAGCATAACTTTCAAACCGTAAATCCGATTTTGATTATCTTTATATTGCTGGAAAGCATAGACTGAGTTTTCATTTTATAAAATTTTTTGGATTTGGTTGTTTGCTATGTCAAAACATGTCTTCTTTACAGTAGGTCTGTAATGAAATTGATCTATTTCCCCTTAATAATTAAATGTAGTACTTCTTATTTATGAACATGAACAACTATCATCTATTTGAGTTAAATACAGGTGAAAGAGGATAGTTGGACTATATTTTGAGAAAAAATATTATATATAAGATTGTGCAAACTCGCTTTAAAATGCTAAAAAGAAAGGTATGTTTTTGGATTAATTTTAAGAGTTGAATGATGGTGTATTTTGTGTTTCCGACCTAATGGTCGATGTATATTTTATAAATCATTTTTGTAATATTATATACGACCCTCCATATAAAGGAGACTCCGTCGATTTTTCCGAAAATTTCTAACACTTAGAAATTTTGAGAAACAAATTGAAAAAAATAATAATATATGTTGCAAACTAGAGAATACCTATGGAAGAATTAGAGAATAAACAACTTAAACTTTATTTACTCTAATGAAGAGTAGTGAATTTAAATTTAAAATCTAAGTGAGAAATTTTGAAAATTTTTCAAGAGTTGAAAATTGTGGGTATAATTACAAAAATATTGAATTTTGAAACTCTAAGAATTTTTGATTGAGTGTTTATGCATATATTTTAGTTCCTTGTGTTTATCTTACTCTCGTGTTATTTTCTAACGATGTGCATTTATGTGATCGTTTGAGTATGATGGCCTTTAAAGAAACCAACTTTTGGTTGATCTATCTTGCCTCTTTTGTGTCTATCTTGTATCAGTGTGGTTCCTTCCATAGTGTCATACGGAAAATCATATCGATAATCATTTTGTTGGTTAGAGTTCGAGTTGGAGTTGTGCTAAATCCCAACCCTACTTAAGGAGCTTATGAGAAATCAATCTCATTCGATTGATCTTTTGTGTGGCATCTTGTTGTGTTCTCATTCGAAGATGAGATGCCTTTGCAACCTTGTGTGTTGCTCGGAAAATTCAATGGATCGCTAATTCCAATATTAGCACTTTGGAAACCATATAATTAATCAAGCAAGCCTTATCCTGGTTTTCTACCATTCTATTTTGAGAGTGAGAGAATTTTTAAACTTGAGCCTATCTGTCTTTCTTTTGATTGATGAAATTAATAGGTTGAATATAAACTCTTCTCTAGAAATTGCATGGATGCAATTTTGTTAAGAGGGGGAGTCTATAACAACCCTGGTTTGGAGATTATCTATCAATACTAAATTATAATGGTAATTATAATTTAATATTGTAAATTAAATTAAAATTGGAGAAATTATTTTTTTTATTTGGAATAAACAATAAAATTGGAATTAAATTATAAAAATAAAGCTTAGAACGTTATTTTATTTTGTTGGAGTGATAATAAATGGAATATGGGCTTTAAATAAAGAAAATGTTTTTATTTTAGAGAAAATGCAATAATTATATTAATTATTGCCCATTTACTTCTTTTAATAATTTTTAAGAGAAGTATTTTATTTTTAAAGGTGGTTTATTGAAATAAAAAGGTAGAAATTGGTTTTAAAATAAATTTTGGCTATAAATAATGTTTTGAAATGGTTTGAAATATTTTTCTAAGTGAGAAAATAAATTTTGTTGAATTTTAGAAGTTAAAAACAAGATTTTATTCATTTATTGAGTAAATAGTGTATTTTTGTTAAGTAAAGGATTTTAATAATCATAATGTTTAAAAAATAAATAATCTTTTTATATGGTGTAAAATAAATTATTTCATGAGTATGTAAATTTACATATTTTGTTTGGTTGAAAAATTGAAAAGAAAATGACTTTGTTTTATTGTATAGTGTAAATATGTGAATATTTGTTTTATATGGGAATTATTGCTTAGGGCCTTAGGCTAAGTTAATTTCTTTTATTTCTTGGGTCCAAAGCCCATTAGTCTTAAACAGATAAGTGAGGAAAGAAAAAAATTACTTACTGTAGGTTCATTCCTTACCTCCCTTCTTCTTCATCTCCTGAAACAAATACAGTAAAAGAAAAAGCTCCATTTTCTTTATACCAAGCTTTCAAATTCAAGTCCTTTTTCAAATAAATTACTGTTCTTATCTAATATAGAGAGAATTAAAAGGGTAATCAATCTCCAAACTCTATAGTTTCATCAAATTTCGATTTTAGAAAATGGTTTTCTAATTTACTGTTATCTTCTTCTTGCATGCACTGTTTTTGAGTTTTACATGTTGTTGAAGGCCATTATTTCCTCAAAGTTTCAATCTTTTAGCATAAATTCGAGGTTTGATCATCCTTAATAGCAAGGTGAGTTGATTAACTCACGAAGTCTAGCAAAAGCAATGCTTCAAAGTGCAGAAACTGTGAATATATTTGCTTTAGTAGATAAATTTATAAACTTGTTTTCTTTTTGTTCAAAACTACTATGTACTGCTTCTTTGTAGGCTTGTATCTATAGATTCTGGCAACAAAATGTTGCTGGACTTCTTTCAGATGATAGATTACATGTTATACCTTGTCTTTGCAAAAATTCACTGCAAAATTAGGTCATATGCTATGTCAAAGTGTTGCCTGAATATCAGTTCGTCGCTTGAAAATTGTCTGGAGGAAAATTCGCGTGAGAAGGCCGCATAGGTCGAGTGCTAGGTCGACCATGCTTACCATGCTTACCCTTAGGTCGATCGTACGGTCGACCTTGGGACAAGAGGGGTCGACCTGGCAGTCGACCTAAGGAGCCTTGTCTCCTGTATGTTTTTGGGTTGCTCCCTTTTGTTTCCGGTTTCGTTTCCTACTTGTTTTCTTGACTTCTGCTACTCGTTTTCGAGATATATTTGTACTGTTTTGAGAGCTATGATGTCTATCAATAGGCTAGCTAAATTTTAAGAATTTGAAATTCAAATTTGAATTGATTTTGAGTTGAATTTTGAATTGAATTCGAATTGAATTTAAGTTATCGGTTCGAGGTATTTTCTTTGTTTTTCTTCGTTTTCGAGCACGAATTTTTCCAAACCTTTTTGAAATAATTTTTAAAAACAAATGGGCATTTCAAATTATTATTATATAGTATTTTTAAAGTACTTTCAAACATAAAATCTATTCGTTTTTTATAATAAGGGAATTTTTAAATATGGCTTGCAAAATTGATTTCGAAAAGGGTTTTTAAAGCTAGTTTTTCAAAGTAAATTATTTTATATATAAAATACACGTTTTTGCACTATTCGAGCGAATGAGGAGGAGAATTAAACGGTTTGGTAAAACACGTGTTATAGGACACATGCGTTTATCTTATCGGTTAATTCCTGACTTGTCCGTTTGATCGTTTTGACCTTCGGGTCGAGTTTACCGATGAGATGAGTTAAACTTTTTACTGCTTTGAGTGTGAAATTTACTAGTGGTTAGTAAACCGTTTAGTGCGAACGTGTGGTATGGGAAACATGTTATCACTATTTGGGTTCCTATCCAAGAGTTTGTGACCCATTTGTCTAAGAGACGTATTTGCCAATACTGGACCTTCGGGAAATTTGCCCTTTATGATGTTTGTCTAAGATAGGTTTGTCATTGCGACATATTTGTCTTTCGAGATGTTATCCTTCGGGATGTTTGTCTAAGAGATGTATTTATTTGTCCTTCGGGACGTTTGTCTAAAGGGACGTGGCTGTAACAACCCGTAATTTTAATAAATATTTTTAATTGAATTTATTTAAAACTTTTATTTTAAATCATTTAAAATTTGAAATTTTGGAATTTTCCAATGTATTTTGGGTTTTGTTTATAATTATTTTTCCAAATATAATAAAATAATGATTTTCTGAAAATTTTATATTTCAGTCAACTTTGGTCAAACTTTGACTTTTAGTTGAAATTTTTAATTTTGAATTTTAAGTTTCCAATCTTTTTTTAGCTGAATTTGATTCTGATATTCGTTCTGTTTTTCGTTTCGTCAAATTCTATTTTATACTTTTTAAATCTAATAAATTTCAGCGTTTTACACGCAAATATTTTCAGTATTTCTATTCTCTATTTTCTATTTTATTTTTCTATTTTATTTTGGTTTGGGCTTTGATTTTCTATTGGGTTTTTGAGCTTGTTTTGAATGGGCTTTGCATTTGGGCCTTGTTTTTTTTTTCTAATAGTCATGTCTTTGCCTATTCAAGTTGAAATGGTGCCTTTTCCTTAAGCATAGCCATTCAAAACATTTGTTTCTCATCTCCTTCTCATTTAATTTCCTGACAAAACAAATTTTATAGTAAGTCAATTCTCCTTCTTCCTCCTTTTCTTTTTCTTTCTCTTTTGTTTGCAAGCAGTTCGGCCATCATCCATGCTCCTCTAGCTGACCATCTCCTTCACCATACCACCACCTATAATCGACCTCCATCACCTCATCACCATCCCCACCAAGTGTCGTGACCTTCCATGATCCAAACCCATCACCAAAGCATGTTTCAAAGCCTAGCCAAGCCTACATGATCACCCTCCATCCTCTTTCCTAGCTTCGTCCACCACCAACTCCACCTTTGCCTTGCCTTGCCTTGCCATGATCATATCCCCTCCATAGCCATGACCAGACCTGACCTGATAAAGCCCATGAACCAAGCCGAGCATATTAGCCTAGGGCCAAACCAATGGAGCCACTTGACTATTCACTTGTGCCTTGACCTTTTGCCTTCCTCAAGCCATCTCTTCAAATTCTAGCCCATAGCCGTGCTTTCTCCTGACCTTGGCCGAACATACATGCTTCAAACAAGTCTTGGCCGAGCCATTTTGATGATGGTCGAGCCGATCACCATGTTGGCCGAGCCCACTTGCATTGGTTAAGCCATTTTACTTCATCTTTGTTCATATTTTTGCATTGTTTAATTCTAATTCTTTTGTGTTGAATGTATACTTATATTTGTTTGTTTACAAGATTTGAATCTTGGCTCTTCATCCACTCAAATCTAGTTCGTGCTTTTTCGTACTTTTCGGAGTTTGGTTGTGTGTCTTGAATTGTCGTCTCTAGCTTTAGAAGGTGAGTTTATCATTCTCGACTTCGTACTTATAAACTAGTGAATCGATAACTTGTGAATTGTAATAGTGATTTGTTATGATGATAGTAGTTTCATATATGCCTGTGATATGATAATATATGATGTTATAACCTGATGATATACCTGTTTCATTACCTGATATGATATTATATGATGTTATAACCTGATTATATACCTTTTTCATCACCTGTTATGATACGCTATGTTATACTATTTATTTTATAGTGGAAAATAGGCACAAGGACAAATTTTAATAAAATTTTTGGCTGAAGGACAACAAGTTTTATTTTTAGGCTGAAGGACAAACTTTGAAAGATAATTAGGCTGAAGGACAATGCTAATACAACTAGCATTTTGTACAATGTAAAACTGGATATAATGCTAGTTATAATTAGCATTTTGTACAATGTTTGCACTGTACAAAATGCTAGTTGTATTAGCATTGTCCTTCAGCCTAATTTTCTTCCAAAGTTTGTCCTTCAGCCCAAAAATAAAACTTTGTGTCCTTCGGCCTAATTTTTTTTCAAACTTTGTCCTTGTGCCTAATTCCCTCTTATTTTATATTCTGTTTCTCACACTGCAAGTTCCCTTACTATGGGTTGAAATGATACATACCTGAACGGACATTAGAATAGGGAAAAATCATTATGAGCGGAAATGATAGGCTTGAGCGGATTTTTATTTGACTTGGGATTGCGGGTTTGAAATGATCAAACCCGGGATTTTTATAATTCGGATTGAAATGATATATATTCGTATCACTTGACCTAGGTTAGAAAATATTATACAGACCCGTGGTTAATTTTTAAATATAAATATTTTCTGAAATTTTTTAAGTATTTGGAATTTTTAAAATTATGAAATTTTAACTTCAAATTGATTTAAATGATTTAAATATATATATATATATATTGATTTTATATAAGTTAAAGTTTTATAAGTTAATAAATGGTTTAAGAATGTATTTTTAACTTAATGTAAGAAAATACAGTTTTAATTGGATTTTAGTGATAAATTTTATTTAACTATAATCATAGTTAAATTAATATCCAAATAATTAAGTTTGAAAAGTTAAATAGATCTATATAATAACTATGGTAAAAATATAAGATATGATGGTTTAAATATGTTATAGTAGAAAATATAATAGAATTTGAAGCATTTTAAAATGCTATGGTTTTCAAAGTTATGTACAAAAATGATACTATTTCTAAAAAGGTAACATTTTCGAAATGCTACTATATAAGGGTCACATTTTTAAATGTTATGGTTTCTAAAACATTACATTTTTGAAGTGTTATAATTAAGTGTATAAATTTGGAAGTGTTACAACTTTGGAAAATAAATAATATTTTTGAAAGAATAATGACATCGGATTTTAATGGTTTTGGAATAAATATGTTTTGATTTGAAATATAAACCATTTGAAATAAATAACCATGGGTTATAATAACGGTTGGTTGTTAAAGAGACCAGGATCAGATATGGACATACTCTCTGTCGATATCAAAAACCACTTTAACAACTATGTACGCGGTGGAGATTCCAGAATGAAGTAGGATGGTGGCGACGATTCTATATGAGGTATATACGTGGACCTAACTCCCGTGAGTTAGCATAAGGTGGCTAAAACAGGAGCAATCAACGGGCTAATGAGGTAGCTCCTCTTATCGGACACACTCCATCGTAAACCATTTTATTACTTTGTGATTGATTGGGTGCACCCCTTGATTCGGGAGTGTGGCTCGAGGTGGGCGATTGCTGCGGATCTACATTACCACCGGCCCGGAAGTGTAATTGGTATATCTACCCTGTCATTGCCTAGTTGTGCCGTGTCACCTACCCTAGCGCGCCTTACTATGCGTTTGATTTGTGTCGTACCTATGGAGTATCCTCTGGTCGATTTGGATGGTCCAAAATAGTGGGTCGTTTCATTTGGTATCAGAGCTTTGGTTTTAGGCAAACCTTAGCCTACGGAGCAAAAACTCATTAGAGATAGGGTAGAAATACCCTAGAATGAGTGAAATCAATCTTAGAATCATTTCTTGTGAGAGAGCGTATTTTTAAGTATAAAAATGATTTTCAAATGATTTTAAGGGATTTTTAAAGATTATTTTGGATATCAAATCTTCTTGTTTTAAAATCTCATTTTTTTAACTTCATTCCTTTCAAATCTACCTTGTTTATTAGAATTCTTTGATTAGGATTTCCATTCTAGTTGAGTCTTATCTTTGTCTTTCTGTTTTACCTTTGTCCTAAAATTCATTCTTATGATCGTCTCATTTCTCATGTGCATGGTACCTTCATGGAGTTGATGGACATGGCCATTAGATATGAGAACCCCACTTCTAAGGAAGCTTCTATTCCTCGTGCTTCTCCATCTCAGCCTGGTTCAGGCAACTCTAAGAAGAGGAAGCCTAACTTTCATCAGCAGAAGCAGAATTGGCTTAAGAATCCTGGTTTATGATCTACTCCTCGGAAGCATCCTATCGACCTATCTTCCATCACCTGCTTCAAGTGCGATCAGAAGGGTCACTATGCCAATAGTTGCCCTACTTCAGTTAGTGCTGTTGTTCCTCCACCTCAGGATACTAGGAACAACCTCTGTCATGTCTGTTTGCAGCATGGCCATTTCAAGAAAGATTGCCCCTTGTATCAGAAGGGCAAGACATCTGGAGTCTTTTCCATGACTTCTTCCACTCATGCTCCACCTACTCCACCTTCTCCTAGTGATACCCAAGGTACTCTCCAGGGCACCTTTTCTCTATTTAATTTTCTTGTTCGTGTATTATTTGATACTGGAGCTTCCTATAGTTTTATTTCTATGGATCTTTGTGATAAGTTTTAGCATCTCCTTTCCCTTGAGTTTGCTTTTGTACCTTTGTGTGTTACTAATCCTATTGGGGGTCTTGCGAACCTTAGTAGGATTTGTAGAAGAGTGAAACTCTTCTATTCTGTCTATCGTTTTTCTGGTGATTTCTATGTTCTGGGTTTTGATGCTTTTAATATATTGCTTGAGGGTGATTGGCTAAAGAGGCATGAAGCTGTTATCTCTTGTAAAACCCGAACTGTTTCTCTTGTTGGTGATAAGGGTGATCCTTTGGTGATTCAGTGCTATATGCCTCAGGATTTTGTTGGCAGTTTTATTTTCTCTCTGGATTCTTCTCCTGGTGATCTTAATTCAACTCCTGTGGTTAAACTCTATCCCGTTGTTTTTGGTGAAGTCTCTTCTTTACCTCCTAAGCGGGAAATTGATTTCCGTATTGATCTTATTCCTGGAGCTCGACCTGTAGTTCTTCCTCCCAGAAAAATGGCACCCCGCGAAAAGGTTGAGTAGTGGAAGCAAATTGAGGACTTGTTCTCTAAGGGTCTGATCAGACCTAGTCATTCCAAATGGGGAGCAGCGGTGGTTTTCGTCACTAAATCCGATGGTTCTTTGAGGATGTGTGTTGATTATAGGGAGCTGAACAAGCTCACTATGAAAAACAGATATCCTATGCCTCGTATCAATGATATGTTCGATCAGCTTTATGGAGCTATTGTTTTCTCTCAGCTTGATCTTGCCACAGGTTTCCACCAGCTCAGGGTTGCTGAGGAAAGTATTCCCAAGACTGCTTTCCGTACTGAGAATGGTTTCTATGAATGGTTAGTTATGCCTTTTGGTTTGACTAATGCCCCAGCTTTCTTTGTTGATCTGATGAATCGTGTTTTTCGTGATGTTCTTAATAAGTTTATTCTGGTCTTCGTCGATGATATTCTTGTCTTCTCTAAGTCAGAGGAGGAGCAGTGGGTCCATTTTAATTCAATTCTGGAGACTCTTCGGAGTCATCTGTTAAAAGCTAAATTCTCTAAATGCCATTTCTGGAAGGATGAATTCCGATTTCTTGGACATATTGTTTCTAGTAATGGAGTTTCTGTTGATCCAGTCAAGATCGCTGCAATCAATGTAAGTCTACCTTTTTCTCATCTTTCTTTTGTAATCTAATTATTCTATCTTTTTCGGTAGTTCTTATTTTTCCCTATTCTATTTCAGGATTGGGAAACTCCTAGGACTCCATCTGATATCCGTAGCTTTCTGGGTCTTGCCGATTATTACCGGAGATTCATTGAGAATTTTGCTCGGATTGCTGCACCTCTCACTACTTTGACTCGAAAGAATGCTAAGTTTATATGGAATGATAAGTGTGAAGCTGCATTCAATGAGTTAAAGCGCAAGCTTACTTCCGCACCAGTTCTTACCGTTCCAAATGGAAATGAAGGATTAACGGTATACACTGATGCCAGTCGTCAAGGTTTGGGAGCTGTTCTGATGCAGGATGGGAAGTTCATTGCTTATGCCAGTCGTCAGTTGAAGACCCATGAAGCCAATTATGTTGCTCATGATTTGGAATTGCTTGCTGTGGTTTTTTGCTTTGAAGCTTTGGAGGCATCATCTTTTGGGAACTAAGTTTGAGCTCTTTACAGATCATCAGTCTTTGGGATATATTTTCACCCAGAAGGATTTGAATCAGAGACAAGTTAGGTGGCTAGAGTTCCTTGCTTCTTATGACCTCGACATCAACTATACTCCTGGGAAAGCTAATGTTGTGGCCGATGCTTTGAGTCGGAAGAAGGCGATGTTGTGTCATCTTGTTGTTTCTTCTCCTCTTATGGATCGTATCATTGCTAAGCAGGATGAGGATCAGATGCTTAGGCTTATTAAGGAGAATGTTTGTAGCATGGTTGGTGGTAGTAGTCTTGATGGTAGTGGAGCTCAGATCGATGATAGAGGGATTTTGAGGATTAATAATCGGATTTGTGTCCCGAATGTCGATGGTTTGAGATAAGAGTTATTTTGGGAAAATCATCGATCTAGACTTTCTATTCATCCGGGTGTGTCGAAGATGTATCAGGATATGAAGAAGTTGTATTGGTGGAGAGGTATGAAGCATGATATCTCCATTTTTGTTAGTAGGTGTGCGACTTGTCAGCAAGTCAAGGCCGATCATCAGAAGACCCCTAGTTTATTGCAGCCCCTCGAGGTTCCCAATTAGAAATGGGAACAGGTTTCTATGGTCTTTATTAATGGATTACCGAGGACTAGGAGGGGTAATGAGAGTATTTGGGTTATTGTGGATAGATTGACCAAGTCGGCTCATTTCATTCCGGTCAAGTCTACCCGTTCTGCTTCGAGTTTAGCTGAGATTTATATGAGGGAGATTGTCCGTCTTCATGGTGTTCCTGTCTGTATTATTTGTGATCGAGATCCCATCTTTACCAGTCAGTTTTGGAAAGCTTTTCAGGAATCTTTGGGTACTCATCTGAATCTGAGCACTGCTTACCATTCGCAGACCGACGGTCAAACGGAAAGAGTGAATCAGATTCTAGAGGATCTTCTTCGTGCTTATGTTCTTGATTATGGAGGATCTTAGGAAGATCATCTCCATCTTGTCGAATTCACCTATAACAACAGTTATCAGGTATAATCTCAATGTTCTATCTTAATCTTATCTTAATCTTTTATCTATCTCATTTCATCTTTTGAATTCAGACTAGTATTGCAATGTCTCTGTTTGCTGCTCTATACGGACGACCTTGCAGATCCCCATCTTGCTGGATTAAATCCGGTAATCGTTTGGTTCTTGGTCCTGATATGATTCTGGAGGCTTCTGAGAGAGTTGAGGAGATCAAGAGGAAGATGAGGAGTGCTCAGGATAGGAAGAAGAAGTACGCTGATCGGCGTAGGAGGAGTTTGGAGTTCTCTGTTGGTGATCTGGTTTTCCTTAAGGTCCCTCCCTTAAGGAATGTGATACAGTTTGGTCGAAGAGGGAAGCTTGCTCCTAGGTTCATTGGTCCTTTCCGTATCTTAGAGAGGATTGGTTCTTTAGCTTATCGCCTGGATTTGCCTAAGAAGCTTTCTTGAGTGCATAATGTATTCTATGTTTCGCATCTTCATCGATACCTTCATGATCCATCTTTGATTGTTCAGCCTTCTATTCTCGAGAGTTTGGATATTGAGCCAAACCTTACTATCGAGAGGAAGCACTTCGTATTGTCGATAAAGGTACAAAGCATCTGAGAAGGAAATCTGTCAACCTAGTCAAAGGGCAGTGGAGTACTGATGATCGGGATTGTACCTGGGAGACGGAGGAGAGCATGCGTGCTTCGAATCCGGAATTGTTTGTTTCAGGTACTATTCACTATTCTGTCTTATTCTCTCTTCTTTGTTTTCGGTGTCTCGTTCCTTTTCGAGGATGAAAAGCTTTGAGTGGGGGAGAGTGTAACAACCTGTAATTTTAACAAATATTTTTAATTGAATTTATTTGAAACTTTGATTTTAAATCATTTAAAATTTGAAATTTTGGAATTTTCCAATGTATTTTGGGTTTTGTTTATAATTATTTTACCAAACATAATAAAATAATGATTTTCTGAAAATTTTATATTTTGGTCAACTTTGATCAAACTTTGACTTTCAGTTGAAATTTATAAATTTGAATTTTAAATTTCCAATCCTTTTCTTTTAAGCTGAATTTGATTCTAATATTCGTTCTATTTTTCGTTTCGTCAAATTCTGTTTTATGCTTTTTAAATCTGATAAATTTCAGCGTTTTACATGTAAATATTTTCAGTATTTCTATTCTCTATTTTCTATTTTATTTTTCTATTTTATTTTGGTTTGGGCTTTGATTTTCTATTGGGTTTTTGAGCTTGTTTTGAATGGGCTTTGCATTTGGGCCTTGTTTTTTTTTCTAATAGTCATGTCTTTGCCTATTCAAGTTGAAATGGTGCCTTTTCCTTAAGCATAGCCTTTCAAAACATTTGTTTCTCATCTCCTTCTCATTTCATTTCCTGACAAAACAAATTTTACAGTAAGTCAATTCTCCTTCTTCCTTTTTTTCTTTTTCTTTCTCTTTTGTTTGCAAGCAAGTTCGGCCATCATCCATGCTCCTTTAGCTGACCATCTCCTTCACCATACCACCACCTATGATCAGCCTGCATTACCTCATCACCATCCCTAACAAGTGCCATGACCTTCCATGATCCAAACCCATCACCAAGGCAAAGCATGTTTCAAACCCTAGCCGAGCCTACATGATAACCCTCCATCCTATTTCCTAGCTTCGGCCACCACCAACTCCACATTTGCCTTGCCTTGCCGTGACCATATCCCCTCCATAGCCGTGACCAGACCCGACCCGACCAAGCCCATGAACCAGGCCGAGCATGTTAGCCTAGGGCCGAACCAATGGAGCCACTTGACCATTCACTTGTGCCTTGACCTTTTGCCTTCCTCAAGCCATCTCTTCACATTCTAGCCCATAGCCATGCTTTCACCTGACCTTGGCCGAACATACATGCCTCAAACAAGTCATGGCCAAGCCATTTTGATGATGGTCGATCCTATCACCATGTTGGCCGAGCCCACTTGCATTGGTTAAGCCATTTTACTTCATCTTTGTTCATATTTTTGCATTGTTTAATTCTAATTCTTTTGTGTTGAATGTATACTTATATTTGTTTGTATTTGTTTGTTTACAAGATTTGAATCTTGGCTCTTCATCCACTCAAATATAGTTTGTGCTTTTTGGAGTTTGGTTGTGTGTCTTGAATTGTCGTCTCTATCTTTAGAAGGTGAGTTTATCACTCTCGACTTCGTACTCATAAACTAGTGAATCGATAACTTGTGAATTGTAATAGTTATATGTTATGATGATAGTAGTTTCATATATGCTTGTGATATGATAATATATGATGTTATAACCTGATGCTATACTTGTTTCATTACCTGATAAGATATTATATGATGTTATAACCTGATTATATACTTGTTTCATCACTTGATATGATATGCTATGCTATACTGTTTATTTTATATTTTGTTTCTCACACTGCAAGTTCCCTCACTATGGGTTGAAATGATACATACCCGAACGTACTTTAGAATAGGGAAAAATCGTTATGAGTTGAAATGATAGGCTTGAGTGAAATTTATTTGACTTGGGATTGCGTATTTGAAATGATCAAACCCGGGATTTTAATAATTCGGATTAGAATGATATATATCTGTATCACTTGACCTAGGTTAGAAAATATTATACAGACCCGTGGTAAATTTTTAAATATAAATATTTTCAATTTTTTTTAAGTATTTGGAATTTTTAAAATTATGAAATTTTAACTTAAAATTAATTTAAATGATTTAAATATATATATATATTGATTTTCTATAAGTTAAAGTTTTATAAGTTAGTAAATGGTTTAAGAATGTATTTTTAACTTAATGTAAGAAAATACAGTTTTAATTGGATTTTAGTGATAAAATTTATTTAACTAAAATCATAGTTAAATTAATATCCAAATAATTAAGTTTGAAAAGTAAAATAGATCTTATATAATAACTATGGTAAAAATATAAGATATGATGGTTTAAATATGTTATAGTAGAAAATATAATAGAGTTTGCAGCATTTTAAAATGCTATGGTTTTCAAAGTTATGTTTAAAAATGCTACTATTTCTAAAAAGGTAACATTTTCGAAATGCTACTATATAAGGGTCACATTTTTAAGTGTTATGGTTTCTAAAACATTACATTTTTGAAGTGTTATAATTAAGTGTATAAATTTGGAAGTGTTACAACTTTGTAAAATAAATAATATTTTTGAAAGAATAATGACATCGGATTTTAATGGTTTTGGAATAAATATGTTTTGATTTGAAATATAAACCATTTGAAATAAATAACCACGGGTTATAATAACGGTTTGTTGTTAAAGAGACCGGGATCGGATATGGACATACTCTCTGTCGATATCGAAAACCACTTTAACAACTGTGTACGCGGTGGAGATTCTAGAATGAAGTAGGATGGTGGCGATGATTCTATATGAGGTATATACGTGGACCTAACTCCTTTGAGTTAGCATAAGGTGGCTAAAACAGGAGCAATCAACAGGCTAATGAGGTAGCTCCTCTTATCGGACACACTCCATCGTATACCATTCTATTACTTTGTGATTGATTGGGTGCACCCCTTGATTCGGGAGTGTGGCTTGAGGTAGGCGATTGCTGCGGCTCTGCATTACCACCGGCCCGGAAGTGTAATTGGTATATCTACCCTGCCATTGCCTAGTTGTGCCGTGTCACCTACCCTAGCGCGCCTTCCTACGAGTTTGATTTGTGTCGTACCTATGGAGTATCCTCTGGTAGCTCCAGTTTACGGGGTATTATGGTACTGTATAGACTATTGGCACTATAAAATGTGTTAAGGTGGAAAATGTAAAGCCTTAATGCTACTTTTAAATAGTTTACTTTACTTTAGACATTATTATAATAGCGTATATTACTACATAGTAGATAGTTTAACGGATCCTTAAAGGATAGGCGATCCCAAGCATCCTTTAAGTTATTGATGCATTTCTATTGCAATACACTTGAGTTGATTTACATTTTATAAGTATGTATGTCCTGACTCGAGTGTTTTGTGTTTTACTTTACGCTCGGGTCAGCCTGAGTATCACAGCTTTGGATTTATCTTTGGAGCTAGAGATTTGCTGGAGACTTATCTATCTATCTAGTTGTCTATCTGTTTCTATTTCAGTTATTTCCATTCAGCCTTTGCTTATGTATTAGTGAACTTATGTATTTGGATTTCCAGTTATATTTGCTTTCAGACTCTGGTATTATGTATTTGTTTTGAGACTATGTATTGTAGTAGCTTCATGAACTACTATGTATTTTTATTCCGCTACGAGTTATTTTGATATTCTGTGTCTGTGATTCTGTGATTGATTTTATTTTCTCCAAATTTATTTACAATCTATTGTTTTGAATTATTTAAGTCCGACATGTGTGGTTTTATTGTCGATTTGAATGGTCCAAAATAGTGGGTCATTTCAGTAGCGCCCTATATTCGGGAGAACAGTACTTGGCTGGCTTCGGCCATAAGAACGTGCTATATCTTTGAGATGATTTCATTGATTTCTTTGTGATTTTCCAAGTGTATCGCCTTTTTACATTATTGGCCATTTGAGCCGTTCGATATATTATATATGGCGATTACATCTTTGGAAATTGAACTTCTTATTGAGTTCTATATTTGAGATTTGGGTTTGGCAACACCTGGCGTTATTTGAGGTTTGCCTTTTGGCGTATTATTTGAGATTTGCCTATTGGCGTTATTATATGAGATTTGTCTTTTGGTGTTTATTTGGAATTATATTCTCCTATGTTGGAGATTTATATTTGATTGCCTTATGGCGTATTTTGAGATGATGTTTTCTCTTTTGAGAATGCTTTTGAGTTTGCCAATATGGCGGGTTTGGTATTTCTCCTCTTTGGAGTTATGTTTTTCTCCTAAACTATATTTGATGTTTTGTGATATGCCATTGAGATGAGGCGTGCTTTTATTGTAAGATTTTTTATGAATGTTTTATCGCCTTTGAGTTGCATTCATGTTTAGTGATATCGTTATATCACTTGAAATTACTATACCTACTTAATTGTGCCTTGTGAAGTAACCATATACTCTTGAATTATTCCTTCTCACTTAAGAAGATTATCACCTTGCCTTATGCTCATATTATCACTTATCCTCATAAACTGATTTGTTTAGCTAGACTGACCCATGTATTTTATACTCGGGTTAGACCGAGGTGTTTCAGGTTAGGTACCCTTATGGACTTAGCCCATTCTACTTCCGCATGGACTTATCTGTTAGCCCTTTTTGTTGTAGTCTTTTTATCGCTACTTTGATATGTATATTGTTTTGACTCGTGTGTATATTGTGGTCTTCATACCACTTATGATGTATTATTTGCATTGTATTGGGATGTATCAGTACATATGTATATATATCTGTTTGATGTTCTATGATGTATTATGCATTTGAGTTGTTGTATTTTGTTCTGATAGATCCTATAACCACCTGTAGTTTTGTATTAAGCATTTATTGGATATGTCGATCCACTTGAGAAAGGAAAACAAAATTTAGAGCACTAATCGACGTATTCAATAAATGTTTATGACAAGACTATAGATGGTCGCTCCTAACCAGCCCTATTTTCCACATTAGCAGACAGTATTACTCAGTAATACTATTTATTAATGTGGGTCTCGGGTTGGGGCGTCATAGTTAAGGAGGACAAATAGTTGAACAAAGGGACAATGATGGTCGTTTCGTGGTCGGAGTAGGAAAGGAAGTGAATTTAGATTTTAGGTTTATAGATTTAGGGATTTTAAGGATTTCTGTATTGAAGCCGTTTGTGAAGCGGGAAGACAAAAATGTAAGCAGGAAGTTTATTATGTAGACCGCTTAAAGAAAAATTAAGAGGCTATTTTGTGATTTACCCATTATAAATCATTAGTTACTATAAATTATTAATTATTATTTATTATTGTTTATAAATTATTCATTATAAATCATTAATTACAAAAAAAATTAATATCATTAATCATAAATCATTATTTATGAATTATTAATTGATTTTTTTGAAATATTAAATGTTATTATTAATTATAATTATTAAATATAAAATACTAAATAATAAATTTTACTTCTTAATTAAATATTAATTGCTTATTAATTATTAATTATTAAATATTAGTCTTCATTATATATTAATCATTAATTATATAATAAAAAATATTTTATAGTAATTATTAATTATTAAAAATTACTTATTATTTGTTAATTATAATTATCAGTTGTTACCTATTACTTCTTAATTATAATTGAATAGTAATAATTAAATACCAGTTATTATGTATATATTACTAATTAGTAATAGTAATTATTAATTACTGAATATATTGCTAAATAGTAAATTAATCAAGAACTATTGATTATTAATAATTAATTATTAAACTATAACAAATTACTAAATAATAATTATTAAAATTGTAAATTAATTAAATACTAAATATAAAACTTTGATTATTAAATATTAATTATTAAAAGTTAATTATTAATTATTAATTATTTAATAGTAACATTTAATATTAATTATTAATTATTTAATATTAATTATTAATTCTATTTATTAATTATTAAATGGAATTAACAAATATTAAATAACTACTAAATATAAAAAATCTATTATTAATTCTAGATAATAATTAATAATTATAAATTATTTTATTAATAATCATTAATTATTATAAATTATAAATAATGTCTTATACAAGTTGACATTTATAAATATTATATATAAATTACCATTTATAAATTATTAAAGTAAGTATTATTAGTTATTAATTACAAATTACTAATTATTATAAGATTTAAAGGAATAGTAAATATATTCAAAAAAATTAATGCATTTCGGTCTTCTCCTATAGTGAACGTTTCCTTAAAAAAATTTAACCTATGATTAATTTTATTAATAATTGATTATTAAATATTAATAAATATTTATTATTAGTATTTTTGAAGAAAATATTGCAATTATTGGTTATAAATTATCAAAAAATAGCAACGGGCATTTACTGCAATAGGCATTTGAAAGCGTTGTAAATTGGCATATATTACAACGGGTAAAAGAAAATGGTTGTAACAGGCATCTATTACAACGGGCAAATAGGGATGAAAACCGATATCTATTACAACGGGCAGAAAGAAGTTTTAATAGGCATATATTACAACGAGCAAATTAAAAATGTTGTAATAGGTGTCTTCTAGAATGAATGATTTACACTATTAATATCTTCGAAGTAAAAGGTGTTTAGATAGAGAATCCCATACCTAAGATATCGGGATAGAAGTCTGAGAAACCTGTTGTTTTCCTTTCGGTTCTTTAACATTAATAGGAGCAGGCTCTTCCTCTTGAGGAGCGGAAGGGGCAGCTGATTCAGGCAGGGTAGCTTTATGAGGGGATGGCTCTTTTTTAGAAGCTTTTGTGTTATCATCTCCTTCTTTATCGAAGGTTTTGGTGTGGCCTCATCCATCACCACCTAAGCCTTGGCCGCGTTTGTCTTATCATCGTCATCATCATTGTCATCATCATTATCATCACCATCACTGTTGCCCTCTTCCTCAGCGTCATCATCTTTGTCGCCCTCATCCTCTGAATCAGATTTGATTTCAAAAGAGGGGACCTCGAAAGAGAGAATCCGAGAGGCATTAATTTCTTCCTTTTCGACAGTCTCGACTCCTTGCTTCATCTGGTTTGTTTTGCCTATAACTCTATGTGACGACACGCCCTTCTCGACCCTCGAAAATCGACATAAAATGCTCTACAGTATAACATGCCGACAATCGAATGCCGAAAAAGACAGATTGTAGAAGAATAAGGAAGTAGATAGAAGAAAAAAGAACTAAACAAATCAGAACCTCACAATCACAGCGGATGAAATATAATATATAGAACAGATCTTTACACAAATGAAAACTATATCTATTTATATACAATACATCATCATCAGAGTATGTCATAATACAATCATCAATACCCTGTCAATCAATCAATACAACAATCATAGCAGCGGAATAATACATGTACGAATGATACGTCCCAACTCCAGCTCCTCTCCTACTCCATAGCAACCTATCCTGAAAATACTCGGTCTGACCCGAGCATTATAATAAAATAACACCCGAGTCAGTCTGGAATACCAGCGTAAGAGAAATACATCCAAACTGATTATTAAAGTTTCAAAATTCTTTGGAAACAATTTTTTTTTCCCAAAAACTCTTCCTTTACACGGTAAATCCTTACCATTTATTCCTTTTGGAAATAACCAACTTAACATTCAGTTTTATACCTCACTCTTTTCGATTGATAAATTTCCCAAAATTATCAATCCCAATTTGGCCAATTTACATTTTCCACTCCAAAACAGATTTCAAATTTTCATATTCTTTTAAATTCCTTATCTAACAATTCCTGTGATTTCTTTCAAACCCAATTTATTCATCAATATCAATCACAACACATAAACAGGCATCATTATCAATTATAAAATAATTGCTATATTGTGAGGAATCCAGTTGGATCCCTCCAACCTGTTTTTCCCTGCATCACAAATATTAGCACATCACATATATAAATATCAATCCAGACTGATATCAACAATTATATTCAACCAATCACACAGATATTTAAATATTAACTATTTAAATTGCCTAGCATCCAGATGTGAGTGAGAAAACTCACCTTGAGTTCAGCGAGCATTTGAAATTTAAATTAAACCGAACAACGTTCGATTTAACCCAAATTTCTACTTGCCCGGAATGACTCCGGATCTGCACCATCATGAAGTACGTCTCTCTGCGATTCCAAAGCTTCCAGATTCGTCCGAATTTGAGTACGTATGAACTCGTTACGAATTATTAAAGTTTGAACAATATTTAAAAACAAATTCTCTTTAATTAAATTTTATTATACCAATCTTGGCCGTTCAAAAGGCCATGCCCAGATCTAATGTCGCAACCTTCATCTTCCTCACGCGATACGAACGCGTTCATCACCCCAACTCGCGAACAAAGCCCCGATGCCCCACCTACTACACGCGACCGGAACTCGATCAACGCCTACCACGACGAAGCCCCCCATCGCCTCAACCTTCGTCCCAAACAGCTCCGAGCTCGGTGCCCCACTCTCGTCGAACGATGTGTGTGAACGGCGGCCCTTCGTGGTGAAGCTTCTGACAAACCGCTCGACGATTCCCGATCACTACCGTTCAGCACGTAGATCTCGACGTCCTCATCGCTTCTCTAGTTGGAGGAATTTGGAATAAACGAGTGGATTGATCACAAATTAAGGAAGAAGGTAGACAAATTTTCGGACATAGAAAATGAATTAGGCGGCTGGTGAAGATAAGGGTTAGGGTTTGCAAAATATAACATTATATAATATAATTTAATATTAATTTAATCTCGTTCTTCAAATTTTAACAACCTATGCAAACGAACTCCAATCCTCACTTTCCGACAGGCTATCCTGGGGATTTTCCGCGTTATGGACACAATGGAAGAGGTTTCGTAAGCTAATTTGATCGTATGCGCGAGTTACAGAATTAAACGATCAATTTAAAATTAAATCGGTTAAATCGATTTCGATGCGTTTTTAGCTGCCAGGGTCAAACGACAACTCTGATTGCTACGAAAATTGAAATCCGATAATAACTATCTATTACGGATCCAATGGAACTTGTTCCGTCAAATTCCGAGACTGTGCCCCGGAAAGCTATTTTAGCTCGTCTATTAAATCGGGCGATTTTCTGAAATTATCAGAAACGCTTGAAAATTCACTTTAAAATTTTGTTAACTTAACAATAAATCATATAAAATTTATAAACACATTAAAAATCATTTTGGCTCATTCTAGACCAAAATCTGATTAAATTGCATTTTAATAATATTAAATTCATTTTTAAATTAATATAAAATGCCAAATGATAGCCTATCGACTTTTAAATTCATCTAAAAATCCAACAATATTATTTATAACCAATTTAGCTTAAAAATACATTTAAACACCATTTTTATAATCATTTACCCCAAATTCACCTTTTATCCCAATTTCGAATATTAAATTATTATTATCAAATCTCAAATTAAACCTCCACATTAGAATTTATCACTTGTTATTTTAGTTTAAACCAATTCTTTTTATTTCAAACCAATTCAAAATCCACATTGAACATTTAAAATGAATTAAATGCCCAAAATTCAATAGCTCAAAAATCTGGGATGTTACATTCCTCCCCCCTTATAAAAATTTCGTCCCCGAAATTTGCGAAGGTAGGAACATACTTCCCAACCCATTTACTTACCCAATTTGCTTAGTTAAAAACTTATATTCACTTTCCAAACCATTAGCCCAATTCCAAACTCAATTTCTACATTTACTCTAAAGCCTTTATTTTAACCCTCGCTTCAAAATAACTTTACTTATTAATAAATTTCCCAAAAACCCAAAAATTTTCTAACTCCCAAAATTTCTGAAATTTTTTTGCGGAGTCTCCTTTGTACGGAGGAGCTTCTGCGATATCGCAGGATACACAAATATATATACATAGGCTCACACGGCCGGAAACCAAAATATATCACAATATATATATCATTTTTCCAATTATATTTGCGTAGGCGTACCTTTTTAGCAAATTTTAATAGCGAGCGGCTAATATAACGCATATACGCGCTCCAACTCTCTCGAACGCCTTCCGTACCTGTACTTACTCAACAAACTCATCAGTTTCAAAGATATGAGCATTTTAACGACATTTCCAATATAAATGCAACCATATTTTATCAACAATTCAAAGTTTCCAATCACTTTTCAAATTCCTTATACAAGTCTAAACTTCATTCTATTTCTCTTGAATGACTTGCATTCACATTTAATATTCTCAATTCATATTTACATCAATTTGATTACATGCGTATCACTTGCATCAATTTACTTCAATTCAATTACAAATTGATTCACACTCAAATTCTTATTCTTAAATTTGATATACTTACATTTTCTTTATTTTAACTTACATTCCCAATTTGATTTGAAATCAAATTTTATTTTAAACTTAAAACATTTGCATTTCTTTTATGACCCGTTTTCATTCATATGCAAACATTACTCATTAAAAGGTCAATTCAGTCCTATTGATTCAAGATCAATTCCATCTACTATTTTAAACCAATACACTTGCATTCATTGACAAACTCTTTGAATTAGATTTTAATCTATATTAATTTGTTCAAAAATTCAATTTCAATTGCCTGTTAAACAACTCAATTCCAAATACATGCCAATTTCATGTCATTCAAACAAAATAATCACCACTTAAACTTATAACCATTTAAAATTAATTCCAACTTGGATTCATATAAATTTTATTCCGTTTGCATGGTTCACAATCCAAGTATTTTTATTCCAATGCAATTTGTTAATTAAATTAAACTTTCCTTACATTTTATTTCATCTCAATAATTAATTAATACAATTACCCATGCATTTCCATTTTATTATTTAGCAAATTGCATTCAAGATTTACTTAATAAAGCCCATTCACACTCATTTTCGACATCCAGTGAAAATACTTCGAAAGTAATTTTATTGAAAATATAGAAAACAGTTTTTGCAAACAGTTTACTGCAAATATCTTTGGTGAGAATGCTCTGGAAATCATCACACCCATCCACGGTCACAGTTGCATCCTGAGTTACGTTGCCGTCGCAGCAAAAGTCCATGTAACTGATTACACCATAGAACCCACAACAGATCGCAGTTACATCCAGGGTTACGTTGCCGTCACAGCAAAAGTCCATGTAACTGCAGGCTCTCAGCGGCCTCTCGATTACGCTATCGAAATGAAACTTCTCCACTCCTACATAGGTCGCAGTCTACCGATGTAAAATCAAACGCAGACTGTTGGCTCTCAGCGGCTCACACGACTTTCGCTATGTTACCATAGTGTCGCAGTCTACCGATATAAAATCAAACGTAGACTGTTGGCTCTCAGCGGCACACACGACTTTCACTATGGTATACTACTCATAATCCTCAGGAACTAGTTTTGTCCGGACTCCTCACAGGATCAATTTAGAACCTATCCTTTAGAGGCTCAAGGCAGTACCACCCAGTGGCACTCCTGAGAAGTTCATTTCAAGGGAGCGCCTTTTTCCCCAAAGCCAATCTCAAAACACTTTATACTATACACATAGTATATTTTCCCCAAAATCATACACCTAATATGAATTTCATATAAGGTTCCTTTACACAAAATCGATTCCCAAAATCGATAATTCAGAAATCAGGCTTTTTCCAAATTCCAATATTGATTTTACCCAAAAATCAAAAGCCCTTTCCAAATCCATAGGTTCTCAAAACCTTTTTCCAAAATCCTCATAAGATCCTTTATATACATATATATATATATAAAATCCTTGATAAAATCTTTGGATCATTTCCCACATCATTTCCACTTCCCTTTAAATTGGCCCAATTCTAATTTAAATACTCCAATTTCCATTGGACTTGATTCATTCCCAATTCAAGTTGAATTAATTCTCAATTTTATTCAACTTATCATAAGTTAAATCCAAATATATTCCATTCATCTTCCTTTCTCACTTAAATCAACATCACTCTCAAGGTTATAATTAATTTATTTCAATTTCTACATTTTTATTTTAACAGAATTTCCAGAATTCAATTTACCCGGATTTATTTCAAAACCAATTTGAAATATAAATCA
This sequence comes from Allium fistulosum, assembly GCA_030737815.1. Taxonomy (NCBI): domain Eukaryota; kingdom Viridiplantae; phylum Streptophyta; class Magnoliopsida; order Asparagales; family Amaryllidaceae; genus Allium; species Allium fistulosum. The sequence continues at coordinate 100,436,567 of CM060906.1, read as the reverse complement.
ACACATTTCCATTTGATATCCAAATCAAATAACAAATTCCAAAACAATCTGCTTTTACCAAACAATTTTCCTTTTTGAAAATTCTAAAATCACCTGTTTCTCAAACAAGTCCAAACAATGTCATAACCAACTATTTTGATAGCAATCCATCACTTTAGAAACTCGAAAATGAATTCTAATGATGTGGCCAACATCATCAGGATTATTTTCCAGCGACTGAAGTGAGTTCAGTGCTTCCTACTCCCACAAATTTCTTCCAAACAACTTCGATTCAAAAATATTTCTCTAAAATATACTCCATTCTTTCAAATGCTTTTGGAAACATTTCTAACATTTCCACAATGTTAAATTTCCAAACTTTTGTTAAAATCCGCTTGAAATCCTTTTCAAAAATTTCCGGGGTAAAAATTCTGGTTTAAATCAAATTTTAATTTCACTTCTTCTTATTTACAACCTATTCATTCTATCCCATTTGGGTTATGAACCATTTTAAAATTTCAAATTCTTATTTGCTTATACTTCATATTCTTAGTTGATTACTGTATTAACAACCAAACAAACATCCAATAAATATAATAATTTAGAAAATTATTCCTTTTTATATCAAAATATAATTTTGGGTAAAATTATTTCATTTACCCTCTTTAAAAACAATTTTATATCCACTAACAAGTACGCTCTCATATTTATTATTACACTCAACTCATCATAGAGTACTTACGACTCTATTGAAAATGAGTAATTTTTCCCCACCAAAACCTAGGTTGTCGCCAACCTAAGCTCTGATACCACGTGTGACGACCCGCCCTTCTCGACCCTCAAAAATCGACATAAAATTCTCTACAGTATAATATGCCGACAATCGAATGCCGAAAAAGACAGATTGTAGAAGAATAAGGAAGTAGATAGAAGAAAAAAGAACTAAACAAATCAGAACCTCACAATCGCGGCGGATGAAATATAATATATAGAATAGATCTTTACACAAATGAAAACTATATCTATTTATATACAATACATCATCATCAGAGTATGTCATAATACAATCATCAATACCCAGTCAATCAATCAATACAACAATCACAACAGCGGAATAACACATGTACAAATGATACGTCCCGACTCCAGCTCCTCTCCTACTCCATAGCAACCTATCCTGAAAATACTCGGTCTGACCCGAGCATTATAATAAAATAACACCCGAGTCAGTCTGGAATACCAGCGTAAGAGAAATACATCCAAACTGATTATTAAAGTTTCAAAATTCTTTGGAAACAATTTTTTTTCCCAAAAACTCTTCCTTTACACGGTAAATCCTTACCATTTATTCCTTTTGGAAATAACCAAGCTTAACGTTCAGTTTTATACCTCACTCTTTTCGATTGATAAATTTCCCAAAATTATCAATCCCAATTTGGCCAATTTACATTTTCCATTCCAAAACAGATTTCAAATTTTCATATTCTTTTAAATTCCTTATCTAACAATTCCTGTGATTTCTTTCAAACCCAATTTATTCATCAATATCAATCACAACACATAAACAGACATCATTATCAATTATAAAATAATTGCTATATTGTGAGGAATCTAGTTGGATCCCTCCAACCTGTTTTTCCCTGCATCACAAATATTAGCACATCACATATATAAATATCAATCCAGACTGATATCAACAATTATATTCAACCAATCACACAGATATTTAAATATTAACTATTTAAATTGCCTAGCATCCAGATGTGAGTGAGAAAACTCACCTTGAGTTCAGCGAGCGTTTGAAATTTAAATTAAACCGAACAACGTTCGATTTAACCCAAATTTCTACTTGCCCGGAATGACTCCGGATCTGCACCATCACGAAGTACGTCTCTCTGCGATTCCAAAGCTTCCAGATTCGTCCGAATCTGAGTACGTATGAACTCGTTACGAATTATTAAAGTTTGAACAATATTTTAAAACAAATTCTCTTTAATTAAATTTTATTATACCAATCTTGGCCGTTCAAAAGGCCATGCCCAGATCTAATGCCGCAACCTTCATCTTCCTCATGCGATACGAACGCGTTCATCACCCCAACTCGCGAACAAAGCCCCGATGCCCCACCTACTACACGCGACCGGAACTCGATCAACGCCTACCATGACGAAGCCCCCCATCGCCTCAACCTTCGTCCCAAACAGCTCCGAGCTCGGTGCCCCTCTCTCGTCGAACGATGTGTGTGAACGGCGGCCCAATGTGACGACCCAGAATTTTGGACATTTAAAATTTGGACATCTAATTGATTTTGAATATTTAAAAGTAAATTTCTAACTTTAATTTCAAATATAACCAATTATTGAATAATTGTAATGTTAAATTTAATAATTGGAATTGAGTAAAATATAGAATCCGGAGTTTTAAGCCGGTTAAAAATAATTTAAAGATTCAGAAAACTTGTATTGTTAATATTGAAGGTGATGGAACTTTTAAATTTGAATTTGGAAGTGATTTGTTCAGTTTTGAAATTTTATTGTTTAAAATTGAATTTAAAAATAGCCTTCCGAGGCACAGTCTCGGAATTAGACAAAACCAGATCCATTGGGTCCGTAATATTGAATTATTATTGGATTTCGAATTTCTTGGTGATCAGAAATGTTGTGCGAGCGTACGATATCTAAACGCATTGGAATTTATTTCGAGAATTCAAAACCTATATTGTTGACTGGTCCAGATTTCTTCACATTAGAGCCTTCCTGATCCTTCTCCAATACTTTTCTTCGTTTAATAATTTAAAAAGGGGTAGATATTTTTCTTCAAAACGAAGCTTCTGCGAGAATCCAAATCTCGTTCGTTCCTTAATATGAAAGAAAATCATGGCTGCTATTCAAAATCAAAATTTACAGTTCGATTCGAAAGAATAAAATGGCCAAATGAACTCTTCCTTCCTCTATAAATTATTCACGAACCAAACTCAGTTTCTTTTCCCTCTGTTCGATTTCATTTAAAAAAAAATTATATAAACCCAATTCGAATCAATGAAGCCAATTTATCACCTCTTTCAAAAATCAGTTTCAATCGCGATTTGGGTTCATACGTCGCGATGGGGTGGCGGCTTTGCTGTGGTCGTAGGATTTGGGTGTTCGAGTCGAGACCACGCACGCACGCGGGTGAGCTTAGAGTTGCTGTAGGCAGGTGGAGACGTCATGTTGGGTGTCGCGACTTCAATCTCGAGTTCGAAGAAGAGGAGGAGGCGAAAGCCCGTGACTGCATCGCGTGCGCGAGCTAGGGCTTGGGATTTTGCGTTCTACTGCGTTCGACTCGTCGAAGAGTTTGGCGACGAGAGGCGTTGGGCTTGAGGCAGTATGCGATTCTTCGCAGAGCAGCTCGCGAATTGGAACTCGCGACATCTGGGATGTCGACAGCATTTGGGGTGAGCAGTTTCTTGTTCCTTCTTCTTGAGTTTGAAATCTAAGTGCTCATCTATGAAAGGATTTTTAATTAACAGTAAATATATAGAAATTGTAAGTGTTGGTAAGGATTTATATAAATTAGATTTTATATCTATATAGATGATTTTTTTAAGTGGATGAGTTCCACAGATATATATAAATGTAAATCTATCTATTTGAAATTTATATATATACACATATCTTCACTAACTGGTTTATTGTTAAAAATGTCTTATGAAAATATTCGTGTAATAAATTCATTTAATTATCTTAGTTGCTAAAATTATTTTTATAAGGAAATTAGTTTAAAATTAAATCATTGACTTAAACTTATTCAATGGTAAATTAATTGTTCAATTTATTCAAATATTAACAAAATTAATCTAATGTAAATTCAAGGTGGAAAATTTGGAAACCAAGTCGGGATGGAAATGGGTTACATACAAGAAAAGGTGAGTTAATCTCACTCAGCTGAATTTTTAATTTAAATTTAAATGGTTAAATTTAAATAATTGATTGGATGATTGCATTGATTGAGGTGCTATATATATATAGTAGTATATTGGAGTTGTTGATATTTCCGCATTGTAGCGGATGAGACCCTATGCGCCGCATAATAGCGGATGATATTTTATAAAACCCATATACCGCGATATTCCACTTTGAAGTGAAATTGGTATTGTGCTAACATCTGTGGATGCAGGGAAACAGGTTGGAGGGATCCAACTGGATTCCTCAAATATTTAATTTTGTTTAAATATTATGTGATATGATTGTTGATATCCTGTGATGAATTATATGGATAATTGGATGTTATGGTTTGGTTGGATCGATTTGGATGTGCTGAATTATCAAAATCTCTAGAATGGAATTTTTGAAAAGAAATAAAAGAGTAAATTTTTAAGTAAAATAATTATAAAGAGTTTGGAATAAATTTGAGAATGAATCTGATTAAGAATAAAAGTGATTCCCAAAATTCTAATAAATATGGAAAAGAGGAATTTTGAATAAACCGAGAAATATTGAATTTAAAAACTTATGTGGTATTATTTAAAAGAATAAATAATTTATTTTTATTCAATGTTAAATGTAATTAAAAAGGAAGAAGGGATTTGGGAAATCTGGAACTTGTGTTTCGGTTTAAAGATTTTAAATCATAAGGAGAAATAAAATCTGGAAGTTAATGAATTTGGAAATAAATGGATTAAGTAAAGAAATTTATTTCAAAGTAAAATAAATTGGGAAATCAATTATAAATTTGATTTAAATATTTTGGATTTGAAATTTAAGAGAAATGAGATTTTGGAGATATAAACTGGGTTTATAAAGTGAAATGGAATATCAGAGGATATTTGAAATATAAATTCAAGGTGGGAATTTATAAAAGAATATGGATTGGTTTAAAAATAAATGTTGATTTATTTTTTAAAGATGGGAATGAGAAGTGTATTTCTCTGGATAGCCAAGTACGTTTTCAAAGCAATTTTAATATAAGTTAAAAGTTCTAATTTGTTTAAAAAGGCATGTTTTAGGAAATTGATTATTTCTAAAGGTTAATTTCCAAAGTAGTATTTTCAAAAATCTATTATTGTAGTAATTATATAAAAGTGATTTGCTATTATGTTTTAAAAGGAGAAATTTAGTTTATATTATAAAGTGGTTTATTTTAAAGTATATATTTTTAATAAAGTATTAAAGTAGTTTGATTTCAATGTTATAGTATATTTAAAATAAAGTGTTTTTAAATTATTTTAAAATTAAAAGTATTTTGTACTTGGTGATTCAGTGGAAATAATTATTTGGGGAAATGTATTCCGTAAGCGGAAACTGTTTGAAATTGTTTTCAAAAGGAGTTTGAAAATTTGGAAATATATCTTGGAAAGATATTTGGGCAAATAAATAATGTGGGAAATTATTTATTGTGTGATGGTTGCTTGTGGATGTTAATTGATAGTTAAATAACCGACTATCAATATTGGCCAAATGCGTTGATCGTTTCGAAGAGACCGGGATCGGGTTTCCGTATACCGGGATTCTAGGTCTGGAGACTCGAATACCACTTCGATTCGGTTTGTACGTTGCGTGAAACGTGTTCGGAGTCGAAGATGGAGCAGTGAAGTGCAAGGGCTAGTCGCTACTAATCCTGAGGATATTTCCAAAATGGATGTAGTAGGAATAGTGCCTTCGGTTCCGTTCGAACCCGGGACGGACTTGTATGGACGAATGCTTTCGTGACATCGTCAGGTGGACGATGGGCATTCAAAGTGAAATGTTCTGTAAAGGTAACGCTAAGCCTCAAGCCTCATCAACCGGGAATGACTGAAAATCAGCGTTATGCAGCAAGGCTTCGTGTGTAGCGCCCACTGGAGAGTGTGGTCATCCCTGTCTAGATGTCCCTTTTATTTCGGCTTAGTGATGCGGTTGCTGATCCCAACCGTGGGGTGATCATATTCGGAATTGCCCATAGGTGGTTCCGGCCTTGTGTTGCAGGGGACTTAGGGTGGGTCCTCGGTACGCTGATCTAGACCAGGTACTGTGACAGGTGGTACCCCAGTGCCTAGTCATTCGTTGGAAATCCATTCTCCCTAAGTGCCTTGTACGAGTTTTGTTTGTATACCTAGTATGCTGGAATTTAATGAATGTAACAATTTCAGCTATTTTAATAAGTATTTGTAAATAGACACTATTATAATATCAGAGGATTTTTATAAAAAGTGTTTTAGCTATCGTAAGGTAAAAACCCGACATGTTTATTTGTGGCGTGGTCTTACGAGATGCTTTTGTTTTCAAAGGATTTTGAAACTTAAATAATCAATTTGAGTGTGATTTTCTCACGCTGGTATTCCAGACTGACTCGGGTATTGTTTTATATGATGCTCGGGTCAGACCGAGATAAACAGGTTCAGGATATGATGATGTGGAGCTCAGGAGACGAGCTGGATGACGATACGTACTCTCGTACTTGTTATTATTTTTCTGCTGTGTATTCAGTTGTATGTTATGGATGTTGATGTACTCCGATGATGTATTCTGATGATGTATTATATAAACAGATATAGTTTTTGATTTGTGTAAAGATCTGTTGATATATATTATATTTTATTCCGCTGCGATGGTTAGATTCTGATGTTGTTTTTTTTCTATTTTCTTCTTCTACCTCTTCTTCTTAACTAAAATGGTTCGATTTTCCGGGTCTGGAAAGTCGGGTCGTTACACTTGGTATCAGAGCTTAGGCTAGCGATAACCTTGGCTCTGGTGGGAATTTTGAGAGTATTAATAGATATGAGCGCGTATTTGTTAGTGAATATAAAATGGTTCTATATTGTGTTGGTTGTTCTATTGAGTGGCATATTAACCTTCGTCGGCACAGTCTGCGCAACTGTATCGAAGGGGTTTCTAAACACTTGAATAGAACAATTCGACACAATATTGTTTTAAATGGGGTGAATGAAATAATTTTGCCCAAATTATTTTGTATATAAAAGAAATAATTATTCGAAATTTATTATAGTTATATTTGGATGCTTGGTTGTTAGAAAATGACAATAATGAGTTAGTCTCATTATTGAGTAGAACTTGAAAACTTATAACCTAAGTTGAAGAATAAATTTATATAACAAAATGGAATTTGAAATATAGACTATAAATGAAATTTATAAATTGAGATAAACTTTATATACAAATGTGAATTACAAATGTGATTTATAATCAAATGAAATAAATTCATAAACAAATGAAATTTGTAAAGGTAAATTGTAAATGTGACTTATAACTTGAAATAAAATGTGATAGAATTCCAGAGTAATGTTTGGATATAAAATTGAATGGATTTTGAATTTGAAGTTTTGGGAAAAGTTTAAATTCCTTTGGATTTAAAAATAGTTTTAAAGGTTTTGGGGAAAATAATGGTGATATTATTTCATGAATATCTTTTTGAAATTGAATTGAAATCTGTTGGGATTTAGGAATTAAAAATATTTGAAATGTTTTAAAGTGATAAAAGCATTAAATTTCTCTTACGGTCGCTGGAAAATAATTTCGGTGATGACTGCAGCATCATCGATGTCTATTTTCGAGTTTCCAAAGAGAAATTGCTACCAAACTATTTTAAATTGGAAATGATTGTGAACTGGGTCGGTTTTGAAATTCAAAGGAAAAATTGTTTGGAAAAAAGCAGATTGTTTTGGAAATTGGGATTTGATGTGATATACCAGATGTGTATGAGTTATTCATGGATTCAAAATGGTTTTGAAATAAAACCGGGCAATTGAATTCTGGGAATTCTATTTAAAATAAAAATGTGGAAATTTAAATGAATCAACAATATAAAGTATAGAATGAAGTTGATTGAAATAAGAAGGGAATGAAAGTTTAACTCTGGGATTATAATTATGAGATGAAAATAACTCAATGAGTAATATAAGTTGGTAGATAAAAGAGTTAGAGAACTTGAAGGTGAATGAATTGTAAAACTTGTATAAAATTGTATCCTAGAATTAAAATTTAATTCGAGTATATGAAGGTGAATAAAATATATTTGAATTTAACTTAAGATAAGTTAAATAAAATTTGAGAATTGGAATTGAATTAAATGTAAATAAGTTGAAGTCGAATTGAATTGGATATAAAGGTAATGTAAAATGCTTATAATTGTGTAGGGAAATTCATATTCTTAAGTTCTTAAGTGTAATAATTTGAAATTGATTATAAAGATGAAATGAACTTAAATGAATAGTCCCAGATCTTAAGTAAGTAAGTTAAAACTTATGAATAGAAATGAAATTGTAAGTCATAAATGGGAATCCATTACTTTGAACCATTAAGAGTTATAATTTGAAATTGTAATTATCAAATGGAAATGACTAAGATGAGCAATCTTAATTTTTAAATAAATCCAAAACTTGAATTATAAAATAAATTGAACTTAAGATAATTAAGTGAAGTGATATTTGGAATTAAAAAGCAAGTATTTAATTTTAACCAGCGGAGGAACTAATTAGATAATAATTAGTTAATGAAATTTAATTGTGAGTTAATGGAATTGGATTAAAATAGTGATGGTTTGGATTGCGAATGAAATCCAAATAAGTGAAAATAAATTGGAAATGACCTGGTTATTAATAAAATAATTCTAGATGAATTGAGTATGGAAATTAAAATTCATAATGATTGAGTGAATGGACCACTTATATTAAATAAATAAATGGATGGAATTTGATTAAATAAGAATCAAATGAAAGATGGAAATAAAACTTTAAAGGGTTGGTTAAATGGAAAATAAACTTATGTTATTGACTTAAGTAAATGTTGAATGGAAACTGAACTCAAACAGAAGAGTGGTTTAAATAAGTTGAGAAATGGTTATTGAATGAATTAACTTGGATTGTTTTCGAGCTAAATAAAATTCAATTTTTGGAAGTTGGGGATGAATTGAATTTAAGGAAAAAAATTTGGAAATGAAGTAGTAAATTGAAGTAAGTTGAGATTCATATGAAATGGGAGTTCAATTTGAATATATACACTTCAGTGGTGAAGTAGTAAATAAATATAAGAAAAAAATTATATTGGACTTAAGAATTGAAGAATGAAATTCTTAAGGAAATTGTATTGGAAATATACTTAGTAATTTTGGGAAAAAAAATGTATATATACTAAGTGAATAGTTGAATGAAGACTAAAACTGATAGTTGTGAAAGGAATAAATTGTGAAAAGTGAATATCAATCAAATGAAATTGAGTAAAAGAGAATTGATATAATTGATAATCAATTGGGCTAATTACGTAAGGTGTACGTATATTATTTTATTCGCATAGCTATTTGGTCCAGATGTCGAACACAGAATTTCGAGATAGTTTTATCGATCCGAATTAGGATTTTTCACTCGATTTTCGACGGCGAACCTGGATATGGATTGTTGATTGGTTCTGGATATTCTCTATCATAGTTTACGGCTATGCAAGGAGAATGACGGTTTCTGATCAAGAAACCAGATCTGAGTCCGCACTAGGAAGTCGGGTGGACGATACTAGTTCGGAAGTGAAATTGTGTGATCGATTGAGCGATCGAATGTGATATTGCGTACGGATAATATATGTGCATCGTATGGGCTTAAGTAAAACAAATATTGTAAATTTGTAAAGGAAAGTATAAAATGACTTTGGAATTGTGATTGAATATTATTGCTTAGTAGGATATACAGGTGTATAAAAGCAATGGATAAATTGGGATTTTGATTTTAGAAGATAAAATTTAATGGCCCGACCAAAAGGTATGTATTTGAATTTCTATATGAAATTTGATTGGGTTTTTGATCCAGCCACTTGGCTTTTTGTTTTCTTTTTGAGATTGGGAGGCCGTAGAGCCATTTTGTAGTAGTACCGAGCTAGCCGCGCAAAGGAGACGCTGGCGAAATTTTTCGGAAATATAGGGAGTTAGAAAAATTTTGGAAAATTTTGATAATTCAAAATTTGAATTCAAATTTAAATTTGAATTGATAAGTAGGTGATATGGTTTAGGGCTTATGAATAAGTTTGGGAAGTTAAAAGATGATTAGTGTATCATTAATAAAAGATTGTTTGGGTATTGTTAAAACTGTTTGAATTTGGGAAATAGTAACGGGGATTGAATCATTCTTCCTAACTAGTAATTTCGGGGACGAAATTCTTTTAAGGGGGGAAGAATGTGACGACCCAGAATTTTGGACATTTAAAATTTGGATATCTAATTGATTTTGAATATTTAAAAGTAAATTTCTAACTTTAATTTCAAATATAACCAATTATTGAATAATTGTAATGTTAAATTTAATAATTGGAATTGAGTAAAATATAGAATCCGGAGTTTTAAGCCGGTTAAAAATAATTTAAAGATTCAGAAAACTTGTATTGTTAATATTGAAGGTGATGGAACTTTTAAATTTGAATTTGGAAGTGATTTGTTCAGTTTTGAAATTTTATTGTTTAAAATTGAATTTAAAAATAGCCTTCCGAGGCACAGTCTCGGAATTAGACAAAACCAGATCCATTGGGTCCGTAATATTGAATTATTATTGGATTTCGAATTTCGTGGTGATCAGAAATGTTGTGCGAGCGTACGATATCTAAACGCATTGGAATTTATTTCGAGAATTCAAAACCTATATTGTTGACTGGTCCAGATTTCTTCACATTAGAGCCTTCCTGATCCTTCTCCAATACGCTTCTTCGTTTAATAATTTAAAAAGGGGTAGATATTTTTCTTCAAAACGAAGCTTCTGCGAGAATCCAAATCTCGTTCGTTCCTTAATATGAAAGAAAATCATGGCTGCTATTCAAAATCAAAATTTACAGTTCGATTCGAAAGAATAAAATGGCCGAATGAACTCTTCCTTCCTCTATAAATTATTCACGAACCAAACTCAGTTTCTTTTCCCTCTGTTCGATTTCATTTAAAAAAAATTATATAAACCCAATTCGAATCAATGAAGCCAATTTATCACCTCTTTCAAAAATCAGTTTCAATCGCGATTTGGGTTCATACGTCGCGATGGGGTGGCGGCTTTGCTGTGGTCGTAGGATTTGGGTGTTCGAGTCGAGACCACGCACGCACGCGGGTGAGCTTAGAGTTGCTGTAGGCAGGTGGAGACGTCATGTTGGGTGTCGCGACTTCAATCTCGAGTTCGAAGAAGAGGAGGAGGCGAAAGCCCGTGACTGCATCGCGTGCGCGAGCTAGGGCTTGGGATTTTGCGTTCTACTGCGTTCGACTCGTCGGAGAGTTTGGCGACGAGAGGCGTTGGGCTTGGGACAGTATGCGATTCTTCGCAGAGCAGCTCGCGAATTGGAACTCGCGACATCTGGGATGTCGACAGCATTTGGGGTGAGCAGTTTCTTGTTCCTTCTTCTTGAGTTTGAAATCTAAGTGCTCATCTATGAAAGGATTTTTAATTAACAGTAAATATATAGAAATTGTAAGTGTTGGTAAGGATTTATATAAATTAGATTTTATATCTATATAGATGATTTTTTTAAGTGGATGAGTTCCACAGATATATATAAATGTAAATCTATCTATTTGAAATTTATATATATACACATATCTTCACTAACTGGTTTATTGTTAAAAATGTATTATGAAAATATTCGTGTAATAAATTCATTTAATTATCTTAGTTGCTAAAATTATTTTTATAAGGAAATTAGTTTAAAATTAAATCATTGACTTAAACTTATTCAATGGTAAATTAATTGTTCAATTTATTCAAATATTAACAAAATTAATCTAATGTAAATTCAAGGTGGAAAATTTGGAAACCAAGTCGGGATGGAAATGGGTTACATACAAGAAAAGGTGAGTTAATCTCACTCAGCTGAATTTTTAATTTAAATTTAAATGGTTAAATTTAAATAATTGATTGGATGATTGCATTGATTGAGGTGCTATATATATATATAGTAGTATATTGGAGTTGTTGATATTTCCGCATTGTAGCGGATGAGACCCTATGCGCCGCATAATAGCGGATGATATTTTATAAAACCCATATACCGCGATATTCCACTTTGAAGTGAAATTGGTATTGTGCTAACATCTGTGGATGTAGGGAAACAGGTTGGAGGGATCCAACTGGATTCCTCAAATATTTAATTTTGTTTAAATATTATGTGATATGATTGTTGATATCCTGTGATGAATTATATGGATAATTGGATGTTATGGTTTGGTTGGATCGATTTGGATGTGCTGAATTATCAAAATCTCTAGAATGGAATTTTTGAAAAGAAATAAAAGAGTAAATTTTTAAGTAAAATAATTATAAAGAGTTTGGAATAAATTTGAGAATGAATCTGATTAAGAATAAAAGTGATTCCCAAAATTCTAATAAATATGGAAAAGAGGAATTTTGAATAAACCGAGAAATATTGAATTTAAAAACTTATGTGGTATTATTTAAAAGAATAAATAATTTATTTTTATTCAATGTTAAATGTAATTAAAAAGGAAGAAGGGATTTGGGAAATCTGGAACTTGTGTTTCGGTTTAAAGATTTTAAATCATAAGGAAAAATAAAATCTGGAAGTTAATGAATTTGGAAATAAATGGATTAAGTAAAGAAATTTATTTCAAAGTAAAATAAATTGGGAAATCAATTATAAATTTGATTTAAATATTTTGGATTTGAAATTTAAGAGAAATGAGATTTTGGAGATATAAACTGGGTTTATAAAGTGAAATGGAATATCAGAGGATATTTGAAATATAAATTCAAGGTGGGAATTTATAAAAGAATATGGATTGGTTTAAAAATAAATGTTGATTTATTTTTTAAAGATGGGAATGAGAAGTGTATTTCTCTGGATAGCCAAGTACGTTTTCAAAGCAATTTTAATATAAGTTAAAAGTTCTAATTTGTTTAAAAAGGCATGTTTTAGGAAATTGATTATTTCTAAAGGTTAATTTCCAAAGTAGTATTTTCAAAAATCTATTATTGTAGTAATTATATAAAAGTGATTTGCTATTATGTTTTAAAAGGAGAAATTTAGTTTATATTATAAAGTGGTTTATTTTAAAGTATATATTTTTAATAAAGTATTAAAGTAGTTTGATTTCAATGTTATAGTATATTTAAAATAAAGTGTTTTTAAATTATTTTAAAATTAAAAGTATTTTGTACTTGGTGATTCAGTGGAAATAATTATTTGGGGAAATGTATTCCGTAAGCGGAAACTGTTTGAAATTGTTTTCAAAAGGAGTTTGAAAATTTGGAAATATATCTTGGAAAGATATTTGGGCAAATAAATAATGTGGGAAATTATTTATTGTGTGATGGTTGCTTGTGGATGTTAATTGATAGTTAAATAACCGACTATCAATATTGGCCAAATGCGTTGATCGTTTCGAAGAGACCGGGATCGGGTTTCCGTATACCGGGATTCTAGGTCTGGAGACTCGAATACCACTTCGATTCGGTTTGTACGTTGCGTGAAACGTGTTCGGAGTCGAAGATGGAGCAGTGAAGTGCAAGGGCTAGTCGCTACTAATCCTGAGGATATTTCCAAAATGGATGTAGTAGGAATAGTGCCTTCGGTTCCGTTCGAACCCGGGACGGACTTGTATGGACGAATGCTTTCGTGACATCGTCAGGTGGACGATGGGCATTCAAAGTGAAATGTTCTGTAAAGGTAACGCTAAGCCTCAAGCCTCATCAACCGGGAATGACTGAAAATCAGGGGTTATGCAGCAAGGCTTCGTGGGTAGCGCCCACTGGAGAGTGTGGTCATCCCTGTCTAGATGTCCCTTTTATTTCGGCTTAGTGATGCGGTTGCTGATCCCAACCGTGGGGTGATCATATTCGGAATTGCCCATAGGTGGTTCCGGCCTTGTGTTGCAGGGGACTTAGGGTGGGTCCTCGGTACGCTGATCTAGACCAGGTACTGTGACAGGTGGTACCCCAGTGCCTAGTCATTCGTTGGAAATCCATTCTCCCTAAGTGCCTTGTACGAGTTTTGTTTGTATACCTAGTATGCTGGAATTTAATGAATGTAACAATTTCAGCTATTTTAATAAGTATTTGTAAATGGACACTATTATAATATCAGAGGATTTTTATAAAAAGTGTTTTAGCTATCGTAAGGTAAAAACCCGACATGTTTATTTGTGGCGTGGTCTTACGAGATGCTTTTGTTTTCAAAGGATTTTGAAACTTAAATAATCAATTTGAGTGTGATTTTCTCACGCTGGTATTCCAGACTGACTCGGGTATTGTTTTATATGATGCTCGGGTCAGACCGAGATAAACAGGTTCAGGATATGATGCTGTGGAGCTCAGGAGACGAGCTGGATGACGATACGTACTCTCGTACTTGTTATTATTTTTCCGCTGTGTATTCAGTTGTATGTTATGGATGTTGATGTACTCCGATGATGTATTCTGATGATGTATTATATAAACAGATATAGTTTTTGATTTGTGTAAAGATCTGTTGATATATATTATATTTTATTCCGCTGCGATGGTTAGATTCTGATGTTGTTTTTTTTCTATTTTCTTCTTCTACCTCTTCTTCTTAACTAAAATGGTTCGATTTTCCGGGTCTGGAAAGTCGGGTCGTTACACCCTTCGTGGTGAAGCTTCTGACAAACCGCTCGACGATTCCCGATCACTACCGTTCAGCACGTAGATCTCGACGTCCTCATCGCTTCTCTAGTTGGAGGAATTTGGAATAAACGAGTGGATTGATCGCAAATTAAGGAAGAAGGTAGAAAAATTTTCGGCCATAGAAAATGAATTAGGCGGCTGGTGAAGATAAGGGTTAGGGTTTGCAAAATATAACATTATATAATATAATTTAATATTAATTTAATCTCGTTCTTCAAATTTTAACAACCTATGCAAACGAACTCCAATCCTCACGTTCCGACAGGCTATCCTGGGGTTTTTCCGTGTTACGGACACAATGGAAGAGGTTTCGTAAGCTAATTTGATCGTATGCGCGAGTTACAAAATTAAACGATCAATTTAAAATTAAATCGGTTAAATCGATTTCGATGCGTTTTTAGCTGCCAAGGTCAAACGACAACTCCGATTGCTACGAAAATTGAAATCCGATAATAACTATCTATTATGGATCCAATGGAACTGGTTCCGTCGAATTCCGAGACTGTGCCCCGGAAAGCTATTTTAGCTCGTCTATTAAATCGGGCGATTTTCTGAAATTATCAGAAACGCTTGAAAATTCACTTTTAAAATTTTGTTAACTTAACAATAAATCATATAAAATTTATAAACACATTAAAAATCATTTTGGCTCATTCTAGACCAAAATCTGATTAAATTGCATTTTAATAATATTAAATTCATTTTTAAATTAATATAAAATGCCAAATGATAGCCTATCGACTTTTAAATTCATCTAAAAATCCAAAAATATTATTTATAACCAATTGAGCTTAAAAATACATTTAAACACCATTTTTATAATCATTTACCCCAAATTCACCTTTTATCCCAATTTTGAATATTAAATTATTATTATCAAATCTCAAATTAAACCTCCACATTAGAAATTATCACTTGTTATTTTAGTTTAAACCAATTCTTTTTATTTCAAACCAATTCAAAATCCACATTGAACATTTAAAATGAATTAAATGTCCAAAATTCAATAGCTCAAAAATCTGGGATGTTACACTCTATCTACGAGGGCGGAATCGAGCATAGAAAAATGAGCTTTGTACCAATATTATCTGCATATGCAAAATCAAGTCATCTTCAAAAGAACTCAACATCATCTCCACAAGTGTAGTGTCGAAAACTGCGACACTCGTTGTTTAGCATCGGAGATAGTGTCAACAGCAAGTTTTAAGGAAGCCTTCTTTCTCCTCATCTTCTCTTTCAGAGATGCATTTTCCATGACCATTCGGGCCTTCTCCTCATCGAGTTTTTTGATGGTTAGTTGCAGTGCGAAGTTCTCATCTGCAAGGAGTTGACATGCCTTTACTTACTCTTAAGCAGTAAATTCTGACTGGGCGAGAGAGGTTCTCAATCGCTGCAGTTCAGAGGTTGCTTCATCTTTTGCCATAGAAAGAGTAGACACTTGATTTTTTAGAGCAGAAATTTCCTCCTAAAACCACGAGGACTCAACAGAAGATTTCGATGCTTGCTCATGAAAAACTAGCCAACTCTTGGAAATCTGAAAGAAGAATTACAACATGAGTCAAATAGTTATTGAAGATCAACAATGATGAAGTTAATTGAAGTGAAACTTACCAAGAATTGTTGCTCTATCAAAGAGCGGTATTGACCTACTAAATCGAAGAAAGTGGAAGGCGGGTGGATGGAGGTGAAAGACTCGAAATTTAAGATAGTTTGGGTTATCTCTTCAAAATTAACAGAAGGAGAAGAAGGTATTGGCCTAGTAGGAATACGCTTTAGAGTGGGGGTTGTCTCAAAAGATAGTTGCATTTGTTCGAGTGCAGCCGTAGAGCTAGAAATGGTAATTTATAGTGTTAAGTGTTTTCTGGGATAGGTCGAGGACGAAATTCTTTTAAGGGGGTAGAATGTAATGACCCGAAAGTTCACTGCTTTGATTAGTGATTACTTAGTTAATTTTTAATATTCAATATAAAGGTTTATAATGAAAATAAATAAACTCATTTATTAATTAACAATGATGGTAAATCATTTTCAAAATTTGTTTATCCAATTAAATAGTTCGTAGAAAAAACAGAAAGTGTGACCGAAGAATGTTTTTCGAAATTTCGACCTTTTGACACTGGAAGTTGTCGAGAATGTTGTTTGTCTTTGTGCACTATATGCATATATATATAAGAGTTAATTAGCTAAATAATATACTTAAAGATAGATTATCTTATGATAATTTTGTTTAGCAAGTATTGTGATAATTCATAAATTTAAAAATAATAATCTTATATATATATATATATTCCTCTCTTGTCACATCTTAGATTTGTAATCATTAATAATAACTATCTCTTGTCATATCTTAGTTAATTAATAATTAAACTTAATATATGTAAAGAGAGTGATGTGACAATTCACAAATTTAAAAAATAATAAACTTATATATATATATATATATCTTGTCACATCTTAGGGTTATCATCATTAACCATTAACCATATTACTTAGGTGATTTGACTAGAGAGAGCAGGGAATGTGACATACGAGGGGAAGAAGAGAGTGACGTGACTTGACAAAATGATGAGATGTGAAATCTTGCTTATATATAGCCCATATGTTTCTCTATTTTTCCTCCTCTTTCCACCAACCTTTTCTTCCTCATTTCGAACTCAAATGGAATATTTCTTTTTTTTTGAAACCATGTGAAATTTTAATGGCAACAACATTCTAGTTGATGACTTTTTTAAATTTCTATCATAGCTATGTTAAAATACCAATTCTTTATAGAGCAATTTTAAGCTTAGAATTTAAATTCCAAAAATGGTCCATCCTCTTTGAACCATAACTTCAGCAAATCAGATTGAAAATGAGTGATTCCTTTTCTAAAATGATGGAGGAAAGAAATTACAATAACTTTCTCTTTGAGTGCTTTTTTAAATTTCGTCAGTAGGTAGCCTAAAAATCAGTTGCAAAATGACATATTTTCAGGTTTATTATTGAGAATTCGATGTTTATCCGAAGACGCTCCACTTACCAAAACAAGTCTCGCTTCCTCTTCCCTTCAAGGTCGAGACTACCTAGTGCATAGGGTTCAAGACTCCATCTTTTTGCTTAGAAATGAAAGTGCTATGTCATACTCTAATTTAGCGAGAGTTTAGGTAGCTTTTGTGAGTAAATTCCTAATCCTTTGGATAAAACTTTCCTTTATATGTTGTGTTGATCCTTAGCTATATGTATGTTATATATATTTTGGATCTTGGCATTTTTTTCAAATGTGATGATAAGTGCTAATGTATGGGTTAGTGTTAGCACTCGAATGGATGTGTTATTGCAAAGTTAGTAATTATATATATATATTGGTATATGTATACAATTTGTTGTATGAATATGATGTGTGAATATAAATGGTTGATGATGAACTTGACTATAGTCATAATGGGTTGAATAAAAGTTGAAACTTCGTATGTAGTCGCAACAGATTTGAGGTCGGATTTGAAATCAAACTTGTTTCAAGAGTTTAAAGTTTAGATTTTGGTTAAAGTTTGCGTAATTGGTTTTAAAGTGTGAAAATTTACTAAGGTATGTTTCAATCATGAAATAGTATGGTTTTAGTAAAGTGGCTTCACTTAAAGGTGGGTTAAGGCAAACTGCACTCATAACGACAGTCGCTATGGATGCAGTTCGGCAAAGGTTGAATTTCTATTTCAAATTTGTTTTATTTTGAAATTAGTTTACAAAGTTTTTCAAACTTAATTGGTAATATTAAAAAGTAATTAAGTTTTAATATAATTATTTAATTAATTGATTAATTTGCTAATTAAAAGGTAATTGGCACTTAATTGGTAATTAAGAAGGTGATTAGAGGTTAATCATCACTTAAGTTAAGTTAATGACTGCTAATTAATTAATGAAGTTTTAATTAGTGAATAATGAGTTAAGAAGTAATTAAGTGATTAATAATTATTTAATTAATATTAATGGTTAATTAATTATTTATTTAATTAATGGATTATTTAATTAATAATTGAGTAATTAGGGTTTAACTTTTAAACAATTTGATTTAACCTTAACTAAGTTGCATTAGGAAGTTAATTAGTATTTAATCAAGTTTATTAAGACTAGTTAGAATTTGGTTATGATTTAATCTTGATTTAATTAGGGTTAAGTAAGATTTAATAAGGGTTTAAGTTGATTAAACATATTTAAATCTTTTCAAAGGTGATTTAAAACCGAAACGAATGTATTTTAAATAAATTTTCTTTTTAAAGCAAACTGATTCCAAATTAAAGGATCTCTTGTCCGGACCCTTAAGTAACCCATATGATTAGGAGAATTAAATGATATCCACTAGCAGAACAAAACACCATTCTACTATAGCGTAAGTAATTTGATTATGTGGACATGTGTTAAGCAGAATAGATCTCCATTCTACTATAAATTGATTGAATTGTTTGAACATCTGTTTAGCAGGATAAATCACCATCCTGTTGTTATGTTATTTGGACTTGTATATGCCAATTAGTTATATTGACGTGTTATTCCCTGATTGGATATGAACTATATTTACATATATTGTAGCTTATGTAAATAATTGTTATGTGATTTGGGAATCGAATTGAAATTAAATGGTAACTTAAATTAGTATCATTCGGACTGCTGAGCCTCATTTGGAATTTATAAAGTATATTTTTGAATTTACTTTAATTCTTTAATCAATTTGAGGCTAAGGGTTTATAAATTGTTTTTTAAGTTATATAATTCTTATAAAGGTATTTATAAATGATAACTTGTTTATAGAAAGGGGTTTTTACTAACGAAAAAGGTTATTAAGGTCTTTTACAACTGATGTTTTGTAAATGATATTTATAAAGGTTATATTATAAAGGAGTATAGAAAGGTTTATATAAAGAGTTTTAAAAATAGGAAAAAAGTTTATAAATCACTTCAAAGATTTGGAAAGAGGTTTATAAATTAACTTAAGGGTTTATAAAAATGGGTTATAACTTTGTTTTGAAAGTTATTAGTTAATTGAAATATGAAATGAGCTTTTAAAAGGGGAATTTTTGATAAAGGATAAGCGAGAAGTTTTATTTAGAAGAAATGTTTTTTTATTTAATATAGGATTTGGAAAGAAGAGAACTTTGGAAAAGTTTGTAAATATACTTATGCTGATAAGATAAGTATATAATTTTGTTTTCAAGGCATGAAAAGTAAAATGTTTTGGTAATATACTTATACCATTGAGATAAGTATATAAATGTTTTCCAAATGTAAAGAAAATGTAAAGGGTTTGGAAATAGTGTTTTGAAAAGATCTTTTGATCAAGTTTTATAGAGTGGTTTTATTAATTAAAGAGAAATAATAAAGGCCTAGTGGAACCCATATGGAAATTAAACCATGATTATATGTTTGTTTATTTGATAGTTTAATAACCAACTATCAAATCTGGACAAAAACTTAACTTTGGAAATATCTAAGGGAAACATGAGAAATATATGGTACGGTTACCGTCAAAGGTGCTATACTGTATGTATAAACTCGTTTGTTCTTCTACGACGAATGATATGGAAATCCATCCACAAACGGTTATGATGTGAACTCCACTCTTGTCATTTGTCTGTTTATTTCCTAAAGAACCGGGGTTGAGTTTACCGGAAAATATCGAAAGTTGTTTCGAAGAGACTGGGATCAGATATGTTATCTGAAAACCACTTTGATCCATCTCAAGTGTTTCAGAATAAAGGCATTTTGAAGCATGGGATCAAAGACAGAGCCATTGAAGTACAAGGAGTGCTTTCCTGAGGGTGATTCCAAAATGGATGTAGTAGAAGTAGTTCCTTCAGTTTTTTTCAGTCCCAGAACGAACTTGTATGGATGAATGCTAGCTTTGCATTGATGCCTGGAGGACATTGTTTGCATTCGAAGTGTAAAGTGCTAAAGAAATGTAAAACGTAGCCTCAAGCCTCATGAACCAGGAATGACTAAAACATGGGGATGCAGCAGGGCTATGTGGTTCGCACCCATTAGGGTATGTCATCGCCTTTCTAGATGACCATTCATATTTCCAAATTCAGTTGTGCATATGAGCTCAGTAAAATGGTTGGGAACAACCAGGGTGATGACATATTCAGTACTATCCAGCAAGGGGTAGGCCGGTCCTGTGTTGGCAGGGGTCGTTAGGTACGATCTCGGTACATTATGTTAGAGGTGTACTGTGACGGGCAGTACCCCAGTAGCCAAGTCATTTGTTGGAATCCATTCTCTAGTACGAGCTTTACGGTTTTTGTTATATACCTAATATGTTGGAACGTGAGATGCAAACATTCAAGCTATTTTAATATTTTACTTTGAACCTTTAGTCATCATTATAATATCACTGGATTTTCTATAAAAGTGTTTTGGTTATCGTAAGGTAAAAACCCTTCCCTGTTTTTGGGCGGTGAGGTCTTATGAGATACCTTTGATTTCAAAGGATTTTCCAAGTTAATAAATCAATAAAGTTTTGTGATTTGAGTTTACTCACGCTGGTATTCCAAACTGACCTAGGCGTTACTTCCCTATAATGCTCGGGTCAGACCGAGCATGTTTGCCCGGTTAGCTTTAGATGCTTTGGAGCAATTGAGTCGAGTAGGAGGCCCAGGATGTACTCTCGTATTTTGGATATCTTCCGTTGTGTATGTGTTATGTGTAGTTTGTCTGCTGTTGTAAGGATGGGTGTTATAACTGTCCAACTCTGATATGTATATGTATAAACAAAAGGTCTTAGATTTTGTAAAGACTTGATTATATTATACATTATTTTGTTGTATTGTGAGCTTCCATATTGTTCGGTTTCCACTTACCTTTCCTTTCTACTTTTTTTCCCCTAACAATCTGCCTTTTCGACACTTTGTGGTTCGGCATATGAATACCAAGGATATATTAGTGTTGACTTATAAGGTTCAAAGAGCCAGGTTTGTTACACAAAATTATTTCATTTACCAATTTTAGAACAATATTATGTCATTTTGCCTTGTTAAAGAGGTTAGTAACCCCTATCGATATAGATGTACCTTCTGTATTGACTAGAATTCATAATCTACTCAATAGATAAATCAACTTAATATAAATCATTTTTATTGCACCGACTAATACGTGCTCATTTATATAATACACTCAGAATCATTCTAGGGTCTCACTTACCCTATCCTAAATGTGTTTACCCTACCAAATCCTAAGCGTTCTCTCAACCTAAGCTCTATACCAACTGTAATGTTCCCTCTAAATTAGTGGTGCCTACACGATGGTAACCTCGAATCTTATTTTACAACTAGCCTCTCGACTGAAACCAACCCATTAATTTTAGGAACATGTAGGGGTAATAGTCTAAGCTTCGGCATAGTTCATAAAGCGAGAACCCCTTATCATGTTAAAGCAACTTTGCAACATATCCGACCTCGGTCTCTCCGAACCAACAACCAATAATTTTCGGTTGACTCATTCCCGATTCTTTCAGAATTATTCAACAAATATTCGAGTCCTCACTGGGGAACTCGAATATACATAACATACTTCTTGAGTTAAAACTGGCCAAGATTTGATAGTCGGTTATTTAACTATCACATGAATAAACAACAATGATTCATAGATTTAATTACCCATAGCAACTACTAAGCCTCTAAGTAAATATTTCATTTATTTTAATCTCTTTCCAAAATATTTATCAAAATATTCATCTACTTATCCCACTAGCATAAGTATATTCACAAAAAATTGTGAAAGAATTCTTATTTAAAAATCATATTCAAAAGATATAAAACAATTATTATTTGAACAGAGATAGGATAACCCCAACACTATTCCTTTAGTGTTAAATAGGGAATGAATGTTCCATACCACTATAAATAAAAAGGCAGTTAAGGGAAACCTAATCTTAAATTCATTTATTATTTACTTCTATAAATCCTTTTAATACATCTCTTTTATATATGAAATCTCCTTTACTTGAAT
The DNA here is from genome assembly GCA_030737815.1 of Allium fistulosum. Taxonomy (NCBI): domain Eukaryota; kingdom Viridiplantae; phylum Streptophyta; class Magnoliopsida; order Asparagales; family Amaryllidaceae; genus Allium; species Allium fistulosum. Next base: position 100,414,027 of record CM060906.1, on the reverse strand, counting down.
TTCAAATCCATTGATACAACCCTTTTATAAATCTCTAAGTTTATTTATAAAACTTTTTTATAAATATTCAAAATCATTTATAGAATCCTTTCCTAAATATTCAAAATCAGTTATAAACTCTTTTATAAACATCCAAAACTATTTGTAAAACTTCTTTTATAAATTATCCAAAATAATTTATAAAAATTCTTCCAAAATTTCAAGATCTCTTTTCAATTTATAAAACTCCTTTTATAAACTTTCCTTATTTAAAATAAAACTTCTTTAATAAACTTTAATCAATAAAGTTCCTTTGGTAAACAATCAATTATTTAAAACACGCTTAAAATAAACAAGTTATTATTTAAACATCCTTCGTTTAAATATCTTTAAACCACATTAAAAAAATAATGATTTTAAATAATCATTTAAAAAGTATTAACTTAACTTCAGACATTTTTAATGAAATAATTGTTTAATTATTCTTTAAATATCATATTGAAAATGATAAACCATTATCAAAGGGATAAAATGAAATATTTGATTTCACAAGTTTTGGAATGAGGCTTAGTGACCATAATGGTTCTTATTTCAATTGAATTTAACACTCCAAGTTATAACATGGGTATTTACAAATTAATCAGGTATGTAAAAGGGATCAACAAATCATAAATTAATTTTTATTTAATAATTAAATAATATTTAAACCTTTTGTTTTAATAATTAAATCTTTAATTAATAATTATACAAAAATTAACTATTAAATTAATATTAAAATAATTATTATCCTTAAATAAATAATTTAACAATACTTAATCTTTAAAGAAATAATTAAACTATAATTAATTTTTAATTAATTATTAAATAATAATTTAAACCTTTAAATAATGATTAAATACTAATTAGTCTAGTTAATTATTTAAATAATCCTTAGTTAAAACTTAAACAATAAATTGAACCTTTATGTAAAATAATTAAATCATAATTAGGTTTTAATTAAACCTTACCTTACATTTAACTTGATTTGTAATTAATTAATAATTAAACCACTTTATAAATAATTAATTAATTTATAATTAATTTCAATAATTAATTAACATAATTATTAATCCTTAATCAATTAATTAAATAATAATTAATCCTTTTAGTTATTTAACTAATTAAAATTAACTTACTTGATTAATGATTAAGTACTAATTAACTTATTTAAATTAGTTAATTAAATAATCATTAAATAAATGAATAAATAAATGACTAATATTTATTTTTAAATACATAATATGTTTCAAAACACTTTTCAAAATATACTTAAGGTGAAAACAATTTTTTTAAATTTGCATAAGAGTTCGTTTAACGAACTGCCTTTATAGCGACTATTGCTATACAACCCCTAAATTTCAAGACTTGTTTTACATTTTAAACTATTCCCAAAACTTTTACTATTTATGTTAACTTACTTTAATAAATTTTGGATAAGTTTTTGGAAACTAAAAATAAGGTTTTAAACTTTTGTAAACTTTTTCTAAAGAGTAAAGTAAGTAAAGAAGCAAGTTTATACTATGGATTTCGATGTTGCAAATAAGCAACTTAGATGCTAATTTATTTATCATATAACTCATATCAAAGCACAAAATTATCACAACATATATACATGACATACCTATCATAACCAAGAAAAGATTATAGCTTGTACACTTTACTAACTTTCGCTTCTATTTATAAGTCTAAACAACATTCACAACCAAGCATATATATGCACAAATACATCAACATCATGGCCAATCCAACAACAAATGATTTTTAACAACAATGTATACATCAAAAATTAAAGTTGGGAAATTTAATTTAAATGAGGTAGTTTTATCACCATAAGCTATCCAAAACTCTTGAAACTCTTACTAACTTTTAGTGATACCTAGCTCTTAGCCTTTTTTATTGAAAAACAAGATTTTGATGGCCTTAAGGCTATGGTAGGTTTTAGCCTAGAGCTATTATGGTTTGGCCATAGGTTGGTTTGAGTGTGGTGGGGCTTTCTTTAAAGAAGTGGAGTTGTAGAAGTGGAGGAAAGTGTTTTTAAACTAGTTTTTCATGAGTTGAAAGTGCTAAAGTTTAGGTTTTTAGACTTTAGAATTATGAAGTGGAAGCCATTAAAGCTTTCATGAAGCTAAGGAAAAAGAATGATTTTTGGGAAATGAAAATAAAATGAAATAAGAAGGGAAAGAGAATTAGGAATTAGTTTTATACAAAATGGATTAACCAAATTCCTAATAGCCACTAAGTACATGCCCTCCTCCACATGCTTTCCACGTCAACTAGCCTGTTCCCCCTCTCTTTATTTTGAAAATTCATGTTCCCCCACCCTTCTTGATCATCCAACATTCATTAATTGCAACCATGTACTTCGAGTTGCTAATATGTCACTACATGTTTCATTTTACTTTTTTATATATAATACAACCAATATTTATATTACCCTAAGTATGTGTGCGCATGTGTGTGTGTCTGTGTATGTATGTACACACACACACACACTACTATAATACATAATCCTAGTTTACTTACAAATGTATGAGTATGTATTTACCATAGAGCTCACCATGTTTCTAGCAACTTTTTATTCAATGAAAAGTCGAAAATTCAAAATAAGAATTTTGGTCACATTTTTGATTGTTCTTCGAACTAAATATTTTGTAAAAAAATTTTTAAAACCATTTCACCATCATTATTTATTATTTAAAAGAGTCTTATTTTAATTATAAAAACCAAAATTTATATTTAATATTCAAAAATCAAAGTGGTGAAATTCCGGGTCGTTACATCTATATTCTTCAAACAATATATAAACTTCTTATGGTATTTATATACCAATTCAAAAATAAAAGATTTATCCTTTTAAATTCCAAATCATCAATTATAAAATTCAAACTTTCTTTTCCAATTAATTTCTCACTTTGAAATTCCAAATTTATTTACATAATTTCTTACATCTTCTATTTTAACTTCTTTTATATTAGAACTTAAAATTATCATTCATGTAAATCATAAAATGATGTACACAACGAAGCACAAGCATCACAAACAATTTCACATATATCAAAAAAAATATGTAACGACGTTGCCTCGCCATTTATTTATGCAAAATTGCATTTTCAGATGGCTGCGATGTTGATCGTGAAATCAACATTGCCTCGCCACTGATCTTTGTGACTGCTAATGCTCGGTGGCTGCAACTGTCGTCAAAATTACTACATATAATACATCTTTGTAGTTTTCAATAAAATTTTCTAAACCACTAAAATTTATTAACCATATATATTTACATGAAAATAAATTTCTCTTCTTAATTTATTTTTCAAAAAATGCCTTTCCACAAAAATGTGCTAATATTATTAAAACTCCATGTAATATAACCTTTTCCAAAATAAACATAAAGCTCATAATATTTCTTTTAAAAATATTATTTATCTTTAAAATACTTTCTTTTAAAGTAACACTTTTTCCATAATATCTATCTATTTCTAAAATTTATTACATATGCAAACAAACATATTTTTCAAAACATTTATCCTATTTCAAAAGAATATTTAACTCAATTAAAACTTTATCTCCTTTCTAATTATTATTTATAACTTTTGTTAAACCTTTATAAAATATTAAAACTCAAAGCACTGTGTCTGACTGTCTCATCAAAGTGTTTAGGAATCCCTATCGATAACGTTGATCAGGCGCATCGATCAGAATTCTTAAAGCACTCAACCGACAATTTAACACCAGACTAATTTCAACATATTTCTTTATCAATCTATATAATTTCATATAATTGAAAATTTATTAATAGTAAATAGAAAAAACCAATCCATTCATCCACGCATACATCATGCAATCAAACATAAATAATATTTAATTATGGTGCTCGATGGAAACAATCTATCAGCTTCCGATGTGCAACTCTAATCACTAACGGATCAGGACTCCACTAACAACACTTAAATTTTAAAATCATCTTGTAAAAATAATTTATAAAGTAATTAAAAATTTTCATAGATACGTCCCAATGATTATTACCGTTAATTGTACTCATATCCTAAATAGGAAATAAGTCCTAAACTCTACCCAACATACCCAAGAGACGGGAATCTAAGTCTATCTAGACCAAGATTCGTGTTCCTTATACTCTATATTGTTTTGAACCTTCGCTCTAATACCAACTGTAACACCCTACCCTGAGACCCATAATTACAAAGGGTATTACTGGGTAATACTGTTTGTTAATGCAGAGAATTAGGCAGGTTAGGAGTGAATATTTGTAAAATTTCTTTGGGCAAGTATCAAATGCATCGAAAAATATGACTATATTTTTCTTTCTTACAAGTGGTAATTCGACATATCTGATCCAAGCATAAAACTATAATCTCGAGGTTTTAAAGATTCAAAACAATACATAATACAATATACATCACAGAATTAGACGTCGCAACAGAAGTAATATACATCAATATCTTCTCAAAAGAATGAGTCTACAAAAGAGAATACTTGAGTCAAATTTATATACATATACATCCATAACCACTAACATGTCTCAAATATACTTACCTACAAAGGTCTACACAAGAACAAACATATATATACAAGACTCAAATGGTACATCATGAATAATAATATCATCAATTTAAACTCCTTTAGCTAGTTCACATCTAAAGCCACTGAGTCTCAGTACCTGTCAAGTCTCTGTCTAACCCAAGCATTAAAATAACACCGAGTTAGACTATCTCTAATTATCACAAAAGGTGAGATATTGATAATAACAACTTGCATAAATGTCAAGGGTAGTATCCATAAATGTACTTTACTAACATAGTAATACTTCATTTAAGGCTTCACAACTTTATAGTTAAGTTTTTATGCTCATTTACAACACTCATCAAAGTCAAAGCAACCACAATAATAAGAACATAAATAATTACATCCAAATATGCAAGCAATAGACATGCACATCGCAAGTCAATACAAAAGGTTGCACTTCGCAAATTATAACTCGCGTGAAAACGAGCATCACAAGATGGGCCTGAAAACACATAATTTAATCCGCCTAAACAGATTTACCCAAGATCATGTCTGAAAACTTGACAAATAGATAAGTGTTATCAACTTTCAATTAGTGATCATAAGAGTATAAACTAATATCCCGTAACCACTTGATGACACTCAAATGATTACTCAATGCTAGTAAATTCCACTCATGCGATTAAATGTTCATTTAAAAAAGTCTAAGAATTAATCGGTAAAACAAACACGAGCATTTCATAACACTCGTTTTATTAAACCGTTTAATTCAATTTCTCATCCAAACGAGGTAGTGTTTTTATAATAAAATAGTTTCACTTTGAATGCTAATTTAAAATACCGATTTAAATAGATTTATGATGAATATAGTAGAAAGCTCCATTTAATTCATATTTAGATTTATAGAAAACTTGCTTTGAAATTACTTTAAATTTAGAGTATTATAAATATATATTCTCCAAAATCCTTCTTATCCAAACTATTCATATTTTCCATATATATATATATTAGAAATAAATTTATTTTCTAAAAGAATTTCCTTTATAATTAACTTCACAAACAAGTGCAATTAAATCATGTATTCGACAACAATTATAGAGCAAGACTTCCATGCAACAAGATTATTAAAAATTATTTTCAAGCACCCCGAAATACACAATAGTTCATCACAAATCAACTTCAAATCGATGCTAAAATCATGGCAAACTTCAAGTCAAACAAACAATTAACATCTATATGTCAAATGAACAAACGAACGATCAAATGAGCTCGACCGGACAGACAAATGGCATGACCTGGGGCTCAGCCTAGGTCACAATTGGTGCATCGGTCGCATGGACCAGTGGACATGCTGCAACGCCTAGGCTGAACCCCAGGCGATGCTGGCGGCCCTTCGATGATCCATTGGTGCTTATATCTCTAGAGTTGTTTCTTGCAACTTCCGGATACTGATATGGCTATCTTGCAAGCCTATAAACCACTCAAACTTAATGATTTAATTATTATATAATAAGGGTTCTTAGCAAACAACAATTAGGGTTTCATATGATAAGAGACAGCATACAAACTTAAGATCAATTCAATCATATATTCATCAATTCAACATAACAACAACTTGAATTAAAATCAAAGATAGTTATGAGTGTAAACTCACCTTTTCTCTTTAATTAGCTAGCCAAACAACTAATTCTACCTTGCTTCTCAAGATTTCAGTATATCCTAGAATGCATCCACCCAAAAGAAAGAACAACAAATATCAAACACTATATTTAACTGAAATCAATTAGGCTAAAAAGCGAATTAGAGTTAGGAGAACTTACTTTTGATTTTCTCTAAATTTTCTGAAATTTATTTTGATTTTTCCATGTTGATTTGCTTTCTAGGTTTTAAGAGAGAAAGAGGAAGCTCCATTTTCATTTTACTATCAAACTTAGAAATGAACGTACTGTTCATTTACTAAATACAGCTAAGGGATCCTCTTTTATTCTCAAATGGACTAAAATCTACATGAGCCCAAACCCACCTTAATTAACAAAAATAATAAAACATTTTACACTTTCTACCATTTTAAAACTCTAATATCTCATTGATTTCATTATAGAAAAATTCTAGTTATTACACTAAAATTAAGTTCATCGCCTAATCTTCATAATTAATTAATGAAACATAATTTTTAAACCCTTATTTTTAATATTGAAAACAAGGTATTTTTCATTTTTTGAAGTAAGACAACATAACACATAAATCATTTTTAACACCAAAAGTTCCTATGTTCTCTTTAAATAAATTTACACATTATTCAGAAAACACTAACACGTTACTTAACAAGTTTTAAAATAAGAATTCTATATCAATAAATTTCATATGTTTCTTTTCCAATAATATATAAAATTTAAAGTTCCCATTTAAATTCTAATTTCAATTATTATTCAAATAAAAACACTTAAATTCTAATTTCTTCAATTTAAATCTTTATTTATTCTATTTAAACAACACTAGAAAATCAGGGTTGTTACATAATGAGAAGTAATTTTACAAATGAAAAGTTTTATTGTTGTAAAAGTTTAACATAAGGCATAAATTTACACTTATATTTTGATATCTGCTTTATTGTCGACAAAGGACACTTTTGAAAAGTAAATAAAAAGCAACTAAAACGCATCCTTTTGAGTATCTTTCATTTATAGATATTTTTGTTACATTTGAAAAAGATTTAATTATTTGAAATTTTACACTTTTGTGAAAATTTCTAACCTATAAATTTGAAAAAGTTTGTTTTATATGTTAATTTTATAAGTCGAATTTAAAAGATTTTAGATAGAATCTGAATTGAAAAAAAGTTGAGGAATTTATAATATATTATTTTAAAACTCGTGGAAATTTTCAATTGCAATATGCATGTATTATTGAATGGAAATTAAAGGAATTTTGATATAAAATCTTGAAAATATGCATTAATAAATGGTTTAAATTTTGGAAATTATTTCTAAGGCCGATGTGAATATAGCTAGTAGCCAAAAATGAGTTTCAAAAGAAATATATTTTTATATATATACACAATGTATTGGTTGAAAAGTATCACTTATTAACTAATTATAAAACAAAATGAACTTAGAATTATAATTTAGTATCGACATTTATTACTAGTTAACGATGATTGAAATCGACTAGTTACTAGATAAAATGATTTATATATACATGATAAAATGGCTTTAAATTATATGAAATGATGTCGTAGAAAAAAAATGAAATGAAATAATGTTTTAAAATAAAGTAAGAGTATTTCAGAAATAGCCGAAGTTATTCCAGGATTAATTTTGAGTAACTAATATTGAATTGGTTAAAATATAAAGAATTGAGTTTTGAAAGTTGAATGTTTTTATATAATGATGTTCTTAAGACACGTTGAAAATGAATTAGCTTTGGAAATCAGAATTATATTATTTGTGTTAAAGGAATACTTAGGAATTGATATGAAGTAATTAACTTGAGATAAATTTTATTTATGATTGCCTATGAGATGATTTTAACATGAAACGTTAAAGTAGAATTTTTAGAAAATTTGCTTAAGCATAATTTGGAGAATATTTTTAAAAATACTATGCGATGATGAAAATTAAACATTAGTTGAAGTTAATAAAGAATTTTATGGTTTTCAAATCTTATTTGTTTTGTGAATAATAAGATTTGAGATCCATGATTTTGATTTAAAATCTAAATTAGAATCAACTAGAATTTTAATTAGAGGCAGAAAAGAGTTAAACATCCTATAAATTAGATTTTATTATGGTGAACTAGTTAGGATAGCCAATTTAGTGTGCTTTGGACTAGCTAGAAATGAACATTATTAATTTGAGACATAGTGGTTTGTACCAAAAATTAGTGTGGGTATTATTTATGAATTTTGGAAATATTTGAAACAATAATGAAAAACATATTAATATCATATTTAAGTAACAAAATATGACGTAGTTTGAGAATAATAATACTAATAAAGAGATATTTACCATGAATATTTTTGGAATAAACTATTATTTTTGATGTAAATAAAAAAATGATTTTTGGAATTTAATGTAAAATGTTGTTATTTTTCGAATAATAATATAGTTGTAAACAAAATGATTTAAATAAATACTATTTTTTGATGTAAAGTGATAACAATATTATTATTTGAAGGAAATTTTAAGGAAATTATTATCATCATTGTTGTTATTATTTTTAAACAGTAATGTTTAGGATATATAAGTAATATGTTGAAAATGAATTATTTTTGAAGTATATCATCATTTAAAAGAAAATATACTATTTTGAGATATTAGGTGTAAGTTATTTAATCTGACGAGTGTATTTAATCTAACAAGTAATGTAACAACCCGTATATTTTATGATTGAATATTTAAATATTTTATTTAAATATAGAATCGTTAATCGGATTGAAGTTCGAAAATTTACTTTTTGCAAACAGTCGAATTAGGACTCGAGACCACTTCCATTGAGTCCAAAACGCCGTTTGCGACCTTTATGAGTATAAACTTTGATATGTTTGGAGTTAGTGGAATTTTGCTACTTTTTCACTTAGGGCTTTGGTTTGGGTTTCAGCCCATTAACCCCACTTATCAACCCAAGCTACACCCCACTCCTCTTCATTACTTCATAACATTTCCTAATACTCAAGCTTCATCAAAAATGGGGGAAAAGATTGGAAATGGAAATTCCTAAGCCCTAGTTCCATTGCAAATCCAAGTTCTAGCTCCAAATTCAAGAAGAAGCTTTGGTAAGCCTCCTCTTCTTCTTCCCCAACTCGTTCTCCTTTCAATTTCAGAAATTTCTAAACCTATCTTAGAAAATGTTTCTCTTTAAGCTTAAATTCAAGCTTCTTGAGTTGGGATTGAAGAGTGGTTGATCCTCCTTTGTTTTCAAGCTTCTCCTTCCTTGTTTTTGTGTAAAAAGGTGAGATTTTTATCTCACATCTATGACTATAATTATCTTTGGTTGTTGGGTATGAATTCCTAACACTTCTTCATGTGCATTTACCCTTGATTTGGATTGGTTTTGTGAATATTCCAATTTTTGGTTTTTGAAGTCAAATTTGTGTGAAAATCATTTTATGGATGTTTGATCATGTTTTTGGTGATGCATCAAAGAGCTTATAGGGCCGGGTCGCCTATTGGCATAAACCCTTAGCACCCATTGCTCGTCTGGTTGCATTTGCAAAGAGATTGCATCTTCATTTTTTAGGCTGAAAATACTGGAAATCCTAGTTCAGTCGACTAAAATCTCTGTTCAATCGACTGAACCTGGAAACAGAAAGTTTCAAGGCATGATTCAGTCGACTGAAATCTCTGTTCAGTCGACTGAACCTGGAAACAGGAAGTTTCCAAGCATGATTCAGTCAACCGAAATCTCTGTTCAGTCAATTGAATTTGTTGTTTCTGCCCACTTTGCCTTTTGGGATTGAATTTCCAATTTGAATCGATTCGTGATGATCCTATTTGTTGTTATCATTTATTATGACTTTGATGACTCCTTTTTCGGGATTTTTGAATATCCATTTCGATGGATTCTTTATCGGTTTAATTGGATTTGATTCACGTCTTCGAATGTGAATTTTAATGATTGATTGTTTCTACAATCATTTCTATGACTTGTCACTTTAAAAATACAAAGGTTTCTATACTAGTAGTAAATAATCAAACTCTTTCATCAAAACGATTTCAACACTACTTTTAAATACAAAGATTGTTTATAAAACCGTTTTCTAATCTATTAGTATATACAAACCTTTACCTCATTCGTATGAGAAAATCTAATTAAACGGCTTAGCAAAATAAGTGGTATGAAACGCTTGTGTTTACTTCGTCGGTTAATTCTTTGACTTGTTCGATTGAAACTCTTGTGACAATATTCGAGTGGAAATCTACAATTTGTTCGTAAATATTTAAGTTAAGCTAGTGGTTATGGGACATGAAGCTAAACTCTTTTATTTACTAGCTTACTGTAATCGACACTTCTTGATGATCGATGATGATCATTTTATAGTTTAGACTAGCAATGTGCGATGTCTCTTTGTCCACATGGAGGACTATACTTCGTTTTATTGAGCTTCGTCTCATTTCTTTGTGGGCTAGCGACCCATGTACTTTTAATGTGTTTCGATTCATTGGATGTACCGTTTGTACTACATCGATGTCTCGGCTTTTCGATTCATTGGACGTACCGTTTGTACTGCGTCGATGTTCCGAATTGTTATGTGTTTCGATTCATTGGATGTACCGTTTGTACTACATCGATGTCTCGGCTTTTTGATTCATTGGACGTACCATTTGTATTGCGTCGATGTTCCGAATTGTTTTGTGTTTCGATTCATTGGATGTACCGTTTGTACTACATCGATGTATCTGCTTTTCGATTCATTGGATGTACCGTTTGTACTACGTCGATGTTCCAAATTATTTGTGATACACGTGTTGGTGAGTTTTCATGCTCCCGCTTGGGATTGGCCATCCTTTTCTTGTGATTTCTAGATTTCTATTGATCGAGTTCTGGAATTTATGCTTCACCAACTTTTACAAATCGGCATTGAAATGCATGTCGTTATTTGTGGCTTGGTGAATTAAATTAAGAATATGACATTCTTTTTATCTTTGAGAAGATTCTTGTGATATTGATTAATCTCTGGATTGATTTTCGATTAGATACTTATCACAGTATGGCTTTATGGTTATCATGTGTTTTTGTCATATCTCTTATTCTATATCACTTTATCTGATATTTATAGCTAGACTGATCCGTTTATTATTTTCTTCTTAAATAATACTCGGGTCAAATTGAGATTTTACAGGTGCTTCTTCATGACTTCTTATCTGGGACTATCATCTGACTTTTGGCTAACTACTTTAGCATTGTAGTTTTTGGTTGTATACATTTGATATATTGACTCATTGATGTATACATATTCTATTGTCTAGCACTTGTATCTTTTCTTTTGTGATATTGTGGATCTTGTTTGACCACTATTTTGATGTACACTTTCATGTGATATATCCATATCTTATTCCGCCTTTGTGATATGAATGTCTGTGACTGATTTGTGTTATGTTTATTTCTATATTTGTTTCCGAAGTATATATACATAGCCATCGTGTAATAGCTTTGAGTTTGTATCGGTATGTTGGATTTTCCCTTGAGATGAAAAGTTATATTTTTATCTGGCATAACGGTGCTCGCACAAAGCAATTACAAGGATGGTCGCTCCTCAACAGCCTTATTCTCCGTGCTAGTCGACGTCATTACCACGTAGTGTCCTTGGCTAGCGTGGGTATAGAGGTAGGGCGTCACAAGTAATATGGACTAAGTTGCTTACTAGTGAACTTGTATGACTGTTTATTTTAATTAACCACTAACTCGATTAGTTACTGTTTTGAAATTGTTTGAAATGGTTTTTAAGTATTTAAATATGAAAAGGATACTTCATAAACTTGTACTAAAATCTATGGTTGGAATTTATAAATAATTTGAGAACCTTTAAAATAGTATTTTAAAAAGCATGAAGCTTGAATTTTTTTTTCAAGTTTGTTTATTAATTATTATTTAGAGTTTGAAGAAAAGAAGTTTTTAATATTAAACTTCTTTGAAAATGAATTTTATGGATTTGGAACTTAGAATATTGATATGAATATTTTATGGGTTTTGAAACAAATATAGTTTTGATTTGAATGGAGATTTTAGTATAATAGAATATTTTTAAATACAGAACTTGAGTTATTTGGCTTTAAAGAAAGAAGAGGGTATTTATACCTAAATTGTTTGAAAAAAACTCTACGGAATTTTATAACTATAAAAATGATTTTGAAGTAATTTTTAGTTAATAGAATTTGAATTTGTGTTTGTTATAGTAATATTGTGTTTACCGTGCCTAAGGAATCATCCACTTATGATACCTATATATTAGATTGTGATGGTGATATGCCAGTAGTGCATTCTATTTAAAAATATGCTATATTTGTATATTATATGATTAGAACCACCTCGGTGATACGCTAAGGAATGGAGACCGCATTGGATAAGCATGCATAGAGAGTTCGTAGTGGACAACTAGGTAGGTGAATGACTCGCTATTGAGGTATGTTTTATGGGAAAGCTAGCGCCATAAGTTGTTTCGCCTTTTAAGACTTTATAGAGAGTAAGGAAGTCAGCACGTTTGAGTAGTCTTCTTGAAAGTTTGGCAAGTATTCACGCATGTTTTTTGTTTATTTCATCTGCGAACTTACATTGACGATTTAGCGGTTATAGTAGAGACGAGTCAGATTATGAGGTGAATGTAGAGATGGAGTTTAGAATACCCCATAGGAGTTGATATGATACGAGGAAACGAAGTTGGTCCATGTACGACAAAGGAAATGTTTGGATATGAGTGTGATGAAGTTCGAGGAGATGACCATTAGTTTCTCATCATGAGCTCTTTTCTAATAGGTTTCTCTTTTGGTTAGCTGTAGATTAGTTTGCTCGTCGAGTCGTTTGTTTGCATGTTTGCTTTAGCTATCCGGTTAAAATAGGCATGGATGTGAGGATGCTAGGATTGATTGCATGCACGTCCTTCTGACATTTTTGGTTGCTAAAATTGATTTATTTGAGTTATACTAGTTTTCTTTTTTCAATGTGTGGCTTGTATGTATGTACATTCCAACATAAGATAGATACCCATAGTTAGGTGTTTAAATTAATGTTTGATAATTATATATGCTATTTATTGTTCATTTATATATGTGTTTACTGATTTCATTTATGGATTTGGTTATTTGTTTGCACTTTGATACTAACGTTGCATATTGATGTATGGACGCATATTGAAATATATATTTGCATATAATAGGATGTTTGTATACATATTGGTTGCACTGCATTTGCATTCATATAGGAGGCTGATTTAGTTGCATTTGCATTCATATCATATCATATCAACTTTTATCTACCATATGTACATTATACTTTTGGTTGTGTTTATGTGTGTATTGTATTACGGATGTTAGATGGCTATAGTTATGTCTATTTTGTATGTTTGTATGTTTAAGGCTAGTTGCACTATCCACCTTGGGGAACTTCAAGGACAAAATTCTTTTAAGGTGGGGAGGGGGGATGTGCATTACCCCGTAATTTTACTAAATTAAAAGGGTAAATTCATAATTTTAACATAAAGGACAAAATCGTAAATTTCTACAGGATTTGGAATTAGACTTTAGGACCTATTCCATTGAGTGCAGAATTTTGTTTACAGTCAAAAAACATATATAATTTGCTTAATTTGGTTAAATGGGCTAAAAATTATAAGAAGTCAAACTAGTGGCATTTTCGTAATATATTAAATATGAGATTTTAGCCTAGCTACTATTATTTTCAGCCTATAAATAGATTCTTATCCTCATTCTTTTGGCTAGAAAAAATCCTTCCACCACTTTTAAAACCCTAATCCTATAATTAATTACAAATTCTCCAAATCAATCCCTAATCGACCAAATCAAATCCAAATCAAACGCAATAGTATATGAAATCGATTACAAAGAAGATAGCTATGCAAATAAATCAAAGCCATTGATAAATTTTTAGTTTTGAAGGCATGAAAATTTTGGATAGTGGAGGTGGGGAAGGATTTACATCAAATCGAAGAAGATGCGCGATGATTCGATGAGTGGGATTCATCGTATTTGTGTATATATTAGTAAGCATAGTAATTTATACCTTATGATCTCAAACCGGATTATAAATGATGAAAGTAATAAGTATGAAATAATTTTATTATATACACCTGATTAGGATGTAGTATGCCATGACTAGATGATTAAAAATTGGATTTTTCTCAGTTGTAATTACAAAAGTTAACCGCCCTCTTATTTTAAAAAGTGTGAAATATAAATATGTTCCAAATTAGACAATACGAAAATTGTAGTTCACAATGACACAAATCCACTGGTAGTATTCGTTCGTTGATTGGGTTTATGGTTTGATCAGAAATGCGTCAGAAGTTCAGTAAACGTGGTCTATCCGTTTCAATCCAACGATGAAATAGCGGCGATTGGACAATCACAGACATGAACGCAAAGAGGGGCTTGAGCAGTTGGCCTTCAAGGTACTAATTTGTATCACATGACCGGAGATCACCGGAATTAGTGGAATTGTAGCTGATGTGGTTGTCAAGTACAGGTGGCCGAAGATCCCATGGCGATAACCGGATGATGGCGCATAAGGAGGGGAGTTTACGGATGTGGTCTGATTTGGCGATGGAGGCATTAGGTGCATATGGCGGTGAAGTAGATCGATGGCTAGGTTTTTGAGAGGACGGAGTTGAAGTTTTCTGAGTACTGTAGCTTCGGAAATATTAAAAATAAAAATAGTTTAATTATAAATTAAATAATTACAAGTCTGCCAATAATCTTTAAATGCAAATATCTCGCGCATACAACCTCTGTTTTATAAGCGGTTTGTTGCATTAGGATCGTAGCAAGACAAATAATGTTGGGGTTTGCTATGTTTTGGGCTATTTCAAAAATATGTCTTATTTTAGTGGATTCATCTTATGGAGTTTATACTAGGATGTTTAGTGTACACTTGTGGGGAAAGTAGTCATCGATAGTACTAGTGACGTTGATGACGACGAGTTGGGACTTGATCCTATAGCTTCATAAACGGTGCGACGAGTTTGAGTTTTAGGCTTGATTCCAATGTTGTCGTCGACGTTATGGGAATGTATAACATGGATTTGACCTCAATAGTCACATGCATTTTTCGACATTTGAGGTAGGACTTTGAGCTCGGTCATTTTTACGTTTTTGGCATTCGAGTCGGGACTTCGTATCATTTGCATATGGTTTTGGCATTCGAGTCGGAACTTTAGGCTCGGTCGTTTGCATACATTTTCGACATTCGAGCTGGGACTTTGGGCTCAGTCGTTTGAATACGTTTTCAGCATTTGAGCCAAGACTTTAAGCTCAGTCGTTTGCATACGCTTTGACATACGAGCCGGGACTTAAGGCTTACTCGTATGTATACGTTTACAGTGTATAAGCTTGGATTTTGGGCTTGGTCGTATGCATAAGTTTGGGATGATGGCGAATTTGGACTTTGGGCTCAGTCGTGACATAGTATTTTGGTATATGATTAGAACCAGTAGGCATTTTAGTGAGACCTGAACATATGATGTCACTATGGTACTATATATTATTTAGCTGACTTGTGTGGCACAGGTTAAATTTGGATTTCGAGCATAAGTGTTGTATACTAGCTTATTAGTATTATACACTTATATTATGCATTTCACTGACCAGACGTATATCTGACCCCCTATATCATTTTTTCTTTTTAGTTATACTCTTACGACTGATGGTGACTTGGAGGAGCGATGGTGCGACGGCGAAATGCATTTCTTTGTTTCTTAATTATCTACTATGTTATTATATTTGTCCAGGATTGTATTGCTGATTACTCTTATTTTATTCCTTCTGCTATGAGTTTCAGAAACTGTAGAATATTGTATATAGCTATGTGATCTGTTTTATAATTTGTTTAAAAATAATCTAACATCTGCGATGCCAATTCCACTTTTAGACGTGAGTCGAGATGTCGTAGAAGGCGGGTTGTTACAGGTGAGGCTGAAGGCATGAAGTTTGAGAGCCTCAAAAACATGTCTGAATAAGACAATGACAGAGCTGCCCCATTCAAGGAATGCTCGATGCACAATTGAGTTAGCCATTGATAGGTTGATAGCAATAGGATCATGATGAGGCTAAGAGATAGATTACCTATCTTTATCAGTGAATTTGATGAGCTAATCTGCTTCTAAACTGAGTGCTTTGGACACTTGGTGAATAGACTTGGTCGACCAAACCAACTTATCTTTGGTATCAGGATTATGCTCTTCAGTTGGCTATTGCTGAGCTTTCGGGTTTGCGGTGGCTGGTTGTTGCAGGCCATTCTTAATTGACCTGGTGTCGAACTTACTCTACGAACACCCCTTCCTAGATCACTCTCTATCTCGTCCTTAAACGCACTGCACTCGGTGGAGTGACCGTTGATTTGATGGAACTTGCAATGCTTGCGTTGCCTTAAGGTTTCACTCTCCTCTCGCTTCTTTTAGCATGCACTCTTTGATACAGTACTTGGTCCATGATTATAAGATATATTAATTCTGTATCTCGGTTCAAAGTGACATAATCAGTGTACCTGACTTGCATCGGGTGCTATCTTCTGCATGCTTTATATTGTTATTCAACATACCGTTATGTTGAAAATATGTATTTTCATAGAGGCTAGCTTTGCTAGGATGCTAGGCTTCACCGTCGCTGTCATGGAGTTTATCATCTTATATTTACATGATGTCGTTTGTGCGCTGATAAAAATCGGTAAGGACATGGCCGACTACTTTTGTAACTTTTCCACATTCTTGATTTGAACTCACCCCCGAGCGTAGGGAAACTAACAGACTGTTCTTGTCGACACCCATAGTCTGGGTGGACTCCTTGTTAAAGCAGTTTACATATGACCGAAGATTCTCGGTCAGCCCCTAATTGACGTTATCTAACTCACTTGCCATTTATGGGTTCTTGAAGCAAAGAAAATAGTTTTAAAGTTTGTGCACAGTTGGTTCCAAGAATGAATGCTGCCCACTTATAGATGAAGGAACTAGCAGGCAACATGTCCTATAAGTGTAGACGGAGAGAGAAGGTATTTTTCAGGGTCGAAGAGCTGACCGGTCCATATGATGGAGTTGAAAGCAGTAACGTTGTCCGATGGTTAGCACTACCATCGTATTTGTCGATAGGCGACATGGCGTACTAGCTTTGGATGTGTGTACTCAAGATCTCCTTAGAGAATGACTTTCCATTCTTGTTATTTGTCAACGCTTTGCCTATGACATTCTCGGGTTACATTCTGTTAAGTTGTTAGTAAAGAAGGATCATTTCCTCCTACATGTCAGCCTTTGCCTGTTGCGGACCTGTTTGGCCAGCAATCAACGACAATCAGCGTTTTGGTACAGTGGGATATTAGTTTTGGTTGTATGTTGGAGAGCAGTGATGATGATGGATTGGAGAGAGGGACCTTCCCATATACACGAAAGACGACAATGAATGCTTTGCTCGCCTGTCCATAGACGTTGGTCTGTCTACCCCTATGGGATTAGGGTACTATTTGTTTAGTATAAGTGACCACTTGTTTGACCACTTATTGATAAATAAGCACTTTCAACTTGTTTGTTTTGAACAAGTGTTCAGATCTAAAAGACTTATTTAGTAAAATAATGTTAAGCACTTTTATAATGCTTTTTCCAATTTTGAATGCTTAGTATAATTTCTTCTATATATACCCATAGTTACTATACTAAACATTCAAAAATTTAAAATAAAAGATTTTGAATATTCATTTTACTCAAATTTTCAAATATTTTAAATTATAATTTTTTTATTACTTTTATAAAGTCAAATTCATTTTCAAAAATAAAAAACAAAGAAAAAAAATCAAGTATATTTTAAATATTTGAAAAAAAGATTGAAAAATACAAATTTCTAAATAACATAATTTTTATAATTATTTTTTAAAGATTAATTTTATTAAATTGAATTTTTGGAAACTTAATTCATGAAAATTTAATTTTAAAAAATGAAATCTTGAAATATAACAAATAGAAATTTAGATCTTTCAAAATTAATTACTTTTAAATAATTATATACTCGAGCGTCCACAAAACTCAAGTATTTTCAAAATTAAAAATTTTCAAATTTCAACCTGTTAAAAAATGAAATTTACGGTTCAAAATTTTCATTTTAATAATTACCACATGAATAACCAAATAATATGAAGGGCAATATTATCAAAAAGACATTTGCATTAGTTCCAATTAGAAGTTTTAAAATTATAAACAAACAACCTTTTGCAATTCAGCAATCAGCATTTAGCAATCAACATTCCGCTTTCAGCAATCAGCATCCAACTTTCAACATTTTAAACAAACGAAGCCTAGAAGTATGTCGATGGTGCTCTATGTTCTTGGTCGATAGAGTGAGCATTAGCACTAAGATGATCGAACATCAAGTCTTAAGCTTTGTTTGTTGCCGAAGGCATTTAAAAGAAGATGGTCGTTCTATTGAAGGGAAATGATGATTCCTTGGTTCTCTATACACGACCAATTCTAGATCCAGATCAATAGCGTGATTTGACTCATGCACAACATGCATTATCCTATGGTGAATAGAAGCTACCACAGTTGAGGTTTCTAGCATTATCCTTTCCTAGGTGGTATTGATGAAATTATAAGTGCTGGGAATAGTAGGCTGGGCATGAATAAGATCTGTCATTGGCAGGGGCAGAGGGATTAAGTTCATAGTTGTTTGAGCATCCGGTCTTGTCCTCGGCTCATTCACTTCGCGGGTTAGAGTTCCCACATTAGTTAAGCCTTAAAGTACACTTCGCCATACATCATTGCTTAGCCAAAGAATGTGACAAGCAGCACTAACAACAATATTGCTGTTAGTATCACGATCATTAGAGTTAATACTTTCATTGTCACTATTAGGATTTATGACAACCACTAAAATAGATTTTAGTAGAGAAGTAAAAATAAAGAAAGGTAAGAGCTTTTAAGGGAGACCCTCCTTCCACCTTCAAAATGTTGACTAAAAATATATAGCCAACCTCAGAATTATGCTAATGTGTTTGTACTAGCAAAAATTACTTGCTAATACTAGGCTTAGAAATAAAAATGAGGAGTAAATGAGTAAACGACATATGATGTAGAATGATTCGGCTAGGCTTGCCTACATCCATTATAAAGATATCTTACTATATTGATCTTTTACAATTACAATTAATTACAAGAGAATAATATGCAATTAAGCACTTAAGATTAATGTTACCAAACTTAAGAGCTTTTGTATTTTGTTTGCCGGAAATATGAATTCTGAGCTTAGAAACCAACTCCTTTGATGTAGTATGATAATGGTACTTATAGCACCTGATGTTGATCAGTGAATGACTATGATTGTGCAGTTAATATATGGAAATTCATTCTGGCCACTGTAGATTTAGTCGCTTCGACTTATGTGGGACAGTTGTAAAGGTGATACAATTGTGTAGCTGAGATGGATACCAGTTATCGTTCCCAACTAAGAGCGTGCTTTGTGCCGAGAAAGGTGGCATGTTATAGGAGTGTGTGTGCTTTTGGTAGACACACCATAGCAGTTAGTGGGCTCAACTGTACCTTTTGTCATATATCATGTTGTTCCAGAAAACAAAACTGTATAGAAGCTTCTTGTGTACAGTAGTGGCCAGTTGCTTATTGTCGAAAACTACAAAGAACAAACCTGAAAATTATTTGGGCTGAAGAGGATGAGCCGTGCCATGCATATGGTGATAAGACGGGTTGTATAGGACTAGTCTTAGGTGGGTTAGGATAGAGCCGGACCAAAGATTGATCACTTTTGAGCTGGACCAAAGACGAGTAAGGCCAAAGATAAATTGTTTGGGGTTATGCAGTGGAAAAATCATTTCAGTGCCAAACTCAGACTCCTATAATCTTCAATGTCTATCTTTGTCCACACTCTACAATCATATAATGCACAATCGTATTTATAACACCTATTCTAAATACAGGTACATCCCAGGTAAACCAAGCATAAGCTCCAACGAGTGTTACTAAGTTATATCTGGACATAGACGTAGACGAGACAAATCGACTAATGAGAGTTGCTGAAACTATGTTCGGACAATCTACAGCGTAATTTATTTCAAGTCTAATCGACCAATTCTATTTTTTAACTACAATAATTCAAAGAGGAGATCAGATGCTTAAGAGGAAGATACACTAAAATACACTACCAATTTGCCATTCAACATACCTTAAACACCGACCGACCTACTCATGGTTGGTGGACTGAAGGCAAATGAGGTATGAGAGATATATCACTCACATAACATATTAATTTGCAAACTGCTGGGAAGGAACCACACCCTAAAAATTTAACATTGGAAAGCACAGGATATTCTTTCCAAGGCAGAACTAAGTGGGTTCAATAAAGAAGTTCAGTTGCTGCTTAAATGTTCTAAAAATCCATGTTAGAGTAACTCCGTCACCATATTGGCAAATACATACGGTTAGAATGGCGGCATCGCAACACTATCTGCTTACAAAAATAACCATAAGCACACTACTAAAGCATGGATTATGAATAGAAAAGCATACCCATGTTTTGAAACTACTCCTTATGATTTTGTAAAAATGAAATTTGCATGCCATTTTACTTTTTCCTTACTTAGACAGTATAATAAAAGAAATGAAATACGTACGGTATTGAATTCTTCTTAATTGAGGTTATAGAAAGCCAGGTGACATTATATATATATGTATGTATGTATGTATGTATGTATGTATGTATGTATATGCATATATATGTATATATGTACATGCGTGTGTATGTATATGTGTATGTGTGTGTATATACATACACACTATATATATATATCCATAACGCAAAAAAAAATTGTCGATGAAGTTGATAAACTTTCCAGTGTAGACTAGGTCGTGAGGTTGCTTTTTATGTCCAGGCTTCAAACTCCCAAACTGAACATGCTCTCAAAAGGCTTATAACCAGCAAGATACTCAACAAAACAGAAGAGGATGTTGAAGGAATTGGAAGGGTGACCACCAAATAGGTATGCATGCAAGGGGATAGTATATAGTGTGTGTAAGTTTCGAACTCAAATAAATACAAGTCAATATTTGTACACTCATGCCTTCACACAGTTATGTTTAGAATGTTGGCGATTCAAAAATCAACTGCATAATCAACTATTCCATCAACCCCACATAATCTAAACTAAAAAGGGACTACTCAATTCTTTTATGCCATATACTTGAGGGGAAAAATAATTCTCTCATCACCCTTGGATCTGCAATTTCAAGTAAACTTAGGCAATTAAAGAAAGGTTAGGAGACATATAGGTTTAAATCTTTTTGAAATCTAGGGTTTCCTCTCAGCCATGGGGGAAAATCAATTTCCTCACCAAATCCTCTCAAATCTCTCCCAATCTTCTTCTCTAATCAGACCACCTGAGGTTTCTCACATCAGAAAGCCATCAGGGGTTATCAGCATAGATGATGAAGGGTTCAAGTTGGTTCAATCAAGGCAACAAAGAAGAAAGGAGGCCAAAAAAGCTCAGGAGTCACCATCAGTTCCTCAATTTGACAACCAAAAAGGCAGAGTTGGTCAAATTGCAACCAACCAGGGCGAAAAGAGGAATGTAATGGTGTCAAATCAGAGAAAACCAATAGCCATCTCACTGAACAGAGAGCAAGGCCGGAAGTCTTGGGCAGATATTGTTGCTGATCAACCTCAAGAACCCAATGTTGAAGAAAGCAGTCTTGAGCATTTTGCACCAATCAGAATAAATAACAAGAAGTACGGTTTGGTTAAAGAAGAGGAATGTAAAAGAGCCACTGAATCTTGGAATAATTATGTTCTTGTTTATGTAGTGGGCACCAAACCTTACTACTTGTTTTTTAAATCTTACATACAAAGAGTATGGAAACTGATTGGTGAATTTGAAATCTTTACTAGAGAGTATGGATTCTTTCTAGTAAAGTTTAAGGAATCTCAAGACTGTAACTCAGTTTTAAAAAATGGACCATATTTCTATAACGGCAAACTCATCATAATGAGAAAGTGGTCTGATTCTTTGAAGATGGACAGAGACTTATTATTGTCTATGCCGATCTGGGTAAGATTACCCTGTGTTAATCTGAAGCTATGGGACAGAGAGGCTTTCAGTGTTATGGCAAGTATCATAGGTAAACCCATAAAAATGGATGCAGCCACAACGTTGAAGACGAGATTGAATTACGCTCGTCTTCTGGTCGAAGTGTCTGTAGAGGATGAGCTTCCTAATGAAATTTTTCTTTCTTTGTATAATGGTGAAAAAATTACTCAGAAAGTTGAGTATGAATGGGTACCGCCAAAATGTAATGTATGCAAATGTTTTGGGCACACTAGAGATCAGTGTAACCCAAAACAGACTTGGGTACCCAAGAATCATAATCAAGAAATGCAAGAAAAAGAAAACACATATCCAAATTCAGGAATCAATTCAATATCACAAAAACAAGTTATGGAATCTGAAGATAATGGTGATCGGATCAATCAAACAGATGTCATCTCCGATCACAGAAAGAAAGATAGTGTGCTCTTTGATCAAGATGATCAAGTCATAGTAGAGGAAGCCCATCAAAATAATTCAGGGATCATAAACGAAAATCTGCAGAGCAACAAAATGGTGGGTGAAAAGAATACAAAGGTCTTAGAATCTGTAACCCCACCAGTTACAGATTCTTGTATTATTACAGATAAGCAAGATACTAATAATAAATATGACAATGAAGAATGTCTGCAATCTGCAATCTCAATTTTGGACAAGCCTCCTGAAACAGCCCCTCCACCTGAGCAGGCTGCAGTGACTGAGAAGTTTGACTCAGACATGCCTCGCCCTGCGGTTCCATTCGATATTTCAACTATAGTAATCCCAAAAGGTAATAATCACTCAGGTAATGAATTGGATATGGTGGATGCTGTTGATCAGTTTGATATATCTGAACTGCATATATCAAAAACAAAGGTTATTGGTAAGAACAAGGGTAATAAAGAGAAGAAAGCTTTTAAACAAAAATACATATCTATTAATCCAGATTGGGATGAAATGTCAACCAGGTTAAAAGCTAAGAGTGTGGAAAATAAGAGGAGAGGTAAGGGTACCACAGTGTCAGGTACCATTTAAATTTCCTTTTATTATTATATATATGTCTATATTTGCTTGGAATGTCAGGGGGATAAATTCCCCTGCTAAACAGTCTGATATCTTATATATGATTAACAGGTATAAACCTACCATTATTGCTTTATTAGAAAACAAATTGAATGATGATAATTATGACAAATTTTGTTTTAGATTGTCTAGTAACTGGAAATCTACAAATAACAATGATTTTGAATGTAAAGGAAGAATTATTGTTATTTGGGATTCTAATATTTGGACAAACTTAAAAATTAATAAAAACAAACAATTTATTGATTGTCAGTTTAAAAATAGTGGTGGTTTCCTTATTCAAATTACTAGTGTATATGGTAGTAATTATGAAAATGATAGAAATGACTTATGGTATAATCTGACAGTATTGAATTCTAAGTATAATCTCCCCTGGATCATTATGGGGGACTTTAATACTGTTTTTCATGCTTCGGAAAAATTTGGAGGTTGTAAAATTCCTGAAAGTAAATTTGATAAAGTAAATAATTTCTTATTAAACACTGGTCTTATTGAACCAATTATTAGTGGGAATAAATATACTTGGAAGTCTGGTGTAGCTAAGAATATCCATTGTAAGCTGGATAGATTTTTAATCAACAAAGAATTTTTAAATATTTTCCTAGACTTTATTTGCTCTACACTTGAGCAAAATTCCAGTGATCATTCTCCCCTTCTTTTAAATCTCTTTTCCACTGAGAATGTTAGTAATATTGTTTCTCCTTTTAGTTTTAAAAATAGCTGGGTTTTAGAAGAGGATTTTAAAACTTTGATGGTTAATAGTTTAAACTTTTCTTGTGTTGGCACTAAACAATTTCAATTCAGTATGTCGTTGAAGAATATTAAATTCAATATTAAGAATTGGAATAAGAATAATTATTTAAATAATAATATACTGGATTATTTTAGGAAAGAGGGTAAATTCTTACAAAATTTGGCTGATAATAATCCTGGAGATAAGGATATTGCCAACAATTTTTTTAATAACCAGAAAAATTTATCTAATGATGTAACAAACCGGATTTTGCCCGCTCGAAAATCGACATCCATACTTTACATCGTACTCGAATGCCGCAGATTCGACCGTTCAAATCCGAGTCGCCGGAGCTTATAACACAATTAAGTAAACAACACAGTGGAAGAAAGAAAACAATATAGATATACAACATCTGATACAATATCCAGATACAATGATGATACAATGAATATCTATATACATCAGAGATATGATACAACAAATAGCAGCGGAAAAGAAAAGATAACATCAGCAGCGGAACAATATCAATAGAAGTGATAACTCCAAAATGATCTTCAGACAAGAATGAATCCACAACTCCAAGATAAGCAACTCCGATGAATGAACTAGCTCCAGATAATCTACTAAACCTGAATATCTGAAAAACCCAACTCTAGACTGCCCGTGTGGAAAATAGTGGGCACCCAGAGTTTAGGAAGGGAACAATAAACTCCGGATCAGTCATGGGACTGGTGTGAGCAACAAAAACAGTTTATCTTTAAACAAACCAAAAGGCTTTTAAACATTTAAATCCGCAATGTTTTTGGAAAATGAAACTACCATAAAGCCTCCCGCCACACACACAATGCAATCGCAGAATTGGAGGAGATTTCTCCTTATGATAGTCAAACATGCTTACTACGCAAAATCAAAACTCTTTTGATATTATTACTAGTGCATAGTGTAGAAAAACATTTCGAAAATATAATATTAATCTTAGCCGGCATACAACATTTCATCGTATGCCTACTATAGCTACCATGTTCAATAGCAGGTTACCGCCACATTCCATAGCAGGTAATACAACTAAAACCGTACAGGGTTCGTATTGTTTCTTTGGATTTCCAACAAATGATCAGGCTAAGGAACTTCCTTACCGAAATAGAAACGCCTCTGGAAAGACGCCCCGAGAACCTAACCGGATCTCCGCAAACCAAAAGGCCGACGCTACCTCACGCTCTAACTGAGCTGTAACTAGGTAACTAACACACGAGTCATGTCATCCCCCGGTCGTTACCGACCTTTATCCGAGGGCCCTCGATCATAAAGCAACAACCACAAAGTATAATAACTGTGCAGCATCCACATAGGTAAAATATCTGGGCTCCATACCATGATATCATCTTTTATCCAGAAGGAAATGACATACCCTAGGGGCGCTACCCCTACAAACCTTTGCCGCAACATTCCTGTTTTGACCATTACCGGGTTGTGAGGCTCGACGAAGTCTCGTCCACAAGCTACGCTTTTTCACAAAGCCACGCTTTTTCACAAAGCACGCTTTTCCACAAAGCCACGCTTTTTCACAAAGCCACGCTTTGATCAACAAATGATCATCAGCACTTCGTATGCCACATTACCAAATTGGGACTGTATCACTAGTAACCATCAACTACATAACCTCTGAGCTCGTACGTCTCAGAGAAGGGTGTTAAGCTAAGAGAATAAATTCTCCGCCACCAACAGAAATGTATTTGATAGAAACCAGCTTTACATCTCAAAGTGTAATGTCAGACACACATCCATACAAGTCTGTTCCGGGTTCGAACAGAACCGAAGGCACTTCTCACGAAGCCCTTGCAAATCCGGATAATTTCCAATCACGTCCGGACTTCCCGTCACTAAGGGTGATAAAACCTCTATATCGGGGATCAGCCGATGCAGAGTAACTCGACGGTAATCCTTCCGTCAAAAATATCCGGTCTTCACCACCGGTCTTCAAATGCTATCCATATCGTCGTATCACTATTCAGAATGGGTTATATGACACACAGGTCCTCTCCCGGCTAAACCGAATAACGAGCGCAATTAAAAAATCATACGGATACTGGGGTCTCAGTTAAATCACAGCTTAAAGCCCAAAACTTTTCATTCGAATGGTAAAAGAAATTACCATTTCCAATCTTTTAAACAAAAAGATTCAATTCAAAAACCTTCAATGGTTTAAACAATTTCCACACCTTTAATCTTTTACACAAAAAGATTCAATTCACAAAGTTCACCCCGTTGCCAAAGATTCATTCATGGATTTCAAAACAATTTCCATTTCACTTGGATTAACTCGTTAAATCTTTAAGTCAAGATTTAACTTATAGCTTTTAAAACAATTCCATTTCAAGTTGGATTAACTCGTTCGGTCTTTGAATCAAAGACTCATTTAATAAATTTCAAAACATTTCAATTCTATTTCAAACTTGAAATTCTTTTAACATAATTTGGAAATCCTTTCCTTATGTGAAAGCTTTTACTATTTGAAAACAAATAGTTTCGTTTTAGAAAAATCCAGTTATATTTACACGAGTTAAAACCCTTGAATTAAATTCAAATTCCCAAATCAATACCTTTAAAATGGTTTAACCCATATATAACTTGTTCAACATCTTTAATCCCTAGTTTCAAATCATAGAATTCAATTTAAAACTTGAATTCAAATTTAAATCAAACTATTTAAATTTTCAAAACTCGATTAAGTTATTCGAAATAACTTTTATCTTTGAAACTCATTTCAAAAGCTTTTCTTTTAAACCCCAATTTCCAATTTCAAAATCAATTGAAATTAAAATTTCAATTTCAAAAACATTGAATTCAAATCATCTGTGATTTAACCGATTTCCACGTGAAATCCATATTTGTGTGTGTATAAGTGTGGTCCAGTGGTTTTACACAATAGTGCACAACATCAATCATCACAGATATATCGATAAGCGTTAAAATCGATAACGCTTATCTTCATTTACAATTTCATAGATAAAATAAATTTATCAGTCACAAAGATTCATCATTACAATTCGATGTGGGTTTCGGATATCCAACTGGAATCCGACTCCCTATCGCATCGAAATTCAAGTGCCGTTTTACGGGTCAAGGGTTTCATATTCACATAGTAATATATCACAGAAACAGATATATATATATATCGCGGATAATCAATTACATTCATTACAGATCACAACACAAATCAGGGTGTATCACAAAGCATCACAAATCAGGGATATCAAACAATCAAGTCATCCAATAGAATCCAAACATTCATAAGTAAGATCAATTAATTATCTGATAAATTTAAATCAGATTAATTACTTATGAATAAATTACTAGTCATGGTGAATTAATAATCAATTGATTACAAAACATTTAATAATTAATCATTAATTAACCCTTAATCAATAAATTAACTTTTAATTAATTACTCTTAGGTAATTACATTTATTAATTAATCACTTTAATTAATTGACCTTTAATAAATTATTTTTAAATTAATTACCTTAATTAATCACATTAATTAGTTGTTCTTTAGAGTAATTAACCTTTAATTACTTTGATAAAAAATTTATTTCATTAATTAATTACAAACCAATTAATCCATTTATCTTAATAATTAAATGAATTACATATCATAAATTCAAATTTTCATTAAGATAAAACTTCTCTAATCTATACATTTGAAAACATTCATTTCAATTTCTACCTTTGGATTTCATTTTAAATTTGAATTCAAAAATTAACCTGGATTCACTTCAATATGGGTTTAATAAAACTAGTTTACAATTTAAAGTTTCATTTGAATTAAAAAAAACTCAAACAAACTGCTGCCAGTTTTTCTCAAAGCCTGGAACAATCCACTGACTCGAGACAACCCAACACCGCTTCGAGTCCTCCAGGCCAAATCA
The DNA here is from genome assembly GCA_030737815.1 of Allium fistulosum. Taxonomy (NCBI): domain Eukaryota; kingdom Viridiplantae; phylum Streptophyta; class Magnoliopsida; order Asparagales; family Amaryllidaceae; genus Allium; species Allium fistulosum. The sequence continues at coordinate 100,385,962 of CM060906.1, read as the reverse complement.
CGACATCGTCTTCGAGTCTCCTCCAAAACCAACCCGAGCCCTTTTTTTTAAAATTTTTTTTTTCTAAGTACTACTCGTAAGACCCCTAAACCACCTCGAGTCAAAACTCGAGCTCGAACCCTTACTCCCCGAAGCTTGCTTCGAGTTTTCCCCTGGACCTTCCCAAATTCCACCACTGACACCCAAACGAGCACGTACACGTGCACGTTCAACTTCGCCGTTTCTGGTCGGTGATGTGGCCACTAGTGAGTCGCCGTCCATCCCCTAAAACGTAACGAACGCCCAGATCTCAATTTTTGTTTCGAAATCGCGAATCGAGCATTGCGACCCAACCATCATCAGGAACGCCATCCAATAACTGCCTCGCGCCACCACCTCTGGCCGTTATCGGCCACCAACTTTGACCCGAAGCCTCGCACACGTGCTACGCTTCGATTTTTCCCACCGACGTGAAGTCCGATCTCTTGTGGATGGTGCAGTACCGTGGTTTCTAGCGTGAACGAAAATGGGTTCTTAAACCCTATCTTGATCTTGTCCCCAAAGTTCTTGCAATAAATAAATTTTTCAACATTTTTTCTAACATCTTTGAGTTCCAAACTAGCTTCACACGAAATTACAACATCCAAAATTCATTTGATTACTAGGATTTGATCAAAAAGCCTATCCTATTAATTTATGAACTGCTCAAAGCATACATCACTAAAAATTCCCATTCTTGTTTTTTTTTTAAAAAAAAAATCTTATCTTACAGTTAGGATTCAAGTTATGCATTTGAATTAGCATTTTACAGAAATCAAATTTATAAAAAAAAAACTCTTGTTTGCCTGTAAACTTGATCCCAGAGCATAGTTCACTATTTTGTTTTAAAACAATTTTAAAAGTCCCGACTTGAGCTTAGACATCTTGCTTTGTCAAAAAGATAAAATAAATTAAAGCTTAATAATGATTGATGAAATAAACTCGAATTTGAATAAATATTTAACCCTGTAATCAATAAACAGGGTAGTAAAGTATGCAAAACATCCTATATATATTCACAGGATTATTTTCAAAGATAAATCACAACAACACATATTATCAAATAAATAGCCTATACTGTTGTGATTAAAACTTAAACTTGAAAGTGTATGTTTACTCATAGGTAAAGGAAACAAAGAAGGTTTGCTCACCTGTCATGATTCGAAGAACAGAGAAGCTTGGATTTGCTTGAATTTGAAAACTGGAAACTTGAAAAGCTTTAAAACTTGAGACTTTGAAACTGGAAGGAACTTCAGAGATTTCTTTTGAGAGATGGTTTAATTTCTTTTAAAAAACAACTGAAATGCTTGGATTGATTTCAGGCTTGCATTTATGAATAGCCTTGCTCAGGCTTTGGAAAAAGATTACAGAGTTTGTTGTTTTCTCTTGTTTTGAAAATGGTTTGAATGCTTTGCTTTGTTTGAATGAACGAAAAAGGAAAGGAAACTTGATAATAAAGAAAACAAGTATGCAGAGGCTAAGTTGCATTTGTACAAGATTTGATCAGAGATTTTCTTTAGATGGGGGCTGATATGATATTTATTTGTACAAGCATTTATTAGAAGTGGCATACATATCCCCTCCATTCCTATTCGTATGGTACTTATGTATGTACAAACAAATATGAAGATATCTTTCCTTATGTCCTTCAGCCTAGCATATCTACATGCTTACCATACCATTTCTTTACTTTATTATGTACATCTAGTGTGTATTTTATTTTGTTTTCGACTTGCTCTTCTTGCCTGCGAATCTAGATACTTAGTACATATATAAATTTTACTTTGACTTGTATATATCTTTGTTTATTTATATAATTTTTTACTTGCCTGCATCTTTCTTTACTTGTTTTCCAGTTCACACTTACTTCATTTGTTTTGTTGACTTCGGCTGAGAAGATGCTAGTAAGTATTCTTGTACATGAATACACATATCTTTGCTTCGGTCATAAATTGCTTTGTAATACTATTGAATGTATTATTATCTTCATATTTATTGTCTTATATTATTTTATAAACCCGAATTCAATATACATATATATTAACTTCAAATTTTCTCATATATCGCGCATACATATATATTTTTAATTTCAAATGATTTATACAGAATATATATGGATTCGGGGAAACTCGCATCACTTAATCATTTTATTTCACTATTTTTATTCAAAATTCAATGAATTATTAATTTAAATTTATATAAAATTCGGGGTCGTTACAGACTTCCCCCCTTAAAAGAATTTCGTCCTCGAAATTACCAAGGAGACACAAAGATAGATGAAGAATATTTCATCAAATCAACTGAACATTTATTCTGCATTTGGCTCACCAAATCAGAATATCAATAACAGATACAAGAACGAATCTATCTTAACACTTCAGAAGATACTCGGGTTATCCAGATTTACGAAATATGCAGTGGTATCGGTTAGTTCGAAGTGATAACTAACCATTCGTAGAATATACTGGGACCCAAAAGAATAGATAGATATATGGATACGATTTCGAAATTTTTAGTTTAGAAACTAAATTATACCTATCAATCATAGCAAACAAAACAATCAATCCATCCAAACAAACAATTTTGGCTCAGTTGGAGTTTATGTCCCATTTTTATATATCGAATTTATTTCTGGATCTACCAGAAATCATGGAAGAATTGAGAAAAGATGACGAACAAAGAGATCGATAGAGAAAGGATAGACAAAAAGATTGCTTCCTTGTTGTTACAAGATATTGACCATTTATAGTCGTATTCCCCTGTCCCCTATCTCGTCCTCTTCTTACACTCATACTTACTATCAGTGGATAGCAAGAGAATTTACTGAGGCATTCGAACGGATATCTGAGAATTACTCATTCTAGGGTATACTTCACCCTATCTCTAATGAGCTACTTAATGTGTTATACTCCTGAGCTAAAGTTCAACCTTAGCTCTGATACCACTTGTAACAAACCGGATTTTGCCCGCTCGAAAATCGACATCCATACTTTACATCGTACTCGAATGCCGCAGATTCGACCGTTCAAATCCGAGTCGCCGGAGCTTATAACACAATTAAGTAAACAACACAGCGGAAGAAAGAAAACAATATAGATATACAACATCTGATACAATATCCAGATACAATGATGATACAATGAATATCTATATACATCAGAGATATGATACAACAAATAGCAGCGGAAAAGAAAAGATAACATCAGCAGCGGAACAATATCAATAGAAGTGATAACTCCAAAATGATCTTCAGACAAGAATGAATCCACAACTCCAAGATAAGCAACTCCGATGAATGAACTAGCTCCAGATAATCTACTAAACCTGAATATCTGAAAAACCCAACTCTAGACTGCCCGTGTGGAAAATAGTGGGCACCCAGAGTTTAGGAAGGGAACAATAAACTCCGGATCAGTCATGGGACTGGTGTGAGCAACAAAAACAGTTTATCTTTAAACAAACACAAAAGGCTTTTAAACATTTAAATCCGCAATGTTTTTAGAAAATGAAACTACCATAAAGCCTCCCGCCACACACACAATGCAATCGCAGAATTGGAGGAGATTTCTCCTTATGATAGTCAAACATGCTTACTACGCAAAATCAAAACTCTTTTGATATTATTACTAGTGCATAGTGTAGAAAAACATTTCGAAAATATAATATTAATCTTAGCCGGCATACAACATTTCATCGTATGCCTACTATAGCTACCATGTTCAATAGCAGGTTACCGCCACATTCCATAGCAGGTAATACAACTAAAACCGTACAGGGTTCGTATTGTTTCTTTGGATTTCCAACAAATGATCAAGCTAAGGAACTTCCTTACCGAAATAGAAACGCCTCTGGAAAGACGCCCCGAGAACCTAACCGGATCTCCGCAAACCAAAAGGCCGACGCTACCTCACGCTCTAACTGAGCTGTAACTAGGTAACTAACACACGAGTCATGTCATCCCCCGGTCGTTACCGACCTTTATCCGAGGGCCCTCGATCATAAAGCAACAACCACAAAGTATAATAACTGTGCAGCATCCACATAGGTAAAATATCTGGGCTCCATACCATGATATCACCTTTTATCCAGAAGGAAATGACATACCCTAGGGGCGCTACCCCTACAAACCTTTGCCGCAACATTCCTGTTTTGACCATTACCGGGTTGTGAGGCTCGACGAAGTCTCGTCCACAAGCTACGCTTTTTCACAAAGCCACGCTTTTTCACAAAGCACGCTTTTCCACAAAGCCACGCTTTTTCACAAAGCCACGCTTTGATCAACAAATGATCATCAGCACTTCGTATGCCACATTACCAAATTGGGACTGTATCACTAGTAACCATCAACTACATAACCTCTGAGCTCGTACGTCTCAGAGAAGGGTGTTAAGCTAAGAGAATAAATTCTCCGCCACCAACAGAAATGTATTTGATAGAAACCAGCTTTACATCTCAAAGTGTAATGTCAGACACACATCCATACAAGTCTGTTCCGGGTTCGAACAGAACCGAAGGCACTTCTCACGAAGCCCTTGCAAATCCGGATAATTTCCAATCACGTCCGGACTTCCCGTCACTAAGGGTGATAAAACCTCTATATCGGGGATCAGCCGATGCAGAGTAACTCGACGGTAATCCTTCCGTTTTCAAAAATATCCGGTCTTCACCACCGGTCTTCAAATGCTATCCATATCGTCGTATCACTATTCGGAATGGGTTATATGACACACAGGTCCTCTCCCGGCTAAACCGAATAACGAGCGCAATTAAAAAATCATACGGATACTGGGGTCTCAGTTAAATCACAGCTTAAAGCCCAAAACTTTTCATTCGAATGGTAAAACAAATTACCATTTCCAATCTTTTAAACAAAAAGATTCAATTCAAAAACCTTCAATGGTTTAAACAATTTCCACACCTTTAATCTTTTAAACAAAAAGATTCAATTCACAAAGTTCACCCCGTTCCCAAAGATTCATTCATGGATTTCAAAACAATTTCCATTTCACTTGGATTAACTCGTTAAATCTTTAAGTCAAGATTTAACTTATAGCTTTTAAAACAATTCCATTTCAAGTTGGATTAACTCGTTCGGTCTTTGAATCAAAGACTCATTTAATAAATTTCAAAACATTTCAATTCTATTTCAAACTTGAAATTCTTTTAACATAATTTGGAAATCCTTTCCTTATGTGAAAGCTTTTACTATTTGAAAACAAATAGTTTCGTTTTAGAAAAATCCAGTTATATTTACACGAGTTAAAACCCTTGAATTAAATTCAAATTCCCAAATCAATACCTTTAAAATGGTTTAACCCATATATAACTTGTTCAACATCTTTAATCCCTAGTTTCAAATCATAGAATTCAATTTAAAACTTGAATTCAAATTTAAATCAAACTATTTAAATTTTCAAAACTCGATTAAGGTATTCGAAATAACTTTTATCTTTGAAACTCATTTCAAAAGCTTTTCTTATTAAACCCCAATTTCCAATTTCAAAATCAATTGAAATTAAAATTTCAATTTCAAAAACATTGAATTCAAATCATCTGTGATTTAACCGATTTCCACGTGAAATCCATATTTGTGTGTGTATAAGTGTGGTCCAGTGGTTTTACACAATAGTGCACAACATCAATCATCACAGATATATCGATAAGCGTTAAAATCGATAACGCTTATCTTCATTTACAATTTCATAGATAAAATAAATTTATCAGTCACAAAGATTCATCATTACAATTCGATGTGGGTTTCGGATATCCAACTGGAATCCGACTCCCTATCGCATCGAAATTCAAGTGCCGTTTTACGGGTCAAGGGTTTCATATTCACATAGTAATATATCACAGAAACAGATATATATATATATATATATCGCGGATAATCAATTACATTCATTACAAATCACAACACAAATCAGGGTGTATCACAAAGCATCACAAATCAGGGATATCAAACAATCAAGTCATCCAATAGAATCCAAACATTCATAAGTAAGATCAATTAATTATCTGATAAATTTAAATCAGATTAATTACTTATGAATAAATTACTAGTCATGGTGAATTAATAATCAATTGATTACAAAACATTTAATAATTAATCATTAATTAACCCTTAATCAAAAATTAACTTTTAATTAATTACTCTTAGGTAATTACATTTATTAATTAATCACTTTAATTAATTGACCTTTAATAAATTATTTTTAAATTAATTACCTTAATTAATCACATTAATTAGTTGTTCTTTAGAGTAATTAACCTTTAATTACTTTGATAAAAAATTTATTTCATTAATTAATTACAAACCAATTAATCCATTTATCTTAATAATTAAATGAATTACATATCATAAATTCAAATTTTCATTAAGATAAAACTTCTCTAATCTATACATTTGAAAACATTCATTTCAATTTCTACCTTTGGATTTCATTTTAAATATGAATTCAAAAATTAACCTGGATTCACTTCAATATGGGTTTAATAAAACTAGTTTACAATTTAAAGTTTCATTTGAATTAAAAAAAACTCAAACAAACTGCTGCCAGTTTTTCTCAAAGCCTGGAACAATCCACTGACTCGAGACAACCCAACACCGCTTCGAGTCCTCCAGGCCAAATCACGACATCGTCTTCGAGTCTCCTCCAAAACCAACCCGAGCCCTTTTTTTTAAAATTTTTTTTTTCTAAGTACTACTCGTAAGACCCCTAAACCACCTCGAGTCAAAACTCGAGCTCGAACCCTTACTCCCCGAAGCTTGCTTCGAGTTTTCCCCTGGACCTTCCCAAATTCCACCACTGACACCCAAATGAGCACGTACACGTGCACGTTCAACTTCGCCGTTTCTGGTCGGTGATGCGGCCACCAGTGAGTTGCCGTCCATCCCCCAAAACGTAACGAACGCCCAGATCTCAATTTTTGTTTCGAAATCGCGAATCGAGCATTGCGACCCAACCATCATCAGGAACGCCATCCAATAACTGCCTCGCGCCACCACCTCTGGCCGTTATCGGCCACCAACTTTGACCCGAAGCCTCGCACACGTGCTACGCTTCGATTTTTCCCACCGACGTGAAGTCCGATCTCTTGTGGATGGTGCAGTACCGTGGTTTCTAGCGTGAACGAAAATGGGTTCTTAAACCCTATCTTGATCTTGTCCCCAAAGTTCTTGCAATAAATAAATTTTTCAACATTTTTTCTAACATCTTTGAGTTCCAAACTAGCTTCACACGAAATTACAACATCCAAAATTCATTTGATTACTAGGATTTGATCAAAAAGCCTATCCTATTAATTTATGAACTGCTCAAAGCATACATCACTAAAAATTCCCATTCTTGTTTTTTTTAAAAAAAAATCTTATCTTACAGTTAGGATTCAAGTTATGCATTTGAATTAGCATTTTACAGAAATCAAATTTATCAAAAAAAAACTCTTGTTTGCCTGTAAACTTGATCCCAGAGCATAGTTCACTATTTTGTTTTAAAACAATTTTAAAAGTCCTGACTTGAGCTTAGACATCTTGCTTTGTCAAAAAGATAAAATAAATTAAAGCTTAATAATGATTGATGAAATAAACTCGAATTTGAATAAATATTTAACCCTGTAATCAATAAACAGGGTAGTAAAGTATGCAAAACATCCTATATATATTCACAGGATTATTTTCAAAGATAAATCACAACAACACATATTATCAAATGAATAGCCTATACTGTTGTGATTAAAACTTAAACTTGAAAGTGTATGTTTACTCACAGGTAAAGGAAACAAAGAAGGTTTGCTTACCTGTCATGATTCGAAGAACAGAGAAGCTTGGATTTGCTTGAATTTGAAAACTGGAAACTTGAAAAGCTTTAAAACTTGAGACTTTGAAACTGGAAGGAACTTCAGAGATTTCTTTTGAGAGATGGTTTAATTTCTTTTAAAAAACAACTGAAATGCTTGGATTGATTTCAGGCTTGCATTTATGAATAGCCTTGCTCAGGCTTTGGAAAAAGATTACAGAGTTTGTTGTTTTCTCTTGTTTTGAAAATGGTTTGAATTCTTTGCTTTGTTTGAATGAACGAAAAAGGAAAGGAAACTTGATAATAAAGAAAACAAGTATGCAGAGGCTAAGTTGCATTTGTACAAGATTTGATTAGAGATTTTCTTTAGATGGGGGCTGATATGATATTTATTTGTACAAGCATTTATTAGAAGTGGCATACATATCCCCTCCATTCCTATTCGTATGGTACTTATGTATGTACAAACAAATATGAAGATATCTTTCCTTATGTCCTTCAGCCTAGCATATCTACATGCTTACCATACCATTTCTTTACTTTATTATGTACATCTAGTGTGTATTTTATTTTGTTTTCGACTTGCTCTTCTTGCCTGCGAATCTAGATACTTAGTACATATATAAATTTTACTTTGACTTGTATATATCTTTGTTTATTTATATAATTTTTTACTTGCCTGCATCTTTCTTTACTTGTTTTCCAGTTCACACTTACTTCATTTGTTTTGTTGACTTCGGCTGAGAAGATGCTAGTAAGTATTCTTGTACATGAATACACATATCTTTGCTTCGGTCATAAATTGCTTTGTAATACTATTGAATGTATTATTATCTTCATATTTATTGTCTTATATTATTTTATAAACCCGAATTCAATATACATATATATTAACTTCAAATTTTCTCATATATCGCGCATACATATATATTTTTAATTTCAAATGATTTATACAGAATATATATGGATTCGGGGAAACTCGCATCACTTAATCATTTTATTTCACTATTTTTATTCAAAATTCAATGAATTATTAATTTAAATTTATATAAAATTCGGGGTCGTTACAAATGAGATGTTTAAAAATGCAATGAATGTTAAGCAGAAAGCTAAGGTAGACTGGCTTACCCTTGGTGATGATTGCACAAAATTTTTCTATGCTAAAATGAGTAACAGAAAGCATATGAATAATATTGGTAACGTCATAGATAATTCTGGTAGTCTTTCTAATGCTCATGTCAAAATTGCTAATGAGGCTGTTGAATATTATGAGAAGTTATACTTTAATGAATATATTGAAACTAATTTTCCTCATATTATTTTCAAAAACATTCCGAAAGAGAATGCTTCGGATTTTTTACTTGCTCCTATTTCTTTATAGGAGATTAAACATATTATTTTTTATGCTGGTGAAAATAAAAGCCTAGGCCCAGATGGGTTTAATGCAAAAATTTACAAGAATCAGTGGGAGAATATTAAGAATCAAATTTTTGAAGTCATAAATGAATTTATGGTTAAAGGTAGGATTCTTAAAAGTATTAATCACACTTTTATTACTTTAATTCCTAAAAAGAAAAATCCCTCTAATATTGGAGATTATAGGCCAATTTCCTGTTGTAATTTTATTTACAAAATCATTTCGACAATTTTAAGCAATAGAATTAAAAAATTTCTGCCTTTTATCATTTCTGAAAACCAGAGTGCTTTTGTACCTGGCAGATTAATATTTGAAAATTCTATGCTAGCTCATGAAATGGTGAGAAAATTCAATACTAAAAAAGGGGATAATGTGTGCCTAAAAATTGATTTACAGAAAGCTTATGATAAAGTAAATAGGCACTTTATAATTCACATTATGAAATGTATGGGTTTTCCCAGTAAATTCTGTGACTTAATCGTGGAATGTATTAATACTCCTACCTTCTCTATTCTTGTTCAGGGAAAATCTGAAGGTTTCATCAGTAGTAATAGGGGTATTAGACAAGTTGATCCTTTGTCACCTTATCTTTGTACTATGGTCATGGAGTATTTTTCTGTTCTGATTGAAACTGAAGCTCTGAAAGGGAATATTAATCCTATTAATAGAGTATAACCCTGTATTAACCACCTTATTTATGTTGATGATCTTATGGTTTTTATGAAAGCTAATGAAAAAAATGATGATTCTATTAAAAATATTTTTGTTACTCTGAATAATTATGCTGGGTTGCAAATAAATCTTGACAAAAGTAAAGCTTATTTTAGTAAATATAGCAGCTATAAAAATGATGTTCTTAATGTTTTAAAATTTTTTGAAGGAACTCTTCCTATAAAATATTTGGGTTTGCCCTTATCTGTTAATCAAATAAAAGACTCAGACTGTTCTATATTATTGGATAAAATTCAAGATAGAATGGAAACTTGGTCTAGTAAACTTCTATCTATTGCTGGTAGAATAGAATTAATTAAAACCGTGATTTATGCTATGATATTATACTGGCTCCAAACTTTTCATATCCCTTCTGCTTCTATTAAAAAATTAGAAAGCAGATGTGCAAATTTTTTATGGAGAGGTAAATATCATAAAGTTAGTTGGGATACTGTGTGTAAACCCAAGGATGAAGGGGGGTTTGACATTAGAAATATGAAGGACCTTAGTCTAACTTGTCATTTAAAATTACTTTGGAGATTTCTTAGTGCAGACTCACTTTGGGCAAGGTGGATGAAGGCTAAGTATCTCAGGAAAGGTAATTTTTGGAATATTTCTCCAAACAACAATCAGTCTAACACGTGGAAGCAAATTTTAAATTGCAGAAATATTGGTAAGTTACTTTTGGACAGGAATTTTAAAATAGGTGAGGATACTAGCTTATGGTTTGATCCTTGGTTTAATAATGAATCATTTGTCAATAAAATTGGCTGGAGTAATCTGGTTATTTTTGGTGATGCTAATGCAACAGTGTCATCTATTATTATTAACAGTCAATGGCAACCTCATATTCACCCTATAACTAATCCACACAAAGATGAAATTTGTAAAATTCATCTAGATTGTGATGCTGACAGTGACTATTGGGTTTGGAAAGCAAATAACAAAGGGAAGTTTTCATTTAAAAACACTTGGAATGCTATAAGAAATAAAGTCACTAAGGTTGATTGGTATGATTGCATTTGGAATAAGGTGAACAGTCCTAAGATGGCATACTGTACTTTTTTTGCATTTCAAAATAAATTGCCAACTTGGGACAGAATTAATAAGTGGAGTAATAGCACTAGTTCACTTTGTTCTTTATGCAATCTAGAGAATGAGAGTTGTAATCATTTATTTTTTGAATGCAGCTATTCACAGTTTATCTGGAAGCATATTAAGGATAAGCTGGATATTCACAACAATGATATATTGGTTCTTGAGCAAATTATTCAGCTAATTACTATCAAGTTCAAAAGGAAATCTGTGGATCGAGACTTAGCCCATATTTATTTAACTACTGCAATCTATCATATATGGAAAGAAAGAAATGCGCGTACTCATAATAAAGCTAGTAGCAGTAAAGAGCAGAAATGGCTTATTATAGATACTGATAGCAAAATCCTACTGCACAAATCAAAGAATAAAAGGAAGGATCAAACCAAGTTTCCAAATTTAGCTACAGACTGGAATATTGAAGCAGGCAGTAAGCATCTAGAACATCTGTTAGCTCATCCAGAGAATATTAGGGATAGGAATCATCCTTCTGATGAATTTACTCCAGATAGGATTTATGACAGAGTTCGATCTAGAGACCGCGCTGCTCTCTTTAGAGTTGATTCAGATGATCAGAGTCGCGTTGACTACAGTTCTGGTGATCTTAACAACAAAACTTCGAACAGAGATCCAACAGCTACGAACCAAGTTCGAGATGTGCTTCAAACTGAGGAATTAATAGATCTGAGTCGCTGTGACAACAGATCTGTTAATTTACCTCGTGATTTCCAACAGCAGAACAGTTTCTTCACAAACGAAGAAAGGGAAGGCATGCGAAGTATTATTAACAAGGGTCTTTCTTACTGGGAAAGAGGCGAGTCTAGTGAAGTGAAGAAGGGTGGTGGCGAAGCTAGTGGAGAGAAGAAAGAAGATGGGATGGAATAGGTTTTCTGAATCGCCTCCGCCATTTTTGTGCTTCGTTGTTTTTGGTTTCGTTCTTGAGTGAATGGAGGCTAACCTAATTAGGGTTAGTGATATTGTGTGGCTTCGGGTTTGTGTTTAGGGTTTACCCATTTCTGTTGTATTTTTTCATGGGCTGGGCCCGTTTATCCAACTTCAAAAAAAAAGGTTAGGAAAAAAGACACATGTCATCGCATAACTAAACAATCACTTTCATATTACGCAACCAATATCAGTCATCCCCTTACCATTCTCACGACCCGACTTCCTACGCCAGGAAATCGTATCGTTTATAAGAAAAGAAAGAGGTGAGAAAGTAGAAAAGAAAGAGAAGAAGAAGAAACAACATCAGAATCTCAACAGCGGAACGAATAAAATATAATATATCACATAAATTAATACATAGTATCATATACATCAGAGTTACACAGATAATACATCACATACTAGACAGTTATAAACACCTGTCTAGTTAATACAACTCACACATCACAGAGACACAACACAGCGGAAATACAGAATAAACTCTAATCACAGCGGAATCACTATATATCTACACGCTGAAGCCTCCTGCTCCATTGCTCCTCCAGAGTTCGTCAAAGCTAACCTGAATCCCTTGACTACCCGTAAAAATTTGGGTACCCGAGAGTTTATGAAAAATAGAGATAAACTTCGGGTCAGACATGGGTCTGGTATGAGTAACAGGTTAAAGTTGTTTAACTTTGAAAACCATTTGAAAACAAAGGTATCACGTAAGACTCCCCACAAATAAACATGGGCAAGTTTTTACCTTACGTTAACCAAAAACATTTGATAGGAAATCCGGTGATATTATAATAGTGTCTAGGGTTTTCAAGTAAATAGAAAATAGCTGAAATTGTTACATCTATTAAATTCCAGCATACTAGCCACAATGTGGGTAATACAATCAAAACCGTAAGGTCTCGTAAGGAAAATGGGTTTCCAACAATGGCTGGGCTACTGGGGTACCGCCCGTCACAATACGTGGCCTAGATCACCGTACCGAGGAGTACGCCCGCTCCCCTGCAACACAAGGCCGGACCCATCCCTTACTGGACAGTTCCAAATAAGATCACCCCACGGTTGGCGCGACCAACCGTACACTAAACCGAAATAAATAGGGACATCTAGACAGAGGTAAACCTTACTCTCAAGTGGGGGCTACCCACGAAGCCTTGCTGCACCTCCCCTGTTTTAGCCATTCCCGGTTGATGAGGCTTGAGGTCACGGTTACCTGAATAGAACTCATCACTTAGAATGCTCATCGCCCACCTGACGATGTTCTGAAAGCATTCGATCCATACAAGTTCGTTCCGGGTTCGAACGAAACCGAAGGCATTATCTCGTTACACTCGTATTGGAATCACCCTCAGAGTTAACGACAATAACCCTTGCATTCTGAATCACCATCTCGAATCTATAAGTACTATCTTCGTCAAACTCATTACGGAATCACCCACAGAGTTATATTGACGAATAGTTCTTATACCTCGAGTCTTCACTTGCTCCATTTGAATTTCACGACCTAACGTTATTTTGGATCGATGTGGTATTCGGGTCTCCAGACCTGGAATCCCGGTATACGGAAACCCGATCCCGGTCTCATCGAAATCCAAAACGTGTCTTTTAAGGCCAAGTTGTTTTAAAGGTTTAAAACAGTTCAATTCAATTATCTATATCAACACAGATAGATAAAACACAATATCACAGATGGATAATCACATATCAGCATAATGGATAATCTATGATATCACACCAACAGATAATCAATATTATCATCCATATCACAACAGATATTACTCATCTCATATCTGAGATCATATCAATCAATGGGAATCTATAACAATCATCAGACATAGGCAAGGATAATAATCATATCATTGATAATCAATTTAAAATGAATTAAATTAACTACCTTATCCTTAATTAATTTAAAGTAAATTAAATTAATCATTTCATCATTATTAAACTTGCTTATTACCATTAATTAATTAACCCTCAATTAATTAATCACCATCCCATTATTCATTTAATTAATCATCCCTGATTAATTTTCTTTAATTACATTTAAGTAATTATCTTAATTTATTTCACAGATTCATTACTTTGAACTAAATATAGAAATAATCTTCACATTACTTCATTCATTAATGAATCAAAATTAATTACATTTCTTAATTAATTCCATTAATAAATTCCTTCATTTATTAATTATTCCAAATAAACCCATTTTAAATTCCAATAAAAATCAATAATCTCAAATTACATTTCCAGTTTAATTAATTACATCAAAGTAATTACTCTTTAATTAAACTACAATATTAATCACCCTTGATTAATTCCAATCTAGTAATTAACTCCTTTAATTACTTCATTTATTGCTCAATAATTTATTATCTCTAATTAATCATTTGATTAATTATACAAAGTAATTATACTCATATTACTTTATTAACAACATCATTCTATTAATTACACTCTGTAATCAATTACTTTCATAATTATTACATCATCAATTTGATTTATCCAAATTAATTAAAATGAATTAGTTAACCCCAATAAATCAAATTACTTAATCAATTAAAATGAGTAATTAACTCCTGATTACTCCCATTTATTATTTACACTTTAAAAATTAAAATGTTGATTAATACATCAATTAATCCAATCAATTATAAAAATCAATTTCATTAATTAATTATAAAATAGTCTAGTTGATACCCTTCATTAACATCTATTTAATTACTATTCTAAAGTAATTAATCTATATTAATTATTAATAAGTTTAATTTACCATTTATAATTTAATTAAAGACTCGACTATGACTTTAATATTATATTAACTACTTCACTAAGCGATTTTACTCGATTAATTATAAGTGATTATCTTTAACTTCATAAATAAATCACTCCATTAATCATCACATAATCTTTAATTCATTTATTTCTTAATTACATTCATTTCCACTAATTACTTCATTTAGTAATTTATTCTCAATTAATCTCAGCATAACTGATTAAAAATAAACTTGTATTTATACTCCATACTTACTTAAATCATTTATTTCATTAAAACCAAATTTAGAAATAAAATTTGAAATAAAATTTATTTAAACAAAATAATTCAAACATTATATTTTAAATAGATTTAAATCCTTGGGAAAAAAAAAACATTTCCAAACATATTAAGTCAAATTAAACAACTATTTGCTTAAACTTGTTTTAAATACACAAAATCTTGTTCATGCTGTAAAATTTTAAAACTAGGATATGATTTGCTTTTAAAATTTCAAACCCAGGTTACTTAAACAAAACAACTCGAGCCATTTCACCCTTTTCCCCGAGTCACTTGCGAGGAATCTCGCGCATGTACCTGCTTCGAGTCGACTGGCCACTATTGCGAGAGCAACTCCGAGTCGCCTCCTTTCTTCTCCAAAACGAATATCGCCTGTATCCAATCGTGCACACGTGCACGTGCACGTCAGTTCGACGCCACTCCGACCTCGCCTCTGATCATCGACCAGTCATCCCTAGCCTCGACACCCCTATCGCCAACCCAGTTCGACGAAAATCTTCACGAAACCAAAACGAGCATCTCGAGCACCGGGAAAAAAAACTGGAACCCAATCTTGTATCGGAAAACTCATCCAAACCATCGCCTCCGACCACCAGGTCCTATGCCGGCCATCCCAAAGTTGCACCACACCCCACGAAACACTTCCTCCTATCGCGATCAGCTCCGGCACTTCGACTACGCCGTACGACTCTCGAGAAAAACGTCGACAAAAACTGACGTTAAACCCTAGTTCGATCGAATCTGCTCACCTCGATCATTGGAAAAAATTTCAAACATTTTTGCCTTCATCCCCGATGCCATAGCTTGCTTCGACCACGAGCTCGACCTCAACCATCACGTTGATCACCGGTAGTTCGCAAATTTTCAAATTTCGCATTAACACAAAATCCTCACTAAATACCCAATTAAAAATTATGATAGTATCATCTAAAATCATGATTTCTCATCACGATTACATGTAGGTAATCCAAATTTGAATTTAAAACAGTTGATCTTTAACCAAAGTTTGAGCTTCACTGTATTATCCTATTTAAACATTTTAACTTAATTTAAAATTTACAGAAACTATTTTTTTAAAATTATCCTCACATCCTAACAAACTAGTTTCATTTATATATCAAAGTCAGATATAGATTCTATTGTGAGATTTTGAATTTTTAATATCAAACCAAAGCTGGAACAAGAACAGAACATGAAATAAACAGATATCCAGATACTTGCATATACATACATATACAAGATACATATCACAAGGAAAAGTATGTCACATAAACTTGAGTTATTCAATTTTAAAAAAATGTTACTCACCAGGTTTGATAAAAGAACAGAACCTCTTGTTTGCAAGCAGTTGTGAAATCTTTGAAAAACTGGAAACTGGAAAGTGTTTTTAACCTTAATCTTCAAACCATCTTGCCTCACTGTTGTAGTTGTTGATGATGTTTAGATGGAGATTTGTTTTAAGTTTTCAAATGAGCTTCCATTACAATTTGTATTGAGTTCGAATGAAAGAAAAAATGACAGGAAGGAGATAGCTTCCAGTTTGAAGTATAAAGAAGTTACAGGCTGAAGTTTAAACAGGGTTTGTATTTTTTTTTCTTTTAAACAAAAGGTCAGAGATATTTGTTTTATAATGTAGGCTGATATGAAGTTTGATACAATTCGAATTGATTTTTTTGTAGGCTGCCAAGGGTAAGAGCATTAATTGCTTTGTACTATGATGCTTCCATTTGTATACTTATCTCATTTTCTTATGCATGGCTGGCTTAACTTACAAGCTACAAATATTATAAATTTTATTTTGCTTTCTTTTGATTCTTGTTGCCTGCAATATCATCATTCGAACATCAGTTTCCCTTATGCAAGTTTTGTTAACATGTTATGATAGTTTCTCTTCTCTTTTTTTTTTCAACTATGCAGATTTTATAAAGCTGGAATGTCTTCATTCTTATTGTTGTATTTCTCTTCTTGTTCTTGTCTACTTTGAGATGTAGTTGAAGTATTATTCTAATATAAAATTTGATTAAGAATGAAATGGATGTTTATTTTGAGACGTTGTTTGATTTGTTTAACGTGTTCGTTTTATAATTTACAAAACGATAAAATTTATCTCATATAGTCGTTTCAATTATATTTTTGTTAATTTGTTAATTTCAATACGTATATTTGTTACTTATATTATAGTATTGTATTTCTAACTAAATAATTTATACTATTTTTATTTATAAATATCATTTAAAATAAATTACACATCTATAAATTTGAAACGATTCATAAAAGAAATTATATTTTATTAATATTATAGAGGTTCGATTATCAAAATTTAAAAAGATTAAACAAAAGAAATTATCTCTTTTATTATCAACTGCTTGTTTTATAATATACATTAAAGTGATATTTGACAAAATTACATTGAAAACTTGTATATATATTTTTAAACTAAAATCTTACAAGTTACACTTTTGTAAAGAAAAGAAAAAATGAAATTCTTTTATAAATAAATATAAATCTGAACCAAATTAGAATAAGTTTAAAACAATTTAACCATTTATCTGAATATTTAAAACCATATATATATATTTATTAAATAGCTTTGAAAAGTCATTTCAAAATAAATAAAAATTTCCAAATCTCTAGAATATATATATAAGAAATTTGAAAATAAAATTTATCAATTAAAAATGAAAACAGAACTTACCTGTCTACGATATATACCAGTATATCCGTTATGAACAGAAAATCATTTATTAGTTTTAAAAGATATAATTCACAATACAATATTTACTAAGAGAAAAGTACCAATTCAAATAACATAATTCAAAAATATATCGGATCAATTTAATATTTAATATAAATTATTAAATTTATATTGCTCGAAATTCCGGGTCGTCACATTCCTCCCCCCTTAAAAGAATTTCGTCCCCGAAATTTAAAACAAAGGTAATTTAATATTTTATTTAAAATTTAATTTAAAACACATGCATAATCAATCAATGCTAACAACCATAGCATCCAATCAAACAATCTATATATCCAGACAAAAATTCCGAATAGGATTCTCTCGAGTTTCCCCGAATATAAATACCGGGTTACTCGCTCTATAGAATCCAAACAGTCAATATCACTAAGCTACGGAGCTCCTACTCATCTAGATCAGCAGAACAAGACAGGATATCAGACTACAAATAAGTCAGACTCACAACCAAAACTTCCTGAACTGCTGGTTCCCCAAAACTAGAGATAGAATCTTACACGTATTCCCTTAGAGATACGTGAAACACATCGAATTCCAGTTATCCCAACTGGCAATTCACTCCAGAAGAACAACCACTAAACTTTTCCAGAACACAGAGAAAAATCCAGAACACCTCGGAGCTAATTTCCCAGACTTACCAAACTATACAGCTCCTTCAATCAGAGAAAACTCATTCAAAATCAACTTTCCGATTCTGAAATCCAAATTCCTTCGTCCCCTATCCACCAAACTTTTCGGACGATTCAAATCTGCTTCATCACTATCAATCAGCTAAACCTCTGCTGATGCCTTCCAGAACAATCTGAATTCAAAAACAATCCGGTAGACGATCTTCTCCCTATCAACCAAAATCAGGAACACAATCCCTACCATCACCCATAGAAAACAACTTCTCCTTTCCCAGAAAAGAAAAACAGATGTACCCCAAACTGCTTCCGCTGCACAACTCTGATATGAGAGTAGATGGAAATATAGATGATTCACACAAGCACAAACCTTCCATGATACCAACTGTGATGGACCTAGGCTTTGCGACCATCAGTCAGTAATTACAACTGGTCTCTCCAACCGTCCTGGAAATATGGTTTAACAGATTTATAAAGAGAAAACTCAGAGGTCCCTCCAAAACCATGCTACTACTAAGCTGAACCATCGGTACCACTCTGGAATATAGTCGATACCAAACTAAATCTCCAGATGTTAACAAAACACTGACTTCCATTCATTACCACTCAATTATAAATTTGTTTGTTTATTCATAAATTTAGTTTTCAATAAATAAATTTTGTTTCCAAACACTTATTACTTCCATTCCACTTTAACTAATTCTATACTTCACTTTCATTTGACATGATTTAGTTACATTCCAATTTAATTCAAACTTTAAGTTTTCCAAACCCATTTATTTATTCCACAACATTTTAAATTTACTTCCAGAGTTTAAGCAATTTCCAAAGTACAAAATCACCTTTGAAATCAACTATATCCAAAATTCTTTGACAACTCAAATATTCTTTTGAATTTCAAAACCAAACCCAGTTCGCAAACAATTCCAATTTGAAATAATTTGATAGCAAACTTTTCTCTTGGAAATTCGAAAATGAACATCGATGATGCTGCAGTCATCACCGACGTTATTTTCTAACAACCGAAAGAGTTCAAATGCTTTTATTTCTTTTAAACATCTCAAATATTTTTAAATTTTAAATCTTTCCAGATTTCAAATCCAACCCAAAAATATCCTTGAAATAATACCATATTTTTTTTCAGAACCTTTGAAAACACTTCCAAATCCAAAAGAATTTAAATTTTCTCAAAATTCCAGATCCATCCAATTTCTATTCAAACATTACCCTGGAATTTTACTTCAATTTCAATTGCAAATCACATTTATAATTCACATTTACAAAATTTCATTTGGTTATATGAATTTATTTCTTGACTATTGATTAAATTCCAATTCTTATTAAATTTTCCCAAATGACAATGATAATCGTTCAATATTATCATTTCCTAACAATCAAGCAACCATACATAACTATAAAAATTTTCGGAAAATCATTTCTTTTATATACAAAAATAATTTGGGTAAAATTATTTCATTTACCCTATTTTAAAACAATATTGTGTCGGTTTATCTTGTTAAGAGTTTAGAAATTCCTATCGATATTGTGGCGTCCCACACACCGATCAAAATCTATAAACACCTAACCGATAAGTCAACACAATATAAAACAATTTTATATTCACTAACAAATACGCTCTCTCAGGAAAGAAATCACTTAAGAGCCTAGGTACTCGCTCAACCTAGTGCTCTGATACCAACTGTCACGACCCGACTTCCTACGCCAGGAAATCGTATCGTTTATAAGAAAAGAAAGAGGTGAGAAAGTAGAAAAGAAAGAGAAGAAGAAGAAACAACATCAGAATCTCAACAGTGGAACGAATAAAATATAATATATCACATAAATTAATACATAGTATCATATACATCAGAGTTACACAGATAATACATCACATACTAGACAGTTATAAACACCTGTCTAGTTAATACAACTCACACATCACAGAGACACAACACAGCGGAAATATAGAATAAACTCTAATCACAGCGGAATCACTATATATCTACACGCTGAAGCCTCCTGCTCAATTGCTCCTCCAGAGTTCGTCAAAGCTAACCTGAATCCCTTGACTACCCGTAAAAATTTGGGTACCCGAGAGTTTATGAAAAACAGAGATAAACTTCAGGTCAGACATGGGTCTGGTATGAGTAACAGGTTAAAGTTGTTTAACTTTGAAAACCATTTGAAAACAAAGGTATCACGTAAGACTCCCCACAAATAAACATGGGCAAGTTTTTACCTTACGTTAACCAAAAACATTTGATAGGAAATCCGGTGATATTATAATAGTGTCTAGGGTTTTCAAGTAAATAGAAAATAGCTGAAATTGTTACATCTATTAAATTCCAGCATACTAGCCACAACATGGGTAATACAATCAAAACCGTAAGGTCTCGTAGGGAAAATGGGTTTCCAACAATGGCTGGGCTACTGGGGTACCGCCCGTCACAGTACGTGGCCTAGATCACCGTACCAAGGAGTACGCCCGCTCCCCTGCAACACAAGGCCGGACCCATCCCTTACTGGACAGTTCCAAATAAGATCACCCCACGGTCGGCGCGACCAACCGTACACTAAACCGAAATAAATAGGGACATCTAGACAGAGGTAAACCTTACTCTCAAGTGAGGGCTACCCACGAAGCCTTGCTGCACCTCCCCTGTTTTAGCCATTCCCGGTTGATGAGGCTTGAGGTCACGGTTACCTGAATAGAACTCATCACTTAGAATGCTCATCGCCCACCTGACGATGTTCTGAAAGCATTCGATCCATACAAGTTCGTTCCGGGTTCGAACGAAACCGAAGGCATTATCTCGTTACACTCGTATTGGAATCACCCTCAGAGTTAACGACAATAACCCTTGCATTCTGAATCACCATCTCGAATCTATAAGTACTATCTTCGTCAAACTCATTACGGAATCACCCACAGAGTTATACTGACGAATAGTTCTTATACCTCGAGTCTTCACTTGCTCCATTTGAATTTCACGACCTAACGTTATTTTGGATCGATGTGGTATTCGGGTCTCCAGACCTGGAATCCCGGTATACGGAAACCCGATCCCGGTCTCATCGAAATCCAAAACGTGTCTGTTAAGGCCAAGTTGTTTTAAAGGTTTAAAACAGTTCAATTCAATTATCTATATCAACACAAATAGATAAAACACAATATCACAGATGGATAATCACATATCAGCATAATGGATAATCTATGATATCACACCAACAGATAATCAATATTATCATCCATATCACAACAGATATTACTCATCTCATATCTGAGATCATATCAATCAATGAGAATCTATAACAATCATCAGACATAGGCAAGGATAATAATCATATCATTGATAATCAATTTAAAATGAATTAAATTAACTACCTTATCCTTAATTAATTTAAAGTAAATTAAATTAATCATTTCATCATTATTAAACTTGCTTATTACCATTAATTAATTAACCCTCAATTAATTAATCACCATCCCATTATTCATTTAATTAATCATCCCTGATTAATTTTCTTTAATTACATTTAAGTAATTATCTTAATTTATTTCACAGATTCATTACTTTGAACTAAATATAGAAATAATCTTCACATTACTTCATTCATTAATGAATCAAAATTAATTACATTTCTTAATTAATTCCATTAATAAATTCCTTCATTTATTAATTATTCCAAATAAACACATTTTAAATTCCAATAAAAATCAATAATCTCAAATTACATTTCCAGTTTAATTAATTACATCAAAGTAATTACTCTTTAATTAAACTACAATATTAATCACCCTTGATTAATTCCAATCTAGTAATTAACTCCTTTAATTACTTCATTTATTGCTCAATAATTTATTATCTCTAATTAATCCTTTGATTAATTATACAAAGTAATTATACTCATATTACTTTATTAACAACATCATTCTATTAATTACACTCTGTAATCAATTACTTTCATAATTATTACATCATCAATTTGATTTATCAAATTAATTAAAATGAATTAGTTAACCCCAATAAATCAAATTACTTCATCAATTAAAATGAGTAATTAACTCCTGATTACTCCCATTTATTATTTACACTTTAAAAATTAAAATGTTGATTAATACATCAATTAATCCAATCAATTATAAAAATCAATTTCATTAATTAATTATAAAATAGTCTAGTTGATACCCTTCATTAACATCTATTTAATTACTATTCTAAAGTAATTAATCTATATTAATTATTAATAAGTTTAATTTACCATTTGTAATTTAATTAAAGACTCGACTATGACTTTAATATTATATTAACTACTTCACTAAGCGATTTTACTCGATTAATTATAAGTGATTATCTTTAACTTCATAAATAAATCACTCCATTAATCATCACATAATCTTTAATTCATTTATTTCTTAATTACATTCATTTCCACTAATTACTTCATTTAGTAATTTATTCTCAATTAATCTCAGCATAACTGATTAAAAATAAACTTGTATTTATACTCCATACTTACTTAAATCATTTATTTCATTAAAACCAAATTTAGAAATAAAATTTGAAATAAAATTTATTTAAACAAAATAATTCAAACATTATATTTTAAATAGATTTAAATCCTTGGGAAAAAAAAACATTTCCAAACATATTAAGTCAAATTAAACAACTATTTGCTTAAACTTGTTTTAAATACACAAAATCTTGTTCATGCTGTAAAATTTTAAAACTAGGATATGATTTGCTTTTAAAATTTCAAACCCAGGTTACTTAAACAAAACAACTCGAGCCATTTCACCCTTTTCCCCGAGTCACTCGCGAGGAATCTCGCGCATGTACCTGCTTCGAGTCGACTGGCCACTATTGCGAGAGCAACTCCGAGTCGCCTCCTTTCTTCTCCAAAACGAATATCACCTGTATCCAATCGTGCACACGTGCACGTGCACGTCAGTTCGACGCCACTCCGACCTCGCCTCTGATCATCGACCAGTCATCCCTAGCCTCGACACCCCTATCGCCAACCCAGTTCGACGAAAATCTTCACGAAACCAAAACGAGCATCTCGAGCACCGGGAAAAAAAACTGGAACCCAATCTTGTATCGGAAAACTCATCCAAACCATCGCCTCCGACCACCAGGTCCTATGCCGGCCATCCCAAAGTTGCACCACACCCCACGAAACACTTCCTCCTATCGCGATCAGCTCCGGCACTTCGACTACGCCGTACGACTCTCGAGAAAAACGTCGACAAAAACTGACGTTAAACCCTAGTTCGATCGAATCTGCTCAACTCGATCATTGGAAAAAATTTCAAACATTTTTCCCTTCATCCCCGATGCCATAGCTAGCTTCGACCACGAGCTCGACCTCAACCATCACGTTGATCACCGGTAGTTCGCAAATTTTCAAATTTCGCATTAACACAAAATCCTCACTAAATACCCAATTAAAAATTATGATAGTATCATCTAAAATCATGATTTCTCATCACGATTACATGTAGGTAATCCAAATTTGAATTTAAAACAGTTGATCTTTAACCAAAGTTTGAGCTTCACTGTATTATCCTATTTAAACATTTTAACTTAATTTAAAATTTACAGAAACTATTTTTTTAAAATTATCCTCACATCCTAACAAACTAGTTTCATTTATATATCAAAGTCAGATATAGATTCTATTGTGAGATTTTGAATTTTTAATATCAAACCAAAGCTGGAACAAGAACAGAACATGAAATAAACAGATATCCAGATACTTGCATATACATACATATACAAGATACATATCACAAGGAAAAGTATGTCACATAAACTTGAGTTATTCAATTTTAAAAAAATGTTACTCACCAGGTTTGATAAAAGAACAGAACCTCTTGTTTGCAAGCAGTTGTGAAATCTTTGAAAAACTGGAAACTGGAAAGTGTTTTTAACCTTAATCTTCAAACCATCTTGCCTCACTGTTGTAGTTGTTGATGATGTTTAGATGGAGATTTGTTTTAAGTTTTCAAATGAGCTTCCATTACAATTTGTATTGAGTTCGAATGAAAGAAAAAATGACAGGAAGGAGATAGCTTCCAGTTTGAAGTATAAAGAAGTTACAGGCTGAAGTTTAAACAGGGTTTGTATTTTTTTTTCTTTTAAACAAAAGGTCAGAGATATTTGTTTTATAATGTAGGCTGATATGAAGTTTGATACAATTCGAATTGATTTTTTTGTAGGCTGCCAAGGGTAAGAGCATTAATTGCTTTGTACTATGATGCTTCCATTTGTATACTTATCTCATTTTCTTATGCATGGCTGGCTTAACTTACAAGCTACAAATATTATAAATTTTATTTTGCTTTCTTTTGATTCTTGTTGCCTGCAATATCATCATTCGAACATCAGTTTCCCTTATGCAAGTTTTGTTAACATGTTATGATAGTTTCTCTTCTCTTTTTTTTTTTCAACTATGCAGATTTTATAAAGCTGGAATGTCTTCATTCTTATTGTTGTATTTCTCTTCTTGTTCTTGTCTACTTTGAGATGTAGTTGAAGTATTATTCTAATATAAAATTTGATTAAGAATGAAATGGATGTTTATTTTGAGACGTTGTTTGATTTGTTTAACGTGTTCGTTTTATAATTTACAAAACGATAAAATTTATCTCATATAGTCGTTTCAATTATATTTTTGTTAATTTGTTAATTTCAATACGTATATTTGTTACTTATATTATAGTATTGTATTTCTAACTAAATAATTTATACTATTTTTATTTATAAATATCATTTAAAATAAATTACACATCTATAAATTTGAAACGATTCATAAAAGAAATTATATTTTATTAATATTATAGAGGTTCGTTTATCAAAATTTAAAAAGATTAAACAAAAGAAATTATCTCTTTTATTATCAACTGCTTGTTTTATAATATACATTAAAGTGATATTTGACAAAATTACATTGAAAACTTGTATATATATTTTTAAACTAAAATCTTACAAGTTACACTTTTGTAAAGAAAAGAAAAAATGAAATTCTTTTATAAATAAATATAAATCTGAACCAAATTAGAATAAGTTTAAAACAATTTAACCATTTATCTGAATATTTAAAACCATATATATATTTATGAAATAGCTTTGAAAAGTCATTTCAAAATAAATAAAAATTTCCAAATCTCTAGAATATATATATAAGAAATTTGAAAATAAAATTTATCAATTAAAAATGAAAACAGAACTTACCTGTCTACGATATATACCAGTATATCCGTTATGAACAGAAAATTATTTATTAGTTTTAAAAGATATAATTCACAATACAATATTTACTAAGAGAAAAGTACCAATTCAAATAACATAGTTCAAAAATATATCGGATCAATTTAATATTTAATATAAATTATTAAATTTATATTGCTCGAAATTCCGGGTCGTCACAACCATAGTCCAGTTTCAGTTTTATATCGCTTTTTTCATTGGCAGTTGTTTTAGTTGGAATTAGCGCACTGTTGCATGTAGGGTTTCGTCCAAAATTCTCTGTTGCGATGGACTACTGCTAATAACTGTGGATCAAGTTGAGTATGCCATGCTTTCCATAATGCTTTTTATCTTTAACCGCATTTTTTTAATGTACTCGACTTTAGTGGTGTCTATGAAAATTGTTTTTATTTGGTATCGTGCTGTTTTTCCTACGATTCATGGCTGAAAGTTAAAAATATACAATGTACAATGTTCAAGTCACAAACACAAAACAATCCCAAGACTAATAAACAAAAACTTACGGTTGCCTTACAAAGTTTGAGGTCTTCATACATCTATTAACACATAAAGTACCATGCTATTAATTGTATTTCAACACACGATTGGTAAAACAACTGCTACAGACTACTTCAATTCAGTAAAATGCAAGAAACAAGAGCAATCACTTCGCAAAGGAAACCAACGCAAATGCTACTACTTATTAACACCTTTTATTCTAGGTGCATTTTTCAAGGCTTCCACCAAGTCCTTTGTGCACTTACTAACATACAGTGGATACCTTACTCTACCAGCTTCAAAATCCATTCTCCATGAGAAATCAGTGAGAATTTATGGCTTATTTTCACCATGTTTTGAACCTTTTCCATTACATAATCAAAAACATTGTTAGCATCTGCCTTGGTTTTAAACACTAGTCGATGGAATTATAGCTCCGAATTATCATAACCATGTTTTTGAAATTTCAATGGTGCTACGTTATGAGCCAACTTTGAATCTCCATGACTCATGTGCATTAGAGTTAGTTTATGTTATTCAATTCGTTATCATTTCATATACATATTTTGGAATAATTCATGCATTAGAGAAAGTGAGAAAATTGAAGGAATATACATTGTTATAAGTTGCACTTAGCTAGTTCAAGTACATGCGCGTGTTAAATTATGAAGCTAGTTTGTTTGCTTATCATTAAATTATGTCATGGAATGGGATTCTGCCCCCAGCATCAAGGATGAAACTTTGAAAATGGATGATCGATTCTCGTCCGCTTGGTGATTATAGCTCTTCGAATCAAGTCAAGGAAGGAGGTATATGACAGATGGTTGGATCACATCCATGTTGGGGTTGGATAATCAGGTCTCGCACAATTTGCTTCGTATCTCTTTCCAGAAAACGAGGATGATGGATGACTGGGTAGACAAAGTAAGTTGCATATGTTTCACGGTGCAGTCGCGTCCTTGTATTGAGAGCGATGGTTAGCGAGTAGGCAGTCTACCATAGCTACTTTAAGTTGGGCTTTCGAACAACCTTTCATGTTTAGGGTAGGATTTGATGTGTAGATGATCAAATCATGTCCACTTTAGGTGGATCTCCGGTGTTATTGAGCTTCATGAGGGGTATCTATATTTTGTCGAACTTTGTTCTAAGACTCGATTGGAGTGGATGATCGGGCCATATTCATTCCGAGCCATGTTTAGGTCTCCAAGTCAAATGTGGAGGTCGATGGAGGGATGGTCGGTTATGTTGGCTTCGTCTTGATGAAACTCCACAAATCCAATTAAGGTCTGCGTGGATTGGTTGGAAGCCAACTTTGAGTACTTGGTCACCTGCATTGTTTTAAAAGAAGTTTAGTTTAAGTCTGTTGCAATTCAAATCACATTTCAAATTGAAATATAAAATAATCCAAAGAAGTTTGGGATAAATCTCATTGATAAGTGGAGCAGCATCGTGTGCTTGCTGTTCAACTCTGCCCCTAGCCCCTTCTGGCGGGATGTCAACTGCCAACGGTTCAATTATTAATTATAGTTCTTTATTGATGGGCATCCGCAGTTCCTGGCTCGCCCTTCTATGAGGCTTGCATGTACTACTGAAGCTTTCATTTCCGAAAAAGCTTTTCGATCACACCTCGAAGGTGTTTGTAATCGCCAGTGTCAAGATCAGTGTTCATCTTGGAATATACAACATTCCTCCGATTTTCTCTGGACTTCGATGGCCTCTCTCGAGGTTGGTTTCCAGTACCAATTTGAGTCGTGAGCTTCCAAGTAGAGGCTATCGATTGAAACTATCAAAGAGCATATGAGTCGAATTTTGAGATCTGGTTTTGTCTACTCGAATCAATGTCCTTAGTGGACAGGCCTGCATTGTTATTTTTCCTAGTATGCTCCACTCCACCTCACTTTAGTTCTGATTCATTTTGTAAAAGAAAATGATCCATAGTCGTAGGAGGCTCTTCAGCTAACTAGCTGCCAAAATATATTTGGAGGTTGACTTTCCTCAAACGCGATCAGTATGATACCCTTGTTAGTATTTGGAATAAATTTCTTAAAGCCAAACATTGGTTTGCTTGGAGTCACTAAATTCGAAGTGCTGGGTCAGCGAAGAATGGTGCCTGGAGTCATCTTGGCATTTGCTAGATTCATATCATCTATGTTCTCCAACCTTTGGGAGTACCGTTTGAATAGCGGTTGCTTGGCCATTCCTTTGATGTCGTTCATAACCTGCCGCTAGACCCTCTACGCTTTGGTCGATCATGGGATGTCAAGGAAGTGGATAGAATGTTCCTTTATTAAGTTGAGTTTTGATTTCACTATCCGGAGGCACTGCGCTGCGGCTAGGGTTCGGCCAGAGTAATTTGGGTTGTCAAGGAAGTGGATAGAATGTTCGTTTATTAAGTCGATCATGGGATGTCAAGGAAGTTGAGTTTTTGAAAATTTGGGTCGTACCCGAATTTTTTTTTTTTGAAAATAGGGGTCGTATAAGGGACCGGTGTAACTTAATTCCAGAGGTGTTCGGCATTCGTTCTCGTTCGGCGCAACCGAGTCATTCGACATACAATACCGTTCGGCATTACAGAGGTGTTCGACATTCGTTCTCGTTCGGCACAACCGAGTCGTTGGGCATACAATACCGTTCGGCATTACAGAGGTGCTCGGCATTCTTTCTTGTTCGGCACAACCGAGTCGTTCGGCATACAATACCGTTCGGCATTACAGAGGTGCTCGGCATTCTTTCTTGTTCGGCACAACCGAGTTGTTCGGCATACAATACCGTTCGGCATTACAGAGGTGCTCGGCATAGAGGTATGGATCGGCCTGGAAGAGCGTTCGGCCTAGAGGTATGGTCGCCCTGGAATGGTTCGGCCAAAGCTGTTCGGCCAAGGCTGTTCGGCCAGAGTGGATCAGCCTAGAGCAGTTCGGCCAAATCTGTTCGGCCAAGGCTGTTCGGCCAGAGTGGATCGGCCTGGAGTGGTTCGGCCAAAGCTGTTCGGCCAAGGCTGTTTGGCCAGAGTGGATCGGCCTGGAGTGGTTCGGCCAAGGCTGTTCGGCCAGAGTGGATCGGCCTAGAGTGGTTCGGCCAAATCTGTTCGGCCAAGGCTGTTCGGCCAGAGTGGATCGGCCTGGAGTGGTTCGGCCAAAGCTGTTCGGCCAAGGCTGTTGGGCCAGAGTGGATCGGCCTGGAGTGGTTCGGCCAAAGCTGTTCGGCCAAGGCTGTTCGGCCGGAGTGGATCGGCCTGGAGTGGTTCGGCCAAAGCTGTTCGGCCAAGGCTGTTCGGCCGGAGTGGATCGGCCTGGAGTGGTTCGGCCAAAGCTGTTCGGCCAAGGCTGTTCGGCCAGAGTGGATCGGCCTGGAGTGGTTCGGCCAAAGCTATTCGGCCAAGGCAGTTCGGCCAGAGTGGATCGGACTAGAGTGGTTCGGCCAAAGCTGTTCGGCCAAGGCTATTCGGCATGGGAATGCTGCTCGGCATGGGAATTCTGTTCGGCATGGGAGCTCTGCTCGGCCTAGATGCTGCTCGGCATGGGAATTCTGCTCGGCCTGGATGCTGCTCGTCATGGGAATTCTGCTCGGCATGGGAATTCTTTGGAGCGATGGGCATACACCTTTTCTGGAGCGGTCGGCATACTCCTTTTCTGCGGCGATCGACTAAATTGCCTTCAGAGGGGGGTCGGCCTTTATTCAACATGACTGCAAACTTCAACGCCCAGTCCCCATATCTTACATAGACTTGGTTTCTATGAATACGGCTATCAGCTTCCTTTAGATTTCTTTCAAATCTGAGTAGAATAGGAAGTTTCCTAGTAAACAACTGGATCTATCTCGCGAATATGGAAATCCACTAGTAGATGATGAGATCCAATCAAGCTGAGAACTCAATTCTCAGTGAATGCACCAAAGTGTTAGCACCAAAATTGGTCACTAACCTCGTTGAGAAAGATTGTGTAGAGATATAAGTGATGAAGATAAATTAAACAAGGAAGAATATGCTAATTTAAATGCAGAAAGTAAGAATACCGGATTTATAGTGGTTCAGCGTAATTGCCTACGTCCACTTTGAGGTTAAACTTTATTGATCTTCTTAATGATTGATTACAGATAAAACTCGTAGATCAAATGCTTGAATACAATTTCTAAGTAAAGAAGATGAGTCTTGAAAATGGCAGAGTCTCCCCAGTGTTCTCCAAAAAAGGTCCCTTCCATTGTGCTACTGCCCTCCTATTTATAGACGAGATGGGTTGGACTTCCCTCATGGGCTTAGGAACAAGGTGCCTCTGCCCATAGGAGGTGAATTTGCGCACCAGGCCAGGCAGGCCGAATGCTCTTGCTTTGTTGTGGGCATGTCAACTTGCTACCACCTTTAGTCTCTCCTTGATCAGAATCTTGTCTAGTGCTAACGATAATTTCTTCAACTGTCGTTTTGTAATCGGGCCAAGATGCCTGTTAACAATAATGAATGATGCAAATAGAATGAAGTATGCGGTTGCCATGTGACCAAACTAAAGGCTCTTTATACTACTACCTGCAATAGTAATGGGTGTACATATGAAGTAAGCAAACTTTTATGACTGTGGAAATCACCTAGACAGCCTTTTTTTTGTAATATTCTCAAATCTCTTTGTTCCTAATCATGTTGTAAATTAGCTTCCCCAAATGCAAAGTTACCCCTTTTGTTGACATTTTCTCTCTTTCTTTCTTTATTTATTTATTTTTACAATGCAACATACTTGAAAGTTTAGATTTGTATGATTTCATTGAAATGTGTGTAAATGATATGTAATACATGTAAATAACTAAAATTTCAAAGTCAAGTCATTTTTATGTAGATTTGGTGACATTGTTGTATATTACATTTCCACAATGCAAGCTACTTGAAAATTTACATTTATTTATTTTTACAAATAGTCTTTATAGTAATAAAATGGTAATAAAATTTGTGAAACTTTGGTTTCTTTTATTTTACCTTATGTTTTATAGTTTAAGCTAAATGTTGTCGTCCAACTCTCATCTTTAATAATAGTTGTAATACCTTTTGTGTCATACTTTTTTATATCAGCTTGAACTACCAAAAATAACACTCTACCGATATTATAAAATCAAAATATCACTGAAAATAGAATCTAACAAATTCAAAATGCTATCATTTAAAGATAAGATCGAATAATTAAACTTTTTTACAAATTCAAAATGATCCTCTACAAATGTTATCAAATCTTAGTATCACTTAAAAATAAGATCAAACAAATAAAATTCCTTTACAAATTTGATTTTTATTAATTAATAGTATAAATAAAAATTTGAAATAATAAAAAATTAGATGTTGCAACTTATAAATAAAAATTCAAATCAACTACACATGATTTCAATGAAAAATATAAATAAATACAATTTGTAGACAAACAACTTACGCGCGAAGCGCATGGAATCATCACACGTGAAGCACGTGCCACAACGCTCGTTTTTATAATGTAAGTTACATAAAGGTTTTGAACTAATGTATTTTTGCTAAAACCATTTGCATTACCTTAGAGAGATGGTATTTTTGAACTTATATTTTTGCTAAAATCTTTTGAATTATATTTAGAAAAATGGTATTTTTGGTGCATATCAATGGTATAAAAATAGTAAGTGTTCAATGTATTATTTATTTGCGCATTTTTGTCTATTGCACTATACCTTGCATCATGAAAACTACAAGCAAAATGATATGATATGATTATTGTCCTTGTACTTAATTTTAAGAATTTGAATTCAAGATTTAGATTATTATTTTTTTCATAGTGAAGAGCTTGTGTTATTATTTTTTAAAGTTTAAGGTTTAAATTTACAATATGAAAAAGGATAATGAGATTTTACCTATTATGATAAATAGTATGGAGTAAAACATAAATGCCTGCTCTTTAAGATATATGCTACTTTTCCCTTTTATGAAAAAAGATACGAGTTTATGTTGATATTTATAAATGTTATATTGTACGATATTTGGTACTCTATATGCATGAGTATGGTAATAATTTATGTAGGAAGATTGCCCTAAAATTGATGAATGTAGATGATTATTTTTTTTGTTTCTAAAAGGCTGTTATTTATTCGTTTGAAAAGAATTATAAATTTTATGCGATTGTGCCACATGACAATGGAAGAGATATAATCTTACATGCATGAAGACTCCGAATGGATTATTAAAATGTCATTGGATGCTCAGGTCCAATAAATACCACCTTAGTTGTAACCCAACTAATCATTGTGTAGGCTCACTAAGAATTTTGCTAGGTAACAAGTGACATAACCATTTACAAAGCTAAGTAGGTTGAACCTTAAATGTCTTAATAAATCCGAATCATTATCACTTGAGGCATGATACTACCTAGGGCTGTCAACGGATACTTTCGGATACGGATAGTGCCATATCCGTATCTGTATCCCTTTAATTTTTGGATATCGGATATCCGTATCCGCTTAATTTTGGGATACAGACGGATATCAGATATTTATCCGCTCCGCCCATAATCAATAATTTAAAAGTACAAATGAAAAAGTTTGGATCAACATAAAATAGTTTTTGTTCTAATGTTCATAAAAAACCAAGTAATAAAAAATGTGATGATAAAACATTGTTTTATACTAATATCCATATGTGTATCCAAAAATATTCCAAAATTAAACACTAAAACTATCTGTTTCACTAAAAATGAACAAAAAACCATATCGTAGTAACATCCAATGGTTAGGAAATATTTGGAAAATCATATATTAATCGGACGGATATTTTTCGGATACGGATACCACGATAACCATATCCGTATCCGAAAAGCTTTTCGGATATCGGATATATGTATCCGCTTTTCGGATAACGGATTTTTTTCATATTTTCGGATACGGATTCGGACGGATATCGGATTTTTCGGGTACTCATTGACAGCCCTAATACTACCTTTTATATACCTTGTATTAGGAATTTTCTGTTAGAAAAGCATGTGTTATTGCAACTGGAAGACAAGATAAATCCTAGCAGCTTTCTTAAAAGGATATTTGTGTGTATTCAATGCCATAATCTTCAAATATTGTTTGATCCAATCAAGTTTGATCATTTCTTATAACAGTTTCAAATAAATTGAGTGTGCATACAAAACCATTTTTCATCCAATCCAACATAAAAGTGCAATCAGTTCTCAATGAAATAGTTTATTCATTTTCACATTATATATGTATTTATTATTTGTTCTACATAAAATTATGTTTTATTTAATTAATAAGTTTAATCATTTATGTATGTTTTAGCATAAAATATACATATCATGTCCAAATGAAAAGAAAATTAGGTAAAAGGTTTGAACCTCAGTTCAAAAAAAATGTTTGAATCTGAAGAATTGCATGAGATCCTCCCCATATACTAGTGCCTTGAAACCTTTAAAGACCGCCAAAAGAGTCTATTCCTCTTCATAGAACTCGTAATATTTACTATAGGCATCCATAATATCCATTTGTTTTTCTTTAATACATTTGTGATCATCACGGCCAGTGTAATACACTGATAAGATATTTCTATACAGAAACTAGAGTTAGTTCAAGAATTCAGTAAGAGATTTGTTGTTCAAACTAAGAAATATGCATCACAAATATAAAATTGTATTTTGATACTGTTTTTTAGGACATGAATTTACTGTGGAAATTATTGCAGAGCTAAACAAAATCGATAAGAGGCACGAAAATAATATAATTTTACATTTAAATATTTTTTTAAGGAATAACAACATCATTAATTTATACCATGTTAGAAATTAGAGAAAAAGAAATATGAAGATTAGATGGAATAATAATTTTAAATATTAACATGGAATTACCAAAACACTTCCATAATTTAGTCAAAAAAAAAGAATAAAAGGACATTTTTTCATTTGTCAATCCTCTCTACACATCTTCGTAATCTTCCCCAATTTCTATTTTGATGAGATGAAGCCAAAAGTCTTATTCTGAAAATCCAATAACAGTCCGAACTCAATGGCAACTCACCTCTAGAACCAAGGCCTTTTTGTATTCCATACCCACGCCCCTTACATGTTTTGATAACCTAATTGTATTGCTTCTATTAACAGTACATTCTTCTCACTTCCAATCAAAACCCAATTTTCAACATGATAAATCTACATACCCACATGGATTTTTATTAGCAATATTCTTACCTTAACCTCAATCTCAATTTCTCAAATAAGTTTGAGGTAGATAATATGATTTCTTTTGTTTTCATTTATCCTTAAAGCATGATTTATCGAACTTTGATATTTTGTGTTCGATTGTGCAAACCATTTTGCATTAAAAAAAAGTTGGTACATTTTTCTTTGCATACATCCAATGAAGGTTTCATACGTACCCGTTGTCATAATGAATACCATTGAAGTTACCAATTAATTTGAATTGACATTAGTTCAAATTTAATTATGATTGCTTTTAATTAATGCCAATCATAATTCAAATTGTTTCCATTCACTATTAATTGAGAATAAATAAGCATTATGGATAATTCAGTACAAATTTAATTTTGTTTATAACTATGTAATGTATTAACGTTAATCATAATACAACTCGTTTCTTTTACTGTTAGTGCAACACTGCCCTTGTGGTTATGTATTGGTGCAGCATACTTCCATATGGTACACTAAACACCTATGCTCTCCATGATTCATTTTCAATATCAGCGGGGTAGGAAAGTCAAATGTATAGGTGAGAATAGATCCAGACTTGTCTATTCATCGGTAAAACTTCAATCCTGTTAATATTTGGAGCAATATTTTTGTTCTTAATTTTGTGATGTTATATTAAGGTTGACAGATCATTATAGTTTTATGCTTTATTCTTAATTACAAATTTGATCATTTCAGCATTTATAGAAAAAACCATTGCTACACACACATGAATATATGTATGTATGTGTATCCGTGCACACCAACTGTTTATTGTTCATAAGTCATTACCATATAATGTTGTTAAGAGCGGTAAAATGTTATTCAGCCTGGTTTTGATTATCTGGTCTCAACCAAATTTTGAGTGTAAAACTTTTTACATTAAAAAGTGCATACAACATATACAAATTCAATGCACACACACACATATATATTCTTATCGTGTTTTTCTTCTTCACTACGCCATAGATTGCATACTGCAGCATCCAAGAAGTGATGCAGGTAGTGCCAAACAATGTTGCTGTAGGCTAAAAAAGGGCAAAGGCAACACTTTCTCAGTGATGCATTTTGCCGCGTTGCCCTAGAGTCAAAGGCAACATCTTTGCGGCCCTAGGGAAACATCGGTTATGTTGTTGCCACATGTACCAAATTTACTAAAAAGTGGGCCCCACAATCTGGGCTCCAACACATATATTCATTTAAATGTATTTGTTAATGTACTATTTTATTTTCACAGATTAAATAAATATTTACTGAATAAAATAAATAACACGGAATTTAAATTCAAACGGATATTTTATTCAAACAAATATTTATTACAATTTTGAATAGTACAAATTCAAGCTCTCATTATATATATACAATTTCAATTACAATACAATTTTGATTACATCACAATTTTCCATTTACATTTGCACCTCACTACAATTCACTCTCACTCGTATTTATCTTCAAGTTTATTCCAGATTGAATCCAGCATCTGAGCTATCTGCAAAAATATACGCTGACGTAGTAAAATTGAAAATAAAATATTTTTGCAGTATAAAATAAAATGAGATTTTGAAAATATTATTTGCCTCGGTTATTTGGGTTGTTCGTCATCATTTAATTCTGAATTCATCATACACGAACAGCTTGTGACATGCACAATGTATCACTGTACATGCCACAAGGCCGTGCATACCGATATACACTTGATAAATCTACAGGGACAGGTGAGCACAAGGTCAAACCCAAATTAAAAGCCGGGTTCAACTCAAGTGAAATACAGATAACATCATGACACGAGACACAAGGTCAAACCCGAGTTATGAAACTGGATTCAACTCAAGTAAAATTTCAAAAATCAACCTGAAATGATCAGGAACCAACAAACCAACTCAAATCAACACTCAAGCAAATACACAAACCAACAAAGGCAAGGCAATGCATTTCAATGATCAGTTCAGGCCAGTATATATGAATATGAGACCAAAGAATAGAAGGAACAACAAAAGCAATAGGTACAACAGTGCACAGGATACAAGTAAAGTGGTATAGTAGTACAAAGGTCATAGGCAACCTTAAATCAGCAAAGTCCAAGCAATACATGAACAAAGTAGTTTAGGCATGCACAAGAGAGAGACAAGAAACCAGAATCACCAAACCAGTGAAATGGAACAGACCATAGAAGTAGGTCACAAAAGTGAGTTCAAACCAGACACAACACTTGGTGGTTAAAGAATGAAACAGGGATCAAAGTACTAAGCATCATATGCAAATGAGACAAGGTTACAAATCAAGCATACATATAAACAAATGCAACATGAAAAAACTCAAGATCAATGCATATGAAGCAACCAGACCCGACTGAAGTGTTCAGAGATTACAAATATACAATGGAGCATATATATGAACACACATGTATACAATGCACAGTAACTCGAATACATGTTTGGTACACATATATTGAAAATAAAATTCTTACAATTCTGTACTTCATTACTGAAGTATCAGTCTTGTACACATGAATGCAATAGTGGACAATGCAAGTGCAGACAAGCTATATCAGCACTGCCCATACAGCAAGGCCAAATACACACAACAACAAAGTCCAAGACCAGTGAATTGCAATGGTCGACCAGACAGCAAACAAAACAATGTATCAAGACTCGAATGAACAGAGCTGACACACATTGAAGTGTCATAAGTATACATGACTCAACAACATATGAATAACCAAGGCCAGAGGAGATATCATATACAAAAGTGAAGACCACATGAGCTCAATGCAACACAACATCGTCAAACCAAAACCAAAACCATGATGGCCAAGAAATCGAACCAAGTCAGAAATCAACACTGTGGGAATCAAGTCACAAATATACGAAATTGATAAAGTCAGAAAAATCATAAACATCCAAGCAATATCATACGGCCAAGCGTAAAATTATCAGACGATTTCGTATAAAATATACGAATGAAAATATAGGGGTTCGAACCCTATATAAATAAGAAACATCATCGGCAAGTGTGTGATTCAAGTTGAAGAAAAATGAAAAGCATCAAAGAAAATCAAAATTCCCAATTCAATTTAGCATCGAATCAAAGTTACTTACAGAAGTACAACATACGAATCAACCGCGAAGCCAACCAGGAAGCTAACAAACCCGAAAGCAAGCTAACAATTGTATAATCAAACCGAAGGCAGCAAAATCCTTTTTGATTTCATAGGAACAAAGGAGCGGCAGAAGCCCTTAATTGATTTCATGATTCCACGAAACCCTAATTGATATCACAAAAGCCAACAAGGAGGCCAATGCCTAGCAGAGGATAGGGGCAAAACCTAATCGATTTTGAAAAATGGTCGAAGCCCTAAAAAATTCACTACAGCCATTTTTGCTTCGCCAAAGAATGTACGAGAAGCCATTTTTAGGAACGGAGTACGTATTTTGTTAAGTGTTTGAGTGAAACCCTTCAATATTTTGTTAACTTTTACCGCTTTGTTTTTGCTTCCCGCGTTAAAAATTATTTCAGCCCGCTTTTTTTCAGCCCGCACTAATTTTTTATAATATTTTTATAAGTCTATAGGTACTGCAACATAGTGTTGATATCTATACTAACATCCTGAAGCTAATGTTGTAATAGACAAAAATCAGCATAGCTATCGTTACATTGTAGCTAGCAACATCTTGTATTTTCGTTGCAATAGGCCATCTATGGCGTAGTGCTTGTTCGTTCACAGTAATGTGACTGAGTCAAATTTAATTATCATCTCAACTTATTAGTTAGCATGGTATGGGTTTTAGAATCTCCTTGTCTCAACTCATTTACAATTAATTATTCAAATGTTCATTGCATTACAATTTGAGAATGATTGTCCAATTACTTTAAAAGGATTGGTTCTTAAAGGCAGTTTGATTAATCATTCATTTCCTGATATCATCACGAAATATTTAATTTTAAATAAGAACAAATTATAAAAATGCTTATTGTAGACACAAAGTAGTGTAATTATTATCTTTGGATTAAAAAACTAAACCCAACTCAAAAATTGGAAACCAAATATTAAAAAAATTTGGATATAGAATGAACTTACCATTCATTCTTCTCCTATATAACAGTCGTTGTATGTTGAATGAAATAAAGCTCGTAGCATAGCCTCAACACCCATATCAAGTGAGAACTGGTGGTTGATTTGTGTCTCGTCACTAATAAATGTTGAAATGTGATTAAGAATCCAACTTAGTAATTATTATCTTGAACATTTTGTGTACATAGAAAACTAGAATGAGAACTACTCACTTATTAGTACTCAATTCCTTTCTCACTATTTCTTTAGCATACTTCCTTCTAGATTCCAATGATACAAATGGTACATTTTTTTCCATGATACTTGTTTTTCATTGTTCATTAAAATGTAATGGATATGAAATCCCTGAAATGCAAAAAATTAAATTAATGCAAGTGCACACTAAAGCATACAACCTATCTTCCATCGTATTAACATTTTGTATTACTTATTACCTTAAAATTATATCTAAAAATTATTATGCCAAAAGATCTATCTTCACAACATTCAGCCCTTATAAATGCTTCAGGAATCTTGAAAACCTTTGAAACTTTGTCCTATTTAGTTTAAAAAGTAATTAGCCACTTATATATATATATATATATATATATGCATATAGTATCATACAGTATTTTAAATAAATTTCAAGGTATATACATACTGCTTCTGCACACTCTTTTTGGAGGTGTGTTTGCAAAGCCAAAGATTGTTTAATCTTACCGAGCATTATACATGCAATTGTTGTTGTGACATTGGCATAGTACAATTTTTCAAAATTTTATTAGACTGCACAAGTTCAATAAGTTCATTAGAAATGATGTTTAGGTTTTGGGATAAAATACAAATATTTTCATGAAACAAAAAAGATCTAAAGAATATTTTTATCTAACTAAACTATCAAACAAATAACGAATACATGTATATTTATCATTTCAAATTAGATCAAACGATTCGATTAAGCTCCTAGTGATTAGTGGTAGAATATTTGCTTAGTTTCTAACAGTTTTACAACTCTTGTCCATAGTTTATGGGAAACAAATATGCAGGCAATCTCGTTGATGAAATAATGCAACATTACTATCACAATTAATTAGAGGAATTATTGGTAGTACTTGACTTTTTTATAACGGTAGAGTAAGATAGCGTTCTAATTTCAGAAGTCTAATAATCTTAAATTGATCAGATAATCATATAGATCACTTTGTTTGGATTGAAATTGGATTTGGAATTCTTTAGAGTTTTTTAAAAATTAGTTTTCTAAATTTATTTGTTCTATGTTTAATGATAATGGACCTAGCTTAATATTTCACATAGAAAATAATTTTTCAAATTTACTTGAATTCTTCACCAAAATTTATAGATTTAATAAGTTTCATTTATTTGGTTTATAAGACAACGCTTAAAAATACAAGTAGGAATAAGAATAGTTTAATTATAAATTTTCTTAGGAAAATAATGATGAATTTATATTTGGTGTATGAATACAGTTTGCTTTTAAAATTTATGTTTAAAATTTTGTTAAAAAATCGGCTTCTTAGTGCAAAATAACGGCTCTAAATTTTCCTTCTCATATGCTATATTTGGTCACAACAAAATGAAAAAATAAATTATGTTCATACACCACTAACTACTTATCATACACGGTGAATATAACAAATTACACCAATATTTACTTAACATACACCTTACTTTTTACAAAAATGCCATTAGGCTAACCATCATTATATTCACTTTCGATTTTTAAACTTTTTGGCACAAAAATTAGAATTTTCTAGTCGTAGAATAAGTCAAAATTTTAACATTGATTTTCTTACTTCTTTAAATTTATCAATTTCACCAATATCAACTATAATCTTTTTTGAAGAAATAAGTGTTTTAAAATTAGAGCATTCATTCAAATATGCTGATTTGAGCAAATTTCGTTAAACTTAAGCTTTTAAACTAATGAGCTAAATATGAGAGATTAAAGATGTAATAATGAAGAAGGGTAAACTAGTAAAACATTTTCTTAGAAAAAATTGTGTACACTTATAATTTGCCTTTTATTATTTAAAAGATGATGTTAGAATAGCAAGAAAAAGACTAATACTAAATAAATTCAATTGAGACAGGCAAACTTGAGTGTGTTTAGGAAGGGAGGGAAATAATGTTATCATATTTTCCATTTGTTTCGTTAATGAATATATTAAAAAATTACATACTTTTCGGCTTGTCTTTACGCTGCTCAACTCTGAGATTTGAAGCTCGGGACTCTACCGCAAGAATAACTCCATCAGTAAATAGAATGCCGATAGCCTTCGTCCCTTCCAAATCTATCTCATTCACTTAGATATCCATTTTTATAAGAATATTACTACAAAAAGGAATGAATAATCATTCTGTTAGTAAAAAGAGTAAGAAAACTATGAAACACTACAAATATTTCAAAAAAGGAGTCATAACCCTAATCTTACTTTGCAGTTATGGTTAAAGAAAACATACTTTGCAAGCAAAGTCACTCAATACAAGGAAGGCAAAATGATGCAAATCAACTTATGTGCTAGGAAAAATAAAAGAAACGTTACGG
Organism: Allium fistulosum; assembly: GCA_030737815.1. Lineage (NCBI taxonomy): Eukaryota > Viridiplantae > Streptophyta > Magnoliopsida > Asparagales > Amaryllidaceae > Allium > Allium fistulosum. Next base: position 100,345,005 of record CM060906.1, on the reverse strand, counting down.
GCAGGTAGTGGCATAGCCAGGAATTTTGGTTGGTGGGGTCACAATTAATAATGTTTGGAGTTTGAAGGTATTATTAGACTAGGATCGTTTTTTTCAAATATTCAAATATCTAGAAATAACCTATAACAAATTATGAAATAGTCGTGGCAATTTATATTTGATACTATAATAATTCGTACAAAAAGGTAAATGATTAAATAAGTTATATTTGAATGATGCTACTAATCCGAATGAAAGGCACTACTTTTATTAAGCAATTTCAACCACCTAAGAAATTTAAAATTAGTTTCATTTTCATCCATTTTCAAGTCATGTTAAAGTCAGTTTCAGCATCAAACCATGATTTTCCAGAACAATATGAAATGAAAAATTGATATTAATTAGCAATACCAGTCAGATTAAATTGACTGTCAAAACCAATTTCAACCATATTTCAGACCATTATGTTAAGGCCTTTAAAACTATGTTAAATTCACTGAAAATTAAAACCAATTTCCATCATATTTTAACAAACTAAAAAATGAAATCAAACATAAAAGTTAAGAAAACTTAAATCTTCATCAACCACCATTGAATCACCTTGCACCAAATTGAAACTTCATCAAACCCAAACAGCAAAGTGAAGCAACCAAAAATGAAACTGCCCAATTTCAAGAAGAAAAAAATGGATTGCCCGTTAGTCTACCAAAGAGATGGAGACACAAAGAGAGATCAAGGCATTGGGCTCTGTTGAAGCTTTGGGGATGAATTCGATGACAAAGTTGGAGCTGGGAGCTAGTGGTTACATGTTTGTTAAGGTTAGGGCTGCAATTCTTGAAGCGTGAAGCATTAATTGATAAAAAGATTATGGATTCCTAACAGGATCACATGACCTCACTAGATTGTATGTGGCTCTGCAGGCTTGGGCTTGGGCCGGGCCTGGAGCCTCCGCCACTGGTTAGGGTGAGGAAATTAGTTGAAGAGGGAGGTAGAGTGAGAAGACAATGAGTAAGAAGGAAATATAAGAAATGTAGAACAATATTTGTAAAATAGTGCCACCTCTATTCATTTAAGTTTGTATATACATAATATAAGATATAAGATGTTATTGGGTTACATTCATTTGGGGGCCAACTGGCCATGCAAAGAAGGCAATAGTAATTGTCTCGGAATATTTTAATAACAAGAAAAGAGTCGTAGGTCCCTGCTTTTGATGTTGTTATAGGAAAAGTCCATGCAGAAATAAATATGTAAATTTGGTCCCTATTTTTGAAAAATAAAAAACGCAAGGTGCCTTGCACTAATCTGATAGAAAATGAAAGGTAACTTGCACTTTTTTGTTTCCGAAATCTTTTTTGAAATTTTCAAAATTTTAAAAAGCACAAGTTATCTTGCACTTTCTATCAGGAAAGCGCAAGCTGGTTTGCGCTTTCTAATTTTGAATTTTTTTTTTTAAATTTTTGAAATTTTTGAAAAGCACAAGGCAACTTGCGCTTTCTATTAGGAAAGCGCAAGCTAGTTTGCGCTTGCTGATTTTGAAATTTTTCTAAAATTTTTGAAATTTTAGAAAGCGCAAGCTAATTTGCACTTTCTAATTTAGAAAAAACAGGAACCTAATTTACATACTTATTTCTACAGGGACTTTTCTTGTAACAACATCAGAAATAGGGACCTTTCGTGCAAAGCCCCTTTTAATAAACATTAATTGTCTCCTAATATTTTAATAAAGCTACAAACACTGTAAATAAAAGCTGGTAAAAGAAAATTCCATTTATTCTTTTTTTAAAAGATAGTGGGACCAACCGTTTATAAATAGGTCCTTCAAACGAATAGGCGCTTAAAAGGAAAATATTGCTGAAAAAAATATACATGCCAAATGTAGGATGGAGATTGAATTAGGGTTCCATCTTACAGTTGATGCAAGCCATCCATGTCCTAACCCTTACCAAAAAAACAAATCCGTTTCTGCTTCCCATTCCAAATCGTTTCTTATTTTTATTAATAGTTGACTTGTAGGCGCGAACTTTTGGTCCGACCGTGAATTTTCAAAATTGCCATTTATATGGGACATGGAAAAATGTCTATTGATGTATAATTAAATTTAAACAAATGAATATATCATGATTTATTGTATATCATATCTAGAGATTTATGAATTTCAAGGTTATATGTTAAACTGTGAATAAATGCTATAAATATCAAAACGTAAATGGTTTTACAATGTTGGAAACAATTTAATTAGTTGACTCTGATTAATTAATTTAAATGAATGAATATACCTTGATTTATTGTATGCCATATAGGGAGATTTATGAATTTCAAGGTTATGCATTAAACTGTGAATAAATGATACAAATATCAAAACGTATATATATGAGAAACTTAATGAGCGCAAAAATAGATTCAAGGAGAGGAATAAAACGTTGGAAAGTGGAATTAAGAAGCATTAATTTGCATTAATTCAATAATGCCATTATTATATCAGTTTACTGCACCATCAAGCAAGTGACCGATATTGCGTTATACACTTATAAGAATAAACACAAACTTTTGGTCTGTCCCCGAATTTCTAAAATTGTCCTTTATATGAGACATGGAAAAATATCTGTTAATATATAATTAATTTAAACAATTGAATATATCATGATTTACTATATATTATATCTAGATATTTATGAATTTCAAGGTTATACTTTAAATTGTGAATAAATGCTATAAATATCAAAACGAAAATGGTTTTACAATGTTGGAAACGATTTAATTAGTTGACTCTAATTAATTAATTTAAACAAATGAATATACCGTGATTTATTGTATGCCATATATGTAGATTTATGAATTTAAAGGTTATGCATTAAACTGTGAATAAATGATACAAATATCAAAACGTATATGTATGAGAAACTTAATGAGTGAAAAAATAGATTTAATGGAAGTGGAATAAAATATTGGAAGGTGGAATTAAGAAGCATTAATTTGCATTATTCAATAATGCCGTTATTATATTAGTTTATTGCACCATCAAGCAAGTGACTGATATTATGTTGTACAATTATAAGAATAAACGTATAACAAAATTAAGAGCGACTACCATATAACATTATCCAATTATGGGCATCAACCATATAACGTTATACAAACCTGTTTATAAACTGAAAAATATAACATGTTATACGTATAGCAATGATATCGCTCTATTAACTTTTCAGTAAAAAATCTATTAGGATACTTATGACCATTAGATATCACTCGATAGCATATATTATACCATATATAAAGTTACATAATATTTGACCATATCAGTCGGTTAAGATTTCTCTAGACTATAACTTTTTTCCGTAACTGATTCAAAAGCTTATGAATCAATGAATGATTTAACATCCCTCATATGAGTTAAAATGATGTGGCTTGCCTATCCATAACCCTTAATCGGTCCAAGCTAGATATATTCAAACTTTATAACACAAATATAACATTCTAGAAATATCTACCGAATCCTATAAATGCCACTCACTCTATCCATCCATATTAACATCTCTTTCCACCCCTATTCCCTTTCCAATTCTCTCTCCTTTCATCTTCATTCAGATCTCTAACCACCACTGTTTGGACATGCTTCATTGAGTTGTTTATCATCGTTAATCTCTGATATCACAGCTTCAGGTTGGTGTAATTATACCACTAAAACTATGCTTTACACTATAGCCCTATCTTGCACTTATATATTTTAATCTTATTCTACAAGAAAAAAAATTATTTTTATGATTGCAACTTCTACACTTCTGTTTTATATTAAAAAGGTAGTTTGCACTTTTAGAATTTGTTTGTATTGTTTATTTAAGTGCATTGCTCTGTGTATTCTCAAAATAACATTATGATTACATGTTACATACCAACATAAAATCAACCAATTGATGGAAGAAAAAAATTAATGTTATTTATTATTTTTAAATGTATTTCATTCTTATTCTATAGGAAAACGAAATCATTTCTACGACTGCAACTTCTACACTTCTGTTGTATATTAAAAAAGTAATTTGCATTTTTTGGAATTTGCTTGTATTGTTTTTTTAAATGCACTGCTCTGTACATTCTCAAAACAATATCAAGATTACATGTTATTTATGGACCTAAAATCAAGTGATCGATGAAAATTTATTCTTTTTTCATGTTATTTTTTATTTTAAATATATTTCAATCTTATTCTATAGAAAAAAATTATTCCTGCAACTGCAACTTATACACTTCCGTTTTATGTTAAAAAGGTAGTTTGCATTTTAGAATTTGTTTGTATTGTTTTTTAAGTGCATTTCTCCATGTATTTTCAAAATAATAACGTGATTACATGTTATTTACGGACAGAAAAAAGTATGACACCAAAGATATTACAACTATTATTAAAGATGAGAGTTGGATGGCAACATTTAGCTTACACAATAAAAACATAAGGTAAAATAAAAGAAACCGAAGTTTCACAAATTTTATTACCATATTATTACTATAAAGACTATTTGAAAAAATAAATGAATTTAAATTTTCAAGTAGCTTGCATTGTGGAAGTGTAATGTACAACAACGTCACCAAATCTACATAAAAATGACATGACTTTGAAATTTTAGCTATTTATATGTACCATATATCATTTACACACATTTCATTGAAATCATACAAATCTAAACTTTCAAGTATGTTGCATTGTAAAAATAAATAAATAAATAAATAAATAAATAAATAAAGAGAGAAGATGTCTTCAAAAAAGGTAACTTTGCATTTGGGGAAGCTAATTTACAATATGATTAGGAACAAAGAGATTTGAGAATATAATAAAAACAATGTTGTCTAGGTGATTTCCACAATCATAGAAGTCTGCTTACTTAATATGTGCACACATTATTATTGTAGGTAGTAGTATAAAGAGCCTTTTGTTTGGTCACATGGCAGCAACATACTTCTTTCTATTTGCATCATTAATTATAAACTTGATTGGCTATGCGGTGTGTGATATTAGTAGGTAATGCAACAAAAAACTATTTTATATTCTTTGATTAAAAAAAGAGGAAAACACATGTTAACATAAAGAAGTTCTGATTTGCAATTGCTAATGAGAACACATGACTAGATCTATCAAAATATGATCCAACCCACTAATCTTTCTTTTAAACGAGTTGGATCAACTCGTTTAGGGAAAAGAATTCTATATGAATGACTCATTTTACCCTTAACTAAATTGGTAATAATTGGATAATCCTCTTTACTTTTTGTTCTATTCTGAATACAATGATCTCCTGTTCACCAAGATCCAAAAAGGTTAGTTCAAAACACATAGCTAATTCGGAAATTTGTATTCTAAATTTGAGAATTTCAAGATTCAATTTTGAAAATGGATATGAAATATTAAAAATTTGTATTTTGAACGTCAAAATTTAAATTTTGGTTTTTGATTTATTTTTGAAACTTTGAATTCTAAATTTTAAGAATTTAAAGTTTGAATTTTTAGTTGCACCTAATTAGAAAATTTGTGGCTTATTTTGAAAATATGAATTTTAAATTTGTATATGAATTAATATATGAATCTAAAAATTTATACTTATATTTTATATTTTTTCTAATTCAAAAAACAGAAAGCAATATTTATTTTATATTTTTACTTCAATTTTTATATATGCCAAATCCAATTTGAAATGGTACATGGTTTAATGGCTCAATTGTTAAGTGGATTGGATGATCTGGTTGACCTATTTATTATATGAGGTAAATGGGTTGGATCATAAATTGGTCAGTTAATTTTCTCTAGATATATTTATCAATCGACCCAAATCCTTTGACATAATTTAATGATAAGCAAACAAACTAGCTTCATAATTTAACACGCGCATGTACTTGAACTAGCTAAGTGCAACTTATAACAATGTATATTCCTTCAATTTTCTCACTTTCTCTAATGCATGAATTATTCCAAAATATGTATATGAAATGATAGTGAATTGAATAACATAAACTAACTCTAATGCACATGAGTCATGGAGATGCAAAGTTGGCTCATAACGTAGCACCATTGAAATTTCAAAAACATGGTTATGATAATTCGGAGCTATAATTCCATTGACTAGTGTTTAAAACCAAGGCAGATGCTAACAATGTTTTTGATTATGTAATGGAAAAAGGTTCAAAACATGGTGAAAATAAGCCATAAATTCTCACTGATTTCTCATGGAGAATGGATTTTGAAGCTGGTAGAGTAAGGTATCCACTGTATGTTAGTAAGTGCACAAAGGACTTGGTGGAAGCCTTGAAAAATGCACCTAGAATAAAAGGTGTTAATAAGTAGTAGCATTTGCGTTGGTTTCCTTTGCGAAGTGATTGCTCTTGTTTCTTGCATTTTACTGAATTGAAGTAGTCTGTAGCAGTTGTTTTACCAATCGTGTGTTGAAATACAATTAATGGCATGGTGTTTTATGTGTTAATAGCTATTTATAAGCAGACCTCAAACTTTTTACGGTAACTGTAATTTTTTGTTCATTGGCCTTGGGATTGTTTTGTGTTTGTGACTTGTACATTATACACTGTATATTTTTAACTTTCAGCCATGAATCGTCGGAAAAACAGCACGATACCAAATAAAAACAATTTTCTTATATACCACTAAAGTCGAGCACATTTGGTATCATACTATTTTTAGTGGTATCTAGAAAAGTTTTTTTATTTGTTTTCGTGTAGTTTTTCCTACGATTCACGGCTGAAAGTTAAAAATGTACAATTTACAAGTGACAAACAAAAAACAATCCCAAGACCAATGAACAAAAACATACAGTTTCCTTACAAAGTTTGAGGTCTGCATATAAATATCTATTAACACATAAAGCACAATGCCATTAATTGTATTTCAACACATGATTGGTAAAACGACTGCTACAGACTACTTCAATTCAGTAAAATGCAAGAAACAAGGGCAATCACTTTGCAAAGGAAACCAACGCAAATGCTACTACTCATTAATGCTTTTTATTCTTGGTGCGTTTTTCAAGGCTTCCACCATGTCCTTTGTGCACTTAGTAACATACGATGGATATCTTACTCTACCAGCTTTAAAGTACATTGTTCATGGGAAATCCGTTAGAATTTCTGGCTTATTTTCACCATGTTTTGAACCTTTTTGCATTACATAATCAAAAATATTGTTACCATCCACCTCGGTTTTAAACACAAGTCGATGGAGGTATAGTTCTGAATCATCATAACTGATTTTTTGAAATTTCAATGGTGTTACATTATGAGCCCACTTTGCATCTCCATGACTCATGTGCATTAGAGTTAGTTTATGTTATTCAGTTCATTATCATTATACATATGTTGGAATAATTCAAGCATTAGAGAAAGTGAGAAAATTGAAGGAATATACATTGTTATAAGTTGCATGTAAGCTAGTTTCCAAATTCTCAAATTTAGAATACAAATTTCCAAATTAGCTTTGTATTTTTGAACTATCCTTTTAGGATCTTGGTGAACAGGGGATCATTGTATTTGGAACAGAACAAAAAGTAAAGAGGATTATCCAATTATTACCAATTTACTTAAGGGTAAAATGGGTTGTTCATATAGAATTTTTTTTTGAAATGGTACTTAGATAAAACATGTCATTGGGACAACATAACATAAATCACATGTCAATATATGTTTGAATCACATTACGCAAGTTTCGAACTAGTTACCTCTCGCACCAAAGTCGAATCACTTAACCACTAGGACAATGGTGCTTGTCATATAAAATTCTTTTCACTAAACGAGTTGAACCAACTCATTTAAAAGAAAGATTAGTGAGTTGGATCATATTTTGATATATCTAGTCATGTGTTCATTAGCAATTGCAATTCTTAACTTCTTTATGTTAACATGAGTCAAAGAAAAGAAAATAGTTTTTTGTTGCATTACCTACTAATATCATGCACCGTACAGTTCTTGCGTAGGAAACAATACTAATCAAGTTTATAATGAATGACGCAAATAGAATGAAGTATGCTGTTGTCATGTGACCAAACTAAAGGCTCTTTATACTACTACCTACAATAATAATCGGTGTACATATTAAGTATGCAGAATTCTATGATTGTGGAAATCACCTAGACAGTCTTGTTTTTATTATTTTCTCAAATCTCTTTGTTCCTAATCATGTTGTAAATTAGCTATCCCAAATGCAAAGTTACCCCTTTTGAAGACATCTTCTATCTTTCTTTATTTATTTATTTTTACAATGCAACATACTTGAAAGTTTAGATTTGTATGATTTCATTGGAATGTGTGTAAATGATATATGATACATATAAATAACTAAAATTTCAAAGTCAAGTCAATTTTATGTTGATTTGGTGGCATTGTTGTACATTACACTTCCACAATGCAAGCTACTTGAAAATTTAAATTTATTTATTTTTATAAATACTCTTTATAGTAATAAAATGGTAATAAAATTTGTGAAACTTTGGTTTCTTTTATTTTACCTTATGTTTTTATAGTGTAAGCTAAATGTTGCCGTCCAACTCTCATCTTTAATAATTGTTGTAATACCTTTGGTGTCGTACTGTTTTATATCAGCGTGAACGACCAAAAATGACCCTCTACGGATATTATAAATTGAAAATATCACTTAAAAATAGAATATAACAAATTCAAAATGCTTTCACTTAAAGATAAGATCTAATAATTAAATTTTCTTTACAAATTCAAAATGATCCTCCATAAATGTTATCAAATCTTAGTATCACTTTAATTAAGATCTAACAAATAAATTCCTTTACAAATTCGATTTTTATTAATTAATAATATAAATAAAAATTCGAAATAATAAAAATTTTGATTTTGCAATTTATAAATAAAAATTCAAATTAACTACACACATGATTTCAATGAAAAAATATAACTACATTTGAAGCGCATGAAGGAACGGTGCCAGCCCCCAGTGGAAGAAATGGGTGAATTTATAAAAATTAGCCATTTTGGATCTTTAATGGGCCTATGAAGTCTAAATTCATTTGGAAATTTTCAAAGTTTCTTTTAAATAAAATCAATATTTTATTTAACTTCATAAATAAAGTTTCACTTTAATTTAATATGTATGTAAGTTAAAGTATATCAAATATACTCTTGTATACAAATTTGTGTGACGTTTACTTTTCAAATTTACTCAGAGAAGGAAATATTTCATTTCCTTTCTTTTAACTTATTTAATTAATGAGGGGGCATAAATTTATTTAGAGAATGAAACTTTTCAATTCCTTTCTCTTAAAATATATAATTAATGAGCGATCATAAATTTAGTTAGAGAAGGAAACATTTCATTTCATTCTCTTAATTAAATTAAATAATTGATTAATAAAATAACATTAATGACTAATATAAATATGACATGAATTGTAAATATATTCACAGTAAATATTGTGCAAGTGCAACATATAAGGAGTGTGCATAGTCAGTGGTAATTGATATTATACACAAAATAAACAAGAACAATTTGAATGATTATTAAATAGTGTAACAACCAGCAAACCCGTACCCCTTGAATTGACATTAATCTCCATCAAATCAACTCAAGAAGAACAGAAATGCGAACCATTAGGGTTAAAGAAAAGAGGGTAGAAGAAGAAAATAGAAAATCAACATCAGAATCTCACAATCGCAGCGGAACAATATATAATAGATAACAACTGATTTTAATACAAAAGGAAACCATACTGTTTTATACATCTTATCATCAGAGTACAACACAATCAATAACTCAATACTGGACAGTTATAATAACTTGTCCCACATACAGAAGACACAACATACGCAACACATCGATATATACATCACGTATGAGTGATACGCCTCGTCATCCAGCTCGTCTCCTGAGCTCCACAACATCATATCCTTTATCTGTAATACTCGGTCTGACCCGAGCATTATAATAAAATAACACCCGAGTCAGTCTGGAATACCAGCGTGAGAAAATCACACTCAATTTGATTATTAAAGTTTCAAAATCCTTTGAAATCAAAAGCATCTCGTAAGACCACGTCACAAATAAACATCTCGGGTTTTTACCTTACGATAGCTAAAATACTTTTTATCAAAATCCTCTGATATTATAGTAGTGTCTATATACAAATACTTATTCAAATAGCTAAAATTGTTACATGATTAAATTCCAGCATACTAGCCACAAAGTGGGTTATAAAAACAAAATTCGTAAAGGGCGCGTAGGGAAAATGGATTTCCAACTAATGACTAGGCACTGGGGTACCACCTTCCACAGTACCTGGTCTAGATCAGCGTATCGAGGACCACGCCCGATCCCCTGCAACACAAGACCAGAACTATCCCTTACTGGATAATTCCGAGTAAGATCACCCCACGGTTGGGATCAGCAACCGCACCACTAAGCCGAATAAAAAGGAACATCTAGACAGGGATGACCTCACCCTAATGGGTGCTACCCACACAGCCTTGCTGCATAACCCCTGATTTTCAGTCATTCCCGGTTGATGAGGCTCGAGGCTAAGAGTTACCTTTATAGAACATATCACTTAGAATGCCCACCGTCCACTTAACGATGTTCCGAAAGCATTCATCCATACAAGTCCGTTCCGGGTTCGAACGGAACCGAAGGCACTATTCCTACTACATCCATTTTGGAATCACCCTCAGGATTAATAGCGACTAGCCCTTGCACTTCACTGCTCCATCTTCGACTCCAAACTCGTTTTCCACACGAAAACGTACAAACCGGATCGAAGTGGTTTTCGGAAAATAAATCCTGATCCCGGTCTCTTCGAAACGATCAGCGCATTGGCCAATATTGATAGTCGGTTATTTAACTATCAATTAACATTAACAAATATCCATCAAACAATAAATAATTTTCCAAATTATTTATTTACCTTACAAATATCTTCGCCAGATATATTTCCATTTCAGCCCTTTTTGAAAACAGTTTTCAAACCACACTCCTCTTATGGAATAAATTCCCAAATATTTATTTCCACTGGAACACCAAGCACAAAACTTTAGATTTTTAAAATAATTTAAACTCTTTATTATAAAATATCCCATAAGACATTTAAGTTAAAAACTACTTTAATATTTATTCAAAAATATATATACTTTAAGAATATTTAAAATGAAGTTACTTTATAAAATATAAAACTAAATTTTTATCCCTTTAAACAAAATTTCAAGTCACCTTTAAATAATTACTACTATAATAAAATTTGAGAAATACTTACTTTAAAATCTAAACATTAATAATAAATTTTCTAAAACATGCTTTTTAAAACAACATTAAAACTTTTAACTTATATTTTAAAATTTTCTTTGAAAACGTACTTGGCTATCCAGGGAAATACGCTTCTCTTTCACATCTTTTTAAAAATAAATCACTATTTATTTTTAAACAAATTTACTCATTTCTTTAGTAAATTACCATCGTGAATTTATTCTTCCAAATATCCACTGATATATTCACCTTTATAAACCCAGTTTATAGATTTGATGGTCTTATCCATCTTTTAAACACAATTTCAAACACTTATCAAATTTCAAGTCGATTTCCAAATCAACTCCATTTTTAAAATAAATTCTTTTATTTACCCAATTTATTTTAAAATCCCATTAATTTCATTTATTCCAGATTTGACTTCTTATTATGATTTAAAAACCTTATTTAAACTGAAATATCAATTTCATAAAAATTTCTTTTATTTCTTCCAAATTCCTTCCTTATCCTTTCAAATAACTTTAAACCTTGAGTTTTAGATTAAATTCTTTATTCCTTTAAATAATATCACTTAAGTTTAAAATTTATTATTTCCCTTTTTATACAAAGTCTCCTTTCCATACTCGGAATTTATTTACTAGAATTTAAAAATCACTTTTATTCTTTCCAATTCATTCTTTAATTTATTCAAATTCTCTAAAATTATTTTACTTAAAAATTTACTCTTTTATTTCTTTCCAAAAATCCAATCTATATATTTTGGTAACAAAGTATACCCAAATATATTCAATCAAACCATAGCATCCATCATCTCCAATTATCAATATAATTCATCACAGAATATCAAATAATCATATCACAGAATTATTAGAATAATCTAAATAAATTTTGAGGAATCCAACTGGATCCCTCCAACCTGTTTCCCTGCATCCACAGACGTTAGCACAATACCAATTCCACTTCGAGGTAGAATATCACTGTATATGAGATTATATAATATCATCCGCTATTATGCGGCGCATAGGGTCTCATCCGCTATATAATGCGGGAATATCAATCACTCCAATATATATATATATATACTACTATATATATATCGATCGTACCACATCCAAACAATTCAATCATTCAACCAAATATTTAAATTTAACTATTTAAATTTAAATAAAAACCCAGATGAGTGAGGTTAACACACCTTTGATTTTTGTTTGCAACCCAATCCAAACCGGCTTGCCTCTCCACTATTTTTGTCCTTGTATAAGCATTATGGATTTATTAATATTTGAACTACCGAACAATTAATTTCCCATTTAATAAATTGAATAAACCAATGATTTTATTATTATATTTTCTTTCTTTAATCATTAAAATTTAAACTAATTCCTTCCCATAAAAATCCTTTAGTAACTAAAAACAATTAAAAAGTTTATTGAGCAAGTAAATTTCTTGTAATACATCATTTAAAACAACTAGTAAATTAAAATGTGTACATGCATGTTTATGATTATTTTTGAAAACACTTATACTTCTTATACTTATAAAACAATTATGTATATTTCAAAATCTAACTTTATATAAACCCTTGAAACATTTAAGATTCTATTATATATTTTTTTTCAAACTCCTATCTATGAATACATTTCTCAAATTAAAATATGTATGTGAATTAAAACAGAATTATTTTGTTTCCTACTGCTTCCTATATATACATACCACTGACTAAAAAGGTTTCTGATTAAAAAACTTTCTGTTTGAATTACATATATTAACAGCTAATTTGGAAAAAGAACAATGCATCAATACCTTACTGCACCCTAAAGTGTCGAGCCTTAGCTCGAGAACGAGTCTTCAAACCGCGATTCTCGAAACCACACATCACTGATGCTCCGATCGAATGCCAGGCCCTCGCCTATTCCGGCAGTCGCTTTCCAGAGTCACCCATGAGCTCTTGACACCCCAGCTCACGTGCAAAAGCTCCCATGCTACCTATCTCTGATCGAACGTCATGCGAGATCGAGCTCGCCAACGTTTCGACCTCCCAATGCCTCGCCCGGGTTAACGACTTCAACACTTCGAACCCAGTTCGAAAATCTCTGGTTGCCACCTACATATGCGACTCGGCTGTCGGCGTTGCCCCCATTGATTACCGACTATCTACAAGAGCTCGCACTCGCATCCCCAAATCACGAAAACATCACGATTCCTATTTGAGGCGCAAATCGATTCAAATTTGAGGGCAGATTGGCTTCGTATTTTATTGGGACTGTGTTTTTTTCGATTTTAGAAGGATGAGGGGGAAACGAACGAGCAGCCATAAATGAATTTGATTTCCCTTTTCTGTTATATTCAAGGGGGTCTGCCATTATTTCTCCTTTAAATTCTATTTTATAAAAATCTGCTACGTGCTTATCAAAAGAAGAATGGAGAAGACAAGTGGGGATGTTGGCGTGTTGAAGAAGGGATTGCTTAAGTGATTGAAGAGGGGCAGAATTGCAGCTGATGTAGATATCATTTCAACTGCAATTGACAAGTATAAATATATACAATTAAATTCAAATTCAAATGCAACTTAAAATTTCAAACTCCTATCGAGGCATGCCGCTAGGCGTTTGTAATGTTATACCCCTATTCTGAATGCAATGGAAAAGGTTTCGAGTCCTAATTCAATCGTATGGAGAAGATATCTTTTTGGACCTAGATATTATATTAAATTACGATAAAATTTTCCAACGCGTTTATATATCGTACGCTCACACGACAACTCCGATCACTACGAAATTTGAAGTCCGATAATAGTACAATATTACGGATCCAATGGAACTAGTTTCGTCAAATTCCGAGACTGTGCCCTCGAAGGCTATTTTTAATATCAATTTAAACAATATATTTTCAAAACTGAACGAAACACTTTTAAATTTAATTTTAAAAGTTCTATCACCTTTAGTATTATTAATATGAATTTTATAAGCCTTCAAATTATTTTTAACAAGCTTTAACCCAAGATTCAACAATTTTCCCAATTTTCAATTATTTAAATTCAATAAATAAATCACCCTATAAATAGTGATATTTGAAATTCAAGTCAAGATTACCTTTTTTTGAATATTTAAAATTAATTAAATATCCTCATTTCAAATATCCAAAATTCTGGGTCATCACATTCCTCCCCCTTAAAAGAATTTCGTCCCCGAAATTACTTGTTAAGAAGAATGGTACAATACCCGTTAACTGTTTCCCAATCCAAATAGTTTCAATAACTTCTCAAAACAAATCTTTTATTTAAGACACACTATCACTCTACTAACCTTCCAACTCATCCATAAGTTCCAAACAATATTACTTACTCAACAATTTAAATTTAAATTTAAACCAAATTTTAAATTATCAAAATTTTCTCAAAATTCTTCTAACTCCTTAAATTTTCGAAAATTTTTGCCAGCGTCTCCTTTGCGCGGCTAGCTCGGTACTACTACAAAATTTTCCTCTACGGGATGCCAAATTTCAAAAGAAAACAAAACGCCAAGTGGCTAGATAAAAAACCCAATCAAATTTCATACAGAAATTTTAAATACATACCTTATTGTCGAGCAAATTCAAATTTATCTTCGAAATCAAAATCCAATTCCATTTTCCTATAGCCTTTATAATCCCTATATACTTTACTTAACAACAATGTCCAAATTTACTTAGTGTATTCCCAATACCAAATTTACTTAAGAATTCTACCATTCATTTCTTAATTTTAATATAAGCATTTCATATACTCATATTATTACTCTACCATTTTAGTCTTTATATCCACTTATTTTAAAACTGGATTTTCAATTTCATATGAATTCAATTTGCTTCATTTTAGATATTGAATTCTATTTACCTTATCTCAATTTCAAATTTGAAATCATTTGTCGTTACTGAAAATTTTCAAAAATTCAAAAAAATTCTACCTACCAAAATTTCCGGAAAATTTTGGTAGAGTCTCCTTTGTACGGAGAAGCTTTGCAATTTGACAAGTGATATAAATATATATACATCGACCCACACGGTCGAAAAAACAAAAAAAAGTTCATATTTCCTATTTTTATTGCGTAGGCGTACCTCTATTTAGCATTTTTAAGCAAGCAGCTTATTTTTTTAGCATTTTGCGCGTCCTAATCCAGCCAAACGGGTTCCCGATACCTGTACTTACTCAATTTAAACATGTAAGTACTAAATATATGAAATTAAATAACATTTCACTTACTTTTAATAGCTAAACTCATGCATTTCATAAGCAACATACATCAAACACTTTCCATGAGCAATTTATATGATTTCAATACTAATTCAATTGCTTTCAACCAATTCATATGCAACTTCCTTCAATTTAAATGGTTTACAATTTAATTTCTTACATTCCAATTATTTTTAATCCAAACAAGCTCATATTCAATTCAAATATTTTTTTGAAAAAGGGTTCAAACTTCTATTACTATAAGCAAAAGAATACAAAAGTCTAATAAGACCATTCACAAAACAAAACATCACTCAAACAAACAAACAAAAACTGGGCCGGTCCAAACAAAGTGCCAGCCCAAAGCCCACATAGCAATAACAACTACCAGAAGCTTCGAGACATAACTCGAAGTAAAAAAGGTAAATCGTCACTTCAGTAGCTCCTATCTCCTCACAAGAAAATGAAAATGAATTAATGGCGGCGAAAGAAACAGCAGCTTCACTGCTTCCACATCAAAACCGCAGCTTCATCTGCTATCCTATCGTAACTTCCTCCTTAAAGACCAAGGAAATTAGCAATAGCAACACCTGGAAGACCAACCGCCAACAAAGTCTTCAATCCATCCAGGAAGAAACAGGTAATAGATCTGACAAATAATCTATGAAACCTCCAGTCCTCGTATTAAGTTTCTTACATGAAATTAGGTCAAAAGACTGAAAAAGTTTGGGAAATCGACTTCAACTACCAGATCTAGTGAGCAAACAGCACTCCCTCGAGAAGAACCAAGAAGAAAAAGACCAGATAAGTCACCTATGGTCTAATAGATGCTTCCTTTAACTTTGAATTCGAACTAACTTCTATCTGATCAGGTCAGGAAGAACAAGACCTCGGAACTCTCATGCAACTACCTCTTTCAGATCTTAGAATATAACGGGCATTCCCTCGAGAAGAAAAGATAAGTCATTTTACCAGAAAAAAGGCTTTTCTAATTACGAGAAAATGCAATCTGAAATTTCTTTTTTCCTTAAATGACCAGGACAAGTCTGAAACACTCAGATCTACCTGCAACCTGCATCCTTACAAGCTAATACAATATTTATTAAGAATTGTAATTGATAATGTAATTGGGTAAAAGAAGGACGGAAAAAATGTAAATTAATACAGGTTCATAAAACCTGGAGCAGGATCGATGATCAGGAGAAAGGCAGAGGATAGGTACTTATGATAAATCAATAGAAGCCCCACTTCAACTTTGGAAGGTATATCCCCATTTCAATGCAATTGTTCCATTCAAGTCAGTTATGTTCTTGAAATGTTTAGATTTAACCATTCTGATGTTCATAGTCTGGAATATATTATAACATATCTGCATCCTATCCTTAAAACGATTTTGAAAAATCCTGTCATTCCTTTCTTTCCAAATATGCCAAACACAAACTGATAGAGATAGTTGAAACAAGTCCGAGCTGAGGTTTTTAGAGCTAGAAACAAAAACAATTTTCTGTAAATCCTCTCTCAAAGAAAAGGATAATATACTTCTCGGTGATTTGAAAATTTTCTTACAACTCCACAGCCACACCTTTTCTGTAAAATTACATTGAAAAAATAGACGGTCTATGTTTTCAATGTAATTATTACAGAAAACACAGTTTTGATCGACGACTATCTGTTTCTGTAGTAGTCTTTCTTTAGTTAACAGATAATCATTTATGGCTTTGAAAAGGCATACCGCCATCTTAGGGACATGAATTTTGTTCCAGACCAAAGACGCCCAACTTTTAATTTCAAAATTGGATCGAACCGAATTCCAAACTTTCTTAAACTGATACAGACCATCCTTGGAACACTTCCAGGACCAGAAATCCCTCTCACTGTTCTTGTGTATCTTGACACCTTCAATTTCAGCATGGATTTGGAATAAAAAACTATACGAGTCCCACTTCCACTTACCATTACTTAATATCTTACTGAGAGACAGGTTTTCCGTTCCAGTTCTGAAAGCTGTGTCTCTCCCAATGCGTTCCATTATAGAACTGCCATTTAACCAAGGATCAAACCAGAGAGAAGTAGTTTTACCGTCAGCAATATTAAGAGAAAGGCATTTTAAAGCTTCAACTCTGTTTTTTAAAATGAATTTCCACACCCCCGAATCGTCCGAACGCTGGTTAATTTCCCAAATACTTTTACGGCCAATATATTTACAGTGAATAAGATCCGCCCAAATACCCTCTAAGTTAATTACTTTCCATATCAATTTGATATATAGGGCTTTGTTCATCTCTTCTAGATTTCTCAATCCCATACCTCCTTCTTCTTTTTGCCTACACAGAACCTCCCAAGGAATCTTACTGCTACGACTTTTCCAAAGGAAATTCAAGATCAAATGTTTAATCTTTTGAATAGTAGAAACTGGGAGACAAAAACACTGCATCCAAAATTGAATAATAGGGTAAATGGTAGATTTGATAAGTTCAAGTCTCCCAGCTAAATATTCAATTTAATTGATTTCAAAATCAATTTTATTTCACTTCTAACGATTCATAGAATTTATTTAATCTCGTTTTCATCAAACGACAATTTATTTCTATGCAATTCAACTATATCATGTGAATAAATAACTACTTAAGTTTCATTCTTTAAAATCTCACATTTTACGAAATGAACACATATACAGCTTATTTTTGCAAAGTCATATATGCGACTTATATTTGCAAAGCCTAATAAACCATACATTCCTGATGCTCATACTCTTAGAAATCCACATGCCTATTATCCAAAGCTTTCAGGTATGAAATCCCATAGCATCAATGTGACGACCCAACTTTCTAGAACCAGAAAGTCGCATCATCTTTAAGAAAGAAAGGGATAGAAAAGAGAAAAGATAAAGAAGAAAGAAGAAACAACATCAGAATCTCAATAGCGGAACGAATAAATTATATTAATCACATAAATATTACATAATATACAACATCAATCACAGTTACGCAAATAATACATCACATACTAGACAGTTATAAACACCAGTCTAGTTAATACAACTCGATACAACTCAAATACAACATAGAGATACCAACACAGTGGAAAACTATATATCTATAATGCTGAAGCCTCCTGCTCCATTGCTCCGCCACAATTCGTCAAAGCTACACTGAATCCCTTGGCTACTCATAAAAATTTTGAGTACCCGAGAGTTTAAGAAAAACAGAAATAAACTCCGAGTCAGACATGGGTCTGGTGTGAGTAACAGGTTAAAGTTGCTTAACTTTGAAAATCCTTTGAAAACAAAAGGTATCACGTAAGACTCCCCACACATAAACATGGGTAAGTTTTTACCTTACGCTAACCAAACATTTGATAGGAAATTCTATGATATTATAATAGGTTTAGGGTTTTCAAGTAAATATAATCATAGCCGAAATTGTTACATCTATTAAATTCCGGCATACTGGCCAACAAGTGGGTAATACAATCAAATCCGATGGCACTTATTGGAGATTGGATTCCATACAATGGCAGGCCTACTGGGGTACCGCCCGTCACAGTACCTGGCCTAGATCAGCGTACCGAGGATTACTCCCAATCCCCTACAACACAAGGCCGGAACCATCCCTTACTGGACAGTCCCGAACGAAACAAGCCCAGCAGTTGTGGTTACAACTGCCCACACAACCGAATATAAAGGGACATCTAGACAGGGGAAAATCTCGCTCTCAAGTGGGTGCTACCCACGAAGCCTTGCTGCACCTCCCCTGTTTTAGCCATTCCCGGTTGATGAGGCTTGAGGCTACGATTACCTCATCAGAACACATCACTTAGAATGCTCATCGTCCACCTGACGATGTTCTGAAAGCATTCAATCCATACAAGTTCGTTCCGGGTTCGAACGAAACCGAAGGCATTATTTCGTTACACTCATTTTGGAATCATCCTCAGAGTTAACGACAATAACCCTTGCACTTTGAATCTTCATCTTCACTTGAGATTCACGACTTATCGTTAATTTGGATCGATGTGGTTTTCGGATATCCAAATCTGGAAACCCGATCACGGTCTCATCGAAATCCAAAACGTATCTTTTAAGGCCAAGTTGTTTTAAAGTTAAAACAATTCATTTCAATTCAATTCAATACTTTGAATTCACACAGCATTTAACATAGATAAATATCACACATTTATTACAGATATATCCAATATCACATCACAGAATATCACAACATATCATCCAATAGATATCATCCAATTCAGATATAAACAAGGATTAATAATCACACCATTTATAATTAATTTAAAATGAATTAAATTAATTACCTTATCTCTAATTAATTTAAAGTAAATTAAATTAATTACTTCATTATTATAAATCTTGCTTACATAACCATAAATTAATTACAAATCAATTTATTTATCATTCCCTGATTTCCATCTTAATTAATCATCTTTTGATTAACTAACCTTTAATTACATTCAAGTAATTATCCTTTAATTAATTTCACAAATTAATTATCCTTACCCAAATACAGTAATTAATTTTTAATTACTCTATTAATTAATTAACTATAGTGAATTACATTAATCCTTAATTGATTATATTAATTTATTACTCAAAATCACTTATTATTGATTAATAAATCTTAATGAATCAACCCTTAATTACATCATTAATTATATAATTTAATGATCCCCAATTACATCTTAATTTATTTTTCTATTTAAATTAATTACATTAAGAAATTAATCTTTAATTAAACCATAATTATTAATCACCCTTGATTAAATCCCATTTAGTAGTTAACTACCCTTAATTACTTCATCATTAAGTAATTATACTTAAACATTTTCATAATTGATTATCTTTAATTAATCAATCTAATTATTTATTAAAACTAATCACATTTATTAATTATTAAATAATCTTAAGTTAATGACCTTCATTAACTATTTACAATTCTTAATTTCTTCCATTAAGAAATTAAACTTAGATTAATCAATATTAATTACAAATTAATTTATCCTTAATAACCAATTAATTTACCACTAATTATTTAATTAATTTAAGTTTTTAACTGTAACTCAATTAACCTTTAATTACTTGATTAATTAACATTTATTTAATTACTTTTCTAAAATAATTAACTTACATTAATCATTATTAATTATAAGTTCAATTAACCATTCATTAATTAATTAAAGTCTAATCTATGATTCTTAATTACATATTAATTACTTAATTCATTATTTAAACTTTAATTAATACATTTAAACTTATAATTACTTCACAATAACAAACTTAATTAATATAAATTATCAATTATCTACTTTAATTATTTTAATGGTTAATGAATTTAAATCCTTAATCTTCATTTACTTAGAGTAAATTCATTTTCCATTATTGATTTAATTTCCACTTTCAATATGTTTGGAAACATTCATTTCAAATTTCTTTGAAATTTCATTTTAAAATTCCAAGTTTAAAATGAACACTAATTGGACTTTAAATCAATTTATAATACTAACTTTAAAAAAAACTTTAAATTACAAATTAAAGAAATTCTTTGTTATGAAAGAATTTTAAATGAGTTTGAAATCAAATTTCCTTTAGATTCAAAATATTTAAACTTACTTAAAATATTTAAATTTATAAACTTTCTTCACTTCAAAATCTGGAATTTAAACTTTAAACTTAAGCCTAGGTTTCAAAATTTTGATTAAACTTTCCTTTCCTATTTTCAAAATTCCATTTTTGACCTCAAATTTTTAATTTTACTTAAACACTTAATTTCATTATAAGTCTGAGTTTAAACAAACTTTATTTAATCAAAATCTAATTGTACAATCTAAACTTGAATTCATATATTTAAACTTTTATTTAGACTCAGTTTAACTTTGATTTCAATTTAAAACCAACAATTTAAAACTGTTAAACTGGGTGCAGGTTTAAACTCTGAACAAAAACTACCCGAGCCTCCTTGGTTTACTTCGAGTAAAACATCAAAAGGCTTCGAGCATAACATGAATCAACTCGAGTAAATTCCGAGTGCTCTTCCTACCCAAACCCAAAGCTCATCAGGATATCAAAATGCACGGTGCACGTGCCCACCGTCGATGATCGACTCCGGTCATCATCGCGTCGCCGAGCAAGTCGACCACGCTGCAAATACCAACTCCAGATCGTCAACACCCCTTTTCTCCTTGAAAACGAAAACGAGCTCGGCTACCCAAAACCTGGAACGCAAACCAGAAAACACCACCAAACCTGGAAAAATTCACCGACCTCGCCGCCTCGTCCACCGGAACCCCTGAAATTCTGGCCACCGCTACGTCAACAACTCCTCTACCAAACCCCAGCAGCACTTGACACTCGATCGAACGATGACATCGTACGAACGAAAATCCTCGGCACCTCAAAACTAGGTCTACGAAAAAGAAAACATCGCCATCGCCTCCATGTTCACCTGACCTCCCCTCTACTATTTTTTCAAGGACCACTGGTCACTCCTCTACCCTCCAGACGAAAACTCGACACCTCCAGTCGACTAGATCACCCACGGCAACTCAAAAAGCCCAAAACAGTCGAACCCAGACTGCTCTTCACTCCCTCCTCTAAAAATCATGAATCTTGTTTTAAAAATCATATTTTTGTATACGAATTCAATTTATATTCATGAATTTGTGAATTAAAAAACTCGAAATTTAACATATTTGAAGATTGTTCTGTAGTTTTAACTTTCCAGAGACAACACATATTTGTTTACCTTAAACAAATTTTTAAACTAAAATCTATAGTGTAACAAACATATTTTTTTCAAGGCTTAAGTCTTAACATGGATTGGATCAAGATCAAATGTATTTTGAACCAAGTTTTGAGCTTGAATACTAGAACAGGGATTCTCAGATTTAACAACATTGCACAAATATATCTATCTACATCCAGATATTTCACAGTAGATTATACTTGTATATACACCATACATATTATCACAGAGAACACATGCAGCCATATTATCATAAGTTATAAATAAAAAAGATGTTACTCACCAGTTATTTTTAGAAAAGGAAGAACAGAGCCTTGATTTTGAAAACATGCCTTTGAAACTGCTAGCAAAAATCTCTTTTTAATCTGATCTTCATTTTTATTGAGTAGAATTATTGTTTAAGTTGAGTTGAATAAAGCTTCAGTTGAAATATATTTTCTGGAATGCTAAGTTTCCATTGTAAACGAAAATGAGACAAGGAAGATATAGAAAAGAGTCTACAATGTTGTTTATTTTATTTGTACAAATAGGGTCAGGGATTTTTCTACTCTATGGAGGCTGATAAGATTTTGTTTGTACTTAGAGATAAAAGCATTTATGAAGTTGTCCTCCATGTCTACAACCTACCCTTTATTTAAATTTTGTATGTACTTATGATTTTCTTTTGCCTTGTGTGATATCCCGGAATTTTTGACAATATCAATTTAATAATCTGCATTTAAAAATTAAATTGATTTGATGATAATTGTTAATAAGAATTGAATTGATTTAATAATCTTCTTTAAAATAAATATTTAACTGATAATTTATCTTTTAAAAGGCTAATAAATTGCTTCTATTTATAATGTGTATATATTTGTATATATATTGTAAATAGAGATCTTGGTTTGAATTAATAAGTAAATAAATCTTGTTTTCAAATTCTAATATATTTTGGTAATTTGGGAAATTGATTTAAGTTAATATTTAATAAATAACTGTATGGTTTAAAATACTTAAGAGAAATATTAATTGTTTTAGATTTATTTTAGTTTAAGCTTGAATTTAAATAAGATTAACAATAAGGTTGTTTTGTTCTTTTTAAATATAGTTTGTTTAAATAATTAATTTATTAATGAAGTGATAATTTCTTTTATAAATTATTATAATTTAATAATGAGTTATTTTTAAATAATATTAGTAATGTAATATCTTTACAAATGGGTTTTTATAGAAATTTATTATTTTAAATTTATTAATTAAGAGATACTATGATTTGTAAATTTAAATTGAAGTCTTTCAAAATGTTTTAAAATAAAATAAACCTTATTAATACTAAAATTTAGTCTTTCTAACATAAGTATAAAATATGAATAATAATAGACTAAGTATTTAATAGTTTAAGTTTTAAAAGTAAAAGTAAACACATTCCCTAAATTCTAACATCAAGTTAATATAGGAACTTAGTTAAATTACAAAGTATAAGTCTAAAACAAGGCAAGATAAATGAACATTTGTTAGTTCTGGGAATTCATGTAGTTGCTAGGCTGTTAGACTAAAGCAAGGCAATAAATAAAGTATAAAAGGGAATGTGTATTCATGTGTGTACAGGGAAGTAAGGGGATAAGCATCAGTACCATACGAATTAATATAAGATAAGTATTTGTAGACATATGGAGGACAAGGCATTTAATGTGAACATCTCTAAGTACACAAAGCAAGGTCTTTCAGCCACCAAGGAGGGAATAAAATCTGCTAGAGTAATAATAAAGAAAAGAAATATCTTTGTTATGGTACAAACAAGATAACATCACTTGTACAAAATGACATCCCTGTAAAACTTCTTTATATTCATATCAACTTCTTCATTTTATCATCAGTTCGTCCACCAAATAAAATGTCTAAATCTGAAGCAAATACCCTCTCACAACTTAAACAAAAAAAAAAGAAAGAAAGAAGTCAACTTTAATTCTGTTTTGAAAGCTAGAACCTCTCAGCACCAAGATGGTTTCAATTTGCAAGTTTCCAGTACAAGCTCCATCAATTCAAGTTTTAAAAGTTTCAAGCTTTTTTAAAATCAAAATAAAAAGGGCTGTCTCTGTTTTTAAATTTGCAGGTGAGTAACCCAACATAAATTCAATTAAGAAAATCTTTATTTGATGATCATCATGTCTGAGTTTGAAGTTGCTTAGTATGTGATTTATCTTTAAATATGTGTGTGTGTTGAAATCCTTTGTATATACTTGTGTGATGTTGTAGTGCAGGCTGTTACAATTATTACCTATTTGAAATTTTAAATGTCTTATTTCCAAATAATCATTTCTCTCAATCTCTTTGATGTTTGAACATAAGTTTCAAACGAAAATTGTTTCTTATAGTTTATACTCAAGATTAAAATTTCATTTAGGCTATAACAACAAATTAATATCTCTGGAACTTAAGAAAACTGAGGAGATCTTTAAATAAGTTTTAAAATAAAATTCTTAATTCATGGATTCAGGATTACAAATCGAATTCTTAGATAAAATCATGATTTTTAAAAGCAAAATCATAAATTTTAGAATTAAAATCAGAGAGCAGTTTGGGGTTGTCTGATTTGAGCATTTCGAGTTGTCTTGGTCGATCTAAAGGGTCGGAGGGATCGAACTTCCTCCTGGAGGGGGTGGAGTGACCGGTGTCGATGGGAAAAATATCTAGTGGCAGTGAATATCAGTGTGGAGGTAGAAATTTTGATTTGAAATCTGGTGACCTAGTTTTTGTCGAGGGCTTGTATTTTGTTCGTTCGACCTTCCCAGTTGATCGAGTGTAGTAAGACTCTGGAAATAGGAAGTGGAGGGGTTGACGATGGTGTGACTGGAAGCGCTTGCGTTCAGATGATCGGAGACGAGAGTGTGGGGCGGTCTTGTCGCGTTCGCCTGGTTCCAGTTTCGACTGTAAGAGTCGATTTTCGTTCGTGCTTTGTGATGTCAATTTGAGAGTGAGAATCGAGTCTGGAGACGATTGCCAATGCGTGGAGCAAGTCGCCAGAGGTGGCGATGCCGCCGATGCTACGTGCACGTGCACGTTTTGAGGAGTTGGGTTTAGGCTGTGGGTTGCGTCTTTGGGGAAGAAGAAGATAACTCGGGGTGTTGCTTGTGTTTTGGTGTGAGTGACTCGAAGGAGCTGTTACGAGAGAAGTTTCGTGAATGACTCGAGTGATGGGTCGTGTTGCCTCATGGTTAGGCTCGAGTAAGTGAATGGGGTTGTCTGGTTTTTAAAAAGGGAAAGCTATTCCAGTTTTAAAGCAAGTAAACACAGTTTTAAAGTATTTAAAATAATTCTTTTCCAAAGGGAAACATTTTACAGGTTTAAATGTGTATTTAAAGTAATCTAGTTTTAACAATTAATGTTTAATTTGTTTTGCTTTGAAGAGAATTATATAATTTCAATTTTATTACTGATTTGCAAAATGTTTTCAAATGAATGTAAAATGATATAAATAAGTAGATAATAAAGGTAAATAATTTATCCTTTAAAGATGTAATTAAGGGTAATCGATTAGTAAAATTAATTAAGAGTTAATCACTTAATAAACATTAATTGGTGTAATTAATTAATGTTAAGAATTTAAGGGTAATTACTGAAGGTAATTTAATTAAGAACAATTAATTAATGAAAGTAATTAGAGATTTATTAACTAATTAAAGATTAATTAATGAAAGAAATTAGTGGTTGATTAATAGAAGAATTTGAGGGTAATAACTTAAATGAAATTGATTTGGAGTTAATTAATGGGAGTAGTTAAGGAATTTATTACTTAATATAATTAATTAAGTTTAATTAATTTAAATTAATCATTGGATGATTGATAAGTATAATTACTTAAATGTAATTAATGAAGTGTAATTACTTAATAAAGTAATTAATGGTAATTACTATATGTAATTAATTGAAGAGGATTTAATAATGGAAGTAATTTGGATTAAATTACTTTGTATAATTAATCAAGGGATTAATTGAGATAATTAATTAAGGAGTAATTAATTTATTAAATGAAGTAATTAAGGGTAGTTAATTACTGAATGGGATTAATTAAGATTGATTAATAATATGGTTTAAGTAAAGATTAATTACTTAATGTAATTAATTTAAATAAAATAATTAATTGAAATGTAATTAGGGATCATTAAATTATATAATTAATGTTGTAATTAAGGATTGATTAATTAAGATTAATTAATCAATAATAAGTAATTTTAAGTAATTAATTAATGTAATTAATTAAGGATTAATGTGATTAATTATAGTTAATTAATAAAGGAAAGTAATTAAAGGTTAGTTACTATATTTGGTTATAGATAATTAATTTGAGAAATTAATTAAAGGGTAATTACTTGAATGTAATTAAAGGATAATTAAATCAAGGATGATTAATTAAAGAATGATTAATTAATTGATTTGTAATTAATTAATGGTTATGTAAACAAAATTTATAATGATGAAGCAATTAATTTAATTTATTTTAAATTAATTAGAGATAAGTAATTAATTTAATTCATTTTAAATTAATTATAAATGGTGTGATTATTTATTCTTGTTTATATATGATGGATGATATCGATTTCCTTGAATGGTTTGAAATCTCAGATATGAGATAAGTAACGCTGTATGATATGGTTGCTTTGGTTGAAGTATATGGATAATGTAGATTATCTATTTATGATGATATTATGAATTATCTATCTGTGATATTGTGAATTATCTATCTGTGTGTATATGGATAATGAATTGGATTGTTTTAACTTTAAAACAACTTGGCCTTAAATGATACGGTTTGGATTTCGATGAGACCGGGATCGGGTTTCCAGATTTGGATATCCGAAAACCACATCAATCCAAAATAACGATAGGTCGTGAATCTCCAGTAAAGATGAAGATTCAGAGTGCAAGGGTTATTGTCGTTAACTCTGAGGGTGATTCCAAAATGAGTGTAACGAGGTAATGCCTTCGGTTTCGTTCGAACCCGGAACGAACTTGTATGGATTGAATGCTTTCAACACATCGTCAGGTGGACGATGAGCATTCTAAGTGATGAGTTCTATAAAGGTAATCGTAGCCTCAAGCCTCATCAACCGGGAATGGCTAAAACAGGGGAGGTGCAGCAAGGTTAGTGGGTAGCCCCCAAGTAGGACAAGATTACCCCTGTCTAGAGTCCCTTTTTATTCGGCTTAGTGAGCAGTTGGCGGCGGCCATCTGTGGGGTGTCTTGTGCGGGAATTATCCAGTAAGGGATGTTCCAACCTTGTGTTGCAGGGGACTTAGGGTGGGTCCTCGGTACGCTGATCTAGGCCAGGTACTGTAACGGGCGGTACCCCAGTAGCCCTGCCATTATGGAATCCAATCTCCAATAAGTGATCTCGGACTTGATTGTAAACCTATGTATGCTGGAATTTAATAGATGTAACAATTTCAGCTATTTCATATTTACTTGAAAACCCTAGACCTATATAATATCACTGAATTTCCTATCAAAGTTTTGGTTAGCGTAAGGTAAAAACTTTTCCATGTTTATGTGTGGGAAGTCTTACGTGATACCTTTTGTTTTCAAAGGATTTTCAAAGTTAAGCAACTTTAACCTGTTACTCATACCAGACCCATGTCTGACCAGGAGTTTATTTCTGTTTTTCTTAAACTCTCGGGTACTCAAATTTTTACGAGTAGCCAAGTGATTCAGGTTAGCTTTGACGAAATGTGGAGGAGAAATGGAGCAGGAGGCTTCAGCGATTATAGATATATATTTTTCCGCTGTGTTGGTATCTCTGTGATGTATTTGAGTTTTATCGAGTTGTATTAACTAGACAGTTGTTTATAACTGTCTAGTATCTATGTATTATCTGTGTAACTCTGATTGATGATGTATATTATGTAATATTTATGTGATATATTATATTTCATTCGTTCCGCTGTTGAGATTATGTTGTTGTTTCTTCTTTCTTCTCTATCTTTTCTATTTCTCACCCCTTTCTTTCTTAAAGATGATGCAACTTTCTGGTAGTAGAAAGTTGGGTCGTTCACTTGGTATCAAAGCATAGGTTAAGCGAATACCTAAGCTCTGGAGTGGTGTCTATCTTGAGAGAGCGTACTTGTAATTTTTATATATATATATATTTATATACTACCTATCTGTTGGGTTACCTGTTCGGGTTTTCCAATATAATCTATAAAGATAGATATGGTAGTGGGGTGTGTAACATGACTACCAATGGTTAGAGTTTGTTGAGGTTGGAAGTGTATCTGTCGAGACTGTAGACCTAATACCGTCTCGAGTGAGCTTGGATAGTGCAAGTTTGGATGAGTAGGATTTGGATTTTGACAGTTGAGCAGAAGCAAGTGATGGTATTTTGATACCTCTGGAATTAGTAGCTGTGTGATGAGACGCAGTGACTATGGATGTCTCCGAAGAATTTTCTTGGGAAAGTATAAGGAAGTGTGTCTGCTTCGGTGTGAGGCTGAGTTTAGCTGGGTGTTTGTGTCTGGCTTTGAGGCCTGAGTTTCTCGAGGAGTTTGGATTAGGGAGTCTTTGGCATTAGTGGCAGCGTCGCAGCTCAGATTGTTCTGTGTGCAAGCAAGGAGGTCTTCTGTCAGTAGTTTGCTAGAGGTGAAGTTCAGAAGCAGCAGTGTGGATCTATTTCTTCGGTGGAATGGCTAGTTAAGCATAGGCTGTTCTGATTGGTAAAGAGAGAACAGTTTTCTTTGGATATTAGATTGGGTTGATCGCAAAAGTGACTTGCGATTGTTGAGTGTTCTCTTGGTTTGTCAGAGATCTTTCGGGATTTCTGAGTTTTCTCTTTATGGGTCTGTTGAACCATAGTTCGGGAATGTGTTGTCCAGTTATGCTCGTGTGTATCATCAGCAATTTCATCTTCTCCGGATCAGAGTTGTGCAGCGGAAGCAGTTGGAAGTGCATCTGTTTTATCTTTTCGGATAGGAAAAGTAAGTTCAGTTTTCTGGTGTTTGAGGAGTAGAATTTGTGTTCCTGGGTTGTTTGGAGTGGATCATCTTGATGAGTTGTTTTGAGAAGTTTCAGCGAAGGTTGAGCTGACCAGTAAGGATGAAGGCAGCCCAGGATCGTTAGATGAGTTTTGTGGATAAGCGATGGAGGAATTCGGATTTCAAAGTTGGAGATTTGATTTTGGATAAGTTTCTCCGATCGAAGGAGCTTGAAGTGTGGTAAGATTGGGAAGCCAGCTCCGAAGTATTTTGGATTTTTTCTGTGTTCTGATGAGATTAAGAGTTTGGTCTTCTGGAGTGGATGGTCGGTTTGGATAATTGGGATTCGATGTGTTTCACGTATCTCTGAGGGAGTACGTGTAAGATCTATCTCTGGTTGTAGAGCCAGCAGTTCAGGGAGTTCGGATGTTGAGACAGACTTGTCTATAGTTTGATATTCTGTCTAGTTTTGTAGATCTAGATGAGTAGGAGCTCTATAGCTTAGTAGTATAGTTCTGTTGGATTCTGTAGAGCGAGTATCCCGGTGTTTATACTTGAGAAACTCTTGATAGTCCTATCCTGATTTTTTTCTAGATAGTTAGATTTGTTTGATTGGATGAGTTGGTTGCTATGATTGTTAGCATATGATTAATATATGCTTGTGTTTTAAAAATTAAATCTTTAATTAGATTATTAAATTACCTTTGTTTTAAATTTCGGGGACGAAATTCTTTTAAGGGGGGAGGTATGTGATATCGCGGAATTTTTGACAATATCAATTTAATAATCTGCATTTAAAAATTAAATTGATTTGATGATAATTGTTAATAAGAATTGAATTGATTTAATAATCTTCTTTAAAATAAATATTTAACTGATAATTTATCTTTTAAAAGGCTAATAAATTGCTTCTATTTATAATGTGTATATATTTGTATATATATTGTAAATAGAGATCTTGGTTTGAATTAATAAGTAAATAAATCTTGTTTTCAAATTCTAATATATTTTGGTAATTTGGGAAATTGATTTAAGTTAATATTTAATAAATAACTATATGGTTTAAAATACTTAAGAGAAATATTAATTGTTTTAGATTTATTTTAGTTTAAGCTTGAATTTAAATAAGATTAACAATAAGGTTGTTTTGTTCTTTTTAAATATAGTTTGTTTAAATAATTAATTTATTAATGAAGTGATAATTTCTTTTATAAATTATTATAATTTAATAATGAGTTATTTTTAAATAATATTAGTAATGTAATATCTTTACAAATGGGTTTTTATAGAATTTTGTTATTTTAAATTTATTAATTAAGAGAAACAATGATTTGTAAATTTAAATTGAAGTCTTTCAAAATGTTTTAAAATAAAATAAACCTTTTAATACTAAAATTTAGTCTTTCTAACATAAGTATAAAATATGAATAATAATAGACTAAGTATTTAATAGTTTAAGTTTTAAAAGTAAAAGTAAACACATTCCCTAAATTCTAACATCAAGTTAATATAGGAACTTAGTTAAATTACAAAGTATAAGTCTAAAACAAGGCAAGATAAATGAACATTTGTTAGTTCTGGGAATTCATGTAGTTGCTAGGCTGTTAGACTAAAGCAAGGCAATAAATAAAGTATAAAAGGGAAATGTGTATTCATGTGTGTACAAGGAAGTAAGGGGATAAGCATCAGTACCATACGAATTAATATAAGATAAGTATTTGTAGACATATGGAGGACAAGTGTGAAGACCCAAAAGTTGGCCTTCGAAAATCGGCACCCGTACTTTACATCGTACTCGAATGCCGTAGATTCAAATGCCAAATCTGGTTCTCCGGAGCTTATAACAACATTAAGTAAATAACACAGCGGAATAAATGAATAATACATTGATATACAATATCTGATACAACAGAGTGATACAATGAATATCAATATACATCAGAGATATGATACAACAAATAGCAGCGGAAAAGAAAAAAAATAGATAACTAATATCAGCAGCGGAACAAATAACTCTAAGATAGTCTTCAAGAGAGAACTCCAGCAGTAGCTCGAACTCCCAATAACGATGCACAAAGATAAGCAAGTGCAGTCTGATCCAAAGACTGAACTATCTCCAGAAAATCTACTGAACCTGACTATCTGAAAAACCCAACTCTAGACTGCTCGTGTAGAAAATTATGAGCACCCAGAGTTTAGGAAATGAACAATAAACTCCGGATCAGTCATGGGACTGGTGTGAGCAACAAAAACAGTTTATCTTTAAAAACGAACAACAAAAGATTTTAAAGTCAATTCGCAATGCTTTTAGAAAATGAAACTACCATAAGACCTCCCACCACACACACAATGCAAACGCATACTTGGAGGAGATTTCTTCTTATGATAGTCAAAGATGCTTACTACGCAAAAAATCAAATCATTTTTGATATTATTATTAGTGCATAGTGCAGAAAACATTTCGAAAGTAGAATATAAATCTTAGCCAGCATAGACATTTCGAACTATGCCTACTATAGCTACCATCCAAACAGTGGGGCGCCACCATAAGTGAATGATAGGTTCTACAACTAAAACCGTACAAGTCTCGTATTGGAGTTTGGATTTCCAACAAATGGTCAGGCCAAGGAACTTCCTATCCACGATGGGTACGTCCCTGGAATAGACGACCCGAGAACCTAACCGGATCTCTGCCAACACAAGGCCGGGTTACCTCTGCAAAAATAGGTAACTACTGACACGCGTATGCCATCCCTCGATCGTCACCGATCTTCCCGAGGATCCCCGATTTCCAACAACCACAAAGTAATAAACTTGTAGCAACCACAGAGGTTAAGTATCTGGGCTCCATACCATGATACCACCTTTATCCAGAAGGAATGACATACACTAAGGGGCGCTACTCCCTAGAACCTTGCTGCATCCTTCCTGTTTTGACCATTTCCGGGGTGTGAGGCTCGATGAAGTCTCGTCCACAAAGCTACGCTTTGTCACAAAGCCATGCTTCGGGTCAAACCAATGATCAACCTATGATCACAAAGATATAAGATCAAATAAATGATCATATCGCAAATGATCAAACACTGATCATCACACAGCAACACTCAGCATGCCACATTACCAAATTGGGATATATCGCTGATAAATTTCAACTACATAACCTCTAAGCTCGTACGTCTCAGAGAAGGGTGTTAAGCTAAGAGAATAAATTCTCCGCCACCAACAGATATGTATTTGAAAGAAATCGGCTTTATATCTCAAAGTGTAATGTCAGACATGTATCCATACAAGTCTGTTCCGGGTTCGAACAGAACCGAAGGCACTTCTTACGAAGCCCTTGCAATTCCGGGTATTCACAATCCCGTCCGGACTTCCCATCACAAAGGGTGATAAAATCTCTATACCGGGGACCAGTCGGTGCAGAGACATTCGACGAGTTGTCCTTTCGTTTTCGTAAATATCCGGTCTTCAACACCGGTCTTCAAATGCTATCCATATACGACGTATCATTATTTGGAATGGGTTATATGACACAAATGTCTTTTCCCGGCTAACCCGAATAATGAGCGCAATATTTAAAAATCATATGGATATTGGGGTCTCAATTAAGTCACAACTTAATAATTCAAAACTTCTCTTTTGAATGGTTAAACAAATGACCATTTTCAAATCTTTAAACAAAAAGATTTATTTACGGAGTTCACTTAATTTTCACAAAGATTCATTCACAGTTTTTCCAAAACAATTTCTGTTTCAATTGGATTAACTCGTTAAATCTTTAAAATAAAGATTCAACTTATAGCTTTCAAAACAATTTCATTTCGAATGGTTTAAACAAAACATCATTCTAAATCTGTTAAAAATAAACGGATTCAATTCATAGCTTTCAAAAACAATTTCATTCATACTTGGAAAACCATCTTTCAATTCATACTTGAAATTCCTTTAAATTGGAATTTCATTTCTTATATATACGAAAGCTTTTATCATTTGAAAACAAACAGTTTTCATTTAAGAACAATCCAATTTTATTTGCATGGGTTAAAGTCCTTGAATTATATTCATATTTCAAAATCAATACTTTTAAAATGGTTTAACCCTTATATAACGATATAACTTCTTTAATCCCTAGTTTCAAATTATAGAATTCGATTTCAAATCTTGAATTTAAGTTTTAAATCAAATTATTTAAACTTCCAAAACTTCATCAAGTTATTCAAAATTAAATTTCATCTTTGAAATTCCATTTCAAAAGCTTTTCACTTTAAACCTAAATTTCTAATTTCAAAATCAATTGAAATTAAAATTTCAATTTCAAAACATCAAATTTAAATTATCTGTGACTTAACCGATTTCCACGTGAAATCCATATTCGTGTGTGTATGGTGTAGTCAAGGGTTTTACACACAATAGTGCAACATCAATCATCACGGATATATCGATAAGCGGTATAATCGATAACGCTTATCTTCATTCACAGATTCATAGATAAAATAAATTTATCAGTCACAAAGATTCACAATTATAATTCGATGTGGGTTTCGGATAACCAACTGAAATCCGACTCCCTGTCGCATCGAAATTCAAGTGTCGTTTCACGGCAAAGGGTTTCATATTCACATAACAATATATACATCACAGATAAGTAAATTACAGATCACAACATAAATCGGGACGTATCACCAAGCATCACAAATCAAGGACATCAAACAATTCAACATTCAATAAATTCTAAACATCCATAGGTAAGATCAATAAATTATCTGATTAATTTAAATCAGATTTATTTCTTATGAATTACTAATCCTGGTTAATTTACATTAATAAATTACAATCATTTTGATTAATTATTCTTTAATCATTAAATCGATCAATTTTAATCATTTAATTACCTTTTATCAAGTAGTTATTTTCAAGTAATTGATTACCTTTAATTACTTATATTTATTAATTATCCCCTAATTAATTACATTTGTAAATTTACCATTAATTAAAATTCATCAACATTTATTTATTTATTAATCAACCTTAATAAATTAATCACATAATTTATTATCCCCAAATTAATTATTCTTTCAATTACTTGGTTAATCAAACTTAAATTTATCAACAAATTTACCTTAATTACTTTTATTAAGAAATTCACTTTAAGTGATTAATTTCTTTCAACAATTAAATTAACCTTAAACTTTAGAAGTTAATTAACCATTAATTAAAATTCATCAACATTTATTTATTTATTAATCAACCTTTAACATTATCTAGTTTATTTAAAATAAACTTTTAAAACAATTCCATTTTTTAAAAACCTTTACTAAATCTCAGTCCTAACTTATATTTAAAAGTGTTTTAAACAAATTATCCGGATAGAACTTGATTTATGTTGAAAGTTTTTAAAAAACTATTTTAAAACAAAATCAACAGACCCGAGCCAGATTCAAAAATACCCGAGCAAACTAACTAAAAACTCTGAGCCACGCATATTCAAATCTCTTCGAGTCGACACCCTGTTTTCTCGTGCTCGAACTCGAGCCATTCTCTTTCTTCCTCGAAGCTCTTCGAACGCCCAGCAACACCAGACACGCAAGTATACGCGTGCACGTGCACCATAGTTCGCCGTTGCTCCGGCCAACTTCGTCTTCGCTCACAAGTCGACAACGACCTATTCGAACCCTCAGACCACCCAGAATGATCAATCCCACCGAAACCCAAAATCGAGCAATTCGATCGAGTTACTGGAACACACGATCACTGGAAACACGTCTCGTCCCGATCATCCAAGCCACCATCGTTCACGTCCCCTTGCCCAGACCTTCGCCGTAGTCCCCTCTGCCTTCATCTCGAACCACGTGCAACTCGGTCAACTCGTGATGAGGAAATCGTCACATTTACAGACCCCTACCAACTTAACGTTAAACCCTACTTTCGATCCCAACCCAAAATCTATGCATTCGAAAATTAATTTGGCATTTTTCCCGTATTACTACATCATCAAACTAACTCCTCATCCAATATCAGTAATTAAAATTTGTTGAATCCATTGAAATTGGCAAAAATGCTTCTTAGCTTCATTTTCGAACTGCACCTTGAATACTCCTTTAAAAATCATCATTTTTGGTTTAAAATTCCTACCTTTATATGTATATTCAAGAAATGAAATCAAATCAACAATTTATGATATTCGAATTTTACATATTTATTTGCTTTCTACTGTAAATTTGAATTACAGGACTTATACTCCACTGTTAACCATCAAATAGTTTCCAATCTCTGATTTTTAGTTTTAAACAAATTTATTAAATTAAATTTCTAAGTTAAATGTTTTTATATGAAGAGTATAAACCATTCTTTGCTTCTTTTCCCTCAGAAACATGGAAAGCTTGAAGAACATCATAAGACAGAGCATCCAGTAATTTACAAACATCACATAATAGTATATATCAGTAGATACTTCATCACTTTTCTAAAGGTACAAGCAATAAAAATATTAAAACATGTTAAAGGTTTAAAAGAAATAGTTTGCTCACCTGATTTGGGAAGAAGACAGAGAATAGGACTGCAAAGCCTGGAACTTGAAAATTTGATCCTGACTTACTTTTTAAGTTTGTTTTATTGATCTAAACTTGTTGCTTTGCTGAGGATCAAGTCAGGTTGAAAATTGTTGCAACTGTTTGATTTTGAAGACTTCAAATTGATTTATCATTTCTAGGTTGAAGCTTGAAGTTGCTCACTGTATTTATGAAGACAGAGGAGCAGAGAAGATTTTTAAGCCTGGAGTTGCCTTTGCATTGCCCAGTTTTGTTTTTGAACTGCTATTTGAAGTTTGTTTTGAATGCAAATTGAAACTTGAATGAAGCTTTGCATTCCTTGAAGTTGCTTTACCGATTTTTGCTTTGTCTCAGGCTTTGGATTTAAAGTCTCCAGGTTTTCAAGTTTGCTAAAGCCTTCTTTATTTTTATTTTCTGGACTTGCTCATTTTTTTTTTTGTTGAACGAATGAAAGTGAGGTTTGTGGATGTATACAAAGAGATGAGCAGGTTTTAGATAGTACTGAGCATCATTCCTTTGTATAATTATTTTATACAAGTTTTGTACTGTGTGTATGGGTGAGTTAGAGAGCATTAAATGAAAGTATGTATTTACATCTTGCCTTACATTACTTTACTCGGCTGAGGTAACAAGTTTGGGGGCTGCATTTATGACTTGTACCATTTTTAAATCCTTTTCTTTCAATTTGGGTCGGCTGTACAGGATATTAGAGATATTGTATTGATTGTTATTTTGTTTATATACTTAGTTTTGTTTATTTTATTTATTTTGTACTGTAATACTTATATATATACATTTTACTTGCCTTCCTATACAAGCTTACATACTTTTGTTTTGTGGTTTGCATATTTATTTACAACTTTGTTTCATATTGTAAGTGTTGTTTCTTTTCTCATGGCTTAATAATATAAGTAGATTTCTATTTTAATTTATTTGTTTAACTTACATTTATTTCCTCGTATTATTTTATAAACTCAATTATTTATTTCACTTTAATATTTATTGCTTTATATTAAATTTTATTTCTAACATAAATCATCAATTTAAATAATTATTATTATAATTTATCTTTAGCCCATTTATTTACAATTTAAACTCAAGTCAAAATATATAACTATACATTTATTATTTTCAAATTCACTCATATATTCACATATACACTATTTACAATATTTTAATTTAAAATGATTTATACTTAATATACTTGGATATCGGGGAAACTCGCTCCATTTAATCAATTTAATTTCACAATTTTTATTCAAAAATTTATTAAATCATAAATTTAACTCAAAATTTCATTTAATTATTAATTTAAATAAATTCAAAATTTCAGGGTCGTGACAAATTTCCCTCCTTAAAAGAATTTCGTCCTCGAAATTCGCAGGCACGAAAACAACGAAGAGATAGACAGCTAGATCAAAGATGAATTCGATCTCCTATAATTCCTCAAACAAAAGATACGGATTCCAAACTCAAGTCGGAATATCTCAGAATACATACCAATTTATCCCTCTTCGGACTTTGTTATTCACAGAAATTATAATAGGATTTCAAAATTTGGTTTCAAACGATATCGTTTTATTGATTTAATTCAATTTTATCCTTCATATTCGATTAATCCATTTAACTCCATTTAAAATTTCCAATTTATTTCAAATTTCTAACTTCAAATTTCAAATTTCAAATTCAATAAAGTTTAAATCAAAAAGCTGATAAGAAACTGATGAAAATACTAAGTAAGGACTTTCTACAACGATTCGTAGAGCCATCATCATACCAAAACTTCTTTCTTATAGTTGATACGAAGCAATCAAAAGAATTTGGAAACGAATCAAAGAAAATTGATAGAGACAGCTGTTTCCACTGTTGCAGGGTATTGGCCATTTATAGTCGTATCCCCTTGTCCCCTATCTCGTCCTCTTCTTGCACTCATACTCACTATCAGTGGATAGCAAGAGAATTTACTGAGACATTCAGACGGGTATCTGAGAATTACTCATTCTAGAGTTTACTTCACTCTATCTCTAATGAGCTACTTAACGTGTTATACTCCTGAGCTAAAGTTCAACCTTAGCTCTGATACCAAATGTGAAGACCCAAAAGTTGGCCTTCGAAAATCGGCACCCGTACTTTACATCGTACTCGAATGCCGTAGATTCAAATGCCAAATCTGGTTCTCCGGAGCTTATAACAACATTAAGTAAATAACACAGCGGAATAAATGAATAATACATTGATATACAATATCTGATACAACAGAGTGATACAATGAATATCAATATACATCAGAGATATGATACAACAAATAGCAGCGGAAAAGAAAAAAAATAGATAACTAATATCAGCAGCGGAACAAATAACTCTAAGATAGTCTTCAAGAGAGAACTCCAGCAGTAGCTCGAACTCCCAATAACGATGCACAAAGATAAGCAAGTGCAGTCTGATCCAAAGACTGAACTATCTCCAGAAAATCTACTGAACCTGACTATCTGAAAAACCCAACTCTAGACTGCTCGTGTAGAAAATTATGAGCACCCAGAGTTTAGGAAATGAACAATAAACTCCGGATCAGTCATGGGACTGGTGTGAGCAACAAAAACAGTTTATCTTTAAAAACGAACAACAAAAGATTTTAAAGTCAATTCGCAATGCTTTTAGAAAATGAAACTACCATAAGACCTCCCACCACACACACAATGCAAACGCATACTTGGAGGAGATTTCTTCTTATGATAGTCAAAGATGCTTACTACGCAAAAAATCAAATCATTTTTGATATTATTATTAGTGCATAGTGCAGAAAACATTTCGAAAGTAGAATATAAATCTTAGCCAGCATAGACATTTCGAACTATGCCTACTATAGCTACCATCCAAACAGTGGGGCGCCACCATAAGTGAATGATAGGTTCTACAACTAAAACCGTACAAGTCTCGTATTGGAGTTTGGATTTCCAACAAATGGTCAGGCCAAGGAACTTCCTATCCACGATGGGTACGTCCCTGGAATAGACGACCCGAGAACCTAACCGGATCTCTGCCAACACAAGGCCGGGTTACCTCTGCAAAAATAGGTAACTACAAACACGCGTATGCCATCCCCCGATCGTCACCGATCTTCCCGAGGATCCCCGATTTCCAACAACCACAAAGTAATAAACTTGTAGCAACCACAGAGGTTAAGTATCTGGGCTCCATACCATGATACCACCTTTATCCAGAAGGAATGACATACACTAAGGGGCGCTACTCCCTAGAACCTTGCTGCATCCTTCCTGTTTTGACCATTTCCGGGGTGTGAGGCTCGATGAAGTCTCGTCCACAAAGCTACGCTTTGTCACAAAGCCATGCTTCGGGTCAAACCAATGATCAACCTATGATCACAAAGATATAAGATCAAATAAATGATCATATCGCAAATGATCAAACACTGATCATCACACAGCAACACTCAGCATGCCACATTACCAAATTGGGATATATCGCTGATAAATTTCAACTACATAACCTCTAAGCTCGTACATCTCAGAGAAGGGTGTTAAGCTAAGAGAATAAATTCTCCGCCACCAACAGATATGTATTTGAAAGAAATCGGCTTTATATCTCAAAGTGTAATGTCAGACATGTATCCATACAAGTCTGTTCCGGGTTCGAACAGAACCGAAGGCACTTCTTACGAAGCCCTTGCAATTCCGGGTATTCACAATCCCGTCCGGACTTCCCATCACAAAGGGTGATAAAATCTCTATACCGGGGACCAGTCGGTGCAGAGACATTCGACGAGTTGTCCTTTCGTTTTCGTAAATATCCGGTCTTCAACACCGGTCTTCAAATGCTATCCATATACGACGTATCATTATTTGGAATGGGTTATATGACACAAATGTCTTTTCCCGGCTAACCCGAATAATGAGCGCAATATTTAGAAATCATATGGATATTGGGGTCTCAATTAAGTCACAACTTAATAATTCAAAACTTCTCTTTTGAATGGTTAAACAAATGACCATTTTCAAATCTTTAAACAAAAAGATTTATTTACGGAGTTCACTTAATTTTCACAAAGATTCATTCACAGTTTTTCCAAAACAATTTCTGTTTCAATTGGATTAACTCGTTAAATCTTTAAAATAAAGATTCAACTTATAGCTTTCAAAACAATTTCATTTCGAATGGTTTAAACAAAACATCATTCTAAATCTGTTAAAAATAAACGGATTCAATTCATAGCTTTCAAAAACAATTTCATTCATACTTGGAAAACCATCTTTCAATTCATACTTGAAATTCCTTTAAATTGGAATTTCATTTCTTATATATACGAAAGCTTTTATCATTTGAAAACAAACAGTTTTCATTTAAGAACAATCCAATTTTATTTGCATGGGTTAAAGTCCTTGAATTATATTCATATTTCAAAATCAATACTTTTAAAATGGTTTAACCCTTATATA
This sequence comes from Allium fistulosum, assembly GCA_030737815.1. Classification (NCBI taxonomy): domain Eukaryota; kingdom Viridiplantae; phylum Streptophyta; class Magnoliopsida; order Asparagales; family Amaryllidaceae; genus Allium; species Allium fistulosum. Next base: position 100,304,864 of record CM060906.1, on the reverse strand, counting down.
ACGATATAACTTCTTTAATCCCTAGTTTCAAATTATAGAATTCGATTTCAAATCTTGAATTTAAGTTTTAAATCAAATTATTTAAACTTCCAAAACTTCATCAAGTTATTCAAAATTAAATTTCATCTTTGAAATTCCATTTCAAAAGCTTTTCACTTTAAACCTAAATTTCTAATTTCAAAATCAATTGAAATTAAAATTTCAATTTCAAAACATCAAATTTAAATTATCTGTGACTTAACCGATTTCCACGTGAAATCCATATTCGTGTGTGTATGGTGTAGTCAAGGGTTTTACACACAATAGTGCAACATCAATCATCACGGATTTATCGATAAGCGGTATAATCGATAACGCTTATCTTCATTCACAGATTCATAGATAAAATAAATTTATCAGTCACAAAGATTCACAATTATAATTCGATGTGGGTTTCGGATAACCAACTGAAATCCGACTCCCTGTCGCATCGAAATTCAAGTGTCGTTTCACGGCAAAGGGTTTCATATTCACATAACAATATATACATCACAGATAAGTAAATTACAGATCACAACATAAATCGGGACGTATCACCAAGCATCACAAATCAAGGACATCAAACAATTCAACATTCAATAAATTCTAAACATCCATAGGTAAGATCAATAAATTATCTGATTAATTTGAATCAGATTTATTTCTTATGAATTACTAATCCTGGTTAATTTACATTAATAAATTACAATCATTTTGATTAATTATTCTTTAATCATTAAATCGATCAATTTTAATCATTTAATTACCTTTTATCAAGTAGTTATTTTCAAGTAATTGATTACCTTTAATTACTTATATTTATTAATTATCCCCTAATTAATTACATTTGTAAATTTACCATTAATTAAAATTCATCAACATTTATTTATTTATTAATCAACCTTAATAAATTAATCACATAATTTATTATCCCCAAATTAATTATTCTTTCAATTACTTGGTTAATCAAACTTAAATTTATCAACAAATTTACCTTAATTACTTTTATTAAGAAATTCACTTTAAGTGATTAATTTCTTTCAACAATTAAATTAACCTTAAACTTTAGAAGTTAATTAACCATTAATTAAAATTCATCAACATTTATTTATTTATTAATCAACCTTTAACATTATCTAGTTTATTTAAAATAAACTTTTAAAACAATTCCATTTTTTAAAAACCTTTACTAAATCTCAGTCCTAACTTATATTTAAAAGTGTTTTAAACAAATTATCCGGATAGAACTTGATTTATGTTGAAAGTTTTTAAAAAACTGTTTTAAAACAAAATCAACAGACCCGAGCCAGATTCAAAAATACCCGAGCAAACTAACTAAAAACTCTGAGCCACGCATATTCAAATCTCTTCGAGTCGACACCCTGTTTTCTCGTGCTCGAACTCGAGCCATTCTCTTTCTTCCTCGAAGCTCTTCGAACGCCCAGCAACACCAGACACGCAAGTATACGCATGCACGTGCACCATAGTTCGCCGTTGCTCCGGCCAACTTCTTCTTCGCTCACAAGTCGACAACGACCTATTCGAACCCTCAGACCACCCAGAATGATCAATCCCACCGAAACCCAAAATCGAGCAATTCGATCGAGTTACTGGAACACACGATCACTAGAAACACATCTCGTCCCGATCATCCAAGCCACCATCGTTCACGTCCCCTTGCCCAGACCTTCGCCGTAGTCCCCTCTGCCTTCATCTCGAACCACGTGCAACTCGGTCAACTCGTGATGAGGAAATCGTCACATTTACAGACCCCTACCAACTTAACGTTAAACCCTACTTTCGATCCCAACCCAAAATCTATGCATTCGAAAATTAATTTGGCATTTTTCCCGTATTACTACATCATCAAACTAACTCCTCATCCAATATCAGTAATTAAAATTTGTTGAATCCATTGAAATTGGCAAAAATGCTTCTTAGCTTCATTTTCGAACTGCACCTTGAATACTCCTTTAAAAATCATCATTTTTGGTTTAAAATTCCTACCTTTATATGTATATTCAAGAAATGAAATCAAATCAACAATTTATGATATTCGAATTTTACATATTTATTTGCTTTCTACTGTAAATTTGAATTACAGGACTTATACTCCACTGTTAACCATCAAACAGTTTCCAATCTCTGATTTTTAGTTTTAAACAAATTTATTAAATTAAATTTCTAAGTTAAATGTTTTTATATGAAGAGTATAAACCATTCTTTGCTTCTTTTCCCTCAGAAACATGGAAAGCTTGAAGAACATCATAAGACAGAGCATCCAGTAATTTACAAACATCACATAATAGTATATATCAGTAGATACTTCATCACTTTTCTAAAGGTACAAGCAATAAAAATATTAAAACATGTTAAAGGTTTAAAAGAAATAGTTTGCTCACCTGATTTGGGAAGAAGACAGAGAATAGGACTGCAAAGCCTGGAACTTGAAAATTTGATCCTGACTTACTTTTTAAGTTTGTTTTATTGATCTAAACTTGTTGCTTTGCTGAGGATCAAGTCAGGTTGAAAATTGTTGCAACTGTTTGATTTTGAAGACTTCAAATTGATTTATCATTTCTAGGTTGAAGCTTGAAGTTGCTCACTGTATTTATGAAGACAGAGGAGCAGAGAAGATTTTTAAGCCTGGAGTTGCCTTTGCATTGCCCAGTTTTGTTTTTGAACTGCTATTTGAAGTTTGTTTTGAATGCAAATTGAAACTTGAATGAAGCTTTGCATTCCTTGAAGTTGCTTTACCGATTTTTGCTTTGTCTCAGGCTTTGGATTTAAAGTCTCCAGGTTTTCAAGTTTGCTAAAGCCTTCTTTATTTTTATTTTCTGGACTTGCTCATTTTTTTTTTGTTGAACGAATGAAAGTGATGTTTGTGGATGTATACAAAGAGATGAGCAGGTTTTAGATAGTACTGAGCATCATTCCTTTGTATAATTATTTTATACAAGTTTTGTACTGTGTGTATGGGTGAGTTAGAGAGCATTAAATGAAAGTATGTATTTACATCTTGCCTTACATTACTTTACTCGGCTGAGGTAACAAGTTTGGGGGCTGCATTTATGACTTGTACCATTTTTAAATCCTTTTCTTTCAATTTGGGTCGGCTGTACAGGATATTAGAGATATTGTATTGATTGTTATTTTGTTTATATACTTAGTTTTGTTTATTTTATTTATTTTGTACTGTAATACTTATATATATACATTTTACTTGCCTTCCTATACAAGCTTACATACTTTTGTTTTGTGGTTTGCATATTTATTTACAACTTTGTTTCATATTGTAAGTGTTGTTTCTTTTCTCATGGCTTAATAATATAAGTAGATTTCTATTTTAATTTATTTGTTTAACTTACATTTATTTCCTCGTATTATTTTATAAACTCAATTATTTATTTCACTTTAATATTTATTGCTTTATATTAAATTTTATTTCTAACATAAATCATCAATTTAAATAATTATTATTATAATTTATCTTTAGCCCATTTATTTACAATTTAAACTCAAGTCAAAATATATAACTATACATTTATTATTTTCAAATTCACTCATATATTCACATATACACTATTTACAATATTTTAATTTAAAATGATTTATACTTAATATACTTGGATATCGGGGAAACTCGCTCCATTTAATCAATTTAATTTCACAATTTTTATTCAAAAATTTATTAAATCATAAATTTAACTCAAAATTTCATTTAATTATTAATTTAAATAAATTCAAAATTTCAGGGTCGTGACAACAAGGCATTTAATGTGAACATCTCTAAGTACACAAAGCAAGGTCTTTCAGCCACCAAGGAGGGAATAAAATCTGCTAGAGTAATAATAAAGAAAAGAAATATCTTTGTTATGGTACAAACAAGATAACATCACTTGTACAAAATGACATCCCTGTAAAACTTCTTTATATTCATATCAACTTCTTCATTTTATCATCAGTTCGTCCACCAAATAAAATGTCTAAATCTGAAGCAAATACCCTCTCACAACTTAAACAAAAAAAAAAGAAAGAAAGAAGGCAACTTTAATTCTATTTTGAAAGCTAGAACCTCTCAGCACCAAGATGGTTTCAATTTGCAAGTTTCCAGTACAAGCTCCAGCAATTCAAGTTTTAAAAGTTTCAAGCTTTTTCAAAATCAAAATAAAAAGGGCTGTCTCTGTTTTTAAATTTGCAGGTGAGTAACCCAACATAAATTCAATTAAGCAAATTTTTATTTGATGATCATCATGTTTGAGTTTGAAGTTGCTTAGTATGTGATTTATCTTTAAATATGTGTGTGTGTTGAAATCCTTTGTATATACTTGTGTGATGTTGTAGTGCAGGCTGTTACAATTATTACCTGTTTGAAATTTTAAATGTCTTGTTTCCAAATAATCATTTCTCTCAATCTCTTTGATGTTTGAACATAAGTTTCAAACGAAAATTGTTTGTTATAGTTTATACTCAAGATTAAAATTTCATTTAGGCTATAACAACAAATTAATATCTCTGGAACTTAAGAAAACTGAGGAGATCTTTAAATAAGTTTTAAAATAAAATTCTTAATTCATGGATTCAGGATTGCAAATCGAATTCTTAGATAAAATCATGATTTTTAAAAGCAAAATCATAAATTTTAGAATTAAAATCAGAGAGCAGTTTGGGGTTGTCTGATTTGAGCATTTCGAGTTGTCTTGGTCGATCTAAAGGGTCGGAGGGATCGAACTTCCTCCTGGAGGGGGTGGAGTGACCGGTGTCGATGGGAAAAATATCTGGTGGCAGTGAATATCAGTGTGGAGGTGGAAATTTTGATTTGAAATCTTGTGACCTAGTTTTTGTCGAGGGCTTGTATTTTGTTCGTTCGACCTTCCCAGTTGATCGAGTGTAGTAAGACTCTGGAAATAGGAAGTGGAGGGGTTGACGATGGTGTGACTGGAAGCGCTTGCGTTCAGATGATCGGAGACGAGAGTGTGGGGCGATCTTGTCGCGTTCGCCTAGTTCCAGTTTCGACTGTAAGAGTCGATTTTCGTTCGTGCTTTGTGATGTCAATTTGAGAGTGAGAATCGAATCTGGAGACGATTGCCAATGCGTGGAGCAAGTTGCCGGAGGTGGCGATGCCGCCGATGCTACGTGCACGTGCACGTTTTGAGGAGTTGGGTTTAGGCTGTGGGTTGCGTCTTTGGGGAAGAAGAAGATAACTCGGGGTGTTGCTCGTGTTTTGGTGTGAGTGACTCGAAGGAGCTGTTACGAGAGAAGTTTCGTGAATGACTCGAGTGATGGGTCATGTTGCCTCACGGTTAGGCTCGAGTAAGTGAATGGGGTTGTCTGGTTTTTAAAAAGGGAAAGCTATTCCAGTTTTAAAGCAAGTAAACACAGTTTTAAAGTATTTAAAATAATTCTTTTCCAAAGGGAAACATTTTACAGGTTTAAATGTGTATTTAAAGTAATCTAGTTTTAACAATTAATGTTTAATTTGTTTTGCTTTGAAGAGAATTATATAATTTCAATTTTATTACTGATTTGCAAAATGTTTTCAAATGAATGTAAAATGATATAATTAAGTATATAATAAAGGTAAATAATTTATCCTTTAAAGAAGTAATTAAGGGTAATCGATTAGTAAAATTAAGTAAGAGTTAATCACTTAATAAACATTAATTGGTGTAATTAATTAATGTTAAGAATTTAAGGGTAATTACTGAAGGTAATTTAATTAAGAACAATTAATTAATGAAAGTAATTAGAGATTTATTAATTAATTAAAGATTAATTAATGAAAGAAATTAGTGGTTGATTAATAGAAGAATTTGAGGGTAATAACTTAAATGAAATTGATTTGGAGTTAATTAATGGGAGTAGTTAAGGAATTTATTCTTAATATAATTAATTAAGTTTAATTAATTTAAATTAATCATTGGATGATTGATAAGTATAATTACTTAAATGTAATTAATGAAGTGTAATTACTTAATAAAGTAATTAATGGTAATTACTATATGTAATTAATTAAAGAGGATTTAATAATGGAAGTAATTTGGATTAAATTACTTTGTATAATTAATCAAGGGATTAGTTGAGATAATTAATTAAGGAGTAATTAATTTATTAAATGAAGTAATTAAGGGTAGTTAATTACTGAATGGGATTAATCAAGATTGATTAATAATATGGTTTAAATAAAGATTACTTACTTAATGTATTAATTTAAATAAAATAATTAATTGAAATGTAATTAGGGATCATTAAATTATATAATTAATGTTGTAATTAAGGATTGATTAATTAAGATTAATTAATCAATAATAAGTAATTTTGAGTAATTAATTAATGTAATTAATTAAGGATTAATGTGATTAATTATAGTTAATTAATAAAGGAAAGTAATTAAAGGTTAGTTACTATATTTGGTTATAGATAATTAATTTGAGAAATTAATTAAAGGGTAATTACTTGAATGTAATTAAAGGATAATTAAATCAAGGATGATTAATTAAAGAATGATTAATTAATTTATTTGTAATTAATTAATGGTTATGTAAACAAAATTTATAATGATGAAGTAATTAATTTAATTTATTTTAAATTAATTAGAGATAAGTTATTAATTTAATTCATTTTAAATTAATTATAAATGGTGTGATTATTTATTCTTGTTTATATATGATGGATGATATTGATTTCCTTGAATGGTTTGAAATCTCAGATATGAGATAAGTAACGCTGTATGATATGGTTGCTTTGGTTGAAGTATATGGATAATGTAGATTATCTATTTATGATGATATTGTGAATTATCTATCTGTGATATTGTGAATTATCTATCTGTGTGTATATGGATATTGAATTGGATTGTTTTAACTTTACAACAACTTGGCCTTAAAAGATACGGTTTAGATTTCGATGAGACCGGGATCGGGTTTCCAGATTTGGATATCCGAAAACCACATCGATCCAAAATAACGATATGTCGTGAATCTCCAGTGAAGATGAAGATTCAGAGTGCAAGGGTTATTGTTGTTAACTCTGACGGTGATTCCAAAATGAGTGTAACGAGGTAATGCCTTCGGTTTCGTTCGAACCCGGAACGAACTTGTATCGATTGAATGCTTTCAGCACATCGTCAGGTGGACGATGAGCATTCTAAGTGATGAGTTCTATAAAGGTAATCGTAGCCTCAAGCCTCATTAACCGGGAATGGCTAAAACAGGGGAGGTGCAGCAAGGTTAGTGGGTAGCCCCCAAGTAGGACACGATTACCCCTGTCTTGAGTCCCTTTTTATTCGGCTTAGTGAGCAGTTGGCGACGGCCATCTGTGGGGTGTCTTGTGTGGGAATTATCCAGTAAGGGATGTTCCGACCTTGTGTTGCAGGGGACTTAGTGTGGGTCCTCGGTACGCTGATCTAGGCCAAGTACTGTGACGGGCGGTACCCCAATAGCCCTGCCATTGTATGGAATCCAATCTCCAATAAGTGATCTCGGACTTGATTGTAAACCTATGTATGCTGGAATTTAATAGATGTAACAATTTCAGCTATTTCATATTTACTTGAAAACCCTAGACCTATTATAATATCACTGAATTTCCTATCAAAGTTTTGGTTAGCGTAAGGTAAAAACTTTTCCATGTTTATGTGTGGGAAGTCTTACGTGATACCTTTTGTTTTCAAAGGATTTTCAAAGTTAAGAAACTTTAACCTGTTACTCATACCAGACCCATGTCTGATCCGGAGTTTATTTCTGTTTTTCTTAAACTCTCGGGTACTCAAATTTTTACGAGTAGCCAAGAGATTCAGGTTAGCTTTGACGAAATGTGGAGGAGAAATGGAGCAGGAGGCTTCAGCGATTATAGGTATATATTTTTCCGCTGTGTTGGTATCTCTGTGATGTATTTGAGTTGTATCGAGTTGTATTAACTAGACATGTGTTTATAACTATCTAGTATCTATGTATTATCTGTGTAACTCTGATTGATGATGTATATTATGTAATATCTATGTGATATATTATATTTCATTCGTTCTGCTGTTGAGATTATGTTGTTGTTTCTTCTTTCTTCTCTATCTTTTCTATTTCTCACCCCTTTCTTTCTTAAAGATGATGCAACTTTCTAGTAGTAGAAAGTTGGGTCGTTTCACCTTGCATTGCAAACCTATGTTTCCAGAACTTCTCAAGAGTTCATTTTCTTGCCTGCAACATGAATATGTATTTTCCTTTTATACTTATGTCCTACAGCCTTGCTTTAGTCTAGTTCTTTGTAATATAAATAGGTTTCTATATTTAACCAGATGTTTAGAATTTACCTACTCTATTATTATGTTCCATTTCTAACTTACATACTAATTGTCTTTTATTTCTCTCTATATATATATTTATTGTTTATATCTATGAATTACTTTTTAAAGAAAATAAAATAAAGCTATGTATATATATATAAATAAAAGCTTATACAAATATCTTTTAAAATCCAAACATTTTAAATATTTACTCCTTTTAATTTCAAGGCTTTTGAATTCAAAATAAATTCAAAAATCCAATTTTAAAATCAAGTTATATATATACATATATAACAACATATTAAATTTGAAAATAACACTTTTATTTTAAAATCTATTTATATTCATATATAAAACAATACATTAATAATGTTATTTGAAAATAACAATTTGTCAAATTTAAATAATTTATAACAGAGATTATACATTCCTATTATTATTATTAAATAAATTAATATATCATATTTATTAAACAATATTTTAAAACAAACCTTTTTAATTAATCTTAAACTTAAGCTAAGATATAATTTAAATCAATTAAACATTTATCTTAAATATTTTAAAACCATATATTTTAAATTAAATCATAATTTCCAAATTACCAAAAATATTAAAATTAGAAAACATGCCTTTATTTATTAAATTTAAAACAAAGCTTATCTATTTACAATATATACAAATATATATATATATATATATATATATATATATACATTATAAATAGAAAACAATTTATTAGCTTTTAAAAGATAAATTACCAGTTAAATATTTATTTAAAAGAAGATTATTAAATCAATTCAAATCTTATTAACAAATATTATCAAATCAATGTAATTTTTTATGCAGATTATTAAATTGATAATGCCAAAAATTCCGGGATCTCACAATCAACATGCAGTTCTATTCAGGATTTTAGCATGTTCTAAAAGCTTGACATATTAAAAAATTAGATGTACTAGAAACCTCTTATATTTGAAATCATGTATAACTCGAAACTATATCTTCCAAAACCTGATAAATATATACAAGGTTACTTACACATCTAACACTGGCTACTTATATAAGAATTCTTACATTCAGAGACTTCATATAATGCTTTATATAACAAAGCTTATATTTTTCATGAACCTAGTGCATTCAAAACTGTAAATACACTTAAATCCTGTAGTCATATATACCAAACATACTTAAGGTTTTAAAATCACATATATGTATTTATTTAAAACTTGTATATATACAAAACTATGCTTTTTCTTTTCTTTGAAATCTCACATATCAAAATCTGATATATCCGAAGTCCTTGTTGCACTTTGTTGAAATATTCAAAAGCCTCACACATTTATTTTCGAAACCAATATTCGGTATCCACTCACATGAAACTGTCAATATAAAATTTTACATCCAAGATATCCAAAACGTATTCAAAAATCTGGATTTATGAAACCAATACACGTTTAAAGCTGCATATATCATTAAAACTTGATATTAAAAACTACATATATCTTAAAAGCTAATATTTATAAAACTAATATATACTCAAATTCTATATTTAATTATATATGAAGCTGCATTCTCAAAAACTAGCACATGTTCGAAGACCCTTTTATCGAAATAAATACCTGAAAGCTAATATACTCCAAGTTTTATTCTTTTCTACTTAATCTTATTCCTCCATCCAATTCAATTCCAATTTATATCCAAAAAAACTTATTCTATTTACTTTGCTAAAAAATTTCCATTCAAACCATGATCAATTAGATTTTCCAACAATTTAATTCCTTCACCATTAACCAAGTTAAATTTATTTTACTTGAATTCAATTCTATTTTATAATTCGAGATTGGATTTGTATTTTATTCACCAAAATGTCAAACAATTCTATTTTGGCCTTTATCTCTCTCTTTTTCTCACTTATAAGTTATACACTTATTCTTTTCAAAAACTCTAACTTTTATAAGCCATCGAAATTTATTTATTCCAGTTCAAATTTTTATTTAATTTGTTTCCAGTTAAATCTAACTTCTTATCATTCTTTTAATTTCATTTGAATAAGAATTCTATTCTATTTAATATTCTCTATAACTTACTAAATTTTAATTCAGTTCAATTTTATTTAACTTAACTTCAGTTTAATCTAGCATCATACTATTCTCCTGATGATCTCTAAATTATTTAAATAAGGATTTGCAGGATTTTTAAACACCCGACTTTTGGTTTCAAATCATTTCGAAATCACCAATATCTCAAAATCACACTTCTCAAATGTTTAAACCAATCCTGGTTTTTATCCCCACAAATTTCCTTTGAAATTTCAAAAAGAAAACTAGTTCTTCTGAATAATGTGGCAGCAATCCATCACTCAGAAACTCGAAAATGAACATCGATGATGCTGCAGTCATCACCAAAGTTATTTTCCAGTGACTGAAGTGAGCTCAATGCTATATCCCTTCCCAAAATTTATTTGAAACAATTTGTTATCAAAAATACCTCCCAAAATAATAATGCTATTATTTATCTTCAAAACACTTCGAAAAACACTTCCAAAATCTCCGGGATTTTAAATTTACCAATTTGATTAAATCAAATTTTAACTATACTTCATTTGTATAATTTATGCTTATACAAATTTCCATTGGTTATACAAATCATTCCAATTTTATAATCTTATTTGTTTAGAATATTATTATCCAAACATCCAAGTTATATAACAATTAAGAAAATATTTCTTTTATATCAAAATATCTTTTGGGTAAAATTATTTCATTCACCAACCTTTAAAACAATATTGTGTCGAATTGTTCTATTCAAGAGTTTAGAAACCCCTTCGATATAGTTGTCCAGACTGTGCCGATGAAGGTTCATATGCCACTCAATAAATCAATCAACACAATATAAAACCATTTTTGTATTCACTAACAAATACACGCTCATATCTATTAATTCACTCAAACTCATTCTAGAGTACTACTGACTCTATCTCTGATGAGTAATCACCACCAGAGCCAAGGTTCTCGCTTAACCTTCAGTGTAACAGCCAGCAAACCCGTACCCTTTGAATTGACATTAATCTCCATCAAATCAACTCAAGAAGAACGGAAATGCGAACCATTAGGGTTAAAGAAAAGAGGGTAGAAGAAGAAAATAAAAAATCAACATCAGAATCTCACAATCGCAGTGGAACAATATATAATAGATAACAACTGATTTTAATACAAAAGGAAACCATACTGTTTTATACATCTTATCATCAGAGTACAACACAATCAATAACTCAATACTGGATAGTTATAATAACTTGTCCCACATACAGAAGACACAATATACGCAACACAGCGGTATATACATCATGTACGAGTGATACGCCTCGTCATCCAGCTCGTCTCTTGAGCTCCACAGCATCATATCCTGTATCTGTAATACTCGGTCTGACCCGAGCAATATAATAAAATAACACCCGAGTCAGTCTGGAATACCAGCGTGAAAAAATACACTCAAATTGATTATTAAAGTTTCAAAATCCTTTGAAATCAAAAGCATCTCGTAAGACCACGCCACAAATAAACATGTCGGGTTTTTACCTTACGATAGCTAAAATACTTTTTATCAAAATCCTCTGATATTATAGTAGTGTCTATATACAAATACTTATTCAAATAGCTGAAATTGTTACATGATTAAATTCCAGTATACTAGCCACAAAGTGGGTTATACAAACAAAATTCGTAAACGGAGCGTAGGTAAAATGGATTTCCAACTAATGACTAGGCACTGGGGTACCACCTGTCACAGTACCTGGTCTAGATCAGCGTACCGAGGACCACGCCCGATCCCCTGCAACACAAGACCGGAACTATCCCTTACTGGATAATTCCGAGTAAGATCACCCCACGGTTGGGATCAGCAACTGCACCACTAAGCCGAATAAAAAGGAACATCTAGACAGGGTGACCTCACCCTAATGGGTGCTACCCACATAGCCTTGCTGCATAACCCCTGATTTTCAGTCATTCCCAGTTGATGAGGCTCGAGGATAAGCGTTACCTTTATAGAACATATCACTTAGAATGCCCACCGTCCACTTGACGATGTTCCGAAAGCATTCATCCATACAAGTCCGTTTCGGGTTCGAACGGAACCGAAGGCACTATTCCTACTACATCCATTTTGGAATCACCCTCAGGATTAATAGCGACTAGCCCTTGCACTTCACTGCTCCATCTTCGACTCCAAACTCGTTTTCCACATGAAAACGTACAAACCGGATCGAAGTGGTTTTCGGAAAATAAATCCTGATCCCGGTCTCTTCGAAACGATCAGCGCATTGGCCAATATTGATAGTCGGTTATTTAACTATCAATTAACATTCACAAACATCCATCAAACAATAAATAATTTTCCAAATTATTTATTTACCTTACAAATATCTTCGCAAGATATATTTCCATTTCAGCCCTTTTTGAAAACAGTTTTCAAACCACACTCCTCTTATGGAATAAATTCCCAAATATTTATTTCCACTGGAACACCAAGCACAAAACTTTAGATTTTTAAAATAATTTAAACTCTTTATTATAAAATATCCCTTAAGACATTTAAGTTAAAAATTACTTTAATATTTATTCAAAAATATATATACTTTAAGAATATTTAAAATGAAGTTACTTTATAAAATATAAAACTAAATTTTAATCCCTTTAAACAAAATTTCAAGTCACCTTTAAATAATTACTACTATAATAAAATTTGAGAAATACTTACTTTAAAATCGAAACATTTAATAATAAATTTTCTAAAACATGCTTTTTAAAACAACATTAAAACTTTTAACTTATATTTTAAAATTTGCTTTGAAAACGTACTTGGTTATCCAGGGAAATACGCTTCTCTTTCACATCCTTTTAAAAATAAATCACTATTTATTTTTAAATAAATTTACCCATTCCTTTAATAAATGTAACGAACCTAGATTTTTATTTAATTTAAATTGATAATTAAATGAATTTTTGAATTAAAATTGTATAATCTATTATAAATGGAAGCGGGTTTCCCCGAATCCAAATAAATTCTATGTTAAATCATTTAAAATTTAAATATTTTAAGTATTATATATATGTGAATATATATGTGTTTGAACATATATGAGTCAATTTGAGGTCATAAATATATATATATATACATACTTTGGTTTGAATTTAAAATTATAAATAAAAGGTTTTAAAAATAAAAGTAGAGATAAATATATGCTTTGGATACAAGATAAATAAAAAAAATTAAAATTTAGAATTTATGGTAAATTGAATTTATAAATTATATATAAAGAAATACAAGATAGTTAGTAGTAAAGTAAAATAATTAACAACAAAATAAAAATATGGAAATTCTAGAAATAAATGTTTAAGTTAAAATTTAATAAAACGAACTACAAACAAATACAATATAAAGTAATAAAGGCAAAATAAAAAGAAAATAAAATACATACCAGTAAGTAAATATGTGTGAATGAAAATGAAACAAGTAGTTACTCATGGAAATAAAGTAACAAACAAACAAGAAATATACATGTACAGCCGAAGTCAACAAGTATGTATATCTTCAAATCTTTGTGCAGCTGAAATAAAGGAAGGGAGGATGTAAATTGTACAAATTTAATTAAATGCAAGTCATGCTTTGAATTCACTTCAGCCATATTCTATTGTACTAGAGAAAAAAATATATAATCAACCCATACCTATTATATAAACAAATAATCACCCTGTACAAAGTTATAATCCCTGTACATTCTTTTCTATATGACACTCTTATCATCAGTTCGATCATTTTATAAAGCTGAGCAACCTCTAAAATGAACACCATTTTCAAACTTAAACAAAAAGCTTCAATTAAAACATCAAACAAATCAATACAATTTAAAGGAAGATCAGCTCAGTTTCAACATTGAGTAACTCTGTTCAATCTTGTTTCCAGGTAAGAAACTCCTGTTTTTTTAGAAGCTTAATTTGTTTTGATTTCTTGATGCTTGTGAGTAACCTCACTTTTAAATGGTTAAGTATATATATATATATCTGTTCAATTCTTAACCACTGTGAGTAACTTAAAAGTATGATACCTGTTGAATAATTTTCTGTGAGTAAATTCATTTTTTTTACCTGAGTGTTTGAATCACTGGTTTGCATGTGATAATCTGGAAGGTTATGAATTAAAAGATGTTGAAATGGATATATATGTTTGCCTGTATGTACGTATAATGGTGTGCATGCCAGAGAACAGACAGTTCTCTGCTCTAAACACTTCTAGGTTTCAAACCTGGTTAGTATTAGAAAACTTATTCCTTGATCTTCTATTCAACTTGATGTTTGAAGCAAATATGCAGAGTTTAGTAAGATCTTCACCCTAGAATAATTTTTAAATTTTTTTTTAAAGGGGATTTCTGAAATATAAGAAAGTACAGCCAAGTAAAATTCTATCAGAAAAAAAAAATATTTTTATCAATAAAAATTTGAGTTGAATTGCTCGATCATGTTCAACTTCGCAAACTATAATTTTTAATGAGGAAGTTATGCTTTTTAACTTAGTAAATTTTCGAGAATTTGGAAGGTGAACGTGAAAAAGTTCTGGGCAATTCAAGGTGATAGGGGTAATGATGAATCTCGTGATCGTGTTTGGAGCTTGGTGGATGATCTGGGATCATAAGAAAATTGTTGATCGAATTTATAAAACATTGTGGTGTTTGAAAATCGTTGAACTAGGGTTTTAACCCACCATTGGTTGCAGCAGAAAAGGGGTTCGCCGCGTTTTCGTCAGGTCACCGGAGTTGATCGCTCCAGTGGGGATAGCGGCACGTGATCAAGGCGAAGCTTCGGTCGAATTTTTGTGGCCTCTGATAGTCAGAGGTTGGGGGACGGGACAGTTTTCTGGTGGTTGTTTTTGATGAAGTCTGGGTCGTATAGCACGATTTCGAATACGACGTGGGTTCACACTTCAGGGTGGTCTGGTGATTCGTGGTGGTTGTCATTGACGTGATAACGGTCGTAGCACCGTCCAGGGTTGATCGGAGCTGTGTGCAACATGCACACGTTTGTGGTGATGTCAGTAGCCTGGAAATGGAGGAGAAGATGTTGTCTTGAGTTGGCTCGGGGAGAAGCTCGAGCAGTTGAAGGGATTCACGGTGTTGTACCCGAGTTCGAGGAGTGGGTATAAAACTAAAAGTTTATACTTAAAACTTTTTAGAGAAAAGAAAAGAAAAAGAAAAGAAGAGAAGTGAGGAAGGAGGGAACTCGGGAAATTTGGTGGGAAGCTCGGGTATCTCTCGAAGTAAAGAGGTAGGCGGCTCGAAGTAGTGTACTGTCTCAGGTTTGTTTGTTCCAGGCATTTTAAAAACAGAAGCCTGTTCTTCTGTTTAAATTCAAGTCTGGGTTTGTTGAAATTAAGTAAGTTTTAAACTTAAATTTAAATCAAGATTTTAAAACCTGGACTAAAAGTGAAATTCAAATACAAGTTGGAAAAAAAATCAGTTTTAAAATCTGAAGGTGTTTTAAAACAAGTTTAAAATTTAATTTAAATTTGGTTAAGGTTTTCAAAGGGTAAATCATTTTGAATCTTATATTCAAAGTGTGATTTAAATTTAAATTCAAAAGTGTAATGTTCTACACATTAATATTAATTAAATCATTAATAAAGGAATAGATTATCTTAGAGATAATTAAGGTAATTAAAATGATTTAATTAATAAGGTAATTAAAGAATGATTTATTTTATTTATAAATTAATAAATTAAATAAATTAGAAATGATTTATGATGATTTAAATCTAAGAAATTTTCTTAAGAAAGTAATTAAAGAAATGTTATTAGTAAATGAAGTTAATTAACTAAGGATTATTAAGTATTGATTAAGGTGATTAATTTTAATAATTAAATTGGATTAATTAATTTAAATAATCAGTTATAAATTGTTTAAATAAAATTACTAAATGAAAGTAATTAAGGATTAATCACTTATAGTAATTAATTTTGAATATTTTGATTATTTAAAGTTAATTAATTATGTAATTTGTTTAAAAGGTTGATATAATTAATATGATTAATCAAGAATAATTTAATTAATTAAGGTGGTTGATTTATAAATTTATATCAAATGGTTTGTAATTAATAGATCAGGATTGGATAATTAATTCATAAGTTATTAATTTAACTGGAAATAAATTGAATTTATTAGGATTAAACAATTAATTATAATCCTTCTTATAAATGATTATTTAATACTTGACCTTAATACTCATGAATGATTGTATTGTATGAAATGCCTTGGATTGATTGTCCTATCTGATCTGTGATATTTTGTTATGTGGATTGTGTCGTGTATAATTTATTCATTTATTGATGATACATCTGTATATTACCTGTGAATCTGTGAATGGACGATAAGCGTTATAATTTATATTGCTTATCAACTATATTTCTGCGTTTTAATCTGTGATGATTAAATGATCTTGCATTATTGTGTTAAACCCCTTCACCACACTTATACACACACCAATATGGATTTCACGAGGAAATCGATTAAGTCACAGATTTATGAAATGATTTTAAAAGTTGAATATTTGAATTCAAATGTTTTGGAAATGGATTGGGTTTAAAGTGAAAAGCTTTTGAAATAGGATTTCAAAGATGAAATTTATTTTTAAATAACTTGATTGAGTTTTGGAATTTAAATACTTTAATTTAAATTTGAATTCAATATTTGAAATTGAATTCTATGATTTGGAAACTAGGGACTAAAGATGTTATACCAGTTACATATGGGTTAAACTATTTTAATTATATTGATTTGGGAATTTGAATTTAAATTCAAAGGCTGTAACTCGTATAAATAAAATTGGATTTTTCTGAAACGAAAACTATCTGTTTTCAAATAACAAAAGCTTTCACATAAGAAACGAACTTCCAATTTTTGTTAAAATGATTTCTTGTTTGAAATGAAGATAATTTCTAAGTTATGAAAACGATTTGAAAACTATGAATTAAATCTGTTTATTTTTAACAGATTTAAAATGGTGATTTGTTTAAACCATTCAAGATGGAATTGTTTTGAAAGCTATAAGTTAAATCTTTGTTTTAAAGATTTAACAAGTTAATCAAATTGAAATAGAAATTGATTTGGAAAAATCTGTAAATGAATCTTTTTGTTTAAAGATTTAAAAATGGTAATTTGTTAAACCATTTGAAAAGAGAAGTTTGGGTAATAAGTTGTGACTTAATTGAAATCCCATATCCATATGTTTTTATTATTGCGCTCACTATTCGGGTTAGCCAGGAAAAGACCTTTGTGTCATATAACCCATTCCGAATTAGTGATACGTCGTATATGGATAACAATTGAAGATCGGTGGTGAAGACCGGATATTCACGCGAACGAAAGGATAACTCGTCGATTGTATCTGCACCGAGTTGCGCCGGTATAGAGATTTCCTAAGTGATGGGAAGTCCAATCGGGATTGTGATTACCCGGATTGCAAGGGCTTCGTAAGAAGTGCCTACGGTTCTATTCGAACCCGGAACAGACTTGTATGGTTACATGTCTGACATTACACTTTGAGATATAAAGCAGATTTCTTTCAAATACATTTCTGTTGGTGGCGAAGAATTTATTCTCTTAGCTTAACACCCTTCTCTGAGACGTACGAGCTCAGAGGTTATGTAGTTGAAGGTTATCAGCGATATATTCCCATTTTGGTAATGTGACATGTTGAGTGTTGCTGTGTGATGATCATTGTTTGATCATTTGTGATATGATCATTTGTTTGATCATTTATCTTTGTGATCATTACTTTGATCATCTGTTGACCCAAAGCATGGCTTTGTGCCAAAGCGTAGCTTTGTGGACGAGACTTCGTCGAACCTCACGACCCGGTATGGTCGAAACAGGAATCATGGCAGCAAGGTTATTTGAGGGTAGCTCCCTCTGAGGGTATGTCCATTTTCTTCTGGATTATAAGTGGTATCATGGTATGGAGCCCAGATACTTACTTTGTGGTTGCTGCGAATCTCTTACTTTGTGATTGCTTTGTGGTTGTTGGATTAGAGGTACCTCGGATAAAGGTCGCTAACGACCGGGAGGTGGCATACTCGTGTCAGTAGTTACCCAGCTAGGGGTAACCCGGCCTTGTGTAGCAGAGATCCGGTTAGGATCCGGGAACGTTACTCCAGAGGCGTTCTATTTTACTTGGGAAGTTCCTTTGCCCGACCATTTGTTGGAAATCCATCTTCCAATACGAACTTTGTACGGTTTTAGTTGTAGAACCTGCCATCTAATATGGTAGCTATAGTAGGCATACTATAATGGTACCTATGCTGGCTAAGATTTATATTGTACTTTCGAAACATTTTCCTCACTATGCACTAATAATAATATCCAAAATGTTTTGTTTTGCGTAGTAAGCATTTTTGACTATCATAAGGAGAAATCTCCTCCAATTCTGCGTTTGCATTGTGTGTGTGGCGGGAGGCCTTATGGTAGTTTCATTTTCCAAAAGCATTGCGAATTGACTTTAAAAATTCTCTGCTATTTGTTTTAAAGATAACTGTTTTTGTTGCTCACACCAGTCCCATGACTGATCTGGAGTTTATTATTTCTTTCCTAAACTCTGGATGCTCAAAATTTTTCTACACGAGCAGTCTAGAGTTGGGTTTTTCAGATATTCAGATTTAGTAGATTATCTGGAGCTAGTTCAGTCGTTGGATCAGACTGCATTTGTTTATCTTTGTTTCTCGTTATTGGGAGTTCGAGCTATTTCTGGATTGGTGCTTTGGAGATGGAGATTATCCGCTGCTAATGTTATCGTTTTCTTTTCCGCTGCTATTTCTTGTATCATATCTCTGATGTATATTGATATTCATTTTATCATTCTGTTGTATCAGATATTGTATCAGTGTTGTACATCAATGTATTATTCATTTCTTCCGCTTGGTTATTTGCTTAATGTTGTTATAAGCTCCAGCGACTCGGATTTGAACGGTCGAATCTATGGCATTCGAGTATGATGTAAAGTATGGATGTCGATTTTCGAACGCGAAAATCGGGGGCGTTACAATAAATTCCCATCGTGAATTTATTCTTCCAAATATCCACTGATATATTCACCTTTATAAACCCAGTTTATAGATTTGATGGCCTCATCCATCTTTTAAACACAGTTTCAAACACTTATAAAATTTCAAATCGATTTCCAAATCATCTCCATTTTTAAAATAAATTCTTTTATTTACTCAATTTATTTTAAAATCCAATTAATTCCATTTATTCCAGATTTGACTTCTTATTATGATTTAAAAACCTTATTTAAACTAAAATATCAATTTCATAAAAATTTCTTTTATTTCTTCCAAATTCCTTCCTTATCCTTTCAAATAAATTTAAACCTTGAATTTTAGAATAAATTCTTTATTCCTTTAAATAATATCACTTAAGTTTAAAATTTATTATTTCCAAAGTCTCCTTTCCATACTCGGAATTTATTTACTAGAATTTAAAAATCACTTTTATTCTTTCCAATTCATTCTTTAATTTATTCAAATTCTCTAAAATTATTTTACTTAAAAATTTACTCTTTTATTTCTTTCCAAAAATCCAATCTATATATTTTGGTAACACAGTATACCCAAATATATTCAATTAAACCATAGCATCCATCATCTCCAATTATCAATATAATTCATCATAGAATATCAAATAATCATATCACAGAATTATTAGAATAATCTAAATAAATTTTGAGGAATCTAGTTGGATCCCTCCAACCTGTTTCCCTACATCCACAAACGTTAGCACAATACCAATTCCACTTCGAGGTGGAATATCATGGTAAATGGGATTATATAATATCATCCGTTATTATGTGGCGCATAGGGTCTCATCCGCTATATAATGTGGGAATATCAATCACTCTAATATATATATACTACTATATATATAGTACCACAACCAAACAATTCAATCATTCAACCAAATATTTAAATTTAACTATTTAAATAAATTTAAATAAAAACCCAGATGAGTGAGGTTAACTCACCTTTGATTTTTGTTTGCAACCCAATCCAAACCGGCTTGCCTCTCCACTATTTTTGACCTTGTATAAGCATTATGGATTTATTAATATTTGAACTACCAAACAATTAATTTCCCATTTAATAAATTTAATAAACCAATGATTTTATTATTATATTTTCTTTCTTCAATCATTAAAATTTAAACTAATTCCTTCCCATAAAAATCCTTTAGTAACTAAATACAATTAAAAAGTTTATTAAAAAGTAAATTTCTTGTAATACATCATTTAAAACAACTAGTAAATTAAAATGTGTACATGCATGTTTATGATTATTTTTGAAAACACTTATACTTCTTATACTTATAAAACAATCATGTATATTTCAAAATCTAACTTTATATAAACCCTTGAAACATTTAAGATTTCTATTATATTTTTTTTTCAAACTCCTATCTATGAATACATTTCTAATTCAAATTAAAATATGTATGTGAATCAAAACAGAATTATTTTGTTTCCTACTGCTTCTTGTATATACATACCACTGACTAAAAAGGTTTCTGATTAAAAAACTTTATGTTTGAATTACATATATTAACAACTAAATTGGAAAAAGAACAATGTATCAATACCTTACTGCACCCTAAAGTGTCGAGCTTTAGCTCGAGAACGAGTCTTCAAACCGCGATTCTCGAAACCACACATCACTGCTGCTCCGATCGTACGCCAAACCCTCGCCAATTCTAGCTATCGCTTTCCAAAGTCACCCACGAGCTCTGTAACGACCTGATATTTTGGACCATTCAAATCGATAATAAATCCACACATGTCGGACTTGAATAATTCAAAACAATAGATTGTTAATTTAAATTGGCAAAACTCAACATATACAGTAAATAAAATAATCACAGATCACAGACACAGAGTAATATAACAATAATGTAGCGGAAACAAAAGGATAGTAGTTCATGAAGCTACTATATATATAACAGAGTTAAACCAGATACAACGGAAGTCTCGAATACAATAGTCAAATACAATATCAGAATACATCACTGGAATCAACTGAATATCTGAAAGCTGGATAGATAGCTGGATCTCCAAGCGAAGCTCCAACTCCAAAGGTGAGTCTCGAATACTGGTACACTCAGTCTGACCCGAGCGTAAAGAAAACACAAAACACTCGAGTCAGGATTAACATTCTTATATCAATAAATCCAACTCAAGTGAAATAACGACTGAAATACAAGTGACTCAAAGGATGTTTGGGATAACCATCCTCTAAGGATCCATTAAACTATCTATATGTACAGTAGAATACGCTAAATAGATAATGTCTAATCAGTAAAGTACGATATCAAAATAGCGTTAAGTCATGGCCCATTCCACCCTTAACGCATTTTTATTCCCAAGAGCATATACAAGACCGTAGTTTCCCAAAACCGGAAGTCACCAGAGGGCAATCCATATACTAAAGGTACAAACCAAAATCGTAGTGGTCGCGAATAGGATAATCAGTATGACAAGGTACATGAGGCAATACCAACTAGGATACTAGTAGTTGCGTGATCTGGACTGATGTTGGGCATAGCAGCTACTACCCCAACACCGCGAAACAACACTCCTAAATCAAGGGGTGCACCCAAATAGAATCACAAAAGTAATAGATATGGTATCGAAGAAGTGTGTCCGCTAGAGATGGCGATCCTCAATGGCCCGGCGCGGCTCCTGTTTTAGTCATGTCAGGGGTCATCCAAAATCGTTCTCTTTCTTCAGTCAACGCGTTCATCAAAACCATCCACTTCGTTCTGGATCAACACTCCGGTATATTAGTTATTAAAGTGGTTTTCGGTATCGACAGAGAGTATGTCCATATCCGATCCCGGTCTCTTTAATAACTACGTATTATTTCACCGATGGTCATTTAATAAATTTTCAAAATAGTTATATTTCAAAACCGACATATCATTGCCATTTCAAAACCATATCAATACGATATCACTTTCACTTCAAATAAATCCATTTCCAAAATCATATCACTTTCCAAAGTTATATCGCTTTCGAAATCATAAGTCTTCTAAAATCATAACACTTTGGAAATCAAAACTTGAAATTCATAACACTTTGAAATCCTAGCACTTTCCTCTTAAACAGTTTAGATATTCACAAATCAATTTACATAAACTCGAGTTCCAAAATTAAAATTTAATTAAATCTCAAATCATCAATTTCAATTCAATTTAGTTTCTCAATAAACCCTTTCAAATTATCGATTTCAAATGCCTATTTGAACCATAAATAAACCATTTCAATTTCAATATATTTCAAGTTTAAATATTCGACATTTCAAAACTAAATTTGATAATTCCATTTATATCTCAATTTAATTTTATTACATTTTGTTTCTGAGATATTTCTTTAATCATGTCAATACATCAAAATACAACTTCAATTTACAAATTTATATAGACAAAATATCCCATTTAAATTTTATATAAGTTTGAAATATTCATTTAAGCCACTTCTTAATTAATTCAAGTTATAAAACATATCTTAAAATTTCAAATTTAATAGATTTCAAATCAACTTATTTAAGTATAATTCTTAAATAATTAAGAATTCCAAATCAATTCGAATTTATCTTTCAACCTGAAACATTATAAATTCTATATTTAAAAATATAATTTTTACATAAATACTTGAACATATTTCATATTGATTTAAATCAACTTTATTAAATCAACTTTAATAAATCTTTAAAATCATTATTTATTAAAACCATAAATTTCTTTCAAAACCGTAGAAATGTTTTCAAAACATTTATATATAGACCAACGGTGTCTGTATATAATTTTCTATCCTATGGTCAAGTGATACGGAGATTTAACATTTCAATCCGAAATTTAAAATATATTCGGGTATATATCTTTTCAACCCGAAATCCCAAATTCAATTTAATTTGAAAATCGCTTGGGTTTATCATTTCAACCCATAACGATTTTCTCCTATTCTAAAGTCCGTTCGGGTATGTATCATTTCAACCCATAGTGATTCTAACTAACAGGGAACTTGCAGAGTGATAACAGATATGATAATAATATAACAACGGTAACAGGCATATATCATCAATATAAATAACAGATAAGGGTGTCAGATGTCACAGGTGAACAGATACAGATGATGGCATATATATATATATATATATCAATATAAATAACAGATAATGATGTCAGGTGTCACAGGTGAACAGATACAGATGATAGCATAGATATAGCAATATAAATAACTAACAGCAGCATATTTCAATTGTCGTTCCAATTGAAATCAAATTTAATAAATAAAAGAACGTTAATCGTGAGTGATTGCTCACCTTTTGAGGCTAGAGATGCACGAGAAGATGACACAGATACGCACACTGATACGGACATAGAGATTGAGTTACGAATCTAAGCAAACAAATCGGCACGAATTCAACGATCAAAGCTGATAACAGAAATCGATGAAATCAAATCAAAACATTCAACATAGCAACAAATAAAACATGCCATGCGTCAAAGTTTAACAATATAATTCTATGTGCTACCGAGATCGAAATGGTCTGAAATTTGGTATGAATAAAGATCAAAACTTGTATTTTAAACTGCAAAAGAATCACTTGATTTGGACAAGAGACGAGAAAAGTTACGATGTCACGAACATAGACTCAGACCATGTTTGCAGCAGTGTAAAGTAATTTCAAGTACAAAAGAATAGCTGCCTGGGTCTAACTTCCAGTTCCTCGACCACTAATCAAACGATGTCGGATTTTACTGAAATTTGACAGGCATAAACTAGGTAACTTAGACTCTTTTTTAAAAATAGAATCAACCCATTCCAACGTAATACAGAAGAGATACGATGCGTCAAACATGAACTCAGGTCGTGTTTGCAGCAGTGTAAAATATTTTTTTTTTATTATTTGCATTAGACTATAACCTATGGCATAACACTGACAAAAGAAACAAAGTACCAAGTAGCTTCCAGATTGAAAAATGTATATACAACTACACAACATATGCATACTAACTACAACAAACATATATATATATATATATATATATATATATTAAACATATAACATATACTTAAAATATTAACAAATGGTTATACACATATGCTTTTTTTTTATAAGAAGGAAGGCTACTGCTTGCATGGGCAGATAATGCTGCGACCAAAAGAATTTCAATATGTAAACATATATACGAGTAAATGTATCCCAAAAAGATGCAATATATATATATATATATATATATATATATATATATATATATATATTCGAGTGATATATATAACTTACAATTAAAGGTGGTATAAATTTCAAATATCAAACAAAATCTATGAGAAAAAAAACTATTTATAAACTCCTTTAAACATATTATATATAAACAAGATAACGTACACTTATATACATATATATAAAGTTATATATATAAACTTAAATAGGTAATATAAAACTTATATTTATAGCATATATACTTTTTTCAAAGAAAGAGAAGGGATGAAATGGAACAGTTTCAGCAAATAACAAATACAAGCTTCAGCAAAGCATGTAAATAAAATAAAATATACACCTCTATGTTCTTTTTATCCTTTCATGCATCTGAACACAATGAGAGAGGAGGCAAGCAAGGTTTGGTGGTGGCTTCGAGGTGAAAGAGAGGAGCTCGGCTTTGGGTGGAAGCTTTGGAGATGACCGGCAGCGTGCTCGGCTGTGGCACGAGAGGGTGGAGGAGCGGAGATGATTATGGCAGTGGGGAGTGGCAGTAGGCATGAGGTGGGAGGTTTTGGTCGATGGAGGTGAGGTGATGTTGATGGGACAGAGACCGTAGTTGCCATGGAAGGGTGAACGAAGGTGTTGTGGTCGAAAAGGAAGGCGATGGGTTTTCGGTAGTGCTTGCGTGGATGGGGAAGATAGCAGGTGGCGGTGAGGAAAATGAAAGGGGAAAGAACGAAATGAATGGGGAAGGGAAGATGCTTTACAGGAAGAGAAGAATAGGCAAGTTACAGAAAGAATGGATTGATGGGTTGGCAAGCAGGCAAAATAATAATAAGCATTGGAAACAGAAGAGCCACGCACGTTAGTTCAGAAAATAATAAAGGTAAGCTATCGATTGGTTTTAAACCAATAAAATTTTGAACGGTCAGAAGAATAAAGCAATTAATGGCTGATTGGACAGTACGTTTCAAACTTTGAAACCAAAAGAAGAAATAAAGTCACAATTTATGGTAACGTTGCAACGAACAATTTATTATTTCCGTCACGTACCGGACCTCAAGATACCGAAATAAATATACCACGAAGACCAGCATGACTAGACGATCAAAACGGTATAAAGATATCAGTGGTACGATCGAATTATAAAAATTTGAATTTTCTAATAGCGGAAAATGAAAGAAAAACACTGAAAAATAAGATCGACGGAGCCAAAGATGTTTGAATTTGGAAAAACGACAAACTGACATCTTGCTCAGAAGATGGTTTAGAATTTTTCTATGTAAAAATATTTAGGTTTTGGAAACATTTTATTTTCATCGCTTTTTAACTGATTAAATTGAAGTAAATTTACGCGCGAAATAAACTTTCATATTTTCGGACGAAAATTTACCAGTTGCTATGTTTAACTAAACGCATTCCAAATATCAAATTTATATTTCAAAATTTTATCGTTTAAAATTTCACAAAACAAAAAAAAATCAATTAATAACGTTATTAAAACCGGTTAAATTTACGGGTCGTTACAAGCTCTTGACACCCCAGCTCACATGCAAAACCTCCCGCGCTACCTATCTCCGATCGAACGCCACGCGAGATCGAGCTCGCCAACGTTCCGACCTCCCAATGCCTCGCCTGGGTTAACGACTTCAACACTTCGAACCCAGTTCGAAAATCTCCGGTTGCCGCCTACATACACGACTCGACTGTCGGCGTTGCCCCCATTGATTGTCGACTATCTACAGGAGCTCGCACTCGCATCCCCAAATCGCGAAAACATCGTGATTCCTAGTTGAGGCGCAAATCGATTCAAAATTGAGGGCAGATTGGCTTCGTATTTTATTGGGACTGCGTTTTTTCTCTTTTTTCGATTTTAGAAGGAGGAGGGGGAAACGAACAAGCAGCCATAAATGAATTTGATTTCCCTTTTCTGTTATATTCAAGGGGGTCTGCCATTATTTCTCCTTTAAATTCTATTTTATAAAAATATGCTACGTGCTTATCAAAAGAAGAATGGAGAAGACAAGTGGGGATGTTGGCGTGTTGAAGAAGGGATTGCTACAATGATTGAAGAGGGACAGAATTGCAGCTGATGTAGATATAATTTCAACTGCAATTGACAAGTATAATATATACAATTAAATTCAAATTTAAATTAAAATGCAACTTAAAATTTCAAACTCCTATCGAGGCATGCCGTTAGGCGTTTGTAATGTTATACCCCTATTCTGAATGCAATGGAAAATGTTTTGAGTCCTAATTCAATCGTATGGAGAAGATAGCTTTTTGGACCCAGATATTATATTAAATTTCGATAAAATTTTCCAGCGCTTTTATATATTGTACGCTCACACGACAACTCCGATCACTACAAAATTTGAAGTCCGATAATAATACAATATTACGGATCAAATGGAACTGGTTTCGTAGAATTCTGAGACTATGCCCCGGAAGGCTATTTTTAAATATCAATTTAAACAATATATTTTCAAAACTGAACGAAACACTTTTAAATTTAATTTTAAAAGTTCTATCACCTTCAGTATTATTAATATGAATTTTATAAGCCTTCAAATTAATTTTAACAAGCTTTCACCCAAGATTCAACAATTTTCCCAATTTTCAATTATTTAAATTCAATAAATAAATCACCCTATAAATAGTGATATTTGAAATTCAAGTCAAGATTACCTTTTTTTGAATATTTAAAATTAATTAAATATCCTCATTTCAAATATCCAAAATTCCGGGTCGTCACAAATAGGAATTGAAATGGACATAAATAAGGCATGACAACGGTGATTGACACAGTTTCCCTTTTAGTAAACTTAATTAATGCAACATATTAATGGCAACCAATGGGTACAAATTTGTAAGAATATAGAAGGTAAATAATGACTTGTATGTATACATTATTGTCTTAATTAAAAAAAGAGAAATGATTCCATACTATGACAATATATGTAAAGAAAAATAAATTCTATATGAACACATACAAGTATATCCAAATATGTATATATGGAATTCAACCAAGCCTCGCTAATAATATAAATTAGATAGTCCTTATAGTCAATTTCAAAACTTTGATTTGTTGTTAAAATTACTTTTATTCATACGTAAATATCTAATGCAATAAAAGGTGCAAATAATACATGCATGCATGCATACATATATTAAAATTCAAAACTAAAATCACACTTTGTTATGAAAGATTAAAACATAAATCTATCAGCGCATGCCGTAACGCTTTTTATTATAATGAAGGTTACATGAAGATTTTGAACTAATGTATTTTTGCTAAAACCATTTGCATTATCTTAGAAAAATTGTATTTTTGAACTTATATTTTTGCTAAAATCTTTTGCATTATATTTAGAAAATTGGTATTTTTGGTGCATATAAATGATATAAAAATAGTAAATGTTCAATGTGTTATTTATTTGTGCATTTTTGTCTATTGCATTATACGTTGCATCATAAAAACTACAAGCAAAATGATATGATATAATTATTGTGCTTGAACTTAATTTTAAAATTTTGAATTCATGATTTAGATTACTTTTTTTTTAATTGTGAATACCTTGTGTTATTATTTTTTAAAATTTAAGGGTTTAATTTACAATATGAAAAAGGATAATGAGATTTTACCTATTATGATAAATAGTATGGTGTAAAACATAAATGCCTGTCCTTTAAGATATATGCTACTTTTCCCTTTTATGTTAAAAGATACGAGTTTATGTTGATATTAATAAACTTTATATTGCTACGATATTTTGTACTCTATATGCATGAATATAGTAATAATTTATGTAGGTAGACCGCCCTAAAATTGATGAATGTTGATTATTATTTGTTTTGTTTCTAAAAGGCTGTTATTTATTCGTTTGAAAAGAATTATAAATTTTATGCGATTGTGCCACGGGACAATGAAAGAGATATGATCTTACATGCACGAAGACTCTGAATGGATTATCCAAATGTCATGGGATGCCTAGGTCCAATAAATACCACCTAAGTTGTAACCCAACTAATCAATGTGCAAGCTCACAAAGATTGTTACTACGTAATATGTGACCTAACCATTTACAAAGGTAAGTAGGTTGAACCTTAAATGTCTTAGTATATCCAAATCATTATCACTTGAGGCATGATACTACCTTTTCTATACTTGGTATTAAGAATTTTCTGTTAGAAAAGCATGTGTAATTGAAACTGGAAGAAGTGACAAATCCTACTAGCTTTCTTGAAAGGATATTTGTGTGTTTTTAATGCCATAATCTTCAAATACTGTTTGATCCAATCAAGTTTAATCATTTCTTATACCGCTGGTTTTAAAGAAATCGAGTGTGTCATACAAAATCATATTTCATCTATTCCAACGCATAAGTGCAATTAGTTCTCAATGAAGATGTTTATTTATTTTCACATACGATATGTATTTGTTATTTGTTCTAAATAAAATTATGTTTATTTAATTGATAAGTTTAATCATTTATGTCTGTTTTAGCACAGAATATTCATATCATATCCAGATGAAAGGAAATGAATACGTAAATGGATTGAACCAGAAGAATTGCATGTGATCATCCCCATATACCAGTATGTTGGAACCTTTAAAGACTGCCA
Source organism: Allium fistulosum (assembly GCA_030737815.1). Lineage (NCBI taxonomy): Eukaryota > Viridiplantae > Streptophyta > Magnoliopsida > Asparagales > Amaryllidaceae > Allium > Allium fistulosum. The sequence goes on along the minus strand of CM060906.1, from coordinate 100,275,642 downwards.
AAAGGGTCTTTTCCTCTTCATAGAATTCGTATCATTTAATGTAGGCATCCAGAATATCCATTTGTTTTTGTTTTTATCCATTTATGATCATCACGGCCAGTATAATACACTCATAAGATATTTCCACACAGAAACTAGAGTTTGTCCTTGAATTGAGTACGAGTTGTGTTGTTCAAACTGATAAATATGCATCACGAATATAAAATTGTATTTTGATACTGATTTTTTAGGACATGTATTTACTCTGGAAATTATCGTAGAGTGAAATAAAATCGATAAGAGACACAAAAATAGTATAATTATTTCAGAGTGAAATAAATTATTGCACAAAATACCTGTCTTCATAACCTTCCAATTTTCCCTTTTGATGAGATGAAGCCAAAATGTCTTATTCCAATGACAATCTGAACTCAATGGCAACTCACATCTTGACCCAAGGACATTTTTGCTATTCTCCACCCATACCCCTTACATGTTCTGATTGTTAAGAAATAAATTGTATATGTTAAATAATAAATCAGAGACATTTTCAATATCTTGATTTCTCCATATTACAATAGTTTTCCTATTGTATAATTACTTAGGCTCTAAGTAATATACCTATAAATTGTTAGTGATGAATTGTGTTATCATCAAGTGAAAATGAATTGTTCTCAATAAATAAATCTTCTCCTCCCCCTCCTCCTCCTCTCTTTTCTACTTTATTTTTATTTTTTAATAATTTCAACATCGTATCAGAGCAACGATTGCCCTAACTATCTTCTCTACCTCCTCTTTTAACCAAAATCCTTGTCCTACATCGCATCTCCTCCTCGTACATCACAAATATATGATTTTCCTTAATCCTAACATCATATCCAAGTCGCCATCCAACATTTGTGACCTCGTATCGGATCTACATACTTTTGGAAAGTGATCTCTTTTTTATTATTGGAAACATGTACCTTATATAATAAAAAAACAGGGTTACAACTTACAGCATATAGAGAACAAACGATGGTAAGAGTGTTAAACATGAATCATACTCAAAAACCATCATACGTTCCCTAAATACCCACAATGTAATGACCCACCTTTTTAAACGGTTTAACTCGACAATAAACCACACATGCCCAATTCAAACCATTCAAAAGGGAGGATTGTTAATGGGGTAAATAAGAAAATAAGAGACAAGAAGAAAAACAACACACAAAATCTTGCAACGGAATGACAAAAATATAATAATGAAATAAAACAGTTCATAAAGCTGTTTACAATATACATTTGATTACACTTTTTACGACATAAAATCAGAGTACAATAATAAACATATAAATAATGCAACGGAAAAATATTAAAAAACATGGTCTTCAAACTCCATCTTCATCTTCAAGAAATAATATCTTCGAAACACTGAAATACTCGGGCTGACCCGAGCGTAAAGGAAAATAATACACTCGAGTCAGAACTAAATTTCTTATGTAAATTAAATCAAAATTAGATGAAATAAGAAATGCAAATAACTACATTTTTGAAGGTTCAAATTTTTCGGAAAAGTTATAATTTCCATATTCAAAATACAATAGATTTCACAATAGATCCATTTTAGTAACTTACAAATTTACAGAACAATTCTCAATTAAATTTCATAGTTCAAGAGATTTGATTTATAAAAATGTTCCAAAGTTTCAACATTCAATTTTATGGAAACTTCCCAATGTTTCAAAATTTAATTTTGAAAACTTTCAAATAAGGTAACGAGGGTTTATTTCTCAAAATCATTTTTATGGTCCAAATAGTAAATCTAAACATACTAGTTTTTTTCCTCTCATGTAAATATATGAAATTCATGGATTTTATATCTTTATTCAGTGTTCAAATAATCAATATAAAAATTTATATGATTACAATAAACTATAGGGTGATAACAAGGATATATCAAATTAAATGAACAATACACATTCAATCACAATAGCATCCATCACAACATACAATCAACATTCAAATCATCCAATTCAACAAATCAACCAATTCAATAACATGCCAAAATAATAACTATTTATCACATATTGGAGTTTAGGTATTCAAATTAAATACCAATTAAAATTCCAAACCAACAATCAAAAATTTATCACTATATGACCTGGTTTAACTTGCAATAAAATTTTAGTATTTCGTGAGTGAGTTTAAACACTCTCCTTATGGATTTCCCTTTTCTAGTCGAATTTGGATCTGCTACTACTTCCTTCTTTTGAATTGTTTCCTTGCTATCTTAATCTTCTTCTTTTTTAATAGAATGTTTTGGAAGAGACAGAGAAGTTTGAATAGATCTGGATTTGAAGAAAAGGATTTGAAAAACGAAGAATGTTTGGAAAAGAAGAAGAAAATTTTAAAGAAGATGAAGAATTGAAAATAAAAGGAAGCTTTGAAAAAGAAGAAAAAGATTTAAAAAAATAAGTATAAGAAAAAGGAAGCTTTGAAAAAGAAGAAAAAGATTTGAAGAATAAGAATAAGAAAAAGGAAGCTTTGAAGAAAAAAAAGAGAAGAAGGAGTTTTGAAGAAGAAGAAAAATAAGGAAGGAGGAAAATGAAGAGAGGAAAAAAAATGAGATGGAAGTTTGTTTGGAAAAATTAAGCTATAGAAGATGAGATTTGAAAATGAAATGAGACTACAGGAATGAAGATGGAAACAAGTAAAAAGCTAATAAGGTATGTATAAACAAACTAGGAATTTGAAATAAAGTAAAAATATGAACAGCCCTAAAGCGGTAATATTGAAAGAGGTGAAGTAAAGAAATATATACGAATAAAGATAAAAATAAATCATCTGTTCTTTAATATGAAGCTTCAGAAGAATGAGTTATTAATTAAAGGAAGGTACATGAACTAATAATGTATAAACAAAATAAACTTGAGAATAGTAAATGCTAATTAGATGGCATGAATATTAATTTGGATGTTCACCTTAAAAATGGAAAAAAAGGAAAAGAAAAAACAACTTCAGATAAAGCACTAGAAATGAGCAAACGAACAAATGAGAAACAAATGAAAAGAAGGAGGCAATTATTAATTATAAATAAATCAAATAAAGCAACTATTAATTAATAAGAAACGAATGAGTAATTTAACAATTAAATGGATGCTCAAGTGAAACCTACACGGAGAACTTGAAAATGAAAAGAAAGAGAATGCGACATGATAATAAATGTAAAGCAAATGAAGGGACCACCTATATCCTATAAACAAACCTTTGGGGTCCAAATTCCAAAACTTACTCCAACTAATTCATATCAATAAACCCAAATATACACATATTTACGTCATTTAATTCAATATTAAAACATTCGTTTTATGTTAATATATGTGTACACTCCATTAACGTAATCAATCAATTAACAATCAATCAATCAATTAATCAACCAATCAATCTATATATTTATTTACGTTACTCAGACCAATTTTATTAATTAATGAATATATATCTATCTATGCGCTATAAAAATGATTTACTTTACTTTTTTAATTACTGTAATGGTCACATTAATGCAACCAATTTACAAGTTTTAACCATATATATAATGGAAAAATAAGTATATGTGAACCTATGTAATTAATGTACAACAGTTAATACAAGGTAATTCTAATTGATTCCACAACATTTACACAACCATGAACCCTCTGATGTATTTAAAAATTTGAATATTAACGTATGTATATATATATATATTATTCTAAAATTCAATTTTTTTTCCAAAATCATACTTATTCAAAATGAAAGTTTTCATTTTATACGTCTCAAAACATGCAATTATCTTAATTAAAATGTCATTCAATATTGACACAAAAATGCAAGTTCCTATTGTAACTCATTTATTACACTTTCATTTATGTTTCCTTTTAATCGAAACTTTTCAATAAATCTAATTCCAATTCATTTCATTACTAATTTCAAACAAATTCTAATTATAAAACATTATTTTCTTTTCATTTATACCAATTTCAACATGTTTTATAAAATTTCATATACAACAAAATTTATACACTATTTACAAAGTAAATGTTTTATCTTATTGAAAATCAACTTCTCCAAGATGCATTTCAAATAACAACTTATGTTATTCTTTCATTAGAACATCCACTGCATCCTTTATTCAAATTCAACATTTGTTATTCCAGTTAGAGAAAAGCATACAATTTATTCTTTTCAAGCCAAAGCTTAAATTTCATTAAAATGTTTATCTTAATTTAATTTAAAATGTAAGTTCTTATTTTAAACTTATTAATTACAATGCACTTGTCTTTTCCTTTCAATTAAAGGATTCCAACAACTCTTATTGCAGTTTATTTCAATATTAGATTTCAAACGAATTCTCATTATGCCACAACTATTTTGTGTTCATTTCATATATTATAACATTCATTTGTTATTCCATTCTTATATTAACATCTATTATTACAATCATGGAACTTACATTCAAACAATTATTAAAATAAATTGAAATTACACTAAAATAGTTATCAATTACATTAAATCACATTATTAAATTACATTCTAATTATTTTCTTACTAACAAATCATAAACTTCTAATTTCATACAATATTAAATCCTAAAATCTTATTAAATTCAATATATTAATTATCGAAAAAATACGGGTCGTTACACACAAAGAGCAAAAAAAGAAAAACACCCAAAAGCATCAGTCGTGCAAGACCAAACCAACTATGGTTTATATCCTAACAAACAATACTTAACTTCGTTCAAAACCAAATTCCACATCCGATCAAAAATTCATTGAGTCCAAAGTGCTTATCATTCCCTTAAAGCTCGTCGAATATGACACTTATCTCATACCAGTGAGAAGATCTATCGCTAATTCCCCTTTGAACAGTCAGCGATGTTGCTTATGCTGCTTAAGAGAATACTCATGATTGTCTTTGTACGTTTCATTTTCTTACCTTTTGAGTTTAATTGTGCTACCGTATTTTGCCACGCAGGGTTGTCAATTACACCATCAAGCGTAGCATTAAATTCGAAAGGGATATCTTCCGACCAATGCTACCTACTCTGGTTAGACCTAGAACCTGTTTCAATCTTATCATCAGAGAGCATCGTGGGGGTTCTAGATTGCGAACATTTTTCCTGAGTACTTGCCATAGTCTGATCATCATTCTGATCTGGAACAGGACTTTGCCATTCATTTACCGTGTAACCATTGTTTTGCAACCGATTTGTGTTTGTTTTTATGGGCATGCGTACACCTGAATTTGATAAACTTTCCATGCATTTCAAATCCATATCACATGCATAATTTTGGTTTGACGTGTTAGGGTCTCATTAAGGTAACTTAGATACTGGGGATTTGTTTGATCTGGTCCAAAGCCATGTATGTCAGTGTGTTACTGCACATGACACTGTTGCTATCATCATTAGAATGATTGCCATTGTCACTATTGGTTTGTCTAAAATTAGTTGCTTTTGTTTTTGCCATCCACTTTTTTTCAAGGTACGAAGTTTCAATGGGTGGCCAAAGCAGCTGTAGTTGGGGTATATGATGATACTCCATTCATGTTCAACAGGTTGGGTAAAGAAGCCATTGTTTTCATTCGCAATGTAGAGTTCACTTGAAAATTTAAAATCGTATTAATTTCCACTGAGACCCTTGCGTAAGATATTTTTATCAAACCATTAGTATAGTGATCCATTTTTAACGGATTACCTAAAGCGATGCAATTCCACTAGTTCCCTCTTCTGACCAAAATTCTAGTTTATGTCCTAGAAAACAAACCCACACATGTGTTGTTTATAGCATCTTTTTTGAGCGATTAAGCTTCGAAGACCATCTTTTCATCATCATTATTTTTCTATCGTAGATGTACAAACTCCTACTAATATCCTTTCATAGTCTTCCTTGTCTTTGAACTTAATAACATAAAATATGTTTTCCTTAGTGTGAATAAATTTTTTTGGATGCTAGACCCTCTCAATGTATGATCGAAAATAAAGGTAATATAGGCGTGAGTCAACCTCGTATATAACAATAGAGTTTTCCCAATATCTTCTAACTGATTATACCACCGAATTCATCGTTCGTACACAAGTTCTCTGCCTAAATTCTACAGTGTTATAGAATTTTAAAGGGATAGAAACTGGGATATATTCCTCAGAGATGACGGCCTTCCACGTTCATGTAGTTTTCATTTCCTAAGATATTTCATATGGCTTTGGAGTTGCTTCTTTGGTTCATGGGACCATTGGTGCCCTAGCCTTGGCTATGGTCTGATGGGAGTAGTGGTTTGGAAATTTTTGAGTTACAAAACAACCCTGATGTGGATTTCGAGATTCTTCAATTACCTACCTAAGGTTTTGCTACTGCAAATTCGCTGCTGTTGAATCACGTATTTGGATCCGAGTTTTTTTCGATTGCTCTTTATATGACTAGAGTAAAACCATCTCCATCGGAAGATACAGTAAGTAGTCTATGGAAGAATGAAGTTGGGTGGGGCTGGAGGGGCAAAAGGTGCAGGCTAGAAAGAGGGAGGGGGGTCGAGGCTTGAGGAAGCTGCCATTGAAATGGTGGCTAGGGTTTCCCTTTTTCTTTAGTGAGCTCTTTTTATTTATCTTTTGTGTACGTTCATTCTTCTTTTATTTTCTTTGGGTTGCAAAAAAAGGATTTAAAAAAATTATGCTTATTTAATTATTGAGTTATGGCTAGCGAAGGAGATTCATTTTAATGTATAAATGTAAAATTGAATGGAAAAAACTACTCACATTGGAGCTATGTATTGGAAAAAAATTCTTAAAGGAAAAAAGCTTTAGGGTTATGTTAGTGGAAGTTGCAAGCATCCTATCAAGGAAAATGTTGATGAAATGGACGTTTGGGAAATAAATAATGCAAAAATCATCACATGGATTGCACATAGTTACCTAAGTATGAGACAACAAAGAAGATTTGAGATCACTTGGAAAGGTTTTCCACACAATCAAACTTCGCAAAACAGTATCAGCTATAAAATGACATACGGGCACTTCAACAAAATAATATGAGTATCCAAGAATTCTATTCGGCTATGACAAATCTTTGGGTTCAACTGGCTCTTACAGAATCAGATGAATCGAAGGCGTGTAAAGCATATATCGCACGCAGAGAGCAATGGTTATTAAGTCAATTTTTAAGGTACTTTGCAATGATTTTTAAGGACTCTGAGGTTCAATTTTGCATCGCTTTCCGCTCCCATCAGTTGATTTAGTTGTAAGTGAACGATTAGCTAAGGAAATACGTCTAAAGTCCTTTTCAAAGAAAGATAGTGTAGCACCTCCAAACACTTTCGTGTTAGCAGTACTTAACAATTACGGTAAACTTTTTGGTCGTTACTGCAAACAAGTTGGTCACTACATTGATCAGTGTCCTTCAAAACCAAAGGGAAGACTTTTTCGCACACAGTCAAGTTATGCCCATGCGAGAGCTCCTTCGGACACTCTTACAAATCCCAATACTTTGGTTGAGAAATTTCAAAAGTTCTTGTCTTTACAGCCATATGTTATGTTTGCTTCTTCCTCTACAAGTCAGATAAGTAGCAACTCTTCAAGTCATAAATCTCAATGGATTTTGGACTCTAGTGCCTCTCATCATATGTCTCAAGGCCCTTCATTCTTTACTTCTCTATCCAAATCATCTTCTATTCCTATTGTGACTGCTAGTGGCACTCGTATGCCCTTAGCAGGAGTTGGGTCTGTCATTACTCCAAATTTATCTCTTCCTAATGTTTATCATATTCCAAATCTTGCATTAAACCTTGCTTCCGTTGGACAATTGTGCGACTCTAGCAATGTTGTCACATTTACCAATTCTTCTTGCTTTATACAGGTTCAACAGTCTTCGAAGTTGATTGGGATAGGCCATAGGGAAGGAGCCTTATATGTTTTGGATGAACTAAAAGTTCCAATTAGTGCTGCTGTTAGTATTGATTTATCCTCATACCATTTAAGTCCCTCTTCTTCTAGTTTATACTTATGGCATTCTCGTCTTGGCCATATCTCATTTTCTCGTTTAAAATTTTTAGCATCAACAGGTGCATTAGGGAATTTAAAAACTCATAGTACTTCCAATTTTATTGGATGTAAACTTATAAAATTTTCTTCTTTACCTTTTAATAATAGCATCACTATTTCTTTTGCTCTATTTGATTTGATCCATTCTGATGTATGGGACCCTCTTCATTTTCTACTAAAGGAGGATCATGATATTATATGTCTTTTATTGATGACTATACACGCTATTGTTGGATTTGGTTAATGAGACGTCGTTCTAATTTCTTGAAATATACAAAAACTTTCGAGCACTTGTCAAAACACAACATTCAACTGTTATAAAATGCTTTAGATGTGATTGGATGGAGAGTACACTTCTAAGAAATATGGTGAATTATTTTCCTTAGATGGAACTGTTCATCAAACCTCGTGCATTGATACTCCTCAATAAAATGGAGTCATGAAAAGAAAACATAGACATATTCTTAAAATAGCTCAATTTATATTACTTTGTGCTTCTGTTCTTAAGATGTTTTTGGGTGAAGCTGTTCTTACAGCTGTTAGATTAATTAACACTATTCCATCCTCCCATATGTCAGTTATTTCATCTTTTGAAAAATTATATGAACAAGCACCTGATTATTCTATTTTTAAAGTGTTTAGTTGTACTTACTTCATTCTCCTTCCTCATGTTGAATGTAATAAGTTATCTTCTCGGTCTACCATTTGTATTTTCTTGGCTTTGGTAAGGGTAAAAAGGAATATAGATGTTTTGATCCAACTACTCAAAAACTTTATTTGTCTTGAAATGTTGTTTTTCTTAAACATATACCATTTTACTCTATTCCCCTAATACCCATAGTTTAACCGAATCAGATCTTGTACATATTGATCCCTTTTGTGAGGATATTAATAATACTAATAGCCCCACAGGGACTGCAATGTCTAAAGCCTCTTCCTCCTCTATGGTCCCTCAATCTTCAGTTGAGCATGTAGGTCTATATTTTCGTCATTCCACACACATTTGTAAGTCTACAAAGTTACCTAACTTTGCTTATTCTTGTTACTCATCATCTATTCTTTATTCTTAATCTCTATACACAATCTATCTAAGCTAACATCTTATGAGGAGGTAGTTCTTATTCCTCGTTTGCGAGAGGCTATGGATGAAGAGCTTTTTGCCTTGCAAAAGACGGGTACTTAGGATTTGTTTAATCTACCTCATGGTAAGAGTATTGTTGGCTGTCGTTGGGTAAATAAATTAAAAACCAAATATGATGGAACAATTGAAAGATACAAGGTTAGATTGGTTGCAAAAGGTTACTCTAAACAATATGGCATGGATTATAAGGAGACTTTTTCTCCTGTTGCAAAATGACTACCATTCGTACTCAAACAAACACATTGTGCTTGATTTGAGAAATTTTCCATTGTAATTAGATCTCCCTGTTTCATCACTAGCTTCCATGATAACACTCTTTTTGCTAAAACATTAATGTAGGACATATAATATTATCAATATATGTTGATGATATGATTATTACACGAGATGATGTGGATGGTATTTCTACCTTGAAAAAAGAGCTAGCTAGAATATTTGAAACAAAGGATCTATGTCTGCTAAAATATTTTTTAGGAATTGAGGTTGCATACTCACCAAAAGGCTATCTTCTTTCTCGATCAAAAAATGTCACGAATATTCTTGAGAAAGCTAGACTTAGTGATAATAAGGTTGTTGACACTCCTATTGAAGTTAATGCAAAGTACACTCCTTCGGATGGTGTAGCCCTATCAAATCCTACTTCATACTTTACAATAGTTGGAAGTTTGGTTTATCTTACCATGACATGTTTGGATATATCATATGTTGTTCAAGTTGTTAGTCGGTTTGTAGCATCCCCAATTACAATTCATTGGGCTGTCGTTCTTCATATTTTACGGTATCTTTGAGGTACTATTTTCCATAGCCTTCTGTTTTCATCCACATCCACCTTGGAACTGCGTGCCTACTATACTGCTAATTATGGTAGTGATCCCACAGATCGCAAGTCAATTACTGGAATTTGTATCTTTTTAGGTGATTGTCTTATACCTTGGAAGAGTAAGAAGCAATATGTTGTTTCTCATTTTTTAACTAAAGCAGAGTATCGTGCTATGGCATCTACCACCAAACAGATTGTTTGGCTAAGTAGGTTACTTGCAGATATAGGAATGCCTCTTTTTAATCCTACTCCTATGTATTGTGATAATAAGAGTGTTGTTCAGATTTCTTATAATTCAGTTTTTCACGAAAGAACCAAGCATATTGAGATTGATTATCACCTCACACGTCATCATCTTGAAAAAGGCATTATTACTTCACTTTCATTCCCTCTTCCATGCAGATTGTAGACCTCTTTACTAAGTCACACTCAGTTTCTCATTTTTTTATTTTTAGTTGGCGAATTCTAGATGTATATGGCTGTCGCATGGTGAGTTTGAGGGTGAATGTTAAGAAATAATTTGTATATGTTAAAGAATAAATCAGAGATATTTTTAATATATAGATTTTCTCATGGTACAATAGTTTTCCTATTGTATGATTACTTAGGCTCTAAGTAATGTGCCTATAAATTGTGAGTAATGAATTGTATTATCATCAAATGAAAATGAATTGTTCTTAATAAATAAATCTTCTTCTCCCCCTCTTCTTCTTTTCTACTATATTTTGATTTCTTCAATAATTTCAACACCAATAACCTAATTGTATTGCTTCTATAAGCAACACGTTCTTCTCTCGCTTCTAATCAAAACCCATTTTTCAACATGATAACTATACATACCCACAAGGATTTTTATTAGCAATGTCCTTATCATAACCTCATTCTCAATTTCTCAAATAAGTTTGAGGTAGATAATACATTTTTTTGTTTCGTTTATCCTTAAAGCACGATCTTCTGAACTTTGCTATTTTTTGTGTGATTGTGGAAGCAACATTACAAAAAAGTTAGTACGTTTTTCCTTGCACACATCCAATGAGTGTGCTGTATGTATTGGTTGTCATAATGAATATCATTGAATTTAACAATTAACTTGAATTGACATTAATTGAAATTAATTGTGATTGCTTATAATTAACGCCAATTATAATCCAAATTGTTTCCATCCATTATGGATTAAGGATAAATAAGCATTATTGATAATTAAATACAAATTTGATTTTATATTTAACCATATGTAATGTATTGGAAGATTGAAATATTAAATTGCCCCACATCGCCAAAAATTCTCAACTATTCCTATATATATTAGGTCGGTTAATACAATGGTGTAAAATGAAAAGACTTAAGCATAAGGATTGGTGCATGTGGGCTTGGGCCAATGAAATAAATATTAATATGTCAAAAGATGGGCACTTGAGCACTTGGGACATGGGCGTGTATGTGACCGAAATTGAATAGATTCAACCTTTGCCAAACAATCATAATTTTTGTTTCTCAAATAAACAAACACATCTATTCATGAAATGGTTGTTGCATTTTGAATAAAAAAATACTTTTGTTCATTAATTGACTGTTGTACAATAGTCACATCCCTCCCAAAAGAAAATTCATGCTCTATATAAATGTATCGAATCTAGCCAAAAGAGATCATCTTCTTCCTCCAAAACTCCTTCCTATTTTTGTTTTAATTTCTGTAAAATTGCAAATTCATTTGTGTGCACAACTGCTACTACACGAACTAATGTTTGTTGTATTACAACTTGGAGGTTTTCCTAATCATCGTCGTCCAACTGCCCAAAGCGTTGAGGAGTATATTGTTGATATGGTTAAGAGACTACTAAGTGAAAGTCGGCACAAAAGGGATGATGAGTGGTCTTCATCGCCAAGTCAGACCACATTCACCGAAAACATCCTCTAGGAGTGCTATCCAAAGAATTTGTGATACCAACGATGTCAACCAATAATGGAACGACTGATCCAAGGCAGCATCTGTTGAAGTACATATGGTATATTGACATTGCTCATTCAATAGACGTTGTCAGATGTAGGTATTTCCTAATATTCCTGGATGGAGTGGCAATGATATGGTTCACTCGGCTCGTGTAAAGTCCATTTCATCATTAGATCAATTGACTTAGAATTATATGGAGCGATTTGAGGTCAACACTATGTGATCAAAGGTTGTTATACCATTACAAATGTGCATCAGAGTTTCGTAGAGACTCTGAAGAACTTTTCAAAGAGGTTTAATGTTGTAGTGAAATAGGTGAGCAAACCCAAGGAAAAGAATTTCTTGATAGCACTAATAAATAGGACTCACTCAAGGACATCTTTTGGTAAATGGTTCAAAGGAAGCAACCATCTACTATAAAGGAGTTTTACCATAAAGTATCATAATTATACACACGGAAGAGGAAGATTTGGCCGATGGATTGGTAGCTAATTTCAAGAGGGATAAAGTAGTGTGATAAGAGCAATGTTGCTATCAAATAGAGTGGCAATAGTGCTGAAAACATCGCGGTAAATTTTAGGAAATGATAGTAACAGTAAGAGTAAGAACCAAGGTGTTGATGGTAAAAAGCATAACACTAAGAAACACACTAGGTATATTTGACCTAGGGATTATAGGTAGTTGACTGATTACATCAAAAATATCTACCTTGTTGGGCAAGGTAATAAGCATTATAAGAAACACCTCCGTTGGAGGCAACTTAGGTGCCGTAAATTCAGAAAATTAAAAAACAAAATTAAAAAGGGAAACTTTGTAATTTTTCATAAATGGAAAATAGTAAATTTTTACAAAAGCTGAAATAGGCGTCGGACCTTTTCCATTGCATTCGAAATATCGTTTACAATGCCAAAATATGTGTAACTTGCTGATTTTTGTTAAACGGGTTAGAAATCATAAGAAGTCAAACATAGTGGCATTTCGTAATATATTAACTTCAATATTTTAGGTTAAATATGTGTCATTTCAGCATATAAATAGAAATATAAACCATATTCTCTAATCCTACTTTAGCCTAAACATATTACCACATCTTCATCTTCGTCTTCATCCACTATAAACAAAATCATAATAACACCACACAAAATAAAAAAGAAATAATTGAATGCTACAAAACAAACAACTTTAAGGCAAATCATAGTGAATCTAAAGGGAAACACATCAAGCCAACAAGGAAGAAGGAGAATTCTAGTTGGACCGAAGAAGATATGAGACAAATTAGTGAGTGGATCTCTTCATATTTTCATTCATATTGATAAGATGTAATAATTCACCTTTTATGGTCGTAAATTGAAATATATGGATGAGATTGACAATTGAAAAATATACTTATTTTAGACACAAACACCCCTGATTAGGATGTAGTTCACATGGCTAGATGGTTAAAAACTAATTTTTAATCGATTGTAATTATAAAAAGTTAATTTTCTTCTAATTAAAATGTGTCAAATACAAAAGTTTTCCAAATTAGACATATTAAATATTAAAATTGTAGTTCTCGATGACACAAATTCTTGATGGTGTTCATTCGTCGATTGGGTACACATTGACCAAAAAACATGCTGGAATTTCAGAAAATTTGGATCGTCCATTTCGATCAAATGATGAAACGATGATGATACGACGATCAAAAAGCATGGTTCTGTGGAGGAGGATGAGTAGGTCTTCTCATTGGTGATTGATCGGTCAGAAGTTGAATAAGTTTGCAAGATCTAATGCTCAAAGTCGACGATGGAAATGGGTGTATAATGAGGCCAGAGATCTTCAAGCAATGACCCCACGCAATGGTAGAAGTACGGGGATGTGGTTTGATTCGATGTTGGTTGCTAGAGGCATGCACGCCGGTGGCTTTAATCGATGATTGGGTCATGATGTCGGTTTTAATGGGTACCATAGATTATGATGTGCGAAGAAAAAGAAGGAAAAATATATTTTTAATAATTAATTAATTACAAAATTGCCCTTATGTTAAAATACACCTAACTCTCACATATGAACTCTGTTTCACGCATGGTTTGCGAGTTAGGATCGTGGTGAGACGTGGTGTGCTTTGATATGTTGTTTGCTGTATTTTGAGCCACTTAACAAAAGTGTCTTATCTTGGTAAGTTAGTCTTATGGGAGTTCTACTAGGACGTTTTAGTACACGTATGAGGAAATTAGCTCTTGGTTGTACAATTAGTGATGAGGAGTTGGGGTTTGATCTTATAGCTTCGTAAAAGGTGGGGCAATGATGAGTTTTGGGCTTGATCCCAATAATGTCGCAGACTGTAAGGCGAATGAATAGCATGGACTTGACTGTAATAGTCATCTACATTTTCGACATAGGACTTGAAACTTTAGGCTCGTTCGTGTACATATGTTTGCAGTGATTGTTAATTAGGACTTTGGACTCAATCGTATTATAGTCATTTTCGATATATGAGCTGGGACTTTAGGCTCAGTTGTGTGCGTATGTTTGCGGGAATGCGAGTTGGACTTTGGGCTCAATCGTATCGTAGTCGATTTCACGTTCGAGTTGGGAGTTTATGCTCAATCGTGTGCATTTGATTAGGCATGGAATAGATTTTAGTGTGCCCTTAGAATACAATATCACCATATCATGATATTGTGTTTAGTTGACTTGTTGGTTGTAGGCGACAGAGGCAAGATATGGATTTCGAGCATAATTATTGTTTTACTAGCTTATTAATATTATGCACTAAATGTTCAATTAAGCACTACTAAACAGTAGATCCGCTTTAAGCCCCGCTATTTTCTGCTACATCAGATAAATCATGGCATTTTAGCATCCGCTTTAGCAAACACTAATATACAAATGTTGATTTAAGTGGTTTTCTTATAAATTAAATCAAAAAAAGTTAGGTTAAAGACCTAATTTTAAAGCATAAGTGGTCAATATAAGTAAGATGTCTATTGCAGTCACCAAATTTTATCTACAAAAATAATAATATTTTTCAGTTTTGTTATGTAAGATTACAAATAAATTCCTCCATAAAGGTTCCGAGAGAGAATAAATTAACTTTAAATATTTGGTTTTATATATAATGAAGCTTTTTGCACCTCTGTTATTTTCTGCTATATCCCCACTTTATCCCCACTATAATTTTTGCACCTCCATCGCTATAGCACTACTAAGCACTTTAACTGTGCAACTCCCCAGATGTAATGTCTAGCTCCTACTAGTCCTTTCTCCTTTTTTTTACTATAATAGGTAGATAGAGAGGATCGACAGTGGTTTTGACGACACGATGGTACAATGGAGATGCGCATTTACTTATTAGCTATCAACTACGTATTTGATATTTTTACCAAATATAAAAACTGTTTATTTATTTTCAGCATCAACGATATTTTGTAACTAAAGAATACCAATTATAGTTTTCTTTATTTATTTGGGATTATGGTATTTTTATTTCAGTATCGTATTTGGTTCCTTTCGTTGCAATTTTTAAAAGTGTAGACTTTTTGTAGATAGCTCCGTGATTTGTCTTATGTATTTAAGCTCAAAAGAATCTGTCGTTAATGGCATCCACAATTCTATTGCCACTTTTAGACATGGATTGAGACGTTGTAGATGGCAGGTTGTATCATTTGGTATCAAAGTTAAGTGATTCCTACTATATTAGGTCGTATTGAGAGAGTGTAGTTTTTTAAATGGATACACACACACACACACACACACATATATATATATATATATATATAAAGATAACACAATGCACACATCACATTTACCTGGTCTAATTCACTATCTGTATGGGAAAGTTGTTAATAATTCTTTTTGCAGATAGTAGAGAAGAGTAACCAAACGGGAGTGGGCTTTAAGTATATGTTGCCAGAGGAACCCGGCGTGAACATACCTATATGGTTCCATAGGTTTTTACAAGCTATTGGCTAAACCAATATCGACCTCGCTACACCCGTATTGCATACACTAGTTATGGTTATTGATCACCCACCCTCCACTAGCTTCTCGAAGCTGTGTAAATATTTTACCAGTATGGGTAGAAAACTGTTTTTAAGGAATTGAGTCTTTTGTGGATAAGTGGGAATGGCTTCGCATATGTGAGTGTATCCGTGGAGTTTTGGGTCATTAGGATGCTACTAGATGACAATTTGCTGCATGGTACCTACAGGGAGAGGCCTTAAACTGGTGGAGATGATAGTGGCTGAGACAATCGAGGACATCACTTGGGAAAACTTTAAGCTAAGGTTTGAGGTCAAGTTTATATCAGAGGTAGAGAAGGGAGTTCAAATTGAGAAGTACATCCATCTATCATAGGGTAGTATGAATGTGAATGAATATATGAATCAGTTAAACGAGCTAGCAATAAATGGGATTAAGCTAATAAATACACTCGTGAAGCAAGCCAAGAAGTTTGCAAATGGCTTGAATCAACCATTGAAGGATCTAACATTGATTCATATTCCGATAAGGGCCACTTACAAGAAATTAGTGGTGATGGCATTGCTCAACAACATCATAAAGGGGTATATAAAGGAGGATCCTAAGAAGGAGGTTGAGAAAGCATATTCAAAAGGAAAGCATAAGCAAGGTTTTAAATCTCGCTCATCTCGGCCGAGATCTCGGCCGAGATCTCGTTTTCAAGCCTAGGCGATTCGAAACAACTAATTTCGTTTGAATCTCGTCTGACCCAAATCTCGGACGAGATTTCAGTATCTCGTCCGGTATCCCGGACGAGATTTAGCAGCGAGATATCGGCCGAATTTTTGAATTTTGGAAAAAATCAACTCTTTTTCCGTATTGGGCTAGTCATCCTTTACCTTAATTTAAGCCTTCTTAATTGTAATTTTTTAACCCTTATTTCTTATATAAATCTCATTTAATCTTCGTCTTTGACTAGTGTAAGAAGATGATAAAATCTACATCGATTATGGTAAGTATTTCACTTTATGATTTTCATTTAGGTTTCTGATCCAAATTAATTTACATCCGATTTCATTTTTCTTTTTTCGACACTTTCTTGAGTTTTTTTCCTAACCCGATTTTTTTTGCGGCTATAAATTTTGGGCTTCACTTATTTAACTTTATGTTCTAAATGGATTCCCAATTTGATTTCATTTAGTCTTTGCTACTATAATTTTTTTCCTCAAGGCATATTTTTAAGCAATAAAGGAATTCTCTTTCATCTATTAATTTCATTTGATGATTACATGTTCATTCGTACATCATTTTTTTTCTTTTCTTATAATATTACTAAATGTTTGAAATTGTTTGTACTATGTATGCTATTTTCTACGTTTGTTTGAAATATCTATGCTATTAGTTGCTTAATGAGATTTTGTTTGCTAATAATTAAATACTATAACCAGACATAGAATATCTTAATTCTACTTGTAGACTTTTGTATTTGAAGTTATAAAATTAAGATTTCCCTTACAGCACTATAAATCATAAAAGGTAGAAATGAGACATTATATTATGTAGGAAAGTTAAGTGAATGATCAAACAAAGTAAAGGTGCATATGTTATGGTTTGTTTCTTGTCTACTTTATCTCATATGATATTATATTGAACATTATTCATGAAATCTAGTTATTTGTTTATTTTACATGATACAAGTGATATTTTTCCATACTAAATTACTAATGATAAGCCTGTGATATATTCAAGGTAAGTGCATAGTGTTTTCCTTAAGGTAGTGACTAGTATTATAAATTTAGGTGTATGAAAACTAATTTTCGACATGACATATACTCCGAGATAACTCCGAAATGAATTTTAGAAACCGAGATGTAAATCCGAGATGGACGACCGAGATGCACTCATCTCGTTCGAGATCTCACCCGATACGAGATAAGCTATCCAAATTCTTTGAGACGAGACGTTACCGAAATCCGAGATTTAAAACCTTGAGCATAAGTACAGAGATGGAAAAATGGACATGGAAAAGGAAAAAAGCAGGTTATCATTCGCAATCGTTGTAGAAGGAGATGCCATGTTTATATGGAGTGCAAAATAGATTTGACAAAAAAATTGCTATAATTGCAATCGGTTTGGACATGTAAGGAATAAATGCAATGCTTTGGGAAAAGGCAGATCGGCTACTACAAAGAGTAAGATTGTGAAAGCCTATGCATTTGTAACGACCCAGAAGTTGACCATTTTAAAATATACTATTTAAAGTCATTTTAAAATATAAAATAGGTAAGGTTATATAATTCAAACAATATTAGATAGGATTTGGAAAGAGAAGTATACACAAAAATAGTAACATTTGCTTATATCGACAAAAGTGACAAAATGCTGATTTTAGAAAAGTAAGTTTCGATGGTTAAATAAATTATTTTAATTAATTTATAAGTTTTTATATTTTTAAATAACATTATACAAATTTATTGTTAAATTTTGTTTACATAAATAAATAGTTTAACTAAAACGTCAAAATATGACCGTAAAACATTTAGTCGAAAATCAACGTTTTGTCGATTAAAAGTTGTCGCAATGTTGTCGCACCTTTATTTCCTTATATGGGAACATATATTCAAATAGTATAAGTATTAATTAATTATCTAATCAAGTTCACTTTTACTAAATATAATTAGAAAACTTCTAGAAGTCATTAGTAAAAGTAAGTAAGAATTAACAAAAGCAAGAAAAAGTAAACATCAAATCAATATCACATCAAAAACCAACATAATTATTATTTTACTTAGCTTAGTTCTTAAGGGATTAAGAAAATATATTAAGAAGTGAATGGATGATGTTAAGTGTTGAAAAAGTGGAGATTGCTTTAGGTTGAAGTAAGGATAGTTTGGTAATTTGATAAGAGGTTATTTTGGTAAATTTACCACTTCTTTCTTTTTCTATAAATACCCACCTCCTTCTTCACTTTCATTCACATTTCTTCTTGTGACGACCGCCCATGACCCCTGCACTAAACATAGAAATAGTGTGCTGAAAAGTGTGCCAGGCAGCCATGGACGATCGCCAAGGTAAAATTAAAACAGCAGAATCTATCGTATTACTCACAGCGCATGGATAAAATACAATAGAGAATATATAGTGAAGCTTTACAAAATAGAATCTCATCAATTAAGCTTCATAATAGTTGAATACAAACATCTGAATAGTCAATACATCAAGCCTCACTACATATCACTCAGAGAATTATACAAACAGCGGAACATCCAGTACATATAGTAAGAAAATAATATGCAAGCCTCCAGCTCGTCTTCGTCATCAGCATCGTTGGAAACTAAGAACAGCACCTGTCACCTGCTACCTAGTCTGCCCATCCCAAAATGGATGAACAGCCCAAGATAATAAGAGTTGAACATAAAACCTTGAGTCAGACAACAGTCTTAGTGAGCAGTAAATTAACTAACAACATACCAAAAGAGCATAAAGGTAAAAGGAATAGGAATCCAACCCTCCCACTCCACCTCTTTCTACAGTGATAGCCCCCAGACACACTAAGCAGAAATAAACATAGCAAAGCAGACATTTAAAGTAAAGCAATTATCACTCGAGTCAAGGTCGAAATTTTCCAAGCACAAACCCCCAAGGTCTAAACCAAGATCAGATAAGCACCCAGAAAATATCGCTCTTGAGACCGAATGACGATACAACCAAACATCCATGACTCTGGCTATCACTGTTATCATTGCTTCGATACCACCGTTAATTGAATGACCGGCACATTCTTTCAGCCATCCGTCAAGGGCTAATGGAAACCCCGGTTCTAGACAGAACTCCGCACGTCTTCGCAGCCCGTGCCTAGGACTATCGAATCTGCCCAGAGTACTCGACTACCAATCATAGTCTCTAGGGACTATCGAATCTGCCCAGCGTACTCTTGCTTTGAGCCTGCTAGAACCTTCAACAACGATGAAATCTCAGCCTTCTAGTCATCCTCCTCGACGACTATTTCCATACTAGCTCAAGCACCTCTCGAGCCAACCATTATCCTCAAACTCGAACCCTTTCACCGAGTTACCAACATGCTTGGAATGATCCCGTCTGGATTAAACCAAGACTATCTCACATCATGCCTCGCTTCATCTCATCATAGCAAAGCCTCATCTCAACATCATCATCAGATCTATCCATATGAGCTTCATCATCCACCACATATGCCACGAGCAGCTTTTCCAATTCAAGAGCCTTTCCCTTAGCTTTTGAATCATCTTCAACCAACTTGTCCAAATCAAATCATCAACCAACTAATTTACAACAATCAATCAAGTCAAACATTAATCCAAGTAATCAAGCATTCAAACATGATCAAATAAACAATTATAACTAAAATGGCAATATTGTAAATAAAGAGTCCAAATCTAACAAGCATGAATCATGAGCAATATCTCTACAACTTGATGAATGAACTTGCATAGACTAACATGTAGTAAAATGGATGTCAAATCATCATGAACAATAGATCTATACTTAGGTTTAAGAAAATGCATGGAAATCACTATTTTAACACCAAAGTCAAGCCACCAATCTGATATACTCCTTTGGATCCGTGTGAGAGATAACCACCACTCACCAAATCACCTAAACACCTCAAAAGCAACACACTTCAGATCTGGACAGCGAAGAATCTAACTTGATCCGCCAAAATTCCGCTTCAAACAATGAAATCTCTCCTCGATGGTTGGAGATCTTCAATCTAAGCTCTTGGATCTTCGATTTGGATGGAAGGAATCACAAGATTAGAGTGGAGAAAAGAAGTGAAGAAGTGCAGCACTCGAGCTCTCAAAATGGCAGGACTTCGTCGCTTCAAAATCCGGATCCCAAAAAGTGAAGAAAAACCCCGTATTTATAGGCTGAAAATCCCTTAAGTCGTTCGCCCCTTAAGTCGTCCACGACTTAAGAAATCATACGACTTATAAAATACCACGACTTACGACCTAAAACCCCACGACTTAAGACCTACGACTTAACACTCACAAGCCTATGCGCATCCACGACCTAACAAAGATGCGACTTAACGACTCAACAGATCTTCCGACCTACGACTTATCGACTTAACAGAATAAGTCCTCACGCGACTTAACAGCTCACAACCTAACAAACCCTATGACTTATCCATCCCCTTCGACCTACGACTTAAGCCATAACTCACGCGCGCGGACCAGGACTCAACGACTCAACAACTCAACAAGTCCTACGACTTAACCTTGCGCGACTTAATACATATGTGCGACTTAGCGACCTAACTAGTTAACTAGGGTACGACTTAGGGACTCAACACACTGCTGCATTCCTACCTAAGTCGTTTGGACGACTCAACGACTTACGACTCAACGACTTACGACTCAACGACTTACGACGCAACCAAGGTCGCGACCTAACTACTCAACTCCTTAAGTCGCTTACTAACTTAAGCCGTTAACTCCTAAGTCATCTACCTCTTAAGTCGGTCAATTCCTTAAGTCGCTCACCTATGCCGCTAGTTTCCTTAGGTCGTCTAAACCCTTAAGTCGCCAACTCCTATAAGTCGTCTACTTCCTTAAGTCGGTCAAATCCTATAGATCGTCCCAAACTAACGTACGACCTAAACCACTACACGACTTATGCTTCGAACGACTTAAACTCTGGATGACTTAACAACACTATGACCTAGTGACAACTGTTTTACAATCCTTTCGATCCGTAAAAATACGGGTCGTTACATTCTCTCCCCCTTCGGAATTTTGCCCCCGAAATTCCAAACAAACAAGAGCAATCAAAAATTATTCCGCATGCCTACCATCCATAGCAATCAACAAACCATGCGTCCAATTCTAGCCTAGCATGCAGAATTCTAAAACTAGAACAAGTTACAATGTCGTGAGATGTCACGACACCTTATGGCCATACCTCGAAGAGTTCAGAATGAGCTGCCTTCATCCTCTCTTCCACCTCCCATGTACAGTCGTTAACATCATCACTCCATTGTACCTTGAGCAACCTAACTACCTTCCTCCTAAGCTATTTCGTGTCAGTTCCCACAACACAAAGCGGCTTACGAGGTCTCTTATCGACTAGATCAATCTCAAAATCTTTACAGCTATCAGCAGAAACTACAGTACTCGAGTCGTGCACATACTTCCGTAGATACGATACATGAAAAACATTGTGCACACTCGACATCTTTTTTGGTAACTCCAATTTATAGGCGAGCTTTCCAATTCGCTCGATGATCGGGAATGGTCCAACAAATCTCGGAGTCAATTTTCCTTTCTTCCCGAATCGAATAACATTCTTCAGTGGAGAAATCTTCACAAAAACCATATCACCTACGTCGAATTCCAAATCCTTACGACGCTTATCGGCATAACTTTTCTGTCGGTCTTGGGCTGCCTTCATTCATTGCCGAATGATCTCTATGCAATCCGAAGTCTGTCGAATCATTTCTGGCCCAAGTATCAACTTTTCTCCTGTTTCTAACCAACATGTCGGAGAGTTACACGGTCTCCCATACAATGCTTCATACGGTGCCATACCAATGCTTGACTGGTAACTGTTATTATATGAAAATTCTACCAA
This sequence comes from Allium fistulosum, assembly GCA_030737815.1. Lineage (NCBI taxonomy): Eukaryota > Viridiplantae > Streptophyta > Magnoliopsida > Asparagales > Amaryllidaceae > Allium > Allium fistulosum. Next base: position 100,253,144 of record CM060906.1, on the reverse strand, counting down.
ATGAAGGTGATCTTCCCATGATCCTCCGAAATCTAAAACACAAGCTCTAAGGAGATCTTCCAAAACTCGGTTGACTCTCTCGGTCTGACCATCTGTTTGAGGATGATAAGCTGTACTCAAACACAACTTGGTTCCCAAAACTTCCTGAAAGCTCTTCCAAAATCCACTAGTGAACAATGGGTCTCGATCGCTCACTATACTCTTCGGAATACCATGGAATCGAACTATCCACTTAACATACAGCTCAGCCAAGTTTGATGCAGTCCTGGTTGATCGAACAGGAATGAATCTTGCACTCTTAGTCAAACGATCCACGATGACCCAAATCCCTTCATTTCCCGTTCTTGTTCTAGGTAACCCATCGATAAAATCCATCGATATTTTCTCCCACTTCCATGTAGGAACTTCTAATGGCTGAAGCAATCCACTTGGCTTCTTCTGTTCGGCTTTTACCAACTGGCAGTTCATGCACTTGGAAATAAAATTTCCAACATCCTTCTTCATACCTTCCCAGTAATAGGTTCTCTTCATATCCCGATACATCTTATTTCCACTTGGATGAATTGTCAGCTTCGAGTGATGACTTTCCTTCAGAACTTCATCTCTCAATTCATCTATATCGGGAACAACTAGTCATCCTTGCTTCCGAAGCCAACCCTCTCGATCGACCTCGAATCCTTTATCCTTTTCTGGGTCCAATCCAGATTCCAAATCACGGATAATCTTGACAAGCTTATCGTCTCGCTTTTTGCTCTCACCAATCCTTTCCACAAGAGTCGGTCTTATCGATAAGTTTGCCAACATCTCAGGTTCCAATTCACATTTGAGCCTGAAGTCAAATCCAGCTAAATACTCTAGACTCTTCCATTCTGAAAACATGGCTCCCAATCCTGCATGTCTTCGACTTAACGCATCTGCCACTGCGTTACCCTTTCCCGGAGTATAGGCTATACTAAAATCATATGATGCCAAAAACTCTAGCCACCGTTGCTGCCTAAGATTCAAATCCTTTTGGGAGAAAAGATACTTCAACGACTTATGATCTGTAAACAACTCGAATCGAACTCCCAATAGATAATGTCTCCACATCTTCAGAGCAAATACAATCGCCGCCAACTCCAAATCATGAGTCGGATAATTCCTTTCGTGCGGCTTCAGTTGTCGAGTTGCATACGCAACAACTTTACCCTTCTGCATCAGCACTGCTCCAAGTCCAGTACCACATGCGTCGGTGTAAACCATCATCTCATCATTTCCACTTTGAATAGTCAAAACATGAGCACTTTTCAATTGCTCTTTCAGGATTCCGAAAGCTTGCTCACACTTAGCATCCCATCTGAATACTTGGTTCTTTTTCGTCAATCCTTTTAATGGTGCAGCCACGTTGGAAAAGTCTTTGATAAATCGACGATAGTATCCTGCTAATCCAAGAAAAATTCTCACATCAGATGCATTCTTAGGTCTACCCCAATCCTGGATTGTTGCTATCTTGGCGGGATCAACCGCTATTCCATTTCCAAAGATAATATGGCCTAAGAACCTCACTTCACTCTTCTAGAAGTGACACTTCGAAAACTTAGCCTTCAGCTGATGTTTCCGTAAGATTTCCAAAACAATATGCAAGTGCGTCTTGTGCTCTTCTTCAGTTCTGCAATAAATCAAAATATCATCCACGAACACTAGTACGAACTTGTTCAACTGATCCCTGAACACTCTATTCATAAGATCCACAAAATATGCTGGTGCATTGGTCAATCCAAATGGCATTACCAACCACTCAAAGAAACCGGATGGTGTCCTGAAAGCAGTCTTCGGCACACTATCCTTAGCCACTCTTAACTGGTGAAATCCCGTTGCCAAATCCATCTGAGAAAACACCTTAGCTTCGTGAAGCTGATCAAACAAGTCATCTATTCTCGGCAATGGATACTTGTTCTTCTTAGTCACTTTATTCAGCTCACGATAATCCACACATAACCTCAATGATCCATCCGCTTTGGTTACAAACACAACTGGTGCACCCCATTCAGACACACTACGCCGAATGAATCCTTTCAGCAAAAGATCATCAACTTGCACCCTCAACTCTTGTTGTTCTCTAGGCGCCATCCACCTAAGAGGCATCACAACAGGTCTGGCTCCTTCAACTAAATCGATACGAAACTCGATCTCCCTATGTGGCGGTAACCCTTTGACCTCATCAAAGACATCTTCAAATCCATTAGCGATTGGCACCGATGACAGTCCATCCCGTGGAACAACCAGCGAATACATGAAGCTCATGAAGACGCCTTCCTCATGCTTACATCGTATCACAACCTTTCGCCCTTCCACATTCTCGACTGTCACCTCCAACCTTTCACAATCAACCTTTGCCGCATACTTCCTAAGCCAGTCCATACCCAAAATAATTCCAAACCCCGCAAAGTTCAGAACAAAACAATCACAAACAAAAGAGCAATCATGACTCGATACAATCAGACCACGGCATAACATACACAGACAAGACGAACCCCCAACTAGATTAGTCACAACCAATGTCCTATCAACAATATCCGGTTCTAAACCCAACCGGCCTACAAGTTCATTACAAACAAAAGAATGCGACGTCCCAGTATCAAATAACACTCTAACTAGAACACCACAAATGGAAAGAGTACCCTGAACCACCACACTCTTTCCTTTCTCTTCAGCGGTAGGAGCTTTTGAAGATGATGGAACAGCCCCCAAAGCATAAGCTTGCACACTCTGCTTGTCCTTCCATGGTTCTGGACAATTCCTCTTAATATGCCCCGGCTTGTCACAGTTGTGGCACTTCACCGGCACCTTTGGATTCTTGCAATCTCTGGAGAAATGGCCCTTCTGCTGACAATTGTAGCAGGTCACTTCGCCCTTCGGCTTCTTCTGGCCATCCTTACCCTTTTGCTGCTGCTGTTTCCTCTTCTTGTTTCCACCCTGTTGTGGTTTAGACTCCTCCCTGGTCACAGCAACAACAGATCCTTCTTTAGGAAACAGATTCTCGTGCCTGAGAGCCTTCTCTACAAGCTTCTCAAATGGATCGTCCAAATGATCCACTAACTGCCTCCCAAGATAACTATCCAAGCCTATCACAAACTTCTCATTCTTCTGATATGAAGATTCAATATACGACCGGGCATACTTGGACAAAGCTTCAAACTCAGAAACATACTCAAGAACTGGTCTTCCATCTTGCTTGAGCTCTACAAACTTCTTAAACAGAACAGATTTCTGAGCTGTAGAAATGAACTTAGCTTCAAATCTAGCTTGGAATTGCACCAAAGTAATTTCTTCCTCCGGAGTATCAATGGTGATAGAGTTCCACCAATCAGAAGCTCTTCCTTGAAGCTGTCTTGATGCAAGCTTCCTTTTAGTTGCATCCTCGATTCCCAAGTCACCAAAGATTCTTCTACAAGCATCTATCCATCTCTGAACTTCAATGGTTGACTCTGTTCCCAAGAAGACCTTTCCTCCAAGAGCAGTATAGTCTTTACACAGCTTAGCAAAATCCACCAGTTTTGGAGTTTGAACTTGAACTCCAACATCTACTGCTGGCCCCGGAGCTGGCATCCTTCTCATGATCGAAGTCATCATAGCCTCGAACATAGCAGCATAATCAGCAGCCCCCTCAGTAGCACGGCCTTCCCTAGCAGCTGGTCTCCCTCTTCGACTCATCCTTAAGATCTATAAAAGAAATGATTAGCACACCTTGAGAAACAACTGCATAAGGAACTCAAATCCTTCTAAGCTACTATATTATATATAGTAATCATCCATCAAAATACAATTACGTCTCTCATACGTAGTTACGTCAGCGAGCGTTGGGTAAAATCGATTAACCAAAGCTCTGATACCAAATGTGACGACCGCCCATGACCCCTCCACTAAACATAGAAATAGTGTGCTAAAAAGTGTGCCAGGCAGCCATGGACGATCGCCAAGGTAAAATTAAAACAGCAGAATCTATCGTATTACTCACAGCGCATGGATAAAATACAATAGAGAATATATATAGTGAAGCTTTACAAAATAGAATCTCATCAATTAAGCTTCATAATAGTTGAATACGAACATCTGAATAGTCAATACATCAAGCCTCACTACATATCACTCAGAGAATTGTACAAACAGCGGAACATCCAGTACATATAGTAAGAAAATAATATGCAAGCCTCCAGCTCGTCTTCGTCATCAGCATCATTGGAAACTAAGAACAGCACCTGTCACCTACTACCTAGTCTGCCCATCCCAAAATGGATGAACAGCCCAAGGTAATAAGAGTTGAACATAAAACCTTGAGTCAGACAACAGTCTTAGTGAGTAGTAAATTAACTAACAACATACCAAAAGAGCATAAAGGTAAAAGGAATAGGAATCCAACCCTCCCACTCCACCTCTTTCTATAGTGATAGCCCCCAAACACACTAAGCAGAAATAAACATAGCAAAGCAGACATTTAAAGTAAAGCAATTATCACTCGAGTCAAGGTCGACATTTTCCAAGCACAAACCCCCAAGGCCTAAACCAAGATCAGATAAGCACCCAGAAAATATCGCTCTTGAGACCGAATGACGATACAACCAAACATCCATGACTCTGGCTATCACTGTTATCAATTCTTCGATACCACCGTTAATTGAATGACCGGTACATTCTTTCAACCGTCCGTCAAGGGCTAATGGAAACCCCGGTTCTAGACAGAACTCCGCACGTCGTCGCAGCCCGTGCCTAGGACTATCGAATCTGCCCAGAGTACTCGACTACCAATCATAGTCTTTAGGGACTATCGAATCTGCCCAGCGTACTCTTGCTTTGAGCCTGCTAGAACCTTCAACAACGATGAAATCTCAGCCTTCTAGTCATCCTCCTCGACGACTATTTCCATACTAGCTCAAGCGCCTCTCGAGCCAACCATTATCCTCAAACTCGAACCCTTTCACCGAGTTACCAACATGCTTGGAATGATCCCGTTTGGATTAAACCAAGACTATCTCACATCATGCCTCGCTTCATCTCATCATAGCAAAGCCTCATCTCAACATCATCATCAAATCTATCCATATGAGCTTCATCATCCGCCACATATGCCACGAGCAGCTTTTCCAATTCAAGAGCCTTTCCCTTAGCTTTTGAATCATCTTCAACCAACTTGTCCAAATCAAATCATCAACCAACTAATTTACAACAATCAATCAAGTCAAACATTAATCCAAGTAATCAAGCATTCAAACATGATCAAATAAACAATTATAACTAAAATGGCAATATTGTAAATAAAGAGTCCAAATCTAACAAGCATGAATCATGAGCAATATCTCTACAACTTGATGAATGAACTTGCATAGACTAACATGTAGTAAAATGGATGTCAAATTATCATGAACAATAGATCTATACTTAGGTTTAAGAAAATGCATGGAAAACACTATTTTAACACCAAAGTCAAGCCATCAATCCGATATACTCCTTTGGATCCGTGTGAGAGATAACCACCACTCACCAAATCACCTAAACACCTCAAAAGCAACACACTTCAGATCTGGACAGCGAAGAATCTAACTTGATCTACCAAAATTACGCTTCAAATGATGAAATCTCTCCTCGATGGTTGGAGATCTTCAATCTAAGCTCTTGGATCTTCGATTTGGATGGAAGGAATCACAAGATTAGAGTGGAGAAAAGAAGTGAAGAAGTGTAGCACTCGAGCTCTCAAAATGGCAGGACTTCATCACTTCAAAACTCGGATCCCAAAAAGTGAAGAAAAACCTCGTATTTATAGGCTGAAAATCCCTTAAGTCGTTCGCCCCTTAAGTCGTCCACGACTTAAGAAATCCTACGACATATAAAACACCACGACTTACGACCTAAAACCCCACGACTTAAGACCTACGACTTAACACTCACAAGCCTATGCGAATCCACGACCTAACAAAGATACGACTTAACGACTCAACAGATCTTCCGACCTACGACTTATCGACTTAATAGAATGAGTCCTCACGCGACTTAACAGCTCACGACCTAACAAACCCTACGACTTATCCATCCCCTTCGACCTACGACTTAAGCCATAACTCACGCGCGCGCGAACCAGGACTCAACGACTCAACAAGTCCTACGACTTAACCTTGCGCGACTTAACACATATGTGCTACTTAGCGACCTAACTAGTTAACTAGGGTACGACTTAGCGACTCAACACACTGCTGCATTCCTACCTAAGTCGTTTGGACAACTTAACGACTTACGACTCAAGGACTTACGACTCAATGACTTACAACTCAATGACTTACGACTCAACCAAGGTCGCGACCTAACTACTCAACTCCTTAAGTCGCTTACTAACTTAAGCTGTTAACTCCTAAGTCGTCTACCTCTTAAGTTGGTCAATTCCTTAAGTCGCTCACTTATGCCGCTAGTTTCCTTAGGTCGTCTAAACCCTTAAGTCGCCAACTCCTATAAGTCGTCTACTTCCTTAAGTCAGTCAAATCCTATAGGTCGTCCCAAACTAACGTACGACCTAAACCACTACACGACTTATGCTTCGAACGACTTAAACTCTGGATGACTTAACAACACTATGACCTAGTGACAACTGTTTTACAATCCTTTTGATCCATAAAAATATGGGTCGTTACACTTCTTCTTCTTTTCTCAAGCTTCTTCATCTTTTTCCTCCCATCTTTGATGGCTTCTAAGCCATAGAAGAAAAAAATTAGGAAGAAATAATGTCAAAATATTTAAAAATATCCAAAAGAAATCAATGTTCATTCTCTTCAAATCAAACTCATCTTTTTTTCCATATTTTACCTCTTATTCTCTCGGCCATAACTTCTTCAAAACCAAACCAAAATGCAAAATTCATTTTTTTAATCATGTATTTTTTCAATGGCTACAACTTTATTGTTGACCACTTTGTCTCATTCTTAACTTAAAAATATCAAAAATCCACTTCTTTCCATTGCATTCTATGGCCCAGTTTTTGAGACAGAGAATAGCCCATTTTTTTATCAAAACTAATCCAAATTGAGAAATTATTTTTTCAGATCATACAAAATTCCAGTGGCTACAACTTTTATGTTGAGCACATTTTCCAATTTTGAGGTTTGCTATACCTGAAACTCAATTCTTGAAGTACATTTTCGGGCTTCATTTTTGTCAATCCGACAATACCTCTTCTTCATTCTATCATATCTCCCTCAAAATGGCTTGGATTCAAATGATAATTTTTTTCAAATTTAATAGAAAATAATTTTTAACAACTATTCAGTTAATAACTTTTCCAAATTTGGAGATTTGGAGGGCCTAAAATCAGATACAAGATAACCTATTTTTTCGATCTAATTTTAAGAATTCAAGTCAAAGCTCCAAGACTTCTTCTCTATACCTTCGGCCAACCAACATCTCAAGCCTTGGCTAAGCTATTGGAAGGAAGAGGGTGTTATTTGCTAGTGTTTAATGGAGTACGAAGTAGTTAGTGAAGTGTTGGTTGATTAGAATGTTGGTAGGATGTTTATCGCTTTGGTTTATGGTGAGAAACTCTATTTAATATCTATATTTATATATATACATGTTTGATGATGTGTTATGATTGTTATGGATGCTTATATATGCTTTGATCGTCAAGTATTGATTGTTTTATATGATTGTTAAATTATTTTAAAAAGTCACATTTAAAACACGTCGATAAGCACAAAAGAAATCACTTTCCGTTTGAAAATGAAATGGTGTATATGGAATGCTTAGACCTTTTGGAAATAGTTTTAAAATGAGTTAGAAATGTTTTATAAACATTCATATATGTTTAAAGAAATAAAGAAAGAAAATCAAGATGTCATCTTGTATATTTTAAATATGTCCAAAATAATTTTCCAAAAAAATCGCGCTTTTTAAGTAAAGTGACGGAAGTTTAAAATGATATTTTAAATGTTTTAAAAAGTATGAAATAAATTCTAAAAATCTTTTAAAATGTTTTAAAAAAGATTTAAGTTGAAAAGATGGATTTTTATATAATATAAAAGTCGTTTTGTAAAATATAGCTTTTAAAACACTATTTGTAACGTTTTTCGCAACGCGTTTCGCAACATTTTTTAAATAACTATTGAAGTGGAGTTTTAAACTTAACGATTCTTTTCCAAATTTTTTGCGAGCAATTTTAAAAGAATAATTAAGTATTTTATGGATGGTTTGGAAGTTTTAATAAGAGTTTGAATAAATGGCTAGGAGAAATTGTTTGTAACACTTTAGTAAAAAGTGAAGAATATTAAATATAATAAAAAACTGAGTATGCGGAAACGACTAGTATATTATTCCCGCCTGTGAGAGCTAAACGGTAAAACAAGGTGTGTAACTAAGGTTAGGAAAGGAGCAACTAGTGCCTTGAACTTACCTGGCCTTCGCTTTATCTTTTAGACGAGGGGTGGAACAGATCGAAAGGAAAGCTTGGATGCTATAAAAGATCATATTTAAGTTTTCTAAGATAAAAGAAAAGAAACAAATTCTTTGAATGTTTATTAACCACTTAACATCTTTTATTCGATGATTAGTACGAAGAAATCGAAATTGGATTTGGGTGATTCCTATCCGAAGAACCGGGATCAGATTTGGGTGATTCCTATCCGTAAACCACTTCAAACTAATTTTCAAAATAAAACATATTGGAGACAAAGATCATTGAAGACAAAGATCTTCATGATGTAGGATTACTTGCCACTAGTCCTTGGAGGTGAAATTTACCATATTTAAAGTGGTAGTAGTTCTCTGTTATGAAAATCTTCAATTCGCAAGAATATGATTTGAAATTAAGAAAGAAATCTTTGTTTAAGACTTAATAAATGATTTGGAAATATTTTCCCTAAGTTAAAAGTTATAACTTGAATATAAGAAATCTTTGATTAAGATTAAAAGAATGATTTGGAAAAGTTTTCCTAAGTAAAAGAGAAAATGATATGGAATTATTCCAGGATTTAAGAAAGGTTTAAATAAACCAAATGAATAGATAAATGAGGCTTAAGGATTACATATACTCTTGAAAAGATAATGGAATAAAATGAAAAGAGTATATCTAAGAAATATATTTGATTTAAATAAAAGATGAAGTAATTGATTGATGATTGATATCCACATATGAACTTAACATCTTTTAAAGCGATGATTGGCTTCGAAGGAACCGGGGACGGATTTGGGTGATCCCCATCCGAAAACCACTTTGAACCAATGTATACGTTCGAAAGTGAAGACATGTTGAAGATGATGATAATTGAAGACCGAGGAACTTCATAGTGTGAGGACTGCTTGTTGACATGCTCTGGGTCGCTCCCATTATAGAGTTATTTATAGCAGTGGTCTCCTCGTTGTGGAGATTTTTTGAATTGCAAGGACTACTCGCTACTAGTGGTAGTAGGAGAGTGCCTTTGGTTTCGTTCAGTCCCAGAACGAACTTGTATGGATGAGTGTTTGACATTGTATTGCGAAGTCACAAACGTTGACTTTTACAAACGTATATTTGTTTGGTGGCGGAGAAGCCAACTTCTCTTAGCTTAACACCCTTCTATGAGATGTATGAGCTTATAGGTTGCATGTTTGTGGAAGTCAAATAGTGATTAAGGAATGGCAATGTGGCATTCAAAGTGGAAGCTATTATGATCAAAGCGTTGTTTTGTATGAAAAGCGTGGCTTTGTCTAAGTTGAGCGTAACCTCACTCCCAAGCCTCACATCTCGGAAATGATACGGGAACTATGTTACATATTTCAGGCTGAGTATGACGAGGGTGGTGTATGATCCCTCAAGGTGACTGGCGGCGTATGATCTAGGTCACCAAGATGTCCAGATGCGACCCTTATTATATGGTACAGTGGCGTGTGAGTCCTTGCATGAGAAGCCACCGAATTTCAAGAAGTGTGACAATATGAGGAATAGTGGTGTGTGAGTCCATGCACGAAAAACCACCAGATTCTGGTTGCTATGCGTGGTTATCGAGGTTCCCTATCATGTTAGAAAATTCAATTCCAATACGAGCTTTATGGTTTTGATTGTAGTCCCGAAATAGCTATAATGACTTTCAAACATTTCAGCTATCCCTTTTGGTATCATACATTTCGTTTGGTATATTCCGTTGACCCAGTCCGGATGTATTACCTTAGACTTAGTCCGGGTATTGATACTTATTTTAATAAGTTTATTTGAAAAGTGTTTTTAAAAGAATCTCATAAAAATAATATCAAGTGTATTTTGGTTATCATAAGGTAAAAACCTGTCCGTGTTTATGTGTAGGCGTGGTCTTAAGAGATACCCTTCTTTTCAAAGGTTTTGATATCATCATCGTGATCTATGCATTTAAAATTTCGAGTATCTCACGTCGGTTTATCAAGCCTGATCCGGGTATTTTTAATACTCGGGTCAGATCCGGTAGTTTCAAGTTTAGTTGAAGACGGTTGGAGTTTTCAGAGGAGAGCTGGAGATCTTCATCATCCTATAGACGTATTCTATTATCCGCTGCATCTATTGAATTTGTTTTGTTGTTTTCAGCATTTGTAAGGACAGGGGTTTATAACTATCCAGGCTGAATCTAGGTTAGACTTTGATATTCTATTTTCAAATTTTCCACTGTAAAGATTATTATTGAAATAATATATGTTATTCCATTCATGTGAGATTCTGTTCTATCTTTATTTTCTTTCTACCCTAATGATCCGCGTATTCGTGCAATTTGAGTTGGACATGTGTGGTTTATTATCGATTCAAAGGGTACGGAAAAACCCATTCGTTACATTGGTACCAAAGCTGAAGGTTAAGCGAGAACCTTGGCTTTAGTGGGGTAAAGACTCATCAGAGATAGGGTTAGTAATACCCTAAGATGAGTGACTCATTAGAGATAGGGTTAGTAACACCCTAGAATGAGTTTGAGTGTATTATATATGAGTGCATATTTGTTAGTGACTAATAAATTGTTTTGTGTTGATTTATCTGTTGAGTGATTTATGGATTCTGATCGATGCGCCTGATCACCATTATCGATGAGGGTTCGTAAACATTTAAACAAGGCGAACTGACACATTGATTTTGAAAAAAATTTGTAAATGAAATAATTTTACCTAGGATTTTATTTTGAATATAAAGTATATATTTTGAAAAGTTGTATAGTTAAAAATCAGGATTAGTGAAATTTAAATATGAACATCTTATGATTAAAATTTTCCAGTTTGACTATAAGATGTTTCATAAAGATAATCGATAAGTAAGAAATCTAATAAGGTAATTAAGATCTTTAATACTTATTCCAAAATAATAAATTAAGAAATGATAATGTTAAGTTATTATCATAAAGTGATCAATTGTTTGATTTAAAAGTTTAAGTACAAATACCTTATAAAATAAGTTTCATGATTTGACTATAAGGTATTTGATAATAAGATTTGTTTAAGGAATGAACACATAAGATAAAAATGTATTTAAATGATTGTTTAAAAAGATAAATATAAAAGGAACGAGAATTTAAATTCGAGTAATTTAAAGAGTTGTGGAAATTTAAATGAAGTTAATTAATATGAGATAAATTTATAAAATGAATTTATAAAATAGGTTTTATAAAGTAATCTCTAAAGGATTTTAAAAATGGTATTATTTCAAATAGAAGAGGTATTTTATGGTAACTAATTCAAGTGGTTCGAAAATAAACTAAAAATGGGCAAGATATGTGTTCGGATGGTAAGCACTTCTCTTAAGTATTACTCTTCTTGTTAAGAGGATATATGATACTATTGGTAGTACCTAGTTCCTTGGATTGTTTTGGAGTTACTCAATCTATATAATTTTCTTAAGTTATAGAGGTAATGTGAATCATTAACTGATAAATTGATCAGCAATCTTTATAAAAGTGTTTAAACTAAAGATAAATTGGAATCGCTAACTGATAAGATAAAGCGGGATTCTCGATGATTTTGGACAGTCGAAAATTTCTGAATCATACCTAACTCAGAGCTGATAAATTTATGAAAACTTTTGGTAAATGATTTTGAAATACTTTGAGTAAATGATTATAAAGAAAAGAAAAAAAGATTTACGAGTTAAGAGTTTGAGGATTTAAATACGGGTGGTTTTAAAATTTGATTTTTTCAAAGCTAGAAAATTAATAATAGTATTAAATAAGAAATAAGCTTTATAACTTATGAATTTGAGATAATAGTAAATTTAAACAAAGTTTAAATTTGTTAGACAAACGGATTTAAGTAAAATCAATTTGAAAATTGGGATTTGTATATACTCATAGGATGTAAAGGTATATTATAAAAATATAGATTTAAGCCATGAACTATCTATACACTAAAGTAAAATAATGACTCTTTAAAAAGGTGATTATAACCTGGAAAATATTTTATTAATGAATTCCAGCATTAATTAAGGATTTGGACTTAAGTCTTTAAAATGTGATTGATTTACATAAGTTATAAGATATAATAAACTTAAGTAATAGTTTTACGAAATGATTCATAAATAATATTAGTGTTAAAAGATTGTGGGAAAGCTTTTTTATAAAGATAAATTATCTTTTGAGTGAAAAATGGTTCCATAACAACCTGCATATTTTACAATTATATATTTAAATATAGCATCGTTAATTAAATTTAAAGTCCGAAATGTGACTTTTTGTAAACAGTCGAATCTGGACTCGAGACCACTTTCATTGATTTCAAAAGGACGTTTACAACTTGTTTAAGTATAAACATTGATATGTTTGGAGTTGATTAGGATTTTGGTATTTTCATTTGGGCTTTGGGTTGTGTTCTAGCCCACTAACCCAACAAGATAACCCAAACCTTCTACCAAAATACCTCCAACTCCACTCCTCTTCATTCATTCCATTCCTAATTTCCTACTACAGTCAAGCCCTAGGAAAAATGGTGGGAAGAGAAAACTAAATTCCTAAGCCCTAGTTCTCTTAGGAAATTCAAATTCAAGTTCTAAAATCAAGGAGAAGCTTAGGTAAGCATCCTCTTCATCTTCTCCATCTCAATCCCTCTTCAATTCTTGATTTTTCCTATAACCTAACTTAGGAAAAATGTTGCATTTGATTATAGATTGAAGATTCTAGAGGTGTAGTGAAGAGGAATTGGTCTAAGCTAGTTTTAGAGCTTCTCATTCCTTGTTTTTGAATTTAAAGGTGAGTTCTTGAACTCACATCTATGTCTATAGCTTTCATTGTTGTTAGGTATGAATTCCTAACATCTATTTCATGTTCAATTGCTTTTGATTTGAATTAGTTTGGTGAATTTTCCAATTTTGGTTTTGAAGTCAAAATTTATGAAAATCCTACTATGGATGTTTGGACATGTTATTTGGGGTGTATCGAAGAGCCTATAGGGCTGGGTTGTCGTTTGGCATAAATCCCTAGCCTTCATCGCTCATTCGATCGCTTTCGAGTTGATTTGGCCATCAATGGCCTAGGCAAATTCTGCCCAGCTCAGGTAACCAGATGTCTGGTTGAACCTACCAGACGTCTGGTAGGTGCTTCTGAGAAAAAAATATAAAACAAAAAAATAAAATTCCAAAGCCTAGGGTCAGACGTCGGGTTAAACCCACCAGACGTTTGGTCCTGTTAAATTTTGCCTATTCTCCTATTTTTGAGTGGATTTCCAATTTTTTTATCGAACTTTGACGATTCGAATAGCTATTGTCAATTCATACCGACTTTGATGACTTCTTTTCTAGATTTTTGGTGTTTCCATTTGATGGATTTGATATCGATTTCCATGGTTTTGATTCACATTATTAAAATGTGGATTTTTGGAGATAGATTGTTTTTACAATCGTTTCTATGATTTGTCACTTTAAAATACAAAGGTTTCTATACTAGTAGTAAATACTCAAACTCTTTCACAAAAATGATTTCAATATTACTTTTAATACAAAGCTCGTTTTTAAAACCGTTTTCCAATCTATTAGTATATACAAACCTTTACCTCATTCATATGAGAAATCCAACTAAACGACTTAGAAAAACAAAGTGGTATGAAACGCTTGCATTTCATAAGTTAATTCTTGGACTTGTTCGATTGAAATCTCGTGACAATTTTCGAGTGGAAATCTACAATTTGTTCGTATATTTAAGTTAAGCCAGTGGTTATGAGACATGAAGCTAAACTCATTTATTTACTAGCTTGGTGTAATTTACACTTATTGATATATGATGATCATTTTTTGGTTTACAATAGTGATATGCAATGTCTCTTTTTTCGTGTGGGGGACTATACCCCGTTCTGTGGAGCTTCATCTCAATTTGGTGGGGTAGCGACACATGGTCTTCTGACCATTCATGGAGCAATCGGTTCAATGAGTCTGTGCATGGGGCGTATTGTTTTAGATGCATCGATGTTTGGCTCATTCGTCCTCAAGGGGGGACTGTACCCCGTATTTTTATGGGTTAGCGACCCATGGGATAGCGTCCCGTTTGTGATACACGTGTTGGTGAGTTTTCATGCTCTCGTTTGTGATAGGCCTCCTCCTTTGTGTTTTCTAGATTTCTAATTATTGATTTCTAGAATTTGTGTTTCACCAACTTTTGTGATTTGCATTGATAAGCTCTATTAATATTTGTGATTTGGTGAATAAAAATAAAGAATATGACATTCTTTTTGGTGTTTGAGAAAATTTGAGATATTGTATGATTTTTGTTGTTATCATATATATTTGTCATATCTCTTATCCTATCTCATCTTACATGATAATTATAGCTAGATTGATCCATTTATTATTTTTCTTCTTAAATAATACTCGGGTCAGACCGAGGTGTTTCAGGTGCTTCCACTTGACTTCTTAGCAGGAATTAGCTTCTGACTTTTGGCTAACTACTTTAGTTTAGTAGTTTTTGTCTTTCATGTATACGAGATAGAGACTCTTTGATGTATACTTATTCTTTTGTGTAGTACATGTACCTATTCATTTGGCATGTAGTGGATCTCGTATGACCACTACTATGATGTTCACTTCTATGTGTTGTATTCATATTTGTTTCTGCCTTAGTGATATGAATATCTATGACTGATTTTATGTTATGTTTATATCATATTGATTCCGAAGGCCCCTTAGCCACTGTGTAGTAGATTTGAGTTTGGATTGGATATGTCAGAATTCCTCTTGAAATGAAATGCCTGATATACTATCTGACGTATCGGTTCTCGCTCAAACCAATTACATAGATGGTCACTCCTCAACAGCCTTATTCTTTGTGCTAGTCGACGGCATTACCTCGTAGTGTCCTTGGCTAGTGTGAGTATAGGGGTAGGGCGTTATAGCTTGGTATCAGAGCCAAACTTTGGAAAAATGTAGAATAATCTATCAAGGATCATTGTCCTAAGTCTCCCTTAGGAATCATGGCTTAGGATTTAATTCGAGTCTGAAGACCCGTTCTATCCTATTTTCTTTTATGATGCCTTGTTTTATCAATCAAGTTTGTTTGATATTCATTCTGAGAAAAAACTTTTTCCTCTTCTTTCTTTCTTTCTTAAAGAAGAGAAATGGTTAGACCTGGCTGTCCTAGCACTGGTCAATCCAGTGGTTCTCCTCAGGTTGGCATATTCATGTTTGCTTAACAACTTTTGGATCTTGTAAAGAATGCCCAAGCTGCCGGACCCATTCCTGAGCCTACTCATCCTAAATTTAGGTTTGCGCACTTATGTAGTGATTACACCAATTTGGGTGGAAAGCCGTTCAAAGGGTCCGAAAGCGTTATAAAAGTCCAAGCTTGGCGTAGAACATGCGATCGCATCTTTTCTCACATGAATCTTTTGGATTTACACCGAGTCCAAGTGGCTTCTAACATGCTCCAGGAGAGAGCATTAGATTGGTATGAGCTTTTGATTTCGGAAATTTTCGAAGCGGATCTTACTTGGGAACAATTTCGAAAAAGGTTCGAGTTAAAGTTTGTGCCCGAAGCAGAAAAAGTAACTTTAGCTCGATGCTTTATTGACCTTGTTCAAGGTGAATCTTTTGTGACAGATTATGTCGCATCTTTTGAATCCCTCTCTAAAAATGGGGTCGAGTATATTAATAACCTTTGAAGAAGAATCAAAGGTTTATCTATGGTTTGAATAAGAACCTGAAAAAGGCTTTACTTTTGAAACTAGAAGTGCCTTTCGATCAACTTGTAGATATCGCTCTTCGACTTAAAGAAGCCGATAAAGAAAGTGATGGTGATGTTGCGGATGCCAAAAAAACTTCAATAACAACAAGAAGAGGCATCCCGATAATAACTTCAAACCTAATCCTAACAAGAAAGGGAAGCAAGCAACTTCGGTAGCAAAGACTCCTACCCCTAATCGTGGAGAATGCTACAATTGTGGATCTAAGGACCACTATGCAAATAAGTGTCCAAGGTCCCTTGCTTGCCGCTATTGCAAAAGTTCGGGTCGTCCTATATCTTCATGTCCCAAACTTCAAAGCAAGAAAGGGGGAAACCTGAATGTTGTGCAAGCCCCTAGTAACACTTCTCTTGGTCAAGGTATTTCTCATTCCATCCTTAATGGCATTATTATGTTTCATGATCATCCTATTCAAGTTCTTTTTGATACAGGTGCATCTCACTCTTTTATATCAAAAGGACTTGTTGATACTTTTTCTTTAAATGTTATGGGCTTGATGACTTCATTAAGAATTGCGAATCCAGTTGGTAGATCCGCAACACTCATTTTATTTTGTAAGGATGTTGAAATTATTTTATGTGATTATGCTTTCCGTGCCGATTTGCATGTTATGCGTTACTTAGGTTTCAGAATAATTTTGGAAATGGATTGGCTTAATCATTATAAAGCCCACATCCTATGTCCTAAGAGGACTATCCATTTTCGACATCCTCAATCTGTTAAGTAGATTTCTATTGTTCTTAAAGATTCAGATTCCAATTCGGTAGCATCCTTATATTCTCTAAATCCACACGATGACGATAATGATGATGAGGAAGATGTCATTTCCCTCATTCACGTTGTTCGTGAATTTCTCGATATATTTGAGCCCGTTTTAGGATTACCCCCTAAGCGAGCAATTGAGTTCAGAATTAATCTAATCCCTGGAGCTCTACCTATCACTCGTCCTCCTTATCATATGTCCAATATAGAAAATGAGGAGATGCGTAAACAATTATCCGAATTGGAAGCAAAACAGTTTATTCGATCTAGTTACTCTCCTTGGGGGGCTTCAGCTATCTTTGGGAAGAAATCTGATGGTGCACTTAGGCTTTGCGTTGACTACCGCAAGCTTAATGATCTCACCATCAATAATAAATATCCCTTACCTCGGATTGATGATCTATTCGATCAACTTTGCAGTGCTAGAGTCTTTTCACAGTTAGACTTAGCAACCGGTTTTTATCAGCTTCGAATTGCAGAGGATAGTATTCCTTTGACATCGTTCCATACTCGTTACGGATCTTATAAATGGCTCGTTATGCCATTTGGTTTAACGAATGCTCCAGCTTATTTCGTTGACCTTATGAACCGAATTTTCAAAGATCCTCGATCGATTTGTTCTCCTATTTATAGATGATATTCTTATTTATTCTAAAACCGAGGAAGAGCATGAAAAACATCTTCGAATTGTGTTGGAAACCCTTAGGAGCAATCAATCGAAAGCAAAATTTTCTAAGTGCCATTTTTGGTAATCCCGTGTGAAATTTTTAGGACATATTATTTATGAATCTGGAATTTCCGTGGATCCTTCGAAGATTGAGGCGATTCAAAATTGGAAGAGACCAGAGAGTGTGATGAAAATTCATAGCTTTCTTGGATTGACGGGCTATTACCGTCGGTTCAAAAAAGAATTTTCTAATTTCTGTACCTCTTACTAGTTTGACAGAGAAGGGAGTTAAGTACATTTGGTCAGACAAATGTGAAGCTGCTTTTCAGTAATTAAAAGAACTCCTTTCCGATGCTCCTATTCTTGTGATTCCCGAAGGGAACCAAGACTTGATTGTTTATACCGATGCTAGTCGTGTTGGTTTGGGAGCCGTTCTCATGCAAAGGGAACGTGTTATCGCTTATGCTTCTAGGCAATTAAAGTCTGCCGAGACTAGATATGCTACTCATGATTTAGAGCTTACGGCCATTGTTTTCGCCCTTAGAATTTGGCGTCATTATCTTTTGGGAGCGAAATTTGTTCACTACACCGATCATAAATCTTTGAAGTATTTGTTCTCTCAAAAGGAACTTAATTTGTGTCAACAACGTTTGCTCAAATTCCTTGCATCTTATGATCTTGATATTCTTTATACTCCTGGAAAGGGAAATCGTGTTGCCGATGCCCTTAGTCGTAAGCAACAAGCAGTTGTTTCCATGATGATATTTGGATGGAATGATCATGATACTTTGTCCACTTATGAGATTTGAGATCGTGAATCCGATTCATGTTCATCTCTTGTTTTATGTAGCCTTGAGGCTCATCCTTATCTTTTAGACCACATCCTTGAAGCTCAAAAGCACGATCCCGAATTAGCTCATCTTAGCCAAAGTTGTGGGGATAAAAATAATATTGATGGTCCGAAAGACTTTGAAATCGATGCTCGTGGAGGCATTCAAAAATTTTGTAGACTAATTGTGCCAAATATTAGTGATCTTCATAAAGACATTTTAGAAGATTTTCATCGTTCTAAATTTACCATTCATCTCGGTAGTAGTAAAATGTACGCGGACATGAAACGACTTTATTATTGGGATGAAATGAAATATGATATTGCTAACTTTATTTAGTGTTGCATGACTTGCCAACTCATAAAGGCCGAGCATCAAAGGCCCGGTGCATTATTGCAACCTTTAGACATTCCTATTTGGAAGTGGGATCAAATTTCCACGGACTTTATTTACGGTCTTCCCCGTTCTTGTTCGGGTCATGACAGTCTATGGGTGATAGTAGATAGACTTACAAAATCTGCCCATTTTCTTCCCTTTCGGTCCAACCGGACCATACCTCTTTTCGCCAATTTCTATGTTAAAGAAATTGTTAAATTGCATGGAGTTCCAACTTCTATTGTCAGTGATCATGATCCATTATTTACTAGTGGATTTTGGAAGTGCCTTCAAAAAGCTTTGGGACCAAAGCTTAATTTTAGCACCGCTTATCATCCTCAATGCAATGGATAAAACGAGCATGTGAATCAAACTCTTGAAGATCTCCTTCGTGCATGTGTTCTTGATTTTTGTGGAAGTTGGGAAGATCATATTTCTCTTGTTGAGTTTTCTTACAATAATAGCTTCCAATCTAGTATTAGTATGGCACCTTTCGAGGCACTCTACGGAAGGCCATGCCGATCTCCTTCGTGTTGGCTTGGAACCAGTGAGAAGTTGGTTTTAGGTCCAGATTTTATTCGTGATGCCACAGAAAAGATTGACCTTATTCGTCATAGGATGAGAGAAGCTTAAAGTAGACAAAAATCCTATGCCGATAACCGAAGAAGGAATTTGGAATTTTTTGTGGGAGATTTGGTATTCATTCGTGTTTCACCTATGAAGGGTGTTGTGCGTTTCAGTCGATCGGGAAAGTTAGCACCTCGATATATTGGCCCATTTCCCATCACCGAACACATTGGTTCTGTGGCTTATCATCTTTTGTTACCAGCTCAATTTTTCGCTATTCATGACGTATTTCACGTCTCTCAACTACAGAAATGCCTTAGAGATTCCGACTCTATTCTTGAGCCTAGTGTTATTAAAGAAACTGAGGTTTCACCTAATTTGACTTATGAGCAACATCATATTCGTATCATTGTTACGGAGGTTAAACGCCTTCGTAATAAAGATGTTCCGCTTGTGAAAGTTCAATGGTCCGCAAATCCTAAGGATTTTTTTGGGAATCAGAGAATTCATCGAGCGAACATATCTTGATTTACTCTCTCGTGCTCCTTAAGGTGAACTTCCCATTTCAAATTTTCTTTGTGTGTTGTTATGTCACAAAATGGTTGTTACTCCTTATTTCCTTCTTAAATATTGTGAGGATGCGATTCCTTTAAGGAAGGGAGTCTGTAACAACCCACAAATTTTACGATTATATATTTAAATATTTTATTTAAATATAGCATCGTTAATTAAATTTAAAGTCTGAAATGTGACTTTTTGTAAACAGCCGAATCCGGACTCGAAACCACTTTCATTGAGTTCAAAACAACGTTTACAACTTGTTTAAGTATAAACATTGATATGTTTGGAGTTGATTAGCATTTTGGTATTTTCATTTGGGCTTTGGGTTGGGTTCTAGCCCACTAACCCAACAAGATAACCCAAACCTTCCACCAAAATACCTCCCACTCCACTTCTCTTTATTCATTCCATTTCTAATTTTCAAATACACTCAAGCGATAGGAAAAATGGTAGGAAGAGGGAACTAAATTCCTAAGCCCTAGTTCTCTTAGGAAATTCAAATTCAAGTTCTAAAATCAAGGAGAAGCTTAGGTAAGCATCCTCTTCATCTTCTCCATCTCAATCCTTCTTCAATTCTTGATTTTTCCTATAACCTAACTTAGGACAAACTTTGCATTTGATAATAGATTAAAGATTCTTGAGGTGTAGTGAAGAGGAATTGGTCTAAGCTTGTTTTAGAGCTTCACATTTCTTGTTTTTGAATTTAAAGGTGAGTTCTTGAACTCACATCTATGTCTATAGCTTTCATTGTTGTTAGGTATGAATTCCTAACATCTATTTCATGTTCAATTGCTTTTTATTTGAATTGGTTTGGTGAGTTTTTCAATTATGGTTTTGAAGTCAAAATTTATGAAAATCCTACTATGGTTGTTTGGATATGTTATTTGGGATGTATCGAAGAGCCTATAGGACTGGGTTATCGTTTGACATAAATCCCTAGCCTCCATCGCTCGTTCGATCACTTCCGAGTTGATTTGGCCATCAATAGCCTAGGCAAATTCTGCCCAGCTCAAGCAACCAGACGTCTTGTTGAACATACCAGACGTCTGGTAGGGGCTTCTGAAAAAAAATATAAAAACAAAAAATAAAATTCCAGAGCCTAGAGTCAGACGTCTGGTCCTGTTAAATTTTTCCTATTTGCCTATTTTTGAGTGGATTTTCAATTTTTATTGATCTTTGACGATCCGAATAGCTATTGTCAATCAATACCGACTTTGATGACTTCTTTTCTGGATTTTTTGTGTTTCCATTTGATGGATTTGATAACGATTTCTATGGTTTTGATTCACGTTAATGAAATGTGGATTTTTGGTGATATATTGCTTTTACAATCGTTTCTATGATTTGTTACTTTAAAATACAAAGGTTTCTATGCTAGTAGTAAATACTCAAACTCTTTCACAAAAATGATTTTAACATTACTTTTAATACAAAGCTCATTTTTAAAACCATTTTCCAATCTATTAGTATATACAAACCTTTACCTCATTCGTATGAGAAACCCAATTAAACGACTTAGCAAAACAAGTGGTATGAAATGCTTGCGTTTACTTCGTCGGTTAATTCTTGGACTTGTTCGATTGAAATCTCATGACAATTTTCGAGTGGAAATCTACAATTTGTTCGTAAATATTTAAGTGAAGCCAGTGGTTATGGGACATGAAGCTAAACTCATTTATTTACTAGCTTGGTGTTATTTACACTTATTGATCTATGATGATCATTTTGGGGTTTAGACTAGCGATATGCGATGTCTCTTTGTTCGCATGGGGGACTATACCCTGTTCTATGGAGCTTCGGCTCAATTTGGTGCGGTAGCGACCCATGGTCT
Organism: Allium fistulosum; assembly: GCA_030737815.1. Lineage (NCBI taxonomy): Eukaryota > Viridiplantae > Streptophyta > Magnoliopsida > Asparagales > Amaryllidaceae > Allium > Allium fistulosum. Next base: position 100,231,396 of record CM060906.1, on the reverse strand, counting down.
TTTGACAGTTCGTGGAGCAATCGGCTCAATGAGTCTGTGCATAGGGCTTATCTTTTTAGGTGCATCGATGTTCAGCTAATTCGTCCTCAAGGGTGGACTGTACCCCGTATTTTTATGGGTTAGCGACCCATGGGATAGCATCCCGTTTGTGATACACATGTTGGTGAGTTTTCATGCTCCCGTTTGTGATAGGCCTCCCCCTTTGTGTTTTCTAGATTTCTAATTATTGATTTCTAGAATTTGTGTTTCACCAGTTTTTGTGATTTGCATTGATAAGCTCTTTCAATATTTGTGATTTGGTGAATAAAAATAAAGAATATGACATTCTTTTTGGCGTTTGAGAAAATTTGAGATATTGTATGATTTTTGTTGTTATCATATATATTTGTCATATCTCTTATCTCATCTTACATGATAATTATAGCTAGACTGATCCGTTTATTATTTTTCTTCTTAAATAATACTCGGGTCAAACTGAGGTGTTTCAGGTGCTTCCACTTGACTTCTTAGCAGTGATTAGCTTTTGACTTTTGGCTAACTACTTTAGCTTAGTAGTTTTTGCCTTTCATGTATACGAGATAGAGACTCTTTGATGTATACTTATTCTTTTGTGTAGTACACGTACCTAATTTTTGGCATGTAGTGGATCTTGTATGACCACTACTATGATGTTCACTTCTATGTTTTCTATTCATATCTGTTTCCGCCTTAGTGATATGAATATCTGTGACTGATTTTATGTTACGTTTATTTTATATTGATTCTGAAGGCCCCTTAGCCACTGTGTAGTAGATTTTAGTTTGGATTGGATATGTCAGATTTCCTCTTGAAATGAAATGCCTGATATACTATCTGACGTATCGGTTCTCGCTCAAACCAATTACACAGATGGTAGCTCCTCAATAGCCTTATTCTTCATGCTAGTCGATGGCATTACCCCATAGTGTCCTTAGCTATTGTGAGTATAGAGGTGGGGCGTCACAGGTTCCTTTAGAATATTTTACTTTAATAAAAATATTTGGAAATAAATAATTAAAAGGATTATATAAAGAAGCACCTTTATAAAATGTTTAAACTTAAGATAAAAGTTTATGAAAGTTAATAAATACATATATTATATGTAGATCATTTCATCGCACAAAATTTGATCTAAGATTCGAGTTCGAAAATTTGAAGTGTTTACATTGGTCCAAAAAAAGGATTTATCACTCGATTCTTGAAGGCGAACATTGGTGAGGGTTTTTGGTTAGGTACTTGAATTTTCTATCATGGTTGAGAACTATGCAAGGAAAGCAAATGTTCTGATCTAGAAGCTTGATCAGAGTCCGCACTAGAGGATCGGTGGATCGATACTAGTTCTGAAATAAAGTTGTGTATTCGAATTGGAGACCGAATAAGATATTTCATACAGATGATCTATGTATATTATATGGAATTAAGTTTAAAGATAAATGTTTTAGGCAATCTTTTGTTTTGGGTAATTTCGAGGACGAAATTCTTTTGAGTAGGGGAGAATTTAACGACCCAGAATTTGACCACTTTAAAATATACTATTTAAAGTGTTTTTAAAATATAAAATAGGTAAGGTTATATGATTTAAATAATATTAGATAGGATTTGGAAAGAGAAGTATACACAAAAATAGTAACGTTTGCTTATATCGACAAAAGTGACAAAATGCTTATTTTAGAAAAGTAAGTTTCGATGGTTAAATAAATTATTTTAATTAATTTATAAGTGCTTATATTTTTAAATAACATTATACAAATTTAATTTTAAATTTGTTTTACATAAATAAATAGCTTAACTAAAACGTCAAAATGTGACCGTAAAACATTTCGTCGAAAATCAACGTTTTGTCGGCTAAAGTTGTCGCAACGTTGTCATACCATTATTTTCTTATATAGGAACATATATTCGAATAGTGTATGTATTAATTAATTCACTAATTAAGTTCACTTTTACTAAATATAATTAGAAAACTTCTAGAAGTCATTAGTAAAAGTAAGTAAGAATTAACAAAAGTAAGAAAAAGTAAACATCAAATCAAAATCACATAAAAAACAAACATAATTATTATTTTACTTAGCTTAGTTCTTAAGAGATTAAGACATAAAGAAAGAAGTGAAAAGATGATGTTAAGTGTTGAAAAATTGGAGGTTGCTTTAGGTTGAAGTAAGGATAATTTGGTAATTTGGTAAGAGGTTATTTTGGTAAAATTTACCACTTCTTTCTTTTTCTATAAATACCCACCTTCTTCTTCACTTTCATTCACATTTCTTCTTCTTCTTTTCTCAAGCTTTTTCATCTTCTTCCTCTCCTCTTTAATGGCTTCTAAGCCATAGAAAAAAATTAGAAAGAAATAATGTCAAAATATTTACAAAATATTCAAAAGAAATCAATGTTTATTCTCTTCAAATCAAACTCATCTTTTTTCCATATTTTATCTCTTTTTCTCTCAGCCATAACTTCTTCAAAATAGAACCAAAATGCAAAACTCTTTTATTCAAATCATGTATTTTTCCAATGGGTACAACTTTCTTGTTGACCACTTTCTCTCATTCTTATATTAGCAATATCAAAAATTCACTTCTTTCCAGTGCATTCTCTGGCCCAGTTTTTGAGACAGAGAACAGTCCATTTTGTTTCGTTCATAACTTGATCTTAACTAATTCAATTTAAGAAATTCATTTATTCAGATCATACAAAATTCCAGTGGCTACAACTTTCATGTTGAGCATATTTTTCAGTTTTGAGGTTTGCTATACCTGAAACTCAATTCTTTGAAGTACATTTTCGGGCTTCATTTTTGTCAATCCGACAATATCTCTTCTTCATTCTATCGTATCTCCCTCGCAATTACTTCGATTCAAATGATTTATTTTTTAAATTCAATAGAAAAGAATTTTCAATAACTTTCCAGTCAATAACTTTTCCAAATTTGGAGATTTAGAGGGTCTAAAATCAGATACAAGATAACCTTTTTTTGCGATCTAATTTTAAGAATTCAAGTCAAAGCTCCAAGACTTCTTCTCTATACCTTCGGCCAACCTCCATATCAAGACTTGGCTAAGCTATTGGAAGGAAGAGGGTTTTGTTTGCTAGTGTTTAATGGAGTAGTAGGTAGTCAGTGAAGTGTTGGTTGATTAAAATGTTGGTAGGAAGTTTATCGCTTTGGTTTATGATGAGAAACTCTATTTAATATCTATATTTATATGTATACATGTTTGATGATGTGTTATGATTGCGATGGATGCTTATATATGCTTTAATCGTCAAGTATTGATTGTTTTAAATGATTGTTAAATTATTTTAAAAAGTCACGTTTAAAACACATCGATAAGCACAAAGGAAATCACTTTCCGTTTGAAAATGAAATGGTGTATACGGAATGTTCAAACCATTTGAAAATAGTTTTAAAATGAGTTAGAAATGTTTTATAAACATTTAAATATGTTTAAAGAAATAAATAAAGAAACTCAAGATGTCATATTGTATAATTTAACTATGTCCAAAACAATTTTCCAAAAAAATCACGCTTTTGCAGTAAAGTGACGAAAGTTTAAAATGATATTTTAAATGTTTTAAAAAGTATGAAATAAATTCTAAAAATCTTTTAAAATGTTTTAAAAGAGATTTTAGTTGAAAGATGGATTTTTAAATAATATAAATGTTGTTTGGTAAAATATAGCTTTTAAAACACTATTTGCAACATTTTTCGCAACGCGTTTCGTAGCATTTTTAAATAACCTTTGAAGTGGAGTTTTAAACTTAACGATTCTTTCTTAAATTTTTTGTGAACCATTTTAAAAGAATAATTAAGTATTTTATGGTTGGTTTGGAAGTTTTAATAAAAGTTTGAATAAATAGTTAAGAGAAATTGATTGTAACACTTGCAAACATTTCAACTACCCCTTTTGGTATCATATATTTTGTTCGGTATATTTCGTTGACCCAGTCCGGATATATTACCTTAGACTTAGTCCGGGTATTGATAACTTATTTGAATAAGTTTATTTAAAAAGCGTTTTTAAAAGAATGCCATTAAAAATAATATTAAGTGTATTTTGGTATAAAAGTGTTTTGGTTATCATACGGTAAAAACCCATCTGTGTTTATATGTGGGCGTGGTCTTATGAGATACCCTTCTTTTCAAAGGTTTTGATATCATCGTCATGATCTATGCATTTAAAATTTCGAGTATCTCATGTTGGTTTATCAAGCCTAATCTGGGTATTTTTAATACTCGGGTCAGATCCAAGTAGTTTCAGGTTTACTTGAAGACAGTTGGAGATTTCAGAGGAGAGCTAGAGATCTTCATCATCCTATAGACGTATTCAATTATCCGCTGCATCTATTGCATTTGTTTTGTTGTTTTTAACATTTGTAAGGACAGGATTGATAACTGTCCAGGCTGAATCTAAGTTAGACTCTGATATTCTATTTTAAAATTTTCCGTTATAAAGGTTATGATTGAAATAATATATGTTATTCCATTCGTGTGAGATTCTGTTCTATCTTTATTTTCTTTCTACCCTTAATGATCCGCTTATTCGTGCAATTTGAGTTGGACATGTGTGGTTTATTGTCAATTCAAAGGGTACAGAAAAACGGGCCATTACAGCATTAGAAGAAGTTCTAAGTGCTATCACGCCAACAGTCAGAGGAAATGGAAACACGACTTATACATCCACTATTTTATCTAATGGCTTCAAGCATAATAATACAGAAAAATGTATCTATTCGAAATTTACTGAACATTGTGGTATTATTATATGTCTGTATGTAGACGATCTACTCATATTTGGAACAAATATGGTAGACATTAATGAGACCAAGAAATACCCAACTTCATGTTTTAAGATGAAAGATCTAAATGAAGTTGACACTATATTAGGAATCAAAGTAAAGAAACATAGTGGAGGATATGCCTTATATCAATCTCATTACATTGAAAAATTACGTCTTAAATATAAACACTTAAATGTTAAAGAAGCAAGTAGTTCCTATGATTCTTCTATTAAATTATTTGTGAATTCTGATAGGGCAATAGCTCAACTAGAATATGCAAGCAGTATTGGCCTTCTCATGTATGCAATGCACTATACTCGTCCGGATATAGCCTTCGCAGTATGCAAGTTATCTAGGTATACACACAAACCAAGTGTTGCACATTGGAAAGCAATTTGTAGAATACATGGTGATCTTGAAAGAACCACCGATTTTGGACTTTAGTATGGAAATTTCCCAGCAGTTCTAAAAGAATATTTAGATGCAGGTGGTGCGACACCTGAAAATGAAAATAGAGGAACTATTGGATGGACTTTTACTCTTGGAGGTTATGTTATATCTTGGGCCTCCAAGAGGTAAATAGTTATAACACATTATACAATGGAAGATGAATTTATTGCCTTCGATGTATCGGGTAAGGAGGCGAAATGGCTAAAAAAATTATTATTAAAAATTGAGTTGTAGACTCAACCAATTTCAACAATTTCTGTGTATCATGATAGTGAAGCTACATTGTCTAGAGGTTATAATAAGATGTATAATGGAAAGTCTAGACATATAAGTCAAAGACATGCATATGTCAGAGAATTAATTATAAATGGTATCATTACTATTGTGTTCGCAAGATCAAAAAAAATTTGGCTGACCCACTAACAAAGGGATTACCAAGAGAAATGGTGAAAGGTACGAGTAATGCATGGGTCTAAAACCTGTTTAATCCCCTACAATGGAAACCGAACTTTAGACTACATTGTCTAAAGGTTTAAAAGGTAAGAACAAGTTGAAGACAAATGACTGTTAAACATAAAGTGTTAATGTTTATTTTGTTATGTTTTTTGGTGACCATTTGCCCATAGTAACAAGGACAAAAAAGAATGGACACCTATATAAACACAAGAAACAACATTTCAATAAAATTTGGATATAGCTTTATAAATTTTCTTGAAAACCAGGAAGAAATTAATAACCAGTCTATGGTTGTGGAATTTTACCGAAGCATGAGAACATTTATGTGTTGATACGTTCCATCGCATAGGATTTTAGTTTAAGTATTTACCACTAAACATTCTATTGGAACTTAAATGTACGAACAAAAAAATATTAAACTGAAAGAACTCTCTTATATGCATAAATGTACAATATTACAATATAGTGCTGGATTATTGGAAGACTAAAATATTAAATTTTCCCACATCACCAAAAATTCTCAACTACTCATATATATAATAGACTAGTTAATAGAATGGTGTGAAATGAAAAGACACGGGCTTAAGGAATTGGTGCATTATGGTTTGGGCCTATAAAATAAATATTAATATGTAAAAAGATTAGCACTTGGGCACTTATGGCACTTGGGCGCGTACGTGACTGAAATTGAGTAAATTCAACCATTGCTAAACAGTCAAAATTTTAAATTTTCGTTTTTCGAATGAACATACACATCGGTTCCTGAATTGGCTATTGCATTTTGAATGAACAAACACTTTTGTTCATGAATTGACTGTTGCACAACAGTCACATCCCTCCAAAAAGCCACTTCACGCTCTATATAAACAAACAAAATCTGGCTAGAAGAAATCATCTTCTTCCTCAAAAACTCCTCTCCATTTTCTATTTTAAGTGTATGTAAGATTACAAATTTGTTCATGCACACAACTACTGCTGCATGAACTACTGTTTGTTATGTCCTGGAGGAATTTCGTCATCATTCCCAAAGCATTCTTTTAGTAGGGTGACTATAATTCCTTAAGGAAAACGTAATCATACGGTGCCTCTAATACTCATTCTCGGATTTCACTTCTACTTCAGTTTCCAACAATCTTAAGGAATTATTATGGCTACATCAGAATTGACATACAAAACAACGAATCAGGAGTTCACCAATCTCGATCTATTTGATAACATACACCCATTGGAAAGACAAGATAATGTTCCTATTGACTACACGTGCTCAATGTTAACCTGTATCTGATGCCACCGCCTTCTGAAAAAGGCAGCGAAGAAGTTGTAATAGAAAGGAAGAAATGCAAAGAAGATGAAGTTGTATGCAGGGGTCATATTTTTAACCTCAATCTGATTAATTATAAGATCTCTTCACTTCTATCAAGTCACCATGGGAAATATGGAAAACCCTAGAGGCCTAATATAGTAACGAAAAGCAAGGCGCATATAAGTTTTTAATTTATGAATTTCTTGAATTTAAGATGCTTGGCAACACTTCTGTTCTAGATCAAGTTCATGTGTTACAGGTTATTTTTAATAAACTAAAAGATATCAAAATTAGCATACCTGAAGCATTACAAGTTAGGGTTGTTATATCCAAACTCCCTCAAACATGGAGTCATTATAGAAAGAAACATATGCACTCAATGGAGGATTTTTCCATGGAATATATTTAAAAGCATCTTCGTATTGAAGAAAAATCCAGAATCCATGAAATAATGATGTTTGAATCTGATTCTAACGTAAACACGGTGGTTAATAACCATAAATGGCATAAGGAAGCTGGAAAGCGAAAGAGGGACAACAACCTAAATAAAACAAGCAAGAAAGGAAAAGAATATTATTTCTGTGGAATGACAGGGCATTTCAAGGGAGACTGCAGATTCTTTAAGAAGCGAAAGAAGGAATATGGAAAGACCACTAACCATGGAAAGAAGTACCCAGATTCTACCTACGAATCAAACATGGTTCAACAAGATGAGTCTGAGATTGTTTCAATGATATCAAATTTAAACATTGATATGGTAACAAAATTAAACATGATCGATAACGCCAAGGATATTGTCTGGTGGTATGATTCAAGTGCTACCGTACATGTCTGCAATAACCAATCCATGTTCAAGTTCTATGAGAAAGTTTCCAATGATAACAAAGTACTTATGGGAAACAATAATACATCAACTATCATTGGAAAAGGGACATTTGTTTGAAAGGGATATGCTTGTAACAAGATGTTCAAATTAAGCATCAATAAAATGAACGAATTTTCTTATATTCTTGATTCATTGGATTTATGACATAATAGATTAGCGCACTTGAATTTTAAATCCTTAAAGTTTATGTCTAAAGAAGGTTTAACCTAGTATGAAGATAAAAACTCTGTCTAAATGTGAAACATGTATAAAAGCCAAAATATGCAAAAAGCCATTTCCCAAATCTGAAGGAAATACAGAGTTACTTGAGTTAATTCATTCTGATATTTGTGAATTAAATGATTTATTAACTAGAGGAGGGGATAGATATTTTGTTACTTTTATATATGATTATTCTAGATATACACATGTTTACTTAATGAAAACCAAAGATCGGGCTTTTGATATGTTTAAACATTGCAAAATCATAGTTGAAAATCAAAAGGAAAAGAAAATTTAATATACTACATGATTATAAGGGTGGGTAATGTTTCTCTATGGAGTTTTATTCTTTTTGTGAAGAAAATGGAATTATACATTAATCAAGTGCACCATATACCCTAAAACAAAATGGCTTGGCTAAACGAAAAAATAGAACATTAGTAGAAATGACTAATGCAACGATCTTAAATGCCAAACAACATGTAAATTTATGGGGAGAGGCACTTCTAACAGCATGTCATTGACATAACAGAATTCCATCAAGAAAAACAAAAGTATCTCCGTATGAATTATGGAAAGGTAGAAAACCAAGTTTGAAATATTTAAAGTTTGGGGTTGTTTGGCCTTTTATCGAATAACATATCCAAAAAGGAACAAAATAGGTCCAAGATATTTGAAAGGTGTATTCGTAGGCTATTCAGAGAATTCCAAAATATATTAGGTGCTAGACTTAGACTTTAATGTCATTATAAGTTAAGAGATGTTGAATTTATTGAAAATAAATTCATTTGTCTTTCCAATCAGTCTTGGATCTAACTCAAATTGTCCATGATAAAGACAATGAAATGACTGAAAAACGATTTCTAGTAAAAAAAAAGTCTTTAAGCATACCAAATGAACATAAAAGAAGTCAAAGAGCAAGGAAAATTTAAGAGTTGGGACCAGAGTTCGTTTCATCTGATGATGTAGTTAATCTTGTCATAGGTGATAGAAGTAATATTATCGGTAAGATAACTTATGTCCTAAGTACAGAAGAGGATCCTAAAACCTTTGAAGAAGTAATGACTTCTAGGTATGCTGCTTTCTGGAAAGAAGAAATAGAAGATGAAATGGATTCAATTCTATCTAATAATACTAGGGAATTGACCGACTTAACTAATGGATCAAAACTGATTGGAAGCAAATGAGTATTTCATAGAAAATACAATACAGATGGATCGATATAAACTTTCAAATCAAGACTTGTTGCCAAAAGGTTCAGACAGAAGGAACGTATTGATTTCTTCAATACATATGCTCCTATTTCAAGATTAATATCCATTAGAGTTCTATTTTATCTTGCTTCTATATATGGATTGCATGTACATCAAATGGATGGTAAGACTTCCCTTTTAAGTGGTAAACTAGACGAAGAAGTATACATGGAACAACTAAAAGGTTTTGTTATACTTGGAAATGGGCACAAAGTTTGCAAGCTTGTTAAGTCCTTATATGGATTGAAACAAGCACCAAAATAGTGGCATGAGTGGTTTGATTCTGTGATTTTATCTAATGGTTTCAAGCATAATAATGTAGACAAATGTATCCATTCGAAATTTACCGAAAGTTATGGTATTGTCATGTGTACATGGATGATCTACTCATATTTGGCACAAATATGGAAGGCAATAATAAGACCAAGAAATATCTAACTTTTTGTTTTAAGATGAAAGATCTAAAATAAGTTGACACTATATTAGGAATCAAAGTAAGGAAACATAGTGGAGGATATGCCTTATGTCAATCTCATTACATTGGAAAATTTCTTCTTAAATATAAATACTTAAATGTTAAAGAAGCAAATAGTCCCTATAATTCTTCTATTAAATTATTTGCAAATTCTGATAGGGCAATAGCTTAACTAGAATATGCAAGCATTATTTACTATCTTATGTATACAATGCACTATACTTGCTCGATATTGCATCTGAAGTGTGCAAGTTATGTAGATATATGCACAAACCAAGTGTTGCATATTGAAAAGCAATTTGTAGAATCCTAGGTTATCTTAAAATAACCATCGATTTAGGACTTTAGTATGAAATTTCCCAACATTTCTAGAAGAATATTTAAATGAAAATGGAGGAAAACCTGAAAATGAAAATAGAGGAACTACTGGATGGACTTTTACTCTTGAAGGTAGTGCTATATCTTAGGCCTCCAAGAAGCAAACAGTCATAACACATTCTACGATGGAAGCCAAATTTATTGCCTTAGATACATCGGGTAAGGAGGTAGAATGGCTAAGAAATTTATTTTTAGAAATATAGTTGTGGCCACAACCGATGTTAGCTATTTCTATAGATTATGATAGCGAAGTTATATTGTCTAGAGCTTATATTAAGATTTATAATGGAAAGTCTAGACATATAAGTCTAAGTCATGCATATGTTTGACAATTAATTGTATATGGTATCATTACTATTGTATTCATAGTAACAAAGAAAAATTTGGAAGACCCGCTAACAAATGGATTGCCAATAGAAATGGTGAAAGCTACTAGTAGTGCAATGGGTCTGAAACCATCCTAATCACCTACAATGGAAATTAAAACTTAAACCACATTGTCTAAAGGTTTAAACGGTAAGAACATGTAACGACCCAGAATTTACATTAATTAAAATTTATTTATTTAATTAATTTTAAATATTAATAAGTGAAATTAATAAGTCGAATAATTTATTTTTCGAATATTGGATTTAATTGGATAATTAAATCTATGATTTAATATTTAAATTACAGAAATAATTGAAAATTGGATTTAAAATGATTAAAATTTATTTGGAAAATTTTATTTAATCATACTGGAGTTATAGTGATGTTATAGAACTTTTAAAATTGAATTAAAAGTTAATCTGTGAAAATTGAATATTTTAATATTTAATCGACTAGTGAAATTGACCATTTTTCGATCAGTCTCAGAATTGGACAAAACTAGTTCCATTGGATTCATAATAGATAGTTATTATCGGATTTCAAATTTCGTAGCAAACGGAGTTGTCGTCTGACCGTGGCAGCTCGAAACGCATCGAAATCGTTTTAATTTTAATTCGGCGAGTTAAAATAGTCATTTTTCAAAAAGTCTCGGATTTTGACGAAACTAGTTTCATCGGATCCGTAATGTGATATTATTGTATGGTTTCAAATTTCGTGTCAATCGGAGTTACCGTTTGTCCGGGGCAAGCCAAAACGCCTCGAAATCGATTTAAATCGGTTTAATTTAAATTGATCGTTTTATTTCATAACTCACACAGATGTCCGAATTAGCTTCCGAAACCTATTCCATTGTGTCCGGAATGCGGGATAAACCCTAGATATGTTAGTCACTGGGCGTAAATCGGAGTTTGAAAAACCGGAATGAATAGTGTTCGATATTTTCTATAAATAGGCCATTATTCTTCACAAAATAAAAAAAAAGCTAGGGTTTCAAAGAGCCGGCCGCCACTTCAATATTCAAAGGCCAGGAATGCTCGATTCTTTCTTCCCTTTTTTCTTCAAAACCGATAACAATTATCAAATGTCTTCAACTACAAGTTTGTAGATCTCGTCGAGACGAAGACATCCATACGGTGATGATCATGTGGAGTGGATCGACATGGCGGCAGTTCGAGCGTGAAGTATGGCATTCCTTGTGACGTATCGGGTTTTGCCCGCTCGAAAATCAACATCCGTACTTCACATTGTACTAGAATGCCGCAGATTCGACCGTTCAAATCCGATTCGTCGGAGCTATAACACAATTAAGTAAACAACACAGCGGAAGAAAAGAATAATACATTGATATACAATATCTGATACAATAGAGTGATACAATGAATATCAATATACATCAGAGATATGATACAACAAATAGCAGCGGAAAAGAAAACGATAACAACAGCAGCGGAACAATATCAATAGAAGTGATAACAATGATCTTCAGACAAGAATGAATCCACAACTTCAAGATAAGCAACTCCGATGAATGAACTAGCTCCAGATAATCTACTAAACCTGAATATCTGAAAAGAAACCCAACTCTAGACTGCTCGTGTGGAAAATTATGAGCACCCAGAGTTTAGGAAAGGAACAATAAACTCCGGATCAGTCACGGGACTGGTGTGAGCAACAAAAACAGTTTTATCTTTTAAAACAACAGCAAAAGAATTTTAAACATTGAAATCCGCAATGCTTTTGAAAAATGAAACTACCATAAGACCTCCCGCCACACACACAATGCAAACGCAGAATTGGAGGAGATTTCTTCTTATGATAGTCAAAGATGCTTACTACGCAAAATCATTGAATTATTATTATTAGTGCATAGTGGAAAACAATTTGAAAGTATAATATTAATCTTAGCCAGCATAGGTACCATTATACTATGCCTACTATAGCTACCATATTAGATGGCAGATTCTACAACTAAAACCGTACAAGTTCGTATTTGAGAAATGGATTTCCAACAAATGGTCAGGCTAAGGAACTTCCTATTCCACGAAAGAAACGCCTCTGGCGGGACGCTCCGAGAGACAAACTGCTCTCTGCCAACAAGGCCGGGTTACCCCTGTAACAGGTAACTCACGAATATGCCACCTCCCGGTCCTTTGGGACCTTTATCCGAGCGCTCTGTATCCAACATCACACATAATAAATAAGTGTATCCACATGAGTAAGTATCAGGGCTCCATACCATAACACCACCCCTTTCCAGAAGGAAATGACATACCCTAAAGGGCGCGACCCTCATAACCTTGCCGCAACATTCCTGTTTCGACCATTTCCGGGTTGTGAGGCCCTGACGAAGTCTCGTCCACAAAGCTACGCTTTGTCACAAAGCCATGCTTTGGGTCAACAGATGATCAACCTATGATCACAAAGATAAATGATCAAACAAATGATCATATCACAAATGATCAAACACTGATCATCACACAGCAACACTCAGCATGTCACATTACCAAATTGGGATATATCGCTGATAAATTTCAACTACATAACCTCTGAGCTCGTACGTCTCAGAGAAGGGTGTTAAGCTAAGAGAATAAATTCTCCGCCACCAACAGAAATGTATTTGAAAGAAATCAGCTTTATATCTCAAAGTGTAATGTCAGACATGTAACCATACAAGTCTGTTCCGGGATCGAACAGAACCGAAGGCACTTCTCACGAAGCCCTTGCACATCCGGATAATTTCCAATCACGTCCGGACTTCCCATCACAAAAGAGTGATATAAATCTCTATACCGGAGCAACTCGGTGCAGAGACATTCGACAGGTTGTCCTTTCATTTTCGAAAAATATCCGGTCTTCAACACCGGTCTTCAAATGCTATCCATAACGTCGAATCACTTATTCGGAATGGGTTATGTGACACAAAGGTCCTCTCCCGGCTAAACCGAATAATGAGCGCAATATTTAAAAACATATGGATATTGGGATTTCAATTAAGTCACAACTTAAACCCAAACTTTCTTTTCAAATGGTTTAACAAATTACCATTTCAGATCTTTTAAACAAAAAGATTCATTTTAACAACCTTCAACGGTTTAAAACAATTTCCACACTTTAATCTTTTAAATAAAAGATTTAATCACAGATTTTCCAAATTAATTCCCATTTCAATTTGATTAACTCGTTAAATCTTTAAATCAAAGATTTAACTTATAGTTTTTGAAACAATTTCATTTCAAATGGTTAAACAATTCATCATTTTAAATCTGTTAAAAATAAACAGATTTAATTCATAGCTTTCAAAAACAATTCATTCATAACTTGGAAAACCATTTTTCAATTCAGTCTTGAAATTCCTTTAATTAAATTGGAATTTCATTTCTTATCTGAAAGCTTTTATTCCTTTAAAACAAACAGTTTTTATTTTGGAAATCTGATTCATTTATACGAGTTAAGGTTCTTGGGTTAAATCCAAATTCTCAAAATTTTACTTTTAAAATGGTTTAACTTCATATAAACACATTTATAACATTTTTAATCCCTAGTTTCAAATCATAGGATTCAATTTCAAACTTGAATTCAAATTTAAATCAAATTATTTAAATTTCAAAACTCGATTAAGTTATTCAAAATAACTTTTATCTTTGAAATTCCATTTCAAAAGCTTTTCACTTTAAACCCAAATTTCCAATTTCAAAATCAATTGAAATTAAAATTTCAATTTTAAAAACATCAAATTTAAATTATCTGTGACTTAACCGATTTCCACGTGAAATCCATATTTGTGTGTGTAAAAGTGTGGTCCAGGGGTTTAACACAATAGTGCAACACGATGAATCATCACAGATCAAAATACGGGATATAGTTGATAAGCGGTATAAACTATAACGCTTATCGTTCATGCACAGATCACAGATATATATAAATTTCAGATAAATAAACTGCAGTAAAGGTTACGCACCAATCAGAATATATCACAAAGCATCACAGATCAGGAAATATCAAACAATTCAATCATCCAATCAAATCCAAATATTCATAAGTAAGGTCAGTTAATTATCTGATTTATTCAAATTTGATTAATTACTTATGAATTTCTAATCCGGGTTAATTAATCATAATTTAATTACAAATTATTTGAAATAAATCTTTCTTTCAAAATTTATTAGTTAACCTTTACTTATTATCTAATCCATCTTAATTAATGAATCAATTAACTTTTAATTTTTTTTATAAGTCTTAATTAATCACATTCATTAATTAATTCTTTAATTATTAACAAATAATTATCCTTGATTCCTAATCATCATTCAAGTTATTACATTCCGTAGTTATCTATTAATTACTTCTCTAAGTAATTGTACTTTCAAATTATCAAGTGATTACTCTAAATAAATTCACTTAAGGAATTAACTTGAACAAATTCGATTAACTCGATGACTTACATTGAATAATCAATTCCATAATTACTGTCATTAAGTAGTTCTACCATTTATTATCATTAAATTAATCTAAATTTATTGTTAAAGATTTAATCACATTCATTAATTATCCAAATGATCTTAGTTAATGATTTTTTATTTATTAACTATTAAATTTCTTTAATTACCTTTTAAAGAAAATTCTTATTTTAATCATTACTCACAATATGTTTGAAACATTGTTTCACTCTTCCGTTTGAACTTTCATTTTTTAAATTCCAGGTTTAAACTAACACTAATCGAACTTTAAATCAATTTATAAATTAACTTTAAAATCTTAAATTACAAATTTAAAGCAAATCTTAGTTATCAAGGGATTTTAAATCAAATCCACTAAAGTTTCAAAATATTTATTTATTTAAAATATTTAGACTTTTAAAACTTCTTCCATTTCAAAGACTGGAATTTTAAACACTTAATTATTCTCAGTTTAATTTGATCAAAATTTTGAAACCCACATTTTAAAAACTGTTAAACCTGGGTACTGTTAAAAGCTTGAAAACAAAACAACCCGAGACCCCCAACTTTTACTTCGAGAAAAAGATAAATTTACCCGAGCCAAAATGTATTTTTCCCGAGTATATACTCGAGTTAACCTGGACACTGTTAAAACTGAGAAAAACAAAGTCACCCGAGTTCACCTATATTTACTTCGAGGAAAATGAGGATCCACTCGAGCCAAAACAGATTCTACTCGAGCAGACCTCGAGTTTCATTTCCCTGCCATCATCAAAGAAAACCACAACCACCAGAAACATTCGACTGTGCACGTGCACAGCACCAGCCCCCACTTCCGATCAACCGCAACCATCTCCACATCACGGCGACCACCTGTACGTCCTTTCCCAGACTTCCGATCAACACCTCTGACTCGAAATCGAATTCGAGTACATCACCACCTGGAACAAAAACAGGAACTTCACCAATCCCTGGAAACATCACCGTCCTCGCTGCCTCGTCCACCGTAACGCCTGAAGTTCTGGCCACCGCTTCGTCAAACATCCCACTACCAATACCTAGAAGTTCGCAACACTCGATCGAGCTACGACTTTGAACGAGACAAATAACCGTGACACTTAAAAACTAGGTTTACAAACGAGAAAACGTTGCCACCGGCTCCACGTTGATCTGGCCACCTCGACTCCATTTTTCCTAGCTTCACCCATCACTCCTCTACCTCTCAACCAACCCACAACGCCTCCAGTCGACGAGGTAACCCACGGCACCCCAAAAAGCTCAAAACAGTGAAACTGAAACTGCTCTTTCACCAAAGTTTTAAAAATTATAATTCTTGTCTTAAAAATCATGGCTTTGCATGATGTTTCGATTTATACTCCTAAATCTTTAAAACCAGAAGTTTGATTTTTAAACTTATTGAAGTTGAGCTGTGTTCTTTAGTTTCCAGAGTCATTTACAAAATAATTCAACTTAAATAAATTTTTAATACTTGGATTATAGTTAAACAATCAACTATTGTTTACATCTTACCTTCAAACAAATGATAGATTTTGAGAAGAAGGTTTATTTACAGAACTACAAAAAAACAAGGAGCAGGTAACAGAGTGTAGAAGAACAGATATGCCAGACTTACACCAACATATATACATATATAAGATATATGTCATCACAGAGGGAAGCATACCAGATTTACTTAAGTTATAAGTTTAAATAAAAAGTTACTCACTGCTTTAAAGAGGAAGAACAGAGACTTGTTTTTGAAATCTGTTTTGAACTTGAAAAACTGGAAAATGTTTTCCACTTTGATCTTCTTGCCTTGCTGTTGTCTGATGTTTAATTGTATTTGATGATGTAGAATGAAGTCTTGTTCAAGTTTATAAATGGAAGTTTTTATTTTTAGTCTTGTTTAGTTCGAACTGAAATGGGAATAGCTTCCAGGTTGAAGTTTAAAACAATTTACAGGGTTAATATTTTTTTTCCATTGTCAGAGATTTTTATAAAATGTGGAGGCTGAAAGAAGTTTTATGCAATTCGTATAGATTATGTTTGCTGCTAGGATATGCACATTTAATGCTATTTGTACTTGATGTTCCCTTTGATACTTATCCCTATTTTATACACTTGCCTTAGACTTAAACTACAAGCTATAGGTAAAATATATTTTTACTTTGTATTTTGCTTTTGTTTTCCTTAAGTTTTGCAGGCATATATCCTATTCGAACATCAGTTTATGTTTCGAAACATGATTGAAATGTGATCCTTTACTTTGTTCCATTTGCTAAAAGATATTGGTGACTTGCATTTATGACTTGTACAAAAAGATATATTTTGTTTTCTTTCTTTTGCAAGCTTTAATACTTCGGCTGAGATGATATAGGGATGGTTTGCATACTTGTTTGTAATTGTTCGAGTTGTATTTTCTTTTTACTTTGTTTTTATTCCTATTTTATTCTATATGTTGTTTGTTAGAATTTATATAAGTGTTACTTTTATTTTTATAATTTATCTCATTATATATATATCTATTTTAATTTGTCAAATTTATTTTCTATTCCTAGTTTAATCATCTACATTTAATTTTATTACTTATCATACATATACTTTTATTTCTAGCTTAAACATTTATTATTATTAAACTCTAATACTAAATATTTTATTTTCATAAATATTATTTAACTTCAAATTTCCATCATTTTTAATATTATTATCGATCATTTATTTATAATTTAAACTCAAGTCAAATATATATCTATATATTTATTATTTTCAAATTCACTCATATTTGAATCGGGGAAACTCGCATCACTTAAATCGATTAATTTCACAACTTTAATTCAAAAATTGAATTAATTATCAATTTAAATGTAATTAAAATTCGGGGTCGTTACAGACTTCCCCCCTTAAAAGAATTTCGTCCTCGAAATTGCCAAGGAGACAAAAAGATAGACGAAACAGGATTTATCAAATCAACTGAACATCTGTTCTGCATTTGGCTTACCAAATCAGAATATCAATAACATATACAAGAACGAATTTGTTTTAACACTTCAGAAGGTACTCGGGTTATCCAGATCTACGAAATATGCAGGAGCATCGGTTAGTTCGAAGAGATAACTAACCATTCGTAGAACATATCGGACCCAAAGAATAGATAGAGATATATGGATATAATTTCAAAATTTTCAGTTTAGAACTAAGGTATACCTATCAACCATAGCAAACAAGGCAACCAATTCATCCATACAAACAATTTTGGTCTATTTGGAGTTTACGTCCCATTCAAATATATCGAATCTCCTTCCTGGATTTACCAGAAACTATCGAAGAATTGAGAAAAGATGTTGAACAAAAGAGATTGATAGAGAAAAGATTGTTTCCTTGTTGTTACAGGGTATTGACCATTTATAATCGTATTTCCCTGTCCCCTATCTCGTCCTCTTCTTGCACTCATATCTACTATCAGTGGATAGTAAGAGAATTTACTGAGGTTTTCGAACGGATATATGAGGAATACTCATTCTAGAGTATACTTCACCCGATCTCTATTGAGCTACTTAATGTGTTACACTCCTGAGCTAAAGTTCAACCTTAGCTCTGATACCACATGTGACGTATCGGGTTTTGCCCGCTCGAAAATCAACATCCGTACTTCACATTGTACTAGAATGCCGCAGATTCGACCGTTCAAATCCGATTCGCCGGAGCTATAACACAATTAAGTAAACAACACAGCGGAAGAAAAGAATAATACATTGATATACAATATCTGATACAATAGAGTGATACAATGAATATCAATATACATCAGAGATATGATACAACAAATAGCAGCGGAAAAGAAAACGATAACAACAGCAGCGGAACAATATCAATAGAAGTGATAACTCCAAAATGATCTTCAGACAAGAATGAATCCACAACTTCAAGATAAGCAACTCCGATGAATGAACTAGCTCCAGATAATCTACTAAACCTGAATATCTGAAAAGAAACCCAACTCTAGACTGCTCGTGTGGAAAATTATGAGCACCCAGAGTTTAGGAAAGGAACAATAAACTCCGGATCAGTCATGGGACTGGTGTGAGCAACAAAAACAGTTTTATCTTTTAAAACAATAGCAAAAGAATTTTAAACATTGAAATCCGCAATGCTTTTGAAAAATGAAACTACCATAAGACCTCCCGCCACACACACAATGCAAACGCAGAATTGGAGGAGATTTCTTCTTATGATAGTCAAAGATGCTTACTATGCAAAATCATTGAATTATTATTATTAGTGCATAATGGAAAACAATTTGAAAGTATAATATTAATCTTAGCCAGCATAGGTACCATTATACTATGCCTACTATAGCTACCATATTAGATGGCAGATTCTACAACTAAAACCGTACAAGTTCGTATTTGAGAAATGGATTTCCAACAAATGGTCAGGCTAAGGAACTTCCTATTCCACGAAAGAAACGCCTCTGGCGGGACGCTCCGAGAGACAAACTGCTCTCTGCCAACAAGGCCGGGTTACCCCTGTAACAGGTAACTCACGAATATGCCACCTCCCGGTCCTTTGGGACCTTTATCCGAGCGCTCGGTATCCAACATCACACATAATAAATAAGTGTATCCACATGAGTAAGTATCAGGGCTCCATACCATAACACCACCCCTTTCCAGAAGGAAATAACATACCCTAAAGGGCGCGACCCTCATAACCTTGCCGCAACATTCCTGTTTCGACCATTTCCGGGTTGTGAGGCCCTGACGAAGTCTCGTCCACAAAGCTACGCTTTGTCACAAAGCCATGCTTTGGGTCAACAGATGATCAACCTATGATCACAAAGATAAATGATCAAACAAATGATCATATCACAAATGATCAAACACTGATCATCACACAGCAACACTCAGCATGTCACATTACCAAATTGGGATATATCGCTGATAAATTTCAACTACATAACCTCTGAGCTCGTACGTCTCAGAGAAGGGTGTTAAGCTAAGAGAATAAATTCTCCGCCACCAACAGAAATGTATTTGAAAGAAATCAGCTTTATATCTCAAAGTGTAATGTCAGACATGTAACCATACAAGTCTGTTCCGGGATCGAACAGAACCGAAGGCACTTCTCACGAAGCCCTTGCACATCCGGATAATTTCCAATCACGTCCGGACTTCCCATCACAAAAGAGTGATATAAATCTCTATACCGGAGCAACTCGGTGCAGAGACATTCGACAGGTTGTCCTTTCATTTTCGAAAAATATCCGGTCTTCAACACCGGTCTTCAAATGCTATCCATAACGTCGAATCACTTATTCGGAATGGGTTATGTGACACAAAGGTCCTCTCCCGGCTAAACCGAATAATGAGCGCAATATTTAAAAACATATGGATATTGGGATTTCAATTAATTCACAACTTAAACCCAAACTTTCTTTTCAAATGGTTTAACAAATTACCATTTCAGATCTTTTAAACAAAAAGATTCATTTTAACAACCTTCAACGGTTTAAAACAATTTCCACACTTTAATCTTTTAAATAAAAGATTTAATCACAGATTTTCCAAATTAATTCCCATTTCAATTTGATTAACTCGTTAAATCTTTAAATCAAAGATTTAACTTATAGTTTTTGAAACAATTTCATTTCAAATGGTTAAACAATTCATCATTTTAAATCTGTTAAAAATAAACAGATTTAATTCATAGCTTTCAAAAACAATTCATTCATAACTTGGAAAACCATTTTTCAATTCAGTCTTGAAATTCCTTTAATTAAATTGGAATTTCATTTCTTATCTGAAAGCTTTTATTCCTTTAAAACAAACAGTTTTTATTTTGGAAATCTGATTCATTTATACGAGTTAAGGTTCTTGGGTTAAATCCAAATTCTCAAAATTTTACTTTTAAAATGGTTTAACTTCATATAAACACATTTATAACATTTTTAATCCCTAGTTTCAAATCATAGGATTCAATTTCAAACTTGAATTCAAATTTAAATCAAATTATTTAAATTTCAAAACTCGATTAAGTTATTCAAAATAACTTTTATCTTTGAAATTCCATTTCAAAAGCTTTTCACTTTAAACCCAAATTTCCAATTTCAAAATCAATTGAAATTAAAATTTCAATTTTAAAAACATCAAATTTAAATTATCTGTGACTTAACCGATTTCCACGTGAAATCCATATTTGTGTGTGTAAAAGTGTGATCCAGGGGTTTAACACAATAGTGCAACACGATGAATCATCACAGATCAAAATACAGGATATAGTTGATAAGCGGTATAAACTATAACGCTTATCGTTCATGCACAGATCACAGATATATATAAATTTCAGATAAATAAACTGCAGTAAAGGTTACGCACCAATCAGAATATATCACAAAGCATCACAGATCAGGAAATATCAAACAATTCAATCATCCAATCAAATCCAAATATTCATAAGTAAGGTCAGTTAATTATCTGATTTATTCAAATTTGATTAATTACTTATGAATTTCTAATCCGGGTTAATTAATCATAATTTAATTACAAATTATTTGAAATAAATCTTTCTTTCAAAATTTATTAGTTAACCTTTACTTATTATCTAGTCCATCTTAATTAATGAATCAATTAACTTTTAATTTTTTTTATAAGTCTTAATTAATCACATTCATTAATTAATTCTTTAATTATTAACAAATAATTATCCTTGATTCCTAATCATCATTCAAGTTATTACATTCCGTAGTTATCTATTAATTACTTCTCTAAGTAATTGTACTTTCAAATTATCAAGTGATTACTCTAAATAAATTCACTTAAGGAATTAACTTGAACAAATTCGATTAACTCGATGACTTACATTGAATAATCAATTCCATAATTACTGTCATTAAGTAGTTCTACCATTTATTATCATTAAATTAATCTAAATTTATTGTTAAAGATTTAATCACATTCATTAATTATCCAAATGATCTTAGTTAATGATTTTTTATTTATTAACTATTAAATTTCTTTAATTACCTTTTAAAGAAAATTCTTATTTTAATCATTACTCACAATATGTTTGAAACATTATTTCACTCTTCCTTTTGAACTTTCATTTTTTAAATTCCAGGTTTAAACTAACACTAATCGAACTTTAAATCAATTTATAAATTAACTTTAAAATCTTAAATTACAAATTTAAAGCAAATCTTAGTTATCAAGGGATTTTAAATCAAATCCACTAAAGTTTCAAAATATTTATTTATTTAAAATATTTAGACTTTTAAAACTTCTTCCATTTCAAAGACTGGAATTTTAAACACTTAATTATTCTCAGTTTAATTTGATCAAAATTTTGAAACCCACATTTTAAAAACTGTTAAACCTGGGTACTGTTAAAAGCTTGAAAACAAAACAACCCGAGACCCCCAACTTTTACTTCGAGAAAAAGATAAATTTACCCGAGCCAAAATGTATTTTTCCCGAGTATATACTCGAGTTAACCTGGACACTGTTAAAACTGAGAAAAACAAAGTCACCCGAGTTCACCTATATTTACTTCGAGGAAAATGAGGATCCACTCGAGCCAAAACAGATTCTACTCGAGCAGACCTCGAGTTTCATTTCCCTGCCATCATCAAAGAAAACCACAGCCACCAGAAACATTCGACTGTGCACGTGCACAGCACCAGCCCCCACTTCCGATCAACCGCAACCATCTCCACATCACGGCGACCACCTGTACGTCCTTTCCCAGACTTCCGATCAACACCTCTGACTCGAAATCGAATTCGAGTACATCACCACCTGGAACAAAAACAGGAACTTCACCAATCCCTGGAAACATCACCGTCCTCGCTGCCTCGTCCACCGTAACGCCTGAAGTTCTGGCCACCGCTTCGTCAAACATCCCACTACCAATACCTAGAAGTTCGCAACACTCGATCGAGCTACGACTTCGAACGAGACAAATAACCGTGACACTTAAAAACTAGGTTTACAAACGAGAAAACGTTGCCACCGGCTCCACGTTGATCTGGCCACCTCGACTCCATTTTTCCTAGCTTCACCCATCACTCCTCTACCTCTCGACCAACCCACAACGCCTCCAGTCGACGAGGTAACCCACGGCACCCCAAAAAGCTCAAAACAGTGAAACTGAAACTGCTCTTTCACCAAAGTTTTAAAAATTATAATTCTTGTCTTAAAAATCATGGCTTTGCATGATGTTTCGATTTATACTCCTAAATCTTTAAAACCAAAAGTTTGATTTTTAAACTTATTGAAGTTGAGCTGTGTTCTTTAATTTCCAGAGTCATTTACAAAATAATTCAACTTAAATAAATTTTTAATACTTGGATTATAGTTAAACAACCAACTATTGTTTACATCTTACCTTCAAACAAATGATAGATTTTGAGAAGAAGGTTTATTTACAGAACTACAAAAAAACAAGGAGCAGGTAACAGAGTGTAGAAGAACAGATATGCCAGACTTACACCAACATATATACATATATAAGATATATGTCATCACAGAGGGAAGCATACCAGATTTACTTAAGTTATAAGTTTAAATAAAAAGTTACTCACTGCTTTAAAGAGGAAGAACAGAGACTTGTTTTTGAAATCTGTTTTGAACTTGAAAAACTGGAAAATGTTTTCCACTTTGATCTTCTTGCCTTGCTGTTGTCTGATGTTTAATTGTATTTGATGATGTAGAATGAAGTCTTGTTCAAGTTTATAAATGGAAGTTTTTATTTTTAGTATACCACATGTGACGTATCGGGTTTTGCCCGCTCGAAAATCAACATCCGTACTTCACATTGTACTAGAATGCCGCAGATTCGACCGTTCAAATCCGATTCGCCGGAGCTATAACACAATTAAGTAAACAACACAGCGGAAGAAAAGAATAATACATTGATATACAATATCTGATACAATAGAGTGATACAATGAATATCAATATACATCAGAGATATGATACAACAAATAGCAGCGGAAAAGAAAACGATAACAACAGCAGCGGAACAATATCAATAGAAGTGATAACTCCAAAATGATCTTCAGACAAGAATGAATCCACAACTTCAAGATAAGCAACTCCGATGAATGAACTAGCTCCAGATAATCTACTAAACCTGAATATTTGAAAAGAAACCCAACTCTAGACTGCTCGTATGGAAAATTATGAGCACCCAGAGTTTAGGAAAGGAACAATAAACTCCGGATCAGTCATGGGACTGGTGTGAGCAACAAAAACAGTTTTATCTTTTAAAACAACAGCAAAAGAATTTTAAACATTGAAATCCGCAATGCTTTTGAAAAATGAAACTACCATAAGACCTCCCGCCACACACACAATGCAAACGCAGAATTGGAGGAGATTTCTTCTTATGATAGTCAAAGATGCTTACTACGCAAAATCATTGAATTATTATTATTAGTGCATAGTGGAAAACAATTTGAAAGTATAATATTAATCTTAGCCAGCATAGGTACCATTATACTATGCCTACTATAGCTACCATATTAGATGGCAGATTCTACAACTAAAACCGTACAAGTTCGTATTTGAGAAATGGATTTCCAACAAATGGTCAGGCTAAGGAACTTCCTATTCCACGAAAGAAACGCCTCTGGCGGGACGCTCCGAGAGACAAACTGCTCTCTGCCAACAAGGCCGGGTTACCCCTGTAACAGGTAACTCACGAATATGCCACCTCCCGGTCCTTTGGGACCTTTATCCGAGCGCTCGGTATCCAACATCACACATAATAAATAAGTGTATCCACATGAGTAAGTATCAGGGCTCCATACCATAACACCACCCCTTTCCAGAAGGAAATGACATACCCTAAAGGGCGCGACCCTCATAACCTTGCCGCAACATTCCTGTTTCGACCATTTCCGGGTTGTGAGGCCCTGACGAAGTCTCGTCCACAAAGCTACGCTTTGTCACAAAGCCATGCTTTGGGTCAACAGATGATCAACCTATGATCACAAAGATAAATGATCAAACAAATGATCATATCACAAATGATCAAACACTGATCATCACACAGCAACACTCAGCATGTCACATTACCAAATTGGGATATATCGCTGATAAATTTCAACTACATAACCTCTGAGCTCGTACGTCTCAGAGAAGGGTGTTAAGCTAAGAGAATAAATTCTCCACCACCAACAGAAATGTATTTGAAAGAAATCAGCTATATATCTCAAAGTGTAATGTCAGACATGTAACCATACAAGTCTGTTCCGAGATCGAACAGAACCGAAGGCACTTCTCACGAAGCCCTTGCACATCCGGATAATTTCCAATCACGTCCGGACTTCCCATCACAAAAGAGTGATATAAATCTCTATACCGGAGCAACTCGGTGCAGAGACATTCGACAGGTTGTCCTTTCATTTTCGAAAAATATCCGGTCTTCAACACCGGTCTTCAAATGCTATCCATAACGTCGAATCACTTATTCGGAATGGGTTATGTGACACAAAGGTCCTCTCCCGGCTAAACCGAATAATGAGCGCAATATTTAAAAACATATGGATATTGGGATTTCAATTAAGTCACAACTTAAACCCAAACTTTCTTTTCAAATGGTTTAACAAATTACCATTTCAGATCTTTTAAACAAAAAGATTCATTTTAACAACCTTCAACGGTTTAAAACAATTTCCACACTTTAATCTTTTAAATAAAAGATTTAATCACAGATTTTCCAAATTAATTCCCATTTCAATTTGATTAACTCGTTAAATCTTTAAATCAAAGATTTAACTTATAGTTTTTGAAACAATTTCATTTCAAATGGTTAAACAATTCATCATTTTAAATCTGTTAAAAATAAACAGATTTAATTCATAGCTTTCAAAAACAATTCATTCATAACTTGGAAAACCATTTTTCAATTCAGTCTTGAAATTCCTTTAATTAAATTGGAATTTCATTTCTTATCTGAAAGCTTTTATTCCTTTAAAACAAACAGTTTTTATTTTGGAAATCTGATTCATTTATACGAGTTAAGGTTCTTGGGTTAAATCCAAATTCTCAAAATTTTACTTTTAAAATGGTTTAACTTCATATAAACACATTTATAACATTTTTAATCCCTAGTTTCAAATCATAGGATTCAATTTCAAACTTGAATTCAAATTTAAATCAAATTATTTAAATTTCAAAACTCGATTAAGTTATTCAAAATAACTTTTATCTTTGAAATTCCATTTCAAAAGCTTTTCACTTTAAACCCAAATTTCCAATTTCAAAATCAATTGAAATTAAAATTTCAATTTTAAAAACATCAAATTTAAATTATCTATGACTTAATCGATTTCCACGTGAAATCCATATTTGTGTGTGTAAAAGTGTGGTCTAGGGGTTTAACACAATAGTGCAACACGATGAATCATCACAGATCAAAATACGGGATATAGTTGATAAGCGGTATAAACTATAACGCTTATCGTTCATGCACAGATCACAGATATATATAAATTTCAGATAAATAAACTGCAGTAAAGGTTACGCACCAATCAGAATATATCACAAAGCATCACAGATCAGGAAATATCAAACAATTCAATCATCCAATCAAATCCAAATATTCATAAGTAAGGTCAGTTAATTATCTGATTTATTCAAATTTGATTAATTACTTATGAATTTCTAATCCGGGTTAATTAATCATAATTTAATTACAAATTATTTGAAATAAATCTTTCTTTCAAAATTTATTAGTTAACCTTTACTTATTATCTAATCCATCTTAATTAATGAATCAATTAACTTTTAATTTTTTTTTATAAGTCTTAATTAATCACATTCATTAATTAATTCTTTAATTATTAACAAATAATTATCCTTGATTCCTAATCATCATTCAAGTTATTACATTCCGTAGTTATCTATTAATTACTTCTCTAAGTAATTGTACTTTCAAATTATCAAGTGATTACTCTAAATAAATTCACTTAAGGAATTAACTTGAACAAATTCAATTAACTCGATGACTTACATTGAATAATCAATTCCATAATTACTGTCATTAAGTAGTTCTACCATTTATTATCATTAAATTAATCTAAATTTATTGTTAAAGATTTAATCACATTCATTAATTATCCAAATGATCTTAGGTAATGATTTTTTATTTATTAACTATTAAATTTCTTTAATTACCTTTTAAAGAAAATTCTTATTTTAATCATTACTCACAATATGTTTGAAACATTGTTTCACTCTTCCTTTTGAACTTTCATTTTTTAAATTCCAGGTTTAAACTAACACTAATCGAACTTTAAATCAATTTATAAATTAACTTTAAAATCTGAAATTACAAATTTAAAGCAAATCTTAGTTATCAAGGGATTTTAAATCAAATCCACTAAAGTTTCAAAATATTTATTTATTTAAAATATTTAGACTTTTAAAACTTCTTCCATTTCAAAGACTGGAATTTTAAACACTTAATTATTCTCAGTTTAATTTGATCAAAATTTTGAAACCCACATTTTAAAAACTGTTAAACCTGGGTACTGTTAAAAACTTGAAAACAAAACAACCCGAGACCCCCAACTTTTACTTCGAGAAAAAGATAAATTTACCCGAGCCAAAATGTATTTTTCCCGAGTATATACTCGAGTTAACCTGGACACTGTTAAAACTGAGAAAAACAAAGTCACCCGAGTTCACCTATATTTACTTCGAGGAAAATGAGGATCCACTCGTGCCAAAACAGATTCTACTCGAGCAGACCTCGAGTTTCATTTCCCTGCCATCATCAAAGAAAACCACAGCCACCAGAAACATTCGACTGTGCACGTGCACAGCACCAGCCCCCACTTTCGATCAACCGCAACCATCTCCACATCACGGCGACCACCTGTACGTCCTTTCCCAGACTTCCGATCAACACCTCTGACTCGAAATCGAATTCGAGTACATCACCACCTGGAACAAAAACAGGAACTTCACCAATCCCTGGAAACATCACCGTCCTCGCTGCCTCGTCCACCGTAACGCCTGAAGTTCTGGCCACCGCTTCGTCAAACATCCCACTACCAATACCTAGAAGTTCGCAACACTCGATCGAGCTACGACTTCGAACGAGACAAATAACCGTGACACTTAAAAACTAGGTTTACAAACGAGAAAACGTTGCCACCGGCTCCACGTTGATCTGGCCACCTCGACTCCATTTTTCCTAGCTTCACCCATCACTCCTCTACCTCTCGACCAACCCACAACGCCTCCAGTCGACGAGGTAACCCACGGCACCCCAAAAAGCTCAAAACAGTGAAACTGAAACTGCTCTTTCACCAAAGTTTTAAAAATTATAATTCTTGTCTTAAAAATCATGGCTTTGCATGATGTTTCGATTTATACTCCTAAATCTTTAAAACCAGAAGTTTGATTTTTAAACTTATTGAAGTTGAGCTGTGTTCTTTAGTTTCCAGAGTCATTTACAAAATAATTCAACTTAAATAAATTTTTAATACTTGGATTATAGTTAAACAATCAACTATTGTTTACATCTTACCTTCAAACAAATGATAGATTTTGAGAAGAAGGTTTATTTACAGAAATACAAAAAACAAGGAGCAGGTAACAGAGTGTAGAAGAACAGATATGCCAGACTTACACCAACATATATACATATATAAGATATATGTCATCACAGAGGGAAGCATACCAGATTTACTTAAGTTATAAGTTTAAATAAAAAGTTACTCACTGCTTTAAAGAGGAAGAACAGAGACTTGTTTTTGAAATCTGTTTTGAACTTGAAAAACTGGAAAATGTTTTCCACTTTGATCTTCTTGCCTTGCTGTTGTCTGATGTTTAATTGTATTTGATGATGTAGAATGAAGTCTTGTTCAAGTTTATAAATGGAAGTTTTTATTTTTAGTCTTGTTTAGTTCGAACTGAAATGGGAATAGCTTCCAGGTTGAAGTTTAAAACAATTTACAGGGTTAATATTTTTTTTCCATTGTCAGAGATTTTTATAAAATGTGGAGGCTGAAAGAAGTTTTATGCAATTCGTATAGATTATGTTTGCTGCTAGGATATGCACATTTAATGCTATTTTTACTTGATGTTCCCTTTGATACTTATCCCTATTTTATACACTTGCCTTAGACTTTAACTACAAGCTATAGGTATAATATATTTTTACTTTGTATTTTGCTTTTGTTTTCCTTAAGTTTTGCAGGCATATATCCTATTCGAACATCAGTTTATATTTCGAAACATGATTGAAATGTGATCCTTTACTTTGTTCCATTTGCTAAAAGATATTGGTGACTTGCATTTATGACTTGTACAAAAAGATATATTTTGTTTTCTTTCTTTTGCAAGCTTTAATACTTCGGCTGAGATGATATAGGGATGGTTTGCATACTTGTTTGTAATTGTTCGAGTTGTATTTTCTTTTTACTTTGTTTTTATTCCTATTTTATTCTATATGTTGTTTGTTAGAATTTATATAAGTGTTACTTTTATTTTTATAATTTATCTCATTATATATATATCTATTTTAATTTGTCAAATTTATTTTCTATTCCTAGTTTAATCATCTACATTTAATTTTCTTACTTATCATACATATACTTTTATTTCTAGCTTAAACATTTATTATTATTAAACTCTAATACTAAATATTTTATTTTCATAAATATTATTTAACTTCAAATTTCCATCATTTTTAATATTATTATCGATCATTTATTTATAATTTAAACTCAAGTCAAATATATATCTATATATTTATTATTTTCAAATTCACTCATATTTGAATCGGGGAAACTCGCATCACTTAAATCGATTAATTTCACAACTTTAATTCAAAAATTGAATTAATTATCAATTTAAATGTAATTAAAATTCGGGGTCGTTACATTCCTTCACGTTTTTTCGAAGGCAGGGGGTTGCCGAGTGCGACCGCACTCATGGCGGGGGTGCACGCTAGGTAGGGCTTCGAATAGCTGGTCTTCGATCGAAGTCTAGTAGGACGTGGTGGCCTCGAAAAATTGAAGGAAGTTGGCGGCAATGGGTTTTCTTTCGAACGTGAAACCTGGGAGAAGATGAAGTAGGAAACGACGGCCCTGATCTTAGGGTTTGAAAACAACGGTCCAGATGTGAATGGGTATAAAAATATAAAAGAAATTGTATATTAAATTGTATTTAAATTTGTATAAACTTTGAAATGCTGTAATTTGTTCGTACGAGGTCGGAATTCGACGAAACCAGTTGCGTTGCATTCGTATCGCCGAATACTACGCGATGGAGCTAGATTGGAAATTTTTAGAGCTAGTGAAAATTTTGATTGAAATTTAACGCCTGTTTAATTTCAATCGGAATAAATCGCTATTGCGACGAATAAAAGCAAAGGTGAGAATTTCTCACTCAATCGAATGTATTCGATTTATATTTTAAATAGTTAGATTTAAAATTGTTGATTGTATGCCTGGATGATAATTTTGTCTGTTATTGATTGTTAAAATAGACATTATACGCCGTTAGTAAGCGGATGTTATTTATTAAAAACATATACCGCGAATATTTCACCTTTGTGTGGAATTGGTATTATTTATATATATATATAGCAATATATACATATTGGCATATGTATATATTGGAGTTGTTGATTTTCCCGCCTTGTGTAGCGGATGAGACCCTATTGCGCCGCATAATAGCGGATAATATTTATTAAACCCATATACCGCGATAATTCCGTACTAGAGCGGAATTGGTATTGTGCTAACATCTTTGGATGCAGGGGGACAAGTTGGAGGGATCCAACTGGATTCCTCAACTGTACTGATTTATTTACAGATATTGTGATATATTCTGTTATCATATGATGATATATGATGTTTGATGCTGTGATTGATTGTTTGGTGTTGTAGCATCATCGGATCCATTTTTGAAGTTTAAAAAAATAACGATTTCTAATTTACAAAGGATTTTAAAGTGATTTTTGAAAATATACGTTTTATTGAATTTTGGAATCGATTCATTTTAAATAAATAAATGTTATAATTTTCGTGTTATGAAAATTTTGAGATTGTGAAATATAAGCGAAAAGTGATTTTTGAGATAAATAGATGATGTAATGTATAAAATGATATAGTTCTTTTGATTAAAGATTATTCATTTATCTATTATTTGTTGTTCCGCTGCGAATGTGAGATTCTGATGTTGTTTCTGTTCTGATGTGTTTTCTGTTGTTTCTTCTTTCTCTTTTCTTCTGTCTTTTCTTCTATCTTCTTCTTTTTCTACCTCTTCTTCTTTCTAAACCATAACATTTCGGGTTTCCGTCATTCGATTAATCGGCAGTCGATAAAGTGAGTATCGATGTCGAATTTTCGAAAGTCGAAAATTTTCGGGACGTTACATTTGGTATCAGAGCATATGGTTAAGCGACAACCCTGCTCTGTTGGGTGTTACTCATTAGAGATAGAGTCAGTAGTACTCTAGAATGAGTTTGAGTGTAATAATAGATACGAGCGCGTATTTGTTAGTTAATATAAAATTATTTTATATTGTGATGATTGATTTGTTGAGTGGTATATGGATTCTGGTCGGTATTGTCCGTACAACTCTATCGATAGGGATCTCTAAACACTTGTATAGAACAATTCGGCACGATATTGTTTTTAAATTGGGTAAATGAAATAATTTTACCTTGATTATATTTCGTATATAAAGAAATAATTTTTCGGAAATTATTAAAGTGTATATAATTGATTGTTTGGATGTTGAAAATATAAATATATATAAGTTAATAAAAATTGTTTGAATAAGTTAAATAAAACAACAGTTGTGAAAGTGTAAATTGTATAAGTAAATGAATTATAATGTATGAAGTTATAATTAAAATGATTTACAATGGTAAAATGATCTTATATATAAGAAGTGAAATTTTATAAGTAAAATATTTGTAAATGTGATTTATAATCTGAAATAAAATTCCAGAGAAATGTTTTTGAAAGGATTTGATATTTCGGAAAATTGTTTTGGAGAGGTGAAAGCTCTAAACTCTTTTCGGTCGCTGGAAAATAATTCCGATGATGACCGCGGCATCATTGGTGTTCATTTTCGGGTTTCCAAAAGAGGAATTGCTGCCAGATTATTTTAAATGAAAGTTGTTTGGAAAAATTTGGATTTGATTTTAGAAATTCAAAGGATAAATTTGAATTGATTTCAAAAAAAAATGAGTCTTATACTTATAATATGATTTGGAAGTTAAATAAATAAGTTATATAACTTATATAGTGAATGAATATAAGTGAATCAATAAAATCCAAGTGGAAACTTAAGTTAATTTGAACAAAATATGTTTGAAATGGAATATAACTTAAGTAATGTTGAACGAAGTTGATTTTGATATCAAAGTAAATTAATAAAGTGAATTTATTAAAATGAATGTGAACTTGAGTTATATAAATGAAATTCAACCATATTTGCAAAATGAATTAGCAATTGAATTGAATAAATGGATTGGATGTTAATCAATTGAATGTAAATAAATTTATATGGAAAAATGAATGTAAGTGTAAATTCATTAAAGCTAATTAAAAGTGGTAAACCAAAATTGAAAGTAAAGTAAACTGAATAATTTGGTTATGTTGGTTATGATTTGATTGTTATATGGTTGTTAATTGATTGGATGAAATTCATTATGTGTTAATGAAGTTAAATTGATTAAAATTGAAAGCTATGCAATTGAATTTAAATTGAAAGTGAAGTAAATTTAAATAGAAATTGATTTGAATTGAAAGTGAACCAATTTAAATTTAAATTAGTGATTGTAAACTAATTAAAAAAATGAACAATTGAATGTTTATTGGATGATGGTTGCATTTGTTGTTTGTTGCATTTGCTATATTGACACATATGTAGTTATTATGTTACTATATGTTGAAATTGATATTATTTTCATATCTACATGTTCTCATATGTTTAATTGAGTGTTTAGTAGGTGCGGATGGCGTTTGCTTCGCATTTGCAGCTCGCTTTCGCGCTATATTAGTCGTATACGCTCGCTAATAATATATAAGGTACATATCTCGGATTAAATATCGTACTTTTACACTTTTTTCCCTACGGGATGCCTCATCACTTGATGAGATGTATATTTGTGATATATATACACTGTCATTTTTTTTTCGGATCGAGCCGCGCAAAGGAGGCTATGGCGAAATTTTCCGAAAATTTAAGGCATTGGAATATTTTTGAGAAATTTAAAAATTTTGAAAACTAAGTATGATTTTGAAAACTTAGTAAAGATGTTGTAAGAAGTTTAACTATGGATTTTGGGAAAGTTAAACACTTAAGAGATTTGTAAATCTAATTTGAACGGTTTGTTTGAAAAGTTCATATATATTTTGTATCTTCTTCTTACTTGGTAATTTCGAGGACGAAATTCTTTTAAGGGGGGAAGTTTGTAAAGACCCAGAATTTACATTAATTAAAATTTATTTATTTAATTAATTTTAAATATTAATAAGTGAAATTAATAAGTCGAATAATTTATTTTTCGAATATTGGATTTAATTGGATAATTAAATCGATGATTTAATATTTAAATTACAGAAATAATTGAAAATTAGATTTAAAATGATTAAAATTTATTTGGAAAATTTTATTTAATCATACTGGAGTTATAGTGATGTTATAGAACTTTTAAAATTGAATTAAAAGTTAATCTGTGAAAATTGAATATTTTAATATTTAATCGACTAGTGAAATTGACCATTTTTCGAACAGTCTCAGAATTGGACGAAACTTGTTCCATTGGATCCGTAATAGTTAGTTATTATCGGATTTCAAATTTCGTAGCAAACGGAGTTGTCGTCTGACCGTGGCAGCTCGAAACGCATCGAAATCGTTTTAATTTTAATTCGGCGAGTTAAAATAGTCATTTTTCAAAAAGTCTCGGATTTTGATGAAACTAGTTTCATCGGATCCGTAATGTGATATTATTATATGGTTTCAAATTTCATGTCAATCGGAGTTACCGTTTGTCCGGGGCAAGCCAAAACGCCTCGAAATCGATTTAAATCGGTTTAATTTAAATTGATCGTTTTATTTCATAACTCACACAGATGTCCGAATTAGCTTTCGAAACCTATTCCATTGTGTCCGGAATGCATGATAAACCCTAGAAATGTCAGTCACTGCGCGTAAATCGGAGTTTGAAAAACCGAAATGAATAGTGTTCGAATAAATAGGCCATTATTCTTCACAAAATAAAAAAAATAAAAGCTAGGGTTTCAAAGAGCCGGCCGCCACTTCAATATTCAAAGGCCAGGAATGCTCGATTCTTTCTTCCCTTTTTTCTTCAAAACCGATAACAATTATCAAATGTCTTCAACTACAAGTTTGTAGATCTCGTCGAGACGAAGACATCCATACGGTGATGATCATGTGGAGTGGATCGACATGGCGGCAGTTCGAGCATGAAGTATGGCATTCCTTCATGTTTTTTCGAAGGCAGGGGGTTGCCGAGTGCGACCGCACTCACGGCGGGGGTGCACGCTAGGTAGGGCTTCGAATAGCTGGTCTCCGATCGAAGTCTAGTAGGACGTGGTGGCCTCGAAAAATTGAAGGAAGTTGGCGGCAATGGGTTTTCTTTCGAACGTGAAACCTGGGAGAAGATGAAGTAGGAAACGACGACCCTGATCTTAGGGTTTGAAAACAACGGTCCAGATGTGAATGGGTATAAAAATATAAAAGAAATTGTATATTAAATTGTATTTAAATTTGTATAAACTTTGAAATGCTGTAATTGTAACAACCACACAATGATTGCCATGATTAAAGAGGAGAAAAACTACTGCCTAGACCCAGAAATTGGAGAATCTTCAGTATGGGTTTGTAGGCCTGTGAGTGTGGATTGTACTGGGTTAGTTTGGGCCTGATTGAGCCGAACATGCTTATGCCTGAATTGTGTATATAAGTATTCCTGTATTGGTCATTTGAAGATATGAAGAAATCTGAAACAATTTACTTTCATTTCTGTTTTCCAGTTCTTTGCAATTTGTAAGAGCAGTTCCTTCTTCATTTTCTAGCTTACAGTATCTTCTTCTTTTTTAGTTTTAGATACAAGATTAGTTCTACAATTTCCAGTTTGCAATCTTATTTCAATTCTAGTTCATTTCTTGTTCATTTTAGCACCTGTAATTCTCCGTTCCTCACATTTCTACAAATATATATTTACCATTCCTGTTAATTCCTACATTTTTTACTTGTTCAATCTCCTGCAAATTACCATTTTCAGTTCTTGACCTTTTCATGCAAATTGTTACTTGTTACTAATTCCTACAATTTCATTTCATTGTCCTCATCACTACATAAGTTTTGGTCTTCTTTTCCATAAATTCTTGCTTTATTATAATACTTTTGCACTCTTCTTTTCTAAGTACAAACCAATTCTGTGGATTCTTTTGCCTGCACATCAAACAACCACTTTATTGTCACTTCTTGTTACACTTCTGAAATCTGTACAAATTTTGCCACATTGTCATCATCACACTTCATCAAATCATTACCCACCATCACCAGAAAATACAACCTGTCACCATGAATAAAGCAGCAGGTCTGTTTGGAGCCTTCCAATTGGTATCAGAGCCGATGATTGGGGCAACCTCTGACAACCAGTCAGATCCTTACTTCACCTCCACTTATTCCCAAGTCCTCCCTTCATATCAAGATCAAGCATGGACATGGCAAGGAGAAATCAAGAACCAGCCCATTCATCCTCTTCCACAACCACCTATGTACTATCAAGATCCTCATCTTTTAAATCAATACACTAACCTTTATATGCCAGCATTCCCTCAACCAGCACCTTATCAACCAGTTCCAATAACCCTTGCTCCCAATCATCAAGAACCCCTTCTTTCTGGTAATTCAAGAAACCATTTCCCAAGCCTAAAAACTGCTGCTAACAACTCCCTTAACATCTCTCAAACCCAAGATTTTGAATCACCATCATGGCTAATATTCGAATTAGAGCATTCAATCAAGATCCTGGAATCAATGGAGTTAAGCACCATAATCATGTTCATCAAATCTATCAACAAAAAAATTGGTGATACTATCACTTCTCTTCAAAGCAGCCTATTAACAACATCTCTTTCAAAGATTGAAAAAAGAAAGATCAATGGGCTCCCTTATAGAATTTGAAATGTTTGCATCGAATTGACAAATGAATATCCGGAAGGTTATGATTTATATCTCAATGAATTCGGGCTCTTCGCTGTGATCTTGGATGAATTATTAAAGAATTCATATATTGCTGATTTTTCTACTAATTCTACACAGCCTATTGCTACTGGTGATGTTAATATAGGATCAGATTCAGCTTATGTCCAAGATTTCCAGCAAATCAAGAACCAACCTCCAGTTGCACCACAACCAGTACCTCGGCTGCCCCCTGTACACATTCAAGAACCTCCCCTACATAAGTCATTCACCACCCTTGCCCCAGACTTCCAACAAACTGCTGTTATACCCCAACCATCCCTTGTATACCATCAAGAGCCTCTCCTACCTAATCCATATACCACTAACATTTCAGTTCCCGTGCCAACAGTTCTTCATTCGGAGTTAAGAATTCCTATTCCATCATCCATTGAATTTAATGATGAGAGTGAGAAGCCCAAATTCGAGACAAAACATGGTACAAGCAATGAGATAGAAGATAAGCATGGTGTTCTAGAAATTGTTAATGAATCAAATGAGAGCCAATTTAGTTGTGAGAAAGTGGATAGACAGGCTAAAACTGATGAAAATAGATCAAAAGAAAAGATAAAGGAGGAAAAGAATGCAACTAATGGATTTGAAAGCCTAAGTCAAATCATTGAATGCATCCTTGCTTCAAATTCAACTATGACGAACAATGCTCACATTGCATTTGAAGGGTATGTGTGTTGTAGAAAGCCATATAATGCAGAAACTATTTTCATATTCGATCAGGAGGTGCTCCACTGGAAGGTGCGAGTAGTTAGAGTATCGGGTTGTCAACTGACCTTGAGGACAAGGTCCGTTTTAAGGGGAATGGAGATGTAACAACCACACAATGATTTCCATGATTAAAGAGGAGAAAAACTACTGCCTAGACCCAGAAATTGGAGAATCTTCAGTATGGGTTTGTAGGCCTGTGAGTGTGGATTGTACTGGGTTAGTTTGGGCCTGATTGAGCCGAACATGCTTATGCCTGAATTGTGTATATAAGTATTCCTGTATTGGTCATTTGAAGATATGAAGAAATCTGAAACAATTTACTTTCATTTCTGTTTTCCAGTTCTTTGCAATTTGTAAGAGCAGTTCCTTCTTCATTTTCTAGCTTACAGTATCTTCTTCTTTTTTAGTTTTAGATACAAGATTAGTTCTACAATTTCCAGTTTGCAATCTTATTTCAATTCTAGTTCATTTCTTGTTCATTTTAGCACCTGTAATTCTCCATTCCTCACATTTCTACAAATATATATTTACCATTCCTGTTAATTCCTACATTTTTTACTTGTTCAATCTCCTGCAAATTACCATTTTCAGTTCTTGACCTTTTCATGCAAATTGTTACTTGTTACTAATTCCTACAATTTCATTTCATTGTCCTCATCACTACATAAGTTTTGGTCTTCTTTTCCATAAATTCTTGCTTTATTATAATACTTTTGCACTCTTCTTTTCTAAGTACAAACCAATTCTGTGGATTCTTTTGCCTGCACATCAAACAACCACTTTATTGTCACTTCTTGTTACACTTCTGAAATCTGTACAAATTTTGCCACATTGTCATCATCACACTTCATCAAATCATTACCCACCATCACCAGAAAATACAACCTGTCACCATGAATAAAGCAGCAGGTCTGTTTGGAGCCTTCCAGTAATTTGTTCGTACGAGGTCGGAATTCGACGAAACCAGTTGCGTTGCATTCCTATCGCCGAATACTACGCAATGGAGCTAGATTGGAAATTTTTAGAGCTAGTGAAAATTTTGATTGAAATTTAACGCCTGTTTAATTTCAATCGGAATAAATCGCTATTGCGACGAATAAAAGCAAAGGTGAGAATTTCTCACTCAATCGAATGTATTCGATTTATATTTTAAATAGTTAGATTTAAAATTGTTGATTGTATGCCTGGATGATAATTTTGTCTGTTATTGATTGTTAAAATAGACATTATATGCCGTTAGTAAGCGGAGGTTATTTATTAAAAACATATACCGCGAATATTTCACCTTTGTGTGGAATTGGTATTATTTTTATATATATATATAGCAATATATACATATTGGCATATGTATATATTGGAGTTGTTGATTTTCCCGCCTTGTGTAGCGGATGAGACCCTATTGCGCCGCATAATAGCGGACAATATTTATTAAACCCATATACCGCGATAATTTCGTACTGGAGCGGAATTGGTATTGTGCTAACATCTTTGGATGCAGGGGGACAGGTTGGAGGGATCCAACTGGATTCCTCAACTGTACTGATTTATTTACAGATATTGTGATATATTCTGTTATCATATGATGATATATGATGTTTGATGCTGTGATTGATTGTTTGGTGCTGTAGCATCATCGGATCCATTTTTGAAGTTTAAAAAAATAACGATTTCTAATTTACAAAGGATTTTAAATTGATTTTTGAAAATATACGTTTTATTGAATTTTGGAATCGATTCATTTTAAATAAATAAATGTTATAATTTTCGTGTTATGAAAATTTTGAGATTGTGAAATATAAGCGAAAAGTGATTTTTGAGATAAATAGATGATGTAATGTATAAAATGATATAGTTCTTTTGATTAAAGATTATTCATTTATCTATTATATGTTGTTCCGCTGCGAATGTGAGATTCTGATGTTGTTTCTGTTCTGATGTGTTTTCTGTTGTTTCTTCTTTCTCTTTTCTTCTGTCTTTTCTTCTATCTTCTTCTTTTTCTACCTCTTCTTCTTTCTAAACCATAACATTTCGTGTTTCCGTCATTCGATTACTCGACAGTCGGTAAAGTGAGTATCGATGTCGAATTTTCGAAAGTCGAAAATTTTCGGGACGTTACAGAACAAGTTGCAGACAACGGATTGATAAACATTAAGTGTTAGTATTTATATTGTTACGTTTTGTGTTGA
The DNA here is from genome assembly GCA_030737815.1 of Allium fistulosum. Lineage (NCBI taxonomy): Eukaryota > Viridiplantae > Streptophyta > Magnoliopsida > Asparagales > Amaryllidaceae > Allium > Allium fistulosum. The sequence continues at coordinate 100,192,241 of CM060906.1, read as the reverse complement.
CCATTTGTCCATAGTAACAAGGATAAAAAAGAATGGACATCTATATGAACATAAGAAACAATGTTTCAATGAAGTTTGCATATAGCTTTATAAATGTTAATGAAAACCAGGAGAGAATTAATAACCAATCTATAGTTTTGGCATTTTACAGAAGCATGATAATATTTATTTGTTCATATATTTCATTCCATCACATAGGATTTTGGTTCAAGTATTTACTACAAAACATTTTGTTGGAACTTAAATGTATGAACTAAACAGGAAGTTTAAACCGAAATGTACTTTCTTGTATGCATAAATGTATAATATTACAGTCTACCAAGGGATTATTGGAAGATTGAAATATTAAATCGTCCTACATCGCAAAAGCTTCTCAATTATTCCTATATATATTGGATTAGATAATAGAATGGCGTGAAATGAAAAGACTTGGGCTTAAGTAATTGGTGCATATGAGCTTGAGCCTATAAAATAAATATTAATACGTCGCAAGATGGGCACTTGGGCACGTACACGACCAAAATTGAATAAATTCAACCGTTGCCAAATAGTCAAAAAATTAAATTTTCATTATTCAAATGAACAGACACATCTTTTTCTGAATTGGCTGTTGCATTTTTAATGAACAGACACTTCTATTCATGAATTGACTGATGTACAATAATCACATCCCTCCCAAAAGCCACTTCGTTCTTCATATAAACACATCAAATTAGGCAAGAAGAAATCATCTTCTTCCTCCAAAATTCCACTCCATTTTCTGTTTTATGTTTTTGTAAAATTGCAATTTCGTTCGTGCGCCCAACTGTAGTTGTTTAAACGACTATTTGTTGTATCCAGGAGAAATTTCACCTTTATTTCCAAAGTAGTATTCTTTACAGTGGGGGTCAATAAATCCTTAAGAAAAGCATAATCATAACATGCCTCGAATATTCCTTCCTGGATTTCTCTTCTGATTTGATTTCCAAAATAATGTATTAGTACAATTCATTTTTTTATCATTAGCACAACACTGTGCTTGTGGTTATGTATTTATGCATGATACTTCCATATAGTATGCTAAATGCCTATGCTCTCCATGAACATGGAAATCTCCATATCGACACTCTTCTTGAGTGTCGTTTTCTTCGTACTCCAACTACATTTGCTCAAAATTGCAGGGCCAATACAATCAGCTTATAAACTTCAATATCAGCAGGGTAGGAAAGGCAAATGTGTAGGTAGGAATGGATCCAGACTTGTCTATTCATTAGTAAACCTTCTATTATGTTAATATTTTGAGCAATACTTTTTTTCTTAATTTTGTGATGTTGTATTAAGGTTGACAGATCCTCATAGTTTTGTATGAACTGAATATATAGTAGATACACGTGACTAGATTATCAAATTTCTTGCATGGTGTTACAATTATGTAATATCTTTAAAACTAGTGTGAATTCGTGCTACCCATACGGATTACAATTATATTTTTTTCGAATCTAGTTGAGTATATTTTTCTAACTTAAGGAAAAACCATTATTTCTAAGATATATTTTACATTTAGATATTATTTATATTTTGAATATTCATAATTAATTATCCAGAAAACACATTTATATGTCATTGTGTACGTCTATACATCTACACTTATGCACTATACAAAAGGAGACTAAAATATTTCGTAATACACTTATAAATAATTATGCAGATGCACATATCAAATTTTAGGCTATATGGCGACAACAGATACCTTACTCTACCAGCTTCAAAATCCATTCTCCATGGGAAATCGATTAGAATTTCCGGCTTATTTTCACCATGTTTGCATCTTTTTCCATTACATAATCAAAAACACTGTTAGCATCCGCCTCGGTTTTAAACACAAGTCGATGGAGGTATAGTTCCGAATTATCATAACCATGTTTTTGAAATTTCAATGGTGCTACGTTATGAGCCAACTTTGCATCTCTATGACTCATATGCGTTAGAGTTAGTTTATGTTATTCAATTCACTATTATTTCATATACATATTTTGGAATAATTCATGCATTAGAGAAAGTGAGAAAATTAAAGAATTATACATTGTTATAAGTTGCAGGTAGCTAGTTCAAGTACATGGGTGTGTTAAATTAGGAAGCTAGTTTGTTTGTTTATCATTAAATTATGTTAAAGGGTTTGGGTCGATTAACAAATATATTTGGGGAAAATTAACCGACCAATTTATGATCCAACCCATTTGCCTCATATAATTAATAGGTCAACCCGATCATCCAATCCACTTAACAAATGGGCCATTAAACAATATAACATTTAAAATTGGATTTGGCATTTATAAAAATTAAAGTAAAAAATAAAATAAACATTGCTTTCTATTTTTTGAATTAGAAAATATATAAAATATAAATATAAATTTTTAGATTCATATATTAATTCATATTCAAATTTTCAAAATAATCCTCAAATTTTCCAATCAGGTGAAATTAAAATTCAAACTTTAAATTCTTAAAATTAGAATTCCAAGTTTCAAAAATAAATCAAAAATCAATAGAAAAATTTCCAAGTTAAAAATATGAATTTTTAATATTTCATATCCATATTCAAAATTGAATCTTCAAATTCTCAAATTCAGAATACAAATTTCCGAATTAGCTATGTATTTTGAACTATCCTTTTAGGATCATATTGAACAGGGGATCATTGAATTTGGAACAGAAAAAAAGTAAAGAGAATTATCTAATTATTACCAATTTAGCTAAGGGTAAAACGAGTCGTTCATATAGAATTCTTTTAACTAAACGAGTTGATCCAACTCATTTTAAAAAAAAGATTAGTGGGTTGAATTATATTTTGATAGATCTAGTCATGTGTTCTCATTAGCAATTGCAATTCTGAACTTCTTTATGTTAACTTGAGTTTTCCTCTTTTTTTAATCAAGGAAAAGAAAATAGTTTTTTGTTGCATTACCTTACTAATATCATGCACCGTATAGCTCTTGTGTAGGAAACAATACTAATCAAGTTTATAATGAATGATGCAAATAGAATGAAGTATGATGTTGCCATGTGACCAAACTAAAGGCTTTTTATACTACTACCTACAATAGTAATGGGTGTACATATTATAAGCAGACTTCTATGATTATGGAAATCACCTAGACAGCCTTGTTTTTATTATATTCTCAAATCTCTTTGTTCCTAAGCATGTTGTAAATTAGCTTCCCCAAATACAAAGTTACCCCTTTTGAAGACATCTTCTCTCTTTATTTATTTATTTGTTTGTTTTTACAATGCAACATAATTGAAAGATTTTATTCGTATGATTTCATTGAAATGTCTGTAAATGATATATGATACATATAAGTAACTAAAATTTTAAAGTCAAGTCATTTTTATGTAGATCTGGTGGGATTGTTGTACATTACACTTCCACAATGCAAGCAATTTTAAAATTTAAATTTATTTATTTTAACAAATATTATAGTAATAAAATGGTAATAAAATTTGTGAAACTTTGGTTTCTTCTATTTTACCTTATGTTTTTATAGTGTAAGCTAAATGTTGCCGTCCAACTCTCATCTTTAATAATAGTTGTAATATCTTAGGTGTCATACTTTTTTATATCAGCTTGAACTACCAAAAATAACCCTCTACGGATATTATAAAATCAAAATACCACTTAAAAATAGAATCTAACAAATTCAAAACGCTATCACTTAAAGAAAAGTTCTAATAATTAAACTTTCTTTACAAATTCAAAATGATCCTCTACAATTGTTGTTAAATCTTAGTATCTCTTAAAAATAAGATTAAACACATAAAATTCCTTTACAAATTCGATTTTTTTAATTAATAATATAAATAAAAATTCAAAATAATAAAAAATTAGATGTTGCAACTTATAAATAAAAATTCAAATTAACTACACATTATTTCAATGCAAAAATATAACTAAATAAAATTTGTAGACAAATAACTTACGTGCAAGGTGCATGGTATCATCACACGTGAAGCATGTGCCGTAACGCTCGTTATTATAATTCAAGTTACATAAAGATTTTGAACTAATGTATTTTTGCTAAAACCATTTGCATTATCTTAGAAAAATGGTATTTTTGAACTTATATTTTTGCTAAAATCTTTTGCATTATATTCATAAAAATGGTATTTTTGGTGCATATCAATGGTATAAAAATAGTAAATGTTCAATGTATTATTTATTTTTGAATTAGTCTATTATATTATAACTTGCATCATAAAAACTACAAGCAAAATGATATGATATAATCATTGTCCTTGTAGTTAATTTTAAGAATTTGAATTCAGGATTTAGATTACTATATTTTTCATTGTGAAGAGCTTGTGTTATTATTTTTTAAAGTTGAAGGGTTTAATTTACAATGTAAAAAAGGATAATGGGATTTTACCTATTATGATAAATAGTATGGAGTAAAACATAAATGTCTGCCCTCTAAGATATATGCTACTTTTCCCATTTATGAAAAAAGATACGAGTATATGTTGGTATTTATAAATGTTATATTGTTACGATATTTGGTACTCTATATGCATGAGTATAGTAATAATTTATGTAAGAAGATTGCCCTAAAATTGATGAATGTTTATTATTATTTGTTTTGTTTCTAAAAGGATGTTATTTATTCGTTTGAAAAGAATTATAAATTTTATGTGATTGTGCCACATGATAATGAAAGAGATATAATCTTACATGCACGAAGACTCTGAATGGATTATCCAAATGTCATGGGATGCTTAGGTCCAATAAATACCACCTCAGTTGTAACCGAACTAATCAAGGTGTAGGCTCACTGAGATTGTTGCTACGTAACAAGTGACATAACCATTTACAAAGGTAAGTAGGTTGAACCTTAAATGTGTAACGACCCACCTTTTTGGATGGTTTAAATCGACAATAAACCACACTTGTCAGACTCAAACCATTCAAAAGAGAGAATTATTATCGGGTAAATAAGAAAAAGAAGAGAAAGAAAGAAAAACAAACCATAGAATCTCACACTGGATTGAAAAAATATAATAGTCAAATAAACAGTTTATGAAGCTATTATACAAATAACATTTGATTACACTTTTACAATACAGATCAGAGTTACATACAACATAAATAAATAAATAATGCAGTGGAACAACATGATGTAGTGGAATAAATATAATAAATAATGATAGTACTAAATCTTCGTCTTTGTCCTCCAAAAGCAGTCTTCGATACACTGAAAAGCTCAAACTGACCCGAGCGAATTGAAAAGACAAAACACTCGAGTCAGAACTAAAAGATCTTATGCAAGTTAAATCAACAATAAGCAAATATGAGTGTAACGACGTCGAAGATGTTTACGGGTTTTGACATCTCCTATCCAGTGTCCAACGTGCGTGCAATAACTTAAGTGATGTTCGGGATTTCCATCTTCTAAGGATCCGTTAAACTATCTAAATACATAGTACAATACGCTATTATAATAGTGTCTACAGTAAAGTAAAGTATTAAAATAGCGTTAAGGCGTTACCCATATCCCCCTTAACACATTTTTATATATTCCCATAGTCTATACAGTACTGTAATTCCTCCGTAAACTAGAGGGCTATCAGAGGGCACTCCATAGGTATGGTACAAACCAAACTCGTAGAAGGCGCGATAAGGCATGTGCCAAGGCACGCGAGGCAATGCCAGGGTAGGATTCTACCATTTGCACTCCCGGACTGGTGGTAACGCATAGCAGCTACTACCGCCCACCTCGAAACACACTCCCATAATCAAAATCGAGGGGTGGCAACCAATAAATCACATAGTCGTAATATGGTATCGAAGAAATGTGCCCGATAGGAGGAGTGACCTCACTTGGCCCGGTATAGCTCCAGTTTTAGCCACATCAAGCTGACTCACGGGAGTTAGGGCTACGTAAATACCTCATACAGAATTGTTCGCCAACTATCCTACTTCATTCTGGAATCTCCACCATGTACACAGTTGTTAAAGTGGTTTTCGGTATTGGCAGAGAGTATGACAATATCTGATCCCGGTCTCTTTAATAACCAAACGCTTATTTCACAACGGATGGTTCTTTTACATTTCCAAAACCGTTTCATAATTGATATCAAAATATCATATTAAATTCAAACCATATTACTTCCGAAATCATATTCACTTTCGAAATCATATTCACTTTTGAAATTACTGATAAGATAGGTTAATTAAATATTCATGTCAAAAACATCATATCCATTCAATTATGTCATTTAAATCCCAACTTAGATTATAACATCATTTAATCGTATTTGCTTTTAAATCAAGGGTTTAAGTATAAACACTTCCACTTTACACAATCTGGAAATTAGAAAATAGTTTAGACAGTTATAAATAGTTAAGTAGATTAGTAAAGTTGAAAATAAATTTTAAATAGTTTGAAATACTTTAAATAATTTAAAAGAGGATTAAATAGTTTAAACGGATTTAAGATAGTTTAAATAGATTTAAATGTTTTAAATAGATTAAATAGATTTAAAATAGATTAAATAGATTTAAAATAGATCAAATGGGTTAATTAGTTTAAAATAGGTTAAAATAGGTTAAATTAGGTTAAATAGATTAAAATAGATTAAAAATAGTTTAAAATTGTTGAAAATAGATTTAAATTATTTAATAGTTTGAAAACCTTAAAATCGAGATTTTAAAAAAATAAATCTTTAAACAGTTTATATTAAAATAATTAATTTGGAATTAATATTAAATTAAACCATTTTTTCCATTTCAACACATCTGGACCATGTCCAGCTTTCAATTCAACTAACTAAAACTGGGTTTTTTTTAAATTCAAATTCTAATTAAACCATTTAACCAATATCGATTTCAAATCCATGTTTGAATTATCAATTTAAATCACTTAAAATTTAATAAATTTCAAAGTTATATTCAAACAATTTCAATAACTCAATTTCGATAAATTTCATTTATGCTTCAAAATTTCAACTTTGAAATTTCCATTTATTTCTTTAAACAATTCATTAAATCAATTCCAAATTTAAACATTTAAAGCTTGGATTTCAAAAATAATTCAGTTTATACAAATCAAATTTTATTTCAAAATATCCTTTAATTGAATTCAAATTTTAAGGATTTAAAATCGTTTAATTTAACCAATCCGGTGTCCGTATATAATTCTTTACCCTATGGTCAAGTGATACAGATATTTATCATTTCAATCCGCAATTATTTTATATTTACAGATATATATCATTTCAACCCGCAATCCTGAATTTAAATACAAATCCATGAAATCGCTCGATTCTATCATTCAACTCATAACGATTTCCCCTAATTTATTATATCGTTCGGGTATGTATCATTTCAACCCATATGGACTTACAGTGTTAAAACAATATAAATATAACATCCAATCATCCAATATCAACAATCAAACATTCATTACAATCATCATTTAGATCAACAAATAAATAATAACAATTGACTGATCATCAGTAACAGGTATTAACAGGCAATTTAAAATTCAATATTAAATTAAATATCAATTAAATACAATAAAAGTCGGATTTAACTAGAATAATAATTTAAATATGCCAAACATAAACCAATCAATTTCTAATCACATAATAAATTCAATTTAACTAACATAAGATAATCAAGTAGTTGTGAGTGGGTTAAAACACTCACCTTTGATTTCAAATCGATTTGAAATCCAAAATAAGGCCCAAAATTCAATAGTCTCAGAATTCGTCGAAACCAGTTCCATAATGTCAGGAATTTTGATATTATCCCAACGAAACAAACCGTGCCCAGATCTGAGTTCATACGAAAAATATAAACATATTAGAACATTCGAAAATTTAAATTAAAACAAAACAAAATAAAAGGCATTACCCTCACACGTTCAGCCACGTCATCACGTGTTATTCAAGAGCACGTGTTCGAAAGCCTACCAGTTGCTCGACCTGACGTGTAGCCACCACCGCTCCCTCTGCTTTTGTCGCCGCCACGAACCAGGATACTTCGATCGACCATCACCATAGGCCTCCTCACGTCAAGCCGCTCCTCCAGCACCCCCCCTGTCTGCCAGGTTGTCCTCTGGCCACATACGACCGCCGCCGTTTAACCAAGCCACCACGGTGAATTAGGTAAGCTTCGACCACGTGCTCTACGTCGCAGCATCATCTGATCGTCATAAAATCGCAGATCCGCCGTTGAATCTCAACAACCACACATGAATGGCCGAAAGTAAATCACTAATTTCTGGACAAATGGTGATTTGATTGCAAAAACGAATTGCACCAGTGAATTATGCTCGTCGAGAGCATTCCAACGATATATAATATGTTAGTGTTTTGAGGAGTTTGATTTTGAAATTGATTTTGATTTGAATTTTGATTTGGGATTTATTTCTTCAGCCATTGAGAAGAGAGAAATGATAGAAATTTCAGTATGTATAGTAATGAGGCATAAAAAAGCTGCTAGGGTTAGAAAAAAACGATTTATATGAATGAAGCCCGATAAGAAAAATGAACACATATCGAATCGGTATGAACGACAATAACGACCCGAAAAGCCCGTTCTGCTTCGGGAACGAAAGCAGGTCATCCCATATATCAAAATAGATGTTTTTGATATTTTTAAACTCAAATGGAATAGGTTTCAAGTCCTAATTCCATCGTATGAAAAAGTTAGCCTTTAAATTCAGCTTATTCAATTGAATTTAATTAAATTGATTTCTACTCGTTTTGAGCCCGTACGATCAAACGACAAGTCTGATTGTTACGAAACCTAAAATCCTACAATAATTCACCGTTACGGATCCGATGAAACTGGTTTCGATGAAATCCGAGATAATGGCCAAAATGGCTATTTTCACGTTAATTAAATAAATTATTATTAAATTAATTAAATCACTTTTTCAATTCAAATTTTAATAACTAACAATTTTTATCGTTTTTTATTACTAAATAATTTATAATCTCTTAAAAAATATTTCCATATCGATTCAATGTTAAATATTACACTAATTATAGTGTTCTGTTTCAACTGTAATAATTTATTACTTATAATTTAGAATCCAAATAAATTAATTTATTTTGATTTAAATCTTATTATCCAATCAATCATTACTTTATGGACATAATTAACATTGGTTTATATTTTATTACATTAATATTCTACAATTATCATCTTAATTCGTATTTATACAATATTTAATTACATTTATTGCAATTTGTTTCCATTTGATTTTCAATGAATTAAATAGTGAATTCATAACTAAACCATTGTTATAACTTACCAATTCAAACGCATTTCTATGTTTATTGTTTACAAACAAAACAAATGAATTTACATACTGATTTATTATTTTATATTAACCAATTCAAATCAACTACGTGCAATTTTGCCATTAAATACAACATTTGATTTATTTACTCATTTACAACTTATAACCAAATTTTTATGTTTACAATCACTTCAATTAATTGAAATAGCCTTAAAATAGTTATCAATTGCCTTAGATTAACATTATTAAATTTCATTCTAGTTATTATTCTCATTAATAAACCACAAATTTTTATTTCTTCCAATAATAAATTACAAAATCTTATTAAATTTAATAATTTAATTATCTGAAAAATGTGGGTCGTTACACTCTCCCCCACTCAAAATTTTTCATCCTCGAAAAGGAAAAGAAGGGAAAAAGGAATTAAGGAATTAATATATCTTATTCAAAGTATTAAATTTATAAACAATTAATTTACATAATTAAATAATTTAAATAAAATAAATCAATTTATAATCAATTAATCTTTTCCTATTCAAGTTCAATAAAAGTTTGAAAAACATTTCTCCTTTTACAAAAAATTTCTAAGTCCAAAATTCAAGGAAAATTTTGGCAGTCTCCTTTGTACGGAGAGGTCCGGGAGAAATAATAATATCAATAATAACAATATATATCATATTTCAAAATAAAATATCCCAAACCACGGGAAAAATAATATAATATCGCTATAAAACCGTAATCCGAAAACGTACCCATTTGTCGGGCAAACAACGCTTATTTATGAAACTAAAAGCAATAGTTATTGCTTCTATAAACCTGTGTTTCACTTATATAATCCAAAAGAGTTAGAATATGTAAAAGAGAAATATTAAGTTGTTTCAATCAATAAAAAATAAAACAACACAACAAAATAATAGTCACTTGCAAACAAACCATACAATCGTCACATGGAATCAAAGTAATCAATCATACATCCATAGTAACCAAAACAAATGGTTTGTTCGGGTTCAGAAACTTTTACTCGTATAAAATGGTAAATAAACTACTAAGTATACCATACACTCAACAGTCTTAGATAAAACTTAATAGATTATTTATACATCGTAAACCATTTAAAGTATCACTTCCCAAACATCCATAAGCCAAAACAACAAATAAATTCAAATGTCATTTAAGTTTGTTCTTATTAATCTCATTTCACATCATTTACTATTCATTCATTTTCTTTTTTTCATTCATTCATACATGCTATTTTCCCATTAATTTACATTCATTATTTAAAAATTTCATTTCTCATTTATACATACAATGCTAATTTCCATTACTTTAAATCCATTTACTTACATAATCAATTACTTCCATTCAATTATTTAAAATAATTAATGAATTCATTATTTAAGTATTACATACAATTTATTTCAGTTTACTTCGCATTTATTATTTGCTTTGATTTCCTTTTAACATCAATATTCATTTGTGAAGCAACCCATACTTAGATTTTTTATTCTTTTCGTTTTCTTTTCACTTTTATTTCTTTCACATATAGTATTCACTTTTACTATTTACCTTAATTATAATTGGCTTCAAACATCACTTAAGTTTATAATTCTTTACTTATAGTATTCACCTTTTTATTAATTATAATTACTATCATTTCAAATTATTAACTTAAGTTTATAATATTCGTAGGCATCTTAATCCTTCATTTATAAACATAATTCCATTGAACACTTCATTTCCTAAGTTTATTGTAAAATATTCTATTACATATTCTTATTAAACATTTCAACTTTTAATATTTTGGTAAGTTATATATATTCTTTTTAGAATGCAATTGAATGTTACACAAGTTTACCTTATTCATTTAGTAAATAAAATGTTCAATAGTTACAATTTCTTATTTTTCATATCCTTTTGATTTACAGTATACAAATTTTCAATTTCTTATATTTTCATCAATCACTTAGCATCTTGTTTCTAATTACACATCTTAGAAGTTTCCAATTATTAAATAGTCAAGATTTCATTCATTATAATAATTAAAATTTCTAATTTACAGAAACTTAAGAACTAAATACCGGGTTTTCCTTTCAAATAAATTTAAAATAATATATATATATACTCATATCTTTTATATATCCAAATCATGTTTAGAAAAATTAAGATTGGTTATCAAAACACTTATGTAGTACTACTACAACGGTCTTTCCACTTTGAAACTCGAAAATGAACGTCGATGATGCGTGCACTCATCACCGAAATTATTTTCCAGCGACAGAGAGGGGAGTATAGGACTTATTTCTTTTAAAATTTCTTTTAAAACATTTCTTCAAATCATATTAAAATATTTATATCAGAAAATACTTCCAAATAATACTAATATTATATTCCAAAATCTTTCGAAAGAAATTTTCAAAATCCTAGAACTTTAGTTCTCAATTTTCCAATTTATATTTACTTTACCTGTAAATCCTATTTTACACCCAATATTTATAAATTTAACTTCCTAACAAACAAACATATCACATAAAATCATATATATTTATAAAGTTTCTTTTATATACAAAATATAACACTAGGCAAAATTATTTCATTTACCTATATTTCAAAACAATATTGTGTCAGTCTGCCCTCTTAAGTGTTTAGAAATCCCTATCGATGTCATAGCATCCTATGTATGGATCAGAATTTATAAATACTAAACAGAACAAATTAACACAATACAAAACCTTTTTATAACACTAACAAATACGCGCTCTCATATATATACACTCAACGACTCATTCTAGGGTATTACTACCCTATCTTATATGAGTCAGACCCCACACAAGCTAAGGTTATCGCTAAACCAAAGCTCTAATACCAAATGTAATGTGACGACCCGGAATTTTTGAGCATTTGAAATAGGAATATTTAATTAATTTTAAATATTCAAAAGATAATTATTAACTTTAATTTCAAATATACAGTATTTATTTGGATAATTAATTATTAAATTTAATTATCGGGATTGGGTAAAATATTGAATCTTGATTTTAAGCCTGTTAAAAATAGTTCAAAGGTTCAGAAAATTTATATTGTTAATACTGAAGATGATAAAACTTTTAAAATGGAATTTTAAAGAGTTTTGTTCAGTTTTAAAATATATCGTTGAAATTGAATTTAAAAATAGCCGTTCGAGGCACAGTCTCGAAATTCGACGAAACCAGTTCCATTGGATCCGTAATATTGTATTATTTTCGAATTTTAAATTTTGGAGTGTTTGGAGTTGTTATGTAAGCATACGGTATATAAACGTGTTAAAATTTATATAGGAAATCCAATATAATAACTGGTTCAAAAAGCTATCTTCTCCATACGACCGAGTTAGGACTCGAAAACTTTTCCTGTGCGTTCGGAATAGGGGCATAACATTATAAACGCCTGGCGGCACGCCTCGATAGGAGATCGAGATTGTGAGTTGCATAATTGTGACAATTTAAATTTAAATTTAAATTTAAAAAATTATATATATATATTTAATATAATACTGTTTTCACAAGGCAAATTACACATCTCTTCTCTTGTTAATTCAACACTTGGCAAATTAAAGACACGCGTTAGGCAAATAAAAGAAACCGAAATGTTTCTTCTGCTCGTACTTTTAAAAATCAAAGAATTGAATCTCACATTTAGTTCAAAATCGCTTCTCCCCAAATCTTTCTTCATTCACGAAGTCGGTTCCACATTCATCCTCTTTTGTTCGAAAAATCAAAAATCGAATATCTCTCTTCGATTCAACTCATTAAATCAAATTCGAGAAAGGGGGAAGGGGCATACGAGAATGGAAATCGCGAGGCTCGAATTCGCAAGGGAAAATAGGGCAAGTCGAATCGGAGCAGATAGGCGCCACGATCGATGGGTTTCGTTCATCGCAATTTCACTGCCTCGCTGTCGAACGTAAGTAGGAGGAGAAGACTTCGGCCAGTTCGTTTTAGGCTGGCACTCGCGTGCGTGAACATGAGGTTCTAGAGCTTCGCGATTGGCCAGGGTTCAAGGAATAGGCGATCGCAGATCGACTGGTGGTAGGGTTTGATGGCGGCGTTCGAGCAGGGATTTTGGGTCAGTGGGGACGCGGCGGGTGTTCGCGTGAACGTTGGGAAGGTCGGTCGAGTTGGTAGTCGAGTTCGAGTATGGCCATGGATTTTTGACTGCCGCTGTTCGATGCAAGGTTGATGGGGCAGGGTCGAGTTCGGTTTTGGGCTTAGCGTTGGCACGGCGACTCGAACTATGTCGCAGTCGAAGTCGAGATGGCATGGGCAGGCCTCATGTATCGTGCAGTAAGGTATTTAGTTAATTTTATTTATCTTGTAGATATACAGGTTACAGGATAATATAAATAGACATTGAGAATATATAAATACATATATGCAATTTATGATATTTTATATACAGGCAGTTTAGAAGTGAATATATAGTTTTAGCTGGAAGCTTGTTTAGTTAGATAAAACAAAAATATATGATTTTTGGTGAATATAGGAATTTTAAATTTGTTATGATTAAGGTTTAAATTTAAAATCAAATTATAAGTTAAAATTTAAACCTATTAAGCGGTAATGAATTGTTTGGTAAGTTCAAATATTAATAAATCGTATAATGTTATTCAAGGTTTAAAATTCGAGGAGGAAGCAAGCTCAATTGGAAATGAGATGCTAATAGATCAAAGGTGAGTTAATCTCACTCAGTTGAATTTTATTTTAAATTTAAATGGTTAAATTTAAATAATTGATTGGATGATTGCATTGATTGAATATGCTATATTATATATATAGTAGTATATAGCAATATATACATATTGGCATATGTATATATTTGAGTTGTTGATATTCCCGCATTTATATAGCGGATGAGACCCTATGCGTCGCATAATAGCGGATGATATCTTATAAACCCATATACCGCGATATTCCACCTCGAAGTGGAATTGGTATTGTGCTAACGTCTGTGGATGCAGGGAAACAGGTTGGAGGGATCCAACTGGATTCCTCAAAATTATTTAGTTTATTTGATATTCTGTTCTATGAATATTGATATCCTGTGATGATTTTATTGATGATTGAAATATTGGATGATATGGTTGGATTGAATATTTCAATAAAAGGAGTTATCAAAATATATTGAAGTGGATTTTGAAAGAAATAAAAGAGTAAATTTTAAGTAAATAATTCAAGTGAATTGGAATAAGGGAATTTCGAAATAACAAGGGAAATATTAACTTTAAACTAAAGTGATATTAAATTTAAAGAATAAAGGATTTATTTTGAATGTAAGGATTAAATTTAATTAAAGGCTAAAGAAGGAATTTTGGAAGTTTAAAATTGGTATTTTCAGTTAAAAAGGGTTTTAACTCAAATAAAGGAATAAATCTAAAAATTTATGTATTTTGAAATTAATGAAGTAGTAAAGGAAATTTATTTCAAAGTAAAGTAAAGTAAATTGGAAAATCAATTGGAAATTGATTTAGTTGTTTAAAATTTGAAATTTAAAAGAGAAGTGAGATTTTGGAGATATAAACTGGGTTTATAAAGTAAAATAAAATATCAGTGGATATTTGAATATAAATTCAAGGAGGGAATTTATAAAAAGATATGGTTTGGTTTAAAAATAAATGTTGATTTATTTTTAAAAGATGGAAATGAGAAGTGTATTTCTCTGGATAGCCAAGTACGTTTTCAAAGCAATTTTAAATATAAGTTAAAAGTTTTAAGTATGTTTTAAAAAGCATGTTTTAGAAAATTGATTATTTCTAAATGTTAATTTTCAAAGTAGGTATATTTTAAAAATCTATTATTGTAGTAATTATATAAAAGTGATTTGCTATTCTGTTTTAAAAAGAGAAATTTAGTTTATATTTATAAAGAGGTTTAATTTAAAGTATATATTTTTAATAAAGTATTAAAGTAGTTTAATTTCAATGTTATAAGATATATTTAAAATAAAGTGTTTTTAAATTATTTTAAAATCTAAAAGTGTTTTGTACTTGGTGTTTCAGAGAAATAAATATTTGGAAATGTATTCCGTAAGCGGAAATTGTTTGAAATTGTTTTCAAAAGGAGTTTGAAAATTTGGAAATATATCTTGGAAAGATATTTGGGCAAATAAATAATGTGGGAAATTATTTAATTGTGTGATGGTTGCTTGTGGATGTTAATTGATAGTTAAATAACCGACTATCAATATTGGCCAAATGCGCTGATCGTTTCGAAGAGACCGGGATCGGGTTTCCGTATACCGGGATTCTAGGTCTGGAGACTCGAATACCACTTCGATCCGGTTTGTACGTTTCGTGTAACGATTTCGGAGTCGAAGATGGAGCAGTGAAGTGCAAGGGCTAGTCGCTACTAATCCTGAGGATATTTCCAAAATGGATGTAGTAGGAATAGTGCCTTCGGTTCCGTTCGAACCTGGGACGGACTGGTATGGATGAATGCTTGCGAAACATCGTCAGCGGACGATGGGCATTCTAAGGGATATGTTCTCTAAAAGGTATCGTTTAGCCTCGAACCTCATCAACCGGGAATGACTGAAAATCAGGGGTTATGCAGCAAGGCTTCGTGGGTAGCTCCCACTGGAGAGTAAGGTCATCCCTGTCTAGATGTCCCTTTTTATTTCGGCTTAGTGGTGCGGTTGCTGATCCCAACCGTGGGGTGATTTTATTCGGGATCATCCAGTAAGGGATGGTTCCGGCCTTGTGTTGCAAGGGAGCGGGCGTACTCCTCGGTACGGTGATCTAGGCCACGTACTGTGATAGGTGGTACCCCAGTGCCTAGTCATTCGTTGGAAATCCATTCTTCCTACGTGCCTTGTACGGTATTTGTTTGTATTACCCACTTTTGTGGCTAGTATGCTGGAATTTAATAATGTAACAATTTCAGCTATCTTAATAAGTATTTGTGAATAGACACTATTATAATATCAGAGGATTTTATAAGAAGTGTTTTAGCTATCGTAAGGTAAAAACCCGACATGTTTATTTGTGGCGTGGTCTTACGAGATGCTTTTGTTTTCAAAGGATTTTTGAAACTTTAATAATCAATTGAGTGTGATTTTCTCACGCTGGTTTTCCAGACTGACTCGGGTATTGTTTTATATGATGCTCGGGTCAGACCGAGTATTATAAATTACAGGAAATGATGCTGTGGAGCTGGATGGCGATACGTACTTTCGTATTTGAGTTATATATTCCGCTGTGTATTCAGATTGTGAGGACAAGTTATGATTACTGTCCAGTTGTATGATATTGATGTGATGTACTCTGATGATGTATTGGGATGATGTATATATAAACAGATATAGATTTCTTTTTGTGTAAAGATCTGTTATTACCTATTATAGTTTATTCCGCTGCGTATGAGAGATTCTGTTGTTGTTTTCTATTTTTCTTCTTCTTCTACCTCTTCTTCTTAACTCAAATGGTCCGGTTTTTCGTGTTAGAAAAACCGGGTTGTTACATGTAATGACCCACCTTTTTGGACAGTTTAAATAGACAATAAACCACAAATGTCAGACTCAAACCATTCAAAAGAGTGGATTGTTATGGGGTAAGTAAGAAAAAGCAGAGAAAGAAAGAAAAACAAACTGTAGAATCTCACAGGAGAATGACAAAATATAATAATCAAATAAACAGTTCATGAAGCTGTTATACAAATAATATTTGATTACACTTTTACAACACAGATTAGAGTTACATACAACATAAATAAATAAATAATGCAGCGGAACAACATGATGCAGTGGAATAAATATAATAAATACTGATAGTACTAAATCTTCATCTTTGTCCTCCAAAAGCAGTCTTCGATACACTGAAAAGCTCAGACTGACCCGAGCGAATTGAAAAGACAAAACACTCGAGTCAGAACTAAAAGATCTTATGTAAGTTAAATCAATAGTAAGTAAATATGAGTGTAATAGCGTCAGAGATGTTTACGGGTTTTGACATTTCCTATCCAGTGTCCAACGTTCGTGCAATAACTTAAGAGATGTTCGGTGTTTCCATCTCCTAAGGATCCATTAAACTATCTACATACATAGTACAATATGCTATTATAATAGTATCTACAGTAAAGTAAAGTATTAAAATAGCGTTAAGGCGTTCCCCATATCCCCCTTAACACATTTTTATATATTCCCATAGTCTATACAGTACTGTAATTCCTCCGTAAACTGGAGGGCTATCAGAGGGCACTCCATAGGTAAGGTACAAAACAAACTCGTAGAAGGCGCGATAAGGCATGTGACAAGGCACATGAGGCAATGCCAGGATAGGGTTCTACCATTTGCACTCTCGGACTGGTGGTAACGCATAGCAGCTACCACTGCCCACCTCGGAACACACTCCCATAATCAAAATTGAGGGGTGGCCACTAAATCAATCACATAGTCATAATATGGTATCGAAGAAATGTACCCGATAGGAGGAGCGACCTCACTTTGCCCGGTATAGCTCCTGTTTTAGCCATATCAAACTGACTTATGGGAGTCAGGGCTACATAAATACCTCATATAGAATCGTTCATCAAACCATCCTACTTCATTTTGGAATCTCCACCACGTACACAGTTGTTAAAGTGGTTTTCGGTATTGGCAAAGAGTATGACAATATCCGATCTCGGTCTCTTTAACAAACAAATGTTTATTTCCCACTGGATGGTTCTTTTACATTTCCAAAACAGTTTCATAATTAATATCAAAATATCATAAAATATCATATTCAATTCAAACCATATTACTTCCGAAATCATATTCACTTTCGAAATCATATTCACTTTTGAAATTATCGATAAGATGGGTTAATTAAATACTCATTTCAAAATCATCATATTCATTCAATTATGTCATTTAAATACCAACTTAGGTTATAACATCATTTAATCGTATTTGCTTTTAAATCAAGGATTTAAGTATAAACACTTCCACTTTACACAGTTTTGAAATTAGAAAATAGTTTAGACAGTTATAAATAGTTAAGTAGTTTAGTAAAGTTGAAAATAAATTTTAAATAGTTTGAAATACTTTAAATAATTTAAAAGAGGATTAAATAGTTTAAACGGATTTAAGATAGTTTAAATAGATTTAAATGTTTTAAATAGATTAAATAGATTTAAAATAGATTAAATAGATTTAAAATAGATTAAATGGGTTAATTAGTTTAAAATAGGTTAAAATAGGTTAAATTAGGTTAAATAAATTAAAATATATTAAAAATAGTTTAAAATTGTTGAAAATAGATTTAAATTATTTAATAGTTTGAAAACCTTAAAATCGGGATTTTAAAATAATAAATCTTTAAACAGTTTATATTAAAATAATTAATTTGGAATTACTATTAAATTAAACCATTTCTTCCATTTCAACACATCTGGACCATGTCCAGCTTTCAATTCAACTAACTAAAACTGGGTTTTTTTTTAAATTCAGATTCTAATTAAACCATTTAACCAATACCGATTTCAAATCCATGTTTGAATTATCAATTTAAATCACTTCAAATTAAATAGAGTTCAAAGTTATATTCAAACAATTTCAATAACTCAATTTTGATAAATTTCATTTATGCTTCAAAATTTCAACTTTGAAATTTCCATTTAATATTATAAACAATTCATTAAATCAATTCCAAATTTAAACATTTAAAGCTTGGATTTCAAAAATAATTTAGTTTATACAAATCAAATTTTCTTTCAAAATATCGTTTAATTGAATTCAAATTTTAAGGATTTAAAATCGTTTAATTTAACCAATCCGGTGTCTGTATATAATTCTCTACCATATGGTCAAGTGATACAGATATTTATCATTTCAATCCACAATTATTTTATATTTACGGATATATATGATGCAGCCCAATTTGGTGAAGTGTTAGGTCGCGAACGACCTAACGATTACTTTAAGTCGCTCCATGCTGATGCAGCCCAATTTGGTGAAGTGTTAGGTCGCGAACGACCTAACGATTCCTTTAAGTCGCTCCAGCGACTTAGTGAAGCTCGCAAACGACCTAGCGGGGTAGCAGAGTTACGCAGTGAAACATCGGAACGACCTAACGACCTATGCATTCCCAGTAGGTCGGTCATGCTATCATCTTCTTAGGTCGCTTCGACCTTAACGAGTTATGACCTATGTTAGGTCGCGTACGAAGCTTATGCCGCCTGGATATCTTGAGTCGCATTGTTTTTAGGTCGCATGTGTTGTTAGGTCGTAGGTCGCGATCAATGGGAGAAAGTTAGGTCGCGTGAGTTGTATTTTAGGTCGAGGCCGATCTATGTGTTGTAAATATGTGATATTATGTGTTGTAATGTGTTTGTATTTTCTTTAAGTCGTAGGTCGTTTATGTTGGGTCGCGTCTGTGTTGTAGTGCGTTGGTTGTTAAGTCGCGTGTTTTAGGTCGTAGGTCGCGTAACGACCTAAGGGTCTGGGTGTTGTAAAATGCTATAAATAGTGGGTGAGTTGTAACTTTGAAGTTAGTTGATTTTGAATAAAACTTTTGTTTGTTAGCTTTGTGCTTTCATTAAATTGGTAGTTGAGTGTGATCTCCTATCTCCACCTTCGGTTAATCAAGTGCGCTCGATTCAACGATTGCTGAAGCCGATTCACGGAATCTAGTGCGCTAGATCAACGTCGAAGAATCGTAGATCTTTAAACACGGTATCGTGCGCGATCAACGTGTTTGAGATAGCTAGAATCCGGTATCTTTGGATCAACGGATTTGGGCCATTCAGTATCTTCTATTCCATCGATTGCTACTTTAATCGTCGCATTCATTTTGAGTATTCCGCTGCTGCATCATTTGGTATCAGAGCTAGACATAGCCAATCATAGCTAAGCCGAGTCTTGGAGCCAATTCTTATTGGAGTGTTTGAGCCGTGCATCATCAAGGCCGAGTTAAAGATTTGAGGAAGTTGAAGTTTGTGAAGATTCATTTGACAATGCTGCCGAGGAGAGCTAATCGCCATCAGAATGTTGAAGCGTTGTATAGGAGAGAAGAAGCCGAGAAATGGAACAACGCATCAATGAAAAGTTTGATGAAGGCATTGGCAAGTTAGAGAAACTGATGAATGATATGAACCAAGGACAAAGGAGAAGGTCGCCAGTCTCGAACCATGGAGGAAACAGAGTTTCACCATCGGTTACGGAAGCGAGGAGGGTGTCGCTACAATCTTTCCAAGGAAGAAGAGAATCTTCAGTTTCATTGAGAAGAGAACATCACGAGTATAGAGATGAAGAGAGAAGAACTCCACGTGAGTTTGAGCATAAACCATACCGTGATGATGACAGACAAAGTAGAAGAGATATGCGAGATCATAGAAATGAGGGTGGTCGAGATCGTTATTGAAGTACATCTGTTTTTGAAGAAGATGGTGGTAGATGTAGTGTTCATTCACGAGATCGAGACCTAGTACGAAATGCATATCGGGATGTTGAGGATGATCGTAGATGGGAGTCAGGATGAAAACGGAAATTCCAGAATTCAAGGGTGGTATGCAAGTTGAGGAGTTTTTAGATTGGCTGTCTAATGTGGAGGAGATTTTTGACTTCAAGGAGGTTCCAGAACATCGTAGAGTGAAGTTGGTTGCTATAAGGTTGAGGGGTAGAGCTTTGGCGTGGTGGCAGCAAACCAAACTTACACGTGAACGGATGGGGAAGTCAAAGGTTGAATCATGGGAAAAAATGAAGAAGTTAATGAAAGCTACATTCTTGCCATATAATTATCAATCTCTGATGTATCAACGTTTGCAAAACTTGAGGCAAGGAACAAAGACTGTGAATGATTATGCGGATGAATTTTATCAACTTATTGCCAGGAATGATATCATGGAGATAGAAGAGCAACTGCCAGCTAGGTTTGTTGGAGGGTTGAGAATGCAGATTCAAGATATGGTGAATATGTTTGATCCCAGATCTGTTGCTGAAGCACATCAGAAAGCGTTATCTTGGGAGAAGCAAGGTAGACGAGGAGGTGGTGTGTTCACAAATTCTAACAATCCAATGAAAGGGGCTAGTAGCAATGTGAATGTTTCCAAGGCTGTTGCAAAACCAGTTGTTAGTGAAGTCGCTAAGACCAAGGTCAATAGTGGTATCAAATGCTTTAATTGTCAAGAGGTTGGTCACAAGAGCAATGAATGTCCTAAGCCAAAGAGGCGAGCAATGATTGCTGAGGTTGAAGAAGAGGACGTAGAGGCAGAATGTTCCAATTCATTACCGGTTGAGGAGGAAGAATTATTGTCAGGAGATGATGGATATACATTGATGATGAGGAGGAATTGCTTGACACCGAAGCAGGAGGAAGAGACTAGATGGTTGAGGAGTAACATCTTTCAATCAACATGCACTATCTTGGGAAGGGTTTGTAAGTTTGTCATTGATGCGGGAAGTTGTGATAATATCATTTCCACAGAGGCTGTGAAGAAGTTGGCATTAAAGACTAAGAAGCATCCTAAACCTTACAAGTTAGCTTGGTTGAGGAAAGGTGGGGAGGTGAAAGTTAGTCGAAGGGCTTGTGTTAATTTTTCAATTGGGAAGAAATACAAAGATGAAATTTGGTGTGATGTTGTAGACATGGATGTATTTCATTTGTTGTTGGGGAGACCATGGCAGTATGATAGAGCTGTACAACATGATGGATGTACCAACGGTTATAGTTTCATGTTTGAAGGCACCAAGATTACTTTAGTTCCCAAGAAGTGACAACAAGAAGAAAGCAAGTTGGAGGAGATTGAAGAGCTGAAAACTTTGCTATCATTGAAAGAGTTTGTTAAGGAAGTAGAAGAGGAGTCTGAAGTATTTCTGTTGATTGGACGTGAGAGTCATGAAGTGGTTGAAATTCCTGAAGAAGTAAAACCAGTACTGGAAGAATTTGACGATGTATTTCCTACAGATTTGCCAATGGAGTTGCCGCCGTTGAGAGACATTCAACATCAGATAGATCTTGTTCCAGGAGCTGTGTTGCCACACAGACCACATTACAGAATGAGTCCAAAGGAGCATGAGGAGCTGCGAAGGCAGGTGGAAGAATTGCTTGAAAAGGGGCGTGTGCAGGAAAGTTTAAGTCCATGTGCTGTACCAGCATTGTTAGTACCAAAGAAGGATGGAACGTGGAGGATGTGCACTGATAGTCGAGCATTGAACAAGATTACAGTGAGATACAGATTTCCTATGCCTAGATTGGATGACTTGTTGGATCAACTTAGTGGAGCTACTATATTTTCAAAGATCGATTTGAAGAGTGGTTATCATCAAATTCGAATTAGACCAGGAGATGAATGGATAACAGCGTTCAAGACACGTGAAGGGTTGTACGAATGGCTGGTTATGCCGTTTGGTCTTTCGAATGCACCGAGTACATTTATGCGGGTGATGAATCAGATTTTTAGACCATTCATTGGGAAGTTTGTGGTGGTGTATTTTGATGATATACTGATATATAGTGGAAGTCCAGAAGAACACTTGCAACATTTGAGAGAAGTGTTGATGGTACTGCGACAGGAACAATTTTATGCTGCAACAAAGAAATGTGTGTTCATGATGCAGAGTGTTTTATTTTTGGGGTATGTTATATCCGGAGGAGGTATACAGGTGGATCAGAATAAAGTTGAAGCAGTCAGAAATTGGCCACAACCCAAGACGATAACCGAAGTTAGAAGTTTTCATGGTTTGGCATCATTCTACCGAAGGTTCATTCCACACTTCAGTAGCGTGATGGCACTAGTTACTGATTGTATGAAGGGGAAATAATTTTCATGGTCGGAGGAAGCAGGGGTTGCTTTTGAGCGGATCAAGGAACTTTTGACGACAGCACCAATTCTAGTATTACCAGATTTTCAGTTGTTGTTTGAGTTACATACTAATGCATCTAAAGTTGGGATTGGAGTGGTGTTAAGTCAGAAGGGATGTCCTATTGCATATTTCAGTGAGAAGCTATCGGGAGCAAAGATGAGATATAATACATATGATGTCGAATTTTATGCTATCGTGCAAGCTGTGAAACATTGGAGACATTATTTGTTTCATAAAGAATTTTTTTTATATACTGATCATGAAGCGTTGAAGGATATGCAGGGACAGGACAAGATTGCAGCAAGGCATGCTTCGTGGATTGCATACTTACAACAATTTACATTTGTGGTGAAGCATAAATCTGGAGTTACAAATCGAGTGGCAGATGCATTGAGCAGAAGGAATCATGTGTTGACTACAATGAAGGTAGAGGTGACAGGGTTTGATGTGTTGCCAGAATTGTTTGTCGATGATCCTTACTTTGCGAAGTTTGTAGACAAAGTCAAGGAGGGAAAGACGGATGAGTTTGTATTGGTGGATGGTTTTCTGTTTAAAAGAAATCGATTATGTGTACCAGATTGCAGTTTACGGATGAAAATTGTAAAGGAGTTACATGAAGAAGGCCATGTGGGTAGAGATCGAACATTGCATTTGATTTCTCAATCTTATTTTTGGCCGTCGATGAGAAAAGAAGTTGAGAGATTTATGGAGAGATGTCATATCTGTCAAGTTTCGAAGGGAACCGCTACAAATGCTGGGTTATATATGTCGTTACCTGTGCCTATTAGACCGTGGGTAGATGTAAGCATGGATTTTGTTTTGGGTTTGCCTAGAACTCAAAGGGGAAATGATTCTATATTTGTTGTGGTGGACAGGTTTTCAAAAATGGCACATTTCATAGCGTGTAAGAAGACAGTGGATGTCGTCCGAGTTGCTCAATTATACTTTAAAGAGGTGTATCGATTGCATGGGCTACTTAAATCGATTGTTTTAGATAGGGATACTAGATTTCTAAGCCATTTCTGGTTAAGTTTGTGGAAGATGGTTGGAACAAAGCTGAATTTTAGTAGCGCCTATCATCCGCAATCTGATGGGCAAACGGAGGTGGTTAACAGATCATTGGGGAACTTGTTGAGATGTCTCGTGAAAGATAACTTGAAAAGCTGGGATATGAAGTTATGTCAGGCAGAGTTTGCACATAATCATGCAGTCAATCGAAGTACTGGATTCAGTCCATTTCAGGTTGTATATTCAAGCTTGCCAAAGTGACCGTTGGATTTGTCAACAGTGCCATATCAGAAGGGAGTTGTTAAGCGAGCTGGTGATTTTTTGACTGAGTTGCAGGAGTGCCACAGAACTGTTCATGAACGATTACTTGCATGGAATGAGAAGTATAATCAACTGGCGGATAAAAAGCGAAAGAGTGTGAACTTCAGAGAAGGTGATTTGGTTTACGCCGTGTTGACAAAAGATCGTTTTCCAGTGGGAACGTACAATAAATTGAAGGCGCGAAAGATTGGTCCAGTAGAAATTTTGAAGAAAATCAATGAGAATGCATATCAATTGAAATTGCCAGATAATGTTCACACTTCTGAAGTATTCAACGTCAAATACTTAATTCCGTATCATGGGGATGAGCGTATTGTGGAAGAGGAAGGTGCAAATTCGAGGACGAATTCCTTTCAACCGGGGAGGATGATGCAGTCCAATTTGGTGAAGTGTTAGGTCGCGAACGACCTAACGATTCCTTTAAGTCGCTCTAGGCTGATGCAGCCCAATTCGGTGAAGTGTTAGGTCGCGAACGACCTAACGATTCCTTTAAGTCGCTCCAGCGACTTAGTGAAGCTCGCAAACGACCTAGCGGGGTAGCAGAGTTACGCAGTGAAACATCGGAACGATCTAACGACCTATGCATTCCCAGTAGGTCGGTCATGCTATCATCTTCTTAGGTCGCTTCGACCTTAACGAGTTACGACCTATGTTAGGTCGCGTATGAAGCTTATGCCGTCTGGATATCTTGAGTCGCATTGGTTTTAGGTCGCATGTGTTGTTAGGTCGTAGGTCGCGATCAATGGGCGAAAGTTAGGTCGCGTGACTTGTATTTTAGGTCGAGGCCAATCTATGTGTTGTGAATATGTGATATTATGTGTTGTAATGTGTTTGTATTTTCTTTAAGTCGTATGTCGTTTATGTTGGGTCGCGTCTGTGTTGTAGTGCGTTGGTTGTTAAGTCGTGTGTTTTAGGTCGTAGGTCGCGTAACGACCTAAGGGTCTGGGTGTTGTAAAATGCTATAAATAGTGGGTGAGTTGTAACTTTGAAGTTAGTTGATTTTGAATAAAACTTTTGTTTGTTAGCTTTGTGCTTTCATTAAATTGGTAGTTGAGTGTGATCTCCTATCTCCACCTTCGGTTAATCGAGTGCGCTCGATTCAACGATTGCTGAAGCCGATTCATGGAATCTAGTGCGCTAGATCAACGTCGAAGAATCGTAATCTTTAAACACGGTATCGTGCACGATCAACGTGTTTGAGATAGCTAGAATCCGGTATCTTTGGATCAACGGATTTGGGCCATTCGGTATCTTATATTCCATCGATTGCTACTTTCATCGTCACATTCATTTTGAGTATTCCGCTGCTACATCAATATATCATTTCAACTCATAACGATTTCCCATAATCTATCAGATTGTTTGGGTATGTATCATTTCAACCCATAGAGACTTACAGTGTTAAAACAATATAAATATAACATCCAATCATCCAATATCAACAATCAAACATCCATCACAATCATCATTTAGATCAATAAAAAAAAAAAAACAACAATTGACTAATCGTCAATAACAGGTATTAACAGGCAATTTAAAATTCAATATTAAATTAAATAGCAATTAAATTCAATAAAAGTCAGATTTAACTAAAATGATAATTTAAATATGCCAAACATAAACCAATCAATTTCTAATCACAAAATAAATTCAATTTAACTAACATAAGATAATCTAGTAGTTGTGAGTGGGTTAAAGCACTCACCTTTGATTTCAAATCAATTTGAAATCCAAAATAAGGTCCAAAATTCAACAGTCTCAGACTTCATCAAAACAAGTTCCATAATGTCCAGAATTTCGATATGATCCTAACAGAACAAACCGCGCCCAAATCCGAGTTCATACGAAAAAGATACACATATTAGAACATTCGAAAATTTAAATTAAAACAAAATAAAATAAAAGGCATTATCCTCACACGTTCAGCCACGTCATCATGCGTTATTAAGAAGCACACATTTGAAACCCTACCAGTTGCTCGACTTGACATGTAGCAGCCACCGTTCCCTCAGCTTTTGTCGCCGACACGAACCACGATACTTCGATCAACCATTACCATACGCCTCCTCGCGTCAAGCCGCTTCTCCAACACCCCCACTCCTCCCGTCTGCCACGTCGTCCTCTGGCCAAATGCGACCGCCGCCGTTTAACCAAGCCACCACGGCGAATTAGGCAAGCTTCGACACCAAGTAGCCGTATGGATTGACTCCATACGACGTGCTCTACGCCGCAACATCATCTGATCGTTATAAAATTGCAAATCCACCGTTGAATCTCAACGACCACACATGAACGACCAAAAGTAAATCACCGATTTCTGGACAAATGGTGATTCGATTGCAAAAACGAATTGCACCAATGAATTAAACTCGTCGAGAGCTTTCCAATGATATATAATATGTTAGGGTTTTGAGGAGTTTGATTTTGAAATTGATTTTGATTTGAATTTTGATTTGGGATTTAGGTTTTCAGCTATTGAGAAGAGAGAAACGATAGAAATTTAAGTACGTACAGTAATAAGGCATAAAAAAGCTGCTAGGGTTAGAATAAAAGTATTTATGTGAATGAAGCCCAGTAAGAAAAATGAACAAATATCGAATCGGTACGAACGACAATAACGATCCGAAAAACCCATTTTGCTTCGAGAACGAATGAAGGTCATCCCATATATCAAAATAAATGTTTTTGATATTTTTAAACTCAAATGGAATAGGTTTCAAGTCCTAATTTAATCGTATCAAAAAGTTAGCCTTTAAAATCAGCTTATTCAATTGAATTTAATTAAATTGATTTCTACGCATTTTGAGCCCTTACGATCAAACGACAAGTCCAGTTGTTACAAAACTTGAAATCCTACAATAATTCACCGTTACGGATCCGATGAAACTGGTTTCATCGAAATCCGAGATAGCGGCCAAAATGGCTATTTTCACGTTAATTAAATAAATTATTATTAAATTAATTAAATCACTTTTTCAATTCAAATTTTAATAACTAACAACTTTTATCGTTTTTTATTACTAAATAATTTATAATCTCTTAAAACAAATTTCCATATCGATTCAATGTTAAATATTACACTAATTACAGTGTTCCGTTTCAATTGTAATAATTTATTAATTATAATTTAAAATTCAAATAAATTAATTTATTTTGATTTAAATCTTATTATCCAATCAATCATTACTTTATGAACATAATTAACATTGGTTTATATCTTATTACATTAATATTCTACAATTATCATCTTAGTTCATATTAATGCAATATTTAATTACATTTATTGCAATTTATTTCCAATTGATTTTCAATGAATTAAATAGTGAATTTATAACTAAACCATTGTTATAACTTACCAATTCAAACGCATTTCTCTGTTTATTGTTTACGAACAAAACAAATGAATTTACATACTGATTTATTATTTTATATTAACCAATTCAAATTAACTACGTGCAATTTTGCCATTAAATACAACATTTGATTTATTTACTCATTTACAACTTATAACCAAATTTTTATGTTTACAATCACCTCAATTAATTGAAATGGCCTTAAAATAGTTATCAATTGCCTTAGTTTAACATTATTAAATTTCATTCTAGTTATTATTCTCATTAATAAATCACAAATTTTTATTTCTTCCAATATTAAATTACAAAATATTATTAAATTCAATAATTTAATTATCTGAAAATGCGAGTCGTTACAAAATGTCTTAATAAATCTGAATCATTATCACTTGAGGCATGATACTACCTTATCTATACCTTGTATTAAGAATTTTATTGAGAAAAGCATGTGTTATTCCAACTGGAAGTCGTGATAAATCCTAGTAGGTTTCTTGAAAGGATATTTGTGTGTATTCAATGCCATAATCTTCAAATATTGTTTGATCCAATCAAGTTTGATCATTTCTTATACTGCGCTAGTTTCAAAGAAATTGAGTGTGCATACAAAGTCATATTTCGCCTAATCCAACACAAAAGTGCAATCAGTTCTCAATGAAATATTTTATTTATTTTCAAATTAAGTATGTATTTATTATTTGTTCTACATAAAATTATGTTTATTTAATTAATAAGTTTAATCATTTATGTATGTTTTAGCATAAAATATTCATATCATGTCCAAATGAAAAGAAAATGAATAGGTTAAAGGTTTGAACCTCAGTTCAAAAAAAAGTTTGAACCTAAAGAATTGCATGAGATCCTTCCCATATACTAGTGCCTTGAAACCTTTAAAGAATGCCAAAAGAGTCTTTTTTTTCTTCACAGAACTCGTAATATTTACTGTAGGCATCCAGAATATCCATTTGTTTTTCTTTAATCCAATTGTGATCATCTCGGCCAGTGTAATACACTGATAAGATATTTCCATACAGAAATTAGAGTTAGTTCAAGAATTGGGTAAGAGATATGTTGTTCAAACTGAGAAATATGCATCACGAATAGAAAATTGTATTTTGATACTGACTTTTTAGGACATGAATTTACTCTCTAGAAATTATTTCAGAGCTAAACAAAATCGATAAGAGGCACGAAAATAATATAATTTTACATTTAAATATTTTGTTAAGGAATAACAACATCATTAATTGTACCATGTTAGAAATGAGAGAAATAGAAATATGAAGAATAGATGGACTAATAATATTAAATATTAGCATGGAAATAAACATTTCAATGATAAGAAATCCTCAAATGAAGCTTTTGGAATTACCAAAACACTTCCATAATTTAGTCAATACAAAGGGAATAAAAGGACATTTTTGTCATTTGTCAATCCTCTCTACCACATCTTCGTAACCTTCCCCATTTTCTATTTTGATGAGATGAAGCCAAAAGGTTTTATTCTAAAAATCTAATAACAATCCGAACTCAATGGCAACTCACCTCTGGACCCAAGGCCTTTTTTGTATTCCCTACCCACACACCCACTACAACAAAATAACCCTTTTACAAAGAGCAATGCCCGTTGTAATAGGGATTTCGCAATGGGGCAACGCCTGTCTTATTAGGCGATGTTGTAATAGATCTAGAAGATTGTACAACGGGCAATGCCCTTTGTAAAAACCCATTGTAGTAGACTTTTTTACAACGGTCCCTAGCCGTTGCAATAGCATCATTTACAACTGTTTTTGCCGGTTGCAATAGCATGATTTACAACTGTTTTTGTCCGTTGCAATAAGATCTTTTACAATAGTTTTTGCCTGTTGTTAAAAAAATCAAATAAGAAAAAAATATGTAAATACTATTACATTACAGTCACAAATTTAAATTTAGTTTGCCGTTGAAACCAAAATATTGTACCAATAACACACATATTCATTCATATCTTTTAAAAATAACAAAAAAGATTTATATTTCTAAATGCCAAAATGATTCATGTATTCTTAATATTTTATAATAAAAATCCTATAGAAGAAATATATATATATATATATCTACCAAAACAGTGGAAATATAATAAATATATGATTCATCTAACTATGTATGCCTTGGCCCTTGAACTTTAGCAGGTTGAACCCCCACATCAGCTCTTTTAGCAACAATCTGTTCATACAAATCACGAATTTTTCAATCCATTGGAATACACAAACAATTAAAAAAGAACATATGCATACTGAATATGCATAAGTCTTGAGAAGAGAGTTAGTGAAGTTGCAACAATATTAATCATCAAGATTGCAAGTGCTGAATTTGGTTCTCTAATTCTTAAAAAAAGAGACATACTATTAAACAATCCTAAGACTGAAAATGAAGTGGTAAAAATTGACTAAAAAGACCAGAAAATTAACTTTGAATTGATGAATCACTATTATGAATGACTTGTAACTACAAAGCCAACTATAAACAAGTTGATTAAAGAAAATAACATTTTCATCCTAAGAAGCATACAAGCAACCCCTGTAATATTGTCCAAATAAAGTATATGCAACGGAATAATAAGTTGTTAAAGGGAATGCACATATAAGAGAACGGTTTGCATCCAACGTTAAAAAAGGAAATTTAGAGATCCTTAAAATGTGAGCTAACCTGTAGTCTAACATGTTTAACCAATTCACGCACTTCATGGTTTCTTCTTTCGTCACCCTGACAAATACAATAAAAGTGATTGGTTTTAGCTCAAGCAGTCTTCTATATAAAATCCCTCTACATGTCAAAAATAAACTAGTGGTGAAATAAAATATGGAATGTCTCATTATCCACTATTTCACATCTGAAGCATTAATCCTCTTAGGCTGCTCAACTTATATATTTTAGACTAAAAGATCCAAAATAAAAACATATAAATGCAAATGGAAAACAAAATAAGGCATGGCTCCTTTCTAGTCAAAGAGGACTTTCTGTACTAGATTTGATACAATTCATGTCCTTAAGCAACCAAATAAATCTCTTTACAACTACAATAAAAGAAACTAGCATTGCATACCACAATGTGCAGTCTGGACTTAGCTGTTTGTATTGTGTTGGCAATAATTCAACAAGATCCGACACACAATGAACACCTTCAATTTTTATGCCCTCGCTAATTGATATAAGATGTCATCTTTGGACATTACCCTCTATTGTTGTTGTAACAACCCGACTTTTTCTCCATAGAAAGTCGCATCGTTAATTAAGAAAGAAAGGGATAGAAGAAGAAAAGAAAGAAAAGAAGGAAGAACAACAACATCAGATACTCACAACGGAACGAATGAAATATAATATATCACATAAAATATTACATAGTATCATATACATCAGAGTTATACAACTTATACATCTCATATTAGACAGTTATAAACACCTGTCTATCATACATCTCAAACATCACAGAGATACAGACTCAATACAAACACAGCGGAAACACCATAATATATCTACACGCTGAAGCCACCTGCTCCAAATCTCCTCCAGAATTCGTCAAAGCTAACCTGAATCCCTCGACTACTCAATACAATATTGAGTACCCAAGAGTTTAATAAAACAGAAAATAAACACTTGGGTCAGACATGGGTCTGGTGTGAGTAAACGGTTAGATTGCTTAACTTTGAAAACTTTTGAAAACAAAAGTATCACGTAAGACTTCCCACAAATAAACATGGGTAAGTTTTTACCTTACGCTAACTAAAACATTTGATAGGAAATCCGATTGTATTATAATAGGGTCTAGGGTTTTCAAGTAAAATACAGAAATAGCTGAAATGCTTACATCTCACATTCCAACATAGTTGGGCACAACTAATACGTACGGCACTTATTGGAGTTTGGATTCCATACAATGGCAGGGCTACTGGGGTACCGCCCGTCACAGTACGTGGCCTAGATCACTGTACCGAGGAGTACGCCCACTCCCCTGCAACACAAAGCCGGAACTATCCCTTACTGGATAATCCCGAACAAGACAATCCCGTAGTTGGCGCGACCAACCACACACTAAGCCGAATAAAAGAAAAGGGACCTCTAGACAGGGATCTATCTTGCTCTCAGTGGGTGCTACCCACGAAGCCTTGCTGCACCTCCCCTGTTTTAGCCATTCCCGGTTGATGAGGCTTGAGGTTACGATTACCTTTAATCAGAACATATCACTTAGAATGCTCATCGTCCGCCTGACGATGTGCTAAAAGCATTCAATCCATATAAGTTCGTTCCGGGTTCGAACGAAACCGAAGGCATTATCTCGTTACACTCGTTTTGGAATCATCCTCAGAGTTAACGACAATAACCCTTGCACTCTGAATCTTCATCTTCACTTGAGATTCACGACCTATCGTTAATTTGGATCGATGTGGTATTCGGGTCTCCAGACCTGGAATACCGGTATACGGAAACCCGATCCCGGTCTCATCGAAATCCAAAACGTATCTTTTAAGGCCAAGTTGTTTAAAGGTTTAAACAATTTAATTCAATACTTGAATTCACACAGCATTTAACACAGATAAATATCACACATTTATCACAGATATATCCTATATCATATCAAAGAATATCACAACATATCATCCAATAGATATCATCCAATTTAGATATTCTACACAACAATCATCCATAAGCAACAATTATTAACCCTATGTTATAGTTAATTTAATTATCTTAAATTAAATTAATTACTTAAGAATTAATTATCTAACCTTGCTTAATCAATCATTAATTAATTACAAACCTTTAATAATTAATTACTTATTAAATATTAATCATCCTTGATTAATTATTCATTAATTACATAAAGTAATTATCCTTTAATTAATTCCACAAATTAATTATTCTTAACCATTACCAGTAATTAACCATTAATTACTTCATTAATTAAGTACATTAATTAATTACATTAATCCTTAATTAATTATATTAATTAATTAAACTTAATTAAATACCTCCATTAATCCACCTTAATTAATTATAAACAGTAATTATCATCCTGTAATTACTTACCTTAATTAATTAACTTCTTAATTAATTTTATTAATCTATTGATTAATTGCACCAAATAAATAATCCTTAATTGCTTTAACAAAGTAATTATACTTCAATTACTTTCCATTAAGTAATTCCTTTAATTAATTACATCCTGTAATTATACATTAAATACTTATATTAAGTAATTACACTTATTAATTTCATTAAGTATTAATACTTAATCAGCATCAAGATTTTCTTTAATTAATTTACAAATTAATTTACTTAAATTAATCACATCCATTTATTATTTACCATTGAGTAATTCATTCCTTAATTACCCTTTTAAACCAATTAATTAATCTTTAATTATAGATTAATTATTCTTTTAATTATTAATTAATAAACCTTAATTATCAATTAATAAAACTTATTAATTAATTAGTTCCTTAATTACCTTAATTAATTCTTAATAATAGTTAATTAACCTTTAATTAATCTTTATAGATTAATTATTCTTATTTATTAATTTATAAAACCTAATTATTAATTAATAAACTTAATTAAGTGTTCTTAATTACAAATTAATCAACCTCTAATTACTAAATTAATCAATTACAAATTAATTAATCTTTAGTCATTAATTAAATCGATCTTCATCATTGAGTTAATTAAATTAATTAATTACTCTTAATTAATTTCTTAACTAATCCTTAATCATTATTAATTAAATTAATTAATTATACCTAATTTCCTTAATTAACTTAATTAATATCAAAACATTAAAACTTTAATTATCTTAAGATAAAACATTATCTTATTAATGTCTTAATTATCATTAAAACATCTTATCTTAATAACTAACTTTTCTTAATTTAATTATTAACTAAAGTTTAAAATAAATAATCATTTAACTTGATAAATTAAAGTTAATAAAACATAACTTCCCTTAAATGCCTTAAACATTAACAAGTAATAGTTTAAACTAGTTTTCAATTTAAACTTTAAAACTTGTTTTTATAAAAACTTTTAAAATCTCATTTTACTTAAGTTTAAAATAACTTTAAATTTTACTTAATAAAATTTAAATTAAACAAATTTCAAAACTCCTTAATCAAATGTTAAGGAGAACAATTATTATTTATAAAATAATTTTATAAAAGAAAGTTTAAACAAATTTAACTTAAATTTAAAAAATCTTGTTTTTAAAACTTTTAAACCTTTAAAACTGTTTACAAATTCTCTGCTTCGAGTCGAACCCGAAGATCACTCGGGTTTTACACCGAGTTTCCCCATTTTCTTCCATTTCCAAAACTTGGTTTATATTTTTTTCTTTTTCTTTTTCTACAGGCTTTATCACTTACTACTACTCGAGTATAAACTCGAGTCCTTACCCCCAAAACCCGAGTCCCTCTTCGAGAAAAATTCTTCCTTCCCGATGCCACAACTCTACTGACACCACCGTGCACAAGTGCACGTGCACACCGATCAGAACGCCTCCGACCTCTGCCGTGGTCGTCGACAAACCAATGACTCCTACCTCAATCCTTCCAGGCCACCAGATCAGCCTATCTCGTCTGAATTTGAGAATCGAGCAAGTCGATGAAATCATGGAAACCACCGAACGATCAAACTCCTTTGCTGACGACGATCTCGTCCACCGGAGCTCACATCCCTCCGTCCAGAGCTGCAACACCAACCCACGCGACGTTCCCATCCCTCGCAGTGAACTCCGATCCTCCCTCGACGACGTACGAATCCCTGACAACCTCGACGACTACAACAGGGTAAAAACCCTACTTTGCCATACTCTGGTCACTACGACCATCTGAAAAATCGACGATCATTTTTCCAGTGATCGTCAACCTTCAAACAACACTTGACCAAAATCACAACCCTCAACTCACCGCCGATCAACAGAAATCAATCAAAATGCCCAATTTGATCAACTCAAAAATTCCCAATGATTATCAAACTAAAAATTATGATATCAATATTAAAAATCATGATTTTCTACTACAAATCCATTTATGCAATCCAAACATGAAATCGAATTCATTGATTTTCGACTTCTTTTTGATTTTTACTGTAATTTACCAGTTTCGAAATAAATATGCAATATAAACACTTGGGTTTATTTTTAAAAATACTATTACATTCATACCATCATCTCTTCTTTGGAGATCATAACCTAAATTTGGATATATAAGAAGAATTTGAATTCATTTGTTTTATCTTTAAGTCTGTGATCATAGCAGAGACTAATATACATAAACTCAGGCATATACTCATATCAACAGAGCAGTAAAATATATATATTCCAAATAAAACAACCATGCAAACCATATTACAATATTTCTATACATATTCATCACATGCATAAATATTAACATAGATTAAAAACTGTTTTTAAGAAAAGGTTTACTCACCTGTCAATTTAAAACAGAGAACATATGTTGTTCCAGGCTTTCTCCAGATTTGTTATTTGATTTTAAACTTGCTTTTCTTTTGCTTGTTGAGTTTTAAATCTTGCTGTTGATCTTTGAAACTGATTTGTATTTGAGAAAATTTGAGACTGATGTTGCCTTTGATCTCCTTCCTCTGATTTTTATTTGAATTTCCAGTTTCCATTTGATTTACAGAATTGTTTGCTTCCAGATTTTTATTTCCAGACTTTTACTTCTTTAGATTTGATTCGAATTGTACTTTTACTTTTTTTATTTAGTAGAGAAAGAAAAGAAGATAGATTAGAGCTGAAGAAAGAAAATGCCAGATTTCTTCTATCTTTTAATTTTTTTTTTTTAACTTTAATTACCAAGGAGAAAACAAAATAAAGCCACTTGTCCACATAAGTTAATTATCTAGCTTACACATATGCATCCAAGCCTTCATATGTTTACAAGTGTTTTTATTACTTCATTATTGATTTACAAGTGTTAATTCTTGTCTTTTATTAATTTATTTAAGTTATACATATGTATTTATGTAATATTTATATGTATAAAAAGTATTTATCTTTTATAATTTAAGCCTTTAGATTTTAATAAATATACAAATGTGAATTCAAGTAAACATTTATAAATTACTTATATTTTGATCAAATTAAATATAACATATTTTTATATGCTTGAGTATTTTATTTTACTTTATATATATTTTCACAAATCAAATTTTTAAAAAGGAAAGAATCTTAAAAACAAATGAACTTCTTAATTTAAATCTTTACAAAAATAAAAACATAAAATATATGTTTATAATAAATAAGAAATTATTCTTGTTATTTAAATCTTAAAATATCATTTTCAAAAGTATTAAACCAAATTACAAATTATATATATATTAAAGTTTGAAAACATCTTATTAAATTCAAATTCAATATTCTTTCCATTCCAATATATACAAATATATATATTCTAAATGGAAAATACTTTTAACGTTAGCTTTATAATTATCATATTTAATTTTAATACATAACTTCAAATAACAATATATATATACATATATATTATAATTTGATAACTTATCCTTTTATTAAATTAAAGACTCCCTATTTATAATATATATACCTATATATATACATTATAAATATAAACACTTATATTAGTTTTAGTAAGATAAATCTTCCTAATTAAAATTTTAGAAAAGATATTCCCAAATTAAAATGTTATTAGTTTTCAAAAGAATAAATTTGCCAATTTAAAATATTATTAACCTTTTAAAATGAATAAACTTGTCAATTTATAAAATAAATCAACAAATCAATTTAATTATTAATAAAGATTATTAAATTGATATTGCCAAATTTCCGGGATATCACATTCCTTCCCCCTTAAAATAATTTCGTCCCCGAAATTTAAAAGCAAAGATAATTTAATAACCCAACAAAATTTTAAATTTTAATTAGCAATCATACATATCAATCATATTCTAACAACCATAGCAAACAATTTAATCAAACAAATTTAACTATCCAGTCAAAATCTGGATAGAATTTACTCGAGTTTCCCCAAGTATATATATATACCGGGATACTCGTTCTACAGGATCTTAACTAACTATCTACAATAATCTAGAACTCCTTCCCTTCTAGATCACAATCTGAACAAGATTTCAGACTAAACTCAAAACCATCCCAACTACCAAATCCTTCTGAACTGCTGATTCATCCCTTGATGAATCATACACATATTCCTCAGAGATACGTGAAATATAATGAATTCCAGTTGTCCGAACTGGCAACTCAATCCTATAGATCGAAGAACTA
Source organism: Allium fistulosum (assembly GCA_030737815.1). NCBI lineage: Eukaryota > Viridiplantae > Streptophyta > Magnoliopsida > Asparagales > Amaryllidaceae > Allium > Allium fistulosum. Next base: position 100,155,171 of record CM060906.1, on the reverse strand, counting down.
TTCCTCACGAGACAGAGAAAAATCTCATAATACTTCCGGAGCTAACTCTTCAGTCTTACTAAATCTTATATCTCCTTTGATCGGAGAAAACTTAAACAATATCCAAATTTCAACTTCAAATTCCAAATTTCATTAATTCTTAACTGCATAACTCTCCTGATAATCCTGAGTCACTTCATTCTTCCTGATCAGCTTAACTCTTGCTGATGCCTCTTGAAACAAACCAGACCAATATTAAACAAATTTCTGGATTCTACTCAACAAAATGGTTCTTCCAAAAATACACCGAAATACAGAACATAACTCTACTCCACAATCATTAGAGCACTTCGAACTACTTCTCCTTTCTGGAATAGCCAAACAGTTGTACTTGACAATCTTATCTCCAAATTTTGAAAATTCCTTCACACTTAGAGATACACTTGAATTTCCTATAGAAATCCTCTACTCCAAGAAAATTACAACTCTCGGTTGCTTCCACTCTAGAATAGTTACTATCTTGCTTTCGCTGCACAACTCTGATCTGGAACAGATGAGAATGTCATCGGAGAAACTCGAGCACAAACTTGATCATCCACAGTTCACCATACCATAAAATCTTAGTGAACCATTCTACTTAATCAAAAATATCTCGGCAGAAACTCAACTAGGTGTGATCAATCCCTTTCCAAAGAATACTGAGCCGCTTCACCAAAATTCTTCTCTAGGAGACATCCTTCTACAAAGCTGAATCACGGGTAACTCCACGAATCAAATCGATACAGAATCTCAATCTCCAATAACCCAAGAGAACACTCAAACAATCGCAAGTCACTTTTGTGATCAGCCCGGCCTAATTTCCAAAGATAACTGTTCTCTCTTCACTAATCAGAACAGCTTACACTTAACCATCCAATTTATCGAAGAAATGGATTCACTCTGCTGCTTCTGGACTTTACCTTCAGAAAAACTGCTCAGCCAGAAACTTCCTGCCAATCACAGAACACTCCGAGCTGCACTGCTGCCATAGATGCCAAAGACTTCTTATCCTAAACTCCTCGAGAAATTCGGACTTCAAAGCAACAGAAACACCCTGCTGGACTCAGCTACAACACCGAAACAGATCTACTTCCTTAAACTTGCTTCAGAAGAAACATCTTCAGAAACGTCCATAGCCACCGTGTCTCATCACACAGCTACTACTTCCTGAGGTTACCAAAATACCATCACTCTCTTCAGCTCATCCAATAGATCTACTCTATTCATCCAACTTCAAAGATAAACTCTAAACCATAACTGGTTTCCTTCAGAGATCGGTGAAATCTTTACACCACAACAAAGTTCACTCGAGACAGTATTAGGTCTACAGTCTCGTCAGATATACTTCCAACCTCAACACTCAAATTCTAACTATTGGTAATCGTGTTACTCACACTACCACCTTATCTACCTTTATAACTTATATTGGAAAACCCGAACAGGTAACCCAACAAATAGGTAGAAATATATATATTTAAAATGATACTTTTTATATAGAAATTATTTCTGGGTAAAATTATTTCATTTACCTTTTTAAAACAATATTGTGTCCGTTGGCCTGGTCTAAGTGTTTAGAGATCCCTATCAATAACGTTAGCTACTCGTATTGACCAGAATCCATATACCACTCAACCGATCAATTAACACAATATAAAATCATTTTTATATAACTAACAATTACGCGCTCTCAAGATAGACACCACTTCAGAGCCTAGGTATTCACTCAACCTAGTGTTCTGATATTCACTTAACCAAAAGCTTAGGCATTCGCTCAACCTATGCTCTGATACCATATGTAACAACCCGACTTTTTCTCCATAGAAAGTCGCATCGTTAATTAAGAAAGAAAGGGATAGAAGAAGAAAAGAAAGAAAAGAAGGAAGAACAACAACATCAGATACTCACAACGGAACGAATGAAATATAATATATCACATAAAATATTACATAGTATCATATACATCAGAGTTATACAACTTATACATCTCATATTAGACAGTTATAAACACCTGTCTATCATACATCTCAAACATCACAGAGATACAGACTCAATACAAACACAGCGGAAACACCATAATATATCTACACGCTGAAGCCACCTGCTCCAAATCTCCTCCAGAATTCGTCAAAGCTAACCTGAATCCCTCGACTACTCAATACAATATTGAGTACCCAAGAGTTTAATAAAACAGAAAATAAACACTTGGGTCAGACATGGGTCTGGTGTGAGTAAACGGTTAGATTGCTTAACTTTGAAAACTTTTGAAAACAAAAGTATCACGTAAGACTTCCCACAAATAAACATGGGTAAGTTTTTACCTTACGCTAACTAAAACATTTGATAGGAAATCCGATTGTATTATAATAGGGTCTAGGGTTTTCAAGTAAAATACAGAAATAGCTGAAATGCTTACATCTCACATTCCAACATAGTTGGGCACAACTAATACGTACGGCACTTATTGGAGTTTGGATTCCATACAATGGCAGGGCTACTGGGGTACCGCCCGTCACAGTACGTGGCCTAGATCACCGTACCGAGGAGTACGCCCGCTCCCCTGCAACACAAAGCCGGAACTATCCCTTACTGGATAATCCCGAACAAGACAATCCCGTAGTTGGCGCGACCAACCACACACTAAGCCGAATAAAAGAAAAGGGACCTCTAGACAGGGATCTATCTTGCTCTCAGTGGGTGCTACCCACGAAGCCTTGCTGCACCTCCCCTGTTTTAGCCATTCCCGGTTGATGAGGCTTGAGGTTACGATTACCTTTAATCAGAACATATCACTTAGAATGCTCATCGTCCGCCTGACGATGTGCTAAAAGCATTCAATCCATATAAGTTCGTTCCGGGTTCGAACGAAACCGAAGGCATTATCTCGTTACACTCGTTTTGGAATCATCCTCAGAGTTAACGACAATAACCCTTGCACTCTGAATCTTCATCTTCACTTGAGATTCACGACCTATCGTTAATTTGGATCGATGTGGTATTCGGGTCTCCAGACCTGGAATACCGGTATACGGAAACCCGATCCCGGTCTCATCGAAATCCAAAACGTATCTTTTAAGGCCAAGTTGTTTAAAGGTTTAAACAATTTAATTCAATACTTGAATTCACACAGCATTTAACACAGATAAATATCACACATTTATCACAGATATATCCTATATCATATTAAAGAATATCACAACATATCATCCAATAGATATCATCCAATTTAGATATTCTACACAACAATCATCCATAAGCAACAATTATTAACCCTATGTTATAGTTAATTTAATTATCTTAAATTAAATTAATTACTTAAGAATTAATTATCTAACCTTGCTTAATCAATCATTAATTAATTACAAACCTTTAATAATTAATTACTTATTAAATATTAATCATCCTTGATTAATTATTCATTAATTACATAAAGTAATTATCCTTTAATTAATTCCACAAATTAATTATTCTTAACCATTACCAGTAATTAACCATTAATTACTTCATTAATTAAGTACATTAATTAATTACATTAATCCTTAATTAATTATATTAATTAATTAAACTTAATTAAATACCTCCATTAATCCACCTTAATTAATTATAAACAGTAATTATCATCCTGTAATTACTTACCTTAATTAATTAACTTCTTAATTAATTTTATTAATCTATTGATTAATTGCACCAAATAAATAATCCTTAATTGCTTTAACAAAGTAATTATACTTCAATTACTTTCCATTAAGTAATTCCTTTAATTAATTACATCCTGTAATTATACATTAAATACTTATATTAAGTAATTACACTTATTAATTTCATTAAGTATTAATACTTAATCAGCATCAAGATTTTCTTTAATTAATTTACAAATTAATTTACTTAAATTAATCACATCCATTTATTATTTACCATTGAGTAATTCATTCCTTAATCACCCTTTTAAACCAATTAATTAATCTTTAATTACAGATTAATTATTCTTTTAATTATTAATTAATAAACCTTAATTATCAATTAATAAAACTTATTAATTAATTAGTTCCTTAATTACCTTAATTAATTCTTAATAATAGTTAATTAACCTTTAATTAATCTTTATAGATTAATTATTCTTATTTATTAATTTATAAAACCTAATTATTAATTAATAAACTTAATTAAGTGTTCTTAATTACAAATTAATCAACCTCTAATTACTAAATTAATCAATTACAAATTAATTAATCTTTAGTCATTAATTAAATCGATCTTCATCATTGAGTTAATTAAATTAATTAATTACTCTTAATTAATTTCTTAACTAATCCTTAATCATTATTAATTAAATTAATTAATTATACCTAATTTCCTTAATTAACTTAATTAATATCAAAACATTAAAACTTTAATTATCTTAAGATAAAACATTATCTTATTAATGTCTTAATTATCATTAAAACATCTTATCTTAATAACTAACTTTTCTTAATTTAATTATTAACTAAAGTTTAAAATAAATAATCATTTAACTTGATAAATTAAAGTTAATAAAACATAACTTCCCTTAAATGCCTTAAACATTAACAAGTAATAGTTTAAACTAGTTTTCAATTTAAACTTTAAAACTTGTTTTTATAAAAACTTTTAAAATCTCATTTTACTTAAGTTTAAAATAACTTTAAATTTTACTTAATAAAATTTAAATTAAACAAATTTCAAAACTCCTTAATCAAATGTTAAGGAGAACAATTATTATTTATAAAATAATTTTATAAAAGAAAGTTTAAACAAATTTAACTTAAATTTAAAAAATCTTGTTTTTAAAACTTTTAAACCTTTAAAACTGTTTACAAATTCTCTGCTTCGAGTCGAACCCGAAGATCACTCGGGTTTTACACCGAGTTTCCCCATTTTCTTCCATTTCCAAAACTTGGTTTATATTTTTTTCTTTTTCTTTTTCTACAGGCTTTATCACTTACTACTACTCGAGTATAAACTCGAGTCCTTACCCCCAAAACCCGAGTCCCTCTTCGAGAAAAATTCTTCCTTCCCGATGCCACAACTCTACTGACACCACCGTGCACAAGTGCACGTGCACACCGATCAGAACGCCTCCGACCTCTGCCGTGGTCGTCGACAAACCAATGACTCCTACCTCAATCCTTCCAGGCCACCAGATCAGCCTATCTCGTCTGAATTTGAGAATCGAGCAAGTCGATGAAATCATGGAAACCACCGAACGATCAAACTCCTTTGCTGACGACGATCTCGTCCACCGGAGCTCACATCCCTCCGTCCAGAGCTGCAACACCAACCCACGCGACGTTCCCATCCCTCGCAGTGAACTCCGATCCTCCCTCGACGACGTACGAATCCCTGACAACCTCGACGACTACAACAGGGTAAAAACCCTACTTTGCCATACTCTAGTCACTACGACCATCTGAAAAATCGACGATCATTTTTCCAGTGATCGTCAACCTTCAAACAACACTTGACCAAAATCACAACCCTCAACTCACCGCCGATCAACAGAAATCAATCAAAATGCCCAATTTGATCAACTCAAAAATTCCCAATGATTATCAAACTAAAAATTATGATATCAATATTAAAAATCATGATTTTCTACTACAAATCCATTTATGCAATCCAAACATGAAATCGAATTCATTGATTTTCGACTTCTTTTTGATTTTTACTGTAATTTACCAGTTTCGAAATAAATATGCAATATAAACACTTGGGTTTATTTTTAAAAATACTATTACATTCATACCATCATCTCTTCTTTGGAGATCATAACCTAAATTTGGATATATAAGAAGAATTTGAATTCATTTGTTTTATCTTTAAGTCTGTGATCATAGCAGAGACTAATATACATAAACTCAGGCATATACTCATATCAACAGAGCAGTAAAATATATATATTCCAAATAAAACAACCATGCAAACCATATTACAATATTTCTATACATATTCATCACATGCATAAATATTAACATAGATTAAAAACTGTTTTTAAGAAAAGGTTTACTCACCTGTCAATTTAAAACAGAGAACATATGTTGTTCCAGGCTTTCTCCAGATTTGTTATTTGATTTTAAACTTGCTTTTCTTTTGCTTGTTGAGTTTTAAATCTTGCTGTTGATCTTTGAAACTGATTTGTATTTGAGAAAATTTGAGACTGATGTTGCCTTTGATCTCCTTCCTCTGATTTTTATTTGAATTTCCAGTTTCCATTTGATTTACAGAATTATTTGCTTCCAGATTTTTATTTCCAGACTTTTACTTCTTTAGATTTGATTCGAATTGTACTTTTACTTTTTTTATTTAGTAGAGAAAGAAAAGAAGATAGATTAGAGCTGAAGAAAGAAAATGCCAGATTTCTTCTATCTTTTAATTTTTTTTTTTTTAACTTTAATTACCAAGGAGAAAACAAAATAAAGCCACTTGTCCACATAAGTTAATTATCTAGCTTACACATATGCATCCAAGCCTTCATATGTTTACAAGTGTTTTTATTACTTCATTATTGATTTACAAGTGTTAATTCTTGTCTTTTATTAATTTATTTAAGTTATACATATGTATTTATGTAATATTTATATGTATAAAAAGTATTTATCTTTTATAATTTAAGCCTTTAGATTTTAATAAATATACAAATGTGAATTCAAGTAAACATTTATAAATTACTTATATTTTGATCAAATTAAATATAACATATTTTTATATGCTTGAGTATTTTATTTTACTTTATATATATTTTCACAAATCAAATTTTTAAAAAGGAAAGAATCTTAAAAACAAATGAACTTCTTAATTTAAATCTTTACAAAAATAAAAACATAAAATATATGTTTATAATAAATAAGAAATTATTCTTGTTATTTAAATCTTAAAATATCATTTTCAAAAGTATTAAACCAAATTACAAATTATATATATATTAAAGTTTGAAAACATCTTATTAAATTCAAATTCAATATTCTTTCCATTCCAATATATACAAATATATATATTCTAAATGGAAAATACTTTTAACATTAGCTTTATAATTATCATATTTAATTTTAATACATAACTTCAAATAACAATATATATATACATATATATTATAATTTGATAACTTATCCTTTTATTAAATTAAAGACTCCCTATTTATAATATATATACCTATATATATACATTATAAATATAAACACTTATATTAGTTTTAGTAAGATAAATCTTCCTAATTAAAATTTTAGAAAAGATATTCCCAAATTAAAATGTTATTAGTTTTCAAAAGAATAAATTTGCCAATTTAAAATATTATTAACCTTTTAAAATGAATAAACTTGTCAATTTATAAAATAAATCAACAAATCAATTTAATTATTAATAAAGATTATTAAATTGATATTGCCAAATTTCCGGGATATCACAGTTGCTATGTGCCAATAACGGAATATTCACAAAACAACTTAAAAATTAAATTAGTTTGATAAGTGGACGAACATGACAGCCTAGGTGAGAATGAAAATAAATGAATCAAGTAATCCCCTGTCATGGAACATAATCTGAGCAAAATCCCCTGTCACAGAACATATTCAAAGTTAAGGTACATAAGATATTTTCCTTAAACTGCACTTGTAGCTCTGTGAAACAAAGTTATACTTTCAAAAAGTAAAAAAAATTTGTCCTCTTTATGCTGATCAATATGCTAATGATTTGCTTCTGACTGCGGGTAGAAAAACTGGAAAAAAAATTTATTCTTTAATAATCAATGGTAGTAATTACAACTCAAAACTTATTAAAAAAATTGTTATCAGACAATCTGTTAAATTCTAATGAAATCATGGGAACCATTTACCTCTTCAGGATTCATTGGCTGTGCAAGCACTCTGTAAGTATCTTTCCTGCCAAAATCAAATATCAAAACAAACAGTTTCAATAAAAATCCACATTAAAATGAAGAACGAAAACAAACAAAAATGAATTCATTTCAATTTTCATATACATTTAAAGCTTATCCTAAACCACTTCCAAATAGCTCGTCTTTGGCATAGGAGTTCCTACACAAAAAATATTTATCAGATTTTTGTCACACCAGAGATAGTTTTGTCACACCAAAGATAAGTGTATTGGAAACAAAGTTGAAGTATGGCAAGTACTACAGGAATATGACATTAACATAGGGTTTGTGTATTTTGCGTTTGCAACATAGGCCCTAGGGTGTCTTTAGAAATCATTTTTATGTATGCAAATCACATTGTAGGATCAAGTTTTTATATGAATCTTATATATCCCTTGCAACTATAAGCAGAATCTCACTCATCAATCGGTGCCATAGAACAAATTCAGTTAATTTTTTAATTTCTTCGATGATTACTCCGGTAAAAGACTCTTTTTGCTTGGTGACGGTTAAAAAAATATTTTGTCTACTCTTTAATTCAAATACTGCAAACACTACTTTATTTGTTCGGATATTTATATGTGATATTTACTTGGTTCTTACAAAGTTCCAATTTGTTAAAGGTCTAATTAAAAGCAAATGAAAAGGGCATCTCCATCCGTTCCGATCACTTGTCAATAACCAAAGTAGAGAAATTGAATCATTTTTATGGCTAAAATAATATATAGGTTGTCCTATACTTTACCATTACCATTTTGCAAATACCGTTACCGTACCGTTTTATTGGCAGATTAAAATTGCCTATTGTTACCGTTACCGATTTGTCACACCAGACATAAGTGGCTCGGGGTCAGATTAGAATTTTAGAATTCGAGTAACTGGTTCCCACTTTCATGAAAAATCAGCACAGCTTTTCTATTTTCTTATTGCATTTTCTTGGCGATTATCAGTTTACATTAGTATTTATCTCTGTGAATAAATCATAGTGGTTTAATAATGCAACTACGACAACATAACGACAACAATCATTGCACGGATTTAAGGACTGAGACACTAAAGAGAATAACGAAGAAAATAAATTTTACAAAAAAAAACACAGCAAACATGAAGTAAGCGGCTGTCGCTGCAAATGGAAGAGAAATCAAAAGTAATCATAGAGATGATGCATTTTGCACAAAGTATTTTAATGCTATATGAGTCGGTGAATCAGTGAATGAAACAAAGTGGCCTTCGAAATAAATAGATTAATTAAATAAAATTAAAAAAAATTATTAAAAAAGGAAAAAAAATCTTATACTTATTTACATAATGTGTAGCTTTGTGTGCATGTAATACAAGCATCTACTGATTTTTATTCTAATACAGTTCAGATTAAGCTACCACGCTCTCACATAAAACGAAAAACAATTTAGCGGCATAAACACAAACAGTTGATGTGTGAAAATAGAACACGGCTAATACAGATATTGAGTTAATGATGAGTAATTAGAAATGAATGACGATATGCAATTATTTGAGGGTGGCAAAATCGTTCCTCTCAAACCGACACCGATCGATATAAAGGTTCTGATAATATGAATTCTTAGATGAAAATTCTGTTTAAAATATTGCTATTTAAAGTTTAGTAATTGCTAGATTTAAAATTTGGAAATTTTGTATAATTCAATCAATAAACAATTTGGTATAAAATCCTTCTGTGACATCCAACCTGCACAATTGTATGAAAAATTATTATAATTTGGATTGCAGCCATCATCCAAGCACATGAACATACATTTTAAAACCATAAACATCACGGTTGCTTACAAATTCAAACATGAATTCAGGAATAAAAGTTCTTTTTTTAGCACGAACAGTACCATTTTTATTTCATGTAAAAAATAAGAAAAAACCTGCTATGCATCCTCATAGGAAATTTCTATATGGCCTTCCACCATCCTCATCTTACATATGTTGCAAATCATTAATAACTAGTAATTTATAATTAATGACAAATAATTAATTGTCATGAATTATTTGTGTATATCTCAATATTTTGTGTATATCTCACTATTTCTTCAGTATACTTCCTACCAGATCCCAATGATACAAATGATACATCTTCTTTCTATGATACTTGTTTTTCATTGTTCACTAAAATGTAATAGATATGATATCCCTGAAATGCAAAAAATTAGATGAATGCAAGTGCACACTAAAGCATACAAATTCACCCTAATAACATTTTGTATTACTTATTACCTTAAAATCATATCCATAAATTATTATGCCAAAAGATCAATCTTCACAACATTCAGCCCTTATAAAGGCTTTAGCAATCTTGAAAACCTTTTAACCTTTGTCCTACTTAGTTTAAAAGTAATTAGCCGCTTATATATATATACATATATATATATATATATGCATATAGTATTATACAGTATTTTAAATAAATTTCAAGGTATATACATACTGGTTCTGCACATTTTTTTTGGAGGTGAGTTCGCAAAGCCAAAGATTGTTGAAGCATACCGAGCATTATACACGCAATTGTTGTTGTGACATTGGCATAGTACAAATTTTCCAAATTGTCTTAGACTGCACAAATTCAATAAGCTCATTAGAAATGATGTTTCGGTTTTGGGATAAAATACAAACATTTTCATGTAACAAAAAAGGTCTAAAGGATATTTTTATCTAACTAAACTATCAAACAAAGAACGAATACATGCATATTTATCATTTCAAATTAGTTCAAATGATTCTATTAAGCTCCTAGTGATTAGTGGTAGAATATTTGCTTCATTTTTAACAGTTTTACGACTTTTGTCCATATTTTATGGCAAAAACATATGCAGGTAATCTTGTTGATCAAATAATGCAACTTTACTATCACAATTAATTAGAGAATTATTGGTAATACTTGGCTTTTTTATAACGGTAGAATAAGATAGCATTCAAATTTCAGAAGTCTAACAATCATAAATCGATCAGATAATCATATACGTCACTTTGTTTGGATTGAAATTGCAATTGTAATTCTTCAGAGTTTTGCAAAAATAAGGTTTCTAAATTTATTTGTTCTATGTTTAATGATAATGGACCTAGCTTAATATTCACATAGAAAATAATTTTTCAAATTTAGTTGAATTCTTCATAAAAATATATAGATTTAATTAGTTTCATTTATTTGGTTTATAAGACAATGCTTAAAAATACAGGTAGGAACAAGAATAGTTTAATTATAGATTTTTTTAGGAAAATAATCATGAATTTATTTTTGGTTTATGAATAAAGTTTGCTTTTAAAATTTATGTTCAAAATTTTGTTAAAAAGCCGGCTTCTTAGTGCAAAATAATGGCTCTAAGTTTTCCTTCTCATATGCTATATTTGGTCACAACAAAATGAAAAAATAAATTCTGTTCGTACACCACTAACTACTTGTCATACACGGTGAATATAACAAATTACACTAATGTTTACTTAATATACACCTTACGTTTTAAAAAAATGTCGTTAGGCTAACCATCATTATCTTTACTTTTGATTTTTACACTTTTTGGCACAAAAATTAGAATTTTCTAGTGTAGAATAAGTCAAAATTTTAACATTGATTTTCTTACTTCTTTAAATTTATCAATTTCACCAATATCAACTATAGTCTTTTTTGAAGAAATAAGTATTTTGAAATTAGAGCAGTCATTCGGATATGCTGATTTGAGCAAATTTCGTTAAACTTAATCTTTTGAATTAATGAGATAAATATGAGAGATTAAAGATGTAATAATGAAGAAGGGTAAACTAGTAAAATATTTTCTTAGAAAAAATTGTGTACACTTATAATTTGCCTTTTATTATTTAAAGGATGATGTTAGAATAGAAAGAAAAAGACTAATACTAAATGAATCTAATTGAGACAGGCAAACTCGGGTGTGTTTAGAAAGGGAGGGAAATAATGTTATCATATTTTCCATTTGTTTCGTTAATGAATATATTAAAAAATTACATACTTTTCGGTTGGTCTTTATGTTGCTCAACTCTGAGATTTGAAGCTCGGGACTCTACCGCAAGAATAACTCCATCAGTAAATAGAATCCATCTCATTCACTTCGATATCCATTTTTATAAGGATATTACTACAAAAAGGAATGAATAATCATTTTGTTAGTAAAAGTGTGAAGACCCAAAATTTTTGAGATTAAAAAAAAATTACTTTAAAAGGAAAATAAATACCAAGGGTGAATAAGTGAGAGAATGATAGTTAGAGAAAATAAAAATGGGAAGAAAAATAGTTGAGTAAAGAGGAGCATTATACTCACATATTTTATGTGTGAATATATATATATATATATATATATATATATATATATGTATTATATGAATATTAAAAGAAAATAAAATAATTCGGTAAGGAGAAAATTGTTTTCAACAATTAAGTGATAAGGAGAAAATGATATATTCTTTGGTAAATTAAAATGCCTAAAAGCTAGTTTAATATTAGTTGTGCATAAGTACCATTCTGAAATAAATCAAGAGTAAACAAGTAGGCTGAGATAATAGTTAGGAATGAGAAATAACTTAGGTATAATGAAAGGTATTGAAAAAAAATAAGCCACATGAAAATAATATGCAAGTGAATCATGCAAATTGCATGCACATAGGAAAAGCAGTGGATAACTGCTTTTACCAGAAATAGAAACCAAGAGAAAATGACACATTTAGCCATAACAACACACACATAATTGTCTGAGTAATATGAGGATAAAATGGGTTTTTCCTTTAGTAAAACCCTAGTAAAATGATTTAAATCAAGAGGGAAAGCAGAGGTTTTCTCTGAGGGAAAAACAGTAACACATAAAAAAAAAAGAGCTAACACTATTTTCAAGCTTAGGCATTCTCGGGGAAAAGAAGGGAAAGGTGAGTGATTAATCAATCTCATGAGGCTAAGGCATTTAGACCCAAGTTAAGGGCAGCCATTTTATTTTTGTGCTTGATCAATTTGTTTTCTCTGAATAGATGAATGCTGAGAATGGTTGGTGTTTTGATAAATCTTTGGTTGATGCTTTGATTTGTTTTGTTTGATTGTTTGACAAGAAAAATACCATGACCTCTGATATGGATCCAGTACCTTAAAACATCAGTTTGTAAATATGTTTAGTAAGATAAATATATTTTATTATGAAGTAGGGTATTACTGGGAAATAAGCTAGGCAGTGTGAACAAAGAAGGTTCATGCTTATGTCTAGATTGTTTTAAAATTTGAGATGAACAATGCAATAAATTATTTATGTGTTGATTTGTTCAGATCTTAAGCTAAAATGTTTTATGGGTTTTTCTCAAAAACCTTACCCTATGTTCACAATAGAATTGAGTATAAGAATTTTTATATGATTCTACTGGATTTGTTTAAGTGATCATGATATTCTTGAATATAGGAGATATGCAAGTGTTAAAACAAATTTTGAATAAAACAACTGGAAAAAAAATGAAATATAGCATTATTTTCATGAATGAAAGTATGGTCAGTTGTAATCCCTGAGTGAGTCTAACTCTCTCTGATTTATGGAAAAAGAAAGAAAGAATGTAAAAGCATTTCCAGAGTTAATAAATTTTTCTGAAATAAGAAATGAGACTGGTCACTAGATTATAAAATTAATATAGGAAAAAAGCTTTGATCTATTCATCATAAGGAGTATGATGGGTATGTGCATGACTTGTTTAAGTCCTATAGGCCTCTGTGCAGGGGTTAACAGAGTTGAGTCCCTTGCAATGCACATATGGTGTTTAATGGCAAAGAGATATGACCAAATTAAATTGATAAATCAAGATTTAGAGCTGAACTATGGGATTAAAATGAGTTAATTCCATAAGAGTATGTGTATATGTATATTGAATTGAATGAATGAATGGCTGCTTGTGTGCATGAGTGTAGTAAGAGCTTAAATATATATTTATATACCCAGTTTACATTATAAATCCAAATTGCATCTAGCAAATGAATACTCTGTACAATAATTAAAAATGACAAGTTATTATATTTTGATTTCACTCATACCAGAATTTATTTCTGACCCTATTTGTTGCCTTTGCAATATTTGGGGTGTCTCATTTTATTAAGGCAGCTCAATATGTTGTTGCAGGAAAAAAAGTATGAATAGCTTGCTTGCATGGATGTTTGAAGATCTGGTTGCTTTTAGAAATGTTTTAGGAAATGCAATGGTTTCTTTGTAATAAATAAAGTTAGGCAAACTCTATGATGTCTTAAGCCATTTTCAGTATTTGATGTCTAAGGAGTTTTTAAAAGAACTTGTAAAACTTAAGTATAATATGTGTCTTGAGCTACTGATCTAAGTAAGTGATCATGATGTTTTCTGGTAGACTGTGATGAAGGAAGTTATGCCATGTAATTTGATGTGTGGACATACTTTCTTCAACATATCTGATAAATTTTAAATAGTGAAACTGCAGTGGTTATCCTTTGATAATGCATGTAGTAGAACTGCTAGGTGATGGTTGAACCTGTTCTGGTTTAGCCAGTAAGGCTTGATCATGACTTATAAATTGATATAAGACCATGAGAGGCTTGAAGTTTTAGTCCACAAATCTTTCTTACATGTCTGATTTCCAGTATTGAAAATGTGTTATAAAATGATATGTGCATTTGTGGGTTTCTATTTTAAGTAACTGACCTGGACAATCTCTGATGAAGTATGATATATGGGATCATGTCATATAATTTGATATGTGATCATGTCTCCCTTGGTAATGTCTGATGAACTTTTAAAGTGGGAAAGTATAAATAATTGTAGGAAGAAAGGAATATAGAACAATCAATGAATCTTTTAAAGACTGAGTTGAACCTAAACTGGGCTAACCAGAAATGCATGAACATGACTTATAATTGATATCAGTATATATATCAAACCTTCAAATGAAATTTGTAATTTTTAGACTAGGCATTTAAATTACAGGAGAGGTTTGCATTGCTTTGTGAAGTAGATCCATATACATTTTGGTAATACATGTAAGTCTCTCAGCACTAGGCTTAACGCATTTTATCACCTAAATACAAGATTCAAGTCTGTCTGCATTTGGTCTTGTTTAAACTTTAAGAATCTACAATATCAAAGAATTTGGTTGAAGGTTAAGCATGACCATTACCTCACTACAACCTGGTTTATGCCAATAGCCATCATTCAATACCCATTAGAGGTCTGCACCACAGTCTCATTTGGGTTTGATCCTTTAAATAAATTGTCTGGAACATGATGTTTACTTATATGTGCAAAATTTTAATAGGTATGCTAGATTAAGTTAGCATTTGTTTACTTGTATTGTTTTTCCACTGACTGGGCTTTAATTCACCCTACTACCACAATAATCATAGGACTGTTACATACATTATAAACCCAGATATAAGTATTTGTACATGACATAAAAATATCATTAGTGAAAGGAATGAGTACCCCGGGCTAGACTCACAAGCTTGAGTTGTTTTAACACTTAGTATGAAATTCAAAAGAAAAACTATAAGTGTTAAACTCCTTATTTCACTAATGAAAGGAAAGTATAGACTAAAAATCTGGAAATTAATCAGTTGGATTAAGAAACAGGCTGAAAAATAAAATAAGAAAATATTAAAAGAATATTATTTAAATTAAGAAAGAATTTAGCTTGTTAAAAGAAAAAAAGAGGATTAAACCAGAAAGAAGCTATGTGACATAATATCTCTCAGATATGAGAATATTATGTGATTGATTTTTCTTTGCAATTTTAATTACTCTGATGGGCAAAGAAACATTTATATATCTTCATATATATAAATGACATGCTTTGATTCATGTACTAATATTTTTATATTGGTAAGATATTGGATCTTGGGGAAAATGAATTAAAGAAGTGATCACTTGTTTTAAAAAAAAACTCACTAAAAATCACATAAATTAGAATAGAAAGAAGTGGTTCACTTCAGTTGGTATCAGAGCCATGTTGTTAAAACATAGCATAAATATATTATCCAATTTTCTTATATGGATAGAATTCTAAAAAAAATACATAGTAGAAATAAATTGCAGAAAATAATTAAATTAGAAATATGACTAACTAGCTATGCAATTGAATAGTGAATCATGGTAGGAAGACCACCAAGTCATGGAGCAGGACCCTCCAACACAACACCAATGGTTAATTTGCAAGATTTGGTGAGGGCATTTAGAGAAGGAGCAGTGCATAGGGAAGAGAATCCTCATGAGGAATTAGCCAAACTATTGAAGACATTTTCAAATTTAGGAGGCAAAGATTTTGAAGGCACTAGAGGAGTTATGGGAGTGCAGACATGGTTGAGAACTTTGGAAAGAATATTTGCAGACATGCAAATTAATGACCAAAGAAAGAGGCAGATAGCTTCAAGGAGACTTAAAGGAGCAGCATTAGATTGGTAGGAGGTGATTATCACAGGGAGGCCAGAAAATGAGATAACATGGGATCAATTCAAGGAGATGCTTGAGGCAAGGTTTGTTCCAGCAACAGCTAAGGCAACATTGCTTGAGGAATTCATAAGGCTAAGGCAGGGACCAATGAGTGTGACTGAATACACTCAAAAATTCGAGAGTTTGTCCAAGTATGGAACTATGCTCATAGGAGATGAAGAATCAAAGAATTCAAGATATATCCAAGGACTAAATGCAGGTCTGAGTAGAGCAATGTTACCATACAAGGATAAAACATTTGATCAAGTCATAGACCTTACTCTTTCTTTTGAAAAACATGACAATGCAAGGGAAAAATTTAGGAGCATGAGGGCTAACAATCAAAAGAAGGGGAAAAATAGAGCACATCTATGATAAAAAGAATATGGATAAGAAAGTGGAGGGAGCAGCCACTGGGGAAGTTAAGAAGAAAGTTACTTGTTATATTTGTGGCAAAGAAGGACACATGAGTAATAGGTGTCGGGCAGCCAAGAAGGCACCATTTAGCTGCTATAACTATGGGAAAGAAGGTCACATTAAAAGAAACTGCCCAGAGTTTAAGAAAGGAGCAAAGGTAGGAGCACTTGAGGGCAAAACAAAAGCAACTGCAGTGGGAAGTTCTGGACAATTGGAAGGTATACTTCTAATTAAAGATCACCCCATCTCAGTTATATATGACACTAGAGCAACACATTCACTAATATCCCAAGATATAGTGAATAAATTGACTCTCACATGCTATTTAGTTGATAATCCCTTGTTTATTCAAAGCCCACTAGGTAGTTCTTGCATGTTAGGGATTAAATGTTTGGGAGTAGAGTTAAACATAGGTGGAAATATGTTTAATTCTGATTTGTTTGTGCTAAAATATCCTGGAATGGGAATTATTCTAGGAGTAGATTGGCTAAGAAAATATAAAGCAATCTTAAACTTAGAAAATTTTACTATTTCTCTAAAAACAGAAAATGGTAAAAATATTATAGTCATGAGTGAAATTGCTAAAATCAATTACCTTAACCAAATATGTAGCATGACTGAGAAAGAATTAACACTGGAAGATATAAAAATTATAAATGAATACCCAGATGTCTTTGGAGAAGTCATAGGTGTTCCAGAAAATAGGTCAGTTGAGTTTCAAATAAGATTAATTCCTGGATCAAGTCCCATCATCAAGAAACCTACTAGAATGGGTCCAAAAGAATTGGTAGAATTAAAGCAACAGTTGGAAGAATTAGAGCAAAGAGGCTTCATAAGGCCTAGTAGTTCAAACTGGGGTTCTCCAGTGGTGTTTGTGAAAAAGCATGATGGTACACTAAGAATGTGTATTGATTATAGAGAATTAAATAAAGTCATCATCAAGAACAAATACCCACTCCCTATAATTGATGATCTATTCGATCAATTAAATGGAGCAAAGATCTTTTAAAGACTAGATTTAGCCTTTGGGTTTCATCAGATGAAGGTAGAGGAAGAAAGCATTAAGTATACTGCCTTCAACACAAGGTATGGATTATATGAATTTTTGGTGATGCCTTTTGGATTGACAAATGCACCATCATATTTTGTAGATTTAATGAATAGAACATTTAGAGATTTTCTAGACAAATTTGTGGTTGTCTTTATTGATGACATATTAGTGTATTCAAAATCAGAGAAAGATCATGCAAAACACTTGCATCTGGTTTTGTCTAGACTGAGAGCACATGATTTAAAGGCCAAATTCTCTAAATGTACATTTTGGCAGAATGAAGTAAAATTTTTGGGGCACATTGTATCACAACAAGGGGTTAGTGTAGATCCAACTAAGGTGATAGCAGTGCAGTCATGGAATAGACCCAAATCAGTGACTGAGGTGAGATCATTTTTGGGTATGGCAGGCTACTATAGAAGGTTTATAAAAGACTTTGCAAGGATAGCCATCCCATTGACCAAGCTAACTAAAAAAGAGCAACTATATGTGTGGACAGAGAAGTGTGAACAAGCTTTTTCATCACTAAAGAAGGCACTGGTGGAAGCTCCAGTCTTACAGGTTCCAGAGGGTAATGAAGGATTAGTAGTTTACACAGATGCTAGTGGATCTGGATTAGGGGCAGTGCTTATGCAACATGGTAGAGTCATAACATATGCATCAAGGCAACTCAAGCCAAATGAAACTAGGTATGCTACACATGACTTAGAACTAGCTGTTGTGGTATATGCATTGAAGTTATGGAGACACTACTTATTTGGTATTAAGTTTGAATTGTTTACAGATCACAAGTCACTTAAATATTTGTTTTCCCAAAAAGACTTGAACATGAGGCAACATTGGTGGGTAGAATTTCTAGCTGCCTATGATCTTGATATATTGTATACCCCTGGAAAAGCTAACAAAGTGGCAGATGCATTGAGTAGGCATCAAGCAAAGTTGGCAAGCTTAATGATGACTGAATTCAAGGATTTGACAATCCTTAGTGAAGTGGAAGTAAAAGAAGAAATGGAAGTATCAGATAAGGCACACAGTGATATGATTGAATATGGAAAACTAAGCCTCATTTCCTTAAGGTCAACCCTGGTTGATAAAATAGGACAAATGCAGGATCAAGACACAAATTTAAAAGAGAAGAAAGATATGATGTCACAATGCATGACAGTGGAAAATTATGAAGTAGATGAAAAAGGTTACTTAAGGAAAAAGGGGAAACTCTGCATACCAAATATAGAGGAACTGAAGCAAGAAGTGATGGATGAGCATCACAAAACAAAATATACTATACACCCAGGTTGTACAAAAATGTACCATGATCTCAAGAGAAATTACTGGTGGCCAGGGATGAAAGGAGCAGTAGCAAAATATGTGGCAAATTGTTTAACATGCCAACAAGTTAAGGCAGATTATCAAAGACCCTCAGGTTTACTACAACCTTTGGAAGTGCCTACCTGGAAGTGGGAAAGCATTTCAATGGATTTTGTTGATGGTTTGCCAAGAACAAGAAGGGGCAATGATAGTATTTGGGTAGTGATTGATAGACTCACAAAAACAGCACACTTCATCCCAATAAGTTCAAACAGAAATGCTCATAAGCTAGCTCAATTATTTGTGAAAGAGATAGTGAGATTGCATGGCATCCCCAAGACTATCATTAGTGATAGAGATACCTTGTTTACTTCACGGTTTTGGAGTAGCTTTCAAGAAGCTATGGGGACAGAACTAAGCCTAAGCACAGCCTACCACCCACAAACAGATGGGCAAACTGAGATTGGTAATAAAGTTTTAGAAGATTTGCTTAGAGCATGCATACTTGATTTTGGAGGCAACTGGGAGGATCATATTTATTTAGCTGAATTTGCTTATAATAATAGCTACCAGTCCACCATAGGAATGGCTCCATTTGAGGCTTTGTATGGGAAGCCTTGTTTATCTCCTGCATGTTGGATGGAGGCTGGTGAAAGGGTGTTGCTTGGACCAGACAATGTAAAAGAAACTTCTGCAAGAATTGAATTGGTGAGGCAAAGAATGAAAGTAGCTCAAGAGAGGCAGAAAGCATATGCAGATAAAAGGAGAAGACCAATAGAATTTGAGGTGGGAGACTATGTGTTTCTCAAAGTTTCACCAATGAGGAAAATACTGAGATTTGGTAAAGCAGAGAAACTATCACCAAGGTATATAGGACCATATGAAATTGTTCAAAGAATAGGAACTTTGGCTTATAGATTGAAGTTGCCAGAGGAATTGAGCAAAATACATGATGTATTTCATGTATCCCAATTGAGAAAATGGGTGCATGATAAGGAGGCCATTCTTGAATCTCCTACACATGTTGAAATTCAAGAAAATCTGGTCTATAAAAAGGAACCAGTGGGCATTGTGGCTAGAGAAGAAAAGAAACTAAGAAATAAAATAATTAAACTAGTCAAAATCCAATGGAGTTTGGATGAGAATGACTGCACATGGGAGGCTGAAGATAGGATGAAGGATAAGTATCCTAATCTATTTCCTGCTTGAAGGTATGTCTAGAACTGTAATACCTTTAAATATTACTTAAGTGTATTTGACTGATCTTAGATGAATAAATTTCTGATATGCTTGAAATATACTAATAAACCAATATATAATTGTGGGACACAATTCCTTTTAGGAGGAGAGTATGTGAAGACCCAAAATTTTTGAGATTAAACATAAATTACTTTAAAAGGAAAATAAATACCAAGGGTGAATAAGTGAGAGAATGATAGTTAGAGAAAATAAAAATGGGAAGAAAAATAGTTGAGTAAAGAAGAGCATTATACTCACATATTTTATGTGTGGATATATATATATATATGTATGTATGTATTATATGAATATTAAAAGAAAAGAAAATAATTCAATAAGGAGATAATTGTTTTCAACAATTAAGTGATAAGGAGAAAATGATATATTCTTTGGTAAATTAAAATGCCTAAAAACTAGTTTAATATTAGTTGTGCATAAGTACCATTCTGAAATATATCAAGAGTAAACAAGTAGGCTGAGATAATAGCTAGGAATGAGAAATAACTCAGGTATAATGAAAGGTATTGAAAAAAAATAAGCCACATGAAAATAATATGCAAGTGAATCATGCAAATTGCATGCACACAGGAAAAGCAGTGGATAACTGCTTTTACCACAAATAGAAACCAAGAGAAAATGGCACATTTAGCCATAACAACACACACATAATTCTCTGAGTAATGTGAGGATAAAATGGGTTTTTCCTTTAGTAAAACCCAAGTAAAATGATTTAAATCAAGAGGGAAAGCAGAGGTTTTCTCTAAGGGAAAAACATTAACACATAAAAAAATAGAGCTAACACTGTTTTCAAGCTTAGGCATTCTCGGGGAAAAGAAGGAAATGGTGAGAGATTAATCAATCTCATGAGGCTAAGGCATTAAGACCCAAGTTAAGGGCAGCAATTTTATTTTTGTGCTCGATCAATTTGTTTTCTCTGAATAGATGAATGTTGAGAATGGTTGGTGTTTTGATAAATCTTTGGTTGATGCTTTGATTTGTTTTGTTTGATTGTTTGATAAGAAAAATACCATGACCTCTGATATGGATCCAGTACCTTAAAACATCAGTTTGTAAATATGTTTAGTAAGATAAATATATTTTATTATGAAGTAGGGTATTACTGGAAAATAAGCTAGGCAGTGTGAACAAAGGAGGTTCATGCTTATGTCTAGATTGTTTTAAAATTTGAGATGAACAATGCAATAAATTATTTATGTGCTGATTTGTTCAGATCTTAAGCTAAAATGTTTTATGGGTTTTTCTCAAAAACCTTACCCTATGTTCACAATAGAATTGAGTATAAGAATTTTTATATGATTCTACTGGATTTGTTTAAGTGATCTTGATATTCTTGAATATAGGAGATATGCAAGTGTTAAAACAAATTTTGAATAAAACAACTGGAAAAAAATGAAATATAGCATTATTTTCATGAATGAAAGTATGGTTAGTTGAAATCCCTGAGTGAGTCTAACTCTCTCTGATTTATGGAAAAAGAAAGAAAGAATGTAAAAGCATTTCCAGAGTTAATAAATTTTTCTGAAATAAGAAATGAGACTGGTCACTAGATTATAAAATTAATCTAGGAGAAAAGCCTTGATCTATTCATCATAAGGAGTATGATGGGTATGTGCATGACTTGTTTAAGTCCTATAGGCCTCTATGCAGGGGTTAACAGAGTTGAGTCCCTTGCAATGCACACATGGTGTTCAATGGCAAAGAGATATGACCAAATTAAATTGATAAATCAAGATTTAGAGCTGAACTATGGGATTAAAATGAGTTAATTCCATAAGAGTATGTGTATATGTATATTGAATTGAATGAATGAATGACTGCTTGTGTGCATGAGTGTAGTAAGAGCTTAAATATATATTTATATACCCAATTTACATTATAAATCCAAATTTCATCTAGCAAATGAATACTCTGTACAATAATTAAAAATGACAAGTTATTATATTTTTATTTCACTCATACCAGAATTTATTTCTGACCCTATTTGTTTCCTCTGCAATATTTGGGGTGTCTCATTTTATTGAGGCAGCTCAATATGTTGTTGCAGGAAAAGAGGTATGAATAGCTTACTTGCATGGATGTTTGAAGATCTGGTTGCTTTTAGAAATGTTTTAGGAAATGAAATGGTTTCTTTGTAATAAATAAAGTTAGGCAAACTCTATGATGTCTTAAGCCATTTTCAGTATTTGATGTCTAAGGAGTTTTTAAAAGAACTTGTAAACTTAAGTATTATATGTGTCTTGAGCTACTGATCTAAGTAAGTGATCATGATGTTTTCTGGTAGACTGTGATGAAGGAAGTTATGCCATGTAATTTGATGTGTGGACATACTTTCTTCAACATATCTGATAAATTTTAAATAGTGAAACTGCAGTGGTTATCCTTTGATAATGCATGTAGTAGAACTGCTAGGTGATGGTTGAACCTGTTCTGGTTTAGCCAGTAAGGCTTGATCATGACTTATAAATTGATATAAGACCATGAGAGGCTTGAAGTTTTAGTCCACAAATCTTTCTTACATGTCTGATTTCCAGTATTGAAAATGTGTTATAAAATGATATGTGCATTTGTGGGTTTCTTCTTTAAGTAACTGATCTGGACAATCTATGATGAAGTATGATATAGGGGATCATGTCATATAATTTGATATGTGATCATGTCTCCCTTGGTAATGTCTGATGAACTTTTAAAATGGGAAAGTATAAATAATTGTAGAAAGAAAGGAATATAGAACAATCAATGAATCTTTTAAAGACTGAGTTGAACCAAAACTGGGCTAACCAGAAATGCATGAACATGACTTATAATTGATATCAGTATATATATCAAACCTGCAAATGAAATTTGTAATTTTTAGACTAGGCATTTAAATTACAGGAGAGGTTTGCATTGCTTTGTGAAGTAGATCCATATACATTTTGGTAATACATGTAAGTCTCTCAGCACTAGGCTTAACGCATTTTATCACCTAAATACAAGATTCAAGTCTGTCTGCATTTGGTCTTGTTTAAACTTTAAGAGTCTACAATATCAAAGAATTTAGTTGAAGGTTAAGCATGACCGTTACCTCACTGCAACCTGGTTTTTGCCAATAGCCATCATTCAATACCCATTAGAGGTCTGCACCACAGTCTCATTTGGGTTTGATCCTTTAAATAAATTGTCTGGAACATGATGTTTACTTATATGTGCAAAATTTTAATAGGTATGCTAGATTAAGTTAGCATTTGTTTACTTGTATATTGTTTTTCCACTGACTGGGCTTTAATTCACCCTACTACCACAATAATCATAGGACTGTTACATACATTATAAACCCAGATATAAGTATTTGTACATGACATAAAAATATCATTAGTGAAAGGAATGAGTACCCCGGGCTAGACTCACAAGCTTGAGTTGTTTTAATACTTAGTATGAAATTCAAAAGAAAAACTATAAGTGTTAAACTCCTTATTTCACTAATGAAAGGAAAGTATAGACTAAAAATCTAGAAATTAATCAATTGGATTAAGAAACAGGCTGAAAAATAAAATAAGAAAATATTAAAAGAATATTATTTAAATTAAGAAATAATTTAGCTTGTTAAAGGAAAAAAAAGAGGATTAAACCAGAAAGAAGCTATGTGACATAATATCTCTCAGATATGAGAATATTATGTGATTGATTTTTCTTTGCAATTTTAATTACTCTGATGGGCAAAGAAACATTTATATATCTTCATATATATAAATGACATGCTTTGATTCATGTACTAATATTTTTATATTGGTAAGGTATTGGATCTTGGGGAAAATGAATTAAAGAAGTGATCACTTGTTTTTAAAAAAAACTCACTAAAAATCACATAAATTAGAATAGAAAGAAGTAGGTCACTTCAAAAAGACTAAGAAAACTATGAAACTCACCAAATATTTCAGAAAAGGAGTCATAACCCTAATCTTACTTTTCAGTTATTGTTAAAGAAAACATACTTTGCAAGAAAAGTCACTCAATACAAGAAAGGCAAAATGATGCAAATCAACTTATGTGCTAGGAAAATAGAAGAACGTTACGGGTAGGCAGTGGCGTAGCCAAGATTTTTTGTTGGCGGGTCACTATTAATAATGTTTGGAGTTTGAGGGTATTATTAGCCCAGGATCTTTTTTTGTCAAATATTCAAATATCTAGAAATAACCCATAACGAATTATGAAATAGTGGTGGCAATTTATATTTGATACCATAATAATTCGTACAAAAAGGGTAAATTATTGAAATAAGTTATACTAGTGTGTAACTCGTGCGTTGCACACGGTAATGCTGTTAAAAAATATTTTTTATATTTCAATTATTGCTAAACTATATTTTTATTATGCAATATATGATATGATATGATAAATTTATTGTGATGTATTAATCATAAATTAAAATGACTTGCGGCACTCAGATACAAGGTTGAGGGTTCAATACTCGTTGTCTACATATCTCTATAAAAGTTAATGTCCTACCTCAAAAAAATTATAAATTAAAATTCTTGATACTATATATTTAAATAATTTATGTTATGTGATTATATATATATAACATATGAGTGAATACGTAACTTCACCATTTTGTTAATATGATTGTTGTATATATATTGAATTATCATCTTTCTTGAAGGATTTGTAATGGATTAATGAACATTAAATAATTGAATTTATTTGAATAATTTGAATTAATGATCGACAGAACTAATTAAATTATAAGGAGTTAAATGTAAAAAAAAGTTAAAATTGAGAAGAGCGTAGATCTTATGATTAGCTTATCTACATATGAACTTTTTTTTGAATCAGACGTGAACTTTTATTCATTTTAAGTTTTCATTTTTAAACAATTTTATGTTTGTAGTTAACCATAGATTTCATGTTCTTGTAGAAGGGTCATGTTTACAACTTTGATAGTTGCAAAATAACGTTATGTAGTATTTAGTTGAGTTATGAGTTGTGTATGGTTTGATAACATGTTAAAAGTGAGAATGTTTGTATAATTTAATTTTTATCGGTTTAATCTGTGCGTTCACATCGTAATGTTGTAAAATATAAATTTATTTTTTAAAGGTTGTTAAAAATAAAATTATGTTATGTAATGTATGATATTTTTTGGAGATAGAAGAATTAGAAATTAAAGAATTTATTATTATTTATGAATACATTTTATGTTATGTGATTTAAATATCTTTATATATCCGAATAAAGAAGAATAATTTTATTATTTTTCTTATATACATGAATATTGTATATACTGAAATCCTCTGATTTTTAGGGTTTATTAGAAGGATCAATAAATATTAGTTAATCATATTTATTTCAATAGTTTAAATTTTAGATTACACAATTAGTTAAATATATAGACTTGAATGTAAAATTTTAAAAGATAATTGAGAAGGGTTTCTAAGTAATTGTGAAAAAAGTTAAAATTTTATTATTTGAAGTTAATAGAATTTTATAATGCAATGTATGATAAATTCATTTAGTAAATAAATTTGTTATTGTCAACAATGCATATAGTTTATGTTATGTGATTTATATATATTTGCATTTAAATGAATTTTTTTACCAATTTGTTGATGCGCCTGTACTATTCATATTTAAAATTTCATATTTTAGAATTTGTTAATAAATATTAGTTGAATAAGTTTATCAATTAATTTAAATTTTGGATTATGTAATTAATTTAAATGTGTGGACCTATAATATAAAATTTTGGAAGAGAACCGTGAAATATTTGTTAATAATTGTAGATTATTTTAATAGTAGGTATTTGAATGCAAAATAGTGTGAAAAGTTTAGTTGAATAATTGTAAAGTGGTAAATCATAAGATTTTAAAATGAAATATCCACTTGGAGAGAATTAAGGAGAATATAGATAACTCTTAGAATTAATGAGAGGACTTTAAATTCTTCTGCTTTACTATTATTTAATAGATTTAAATGATGCTGCTAATCCAAATGAAAGGCACTACTTTTATTTGGCAATTTCAACCACCTAAGAAATTTAAAATTAGTTTCATTTTCATCCATTTTCAAGTCATGTTAAAGTCAGTTTCAGCATCAAACCATGATCGTTCAGAACAATATGAAATTAAAATTTGATATAATTAATTAGCAATACCAGTCAGATTAAATTGGCTGTCAAAACCAGTTTCAGATTATGTTAAAGCCTCTTAAACTATGTTAAATTTAGTGAAAATTAAAACCAATTTCCATCATATTTTGACAGATTAAAAAATAAAATCAAACTTAAAAGTTAGGAAAACTTAAATCTTCATCAACCAGCATTGAATCCCCTTGCAACAAATTGAAACTTCATCAGACCCAAACAGCAAAGTGAAGCAACCTAAAATGAAACTACCCAATTTCAAGAAGAAGAAAAATGGATTGCCTGTTATGTCTACCAAAGAGATGGAGGCACAAAGAGAGATCAAGGCATTGGGCTCTGTTGGAACTTTGGGGATGAATTCGATGACAAAGTTGGAGCTTGGAGCCAGTGGTTACGTGTTTGTTAAGGTTAGGGCTGCAATTCATGAAGCGTGAAGCAGTGATTGTTAAAAATATTATGAATTCCTAACAGTATCACACGACATCACTAGATTGTATGTGGCTCTGCAGCCTTGGGCTTGGGCCAGGCCTGGAGCCTCCGCCACTGGTTACCGGGAGGGAATTAGTTGAAGAGGGAGGTAGAGCAAGAAGACAATGAGTAAGAAGGAAATACAAGAAAATGTATTTTTACGATTGCAACTTCTATATTTCTATTTTATATTAAAAAGGTAATTTGCACTATTAGAATTTGTTTGTATTGTTTATTTAAGTGCATTGCTATGTGTATTCTCAAAATAACATCATGATTACATATTATATACAGACATAAAATAAACCAATTGATGAAAAATTATTTTTTCAATGTTATTTTTTATTTTTAAATATATTTCAATCTTATTCTATAGGAAAAAGAAATCATTTCTCCGACTGCAACTTCTACACTTCTGTTTTAAATTAAAAAGGTAATTTGCATTTTTTTTTAGAATTTATTTGTATTGTTTTTTTAAGTGCACTGCTTTGTACATTCTCAAAATAATATCAAGATTACATGTTATTTATGGACATAAAATCAAGTGATCGATGAAAATTTATTCTTTTTTTATGTTATTTTTTATTTTAAATATATTTCAATCTTATTCTATAGAAAAAATCATTCCTTCAACTGCAACTTCTACACTTCCGTTTTAAGTTAAAAAGGTAGTTTGCACTTTAGAATTTGTTTGTATTGTTTTTTTAAGTGCATTGCTCCATGTATTCTCAAAATAATATCATGATTACATGTTATTTATGTACATAAAAAAGTATGATACCAAAGATATTACAATTGTTATTAAAGATGAGATGTGACGACCGCCCATGACCCCTGCACTGAACCTAGAGAAAGTGCGCTGTAAAGTGTGCCAGGCGACCATGGACGATTGCCAGGGTAAAATAAAACAACATAATCTATCGTATTACTCACAGCGCATGGACAAAATACAATAGAAGATATATATAGTGAAGCTTCACAGAATAGAATCTCATCAATAAAAACTTCATAATAGTTGGATACAAACATCTGAAAAGTCAATACATCAAGCCTCACTACATATCACTCAGAGAATACAAAGCAGCGGAACATCCAGTACATATAATAAGAAGATAATATGCAATACACCAGCTCGTCTTCGTCATCAGCAACGTGGAAAGTTAGAACAGCACCTTTCACCTGCTACCTAGTCTGCCCGTCCCAAAATGGACGAACAGCCCAAGGCAATAAGAGTTAAAACATAAAGCCTTGAGTCAGACAACAGTCTTAGTGAGCAGTAAATTAACTAACAACATACCAAAAGAGCATAAAGGAAAAGGAATAGGAATACAACCCTCCCACTCCACCTCTTTCTACAGTGATAGCCCCCAGACACACACTAAGCAGAAGCAAGCATAGCAAAGCATACAATTTAAAGTAAAGCAATAATCACTCGAGTGAAGGGCAATGTTTTCCAAGTACAAACCCCCAAGGCCTAAACCAAGATCAGATAAGCACCCAGAAAATACCGCTCTTGAGACCGAATGACGATACAACCAAACATCCATGACTTTGGCTATCACTGTTATCATTGCTTCGATATCATCGTTAATTGAATGACCGGCTCATTCTTTCATCCGTCCGTCAAGGGCTAATGGAAACCCCGGTTCTAGACATAACTCTGCACGTCATCGTGACCCGTGCCTAGGACTATCGAATCTGCCCAGAGTACTTGACTACCCAATCAGTAGCCTTCAGGGACTATCGAATCTGCCCAACGTACTCTTGCTTTGAACATGCTAGAACCTTCAACAACGATGAGATCTCAGCCTCCTAGTCATCCTCCTCGACGACTATTTCCATACTAGCTCAAGCGCCTCTCGAGCAGACCATTATCCTCAACTCGAACCAATTCAACGAGTTATCAACATGCTTGGAATGATCCCGTATGGATTAGACCAAGGCTATCTCATATCATACTTCGCCTCATCATCATCACAGCAAAGTCACATCTCAACATCATCATCGAATCTCTCCATATGAGCTTCATCATCCGCTACATATGCCACGTGCAGCTTTTCCAATTCAAGAGCCTTTCCCTTAGCTTTTGAATCATCTTCGACCATCTTGTCTAAATCAAATCATCAATTATCTAATTCATAGCAATCAATCAAATCAAACATTAATCCAAGTAAAATAAGCATTCAAATATGATCTAATGAACAATATTCACAATAATGGCAATTTCGTAAATAAAGTGTTAAAGTCTAACAAGCATGAAATCATGAGAAATATCTCTACAACTTTGATGAATGAACTTGCATAGGTTATCATGTAGAAAATTGGTTGTTAAATCATCATGAACAATGGATCTACACTTAGGTTTACAAAAAATGCATGGAAATCACTACTTTAACACCAAATCAAGCCAACGATCCGATATACTCCTTTGGATCCGTGTGAGAGATAATCACCACTCACCAAATCACCAAAACAACTCAAAAGCAACACACTTCAGATTTGGACAGCGAAGGATCTAACTTGATCTATCACCAATCCGCTTCAAACGATGAAATCTCTCTTCGAAGAATGTAGATCGTCAATCTAAGCTCTTCGATCTTCGATTTGATCTTCAACTTGGATGGATGGAATCACTAGATTAGAGTGGAGAAAAGAAGTGAAGAAGTGTAGAAGTCGAGCTCTCAAAATGGCAGCACTTCGTCGCTTCGAAATCCGGATCCCAAAAAGTGAGAAAAACCCTTCTATTTATAGGCAGATTCTTAAGTCGTCCGCCCCCTATAAGTCGTTGCCGACCTAACTCTTCCGACCTACGACCTAACAGTCCAAGCTTCTACGACCTACGACTTAGCACTAAGCAGACCAGCGCCTTCATACGACTTACGACCTAATGAATGCGCATCCACGACCTAACACAGACCGCTTCCTTACGACCTAACACTCATACGACTCAATAACCCCAAGTCTCTACGACTTACGACTTAAGAGGCAACCTATTCTTCGACTTAATAGATAGCATACAACCTACAACTCAACAGGGTACGACCTACGACTTAACACTCAAGCGAAGGGTTATGACCTAACACTTAAGTCGTCTAAACGACTTAACTAACCAAGGCTGCTTACAACCTAACTAACATAGCACCCCATAGGTCGTTTACGACCTAACTACTAACCTTAAGTCGCTCCAACGACCTAACACAAAACTCCTAGGTCGCTCACTGCTTATCCCCTAGGTCGTTAACTCCACTAGGTCGGCCATTCCTTAAGTCGCCCACCCGACCTACCCCCTTAGATTGTTAACTCGCCAACTTCTATAAGTCGTCAACACTTAGGTCGCTCGACCGACCTAATCTACTATACGACCTAACCACTTACGACCTAAAATCCTTAGGTCGCTATCATCCTATAGGTCGTCCCAACCGACCTAACACTTAACCAGTTCACTTTCTTAGGTCGTAAAACCTCCTTAAGTCGTCTACGACCTATCTTCCTTCACGACCTAAACTCCAACACACGACTTATCTCCTATATGACCTAACTCTCACACGACCTAACTACTTAGGTCGTTCCAACACTTAGGTCGCACCACATCACTAAGTCGTCTACGACATAACTCTTAACCCGGTCACGACTAAGGACTTAACCAAATTCTACCCAAAATCTGAAACGACTTAACAACGCTGAAAATTCCAGATTTCACGAACTTTTCGATCCGTAAAAATACGGGTCGTTACATTCTCTCCCCCTTAGGAATTTCGCCCCCGAAATTCCAAACAATCAAAACAACCAAAGACTATTCTGCACGCCTACTATCCATAGCAATCAACAAACCATGCATCCAAGTCTAGCTTAGCTTGCAGAATTCTAAAACTAGAACAAGTTACAATATCGTGAGATGACACGACACCTTAGGGCCATACCTTGAAGAGTTCAGGATGAGCTGCCTTCATCCTCTCTTCCACCTCCCACGTACAGTCGTTATCATCATCACTCCATTGTATCTTGAGCAACTTAACTACCTTCCTCCTAAGCTGTTTCGTGTCGGTTTCCACAACATGAAGCGGCTTACGAGGTCTTCTATCGACTGGATCAACTTCGAAATCTTCACAGCTATCAGCAGAAACCACTGTATTCGAGTCGTGCACATACTTCCGTAGATACGAGACATGAAAAACATTGTACATACTCGACATCTTCTCCGGTAACTCCAATCTGTAGGCGAGCTTTCCAATTCGCTCTAAGATCGGGAATGGTCCAACAAATCTCGGAGTCAATTTTCCTTTCTTCCCGAATCGAATAACATTCTTCAGTGGAGAAATCTTCACAAAAACCATATCACCTACATCGAACTCCAAATCCTTACGATGCTTATCGGCATAACTTTTCTGACGGTCTTGGGCTGCCTTCATTCGTTGCCGAATGATCTCTATATAATCCGAAGTCTGTCGAATCATCTCTGGCCCAAGTATCAACTTTTCTCCGGTCTCTAACCAACATGTCGGAGAGTTACACGGTCTTCCATACAATTCCTCATATGGTGCCATACCAATGCTTGACTGCTAACTGTTGTTATATGAAAATTCCACCAAATGAAGATGATCTTCCCATGATCCTCCGAAATCCAAAACACAAGCTCTAAGAAGATCTTCCAAAACTCGGTTGACTCTCTCGGTCTGACCATCTGTTTGAGGATGATAAGCTGTACTCAAACACAACTCGGTTCCCAAAACTTCCTGGAAGCTCTTCCAAAATCCACTAGTGAACAACGGGTCTCGATCGCTCACTATACTCTTCGGAATACCATGGAATCGAACTATCCACTTAACATACAACTCAGCCAATTTTGATGCAGTCCTAGTCGATCGAACAGGAATGAATCTTGCACTCTTAGTCAGACGATCAACGATGACCCAAATTCCTTCATTTCCCGTTCTGGTTCTAGGCAATCCATCAATAAAATCCATCGACACTTGCTCCCACTTCCATGTAGGAACTTCTAATGGCTGAAGCAATCCACTTGGCTTCTTCTGTTCGGCTTTCACCAACTGTCAGTTCATACACTTGGAAATAAAATTTCCAACATCCTTCTTCATACCTTCCCAGTAATAGGTTCTCTTCATATCCCGATACATCTTATTTCCACCTGGATGAATTGTCAACTTCGAGTGATGACTTTCCTTCAGAACTTCACTTCTCAATTCATCTATATCGGGAACAACTAGTCGTCCTTGCTTTCGAAGCCAACCCTCTCGATCGACCTCGAATCCTTTATCCTTTTCTGGTTCCAATCTAGATTCCAAATCACGGATAATCTTGACAAGCTTATCGTCTCGCTTTTGGCTTTCGCCGATCCTTTCCACAAGAGTCGGTCTTATCGATAAGTTTGCCAACATCTCAGGTTCCAATTCGCATTTGGGCCTGAAGTCAAATCCAGCTAAATACTCGAGACTCTTCCATTCTGAAAACATGGCTCCCAATCCTGCATGTCTTCGACTTAACGCATCTGCCACCGCGTTACCTTTTCCCGGAGTATAAGCTATACCAAAATCATATGATGCCAAAAACTCTAGCCAACGTTGCTGTCGAAGATTCAAATCCTTTTGGGAGAAAAGATACTTCAACGACTTATGATCTGTAAACAACTCGAATCAAACTACCAATAGATAATGTCTCCATATCTTCAGAGCAAAAACAATCGCCGCTAACTCCAAATCATGAGTCAGGTAATTCCTTTCATGCGGCTTCAGTTGTCGACTTGCATACGCAACAACTTTATCCCTCTGCATCAGCACTGCTCCAAGTCCAGTACCACATGCGTCGGTGTAAACCACCATCTCATCATTCCCACTTGGAATAGTCAAAACAGGAGCACTTGTCAATCGCTCTTTCAGGATTCTAAAAGCTTGCTCACACCTATCTTCCCATCTGAACACTTGGTTCTTTTTAGTCAGTCCTGTTAACGGTGCAGCTACCTTGGACAAGTCTTTGATAAACCGTCGATAATATCCTGCTAATCCAAGAAAACTTCTCACATCAGATGCATTCTTAGGTCTAACCCAATCCTGGATTACTACCACCTTAGCGGGATCAACCGCTATTCCATTTCCAGAGATAACATGGCCTAAGAACCTCACTTCACTCTTCCAGAAGTGACACTTCGAAAACTTAGCCTTCAGCTGATGTTTCCGCAAGATTTCCAAAACAATACGCAAGTGCGTCTTGTGCTCTTCTTCAGTTCTGGAATAAATCAGAATATCATCCACGAACACAAGTACGAACTTGTTCAACTGATCCCTGAACACTCTATTCATAAGATCCACAAAATATGCTGGCGCGTTAGTCAATCCAAACGGCATTACCAGCCACTCAAAGAAACCGGATGGTGTCCTAAAAGCAGTCTTCGGCACACTATCCTTTGCTACTCTTAACTGGTGAAATCCCGTTGCCAAATCCATCTGAGAAAACACCTTAGCTTCGTGAAGCTGATCAAACAATTCATCTATTCTCGGCAATGGATACTTGTTCTTCTTAGTCACCTTATTCAGCTCACGATAATTTACACACAGCCTCAGCGATCCATCTGCTTTGGTTACAAACACAACTGGTGCACCCCATTCGGACACACTACGCCGAATGAATCCTTTCTGCAAAAGATCATCAACTTGCACCCTCAACTCCTGCTGTTCCCTAGGCGCCATTCGCCTAAGAGGCATCACAACAGGTCTGGCTCCTTCAACTAGATCTATACAAAACTCGATCTCTCTGTGCGGCGGTAACCCTTTGACTTCGTCAAAGACATCCTCAAATCCATTAACGATTGGCAACGATGACAGTCCATCCCGTGGAACAACTAGCGAATACATGAAGCTCATGAAGACGCCTTCTTCATGCTTACATCGTATTACAATCCTTCGCCCCTCCACATTCTCGACTGTCACCTCCAACCTCTCACAATCAACCTTTGCCGCATATTTCCTAAGCCAGTCCATACCCAAAATAATTCTGAACCCCACAAAGTTCAGAACAAAGCAATCACAAACAAAAGAGCAATCATGACTCGATACATCAGACCACGGCATAACATACACAAACAAGACGAACCCCTAACTGGATTAGTCACAACCAATGGCCTATCAACAATATCCGGTTCTAAACCAAACCGGCCTACAAGTTCACTACAAACAAAAGAATGCGACGCCCCAGTATCAAACAGAACTCTAACTGGAACACCACAAATGGAGAGAGTACCTTGAACCACCACACTCTTTCCCTTCTCTTCAACGGTAGGAGCTTTTGAAGACGATGGAACAGCTCCCAAAGCATAAGCTTGCACAATCTGCTTGTCCTTCCGTGGTTCTGGACAATCCCTCTTGAAATGCCCCGGCTTGTCACAGTTGTGACACTTCATCGGTACCTTCGGATTCTTACAATCCTTAGAGAAATGGCCCTTCTGCTGACAATTGTAGCAAGTCACTTCGCCCTTCGGCTTCTTCTGGCCATCCTTACCCTTCTGCTGCTGCTGCTTCCTCTTCTTGTTTCCACCCTGCTGTGGTTTAGACTCTCCCCTGGTTACAGCAACAACAGATCCTTCCTTAGGAAACAGACTCTCATGCCTGAGAGCTTTCTCCACAAGCTTCTCAAATGAATCATCCAAATGATCCACTAACTGCCTCCCAAGATAACTGTCCAAGCCTGTTACAAACTTCTCATTCTTCTGATATGCAGATTCAATATACGACCGGGCATACTTGGACAAAGCTTCAAACTCAGAAACATACTCAAGAACTGGTCTCCCACCTTGCTTGAGTTCCACAAACTTCTTGAACAGAACAGACTTCTGAGCTGTAGAAATGAACTTAGCTTCAAATCTAACTTGGAATTGCTCCCAAGTAATCTCTTCTTCCGGAGTATCAATAGTGATAGAATTCCACCAATCCGAAGCTCTTCCTTGAAGCTGCCTTGATGCTAACTTCCTCTTAGTTGCATCCTCCATTCCCAAATCACCAAAGATCCTTCTACAAATATCTATCCACCTCTGGACTTCAATGGTTGATTCTATTCCCAAGAAAACCTTTCCTCCAAGAGCAGTATAGTCCTTACACAACTTAGCAAAATCCACCGGTTTTGGAGTTTGAACTTGAACTCCAACATCCACCGATGGCCCCGGAGCTGGCATCCTTCTCATGATCGAAGTCATCATAGCTTCGAACATAGCAGCATAATCAGCAGCCCCTTCAGTAGCACGGCCTTCCCTAGCAGCTGGTCTCCCTCTTCGACTCATCCTTAATATCTATAAAAAGGAATGATTAGCACATCGAGAGAAACAAATGCATAAAGGACTCAAACTCTACTAAGCTAATATATTATATATAGTAATCATCCATCAAAATACAATTACGTCTCTCATACGTAGTTACGTCAACGAGCGTTGGGTAAAATCGATTAACCTGGCTCCGATACCAAATGTGACGACCGCCCATGACCCCTGCACTGAACCTAGAGAAAGTGCGCTGTAAAGTGTGCCAGGCGACCATGGACGATTGCCAAGGTAAAATAAAACAACAGAATCTATCGTATTACTCACAGCGCATGGACAAAATACAATAGAAGATATATATAGTGAAGCTTCACAGAATAGAATCTCATCAATAAAAACTTCATAATAGTTGGATACAAACATCTGAAAAGTCAATACATCAAGCCTCACTACATATCACTTAGAGAATACAAAGCAGCGGAACATCCAGTACATATAATAAGAAGATAATATGCAATACACCAGCTCGTCTTCGTCATCAGCAACGTGGAAAGCTAGAACAGCACCTGTCACCTGCTACCTAGTCTGCCCGTCCCAAAATGGACGAACAGCCCAAGGCAATAAGAGTTAAAACATAAAGCCTTGAGTCAGACAACAGTCTTAGTGAGCAGTAAATTAACTAACAACATACCAAAAGAGCATAAAGGAAAAGGAATAGGAATACAACCCTCCCACTCCACCTCTTTCTACAGTGATAGCCCCCAGACACACACTAAGCAGAAGCAAGCATAGCAAAGCATACAATTTAAAGTAAAGCAATAATCACTCGAGTGAAGGGCAATGTTTTCCAAGTACAAACCCCCAAGGCCTAAACCAAGATCAGATAAGCACCTAGAAAATACCGCTCTTGAGACTGAATGACGATACAACCAAACATCCATGACTCTGGCTATCACTGTTATCATTGCTTCGATATCATCGTTAATTGAATGACCGGCTCATTCTTTCATCTATCCGTCAAGGTCTAATGGAAACCCCGGTTCTAGACATAACTCTGCACGTCATTGTGACCCGTGCCTAGGACTATCGAATCTGCCCAGAGTACTTGACTACCCAATCAGTAGCCTTCAGGGACTATCGAATCTTCCCAACGTACTCTTGCTTTGAGCATGCTAGAACCTTCAACAACGATGAGATCTCAGCCTCCTAGTCATCCTCCTCAATGACTATTTCCATACTAGCTCAAGCACCTCTCGAGCAGACCATTATCCTCAACTCGAACCAATTCAACGAGTTATCAACATGCTTGGAATGATCCCGTCTGGATTAGACCAAGGCTATCTCATATCATACTTCGCCTCATCATCATCACAGCAAAGTCACATCTCAACATCATCATCGAATCTCTCCATATGAGCTTCATCATCCGCTACATATGCCACGTGCAGCTTTTCCAATTCAAGAGCCTTTCCCTTAGCTTTTGAATCATCTTTGACCATTTTGTTTAAATCAAATCATCAATTATCTAATTCATAGCAATCAATCAAATCAAACATTAATCCAAGTAAAATAAGCATTCAAATATGATCTAATGAACAATATTCACAATAATGGCAATTTCGTAAATAAAGTGTTAAAGTCTAACAAGCATGAAATCATGAGAAATACTCTACAACTTTGATGAATGAACTTGCATAGGTTATCATGTAGAAAAATGGTTGTTAAATCATCATGAACAATGGATCTACACTTAGGTTTACAAAAATGCATGGAAATCACTACTTTAACACCAAATCAAGCCAACGATCCGATATACTCCTTTGGATCCGTGTGAGAGATAATCACCACTCACCAAATCACCAAAACAACTCAAAAGCAACACACTTCAGATTTGGACAGCGAAGGATCTAACTTGATCTATCACCAATCCGCTTCAAACGATGAAATCTCTCTTCGAAGAATGTAGATCGTCAATCTAAGCTCTTCGATCTTCGATTTGATCTTCAACTTGGATGGATGGAATCACTAGATTAGAGTGGAGAAAAGAAGTGAAGAAGTGTAGAAGTCGAGCTCTCAAAATGGCAGCACTTCGTCGCTTCGAAATCCGGATCCCAAAAAGTGAGAAAAACCCTTCTATTTATAGGCAGATTCTTAAGTCGTCCGCCCCCTATAAGTCGTTGCCGACCTAACTCTTCCGACCTACGACCTAACAGTCCAAGCTTCTACGACCTACGACTTAGCACTAAGCAGACCAGCGCCTTCATACGACTTACGACCTAATGAATGCGCATCCACGACCTAACACAGACCGCTTCCTTACGACCTAACACTCATACGACTCAACAACCCCAAGTCTCTACGACTTACGACTTAAGAGGCAACCTATTCTTCGACTTAATAGATAGCATACAACCTACAACTCAACAGGGTACGACCTACGACTTAACACTCACGCAACCTAACAGGGTTACGACCTAACACTTAAGTCGTCTAAACGACTTAACTAACCAAGGCTGCTTACAACCTAACTAACATAGCACCCCATAGGTCGTTTACGACCTAACTACTAACCTTAAGTCGCTCCAACGACCTAACACAAAACTCCTAGGTCGCTCACTGCTTATCCCCTAGGTCGTTAACTCCACTAGGTCGGCCATTCCTTAAGTCGCCCACCCGACCTACCCCCTTAGATTGTTAACTCGCCAACTTCTATAAGTCGTCAACACTTAGGTCGCTCGACCGACCTAATCTACTATACGACCTAACCACTTACGACCTAAAATCCTTAGGTCGCTATCATCCTATAGGTCGTCCCAACCGACCTAACACTTAACCAGTTCACTTTCTTAGGTCGTAAAACCTCCTTAAGTCGTCTACGACCTATCTTCCTTCACGACCTAAACTCCAACACACGACTTATCTCCTATATGACCTAACTCTCACACGACCTAACTACTTAGGTCGTTCCAACACTTAGGTCGCACCACATCACTAAGTCGTCTACGACATAACTCTTAACCCGGTCACGACTAAGGACTTAACCAAATTCTACCCAAAATCTGAAACGACTTAACAACGCTGAAAATTCCAGATTTCACGAACTTTTCGATCCGTAAAAATACGGGTCGTTACATGAGAGTTGGACGACAACATTTTTCTTACACAATAAAAACATAAGGTAAAATAAAAGAAACCAAAGTTTCACAAATTTTATTATCATATTATTACTATAAAGACTATTTGTAAAAATAAATAAATTTAAATAAAGAGAGAAGATATCTTCAAAAAAGGTAACTTTGCATTTGGGGAAGCTAATTTACAACATGATTAGGAACAAAGAGATTTGAGAATATAATAAAAACAAGGTTGTCTAGGTGATTTCCACAATCATAGAAGTCTGCTTACTAATATGTGCACCCATTATTATTGTAGGTAGTAGTATAAAGAGCCTTTAGTTTGGTCACATGGCAACAACATAAGTCATTCTATTTGCATCATTCATTATAAACTTGATTGGCTACGCGGTGTGTGATATTAGTAGGTAATGCAACAAAAAAACTATTTTATTTTCTTTGATTAAAAAAAGAGGAAAACTCATGTTAACATGAAGAAGTTCTGATTTGCAATTGCTAATGAGAACACATGACTAGATCTATCAAAATATGATCCAACCCACTAATCTTTCTTTTAAATGAGTTGGATCAACTCGTTTAGTGAAAAGAATTCTATATGAATGACTCATTTTACCCTTATCTAAATTGGTAATAATTGGATAATCCTCTATTCCGAATACAATGGTCCCCCATTCACCAAGATCCTAAAAGGTTAGTTCAAAAATACATAGCTAATTTGGAAATTTGTATTCTGAATTTGAGATTTCAAGATTCAATTTTGAATATGGATATGAAATATTGAAAATTCGTATTTTGAATGTGGAAATTTAAATTTTGATTTATTTTTGAAACTTTGAATTCTAAATTTAAGAATTTGAAGTTTGAATTTTTAATTGCACCTGATTAGAAAATTTATGGCTTATTTTGAAAATTTGAATTTTAAATTTGAATATGAATTAATATATGAATCTAAAAATTTATACTTATATTTTATATATATTCTAATTCAAAAAACAGAAAGCAATATTTATTTTATTTTTTTACATTAATTTTTATATATGCTAAATCTAATTTGAAATGTTATATGGTTTAATGGCCCATTTGTTAAGTGGATTGGATGATCTGGTTGACCTATTATTATATGAGGCAAATGGGTTGGATCATAAATTGGTCAGTTAATTTTTTCTAGTTTTTTTTATTAATCGACCCAAATCCTTTGACATAATTTAATGAGAAGCAAACAAACTAGCTTCATAATTTAACACGCGCATGTACTTGAACTAGCTAAGTGCAACTTATAACAATGTATATTCCTTCAATTTTCTCACTTTCTCTTATGCATGAATTATTCCAAAATATGTATATGAAATGATAGTGAATTGAATAACATAAACTAACTCTAATGCACATGAGTCATGGAGATGCAAAGTTTGCTCATAACGTAGAACAATTGAAATTTCAAAAACATGGTTATGATAATTCGAAGCTATACCTCCATCGACTTGTGTTTAAAACCGAGGCGGATGCTAACAATGTTTTCGATTATGTAATGGAAAAAGGTTCAAAACATGGTGAAAATAAGCCAGAAATTCTCACTGATTTCCCATGGAGAATGGATTTTGAAGCTGGTAGAGTAAGGTATCCATTGTATGTTAGTAAGTGCACAAAGGACTTGGTGGAAGCCTTGAAAAACGCACCTAGAATAAAAGGCGTTAATAAGTTGTAGCATTTGCGTTGGTTTCCTTTGCGAAGTGATTGCCTTTGTTTCTTGCATTTTACTGAATTGAAGTAGTCTGTAGTAGTTGTTTTACCAATCGTGTGTTGAAATACAATTAATGGCATGGTAATTTATGTGTTAATAGATATTTATATGCAAACCTCAAACTTTGTAAGGCAACTGTAAGTTTTTGTTCATTGGTCTTGGGATTGTTTTGTGTTTGTGACTTGTAAATTGTACATTGTATATTTTTAACTTTCAGCCATGAATCGTAGGAAAAACAACACGATACCAAATAATAAAAAATTCGTAGATACCACTAAAGTCGGACACATTTGGTATCGTGATGCTTTTAGTGGTATCTAGAATTTTTTTTTATTTGGTATCGTGTTTTTTTTCCTACGATTCACGGTTGAAAGTTAAAAATATACAATGTACAATTTACAAGTCACAAACACAAAACAATCCCAAGACCAATGAACAAAAACTTACAGTTGCCTTACAACGTTTGAGGTCTGCATATAAATATCAATTAACACATAAAGCACCATGCCATTAATTGTATTTCAACACACGATTGGTAAAACAACTGCTACAGACTACTTCAATTCAGTAAAATGCAAGAAACAAGGGCAATCACTTCACAAAGGAAACCAACGCAAATGCTACTACTCATTAATGCCTTTTATTCTAGGTGCGTTTTTCAAGGCTTCCACCATGTCCTTTATGCACTTTGTAACATACAATGGATATCTTACTCCACCAGCTTTAAAATTCATTCTTCATGGGAAATCAGTTAGAATTTCTGGCTTATTTTCACCATGTTTTGAACCTTTTTGCATTACATAATCAAAAACATTGTTAGCATCGGCCTCGGTTTTAAACACAAGTCGATGAAGGTATAGTTCGGAATCATCATAACCATGTTTTTGAAATTTCAATGGTGCTACGTTATGAGCCAACTTTGCATCTCCATGACTCCTATGCATTAGAGTTAGTTTATGTTATTCAATTCACTATCATTTCATATACTTTTTTTGGATTAATTCATGCATTAGAGAAAGAGAGAAAATTGAAGGAATATACATTGTTATAAGTTGCATGTAGCTAGTTCAAGTACATGCGTGTGTTAAATTATGAAGCTAGTTTGTTTGCTTATTATTAAATTATGTCAAAGTTTAGGTCGATTAATAAATATATCTGGAGAAATTTAACTGACCAATTTATGATCCAACCCATTTGCCTCATATAATAAATAGGTCAACCTAATCATTCAATGCACTTAACAAATGGGCCATTAAACCATATAACATTTCAAACTGGATTTGGGATATATAAAAATTAAAGTAAAAAAATAAAATAAATATTGCATTCTGTATTTTGAATTAGAAAATATATAAATATAAATATAAATATAAAATTTTAGATTCATACATTAATTCATATCCAGATTTAAAATTCAAATTTTCAAAATAAGCCTCAAGTTTTCTAGTCAGATGCAATTAAAAATTCGAACTTTAAATTCATAAAATTTAGAATTCAAAGTTTCAAAAATAAATCAAAATTTAAATTTCCAAATTCAAAATACGAATTTTTAATATTTCATATCCATATTCAAAATTGGATCTTCAAATTTTCAAATTAGCTATGTATTTTTGAACTATCCTTTTAGGATCTTGGTGAACAATGGATCATTGTATTTGGAACAGAACAAAAGTAAAGAGGATTATCCAATTATTACCAGTTTAGTTAACGGTAAAATGAGTTGT
Organism: Allium fistulosum; assembly: GCA_030737815.1. Classification (NCBI taxonomy): domain Eukaryota; kingdom Viridiplantae; phylum Streptophyta; class Magnoliopsida; order Asparagales; family Amaryllidaceae; genus Allium; species Allium fistulosum. The sequence continues at coordinate 100,113,343 of CM060906.1, read as the reverse complement.
TCATATAGAATTCTTTTCACTAAACCAGTTGATCCAACTCATTTAAAAGAAAGATTAGTGGGATGGATCATATTTTGATATATCTAGTCATGTGTTCATTAGCAATTGTAATTCTGAACTTCTTTATGTTAACATGAGTTTTCTTCTTTATTTAATCAAAGTAAATAGTTTTTTGTTGCATTACCTACTAATATCATACACCGTATAGCCCTTGCGTAGGAAACAATACTAATCAAGTTTATAATGAATGATGCAAATAGAATGAAGTATGTTGTTGTCATGTGACCAAACTAAAGGCTCTTTATACTACTACCTACAATACTAATGGGTGTACGTATTAAGTAAGCAGACTTCTATGGTTGTGGAAATCACCTAGACATCCTTGTTTTTATTATATTCACAAATCACTTTGTTCCTAATCATGTTGTAAATTAGCTTCCCCAAATGCAAAGTTACCCCTTTTGAAGACATCTTCTCTCTTTCTTTCTTTATTTATTTTTACAATGCAGCATACTTGATAGTTTAGATTTGTATAATTTCATTGAAATGTGTGTAAATGATATATGATACATATAAATAACTAAAATTTCAATGTCAAGTCATTTTTAATGTTGATTTTGTGGAATTGTTGTACATTACACTTCCACAATGCAAGCTACTTGAAATTTTAAATTTATTTATTTTTATAAATAGACTTTATAGTAATAAAATGGTAATAAAATTTGTGAAACTTTGGTTTCTTTTATTTTACAGTATGTTTTTATAGTGTAAGCTAAATGTTGCCGTCCAACTTTCATCTTTAATAATATTTGTAATACCTTTGGTGTCATACTTTTTTATATCAGCATGAACTACCAAAAATGACTCTCTATGGATATTATAAAATGAAAATATCACTTAAAAATAGAATCTAACAAATTCAAAATGTTATAACTTAAAGATAAGATCTAATAATTAAACTTTCTTTACAAATTCAAAATGATCCTCTACAAATGTTATCAAATCTTAGTATCGCTTTAAATAAGATCTAACAAATAAATTCCTTTACAAATTTGATTTTTATTAATTAATTATAAACAAAATTGATGTTGCAACTTATAAATAAAAATTCAAATTCACTACACATGATTCCAATGCAAAAATATAACTACCGTGAAGCACGCGAATGAACCGTGCCAGCCTGTAGTGGAAAAAATGGATGAATTTCAAAATTTTTAGCCAATTTGGATCTTTAATGGCCTATGAAGTCTAAATTCATTTGGAAATTTTCCAAGTTTCTTTTAAATAAAATCAATATTTTATTTAACTGCATAAATAAAATTTCACTTTAATTTAATATGTATGTAAGTTAGAGCATATCAAATATACTTTGTATACAAATTTGTGCGTAACGTTTACTTTTCAAATTTACTCAGAGAAGGAAATATTTCATTTTCTTTCTCTTAACTTATTCAATTAATGAGGGGGCATAAATTTATTCAGAGAAGGAAACTTTTCAATTCCTTTCTCTTAAATTATTCAATTAATGAGCGATCATAAATTTAGTTAGAGAAGGAAACTTTTCATTTCATTCTCTTAATTAAATTAAATAATTGATTAATAAAATAACATTAATGACTAATCTAAATATGACATGAATTGTAAATATATTCACAGTAAATATTGTGCAAGTGCAACATATATTATAAGGAGTGTTCATAGTCAGTTGTAATTGATATTATACATAAAATAAACAAGAACAATTTGAATGGTTATTACATAGGAATTGAAATCGAAACAAATCAGGGATGACAAGGGTGATTGATACAGTTTGTCTTTTAGTAAACTTAATTAATACAACATATTTATGACAACCCATGGGTACAAAATTGTAAGAATATAGAAGTTAAATAATAACTTGTATATATACATTATTGTCTTAATTAGAAAAGAGAAATGATTCCATACTATGACAATATATGTAAAGAAAAATAAATTCTATATGAACTCAAACAAGTATATCAAAATATGTATATATGGAATTCAATCAAAGCTCTCTAATAATATAAATTAGATAGTTCTTATAGTCAATTTCAAAACTTTGATTTGTTGTTAAAATTCCTTTTATTCATATGTAAATATCTAATGCAATAAAAAGTGCAAGTAATACATGCATTCATACATACATACATACATATATTAAAATTCAAAACAAAATTACACTTTGTTGTGAAAGATTAAAACATAAATCTACAATTGAAACATTGTATTGATTCCATATAAATTTCATTTTTAACTTTAAATACAATTCAATCAATCAACATGAAATTGGAAATTTCCAGATTTAAAGATATGGAATTTAAATTAAATGTTAAAACATAGAATTAAAATAAAACATTGTATTCTAAAACATAAAGGTTTAGTTTGAATTTAACAAAGTAAAGAAAAACAGCTAAACAATTCGAACATGTAAACATTCAGATATGAAGAATTACACTTTAATTAGAATGTTTTAAAACATAGATCTACACTTTTGATTTATGGAATTAGGTAATGGTCAAAATTCCAATATCATCCACATTCAACTTTATAGTCCAAACACAAAGTCTTTGGTTCAATAATAACAATTATTATTAACCGAAATACTCTGGCCAGGGACTTTGACTTTGAGTTGACTTCAGTTGACCGTGATACTAACCTCATATAACTAAGGAGACGAACCCTCTCTTGATTAGTGTTTCACTTTCGATGCTTCCACTCGACCCAACTATAGTCGTTCGATGGACACCGTGCCACGATTTAACTATAATTAAAATGGAGCTTCCACATTGAAGATCAACAGTATTCTCAAGTCAAGAGAACTGTGTAAATTAGTCACATCGATATTCTCTTCTTGACTTTGGTTATATTAACCAACAGAAAACTATCTAGTGAGTCATTCCATAGTTATCCAATAACTATCAGTACGCAACCCCTTGGTGCCCTTAACATTTATGAGTAATACACTGCCCAACTTTTGGAGAGCGTTACATACTCTAGTATCAACGGATATATCTTTATTTAAAGAGTATTTGTCTAAATTAAACTTGGGAATTTATACAGAAATTTTATAAGTATTATTTTAAGAAAATTATTAAATAAAGTTTTCGGAAAGTAATGGTATACTTGCATGGCAAAATCGAAGGCAGAGATTGCCTGTAGTTAAGTTTTGGATTTCTCTGGGATAGAGCCATAATCATTGAGCTGCGAATCCATGGTGGATACCGCATGGTGCTTTCCATATTTATTTTAAAGGATTTTTCAAATATTTTTGAAAGAATGAATAGTGAACGTACTTACTATGATAAGATAAGTACATACCCTTTGATACAGAGATTTAATTTATTAAAATTAAATTAAATGAGACTTAGTGTTTTCAGTGGAAAATAAACTCTTTGGTTGAATGATTGTTTATTTGATAGTTAAATAACTGACTATCAAATCTGGACCAAAAACATAACTTTGGGAATATCTAGGAGAAACACGAGAATTATATAGTACAGTTACCATCGGAAGGCGCTATACTTTACCTATAAACTCGTTTCATTCTTCTAGGATGATGATAAGGAAATCTGTCCACTAACGGTTAGGAGGTGATCTACGATCTTATTTTCGTCTGTTTATTTCCTAAAGAACTGGGGTTGAGTTTACCGAAAATATCGAACATTGTTTCGAAGAGACCGGGATCGGATAAGTTATCCGAAAATTTTGGTTCGGCCATGAATTTTCAAAATTTCCCTTTGTATGGGACATGGAAAAATATTTTTTGATGTATAATTAATTTAAACAGATGAATATATCATTATTTATTATATGTCATATCTAGAGATTTATGAATTTCAAGGTTATGCTTAAACTGTGAATAAATGCTATAAATATCAAAACGGAAATTGTTTTAAAGTGTTGGAAACAATTTTAATTAGTTGACTATGATTAATTAATTTAAATGAATGAATATACCATGATTTATTGTATGCCATATATGGAGAGTTATGAATTTCAATGTTATGCATTAAACTGTGAATAAATAATTATACTGAGTATACCATGTACTCAACAGTGTTAGATAAAACTTAATAGATTATTTATGCATCCTAAACTATTTAAAGTATCACTTTCCAAACATCCATAAGCCAAAACAACAAATAAATTCAAACAAGAAAAGAGTCACAGGTCTCTGTTTTTGATGTTGTTATACAAAAAGTCCCTGTAGAAATGAATTTGTAAATTTGGTCCCTATTTTTCAAAAATAAAAAAACGCAAAGTGTCTTGCACTTTTCTGGCAGAAAATGCAAGATAACTTGCACTTTTCTAATTTTGAAATATTTTTCGAAAATTTTGAAATTTTCGAAAATTTTGAAAATTTCAAAAAGCGCAAGTTAACTTGCACTTTTTATCAGGAAAGTGCAAGCTAGTTTGCGCTTTCTAATTTTGAAATATTTGAAAAGTGCAAGATAATTTGCACTTTCTAATTTTGAAACTTTTTTTGAAAATTTTAAATTTTTTAAAAATTTTGAAATTTTTGAAAAGCGCAAGATAACTTGCGCTTTCTAATTTTGAAACTTTTTTTGAAAATTTTAAAAATTTTGAAATTTTTGAAAAGCGCAAGCTAGTTTGCGCTTTCTGATTTTGAAAATTTTGAAATTTTAAAAAGCGCAAACTAACTAGCATTTTCTTATTTAGAAAAAATAGGGACTTAATTTACATACTTATTTTACAGGGACTTTTCTTGTAACACCATCAGAAATAGGAACCTTTCGTGCAAAGCCCCAAATTCAAATGTCATTTAAGTTTGTTCTTATTAATCTCATTTCACATCATTTATTGTTCATTCATTTTCTTTTTTTCATTCATTCATACATGTTAATTTCCCATTAATTTACATTCATTATTTAAAAATTTTCATTTCTCATTTTGAAATAAAATGCTAATTTCCATTACTTTACATCCATTTACTTACATAATCAATTACTTACATTCAATTATTTGAAATAATCAATGAATTCATTATTTAAGTATTACATACAATTTATTTCAGTTTACTTCGCATTTATTATTTACTTTGATTTCCTTTTAACATCAATATTCATTTGTGAAGCAACCCATACTTAGATTTTTTATTCATTTCGTTTTCTTTTCACTTTTATTTCTTTCACATATAGTATTCACTTTTACTATTTACCTTAATTATAATTGGCTTCAAACATCACTTAAGTTTATAATTCTTTACTTGCAGTATTCACCTTTTTATTAATTATAATTACTATCATTTCAAATTATTAACTTAAGTTTATAATATTCTTAGACATCTTAATTCTTCATTTATAAACATAATTCCAGTGAACACTTCATTTCCTAAGTTTATTGTATATTATTCTATTACATATTCTTATTAAACATTTCAACTTTTAATAGTTTGGTAAGTTATATATATTCCTTTTAGAATGCAATTGAATGTTACACAAGTTTACCTATTCATTTAGTAAATAAAATGTTCAATAGTTACAATTTCTTATTTTTCATATCTTTTTGATTTACAGTATACAAATTTTCAATTTCTTATATTTTCATCAATCACTTAGCATCTAGTTTCTAATTACACATCTTAGAAGTTTCCAATTATTAAATAGTCAAGATTTCATTCATTATAATAATTAAAATTTCTAATTTACAGAAACTTAAGAACTAAATTCCGGGTTTTCCTTTCAAATAAATTTAAAATAATATATATATATATATACTCATATCTTTTATATATCCAAATCATGTTTAGAAAAATTAAGATTTGTTATCAAAACACTTGTGTAGTAAAACTACTATGGTGGTCTTCCTACTTGAAACTCGAAAATGAACGTCGATGATGTGTGCACTCATCACCGAAATTATTTTCCAACGACAGAGAGGGTAGTACAGAACTTATTTCTTTTAAAATTTATTTTAAAACATTTCTTCAAATGATATTAAAATATTTATATCAGAAAATACGTCCAAATAATACTAATATTATATTCCAAAATCTTTCGAAAGAAATTTTCAAAATCTCGGAACTTTAGTTCTCAATTTTCCAATTTATATTTACTTTACATGTAAATCCTATTTTACACCCAATATTTATAAAATTTAACTTCCTAACAAACAAACATATCACATAAAATCATATATATTTATAAAGTTTCTTTTATATACAAAATATAACACTAGGCAAAATTATTTCATTTACCTATATTTCAAAACAATATTGTGTCGGTCTGCCTTCTTAAGTGTTTAGAAATCCCTATCGATGCCATAGCGCCCAATGTACCGATCGGAATTTATAAATACTAAACAGAACAAATTAACACAATACAAAACCTTTTTATAACACTAACAAATACGCGCTCTCATATATATACACTCAACGACTCATTCTAGGGTATTACTACCCTATCTTATATGAGTCAGACCCGCACCAAGCTAAGGTTATCGCTAAACCAAAGCTCTAATACCAAATGTAACGACCCACCTTTTTGGACAGTTTAAATCGACAATAAACCATACATGTCAGACTCAAACCATTCAAAAGAGAGGATTGTTATGGGATAAGTAAGAAAAAGCAGAGAAAGAAAGAAAAACAAACCATAGAATCTCACAGCGGAATGACAAAATATAATAATCAAATAAACAGTTCATGAAGCTGTTATACAAATAATATTTGATTATACTTTTACAATACAGATCAGAGTTACATATAACATAAATAAATAAATAAATAATGCAGCGGAACAACATGATGTAGTGGAATAAATATAATAAATAATGATAGTACTAAATCTTCGTCTTTGTCCTCCAAAAGCAGTCTTCGATACATTGAAAAGCTCAGACTGACCCGAGCGAATTTAAAAGACAAAACACTCGAGTCAGAACTAAAAGATCTTATGTAAGTTAAATCAACAGTAAATAAATATGAGTGTAACGGCGTCAGAGATGTTTACGGGTTTTGGCATCTCCTATCTAGTATCCAACGTGGGTGCAATAACTTAAGAGATGTTCGATGTTTCCATCTCCTAAGGATCCGTTAAACTATCTACATACATAGTACAATACGCTATTATAATAGTGTCTACAGTAAAGTAAAGTATTAAAATAGCGTTAAGACATTACCCATATCCCCCTTAACAAATTTTTATATATTCCCATAGTCTATACAGTACTGTAATTCCTTCCTAAACTGGAGGGCTATCATAGGGCACTCCATAGATATGGTACAAACCAAACTCGTCGAAGGCGCGATAAGGCATGTGACAAGGCATATGAGGCAATTCCAGGGTAGGATTCTACTATTTGCACTCCCGGACTGGTGGTAACGCATAACAGCTACTACCGCCCACCTCGGAACACACTCCCATAATCAAAATCGAGGGGTGGCCACCAAATCAATCACATAGTCATAATATGGTGTCGAAGAAATGTGCCCGATAGGAGGAGCGACCTCACTTGGCCCGGTATAGCTCCTGTTTTAGCCACATCAAGTTGACTCATGGGAGTCAGGGTTACGTAAATACCTCATACAGAATCGTTCGCCAAACCATCCTACTTCATTCTGGAATTTCCACCACGTACATAGTTGTTAAAGTGGTTTTCGATATTGGCAGAGAGTATGACAATATCCGATCCTGGTCTCTTTAACAAAAAACGCTTATTTTCCACCAGATTGTTCTTTTACATTTCCAAAACAGTTTCATAATTAATATCAAAATATCATATTCAATTCAAATGATATTACTTCCAAAATCATATTCACTTTCGAAATCATATTCACTTTTGAAATTATCGATAAGATAGGTTAATTAAATACTCATTTCAAAATCATCATATTTATTCAATTATGTCATTTAAATCCCAACTTAGGTTATAACATCATTTAACCATATTTTCTTTTAAATCAAGGATTTAAGTATAAACACTTCCACTTTACACAGTCTGGAAATTAAAAAATAGTTTAGACAGTTATAAATCGTTAAGTAGTTTAGTAAAGTTGAAAATAAATTTTATATAGTTTGATATACTTTAAATAATTTAAAAGTGGATTAAATAGTTTAAACAGATTTAAGATAGTTTAAGTAGATTTAAATGTTTTAACTAGATTAAATAGATTTAAAATAAATTAAATAGATTTAAAATAGATTAAATGGGTTAATTAGTTTAAAATAGGTTAAAATAGGTTAAATTAGGTTAAATAGATTAAAAATAGTTTAAAATAGTTGAAAATAGATTTAAATTAGTTTAATAGTTTGAAAACCTTAAAATCAGGATTTTAAAATAATAAATCTTTAAACAGTTTATATTAAAATAATTAATTTGGAGTTAATATTAAATTAAACCATTTCTTCCATTTCAACACATCTGGACCATGTCCAGCTTTCAATTCAGCTAACCAAAACTGTTTTCTTTTTAAAATTCAGATTCTCATTAAACCATTTAACCAATATCGATTTCAAATCCATGTTTGAATTATCAATTTAAATCACTTCAAATTTAATAGATTTCAAAGTTATATTCAAATAATTTCAATAACTTCATTTATGCTTTGAAATTTCAACTTTGAAATTTCCATTTAATTCTTTAAACACTTCATTAAATCAATTCCAAATTTAAACATTTAAAGCTTGGATTTCAAAAATAATTCAGTTTATAAAAATCAAATTTTATTTCAAAATATCGTTTAATTGAATTCAAATTTTAAGGATTTAAAATCGTTTAAGTTAACTAACCCGGTGTCCGCGTATAATTCTCTACCCAATGGTCAAGTGATATGGATATTTATCATTTCAATCCGCAATTATTTTATATTTACGGATATATATCATTTCAACCCGCAATCCTGAATTTAATTACAAATCCATGAAATCGCTTGAGTCTATCATTTCAACTCATAACGATTTCCCCTGATCTATCAGATCGTTCGGGTATGTATCATTTCAACCCATAGGAACTTACAGTGTTAAAACAATATAAATATAACATCCAATCATCCAATATCAACAATCAAACATCCATCACAATCATCATTTAGATCAACAAATAAATAACAACTATTGACTGATCATCAATAACAGGTATTAACAAGCAATTTAAAATTCAATATTAAATTAAATAGCAATTAAATTCAATAAAAGTTAGATTTAACTAGAATGATAATTTAAATATGCCAAACATAAACCAATCAATTTCTAATCACATAATAAATTCAATTTAACTAACGTAAGATAATCTAGTAGCTGTAAGTGGGTTAAAACACTCACCTTTGATTTTAAATCGATTTGAAATCCAAAATAAGGCCCAAATATCAACAGTCTCAGAATTCGTTGAAACCAATTCCATAATGTCCAAAATTTCGATATGATCCCAACGAAACAAACCACGCCCAAATCCGAGTTCATACAAAAAAGATACACATATTAGAACATTCGAAAATTTAAATTAAAACAAAATAAAATAAAAGGCATTACCCTCACACGTTCAGCCACGTCATCACGCGTTATCTAGGAGCACGCATTTGAAACCCTACCAATTGCTCGACCTGACATGTAGCAGCCACCGTTCCCTCTGCTTTTGCCGCCACCACGAACCACGATACTTCGATCGATCATCACTATAGGCCTCCTCGCATCAAGCCGCTTCTCCAGCACCCCCCTTGTCTGCCACGTCGTCCTCTGGCCAAATGCGACCGCTGCCGTTTAACCAAACCACCACGGCTAATTAGGCAAGCTTCGACGCCAAGTAGCCATATGGATTGACTCCATACGACGTGCTCTACGCCGCAGCATCATCTGATCGTCATAAAATTGCATATCCGCCGTTGAATCTCAACGACCACACATGAACGGCCGAAAGTAAATCAATGATTTCTGGACAAATGGTGATTCAATTGCAAAAACAAATTGCACCAGTGAATTAAACTTTTCGAGAGCTTTCCAACAATATATAATATGTTAGGGTTTTGAGGAGTTTGATTTTGAAATTGATTTTGATTTGAATTTTGATTTGGGATTTAGGTTTTCAGCCATTGAGAAGAGAGAAACGATAGAAATTTCAGTATGTACAGTAATAAGGCATAAAAAAAGATGCTAGGGTTAGAACAAAACTATTTATATGAATGAAGCCCGATAAGAAAAATGAACACATATCGAATTGGTACGAACGACAATAACGACCCGAAAAGCCCGTTCTGCTTCGGTAACGAAAGCAGGTCATCCCATATATCAAAATAGATGTTTTTGATATTTTTAAACTCAAATGGAATAGGTTTCAAGTCCTAATTCCATCGTACGAAAAAGTTAGCCTTTAAAATCAACTTATTCAATTGAATTTAATTAAATTGATTTATACGCGTTTCGAGCCCGTACGGTCAAAAGACAAGTCCGATCGTTACGAAACTTGGAATCATACAATAATTCACCGTTATGGATCCGATGAAACTGGTTTCGTCGAAATCTGAGATAGTGGCCAAAATGGCTATTTTCACGTTAATTAAATAAATTATTATTAAATTAATTAAATCACCTTTTCAATTCAAATTTTAATAACAAACAATTTTTATCGTTTTTGATTACTAAATAATTTATAATCTCTCAAAACAAATTTCCATATCGATTCAATGTTAAATATTACACTAATTACAGTGTTCCGTTTCAACTATAATAATTTATTAATTATAATTTAGAATCCAAATAAATTAATTTATTTTGATTTAAATCTTATTATCCAATCAATCATTATTTTATGGACATAATTAACATTGGTTTATATCTTATTACATTAATATTCTATAATTATCATCTTAATTCATATTAATGCAATATTTAATTACATTTATTGCAATTTATTTCCAATTGATTTTCAATGAATTAAATAGTGAATTTATAATTAAACCATTGTTATAACTTACCAATTCAAACGCATTTCTTTGTTTATTGTCAATAAACAAAAAAATGAATTCACAAACTGATTTATCATTCTATATTAACCAATTCAAATTAACTACGTGCAATTTTACCATTAAATACAACATTTGATTTATTTACTCATTTACAACTTATAATCAAATTTTTATGTTTACAATCACTTCAATTAATTGAAATGGCCCTAAAATATTTATAATTGCCTTAGATTAACATTATTAAATTTCATTCTAGTTATTATTCTCATTAATAAATCAAAATTTTTTATTTCTTTCAATATTAAATTACAAAATCTTATTAAATGCAATAATTTAATTATCTGAAAATGCGGGTCGTTACAAAATGTCTTAATAAATCCGAATCATTATCACTTGAGGCATGATACTACCTTATCTATACCTTGTATTAAGAATTTTCTGTTAGAAAAGCATGTGTTATTGCAACTGGAAGACATGATAAATCCTAGCAGCTTTCTTGAAAGGATATTTGTGTGTATTCAATGCCATAATCTTCAAATATTGTTTGATCCAATCAAGTTTGATCATTTCTTATACTGCGCTAGTTTCAAAGAAATTGAGTGTGCATACAAAATCATATTTCGTTTAATCCAACACAAAAGTGCAATCAGTTCTCAATGAAATATTTTATTCATTTTCAAATTAGGTATGTATTTATTATTTGTTCTACATAAAATTATGTTTATTTAATTAATAAGATTAATCATTTATGTATGTTTTAGCATAAAATATTCATATCATGTCCAAATGAAAAGAAAATGAATAGGTTAAAGGTTTGAACCTCAGTTCAAAAAAAATGTTTGAACCTAAAGAATTGCATGAGATCCTTCTCATATACTAGTGCCTTGAAACCTTTAAAGAATGCCAAAAGAGTCTTTTTCTCTTCACAGAACTCGTAATATTTACTGTAGGCATCCAGAATATCCATTTGTTTTTCTTTAATCCAATTGTGATCATCACGGCCAGTGTAATACACCGATAAGATATTTCTATACAAAAATTAGAGTTAGTTCAAGAATTGGGTAAGAGATATGTTGTTCAAACTGAGAAATATGCATCACGAATAGAAAATTGTATTTTGATACTGACCTTTTAGGACATGAATTTACTCTCTAGAAATTATTTCAGAGCTAAACAAAATCGATAAGAGGCACGAAAATAATATAATTTTACATTTAAATATTTTGTTAAGGAATAACAACATCATTAATTGTACCATGTTAGAAATGAGAGAAATAGAAATATAAAGAATATATGGACTAATAATATTAAATATTAGCATGGAAATAAATATTTCAATGATAAGAAAACCCTCAAATGAAGCTTTTGGAATTACCAAAACACTTCCATAATTTAGTCAAAACAAAAGGAATAAAAGGACATTTTTGTCATTTGTCAATCCTCTCTACCACATCTTCGTAAACTTCCCCATTTTCTATTTTGATGAGATGAAGCCAAAAGGTTTTATTCTAAAAATCTAATAACACTCCGAACTCAATGGCAACTCACCTCTGGACCCAAGGCCTTTTTTGTATTCCCTACCCACACCCCCACTATAACAAAATAACCCATTTACAAAGGGCAATGCCCGTTGTAATAGGGATTTCTCAATGGAGCAACGCCTGACTTATTAGGCGATGTTATAATAGATCTAGAAGATTGTACAACGGGCAATGCCCATTGTAAAAGCCCATTGTAGTAGACTTTTTTACAACGGTCCCTAGTCGTTGCAATAGCATCATTTACAACTGTTTTTGCCAGTTGCAATATCATGATTTACAACTGTTTTTGTCCGTTGCAATAAGATCTTTTACAATAGTTTTTGCCCGTTGTTAAAAAAAATCAAATAAGAAAAAAATATGTAAATACTATTACATTACAGTCACAAATTTAAATTTAGTTTGCCGTTGAAACCAAAATATTGTACCAATAACACACATATTCATTCATATCTTTTAAAAATAACAAAAAAGATTTATATTTCTAAATGCCAAAATGATTCATGTATTCTTAAACTTTTATAATACAAATCCTATAGAAGAAATATATATATATCTACCAAAACAGTGGAAATATAATAAATATATGATTCATCTAACTATGTATGCCTTGGCCCTTGAACTTTAGCAGGTTGAACCCCCGCATTAGCTCTTTCAGCAACAATCTATTCATACAAATCACGAATTTTTCAATCCATTGGAATACACAAACAATTAAAAAAGAACATATGCATACTGAATATGCATAAATCTTGAGAAGAGAGTTAGTGAAGTTGCAACAATATTAATCATCAAGATTGCAAGTGCTGAATTTGGTTCTCTAATTCTTAAAAAAAAGACATACTATTAAATAATCCTAAGACTGAAAATGAAGGGGTAAAAATTGACTAAAAAGACCGTAAAATTAACTTTGAATTGATGAATCACTATTATGAATGACTTGTAACTACAAAGCCAACTATAAACAAGTTGATTAAAGAAAATAACATTTTCATCCTAAGAAGCATACAAGCAACCCATGTAATATTGTCCAAATAAAGTATATGCAACGGAATAATAAGTTGTTAAAGGGAATGCACATATGAGAGAACGGTTTGCATCCAACGTTAAAAAAGGAAATTTAGAGATCCTTAAAATGTGAGCTAACCTGTAGTCTAACATGTTTAACCAATTCACGCACTTCATGGTTTCTTCCTTCGTCAACCTGACAAATACAATAAAAGTGACTGGTTTTAGCTCAAGCAGTCTTCTATATAAAATCCCTCTACATGTCAAAAATAAACTAGTGGTGAAATAAAATATGGAATGTCTCATTATCCACCATTTCACATCTGAAGCATTAATCCTCTTAGGCTGCTCAACTTATATATTTTAGACTAAAAGATCCAAAATAAAAACATATAAATGCAAATGGAAAACAAAATAAGGCATGGCTCCTTTCTAGTCAAAGAGGACTTTATGTACTAGATTTGATACAATTCATGTCCTTAAGCAACCAAATAAATCTCTTTACAACTACAATAAAAGAAACTAGCATTGCATACCACAATGTGCAGTCTGGACTTAGCTGTTTGTATTGTGTTGGCAATAATTCAACAAGATCCGACACACAATGAACACCTTCAATTTTTATGCCCTCGCTAATTGATATAAGATGTCGTCTTTGGACATTACCCTCTATTGTTGCTATGTGCCAATAACGGAATATTCGCAAAACAACTTAAAAATTAAATTAGTTTGATAAGTGGACAAACATGACAGCCTAGGTGAGAATGAAAATAAATGAATCAAGTAATCCCTTGTCATGGAACATAATCTGAGCAATATCCCCTGTCACAGAACATATTCAAAGTTAAGGTACATAAGATATTTTCCTTAAACTGCACTTGTAGCTCTGTGAAACAAAGTTATACTTTCAAAAAGTAAAAAAAAATTGTCCTCTTTATGCTGATCAATATGCTAATGATTTGCTTCTGACTGCGGGTAGAAAAACTGGAAAAAAAATTTATTCTTTAATAATCGATGGTAGCAATTACAACTCAAAACTTATTAAAAAATTTGTTATCAGACAATCTATTAAATTCTAATGAAATCATGGGAACCATTTACCTTTTCAGGATTCATTGGCTGTGCAAGCACTCTGTAAGTATCTTTCCTGCCAAAATCAAATATCAAAACAAACAGTTTCAATAAAAATCCACATTAAAATGAAGAACGAAAACAAACAAAAATGAATTCATTTCAATTTTCATATACATTTAAAGCTTATCCTAAACCACTTCCAAATAGCTCGTCTTTGGCATAGGAGTTCCTATACAAAAAATATTTATCATAATTTTGTCACACCGGAGATAGTTTTGTCACACCAGAGATAAGTGTATTGGAAACAAAGTTGAAGTATTGCAAGTACTACAAGAATATGACATTAACATAGGGTTTGTGTATTTTGCGTTTGCAACATAGGCCCTAGGGTGTCTTTAGAAATCATTTTTGTGTATGCAAATCACATTGTAGGATCAAGTTTTTATATGAATCTTATATATCCCTTGCAACTATAAGCAGAATCTCACTCATCAATCAGTGCCATAGAACAAATTCAGTTAATTTTTTAATTTCTTCGATGATTACTCCGGTAAAAGACTCTTTTTGCTTGGTGACGGTTCAAAAAATATTTTGTCTACTCTTTAATTCAAATACTGCAAACACTACTTTATTTGTTCAGATATTTATATGTGATATTTACTTGGTTATCTTACAAAGTTCCAATTGGTTAAGGGTCTAATTAAAAGCAAATGAAAAGGGCATCTCCATCCGTTCCGATCACTTTTCAATAACCAAAGTAGAGAAATTGAATCATTTTTATGGCTAAAATAATATATAGGCTGCCATATGCTTTACCGTTACCATTTTGCAAATACAATTACCGTACCGTTTTATTGGTAGATTAAATTTGTTTATCGTTACCGTTACCGATTTGTCACACCAGAGATAAGTGGCTCGGTGTTAGATTAGAATTTTAGAATTAAAGTAACCGTTTCACACTTTCATGAAAAATCAGGTACAGTTTTTTCTATTTTCTTATTGCATTTTCTTGGCAATTTTCGGTTTACATTAGTATTTATCTTTGTGAATAAATCATAAAGTGGTTTAATAATGCAACTGCGGCAACATAATGACAACAATCATTGCACGGATTTAAGGACTGAGACACAAAAGAGAATAATGAAGAAAAGAAATTTTACAAGAAAACACAACAAACATGAAGTAAGCGGCTGTCGGTGCAAATGGAAGAGAAATCAAAAGTAATCATAGAGGTAATGCATTTTGCACCAAAGTATTATAATGCTATATGAGTCGGTGAATCAGTGAATTAAACAAAGCGGCCTTCATAATAAATAGATTAATTAAATAAAATTAAATAAATTTATTAAAAAAAGAAAAAAAAAATTCTTATACTTATTTACATAATGTGTAGCTTTGTGTACATGTATTACAAGCATCTACTGATTTTTATTCTAATACAGTTGCAGATTAAGCTATCACGCTCTCACATAAAACGAAAAACAATTTAACGGTGTAAACACAAACAGTTGATGTGCGAAAATAGAGCACAAGCTAATACAGATATTGAGTTAATGATGAGTAATCAGAAATGAGAGACGATATGCAATTATCTGAGGGTGGCAAAATCGGTTCCTCTCAAACCAACACTGATCGATATAAAGGTTCTGATAATATGAATTCTTAGATGAAAATTCTATTTAAAATATGCTATTTGAAGTTTAGTAATTGCTAGATTTAAAATCCGAAAATTTTGCATATTTCAATCAATAAACAATTTGGTATAAAATCCCTTCTGTGACATCCAACCTGCACAGTTGCAAGAAAAATTATTATAATTTGGTTGCAGCCATCATCCAAGCACATAAACATACATTTTAAAACCATAAACATTACGGTTGCTCACAAATTCAAACATGAATTCAGGAATAAAAGTTCTTTTTTTAGCACGAACAGTACCTTTTTTTATTTCATGCAAAAAATAAGAAAAAAACCTGCTATGCATCCTCACAGGAACTTCCTATATGGCCTTCCACCATCCTCATCTTACATATGTTGCAAAACAAATAAGAAAATGAAAAAACGAAATTATATAGCAGGATGATAATTACTATAGACAATGGTACAGAAGTTAATTGCTCAAATTCATGCATACTTTATCCAGAAATATAGAATGTTTCAAACAAAATATGAATAACTCTGAGTTTTTATTATTACATTAAAAAGTACAAAGTTAATTGCTTAGATTCCTTTGAAGTATGGTTTTTCTAGGCCAAGACTAGCATATTAAAGTAATGTATTGACCAAAGCACCTTATAATTTAAGTTGACTGACTATTTTATAATGCATAAACCCAGTTCATATTTCCAGTGGCTTTTGTGTAACAAATATAGTTATTCAACTATTTAAATTAAGATGTCATATACTATGCTGATATGAGTAGAGCAAAGCATGTTAAATTTTCTAATAAGATTAAGGTATCAGTTTACATAAATCCAAAATGTGTTGCGAAGATAAAAAAAAGTAGAGCTTATTTTTAACAAGTTATTATTGCAATATTTTTGGGAGGATGCATTTCCTAATGTAAAACTTGAGACAAGGAGACGAGGAAGGAATAAGAGAAGGAATAGTGACATTGCCAAAATTAACTGACTAAAAATTAGAATATACAAACATCCAAAATTAACTACCTGGTCTTTTTCAAGTTTCTATTCAATAACCAAAAATTTCCAATTTCCAACACCTAAATGTCAATCAAAATTGAGATTCATTCCCAACACAAAAGTTGAAAGTCTATATGATGGATCGAGTAGTAAATATATGCAAGTATAGGTGACTAACTATATGATGTATCTAATATAAAGTTAACAGATGATAGTAGTAAAGTAAATGAATATAAGTACACCAGGATTTTATACTGGTTCGGACCTCCCGTCCTACGTCCAGTCTCGAAGCTCCTCTTCGGAATTTCCTTTCACTGAATAACCCTCACTTCACCTGGAGAACAGGTTTATAATAGCAGAGATTTCTTTGTCAACCATGTGTTCTCTATTACATGGATTTTGACTATATAGTACGAGTATTGTCTATGAGGGACTGAATATTTGGAAGAGTAGAATACAAGCATAGATTGCTTAGAGATCAAGAATATATCAAAGTATAAGAGTAAAGAGCGCAAGTAAGTCAGGTAAGTTCTTCTCTTGGATTCTTGATGCTATTTATAGTGGTAGAGAGATTCCTTGAGTAGTTGCATCCATTAGCAAGTGTTCTACAGTCGCTCCTGATGATGATGAAGAGTTGCAGCAAAGGGGAGCGAAGATGTCTTTTCAATTGTGGTAGTTGTTCTTTGAATGGTAGCAGCCGAGTTCAAAATCAGACGTTTATAAAAGGTTTCAGACGTCTGTCTTTTATATATTTTTGCATATGGTTACTATTCAGACGTTTGAGTATTATAACCAGACGTCTGATTCTGTCTGATTTGTGAACCAGAGAATTCAATCAGACGTCTGGCTAGTGCACCCAGATGTCTGAGCTTGTGCATGTTGCTTCTCTTGTGTCTGTGTCATTGCTCTTCTGATTCTATTGACTTGTAGCTTCTTGATACATTCTTCAAGCCTTGTTCTTGTCTCTCTAGTGATGTTTCTTTATCAAGTACCTATAAATAGAAATATATATGCACATTCGATTTCCATTGTATAGTTGTTGTCATCGAAACCATAGAACTGATTTCCTAACAAAAGTTTCAATTCAACAACCAAAATTAATTACCTGACATGGCAATCCCAATTGCCAACAACCAAAATTTTGAATGTTTGTGAATTGTGATGTGTGTGTGCCACTGCGTGCTGCATCCTCTAGATCAGATGTGCCAACTGCAAAGTTTGGAGGCTAGAGTTCTGAGTTCGCCATCTCAGTCGCTGGAGGAGCTTGCAGCGGAGGAGCTTATAGAAGCGGTCTTGGCTATGTCGATTTAGGAATTAGGGTTTTTGAGAACGAGGGTCTAGGAACATGGGAGGCAGACTTGGGAACGTGAGAGGCAGGTTTGGGAAAGGGTTTCACGGAAGAGATTATTGCTTTTTAGTGGGAAGTAACTTTTGGGCACAAAAGGTGGGTTGTGAAATTTTCGGAGGGAAACAAAAGCTAGGGTCTAGAGTAATTTGTTATTTTAATAATAATTATTATTATTTAAACATTATTAACTATAATTATTAATAATTTACTATAATAAAATTAAATATAAAAAATAATTATTATTAATTAGTAAATTATTAATATTTAGTAAATTATAGTTAATATTTATTACTTACATTTAATAATTAATAATTAATAATTAATAGTTACTATCAAATAACTAATAATTAATAGTTAAATTTTAATAATTAGTATTTAATGTTAAATATAACCTGTCATTCATAATTATTAATTATAAATTACAATTTATTTATGAATTATTAACTATTAATTATTTTTCATTAATTATAAATTACTAGTTATTAATTATAAATTACTAGTTATTAATTACAAAATACTAGTTATTACTTACTAAATATTTATTAATAATCATTATTAATTTGTAGAATTATTATTATATATTAAATATTAATTATTATTAGTTTGTAGGATTATTATTAATTATTAACATTAACATTAACATTAAATATTAATTATGATTAATCTGTAAGATTATTACTAATTATAAATTATTAATATTATAAATTATTGAATGTTAATTAATATTAAATATTAATATCATTAATAATTAATTATTAAATATTAATATTATTAATTATTCAATATAATTAAAATTTAACTATTATTAAATATCAATATTATTATTTATAAATTATTATATTATTAATTATTAATTATAAAATATTATTTACTAACATTAATTATTACTTCTTATTATTAATATTAATTATTACTTCTTAATTATTAACTTTTAATGTTAATTATTAATTATTAAACGTTAATACTTGTTTATTAATTATAAACTATTTAATAATAATAATTATTTATTATTTATTAATTTTCATATTAATTATTGACTATTGAATAGTAATTATTAATATTAATTATTAATGGTAATTGTTTCATATTTCAAATTAATTATTATTATTTAACATTAATAATAATAAATATTAAACATTAATCGAAGGCAACGATGATCAACGGTTAAGAGTTGTTGAAAATTGGCAACTACTACAGCATGTAGAAGAAAATAGTTGTAATTGACATCTATTGCAACAACCAGACAGAGCTGAAAACTAATATCTAGTACAACAGGCCGAAAAATGTTGTAATAGGAACTTTAATAAATCCATACTACAACGGGCCAAAAACTGTTGTAATAGATCAATATTACAATGGGCTATAATCATTGTAATGTAGTTGAAGATTGTAATCTATTACAACGGGTCTGAAAAATTATAATAATGCCATATTACAACGGGCTAACTGAAAAGGTTGTGATAGGTATACTCAAAGATGCATACTTGCACCTATTACAAAGGGCATAAAAAAACCGTTGTAAAAGCTATCTATTACAACGGTTTTTTGTTGCCCATTGTAAAACATGCGTTATAAAAGGGTAGTTTTGTTGTAGTGCCCTTACATGTTCCGACAACCTAATTGTATTGCTTCTATAAACAGCACATTCTTCTCTCACTTCCAATCAAAACCCAATTTTTTCAACATGATAAATCTTCATACCCACATGGATTTATATTAGCAATATTCTTATCGTAACCTCAATCTCAATTTCTCAAATGAGTTTGAGGTAGATATTACAAATTTTTTTGTTTTCATTTATCCTTAAAGCGTGATCTATTGAACTTTGATATTTTGTGTGCGATTGTGCAAACCATTTTGCATTACAAAAAGTTGGTACATTTTTCTTTGCATACATCCAATGAAGGTATCATACATACCGGTTGTCATAATGGATATCATTGAAGTTATCAATTAATTTGAATTGACATTAGTTCAAATTTAATTGTGATTGCTTATAATTAACGCCAATCATAATTCAAATTGTTTCCATTCACTATTAATTGAGGATAAGTAAGCATTATGGATAATTAAGTACAAATTTGATTTTGTATTTAACTATGTAATGTATTAACATTAATTATAATACAACTCATTTCTTTTATTGTTAGTGCAGTACTGTGCTTCTAGTTATGTATTGGTGCAACATACTTCCATATGGTAAACTAAACACCTATGCTCTCCATGATTCATTTTCAATATTAGCGGGGTAGGAAAGGCAAATATATAGGTGAGAATAGATCCAGACTTGTATATTCATCGGTAAACCATCAATCTTGTTAATATTTGGAGCAATATTTTTGTTCTTAATTTTCTGATGTTATATTAAGGTTGACAGATCATTATAGTTTTGTCTTAATTACAAATTTGATCATTTCAGCATTTAAAGAAAAAAACATTGCTACACACACATGTATATATGTATGTGTGTATGTATGTGTGTCCGTGTACACCAAGTGTTTATTGTTCATAAGTCATAACCATATAATGTTGTTAAGAGCTGTAAAATGTTATTCAGCCTGGTTTTGATTATCTAGTCTCAACCAAATTTTGAGTGAAAAACTTTTTACACTCAAAAATGCATACAACATATACTAATTTAACACACACACACATTCTTATTGTGATTTTTCTCCTTGTTCATCCACATTAATGTGAGTGAGTAAAATTTAATTATCATCTCAACTTATTAGTTAGCATGGTATGGGTTTTAGAATCTCCTTGTCTCAACTCATTTACTATTAATTATTCAAATGTTCATTGCGTTACAATTTGAGTACGATTATCAAATTAGTTTAAAGGGATAGGTGCTAAAAGGCTGTTTAATTAATCATTCATTTCTAATTTTAAATAAGAACGAATTATAAAAATGCTTATTGTAGACATAAAGTAGTGTAATTATTATCTTTGGATTAAAAAACTAAACTCGTCTCAAAAACTGGAAACCAAATATTAAAAAAAATGGATATAGGATGAACTTACCATTCAATCATCTCCCATTATAATTGTTGTTGTATGTTGAATGAAATAAAGCTCTTAGCATAGTCTGAGCACCCATATCAAGTGAGAACTGGTGGTTGATTTGTGTCTCATCACTAATAAATGTTGAAAAGTGATTAAGAATCCAACTTAGTAATTATTATCTTGAACATTTTGTGTATATAGAAAACTAGAATGAGAACTACTCACTTATCAGTACTCAATGCCTTCCTCACTATTTCTTCAGCATACTTCCTACCAGATCCCAATGATACAAATGATACATCTTTTGTCCATGATACTTGTTTTTCATTGTTCACTAAAATGCAATGGGTATGAAATCCCTGCAATCCAGAAAATTAGATGAATGCAAGTGCACACTAAAGCATACAAATTCACCCTAATATCATTTTGTATTACTTATTACCTTAAAATCATATCCAGAAATTATTATGCCAAAAGATCTATCTTCACACCATTTAGCCCTTATAAAGGCTTCAGCAATCTTGAAAACCTTTTAAACTTTGTCCTACTTAGTTTAAAAGTAATTAGCCGCTTATATGCATATGCATATATATGCATATAGTATTATACGGTATTTTAAATAAATTTCAAGGTATATACATACTACTTCTGCACATTCTTTTTGGAGGTGTGTTCGCAAAGCCAAAGACTGTTGAAGCATACCGAGCATTATACACGCAATTGTTGTTGTGACATTGGCATAGTACAATTTTTCCAAATTGTCTTAGACTGCACAAATTCAATAAGCTCATTAGAAATGATGTTTTAGTTTTTGGATAAAATACAAACATTTTCATGTAACAGAAAAACATCTAAAGAGTATTTTTATCTAAATAAATATCAAACAATGAACAATACATGCATATTTATCATTTCAAATTTGTTCAAACGATTCTATTAAGCTCGTAGTGATTAGTGGTAGAATATTTGCTTCGTTTTTAACAGTTTT
Source organism: Allium fistulosum (assembly GCA_030737815.1). Lineage (NCBI taxonomy): Eukaryota > Viridiplantae > Streptophyta > Magnoliopsida > Asparagales > Amaryllidaceae > Allium > Allium fistulosum. The sequence goes on along the minus strand of CM060906.1, from coordinate 100,090,806 downwards.
ACGACTCTTGTCCATATTTTATGGCAAAAACATATGTAGGTAATCTCATTGATCAAATAATGCAACTTTACTATCAAAATTAATTAGAGGAATTATTGGTAGTACTTGACTTTTTTATAACGGTAGAATAAGATAGCATTCAAATTTCAGAAGTCTAATAATCTTAAATCGATCAGATAATCATATACATCACTTTGTTTGGACTGAAATTGCAATTGTAAATCTTTAGAGTTTTGCAAAAATAAGGTTTCTAAACTTATTTGTTCTATGTTTAATGATAATGGACCTAGCTTAATATTTCAAATAGAAAATAATTTTTCAAATTTAGTTGAATTCTTCATCAAAATGTATAGATTTAGTAAGTTTCATTTATTTGGTTTATAGACAATGCTTAAAAATACACGTAGGAACAAGAATATTTTAATTATAGATTTTCTTAGGAAAATAATGATGAATTTATTTTTGTGTATGAATATAGTTTGCTTTTAAAATTTATGTTCAAAATTTTGTTAAAAAGCCGGCTTCTTAGTGCAAAATAATGGCTCTAAATTTTCCTTCTCGTATGCTATATTTGGTCACAACAAAATGAAAAAATAAATTCTGTTCATACACCACTGACTACTTATCATACACGGTAAATATAACAAATTACACCAATATTTACTTAACATACACCTTACTTTTTAAAAAAATGTCGTTAGGCTAACCATCATTATCTTCACTTTTGATTTTTACACTTTTTGGCACAAAAATTAGAATTTTCTAGTGTAGAATAAGTCAAAATTTTAACATTTATTTTCTTACTTCTTTAAATTTATCAATTTAACCAATATCAACTATAGTCTTTTTTGAAGAAATAAGTATTTTGAAATTAGAGTAGTCATTCAAATATGTTGATTTGAGCAAATTTCGTTAAACTTAAGCGTTTGAATTAATGAGCTAAATATGAGAGATTAAAGATGTAATAATGAAGAAGGGTAAACTAGTAAAACATTTTCTTAGAAAAAATTGTGTACACTTATAATTTGCCTTTTATTATTTAAAGGATGATGTTAGAATAGCAAGAAAAAGGCTAATACTAAATGAATCCAATTGAGACAGGCAAACTCGAGTGTGTTTAGGATGGGAGGGAAATAATGTTATCGTATTTTCCATTTGTTTAATTAATGAATATATTAAAAAATTACATACTTTTCGGCTGGTCTTTACGCTGCTCAACTCTGAGATTTGAAGCTCGGGGCTCTACCGCAAGAATAACTCCATCAATAAATAGAATGCTGATTGCCGTCGTCCCTTCCAAATCTATCTCATTCACTTCGATATCCATCTTTATAAGAATATTACTACAAAAAGGAATGAATAATCATTTTGTTAGTAAAAGAGTAAGAAAACTACGAAACACACCAAATATTTCAGAAAAGGAGTCATAACCCTAATCTTACTTTGCAGTTATGGTTAATGAAAACATACTTTGGAAGCAAAGTCACTCAATACAAGAAAGGCAAAATGATGCAAATCAACTTATGTGCTAAGAAAATAGAAGAACGTTACGGATAGGTAGTGGCGTAGACAGGATTTTTTGTTGGCGGGCCATAATTAATAATGTTTGGAGTTTGAGGGTATTATTAGACTAGGATCTTTTTTTGTCAAATATTCAAATATCTAGAATTAACCCATAACAAATTATGAAATAGTCGTGGCAATTTATATTTGATGCTATAATAATTCGTACAAAAAAGGTAAATTATTGAAATAAGTTATATTTGAATGATGCTGCTAATCCAAATGAAAGGCACTACTTTTATTAAGCAATTTCAACCACCTAAGAAATTTAAAATTAGTTTCATTTTCATCCATTTTGAAGTCGTGTTAAAGTAAATTTCAGCACCAAACCATGATTGTTCAGAACAATATGAAATGAGAAATTAATATAACTAATTAGCATTACTAGTCAGACTAAATTGACTGTCAAAACCAGTTTCAACCATGTTTCAGATTATGTTAAGGCCTCTAAAACTACGTTAAATTCACTGAAATTAAAACCAATTTCCATCATATTTTGACAAACTAAAATCTTCATCAAGCAGCATTGAATCACCTTGCAACAAATTGAAAATTCATCAGACCCAAACAACAAAGTGAAGCAACCTAAAATGAAACTACCCAATTTCAAGAAGAAGAAAAATGGATTGCCTGTTTTGTCTACCAAAGAGACGGAGGCACAAAGAGAGATCAAGGCATTTGGCTCTATTGGAGCTTTGGGGATGAATTCGATGACAAAGTTGGAGCTTGGAGCCAGTGGTTACGTGTTTGTTAAGGTTAGGGCTGCAATTCATGAAGCGTGAAGCAGTGATTGTTAAAAAGATTATGAATTCCTAACAGTATCACATGACCTCACTAGATTGTATGTGGCTGTGCAGCCTTGGGCTTGGGCCAGGCCTGGAGCCTCCGCCACTGGTTACCGGGAGGGAATTAGTTGAAGAGGGAGGTAGAGCGAGAAGACAATGAGTAAGAAGGAAATACAAGAAAATGTAGAACAAGAATTGTAAAACAGTGCTGCCTCTGTTCATTTAAGTTTGTATATACATAATATCTGTTGGGGGCCAGCTGGCCATGCAAAGAAGGCAATAGTAATCGTCTCCTAATATTTTACAGCTGATGCGAGCCATGAGCCATCCATGTCCTAACCCTTACCAAAAAAACAATTCCGTTTCTGCTTCCCATCCCTAATTGTTTATTATCTTTATTAATAGTTGGCTTGCAGACGAAACTTTTGATTCGACCATGAATTTTCAAAATTGCCTTTTATATAAGACATGGAAAAATATCTATTGATGTATAATTAATTTAACAAATAAATATATCATGATTTATTGCATATTATATTTAAAGATTTATAAATTTCAAGGTTATACTTAAACTGTGAATAAATGCTATAAATATCAAAACGGAAATGGTTTTACAACGTTGTAAACAATTTAATTAGTTGACTCTGATTAATTAATTTAAATGAATTAATATACCATGATTTATTGTATGCCATATATGGAGATTTATGAATTTCAAGTTTATGCATTACACTATGAATAAATGATACAAATATCATAACCTATATGTATGAGAAATTTAATGAGCGCAAAAATAAATTTAGGGGAAGATGAATAAAATGTTGGAAAGTGAAATTAAGAAGCATTAATTTGCATTAATTTAATAATGCCGTTATTATATCAATTTACTGCACCATCAAGCAAGTGACTGATATTACGTTATACAATTATAAGAATAAATGCAAACTTTGGATCCGACGGCGAATTTTCAAAATTACCATTTATATGGGACATGGAAAAATATCTGTTAATGTATAATTAATTTAAACAAATGAATATATCATGATTTATTGTATATCATGTCTAAAGATTTATGAATTTCAAGGTTATACATTAAACTATGAATAAACACTATAAATATCAAAACGGAAATGGTTTTACAATGTTGGAAACGATTTAATTAGTTGAATCTAATTAATTAATTTAAACAAATGAATATACCTTGATTTATTGTATGCCATATTTGGAGATTTATGAATTTCAAGATTATGCATTAAACTGTGAATAAATGATACCAATATCAAAACATATATGTATGAAAAACTTTTGGTCCGGTCGCGAATTTCCTAAATTGATCTTTATATGGAACATGGAAAATATCTATTAATGTATAATTAATTTAAACAAATGAATATATCATGATTAGACTTATGAATTTCAAGGTTATACATTAAATTGTGAATAAATGCTATAAATAACAAAACGGAAATGGTTTTATAATGTTGAAAACAATTTAATTAGTTACTCTAATTAATTAATTTAAACAAATGAATATACTTTGGTTTATTGTATGCTATATATGGAGCTTTATGAGTTTCAAGGTTATGCATTAAACTGTGAATAAATGATACAAATATCAAAACGTATATGTATGAGAAACTTAATGAGCGCAAAAATAGATTTAAGGGAAGATGAATAAAATGTTGGAAAGTGGAATTAAGAAGCATTAATTTGCATTAATTCAATAATGCCGTTATTATATCAGTTTACTGTACCATCAAGCAAGTGACCGATATTGCATTATACAATTATAATAATAAACGCAAAATTTTGGTCTAGCCCCGAATTTCCAAAATTGCGTTTTATATGGGACATGGAAAAATATCTGTTAATGTATAACTAATTTAAACAACTGAATATATCATGATTTATTGTATATTATATCTAGATATTTATGAATTTCAAGGTTATACATTAAACTGTGAATAAATGTTATAAATATCAAAACGGGAATGGTTTTACAATGTTGGAAACGATTTAATTAGTTGACTCTAATTAATTAATTTAAACAAATGAATATACCTTGATTTATTGTATGCCATATACGTAGATTTATGAATTTCATGGTTATGCATTAAACTGTGAATAAATGATACAAATATCAAAACGTATATGTATGAAAAGTTAACGGGGGCAAAAATAGATTTAAGGGAAGAGGAATAAAATGTTGGAAAGTGGAATTAAGAACCATTAATTTTCATTAATTCAATAATGTCGTTATTATACCAGTTTTATTGCACCATCAAGCAAGTGACTGATATTATGTTATACAATTATAAGAATAAACGCCTAACAAAATTAAGGGCGGTAGCCATATAACATTATCCAATTATGGGCAGCAACCATATAACGTTATACAATTCTATTTATAAACTGAAAATTATAACATGTTATATGTATAGCAATAATATCGCTCTATTAATTTTCAGTAAAAAACCTATTAGAGTACTTATGACCATTAGATATCACTCGATAGCATATACCATGTATAATGTTACATAATATTTGACCATATCAGTCGGTTAAGATTTCTCTAGATTGTAACTTTTTTCAGTAATTGATTCAAAAGTTTCTGAATCAATAAATGAGTTAACATACTTCATATGAGTTAAAATGACAAGGCTTGCCTATCTATAACCCTTAATCAATCCAACATAGATATATTCAAACTTCATAACACAGATATAACATTCTAGAAATACCTACCAAATCTTATAAATGTCACTCACTCTATCCATCCATATTCACATCTCTTTCCACCTCTATTCCTTTCCAATTCTCTCTCTTGTCATCTCTATTCATATCTCTCACTCCCACTGTTTCTTTTTGGACACACTTCATTGAGTTGTTTGTCATCGTTAATCTCCGATATCACAGCTTCAGGTTGGTGTAATTGTACCACTAAAACTCTGCTCTACACTATAGCTCTATCTTGCACATATATTTTAATCTTATTCTACAGAAAAAAATCATTTTTACGATTGCAACTTCTATATTTCTATTTTATATTAAAAAAGTAATTTGCACTATTAGAATTTGTTTGTATTGTTTATTTAAGTGCATTGCTATGTGTATTCTCAAAATAACATCATGATTACATATTATATACAGACATAAAATAAACCAATTGTTGAAAATTTATTTTTTCAATGTTATTTTTTATTTTTAAATATATTTCAATCTTATTTTATAGGAAAAAGAAATCATTTCTCCGACTGCAACTTCTACACTTCTATTTTATATTAAAAAGGTAATTTGCATTTTTTTAGAATTTATTTGTATTGTTTTTTAAGTGCACTGCTTTGTACATTCTCAAAATAATATCAAGATTACATGTTATTTATGGACATAAAATCAAGTGATCGATGAAAATTTATTCTTTTTTAATGTTATTTTTTATTTTAAATATATTTCAATCTTATTCTATAGAAAAAATCATTCCTTCAACTGCAACTTCTACACTTCCGTTTTAAGTTAAAAAGGTAGTTTGCACTTTAGAATTTGTTTGTATTGTTTTTTTTAAGTGCATTGCTCCATGTATTCTCAAAATAATATCATGATTACATGTTATTTATAGACATAAAAAAGTATGATACCAAAGATATTACAATTGTTATTAAAGATGAGAGTTGGACGACAACATTTTTCTTACACAATAAAAACATAAGGTAAAATAAAAGAAACAAAAGTTTCACAAATTTTATTATCATATTATCACTATAAAGACTATTTGTAAAAATAAATAAATTTAATTAAAGAGAGAAGATATCTTCAAAAAAAGGTAACTTTGCATTTGGGGAAGCTAATTTACAACATGATTAGGAACAAAGAGATTTGAGAATATAATAAAAACAAGGATGTCTAGGTGATTTCCACAATCATAGAAGTCTGCTTACCTAATATGTGCACCCATTATTATTGTAAGTAGTAGTATAAAGAGCCTTTAGTTTGGTCACATGGCAACAACATAAGTCATTCTATTTGCATCATTCATTATAAACTTGATTGGCTACGCGGTGTGTGATATTAGTAGGTAATGCAATAAAAAAACTATTTTATTTTCTTTGATTAAAAAAAGAGGAAAACTCATGTTAACATGAAGAAGTTCTGATTTGCAATTGCTAATGAGAACACATGACTAGATCTATTAAAATATGATCCAACCCACTAATCTTTCTTTTAAATGAGTTGGATCAACTCGTTTAGTGAAAAGAATTCTATATGAACGACTCATTTTACCCTTAACTAAATTGGTAATAATTGGATAATCCTCTATTCCGAATACAATGGTCCCCCGTTCACCAAGATCCTAAAAGGTTAGTTCAAAAATACATAGCTAATTTGGAAATTTGTATTCTGAATTTGAGAATTTCAAGATTCAATTTTGAATATGGATATGAAATATTGAAAATTCGTATTTTGAATGTGGAAATTTAAATTTTGATTTATTTTTGAAACTTTGAATTCTAAATTTAAGAATTTGAAGTTTGAATTTTTAATTGCACCTGATTAGAAAATTTATGGCTTATTTTTAAAATTTGAATTTTAAATTTGAATATGAATTAATATATGAATCTAAAAATTTATACTTATATTTTATATATATTCTAATTCAAAAAACAGAAAGCAATATTTATTTTATTTTTTTACATTAATTTTTATATATGCCAAATCTAATTTGAAATGTTATATGGTTTAATGGCCCATTTGTTAAGTGGATTGGATGATCTGGTTGACCTATTATTATATGAGGCAAATGGGTTGGATCATAAATTGGTCAGTTAATTTTTTCTAGATATATTTATTAATCGACCCAAATCCTTTGACATAATTTAATGAGAAGCAAACAAACTAGCTTCATAATTTAACACGCGCATGTACTTGAACTAGCTAAGTGCAACTTATAACAATGTATATTCCTTCAATTTTCTCATTTTCTCTTATGCATGAATTATTCCAAATATGTATATGAAATGATAGTGAATTGAATAACATAAACTAACTCTAATGCACATGAGTCATGGAGATGCAAAGTTTGCTCATAACGCAGCACCATTGAAATTTCAAAAACATGGTTATGATAATTCGAAGCTATACCTCCATCGACTTGTGTTTAAAACAGAGGCGGATGCTAATAATGTTTTTGATTATGTAATGGAAAAAGGTTCAAAACATGGTGAAAATAAGCCAGAAATTCTCACTGATTTACCATGGAGAATGGATTTTGAAGCTGGTAGAGTAAGGTATCCATTGTATGTTAGTAAGTGCACAAAGGACTTGGTGGAAGCCTTGAAAAACGCACCTAGAATAAAAGGCGTTAATAAGTTGTAGCATTTGCGTTGGTTTCCTTTGCGAAGTGATTTCCTTTGTTTCTTGCATTTTACTGAATTGAAGTAGTCTGTAGCAGTTGTTTTACCAATCGTGTGTTGAAATACAATTAATGGCATGGTAATTTATGTGTTAATAGATATTTATATGCAAACCTCAAACTTTGTAAGGCAACTGTAAGTTTTTGTTCATTGGTCTTGGGATTGTTTTGTGTTTGTGACTTGTAAATTGTATATTTTTAACTTTCAGCCATGAATCGTAGGAAAAACAACATGATACCAAATAATAAAAAATTTGTAGATTCCACTAAAGTCGGGCACATTTGGTATCGTGATGTTTTTAGTGGTATCTAGAATTTTTTTTTATTTGGTATCGTGTTGTTTTTCCTACGATTCACGGCTGAAAGTTAAAAATATACAATGTACAATTTACAAGTCACAAACACAAAACAATCCCAAGACCAATGAACAAAAACTTACAGTTGCCTTACAAAGTTTGAGGTCTGCATATAAATATCAATTAACACATAAAGCACCATGTCATTAATTGTATTTCAACACACGATTGGTAAAACAACTACTACAGACTACTTCAATTCAGTAAAATGCAAGAAACAAGGGCAATCACTTCGCAAAGGAAACCAACGCAAATGCTACTACTCATTAACGCCTTTTATTCTAGGTGCGTTTTTCAAGGCTTCCACCATGTCCTTTGTGCACTTTGTAACATACAATGGATATCTTACTCCACCAGCTTTAAAATTCATTCTTCATGGGAAACCAGTTAGAATTTCTGGCTTATTTTCACCATGTTTTGAACCTTTTTGCATTACATAATCAAAAACATTGTTAGCATCGGCCTCGGTTTTAAACACAAGTCGATGAAGGTATAGTTCTGAATCATCATAACCATGTTTTTGAAATTTCAATGGTGCTACGTTATGAGCCAACTTTGCATCTCCATGACTCCTATGCATTAGAGTTAGTTTATGTTATTCAATTCACTATCATTTCATATACTTTTTTTGGATTAATTAATGCATTAGAGAAAGAGAGAAAATTGAAGGAATATACATTGTTATAAGTTGCACGTAGCTAGTTCAAGTACATGCGCATGTTAAATTATGAAGCTAGTTTGTTTGCTTATTATTAAATTATGTCAAATTTTAGGTCGATTAATAAATATATCTGGAGAAAATTAACTGACCAATTTATGATCCAACCCATTTGCCTCATATAATAAATAGGTCAACCTAATCATTCAATGCACTTAACAAATGGGCTATTAAACCATATAACATTTCAAACTGGATTTGGGATATATAAAAATTAAAGTAAAAAAATAAAATAAATATTGCATTCTGTATTTTGAATTAGAAAATATATAAATATAAATATAAAATTTTAGATTCATACATTAATTCATATCCTGATTTAAAATTCAAATTTTCAAAATAAGCCTCAAGTTTTCTAGTCAGATGCAATTAAAAATTCAAACTTTAAATTCATAAAATTTAGAATTCAAAGTTTCAAAAATAAATCAAAATTTAAATTTCCAAATTCAAAATATGAATTTTTAATATTTCATATCCATATTCAAAATTGGATCTTCAAATTTTCAAATTCATAATACAAATTTTTAAATTAGCTATGTATTTTTGAACTATCCTTTTAGGATCTTGGTGAACAATGAATCATTGTATTTGGAACAGAACAAAAGTAAAGAGGATTATCCAATTATTACCAGTTTAGTTAAAGGTAAAATGAGTTGTTCATATAGAATTCTTTTCACTAAACGAGTTGATCCAACTCATTTAAAAGAAAGATTAGTGGGATGGATCATATTTTGATATATCTAGTCATGTGTTCATTAGCAATTGCAATTCTGAACTTCTTTATGTTAACATGAGTTTTCTTCTTTATTTAATCAAAGAAAATAGTTTTTTGTTGCATTACCTACTAATATCATACACCGTATAGCCCTTGCGTAGGAAACAATACTAATCAAGTTTAAAATGAATGATGTAAATAGAATGAAGTATGTTGTTGTCATGTGACCAAACTAAAGGCTCTTTATACTACTACCTACAATACTAATGGGTGTACATATTAAGTAAGCAGACTTCTATGGTTGTGGAAATCACTTAGACATCCTTGTTTTTATTATATTCACAAACCACTTTGTTCCTAATCATGTTGTAAATTAGCTTCCCCAAATGCAAAGTTACCCCTTTTGAAGACATCTTCTCTCTTTCTTTCTTTATTTATTTTTACAATGCAGCATACTTGATAGTTTAGATTTGTATAATTTCATTGAACTGTGTGTAAATGATATAAGATACATATAAATAACTAAAATTTCAATGTCAAGTCATTTTTATGTTGATTTTGTGGAATTATTGTACATTACACTTCCACAATGCAAGCTACTTGAAATTTTAAATTTATTTATTTTTATAAATAGACTTTATAGTAATAAAATGGTAATAAAATTTGTGAAACTTTGGTTTCTTTTATTTTACCGTATGTTTTTATAGTGTAAGCTAAATGTTGTCTTCCAACTCTCATCTTTAATAATAGTTGTAATACCTTTAGTGTCGTACTTTTTTATATCAACATGAAATACCAAAAATAACCCTTTATGGATATTATAAAATAAAAATATCACTTAAAAATAGAATCTAACAAATTCAAAACGCTATCACTTAAAGATAAGATCTAATAATTAAACGTTCTTTACAAATTCAAAATGATCCTCTACAAATGTTATCAAATCTTAGTATCGCTTTAAATAAGATCTAACAAATAAATTCCTTTACAAATTTGATTTTTATTAATTAATTATATAACTAAAATTCAAAATAAATAAAAAATTGATGTTGCAACTTATAAATAAAAATTCAAATTCACTACACATGATTCCAATGCAAAAATATAACTACCGTGAAGCATGCGAATGAACCGTGCCAGCCTGTAGTGGAAAAAATGGGTGAATTTCAAAATTTTAGCCAATTTGGATCTTTAATGGCCTATGAAGTCTAAATTCATTTGGAACTTTTCCAAGTTTCTTTTTAATAAAATCAATATTTTATTTAACTACATAAATAAAATTTCACTTTAATTTAATATTTATGTAAGTTAGAGCGTATCAAATATACTTTGTATACAAATTTGTGCGTAACGTTTACTTTTCAAATTTATTCAGAGAAGGAAATATTTCATTTTCTTTCTCTTAACTTATTCAATTAATGAGGGGGCATAAATTTATTCAGAGAAGGAAACTTTTCAATTCCTTTCTCTTAAATTATTCAATTAATGAGCGATCATAAATTTAGTTAGAGAAGGAAACTTTTCATTTCATTCTCTTAATTAAATTAAATAATTGATTAATAAAATAACATTAATGACTAATCTAAATATGACATGAATTATAAATATATTCACAGTAAATATTGTGCAAGTGCAACATATATTATAAGGAGTGTTCATAGTCGGTTGTAATTGATATTATACATAAAATAAACAAGCAAAATTTGAATGTTATTACATAGGAATTGAAATGGAAACAAATCAGGGATGACAAGGGTGATTGATACAGTTTGCATTTTAGTAAACTTAATTAATACAACATATTTATGACAACCCATGGGTACAAAATTGTAAGAATATAGAAGTTAAATAATAACTTGTATATATACATTATTGTCTTAATTAAAAAAGAGAAATGATTCCATACTATGACAATATATGTAAAGAAAAATAAATTCTATATGAATTCAAACAAGTATATCCAAATATGTATATATGGAGTTCAATCAAAGCTCTCTAATAATATAAATTAGATAGTTCTTATAGTCAATTTCAAAACTTTGATTTGTTGTTAAAATTCCTTTTATTCATATGTAAATATCTAATGCAATAAAAAGTGCAAGTAATACATGCATTTATACATACATACATACATACATATATTAAAATTCAAAACAAAATTACACTTTGTTGTGAAAGATTAAAACATAAATCTACAATTGAAACATTGTATTGATTCCATATAAATTTCATTTTTAACTTTAAATACAATTCAATCAATCAACATGAAATTGGAAATTTCCAGATTTAAAGATATGGAATTTAAATTAAATGTTAAAACATAGAATTAAAATAAAAAATTGTATTTTAAAACATAAAGGTTTAGTTTGAATTTAACAAAGTAAAGAAAAACAGCTAAACAATTCGAACATGTAAACATTCAGATATGAAGAATTACACTTTAATTAGAATGTTTTAAAACATAGATCTACACTTTTGATTTATGGAATTAGGTAATGGTCAAAATTCCAATATCATCCACATTCAACTTTATAGTCCAAACACAAAGTCTTTGGTTCAATAATAACAATTATTATTAACCGAAATACTTTGGCCATGGACTTTGACTTTGAGTTGACTTCAGTTGACCATGATACTAACCTCATATAACTAAGGAGACGAACCCTCTCTTGATTAGTGTTTCACTTTCGATGCTTTCACTTGACCCAACTATAGTCGTTCGATGGACGCCGTGCCACGATTTAACTATAATTAAAATGGAGCTTCCACATTGAAGATCAACAGTATTCTCAAGTCAAGAGAACTGTGTAAATTAGTCACATCGATATTCTCTTCTTGACTTTGGTTATATTAACCAACAGAAAACTATCTAGTGAGTCATTCCATAGTTATCCAATAACTATCAGTACGTAACCCCTTGGTGCCCTTAACATTCATGAGTAATACACTGCCCAACTTTTGAAGAGCGTTACATACTCTAGTATCAACGGATATATTGATATCTAGTCTCGATACATCTTGACTAGAAACATTTAAAATGGTATTTGTTTCATTGTGATAAATTACTCACGGTTACAACACTTTGTAACTACTATCACAAAACATACCATTTGTGGATTTTCTATAAAATAAAATTTTGATTAAATCGGTTAATTAACATAACCACATTATATCAAGTATATAATAGAAAGAAAATACTTTTATTTCGAACAAGATTTGTCAACGAGTTAGATATATGTAACAAATTACATAATTTCCCCTAGAACATACCCTTAACTTTATCAGCACATGCCGTAACGCTCGTTATTATAATGCAGGTTACATAAAGATTTTGAACTAATGTATTTTTGCTAAAACCATTTGCATTATCTTAGAAAAATGGTATTTTTAAACTTATATTTTTGCTAAAATCTTTTGCATTATATTTAGAATGGCATTTTTGGTGCATATAAATGATGTAAAAATAGTAAATGTTCAATGTGTTATTTTTTTGTGCATTTTTGTCTATTGCATTATATGTTGCATCATAAAAACTACAAGCAAAATGATATGATATAATTATTGTCCTTGTACTTAATTTTAAGAATTTGAATTCATGATTTAGATTACTATTTTTTTCATTGTGAACAGCTTGTGTTTTAATTTTTTAAAGTTTAAGGGTTTAATTTACAATATGAAAAAGGATAATGATATTTTACCTATTATGATAAATAGTATGATGTAAAACATAAATGCTAGCCCTTTAAGATATATGCTACTTTTCCCTTTTATGTTAAAAGATACGAGTTTATGTTGATATTAATAAATTTTATATTGCTACGATATTTTGTACTCTATATGCATGAAGATAGCAATAATTTTTGTAGGAAGATCGCCCTAAAATTGATGAATGTTGATTATTATTTGTTTTGTTTCTAAAAGGCTGTTATTTATTCGTTTGAAAAGAATTATAAATTTTATGCGATTATGCCACATGACAATGAAAGAGATATGATCTTACATGCACAAAGACTATGAATGGATTATCCAAATGACATAGGATGCCCAGGTCCAATAAATACCACCTTAGTTTTAACCCAACTAATCAATGTGCAGGCTCACAAAGATTATTGCTACATAACAAGTGACCTAACCATTTACAAAGGTAAGTAGGTTGAACCTTAAATATCTTAATATATCCAAATCATTATCACTTGAGGCATGATACTACATTGTTTATACCTTGTATCAAGAATTTTCTGTTAGAAAAGCATGTGTAATTGCAACTTGAAGAAGTGACAAATCCTACTAGCTTTCTTGAAAGGATATTTGTGAATTTTTAATGCCATAATCTATAATACTGTTTGATCCAATCAAGTTTAATCATTTCTTATATTGCGCTGGTTTCAAAGAAATCGAGCGTGTCATACAAAATCATATTTCATCTAATCCAACGCATAAGTGCAATCAGTTCTCAATGAAGATGTTTATTCATTTTCACATATGATATGTATTTGTTATTTGTTCTATATAAAATTATGTTTATTTAATTAATAAGTTTAATCATTTATGTATGTTTTAGCATAGAATATTCATATCATATCCAGATGAAAGGAAATGAATAGGTAAAAGGATTGAACCTGAAGAATTGTATGAGATCATCCACATATACCAATGTGTTGGAACCTTTAAGGATCGCCAAAAGAGTCTTTTCCTCTTCAGAGAACTCGTAATATTTAATGTAGGCATCCAGAATAACCATTTGTTTTTGTTTTTATCCATTTATGATCATCACGGCCAGTGTAATACACTCATAAGATATTTCCATGCAGAAACTAGAGTTTGTTCTTGAATTAATTGAGTACGAGTTGTGTTGTTCAAACTCATAAATATGCATCACGAATAAATTCTATTTTGATACTGATTTTTTAGGACATGTATTTACTCTGGAAATTATTGCAGAGTGAAATAAAATCGATAAGAGACACAAAAATAGTATAATTATTACAGAGTGAAATAAATTATTGCATAAAATACCATGTCTTCATAACCTTCTCATTTTCCCTTTTGATGAGATGAAGCCAAAATGTCTTATTCCAATGACAATCCGAACTCAATGGAAAATCACATCTTGACCCAAGGCCTTTTTTTATTCTCCACCCATACCCCTTACATGTTCCGATTGTTAAGAAATAATTTGTATATGTTAAATAATAAATCAGAGACATTTTCAATATCTAGATTTTTCCATATTACAATAGTTTTCCAATTGTATAATTATTTAGGCTCTAAGTAATATACCTATAAATTGTTAGTAATGCATTATTATCAAGTGAAAATGAACTGTTCTCAATAAATAAGTCATCTCCTCCCCCTCCTCCTCCTCTCTTTTCTACTTTATTTTTATTTTTTAATAATTTCAACATCGTATCAGAGCAAGGACACTACGCCATAGATGGCCTATTGCAACGAAAATACAAGATGTTGCTAGCTACAATGTAATGATAGCTATTTTGATTTTTATCTATTACAACATTAGCTTCAGGATGTTAGCATAGATATCAACACTATGTTGTAGTAGCTATAGACTTATACGTCTGCAAGTTAGATGCATATTAAATATTAAATATGAGTCCAATCCATCTCTGTGGAAATTAAGTAATTTGTAAACTATTGGATACACTCTTAACTCTTAAGCATATGGATGTCAAGTTGATGCCTGTCTTTTGTCTGCTGTATGTTGATGACTTTTATTCCTAGCTCTGATACCACTTATAGGATCGATTTCACCCTAGAGGGGGGGTGAATTCTCAAACTACGCCACGTAGTTTGTCCCCTAGTCACACGACTAGAAATTACAACTGTTTAAAAGAATTTAAAAACAAATTAAACAATCAAACCTTAATTTAAATATACTAAAGCCCAATCCCAATTTTAATTGGCCGGCCTAAAATAAATAAGTGGTTAAAAATAACTCCCTCTTTATTCTAATACGCCAGCCCGCTTTCTTCTTTGTTTGTGAAAAATGGCGGCTCAATCTCGTTCCTTTTTCGCTCTGAAATTAGGGCTTTGCCTTTGGTTTGTTCCAGTGAGTTTTGCTAGGGCTTCGGCCTTGTCTTCTTTCCTGTGAGATTGGCTAGGGCTTCGGTCTTGTCTTTGCTCCTGTGAGATTTGCTATGGCTTCGGCCTTTGTGAATTTAGGGCTTTGGCTATCGAAGAACCCGATTGATTGTTGATCGATTACGATTGATCTTCTGATTTGCTTTGGCAATCGATCGTCTCCTTGCTTTGATTACAGCTCCTTCGATTTGAGTTCAACTGAGAATACGGTATGTAATTAGCACTTTTGCTTTATTGTTTTTTTTATTGCTTGAACTCAATTCGATGATTCGAGTTGAATGATTATTGTTCTCTGTTTAGCTCGAACTGAAATGATTTTTTGTAGTCGATGATGAATGGGTTAAATAGGAATCGAATTCCTTAATTTTCGTTCGTATATTTCATACGAATTCGTCTAATGATATTTCTCGGCCACTTGATTTTTCTTGAATGCTGATGATTTTTCTGACCTTTTCAATTCCTATATTTTCGTTGCTTTATTCTCATAGCTTTGATTTCGACTTGCTTGGCCACCACGGTGTTGATTTTTAACGGTTCGATTTCGTTGGTCATTACGGCTTCGATTCTCCTTTGGCACTTGATTTTGGTTCCATGAATTTCTCTTTGTGCTTGTTGACTTGTTCATTCACGGCTTCGACTTGATTTTACTTCCTTGTGGTTTGGTTTCAATGTTTAGTTTCAATGCACTACATCTTAGCATTGGCTTGACTTGATTGCTTGACCATACGCATGCATTCATATAGTAGCTGGACTTGCTCGAGTTGCTTAATTCACTACAACCATATTATTACTGTATATTTGCTTGAGTCTGGTTCCATTGTGAGTTTGAGTTGTTTTGTTGAGCTCTTGTCCACTGTTCACTGTATATATATATCAATACATGTATGCTGTGTACTTCATGCTTTTGTTCTCGAGTCATCATGTATGCTTAGTTCTTGTGACACTGGCTTCATCTTGATTTTGTAGTTTGTCTGCACTTTGATGTGCATGTGCTAGTTGTGGTATTGTTTTGCATTGTATTGTTGTCACATGTGGAAGCTGCTTTGAGTCTGGAGCATGTGAGTTGCATCCCTTGAGTACTTTGTCTGTTTCGGTCTCGTACCACTATGGCATTGACTTTGTACCTATCGTGCTTGTATTTGTATCACCACTTTGCACCAGGTTTCTTTGACCAGTCTGGGTTGAACATTTTGATTTTTTGGACTTTCGATCATTTGGAAATTTCTCCGCGATATTGTTTTGTTTCTTTGACTTGTATGTGGTCAGACTTGATTGACTTGTTGTTTCGAACATACTTCGATTCATGTATACTTGGTGCATGTTGTATCTGGTCTTGAAGTCATAGCCTTTGATCGTATCATACATGTATCCTGCACATATGTATGTTGTATATATTGGTGGATTAGTGCAGTTTCATTGTGACTTCACTTTGGACCTTTTGACTTAATGTAGCATTTTCTGTTGTCTGGTAGCTTCATGTATATATGCATACTTTGATCATATCATTCAGGTGTACATTTGAGTTTTGGTCGAGGCTATGTTGTATGTATCTTGACCCATAGTTTTGTATTGCACCTGAGTTAAATCCAGCTTAAAGCTCGGGTTTGACCTTGTACTCGTGTCGTGATTTATTTGTATTAAACTTGAGTTGAACCCGGCTTTATGTGTATTTTTGCAGATTACTCAGATGCTGGATTCAATCTAGAATAGAGTTGAAGATAAATACGAGTGTGAGTGAAATGTAGTGAGGTGCATTTGTAGATGAGAATTGTGATGTAGTCAAAATTGTATTGTAATTGAAATTGTATATATATAGTGAGAGCTTGAATTTGTACTATTCAAAATTGTAATTGATATTTGTTTGAATAACATTTCGGTTTGAATTTAAATTCGGTGTTATTTATTTTATTCAGCAAATATTTATTAACAGAACAGAATCGATGTGGCCCAATTTTTAGTAAATTTGGTACTTGTGGCAACAACAGAACCGATGTTGCCCTAGGGCCGCAAAAATGTTGCCTTTGACTCTAGGGCAACACGGCAAAATGCATCACCGAGAAAGTGTTGCCTTTGCCCTTTTTTAGCCTACAGCAACATTTTTTGGCACTTCCTGCGTCACTTCTTGGGTGTTGCAGTATGCAATCTATGGCGTAGTATTGCCCTAACTATCTTCTCTACCTCCTCTTCTAACCAATATCCTTGTCCTACATCACATCTCCTCCTCGTACATCACATCTCCTCCTCGTACATCACAAATATATGATTTTCCTTAATCCTGACATCAGATCCAAGTCACCATCTAACCTTTGTGACCTCGTATCGGATCTGCATACTTTTGCAAAGTGATCTCTTTTTTATTGTTGGAAACATGTACCTTATATACTAAAAACAAACATGGTTACAACTTACAGCATATAAAGAACAAACGATGGTAAGGGTGTTAAACATGAATCATACTCAAAAACCATCATACGTTCCCTAAATACCCACAAAGAGAAAAAAAAAGAAAAACACACAGAATCATCAGCCGTGCAGGACCAAACCAACTATGGTTTATATCCTAACAAACAATACTTAACTTCGTTCAAAACAAAATTCCACATCCGATCAAAAATTCATGGAGTCCAAAGTGCTTATCATTCCCTCAAAGCTCGATGAATATGACACATATCTCATACCAGCGAGAAGATCCATCGCTAATTCCCATTTTTACAGTCAGCGATGTTTATGTTGCCTGAGAGAATACTCATGATTGTCTTTGTTCATTTCATTTTCTTACCTTTTGACTTTAACTATGCTACCGTATTTTGCCACGCATAGTTGTCAATTACACCATCAGGCCTAGCATTAAATTCGAAAGGGATATCTTCCGGCCAATGCTTCCTACTCTGGTTAGACCAAGAACCTTTTTTAATATTATCATCAGAGAGCATCGGGGGGGTTCTAGATTGCAAACATTTTTCATGAGTACCCGCCATAGTCTGATCATCATTCTGATCTGGAACAGGACCTTGGCATTCATTTACTGTGTAACCATTGTTTTGCAACCAATTTGTTTTTGTTTTTATAGGCAAGCCTACATCTGAATTTGATAAAGTTTCCATGCATTTCAAATCCATATCACGTGCATAATTTTGGTTTGACGTGTTAGGGTCTCATTGAGGTAACTTAGATGCTGGGGATTTGTTTTGATCTGGTCTAAAGCTATGTATGTCAGTGTGTTACTGCACATGACGCTGTCTGCTATCATCATTAGAATGATTGCTTTTGTCAATGTTGGTTTGTCTAAAATTAGTTGCAGTTGTTTTAACCATCCACTCTTTTTCAAGGTACAAAGTTTCAATTGGTGGCCAAAGTAGCTGCAGTTGAGGCATACGATGAGACTCCATTCGTGTTCAATAGGTTGGGTAAACAAGCCATTGTTTTCATTCGCAATGTAGAGTTCACTTAAAAATTTAAAATCGTTATTAATTTCCACTAATACCCTTACGTAAGGTATTTTTATCATACCATTAGTATAGTGATCCATTTTTAACGGATTACCTAAAGCGATGCAATTCCACTAATTCCCTCTTTTGACCAAAATTCTAGTTTAAGTCCTAGAAAACAAACCCACACATGTATTGTTTATAGCATATCATTTTAGCGATTAAGCTCTAGAGACCATCTTTTCATCATCATAATTTTTCTATCGTAGATGTACAGACCTCCTACTAATATCCTTTCATAGTCTTCCTTGTCTTCGAACTTAATAACATAAAATCTGTTTTCCTTAGTGTGAATAAATTTTTTTTGGATGCTAGACCATTTCAATGTATGATCGAAAATAAAGGTAATACAGGCGTGAGTCAACCTTGTATATAACAATATAGTTTTCCCAATATCTTCTAACTGATTCTACCACTGAATTCATCATTCGTACACAAGTTCTTTTCCTAAATTCTACAGTGTTATAGAATTTTAAAGGGGTAGAAACTACTTAGGGTTTGGAGTTCCATGTCATGTAGTTTTCATTTCCTGAGATATTTCATACGGCTTTGGAGTTGCTTTTTGGTTCATCGGAGCATTAGTGCCCTAGCCTTGGCTTTGGTCTGATGGGAGCAGTGGTTTGGAAATTTTTGAGTTGTAAAACATACCTGATGTGGATTTTGTGATTCTTCAATTACCTACTTAGGGTTTTGCTTCTGCAACTTCGCTGCTGCTGAATCACGTATTTGGATCCAAGTTTTTTGCGGTTGCTCTTGATATGACTAGAGTAAAACCATCTCCATCGAAAGATACAGTATTCTATGGCAGAACGTGGTCAGGTGGGGCTGAAGGGACAAAAGGTGCAGGCTAGAAAGAGGGAGGGGGTCGAGGCTTGAGGAAGCTGCTATTGAAATGGTGGCTAGGGTTTCCCTTTTTCTTTAGTGAGCTCTTTTCATTTATCTTTTGTGTACATGGATTCTTCTTTTATTTTCTTTGGGTTGCAAAAAAGGATTTTAACAAAAATTTATGCTTAATCAATTATTGAGTTATGGCTAGTGAAGGAGATTCATTTTAATGTATAAATGTAAAATTGAATGTAAAAAACTACTCACATTGGAGCTATGTATTGAAAAAATTTCTTAAAGGAAAAAAGCTTTAGGGTTATGTTAGTGGAAGTTGCAAGCATCTTGTAAAGGAAAATGTTGATGAAATGGATGTTTAGGAAATAAATAATGCAAAAATCATCACATGGACTGCACACAGTTAGCTAAATATGAGACAACAAAGAAGAATTGAGATCATTTGGAAAGGTTTTCCACACAATCAAACATCACAAAACAGTATCAGCTATAAAATGACATACATGCACTTCAACAAAATAATATGAGTATCCAAGAATTCTATTCGGTTATAACAAATCTTTGGGATCAACTGGCTCTTACAGAATCAGATGAATCGAAGGCGTGTAAAGCATATATCGCACGTAGAGAGCAACGATGATTAGATCAATTCTTAACGGTACTTTGCAATGATTTTAAAGGACTCCGAGGTTCAATTTTGCATCGCTTTCTGCTCCCATCAGTTGATTCATTTGTAAGTGAGCGATTAGTTGAGGAAATATGTCTAAATTCCTTTTAAGAGAAAGAAAGTGTAGCACCTCCAAACACTTCCGTGTTAGAGTACTTAACAATTAAGGTAAACTTTTTTGTCGTTACCGCAAACAAATTGGTCACCACATTGATCAGTGTCCTTCAAAACCAAAGGGAAGTCCTTTTCGCACACAATCAAGATATGCCCATGCGAGAGCTCCTTCAAACACTCTTACAAATCCCAATACTTTGGTTGAGCAATTTCAAAAGTTCTTGTCTTTACAGCCTTCTACTATGTTCGCTTCTTCCTCTACAAGTCAGATAAGTAGCAACTCTTCAAGTCATAAATCTCAATGGATTTTGGACTCTAGTGCCTCTCATATGTCTCAAGGCCCTTCATTCTTTACTTCTCTATCCAAATCATCTTCTATTCCTATTGTGACTGCTAGTGGCACTCTTATTCACTTAGCAGGAGTTGGGTCTGTCATTACTCCAAATAGATCTCTTTCTACTGTTTACCATATTCCAAATCTTACATTAAATCTTGCTTTCGTTGGACAATTGTGCGACTCTGGAAATATTTTCACATTTACCAATTCTTCTTTCTTTGTACAGGATCCACAGTCTCTGAAGTTGATTGGGATAGGCCATTGGGAAGGAGGCTTATATGTTTTGGATGAACTAAAAGTTCCAATTAGTGCTGCTATTAGTATTGATTTATCCTCATACCATTTAAGTCCCACTTCTTCTAGTTTATATTTATGGCATTCTCGTCTTGGCGATATTTCATTTTCTTGTTTAAAAGTTTTAGCATCAATATGTGCATTAGGGAATTTACGAACTCATGGTACTTCCAATTGTATTGGATGTAAACTTATAAAATTTTCTTCTTTACCTTTTAATAATAGCATCACTATTTCTTTTGCTCTATTTGATTTGATCCATTCTGATGTATGGGGACCCTCTTCAATTTCTACTAAAGGAGGATCATCATATTATATGTCTTTTTTTGATGATTATACATGCTATTGTTGGATTTGGTTGATGAGACGTCGTTCTAATTTTTTGAAATATACAAAAACTTTCGAGCACTTGTTAAAACACAACATTAGGCTATTATAAAATGCTTTGGATGTGATTTGGATGGAGAGTACACTTCTAAGAAATTTGGTGAATTACTTTCCTTAGATGGAACTATTCAACAAACCTTGTGCATTGATACTCCTCAATAAAATGGAGTCGAGAAAAGAAAACATAGACATATTCTTGAAACAGCTCGATTTATGTTACTTTGTGCTTCTGTTCGTGAGATATTTTACGATGAAGCTGTTCTTACAGCTATTAGATTAATTAACACTATTCCATCCTCCTATATGTCGGTTATTTAATCTTTTGAAAAATTATATGAACAAGCACTTTATTATTCTATTTTTAAAGTGTTTAGTTGTACTTACTTCATTCTCCTTCCTCATGTTGAACGTAACAAGTTATCTTCTCGATCCGCGATTTGTATTTTTCTTGGCTATGGTAAGGGTAAAAAGGAATATAGATGTTTTGATCCAACTACTCAAAAACTTTATTTTTCTTGAAATGTTTTTTTCTTAAACATATACCATTTTACTCTATTCCACCTAATACCCATAGTTTAACCGAATCAGATCTTGTATATATTGATCCCTTTTGTGAGGATATTAATAATACTAATAGCTCCACAGGGACAACAATGTCTAAAGCCTCTTCCTCCTCCATGGTCCCTCAATCTTTAGTTGAGCATGTAGATCTACCTCTTCGTCATTCCACACGCATTCGTAAGTCTACAGAGTTACCTGACTTTGCTTATTCTTGTTACTCATCATCTTTTCTTTATTCTTAACCTTTATACACAATCTTTCTGAGCTAACATCTTATGAGGAGGTAGTTCTTATTCCTCATTTGCGAGAGGCTATGGATGAAGAGCTTTTTGCCTTGCAAAAGATGGGTAATTGGGATTTGTTTACCCTACCTCATGGTAAGAGTGTTGTTGGCTGTCGTTAGGTATATAAAATAAAATCCAAATATGATGGAACAATTGAAAGATACAAGGTTAGTTTGGTTGCAAAAGGTTACTCTAAACAATTTGGCATGGATTATGAGGAAACTTTTTCTCCTGTTGCAAAAATGACTACTATTCGTACTCAAACAAACACCTCGTGCTTGATTTGAGAAATTTTCCATTGTAATTAGATCTCTTTGTTTCATCACTAGCTTCCATGATGACACTCTTTTTGTTAAAACACTAATGTGTCACATATCATATTATCAATATATGTTGATGATATGATTATTACAGGAGATGATGTGGATGTATTTCTACCTTGAAAAAATATCTAGCTAGAATATTTGAAACAAAGGATCTATGTTCGCTAAAATATTTTTTAGGAACTGAGGTTGCATACTCACCAAAATGGTATCTTCTTTCTCGATCAAAAAATGTCATGAATATTCTTGAGAAAGTTAGACTTACTGATAATAATGTTGTTGACACTCCTATTGAAGTTAATGCAAAGTACACTCCTTCGGATGGTGTAGCCCTATCAGATCCTACTTCATACTATACCATAGTTGGAAGTTCGGTTTATCTTACCATCACACGTTCAGATATATCATATGTTGTTCAAGTTGTTAGTCGGTTTGTAGCATCCCCAATTACAGTTCATTGGGCAGCAGTTCTTTGTATTTTATGGTATCTTCGAGGTACTATTTTCCATAGTCTTTTGTTTTCATCCACGTCCACCCTAGAATTGCGTGCCTACTCTAGTGCTAATTATGATAGCGATCCCATAGATCGCAAGTCGATTACTGGCATTTGTATCTTTCTGGGTGATTCTCTTATACCTTGGAAGAGTAAGAAGCAATACGTTGTTTCTCATTTTTCAACTAAAGCAGAGTATCGTGTTATGGCATCTACCAACAAACAGATTATTTGGCTGAGTAGGCTACTTGCATATATTGGAATGCCTCTTTTTAATCCTACTCCTATGTATTATGATAATAAGAGTGTTGTTCAGATTTCTTATAATTAATTTTCACGAAAAAACCAAGCATGTTGAGATTGATTGTCACATCGCACGTCGTCATCTTGAAAAAGGCATTATTACTTCACTTTTGTTCCCTCTTCCATGTAGATTGTAGACCTCTTTACTAAGTCTCACTCAGTTTCTCATTTTTTATTTTAGTTAGCGAATTCTAGATGTATATGGTTGTTACATGGTGAGTTTGAGGGTGAATGTTAAGAAATAATTTGTATATGTTAAAGAATAAATCATTGATATTTTCAATATCTAGGTTTTCTCATGGTACAATAGTTTTCCTATTGTATGATTACTTAGGCTCTAAGTAATGTGCTTATAAATTGTTAGCAATGAATTGTATTATCATCAAATGAAAATGAATTGTTCTTAATAAATAAATCTTCTTCTCCCCCTCTTCTTCTTTTCTACTATATTTTGATTTCTTCACAACACCAATAACCTAATTTTATTGCTTCTATAAGCAACACATTCTTCTCTCACTTCTAATCAAAACCCAATTTTCAACATGATAACTATACATACCCGTAAGGTTTTTTTATTAGCAATGTTCTTATCATAACCTCATTCTCAGTTTCTCAACTAAATTTAAGGTAGATAATACATATTTTTTTATTTCGTTTATCCTTAAAGCACGACCTACCGAACTTTGCTATTTTTTGTGTGATTGTGCAAACAATTTTGCATTACAAAAAAGTTAGTACATTTTACCTTACAAACATCCAATAGGTGTGCCGTATGTATTTGTTGTCATAATGAATATCATTGAATTTACCAATTAATTTGAATTGACATTAATTTAAATTTAATTATGATTGCTTATAACTAACGCCAATTATAATTCAAATTGTTTCCATCCATTATGGATTAAGGATAAATAAGCATTATTGCTAATTAAATACAAGCTTGATTTTATATTTAACTATATGTAGTATATTCGAAGATTGAATATGAAATTGCCCCACATCGCCAAAAATTCTCAACTATTCCTTATATATTATATCGGTTAATAGAATGGTGTAAAATGAAAAGACTTGAGCATAAGGAATTAGTGCATATGGTCTTGGGCCTATAAAGTAAATATTAATATGTCAAAAGATGGGCACTTGAGCACTTGGGACACGGGCATGTATGTGACCGAAATTGAATAGATTCAACCATTGCCAAACAATCATAATTTTTGGTTTCTCAAATAAACAAACACATCTATTCATGAAATGGCTGTTGCATTTTGAATGAGCAGACACTTTTGTTTATGAATTGACTGTTTTACAATAGTCACGTCCCTCCCAAAAGAAAATTCATGTTCTATATAAACATATCAAATCTAGCTAAAAGAGATCATCTTCTTCCTCCAAAACTTCTCTCTATTTTTTGTTTTAATTTCTGTAAATTTGCAAATTCATTTGTGTGCACAACTGCTACTACACGAACTACTGTTTGTTGTACTACAACTTGTAGGTTTTCCTAATCGTTGTCGTTCAACTGCCCAAAGCGTTGAGGAGTATATAGCTGATATGGTAAAAAGACTACTAAGTGAAAATCAGCACAAAAGGGATGATAAGTGGTCTTCATCTCCAAGTCAGACCACATTCATCGAAAACATCCTTTAGGAGCGCTATCCAAAGAATTTATGATGCCAACGGTGTCAACCAATAATGGAACGAATGATCCAAGACAGCATCTGTTGAAGTACATATGGCATATGGACATTGCTCATGCAATAGACTTTGGCAGATGTAGGTATTTCCCAATATTCCTGGATGGAGTGCCAATGATATGGTTCACTCGGCTCGTGTAGAGTCCATTTCATCATTAGATCAATTGACTAAGAATTATATGGAGCAATTTGAAGTCCACACTATGTGATCAAAGGTTGTTGTCATTACAAACGTGCATCAGAGTTTCGGAGAGACTCTGAAGAACTTTTCAAAGAGTTTTAATGTTGAAGTAAAACAGGCGAGCAACCTCAAGGAAAAGAATGTCTTGATAGCACTAATAAATGGGGCTCACTCAAGGACATCTTTTGGTAAATGGTTCAAAGGAAGGAACCATCTACTATGGAGGAGTTTTACCATAAAGTATCATAATTATACACATGGAAGAGGAAGATTTGGTGGATGGATTGGCAGTTGAATTCAAGAGGATAGAGTAGTGTGACAAGAGCAATGTTGCTATCAAATAGATTGGTGATAGCGCTAAAAATGTTGCGGTAAATTTAGGAAATGACAATAACAGTAAGAGTAAGAACCAAGGTATTGATGGTAAAAAGCACGACACCAAGAAACACACTAGGTATATTTGACCTAGGGATTATACGTAGTTGACTGATTACATCAAAAATATCTACCTTGCTAGGCAAGGTAATAAGCATTATAAGAAACACCTCCGTTGGAGGCAACTTAGGTGCCGTAAATTTACAAAATTAAAAAGCTAAATTAAAAAGGAAAAAAGTATAATTTTTCATAAATGGCAAACATTAGACATTTACAAAAAACTGAAATTAGGTGTCAGACCTTTTCCATTTCATTCAAAATATCGTTTACAGTGCGAAAATATGTGTAACTTGCTGATTTTGGTTAAACGGGCTAGAAATCATAAGAAGTCAAACACAATGGTATTTTTGTAATATATTAACTTTAAGATTTTAGGTTAAATATGTGTCATTTCAGCATATAAATAAAAATATAAACCATATTCTCTAATCCTACTTTAGCCTAAACATATTAACGCATCTCCATCTTATTCTTCATCTAAACTATAAACAAAATCATACTAACACCACATAAAATCAAAAAGAAATAATTGAATGCTACAAAACAAACAACTTTAAAGCAAATCATAGGAATCCAGAGGGAAACACATCAAGCCAGCAAGGAAGGAGGATAATTCTAGCTGGATCGGAGAAGGTATGAGACTAATCAGTGAGTGGATCTCTTCATATTTTCATACACATTGATAAGATGTAGTAATTCACCTTTTATGGTCGTAAATTGAAATATATGGATGAGATTGACAATTGAAAAATATGCTTTTTTAGACACAAACACCCCTGATTAGGATGTAGTTCACATGGCTAGATGGTTAAAAACTAATTTTTAATCGATTGTAATTATAAAAAATTAATTTCCTTCTAATTAAAAAGTGTCAAATACAAAAGTGTTCCAAATTAGATATATCAAATATTAAAATTGTAGTTCTCGATGACACAAATTCTTGATGGTGTTCACTCGTCGATTGGGTGTACACATTGACTAGAAAACATGCTGGAATTTCAGAATACTTGGATCGTCCATTTTGATTCAATGATGATGATACGACGATCAGAAAGCATGGTTGTGTAGAGGAGGATGAGTAGGTCATCTCATTGACGATTGATTGATCAGAAGTTGAATAATTTTGCAAGATCTAATGCTCAAAGTCGACAATGAAAATGGGTGTATGGTGAGGCCAGAGATCTTCAACCAGTGACCCAACACGACGGTAGGAGTACGGGGATGTGGTTTGTTTCGATGTTGGTGGCCGGTGGCTTTAACTGATGATTGGGTCATGATGTCGGTTTTAACGGGTACCCTAGATTATGATGTGCGGAGAAAAAGAAGAAAAAATATATTTTAATAATTAATTAATTACAAAATTGCCCTTAACTTAAAATACTCAAAACTCTCACATATGAACCCTGTTTCACTCATGGTTTGCGAGTCAGGATCGTGGTGAGACGTGGAGCGCTTTGATATGCAGTTTGCAGTGTTTTGAGCCACTTAACAAAAGTGTCTCTCGGTAGGTTAGTCTTATGGGGGTTCTACTAGGACGTTTCCGTACACATATGAGGAAATTGGTTCTTGGTTGTACTATTAGCGATGAGGAGTTAGGGTTTGATCATATAGCTTCGTAAAAGGTGTGTCGATGACGAGTTTTGGGCTTGATCCCAATAGTGTCGCAGAACGTAAGGCGAATGACTAGCATGGATGACCGCAATAGTCATGTACGTTTTCGGCATAGGACTTGAGACTTTGGGCTCGTTTGTGTGCATACGTTTGCAACAATAGTGAATTAGGACTTTGGACTCAATCGTATCATAGTCATTTTCGATATATGAGCTGGGACTTTGGGCTCAGTTGTGTGCATATGTTTGTAGGAATGCGAGTTGGGACTTTGGGTTTAATGTATCGTAGTCGGTTTCACGTTTTAGTTGGGACTTTATGCTCAATCGTGTGCATTTGATTAGGCATGGAATAGATTTTAGTGTTCCCTTAGAATACAATATCACCATATCATTATATTATGTTTAATTGACTAGTTGGTTATGGTGACAGAGGCAAGATATGGATTTCGAGCATAATTATTATTTTACTAGCTTATTAATATTATACACTAAATGTTCAATTAAGCACTACTAAACAATAGATCAGCTTTAAGCCCCGCTATTTTCCGCTACATCAACTAAATCATGGCATTTTAGCATCCACTTTAGCAACACTAATATACAAAGGTTGATTTAAATGGTCTTCTTATAAACTAAATCAAAAAAGTTAGGTTAAAGACCTAATTTTAAAGCATAAGTGCTCAATATAAGTAAGATGCCTATTGTAGTCACCAAATCTTGTCTATAAAAATATTACTATTTTTTTAGTTTTGTTATGTAAGATTAAAAATAAATTTCTCCATAAAGGGTCAGAGAGAGAATAAATTAACTTTAAATATTTGGTTTTATATATAATGAAGCTTTTTGCACCTCCGTTATTTTCTGCTATATCTCCACTTTATCCCCACTATAATTTTTTGCACCTCCATCGCTATAGAACTGTTAAGCACTTTAACTACGCAACTCCCCAAATGTAATGTCTAGCCCCCATTGGTCATTTCTCCTTTTTTTACTATAATAGGTAGATAGAGAGGATCGACAGTAGTTTTGACAACACGATGGTACGATGGAGATGCGCATCTACTTATTAGCCATCAACTACTTATTTGATATTTTTCCAAGACATTAAGACTGTTTATTTATTTTCAGCATCAACGATATTTTTTAACTAACGACTGTGACAACCGCCCATGACCCCCGCACGGAATCAAGAGATAGTGCGCTGTAAAGTGTGCCAGGCGACCATGGACGATTGTCAAGGTAAATTTAAACAGCAGAATCTATCGTATTACTCACAGCGCATGGATAAAATACAATAGAACATATGTATAGTGAAGCTTTACAGAATAGAATCTCATCGTATAAAACTTCATAATAGTTGAATACAAGCATCTGAATAGTCAATACAACAAGCCTCACTACAACACTCAGAGATTACAAAGCAGCGGAACATCCAGTACATATAGTAAGAAAGAAATAATATGCAATACTCCTGCTCGCCTTCGATATCAACACCGTGGAAAGCTAGAACAGCACCTGTCACCTGCTACCTAGTCTGCCCGTCCCAAAATGGACGAACAGCCCAAGGCAATAAGAATTAAAACATAAAGCCTTGAGTCAGACAACAGTCTTAGTGAGCAGTAAATTAACTAACAACATACCAAAAGAGCATAAAGGAAAAGGAATAGGAATACAACCCTCCCACTCCAACCTCTTTCTACAGTGATAGCCCCCAGACACACACTAAGCAGAAGCAAACATAGCAGAGCATACAATTTAAAGTAAAGCAATAATCACTCGAGTCAAGGGCGATGTTCTCCAAGCACAAACCCCCAAGGCCTAAACCAAGATCAGATAAGCACCCAGAAAATACCGCTCTTGAGACCGAATGACGATACAACCAAACATCCATGACTCTGGCTATCACTGTTATCAATGCTTCGGTTTCACCGTTAATGAATGACCGGCACATTCTTTCAGCCGTCCGTCAAGGGCTAATGGTAACCCCGGTTCTAGACATAACTCCCGCACGTCATCGTGACCCGTGCCTAGGACTATCGAATCTGCCCAGAGTACTCGACTATCAACAGTTAGTCGTTGGGACTATCGAATCTGCCCAAACGTACTCTTGCTTGGAGCATGCTAGAACCTTCAACAACGATGAGACCCAAGCCTCCTAGTCATCCTCCTTGACGACCATTCTCATATCCATCCATTATCCTTAACTCGAACCATTTCACCGAGTTATCAACATGCTTGGAGTGATCCCGTCTGGATTAAACCAAGTCTTCCTCACATGATGTCTTGCTTCGTTACATCCTCGCAAAGCCTCATCTCAACATCATATCATCAAATCTATGCATAAGAGCTTCATCATCCCGCTACATATGCTACGAGCAGCTTTCCCAATTCAAGAGCCTTTCTCTTAGCTTTTGAATCATCTTCGGTCTAAATCAAATCATCAATCATCTAATTCATAGCAATCAACCAAGTCAAACATTAATCCAAACAATCAAGTATTCAAATATGATCTAAGTAGACAATTATCACAATAATGGCAATTTCGTAATTAAAGAGTTGAAAGTCTAACAAGCATGAAAACATGAGAAATATCTCTACAATCTTGACGAATGAACTTGCATAGGTTAACACTTAGTAAAATGGTTGTCAAATCATCATGAACAATGGATCTATATGGATCTACACTTAGGATGAAGAAAATGCATGAAAATCACTATTTTAACACCAAATCGAGTCAACAATCCGATATACTCCTTTGGATCTGTGTGAGAGATAATCACCACTCACCAAATCACCTAAACAACCCCAAATCAACACGCTTCAGATCTGGACAGCGAAGGATCAAGCTTGATCTATCACGAATCCGCTTCAAACGACGAAATCTCACTTCAAAGGATGAAGATCTTCAATCTAAGCTCTTGATTCTTCAATTTGATCTTCAACTTGGATGGATGGAAGCACTAGATTAGAGTGGAGAAGAGAAGTGAAGAAGTGTAGAAGTCGAGCTCTCAAAATGGCAGCACTTCGTTGCTTCGAAATCCGGATCCCAAAAAGTGAAGCCAACCCCCTTCTATTTATAGCTGAAAATTCACTAAGTCGTAACTCGGCTATCTCCATAATTCGTCTCCGACTTACGACCTAAGACCCCTCCGACCTAAGTCTTCACCGACTTAACACTTCTGTGCATCCAAGCACCCAGCGACCTAACAGCTACGACTTAACTCCTCAGCGACCTATCGCTTGCGCCTCTTCGGCCTAAGACTTAAGAGGATACGACTTAGCACAACAGCGCCTAACAACCTAACGACTTATCATCCAGGCGCTACAACGACCTAACAAAGTTACGACCTATGACTTAAACTCCTCAGCGACCTAACACATATCGACCTAAAACAACACGCGACCTATCTAAAAACAGAGCTCGCGACCTAACTTAGGTCGTTTACGACCTAATTATCCTAACCAGCCAACCCCTATTCTGCTAAACTCTTAGGTAGCTAACAACTGGTTTCCTTAGGTCACTGCCTTCATAGCTCCTTCGTCCTATAGGTCGCTCCAATGTTTAGGTCGTTCACAACACTAGGTCGCTCACGACCTAACTGCGACAACACCTTAGGTCGTAAACCCACTTAGCTCCTTATGTCGCTAACTCGCCTAGTTACTTAGGTCGTTGCCGACCTAACCCCACCTCTCTTCCTTAGGTCGCCACCCCTATAAGTCGTCTACGACTTAAATGTTATACGACCCATATTTCAACATAACTTATCCAAATCCCTAGGTCGCTTACGACATACTCCATTACGACCTAAGCTAACATACAACCTAACTCTTAGGTCGCTCCACCTTCTTAGGTCGCCAACTACGACCTATCCCTTAGGTTTCCAATCCTATAAGTCGGTCACGACTTAAGACTTAACCAAATTCTCCCCAAAAATCTGAAATGACTTAAAAATGCAGAAAATTCCAGATTTTTAACGAACTTTTCGATCCGTAAAATACGGGTCGTTACATTCTCTCCCCCTTAGGAATTTCGCCCCCGAAATTCCAAACAAACTAAGCAATCAAAGGCTATTCTGCACGCCTACCATCCATAGCAATCAACAAACCATGCATCCAATTCTAGCTTAGCATACAGAATTCTAAAATTAGAACAAGTTACAATATCGCGAGATGACACGACACCTTAGGGCCATACCTTGAAGAGTTCAGGATAAGCTGCTTTCATCCTCTCTTCCACCTCCCACATACAGTCGTTATCATCATCACTCCATTGTACCTTGAGCAACTTAACTACCTTCCTCCTAAGCTGTTTCGTGTCGGTTTCCACAACACGAAGCGGCTTACGAGGTCTTCTATCGACTGGATCAACTTCGAAATCTTCACAGCTATCAGCAGAAACCACTGTACTCGAGTCGTGCACATACTTCCGTAGATACGATACGTGAAAAACATTGTGCACACTCGTCATCTTTTCCGGTAACTCCAATCTATAGGCGAGCTTTCCAATTCGCTCGATGATCGGGAATGGTCCAACAAATCTAGGAGTCAATTTCCCTTTCTTCCCGAATCGAATAACATTCTTCAGTGGAGAAATCTTTACAAAAACCCTATCTCCTACGTCGAATTCCAAATCCTTTCGATGCTTATCGGCATAACTCTTCTGACGATCTTGGGATGCCTTCATTCGTTGCCGAATGATCTCTATACAATCTAAAGTCTGTCGAATCATCTCAGGTCCAAGCATCAGCTTTTCTCCAGTTTCTATCCAACACGTCGGAGAGTTACACGGTCTTCCATACAATGCCTCATACGGTGCCATACCAATGCTTGATTGGTAACTGTTGTTATACGCAAACTCCACCAAATGAAGATGATCTTCCCATGATCCTCCGAAATCCAAAACACAAGCTCTGAGGAGATCTTCCAAAACTCGGTTGACTCTCTCGGTCTGACCATCTGTTTGAGGGTGATAAGCTGTACTCAAGCACAACTCGGTTCCCAAAACTTCCTGGAAGCTCTTCCAAAATCCACTAGTGAACAATGGATCTCGATCGCTCACTATACTCTTCGGAATACCATGGAATCGAACTATCCACTTAACATACAACTCAGCCAACTTTGATGCAGTCCTAGTCGATCGAACAGGAATGAATCATGCACTCTTAGTCAAACGATCTACAATGACCCAAATCCCTTCATTTCCCGTTCTGGTTCTAGGCAATCCATCGATAAAATCCATCGATACCTGCTCCCACTTCCATGTTGGAACTTCTAATGGTTGAAGCAATCCACTTGGCTTCTTCTGTTCAGCTTTTACCAACTGGCAGTTCATGCACTTGGAAATAAAATTTCCAACATCCTTCTTCATACCTTCCCAGTAGTAGGTTCTCTTCATATCCCGATACATCTTATTTCCACCTGGATGAATGGTCAGCTTCGAGTGATGACTTTCCTTCAGAACTTCACTCCTCAATTCATCTATATCGGGAACAACTAGTCATCCTTGTTTCCGAAGCCAACCTTCTCGATCAACCTCGAATCCTTTATCCTTTTCTGGTTCCAATCCAGATTCCAAATCACGGATAATCTTGACAAGCTTATCGTCTAGCTTTTGGCTCTCGCCAATCCTTTCTACAAGAGTAGGTCTTATCGATAAGTTTGCCAACATCTCAAGTTCCAATTCACATCTAGGCCTGAAGTCAAATCCAGCTAAATACTCGAGATTCTTCCATTCTGAAAACATGGCTCCCAATCCTGCATGTCTTCGACTTAACGCATCTGCCACTGCGTTACCTTTTCCCGGAGTATAAGCTATACCAAAATCATATGATGCCAAAAACTCTAGCCAACGTTGCTGCCGAAGATTCAAATCCTTTTGGGAGAAAAGATACTTCAACGACTTATGATCTGTAAACAACTCGAATCGAACTCCCAATAGATAATGTCTCCACATCTTCAGAGCAAAAACAATCGCCGCTAACTCCAAATCATGAGTCGGGTAATTCCTTTCATGCAGCTTCAGTTGTCGACTTGCATACGCAACAACCTTATCCCTCTGCATCAGCACTGCTCCAAGTCCAGTACCACATGCGTCGGTGTAAACCACCATCTCATCATTCCCACTTGGAATAGTCAAAACAGGAGCACTCGTCAATCGTTCTTTCAGGATTCCAAAGGCTTGCTCACACTTATCATCCCATCTGAACACTAGGTTCTTTTTCGTCAATCCTGTTAACGGTGCAACCACCTTAGAGAAGTCTTTGATAAACCGTCGATAATATCCTGCTAATCCAAGAAAACTTCTCACATCAGATGCATTCTTAGGTCTAACCCAATCCTGGATTGCTGCCACCTTAGCGGGATCAACCGCTATTCCATTTCCAGAAATCACATGTCCTAAGAACCTCACTTCACTCTTCCAGAAGTGACACTTCGAAAACTTAGCCTTCAGCTGATGTTTCCGCAAGATTTCCAAAACAATACGCAAGTGCGTCTTGTGCTCTTCTTCCGTTCTGGAATAAATCAGAATATCATCCACGAACACAAGTACGAACTTGTTCAACTGATCTCTGAACACTCTATTCATAAGATCCACAAAATATGCTGGTGCGTTAGTCAATCCAAACAGCATTACTAGCCACTCAAAGAAACCGGATGGTGTCCTGAAAGCAGTCTTCGGCACACTATCCTTAGCCACTCTCAACTGGTGAAATCCCATTGCCAAATCCATCTGAGAAAACACCTTAGCTTCGTGAAGCTGATCAAACAAGTCATCTATTCTTGGCAATGGATACTTGTTCTTCTTAGTCACCTTATTCAGCTCACGATAATCCACACACAACCTCAACGACCCATCTGCTTTGGTTGCGAACACAACTGGTGCACCCCATTCGGACACACTACGCCGAATGAATCCTTTCTGCAAAAGATCATCAACCTGCACCCTCAACTCTTGTTGTTCTCTAGGCGCCATCCGCCTAAGAGGCATCACAACAGGTCTGGCTCCTTCAACTAGATCTATACGAAACTCGATCCCTCTATGCGGCGGCAACCCTTTGACTTCGTCAAAGACATCCTCGAATCCATTAGCGATCGGCACTGATGACAGTCCATCCCGTGGAACAACCAGCGAATACATGAAGCTCATGAAGACGCCTTCCTCATGCTTACATCGTATCACAATCTTTCTCCTCTCCACATTCTCGACTGTCACTTCCAACGTCTCGCAATCAACCTTTGCCGCATACTTCCTAAGCCAGTCCATACCCAAAATAATTCCGAACTCCGCAAAGTTCAGAACAAAGCAATCACAAACAAAAGAGCAATCATGACTCAATACAATCAGACCACGGCATATCATACACAAACAAGACGAACCCCCAACTGGATTAGTCACAACCAATGGCCTATCAACAATATCCAGTTCCAAACCTAACCGGCCTACAAGTTCATTACAAACAAAAGAATGCGACGCCCCAGTATCAAACAACACTCTAACTGGAACACCACAAATGGAAAGAGTACCCTGAACCACCACGCTCTTTCCTTTCTCTTCAGCGGTAGGAGCTTTCGAAGATGATGGAATAGCCCCCAAAGCATAAGATTGCACAATCTACTTGTCCCCCCTCGGTTCTGGACAATTCTTCCTGAAATGCCCTAGCTTGTCACAGTTGTGACACTTCATCGGTGCCTTCGGATTCTTACAATTCTTAGAGAAGTGGCCCTTCTGCTGACAATTGTAGCAAGTCACCTCGCC
The DNA here is from genome assembly GCA_030737815.1 of Allium fistulosum. Taxonomy (NCBI): domain Eukaryota; kingdom Viridiplantae; phylum Streptophyta; class Magnoliopsida; order Asparagales; family Amaryllidaceae; genus Allium; species Allium fistulosum. The sequence goes on along the minus strand of CM060906.1, from coordinate 100,055,396 downwards.
TTTCGGCTTCTTCTGGCCATCCTTACTCTTCTGCTGCTGCTGCTTCCTCTTCTGGTTTCCACCCTGCTGTGGTTTAGACTCTCCCTTGGTCACAGCAACAACAGATCCTTCCTTAGGAAACAGACTCTCATGCCTGAGAGCTTTCTCCACAAGCTTCTCAAATGAATCGTCCAAATGATCCACCAACTGTCTCCCAAGATAACTGTCCAAGCCTGTTACAAACTTCTCATTCTTTTGATAAGCAGATTCAATATATGACCGGGCATACTTGGACAAAGCTTCGAACTCAGAAACATACTCAAGAACTGATCTTCCACCTTGCTTGAGCTCCACAAACTTCTTGAACAGAACAGACTTCTTAGCTGTAGAAATGAACTTAGCTTCAAATCTAGCTTGGAATTGCTCCCAAGTAATCTCTTCCTCCGCGACCATGGACGATTGTCAAGGTAAATTTAAACAGCAGAATCTATCGTATTACTCACAGCGCATGGATAAAATACAATAGAACATATGTATAGTGAAGCTTTACAGAATAGAATCTCATCATATAAAACTTCATAATAGTTGAATACAAGCATCTGAATAGTCAATACAACAAGCGTCACTACAACACTCAGAGATTACAAAGCAGCGGAACATCCAGTACATATAGTAAGAAAGAAATAATATGCAATACTCCTGCTCGCCTTCGATATCAACACCGTGGAAAGCTAGAACAACACCTGTCACCTGCTACCTAGTCCGCCCGTCCCAAAATGGACGAACAGCCCAAGGCAATAAGAATTAAAACATAAAGCCTTGAGTCAGACAACAGTCTTAGTGAGCAGTAAATTAACTAACAACATACCAAAAGAGCATAAAGGAAAAGGAATAGGAATACAACCCTCCCACTCCAACCTCTTTCTACAGTGATAGCCCCAGACACACACTAAGCAGAAGCAAACATAGTAGAGCATACAATTTAAAGTAAAGCAATAATCACTCGAGTCAAGGGCGATGTTCTCCAAGCACAAACCCCCAAGGCCTAAACCAAGATCAGATAAGCACCCAGAAAATACCGCTCTTGAGACCGAATGACGATACAACCAAACATCCATGACTCTGGCTATCACTGTTATCAATGCTTCGGTTTCACCGTTAATGAATGACCGGCACATTCTTTCAGCCGTCCGTCAAGGGCTAATGGTAACCCCGGTTCTAGACATAACTCCCGCACGTCATCGTGACCCATGCCTAGGACTATCGAATCTGCCCAGAGTACTCGACTATCAACAGTTAGTCGTTGGGACTATCGAATCTGCTCAAACGTACTCTTGCTTGGAGCATGCTAGAACCTTCAACAACGATGAGACCCAAGCCTCCTAGTCATCCTCCTTGACGACCATTCTCATATCCATCCATTATCCTTAACTCGAACCATTTCACCGAGTTATCAACATGCTTGGAGTGATCCCGTCTGGATTAAACCAAGTCTTCCTCACATGATGTCTTGCTTCGTTACATCCTCGCAAAGCCTCATCTCAACATCATATCATCAAATCTATGCATAAGAGCTTCATCATCCCGCTACATATGCTACGAGCAGCTTTCCCAATTCAAGAGCCTTTCCCTTAGCTTTTGAATCATCTTCGGTCTAAATCAAATCATCAATCATCTAATTCATAGCAATCAACCAAGTCAAACATTAATCCAAACAATCAAGTATTCAAATATGATCTAAGTAGACAATTATCACAATAATGGCAATTTCGTAATTAAAGAGTTGAAAGTCTAACAAGCATGAAAACATGAGAAATATCTCTACAATCTTGACGAATGAACTTGCATAGGTTAACACTTAGTAAAATGGTTGTCAAATCATCATGAACAATGGATCTATATGGATCTACACTTAGGATGAAGAAAATGCATGAAAATCACTATTTTAACACCAAATCGAGTCAACAATCCGATATACTCCTTTGGATCCGTGTGAGAGATAATCACCACTCACCAAATCACCTAAACAACCCCAAATCAACACGCTTCAGATCTGGACAGCGAAGGATCAAGCTTGATCTATCACGAATCCGCTTCAAACGACGAAATCTCTCTTCAAAGGATGAAGATCTTCAATCTAAGCTCTTGATTCTTCAATTTGATCTTCAAATTGGATGGATGGAAGCACTAGATTAGAGTGGAGAAGAGAAGTGAAGAAGTGTAGAAGTCGAGCTCTCAAAATGGCAGCACTTCGTTGCTTCGAAATCCGGATCCCAAAAAGTGAAGCCAACCCCCTTCTATTTATAGCTGAAAATTCACTAAGTCGTAACTCGGCTATCTCCATAAGTCGTCTCCGACTTACGACTTAAGACCCCTCCGACCTAAGTCTTCACCGACTTAACACTTTTGCGCATCCAAGCACCCAACGACCTAACAGCTACGACTTAACTCCTCAGCGACCTATCGCTTGCGCCTCTTCGACCTAAGACTTAAGAGGATACGACTTAGCACAACAGCGCCTAACAACCTAACGACTTATCATCCAGGCGGTACAATGACCTAACGAAGTTACGACCTATGACTTAAACTCCTCAGCGACCTAACACATATCGACCTAAAACAACATGCGACCTATCTAAAAACAGAGCTCGCGACCTAACTTAGGTCGTTTACGACCTAACTATCCTAACCAGCCAACCCCTATTCTACTAAACTCTTAGGTCGCTAACAACTAGTTTCCTTAGGTCGCTGCCTTCATAGCTCCTTCGTCCTATAGGTCGCTCCAATGTTTAGGTCGTTCACAACACTAGGTCGCTCACGACCTAACTGCGACAACACCTTAGGTCGTAAACCCACTTAGCTCCTTATGTCGCTAACTCGCCTAGTTACTTAGGTCGTTGCCGACCTAACCCCACCCCTCTTCCTTAGGTCGCCACCCCTATAAGTCGTCTACGACTTAAATGTTATACGACCTATATTTCAACATAACTTATCCAAATCCCTAGGTCGCCTACGACATACTCCATTATGACCTAAGCTAACATACAACCTAACTCTTAGGTCGCTCCACCTTCTTAGGTCGCCAACTACGACCTATCCCTTAGGTTGCCAATCCTATAAGTCGGTCACGACTTAAGACTTAACCAAATTCTCCCCAAAAATCTGAAATGACTTAAAAATGCAGAAAATTCTAAATTTTTAACGAACTTTTCGATCCGTAAAATACGGGTCGTTACAACGACTATTAGTTATAGTTTGTTTTATTTTTTTGGGATTATGGTATTTTGATTTCAGTATTGTCTTTGGTCCCTTTCGTTGCGATTTTTAGAAAGTGTAGACTTTTTGTAGATAGCTCTATGATTTGTTTTATGTATCTAAACTCAAAAGAATCTGCCGTTAATGGCATCCACAATGCTAATGCCACTTTTAGATGTGGATCGAGACGTTGTAAATGGTAGATTGTATCATTTGGTATCAGAGTTAAGTGATTCCTACTATATTAGGTCATAATGAGAGAGTGTAGTTTTTTATGGATACACACACACACACATATATATATATATATAAACATAACACAATGCACACATCGCATTTACCCGGTCTAATTCACTTTCTATTTGGGAATTTTTTTTTGAGAGTGATTCTATTTGGGAAAATTATTAATAATTCTTTTTGCAGATAGTAGAGAAGAGTAACAAAACTTGAGTGGGCATTGAGTATGTGTTGCCAGAGGAACCTAGCGTGAACATACCCATATAGTTCCATAGGTTTTTACAAGCTATTGGCCAAACCAATGTCGACTTCACTACACCCGTATTGCATACACTAGTTATGGTTATTGATCACCTACCCTCCACTAGCTTCTCAAAGTTGTGTAAATATTTTACCAGTATGGGTGGAAAATCGTTTTTAAGGAATTGAGTCTTTTATGGATATGTGGGCATGGCTTCGCATATGTGAGTGTATCTGTGGAGTTTTGGGTCTTTAGGATGCCACTAGATGACAATTTGCTGCATGGCACCTATAGGGAGAGGCCTTAAACTGGTGGAGATGATAGTGGTTGAGACAACCGAGGACATCACTTGGGAAAACTTTAAGCTAAGGTTTGAGGTCAAGTTTATATCAAAGGTAGAGAAGGGAGTTCAAATTGAGAAGTACATCCATCTACCATAGGGTAGCATGACTGTGAATGAATATATGAATCAGTTAAATGAGCTAGCAACAAATGGGATTAAGCTAATAAATACACCTGTGAAGCAGGCCAAGAAGTTTGCAAATGACTTGAATCAACCACTGAAGGATCCAGCATTGATTCATATTCCGGTAGGGGCCACATACAATAAATTAATGGTAATGGCATTGCTCATCAACATCACAAAGGGGGATATCAAGGAGGAGCCTAAGAAGGAGGTTGAGAAAGCATATTCAAAACGAAAGCATAAGAACAGAGATGGAAAAATGGACATGGAAAAGGAAAAAAGTAGGTTATCATTCGCAATCGTTGTAGAAGGAGATGCCATGTTTATATGGAGTGCAAAATAGATTTGACAAAGAAAAAATGCTATAATTGCAATCAGTTTGGACATGTGATGAAGTCTCTATTTTTACAATTTTAGTGGTTGACTACTCAACCGCGGAACCCTAACGTGCGATCGTGCGTACGTTTTTTTCCTCTCTCTAAGCTACCGTCTACCGTGACTGGCCGCCGTCGTTCCCCTATTTTCCAATGCCTTCTCTATATGTCTTCCAAACCCAATCCACCGTCCGCTATTATGGCTTCTTCGATCTCCCCTGTTCCTCTGGAACCTGTTCCTCCAGATTTGCCGCTTTACCCCTCTGACCCACCTCTGGGTTTCCCACCAATGCAAACAATTGATCCTCAAGATGACGTGAATGATGGTTTCATTCCAGTTCGATCTCGGAAATGGAAAAGGCAAACACCCTTTATAATTCAACCACAAAGTCATAACAACTCTACTCATGGTTTGAAGAATAATTCAAACAGATCCACTCCTCATAAAGACTTGCCTTAGAATAACACTATTTTCGCCAACACTTCTTACCGTCCTAAACAATCTGCACCTAATCCTTCTACTAATAAATGGAGTTTTTCTACTTCGTTTAGTCGGACGTGGAATGAAGTAGTTAAGGGTAATAATATTCATGTTTCTATTCCGCTACAATTCTACCATCCTCGTGAATTTAATTCAATGCAATGTGCTAAAATGTCAGAGGATGTTGTTAAAGATGCTAGAAAACAATGGGATAATGCCATTGTCATTTATGTGGTTGGCCATAAACCATATTACCCTTACTTTAAAGATTATATCAATAGAGTATGGAAACCTGCTGATGAATTTATGATTTATTCTAAGGAAAATGGATTTTATGTCATCAAATTTAATAACAAGCAGGATTGTGACAAAATATTGGAGGGAGGACCCTACTATTATAATAAGAAACTAATGATGATGAAGAGGTGGTCGCTTGGAATGCAACTGAATAAAGAACTCTTACACTCTATTCCAATATGGGTTCATTTCCCTAACCTATTGCTGGACTACTGGACGGAGGAAGGGATTAGTTGTATTGCTTCAGTTATTGGCTCTCCTATCAAGCTGGACAAATTCATAGAAGGTATTATTAAAATAGCTTATGCAAGAGTATTAATTGAAATTAATAACTCTTTAAATTTCTAAAACAAAATTCCGATTTTATTGGAGAAGGATTAAATTATCTGGCAAGGAGTGTTGTATAAATAGAAGCCATCTACTTGTTCAAATTTCCTTAGTTTCAGACATGCCGATACACATTGCCAATTTACTAAAATGTCAGTGCCTAAACATAATACTCAAAATAACATAAGTGACAGTATGGATATAACTATTGATACTAATAATGATATTAGTATGCACTCTATTCCTGCTAGCATGGATAATTCAACAAAGTCAAATGCTAAAGAACATGAAAATGCGGAGGATAGTAGTATTGATAATTGTATGGAGGATTTAGTGAATGAACAAGATAACAAAAATCTTTAGAATTTCCAGTCGAATACAGTGTATACGGCTAATGATACAGTGTCACAACAGAGTTACATGAATCCTATATCGGAAACAGATATGAATAAAAGTTACAATGCAGAAAATACAGAAAAAAAGGGAAGGCAGATGCTCCCATTGTCATTTCCACGGAACATGTTGCAGACACCATGGAGATCAATTCTCCTCTATTCGAAAAATGAGAACTGAGGATATGCCATTTGAAGTCAAAGCTACTAACTCCTCTAATGTTATCGATAACCCTGCATGGTCCAATTTAGTCACTGAGTTGAAAGGTAAAAACAATAAAAGCAAAAAAGAAAAGACAACTGGGACTGCTACTTTCCTTGTAGATAGTAGCGGCCCCGATGTTTAATACATAATGCAGTTTCTTTTCTGGACTATAAGGGGTATGAACGCCCCTACGAAACAGTTAGAAGTACTTCAGATTTTGAATACTAATAAATTTTCTTTTCTAGCTACTCGAAAATAAACTAACATCGGATAGTATTAAAAGATTCATGCATAAGTCTTCTAATTATTGGAGATATTCTCATAATATTCAGAATGGCCAACGGTGTAGTTGATTATTTGGGACACAAATCTTTGGTCTACTATTATTCTTCATTCTATTGAGCAATACATATCTTGTATCCTTCATAATGTGAATGGAATAAGTGTTCTATGCACTATGATATATGCATCTAATGATGAAACAAGGAGAACAGAGCTATGAAAGTATATTACTGATCAAGCTTCTAAGTTTAACTTACCATGGATTGTGGCGGGGGATTTTAATTCCATTTTATCTCCTAAAGGTAGAGGTAACTATGGTCAATACAATTCTTTCGGTGACCAAAATTTTATTGACTGCATCTCTTCTTCTAATCTAGTTGAGCCTGCTTTTATGGGAAATTTCTTTACTTGGAGAGGAGGGCTTAATTTCTCTATTCATAGTAAAACTGACCGTGTTTTTGTGAATTATCTATGGCTGAACAAATTTTGATTTGGTATTCATTTCGAAAATCACTCTCTTGGCGATCATACGCCTATTTTTATTAATCTTTTACCTCTTAAAAAAACAAAGCATAAAGTACCTTTTAGATACAATAATTCATGGCATCTCCAAGAGGACAACCACTCATTGATCCAGAATGCTCTGTTGTCTGCTTTTGTTAGAAATCCTCTTCATAGCCTCCTCTACAAGCTGAAGCTGTCCAAAAATACATTAAAGAATCTGATTAAAATTATAAGCAATATTCATACAGTGGCTGAGAAATTAAAGGAGGAAGCTAATGACATTTATAAGTAGTTAGTTCAAAACCCACTAGATGATAATTTAATTGAACAATACACAGTGAAATCAGAACAAATTCATAATATTATGAGAAAAATTGCATTAGAAAATGAGCATAGAATGAAATTCAATTGGCTGGTGAAGGGAGATAGACCAACTGAATTCTTTTCAGTAAATTTAATGCTATTAACCCTAAATGAAGGAGTAATTTATTTATTAATGAGAATGGATCTTGGATTTCAGCATCAGAAAAGTTAACATGTGAAGCCATTAATTATTTCTCTGATTTGTTTTCATCATCTCAAGCAGTATATCAATTCCCAGGCATCACATGTAAAAGAATTCTATCTGACAATGCTAGAAACAATTTATGTAGACCATTTCAGCTAGAGGAAATAAAATCAGCTATATTCCAAATTAGTGATAATAGTGCTCCTGGACCGGATGGCATAAATTCTAAATTTTTCGAACTTCACTGGGAACAATTAAAAGAAGATATTTGGAATGCAATGAATGGTATACTGCAGTATGGAAAATCATAAAATAGATTAATTACTCATTCATATGTCTCATTCCAAAGAAAACTGATGCCAATGATATTGGCGATTACAGACCTATCTCATTATGCAATGTAACATATAAAATCTTAGCCAGTCTGCTTTGCAGTAGAATGAAAGACTATATGAATGAGCTTATCTCTTATAATCAGAATGCCTTTATTACTAGGAGAGTAATTACAGAGAATTCCCTTCTAGCATATGAAATGGTCAGGAGTTTCAATAGAAAAAATTCTAGTAACTTATGCTTGAAATTTGATCTACATAAAGCCTATGACAAAATTAACAGAGAATTTGTTCATCATATGCTGACGGCAATGGGTTTTTCCCCGCAATTCACAAATCTGATATATGAATGCATATCTACTCCTTCGTTTTCGGTGCTAATTGATGGTAAACCATATGGTTTAATTAAAAGCTCGAGAGTATTAGACAAGGGGACCCTCTCTCGCCATATTTATTCTCAATTGCGATGGAATTTCGAACAATTAATCTTGATATGGAATACTTGAAATGTAATATCAGCCCCATATATAAGGTTGAACCTATGATTACCCATTTATTGTATGCTGACGACATTCTAATCCTGACCAAGGAAACCATAGAAATTGCTAAAAGCATCTAGAGCACAATTCAGGTATTAAACACTCTACTGGTCTAGATATTAATGAAAATAAGTCTACTGGGTTCTTTAGCAAAGGTGCTAACAACAAACAATTGATTTCCAATATTCTTAACATCAAATGTGGTAATCTACCTATTATCTATCTGGGCATCCCATTATCTTACAACAAATTAAAAGCTAGGGATTATGGATGGCTAATCGACAAGATTAACAAAAATTTAACCATTGGAAAAATAAATTTCTCAATATTAGTGGTCGAATTGAACTTATTAACTCTGTCATTTACCCAATGATTCAATTTTGGATGCAACTTTCCCAAATACCTATGAATGTGATACATAGATAAAATTCATTGTGTGCTAATTTCATTTGGAAAAATGAAGCCCATAATATGTCTTGGGATGATGTTTGTAAAACCAAAAGCGAGGGTGGACTATGTATTAAAAATCTTGAAGACATTGCTAAATCAACTGCAATCAAACTGTTATAGAGATTTTTTTAGGGTGAATCATTGTGGGCAAAATGGATGCAGAATAAATATTGCAATAACATTAATTTATGGACTGCTCTGATGAATAATAATGCTTCTTATACTTGGAGGCAGCTACTTAAAGCCAGACAATGGTCCAAATGGCTAATTGATATAAAAATTGCAAATGGTGAAAATACAGATGCATGGTTGATCCCTGGATTAAGGGAGGATCTTTGATAGACAAGTTTGGGTGGAATTCATTGTCCATATATGGTAGCAAAAATAAAAAAGTGTCATGTCTACTCTCTGGTAATAAATGGAAGGAACAACTAGAAGGCATTACTTCACAAATGCACCAAACAGTGAGCAATATCAAAATTTATCATCATCTACCACAAGATTATTGGTTTTGGCTCCCTATTAATGATGGCCAGTTCAACACTAAATCTTCTTGGAATCAAATTAGATGTAAATATTCAAAGTTTAACTGGACCACTATCATTAGGGATAAGTTTTGTGCTTCTAAAATGTCTATATGCAGCCTTCTTGCCAAATTAAACAAGTTAAACACAAAAGATAGAATAAGTAAATGGAATCCAGACATTGACCATACTTGTGTCCTATGCTTACAACTGTTTGAGGAAAAAAATCATCTTTTCTTTCAATGTGCATACTCGAAGAATTTACTTAAGGAAATCACTCAAAAGCTATAGGTTAGTTTCGGCAATAGCTATGACCTTAGTCAAATTCTCGAATATATTTGTCAAAATCAGAAAGATAATCCAACAATTAATCATCTCACAAACATTGCGCTAACTCCATCAATTTGGCACTTATGGCGTGAGAGGAACTCGCAGGTTTTTAACAACATTGAAATACCATTTAAAATTAGAGGCTTGCTCATTCTACAAGACTGTAGAAACTTATTTAAGTATAAAATTGGCAGTAAGACAGATAATAAGATAGAAAATAAGGAGTATGAGCTTATCTTAACACTCCTGAACAAGGCGATTGAACGCAGGTCAAATAATCGACCTCCATGAGCTCCCTTCTGTAGTTGATGATGTATGAAGCTGCTGTGCTAACTGTATACTCAAAGTTTGTGCCTTCTGACATGCTTTTCCATTTCAAGTCGTTGATTTGCTCAGATCTAATTTGGTTGAAGATGAGTTTCTCTCTCTTGTGGAAGAAACGAGAAGACGAATGGAAATAACAATTTATTTTCTTTAGTCAATAGTGTTGTCAGTTGAACACGTGACTATTTGTTAGGCTTCTGGTTTGTTTTGTGTTTTTATTTTTTGGATTTCTACCCCAAGTTGATCGTACTGATGGTTTTGAGTGTGTTATATTTGGTTACTCCTCCTTCAGTTTGACAACTTGGTGTGCTGAATCTTGTTTCATATATTGTACTGTTAATATATGGACATGATATGTACTCTATTTCCTGGCAAGTTACCCAATTAGGTTAGGGGGGTTGTTAGGTTTTAATGAGGCATATCATGGAAGTATATGCTCTCCTTTTATTTGTTAATAAAGTACCTTTCTTCCAAAAAAAGAGTAAGATTGTGAAAGCCTATGCATTGGAAGCAGTTCTTAGTGCTATCACGCCACCAGTCGGAGGAAATGAAAACACGGCTTCTACATCCACTATTTTATCTAATGGCTTCAACCATAATAATGCAGAAAAATGTATCTATTCGAAATTTACTGAATATTGTGGTATTATTATATGTCTGTATGTAGACGATCTACTTATATTTGGCACAAATATGGAAGACATTAATGAGACCAAGAAATACCTAACTTCATGTTTTAAGATGAAAGATCTAAATGAAGTTGACACCATATTAGGAATCAAAGTAAAGAAACATAGTGGAGGATATACCTTATATCAATCTCATTACATCGATAAATTACCTCTTAAATATAAACACATAAATGTTAAAGAAGCAAGTAGTCCGTATGATTCTTCTATTAAATTATTTGTGAATTCTGGTAGGGCAATAGCTCACCTAGAATATGCAAGCATTAATAGCCTTCTCATGTATGCAATGCACTGTACTCGTCCGGATATAGCCTTCGTAGTGTGCAAGTTATCTAGATATACGCACAAACCAAGTTTTGCACATTGCAAAAAAATTTGTAGAATCCATGGTGATCTTAAAAGAACCACCAATTTAGGACTTTAGTATGGAAATTTCCCCACAGTTCTAGAAGAACATTTAGATGCAAGTGGTGCGACACCTGAAAATGAAAATAGAGGAACTATTGGATGGATTTTTACTCTTGGAGGTTGTGTTATATCTTGGGCCTCAAGAGGTAAATAGTTATAACACATTATACAATGGAAGATGAATTTATTGCCTTAGATGTATCTGGTAAGGAGGCGAAATGGCTAAAAAAATTATTATTAGAAATTGAGTTATAGACACAACCAATTTCAGCAAATTCTATGTATCATAATAGTGAAGCTACATTGTCTAGCGGTTATAATAAGATTTATAATGGAAAGTCTAGACATATAAGTCAAAGACATGCATATGTCATTGAATTAATTATAAATGGTATCATTACTATTGTGTTTGCAAGATCAAAAAATTTTGGTTGACCCACTAACAAAGGGATTACCAAGAGAAACGGTGAAAGCTATGAGTAATGCAATGGGTCTAAAACCTGTTTAATCCCCTACAATCGAAACCGAACTTTAGACTACATTGTCTAAAGGTTTAAAAGGTAAGAACAAGTTGCAGACAAATGATTGTTAAACATAAAGTGTTAATGTTTATTTTGTTATGTTTTGTGGTGATCATTTGTCCATAGTAACAAGGACAAAAAAGAACGGACACCTATATAAACATAAGAACAATATTTCAATAAAATTTTGATATAGCTTAATAAATTTTCATGAAAATCAGGAGGAAATTAATAACCAATCTATGGTTGTGGAATTTTACCGAAGCATGAGAACATTTATGTGTTCATACGTTCCATCGCAAAGGATTTTAGTTTAAGTATTTACCACCAAACATTCTATTGGAACTTAAATGTACGAACTAAAAAAAGATTAAACCGAAAGAACTCTCTTATATGCATAAATGTACAATATTACAACCAGGCTTTTAAATCTCCCCGAGATGGCCGAGATGAAAAATCCGAGATATCAGCCAAAATCCGAGATTTGGCAGCCTATTTAGTTATAAGTGTTTTAAATATCGCCCGAGATAGCCGAGATATTTTCCCGAGATATTGGCCAAAATCCGAGATTTAAAACACTGATTACAACATAGTGCCGGATTATTGGAAGACTGAAATATTAAATTTCCCCACATCGCCAAAAATTCTCAACCATTCCTATATATATTAGACTAGTTAATAGAATGGTGTGAAATGAAAAGACATGGAATAAGGAATTGGTGCATTGTGGCTTGGGCCTATAAAATAAATATTAATATGTCAAAAGATTGGCACTTGGGTACTTAGGGCACTTGGGTGTGTACGTGACCGAAATTGAATAAATTCAACTGTTACTAAACAGTCAAAATTTTAAATTTTCGTTTTTCGAACGAACATACACATCTGTTCTTGAATTGGCTGTTGAATTTTGAATGAACAAACACTTTTGTTCATGAATTGACTGTTGCACATCAGTCACATACCTCCAAAAAGCCACTTCATGCTCTATATAAACACATAAAATCTGGCTAGAAGAAATCATCTTCTTCCTCCAAAACTCCTCTCCATTTTATGTTTTAAGTGTACGTAAGATTACAAATTCGTTCGTGCGCACAACTACTGCTGCATGAACAACTGTTTGTTATGTCCTGGAGGAATTTCGTCATCATTCACAAAGCATTCTTTATAGTGGGGTGACTAATTCCTTAAGGAAAATGTAATCATACGGTGCCTCTAATACTCATTCCCAGATTTCACTTCTGCTTCCAACAATCGTAAGGAATTATTATGGATGTATCAGAATTGACATACAAAACAACGAATCAGCAGTTCACTGAACTCGATCCATTTGATAACATACACCCATTGGAAAGATAAGATAATGTTCCTGTTGACTACGCGTGCTCGATGATAACCTGTATCCGATGCCACCGCCTTCTGAAAACGGCAGCGAAGAAGTTGTAATAGAAAGGAAGAAAATGCAAAGAAGATGAAGTTGTATGCAAGGGTCACATCCTTAACCTCTATCTGATTAATTATAAGATCTCTTCACTTCTATCAAGTCACCATGGGAAATATGGAAAACCCTAGAGGCCTAATATAGTAACGAAAAGCAAGGCACAAATAAGTTTTTAATTTATGAATTTCTTGAATTTAAGATGCTTGGAAACACTTCAGTTCTGGATCAAGTTCATGAGTTACAGGTTACTTTTAATAAACTAAAAGATATCAAAATTAGCATACCCGAGGCATTACAAGTTAGGGCTGTTATTGCCGAACTCCCTCAAACATGGAGTCATTATAGAAAGAAACTTATGTCCTCAACGGAAGATTTTTCCATGGAATAGATTCAAAAGCATCTTCGTATTGAAGAAAAATCCAGAATCCATGAAAAAAGGATGTTTGAATCTGATTCTAACGTAAACACGGTGGTTAATAACCATAAATGGCATAAGGAAGCTAGAAAGCGAAAGAGGGACAACAACCTAAATAAAACAAGAAAGAAAGGAAAAGACTATTATTTCTATGGAAAGATAGGGCATTTCAAGAGAGACTGCGGATTCTGTAACGACCCGATATTTTGGACCATTCGCGTCCATTATAAGTGTATAGGTAGACACTCATGCCGGAGTTGAATTGCTCAAAATACCGCGTTGTTAATTTAAATTTGGTAAAACTGAACATATACAGTAATGAATAATCACATATCACAGACACAGAGTAGTAAATGCAGCGGAAATAAAAGAGATAGTAGTTCATGAAGCTACTATATGAATATATAAAATACATCAGAGTTTACAACAGAAGAGTAATACGATACATCAGAGTTAAACCATATACAACGGAAGAGTAACAGATACAAATCAGAATACATCACTGGAATCATCGAATATCTGGATAGGTAGCTGGATCTCCAAGCGAAGCTCCAACTCCAAAGGTGAGTCTCGAAAGCTGAACCACTCAGTCTGACCCGAGCGTAAAGCAAAAACACAAGACACTCGAGTCAGGATTAACATTCTTATATTAATAAATCCAACTCAAGTGAAATAGCAATTGAAATACAACTAACTCAAAGGATGTTTGGAATAACCATCCTTTAAGGATCCGTTAAACTATCTACTATATAGTAGTGTACGATAAGTAGATAATGTCTATCAGTAATAATAAGATATCAAAATAGCGTTAAGTCATGGCCCATTCCACCCTTAACACATTTTTATTCCCAAAAGCATATACAAGACCGTAGTTTCCCCAAAACCGGAAGTCACCAGAAGGCAATCCATATACTAAAGGTACAAATCAAAATCGTAGTGGTCGCGCATAAATGGAATACAAGTATGACAAGGTACATGAGGCGATACCAACTAGGATACTAGTAGTTGCCTGATCCGAACTGATGTTGGGCATAGCAGCTACTACCCCAACACCGCGAAACAACACTCCCATAATCGAGGGGTGCACCCAAATCGAATCACAAAAGTAATAGATATGGTATCGAAAAAGTGTGTCCGCTAGAGATGGCGATCCTCAATGGCCCGGCGTGGCTCCTGTTTTAGTCATGTCAAGGGTCATCCAAAATCGTTCTCTTTCTTCAGTCAACGCGTTCATCAAAGCCATCCACTTCGTTCTGGATCAACACTCCGCGTACAGTTATTAAAGTGGTTTCGGTTCAGATAGAGAGTATATCCATTACCGATCCCGGTCTCTTTAATAACTTCCGTAATTATTACACCGATTGGTCGTTTATATATTTCAAAAACCAAATCAATTTCAATTTCAAATAGAATTCGTAAATCAACATTTCATTTGTCTTTCTAAACAATTTCCAAATTTTCGTTTCAAAACTTCCAATTTTCCATTTCAAAATCTTATAATTCAATTTCAATTTCTATTTAAAACAATTCAAATATTGATTCAAGTTCGTATATAAGTTTCATTCCGAAATCATTTAAATAAATTCTATTTAACATTCAAATCAATTTAAACTCATTTATCGATTTCATTCAATATTCGTTAAGTTACTTTATCATTCCAAACAATTTCTATTAAATTTCCAATTCATTTAATCAATTCTTAAGTTCAACTTCATTAAAACAAAACTTACAATTTTGAATTAAACTAAATTCGTCAAATCAATTCTCCAATTACAAGTCTTACATTAATTCCAAAAATATCACATTTCATTTTTGTTAAAGAAATCCAATTTCACTTATTTACTTCCTTAAATAATTTTCCAAACTTAATTAATAAAGAAACTCAATTTCAATTCTTTACGAAGTATAATTCACTTATTCAAAAGTTCAAATTTTCTTATTAAAGAATTTCAATTCAATTTAATCATTTAATAATTCATTATTAAATAGTTCAAAACTTAATTATTAAATAATTTCAAAGTTTAATAATTTCAAACCTAATTATAATTTCAAACTTAATTATTAAATCATTTCAAACTCAATTCAATCATTTCTCAAATTAAACAACATTCTTTCATTGATTACATTGTAAATCTTTTGTTTCAGATTATTAAATATTACCATTTTCCTTTCATCAAAAATTCAAATTTCAACTTCATTTCAAAACCATATTCTTTATTCAAATAAAATCTTCGTTTATTTTCAAATCAAATTATTGACCAATCGGGTTTTTTATTTAATTTTCCATCCTAAGTCAAAGTTCAATTTGGGTATTTATCATTTCAACCCGATTCCAATTCAATTCAAAATCAAAACATATCAAAGGGAACTTGCAGTGTGATAACTGGGATGGTGTCAAAGTAAATAAACAAGCAATACAACAATCAATAACAATCCAATAATCAATTCAAATAATCCTGAAATAACCCTATTAATTCGCATTGTTATTTGTACGAATTAATATAATTATTTCTAGAATCTACACTATCATTTCATGTAGATTAAAGATTATTACATTACAGTTTTTCACTTGTCATCTATTACGATTACATACATCATCAGTTTAAACAACATACAATTCAATGGTTCAAGGTATAGTTAACACTATTCTACGTGTCAATTTATTTAACATTTAAAGGGGTCATACTATACAAATGTCAGTTAATCAAATTTAACATTCAATTATCCTATATCAAGTTCAATTTCATACTGTTTATCATTTTAACATCAACAATTTAACGTCCAATATAAACATTAACAATCAATCAATTTCAGCCAAACTGTATTATCATTTCATAAATAAATAAAAGATAAAGGTGTCAGATGTCACAGGTGAACTGATACAGGCAATAGCATATATAACAGTGTAATTAACTAACAGCAGCATATTTCAATTGTCGTTTCAATTGAAATCAAATTTAATAAATAAAAGAACGTTAATCGTGAGTGATTGCTCACCTTTCGAGGTTAAAGGAGTTTGCTGCACAACAAGCTACGAATTGGATCACGGTCTAACAATCGGACAAATCCAAACAACAATCTCAAGCGAAGTAAGCTGAAAGTGGATTTGGCGGGCAAAGCTGAAAGATAGGGATTGATGGAAACGAATCAGAATTGTCTTAATATAATCGAAACAAAATATATGCTATAACTTCTCTCTAACCCAATTTTAGACATACGCTCAAAATAAGATGTATGTATATATATATATATATATATATATGTATTTTCAAGTTGAAAATAAATTAAATAACAGATTATATTCAATATATATTTTCAAAATCATTAAAAAAATTTTTTTTTTGTAAAACGCGTATGAACAAACATATCTACATAACAAAAATTTGAAATAAATAAATATACATAGACACGTTTCAAAACATGTAAGCAGGAAATATATATACACTTTTGCACACAGGATGTACATACCTATTTTAACTTATATAATTCATATAAATCTATACATTATAACAACTTGACATACCTATATGAATCTATACAAAAAAAAATAGTCGTTAGAATCAATATTTTATCTTAAAAAAATTCCATATAATAAATGCAGACACTACAGAAGAAATCATTTTGTATACCTGCTACAAAATTTTGTAGCCTACTTACAAATGCAGACTGCTACAAAATTGATACAAAGGATCATTTATATGTATGCTACAGACATATATATAGATATGCACCTTAACAGAAGCATGCATGTAGTTTGAAATAAGTACACGTATATGTACAAAAAATGCAAAATATTTACATACAAGTTATTACAACTCACGTATACAATATGTGACTATCTCATAAATATAAAGCTATGAATAATATAGTTTCAATACAACAGATTATACATAACTATATATATAATTTATACAAATAAACTAATATAGATCATGCGTTACTTTACAATACTGTCATTTTAAGCTTCCAAACCATACATATTTTACATAACCCAATATATATAATAACCTCTTATACTAACATGTTATAATATAAACACTAACATATATTTATAATAAAATTTGTATATACTATATAATAGCCAATATATGCTCATGCAATTATATACAACCTAGAGCGAGCAAATGAAAGCACCTTACCGAGATGTGTGTTGTGGGAGGATGAACGAGGGAGGAGAGGGGAGGAGTTGCGGTCGCACGACTGAGTAGTAGGAAGCTTTGGCCATGATGGCGGACTTCGGCGAGCGGCTCACGGTGATGGAACGGTGAAGTGGTGGGAGCAAGCGGAGGATGGCTCGCCGAGGGAGGAGGTCTTCGACCGAGACTGTTGGTGAAGTGAAGTCGCTAGGCGGTGTTTGTGTGGCTTGTCGAGCATTGGAGGAGGAAAGCTCGGGGTTGCGGGCTTCCATGTGTGAAGCGAAGGAGGGAAAATGGACAATGGTGAAACGCATGGGTTCTCGTGTGGAAGAAGGCAGTTGCGTGCCAAAAGGAGAGGGAAGGTCGCGGCTTCTGGAGGGAGGCGGAGGTACACCGGAGTGGTGACGGTGTGAAGCTATGAGTGGAGGCCGAGGTGGGTGCCTGCTCGTTTGGTTGATGTACTGGTGGGAGAGGAGAGAGAGGGAGGGGGACGGTACATACAGGTAGTGCTTTGTGGTGGGAAAGATGATGAAGGAGCATGCATGCGGAGAAGATAAATGTGCACAGAATATAAACAAGTTCGATTTAATCTTTTTTTTTAGGCCATTCTAATTTACAGAAACAAAGAATAAAGGGGAAGAAGAAGGATGAATGACGTGCCTGGCGAGGGAAAGAAATGAAACAGTGCTTTTCTTTTCTAAACTTTATAAATTTTAATTACAAATAAATGCTGTTTTTTTTGTAATCCGATACGCCACTTCCTTTCCAATGCTATTCACCAACTGCCACATTTAATACACCAGCTGGGATTATAATTTTCAAATTTAAGTGTATACGCGCTAAAGGATTTGGGCTGAAAATGGTTTAACGGGTCCGTCCGGACGGTTAAATTAACGCGACGATTTTTCGTCGGACTCCGATTTGCCCGAATGTATATACCATTTTGATCAGTGCGACGAGACGATCAAAACGGTATGCAGATATTAGTGATTCGATTGAATTATAAAATTCGAATTTTTTTAATAGCGGAAAATGCAAGAAAAACGCTGAAAAAATAAGATCGACGGAGTCAAAGATGTCCGAATTTGGAAAAACGACAAACTGACATCTTGCTCAGAAGATGGTTTAGAATTTTTCTATGTAAAAATATTTAGGTTTCGGAAACATTTTATTTTCATCGCTTTTAACTGATTAAATTGAAGTAAATTTACGCGCGAAATAAACTTTCATATTTTCGGACGAAAATTTACCAGTTGCTATGTTTAACTAGACGTATTCCAAATATTAAATTTTATTTCAAAATTTTATCGTTTAAAATTTCACAAAATTTCAACTAATTGCGTTATTAAAACAGTTGAAATTTACGGGTCGTTACAGATTCTTTAAGAAACAGAAGAAGGAATATGGACAAACCTCCAACCATGGAAAGAAGAACCTAGATGCTACCTACAAATCAAACATGGTTCAACAGGATGAGTCTGAGATTGTTGCAATGATATCAAATTTAAACATTGATATGGTAACAAAATTAAACATGACCGATAACGCCAAGGATACTGATTGGTGGTACGATTCAAGTGTTGTCGTACATGTCTGCAATAACCAATCCATGTTCAAGTTCTATGAGAAAGTTTACAATGATAACAAAGTTGTAACGACCTGCCTTTTTGGACGTTTTAAGCAGACACACATGCCAGACACAAACCATTCAAAAGGGAAGATTGTTATGGGGTAAATAAGAAAAGAGAAGAAATAAAACAAATACAGAATCTCGCAATGGAATGACAAAATATAATAATCAAATAACAGTTCATGAAGTTGTTTTATAAATACGTTTGATTATTCTTTTACAACACAAAAATTAGAGTTACATAAACAGGAGTAAAATGCAGCGGAACAACATGATGGAGTGGAATAAATATTATAAATAATAACAGTACAAATCTTCGTCTTCGTCCTCCAGAAATAAGGTCTTCAACCCTGAAATGCTCAGGCTGACCCAAGCGAATTGAAAAGACAAAACACTCGAGTCAGAACTAAAAGATCTTATGTAAGTTAAATCAACGGTAAATAAATATGAGTGGAACGGTGTCAGAGATGTTTACGGGGTTTGACATCTCCTATCCAGTGTCTAACATGAGTTCAATAACTTAAGAGATGTTCGGGATTTCAATCTCCTAAGGATCCGTTAAACTATCTACTATGTAGTACAATACGCTATCATAATAGTGTCTAGAATAAAGTAAAGTATTAAAATAGCATTAAGGCGTTACCCATAACCCCCTTAACACATTTTTATATATTCTCATAGTCTATACAGTACCGTAATTCCTCCGTAAACTGGAGGGCTATCAGTGGGCACTCCATAGGTATGGTACAAACCAAACTCGTAGAAGGCGCGCTTGGGCATGTGAACACGACACTCGAGGCAATGCCATGGTAGATATATCAATTGCGGATCCGGACTGGTGGTAGCGCATAGCAGCTACTACCGCCCACCTTGGAACACACTCCCAAATCAAAATCAAGGTGTGGCCACCAAATCATCACAAAGTCAAAATATGGTATCGAGGAAATGTGTCCGATCGAAGGAATGACCTCACTTGGCCTGGCATGGCTCCTGTTTTAGTCACATCTAAGCTGACTCACGGGAGTCAGGCTCATGTCAATACCTCATACAGAAATCGTTTGCCAAACCATCCTACTTCATTTCTGGAATCTCCACTACGTACATAGTTGTTAAAGTGGTTTTCGGTATTGGCAGAGAGTATGACAATATCCTATCCCGGTCTCTTTAACAACCAAACACTTATTTCACATCGGATGGTTCTTTTACATTTCAAAAAGGTCAATTCACAATTTATATCAAAATATCATATTCAATTTCAAATCATATTCACTTTCAAACTATATTCACTTTCAAACTATATCACTACAACAAAAATACCCTATTACAACACCCTTTTTACAACAAGCATTGGCTGCCCGTTGTAATAGAAGGCTATTACAACGGTCCATTCAGGCCTGTTGTAATAGATGCCCTATACAACGCCCTTTTTACAACGGGCGATGATAGCTCGTTGTAATAGAAGGTTATTACAATGGTCCATTCAGGCCCGTTGTAATAGATGCCCTATACAACGCCCTTTTTACAACGGGCGATGATAGCCCGTTGTAATAGAATGCTATTACAACGGTCCTTTCAAGCCCGTTGTAATACATGTCAATTTTACAACGTTCACAAAATGCCCGTTGTAATAGACGATAATTTTACAACGGTCACAAAATATTTAATGTTAAATAATTGCTATTACTATTAATATTTAATAATTAGTAATTAACTATTAGTAATAAATATAAATATTTAATAATTACTATTGGTATTTAATACTTAATTTAATAATTAATAATTAATAATATTACATAATTAATCATAAAATTTAAAAATTGATAATTAATAATAATATTTAATAATTAGGAAGTAATATTTATTATTTAGTATTAAAATTTTAATAATTGTATCTAATATTTAAAGAAAATTGAAATTTATAAAAAATTAGAAAATATTTATAGAACTTAAAGAAAAAATTTTAAAATTTTCTGTAAAAGTTTAAAAATATTCATAATATTTGAAGACAAAGTTTATTGCAAAATGTATTGCAACTTTGTATTGCAACAAAGTATACAATTTTCTTTTAGTCTCCAAACCAAATTTTTTGGCTCCAACTATGAAATTTTGACTCTAAACAAATTTTATTTTCATCCCTTCCAAAATTTAACTGATATTCGTTTTTTTTATTTATTACCGATTCTTTCCTCCTCCCAAACCCTAATTCCCAAATCCCTAAACCTCCTACGCTGTCCTCCTAATCTCTCCCTCATCCCTCTCTCTCTCCCACCGGATCTACTCCAAAACCTTAGTCGCCTCCCTCTTCCTTCCCTCCGTCATGCTATTCTCGTCAGTTGAAGAAATATTTTTAGATCAAGTAACAGGTCGTTTCATTTTTGCCACAAAATAGAGGTATTTTTCCGATACCATTTTGTTTCAAACTTTTAATTAGTAGACCAACGATTTCTTCTGATGCATTTTTATTGGATGATTCAATGAATTTTGTATTGCAGATCTCGATATGGATTGTCTAAAAGTATTATACAAATTATATAAATTAATTTGCAATATTGTCTCTTCTGCAAGATACCCCTTTGCACTCAGAAAACAGGCACAAAAGGAGAAGATGAATTCAGCGAATTGGTTAGTAATGCTTCTAGAAATAATGGAGATGATATCTGATCGTCTTCCTGTCAAAGACTTTTTATCATTTCGCGCCGTCTGTAAAACATGGCAATCTCTTCCATCCGGGCGATCCAGAACTACATCCGCCCTGGAGACACCATCATACTCCTCCATGTCTGACCGACCTCCATCCTCGTGTCGACTGGGGCCCTCTCAAGTCCACCGATCAGCAAATCTCTAAAGAAACACAGCAGAGCTCGAAGACGGCTTCAACGTCTTCACCACCACGAAGGCGGAAGCTCTAGCTCAGCCGTTAGTGGACGGGAACATTCTGTTTAAGATTCATATCGTGAAGGAGCACGACATGAAGGAGAGGCTTTACTCAGAGGTGGAGAGGCTTGGACTGAGCGTGGTGATTATGGGGAGTAGAGGGGTTGGTGCGGTGAAGAGAGGTGGGAAGACGAGGTTAGGGAGTGTTAGTGATTATTGCATCCATCACTGTGTTTGCCCTGTTATGGTGGTGAAGTATCTGGATGAATTGGTACCTAAGAACGTGAAGAATGAGAAGGAGGCGGCGGTGAAGCTGAAGCCTGTGCCTAAAGAGGAGCAGGAGTATCATGACGCCGATGAGGAACACAGAGGTATGAATGTTATCACTATGCACACGCATAATGCAATTCAATGTATTGATAGAGTAAAAAAGAAAGGAAAAAAACTAATTTAGTAGCAGTAAAAGACGACTAAAGGTTGCTTCATGCAATGATTAAAACAAGTTTGCAATCACGGAGAAAATTTATGCAAAGAAGCATTTATATTATATACATGTACAGTGAATTAATGAATGAAATGAACACTGATGAATGATGTTGTTTTTAATGTATTCCACAAACAAGGGTTCAAGCTCCATGTTTTGATTCTTCAACATTTATTTTGCTTGGTAAATACTCCTGTCATGTTATGTTTCAATATCCTTGTTGTTTTAACTTTCAACTCAGTCTAATTCCAGCAAATGCTTGCTTTTGCACTAACGAGCGGGATAAAATTGTAAAAAAAAATCAAGTTTATTTGTATGAAAGAGAATCTCCAGGTGTAAAACCTAAAATAAAGAGCATATAAAAGATATCCAACAGGTTACCTGTACAATACACTTCCTTGAAATACTGGGCTTTAACCACTTGCATGTTCTAGGTGGATTCTAGTTCATTGACTGAGCCCTCTGAAAATGTTTTAAACTGATTTTATTACAGTCAAAACTGATTTATAAGAGCGGATGTATAAACTATTTGAAGGATAGAGCAAGAAGAGAATCGAGATCAAGTGACAGTAGCAATGGCGGTTCTTGTATTAGCAGATAAAAGGGTGTCAACATTCAAGTTATACTCAGGTGCAGGTAAACAACTCTTTTTATTACATTAAATATTGTAAGTTTGGATGTTGTGACATATTTTGCATTCAAGGTGCATCTACCTAAGAATTGAACTTCCATAAATTCAAAACAGGATTACATGTAGTCCACCTCTAGAGTTTTCTTACATCAACAATCTAGCTAGAAAAACCATCACCCATTCCACCTGTTGTTATTATTAGGTTTATCCAATTAAAGTATTTTAAGGAGAATGAAACAATACCGCGTCAAAAAATATGATTTTAAGAATGAGAAAATTAGGATTACTTGGATTACAGAATGTAATTATTTCAACAAAATAATGCATCATCCAAAAGTAAACAGAAAAGGTAGAGAACTTAAAAAGAAAAAGGGGAGAGGAAAAGGGTCTAGCCAGGTATGCTGTCTAATAATAGAATCTAAATACTACATTGCCAAATTTATTAATAAATGCATATAATTTTAGTTTCTTACTTTATTGACGGTATGCAACATATTTTTCCATGCTTCGAAAAGACCATATTAAGGTTGAGTTAATGGTACTCGTTTGCTTGAATATGTTTACTGATCTGTTCATGTTCGTCCCTGACCATGCTGTTCATGCTTATCTTTGACCTAGTATGTATCCCTGCTTCTCCATCTAGTTACTGATATGCAAGCATGCATTTGTTTCATGTTGAGTTTTTCCTCTCACTTGTGAATGTACATGTAGATATATATTCATGGGCATACTTAAAGTTGCATTTACATTACCATGTCTTGTTGATGGGCCATTTTGAACAGAGCGAGGAGTTTAAAGCACAGTGCTTGAATTGGTTTGGAACTATGTCATGTGCTATTTCTAGTTTCCAATTACAATACTTTGAATCGTGAATCTCATGCCTGTAGCTCGTTGGAGATTTAGAGAGGTACATCTGTCTTCACAAATTGTTTCCTTGATGGTTTAAACTTAAATTATACACACATGTATATATAAATATATATATACATGTACACACACATATATAATTATATAATAATGGTAATAATTTGCTATTGTTTCCTCTATTGATGCGTATCACGGTGTCTTGCATTATCTTGGGTATCTCATGTGTGCGTGTGTTATTGCATGAGGTCTGCATTTCTTTGATTATCTTGACTTATACTATATATAGTAGAGTACTAGACCCAGTATCACACTTAGCTTTGTAAGTTGTTTCTTGCTTTTGTTTTTTTAACACCGCTGTTTTTCCTATTTCAAAACTGTTCTAACCAAGTACTTGCAGTAATTCTTTGAGTTTTTACCACTTGCGCAAGGATAAGTATGCATACCAGAATTTATATACATGCAATGTTTTGTGTGTATGTATATGTATGTATATATATGTATGTACCAACTTGCATGTGTTGTCTTATTCTTGTCTTGCGTTCTCTTCTTTTGCAAAAGAAATGATGTCTTCTTCCTTGCGTGTGCTGTCAACTAGACTACTAATCCTTGTTGCGCTACAGATTCTCATTGAGACGGCCTATATATATATATAAGTATATGGAGGTGACTACATTTTCTTAAGCTTTTCTCTATTGCGGGTCATATTTATTTACTGTTGTTCATATTTGAAGTATTCATTTTTGCTTTGCTGTGTGCTTTGGTCATTATTAGTTTGATCAAACCGGTCGTTAGTGAGGTTTGTCTACCGTAATGTAGCCAAAATAAAATAGTCTGAAGCTCAAATTAGAAGCACCATATTAGTCCCATTTTACATAATGTAGGCCGTCAAAATAAAATAGTCTTCTAAAGCTCAAATTAAAAGCATCCTGTCACTCTAATTTTCTCTCCATTTACTTTGCAGGCAAACATGTCCACTCCCTTTTCTCCAGAAAAACACAGTGCGCACATTATCACTGCATCCCCAACAAATCCATCTCTAGAAATACTTTCATAACCGATTATTCTTTCATGGATGATTGTTATGAGGAATTGAGTTGTTTTGCTGTGGATGATTGATATGAGGAAAAGAGAAAGAGAGCCTGAAAAGAGAAAGCGACAATCAAAAAAAGATGAGTTCGTTGACAAAAGCTTTATGCCTATGTGTTAATGCTTTATGTATTTGGCTGTTATGAAACTAGTTGTCATGTGTATGTTAGAACTATGTCAATGTAAACTTATCTAAATTCTTGGAATGCGTTGGAATTTTATGACTCTAGCTTTTAGTCTTTTCGTATGTGATTTTGGTTGTTTTATGATAATATTTATTACTCGTTAAATTATTCATTATTGGTATGGATGTACTGCATGGATGCAGCTGTGATTTTTTTTAAATTTGCATTTATTTTGCAACAGTCAGAAATCGTTGCAATATCGTGTATTAGAACGGGCTATGCCAGTTGTATTATAGTCTATTACAACGGGCTATGCCACTTGTATTATAGGCTATTACAACGGTCAGAAACCGTTGCAAGTTTAACGTTTTACAACGTTTATTGCCCGTTGTAAAATACGGTCGACCTATTACAACGAGGCCTAATACAACGGGCGTATGCTCGTTGCGAAACCCATATTACAACGGGCATTGTCCGTTGTAAAAAGGCTGTTTTGTTGTAGTGTATTCACTTTCAAAATCATATTCACTTCCAATCATATTCACTTTCAAATCATTGATAAGTTATGTTAAATTAATTCTTCATTTCAAAATCATCTTATTCACTCAAACATGTCATTTTACAAAAGGTATCAATTCCAAACTCCAACTTAGGTTGTATCATCATCAAGGATTTAAATATAAATACTTCAACTTTACATAGTCTAAAATTTTAGAAAATAGTTAGGTAATCATAAATAGTTTTAATAGGTTGAAAATAATTTAAAATACATTAAATAGTTTTAAAATAGTAAAATAGTTTCAATAGATTTAAATTTGATTAAATTAGATTTTATGATTTTAATAGATTAAATATAGATTAAATAGATTTTTATTAGATTTAAAAATGATTTAACTAGATTAAATATAGGTTAAATAGATTCAAATTATATTAAGTAATTTTAAATAGATTAAATAAATTTATAATAGATTAAATAGATTTATATTATATTAAATAGATTTAAAATAGATTAAATAAATTAAATTAGTTTAAAATAGGTAAAATAGATTAAATTTGATTAAATAGGTTAAAATTGATTAAAATAAATTAAATAGTTTTAAATTGATTAAAATAGTTTAAATTAATTAAAATAGTTTAAATTAGTTTAAAATAAATTTCAAAGTTATATCCAAACATTTTCAGTAACTCAATTCCGATAAATTCATTTATATTTGACACTTCAACTTTGAACTTCAAATTTAAATCCTTTGAACCAATCATTAAATCAATTCCACTTTCAACATTAACACTTGGATTGTCGAAAATAATTCAGTTTATATAAATCAGTTTCTATTTCAAAAGCCAGTTAACTGAATTCAAATTTTAAGGAATTAAAAATCATTTAATTTACCCAATCCGGTGTCCGTATATAATTTTCTACCCTATGGTCAAGTGATACGGATATCTATCATTTCAATCCGCAATTTAAAATTTTGCGGTTATATATCATTTCAAACCGCAATCTCTAATTAAATAAAAATCCATAAAATCGCTCGAGTCTATCATTTCAACCCATAACAATTTTTCCCTAATCTACGGATCATTCGGGTATGTATCATTTCAACCCATAGGGAACTTGCAGTGTTAAAACAATATAAAATACAACATCCAGTCATCCAATATCAAAATTCAAACATCCATCACAATCATCATCCAAGTCAACCAATAAACATCAATAAATAACTGATAATCAATACAGGTATTAAATTGACAATTTAAAATTCAATATTAAATTAAACGATAATTAAATGCAATAAAAGTTAATTTTAACTATAATGACAATTTAAAAATACCAAAAATCAATCAATTAATTTCAAATCACATCATAAATTGAATTTAACTAACATAAGATAGTTTAGTAATTGTGAGTGGGTTAAAACACTCACCTTTGATTTTAAATTGATTTGGAATCCAAAATAAGGCCCAAAATTCAACAGTCTTAGAATTCAACCAAACAAGTTATATAATGTCCAGAATTCCGATATGATCCCAATAGAGAAAACCACACGTGAATCCGAGCTCGTATGCAAAATTTATTAACGTTAGAAGATTGGAAAATTTCGACTTCGGGTCTTACTTCGAGTCGCCGCCTCAATTACCCGGTGCTTGCTGTGAGTTTCTGCCAAAAAGACCCGAAGTAGCTCCAGGGTTTTCACCTCTGGAACTCGAAGCAAACCCAGATCCGCCTTGTTTGGCCTCGAACTCTCTCTGCCCCAAGTCGCTGCAGGGTTTTCTCCTCTGAAACTCGAAGTAAACCTCTTCCCGACTCGAAGTAAACCTAGAGCAAACTTTTTTCTATTTTTTTTTGAAATTAGGTTTTGGAATTTGGCAATTAGGTTTGAGAAGGAGGAAGAAGATGTACGTATAGATATAATAATATGAGAAACAACTAGGGTTTATAACAGCCTATATATAGACAGGGTTGGATCGAAACGACTATGCGACCCAAATAGCCCGTTCTGACCCCGAAACGAAAATGGGTCATCCCATATATCAAAATTGATGTTTTCGATAACTTTAAACTTAATGGAATAGGTTTCAAGTCCTAATTCGATCGTATGAAGAAGTTAGCTTAAAATCAGCTTATTTCAAATTGATTTTAATTAAATTGATTTCTACGCGTTTCGAGTCCGTACGATCAAACGACAAGTCCGATCGCTACGAAACTTGAAACTAGACAATGATTCACTGTTACGGATCCGATAAAACTAGTTTCATTAAAATCCGAGACAGTGGCCAAAATGGCTATTTTCACGTTAATTAAATAAATTAATAATTAATTAATTAAATCACTTTTTCATTCAAATTTGATAGTTAACAAATTTCATCATTTTTAATCACTTAGACATCTATAATGACTTAATACAAGTTTATATAACAATTCAGTGCTGGTTATTACACTAATTACAGTGTTCAATTTCAATTGTAATTAAATCCAATTAACTATAATTTAATCCCAATAAATTGATTTAATTTGATTTTAATCATTATATTCGATCAATTATTACTCTAATAGCATACTTAATATTTGTTGATTTCTTATTTCACTAATATGCTACAATTTCAATCTTTTTATTTGTATTAACTACCATATTTCATTTATATTGAATTTTTGTCAATTTCACACATTAATTATAATTTAAAATTCCAAATTAATTTATTTATCTTGATTTCACTCTTTTATTAATCAAATATTACATTATGAATAAAATTAACATTTCTATTCCTTTTATTACATTCACAATTTACAGTTATTGTCTTAACTCACATTAATGTAACATTTAATGACATTCAATTGCAATTGATTAAATGAATTAGTAACAAATAACAATTGTCACCATTTCTATATTTAATCACATTTGTAAGTTTATTGTTTACAACAAAAGTTATAACAACTTACACTATACTAATTCTACAATTATTAATTTAACCTACATTAACTGCACTAATTAAGTGAATTAATTGCAATTGATTTCAAATTTAATTTAATAGGCTAAATAAATAGGTAACATATAATAATTGTCACCATTAACTTTTGGTCACACCTTACAAGTTTATTATCCACAACAAGGGTTATAATTAATACTACAACACTAATTTTATTCAATTACAATTTATTACACATTATTTCATTAATTAATCAACATTTAAATTATAAATTATTCTTTAAATCCAATTATTAATTAATATATACATTACTAAAATTTATTTACAATCTATACCAATTATAACTTTTTTAACCCTTTTAATTAATTGGAATTTCATTCAAAGCAATTATAAATTACCTTAAATTAATACTATTACATTTTATTCCAATTATATTCTTATTATTTAAATCACAAGTTTTTTTATTTCTTCCCACATTAAATCACAAAACCTTACTAAATTAATAAATTTTAATTATCGAAAATTATGGGTCGTTACACATGTAACGACCCGTAATTTTCGATAATTAAAATTAGTTGATTTAATAAAGTTTGTAATTTAATGTTGGAAGAAATAAAAATTTGTGATTTAATAATAAGAATATAACTAAAATAAAGTGAAATAGTATTAATTTAAGGTAACTGATAACTGCTTTAAATGCAATTCCAATTAATTAAAAGAATTATAGTTGATATAGGTTGTAAATAGATTATAGTAATGTATGTTTTGATGGATAATTGGATTAAAAGAGCAATTGATAATTCAAATGTTGATTAATTAATGAAATAAGATGTAATTAATTGTAATTGATAATAGTAGTGGGGTAGTAGTAGTTATAACAATTATTTGTAAGTTACATCAACTATCATTGGAAAAGGGACATTAGTTGGAAAGGGATATGCTTGTAACAAGATGTTCAAATTAAGCATCAATAAAATGAACGAATTTTCTTATATTCTTGATTCATTTGATTTATGACACAGTAGTTTAGCACACTTGAATTTTAAATCCTTAAATTTTATGTCTAAAGAAGGTTTAATCTAGTATGAAGATAAAAACTCTATCTAAATGTGAAACATGTGTTAAAGCCAAAATGTGCAAAAAGCCATTTCCCAAATCTGAAGAAAATACAAAGTTACTTGAGTTAATTCATTCCGATATCTGT
Source organism: Allium fistulosum (assembly GCA_030737815.1). Taxonomy (NCBI): domain Eukaryota; kingdom Viridiplantae; phylum Streptophyta; class Magnoliopsida; order Asparagales; family Amaryllidaceae; genus Allium; species Allium fistulosum. Next base: position 100,025,415 of record CM060906.1, on the reverse strand, counting down.
GAATTAAATGGTTTATTAACTAGAGGAGGGGATATATATTTTGTTACTTTTATAGATGATTATTCTAGATATACACATGTTTACTTAATGAGAACCAAAGATCGAACTTTTGATATGTTTAAACACTTCAAAATCACAGTTGAAAATCAAAAGGAAAAGAAAATTTAATATACTACATGATTATAAGGGTGGAGAATGTTTCTCTTTGGAGTTTTATTCATTTTGTGAAGAAACTGGAATTATTCATCAATCAAGTGCACCATATACCCTAAAACAAAATGGTTTGGCTAAACGGAAAAATAGAACATTAAAAGAAATGACTAATGCTACAATCTTGAAAGCCAAACAACATGTAAATTTATGGGGGGAGGCACTTCTAACAGTACGTCATTGACATAACAGAATTCCATCAAGAAAAACAAAAGAATCTCCATATGAATCACTACTACAAAACAGGCCATTTGCATCGCCTCATTTGAATCGGTTGAAGTAAAAACTGATGCAAATAGAACTATTTGCATCAGTTCTGTCTTAATAACCATGCAATTGGTACGTAGAAAGCAATAGGTAATAAAAAATCAAATTTGCATCAGTTGTCACCAACAACCAATGCAAATACGTCGATGCAAATAGTTGTAGTTGCATCGGTTTTAAAGTCAACCGATGCAACTAAATTAATTTGCATCCCTTTCGTTACGCACTTTCGTTAATTCCCGGCATCCCAATTTTTTCTGCCGCCGCTTATTTTCCCATTCGTTTCCAGTATTTCGCCTGCTTCCAAAAAAAAACCCTAGACCTTAACCAAATCCATGATTTAATCAACCAAATTCCTCTCCCATTTTCTCCTTCACCTTCTTCTCCTCTCTCTCATCTTAAACCATAATTTCCTCTAATTAGAAGAAAAAACCCAACGAAGATAAGAGAGATATAGTTATGGCAGATCTTTGGACCCGATAACTTCATATTTGGCAAAGCAAAGCCGGTAATAACTTAGCGAAAGGTCATTATACCGAAGGAGCAAAGTAGTTTTATTTCGTTTTGGATGTCCTTCGGAAGAAGGCTGAGAATTGTGATTGCTTGCAATGTGAGTTTCTATTACATTTCGATTATTTCATTTCACTGAGAATTGTAAAAACGCGGTAACTTCCTTTTCTTTCAATTTTTTTAAATTGAAATCAATGAAAATCAAGTGGCGAATTTGGGTCGTGTTCGATGCTCGCTTGCTGTGAGATTTGCGAGTTCAGGTGTTCGAGAGTAGCGTTTCTGGTTTTGTTCGTGATTGTTGAACGGCGAAGGGGAGTAGGGATGACCACGGTGATTTCAGAGGAGGATGGTGGGATGTAATGAGTTGATGGAGCTTTGGTCATGGAATTGCGGTGGCGATTAGTTCAGGGAGGCAGGCGATTTTGGAGGAAGTGCAATGGTGTTGTGGTGATGCTCGAGAGTCTGGATTAAAGGTGAAAGGGTTGGGTTCACGACATCGTTCAGGTAATTTGACTTTGAGATTACCATTCAGCTTCCGTGCTTTTTGACCCCTCATCAAATTTGGGTTTTTTGAGTTTACTATGCATAGTAGATCATGATGGAAATAGAACTTTGTTCTAATGATTTTCTATCTTCTTCTTTTTACTCTCTTCATCATTCTTACTATAAATTCAAGATACAACATATTGTTTTTTACATAAAAAGTTGTGTATGAAATCAAATATTATAAAACTTTCAGCCAGTCATAATATCTATTTAGTTTTAAAAGTTCATGAACTACTTTCTTATTTTTATGGAGAAAATGATTCAGTTTCTTCACCGCTGCTTGGATATGTGTAAAGTGTTTGTTACATATCAACTTCATTTCTCATGTAATTACCTTCTATAGTTACATCTCATTTATTGCTATTCCTGTACAGGAATACAAATTATATGAAATAAGCTGAAATATACAAGGGCTAAGAGGTTCAAGCATATCGTATTTGTTTATACTGAATTCAATATAGAATTCATGTGCTTTTTGTTAGCTCTAATAGGATTTACAAATTCACCATGGTTGCAACTTAACCAAATTTAGTATTGTTAGTTTTGAACTGATTTATTATTTCATCACAGTCATACCTAAACTAAATTTAGTAAGTGGATTCAATTATTATTCAGTTTTTTCTTTCTTTGGAACAGAATTTATTCCACTTCCATCTAAGATTCCTGGATAAAGTACTCTGCTATATATTGTATGCTTAGTATCATGCCTATCCAGAGAAGTCTATGCCTGAAAATGGATTTTTGTTTGGAATTACAGCCTTAAGATACTCCCAGTAAAGATATCAGAACTATCAGAAGGTGAATGAAGATGAAGTTGCACCAGCTAATTTTGCATAAGCATATCATTTTTCTTTGTTAGTGTATTCATTATAGTTTTATGACCTGCAAGTACTTTTATTTCTATTCGATTATAGTGTATTCATTATAGTGTATTCATTATCATGTTATAGGAATTTAATCTGGTACTAAATATATCCAAGCGACTAAGAAATTAATAATCTCGATACATTTTTGACTGCTAAAAGGATAATCGAAAAGGGTGGGAGTTCCATGGCATCAGTTCCATAACATCAGCTATACTTGGTCAGGTAATATTTGTTTATCTATATTAACCTGTACTGCTCAGCATCAGTTATACGTACTCAAATGTGCTATTTTCAGTTTATGTATTCCTTGTAACCATCTACAAAGTTTGTCAATAAATTTAGCTTCCGCTCCATTTGTTTTAACAATTTATGTTCATAATGACCGGAACATGAGCATCTGATCAAAATATCACTTATGTATACTTTTTTTGCACTGTATTATTTATTACATCTGACCTTAGAAAAAAACCTTAATATCCATCACATAGGAGCAATCTTTGGCATAAATGAATTAAATTGCATATATTCTAAAGAGTTAAGTCTCAATATTTAAGGCAATTACATAATTGTTTTTAGAGCATACCTCTAACTCTCTCAACCTCCTAGTGCATTTGGGGTCAATTGTTGACTCTAGTTCAGGTTGCATGGCCATCTTACAATTTAATAACTAAAGCTTTTGATTATCGTTTTATAGTTACATTGTTATCCTACAATGCAATATCTGAAGCTTTTATTTTATTTTTTGATATTGTACGTTCTAGTTTCATAGGTATACAACCTTTTGTCAACTGTACAAAAGTTCTATATTATGAACTGTAAAAAGTAGCAATAAATGTTTGTATGTGTGCCCTTTGGCTAATTTCTTAGCTTTCTCAGATGTATTTTACACCTTCAATTGTCTTGTCCCAGACCTTTTTAACATGAAGTACAGTCAAGGGTTCTAAGAAAATGTCAGAAACAATTCTTAACAATTTCTTCTGTTCACTAGAAATTTCGGAAGGAAAATTATGATGTTATAACTACTTGGATATTTCTATGATTCACATACCCTTACATATGCTGGAGACTCTTTATTCTTATGTCATGACAGCATTTTTATCTGGTATCTTCTTAACGGCCTACAGTTTAGAGCAGGCATGGACATGTTAGTATTTAATGTATGTTTCAGGTTTTCCATCATCTGCTTGCCTTAGTTTCTGTAGCTTATTCCATGTCAGCCGGAGAGGGTCAATTGTACACCTGTATGGTCCTCATTTCCGAGGCTACTACTCCAGTAGTTAATCTACGTTGGTAACTTTATAGAATTTAAATCAACTGATTTTCTTTGGAATTCTTAAACACTTCCTTTTGCTTATGTTATTTTATTTGTCTTCATGTGTGTTAAGGTTTTTGGACACTGCTGGGTTGAAAAATTCCACTGCGTATCTTGTTAATGGGGGAGTTTTGTTCCTTGGTTGGCTGGTAATTATGTAATTTCTTATATTATTAATTTGCGAAACAAATGCCTTTTTTTCTTTATCTTTCTCTCTACGTTTTTTTTTTCATTTTTTCTTTCGTTTTTTTTCTCAAAGAACCTGATAGATGCTCTGCGTAGTTGACGAGTAAAAATTATATGCTTAAATCAAATACATATTCGATATTATTTTGTCAAATCTTACATTTTCCCTAAAAAGGGATACCATGTTTATTCGGCATTAGTGATAATTTGTTAAGAAGGTTGATTTCAAACTAAGAATACAGATATATGGTAGTTCTCTGTTCAGCACCTTCCAGACTTAAGGCATCTATTAAGACTAGAGTAGTTTGTTGTAAGCATCAACTTAACACAAACTATAGCAATTAACACATACTTGAGATATATAAATAAATTAACCTTTACTCACATGAAGTGTTTTTGTTGTTTCTAATCATGTTTATAGAATTATTAGATATATACATTTGGGTAAAACAGAATTTTGTTTTGAATTGTAATATAAGTAGTGTTTATAATAAACATCTGAATAAGTATGTCGCTTATGATTAATAATTTATGCAGAAAATTCGATAAATATAATTAATACTTGTATCATTATTGTATTTTTGATTACTGGAATATCTCTAAACACACAGACAACACATGCATAGCTACAGTTGAAGACTCTAGACCATGCAGACTCAGTTTTAGACCTAATTCGAATTCAAAAGGATCAAATAGATATGGTATTCATTAACCACAAAATTGTACTCTAGAACTTCCTTCCATATAATGGGCTATACATCTACTAATAATAAAGAGAATTGGTCGTATATGATTCGTTGGTGTTCGTTACTTGAATCGTAATGCCTTTTCAATCTTCATACTCTACATGATCTCTACATCCTGTGCATACGCGTTTTGTGTGTCATACATTCTAATGAATAATGATTATTAAAAGAATCAATACACTAATTTATTAATTTTCATAGATGCTCCACCATTAACTTAATATGAAAATGTTTAGTCTATGGTTATTAACATACAATTTATAGCGCTTTTTTATCTTTTATTTGTTAATTCATGCAGGTTGCAAGAATTCTCTTGTTCATTTACTTGTTTCACCATGTTTACATCCATTATGAACAGGTGAACAACCTCATATATGTATTGTTTGTAAACTATTAATTTCTGTCTATTTTATTTTATCCAATACTATACTAGATAAACTTTCAAAAAATGATAAATCTATAAGATCATTTTGGGACGCACTAACTAAAATAAAAAACATCATCCAAAGATTCATTCTCGATTCCGATGCAGCTTACAACCAGTTGTTTGCTAGTGTTTAATAAGTCAGGCTATGTTTGACTAAATAGAAAATGCTACTTTAGTTTTTTGCCGGGTAAAAGAAAAATGGAGTATCAAAGACAAACATTCATTAAGTATATTACACTGTAACATCTGAACAATTTTACTTAAAAATTGATAAGTATCGAAACAGAATGCAATTTCTTTATGATACATGCATTGCTATAACTCTAAGATGAAAACTAATTTGTTGTAGAAAATATATAATTGTTTGGCGCAATTGAGTCAAAATACCAATTAACCCATCCTGGTTACTTTTCCTTGGTTGTTTCAAGTTCTCGTCATTACGAATTAGTATTTCTCTCCAAGGTTTCAAATCTCGGATTTTGGCCAATATCTCGGGCAAATATCTCGGCTGTCTCGGACGATATTTAAAAGACTTATAACTAACCAAGCTGCCAAATCTCGGATTTTCATCTCGGCTGATCTTGGGGAGATTTAAAACCTTGTTTCTCTCCCTACCAAAGTAAGATGTAAATGCAATTTGCTCACATTAAGTGAAACATTTATTACTCTTTATTTCACTCCTTTATCATATCACACTTTCTTTTTGTGTCAAAAGTTTAAGGAGTCAACATATTATACTTTACGAGATTCGTCTTTGTTCTAAATTTTGGATTCCAGATTTAAAAATACTTGACTTCCTGTTATGATAATGAAGTGAAGGTTGCTTGTGATTTATCCCAAAATTGTTCTTAATATGCATACTAACTGGTTTACCTATCTGTGAAGAGTTATATCAGCAGTTACTTGCAAAAGGCTTGGCTCATTGCTTTGAGGCAAAGTTGTTGTTACTTGATGTTACTGATTTTGCACTGAAGGTAAAAACATGTGATTCGGCAGTCATGTTTATGTTTGCAATATCAAGTTACACTGACATGAGCATTAAAATTTAACTTACAGGTTCAAAGTAAGTTTGGCTCTGGCAAAAAGGATTCTATAAGATTCCAATACCTCTTTGTTCTTTTTGATCATCTTGTGTATACGTGACAATATATTTAAGTTCTGTTCTTCAATCTATCCACTTTTACATTTATCTACATCAATTCTTTGGTGTGGGTCTAATACATACATGATGTTGATCATTTATATCAATGTAATTGATGTACACAGATACAATTTTGAAAAAATATTCATCAACTGTTTTTGAGTCGCTGAGATGATAAAGGCATATCCAGGGTCATGCTGCAATTCATCATCGCCTTCATATTTCTCTTAAATATTTTTAGAACAGAGACCCTTCCATGAAGGTATGTGTAGCTTGTCAGGTTAAGGCATCCATAAGTCATTGCACTTGTTGTGGCATTGGTTAGCATTGAAAGGCGATCAGCAAGGACATCCACTGTTACATTCATTCTCAATGTCCCATGTGCAGGTACCTAGTGGAATACATTGTTCACAATTTAGGTTGTGTCTTTAGATTGAAATTCTAGATGCTATGATTACAGAACGTTTAACATGTTTGTTTTTACTTTTTCAGATGTAAAGAAACAGCAAGTAATGAATTTTTCTTTTATATTACTTATTTTAATATCTGATGTATAATATTTGTCATGTGGCAAACGTATTCCAAAAAAATGTAGCACTATTAATTATGTATTGTATATAAGCTTTAGTGTTGTTTTTGTATGAGCTTTTTAAGAAAACCTGGAATATGTATTTTTGTGTGTCTACATATAACACGTTGCATTTATTTTTTACTACTGACTGTCTGATTATGTACTGTGGAATTTATTTATGTTTTTCATTCTTTTGTAGAATTATTAAATTTGATTATGTATTTTCCATCAAATTTAATTTTGAATGATACTAATATTGCATGCAATAATTGTTTGTTATAATCAATAATATATATAGTCTATTTGAGTACTGTAATAATGGTATCTGAAAATGGTTTTTTTGCATCAGGTGTAAATAGCTGATGCAATAGAGGGATTAGTTTGCATCAGTTGTTATAAAAAACTGATGCAATAGAGGGATTAGTTGCATCGATTTTCATTACAACCGATGCAACATGGGGGCTGTGTCCAAGCAACCAACCATGATATTTTGCATCAGTTGTTAGTAACAACCGATGCAAAAAGGACCTTTTGCATCGGTTTTAGAACTGATGCAAAAGTGTTAAGCCTGTTGCATCGGTTGCATATGCATCGATTGTTGAACTGATGCAAAAGGGGGGTAAACAACCGATGCAAATGGCCTGTTTTGTAGTAGTGAATTATGGAAAGGTAGAAAACCAAGTTTGAAATATTTAAAAGTTTGGGGTTATCTGGCCTTTTATTGAATAACATATCCAAAAAGGAACAAATTAGGTCCAAGAGATTTGAAAGGTGTATTCGCAGGCTATCCTGAGAATTCCAAAACATATTAGGTGCTAGACTTAGACTCTAATGTCATTATAAGTCAAGAGATGTTGAATTTATTGAAAATAAATTCATTGGTGATTCCAATCAAGTCTTAGATCCTACTCGAATTGTTCGTCATAAAGACAATGGAATGGCTAAAAAAAGATTTCTAGTAAAAAAAAGTCTTTAAGCATACCGAATTAACATAAAAGAAGTCAAAGAGCAAGGAAAATTTAAGAGTTGGGACTAGATTTCGTTTCACCTGATGATGTAGTTAATCTTGTCGTAGGTGATAGAAGTAATATTATTGGTAAGATAACTTATGTCCTGAGTACAGAAGAGGATCCTATAACCTTTGAAGAAGTAATGACTTCTAGGTATGCTGCATTCTGGAAAGAAGCAATACAAGATGAAATGGATTCAATTCTATCTAATAATACTAAGGAATTGACCGACTTAACTAATGGATCAAAGCTGATTGGATGCAAATGAGTATTTCATAGAAAATACCATATAGATGGATCGATATAAACTTTCAAAGCAAGACTTATTGCCAAAAGGTTTAGATAGAAGGAACGTATTGATTTCTCCGATACATATGCTCCTGTTGCAAGATTAACATCCATTAGAGTTCTATTTTATCTTGCTTCTATATATGGATTGCATGTACATCAAATGGATGTTATGTAACGACCCTGAATTTTTGACATTTGAAATTTGAATATTTAATTGATTTTAAATATTTGAATGTTAGTTTAATTTGAATTTCAAATCTCAGAGTTTGTTTGGTAATTAAATTAGTGAATTTAATTGTTAAAATTTGAGTAAAATTTTGAATTTGGAGTTTTAAGCTGATTAAAAATATTTTCAAGGCTTAGAAAATTCATATTTATGATGCTGAAGAAAATGGAAGTGTTAAAAATTGAAATTTGAAGTGTTTGTTCAGTTTTGAAATTTTATCGATTAAATCGATATTTGAAAATAGCGTTCCGAGGCGCAGTCTCGGTATTCGATGAAACCAGTTCCATTGGATCCGTAATATTGTATTATTATCGGATTTCAATTTTTGTAACATTTGGAATGATCGTTTGGCCGTGCGATAAGCAAACGCGCTGAAATTAAATCGAAATTTAATATAATAACTGGATTCAAAAAGCTATCTTCTCCATACGATCGAGTTAGGACTCGAAACCTTTTCCATTGTGTTCGGAATAGGCGTATAACATTATGAACACCTAGCGGCATGCCATGATAGGAAGTCGAAATTTTTGGCTTCGTTTTCAAGTCGATTTAAATTTGAATTTAAATTGAATATTTATATTTGTCAACCGCGGTTGATATTATTTCACATTAGCTGTGTTTTCATTCACTTTGTATCACTGTAGCTTTATTGGATTCTCACGCAAACATCATTTCCTCCCCTTTATTTCATTTCACAACCGAACACTTCGACAGTAAGAAGAAGAAAATTATATCCATCGTTCGCAAATAAAAATGGCAGAATGAAATCTCGTCTCCCCCCGTTTATTCAATTCAAATGAACGAAATTTTCTTCATTTCCTCTTAGATTCAAAATCGGCCAAGGCCTTCTCCTATTCAAACCCAAAATCAAAACCCCTCTTTCGTTCTTCCCCTTCTCCTCCCTCAGTTCGAAACCCGAAACCGATGTCGAATCACTTCTCGAAGCCTACACGAAGCCTCAACTTGTCGATTTCCTACTCGATGCTGCCGTTTCCGATCCGAAGCTTCAGACCCGAATCAATCTCGAGATGTACTCGTTTTCAGGCGATTTGCGTTGTCATGTGAGGGATGTAGATCGTTGACAGTGCAGTCTGGGTGCTCGCGAATCTGAACGGCGATGGTCGGGGTTGTGACTGCGTGTTTGAGCGAGGGTCGATGGGATTTTGGTGTAATCGCACGGTTATGTGTGAGTTTGGAGCCACTCGTTGATTTGGGGTAAATTTTCTTTCCAGTGAATATGTTAATAACAATTTACGGTTGCCTTCAGTTTTGAAATTTTGTTTTTTTAATTATAATCTGTCTTGAAGGAAAATGTTTACAGTAAAGTATATATGCCCCTTATTTTTTTTAATTAGAGATTTATATATAAGCATTAGGGAATAATTTGCAATAAGGTAAAGTTTTTGTTTCTAAGAGAAGATTATGACAGTGGGTATATGTACAGTTTGTTTGTTTTAATGTAATAATATATATTTATATATATGAGTATATATATACAGTAAAAGCAGAAGATTATTTTGAAGATATATAGTATATAAATGAACATGCAAAGTTGGGTTTTCATAAAACCTATACAGTTTATTTTGAAAATAAAATAATTTTACACAAACACATATCAAACCTGCTAGTTCATTTTAAAAGAGATAAATTGTTCGATTTACCCGAATATTAATACATTATCAAATGTTTATACAAGGTTAAGAATCGTGAATCAAAACTGGAATGGAAATGGATTGCAAAATAAAAAGCAAAGGTGAGATCCTCTCACTAAAATTAAAATTTGAATTGCAGTTATTGATTGACTATTTGGATGTGGTAGTATATATAGTAGCATATATATATATTTGGAGTTGTTGATTTCCCACATTATATAGCGGATGAGACCCTATGCGCCGCATAATAGCGGATGATATTTTATAAAACCCATATACCGCGATATTCCACCTCGAAGTGGAATTGGTATTTAATTGTTGTGCTAACGTCTGTGGATGCAGGGAAACAGGTTGGAGGGATCCAACAGGATTCCTCAAAACATTTGAATTGGTTTCATATGGTGTGTGTTGATTATTTATAATCTCCGTGTGATTATCTTTGTGATTGAAATTGTTGAAGGCTATAATTTAGTTGAATATATTTTTGGTATCGTAGGATACCAGAAATAGATAAAAATTGGATTTTTAAAAATTCAAGTTAGAAGATTTATAGTAAACATTTTTTTGAGAATTGGATAAATTTAAAAGAAGTTTGAAAAAGATAAAGTTTTATTTTTGAATTATATTGAATAAAATTCCAAATATGGGAAAAAGGCTTAATAAGTGGATTTCGAGTAATATTGTTTATAAGTTGAAGAATTTATTTAAAATTTGGATTTTAAAATAGATTGGAAGAGATAAAAGAATTTGTTTTCTTTAAAAGAAATTTATTTTAAAAAGGGAAATAAATCTGGAAATCAATTTGAAAGTTGATTTGGAGTTGAAAGTGAATATTTGAGAAATCGATTTGAAAATTGTATAAAAAGTGAATATTTGGGAATGTAAATTCAAGATAGAATTTATAAAGGAAAGGGAAATTTGTTTTAAAAATAAACACTGATTTATTTTTAAAAGTGTGGAAATAAATTTACAAATTTGGAATGTAAATTTGAAATAAATCGATAAGGATTTATTTAATTGGTTTAAATGGACCATTTTGAAATGGAAGTGTATTTTCCTTGAAAAGCCGAGTATATTTCCAAAATAATTTTAAATTATAAATGAAGAAATTCTGAAATTGGATTTTAAGGAATATTTTGGAGATAAAGTATTTGAACTCGGCAGATTTCCAGTGGAAATGAATAAATATTTGGAAATATATCCCGTGTAGGGAAATTGATTTGAAATTTGTTTTCAAAAGTTTGAAAGGTGAAGTGATTTGAAATTTGTTTTCAAAGTGATGAAGTGTGGAAAATATATATCTTATGAAGATATTTTGAAATTTAATAATTTGGGAAAATTATTTAAATTGGTTGATTGTTGTGAATGTTGTTGATAGTTACATAACCGACTATCAATATTTGCCTTTGAAATGGCACTTGAATTTGTTTTAAAACAAACGCTCATTATTCGGTTTAGCCGGGAGAGGACTTTGTGTCATATAACCCATTTCGAATAATGATACAACGTAATGGATATCATTTGAAGACCGGTGTTAAAGACCGGGCGTTTGCGAGAACGATAGGATAACCTATTGATTGTCTCTGCACCGAGTAGCTACGGTATAGAGATTCCCTATGTGATGGGAAGTCCAATCGGGATTGTGAATGCCCGGATTTGCAAGGGCTTCTTATGAAGTGCCTTCGGTTCTGTTCGAACCCGGAACAGACTTGTATGGTTGTATGTCTGACATTAATCTTCCAGATATAAAGCTGATTTCTTTCAAATACATTTCTGTTTGGTGGCAGAGAATTTATTCTCTTAGCTTAACACCCTTCACTACTACAAAACAGGCCATTTGCATCGCCTCATTTGAATCGGTTGAAGTAAAAACTGATGCAAATAGAACTATTTGCATCAGTTCTGTCTTAATAACCGATGCAATTGGTACGTAGAAAGCAATAGGTAATAAAAAATCAAATTTGCATCAGTTGTCACCAACAACCAATGCAAATACGTCGATGCAAATAGTTGTAGTTGCATCGGTTTTAAAGTCAACCGATGCAACTAAATTAATTTGCATCCCTTTCGTTACGCACTTTCGTTAATTCCCAGCATTCTAATTTTTTCTGCCGCCGCTTATTTTCCCATTCGTTTCCAGTATTTCGCCTGCTTCCAAAAAAAAACCCTAGACCTTAACCAAATCCATGATTTAATCAACCAAATTCCTCTCCCATTTTCTCCTTCACCTTCTTCTCCTCTCTCTCATCTTAAACCCTAATTTCCTCTAATTAGAAGAAAAAACCCAACAAAGATAAGAGAGATATAGTTATGGCAGATCTTTGGACCCGATAACTTCATATTTGGCAAAGCAAAGCCGGTAATAACTTAGCAAAAGGTCATTATACCGAAGGAGCAAAGTTGTTTTATTCCATTTTGGATGTCCTTCAGAAGAAGGCTGAGAATTGTGATTGCTTGCAATGTGAGTTTCTATTACATTTTGATTATTTCATTTCACTGAGAATTGTAAAAATGCGGTAACTTCCTTTTCTTTCAATTTTTTTAAATCGAAATCAATGAAAATCAAGTGGCGAATTTGGGTCGTGTTCGATGCTCGCTTGCTGTGAGATTTGCGAGTTCAGGTGTTCGAGAGTAGCGTTTCTGGTTTTGTTCGTGATTGTTGAACGGCGAAGTGGAGTAGGGATGGCCACGGTGATTTCAGAAGAGGATGGTGGGATGTAATGAGTTGATGGAGCTTTGGTCATGGAATTGCGGTGGCGATTAGTTCAGGGAGGCAGGCGATTTTGGAGGAAGTGCAATGGTGTTGTGGTGATGCTCGAGAGTCTGGATTAAAGGTGAAAGGGTTGGGTTCGCGACGTCGTTCAGGTAATTTGACTTTGAGATTACCATTCAGCTTCCGTGCTTTTTGGCCCCTCATCAAATTTGGGTTTTTTGAGTTTACTATGCATAGTAGATCATGATGGAAATAGAACTTTGTTCTAATGATTTTCTATCTTATTCTTTTTACTCTCTTCATCGTTCTTACTATAAATTCAAGATACAACCTATTATTTTGTACATAAAAAGTTATGTATGAAATCAAATATTATAAAACTTTCAGCCAGTCATAATATCTATTTAGTTTTAAAAGTTCATGAACTACTTTCTTATTTTTATGGAGAAAATGATTCAGTTTCTTCACCGCTGCTTGGATATGTGTAAAGTGTTTGTTACATATCAACTTCATATCTCATGTAATTACCTTCTATAGTTACATCTCATTTTATTGCTATTCCTGTACAGGAATACAAATTATATGAAATAAGCTGAAATATACAAGGGCTAAGAGGTTCAAGCATATCGTATTTGTTTATACTGAATTCAATATAGAATTCACGTGCTTTTTGTTAGCTCTAATAGGATTTACAAATTCACCATGGTTGCAACTTAACCAAATTTAGTATTGTTAGTTTTGAACTGATTTATTATTTCATCACAGTCATAGCTAAACTAAATTTAGTAAGTGGATTCAATTATTATTCAGTTTTTTCTTTCTTTGGAACAGAATTTATTCCACTTCCATCTAAGATTCCTGGATAAAGTACTCTGCTATATATTGTATGCTTAGTATCGTGCCTATCCAGAGAAGTCTATGCCTGAAAATGGATTTTTGTTTGGAATTACAGCCTTAAGATACTCCCAGTAAAGATATCAGAACTATCAGAAGGTGAATGAAGATGAAGTTGCACCAGCTAATTTTGCATAAGCATATCATTTTTCTTTGTTAGTGTATTCATTATAGTTTTATGACCTGCAAGTACTTTTATTTCTATTTGATTATAGTGTATTCATTATAGTGTATTCATTATCATGTTATAAGAATTTAATCTGATACTAAATATATCCAAGCGACTAAGAAATTAATAATCTCGATACATTTTTGACTGCAAAAAGGATAATCGAAAAGGGTGGGAGTTCCATGGCATCAGTTCCATAACATCAGCTATACTTGGTCAGGTAATATTTGTTTATCTATATTAACCTGTACTGCTCAGCATCAGTTATACGTACTCAAATGTGCGATTTTCAGTTTATGTATTCCTTATAACCATCTACAAAGTTTGTCAATAAATTTAGCTTCCGCTCCATTTGTTTTAACAATTTATGTTCATAATGACCGGAACATGAGCATCTGATCAAAATATCACTTATGTATACTTTTTTTGCACTGTATTATTTATTACATCTGACCTTAGAAAAAAACCTTAATATCCATCACATAGGAGCAATCTTTGGCATAAATGAATTAAATTGCATCTATTCTAAAGAGTTAAATCTCAATATTTAAGGCAATTACATAATTGTTTTTAGAGCATACCTCTAACTCTCTCAACCTTCTAGTGCATTTGGGGTTAATTATTGACTCTAGTTCAGGTTGCATAGCCATCTTACAATTTAATAACTAAAGCTTTTGATTATCGTCTTATAGTTACATTGTTATCCTACAATGCAATATCTGAAGCTTTTATTTTATTTTTTGATATTGTACGTTCTAGTTTCATAGGTATACAACCTTTTGTCAACTGTACAAAAGTTCTATATTATGAACTGTAAAAAGTAGCAATAAATGTTTGTATGTGTGCCCTTTGGCTAATTTCTTAGCTTTCTCAGATGTATTTTACACCTTCAATTGTCTTGTCCCAGACCTTTTTAACATGAAGTACAGTCAAGGGTTATAAGAAAATGTCAGAAACAATTCTTAACAATTTCTTCCGTTCACTAGAAATTTCGGAAGGAAAATTATGATGTTATAACTACTTGGATATTTCTATGATTCATATACCCTTACATATGCTGGAGACTCTTTATTCTTATGTCATGACAGCATTTTTTTCTGGTATCTTCTTAATGGCCTATAGTTTAGAGTAGGCATGGACATGTTAGTATTTAATGTATGTTTCAGGTTTTCCATCATCTGCTTGCCTTAGTTTCTGTAGCTTATTCCATGTCAGCCGGAGAGGGTCAATTGTACACCTGTATGGTCCTCATTTCCGAGGCTACTACTCCAGTAGTTAATCTACGTTGGTAACTTTATAGAATTTAAATCAACTGATTTTCTTTGGAATTCATAAAAACTTCCTTTTGCTTATGTTATTTTATTTGTCTTCATGTGTGTTAAGGTTTCTGGACACTGCTGGGTTGAAAAATTCCACTGCATATCTTGTTAATGGGGGAGTTTTGTTCCTTGTTTGGCTGGTAATTATGTAATTTCTTATATTATTAATTTGCGAAACAAATGCCTTTTTTCTTTATCTTTCTCTCTACGTTTTTTTTCCATTTTTTCTTCCGTTTTTTTTCTCAAAGAACCTGATAGATGCTCTGCGTAGTTGATGAGTAAAAATTATATGCTTAAATCAAATACATATTCGATATTATTTTATCAAATCTTACATTTTCCCTAAAAAGGGATACCATGTTTATTCGACATTAGTGATAATTTGTTAAGAAGGTTGATTTCAAACTAAGAATACATATATATGGTAGTTCTCTGTTCAGCACCTTCCAGACTTAAGGCATCTATTAAGACTAGAGTAGTTTGCTGTAAACATCAACTTAACACAAACTATAGCAATTAACACATACTTGAGATATATAAATAAATTAACCTTTACTCACATGAAGTGTTTTTGTTGTTTCTAATCATGTTTATAGAATTATTAGATATCTACATTTGGGTAAAACATAATTTTGTTTTGAGTTGTAATATAAGTAGTGTTTATAATAAACATCTGAATAAGTATGTCGCTTATGATTAATAATTTATGTAGAAAATTCGATAAATATAATTAATACTTGTATCATTATTGTATTTTTGATTACTGGAATATCTCTAAACACACAGACAACACATGCATAACTACAGTTGAAGACTCTAGACCATGCAGACTCAGTTTTGGACCTAATTCGAATTCAAAAGGATCAAGTAGATATGGTATTCATTAACCACAAAATTGTACTCTAGAATTGCCTTTCATATAATGGGCTATACACCTACTAATAATAAAGAGAATTGGTCGTATATGATTCGTTGGTGTTCGTTACTTGAATCGTCAATGCCTTTTCAATCTTCATACTCTACATGATCTCTACATCCTGTGCATACGCGTTTGTGTGTCATACATTCTAATGAATAATGATTATTAAAAGAATCAATACACTAATTTATTAATTTTCATAGATGCTCCACCATTAACTTAATATGAAAATGTTTAGGCTATGGTTATTAACATACAATTTATAGTGCTTTTTTATCTTTTATTTGTTAATTCGTGCAGGTTGTAAGAATTCTCTTGTTCATTTACTTGTTTCACCATGTTTACATCCATTATGAACAGGTGAACAACCTCATATATGTATTGTTTGTAAACTATTAATTTCTGTCTATTTTATTTTATCCAATACTATACTAGATAAACTTTCAAAAGATGATAAATCTATAAGATCATTTTGGGACGCACTAACTAAACTAAAAAACAACATCCAAAGATTCATTCTCGATTCCGATGCAGCTTACAACCAGTTGTTTGATAGTGTTTAATAAGTCAGGCTATGTTTGACTAAATAGAAAATGCTACTTCAATTTTTTTCCGGGTAAAAGAAAAATGGAGTATCAAGGACAAACATTCATTAAGTATATTACACTGTAACATCTGAACAATTTTACTTAAAAATTGATAAGTATCGAAACAGAATGCAATTTCTTTATGATACATACATTGCTATAACTCTAAGATGAAAACTAATTTGTTGTAGAAAATATATAATTGTTTGGCGCAATTGAGTCAAAATACCAATTAACCCATCCTGGTTACTTTTCCTTGGTTGTTTCAAGTTCTCGTCATTACGAATTAGTATTTCTCTCCCTACCAAAGTAAGATGTAAATGCAATTTGCTCACATTAAGTGAAACATTTATTACTCTTTATTTCACTCCTTTATCATATCACACTTTCTTTTTGTGTCAAAAGTTTAAGGAGTTAACAGATTATACTTTACGAGATTCGTCTTTGTTCTAAATTTTGGATTCCAGATTTAAAAATACTTGACTTCCTATTATGATAATGAAGTGAAGGTTGCTTGTGATTTATCCCAAAATTGTTCTTAATATGCATACTAACTGGTTTACCTATCTGTGAAGAGTTATATCAGCAGTTACTTGCAAAAGGCTTGGCTCATTGCTTTGAAGCAAAGCTGTTGTTACTTGATGTTACTGATTTTGCACTGAAGGTAAAAACATGTGATTCGGCAGTCATGTTTATGTTTGCAATATCAAGTTACACTGACATGAGCATCAAAATTTAACTTACAGGTTCAAAGTAAATTTGGCTCTGGCAAAAAGGATTCTGTAAGATTCCAATACCTCTTTGTTCTTTTTGATCATCTTGTGTATACGTGACAATATATTTAAGTTATGTTCTTCAATCTATCCACTTTTACATTTATCTACATCAATTCTTTGGTGTGGGTCTAATACATACATGATGTTGATCATTTATATCAATGTAATTGATGTACACAGATACATTTTTGAAGAAATATTCATCAACTGTTTTTGAGTCGCTGAGATGATAAAGGCATATCCAGGGTCATGCTGCAATTCATCATCGCCTTCATATTTCTCTTAAATATTTTTAGAACAGAGACCCTTCCATGAAGTTATGTGTAGCTTGTCAGGTTAAGGCATCCATAAGTCATTGCACTTGTTGTGGCATTGGTTAGCATTGAAAGGCGATCAGCAAGGACATCCACTGTTACATTCATTCTCAATGTCCCATGTGCAGGTACCTAGTGGAATACATTGTTCACAATTTAGGTTGTGTCTTTAGATTGAAATTCTAGATGCTATGATTACAGAACGTTTAACATGTTTGTTTTTACTTTTTCAGATGTAAAGAAACAGCAAGTAATGAATTTTTCTTTTATATTACTTATTTTAATATCTGATGTATAATATTTGTCATGTGGAAAACGTATTCCAAAAAAATGTAGCACTATTAATTATGTATTGTATATAAGCTTTAGTGTTGTTTTTGTATGAGCTTTTTAAGAAAACCCGGAATATGTATTTTTGTGTGTCTACATATAACACGTTGCATTTATTTTTTACTACTGACTGTCTGATTATGTACTGTGTAATTTATTTATGTTTTTCATTCTTTTGTAGAATTATTAAATCTGATTATGTATTTTCCATCAAATTTAATTTTGAATGATACTAATATTGCATGCAATAATTGTTTGTTATAATCAATAATATATATATAGTCTATTTGAGTACTGTAATAATGGTATCTGAGAATGGTTTTTTTGCATCAGGTGTAAATAGCTGATGCAATAGAGGGATTAGTTTGCATCAGTTGTTATAAAAAACTGATGCAATAGCGGGATTAGTTGCATCGGTTTTCATTACAACCGATGCAACATGGGGGCTGTGTCCAAGCAACCAACCATGATATTTTGCATCAGTTGTTAGTAACAACCGATGCAAAAAGGACCTTTTGCATCGGTTTTAGAACTGATGCAAAAGTGTTAAGCTTGTTGCATCGATTGCATATGCATCGGTTGTTGAACTGATGCAAAAGGGGGGTAAACAACAGATGCAAATGGCCTGTTTTGTAGTAGTGCTTCTCTGAGACGTACGAGCTCAGAGGTTATGTAGTTGAAGGTTATCAGTGATATACTCCCAACGTGGTACTGTGGCATGCTAAGTGTTGTTGTGTGTTGCTGATCATTTGTGATCAAAGCATGGCTTTCGTGTAAAGCGTAGCTTTGTGGACGAGACCTCATCGGACCTCACAACCCGGAAATGGTCGAAACAGGAAAGATGCGACAAGGTTATGAGGGTCGCGCCCTTTAGGGTATGTCATTTCCTTTTGGAAAAAGGTGATATTATGGTATGGAGCCCAGATATTTACCTGTGTGGTTGCTCCAATCTCATTTACTGTGTGATTGTTGCTTTGTGATCGAGGGCCCTCGGATAAAGGTCCCAAAGGACCGGGGGGTGGCATACTCGAGTAGTAGTTACCTAGTGACAGAGGTAACCCGACCTTGTGTTGGCAGAGATCCGGGTAGGTTCTCGGGACGTCCCTCCAGAGGCATTTCCATGTGGCAGTAGGAAGTTCCTTAGCCTGACCATTTGTTGGAAAATCCAAAGAAATAATACGAGCCTTGTACGGTTTTAGTTGTATAACCTGCTATGGAATATGGCGGTAACCTGCAATTGAACATAGTAGCTATAGTAGGCATACAATAATGGTTGTATGTTGGCTAAGATTAATATTATAGTTTCGAAATGTTTTCGACACTATGCACTAGTCATAATATTAAAAGGATTTTGCGTATCAAGCATGTTTGACTATCATAAGGAGAAATCTCCTCCAATTCTGCGTTTGCATTGTGTGTGTGGCGGGAGGCCTTATGGTAGTTTCATTTTCCAAAAGCATTGCGAATTTATTTTATTTTCTTTGTGAAAATAACTGTTTTACGATCTCACACCAGTCACCATGACTGACTCGGAGTTTATTGTTCCCTTTCTAAACTCTGGGTGCCCATAAGTTTCCACACGGGCAGCCTAGAGTTATGTTATCAGGATATTCTGGATATTTTGGAGCTTTGGAGATGAGATGGATGGCGAGACATACACTCGTACTTATTTATTTATTCCGCTGTGTATTCTACATGGGGACAAGTTTATATAACTGTCCATTATTGTATTGAGTTGTATATTGACTCTCGTTGTTGTATTGTATAAACTGATATAGTTCTTTGTTTAAAAGACTAGTGATTATCTATTATATATTGTTCTGCTGCGAATGTGAGATTCTGATATTGTTGTTGTTTCTGTTTCTTCTTCTACCTCTTCTTTTTAACCCTAATGGTTCGGTTTTTCGGCATTCGATTGCGCGGCATTTGATACAGTGGACGTATTAATGTCGACTTTCGAGCGTTGAAAGATCGTATCGTTACATGTGGTATCAGAGCAATTGGTTAAGCGATAACCCTGGCTCTGTTGGATGTTACTCATTAGAGATAGAGTCAGTAGTACTCTAGAATGAGTGTGAGTGTAATAATTGATATGAGCGCGTATTTGTTAGTGAATATAAAAATTTGTTTTATATTGTGTTGGCTTATCGGTTGATTGTTTATAGATTCTGGTCGGTGCAGTCTGGCCAACTGTGATCGATAGGGGTTTCTAAACTCTTAATAAGATAAACTAACACAGTATTGTTTTAAATAGGGTAAATGAAATAATTTTACCCAAAACTATTTTTGTGTAGAAAAGAAATGATTTTATATGAATTGTTATTGTATATGGTTGTTTGGTTGTTAGGAAGTGATAATATTGAATTATCATCATTGTTATATGGAAACGGAATAAGAAATAATGGTATAACCAAAGATTTGGAGATAAATTCATTTAACAAATGAAATTTATAAATATGAATTGAAGAGATAAGGAAATAAAAATTCATATACGAATGGGATTTGTAAATGTAAACTGTAAATGTGATTTATAATTGGAAATAGAATTCCACGAAAATATTTGGAAATAAAATGTTATGAAATGTAAATAAGTTTGATAACTTATAAAAATATTTGAAATTTGATTGGAATAAGATTCAAATTGAAAGGGAATGAATTTGTGAATGAGCAAATGAGGTTACATTTGTAAATAAATGAATTGGAATTGAAAAAAAATGAAATGAGATTTGATTTGAATCAAGTCGAAGAAAAATCCAAACTTGGAAATAAAATAAAATGGATTGAGCTCAAGTAAACTAACTTGATAATTTATTAATCCATGAAATAATGAATTAGAAGTTGAATCAGTTAAATTAAAGTTGAGTTGTGAGCTAAATTTGGAAATGGTTTGAATTTGCATATAAATTCAAGTAAGTAGTAGAAATAAATTGAAATTTCCTTGTTATTGATAAAGATAAAGTAAATTCAGGATGAATTGAATATGAAAATTTGAAATTTAAAATGGATGAGTGAATATACTAATTGAATTAAATTAGTAGATGGAATGGATTTGATAAATGAATAAAAATCAAATCAAAGATTTAAATTAGAAATTGTTTACAAGGAAATTATAACTTGAGTTTGAGTTGAAATAACTTAAGAAATATTTGGATAAAAGCTCGACTTAAGAAGAAATATTGTGAAATGGTTGTTGTCGAATTTTATTGAATGGTTTTCAATGAAATTTGTTTGATTAATGGAATGCAAATTTAATTGAATGGAATCCATTGGAAATGAAATGGAATTAAAATAAATTGAGTTGGTATTAATTTAAATTAGTTATAAACTAGAATGGATATTCTATTAAGTGAATATCATTGAATTTGCATATAAATGGTTGTCGTTTGACGTAAACAAGATTATATAAGGAATTGCATTATAAACCATTGAATTGAATGTAAATTAGATGAAAGCGATTAAAATTGTATCGAAACTTTATAAATTGCTAATGGAAATTGTTTTGGATGTATTTCTTATGAAAACTATGTGTTTACTATTGAAAATAAGTGAAATGTTAATAGAATTCCTATATATGTCACTTACATATTTGAATTGAGTAAGTACAGGTACCGGGGGCCGTTTGGCTGCATTTGGTCGCGCAAATAGCTAAATAAATAAGCCGCTTTGCTTAAAATGCTATTAAAGGTACGCCTACGCAATACAAAATAGGAAATATGAACTATTTTTGTTTTTCCGACCGAGTGGGTCGATGTATATATATTTATATCTTTTGTCAAATTGCAAAATCTCCTCCGTACAAAGGAGACTCCGCCAAAATTTTCTGAAAATTTTAAGAGTTAGAAAATTTTTGAAATTTTTGGAAATTTTCACTTAACGACAAGTGATTTCAAATTTGAATTTGAGATAAGGTAAATAGAATTCAATATCTAAAATGAACTAAATTGAATTCATATGGAATTGAAAATGCAAAGTTGAATGGAAATGAATATATAACTCTGTTAGTGAAGTGAAAATAAATATAAGCAGTATGTAAATACTTATGTTGAACTTAAGAAATGAAAGAATGAAATTCTTAAGTAAAATGGGTATTGGGAATCCAATAAGTGAATTTGGCCATTGTTGTTAAGTAAAGTATACAGGGATTATAAAGGCTATAGGAAAATGGAATTGGATTTTGATTTCGAAGAAAAGGTATGTATTTAAAATTTCTGTATGAAATTTGACTGGGTTTTTTATTTTGCCACTTGGCATTTTGTTTTCTATTGGAATTTGGGAGTCCGTAGGGACATTTTGTAGTTGTACCGAGTTAGCCGCACAAAGGAGACGTTGGCGAAATTTTTCTAAAATTTAGAGAGTTAGAAAATTTTTGAGAAATTTTGGATAATTTAAAATTTGAATTTAAATTTAAATTTGAATTGTAAAGTAAAATAAAGTTGTTTGGAAACTATGGTTAAGATTTGGACAGTTAGTTGAAATGATGATCTTTAATAAAAAGATTCGAGTTGATAAGTTGATAAAACTGTTTGGTTTTGGGAAAATGATAAACGGGATGAAGCATTCTTCTTAACTTGTAATTTCGGGACGAAATTCTTTTAAGGGGGGAAGAATGTAACGACCCTGAATTTTTGACATTTGAAATTTGAATATTTAATTGATTTAAATATTTGAATGTTAGTTTAATTTGAATTTCAAATATCAGAGTTTGTTTGGTAATTAAATTAGTGAATTTAATTGTTAAAATTTGAGTAAAATTTTGAATTTGGAGTTTTAAGCTGATTAAAAATATTTTCAAGGCTTAGAAAATTCATATTTATGATGCTGAAGATAATGGAAGTGTTAAAAATTGAAATTTGAAGTGTTTGTTCAGTTTTGAAATTTTATCGTTTAAATCGATATTTGAAAATAGCGTTCCGGGGCGCAGTCTCGGAATTCGACGAAACCAGTTCCATTGGATACGTAATATTGTATTTTATCGGATTTCAATTTTCGTAACATTTGGAGTGATCGTTTGGCCGTGCGATAAGCAAACGCGCTGAAATTAAATCAAAATATAATATAATAACTGGATTCAAAAAGCTATCTTCTCCATACGATCGAGTTAGGACTCGAAACCTTTTCCATTTTGTTTGGAATAGGCGTATAACATTACGAACGTCTAGCGGCACGCCTTGATAGGAAGTCGAAATTTTTGGCTTCGTTTTCGAGTCGATTTAAATTTGAATTTAAATTGAATATTTATATTTGTCAACTACGGTTGATATTATTTCACATCAGCTGTGTTTTCATTCACTTCGTATCACTGTAGCTTTACTGGATTCTCACGCAAACATAATTTCCTCCCCTTTTATTTCATTTCACAGCCGAACACTTCGACCGTAAGAAAACGAAAATTATATCCATCGTTCGCAAATAAAAATGGTAGAATGAAATCTCGTCTCCCCTCGTTTATTCAATTCAAACGAACGAAAATTTCTTCCTTTCCTCTCAGATTCAAAATCGGCCGAGCCCTTCTCCTATTCAAACCCAAAATCAAAACCCCTCTTTTGTTATTTCCCTTCTCCTCCCTCAGTTTGAAACCCGAAACCGACGTCGAATCACTTCTCGAAGCCTACACGAAGCCTCAGCTTGTCGATTTCCTACTCGATGCTGCCATTTCCGATCCGAAGCTTCAGACCCGAACCAATCTCGAGCTGTACTCGTTTTCAGGCGATTCACGTTGTCTTGTGAGGGATGTAGATCATTGATAGTGCAGTCTGGGTGGTCGCGAATCTGAACGGCGATGGTCGGGGTTGTGACTGTGTGTTTGAGTGAGGGTCGATGGGATTTTGGTGGAATCGCTCGGTTACGTGTGAGCTCGGAGCCACTCGTTGATTTGGGGTAAATTTTCTTTCTAGTGAATATGTTAATAACAATTTACGGTTGCCTTCAGTTTTGAAAAAAAAAATATTTTAATTATAATCTGTCTTAAAGGAAAATGTTTACAGTAAAGTATATATACCCCTTTTTTTTTAATTAGAGATTTATATATATGCATTAGGGAATAATTTGCAATAAGATAAAGTTTTTGTTTCTAAGAGAAGATTATGACAGTGGGTATATGTACAGTTTGTTTGTTTTAATGTAATAATATATATTTATATATATGAGTATATATATATAGTAAAAGCAGAAGATTATTTTGTAGATATATAGTATATAAATGAACATGCAAAGTTGGATTTTTATAAAACCTATACAGTTTATTTTGAAAATAAAATAATTTTACATAAACACATATCAAACCTGCTAGTTCATTTTAAAAGAGATAAATTGTTCGATTTACTCGAATATTAATACATTATCAAATGTTTATACAAGGTTAAGAATCGTGAATCAAAACTGGAATGGAAATGGATTGCAAAATAAAAAGCAAAGGTGAGATCTTCTCACTCAAATTAAAATTTGAATTGCAGTTATTGATTGACTGTTTGGATGTGGTAGTATATATAGTAATATATATATATATATTTGGAGTTGTTGATTTCCCGCATTATATAGCGGATGAGACCCTATGCGCCGCATAATAGCGGATGATATTTTATAAAACCCATATACAGCGATATTCCACCTCGAAGTGGAATTGGTATTTAATTGTTGTGCTAACGTCTGTGGATGCAGGGAAACAGGTTGGAGGGATCCAACATGATTCCTCAAAACATTTGAATTGGTTTCGTATATTGTGTGTTGATCATTTATAATCTCCGTGTGATTATCTTTGTGATTGAAATTGTTGAAGGCTATAATTTAGCCGAATATATTTTTGGTATCGTAGGATACCAGAAATAGATAAAAATTGGATTTTTAAAAATTCAAGTTAGAAGATTTATAGTAAACATTTTTTTGAGAATTGGAAAAATTTAAAAGAAGTTTGAAAAAGATAAAGTTTTATTTTTGAATTATATTGAATAAAATTCCAAATACGGGAAAAAGGCTTAATAAGTGGATTTCGAGTATATTGTTTATAAGTTGAAGAATTTATTTAAAATTTGGATTTTTAAATAGATTGGAAGAGATAAAGGAATTTGTTTTCTTAAAAAAGAATTTGTTTTCTTTAAAAAGAATTTGTTTTCTTTAAAAGGAATTTATTTTAAAAAGGGAAATAAATCTGGAAATCAATTTGAAAGTTGATTTGGAGTTGAAAGTGAATATTTAAGAAATCGATTTGAAAATTGTATAAAAAGTGAATATTTGGGAATGTAAATGCAAGATAGAATTTATAAAGGAAAGGGAAATTTGTTTTAAAAATAAACACTGATTTATTTTTAAAAGTGTGGAAATAAATTTACAAATTTGGAATGTAAATTTGAAATAAATCGATAAGGATTTATTTAATTGGTTTAAATGGACCATTTTGAAATGGAAGTGTATTTTCCTTGAAAAGCCGAGTATATTTCCAAAATAATTTTAAATTATAAATGAAGAAATTCTGAAATTGGATTTTAAGGAATATTTTGGAGATAAAGTATTTGAACTCGGCAGATTTCCAGTGGAAATGAATAAATATTTGGAAATATATCCCGTGTAGGGAAATTGATTTTAAATTTGTTTTCAAAAGTTTGAAAGGTGAAGTGATTTGAAATTTGTTTTCAAAGTGATGAAGTGTGGAAAATATATATCTTATGAAGATATTTTGAAATTTAATAATTTGGGAAAATTATTTAAATTGGTTGATTGTTGTGAATGTTGTTGATAGTTACATAACCGACTATCAATATTTGCCTTTGAAATGGCACTTGAATTTGTTTTAAAACAAACGCTCATTATTCGGTTTAGCCAGGAGAGGACTTTGTGTCATATAACCCATTCCGAATAATGATACAACGTAATGGATATCATTTGAAGACCGGTGTTAAAGACCGGGCGTTTGCGAGAACGATAGGATAACCTATTGATTGTCTCTGCACCGAGTAGCTACGGTACAGAGATTCCCTATGTGATGGGAAGTCCGATCGGGATTGTGAATGCCCGGATTTGCAAGGGCTTCTTAGTAAGTGCCTTCGGTTCTGTTCGAACCCGGAACAGACTTGTATGGTTGTATGTCTGACATTACACTTTGAGATATAAAGCTGATTTCTTTCAAATACATTTCTGTTTGGTGGCGGAGAATTTATTCTCTTAGCTTAACACCCTTCTCTGAGACGTACGAGCTCCGAGGTTATGTAGTTAAAGGTTATCAGTGATATACTCCCAATGTGGTAGTGTGGCATGCTAAGTGTTTCTGTGTGTTGCTGATCATTTGTGATCAAAACATGGCTTTCGTGTAAAGCGTAGCTTTGTGGACGAGACCTCATCGGACCTCACAACCCGGAAATGGTTGAAACAGGAAAGATGTGGCAAGGTTATGATGGTCGCGCCCTTTAGGGTATGTCATTTACTTCTAGAAAAAGATGATATTATGGTATGGAGCCCAGATATTTACCTGTGTGGTAGCTCCAATCTCATTTACTGTGTGATTGTTGCTTTGTGATCGAGGGCCCTCGGATAAAGGTCCCAAAGGACCGGGGGGTTGCATACTCGAGTAGTAGTTACCTAGTGATAGAGGTAACCCGGCCTTGTGTTGGTAGAGATCCGGGTAGGTTCTCGGGACGTCCCTCCAGAGGCGTTTCCATGTGGCAGTAGGAAGTTCCTTAGCCTGACCATTTGTTGGAAAATCCAAAGAAACAATACGAGCCTTGTACGGTTTTAGTTGTATAACCTGCTATGGAATGTGGCGGTAACCTGCTATTGAACATAGTAACTATAGTAGGCATACAATAATGGTTGTATGTTGGCTAAGATTAATATTATACTTTCGAAATGTTTTCGACACTATGCACTAGAGATAATATTAAAAGGATTTTGCGTATCAAGCATGTTTGACTATCATAAGGAGAAATCTCCTCCAATTCTGCGTTTGCATTGTGTGTGTGGCGGGAGGCCTTATGGTAGTTTCATTTTCCAAAAGCATTGCGAATTTCTTTTATTTTCTTTGTGAAAATAACTGTTTTACGATCTCACACCAGTCACCATGACTGACTCGGAGTTTATTGTTCCCTTTCTAAACTCTGGGTGCCCATAATTTTTCGCATGGGCAGCCTAGAGTTATGTTATCGGGATATTCTAGATATTATGGAGCTTTGGAGACGAGCTGGATGGCGAGATGTACACTCGTACTTATTTATTTAGTCCGCTGTGTATTCTGTATGGGGACAAGTTTATATAACTGTCCATTGTTGTGTTGAGTTGTATATTGACTCTCGTTGTTGTATTGTATAAACTGATACAGTTCTTTGTTTTAAAGACTAGTGATTATCTATTATATATTATTCCGGTGCGAATGTGAGATTCTGATATTGTTGTTGTTTCTGTTTCTTCTTCTTTATTTTTCTTATGTCTTCTTCTACCTCTTATTTTTAACCCTAATGGTTTGGTTTTCTGGCATTCGATTGCGCGGCATTTGATACAGTGGACGTATTAATGTCGACTTTAAGCGTCGAATGATCGTATCGTTACATGTTAAGACTTTCCTTTTAAGTGGTAAACTAGACGAAGAAGTATACATGGAACAACCAGAAAGTTTTGTTATACTTGGAAATGGGCACAAAGTTTGCAAGCTTGTTAAGTCCTTATATGGATTGAAACAAGTACCAAAATAGTGGCATGAGAGGTTTGATTCTGTGATTTTATCTAATGGTTTCAAGCATAATAATGTAGACAAAGGTATCCATTCGAAATTTACTGAAAGTTATGGTATTGTCATGTGTACATGGATGATCTACTCATATTTGGCACAAATATGGAAGGCATTAATAAGACCAAGAAATATATAACATTTTGTTTTAAGATGAAAGATCTAAAATAAGTTGACACTATATTAGGAATCAAAGTAAGGAAACATAGTGGAGGATATGCCTTATGTCAATCTCATTACATTGGAAAATTTCTTCTTAAATATAAATACTTAAATGTTAAAGAAGCAAATAGTCCCTATGGTTCTTCTATGAAATTATTTGCAAATTCTGTGAGGCAATAGCTTAACTAGAATATGCAAGAATTATTGACTGTCTTATGTATACAATGCACTATACTCGCCCGATATAGCATCTGCAGTATGCAAGTTATGTAGATATATGCACAAACCAAGTGTTGCATATTGAAAAGAAATTTGTAGAATCCTTGGTTATCTTAAAATAACCATCGATTTAGGACTTTAGTATGATATTTCCCAACAATTCTAGAAGGATATTCAAATGCAAGTGGAGGAAAACCTGAAAATGAAAATAGAGGAACTAATGGATGGACTTTTACTCTTGAAGGTAGTGCTATATCTTAGGCCTCCAAGAAACAAACAGTCATAACACATTCTACGATGGAAGCCAAATTTATTGCCTTATATACATCGGGTAAGGAGGTAGAATGGCTAAGAAATTTATTATTAGAAATAAAGTTGTGGCCACAACCAATGTTAGCCATTTCTGTAGATTATGATAGCGAAGTTACATTGTCTAGAGCTTATAATAAGATTTATAATGGAAAGTCTAGACATATAAGTCTAAGTCATGCATATGTTTGACAATTAATTGTAGATGGTATCATTACTATTGTGTTTGTAGTATCAAAGAAAAATTTGGTAGACCCGCTAACAAATGGATTGCCAAAAGAAATGGTGAAAGCTACTAGTAGTGCAATGAGTCTGAAACCATCCTAATCACCTACAATGGAAATTAAAACTTAAACCACATTGTCTAAAGGTTTAAATGGTAAGAACAAGCTGTAGACAACTGATTGATAAACATTAATTATATTGTTACATTTTGTGTTGACCATTTTTCCATAGTAACAAGGATAAAAAAGAATGGACATCTATACGAACATAAGAAATAATGTTTCAATGAAGTTTGCATATAGCTTTATAAATGTTCATGAACATCAGGACAAAATTATTAACCAGTCTATAGTTTTGGCATTTTACAGAAGCATGATAATATTTATTTTTTCATATATTTCATTAAATCACATAGGATTTTGGTTCAAGTATTTACCACCAAACATTTTGTTGGAACTTAAATGTATGAACTAAACAGGAAGTTTAAACTGAAATGTACTTTCTTGTATGCATAAATGTATAATATTACAATCTACTGGGGGATTATTGGAAGATTGAAATATTAAATCGTCTTACATTGCAAAAACTTCTCAACTATTCCTATATATATATATTAGATTAGATAATAAAATGGTGTGAAATGAAAAGACTTGGGCTTAAGGAATTGGTGCATATGAGCTCGAGCCTATAAAATAAATATTAATATGTCACAAGATGGGCATTTGGGCACGTACGCGACCAAAATTGAATAAATTCAACCGTTGCCAAATTGTCAAAAAATTAAATTTTCATTTTTCAAATGAACAGACACATCTTTTCCTGAATTGGCTGTTGCATTTTGAATGAACACACTTCTATTCATGAATTGACTGATGTACAATAATCACATCCCTCCCAAAATCCACTTCGTGCTTTATATAAACACATCAAATCAAGCAAGAAGAAATCATCTTCTTCCTCCAAAACTCCTCTCCATTTTCTGTTTTAAGTTTTTGTAAAATTACAATTTCGTTCGTGCGCCCAACTACTATTGTTCAAAAGACTATTTGTTGTATCCAGGAGAAATTTCACCTTTATTCCCAAAGCAGCATTCTTTACAGTGGAGGTGAATAATTCCTTAAGGAAAGCATAATCATAACATGCCTCGAATATTCATTCCTGGATTTCACTTCTGATTTGATTTCCAAAATAATGTATTAGTACGATTCATTTATTTTATCGTTAGCAGAACACTATGCTTGTGGTTATATATTTATACACGATACTTCCATATGGTATGCTAAACGCCTATGCTCTCCATAAACATGGACATCTCTGTATCGACACTCTTCTTGAGTGTTTTTTTGTTCGTACTCCAATTACATTTGCTCAAAATTGCCGGGCCAATACAATCAGCTTAAAAACTTCAATATCAACAGGGTAGGAAAGGCAATTGTGTAAGTGAGAATGGATCCAGACTTGTCTATTCATTAGTAAACCTTCCATTATGTTAATATTTTGAGCAATACTTTTTTTCTTAATTTTGTGATGTTGTATTAAGGTTGACAGATCCTTATAGTTTTGTATGAACTGAATATATAGTAGATACATGTGACTAGATTACCAAATTTCTTGCATGGTGTTACAATTATATAATATCTTTAAAACTAGTGCGTATTCGTGCTACACATACAGGTTATAATTATGTTTTTTTCGAACCTAGTTGAGTATATTTTTCACAATTAACTTAAGGAAAAACCATTATTTCTAAGATATATTTTACATTTAGATATTATTTATATTTTGAATATTCATAATTAATTATCCAGAAAACACATTTGTATGTCATTGTGTACGTCTGTACATCTACACTTATGCACTATACAAAAGGAGACTAAAATATTTCGTAATACACTTATAAATAATTATGCAGATGCACATATCAAATTTTAGGCTATAAGGCTAAAACATTGATTTGAGAGATCATTATGAATAAAATAACTCATACACAATGGCTCAATTTAAGTAACTATGCGCACATATAAAACATATAAAAAATTATTACATTGCGCATATGCTACCAATGTACAATAATGGGAAATTTATGAATTAGTTTGCATGTGATTAGTAGACGTAAACTGAATAACATCGAACACTCAAAAAATTTGAGCTAAACATACTACCACAAAATTTAAAATCTTAGAAAGGTCTAGTGATAATACATAATTATCTGCTTTACTCTTCCAAGCATTGTTTCATATTCCGCAATTTCAGTTACTAAGGAAACTAATATTGCTAGTCACCAAGATAAAACTACCGTACAAAGATTAATATTACTATATAAAGAGTTGGAAATATTAAAATATGAAAGAACAAATTAAATGGGAAATAACAACATTGGAAATTCACAAATCCTTAAATTTGACCTTTCTCCCATTTCTCCATTATTGCTTCCTTGTCTTTATTAGTATTAAGTAAACAACAAAATAATTAAAATAAAAAACTACTTGATCAAGTGAAACTGGTATAAAGTTATTCAATATTCAAAACTTATAAAATTCATCACAATTTTCTAGGAAAGTCTACAACAAAAATTATGTAATAATAGACTTTGGTGTATATGGATTTTTGAGGAATGTGTATGCCTAGCTATGGTTTAACATGGCCATAATGTAGATTCTAATCTGAAATTTATGCATCTATTTTGAGGTTTAATTTTTGTTAAAATTATATACGTGAATTAAATTCCCTTAAGTAAGTAAGGAATTATTTGAATTTGTTATTCTTTTTATAAAGCTTTTATTCGTTATGTAACAACCCGCATATTTTACGATCTATATATTTAAATGTTTAATTTAAATATAGCATCGTTAGTCGGATTTTAGTCCGAAACAGTCACTATTCGTAGGAGAACAGTCGAATTAGTGAAAAGTCTATGTGGATAGTGCTATTTGGAAGTGCCTATTTGAAAACACATTCAAACAAAAATTAAGACGTCTGAAATGGGTCGTTTAGACGTCTGAAATTGTTCGAGTCAATCTAGAAAGGAAATAGGCTAAAATCGCCACTTTCAGACGTCTGAAATGGAAGATTCAGATGTCTGAATATTGTTCTAGACAACTTCTGTTTTTCCAGATTCAGATGTCTGAATCGTTCATTTCAGACGTCTGAATGAAGTTAGAAAACTCATATTTTCCAGATTTAGACGTCTGGTTTGAAAATTTCATACGCTTGAATGATGAAGGAAGTTGAGAATCACCAATTAGGACTTGAGACCACTTCCATTGAGTTCAAAATGGTGTTTGAGACTTTTTTGAGTAAAAACATCGATATGTTTTGAGTTGGGTAAAATTTTGAGATTTTCAATTAGGGCTTTGGGTTTGGGTTTCAGCCCATCAACCTTCTAATAACCTAACCCTTCATCCAACTCCTCTTCACTCACTCTATTATTTCCTAACACTCAAGCTAAAAGAAAAATGGTGGAAGAGAAAAGAAATTAGAAATTCCTAAGCTCTAATTCACTTAGGAATTATCAACTTCAAGCTAGAAATCAAAGAAAAGCTTAGGTAAGCATTCTCTCCATCTTCTCCATCTCAATCCCTCTTCAATTTTCAGAAATTCCTATAAACTAACTTAGGAAAAACTTCACCTTTGATATTAGATTGAAGATTTTAGAGGTGGTGTTGAGGAGAGATCAACCTATTGCTTGTTCTAGAGCTTATCATTTGTGTTTGGGTTAAAAAGGTGAGTTTTTGAACTCACATATACGTCTATATCTTTGGTAGTGTTAGGTATTAATTCCTAACATCTATTTCTTGTCCATTTGCTTTTGAATTGAATTGGTTTGATGAATATTCCAAATTTTGGTGTTTTGAAATCAAAATCTATGAAAATCCTTATGTGGATGTTTGGACATGTTGGTCGGAGAGTATTGGTGAGTCTTTAAGATTGGGTAGTCGTTTGGCTTCAACCCCTAGCAATTGTCACTCATCCGATCGCTTCCGATATGATTGGGCCATCTTTGGCCTAGGCAAAATATTGCCCAGAGCTTCAGGTTCTGACGTCTGAATTATCCATCTCAAACGTCTGAATCTGCTTGTCTCGGCCCAATTCGCCTATTTTTTGTGGGTTTCCAATTTTAAATCGATTCTTGTAGATCCTATTTGTTGTTATCACTTTTATCGACTTTGATGACTTCTTTTTAGGGATTTTTGGGATTTGACCATTTTGATGGACTTGATATCGATTCCTTTGGATTTGATTCACATTTTCGTATGTGAATTTTAGTGATTGATTGTTTCTACAATCATTTCCGTGATTTGTCACTTTAAAATACAAAGGTTTTTATACTAGTAGTAAATATTCAAAATCTTCCATCAAAACGATTTCAACACTATTTTAATACAAAGTTCGTTTATAAAACCGTTTTCCAATCTATTAGTATATACCAACTTTTACCTCATTCGTATGAGAAATCTAATTAAACGGCTTAGTAAAACAAGTGGTATGAAACGCTTGTGTTTACTTCGTCGGTTAATTCTTGGACTTGTTCGATTGAACTCTTGTGACAATTTTCAAGTGGAAGTCTACAATTTGTTCGTAAATATTTGAGTTAAGCTAGTGGTTATGGGACATGAAACTAAACTCTTATATTTACTAGCTTAGTGTAATTGACACTTTTTATTGATCGATGATGATCATTTTGTGATTTAGACTAGCGATGTGCGATGTCTATTTGTTTGTGTGGGGACTAAAAACCCCGTTTGTGGAGCTTCGGCTCAAATTTGGAGGGGTAGCGACCCGTGGTCTTCGGGCCGTTTGTGGAGCTTCGGCTCAAAATTTATGGTTAGCGACCATGTAATAGCGTTCCGTTTGTGCTACATGTGTTGGTGAGTTTTCATGCTCCCGTTTGTGATAGGCCTCCCCCTTTGTGGTTTCTGGATTTCTAATTGATGATTTCTAGAATTTGTGTTTCACCAACATTTGCGATTGACATTAATATGTTTGTCAATATTTATGGTTTGGGAATGAAATAAAGAATATGACATTCTTTTTAGTGCTTTGAGATTCATGAGATATTGTATGATTTTGTTGTTGTTTAAAGTATACTTGTCACTGTATGACATTATTTTTATCATATGTTTTTGTTATATCTCTTCTTATATCTCATTTTATATATGATAATTATAGTCAGACTGATCCGTTTATTATTTTCTTATTAAATAATACTCGGGTCAGACCGAGATGTTACAGGTGCTTCTGCTTGACTCCTTATCTGGGATCACCTTCTGACTTTTGTCTAACTACATTACATCGGTAGTTTTTGTTGTTATACATTTGAGATATAGACTCCATGATGTATACTTATTCTTTCGTCTAGCACTTGTATCTATCATTTTGTGATATTGTGGATCTTTTTGACCACTACTCTGATGTACACATTTTCGTGTTATATATTCATATCTGTTTCCGCCTTTGTGATATGAACATCCGTGACTGATTTGTGTTATGTTTATTTCTATATTCGTTTCCGAAGTCCACCTAGCCACTGTGTGGTAGCTTTGAGTTTGTATTGGATATGTCGGATTTATACTATCTGACATATCGGTGCTCGCACAAAGCAATTACACAGATGGTCGCTCCTCAATAGCCTTTTTCTTCGCGCTAGTCGACGGCATTACCTCGTAGTGTCCTTGGCTAGCGTGAGCATAGAGGTGGGGCATCAGAGCATGGTATTAGAGCCAAACTTCGGAACAATGTAGAATAATCTAGAAAGGATCATTGTCCTAAGTCTTTCTTAGGAATCGTGCCATAGGATTTAATTCGAGTCTTCGTACCGTTTTATCCTATTTTCTTTTGTGATGTCTTGCTTTATCAATCAAGTTTGTTTGATATTCATTTGGAGAATAACCTTTTTCCTCTTCTTTCTTTCTTTCTTAGAGAAGAGAAATAGTTAGACCAGGCCGTCCCAACGCCGGTCAATCCAGTGCTACTCCTCAGGAGGGAGTATTTATGACTGCTCAGCAACTTTTAAATCTTATGAACAATGCCCGATCTGTCGGACCCATTCCTGTCCCTATTCATCCTAAATCTAGGTTTGCACGCTTGTGCAGTGATTATACCGCTTTGGGTGGAAAGCCTTTCAAGGGTTCCGAGAGCGTTATAGAAGTCCAGGCTTGGCTTCGAACATGTGATCGCATCTTTTCTCGCATGAACCTTATTGACCTTCATCGAGTCCAAGTGGCTTCTAGTATTCTCCAAGATAGAGCATTAGACTGGTACGAGCTTTTGATCTCTGAAATTATCGAAGCGAATCTTACTTGGGAGCAATTTCGGGTAAGGTTAGAATTAAAGTTTGTGCCGGAAGCTGAAAAAGTAACTTTAGCTTGGCGCTTTATTGACCTTGTTCAAGGTGAATCTTCCGTGATAGACTATGTCGCTTCTTTCGAATCTCTATCCAAATATGGGGTTGAGTATATTAATACCCCATTGAAGAAAAATAAAAGATTTGTTTATGGGTTGAACAAGAACCACAAGAAACCATTACTTCTGAAATTAGAAGTTTCCTTTGATCAGCTTGTTGATATCGCTCTTCGACTCGAAGAGGCCGATAAAGAAAGTGATGTTGAGGTCAAACAAAATATCAACAAGAAGAGACCTTTTAAACTCAAGCCTAATCTGTAACGACCCGTAAATTTCAACCGTTTTAATAGCGTAATTAGTTGAAATTTTGTAAAATTTTAAACAATAAAATTTTGAAATAAAAATTTAATATTTGGAATACGTCTAGTTAAACATAGCAACTGGTAAATTTTCGTCCGAAAATATGAAAGTTTATTTTGCGCGTAAATTCACTTCAATTTAATCAGTTAAAAGCAATGAAAATAAAATGTTTCCGAAACCTAAATATTTTTACATAGAAAAATTCTAAACCATCTTCTGAGCAAGATCTCAGTTTGTCGTTTTTCCAAATTCGGACATCTTTGGCTCCGTCGATCTTATTTTTCTACATTTTTCTTGCATTTTCCGCCAGTAGGAAAATTTGAATTTTATAAATTAAATCATACCGCTGATATCTGTATGCCGTCTTGATCATCTCATTGTATTGATCTCCACGGCATATTCACTTCTGTGTTTTGGTGTTCGGAACGCGACAGAACCCGTGCAACGGATAACTGTATCAATGCTTGTTATTTTGAACCGTTATCTTTCCTTTGCCTTTTCGTTAGCCAACCTGGAAACCAATAGCCATCTTCTTTTATTAATTTCAGAATTCCAATGGTCTGACCTTTTGTTTCGACATCTAACTTTATACAGTGGTACGCACTGCTCTCCAAAATTTCTCTTCATCTCCCTATTCACTTTGGAAAGCATGAATTTTTTTTAAAATGAGGCTACTGGTATCATTGCTTCTGTTCCTCAACTAACTTCCACTGTTTTCCTCTCCAGGCCGTAACTTTGCAATAGACGACCCAAAACCTCCGACCAACTTGCTCTTCAACTCAAAACCCGATCACCTTCTCTTTCTACTTCGGCTGCCTCCTTCGCCTGACCCGACCTGTCCCCTCTCCTCCTCTGTTCGGCCGACCGCATCCTGGTCTTGCTCACCCTATGCCGACGCACGACACACGGATGGTCCACAGGCCAAGCTTTAGGCCGAGCATTATTTCCTCATCACCGAAGCATGTACCGTGTTTCCCTCCAACCGAGCCTCTGCCTCCACTTTCCCTTACCGGAACCCACAGCCGAACTTCCTGGATCGAACCTCGTTCTCGAATATTTTGTTTGTTCGGTGTAAGTGTTTAAATTTTTATATATGTGTTTATGGTTTAGTTTGTGTGTATGGTCGCATGGCTCTCTGTGATGTTATATATAGATTTATATAAGTTTTACATATCTGTCAGTTTATATATTTACGTTTAAGTTTATATTATTTTGTTTTGTTGGGCTAGTTGGTATATACAGAGCTTATTTCATAGTTTGTTTTTAGGAGCACATATGTTGGTTTAAAGAAGTTACGTGTATGTATATATTTTGTTAATTAAATATAAAGAGGGTATGGGTATAGTTTTAAGACTATAACTGTAGTCTGGTAACCTTCTATTGATACGTATTATAATATGGTTTATATGTTTAGTTATAACTATTTCAACTGTAGTAGTACTTCGTATATACATATTTTCATATGAACACCTTATTTCATAGGTATGGGTAAATATAAATTTGAAAATAAAATCTGCGTTATATAAACATTTGGTTAATAAAGTTTATAAATATATTTTAAAAGCTTATAATATATTGGCAGATTGACATAAGTAATATACATAGTTAATTTTATATGAATGATATAGCATGTGCATGTGCAATATATGTATACTTACCGTCTAATATTATTAAAAGTATCTTTTGTTTTCCTGCTGCTCTCCTGCTCTATTTTGATGTTGGAATAGTTTTGTAGCAATATAAGTTAAACATCGGTCTATTTCATATTTTATATGCATAGTTGTTCAGTGTTTTTCAAACTCTACCGTACTATATATTAGTATATGCGAGTCTATATACTGTCTGCATATATTTGTATAGGAATGGGTTTAGCATGTCTGCATTCGTTAGAGGACAGGTCATAATGGGTTCGCATTTTGTTTTTGTTTTCTTTGTTTTTCTGTTTTGTATAAAAGGTTTGTTATGCGTCAAAGCTAAGTTGGGTTACCAGTGTTATATTATTTTATAATATAACTGTTATGATTTTGTATAATAGGTTATTGTAATAATTTAACTGGTACTTGGGTCGCCGCCTTTATATATTACTGAGGAGTATTTTTTTTATACGATAGTCGGTTGGGCTTTATTTTGTAACGTATGATAGTTAACCGATATAATCGACCGTTTTAGTGATGTAATGTATTAGTACATGTATATTGGTTTAATTAGTATATATTTTTATAAGGGAGTCTGCATATTTTGCGACAGTATATATGACAGTTTAAAGTTTTTTTTTTATAGAATTTATATGTAAGCCTTATTTAGTAAATGTAAGTTTTATCAACCGTATCAGATTTTACAGGTGTAGTAAAATACAGTTATATATAGTTATACACATAAGTTTATTTATACCATCTATCCTAATCAATCCGGTTCTGATTTGTTTATCGATCCCTGTTATCAGCTTTGTCCGTCATGTCTGTTTTCTCCGTCGAATCGTGTCCATCCAGCGTTGCTTTGAAATTCGTAGCTCATTGCTTTGTCGAATCATCTCTAACCTCGAAAGGTGAGCACTCACTCACGATTAACGTTCTTTTATTTATTAAATTTGATTTCAATTGAAACGACAATTGAAATATGCTGCTGTTAGTTAATTAAACTGTTATATATGCCATTACCTGTATCAGTTCACCTGTGACATCTGACACCATTTTCTGTTAATTATTTATGCGATGATAATACAGTTTGGCTGATAATTGATTGATTGTTGATGTTTATATTGGACGATAAATTGTTAATGTTAAAATGATAAATAGTATGCGATTGAACTTGGTATAGGATAATTAAATGTTGAATTTGATTAACTGACACTTGTATAATATGACTCCTTTAACTGTTGAATTTATTGACACGTATGATTTGTTTAATTACATTTTAAACCACTGAATGTATGTTGTTAAATTGATGATGTATGAAATTGTAAATAGATGACAAGTAAAAACCGTAATGTAATAATCTTTAATCTACATGAAATGATAGTGTAGATTCTAGAAATAATTATATTAATTCGTACAAATAACAATGCGAATTAATACGGTTATTTCGGGATTATTTAAATTGATTATTGGATTGATATTGATTGATGTTATTGCTTGTTTATTTACTTTGACACCATCCCAGTTATCACACTGCAAGTTCCCTTTATGATTTGATTTTTGAATTGAATTGGAATCGGGTTGAAATGATAAATACCCAAAAATTGAATTTTGACCTAGGATAGAAAATTAAATAAAAACCGATTGGTCAATAATTTGATTTAAAAATAAAACGAAGATCTTATTTGAATAAAAATATGGTTTTGAAACGAAGTTGGAAATTGAATTTAATGAAATTTAAACGTGAATATTTAATAATCTGAAATGAAATATTAATAAGGAAATTGATGAAAGAAGGTTGTTAAATTTGAGAAATGATTGAATTAAGTTTGAAATGATTTAATAATTAAGTTTGAAATTATAATTAAATTTGAAACAATTAAACTTTGAAATGATTTAATAATTAAGTTTGAAATTATAATTAAGTTTGAAATTATTAAACTTTGAAATTATTTAATAATTAAGTTTTGAATTATTTAATAATTAAATAAGATTGAATTATTTAATGATTAAATTAAATTGAATTTTTGAATAAGTGAATTTTACTTCGAAATAATTGAAATTGAGTTTCTTTATTAATTAAGTTTTGGAAAATTATTTAAGTAAGTAAATAAGTGAAATTGAATTTCTTTAACAAGAAACGAAAATGTGATATTTTGGGAATTAATGTAAGACTTGAAATGTAAAGAATTGATTTGACGAATTGAATTTAATTCAAACTGTAAGTTTTGATTTAATGAAGTTGAACTTAAGAAATTGATTTAATGATTTGGAAATTTAATAGAAATTGTTTTGAATGATAAAGTAATTTAACGAATATTGAATGAAATCGATAAATAAATTTTAAATTGATTTAAATGTTAAATCAAATTAATTTAAATGATTTCGGAATGAAACGTATATATAAACTTGAATCAATATTTGAATGGTTTAAAATAAATTTGAATTTGATTTATAAGATTTTGAAATGGTAAATTGGAAGTTTTGAAACGTAAAGTATGGAAACTGTTTTGATAGACAAATGAAATGTTGATTTACGAATTGAAATTGAAATTGGAATTTGATTTGGATTTTGAAATATATAAACGACCAATCGGTGTAATAATTACGAAAGTTATTAAAGAGACCGGAATTCAGTTATGGGTATACTCTCTATCTAAACCGAAAACCACTTTAATAACTATGCGCGGAGTGATGATCCAGAATGAAGTGGTTGGAATGATGTACGTGTTGACTGAAGAAAGAGAACGAAAATGGATAGCCTTGACACTTGTGTCAAATTTGAAATGACTAAAACAGGAGCTGTGCCGGGCCAATGGAGGATTGATACCTCAAGTGGACACACTTCTTCGAACTACTTATACTTGTTGTCGATTGGTGCACCCTTGATTTTGGGAGTGTTGTCTCACGGTGTTGCGGGCGCTGCGGCGTTGCGTTCTCACCAGTCCGGATCAGGCGAACGGTAGTATCACTACCTTGGGTATAGCCTCATGTGCCTTGTCATACTTGTATTCCATTTATGCGCGACCACTACGAATTTTTTTGTACCTTGAGTATATGGATTGCCCTCTGGTGACTTCCGGTTTTGGGGAAACTACGGTCTTGTATATGCTTTTGGGAATAAAAATGTGTTAAGGGTGGAATGGGCCATGACTTAACGCTATTTTGATATCTTATTATTACTGATAGACATTATCTACTTATCGTACATTACTACATAGTAGATAGTTTAACGGATCCTTAAAGGATGGTTATTCCAAACATCCTTTGAGTTACTTGTATTTCAATTGCTATTTCACTTGAGTTGGATTTATTAATATAAGAATGTTAATCCTGACTCGAGTGTCTTGTGTTTTGCTTTACGCTCGCGTCAGACTGAGTAGTTCAGCTTTCGAGACTCACCTTTGGAGTTGGAGCTTCGCTTGGAGATCCAGCTATCTATCCAGCTTTCAAATATTCGATGATTCCAGTGATGTATTCTGATTGTATCTGATGTATCGTGTTACTCTTCCGTTGTATCTGGTTTAACTCTGATGTATCATATTACTCTTCTGTTGTAAACTCTGATGCATTTTATATATTCATATAGTAGCTTCATGAACTACTATCTCTTTTATTTCCGCTGCATTTATTACTCTGTGTCTGTGATCTATGATTATTTATTTACTATATATGTTCAGTTTTGCCAATTTAAATTAACAACGCGGTATTTTGAGCAATTCAATTCCGGCATGAGTGTCTACCTATACACTTATAATGGATGCGAATGGTCCAAAATAGCGGGTCGTTACAGTTGGTATCAGAGCTTTGGTAGCTCTAGGCAAAACTCAACATATAGGGTAAATGTATTTACAGAATCACTCTCATTCGAGTTTCAATCTCTTCCTTTGACTCAATTCCTTTGAATTTTGGAACGTTCTCCTCGGTCTCAAAATTCATTCGTGTCCTTCACTATTCGTCTTCTTTTAATCATGGAGCACCCTTAACTCCACTCTGAATGTTATTTATAATAGATCGGCGGTCTCGCCAATCTTCGAATGATTTGTAAAGGGGTGAAACTCCTTTACAATAAGCATTGATTTACCGGAGATTTCTGTATCCTCGGTTTACGATGCTATCTATCTCCTGATATACCCGAATTCTATTTCTTGAGATCGGATGTCGATTTACCTCGGAATTCTGCATCGATCTTATTCTTGAAGTCACGGTCGACCCAGTTAAGGTTGCCCGCGATTTATACAAACTTATCAATCTTCCTATTTTGTTATTTAATCATCATATCTTTGTTTCGAACTTATCTTCGAATTAAAATTCTCTTTGGTTTGAGTCCATCAAATTTGAAACCCTATCCTTATTTTGAAAAATTCATTTCTGTATCATCAAGCAAAGAAATGTATTTGTAAACTAATATATAAATGTTTTAATATATGCTGTGTTGTTTGAGTTGTTGATGTTGATTTGGTTTTCCGATCGATTCGTCTGATCAACGCTATCGATAGGATTTCCAAAACACTTGAACAGAGCAAACTGACATAATATTATTTTCAAATTTGGAAAATGAAATGAATTTGTTTGATTATATTGTGAAAATATAAGTAAAAATTTTTCTGGAATTTAATAGGTTAATTAAATTGTTTGTTTGAAATGATAACATTTGATTATCATTTATTGTTCTAAATAAATTTATAAATACGGTTTATAAATTGATTTGGAATTTGAAATGAATCTAATTTAGAAATTTGAGAATTAAGTTTCCGGTGATTTCGAACTTTGTTTTTAAAAAATTTAAAGTATATATTATTGAAAATATTTTCGAATAAAAAAAAAATCGTTTTAAAGAATTTTAAATGTTGTAACCAGTGCTCTTCTCTTTGTCGCTGGAAAATAATTTCGGTGATGGCGGCCGCATCATCGACATTTATTTTCGAGTTTCGAAGTGGAGAAACCATTCTGTAGCTTTGCTACCGTTTTGTTTTGAGAAAAAGAAATATTTTTATTTGAATTTCTTCAGTATATTTTGATTTACATATATATAGGTATCTTATTTTAAAATTTAATTTGATTTGATATAAATATATTATATATATTTCTAAATTGTTTAAAGTTAATCGGAAATCTAATGCTTGAATTTTGTTAAAGGAAGATTTTAATTATAAATAAAACCAAAATTTGGAATAAATATTTAAACTTGAATAATTGAATTGGGAAAATTTTATTTGTATATTGTTCAAACTGCATTCTAATACAACTTACCTAAACCATTCAGAAGTTGAATATGTAATTGGATAATATATAAGATAAATTGAATTTATAAAAAAAAAATTGAGTGTTTATAATAAGTGTTATACACTAAATTTTGATTATAAAGATGTTAATAGAGTTAGATAAGATAATAAGTAAACTCAGTTAATAATGAAATAAATTTGTTTTGAAAGAATTAATAAATTTGTTTTGAAAGAATTAATAAATTTGTTTGAAAGAATTAATAAATTAAAATTTGATCAACATATGAAAATACCTTGAATTTAAAAGAAATTAATAGATGTAAATTAATTCGAAACTTTTATAGTTTAAATTAATTTATATGGGTTAAATATATCTGAGTAGATATATTAAGTAGAATAAATTTAACAGTAATTTGGAATGAAGAAGAATTTGAATTGTTGAATAAAATATGATTATAATAAAGGACTATTCAAATCTAGGGTTTTAGAAATTGTAAATTGAAGAAAATGGGATAATAAGATAATGAATTTAGAAATAGTTGAGATTGATTTTTGGTGAAATCAAATGGATTAAATCAATTATTGAATATCAATTAATTTAAAATTTGAATTTATATGGTTTAAATTAATTGTTATTTTGTATTTCAAAATCTGTTTTTCTTTCTGGTTGTTTCTATTCTCCTACCTCGTTCCTTTTCGGGGACGAAAAGTTTTGAGTGGGGGAGAGTGTAACGACCCGTAAATTTCAACCGTTTTAATAGCGTAATTAGTTGAAATTTTGTAAAATTTTAAACAATAAAATTTTGAAATAAAAATTTAATATTTGGAATACGTCTAGTTAAACATAGCAACTGGTAAATTTTCGTCCGAAAATATGAAAGTTTATTTTGCGCGTAAATTCACTTCAATTTAATCAGTTAAAAAGCAATGAAAATAAAATGTTTCCGAAACCTAAATATTTTTACATAGAAAAATTCTAAACCATCTTCTGAGCAAGATCTCAGTTTGTCGTTTTTCCAAATTCGGACATCTTTGGCTCCATCGATCTTATTTTTCTACGTTTTTCTTGCATTTTCCGCCAGTAGGAAAATTTGAATTTTATAAATTAAATCATACCGCTGATATCTGTATGCCGTCTTGATCATCTCATTGTATTGATCTCCACGGCATATTCACTTCTGTGTTTTGGTGTTCGGAACGCGACAGAACCCGTGCAACGGATAACTGTATCAATGCTTGTTATTTTGAACCGTTATCTTTCCTTTGCCTTTTCGTTAGCCAACCTGGAAACCAATAGCCATCTTCTTTTATTAATTTCAGAATTCCAATGGTCTGACCTTTTGTTTCGACATCTAACTTTATACAGTGGTACGCACTGCTCTCCAAAATTTCTCTTCATCTCCCTATTCACTTTGGAAAGCATGATTTTTTTTTAAAATGAGGCTACTGGTATCATTGCTTCTGTTCCTCAACTAACTTCCACTGTTTTCCTCTCCAGGCCGTAACTTTGCAATAGACGACCCAAAACCTCCGACCAACTTGCTCTTCAACTCAAAACCCGATCACCTTCTCTTTCTACTTCGGCTGCCTCCTTCGCCTGACCCGACCTGTCCCCTCTCCTCCTCTGTTCGGCCGACCGCATCCTGGTCTTGCTCACCCTATGCCAACGCACGACACACGGATGGTCCA
This sequence comes from Allium fistulosum, assembly GCA_030737815.1. Taxonomy (NCBI): domain Eukaryota; kingdom Viridiplantae; phylum Streptophyta; class Magnoliopsida; order Asparagales; family Amaryllidaceae; genus Allium; species Allium fistulosum. The sequence goes on along the minus strand of CM060906.1, from coordinate 99,981,562 downwards.
CAGGCCAAGCTTTAGGCCGAGCATTATTTCCTCATCACCGAAGCATGTACCGTGCTTCCCTCCAACCGAGCCTCTGCCTCCACTTTCCCTTACCGGAACCCACAGCCGAACTTCCTGGATCGAACCTCGTTCTCGAATATTTTGTTTTTTCGGTGTAAGTGTTTAAATTTTTATATATGTGTTTATGGTTTAGTTTGTGTGTATGGTCGCATGGCTCTCTGTGATGTTATATATAGATTTATATAAGTTTTACATATCTGTCAGTTTATATATTTACGTTTAAGTTTATATTATTTTGTTTTGTTGGGCTAGTTGGTATATACAGAGCTTATTTCATAGTTTGTTTTTAGGAGCACATATGTTGGTTTAAAGAAGTTACGTGTATGTATATATTTTGTTAATTAAATATAAAGAGGGTATGAGTATAGTTTTAAGACTATAACTGTAGTCTGGTAACCTTCTATTGATACGTATTATAATATGGTTTATATGTTTAGTTATAACTATTTCAACTGTAGTAGTACTTCGTATATACATATTTTCATATGAACACCTTATTTCATAGGTATGGGTAAATATAAATTTGAAAATAAATTCTGTGTTATATAAACATTTGGTTAATAAAGTTTATAAATATATTTTAAAAGCTTATAATATATTGGCAGATTGACATAAGTAATATACATAGTTAATTTTATATGAATGATATAGCATGTGCATGTGCAATATATGTATACTTACCGTCTAATATTATTAAAAGTATCTTTTGTTTTCCTGCTGCTCTCCTGCTCTATTTTGATGTTGGAATAGTTTTGTAGCAATATAAGTTAAACATCGGTCTATTTCATATTTTATATGCATAGTTGTTCAGTGTTTTTCAAACTCTACCGTACTATATATTAGTATATGCGAGTCTATATACTGTCTGCATATATTTGTATAGGAATGGGTTTAGCATGTCTGCATTCGTTAGAGGACAGGTCATAATGGGTTCGCATTTTGTTTTTGTTTTCTTTGTTTTTCTGTTTTGTATAAAAGGTTTGTTATGCGTCAAAGCTAAGTTGGGTTACCAGTGTTATATTATTTTATAATATAACTGTTATGATTTTGTATAATAGGTTATTGTAATAATTTAACTGGTACTTGGGTCGCCGCCTTTATATATTACTGAGGAGTATTTTTTTATACGATAGTCGGTTGGGCTTTATTTTGTAACGTATGATAGTTAACCGATATAATCGACCGTTTTAGTGATGTAATGTATTAGTACATGTATATTGGTTTAATTAGTATATATTTTTATAAGGGAGTCTGCATATTTTGCGACAGTATATATGACAGTTTAAAGTTTTTTTTTTTTTTTAGAATTTATATGTAAGCCTTATTTAGTAAATGTAAGTTTTATCAACCGTATCAGATTTTACAGGTGTAGTAAAATACAGTTATATATAGTTATACACATAAGTTTATTTATACCATCTATCCTAATCAATCCGGTTCTGATTTGTTTATCGATCCCTGTTATCAGCTTTGTCCGTCATGTTTGTTTTCTCCGTCGAATCGTGTCCATCCAGCGTTGCTTTGAAATTCGTAGCTCATTGCTTTGTCGAATAATCTCTAACCTCGAAAGGTGAGCACTCACTCACGATTAACGTTCTTTTATTTATTAAATTTGATTTCAATTGAAACGACAATTGAAATATGCTGCTGTTAGTTAATTAAACTGTTATATATGCCATTACCTGTATTAGTTCACCTGTGACATCTGACACCATTTTCTGTTAATTATTTATGCGATGATAATACAGTTTGGCTGATAATTGATTGATTGTTGATGTTTATATTGGACGATAAATTGTTAATGTTAAAATGATAAATAGTATGCGATTGAACTTGGTATAGGATAATTAAATGTTGAATTTGATTAACTGACACTTGTATAATATGACTCCTTTAACTGTTGAATTTATTGACACGTATGATTTGTTTAATTACATTTTAAACCACTGAATGTATGTTGTTAAATTGATGATGTATGAAATTGTAAATAGATGACAAGTAAAAACCGTAATGTAATAATCTTTAATCTACATGAAATGATAGTGTAGATTCTAGAAATAATTATATTAATTCGTACAAATAACAATGCGAATTAATACGGTTATTTCGGGATTATTTAAATTGATTATTGGATTGATATTGATTGATGTTATTGCTTGTTTATTTACTTTGACACCATCCCAGTTATCACACTGCAAGTTCCCTTTATGATTTGATTTTTGAATTGAATTGGAATCGGGTTGAAATGATAAATACCCAAAAATTGAATTTTGACCTAGGATAGAAAATTAAATAAAAACCGATTGGTCAATAATTTGATTTAAAAATAAAACGAAGATCTTATTTGAATAAAAATATGGTTTTGAAACGAAGTTGGAAATTGAATTTAATGAAATTTAAACGTGAATATTTAATAATCTGAAATGAAATATTAATAAGGAAATTGATGAAAGAAGGTTGTTAAATTTGAGAAATGATTGAATTAAGTTTGAAATGATTTAATAATTAAGTTTGAAATTATAATTAAATTTGAAACAATTAAACTTTGAAATGATTTAATAATTAAGTTTGAAATTATAATTAAGTTTGAAATTATTAAACTTTGAAATTATTTAATAATTAAGTTTTGAATTATTTAATAATTAAATAAGATTGAATTATTTAATGACTAAATTAAATTGAATTTTTGAATAAGTGAATTTTACTTCGAAATAATTGAAATTGAGTTTCTTTATTAATTAAGTTTTGGAAAATTATTTAAGTAAGTAAATAAGTGAAATTGAATTTCTTTAACAAGAAACGAAAATGTGATATTTTGGGAATTAATGTAAGACTTGAAATGTAAAGAATTGATTTGACGAATTGAATTTAATTCAAACTGTAAGTTTTGATTTAATGAAGTTGAACTTAAGAAATTGATTTAATGATTTGGAAATTTAATAGAAATTGTTTTGAATGATAAAGTAATTTAACGAATATTGAATGAAATCGATAAATAAATTTTAAATTGATTTAAATGTTAAATCAAATTAATTTAAATGATTTCGGAATGAAACGTATATATAAACTTGAATCAATATTTGAATGGTTTAAAATAAATTTGAATTTGATTTATAAGATTTTGAAATGGTAAATTGGAAGTTTTGAAACGTAAAGTATGGAAACTGTTTTGATAGACAAATGAAATGTTGATTTACGAATTGAAATTGAAATTGGAATTTGATTTGGTTTTTGAAATATATAAACGACCAATCGGTGTAATAATTACGAAAGTTATTAAAGAGACCAGAATTCAGTTATGGGTATACTCTCTATCTAAACCGAAAACCACTTTAATAACTATGCGCGGAGTGATGATCCAGAATGAAGTGGTTGGAATGATGTACGTGTTGACTGAAGAAAGAGAACGAAAATGGATAGCCTTGACACTTGTGTCAAATTTGAAATGACTAAAACAGGAGCTGTGCCGGGCCAATGGAGGATTGATACCTCAAGTGGACACACTTCTTCGAACTACTTATACTTGTTGTCGATTGGTGCACCCTTGATTTTAGGAGTGTTGTCTCACGGTGTTGCGGGCGCTGCGGCGTTGCGTTCTCACCAGTCCGGATCAGGCGAACGGTAGTATCACTACCTTGGGTATAGCCTCATGTGCCTTGTCATACTTGTATTCCATTTATGCGCGACCACTACGAATTTGTTTTGTACCTTGAGTATATGGATTGCCCTCTGGTGACTTCTGGTTTTGGGAAAACTACGGTCTTGTATATGCTTTTGGGAATAAAAATGTGTTAAGGGTGGAATGGGCCATGACTTAACGCTATTTTGATATCTTATTATTACTGATAGACATTATCTACTTATCGTACATTACTACATAGTAGATAGTTTAACGGATCCTTAAAGGATGGTTATTCCAAACATCCTTTGAGTTACTTGTATTTCAATTGCTATTTCACTTGAGTTGGATTTATTAATATAAGAATGTTAATCCTGACTCGAGTGTCTTGTGTTTTGCTTTACGCTCGGGTCAGACTGAGTAGTTCAGCTTTCGAGACTCACCTTTGGAGTTGGAGCTTCGCTTGGAGATCCAGCTATCTATCCAGCTTTCAGATATTCGATGATTCCAGTGATGTATTCTGATTTGTATCTGATGTATCGTGTTACTCTTCCGTTGTATCTGGTTTAACTCTGATGTATCATATTACTCTTCTGTTGTAAACTCTGATGCATTTTATATATTCATATAGTAGCTTCATGAACTACTATCTCTTTTATTTCCGCTGCATTTATTACTCTGTGTCTGTGATCTGTGATTATTTATTTACTATATATGTTCTGTTTTGCCAATTTAAATTAACAACGCGGTATTTTGAGCAATTCAATTCCGGTATGAGTGTCTACCTATACACTTATAATGGATGCGAATGGTCCAAAATAGCGGGTCGTTACATAATCCCAACAAGAAAGGGAAGCAAGCAACTTCGGAAGCAAACACTCCTAACTCTCGTCGTGGAGAATGTTACAATTGTGGTTCTAAGGACCATTATGCAAACAAGTGCCCGAAGCCTCTTTTCTGCCGCTATTGCAAGAGTTCGGGTCATACTATATCTTTGTGTTCCAAACTTTAAAGCAAGAAGGAAGGAAAGCTAAATGTTGTACAAGCTCCTTCTAACACTTCTCATGGTCAAGGTATTTTTCATTCTATCCTTGATGGTATTATTATATTCGTGATCTTCCTATTCGAGTTCTTTTTGATACGGGTGCATCTCACTCTTTTATATCAAAAGAACTTGTTGATGCTTTGTCTTTTAATGTTATTGGCTTGATGACTTCATTGAGAATTGCGAATCCGGTTGGTGGATTTGCAACACTCAGTTTATTGTGTAAAAATGTCGAGATTATTTTATGTGGTTACTCTTTCCATGCCGATTTGCATGTTATGCGTTACCTTGGTTTCAGAATGATTTTGGGAATGGATTGGTTTGACCGATATGAAGCCCATATCATATGTCCTGAGCGGACTATATATCTTCGGCATCCTCAATCTGATAAGCAGATTTCTCTTGTTCTGAAAGATTCAGATTCCAATTCGAAAGCATCCTTGTATTCTCTAAATCCTCATGATGACGATAATGATGATGAGGAAGATGCCATTTCTCTCATTCACATTGTTCGTGAATTTCCCGACATATTTGAGCCCATTTTAGGATTACCACCTAAGCGAGCAATTGAGTTCAGAATTAATCTGATCCTTGGAGCTCTACCTATTACTCGTCCTCCTTATCGTATGTCCAATAAGGGAAATGAGGAGATGCGTAAAAAATTATCCGAATTGGAAGCGAAGCAATTTGTTCAATCTAGTTCCTCTCCATGGGGAGCTTCGGCTATTTTTGTGAAGAAATCCGATGGTACACTTAGGCTTTGCGTTGACTACTGCAAACTTAATGATCTCACCATCAAGAATAAATATCCCTTGCCTCCGATTGATGATTTATTCGATCAACTTAGTGGTGCTAAAGTCTTTTCACAGTTAGACTGTAACGACCCGTAAATTTCAACTGTTTTAATAACGTAATTAGTTGAAATTTTGCGAAATTTTAAACGATAAAATTTTGAAATATAAATTTAATATTTGAAATGCGTCTAGTTAAACATAGCAACTGGTAAATTTTCGTCCGAAAATATGAAAGTTTATTTCACGCGTAAATTTACATCAATTTAATCTGTTAAAAAGCGATGAAAATAAAATGTTCCCGAAACCTAAATATTTTTACATAGAAAATTCTAAACCATCTTCTGAGCAAGATGTCAGTTTGTCGTTTTTCCAAATTCGGACTTCTTTAACTCCGTCGATCTTATTTTTCAGTGTTTTTCTTGCATTTTCCGCTATTAGAAAATTCGAATTTTTATAATTCGATCGTACCACTGATATCTTTATACCGTTTTGACCGTTTTTTTGTGCTGATCTCTGCGGTATGTTCATTCTCGATGTTTCGGGATTCCGATACGCGATGAAAAACATGAAACGATTGTCGGTATCGATGTGTGTCTGGGCTATTGTTTCTTATGTCCATTCATTTTCACACGTATTATACCAATAGTCACCAGCATTTATAATTTTGAAAATCCAACCTGAGTCTTTTGTTATTCCTACCTTTCAAAATAATTGTTGATTTGTTTTCTTTTTCGGTTCATATTTCCTTTGCCTCTTAATATGTCAGAGCACGTCTTCTTCCCTGTTCTTCCCTATTGCATATTTTTCCCAATCCATTCCTGCTCCTACTTCCCTTGATTCAGATTCATGCTATAACTAATATGAAGGAAAAATATAATATGATCTGAAGCTTCCTCCTCCATGTGAGCTACTCCACCTCACACCATTATCAACCAAAACACAACAGCTCGACCTCACCCCACTGTCTCCACCGCAAAGATCCTCCATGCGACCATAGCCCTAACCAAAGAGCATCACCAATGGCCGAACAAGCTCCCATGCGCACATATGCACTATCTACCCACCAACTCCTCCGCACCTCTCCTTTCCCGGCAACCCGTGCTCTATCAGCCACAATCGGCAGCAGCCTCGACCCGAGCCTCCCATTATTCTTCCGCATTCCTAGTCGACCAAGCATCCATCTTCTCTACCATTGTTGCCTCCTTAGCCACTGCCTTGCGCGGTGAGTTCTGTTCTCATCTTCCTTGATGTTTTGTCTTGGTATATATTGTATACATATATAAACTATAAAAGCAGTTTGTTTGTAAAGGTTGATAATATGTATATATAAGTATATATTAATCTATATATGCGTTACATGCGCTGTTGTATACTTAAGAGTATATATAGTTGTTACTGTATATTTGATATTTGTTAGATATACAAGAGTTTTATAGTAAAATTATATATATATATATTATAAGTTTAGTCTGTTAGTTTATTTTATACAGTCTGATAGTTTGATATGAAGTGTGTTGTTTATGTTATATATATACCAAGTTATATATGTTTTGTTTGTATTAGTAAGTTTGTATTTGTTATATTAAGTAAGCTGGCTTCGATTGCTATCAGATATTATATATATACAACATACTTTGGGTAATTATCTAATATAAATTGTATTTGTACTTTTAAATTTAGGCTCGCTTGCGATTACATGTGGTATATTATATTATGTGTTGTGCGTATATATAAGTTTATTAGTTATATATTATATATATAGTTTATATAACCCGCTATGTTACATAGGTTTTTATATAAATATTATTTTACAACCTTCTTTATTTTATATTGTTCTAAAATTTTATGTACGTTATGTTATAAGTTGGGTCTGGATTTTTAACAAAGCATGCATAGAGATGTTATCATATTTATGTTATAATTTATATTTTATATAAGAAAAAAAATCTGTTCATCAATTGCTATCTACCAGAACCTGTTTCGTGTCTCCTAATATATTAAGCTTATGTTGTCTGTAGTCTTTCTAGTGGCATGTTTGTATTTTATATATATAATATATAAGTTTTATATGTTGCATATATACTAGTTATGAAGTATATGAGTTTATATATATGGATTTAATTTGCATATTATCGCATATACAGTTGTATATTCACTGTTATAGTTGATCTGATAATTATAATGCAAAGGCAGTATTATATATAGTGTTACAGTATATATATGAAGAAAGTTTTTGTCTTTACTGTATATGTTCCCTTTTATTGTTGCTTTATGAATTAATTTATATTAGTTAGTATATAATATAAAAGTATGTAAATGTTTATTTCGCTGGGCCCTTAAAATTGTTGCGTGCTCCCAGTATTTGCCACTTTATATGTTAAAAATATTATAGTATAGGCTGAATGGTATCCGCATGTGACAGTTTAAAAGGATTTATGTGTGTATATAGATTTTTGTCTTTTTGCGGCTTTATATATATTTGTCAAATACATTTAGTATGTCAGTCATATATTTATATAGTCTGGTTATTTGAAATATATATATTTAATTTTAGATGTGTTTGTATTTAGAATATGGTTTTATAAAAAAAAATTATATAGTTATATATATATAGTTTTATACAAGTTCACTTTATCGACCCATTTTGATTTGATTTCGTCTATTCCTTGATATCAGCTATAATTGTCAAACTCGTCTCCATCTAGCTTTGCTTTGGAATTCGTGATTGGATTCGTAACCCGTTCCATTGTCAAATATCATCTAGCCTCGGAAGGTGAGCAATCACTCATGATTAACGTTCTTTTATTTATTAAATTTGATTTCAATTGAAACGACAATTGAAATATGCTGCTGTTTGATATTTACACTGTTATTACCTGTATCAGTTCACCTGTGACATCTGACACCATTATCTGTTATATATGCAATGATAATCCAGTTTGGTTGTTAAATGATTGATTGTTTGATGTTTATAGTGGACGTTAAATTGTTAATGATGTAAGTGATAAATAATTTGAAATTGAAATTGTCATAGGATAGTTAGATTTGATATATGTGTTAGATTTGATTTAATGACATTTGTATAATATGACCCCTTTAACTGTTAAATTTATTGACACGTAGGATTTGTTTAATTACACTTTGAACCATCAATTGTATGTTGTTTAAACTGATGATGTATAAAATTGTAAATAGATGACAAGTGAAAACCATAATGTAATAATCTTTAATCTGCATGAAATGATAGTGTAGATTCTAGATATAATTATATTAATTCGTACAAATAACAATGCGAATTAATACGGTTATTTCGGGATTATTTGAATTGATTATTGGATTGATATTGACTGTTGTTATTGCTTGTTTATTTACTTTGACACCATCCCAGTTATCACACTGCAAGTTCCCTTTGCTATGTTTTGATTTTGAATTGAATTGGAATCGGGTTGAAATGATAAATACCCAAAATTGAACTTTGACCTAGGATAGGAAATTAAATAAAACCCGATTGGTCAATAATTTGATTTAAAAATAAAACGAAGATTTTATTTGAATAAATAATATGGTTTTGAAATGAAGTTGAAATTTGAATTTTTAATGAAGGAAAATGTTAATATTTAATAATCTGAAACAAAATATTTACAATGTAATTGATGAAAGAATGTTGTTTAATTTGAGAAATGATTGAATTAAGTTTGAAATTATAATTAAGTTTGAATTTATTAAACTTTGAAATGATTTAATAATTACGTTTGAAATTATATTTAAGTTTGAAATTATTAAACTTTGAAATTATTTAATAACTAAGTTTTGAATTATTTAATAATTATTTAATGATTAAATTGAATTGGATTCTTTAATAAGTGAAATTGAACTTTTAATAAGTAAATTTTACTTCGTAAATAATTGAAATTGAGTTACTTTATTTATTAAGTTTTGGAAAATTATTAAAGTAAATAAGTGAAATTGAATTTCTTTAACAAGAAATAAAATGTGATTTATTGAAATAAATGTAAGACTTGAAAAAAAAAAATTTGATTTGATGAATTTAATTTAATCAAATTTGTAAGTTTTGATATAATGAAGTTGAATTTAAATAATTGATTTAATAGATTGGAAGTTAAAAAGGAATTGTTTTGAATGATAAATTTACTTAACGAATATTGAATGAAATCGATAAATGAATTTAAATTTGATTGAATGTTAAATTAAATTAATTTAAATGTTTTCGAAATGAAACTTATATACAAACTTGAATCAATATTTGAATGGTTTTAAATAAAGATTGAAATTGAATTATAAGATTTTGAAATGGTAATTTGGAAGTTTTGAAACGTAAATTTTGGAAATTGGTTTAGAAAGACAAGTGAAAGGTTGATTTACGAATTCTATTTGAAATTGAATTGATTTGGTTTTGAAATAAATAAATGACCAATCGGTGAAATAATTTCGAAGGTTATTAAAGAGACCGGAATCGGTTATGGATATACTCTCTATCTAAACCGAAAACCACTTTAATAACTACACGCGGAGTGTGATCCAGAATGAAGTGGTTGGAATGATGTACGTGATGACTGAAGAAAGAGAACGATAATGGATAGCCTTGACACTTGTGTCAAATTGGAAATGACTAAAACAGGAGCCATGTCGGGCCAATGGAGGATTAGCTACCTCAAGTGGACACACTTCTTCGAACTACTCATTACTTGTTGTCGATTGGTGCACCCTTGATTTTGGGAGTGTTGTTTCACGGTGTTGCGGGCGCTGCGGCGTTGCGTTCTCACCAGTCCGGATCAGGCAAACGGTAGTATCACTACCTTGGGTATTGCCTCATGTGCCTTGTCATACATGTATTCCCTATTCGCGACCACTATGAATTTGTTTTGTACCTTTAGTATATGGATTGCCCTCTGGTGACTTCCGGTTTTGGGGAAACTATGGTCTTGTATATGCTTTTGGGAATAAAAATGTGTTAAGGGTGGAATGGGCCATGACTTAACACTATTTTGATATCTTTATATTACTGATAGACATTATCTACTTAGCGTACATTACTACCTAGTAGATAGTTTAACGGATCCTTAAAGGATGGTTATTCCAAACATCCTTTAAGTTACTTGTATTCCAATTGCTATTTCACTTGAGTTGGATTTATTAATATAAGAATGTTAATCCTGACTCGAGTGTTTTGTGTTTTGCTTTACGCTCGGGTCAGACTGAGTGTACCAGTATTCGAGACTCTTTGAAGTTGGAGCTTTGCTTGAAGATCCAGCCATCTATTCTGTTTTCAGTATTCGATGATTCCAGTGATGTATTCTGATTTGTATCTGATGTATCGTATTACACTTCCGTTGTATCTGGTTTAACTCTGATGTAACTTATACATTTATATAGTAGCTTGATGAACTACTATCTCTTTTATTTCCGCTGCATTTATTACTCTGTGTCTGTGATCTGTGATTATATTTATTTACTGTATATGTTCAGTTTTGCCCAATTTAAATTAACAACGCGGTATTTTGAGCAATTCAACTCCGGCATGAGTGTCTACCTATACACTTATAATGGATGCGAATGGTCCAAAATATCGGGTCGTTACAGTTGGTATCAGAGCTTTGGTAGCTCTAGGCAAAACTTAGCATATAGGGTAAATATATTTACAGAATCACTCTCATTCGAGTTTCAATCTCTTCCCTTGACTCAATTCCTTTGAATTTTGGAACGTTCCCCTCGGTTCCGAAATTCATTCGTATCCTTCACTATTCGTCTTCTTTCAAATTCTGGAGCACCCCATAACTCCATTTTGAATGATATCTATAATAGATCGGCGGTCTCGCCAATCTTCGAATGATTCATAAAGGAGCAAAACTCCTTTATAATAGGCATTGTTTTACTGGAGATTTCTGTATCCTCGGTTTACGATGCTATCTATCTCCTGCTATACCTGAATTTTATTTCTTGAGATCGAATGTCGATTTACCTCTGTGACGACCGCCCATGACCCCTGCACCGAATCTAGAGATAGTACGCTGTAAAGTGTGCCAGGCGACCATGGACGATTGTCAGGGTAGGTTAAAAACAACAGAATCTATCGTATTACTCACAGCGCATGGACAAAATACAATAGAACATATATATATAGTGAAGCTTTACAGAATAAAATGCCATCATATAAAACTTCATAATAGTTGAATACAAGCATCCAAATAGCCAATACATCAAGCCTCACTACATAACACTCAGAGAATACAAAATCAGCGGAACATCCAGTACATATAATAAGAAGATAATATGCAACCCTCCAGCTCGTCTTCGATATCAGCATCGTGAGAAGAGAACAGCACCTGTCAGCTCGTCTTCGATGTCAACTTCATAATAGTCTGCCCGTCCCAAAAATGGAAGAACAGCCCAAGGCAATAAGAATTAAACATAAAGCCTTGAGTCAGACAACAGTCTTAGTGAGCAGTAAATTAACTAACAACATACCAAAAGAGCATAAAGGAAAAGGAATAGGAATGCAACCCTCCCACTCCACCTCTTTCTACAGTGATAGCCCCCAGACACACACTAAGCAGAAGCAAACATAGCAGAGCATACAATTTAAAGTAAAGCTACTATCACTCGAGTCAAGGGCGATGTTTTCCAAGTACCAAGGCCTAAATCAGATAAGCACCCAGAAAATACCGCTCTTGAGTCCGAATGACGATACAACCAAACATCCATGACTCTTGGCTATCACTGTTATCAGTGCTTCGATGTCACCGTTAATTGAATGACCGGCACATTCTTTCAGCCGTCCGTCAAGGGCTAATGGAAACCCCGGTTCTAGACATAACTCCCGCACGTCGTCGCAGCCCGTGCCTAGGACTATCGAATCTGCCCAGAGTACTCGACCATCAACAGTTAGTCGTTAGGACTATCGAATCTGCCCAAACGTACTCTTGCTTAGAGCATGCTAGAACCTTCAACAACGATGCTATCCAAGCCTCCTAGTCATCCTCCTCGACGACTATTCTCATATCCATTCATTATCCTCAACTCGAATCATATCACCGAGTTATCAACATGCTTGGAATGATCCCGTCTGGATTAGACCAAGTCTTCATCACATGATTGCCTCGCTTCATCACATCCTCTCAAAGCCTCATCTCAACATCACATCATCAAATCTATGCATAAGAGCTTCATCATCCCGCTACATATGCCACGAGCAGCTTTCCCAATTCAAGAGCCTTTCCCTTAGCTTTTGAATCATCTTCGGTCTAAATCAAATCATCAATCATCTAATTCATAGCAATCAACCAAGTCAAACATTAATCCAAACAATCAAGCATTCAAATATGATCTAAGTAGACAATTATAACGATAATGGCATTTTCGTAATTAAAGAGTTGAAAGTCTAACAAGAATGAAAACATGAGAATTATCTCTACAACTTGATGAATGAACTTGCATAGGTTAACATATGATAAAATGGATGTAACATCATCATGAACAATGGATCTATATGGATCTACACTTAGGATGAAGAAAATGCATGGAAATCACTATTTTAACACCAAAACAAGCCAACAATCCGATATACTCCTTTGGATCCGTGTGAGAGATAATCACCACTCACCAAATCACCAAAACAAACCCAAATCAACACGCTTCAGATCTGGACAGCGAGGGATCAAGCTTGATCTATCACGAATCCGCTTCAAACGAAGAAATCTCTCTTGAAAAGATGAAGATCTTCAATCTAAGCTCTTGAATCTTCAATCTTGATCTTCGATATGGATGGAAGGAATCACTAGATTAGAGTGGAGAAAAGAAGTGAAGAAGTGTAGAAGTCAAGCTCTCAAAATGGCAGCACTTCGTCGCTTCAAAATCCGGATCCCAAAAATGAAGCCAACCCCCTTCTATTTATAGGCGAAATTTCCCTAAGTCGTAACTCGGAATTAGGTCGTCTCCGACCTACGACCTAAGACCTTGCCGACCTAAAACGCATACGACCTAACAGCTCTTCGACCTAAACAATGCGCGCGACTTAACGAACCAGGTCTCAAGACTTACCATCCTAACTCCTAAGTTGCTCGCGACTTAACACATGTGCTTCCACTTACATGCGACTTACGACCTAATACAGATCGCGACTTAACAATAGGTACGACCTACGACTTATAAAACCTTGCGACCTAACCACTCAGCAACCCACGCGACCTAACACTTAAGCCAATATGCGACCTAACACTTAAGCCAATACACGACCAGATACTAACCCCTTAGGTCGTCCAACGACTTAACTACTAAGTCGCAAACCTGCTATCCCAGCTCCTCTAGGTCGTTGCCGACCTAACTATACTAACTACAAGACGACCTAGTACATAATGACCTAACGCTTATCTCGGTCAAAAACTTAAGTCGTCTACGACTTAACACACTAACCACTAGGTCGTACATCTCCTAGCTCGCGCTTCCTTTAGGTCGCTCGAAACCTTAACTCGCCAGAAACTCTTAAGTCTCCTATCCCTTAGGTCGTCTACGACCTAAACCCTTAAACATCTACGTGACCTAGCATAAGTCGCGAACAAACTGGGATACGACCTATCCACTAAGTCGTCTAGACGACTTAACTATCCAATACCCACACTTAGGTCGCTCACAAAGTTTCCTTAGGTCATTGCCGACCTAACTCTACCCCACGACCTAACCCCAGAATACTTAGGTCGCCTAAACCTCTAAAGTCGGTCAACCACACTTCCTTAACTCGGTTAATTCCTTAAGTCGGCAACTCGACCCAGACTTATCCCTTAACTCGTCCAAACCGACTTAGGACTTAGAAAAATTCTGAATGACTTATCAACAATGCAACTAATTGTTAATTATTTCACGATGTTTCGATCCGTAAAATACGGGTCGTTACATTCTCTCCCCCTTAGGAATTTCGCCCCCGAAATTCCAAACAAACAAAGCAATCAAAAACTATTCTGTACGCCTACCATCCATAGCAATCAACAAACCATGCATCCAATTCTAGCTTAGCGTACAGAATTCTAAAACTAGAACAAGTTACAACATCGCGAGATGACACGACACCTTAGGGCCATACCTTGAAGAGTTCAAGATGAGCTGCCTTCATCCTCTCTTCCACCTCCCACGTGTAGTCGTTATCATCATCACTCCATTGTATCTTGAGCAACTTAACTACCTTCCTCCTAAGCTGTTTCGTGTCGGTTTCCACAACACGAAGCGGCTTACGAGGTCTTCTATTGACTGGATCAACTTCGAAATCTTCATAGCTATCGACAGAAACCACTGTATTCGAGTCGTGCACATACTTCCGTAGATACGATACATGGAAAACATTGTGCACACTCGACATCTTCTCCGGTAACTCCAATCTATAGGCGAGCTTTCCAATTCGCTCGATGATCGGGAATGGTCCAACAAATCTCGGAGTCAATTTTCCTTTCTTCCCGAATCGGATAACATTCTTCAGTGGGGAAATCTTCACAAAAACCATATCTCCTACGTCGAATTCCAAATCATTTTGATGCTTATCGGCATAACTTTTCTGACGGTCTTGGGCTGCCTTCATTCGTTGCCGAATGATCTCTATACAATCTGAAGTCTGCCGAATCATCTCTGGCCCAAGTATCAGCTTTTCTCCAGTTTCCAACCAACATGTCGGAGAGTTACACGGTCTTCCATACAATGCCTCATACGGTGCCATGCCAATACTTGACTGGTAACTGTTGTTGTACGCAAACTCCACCAAATGAAGGTGATCTTCCCATGATCCTCCGAAGTCCAAAACACATGCTCTAAGAAGATCTTCCAAAACTCGGTTGACTCTCTCGGTCTGACCATCTATTTGAGGGTGATAAGCTGTACTCAAACACAACTCGGTTCCCAAAACTTCCTGGAAGCTCTTCCAAAATCCACTAGTGAACAATGGGTCTCGATCGCTCACTATACTCTTCGGAATACCATGGAATCGAACTATCCACTTAACATACAACTCAGCCAACTTTGATGCAGTCCTAGTAGATCGAACAGGAATGAATCTTGCGCTCTTAGTCAGACGATCCACAATGACCCAAATCCCTTCATTTCCCGTTCTGGTTCTAGGTAATCCATCAATAAAGTCCATCGATATTTGCTCCCACTTCCATGTAGGAACTTCTAATGGCTGAAGTAATCCACTTGGCTTTTTCTGTTCAGCCTTTACCAATTGGCAGTTCATGCACTTGGAAATAAAATTTCCAACATCCTTCTTCATGCCTTCCCAGTAGTAGGTTCTCTTCATATCCCGATACATCTTATTTCCACCTGGATGAATTGTCAACTTCGAGTGATGACTTTCCTACAGAACTTCATTCCTCAATTCATCTATATCGGGAACAACTAGTCGTCCTTGCTTCCGAAGCCAACCCTCTCGATCGACCTCGAATCCTTTATCCTTTTCTGGATCCAATCCAGATTCCAAATCACGGATAATCCTGACAAGCTTATCGTCTCGCTTTTGGCTCTCGCCAATCCTTTCCACCAGAGAGGGTCTTATTGATAAGTTTGCCAACATCTCAGGTTCCAATTCACATCTAGGCCTGAAGTCAAATCCAGCTAAATACTCGAGATTCTTCCATTCTGAAAACATGGCTCCCAATCCTGCATGTCTTCGACTTAACGCATCTGCCACCGCGTTACCTTTTCCCGGAGTATAAGCTATACCAAAATCATATGGTGCCAAAAACTCTAGCTAACGTTGCTGCCGAAGATTCAAATCCTTTTGGGAGAAAAGATACTTCAATGACTTGTGATCTGTAAACAACTCGAATCGAACTCCCAACAGATAATGTCTCCACATCTTCAGAGCAAATACAATCGCCGCTAACTCCAAATCATGAGTCGGGTAATTCCTTTCATGCGGCTTCAGTTGTCGACTTGCATACGCAACAACTTTATCCCTCTGCATCAGCACTGCTCCAAGTCCAGTACCACATGCGTCGGTGTAAACCACCATCTCATCATTCCCACCTGGAATAGTCAAAACAGGAGCACTTGTCAATCTCTCTTTCAAGATTCCGAAAGCTTGCTCACACTTAGCATCCCAACTGAACGCTTGGTTCTTCTTTGTCAATCCTGTTAACGGTGCAGCTATCTTGGAGAAGTCTTTGATAAACCGTCGATAATATCCTGCTAATCCAAGAAAACTTCTCACATCAGATGCATTCTTAGGTCTAACCCAATCCTGGATTGCTGCCACCTTGGCGGGATCAACCGCTATTCCATTTCCAGAAATCACATGGCCTAAGAACCTCACTTCACTCTTCCAGAAGTGACACTTTTAAAACTTAGCCTTCAGCTGATGTTTTCGCAAGATTTCCAAAACATTACGCAAGTGCGTCTTGTGCTCTTCTTCCGTTCTGGAATAAATCAGAATATCATCCACGAACGCAAGTACGAACTTGTTCAACTGATCTCTGAACACTCTATTCATAAGATCCACAAAATAAGCTGGCGCGTTAGTCAATCCAAACGGCATTACCAGCCACTCAAAGAAACCGGATGGTGTCCTAAAAGCAATCTTCGGCACACTATCCTTAGCCACTCTCAACTGGTGAAATCCCGTTGCCAAATCCATCTGAGAAAACACCTTAGCTTCGTGAAGCTGATCAAACAAGTCATCTATTCTCGGCAGTGGATACTTGTTCTTCTTAGTCACCTTATTCAGCTCACGATAATCCACACACAATCTCAACGATCCATCTGCCTTGGTTGCGAACACAACTGGTGCACCCCACTCGGACACACTACGCCGAATGAATCCTTTCTGCAAAAGATCATCAACTTGCACCCTCAACTCTTGCTGTTCCTTAGGCGCCATCCGCCTAAGAGGCATCACAACAGGTCTGGCTCCTTCAACTAGATCTATACAAAACTCGATCTCTCTATGCGGCGGCAACCCTTTGACTTCGTCAAAGACATCCTCGAATCCATTAGCGATTGGCACCGATGACAGTCCATCCCGTGGAACAACCAGCGAATACATGAAGCTCATGAAGACGCCTTCCTCATGCTTACATCGTATTACAACCTTTCGCCCCTCCACATTCTCGACTGTCACCTCCAACCTCTCGCAATCAACCTTTGCCGCATACTTCCTAAGCTAGTCCATACCCAAAATAATTCCGAACCCCACAAAGTTCAGAACAAAACAATCACAAACAAAAGAGCAACCATGACTCGACACAACTAGACCACGGCATAACATACACAAACAAGACGAACCCTAACTGGATTAGTCACAACCAAAGGCCTATCAACAATATCCGGTTCCAAACCTAACCGGCCTACGAGTTCATTACAAACAAACGAATGCGACGCTCCAGTATCAAATAGAACTCTAACTGGAACACCACATAGGAAAAGAGTACCTTGAACAACCACACTCTTTCCTTTCTCTTCAGCAGTAGGAGCTTTCGAAGACGACGGAACAGCTCCCAAAGCATAAGCTTGCACAATCTGCTTGTCCTTCCTCGGTTCTGGACAATTCTTCCTGATGTGCCCTGGCTTGTCACAGTTGTGACACTTCATTGGCACCTTCGGATTCTTACAATCCTTAGAGAAATGGCCCTTCTGCTGACAATTGTAGCAAGTCACCTCGCCTTTCGGCTTCTTCTGGCCATCCTTACCCTTCTGCTGCTGCTGCTTCCTCTTCTGGTTTCCACCCTGCTGTGGTTTAGACTCTCCCCTGGTAACAGCAACAACAGGTCCTTCCTTAGGAAACAGACTCTCATGCCTAAGAGCTTTCTCCACAAGCTTCTCAAATGAATCGTCCAAATGATCCACCAACTGTCTCCCAAGATAACTGTCCAAGCCTGTCACAAACTTCTCATTCTTCTGATAAGCAGACTCAATATACGACCGGGCATACTTGGACAAAGCTTCGAACTCAGAAACATACTCCAGAACTGATCTTCCACCTTGCTTGAGCTCCACAAACCTCTTGAACAGAACAGACTTCTGAGCTGTAGAAATGAACTTAGCTTCAAATCTAGCTTGGAATTGCTCCCAAGTAATCTCTTCCTCCGCAGTATTGATGGTAATTGAGTTCCACCAATCAGAGGCTCTCCCTTGAAGCTGCCTTGATGCCAACTTCCTCTTAGTTGCATCATCAATTCCCAAATCACCAAAGATCCTTCTATAAGCATCGATCCATCTCTGGACTTCAATAGTTGATTCTGTTCCCAAGAAAACTTTCCCTCCAAGAGCAGTATAGTCTTTGCACAACTTAGCAAAATCCACTGGTTTCGGAGTTTGGACATGAACTCCAACATCAACTGCCGCCCCCGGAACTGGTATCCTTCTCATGATCGAAGTCATCATAGCTTCGAACATGGCTGCATAATCAGCAGTCTCTTCAGTAGCACGGCCTTCCCTAGCAGCTGGTCTCCCTCTTTGACTCATTCTCAATATCTATAAAAAGGAATGATTAGAACATCTAGAGAAACAACTGCATAAAGGACTCAAACTCTACTAAGCTACTATATTATATATAGTATTCATCCATAAAAATACAATTACGTCTCTCATACGTAGTTACTTCAGCGAGCGTTGGGTAAAATCGATTAACCAATGCTCTGATACCAAATGTGACGACCGCCCATGACCCCTGCACCGAATCTAGAGATAGTACGCTGTAAAGTGTGCCAGGCGACCATGGACGATTGTCAGGGTATGTTAAAAACAACAGAATCTATCGTATTACTCACAGCGCATGGACAAAATACAATAGAACATATATATAGTGAAGTTTTACATAATAAAATGCCATCATATAAAACTTCATAATAGTTGAATACAAGCATCCAAATATCCAATACATCAAGCCTCACTACATAACACTCAGAGAATACAAAATCAGCGGAACATCCAATACATATAATAAGAAGATAATATGCAACATTCCAGCTCGTCTTCGATATCAGCATCGTGAGAAGAGAACAGCACCTGTCACCTGCTACCTAGTCTGCCCGTCCCAAAAATGGACGAACAGCCCAAGGCAATAAGAATTAAAACATAAAGCCTTGAGTCAGACAACAGTCTTAGTGAGCAGTAAATTAACTAACAACATACCAAAAGAGCATAAAGGAAAAGGAATAGGAATGCAACCCTCCCACTCCACCTCTTTCTACAGTGATAGCCCCCAGACACACACTAAGCAGAAGCAAACATAGCAGAGCATACAATTTAAAGTAAAGCTACTATCACTCGAGTCAAGGGCGATGTTTTCCAAGTACCAAGGCCTAAATCAGATAAGCACCCAGAAAATACCGCTCTTGAGTCCGAATGACGATACAACCAAACATCCATGACTCTTGGCTATCACTGTTATCATTGCTTCGATGTCACCGTTAATTGAATGACTGGCACATTCTTTCAGCCGTCCGTCAAGGGCTAATGGAAACCCCGGTTCTAGACATAACTCCCGCACATCGTCGCAGCCCGTGCCTAGGACTATCGAATCTGCCCAGAGTACTCGACCATCAACAGTTAGTCGTTGGGACTATCGAATCTGCCCAAACGTACTCTTGCTTAGAGCATGCTAGAACCTTCAACAACGATGCTATCCAAGCCTCCTAGTCATCCTCCTCGACGACTATTCTCATATCCATTCATTATCCTCAACTCGAATCATATCACCGAGTTATCAACATGCTTGGAATGATCCCGTCTGGATTAGACCAAGTCTTCATCACATGATTGCCTCGCTTCATCACATCCTCTCAAAGCCTCATCTCAACATCACATCATCAAATCTATGCATAAGAGCTTCATCATCCCGCTACATATGCCACGAGCAGCTTTCCCAATTCAAGAGCCTTTCCCTTAGCTTTTGAATCGTCTTCGGTCTAAATCAAATCATCAATCATCTAATTCATAGCAATCAACCAAGTCAAACATTAATCCAAACAATCAAGCATTCAAATATGATCTAAGTAGACAATTATAACGATAATGGCATTTTCGTAATTAAAGAGTTGAAAGTCTAACAAGCATGAAAACATGAGAATTATCTCTACAACTTGATGAATGAACTTGCATAGGTTAACATATGATAAAATGGATGTAACATCATCATGAACAATGGATCTATATGGATCTACACTTAGGATGAAGAAAATGCATGGAAATCACTATTTTAACACCAAAACGAGCCAACAATCCGATATACTCCTTTGGATTCGTGTGAGAGATAATCACCACTCACCAAATCACCAAAACAAACCCAAATCAACACGCTTCAGATCTTGACAGCGAGGGATCAAGCTTGATCTATCACGAATCCGCTTCAAACGAAGAAATCTCTCTTGAAAAGATGAAGATCTTCAATCTAAGATCTTGAATCTTAAATCTTGATCTTCGATATGGATGGAAGGAATCACTAGATTAGAGTGGAGAAAAGAAGTGAAGAAGTGTAGAAGTCGAGCTCTCAAAATGGCAGCACTTCGTCGCTTCAAAATCCGGATCCCAAAAATGAAGCCAACCCCCTTCTATTTATAGGCGAAATTTCCCTAAGTCGTAACTCAGAATTAGGTCGTCTCCGACCTACGACCTAAGACCTTGTCGACCTAAAACCCATACGACCTAACAGCTCTTCGACCTAAACAATGCGCGCGACTTAACGAACCAGGTCTCAAGACTTACCATCCTAACTCCTAAGTCGCTCGCGACTTAACACATGCGCTTCCATTTACATGCGACTTACGACCTAATATAGATCGCGACTTAACAATAGGTACGACCTACGACTTATAAAACCTTGCGACCTAACCACTCAGCAACCCACGCGACCTAACACTTAAGCCAATACGCGACTTAACACTTAAGCCAATACACGACCAGATACTAACCCCTTAGGTCGTCCAACGACTTAACTACTAAGTCGCAAACCTGCTATCCCAGCTCCTCTAGGTCGTTGCCGACCTAACTATACTAACTACAAGACGACCTAGTACATAATGACTTAACGCTTATCTCGGTCAAAAACTTAAGTCGTCTACGACATAACACACTAACCACTAGGTCGTACATCTCCTAGCCCGCGCTTCCTTTAGGTCGCTCGAAACCTTAACTCGCCAGAAACTCTTAAGTCTCCTATCCCTTAGGTCGTCTACGACCTAAACCCTTAAACATCTACGCGACCTAGCATAAGTCGCGAACAAACTGGGATACGACCTATCCACTAAGTCGTCTAGACGACTTAACTATCCAATACCCACACTTAGGTCGCTCACAACAGTTTCCTTAGGTCGTTGCCGACCTAACTCTACCCCACGACCTAACCCCAGAATAATTAGGTCGCCTAAACCTCTAAAGTCGGTCAACCACACTTCCTTAACTCGGTTAATTCCTTAAGTCGGCAACTCGACCCAGACTTATCCCTTAACTCGTCCAAACCGACTTAGGACTTAGAAAAATTCTGAACGACTTATCAACAATGCAACCAATTGTTAATTATTTCACGATGTTTCGATCCGTAAAATACGGGTCGTTACAACCTGGAAATTCTACAACGATCTTATTCTTGAAGTCACGGTTGACCCGGTTAAGGTTGCCCGTGATTTATATAAACTCATCCATCTTCTTATTTGTTATTTAAATCATCTTATCTTCTGTTTCAGACTTATCTTCGAATCAAAAATTCTCTTTGATTTGATTTCTATCAAAATTGAATCCCTATCCTTATTTTGAAAATTCATTCCTGTATCGTCGAGGAAAGAAGTGTATTTATAAAATTATATTTAAAATGATTTAAAAATATATTGTGTTGTTTGAGTTGTTGATGTTGATTTGGATTTTCGATCGATTCGTCTGATCAACGCTATCGATAGAATTTCCAAAACTCTTTAACAGAGCAAACCGACACAATATCGTTTTCAAATTTGGTAAACAAATTAAATTTTTGAATGATTATATTATATATACAAGTAAAAATTTTCTTTAATTAAATTATTAATGAATTTGTTGTCAGAAATGATAATAATTTGATTTTCATTTCCTGTTTTGTAAACCATTGATTATTGCATAAAATAAATAAATGAATTTATGAAACTTGGTTATAATTTGATTTGGGATTGAAAGGAATTTAAATAAAGAATTTGAGGATTAAATTTCTGGTGATTTCAAACTTTGATTTGAAAGTTTTAAAGTGTATAGTATTTAAAATATTTTCGAATATAAATCGTTTTCAAAGAATTTTAAAATGTTGAAATCAGTGCTCTTCTCTTTGTCGCTGGAAAATAATTTTGGTGATGGCGGCCGCATCATCGACGTTCATTTTCGAGTTTCGAAGTGGAGAAACCATTTTGTAGCTTTGCTACGGTTTTGTTTTGAGAAAATATATTTTGATTTGAATTTTTCAGTATATTTTGATTTACATATATATAGGTATCTTATTTTAAAATTTAATTTGATTTGATATAAATATATTATATATATCTCTAAGTTGTTTAAAGTTAATCGGAAATCTAATTCTTAAATTTTGTTAAAGGATGATTTTAATTATAAATAAAACCGAAATTTGGAATAAATATTTAAACTTGAGTAATTGAATTGGGAAAATTTTATTTGTATATTGTTCAACTGCATTCTAATACAACTTACCTAAATCATTCAGAAGTTGAATATGTAATTGGATAATATATAATATAAATTGAATTTATAAATAAAATTTGAGTGTTTATAATAAATGTTATACACTAAATTTTGATTATAAAGATGTTAATAGAGTTAGATAGGATAATAAGAAAACTCAGTTAATAATGAAATAAATTTTTTTGAAAGAATTAATAAATTTGTTTTGAAAAAAATTAATAAATTGAAATTTGATCAACTTATGAAAATACCTTGAATTTGAAAGCAACTAGTAAATATAAATTAATTTAAATCGAAACTTTTATGGTTTAAATTAATTTATATGGGTTAAATATATGTGATAAGATATATTAAGTAGAATAAATTTAACAATAATTTGGAATAAAGAAGAATTTAAATTGCTGAAAAGAAAATATGATTATAATAAAAGACTATTCAAATTTATGGTTTTAGAAAATGTAAATTGAGGATAATTGGATAAT
This sequence comes from Allium fistulosum, assembly GCA_030737815.1. Lineage (NCBI taxonomy): Eukaryota > Viridiplantae > Streptophyta > Magnoliopsida > Asparagales > Amaryllidaceae > Allium > Allium fistulosum. The sequence goes on along the minus strand of CM060906.1, from coordinate 99,957,916 downwards.
AAGATAATGAATTTAGAAATAGTGAGATTTATTTTAGTGAAATCAAATGGATTAAATCAATTATCGAATATCAATTAATTTAAATTTGAATTTATATGGTTTAAATTAACTGTTATTTGTATTTCAAAAATCTGTTTTTCTTTCGGGTTGTTTCTATTCTCCTACCTCGTTCCTTTTCGGGGACGAAAAGTTTTTAGTGGGGGAGAGTGTAACGACCCGTAAATTTCAACTGTTTTAATAACCTAATTAGTTGAAATTTTGCGAAATTTTAAACGATAAAATTTTGAAATATAAATTTAATATTTGAAATGCGTCTAGTTAAACATAGCAACTGGTAAATTTTCGTCCGAAAATATAAAAGTTTATTTCGCGCGTAAATTTACTTCAATTTAATCTGTTAAAAAGCGATGAAAATAAAATGTTCCCGAAACCTAAATATTTTTACATAGAAAATTCTAAACCATCTTCTGAGCAAGATGTCAGTTTGTTGTTTTTCCAAATTCGGACTTCTTTAACTCCGTCGATCTTATTTTTCAGTGTTTTTCTTGCATTTTCCGCTATTAGAAAATTCGAATTTTTATAATTCGATCATACCACTGATATCTTTATACCGTTTTGATCGTTTTGTTGTGCTGATCTCTGCGGTATGTTCATTCTCGGTGTTTCGGGATTCCGATACACGACGAAAAACGTGAAACGATTGTCGGTATCGATGTGTGTCTGGGCTATTGTTTCTTATGTCCATTCATTTTCACACGTATTATACCAATAGTCACCAGCATTTATAATTTTGAAAATCCAACCTGAGTCTTTTGTTATTCCTACCTTTCAAAATAATTGTTGATTTGTTTTCTTTTTCGGTTCATATTTTCTTTGCCTCTTCATATGTCAGAGCACGTCTTCTTCCCTGTTCTTCCCTATTGCATATTTTTCCCAATCCATTCCTGCTCCTACTTCCCTTGATTCAGATTCATGCTATAACTAATATGAAGGAAAAATATAATATGATCTGAAGCTTCCTCCTCCATGTGAGCTACTCCACCTCACACCATTATCAACCAAAACACAACAGCTCGACCTCACCCCACTGTCTCCACCGCAAAGATCCTCCATGCGACCATAGCCCTAACCAAAGAGCATCACCAATGGCCAAACAAGCTCCCATGCACACATATGCACTGTCTACCCACCAACTCCTCCGCACCTCTCCTTTCTCGGCAACCCGTGCTCTATTAGCCACAAACGGCAGCAGCCTCGACCCGAGCCTCCCTTTATTTTTCCGCATTCCTAGTCGACCAAGCATCCATCTTCTCTACCATTGTTGCCTCCTTAGCCACTGCCTTGCGCGGTGAGTTCTGTTCTCATCTTCCTTGATGTTTTGTCTTGGTATATATTGTATACATATATAAACTATAAAAGCAGTTTGTTTGTAAAGGTTGATAATATGTATATATAAGTATATATTAATCTATATATGCGTTACATGCGCTGTTGTATACTTAAGAGTATATATAGTTGTTACTGTATATTTGATATTTGTTAGATATACAAGAGTTGTATAGTAAAATTATATATATATATATATATATATTATAAGTTTAGTCTGTTAGTTTATTTTATACAGTCTGATAGTTTGATATGAAGTGTGTTGTTTATGTTATATATATACCAAGTTATATATGTTTTGTTTGTATTAGTAAGTTTGTATTTGTTATATTAAGTAAGCGGGCTTCGATTGCTATCAGATATTATATATATACAACATACTTTGGGTAATTATCTAATATAAATTGTATTTGTACTTTTAAATTTAGGCTCGCTTGCGATTACATGTGGTATATTATATTATGTGTTGTGCGTATATATAAGTTTATTAGTTATATATTATATATATAGTTTATATAACCCGCTATGTACATAGGTTTTTATATAAATATTATTTTACAACCTTCTTTATTTTATATTGTTCTAAAATTTTATGTACGTTATGTTATAAGTTGGGTCTGGATTTTTAACAAAGCATGCATAAAGATGTTATCTGTAACGACCCGATATTTTGGACCATTCGCATCCATTATAAGTGTATAGGTAGACACTCATGCCGGAATTGAATTGCTCAAAATACCGCGTTGTTAATTTAAATTGGCAAAACTGAACATATACAGTAAATAAAATAATCACAGATCACAGACACAGAGTAATAAATGCAGCGGAAATAAAAGAGATAGTAGTTCATGAAGCTACTATATAAATGTATAAATTACATCAGAGTTAATCCAGATACAACAGAAGAGTAATGCGATACATCAAATACAAAGCAGATTACATCACTGGAATCATCGAATACTGAAAGCAGAATCGATGGCTGGATCTTCAAGCAAAGCTCCAACTTCAAAGGTGAGTCTCGAATACTGGTACACTTAGTCTGACCCGAGCGTAAAGCAAAAACACAAAACACTCGAGTCAGGATTAACATTCTTATATCAATAAATCCAACTCAAGTGAAATAGCAATTGAAATACAAGTAACTCAAAGGATGTTTGGAATAACCATCCTTTAAGGATCCGTTAAACTATCTACTATGTAGTAGTGTACGATAAGTAGATAATGTCTATCAGTAATATAGAGGTATCAAAATAGCGTTAAGTCATGGCCCATTCCACCCTTAACACATTTTTTTCCCAAAAGCATATACAAGACCGTAGTTTCCCCAAAACCGGAAGTCACCAGAGGGCAATCCATATACTAAAGGTACAAATCAAAATCGTAGTGGTCGCGTATAAATGGAATACAAGTATGACAAGGCACATGAGGCAATACCCAAGGTAGTGATACTACCGTTTGCCTGATCCGGACTGGTGAGAACGCAACGCCGCAGCGCCCGCAACACCGTGAAACAACACTCCCAAAATCAAGGGTGCACCAATCGACAACAAGTAATGAGTAGTTCGAAGAAGTGTGTCCACTTGAGGTAGCTAATCCTCCATTGGCCCGGCACGGCTCCTGTTTTAGTCATTTCCAATTTGACACAAGTGTCAAGGCTATCCATCATCGTTCTCTTTCTTCAGTCATCACGTACATCATTCCAACCACTTCATTCTGGATCATCACTCCGCGTATAGTTATTAAAGTGGTTTCGGTTTGGATAGAGAGTATATCCATTACCGATCCCGGTCGCTTTAATAACTTTCGTAATTATTACACCGATTGGTCGTTTATATATTTCAAAAACCAAACAAATTTCAATTTCAATTTCAATTCGTAAACCAACATTTCATTTGTCTTTCAAAAACCAATTTCCAAAATTTACGTTTCAAAACTTCAATTTACCATTTCAAAATCTTATAATTCAAATTTCAATATCTAATTAAAACCATTCAAATATTGATTCAAGTTCGTATATAAGTTTCATTTCGAAATCATTTAAATTAATTTGATTTAACATTTAAATCAATTTAAATTCATTTATCGATCTCATTCAATATTCATTTAGTAAATTTTCCATTCAAAACAATTTCTATTAAATTTCCAATTCATTAAATCCATTATTCAAATTCAGCTTCATTATATCAAATCTTACAAATTGAATTAAATTAAATTCATCAAATCAAATTCCTTAAATTACAAGTCTTACATCAATTTCAAAAATACCACATTTTATTTCTTGTTAAAGAAATTCAATTTCACTTATTTACTTTCTTAAATAATTTTCCAAAACTTAATTAATAAAGAACTCAATTTCAAATATTTACGAAGTAAAATTCACTTATTCAAAAAAATCAATTTCACTTATTAAAGAATTCAATTCAATTTAATCATTAAATAATTCAATCTTATTTAATTATTAAATAATTCAAAACTTAATTATTAAATAATTTCAAACTTTAATAATTTAATAATTTCAAAGTTTAATAATTTCGAACTAAATTTTAATTTCAAACTTAATTATTAAATCATTTCAAACTTAATTCAATCATTTCTCAAATTAAACATCGTTCTTTCATCAATTACATTGTTAATATTTTGTTTCAGATTATTAAAAATTAACATTTTCCTTTCATTAAAAATTCAAATTTCAACTTCATTTCAAAACCATATTATTTATTCAAGTAAAATCTTCGTTTTATTTTAAATCAAATTATTGACCAATCGGGTTTTATTTAATTTCCTATCCTAGGCCAAGGTTCAATTTGGGTATTTATCATTTCAACCCGATTCCAATTCAATTCAAATCAAAACATAGCAAAGGGAACTTGCAGTGTGATAACTGGGATGGTGTCAAAAGTAAATAAACAAGCAATAACAACAATCAATATCAATCCAATAATCAATTCAAATAATCGCGAAATAACCGTATTAATTCACATTGTTATTTGTGCGAATTAATATAATTATTTCTAGAATCTACACTATCATTTCATGTAGATTAAAGATTAATACATTACGGTTTTTCACTTGTCATTCAATTTCAAATTTTTCACTACAACAATTAATCCAATATACGTCGATGGTTCAAAGTGTAATTATCACTATTCTACTTGTCAGTTAATTTAACAAATAAAAGGGGTCATATTCAACTAATCAAATTTAACATATACATCAGTTTTAAAATTGTTAACTATCCTATATCCATTTCAATTTTGCATACTATTTATCATTTATCACTAACAATTTAACGTCCAATATAAACATCAACAATCAATCAATTAACAGCCAACTGTATTATCATCACATAAATAATTAACAGATAATGGTGTCAGATGTCACAGGTGAACTGATATAGGCAATAACATATATAACAGTGTAATTAACTAACAGTAGCAATATTTCAATTGTCGTTTCAATTGAAATCAAATTTAATAAATAAAAGAACGTTAATCGTGAGTGAGTGCTCACCTTTCGAGGCTAGAGGGAACATGAGATGACACAGATACGCACACAGATACGGACACTGAAATTTAGTTACGAAATCCAGGCACGAGTCCAACACAACAAGGTTGGTAAGATTTCGACGGAACGAGCTGATTACAGAAAACGATGAGAACAAATCAAAATCAGTTTGATATCATAGAAACGAAATGTACACTATATTAGTTTTATAATTTTCAAATCAATATTAATTTAAAAACATATTAAATTAAATATATATGTAATTCAAAATCATTGTTTTAAACAAACACATATAAAACAAATATATTTACATAGTATAATTTGAAATAAATGAATATATACCTATAAAGATAGACAACATATTACATGTATTTATATAACATAACAAAATCCTACATAAACTATATATATATACACATATTATGTTTTAAAACATTACTCATATATATAAATTGATGGTCCACTAAATATAACTAACTTACATCAAATTATTCGGTATTTAACATGTATGCTACCAGAACTAATACATTGTATGATATACAAAAAAAATACACTATATTAAATGCCTTAGGAATGTAATTAAAAAATATCAATTTTAACATATTTCACTATACGTTAACTGTCTATCAATACAGTAAGTACAAAATTCTTCACCCATATTATCATATACAGTTAACAAAACTTTCATTATAAAATTCATATACTATGCAACAGATAAATATCAGTTTATATAAAATAATTTATAACGATTATATAGGATAATAAAACCCATAAATGCACCTACAACAGCATATATATAAATGCACCTGCAAACAACATTTTGAAATCTTCCCAAACAACTGCATATATCACAGTCTATATGTACTATATAGTATATATTGTATTCATGTATACTTTGTTAAACAAAGAAGATGTACAGCTTTGTATATATGAAATTTTATAGAACTAGCCATGAACGAGTATATAACTAATAAAATTTGCATTCATAACCTACAGGTCTCATATTTCTTTTTTTAATAGTCTTATATATACAGACAAGCAACTAACAACCTATATAAAACTATTATAAATATATGTCAAAACCCAACAGAGCGAGTTTAACATATCAAAGTATAAGACCTTCAAATATGTACATACTAATATTAACAACTGTTATATACATTATTCACTGCAAAATCAACTTAACAGTATACATAAAACTTTCCTCTCGAAATATATATTCTGTATACAAGAACTTACACTATATATATCAAATACTATAATATATATACTCGACTTAACATATAAATATATATATATGGAATAGGATGCGAAGATGAGAAGAATAAAATGATGCTCACTTGGATCGGCTGGCTATTCCGAGCTACGGAAGGCGGAGGGAGAGTGAGCTCAACGAAGCGTGGCACGACTTGCTGCTACGTGGGGTGACTGGACGGCTGAACAGGCAAGGGAGGATCTGAGCATTAGTCGGTTGCTTATGCAATGGTGCACGGTGGAGCAGTTCGGCGATGAGGGGTGGCGAACGAGATGAGTTTCAGGGTCCGTAGAGAGATGGGTTCGATTGCGGAGGCGGTTGTGGTGGATGTTCGAGGAGATTGGCGGCGTTCACGTGGAGGTGGGATAGGGTCTCAGCCATGAGATGGTGGCACGCGGAGGAGCGGGTGGAGGCTGAACGAAGAGGATTGGGTCGAGGCTGGTGGGGTTGCGTGCGTCGGTAGGAAAGCTGTACGCGGTGGCTGGTTGCTTTGGAGAGGGAGGCGGAGGGTTCTTGGGTCGGGTTGGCTAAGAGATGAGGCGTTAGAGGTGGGTTGGTGTGGCGTTGCTTGGTCATTCAAGGCCGGAGGCGGATGTAAAGCGCCTGGATTTGGCTGGAGAAGGTGATGAGGATCGGGACAGTAGCTTCGAGGTGGGTAAGTGGTGAAAGAAGAATGGAGATATGGAGGCGGGCTGGGAAAGAAAGGAATGGAAGATGGTAGGGAAGCGTACAGATCTAGAAACTTAGTGTAACGACCCGCAAATCCGTACCCCTTGAATTTACATTAATTTCCATTAATGAACTCAAGAAGAACGAAAATACGAACCATTTGGGTTAAGAAGAAGAGGTAGAAGAAGAAAAATAGAAAACAAAATCAGAATCTAACCATCGCAGCGGAATAAAATATAATATATATCAACAGATCTTTACACAAATCAAAAACTATATCTGTTTATACAATACATCATCAAAGTACATCATCAGAGTACATCAACATCCATAACATACAACTGAATACACAGCGGAAAAATAATAGCAAGTACGGGAGTACGTATCGTCATCCAGCTCGTCTCCTGAGCTCCACAGCATCATATCTTGAACCTGTTTATCTCGGTCTGACCCGAGCATCATATAAAACAATACCCGAGTCAGTCTGGAATACCAGCGTGAGAAAATCACACTCAAATTGATTATTAAAGTTTCAAAACCCTTTTGAAAATAAAAGCATCTCGTAAGACCACGCCACAAATAAACATGTCGGGTTTTTACCTTACGATAGCTAAAACACTTTATATCAAAATCCTCTGATATTATAATAGTGTTATCCTGCCTTTTGGCAAGGCCGTGATACCAAGGACTTAACTTGAAAACAGTAACAGATCGTCTTGGAAGTCGGTTACACGTAAGGATCGCTGCGGATATCGACGAAATTTGTCCGAGTCCGGATCGGGCTGCAATTGGTAAGATATGCTAAGCAAGGCCAGAGGAAATGACGTTCCAATTTTCAAGTCAATCCGAGTTCGTATGCTCAAGATATCACCGATGGAAAATGGAGGAAACAACCTTGTATTCGAATCCGTTAAAGTCGACTCGATCGTCTTCGAATCCATCCCCTTTTGTCTGCTTCGAATCCATCGTGGACGCTTACCTTCGAATCCACCCCTTTGGTCTGCTTCGAATCCATCGTGGAAGCTTCACTTCGAATCGATAAGACAAAGCTTCACTTCGAATCGAGGAGGCAAAGCTTCACTTCGAATTGAGGAGACACAGCTTCACTTCGAATCGGTAAGACACAGCTTCACTTCGAATCGATAAGACATAGCCTCGCTTCGAATCGATGAGACACAGCTTGCCCTCGAATCCACCATCTTCGAATCCAAGCCGTGGATTCGACCCAGTCAATGCGGAACGCAAAGTGGACCGATTCGAAGAAAGCGCACCACGTCACCATCTTCACGAGCAGGGAGATCGATTCGAACGAATCGATTCGAGCATATCGATTCGAACGACTCCAGAATACGAAAGACACTAACTTGAATCGATCATAACTCGAGTTCTACAAGTCCAAATCCCATGAAATTTTCACAGAAGCTCAAATACATGATGAAGAATGTACACACCAAATTTCAGCTCGATTGGATGATTTCTTGATCGATTCGAACCAAGGGTCGAATCGATCCCAAAGCGGGCCCGGATCTCCAGATTTCGGCCATGTGGGCCCCCTGACATGCCAGAACTGGTCTCCCCTCATTTTGGGCGAAATACCAGCCTCCAACACCTATAAATAGACCCCCTGGTCATTCAGAAAAGAGGTCGGAGAATTCTAAGTACTGAAGAGCGCCCAGATTCTGCCAGATCTACTCCAGAACACCGCCGCTGCTTTAGATTGACACTTAGCATTGAAATTCAGTTGTATTACACTGTTAACTACTGTAATCTTCAAGTAATCGAGCAATAAAATCATCAAACTTCATAGTGGACGTAGGCAAAACGCCGAACCACTCTAAATCGCTTGTCTTTGCAATTTACTTTCTGTTATTTGGAGTTTTTGTTAGATAATCCACAGTTTTAATTTTCATTCTTCACTTTTATCTCTTCAAAAACTTCCAAAGAGTGTTGTGCCCATTTTTGGTACAAACACTTTGGTGCTTTCAATGAGAAAAAACCAGCTTTTTTCTCCTGCTCCTTGGATCTACCATCGATACCGGATTGCACAAATCCAAGAGGAAGATCCAGATCTTCGATTCACAGTCCTTCCATTCTACTCAGATTTGCATAAAATCTAGGAAAAGGATTCATCGTTCAAAATGGTTAGCACGAGAACCACTTCTGCAGCTCCAGGACAAGAAGGTAGGGATGGACAAAATCCTGCTCAGCAGCAGCCACCCAACCAAGACAACACTGCCCACTCGGATCCGTCTGGGGCAGTCACTAGACAAGAATTTCAGATGTTACTCCAAGAGTTGACTCAGAGTCGGCAACAGTTAGCCGAACAGTTGCGAGCTAATATTGAGTTGACAAATCAACTGAATCGCCAGGGCCGTAGGAGGTCCAGGAGGGATGATGTTTCCCGCTCACCCACTGAAAGTTCTGCCTCGTCTGACTATCATCGTAGATCTACCCGTCCCCGATTAGACGGAGATTATGCTCAGACTACGGGATATCAGCCCGCCCTGACTGTCGGGCAATTGAGGGTAGGACCATCAACCAGCTTCCAGGCTGGGCCATCAGCACGGGGTGGCCGCACTTCACAATATACTACGGACAATCATGTCACAGCTGCAACAGCGGAAACAAGGGTCGATACCCGATATCTTCCAGATTCGGGTAATCAACAGCAAGGACGTACTTCTGAACCATACGTCCAGGAAGACGCTGAGCCAAGGAGGCGAAACTTGGACCGTCGACAGCGCCCGGTCCAAACTCGAATTGTGGAACCCGACCACACCTTAGCTCAGCAGGCTCAAAATGTGGCAATGCCAGACATCTCGACTATGATACGTCAGATGATCCGTGAAAGCCAAGGACTTACCAATGACGATTGGGGAATTTCTCGAAGCCATACTCCTTTCACGGACGAAATACTATACGCTGAACCTCCTCGGCGATTCAGGATGCCAACTCTCCCTATGTACGAAGGAAGTTCTGATCCCAATCAGCACATACTGAAATACGAATGGTCAATGAGCGCCGCAAGGGCCGACGATGCAGTGAAATGCCGCAGCTTCCCCATTTCACTGGGAGGAATTGCAACAATGTGGTTTACCAGACTACCTCCAAGATCTATTTCGTCATTCGACCAGTTGGCTAAGAAATTTGTTGAACAGTTCCGTATGCATGTTGCCAGACCCAAAGATGTTAACACCCTGTCCAATGTTACCCAGGCTCGTGGGGAAACATTAAGGCGTTACTTGGAGAGGTTCCATGCGGCATGCGTGGAAATTAGTAATCCCAATGACAACTCAATTTTAATGGCATTGACAAAAGGAATTGATCCCGATTCCGAATTTGGAAACTGGTTAGCCGGAAAACCCCCCGCATCGTTGGACCGTTTCTACTCCAAAGCCGCTCAATTCTTACGGCAAGAGGACGCGAAACAGTCTAGGAAGCAGGACGATGCAAAACCCGGAAGTGAGGGAATACAAAGCAATGTCGCAGTTAAACAGTCCGGTGACAATTCCGGAAAAGTCCAGTTAAACATACAGAACAAACAAACTCAGCCAAGGGGTGGTAATGGTCAGAATAAGAAGAGAGACCCGAATCCAGGCCCACGGCGTAGGGCTTCGATGTTTGAAAGTTATACACCATTAAACACATCACTGGAAAATGTGTACCTGCAAACTTGCAACACAGAACAGTATAAGAAACCCGCTCCGAAGCGGTCGTCAGAAAGACAGATTCAGACGGGAAAGTTTTGTAGGTTTCATGAGAGCTATGGCCACAATACTAATGACTGTCGCCATTTGCAAGATCTCATAGAAAAGTTGATCAGGGAGAGGAAGTTAGATCAATTCGTGCGGGCGCCGCAGTCTGGTGGTGCGGGCCCACCGAATCCAAACCGTGCGCAAGACCAGGATAGGCAAGAGGAACCCGCTCGTACAGGCGGGAGGCTAGTTATCAATACAATAAGTGGTGGTCCTCATCCAGCGGACAGGAGCTGGAGGGAAATGGAGTCGTATGCTAGCTCTATCAGGCATGCGAGCTTCGAATGCTGCAGTAATTGTGAGGATGGAACCCCGGCTAAGCAACAAAAAATGATGTCTGACGATATCATATTCAGAAGCAGAGATGCTGACAAAATCGAAGCTCCAACGATTGATCCACTGGTCATATCTGCCCAGGTAGGTCCTGCTTGGATGAAGAGGATCCTGGTTGACAGTGGGAGTTCTGTAAACATTCTATTCAAGCGAGCTTACGATTTAATGAAGATGGAAGCAAAGGACCTAAAACCCTGCCAATCCCGGGTTCATGGCTTCAATGGCAGTGCAACAATACCTACCGGAATAGTAGAACTACCAGTGGAACTGGGGATCGGAGAGCGCAGGAGAGTCCGACTACTGCAATTTGTTGTTCTTGACATTGCTTCACCGTACAATGCATTCCTGGGTCGACCAGCTCTTGCTGAATTCAGGGCAGCCATTGCCCCGTGGTGTTTGACTTTAAAATTCCCAACCGATCATGGTATAGGAATCGTTCAAGGAGATCAGGCAGCAGGAAGAGCCTGTTATGTTGCTGAATTGCGAGAAGCACAGAAGAAGGAGAAAGGAAAGGGCGTAGAGGAATCTCTCTGCGTCCGTTTTTCTGATAATTGACAGCTAACGCCTAGGCCCCGGCCCGGGCACCACTACCAATTCCTTAGAGATCTTGACCCTAGAGATAGCGAAGATAAAGATGAAGTAGAAGAGAATCAAGCGTCTCCAGCCGAACTGACTGTGGACGTCCCGGTCAGTGAGGATGACGACTCGAAAGTACTGAAAGTTGGATCTCAACTGGGAAAACAGATACAACAGGAATTGGTTGAATTTCTTCAGGCGAATCTTGATGTCTTTGCCTGGACGCACTCCGACATGTGCGGAATCTCACCGAACATTGCAAGTCACTCTTTAAATATTGATCCGCGACATGTTCCGGTCAAGCAAAAGAGGCGTGGTATGGATCCAGAGAGATCTGCCACCCTTAAAGAAGAAATTGACAAACTACATTCGAATGGTTTCATCCGAGATGCTCTATACCCAGAGTGGGTGTCAAATCCGGTAATGGTTCGGAAACCGAACGGGAAATGGAGAACTTGTGTCGATTACTCTGATTTAAACAAAGCCTGTCCAAAAGATAGTTTTCCACTTCCCCGAATTGACCAACTCGTTGACTCAACTGCAGGTCACGAATTGTTATCCTTTATGGATGCTTATTCAGGTTATAATCAGATACCCATGCATCTACCCGATCAAGAACATACTAGTTTCGTAACCGATCTGGGACTCTACTGTTACAGAGTCATGCCCTTTGGTTTAAAGAATGCCGGAGCAACTTACCAACGCTTGGTTAATCGAATGTTCGCTGATCAGATCGGGAAGACCATGGAAGTCTATGTGGATGACATGTTAGTTAAGTCCCGATTTTCCACAGATCACGTCAAGGATTTAAATTCAATGTTCTGTATCTTGCGTGAGTATGGAATGAAGCTTAACCCGCTAAAATGCCACTTCGGCGTCGCATCCGGAAAGTTTCAAGGGTTCATTGTTAACGCTCGTGGGATAGAGGCAAACCCCGAGAAGATCTGGGCGATAAGGAATTTGCAAACTCCAAAGACCATCAAGCAAGTCCAGAGTCTCAACGGGAAGGTAGCAGCGCTAAGCAGGTTCATCTCGAAATCCACTGATAAATGTATTCCTTTCTTTGATCTAATCCGGAAAGGGAAACGAAACTTTGAATGGACCACGGAATGTGAAGGCGCATTCCGATCGCTGGTTCAGCATCTCTCTATGCCACCGATTTTGTCGAAACCAATTGATCACGAACAATTATACCTTTATCTGGCGGTATCAGAGCATGCGATCAGTGCTGCTTTGGTCCGGGAAGAAGATCGAGTGCAGAAACCGGTCTATTATGTCAGTAAACGATTGACCGAAGCTGAGAGAAATTACCCCAGGTTGGAGAAACTGGCTTACTGCTTGGTCATTGCCTCGAGAAAGCTTCGTCCTTATTTTCAAGCACATCCGCTTACTGTGTATACCGATCAGCCGTTACGACAGGTCCTCACGCGGCCTGAGACGTCTGGAAGGTTACTCAAGTGGAATATTGAACTGAGCCAATTTGACATTACTTATGCTCCGCGGAGAGCCATTCAAGGGCAAGTCCTAGCTGACTTCATAGCTGAATTTACTGTTCCTGACGAATTACCTGAAACCAGCGAGTCTCCTGAATATGTATGGAAACTTTATACAGATGGTGCATCAAACGATCGATGTTCGGGCGCTGGAGTTGTACTAGAAACCCCCGAAGGTCGATCCATATGTTATGCTTTGAAGTTTGATTTTCACGCAACCAACAATGAAGCCGAGTATGAAGCCCTGTTGGCTGGGTTAAAGCTTGCCAGAGATCTGAAAATTATCGCTATAGAAGTTTATTGTGATTCGCAGTTGGTTGTGTGTCAAGTACGAGGAGAATATCAAGCGAGAGATCGAAGGTTAGCTGCTTATCTAGCCCGAGTTCAGGAAGCGCTGGATCAGTTTGATTATTATGCTATTTACTACATACCATGAGATCGCAATCAAAAGGCCGATTCATTGGCAAAGTTGGCCAGCACAGGTGAAGCACAGCAAATGGGACTCGTCCCGGTCGAAACTTTGCCTTCCCCGAGCATCGATCAAATCAAAACAACTGATGTGTTAGAGACCTTTCCCAGCAGAGAATCATGGATGACTCCGTATCGAAATTATATTGAGAATGGAATATTGCCTGAACACCGAAATGAGAAAAGGCAAATTCTACGAAAAGCTTCGCGATTTATCATTCAGGACGGGATCATGTATAGAAAAGGTTATTCTGTTCCACTCCTCCGGTGTATCGCTCACGACGAAGTCAAACGAGTGTTACATGATGTACATGAGGGAGAATGCGGCGATCACACCGGTGGACAAGCGCTTGCTAAGAAGATACTCAGATATGGATATTACTGGCCGACCGTAAATCGAGATGCTGCCAATTACGCCAGGAAGTGCGACAAGTGCCAAAAACACGCTCGAATTCCAAGAGCCCCGCCTACCGAGTTAACTCAAATGGTCAGTCCCTGGCCGTTCGCTATGTGGGGTATCGATATCATTGGCGCTTTGCCTCTGGCAAAAGGTGGTGCGAAGTATGCCATCGTTGCAGTTGATTACTTCACGAAATGGGCTGAAGCCGAAGCTCTCGCAACGATTACGTCAAAGAAAGTGATAAACTTTGTGGTCCGCAATATCATTTGCCGATTTGGACTCCCGCACACCATCATCACCGATAACGGGACCCAATTCGAAAGTTCAGAGTTCAAGAGTTTCTGCCAACGATTTCATATTCATAAAAAGTTCTCTGCAGTCGCACATCCACAAGCAAATGGTCAGGTCGAAGCTGTTAACAAAGTTATCAAATCCATCTTAAAGAAACGACTGGAAAAGGCTGGAGGCAAATGGGTCGATGAACTTCCTATGGCGTTGTGGGCTTATCGAACAACTCACAAGACCGCAACTGGACACACCCCATTTTCCTTATCCTATGGCTCGGAGGCCGTCATTCCAGTGGAGACAGAAGTATTTTCTCACCGCGTAACTTATTACGATCCGAAAACAAACGCTATATTACTCGCTGAGTCTTTGGATCTGTTGGACGAGAAACGAGAAGAAGCTGATTTAAGAGCGGCCGCATACCGAAGTCGATTCGCCCGATTATATAACACCAAAGTTCGCCCCCGAACCTTTGATCTCGGTGATCTGGTCCTCAAGAGAGTATACCCGGTTCCTTCACACATGAAACCAAATTGGGAGGGACCGTACGTGATTACGCAACGACTTGGAGATGGCACATTCAAACTATCAACCGTGGACGGTCTAGTTTTACCGAGAGCCTGGAACAGCGAGAGTCTCCGTCGCTATTACATATGACAGACTTTATTTATTTCATTATGTTTTTTATTCAGCAATTTACTTTTGCATTTCGAAATTAGAATTTGTAATAAGGCAGCTGATTTGCCATATTTTTCTTATTTCAGCAATAAAATGCCATCTCTTCGAGCCAGAGCTGTGATTCATTAAATACAATGTACAATATCACGATGCACGAAGAGCTAAGTTCCATCACACAGTGGAATTTATTCAAGTAGGGAGTGGCTATGAAGCAATCAACCACTCGCTAAATGAAACCCGAGCTCGGGGGCAAGCCATCCCATCAGGCCACGAAATGGGTTGATACACGACAACCCTTCATTCAACTCCGTACTCCCAGAGTGCGAGGCGGAGTATAAACATTTTACTAAACTCTGTGCTCCCAGAGTGCGAGGCGGAGTATAAACATTTTACTAAACTCCGTGCTCCCAGAGCGCGAGGCGGAGTATAAACTCACATCTAACTCCGTACTCCCAGAGTGCGAGGCGGAGTATAAACATTCTTTCAACTCCGTACTCCCAGAGTGCGAGGCGGAGTATAAACATTCTTTGAACTCCGTACTCCCAGAGTGCGAGGCGGAGTATAAACATTCTTTCAACTCCGTACTCCCAGAGTGCGAGGCGGAGTATAAACATTTTGCTCAACTCCGTACTCCCAGAGTGCGAGGCGGAGTATAAACATTTTGCTTAACTCCGTGCTCCCAGAGCGCGAGGCGGAGTATAAACATCCTTCGAACTCCGTACTCCCAGAGTGCGAGGCGGGGTATAAACATTCTCCTAAAAACCCCAGAGTACTCCGAGAGCGCGAGCTGGGTATAAACACTAGCAAACTCCAGCTTCCGAGAGCGCGAACTGGAGTATAAACATTAACGAACTCCAACTTCCGAGAACGCGAACTGGAGTGCAAACATTAACTAACTCCGTGCTTCCAGTACGCAAGACAGAGTATAAACATACGTCCACTCTACACTTCTCCCCAATACAGGGGGCAGAACCATAACACATAAACAAGTTGAAGACAGAAAGGGAATAGATTTTCATTTCCATTATCAACAAAAAGAATCTGATTACAAAGTGTTTATGAAAAATTCTGCTAGTGGGAGCCGAATCCACATCTATACACGGCTATAGAAAAATCGACAAAATGCTACCCTACGCAACAAAGGTTTAGGGAAAGAAGTTCATTCTTTCTTCTTCCTTATCTTCTTCTTTGGAGTAGCTCCACCTGACCCGCTGCCCGACTTCTTCCTCAATCGCTTGCTCTTTTCAGGCTTGCCCTCCGGCAGTGATATAATGTCGACATCTTCCTCAGAGCTGGAAGCGACGGAAGTCCTTCTAGGAGGACGAGCTGAAGGCACAGGAGCGGTAGCAGGGGGAGGGACAGGAGTGGTCTCGATCAATACAGTACCACCCGGCGAAATCACCATTAACGGGGCGGGCCCGGGCGGACTAGAATCAACATTCCCTGCTGTCATCTCGGCAGCAATCTCAGCTAAAACGTCGTCCTCACGAGATGCTTGGGCCGCATCAGATGTGCCAATGGCTGGCATAGATAAACTAGCGGCCGGAGCAGCCTCATTCACAACATCGGACGGGTTGGCAGAGGGATCGATGGGTTCATTGAGAAGCTCCTCAATCATCTGAGCGCTGAAAGAAAACATATTTGCATCTCCCTCCTCGCCAATCAAAGTCGAAGTCGTGATGGCTTCAGAAAAAACTACCCCTTGTGTTTGATGAGGAACGGATAAAGCAAGGGGCGTAGAAACTATAACTTCGGTCACTGAAATACGACAAAACGAAGATTGTTAGCCAAGTATGTTGCTTAAAGTCCTTCACAACTGAACTACGAGAAGCGTTCAAATACCTTCCTTAGTCTGGACCGAAACATGGGTGGAATCATCGGCGGAAGATAATAGCGGTTGGTCAGGATTATATGCAGGAACAGATTGGGGGTCTACCGCACCGGTGGTTTCGGGCAATGTTGGGATTACGGCTCCAACACTTGCCTCGTGATGCACGGTCCCCGAACCTTCGCCTGTCTCTAACGATTGGACGCCGAGTTTTTCTTTCGCCATAGAGATTACCACCTCATGAAGGGTCTTCCTCTCATCCTCAGTAAGCAGGCGCATCTCTAGTTCAAAGTCGTCAAGTGATCCATCTGGATGCGCTGCTCTCTTCTCATTCACCAGCCGGGTCCAGACATTATACAAGATCATGGAGTCATCTCCCAGCCACGCCAGATTTCTGTGTTCCAGCACATTAGCGTTATACGTGACTAAGAGGTCGTCAAACTCAGCATCTAGCCTAGACCTCTCTTCCAAGATTTTTTCCTGAATCTCCGCTTCCACAGACTTAGCCTTGACCGCCGCCGCAACAAGTTCGGCCCTGAGGGATACTGCTTGGTCGCAAGCCTCTTGAGCAGTAGCATTCGCATCGTCTTTCTCCTTCACCATTTCAGCGAATTTGGCCTTGAGCTCGTTCAGCTCTTTAATGGCTAAGT
This sequence comes from Allium fistulosum, assembly GCA_030737815.1. Classification (NCBI taxonomy): domain Eukaryota; kingdom Viridiplantae; phylum Streptophyta; class Magnoliopsida; order Asparagales; family Amaryllidaceae; genus Allium; species Allium fistulosum. The sequence continues at coordinate 99,940,636 of CM060906.1, read as the reverse complement.
CTCGCTCAGCTGCAACGGTGGTATTACGATGGCCCATCTCTTCCACTGTGGCACAGTGTTCTTGTTGCATCCTCGCTAGTTTGGCCACGACACCCTCGTGTTTCTTAAGTGTTTCAAGCTCTGACTTTCGGGACGTTTCCACTTCGGATTGAAGAACTTGAATGATGCGTTTCTGCTTCGCAATGTCAACGTCACGTTCGGCAATGACTTTCGCCCTGTCGAAAGCCACTCTAGAAGCCTTCACGGCTGCCTTATACCACTCCTTGTACTGAGCATAGAAGTCATGGATGTAATTATGAGCAGTGGTCTCAGCTTCCGGAGGGATTCTTTTGAAGTTAGGAGGGAAGATATAACCATCCATGCAAATTTCCGGGTAGTCGTTTTTCATTTGGGCGAGTTTAGCAGCTCCCTCGCTTGTCAACTCAGCCGGAGCTTGTTCAATTATAGCGGCTACCGTTGGTTCCACTCTTGGCCGTTGAACGTCAGGCCGAGAAGATTGAGAAGGCAATTGTTGTTGATGAGATGGTCCTGGGAGGTCTACTGGAGCCCTGGGAGGCGGAGGAGAACGAGATCGGGGGCGATGCTGGTATCCCCGATCTCTATCAGAGTAATCATAACCAGAACGGTTACGCGAATAATCCCTGTCTCTGTCATAACGTTCTTGACTCGAGTAGCCTCGCCCATGGTCCCTATCTGTCTCTCTCCTACGGGAGTCATAAAATGGAGAAGATTGGCGCACATTCCGAAGCCTATCTAAAGTGGAGCCATGCCCTGACATCTCACCTGCGATAAGAAAGAATTACGGATTAAAATCCCATAAAGCAATGTTTACTATGCAGAAGTCATGAAGTGCCGTGGAAGTGTGTGTAAATGTGTAAACCCCCAAACCGACCGGAAGTGTTGACCACACTTAAAGGAAAGGGCTCGTTCATATTTAAGACATCTTGTAATTCCTCCAACCCAGGATTATGAGAGATTGATATATAATCTGGGATAGGAATATCATCAAGCCCTTTGAGAGAATCTCTCGAATGAGAAGGGGCGGCCTCAGAAATCATAACTCCGGAAGCGGGAAGAAACACATCTACAGATTTTCCCCCTTTTGACTTAAGTTTTTTGGAAACGGCGGCCTTGCCTTTCCGTTTTTCTCCCGATTCCTCCAAGTTTCCCGAAAGGTCAGCCATTGGCTCTGAATCCGTCTGAGTTCTTTCTTCGTCACTCGCCTCGATTATTCTGATCCCGAGTGACCTCTTCGCTTTTCTCTTCTTGGGTTTCTTCTTACTTTCCTTCTTGGAGACGGACTTTGAAAATCCCTCAACAACTATGCTTTGATTAATGTCGATCAAACCCAGAACTCTTAAGTTGTAGTCGTTCAGCACCGAGTCAATATGCCTCAGCTCGCTCAGAACTTCTTGAAGACTCCGGACGGTACCTTTGAAACGCCCTCCATCGAGCCTAGAGATAATAGCTGAAAAAGGAATGAAATGTCAATTTTAACACCGAAGAGTTATTGGTCAAAGAAACAGGTTAAGGCGCTTACGTCTAGACAACCATCGCCTAGCGAAACCCGGAGGACATCGAACGTAGAACCATTCGTTCTTGAAATAGCTCAGGCGCGTCCAAGCTCCAACTACAACTTGGCAATTTCTAACTGCCTCCAAAAATGTAAACGACGGGCTATCACCCCTGCTCTTGAAGTTAAATATATGTCTGATTTCAGAGGGCCTCGGCGGGCGAAAAAGACAGTCCATAAATATTACGAAGACACTATTCAGCAACGCGTGCCCGTTGGGATGAAGTTGTGAAGGAGCGATCCCTAAATATGATAGCATCCTTCGGATATATTGATTGAAGGGAGGAAGAGTTCCAACCGCACAAGCATGACGGTAGAATGCTGTATATCCTTCAGGCGGATTGTGCGGTCTATCGGTGGCGCTGGGCAATAATACGTCACCCAGAGATATGTTATGCTTTAAGCATATTCGTCCCAACAAGGATTCAGATATGTTGGACTGAACCGAATCAACAGGGTCCTCAATAAATATCGCCTCCGGCAATTCATCTGGAGCCGGATCGATTACGTCGGCAGGGATGTCAGGAATCTCAAGCACAGGAGGAGTCGAGCTCTGCACCTCTTGTTGTTGGGAGCTCGAAGATTCCATAATTAGCTAACTCATCAGAAAGCAACGTTAAGTTCATAACCAGCCCGTGCGTGCCCCAGTATAGTGTGTGTGTGAACGTGTCGTGCAGTACAAGTAATATGCATCACTTAAGCAAATTTAACAGAATAAAACAAGATGTTCGTACAACATATCTTGGGAATTTGAGAATGAAAATGACCGTCATCGCTGACCGTCACTTCCGCAACATCCAAACGCTACGAACCAACCTCGTGTATAAGTCAGTTATGTTGTTGGTTAAGTCACAGTTCCATCGACGAGCTTCAAAAAGGAGGTCAAATCTTTCGGTCAAGTTCGACTATGCAAGGCCGAAGCTCGTCGGAGTCAAGTATGCTAAAGTTCATTATGTTCGTCGAAATTCAGCGTGAAACTGGTCGTAGTTCAGATGTTGGAGTAAATCAGAAGAGCAGAAGTTTCAAAAGTCAGGACGTTCGAATCGATTGACTCGAATCGATATGAGTCGAGTCAATAAAGTTCGAATCCATTGGCTCGAATCGATGTGAATCGATTCGATAAAGCTCAAGTCCAAATACTTCGAATCCATATGGTACGACTCGATGAAAACTGGAGAAGGGAAAATGCTTCGAATCCATGAGCATGACACAGCTTCGAATCGATCAGAATTTTATGTCTTCGAATCGATCAGTGCAACATTGCTTCGAATCGATCGTTTTGATCTATTTTTTCTTTCATGATCATCGATTCGAAGCCTGACACTTAAGACTGATTCGAATTGCACGTTCCCGGATCGATGCAGAGCAGTAAAGAGGAACGATGTCCATCCATAACAGGTTTCTTTCCCTAGATTCATCGATTCAACCCATCCCAGATCTACTGATCCTTCATGATTTTCAGAAGAAAAAATGGAATCGCTGCCAAGAATTCCAAGTTTTAATGTTCTACACTCGAATCGGTTCCATGTTTACCTGATCGTGTTCGACTATAGTCAAAAGCTTGGGAAAATTTGGTCGATTCGTACGAAGACACGAAGTTTTCCTGCTCTGAAGGATCGAGTCGAAGAAACAGCTACAGTGGACAGTAAAAAGTAAAAAAGGAAAGTGACACCGGCCTCGCGTATTTATATGGACTTCACAAAGAAAATGGGACGATTCGCCTCCCGGTTAACATTGACCGATACTTACCGGTCAACTGCTGATCGATTCGAACGTCCACGTTCGAATCCATCGACTCTTCGAATCCATCAAAACGACATTTCCACGAGGCTCATCGATACGAAGCTGCACCGATTCGAACTTCTATCGATACGAAGGAGTTAGCAAAAACAGAATTGAGGCCGTCATGTACCTATCGATTCGGAGTGCCAACCTCGTATCCCTCGACTCGCAGCGGTTCGAAGGTCATCGATTCGAATGGGCACTTCGAATCCATCAAAACCATCTATAAAACTGAACACATCGCTCCGACATGAAAAGATTACTGGATTACCTTTTTACCTCGATTCAGGAGAGGATCGATACAAGAAGATAATCATAGGCAATCATAAAGGCAGTGTTTTAACTCAAATCTCAAATCAGTCCAGGAGAGGACCGATGCAGGTTTCGATAGTAAACCGAACTGACAACGACTTGTGATCACGCAACGTTAATCAAAGTCAAGATAATACACGTATATACGTATTTCTGACTAATGTTTGATCTTTATCATTTACAGGGATCGAATGTTCATCTCGTCATGACTCAAAAAACTGACAGCCAGTCACTATTGTACGACGGTCGATTACAGCGATACAGAATGCAACTTTCGATAGTGCATGTCATAGCTGTCCAGTGAGAGACTGCAACTTTTCAAAGCACGTCATGTTTACACAAGACGTACTTTGGGGGGCAAATGTTATCCTGCCTTTTGGCAAGGCCGTGATACCAAGGACTTAACTAGAAAACAGTAACAGATCGTCTTGGAAGTCGGTTACACGTAAGGATCGCTGCGGATATCGACGAAATTTGTCCGAGTCCGGATCGGGCTGCAATTGGTAAGATATGCTAAGCAAGGCCAGAGGAAATGACGTTCCAATTTTCAAGTCAATCCGAGTTCGTATGCTCAAGATATCACCGATGGAAAATGGAGGAAACAACCTTGTATTCGAATCCGTTAAAGTCGACTCGATCGTCTTCGAATCCATCCCCTTTTGTCTGCTTCGAATCCATCGTGGACGCTTACCTTCGAATCCACCCCTTTGGTCTGCTTCGAATCCATCGTGGAAGCTTCACTTCGAATCGATAAGACAAAGCTTCACTTCGAATCGAGGAGGCAAAGCTTCACTTCGAATCGAGGAGACACAGCTTCACTTCGAATCGGTAAGACACAGCTTCACTTCGAATCGATAAGACATAGCCTCGCTTCGAATCGATGAGACACAGCTTGCCCTCGAATCCACCATCTTCGAATCCAAGCCGTGGATTCGACCCAGTCAATGCGGAACGCAAAGTGGACCGATTCGAAGAAAGCGCACCACGTCACCATCTTCACGAGCAGGGAGATCGATTCGAACGAATCGATTCGAGCATATCGATTCGAACGACTCCAGAATACGAAAGACACTAACTTGAATCGATCATAACTCGAGTTCTACAAGTCCAAATCCCATGAAATTTTCACAGAAGCTCAAATACATGATGAAGAATGTACACACCAAATTTCAGCTCGATTGGATGATTTCTTGATCGATTCGAACCAAGGGTCGAATCGATCCCAAAGCGGGCCCGGATCTCCAGATTTCGGCCATGTGGGCCCCCTGACGTGCCAGAACTGGTCTCCCCTCATTTTGGGCGAAATACCAGCCTCCAACACCTATAAATAGACCCCCTGGTCATTCAGAAAAGAGGTCGGAGAATTCTAAGTACTGAAGAGCGCCCAGATTCTGCCAGATCTACTCCAGAACACCGCCGCTGCTTTAGATTGACACTTAGCATTGAAATTCAGTTGTATTACACTGTTAACTACTGTAATCTTCAAGTAATCGAGCAATAAAATCATCAAACTTCATAGTGGACGTAGGCAAAACGCCGAACCACTCTAAATCGCTTGTCTTTGCAATTTACTTTCTGTTATTTGGAGTTTTTGTTAGATAATCCACAGTTTTAATTTTCATTCTTCACTTTTATCTCTTCAAAAACTTCCGAAGAGTGTTGTGCCCATTTTTGGTACAAACAAATAGTGTCTACAGAAAGTAAAATAGAATCTAGCTGAAATGCTTGCATCTCACATTTCAACAATAGTTAGGCACAATCAAAACCGTACAGGCACGTAGGGAGAATGGATTTCCAACGAATGACTAGGCACTGGGGTACCACCTGTCACAGTACGTGGCCTAGATCACAGTACCGAGGAGTACGCCCGCTCCCCTGCAACACAAGGCCGGAATCATCCCTTACTGGATAATTCCAAATAAAATCACCCCACGGTTGGGATCAGCAACCGCACCACTAAGCCGAAATAAAGGGACATCTAGACAGGGATGACTTTACTCTCAAGTGGGGGCTACCCACGAAGCCTTGCTGCATAACCCCTGATTTTCAGTCATTCCCGGTTGATGAGGCTTGAGGCTAAACGATACCTTTATAGCACATATCCCTTAGAATGCCCATCGTCCACCTGACGATGTCACGAAAGCATTCGTCCATACAAGTCCGTCCCGGGTTCGAACGGAACCGAAGGCACTATTCCTACTACATCCATTTTGGAAATATCCTCAGGATTAGTAGCGACTAGCCCTTGCACTTCACAGTTCCATCTTCGACTCCGAACACGTTACACGAAACGTACAAAATCAGATCGAAGTGGTATTCGAGTCTCCAAACCTAGAATCCCGGTATACGGAAACTCGATCCCGGTCTCTTCGAAACGATCAGCGCATTTGGCCAATATTGATAGTCGGTTATTTAACTATCAATTTACATCCACAAGCAACCATCACACACAATAAATAATTTCCCACATTATTTATTTACCCAAATATCTTTCCAAGATATATTTCTATTTTCAAACTCCTTTTGAAAACAATTTCAAACAGTTTCCGCTTACGGAATACATTTCCCAAATAATTATTTCCACTGAATCACCAAGTACAAAATACTTTTAATTTTTAAAATAATTTGAAAACACTTTATTTTAAATATACTTTATAACATTGAAATCAAACTACTTTAATACTTTATTAAAAATATATACTTTAAAATAAACCACTTTATAATTATAGACTAAATTTCTCCTTTATAAAACATAATAGCAAATCACTTTTATATAATTACTACAATAATAGATTTTTGAAAATACTACTTTAGGCTTTAACATTTAGAAATAATAAATTTTCTAAAACATGCCTTTTTAAACAAATTAGAACTTTTAACTTATATTTAAAATTGCTTTGAAAAACGTACTTGGCAATCCAAGAAAATACACTTCTCTTCACATCCTTTAAAAATAAATCAACATTTATTTTTACCATTTCATATTCTTTTATAAATTCTCACCTTGAATTTATATTTTCTAATATCCACTGATATTTCATTTCACTTTATAAACCCAGTTTATATCTCCAAAATCTCATTTCTCTTTAAATTTCAAATCCCAAAGTATTTAAATCAATTTATAATTAATTTCCCAATTTATTTTACTTTGAAATAAATTTCCTTACTTAATCCATTTATTTCCAAATTCATTAACTTCTAGATTTTATTTCTCATTATGATTTAAAATCTTTAAACCGAAACACAAGTTTCAGATTTCCCAAATTCCTTCTTTCTTTTTAATTACATTTAAACATTGAATTAAAATAAATTATTTATTCCTTTAAATAATATCACATAAGTTTTCTTTAAATTCAATATTCTCTGTTTATTTAAAATTCTTCTTTTCCATATTTAATTTATTCGAATTCACTAGAATTACTTAACTTAAATTTTATTCTTTTATTTCTTTCCAAAAATCCAATTCAATTGCTTTTGATAACTCATTATACTAGGAAATTCAATCCAACCAGATTATCCAATATAAATCATCACGGGATATCAACAATCATATCACAGAATATTTAAACAAAATTAAATGTTTTGAGGAATCCAGTTGGATCCCTCCAACCTGTTTCCCTGCATCCACAAATGTTAGCACAATACCAATTTCACTTCAAAGTGGAATATCGCGGTATATGGGTTTTATAAAATATTATCCGCTATTATGCGGCGCATAGGGTCTCATCCGCTATATAAATGCGGGAATATCAACAACTCAAATATATACATATGCCAATATATATATATATTGGTATACTACTATATATATATATCAAATCAATCAAATCAATCAATTCAAACATCCATCAATATTTAAATTTAACCAATTAAATTTAAATTATAATTTAACTGAGTGAGATTAACTCACCTTTGACCTTTAAATTTGCAATCCGATCCATCTCGACTACTTCTTCACAATTTCGAACCTTGAACCACATTATACGATTTATTAATATTTGAAATAAATCGAACAATTAATTGTCATTTGATAATTTAGTTTTAAATCAATTTTAAACTAATTGTTCTAGTGTTAAACAGTTTTAATTTTAACTCATGATTCAATTTAAACAAATGATTAAACTTTTAAACTAATTTCCCTTTTCAGATCTCTTAGAAATTAATTTAAATAGGTTAGTTAAACTATTTTTCTACCAAATCCATTATTAAAATAACTAGCAAATTAAAACAGGTATGTATATATTCATTTTCCTTTTATTGAAACCACATATATACTTATAACAATGATCTGCCTATATATGTTTTACTGTTAATCTATTCAAATCTAAACAGAATCTTATACCTTATTGTAAAAATAAAATTTCTATTTAACTATACTATACATATAAATGATTTAAATTAAGGAAATCAAAATAACTTACTGTATATATATATTTCCAAACTTTATCTATAAAAATAACTTTATTGTTTTCTGTAAATAACTAAATATGATTTTTCCTAACCTTTACACATATATAAATATTATATTAATTCAAATAAAAGAAAAGACTCTATACCTCACTGCTTAACTCCAGATCACACGCGACCATGCTACAACACTCGCTCGGACAGAACTCCACCCTGCCCAAATCGTCGCCGACGACTCTCCCAGATCGCAGAAGTCGATCTTCACTTAACCCACTGCCACCCTTACCTCGGTACGCATGCGTCTCTCTGAAGTTTGTCATCGCAAACCTCAACCCACACAATCTTCTTCGAGTTCGAACACCTCTATCAGCTCGAAACCCTAGCAGTCGTCGCCTATGCTATCTCGCCTTGCCCACGAGATCCCTTACTTGATTTCGATCCTAGCCGCGCCTCCACCCTTCAGCACGCGCCACCCACCCGCGAGTTCGATCTCGATTTGGGTCGACTAAATTGGAAATTGAACGAAGGAGGGGCGCGATTCTTATTAGTAGCCATTTTCTTTGATTTCAAACGAAGGGGTATTTATTTTATTTTGTTTGTGAATTTTTCTTTGAACAGATAAAAAGGAAGAGGGGCATTAAAATTAAACGAGGCGTGCGGAAGGAGATGGGTTACAGTGACAATTGAAAGAAAGAAAACTACGATATGCGTACAAATGTAGGCTGATGTTGATATATTTTTGACTGGACAATGAATATATTATACTTTATCTTCAAATTGTCTCGAATAATTATTTCAAGACGTTTATATACCGTACGCTCACACACTAACTCCGATCACTACGAAATTTTGAATCCGATAATAATACAATATTACGGATCCAATGGAACTGGTTTCGTCGAATTCCGAGACTGTGCCCCGGAAGGTTATTTTTAAATTCAATTTAAACGATATATTTTTAAAACTGAACAAAACTCTTTGAAATTCCATTTTTAAAAGTTCTATCATCTTCAGTATCATCAATATGAATTTTACGAACTTTCAAAATATTTTTAATTAGCTTAGAATACCAGATTTACTATTTTATCCAACTTCAAATAAATTTAATTTAATTATTAAATTACTCAATAAACAGCGATATTTGAAATTTAAGTTTATAATTAACCTCTGAATATTTAAAATTAATTAAATATCCCAATTCCAAATATACAAAAATTCCGGGTCGTCACATTCCTCCCTCCTTAAAAGAATTTCGTCCCCGAAATTACCAATTAGGATAAATGATCTCTAACCCATTAACTATTTCTTCAATTCAAATAGCTTTAACAATACCCAAACAATCTTTTATTAATGGTACACTAATCATCTTTTAACTTCCCAAACTTATTCATAAGTTCAACCCATACCACCTACTTATCCATTCAAATTTAAATTCAAAACCTAATTTGAATTATCAAAATTTTCTCAAAAATTTTCCAACTCCCTAAATTTCCGAAAATTTTTGCCAGCGTCTCCTTTGCGCGGCTAGCTCGGTACTACTACAAAATGGCTCTACGGCCTCCCAATCTCAAAAAGAAAACAAAAGGCCAAGTGGCTGGATCAAAAACCCAATCAAATTTCATATAGAAATTCAAATACATACCTTTTGTCGGGCCATTAAATTTTATCTTCTAAAATCAAAAATCCCAATTATCCATTGCTTTTATACACCTGTATATCCTATTAAGCAATAATATCCACTCACAATTCCAAAGTCATTTTATACTTTCCTTTACAAATTTTCAATATTTGTTTTACTTAAGCCCGTACGATGCACATATATCATCCGTACGCAATATCACATTCTATCGCTCAATCGATCACACAATTTCACTTCCGAACTAGTATCGTCCACCCGACTTCCTAGTGCGGACTCAGATTTGGTTTCTTGATCAGAAACCGTCATTCTCCTTGCATAGCCACAAACTATGATAGAAAATATCCAGAATCAATCAACAATCCATATCCAGGTTCGCCGTTGAAAATTGAGTGAAAAATCCTGATTCGGATCGATAAAACTATCTCGAAATTCTGTGTTCGACATCTGGACCAAATAGCTATGCGAATAAAATAATATACGTACATCTTACGTATAAATTCCAATTGATTATCAGTTATATCAATTCTCTTTTATTCACATTCCTTTTTGATTGTTATCTACTTATTCACAACTATCCCATTTCACAACTTCAGTTTTAGTCTTTATTCAACTATTCACTTAGTATATATATATATTTTTTTCCAAAATTACTAAGTATATTTCCAATACAAATTTTCTTAAGAATTTCATTCTTCAATTCTTAAGTTCATATAAATTTTCTTATATTTATTTACTACTTCACCACCGAAGTGTATATATTCAAATTGAACTCCCGTTTCATATGAATTCCAACTTACTTCAATTTACTACTTCATTTCCAATTTTTTTCCTTAAATTCAATTCATCTCCAACTTCCAAAAAATTGAATTTTATTTAGCTCGAAAACAATCCAAGTTAATTCATTCAATAACTATTTCTCAACTTATTTAAATCACTCCTCTGTTTGAGTTCAGTTTCCATTCAACATTTACTTAAGTCAATAACTTAAGTTTATTTTCCATTTAACCAACCCTTTAAAGTTTTATTTCCATCTTTCATTTGATTCTTATTTAATCAAATTCCATCCATTTATTTATTTAATATAATTGGTTTATTCACTCAATCATTATAAATTTTAATTCCCATACTCAATTCATCTGGAATTATTTTATTAATAACCAGGTCATTTCCAATTTATTTTCACTTATTTGGATTTCATTCGCAATTCAAACCACCACTATTTAATCCAATTTCATTAACTCACAATTCAATTTCATTAACTAATTTATTATCTTATTGGTTCCTCCGCTGGTTAAAATTAAATATTTGCTTTTTAATTCCAAATATCACTTCACTTAATTTTCTTAAGTTCAATTTATTTTATAATTCAAGTTTGGATTTATTTTAAAAATTAAGATTGCTCATCTTAGTCGTTTCCATTTGATAATTACAATTTCAAATTATAACTCTTAATGGTTAAAAGTAATGGATTCCCATTTATGACTTACAATTTCATTTCTATTCATAAGTTTTAACTTAGTTGCTGAAGACTTGGGACTATTCATTTAAGTCCATTTTCATCTTTATAATCAAATTTTCAAATTATTACACTTAAAACTTAAGAATATGAATTTCTTTACACAATTATAAGCATTTTACATTACCTTTATATCCAATTCAATTCGACTTCAACTTATTTACATTTAATTCAATTCCAATTCTCAATTTTATTTAACTTATCTTAAGTCAAATTCAAATATATTTTATTCACCTTCATATACTCAAATTAAATTTTAATTCTAGGATACAAATTTTATACAAATTTTACAATTCATTCACCTTTGTAACGACCACGACTTTCTCTCCATAGAAAGTCGTATCGCTAATAAGAAAGAAAGGGGTAGAAAATAGAAAAGAAGAGAAGAAAGAACAACAACACATCAGAAATCTCACAGCGGAACGAATAAATTATATTAATAACATAAACTATTACATAGTATACAACAATTTACAGAGTTACACAGCATATACATCACTTACTAGACAGTTATAAACATCTGTCTAGACATTACAACTCAAATACCAGACAAGACACTATCACAGATATCAACACAGCGGAATACTATATCTACGAACGCCGAAGCCTCCTGCTCCATTGCTCCTCCAAAATATTCGTCAAAGCTAAACCTGAATCCCTTGGCTACTCGTAAAAATTTGAGTACCCAAGAGTTTATAAAACAGAAATAAACACTTGGGTCAGACATGGGTCTGGTGTGAGTAAACGGGTTAAAATTGTTTAACTTCAAAACCTTTTGAAAACAAAGGTATCACGTAAGACTTCCCACACATAAACATGGAAAAGTTTTTACCTTACGCTAACCAAAACATTTGATAGGAAATCCAGTTATATTATAATAGGGTCTAGGGTTTTCAAGTAAAATACAGAAATAGCTGAAATGCTTACATCTCACATTCCAACATAGTTGGGCACAACTAATACGTACGGCACTTATTGGAGTTTGGATTCCATACAATGGCAGGGCTACTGGGGTACCGCCCGTCACAGTACGTGGCCTAGATCACCGTACCGAGGAGTACGCCCGCTCCCCTGCAACACAAAGCCGGAACCATCCCTTACTGGATAATCCCGAACAAGATAATCCCGTAGTTGGCGCGACCAACCACACACTAAGCCGAATAAAAAGAAAAGGGACCTCTAGACAGGGATCTATCTTGCTCTCAGTTGGTGCTACCCACGAAGCCTTGCTGCACCTCCCCTGTTTTAGCCATTCCCGGTTGATGAGGCTTGAGGTTACGATTACCTTAAATCAGAACATATCACTTAGAATGCTCATCGTCCGCCTGACGATGTGCTGAAAGCATTCAATCCATACAAGTTCGTTCCGGGTTCGAACGAAACCGAAGGCATTATCTCGTTACACTCGTTTTGGAATCACCCTCAGAGTTAACGACAATAACCCTTGCACTCTGAATCTTCATCTTCACTTGAGATTCACGACCTATCGTAAATTTGGATCGATGTGGTATTCGGGTCTCCAGACCTGGAAATCCGGTATACGGAAACCCGATCCCGGTCTCATCGAAATCCAAAACGTATCTTTTAAGGGCCAAGTTGTTTTAAGGTTAAAACAATCCAATTCTTATCTATATACACAAAGATAGATAATTCAATAGATAATCTACATTATCATCCCAAACAGATAATTCACATTATCATTATAATTCAACCAAACATCCATATCATATATCAATCATATCTCATCAGAGATATCAAACAATGAAATACATTCAATCTCATTCATCCATCCTTAAGCAATGATTTATATCATCTAATTAATTTAAAGTGAATTAAACTAATTACTTCATTCTATAAATCCTGCTTACTTAATTATTAATTAAACCAATTAATTAATCATTACTCTAAGTATCCATCTAAATTAATCATTCCTGATTAATTACCCTTTAATTACTTTAAGTAATTAATACTTAATTAATTTCACAAATTAATTATCTTAAACCATTACAGTAATTAATCTTTAATTACTTCATTAGTTAATTAAGTATACTTGATTACATTAATCCTTAATTAATTACAATTAATTAATTACTTTAATCACTTATTTTTGATTAATTAAATTAAATTAATCAACCCTTAATTACATTATTAATTATCCTTAATTATTTCTTTAAATTAATTATTCCATTTAAATTAATTACATTAAGTAATTAAACTTTGCTAAACCACATTTATTAATCAGTCTTGATTTATCCCATTCAGTAATTAACTACTCTTAATTACTTCACTTAATAAATTAATTATTCCTTTAATTAATTATCTCAATTAATCCTTTGATTAATTATACAAAGTAATTAAACTCAAATTACTTTCATTAAACCATCTTTAGTTAATTACATCCACTAATTAACTTTAATTACTTTCCTAAGTAATTACACTTCACTAATTACATTTAAGTAATTATATTTATCATATCTCTAAATGATTATCTTAAATTAATTTAATTAATTAATTTAACTTAATCAAATTTATTTAATTAATTACCATAAGTAATTAATTTCTTTAATTACTTCCATTAAGTAATTATACTTAACCAATTCATAAATGATTTTCATTTATTAATTAATCTAATTGATTATCAAAATTAATCCCATTTATTAATTATTAAATAATCCCTAATTAATGATCTTCATTAATTATTTAACAATTCTTTAATTACTTTCTAAATTAAAGTATTTACCTTTCAACTACTTTAATTATTATTAATAAAGACTTTAAAACATTTTACTTTAAAAATCTTTCTTTTGATTTATCTTAAATCACAGATGTAAAATAATTACAAATTTAACTTTTAATATACAAAATCTTTTTAAATTCAAATGTTAAGAAAAACACTTAACATTTATAAAAGAAGTTTATAAGATTTTTAAACAAATTTATTTATTCAAACCTTTTTAAAAAAATTTTCTTTAAACATTTAAATTTGTTAAAACCATTAGTTTTGTAAACTTTATTTATCTCAAATTCTAGGATACAAATTATAACTTGAACTCGAATGAAAACTTGATTTAAAACTGGTTTTAAATCCTATTTTCAAAGTTTAAAACTCAATTTAAATTTAAAAACACTGTCTGTTTTAAAAACTGAAATTTTACATCTACCCGAGTCAACTCCATTTTCCCCCGAGTAAAAACCCAGTTTTCCTGAGACCAACTTCGAGTTCCTTCCCTCTTTTATTTTTATACTTTATTATGTTTAATTTTAAAACCAGTTTAAAACTCTCGCGAGTTCCTCTGCACGAACCCGAGTCAGAACATCAAATACTCGAGTATGACTTCGAGTCACTCACACTAAAACTTCGAACCAAACCCAGACTTCATCTTCCCCAAACTTTAAAATTCTTCCAGTTGTACGAGACGTACATGTGCACATGCACAATCGCCAGAACGACTTCCGACCATCGCCGCCGACTTCGACACATCGCCTTCGACCACTCCGTTCAACTCGAACCCCCAGTTCGTCTAAATAATCGTGAATACGAAATCGAGCTGATCGACCCATCCTGGAAACACTCTTCGATCGGAAAATCGATCGCCTGCTGACGAACTCGCCACCGGAGCTCACGTTCCTCCGTCCAGAGCTGCAACTCAGATCAACTCAACGTTCCCTCCTCTCGCGGTGAACTCCGATCAACCAGAGGCGCCGTAGCAACCCAGTTCCAGATCTCGACCCATTTTGGTTTTAAACCCTACTCCGATCAATCATCGCCGCCACGGTGGATGATAAATTCACTTAGCATTTTTCTTGAGTTCGCCTAGTCCCTCGCCGTCTCCAGTAGCAATCACGACCTTCCCGAGTACCTCAATCGCCAGAAAAACCCCAAAGTTCCAATTCTGATCAGCTTTGAATTGCACACTCGATACAATACTAAAATTTGTGATTTCACTTTTAAAAATCCTAGTTTTCAAAGACTATTCAGATTTTATAAGTGAATTCGAGAATCAAAATGTTTGAAATTAACATGTTTTAAATATTCCACTGTATTCTTTGATTTTCCAGATTATATTCAAACTTAGTATAATTACAAATAATTTAAAATCATAGTTTTATGTTTAAACAGAAACTTAAAAAGAATGAATAAAAAGGATAAGATTTTCTTCAAAATCTTGTCTCTGAGTTTATAACAGAGATAGATACAGGGACATATACAAGTTTACAGGCATGCATGTTTATATAATTTCCTATCAACATGATTCAGAGTATACATACATAGATTATAATAGATAATATAAAATTTTCATAAGAACACACACAACATCAGGTTAACTAAGTTTTAGGGGTTAAGTCTATTTTCTGGAAAACTAGAACAGAGGCATCTAAATCAGATAAGCATATATATACAGAGGTTTAATTATATATGTACATATAGAACAATTTATCAACACAGATTCACATGCAATCAGATGATTACCTACTTTAACCTTTAATTAAAGTGTTTACTTACTTTAAATAACAAAGAAGCAAATATTTAAACATACTGGTAAGAACAAGCAAGTTTTTATACATATATCCAAATAAATAAACATGCAAATCATATCATAACTTTATCACACTAATTCATCACATGCAATCATCTAAAAACTGTTTTTAAATAAGAGTTTACTCACCAGTTTGAAAAATGCAGAGAGCTTAAAACTGAAATTTGAAATCCTGAGAACTTGAAACTTGAAAAGCTTAATTGACTGAGATGATTCGAGAGTTGATTCCAGGTTGTAATTGAAACTTGTTACAGGCTTTTGATCTTGGTTTACAGATATTTAGACTACAGGCTTTAGAGAAATGACAGATTTTCATTTGAGTTTTGAGAGTTTGTTTTGAGGAATGTTTACAGGGTTTTGATTTGGATTTATTTCTGGTTTTGTATTTGTTTTTGAGGAGTGAATTCAGGTTTTGAACTGAGCATTTGTTATAGGGTTTTGAACTTCTGGTTTGAGAAAAGGTTTTAACAGGTTTGGTAAAATTTTCTTTGTTTTAGAACGTGGCTGCAGTTTTGATTTTAAAGAAATGTGATGGAAAAATGAAAGGAGAGTAAGAAGTAATGTTATATAGATTTAGTTTTTGATTTATTAAAATTAAAGAAATAAAAATAAAATTTTGACACTTGTCACTAAACACATTTAATAACTTAACACATGTTATCAAGTACATTTATATGCTAACACATGTATTTTATTTATTAATATTTGTTTTAAATGTAAAAACCTTTTCCTTTATTTATTAAACACTTATTACTTATTTAAATTTATGTATATATATAAGTTACTTTTAAAGAAAATAAACCAATTATACTTATAGATAAAAGCTTATACATATATTTTAAAATGCAAAACTATTTAAATATTACCTCTTTTGAATTTCAAAATTAATTTACATTCAATTTCAAATTATATTTAAAAATCCAATTTAAAGTTAGATTAAAACAACACATTCCATTTTAAATAACAATTATATTTACATTAAAATCTATTTATTTAAAAACAAGACTTTATTCATTTATTAAATTTCAAACCAAAGCCAATCTATTTACAATATATATATGCACATATATAAATATATTATAAATAGAAATCATTTTATTAATTTCTAAAAGATAAATTCACTAATTAAATATCCATTTAATTAGATTATTAAACCAATTCAAATTTGTTATCAAAGATTATCAAATCAATTTAATTATTTAAACAGATTATTAAATTGATATTGCCCCAAATTTCCGGGATATTACATTCCTTCCCCCTTTAAATAATTTCGTCCCCGAAATTTAAGACAAAGGTAATTTAATAATCCATTTAAATCACAAGCATATATTATCTTCCATATGCTAACAACTATAGCAACCAATTCACACAAATCAAACAATTCTAATTATCCAGAAAAAATCCTGGATACAATTTCCTCGAGTTTCCCCAAGTATATATACTGGGATACTCGCTCTACAGAATTCAAACAAAATCAACACTACTAAGCTACAGAACTTCTACTCGTCTAGATCTACAGAACTAAACAAGATATCAGACTACAGACGAGTCTGACTCAACAACCAAATACTCCAGAACTACTGGTTTTAAAACCAGAGATAGATCAAACACGTACTCCCTCAGAGATACGTAAAATACATTGAATTCCAGTTATCCAAACTGACCATTCAATCCTTGTAGACCAAGCTCTTATCCAAATCAGAACACAGAAGAGATCCAAAACAACTCGGAGCTGACTTCCGAGACTTACCAAATCTTATAGCTCCCTTTAATCAGAGAAAAATTTCACAACAACGAAGTCTCCAACTTCGAATTTCAAATTCCTTCGTCTCTTATCCATAAAATCTTCAGACGATCTCGGCTTCCTACAAATCCTTTCTGATCAGCTCAACCTTCGTCGATGCTTCTAGAAATAAACCGGGTAAAAAAAAATAACTCAACCAAATGATCCTCCAAGATCTACCCAAATCCAAAACACAAACTCTACTACCAAACATCAGTAGATTTCAAACTAACTTCTCCTATCTTGAAAAGACAAATAGGAGCACTTGCCAAACTGCTTCAGCTGCACCATTCTGATCTGGAGTAAAATGAAAATGCTGATGAAGAACACAAGCACAAACTGGACAACACATCCCAGAAAATCTCAGATAACTCAAGAGAATACTCAATCTATCGCAAGTCACTTTTGCAATCAACCCAGCCTAATTCCAAAGAAACTGTTCTCCCTTTAACCAATCAGAACAGCTCATACTTAACTATCCAATCTATCGAAGAAATGGATCCACTCTACTGCTTCTGAACTCTACCTTCAGAAAACTGCTCAGCCAGAAAACTTCCTGCCAATGCACAGAATACTCCGAGCTGCACTACTGCCACAAATGCCAAAGACTTCCTTTTCCAAAGCTCTTCGAGAAACTCGAACCCAAACCAAATAGAAACACCATGCTGAACTCAACCACAACACCGAAGCAGACACACTTCCACAACTTGTTCCAAAGAAAACATCTTCGGGAACATCCATATTCACTGCGTCTCATCACACAGCTACTATTTCCTGAGGTATCAAGATACCATCACTCGCTTCTGTTCTCCGACAGATCCAACTCTACTCATCCAACTCCTAAGATGAAATCCAAACCTTAACAGGTTTCCTTCAGAGATTGTGAAATCCTTACACAACTGTAAAGTTCACTCGAGACGGTATTAGGTTTACAGTCTCGACAGATACTCTTCCAACCTCAACACTCAAATTCTAACTATTGGTAGTCGTGTTACTCACACTACCACCTTATCTACCTTTATAACTTATATTGGAAAACCCGAACAGGTAACCCAACAAATAGGTAGAAATATATATATATATTTAAAATGATACTTTTTATATAGAAATTATTTCTGGGTAAAATTATTTCATTTACCTATTTAAAACAATATTGTGTCCGTTGGCCTGGTTCAAGTGTTTAGAGATCCCTATCAATAACGTTAGCTACTCGTATTGACCAGAATCCATATACCACTCAACCGATCAATTAACACAATATAAAATCATTTTTATATAACTAACAATTACGCGCTCTCAAGATAGACATCACTTCAGAGCCTAGGTATTCACTCAACCTAGTGTTCTGATATTCACTTAACCAAAAGCTTAGGCATTCGCTCAACCTATGCTCTGATACCACTGTAACGACCACGACTTTCTCTCCATAGAAAGTCGTATCGCTAATAAGAAAGAAAGGGGTAGAAAATAGAAAAGAAGAGAAGAAAGAACAACAACACATCAGAAATCTCACAGCGGAACGAATAAATTATATTAATAACATAAACTATTACATAGTATACAACAATTTACAGAGTTACACAGCATATACATCACTTACTAGACAGTTATAAACATCTGTCTAGACATTACAACTCAAATACCAGACAAGACACTATCACAGATATCAACAAAGCGGAATACTATATCTACGAACGCCGAAGCCTCCTGCTCCATTGCTCCTCCAAAATATTCGTCAAAGCTAAACCTGAATCCCTTGGCTACTCGTAAAAATTTGAGTACCCAAGAGTTTATAAAACAGAAATAAACACTTGGGTCAGACATGGGTCTGGTGTGAGTAAACGGGTTAAAATTGTTTAACTTCAAAACCTTTTGAAAACAAAGGTATCACGTAAGACTTCCCACACATAAACATGGAAAAGTTTTTACCTTACGCTAACCAAATCATGTTGATAGGAAATTATATAAACATGCATGCCTGTAAACTTGTATATGTCCCTGTATCTATCTCTGTTATAAACTCAGAGACAAGATTTTGAAGAAAATCTTATCCTTTTTATTCATTCTTTTTAAGTTTCTGTTTTTCAAACAACATATGTTTGTTTAAACAGAAACTTAAAAAGAATGAATAAAAAGGATAAGATTTTCTTCAAAATCTTGTCTCTGAGTTTATAACAGAGATAGATACAGGGACATATACAAGTTTACAGGCATGCATGTTTATATAATTTCCTATCAACATGATTCAGAGTATACATACATAGATTATAATAGATAATATAAAATTTTCATAAGAACACACACAACATCAGGTTAACTAAGTTTTAGGGGTTAAGTCTATTTTCTGGAAAACTAGAACAGAGGCATCTAAATCAGATAAGCATATATATACAGAGGTTTAATTATATATGTACATATAGAACAATTTATCAACACAGATTCACATGCAATCAGATGATTACCTACTTTAACCTTTAATTAAAGTGTTTACTTACTTTAAATAACAAAGAAGCAAATATTTAAACATACTGGTAAGAACAAGCAAGTTTTTATACATATATCCAAATAAATAAACATGCAAATCATATCATAACTTTATCACACTAATTCATCACATGCAATCATCTAAAAACTGTTTTTAAATAAGAGTTTACTCACCAGTTTGGAAAATGCAGAGAGCTTAAAACTGAAATTTGAAATCCTGAGAACTTGAAACTTGAAAAGCTTAATTGACTGAGATGATTCGAGAGTTGATTCCAGGTTGTAATTGAAACTTGTTACAGGCTTTTGATCTTGGTTTACAGATATTTAGACTACAGGCTTTAGAGAAATGACAGATTTTCATTTGAGTTTTGAGAGTTTGTTTTGAGGAATGTTTACAGGGTTTTGATTTGGATTTATTTCTGGTTTTGTATTTGTTTTTGAGGAGTGAATTCAGGTTTTGAACTGAGCATTTGTTATAGGGTTTTGAACTTCTGGTTTGAGAAAAGGTTTTAACAGGTTTGGTAAAATTTTCTTTGTTTTAGAACGTGGCTGCAGTTTTGATTTTAAAGAAATGTGATGGAAAAATGAAAGGAGAGTAAGAAGTAATGTTATATAGATTTAGTTTTTGATTTATTAAAATTAAAGAAATAAAAATAAAATTTTGACACTTGTCACTAAACACATTTAATAACTTAACACATGTTATCAAGTACATTTATATGCTAACACATGTATTTTATTTATTAATATTTGTTTTAAATGTAAAAACCTTTTCCTTTATTTATTAAACACTTATTACTTATTTAAATTTATGTATATATATAAGTTACTTTTAAAGAAAATAAACCAATTATACTTATAGATAAAAGCTTATACATATATTTTAAAATGCAAAACTATTTAAATATTACCTCTTTTGAATTTCAAAATTAATTTACATTCAATTTCAAATTATATTTAAAAATCCAATTTAAAGTTAGATTAAAACAACACATTCCATTTTAAATAACAATTATATTTACATTAAAATCTATTTATTTAAAAACAAGACTTTATTCATTTATTAAATTTCAAACCAAAGCCAATCTATTTACAATATATATATGCACATATATAAATATATTATAAATAGAAATCAATTTTTTAATTTCTAAAAGATAAATTCACTAATTAAATATCCATTTAATTAGATTATTAAACCAATTCAAATTTGTTATCAAAGATTATCAAATCAATTTAATTATTTAAACAGATTATTAAATTGATATTGCCCCAAATTTCCGGGATATTACAACCTTCATGTTCTCTAATTCTTTCATCTATCAACTTATATTACTCATTTAGTTATTTTCATCTCATAATTATAATCCAAGAATTAAACTTTCATTCCCTTCTTATTGCAATCAACTTCATTCTATACTTTATATTGTTGATTCATTTAAATTTCCACATTTATATTTTAAATAGAATTTCCAGAATCCAATTGCCCGGTTTTATTTCAAAAACCATTTTGAATCCATAAATAACTCATACATATCTGGTATATCACATCAAATCCCAATTTCCAAAATAATCTGCTTTTACCAAACAATTTTCCCTTTTGAATTTCAAAACCAACCCAGTTCACAATCACTTCCAATTTAAAACAGTCTGGTAGCAATTTCTCTTTGGAAACTCAAAAATAGACATCGATGATGCTGCAGTCATCACCGAAATTATCTTCCAGCGACCAAAAGAGAATTTAATGCTTTTATCACTTTAAAACATTTCAAACATTTTTAATTCCCAAATCCCACCAGATTTCAATTCAATTTCAAAAATATTCATGAAATAATATCACCATTATTTCCCCAAAACCTTTAAAAACTATCTTTAAATTCAAAGGAATTTAAACCTTTCCCAAAACTTCAAATTCAAAATCCATTCAATTTTATATCCAAACATTACTCTGGAATTCTATCACATTTTACTTCAATTTATAAATCACATTTACAATTTACATTTACAAATTTCATTTGTTTATGAATTTATCTCATTTGATTATAAATCACATTTGTAATTCACATTTGTATATAAAGGTTATCTCAATTTATAAATTTCATTTATAGTCTATATTTCAAATTCCATTTGTTATATAATTTATTCTTCAACTTAGGTTATAAGTTTTCAATTTCTACTCAATAATGAGACTAATTCATTATTGTCATTTTCTAACAACCAAGCATCCAAATATATAACTATAATAATTTTCGAATTTTTTTTATATACAAAATAATTTGGGCAAAATTATTTCATTCACCCTATTTAAAACAATACTGTGTCGAACTGTTCTATTCAAGTGTTTAGAAACCCCTTCGATACAGTTGTCCAGACTGTGCCGACGAAGGTTCATATGCCACTCAATAAATCAACCAACACAATATAAAACCATTTTATATTCACTAACAAATACGCGCTCATATCTATTAATACTCTCAAAATTCCCACCAGAGCCAAGGTTATCGCCAGCCTAAGCTCTGATACCACTGTAACGACCCGCAAATCCGTACCCCTTGAATTTACATTAATTTCCATTAATGAACTCAAGAAGAACGAAAATACGAACCATTTGGGTTAAGCAGAAGAGGTAGAAGAAGAAAAATAGAAAACAAAATCAGAATCTAACCATCGCAGCGGAATAAAATATAATATATATCAACAGATCTTTACACAAATCAAAAACTATATCTGTTTATACAATACATCATCAGAGTACATCATCAGAGTACATCAACATCCATAACATACAACTGAATACACAGCGGAAAAATAATAGCAAGTACGGGAGTACGTATCGTCATCCAGCTCGTCTCCTGAGCTCCACAACATCATATCTTGAACCTGTTTATCTCGGTCTGACCCGAGCATCATATAAAACAATACCCGAGTCAGTCTGGAATACCAGCGTGAGAAAATCACACTCAAATTGATTATTAAAGTTTCAAAACCCTTTTGAAAATAAAAGCATCTCGTAAGACCACGCCACAAATAAACATGTCGGGTTTTTACCTTACGATAGCTAAAACACTTTATATCAAAATCCTCTGATATTATAATAGTGTCTACAGAAAGTAAAATAGAATCTAGCTGAAATGCTTGCATCTCACATTTCAACAATAGTTGGGCACAATCAAAACCGTACAGGCACGTAGGGAGAATGGATTTCCAACGAATGACTAGGCACTGGGGTACCACCTGTCACAGTACGTGGCCTAGATCACAGTACCGAGGAGTACGCCCGCTCCCCTGCAACACAAGGCCGGAATCATCCCTTACTGGATAATTCCAAATAAAATCACCCCACGGTTGGGATCAGCAACCGCACCACTAAGCCGAAATAAAGGGACATCTAGACAGGGATGACTTTACTCTCAAGTGGGGGCTACCCACGAAGCCTTGCTGCATAACCCCTGATTTTCAGTCATTCCCGGTTGATGAGGCTTGAGGCTAAACGATACCTTTATAGCACATATCCCTTAGAATGCCCATCGTCCACCTGACGATGTCACGAAAGCATTCGTCCATACAAGTCCGTCCCGGGTTCGAACGGAACCGAAGGCACTATTCCTACTACATCCATTTTGGAAATATCCTCAGGATTAGTAGCGACTAGCCCTTGCACTTCACAGCTCCATCTTCAACTCCGAACACGTTACACGAAACGTACAAAATCGGATCGAAGTGGTATTCGAGTCTCCAGACCTAGAATCCCGGTATACGGAAACTCGATCCCGGTCTCTTCAAAACGATCAGCGCATTTGGCCAATATTGATAGTCGGTTATTTAACTATCAATTTACATCCACAAGCAACCATCACACACAATAAATAATTTCCCATATTATTTATTTACCCAAATATCTTTCCAAGATATATTTCTATTTTCAAACTCCTTTTGAAAACAATTTCAAACAGTTTCCGCTTACGGAATACATTTCCCAAATAATTATTTCCACTGAATCACCAAGTACAAAATACTTTTAATTTTTAAAATAATTTGAAAACACTTTATTTTAAATATACTTTATAACATTGAAATCAAACTACTTTAATACTTTATTAAAAATATATACTTTAAAATAAACCACTTTATAATTATAGACTAATTATCTCCTTTATAAAACATAATAGCAAATCACTTTTATATAATTACTACAATAATAGATTTTTGAAAATACTACTTTAGGCTTTAACATTTAGAAATAATAAATTTTCTAAAACATGCCTTTTTAAACAAATTAGAACTTTTAACTTATATTTAAAATTGCCTTGAAAAACGTAGTTGGCAATCCAAGAAAATACACTTCTCTTCACATCCTTTAAAAATAAATCAACATTTATTTTTACCATTTCATATTCTTTTATAAATTCTCACCTTGAATTTATATTTTCTAATATCCACTGATATTTCATTTCACTTTATAAACCCAGTTTATATCTCCAAAATCTCATTTCTCTTTAAATTTCAAATCCCAAAGTATTTAAATCAATTTATAATTGATTTCCCAATTTATTTTACTTTGAAATAAATTTCCTTACTTAATCCATTTATTTCCAAATTCATTAACTTCTAGATTTTATTTCTCATTATGATTTAAAATCTTTAAACCGAAACACAAGTTTCAGATTTCCCAAATTCCTTCTTTCTTTTTAATTACATTTAAACATTGAATTAAAATAAATTATTTATTCCTTTAAATAATATCACATAAGTTTTCTTTAAATTCAATATTCTCTGTTTATTTAAAATTCTTCTTTTCCATATTTAATTTATTCGAATTCACTAGAATTACTTAACTTAAATTTTATTCTTTTATTTCTTTCCAAAAATCCAATTCAATTGCTTTTGATAACTCATTATACTGGGAACTTCAATCCAACCAGATTATCCAATATAAATCATCACGGGATATCAACAATCATATCACAGAATATTTAAACAAAATTAAATGTTTTGAGGAATCCAGTTGGATCCCTCCAACCTGTTTCCCTGCATCCACAGATGTTAGCACAATACCAATTTCACTTCAAAGTGGAATATCGCGGTATATGGGTTTTATAAAATATTATCCGCTATTATGCGGCGCATAGGGTCTCATCCGCTATATAAATGCGGGAATATCAACAACTCAAATATATACATATGCCAATATATATATATTGGTATACTACTATATATATATATATCAAATCAATCAAATCAATCAATTCAAACATCCATCAATATTTAAATTTAACCAATTAAATTTAAATTATAATTTAACTGAGTGAGATTAACTCACCTTTGACCTTTAAATTTGCAATCCGATCCATCTCGACTACTTCTTCACAATTTCGAACCTTGAACCACATTATACGATTTATTAATATTTGAAATAAATCGAACAATTAATTGTCATTTGATAATTTAGTTTTAAATCAATTTTAAACTAATTGTTCTAGTGTTAAACAGTTTTAATTTTAACTCATGATTCAATTTAAACAAATGATTAAACTTTTAAACTAATTTCCCTTTTCAGATCTCTTAGAAATTAATTTAAATAGGTTAGTTAAACTATTTTTCTACCAAATCCATTATTAAAATAACTAGCAAATTAAAACAGGTATGTATATATTCATTTTCCTTTTATTGAAACCACATATATACTTATAACAATGATCTGCCTATATATGTTTTACTGTTAATCTATTCAAATCTAAACAGAATCTTATACCTTATTGTAAAAACAAAATTTCTATTTAACTATACTATACATATAAATGATTTAAATTAAGGAAATCAAAATAACTTACTGTATATATATATTTCCAAACTTTATCTATAAAAATAACTTTATTGTTTTCTGTAAATAACTAAATATGATTTTTCCTAACCTTTACACATATATAAATATTATATTAATTCAAATAAAAGAAAAGACTCTATACCTCACTGCTTAACTCCAGATCACACGCGACCATGCTACAACACTCGCTCGGACAGAACTCCACCCTGCCCAAATCGTCGCCGACGACTCTCCCAGATCGCAGAAGTCGATCTTCACTTAACCCACTGCCACCCTTACCTCGGTACGCATGCGTCTCTCTGAAGTTTGTCATCGCAAACCTCAACCCACACAATCTTCTTCGAGTTCGAACACCTCTATCAGCTCGAAACCCTAGCAGTCGTCGCCTATGCTATCTCGCCTTGCCCACGAGATCCCTTACTTGATTTCGATCCTAGCCGCGCCTCCACCCTTCAGCACGCGCCACCCACCCGCGAGTTCGATCTCGATTTGGGTCGACTAAATTGGAAATTGAACGAAGGAGGGGCGCGATTCTTATTAGTAGCCATTTTCTTTGATTTCAAACGAAGGGGTATTTATTTTATTTTGTTTGTGAATTTTTCTTTGAACAGATAAAAAGGAAGAGGGGCATTAAAATTAAACGAGGCGTGCGGAAGGAGATGGGTTACAGTGACAATTGAAAGAAAGAAAACTGCGATATGCGTACAAATGTAGGCTGATGTTGATATATTTTTGACTGGACAATGAATATATTATACTTTATCTTCAAATTGTCTCGAATAATTATTTCAAGACGTTTATATACCGTACGCTCACACACTAACTCCGATCACTACGAAATTTTGAATCCGATAATAATACAATATTACGGATCCAATGGAACTGGTTTCGTCGAATTCCGAGACTGTGCCCCGGAAGGTTATTTTTAAATTCAATTTAAACGATATATTTTTAAAACTGAACAAAACTTTTTGAAATTCCATTTTTAAAAGTTCTATCATCTTCAGTATCATCAATATGAATTTTACGAACTTTCAAAATATTTTTAATTAGCTTAGAATACCAGATTTACTATTTTATCCAACTTCAAATAAATTTAATTTAATTATTAAATTACTCAATAAACAGCGATATTTGAAATTTAAGTTTATAATTAACCTCTGAATATTTAAAATTAATTAAATATCCCAATTCCAAATATACAAAAATTCCGGGTCGTCACACTTAGTAAATACATAAACTTAAAATAAGTTATTCTCAAAAGAAAGGCTTGGACAAAAGTGAAAGGGAAGAGGAATCGAACGAACGAACAGACATCTATTAACAATAGAATAATAAAAGCTAGTTGTCGAATTCAAAAATACTAATAGCTAGGCTAGTTGATTTCAAGGTAGATATTTGAATGGCCACCGGAACAAATGGTCATGAACAGTAACGATACAGTTATTGTATCGGTAAATTTCGCAGCGTACCGGATTCCGAAATAGACAATCGAATATACCGTAGAGATCAGTACGACGAGACGATCAAAACGGTATACAGATTTCAGTGGTATGATTGAATTATAAAAATTCGAATTTCCTAATAGCGGAGAATGCAAGAAAAACGCTGAAAAATAAGATCGACGGAGACAAAGATGTCTGAATTTTGAAAAACGACGAACTGACATCTTGCTCAGAAGATGGTTTAGAATTTTCTATGTAAAAATATTTAGGTTTCGGAAGCATTTTATTTTCAACGCTTTTTAACTGATTAAATTGAAGTGGATTTACGCGCGAAATAAATTTTCATATTTTCGGACGAAAATTTACCAGTTGCTATGTTTAATTAGACGCATTCCAAATATCAAATTTATATTTCAAAATTTTATCGTTTAAAATTTCACAAAATTTCAACTAATTACGTTATTAAAACGGTTAAAATTTACGGGTCGTTACACTCTCCCCCACTCAAAACTTTTCGTCCCCGAAAAGGAACGAGGTAGGAGAATAGAAACAACCAGAAAGAAAAACAGATTGAAAACAAAAATAAAACAATTAGTTTAAACCGTATAAATTTCAATTTACCTTAATTAATACTCAATATTTGATTTAAAATTCAGGGTATTTCAATAAGTTGATTTAATTCCAATTTATTAATATTTGATACCAACAGATTTCTTCAAAACAAAATTTTATTTTATTTATCTCATTTATTCATTGTTTTATTATCCAATTATCCTTTATCAACAATTTCTAAAATCATAAACTTGAATAGTCATTTATTGTAATCATATTTTTCTTTCAGCAATTTTAAATTTTTCTTTATTCCAAATTACTGTTAATTTTATTCTATTTAATATATCTACTCACATATATTTAACCCATATAAATTAATTTAAAACATAAAAGTTTCTATTTAAATTAATTTACATCTATTAATTTCTTTTAATTTCAAGGTATTTTCATATGTTGATCAAATTTCTATTTTATTAATTCTTTCAAAACAAATTTATTAATTCTTTCAAAACAAATTTATTTCATTATTAACTGAGTTTACTTATTATCATATCTAACTCTATTAACATCTTTATAATCAAAATTTAGTGTATAACATTTATTATAAACACTCAAATTTTATTTATAAATTCAATTTATCTTATATATTATCCAATCACATATTCAACTTCTGAATGATTTAGGTAAGTTATATTAGAATGCAGTTGAACAATATACAAATAAAATTTCCCAATTCAATTATTCAAGTTTAAATATTTATTCCAAATTTTGGTTTTATTTATAATTAAAATCATCCTTTAACAAAATTTAAGAATTATATTTCTGATTAACTTTAAACAATTTAGAGATATATATAATATATTTATATCAAATCAAATTTTAAAATAAGATACCTATATATATATATATGTAAATCAAAATGTATTGAAGAAATTCAAATCAAAATATTTTTCAAAACAAAACCGTAGCACAGCTACAGAATAGTATCTCCACTTCGAAACTCGAAAATGAATGTCGATGATGCGGCCGCCATCACCGAAATTATTTTCCAGCGGCAAAGAGAAGAGCACTGATTTCAACATTTAAAATTCTTTGAAAACAATTTCTATTCGAAAATACTTTCAATAATATATACTTTAAAATTTTAAAAACCAAAGTTCGAAATCACCGGAAACTAATAAATTCTCAAATTTCTGAATTAAATTCATTTCAAAATCCAAATCAATTTATAAACCGTATTTATAAATTTATTTAGAACAATAAATGATAATCAAATATTATCATTTCAAACAAACAATTTAATTAACCTATTAAATTCCAGAAAATTTTACTTATATTTTCACAATATAATCAAACAAATTTATTTCATTTACCAAATTTGAAAATAATATTGTGTCAGTTTGCTCTGTTTAAGTGTTTTGGAAATACTATCGATTGCGTTGATCAGACGTATCGATCGGAAACCCAAATAAACATCAACAACACAATATATAAAACATTTTAAAATTAATTTACAAATACACTTCCTCACTTAACGATACAATAATGGATTTCAAAGCAAGGATAGGGATTCAAATTTTTTGATAGACTCAAATCAAAGAGAATTTCGATTCGAAGATGGGTTTGAAACAAAGACGAGATAATTTAATAACAAAATAAGGCGATGGATAAGTTTATATAAATCGCGGGCAACCATAACCGGGTCGACCGTGACTTCAAAAATAAGATCGGTGTAGAATTCCAAGGTAAATCGACATTCGATCTCAAGAAATAAAATTCAGGTATAGCAGGAGATAGATAGCATCGTAAACCGAAGGATACATAAATCTCCGGTGAATCAATGCCTATTGTAAAGGAGTTTCACCCCTTTATAAGTCAATTTGAGATTGGCAAGACTGCCGACTCATTATAAAGATCATTCGAAGTGGAGTTATGGGATACTCCAGAATTTGAAAGAAGACGAATAGTGAGGGACACGAATGAAATTTGGAACCGTAGGGAACGTTCCAAAATTCAAAGGAATCGAGTCAAAAGATAAGATTGAAACCCGAATGAAAGTGATTCTGTAAATACATTTACCCTATATGTTAAGTTTTGCCTAGAGCTACCAAGGCTCTGATACCAACTGTAACGACCCGATATTTTGGACCATTCGCATCCATTATAAGTGTATAGGTAGACACTCATGCCGGAATTGAATTGCTCAAAATACCGCGTTGTTAATTTAAATTGGCAAAACCGAACATATACAGTAAATAAAATAATCACAGATCACAGACACAGAGTAATAAATGCAGCGGAAATAAAAGAGATAGTAGTTCATGAAGCTACTATATAAATGTATAAATTACATCAGAGTTAATCCAGATA
Source organism: Allium fistulosum (assembly GCA_030737815.1). Taxonomy (NCBI): domain Eukaryota; kingdom Viridiplantae; phylum Streptophyta; class Magnoliopsida; order Asparagales; family Amaryllidaceae; genus Allium; species Allium fistulosum. Next base: position 99,910,411 of record CM060906.1, on the reverse strand, counting down.
CAACGGAAGAGTAATGCGATACATCAAATACAAAGCAGAATACATCACTGGAATCATCGAATACTGAAAGCAGAATAGATGGCTGGATCTTCAAGCATAGCTCCAACTTCAAAGGTGAGTCTCGAATACTGGTACACTCAGTCTGACCCGAGCGTAAAGCAAAAACACAAAACACTCGAGTCAGGATTAACATTCTTATATCAATAAATCCAACTCAAGTGAAATAGCAATTGAAATACAAGTACTCAAAGGATGTTTGGAATAACCATCCTTTAAGGATCCGTTAAACTATCTACTATGTAGTAGTGTACGATAAGTAGATAATGTCTATCAGTAATATAGAGGTATCAAAATAGCGTTAAGTCATGGCCCATTCCACCCTTAACACATTTTTTTCCCAAAAGCATATACAAGACCGTAGTTTCCCCAAAACCGGATGTCACCAGAGGGCAATCCATATACTAAAGGTACAAATCAAAATCGTAGTGGTCGCGTATAAATGGAATACAAGTATGACAAGGCACATGAGGCAATACCCAAGGTAGTGATACTACCGTTTGCCTGATCCGAACTGGTGAGAACGCAACGCCGCAGCGCCCGCAACACCGTGAAACAACACTCCCAAAATCAAGGGTGCACCAATCGAAAACAAGTAATGAGTAGTTCGAAGAAGTGTGTCCACTTGAGGTAGCTAATCCTCCATTGGCCCGGCATGGCTCCTGTTTTAGTCATTTCCAATTTGACACAAGTGTCAAGGCTATCCATCATCGTTCTCTTTCTTCAGTCATCACGTACATCATTCCAACCACTTCATTCTGGATCATCACTCCGCGTATAGTTATTAAAGTGGTTTCGGTTTAGATAGAGAGTATATCCATTACCGATCCCGGTCTCTTTAATAACTTTCGTAATTATTACACCGATTGGTCGTTTATATATTTCAAAAACCAAACAAATTTCAATTTCAATTTCAATTCGTAAACCAACATTTCATTTGTCTTTCAAAAACCAATTTCCAAAATTTATGTTTCAAAATTTCAATTTACCATTTCAAAATCTTATAATTCAAATTTCAATATCTAATTAAAACCATTCAAATATTGATTCAAGTTCGTATATAAGTTTCATTTCGAAATCATTTAAATTAATTTGATTTAACATTTAAATCAATTTAAATTCATTTATCGATCTCATTCAATATTCATTTAGTAAATTTTCCATTCAAAACAATTTCTATTAAATTTCCAATTCATTAAATCCATTATTCAAATTCAGCTTCATTATATCAAATCTTACAAATTGAATTAAATTAAATTCATCAAATCAAATTCCTTAAATTACAAGTCTTACATCAATTTCAAAAATACCACATTTTATTTCTTGTTAAAGAAATTCAATTTCACTTATTTACTTTCTTAAATAATTTTCCAAAACTTAATTAATAAAAAACTCAATTTCAAATATTTACGAAGTAAAATTCACTTATTCAAAAAAATCAATTTCACTTATTAAAGAATTCAATTCAATTTAATCATTAAATAATTCAATCTTATTTAATTATTAAATAATTCAAAACTTAATTATTAAATAATTTCAAAGTTTAATAATTTCGAACTAAATTTTAATTTCAAACTTAATTATTAAATCATTTCAAACTTAATTCAATCATTTCTCAAATTAAACATCGTTCTTTCATCAATTACATTGTTAATATTTTGTTTCAGATTATTAAAAATTAACATTTTCCTTTCATTAAAAATTCAAATTTCAACTTCATTTCAAAACCATATTATTTATTCAAGTAAAATCTTCGTTTTATTTTAAATCAAATTATTGACCAATCGGGTTTTATTTAATTTCCTATCCTAGGTCAAGGTTCAATTTGGGTATTTATCATTTCAACCCGATTCCAATTCAATTCAATTCAAAACATAGCAAAGGGAACTTGCAGTGTGATAACTGGGATGGTGTCAAAAGTAAATAAACAAGCAATAACAACAATCAATATCAATCCAATAATCAATTCAAATAATCCCGAAATAACCGTATTAATTCACATTGTTATTTGTGCGAATTAATATAATTATTTCTAGAATCTACACTATCATTTCATGTAGATTAAAGATCATTACATTACGGTTTTTCACTTGTCATTCAATTTCAAATTTTTCACTACAACAATTAATCCAATATACGTCGATGGTTCAAAGTGTAATTATCACTATTCTACTTGTCAGTTAATTTAACAAATAAAAGGGGTCATATTCAACTAATCAAATTTAACATATACATCGGTTTTAAAATTGTTAACTATCCTATATCCATTTCAATTTTGCATACTATTTATCATTTATCACTAACAATTTAACGTCCAATATAAACATCAACAATCAATCAATTAACAGCCAACTGTATTATCATCACATAAATAATTAACAGATAATGGTGTCAGATGTCACAGGTGAACTGATATAGGCAATAACATATATAACAGTGTAATTAACTAACAGTAGCAATATTTCAATTGTCGTTTCAATTGAAATCAAATTTAATAAATAAAAGAACGTTAATCGTGAGTGAGTGCTCACCTTTCGAGGCTAGAGAGAACATGAGATGACACAGATACGCACACAGATACGGACACTGAAATTTAGTTACGAAATCCAGGCACGAGTCCAACACAACAAGGTTGGTAAGATTTCGACGGAACGAGCTGATTACAGAAAACGATGAGAACAAATCAAAATCAGTTTGATATCACAGAAACGAAATGTGTACACTATATTATTTTTATAATTTTCAAATCAATATTAATTTAAACACATATTAAATTAAATATATATGTAATTCAAAATCATTGTTTTAAACAAACACATATAAAACAAATATATTTACATAGTATAATTTGAAATAAATGAATATATACCTATAAAGATAGACAACATATTACATGTATTTATATAACATAACAAAATCCTACATAAACTATATATATATACACATTATGTTTTAAAACAATACTCATATATATAAATTGATGGTCCACTAAATATAACTAACTTACATCAAATTATTCGGTATTTAACATGTATGCTACCAGAACTAATACATTGTATGATATACAAAAAAAATACACTATATTAAATGCCTTAGGAATGTAATTAAAAAAATATCAATTTTAACATATTTCACTATACGTTAACAGTCTATCAATACAGTAAGTACAAATTTCTTCACCCATATTATCATATACAGTTAACAAAACTTTCATTATAAAATTCATATACTATGCAACAGATAAATATTAGTTTATATAAAATAATTTATAACGATTGTATAGGATAATAAAACCCATAAATGCACCTGCAACAGCATATATATAAATGCACCTGCAAACAGCAATTCGAAATCTTCACAGACAACTGCATATATCACAGTCTATATGTACTATATAGTATATATTGTATTCATGTATACTTTGTTAAACAAAGAAGATGTACAGCTTTGTATATATGAAATTTTATAGAACTAGCCATGAACGAATATATAACTAATAAAATTTGCATTCATAACCTACAGGTCTCATATTTCTTTTTTTTAACAGTCTTATATATACAGACAAGCAACTAACAACCTATATAAAACTATTATAAATATATGTCAAAACCCAACAGAGCGAGTTTAACATATCAAAGTATAAGACCTTCAAATATGTACATACTAATATTAACAACTGTTATATACATTATTCACTGCAAAATCAACTTAACAGTATACATAAAACTTTCCTCTCGAAATATATATTCTGTATACAAGAACTTACACTATATATATCAAATACTATAATATATATAGTCGACTTAACATATAAATATATATATATATGGAATAGGAAGCGAAGATGAGAAGAATAAAATGATGCTCACTTGGATCGGCTGGCTATTCGGAGCTACGGAAGGCGGAGGGAGAGTGAGCTCAACGAAGCATGGCACGACTTGCTGCTACGTGGGGTGACTGGACGGCTGAACAGGCAAGGGGGATCTGAGCATTAGTCGGTTGCTTATGCAATGGTGCACGGTGGAGCAGTTCGGCGATGAGGGGTGGCGAACGAGATGAGTTTCAGGGTCCGTAGAGAGATGGGTTCGATTGCGGAGGCGGTTGTGGTGGATGTTCGAGGAGATTGGCGGCGTTCACGTGGAGGTGGGATAGGGTCTTAGCCATGAGATGGTGTCACGCGGAGGAGCGGGTGGAGGCTGAACGAAGAGGATTGGATCGAGGCTGGTGGGGTTGCGTGCGTCGGGAGGAAAGCTGTACGCGGTGGCTGGTTGCTTTGGAGAGGGAGGCGGAGGGTTCTTGGGTCGGGTTGGCTAAGAGATGAGGCGTTAGAGGTGGGTTGGTGTAGCGTTGCTTGGTCATTCAAGGCCGGAGGCGGAGGTAGAGCGCCTGGATTTGGCTGGAGAAGGTGATGAGGATCAGGACAGTAGCTTCGAGGTGGGTAAGTGGTGAAAGAAGAATGGAGATATGGAGGCGGGCTGGGAAAGAAAGGAATGGAAGATGGTAGGGAAGCGTACAGATCTAGAAACTTAGTAAATACATAAACTTAAAATAAGTTATTCTCAAAAGAAAGGCTTGGACAAAAGTGAAAGGGAAGAGGAATCGAACGAACGAACAGACATCTATTAACAATAGAATAATAAAAGCTAGTTGTCGAATTCAAAAATATTAATAGCTAGGCTGGTTGATTTCAAGGTAGATATTTGAATGGCCACCGGAACAAATGGTCATGAACAGTAACGATACAGTTATTGTATCGGTAAATTTCGCAGCGTACCGGATTCCGAAATAGACAATTTAATATACCGTAGAGATCAGTACGACGAGATGATCAAAATGGTATACATATTTCAGTGGTATGATTGAATTATAAAAATTCGAATTTCCTAATAGCGGAGAATGCAAGAAAAACGCTGAAAAATAAGATCGACGGAGACAAAGATGTCTGAATTTTGAAAAACGACGAACTGACATCTTGCTCAGAAGATGGTTTAGAATTTTCTATGTAAAAATATTTAGGTTTCGGAAGCATTTTATTTTCAACGCTTTTTAACTGATTAAATTGAAGTGGATTTACGCGCGAAATAAATTTTCATATTTTCTGACGAAAATTTACCAATTGCTATGTTTAATTAGACGCATTCCAAATATCAAATTTATATTTCAAAATTTTATCGTTTAAAATTTCACAAAATTTCAACTAATTACGTTATTAAAACGGTTAAAATTTACGGGTCGTTACACTCTCCCCCACTCAAAACTTTTCGTCCCCGAAAAGGAACGAGGTAGGAGAATAGAAACAACCAGAAAGAAAAAAAGATTGAAAACAAAAATAAAACAATTAGTTTAAACCGTATAAATTTCAATTTACCTTAATTTATACTCAATATTTGATTTAAAATTCAAGGTATTTCAATAAGTTGATTTAATTCCAATTTATTAATATTTGATACCAACAGATTTCTTCAAAACAAAATTTTATTTTATTTATCTCATTTATTCATTGTTTTATTATCCAATTATCCTTTATCAACAATTTCTATAATCATAAACTTGAATAGTCATTTATTGTAATCATATTTTTCTTTCAGCAATTTTAAATTTTTCTTTATTCCAAATTACTGTTAATTTTATTCTATTTAATATATCTACTCACATATATTTAACCCATATAAATTAATTTAAAACATAAAAGTTTCTATTTAAATTAATTTACATCTATTAATTTCTTTTAATTTCAAGGTATTTTCATATGTTGATCAAATTTCTATTTTATTAATTCTTTCAAAACAAATTTATTAATTCTTTCAAAACTAATTTACTTCATTATTAACTGAGTTTACTTATTATCATATCTAACTCTATTAACATCTTTATAATCAAAATTTAGTGTATAACATTTATTATAAACACTCAAATTTTATTTATAAATTCAATTTATCTTATATATTATCCAATCACATATTCAACTTCTGAATGATTTAGGTAAGTTGTATTAGAATGCAGTTGAACAATATACAAATAAAATTTTCCCAATTCAATTATTCAAGTTTAAATATTTATTCCAAATTTTGGTTTTATTTATAATTAAAATCATCCTTTAACAAAATTTAAGAATTATATTTCCGATTAACTTTAAACAATTTAGAGATATATATAATATATTTATATCAAATCAAATTAAATTTTAAAATAAGATACCTATATATATATATATGTAAATCAAAATGTATTGAAGAAATTCAAATCAAAATATTTTTCAAAACAAAACCGTAGCACAGCTACAGAATAGTATCTCCACTTCGAAACTCGAAAATGAATGTCGATGATGCGGCCGCCATCACCGAAATTATTTTCCAGCGACAAAGAGAAGAGCACTGATTTCAACATTTAAAATTCTTTGAAAACGATTTCTATTCGAAAATACTTTCAATAATATATACTTTAAAATTTTAAAAACCAAAGTTCGAAATCACCGGAAACTAATAAATTCTCAAATTTCTGAATTAAATTCATTTCAAAATCCAAATCAATTTATAAACCGTATTTATAAATTTATTTAGAACAATAAATGATAATCAAATATTATCATTTCAAACAAACAATTTAATTAACCTATTAAATTCCAGAAAATTTTACTTATATTTTCACAATATAATCAAACAAATTTATTTCATTTACCAAATTTGAAAATAATATTGTGTCAGTTTGCTCTGTTTAAGTGTTTTGGAAATCCTATCGATTGCGTTGATCAGACGTATCGATCGAAAACCCAAATCAACATCAACAACTCAAACAACACAATATATAAAACATTTTAAAATTAATTTACAAATACACTTCCTCACTTAACGATACAATAATGGATTTCAAAGCAAGGATAGGGATTCAAATTTTTTGATAGACTCAAATCAAAGAGAATTTCGATTCGAAGATGGGTTTGAAACAAAGACGAGATAATTAAATAACAAAATAAGGCGATGGATAAGTTTATATAAATCGCGGACAACCATAAACGGGTCGACCGTGACTTCAAAAATAAGATCGGTGTAGAATTCCAAGGTAAATCGACATTCGATCTCAAGAAATAAAATTCAGGTATAGCAGGAGATAGATAGCATCGTAAACCGAAGGATACATAAATCTCCGGTGAATCAATGCCTATTGTAAAGGAGTTTCACCCCTTTATAAGTCAATTTGAGATTGGCAAGACTGCCGACTCATTATAAAGATCATTCGAAGTGGAGTTATGGGATACTCCAGAATTTGAAAGAAGACGAATAGTGAGGGACACGAATGAAATTTGGAACCGTAGGGAACGTTCCAAAATTCAAAGGAATCGAGTCAATAGAAGAGATTGAAACCCGAATGAAAGTGATTCTGTAAATACATTTACCCTATATGTTAAGTTTTGCCTAGAGCTACCAAAGCTCTGATACCAACTGTAACGACCCGATATTTTGGACCATTCGCATCCATTATAAGTGTATAGGTAGACACTCATGCCGGAATTGAATTGCTCAAAATACCGCGTTGTTAATTTAAATTGGCAAAACTTAACATATACAGTAAATAAAATAATCACAGATCACAGACACAGAGTAATAAATGCAGCGGAAATAAAAGAGATAGTAGTTCATGAAGCTACTATATAAATGTATAAATTACATCAGAGTTAATCCAGATACAACGGAAGAGTAATGCGATACATCAAATACAAAGCAGAATACATCACTGGAATCATCGAATACTGAAAGCAGAATAGATGGCTGGATCTTCAAGCAAAGCTCCAACTTCAAAGGTGAGTCTCGAATACTGGTACACTCAGTCTGACCCGAGCGTAAAGCAAAAACACAAAACACTCGAGTCAGGATTAACATTCTTATATCAATAAATCCAACTCAAGTGAAATAGCAATTGAAATACAAGTAACTCAAAGGATGTTTGGAATAACCATCCTTTAAGGATCCGTTAAACTATCTACTATGTAGTAGTGTACGATAAGTAGATAATGTCTATCAGTAATATAGAGGTATCAAAATAGCGTTAAGTCATGGCCCATTCCACCCTTAACACATTTTTTTCCAAAAGCATATACAAGACCGTAGTTTCCCCAAAACCGGAAGTCACCAGAGGGCAATCCATATACTAAAGGTACAAATCAAAATCGTAGTGGTCGCGTATAAATGGAATACAAGTATGACAAGGCACATGAGGCAATACCCAAGGTAGTGATACTACCGTTTGCCTGATCCGAACTGGTGAGAATGCAACGCCGCAGCGCCCGCAACACCGTGAAACAACACTCCCAAAATCAAGGGTGCACCAATCGACAACAAGTAATGAGTAGTTCGAAGAAGTGTGTCCACTTGAGGTAGCTAATCCTCCATTGGCCCGGCACGGCTCTTGTTTTAGTCATTTCCAATTTGACACAAGTGTCAAGGCTATCCATCATCGTTCTCTTTCTTCAGTCATCACGTACATCATTCCAACCACTTCATTCTGGATCATCACTCCGCGTATAGTTATTAAAGTGGTTTCGGTTTAGATAGAGAGTATATCCATTACCGATCCCGGTCTCTTTAATAACTTTCGTAATTATTACACCGATTGGTCGTTTATATATTTAAAAAACCAAACAAATTTCAATTTCAATTTCAATTCGTAAACCAACATTTCATTTGTCTTTCAAAAACCAATTTCCAAAATTTACATTTCAAAACTTCAATTTACCATTTCAAAATCTTATAATTCAAATTTCAATATCTAATTAAAACCATTCAAATATTGATTCAAGTTCGTATATAAGTTTCATTTCGAAATCATTTAAATTAATTTGATTTAACATTTAAATCAATTTAAATTCATTTATCGATCTCATTCAATATTCAATTAGTAAATTTTCCATACAAAACAATTTCTATTAAATTTCCAATTCATTAAATCCATTATTCAAATTCAGCTTCATTATATCAAATCTTACAAATTGAATTAAATTAAATTCATCAAATCAAATTCCTTAAATTACAAGTCTTACATTGTCACATGCCGAAATTTTCGACTTTCGAAAATTCGACATCGATACTCACTTTATCGACTGCCGAGCAATCGAGTGCCGGAAACTCCAATAGTGAGGGTTTTAAAAAGAAAGAAAAAGTAAGAAGAAGAAGAAAAGAGAAGAAGAAAGAAGAACAATAGAACAACATCAGAACATAAAACAATATCAGAATCTCACATATCGCAGCGGAACAATATATAATAGATAATCACTAGTCTTTTAAAACAAAGAGCTATATCAGTTTATACATACATCAATCATCAGAGTCATATACAACAATGGACAGTTATATAAACTTGTCCTCATACAGAATACACAGCGGAATAAATATATCAGATACAAATACTACGTCTCGTCATCCAGCTTATCTCCAAAGCTCCAGAATATCCTGATAACATAACCCTAGGCTGCCCGTGTGGAAATTGGTGGGCACCCAGAGTTTAGAAGGGAACAATAAACTCCGAGTCAGTCATGGTGACTGGTGTGAGATCGTAAAACAGTTATTTTTCACAAAGAAAATAAAACAAATTCGCAATGCTTTTGGAAAATGAAACTACCATAAGACCTCCCACCACACACACAATGCAAACGCAGAATTGGAGGAGATTTCTTCTTATGATAGTCAAAGATGCTTACTACGCAAAATCAAATTCTTTTTGATATTATTATTAGTGCATAGTGTAGAAAACATTTCTAAAATATAATATTAATCTTAGCCAGCATAGACATTCCGAACTATGCCTACTATAGCTACCATCCAAACAGTGGTGACCACCATAAGTGAATGGCAGGTTCTACAACTAAAACCGTACAAGGCTCGTATTGTTTCTTTGGATTTCCAACAAATGATCAGGCTAAGGAACTTCCTATCCACGATGGGTACGTCCCTGGAATAGACGACCCGAGAAATAACCTAACATTACGGTTAGATCTCTGCCAACACAAGGCCGGGTTACCTCTGCAACAATAGGTAACTACTGACACGCGTATGTCATCCCCCGATCGTAACCGATCTTCCCGAGGATCCCCGATTTCCAACAACCACAAAGAAATAAATTTGCAGCAACCACATAGGCTAAGTATCTGGGCTCCATACCATGATACCACCTCTATCCAGAAGGAATGACATACACTAAGGGGCGCTACTCCCTAGAACCTTGCTGCATCTATTTATATAGTTTTATAAAAAAAAATTATATAGTTTTAGAATATGGTTTTAGAATATGGTTTTAGAATATGGTTTTATAAAAAAAATTTATATAGTTATATATATATAGTTTTATACAAGTTCACTTTATCGACCCCATTCTGATTTGATTTCGTCTATTCCTTGATATCAGCTATAATTGTCAAACTCGTCTCCATCTAGCTTTGCTTTGGAATTCGTGATTAGATTCGTAACCCGTTCCATTGTCAAATATCATCTAGCCTCGGAAGGTGAGCAATCACTCACGATTAACATTCTTTTATTTATTAAATTTGATTTCAATTGAAACAACAATTGAAATATGCTGCTGTTTGATATTTACACTGTTATTACCTGTATCAGTTCACCTGTGACATCTGACATCATTATCTGTTATATATGCAATGATAATCCAGTTTGGTTGTTAAATGATTGATTGTTTGATGTTTATAGTGGACGTTAAATTGTTAATGATGTAAGTGATAAATAATTTGAAATTGAAATTGTCATAGGATAGTTAGATTTGATATATGTGTTAGATTTGATTTAATGACATTTGTATAATATGACCCCTTTAACTGTTAAATTTATTGACACGTAGGATTTGTTTAATTACACTTTGAACCATCAATTGTATGTTGTTTAAACTGATGATGTATAAAATTGTAAATAGATGACAAGTGAAAACCATAATGTAATAATCTTTAATCTGCATGAAATGATAGTGTAGATTCTAGAGATAATTATATTAATTCGTACAAATAACAATGCGAATTAATACAGTTATTTCGGGATTATTTGAATTGATTATTGGATTGATATTGATTGTTGTTATTGCCTGTTTATTTACTTTGACATCATCCCAGTTATCACACTGCAAGTTCCCTTTGCTATGTTTTGATTTTGAATTGAATTGGAATCGGGTTGAAATGATAAATACCCAAAATTGAACTTTGACCTAGGATAGGAAATTAAATAAAACCCGATTGGTCAATAATTTGATTTAAAAATAAAACGAAGATTTTATTTGAATAAATAATATGGTTTTGAAATGAAGTTGAAATTTGAATTTTTAATGACGGAAAATGTTAATATTTAATAATCTGAAACAAAATATTTACAATGTAATTGATAAAAGAATGTTGTTTAATTTGAGAAATGATTGAATTAAGTTTGAAATTATAATTAAGTTTGAATTTATTAAACTTTGAAATGATTTAATAATTAAGTTTGAAATTATATTTAAGTTTGAAATTATTAAACTTTGAAATTATTTAATAACTAAGTTTTGAATTATTTAATAATTATTTAATGATTAAATTGAATTGGATTCTTTAATAAGTGAAATTGAACTTTTAATAAGTAAATTTTACTTCGTAAATAATTGAAATTGAGTTACTTTATTTATTAAGTTTTGGAAAATTATTAAAGTAAATAAGTGAAATTGAATTTCTTTAACAAGAAATAAAATGTGATTTATTGAAATAAATGTAAGACTTGAAAATAAAAATTTTGATTTGATGAATTTAATTTAATCAAATTTGTAAGTTTTGATATAATGAAGTTGAATTTAAATAATTGATTTAATAGATTGGAAGTTAAAAAGGAATTGTTTTGAATGATAAATTTACTTAACGAATATTGAATGAAATCGATAATGAATTTAAATTTGATTGAATGTTAAATTAAATTAATTTAAATGTTTTCGAAATGAAACTTATATACAAACTTGAATCAATATTTGAATGGTTTTAAATAAAGATTGAAATTGAATTATAAGATTTTGAAATGGTAATTTGGAAGTTTTGAAACGTAAATTTTGGAAATTGGTTTAGAAAGACAAATGAAAGGTTGATTTGCGAATTCTATTTGAAATTGAATTGATTTGGTTTTGAAATAAATAAACGACCAATCGGTGAAATAATTTCGAAGGTTATTAAAGAGACCAGAATCGGTTATGGATATACTCTCTATCTAAACCGAAAACCACTTTAATAACTACACACGGAGTGTGATCCAGAATGAAGTGGTTGGAATGATGTACGTGATGACTGAAGAAAGAGAACGATAATGGATAGCCTTGACACTTGTGTCAAATTGGAAATGACTAAAACAGGAGCCGTGCCGGGCCAATGGAGGATTAGCTACCTCAAGTGGACACACTTCTTCAAACTACTCATTACTTGTTGTCGATTGGTGCACCCTTGATTTTGGGAGTGTTGTTTCACGGTGTTGCGGGCGCTGCGGCGTTGCGTTCTCACCAGTCTGGATCAGGCAAACGGTAGTATCACTACCTTGGGTATTGCCTCATGTGCCTTGTCATACTTGTATTCCCTATTCGCGACCACTACGAATTTGTTTTGTACCTTTAGTATATGGATTGCCCTCTGGTGACTTCCGGTTTTGGGGAAACTACGGTCTTGTATATGCTTTTGGGAATAAAAATGTGTTAAGGGTGGAATGGGCCATGACTTAACACTATTTTGATATCTTTATATTACTGATAGACATTATCTACTTAGCGTACATTACTACCTAGTAGATAGTTTAACGGATCCTTAAAGGATGGTTATTCCAAACATCCTTTAAGTTACTTGTATTTCAATTGCTATTTCACTTGAGTTGGATTTATTAATATAAGAATGTTAATCTTGACTCGAGTGTTTTGTGTTTTGCTTTACGCTCGGGTCAGACTGAGTGTACCAGTATTCGAGACTCACCTTTGAAGTTGGAGCTTTGCTTGAAGATCCAGCCATCTATTCTGCTTTCAGTATTCGATGATTCCAGTGATGTATTCTGATTTGTATCTGATGTATCGTATTACACTTCCGTTGTATCTGGTTTAACTCTGATGTAACTTATACATTTATATAGTAGCTTCATGAACTACTATCTCTTTTATTTCCGCTGCATTTATTACTCTGTGTCTGTGATCTGTGATTATATTTATTTACTGTATATGTTCAGTTTTGCCAAATTTAAATTAACAACGCGGTATTTTGAGCAATTCAACTCCGGCATGAGTGTCTACCTATACACTTATAATGGATGCGAATGGTCCAAAATATCGGGTCGTTACATAGACTTAGCAACTGGTTTTCATCAGCTCCGTATTGCGAAGGATAGCATTCCTTTGACATCGTTCCGTACTCGTTATGGATCTTATAAATGGCTTGTTATGCCATTTGGGTTGACGAATGCTCTGGCTTATTTCGTTGACCTTATGAATCGAGTTTTCAAATACTTCCTCGATCGATTTGTTCTCATATTTATAGATGATATTCTTATTTATTCTAAAACCAAGGAAGAGCATGAAAAACATCTTCGGATTGTGTTGGAAACTCTTAGAAGAAATCAATTGAAAGAAATTTTTTCTAAATGCCACTTTTGGCAATCTCGTGTGAAATTTTTGGGGCATATTATTTTTGTATCCGAAATTTCCGTGGATCCTTCAAAGATTGAAGCGATTCAAAATTGGAAGAGACCAGAGAGTGTGACGGAAATTCGTAGCTTCCTTGGATTGGTGGGCTATTACCGTCGGTTCATCAAAGACTTTTCTAAAATTTCCGTACCTCTTACTAATTTGACAAAGAAGGCAGTTAAATACATTTGGTCAGACAAATGCGAAGCTGCTTTTCAGAAATTAAAAGAACTCCTTTCCGATGCTCCTATTCTTGTGATTCCCGAAGGGAACCAAGATTTTATTATTTATACCGATGCTAGCCGTGTTGGTTTAGGAGCCGTTCTCATGCAAAGGGAACGTGTTATTGCTTATGCTTCTAGGCAATTAAAGCCTGCCGAGACTAGATATGTCACTCATGATTTAGAGCTCGCGACTATTGTTTTCTCCCTTAGAATTTGGCGTCATTATCTTTTGGGAGAGAAATTTGTTCTCTACACCGATCATAAATCTTTGAAGTATTTATTTTCTCAAAAGGAACTTAATTTGCGTCAACAACGTTGGCTCGAGTTTCTTGCATCTTATGATCTTGATATTCTTTATACTCCCGGAAAGGGGAATCGTGTTGTCGATGCCCTTAGTCGTAAGCAACAAGCGATTGTTTCCCTGATGGTATCCGAATGGAATGATCTCGAGACTCTGTCCACATGTGAGATTCGAGATCGTGAATCCGATTTATGTTCATCTCTTATTTTGTGTAGCCTTGAGGCTCATCCTTCTATTTTAGACTGCATTCTTGAAGCTCAAAAGCATGATCCCAAATTGGTTCTTCTTAGCCAAAGTTGTATGGATAAAATTGATATTGAAGGTTTGAAAGACTTTGATATTGATGCTCGTGGCGGTATTCAAAAATTTGGTAGACTTATTGTGCCAAATATTATTGATCTTCGTAAAGATATATTAGAAGATTCTCATCGTTCTAAATTTACCATTCATCCCGGTAGTAGTAAAATATACGCGGACATGAAGCGACTTTATTATTGGACATTGCTAACTTTATTAAGCATTGCATGACTTGCCAACTTGTTACGGCCGAGCATCAAAGGCCCGGTGGGTTATTGCAACCTTTGGAAATTCCAATATGGAAGTGGGATCAAATTTCCATGGATTTTATTGACGGCCTTCCCCGTTCTCGTTCGGGTCATGATGGCCTATGGGTGATAGTAGATAGACTTACAAAATCCATCATTTTCTTCCCATTCGGTCCAATCTGACCGTACCTATTTTGGCCAAACTCTATGTCAAAGAAATTATTAAATTGCATGGAGTTCCTACATCTATTGTTAGTGATCGTGATCCATTGTTTACTAGTGGATTTTGGAAAGGTCTTCAAAAAGCCTTGGGAACAAAGCTTAATTTTAGCACCGCTTATCATCCTTAGTCCGATGGACAAACCGAGCGTGTGAATCAAACTCTTGAAGATCTCCTTCGTACGTGTGTTATTGATTTTGATGGGAGTTGGGAAGATCATATTTCTCTTGTTGAGTTTTCCTATATTAATAGCTTCCAATCTAGTACTGGTATGGCACCTTTCGAGGCACTTTACGGAAGTCCATGCCGATCTCCTTCATGTTGGCTTGAAACCGGTGAGAAGCTGGTTTTAGGTCTAGATTTTATTCGTGATGCCACAGAAAAGATTGACCTTATTCATCATAGGATGAAAGAAGCTCAAAGTAGACAAAAATCCTATGCCGATAACCGAAGAAGGAAATTAGAATTTTCTTTGGGAGATTTGGTGTTTATTCGTGTTTCACCTATGAAGGGTGTGGTGCGTTTCAGTCGATCGGAAAAATTAGCACCTCGATATATTGGCCCATTTCCCATCACCGAACGCATTGGTTCCGTGGCTTATCGCCTCTTGTTACCGGCTCATTTTTCTGCTATTCATGACATATTCCACGTCTCTCAATTACGGAAATGCCTTCGAGATTCCGATTCTATTCTTGAGCCCGGTGTTATTGAAGAAATTGAAGTTTCACCTAATTTGACTTATGAGCAACATCCTATCCGTATCATTGCTTCGAAGGTTAAACGCCTTCGAAATAAAGATGTTCCTCTTGTTAAAGTTCAATGGTCCTCAAATCCTAAGGATTGCTCTTGGGAATCTAGAGAATTCATCGAGCGAACACATCCGGAATTACTCTCTTGTTCTCTTTAAGGTGAACTTCTTATTTCCAATTTTCTTCTCCTTTGTATTGATATGTTTTTATTGTTGTTACTCTTTAATTTCTTCTTAATTATTGTGAGGATGCAATTTCTTTAAAGAGGGGAGTCTGTAGCAACCCGCATATTTTACGATCCATATATTTAAATGTTTAATATAAATATAGCATCGTTAGTCGGATTTTAGTCCGAAAAATTCACTATTCGTAGAAGAACAGTCGAATTAGTGAAAAGTCTATGTGGATAGTGCTATTTGGAAGTGCCTATTAGAAAACACATTCAAACAGAAATTCAAACGTCTGAAATGGGTCGTTCAAACGTCTGAAATTGTTCGAGTCAATCCAGAAAGGAAATAGGCTAAAATCGCCACTTTCAGACGTCTGAAATGGACGATTCAGACGTCTGAATATTTTTCTAGACAACTTCTATTTTTCCAGATTCAGACGTCTGAATCGTTCATTTCAGACGTCTGAATGAAGTTAGAAAACTCATATTTTTCCAGATTCAGACGTCTGGTTTGAAAATTTCAGACGTCTGAATGATGAAGGAAATTGAGAATCACCAATTTGGACTCGAGACCACTTCCATTGAGTTAAAAATGGTGTTTGCGACTTTTTTGAGTATAAACATCGATATGTTTTGAGTTGGGTAAAATTTTGAGATTTTCAATTAGGGCTTTGGGTTTGGGTTTCAGCCCATCAACCTTCTAATAACCTAACCCTTCATCCAACTCCTCTTCACTCACTATATTATTTCCTAACACTCAAGCTAAATGAAAAATGGGGGAAGAGAAAAGAAATTAGAAATTTCTAAGCTCAAATTCACTTAGGAATTATCAACTTCAAGCTAGAAATCAAAGAAAAGCTTAGGTAAGCATTCTCTCCATCTTCTCCATCTCAATCCCTCTTCAATTTTCAGAAATTCCTATAACCTAACTTAGGAAAAACTTCACCTTTGATATTAGATTGAAGATTTTAGAGGTGGTGTTGAGGAGAGATCAACCTATTGCTTGTTCTAGAGCTTATCATTTGTATTTGGGTTGAAAAGGTGAGTTTTTGAACTCACATCTACGTCTATATCTTTGGTAGTGTTAGGTATTAATTCCTAACATCTATTTCTTGTCCATTTGCTTTTGAATTGAATTGGTTTGATGAATATTCCAATTTTTGGTGTTTTGAAATCAAAATCTATGAAAATCCTTATGTGGATGTTTGGACATGTTGGTCGGAGAGTATTGCTGAGTCTTTAAGGTTGGGTAGTCGTTTGGCTTCAACCCCTAGCAATTGTCCCTCATCCAATCAGGTTCTGACGTTTGAATTATCCATCTCAGACGTTTGAATCTGCTTGTCTCGGCCCAATTCGCCTATTTTTATGGGTTTCCAATTTTAAATCGATTCTTGTAGATCCTATTTGTTGTTATCACTTTTATCGACTTTGATGACTTCTTTTTAGGGATTTTTGTGATTTGTCCATTGAGATGGACTTGATATCGATTCCTTTGGATTTGATTCACGTTTTCGTATGTGAATTTTAGTGATTTATTGTTTCTACAATCATTTCTGTGATTTGTCAACTTTAAAATACAAAGGTTTTTATACTAGTAGTAAATATTCAAACTCTTCCATCAAAACGATTTCAACACTATTTTAATACAAAGTTCGTTTATAAAACCGTTTTCCAATCTATTAGTATATACCAACCTTTACCTCATTCGTTTGAGAAATCTAATTAAACGGCTTAGTAAAACAAGTGGTATGAAACGCTTGCGTTTACTTCGTCGGTTAATTCTTGGACTTGTTCGATTGAACTCTTGTGAAAATTTTCGAGTGGAAGTCTACAATTTGTTCGTAAATATTTGAGTTAAGCTAGTGGTTATGGGACATGAAGCTAAACTCTTATATTTACTAGCTTAGTGTAATTGACACTTTTTATGGATCGATGATGATCATTTTGTGATTTAGACTAGCGATGTGCGATGTCTATTTGTTTGTGTGGGGACTAAGAACCCCGTTTGTGGAGCTTCGGCTCAAATTTGGCGGGGTAGTGACCCGTGGTCTTCGGGCCGTTTATGGAGCTTCGGCTCAAAATTTATGGTTAGAGACCTTGGAATAGCGTTCCGTTTGTGATACACGTGTTGGTGAGTTTTCATGCTCCCGTTTGTGATATGCCTCCCCCTTTGTGATTTCTGGATTTCTAATTGATGATTTCTAGAATTTGTGTTTCAACAACATTTGTGATTGGCATTAATATGTTTGTCAATATTTATGGTTTGGTGAATGAAATAAAGAATATCATATTCTTTTTAGTGCTTTGAGATTCATGAGATATTGTATGATTTTGTTGTTGTTTAAAGTATACTTGTCACTTTATGACATTATTGTTATCATACGTTTTTATTATATCTCTTCTTATATCTCATTTTATATATGATAATTATAGTCAGACTGATCCGTTTATTATTTTCTTATTAAATAATACTCGGGTCAGACCGAGATGTTACATGTGCTTTTGCTTGACTCCTTATCTGGGATCACCTTCTGACTTTTGTCTAACTACATTGCATCGGTAGTTTTTGTTGTTATACATTTGAGATATAGACTCCATGATGTATACTTATTCTTTCGTCTAGCACTCGTATCTATCATTTTATGATATTGTGGATCTTTTTGACCACTACTCTGATGTACACCTTTTCATGTTATATATTCATATCTGCTTTCGCCTTTGTGATATGAACATCTGTGACTGATTTGTGTTATTTTTATTTCTATATTCATTTCCGAAGTCCACCTAGCCACTGTGTGGTAGCTTTGAGTTTGTATTGGATATGTCGGATTTATATTATCTGACATATCGGTGCTCGCATAAAGCAATTACACAGATGGTTGCTCCTCAACAGCCTTATTCTTCGCGCTAGTTAATGTCATTACCTCGTAGTGTCCTTGGCTAGCGTGAGCATAGAGGTGGGGCGTCAGACTTTACGTGAATGTTATCATGTTATTATTCAATTTGAATCTAAAATTATTAATTTTTGCTAAAGTAAATAATTATTTCAATAAATTTCAAGTGTCTTAGTTATGTATAACAAATTTTTTTGGATAAATGAACAACACATTTATAGTTGAAATGTGAACATTACTTAGGCTCCTAAAGTTTTAAATTTGAAAATTCTTAAGTGAAAATATCTATAATGATTTTGAAGTGATTAGATAAGAATCTAGAATATAGAGAATTTAGTTTCCCAAAATAAATAAGAGAACCAAGAAAACATGCAAATATTTTAGAAGTATGGATTATGTAAATGAAAATATTATGAGAGAATTAGAAGGAGAAGAGTAAGTTATTTTATTTTACAATTATATAATAGACTTGAGGTTGAAAGTCACTATGAACACATGTGTATATGTCCCAATGCATAAAATAAAATCAAGTAATATTTTGAAGAGTGTGTGTGTCTATATGTATATGTATATGTATATGTATATGTATATGTATATGTATATGTATATGTATATGTATATGTGTGCGTGTGTGTATTAATATTAATATCTACCATTTCAAAGGTAGTTTAAGAAGGAATAAATTATTTTTCATAGCATTATGGAAATTAAGGTCATCGAACCAACTTGAATATATATTTTTTCAAACATTATTCATCCTTTTCCACATACAAAAGTTTTATGTCTTTTACTTCTTTTATTTCGTTTATTCAAAATACTGTGTAAAAGATCAGGTTAAAGGACAATAAATGGAGAAGTAACCCATTTTGACATTATTTACCTTATTTATTACCATATTAATTGCACTTAATAATGAATTTATCATTTGCGTTTATGCCCTAAATTTTGTTTGATTGAATTTAAAGCAGTGACAACTCACACTAAATCAATTTTAGCTCAAATATTAAATATTATGCCTAATTTTCTCAAATAAATCCTATTTTCATTATATAGTTCTTATCTAGTCATCTACTAAAAATGTAGCATTATCAAAAAAGAATAAGAATAAAATATAGATTGCTTCCTTTTTTTAGAAAAAATAGGTACAAATCATGTTGGTTCATCTACTAAATTTAGTTATTTTAGAAAAAATAGGAATATATTATTTTGACATATTATCCAATAAAAAGTGATATAAAAAAGGAATTGTTAAATGGAGAATCTCCAAACCTATAGTCATTTTTAGTATAAAGTTTAACTGTTTATATCAATAATATCCCTTTACCGTTTCAAAATCTCATACCTTTATTTAATATAAAATCTTAATTTGATATTCAATCAAAGCGGAAGATACTAAAATTACTTCAAAAACATAATTATGATCTTCAATAGAAGGAAATAAATTAATACCTATGCTATTTTGTCTATGTTGAATTTTGATGAAGATTAAGATTAAGGTAAGTTTTCTTCCATAGTCATAAAATTAAATATTTAGGGTTTATGGTTGGATATGAAAAGGCAAATTTTATGGTGCAATAGTGTACATAAAACCAAAACAAAGAAGAAAGAGAAAGGCAGATTATATAAATTACAATTTAGTAATTTTAATAATATTTTATAAGAGGAGAATGTGTTGTTTAATTCTTCCCTTGACAAAACCTTTTTAATTTAAAATTGACTCTTTCCATTCATCTTAGTCAAAATGATTCACAATTTAACGATTCACTATAAATAATTATTGCTCATTCTACGAGCATAAAACTCATACATAAAATGTGGGGTTATGAATCCATATCTACTACTAATAATGTATGCAATGTTTTACCTTTAGTGCAACCTAAAAGATAGAGAGAGAAAGGAAAATTGGTTTTCAAACAACAATTAAAATTCTTTAATATAATTAGAACAAGTTATACCGACAACTAAACCATGCTTATAATCCTGAAATTAAATACTTTGAAATGAAGAAGAAGAAAAAACATCGAACCAACATGGGTAATTAATATATAGTTATAATAAAAAATTTAGAAACAAATAATATAAAATTCAAATTTATGAAACAAAAAAGTAAATTTTTATCATAATGTAGGAACTTATATGTGTTAGGAAATCAAATCCATGGTTTTAATTACAACAATTATACAATGGAAATAAAATGTACATATATATTTATATATACAGGAACTTGCTAGAACAACATCATTAGAAAGACAAGAACGAGGCTCAAATGACACTACAAGAGACTACAAGTCGATAGGTACAAAGAAGCAAAAGAAAAGATGCACAAAACAGACATGCACAAGTATCAAACGTTTGGGTGCACAAGCCAAACGTCTGGAAAAGTCCTCTGGAATAACAAACAGGCTAAACCAGACGTCTGGTAATAGCACTCATACGTCTGAAACCTACTATGTTCAAAAAATATATAACATCAGACGTCTGATTTCAAACACGGATTTCAAATAAAGACTTCAACTGTCACATTCGAATGGACATCTCCGCTTCTCTTCGTTGCAACTCTTCATCATCAACAGAAGCAACTATAGAGCACTCATTAATGGATGCAACTACTCAACATACCTATCTACAACTATATATAACATCATAAATCAAGAGAAAGACCTCACCTGACTACCTTACCGACTCACGCTCTCTAACTCTATCATATTCTTGATTTCTGCACTCTAGCAATCTATACTTGTATTCACTCTTCCATATATTCAGTTCTTCATAGATAGTACTCTTTAGATATATATTGGAAGCAATTGTACTAATTAGTCAACATCTGTGTTTACTAAGAACACACATTTGACAAGAACAAATTATTGTAATCAAGCCTATTCCTCCGGGCGAAGCGAGGGTGTTTGATAGTCGAATTCCGAAGGGGAGCTTCGGGGCTGGACGTAGGACGGGAAGTCCGAACCAGTATAAAATCCCGGTGTACTTATTCTATATTTACTTAGATTAATATTATTTTAGTTGCATCATATATTTTGTCACATATTATACTTGCATATACACTACACGATCCACCTCGTAGAACTTACAATATGTAATAATTTTCAATATTACCATTTTCAAAAAGTATATATTTTTGCAATATTAGTAAGATCAATAAAGAAATGACTAGGGTGTCTAAATAGATATTAAGCAACCAACTACCTACATAGAATAAATCCTTTCACCATGATTATATATTGGATAAATAAATTAGAAAATAATAAAATTATTTAAATAAGGTGTAAATTAAAGTTTGGATTAATGTAAAGAAGGATATTACAATAACAGAGAATGAAGATGAATATGAAAGATATAAGATTAAAATAATAGAGAAATGGATTTGAAAAGGTGTAAAAGGAATACCTAGAATAGTAAAATAAACATTAATCCAAAAAGTTTAGGAAAATAAAAATATAGGAGAAAAGAGACTGGGTGATAAAATGAAGGGAGTATGTTACAAAGTAATTATAAATGTGGTGATTAATGTAAGGACGGGAAATATGTAAAACAAAGAGTTTAACTGCCAAAAAAATAATATTATTTAACTCTCTAACTTATGAGAAAAGGAAGAAGAATGGCTAAATATTAAAGTATATTATAGAATGGATGGTTAGTATTATAACAAAAAACACATGTATTTGATGGGTAGATATATAATATGTCACACATTATATTTGATTGATACAAACAGTTATAACAACCAAAACTTATATAATTTCTTTCAAAACAGATAGTAAGCTAACGTACAGTTCCATTGAACGTGGATACTTTTACTACCGATTGCAAAAAAATTCTGAGAAAATTAGATATAATGGTTACAAATAAAAGGAATGTTATCATCAAACAAAAAACCAATAAAATCACTTTTGTTTAGAAATTTACCTTTGTGCACAACCGCTAAAATTCATACTATCAATTGACTTCCTCTCTATCCTCGTATCCCTTCATACATATCAAATGTCCTACCAACAAAATCTCCTAGAGTTATGGGAACTCAAACATAAACTACACATTGTAAAATTTTAATGATTCCAACTGCTTATTATAAAGTGTGCAAATAATATGAATATGGATTAGACAACATGATATAATAAAGGTGCATAAAATATGTAATTTAGTAAAGTTATAGAGCAATCTTAATATATCACAAAATCAAAAGTTATTTGAACATATGTATTTGATTTTCCCCACTAAATTGAATTTCAATGAAAGTAAATTAATTGTAATTAGTTCTCTACTTAGTTTAAATTCAAATTAAATGAAATCGATAACTATGTATTCTTTTGGTCAGTTACATGGTAATATCACTTGATGTGAACCTTTGTATTTGAAGTTAGTTTACGTATAAACGTTGTTCTTATCTACATCTTCAATCCAATATTATCAATAATAAACTGATGTAGAATTTAAAATAGCATTACTTCTAACTCTGTAGAAAATATCAAATAATTACCTCATGTGTTATATCATTAAGAATTAAAAAAGATCAACCATATATCCAATAGATTATATAGAACTGAAGATTATTTGATATCTACGTAGTAATAAACTAGTTATAACATACAAAACAAATATAGGAAACAAAGTTCGTATTCTTACTCAACGAACAAAAATAAAATGGGTATTGTTATTGACATTCCAGTTATGGATATGAGGAGGTCAAATTTTATGAGCACTTCATACAAAATTAAATTGCTACGAGGGGTACACATCCTATTAATAAAACATATATTTTTATGTAGCGAACCGCAGTTCCGTACCCTTTGAATTGATAATAATTCACTCTTGTTCAACCCAAATTGTATGAAAGAGCGAATAACTAGGGTAAAGAAGAAGAAAGAGTTAGAAGAAAATAGAACAACAACATAGAATCTCACAAACGCAACTTAACAAAATATAATATATAATAACAGATTTATGTACAAAGAACCTGTAACTGTTTATACTTACAATCATCAGAGTACAATAGTCAATACATCAATCTGGACAGTTATAATAACCTGTCCTGATATACATAACTTGCACAGCGGAAATAACCAAGTATGTGATATATGTCTCAACTCCTCCAGCTCGTCTCCTGAGCTCCATAGCATTTTAACTTGAATCTGTAATACTCAGTCTGACCCGAGCATTATAATAAAATAACACCCGAGTCTGTCTGGAAAACCAACGTGAGAAAACACATTCAATTTGAATTATTAAAGTTATCAAAATACTTTGAAAAACAAAGGTATCTCGTAAGACCGCGTCACACATAAACACAATAGGTTTTTCCTTTACGATAACCAAAACATTTTATAGAAAATCCAGTGATATATTATAATAGTGTCTAAATACAAAAATTATTCAAATAGCCGAAATTGTTACATTAATTAAATTCCAGCATACCAGACTCTACAAACAAAACCATAAAGGCTCGTATTGGAGAATGGATCCCATACAATGACTGGGCTACTGGGGTACCGCCCATCACAGTACACCTCTAGAAAAATGTATCGAGGACCTCACCGGGATCCCCTGCTACACAAGACCGACCTACCCCTAACCTGGATAGACCGAATATGTTATCACCCCGGGTGTTCCCACCCTTAAAAATCGAGCGCTCCCTTTTTCATGCACAACCATATCCATAATTTATATATATATTTCCGAGGATATCTAGAAAAGTGATAACATATCCAAATTGGGTGCGACCCACTTAGCCTTGTTGCATCTCCCTTGTTTTAGTCATTCCCAGTTGATGAGGCTTAAGGCTAACGTTACCTTTCAAAAACAATTCTACTTAGAATGCTCATCATCCCCCAATGACGATGTTCTGATAGAATTCGTCCATACAAGTCGTCCTGGATCTGGACAAACCAAGTCACCGTCTTCATTCTCTTCACGATATCCATTTGTAATGTTCAAACCGGATCAAAGTGGTTTTCAGATAATTAAATCCGATCCCGGTCTCTTCGAAACGATTAACGAAAATGGCCAATATTGATAGTTGATTATTTTACTATCAATAAACATCCATAAGCAGAACTAGGCCTTATTTTATAAATCTTTAAACATTTATTTCAAAATATCTTTATGAAGATATATATTCAAATTCCTTTCTATATATTTGAAAACAGTTTCAAGTACCTAAATCCATTACAGGATATTCCCAAACCGTTTCAACACTTAGAAATACTTTCAAATTTCCATTTTTAAACTTTGGAAAACATTATATGTCTTATTTTCCAAATCATCTCAAATATTAAAGCTTCAGATAATATTTCATAACTTATCCCAAAGTCTCCAAAATCTACTTACCGATGTATTTCAATCCTAACTAGTTTAAAATTTCATAGTTTTAAATAACAAAATTTTCCTTTTAAAAGTAAACTTAACTTCTTAGAATTAAAAATATATTTTTAAAACCTCAATAACCAATTCAATTTTTATAAATTCCTCTCGAATCACATCACATCACTTCCATTCCGATCTCCTTAACCATTTTAACTTTTCAAAAATAGTATACACTATTTTTCTCACCCTTTTTCCATATTCTAATATAAATTTTCCCTGTAAATTTATATTCCCAATCTATCATCTGAAATCGATTTCCCTTATTTATAAACATCGTTTATAAGTTATAACTCCTTTGAGTTTCACTTTTTATAAAACTAATCTCGTTTTATAAAATTTCATTTTTATAAATCCACTACTTTATAAATTCCATTTATTTTTTTCGAATCAATTTTTAATATTGACTTCAACTCCTTTTCATATTTTTAGAATATCCTTTATAAATTCTTTTATATAATTCATTTTTAAAATCTCTATCTTAAACAATTTACGAATAGTTAAGTACAACTAAAACAAACATTTATTATTATTTTTTCTCCAACTCAGTTTCCTTTAAAATAACCCAAATTTCAATATAAATATTTTCATATCCAGAATTCCTTTTTATTCCTTCAAATCCAAAAATAATATTTATGGTATTTAAAAATACTAAAATTTAAGGCCAGTGCTACTATAGCCTCCAATAATTCAAATTACAACAATAATCTATAACAGATTATCTACACACGTCATATATCACTATATATTAAAAATAGACAATATATTTAAGGAATCCAGTTGGATCCCTCCAACCTGTTTCCCTGCATCCATAGATGTTAATACAACATAAAAATACCAATCCCACTTCGAAGGGGATATCGCGGTATATAGGGTCATCCGCTATAATGTCTGGGAATATCACTCCAACTACTAATATATATACTACTATATATATAATATCATTCAGCTGATAATAATTAATAACTTCAACCAAGCATCGAATAATTAATTTTAACTATTTTAAATTAAATTAGGAAATCCAAATGAGTGAGAATTTCTCACCTTGATTTTTTTTCCTTTTCCGAACATCCAGATTTTAATTTTATCGCGTAGATTCCCCAGCTACGAATTCCGCACGACTGATTCCGTTCGATTTAACCTTGTAAGAAAATTACGAATTTTATATGATTTATATTTTTAACTATAATTAAAAAAATTCAGTTTAACACTCAAGTAAAAAAAAATTCTCACCTTCCCCAAATCGCTGCCGTACATGCATATAGCACTGCTGCTGCCTTCAACCCTACACCGAGTGCCCTCAACCCACATCAACCTTGCCTGCCCTGTCAATTCCGACCACGCCTTGCCACCGCTGTCGCCACCACCTCCGTACGTTCGCACTTCACCCTCGACCGAACCTAATTTACTCTAACAACCGTCGAACCCCTCAGCCTCGGCCCTCCAACCCTATACGAAAACGAACGCCACCATCACCTTCCAATCGAACGCGGCTGCCTCCCCTTCTCTTGCAACTCCAGGTCGCATCGCTCACTTATCAGCTTCATCATCGTCAACTATGCAACCTCCCCTGACACTCGCAATAGCGACTCCAACCAGCACGAACACCTCCCTCATCACCTAATTCCACACGCGATCTTAATCTTTTTTTTAGTTAATCGGGATCGAAACGCCGCACCTTAGTCAACCACTGCGACCCGCCTCCATGCCCAATCACTAACGCGTGCATGAATCCTGCCATAAGAAAACCCAAATCCTAAAATGCGATGCCACTCGCCTGGCCTCGCGCTCCCTACTGTCGCCGCTAGCGACCGCGTGCGCCATGTCTCCAAAGCCATGCCGCCACCCTTCAAGTCAACTCAAACGATCGATCATTTTTTTCATTTTTCTTTCTACTTCTTTCCATTGAGTCGATTTCTTCTTTCTTTCTTTTTTAATTTGATTCAGTCAATTTCCATTTTTAAGGAAATAGAGAGGGAGTATTTGAGATATTAAAATTTTGATTTCGTTCTTTCGTGGATTTAACTGAAAAGAAGGGGGAGAGAACGTGATTTATGAAAGAAAGGGCGCGGCGTGTTTTAGAAGGCAGGTCTTGATTTTGACAGGTTATATAACATTATTTAATTATAAAATATCTTGTTTTAGCAACTTAAAATTATGATCTCCTATCCAGGCGTGGCGCTAGGCATTGATAATGTTATACCTCTATTTCGAACGCAATGGAAAAGGTTTCGAGTCCTAATTCGATCGTATGGAGAAGATACCTTTTTGGAACCAAATATTATATTAAATTTCTATATTAATTTCAACGCGTTTCTATTCCGTACGATCAAACAATAATTCCAAAAGCTACAAAATTAGAAATCCGATAATAATGCATTATTAGGGATCCAATGGAACTAGTTTCGTTGAATTCCGAGACTGTGCCCTGGATCGCTATTTTAACGCGTCGATTAAATCGACGATTTCCTAAATTTATGCAATCGCTTGAAATTTTTAGTTTTAAAATCTTACTAAAAAAATTATAATTAAAAATCCAATATTTAAAACATTTAAATATTCAAGATTAATTGTCGAAAAATCCGGGTTGTTACATTCCTCCCCCCTTAAAAGAATTTCATCCCCAAAATTGATAAGGTAGGAAAATGCTCCAAACCTATTAACTTATCAAAACCTACTAGTCAAAACTCAATATTCACCTTTCTAATCTTTTAGTTCCAACCAAAACATTTAGTTCTCAATTCTAATTCCAAAATCTTTTATTCCAATTACAATTCAAAATCAAATTGTGTTAACAAATAATTTTCAAAAATTTTCTAACACCCTAAATTTCCGAAATTTTTAGGCAGAGTCTCCTTTGTATGGAGAGCCTTTTGTAATATGACAAGAGAGATAAACATATATACATCGACCCACACGGTCGGAAAACACAATATATTTCAATATTTTATATTTTCGCAGTATTTAATCCGAAAACGTACCTTTATTTATCATTTTTAAGCGAGCGGCTTATTTTATATGCAATTTGAAAGACCAAAATCTAGCCAAATGGTCTTCTGGTACCTATACTTACTCAATTTAAACACGTAAGCACCATAATATGAAATTCATCAACATTTCACTTATTTAAATAGTTAAAACACATAAACTTCATAACTCAATCATGCCAAACATATATTATAAGCAATTTAAGGTTCCGATACTAATTTAATTACTTCCAATCGATCCATATATCATTTCATTCAACTCGAAATGATTTACAACCAAATTTATTGCATTCAATCCATATTTATACCAACAATTTCATATCCATTCCAAATTGATTTCAAAATCAATTTATTCACTCTCTATTAATTCATAGAATTTTATTTAATTTCGTTTGCGTCGAACGACAACTTTTTTTCTATGCAAATTCGGCGCTATTCATTTATTAAAATAACCATTTAAGCTTATATCTATTTCAAATTGATTCCAAATCAATTTATATTCAATTTTATTCCATTTCAAACTCAATCCATTTATTTGCATTCCATCATATCCACATTATATTCAAATCCACTTTATTAATCTTGGAATCATTCCATGTTATTTCATTAAATAACCATTTCACAATTTTTTTGAGCCAAGCTTCCATCAAAAAATATTAACTCAAGTTAATTTATTTATTGCAAATTATTTCAACCCTATAACTTAAGTTTAGTACTCCTAAATCCATTTTCGTTTTTAGATTGTTTCTCATCCAATCCCATTTCATTCCATTTTACTAATTAATTTAATTAGATCATTCATCCAATCCACTTCATATTTTAGTTCCATACTCGAATTCATTCTCAAATTTATTTAATTCGTATCCAAGGCCACATTCAATTTATTTACACTTTAAACTGAATTTATTTATAACTTAATTCATCACTATTTCAATCCATTTCTATTTTATTCAACGATATTTTCAATTATATTATATTCGCTTATAATCAAGTTGGATTTTTATTTTTTATTTTTTAATATATAACTCAAGTTCCATATTCAATATTCACTTTTAATCCACAATCCAATTTACTTAACCAAGTTAAGCTTCATTTTTGTATTCAATTAACTAATTAATTTATCTAATTAGTTGACTTCCAATTTATAATTCAATATCTGATTTTTATTTCAAAAATCACTTCCTTTAATTTTCTTGAGCTCAAACTCATTTTTATAATTCAAGTTTGGATTTATTTCCTTTACCAGAATATCAAACAATTTTTTTTTCAATTATAAATTTTACAACTTATTTTTCTCGTTTTCATCAATTTTATACTTGAGTATATTCACATTTTTATTTTAACTCAAGATTTACATCACTTTCTAGCCTAAGTATTTTTATATTCTATCAATTTCAATTTTTATAAGCTATATAAACTAATTATTCCCAATCTAACATTTTCCACTTACATTTTATTTCGATCACAGTTTCATAACTTATAGTTATATAATCACTTTATAATTTATATTTATATTCAATTCAATCAACTATTAATATTTATTTCAATTCACATTATTAGTTCCCTTCATTTATACACATCAAATTTCGTTTCATTCAATTAATTCACATTCCTTCGTCACCTTATTTATCACTTAGTAACCGTTCCATAAAATTCATTTTACAACTTAAGTTCATATTCAAATTGTTATTAATCAGCATTTCGAACCATATTCCATTCACTAATTCATTTTCAATTCAATCCTTTTAATTAGTTCACTTCACCAATTTATTCCTTCAACTTAATTTAAGTTAAATTCCATTTTAACTTTCTCAATTTAAATTGTATTCCAAACTTCAATTTTCACACCTCTTTCCTTAATAATATCATCTTCCACTTATACGTTTTTTTTAAAACTTATTTCTTAAATTCTCTAGAACATTTAATAAGGATTCCAAAAATTTTAAACGCCCGGTATTTATTTCAAATCACTTTGAAATCAAATATATATACACTCTCTTTGGTTTAACAAAACACTTCCTTGGATTTTCAAAATCAACCTGATTTTACCCAAAACAATTCCTTTTGGAATTTTTCAACAAAACTTCTTTGCTCAACAAATCTGAATCAAATCAATTTTGGCAGCAATCCATCACTTGGAAACTCGAAAATGAATACTGATGATGCGGCCGTCATCATCAAAATTATTTTCCAGCGACTGAAGTGAGTTCAGTGTTATATCACTTCCAAAATCCATTTAGAACCATTTCTTATTCAAACATATCCCAAAATAATAATAATATTATTCATTTTCAAATAATTTGGAAAATATTTTCAAAAATCTCCGGGATTTAATTTTTCCAAATTCTGATTTGAAACCATTTTAATTTTTAACTCATTTGTATAATTAATACTTATACAATCTCCATTTGGTTATATATAACCATTTCAATTTTATAATCTTGTCTTCATTATAATAATAACATCCAAACACGTCACTATAAAAAATTTCAAAAAATTATTCCTTTTATATCAAAATATAGTTTGGGTAAAATTATTTCTGAAACAACCCGCATATTTACGATTGTATATTTAAATATTTTATTTAAATATAGCGTCGTTAATCGGATTAAAGTCCGAAAAACTACTATTGTAAACGGTCGAATTAGGACTCGAGACCACTTCCATTGAGTCCAAAATGGCGTTTACAACTTTTTTGAGTATAAACATCGATATGTTTGGAGTTGAGTGAATTTTGCTATTTTTCACTTAGGGCTTTGGGTATGGGTTTCAGCCCAATAACCTAACATAATACCCTAGCTCCACCCCCTCTTCTCTTCGTTCACTTTCATTTCCTAATACCTTCAAGCTTTAGCAAAAATGGGGGAAGAGAAAAGGAAATAGAAATTCCTATGCCCTAGTATCATTTGCAAACTCAAGTTCTAGCTCCAAACTCTAGGAGAAGCTTTGGTAAGCATCCTCTTCATCTTCTCCAACTCATTCTCTCTTTAACTTCAGAAATTTCCTAAACCTAACTTAGGAAATGTTCTTCTTTTGAGCTTAGATTCAAGCTTCTTGGGTTGAAGTGAAGAGTGGTTGATCTCTCCTTTGTGATTAAGCTTCTCATTCATTGTTTTTGCTTTAAAGGTGAGTTTTTGAACTCACATCTTTGTCTATTCTATCATTGTTGTTAGGTATGAATTCCTAGCATCTATTCATGTTCATTTGCTTTTGATTTGAATTGATTTGGTGAACATTTCAATTTTTGGTGTTTTGAAGTCAAAACTTTGAAAATCCTAGCTTTGATTTATGAATATGCTTTTGGTGGTTTATCGAAGAGCCTATAGGGCTGGGTTGTCGATTGGCAAAAACCCCTAAAGCCCATTGCTCATCCGATTGCAAATGGTGAGAGTTTGCTCTTCATTTGATAGGCTGAGAAACAGTTTCAGTGCCATCCAGTCGACTGGTCTCTGTAGTCAATCGACTGACTGCAGGGTCTGAAAACTTTCGGGTTCTGGATCAGTCGACTGACTGCAGAGGCCAGTCGACTGACCTGCTTGATTTTTCCTATTTTGCTTGAGGTTCCAATTTTTATCGATTCGTGATTATCCGATTTATTGTTATCATTTATTATTGACTTTGATGACTTCTTTTTCGAGACTTTTGAGAATATCCATTTTGATGGATTCGGTATCGATTTCTTTGGATTTGATTCACGGCTTCGAATGTGGATTTTGGTGATTGATTGTTTTTACAATCATTTCTGTGATTTGTCACTTTAAAATATAAAGGTTTTCTATACTAGTAGTGAATATTCAAACTCTTTTTCAAAGAAGACTTCAACTCTATTTTTAAATATAAAGCTTGTTTTGAAAACCGTTTTCCAATCTATTAGTATATACAAACCTTTACCTCATTCGTACGAGAAAATATAATTAAATGGCTTAGCAAAACAAGTGGTATGAAACGCTTGCATTTACTTCGTCGGTTAATTTTTGGACTTGTTCGATTGAAATTCTTGTGACAATTTTCGAGTGGAAATCTACAATCTGTTCGTAAATATTTGAGTTAAGCAAGTGGTTATGGGACATGAAGCTAAATTCTTATATTTACTAGCTTAGTGTAATCGACACTTCTAGATGCTCGATGATGATCATTTTGTGATTTAGACTTGCATTGTGCGATGTCTCTTTGTCCGCGTGGGGGACTATACCCCGTTCTGTTGAGCTTCGTCTCATTTTTATGGGCTAGCGACCCATGGTCTTTGGACCGTTCGTGGACAATCGGCTCATTAAGTCGGTGCACGGGGTGTATCTTTTTAGGTGCATCGATGTTCGACTAGGCATAGGGTGTATCTTTTTAGGTGGATCGATGTTAGTTTATACATGGGGCGTATCTTTTCTGGTGCGTCGATGTTCGACTATGCATGGGGCGTATCTTTCTAAGTGCGTCGATGTTCGGTTTTTGGTTAGCGACCATGGAATAGCGTTCCGTTTGTGATACACGTGTTGGTGAGTTTTCATGCTCCCGTTTGTGATAGGTCTTCCCCCTTTTGAGATTTCTGGATTTCTGGTTGTGATTTCTAGAATTTGTGTTTCACCAATTTTCGTGGATTGGCATTGATATGTTTTGTCAATATTTGTGTTTTGGTGAATTATTTAAAGAATGTGATTCTTTTTGGTGCTTCGAGTTGATTTGAGATATTGTATGATTTTTGTTGTTATTTGATGTATACTTGACACAATATGACATTTATGTTATCATACATTTTTGGTCATATCTCTTATCCTATATCATTTTATCTGATATTTATAGCTAGACTGATCCGTTTATTATTTTCTTCTTAAATAATACTCGGGTCAGACCGAGGTATTTCAGGTGCTCCTGCTTGACTTCTTATCAGGGATTATCATCTGATTCTTTTGGCTAACTACTTTAGATTAGTAGTTTTTGTTATTATACATTTGAGATATGGACTCCTTGATGTATAATTATTCTTTTGCCTAGCACTTGTATCTATTCTCTTGTGTTGTAGTGGATCTTGTTTTACCACTACTTTGATGTACACTTCTTTGTGTTATATTCATATCTGTTTTCGCCTTTGTGATATGAATGTATGTGACTGATTTGTGTTATGTTTATTTCTATATTTGTTTCCGAAGTCCACTTAGCCACCATGTGGTAGCTTCGAATTTGTATTTGATATATCGGATTTCCTCTTGAAATGAAATGAAAGTTTTATTTTCTGACATATCGGTACTCGCACAAAGCAATTACATAGCTAGTCGCTCCTCAACAGCCTTATTCTTCGTGCTAGTCGACGGCATTACCCCGTAGTGTCCTTGGCTAGCGTGAGTATAGAGGTGGGGCGTCACAGCATGGTGTCAAAGCCAAATTTCAGAACAATGTAGAATAATCTAGCAAGGATCATTGTCCTAAGTCTTTCTTAGGAATCGTGCCGTAGGATTTAATTCGAGTCTTTGTACCGTTCTATCCTATTTCTTTTTATGATACCTTGTTTTATTAATCAACTTTGTTTGATATTCATTTTGTGAATTACCTTTTTCCTCTTCTTTCTTTCTTTCTTAGAGAAGAGAAATGGTTAGACCAGGCCGTCGCAGCGCCGGTCAATCCAGTGCTACTCCTCAGGAGGGAGTATTTATGACTGCTCAACAACTTTTAGATCTTGTGAACAATGCCCATGCCGCCGGACCCATTCCAGTGCCTACTCACCCTAAATTCGGGTTTGCACATTTTTGCAGAGATTATACCGCGTTGGGTGGAAGGCCATTCAAGGGTTCCGAAAACGTTATAGAAATTCAAGCTTGGCTTAGATCGTGCAATCGCATCTTTTCCCGCATGGATCTTATTGATCCACTTCGAGTCCAAGTGGCTTCTAGCATGCTCTAAGAAAGAGCATTAGATTGGTATAAGCTTTTGATTTTTGAAATTATCGAAGCGGAATTTACTTGGGAGCAATTCCGGGAAAGATTCGAATTGAAGTTTGTGCCAGAGGCTGAAAAAGTAACTTTAGCCCGACGCTTTATTGACCTTGTTCAAGGTGAATTCTCTGTGATGGATTACGTCGCATCTTTTGAATCTCTCTCTAAATATGAGGTCGAATATATTAAT
This sequence comes from Allium fistulosum, assembly GCA_030737815.1. Lineage (NCBI taxonomy): Eukaryota > Viridiplantae > Streptophyta > Magnoliopsida > Asparagales > Amaryllidaceae > Allium > Allium fistulosum. The sequence goes on along the minus strand of CM060906.1, from coordinate 99,876,120 downwards.
ACCCCGTTGAAGAAAAATCAGAGATTTGTTTATGGGTTGAATAAGAACCTCAAAAATCCTTTACTTCTGAAACTGGAAGTTTCTTTCGATCGGCTTGTTGATATCACTCTTCGGTTTGAAGAGTCCGATAGAGAAAGTGATGTTGAAGTTGTGCATGCCAAACAGATATTCAACAGTAACATGAAGAGGCCTATTAAGTTCAAAGGCCCCAATTCCAACAAGAAAGGGAAGCAAGAAACTTTTGTAGCAAAGACTCCTACCACTAGTCGTGGACGATGCTACAATTGTGATTCTATGGACCACTATGCAAATGAGTGTCCGAAACCCCTTTATTGTCGCTATTGAAAAAGTTTGAGTCATCATATATCTGCGTGTCCCATACTTCAAGCAAGAAGGAGGGAAAGCTAAATGTTGTGCAAGCCGCTACTAGTGTCCCATACTTCAAGCAAGAAGGAGGGAAAGCTAAATGTTGTGCAAGCCGCTACTAGCACTTCTCTTGGTCAAGGTATTTCTCATTCTATCCTTGACGATATTTGTTTTGTGATTATCTTATTCGAGTTCTTTTTGATTTGAGTTCATCCCATTATTTTAAATCAAAAGAACTTGATGATTCTTTCTCTTTAAATATTATGGGCTTGATGACTTCATTGAGAATTGCGAATCCGATTGGTGGATCCACAACACTCAGATTACTTTGTGAAAATGTCGAGATTATTTTATGTGATTATTCTTTTCGAGCCGATTTGCATGTTATGCGTTACTTAGGCTTCGAAATTGATTTTTTGGGAAAGGATTGGCTTGATCATTATGAAGCCCACATCCTATGTCCTGAGCGGACTATTTATCTTCGACATTCTCAATCTGTTAAGAAGATTTCTATTGTTTTTAAAGATTTTGATTTCCAAATTTGGTGGCAACATTTTTATTCTTTAAACCCACTTGATGAGGAAGATGTTATTTCTCTCATTCAAGTAATTTGTGAATTTTCCGGAATATATTTAAGCTAGTCTTAGGATTATCACCTAAACAATCTATTATATGGTACTAAGGTCTTTTCAGCTCGACCTTGCCACCAAATTTCATCAGCTATGAGTTGCGGAAGGTAGCATTCCACTTACCGCATTAAGCACTCGTTATGATTCTTGTGAGTGGTTCGTTATGTCATTCGGTTTGATGAACCTTCTAGCTTATTTCATCCATCTTATGAATCGAGTATTCTACGAGTATCTCGATGAGTTTATCCTTGAATTTATTGATTATAGATCAAAACAACAATTTAAAATTTGCAAATCTTTTTCATAAGATATTTATAAGTATGATTGGATTTTGTTCTTAAACGAGCAGAGAATATTTGTAAAATTTTTAAGAGACATGTTTATCATATAGAAGATGATTTTGTGTTATTTTGCCCATTGAGTGCTTTAAGAATTCTGGTCGGTGCGCTTGATCAACATTATCGATAGGAATTTCCTAAACACTATGATGAGACAATCAGACATAGTAAATTGATTTGGAACAAGTAAATTTTTCTAGAAAGATGATTACATAGAGTTAATTGTAATTTTGAAAGTTTTAGCTCTTCGGGAAAAAGGATCATAAAAGAACTCTTTTTCGATACTCCTATTCTTGTGAATCTCGAAAGGAACCAAAACTTCACTGTTTGTACCGATGCTTGTCGTATTGGTTTGGGTGCCATTCACTGATAAAGGGAATGTGTTATCACATATGCTTCTTGACAATTAAAGCTTGTCGAAACTAGATATGCCATTCATGATCTGGTGCTCACGGCTATTGTTTTCGCTCTTTGAATTTGGTGTCATTATCTTTCGGGAGAGAAATTTGTTCTCTACACCGATCGTGAATCTTCGGAGTATTTGTTTTCTCAAAAGGAACTCAATTTGCGTCAACAACGTTGGCTCGAGTTCCTTGCATCTTATGAACTTGATGTTCTTTATACTCCCGGAAAAGGGTAATCGTGGTTCCAATGTCCTTAGTCGTAAGCAACAATCGGTTGTTTTTATGATGATATCCGAATGGAATGATCTCGAGACTTTATTCACTTGTAAGATTTGAGATCATGAATCCAATTTATGTTCATCTTTTAATTTGTGTAGCCTTGAGGCTCATCCTTGTCTTTTGGACTATACCTCTTTTGGCTAAACTCTATGTCAAGTTAAATTGCCTAGAGTTCCTACTTTTATTGTTAGCAATCGTGATCCATTATTTTACTAGTGGATTTTGGAAAGGTCTTCAAAAAGCTTTGTGAACAAAGCTTAATTTTAGCACCGCTTATCCTCCTTAGTCCGATGGACAAATCGAGCGTGTGAATCAAACTCTTGAAGATCTTCTTTGTGCATGAGTTCTTAATTTTGGTGGAAGTTGGGAAGATCATATTTCTCTTGTTGAGTTTTCTTCCAATAATAGCTTCCAATCTTGTATTGGTATGGTAACTTTCGAGGCACTCTTCGGAAGGCTGTGCTGATCTCTTTTATGTTGGCTTGAAGCCGGTGAGAAGCTAGTTTTAGGTCCAGATTTTACTGTGTTTCACCTATGATGGGTGTTATGCGTTTCAGTTGATCGGAAAAATTAGCACCTTTATATATGGGCTCATTTCCCATCACCGAACGCATTGGTTCCGTGGCTTATCGCCTTTTATTACCGGCTCAATTTTTCTGCTATTCATGACGTTTTCCACGTCACTCGTCTATGGAAATGCCTTAGGGATTTCATTTTTAATCTTGAGCCCGGTATTGTTGAAGAAATTGAAGTTTCACCAAATTTGACTTATGAGCAACATTCTATTCGTATCATTACTTCGAAGGTTAAACGCCTTCGAAATAAAGATGTTTTTCTTGTGAAAGTTCAATGGTCCTCAAATCCTAAGGATTTCTCTTGGGAATCTTGAGAATTCATCGAGCAAACACATCCGGTCTTACTCTTTCGTGCTCTTTTATGGTGAACTTCTTATTTCCAATTTTCTTTTGTGTTGATATGCTTATATGGTTGTTACTCTTTATCTTCTCCTTAAGTATTGCAAGGACGCAATTTCTTTAAGGAGGGGAGTCTATAACACCCCGCATATTTTACGATTGTATATTTAAATGTTTTATTTAAATATAGCGTCGTTAATCGGATTAAAGTCCGAAAAGCTACTTTTTGTAAACGGTCGAATTAGGACTCGAGACCACTTCCATTGAGTCCAAAATGGCGTTTACAACTTTTTTGATTATAAACATCGATATGTTGGGAGTTGAGTGAATTTTGCTATTTTTCACTTATGGCTTTGAGTTTGGGTTTCAGCCCAATAACCTAACATAAGACCATAGCTCCACCCCCTCTTCTCTTCATTCACTTTCATTTCCTAATACCTTCATGCTTTAGCAAAAATGGGGGAAGAGAAAAGGAAATAGAAATTCCTAAGCCCTAGTTTCATTTGCAAACTCAAGTTCTAGCTCCAAACTCTAGGAGAAGCTTTGGTAAGCATCCTCTTCATCTTCTCCAACTCATTCTCTCTTTAATTTCAGAAATTTCGTAAACCTAACTTAGGAAATGTTCTTCTTTTGAGCTTAGATTCAAGCTTCTTGGGTTGAAGTGAAGAGTGGTTGATCTCTCCTTTGTGATTAAGCTTCTCATTCATTGTTTTTGGGTTTAAAGGTGAGTTTTTGAACTCACATCTTTATCTATTCTATCATTGTTGTTAGGTATGAATTCCTAGCATCTATTCATGTTCATTTGCTTTTGATTTGAATTGATTTGGTGAACATTTCAATTTTTGGTGTTTTGAAGTCAAAACTTTGAAATTCCTAGCTTTGATTTATGAACATGCTTTTGGTGGTGTATCGAAGAGCCTATAAGGCTGGGTTGTCGATTGGCAAAAACCCCTAAAGCCCATTGCTTGTCCGATTGCAAATGGTGAGAGTTTGCTCTTCATTTGATAGGCTAAAAAACAGTTTCAGTGCCAGCCAGTCGACTGGTCTCTATAGTCAGCCGACTGACTGCAGGGTCTAAAAACTTTCGGGTTCTGGATCAGTCGACTGACTGCAGAGGCCAGTCGACTGACCTGCTTGATTTTGCCTATTTTGCTTGAGGTTCCAATTTTTATCGATTCGTGATTATCCGATTTATTGTTATCATTTATTATTGACTTTGATGACTTCTTTTTTGGGACTTTTGGGAATATCCATTTTTATGGATTCAGTATCGATTTCTTTGGATTTGATTCACGTCTTCAAATGTGGATTTTGGTGATTGATTGTTTTTACAATCATTTATGTGATTTGTCACTTTAAAATATAAAGGTTTTCTATACTAGTAGTAAATATTCAAACTCTTTTTCAAAGAAGACTTCAACTCTATTTTTAAATATAAAGCTTGTTTTCAAAACCGTATTCCAATCTATTAGTATATACAAACCTTTACCTCATTCGTATGAGAGAATCTAATTAAATGGCTTAGAAAAACAAGTGGTATGAAATGCTTGCGTTTACTTCGTCGGTTAATTTTTGGACTTTCTCGATTGAAATTCTTGTGAAATTTTCGAGTGGAAATCTACAATCTGTTCGTTAATATTTGAGTTAAGCAAGTGGTTATGGGACATGAAGCTAAACTCTTATATTTACTAGCTTAGTGTAATCGACACTCCTTGATGATCGATGATGATCATTTTGTGATTTAGACTAGCATTGTGCGATGTCTCCTTGTACGCGTGGGGGACTATACCCCGTTCTGTTGAGCTTCGTCTCATTTTTATGGGCTAGCGACCCATGGTCTTTGGACTGTTCGTGGAGCAATCGGCTCATTAAGTCGGTGCATGGGGTGTATCTTTTTAGGTGCATCGATGTTCGACTAGGCATGGGGTGTATCTTTTTAGGTGCATCGATGTTAGTTTATACATGGGGCGTATCTTTTCAGGTGCGTCGATGTTCGACTGTGCATGGGGCGTATCTTTCTAGGTGCGTCGATGTTCGGTTTATGGTTAGCGACCATGGAATAGCGTTCCGTTTGTGATACACGTGTTGGTGAGTTTTCATGCTTCCGTTTGTGATAGGCCTTCCCCCTTTTGAGATTTCTAGATTTCTGGTTGTGATTTCTAGAATTTATGTTTCACCAATTTTCGTGGATTGGCATTGATATGTTTTGTCAATATTTGTGTTTTGGTGAATTATTTAAAGAATGTGATTCTTTTTGGTGCTTCGAGTTGATTTGAGATATTGTATGATTTTTGTTGTTATTTGATGTATACTTGACACAGTATGACATTTATGTTATCATACGTTTTTGGTCATATCTCTTATCCTATATCATTTTATCTGATATTTATAGCTAGACTGATCCGTTTATTATTTTCTTCTTAAATAATACTCGGGTCAGACCGAGGTATTTCAGGTGCTCCTGCTTGATTTCTTATTAGGGATTATCATCTGATTCTTTTGGCTAACTACTTTAGATTAGTAGTTTTTGTTATTATACATTTGAGATATGGACTCCTTGATGTATAATTATTCTTTTGCCTAGCAATTGTATCTATTCACTTGTGTTGTAGTGGATCTTGTATTACCACTACTTTGATGTACACTTTTTTGTGTTATATTCATATCTGTTTCCGCCTTTGTGGTATGAATGTCTGTGACTGATTTGTGTTATGTTTATTTCTATATTTGTTTCCGAAGTCCACTTAGCCACTATGTGGTAGCTTCGAATTTGTATTTGATATGTCGGATTTCCTCTTGAAATGAAATGAAAGTTATATTTTTTGACATATCGGTACTCGCACAAAGCAATTACACAGATGGTCGCTCCTCAACAGCCTTATTCTTCGTGCTAGTCGACGGAATTACCCCATAGTGTCCTTGGCTAGCGTGAGTATAGAGGTGGGGCGTCACAATTTCATTTACCCGCTTCAAAACCATACCGTGTCAGTTTATCGTGCTCAAGTGTTTAGAAACTCCTATCGATCTTGTGGCATCCCACTACCCGACCAGAATTTATATACCACTCAACAGATAAATCAACACAATATAAAATAATTTATAATCACTAACAAAGACGCGCTCATATCAATTAATGCACTCAAACTCATTCTAGGGTACTGCTGACCCTATTTCTAATGAGTAATACCCACCAAAGCCACGGTTCTCACTTAACCTTCAGCTCTGATACCAAGTGTAGCGACCTACGGTTCCATACCCTTTAAGTTGATAATAATTCACTCTTGTTCAACCCAAATTGTACGAAAGAGAGAATAACTACGGTAAAGAAGAAGAAAGAGATAAAAGAAAATAGAACAACAACACAAAATCTCACAAACGCAATAGAACAAAATATAATATATAATAACAGATTTTTGTACAAAGAACCTGTAACTGTTTATACTTACAATCATCAGAGTACAATAGTCAATACATTAATCTGGACAGTTATAATAACCTATCATGATATACATAACTCGCACAGCGGAAATAACCAAGTACGTGATATACGTCTGAACTCCTCCAGCTCGTCTCCTGAGCTCCATAGCATTTTAACCTGAATCTGTAATACTCAGTCTGACCCGAGCATTATAACAAAATAACAGCCGAGTCAGTCTGGAAAACCAGCCTGAGAAAACACATTCAATTTGAATTATTATAGTTATCAAAATCCTTTAAAAAACAAAGGTATCTTGTAAGACCGCGTCACACAAAAACACAACGAGTTTTTCCCTTATAATAACCAAAACATTTTATAGAAAATCCAGTGATATATTATAATAGTGTCTAAATACAAATAGTTATTCAAATAGCCGAAATTGTTACATTAATTAAATTCCAGCATACCAGACTCTACAAACAAAACCGTAAAGGCTCGTATTGGAGAATGGATGTCATACAATGACTGGTCTACTAGGGTACCGTCCATCATAGTACACCTCTAGAAAAATGTACCAAGGACCCCACCGAGATCCCCTACTACACAAGACCGACCTACCCCTAACCTGGATAGACCGAATATGTTTATCACCCCGGGTGTTCCCACCCTTAAAAATCGAGCGCTCCCTTTTTCATGCACACACATATCTATAATTTATATATATTTCCGAGGATATCAAGAAAAGTGATAACATACCCTAATTGGGTGCGACCCACTTAGCCTTGCTGCATCTCCCTTGTTTTAGTCATTCCCGGTTGATGAGGCTTAAGGCTAACGTTACCTTTCAAAAACAATTCTATTTATAATGCTCATCGTCCCCCAATGATGATGTTCTGATACCATTCGTCCATACCAGTCGTCTTGGGTTTGGACAAACCGAGTCACCATCTTCATTTTCTTCACGATATCCATTCGTAACGTTAAAACCAGATCTAAGTGGTTTTTGGATAATTAAATCCGATCCCAGTCTCTTTGAAACGATTAACGAAAATGGCCAATATTTATAGTCGGTTATTTAACTATCAATAAACATCCATAAGCAGAACTAGGCCTTATTTTATAAATCTTCAAACATTTATTTCAAAATATATTTAGGAAGATATATATTCAAATTCCTTTCCATATTCCGATATTTGAAAACAATTTCAAATACCTAAATCCATAACAGGATATTCCCAAACCGTTTCAACGCTTAGAAATACTTTCAAATTTCCATTTTTACACTTAGGAAAACATTATAAGTTTTATTTTCCAATTCACCTCAAAAATTAACGCTTCAGAGAATATTTCGTAACTTATCCCAAAGTCTCCGGAATCACTAATAAACTTCCTCTCCTCAAAATCGTATCCATTAATCAGCCCCATTTACGAATCTCGAGAGAATTTATAAATAAAATTTTCAATCACATCAAAACTCTCTCTATATATAAAATAAGTATTTAAAAGAATAATAATTTATTTTTGAAACATGTTCAAGTAATTTTTTTTAAAATATCGAAAACACTTTTATAACATCAATAACTTATTTTTAGATAAACAAAAAATTTTCAAAGCTGACTTTAAAAGTTAGAATTTACTAAAATAAGTACTTAATATTTGAAAATCTACTTAGCAAAGTATTTCAATCCTAACTAGTTTAAAATTTCATAAATTTAAATAATAAAATTTTCCTTTTAAAAGCAAACTTAAGTACTTAGAATTAAAAATATATTTTTAAAACCTCAATAACCAATTCAATTTTATAAATTCCTTTCGAATCACATCACATCACTTCCATTCCGATCTCCTTAACCATTTTCACTTTTCAAAAATAGTATCCACTATTTTTCTCACCCTATTTCCATATTTCAATATAAATTCTCGCTGTAAATTTATATTCCCAATCTATCATCTGATATCGATTTCCCTTATTTATAAACATCGTTTATAAATTATAACTCCTTTGAGTTTCACTTTTTATAAAACTAATCTCGTTTTATAAAATTTCATTTTTATAAATCCATTACTTTATAAATTCCATTTTTTTTTTCAAATCTATTTTTAATATTGACTTCAACTCCTTTTCATATTTTTAGAATATCCTTTATAAATTCTTTTATATAATTCATTTTTAAAAATCTCTATCTTAAACAATTTACGAACAGTTAAGTACAACTAAAACAAACATTTATTATTATTTTTTCTCTAACTCAATTTCCTTTAAAATAACCCAAATTTCAATATAAATATTTTTATATCCAAAATTCCTTTTTATTCCTTCAAATTCAAAAATAATATTTATGCTATTTAAAAATACCAAAATATAGGCCAGTGCTACTATTGCATCCAATAATTCAAATTACAACAATAATCTATAACAGATTATCTAAACACGTCATATATCACTATATATGAAAAATAAACAATATATTTAAGGAATCTAGTTGGGTCCCTCCAACCTGTTTCCATGCATTCACAGATGTTATTAAAACATAAAAATAGCAATCCCACTTTAAGGGGGATATCGTGGTATATAGGGTCATCCGCTATTATGTGGGGCACATAGGGTCTCATCCGCTATAATGTGCGGGAATATCACTCCAACTACTAATATATATACTACTATATATGTAATATATCATTCAACGGATAATAATTAATAACTTCAACCAAGCATCGAATAATTAATTTTAACTATTTTAAATTAAATTAAGCAATCCAAATGAGTGAGAATTTCTCACCATGATTTTTTTTCTTTTCCGAACATCCAGATTTTAATTTTATCGCTAGATTCCCCAGCAACGAATTATGCATGACTGATTCCTTCGATTTAACCTCGTAAGCAAATTATGAATTTTATAAGATTTCTATTTCTAACTATAATTAAAAAAAATTAATTTAACACTCAAGTAAAAAAAATTCTCACCTACTCTCATCTTCACCAAATCGCTGCCGTACATGCATATAGCACTGCTACTGGCTTCAACCCTCCACCGAGTGCCCTCAACCCATATCAACCTCGCCTGCCCTATCAATTCCGACCACGCCTTGCCACTGCCATCGCCACCACCTCCCTACGTTCGCACTTCACCCTCGACCGAACCCGATTTCCTCTAACAACCGTCGAACTCCTCTGCCTCGGCCCTCCAACCCTATACAAAAATGAATGCCGCCATCACCTTACAATCAAACGCGACTGCCTCCCCTTCTCTCGCGACTCCAGGTCGCATCGCTCACTTATCTGCTTCATCATCGTCAGCTACTACATCGCAACCTCCTTTGACACTCGCGATAGTGACTCCAACCAGCATGAACACCTCCCTCATCACCTTTTTCCACTCGCGATCTTAATCTTTTTTTTTAGTTACTCGCGATTGAAACACCGCACCTTGGTCAGCCACCGTGACCCGCCTCCTTTCCCAATCACTAACGCGCGCGTGAATCCTGGCGAGAGAAAACCCAAATCCTAAAACGCGATGCCACTCGCCTGGACCCGCGCTCCTTACTGTCGCTCCAGTGACCGCGTGCGCCACATCCCCAAAGCCATGCCGCCACCCTCCAAGTCAACTCGAACGATCAATCAATTTTTTTACCTTTTTCTTTCTACTTCTTTCCGTTGTGTCGACTTCTTCTTTCTCTTTTTTTTTAATTTAATTCAGTCGATTTCCATTTTTGAGGAAATAGAGAGGGAGTATTTGAGATTATAAAAATATGATTTCGTTCTTTCATGGATTTAACTAAAAAGAAGGGGGAGAGGACGTGATTTATGAAAGAAAGGGTGCGGCGTGTTTTAGAAGGCAGGTCTTGATTTTGACAGGTTATATAATATTATTTAATTATAAATATCTCGTTTTAGCAACTTAAAATTCCGATCTCCTATCGAGGCATGCCGCTAGGCATTTATAATGTTATACCCCTATTCCGAACGCAATGGAAAAGATTTCGAGTCCTAATTCGATCGTATGGAGAAGATAGCTTTTTTGACCCAAATATTATATTAAATTTCGATATTGATATCAACGCGTTTCTATCCCGTACGATCAAATGATAACTCCAAAAGCTATGAAATTTGAAATACGATAATAGTACATTATTTGGGATCCAATGGAATTGGTTTCATCGAATTCCGAGACTGTGCCCCGGATCGTATTTTAACGCGTCGATTAAATCAATGATTTCCTAAATTTACGAAATCACTTGAAATTTTCAGTTTTAAATTCTTACTAACAAAATTATAATTAAAAATCCAATCCGGGTTGTTACATTCCTTCCCCCTTAGAAGAATTTCGTCCCCCAAATTGCTAAGGCAGGAAAATGCTCCAAACCTATTAACTTATCAAAACCTACTAGTCAAAACTCAATATTCACCTTTCTAATCTTTTAGTTCCAACCAAAACATTTAGTTCTCAATTCTAATTCCAAAATATTTTATTCCAATTACAATTCAAAATCAAATTGTCGTTAACAAAAATTTTCCAAAAATTTTCAAAAAAATTTTCAAAATTTTATTAACATCGTAAATTTTCGAATTTTTTTGGCAGAGTCTCCTTTGTATGGAGTGCCTTTCACAATATAACAAGAGAGATAAATATATATACATCGACCCATACAGTCGGAAAACACGGTATATATCAATATTTTATATTTTCGTGGTATTTAATCCGAAAACGTACCTTTATTTAGCGTTTTTAAGCGAGCGGCTTATTTTATATGCAATTTGAAAGACCAAAATCTAGCCAAATGTTCTTCCGGTACCTATACTTACTCAATTTAAATACGTAAGAACCAAAATATGAAATTCATCAACATTTCACTTATTTAAATAGTTAAAACACATAGACTTCATAACTCAATCATGCCAAATATATATTATAAGCAATTTAAGGTTCCAATACTAATTTTATTACTTCTAGTCGATCCATATACCATTTCATTCAATTTGAAATGATTTACAACCAAATTTATTGCATTCAATCCATATTTATACCAAAAATTTCATATCCATTCCAAATTGATTTCAAAATCAATTTATTCACTCTCTATTAATTCATAGAATTTTATTTACTTTCGTTTGCGTCGAACGACAACCTTTTTCCTATGCAAATTCAGCGCTATTCATTTATTAAAATAAACATTTAAGCTTATAGCTATTTTAAATTGATTCCAAATCAATTTATATTCAATTTTATTCCATTTCAAAATCAATCCATTTATTTTTATTCCATTCATATCCAAATTATATTCAAATCCACTTTATTAATCTTGGAATCATTCCATGTTATTTCATTAAATAACCATTTCATAATTTTTTTGAGCCAAGCTTCCATCAAAAAATATTAACTCAAGTTAATTTATTTATTGCAAATTATTTCAACCCTATAATTTAAGTTTATTACTCCAAAATCCATTTTCATTTTCAGATTGATTCTCATCCAATCCCATTTAATTCCATTTTACTAATTAATTTAATTAGTTCATTCATCCAATCCACTTCAAATGTTATTTCCATACTCGAATTCATTCTCAAATTTATTTAATTCGTATCCAAGGCCACATTCAATTTATTTGTAACTTAAGTCATCACTATTTCAATCCATTTCTATTTTTTCGACGATATTTCCAATTATATTAGATTCGCTTATAATCAAGTCGGATTTTTCTTTTTCTTTTTTAATTTATAACTCAAGTTCCATATTCAATATTCACTTTTAATCCACAATCCAATTTATTTAACCAAGTTAAGCTTCACTTTTGTATTCAATTAACTAATTAATGTATCTAATTAGTTCGCTTCCAATTTATAATTCAATATCTGATTTTTATTTCAAAAATCACTTCCTTTAATTTTCTTGAGCTCAAACTCATTTTTATAATTCAAGTTTGGATTTATTTCCTTAACCATAATATTGTTAACGCTAAAAATGTACGCTAACACCTCGGTGTGATTTGTGATATAGTGAAAGCACCACCTGTTGGTACGGGAACTAAAAGCAAGCAGAAAATAGCAGGAAATAGTAAAGAGACAATAATTTTTATAGTGATTCGGCTCAAAGTCAAGCCTACGTCCACTTAATCGCCTCTATTGCTGATTTGATTACAAACTTTACAACAATTCTTCAATTACAACACAATTAAGACAGGTTGTTAGAACTTTGATGCAGAAAAGCTCTTTGAATTCATGTTGAATGAACTTGGTCTTTTCCGAAGGTTCTTTGTAGTGTCTTTTGCATTTGAAGTGTTGGAGCAAGAATAGAAGTCGTGAAAACAGCAAAGTCTTGGCGCTCCAGAAAAATCATCCCCTTTGAAGTGCGGAGTAGGCGGGGTATTTATAGGAGGAGTTGAGCTTAGGTCGGCCATGTCATAGGTCGTGAGCGACCTAGGAAGTTGCGACCTAAGAGCGATCCCGAGGTAACATAAGTCGTCAACAACCTAATGGAGCCATCCTGGATGAGATATATGCTGTGAGCGACTTAGCATGTTTAGCACATGAGTTATCTTGGCTTGCTTAGGTCGTAAGCAACCTAATGGAAGAGGCAGTGTGCATGCGGCTTAACTCTGAAGCTTGCTAGGTTGTTAGGTCGTATTTTCCTTAGCTCGTTAGGTCGTTGCCTTCATTGAGTTTCTAGGTTGTTAGGTCGTAGGATTCTTTAGGTCGCTAGGTCGCTGGAGCTTCTTAGGTCATTGAGGTGTGCCATATTGAGCCGCTCTGTGCTTTAGGCCATTAGGTCGTGCCCTGCTATAGGTCGTTAAGTCGCTTATGCCTTGGATAGTTGAGTCGCTTATTCCCTTAGGTCGTGCCCTACTATAGGTCGTTAAGTTGCTTATGCCTTGGATAGTTGAGTCGCTTATTCCCTTAGGTCGTTGAGTCAAATAGGTCGCTTAGTCATGAATAAGAGAGGTGTTAACACTTGCCCCTCGAAGTATACGCCTAAGGGCTAGATCTTGTGCTTTGATGCCTCTTAACACGCGCCATCCTGAGTTGTTAAGTTGTGTGCGACTTATGAGAGAGCTAGGTCGTTCGTGCCGATTCGAGTTCCACTGCCCTTGTATATAAGTCGCTTAGGTCACTCCTTCTTCTCTTCACCTGCTCTAACACTCTAACCCGCCATTGAAGAATTTTCGAGCTCTCGAAGAAGAATTCAAACTAACCAGTCGTTGATCATCTTCACCATCACACTACGTAAGTGAATCCGATCATTACCCAACCACGACCATCACCGAATCATGAATCCCCCCATTTTCCAACCCTAATCCGATATCACGTGCCGCATTTCACCACGAGTCATGTTACGATCGATTTTTGATCGTTATTAGACATGTTGTCGTTGTAATTCATGAGAGCACAGTAGTGCATTGGATTTATAATGGATTCGAGGTGATTTGAATCGTTCTTGGATGATCTGGTGGTGTGGAGAGATGGTGGATTTTATTGTGGAGATGCTAACGGGTTATCGGGTTACAAGTTAACGGGTTAGTGAGTTAGGCGAGTTGTTGAATGAAGAGGAGTTAGCGAGTTAAGGAGAGTTAGGAAGTGCTCGACTTAGGAGCTTCGAACGACTTAGGGTTTAGCAGTTTGGACATGAATCGCGCGACTTAGCTTAGTGAACGACTTAACGACTTAACATCCAAACTCTGAACGACATAAGGGATTGCGACTCATATGACTTGCGACTTAACTTGCCAGAATAGCACATGACTTAAAGCAGAACGACTTAAAGAATTAGCACGACCTAATTTAACTCGCGGCATAGCTTTAACTCGTAGGAACATGACCGATGAACTCTATAACTCGAGCAGAGCAACTTAGGGAAGCCCGACCTACGCTAAGTCGTTTGGACATGGTCTGAACGACCTATGTTAAGTCGTTTGAACACTTGTAGAATTTGACAGAGCTTGATTGAGTTTCCAACTTGAACTGCCAGAATGAACTGCTTGAACTTGTTGCACTCTTTCACAGATTGTATTAACTTTTAAGCTAACAACCTGATAAATACAACATTTGCATAAAACTAGGACGAATATACTCATCATCGACTGCCCACATCGAGTGATGGATTAGGTAAAAGAGATAATATTTTACTTAAGTAAAATAATATGAATCTAATTAAAAGTGAAATGCTGTGAATCAACTGACTTAAGTGAAGCATCAACGCAAAATTCATCCAGTTATAACTGCTTATCGCTGAATATTATCTGCATTGATACTACACTTAATTTTGATCCAATAACAAGCCTTGAATTTTCCTGAATTGACGTGCGCGAACCAGTATTATTTCAAGTTTTACTTTATTTACTTTTTATTTCAGTAGCTTTGCACAACACTTCACACGCTTTTAGGAAACGTGCACCTTCATATTTGAATATCCAGTTCCTTGTGTAGAATGGCTTCTCAACAAGTACAAGAAGAGATAATAGATCGGACCGATGAAGTTTTCCCAATTGCTGACCCTTTGGATAATCCTCCGGAAAGAGTCCCAACTACATTGAACCAACGGACCTTCAACCAGCTGTGTATTCAATTCGGCATTGCTGAAGCGGATGCTCTGCTTCATAGGGTAAATGACACTGGCGATAGGCCACCACATGGCTTCATTGCAGTCAATCGTCAAATGTGTCTGAATGGATCTATTCCCCCCTTCAACGATTTTATTAGAACACTCCTCCTTCGACTAACTATTTCTCCATTCCAGTTGCACCCTGATGGCTATGCCATTTTGATGGGGTTGTGCATACTATTCAGGAGGATGCTTAACCGCCTCCCAAGCTTCGAGGAGATCTGCTATTTGTGTTCGTTTGGGAGGAACAAAGATCACCCTTCCATTACTCTCGTAAGGATCGCAAGAAACCGCAAGCTAATTATGGATCTGCCCGAGAGCGCTCACGGGTTTTTAAACCAATTCTTCTTTGTCCGTTGCCCCCCGAGATTCTATGATATCTGGAGAGTAGGAAGTAAGACTACCTATCTCCGTTTACTTCATTTCTGAGCCTTTCAAAATTCGAGTCGTCAAGTGCTAACTTCATTCTTTACTTTTGCAGCACTTCCTCCTCCCTCTAAAGATTCTAGTCACAAATCAACCTTCGAAAGATTGAGTGCTGTAGCTGCCAACGAGAGAAGTATTAAGTTTTTACAGAAGAACAAATTTTTACACCAATTCGGACTTTTGCACTCTTCTCGATCCATTCAGTCCCGTGATGCCCCCCAGCTCTCAAGTAGAAGCGTCAAATGCCCCAGCCCCCGTAGAAGAATTCGCATCGAAGGAACCTATTGTAGAGACTTCATTAGTGAAATGCTCCAGTTCCGCTGATGGCGTGGGGTTATCTGGAAAATCTAAACTTCCCACGGTTATTGAAGAAGAGGAATTTCCTCAACATTCTGGGAAGGCTACTAGAGAAGCTGATGAGGAAGCTGAGAAAGAAAGTTCCGTTTCAAAGAGTGTAGAACGTGCTAAAGAGGGCACTGATGATACGACCCATTCCATTGGGCACGATGGTGATGATATCTTTGGAGGACTGAGCGATCTTATGGTGACTTGCCATGAGCTCTTTAAAGATGACACCACCACTCCTAAGCTTATTTCTCCAGCGATCGAAGCGACATCCGTCCTGCGATCAATTCCATCAACTCAGGAGTTGACTCCTACTGCAAAAGCCGACATCACTCCTAAGCCAAAGAGTGGTTTGTGGCTTGACGCGTGTAGTTCGCACGCCACACACACACTTAGGATTTTTGGCAATTATGCGCACTTAGCTTCTTTATTTCGAAGATTTCTAAATTTTGTCTCTTCTTCACTTTCAGGTTCTCCCATGGGACGCAACGGCTCATATTATGATGAATTTCAATGCTATGCAAGGCGTGATTCTTATGATCCTAGGTGCTATCTTCCTGCCCCTAGGGAGACTGATGAGGAAAGAGCAGCTAGGAAAGCTCGTGAAAGGCAGGCTTATGAGGAGCGGTATGGAAGAAGAGACGACCGACATGACTCTTACCAAAGGGATGATGACTCCCATAAAAGAAAGTCTCATGATGATAAGGGGAAGAGTAATATAGCTGAAGATCCAAGCAAGCGATCCAAGCTCAGCGAAAAGTTTACATTTGAAATTTCTCAAGTGCCCGCTGCTTCTATCTCTTTAGACATCCCTTCTAGCTCTCCTGCCCTTAAAAGAGCTGATATTCAAGCAATCTGTTTGTGCCAAAAATGGTCACAAACCCCAAGTATTGTGAAAGCACCAGTGAATGAATACAAATCAGCAATATTCAAACACAAATATAAGATCTAAGCAAGCAACAAACAACAATCCAGAAATAATGAATAGTGACACACAATTTATAGTGGTTCGGCTATCTCCGGCCTACGTCAACTTCAAGGTTTTTATGATTTTATTGCTCGATGCTTGAAGATTACAGTTTCTTATCGCGTAGTACAACAGACTTTATGATTGTATTCTGAGTCTAAGACAGCAATGGTGATCTGGAGTAAATCTGGCAGAATCTGGGCGCTCTTTAGCTCTCAAAATTATCCGACCTCTCAAAATTATCCAACTTCTTTTCTGAATGATTAGGGGCTCTATTTATAGGTGTAGGAGGTTGATATTTCGCCTAAACTGGAGGGAGACCAGTTCCAGCACGTCAGGGAGCCCACATGTCCGCTTTTTGGAAATCCGGGCCCACTTTGGGATCGATTCGAATCTATGTTCGAATCGATCAAGAAATCGTCCAATCGAGCTGAAATTTGGTGAGAATATTCTTCAATGTGTATGTAAGCATCTGTGAAAATTTCATTGCATTTGGACTTATAGATCTCGAGTTATGGTCGATTTAAGTTGGAGTTTTTCGTCAGGCTGCTTCATTTGAATCGATCCCTTCGTATCGATTCCTTCGAATCGATGGTGGTACGTGATTCCGTGGTGACGTGGAGCGCAGCTTTCGTATCGATCCGCCTTTCTCGCCGAGTTGACTGGGTCGAATCCACGTTTCTAGCTGCTTGTGACTTGGTCGATTTGAAGTAGTGGATTCGAATTACATGGATTCGAACGTATGCTCGTTCGAATCGATCACGTTATATCTTACCCACTCGATTCGAAGCTACCCTTGCAGGATGGAATCGGAGCAAAGTCATAGGATGGATTCGAAAGACTTCAACCTGAAGGAAACGAAGTGAGGTGGCATCATGGATTCGAAGTGGCTCATCTGAATGGATTCGAACGAATGTTTTTCGATGGATCCGAACCAAGACTCTGTGTTGATGGATTCGAACGTTGAGGGTGTTTTGATGGAGTCGAAGGCTAAAGCACTTCTCATGGATTCGAAGCCATCAGGGGAGCTTCGTTGGAGTCGAGCTTGATGGATTCGACCTTAGGGGATTCGAACCATAGGGAGACGAACTCAAGGCTATGTCCTTCACTTGCGTCGATGATATCTTGAGCGTACGATCTCAGATTGGCTTGATATTTGGAATGTTGCTTTTCCTGACCTTGCTTGACGTGTTTGATCAATTGCAGCCCGGTCCAGACTCGGGTAAAATTCATCGTTATCTGTGGATATCCAGTGGCTACTCGATGTCGAGGAAGTATAATCCATATTCCCCGGTCAGTTTCTTGATATCTCGGCCTTGCCAAAAGGCGGGATAACATTTGCCCCCCAAAACATGCCTTGTGATAAGAAGGCGTGTTTTGAATAGTTTCTGAATCCGATATCCAAAGTCCATAGCCAATTCCATGCCCATCCGAACTCGAAGACTGAGTCATTAGTCCATCCTTATCCAACAACCGAGTCCAAGACCTCTCCGGGTCGATATCCAAATCCATAACCTCTCCGGGCTCTTGCCAAGCGCAATCCACACCTGACGACCATGGTCCAGTGTCCCTGGACATTGAGCTAACCTCTTCGGGTTCTTGCCAAGCGCAATCCACACTTGACGACCGTGGTCCAGTGTCCCTGGGCGTTGAGCTAACCTCTCCGGGTTCTTGCCAAGCGCAATCCACACTTGACGACCGTGGCCCAGTGTCCCTAGACGTAAGTAATGCCATGGCTTAAGTCCTAAGCCGAATCCTGGTCGCTCCGGACCCTTGCCGAGCATAGTCCATACTCGACGACCTAAAACAATAATCGATAATAGGGGGCCTAAGTCCTAGGCCGAATCCTGGTCACTCTGGACCCTTGCCGAGCATAGTCCATACTCGACGACCTGAATGAGTCGATTTACCACGTTCGGGCAAAAAGACTCACCCCTTGCCAGGCGTAATCCACACCTGACGACCGCTTATCAAAAACAAAAAAGAATCCAATTAAAATCCAATCAAAAATCCAAATCAAATCGGAAAACCAGAAATCCATACCAAAAATCAAAATCATCATCCAAAACGGAGAACAATCATCCGAATGAATGCCAAAACCAGAAAAGCAAGCAAAATCAGGAGTTCAATCCAAACTCCAAAAACCAAACAAGAAAACCAAGTGTCCAATCCAAAAACAAAAGATAGATTTCGCAAACCATGGCTTCGTAGTTTATCATCATTCAGAGCATGCCTAGGGGCCATCTCCGTCCCCATACATGTGTAAATGACTCGGTTGCTCGCCAATGGTTTGTTACTTATTTCATATTATCCTGATCAATTGATAACCAATCGACCACCATTCCTAGGCCTCATGCCATCCTGGCTTGAGGTGGGCGGTGGTTGCTCCTGCTCCACCGCTGCACTCCGAGCCCCAACATACTACCTTAATTGTCCATTCCTTGCATGATCCTCAATTATGTCCTTTAGGTGCCTGCAGCTATTGGTATCATGCCCGTCCAAATCATGGAAGAGACAGTGCTTTCCTGATGCCCTTTCTCGTTCCGAGGGTTCTCTCCTAGCTGGCCTCCGGTAAGGAAGGCGATTCCGAGTTTCCATGTATATCCACTCTAGTGTCTCGTTTAATTCTGTGTATGTGGAAAACCTTGGATCCCTCCATCGCTTCCTGGCCTTTCCTGAATCGTCGTCCAGCTTCCTTTTTTCTTTATCTTTTCCGAGTTTCGGTTGGATGGTCCTCCACCCTCAGTCACATTCACCTCCTTTAACTTTAAGTCCATACATGCATCTTCTTGCCGAAGGAACCTTTCAGCTTCGTGAAAGAATTCCCCAAGATCCAGTGGTGGGTCTCGTATTAAAGATACCTTAAAATCTGAATCCTCTCTGACTCCCGACACTGCCGCCATCAAAACCATTGATGGATCCGGCCGATCCACCGAAGCTACCGCCGCATTGAACCGAGTTAGAAAAGCCCTAAGCGATTCATCCGTCCTTTGCTTTACCGATGTTAGCGTCATCACGTTCTTTGGTCTCTTGATATGAACCTGAAATTGTCCCAAAAACCTATCCACCAATTCCCTCCAAGTCCTGATAGATCCTTCTTCCAACTGTCTAAAACACATTGCAGCTAGATCTGTCAAATACAACGGGAAACATCTGGCCATCACTTCCTCCGATGCCCCCAGCACTTCCATGTGCCTAGTGTATCTCATCAAGTGATCAGTCGGGTCAGCCTTGCCATTATATACTTCCACGCTATGTAACTTGAACTTAGGCGGATTCTGAGCTATCCTGATTTCCCGAGCGAACAGACTCCTGTTCACTCCTTCCAAGTCCCTATTGGTCAAACCTCCACGCATAGTCTTCCTAATGATTTCCATTAATCAATTATTGTTTGCCAGGGGTTGCCCCCCGTGCTCCCGAGGGAACTCCGACACATATTCTTCATGTGGCTCACTAGCGGCAATGTTGGCCCTAGCCTGTTGAACTCCTTCCAAAGGTCCTCCTGTGTTGGATCCTGTGGGTCTGCCCCCAAGCCCTTGTTGATTGCCTTCTGGTTCTGTATTCTGTCTTCCATTGGGTTCCATAACCCTAGCTCCTTGTTCCACGTTCACAGCCGCAGTAGCTGGTCCAAGGTTCTGTGTCCCTGCAGCTCTCATCTGCTCGAAGAAAGCCTGCATCATATCCTGTTGGCTCTTCATTATTCTTTCATGCATCAGATTGGTCATGGTCTCCATTTCGTCTCTAGTGATGTAGATCGAAGCTGGCTCTTCTCCAGCACCGGAGGATGCCTCTTGACTTCCTCCTTGTTGGCTTCTCTCAGCTCTTTGTCTCGTTTGTCGAGTCATTGTCTTCCAAATCTGATCCCTTCAAGCCTTTAAATCTAAACTCTGAATCTGATGTAGCGGATGCCAATTGTTCTCAGTGAAAGCACCAAAGTGTTTGCGCCAAAAATGGTCACAAACCCCAAGTATTGTGAAAGCACCAGTGAATGAATACAAATCAGCAATATTCAAACACAAATATCAGATCTAAGCAAGCAACAAACAACAATCCAGAAATAATGAACAGTGACACACAATTTATAGTGGTTCGGCTATCTCCGGCCTACGTCCACTTCAAGGTTTTTATGATTTTATTGCTCGATGCTTGAAGATTATAGTTTCTTATCGCGTAGTACAACAGACTTTATGATTGTATTCTGACTCTAAGACAACAATGGTGATCTGGAGTAAATCTGGCAGAATCTGGGTGTTCTTTAGCTCTCAAAATTATCCGACCTCTCAAAATTATCCGACTTCTTTTCTGAATGATTAGGGGCTCTATTTATAGGTGTAGGAGGCTGATATTTCGCCTAAACTGGAGGGAGACCAGTTCCAGCACGTCAGGGAGCCCACATGTCCGCTTTCTGGAAATCCGGGCCCACTTTGGGATCGATTCGAATCTATGTTCGAATCGATCAAGAAATCGTCCAATCGAGCTGAAATTTGGTGAGAATATTTTTCAATGTGTATGTAAGCTTCTATGAAAATTTCATTGCATTTGGACTTATAGATCTCGAGTTATGGTCGATTTAAGTTGGAGTTTTTCGTCAGGCTGCTTCATTCGAATCGATCCCTTCGTATCGATTCCTTCGAATCGATGGTGGTACGTGATTCCGTAGTGACGTGGAGCACAGCTTTCGTATCGATCCGCCTTTCTCGCCGAGTTAACTGGGTCGAATCCACGTTTCTAGCTGCTTGTGACTTGGTCGATTTAAAGTAGTGGATTCGAATTACATGGATTCGAACGTATGCTCGTTCGAATCGATCACGTTATATCTTACCCACTCGATTCGAAGCTACCCTTGCAGGATGGAATCGGAGAAAAGTCATAGGATGGATTCGAAAGACTTCAACCTGAAGGAAACGAAGTGAGGTGGCATCATGGATTCGAAGTGGCTCGTCTGAATGGATTCGAACGAATGTTTTTCGATGGATTCGAACCAAGACTCTGTGCTGATGGATTCGAACGTTGAGGGTGTTTTGATGGAGTCGAAGGCTAAAGCACTTCTCATGGATTCGAAGCCATCAGGGGAGCTTCGTTGGAATCGAGCTTGATGGATTCGACCTTAGGGGATTCGAACCATAGGGAGACGAACTCAAGGCTATGTCCTTCACTTGCGTCGATGATATCTTGAGCGTACGATCTCGGATTGACTTGATATTTGGAACGTTGCTTTTCCTGACCTTGCTTGACGTGTCTGATCAATTGCAGCCCGGTCTGGACTCGGGTAAAATTCATCGTTATCTGTGGATATCCAGTGGCTACTCGATGTCGAGGAAGTATAATCCATATTCCCGAGTCAGTTTCTTGATATCTCGGCCTTGCCAAAAGGCGGGATAACACAATCATTAATAGGCCTCCTTATCAAGTTGAGAAGCCTCCGCCTGCACTCCAAAATCGATTTCTGCATTGGTGTTTGAAAGGAGTACGTTTCGATCTGGACTTGGTTCCAATTGACAAACAGGCCATGTTGAGAAATCTTGACGCTGTCAAGCTTGATATTGAAAGAATGTCTGGCTGGCAGAAACTAGTTGATGCGCTTCAGAGAGTAAATCGTTTAAACCTCGAGGCTATGCTGACCATGGAAAGTGATAAGTCTGAGTGGAAAAAAGTTCTGGATCAGCATGATACGGAGATGAAAAGCATCACCGCCCACAACGCGGAACTTGAGGCTGAAATCAAGAAGCTTAAAGATGATCTTGCCACCTCTTCCACTTCTTATACTCAAAAGGAAGAGGTTCTTCAAAAGCAAGTAAGAGACGCCCACGCTACTCAACGAGATGCTGAGGTTAAACTTGAGGCGGAGCGGAAAATCGTGGAAATCTACCGCAACGATGCTGCTCAGCTGCGGGAAAAGACTAGCTCCCAAGATTTGGAGATTACAATGCTAAAGGCCCAGCTTTCTAAGGCTGAAAAGGAGCGTGATGAGCCATCGCTGGAAAAGCAGCAGCTGAACATTCACATGAGGCGACTAAGGCCAACGTTAGCTCCACTCTATTCGAGTTTTACGTTCTCAGCGTCTTGGGGGCGTGGTAGTCTTTCATTTTTGGGGCCAAAGTATGAGGTTACCCTGGTTGAAGTGTGTGAGGCAGCAGTTGAAGTGCTTAGAGATGCTAGCTATACTGAGGACGATTTTGAGGCTCATTATTTAGATGATGAGGGTCGTGCTGCCCTTGCCAGAGGGAAAGAACAACTTGCCAAAGAACGAGCCAAAGCGGCGGAAGGAGAGCGTCCAGGGAAGGCACCTTTGGCCGACCCATCTCGTCCTTCGTCTTTGGTCGACATCGATATTATTGGCTCCAGTTCCCACTCTCTGCCTCCTGCTAAAGCCGAAAACGGAGCTACAACTGCTCATGCCGAAGACGAGGCCCAAGAAAGCACCGAAGCCCAAGATTTTGAAATTGACGTGATAAAGCCAACCTCTCCAGGTAACTTCAACGCTGATCTAGCTCAAGTGGACTACTCGTTCGCTTCACATGAGCTCGATGAACTTCTTGCTTATTACTTAAGCCTCGATGTGCCACTATCTCCTCTCTTTTGCGAGGAATACTGATGTTTAACTTTTCTTCTTGTGTAGTGAAAACAACAAGCGTTGTACAGGCTTCGCCTCTTCCAGCTTCTGCCCCTCCACCTCTTCAAGTTACCCCTCCTTCTGCTTATCAACCGGGATTGCAAGAAGAAAAAATAGGAGCACTTCAAGGCTTAGATGACCCGGCGACTTCACAAGAGAAGAAAGCTGAAGAACTTGAGGAGGGTGAGAGGACCCCGGAGAAATTTACTGCCGATGATACAAAGCTGATTGATCTTATCACTCCAGGCAGCGAATCTTCTTCAAAGAAGAGGGGAAAGCGTGGAATTTCAAAGAAAAAGAAAGATGCTTCTGCTAAGGACGCTTCTGCTAGCGATGAGAAAGCGGAAGAGGACCCAATTGCACCTCTTTCTCCTTCTTCCACGACTCGTTCAGGCCGACTCAAGAAGTTAACCATTAGGCCAGGCGAGGGCTCCAAAGGCGGCGGGAAGAAGAAGTAATGAGCCTGGTTTTATTCTTCTTGTTCTGCTTTTTGCTTGTATCTAAAGACTTGTATTGACTGGAGATTGTGCGGGTACCGGCCCCCGCTTTTTGAAACCTGCACATGTATACAAATTTTTATAGTATGGAATAAAATGACTCTTTTTACTTGAACATTTTTTTGTCTGTATTTCTGAATGCATTTATTCCTTATTTTCGCACAAGTTTCTTTATTTTCTTTGTATGATACTGCAGTGAGCTCGTGGTATGCTGCTTGAGCGTTGTTTTTATTAATGTAGCTATGTTGCCCCCATACAACAGCTTATTGCAATCTTCTCCATTTTGAAAAGACTTGTACTCTTACTCTGGAGAATAATTTTTCCATTTAAGGAAATATTATTCTGCTCTAGTAGAGTGTGCCTTGTATCAGAGAAGTTTTCTTCTCTTCTTTTTTTTTTAAAAAAAGTTTTTACACTTCAACTTTCGGAGATGGTCACTTTTATTTTTGAAAAGTGGATTCCCCTACGCGGTGAAGCGGGCCTCCGAAGAGGGCTTTGATTTATTTGCCAGAAAGTTATTTCTCATTGCTAAGTGGGCCCACGGGACAGGCGTCAGTTGCTTTATCGGATATTTGGTTTGCACAAACGATCACGAGCAGTTAGCTGCGGCCTAGAACCTTCTTTTTGAGAAGGTGCCCCTTCGGTGGTTCCATCAACGACTTTTTCAAGAGATAACATTTCTTTTTTGGGCATGCCTCATTAGAGGGATTTATTTGGCACTTCAACTTTTTTGGGGAAGAATGTTCTCATTATGGAGAAATTGATCTTCCCTTGAGAGTAGAAGTGTGCCTCTGAAGAGGGCTTTATTTGGCACTTCAACTTTTTTGGGGAAGAATGTTCTCATTATGGAAAAATTGATCTTCCCTTGAGAGTAGAAGTGTGCCTCCGAAGAGGGCTTTGAAGTGTGCCTCCGAAGATGGCTTTGAAGTGTGCCTCCGAAGAGCGCTTTATTTGGCACTTCAACTTTTTTGGAGAAGAATGTTCTCATTATGTAGAAACTGATCTTCCCTTGAGAGTAGAAGTGTGCCTCTGAAGAGGGCTTTATTTGTTTGCCTGAAAGTCACTTCTCACAGTTAAATGGATCCATGGGGCGGACGCAAGCTACCTAATTGGATGTTCGTTTGTACGGACAATCGAAATTTGTTAGCAAGGGCCCGGTGCCTTCATTTTGGGAAGGTGCCCCTTCGGTGGTTCCACCAACCTTTTTGTTTGAGAAAAACATTTCATTTTTCGACATGCCTCATTGGAGGGCTTTATTGTTTCGTTTACCAGGAGGTTGCATCTCACAGTTAAGTGGATCCACGGAGCAGACGCAAACTACCTAATTGGATGTTTGTTTGCACAAACGATCACAATTAACTAGCAAGGGCCTGGAGCCTTCACTTTGGGAAGGTGCCCCTTCGGTGGTTCCACCAACCTTTTTTGTTGAGAGACAAGATTCCATTTTGGCTGTTTTTATCTACTTGCCTATGTCTTTTCACCATCTGTCCCTCAGCGATTCCTCGTTATCACCTCTAAGTACATGTTCCTTTCTTTTTCAGGTTGTTTGATTCTTCTAGAGAAGTGTACTTCATTGTTAAGTGAATCCACGGGGCAGCTGCAAGTTACTTAACCGGATGTCTGTTTGCATAAAAGATCGCAATCAGTTAGCAAGGGCCTGGAACCTCTCCGTTAGGAAGGTGCCCCTTTGGTGGAATCACCAACTGTTTGTAAGAAGCACTTCTTATGTAGGAATTGAATCTGGAATTTTTGTGGCCTGACATTTGTTTATTGAGTGATTTGTAGGAATCGCTTGGCCTTGTGATGTGTTGAATAGGTAAGTTTTGCTTTGATAGCCTGCAATATTAAATCGACATTTTAGCAACATATTTAAGATATTTGCACAACGAAATGAGACACGCATTTTATAGTAGTAGAGAACACAAGATTTATAGTGGTTCGGCCAATAATTGGGCCTACATCCACTTTATAGTTCTTACTATTGATTCACACTTATTTTACAATGGATTATAATACAAGAATGATACATCCACAATTATTTTACAAATTTAAGCATAACTTCTAAGTAAAATATGGACGCAAGTGATTGCTGTTCTAGGCTCTCGGAATTGGATCTCCTTCGACAGTTGTGAGCTTGAAAGTGCCATCAAGAAGCTTTTTGCCTATGACATATGGCCCTTCCCAGTTTGGCCCAAATACTCCTGTTGCTGTCATGACCCTTTTCAAGACTAGATCCCCAATTTCAAAGCTGCGTTGGCGAACTTTAGAATTGAAGTGCATGGCTATCCTTTGTTGATGAGCTGCAACTCTGAGCTCAGCTTCTTTCCTTCTTTCATCAAGCAAATCAAGTGCTTCAAGTTGCAGCTTTTCATTTTCAGCTTGGTTGAAGTGAATTCTCCTGTGTGAGGGGACTTCTATTTCCACTGGAATCATTGCTTCTGATCCATATGCTAATGAGAATGGAGTGTGCCCAGTCGCAGTTTTGTGGGTAGTTCTATATGCCCAAAGTGCTAGTGGCAGCTTATCGACCCAACCACCTTTTGCTTTTTCCAGCTGTTTTTTGATGGTTGATTTGATAATTTTGTTGACTGCTTCCACTTGCCCGTTTGCCTACGGATAAGCCACTGCTGAGAAGCTTTTTCGGATCTTGAACCGCCTGCAAAAGTCTTGGAATTCTTCGCTTTCGAATTGGGTACCATTGTCTATGATTATCTTCTCAGGCACACCATACCCGCAAATGATATTTTCAGTCACAAAGTTTATCATCTTTTTAGATGTAATAGTAGCCAATGGTTCAGCTTCAGCCCATTTAGTGAAATAATCAACAACAACAATAGCATATTTGATTTTGGACTTGGCAATCGGCAAAGGCCCAATGAGATCTATCTCCCAAATGGCGAATGGCCATAGACTGACCATCTGTGTTAGCTTGGTGGAAGGTGCTCTTGGGATTTTTGCAAATCTCTGGCATCTGTCACACTTTCGGGAGTAGCTAGCAGCATCTCGATTAATGTCTGGCCAAAAATACCCATAGTGGAGAATTTTCTTTGCAAGAGTTTGGCCACCTGAATGATCCCCATACTCTCCTCTGTGCACCTCAGCTAAAATTGTCTTAGCCTCTTCCTTGGTTACACAACGGAGTAATGGCATCGAGAATCCTCGTCTATACAAATGGCCGTCTTGAATTACATATCTCGGAGCTTTTCTTAATAGCCTCTGGCGCTCTTTTGAGTTTTCTGGTAGGGTGCCGTTGAGTAGATATTCCTTGATTGGGGTCATCCACGACTCCTCCTCTTGAGATACAGCCATGATCCAGTCAATATCCATCTCATCAGTACTTGGAGCTGACAAGACTTCCACAGGGACCAATCCTAATAATTGAGCTTCGCCAGAGCTTGAATATTTTGCGAGAGAATCTGCCTTCATGTTCTCTTCCCGGGGTATATGGCTTATTGTATAATGATCAAAATCACCGAGAAGCTCCGAGGCCTTTGACAAGTAAGCAGGCAGATTTCCTCCTTTAGTTTGAAACTCTTTCTTGACTTGGCATACAATAAGCTGGGAATCACTGAAGATCTACAATACTTTGATGTTCAGTACTCTAGCAATCTTCAAGCCGGCAATAAGAGCTTCATATTCTGCTTCATTATTTGTCGAAGGAAATTCTAATCTCAATCCGTAGCACAAAGACCGTCCTTCGGGGGTTTCAAGCATAACCCCAGCTCTGGAACAATAGTCATTTCTTGCACCATCAACATATAATTTCCATCGGATCAGGATGTCATTAGTCACCTCTTCCTCACTGCCACCTTTATCAGTGTATTCTGCAATGAAATCTGCTAAATTTTGTCCATTGATTGCTCTTCGGGGATGGTAGGTGATATCGTATTGGCTGAGTTCAATATTCCACTTCAGAAGACGACCCGAAGTTTCAGGGCAAAATAGGACTTGCTTTAGAGGTTGGTCAGTGAGGACTTTAATAGGATGAGCCTGGAAATATGGCCTCAACTTTTTGGACGCAATCAATAGACAATAGGCAAGCTTTTCCAGCTTTGAATAATTCATCTCTGTCCTAGTGTATCTTTTGCTGATGTAATAAACCGGGTGCTGAACTTTTGCGTCTTCCCGTACCAATGCTGCACTGAGAGCATGAGATGAAACCGCTAAGTATATGAAAAAATCTTCACCATTGCTGGGCTGAGAAAGTACTGGAGGCGTTTCCATGTGACGAATCAGTTCATCAAAAGCTTTCTGACATTCATGAGTCCATTCAAATTTTTTCATTCCTTTCTTCAGAGCGTCAAAGAAGGGAATGCATTTATCAGTTACCCTAGAAATAAATCGACTCAAAGCAGCGACTTTCCCGTTGAGGCTTTGCATTTCCTTCTTTGTTCTAGGGGCTTTAACTTCTCTTAAAGCAGTAATCTGAGCAGGATTAGCTTCGATGCCCCTAGCACTCACAATGAAACCCAAGAATTTTCCGGACTCTACCCCGAATGAACATTTCATAGGATTTAGCTTCATCCCATACTTTCGGAGAACCGCGAACATTTCTGCCAAATGATCCATGTGGTCTACTGCCTTCTTCGATTTCACCAACATATCATCAACATATACTTCCATAGTCTTGCCAATCTAGGGTTTGAACATGGCATTAACAAGTCTTTGATAAGTTGCCCTCGCGTTTTTTAGTCCGAAGGGCATGACTTTATAGCAGTAAAGACCAACATCGGTGATGAAGCTCGTGTCATCCTGATCTGGCTCATGCATCATGATTTGATTATATCCTGAGTAAGCATCCATAAAAGACAATAATTCATGCCCGGCTGTTCCATCCACCAATTGATCAATCCTGGGCAACGGGAAACAGTCTTTGGGGCATGCTTTGTTCAAGTCTGAAAAGTCGATGCATACTCTCCACTTCCCATTTTGCTTTTTTAACCAACACCGGATTAGAAACCCAATTTGGATAAGTGGATTCTCTGATGAAGCCATTTTCCATGAGCCGATCTACTTCTTCTTTTAATGCTATCAACCTTTTAGGACCCTGGGTTCTTCTTTTATGCTTTACGGGTGTGAATTTTGGATCAATATTCAAAGCATGTACTGTGATTTCTGGAGATATTCCACACATGTCGGCATGACTCCAAGCAAATACATCCAGGTTTGCTTTCAAGAATGATATCAGCATTTTCTGAACCGTCACACCGAGTCGTGAACCCACATTTAGCACTTTGTTTGGATCATTCAGGTCAACAGGTATTGGCACCGTCACTTCCACCGGCACCACTCTACTCTCCCCTGCACTGGTTTTTCTGGGATCCATCTCTTTTCGTGCATCACTATGCTCACCAGTGTAGGGTCCACCCTGTAATTGCTACAAGGTGGGCTCTTTGATGCGGAGCGGAGCTGCCGCACCCTTACCTATTTCTCTTTTCTTTCTCTCTCGTAACTCTATAAAATAGCATTCTCGCACGGCATTTTGGTCCCCCTTCACAACACCGACACCATTATCAGTGGGGAACTTCATAGTCAGGCACCATGGGGCGAGAACGGCCTTGAATGCGGCAAGAGTTGGTCGACCCAAGAAGGCATTGTAAGCGGAGAATTCATCAACAATCACAAAAGTTTGCTTTCGGACCACCTTCTTTTCCCCTTCTCCGAGCTCCACAAATAAGTCAATAGTCCCAATAGGCTGTTTTGGTTCTCCAGTGAACCCAACAATTTTTTGTGAGGAAGCTTGGACATCAGCCATGTGAATTTTCATCTGATCAAATGTCTTTCTGAAGAGGACATTGCAAGAGGCGCCGCAGTCAACAAGCACCCTTCTTACAATAGCTGATCTGATGCCTGCAGATATCACCAAGGGATCCGTGGTGGGAGCCTCAATACCAACAGAGTCTCTAGCTCGGAATATGATGTCATCGTTAAAAGTTCATTGCTGTTTTAAAGGTGCCGCATCTTCCAAGACAAAAACATTTTCTTCCACCGGGGCATATCTCAAAGCGTGAGCATATCTCTCCATCTCACCCCAACTTATGCCCGTTGGGTGAGGACCCCCTGTGATAACATTAATGACAGGCCTCTACGATTCATGCGCTGCAGTCCTCCCACCTGAGTCGGATTGATGCGCAGGAACTTGCTGCCCCTGAGTAGATGAGGTCGGGTCACTTCTGTTTCTCTTCACATACTGTTGTAGTTTATTCTGTCTCAACATCTCTTCAATCAAATTCTTTAAATGGCGACATTCATTAGTGTCGTGGCCAGGTTGATTGTGGAACCGACAGAATCTCCCATTATGCACAACATTTTTCCCAGGCTTCATCTCAGGTGGCTTGGGGTATTCGATAGCATCCTTAGTTGCGAAGAAGATATTTTCTGGAGTATCAGTCAAGGGAGTAAAATCTAAAGGTTTAAAGCGGCGATTTTTCTTCACATCTCTCTGCTCTTTCCTACCGTCATTCTCCCTCTTCTGGCCACCAGATTCCTTTTTGTTAGAAGCAACATTGTTACTCTTAACCTCAGCCACGTCTACTTTTGCTGGCATAGGACGGCTTTCTAAGTGCATGAATTCATCGGCCTTCTTGTAAAACTTCTTAAGTGAATTTGGCTCCTTCATCTTTAGCCATTTTCCGAATTCACTTGATTTATCAATAGCTCGCATCAAGTAAGTCAGAATCATCCGAGGCTCTGCATTATCAACTTCAGCCAAGGCTATATTGAAGCGGTTTAAGAAAGATTTGATAGACTCTCTAGGGCTTTGTTCGAGGCTGGAAAGTGACATTATGTCCTTGGCCTTCGAAGCATATAACCTGAACTGATCTTTGAATTTCCGAGTTAGATTGGAGAACTGATCCACGGATCGAACTGGCAGCTTTGTGAACCAAAGCAGGGCCACTCCCTCCAAGTACACAGGAAAGTATCTGCACTTGATCTCGTTTGTTGCTCTGGCACCTGTCATATGCCAGTCATACTTGTATAAGAACTGGTTAGGATCGCTTGTCCCCCGATAAGCTGGAATGGTGGGAGGAACAAACTTCTTCGAAAATTCAGCCTTCAGAATTCTTTCAGTAAAAGGAGTTCTACTTGGAGCAAACCCTCAGTCACTTTCATCTTCCTCCCTTCGCATGCTATCCTTCATAATTTGTCGAATCATTCCCGAGAGGTACTCCTCATCGTTTGGAGGCCCCACGGGACAGACGTCGGCTACTTTTTCGGAAGTTTGTCTGGACAAACGTTCACGAAGAGTTGGCTGCGGCCTTGAACCTCCAGCTTGGGGAGGTGCCCCTTCGGCGGTGCCATCTGCCCTCTGAGGAATACTTTTCCCTTGGGAATCATGAACATCCTCAGCAAAGGTTTCTTCATTATTTTCTGGTTGCTGGTTAACTCCAAGCAAAGCATTCAACTTGTCCAACATCACAGTGTTTTGGGCTTCCATTTGTTGATACAACCCAGACACTACATCATCCAACTCCGCCCTTGTGACTCCAATAGTAGGAGCCGTTTGATTTGACGCGGGAGAAGTGGCGGTGTTGTCATAAGCATTTCCAGATCTATTAGATTTACTTTTCCTTCCAGGAGCCATAATTTCGGATAGACTTCTGGTTTTTAGGGAGAGTGTTTCCACAAATCTTTGTGAAGCAATGATGAGAGCACCCCTGAGTTCAGTCTCTCAATGAAAGCACCAAAAATGTTAACGCTAAAAATGTATGCTAACACCCCGGTGTGATTTATGATGTAGTGAAAGCACCACCCGTTGGTATGGGAACTAAAAGGAAGCAGAAAATAGCAGGAAATAGTAAAGAGACAATAATTTTTATAGTGGTTCGGCTCAAAGTCAAGCCTACGTCCACTTAATCTCCTCTATTGCTGATTTGATTACAAACTTTACAACAATTCTTCAATTACAACACAATTAAGACAGTTTGTTAGAACTTTGATGCAGAAAAGCTCTTTGAATTCATGTTGAATGAACTTGATCTTTTCCAAAGGTTCTTTGTAGTGTCTTTTGCATTATAAGTGTTGGAGCAAGAATAGAAGTCATGAAAACAGCAAAGTCTTGGCGCTCCAGAAAAATCATCCCCTTTGAAGTGCGGAGTAGGCGTGGTATTTATAGGAGGAGTTGAGCTTAGGTCGGCCATGTCATAGGTCGTGAGCGACCTAGGAAGTTGCGACCTAAGAGCGATTCCGAGGTAGCATAAGTCGTCAGCGACCTAATCGAGCCATCCTGGATGAGATATATGCTGTGAGCGACTTAGCATGTGTAGCACAGGAGTTATCTCGGCTTGCTTAGGTCGTAAGCGACCTAATGGAAGAGGCAGTGCGCATGCGGCTTAACTCTGAAGCTTGCTAGGTTGTTAGGTCGTATTTTCCTTAGCTCGTTAGGTCGTTGCCTTCATTGAGTTGCTAGGTCATTAGGTCGCAGGTGTCTTTAGGTTGCTAGGTCGCTAGAGCTTCTTAGGTCGTTGAGGTGTGCCATATTGAGCCGCTCTATGCTTTAGGCCGTTAGGTCATGCCCTGCTATAGGTCGTTAAGTCGCTTATGCCTTGGATAGTCGAGTCGCTTATTCCCTTAGGTCGTTGAGTTGAATAGGTCGCTTAGTCATGAATAAGAGAGGTGTTAACAATTATCAAACAATTTTTTTTCAATTATAAATTTTACAACTTATTTTTCTCGTTTTCATCAATTTTATACTTGAGTATATTCACATTTTTATTTTAACTCAAGATTTACATCACTTTCTACCCTAAGTATTTTTATATTCTATCAATTTCAATTTTTATAAGCTATATAAACTTATTATTTTCAATCCAACAATTTCCACTTACATTTTATTTTGATCACAGTTTTATAACTTATAGTTATTTAATCACTTTATAATTCATATTTATATTCAATTCAATCGACTATTAATAATTATTTCAATTCACATTATTAGTTCCCTTCTTTTATACACATCCAATTTCTTTTCATTCAATTAATTCACATTCCTTCGTCACCTTATATATCACTTAGTAACCATTCCGTAAAATTCATTTTACAACTTAATTTCATATTCTAATTGTTATTAATCAGCATTCCGAACCATATTTCATTCACTAATTCATTTTCAATTCAATCCTTTTAATTAGTTCACTTCACTAATTTATTCCTTCAACTTAATTTAAGTCAAATTCCATTTTACCTTTCTCCATTTAAATTTTATTCCAAACTTCAATTTTCACACCTCTTTCCTTATTAATATCATCTTCCACTTATACGTTTTTTTTAAAACTTATGTCTGAAATTCTCTAGAACATTTAATAAGGATTCCAAAATTTTTAAACGCCCGGTATTTATTTCAAATCACTTTGAAGTCAAATATATATACACTCTCTTTGGTTTAACAAAACACTTCCTTGGATTTTCATAATCAACCTGATTTTATCCAAAACAATTCCTTTCATAATTTTTAAACAAAACTTGTTTGCTCAAAAAATCCGAATCAAATCAATTTCGGCAGCAATCTGTCCCTTGGAAACTCGAAAATGAATACTGATGATGAGGCCGTCATCATCAGAATTAATTTTTCCAACGACTGAAGTGAGTTCAGTGCTATATCACTTCCAAAATCCATTTAAAACCATTTCCTATTCAACATATACCAAAATAATTATACTATTATTCATTTTCAAATACGTTGGAAAATATTTCCAAAAATCTCCAGGATTTAATTTTTCCAAATTCCGACTTGAACCCATTTTTAGTTTTTAACTCATTTGTATAATTAATACTTATACAATCTCCATTTGGTTATATATAACTATTTCAATTTTATATTCTTGTCTTGATTATAATAATAACATCCAAATACATTACTACAAAAAATTTCAAAAAATTATTCCTTTTATATCAAAATATAGTTTGGGTAAAATTATTTCATTTACCCACTTCAAAACCATACCGTGTCAGTTTATCATGCTCAATTGTTTAGAAACTCCTATCGATCTATTGGCGTCCCACTACTCGACCAAAATTTATATACCACTCAACAGATAAATCAACACAATATAAAACAATTTATAATCACTAACAAATACACGCTCATATCTATTAATACACTCAAACTCATTCTTGGGTACTGCTGACCTTATCTCTAATGAGTAATCCCCACCAAATCCAAGGTTCTCTCTTAACCTTCAACTCTGATACCAAGTGTAGCGACCCGCAGTTCCGTACCCCACTACAACAAAAATACCCTATTACAACGTCCTTTTTACAACGGGCATATTCTGCCCGTTGTAATAGACGGCTATTACAATGATCGTTTTAGGACCATCGTAATAGATGCTCTGTCCGACGCCCTTCTTACAACTTGCATTATTTTCCCGTTGTAATAGAGAGATATTACAACGATCAACTTCTGCCCGTTGTAATGGAAGTATATTTTACAACATTCAGGAAATGCCCGTTGTAATAGATCGACTACGAAATTAGGGCACTTCTCTCCCAGTTATCACGTGGTTTATCGACAACGAAATTAGGGCCCGTTGTAACAAAGGACCGAAGTAAATTTTTAACTTTTTATCCAGTTTATCGACTACGTATTTCATTTTCCAGACTACGAAATTAGGGCACTTCTCTCCCCACACAAACGAAATTTATCTTCTCTCCACTTCCCGAAATTAGGGCACTACGTATTTTATCTTCTCTCCACTTCGCGATCAATGAAATCGAGGAATTCAGGATTCAAAATTGGTGAAGAGCGAATAGGTTTGTGCTTTTCGTATCTATGGTTTGTGCTTTTCGTATCCGATTGATGATTGCATCTAGGGTTTTGATTATGTGTGATTTAGGTTTTCTATCTGTTGATTTTCTATCTATTGATTTTCTATCATGCATTTGTTTGATATTTAGTTCCTTAATGATGATTGTTGTTATGTCAAACTCATCTGTTGATTGTTTGCTGGTGTTGTTGGGAAGCAAACAAATAAGTCTGTTTTGCCTTTTGTTGAGGTGAGGATGCCAATGGTTGATGATGTGCATGGATGGTGTTCCCAGGCTTTGACTAAGATTTATGGATCTTCTATGGGTTTAGTAAGCCATTAGAAAGTGAATGAGTATTGTTGTATATTGCTGTGTGTGTGGGCTGTGGGGATGTTTCTTGTTGTCTGTGTGTGTGTGTCTGTCCGTTGTCATTTGGATCTGTGTAGTATTTGCTCTTTTGTTCGTTATCGATGTTGGTGGGAGTATTGAGTAGTTTGGTACTTTTTGCTGGAGAGGATAAATGTACGAGTTCGTAAAAGTCAGCAATGTAATAAGCTTGTTCTATTTGTATATGCAATGTCACTAGCAATCTTTAAAATTTCATTCCATTGCAGTCAAAAATCGTACATAAGAGCATTCAATCAGTGGTTTGCTGGTAGTACAAGGGGATTTAATTCTGAAAGCTGTTGCTGGGTAATAGTAGTTCACTGCCTGTTATGCAACAAGTTATTAAGATTTGTAAAACTTACATGATGTTTGAGTAGCAAAAACGATATCTCCTACTTTTACCATTTCATTCCTCTTTGTTCAAGCCGTGACTAAAATCTTCGGGTTCTTGGCTTCCACTAGTTTACGCGAAAAATGATTTATATAAATATTTAGTTATGTTTTTACATTGAAATCATGTATAGTTAATTTAAATTTTTATTTTCAAATTGAAACATTTAATATATTTTTATTAGTTTGATTGTTATTTATATTATTGATTAATAAATAACAAATTTGCAAATGATGTTTTTTCGTTCGACACTTTGTAGCATAATTGAAAAACAAGGAGAACGGGCATCAACGTAGACTTTTATAATTTGATTTAAAAACTAATTTAAACATACCAAATCCTTTTGACGGTACACAAAAGATCTCGAGCCACCCCTACCATTTCTAATATGGTAACAAATTTCTAATATGGTAACAAATTTCTAATATGCTTTTAAAATACTTAAAGTTTTCCCCTACTATTGACTTGTACCAGCTACCCCAACATATTTGCTTTCATTATATTCGAAATTTAGTGTTGCTTTGGTCATGCAACTTTTTTATTTCGAGGCTGAACTTGATTTGTACATAACTTTTGATTCTTTTATCTGATTTTGATGATCTTGCACATTCGGGAAAACCTAAAACATAAGTTATAACTTTCATTTGAAATGTTTTGTGAAATTTTGAAGCTTTCATGGTCAAAAACGCAGTTTTAGGCTGTTGTCCTACACTTATAATACTATTTTATTATCCAATCAACTCATTAAAGATAGATATCAAAAGTTGCTTCAAAAAAATAAAAAACATACACATATTTAATGGATTTCAATATTGTTAAAAGCAGAATATAATGTGCTTTTACTAATAGTTTCGAAATACAACAATCAGAGTCTCTGAAATTTATATACTGGATGCATATAGGTAATGATATAGTGCAATTAGATGATTTCAATTTAATTTTTTTGAATTAAAAAAACAGTAAGGTTATGTATTTATATTCAAGATGGGATTGAATTTAGAATCCTAAGTGAAAAAGGACTTTCTTAAGCATATATGTTTCTCATTCATCTAAAAATCCTTAGCAAAATACTTTAAAAGATGAATCAGTAGTAAACGCGTAAAATAATTATAATTCTGAGGAAGATTTTTTTTAATATCTAGAAAACCATATAAAAATAGTGCATTTTTTATAAATGTTTCTAGCAGAATATTTTGAATTAACCAGATATTTTTACTACCTGGAACTATAACATATCAGTCCACTTAATTTGATGGGTATTAATAACATTCAAACTATAAAATATTAACATATACAACACATACAACAAGATAGTTCTTTATAAAAATATGTGGCTTAGCGGCATTACTACGACTATGTTCTTTTTACAACTATTGTCTGTATCACTGAGAGGACTTCTACCTAAATGGACAAGGAATGCATTACTGTGACTATGTTCTTTTTACAACGACATTTGCCAAAGAGTGCTTGATAAAGATAAATTAGAATCCATCGAGAATTAGGTCGCATTAACACTATGCGATCTTGAGAGATTTTTTCCTCCTTTTTTTGACATCATGATTCATTTGACAATACATTTAGCGAGGGAAGCAAGAATTTGCTGGCCAGTACAATATCGGTGGACGTATCCATTTGAGAGGTAAAATTCGGCATTAGTACTTATAGTAGTTAATAATACATGTGCTAATGATAATATTTTACTTATGCATCTTGATTATATATGAGAACACTGAAGGGGTATGTTAAAAATCAAGCACGGCCTGAAGGGTGCATAGTTGAGCGCTATTATGTTGATCAATGCATGAAGTATTGTGCTGGATATATTAATGGTGCATTAGAAATTGGATAAAGGAAAAATAGAAATGAAGTGGAACAAAGTGATTCCATACTCGAGGGGCGTCCTATTTCCAAAGGAAAACCTATGGTAGTCACTAAGGAGGTGATTGTTGCCGCTCATCGGTATGTGTTGTTTAATACCGAGGAAGTGGAGCCTTATATAAAGTAAGCATAAGTTCAGTTCAATTATTTTGTGTGAAATAAATTAGATTTTGACTTGTATGTTTACATATATAGGATGCACAGTGAGGAATTGAAACGTTTGCATCCCCGGCTTTCACGAGAAGATTTGGAACTTTCATAGCTGCATTCAGAGACTTTTAGTCATTGGTTAAAAAAAAAGGTTGACAGTGTTATATCTTTTAAGATGGATAAGTTCGACATAGAAGTATATGTTATTGTGATTAGTCTTTATATTTAACATTATGCTTTTCCAGGTTAAAGATGATAGAAATACATCCGAAGTGTAACAGCCCTAGATTTTTGTATATATTTTATTTGACTTTATTATATTTTGAAAACTATTTTAAACTTGTTTTATTTCAAACATTTCATTTTTAAATATAAATGTTGATTATTATGTAACTTTTAATTTCAAACTGGTATAAATTGAACATTTCCTGAAAAAGGGATTTCTGGTCAAACTGGTCAAACTTTGACTTTTAAAACTTCAAATTTAAATTGTTTAAAATATTAAATTTTATCTTTTATTATGAAAATAGACTTAATAACATGAATACTGCTTTTTGTTTTGTTGAAAACGGAATTAAATTGTAAAAGTTATGTACATTTCAATTTTGAGTATAATTTGTTTTATTTTGCAATTTTGCCTATTTTAAATTTTATAAATCATATTTTCTTTGTCATATTTTATTTTAAAATGTGTTAATATGTTATTTTATGTATATTTTTGTCTTTTAATATTTTTGAAGTGATAATAAAACTTTTCCAAAATTTATTGCATTTATTAAAGACTAGTTTCTATTTTTCTACTATATTCTTCATTTAAATTTTATTTAATTAAAATTTATTTATTTATTTTTGTGAATGCATTTTTATTTTATGTTCTTATCTTTATTTATAAATATTTTTCCAAGTCCATACAATTTTCCCTAAGTTTATTTCATTTATTTTCAAATTTTCTAGACTAGTTTTTATTTTGTACTATTTTCTTATTTTAATCATATATAATTAATATTTATTTATTTATATTTTGTATATTTGTTACATTTTCGAATTGAAACTGAATTTTTAATTATTTTCAGTTATTTAAACTTATTAAAAAGAAATAAAAGTGATTTGAAAGGTTTGTGGCTTTTTATTTCCTAAGGCCTTTTGAATTCCCACCTTTTCACATTTCAACATTACTTTTCATTCAATTGGCCATAACTCCTCATTCTTTCAGCTGCATATCTCATTTTGCAATTCACGTGAAAACATCACTTTCTCATTCCTCATTCACATATGTTTTCAGATCTGAAGAAAAAGAATTGTAATGTCTTCCTCTTTTCTATTCTTTTTCACCTTCTTTTATTGATTTTCCTTTGTAAATTGCCTTGAAATCTTCATGCTTTGCTCGGCCCATAGCCTCACCATCACCACCATCGACCACATTCCCTTCCTCCCCACTAAATCCACGGCCAAACCATCATTCTCCACTGACATGAAAGTGCCATGGCCTCCCCTTGAGCAAAACTCCACAAAAACATTGAAAACTCTACAATTATCGCCTACCCGAGCCATGTATGCAACCTTCCCTTCATTTTACACCACCACCACCACCATAGGCTGCCACCACCACCTTTTCCAGACCTCCCCACACCACTCCAACCTCTGTCCAGACCTGAGCTTGAATGGCCAAGCATATAACCCCATGACCGAGCCCTTTTGGTTGCCAAAAACCATGTTTTAGCCTAAACCCCTTCACATCCCTGTGTTGTAACTTCCTCCATCATGTTCTACCTTGTAGCCTTACCTTTTCCAGACCCATACCTGATCCAAACCAAGTACAAACCTGACCTAATTGATCCCCTAGGCCATGCAAACAAGTAGAGAAAGCAAGGTAAAAAGTTTCGTATTCAAACTGCTTTTTGTTTCAAAGTTATTCAAATTCAATCGTATTGATTTTTAACTATTATTTTGGTTTTGTTTTTGGGTTGTAACACAAGATCTATAACTTGGATCTCGCTCTCCACTCTCAAGTCATTCCCGTGTTGTCGTGCCTTCGTAGTGTCAGTATTGTGTGCTTTTGTGGCTATCTCCAGCTTTTAACATGTGAGTTATTCTCACCAGACAGTGTATACCTATATAATTAGTAAATTGACCACTTTTGAATCTGTAAAATGCATCACCATATTATATCTGCTATGTTATGATTATATGATGTTCACCCATGCTTAAACACCTGTTATATCATATGTTACTGTTATATTATGTTGTTCTGTTATTTTATCAGTTTATCACACTGCAAGTTCCCTTTAGATTAGAATCACTATGGGTTGAAATGATACATACCCGAACGGACTTTAGAATAAGAGAAAATCGTTATGGACTGAAATGATAGGCCTGAATGATTTTCAATTATTTCATTTGCTTGGGATTGCGGGTTTGAAATGATCAAACCCGGGTATCTTTGTAAATTACGGGTTGAAATGATAAATTACCCGTATCACTTTACCTAGGCTAGAAAATGAAATACAGACCCGTTGTTAAAATATGTTTTATAATTTTTTTTTATTATTTTAGAAATGTAAATATTATAATATTTTGACTTAAACTAAATAAAAATGATTTTTGTAAAGCATTATTGATTTTCTGAAAATTTATAAGTGAAATAAATTAATGGTAAAATTAGAAAATTTGAAATGTAAGTTATTTTGGGAAATTTTAATTTGGTGATAATTGGAATTTAAATTAAATATGAAATGTGATACATTCATGATAATTTGTATTAAAGTGAATTTAAATGATTTTATTTTATATTAATGATTTTGAATAAAGTTAAAATGTGAAATGAATGAATATTTAAGTTGAAATTTTGAAATATAACTAAAATTGGAAATTTGTGAATTTGGCTTAAAATGAATTTTAAGTTAAGTAAATAAAAATGGAATTAAGTTATATTTGAAAATTTAAACTTAAGTGTTAAGTTAATTTAATTTAATGAATTTATAATTTAATATTGGAATTTAATAAGTGAATTATTATTAAATTTTGATTTTTGAATGGAGGTTTAACTTTATAAAATCATGAATATAAGGGTATTTGAATGATTGTTTTAAAAGTGAAATTATATGATTTTATAAGTTAAAAATGATTTATATAAAAATATAATTGTTGTGAAGTTATACTAAATATTTGAAGTTAATTAACTGCATTTCTGAAATGCTATTAATTCTAATGTAAATGATAATACAACATTTGTAAATGTTGTAGTTGATAATAATGAACCAAATGGCTGAATTTAATTAAAGGCTATTATGGCATTTTTGTAAATGTTATAATGGTTGAATTTAACTAAGTTTATTTGAAACTAATGTAACCCTATTACAGCATTTTAAATGCTGTCTTTTGTTAAATTGAACTGTTTTAAATGTGACTTTCCATAGCATTTTCTAAATGTTGCGAAAGTTGAATTTTCATTGTTTTAATTAATTTAAGTGAACGAATGAACTTTGAAAGATTAAAATTTTGGAAATTTAATAATTTAATTATTTAATATAATAACTTCATTTTATGATTTAAAATGAAGTAATTTGTTTCGTAATATAAACTATTTTGAAATATGATATTTTGATATGGATTTTTGAATGATATTGAATTTTGAAATGATATTTGATTTCGAAATATAAATTACCAATTTTGAAATTTTAACCACGGGATGTATTTAATTTATGGTTTAACTGATCCTTAGAGGATGGGCGATCCCAAGCATCCTTTAAGTTATTATGCATTACTGCTACAGTTCACTTGAGTTGGTTTACATTATATAAGTATATATTGTCCTGACTCGAGTGTTTTGTATTTTGCTTTACGCTCGGGTCAGCCTGAGTATTTACAGCTTAGATTTGGATCTCTTTCTGGAGCTAGGAATCGTTGGAGATTCTGCTTATCTAGTTATCTATCCATTCCAGTTTCAGTTGTTCTATTTCAGCTCTGGTATTATAAACTTCTATGTATTTGAGATTTCTATTGTATATGTTTTCAAACAGATATTATGTATTTTGTTTTGAAAGTTTGTTATAGTAGCTTCATGAACTGCTATGGTTTTTATATTCCGCTGCGAGTTATTCTGATATGTTCTGTGTCTGTGATTCTGTGTATTTGATTTTAATTGCTCCAAATTTTATTACAATCTGTTATTTTGAATTATTCAAGTCAGACATGCGTGGATTATTGTCGATTTGAATGGTCCAAAATAGTGGGTCGTTACAGTTGGTATCAGAGCTTTGGTTTTAGGCAAACCTTAGCCTACGGAGCAAAAACTCATTAGAGATAGGGTAGAAATACCCTAGAATGAGTGAAATCAATCTCAGAATCATTTCTTTGTGAGAGGACGTATTTTTGAAGTATAAAATGATTTTTAAAGAATTTTCAAAGATTATTTTGATATAAATTTCCTTGCTTTGAAAGTAAAATATTTCTTAAACTTCATTCCTTTCGTATCCACCTTGTTAGTAATTTCTTTGATTAGGATCCTCTAAAATTTTGAACTTCTCTCTTGATTGATCTAGATCCATTGTTGATAGGAATCTATTTTGAGTATGGCAAAATCAGTAGTTTGTTAAGTTGTTTTGAGTAAACTCTGTTGTATCTTTTGCTTAGCTAAAGTTGTCCAACTAAAGATATTTATGCTTCTGTTTTCGTATGTTATGAATTCGAGTCTTTCCAAATTTTTATGGGAATTTTTCTGTATCGATATAGGTTATATATCTCTAATCTTCGTTTGGATTCTTATCGAATAAGATTCCTTTGAATTTTGGAACGCTCCCACTTGTTCTGAAATCCATTCCTGTCTCCCCTAATTGTATTCTTTTGATTTTGGAGCATTGCATCACTCCACTTTGTATGACCTTTATAGGGTGGCGATTCCGCCAATCTTTGAATGATTATAATTGGCATTGATTCATCGGAGATTTCTGTATCCTCGGTTTACGATGTTTTCTATCTTCTGCTATATTTAGATTCTATCTCTGGCAATCGAAGGTCGATTTGCCTTAGATTTTCGCATCGATTATATTCCTGAAGTCACGGTTGACCAGTTAAGGTCGCCCGCGATTCATATAGGCTTATCCATCTTCTATTTGGTAATTTAATTATCTTATCTTCGTTTGAGCCTATCTTTGAATTAGAATTCTATTTGATTAGAGTCCTTCTAAATTTGAATCTCTGTTTTGCTTTGAAATCCATCCTTGAATCGTCCCTTGGAAAGTTTGTGGTTGATTGTCTTTTGAAAATTGTGTATTCATCATAGTTTTTATTTTGATAAGGATGGCCATATTTTTATATAAAGATGAAATGTTTTTGATAAGGATTATATACTTTTTAAAAAAATGATAATTTGAGGTTTTGAAAGGATTTGTAATTTTGAAAAAAAAAAACTATATAAGAAATTTGATTTATAACTGAAGGATTTTAAATTTGAAATTCGAGAATTGAACTCCGGTATTTTGAAATTGGTTTTAAGATTTTGAAATATATAATAATATGATTTAAAAGTATTTTC
This sequence comes from Allium fistulosum, assembly GCA_030737815.1. NCBI lineage: Eukaryota > Viridiplantae > Streptophyta > Magnoliopsida > Asparagales > Amaryllidaceae > Allium > Allium fistulosum. The sequence continues at coordinate 99,833,245 of CM060906.1, read as the reverse complement.
CGAATAAGAAATGTTTCAAATGATTTTAATAAGTTTTTGATGAGTTTCGAAGAAATTTCAAAAGAAGTTTGAGTAAATAGAAGTCCAGAACTCACTTATGTCGCTGGAAAATAATTTCGGTGATGAGTGCACGCATCATCGACATTGATTTTCGAGTTTCAGAGTGAGGGAAAGGCCACTTTAATAGCATTTCTATGCGAGTGATTTTGTGAAACCATTTTGATTTCAAATTTCGAAGTAAGATTTGATACTCGAAAGATATATGTATATTTGAAATGATTTGAAGTAAGCCGGTGTTCGTTCCTCGAGTTTTGGATTTGATATAACGCTATCTATTAAAATTAATTTACTAATTTGAGCTGATTTCCAACTCTTGAAATTGAAAATGATTTCTTCAACTATTTTGAAGGTTCGAGCACTTCCAAATCAAGGTTAACTTTTCAAAGCTAAGAAATTTCGAAAAGTATAAAGTATATAAGTTTGGTGTGTATGTTTGAAGTATGTAGTAATATGATTTAAATAAGTGGAAACTGTTTTGTTAAGTAAATGAATAAGGAAATTTTAATTTTTTCTAATATGAAATTTAGATTTTTGAAATGTTTCGAAAAGAATTTGGTCTTCAAAATATTTTGAATAAAGTTTAGTTTAAATGTTTTAACTTAGTAACATCTTTATGAAACTATATTTAACAAGTTGGAATAAATATATAAGTTGTATGTATGCTGTTTTATTCGCATAATTACTTTGATCCAGGTTTGAGTACACAAGTTCGAGGTGAATTACACCATTTCGCGTTAGGATTGTTCATTCGATTCTTGATGGCGAATATTTGATATGGATTTTGGGCTTGATTCTAGAATTCTCTATCATAGTATATGGCTATGCAAGGAGACTGATGGCTTCTAGTCGAGAAACCATATCGAAAATCCGCATTAGGGAAGTCGAATGGACAATACTAGTTCGAAAGCGAACTTGTGTGATCGAGCGAGCGATCAAATGTGATTCTGCGAAATGATGACGTATGTACATCTTATATTCTAATATCATTGATATATTTTGACGCTGAAATTGAAGCTGTCATGTTAGAATATCTTTGCTTACTAAAAAGAAAATTTCCAATTTAAATTACAAAGATATATAACCCATAAAAGCAAAGATATTCAAATCCCATATGGCTCTTCATACAGCGAAATTTATTTTGAAAATTTTGATCCTTATATAAGATAGACCTTACGTAAGTATAAGATGGTTTTGAAAACATTTGATTTTGAAAATAAATTGGTTGACTTAAATTATACTGATTTGGAAATTTGGATTTATTTTCTAAATCTAATATTTTGGAAACTTTGAAACTAAAGATATTTAATTTGAGAAGAAGTAATTTGGTGAAATTGTATATGATTTTTGAAATTGAACTGATATTGAAACAAATTGAAATTTGAGAACCTTGTGTTACTAAACACTTGATTTGGGAGTTGTCGAACTTATATAAAATTGATTTGTATGAGTATGAAATTGATTCGAAAACTATAGATTTGAAAAGGTACTCAATTTGAAAGTGAAATCTTATATATAATGGATATTATATCAGTACGATATTTGAAAGTGATTTGAAAAGGTAATATATGATACATATTTTCGAAGTAAAGATATGGAAAGTGCCTTCTGCTTGATATCCGATTTGTGGCCACATCTTGGATTCATTCTATCGATATTATTCTCTCTGATTTTTGGTTTTCCGGATATGATACTCGAGTGTCCTTCGAATTCCATGGCGTTACCCATGGTCTTACGAACTCGACTGCATAGCGTAATTCGTAAGGCAGTGATTGCTTAAAAGGTACGGATGTTTCCTGGGGGATCCAGGCGTAACCATTGTGTATCTGCGATCTATGGTCATGTTAGTGGCGTAATCCGCAAGGCAGAGATTGCTTAAGGGGTATGGATGTTTCCTGGGGGATCCAGGCGTAACCATTTTTATGTATCCTGCGGTCCACCGTTTTGTTGCATGGCGAAATTCGCAAGGCAGTGAATGCTTAAAAGGTACAGATGTTTCCTGGGGGACCCAGGCGTAACCATTGTGTATCTGCGATCCATGATTTGATTCGTTTTTGTTTGGATTGTACTTTCCATATCTGTTTTTAAAGGTTTTCCCAGTATTTTCACTAGGTGTTGAAACAAGTCTACTAAGTACCTGGAGAATTCTAGCTTTGCGCCTGATCAACGCACTACCAGAGTCTGCAGGAATGAGGATAAACTTGTTAAGACATCGAGTTATAAAAGTATTTTGATAAAATATTATATAAATGATACTTTGATCAGTTATTTCCTTTTTAAAGGATTTTAAAGTGTTTTAAATATTTTACCTCTTTAACCAACACTTTTAATAAATGGCTCATCCTTGTCTTTCATCCTATTTTCCCTTCTTGCTATTCCTATTCTCCACCTTGTTAAACTTACCTATAACAACAGTTATCAGGTATAATTTTAATATTCTTGTCATCTTGTCTTAATCCTATTCCATTCTATCTTTTTCTGTGTTTTCCATACTTCATTCCTTTTCGAGGACGAAAAGATTTGAGTGGGGGAGAGTGTAACAGCCCTAGATTTTTGTATATATTTTATTTGACTTTATTATATTTTGAAAACTATTTTAAACTTGTTTTATTTCAAACATTTCATTTTTAAATATAAATGTTGATTATTATGTAACTTTTAATTTCAAACTGGTATAAATTGAACATTTCCTGAAAAAGGGATTTCTGGTCAAACTGGTCAAACTTTGACTTTTAAAACTTCAAATTTAAATTGTTTAAAATATTAAATTTTATCTTTTATTATGAAAATAGACTTAATAACATGAATACTGCTTTTTGTTTCGTTGAAAACGGAATTAAATTGTAAAAGTTATGTACATTTCAATTTTGAGTATAATTTGTTTTATTTTGCAATTTTGCCTATTTTAAATTTTATAAATCATATTTTCTTTGTCATATTTTATTTTAAAATGTGTTAATATGTTATTTTATGTATATTTTTGTCTTTTAATATTTTTGAAGTGATAATAAAACTTTTCCAAAATTTATTGCATTTATTAAAGACTAGTTTCTATTTTTCTACTATATTCTTCATTTAAATTTTATTTAATTAAAATTTATTTATTTATTTTTGTGAATGCATTTTTATTTTATGTTCTTATCTTTATTTATAAATATTTTTCCAAGTCCATACAATTTTCCCTAAGTTTATTTCATTTATTTTCAAATTTTCTAGACTAGTTTTCATTTTGTACTATTTTCTTATTTTAATCATATATAATTAATATTTATTTATTTATATTTTGTATATTTGTTACATTTTCGAATTGAAACTGAATTTTTAATTATTTTCAGTTATTTAAACTTATTAAAAAGAAATAAAAGTGATTTGAAAGGTTTGTGGCTTTTTATTTCCTAAGGCCTTTTGAATTCCCACCTTTTCACATTTCAACATTACTTTTCATTCAATTGGCCATAACTCCTCATTCTTTCAGCTGCATATCTCATTTTGCAATTCACGTGAAAACATCACTTTCTCATTCCTCATTCACATATGTTTTCAGATCTGAAGAAAAAGAATTGTAATGTCTTCCTCTTTTCTATTCTTTTTCACCTTCTTTTATTGATTTTCCTTTGTAAATTGCCTTGAAATCTTCATGCTTTGCTCGGCCCATAGCCTCACCATCACCACCATCGACCACATTCCCTTCCTCCCCACTAAATCCACGGCCAAACCATCATTCTCCACTGACATGAAAGTGCCATGGCCTCCCCTTGAGCAAAACTCCACAAAAACATTGAAAACTCTACAATTATCGCCTACCCGAGCCATGTATGCAACCTTCCCTTCATTTTACACCACCACCACCACCATAGGCTGCCACCACCACCTTTTCCAGACCTCCCCACACCACTCCAACCTCTGTCCAGACCTGAGCTTGAATGGCCAAGCATATAACCCCATGACCGAGCCCTTTTGGTTGCCAAAAACCATGTTTTAGCCTAAACCCCTTCACATCCCTGTGTTGTAACTTCCTCCATCATGTTCTACCTTGTAGCCTTACCTTTTCCAGACCCATACCTGATCCAAACCAAGTACAAACCTGACCTAATTGATCCCCTAGGCCATGCAAACAAGTAGAGAAAGCAAGGTAAAAAGTTTCGTATTCAAACTGCTTTTTGTTTCAAAGTTATTCAAATTCAATCGTATTGATTTTTAACTATTATTTTGGTTTTGTTTTTGGGTTGTAACACAAGATCTATAACTTGGATCTCGCTCTCCACTCTCAAGTCATTCCCGTGTTGTCGTGCCTTCGTAGTGTCAGTATTGTGTGCTTTTGTGGCTATCTCCAGCTTTTAACATGTGAGTTATTCTCACCAGACAGTGTATACCTATATAATTAGTAAATTGACCACTTTTGAATCTGTAAAATGCATCACCATATTATATCTGCTATGTTATGATTATATGATGTTCACCCATGCTTAAACACCTGTTATATCATATGTTACTGTTATATTATGTTGTTCTGTTATTTTATCAGTTTATCACACTGCAAGTTCCCTTTAGATTAGAATCACTATGGGTTGAAATGATACATACCCGAACGGACTTTAGAATAAGAGAAAATCGTTATGGACTGAAATGATAGGCCTGAATGATTTTCAATTATTTCATTTGCTTGGGATTGCGGGTTTGAAATGATCAAACCCGGGTATCTTTGTAAATTACGGGTTGAAATGATAAATTACCCGTATCACTTTACCTAGGCTAGAAAATGAAATACAGACCCGTTGTTAAAATATGTTTTATAATTTTTTTTTTATTATTTTAGAAATGTAAATATTATAATATTTTGACTTAAACTAAATAAAAATGATTTTTGTAAAGCATTATTGATTTTCTGAAAATTTATAAGTGAAATAAATTAATGGTAAAATTAGAAAATTTGAAATGTAAGTTATATTGGGAAATTTTAATTTGGTGATAATTGGAATTTAAATTAAATATGAAATGTGATACATTCATGATAATTTGTATTAAAGTGAATTTAAATGATTTTATTTTATATTAATGATTTTGAATAAAGTTAAAATGTGAAATGAATGAATATTTAAGTTGAAATTTTGAAATATAACTAAAATTGGAAATTTGTGAATTTGGCTTAAAATGAATTTTAAGTTAAGTAAATAAAAATGGAATTAAGTTATATTTGAAAATTTAAACTTAAGTGTTAAGTTAATTTAATTTAATGAATTTATAATTTAATATTGGAATTTAATAAGTGAATTATTATTAAATTTTGATTTTTGAATGGAGGTTTAACTTTATAAAATCATGAATATAAGGGTATTTGAATGATTGTTTTAAAAGTGAAATTATATGATTTTATAAGTTAAAAATGATTTATATAAAAATATAATTGTTGTGAAGTTATACTAAATATTTGAAGTTAATTAACTGCATTTCTGAAATGCTATTAATTCTAATGTAAATGATAATACAACATTTGTAAATGTTGTAGTTGATAATAATGAACCAAATGGCTGAATTTAATTAAAGGCTATTATGGCATTTTTGTAAATGTTATAATGGTTGAATTTAACTAAGTTTATTTGAAACTAATGTAACCCTATTACAGCATTTTAAATGCTGTCTTTTGTTAAATTGAACTGTTTTAAATGTGACTTTCCATAGCATTTTCTAAATGTTGCGAAAGTTGAATTTTCATTGTTTTAATTAATTTAAGTGAACGAATGAACTTTGAAAGATTAAAATTTTGGAAATTTAATTATTTAATATAATAACTTCATTTTATGATTTAAAATGAAGTAATTTGTTTCGTAATATAAACTATTTTGAAATATGATATTTTGATATGGATTTTTGAATGATATTGAATTTTGAAATGATATTTGATTTCGAAATATAAATTACCAATTTTGAAATTTTAACCACGGGATGTATTTAATTTATGGTTTAACTGATCCTTAGAGGATGGGCGATCCCAAGCATCCTTTAAGTTATTATGCATTACTGCTACAGTTCACTTGAGTTGGTTTACATTATATAAGTATATATTGTCCTGACTCGAGTGTTTTGTATTTTGCTTTACGCTCTGGTCAGCCTGAGTATTTACAGCTTAGATTTGGATCTCTTTCTGGAGCTAGGAATCGTTGGAGATTCTGCTTATCTAGTTATCTATCCATTCCAGTTTCAGTTGTTCTATTTCAGCTCTGGTATTATAAACTTCTATGTATTTGAGATTTCTATTGTATATGTTTTCAAACAGATATTATGTATTTTGTTTTGAGAGTTTGTTATAGTAGCTTCATGAACTACTATGGTTTTTATATTCCGCTGCGAGTTATTCTGATATTCTGTGTCTGTGATTCTGTATTTGATTTTATTTGCTCCAAATTTTATTACAATCTGTTATTTTGAATTATTCAAGTCAGACATGCATGGATTATTGTCGATTTGAATGGTCCAAAATAGTGGGTCGTTACACGATGTTAGTGAACAAATAAATTGGCTTTCATATGGACCTCGCCATCAAGTAATTTCTTATACTGGTTATATAATTAATGGTCGCCGTTTTCATACTAAAGACAATGATAAGTCTACACAAAATAGTGGTGTTTCCATTGAGGCAAGTATTGTTCGCATAGATGGATCGGTTGAGAAAGTAATATATTATGGTGTTTTGTGTGAGATTTTTTTGTTTGACTACCGCCAGTTTCAAATTGCCTTGTTTAAGTGTGATTGGACAAATATTGATCGTGGAGTTAAGGTCGAAGATGGATTTACGTTAGTCAATTTACATCAATTCCAAAATCAATTTGAAAGCGACCCTTTCATCTTGGCAACACAAGCCATACAAGTGTTTTTTGTAGAGACAGTAGTTTTTCTAATTGGTATGTTGTGCTAAGAGAACCCCCTAGAGGTTTTCATGAGTTGGAAAGCTATGATGAGGAGGATGAGTCAACTAGCAAATCGGTAGATGAGTCGCTACTTGATGATAGATATGTCGATGATGGGGATGAAAGTTATATAAGGAAGGATTGTGACGGTATTTTGGTATGATATAAGCATCTTTTATTGATATTTGTGTTACACGTAGTTATATTCGTAAATAGTGTAGTTATACATAGTTTTATACATAGTTATATTAATTAATCATGAATTATTAACCATGAATTTTGATTTGTAAACTTGGAAAAAAAATCTTTCTTTTGCAAAGTATTGCTATTGTATATTAGGATTTTCATACTTTACAATAATGATTAATTAGTGTGATGTTCTAATTATTTATATATATATATATATTATGTTTTTTTCGAGGTTCCTCCCTTAACGGAAGATAGTTGAACTTGAAGCATCAATGGGTAATATGGAGCAAGGTCAAGGAGAGGTAAAATATTAAAATTTTAATATGCACTTCTATTTTTTTTAAACTGACATTTCTTATATCATGACATAAATTTTTTATTTCCACACATAGTTTTCTGCATATGCATATTTTTTTTAAAAAAAATTTATTATATCAAGGATGAACCACAAAGGCACTGCATATGCAAGTCAGGCTGTCAGCAGCCCCCTGTTTGAATATGAAATAATTGTTGCGACCCACATGCAATAATAAACGAAACTTAAATGCGTTTCAAACTTGATTTTTGAATTTCATTAGATGGAACCCAGTCCATTAGATTCAAAAAGATCATTTTTAATGTTTCTAACCCTGTTACACAAACTATGGTGTACACTGGATCAACCACGATTTGTTCAAAACAGCTTAACCATCCAACAACAAAAAGTACGTGTTGGTTTTGCTATGTGAGCTATATATTTGAGTAAAAAATATTGTTTATCAAATATTATTTGACATCTTCCTCTACCCTCTACTCTACTTTCTTTCGGTCTTCATAATCCCATACATTCATATTAAAAAGCTCAATTAGACACATAATATGTGTTACGTAAATAGGAAAAATTCATTAGGCACTGTGTTCATTTTTTGTAATTTAAAACCCATATTTGTTTTAGATAAATTAATGGCCTATGTTTAGAGGTGCACATTGGTTTTTTTTCCTATGATACACAATTATAAAATGTTCATCCAACCATATCTACAAAACTGCTTATGTAGTTGTTGATCCATGCAATTAAAGTTGGAGACAACCTACCTCTGTTTGAATTTTTTTCGTTCAAATTTCTACAATTTGCAGAGTATTATCTTTGTAAAGAGCTTGTTATCTAATTGCCTTGATCTTATGTTGATTTATAACTAATTACATGTATGGTTTTTTAAAATTAAAGGCTTTTCCCTGCTCTTTTACCTATTTTATCCATTATTGCTTGAACTTTTTGTCATGTCTACTTAACATATGAAGAACTGGAGATCTGTCTTCATGTAAGCATCAAATAATGTTACAGCGTACGCAATCAACAATCAATACTTAGTTTCTAAAATGCTCAAATTCTTAAACTGGGTAATGCCCATTTTCTAAAACTGAGCAATGCCCAGTTTTCTAAAACTAAGCTATAGCTCTGCTTACAAACCGAGCATGCTTAGTTTCTAAAACTAAGCAATGCTTAGTTTTTAAACTGCATATTTAGTTTTTAAATTGAGCATTTATTCAATTTGTAAATGGAGCATTTGCCCACTTTTTATAAACAGTATTTCAAATTAGAGGTTAAAATCGAATAAATTACAATATTTAAATCGCGTATAACCAAAAATTATGTAGATTAGAGATTATATTTTCTAATTGTATTTTTTATGAAAAATGAGCATAACTCATCAACATACTTTTCTTTTCTGAATTTATTTTGCCAAACGTTAGTTCTATTCAATTTCAGGTTTTTATTTTATGTGAATGTGATTGAGCCAATCTGTACTTTATTAACTTGTTTGTTTTCTCGGTATTTTTTAACCTATGTTATATCAATTAAGAAATCGATATATCCTAAGTAGAAACAACGTTAATGGAATTCTGTTCTACGACATAAAATAGGGAAACAATGAAACTGAATAAATTAAGCTTTGGAAAAAATAAGTTATTCATTAAGCTTCTAACTAAGAAGATCAATAAACATAGATAAAAGAAAAGAATCTAATAAGCAATCAGCATGGTGATGATAAACTCCCATCTCATTTGCATGAATATCAACATAAACAATATCGAGAACACTAAGAATTCAACTTCTGCAGTGTAGCTAAGGAGCAGGCCAATAGAAGCAAGACTCCTAAGTGTTCAAGAAGTGGAAATTTACCACACGGTAACTTGTTTCATTTATGGTTTTTGGAGCAGTGTAGCTAACGAGCATGTATGATACATTATTGCTACTTGATTCAGGATCAGTGCCTGACTATGTCCACTTGACTTGAATTCTGATCTAGTAGTGATATTTCATACTGTACTAGAAATTATTTTGACTGTGTATGCTAATTTCAGATGTCAAAGGTAGCAACGAGATATTCAAAGAGGCAATCTCTAGCTGTAGTTGTAGCTTTACGTGCAAAAGGTAAGACTACTGGTGTGAAAACCAATGAAACAAGACGTGTTGATGTAGCTCATCATCTTCAAAGTTTAAACAGCAATGCTAGAAGATCCCCTCGGAAGCGTACTGAAATGCAGCCTCCACCCGTTCAAGTCCAGTCTTCAAATCTCAATCTGGCCCTTATTCAACTGAATCTCCAAATATCACTCACATAAACACAGACCCACTCAACGCCGTGGATGCCTTGAACAACCCAGATTATAATGATGGTATTCAACAAGAAACGTCAAGGAAAAAAAGAGGGAAGACGATGATGAAAACGTTTTCTTGTATGCCGAATGAAAAGGCCGAAATTGAATTCAACGATCGAGGTCAACCAATAGTCTCCAACTCTAAGCACTTATCATCCTATCTAGGTACCTTAGCAAGGGAGATGGTACCTTTGACCATTTCAAAGCGGAAAAAAGTCAACGCAAATTTAAAGAAAAATTTATGGACTTGTATTCAGGTATGAAATAAGTTGAGAACTTTTTTTATGAGAACATTTAGATGACTCATAATCCTCTTACATTGTTATCATTTTTCTAGTAAACGACAATTATAACATTGAGTCAAGAAAATTCCTATAAGCAACTAATTGCAAATGATCATGAATAGTTTGAGAAGTTTCTGTAATCTTGCACTATAGACTGTTATGTGCAAAATCGGTGCAAAATAAAATCTCTGCAAAGCTTAAGATGCTTCACATGTTTTGCATCTTTTTTCTTTCATACAAGTTAAACACAAGAAATGAATTACCTTATTGTACAAAATCGATTTGATGAGTTGGTATTATTAATGCTCTCTAAATGAGAAAGTTAAACCATACATTAAATAATCAACTTAAAACACCAAAAATGATTTTAAGGTCTGCATTTCACAGTTGATGTTTCAAACTTCGAACACAAGATGATCAGCATTATTATTGAAAGCGAAGAGTATAACTGCCTAAGATATAAATTTTAGTTAACATTTGCTTCAATTGTCATCAAAATACACTGAATAATATTTTATATTGCTTAACGTTGGCTCTAGACCTGTTTTCATAATTCAGTTTACTATAATGCACTTTGAATTCAGTTTTCTGATTTTTGTTATGCTGTCAGGATTCATGGTGGATGAAGCATACAAGGGTTTATTTCTTAAGATGTTAGGAGTACGATGGAGAAAGGCAAAGTCAAGATTAGTTTTGGCTATTAAAGTAGCTTCTACTTGCCCTGACGCTTCCTCTAGATTAGCGATGCTAAAACCGGATACTATAGAAAATGTTCAAGTGTGGAACGACTTTGTTAAGGAAAAGTTGTCGGAGAAATTTGAGGTAATAAGTTGTATTTTATTCAGTATAAATTAAAAGGTAAATAATAGTTTATTAATGAATATCTCCTATGTAGGAAACTAGCAAAAAATTCAAAGCACTAAGAGATAAAAATAAACTTCCACATACAATGAGCAGAAAGGGTTATAAGAGATCAGCTGAAGATATGGTAAGAAATGCATGTACATTTACATCAATAATATATATTTTTCTTTGGTTCGTCTTCTTACTATTATTATTTGTAGAAAAAGGAAACTGGAATATCAAATATTAGCAGAGACGAACTATGGTGCAAAGCCCATACAAAGAAAAATGGAGACCCGCCGAATTTCGTTGTTGCCGATTGCATCATAAGTTTTTTTTTATTTTGAGATATGAGTGTAGATATTTATACAAAACTCGTATGTACTTGACATTGAGGGATCAATATTTCTGCGATCCACTCATATATCAGCTCGTATATATTTTCTGCAATCAATATTTCACTACAAATATTAAATACATTGAACTGAACATTGAGGGATGATAGTTTATTCATATTTCATTTTACTTGAAATGGTCTATTTTGATTTGTAGGCTAAGATAAAAGAGCATAGTAGTGCTTAGAGCTCTCATGGAACAACATCGATAAGTGGAGATGGGGTGTCACATGTTTTTGGAAATGAACATATGGGAAGGTGACGCAGCGGAAATAACGGATGACAACGAAATGAAGATTTCGTGTCAAACTAATCGATGAAACGATTAGATGAAGCAATATGAAACGATGAATTAATGATACCAAACGCCCAAATCCGTTGATCACAAAGATACCGGATTCTAGCAATCTTCGACACGTTGATCGCGCACGATGTCGTGAGAGAAGATCTATAATTCTTCGAACGTTGATCAAGCGCACTTGATTCCGTGAATTGGCTTCACCAATCGTTGATTCGAGCGCACTCGAATGCCGAAGGTGGAGATAGGAGATAACACTCAACTACCAATTTTAATGGAGGCAAGAAGCACAAACCAAATTTTATTTCAAATTCAACAACCTTTTTACAATGATCAACACCCCCTATTTATAGTAGTTACAACACAACAATTTAAATACAACACGTTTTACAACCATAAACGACATAACGACCTAAGAATACAACACACACGACCTTACAACACTTCGCGACTCACCATCCTTGCGACTTAAGAAGTTACGAATTACAATCAGCAGCTTGCTTCCAACGACATGAGGTTGAGCGACCTAAAATAACAGTGGCATATACTAAAACGATCTATCCCTTCACGGGACTGAAGCGGCCTAACCCTTCCCACGAGTTACGACTTAACTCGTTAGGTCTCTACGAGTTGCTTCTCCCTTTTCTCTTAACTCGCTGGGTTGCTTGAATGTTTTAGGGCTTAGCTCTTTAACTCGCGAGCGACTTTCACTAGGTCGTGAGCGACTTAAGGTATTAACATCACAATGCGGTGGTGAGCATAATTCGCTGTCGACATAGGGGCAACAACCATTAGGTCGTTGGCGACCTAAGGCATACTCTGCTTTCGTTGAGTGTGGTTGATTGGTTAACTCGCTAAGTCGGAGATTCGTTAGGTCGGAGATTGGTAGGTCGCTGCTCGCTAGGTCGTTGTCGCTAGGTCGGAGCTTGTTAGGTCAGAGGCGATTTAAGGTACGTCTCATTGACTCTTCCTCTCTCGTGCTCTGCCGCGCTGCATCAGAAGGGTGAGAGGACTGGGTTTTGGTGTAGTACCATCTCAAATGGGTGTTTATTCAACTAATTCAAAAAAGGTTATTGCATTGGAAATTCAAGTAACTCATTTGGCGGCTAGAGTAGAAGAGTTGACTAATTTTGTCATGACAGTAAGTTTATATTTAATTAGCTATTGTTAATAAATATGTGATATGTGCTTATGAATTACCAAGTCATCTCTTGTACTTTTACCGAGAAGAAATGATAATGTGGCGGATATGGAGATCCCTGAGGCTCATACATCTCAGGTTAGAATATATAAATAATCCTAAATTAGTATATGAAATTTTAGTTTTTTTGCTCTGAGAAATTGTTGTTCATTAATCATGGTAGTAGTTCAATTAGTTTAATTAGTTCACATTTCATTTATTTTTAGAAAAAAAGGAAAAAAAACATTTAGGTGAAACCTTACTCTTTTTTACATAAATAATGTAACTTTTCTGGTGAAGTTCATATTCACATAAATAATGTAGAGAGTAGATGCATTAACTTGATAGTGGTAAAGCCAAAAAATGTCACTAAGGACTTGTATGGTTGAAAGATGAAACCTTACTCTTTTATACATAAACTGTCTAAAGTACCATCACAAAAAAATGAGTAGCTAAAAAAATATTGAAAAAATAAAATAAAAATCTAGAGAAGCTCAATATATTTTTGTTTTCTTTATCAATATTTATGTTAACTGTTTTGAATGTTAAGTAGTGTCACATTTTGCATCTTAACAACTGAACTTTAATGAAAATACTGTCATTACAATTGTAAATTTTGATTGAAGGATCAAGAACACCCTCTCTAAATAAACAGCATGGATTTTTTTTTGAATTAATTCATGTTCTTTTAAAAGGCCATTGGTTTTTCTTTTGGAAGGTGATGCACGTGTAAACTTATATTTTACTATATTTATAGTGAGTTGGAAGGTTGGATTATTTAGTTCTAGAAAAGGATGAATGTGGAGGTTGGATTGCGGTTGTGGATTGGAGGATGAGTTATAGTTGGAGTTGTTTGGATGGTGGGTGGTGTCATGTGATCTGTGTCATGAAAACTGTTGTGATAGATTTATGAGGATTTTCAGAATCTTAAATAGTCTTTGCTGGAAATGTGATAAAACTGTTAATGCAATATTTTCTCAACTGAAACAACTAATACATGCTATCAATATAATTATGTTATTCATAGAAGATCCTACGTGCATATGCCTACGTTGTTTTGTTAGCAATTTACAACTACGGTATTTCAAATCTTATGTAAATTTTATTTTCTAAATTTACATTGGCTGCACTTAGGATGAAGTTAGCATAAATGTTTTTTTAGAAACAAAACTTCGAATTTTTTTTGATTTACACTGATTCCATCTGGTATGAGATTAGTATACGTACTTTCTTTTTCAAATGTACGCTTGCACAATTTGAAATTGCAATGTAAAATATTGACTATGCACTAGAAATTGTCTCTAGTAAGGTTTGAAAATAGTCTCTTCTGATTTTGTTCAATGATACATGCTTGAAATGATAGATTCTCCATACTTTTAAAATTATATTAGTAGATTACGAATATACACAATACCAAAAACATCTATTTTTTTACAAAAAGAAAGTGAAGTAACAGGGGAAAGATGGTGATGTCGGTGGCTGTTGAAGTGGAGGAAGGTTGTGTTAGAGAGAGGCAGTGGGAGATGGTGAGTGAAGTGAAGTAAGAGATGGTATGGTTGTGGTGCGACAGTAGTTTTGCTGGTATTGGCGATTGAAGTGGAAGCTGTAGCGGTTGACAAGGGATGAGTTGAATGGCTATTGTGGTAGTTCAGAGGGATGTGGAGTTTGAGACTGTGGAAGTTTGTTTGCTTAGTGCATCAGGTTGAAGGTGGTGTATTGGGATTGTGGTTGCACTAGAGTGTGCGCAGTGAAGTATTGTAGTGAGGCTTGTGATGGTGTTGTAATGAGGTGTATTGGTGATAGTGGAAGAATGTGAAGTTAAGCAGGGTGTAAGTTGTGAATGGTTGAGTAAGAAATAGGTGATGTGGTGAGCAGTTCTTATTTTGGGATGATGATGTGCATGGTTGGTGAAGAGGTATTGAAGGGTTTGTGGCAGTTTAGTTGGTGGTTGATGCGGTAATAGGGTGTTTGTAACTTGAAAATAGGGAATAAATAAAACATAATGCTGAGAATTGAAAATAAAGAACACAAATGCAATTTAAATTAGAAATGCCCTTCTTTATGTTATGGTTATACTTGATTTTAATGCAAGGCAAAAGTCTCCTTGGCTAATTTAACATTTTTACTCAAGTAAAACCAAAGTTTTAAAATTATAACGCATTGAATTTGAATAGGAAGATCTGGGAAAAACTGGATTGGAATGAAAACCCTATTTAGATTACAAGTAAAAGTTAAACCAGAAAAAATCATATATAGTTGAAAAGAGAGGAAACACTTGTTCATATATAGTTTACTTTTGAGCAATTAATTTACTTCTTTATGATGCCGGCTCATGACACTAAGACGTGTGATTAGGAATACACTGAATTGTTTACTTGCTCAGTTATATGGTATATTGCTTTCTGCATGAGGACAAAAATGAATAGAGCAAGCATTGTCCATTTAATTCTACGACCGGTTTTATCCTTCTACGTACAATTCCGTGTTTTATGATTTCAGCGTTTATTTTTTACATTGCGAATATTTATACTAAATTTTAGGGATTAATAGACCAAAATCTGCTAATGTTGTTGTGCAGTAGTGCTTGTGGTGCTGAAGTGGACTTTGATTAAGTATGGAGGGGGGAGTTTGGAAAGGATGTGATGTATGGGAGGAGTGGGATGGAAATGTTGTAGTATGTTTGGTAAAGAAGGCTGTGAACATGTCTTAAAGTGTATATGGTTGTCGGATGGATCAGTTTGAAGTGGTGTAACAATGATGGAGTAGTTAGCAATTGTGGAGGTGTTGAAGAGGTTATTATTCAAGGAGTTGGTCGGTTGTGGTGAAGAACTATATAGGCTTGTTGCTGGTTTCAGTCGCTGTTGAGTATTGTTACGTATTAGCAATAAAGTGATTTACTACTGTTACGACCCACACCCAACAACCGCAAATTCTATATATATAACAAAAATAACAGCGGTAAGAAGAAAAACCTTGATTGACTCCTTATGGTGTGGACAAATAGAGTACACCAGAGCTTTATGACCTTCAAATATGTGTTGTATGCCTCCAAGGATAGCATCCCATATCTATGAACCACGTTAATGTGTAATCATGTTCTAAGGCTGTGCATTTCAATTTCAACCGGCTGTAAAATCTTTCAGTGTTTTTAGTCTTAACATTTTGATCTGAGGCAGCACTTAGAATGTAGGTTGAGTTAATTTATGTTGTATTTTTCTCTATACATTTTGGGTTTCTCCTGTTGGCTGCAATTTTTGTTGCCTAGCCATTTCTGTTTATTCAAGGTCAGTGCCTTTTTCCTTTGGTCGCCAGGTTGAATGTACAAATTTATCACAATTTTGTGTATTATAGCCAAATACGTTGCAATGTGTACACAGTTTGGGTTGATACTTGTAAGATACTTCAATGTCAATACTATTACCTTCACAATTGTTTCCATAGGAGAAATCAAATTCTACTTCCACTATAATTCTAGCGAAGTTTAATCTAGTCTCATTAGCTGTATTAGAAAATGACGTAATAGCATTAGCAAATTTTATTATAATTTTATATTGTCCAAAGTTTCAATTTTAATTATCCAGCCAATTGAGATATGAATAACTGATAAATAAATATTTTATTAGGGATGTAAAAGACTTGCCTGGATGGTATTTATGATTTCTGAAACAAGTAAATTAGTTCGATTAGTGAAATTTGAAGCAAGTGCACCGTAGAGGTCATTCTGACCAATATAGTTGAAGTAGGTGTTTTATGAAATTGAGAGTCGGTTTTACTGGCTATGAGTCTTTTGTTGCATTTTTTCTGGTTTTTACTTGTAGAGCTATCAGTAAGGCTTATTGATGTTATTTAGTTTGTTCAGTTCATATTTATTTACCCTATATTTGAAAACGTTAAAACCACTAGAGTATGTCAAATATGATGAATACTGTAATATAAACCTTGTTCCATACTTACCTTTTGAATCTCAGTATTTTTATATAACCTTGTTCCATGGTTTTTTGCTTGCAGTCACACCGCGAGAGTAACAATATACAGGTTCAAGATCAGCTTACCGTGAATGGTTTGGTGAAAAAAAAAGTGCAAGCTATTGGGTTGGCAGAAGAACGTAGTTGAAGAGAGGACGATAGCAAGCACTGATCTTGATGCTTCAGTACATTTTGTAAAGCTTGGAGCAAATGCTTGGAAAGTATGGGTTAATGTAACGGTGGAACCAGAAGCCTTTTTATTTAGGCCAAATTCAGAGATGCAGACTATCAAAGAGGCCGTTGGATCAACTGCCGCGTGGCATACAGACTTCATCTCTGTGGTACAGTATGATTGTACTTAGAACATGATATTTGTAGCGGACTGTTATGTGTTAATGCTTTATGTATTTGGCATGTAAATTTATCTAACTTTTTGGAGTGTTAGAATTCTATGACTCTAGCTTTTAGTCTTTTCGTATGTGATTTTAATTATTTTATGACAATATTTATTATTAGTATGGATGTATAGCATGGATGATGCTGTAATTTTTTTTTAAATTTACATTTATTTTGCAATGGGCAATGTGCGTTGTTATATGAGCTTCTTACAACGGTCACTACACGTTGTTACATAAGATTTTTACAACGGTCAATACACGTTGTTAAATAGGTATTTTACAACGGTCAATACATGTTGTGAAATAGGCTATGCAATTAGTATGGTTAGTCTATTGCAACGGGTTATGGCCGTTGTAATATACCTTTTTACAACGGTCAACACAAGTTGTTAAATATGCTTTTTACAACGGTCAATGCATGTTGTGAAAAAGGCTATGCAACTAGTATGGTTAGTCTATTGCAACGGGTTATGGTCATAACCCGTTGTAAAAAGGTTTACTGCAACGGTTTTTACAACGTGCATTGCCCGTTGTAAAATGTGGTGGATTTATTACAACGAGGCTTATTACAACGGGCACATGCCCGTTGCGAAAACCATATTACAACGGGCATTGCCCGTTGTAAAAAGACTGTTTTGTTATAGTGCCCTTTGATTTGATAATAATTCACTCTTGTTCGATCCAAATTGTACGAAAGAGCGAATAGCTAGGGTAAAGAAGAAGAAAGAGAGAAGAAAATAGAATAACAAAACAGAATCCCACAAACGCAACTGAACAAAATATAATATATAATAACAGATTTTTGTACAAAGAACCTGTAACTGTATATACATACAATCATCAGAGCCTTGCTGCATCTCCCTTGTTTTAGTCATTCCAAGTTTATGAGGCTTGAGGCGAACGTTACCTTTCAAGAACAATTCTACTTAGAATGCTCATCGTCCCCCAATGACGATGTTTTGATAACATTCGTCCATACAAGTTGTCTTGGGTCTGGACATACTGAGTCACCGTCTTCATTATCTTCATGATATCCATTCGTAATGTTCAAACCGAATCAAAGTGGTTTTCGAAAAATTAAATCCGATCCCCGTGTTTTCGAAACGATTAGCGAAAATGGCCCATATTGATAGTCGGTTATTTAACTGTCAATAAACATCCATAAGCAGAACTAGGCCTTATTTTATAAATCTTCAAACATTTATTTCAAAATATCTTTACGAAGATATATATTCAAATTCCTTTCCATATTCAAATAATTGAAAACAATTTCCAACACCTAAATCCATAACAGGATATTCCCAAACCGTTTCAACACTTAGAAATACTTTCAAATTTCCATTTTTATACTTAGGAAATCATTATAAGTCTTATTTTCCAAATCATCTCAAATATTAACGCTTCATAGAATATTTCGTACCTTATCCCAAAGTCTCTGGAATCACTAATAAATTTCCTCTCCTCAAAATCATATCCATTTATAATCCTATTTACGAATCTCGAGAGAATTTATAAATAAAATTTTCAATCACTTCAAAACTATATATATATAATAAGTATTTAAAAGAATAATAATTTATTTTTGAAACATGTTCAAGTAATTTTTTTTAAATATCGAAAACACTTTTATAACATCAATAACTTATTTTTAGATAAACAAATAAATTTTCAAAGCTGACTTTAAAAGTTAGAATTTACTAAAATAAATACTTAATATTTGAAAATCTACTTACCGAAGTATTTCAATCCTAACTAGTTTAAAATTTCATAGTTTTAAATAATAAATTTTCCTTTTAAAAGCAAACTTAACTTCTTAGAATTAAAAATATATATTAAAAACCTCAATAACCAATTCAATTTTATAAATTCCTCTCGAATCACATCACATCACTTCCATTCCGATCTCCTTAACCATTTTCACTTTTCAAAAATAGTATCCACTATTTTTCTCACCCTATTTCCATATTCTAACATAAATTCTCTCTGTAATTTATATTCCCAATCTATCATCTGATATCGATTTCCCTTATTTATAAATATCGTTTATAAATTTTATAACTCCTTTGAGTTTCACTTTTTATAAAACTAATCTCGCTTTATAAAATTTCATTTTTATAAATCCATTACTTTATAAATTCCATTTATTTTTTTTTTGAATCTATTTTTAATATTGACTTCAACTCCTTTTCATATTTTCAGAATATCCTTTATAAATTCTTTTATATAATTCATTTTTAAAATTCTCTGTCTTAAACAATTTACGAATAATTAAGTACAACTAAAACAAACATTTATTTGTTTTTTCTCCAACTCAATTTCCTTTAAAATAACCCAAATTCCAATATAAATATTTTTTTATCAAAAATTCCTTTTTATTTCTTCAAATTCAAAAATAATATTTATGGTATTTAAAATACCAAAATTTAAGGCCAGTGCTACTGTTGCATCCAACAATTCAAATTACAATAATTATCTATAACAGATTATCTACAAACGTCATATATCACTATATATGAAAAAATAAAAAATATATTTGAGGAATCCAGTTGGATTCCTCCAACCTGTTTCCCTACATCCACAGATGTTAATACAACATAAAAATATCAATCCCACTTCGAGGGGGATATCGCGGTATATAGGGTCATCCGCTATTATACGGGGGGCATAGGGTCTCATCCACTATAATGTGCGAGAATATCACTCCAACTACTAATATATATATATACTACTATATATATAATATATCATTCAATGGATAATAATTAATAACTTCAACCAAGCATCCAATAATTAATTTTAACTATTTTAAATTAAATTAGGAAATCCAAATGAGTGAGAATTTCTCACCTTGATTTTTTTTCTTTTTCGAACATCCAGATTTTAATTTTATCGCGTAAATTCCCCAACTATGAATTCCCCACGACTGATTCCGTTCGATTTAACCTCGTAAGAAAATTACGAATTTTATAGGATTTCTATTTTTAACTAAAATTAAAAAAATTCAATTTAACACTTAAGTAAAAAAAATTCTCACCTACTCTCATCTTCCCTAAATCGCAGCCGTACATGCACATAACACTGCTGCTGCTTTCAACCCTCCACCAAGTGCCCTCAACCCACATCAACCTCGCCTGCCCTATCAATTCCGACCATGCCTTGCCACTGCCATCGCCACCACCTCCCTACAAGCGCACTTCACCCTCGACCGAACCCGATTTCCTACAACAACCATCGAACCCCTCAGCCTCGGCCCTCCAACCCTATGCGAAAACGAACGCCGCCATCACCTTCCAATCGAACGCGACTGCCTCCCCTTCTCTCGCGAATCCAGGTTACATCACTCACTTATCAGCTTCATCATCGTCAACTACTACATCACAACCTCCCCTAACACTCGCGATAGCGACTCCAATCAACACAAACACCTCCCTCATCACCTAATTCCACTCGCGTTCTTAATCTTTTTTACAACAAAAATACCCTATTACAACGTCCTTTTTACAACGGACATATTCTGCCCATTGTAATAGACGACTATTACAATGGTCGTTTTAGGACCGTTGTAATAGATGCTCTGTCCAACGCCCTTTTTACAACTTGCATTATTTGCCCATTGTAATACAGAGATATTACAACGGTCAACTCTGCCTGTTGTAATGGAAGTATATTTTACAACATTCAGCAAATGCCCATTGTAATAGATCGACTATGAAATTAGGGCACTTCTCTCCCTAGTTATCACGTGGTTTATCACGTGGTTTATCGACAACGAAATTAGGGCCCGTTGTAACAAAGGACCGATGTAAATTTTTAACTTTTTATCCAGTTTATCGACTATGTATTTCATTTTCCAGACTACAAAATTAGGGCACTTCTCTCCCCACGCAAACGAAATTTATCTTCTCTCCACTTCGTGAAATTAGGGCACTAGGGCACTACGTATTTTATCTTCTCTCCACTTCGCGATCGAAGAAATCGAGGAATTCAAGATTCAAAATTGGTGAAGAGCGAATAGGTTTGTGCTTTTCGTATCTATGGTTTGTGCTTTTCGTATCCGATTGATGATTGCATCTAGGGTTTTGATTATGTGTGATTTTGGTTTTGTATCTGTTGATTTTCTATCATGCATTCGTTTGATATTTAGTTCCTTAATGATGATTGTTGTTATGTCAAACTCATCTGTTGATTATTTGCTGGTGTTGTTGGGAAGCAAATGCATAAGTCTGTTTTGCCTTTTGTTGATGTAACAGCCCTAGATTTTTGTATATATTTTATTTGACTTTATTATATTTTGAAAACTATTTTAAACTTGTTTTATTTCAAACATTTCATTTTTAAATATAAATGTTGATTATTATGTAACTTTTAATTTCAAACTTGTATAAATTGAATAATTTTCCTGAAAGGTGGATTTTGGTCAATCTGGTCAAACTTTGACTTTTAATTTTAAAATTTAAATATTTGAATTCTTAAATTTTATCTTTTATTATGAAAATAGATTTAATATCATGAATACTGCTTTTTGTTTCGTTAAAATTGGATTTAAATTGTGAAAGTTATACCCTTTACAATATTGTGTATATATTGAATTATTTAGCAATATTCTTCATTTTAATTTATATAAATAATATTTTTATTTGTCAAATCATGTTCTAATATGTGTTATATGACATGTTAGGTATATATTTTATTTTAAAATATTTTAAAGTGATAATAGAATTTTTCCAAAATTTATTGCATTTATTTCCTATTTTTAAAGGCTAGTTTCCATTTTCTGCTATTTTCTTCATTTAAATTATATTTAATTAAAATTTATTTATTCATTTTGTGAATGCATTTTTATTTTTGTTCTTATCTTTATTTATAAATATTTTTCATCTACATATAAATTTTTCAAAGTTTGTTCCATTTAATTTCAAATTTTCTAGACTAGTTTTCATTTTTGTGCTATTTTCTTGTTTTAATCATATCTAATTAATATTTAATTATTAATATATTTTTTATCTGTTATATTTTCGAAATTTTAACTGAAATTATAAGTATTTTCAGTTATTTAAAAATATATAAATATATATGGAAATATGAAAGGTTTAAAACCTTTTATCTTCCTTTGGCTTTTTGGCTTCCACCTTTTCTTTTTCCCAACCCCACCTCTTCATGTTTTGGCCGTGCTCTTCATTTCTCATTTCTGCCGTACTCCCCTCAATTTTCACGTGAAAGAAACTCCTCTTCCCACCAAAAAAACTCACGGCCATCTCTTCATTTTTTATCAAAAATTTTGTAGGTAATTTCCTCTTCCTTTTATATTATTTTCTTGATTTTTATAACTTGTATTTGCATTTGTTCTCATCTTTGTAGATCGGCTCCTCCTCCACCATCACCTAGGCTGACTCCACCACCTTATAGGCTGACCATCACCCCCTCCAAATCACCACCACTTCAGGCCGAGAACCCATAGCATGATCCTCCACCAAATCTATATAAACATCACCTTTTTACACTCTAGTCGAACTCCTCTTACTCCATCACCTTCAACATCCCTTTGGCCGCCACTTCCACCACCACCACCAGCCCAGATCTGACCACCACCCTCTGCCACATCATCCACCACCACCTGGACCTCTGGCCGTACCCATAGGACCCATGGCTGAACCCTCTTGAAGCCTTGAGATGATGTAGCATTGCCTTGTGATGATAGTTGTTGCACCTATACCTTCACACCAATAAAACACAAGCTAGGCCGACCCTATAGGGACCCAAACCTGACCTTAATCCCTGCCTTGGCCATGCTACTTCAGTTCATAACTGAAGTATGTGAAGTTGAGAACAAGTGCAAGACATTTGTTTTTGTTTTGGGCAGTGATTTCTAATGTTGAGTAGTGAAATTTTGCTTTGAAAACTTATGTATTTTGAATTGTTTTGTGTAAATGTATTCAAGGCAATTAGAGTTGACTCTCCACACTCAAATCGTATTAGAGTTGTCGTGCCTTCATAATCTTTGTGTTGTGTGCTTTGTTGGCAAATCTCCAGCTTAACAGGTGAGTTATTCTCACCAGACAATATGTACATATATAACTAGTGAATTGACCCCTTTTGAATCTGTAAAAATGCATTATCATGTTACACCTGCTATGTTATGATTTTATGATGTTCACCCATGCTTAAACACCTATTATATTATATGTTACTGTTATATTATGTTGTTCTATTATTTTTATCAGTTTATCACACTGCAAGTTCCCTTTAGATTAGAATCACTATGGGTTGAAATGATACATACCCGAACGGACTTTAGAATAGGAGAAAATCATTATGGGCTGAAATGATAGGCCTGAATGATTTTCAATTTTTTTTCATTTCCTTGGGATTGCGGGTTTGAAATGATCAAACCCGGGTTTTCTTTGTAAATTACGGGTTGAAATGATATATTACCCGTATCACTTTACCTAGACTAGAAATGAAATACAGACCCGTTGTTAAAATATGTTTTTATAAAAATCTTAAAAATATTTTTGAAATGTAAATATTATAATATTTGATTTAAACTAAATAAAAAATGATTTATGTAAGCATTATTGATTTTTTTGAAAATTTATAAGTGAAATAAATTATTGGTAAAACTAGAAAATTTGAAATGTAAGTTATTTTGGGAAATTTTAATTGGGTGATAATTGGAATTTAAATTAAATATGAAATGTGATAACTTCATGATAATTTGGATTAAAGTGAATTTAAATGATTTTTATATTATATTAATGATTTTGAATAAAGTTAAAATGTGAAATGAATGAATATTTAAGTTGAAATTTTGAAATATAACCAAAATTGGAAATTTGTGAATTTGACTTAAGAGTGAATTTTAAGTTAAGTAAATAAAAATGGAATTAAGTTATATTTGAAATTTTAAAATTAAGTGTTAAGTTAATTTAATTTAATGAATTTATAATTTAAAATTGGAATTTAATAAGTGAATTATTATTAAATTTTGATTTTTGAATGGAGGTTTAACTTTATAAAATCATGAATATAAGGGTATTTGAATGATTATATATGATTTTATAAGTTAAAAATGATTTATATAAAAATATAATTGATTGTGAAATTATACTGAATATTTGAAGTTAATTAACTGCATCTCTGAAATGCTATTAATTCTAATGTAAATGATAATACAACATTTGTAAATGTTGTAGTTGATAATAATGAACCAAATGGCTGAATTTAATTTAAGGCTATTATGGCATTTTTGTAAATGTTATAATGGTTGAATTTAACTAAGTTTATTTGAAACTAATGGAACCCTATTACAGCATTTTAAATGCTGTCTTTTGTTAAATTGAACTGTTTTAAATGTGACTTTCCATAGCATTTTCTAAATGTTGCGAAAGTTGAATTTTCATTGTTTTAATTAATTTAAGTGAACGAATGAACTTTGAAAGATTAAAATTTTGGAAATTTAATAATTTAATTATTTAATATAATAACTTCATTTTATGATTTAAAATGAAGTAATTTGTTTCGTAATATAAACTATTTTGAAATATGATATTTTGAACTGGATTTTTGAATGATATTGAATTTTGAAATGATATTTGATTTCGAAATATAAAATACCAATTTTGAAATTTTAACTACGGGATGTATTTAATTTATGGTTTAACTGATCCTTAGAGGATGGGCGATCCCAAGCATCCTTTAAGTTATTATGCATTACTGCTACAGTTCACTTGAGTTGGTTTACATTATATAAGTATATATTGTCCTGACTCGAGTGTTTTGTATTTTGCTTTACGCTCGGGTCAGCCTGAGTATTTACAGCTTAGATTTGGATCTCTTTCTGGAGCTAGGAATCGTTGGAGATTCTGCTTATCTAGTTATCTATCCATTCCAGTTTCAGTTGTTCTATTTCAGCTCTGGTATTATAAACTTCTATGTATTTGAGATTTCTATTGTATATGTTTTCAAACAGATATTATGTATTTTGTTTTGAGAGTTTGTTATAGTAGCTTCATGAACTACTATGGTTTTTATATTCCGCTGCGAGTTATTCTGATATGTTCTGTGTCTGTGATTCTGTGTATTTGATTTTAATTGCTCCAAATTTTATTACAATCTGTTATTTTGAATTATTCAAGTCAGACATGCGTGGATTATTGTCGATTTGAATGGTCCAAAATAGTGGGTCGTTACAGTTGGTATCAGAGCTTTGGTTTTAGGCAAACCTTAGCCTACGGAGCAAAAACTCATTAGAGATAGGGTAGAAATACCCTAGAATGAGTGAAATCAATCTCAGAATCATTTCTTTGTGAGAGGACGTATTTTTGAAGTATAAAATGATTTTCAAATGATTTTAAAGAATTTTCAAAGATTATTTTGATATAAAATTTTCTTGCTTTGAAAGTAAAATTTTCTAAACTTCATTCCTTTCGTATCCACCTTGTTAGTAATTTCTTTGATTAGGATCCTCTAAAATTTTGAACTTCTCTCCTGATTAATCTAGATCCATTGTTGATAGGAATCTATTTTGAGTATGGCAAAATCTGTAGTTTGTTAGGTTGTTTTGAGTAAACTCTGTTGTATCTTTTGCTTAGATAAAGTTGTCCAACTAAAGATATTTATGCTTCTGTTTTCGTATGTTATGAATTCGAGTCTTTCCAAATTTTTATGGGAATTTTTCTGTATCGATATAGGTTATATATCTCTAATCTTCGTTTGGATTCTTATCGAATAAGATTCCTTTGAATTTTGGAACGCTCCCACTTGTTCTGAAATCCATTCCTGTCTCTCTCTATTGGTATTCTTTTGATTCTGGAGTATCCCATAACTCCACTTCGAAGGATCTCTATAAGAATAGGATCCCACCAATCTTTGAATGATTTGTGAAGGGGTGAAACTTCTTCACAATTGTCATTGATTCACCGGAGATTTCTATATCTTTGGTTTAGATGCCGCTATCTCTTGCGATCGAATGTTGATTTTTCTTGGAATTCTGCATCGATCTGTTCTTGAAGTCACGGTTGATCCGGTTAAGGTCGCCCGCGATTTATATAAGTATATTCATCTTCTATTTTGAAATTTAATTATCTCATTTTCGTTCGAACTTAATTTCGAATCAGAATCATATTTGATTAGAGTCCCTCTAAGTTGAATTTCTATCTTTGTTTTGAAATCCATTCTTGAACCATCCTTTGAAAAATCAGGCTTGTTTATATTTTAGAAATTGTTTTATATATCGAAATTATTATATTCTATATATAAAAGTTAAATGTTTTCGATAAAGATTATAAACCCTTTTAAAATAAGAATTTGAGGTTTTGAAAGGATTTGCAATTTTGAAAAATTATATAAGAAATTGATTTATATAAAAATGATTTATAACTAAAGGATTTTAAATTTGAAATTCGAGAATTGAACTCCGGTATGTTGAAATTGGTTTTAAGATTTTGAAATATATAATAATAATATGATTTAAAGGTATTCTTCCGAATAAGAAATGTTTCAAATGATTTTAATGAGTTTCGAATGATTTCGAAGAAATTTCAAAAGAAGTTTGAGAAAAATAGAAGTCCAGAACTCACTTATGTCGCTGGAAAATAATTTCGGTGATGAGTGCACGCATCATCGACGTTGATTTTCGAGTTTCATAGTGGGGGAGAGGCCACTTTAGTAGCATTGTTATGCGAGTGATTTTGTGAAACCAGTTTTGATTTTCAAATTCCGAAGTAATATTTGATATTCGAAAGATATATGTATATATATTTGAAATGATTTGAAGTAAGCCGATGTTCAGTCCTTTAGTTTCAGATTTGAAACCTATCTTTTGAAATTGATTTACTGATTGGTTGATTTCCAACCCTTGAATTTGAAAATGATTTCTTCGACTATTTTGAAGGTTCGAGCACTTCCAAATCAAGGTTAACTTTTCAAAGCTAAATTTTTTAAAAAGTATGAATTATTTGATAAAGTATATAAATTTGTTTTGAATGTTTAAGTATGAAGTAATATGATTTAAATAAGTTGAAACTGTTTTGTTAAGTAAATGAATAAGGCAATTTTAAAATTTTCTAATATGAAATTTAGATTCGAAATGCTTTGAAAAGAATTTGGTCTTCAAAATATTTTGAATAAAATTTAGTTTAAATGTTTTAACTTAGTAACATCTTTATGAAACTATATATTTAACAAGTTGGAATAAATATATAAGTTGTACGTATGGTGTTTTATTCGCATAATTAATTTGATCCAAATTTGAGTACACAAGTTCGAGGTGGATTACACCATTTCGTGTTAGGATTTTCATTCCATTCTTGATGGCGAATATTTGATATGGATTTTGGGCTTGATTCTAGAATTCTCTATCGTAGTATATGGCTATGCAAGGAGACTGATGGCTTCTAGTCGAGAAACCATATCGAAATCCGCATTAGGGAAGTCGAATGGACAATACTAGTTCGAAAGCTAACTTGTGTGATCGAGCGAGCGATCAAATGTAGTTTTGCGAAATGATGACGTATGTACATCTTATATCCTAATATCATTTATATATTTTGACGCTGAAATTGAAAGCTGTCGAGTTAGAATATCTTTGCTTACTAAAAGAAAATTCCAATTTAAATTACAAAGATATATAACCCATAAAAGCAAAGATATTCAAATCCCATATGGCTCTTCATACAGCGAAATTTATTTTGAAAATTTTGATCCTTATATAAGATGGACCTTACATAAGTATA
The DNA here is from genome assembly GCA_030737815.1 of Allium fistulosum. NCBI lineage: Eukaryota > Viridiplantae > Streptophyta > Magnoliopsida > Asparagales > Amaryllidaceae > Allium > Allium fistulosum. Next base: position 99,805,355 of record CM060906.1, on the reverse strand, counting down.
AGATGATTTTGAAAACATTTGATTTTGGAAATGAATTGGTTGACTTAAATTATTGATTTGGAAATTTGGATTTATTTTCTAAATCTATTATTCTGGAAACGTTGAAACTAAAGATAATTAATTTGAGAACAAATAATTCGGTGAAATTATATATGATTTTGAAATTGAACTGATATTGAAACAAATTGAAATTTGAGAACCTTATGTTACTAAACACTTAATTTGGAAGTTGTCGAACTTATATAAAATTGATTTGTATGAGTATGAAATTGATTCGAAAACTATAGATTTGAAAAGGTACTCAATTTGAAAGTGAAATCTTATATATAATTGATATTATATAAGTACGATATTTGAAAGTGATTTGAAAGGTACTATATGATACATATTTTCGAAGTAAAGATATGGAAAGTGCCTTCTGCTTGATATCCGATTTGTGGCCACATCTTGGATTCATTCTATCGATATTATTCTCTCTGATTTTTGGTTTTCCGGATATGATACTCGAGTGTCCTTCGAATTCCATGGCGTTACCCATGGTCTTATGAACTCGACTGCATAGCGTAATTCGTAAGGCAGTGATTGCTTAAAAGGTACGGATGTTTCCTGGGGGATCCAGGCGTAACCATTGTGTATCTGCGATCTATGGTCGTGTTAGTGGCGTAATCCGCAAGGCAGAGATTGCTTAAGGGGTATGGATGTTTCCTGGGGGATCCAGGCGTAACCATTTTTATGTATCCTGCGGTCCACCGTTTTGTTGCATGGCGAAATTCGCAAGGCAGTGAATGCTTAAAAGGTACGGATGTTTCCTGGGGGACCCAGGCGTAACCATTGTGTATCTGCGATCCATGATTTGATTCGTTTTTGTTTGGATTGTACTTTCCATATCTGTTTTTAAAGGTTTTCCCAGTATTTTCACTAGGTGTTGAAACAGGTCTACTAAGTACCTGGAGAATTCCAGTTTTGCGCCTGATCAACGCACTACCAGAGTCTACAGGAACAAGGATAAACTTGTTGCAACATCGAGTTATAAAAGTATTTTGATAAAATATTATATAAAGGATATTTTGATCAGTTATTTCCTTTTTAAAGGATTTTAAAGTGTTTTAAATATTTTACCTCTTTAACCAAAACTTTTAATAAATGGCTCATCCTTGTCTTTCGTCCTATTTTCCCTTCTTGCTATTCCTATTCTCCACCTTGTTAAACTTACCTATAACAACAGTTATCAGGTATAATTTTAATATTCTTGTCATCTTGTCTTAATCCTATTCCATTCTATCTTTTTCTGTGTTTTCCATACTTCATTCCTTTTCGAGGACGAAAAGATTTGAGTGAGGGAGAGTGTAACAGCCCTAGATTTTTGTATATATTTTATTTGACTTTATTATATTTTGAAAACTATTTTAAACTTGTTTTATTTCAAACATTTCATTTTTAAATATAAATGTTGATTATTATGTAACTTTTAATTTCAAACTTGTATAAATTGAATAATTTTCCTGAAAGGTGGATTTTGGTCAATCTGGTCAAACTTTGACTTTTAATTTTAAAATTTAAATATTTGAATTCTTAAATTTTATCTTTTATTATGAAAATAGATTTAATATCATGAATACTGCTTTTTGTTTCGTTAAAATTGGATTTAAATTGTGAAAGTTATACCCTTTACAATATTGTGTATATATTGAATTATTTAGCAATATTCTTCATTTTAATTTATATAAATAATATTTTTATTTGTCAAATCATGTTCTAATATGTGTTATATGACATGTTAGGTATATATTTTATTTTAAAATATTTTAAAGTGATAATAGAATTTTTCCAAAATTTATTGCATTTATTTCCTATTTTTAAAGGCTAGTTTCCATTTTCTGCTATTTTCTTCATTTAAATTATATTTAATTAAAATTTATTTATTCATTTTGTGAATGCATTTTTATTTTTGTTCTTATCTTTATTTATAAATATTTTTCATCTACATATAAATTTTTCAAAGTTTGTTCCATTTAATTTCAAATTTTCTAGACTAGTTTTCATTTTTGTGCTATTTTCTTGTTTTAATCATATCTAATTAATATTTAATTATTAATATATTTTTTATCTGTTATATTTTCGAAATTTTAACTGAAATTATAAGTATTTTCAGTTATTTAAAAATATATAAATATATATGGAAATATGAAAGGTTTAAAACCTTTTATCTTCCTTTGGCTTTTTGGCTTCCACCTTTTCTTTTTCCCAACCCCACCTCTTCATGTTTTGGCCGTGCTCTTCATTTCTCATTTCTGCCGTACTCCCCTCAATTTTCACGTGAAAGAAACTCCTCTTCCCACCAAAAAAACTCATGGCCATCTCTTCATTTTTTATCAAAAATTTTGTAGGTAATTTCCTCTTCCTTTTATATTATTTTCTTGATTTTTATAACTTGTATTTGCATTTGTTCTCATCTTTGTAGATCGGCTCCTCCTCCACCATCACCTAGGCTGACTCCACCACCTTATAGGCTGACCATCACCCCCTCCAAATCACCACCACTTCAGGCCGAGAACCCATAGCATGATCCTCCACCAAATCTACATAAACATCACCTTTTTACACTCTAGTCGAACTCCTCTTACTCCATCACCTTCAACATCCCTTTGGCCGCCACTTCCACCACCACCACCAGCCCAGATCTGACCACCACCCTCTGCCACATCATCCACCACCACCTGGACCTCTGGCCGTACCCATAGGACCCATGGCTGAACCCTCTTGAAGCCTTGAGATGATGTAGCATTGCCTTGTGATGATAGTTGTTGCACCTATACCTTCACACCAATAAAACACAAGCTAGGCCGACCCTATAGGGACCCAAACCTGACCTTAATCCCTGCCTTGGCCATGCTACTTCAGTTCATAACTGAAGTATGTGAAGTTGAGAACAAGTGCAAGACATTTGTTTTTGTTTTGGGCAGTGATTTCTAATGTTGAGTAGTGAAATTTTGCTTTGAAAACTTATGTATTTTGAATTGTTTTGTGTAAATGTATTCAAGGCAATTAGAGTTGACTCTCCACACTCAAATCGTATTAGAGTTGTCGTGCCTTCATAATCTTTGTGTTGTGTGCTTTGTTGGCAAATCTCCAGCTTAACAGGTGAGTTATTCTCACCAGACAATATGTACATATATAACTAGTGAATTGACCCCTTTTGAATCTGTAAAAATGCATTATCATGTTACACCTGCTATGTTATGATTTTATGATGTTCACCCATGCTTAAACACCTATTATATTATATGTTACTGTTATATTATGTTGTTCTATTATTTTTATCAGTTTATCACACTGCAAGTTCCCTTTAGATTAGAATCACTATGGGTTGAAATGATACATACCCGAACGGACTTTAGAATAGGAGAAAATCATTATGGGCTGAAATGATAGGCCTGAATGATTTTCAATTTTTTTTCATTTCCTTGGGATTGCGGGTTTGAAATGATCAAACCCGGGTTTTCTTTGTAAATTACGGGTTGAAATGATATATTACCCGTATCACTTTACCTAGACTAGAAATGAAATACAGACCCGTTGTTAAAATATGTTTTTATAAAAATCTTAAAAATATTTTTGAAATGTAAATATTATAATATTTGATTTAAACTAACTAAAAAATGATTTATGTAAGCATTATTGATTTTTTTGAAAATTTATAAGTGAAATAAATTATTGGTAAAACTAGAAAATTTGAAATGTAAGTTATTTTGGGAAATTTTAATTGGGTGATAATTGGAATTTAAATTAAATATGAAATGTGATAACTTCATGATAATTTGGATTAAAGTGAATTTAAATGATTTTTATATTACATTAATGATTTTGAATAAAGTTAAAATGTGAAATGAATGAATATTTAAGTTGAAATTTTGAAATATAACCAAAATTGGAAATTTGTGAATTTGGCTTAAGAGTGAATTTTAAGTTAAGTAAATAAAAATGGAATTAAGTTATATTTGAAATTTTAAAATTAAGTGTTAAGTTAATTTAATTTAATGAATTTATAATTTAAAATTGGAATTTAATAAGTGAATTATTATTAAATTTTGATTTTTGAATGGAGGTTTAACTTTATAAAATCATGAATATAAGGGTATTTGAATGATTATATATGATTTTATAAGTTAAAAATGATTTATATAAAAATATAATTGATTGTGAAATTATACTGAATATTTGAAGTTAATTAACTGCATCTCTGAAATGCTATTAATTCTAATGTAAATGATAATACAACATTTGTAAATGTTGTAGTTGATAATAATGAACCAAATGGCTGAATTTAATTTAAGGCTATTATGGCATTTTTGTAAATGTTATAATGGTTGAATTTAACTAAGTTTATTTGAAACTAATGGAACCCTATTACAGCATTTTAAATGCTGTCTTTTGTTAAATTGAACTGTTTTAAATGTGACTTTCCATAGCATTTTCTAAATGTTGCGAAAGTTGAATTTTCATTGTTTTAATTAATTTAAGTGAACGAATGAACTTTGAAAGATTAAAATTTTGGAAATTTAATAATTTAATTATTTAATATAATAACTTCATTTTATGATTTAAAATGAAGTAATTTGTTTCGTAATATAAACTATTTTGAAATATGATATTTTGAACTGGATTTTTGAATGATATTGAATTTTGAAATGATATTTGATTTCGAAATATAAAATACCAATTTTGAAATTTTAACCACGGGATGTATTTAATTTATGGTTTAACTGATCCTTAGAGGATGGGCGATCCCAAGCATCCTTTAAGTTATTATGCATTACTGCTACAGTTCACTTGAGTTGGTTTACATTATATAAGTATATATTGTCCTGACTCGAGTGTTTTGTATTTTGCTTTACGCTCGGGTCAGCCTGAGTATTTACAGCTTAGATTTGGATCTCTTTCTGGAGCTAGGAATCGTTGGAGATTCTGCTTATCTAGTTATCTATCCATTCCAGTTTCAGTTGTTCTATTTCAGCTCTGGTATTATAAACTTCTATGTATTTGAGATTTCTATTGTATATGTTTTCAAACAGATATTATGTATTTTGTTTTGAGAGTTTGTTATAGTAGCTTCATGAACTACTATGGTTTTTATATTCCGCTGCGAGTTATTCTGATATGTTCTGTGTCTGTGATTCTGTGTATTTGATTTTAATTGCTCCAAATTTTATTACAATCTATTATTTTGAATTATTCAAGTCAGACATGCGTGGATTATTGTCGATTTGAATGGTCCAAAATAGTGGGTCGTTACAGTTGAGGTGAGGATGCCAATGGTTGATGATGGGCATGGATGGTGTTCCCAGGCTTTGAGTAAGATTTATGGATCTACTATGGGTTTAGTAAGCCATTAGAGAGTGAATAAGTGTTGTTTTATTTTGTTGTGTGTTTGGGCTATGGGGGTGTTTCTTGTTGTTTGTGTGTGTGTCTGTCCGTTGTCATTTGGATCTGTGCAGTATTTGCTCTTTTGTTTGTTATCGATGTTGGTGGGAGTATTGAGTAGTTTGGTACTTTTTGCTGGAGAGGATAAATGTATGAGTTCGTAAAAGTGAGCAATCTAATAAGCTGGTTCTATCTGTATATGCAATGTCACTAGCTATCTTTAAACTTTCATTCCATTGCAGTCAAAAATCGTACATAAGAGCATTCCATCAGTGGTTTGCTGGTAGTACAAGGGGATTTAATTCTGAAAGCTGTTGCTGGGTAACAGTAGTTCACTGCCTGTTATGCAACAAGTTATTAAGATTTGTAAAACTTACATGATGTTTGAGTAGCAAAAACGATATCTCCTACTTTTACCATTTCATTCCTCTTTGTTCAAGCCGTGACTAAAATCTTTGGGTTCTTGGCTTCCACTAGTTTACGCGAAAAATGATTTATATAAATATTTAGTTATATTTTACATTGAAATCATGTATAGTTAATTTAAATTTTTATTTTCGAATTGAAACATTTAATATATTTTTATTAATTTGATTGTTATTTATATTATTGATTAATAAATAACAAATTTGCAAATGATGTTTATTCGTTCGATACTTTGTAGCATAATTGAAAAACAAGGAGAACGGGCATCAACGTAGACTTTTATAATTTTATTTAAAAACTAATTTAAATATACCAAATCCTTTTGACGGTCCACAAAAGATCTCGAGCCACCCCTACTATTTCTAATATGGTAATAAATTTCTAATATGGTAACAAATTTCTAATATGCTTTTCAAATACTTAAAGTTTTCCCCTACTATTGACTTGTACCTGCTATGTAACGACCCAGAATTTCAGATATTTGAAATTTGAATATTTAATTAATTTTGAATATTAATTAGTGAAATTAATAAGTCGAATAATTCATTTTTCGAATATCTGGATTTAATTGGATAATTAAATCGATAAATTAATAATTGAAATTCCAGAAATAATTGAAATCTGGATTTAATGTGAAGGAAAATGATTTATAATGTTATATTAAATCATATTGGAGTTATAGTGATGTTACAGAACTTTTAAAATTGAATTTAAAGTTAATTTGTGAAAATTGAATATTTTAATATTTAATCGACTAGTGAAATTAGCCATTTTTGGGATTGTCTCAGAATTGGACGAAACTAGTTCCATTGGATCCGTAATAGTTTGGTATTATCGGATTTCAATTTTCGTAGCAATCGGAGTTGTCGTTTGACTGTGGCAGCTCGGAACGCATCGAAATTGTTTTAATTTTAATTCGGCGAGTTAAAATAGTCATTTTTCAAAAAGTCTCGGATTTCGACAAAACCTGTTTCATCGGATCCGTAATGTGATATTATTGTATCGTTTCAAATTTCGTAATTTTTGGATTTACCGTTTGTCCAGGGCAAGCCAAAACGCCTCGAAATCGATTTAAATCGGTTTAATTTAAATCGATCGTTTATTGCCATATCTCACACATACGATCGAATTAGCTTCCGAAACACGTTCCATTGTGTTCGGAACGCGGGGTAAACCTTACGAACGCCAGGCGGCATGTCAGATTTGGAGATCGTTTGGAAAAGTCGTTTTAAAATGAATTTAACATTATTCATATACGTGTATGTATATATATATATATATATATATATACACACGTTAACAATCAAAAGAGAAACCCTAGTCTAAATGCTTCAGCCGCCAACATTGTTTTGAACGGCCAGCAATTCCCCTCATTCTTCCTCAAATTTCTTCTAACCCATTCATCAATTCAAAGAAGGTTCAACATCAAAGTTGAAGAGCTAAACGAGATCTCGAAATCTATACGGGGATGATGAGATTTGGAGCAGTGTGGTAGGAGCTAAAGGGGGCCATCGGCCTGCAGTTTGCACGCAAATCGAGAGCAAGTGAGGAGGCCGAGCTCCACTGCCTTGTGTGCGTGGGTAGCTCTCGCAATGGCCGTTCGTATAGCACCCACTGATCATCTTCAAATTAGTCGTAGGGGGGGTGCGGCGATCGGTGAAGGCAACGAGATGTTGGGTTTCTCGTTCTGTAGCATGCGTGATGATGGAGAAGGGTATACGCACGGCCCAGATTTTTCCAAAGCAAAGATGAACGGCTGTAAATTGATGTATGGTTTTGTTAGTAAAGAAATTAGTAAAATTTATATATTAATTCGTTAAACTTTAAAATATTGTATCTCTTTCATACATTATCAGAAAATGACGAAACGAAGTGCGTTGGAATCGTATTTGTGAATACTACGCGATGCAACTGATTTGCAAGCGATTGGAGTTAGTGAAAATTTTGGATGAGATTAAACGACTGTTTAATTTATTCGAAATAAAAAGCTAGAACAGAATTGAAATCAAGGTGAGAACTCCTCACTCAATGGAATCTTTTGTTTCGATTTAAATTTAAATATTTAGATTTAAAATTGTTGATAGTGATTGATTGTGTGGATTGAATGATGAATGTTATTTATTATGATAAATAGACATTATACGCCGTTATTAAGCGGAGGTTAATTATTAAAAACATATACCGCGATAATTTCACATTGAAGTGAAATTGGTATTATATATGTATATAACAATATATATATATTGGAATATATATATATTGGAGTTGTTGATTTTCCCGCATTGTTTAGCGGATGAGACCCTATTGCGCCGCATAATAGCGGATAATATTTATTAAACCCATATACCGCGATAATTCCGTACTGGAGCAGAATTGGTATTGTGCTAACATCTTTGGATGCAGGGAAACAGGTTGAAGGGATCCAACTGGATTCCTCACCGTAGTGATTTATTTACAGATATTGTTATATATTCTGTTATCATATGATGATATATGATGTTTGGATGTTGTGATTGACTATTTGGTGCTGTTGCATCATCGGATCCATTTTTGAAGTTTAAAAATAACGAGTTGATTTTAAATTGGGATTTTTGAATTATTCCAAACGGTTTATATAAAAGATTGCAAATTGGATATTCATAAATTAAAATGTTGGAATTATAAAACGAGTTTTTATAAGTGTTAAAAATGCAGTATAATTGGATTTCATAAGTTAATGAAATTTAGAAGTTTTATAATGTGAAGTTATAAAATAAATAGATTTTGTAAAATAAAAGTTTATAAGTATTTGACTTATAAATTAGATTTCTGATATGAAATCGAGTTATGAATTAAATTTGTTAATTCAGGATTTTTTTTTATAAATCGAAGTTTATAAATTCGAAATCAATGGAATTTGATAAATTGAATAGAAAATTATTAAAGGAAGTATATTCGCGATTTTGGATAGCGAATTATTATTGAAATAAATTGTGTAGAAATTGTTAAAATAGGGATAGTGGTTATATTCACGATTTTGGACAGTGAATATATATTATTGAATAAAATCAATATATTTAGGGAAAAGGAATATTGTTAAATGAAATAATTGTTTTAAAAGATGTTTTAAAACGTATTAAGTATCGAAAACATAGATTTCAACATTTATTGTTGAAATAGACGTTTCGAGGAATAAGGAATGGTGGATTATAACACTGTTGTTATAGTAAATGGTTTCCGAAAGGAAATGTTTTATATAGTATTGGGATTTATATATCTATCTAAATTTCGAATCCCTATACTAGTGATTTTGGGTTGTTGTAACGATGTTTTACGCAACATTCGTTTTAACTCAAATAAAATTTGTGAAAGAGAATGATTTCCTTAAAGAATGAAATATATACTTAATTTTGATTTAAGTATATTGAGTATTTTCAAATGTTGAAAATAAATGGATTTGTGAATTACCTATTATTAAATAGGTATGGAAATGTTTTTCCAATATGAAGTGAAATGTTTTGAAATTTTATCTTTAAAGATAAATTGAGATGTGGAAATTGATTTGAAATTGTTTTCAAATAGTTAAAGTGTGGAAATTATATATCTTGTAAAGATATTTTGGAAGATAAATAATTTGGAAAATTATTTGGAATCTGATGATGTTGGGCATCTTTATTGATGGTTAAATTACCGACTATCAATAATTACCTTGAATGGGTATTTGTTGTGAATTGAATGAATTTGAATGCCACACTTATTTTTGAATAAGCGCTCACTATTCGGGTTAGCCGGGAAAGGACCATGGGGTCGTATAACCCATTTCGAATATGTGATACGTCGTTATGAATCGCATTTGATGACCGGTGTTGAAGACCGGATATTTTTGAAAATGGAAGGATTACCGTCGAGTTACTCTACATCGACTGATCTTCGATTTAGAGGTTTTATCACCTTAGTGATGGGAAGTCCGGACGTGATTGAAAATTATTCGGATTTGCAAGGGCTTCATGAGATGTGCCTTCGGTTCTGTTCGATCCCGAAACAGACTTGTATGGATTGTATGTCTGACATTACAAATTGAGATATAAAGCCGATTTCTTTCAAATACATTTCTATTGGTGGCGGAGAATTTATTCTCTTAGCTTAACACCCTTCTCTGAGACGTCCGAGCTTAGAGGTTATGTAGTTGAAGGTTATCAGCGATATATTCCCAATTTGGTAATGTGATATGCTGAGTGTTGCTGTGTGATGATCAGTGTTTGATCATTTGTGATATGATCATTTATTTGATCATTTATCTTTGTGATCATAGGTTGATCATTTGTTGACCCAAGGCATGGCTTTGTGACAAAGCGTAGCTTTGTGGACGAGACTTCGTCAGTGCCTCAACAACCCGAAAATGGTCGAAACAGGAATGTTGCGGCAAGGTTATGAGGGTCGCGCCCTTTAGGGTATGTCATTTCCTTCTGGAAAGGGGTGGTATCATGGTATGGAGCCCAAATACTTACTCATGTGGATACACTTATTTATTATGTGTGATGATGGTTACCGAGCGCTCGGATAAAGGTCCCAAAGGACCGGGTGATGACATATTCGTGAGTTACCTGTTACAGGGGTAACCCGGCCTTGTTTGGCAAAGAGCGGTTTGTCTCTCGGGACGTCCAGCCAGAGGCGATCCCATTCGGCAGGAGGAAAGGAAGTTCCTTAGCCTGACCATTTGTTGGAAAATCCAAAGAAACAATACGAACCTTGTACGATTTTAGTTGTATTACCTGCTATGGAATGTGGCGGTAACCTGCTATTGAACGTAGTAGCTATAGTAGGCATACGATACTGGTCGTATGTTGGCTAAGATTAATATTATACTTTCGAAATGTTTTTCTCCACTATGCACTAATAATAATAATCCAATGATTTTGCGTAGTAAGCATATTTGACTATCATAAGAAGAAATCTCCTCCAATTGTAATATCCCGGAAATTTTAACAATATCAATTTAATAATCTATTGAATAATTAAATTGATATGGATAATCTTTGATAATAAAATTTGAATTTAATTTAATAATCTGATTAAATTAGTATTAATTGATGATTTTATCTTTTAAAAGTTAATAAGATATATTCTATTTGAATATATATATATATATTTATTTATATATATTGTAAATAGAAGCTTTGGTAAATTGGAAATTTATATTTAATTTAATCTGGACTTTTCAAAGATATTTAAATATGTAATTTTATAGTTTTAAAATACTTCAGGTAAATATTTAATTGTTTAAGAAATATTTTTACTTAAGTTTAAATAAATAAGATTTACAAAATTGGTTTGTTTTATTTCTTTTTAAATATTTCTTGATAATATAATCTCTTGTTTAAATTATAAAATATGTTAATTTCAAATAACAAGTATAATGTATTATTTTAATATGTATGAATTTTAATGCTAAAAGGAATTGTTATTTTAAATTGAATTTAAAGTTGAAGTTCAAAAGAATAAATATTTAAATTGTTGGATATTATAATATTTGTATAAACTTTTATTTATAAATATAATTAGTTTTTGTTTCTCTTTAAAAAGAAATATATATAGATAAGTGTTTAAATAAATAAGAAAAGGGCTTTTTAATTACTTTTAAAATAAATAGAATTATGAATAAATACTTATAAGACATGTGTCATTTATCTAAACCCTTAGTAAAACATGTGTAATTAAATAAACAAATGTATAGGACAAGTGTCCTTATTTATTTTCATTTTCTTTTATTTTATAAATCAAAAGTATACATGTATATTAACATTGGCATTTCTTCAATTCATTCTTTCTAATCTTCATTCTTTTTCAAAAGCCAAGAGAAACTTAAATCTTCTTCTCTAAATACAAATCTGAAAACAAATCAGTAATCCATATTTCCCAAAACTTCTTTCTCTAAATCTAAAAATCTGAGATTAAAATCAGTAATTATTTCTCAAGCAAAATGTGTTCATGCTCAAATCTGAAATCAGAAATCAGTTGCCTCAAATCAAATCAAAGATCCGTAACACTCCTCAAACTAATTGCAAATCAACTTGTAACATTCTTCTTCAAATCAAAAAAAAAACAAGGGCCTGAAATTCTTTTAGATCTGCATCATATTCAAAAGTCTGTCTGCCTTCATTTTTCAACCTGGAATCAACTGTAAAAATCAAAGAGCCTGCTTGCATTCTTTCTTCAATCTGGAAGCCAGCATGCATATGGTTCAAAGCAGTTTTAAGCTCAACAACTCAAATTTTTAAATCAATGAGGCATGCAAGTTTTAAGTTCAAAAGCTTTTCAAAATAAAGTAGGCTCTATCATCTTTAAACAGGTGAGTAACATCACTATTTCTAAAGTTTAAATTATAAATAAGTTGCATGTTAAATCTTTGTGACAAATATGTATTGCATGTATGTATAGTGGAATCTGCTGTGACAATATGATGTATTGATTGCTCTGTTCTTGTTTTGGTTGCCAGGCTTAAAATTCTATTCGAAATTCCTTATCACTTGATCTAGTTTTGTTTAGGACTTAATTTACAAACAAGAATTGTTTGATTTATTATATACTAATGTTGAAAAATTTAAATTAAGTCAAAAAAAAAAAGTTAAGTTTCTCTGTAACCAAAATATATCTGTGCATATACATAAAAGTGAAAAACTCAAATATGTTAAACTTGTGATTCAGTATCATAAAACCAAAGTAATAATAAAAACTAGATTTTTAAATTAAGAATCTGTATTTTTAGGTGTTAGTTAAAATTGCCATTTAGAATTGAACTAAAAATGAATTTTTAGTAAATTATGTTGATTCATGAATTGAGAAGTCTTGGGATTCTTCTGAGTGATGAAGAAGGTATAGGAGATGCTCAGAAAAATTAGAGAAGTGGTTAAAACTTATTAGAATGGATGCAGTTTGAATTTTAATGGTTAAACCCTAGTTTTGATGGGTTTTAAGAATTGGGTCATTTCAGGATGAAGGATGAATCAAGTGCTATGATATTTGGGAATTGGATAGTTGGTGTGTGGTAGAGTTCGAGGCCGGAGTGGGTGGACCTCAGATGATCGGAACGGCGAGCTTTGGGTGATGACAGGCTTTGGCAAATTCGAACTGATGAGTTCCAGGTCTGGGAGATGATCGAATTTCGAATTCGAGCAGTGATCGAAGAAATCGCGATCGTGATATGGTGTAGGGATGAACGTCGACTGGTGGAAGATGTCGTCGATGACCGGAGTTGAAGTGGATGACCGTGCACGTGCACGAGATCGTTGGTGTATCTCTGGTGAAATCTGGGATTTAACAGGGGAAGGTCTCGGGTTCGTATGCGAGTTGTTTCGTGCGATGCTCGAAGTTTTAGAGGGTGCGACTCGAAGTTTTAGTGTGTGTGTTCGAGTTTGTAAGTTGTTGCCAGGTTTTTGAAGAAAAAGAAAAACTGTCTGTTTATAAAATTTAAACTGGATTTAAATTTGTAAAGAAAATTTTAAACAGAATTTAAATTGTGGAGTAATATTTAAACAAGAATTTAAATCAAAGTTTAACTATATAGATTCAAGTTGGTTTTGAATCTTAAAGATTTGAAATAAATAAATTTTATAAATTTAAATGTTTTAAATAAGTTTTAAATGGTAGTTAGATTTAAATGTTTGAAATTAAAAAGGAATTTGGTTTAAACTCTTTTAAAATTCTTTTATAAGAGATAAGAAATTTTTAACAAGTAAAGGTTTTAAATTGGTTTTAAAACTTTGTTAAAAAATAAATTGGTATTCATTTTAAATACAGAATTTAAAATGAAATTTAAAAGTTAATTTGAAATGGATGTTTTCAAATGTATTTAAGAATGATAATGTAACCTTTGATAAGAAATGTTTTATCTTAAAGTTTAAATCATTAAATCTTTAAGGTAATTAAAATGGTTAAATTATGTGACATCCCGGAATTTCGAGCAATATCAATTTAATAATCTGTAATAAATATTAAATTGATTTGATATATTATTGAGTTATAAGATCTGAATTAATATTTTTCTTCTGATAAATATTTAATTGATTTGAAATATCTTTGGATTATAACATTTGAATTGGTACTTTTCACTTAATTAATATCGTATTGTGAATTATTTTCTATCTATTTTATATATATTGGTATGTATTGTAGATAGGGAAGTTCTGCTTTAAATTCAATCGATAAATTTTCTTTTTAATTTCTAATAATATATATATATATATATATTCTAGTGATTTGGAAATTATTGTTTATTTCAAAAATAAGTTTTTCAAAGCTATTAAATTCACAAATATATTGTTTTAAATATTGTAGATAAATGTTTGAATTGTTTTGAACTTATTTCTAACTTTGGTTTAGATTTATAATTATTAACAAAAGAATTTTATTTTATTTTCTTTTTAAAGTATTGCTTGTTAAAAATTTATAGTTTAAATATATATATGTTATAAATTCAATTTTTGGCCAAATAATATTTTAGCATATATTATGAAATAAGTAATGTGAATAAAAGAATAATTTCTTGGTTTAAATTATTTATTTTTATTTTTATTTGATAAGTGAATTTTTATAATATAAATAAATAAAATGTTCAAATAGAAATACAATATGATAATACGCATAACAAATACGCAGATTGAAATAACTAGTGAAACAAATACGTGAGTGAAATTTTATCGTTTGTAAGTAATAAAACAAATACATTTTATAATCGACAACACATTAAAAACGATAACACAAATAAAATAAATACGTGAGATAAACTTTATCGTTTTGTAAATAATAAAAACAAACACTACTCAATCTAACAACTTAATCAAACAACATCCCTCACTTTTTAAATTAAAAAAAAACATTACAATAATATTTCTATCACATTGCAAATTTGAAAATAAGAAGATGTAAATCATGGGAAGTGATGTGCCAGCCTTAACCAAAATCTGCCTAGTCAATTAGCTGGTATAGGCAAGTGTAAAGGATTACATAAAAACAAGGTTCGAATATGATTATGCAGGCTTTAAGAACAACAAGTATTCAAAGGCAAAATACAAGGTAAAAATGAAACACACTGGTAGCTTGCAAATGAAGTCACAGGCAAATATATAAAATAGAGGTAAGTATAAAATATGAAACTCAAGTACAATGCCAAGTAATCAAACAACATCCATTACACTTTATAAATATACTAGAGTAACATTTTAAATTGTTAAAATATAAAACAGACCTGCATAGTCAATTGAACCAAGAAAAATATAACTAAAGTTGTACAGGATAACATCAAAACAAATGGATGGTTCGAATATAAACATGCCTGCAATACTTAAGGAAACAAAAGCAAAGTAAAACATGAATATATTTGCATCTTGTATTGGCTGATGGCTTGTAGTCTAAGACTCGGGCAAATAAAAATATAAGGTATAGTTGTAAAATATGACACAAGGTACAAAGATCATTTAATGTCTTCATTTATGAGCAGCCAACAAAATCTGTTCGAGTGTATAAGAATTCCTTTCAGCCTACATTTCTATAAAATATCTCTGACGAGAAAAAAAAATGTGAAACCCTGTAAATTGTTTTAAACTTCAACTTGCAAGCTATTTCTCCTATCATTTTTCCATTCCAGTTCGAGTTAAGCAAGGATAAAATGAAACTCCACTTAAAGCTTAAAACAAGATTCATTTAAACATCAAAAACTAGCAATCAAATGCAACTAAACTCCAACAACTACAACATAGTGGAGAAGCAAAATGGCAAGAAGATCAGAGTGGAAAACATTTCCAGTTTTCAGGGAATTCAAAACTGATGCTCTGTCTTTTACAAAATGGTGAGTAACAAATGTTTTTAAAAATATAAGTATATAGTTAAATTGCATGATCATCTCTGAATATAATATGCCTGTGAACATGTTTTTATCTCTGTGAATATATGTATGTACATGCTTTGTGTATGGTCTAGATGTTCACTGTTTTCAAATTCCAGGTTCTAAACTAATTTATAATCAAATACCCTGATTCAAACTTCACTTCTACCTTAGTTTAGAACATTATAAATTGTTATACCATGGACTTTAGATTACAAACTGTTTTAAACCAAAACATCCTTGAGTTGTCTCTGAAAACAAAGTAAAATACAGAGCACATTTAAATAAGTCAAAATCCAAGTATTAAAATTCTTATATTCAGTTATATAAATCGATTTCTTATACAAAAATAGGATTTTTAACATTAAAATCTAAATTTTTAGTGATTGAATTCGAGAGCAGTTTGGATTTGATCAGAAAAGCATTTCGAGAGATTTTCTGATGATCTATGAGGAGATGATGGTCGGGGTTCGGCCTATCGATGGAGGAGTGAACGTAGCTCATAAGAAAAATACTGAATGGCGATGTAATCCATCATGGAAGATGCGGTAATCAACTTCTTTTTGGAAACCTAGTTTTTCTGGGTTGAGGTAATTCGATCGCCACGACCGGCGTGGTTGATCGAGTGCAACGCAACATTGAGGAAAGGTGGAGGAGGAGTTCGCCGAGGTGTGGACAAATTCTCTTGACGTCTGATGGCCGGAATCGTTTGGACGAGGAGGTTTTTGGCCGGAGTTGTTTACCAGTGGAGCTCGAGAGTGCTCGAATTAGTCTGGGGCTTCGTGGCGCAGTTTCGTGGGGCGGAGTCGTCCTGGTGGTGGTTCGCCGAGGTGTCTGAAGGATCGTCAGGGGAAGCGGCGGCGAGAACGTCATGTGCACGTGCACAATGATTGAACTGGTATCAGTTCATGTAGTTGGGGAAGAAAGAGTCGTCTCGAAGCGATCTCGTGGAAACTGGGTAATGGACTCGAGTGATTACTGGGTCGTACACGAGTGATATATGCTTCCAGTAGTTAAACAAAGCAAGATTTTAAAAGAAAAGAAGGAAGAGGAAAAGCAGGGTGGTGTCTCGGGTTTTTCCAGAGCATTTTCGTGATTTACTCGAGTTAAGCCAAGTCTGGACTCGAAGCAAAACAATGGGTTGCTCGAGAAATGTTGATTTACAGGGTTTGATAAAACCTGTCTTTGTTTTGTGTTCTTTTAACAAGCTTTGAATTTTAAAGTAAGTCTGATTTCAAAACAAATAAATAAACTTGATTTTGATAAATTCTTTATAAAGGAGTTGAAGCGAAAGTTAAATGATTTCATAACTAAATTTGCAAGTTGATTAGCGATGTATTTTTAAAGGCTAAAATTTTGAATAAATTAATTAAGTTTGTTAAAGTTTTCCTTATATATGTTCTCTATGTAAATATTCTTTACACTCATAATAAAAATATTTAAATTAGTTAATGTTTTAAAGGTGATTAAAGAATGTTATTGGAATAATTAATTAATTAAAGATTATTAAGTATTAGTTAAGAGATGATTAATAATGTAATTACCAAAGAGCTAATATCTAAATGAATCTGATTAAGTATAAGCTTTTAAGGTCAATTACTTAATGAAAGAAGTATGATTGATAAGTATAATTAATTTAAAATGGGATTTATAAAAGGGTAGTGAATGGGTTAACCAATGATGGGTTAAAAGTTAATTAATGAATATGATTAGATTTAATTAGATTAATTAATTAAATAATCAACATTGTATTTGTTTAAGTGAAATTGATTAGTGGGAATTAATTCAGGAATAAATTACTCATTTTGATTTTTGAGTAATTTGATTTATTCAGGTTAATTAACTTATTTTAATAAATCTGAGTAATCAATTGGTAATGTGAGAAGTATAATTACTCAGAGAAGTAATTGGTAAGTAATTACAAGACGTAGTTAATGGGATGAAGTTTGTTAATAAAGTAATTAGAGTATAATTACTTTTTATAATTAATCAAGGGATTAATTGGAGATAATTATTTATAGAGTAATTAAAGGAGTTAATTACTGATTTGATTAATCAAGGGTGATTTATATTGTGGGTTAAATTTAGGATTAATTACTTTGATTTAATCAAATTGTAAATTTAATTCGAGATCATTAATTATTATAATTAATGTTGGAATTTGGAATAAATGTATTTGGATAAATTAATAAATGAAGAAATTTATTAATATAATTAATTATGTAATGTAATTAACTTTAGTTAATTAATAAATGAAGTTATGTAAAGGTTAATTTCTATAATTGGTTAAGTAATTAATCTGAGAAGTAACTCAAAGAATTTACTTAAATGTAATTAAAGAAATTTATCAGGGATGATTAATAAAAAGGAATAATGGGACGATGATTAATTAATTAATAATTAATTAGTATAGGCGAGTTAATAATGATGGAGTAATTAATTTAATTAATTTTAAATTAATTAAATGTAAGGTAATTGATTTAATTCATTTTAAATTAATTATCAACGATGTAATTATTATCTTTGCTTATGAATGGATGATATGAATTCCCATTGATTGATTGAAAACTCAGTTTGTGATGAGTAATCTCTGTTTGATTTGGATGCTCTGATTTAAGTGTGATATCATAGATTATCCATTTATGATGATATGTGATTATTTATCTGTGATATTGTGATTTTCTATCTGTATTGATATGGATAATTGAAAATTGAATTGTTTTAAACCTTTAAAACAACTTGGCCTTAAAAGACACGGTTTGGATTTCGATGAGACCGGGATCGGGTTTCCGTATACCGGGATTCCAGGTCTGGAGACCCGAATACCACATCGATCCAAAATAACGATAGGTCGTGAAATCCAAATGGAGCAAGTGAAGACTCGAGGTATAAGAACTATTCGTCAGTATAACTCTGTGGGTGATTCCGTAATGAGTTTGACGGAAATAGTACTTATAGATTCGAGATGAAGATTCAGAGTGCAAGGGTTATCGTCGTTAACTCTGAGGGTGATTCCAATACGAGTGTAACGAGATAATGCCTTCGGTTTCGTTCGAACCCGGAACGAACTTGTATGGATTGAATGCTTTCAGCACATCGTCAGGTGGACGATGAGCATTCTAAGTGATGAGTTCTGATAAAGGTAATCGTGACCTCAAGCCTCATCAACCCGGAATGGCTAAAACAGGGGAGGTGCAGCAAAGCTTCGTGGGTAGCCCCCACTTGAGAGCGAGATTTTCTCCTGTCTAGATGTCCCTTTTTATTTCGGTTGTGTGGGCAGTGGAGACGTCCAACTGCCGGGGTTGTCTCGTTCGGAACTGTTCAGTAAGGAACGGGTCCGGCTTTGTGTTGCAGGGGACTTAGGGTGGGTCCTCGGTACGGTGATCTAGGCCACGTACTGTGACGGGCGGTACCCCAGTAGCCCAGCCATTGTATGGAATCCAAAATCCAATAAGCGCCCTCGGTTTTGATTGTATACCTAGTATGCTGGAATTTAATGAATGTAACAATTTCGGCTATTTCATATTTACTTGAAAACCCTAGACACTATTATAATATCACTAGATTTCCTATCAAATGTTTTGGTTAGCGTAAGGTAAAAACTTACCCATGTTTATTTGTGGGAAGTCTTACGTGATACCTTTTGTTTCAAATGATTTTTAAAAGTTAAACAACTTTAACCTTTTACTCATACCAGACCCATGTCTGACCCGAAGTTTATTTCTGTTTTTCATAAACTCTCGGGTACCCAAATTTTTACGGGTAGTCAAGGGATTCAGGTTTAGCTTTGACGAATTCTGGAGGAGCATTGGAGCAGGAGGCTTCGGCGTGTAGATATATATATATATTGGTTCCGCTGTGTTAGTGTTATTCTGTATATTCCGCTGTGTTGTATCTCTGTGATGTTGAGTTGTATTAACTAGACAGGTGTTTATAACTGTCTAGTATGTGATGTATTATCTGTGTACTCTGATGTATATGATATTTATGTGATATATTATATTTTATTCATTCCGCTGTTGAGATTCTGATGTTGTTTCTTCTTCTTTTCTATCTTTTCTACTTTCTCACCTCTTTCTTTTCTTTAAAACGATACGATTTCCTGGGCATAGGAAGTCGGGTCGTGACAAATTAATTTGATTAATTAATGATTTGAATTAATTAATTTATAATTAAGGATTTAAAATACTTTGTAAATGATAACTTGATTATTAATAAGAACAAAGTTTTATCTTAAGAAAATTAGAGATTTGTGTTCATTTAAATTATAAGGAATTTAATGGATAATTAATTTATTTGATTAATTAATCATTTGGATTAATTAATAGATAATTAAAGGTTTAAACAAATTAATTAATAATTAAGATTAATTAATTAGGAATAATTAATTTATAATTAAGGATTATAAATTAAAGTATTAATGAATGGTTAAGAATTAATTAATAGAGTAATTAAATATTTATTAAGTTATGGTTAACACTTAATTAAATAATTAAAGATTAATTAATTGGTTACAAAGATTTATTAATTTGAAATTAATAATACTTAATCTAAGTTAATTACTTAAGAAAAGTAATTAAAGAGTTGTTAATAGTTAATGAAGGTCATTAACTATGGAATATTAAATAATTAATTAATGTAATTAAATTTTAATAGTTAATTAGATTAATTAATTTAAAGATAATAAATTATAGAATTTGTTTTAAATGAATTACTTAATGGAAGTAATTAAGAGAAATTAATTACTCATTGTAATTAATTAAGTTAATTTGATTTATTTAAGTTAATTAATTAAGTATTAATTAATTTAGAATAATCAAGAGATGATTTGATTAATAATTACTTAATGTAATTAATAAGGTATTATTATTTAGGGAAGTAAATAATAAGATAATTACTGGAAATAATTAATTGAATGATGGTGTATTAATAAAAGTAATTTGAGTTTAATTACTTTGAATAATTAATCAAGGGATTAATTAAGAAATTAATTAAGGAATAATTAATTTAGTTAATAAAAGTAATTAAGGGTAATTAATTACTGAATGAGGTTAATCAATGAATGATTAATAAATGTTGTTTAATTAAAGGTTAATTACTTAATGTAATTAATTTAATTAAGTAATTAATAATTAATTTGTAATTAAGGATCATTAATTAATATAATTAATGATGTAATTAAGATTGGTTAATTAAGTAATAATTAATAATTGAAGTGATTAATTAATGTAATTAATAAAGGATTAATGTAATTAATTATAGTTGATTAATTTAATTATATTATAGTTAATTAATTAATGAAGTAATTAAAGGTTAATTACTATAAGTGGTTAAGGATAATTAATTTAAGTAATTAATTAAAGATAAATTACCTGAATGGAATTAAAGGGTAATTAAAGGATAATTAATTAATTTGTAATTAATTAATGATTAAGTAAGCAGGATTTATAGAATGAAGTAATTAATTTAATTCACTTTAAATTAATTAGAGATGATATAAATCATTACTTATGAATGGGTGTTAATATTGAATGCTTTGCATTGATTGATATCTCTGATGAGATATATGCTGCGTGATATGGATGTTTAGTTGAATTGTGATGATAATATGGATTATCTGATAATGTTGATTATCTATTGTGAATTATCCTTCTATGTGTATAAAGATAATTGAATTGAATTGTTTTAACTTTAAAACAACTTGGCCTTAAAAGATACGCTTTGGATTTCGATGAGACCGGGATCGGGTTTCCGTATACCGGATTTCCAGGTCTGGAGACCCGAATACCACATCGATCAAAATTAACGATAGGTCGTGAATCAAGTGAAGATGAAGATTCAGAGTGCAAGGGTTATTGTCGTTAACTCTGAGGGTGATTCCAAAACGAGTGTAACGAGATAATGCCTTCGGTTTCGTTCGAACTCGGAACGAACTTGTATGGATTGAATGCTTTCAGAACATCGTCAGGTGGACGATGAGCATTCTAAGTGATGTGTTCTTTTCTAAGGTAATCGTGACCTCAAGCCTCACAAACCGGGAATGGCTAAAACAGGGGAGGTGCAGCAAGGTTAGTGGGTAGCACCCAAGTAGGACAAGGTTACCTCTGTCTAGATGTCCCTTTCTATTTTCGACTTAGTGGTGCGGTTGCTGATCCCAACCGTGAGGTATCTTGTGCGGGAATTATCCAGTAAGGGATGTTCCGACCTTGTGTTGCAGGGGATTGGGAGTGATCCTCGGTACGGTGATCTAGGCCACGTACTGTGACGGGCGGTACCCCGGTAGCCCTGCCATTGTATGGAATCCAAACTCCAATAAGTGCCGTACGTATTAGTTGTGCCCAACTATGTTGAAATGTGAGATGTAAGCATTTCAGCTATTTCTGTATTTTACTTGAAAACCCTAGACCCTATTATAATACAATCGAATTTCCTATCAAATGTTTTGGTTAGCGTAAGGTAAAAACTTACCCATGTTTATTTGTGGGAAGTCTTACGTGATACCTTTTCTTTCAAAAGGTTTTGAAGTTAAACAAGTTTAACCTGTTACTCACACCAGACCCATGTCTAACCCAAGTTGTTTATTTCTGTTTTATAAACTCTTGGGTACTCAAATTTTTACGAGTAGCCAAGGGATTCAGGTTAGCCTTGACGAATTGTGGAGGAGCAATGGAGCAGTAGGCTTCAGCGTTGTAAATATAGATAGTAGTTTCCACTGTGTTGATCTTGTTTAGATCTTTGTTTTGTATTGAGTTGTAATAACTAGACAGATGTTTATAACTGTCTAGTATATGATGTGTAATTTGTGTAACTCTGATAGATGTATATGATACTATGTAATAGTTATATGATATATTATATTTTGTTCCGTTTCCGCTGTGAGTATTTGTGTTGTTTTCTTTCTCTTTCTCTTCTTTTCTATTTCTCACCCCTTTCTTTCTTATTAGCGATACGACTTTCTATGGAGAGAAAGTCGTGGTTGTTACAGTGGTATCAGAGCATAGGTTGAGCGAATGCCTAAGCTTTTGGTTAAGTGAATATCAGAGCAGTAGGTAGAGTGAATACCTAGGCTCTGAAGTGGTGTCTATCTTGAGAGCGCGTAATTGTTAGTTATCTAAAAATGATTTTATATTGTGTTAATTGATCGGTTGAGTGGTATATGGATTCTGGTCAATACGAGTAGCTAACGTTATTGATAGGGATCTCTAAACACTTGAACCAGGCCAACGGACACAATATTGTTTTAAAGAGGTAAATGAAATAATTTTACCCAGAAATAATTTCTATATAAAAAGTACCATTTTAAATATATATATATATTTCTACCTATTTGTTGGGTTACCTGTTCGGGTTTTCCAATATAGGATATAAAGGTAGATAGGGTAGTGGTGTGTGTAACACGACTACCAATGGTTGGAGTCTGAGTATTGAGGTTGGAAGTGTATCTGTCGAGACTGTAGACCTAATACCGTCTCGAGTAAGCTTTGCTATGGTAAAGGATTTCATCGATCTCTGAAGGAAACCTTTTAAAGGTTCGGAGTTTATCTTTGAAGTTTGGATGAGTAAGGTTGGATCTGTCGGTTGAACAGAAGCGAGTGATGGTACCTTGATACCTCAGGTAATAGTAGCTGTATGATGAGATACAGTGACGATGGATGTTCCCGAAGATGTTTTCTTTGGAACAAGATTAAGGAAGTGTGTATGCTTCGGTGTTGTGGCTGAGTTCAGCATGGTGTTTCTGTTTGGTTTGGAGTTCGAGTTTCTCGAAGAGCTTTGGATAGGAGCATCAGTGGCAGCAGTGCAGCTCGGAGTATTCTGTGTTGGCAGGAAGTTTTCTGGCTGAGCAGTTTTTCTAAAGGTGAAGTTCAGAAGCAGCAGAGTGGATCCATTTCTTCGATGGATTGGATAGTTAAGTTGAGCTGTTCTGATTTTTAAAAGAGGAACGGTTTTCTTTGGAAATAGACTGGGTTGATCGCAAAAGTGACTTGCGATAGTTTGAGTGTTCTCTTGGGTTATCAGAGTTTTTCTGGATATCTTCAGAGAAGTCAGGAGTTGTCCGCATCTGAAGGTTGAGTTTTCTTATCGACTTGGATTCCAGGAGTGATACCGGTGGTTCAGTCTAGTGGAAGGATGTTTCCTAGAGATGGAGTTGGCGAAGCAACTCAAGTTTTGCTGGAATATCTGAGTTTTATTTATGGATCAGTGAACCTTATTTCTGGAATGAGTTGTCCAGTCTGTGCTTGTGTCCTACCTCATATCAGGGTTGAGCAGCGAAAGCAGTTTGGAGTGTATCTCTGGATGGGAGAAGTAAGTTTGGATCTCTTATGTGTTCTGATTTGGATAAGTAATTGGTCTACTTGGTTGAATTGTCAATTTGGATAATTGGAATTCATTGAGTTTTACGTATCTCTGAGGGAATACGTATTTGATCTATCTTTGGTTGTAGAATCAGCAGTTCTGGAAGTTGGGTAGTTGAGTCAGACTCGTATGTAGTCTGATAGTCTGTTTAGTTCTATAGATCTAGATGTGTAGGAGATCTATAGTTTAGTTGTTTAGATTATTTGTAGAGCGAGTATTCCGGTATATATATATATACTTGGGGAAACTCGAGGAATTTTATCTATAATTTAGTCTAGATAGTTAGAATTGTTTGATTGGATGATTTGGTTGCTATAGTTGTTAGCATATGGATGATAGTAGATGCTTGTGTTTTGAATTTAAATCTTTAATAAGATTATTAAATTACCTTTGTTTAAATTTCGGGGACGAAATTATTTTAAGGGGGGAGGAATGTAATATCCCGGAAATTTTAACAATATCAATTTAATAATCTGTTGAATAATTAAATTGATATGGATAATCTTTGATAATAAAATTTGAATTTAATTTAATAATCTGATTAAATTAGTATTAATTGATGATTTTATCTTTTAAAAGTTAATAAGATATATTCTATTTGAATATATATATATTTATTTATATATATTGTAAATAGAAGCTTTGGTAAATTGGAAATTTATATTTAATTTAATCTGGACTTTTCAAAGATATTTAAATATGTAATTTTATAGTTTTAAAATACTTCAGGTAAATATTTAATTGTTTAAGAAATATTTTTACTTAAGTTTAAATAAATAAGATTTACAAAATTGGTTTGTTTTATTTCTTTTTAAATATTTCTTGATAATATAATCTCTTGTTTAAATTATAAAATATGTTAATTTCAAATAACAAGTATAATGTATTATTTTAATATGTATGAATTTTAATGCTAAAAGGAATTGTTATTTTAAATTGAATTTAAAGTTGAAGTTCAAAAGAATAAATATTTAAATTGTTGGATATTATAATATTTGTATAAACTTTTATTTATAAATATAATTAGTTTTTGTTTCTCTTTAAAAAGAAATATATATAGATAAGTGTTTAAATAAATAAGAAAAGGGCTTTTTAATTACTTTTAAAATAAATAGAATTATGAATAAATACTTATAAGACATGTGTCATTTATCTAAACCCTTAGTAAAACATGTGTAATTAAATAAACAAATGTATAGGACAAGTGTCCTTATTTATTTTCATTTTCTTTTATTTTATAAATCAAAAGTATACATGTATATTAACATTGGCATTTCTTCAATTCATTCTTTCTAATCTTCATTCTTTTTCAAAAGCCAAGAGAAACTTAAATCTTCTTCTCTAAATACAAATCTGAAAACAAATCAGTAATCCATATTTCCCAAAACTTCTTTCTCTAAATCTAAAAATCTGAGATTAAAATCAGTAATTATTTCTCAAGCAAAATGTGTTCATGCTCAAATCTGAAATCAGAAATCAGTTGCCTCAAATCAAATCAAAGATCCGTAACACTCCTCAAACTAATTGCAAATCAACTTGTAACATTCTTCTTCAAATCAAAAAAAAACAAGGGCCTGAAATTCTTTTAGATCTGCATCATATTCAAAAGTCTGTCTGCCTTCA
This sequence comes from Allium fistulosum, assembly GCA_030737815.1. NCBI lineage: Eukaryota > Viridiplantae > Streptophyta > Magnoliopsida > Asparagales > Amaryllidaceae > Allium > Allium fistulosum. The sequence goes on along the minus strand of CM060906.1, from coordinate 99,779,671 downwards.
TTTTTCAACCTGGAATCAACTGTAAAAATCAAAGAGCCTGCTTGCATTCTTTCTTCAATCTGGAAGCCAGCATGCATATGGTTCAAAGCAGTTTTAAGCTCAACAACTCAAATTTTTAAATAAATGAGGCATGCAAGTTTTAAGTTCAAAAGCTTTTCAAAATAAAGTAGGCTCTGTCATCTTTAAACAGGTGAGTAACATCACTATTTCTAAAGTTTAAATTATAAATAAGTTGCATGTTAAATCTTTGTGACAAATATGTATTGCATGTATGTATAGTGGAATCTGCTGTGACAATATGATGTATTGATTGCTCTGTTCTTGTTTTGGTTGCCAGGCTTAAAATTCTATTCGAAATTCCTTATCACTTGATCTAGTTTTGTTTAGGACTTAATTTACAAACAAGAATTTTTTGATTTATTATATACTAATGTTTAAAAATTTAAATTAAGTCAAAAAAAAAAAAAAGTTAAGTTTCTCTGTAACCAAAATATATCTGTGCATATACATAAAAGTGAAAAACTCAAATATGTTAAACTTGTGATTCAGTATCATAAAACCAAAGTAATAATAAAAACTAGATTTTTAAATTAAGAATCTGTATTTTTAGGTGTTAGTTAAAATTGCCATTTAGAATTGAACTAAAAATGAATTTTTAGTAAATTATGTTGATTCATGAATTGAGAAGTCTTGGGATTCTTCTGAGTGATGAAGAAGGTATAGGAGATGCTCAGAAAAATTAGAGAAGTGGTTAAAACTTATTAGAATGGATGCAGTTTGAATTTTAATGGTTAAACCCTAGTTTTGATGGGTTTTAAGAATTGGGTCATTTCAGGATGAAGGATGAATCGAGTGCTATGATATTTGGGAATTGGATAGTTGGTGTGTGGTAGAGTTCGAGGCCGGAGTGGGTGGACCTCAGATGATCGGAACGGCGAGCTTTGGGTGATGACAGGCTTTGGCAAATTCGAACTGATGAGTTCCAGGTCTGGGAGATGATCGAATTTCGAATTCGAGCAGTGATCGAAGAAATCGCGATCGTGATATGGTGTAGGGATGAACGTCGACTGGTGGAAGATGTCGTCGATGACCGGAGTTGAAGTGGATGACCGTGCACGTGCACGAGATCGTTGGTGTATCTCTGGTGAAATCTGGGATTTAACAGGGGAAGGTCTCGGGTTCGTATGCGAGTTGTTTCGTGCGATGCTCGAAGTTTTAGAGGGTGCGACTCGAAGTTTTAGTGTGTGTGTTCGAGTTTGTAAGTTGTTGCCAGGTTTTTGAAGAAAAAGAAAAACTGTCTGTTTATAAAATTTAAACTGGATTTAAATTTGTAAAGAAAATTTTAAACAGAATTTAAATTGTGGAGTAATATTTAAACAAGAATTTAAATCAAAGTTTAACTATATAGATTCAAGTTGGTTTTGAATCTTAAAGATTTGAAATAAATAAATTTTATAAATTTAAATGTTTTAAATAAGTTTTAAATGGTAGTTAGATTTAAATGTTTGAAATTAAAAAGGAATTTGGTTTAAACTCTTTTAAAATTCTTTTATAAGAGATAAGAAATTTTTAACAAGTAAAGGTTTTAAATTGGTTTTAAAACTTTGTTAAAAAATAAATTGGTATTCATTTTAAATACAGAATTTAAAATGAAATTTAAAAGTTAATTTGAAATGGATGTTTTCAAATGTATTTAAGAATGATAATGTAACCTTTGATAAGAAATGTTTTATCTTAAAGTTTAAATCATTAAATCTTTAAGGTAATTAAAATGGTTAAATTAATTTGATTAATTAATGATTTGAATTAATTAATTTATAATTAAGGATTTAAAATACTTTGTAAATGATAACTTGGTTATTAATAAGAACAAAGTTTTATCTTAAGAAAATTAGAGATTTGTGTTCATTTAAATTATAAGGAATTTAATGGATAATTAATTTATTTGATTAATTAATCATTTGGATTAATTAATAGATAATTAAAGGTTTAAACAAATTAATTAATAATTAAGATTAATTAATTAGGAATAATTAATTTATAATTAAGGATTATAAATTAAAGTATTAATGAATGATTAAGAATTAATTAATAGAGTAATTAAATATTTATTAAGTTATGGTTAACACTTAATTAAATGATTAAAGATTAATTAATTGGTTACAAAGATTTATTAATTTGAAATTAATAATACTTAATCTAAGTTAATTACTTAAGAAAAGTAATTAAAGAGTTGTTAATAGTTAATGAAGGTCATTAACTATAGATTATTAAATAATTAATTAATGTAATTAAATTTTAATAGTTAATTAGATTAATTAATTTAAAGATAATAAATTATAGAATTTGTTTTAAATGAATTACTTAATGGAAGTAATTAAGAGAAATTAATTACTCATTGTAATTAATTAAGTTAATTTGATTTATTTAAGTTAATTAATTAAGTATTAATTAATTTAGAATAATCAAGAGATGATTTGATTAATAATTACTTAATGTAATTAATAAGGTATTATTATTTAGGGAAGTAAATAATAAGATAATTACTGGAAATAATTAATTGAATGATGGTGTATTAATAAAAGTAATTTGAGTTTAATTACTTTGAATAATTAATCAAGGGATTAATTAAGAAATTAATTAAGGAATAATTAATTTAGTTAATAAAAGTAATTAAGGGTAGTTAATTACTGAATGAGGTTAATCAATGAATGATTAATAAATGTTGTTTAATTAAAGGTTAATTACTTAATGTAATTAATTTAATTAAGTAATTAATAATTAATTTGTAATTAAGGATCATTAATTAATATAATTAATGATGTAATTAAGATTGGTTAATTAAGTAATAATTAATAATTGAAGTGATTAATTAATGTAATTAATTAAGGATTAATGTAATTAATTATAGTTGATTAATTTAATTATATTATAGTTAATTAATTAATGAAGTAATTAAAGGTTAATTACTATAAGTGGTTAAGGATAATTAATTTAAGTAATTAATTAAAGATAAATTACCTGAATGGAATTAAAGGGTAATTAAAGGATAATTAATTAATTTGTAATTAATTAATGATTAAGTAAGCAGGATTTATAGAATGAAGTAATTAATTTAATTCACTTTAAATTAATTAGAGATGATATAAATCATTACTTATGAATGGGTGTTAATATTGAATGCTTTGCATTGATTGATATCTCTGATGAGATATATGCTGCGTGATATGGATGTTTAGTTGAATTGTGATGATAATATGGATTATCTGATAATGTTGATTATCTATTGTGAATTATCCTTCTATGTGTATAAAGATAATTGAATTGAATTGTTTTAACTTTAAAACAACTTGGCCTTAAAAGATACGCTTTGGATTTCGATGAGACCGGGATCGGGTTTCCGTATACCGGATTTCCAGGTCTAGAGACCCGAATACCACATCGATCCAAATTAACGATAGGTCGTGAATCAAGTGAAGATGAAGATTCAGAGTGCAAGGGTTATTGTCGTTAACTCTGAGGGTGATTCCAAAACGAGTGTAACGAGATAATGCCTTCGGTTTCGTTCGAACCCGGAACGAACTTGTATGGATTGAATGCTTTCAGAACATCGTCAGGTGGACGATGAGCATTCTAAGTGATGTGTTCTTTTCTAAGGTAATCGTGACCTCAAGCCTCACAAACCGGGAATGGCTAAAACAGGGGAGGTGCAGCAAGGTTAGTGGGTAGCACCCAAGTAGGACAAGGTTACCTCTGTCTAGATGTCCCTTTCTATTTTCGACTTAGTGGTGCGGTTGCTGATCCCAACCGTGAGGTATCTTGTGCGGGAATTATCCAGTAAGGGATGTTCCGACCTTGTGTTGCAGGGGATTGGGAATGATCCTCGGTACGGTGATCTAGGCCACGTACTGTGACGGGCGGTACCCCGGTAGCCCTGCCATTGTATGGAATCCAAACTCCAATAAGTGCCGTACGTATTAGTTGTGCCCAACTATGTTGAAATGTGAGATGTAAGCATTTCAGCTATTTCTGTATTTTACTTGAAAACCCTAGACCCTATTATAATGCAATCGAATTTCCTATCAAATGTTTTGGTTAGCGTAAGGTAAAAACTTACCCATGTTTATTTGTGGGAAGTCTTACGTGATACCTTTTCTTTCAAAAGGTTTTGAAGTTAAACAAGTTTAACCTGTTACTCACACCAGACCCATGTCTGACCCAAGTTGTTTATTTCTGTTTTATAAACTCTTGGGTACTCAAATTTTTACGAGTAGCCAAGGGATTCAGGTTAGCCTTGACGAATTGTGGAGGAGCAATGGAGCAGGAGGCTTCAGCGTTGTAAATATAGATAGTAGTTTCCACTGTGTTGATCTTGTTTAGATCTTTGTTTTGTATTGAGTTGTAATAACTAGACAGATGTTTATAACTGTCTAGTATATGATGTGTAATTTGTGTAACTCTGATAGATGTATATGATACTATGTAATAGTTATATGATATATTATATTTTGTTCCGTTTCCGCTGTGAGTATTTGTGTTGTTTTCTTTCTCTTTCTCTTCTTTTCTATTTCTCACCCCTTTCTTTCTTATTAGCGATACGACTTTCTATGGAGAGAAAGTCGTGGTTGTTACACCAATTCTGCGTTTGCATTGTGTGTGTGGTGGGAGGTCTTATGGTAGTTTCATTTACTAAAAGCATTGCGAAATTGTTTTATTTCCTTTGTTGTTGATTGTTTAAAGATAAACTATTTTAGTTCTCACACCAGTCACCATGACTGACCTGGAGTTTATTGTTTCCTTCCTAAACTCTGGGTGCCCATCATTTTCCACACGGGCAGTCTAGAGTTAGGTTATCAGATAATTCTGGATTTTGGTGTGCTGTGGAGCTTAGTGGCGAGCTGGATGGCGAGACGTACCACTTGTATATGATAGTATTATTCCGTTGTGTATTTTGTATATGGACAAGTTCATATAATTGTCCAGTTGTGTTGTATACTGTTGTTGTAAACTTTGATGATGATGTAATGTATAAAATGATATAGTTCTTTGATTTAAAGATTATTCATTTATCTATTATATGTTATTCCGCTGCGAATGTGAGATTCTGATATTGTTTCTGTTTCTATGTTTTTGTTATTTCTTCTTTCTCCTTTCTTCTGTTTTCTTCTTCCTCTTCTTTTTCTCCATAACAATTCGGTTTTCCGGCATTCGATCGCTCGGCATTTGATACAGTGAATGTATTAATGTCGATTTTCGAGCGATGAAAAAGTCGAAACGTTACATTTGGTATCAGAGCATATGGTTAAGCGACAACCTTGCTCTGTTGGGTGTTACTCATTAGAGATAGAGTCAGTAGTACTCTAGAATGAGTTTGAGTGTAATAATAGATATGAGCGCGTATTTGTTAGTGAATATAAAATTGTTTTATATTGTGATGATTGGTTTGTTGAGTGGTATATGGATTCTGGTCGGTATAGTCTGTACAACTCTATCGATAGGGATCTCTAGACACTTGTATAGAACAATTCGGCACGATATTGTTTGAATTGAGTAAATGAAATAATTTTTCCTCTATTATATTTTGTATATGAAGAAATAATTTTTCTGAAATTATTAAAGTATATACAATAAATTGATTGTTTTGTTGTTGAAAATGTAAATATATATGAGTAAATAAAAGTTGTTTGAATAAGTTAAATAAAACAACAATTGTGAAAGAATGAATTATATATGAGAATGAATTATAAATATGGAGTTATAATTAATATGATTTACAATGGTAAAATAATCTTATATATAAATAGAGAAATTTTATAAGTAAAAGATTTGTAATGAGATTTATAAATCAAGGAAATTTTTGAAAGAATTTAAAGCACTGAATTCACTATGTTGCTGGGAAATAATAAGGGTGATGACTGCAGCATCATCAGTATCATTTTCGAGTTTCTGTGTGATTGATTAGCTACCCATAGTGAATTGGAAATTGAAGTTTTGTTGTGATAAACAAATTAGATTTAAAATCCAAGTTGTAAAGTGATAAATATAAGTGAAATAAGATTTATACTTATGATATGAGATAATAGATTTATCTTTGGTAAAGTTAATGAATTTGAGTAGCATAATGAAATATGATGTGAAATTTAACTAAAATAAAGTTAAATAGATTAAATCAGATTTGGAAGTTTAGATATATAAGTTGTATAACTTATTAAAAGTGAGAAATTGTAAGTAAAACAGATTGTTAAAAATGGTTAACAATTTTGTTAAGCAAAATGAGGTGTGAATTTGACTTAAGTAAAAGTTGAATAGAATTTATTTAGAATGGGTATCTAAATTTAATTTATAAGTGGAAACTTAAGTTAATTTGAACAAATGATGTTTGAAATGGAAAATAACTTAAGTAATATTGAATGAAGTTGATTGTGATATCAAAGTAAATTAATAAAGTGAATTAAATAAATATGAACTTGAGCTATATAAATAAAATTCAATTTTATTTGTAAAATGAAGTAGCAATTGAATTGAATAAATGGATTGAATGTTAATCAATTAAATGTAAATAATTGATATGAAAAAAATGAATGTAAGTGTTAATTCATTTAAAAAGCTAACTGAATAAATTAAATAGAAGTCAATTTAATATAAACCAATTAGAATTTAAAATGTTGAACCAAATTGAATGTAAGTAAAGTAAATTTAATAAATTTGGTAGTATTGGATGACATTGATTGTTTGATGGTTGTTAGTTGATTGTATGTAGTAAAATTCATTAAGTGCTAATGAAATTAAGTTGATTAAAATTGGAGGCTATGTAATTTGATTTAAATGGAAAGTAAAGTAAATTTAAATAGAAATTGATTTGAATTGAAAATGAACCAATTTGAATATAAATTAGTGAATGTAAACTAATTGAAAATGAATAATTGAATGTTATTATATATGAATTGGTTGTAAACAATTACAAGTAATGTTGAAATTTTATAAGTTGCTTATAAAACTTGTTTAGTATGAATTTCCCTTAATATGCATATGTTGTAGTTGTTTAAAAGAGTAAAATGTTAATAACTTTATATATATGTCACTTACATGTTTAGATTGAGTAAGTACAGGTGCGGTGACTATCGTTCGGTTGATTTGGTTGCACTAAAATGCTAAATAAATAACTGCTTTGCTTAAAAATGCTAAAAAGGTACGCCTACGCAATAAAAATAGGAAATATGAACTGTTTTTCTGCTTTTCCGACCGGGTGGGTCGATGTATATATATTTATGTCAATTGTGATCCTACTACGATCGAACCGCGCAAAGGAGACGCTGGCGAATTTTTCTGGAAATTTAAGGCGTTAGAAAATTTTCGGGAAATTTTGGAAATTTTGTTAATAAAAAGTCAATTTCTAAAGTGTAATGAAAACGTAGGAATTGAACTAGTAAATGTAAACCATTGTTTTGGTTGAACTTAAAAGATTTGAAAAAGGTGAATATAAAATTTGCACAAAAATGGATTTCTGAAAAGTTAATGAGTTTTGGGGTATTTTTCTTACTTGGTAATTTCGAGGACGAAATTCTTTTAAGGGGGGAAGTTTGTAACGACCCAGAATTTCAAATATTTGAAATTTGAATATTTAATTAATTTTGAATATTAATTAGTGAAATTAATAAGTCGAATAATTCATTTTTCGAATATCTGGATTTAATTGGATAATTAAATCGATAAATTAATAATTGAAATTCCAGAAATAATTGAAATCTGGATTTAATGTGAAGGAAAATGATTTATAAAGTTATATTAAATCATATTGGAGTTATAGTGATGTTACAGAACTTTTAAAATTGAATTTAAAGTTAATTTGTGAAAATTGAATATTTTAATATTTAATCGACTAGTGAAATTAGCCATTTTTGGGATAGTCTCAAAATTGGACGAAACTAGTTCCATTGGATCCATAATAGTTTGTTATTATCGGATTTCAATTTTCGTAGCAATCGGAGTTGTCGTTTGACCGTGGCAGCTCGGAACGCATCGAAATTGTTTTAATTTTAATTCGGCGAGTTAAAATAGTCATTTTTCAAAAAGTCTCGGATTTCAACGAAACCAGTTTCATCGTGTACATAATGTGATATTATTGTATGGTCTCAAATTTCGTAATTTTTGAATTTACCGTTTGTCCAGGGCAAGCCAAAACGCCTCGAAATCGATTTAAATCAGTTTAATTTAAATCGATCGTTTATTGCCATATCTCACACATACGATCGAATTAGCCTCCGAAACACGTTCCATTGTGTTCGGAACGCGGGGTAAACCTTACGAACGCCAGGCGGCATGTCAGATTTGGAGATCGTTTGGAAAAGTCATTTTAAAATGAATTTAACATTATTCATATACGTGTGTGTGTATATATATATATATATATATATATATATACGTTAGCAATCAAAAGAGAAACCATAGTCTAAATGCTTCAGCCGCCACCATTGTTTTGAACGGCCAGCAATTCCCCTCATTCTTCCTCAAATTTCTTCTAACCCATTCATCAATTCAAAGAAGGTTCAACATCAAAGTTGAAGAGCTAAACGAGATCTCGAAATCTATACGGGGATGATGAGATTTGGAGCAGTGTGGTAGGAGCTAAAGGGGGCCGTCAGCCTGTAGTTTGCATGTAAATCGAGAGCAAGTGAGGAGGCCGAGCTCCACCGCCTTGCGTGCGTGGGTAGCTCTCGCAATGGTCGTTCGTATAGCACCCTCTGATCATCTTCAAATTAGTCGTAGGGGGGTGCGGCGATCGGTGAAGGCAACGAGATGTTGGGTTTCTCGTTCTATAGCATGCGTGATGATGGAGAAGGGTATACGCACGGCCCAGATTTTTCCAAAGCAAAGATGAACGGCTGTAAATTGATGTATGGTTTTATTAGTAAAGAAATTAGTAAAATTTATATATTAATTCGTTAAACTTTAAAATATTGTATCTCTTTCATACATTATCAGAAAATGACGAAACGAAGTGCGTTGGAATCGTATTTGCAAATACTACACGATGCAACTGATTTGGAAGCTATTGGAGTTAGTGAAAATTTTGGATGAGATTAAACGACTGTTTAATTTATTCGAAATAAAAAGCTAGAACAGAATTGAAATCAAGGTGAGAACTCCTCACTCAATCGAATCTTTTGTTTCGATTTAAATTTTAAATAGTTAGATTTAAAATTGTTGATAGTGATTGATTGTGTGGATTGAATGATGAATGTTATTTATTGTGATAAATAGACATTATACGCCGTTATTAAGCGGAGGTTAATTATTAAAAACATATACCGCGATAATTTCACATTGAAGTGAAATTGGTATTATATATGTATATAACAATATATATATATATTGGAATATATATATATTGGAGTTGTTGATTTTCCCGCATTGTTTAGCGGATGAGACCCTATTGCGCCGCATAATAGCGGATAATATTTATTAAACCCATATACCGTGATAATTCCATACTGGAGCGGAATTGGTATTGTGCTAACATCTTTGGATGCAGGGAAACAGGTTGGAGGGATCCAACTGGATTCCTCACCGTAGTGATTTATTTACAGATATTGTTATATACTCTGTTATCATATGATGATATATGATGTTTGGATGTTGCGATTGACTATTTGGTGCTGTTGCATCATCGGATCCATTTTTGAAGTTTAAAAATAACGAGTTGATTTTAAATTGGGATTTTTGAATTATTCCAAACGGTTTATATAAAAGATTTCAAATTGGATATTCATAAATTAAAATGTTGGAATTATAAAACGAGTTTTTATAAGTGTTAAAAATGGAGTATAATTGGATTTCATAAGTTAATGAAATTTAGAAGTTTTATAATGTGAAGTTATAAAATAAATAGATTTTGTAAAATAAAAATTTATAAGTAATTGACTTATAAATTAGATTTTTGATATGAAATCGAGTTATGAATTAAATTTGTTAATTTAGGATTTTTTTTATAAATCGAAGTTTATAAATTCGAAATCAATGGAATTTGATAAATTGAATATAGAAAGTTATTAAAGGAAGTATATTCGCGATTTTGGATAGCGAATTATTATTGAAATAAATTGTGTAGAAACTGTTAAAATAGGGATAGTGATTATATTCACGATTTTGGACAGTGAATATATATTATTGAATAAAATCAATATATTTTGGGAAATGGAATATTGTTAAATGAAATAATTGTTTTAAAAGATGTTTTAAAACGTATTAAGTATCGAAAACATAGATTTCAACATTTATTGTTGAAATAGACGTTTCGAGGAATAAGGAAATGGTGGATTATAACACTGTTGTTATAGTAAATGGTTTCCGAAAGGAAATGTTTTATATAGTATTGGGATTTATATATCTATCTAAATTTCGAATCCCTATACTAGTGATTTTGGGTTGTTGTAACGATGTTTTACGCAACATTTGTTTTAACTCAAATAAAATTTGTGAAAGAGAATGATTTCCTTAAAGAATGAAATATATACTTAATTTTGATTTAAGTATATTGAGTATTTTCAAATGTTGAAAATAAATGGATTTGTGAATTACCTATTATTAAATAGGTATGGAAATGTTTTTCCAATATGAAGTGAAATGTTTTGAGATTTTATCTTTAAAGATAAATTGAGATGTGGAAATTGATTTGAAATTGTTTTCAAATAGTTAAAGTGTGGAAATTATATATCTTGTAAAGATATTTTGGAAGATAAATAATTTGGAAAATTATTTGGAATCTGATGATGTTGGGCATCTTTATTGATGGTTAAATAACCGACTATCAATAATTACCTTGAATGGGTATTTGTTGTGAATTGAATGAATTTGAATCCCACACTTATTTTTGAATAAGCGCTCACTATTCGGGTTAGCCGGGAAAGGACCATGGGGTCGTATAACCCATTCCGAATATGTGATACGTCGTTATGAATCGCATTTGATGACCGGTGTTGAAGACCGGATATTTTTGAAAACGGAAGGATTACCGTCGAGTTACTCTACATCGACTGATCTTCGATTTAGAGGTTTTATCGCCTTAGTGACGGGAAGTCCGGACGTGATTGAAAATTATCCGGATTTGCAAGGGCTTCGTGAGAAGTGCCTTCGGTTCTGTTCGATCCCAGAACAGACTTGTATGGATTGTATGTCTGACATTACAAATTGAGATATAAAGCCGATTTCTTTCAAATACATTTCTGTTGGTGGCGGAGAATTTATTCTCTTAGCTTAACACCCTTCTCTGAGACGTCCGAGCTCAGAGGTTATGTAGTTGAAGGTTATCAGCGATATATTCTCAATTTGGTAATGTGATATGCTGAGTGTTGTTGTGTGATGATCAGTGTTTGATCATTTGTGATATGATCATTTATTTGATCATTTATCTTTGTGATCATAGGTTGATCATTTGTTGACCCAAGGCATGGCTTTGTGACAAAGCGTAGTTTTGTGGACGAGACTTCGTCAGTGCCTCAACAACCCGAAAATGGTCGAAACAGGAATGTTGCGGCAAGGTTATGAGGGTCGCGCCCTTTAGGGTATGTCATTTCCTTCTGGAAAGGGGTGGTATCATGGTATGGAGCCCAGATACTTACTCATGTGGATACACTTATTTATTATGTGTGATGATGGTTACCGAGCGCTCGGATAAAGGTCCCAAAGGACCGGGTGATGACATATTCGTGAGTTACCTGTTACAGGGGTAACCCGGCCTTGTTTGGCAAAGAGCAGTTTGTCTCTCGGGACGTCCAGCCAGAGGCGATCCCATTCGGAAGGAGGAAAGGAAGTTCCTTAGCCTGACCATTTGTTGGAAAATCCAAAGAAACAATACGAACCTTGTACGATTTTAGTTGTATTACCTGCTATGGAATGTGGCGGTAACCTGCTATTGAACGTATTAGCTATAGTAGGCATACGATACTGGTCGTATGTTGGCTAAGATTAATATTATACTTTCGAAATGTTTTTCTGCACTATGCACTAATAATAATAATCCAATGATTTTGCGTAGTAAGCATATTTGACTATCATAAGAAGAAATCTCCTCCAATTCTGCGTTTGCATTGTGTGTGTGGTGGGAGGTCTTATGGTAGTTTCATTTTCTAAAAGCATTGGGAAATTGTTTTATTTCCTTTGTTGTTGATTGTTTAAAGATAAACTGTTTTAGTTCTCACACCAGTCACCATGACTGACCTGGAGTTTATTGTTTCCTTCCTAAACTCTGGGTGCCCATCTGTAACGACCCGGAATTTCGAATCCGAAAATTCCAGATAGTTAGAAGAAAAAGAAAGAGATAGAAGGAAGAAACAGAAAGAAGAAAGAAGAACAGAGAACACAACATCTCACATTCGCAGCGGATTAAATATAATAACAAATAATAATATCAGTTATACAAGGAAAACTGTATTTGTTAATTACATTTTAATACATCAGAGTTACAACATTCACAAATGTACTAGACAGTTAGAATTAACATGTCTCAGACAACTATAATATATCACAGCGGAATATACTCCATACGTTCCTGCCATCCAGCTCGCCTCCTGAGCTCCAAAACGTCCTTACCTGAAATCTGTAATACTCGGTCTGACCCGAGCATTACATCAAAGTAACACCCGGGTCAGGCTGGAAACCAGCGTGAGTAAACTCATCTAACATGAAACTTAAATCCATAGAACTTATTTAAACCCGGGTAACTCGTACTTTACTCCAAGTAAACAACTTATATAGTCCACATTTTATTTTCACAAAACAATATCTAAGTATCCAACTTAGCTTAAATGATCCATATCATCCCAAACCAGCCTATTGAGTTCACAAATCAAATCTATATAGAATTATAGCAGAACACTAATCGAAGTGGTTTCGGGTATTAACTGATACCCGACCCCGGTCTCTTCGATTACAATATCATCATAATCCAAGTTATTCAAGTGAATACAATTCAATTTTTAAATACAGGGTATCATATTCACACAGCAACCCATTATCGATAGATAACCCACAATATTACTGTTCAACCTATCATATCATAATCACAGTACATCACAATTCATATATCAGAGATATTCAGACAAACCAAGGTATTCAATTCAGATTTATCATCTATAGGCAAGATTAATAGTCAGGCAACTCTCAATTAATTTAATTTAGTCACCTAATATAAATTAAATTAATTACCTTTAATCTTGCTTAATTATCTTTGATTAATTATAAACCACTCTTTAAATTAATTACATTGATTAATTAACTTTAATTAATTACATTGATTGATTAACCTTGATTAATTAACCTTAATTAATCATCCCTTGATTATCCTAAATTAATTAATTTTAGTTAATTTCCTTAATTAAGTAATCCTTAATTATTAATCAACCAATTAATCAATTAATCTTTAATTACTCAAACCTTAATTTATTAAAAGATGAACTATTATCTTAATTACTTTCTTAATTATCATTAGAATTTAATAAACTTTGGAATTTATAAATATTAATTTGCAAATTAACATGAGTCCTTAAGTTTAATTGATGATAAACACTTCATCTTCTTAATTACTACTTAGTTACATTATTAATCTTCAATTTCTTATATGAAGTAATTATTACATTAATTAACTAATCATTCTTTATTTACTTTAAATAATTATCCTTTAATTTATTATATGAAGTAGTCATCCTTTAATTTCTTTAATGAATTATCCTAATTCAAAACCATTCAAAACAACAAATTTAATTCCAAAACCTTAACCTTTATAAACAATTTATATTGAAACTTGTTTAATATTTCTAATTTCCTTTTCTTTAAATAACTTGTTCACAAAATTTTGTTTAAGCTTTGGAAATCTGTAACAAAATTCTTCAAATATCAAAACCTGGTTATCTTAAACCTAACAAAACCCGAGCCTAAACCAACATTTACCCGAGTCAATACTCGATCCAAACCCATACTTCCCTTACTGATGACCTCGCGAACAACCCAATCTTCCTTCCTTTCGAAACTCGAGTACGCATACGAAAAAAACCCTGTCTTCCCCGAAGCTCCCAAAACACACACCAGCACCGATCCACTGTAGGACTTGTGCACGTGCACACATCATCCATGCTGCTCTGACCATCGCTGACCACGCCGGCAAGTCGACTACGATCCCCTCACTCGATTCCGACTAACCCAAGCCCAGCAAAGATCGTGAATTGAATTCGAGCACAAACGATCACCACCTAAACCAATCTGTTCCCAAAAACATCCACGTGTTGCCACCTCCGGTCATCAGAACCCTCGCCACCGCGTCCAGAGCTTCGCCGTTGACTCACACTCCTATACCCCTTGCTCCGATCAAGTCCGATGCTCCCTCATTGACGAACTAGCCTCGATTTCGACAGCGACCAAACCTAGGTTTAAAACCCTACTTCAACGTCGATACGCCACCACGATGATCGATAAATCAAGAGACCATTTTTCCCGTGAGCTTCGACCTCCAAGCTACCTTCAGCGATGAACACGAGACTCCACCATTCGCCGATCACCAGAAATCGAGCAAACTCTCGATTCTGTTCAACTCGCAAGATTTCATGATTTCCATACTTAAAAATCATGATATCTATATCAAAATTCATCATTTCCTAGTATGATTCTAATTATCAAATCAAAACATGAAATTAAATCGATTGATTTTTCTGACTATAAATGATTTCACTGTCATTTCTAAATTTCGAAATAATTACTCAATATATACACTTGGAAATATTTTTAAATATGATATTACATCCTTACAATCACTTTTCCTTTAGATATCCTAGCCAGGAATTTTAGATGAAGAGATATTAATTTATTTTGATTCAGATGATCCTGTAATTTAAGAACAGAGCTTAAATATTTATATACACAGACATGCACACCTATTTTCACACATATATATACAATAATATCTATCTTCATGCAAGAACTCATCACCACTATACTTCAAATAAAATCACAGCATCCCGGTATCAACAGATTCTAATTTAAATAGATTAGTTTTACTCACTGGTTGAAAAGGCAGAGACTTGAAAAGCAGGGATTTGAAACTGAAGCTTTTAAAACTGAAACTTTGAATTGCTTTTATGTCTTTTGAACTGAAAGGCTTTGCAAAATGGCTAAAGACTTGCTATTACAGAGCTTTGGTCTAGCACTTGAAAAATGGTTACAGGAAAACAACATTGCAGATTGTTTTCTTGAGGAGTGTTACAGGTTTTTGAACTTGAATTCGAGGAATATTTTGATCTTGTATTACTGGTTTGAGAAGATTACAGAGAAAACATTCAGATTGGTTTACTTGGTTTCAGGTTGTAAATTCTTGGTTTGGAAGTAAATTTCTGTTTTTGATTTGAGAAGATGATTTCAGATTTGATTCTTGAGTTTGGAAATAAATTTCAGTTTTGGGTTGTGGAGATCATTTCGGGTTTGATAAATTTTTGGTTGAAAATGAAGAAAGAAATTTGCTGAAAATAAAACTCTTTGTTTCTTTTACAATTTAATTTTAAATTTAATTATTAAAGAGAAAGACATTTGTCTATCCTATGTTCCCATTATCTTACACCTATGCACATGATTCACAAGTGTCATTAACATACATTAAAAAGTTTACAAGTGTTATAATGTTTAGTTAATATTTACAAAAGTTATTTCCTAATGTTTTATTAATGTTTTTAAATATTATTTTCCTTTTTAATAATTTATTTAAGCTATATACATGTATTTAAGTAATATTTATATAATTATAAAATGTGTATATTTATCTTTTAATAAATATTCATATGAATTCAAGTAACTTATATTTTGATCAAATCATATATCATATGTTTATAAATTTGAGAAATTGAGTTTAACTCCTTGTATAAAAATTTTAAAACAATTTATGTTTTATATTTATATTCATACATTTTCTAGTATTTATACATATATAACTTTTAAAAGAGAATGATTTTAAAATCTTAATTTTATACTAATAATAATCATATATTTTTATTCTTGAATTTCCAATCCAATTCTATGTAAAATCTACGCATATGTATATATATATACATATAACAACACATTATTATTTATTTTAAAAGAATAATTTGCCAATTTTAAATAATTATATTAGGAGATTATAAAATATTTATCCAGATATTTATAATTTAATTTTTATTATATTTCCAAATTCATTTACATATCCGGATATCTTTTATTATCAGGATTTTATCTGTTAAATTGATTAAAACAGTTAATTATCCAATTATCAAATGTCCCAAAATCCGGGTTATCACATTCCTCCCCCCTTAGAATCTTTTCGTCCTCGAAAAAGGAACGAAGCCAGAATTTACTTAATACTTAAAATCAGATAAATTATCTTTTTATCATTTTTAAAACACTTTAAAATCTATATAGTATTACAAAAATAGTTTTTATAAAAATACTATTATAACTCGATGTTTCAACAAGTTAATCCTCATTCTTACAGAAATTCAGTCATACGTTGATCAGGCGTAGAACTGAAAATCTATAAGATCTTAGCAGACCCGTTTTCAACACCCAGTGAAAATACTTGGAAAATAATTTATTGAAAATATAGAAAACATTTTTGGAAATAGAGGAAACATCTTTGGTGAGAATGCTCTGGAAATCATCACTCCCATCCATGGTCACAGTTACATCACGGGTTACGTTGCCATCGCAGCAAAAGTCCATGTAACTGATAACAGCATGGAACCCACAACAGATCGCAGTTACATCCAGGGTTACGTTGCCATCACAGCAAAAGTCCATGTAACTGTTGGCTCTCAGCGGCACACACGATTTCGCTGTCAAAATGAAACTTCTCCCACATAGGTCGCAGTCTACCGATATAAAATCAAACGCAGACTGTTGGCTCTCAGCGGCACAAACGACTTTCGCTATGTTACCATAGTGTCATAGTCTACCGATATAAAATCAAACGTAGACAGTTGGCTCTCAGCAGCACACATGACTTTCGCTATGGTCTGCAGTAGATCGCAGTGACATTGAGCTAAACTGTCGTCACAGCATAACCCAAATGCCTCTGTGGGCACCAGCCCCTCGACTTTCGCTACAAAAATAATCCTCAGGAACTAGTTTATTCCGGACTCCTCACAGGATCAACTTTAGAAACCACCCTTGGGGCTCAAGGCAGTACCACCCAGTGGCACTCCTGAGAAGTTCATTTCAAGGAAGCGCCTTTTTCCCCAGAGCTATTCATAAAACACTTTATACTATATACTTATAGTATCTTCAAATCATACCCTTTATGATTTATCAAAATCTCCTTTACACAAAATCGATTACCAAAAATCGATAATTCTCAAACTAGGCTTTCCAAAATCCAAAATTGATTTCTCAAAAATCAAAAGCCATTTCCAAATTCATAGGTTCTCAAAGCCTTTTCCAAAATCATTTTCATAAGATCCTTTTTATATATATAGATATATATAACTTTGAAAATCTTTGGATCATTTCAATCTTGTATAAAACCTCTTTTATACTTCAAATACTTCCAAAACCCTTTTCTTTTAGCAATAGATTCAACAAGGGAAAATTTACCTTATATAACAAGGATATATAACTTTATTTTATTCTAAATCAAATATTCACATTTGATAAATCTTTTATAAAGTTATTAATCATATTTCTTTTCAAAAACCATTTTACAGTACTTATCCACAAATCTTCAATATCAATTTCATTCAAATCCGTACGATGTACACATATCATCCGTACACAATATCAATCTGATCACTCAATCGATCACACAATTTCACTTCCGAACTAGTATCGTCCACCCGACTTCCTAGTGCGGACTCAGATCTGGTTTCTTGATTAGAAACCGTCATTCTCCTTGCATAGTCACAACTATGATAGAGAATATCCAGAACCAATCAAAAATCCATATTCAGGTTCGCCGTCGAAAATCGAGCGAAAAATCCCAACTCGGATCGATAATATTATCTCGAAATTCTGTGTTCGAATCTGGATCAAATCACTATGCGAATAGAATAATATACGTTTATCCTACGTATTTAATTTCATTGATTATTAGCCAAACAATTCTCTTTTCTATTCACATTTCCTTTAATTCCATTCACTTATTCTCAATTGCTTCCATTCCCAATTGAGTTATTACTTCAATTACAAACAGTTTGAACTCTGACCAATTTAAATTTAAAAATAGCTTGAAAAAGTTTAAAATAGATAAGTAGTTGAAAAATAGTTATTAGTTTGTAAAATAGCTGTAAAATAGTTAAGTAGGTATAAAATAGTTAGATAATTTCAAAATAGTTTTTAAAATAGTGATTAGATATAAGTAACTGAAAAATAGTAATTAGTTTATAAGACAGTTTCAAAATAGTTAAATAATTCTAAAATAATTGTAAAACAAGTATAGATAGTTTGGGGTTTAAGAAGAAAGATTGTATAGTAAATAGTTTGGAAAAATTTATTTGTATTAAAACAATTTATTTCAAAAATAGTCCAGAGCCAAACTGTTTAATTTCCCAATCTACATTCCCAATTAATTTCCCTTTTATTCAATTTAAATTTCCTCTTCCATTTAAATTGACTCAACACTTCAATTTCCATTGAAATTTATTAAATCCCAATTTAAGTTGAATTAACCTTAATTCCTTTCCAAATTCAAATCAAATTTCATCTGATTTTTAAACATATTCAATTTTTAATCACAATTCCAAATTATTTCAAATCAGTTTGGATTAATTTCAAATTGAACCAGCTTCAATTTTATTTCAAATTATTTTAATTCAAAATTTCCATTTAAATTTATGCTTATCCATCTTTAATCACAATTCTAATTAATTCAAATCAAATTTCATTTGAACTAATTCTATTCAAATCTTAACTTAAAATCATCTCGAATTATATAAATTCGAGTTAAATTTTAAATGTTGATTTAATCCCTTAAGTTAAATCAACCCTTACTTTTAAATTAAATCAACCTTTATTTTTAATTTAACAACTTAAATCTTTAAACCATTTAATTCTGTATCCAAATTCCAAAATTCCATTTTAAAATTATCTTAACTTATTACAAAGTTCAAATAAGAATTCAAAAACAATTTAATCTTCAGATTCTAATTTATTATCCATTTCTAACTTTAAAATAAATTCTTAGTTTCATAGATTATTTATAACAATAGAATGATATCAGGATAAATAAACATCCAAATTCATCCAAACACCAATTAACAACATCCCATTTCAATTTCCAGATCTCAAACCCATTTTGAGATCACTCATAACTCCCATTTAAATTAACCATTTAACTACCCAAGTTAAATTTAAATTTCATCTTGAAATTTCCAATTCAAGTTATTTATTCAACTTATATAACTTCCTTCAAGTTAAATTTACTTAATCCGATCAACTTTTCACAATTTGAATTCCCATTCAAATTTTAAATTTTAGATTAATAGTCTTTCCCTTTTTAAGTTTAAAAACTTACTTTACTTTGGGTTTTACATCACATTCCAATTTAAAACTCAACACTAAGTGTTTATTTCAAATCATCATTGGTATTATATATATTCCTCATATATACATTTTCTTTACACACCAAGTTATACTTTAAATTTTTAAACCACCTTTGGTTTTAATTTAAAACAACATTTTTAAAACAATTTCAAGTTTTCTGGATTTAGATTTAAAATTTCACAATTTTAAATTCTCTTCAATTCCAATTTATAAGTTATACTCACTTAAATGTTTACTTCCCTAAACATTTCATTTTGTTAAATCATTAACAACATTCATTATTAAACACAATTACCATTTATGATAATAACCAAGATTATCATATCTGGAAACCAATTCATTATTACCTTTATTCTTGATAACATCTCTACAAATTCAAGATTTTAATTTCAGTTTGAATTCATTTCAAACTTATCTTCGTTCAATTTTAAATTGGTTGTATTTCTATTACCACTTAATTTAATTCCAATATTTTAACAACCAATTACCTTAATATTTATTAGAAAGAAATATCATTTTATATATCAAAATATATTCTTATATAAAATCATTTAAAATCCTTATATAAGAAAATAACAATTACGCTCTCATATATATATATACACTCAACTCGTTCTAGGGTACCATTGACCCTATCCTTAACGAGTAATCCCAACAGAGCCAAGGTTCTCGCTTAACCTTCTGCTCTGATACCATATGTAACGACCCGGAATTTCGAATCCGAAAATTCCAGATAGTTAGAAGAAAAAGAAAGAGATAGAAGGAAGAAACAGAAAGAAGAAAGAAGAACAGAGAACACAACATCTCACATTCGCAGCGGATTAAATATAATAACAAATAATAATATCAGTTATACAAGGAAAACTGTATTTGTTAATTACATTTTAATACATCAGAGTTACAACATTCACAAATGTACTAGACAGTTAGAATTAACATGTCTCAGACAACCATAATATATCACAGCGGAATATACTCCATACGTTCCTGCCATCCAGCTCGCCTCCTGAGCTCCAAAACGTCCTTACCTGAAATCTGTAATACTCGGTCTGACCCGAGCATTACATCAAAGTAACACCCGGGTCA
Organism: Allium fistulosum; assembly: GCA_030737815.1. Classification (NCBI taxonomy): domain Eukaryota; kingdom Viridiplantae; phylum Streptophyta; class Magnoliopsida; order Asparagales; family Amaryllidaceae; genus Allium; species Allium fistulosum. The sequence goes on along the minus strand of CM060906.1, from coordinate 99,759,037 downwards.
GGCTGGAAACCAGCGTGAGTAAACTCATCTAACATGAAACTTAAATCCATAGAACTTATTTAAACCCGGGTAACTCGTACTTTACTCCAAGTAAACAACTTATATAGTCCACATTTTATTTTCACAAAACAATATCTAAGTATCCAACTTAGCTTAAATGATCCATATCATCCCAAACCAGCCTATTGAGTTCACAAATCAAATCTATATAGAATTATAGCAGAACACTAATCGAAGTGGTTTCGGGTATTAACTGATACCCGACCCCGGTCTCTTCGATTACAATATCATCATAATCCAAGTTATTCAAGTGAATACAATTCAATTTTTAAATACAGGGTATCATATTCACACAGCAACCCATTATCGATAGATAACCCACAATATTACTGTTCAACCTATCATATCATAATCACAGTACATCACAATTCATATATCAGAGATATTCAGACAAACCAAGGTATTCAATTCAGATTTATCATCTATAGGCAAGATTAATAGTCAGGCAACTCTCAATTAATTTAATTTAGTCACCTAATATAAATTAAATTAATTACCTTTAATCTTGCTTAATTATCTTTGATTAATTATAAACCACTCTTTAAATTAATTACATTGATTAATTAACTTTAATTAATTACATTGATTGATTAACCTTGATTAATTAACCTTAATTAATCATCCCTTGATTATCCTAAATTAATTAATTTTAGTTAATTTCCTTAATTAAGTAATCCTTAATTATTAATCAACCAATTAATCAATTAATCTTTAATTACTCAAACCTTAATTTATTAAAAGATGAACTATTATCTTAATTACTTTCTTAATTATCATTAGAATTTAATAAACTTTGGAATTTATAAATATTAATTTGCAAATTAACATGAGTCCTTAAGTTTAATTGATGATAAACACTTCATCTTCTTAATTACTACTTAGTTACATTATTAATCTTCAATTTCTTATATGAAGTAATTATTACATTAATTAACTAATCATTCTTTATTTACTTTAAATAATTATCCTTTAATTTATTATATGAAGTAGTCATCCTTTAATTTCTTTAATGAATTATCCTAATTCAAAACCATTCAAAACAACAAATTTAATTCCAAAACCTTAACCTTTATAAACAATTTATATTGAAACTTGTTTAATATTTCTAATTTCCTTTTCTTTAAATAACTTGTTCACAAAATTTTGTTTAAGCTTTGGAAATCTGTAACAAAATTCTTCAAATATCAAAACCTGGTTATCTTAAACCTAACAAAACCCGAGCCTAAACCAACATTTACCCGAGTCAATACTCGATCCAAACCCATACTTCCCTTACTGATGACCTCGCGAACAACCCAATCTTCCTTCCTTTCGAAACTCGAGTACGCATACGAAAAAAACCCTGTCTTCCCCGAAGCTCCCAAAACACACACCAGCACCGATCCACTGTAGGACTTGTGCACGTGCACACATCATCCATGCTGCTCTGACCATCGCTGACCACGCCGGCAAGTCGACTACGATCCCCTCACTCGATTCCGACTAACCCAAGCCCAGCAAAGATCGTGAATTGAATTCGAGCACAAACGATCACCACCTAAACCAATCTGTTCCCAAAAACATCCACGTGTTGCCACCTCCGGTCATCAGAACCCTCGCCACCGCGTCCAGAGCTTCGCCGTTGACTCACACTCCTATACCCCTTGCTCCGATCAAGTCCGATGCTCCCTCATTGACGAACTAGCCTCGATTTCGACAGCGACCAAACCTAGGTTTAAAACCCTACTTCAACGTCGATACGCCACCACGATGATCGATAAATCCAGAGACCATTTTTCCCGTGAGCTTCGACCTCCAAGCTACCTTCAGCGATGAACACGAGACTCCACCATTCGCCGATCACCAGAAATCGAGCAAACTCTCGATTCTGTTCAACTCGCAAGATTTCATGATTTCCATACTTAAAAATCATGATATCTATATCAAAATTCATCATTTCCTAGTATGATTCTAATTATCAAATCAAAACATGAAATTAAATCGATTGATTTTTCTGACTATAAATGATTTCACTGTCATTTCTAAATTTCGAAATAATTACTCAATATATACACTTGGAAATATTTTTAAATATGATATTACATCCTTACAATCACTTTTCCTTTAGATATCCTAGCCAGGAATTTTAGATGAAGAGATATTAATTTATTTTGATTCAGATGATCCTGTAATTTAAGAACAGAGCTTAAATATTTATATACACAGACATGCACACCTATTTTCACACATATATATACAATAATATCTATCTTCATGCAAGAACTCATCACCACTATACTTCAAATAAAATCACAGCATCCCGGTATCAACAGATTCTAATTTAAATAGATTAGTTTTACTCACTGGTTGAAAAGGCAGAGACTTGAAAAGCAGGGATTTGAAACTGAAGCTTTTAAAACTGAAACTTTGAATTGCTTTTATGTCTTTTGAACTGAAAGGCTTTGCAAAATGGCTAAAGACTTGCTATTACAGAGCTTTGGTCTAGCACTTGAAAAATGGTTACAGGAAAACAACATTGCAGATTGTTTTCTTGAGGAGTGTTACAGGTTTTTGAACTTGAATTCGAGGAATATTTTGATCTTGTATTACTGGTTTGAGAAGATTACAGAGAAAACATTCAGATTGGTTTACTTGGTTTCAGGTTGTAAATTCTTGGTTTGGAAGTAAATTTCTGTTTTTGATTTGAGAAGATGATTTCAGATTTGATTCTTGAGTTTGGAAATAAATTTCAGTTTTGGGTTGTGGAGATCATTTCGGGTTTGATAAATTTTTGGTTGAAAATGAAGAAAGAAATTTGCTGAAAATAAAACTCTTTGTTTCTTTTACAATTTAATTTTAAATTTAATTATTAAAGAGAAAGACATTTGTCTATCCTATGTTCCCATTATCTTACACCTATGCACATGATTCACAAGTGTCATTAACATACATTAAAAAGTTTACAAGTGTTATAATGTTTAGTTAATATTTACAAAAGTTATTTCCTAATGTTTTATTAATGTTTTTAAATATTATTTTCCTTTTTAATAATTTATTTAAGCTATATACATGTATTTAAGTAATATTTATATAATTATAAAATGTGTATATTTATCTTTTAATAAATATTCATATGAATTCAAGTAACTTATATTTTGATCAAATCATATATCATATGTTTATAAATTTGAGAAATTGAGTTTAACTCCTTGTATAAAAATTTTAAAACAATTTATGTTTTATATTTATATTCATACATTTTCTAGTATTTATACATATATAACTTTTAAAAGAGAATGATTTTAAAATCTTAATTTTATACTAATAATAATCATATATTTTTATTCTTGAATTTCCAATCCAATTCTATGTAAAATCTACGCATATGTATATATATACATATAACAACACATTATTATTTATTTTAAAAGAATAATTTGCCAATTTTAAATAATTATATTAGGTGATTATAAAATATTTATCCAGATATTTATAATTTAATTTTTATTATATTTCCAAATTCATTTACATATCCGGATATCTTTTATTATCAGGATTTTATCTGTTAAATTGATTAAAACAGTTAATTATCCAATTATCAAATGTCCCAAAATCCGGGTTATCACACCATCATTTTCCACACGGGCAGTCTAGAGTTAGGTTATCAGATTATTCTGGATTTTGGTGTGCTGTGGAGCTTAGTGGCGAGCTGGATGGCGAGACGTACCACTTGTATATGATAGTATTATTTCGCTGTGTATTCTGTATATGGACAAGTTCATATAATTGTCCAGTTGTGTTGTATACTATTGTTGTAAACTTTGATGATGATGTAATGTATAAAATGATATAGTTCTTTGATTTAAAGATTATTCATTTATCTTTTATATGTTGTTCCGCTGCGAATGTGAGATTATGATATTGTTTCTGTTTCTGTGTTTTTGTTATTTCTTTTTTATCCTTTCTTTTGTTTTCTTCTTCCTCTTCTTTTTCTCCATAACAATTCGGTTTTCCGGCATTCGATTGCTCGGCAGTTGATACAGTGAATGTATTAATGTCGATTTTCGAGCGACGAAAAAGTCGAAACGTTACATGCTACCCCAACATATTTGCTTTCATTATATTCGAAATTTAGTGTTGCTTTGGTCATGCAACTTGTTTATTTCGAGGATGAACATGATTTGTACATAACTTTTGATTCTTTTATCTGATTTTGATGATCTGACACATTCGGGAAAACCTAAAACATAAGTTATAACTTTCATTTGAAATGTTTTGTGAAATTTTGAAGTTTTCATGGTCAAAAACACAGTTTTAGGCTGTTGTCCTACACTTATAATACTATTTTATTATCCAATCAACTCATTAAAGATAGATATCAAAAGTTGCTTCAAAAAAATAAAAACATACACATATTTAATGGAGTTCACTATTGTTAAAAGTAGAATATAATGTGCTTTTATTAATAGTTTCGAAATACAACAATTAAAGTCTCTGAAATTTATATACTGGATGCATATAGGTAATGATATAGTGCAATTAGCTGATGATTTCAATTTAATTTTTTTGAATTAAAAAAACAGTTAGGTTATGTATTTATATTCAAGATGGGATTGAATTTAGAATCCTAAGTGAAAAAGGACTTTCTTAAGCATATATGTTTCTCATTCATCTAAAAATCCTTAGCAAAATACTTTAAAAGATGAATCAGTCGTAAACGCGTAAAATAATTATAATTCTGAGGAAGATTTTTTTATAATATCTAGAAAACCATAGAAAAATAGTGCATTTTTTATAAATGTTTCTAGCAGAATATTTTGAATTAACTAGATATTTTTACTACCTGGGACTATAACATATCAACCCACTTAATCCGATGGGTATTAATAACATTCAAACTATAAAATATTAACATATACAACACATACAACAAGATAATTCTTTATAAAAATATGTGGCTTAGCGGCTTTGGACTGTGAGACGTATATCAACTTTATATTAAAGACTACCTAGTTATAGTGCCAGTGGTGTCCATTTTGAAGTGTAGGCAACAAGCATTTCTAAATGTCAAGTTACAACTTAGTTTAATTACAAGCAAGGTGGCATGATTGATCTTACTATAAAACTGTGAAAGTAAGGAAGTGACATGTTAAATTAATATGTGCATATGTACCGATTAGTCCTATTTAGGATATGGTACTACATGACGCACAAGTTTTCTTTCTTTTTAGGCTTAGTTTGATGGGTCACATTACTATATAGTTTTCATTGGGAGGTAATTGCGCAATTCCATCATGAGAAAAAATCATATTTTTGTTGGCATAACGTCTTTTCTTTAGGTTCTAACATCAAAGGATTATCTAGATGGACAAAGCATGGATCCACCTACCAAGGTTTTGTCAATTTTGATTATCAGTTTTATACTTGTAATTATTACGATTGATTATTGATCCCTTTATGTGTCATAGAATGACTGAAGAATATAGGCAAGCTGTTCGGAATTTTGTATATGAGCATGCAAAAAGGAAGGGAAATCCAGAAAAAAATCATTTTACCTTGTTCAAAATGTAGGAATCTTATCCACCATCCATCAAGGGAAGTTGTATCACACTTGGTTTGTTTTGGAATTGACCCAACGTATGATGTATGGATTTTTCACGGGGAAGCACGCCCTTCAGAAAATGAAGGCGATGAAGTGACAAATACATATAGAATGTACTTAGACACACAAATATGTAATGATGAGGTGGAAGATCATTCTAATGTAAGACATGAGGTACATGGGGTAGAGATTAAGGAGATGATAGAAAATTCTAAAATTCCTTTGTACCTTGGTTGTGCAAGCCACACAAAGTTGTCAGCTACAATACTTCTTTACAAGCACAAGGCTCGAAATGGTGTATCTCACACAGCATTTACGGAACTTCTTAAACTTCTCAAAGATATGCTTCCTATGGAAAACACGTTTCCTGATTCGACGTATGCAACAAAGAAGCTGCTTAAATCATTTGGTTTAGGCTATAGACAAATACATGCATGTGTAAATGATTGTTGTCTTTTTAGGAAAGAGCTTGCAGATTGTGATTTTTGTCCAAAATGTGGATAATATCGTTGGAAAAAAAACAAGACGAAGGAAGATGGAAAGCAAACCAAAGTACCTACAAAGGTCTTGAGATACTTTCCAATAATACCAAGACTTAAAAGAATGTTTATGTCCACAGAAGCATTAGAGCAATTAAGATGACATAGCAATCATAAGAGTGAAGATGGTAAATTACGTCATCCAGTAGATTCTTCTCAATGGGCTACAACTGATAGGATGTATCCTTCCTTTGCATCTGATCCACAAAATTTAAGGCTTGGTCTTGCAAGTGATGGATTTAATCCCCTTGGGGGTTGGAACTCTGCCTATAGTTGTTGGCCAGCATTTCTTGTTGCGTACAACTTTGCTCCATGGCCTTGTATGCACAATAATAATATGATGTTATCATTATTAATTCCTGGACCACGACAACCAGGGAATGATATTGATGTGTATCTACAACCACTTATTGAAGATTTGAAAAAATTATGGGATAAATGGGTGAAGGCGTATGATGCATACACCCGCAATGCATTTAGATTAAATGCAGTTTTAATGTGGACGATAAATGATTTTCCAGCTTATGGAAATTTAGCAGGTTGCACCGTAAAGGGTAAGAGGGCATGTCCTGTTTGTGGCGTTAATACATGTTCAATATGGTTACCATTTAGTAAGAAGTGTGCATATTTAGGCCATAGGCGATTCCTTGATCCTAATCATGACTATCGCCAATGAAAAAACTTGTTTGATGGAACCAAAGAAACTAAGCAAAGACCTCCAATACAAATCGCTGCTCAAGTCTTTGATATTGTTAAAGATATTTACAATGATTGGGGGAAAAAATCAAAGGAGGAAGAGAAAGATAAAGAGAAAGAAAAAAGGAAAAGAAAACGGGGAGATAAGAAGAAGAAAGGAAGTTAAATGTGGAAGAAGAAGTCTATTTTCTTTGATTTGCCTTATTGGCAGGTAAAGTTTAATCAGAAACAAATTGCTTCTTCTTTTCTATCTATGTAATCAATACTTTATTATTAATTAGTTATAGTCTATTTTTGATTTTCTTAGGTACTTCCTTTGCGTCACAATCTAGATGTAATGCACGTTGGAAAAAATATCGGTGAAAGTATTCTTGGTACGTTACTTGATATTAAAGGAAAATCAAAAGATGGCATTAATTCACGTAAAGATCTAGAAGTACTGGGTATTTGGAAAAAGTTACATCCTATAGACATGGGAAGTAAAGCATTACTTCCAGCCGCCCCATGCATCTTAATTGATCCAGAAAAGGAGATCTTTTACAATAGAATGAGGAATTTGAAAGTACCCGATGGGTATAGCTCAAATATTGGAAAATGTTTTGCAAAACAAAACAAAATTTCAAGTCTGAAGTCCTATGATTATCAGGTTTTGATGCAACAACTATTGTCTGTATCACTGAGAGGACTTCTACCTAAAGGGACAAGGAATGCATTACTACGACTATGTTCTTTTTACAACGACATTTGCCAAAGAGTGCTTGATAAAGATAAATTTGAATCCATCGAGAATCAGGTCGCATTAACACTATGTGATCTTGAGAGATTTTTTCCTCCTTTTTTTGACATCATGATTCATTTGACAATACATTTAGCAAGGGAAGCAAGAATTTGCGGGCCAGTACAATATTGGTGGATGTATCCATTTGAGAGGTAAAATTCGGCATTAGTACTTATAGTAGTTAATAATACATGTGCTTATGAAAATATTTTACTTATGTATCTTGATTATAGATATATGAGAACACTGAAGGGGTATGTTAAAAATCAAGCACGGCTTGAAGGGTGCATATTTGAGCGCTATTCTGCTGATGAATGCATGAATTATTATGCTGGATATATTAATGGTGCATTAGAAATTGGGCAAAGGAAAATATAAATGAAGTGGAACAAAGTGATTCCATAATCGAGGGGCGTCCTATTTCCAAAGGAAAACCTATGGTAGTCACTAAGGAGGTGATTGATGCCGCTCATCGGTATGTGTTGTTTAATACCGAGGAAGTGGAGCCTTATATAAAGTAAGCATAAGTTTAGTTCAATTATTTTGTGTGAAATAAATTAGATTTTGACTTGTATGTTTACGTATATAGGATGCACAATGAGGAATTGAAACGTTTGCATCCCCGGCTTTCACGAGATGATTTGGAACTTTCAAAGTTGCATTCATAGACTTTTAGTCATTAGTTTTAAAAAAGGGTTGACAGTGTTATATCTTTTAAGATGGATAAGTTCGACATAGAAGTATATGTTATTGTGATTAGTCTTTATATATAACATTATGCTTTTCCAGGTTAAAGATGATAGAAATACATCCGATGTTAGTGAACTAATAAATTGGCTTACATATGGACCTCGCCATCAAGTAATTTCTTAAACTTGTTATATAATTAATGGTCGTCGTTTTCATACTAAAGACAATGATAAATCTACAAAAAATAATGGTGTTTCCATTGAGGCAAGTACTTTTCGCATAGATGGATCCGTTGAGAAAGTAATATATTATGGTGTTTTGCGTGAGATTTTGTTGTTTGACTACCGCCAGTTTCAAATTTCCTTGTTTAAGTGTGATTGGGCAAATATTGATCGTGGAGTTAAGGTCGAAGATGGATTTACGTTAGTCAATTTACATCAATTCCAAAATCAATTTGCAAGCGACCCTTTCATCTTGGCAACGCAAGCCATATAAGTGTTTTTTGTAGAGAAAGTAGTTTTTCAAATTGGTATGTTGTGCTAAGAGCACCCCCTAGAGGTTTTCATGAATTGGAAATCTATGATGAGGAGGATGAGTCAACTAGCAAACTGGTAGATGAGTCGCTACTTGATGATAGCGATGTTGATGATGGGGATGAAAGTTATATAAGGAAGGATTGTGACGGTATTTTGGTATGGTATAAGCATCTTTTATTGATATTTGTGTTACACGTAGTTATATTCGTAAAGAGTGTAATTATACATAGTTTTATGCATAGTTATATTAATTAATCATGAATTATTAACCATGAATTTTGATTTTTAAACTTGGAAAAAATATTTCTTTTGCAAAGTATTGCTATTGTATATTAGGATTTTCATACTTTACAATAATGATTAATTAGTGTGATGTTCTAATTATTTATATATATATTAGGTTTTTTTCTAGGTTCCTCCCTTAACGGAAGACAGTTGAACTTGAAGCATCAATGGGTAAAATGGAGCAAGGTCAAGGAGAGGTAAAATATTATAATTTTAATATGCACTTCTATTTTTTTTTAAACTGACATTTCTTATATCATGACATAAATTTTTTATTTCCACACATAGTTTTCTGCATATGCATATTTTTTTTAAAAAACTTTTATTATATCAAGGAGGAACCACAAAGGCACTGCTGCATATGCAAGTCAGGCTGTCAGCAGCCCCCTGTTTGAATATGAAATAATTGTTGCGACCCACATGCAATAATAAACGAAACTTAAATGCGTTTCAGACTTGATTTATGAATTTCATTAGATGGAACCCAGTCCATTAGATTCAAAAAGATCAGTTTTAATGTTTCTACCCCTGTTACACAAACTGTGGTGTACACTGGATCAACCACGATTTGTTCAAAACAGCTTAACCATCCAACAACAAAAAGTATGTGATGGTTTTGCTATGTGAGCTATATATTTGAGTAAAAAATATTGTTTATAAAATATTATTTGACATCTTCCTCTGCCCTCTACTCTACTTTCTGTCGGTCTTCATAATCCCATACATTCATATTAAAAAGCTTAATTAGACACATAATATGTGTGTTACGTAAATAGGAAAATTTCATTAGGCACTGCGTTCCTTTTTTGTAATTTAAAACCCATATTTGTTTTAGATAAATTAATGGCCTATGTATAGAGGTGCACATTGATTTTTTTTCCTATGATACATAATTATAAAATGTTCATTCAACCATATCTACAAAACTGCTTATGTACTTGTTGATCCATGCAATTAAAGTTGGCGATAACCTACCTCTATTTGAATTTTTTTCGTTTCAAATTTCTACAATTTGCAGAGTATTATCTATGTAAAGAGCTTGTTATCTAGTTGCCTTTATCTTATGTTGATTTATAACTAATTACATGTATGGTTTTTAAAAATTAAAGGATTTTCCCTACTCTTTTACCTATTTTATCCATTATTGCTTGAATTTTTTTGTCATGTCTACTTAACATATGAAGAACTGGAGATCTGTCTTCATGTAAGCATCAAATAACGTTACAGCGTATGCAATCAACAATCAATACTTAGTTTCTAAAATGCTCAAATTCTAAAACTGGGTAATGCCCATTATCTAAAACTGAGCAATGCCCAGTTTTCTAAAACTAAGCTATAGCTCTACTTACAAACCGAGCATGCTTAGTTTCTAAATCTAAGCAATGCTTAGTTTTTAAACTGCATATTTAGTTTATAAACTAAGCATTTATTCAATTTGTAAATGGAGCATTTGCCCACTTTTTATAAACGGTATTTCAAATTAGAGATTAAAACCGAATAAATTACTATATTTAAATCGCGTATAACCAAAACTTATGTAGATTAGAGATTATATTTTCTAATTGTATTTTTTTATGAAAAATGAGCATAACTCATCAACATACTTTTCTTTTCTGAATTTATTTTGCCAAACGTTAGTTCTATCCAATTTCAGGTTTTTATTTTATGTGAATGTGATTGAGCTAATATGTACTTTATTAACTTGTTTGTTTTCTCAGTATTTTTTAACCTATGTTATATCAATTAAGAAATCGATATATCCTAAGTAGAAACAATGTTAATGGAATTCTTTTCTACTACATAAAATAAGGAAACAAAGAAACTGAATAAATTAAGCTTTGGAAAAAATATGTTTTGCATTAATCTTCTAACTAAGAAGATCAATAAACATAGATAAAAGAAAAGAATCTAATAAGCAATCAGCGTGGTGATGATAAACTCCCATCTCATTTGCGTGAATATCAACATAAACAATATCGAGAACACTAAGAATTCAACTTCTGCAGTGTAGCTAAGGAGCAGGCCTATAGAAGCAAGACTCCTAAGCTTTCAAGAAGAGGAAATTTACCCCACGGTAACTTGTTTCATTTATGGTTTTGGAGCAGTGTAGCTAACGAGCATGTATGATACATTATTGCTACTTGATTCAGGATCAGTGCCTGACTATGTCCACTTGACTTGAATTCTGATCTAGTAGTGATATTTCAGACTGTACTAGAATTTATTTTGATTGTGTATGCTAATTTCAGATGTCAAAGGTAGCAACGAGATATTCAAAGAGGCAATCTCTAGCTGTAGTTGTAGCTTTACGTGCAAAAGATAAGACTTGTAACGACCCCGGATTTTAAATAAGTTTAAATTGATAATTAATTGAATTTCAGAATAAAAATGTGTGAAATTCATTGGTAAATGGATTTGAGTTTCCTAGAGTTCAAATAAAGTTGTGTTAAATAATTTAAATATTGTATATATATGTGAATATATATGTATACGTGATATATGAGTAAATTTGAAATTATATATATATATATTGGATTTGAGTCTAAAATCTCAAGTAAATGGTTTAATAATAATTTGAGTTTATAAAAATATATATATATAGAAATACAAGACAAATAGTATTGAAGTAAAATTGATAATAAATGATTTAAGCTAGAAATAGAGATAAATATATATAAGATAAACTATAAAAATATCAAGTAAATACATTTGCTAAACTTTAACAACTAATTAAAAATAGAAATTATCTATATTACAAAATAATAAAAAATAAATAAAAGATAAGTTATACAATTATAAAGTAATTAATTAAATAAAATTTAAACAACATGTTAAATATAGAAATTCATTTATATTGCAAAATTATAAGTATAAGAAGAAAAATAGAATATATTCAAGAATGATAATATGGAACAAGTAGTTTACATTCAAATATGTAAAAAAAGATAAGTATGAAATAAGTACCCATATACAAACAAATATAAAAGTAAGATAGGCTTGCATAAGAAACAGTAAAAATATATTCAACTAAGTATATGTGATAACCCAGAATTTCAGGAATTTAAAATGTGATAATCTTTTAAATTAAATTTTTTTTAAAATGGGTATAGTTTGTTATTTTCAAAATAATAATAATAATATAGTTTGGATATAAAATATATGAATAAAGTTTTTATTTAAAATAAGATTTGTCTTATGTTATTTTCCTTAAAGAGTTTTATTTATATAAATTAAGAAAAGCATTTATTAAATAAGATATGTATTTATCTATTTAGGAAATTTAATTTAAAAGCCTTTAAAATCATTTAAAAATATATTTTTGCATGTAGTATTACATGTGTAAGCTAATAATGTTATCTAAGCATATGTGTTAACAAAATAGATAGGGAGAATGACAAGTGTCTTTAACCTCTTTTTATTTTCAAAATAATTAGTAAATGAGAAAATTAAGTTAAATAAACATCTTCCTATCTATCTCACATTTTCTTTCTAAAGCAAAGAAACAATACTCTGTAACAAAAACAAAGGAAATCAAAACAATCTCCTTCTAAATTCAACCTGATCAAAGCAAGACTTCAACAACTAAGTTATAGATCAAAAAGTGATTTGCCAGTCTACAGGTTTCCAAAGATTTCTGGCATTTGCAAGTTGCCAATTCAAAATAAATTCCTCTTTTCAAAACTGAACCAGTAAAGGATTAAAACAAATTCAAGATTAACTCAGATAGATTCAAAACAGCTAGCAACAGATTGTTCAAAATCAAGTATAGGTCTATGATTAATCAAGCCTCAAGCAGCAGTTCATAAATCAAAGCACATTTCCAGTTTTAAAATCTCTGTTTCTCTGCTCAAAGTTTTTAAGGTGAGTAAACTTATCTTTTGAAACTAAATCATCTTATATATGTGTGCATAAGGATATGATCGTAGAATGCCTTGATTTCTGCTTGCATGGATGAAATAAATTACCTGGTATAAAAATTTGGTTTGCTATGAATATGTATGTCTCGGTTCTTTTAATAAAGTGAGTAAATACATATTTTAAAAAAAGCTTAAGTAGACCTAAATCTGTGCATATGGATTCTTGGATCAGATGTGTGCTTTGCATGTGTTTATATATGTATGAATCTCTGGATATATATGTGTATCTGGTCTGTGCATATTGATTGAATTTGTTCTTCCCTGTTTTCAGACTGCAGAGTTAAAAACAAAGTAAAAATCCAATAAACTCTTTATCTATGTGTTATTAGGCTTTAAATTCTAAACAAAATAAGTTTGTGTAGATGAAATTTTGGTTTTAAAAATAATTTTAAGTAGATACGTTTTAAAATTCTCCTGGAATCGGTAAAAACAGTAAGATTTTTTTTAAAATTGAGAAAAATTAAACAATTTAATTTGTAGATTCAAGCATGCAACTTGAATCAACTCTGGAAAACTCGATTTTTAAAACAAAGTTCATGAGTTTTAGTTTGGTATTGGGTTTGCATTTTGGGGAAGACTAGATTTTGGTTTTCGAGCAAGTTCTGGTGACTGGGGTGATTCTGGAGGTCGAGGTTTTGGCTGGAGCTAGCTGGGTGATCGTTGAATTTGGGAAAAATGGCAGGGAGATGAGTAGATCGTCGTGGCGTCGACGATAGTTCAATTGGGTTTTAAACCCTAGTTCTGTCGAGGTCAGAAAAATTTGTCACCGTGGCTTCATTGGTGAATCGAGCTGCAAGTGCTTCTGGGAAAAGATGGCGTGAAGGCTAGCGAGGCCGGGGCCGGAGTTTGGAAAGGTTCGGTGATCGGTGATGGTGGTTCGAGGGGTTTTCTGATGAGGATGAGTTTCCAGCTTTTCAACTGGGAAGCTCGATTTTGATTTTGGCTTCGTGGCAAATGATTGAGGACCGAAATCGATCATGAGGTTGAACGTCGACGTGTGGGGCGAGTCGTTGGAGGTAGCGGCGGCGTGGTTGAACTGTGCACGTGCACGGTGGTCGACGTGTGCATCTAGATTTTGGGTTTGGGAAAGAAATGTTTGGCCCAGAGTATTTCGTGTTTTCTCACGTGTTCAACTCGGAGTTGATGAAGTGAGGTAGCTGTGTTTTGTTGTCTCGAGTTTTTCATATGTTTGTCTTAGGAAATTTGTTGTTTTGCTTGGAAATGTTTGTTTCCAGTTTATAGTTTAACAAAGTTTCAAATTATATTTTTAGAAGTAGAATTTTAAAGATATTATAAGTAAGTTTTTAAGAATAAAATTATTTAAACAAGTTTGAATAAGTTTTCAAAGACTTCAATAATTAAGATTTATTTATAATATGATTAATTAAAAGATAATTACTTAGAATAAGTAATTAATAGGCAGTTAGTGTGGGGATCATTAACTAGTGGTTAAAAGATGATTAATTAATTCAGGTAATTAATTTAAGATAATTAATTGGTTTAATTAATTAAGGATAAACTTGAAATTGATTAAGGATTAATTACTTAATGTAATTAATTAAATGAATTACTTAGTGTAAGTAATTAATGTGTAATTACTAAATGTAATTATTTTGAGAGGATAATTACTTTGAAAGTAATTAAGAAGTAATTAAGGATTAATTACTTAGATAATTAATTAAAGTTAATTAAATTAATTAATTAATGTGATTAATTAATAGATAATTAATGAAGGTGATTAATTAAAAAGTTGATTAATTAATTAAAGAAATTAATTAAGGGTTAGTTAATTAATGAGTGTGATTAATTAAAGGATAAATAAATCAATATAAGTAATTATAAGATAATTCACTTGAGAAGTTAATTAAGGATTAATTACTTAATGTAATTAATTAAATGAATTACTTAGTGTAAGTAATTAATGTGTAATTACTAAATGTAATTATTTTGAGAGGATAATTACTTTGAAAGTAATTAAGAAGTAATTAAGGATTAATTACTTAGATAATTAATTAAAGTTAATTAAATTAATTAATTAATGTGATTAATTAATAGATAATTAATGAAGGTGATTAATTAAAAAGTTGATTAATTAATTAAAGAAATTAATTAAGGGTTAGTTAATTAATGAGTGTGATTAATTAAAGGATAAATAAATCAATATAAGTAATTATAAGATAATTCACTTGAGAAGTTAATTAAGGATTAATTACTTAATGTAATTAATTAAATGAATTACTTAGTGTAAGTAATTAATGTGTAATTACTAAATGTAATTATTTTGAGAGGATAATTACTTTGAAAGTAATTAAGAAGTAATTAAGGATTAATTACTTAGATAATTAATTAAAGTTAATTAATTAATTAATGTGATTAATTAATAGATAATTAATGAAGGTGATTAATTAAAAAGTTGATTAATTAATTAAAGAAATTAATTAAGGGTTAGTTAATTAATGAGTGTGATTAATTAAAGGATAAATAAATCAATATAAGTAATTATAAGATAATTCACTTGAGAAGTTAATTAAGGATCAATGTAATTAATATGGATGAGTAAAGGATTTGTGTAATTAATTTAGAGTTAATTACTTATTGTAATTAAAGGATAATTAGTCAAGGGTGATTAAATTAAGATGGAAAAACTAAAGGATGATTAATTAATTGGTTTATAATTAATTAATATTTAGTAAAGGTAATCTAAGTGATTAAAGATTATAAATTAATTTAATTAGAGATAAATTAAATGAATCTTGGAAGTGATAATCTTGCTTAATGAATGATTGAATGATATTGGATGCCTTGGATTATGTGATATCTCCGATATGTGATATGTGCTGATGTGTGATATGAGATGAATTGTTGTGTATAAATTGTATTGTCTAAACTTAAACTTTTGGTTTAATGAATAACATTGGGTTCGAAGAGACCGGAGTCGGGGATCAGCAATATCTGAAACCACTTCGATTCTTTATAGATCGATATGTGAAGTAAGTATTGAGCATAACAAGCTATGAACTCGTAGTGAAGTACGAGTTACCCCGGGTTTTTCTTTTTATGGATTGAACTTAGTATTCCAAATTTTGTGGGTTTACTCACGCTGGTTTCCAGCCTGACCCGGGTGTTACTTTGTTGTAATGCTCGGGTCAGACCGAGTATTACAGATTTCCAGGTAAGGACGTTCTGGAGCTCAGGAGGCGAGATGGATGGCAGGAACGTATGGAGTTTGCCGCTGTGTATTTAAGAACTTATTGATAGTAGTCTGGGACAGATTGATAACTGTCTAGTCTATTTGTGTATATGTTGTAACTCTGATGTATTGAATGTAAAGTAACAATTACAGTTTTTCTTTGTATAAATGCTATTATTTGTTATTATATTTAGTCCGCTGCGAATGTGAGATGTTGTGTTTTCTTTCTTCTTTCTATTCTTCTTCTATCTCTTTTCTTTTCTCCTAACTATCTGGAATTTTCGGGTTCGAAAATTCCGGGTCGTTACATTTGGTATCAGAGCGAGGTTAAGCGAAAACCTTGGCTCTGTTGAGATTACTCGTTAAGGATAGGGTCAATGGTACCCTAGAACGAGTTGAGTGTATATATATATGAGAGCGTACTTGTTATTTTTATATATAAAGATTTTAAATGATTTTACATAAGAATATATTTTGATATATAAAATGATATTTCTTTCTAAATAAATATTTTGGTAATTGGTTGTTAAAATATTGGAATTAAATTAAGTTAATAGTAATACAACCAAATTAAAATTGAATAAAGTTAAGTTTGAAATGAATTCAAACTGAAATTAAAATCTTGAATTTGTAGAAGTGTTATCAAGAATAAAGATAATAATGAATTGGTTTCTAGATATGATAATCTTGGTTATTATCATAATGGTAGTTGTGTCTAATAATGAAATGTTGTTAATGATTAAGTAAAATGAAATGTTTTAAGGAAATAATCTTAGATGAGTATAATTTGGAAAATTTAAAGAAATTTGTTTTTGAATTAAACCAAAGGTGGTTTAAAAATTTAAGGTATAATATTAAGGATGATTTGAAATAACTCTTAGTGTTGAGTTTTAAATTGGAATGTGATATGAAAACCCAAAGTGATAAGTTTTTGAATTTAAGTGGGAAGAATATTAATCTGAAGTTTAAAATTTGAATGGGAATTCAAATTGTGTAAAGTCGACCGGATTAAGTAAATTTAACTTGGAGGGAGTTAAATAAGTTTGAATGAATAACTTGAATTGGAAATTTCAAGATGAAATTGGAATTTAACTTGGATAGTTAAATGGTTAATTTAAATGGGAGTTATGAGTGATCTCAAAATGGGTTTGAGATCTGGAAATTGAAAATGGATAATAAATTAGAATCTGAAGATTAAATTGTTTTTGAATTCTTATTTGAACTTTGTAATAAGCTAAGTAAAGATAATTTTAAAATGGAATTTTGAAATTTGAATTCAGAATTAAAAGGTTTAAAGATTTAATTTGTAAAAATTAAAAATAAAGGTTGAATTAATTTAAAAGTGAAGGAATTAAATCAATATTTAAAAATTTTAACTCGAATTTATATAATTCGAGATAGTTTAAAATTGAGATTTAAATTGAATTAGTTCAAACTGAATTTGATTTGAATAAATGGGAATTGTGATTTAAGATGAATAAGTTTAAAATTCAAATGGAAAATTTGAATTGAATTAATTTGAAATAAAAATTGAAGATTGAATGAGTTCAAAATTCAAATGGGAATTGGGATTAATTCATATAGAAATTAAAATAATTTGGAATTGAAGTGGATTCAATTTGAAATTAATCCAAATTAATTTGAAATAATTTGGAATTCTGATTAAAGTTGAATAAGTTTAAAAATCAAATGGAATTTGATTTGAATTTGGAAAGAAATTGAGGATTAATTCAACTTGAATTAGGATTAAATCAATTGAAGTATTGAGTCAATTTAAAAGGAAGTGAAAATTTATATTGAATTGATGGGAAATTAATTGGATTGAGAAATTAAACAGTTTGGCTCTGGATTATTTTCAAAATAAATTGTTTTAATACAAATATATTTTTCCAAACTATTTACTATATCATCTTCTTCTTAAACCCCAAACTATCTTATACTTATTTTACAATTATTTTGGAACTATTTAACTATTTTGAAACTGACTTATAAATTAATTACTATTTCTCAGTTACTTATATCTAATCACTATTTTAAAAACTATTTTGCAATTACCTAACTATTTTATAATACTTAACCATTTTACAGCTATTTTACAAACTAATAACTATTTTTCAACTACTTATCTATTTTAAAACCTTTTCAAGCTATTTTTAAATTTAAATTGGTCAGAGTTCAAACTGTTTGTAATTGAAGTAATAACTCAATTGGAAATGGAAGAAATTGAGAATAAGTGAATGGAATTAAAGGAAATGTGAATAGAAAAGTAAATTGATTTGGCTAATAACCAATAAAGATAAATACGTAGGATATACGTATATTATTCTATTCGCATAGTGATTTGATCCAGATTCGAACACAGAATTTCGAGATAGTATTATCGATCCGAGTTGGGATTTTCCGCTCGATTTTCGACGGCGAACCTGGATATGGATTTTTGATTGGTTCTGGATATTCTCTATCATAGTTACGACTATGCAAGGAGAATGACGGTTTCTGATCAGGAAACTAGATCTGAGTCCGCACTAGGAAGCCGGGTGGACAATACTAGTTCGGAAGTGAAATTGTGTGATCGATTGAGCGATCAGATTGACATTGTGTACGGATGATATGTGTACATCGTACGGGTTTGAATGAAATTGGCATTTAAAAATTTGAGGATAAGAAATTTGAAATGGTTTTCGAAAATGAAAGGAATATTATGTGAAATATAATGGAATTGGATATTTCTTTGGTTGAAATTTACTTTATGGGAGTAAGTAAATGATAAATAACTTTATAAAGAAATCAAACTTGAATATTTGATTGACAATAAATAAAGTTATATTTTGTAATATGATAAACTTCCCTTATTGAATCTAGCCAGAATAAAAAGGGTTTTGAAATATTTGAAGTATAAAAGAGGTTTTATACAAGTTTGAAATGATCCAAAGATTTTCAAAATTATATATATATATATATATATATAAAGGATCTTATGAGGATTTTGGAAAAGGTTTGAGAACCTATGTAATTTTGGAAAGGCTTTTGATTTTTGGGAAAATCAATTTTGGGAATTTGGAAAGCCTAGTTTGAGAATTATCGATTTTGGATATCGATTTGTGTAAAGGAGATTTTGATATAAATCATAAAGGGTATGATTTGAAGATACTATAAATGTATAGTATAAAATGTTTTGAGTATAGCTCTGGGGAAAAAGGCGCTTCCTTGAAATGAACTTCTCAGGAGTGCCACTGGGTGGTACTGCCTTGAACCCCAAGGGGGGATTCTAAAGTTAATCCTGTGAGGAGT
Source organism: Allium fistulosum (assembly GCA_030737815.1). NCBI lineage: Eukaryota > Viridiplantae > Streptophyta > Magnoliopsida > Asparagales > Amaryllidaceae > Allium > Allium fistulosum. The sequence goes on along the minus strand of CM060906.1, from coordinate 99,739,474 downwards.
CCGGAATAAACTAGTTCCTGAGGATTATTTTTGTAGCGAAAGTCGAGGGGCTGGTGCCCACAGAGGCATTTGGGTTATGCTGTGACGACAGTTTAACTCGATGTCACTGCGATCTACTGCAGACCATAGCGAAAGTCATGTGTGCCGCTGAGAGCCAACTGTCTACGTTTGATTTTATATCGGTAGACTGTGACACTATGGTAACATAGCGAAAGTCGTTTGTGCCGCTGAGAGCCAACTGTCTACGTTTGATTTTATATCGGTAGACTGCGACCTATGTGGGAGAAGTTTCATTTTGACAGCGAAATCGTGTGTGCCGCTGAGAGCCAACAGTTACATGGACTTTTGCTGCGACAGCAACGTAACCCTGGGATGTAACTGCGATCTGTTGTGGGTTCCATGCTGTCATCAGTTACATGGACTTTTGCTGCGATGGCAACGTAACCCGTGATGTAACTGTGACCATGGATGGGGGTGATGATTTCCAGAGCATTCTCACCAAAGATATTTCCTCTGTTTTCAAAAACGTTTTCGATATTTTCAATAAAATTATTTTCCAAGTATTTTCACTCGATGTTGAAAACGGGTTGCTAAGTCCTTATAGATTTTCAGTCCTACGTCTGATCAACATATGACCGAATTTCTGTGAGAACGAGGATGGACTAGTTGAGACATCAAGTTATAAAAGTATTTTTATAAAAACTATTTCTGGTAATATTATATAGATTTTTAAAAAGTGTTTTAAAATTTCTTAATAAAAAGAGTTTATAGTAAAAAGTGATCAAAAAGTAATTTTTCTAATAATCAGTATTGAATAAATTCTAGCTTCGTTCCTTTTCGAGGACGAAAAGATTCTAAGGGGGGAGGAATGTGATAACCCAGAATTTCAGGAATTTAAAATGTGATAATCTTTTAAATTAAATTTTTTTTAAAATGGGTATAGTTTGTTATTTTCAAAATAATAATAATAATATAGTTTGGATATAAAATATATGAATAAAGTTTTTATTTAAAATAAGATTTGTCTTATGTTATTTTCCTTAAAGAGTTTTATTTATATAAATTAAGAAAAGCATTTATTAAATAAGATATGTATTTATCTATTTAGGAAATTTAATTTAAAAGCCTTTAAAATCATTTAAAAATATATTTTTGCATGTAGTATTACATGTGTAAGCTAATAATGTTATCTAAGCATATGTGTTAACAAAATAGATAGGGAGAATGACAAGTGTCTTTAACCTATTTTTATTTTCAAAATAATTAGTAAATGAGAAAATTAAGTTAAATAAACATCTTCCTATCTATCTCACATTTTCTTTCTAAAGCAAAGAAACAATACTCTGTAACAAAAACAAAGGAAATCAAAACAATCTCCTTCTAAATTCAACCTGATCAAAGCAAGACTTCAACAACTAAGTTATAGATCAAAAAGTGATTTGCCAGTCTACAGGTTTCCAAAGATTTCTGGCATTTGCAAGTTGCCAATTCAAAATAAATTCCTCTTTTCAAAACTGAACCAGTAAAGGATTAAAACAAATTCAAGATTAACTCAGATAGATTCAAAACAGCTAGCAACAGATTGTTCAAAATCAAGTATAGGTCTATGATTAATCAAGCCTCAAGCAGCAGTTCATAAATCAAAGCACATTTCCAGTTTTAAAATCTCTGTTTCTCTGCTCAAAGTTTTTAAGGTGAGTAAACTTATCTTTTGAAACTAAATCATCTTATATATGTGTGCATAAGGATATGATCGTAGAATGCCTTGATTTCTGCTTGCATGGATGAAATAAATTACCTGGTATAAAAATTTGGTTTGCTATGAATATGTATGTCTCGGTTCTTTTAATAAAGTGAGTAAATACATATTTTAAAAAAAGCTTAAGTAGACCTAAATCTGTGCATATGGATTCTTGGATCAGATGTGTGCTTTGCATGTGTTTATATATGTATGAATCTCTGGATATATATGTGTATCTGGTCTGTGCATATTGATTGAATTTGTTCTTCCCTGTTTTCAGACTGCAGAGTTAAAAACAAAGTAAAAATCCAATAAACTCTTTATCTATGTGTTATTAGGCTTTAAATTCTAAACAAAATAAGTTTGTGTAGATGAAATTTTGGTTTTAAAAATAAGTTTAAGTAGATACGTTTTAAAATTCTCCTGGAATCGGTAAAAACAGTAAGATTTTTTTTAAAATTGAGAAAAATTAAACAATTTAATTTGTAGATTCAAGCATGCAACTTGAATCAACTCTGGAAAACTCGATTTTTAAAACAAAGTTCATGAGTTTTAGTTTGGTATTGGGTTTGCATTTTGGGGAAGACTAGATTTTGGTTTTCGAGCAAGTTCTGGTGACTGGGGTGATTCTGGAGGTCGAGGTTTTGGCTGGAGCTAGCTGGGTGATCGTTGAATTTGGGAAAAATGGCAGGGAGATGAGTAGATCGTCGTGGCGTCGACGATAGTTCAATTGGGTTTTAAACCCTAGTTCTGTCGAGGTCAGAAAAATTTGTCACCGTGGCTTCATTGGTGAATCGAGCTGCAAGTGCTTCTGGGAAAAGATGGCGTGAAGGCTAGCGAGGCCGGGGCCGGAGTTTGGAAAGGTTCGGTGATCGGTGATGGTGGTTCGAGGGGTTTTCTGATGAGGATGAGTTTCCAGCTTTTCAACTGGGAAGCTCGATTTTGATTTTGGCTTCGTGGCAAATGATTGAGGACCGAAATCGATCATGAGGTTGAACGTCGACGTGTGGGGCGAGTCGTTGGAGGTAGCGGCGGCGTGGTTGAACTGTGCACGTGCACGGTGGTCGACGTGTGCATCTAGATTTTGGGTTTGGGAAAGAAATGTTTGGCCCAGAGTATTTCGTGTTTTCTCACGTGTTCAACTCGGAGTTGATGAAGTGAGGTAGCTGTGTTTTGTTGTCTCGAGTTTTTCATATGTTTGTCTTAGGAAATTTGTTGTTTTGCTTGGAAATGTTTGTTTCCAGTTTATAGTTTAACAAAGTTTCAAATTATATTTTTAGAAGTAGAATTTTAAAGATATTATAAGTAAGTTTTTAAGAATAAAATTATTTAAACAAGTTTGAATAAGTTTTCAAAGACTTCAATAATTAAGATTTATTTATAATATGATTAATTAAAAGATAATTACTTAGAATAAGTAATTAATAGGCAGTTAGTGTGGGGATCATTAACTAGTGGTTAAAAGATGATTAATTAATTCAGGTAATTAATTTAAGATAATTAATTGGTTTAATTAATTAAGGATAAACTTGAAATTGATTAAGGATTAATTACTTAATGTAATTAATTAAATGAATTACTTAGTGTAAGTAATTAATGTGTAATTACTAAATGTAATTATTTTGAGAGGATAATTACTTTGAAAGTAATTAAGAAGTAATTAAGGATTAATTACTTAGATAATTAATTAAAGTTAATTAAATTAATTAATTAATGTGATTAATTAATAGATAATTAATGAAGGTGATTAATTAAAAAGTTGATTAATTAATTAAAGAAATTAATTAAGGGTTAGTTAATTAATGAGTGTGATTAATTAAAGGATAAATAAATCAATATAAGTAATTATAAGATAATTCACTTGAGAAGTTAATTAAGGATTAATTACTTAATGTAATTAATTAAATGAATTACTTAGTGTAAGTAATTAATGTGTAATTACTAAATGTAATTATTTTGAGAGGATAATTACTTTGAAAGTAATTAAGAAGTAATTAAGGATTAATTACTTAGATAATTAATTAAAGTTAATTAAATTAATTAATTAATGTGATTAATTAATAGATAATTAATGAAGGTGATTAATTAAAAAGTTGATTAATTAATTAAAGAAATTAATTAAGGGTTAGTTAATTAATGAGTGTGATTAATTAAAGGATAAATAAATCAATATAAGTAATTATAAGATAATTCACTTGAGAAGTTAATTAAGGATTAATTACTTAATGTAATTAATTAAATGAATTACTTAGTGTAAGTAATTAATGTGTAATTACTAAATGTAATTATTTTGAGAGGATAATTACTTTGAAAGTAATTAAGAAGTAATTAAGGATTAATTACTTAGATAATTAATTAAAGTTAATTAATTAATTAATGTGATTAATTAATAGATAATTAATGAAGGTGATTAATTAAAAAGTTGATTAATTAATTAAAGAAATTAATTAAGGGTTAGTTAATTAATGAGTGTGATTAATTAAAGGATAAATAAATCAATATAAGTAATTATAAGATAATTCACTTGAGAAGTTAATTAAGGATCAATGTAATTAATATGGATGAGTAAAGGATTTGTGTAATTAATTTAGAGTTAATTACTTATTGTAATTAAAGGATAATTAGTCAAGGGTGATTAAATTAAGATGGAAAAACTAAAGGATGATTAATTAATTGGTTTATAATTAATTAATATTTAGTAAAGGTAATCTAAGTGATTAAAGATTATAAATTAATTTAATTAGAGATAAATTAAATGAATCTTGGAAGTGATAATCTTGCTTAATGAATGATTGAATGATATTGGATGCCTTGGATTATGTGATATCTCCGATATGTGATATGTGCTGATGTGTGATATGAGATGAATTGTTGTGTATAAATTGTATTGTCTAAACTTAAACTTTTGGTTTAATGAATAACATTGGGTTCGAAGAGACCGGAGTCGGGGATCAGCAATATCTGAAACCACTTCGATTCTTTATAGATCGATATGTGAAGTAAGTATTGAGCATAACAAGCTATGAACTCGTAGTGAAGTACGAGTTACCCCGGGTTTTTCTTTTTATGGATTGAACTTAGTATTCCAAATTTTGTGGGTTTACTCACGCTGGTTTCCAGCCTGACCCGGGTGTTACTTTGTTGTAATGCTCGGGTCAGACCGAGTATTACAGATTTCCAGGTAAGGACGTTCTGGAGCTCAGGAGGCGAGATGGATGGCAGGAACGTATGGAGTTTGCCGCTGTGTATTTAAGAACTTATTGATAGTAGTCTGGGACAGATTGATAACTGTCTAGTCTATTTGTGTATATGTTGTAACTCTGATGTATTGAATGTAAAGTAACAATTACAGTTTTTCTTTGTATAAATGCTATTATTTGTTATTATATTTAGTCCGCTGCGAATGTGAGATGTTGTGTTTTCTTTCTTCTTTCTATTCTTCTTCTATCTCTTTTCTTTTCTCCTAACTATCTGGAATTTTCGGGTTCGAAAATTCCGGGTCGTTACAGTATAGGACTAAAGCAAATGAAGATAAGTATGAACACATACATAAAAAAAATCTATGTACTTACCCCTATCATCTCAGCCGAGACAAGCAAGTAAAGGCAAGTAAAATAAATATGCAAGGCTAGAACAAGAAAGAGGAAAAAGAAGACATTAGTATATAATACATTCAAGTATAAACAAGAAAAAAATGATAAGTGTAGATTGTACAAAACAATTAATGCAAGCCATCACAAGATCCTCTCGACCGAAATGAACTAAAAAGAAAAATTTATAAATGAAATATGGTACAACTAATTAATGCTATGATCCATCAGCCACCAAGAAAAAAAATATCCCTTCCTATTTTTGTACAAAATGAATACCCTGTAAACTCATTTTTTTTATCAAGTCTTCCTCATTTCAGTTCGTAAATCAAGCGGAGAAAAATTTTAAGTAATTATCATCTCCTCTAAAACAGAAAAATTCACAAGATCAAAACCCTGAAAAAACACTTTGTCTTTAACCTGTAACCTCCTTATATCAAAGCCTGAGCAAAGGCTATTCTTAAATACAACCTGAACAAATCAAATCTGGAATCACCAACAAAGAATCTTCATCTTGCATCAATCAAAGTCTCAAAGCATTTCTGCTCAAAGTATTTCCTTCAACAATGCACAAAGTTTCCAGTTTTTGCAATCCAGTTTTAAATCTCTCTGCATTTTTCTGAGGTGAGTAAATCTTTTATTTAAGAACAATTTTTAAGTATTACAAGTGATGATCTTATGTGATAAAGTTGTGATATGGCTTGCATGATTTATTTCATCTTGACAATGTATGAAATTGCTTGTTTAACAGTGTGTATATCTGTATATATATTTATATTGTGCTCTGTTATTAGTAACAGGCCAAGCTTCAATCACAAAAATAATTTCTATCTCCCTGTATAATCAAAATTAGACTTTGATTACTGAAAGAAAAATGTTAATAACATTGTATTCTTGTTTTTAAAAATAATTTCAAGTGAATGTATTTAGTCAATACTCTTTAAAATTCAAGAATACAGTGGAAATCAGAAAATGGGTAAATTTCAAACATGATGATTTTTGAATTTACTTGTATAGTTGGAATTGCCTTCAAAAACTAGGAATTTTAAAAGCTAAATCATAATTTTTAAGTTAGTATCGAGAGAGATATTTGAAGTTGACCAGAAAATGTATTTTGAGTGATTTCTGGCGATTGGGAAGAAGTTAGATCTCGCGATCGAAGCTGTAGCTTGCTTGGTGGTCAGAGATCATCAGAAAAATATTGGGTGGGGTGATAGTCAACGGTGGTGACAGCATGACTTGATTTTAGGGTTTAATAACCCAGTTTCGTCGATGAAGTTTTAGGTGAAAATTCGTCATTGTCGGAGCACGTAGGGTGATCGGTCGGGGGGAACAGGAGGAGGAGGCTCTGGCGAATCTTTGGACGTGGTCGTAGGGTCTACGATGGTCAGAGGAGGCGGAACAAGGTGTTTACTGGTGACTGGGTTTGGTTATAGGTGGTGCTGGGTATACTCGATTTTGATTCTCAGGCATTTTCGTCAATTTGGATGGTCGGAGTGTTCGAGTGGGTAGTTGGCGACCTATAGGCTACGAAAAAGTTGATCAGAGGTGCGGCGATGAAGTGTGCATGTGCACAGGTATTTATGTGTCAGAGGGATCGGGGAAGAAGGGTTGTTCTCGAGTTTCGTACCGAGGTGTTTGCGTGGGTAGCTGGTTGCAATAGTTTTAAATATTAAAGCAAAACAAAGTTTAAAAAGAAAAAGAAATGACTTAGGGTTTGGCTCGGGAATTTTGTAATCTGGCTCGGGGTTTTATTTGATTTGGCTCGGGTTTGTTTTGTTGGATACCAGATTCAAAAATATAACAGGTTTTAAAGTTATGAAGTAAATTTTGTCCAGCTTTTAAAAGCAAATTCAAGTGTAAAGCAAATTTGTTAAACCAAGTTCCAAAGTAAATTGAACAAGTTTTTAAAATAAAGGTATCGATCAAGTTTTATAAAACAAGTTAAAAGAATTAAATTATAAACCCAAATGTCTTTGAATTTAAATTGTTTTGATTTAAAATGATTATTAGGTTAATTAATCAAATAAATTCTAAATGTTTTCAAAGAATTTTATGATGTAATTAAGTGAGTGTTTAAGGTAAATGTTTTAATTATTAATTTAAAGATCTTAGTTAATTCATATGTTAATGATAATTAATTTCAAAGGTTTATTTAATAAGGTTTAAATGATGATTAAATAATTAATTAAGATAAAAGGGTTTATTTTAAATTAATTAGGGTCTTGATTAATTAAAGGGTGATTAATTAATGTATGTAATTAAAGGATAATTACTTAATAGGATAATTACTTAATGTGATAATTATTTAAAGGTTAATTACTTAATGTAATTAATTAAAGGTTAATTAAATGTAAGAAATTAAAGGATAGTTAATTACTAAATGAAAGTAATTAAAAGGTTGATTTGTTAATTAATTAAAGGTTAATTAATTAATGATTAAAGGTAAATTAATTAATGATTAATTAACCAGGATTAGTAATTTATTCATAGAAATTAATCTGATTTAAATCAATCATATAATTAAATTAATCTTACCTATGGATGTTTGGATTGTACTGAATGATTGAATTGTTGATATTCCCTGATAAGTGATGCTTTGTGATATATCCTGATTTATGTTGTGATCTGTAATTTATTTATCTGGGATGAATGTAATTTATTATTTGTGGTATATATGATCTGTGATCTATGAATGAAAAGATAAACGTTATATTTCATACCACTTATCAACAATATTTTTGCATTCTGATCTGTAATGATTGAATGATGTTGCACTACTGTGTAAAACCCCTGGACCACACTCTTACACACACAAATATGGATTTCACGTGGAAATCGGTTAAGTCACAGATAATTTAAATTTAATGTCTTTGAAATTGAATTTTAATTTTAATTGATTTTGAAATTGGAAATTGGGGTTTAATATGAAAAGCTTTTAAAAGGAGTTTTAAAGATATTTTGAATATCTTGAAATTTAAATAATTCAATTTGTCCTTGAATTCAAAATTTGGAATTGAATTCAATGATTGGAAATTTTGATTAAAGAGGTTATAAATGTGTTTATATGAATTTAAACCATTTTAAATGTATTATTTTGAGAAATTGAATTTAACCCAAGTTATACTCGAAAGGCTTTAACTTGAGCAAATGTAATCGGATTCCCCTGAAATGAAAACTCTTGTTTTCCAAATGATAATAGCTTTCAAATAAAGAAGGGTTTTCATAGTTATGATTTAAATCGCATGTGAAATATAAATTGTCTTGAAAGTTATGAATTGAGTTTTGATAAAGATATGAATGGGTAATTCACTTTTGAAAAGGAATTGTTTTGAAAGCTATGAATTAAATCTTTGATTTAAAGATTTAATGAGTAATCAAATTGAAATGGGAATTGATTTGGAAAATCTATCTTTGTGAATCTGGGTGAACTTTGTGAATTGAATCTTTTTATTTAAAAAGATTGAAATGGTAATTTGTTTAAACCATTTGAAAGAAAAGTTTTTGGTAATAAGTTGTGACTTAATTGAAATCCCAATATCCATATGTTTTTAAATATTACGCTCACTATTCGGTTTAGCCGGGAGAGGACCTTTGTGTCATACAACCCATTCCGAATAAGTGATACGTTGTATATAGATAGCATTTGAAGACCGGTGTTGAAGACCGGGTATTTGCGAGAACGATAGGATAACCTATCGATTGTCTCTGCACTGAGTTGCTCCGGTATAGAGATTCCCTAAGTGATGGGAAGTTCGATCGGGATTGTGAATACCCGGATTGCAAGGGATTCTTCAGAAGTGCCTTTGGTTCTGTTCGAACCCGGAACAGACTTGTATGGTTACATGTCTGACATTACATTTTGAGATATAAAGAAGATTTCTTTCAAATACATTTCTGTTGGTGGCGGAGAATTTATTCTCTTAGCTTAACACCCTTCTCTGAGACGTACGAGCTCAGAGGTTATGTAGTTGAAGGTTATCAGCGATATACTCCCACCTTGGTAATGTGGCATGCTGAGTGTTGCTGTGTGTTGATCATTTATTGATCATTTGTGATCAAAACATGGCTTTCGTGTAAAGCGTAGCTTTGTGGAAGAGACCTCATCGAACTTCACAGACCGGAAATGGTCGAAACAGGAATGATGCGGCAAGGTTATGAGGGTTGCGCCCTTTAGGGTATGTCATTTCCTTATGGAAAAGGGTTGTATCATGGTATGGAGCCCAGATACTTACTCATGTGGACACACTATATTTAATAATGTGTGATGTTGGTTATCGAGCGCTCGGATAAAGGTCCCAAAGGACTGGGGGATGGCATACTCGAGAAGTAGTTACCTAGTGTCAGAGGTAACCCAGCCTTGTGTTGGCAGAGATCCGGTTAGGTTCTCGGGACGTCCATCCAGAGGCGTACCCATTGATAGTGGGAAGTTCCTTAGCCTGACCATTTGTTGGAAATCCAATTTCCAATACGAACCCTGTACGGTTTTAGTTGTAGAACCTGCCATTTAATTATGGTGGTCACCACTGTTTAGATGGTAGCTATAGTAGGCATAGTTCGAAATGTCTATGTTGGCTAAGATTAATATTATACTTTCGAAATGTTTTCCACTATGCACTAATAATAATAATCCAATGATTTTGCATAGTAAGCATGTTTAACTATCATAAGAAGAAATCTCCTCCAATTCTGCGTTTGCATTGTGTGTGTGATGGGAGGTCTTATGGTAGTTTCATTTTCCAAAAACATTGCGGATTTCAATATTTAAAATTCTCTTGTTTGTTGTTTTTAAAGATAAACTATTTTTTTGTTACTCACACCAGTCCCACGACTGACCCAGAGTTTATTGTTCCCTTCCTAAACTTTGGGTGCCCACAATTTTCCACATGGGCAGTCTAGAGTTGGGTTTCTCAGGTATTCAGGTTTAGTAGATTATCTGGAGCTAGTTCAGTTTTGGAGTTCATGGACTGTTCTTGTTTAGCTTAGTGCAACGTGATGGTGGTTCGAGCTGATATTGGAGTTGTTGGAGTCATTCTCTTTTGTAGATCATTTGGAGTGATCTCTTTTATTGTTGTTATTTCCGATGTAGCATTGTATCATATCTCTGATATTGTTGTATCATATTGATATCATTGTTGTATATCATTCTGGATATTGTATTCATTGGAGTTGTATATGATATCATCTGTTTCTTTATTCTGCTGTGTTGTTATACTTAATGGTGTTATAAGCTCCGGCATGACTCGAATTTCAATGATTGAATCTACGACATTTGAGTACAGTGAAGTACGGGTGTCGATTTTCGAACGTTGAAATTTGGATCGTGACAAGTGGTATCAGAGCTAAGGTTGAACTTTAGCTTAGGACTATAACACATTAAGTAGCTCATTAGAGATAGGGTGAAGTATACCCTAGAATGAGTAATCCCTAAGATATATGTCCGTACGCCTCAGTAAATTCTCTTGTTATCCACTGATAGTGAGTATGAGTGCAAGAAGAGGATGAGATAGGGGACAGGGGAATACGACTATAAATGGTCAATACCTTGTAACAACAAGGAAACAATCTTTTCTCTATCAATCTCTTTTGTTCGTCCTGTTTTCTCAATTCTTCGATAATTTCTGGTAGATCCAGGAAGAGATTCGATATATTAATAGGGGACATAAACTCCAAATAGGACAAAATTGTTTGTTTGGATGAATTGGTTGCTTTGGTTGTTATGGTTGATAGGTATACTTTAGTTCTAAATTTAAAAGTTTTGAAATTGTATCCAAATATCTGTCTATTTTTTGGTCCGGACATGTTCTACGAATGGTTAGTTATCCCATCGGACTAACCGATGCCCCTGCATATTTCATAGATCTGGATAACCCGAGTATCATGTGAAAGAATTCAATAGATTCGTTCTTGTATCTATTATTGATATTCTGATTTGGTAAGCCAAATGCAGAATAGACGTTCAGTTTGATTTGATGAAATATTCTTCATCTATCTTTGTGTCTCCTTGGCAAATTTCGAGGACGAAATTCTTTTAAGGGGGGAAGTCTGTAACGACCCCAGATTTTAAATAAGTTTAAATTGATAATTAATTGAATTTCAGAATAAAAATGTGTGAAATTCATTGGTAAATTGATTTGAGTTTCCCCGAATTCAAATAAATGGTGTGTTAAATCATTTAAATATTGTACATATATGTGAATATATATGTATACGTGATATATGAGTAAATTTGAAATTATATATATATTGGATTTGAGTCTAAAATCTCAAGAAAATGGTTTAATAATAATTTGAGTTTATAAAAATATATATATAGATATACAAGACAAATAGTATTGAAGTAAAATTGATAATAAATGATTTAAGCTAGAAATAGAGATAAATATATATAAGATAAACTATAAAAATATCAAGTAAATACATTTGCTAAACTTTAACAACTAATTAAAAATAGAAATTATCTATATTACAAAATAATAAGAAATAAATAAAAGATAAGTTATACAATTATAAAGTAATTCATTAAATAAAATTTAAACAACATGTTAAATATAGAAATTCATTTATATTGCAAAATTATAAATATAAGAAGAAAAATAGAATATATTCAAGAATGATAATATGGAACAAGTAGTTTACATTCAAATATGTAAAAAAAGATAAGTATGAAATAAGTACCCATATACAAACAAATATAAAAGTAAGATAGGCTTGCATAAGAAACAGTAAAAATATATTCAACTAAGTATAGGACTAAAGCAAATGAAGATAAGTATGAACAAATACATAAAAAAAATCTATGTACTTACCCCTATCATCTCAGCCGAGACAAGCAAGTAAAGGCAAGTAAAATAAATATGCAAGGCTAGAACAAGCAAAAGGAAAAAGAAGACATTAGTATATAATACATTCAAGTATAAACAAGAAAAAAAATGATAAGTGTAGATTGTACAAAACAATTAATGCAAGCCATCACAAGATCCTCTCAGCCGAAATGAAGTAAAAAGAAAAATTTATAAATGAAATATGGTACAACTAATTAATGCTATGATCCATCAGCCACCAAGAAAAAAAAAATATCCCTGTTGTAACGACCCACTATTTTGGACCATTCAAATCGACAATAATCCACACATGTCTGGCTTGAATAATTCAAAATAACAGATTGTAAATAAATTTGGAGCAAATGAAATCAAATACACAGAATCACAGACACAGAACATATCAGAATAACTCGCATCGAAATATAAAAACCATAGTAGTTCATGAAGCTACTATAACAAACTCTCAAAACATAATACATAATATCTGCTTGAAAACATATACAATAAACATCTCAAATAATAGAAGTTTATGAATACCAGAACTGAAATAGAACAACTGAACTGAAAGGAACAGATAACTAGACAAGCAGAATCTCCAACGATTCCTAGCTCCAGAAAGAAATCCAAAGCTAAGCTATAAATACTCAGGCTGACCCGAGCGTAAAGTAAAACACAAAACACTCGAGTCAGGACAATATATACTTATATAATGTAAACCAACTCAAGTGAACTGCAGTAGAAATGCACAATAACTCAAAGGATGCTTGGGATCGCCCATCCTTTAAGGATCAGTTAAACTATAAATTAAATACATCCCGTGGTTAAAATTTCAAAATGGTATTTTATACATCGAAATCAAATATCATTTCAAAATTCAATATCCTTCAAAAATCCATTTCAAAATATCAAAATATCATATTTCAAAATAGTTTATATTTTGAAACAAATTACTTTATTTTAAATCATAAAATGAAGTTATTGTATTTAATAATTAAATTATTAAATTTCCAAAATTTTAATCTTTCAAAGTTCATTCGTTCACTTAAATTAATTAAAACAATGAAGATTCAACTTTCGCAGCATTTAGAAAATGCTACGGAAAGTCACATTTAAAACAGTTCAATTTAACAAAAGACAGCATTTAAAATGCTGTAATAGGGTTACATTAGTTTCAAATAAACTTAGTTAAATTCAACCATTATAACATTTACAAAACTGCTATAATAGCCTTTAATTAAATTTAGCCATTTGGTTCATTATTATCAACTACAGCATTTACAAATGTTGTATTATCATTTACATTAGAATTTATAGCATTTCAGAAATGCAGTTAATTAACTTCAAATATTCATTATAATTTCACAAACAATTATATTTTTATATAAATCATTTTTAACTTATAAAATCATATAATTTCACTTTTAAAACAATCATTCAAATACCCTTATATTCATGATTTTATAAAGTTAAACCTCCATTCAAAAATCAAAATTTAATAATAATTCACTTATTAAATTCCAATATTAAATTATAAATTCATTAAATTAAATTAACTTAACACTTAAGTTTAAATTTTCAAATATAACTTAATTCCATTTTTATTTACTTAACTTAAAATTCACTTTTAAGCCAAATTCACAAATTTCCAATTTTAGTTATATTTCAAAATTTCAACTTAAATATTCATTCATTTCACATTTTAACTTTATTCAAAATCATTAATATAATATAAAAATCATTTAAATTCACTTTAATCCAAATTATCCGAATTTATCACATTTCATATTTTATTTAAATTCCAATTATCACCAAATTAAAATTTCCCAAAATAACTTACATTTCAAATTTTCTAATTTTACCATTAATTTATTTCACTTATAAATTTTCATAAAATCAATAATGCTTTAAAAAAATCATTTTTATTTAGTTTAAATCAAAATATTATAATATTTACATTTCTAAAATATTTAAAAAAAATTTATAAAAACATATTTTAACAACGGGTCTGTATTTCATTTTCTAGCCTAGGTAAAGCGATACGGGTAATTTATCATTTCAACCCGTAATTTACAAAGATACCCGGGTTTGATCATTTCAAACCCGCAATCCCAAGTAAATGAAAATAATTGAAAATCATTCAGGCATATCATTTCAGCCCATAACGATTTTCTCCTATTCTAAAGTCTGTTCGGGTATGTATCATTTCAACCCATAGTGATTCTAATCTAAAGGGAACTTGCAGTGTGATAAACTGATAAAATAATAGAACAGCATAATATAACATTAACATATAATATAATAGGTGTTTAAGCATGGGTGAACATCATAAAATCATAACATAGCAGGTGTAACATGATAATGCATTTTACAGATTCAAAAGGGGTCAATTCACTAGTTATATATGTACATATTGTCTGGTGAGAATAACTCACCGTTTTGTGCTGGAGACACAACGACGAATGCACGAATGAGATCCAAACAAGCACGATAACACGATTCAAATAAGAGTGGAGGAGCCAAAGTATTAAATCCCTTGAATACAAGTCACACAAACAATAATAATGTACATAAGTTTTCAAACCAACATATAACTCAACAATGTTAGAAATGAGTGTACGAAACATCTCCAAACCACTTGCACTTGCTTCTAACCACTTGTGCTTCAGCTATGGGCTAGAAAGGCACTGCAAGAGATGGTTTTGGATCAGGTTTGGGTTCATAGGGTCGGCCTAGCATGGGTTTGATGATGGTGCAACATTGGGTGCGTGAACTACAACACAAAGGCAACACAACCTAGGTTCAAGGCAACAATGGGTCACGGCCCAAGGCCATATGAGCACGGCCAGGTGTGGTGTGGACTAGGGGTTATGTGGCAGAGGGTGTCAGGTCAGGAACAGCTGGTGGTGGCGATGTAGGTGGTGGCCAAGGAGGTGTTTGAGGTGGTGGAACCTAGATGTGCTCGGCTATGGACATTTAAGTGAAGTTTGGTGCATTTTTATGTGGATCTTCCTCATGGGATGGCTTGGCTTGGATATATGGTTGGAGAGAAGGTGGTGGTGACTGGTTCAAGTGGTGGAGGAGGTGGCAACATGGCTGGAGATGGCAGGCCGAACCAAAGAGGTGAAGGAAGCAAGTGCAATCACATAGAAAACAATGGAAAAATGAAAATGAAAAGAAAGAAGTTTTACCATTTTTTTTTCACAAAGGAGATGGCCGAATTTTTTTCAGAGATGAGAAGAAAAAGAAAGTACGTGAAAGTGGAATGGAGTATGTGGCTGAAGGAAGTGGGAAATTATGGCCAATTGAATGAAAAGTAAGTTAAAAATATGAAAAGGTGGAAGATAAAAGGCCATAGGAAAATCAAAAGTCATAACCTTTTCAAATTTCTTTAATTTCATTATATAAATTTAAATAACTGAAGATACTTATAAATTCAGTTAAAATTCGAAAATATGACAGATAAACAAAATATAAATAAATAAATATTAATTATATAAGATTAAAATAAGAAAATAGTACAGGAAATGAAAACTAGTCTAGAAAATTTGAAAATAAAAGAAATAAACTTAGGGAAAATTGTATGGACTTGGAAAAATATTTATAAATAAAGATAAGAAAATAAAATAAAAATGCATTCACAAAAATAAATAAATAAATTTTAATTAAATATAATTTAAATGAAGAATATAGTAGAAAAATAGAAATTAGTCTTTAATAAATGCAATAAATTTTGGAAAAGTTTTATTATCACTTCAAAAATATTAAAAGACAAAAATATACATAAAATTACATATTAGCACATTTTAAAATAAAATATGACAAAGAAAATATGATTTATAAAATTTAAAGTAGGCAAAATTGCAAAATAAAACAAATTATACTCAAAATTGAAATGTACATAACTTTTACAATTTAATTCTGTTTTCAATGAAACAAAAAGCAGTATTCATGTTATTAAGTCTATTTTCATAATAAAAGATAAAATTTAAGATTTTAAACAATTTAAATTTGAAGTTTTAAAAGTCAAAGTTTGACCAGAAATCCCTTTTTCAAGAAAATGTTCAATTTATACCAGTTTGAAATTAAAATTCACATGATAATCAACATTTATATTTAAAAATGAAATGTTCGAAATAAACCAAGTTTAAAATAGTTTTCAAAATATAATAAAGTCAAATAAAATATATACAAAAATCTAGGGTTGTTACACTTGCCTATTTTTGTATAAAATGAATACCCTGTAAACTCATTTTTTTATCAAGTCTTCCTCATTTTAGTTCGTAAATCAAGCTGAGAAAAATTTAAAGTAATTATCATCTCCTCTAAAACAGAAAAATTCACAAGATCAAAACCCTGAAAAAACACTTTGTCTTTAACCTGTAACCTCCTTATATCAAAGATTGAGCAAAGGCTATTCTTAAATACAACCTAAACAAATCAAATCTGGAATCACCAACAAAGAATCTTCATCTTTCATCAATCAAAGTCTCAAAGCATTTCTGTTCAAAGTATTTCCTTCAATAATGCACAAAGTTTCCAGTTTTAGCAATCCAGTTTTAAATCTCTCTGCATTTTTCTAAGGTGAGTAAATCTTTTATTTAAGAACAGTTTTTAAGTATTGCAAGTGATGATCTTATGAGATAAAGTTGTGATATGGCTTGCATGATTTATTTCATCTTGACAATGTATGAAATTGCTTGTTTAACAGTGTGTATATCTGTATATATATTTATATTGTGCTCTGTTATTAGTAACAGGCCAAGCTTCAATCACAAAAATAATTTCTATCTCCCTGTATAATCAAAATTAGACTTTGATTACTAAAAGAAAAATGTTAATAACATTGTATTCTTGTTTTTAAAAATAATTTCAAGTGAATGTATTTAGTCAATACTCTTTAAAATTCAAGAATACAGTAGAAATCAAAAAATGGGTAAATTTCAAACATGATGATTTTTGAATTTACCTGTATAGTCGGAATTGCCTTCGAAAACTAGGAATTTTAAAAGCTAAATCATAATTTTTAAGTTAGTATCAAGAGAGATATTTGAAGTTGACTAGAAAATGTATTTTGAGTGATTTCTGGCGATTGGGAAGAAGTTAGATCTCGCGATCGAAGCTGTAGCTTGCTTGGTGGTCAGAGATCATAAGAAAAATATTGGGTGGGGTGATAGTCAACGGTGGTAACAGCACGACTCGATTTTAGGGTTTAATAACCCAGTTTGGTCAATGAAGTTTTAGGTGAAAATTCGTCATTGTCGGAGCACGTAGGGTGATCGGTCGGGGGGAACAGGAGGAGGAGGCTCTGGCGAATCTTTGGATGTGGTCGCAGGGTATACGATGGTCAGAGGAGGCGGAACAAGGTGTTTACTGGTGACTGGGTTTGGTTATAGGTGGTGCTGGGTATACTCGATTTTGATTCTCAGGCATTTTCGTCAATTTAAATGGTCGGAGTGTTCAAGTGGGTAGTTGGCGACCTATAGGCTACGACAAAGTTGATCAGAGGTGCGGCGATGAAGTGTGCATGTGCACAGGCATTTATGTGTCAGAAGGATCGGGGAAGAAGGGTTGTTCTCGAGTTTCGTACCAAGGTGTTTGCGTGGGTAGATGGTTGCAACAGTTTTAAATATTAAAGCAAAATAAAGTTTAGAAAGAAAAAAAAAATGACTCTGGGTTTGGCTCGGGAATTTTGTAATCTGGCTCGGGGTTTTGTTTGATTTGGCTCGGGTTTGTTTTGTTGGATACCAGGTTTAAAAATATAACAGGTTTTAAAGTTATAAAGTAAATTTTGTCCAGCTTTTAAAAGCAAATGAAAGTGTAAAGCAAATTTGTTAAACCAAGTTCCAAAGTAAATTGAACAAGTTTTTAAAATAAAGGTATCGATCAAGTTATATAAAACAAGTTAAAAGAATTAAATTATAAACCCAAATGTCTTTGAATTTAAATTGTTTTGATTTAAATAATTATTAGGTTAATTAATCAAATAAATTCCTAAATGTTTTCAAAGAATTTTATGATGTAATTAAGTGAGTGTTTAAGGTAAATGTTTTAATTATTAATTTAAAGATCTTAGTTAATTCATATGTTAATGATAATTAATTTCAAAGGTTTATTTAATAAGGTTTAAATGATGATTAAATAATTAATTAAGATAAAGGTGTTTATTTTAAATTAATTAGGGTCTTGATTAATTAAAGGGTGATTAATTAATGTATGTAATTAAAGGATAATTACTTAATAGGATAATTACTTAATGTGATAATTACTTAAAGGTTAATTACTTAATGTAATTAATTAAAGGTTAATTAAATGTAAGAAATTAAAGGATAGTTAATTACTCAATGAAAGTAATTAAAAGGTTGATTTGTTAATTAATAAAATGTTAATTAATTAATTAATGATTAAAGGTAAATTAATTAATGATTAATTAACCAGGATTAGTAATTTATTCATAGAAATTAATCTGATTTAAATTAATCAGATAATTAAATTGATCTTACCTATGGATGTTTGGATTGTATTGAATGATTGAATTGTTGATATTCCCTGATAAGTGATGCTTTGTGTTATATCTTGATTTGTGTTGTGATCTGTAATTTATTTATCTGGGATGAATGTAATTTATTATCTGTTGTATATATGATCTGTGAACGAAAAGATAAGCGTTATATTTCATACCACTTATCAACTATATTTCTGCATTCTGATCCGTAATGATTGAATGATGTTGCACTACTGTGTAAAACCCCTAGACCACACTCTTACACACACAAATATGGATTTCACATAGAAATCATTAAGTCATAGATAATTTAAATTTAATGTTTTTGAAATTGAAATTTTAATTTCAATTAATTTTGAAATTGGAAATTTGGGTTTAATATGAAAAGCTTTTGAAAGGAATTTTAAAGATATTTTGAATATCTTGAAATTTAAATAATTCAATTTTAATTTGAATTCAAAACTTGGAATTGAATTCAATGATTGGAAATTTTGATTAAAGAGGTTATAAATGTGTTTATATGAATTTAAACCATTTTAAATGTATTATTTTGAGAAATTGAATTTAACCCAAGTTATACTCGAAAGGCTTTAACTTGGGCAAATGTAATCGGATTCTCCTGAAATGAAAACTCTTGTTTTCCAAATGATAGTAGCTTTCAAATAAAGAAGGGGTTTCCTAGTTATGATTTAAATCACATGTGATATATAAATTGTCTTGAAAGTTATGAATTGAGTTTTGATAAAGATATAAATGGGTAATTCACTTTTGAAAAGGAATTGTTTTGAAAGCTATGAATTAAATCTTTGATTTAAAGATTTAATGAGTAATCAAATTGAAATGGGAATTGATTTGGAAAATCTATCTTTGTGAATCTGGGTGAACTTTGTGAATTGAATCTTTTTATTTAAAAAGATTGAAATGGTAATTTGTTTAAACCGTTTGAAATAAAAGTTTTGGGTAATAAGTTATGACTTAATTGAAATCCCAATATCCATATGTTTTTAAATATTACGCTCACTATTCGGTTTAGCCGGGAAAGGACCTTTGTGTCATACAACCCATTCCGAATAAGTGATACGTCGTATATGGATAGCATTTGAAGACCGGTGTTGAAAACCGGGTATTTGCGAGAACGATAGGATAACCTATCGATTGTCTCTGCACTGAGTTGCTCCGGTATAGAGATTCCCTAAGTGATGGGAAGTTCGATCAGGATTGTGAATACCCGGATTGCAAGGGCTTCTTCGGAAGTGCCTTCGGTTCTGTTCGAACCCGGAACAGACTTGTATGGTTACATGTCTGACATTACATTTTGAGATATAAAGCAGATTTCTTTCAAATACATTTCTGTTGGTGGCGGAGAATTTATTCTCTTAGCTTAACAACCTTCTCTGAGACGTACGAGCTCAGAGGTTATGTAGTTGAAGGTTATCAGCGATATACTCCCAACTTGGTAATGTGGCATGCTGAGTGTTACTGTGTGTTGATCATTTATTGATCATTTGTGATCAAAACATGGCTTTCGTGTAAAGCGTAGCTTTGTGAACGAGACCTCATTGAACTTCACAGACCGGAAATGGTCGAAACAGGAATGATGCGGCAAGGTTATGAGGGTCGCGCCCTTTAGGGTATGTCATTTCCTTCTGGAAAAGGGTTGTATCATGGTATGTGTAAAGACCTGCAAATCCGTCTTCCGAAAACCCGACACTGCTACGTCCACTGTAGCAACTGCCGAACAATCGGATGGCGGAAACGCGAACTTTAATGTTTAAAAGAAGAGGAAGAAGAAAAGATGGAAGAAAAAGAGAAGGAAGAGAGAATAGAGAACAACAGAACAACATCAGAAACAGAAAAACAATATCAGAATCTTACACATCGCAGCGGAACAATATATAATAGATAAACACTAGTCTTTTAAAACAAAGAACTATATCAGTTTATACATACATCAATCAGAGTCAATATACAACTCAATACAACACAGCACATCAATGGACAGTTATATAAACTTGTCCTCATACAGAATACACAGCGGAATAAATACTATCAGATACAAATACTACGTCTCGTCATCCAGCTTATCTCCAAGCTCCAGAATATCCAGAATATCCTGATAATATAACTCTAGGCTGCCCGTGTGGAAATTGGTGGGCACCCAGAGTTTAGAAGGGAAACAATAAACTCCGAGTCAGTCATGGTGACTGGTGTGAGATCGTAAAACAGTTATTCTTTAAAATAAACAACAGAAAAATTTTAATGTCAATTCGCAATGCTTTTGGAAAATGAAACTACCATAAGACCTCCCACCACACACATAATGCAAACGCAGACTTGGAGGAGATTTCTTCTTATGTTAGTCAAAGATGCTTACTACGCAAAAATCAAAACCTTTTTGATATTATTATTAGTGCATAGTGGAAAACATTTCGAAAGTAGAATATAAATCTTAGCCAGCATAGGTACCATTATATTATGCCTGCTATAGCTGCCTCCTGAGGAGACAGGTTATACAATTGAAATCGTAAAGGCTCGTATTGTTTCTTTGGATTTCCAACAAATGGTCAGGCTAAGGAACTTCCTATCCACGATGGGTACGTCCCTGGAATAGACGACCCGAGAACCTAACCGGATCTCTGCCAACACAAGGCCGGGTTACCTCTGCAAAAATAGGTAACTACTGACACGCGTATGCCATCCCCCGATCGTAACCGATCTTCCCGAGGATCCCCGATTTCCAACAAACCACATAGATAATAATGCAGCAACCACATAGGTTAAGTATCTGGGCTCCATACCATGATACCACCTCTATCCAGAAGGAATGACATACACTAAGGGGCGCTACTCCCTAGAACCTTGCCGCATCCTTCCTGTTTCGACCATTTCCGAGGTGTGAGGCTCGACGAAGTCTCGTCCACAAAGCTACGCTTTCTACAAAGCCCTGCTTTGGGTCCAACAAAAATGATCAACCTATGATCACAAAGATATAAGATCAAACAAATGATCATATCGCAAATGATCAAACACTGATCATTTCACAGCAACACTCAGTATGCCACGTTACCAAATTGGGAGTATATCGCTGATAAATTTCAACTACATAACCTCTGAGCTCGTACGTCTCAGAGAAGGGTGTTAAGCTAAGAGAATAAATTCTCCGCCACCAACAGAAATGTATTTGAAAGAAATCAGCTTTTTATCTCAAATTGTAACGTCAGACACACAATCCATACAAGTCTGTTCCAGGATCGAACAGAACCGAAGGCACTTCTCACGAAGCCCTTGCATTTCCGGATAAATTTCTAATCACGTCCGGACTTCCCGTCACTAAGGGTGATAAAACCTCTAAATCGGAGATCAGCCGATGTAGAGTAACTCGACGGTAATCCTTCCGTTTTCAAAAATATCTGGTCTTCAACACCGGTCTTCAAATGCGATTCATAACGACGTATCACATATTCGGAATGGGTTATACGACCCCATGGTCCTTTTCCGGCTAACCCGAATAGTGAGCGTTTATTCAAAAATAAGTGTGGCATTCAAATTCATCCAATTCACAACAAATACCTATCTAAAGGTAATTATCGATAGTCGGTTATTTAACTATCAATAAAGATGCGCAACACCATCAGATTCCAAATAATTTTCCCAAATTATTTATCTTCAAAAATATCTTTACCAGATATAAAATCTCCACACTTCAAAATATAAATCAACGTTTATTTTTAAACAACTTCCCTTTCTTTTATAAATTCCATAGTGAATTTATATTTCAAAAATATCTACTGATATACGATTTTCAAATCGATTTCAATATTCAATTTCAATTTATCTTTAAGAAGATAAATCCTCAAAAACATTTCATATTGGAAAACATGCCATACTTATTTAATAATAAGTGTTTCACAAATCTTTTATTTTCAACATTTGAAAATATTCTATATACTTAAATCAAAATTTAAGTATAATTTCATTCTTTGAGGAAAACATTACTATAACAACATTTATTTGAGTCAAAACGAATGTTACGTAAAACATCGTTACGACGACTCAAAATCACTAGTATAGGGATTCGAAATTAAGATAGATATGTAAATCCCAATACTAGATAAAAACATTTCCTTTCGGAAATCATTTACTATAACAACAGTGTTATAGTCCACCATTTCCTTATTTCTCGAAAACGTCTATTTCAACAATAAATGTTGAAATCTATGATTTCGATATTTAACACGTTTAAAACATCTTTTAAAACAATTAACTTCATTTTACAATATCGCTTTTCCAAAACTATCCATTTTATTTAACAATATATTCACTGTCCAAAATCGTGAATATACTTCAATAACCAAATTTCAATCTTTTCTACACATTTTATTCCAAGAATTATCCACTATCCAGAATCGTGGATAAAATTCCCTTAATAACTTCTATATTACATTCATCAAATTTGATTGATTTCAAATTCATAAAACAACGTTTATAAATTCACCTTTATATTTTCTAACAACTTCGATTTATAAAATTCTCCTTTTATTAACTTCTAAAATTACTTATCAAAATAAGCGATTTCAGATTTATAAACAACGTTTATAAATCACATTTATACTTCATAACAATTTCAACTTATGAAATCATTTCATTTAGCAATTTCTATTTATATCCCAACTAAGTGCAAAAAACTAATTTATAAGTAAATTACTTATAAATCGTTTATTCTACAACATCTATTCACTTTATAACTTCACGTTATAAATCTATTAATTTCATTCACTTATGAAATCCTTTTATACTTCTTTTTAACACTTATAAAAAATTAGTTTTATAAGTCCAATATTTTGATTTATAAAATATCAATTTTATAAATCTTTCTATACAAATCGTTTATAGTTATTCAAAAATCCCAACTTAAACCATTTTATAAATAAATCGACTTTTATTTCAAAAATGACACTTCGATTATATTTCACTAAAAATTATAACTTTTTTAACTTTAAAATTTTACGTTTATAAATCGATTCAAAAATTCCATAAAACGTATATTTTCAAAAATCACTTTAAAAACCATTTTGAAGTAAAAGTCGTTATTTTTACATTTCAAAACTGAATCCGATGATGCAACAACACCAATCAGTCCATCACAACAGTCAATATCATATATCAATATATGATAACAGAATATATCAAAATATCTGTAAATAATCAATACGGTGAGGAATCCAGTCGGATCCCTCCAACCTGTTTCCCTGCATCCACAGATGTTAGCACAATACCATTCCATTTCGAAGTGGAATATCGCGGTATATAGGTTTTTATAAAAATCCGCTTACTAACGGCGCAATAGGGTCTCATCCGCTATACGAGGCGGGAATCAATCAATCCAATATATACATATGCCAATATGTATATATTGCTATATATATAGATATATCCTATAATATCTAATATCACATCCAAACAGTCAATCAATAAATAACTGTAAAAGAAAATCTACTTTCATTTGAGTGAGAAGATCTCACCTTGATTTCAATAACAGTCGTAGCGGTTTATTTCGGATAAAACTAAACAGACGTTTAATTTTACCCAAAATTTTCATTGACTCCAATCGACTCCAAACCAATTGCATTACGTAGTATTCGCGAATACGATTCCAACGCATTTTGTTTCGTCATTTTCTGATAATGTATGAAAGAGTTATAACACTTTGAAGTTAATACAAATTTAAATATCACTTAATTAACATTTTAATTAAAATTTTAAACCCTAATCATCATCTACCGTTCGTTGCCTTGCCCCAAATCTGGCCGCTCGTTCTTGCTTCTTCCCCTTTCGTTCCAGTACGTTCACGCAATCAAAAAAAAGAACCCATTGCCGCCTCTTATTCGAATTTTCGCCACTCACCACGTTATCATATACGTCGATCAGATGATACCATCACGTGCGCCTCCCCGCCATACGCCTCGACCCCCAAAGGCTTGATGCTCGACCCCTTATTGTGCTCGAAAAACGTGCATAAAGTTGAGATGAACGCGGGTAGTTTTCTCCCTCGTCGTTGCGAATTAGGCGATCACAGCCGTTCATCATGAAGGCCTCACTCCCCTCTACACTTTTGTAGTTGAAGGCTTTTGACAATATCGTGTGGATTGGGAGATAATAGAGGAAGAAGGAGGGAGTTTTTTCAGCCTTCGTTCAAATGGTGGCGGCCGTGACCTGATGCCCTAGGGTTTAGTTTTCTTTTGCAAAGGAAAAGGTTGAGGGGCTTATATAGAAAACTTACGAAAACACTATTCATCCCGGATTTTCCGAACTCCAAATCGAGCATGCCGGCTGACGTTTCTAAGGTTTACCCCGCGTTCCGAACGCAATGGAACAGGTTTCGAAAGCTAATTCGATCGTATGTGTGAGATATGACAGTAAACGATAAATTTAAATTAAACCGATTTAAATCGATTTCGAGGCGTTTTGATTCGTACCGGACAAACGGTAAATCCAAAAATTACGAAATTTGAAATCTTACAATAATATCACATTACGGATCCGATGAAACTGGTTTCGTCGAAATCCGAGACCGTTTGAAAAATGACTATTTTAACTCGCCAAATTAATATTAAAACAATTTCAATGCGTTCGGAGCTGCCACGGTCAATCGACAACTCCGATTGATACGAAAATTGAAATCCGATAATAACTAACTATTACGGATCCAATGGAACTAGTTTCGTTCAATTTTGAGACTGTTCGAAAATTGGCTATTTTTCAATCGATAATTAAATATTAAAATATTCAATTTTCACAGATTAACTCCAAATTCAATTTTAAAAGTTCTATAACCTTTCTATAACTCCAGTATGATTAAATTAAATTTTCCAAATCAATTTCAATTATCTCTGGAATTTCACTATTTAATTTTATCGATTTAATTAATCAAATTAAATCCAATATCCTTTAAATAAATTATTCGACTTATTAAATTCATTTATTTATATTCAAAATCAATTGAATATTCGAATTTTAATTATCAAAAATTCTGGGTCGTTACAGACTTCCTCCCTTAAAAGAATTTCGTCCTCGAAATTACAAGTTAGGGAAAAATGGTCCTTAACTCGTCTACTATTTTTCAACATCCAATAGTTTTATCAAATTTTATCATAACAAATCTTTCTACTAAAGATTCGTTATCATTCAACTAACTTTCCAATTTCAATTATAAGTTTCAAACAACATTGTTTACTTCAAAATTCAAATTTAAGTTTAAAATTCAAATTTTAACTTTTAAAATTTTCTCAAAAATTTTCTAACGCCCTAAATTTCCGAAAAATTTCGCCAGTGTCTCCTTTGCGCGGCTAATACGGCACTACTACAAAACGTCCCTACAGACTCTCAATTTCAAAAAGAAAAAAAGAAAAAGCCAAGCGGCTAGAGAAATAAGTCATCAAATCTCATATTCAAATTTAAATACATACCTTTTTCGAGCAATTCAAATTTATCTTCGAAATTAAATTCCAATTCCTTTAATAACACCTGTATGTCCTACTAGCCATAATATCTAGTTACACATTCAAACCATTTTGCAAATTCTATTACAAAATTTTCAATATAAACTGCTTCTTATATATTCTCTACTTCACTATTGAAGTTATAGATTCTTTGCATTCAATTTTGCATTTCAAAATTCCATTTGAATTCAATTCACAATTCCAATCTAAATTGGATTCAGTTTACTTTCAATTCTGAAATATTGAATTTTATCAGTTATCTGTCATTTACAACTGCACTATCTTAAATTAGTTCCAATTACTAATTCAAATTGATATCAATTCAATTTATTTTAATTCTACTTCGATTAAATCTACTTACATTTTAAACTGGATTTCCAATTTCCATACGAATTTTAATTCATCTTTCATTTACAATTATTCAATTCAATTTATTTGCTTACGAATTCGAAATGAATTTCAACTTTCAATTTCATTTTCATTTAATTGATTCACTTATACTTGCTTTGATTTAACTTCATTCTTTTAAGTTAAATTTATTCTACCAAAATTCAATTGGTATAAGTTATCAACTTAGTAATATTTCATAAATATCTTTATATAGCATTCCAGAGTTTACCAACATTTCAAAGATCATTTTGAAAACAATTCAAATCATCCTTTGAATTTCAAAACAAAACCCAATTTTCCAAACAACTTCCATTTAAAACAATTTGGCAGCAATTTCTCTTTTGGAAACTCGAAAATGAATTCTAATGATGTGGCCATCATCATCAGGATTATTTTCCAGCGACCTAAAAGAGTTTAGAGCTTTTCATTCCTTCAAAATACTTTTCAAAACCTTTGAAATTCATTTTCAAATCAAAAATGATTTCATTTTCAAATCAAAAATGATTTAACTTTCCAAATCTCCAAAATTTTCAAATTCTTTTCAAACATTTCCAAAAACTTTTCTGGAATTCCGTTTTAAATTACAAATCACATTTATAATTTATATTCTCAAATTTCATTTGCATGTGAATTTATTTCTTAACTTTGGAGTTACGATTTCAATTTCTTATTCAATTTTAGTGATGATAATTCACTATTATTACTTCCTAACATCCATGCAACCATATACTATAGTACTTTATAGAAAAACATTTATTTTCTATATAAAAATAGTTTTGGGCAAAATTATCTCATTTACCCTATTTAAAAACAATACTGTGCCGAATTGTTCTATTCAAGTGTTTAGAGATTCCTATCGATAGAGTTGTACGGACAATACCGACCAGAATCCATATACCACTCAACAAACCAATCATCACAATATAAAACAATTTTATATCCACTAACAAATACGCACTCGTATCTATTATTACACTCAAACTCATTCTAGAGTACTACTGACTCTATCTCTAATGAGTAACACCCAACAGAGCAGGGTTGTCGCTTAACCATATGCTTTGATACCACGCTGTCACGTACCGGAATTTTCGACTTTCGAAAATTCGACATCGATACTCACTTTATCGACTGCCGAGAAATCGAACGCCGGAAACTCCAATAGTGAGGGTTTTAGAAAGAAGAAGTAGAAGAAAAAGAGAAGAAGAAGAAAGAAAGCAGAGAAGAAGAACAACAGAACAACATCAGAAACAGAAAAACAATATCAGAATCTTACACATCGCAGCGGAACAATATATAATAGATAAACACTAGTCTTTTAAAACAAAGAACTATATCAGTTTATGCATACATCAATCAGAGTCAATATACAACTCAATACAACACAGCACATCAATGGACAGTTATATAAACTTGTCCTCATACAGAATACACAGCGGAATAAATACTATCAGATACAAATACTACGTCTCGTCATCCAGCTTATCTCCAAGCTCCAGAATATCCAGAATATCCTGATAATATAACTCTAGGCTGCCCGTGTGGAAATTGGTGGGCACCCAGAGTTTAGAAGGGAAACAATAAACTCCGAGTCAGTCATGGTGACTGGTGTGAGATCGTAAAACAGTTATTCTTTAAAATAAACAACAGAAAAATTTTAATGTCAATTCGCAATGCTTTTGGAAAATGAAACTACCATAAGACCTCCCACCACATACACAATGCAAACACAGACTTGGAGGAGATTTCTTCTTATGTTAGTCAAAGATGCTTACTACGCAAAAATCAAAACCTTTTTGATATTATTATTAGTGCATAGTGGAAAACATTTCGAAAGTAGAATATAAATCTTAGCCAGCATAGGTACCATTATATTATGCCTGCTATAGCTGCCTCCTGAGGAGACAGGTTATACAATTGAAATCGTAAAGGCTCGTATTGTTTCTTTGGATTTCCAACAAATGGTCAGGCTAAGGAACTTCCTATCCACGATGGGTACGTCCCTGGAATAGACGACCCGAGAACCTAACCGGATCTCTGCCAACACAAGGCCGGGTTACCTCTGCAAAAATAGGTAACTACTAACACGCGTATGCCATCCCCCGATCGTAACCGATCTTCCCGAGGATCCCCGATTTCCAACAAACCACATAGATAATAATGCAGCAACCACATAGGTTAAGTATCTGGGCTTCATACCATGATACCACCTCTATCCAGAAGGAATGACATACACTAAGGGGCGCTACTCCCTAGAACCTTGCCGCATCCTTCCTGTTTCGACCATTTCCGGGGTGTGAGGCTCGACGAAGTCTCGTCCACAAAGCTACGCTTTCTACAAAGCCCTACTTTGGGTCCAACAAAAATGATCAACCTATGATCACAAAGATATAAGATCAAACAAATGATCATATCGCAAATGATCAAACACTGATCATTTCACAGCAACACTCAGTATGCCACGTTACCAAATTGGGAGTATATCGCTGATAAATTTCAACTACATAACCTCTGAGCTCGTACGTCTCAGAGAAGGGTGTTAAGCTAAGAGAATAAATTCTCCGCCACCAACAGAAATGTATTTGAAAGAAATCAGCTTTATATCTCAAATTGTAACGTCAGACACACAATCCATACAAGTCTGTTCCGGGATCGAACAGAACCGAAGGCACTTCTCACGAAGCCCTTGCATTTCCGGATAAATTTCTAATCACGTCCGGACTTCCCGTCACTAAGGGTGATAAAACCTCTAAATCGGAGATCAGCCGATGTAGAGTAACTCGACGGTAATCCTTCCGTTTTCAAAAATATCCGGTCTTCAACACCGGTCTTCAAATGCGATTCATAACGACGTATCACATATTCGGAATGGGTTATACGACCCCATGGTCCTTTCCTGGCTAACCCGAATAGTGAGCATTTATTCAAAAATAAGTGTGGCATTCAAATTCATCCAATTCACAACAAATACCTATCTAAAGGTAATTATCGATAGTCGGTTATTTAACTATCAATAAAGATGCGCAACACCATCAGATTCCAAATAATTTTCCCAAATTATTTATCTTCAAAAATATCTTTACCAGATATAAAATCTCCACACTTCAAAATATAAATCAACGTTTATTTTTAAACAACTTCCCTTTCTTTTATAAATTCCATAGTGAATTTATATTTCAAAAATATCTACTGATATACGATTTTCAAATCGATTTCAATATTCAATTTCAATTTATCTTTAAGAAGATAAATCCTCAAAAACATTTCATATTGGAAAACATGCCATACTTATTTAATAATAAGTGTTTCACAAATCTTTTATTTTCAACATTTGAAAATATTCGATATACTTAAATCAAAATTTAAGTATAAATTCATTCTTTGAGGAAAACATTACTATAACAACATTTATTTGAGTCAAAACGAATGTTACGTAAAACATCGTTACGACGACTCAAAATCACTAGTATAGGGATTCGAAATTAAGATAGATATGTAAATCCCAATACTAGATAAAAACATTTCCTTTCGGAAATCATTTACTATAACAACAGTGTTATAGTCCACCATTTCCTTATTTCTCGAAAACGTCTATTTCAACAATAAATGTTGAAATCTATGATTTCGATATTTAACACGTTTAAAACATCTTTTAAAACAATTAACTTCATTTTACAATATCGCTTTTCCAAAACTATCCATTTTATTTAACAATATATTCACTGTGCAAAATCGTGAATATACTTCAATAACCAAATTTCAATCTTTTCTACACATTTTATTCCAAGAATTATCCACTATCCAGAATCGTGGATAAAATTCCCTTAATAACTTCTATATTACATTCATCAAATTTGATTGATTTCGAATTCATAAAACAACGTTTATAAATTCACCTTTATATTTTCTAACAACTTCGATTTATAAAATTCTCCTTTTATTAACTTCTAAAATTACTTATCAAAATAAGTGATTTCAGATTTATAAACAACGTTTATAAATCACATTTATACTTCATAACAATTTCAACTTATGAAATCATTTCATTTAGCAATTTCTATTTATATCCCAACTAAGTGCAAAAATCTAATTTATAAGTAAATTACTTATAAATCGTTTATTCTACAACATCTATTCACTTTATAACTTCACGTTATAAATCTATTAATTTCATTCACTTATGAAATCCTTTTATACTTCTTTTTAACACTTATAAAAAATTCGTTTTATAAGTCCAATATTTTGATTTATAAAATATTAATTTTATAAATCTTTCTATACAAATCGTTTATAGTTATTCAAAAATCCCAACTTAAACCATTTTATAAATAAATCGACTTTTATTTCAAAAACGACACTTCGATTATATTTCACTAAAAATTATAACTTTTATAACTTTAAAATTTTACGTTTATAAATCGATTCAAAAATTCCATAAAACGTATATTTTCAAAAATCACTTTAAAAACCTTTTTGAAGTAAAAGTCGTTATTTTTACATTTCAAAACTGAATCCGATGATGCAACAACACCAATCAGTCCATCACAACAGTCAATATCATATATCAATATATGATAACAGAATATATCAAAATATCTGTAAATAATCAATACGGTGAGGAATCCAGTCGGATCCCTCCAACCTGTTTCCCTGCATCCACAAATGTTAGCACAATACCATTCCACTTCGATGTGGAATATCGCGGTATATATGTTTTTATAAAAATCCGCTTACTAACGGCGCAATAGGGTCTCATCCGCTATACGAGGCGGGAATCAATCAATCCAATATATACATATGCCAATATGTATATATTGCTATATATATAGATATATCCTATAATATCTAATATCACATCTAAACAGTCAATCAATAAATAACTGTAAAAGATAATCCACTTTCATTTGAGTGAGAAGATCTCACCTTGATTTCAATAACAGTCGTAGCGGTTTATTTCAGATAAAACTAAACAGACGTTTAATTTTACCCAAAATTTTCATTGACTCCAATCGACTCCAAACCAATTGCATCATGTAGTATTCGCGAATACGATTCCAACGCATTTTGTAGCGTCATTTTCTGATAATGTATGAAAGAGTTATAACACTTTGAAGTTAATACAAATTTAAATATCACTTAATTAACATTTTAATTAAAATTTTAAACCCTAATCATCATCTACCGTTCGTTGCCTTGCCCCAAATCTGGCCGCTCGTTCTTGCTTCTTCCCCTTTCGTTCCAGTACGTTCACGCAATCAAAAAAAAGAACCCATTGCCGCCTCTTATTCGAATTTTCGCCACTCACCACGTTATCATATACGTCGATCAGATGATACCATCACGTGCGCCTCCCCGCCATACGCCTCCGCCCCCAAATGCTTGATGCTCGGCCCCTTATTGTGCTCGAAAAACGTGCATAAAGTTGAGATGAACGCGGGTAGTTTTCTCCCTCGTCGTTGCGAATTAGGCGATCATAGCCGTTCATCATGAAGGCCTCACTCCCCTCTACACTTTTGTAGTTGAAGGCTTTTGACAATATCGTGTGGATTGGGAGATAATAGAGGAAGAAGGAGGGAGTTTTTTCAGCCTTCGTTCAAATGGTGGCGGCCGTGACCTGATGCCCTAGGGTTTAGTTTTCTTTTGCAAAGGAAAAGGTTGAGGGGCTTATATAGAAAACTTACGAAAACACTATTCATCCCGGATTTTCCGAACTCCAAATCGAGCGTGCCGGCTGACGTTTCTAAGGTTTACCCCGCGTTCCAAACGCAATGGAACAGGTTTCGAAAGCTAATTCGATCGTATGTGTGAGATATGACAGTAAACGATAAATTTAAATTAAACCGATTTAAATCGATTTCGAGGCGTTTTGATTCGTACCGGACAAACGGTAAATCCAAAAATTACGAAATTTGAAATCTTACAATAATATCACATTACGGATCCGATGAAACTAGTTTCGTCGAAATCCGAGACCGTTTGAAAAATGACTATTTTAACTCGCCAAATTAATATTAAAACAATTTCAATGCGTTCGGAGCTGCCACGGTCAATCGACAACTCCGATTGATACGAAAATTGAAATCCGATAATAACTAACTATTACAGATCCAATGGAACTGGTTTCGTTCAATTCTGAGACTGTTCGAAAATTGGCTATTTTTCAGTCGATAATTAAATATTAAAATATTCAATTTTCACAGATTAACTCCAAATTCAATTTTAAAAGTTCTATAACCTTTCTATAACTCCAGTATGATTAAATAAAATTTTCCAAATCAATTTCAGTCATATTAAACCCAATTTTCAATTATCTCTGGAATTTCACTATTTAATTTTATCGATTTAATTAATCAAATTAAATCCAATATCCTTTAAATAAATTATTCGACTTATTAAATTCATTTATTTATATTCAAAATCAATTGAATATTCGAATTTTAATTATCAAAAATTCTAGGTCGTTACAGTATGGAGCCCAGATACTTACTCATGTGGACACACTATATTTATTACTGTGTGATATTGGTTATCGAGCGCTCGGATAAAGGTCCCAAAGGACCAGGGGATGGCATACTCGAGAAGTAGTTACCAAGTGTCAGAGGTAACCCGGCCTTGTGTTGGCAGAGATCCGATTAGGTTCTCGAAACGTCCATCCAGAGGCGTACCCATTGACAGTGGGAAGTTCCTTAGCCTGACCATTTGTTGGAAATCCAATTTCCAATACGAACCCTGTACGGTTTTAGTTGTAGAACCTTCCATTTACTTATGGTGGTCACCACTGTTTAGATGGTAGCTATAGTAGGCATAGTTCGAAATGTCTATGTTGGCTAAGATTATATTATACTTTCGAAATGTTTTCCACTATGCACTAATAATAATAATCCAATGATTTTGCATAGTAAGCATGTTTAACTATCATAAGAAGAAATCTCCACTAATTCTGCGTTTGCATTATGTGTGTGGCAGGTGGTCTTATGGTAGTTTCATTTTCCAAAAACATTGCGGATTTCAATATTTAAAATTCTCTTGTTTGTTGTTTTTAAAGATAAACTGTTTTTTTTTTACTCACACCAGTCCCACGACTGACCCGGAGTTTTCTTTGGGTGCCCACAATTTTCCACACGGGCAGTCTAGAGTTGGGTTTCTCAGATATTCAGGTTTAGTAGATTATCTGGAGCTAGTTTAGTTTTGGAGTTCATGGACTGTTCTTTCTTAGCTTAGTGCAACGTGATGGTGGTTCGAGCTGATATTGGAGTTGTTAGAGTCATTTCCTTTTGTAGATCATTTGGAGTGATCTCTTCTATTGTTGTTATTTCCGATGTAGCATTGTATCATATCTCTGATATTGTTGTATCATATTGATATCATTGTTGTATATCATTATGGATATTGTATTCATTGGAGTTGTATATGATATCATCTGTTTCTTTATTCCGCTATGTTGTTATACTTAATGGTGTTATAAGCTCCGGCATGACTCGAATTTCAACGATTGAATCTACGGCATTCGAGTACAGTGAAGTACGGGTGTCGATTTTTGAACGCTGAAATTTGGATCGTGACAAGACTGTTGGTGTGAAAACCAATGAAACAAGACGTGTTGATGTAGCTCATCCTCTTCAAAGTTTAAACAGCAATGCTAGAAGATCCCCTCGAAAGCAAACTGAAATGCAGCCTCCACCCGTTCAAGTCCAGTCTTCAAATCTCAATCCTGGCCCTTATTCAACCGAATGTCCAAATATCACTCCCATAAACACAGACCCACTCAACGCCATGGATGCCTTGAACAAACCAGATTATAATGATGGTATTCAACAAGAGACGTCAAGGAAATAAAGATGGAAGATGATGATGAAAACGTTTTCTTGTATGCCGAATGAAAAGGCCGAAATTGAATTCAACGATCGAGGTCAACCAATAGGCTCCATCTCTAAGCACTTATCATCCTATCTCGGTACCTTAGCGTAATGACCCTAAAAGAAAATAAAATAAAAATAAAAATGAAAGTTACATTTACTTTAAGAAATTCTGAAATTATAAAATATACATATAGATTGCATTAAAACAGAAAAGAAAATTTATTAATAAAAAAAAATTTGCATAGGAGCTTCTGTTTGATAAAATACAAGGAGTTAAGGTGATTAAAAAAATTTGGAGCTCAAAATAAATATAGTTCTATGTCCAGAGAATTTTATAAATACCTATATTCAGTATATGGGGTGTTTTCTGTTTTATTTAAAGACAGAATAAAATGAAAATTAATAAAAGGATTAAATGTCTTATATATATATATATAATTTATGCTGGAAATAAATGGCATGACATATGTGATTTTTATTAACACATAAAGATGTATGAAAAGCTACTGTTTTGACTAAAGGAAGATATATATATATACAGAATTAAATAAGAATTTCCATATCTTATATTTATTTCAAGCAACTGACATAGTGTGAATGATTTTACATTACATGAATATGTATGATAGTATACATAATTAATGGAAATGGAAGATAGGTAGAAAACACAAAGGGTATTTTCAGTTTCTTTAAACTTATAAAAAATAATAATAATAAAACAATGGGTCACATGCATATGGCATGAGTAAAATATAGTCATGAAGATAGTATGAAGTGTTTAAAATGCTTGATTCCCGAAATAACTAATTGAGGTAACCAACAATGTACATATCCAATTAAGGACCACACAGGGGAATGATTTGTGCATGAGTATCTAAGGGCATCAAGGAAATTACCCATTTTTCTTAAACCCTAGAATGGTTTTATAAATATCTGCACATAACCATATCCACCATTCTCTCGGGATCAAAACAGAAATAAAATAAAATAGGAGAAACATTAGCTTGAAACTCTAGAGGAATCTGCTGTTCAGCGGGAGGGGGATTAAGGAAGTAAAAGGAGAACACTAAGTGAGTATTTATCCTTTGAATGCAATGGCATTAAGTCCTCTTGTAGGCAGCCTAAAATGTCTTAAGTCATTTAAAAATTCTGAAATGATTTGTTATGGGTGAGATGGATGTTTGTTTGTGCATTCTTGTTTGGGGTTTTTAATCTGTATATGGATTTTTAAAGTTAAAATGGTTAGAGCATTCTTGCTCTATTTTATCATTATTAAGTATGGATACAAATTATTTAGGGAATAGGCAGCAAGACAGTGATCTAGCTCATGTTTATTTCTTGGGTAATGAAGCATGAAACTAAATATTCATATCATAAGTTAGAGGAGGATTTCTGGGTTAGAAGGACTATGATGCTTAAATTATTCTTAGGAAAAACTATAGGCAAATTGGGGGTATTTTCTGTAATAATGAAAATAAATGGGGAACATGGGGTTGAACCAGAAAGTATAAAGGAAGATAAGTCTTTCTGAAACATGAATGAGTTGTGAGTTTTTATGATTGAATTCAAAAGTAGAAGCTTAATAAAATAAGCAGGAACTGGAGGGGGATTTATCAAAGAAAAATTAAACTGGTCTTTTGGGAGTTAATCAATGATCTGCTTGCTTCAGGTGGGATCAAGTATATGCATGGTGCAACTGCACCCTGAGGCCTTTGTCTGTTGAAATAAATTAAATAACCTGGGAGTTTCCTTTACAATGCATACCTGGTGTTCATTTGATAGGGAGTTAAAGACCATAAAATAAATGGGGAATGGGGTTTAAAAATCTGGACTATAAATATTCAGATATGGAGATAAATTAATCATGTTGAATTTTGTGCTTTGATTAATTACTGGGTGAAATTGGGAGTATAAAAATCTGAGTTTGCTTGTTCAGAAATGAATCAAGTATTATATATGTATATATAAATATTTATTCTGATAGTTAACTGGGTATTGTTTATATGAATGATTGTGCCTTAGTATCACTTGAAATTAACCAATAATATGCTAAATTAGGAAGACATTGCAAGTTCTCCAAAAATTATGAATATGTGTACAAATTGATAAATGCTCATACTAGTGAAAACTGACCCTTTTGGTTGCCCTTACAATCATCTGGGTGTCTCATTGATATTGGGGCAGCTCAGTGAATTGCTTGCAGGAAATTGAAGTTGGCTTGATGGATGAAGATGGCAATTAGCTGCTAGTATAAATAAGAGAAACCAGTTTTAGAATCTGTAGTTGCTTTGTAATGAATTTATTAGTCAGATTTTATGTAGTGACTGAAGTTACTTGTAGGGAGATTTCTAAGTACTTGGATTAAAAATATGTACTTAAGTAAACATTCTAAGAATGGCTATTGATGATGTTTAGTTAACTACTGATTTTATGAATGTCTGACTTGGAGAAATGAGGGGATAGACATATCACATAAATATGATATGTGCACTTGATAATCTCTTACTTTTATTGCTTGAGTTTATATTGTGACTTTGTGAAAACTAAAAGAGCTAAGGTGGTTGATTTTAAAAATGAACTCTCAAGATTTGAGTAGGGATATTTAAGAGAAATGAATTTGTGCATGGCAGATAAGTGATATAGGCATGTGCATGAATTCTGGAGATTTAATATGTATTTGTGTATTTAATTTCAAATAAAATTGTGAAAAGAAATAAACCTGGAGGTTATTATATTTTTGAAAAATAGATTGAATACACAGAAGGATGCATTTCCAGGAAATTTAAACTAGGCAAAAACATGCTTGTGTTAGGAGTAGATCTTTGTAGAAGTTTGTTAATATGAGGGACATGGGTTTGCAAGTGGTAAAAGAGGGACTATGGCCGGCATAGATAGCCATGGGTCAAACTCTTGTAGCCTGGAACCATTTTATTTCAATACATGAAGTATAAGTGCTTCCAGGACAAAACAAAAGAAAACTCCAAGCAACCCACAAATAACACCAAGCATCTCCAATAAAAACACTAAGTACTCAAGTCTGCACCATGATAAGCTTAAAAATGCAAAAAGACTTCAATTATTTAACCTGAAATGATAAATGGAAATTAGATCCAACTTTCATGCCTGCAAGTATAATTGTTGAAGTGATTTCATATAAGTACTTGATAATTATCATAAGGTCAATTAAATAACATTTTTAGTGTTAATAAGAAAATTATCTAGGCAGAAAGTCTAGAAAGCATAAAAGGAAATGCACTGTGCATTGCAAAAATAAATATATATGTATCACAATTGCTAAAATGTATCTCTGGCAGTAGAACAAAAATTTAGGGAAGAAATAAATGGTTATGATGTCAACACATATAAAATTTTGTTAGCTCTGAAAGGCAAAGAGGAAAAATACAATTACATATCATCAAATATGTGATTGTCTAAATCTGCTTTGTACACTGATATGTTTATATTGGTAAATCCAGGGTCTTGGGAAAAATATTTGGAAATTATCTAAATATTCAAATATGGAAGAAATTGGGTTTAGTGGTGAATTCCTTTAGTATGCTAAAAAAAATCTATGTGTTTAAAAAGGAGGGTCACCATAGTTGGTATCAGAGCTATGTTTTAAATAACATAGTGAATATTATTGTATCCATATGGATGTTTGAATGATTTGAATTATTGATGTTAGATGCTTTTATTTTATGTTTGAATAATAAATGTGTGCATGTGATACATGCATAGTGTGCACGTGATACATGCACAGTGTGCACATAAATAAAATATACAAAATAAAGACACCAAGAATGATGGGGGTAAACAAACTAACATGGAAATCATATTTATAGCAATATGGTAGGACCAAGACATCACACAGGTGTAGGACCATCACGTGAGCCACCTGTGATAAATGTGGAGGATTTTATGAGAGCTTTGAGGGATGGAATAGCACCAAGGCATGACAACCCTCATAAGGAGCTCTCCAAGCTGCTTAAGACATGCACCAATTTGGGAGGAAAGGATTTTGAAGGCACTGAAGGAGCTATGGGTGTTCAAACTTGGATAAGAACCATGGAGAGAGTCTTTGCAGATATGCAAGTCAATGATCAAAGGAAGAGACATATAGCTTCAAGAAGATTGAAGGGGGTTGCACTGGATTGGTGGGAAGTTGTGGTAGCAGGAAGGCCACAGAATGACATCACTTGGGATCAATTTAAGGTCATGCTTGAGGCTAGGTTTGTCCCAGCATCTGCTAAAGCCACACTGCTAGAAGACTTTATTAGATTAAGGCAAGGAGGCATGAGTGTGAATGAGTAGACTCAGAAATTTGAAGGATTGTCCAAGTATGGAATGGTGTTGATAGGGAATGAGGAAGCAAAGAGTGCAAGGTACATTCAAGGTTTGAACCACAGTCTGTCTAGGGTAATGCTGCCATATAAGGACAAAACCTTTGATCAAGTAATTGACCTAACTCTCTCATTTGAGCAACATGATGCCACCAGAGAGAAATTCAGGAACATGAAGCTCAACAAGAAGAAGGGAGGACAGAACAAAGTGCAACCTTATGACAAGAACAAGGCAAACAAAGGAGTTAAAAAGGGGGAAGGAGCAGTAGCACCTGAAAGAAAGAAACTCACTCATTGTTTTAATTGTGGAAAAGCTGGACATTATAGTAACCAATGCCCTAACCCTAAAATAACTAGAGGAGGTTGCTATAATTGTGGAAAGATGGGTCATCTAAAGAAGGATTGCCCAGAGACTAATAGAAGAACAGCAAGGAAGGAGAGAATTTTAAAGAGCATGGTGATATGGTGGAGTATGGTACACTGGGATTAATCACAGTGAAATCCAACCTGGTGGAGAAAATTGGTGGCATGCAAGATCAAGATCAAAATTTAAAGGAAAAGAAAGAAATGTTATTAGATAACATTGAGTCGGAGAATTTCAAAATAGATTCCAAGGGTTATTTGAGGAAAAATGAAAAGCTCTATGTACCAGACATTGCAGAATTAAAAGAAGAAATTTTGAATGAGCATCACAAAACCAAGTACACCATACACCCTGGTGGTACTAAAATGTATCATGATTTGAAAAGGAGCTACTGGTGGCCAGGAATGAAACAAGCAGTGGCAAAATATGTGGCAAAGTGTTTAACTTGTCAGCAAATCAAGGCAGACTATCAAAAGCCCTCTGGCATGTTGCAACCTGTGGAGGTACCTCAGTGTAAATGGGAAAGTATTTCCATGGATTTTGTGGATGGTTTGCCTAGAACTAAGAAAGGTAATGACAATATATGGGTAATTGTTGATAGACTCACCAAGTCTGCTCACTTTGTCCCTGTCAGGTCAGACAGAAATGCACATATTCAAGAATTTCTGTCTTTAAATAAAAATTTGCATAGGAGCTTCTGTTTGATAAAATACAAGGAGTTAAGGTGATTAAAAAAATTTGGAGCTCAAAATAAATATAGTTCTATGTCCAGAGAATTTTATAAATACCTATATTCAGTATATGGGGTGTTTTCTGTTTTATTTAAAGACAGAATAAAATGAAGATTAATAAAAGGATTAAATGTCTTATATATATATTTATATAAATTTATGCTGGAAATAAATGGCATGACATATGTGATTTTTATTAACACATAAAGATGTATGAAAAGCTACTGTTTTGACTAAAGGCAGATATATATATACATGATTAAATAAGAATTTCCATATCTTATATTTATTTCAAGCAACTGACATAGTGTGAATGATTTTACATTACATGAATATGTATGATAGTATACATAATTAATGGAAATGGAAGATAGGTAGAAAACACAAAGGGGATTTTCAGTTTCTTTAAACTTATAAAAAATAATAATAATAAAACAATGGGTCACATGCATATGGCATGAGTAAAATATAGTCATGAAGATAGTATGAAGTGTTTAAAATGCTTGATTCCCGAAATAACTAATTGAGGTAACCAACAATGTGCATTTCCAATTAAGGACCACACAGGGGAATGATTTGTGCATGAATATCTAAGGGCATCAAGGAAATTACCCATTTTTCTTAAACCCTATAATGGTTTTATAAATATTTGCACATAACCATATCCACCATTCTCTCGGGATCAAAACAGAAATAAAATAAAATAGGAGAAACATTAGCTTGAAACTCTAGAGGAATCTGCTGTTCAGGGGGAGGGGGATTAAGGCAGTAAAAGGAGAACACTAAGTGAGTATTTATCCTTTGTATGCAATGGCATTAAGTCCTCTTGTAGGCAGCCTAAAATGTCTTAAGTCATTTAAAAATTCTGAAATGATTTGTTATGGGTGAGATGAATGTTTGTTTGTGCATTCTTGTTTGGGGTTTTTAATCTGTATATGGATTTTTAAAGTTAAAATGGTTTGAGCATTCTTGCTCTATTTTATCATTATTAAGTATGGATATAAATTATTTAGGGAATAGGCAGCAAGACAGTGATCTAGCTCATGTTTATTTCTTGGATAATGAAGCATGAAACTAAATATTCATATCATAAGTTAGAGGAGGATTTCTGGGTTAGAAGGACTATGATGCTTAAATTATTCTTAGGATAAACTATAGGCAAATTGGGGGTATTTTCTATAATAATGAAAATAAATGGGGAACATGGGGTTGAACCAGAAAGTATAAAGGAAGATAAGTCTTTCTGAAACATGAATGAATTGTGAGTTTTTATGATTGAATTCAAAAGTAGAAGCTTAATAAAATAAGCAGGAACTGGAGGGGGTTTTATCAAAGAAAAATTAAACTGGTCTTTTGGGAGTTAATCAATGATCTGCTTGCTTCAGGTGGGAGCAAGTATATGCATGGTGCAACTGCACCCTGAGGCCTTTGTGTGTTGGAATAAATTAAATAACCTGGGAGTTTCCTTTACAATGCATACCTGGTGTTCATTTGATAGGGAGTTAAAGACCATAAAATAAATGGGGAATGGGGTTTAAAAATCTGGACTATAAATATTCAGATATGGAGATAAATTAATCATGTTGAATTTTGTGCTTTGATTAATTACTGGGTGAAATTGGGAGTATAAAAATCTGAGTTTGCTTGTTCAGAAATGAATCAAGTATTATATATGTATATATAAATATTTATTCTGATAGTTAGCTGGGTATTGTTTATATGAATGATTGTGCCTTAGTATCACTTGAAATTAACCAATAATATGCTAAATTAGGAAGACATTGCAAGTTCTCCAAAAATTATGAATATGTGTACAAATTGATAAATGCTCATACCATTGAAAACTGACCCTTTTGGTTGCCCTTGCAATCATCTGGGTGTCTCATTGATATTGGGGTAGTTCAGTGAATTGCTTGTAGGAAATTGAAGTTGGCTTGATGGATGAAGATGGCAATTAGCTGCTAGTATAAATAAGAGAAACCAGTTTTAGAATCTGTAGTTGCTTTGTAATGAATTTATTAGTCAGATTTTATGTAGTGACTGAAGTTACTTGTAGGGAGATTTCTAAGTACTTGGATTAAAAATATGTACTTAAGTAAACCTGCTAAGAATGGCTATTGATGATGTTTAGTTAACTACTGATTTTATGAATGTTTGACTTGGAGAAATGAGGGGATAGACATATCACATAAATATGATATGTGCACTTGATAATCTCTGACTTTTATTGCTTGAGTTTATATTTTGACTTTGTGAAAACTAAAAGAGCTAAGGAGGTTGATTTTAAAAATGAACTCTCAAGATTTGAGTAGGGATATTTAAGAGAAATGAATTTGTGCATGGCAGATAAGTGATATAGGCATGTGCATGAATTCTGGAGATTTAATATGTATTTGTGTATTTAATTTCAAATAAAATTATGAAAAGAAATAAACCTGGAGGTTATTATATTTTTGAATAATAGATTGAATACACAGAAGGATGCATTTCCAGGAAATTTAAACTAGGCAAAAACATGCTTGTGTTAGGAGTAGATCTTTGTAGAAGTTTGTTAATATGAGGGACATGGGTTTGCAAGTGGTAAAAGAGGGACTATGGTCGGCATAGATGGCCATGGGTCAAACTCTTGTACCCTGGAACCATTTTATTTCAATACATGAAGTATAAGTGCTTCCAGGACAAAACAAAAGGAAACTCCAAGCAACCCCCAAATAACACCAAGCATCTCCAATAAAAACACCAAGTACTCAAGTCTGCACCATGATAAGCTTAAAAATGCAAAAAGACTTCAATTATTTAACCTGAAATGATAAATGGAAATTAGCTCCAACTTTCATGCCTGCAACTATAATTGTTGAAGTGATTTCATATAAGTACTTGATAATTATCATAAGGTCAATTAAATAACATTTTTAGTGTTAATAAGAAAATTATCTAGGCAGAAAGTCTAGAAAGCATAAAAGGAAATGCACTGTGCATTGCAAAAATAAATATATATGTATCACAATTGCCAAAATGTATCTCTGGCAGTAGAACAAAAATTTAGAGAAGAAATAAATGGTTATGATGTCAACACATATAAAATTTTGTTAGCTCCGTAAGGCAAAGAGGAAAAATACAATTACATATCATCAAATATGTGATTTTCTAAATCTGCTTTGTACACTGATATGTTTATATTGGTAAATCCAGGGTCTTGGGAAAAATATTTGGAAATTATCTAAATATTCAAATATGGAAGAAATGGGGTTTAGTGGTGAATTCCTTTAGTATGGTAAAAAAAATCTATGTGTTTAAAAGGAGGGTCACCACAGTTGGTATCAGAGCTATGTTTTAAATAACATAGTAAATATTATTGTATGCATATGGATGTTTGAATGATTTGAATTATTGATGTTAGATGCTTTTATTTTATGTTTGAATAATAAATGTGTGCATGTGATACATGCACAGTGTGCACATAAATAAAATATACAAAATAAAGACACAAAGAATGATGGGGGTAAACAAACTAACATGGAAATCATATTTATAGCAATATGGTAGGACCAAGACATCACACAGGTGCAGGACCATCACGTGAGCCACCTGTGTTAAATGTGGAGGATTTTGTGAGAGCTTTGAGGGATGGAATAGCACCAAGGCATGACAACCCTCATGAGGAGCTCTCCAAACTGCTTAAGACATGCACCAATTTGGGAGGAAAGGATTTTGAAGGCACTGAAGGAGCTATGGGTGTTCAAACTTGGATAAGAACCATGGAGAGAGTCTTTGCAGTTATGCAAGTCAATGACCAAAGGAAGAGACATATAGCTTCAAGAAGATTGAAGGGGGTTGCACTGGATTGGTGGGAAGTTGTGGTAGCAGGAAGGCCAGAGAATGACATCACTTGGGATCAATTTAAGGTCATGCTTGAGGCTAGGTTTGTCCCAACATCTGCTAAAGCCACACTGCTAGAAGACTTTATTAGATTAAGGCAAGGAGGCATGAGTGTGAATGAGTACACTCAGAAATTTGAAGGATTGTCCAAGTATGGAATGGTGTTGATAGGGAATGAGGAAGCAAAGAATGCAAGGTACATTCAAGGTTTGAACCCCAGTCTGTCTAGGGCAATGCTGCCATATAAGGACAAAACCTTTGACCAAGTAATTGACCTAACTCTCTCATTTGAGCAACATGATGCCACCAGAGAGAAATTCAGGAACTGAAGCTCAACAAGAAGAAGGGAGGATAGAACAAAGTGCAACCTTATGACAAGAACAAGGCAAACAAAGGAGTTAAAAAGGGGGAAGGAGCAGTAGCACCTGAAAGCAAGAAACTCACTCATTGTTTTAATTGTGGAAAAGCTGGACATTATAGTAACCAATGCCCTGAC
Organism: Allium fistulosum; assembly: GCA_030737815.1. NCBI lineage: Eukaryota > Viridiplantae > Streptophyta > Magnoliopsida > Asparagales > Amaryllidaceae > Allium > Allium fistulosum. Next base: position 99,695,262 of record CM060906.1, on the reverse strand, counting down.
CCTAAAATACCTAGAGGAGGTTGCTATAATTGTGGAAAGATGGGTCATCTAAAGAAGTATTGCCCAGAGACTAATAGAAGAACAGCAAGGAAGGAGAGAATTTTAAAGAGCATGGTGATATGGTGGAGTATGGTACACTGGGATTAATCATAGTGAAATCCAACCTGGTGGAGAAAATTGGTGGCATGCAAGATCAAGATCAAAATTTAAAGGAAAAGAAAGAAATGTTATTAAATAACATTGAGTCGGAGAATTTCAAAATAGATTCCAAGGGTTATTTGAGGAAAAATGAAAAGCTCTGTGTACCAGACATTGCAGAATTAAAAGAAGAAATTTTGAATGAGCATCTCAAAACCAAGTACACCATACACCCTGGTGGTACTAAAATGTATCATGATTTGAAAAGGAGCTACTGGTGGCCAGGAATGAAACAAGCAGTGGCAAAATATGTGGCAAAGTGTTTAACTTGTCAGCAAATCAAGGCAGACTATCAAAAGCCCTCTGGCATGTTGCAACCTTTGGAGGTACCTCAGTGGAAATGGGAAAGTATTTCCATGGATTTTGTGGATGGTTTGCCTAGAACTAAGAAAGGTAATGACAGTATATGGGTAATTGTTGATAGACTCACCAAGTCTGCTCACTTTGTCCCTGTCAGGTCAGACAGAAATGCACATATTCAAGAATTTCTGTCTTTAAATAAAAATTTGCATAGGAGCTTCTGTTTGATAAAATACAAGGAGTTATGGTGATTAAAAAAATTTGGAGCTCAAAATAAATATAGTTCTATGTCCAGAGAATTTTATAAATACCTATATTCAGTATATGGGGTGTTTTCTATTTTATTTAAAGACAGAATAAAATGAAGATTAATAAAAGGATTGAATGTCTTATATATATATTTATATAAATTTATGCTGGAAATAAATGGCATGACATATGTGATTTTTATTAACACATAAATATGTATGAAAAGCTACTGTTTTGACTAAAGGCAGATATATATATATATATATATACAGGATTAAATAAGAATTTCCATATCTTATATTTATTTCAAGCAACTAACATAGTGTGAATGATTTTACATTACATGAATATGTATGATAGTATTCATAATTAATGGAAATGGAAGATAGGTAGAAAACACAAAGGGGATTTTCAGTTTCTTTAAACTTATAAAAAATAATAATAATAAAACAATGGGTCACACGCATATGGCATGAGTAAAATATAGTCATGAAGATAGTATGAAGTGTTTAAAATGCTTGATTCCCGAAATAACTAATTGAGGTAACCAACAATGTGCATTTCCAATTAAGGACCACACAGGGGAATGATTTGTGCATGAGTATCTAAGGGCATCAAGGAAATTACCCATTTTTCTTAAACCCTAGAATGGTTTTATAAATATCTGCACATAACCATATCCACCATTCTCTCGGGATCAAAACAGATATAAAATAAAATAGGAGAAACATTAGCTTGAAACTCTAGAGGAATCTGCTATTCAGGGGGAGGGGATTAAGGCAGTAAAAGGAGAACACTATGTCATATCCCGCGAATCCGTACCTCTTGATTAACCACTAATCTCCATTGATTAACTCAAAATGAACGGGAATACGAACTATGATGGTTTAAGAAGAAGAAAAAGGTAGAAGAAGAAGAAAAGAGAAAGAAGAAGAAGAGAAGAAGAACAACAGAACAGCAACAATATCAGAATCTTACACATCGCAGCGGAACAATATATAATAAATAAACACTAGTCTTTTAAAACAAAGAACTATATCAGTTTATACATACATCAATCATCAGAGTCAATATACAACAATGGACAGTTATATAACTTATCCTCATACAGAATACACAGCGGAATAAATATATCAGATACAAATACTACGTCTCGCCATCCAGCTTATCTCCAAAGCTCCGGAATATCCAGAATATCCTGATAACATAACTCTAGGCTGCTCGTGTGGAAATTGGTGGGCACCCAGAGTTTAGAAGGGAACAATAAACTCCGAGTCAGTCATGGTGACTGGTGTGAGATCGTAAAAAAGTTATCTTTAAAACAACAAAATAATTTTTGAAGTCAATTCGAAATGCTTTTGGAAAATGAAACTACCATAAGACCTCCCACCACACACACAATGCAAACGCAGACTTGGAGGAGATTTCTTCTTATGTTAGTCAAAGATGCTTACTACGCAAAATCAAATCATTTTGGATATTATTATTAGTGCATAGTGGAAAACATTTCGAAAGTAGAATATAAATCTTAGCCAGCATAGGTACCATTATATTATGCCTGCTATAGCTGCCTCCTGAGGAGACAGGTTATACAATTGAAATCGTAAAGGCTCGTATTGTTTCTTTGGATTTCCAACAAATGGTCAGGCTAAGGAACTTCCTCTTCCACGATGGGTACGTCCCTGGAATAGACGACCCGAGAACCTAACCGGATCTCTGCCAACACAAGGCCGGGTTACCTCTGCAAAAATAGGTAACTACTGACACGCGTATGTCATCCCCCGATCGAAACCGATCTTCCCGAGGATCCCCGATTTCCAACAAACCACATCAAAATAATAATGCAGCAACCACATAGGTTAAGTATCTGGGCTCCATACCATGATACCACCTCTATCCAGAAGGAATGACATACACTAAGGGGCGCTACTCCCTAGAACCTTGCTGCATCCTTCCTGTTTCGACCATTTCCGGGGTGTGAGGCTCGTTGAAGTCTCGTCCACAAAGCTACGCTTTCTACAAAGCCCTGCTTCGGGTCAAACAAAAATGATCAACCTATGATCACAAAGATATAAGATCAAACAAATGATCATATCGCAAATGATCAAACACTGATCATTTCACAGCAACACTCAGTATGCCACGTTACCAAATTGGGATATATCGCTGATAAATTTCAACTACATAACCTCTGAGCTCGTACGTCTCAGAGAAGAGTGTTAAGCTAAGAGAATAAATTCTCCGCCACCAACAGAAATGTATTTGAAAGAAATCAGCTTTATATCTCAAATTGTAACGTCAGACACACAATCCATACAAGTCTGTTCCGGGATCGAACAGAACCGAAGGCACTTCTCACGAAGCCCTTGCACATCCGGATAAATTTCTAATCATGTCCGGACTTCCCGTCACTAAGGGTGATAAAACCTCTAAACCGGAGATCAGCCGATGTAGAGTAACTCGACGGTAATCCTTCCGTTTTCAAAAATATCCGGTCTTCAACACCGGTCTTCGAATGCAATTCATAACGACATATCACATATTCGGAATGGGTTATACGACCCCATGGTCCTTTCCCAACTAACCCGAATAGTGAGCGCTTATTCAAAAATAAGTGTGGCATTCAAATTCATCCAATTCACAACAAATATCGTTCAAGGTAATTATTGATAGTCGGTTATTTAACTATCAATAAAGATGCGCAACATCATCAGATTCCAAATAATTTTCCAAATTATTTCATCTTCCAAGATATCTTTTACTAGATATAAAATTTCCACACTTCAAAAATAAATCAATATTTATTTTTCTAAACAGTTTCCCGTTCCTTTATAAATTCCATAGTGAATTTATATTTTCAAAATATCTACTGATATACGATTCTCAAATCGATTTCAAATATTCAACTTCATTTTATCTTTAAGAAGATAAAATCTCAAAAACGTTTCATTTCATTTTGGAAAACATTCCCATACTTATTTAATAATAAGTATTTCAGAAATCTATTTATTTTCAACACTTGGAAAATATTCGATATACTTAAATCAATATTAAGTATATATTTCATTCTTTAAGGAAATCGTTTGAGTCAAAACGAATGTTACGTAAAACATCGTTACGACGACTCAAAATCACTAGTATAGAGATTCGAATTTTAAGATAGATATATAAATCCCAATACTACATAAAACATTTCCTTTCGGAAATCATTTACTATAACAACAATGTTATAGTCCACCATTTCCTTATATTTCTCGAAAACGTCTATTTCAACAATAAAAATGTTGAAATCTATGTATTCGATATCATAATACATTTTAAAACATCTTTTAAAACAATTAACTTCATTTCAAATATCACTTTTCCAAAACCATATCCATTTTACTTAACAATATATTCACTGTCCAAAATCGTGAATATACTTCACTAATTACATTTCACTATTTTCTACACGTTTTATTTCAATAATAATTCGCTATCCAAAATCGCGAATATATCTCCTTTAACAACCTTCTATATTAAATTTATCAAATTCAATTGATCTCGAATTTATCAAACAACGTTTATAAATTCTATTTCTATTTTCTAACAACTTCAATTTAATAAATCTTCTTTATTAATAATTCGATCAATATTCCATTTAAAGGCAAAAATCCAATTTATAAGTCAATTTCTTATAAATCTTTTATTCTACAGCTTCATCCATTTTATAACTTCACAATTTATAAATCTATAAATTCCATATCTTCACGATTTATAATTCTATAATTTCTTTTTTTTAACTCTTATAAACTCGTTTTAAAATTCCAATATTTTAAATTTATAAATATCAACTTTTTAAATCTTTTAAATAAACTGTTCACAAAAATTCGAAAATCTCAGTTCAAACCATTTTATAAATTGCTTAAACTATTTATTTCAAAAAATCACACTTTGATTTTTATTTCACAAAAATCTTAACTTTTATAACTTTAAAATTTTAGACGTTTATTTATTTAAAATAAATCAATTCAACAATCCAATAAAACGTCTACTTTCAAAAATCACTTTAAAAAAACCCTTTTAAAGTAAAAGATGTTATTTTTAAACTTCAAAACTGAATCCGATGATGCAACAGCATCAATTAGTCAATCATAACAACAAACATCATATATCAACATATGATAACAAAATATACATCAATATCTGTAAATAAATAAATACTGGTGAGGAATCCAGTTGGATCCCTCCAACCTGTTTCCCTGCATCCAAAGACGTTAGCACAATACCAATTCCACTTCGAGGTGGAATATCGCGGTATATGGGTTTTATAAAAATCATCCGCTTACTAACGGCGCAATAGGGTCTCATCCGCTATACAAGGCGGGAAATCATCAATCCAATATATACATATGCCAATATGTATATATTGCTATATATATAGATATATCCTATCATATCTAATATCAACAATCCAAACAGACAATCAAACAATAACTGAAAATTCCACTTTTCAATTTTTGAGTGAGAAGATCTCACCTTAGCTTTTATTTTTGCAATCCATTTCCATTTCTGGCTTGTTTTCCCCATTCTTAACCTTGTATAAATAATTTATACAATTCTATTAATATTCGAATTAAATCGAACAATAAATTTTCATTTGATAATTTCAATTCATCGGTGATTTCGTTTTAAACAGTTAATTTTAAATTTTAACTGATTTCCTTTTGAAATAAACTTATTTAACTAAGATTTTATTTTGACCAAATTTTTTTTAATAAATTCCTCTAACTAAATTTAAATTAAAACTAAATTTCCTTTAATAAATTATTTTCAGTGGTTAAAATAAGTAAATAAGTTAAGAAACAAATTCATTACCAAACCATTACTTTTAAAATTAAAACAGATATTTCATAACTTAAATTAATACTACGATATATATTTTCTGAAAATATATAAACCTGCATATGTTATACTTCTTTAGTCACTGCATAGAGATTTTTATAGTAAACATTTATATACATTCCTATATTCATTTTCTCGTTTTCCAAATATACTTATCTTTGTTTTACGATCAACATTTTTCTCAAAATTTATTATGCAATAATATAGGCCAAAGATTACCTCGGAACCCCTGTCAGCCTCTGCCCAAAACGGTCGCGACGAACTCAACTAATATCGCCACCACTTGCCTCAGCTACCGTGTTCCCATCTCGAATCGAGCATGCCAGTATGTCGCTCGACTTCGACAGATGCTTCGCGAATCCCCGCAGCCTTCTCCAGTCCTGCTACTCTTCTTTGCTGCCACGAGATCGCGACCTCCACCAGAATGACGCGCCACACTCAAATCCAAGTCACCAAGCCCTAGCCATCGAACTGCCGTACCAGTGCCAGAGCCTCCCCTATTATCGAACGCGACACTACTATGCTCCTCCTCCCTTCGATCGACATCACTTAGAGACAACGCGCCTCTGATACTACATCACGCGCTCGCGTGAGAACAACTCGCGAACGAACCCTAGGCCGCGACTTTCGATCGCAATTAAATTGAGATGCTCGGCTTTGATAAAATTTGATTTTTCATTTTGTGACTTTTGATTTGAAGAGAACAAGCGCCCACGAATTTCTTTCTGGCCATGGCAATTTGATTTCGAAATTTAACAGAGGAACGCGGCCATTCCATTTTTTTCCTTTCTCGATCTGCTTTAGTTTTGAACGAGATGAAGATACGGTTACTTTAAAATTGAGGGAGGTATGGGTTACTTGAATCTGAAGGGGATGGGTTGCACGATAGTCTCGTGATGCTCGGCGTGGATTTAGGGAAGAACGTGCTATAGTTGACTAATAAAAATATATAAATTTAAATTTGAATTTCGTAAAAAATTCAAATGCGTTTTCCTGTCGTGTGCTCACATACAAGCATCGAAAAATACGAAAATTGAAATCCGACAATATTTCAATATTCCGGACCCAATGGAACTGGTTTCGTCAAATTCCGAGACTGTTTGAAAAATGACTATTTTTAAATATCGGTTCAAACAATTAAATTCAAAACTGAGCAAAACAGTTTAAAACTCAATTCTGAAAGTTCGATTATCTTCGGTATTATCAATATGAATTTTAAAAGCTTTTGAAACATTTTTCTTCAGCTTAAATTGAAGATTCAATCAATTTTTTTTTTCAGCATTCACTAGATTAAATTTTAAAGTTTAATCGCAAATTTCAAAATTATATCGGGGATTCAAATTAAATCATCGTTCAAATATATAAAATTAATTAAATATTTTCAATTTAATTTGTTCAAAATTCTAGGTCGTTACAAACTTCCCTCCTTAAAAGAATTTCGTCCTGAAATTACAAGTTAGGAAAAAAAAAGTCCTTAACTCGTCTACTCTTTTTCACAATCCACTAGTTTTATCAAATTTTCAAAACAAATCTTTCTACTAAAGATTCGTTATCTATTCAACTAAATTTCCAACTTCAATTATAAGTTTCAAACAACATTGTTTAACTTCTCAATTCAAATTTGAGTTTAAATTCAAATTTTAAACTTTCAAAATTTTATCAAAATTTTTCTAACATTCAAAATTTTCGAAAAATTTCGCCAGCGTCTCCTTTGCGCGGCTAATACGGTACGACTACAAAACGTCCCTACGGACTCTCAGATTTCAAAAAGAAAAAGAAAAAGCCAAGCGGCTAGACAAAAAATCATCAAAAACTCATATTATAATTCAAATACTTACCTTTTGTCGAGCAATTCAAATTCATCTTTGAAAATCAAATCCCATTTCCTTTAATACCCCTGTATGTCCTACTAGCCATAATATCTAGTTACATATATTCGAACCATTTTGCCAAATTTTATTACAAAATTTCGATACTTATTTCTTATATCATCTTTACTTCACTATTGAAGTTACATATCTATTATCATTCAATTTTGCATTTCAAATTTCATTTGAATTCAATTCACAATTCCAATCTAATTTGGATTCAGTTTAACTTCTGAATATTGAATTTATCAATTATCTTTAGTTCATAACTACACTATTTTAAATTAGCTTCAGTTAGTAATCCATTTCAAATTCTAATCCACTTATTCAAATTTGTTTTCAGTATTCAGTTTCAATTCCATTCTATTGCTTACAAATTTGAAATGAATCTCAACTTTCAATTTCACTTTCGTTAAATTGATTCACTTGTACTTACATTAATTTAACTTCATCCTTTAAGTTAAGTTTATTCCATCACAATTCAAATTGTACAAGTTATCAACTTAATAATATTTCATAAATATTTTTATATAGTATTCCAGAGTCTTACCAACATTTCAAAAAAATCATTTTTGAAAACAAATCAAATTATCTCTTGAATTTCCAAAACAAAACCCAAATTTTTCAAACAACTTCCATTTAAAACAATTTGGCAGCAATTCCTCTTTTGGAAACCCGAAAATGAACACCAATGATGCCGCGGTCATCATCGAAGTTATTTTCCAGCGACCGAAAAGAGTTTAGAGCTTTTATCTCTCCAAAATACTTTTTCAAAACTTCGAAATCCATTTTCAAATCAAAAATGATTTAAACTTTTCAAATCTCCAAAATTTTCAAATTCTTTTCAAAACATTTCCAAAAACTTCTCTGGAATTCCGTTTCAAATTACAAATCACATTTATAATTTATATTCTTAAATTTCATTTGTATGTGAATTTTATTTCTTAACTTTGGAGTTATGATTTCAATTTCTTGTTCAATTTCATATAATAATGATGACATTTCAATATTATCACTTTCCTAACAAACAAGCATCCATATACTGTAATAATTTACAAAAAATCATTTCTTTTATATACAAAAATAGTTTTGGGTAAAATTATTTCATTTACCCTATTTAAAACAATACTGTGTCGGTTTATCTTGTTTAAGAGTTTAGAAACCCATATCGATTACAGTTAGCTAGACTGCACTGACCAGAATCCATAAACAATCAACCGATAAGTCAACACAATACAAAACAATTTTATATTCAATAACAAATACGCGCTCATATCTATTATTACACTCAAACTCATTCTAGAGTACTACTGACTCTATCTCTAATGAGTAACACCCAACAGAGCAGGGTTGTCGCTTAACCATATGCTCTGACACCAAATGTCATATCCCGCAAATCCGTACCTCTTGATTAACCACTAATCTCCATTGATTAACTCAAAATGAAAGGGAATACGAACTATGATGGTTTAAGAAGAAGAAAAAGGTAGAAGAAGAAGAAAAGAGAAAGAAGAAGAAGAGAAGAAGAACAACAGAACAGCAACAATATCAGAATCTTACACATCGCAGCGGAACAATATATAATAAATAAACACTAGTCTTTTAAAACAAAGAACTATATCAGTTTATACATACATCAATCATCAGAGTCAATATACAACAATGGACAGTTATATAACTTATCCTCATACAGAATACACAGCGGAATAAATATATCAGATACAAATACTACGTCTCGCCATCCAGCTTATCTCCAAAGCTCCAGAATATCCAGAATATCCTGATAACATAACTCTAGGCTGCCCGTGTGGAAATTGGTGGGCACCCAGAGTTTAGAAGGGAACAATAAACTCCGAGTCAGTCATGGTGACTGGTGTGAGATCGTAAAATAGTTATCTTTAAAACAACAAAATAATTTTTGAAGTCAATTCGAAATGCTTTTGGAAAATGAAACTACCATAAGACCTCCCACCACACACACAATGCAAACGCAGACTTGGAGGAGATTTCTTCTTATGTTAGTCAAAGATGCTTACTATGCAAAATCAAATCATTTTGGATATTATTATTAGTGCATAGTGGAAAACATTTCGAAAGTAGAATATAAATCTTAGCCAGCATAGGTACCATTATATTATGCCTGCTATAGCTGCCTCTTGAGGAGACAGGTTATACAATTGAAATCGTAAAGGCTCGTATTGTTTCTTTGGATTTCCAACAAATGGTCAGGCTAAGGAACTTCCTCTTCCACGATGGGTATGTAACGACTCGGGCTTTGCCCGCTCGAAAATCAACATCCGTACTTCACATTGTACTAGAATGCCGCAGATTCGATCGTTCAAATCCGATTCGCCGGAGCTATAACACAATTAAGTAAACAACACAGCGGAAGAAAAGAAAACAATGATATCATATACAATTCCAATGAATACAATATCCAGAATGATATACAACAATGATATCAATATGATACAACAATATCAGAGATAAATAATGATACAGCGGAAAACAGAAATGATAACATCAGCAGCGGAACAATATCAACAGAAATGATAACTCCAAAATGATCTTCAGACAAGAATGAATCCACATCTCCAAGATAAGCAACTCCGGTGAATGAACTAGCTCCAGATAATCTACTAAATCTGAATATCTGAAAAGAAACCCAACTCTAGACTGCTCGTGTGGAAAATTATGAGCACCCAGAGTTTAGGAAAGGAACAATAAACTCCGGATCAGTCATGGGACTGGTGTGAGCAACAAAAACAGTTTATCTTTAAACAACAACAAAGGATTTTAAACATTGAAATCCGCAATGCTTTTGGAAAATGAAACTACCATAAGACCTCCCGCCACACACACAATGCAAACGCAGAATTGGAGGAGATTTCTTCTTATGATAGTCAAACATGCTTACTACGCAAATCATTGGATATTATTATTAGTGCATAGTGCAGAAAACATTTCGAAAGTATAATATTAATCTTAGCCAGCATAGACATTTCGAACTATGCCTACTATAGCTACCATCTAAACAGTGGGGCGCCACCATAAGTAGATGGCAGGTTCTACAACTAAAACCGTACAAGTTCCGTATTGGAGAAATGGATTTCCAACAAATGGTCAGGCTAAGGAACTTCCTTTCGCCGCATGGGAACGCCTCTGGCGGGACGTCCCGAGAGACAAACTGCTCTCTGCCAAACAAGGCCGGGTTACCCCTGTAACAGGTAACTCACGAATATGCCATCTCCCGGTCCTTTGGGACCTTTATCCGAGGCCTCGATAACCAACATCACACATAATAAAGTGTATCCACATGAGTAAGTATCTGGGCTCCATACCATGACACCACCCTTTTCCAGAAGGAAATGACATACCCTAAAGGGCACGACCCTCATAACCTTGCCGCAACATTCCTGTTTCGACCATTTCCGGGTTGTGAGGCCCTGATGAAGTCTCGTCCACAAAGCTACGCTTTGTCACAAAGCCATGCTTTGGGTCAACAGATGATCAACCTATGATCACAAAGATATAAGATCAAACAAATGATCATATCACAAATGATCAAACACTGATCATCACACAACAACACTCAGCATGCCACATTACCAAATTGGGATATATCGCTGATAACCTTCAACTACATAACCTCTGAGCTCGTACGTCTCAGAGAAGGGTGTTAAGCTAAGAGAATAAATTCTCCGCCACCAACAGAAATATATTTAAAAGAAATCGGCTTTATATCTCAAAGTGTAATGTCAGACATACAATCCATACAAGTCTGTTCCGGGATCAAACAGAACCGAAGGCACTTCTCACGAAGCCCTTGCAAATCCGGATAATTTCCAATCACGTCCGGACTTCCCGTCACTAAGGATGATAAACCTCTATATCGGGGATCAGCCGATGCAGAGTAACTCGACGGTAATCCTTCCGTTTTCAAAAATATCCGGTCTTCAACACCGGTCTTCAAATGCTATCCATATACGACGTATCACATATTCGGAATGGGTTATACGACCCAAAGGTCCTCTCCCGGCTAAACCGAATAGTGAGCGTAATATTTAAAAACATATGGATATGAGATTTCAATTAAGTCACAACTTAAACCCAAACTTCCTTTTTCAAATGGTTTAACAAATTACCATTTTAAATCTTTAAACAAAAAGATTCAATCTTTACGGTTTAAACAGTTTCCACATTTTAATCTTTTAAACAAAAGATTCATTCACAGATTTTCCAAATTAATTTCCATTTCAATTTGATTAACTCGTTAAATCTTTAAATCAAGATTTAACTTATAGCTTTCAAAACAATCCCATTTCAAATGATTTAAACAAAACATTATTTTAAATCTGTTAAAGATAACAGATTCAAATCATAGCTTTTCAAAACAATTCATTCATAACTTGGAAAACCATTTTCACTTCAATATTGAAATTCCTTTAATTAAACTGGAATTTCATTTCTTATCTGAAAGCTTTTATTCTTTTAAAACAAACAGTTTCATTTCAGAAAATCTGATTTATTCATACTAGTTGAAATCCTTGGGTTAAATCCAAATTCTCAAAATTATACTTTTAAATGGTTTAAATCCAGATAAACACATTTATAACATTTTCAATCCCTAGTTTCAAATTATAGGATTCAATTTCAAACTTGAATTCAAATTATTTAAATTTTTCAAGACTCGATTAAGTTATTCAAAATAACTTTTATCTTTGAAATTCCATTTCAAAAGCTTTTCACTTTAAACCCGAATTTCAAATTTCAAAATCAATTGAAAATAAATTTCAATTTCAAAAACATCAAATTTAAATTATCTGTGACTTAACCGATTTCCACGTGGAATCCATATTTGTGTGTGTAAAAGTGTAGTCCAGGGGTTTAACACAATAGTGCAACACAATGAATCATCACATATCAGAATACAGAAATATAATTTGATAAGCGGTATAAGAACAACGCTTATCGTTCATTCACAGATCATAGATATATAAAGGTCACAGATAAGTAAACTACAGATCACAACATAAATCAGGATGTATCACAAAGCATCATATATCAGGGATATCAAACAATCAAGTCATTCAATAGAATCCAAACATACATAGGTAAGGTCAATTAATTTTCTGATTAATTTAAATCTGATTAATTTCTTATGAATAAGTTACTCATCCTGGTTAATTAACATCAATAATTTACAAATCATTTTGATTAATTATTCTTTAATCATTTATTAATTAATCATTAATAATAAATTTATTAACCTTTAATTATTTGATTATCTTTTAATTAAATTAATTTTTTCTCAAATCATCCTAATTTATTTATTACATTATTCTTCAAGTAATTGTTGCTTAATCACTTGGTGTATCAACTTTAATCATTAATACTTGATTACAACATTTTAAATTTATAACTTATATTTTCTTTTCAAACCTAAGATTCAAATTTAAATTTGAATTCAGATCTAAAATTAAACTTGGATTTAAAATCCTATTCAATCCCCATTTTCAGATTTTTAAAACAGTTTATAAAAATACTTTAACCATTTAAATTGGTTAGAAACATTTCATCATTTTTTATAAACTTATTTTTAAAAAAAAACTAGAATTAAAACCTTTGTTTTAATCTTGCTTTGCTTCTTTATTTAAATTTAGTTTTAAATTTCAAAACTGCACACTGACAGGTTTCAAAAACCTGAAACCTGTAACCTAAGTTTACTCGAGACAAGCTAACATTGCCCAGAGTCCAAAACCAAACATCTTCGAGTCACATGCTTGAGTTACTCGAGACAACCCGATGCCATTTCATTTTCCCAAAGCAAATAAGACCCTGTCACTCTTCTTCTTCCCTTCACCTTACTCCCATCATTCAACATACACACAGTGATACATATATACATGCACAACCAATCGGAACGTCTCCGATCATCGTAGAGACCCTCGACGAGTCTCTGGTGACCTCCTCGTCACCCTCGACCAACCAACACCCTAAATTTCGCTGTGTTTCGAAAAACGAGTCGAACGACGAAAACTGGAACCACATTCAATCAGAAATCCTTCCCTCGCCGATAATTCTTGCCATCATTCACCACGCCATTTCAACAGAAACTTTGTCAAACTCCACAGCTTCGATTCCCATAGGTCCGGTGCGACTCGATTCCTCCACGCCAACAAACCACCTCTTCAAACTTCGACGAAAAACTGTGCCCTAAAACCCTAGATCGATCTCGCCGCGCCACCACGGCATTTCAGAAAATTCTTGACTATTTTTTCCACCATCCTCGACCCACGAGGCTCCTCTGACATGAACCACACGCCTCAAATCGTCTTCGATCAACGACAATTTATGATAAACCCAAAATTGATCAACCCCGAATATCTCATCCATCCCAAACTTAAAAAGCTTGAAACTATTATCAAAATTCAAAATTTCCAAGTTTGAATCCAGCTATATATTCAAAACATAAATTTTAATTCATCGATTTACCTGACTTTAAATGATCATTACTGTAATTTATTGTTTCTGAAATAATTGCTTCATAATCCACTAGAAACCATTTTTAAAAATGATATTACATTGTTATAGTCATTTCTTCTTTAAAGGTCATAGCTTGATATTGATTGTATAAAGAGAAATCAAATTTTGAACTTGATTCAAACCTGTAGATACCAAAACAGAGATGTCTATGTATACACAGACATGCATACTCAAATCTGCATATATGTATATACATGCAGGTATATTTTCCTTCATACAAACATCTTTCATTTAGAGGTTAAAGCCTATAATCATTTAGGTGAGATGATTTTTTTAAAATTTTTCAAACAGGTATTAAAACCTGTAAACAAGACAGAGGCATATTTTCCTGAACACAAGCTTGCACACATCATTTGCATATATACATGCAGATATATTCACATTCATATAACATTCCCAAGTCATTATCATCACAGGCATCAGAATCAAGAGAAACTGGTTTAAAAATAAGGTTTGCTCACCTGAAATACTGAAACAGAGAGCACCCTTTTTCTTGTTTTTGAAATCTGCAGTTAAGTCCTGTTTTAAACTTGCTTGGTTTCCTTTGAAAAATGTTTTAAGTTGCCTTTGCTTTTTGATCTTCCTGCTTCCAGGTTAAAGCTTAAAATTTTCAAACTGAAAATGTTTCTTTGATTTGTTTTCTGTTTTGATGTTGGTTTTGGTTTGAAGTTTGTTTGTGTTTAAGAGGAGATGATGTTTACTTGATATATTCTCAGCTCGAACTGAAATGAGGAAATTGATATGTGAAAATGAAGCATACAGGGGATGATATATTGATATAGGAAAATGTTTACAGGCTTATTACTTCACTGGTACAAAATTTATTAAATTGGGTCAGAGATTTTTTTTTTATCTCTTGGAGGCTGAAATGAAATATGCTGGTGTACTAAAGACGACTAAACATTAAATGCCTATGTCCTTATGTCTACACATACATATCCCCTAATTTATTTCGTATGTACTTATGTTTGGATATACTTTCCTTTTTATACTTATGTTTCTCTGAACCATTTGTATACAAAGATATTTCATATCTTTACTTTGCTTTGTCATGCCTGCAACATGTATATCTAGTTTATTTTCTTGCCTAGCATGATTACTTACAGCTTTACATCTACAAGCCACAAGCCTATTTTATATTTTTCTTTGATTCATATTTATTTTATCTTTCTTCCTTTGCAATGTACATACTTATATACAAAACTTTGTTTTGTCATTGCTTTGTATTTCTTCATTTTACAAGTATACATACTTGTATATATATAAAATGCTACCTTCTTTTGTTTTGCAAACTTGAATATACTTGCTTTGGGTCTTATTACCATAAATAAATTTCTACTTTTATATGTTGTTAAATTTTAACTAATTTATTTCTAGCTTAAATATTTATTTTACTTTAATATTTATCGTCTTATATTTAATTTATAAATCCAAATTATTATTAAACCATTTATTTAAGATTTCAATCCAAATTCAAATATATACATATATATTCAAATTTACTCATATCTGCCCGTATACATATATATTCACATATATACATATATATACAATATTTAAATTTTTAAAATGATTCAATATATTTTTATTTAGATTCGGGGAAACTCGCATCACCTTATCGATTTATTCCACAAATATTAATTCGAAAATTAATAAATTATCATTTTAAATTTAAATAAAATTCGGGGTCGTTACAGACTTCCCCCCTTAAAAGAATTTCGTCCTCGAAATTACCAAGGAGACAAAAAGATAGATGAAGGATATTTCATCAAATCGAACTGAATATCTATTCTGCATTTGGCTTACCAAATCAGAATATCAATAATAGATACAAGAACGAATCTGTTGAATCCTTTCACACGATACTCGGGTTATCCAGATCTACGAAATATGGAGTGGCATCGGTCAGTTCGAAGTGATAACTAACCATTCGTAGAATATACTGGGACCCAAAGAATAGATAGTTACATGGATACCATTTCAAAACTTTCAGTTTAAAAACCAAAATATACCTATCAACTATAACAAACAAAGCAACCAAT
Source organism: Allium fistulosum (assembly GCA_030737815.1). NCBI lineage: Eukaryota > Viridiplantae > Streptophyta > Magnoliopsida > Asparagales > Amaryllidaceae > Allium > Allium fistulosum. The sequence continues at coordinate 99,679,175 of CM060906.1, read as the reverse complement.
ACATCCAAACAAACAAGTCTGGCCTATCTGGAGTTTATGTCCCATTTTTATATATCGAATTTATTTCTGGATCTACCAGAAACTATCGAAGAATTGAGAAAAGAGATGTTGAACAAAAGAGATTGATAGAGCAAATTTGTTTCCACTATTGTTACAGGGTATTGACCATTTCTAGTCGTATTACCTCTGTCCTCTATCTCATCCTCTTCTTGCACTCATACTCACTATCAGTGGATAGTAAGAGAATTTACTGAGGTGTTCGAACGGATATCTGAGGATACTCATCCTAGAGTTTACTTCACCCTATCTCTAATGAGCTACTTAATGTGTTATACTCCTGAGCTAAAGTTCAACCTTAGCTCTGATACCACATGTAACGACTCGGGCTTTGCCCGCTCGAAAATCAACATCCGTACTTCACATTGTACTAGAATGCCGCAGATTCGATCGTTCAAATCCGATTCGCCGGAGCTATAACACAATTAAGTAAACAACACAGCGGAAGAAAAGAAAACAATGATATCATATACAATTCCAATGAATACAATATCCAGAATGATATACAACAATGATATCAATATGATACAACAATATCAGAGATAAATAATGATACAGCGGAAAACAGAAATGATAACATCAGCAGCGGAACAATATCAACAGAAATGATAACTCCAAAATGATCTTCAGACAAGAATGAATCCACATCTCCAAGATAAGCAACTCCGATGAATGAACTAGCTCCAGATAATCTACTAAATCTGAATATCTGAAAAGAAACCCAACTCTAGACTGCTCGTGTGGAAAATTATGAGCACCCAGAGTTTAGGAAGGGAACAATAAACTCCGGATCAGTCATGGGACTGGTGTGAGCAACAAAAACAGTTTATCTTTAAACAACAACAAAGGATTTTAAACATTGAAATCCGCAATGCTTTTGGAAAATGAAACTACCATAAGACCTCCCGCCACACACACAATGCAAACGCAGAATTGGAGGAGATTTCTTCTTATGATAGTCAAACATGCTTACTACGCAAATCATTGGATATTATTATTAGTGCATAGTGCAGAAAACATTTCGAAAGTATAATATTAATCTTAGCCAGCATAGACATTTCGAACTATGCCTACTATAGCTACCATCTAAACAGTGGGGCGCCACCATAAGTAGATGGCAGGTTCTACAACTAAAACCGTACAAGTTCCGTATTGGAGAAATGGATTTCCAACAAATGGTCAGGCTAAGGAACTTCCTTTCGCCGCATGGGAACGCCTCTGGCGGGATGTCCCGAGAGACAAACTGCTCTCTGCCAAACAAGGCCGGGTTACCCCTGTAACAGGTAACTCACGAATATGCCACCTCACGGTCCTTTGGGACCTTTATCCGAGGCCTCGATAACCAACATCACACATAATAAAGTGTATCCACATGAGTAAGTATCTGGGCTCCATACCATGACACCACCCTTTTCCAGAAGGAAATGACATACCCTAAAGGGCGCGACCCTCATAACCTTGCCGCAACATTCCTGTTTCTACCATTTCCGGGTTGTGAGGCCCTGATGAAGTCTCGTCCACAAAGCTACGCTTTGTCACAAAGCCATGCTTTGGGTCAACAGATGATCAACCTATGATCACAAAGATATAAGATCAAACAAATGATCATATCACAAATGATCAAACACTGATCATCACACAACAACACTCAGCATGCCACATTACCAAATTGGGATATATCGCTGATAACCTTCAACTACATAACCTCTGAGCTCGTACGTCTCAGAGAAGGGTGTTAAGCTAAGAGAATAAATTCTCCGCCACCAACAGAAATATATTTGAAAGAAATCGGCTTTATATCTCAAAGTGTAATGTCAGACATACAATCCATACAAGTCTGTTCCGGGATCGAACAGAACCGAAGGCACTTCTCACGAAGCCCTTGCAAATCCGGATAATTTCCAATCACGTCCGGACTTCCCGTCACTAAGGATGATAAAACCTCTATATCGGGGATCAGCCGATGCAGAGTAACTCGACGGTAATCCTTCCGTTTTCAAAAATATCCGGTCTTCAACACCGGTCTTCAAATGCTATCCATATACGACGTATCACATATTCGGAATGGGTTATACGACCCAAAGGTCCTCTCCCGGCTAAACCGAATAGTGAGCGTAATATTTAAAAACATATGGATATGAGATTTCAATTAAGTCACAACTTAAACCCAAACTTCCTTTTTCAAATGGTTTAACAAATTACCATTTTAAATCTTTAAACAAAAAGATTCAATCTTTACGGTTTAAACAGTTTCCACATTTTAATCTTTTAAACAAAAGATTCATTCACAGATTTTCCAAATTAATTTCCATTTCAATTTGATTAACTCGTTAAATCTTTAAATCAAGATTTAACTTATAGCCTTCAAAACAATCCCATTTCAAATGATTTAAACAAAACATTATTTTAAATCTGTTAAAGATAACAGATTCAAATCATAGCTTTACAAAACAATTCATTCATAACTTGGAAAACCATTTTCACTTCAATATTGAAATTCCTTTAATTAAACTGGAATTTCATTTCTTATCTGAAAGCTTTTATTCTTTTAAAACAAACAGTTTCATTTCAGAAAATCTGATTTATTCATACTAGTTGAAATCCTTGGGTTAAATCCAAATTCTCAAAATTATACTTTTAAATGGTTTAAATCCAGATAAACACATTTATAACATTTTCAATCCCTAGTTTCAAATTATAGGATTCAATTTCAAACTTGAATTCAAATTATTTAAATTTTTCAAGACTCGATTAAGTTATTCAAAATAACTTTTATCTTTGAAATTCCATTTCAAAAGCTTTTCACTTTAAACCCGAATTTCAAATTTCAAAATCAATTGAAAATAAATTTCAATTTCAAAAACATCAAATTTAAATTATCTGTGACTTAACCGATTTCCACGTGGAATCCATATTTGTGTGTGTAAAAGTGTAGTCCAGGGGTTTAACACAATAGTGCAACACAATGAATCATCACATATCAGAATACAGAAATATAATTTGATAAGCGGTATAAGAACAACGCTTATCGTTCATTCACAGATCATAGATATATAAAGGTCACAGATAAGTAAACTACAGATCACAACATAAATCAGGATGTATCACAAAGCATCATATATCAGGGATATCAAACAATCAAGTCATTCAATAGAATCCAAACATACATAGGTAAGGTCAATTAATTTTCTGATTAATTTAAATCTGATTAATTTCTTATGAATAAGTTACTCATCCTGGTTAATTAACATCAATAATTTACAAATCATTTTGATTAATTATTCTTTAATCATTTATTAATTAATCATTAATAATAAATTTATTAACCTTTAATTATTTGATTATCTTTTAATTAAATTAATTTTTTCTCAAATCATCCTAATTTATTTATTACATTATTCTTCAAGTAATTGTTGCTTAATCACTTGGTGTATCAACTTTAATCATTAATACTTGATTACAACATTTTAAATTTATAACTTATATTTTCTTTTCAAACCTAAGATTCAAATTTAAATTTGAATTCAGATCTAAAATTAAACTTGGATTTAAAATCCTATTCAATCCCCATTTTCAGATTTTTAAAACAGTTTATAAAAATACTTTAACCATTTAAATTGGTTAGAAACATTTCATCATTTTTTATAAACTTATTTTTAAAAAAAAACTAGAATTAAAACCTTTGTTTTAATCTTGCTTTGCTTCTTTATTTAAATTTAGTTTTAAATTTCAAAACTGCACACTGACAGGTTTCAAAAACCTGAAACCTGTAACCTAAGTTTACTCGAGACAAGCTAACATTGCCCAGAGTCCAAAACCAAACATCTTCGAGTCACATGCTTGAGTTACTCGAGACAACCCGATGCCATTTCATTTTCCCAAAGCAAATAAGACCCTGTCACTCTTCTTCTTCCCTTCACCTTACTCCCATCATTCAACATACACACAGTGATACATATATACGTGCACAACCAATCGGAACATCTCCGATCATCGTAGAGACCCTCGACGAGTCTCTGGTGACCTCCTCGTCACCCTCGACCAACCAACACCCTAAATTTCGCTGTGTTTCGAAAAACGAGTCGAACGACGAAAACTGGAACCACATTCAATCAGAAATCCTTCCCTCGCCGATAATTCTTGCCATCATTCACCACGCCATTTCAACAGAAACTTTGTCAAACTCCACAGCTTCGATTCCCATAGGTCCGGTGCGACTCGATTCCTCCACGCCAACAAACCACCTCTTCAAACTTCGACGAAAAACTGTGCCCTAAAACCCTAGATCGATCTCGCCGCGCCACCACGGCATTTCAAAAAATTCTTGACTATTTTTTCCACCATCCTCGACCCACGAGGCTCCTCTGACATGAACCACACGCCTCAAATCGTCTTCGATCAATGACAATTTATGATAAACCCAAAATTGATCAACCCCGAATATCTCATCCATCCCAAACTTAAAAAGCTTGAAACTATTATCAAAATTCAAAATTTCCAAGTTTGAATCCAGCTATATATTCAAAACATAAATTTTAATTCATCGATTTACCTGACTTTAAATGATCATTACTGTAATTTATTGTTTCTGAAATAATTGCTTCATAATCCACTAGAAACCATTTTTAAAAATGATATTACATTGTTACAGTCATTTCTTCTTTAAAGGTCATAGCTTGATATTGATTGTATAAAGAGAAATCAAATTTTGAACTTGATTCAAACCTGTAGATACCAAAACAGAGATGTCTATGTATACACAGACATGCATACTCAAATCTGCATATATGTATATACATGCAGGTATATTTTCCTTCATACAAACATCTTTCATTTAGAGGTTAAAGCCTATAATCATTTAGGTGAGATGATTTTTTTAAAATTTTTCAAACAGGTATTAAAACCTGTAAACAAGACAAAGGCATATTTTCCTGAACACAAGCTTGCACACATCATTTGCATATATACATGCAGATATATTCACATTCATATAACATTCCCAAGTCATTATCATCACAGGCATCAGAATCAAGAGAAACTGGTTTAAAAATAAGGTTTGCTCACCTGAAATACTGAAACAGAGAGCACCCTTTTTCTTGTTTTTGAAATCTGCAGTTAAGTCCTGTTTTAAACTTGCTTGGTTTCCTTTGAAAAATGTTTTAAGTTGCCTTTGCTTTTTGATCTTCCTGCTTCCAGGTTAAAGCTTAAAATTTTCAAACTGAAAATGTTTCTTTGATTTGTTTTCTGTTTTGATGTTGGTTTTGGTTTGAAGTTTGTTTGTGTTTAAGAGGAGATGATGTTTACTTGATATATTCTCAGCTCGAACTGAAATGAGGAAATTGATATGTGAAAATGAAGCATACAGGGGATGATATATTGATATAGGAAAATGTTTACAGGCTTATTACTTCACTGGTACAAAATTTATTAAATTGGGTCAGAGATTTTTTTTTATCTCTTGGAGGCTGAAATGAAATATGCTGGTGTACTAAAAATGACTAAACATTAAATGCCTATGTCCTTATGTCTACACATACATATCCCCTAATTTATTTCGTATGTACTTATGTTTGGATATACTTTCCTTTTTATACTTATGTTTCTCTGAACCATTTGTATACAAAGATATTTCATATCTTTACTTTGCTTTGTCATGCCTGCAACATGTATATCTAGTTCATTTTCTTGCCTAGCATGATTACTTACAGCTTTACATCTACAAGCCACAAGCCTATTTTATATTTTTCTTTGATTTATATTTATTTTATCTTTCTTCCTTTGCAATGTACATACTTATATACAAAACTTTGTTTTGTCATTGCTTTGTATTTCTTCATTTTACAAGTATACATACTTGTATATATATAAAATGCTACCTTCTTTTGTTTTGCAAACTTGAATATACTTGCTTTGGGTCTTATTACCATAAATAAATTTCTACTTTTATATGTTGTTAAATTTTAACTAATTTATTTCTAGCTTAAATATTTATTTTACTTTAATATTTATCGTCTTATATTTAATTTATAAATCCAAATTATTATTAAACCATTTATTTAAGATTTCAATCCAAATTCAAATATATACATATATATTCAAATTTACTCATATCTGCCCGTATACATATATATTCACATATATACATATATATACAATATTTAAATTTTTAAAATGATTCAATATATTTTTATTTAGATTCGGGGAAACTCGCATCACCTTATCGATTTATTCCACAAATATTAATTCGAAAATTAATAAATTATCATTTTAAATTTAAATAAAATTCGGGGTCGTTACAGGGTACGTCCCTGGAATAGATGACCCGAGAACCTAACCGGATCTCTGCCAACACAAGGCCGGGTTACCTCTGCAAAAATAGGTAACTACTGACACGCGTATGTCATCCCCCGATCGTAACCGATCTTCCCGAGGATCCCCGATTTCCAACAAACCACATCAAAATAATAATGCAGCAAGCACATAGGTTAAGTATCTGGGCTCCATACCATGATACCACCTCTATCCAGAAGGAATGACATACACTAAGGGGCGCTACTCCCTAGAACCTTGCTGCATCCTTCCTGTTTCGACCATTTCCGGGGTGTGAGGCTCGTCGAAGTCTCGTCCACAAAGCTACGCTTTCTACAAAGCCCTGCTTCGGGTCAAACAAAAATGATCAACCTATGATCACAAAGATATAAGATCAAACAAATGATCATATCGCAAATGATCAAACACTGATCATTTCACAGCAACACTCAGTATGCCACGTTACCAAATTGGGATATATCGCTGATAAATTTCAACTACATAACCTCTGAGCTCGTACGTCTCAGAGAAGAGTGTTAAGCTAAGAGAATAAATTCTCCGCCACCAACAGAAATGTATTTGAAAGAAATCAGCTTTATATCTCAAATTGTAACGTCAGACACACAATCCATACAAGTCTGTTCCGGGATCGAACAGAACCGAAGGCACTTCTCACGAAGCCCTTGCACATCCAGATAAATTTCTAATCACGTCCGGACTTCCCGTCACTAAGGGTGATAAAACCTCTAAACCGGAGATCAACCGATGTAGAGTAACTCGACGGTAATCCTTCCATTTTCAAAAATATCCGGTCTTCAACACCGGTCTTCGAATGCAATTCATAACGACGTATCACATATTCGGAATGGGTTATACGACCCCATGGTCCTTTCCCGGCTAACCCGAATAGTGAGCGCTTATTCAAAAATAAGTGTGGCATTCAAATTAATCCAATTCACAACAAATATCGTTCAAGGTAATTATTGATAGTCGGTTATTTAACTATCAATAAAGATGCGCAACATCATCAGATTCCAAATAATTTTCCAAATTATTTCATCTTCCAAGATATCTTTTACTAGATATAAAATTTCCACACTTCAAAAATAAATCAATATTTATTTTTCTAAACAGTTTCCCGTTCCTTTATAAATTCCATAGTGAATTTATATTTTCAAAATATCTACTGATATACGATTCCCAAATCGATTTCAAATATTCAACTTCATTTTATCTTTAAGAAGATAAAATCTCAAAAACGTTTCATTTCATTTTGGAAAACATTCCCATACTTATTTAATAATAAGTATTTCACAAATCTATTTATTTTCAACACTTGGAAAATATTCGATATACTTAAATCAATATTAAGTATATATTTCATTCTTTAAGGAAATCATTTGAGTCAAAACGAATGTTACGTAAAACATCGTTACGACGACTCAAAATCACTAGTATAGAGATTCGAATTTTAAGATAGATATATAAATCCCAATACTACATAAAACATTTCCTTTTGGAAATCATTTACTATAACAACAATGTTATAGTCCACCATTTCCTTATATTTCTCAAAAACGTCTATTTCAACAATAAAAATGTTGAAATCTATGTATTCGATATCATAATACATTTTAAAACATCTTATAAAACAATTAACTTCATTTCAAATATCACTTTTCCAAAACCATATCCATTTTACTTAACAATATATTCACTGTCCAAAATCGTGAATATACTTCACTAATTACATTTCACTATTTTCTACACGTTTTATTTCAATAATAATTCGCTATCCAAAATCGCGAATATATCTCCTTTAACAACCTTCTATATTAAATTTATCAAATTCAATTGATCTCGAATTTATAAAACAACGTTTATAAATTCTATTTCTATTTTCTAACAACTTCAATTTAATAAATCTTCTTTATTAATAATTCGATCAATATTCCATTTAAAGGCAAAAATCCAATTTATAAGTCAATTTCTTATAAATCTTTTATTCTACAGTTTCATCCATTTTATAACTTCACAATTTATAAATCTATAAATTCCATATCTTCACGATTTATAATTCTATAATTTCTTTTTTTTAACTCTTATAAACTCGTTTTAAAATTCCAATATTTTAAATTTATAAATATCAACTTTTTAAATCTTTTAAATAAACTGTTCACAAAAATTCGAAAATCTCAGTTCAAACCATTTTATAAATTGCTTAAACTATTTATTTCAAAAAATCACACTTTGATTTTTATTTCACAAAAATCTTAACTTTTATAACTTTAAAATTTTAGACGTTTATTTATTTAAAATAAATCAATTCAACAATCCAATAAAACATCTACTTTCAAAAATCACTTTAAAAAAACCCTTTTAAAGTAAAAGATGTTATTTTTAAACTTCAAAACTGAATCCGATGATGCAACAGCATCAATCAGTCAATCATAACAACAAACATCATATATCAACATATGATAACAGAATATACATCAATATCTATAAATAAATAAATACTGGTGAGGAATCCAGTTGGATCCCTCCAACTTGTTTCCCTGCATCCAAAGACGTTAGCACAATACCAATTCCACTTCGAGGTGGAATATCGCGGTGTATGGGTTTTATAAAAATCATCCGCTTACTAACGGCGCAATAGGGTCTCATCCGCTATACGAGGCGGGAAATCATCAATCCAATATATACATATGCCAATATGTATATATTGCTATATATATAGATATATCCTATCATATCTAATATCAACAATCCAAACAGACAATCAAACAATAACTGAAAATTCCACTTTTCAATTTTTGAGTGAGAAGATCTCACCTTAGCTTTTATTTTTGCAATCCATTTCCATTTCCGGCTTGTTTTCCCCATTCTTAACCTTGTATAAATAATTTATACAATTCTATTAATATTCCAATTATATCGAACAATAAATTTTCATTTGATAATTTCAATTCATCGGTGATTTCGTTTTAAACAGTTAATTTTAAATTTTCACTGGTTTCCTTTTGAAATAAACTTATTTAACTAAGATTTTATTTTGACCAAATTTTTTTTAATAAATTCCTCTAACTAAATTTAAATTAAAACTAAATTTCCCTTAATAAATTATTTTCAGTGGTTAAAATAAGTAAATAAGTTAAGAAACAAATTCATTACCAAACCATTACTTTTAAAATTAAAACAGATATTTCATAACTTAAATTAATACTACGATATATATTTTCTGAAAATATATAAACCTGCATATGTTATACTTCTTTAGTCACTGCATAGAGATTTTTATAGTAAACATTTATATACATTCCTATATTCATTTTCTCGTTTTCCAAATATACTTATCTCTGTTTTACGATCAACATTTTTCTCAAAATTTATTATGCAATAATATAGGCCAAAGATTACCTCGGAACCCCTGTCAGCCTCTGCCCAAAACGGTCGCGACGAACTCAACTAATATTGCCACCACTTGCCTCGGCTACCGTGTTCCCATCTCGAATCGAGCATGCCAGTATGTCGCTCGACTTCGACAGATGCTTCGCGAATCCCCGCAGCCTTCTCCAGACCTGCTACTCTTCTTCGCTGCCACGAGATCGCGACCTCCACCAGAACGACGCGCCACACTCAAATCCAAGTCGCCAAGCCCTAGCCATCGAACTGCCGTACCAGTGCCAGAGCCTCCCCTATTATCGAACGCGACACTACTATGCTCCTCCTCCCTTCGATCGACATCACTTAGAGACAACGCGCCTCTGCTACTACATCACGCGCTCGCGTGAGAACAACTCGCGAACGAACCCTAGGCCGCGACTTTCGATCGCAATTAAATTGAGATGCTCGGCTTTGATAAAATTTGATTTTTCATTTTGTGACTTTTGATTTGAAGAGAACAAGCGGCCACGAATTTCTTTCTGTCCATGGCAATTTGATTTCGAAATTTAACAGAGGAACGCGGCCATTCCATTTTTTTCCTTTTTCGATCTGCTTTAGTTTTGAACGAGATGAAGATACTGTTACTTTAAAATTGAGGGAGGTATGGGTTACTTGAATCTGAAGGGGATGGGTTGCACGATAGTCTCGTGATGCTCGGCGTGGATTTAGGGAAGAACGTGCTATAGTTGACTAATAAAAATATATAAATTTAAATTTGAATTTCGTAAAAAATTCAAATGCGTTTTCCTGTCGTGTGCTCACATACAAGCATCGAAAAATACGAAAATTGAAATCCGACAATATTTCAATATTCCGGACCCAATGGAACTGGTTTCGTCGAATTCCGAGACTGTTTGAAAAATGACTATTTTAAAATATCGGTTCAAACAATTAAATTCAAAACTGAGCAAAACAGTTTAAAACTCAATTCTGAAAGTTCGATTATCTTCGGTATTATCAATATGAATTTTAAAAGCTTTTGAAACATTTTTCTTCAGCTTAAATTGAAGATTCAATAAAAATTTTTTTTCAGCATTCACTAGATTAAATTTAAAAGTTTAATCGCAAATTTCAAAATTATATCGGGGATTCAAATTAAATCATCGTTCAAATATATAAAATTAATTAAATATTTTCAATTTAATTTGTTCAAAATTCTGGGTCGTTACAAACTTCCCTCCTTAAAAGAATTTCGTCCCGAAATTACAAGTTAGGAAAAAAAAGTCCTTAACTCGTCTACTCTTTTTCACAATCCAATAGTTTTATCAAATTTTCAAAACAAATCTTTCTACTAAAGATTCGTTATCTATTCAACTAAATTTCCAACTTCAATTATAAGTTTCAAACAACATTGTTTAACTTCTCAATTCAAATTCGAGTTTAAATTCAAATTTTAAACTTTCAAAATTTTATCAAAATTTTTCTAACATTCAAAATTTTCGAAAAATTTCGCCAGCGTCTCCTTTGCGCGGCTAATACGGTACGACTACAAAACGTCCCTACGGACTCTCAGATTTCAAAAATAAAAAGAAAAAGCCAAGCGGCTAGACAAGAAATCATCAAAAACTCATATTATAATTCAAATACTTACCTTTTGTCGAGCAATTCAAATTCATCTTTGAAAATCAAATCCCATTTCCTTTAATACCCCTGTATGTCCTACTAGCCATAATATCTAGTTACATATATTCAAACCATTTTGCCAAATTTTATTACAAAATTTCGATACTTATTTCTTATATCATCTTTACTTCACTATTGAAGTTACATATCTATTATCATTCAATTTTGCATTTCAAATTTCATTTGAATTCAATTTACAATTCCAATCTAATTTGGATTCAGTTTAACTTCTGAATATTGAATTTATCAATTATCTTTAGTTCATAACTACACTATTTTAAATTAGCTTCAGTTACTAATCCATTTCAAATTCTAATCCACTTATTCAAATTTGTTTTCAGTATTCAGTTTCAATTCCATTCTATTGCTTACAAATTTGAAATGAATCTCAACTTTCAATTTCACTTTCGTTAAATTGATTCACTTGTACTTACATTAATTTAACTTCATCCTTTAAGTTAAGTTTATTCCATCACAATTCAAATTGTACAAGTTATCAACTTAATAATATTTCACAAATATTTTTATATAGTATTCCAGAGTCTTACCAACATTTCAAAAAAATCATTTTTGAAAACAAATCAAATTATCTCTTGAATTTCCAAAACAAAACCCAAAATTTTCAAACAACTTCCATTTAAAACAATTTGGCAGCAATTCCTCTTTTGGAAACCCGAAAATGAACACCAATGATGCCGCAGTCATCATCAAAGTTATTTTCCAGCGACCGAAAAGAGTTTAGAGCTTTTATCTCTCCAAAATACTTTTTCAAAACTTCGAAATCCATTTTCAAATCAAAAATGATTTAAACTTTTAAAATCTCCAAAATTTTCAAATTCTTTTCAAAACATTTCCAAAAACTTCTCTAGAATTCCGTTTCAAATTACAAATCACATTTATAATTTATATTCTTAAATTTCATTTGTATGTGAATTTTATTTCTTAACTTTGGAGTTATGATTTCAATTTCTTGTTCAATTTCATATAATAATGATGACATTTCAATATTATCACTTTCCTAACAAACAAGCATCCATATACTGTAATAATTTACAGAAAATCATTTCTTTTATATACAAAAATAGTTTTGGGTAAAATTATTTCATTTACCCTATTTAAAACAATACTGTGTCGGTTTATCTTGTTTAAGAGTTTAGAAACCCCTATCGATTACAGTTAGCTAGACTGCAATGACCAGAATCCATAAACAATCAACCGATAAGTCAACACAATACAAAACAATTTTATATTCAATAACAAATACGCGCTCATATCTATTATTACACTCAAACTCATTCTAGAGTACTGCTGACTCTATCTCTAATGAGTAACACCCAACAGAGCAGAGTTGTCGCTTAACCATATGCTCTGACACCAAATGTCATATCCCGCAAATCCGTACCTCTTGATTAACCACTAATCTCCATTGATTAACTCAAAATGAAAGGGAATACGAACTATGATGGTTTAAGAAGAAGAAAAAGGTAGAAGAAGAAGAAAAGAGAAAGAATAAGAAGAGAAGAAGAACAACAGAACAGCAACAATATCAGAATCTTACACATCGCAGCGGAACAATATATAATAAATAAACACTAGTCTTTTAAAACAAAGAACTATATCGGTTTATACATACATCAATCATCAGAGTCAATATACAACAATGGACAATTATATAACTTATCCTCATACAGAATACACAGCGGAATAAATATATCAGATACAAATACTACGTCTCGCCATCCAGCTTATCTCCAAAGCTCCGGAATATCCAGAATATCCTGATAACATAACTCTAGGCTGCCCGTGTGGAAATTGGTGGGCACCCAGAGTTTAGAAGGGAACAATAAACTCCGAGTCAGTCATGGTGACTGGTGTGAGATCGTAAAACAGTTATCTTTAAAACAACAAAATAATTTTTGAAGTCAATTCGAAATGCTTTTGGAAAATGAAACTACCATAAGACCTCCCACCACACACACAATGCAAACGCAGACTTGGAGGAGATTTCTTCTTATGTTAGTCAAAGATGCTTACTACGCAAAATCAAATCATTTTGGATATTATTATTAGTGCATAGTGGAAAACATTTCGAAAGTAGAATATAAATCTTAGCCAGCATAGGTACCATTATATTATGCCTACTATAGCTGCCTCTTGAGGAGACAGGTTATACAATTGAAATCGTAAAGGCTCGTATTGTTTCTTTGGATTTCCAACAAATGGTCAGGCTAAGGAACTTCCTCTTCCACGATGGGTACGTCCCTGGAATAGATGACCCGAGAACCTAACCGGATCTCTGCCAACACAAGGCCGGGTTACCTCTGCAAAAATAGGTAACTACTGACACGCATATGTCATCCCCCGATCGTAACCGATCTTCCCGAGGATCCCCGATTTCCAACAAACCACATCAAAATAATAATGCAGCAACCACATAGGTTAAGTATCTGGGCTCCATACCATGATAACACCTCTATCCAGAAGGAATGACATACACTAAGGGGCGCTACTCCCTAGAACCTTGCTGCATCCTTCCTGTTTCGACCATTTCCGGGGTGTGAGGCTCGTCGAAGTCTCGTCCACAAAGCTACGCTTTCTACAAAGCCCTGCTTCGGGTCAAACAAAAATGATCAACCTATGATCACAAAGATATAAGATAAAACAAATGATCATATCGCAAATGATCAAACACTGATCATTTCACAGCAACACTCAGTATGCCACGTTACCAAATTGGGATATATCGCTGATAAATTTCAACTACATAACCTCTGAGCTCGTACGTCTCAGAGAAGGGTGTTAAGCTAAGAGAATAAATTCTCCGCCACCAACAGAAATGTATTTGAAAGAAATCAGCTTTATATCTCAAATTGTAACGTCAGACACACAATCCATACAAGTCTGTTCCGGGATCGAACAGAACCGAAGGCACTTCTCACGAAGCCCTTGCACATCCGGATAAATTTCTAATCACGTCCGGACTTCCCGTCACTAAGGGTGATAAAACCTCTAAACCGGAGATCAGCCGATGTAGAGTAACTCGACGGTAATCCTTCCGTTTTCAAAAATATCCGGTCTTCAACACCGGTCTTCAAATGCAATTCATAATGACGTATCACATATTCGGAATGGGTTATACGACCCCATGGTCCTTTCCCGGCTAACCCGAATAGTGAGCGCTTATTCAAAAATAAGTGTGGCATTCAAATTCATCCAATTCACAACAAATATCGTTCAAGGTAATTATTGATAGTCGGTTATTTAACTATCAATAAAGATGCGCAACATCATCAGATTCCAAATAATTTTCCAAATTATTTCATCTTCCAAGATATCTTTTACTAGATATAAAATTTCCACACTTCAAAAATAAATCAATATTTATTTTTCTAAACAGTTTCCCGTTCCTTTATAAATTCCATAGTGAATTTATATTTTCAAAATATCTACTGATATACGATTCCCAAATCGATTTCAAATATTCAACTTCATTTTATCTTTAAGAAGATAAAATCTCAAAAACGTTTCATTTCATTTTGGAAAACATTCCCATACTTATTTAATAATAAGTATTTCACAAATCTATTTATTTTCAACAGTTGGAAAATATTCGATATACTTAAATCAATATTAAGTATATATTTCATTCTTTAAGGAAATCATTTGAGTCAAAACGAATGTTACGTAAAACATCATTATGACGACTCAAAATCACTAGTATAGAGATTCGGATTTTAAGATAGATATATAAATCCCAATACTACATAAAACATTTCCTTTCGGAAATCATTTACTATAACAACAATGTTATAGGCCACCATTTCCTTATATTTCTCGAAAACGTCTATTTCAACAATAAAAATGTTGAAATCTATGTATTCGATATCATAATACATTTTAAAACATCTTTTAAAACAATTAACTTCATTTCAAATATCACTTTTCCAAAACCATATCCATTTTACTTAACAATATATTCACTGTCCAAAATCGTGAATATACTTCACTAATTACATTTCACTATTTTCTACACGTTTTATTTCAATAATAATTCGCTATCCAAAATCGCGAATATATCTCCATTAACAACCTTCTATATTAAATTTATCAAATTCAATTGATCTCGAATTTATAAAACAACGTTTATAAATTCTATTTCTATTTTCTAACAACTTCAATTTAATAAATTTTCTTTATTAATAATTCGATCAATATTCCATTTAAAGGAAAAAATCCAATTTATAAGTCAATTTCTTATAAATCTTTTATTCTACAGTTTCATCCATTTCTTTTTTTTTAACTCTTATAAACTCGTTCTAAAATTCCAATATTTTAAATTTATAAATATCAACTTTTTAAATCTTTTAAATATACTGTTCACAAAAATTCGAAAATCTCAGTTCAAACCATTTTATAAATTGCTTAAACTATTTATTTCAAAAAATCACACTTTGATTTTTATTTCACAAAAATCTTAACTTTTATAACTTTAAAATTTTAGACGTTTATTTATTTAAAATAAATCAATTCAACAATCCAATAAAATGTCTACTTTCAAAAATCACTTTAAAAAAACCCTTTTAAAGTAAAAGATGTTATTTTTAAACTTCAAAACTGAATCCGATGATGCAACAGCATCAATTAGTCAATCATAACAACAAACATCATATATCAACATATGATAACAGAATATACATAAATATCTGTAAATAAATAAATACTGGTGAGGAATTCAGTTGGATCCCTCCAACCTGTTTCCCTGCATCCAAAGACGTTAGCACAATACCAATTCCACTTCGAGGTGGAATATCGCGGTATATGGGTTTTATAAAAATCATCCGCTTACTAACGGCGCAATAGGGTCTCATCCGCTATACGAGGCGGGAAATCATCAATCCAATATATACATATGCCAATATGTATATATTGCTATATATATAGATATATCCTATCATATCTAATATCAACAATCCAAACAGACAATCAAACAATAACTGAAAATTCCACTTTTCAATTTTTGAGTGAGAAGATCTCACCTTAGCTTTTATTTTTGCAATCCATTTCCATTTCCGGCTTGTTTTCCCCATTCTTAACCTTGTATAAATAATTTATACAATTATATTAATATTCGAATTAAATCGAACAATAAATTTTCATTTGATAATTTCAATTCATCGGTGATTTCGTTTTAAACAGTTAATTTTAAATTTTAACTGATTTCCTTTTGAAATAAACTTATTTAACTAAGATTTTATTTTGACCAAATTTTTTTTAATAAATTCCTCTAACTAAATTTAAATTAAAACTAAATTTCCCTTAATAAATTATTTTCAGTGGTTAAAATAAGTAAATAAGTTAAGAAACAAATTCATTACCAAACCATTACTTTTAAAATTAAAACAGATATTTCATAACTTAAATTAATACTACGATATATATTTTCTGAAAATATATAAACCTGCATATGTTATACTTCTTTAGTCACTGCATAGAGATTTTTATAGTAAACATTTATATACATTCCTATATTCATTTTCTCGTTTTCCAAATATACTTATCTCTGTTTTACGATCAACATTTTTCTCAAAATTTATTATGCAATAATATAGGCCAAAGATTACCTCGGAACCCCTGTTAGCCTCTGCCCAAAACGGTCGCGACGAACTCAACTAATATCGCCACCACTTGCCTCGGCTACCGTGTTCTCATCTCGAATCGAGCATGCCAGTATGTCGCTCGACTTCGACAGATGCTTCGCGAATCCCCGCAGCCTTCTCCAGACCTGCTACTCTTCTTCGCTGCCACGAGATCGCGACCTCCACCAGAACGACGCGCCACAGTCAAATCCAAGTCGCCAAGCCCTAGCCATCGAACTGCCGTACCAGTGCCAGAGCCTCCCCTATTATCGAACGCGACACTACTATGCTCCTCCTCCCTTCGATCGACATCACTTAGAGACAACGCGCCTCTGCTACTACATCACGCGCTCGCGTGAGAACAACTCGCGAACGAACCCTAGGCCGCGACTTTCGATCGCAATTAAATTGAGATGCTCGGCTTTGATAAAATTTGATTTTTCATTTTGTGACTTTTGATTTGAAGAGAACAAGTGGCCACGAATTTCTTTCCGGCCATGGCAATATGATTTCGAAATTTAACAGAGGAACGCGGCCATTCCATTTTTTTCCTTTTTCGATCTGCTTTAGTTTTGAACGAGATGAAGATACGGTTACTTTAAAATTGAGGGAGGTATGGGTTACTTGAATCTGAAGGGGATGGGTTGCACGATAGTCTCGTGATGCTCGGCGTGGATTTAGGGAAGAACGTGCTATAGTTGACTAATAAAAATATATAAATTTAAATTTGAATTTCGTAAAAAATTCAAATGCGTTTTCCTGTCGTGTGCTCACATACAAGCATCGAAAAATACGAAAATTGAAATCCGACAATATTTCAATATTCCGGACCCAATGGAACTAGTTTCGTCGAATTCCGAGACTGTTTGAAAAATGACTATTTTTAAATATCGGTTCAAACAATTAAATTCAAAACTGAGCAAAACAGTTTAAAACTCAATTCTGAAAGTTCGATTATCTTCGGTATTATCAATATGAATTTTAAAAGCTTTTGAAACATTTTTCTTCAGCTTAAATTGAAGATTCAATCAATTTTTTTTTTCAGCATTCACTAGATTAAATTTTAAAGTTTAATCGCAAATTTCAAAATTATATCGGGGATTCAAATTAAATCATCGTTCAAATATATAAAATTAATTAAATATTTTCAATTTAATTTGTTCAAAATTCTGGGTCGTTACACACTAAGTGAGTATTTATCCTTTGTATGCAATGGCATTAAGTCCTCTTGTAGGCAGCCTAAAATGTCTTAAGTCATTTAAAAATTCTGAAATGATTTGTTATGGGTGAGATGGATGTTTGTTTGTGCATTGTTGTTTGGGGTTTTTAATCTATATATGGATTTTTAAAGTTAAAATGGTTTGAGCATTTTTGCTCTATTTTATCATTATTAAGTATGGATATAAATTATTTAGGGAATAGGCAGCAAGACAGTGATCTAGCTCATGTTTATTTCTTGGATAATGAAGCATGAAACTAAATATTCATATCATAAGTTAGAGGAGGATTTCTGGGTTAGAAGGACTATGATGCTTAAATTATTCTTAGGAAAAACTATAGGCAAATTGGGGGTATTTTCTGTAATAATGAAAATAAATGAGGAACATGGGGTTGAACCAGAAAGTATAAAGGAAGATAAGTCTTTCTGAAACATGAATGAATTGTGAGTTTTTATGATTGAATTCAAAAGTAGAAGCTTAATAAAATAAGCAGGAACTGGAGGGGGATTTATCAAAGAAAAATTAAACTGGTCTTTTGGGAGTTAATCAATGATCTGCTTGCTTCAGGTGGGAGCAAGTATATGCATGGTGCAACTGCACCCTGAGGCCTTTGTGTGTTGGAATAAATTATGTGATATCCCGGAATTTCGAGAAGTTTAAAATGTGATAATCTCTTAATTTAAATTATTTTAAATTGATAATATTGTTATTTCAAATATAAATAACCAAATAATAATAATATGATGTTTTAATTATGGTATAGATTGATTTTAATAAGAATAATTATTTAAGTTGTGATTATAAATTTGATTTTAAATAGATTTATCATTTCTAAAATTAATAAGTATTGTTTAAATATATATATATATATATATATTGTCTTGAGTTGTTTTTAAATGAAATAATCATTTCAAACTTAATAATGTGCTTATTTAAAATATAAATGTTGAGTTGATTTTTAAATTGGATTTTAAAAGTAAAATTTGAATTTGAATCTGAATTTAAATTTGAATCTTTAAAAGATAATTTTTTTAATATATTTGGGTATAAAATATATGAACAAGACTTTTATTTAAAATAAGATTTTTGTTTTATTTTTGTCTTCCTTGAAGAGATTTTTGTATATAAATTTAGAAAGTATTTATTTAATAATAAATAAATACAAAAGGTATATTTACACTTTAAATTGACTTAAATATATTATATATGATTTTATTATAATATAAATGGGTATTATTTTATTTTATTTTAAAAGTTTCCATTTATTTATAATATAGGAAAGCATTTCCTAATTAAGAAATGAATTTATTAATAAAGAAATTAATATAAAAGTTTTAAAACTCTTTTTAAAAAGAATATAAATGGAAAATGACAAGTGTAAAATTTTTAAACATGAAAAATACATGTGTGAGATAATTAGCTAAGGTATGAGACAAGTGTCATAGTTCATTTTATTTTCTTTAATTTTTAAAATAATCTAAATGAATTTATATAAAACTATATCCTCCTCTCTTCCCTTTTTCTTGTTTTAATTCTCACATTTCAGTTCAAATGCTAAAACCAAAAGAAAATTTCTCAAACCGAAATCCTCTCCACAAATCAAAAACTGAAATTCATCTCAAACCATAATCATCTTCAAAAGCTTAATTCTCAAATATACAACCTGAAAATCATTTCCAGTTCAAAAGAAAAACCCTGTAGCCTTCCTCAAAACAAATCTGCAATATTTTTAAGACCTTTAACCCTTTTGTTCTTGCAACCCTGTAATCTGAAATCTACTCAAAACCTGTAATCTACCAAAAATCTATAATCAACACTCCTCAAAAAAACCAAGAAATATAACCTGAAGCCCTGTAAACAAAGATCTGTAACCATTGTTTTCAAGCCCTGTAACAATTGTTCTTCAAGTCTGTAATCCATTCCAAGTGCATGCAAGTAAATCAAAGCAAGTTTCAAGTTTTCAAAACAAGCAGATGAAATTTCAAAAGTTTCCAGTTTTTCAAAGATCAACATTCCAGTTTTCAAGCCTGTTCAAAACTGTTTTAAATTCCTCTGCCTCTTGGAAAGGTGAGTAAACAATTCTTTTGCAAAAGTTAAAATGAATTTAAATTGCTTTCGAATGGTATCTGAATGAAGTATATTGCATGTTTATTTATACATAGATACTCTGTATATATGTGAGAATTGCAGTGTGCATGCCAGATTTCATTGTTAATTGCTCTGTTCATCTTCTATTTGAGTAATCTCTTCTTTTATAAGATCATGAAACTATATATCTTGATTCCAGTAGTATGATATGAGATGTACTGAAATGATTTAGTGAATTTTGGTTTGCATGTTTATAAGTATGTAGATATAAAGATGTGCATGTCTGTTCATATAGATATCTCTGTTTTATCTAAGTACAGGCTTCATATTTTATTAGAAAAATCCATATCTTTGCATCCATTTGATTTCAGTCTAGGTTGTGTTAATGAAAAAGGTTTCTAACTATATACTTTAGAATTTAAAAATATATTCAAGAATATATGATAAGTATTTAACTCGAAATTTAAAATTTACAGTAGAAATCAAAGGAATGGGTAAAATTCAAATATGTTAATTTAAATCTTTGATTCTATAATCTGATTTTTGATTACAAATGATGAATTTAGAAAGAGAATTCATAAATTTTAAGTTTGGGATGGCCGAGAATTTTTAAGTTGATCATAAAAGACATTTTCGTCATTTTCAGACGATCGGTGAGGCTGGGTTCATCGGAGTTGATGTCGAGGGTCGATTGGAGGTTGTAGATGGTAGGAAAAATAATAGATGATTTTATTCTATGCTATGGTGGTTGTTCGAAGGAATTTTAGGGTTTAACGATGGGTTTGGGGTTGATTGGATCGCGATTTTTCTCGACGTCGTGGGTGAACTGGAGGCTATCGCGTATGGGGGAATGGAAGCGTGGGTTAGAGCTGGAGCTTTGGTCGAAGTCGTGGGGGTGCTGATGGTCAAGAGTGGTCGGACGAGATGGTTCTTGGATGATGTGTTGTTCCAGGAGGTTGTCGAGATAGCTTGTTTTCGATTTTCAATTTTGTTCGAGGATCGGAGATGTCGTGGTGTTAGAGGGGAAGGTTGGCGACTCGTCGATGGCCGGAGCGGTGATCGGAGATGATTGCAGCGTGTGTGCACGTGCACGAGCAAGGATGTGTGTCAGTAAGTTTGAGTTTGGGGAAGAAGATAAGTTCTCGTGTTCGTGCTCGAGGAGGACTCGTGAAAATTCGACTTTGGCTCGAGTTTTCTCTGGGGCGTATGCGAGTTTTTGAATGGAGACTGTCAAAGTTTTTAACAGTTTAAAAACTTAAAACAAACAGTTTTAAAAATCTAAACTAAATCTCTGTTTTTAAAAAAAAAAGAAAAGAAAGAAGATGTATTTGTTTTGTTCAAGTACATATGGGTTAAAACCCAAAGATAATATTAAACCAGTTTTTAAAATTTAGATAAAGTAAGTTTTTAAAAAACTTTAATAATCAAGTTAAAACAATTGTTTTGAAAATTCATTTCTTTGTAATGAATGATTTGAATAAATTTAATTGTATGAATTGATTAACTTAATTTTATTAAGTAAACATCTTAAGTTATTTTCAAACTTAAATTTGAAATATAGTAAGATAATTAATAAAAGAATGTTTTATCTTAAAACTTAATTTAAGTTTGATAATAAATAGAATTAAATAAAGAGTGATTTACTAATTAAATTAGTTAAGGGTTGAGGATGAGTAAATTAACAATTAGTTTTCAAGAGATTTAGTAACTTGTAATTAAGGATTGTTAATTTATAATTAAAGGTAAGTAATTAAGGATTATTCATTTAAAAAAACTTAATTAATGATTTAATTAAGTAAGTTAATTTCTAAGATAAAATGTTTTAATAATAATGTTTTATCTCAAGGTTAATTAAGATTTTAAATGATTAAAATTATTTAAGTTAATTAAGAAATTTAAGATTAATTAATTAATTTAATTAATTATTTTTAAGGATTAATTAAATGATTAAGGTTAATTAAAATGGTAATTAAGAAATACTTAATAAAGTTTTATTATGTAATAATTAAGTTTTCTTAAGTAATAAAAGAGATTATTAATTTATAATTAAAGTTAATTAAGGATTAATAAACAGTTATTAAGGATTAATTAATTATCATTTAATAATTAATTAATTGGTAATTATGGATTAAATAAATTTGTAATTAAAGTTGTAAATTAATAATTAAGTTTTATTTATTAATAATCAAGAGGTAATTAATTAGTTAATTAAGTTTAATTAATTAATTATAAAAGTAATTAAGGATTGATTACTTTGTATTAAAGGATATTGATTAATAATTAAGGTTTATTAATTAATAGTTAAAGAATTATTAATCAAGGATTAATTAATTTGTTTAAAGGGTAATTAAGGATGAGTTACTCAGTTATGATTAGGAATGAATGTGATTTATTTAAGTTAATTAATTTGTTAATTAATTAAAGATAGTCACTTGGTAATTAAGTATAATTACTTAATAAGATCGGTTAAGTGTAATTACTTGGTATAAGTAATTGATAATTGAATTACTGTATGTAATTGGTGTAATTAATAAAAAGGATTTATAAAAGAAATTAAAGTAATTAAGAATAGTTAATTACTGTTAGTGATTATTTAAGGTTGATTAATGGAAGTAATTAATTAATGCATGATTAATTAATGTAATTAAATAAGGAATGATGTAATTAATTATAGTTAACTAATTAATTAAAGTAATTAATTAAGGATAATTAATTATTGTAATTAATGAGAGTAATTAAAGGTTAATTACTGTAAATGATTAAGGATAATTAATTTGTGAAATTAATTAAAGGAAAATTACTTTATGTAATTAATGAAGAATTAATCAAGAGTGACTAATATTTAAAGGAATGATTAGTTAATTAAATGGATTGTAATTAATTAATGGTTGATTAAGCAAGATTAGGAATTAATTCTTAAGTAATTAATTTAATTTAAGTTGATTAAATTGATTATAATATGGATTAGTAAATGATTGCTTATAGATGATTGGTTGAATAGAATGTCTGATTTGGTTGATATCTATTTGATGATATGCTATGATATTCTGTGATATGATATTGGATATATCTGTGATAAATGTTTGATATTTATTTGTGTTAATGCTCTATGAATTCAAGTATTGAATTGAATTGTTTAAACCTTTAAACAACTTGGCCTTAAAAGATACGTTTTGGATTTCGATGAGACCGGGATCGGGTTTCCAGATTTGGACATCCGAATACCACATCGATCCAAATTAACGTTAGGTCGTGAATCTCAAGTGAAGATGAAGATTCAGAGTGCAAGGGTTATTGTCGTTAACTCTGAGGGTGATTCCAAAACGAGTGTAACGAGATAATGCCTTCGGTTTCGTTCGAACCCGGAACGAACTTATATGGATTGGATGCTTTCAGCACATCGTCAGGTGGACGATGAGCATTCTAAGTGATGTGTTCTGATTAAAGGTAATCGTGACCTCAAGCCTCATCAACCGGGAATGGCTAAAACAGGGGAGGTGCAGCAAGACTTCGTGGGTAGCACCCACTGAGAGTAAAGTCATCCCTGTCTAGATGTCCCTTTCTATTTCGGCTTAGTGGTGCGGTTGATGTACACAACCGTGGGGTGATTTTATTCGGAATTATCCAGTAAGGGATGGTTCCGGCTTTGTGTTGCAGGGGATTGGGCGTGATCCTCGGTACGGTGATCTAGGCCACGTACTGTGACGGGCGGTACCCCGGTAGCCCTGCCATTGTATGGAATCCAAATTCCAATAAGTGCCGTACGATTTAGTTGTGCCCAACTATGTTGGAACGTGAGATGTAAGCATTCCAGCTATTTCTGTATTTTACTTGAAAACCCTAGACCCTATTTGTGATGACTCGGGTTTTGCCCGCTCGAAAATCAACATCCGTACTTCACATTGTACTAGAATGCCGTAGATTCGACCGTACAAATCCGATTCGCCGGAGCTATAACACAATTAAGTAAATAACACAGCGGAAGAAAAGAATAATACATTGATATACAATATCTGATACAACAGAGTGATACAATGAATATCAATATACATCAGAGATATGATACAAGAAATAGCAGCGAAAAAGAAAAGATAACAACAGCAGCGGAACAATATCAATAGAAGTGATAACTCCAAAATGATCTTCAGACAAGAATGAATCCACAACTCCAAGATAAGCAACTCCGATGAATGAACTAGCTCCAGATAATCTACTAAACCTGGATATCTGAGAAAACCCAACTCTAGACTGCCCGTGTGGAAAATAGTGGGCACCCAGAGTTTAGGAAGGGAACAATAAACTCCGGATCAGTCATGGGACTGGTGTGAGCAACAAAAACAGTTTATCTTTAAATAAACACAAAAGGTTTTAAACATTGAAATCCGCAATGCTTTTGGAAAAATGAAACTACCATAAGACCTCCCGCCACACACACAATGCAAACGCAGAATTGGAGGAGATTTCTTCTTATGATAGTCAAAGATGCTTACTACGCAAAATCAATTGGATATTATTATTAGTGCATAGTGTAGAAAAACATTTCGAAAGTATAATATTAATCTTAGCCAACATACGACCAGTATCGTATGCCTACTATAGCTACTATGTTCAATAGCAGGTTACCGCCACATTCCATAGCAGGTAATACAACTAAAACCGTACAGGGTTCGTATTGTTTCTTTGGATTTTCCAACAAATGGTCAGGCTAAGGAACTTCCTTCCGCCGCATGGGAACGCCTCTGGCGGGACGTCCCGAGAGACAAACTGCTCTCTGCAAAACAAGGCCGGGTTACCCCTATAACAGGTAACTCACGAATATGCCACCTCCCGGTCCTTTGGGACCTTTATCCGAGCTCGGTATCCAACATCACACATCATAAAGAAAGTGTATCCACATGAGTAAGTATCTGTGCTCCATACCATGATACCACCCCTTTCCAGAAGGAAATGACATACCCTAAAGGGCGCGACCCTCATAACCTTGCCGCAACATTCCTGTTTCGACCATTTCCGGGTAGTGAGGCCCTGACGAAGTCTCGTCCACAAAGCTACACTTTTTCAAAAAGCCACGCTTCGGGTCAAACAAATGATCAACCTATGATCACAAAGATATAAGATCAAACAAATGATCATATCGCAAATGATCAAACACTGATCATCACACAGCAACACTCAGCATGCCACATTACCAAATTGGGATATATCGCTGATAAATTTCAACTACATAACCTCTGAGCTCGTGCGTCTCAGAGAAGGGTGTTAAGCTAAGAGAATAAATTCTCCGCCACCAACAGAAATGTATTTGAAACAAATCGGCTTTATATCTCAAAGTGTAGTGTCAGACATGTATCCATACAAGTCTGTTCCGGGATCGAACAGAACCGAAGGCACTTCTCACGAAGCCCTTGCAAATCCGGATAATTTCCAATCACGTCCGGACTTCCCGTCACTAAGGATGATAAAACCTCTATATCGGGGATCAGCCGATGCAGAGTAACTCGACGGTAATCCTTCCGTTTTCAAAAATATCCGGTCTTCAACACCGGTCATCAAATGCTATCCATATACGACGTATCACATATTCGGAATGGGTTATACGACCCAAAGGTCCTCTCCCGACTAAACCGAATAGTGAGCGAAATATTCGAAAATCGTATGGATATGGGATTTCAATTAAGTCACAACTTAAAACCCAAACTTCCTTTTCAAATGGTTTAACAAATTACCATTTTCAAATCTTTAAACAAAAAGATTCAACCTTTACGGTTTAAACAGTTTCCACACTTTAATCTTTTAAACAAAAGATTTAATTCCCAGATTTTCCAAATTAATTTCCATTTCAATTTGATTAACTCGTTAAATCTTTAAGATTTAACTTATAGCTTTCAAAACAATCCCATTTCAAATGATTTAAACCAATCATTATTTTAAATCTGTTAAATATAACAGATTCAAATCATAGCTTTTCAAAACAATTCGTTCATAACTTGGAAAACCATTTTCAATTCAATATTGAAATTCCTTTAATTAAACTGGAATTTCATTGCTTATTTGAAAGCTTTTATTCTTTTAAAACAGCAGTTTCATTTCAGAAAATCTGATTCATTCATACGAGTGGAAATCCTTGGGTTAAATCCAAATTCTCAAAATTATACTTTTAAATGGTTTAACTTCAGATAAACACATTTATATCATCTTTAATCCCTAGTTTCAAATCATAGGATTCAATTTCAAACTGGAATTCAAATTTAAATCAAATTATTTAAATTTCCAAAAACTCGGTTAAGTTATTCAAAATAACTTTTATCTTTGAAATTCTATTTCAAAAGCTTTTCACTTTAAACCCGAATTTCCAATTTCAAAATCAATTGAAATTAAAATTTCAATTTCAAAATCATCAAATTTACATTATCTGTGACTTAACCGATTTCCACGTGAAATCCATATTTGTGTGTGTAAAAGTGTAGTCCAGGGGTTTCACACAGTAGTGCAACATCATTCAATCATCACAAATCAGAATACAGAAATATAATTGATAAGCGGTATAAACTATAACGCTCATCTTCCATTCACAGATCACAGGTATATAAAGGTTACAGATAATAAATTACAGATCACAACACAAATCAGGGTGTATCACAAAGCATCACATATCAGGAATATCAAACAATTCAACACCCCATATACTCTAAACATCCATAAATAGGGTCAATTTAATGATCTAATGGGTTTAAATCAGATTTATTTTTATGAATAATTCGCTAGTTATGGTAAATTAACAATTAATTAATTACAAAATATTTAATAAATTATCCTTAATTACTCACTTAATTGCTTAATTAATCATTAACTACCTATTGGTTAATCATTTATCCTTAATTAATCATTTAATTAGGTAACTACTATTTTAATTATTAACTTTAAGTAATTTATTAAATTCCTAAATTTAAAATTGGTTTAAACATGAGATTAATTTCTAATTACAAATTTATTTAAAGTTATTTATTTAATCACAAGTATAACTTAATTTCCATTTTTAATCACTTACACTTTAAATTAATTTAACCATCTTATATTTTAAAACTCTATCAATGATTTTAAATCAAATCTTAGTTTTTAAATTTGTCAATATTAAAACTTTTAACAAAATAATTTTTAAGGATTAAGGCAGATTCTCGAAGAAGATAGAACCCGAAGTAAACAAAACGTTTGCTCGAGCAAAGCTCGTGACAGCCCCTGCTTTTCCTCGCGTCACTCTTCCCCTACCCTTTCTTCTTCTACCAGATAATCTCCCTCTTCTCTCTTTATATTATACTTTGTTTTAAGTTCAAGCCTAGACCCAAACTGGAACGAGAACTTCAAAATCACGAGTTCGACCCCGTGCTCGATCCCTAAAAACTCGAGAACCACAGAGCTCCCAATCCAACCTTCCACTGGCACATCGTGCACGTGCACGCGAACCCCAGCCACCTCCGGTCGAGTCGCCACCCACCACCAAGTCGACGTTGGCCCACTCGATCACTTCCACTTTCCAGAAACCCAGTACCACTTAAAAATCGAAATCGAACCCTTCATATCAACCCAGAACCCAACGTATATCGATAAATCACGTTCTCCACGGCGCTCACGGCGATCAGAAACCGCGCCCCTCTGACCATAGCACCCCCTTCCATCCATGCAGCGATCACCCCAATCGCGATGGCCTCCGATTCCCTCTAGATTTCCGAATGGCCTCGCGAACGTAGATGACAATTTCGAACACTTAAACCATATTCCAAACTCCTCCGGCCACCACGAAAATTTATAAAATCATTTAGTATTTTTCTCGTGATGACAGACCCACAAACGTACTCCAGATTCGATTACGAAGTTCATCATTGCTCCGATCTTCAGATTTTCGATAAAACCCAATTTATGTTCATCTTGCTAATTCTCGAGATTTAACAAATTTGAAATCATGATTTTTATCTTAAAAATCATAAATTCCAGGAACAAATCATATTATAAAATGAATTCAAGGAATCAAGATACTTGAATTTTTTTTATTTACTTGAGTTTTACTGTAAATTCTTTTCCAGATAAAAAATTTACTTCCTAATCTTCTTAGAAATATTATTGTGATTATGACCTTGGTTTATTCGAACCATTTCACTCAAACATTCCAGCTAAAGGTGAATGGTTAAAGAGATTTTTAAATTTAGGATCCTGTCTCTAGCCTATAACATAAGAACTAATATATATATATACTTATATATATGTCTGTAAAACAAACATACACTGATATCATTCAAAACATACAGGCATGTTAACAACATTCCAAAGCATCCTTCTAAGCATCAACACCCTATTAAAGAGTATAGGCAAATAAAAGTGGGGTTTCTCTTGGTTTAAAAGCAGAGAATAGTTACAGGCCTGGAATGAAGTCTGGAGATGATTTTTCTTTTTCTTTTTTTTTCTTTTCCCAAACTTCATTGTAGTTGTATTATTTTCAAAATGATTACTGAGCATTTCCATTTCAATTCTTCTTAAAAATGAAATTTCATTATTATCAAGATTTCCTTTTCTTTAGTAATCATGGACTACAAATGATTATAAGGAGAGAATTTGTATTTTGTTTTAATGGCTTTGAACCTGAGATAGAGCAGTATATAGGTATATATACATACATGCAGACATGCATCACTGAGCAGTTTGGTTCAAAAAAACATTTTTTCACAGCAAACTTGAAATCTTAATCACAACATCAAATATATAAACAGATTTAAACATTTGAAAGGTAGTTTGCTCATAGTATTTCCAGATATTTCTATGCAACTGATTCCTAATATTTAAGGTTTAAAAGTGAAAGTTACTCACTTTGATTCCCGGAAAGAAGAAGCACAGAGTTTCCAAATTTTGAAACAAGCTTTAAGAAAATGCAAGCTGAAGCTTGTTTGAATATGAAATAATATTTGCTCAGTTTGGAAGATGAACGAAAGGAAATGAGGAAGACTTGATAAAAATATGAGTTTACAGGGTAATGTTTGTGTACAATTTCTTATTTAATAAACATAGGTCAGAGATTTTATTTCCTTCTTTGGTGGCTGAAATCACATTTCATACAACTCGAACAGATTTTGTTTGCTAAAGGAAATGAGAGCATTAAATGTTGTTGTACTTTATGTTTTTAATTTACACATATTTTATATTTTTTTACTTGCTTGAGTCTTCACTTACAAGCTACAACATATTACATGTTTACTTTGTATTTGTTTTCTTTTCTTGGTATTGACTTCGGCTGATACCTTCTCTTATATGCTAGAGGTATTGTTAGGGATTACTTTACTTTAGTTAAATATATGTATTCAGGGAGGTTTTCTTTTTTTTACTTTGTTCTTTTGTTTTATAAACATATTATAAAGGTTGTTTTAGTTATGTTATGAATTTTTTTGACTTATGTAATTATACTTATGTTTTAACCATACTATCCTATTTGTATTTATACTTATAAGTAATTTGGAATGACAATTTCTATTTAAAAATATCAATTCATTTGTAAAGACATTCTATTATTATTTAACTCTATATTTATTTTTAAAACCATTTACTTACACTTTAAATTCAAGTCAAAATATATATCTATATATTTACAATATTTTAAATTGAAATGATTCATACAGAATATACTTGAATCCGGGGAAACTCGCTCCATTTATAATTAATTTTACAAATTTTTATTCAAAAATTCATTAAATTATCAATTTAAATATTTATAAAATTCGGGGTCGTTACAGACTTCCCCCCTTAAAAGAATTTCGTCCTCGAAATTACCAAGGAGACACAAAGATAGATAAAGAATATTTCATTGAATCAAACTGAATATCTATCCTGAATTTGGCTTACCAAATCAGAATATCAATAATAGATACGAATCTATTTAATTTTCCACAGAATACTCGGGTTATCCAGATCTACGAAATATACAGTGGCATCGATTAGTTCGAAAGGATAACTAACCATTCGTAGAATATACTGGGACCCAAAGAATAGATAGATATATGGATACGATTTCAAAATTTTTAGTTTAGAACTAAAGTATACCTATCAACCATAGCAATCAATGCAACCAAGGCAACCAATACATCCAAACAAACAATTTTGGCTCAGTTGGAGTTTATTATCCCATTTTAATATATCGAATCTCTTCCTGGATCTACCAGAAATTATCGAAGAATTGAGAAAAGATGTTGAACAAAAGAGATTGATGGAGAAAAGATTATTTCCTTGTTGTTACAGAGTATCGACCACTTATAGTCGTATTTCCCTGTCCCCTATCTCATCCTCTTCTTGCACTCATACTCACTATCAGTGGATAGCAAGAGAATTTACTGAGGCATTCGAACGGATATCTGAGGATACTCATTCTAGAGTTTACTTCACTCTATCTCTAATGAGCTACTTAACGTGTTATACTCCTGAGCTAAAGTTCAACCTTAGCTCTGATACCAAATGTGACGACTCGGACATTTCCGGCAGCAGCGACCGGTAGGCTTTGCAACCATCCCAGCCCCACCGTGGCTCACACTGGCACCTCGCAGTTGCTTTTACGGCCAGCCTCTCGACTGTCACAACCAACCCATCCCACTCAGGGACATGTAGGGGTAAGAGTCTCCCGTTCGCCACCAAACCGCGAAGCGAGAACCCCCTATCATGCTGTAATATAGCAAATGCGATCCATATACGACATATCACATATTCGGAATGGGTTATACGACCCAAAGGTCCTCTCCCGACTAAACCGAATAGTGAGCGAAATATTCGAAAATCGTATGTATATGGGATTTCAATTAAGTCACAACTTAAAACCCAAACTTCCTTTTCAAATGGTTTAACAAATTACCATTTTCAAATCTTTAAACAAAAAGATTCAACCTTTACGGTTTAAACAGTTTCCACACTTTAATCTTTTAAATAAAAGATTTAATTCCCAGATTTTCCAAATTAATTTCCATTTCAATTTGATTAACTCGTTAAATCTTTAAGATTTAACTTATAGCTTTCAAAACAATCCCATTTCAAATGATTTAAACCAATCATTATTTTAAATCTGTTAAAGATAACAGATTCAAATCATAGCTTTTCAAAACAATTCGTTCATAACTTGGAAAACCATTTTCAATTCAATATTGAAATTCCTTTAATTAAACTGGAATTTCATTGCTTATTTGAAAGCTTTTATTCTTTTAAAACAGCAGTTTCATTTTAGAAAATCTGATTCATTCATACGAGTGGAAATCCTTGGGTTAAATCCAAATTCTCAAAATTATACTTTTAAATGGTTTAACATCATCTTTAATCCCTAGTTTCAAATCATAGGATTCAATTTCAAACTGGAATTCAAATTTAAATCAAATTATTTAAATTTCCAAAAACTCGGTTAAGTTATTCAAAATAACTTTTATCTTTGAAATTCTATTTCAAAAGCTTTTCACTTTAAACCCGAATTTCCAATTTCAAAATCAATTGAAATTAAAATTTCAATTTCAAAATCATCAAATTTACATTATCTGTGACTTAACCGATTTCCACGTGAAATCCATATTTGTGTGTGTAAAAGTGTAGTCCAGGGGTTTCACACAGTAGTGCAACATCATTCAATCATCACAAATCAGAATACAGAAATATAATTGATAAGCGGTATAAACTATAACGCTCATCTTCCATTCACAGATCACAGGTATATAAAGGTTACAGATAATAAATTACAGATCACAACACAAATCAGGGTGTATCACAAAGCATCACATATCAGGAATATCAAACAATTCAACACCCCATATACTCTAAACATCCATAAATAGGGTCAATTTAATGATCTAATGGGTTTAAATCAGATTTATTTTTATGAATAATTCGCTAGTTATGGTAAATTAACAATTAATTAATTATAAAATATTTAATAAATTATCCTTAATTACTCACTTAATTGCTTAATTAATCATTAACTACCTATTGGTTAATCATTTATCCTTAATTAATCATTTAATTAGGTAACTACTATTTTAATTATTAACTTTAAGTAATTTATTAAATTCCTAAATTTAAAATTGGTTTAAACATGAGATTAATTTCTAATTACAAATTTATTTAAAGTTATTTATTTAATCACAAGTATAACTTAATTTCCATTTTTAATCACTTACACTTTAAATTAATTTAACCATCTTATATTTTAAAACTCTATCAATGATTTTAAATCAAATCTTAGTTTTTAAATTTGTCAATATTAAAACTTTTAACAAAATAATTTTTAAGGATTAAGGCAGATTCTCGAAGAAGATAGAACCCGAAGTAAACAAAACGTTTGCTCGAGCAAAGCTCGTGACAGCCCCTGCTTTTCCTCGCGTCACTCTTCCCCTACCCTTTCTTCTTCTACCAGATAATCTCCCTCTTCTCTCTTTATATTATACTTTGTTTTAAGTTCAAGCCTAGACCCAAACTGGAACGAGAACTTCAAAATCACGAGTTCGACCCCGTGCTCGATCCCTAAAAACTCGAGAACCACAGAGCTCCCAATCCAACCTTCCACTGGCACATCGTGCACGTGCACGCGAACCCCAGCCACCTCCGGTCGAGTCGCCACCCACCACCAAGTCGACGTTGGCCCACTCGATCACTTCCACTTTCCAGAAACCCAGTACCACTTAAAAATCGAAATCGAACCCTTCATATCAACCCAGAACCCAACGTATATCGATAAATCACGTTCTCCACGGCGCTCACGGCGATCAGAAACCGCGCCCCTCTGACCATAGCACCCCCTTCCATCCATGCAGCGATCACCCCAATCGCGATGGCCTCCGATTCCCTCTAGATTTCCGAATGGCCTCGCGAACGTAGATGACAATTTCGAACACTTAAACCCTATTCCAAACTCCTCCAGCCACCACGAAAATTTATAAAATCATTTAGTATTTTTCTCGTGATGACAGACCCACAAACGTACTCCAGATTCGATTACGAAGTTCATCATTGCTCCGATCTTCAGATTTTCGATAAAACCCAATTTATGTTCATCTTGCTAATTCTCGAGATTTAACAAATTTGAAATCATGATTTTTATCTTAAAAATCATAAATTCCAGGAACAAATCATATTATAAAATGAATTCAAGGAATCAAGATACTTGAATTTTTTTTATTTACTTGAGTTTTACTGTAAATTCTTTTCCAGATAAAAAATTTACTTCCTAATCTTCTTAGAAATATTATTGTGATTATGACCTTGGTTTATTCGAACCATTTCACTCAAACATTCCAGCTAAAGGTGAATGGTTAAAGAGATTTTTAAATTTAGGATCCTGTCTCTAGCCTATAACATAAGAACTGATATATATATATATACTTATATATATGTCTGTAAAACAAACATACACTGATATCATTCAAAACATACAGGCATGTTAACAACATTCCAGAGCATCCTTCTAAGCATCAACACCCTATTAAAGAGTATAGGCAAATAAAAGTGGGGTTGCTCTTGGTTTAAAAGCAGAGAATGGTTACAGGCCTGGAATGAAGTCTGGAGATGATTTTTCTTTTTTTTTTCTTTTCCCAAACTTCATTGTAGTTGTATTATTTTCAAAATGATTACTGAGCATTTCCATTTCAATTCTTCTTAAAAATGAAATTTCATTATTATCAAGATTTCCTTTTCTTTAGTAATCATGGACTACAAATGATTATAAGGAGAGAATTTGTATTTTGTTTTAATGGCTTTGAACCTGAGATAGAGCAGTATATAGGTATATATACATACACGCAGACTTGCATCACTGAGCAGTTTGGTTCAAAAAAACATTTTTTCACAGCAAACTTGAAATCTTAATCACAACATCAAATATATAAACAGATTTAAACATTTGAAAGGTAGTTTGCTCACAGTATTTCCAGATATTTCTATGCAACTGATTCCTAATATTTAAGGTTTAAAAGTGAAAGTTACTCACTTTGATTCCCGGAAAGAAGAAGCACAGAGTTTCCAAATTTTGAAACAAGCTTTAAGAAAATGCAAGCTGAAGCTTGTTTGAATATGAAATAATATTTGCTCAGTTTGGAAGATGAACGAAAGGAAATGAGGAAGACTTGATAAAAATATGAGTTTACAGGGTAATGTTTGTGTACAATTTCTTATTTAATAAACATAGGTCAGAGATTTTATTTCCTTCTTTGGTGGCTGAAATCACATTTCATACAACTCGAACAGATTTTGTTTGCTAAAGGAAATGAGAGCACTAAATGTTGTTGTACTTTATGTTTTTAATTTACACATATTTTATATTTTTTTACTTGCTTGAGTCTTCACTTACAAGCTACAACATATTACATGTTTACTTTGTATTTGTTTTCTTTTCTTGGTATTGACTTCGGCTGATACCTTCTCTTATATGCTAGAGGTATTGTTAGGGATTACTTTACTTTAGTTAAATATATGTATTCAGGGAGGTTTTCTTTTTTTTACTTTGTTCTTTTGTTTTATAAACATATTATAAAGGTTGTTTTAGTTATGTTATGAATTTTTTTGACTTATGTAATTATACTTATGTTTTAACCATACTATCCTATTTGTATTTATACTTATAAGTAATTTGGAATGACAATTTCTATTTAAAAATATCAATTCATTTGTAAAGACATTCTATTATTATTTAACTCTATATTTATTTTTAAAACCATTTACTTACACTTTAAATTCAAGTCAAAATATATATCTATATATTTACAATATTTTAAATTGAAATGATTCATACAGAATATACTTGAATCCGGGGAAACTCGCTCCATTTATAATTAATTTTACAAATTTTTATTCAAAAATTCATTAAATTATCAATTTAAATATTTATAAAATTCGGGGTCGTTACACTATTATAATATAACTGGATTTCCTATCAAATGTTTTGGTTATCGTAAGGTAAAAGCTTTTCCGTGTTTATGTGCGGGAAGTCTTACGAGATACCTTTTGTTTTCAAAGGTTTTTCAAAAGTTAAGCAACTTAACCGTTTACTCACACCAGACCCATGTCTGACCCAAGTGTTTATTTCTGTTTTATATAAACTCCTGGGTACTCAAATTTTTACGAGTAGCCAAGGGAGTCAGGTTTGCTTTGACGAGTTATCTGGAGGAGCAATGGAGCAGGAGGCTTCAGCGTTTATAGAGATATAGTAGTTCCGCTGTGTTGATCTCTGAGTATTTTGTTGAGTTGTATTTGAGTTGTAATAACTAGACAGGTGTTTATAACTGTCTAGTATGTGTTGTATATGCTGTGTAACTCTGATAGTTGTTGTATATGAAACTATGTAATAGTTTATGTTATTAATATAATTTATTCGTTCCGCTGTTTAGATTCTGTTGTTGTTTCTTTCTCTCTTCTCTTCTTTTCTCTTTTCTATCCCTTTCTTTCTTACTAACGGTGCGTCCTTCTGTGGAGAGAAGGTCGGGTCGCTACATTTGGTATCAGAGCAGTAGGTTGAGTGAATACCTAGGCTCTGGAGTGGTGTCTATCTTGAGAGAGCGTATTTGTAATTTTTATATAACTATATATATATATATATATATTCTACCTATTTGTTGGGTTACCTATTCGGGTTTTCCAATATAAGTTATAAAGGTTGATAGGATGGTGGTGTGTGTAACACGACTGCAAATGGTTGGAGTTTGGATGTTTGAGGTTGGAAATATATATCTATCGAGTCTGTAAACCTAATACCGTCTCGAGTAAACTTTGATATGGTATAAGAATTTCATTGATCTCTGAAGGAAACCTGTTAAGGTTCGGAGTCCATCATTGAAGTATAAGTTTGATCGCGCTCGTGTGAGCGGATTTTTGAGAGTTTGGATCTATCGGTCGAGCAGAAGTAGTAATGATATCTTGGCTACCTCGGGAAGTAGTAGCTGCGTGATGAGACGTAGTGACTATGGATATCTCCGAAGATGTTTTCTTTTGGAGCAAGTTTAGCGAAGTATATCTGCATTCGGTGATGTGGCTGAGTTCAGCATGATGTTTGTGTTCGGTTTGAGGTCCGAGTTTCTCTAGAAGCTTTGGATAAGGAGTCTTTGGCATCTGTGGCAGCAGTGCAGCTCGAGTGTTATGTGTTCTTGTTGGAAGATCTTTTGGCTTAGCAGATTTCTTAGAGTGGAGTTCAGAAGCTGCAGAGTAGATTCATTTTTCCAAATGGATTGGTCAAGTATAGATTGTTCTGATGGGTAAAGAAAGAACAGTATTTTTGGATATTGGATGGATAGGATCGCAAAAGTGACTTGCGATAGTTTGAGTATTCTCTTGGGAAATCTTTGCTTGAGTTTGGGGCATCTCTAGTAGATATTGGAGTTATAGAGTTGTCAGAGATTTTCTGGAAAGTGTTGGTCAAGTTTGTGTTCAAGTTCATCAACGACATCCAGATCAGAGTTGAGCAGCGAAAGCTTGATAGTAGATGTTCTAGAGTGGAAGTAACCGGAAATTGCAGTGTTTGGATTAGAGGGTTCCTACAGGAAGCTTTTCAAGATTTGAAGGTCAGATTGGCAGGTGCATCTATTTTGTCTTTTCAGATAGGAGAAGTAAGATTGGAATCTACCGATGATTGTGGAGTAGAGTTTGTGTTCTGGATTTCTGTAGATCTTGAGAGGATCCGTTTATTGGATTGTTTTTGGTCCTGTTTATTTCGAGAAGCATCAGCAAAGGTGAAGCTGATCAAGAAGGATGAAGGCAGCCCAGAATCGTCAGAAGAGTTCTGTGGATTAGAGATGGAGAATTTTGGAATTCGAAGTTGGAGACTTCGTTGTTATTTCTTCAGTGAAGGGAGCAATTAAGATTGGGTAAGATTAGAAAGCCAGCTCCGAGTATATTGGATCTTTCTGAGTTTTTGTGAGGATAAGTGTTTTGGCTTCGGTATTGAATTGCCAGTTGGGATTTAGTAGAGCGAGTAACCCAGTATCTGAATCTGGGAAACTCGGGATAATTTTAGATAGTTTATCCGGATCTATGTCTGGATAGCTAGAGTTGTTGTTTGTATGAATTGTTTGTTTGTATGAATTGTTTGTTTGGATGAATGGATGTTTGTTTGATAGTGTATGGCTGATAAGTATGCTTGAATTGTCTTAAAATTGGTTGAAATAAAATTAAAAACTTTTGGATTATCTTTTGTTTTAAATTTCGAGGACGAAATTCTTTTAAGGGGGGAGGAATGTGATATCCCGGAATTTCGAGAAGTTTAAAATGTGATAATCTCTTAATTTAAATTATTTTAAATTGATAATATTGTTATTTCAAATATAAATAACCAAATAATAATAATATGATGTTTTAATTATGGTATAGATTGATTTTAATAAGAATAATTATTTAAGTTGTGATTATAAATTTGATTTTAAATAGATTTATCATTTCTAAAATTAATAAGTATTGTTTAAATATATATATATATATATTGTCTTGAGTTGTTTTTAAATGAAATAATCATTTCAAACTTAATAATGTGCTTATTTAAAATATAAATGTTGAGTTGATTTTTAAATTGGATTTTAAAAGTAAAATTTGAATTTGAATCTGAATTTAAATTTGAATCTTTAAAAGATAATTTTTTTAATATATTTGGGTATAAAATATATGAACAAGACTTTTATTTAAAATAAGATTTTTGTTTTATTTTTGTCTTCCTTGAAGAGATTTTTGTATATAAATTTAGAAAGTATTTATTTAATAATAAATAAATACAAAAGGTATATTTACACTTTAAATTGACTTAAATATATTATATATGATTTTATTATAATATAAATGGGTATTATTTTATTTTATTTTAAAAGTTTCCATTTATTTATAATATAGGAAAGCATTTCCTAATTAAGAAATGAATTTATTAATAAAGAAATTAATATAAAAGTTTTAAAACTCTTTTTAAAAAGAATATAAATGGAAAATGACAAGTGTAAAATTTTTAAACATGAAAAATACATGTGTGAGATAATTAGCTAAGGTATGAGACAAGTGTCATAGTTCATTTTATTTTCTTTAATTTTTAAAATAATCTAAATGAATTTATATAAAACTATATCCTCCTCTCTTCCCTTTTTCTTGTTTTAATTCTCACATTTCAGTTCAAATGCTAAAACCAAAAGAAAATTTCTCAAACCGAAATCCTCTCCACAAATCAAAAACTGAAATTCATCTCAAACCATAATCATCTTCAAAAGCTTAATTCTCAAATATACAACCTGAAAATCATTTCCAGTTCAAAAGAAAAACCCTGTAGCCTTCCTCAAAACAAATCTGCAATATTTTTAAGACCTTTAACCCTTTTGTTCTTGCAACCCTGTAATCTGAAATCTACTCAAAACCTGTAATCTACCAAAAATCTATAATCAACACTCCTCAAAAAAACCAAGAAATATAACCTGAAGCCCTGTAAACAAAGATCTGTAACCATTGTTTTCAAGCCCTGTAACAATTGTTCTTCAAGTCTGTAATCCATTCCAAGTGCATGCAAGTAAATCAAAGCAAGTTTCAAGTTTTCAAAACAAGCAGATGAAATTTCAAAAGTTTCCAGTTTTTCAAAGATCAACATTCCAGTTTTCAAGCCTGTTCAAAACTGTTTTAAATTCCTCTGCCTCTTGGAAAGGTGAGTAAACAATTCTTTTGCAAAAGTTAAAATGAATTTAAATTGCTTTCGAATGGTATCTGAATGAAGTATCTTGCATGTTTATTTATACATAGATACTCTGTATATATGTGAGAATTGCAGTGTGCATGCCAGATTTCATTGTTAATTGCTCTGTTCATCTTCTATTTGAGTAATCTCTTCTTTTATAAGATCTTGAAACTATATATCTTGATTCCAGTAGTATGATATGAGATGTACTGAAATGATTTAGTGAATTTTGGTTTGCATGTTTATAAGTATGTAGATATAAAGATGTGCATGTCTGTTCATATAGATATCTCTGTTTTATCTAAGTACAGGCTTCATATTTTATTAGAAAAATCCATATCTTTGCATCCATTTGATTTCAGTCTAGGTTGTGTTAATGAAAAAGGTTTCTAACTATATACTTTAGAATTTAAAAATAGATTCAAGAATATATGATAAGTATTTAACTCGAAATTTAAAATTTACAGTAGAAATCAAAGGAATGGGTAAAATTCAAATATGTTAATTTAAATCTTTGATTCTATAATCTGATTTTTGATTACAAATGATGAATTTAGAAAGAGAATTCATAAATTTTAAGTTTGGGATGGCCGAGAATTTTTAAGTTGATCAGAAAAGACATTTTCGTCATTTTCAGACGATCGGTGAGGCTGGGTTCATCGGAGTTGAGGTCGAGGGTCGATTGGAGGTTGTAGATGGTAGGAAAAATAATAGATGATTTTATTCTATGCTATGGTGGTTGTTCGAAGGAATTTTAGGGTTTAACGATGGGTTTGGGGTTGATTGGATCGCGATTTTTCTCGACGTCGTGGGTGAACTGGAGGCTATCGCGTATGGGGGAATGGAAGCGTGGGTTAGAGCTGGAGCTTTGGTCGAAGTCGTGGGGGTGCTGATGGTCAAGAGTGGTCGGATGAGATGGTTCTTGGATGATGTGTTGTTCCAGGAGGTTGTCGAGATAGCTTGTTTTCGATTTTCAATTTTGTTCGAGGATCGGAGATGTCGTGGTGTTAGAGGGGAAGGTTGGCGACTCGTCGATGGCCGGAGCGGTGATCGGAGATGGTTGCAGCGTGTGTGCACGTGCACGAGCAAGGATGTGTGTCAGTAAGTTTGAGTTTGGGGAAGAAGATAAGTTCTCGTGTTCGTGCTCGAGGAGGACTCGTGAAAATTCGACTTTGGCTCGAGTTTTCTCTGGGGCGTACGCGAGTTTTTGAATGGAGACTGTCAAAGTTTTTAACAGTTTAAAAACTTAAAACAAACAGTTTTAAAAATTTAAACTAAATCTCTGTTTTTAAAAAAAAAAGAAAAGAAAGAAGATGTATTTGTTTTGTTCAAGTACATATGGGTTAAAACCCAAAGATAATATTAAACCAGTTTTTAAAATTTAGATAAAGTAAGTTTTTAAAAAACTTTAATAATCAAGTTAAAACAATTGTTTTGAAAATTCATTTCTTTGTAATGAATGATTTGAATAAATTTAATTGTATGAATTGATTAACTTAATTTTATTAAGTAAACATCTTAAGTTATTTTCAAACTTAAATTTGAAATATAGTAAGATAATTAATAAAAGAATATTTTATCTTAAAACTTAATTTAAGTTTGATAATAAATAGAATTAAATAAAGAGTGATTTACTAATTAAATTAGTTAAGGGTTGAGGATGAGTAAATTAACAATTAGTTTTCAAGAGATTTAGTAACTTGTAATTAAGGATTGTTAATTTATAATTAAAGGTAAGTAATTAAGGATTATTCATTTAAAAAAACTTAATTAATGATTTAATTAAGTAAGTTAATTTCTAAGATAAAATGTTTTAATAATAATGTTTTATCTCAAGGTTAATTAAGATTTTAAATGATTAAAATTAATTAAGTTAATTAAGAAATTTAAGATTAATTAATTAATTTAATTAATTATTTTTAAGGATTAATTAAATGATTAAGGTTAATTAAAATGGTAATTAAGAAATACTTAATAAAGTTTTATTATGTAATAATTAAGTTTTCTTAAGTAATAAAAGAGATTATTAATTTATAA
Organism: Allium fistulosum; assembly: GCA_030737815.1. Taxonomy (NCBI): domain Eukaryota; kingdom Viridiplantae; phylum Streptophyta; class Magnoliopsida; order Asparagales; family Amaryllidaceae; genus Allium; species Allium fistulosum. Next base: position 99,638,073 of record CM060906.1, on the reverse strand, counting down.
TTAAAGTTAATTAAGGATTAATAAACAGTTATTAAGGATTAATTAATTATCATTTAATAATTAATTAATTGGTAATTATGGATTAAATAAATTTGTAATTAAAGTTGTTAATTAATAATTAAGTTTTATTTATTAATAATCAAGAGGTAATTAATTAGTTAATTAAGTTTAATTAATTAATTATAAAAGTAATTAAGGATTGATTACTTTGTATTAAAGGATATTGATTAATAATTAAGGTTTATTAATTAATAGTTAAAGAATTATTAATCAAGGATTAATTAATTTGTTTAAAGGGTAATTAAGGATGAGTTACTCAGTTATGATTAGGAATGAATGTGATTTATTTAAGTTAATTAATTTGTTAATTAATTAAAGATAGTCACTTGGTAATTAAGTATAATTACTTAATAAGATCGGTTAAGTGTAATTACTTGGTATAAGTAATTGATAATTGAATTACTGTATGTAATTGGTGTAATTAATAAAAAGGATTTATAGAAGAAATTAAAGTAATTAAGAATAGTTAATTACTGTTAGTGATTATTTAAGGTTGATTAATGGAAGTAATTAATTAATGCATGATTAATTAATGTAATTAAATAAGGAATGATGTAATTAACTATAGTTAACTAATTAATTAAAGTAATTAATTAAGGATAATTAATTATTGTAATTAATGAGAGTAATTAAAGGTTAATTACTGTAAATGATTAAGGATAATTAATTTGTGAAATTAATTAAAGGAAAATTACTTTATGTAATTAATGAAGAATTAATCAAGAGTGACTAATATTTAAAGGAATGATTAGTTAATTAAATGGATTGTAATTAATTAATGGTTGATTAAGCAAGATTAGGAATTAATTCTTAAGTAATTAATTTAATTTAAGTTGATTAAATTGATTATAATATGGATTAGTAAATGATTGCTTATAGATGATTGGTTGAATAGAATGTCTGATTTGGTTGATATCTATTTGATGATATGCTATGATATTCTGTGATATGATATTGGATATATCTGTGATAAATGTGTGATATTTATTTGTGTTAATGCTCTGTGAATTCAAGTATTGAATTGAATTGTTTAAACCTTTAAACAACTTGGCCTTAAAAGATACGTTTTGGATTTCGATGAGACCGGGATCGGGTTTCCAGATTTGGACATCCGAATACCACATCGATCCAAATTAACGTTAGGTCGTGAATCTCAAGTGAAGATGAAGATTCAGAGTGCAAGGGTTATTGTCGTTAACTCTGAGGGTGATTCCAAAACGAGTGTAACGAGATAATGCCTTCGGTTTCGTTCGAACCCGGAACGAACTTATATGGATTGAATGCTTTCAGCACATCGTCAGGTGGACGAAGAGCATTCTAAGTGATGTGTTCTGATTAAAGGTAATCGTGACCTCAAGCCTCATCAACTGGGAATGGCTAAAACAGGGGAGGTGCAGCAAGGCTTCGTGGGTAGCACCCACTGAGAGTAAAGTCATCCCTGTCTAGATGTCCCTTTCTATTTCGGCTTAGTGGTGCGGTTGATGTACACAACCGTGGGGTGATTTTATTCGGAATTATCCAGTAAGGGATGGTTCCGGCTTTGTGTTGTAGGGGATTGGGCGTGATCCTCGGTACGGTGATCTAGGCCACGTACTGTGACGGGCGGTACCCCGGTAGCCCTGCCATTGTATGGAATCCAAATTCCAATAAGTGCCGTACGATTTAGTTGTGCCCAACTATGTTGGAACGTGAGATGTAAGCATTCCAGCTATTTCTGTATTTTACTTGAAAACCCTAGACCCTATTATAATATAACTGGATTTCCTATCAAATGTTTTGGTTATCGTAAGGTAAAAGCTTTTCCGTGTTTATGTGCGGGAAGTCTTACGAGATACCTTTTGTTTTCAAAGGTTTTTCAAAAGTTAAGCAACTTAACCGTTTACTCACACCAGACCCATGTCTGACCCAAGTGTTTATTTATGTTTTATATAAACTCTTGGGTACTCAAATTTTTACGAGTAGCCAAGGGAGTCAGGTTTGCTTTGACGAGTTATCTGGAGGAGCAATGGAGCAGGAAGCTTCAGCGTTTATAGAGATATAGTAGTTCCGTTGTGTTGATCTCTGAGTATTTTGTTGAGTTGTATTTGAGTTGTAATAACTAGACAGGTGTTTATAACTGTCTAGTATGTGTTGTATATGCTGTGTAACTCTGATAGTTGTTGTATATGAAACTATGTAATAGTTTATGTTATTAATATAATTTATTCATTCCGCTGTTTAGATTCTGTTGTTGTTTCTTTCTCTCTTCTCTTCTTTTCTCTTTTCTATCCCTTTCTTTCTTACTAACGGTGCGTCCTTCTGTGGAGAGAAGGTCGGGTCGTCACAAATTAAATAACCTGGGAGTTTCCTTTACAATGCATACCTGGTGTTCATTTGATAGGGAGTTAAGGACCATAAATTAAATGGAGAATGGGGTTTAAAAATCTGGACTATAAATATTCAGATATGGAGATAAATTAATCATGTTGAATTTTGTGCTTTGATTAATTACAGGGTGAAATTGGGAGTATAAAAATCTGAGTTTGCTTGTTCAGAAATGAATCAAGTATTATATATGTATATATAAATATTTATTCTGATAGTTAACTGGGTATTGTTTATATGAATGATTGTGCCTTAGTATCACTTGAAATTAACCAATAATATGCTAAATTAGGAAGACATTGCAAGTTCTCCAAAAATTATGAATATGTGTACAAATTGATAAATGCTCATACCAGTGAAAACTGACCCTTTTGGTTGCCCTTGCCATCATCTGGGTGTCTCATTGATATTGGGGCAGCTCAGTGAATTGCTTGCAGGAAATTGAAGTTGGCTTGATGGATGAAGATGGCAATTAGCTGCTAGTATAAATAAGAGAAACCAGTTTTAGAATCTGTAGTTGCTTTGTAATGAATTTATTAGTCAGATTTTATGTAGTGACTGAAGTTACTTGTAGGGAGATTTCTAAGTACTTGGATTAAAAATATGTACTTAAGTAAACATGCTAAGAATGGCTATTGATGATGTTTAGTTAACTACTGATTTTATGAATGTCTGACTTGGAGAAATGAGGGGATAGACATATCACATAAATATGATATGTGCACTTGATAATCTCTTACTTTTATTGCTTGAGTTTATATTTTGACTTTGTGAAAACTAAAAGAGCTAAGGTGGTTGATTTTAAAAATGAACTCTCAAGATTTGAGTAGGGATATTTAAGAGAAATGAATTTGTGCATGGCAGATAAGTGATATAGGCATGTGCATGAATTCTGGAGATTTAATATGTATTTGTGTATTTAATTTCAAATAAAATTGTGAAAAGAAATAAACCTGGAGGTTATTATATTTTTGAATAATAGATTGAATACACAGAAGGATGCATTTCCAGGAAATTTAAACTAGGCAAAAACATGCTTGTGTTAGGAGTAGATCTTTGTAGAAGTTTGTTAATATGAGGGACATGGGTTTGCAAGTGGTAAATGAGGGACTATGGCCGGCATAGATAGCCATGGGTCAAACTCTTGTAGCCTGGAACCATTTTATTTCAATACATGAAGTATAAGTGCTTCCAGGACAAAACAAAATAAAACTCCAAGCAACCCACAAATAACACCAAGCATCTCCAATAAAAACACCAAGTACTCAAGTCTGCACCATGATAAGCTTAAAAATGCAAAAAGACTTCAATTATTCAACCTGAAATGATAAATGGAAATTAGCTCCAACTTTCATGCCTGCAAGTATAATTGTTGAAGTGATTTCTTATAAGTACTTGATAATTATCATAAGGTCAATTAAATAACATTTTTAGTGTTAATAAGAAAATTATCTAGGCAGAAAGTCTAGAAAGCATAAAAGGAAATGCACTGTGCATTGCAAAAATAAATATATATGTATCACAATTGCCAAAATGTATCTCTGGCAGTAGAACAAAAATTTAGGGAAGAAATAAATGGTTATGATGTCAACACATATAAAATTTTGTTAGCTCAGAAAGGCAAAGAGGAAAAATACAATTACATATCATCAAATATGTGATTGTCTAAATCTGCTTTGTACACTGGTATGTTTATATTGGTAAATCCAGGGTCTTGGGAAAAATATTTGGAAATTACCTAAATATTCAAATATGGAAAAAATGGGGTTTAGTGGTGAATTCCTTTAGTATGCTTAAAAAAAATCTATGTGTTTAAAAAGGAGGGTCACCATAGTTGGTATCAGAGCTATGTTTTAAATAACATAGTAAATATTATTGTATGCATATGGATGTTTGAATGATTTGAATTATTGATGTTAGATGCTTTTATTTTATGTTTGAATAATAAATGTCTGCATGTGATACATGCATAGTGTGCACATAAATAAAATATACAAAATAAAGACACCAAGAATGATGGGGGTAAACAAACTAACATGGAAATCATATTTATAGCAATATGGTAGGACCAAGACATCACACAGGTGCAGGACCATCACGTGAGCCACCTGTGATAAATGTGGAGGATTTTGTGAGAGCTTTGAGGGATGGAATAGCACCAAGGCATGACAACCCTCATGAGGAGCTCTCCAAACTGCTTAAGACATGCACCAATTTGGGAGGAAAGGATTTTGAAGGCACTGAAGGAGCTATGGGTGTTCAAACTTGGATAAGAACCATGTAGAGAGTCTTTGCATATATGCAAGTCAATGACCAAAGGAAGAGACATATAGCTTCAAGAAGATTGAAGGGGGTTGCACTGGATTGGTGGGAAGTTGTGGTAGCAGGAAGGCCAGAGAATGACATCACTTGGGATCAATTTAAGGTCATGTTTGAGGCTAGGTTTGTCCCAGCATCTGCTAAAGCCACACTGCTAGAAGACTTTATTAGATTAAGGCAAGGAGGCATGAGTGTGAATGAGCACACTCAGAAATTTGAAGGATTGTCCAAGTATGGAATGGTGTTGATAGGGAATGAGGAAGCAAAGAATGCAAGGTACATTCAAGGTTTGAACCCCAGTCTGTCTAGGGCAATGCTGCCATATAAGGACAAAACCTTTGATCAAGTAATTGACCTAACTCTCTCATTTGAGCAACATGATGCCACCAGAGAGAAATTCAGGAACATGAAGCTCAACAAGAAGAAGGGAGGACAGAACAAAGTGCAACCTTATGACAAGAACAAGGCAAACAAAGGAGTTAAAAAGGGGGAAGGAGCAGTAGCACCTGAAAGCAAGAAACTCACTCATTTTTTTAATTGTGGAAAAGCTGGACATTATAGTAACCAATGCCCTGACCCTAAAATACCTAGAGGAGGTTGCTATAATTGTGGAAAGATGGGTCATCTAAAGAAGGATTGCACAGAGACTAATAGAAGAACAGCAAGGAAGGAGAGAGTTTTAAAGAGCATGGTGATATGGTGGAATATGGTACACTGGGATTAATCACAGTGAAATCCAACCTGGTGGAGAAAATTGGTGGCATGCAAGATCAAGATCAAAATTTAAAGGAAAAGAAAGAAATGTTATTAGATAACATTGAGTCGGAGAATTTCAAAATAGATTCCAAGGGTTATTTGAGGAAAAATGAAAAGCTCTGTGTACCAGACATTGCAGAATTAAAAGAAGAAATTTTGAATGAGCATCACAAAACCAAGTACACCATACACCCTGGTGGTACTAAAATGTATCATGATTTGAAAAGGAGCTACTGGTGGCCAGGAATGAAACAAGCAGTGGCAAAATATGTGGCAAAGTGTTTAACTTGTCAGCAAATCAAGCCAGACTATCAAAAGCCCTCTGGCATGTTGCAACCTTTGAAGGTACCTCAGTGAAAATGGGAAAGTATTTCCATGGATTTTGTGTATGGTTTGCCTAGAACTAAGAAAGGTAATGACAGTATATGGGTAATTGTTGATAGACTCACCAAGTCTCCTCACTTTGTCCCTGTCAGGTCAGACAGAAATGCACATAGGCTTGCACAATTATATATTAAGGAAGTGGTGAGATTGCATGGCATACCAAAGACCATTGTAAGTGATAGAGACACTTTGTTCACCTCAAGATTTTGGGAGAGCTTCCAAGAAGCAATGGGAACTCAACTTTGTTTAAGTACTGCCTACCATCCTCAAAGTGATGGGCAAACAGAGATAGTGAATAAAATATTGGAAGAATTACTTAGAGCATGTGTGCTTGATTTTGGTGGTAGTTGGGAGGATCGTATCCACTTGGCAGAATTCACTTACAACAATAGCTATAAGTCAACAATAGGAATGGCTCCCTTTGAAGCCTTGTATGGGAGACCCTGCATGTCTCCTGCCTGTTGGTTGGACGTGGGAGAGGGTGTGATATTGGGGCCAGATCATGTTAAAGAAACTTCCAACATGATTGAGTTAGTCAGGCATAGGATGAAGACAGCACAATCAAGACAAAAGTCTTATGCAGATAGAAAGAGGAAGCCAATGGAGTTTGAAGTAGGAGAGTATGTTTTTTTGAAGGTGTCACCAATGAAGAAGGTGTTCAGGTTTGGGAAATCTGGCAAGCTCTCACCAAGATTTGTAGGACCATATAAAGTCATACATAGAATTGGTACCATGGCCTATAAGCTTAAGTTACCAGAAGAATTGAGTGGTGTACATCCGGTATTTCATGTTTCTCAATTGAGAAAGTGGGTACATGATGAAGGAGCAATTTTAGAGTCACCTACTCAAATTCAAATTCATAAGAATTTGGTCTATGCAAATGAGCCAGTGGGGATAATTGCTAAGGAAGAAAAGAGGCTGAGAAACAAGGTGATTAAACTGGTGAAAATTCAATGGAGCTTGGATCCAAATGACTGTACATGGGAGGTTGAGGACAAAATGAGGGCTAAATACCACAATTTGTTTTCTAATGGAGTGGTATGTTTAAGTAGCTTTATGATAGCTTTCTGAATAATTTTATATATATTGCTTACTTTCATAAAATAAATGTGAGTATGGAGTTGAAACAGACTACGAATTAGTGCTTTTATTTGAAGAATTAGAAAGAAATTATGGGGACATAATTCCTTTAAGGGGGAGGGTATGTAATGACCCTAAAAGAAAATAAAATAAAAATAAAAATGAAAGTTACATTTACTTTAAGAAATTCTGAAATTATAAAATATACATATATATTGCATTAAAACAGAAAAGAAAATTTGTTAATAAATAAAAATTTGCATAGGAGCTTCTGTTTGATAAAATACAAGGAGTTAAGGTGATTAAAAAAATTTGGAGCTCAAAATAAATATAGTTCTATGTCCAGAGAATTTTATAAATACCTATATTTAGTATATGGGGTGTTTTCTGTTTTATTTAAAGATAGAATAAAATGAAAATTAGTAAAAGGATTAAATGTCTTATATATATATAATTTATGCTGGAAATAAATGGCATGACATATGTGATTTTTATTAACACATAAAGATGTATGAAAAGCTACTGTTTTGACTAAAGGCAGATATATATATATATATATATATATATATATATATATATATATACAGGATTAAATAAGAATTTTCATATCTTATATTTATTTCATGCAACTGACATAGTGTGAATGATTTTACATTACATGAATATGTATGATAGTATACATAATTAATGGAAATGGAAGATAGGTAGAAAACACAAAGGGTATTTTCAGTTTCTTTAAACTTATAAAAAATAATAATAATAAAACAATGGGTCACATGCATATGGCATGAGTAAAATATAGTCATGAAGATAGTATGAAGTGTTTAAAATGCTTGATTCCCGAAATAACTAATTGAGGTAACCAACAATGTGCATTTCCAATTAAGGACCACACAGGGGAATGATTTGTGCATGACTATCTAAGGGCATCAAGGAAATTACCCATTTTTCTTAAACCCTAGAATGGTTTTATAAATATCTGCACATAACCATATCCACCATTCTCTCGGGATCAAAACATAAATAAAATAAAATAGGAGAAACATTAGCTTGAAACTCTAGAGGAATCTGCTGTTCAGGGGGAGGGGGATTAAGGCAGTAAAAGGAGAACACTAAGTGAGTATTTATCCTTTGTATGCAATGGCATTAAGTCCTCTTGTAGGCAGCCTAAAATGTCTTAAGTCATTTAAAAATTCTGAAATGATTTGTTATGGGTGAGATGGATGTTTGTTTGTGCATTCTTGTTTGGGGTTTTTAATCTGTATATGGATTTTTAAAGTTAAAATGGTTAGAGCATTCTTGCTCTATTTTATCATTATTAAGTATGGATACAAATTATTTAGGGAATAGGCAGCAAGACAGTGATCTAGCTCATGTTTATTTCTTGGATAATGAAGCATGAAACTAAATATTCATATCATAAGTTAGAGGAGGATTTCTGGGTTAGAAGGACTATGATGCTTAAATTATTCTTAGGAAAAACTATAGGCAAATTGGGGGTATTTTCTGTAATAATGAAAATAAATGGGGAACATGGGGTTGAACCAGAAAGTATAAAGGAAGATAAGTCTTTCTGAAACATGAATGAGTTGTGAGTTTTTATGATTGAATTCAAAAGTAGAAGCTTAATAAAATAAGCAGGAACTGGAGGGGGATTTATCAAAGAAAAATTAAACTGGTCTTTTGGGAGTTAATCAATGATCTGCTTGCTTCAGGTGGGAGCAAGTATATGCATGGTGCAACTACACCCTGAGGCCTTTGTGTGTTGAAATAAATTAAATAACCTGGGAGTTTCCTTTACAATGCATACCTGGTGTTCATTTGATAGGGAGTTAAAGACCATAAAATAAATGGGGAATGGGGTTTAAAAATCTGGACTATAAATATTCAGATATGGAGATAAATTAATCATGTTGAATTTTGTGCTTTGATTAATTACTGGGTGAAATTGGGAGTATAAAAATCTGAGTTTGCTTGTTCAGAAATGAATCAAGTATTATATATGTATATATAAATATTTATTCTGATAGTTAACTGGGTATTGTTTATATGAATGATTGTGCCTTAGTATCACTTGAAATTAACCAATAATATGCTAAATTAGGAAGACATTGCAAGTTCTCCAAAAATTATGAATATGTGTACAAATTGATAAATGCTCATACTAGTGAAAACTGACCCTTTTGGTTGCCCTTGCAATCATCTGGGTGTCTCATTGATATTGGGGCAGCTCAGTGAATTGCTTGCAGGAAATTGAAGTTGGCTTGATGGATGAAGATTGCAATTAGCTGCTAGTATAAATAAGAGAAACCAGTTTTAGAATCTGTAGTTGCTTTGTAATGAATTTATTAGTCAGATTTTATGTAGTGACTGAAGTTACTTGTAGGGAGATTTCTAAGTACTTGGATTAAAAATATGTACTTAAGTAAACATGCTAAGAATGGCTATTGATGATGTTTAGTTAACTACTGATTTTATGAATGTCTGACTTGGAGAAATGAGGGGATAGACATATCACATAAATATGATATGTGCACTTGATAATCTCTTACTTTTATTGCTTGAGTTTATATTTTGACTTTGTGAAAACTAAAAGAGCTAAGGTGGTTGATTTTAAAAATGAACTCTCAAGATTTGAGTAGGGATATTTAAGAGAAATGAATTTGTGCATGGCAGATAAGTGATATAGGCATGTGCATGAATTCTGGAGATTTAATATGTATTTGTGTATTTAATTTCAAATAAAATTGTGAAAAGAAATAAACCTGGAGGTTATTATATTTTTGAATAATAGATTGAATACACAGAAGGATGCATTTCCAGGAAATTTAAACTAGGCAAAAACATGCTTGTGTTAGGAGTAGATCTTTGTAGAAGTTTGTTAATATGAGGGACATGGGTTTGCAAGTGGTAAAAGAGGGACTATGGCCGGCATAGATGACCATGGGTCAAATTCTTGTAGCCTGGAACCATTTTATTTCAATACATGAAGTATAAGTGCTTCCAGGACAAAACAAAATAAAAATCCAAGCAACCCACAAATAACACCAAGCATCTCCAATAAAAACACCGAGTACTCAAGTCTGCACCATGATAAGCTTAAAAATGCAAAAGGCTTCAATTATTCAACCTGAAATGATAAATGGAAATTAGCTCCAACTTTCATGCCTGCAAGTATAATTGTTGAAGTGATTTCATATAAGTACTTGATAATTATCATAAGGTCAATTAAATAACATTTTTAGTGTTAATAAGAAAATTATCTAGGCAGAAAGTCTAGAAAGCATAAAAGGAAATGCACTGTGCATTGCAAAAATAAATATATACGTATCACAATTGCCAAAATGTATCTCTGGCAGTAGAACAAAAATTTAGGGAAGAAATAAATGGTTATGATGTCAACACATATAAAATTTTGTTAGCTCTGAAAGGCAAAGAGGAAAAATACAATTACATATCATCAAATATGTGATTGTCTAAATCTACTTTGTACACTGATATGTTTATATTGGTAAATCCAGGGTCTTGGGAAAAATATTTGGAAATTATCTAAATATTCAAATATGAAAGAAATGGGGTTTAGTGGTGAATTCCTTTAGTATGCTAAAAAAAAAATCTATGTGTTTAAAAAGGAGGGTCACCACACTTAGCAAGGGAGATGGTACCTTTGACCATTTCAGAGTGGAAAAAAGTCGACGCAAATTTAAAGAAAGATTTATGGACTTGTATTCAGGTATGAAATAAGCTGAGAACTTTTTTTATGAGAACATTTAGATGAGTCATAATCCTCTTATATTGTTATCATTTTTCTAGTAAATGACAATTATAACATTGAGTCAAGAAAATCTCTGTAAGCAACTAATTGCAAATGATCATGAATAGCTTGAGAAGTTTCTGTAATCTTGCACTATAGACTGTTATGTGCAAAATCAGTGCAAAATAAAATCTCTGCAAAGCTTAAGATGCTTCACATGTTTTGCATTTTTTCTTTCATACAAGTTAAACACAAGAAATGAATTACCTTTTTGTACAAAATTGAATTGATGAGTTGGTATTATTAATGCTCTCTAAATGAGAAAGTTAAACAATACATTAAATAATCAACTTTAAACACCAAAAATGATTTTAAGGTCTGCATTTCGTAGTTGATGTTTCAAACTTCAAACACAAGATGATCAACATTATTATTGAATGCGAAGAGTATAACTGCCTAAGATATAAATTTTAGTTAACATTTGCTTCAATTGTCATCCAAATACACTGAATAATATTTTATATTGCTTAACGTTGGCTCTTGACCTGTTTTCATTATTCAGTTTACTATATTGCACTTTGAATTTAGTTTTTTGATTTTTGTTGTGCAGTCAGGATTCATGGTGGATGAAGTATACAAGGTTTTATTGCTTAAGATTTTAGGAGTACGATGGAGGGAGGAAAAGTCAAGATTAGTTTCGGCTATTAAAGTAACTTCTACTTGCCCTGACGCTTCCTCTAGATTAGCGATGCTAAAACTGGATACTATAGAAAATGTTCAAGTGTGGAACAACTTTGTTAAGGAAAAGTTGTCAGAGAAATTTGAGGTAATACGGTGTATTTTATTCAGTATAAATTAAAAGGTAAATAATAGTTTATTAATGAATTTCTCCTATGTAGGAAACTAGCAAAAAATTCAAAGCACTGAGAGATAAAAATAAACTTCCACATACAATGAGCATAAAGGGTTATGCGAGATTAGCTGAAGATATGGTAAGAAATGCATGTACATTTACATCAATAATATTTTTTTTCTTTGGTTCGTCTTCTTACTATTATTATTTGCAGAAAAAGGAAACTGGAATATCAAATATTAGTAGAGACGAGCTATGGTGCAAAGTCCATACAAAGAAAAATGGAGACCCACCGAATTCCGTTGTTGCCGATTGCATCGTAAGTTTTTTATTCTTTTGAGATATGAGTGTAGATATTTATTCAAAACTCGTATGTACTTGACATTGAGGGATCAATATTTCTGCGATCCACTCATATATCAACTCATATATATTTTCTACGATCAATATTTCACTACAAATATTAAATACATTGAACTGAACATTGAGGGATGATAGTTTATTCATATTTCATTTTTCTTGAAATGGTCTATTTTGATTTGTAGGCTAAGATAAAAGAGCACAGTAGTGCTCAGAGCTCTCATGGAACAACATCGGTAAGTGGAGATGGGTGTCACATGTTTTTGGAAATGAACATAGGGGAAGGGTGAGAGGACTGGGTTTTGGTGTAGTACCATCTCAAATGGGTGTTTATTCAACTAATTCAAAAAAGGTGATTGCATTGGAAAATCAAGTAACTCATTTGGCGGCTAGAGTAGAAGAGTTGACTAATTTGGTCATGATAGTAAGTTTATATTTAATTAGCTATTGTTAATAAATATGTGATATGTGCTTATGAATTACCAAGTCATCTCTTGTACTTTTACCGAGAAGAAATGATATTGTGGCGGATATGGAGATCCCTGAGGCTCATACATCTCAGGTTAGAATATATAAATAATCCTAAATTAGTATATGAAATTTTGGTTTTTTTGCTGTGAGAAATTGTTGTTCATTAATCATGGTAGTAGTTCAATTAGTTTAATTAGTACACATTTCATTTATTTTTAGAAAAAAAGGAAAAAAATCTTTAGGTGAAACCTTACTCTTTTTTACATAAATAATGTAACTTTTCTGGTGAAGTTCATATTCACATAAATAATGTAGAGAGTAGATGCATTAACTTGACAGTGGTAAAGCCAAAAAATGTCACTAAGGACTTGTATGGTTGAAAGATGAAACCTTACTCTTTTATACATAAACTGTCTAAAGTACCATCACAAAAAAATGAGTAGCTAAAAAAATATTGAAAAAATAAAATAAAGATCTAGAGAAGCTCAATATATTTTTGTTTTCTTTATCAATATTTATGTTAACTATTTTGAATGTAAGTAGTGTCACATTTTGCATCTTAACAAGTGAACTTTAATGAAAATACTGTCATTACAATTGTCAATTTTGATTGAAGGATCAAGAACACCCTCTCTAAATAAACAGTATGAAATTTGTTTTGAATTAATTCATGTTCTTTTAAAAGGCCATTGGTTTTTCTTTTGGAAGGTGATGCACGTGTAAACTTATATTTTACAATATTTATAATGAGTTGGAAGGTTGGATTATTTAGTTCTAGAAAAGGATGAATGTGGAGGTTGGATTGCGGTTGTGAATTGGAGGATGAGTTATAGTTGGAGTTGTTTGGATGGTGGGTGGTGTCATGTGATCTGTGTCATGAAAACTGTTGTGATAGATTTATGTGGATTTTCATAATCTTAAACAGTCTTTGCTGGAAATGTGATAAAACTATTAATGCAATATTTTATCAACTGAAACCACTAATACATGCTATCAATATAATTATGTTATTCACAGAAGATCCTGCATGCATATGCCTATGTTGTTTTGTTAGCAATTTACACCTACGGTATTTCAAATCTTATGTAAATTCTATTTTCTAAATTTACATCGGCTGCACTTAGGATGAAGTTAGCATAAATGTTTTTTTAGAAACAAAACTTCGAATATTTTTTTATTTACACCGATTCCATCTGGTATGAGATTAGTATACGTACTTTCTTTTCCAAATGTACGCTTGCACAATTTGAAATTGCAGTGTAAAATTTTGACTATGCACTAGAAATTGTCTCTAATAAGGTTTGAAAATAGTCTCTTCTGATTTTGTTCATTGATACATGCTTGAAATGATAGATTCTCCATACTTTTAAAATTATATTAGTAGATTACGAATATACACAATACCAAACACATCTATTTTTTTACAAAAAGAAAGTGAAGTAACAGGGGAAAGATGGTGATGTCGGTAGCTGTTGAAGTGGAGGAAGGTTGTGTTAGAGAGAGGTGGTGGGAGATGGTGAGTGAAGTGAAGTAAGAGATGGTATGGCTGTGGTGCGACGGTAGTTTTGTTGGTATTGGCGATTGAAGTGGAAGCTGTAGCGGTTGACAGGGGTTGAGTTGAATGGCTATTGTGGTAGTTCAAAGGGAGGTGGAGTTTGAGACTGTGGAAGTTTGTTTGCTTAGTGTATTAGGTTGAAGGTGGTGTATTGGGATTGTGGTTGCACTAGAGTGTGTGTAGTGAGGCTTGTGATGGTGTTGTAATGAGGTGTATTGGTTATAGTGGAAGAATGTGAAGTTAAGCAAGGAGTAAGTTGTGAATGGTTGAGTAAGAAATAGGTGATGTGGTGAGCAGTTCTTATTTTGGGATGATGATGTGCATGGTTGGTGAAGAGGTATTGAAGGGTTTGTGGCAGTTTAGTTGGTGGTTGATGTGGTAATAGGGTGTTTGTAACTTGAAATAGGGAATAAAATAAAACATAATGCTGAGAACTGAAAATAAAGGACACGAATGCAATTTAAATTTAAAATGCCCTTCTTTATGTTATGGTTATACTCGGTTTTAATGCAAGACAAAAGTCTCCTTGGCTAATTTAACATTTTTACTCAAGTAAAACCAAAGTTTTAAAATTATAACGCATTGAATTTGAATAGAAAGATCTGGGAAAAAATGGATTGGAATGAAAACCCTATTTAGATTACAAGTAAAAGTTAAACCAAAAAAAATCATATATAGTTGAAAAGAGAGGCAACACTTGTTCATATATAGTTTACTTTTGAGTAATTAATTTACTTCTTTATAATGCCGGCTCATGCCACTAAGACGTGTGATTAGGAATACATTGAATTGTTTACTTGCTCAGTTATATGGTATATTGCTTTCTGCATGAGGTCAAAAATGAATAGAGCAAGCATCGACCATTTAATTATGCGACCGGTTTTATCCTTCTAAGTACAATTACGTGTTTTATGATTTCAGCGTTTATTTTTTACATTGCGAATATTTATACTGAACTTTTAGGGTTTAATAGACCAAAATCTGCTAATGTTGTTGTGCAGTAGTGCTTGTGGTGTTGAAGTGGACTTTGATTAAGTATGGAGGGGGGAGTTTGGAAAGGATGTGATGTATGAGAGGAGTGGGATGGAAATGGTGTAGTATGTTTGGGAAAGAAGGCTGTTAACAAGTCTGAAGGTGTATATGGTTGTTGGATGGATCAGTTTGAAGTGGTGTAACAATGATGGAGTAGTTAGTGATTGTGGAGGTGTTGAAGAGGTTATTGTTCAGGGAGTTGGCCGGTTGTGGTGAAGAACTGTATAGGCATGATGCTGGTTTCAGTCGCTATTGAGTATTGTTACGTATTAGCAATAAAGTGATTTACTACTATTACGACCCACACCCAACAACTGCAAATTCTATATATATAACAAAAATAACAGCGGTAAGAAGAAAAACCTTGATTGACTCCTTATGGTGTGGACAAATAGAGTACACCAGAGCTTTATGACCTTCAAATATGTGTTGTGTGCCTCCAAGGAAGGCATCCCATATCTATGAACCACGTTAATGTGTAATCATGTTCTAAGGCTGTGCATTTCAATTTCCACTGGCTGTAAAATCTTTCAGTGTTTTTAGTCTTAACATTTTGATCTGAGGCAGTAGTTAGAATGTAGGTTGAGTTAACTTATGTTGTATTTTTCTATATACATTTTGGGTTTCTCCTGGCCGCTATTTTTGTTGCCTAGCCATTTCTGTTTATTCAAGGTCAGTGCCTTTTTCCTTTGGTCGCCAGGTTGAATGTACAAATTTATCACAATTTTGTGTATTTTAGCCAAATATGTTGCAATGTGTACACAGTTTGGGTTGATACTTATAAGATACTTCAATTTCAATACTATTACCTTCACTATCGTTTCCATAGGAGAAATCAAATTCTACTTCCGCTATAATTCTAGCGAAGTTTAATCTAGTCTCATTAGCTGTATTAGAAAATGACGTAATAGCATTAGCAAATTATATTATAATTTTATATTGTCCAAAGTTTCAATTTTAATTATCCAGCCAATAGAGATATGAATAACTGATAAATAAATATTTTATTAGGGACGTAAAAGACTTGCCTGGATGGTATTTTTGATTTCTGAAACAAGTAAATTAGTTCGATTAGTGAAATTTAAAGCAAGTGCACCGTAGAGGTCATTCTGACCAATATAGTTGAAGTAGGTGTTTTATGAAATTGAAAGTCGGTTTACTGGCTATGAGTCTTTTGTTGTAATTTTTTTTTGGTTTTTATTTGTAGAGCTATCAGTAAGGCTTATTGATGTTATTTAGTTTGTTCAGTTCATATTTATTTACCCTATATTTCAAAACGTTAAAACCACTAGAGTATGTCAAATATGATGAATACTGTAATATAAACCTTGTTCCATACTTACCTTTTGAATCTCAGTATTTTTATATAACCTTGTTCCATGGTTTTTTGCTTGCAGTCACACCGCGAGAGTAATAATATGCAGGTTCAAGATCAGCTTATCGTGGATGGTTTGGTGAAAAAAAGGTGCAAGCTATTGGGTTGGCAGAAGAACGTAGTTGTAGAGGTGACGATAGCAAGCACTGATCCTGATGCTTCAGTACATTTTGTAAAGCTTGGAGCAAATTCTTGGAAAGTATGGGTTAATGTAGCAGTGGAACCAGAAGCCTTTTTATTTAGGCTAAATTCAGAGATGCAGACTATCAAAGAGGCCGTTGGATCAACCGTCGCGTGGCATAAAGACTTCATCTCTGTGGTATAGTATGATTGTACTTAGAACATGATATTTGTAGCGGACTGTTATGTGTTAATGCTTTATGTATTTGGCATGTAAACTTATCTAACCTTTTGGAGTGTTAGAATTCTATGACTCTAGCTTTTAGTCTTTTCGTATGTGATTTTAATTATTTTACGACAATATTTAGTATTAGTATAGATGTATTGCATGGATGCTGCTGTAATATTTTTAAAATTTGCATTTATTTTGCAACGGGCAATGTGCGTTGTTATATGAGCTTCTTACAACGGTCACTGCAGGTTGTTATATAAGATTTTTACAACGGTCAACACACGTTGTTAAATAGGTATTTTACAACGGTCAATACATGTTGTGAAATAGGCTATGCAATTAGTGTGGTTAGTCTATTGCAACGGGTTATGGCCGTTGTATTATAGTATATTGCAACGGGCAACACAAGTTGTTAAATATGCTTTTTACAACGGTCAATGCATGTTGTGAAAAAGGCTATGCAACTAGTATGGTTAGTCAATTGCAACGGGTTATGGCCATTGTATTATAGTCTATTACAACGGTCATAACCCGTTGTAAAAAGGTATACTGCAACGGTTTTTACAACGTGCATTGCCCGTTGTAAAATGTGGTGGATCTATTACAACGAGGCCTATTACAACGGGCACATGCCCGTTGTGAAAACCAGATTACAACGGGCATTGCCCCGTTGTAAAAAGACTGTTTTGTTGTAGTGTTTTTAGTTAATCACGATCGAAATGCCGCACCGTGGTCAGCCACCGCGACCGCCTCCTTGCCCAATCACTAACGCGCACGTGAATCCTGGCACGAGAAAACCAATGTGATACCACTCGCTTGGCCTCGCGCTCCCTACTGTAGCCGCCAGCGACCGTGTGCGCCACGTCCCCAAAGCCATGCCGCCACCCTCCAAGTCAACTTGAACGATCGATAATTTTTTTTTCTTTCTACTTCTTTCCATTGAGTCGAATTCTTCTTTCTCTCTTTTTTTTTAATTTGATTTAGTCGATTTCCATTTTTGAGGAAATAGAGAGGGAGTATTTGAGATTTTAAAATTTTGACTTCGTTCTTTCGTGGATTTAACTAAAAAGAAGGGGGAGAGGACATGATTTATGAAAGAAAGGGTTCGACGTGTTTTAGAAGGCAGGTCTTAATTTTGACAGGTTATATAATATTATTTAATTATAAAATATATTGTTTTAGCAACTTAAAATTCTGATCTCCTATTGAGGCGTGCAGCTAGGCGTTTATAATGTTATATCCCTATTCCGAACGCAATGGAAAAGGTTTCGAGTCCTACTTCGATCGTATGGAGAAGATAGCTTTTTGGACCCAAATATTATATGAAATTTCGATATTAATTTCAACGCGTTTCTATCCCGTACCATCAAACGATAACTCCAAAAACTATAAAATTTGTAATCCGTTAATAATACATTATTAGGGATCCAATGGAATAGGTTTCGTCAAATTCCGTGACTTTGCCCTAGATTTCTATTTTAACGCGTCGATTAAATCGACGATTTCCAAAATTTACGAAATCGCTTGAAATTTTCAGTTTTAAAATCTTACTAACAAAATTATAATTAAAAATGCAATATTTAAACCATTTAAATATTCAAGATTAACCGTTGAAAAATCTGTGTCGTTACATTTTACCTCTTTTGCACTTGGTTAAAATGTTAAGATCCTAAACAATTTCATTTACTCTCGCTTTCCATTTTCTTTTTGAAAAAGAAAATATTGGTGAGTTCATGTGACGCCCCACCTCTATGCTCACAATAACAAAGGTTATTACAAGGTAATAACGTCTGCTATTGCGAAGAATAAGGCTTGTTAAAAGCGACCATCCGTAAGTTATGTCTTAGACGAGTATTGATTACATCGATAGGAGTTGTGTAATTACTCCTACGATATACATTAAATCCAAATCAAAAACGAAACCACGGTGGCTTATGAAAAATTCAGAACAACTCATAATAGCAACAACACAGATAAGTATAATCACATCAGAACAGAAATATCAGATATAGTGGAAGACAAGTCTGGATACATGCTACAACACTCGATGGTTCTCATCAACCAAATGTACATATACATAACCATCATAGCATACATGAAATGAGAGTCAGTACACCAAAAGTAACACCTCGAAGCCTAACCAAAAGATGAGGTGAAATCCCAAAAGCTGAAGCAGCAACTGAATCAGAGATAGCGATTATCCTGAAATAACTCGGTCTGACCCGAGTATTATTTAAAAGAAAATAATAAACGGATCAGTCTAATTTGAACTTAGAAATACGTGTATGATAAATAACACCAAAGCAAGTTAATCATAACCTCGAATGAGACTATTTAACATAAATAATCAACATAGTTTAAATAAAGAAATCTCATTAAACTCCATCAAAATCAATTTCCAAATTCATAATTGAATTCAAAACAGCAATACACAAAAATCTAGAAATCAAAATAAGATAAATAGAAAAATCAGCATAAAAGTGGATCGATCCCAGCATATGGTGAGTCTAAGCTACGCCGCACATGCATCTCATATGGCCGAAGCCTACCAAGTACTATCATCATAATATTTGGCGCCCAACGAATGACCCGAAGGTCCAACAAATGACCCGAAGGCCTAGTACTGGTAATTGACCCGAAGGTCCAGCATAGTGGCTCGAAAGCCCAACAAAATCATCAAAATTTTCAAACAGCAATTCCACGACAAATATTTCAATTAACAAGTCCGGAATTAACTAAATTAGTAAAAGTGTGGTTCCATATTCCGCACTTTTGCTAAATCGTTTAAATCTTATCATCGTTTCCTTGAAAGTGCAAAATTGTGTATTTTATATAAATAATTTTTACATTCTCAAATGGACAAGTCCGGAATTAAGCAAATCAGTAAAAGTAAGGGTTCATAGTCCTTAATTTTGCTGAAGCGTTTAAATCGATTCCTCATTCATTTGAAAGTGTAAATTGTGAAATTTTTGGAAACAATTATATTTAAAAAGATTTAAAAACACGTGATTAAAACATCAACTTCTATAGCAATTTCGACAAGGAAATTGCGCTTCACAAAACACCATAAAAACAGATATAAAATCAGCGTTGCATGTTTTCTTGATTGCAAGATAGCCGCTTGAAAATTCACTTTAAATTGACGGTTACTGAAGTCAAAACAACAGTAATTTTATTCGTAAAAAATCTCAATAAAATAATACACTTCAAATATAGACACCGGGGTAAAAATCCGTTATAAAAATAATGGCAACAAAATATGTTTCAAAACAAAACACCGGTTCAAAATAAATTAAACATTTGTCTACACTACTCATATATGCATCAAATATAGCACTGCCTGGGCACTAACTATATGCACGCACTTACTAAATTATAAAGAATGGCCAGGGTAATACTATATGCACGTACGCACCAATATAAACAAAAATAATTTGAACTAGACTTAATAACGTGCAACATACTAACCTGGGCATTACTACTAACATGCTGACCTACTCTCGTGCTATACAACTTGCACGCGACCTGGGCAACACGCACGTATAAAGAAAGTCCTGGGCATAGTTTTTATACATCTTTGCACGCAAGAAATAAAAAGTGGTCTAGACAACATTTTCGTATACTATGGCATGCACAAACGAAATAATATAGACAAAAATATAAACTGGAACTGTTACTAACGTGCATAACATTCACGCAAGTAAAAATGTAAAATCAAAGAAGACTTGGCCATATGCTGCAAGGTAAAAAGTTGAAAATGCATAACGTGCATGCATGCACGGAAGAAAGTACATAAAGGTGCCTGGACTCAGTCACTTTGCACGCATATTTGCAATTCAGTAATGAAGTAGAAAAATAAAATGACAGGTACTCATTTTTGCCGCACGTAACAAAAATAAGGCCTGGAACTTGATTTTTGTGCATAACATGCTTGCATAAAAATATTTTGCCTAAACAAAGCCATACGTACCTACGTAAGAAAATATGTAGCCTAGACTTGCCTTCGTTTTACACCTATTTGCAAACACGAATTATAAAATGAAAAATGAAGAAGACCTGAAACCTAGACCTAGTTTTCTTTGCAATACAACGTCATGCACATACGTGACTATCAATATGCACACAACTACAAATGTGCAGGCATGTAAATGATGCCTGGGCACTGTAATTTTGCACGCATAGTATGAAATAATGAAATGCATAAAAAAATACTACACTCGAAAATTTCCATAACCTAAAATATTGCATACAAAACGTAAACAACTTAACCAATGAAAATTTTGCAACCATAGTTTTAATTAGAAGTGTGAGTTTGCACTCACCTCCAATTTAATTCAGAACCGGTTTGCAACCTAGATCCAAAAGGAGCAAGAACTTTGAAAATGCCATTAATGCTTTGCAGTGCTATTAGAATCTTGAAACGAAAGAATGAGGAAGTGCTTACTTTTCCTTTACCAATTTTGTGCACAAGTCAAGCAAAAGAATGTGCTGGCAAGGCTTATGGTTCATTTGCATTTATGTGAGAAACACGCATAAGTAACAAAAGGACAGGCCGCATAAAATGATGATGGCAGCAAAGCAAAGTGTTCATACTTTTGCTTTAAAAATTTAGTGGTGGAAGCAAAAGTGTTTCAACTTGTTTCTAGTTGGCCTATTCTCACGTGAAGAAGGCCATATGCAGTTCAATTCCAACGTGCACCACTTTGAAGTATTTACTAACTTTGTACTAAATTTGCAAATTCTTTTTTTTTCAATTTAAAATTTCTATTTTTAATTTTTATTTCGATGGTAATCAAAAATCACGGTTGTTACAAACTCCCCCCTTATAAAAATTATGTCCCCATAATTTTCATACTAGAAGTTGTTTATAACACAAATTATTCATCACAACAAAGATTTATATAGAAAAGATGAATAAAGAATGCTTACCCCCACCCGAAGAGGAGAGAAAACCGGGATAGGAATGCTCGATGAATTCTTTGGTTTCCCAAGTGCAATCTTTGGGGTTTGCGGACCATTGAATTTTCACAAGTGGGACTTCTTTATTCCGAAGGTGTTTAACCTCCGAAGCTAGCACACGAACAGGATTTTGCACCATAGACAAGTCGGGTGAGATCTCAAGATCTTGCAACACATGAGGATCAATAATAGAATCCGAATCTCTAAGGCATCGACGAAGCTGGGATACATGAAATACGTCGTGAATTCCCGAAAACCGAATAGGTAGCGATACACGATAAGCAACAGGGCCAATGCGTTCCGTAATAGGAAATGGTCCAACATATCGAGGAGCCAATTTCCCGGAGCTACTATAACGCACCACCCCCTTCATCGGAAAAACACGAATGAACACGCGATCGCCTACAGAAAATTCCAAAGGCTTCCTACGATGATCAGCATAAGATTTCTGCCTATTCTGAGCCTCTTTCATTCTTTGTCTGACAATATCAATCTTCTTAGAAGATTCACGAATAAAGTCGGGACCGAGAACTAACTTTTCCCCGGATTCCAACCAACAAGATGGTGATCGACATGGTCTTCCATAAAGGGCTTCGAAAGGAGCCATACCGATACTGGATTGGAAACTGTTGTTATAAGAAAATTCAACAAGAGATAAGTGGTCTTCCCAACTACCTCTAAAATCAAGAATACAAGCGCGAAGGAGATCTTCTAAGACTTTATTCACCCTTTCAGTCTGACCATCAGACTGTGGATGATAAGCTGTAATGAGATTGAGCTTAGTACCCAAAGCTTTCTGAAGACTCTGCCAGAAACCACTAATGAAAAGCAGATCTCTGTCACTAACAATGGAACTAGGATGACCATGAAGTCGAACGACTTCTTTAATAAAAAGCTTAGCCAACAAAGGAGCAGTCCAATTGGACTTGATAGGAATAAAATGGGCTGATTTGGTCAATCGGTCAACAATCACCCAAACACTAGTATGGCCCGACCTCGAACGAGGTAGACCATCAATGAAGTCCATAGAAATTTGATCCCATTTCCATAATGGAATCTCAAGAGGCTGCAAAAGACCACTAGGACGTTGGTGTTCCGCTTTAATAAGTTGACAAGTCATGCAACGACTCACATAACTTGCAACATCTCGCTTCATACCTTCCCACAAGTATAAGCGTTTCATGTCAGCATACATCTTACTACTGCCTGGATGGATAGTATACTTAGAACGATGACAGTCCTCAAGAATGTCATTTCTAAGATTAGGGACATTAGGCACGATCAACCTTCCCTTCTTCCGAATACAACCATGAATATCGATATCGAAATCCTTTAGATTATCACTTCGGGATTCCGATTTACAACTCTAAATAAGATAAGAGAGATCTGGATCTTGCTTCTGGGCATCGGCAATACGATCCAACAAACTAGGATGAGCTTCCATGCTAAATAAAAGCACGGGAGAATCAGAAACTGAAGGACGGTCTCTAATATCACAATGAGATAAAGCTTCCAATATATTCCACTCTGCTAGCATCATGGAAACAACAACTTATTGCTTGCGACTAAGTGCATCAACAACTCGATTACCCTTACCAGGGGTATACTGAATATCGAAATCATATGAAGCAAGAAATTCAAGCCAATGTTGTTGCCTCATATTAAGTTCCTTCTGAGTGAAGAGATATTTCAGAGATTTGTGGTCAGTGAAGAGAACAAAACGCTTGCCCAATAAATAATGTCGCCAAATCTTTAGAGCAAAGACTATAGCGGCTAACTCCAAATCATGGGTAGCATAACGAATCTCGTTAGGCTTTAGTTGTCTAGAAGCATAGGAAACTACTCTATCCTTTTGCATGAGAACAACACCGAGTCCATAACCACTGGCATCGGTATAAACAACAAGATCATGATTCCCTTCGAGAACCACTAAGATAGGACCATGAGTAAGGAGATCTTTTAACTTCATGAAAGAAAACTCACACTTATCAGACCAAATAAAAGGAACAGCTTTTCTAGTGAGAGTGGTAAGCGGTAAAGCAATACGAGAAAAGTCCTTAATGAACCGGCGATAATAACCTGCCAATCCAAGGAAACTACGGATCTAAGTAACAGTCTCGGACCTCTTCCAATTCTGAATAGATTTGATCATGGAAGGATCGACAGAGATGCCATCGGAAGAAATAATATGACCGAGAAACTTCACCTTATTCTCCCAGAAGTGACACTTAGAGAATTTGGCATAAAGCTGATGATGACGAAGAGTGCTCAAAACAATCTCCAAATGTTGAATATGATCAGCTTCAGATTTGGAATAAATAAGAATATCATCTATGAAAACCAAGACGAACTTATCGAGATATTCCCGAAATATCCGATTCATAAGATCTACAAAATATGCTGGAGCGTTCGTCAAACCGAACGGCATAACAAGCCATTTGTAAGAACCATAACAAGTACGGAAAGCGGTAAGAGGGATGCTATCTTCCGCAACTCGTAACTGATGAAACCCGGTAGCAAGGTCGAGTTGGGAGAAGAGCTTAGCACCACTTAATTGATCGAACATGTCGTCGATCCTAGGTAATGGATACCTATTTTGGATAGTGAGCTCGTTAAGCTTGCGATAATCAATGCAAAGCCTAAGAGTACCATCTGGCTTCTTAACGAAGACAACGGTGGCGCCCCAAGGAGATGAGCTAGAACGAATAAATTGCTTGGCTTCCAATTCAGATAATTGTTCCTTGAGTTCCTCATTTTCCTTAGCAGACATCCTCGTGGGAGCACAACTGACAGGATGAGCACTAGAGATAAGATCAATATGGAACTCAATTGCCCTCTTCGGCGGAAAACACGAAATAGGCTCGAAAACATCAGAAAAATCGCAAACAACCGGAATATTAGCTATGTCATCCTCCGATTCGAAGGAAGAAATGAGAGCATTCGAAGCATGGTCCATGTCTCGAAACATAATAGATAACTGCTCGATAGCATTGGGATGCTTGAGATATAAAGTTCTTTCAGGGCATAGGATTTGAACTTTATAACGGACGAGCCAATCCATTCCCAAAATCATATCAAAAACAAGATGATCCATAACATGTAGATTCGCATGAAAGGAAAAACCACATAGAATAATCTCAACATCAACACATAACAAACCAAGAGTAGCGGATCCTCCAATAGGATTCACAATCCTCAAAGGGTCGCAAAGACTAACAACATCCAAAGGAATAACATCAACATGCTCCTTTGATACGAATGAATGTGATGCACTCGTATCAAAAAGAACTCTAATAGAACGGCCATGAAATAAAATAAAACCTTCCAAAATAGAAGGAGGAATACCATTGGGCTGAGAAGAATCACCAGAAGCTTTATCAACATTAAGCTTCCCAGATTTGAAACCCTTAGGAGCAATAGGACAATCAGAAACCCAATGACCTTCTTTCTTGCAATAGCGGCAGATACGAGGCTTAGGACAACTACGAAGAAGATGATCCAGAGAACCACAATTATAGCACGCCCTCTGATTAGAAGGTGCACTACTGGGCTGAGAACTAGAGGTAGCTTGCTTCTTCTTCTTCTTCTTGGAAGAAGGATTAGGCTTATGAAATGGAAACCTCTTCTTGTTGGGGTTCTTAGAAACCTCAACCTCTTCACTACTAGCACGTTCCTTTTTGACTACTTCAAGGCAAAGTGCCGAATCAACAAGTTCTTCAAAAGGAAGCTTAAGCTGAAGCAAAAGGACTTTCTTCAAATACTTCTTCAAACCTTCTACAAATCTAAGATTTTTATTACGCGGAGTGTTAATGAACTCAACTCCATATTTGGACAAGGCCTCGAAAGATGCAACATAATAAAAAATAGAGGACTTTCCTTGTTTTAACTCAAGGAAACTACTAGCAAGATTGGCCTTTTCTGATTCAGGAACGAACTTAAGTTCGAAACGTTCCTTAAACTGATTCCATGAGAGAGAGGACTCATCAACTTCCACAATCAAAAGATCATACCAATCAAGCGCACGTTCTTGCAACATGCTAGATGCCATGAGAACGCGATGATGATCTGAAAGATCCATCCGAGAAAATATGCGCTCACTAGCGCGAAACCAAGTCTGAACCTCCAATACACTTTCCGATCCCTTCAAAGGCTTGCCTCCAAGGTGGGAATAGTCACTACACATGTGGGCGTAGGCAGACTTTTGAGTAGGAGCTGTGGGAGTAGCAACAGAAGGCTGAGTACCCCGAAATAGCTCCATGAACTAATCAGCTGATATATAGACTCCGTCCGGATGAGAACTACTAGACGGACCTGTAGTAGAACGCTTCCCTCTACCTCTTCCAGCCATAGGCTGAGAGAACAAGAGAAGATAAGGATTAGTTAAAACAATACAAGATTGATAAGGAATTTAACAAATGGAATACTAAGGAAATATGAAATTCATTCCAAGACATATTCCAACCAGTTAGAGTGGATAAAAGTTTAACAATGAAGGAATAGATTAGAAAGGCACGAATAAAACCCTCGAATAGTTGTAACACATGTTCCATTCTACTTATGTTCCGTGTTTATTATAATTTGTTCTGAATCTCAGCTCTGATACCAAGCTGTGATTCCCCACCTCTATGCTCACAATAACAAAGGTTATTATAAGGTAATAACGTCTGCTATTGCGAAGAATAAGGCTTGTTAGAAGCGACCATCCGTAAGTTATGTCTTAGACGAGTATTGATTACATCGATAGGAGTTGTGTAATTACTCTCACGATATACATTCAATCCAAATATAAAACGAAACCACGGTGGGTTATGAAAAATTCAGAACAACTCATAATAGCAATACCACAGATAAGTATAATCACATCAGAATAGAAATATCAGATATAGCGGAAGACAAGTCTGGATACATGCTACAACACTCGATGGTTCTCATGAACCAAATGTACATATACATAACCATCATAGCATACATGAGATGAGAGTCAGTACACCAAAAGTAACACCTCGAAGCCTAACCAAAAGATGAGGTGAAATCCCAAAAGCTGAAGCAGTAACTGAATCAGAGATAGCGATTATCCTGAAATAACTCGGTCTGACCCGAGTATTATTTAAAAGAAAATAATAAATGGATCAGTCTAATTTAAACTTAGAAATAAGTGTATGATAAATAACACCAAAGCAAGTTAATCATAATCTCGAATGAGACTATTCAACATAAATAATCAACATAGTTTAAATGAAGAAATCTCATTAAACTCCATCAAAATCAATTTCCAAATTCATAATTGAATTCAGAACAGCAATACACAAAAAACTAGAAATCAAAATAAGATAACTAGAAAAATCAGCATAAAAGTGGATCGATCCCAGCATATGGCGAGTCTAAGCTACGCCGCACGTGCATATCATATGGCCGAAGCCTACCAAGTACTATCATCATAATATTTGGCGCCCAACGAATGACCCGAAGGTCCAACAAATGACCCGAAGGCCTAGTACTGGTAATTGACCCGAAGGTCCAGCATAGTGGCTCGAAAGCCCAACAAAATCATCAAAATTTTCAAATAGCAATTCCACGACAAATATTTCAATAAACGAGTCCGGAATTAACCGAATTAGTAAAAGCGTGGTTCCATATTCCGCACTTTTGCTAAATCTTTTAAATCTCATCATCGTTTCCTTGAAAGTGCAAAATTGTGTATTTTATATAAATAATTTTTACATTCTCAAATGGACAAGTCCGGAATTAAGCGAATTAGTAAAAGTAAGGGTTCATAGTCCTTAATTTTGCTGAAGCGTTTAAATCGACTCCTCATTCTTTTGAAAGTGTAAATTGTGAAATTTTGGAAACAATTATATTTAAAATGATTTAAAACACGTGATTAAAACAACAACTTCTATAGCAATTTCGACAAGGAAATTATGCTTCACAAAACACCGTAAAAACGGATATAAAATCAGCGTTGCGGGCTTTCTTGATTGCAATATATCCACTTGAAAATTCACTTTAAATTGACGGTTACTGAAGTCAAAACAACAGTAATTTTATTCGTCAAAAATCTCAACAAAACAACACACTTCAAATATAAACACCGGGGTAAAAATCCGTTATAAAAATAACGGCAACAAAATACGTTTCAAAACAAAACACTGGTTCAAAATAAATTAAACATTTGTCTACACTACTCATATATGCATCAAATATAGCACTGCCTGGGCACTAACTATATGCACGCACTTACTAAATTATAAAGAATGGCCAGGGTAATACTATATGCATGTACGCACCAATATAAACAAAAATAATTTGAACTAGACTTAATAACGTGCAATATACTAACCTGGGCGTTACTACTAACATGCTGACCAACTCTCGTGCTATACAACTTGCACGCGACCTGGGCAACACGCACGTATAAAGAAAGGCCTGGGCATAGTTGTAACAACCCTCATATCTATCGATTTTATATTTAAATATTTTATTTAAATATTTTATCGTTAGTCGGATGTTAGTCCGAAAAGCTACTTTTTGCATACGGTCAAATTAGGACTCGAGACCACTCCCATTGAGTTCAAAATGACGTTTGCGATCTTTTTGAGTGTAAACTTCGATATGTTTGGAGATAGTGAAATTTTCGACACTTTTTCCCGCCTTTGACTTTGGTTTGGACTGCACCCCTTTAGTTCAGCCCAACCCTCTTTCTCATTTGTTCAAACACTTCAAGCTTTGTCAAAAATGGTGGTGGGAAAGAGAAATTAAAACTCCCAACTCAAATTCTATTGCAAATCCGAGATTCAACATCAAATTCAAGTAGAAGATTGTGGATTCAAGCTTTGGGTTGCTTCTCCTTGCTTTCAATCTTCATCTTCATCAATTTCGTGGAAAAGGTGAGATTTTTAATCTCACATCTCGCCTATAACTGTCATTGGGTTGTTGGAAATGACTTCCTATCACTTTAGCATTAATGTTTGCAACTGGTTTGGATTGAATTGGTGAGAAACTCAAGTTTCAGCGCTGTTTGCAAATTCTGGCTCTAGGTCGTTCTGCCCTCCTTAGGTCGTCCAGGCTGCTAGCTCGCGTGTTGAAAAGTCTCCACTTTCTTAGGTCGTTCACGAGTTAGGACTTAGGTCGCTTGCGTGCTTAGGTCGTTCTGGCTTAGGTCGCAGGGAAATAGGTCGTAAGTCGAAACAGCTTTAAGTCTTAGGTCGTTGCCGACCTAAAATTCCAAGGCAAATCACTGAGTCGCTCCAATTTTGTTAAGTCTTAGGTCGTTGCCGACCTAAAATCCCCAGGCAAAAAGTTAGGTCGTTGCCGACCTATAATCTCCAGGCAAAAAGTTAGGTCGTTGCCGACCTATAATCTCCAGGCAAAACGTTAGGTCGTTGCCGACCTATAATCCCCAGGCAAACTTTAGGTCGCTCGCACTGGCTTATCTCGTAGGTCGTCTCCGACCTAAGCTTCTTTTCCATAAGTCGTTCGCGAGTCAAGTGTTAGGTCGTCTCCGACCTAACGCCCTCGTCACCTTAGGTCGTAGCTCGTAAGTCGCTCGACCCTGCTAAGTCTTTAAGTCGCTCGAGTTAGGTCGGCCAGTATATCTCGTAGGTCGTCGCCGACCTTACACTTGGTCTTTTTAGTTCGCGATTTCCTTAGGTCGTATGACCTATTTTTCACTAGGTCGCTGGACTGCTTGCCTTCACTAGGTCGAACCCTGTATTACTCTGCGTAGGCAATCTCATCTGAAAAACATTTATCAGAATTTCTACTTTGATGGTTTTGGGACTGACTTCTTTGGACTTTACTCACGTCTTCGAACGTGAATTGATTTGTTCTACAATCATTTTATGACTTGTCACTTTAAAGATATATGAAGGTTTCAATACTAATAGTAAATATCAAAACTCTTCCATCAAAGCGATTTCAACACTATTTTAAATATCAAAAGTTCGTTTTCTCAAACCGATTTTCAATCTACTAGTATATACAAGCCTTTACTTCACTCGAATGAGAAATCGACTTAAACGACTTAGTAAAACGAGTGGTATGAAATGCTTGCGTTCACTTCGTCGGTTAGCTCTTGGACTTGTTCGATTGAACCCTTTTTGTGACAATTTCCTAGTGAAGATTTACAGCTTGTTCGTAAATATTTAAGTTAAGCAAGTGGTTATGGGACATGAAGCTAAACTCATGTATTTACTAGCTTGTTGTGATTGACACTTCCTTATGATCATGACGATCATTTTTGTGATTTAGACTAGCGATTGAGCGATGTCTCTTTGTCTACGTGGGAGACTATACCCCGATTATGTGATGTTTCGCCATCACATTTCTAGGGTAGCACCCTACGGTCTTCGGGCCATTCCTGTGTGAAAATTTAATGGATAGCTTCCATGAGATAGCTTCTCGTCATGTGTTTACGCGTAGGTGAGTTTTCATGCTCCCATTCATGTGTTAGGCCTCCCCCCTTTTTATGTGTTTTCTGGATTTCTGATGATGATTTCTGGAATTTTGTGCTTCACCAATTTTCATGATTTTCATTGATATGATATCTGTTTTTGTGCATTGGTGAATTCATGTGTTATTGACTTGTTATGAATACAAGTTTAGGGTATGATACCCTACCTTATCTTTGAGAAGATTCTTGTGATATTGATTAATCTTTTGTTGATTATCATTTACATACTTATAGTAGTATGTCGTAATAGTTATTTCATGTTCATGTCATGCCATTTACTTTATACCATATCATCTGATATTTATAGTTAGACTGATCCGTTTATTATTTTCTTATAAATAATGCTCGGGTCAGACCGAGATGTTACAGGTGCTTCTGCTTGACTTCTCTTCAGGATATTTCTGACTTTTGGCTAACTACATAGATTAGTAGTTTTTGGATGTACACCTTTGAGATATAGACTCTATGTTGTGTACTTATTCTTTTGTATAGCACGTGATGCTATTCTTTTGTATTATCGTGGATCTTTCTGACCACTACCCTGATGTACACTTTCATGTGTTATATATTTATTCATATCTTCTTCCGCCTTTGTGATATGGATGTCTGTGACTGATTTATGTTATGATTATTCCTATGTTTGTTTTCCGAAGATTATATATAGCCACCGTGTGATAGCTTTGTGTTTGTATCGGTATGTCGGATTTCCTCCTTAAAAGATATGCATTCTATTCTATCTGACGTATCGGTGCTCGCACAAAGAAGTTACATGGATGGTCGCTCCTCCACAGCCTTATTCTCCGCGCTAATTGACAGCACTACATCGTAGTGTTCTTGGCTAGCGTGGGTATAGAGGTGGGGCGTCACAATAGTTTTTATACATCTTTGCCCGCAAGAAATAAAAAGTGGTCTGGACAACATTTTCGTATACTATGGCATGCACAAACGAAATAATATAGACAAAAATATAAACTGGAACTATTACTAACGTGCATAATATGCACGCAAGTAAAAATGTAAAATCAATGAAGACTTGGCCATATGCTGGAAGGTAAAAAGGTAAAAATGCATAACGTGCATGCACGCACGGAAGGAAGTAAATAAAGGTGCCTGGATTCACTCACTTTGCACGCATATTTGCAATTCAGTAATGAAGTAGAAAAATAAAATGACAGGTACTCATTTTTGCCGCACGTAACAAAAATAAGGCCTGGAACTTGATTTTTGTGCATAACATGCTTGCATAAAAATATTTTGCCTAAACAAAGCCATACGTACTCACGTAAGAAAATATGTAGCCTGGACTTGCCTTCGTTTTACACCTATTTGCAAACATGAATTATAAAATGAAAAATGAAGAAGACCTGAAACCTGGACCTAGTTTTCTTTGCAATACAACGTCATGCACATACGTGACTATCAATATGGACACAACTACAAATGTGCAGGCATGTAAATGATGCCTGGGCATTGTAATTTTGCACGCACAGTATGAAATAATGAAATGCATAAAAAATATTGCACTCGAAAATTTCCAGAACCCAAAATATTGCATACAAAACGTAAACAACTTAACTAACGAAAATTTTACAACCATAGTTTTAATTAGAATTGTGAGTTTGCACTCACCTCTAATTTAATTCAGAACCGGTTAGCAACCTAGATCCAAAAGTAGCAAGAATTTTGAAAACGCCATTAATGCTTTGCAGTGCTATTGGAATCTTGAAATGAAAGAATGAGGAAGTGTTTACTTTTCCTTTACCAATTTTGTGCACAAGTCAAGCAAAAGAATGTGCTGGCAAGGCTTATGGTACATTTGCATTTATGTGAGAAACGTGCACAAGTAACAAAAGGACATGCTGCATAAAATAATGATGGCAGCAAAGCAAAGTGTTCAAACTTTTGCCTTAAAAATTTAGTGGTGCAAGCAAAAGTGTTTCAACTTGTTTCTAGTTGGCCTATTCTCACGTGAAGAAGGCCATATGCAGTTCAATTCCAACGTGCACCACTTTGAAGTATTTACTGACTTTGTACTAAATTTGCAAATTCTTCTTTTTTTTTCAATTTAAAATTTCTATTTTTAATTTTTATGTCGACGGTAATAAAAAATCACGGTTGTTACAGTTCATCTCGATCTTCACAATCAGATCCAAACTTTGTTGAGAAGGTGATGGATAGGTAATTTCTTAACACAATTTATCGCACGTTTTTTTAGCTATGATAAAAATTGGGGTTTAAAATTACTATGTTGATTGTTTTCTTAAGTAAGAATCTATCTTGTCTAATTTTCATTTATAGTTCCGTATGTAGGTGAATTTAAATTCTCCATTATTTGATTAATGATTTTGGATTAAAAGTTAATAATAAACAATGGAAAATTAGGATAAATAAAAGAATGGGCAATCAGGTCAATTTGATTGTAATTTTATAAGAGGGCTAGTTTGATTAGTACCCATCATAGTGAAAAACATTTTAAAAGAAAATAGCCCCATTATATCCAAAATTGGAGCGTGAATAACAATACCCAATAAAATGAAATTCGATTTATGTAACGACCCGGATTTTTCGACGTTTGATTTGGAATAATTAAATGGTTTTAAATACTGAATTTGAATTTATAGATTGATTTTGAATATGATAATTTGATTTTCATTTATAAAATAAATTCAAATTTTAAATATAGCGACATTTTGAATAATTTAATCATTGAATTTTAATAATTGAATATTGGTTAAATTTTTGTATCTTGAGTTTGAAGCTCGATGAAAATAATTTAAAGGCTTGTAAAATTTATACTAATAATACTGAAGATAATGAAAGTTTTAAAATATAATTTAAAAGTGATCTGTTCAATTTTAAAAATAGCTTGTTTAAATTGACATTTAAAAATAGCCTTCTAAGGTACAGTCTTGGAATTCGACGAAACTAGTTCCATTAGGTCCGTAATAATGTATTATTATCGGATTTCAAATTTCGTAGCTTTTGGACTTATCATTTAATCGTACGGGATATAAACGCACTAAAATTTATATCGAAAATTCAATATAATAATTGGGTCGAAAAAGCTATCTTCTCTATACGATCGAATTGGGAGTTGAAACCTTTTCCATTGCGTTCGGAATAGGGGTATAACATTATGAACGCCTAGCGGCACGCCTCAATAGGAGATCCAGATTTCACGGTATGTGACTCGAGATATTTAAGAATAAAAATAATTAAAAATAAATGGTCAGATCAATGGAACAGTTGAGCCTCCTTCAACACGTCTCATTCCTTATAAAACACGTGACATCCCCTTCCCCTCAATCAATTAAAAACATATTCAATTAAACCGAGCATCCCTCTTCTCCTTCCTGTAATTGAAATCAAATTTGAAATAAAAACCATTATTCTCCTCCTTAAATTCTCGAACGAGAGGAAAAAAATAATAATAAAATAAAATATAATCATCATCACCCGATCGCGCGAGCTTATAGGCAAATGGTAAGGCTCGAATTGAAGGGAGGAGCTCGCATGCGTTAGAGGGATTCGGCGATAGGGGCTGGGTGGAATGTTGGCTCGCGATGGTTAGGTTGTGTTGTGGGTACGCGAAATCGCGATCGTGAGACGATGAAGGGGTCGAGGAGGGAGGCTGACATTTTTGTCGTGCTCGACAGTGAGTAAGAGAAGGGCGGTGGTCAGGCGGTGTCGATGAGCGAGATTGGATGGCCGAGGTCATTATGGTGTCGCGAAATTCATGGAGGCGATCTGAAAGGGTGTGATGATGGGCGTAGGAAAATGGCGGGGGGGGGGGTTGTCGAGCGTGAAGCATATTCGGCAGTGGTAGTGGAGGAGTAGGTGACACGCGCAGTACGAGGCAGTGATGCAGGCGTTCGGTGGTTGGTGATGTTGTGGGGATTGTTGATGCATGGAACATTTACGCGAGAGATTTAAGTGCTAAATGAGGTAATTAATTTGATTTCTATAATTAAGGAATGCCATTAGCTGAGTTAATTATATTATTAAATTCGGATGCTTATAAAAGGTGTAACTATTTCTTGCAAGGTCGGGAATTCTGTAACGACCCATAAATTTCGCTAATTCTCCATTTGATAGCAATGAAGTGAATAACATAATGAAAAGTAAATTAATTGGAATTATTGTAAATTTAATTTTAATTTCTGAATTTTAAGGAAAATGAAGTCTAACACTGAAATTAATGAATGAATCGACGTTAAATTGACCTTTAAATTTGTTTAAATCATTGTAAATGATTGAGAAATATAAAAGTGATAAAAATTGTAAATTTTAGAATTGAAATTAAAAATGGGTCTAATTAATTAATTATTTATTTATTTAAAAAGGGTAAAAATAGCCATTTTGGCCACTGACTCGGATTTCGACGAAACCTATTTCATCGGATCCGTAATGGTGAATTATTGTAGGACTTCAAGTTTCGTAGCGATCGGACTTGTCGTTTGATCGTACGGACTCGAAACGCCTTGAAATAAATGCAATTGAAATCAATTTGAAAATTTTGATTTTAGCATAACTTCTTCATACGATGGAATTTGGACTCGAAACCTTTTCCATTTCATTTAAAATATTTTAAAACATCTATTTTGATATATGGGTTGACCTAATTTCATTCCGGAGTAAGAACGGGCTTTTGGGCCACTTTGTCGTTAGCGCGTATATCCAATAGATCCGATCCACCCTATTTTCTGATTTGTCTATAAATACCTCGTTATAAACCCTAATTGTTCCTCATTATCATTTTTCTATACATACATTTCCTTCTTAGCTCCTCATTCCAATGGCAGACAAAACCTAATTCCCAAATTCCAAAATCTAATTCAAAAAAAAGGGAAAAAAATTGCAAACCTGCAGCACGAGTCGCGCTTCGGGTTTCAGAGGCAAAAACCCTGGAGATACTTCGGGTCAGGAAGAAAATGACTCGGGTCTCCGGGTCGTTTTGGCAAAAACTCAGAGCAAGCACCTGGGATTTGAGGCAGCGGAACGAAGTTGAACCCGAAGTCGACCCAGGACCAGAATTTTTCAATCTTCAAATTTTCATAACTTTTTCATACGAGCTCGGATTCATGCGTGGTTTGTTTTGCTAGGATCGTATCGAAATTTCAGACACTTTGACGCTAGTTTGGATGAATTTGGAGACTGTTCAAATTTTGGGTTTAAATTGGATTTAAATTCAATTTAGATCCAAAGGTGAGTGTTTTAACCCACTCACAACTACTAAAATTTCTTATGTGTGTTAAATTAATTGTTGATGTGATTAAAAGTTTATTTATGACTGTTTGGCATATTTTTAATCATCAACTCAGTTAAATTGAATTTTTTGGAT
This sequence comes from Allium fistulosum, assembly GCA_030737815.1. Classification (NCBI taxonomy): domain Eukaryota; kingdom Viridiplantae; phylum Streptophyta; class Magnoliopsida; order Asparagales; family Amaryllidaceae; genus Allium; species Allium fistulosum. The sequence goes on along the minus strand of CM060906.1, from coordinate 99,602,606 downwards.
TAGGTTGTTATTTAATTTATTATTGCATTTAAACTGCCAGTTAAATTATTATTTGATTTATTATTACATTTAAACTGGCAGTTAAATTGTTATATAATTTATTTTTGAATATAAACTGCCAGTAAATACCTGTTATTTATTTTCTGTTCTGTATTGATGTTATTGTTGAATTGGATGATGATTGTGATAAATGGTTGATGGTTGATATTGGATGAATGGATGTTGTATTTATATTGTTATAAACTGCAAGTTGTTATGCATTTTTATTTCATTTGGGATTGCGGTTTGAAATGATATAACCATATTTTTATTTTTAAATTGCGGATTTGAAATGATAAATATCCGTATCACTTGACCATAGGATAGAAAATCATATACAGACACCGTCGGTCTATATATATATATATATATATATTTGGAATGATTTCTATGGGTTTTGGAAAAAAAGAGTTTATATATATACTAATTTTGATATTATATAAATATTATTTTATATAAAGTTAAATTCTAAAATTTAAGCTACGTATAACTTGATGATGTTTTAAGTTTGATTTACGAATATTCAAGTTTGAGCTTTATTTAAGGGATATTGAATTTATTAAATAAATATTTCTAAACTAAATAATAGTAAATTGAATTAAGGTATATATAAGATTATCAGATTAGGTTGGGAATTTGGAATATTTAAAGACTTGAAATATATTAAAATTGAAATGTTTTATTTAAATTAAGGTATTATTGTTTTCAATGTGTTAGTTTTCAAAATTGTTATAACTTTGAAAGTAATATGGTTTGAAAAATGAATTTATTTGAACTAGAATTTATTTAAGAATTATCTGTGAATATATGGATTGGAAACCTATTGAAATTGAAAATTTAGAATATGACTTCAAAATGTGGTTTGGGTTTAAGATGATTTAAAAGAATATTTCAAGTTTATCTAAATTAAAGAAAGATTTGTGATTGGAAATTGGGTTTTATTTAAATAAGATATTATTGAATTGTTTTGGAAATGAAAATGATATATTATTGAATTGGGTTTCGAAATGGAAATAATACATTGATAATTTGGGTTTGAAATAGCAATAATATTTTGGTTTTAAAGTATATACTATTTTGAAGTAAAGGATATGGTTTTGAAATGGAAAAAATAGTTTTGTTTTAAAGTATATACTATTTTGAAGTAAAGGATATGGTTTGAAATGGCAATAATATTTTGGTTTTTGAAGTATATACTATTTTGAAATAAAGAATATGTTTTGAAAGGGCAATGATTGTGTTTTTAAAAGTATATATATTTTTAAATGACCACGGTGTTATAATAACGTTTGGTTGTTAAAGAGACCGGGATCGGATATGGACATACTCTCTGTCGATACCGAAAACCACTTTGACAACTGTGTACGCGGTGTAGTTTCCAGAATGAAGTAGGATGGTGGCGACGATCCTAAGGTATATATGTGGACCCAACTCCCGTGAGTTGGCATAAGGTGGCTAAAATAGGAGCAATCTCGGACCAGTGAGGTAGCACCTCTTATCGGACGCACTTCTTCGATGCCATTCTATTACTTTGTGATTTTTGGTGGCCACCCTTGATTTGGGAGTGTTGTTTGAGGTGGAGCGGTAGTGGCTGCTATGCGTTTCCATCAGTCCGTGTGCGTACTTGGTATATCTACCCTGGCATTGCCTTGTGTGCTGTGTCACCTACCATATCGAGCTTTACTACGAGTTATGATTTCTCCCGTAGCCTGTGGAGTATCGAGGGTAGCCCCTATTTTGGGAGTATGCTAATACTGGATAGACTACTGGGACTATTACGTGTTAAGGTGGAAAATGTAAAGCCTTAATGCTATTTAAAAGTATATTTATTTTATGATTAGACATTATTATAATAGCGAATATTACTACATAGTAAATAGTTTAACGGATCCTTAGGGGATGTGAATCCCGAGCATCTCTTAAGTTACTGCACTCATGTTAGACACTGGATAGGAGATGTCAAATCCCGTAAACATCTCTGACGCCGTTCAACTCATATGTTTATCATTGATTTAACTTACATAAGATCTTTTAGTTCTGACTCGAGTGTTTTGTCTTTTCAATTCGCTTGGGTCAGCCTGAGCATTTCAGGATTTGAAGGCTCTATTTCTGGAGGACGAAGACGATGATTTTATTACTACTATTTATTATATTCCACTACACCATTGTATTCCGCTGCATTAATTATCATTCTATGGTATGTGTAACTCTGATATGTATTGTATAAGTATAATCAAATGTTTTGTAAAACAGCTTCATGAACTGTTATTTGATTATTATATTTTATCGTTCCGCTGCAAGATTCTATTTTGTTTCTTTTATTTCTCCACTTTTTCTTATTTACCCCATAACAATACGCCCTTCTATATCCAGACTGCGAGGAATCCGCCATAACCAAGGGTTGCCCCCTATCCATGTTTCCAGACTGCCCCCTAAGTCCCCGAGGAAATTCTGGCACATATTCCTCATCACATACTCCGGTATTCCTATCGACGTCAGGCCGCGTAGCGTCATCCGGTATCCCTCCATGAACTGGTCCAGCATTACCTGGTGGTGTGCCCCCGAGTCTAGGTCCATCTAGATTGTTAGCTGTTTGTTGATTGGGAGCTGCCCCCTACTAAATCACTCCATCTGTCCGCTGGTTGAGTTCCCCTGGTCCAGTTCCAAGAACTTGAGCACCTGTAGTTCCTGGTTGTCCAAATTCCCTAAGAAGAGCCCGCATCATCTCCTCTTGCCGTTTCATCATCTGCTCCTGCATAGAATTCATCATCACCTGCATCTCGTCCCGAGTTATGTAGATGGATGCATGATCCTTTCTAGCTCCAGAAGAGGCCGCTTGACTTCCTTCCTGATTGCTCCTTTCCGCTGCTTGCTTCCTTGTTGGTGGTCTAGCCATTGCTTTCTAGGATCCAAGTTCGTAACTACAAAATTCCCGAGTGCTTGCGTTCTCAGTGCAAGCACCAAAATGTTAATGCCAAAATTGGTCACTAACACCCAAATGTAAATGAAAGCACCAACTCACAGTCACAGCTCACAGATATGATATATGCAGAGAGTAATAATGTGAAGAACAATCAAAATTCAAATGAAAGCAGTAAAGAACAACAGATTTTATAGTGGTTCGGCTAACTCCGGCCTACGTCCACTCCAGAAGTTTCCTTTTTATTGCTGTAATAATCGATTACAATTACAAAGTAGTAGATTAGACTTAGCCTTAGAAAAGAGAAAGTAAGAGAGCAGCCAGAAGATCCCCCCATCTGGAGACCCACAAGCTGTAGTTATAGGCAAAACCAGGTTGTTGGGCCTTCTGAGTAGTTTGGGCCCACCAAGGCCATAGCCGAACCCTACTTCATCATGTCGACCGACCATGAGCAGTTGGAATGCCGAACGAAAGTTACCCGGGTATTGACCCGAAGTGAGCCTATTCGAAACTCGAAGCAGACTAGTCCAGAACTCGGAGCAAAGCTAGCGCCGAACCATGTATTGATGCCGACCCATGTCACCATATAGCCAATGTCGATCCACTTTACCGAGTCATAATGCCGAGCCATCCTCACCTCATCACGATGCCGAGGGATGTTCAATTCCGAGCGACATACGATGCCGAGTGACGTACGATGACGAGCGAGGTGCGATGCCGAGCGAGGTGCGATGCCGAGCGAGGTGCGATGCCGAGCGAGGTGTGATGCCGAGCGAGGTGCGATGCCGAGCAACATCTACCGAACCACTACGTTATGTCGAATGACCCTGACCTCTCTGCAATGCCGAGTGACCCTATCTAGGTCGAACCACCTCACCAAGGCCGAGCCATGCCAACCATGCCGAGCCACAAGGACGAACCTCAGTGCCGAGCGACATAACCAGGGCCAACCGGCCATTGACTTCCAGACCAAGCCATGTAACTTCTCCACTTCTCGACCGAACGACATATCCAAGTGAACTTCATTATTTTAAACCGAATCCATCATATTCTAGCCTCGATAAACGAGAAGTTGACTTATTTAAATCCGCCTGTCCGTGGCATTGCCGAGAGGCGGGTTAACACATAATAAAATTGGTTCATTCATAAATATAACATGGTGAATTTGAAATATTGATTTCTAAAAACAATTATTTTTGGACATTTGAAATAAATATTAATTAAAAAAATTATATTAGTACAAAAGTGTAAATTTTCTATTTTCTGATATAAAAGAGGTACGGTTCAACAAAAATTCTAAAAATGTACATAAATTGATAAGTTAACTCAATAAATTAATGGTTAAGATTATGAAGTTATTTGTTTAATTGATTATGTGAAAAAATAAAGAACGAAGCAATAGTTTTTTTCTCAAATTTGAATAATTGTGTTGTTCAAAGAGGTTGGTCCATAGATTTTTTCAAGGTATTGAGGTTAGCCCGTCAGTTTGTACATGAAAGGTTATTTGATTTTCAAAACCGTAATGCTCCAAGGTCGAAGATTAACCATGGTCAAACCGTGGTTGGATCGGGTCTTTAAAACACTTCTTTTAAGTACTTGCTATAAAGAACTTATAGCTATAAATACCTTTCACTCCTTACGTGTTCTAAATTATCATAATCTGGAAGTAAATGATGTATAACTTTGGTATTATTATTAAAAATAATTAGATTTATAAGACCACTCACACATTGCTAATGAGAAGGAAAATACCATAATGAATCCCTCAACTTATTTAGTTGAGGAGATAGTGAAAATACTTATTCATAACTACAGCAATATGATTCTAGCAATATTACCTGTAAACAAATTTATCGTATTACTCACAGCGCATGGACAAAATACAATAGAACATATGTATAGTGAAGCTTTACAGAACAAAATGACATCATATAAAACTCCATAATAGTTGAATACAAGCATCCACATAGTCAATACATCCAGCCTCACTACAAAACTCTCAGAGAATACAAAACAGCGGAATATCCAGTACATATAATAAGAAGATAATATGCAACCCTCCGGCTCATCTTCGATATCAGCATCGTGATAAGAGATCAGCACCTGTCACCTGCTACCTAGTCTGCCCGTCCCAAAATGGACGAACAACCCAAGGCAATAAGAATTAAAACATAAAGCCTTGAGTCAGACAATAGTCTTAGTGAGCAGTAAATTAACTAACAACATACCAAAAGAGCATAAAGGAAAAGGAATAGGAATACAACCCTCCCACTCCAACCTCATTCTACAGTGATAGCCCCCAAACACATACTAAGCAGAAGCAAACATAGCAGAACATACAATTTAAAGTAAAACTACTATCACTCGAGTCAAGGGCGATGTTTTCCAAATACCAAGGCCTAAATCAGATAAGCACCCAGAAAATACCGCTCTTGAGTCCGAATGACGATACAACCAAACATCCATGACTCTGGCTATCACTGTTATCATTGCTTCGATATCACCGTTAATTGAATGACCGGCACATTCTTTCAGCTGTCCGTCAAGGGCTAATGGAAACCCCGGTTCTAGACATAACTCCCGCACGTCGTCGCAGCCCGTGCCTAGGACTATTGAATCTGCCCAGAGTACTCGACCATCAACAGTTGGCCGTTGGGACTATCGAATCTGCCCAAACGTACTCTTGCTTAGAGCATGCTAGAACCTTCAACAACGATGCTATCCAAGCCTCCTAGTCATCCTCCTCGATGACTATTCTCATATCCATTCATTATCCTCAACTCGAATCATATCACCGAGTTATCAACATGCTTGGAATGATCCCGTCTGGATTAGACCAAGTCTTCGTCACATGATTGCCTCGCTTCATTACATCCTCGCAAAGCCTCATCTCATCATCACATCCTCGAATCTATGCATAAGAGCTTCATCATCCCGCTACATATGCCACGAGCAGCTTTTCCAATTCAAGAGCCTTTCCCTTAGCTTTTGAATCGTCTTCGATCTAAATCTAATCATCAATCATCTAGTTCATAATAATCAATCAAATCAAACATCAATCCAAGCAATCAAGCATTCAAAAATGATCTAAGTAGACAATTATAACAATAATGGCATTTTCGTAATTAAAGAGTTGAAAGTCCAATAAGCATGAAAAACATGGATTATATCTCTACAAACTTGATGAATGAACTTGCATAGGTTAACATATGATAAAATGGATGCAACATCATCATGAACAATGGATCTACATGGATCTACACATAGGATGAAGAAAATGCATGGAAATCACTATTTTAACACCAAATCGAGCCAACAATCCGATATACTCCTTTGGATCCGTGTGAGAGATAATCACCACTCACCAAATCACCTAAACAATCCAAAAGATATCAATTTTAGATCTGGACAGCGAAGAGCTAAGCTAGATCCGACAAGATCTCACTTCAAACGAAGAAATCTCTCTTGAAAAGATGAAGATCTTCAATCTAAGCTCTTGAATCTTCAATCTTGATCTTCGATTTGGATGGATTGAAGCACTAGATTAGAGTGGAGAAAAGAAGTGAAGAAGTGTAGAAGTCGGGCTCTCAAAATGGCAGCACTTCGTTGCTTCAAAATCCGGATCCCAAAAAGTGAGAACAACCCCTCCTATTTATAGCAGAAATTTCCTTAAGTCGCTTAACTCGGCTATCTCCCTAGGTCGTTTCCGACCTAAGCCTCTCCGACCTAAGACTCTCCGACCTAACAGATAGATCTACGCGACCTAAATCCTAGCGACCTAACAACTTAGCAACCTACGCGACCTAACAGTGTTACGACCTAACACATAGCCTCTCTTAAGGTCGCCAACTGTTAACTCCTTAGGTCGCTAACAAGCTAACTCCTTAGGTCGCTAACACGGCAACTCCTAGGTCGCTAACAAGCTAACCCCTTAGGTCGCTAACACGGCAACTCCTAGGTCGCTAACAAGCTAACCCCTTAGGTCGCTAACACGGCAACTCCTAGGTCGCTAACAAGCTAACCCCTTAGGTCGCGAACTATTATAGGTCGCTAACCACTAGTTTCCTTAGGTCGCTGCCGACCTAAATATACTAACTCGGCACCACTAGGTCGCTCATCCCTAGGTCGTTAACTACTGGGTTTACTTAGGTCACTACCAACCTATCTCTTAGGTCGCTAACACCTTAACTCGCCAGAAACTCTAAAGTCTCCTTCCTTTTAGGTCGTCTACGACCTAAACCCTTACCATCCATCACACGACCTAACTCCAAACCTTAAGGTCACCAATCCCAAACATTCTTAGGTACGACTTATCTCCTAAGTTGCCAACAATACTTAACTAACCTCTAGGTCGCGTACGACCTAGGACTTAGGCAAATTTCAACCAAGATCTGGAACAACTAGAAAATGCTGAAAATCCCAGATTTTGACAAACTTTTCGATCCGTAAAATACGGGTCGTTACATTCTCTCCCCCTTAGGAATTTCGCCCCCGAAATTCCAAGCAAACAAGGCAATCAAAGGCTATTCTGTACGCCTACCATCCATAGCAATCAACAAACCATGCATCCAATTCTAGCTTAGCGTACAGAATTCTAAGACTTAGAACAAGTTACAATATCGCGAGATGAGACGACACCTTAGGGCCATACCTTGAAGAGTTCAGGATGAGCTGCCTTCATCCTCTCTTCCACCTCCCATGTGCAGTCGTTATCATCATCACTCCATTGTATCTTGAGCAACTTAACTACCTTCCTCCTGAGCTGTTTCGTGTCGGTTTCAACAACACGAAGCAGCTTACGAGGTCTTCTATCAACTGGATCAACTTCTAAGTCTTCACAGCTATCAGCAGAAACCACTGTATTCGAGTCGTGCACATACTTCCGTAGATAAGATACATGAAAAACATTGTGCACACCCGACATCTTTTCAGGTAACTCCAACCTATAGGCGAGCTTTCCAATTCGCTCGATAATCGGGAATGGTCCAACAAATCTCGGAGTCAATTTACCTTTCTTCCCGAATCGGATAACATTCTTCAGTGGAGAAATCTTCACAAAAACCATATCTCCTACGTCGAATTCCAAATCCTTCCGACGCTTATCAGCATAACTCTTCTGACGGTCTTGGGCTGCCTTCATTCGTTGCCGAATGATCTCTATGCAATCTGAAGTCTGACGAATCATCTCTGGCCCAAGCATCAGCTTTTCTCCAGTTTCCAACCAACATGTTGGAGAGTTACACGGTCTTCCATACAATGCCTCATACGGTGCCATACCAATGCTTGACTGGTAACTATTGTTGTACGCAAACTCCACCAAATGAAGGTGATCTTCCCATGATCCTCCGAAATCCAAAACACAAGCTCTGAGGAGATCTTCCAAAACTCGGTTGACTCTCTCGGTCTGACCATCTGTTTGGGGATGATAAGCTGTACTCAAACACAACTCGGTTCCCAAAACTTCCTGGAAGCTCTTCCAAAATCCACTAGTGAACAATGGATCTCGATCGCTCACTATACTCTTCGGAATACCATGGAAACGAACTATCCACTTAACATACAACTCAGCCAACTTTGATGCGGTCCTAGTCGATCGAACAGGAATGAATCGTGCACTCTTAGTCAGACGATCCACAATGACCCAAATTCCTTCATTTCCCGATCTGGTTCTAGGCAATCCATCGATAAAATCCATCGTCACTTGTTCCCACTTCCATGTAGGAACTTCTAATGGCTGAAGCAATCCACTAGGCTTCTTTTGTTCAGCCTTTACCAACTGGCAGTTCATACATTTGGAAATAAAATTCCCAACATCCTTCTTCATACCTTCCCAGTAGTAGGTTCTCTTCATATCCCGATACATCTTATTTCCACCTGGATGAATTGTCAACTTCGAGTGATGACTTTCCTTCAAAACTTCACTCCTCAATTCATCTATATCGGGAACAACTAGTCGTCCTTGCTTCCGAAGCCAACCCTCTCGATCGACCTCGAATCCTTTATCCTTTTCTGGATCCAATCCAAATTCCAAATCACGGATAATCTTGACAAGCTTATCATCTCGCTTTTGGCCCTCGCCAATCCTTTCCACAAGAGTGGGTCTTATCGATAAGTTTGCCAACATCTCAGGTTCCAATTCACATCTAGGCCTGAAGTCAAATCCAGCTAAATACTCGAGACTCTTCCATTCTGAAAACATGGCTCCCAATCCTGCATGTCTTCGACTTAACGCATCTGCCACTACGTTACCTTTTCCCGGAGTATAAGCTATACCAAAATCATATGATGCTAAAAACTCTAGCCAACGTTGCTGCCGAAGATTCAAATCCTTCTGGGAGAAAAGATACTTCAACGACTTATGATCTGTAAACAACTCGAATCGAACTCCCAATAGATAGTGTCTCCACATCTTCAGAGCAAAAACAATCGCCGCTAACTCCAAATCATGAGTCGGGTAATTCCTTTCATGCGGCTTCAGTTGTCGACTGGCATATGCAACAACTTTATCCTTCTGCATCAGCACTGCTCCAAGTCCAGTACTACATGCGTCGGTGTAAACCACCATCTCATCATTCCCACTTGGAATAGTCAAAACAGGAGCACTCGTCAATCTCTCTTTCAGGATTCCGAAAGCTTGCTCACACTTAGCATCCCAACTGAACACTTGATTCTTCTTCGTCAATCCTGTTAACGGTGTAGCTATCTTGGAGAAGTCTTTGATAAACCGTCGATAGTACCCTGCTAATCCAAGAAAACTTCTCACGTCAGATGCATTCTTAGGTCTAACCCAATCCTGGATTGCTGCCACCTTAGCGGGATCAACCGCTATTCCACTTCCAGAAATCACATGGCCTAAGAACCTCACTTCACTCTTCCAGAAGTGACACTTCGAAAACTTAGCCTTCAGCTGATGTTTCCGTAAGATCTCCAAAACAATACGCAAGTGCGTCTTGTGCTCTTCTTCCGTTCTGGAATAAATCAGAATATCATCCACGAACACAAGTACGAACTTGTTCAACTGATCTCTGAACACTCTATTCATAAGATCCATAAAATATGCTGGCGCGTTAGTCAATCCAAACGGCATTACCAGCCACTAAAAGAAACCAGATGGTGTCCTAAAAGCAGTCTTCGGCACACTATCCTTAGCCACTCTCAGCTGGTGAAATCCCGTTGCCAAATCCATCTGAGAAAACACCTTAGCTTCGTGAAGCTGATCAAACAAGTCATCTATTCTCGGCAATGGATACTTGTTCTTCTTAGTCACCTTATTCAGCTCACGATAATCGACGCACAATCTCAACGACCCATCTGCCTTGGTTGCAAACACAACTGGTGCACCCCACTCGGACACACTACGCCGAATGAATCCTTTCTGCAAAAGATCATCAACTTGCACCCTCAACTCCTGCTGTTCCCTAGGCGCCATTCGCCTAAGAGGCATCACAACAGGTCTGGCTCCTTCAACTAGATCTATACGAAACTCGATCTCTCTATGCGGCGGCAACCCTTTGACTTCGTCAAAGACATCCTCGAATCCATTTGCGATTGGCACTAAAGACAGTCCATCCCGTGGAACAACTAGCGAATACATGAAGCTCATGAAGACGCCTTCTTCATGCTTACATCGTATCACAATCTTTCGCCCCTCCACATTCTCGACTGTCACCTCCAGCCTCTCACAATCAACCTTAGCCGCATACTTCCTAAGCCAGTCCATACCCAAGATAATCCCGAACCCCGCAAAGTTCAGAACAAAACAATCACAAACAAAAGAGCAACCATGACTCGATACAACTAGACCACGGCATAACATACACAAACAAGACGAACCCCCAACTGGATTAGTCACAACCAATGGCCTATCAACAATATCTGGTTCCAAACCTAACCGGCCTACTAGTTCATTACAAACAAACGAATGCGATGCTCCAGTATCAAACAAAACTCTAACTGGAACACCACATAGGAAAAGAGTACCTTGAAAAACCACACTCTTTCCCTTCTCTTCAGCAGTAGGAGCTTTCGAAGACGACGGAACAGCCCCCAAAGCATAGGCTTGCACAATCTGCCTGTCCTTCCTTGGTTCTGGACAATTCTTCCTGAAATGCCCCGGCTTGTCACAGTTGTGACACTTCATCGGTGCCTTCGGATTCTTACAATCCTTCGAGAAATGGCCCTTCTGCTGACAGTTGTAGCAAGTCACCTCGCCTTTCGGTTTCTTCTGACCATCCTTACCCTTCTGCTGCTGCTGCTTCCTCTTCTTGTTTCCACCCTGCTGGGGTTTAGACTCTTCCTTGGTTACGGCAACAACAGATCCATCCTTAGGAAACAGACTCTCATGCCTGAGAGCTTTCTCCACAAGCTTCTCAAATGAATCGTCCAAATGATCCACCAACTGTCTCCCAAGATAACTATCCAAGCCGGTCACAAACTTCTCATTCTTATGATAAGCAGATTCAATATACGACCGGGCATACTTGGACAAAGCTTCGAACTCAGAAACATACTCAAGAACTGATCTTCCACCTTGCTTGAGCTCCACAAACTTCTTGAATAGAACAGACTTCTGAGCTGTAGAAATGAACTTAGCTTCAAATCTAGCTTGGAATTTCTCCCAAGTAATCTCTTCCTCCGCAGTAGTGATGGTAATAGAGTTCCACCAATCAGAAGCTCTCCCTTGAAGCTGCCTCGATGCCAACTTCCTCTTAGTTGCATCATCAATTCCCAAATCACCAAAGATCCTTTTACAAGCATCTATCCACCTCTGGACCTCAATGGTAGATTCTGTTCCCAAGAAAACCTTCCCTCCAAGAGCAGTATAATCCTTGCACAACTTAGCAAAATCCACTGGTTTCGGAGTTTGGACTTGAACTCCAACATCTACTGCCGCCCCCGGAACTGGTATCCTCCTCATGATCGAAGTCATCATAGCTTCGAACATGGCTGCATAATCAGCAGTCTCTTCAGTAGCACGGCCTTCCCTAGCAGCTGGTCTCCCTCTTCGACTCATTCTCAATATCTATAAAAAGGAACGATTAGAACATCTAGAGAAACAACTGCATAAAGGACTCAAACCCTACTAAGCTACTATATTATATATAGTAATCATCCATCAAAATACAATTACGTCTCTCATACGTAGTTACTTCAGCGAGCGTTGGGTAAAATCGATTAACCAATGCTCTGATACCAAATGTGACGACCGCCCATGACCCCTGCACCGAATCTTAGAGAATAAGCGCTGTAAAGTGTGCCAGGCGACCATGGATGATTGTCAAGGTTAGATTAAAAACAACAGAATCTATCGTATTACTCACAGCGCATGGACAAAATACAATAGAACATATGTATAGTGAAGCTTTACAGAACAAAATGACATCATATAAAACTCCATAATAGTTGAATACAAGCATCCACATAGTCAATACATCCAGCCTCACTACAAAACTCTCAGAGAATACAAAACAGCGGAATATCCAGTACATATAATAAGAAGATAATATGCAACCCTCCGGCTCATCTTCGATATCAGCATCGTGATAAGAGATCAGCACCTGTCACCTGCTACCTAGTCTGCCCGTCCCAAAATGGACGAACAGCCCAAGGCAATAAGAATTAAAACATAAAGCCTTGAGTCAGACAACAGTCTTAGTGAGCAGTAAATTAACTAACAACATACCAAAAGAGCATAAAGGAAAAGGAATAGGAATACAACCCTCCCACTCCAACCTCATTCTACAGTGATAGCCCCCAAACACATACTAAGCAGAAGCAAACATAGCAGAACATACAATTTAAAGTAAAACTACTATCACTCGAGTCAAGGGCGATGTTTTCCAAATACCAAGGCCTAAATCAGATAAGCACCCAGAAAATACCGCTCTTGAGTCCGAATGACGATACAACCAAACATCCATGACTCTGGCTATCACTGTTATCATTGCTTCGATATCACCGTTAATTGAATGACCGGCACATTCTTTCAGCCGTCCGTCAAGGGCTAATGGAAACCCCGGTTCTAGACATAACTCCCGCACGTCGTCGCAGCCCGTGCCTAGGACTATCGAATCTGCCCAGAGTACTCGACCATCAACAGTTGGCCGTTGGGACTATCGAATCTGCCCAAACGTACTCTTGCTTAGAGCATGCTAGAACCTTCAACAACGATGCTATCCAAGCCTCCTAGTCATCCTCCTCGACGACTATTCTCATATCCATTCATTATCCTCAACTCGAATCATATCACCGAGTTATCAACATGCTTGGAATGATCCCGTCTGGATTAGACCAAGTCTTCGTCACATGATTGCCTCGCTTCATTACATCCTCGCAAAGCCTCATCTCATCATCACATCCTCGAATCTATGCATAAGAGCTTCATCATCCCGCTACATATGCCACGAGCAGCTTTTCCAATTCAAGAGCCTTTCCCTTAGCTTTTGAATCGTCTTCGATCTAAATCTAATCATCAATCATCTAGTTCATAATAATCAATCAAATCAAACATCAATCCAAGCAATCAAGCATTCAAAAATGATCTAAGTAGACAATTATAACAATAATGGCATTTTCGTAATTAAAGAGTTGAAAGTCCAATAAGCATGAAAAACATGGATTATATCTCTACAAACTTGATGAATGAACTTGCATAGGTTAACATATGATAAAATGGATGCAACATCATCATGAACAATGGATCTACATGGATCTACACATAGGATGAAGAAAATGCATGGAAATCACTATTTTAACACCAAATCGAGCCAACAATCCGATATACTCCTTTGGATCCGTGTGAGAGATAATCACCACTCACCAAATCACCTAAACAATCCAAAAGATATCAATTTCAGATCTGGACAGCGAAGAGCTAAGCTAGATCCGACAAGATCTCACTTCAAACGAAGAAATCTCTCTTGAAAAGATGAAGATCTTCAATCTAAGCTCTTGAATCTTCAATCTTGATCTTCGATTTGGATGGATTGAAGCACTAGATTAGAGTGGAGAAAAGAAGTGAAGAAGTGTAGAAGTCGGGCTCTCAAAATGGCAGCACTTCGTTGCTTCAAAATCCGGATCCCAAAAAGTGAGAACAACCCCTCCTATTTATAGCAGAAATTTCCTTAAGTCGCTTAATTCGGCTATCTCCCTAGGTCGTTTCCGACCTAAGCCTCTCCGACCTAAGACTCTCCGACCTAACAGATAGATCTACGCGACCTAAATCCTAGCGACCTAACAACTTAGCAACCTACGCGACCTAACAGTGTTACGACCTAACACATAGCCTCTCTTAAGGTCGCCAACTGTTAACTCCTTAGGTCGCTAACAAGCTAACTCCTTAGGTCGCTAACACGGCAACTCCTAGGTCGCTAACAAGCTAACCCCTTAGGTCGCTAACACGGCAACTCCTAGGTCGCTAACAAGCTAACCCCTTAGGTCGCTAACACGGCAACTCCTAGGTCGCTAACAAGCTAACCCCTTAGGTCGCGAACTATTATAGGTCGCTAACCACTAGTTTCCTTAGGTCGCTGCCGACCTAAATATACTAACTCGGCACCACTAGGTCGCTCATCCATAGGTCGTTAACTACTGGGTTTACTTAGGTCACTACCAACCTATCTCTTAGGTCGCTAACACCTTAACTCGCCAGAAACTCTAAAGTCTCCTTCCTTTTAGGTCGTCTACGACCTAAACCCTTACCATCCATCACACGACCTAACTCCAAACCTTAAGGTCACCAATCCCCAACATTCTTAGGTACGACTTATCTCCTAAGTTGCCAACAATACTTAACTAACCTCTAGGTCGCGTACGACCTAGGACTTAGGCAAATTTCAACCAAGATCTGGAACAACTAGAAAATGCTGAAAATCCCAGATTTTGACAAACTTTTCGATCCGTAAAATACGGGTCGTTACAAGCAATATAATAGTTTGTTCTTGAATCCAAAAAAAAATAGAAGCCAATAACCGGAAGAACAACAAAATCTAAGCTTCATAATGGTAAAAACAGGCGATTATATTGACAAATGATGTTGAATACTAGTTTTATATTTTCACTCACCAATGTTGTAAATAACTAAACATTATAATTTGAAATGAATACATATAGGCTAATAAAAAAGGCAATTATACAATAAAACATGCTGACTATATTAATCCAAGCAAGAGAGAAAAAGTACGAAATACAGACTAATGGGAAGAAAGTTAAACATGGACCGAATCAAAGAAGCAACTAAAACAAAGCAAAATAAATAGCAAAATAAGAAACTGAAACTAATAATGACATACCGAAATCAGGGTTATGCTCAACAAATAGAATCTCAGAAATGGATTGAGTCGAAGGGGAAGTTCCTAAAAACAATTGAAAGAGTGAAAAACAGAAAAAACAAAGCGAAAGAAACAACCAAAATGGCAAAATAGGGTTATAGCATACTTGTTTAGAGAAAAGAAGTAATACCACAAGGATATTATAAACCGTGCTCATTCGTCGCTTATGCCATAATGAAGTTGAGAGATGATTCATTTTCTAAACGACCATTGTTTAACGTTAGGATAATTAAGATTGAGGAGTAACAAAACATGCAACTATGCAAATAATACGTTGCAAAATTAAAGGAGCAAAAACGGGAGGCTGATATAAATACGAAAAATTTAAGGAAATTGTTTTCTGCTAATGTATGGAAATTTGTAATTTCAGATGATTAGGGAAAGTTGGAAGATTAAATTACAATGCATACAAAGGATGAGAAAGATGCGTTGAAATAATAAAAGAGGGGGAGGAAAAAGTCCATAGGAGTGGTGAGAGAGAGGAACGTTTCACTGAATCATTGAATATAATTGATTGATACCAGACGGAAGACTACAAAGTGAAAATGAAAGGTCAAAATGATTAAAGAGTTCCTAGAGGAATTCAACTTTAATATTATAGTATAGAAGACTGTTCATTTCACAAAATACTCGAGGGTCTTGTGCGCCCTTGAAATGCAACTCAGTAATAATATAATAGTATAGATGAAGCAACATATTGTCAAATAAAAAAAATTACATACCAAAAAACATGAAGCATACCATCAAACATGGAAAAAGAAGTTATGTGATTATAGCCAAAAGAGAAAATTTTCCACTTGGATTTAAATTGAAAAACCATAGGATATGATAATATTTATGGATTAAAAAATTTATTTTAGATAAGAACTTAAGAAATTGAAAGTAAGAATAGAAAATGAGCGTGGAACATTTCTGAATGTTGAAATAGAATATGATTTATTTTAGATAAGTAGTTAAGAATACGAAAGTAAGAATATAAAATGAGCGTGGAACATTTTTGAATATCAGAAATAGAAAATGAAAGGGCGTATTGTTATTAACATATAGTGAACATTTAACTTGGAGCTTGAAATGGTAAATAATTATTAAAAGGGTAAGTGAAACTTTTCTCTCATATCAACCAGATAAGAGGTTTGGGAGTAAGAATGAATAAGAAGCAAGAATGTATATGGTCTCATATTCTCTTTTATATACAATAGAATAGATAAACCAGTGAATGTTATTAAAAACCTTTTTCTTCTATTTTGACATGTCTGATATTGCATAAATCTACAGATGTACTTTATTCTTACGAATTTGATCTTTCAGCATTTATAAAAGAACATTTCCTTATATGTGTGTATACACGAATTGTTTATTCTTTATTAGTCATAACCATATGATATTGCTAGGAACTTTAAAAGTTGTTCAACCTTGTTTTGATTATCTAGTCCCAACCAAATTTTGAGTGTTTTTACTTGTAGTTTTTATACGCGAAAATGCATACAAGATGCACCAATTCACTCTATATGCATATATGTGTATGTGTGTATGTATGTATGTATGCAGTGTCAGCCAAAGCACAACGGTTGCCCCAAACAAAAAATGCATATTTCTAGGTTGAACCAGGGTTGCGCCAAACAAGTAGAAGAGAAGCAACACTACAACTTGAACTATGAAAACTAGCATACAAACATTAATGTGACTGATCTAAAGACCTAGACCTTATTACATGAGATGTATAAAAGCCTTTGATCGAACTTTTTTCTTTTATTCCGATTAATGTTAGAGGAGAAGATGAGAACAAAAGTTGGGTTTTGCAGCGCTTTTATACATCTCACGTAATAAGGTATAGGTCATAAAATATTAATCGCAACACAAAGATTTTAATTCAAAAGTATATAGGCACACATGCTTATTGTCATTTTTCTCCTACAAACATTAATTTCTATTCTAAAGTATAAAAACATTAATTTCTATTCTAAAGTATATAAGCATGTGTGTCTACATACTTTAGAATATAAATTTTTGCTTTGCGATTAATATTTTGTGACCTATACCTTATTACGTTAGACGTATAAAAGCGCTACAAAACCCAATTTTTGTTCTCATCATCTCCTCCAACATTTTTTTGGGCTTTCAACTTAAAATTAAATTTTAGAAATTAGGGAAACACTTGAGTTAAGGAATTAAGCAAACTTTAACTAGAAATGATTGTTATATTAGAATTGATTTTTTTTCAACCATTGAATTAGGAGGATTTAGAGAATTAGGTTTATAAGAAGAAAAGAAGATGTAATAGAAGAAGGGATTAAAGAGGATGAAGAGAGCAAACAACAACATGTTTGAGTAGCTAGAACTAACAAATGGTAGTTAGTGTGTGGAGTTATATTGAGGTTTTGAGAAAAGAGAGAAGAAGTTGAAAATGATGAGAGTTTGACAAAGAAAGGAAAAAAAATCACATTTTGATAAATAATACATTAACAATCATACATAAGAATACTTGCTCTTTGTAAATTATATGATTTATCTATATTCTTCAAATTATTTAACTATCTCAAACTAGTCATTTTTACTTTTGTAGAACAGAAAAATACAGCCACATTTTTGTCTTTGACAACCAAAAGAAACAAAAAAAGAAATCAAGAAAACTAGGACCATCATTCTTCTTAATTCAATTCTTGAACATCTAGTTTCATTTATCTCAAACTTATAAAAAGAATTAAAAAGATATTTTTTTCTCTTATCCATGATCGAATTTGAGTCCGATAACCGCTAAAATTTAAACAAAAATTCAAAGGACCATTTCAATCTCAAACATAGATTATTTGAATCCTATAACCGCTAAAATTTAAACAAAAATTCAAAGGACTATTTCAATATCAAACATAGATTGAAAGTTGGTCATAAAACGATATTGAAATTATGGGAATTATGTGTTCTGAAACCTACAATTTTGATCTCAATTCAACTATTTTGGTGTCCTATTGACATGTATACATTGTTTTTACAGTTTCCAAAGTACGATTTTCAAAATGAGATTTAAATCGTAAAGCCCAAACAATAAATCAAAATGGGATTCAAATCGTAAATTGTAGATTCAAATGATACATATTTTAAGGTTTGTACATATTTAAAATTGAGAAGTTCAACTTGTACAACTAAATTCAAACTCAATTTTCTCTCTCCTTCATTTTTTAAATTTCGAAAATTTTATGATTAGAATCGTGAATCCAATTAAGTATATTAAATATGTCAATCCGAGTTAAATGTTTTCATAATCGTAGTTTCTACCGAATTTGAATGAAAATATAAATCGAACTTTAATGGGAAAGAATTGATCTGAATCGGGATTTGAATCATAGGTTTTTCTAGAGTAAAAATAACATTCTAGTTTGTTTTAATAGTGCAAGGAAAAGGGGAATAAACTTTGGATTAAAAAACTAAACTCAACCAAAAAATGGAAACCAAATATTAAACATTTTTGGACATAGAATTAACTTACACTTGATTCATCCTTCACTAGCACGGTCATTATAAGTTGAATGAAATAGAGCTCTTAGCCAGGGCAGACTTAAGATATTTTTAGGTCCTAGAGTAAAATAAGTCAATGTATATTTTACTGAGTGGAATTAGTTTGTATTTATTTATAAAAATGTACACTTGTTTTTTAAAGTTGTGTAAGAAAACATGTAAAAATAGAGGTATACATATCCTGAAATCTACATTATTTTTAAAGTTAGGAAATAAAATCTATAAAAATACATTGTGTTGATTCATAAAGACCACACTCGTTTTGAATAAGGGAAGAAGTTTTATAAAAATACTTAGTTATCATTAGGAATCAAACACATGACCCAAAAATAAATATAGCACTGATTTAAAAAGTATATATTTGATTATTGTATGTTATAATTTTAATACTTCATAAATACTATTTATAAGATCGGGGCCCTCGAATAAATTTAGGCCCTAGGTGATTGCCTAGTTTGCCTAACAGTTGAGATGTCCATGTTCTTAGCATAGTCTCAACACCCATACCAAGTGAGAACCGGTGTTGATTTGTGTCTCGTCGGTAATAAATGTTGAAGAGTGATTAAGAATCAAATTTAATAATTATTATCTTGAACATTTTGTGGATATGGAAAACTAGAATAAGCAATACTCACTTATCAGTACTCAATGTCTTTCTCACTATATCTTTAGCATACTCCCTACCATATCCCAATGATGCGATGTTAAATCGTTTTCCACGATACTTGTTTTTCATTGTTCACTAAAATGTAATGGATATGAAATCCCTGCAATGTAGAAAAGTAAATGAATGCAAGTGCATACTAAAGCAAACAACCTATCTTTCACCATAATAACATTTTGCATTACTTATTACCTTAACATAATGTCCAGAAATGATGACTACAAAAGCTTTATTTTGACAATATTTAGCGCTTCAGCAGTCTTGTACACACCTGTGAAACTATATCCTGTTTATTTTCAAAAAAGTAATAAGCCGCTTATATATATGCATATAGTACTATACAGTATTTTAAATAAAATCCAAGCTATATACATACCACTTTTGCACATACTTTTTAGAGGTGCATTTGCAAAGCTATAGTTGGCGATGACTACCGAGCATTATACATATTATTATTGTTGTGACATTGACATAGTAAAATTTTCCCAATTTGTCAATGACTACACAAATTCAATAAGCTCATTAGAAATGATGCTTAGATTTTGGTATAAAATAAAAAAATTCATGTAACATAACACAATCTAAAGTATAATTTTATTTAACTAAACTATCAAACAAAGAATGAACAAGAACGCACAATCCATGCATTCATATTTATCCTTTCAAATTTCTTCAAATGATTTTATTAAGCTCTTAATGATTAGTGGTAGAATATTTACTTAGTTTTTGACAATTTTATGACTCTTGTCCATATTTTCCACCAAAAACATATGTAGGTAATCCCATTGATCAAATAATGCAACCATACTATCATAATTATTAGAGGAATTATTGATAATACTTGACGTTTTTACAACAGTAAAATAAGATAACATTCTAATTTCAGAAATCAAATAATCTTGTGTAAAACAAAATTACATGCGTTGAAGAGAAAATTGATCAAATAATCATAAACAACATTTTGGATAGAAATTAGTATTGGAATTCTTCAGAGTTCTACAAAAATAAGATTTTTAAATTTATTTATTCTATGTTTAGTGATAACAGACCTAGCTTAAGATTTCACATAGAAATGATTTTTCAAATTTAATTGAATTCTTCATCAAAATATATAGGTTCAATCAAGTTTCATTTATTTGGTTAATAAGACAAGGATTAAAAATACAAGTAGGAACAACAGTAATTTAATAATAGATTTTCTTAGAAAAATAATGGTAAATTATTTTTGGGGTATGAATACAGTTTGCTTTTAAAATTTATGTACAAATTTTTGTTAAAAATCGGCTTCTTATACCTAAAATTTCAATGCAAAATAATGCCTCTAAATTATCTTTCTTATATGCTATGTTTGGTCACAACCAAAAGAAAACACAAATTCTATTTATACAACACTAACTACTTATCATACACAGCGAATATAACAAACTATTATACACCGATATTTACTTAACATACAACTTACTTTTACAAAACTGCCATTGGCTAATCATCATTATCTTCACTTTCAATTTTAAAACTCTTTCACACAAAATTAGAATTTTCTAGCGATAGAATTAGTCAAAATTTTAAAACTGTTTTTCTTACTTCTATAAATTTATCAATTTCACCAATATCAACTATAATCTCTTTATAAAGAAATAAGTATTTTGAAATTACAACAGTCATTCAAATATGTTGATTTAAGAAAATTTTGTTATTCTTAAGCTTTTGAACTAATGAGCTAAATAAGAGAGATTAAAGATGTAATAATGAAGAAGTGTAAAATAGTAATAGATTTTCTTAGAAAAGATTATGTATACTAGGTGATTATAATTTGCATTTTATTATTTAAAGGATGTTGTTAGAATAACAAGAAAAAGACCAATACCATACCAATCCAATTGAGATAGGCAAATCCATGCAAGGAGAGAGAGAAATAACGTTATCATATTTTCTATTTATTTCATTAAATACATTACAAAATTACACACTTTTTGGCTGGTCATGACAACGCTCAACTGTGAGATTTGAAGCTCGGTACTCTACTGCAAGAATAACTCCATCAGTAGATAGAATGCCTATAGTCATTGTTTCTTTCAAATCCATATCATTCGCTTTGATATCCATTGTTACAACAATATTACTACAAAAAGGAATGAATAATCATTCTCTTAGAAAAAGAGTAAGAAAACTACAAAACATTCCAAATATTTTTAAAATGGAGCATGCATAAGCTAAATTTAGTAAATAATCCACTTATTTTTGTGTAAGTTGATAGAATAGGATTAACTTTTTTATTCTTTAATTTAACTATTATTAATTGGTTTATCTCCATTTGCAATAGAATATGTACAGGTTAGCCTAAGCTCATCTGGAGGTAGAGTTGCAACCCTAATCTTACTTTGTTGTTATGGTTAAAGAAAATTTACTACTAGCAAAGTCACTCCATACCAGAAAGGAAAGGTGGCCTTGCTTGCACCATTGCTGAGCTCGGTAAGCAAAATATAATTTTAATGGTGATTTACAATGGTTTAATTATAACTTTTTTAGCTCACTCTAAGAATCCATCATAAAACTGAAAGAAGTGCCTGTTTTCCACAAAATGGGAAAAACTACAAAGAAAGTTATGCTGAAATTGCATTGTGGAGTTTCACACATTACTCACGTAAAGCAAAGCAAGAGATGTAAGCATTATGAGACGGGAGGAAATAAGAAGGGTAAGGCAAAATTGTAGGCTTTGTCTACCCATACATATCATTGAACACTACTATTTTTGGTAAAACACCATAATATTTTCCTACAAAATAAAAAATAAATTGAAATAAAAGAAAAGTGGAAAAGAAAATATGTACATGAGAAAGTCTTACTTCTTTGCTATTCTCTTTCGTTTGCAGATACCTTCACTCCCTCATTTGCTTTAGATTTGTGCTTATCTACCTCCCCCTTGAACTTAAAACCCCTTCATTTGCATTTTCTCAAGAAAAATGCAAAGTAACTTCAAATTTCTAAGCGTATAGTCAAGCGGTAGAACATGACCTCTCAACTGTTTGGCAGATTATGCAATCGCCTAGCTCCTAAATTGTTCAAGGGCCCTGATCCTATAAGTAGTATTCGTGAAGTATTAATTATAACATACAATAATCAAATATATAACTTTGATTCGGCGTTAATTTACTTTTGTATCATCTGTTTGATTCCTAATTATAACCGTGTATTTTTATAAAACTTCTTCTCTAATTCAAAATAAGTGTGGTCTTTATGAATTAGCACAATGTATTTTAATATATTTTTTTTCCTAACTTTAAAAACAGCGTAGATTTCAAGATATGTATACATTCTATTTTTACATGTTTTTTTAAATAACTTTAAAAAATAAGTGTAGAATTTTATAAATAAATACAAACTAATTTCACTAAGTAAAACCTACATCGAGTCATTTAGTCTTGGGCCAAAAATATTTTGAGACAACCCTGTTGTAGAAAAGAATTATCATGCAGTTTATGTTTTTGCAGAATATAATATCTTTGTTACTACCAAAATCTCCCTTCGACTAAGTCGAAACCTGTTTAAGCAGAGGTAAAGGAAGAGCAAGAGAAAAGGCTTCTGGCTAGACCTTTCGAAGGAGTCAAAGGGATGCTATAGTCAAAGTCCAGAAGATTCTAACCTTCTGAAGGGGTCGAAGGAGTCGAAAGCCCCTTTCCGCCTCCATTAACCACCTTACAAAGCAGATGATTCTACATGCTTGAGGACCTTTCGAATGAGTTGAAACAATGCCTTTCGAAGGCTATCAAGGTCAACTCTTTAAGTACGTGCCAAACCTTTCGAAATCAAAGGTTTTGCCTTCACTCAAATTAATCAAAAGCAAGTATTGTCCTGAACAACCCCTTCGAAAGCAATAATAAGCCTTCGAACCGGTCGAAGCCAGTGTCGTCCAAGAGGGTTTCGCATAAATTCATAGGCAAGAGCTCAGATGTAACCAACACCATCGAAACCACTGAACAAGACCCGTCGACAGAGTCGGAAGCTCTACAAAGCAACACAAATAAGAGAAGCACAGTTGTACCTTTCGACAAGTGTGGAAGCATACTTGAGTTATTCGACAGTCACCTTTCGACCAAGTCGAAAGCTTTAGGGTCAAAAGGTGCTAACACGCATCTATAAATAAGACCCAAGGGGTCAGGTTTTGGGGATTCGAATCTTGCCATTCTAAACTTGTATTTTCTTAATTAAAAGAGTTGTAAAGCCTAATTTCTAGATTGATTTGGGGATTTTGAGGAATAAAGTCTACTTTAGCTTGTGAAAGGGAAGTCTTAAATCTTTTAGATTACTTTACTGTTTTAAAAGCTTTTGTCAGGATTAACTTTGTGTTTCAGGTGTCGCCTATATCGAAAGGACACTTCCGACACAACCGAAACATAGCATATTCAAATAACTTCAGTCATATATTCCAAACTACCATTATCAGAGCTTCAGCTTTCGACAAGATCGAAACACAACCTATAATTATTCAAGCCTTAGAAAACCTAACCTAATACAAGGTGCCAAAAGATCAAGCTATCGACAAGGTCGAAACCCTAACTCTGGACTCCTGGTCCAAGTCTTATCACCTAAACAACTTCGCTTTTGACAGGGTCGGAACCTCTATCTTAGATTCATAGATAAAGCCCTAACCACTTAACAATGAAAGCCATCGATAAGGTTGTAACCCACTAAAGATAAACATTATCAAGAGGTTGCTAAAGTGATCCAACTAGGTATATCAACTGCTTCAAAAGGAAAGCTCTCTAAGACAAATCCACACTATTTCATTAGGGTCGAAAGGTCATTAAGGGAAGAAACATATTGCATCGATTGAGTCGAAAGGTTGACAAAAGCAACTTTTTACTAAAGCAATCAATTCGAAAGGAAATTCAAAGAAAATTTACACATTCCATTCTTCTCCGTTTACCTAAGGGATAAACCTTGTTCCTTAACATAACTTCGGGGTGTTGACAAGTTTTCTTGTTAACATTTTGGCGCTAGAAGGAGGGATCGAACCTCCATCTTGGTTGAACATCCAACACTACTTATCTCTAACCCCACTTAACTCAATCTCAAGTTCATCTACTTTGGTCTAATCATGGCTAGAAGAATCATAAGATCTGAACAAGGATCCTCTGAACCACATGAGATAAGATTCCCCTCAAAAGCCATCAAGGATTCCAACCAAAATGAAGAGCAAAGGCTAAACTAGAAGCTCTAAGAATCATAAATAAGAAAAGAGCAAAATCGTATGATCTTGAGTAATGGAGCTTAAATCCCTTTCATATTGGCTCCACCCCTATCTTTGCCTCAGGATGAAGGACAAATGGAAGCGACAATTTATTCAACCAAATGAGAAAAACCATTCAACATTATTCCAAAGGCACAATCTTTGAAAAAGAAATAATGGCTAACTATGATGCCTGTGCACATAAATGGTAATCAACTCCAACAAGGATGCTTCCAATACAAGGGCTACAAAAGGTGGAAAAAAGAAAAGCGATCGTGGAATGTGAAACTACAAGGCCAAGGAATAAAAAGTCAAAAAGCCATCCTCAAGAATCAAGCTTCAAGTCTAGACTCCCCTTAGAATGCAACTTGACGACTTCCATAGAGAATGTCTACTTGCTAACCGTGGATGAGCTTATCTATTGGCCATCACAGAAAAAGAAGCCAAAACATGAAAAGAATTTAGGGGGATCCTATTATCACTATCATATGATGAACGGACACGAGACCAATCATTGCAGAGCCCTAGAGGGGATGATTATCAATTTCTTCCATCAAGGAAAGATTAATGAATTTGTAAAGAGAATTTGAGAAAAATCAATAAAGAGCTGCTTTTTAGAGAAAGATCTACATGGTTGGGAGTGAAATACTTCTTATATTTGGATATTACCTAAGATGGTAGAAAGCCTCTGTCCGCGCTAAGATGGCCAGGGCAGAGCACCTCCTAGAGGGAGGGCGGAGTAAGCCTTTAACTACACCATAAGATGGTCAGGTTAAAGCACCGGACAAGCCCTTTGCTGCGCCTCTGGTCAGGTCAAGGCACCTCCTGGAGGAAGGACGGAGTAAGCCTTTATCCGCGCCATAAGATGGCAAAGATAAAGCACCAAACAAGCCCCTATCCATGCCACGCTATGGCAATGGCAGGGCGGCTCCTGGAGGGAGGTCGGAGTAAGCCTTTATCCACGCCATGCTATGGTCGGGTTAAAGCACCGGACAAGCCCTTGACCGCGTCTCTGGCTAGGTCAAGGCGCCTCTTGGAGGGAGGTCGGGTAAATCCTTGGTTCCAGCCTCTAAGATGAGCTAACCAAGAGCACCGGACAACAACGGACTAGATGTCCAAGCCCAAAAGGAGGCTCATCCAATAGTGGACTAAGATGTCCAAGCCCAAGAAGAGGTTCGTCCAATAATGGACTTAGATGTCCAAGCCAAAGAAGAGGCTCGTCCAGCAATGGACTAGGATGTCCAAGCCCGAGAAGAAGCTCTTCAAATCATGGACTAAGATGTCCAAACCTAAAAAGCGGTGTATCTCCGATGGACTAAGACGTCCAAGCCTAAGAGGCAATTGATCAAATTACAACTATATACAAGACTTGAAGGATTCATACATGCCAAAGAAGACGGAATCTAATGAGTAAAGCCCAAATCCATAAATTAAATACCCGAATCTGGGTTTCGGGTTCTTATCTCAAGATTTCATCTTTTAGTACCCGAATCTGGGTTTCGGGTCATTATCAATCACTAATAATCTTTATTATACCTGAATCTGGGTTTTGGGACTTTCATTTCTAGATTTCATTTATTAATACCTGAATCTAGGTCTCTGGTCTTTGTCAATCACTAATTATCTTTATCATACCCGAATCTAAGTTGCGAGGCTACTACTTGTTAATGCCCTAATCTGGGCTTGATTGGAATTTTTATTATGGAATTATATTATGATTTTATCACAAATGACCGAATTTGGGTCAAAGAATATTCTGAAGAAGGTCATCATTAAAAGTTTCAGTTAATACCCAAATCTGGGTCTTGGATTTCAAAATTGTCAAATTTTATTAATACCCAAGAACAGGTTATCGGAATCCCATTGCAAATATTTGGATAATGATCTTTGACTCTTTCATATTAAGCACTTGAGAGAATGACTCTCTCGCATTTATACTCCCGCTTCAGGGTATGGTTTCTTTTCAATAGAGTTCAGGCATTCCAGAAAGAATGGTTAAAGTTAAATTCTTAATTATTTTCCATCATGATTAAGGACGAGATTTTGACATTTGATATAGACTACATTCCATGTGATTTAAATGATAATTTGTTAATCTACACAAATGGTACACATAGACTTATATGTCAATTTCAAGGTAATAATTGGAAATATTGTTTGCTTCATACTTTATAGGGAAATCAAGACAGCAAAGAAGAATAAAAAAATTCAGCATATACAAAGATAATAGTATGAGCTATCAAACAAGCGTTTCAGAAATGACATTACAAAAAAGAGTCACAAATCAGGTGATATTTACAAAATCTATATATGATTTACATGATTCATGGAACTATTTACAAATATACAAAACAAGTGTGTCTGTATATGTGTGTGTGTGTGTGTGTGTGTGTGTATTCTATGAATACAAGTCTATCACAAGTATTGAGTAGCTTTGCTCAGATTTTTAGCAATCAAAGGATCAACTATGTGATGAATTGCAATGCAGAGGACTTCTTTAAGTTTCTTTTCTTTCTTTCTTATCTGATCTGCATCATCAACTGCATCGATGTTAGGTTTCAGAGCACGGTTGAAAGCTCTGTTCGCGCCTCTAAGAGTTCTGTTCTCTCTTTCTAAATCTGTGACGCGCTATTGAAGGAAGTAGTTTCTGCGCTTGAGCTCTTGAATTCTAGCAGCATACTCGTTTATACGTTGCAAGTATTTGACCCATTGTTGTTCATCAAAATACTTAGCTACTTCAAACTTGACTTTTCTACACCATTCACCCACAATCCTTTCGTCTAAGCCAGGAGAAGGATTAGTCATTGAGGGTAATTTTTGAGTGGTAAGGAAAGCAGACCTTATAGGTCTAGTAATAGAAGGAGTAGTGCGAGGACCCGGTAAATCGATACTCTGAGTATTATCTCTCATAATATATTCAAGCGATTCGCACTGGGCTTGGCTGTCCTTCAATTTTATCTCTAAATTGCTTATTTGCTGAAGGAGTTCTGACATTTTCTAATCAAAGTCGATTGAAGGATTCGACTTTACTTGACACTTCGGTATAGAAACCATTTCATCTTTACTTTTGATATTAGTCTCCAAGCTCATAACTTGATCCTTAAGGTTGCTGACAATAGTTTTCTAAAGAAGATATCTTTTATGCCATTTTAAAGCTTCAGCGTTGCCATGAAAGCATGTGAGTAAAGTATCATTAAGGAGTTTCCTCCTTTCAAATTCTGCCAACAGTTTATCTCTAAGATTAGCAAGGCGCGATGTTGAATTAAGCAAGAGAGGAGTTGTTGATAATTGTAACTCCTATTTAAATAGAAAAAGAAATAAAATAAAGTCAAAATCAGAATGAAAAGTCTCTTTATTATCATGATAACAGATTACAACTCAAACAACAAAGTTTTAAAAGATACAATAGACAATTTTTTTATATCTAAAGTTGGGAAACTACGTTTCTAACTTTATCTAATGAATGTGCAGAGGGGGTAACTGTCGAATCAAAAGGAATATTGACTCCTTCTGGAGTAATAACTGGTGAACATTTACCCTATAGTCCCACTTCCAAACTGGAGGACTATCGCGACCACAAATTAATTTCGTATGAAATGTTCTGATCTCCTTAAGAAGCTTTTCTTTCACATCAACAAGGAAGTCAAAGCGAAGACTAGGATATTCCATGTAGAGTTTTTGTAAATCTCTAAGAAAACAATATCTTGCTAATTTCGAAGACTTTAAATTGATGCCTTTTCAAGATAAAATCTTCTCAGTTTAACATATTGGCTTAAATGATCTTTAGAAACAAGTTGACTTAATGAACAGTCACTCTGTGACAATATAATAAAACGAAGCTAAGCATAAAATGCAAAATTAAAGCAAATATTTACAGAATCAATATATTATTGCATGTTTACAATTATTCATCTGTTTCATACAAAATATACTTAGAAAATAATTCAGAGACAAACTTATCTTTATAATACTTAATTTTTTGGGAGGGAGATCTGGAGGAATGGATCTGACCCGTGGTAAGTTCCAGCAAGCTCCAGGGTGCGGGTCAGATCCAAATTCATCCAAGTATCTCTTATGAAAACGCCTAAGTAGACCACTACTTAATTCGCCTAAATATGAAAAATCAACAATTGAGTGTCTACAGTAGGCCTTATATAAGAAGTTGATTAAAATATCTCTCTCTTAAATCAGCAGCCAAAATATGGTGAACAACTCCCGATTTTCTTTCAAGAGTGTGTCATAGTGAAGGCGGCTCTCTTTAGTAGGGGGTAGCCTTTGGATGCTTAAAAGATGCCAGCATTGATGCACTTCTATCAAGCCTATGATATTTATCGAAAAGTGTATTGTGCTCCCTTATTTGCTTGTCTAACTCCCTATATAATCTGTTTATCTTAGCTTGTTTTCTCTCGAGTTTGGTTTTATAGGGTAGGACGAGTTTCTTCCTTATGTAGAATGAATGGTTTACACTATTAATATCCTCGAAGTAAAAAGTGTTTAGACAGAGAATCCCATACCTGAGATCTTAGGATAGAAGTCCGAGAAACCTGCTCTTTTCCTTTCGGTTCATCAACATTAATAGGAGCAGGCTCTTCCTCTTGAGGAGTAGAAGGGGCAGCAGATTCAGGCAGGGTAGCTTCATGAGGAGATTGCTCTTTTTCAGAAGCTTTTGAGTTATCATCTCCTTCTATACCAAAGGTTTCGGTGTGGCCTCCTCTATCGCCACCTAAGCCTTGGCCGCGTTTGTCTTATCATCGTTGTCATCATTGTCATCATCATTATCATCACCATCACCGTTGCCCTCTTCCTCAGCGGCATCATCTTTGTTGCCCTCATTCTCTGAATTGGATTCGATTTCAAAAGAGGGAACCTCGAAAGAGAGAATTTGGGAGGCATTAATTTCTTCCTTTTCGATTGTCTCGACTCCCTGCTTCATCTGGTTTATTTTTCTAATAACTCTATCTACAAAGGCGGAATCGATCGTAGGAAAACTGAGCTCTGGACATTTACCAATATTATCTGCATTAACAAGCATCAAGGCGTCTTCAAAACAACTCATCATCATCTCTACATGTAACAGCCCGCAAATCTGTGCCCCTTGAATTGACATTAATCTCCATTAATGAACTCAAGAAGAACGGAAATACGAACCATTTGAGTTAAGAAGAAGAGGTAGAAGAAGAAAATAGAAAAAACAACAGCATCAGAATCTCACATCGCAGCAGAATAAAATATAATAGATAACAAAAGATCTTCACACAAATTAAAACTATAGCTATTTTACACAATACATCATCAGACTACACATAACATACAACTGGACAATAATCATATCATGTCCTCAATACAACTGAATGTACAGCAATCTACACAGCGGAATATACATACACAAATACAGAAGATATGTCTCGCCAACCAACTCGTCTCCTGAGCTCCACGGCCTTATATCATGTATCCTATAATACTCGGTCTGACCCGAGCATTATAATAAAATAACACCCGAGTCAGTCTGGAAAACCAGCGTGAGAAAATCACACTCAAATTAATTATTAAAGTTTCAAAAATCCTTTGAAATCAAAAGCATCTCGTAAGACCACGCCACAAATAAACATGTCGGGTTTTTACCTTACGATAGCCAAAACACTTTCTTATCAAAATCCTCTGATATTATAGTAGTGTCTATATACAAATACTTATTCAAATAGCTAAAATTGTTACATCTATTAAATTCCAGCATATTAGGTATACAAACAAATACGATACAAGGCACGTAGGGAGAATGGATTTCCAACTAATGACTAGGCACTGGGGTACCACCTGTCACAATACATGGCCTAGATCACAGTACTAAGGAGTACCCCCGCTCCCCTGCAACACAAGGCCGAAATCATCCCTTACTGGATAATTCCAAATAAAATCACCCCACGGTTGGGATCAGCAACCGCACCACTAAGCCGAAATAAAAAGGGACATCTAGACAGGGATGACCTTACTCTCAAGTGGGGGCTACCCACGAAGCCTTGCTGCATAACCCCTGATTTTTAGTCATTCCCGGTTGATGAGGCTTGAGGCTAAGCGTTACCTTCAAGAACATATCCCTTAGAATGCCCATCGTCCGCTGACGATGTTCCGAAAGCATTCATCCATACAAGTCTGTTCCTGGTCCGAACTGAACTGAAGGCACTATTCCTACTACATCCATTTTGGAAATATCCTCAGGATTAGTAGCGACTAGCCCTTGCACTTCACTGCTCCATCTTCGACTCCGAAATCGTTTCCACGAAACGTACAATCCGGATCGAAGTCTTTTTCGAGAAATAAATCTCGATCCTGGTCTCTTCGAAACGATCAGCGCATTGGCCAATATTGATAGTCGGTTCTTTAACTATCAATTAATATTCACAATCTTCCATCAATCAATAAATAATTTTCCAAATTATTTATTACCCTCAAAATATCTTCGCAAGATATATTTCCATTTTCAATCCTTTGAAAACAATTTCAAAACATTTTCCTTCCACGGAATGCATTTCCCAAATATTTATTTCCACGGAATCACCAAGTACAAAATACTTTTAGATTTTAAAATAATTTAAAAACACTTTATTATAAATATACATTATAACATTGAAATTTAAAACTACTTTAATACTTTATTCAAAATATATACTTTAAGAATATTTAAAATAAAGCTACTTAATAAAATATAAAACTAAGATTCTTTTATCATTTAAAACATAATACCAACCCATCTTTAAATAATTACTATTAAAATAGATTTGAAAATACTTACTTTAAAGTTCAGACATTTAAAAATAATAGATTTTCCAAAACATACTTTAAAACAATTTTTAAACCTTTTGCTTATACTTAAAAGTTTACTTTGGAAACGTACTTGGCTATCGAAGGAAATACACTTCTCTTCACATCTTTTAAAAATAAATCAACATTTATTTTTAAACCAATTCATATCCCTTTATAAATTCCCGCCTTGAATTTATATTTTCAAATATACACTGATATTTTATTTTACTTTATAAACCCAGTTTATAAAGTCCAAAATCTCACTTCTCTTTAAAATTTCAATTCCAAATACTTAAATCAATTTACAATTGATTTCCAACTCACATCACTTGAAATAATTTTCTTTACTTACTTCATCTACTTCAAAATATATTAACTTTTAGATTTATTTCTTTATTATGAGTTAAAATCTCTTTTAACTGAAAATACCAATTTCAAATTTACAAAACTCCTTATTTATCCTTTATTTAAATTTAATCCTTGAATTTAAAATAGATTCTTTTATTCTTTAAAATAATATCACTTTAGTTTAAAATTTATTATTCCCCTATTAAGTCAAAATCCCCCTTTCCATATTTGTTAAAAGTTTGAAATCGCTTTTATTTCTTTCCAAATTCCGATTCAATATATTTTGATAACTCCTTTTACTGAAGTATCCAATCCAATCATATCATCCAATATTTCAATTACCAATAAAATCATCACATGATATCAATATTCATAACACAGAATATAAAACAGTCTAGATAATTTTGAGGAATCCAGTTGGATCCCTCCAACCTGTTTCCCTGCATCCACAGACGTTAGCACAATACCAATTCCACTTCGAGGTGAAATATCGTGGTATATGGGTTTATAAAATATCATCCGCTATTATGCGGCGCATAGGGTCTCATCCGCTATATAATGCGAGAATATCAACTCTAATATATACATATTCCAATATATATATATTGATATATACACTACTATATATGCTATCATATCGAAACAATCCAATCATTCACCAAATATTTAAATTTAACTATTTAAATTTAAATAGCAACCAGATGAGTGATATTAACTCACCTTTAATTTTATTAGCATCCCATTTCCAATCCAGGTTGCTTTCTTCTCGATTTTTGACCTTATAAACATTATACCGCTAATTAATATTCGAATTAATCAAACAATTAACTACCATTTATTTATTTAATTTAAACCAATAATTTGATTTCAAACAAATTCCCTTAAATAAAAATATTTTTAGTGACCAAAAATAATTAAATAAATTATTAAACCCCTAAATACATATTTTAAAATTAAACGGTAAGTTAAAATATATATATTGTGTATATATTTACTAAATTAAAACAAAATGATTTTATACCTTACTGTTAAAAACAAAAATATCATTTTCACATAAATTCCAAACATGCATGTGTATATTTTCCTTTGAAACCATATATATATACACTTATAAAAATAATTTATAGAACTCAAAAAAATTTCTAATATATATATATATATTCACTATACCTATACACATTTATATATATATATCATCAAATTTAAATTTAAACAAATAACCTGTATATTAAACAGATTTATCTTATTACAGTAAACTATAAAATCTATAAACCAATATTATTATCATCATTCTATAAATCATAAAATTTCCTAAATAAAATCAAATCAAACAGACAAATTTATTCATTCAATTTATATTAAAAAAAATAAGAAACGTTACCTTACAAACTCGACTCTCGGCATCGATCTCGCTTGAACGAACCAGAACCCATCGCCACAGTCGAGTCTTCGCTCCTCCCTCGTGTGCAGTCGCGCCTCCACCTGGCGCTACCTCGATCGCATGTCGATCGAATAGGTGAAATCGCGTTTTAGATTGAAGACGAAGAGAACATCAGCTTCAAACTGGAAGGCAAAAGGAAGGAGAAGACTCGCGATACGTTCGAACGAACTCCGTTTGATTTCGCGCTCACGAATTTCGACTCGTCCGCCATTTTTTTGAGGAGGCCATGATTTCTCCATTCGTATTATTTTTCGAACGAGATGCTCGGCTACCCCCCTTCCCTTTGAATAAATTTTAACGAAGAGGAGTTTGAATTTGAATTTAAGGAGACGAAGGAGATGCGGGGTACGATCTGCAGCCATTTTTTTCTTTTCGATAATGATTGGAATCGAACTAAATAAATGGGGAAGGATCAGGCAAATTTTAGAAGGAACGAGAAGTGTGAGATGGAAGATAAGGGTAGCGTGTTTAAAATGTTTTGCGTGTTTCTAGGGAACGAGATGATGTTTTATACGCTGATGAGAGATGAATTTGACCAGTTGAAATATTATATTTAAATTCTGAATCAGCTATTATCAATTAAATTTTCAACGCGTTTATATATCGTATGCTCACACAACAACTCCAGTCACTACGAAAATTAAAATCCGATAATAATACAATATTACGGATCCAATGGAACTGGTTACGTCGAATTCCGAGACTGTGTCTCGGAAGGCTATTTTTAAATATCATTATAAACGATATATTTTCAAAACTGGACAAAACACTTTTAATTTCAGTTTTAAAAGTTCTATAATCTTCAGCATCATTAATATGAATTTTCTAAGCCTTTAAAATATTTTTAACAAGCTTGAAACTCTTGATTCAGTATTTTCTTCAATTTCAATTATTAATTTAAATAATTTAATTATCCAATAAACAATGATATTTGAAATTAAAGTTAAAAATTAACTTCTAAATATTTAAAATTAATTAAATATTCCAATTTCAAATATCCAAAAATTCCGGGTCATCACATTCCTCCCCCCTTAAAAGAATTTCGTCCCCGAAATTACTAGTTAGGAAGAATGATTCAATACCCATTACTATTTCCCCAATCCAAATAGTTTAACCACTTTCCAAAACCAACTGCTTTAACAATACCCAAAATAAATTCCTTTATTGAAGATACACTAACCCTCTTCTAACTTCCCAAACTTATCCATTAGTTCCAATCAATATCTCTTACTTAACAATTTAAATTTAAATTTGAATTCAAATTTTAAGTTATCAAGATTTCTCAAAAATTTTCTAACTCTCTAAATTTCTGAAATTTTTTGCCAGCGTCTCCTTTGCACGACTAGCTCGGTACAACTACAAAATGCCTCTACGGCTCCCCAAATTCCAAAAGAAAACAAAATGCCAAGTGGCAAAATCAGAAACCCAATCAAATTTCATACAGAAATTTAAATACATACCTTTTTGTTGGGCCATTTAAATTTATCTTTTGAAATCAAACATCAATTCCCTTTCTGCCTTTAAAACACCTGTACCTTACTAAGTAAGAATATCCACTTACAAGTTTCAAAATCGTTTTATTTAGCTCGCTACACAATTTTAATTGATTATCCATTATATCAATTTTCTTTTATTCCCATTCATTTTGATTGTTATTCACTTTTCCACCATTATCCCATTTCACAATTTCAGTTTTAATCTCCACTCAATTATTTACTTAGGAAAAATTTTCTTAATACCGATTTACTTAAGAATTACATCCTTCATTCCTTAAGTTCAATATCTATATTTTATATATATTTCTTATATTTATTTTTACTTCACTACTGAAGTTTATATCCATTTCTATTCATTGTGCCTTTACACTTCCATTTGAATTCAATTTACTACTTCATTTCAAATATAATTACTTATTCCACATTTTCATTCAGCTTTTCATTTCCAATTTTTCTTCAATTCATCTCCAACTTCTGAAAATTGAATTTTATTTACCTTTATCTCAAATTCCAAATTTTAAATCACTTGTTGTTAGTGAAAATTCCCAAAATTTTCAAAAATTTTCTAACTCCCAAAATTTTCAGAAAATTTGGCAGAATCTCCTTTGTACGGAGGAGCTTTTGCAATTTGACAAAAGAGATAAATATATATACATCGACCCACACGGTCGGAAAAACAAAAACAGTTCATATTTCCTATTTTTATTGTGTAGGCGTACCTTATTTAGCATTTTTAAGCAAAGCGGTTATTCATTTTAGCATTCGCACTACCAAATCCAGCCACACGGCTTTCCTGAACCTGTACTTACTCAATTTAAACACGTAAGTACTATATATATGCAAATTTGTTAACATTTCACTTATATTCAAATAGCTAACACATAGATTCTTAGGTAATGTATGCAATATATATCCTTAAACACATGTGCAAGGCTTCAACACTAGTTTTAAATTGTTTACAATCAATTCACATGCCATCCCATTCAACTTAAGGGTTTACAATTCACTTCCCTTCATCCAATTCATTTTTAGGTCCAAACAAACTCATATTCATATTCATTTATATCAAAATCAATTTTATTTCACTTCTATCAACCAATTCCATTTTATTTTACTAATTTAATTCAATTAGTACTCATTCAATCCATTTTAAACTTATTTCACATTTCTATTCACTTCCGAACTTATTATTTCAATAATAAAGCCACTTCAATTTTATTTCTACTCACTTGAATTTTATTTGCAATATAAATCATTCTTATTTTAATTCAATTCCATTCAACTGCAATTCATATTTAATTCACTTACAATTTCAAGTTGAATTACTATTAATAACTCAAGCCTCACTTTAAAATTTTATCATTTATTCACAATTCAAATTTTAATTAACCGATTCGAGTTCCATTTCCATATTCCACTAATTAATCAAGTAATTTACTCTAATTTTACCCAATATTTGATTTTTTATCCATTTCCCAAAATACAAAACAATTTTATTTGGCTTATTTATTCCATTTCTAAATTTATAAGTCACAACTTCTTTATATCTGTACTTCCATCTATTTAAAATCAATTCTATTCACATTTTACTTTTTAACTCGGATTTATACATTTTATTTAGTCAGGTATATATTTTTATTATTCCATAAATGTTTTAAATAAGATTCTAGAGTTTAAATAATTTCAAAATTTCAAAATCACCTTTGAAATCAACTATATCCAAAATCCTTTGGCAAATCAATTATTCCTTTGAATTTCAAATCAAAAACCTCGTTTGCAAACAAACACTAATCCAAAACATCCAAGTAGCAATTTCTCTCTTAGAAACTCGAAAATGAACATCGATGATGCTGCAGTCATCCCCGAAGTTATTTTCCAGCGACTGAAAGAGGGTTAAATGCTTTTATCTCTTTAAAATACCTCCAAATATTTTTAAATTCCAAATCTCTCCAGATTTCAAATCCTATTTAAAAATATTTCTCAAATACTATCACTATTATTCCTTCAAAACCTTTGAAAACCATTTTCAAACTCAAAGGAATTTTGTTTCCAAAATTTCGAATCCCAAATCCTTTCAATTCACATTCAACTATTTCTCTGGAATTTTTTTTTTTAAATTTTCAATTATAAATCACATTTATAATTCACATTTACAAATTCCATTTGTTATATAAATTTATTTCTTGACTTTTGATTAAACTCCAATTCTTATTAACATTTCCTAATAACAATGATAATAATTAAATATTATCACTTCCTAACAATCAAGCAACCATATATAACTATAATTATTTCTGAAAATTATCTCTTTCATATACAAAAATAATTTGGGTAAAATTATTGCATTTACCCTATTTTAAAACAATACCGTGTTAGTTTATCTGTTTAAGAGTTTAGAAACCCCTATCGATGTTGTAGCGTCCCACACATCGACCAGAATTCATAAACACTTAACCGATAAATCAACACAATAAAAAAAATTATATTCACTAACAAATACGCGCTCATATCTATTAATACACTCAAAATTCCGACCAGAGCCAAGGTTATCGCCAACCTTCGCTCTGATACCACTGTAACAGCCCGCAAATCCATGCCCCTTGAATTAACATTAATCTCCATTAATGAACTCAAGAAGAACGGAAATACGAACCATTTGAGTTAAGAAGAAGAGGTAGAAGAAGAAAATAGAAAAAACAACAGCATTAGAATCTCACATCGCAGTGGAATAAAATATAATAGATAACAACAGATCTTTACACAAATTAAAACTATAGCTATTTTACACAATACATCATCAGAGTACACATAACATACAACTGGACAATAATGATATCATGTCGTCAATACAACAGAATGTACAGCAATCTACACAGTGGAATATACATACACAAATACGGAAGATACGTCTCGCCAACCAGCTCGTCTCCTGAGCTCCACAACCTCATATCTTGTATCCTATAATACTCGGTCTGACCCGAGCATTATAATAAAATAACACCCGAGTCAGTCTGGAAAACCAACGTGAGAAAATCACACTCAAATTAATTATTAAAGTTTCAAAAATCCTTTGAAATCAAAAGCATCTCGTAAGACCACACCACAAATAAACATGTCGGGTTTTTACCTTACGATAGCCAAAACACTTTCTTATCAAAATCCTCTGATATTATAGTAGTGTCTATATACAAATACTTATTCAAATAGCTGAAATTGTTACATCTATTAAATTCCAGCATATTAGGTATACAAACAAATACCGTACAAGGCACGTAGGGAGAATGGATTTCCAACTAATGACTAGGCACTAGGGTACCACCTGTCACAGTACGTGGCCTAGATCATAGTATCGAGGAGTACGCCCGCTCCCCTGCAACACAAGGCCGGAATCATCCCTTACTGGATAATTCCAAATAAAATCACCCCACGGTTGGGATCAGCAACCGCACCACTAAGCCGAAAAAAAGGACATCTAAACAGGGATGACCTTACTCTCAAGTGGGGGCTACCCACGAAGCCTTGCTGCATAACCCCTGATTTTCAGTCATTCCCGGTTGATGAGGCTTGAGGCTAAGCGTTACCTTCAAGAACATATCCCTTAGAATGCCTATCGTCCGCTGACGATGTTCCGAAAGCATTCATCCATACAAGTCCGTTCCGGGTCCGAACGGAACCGAAGGCACTATTCCTACTACATCCATTTTGGAAATATCCTCAGGATTAGTAGCGACTAGCCCTTGCACTTCACTACTCCATCTTCGACTCCGAAATCGTTTCCATGAAACGTACAAACCAGATCGAAGTGGTTTTCGAGAAATAAATCTCGATCCCGGTCTCTTCGAAACGATCAGCGCATTGGCCAATATTGATAGTCGGTTCTTTAACTATCAATTAACATTCACAATCATCCATCAATCAATAAATAATTTTCCAAATTATTTATTACCCTCAAAATATCTTCGCAAGATATATTTCCATTTTCAATCCTTTGAAAACAATTTCAAAACATTTTCCTTCCACGGAATGCATTTCCCAAATATTTATTTCCACGGAATCACTAAGTACAAAATACTTTTAGATTTTAAAATAATTTAAAAACACTTTTTTATAAATATACTTTATAACATTGAAATTTAAAACTACTTTAATACTTTATTCAAAATATATACTTTAAGAATATTTAAAATAAAGCTACTTAATAAAATATAAAACTAAGATTCTTTTATCATTTAAAACATAATACCAACCCATCTTTAAATAATTACTATTAAAATAGATTTGAAAATACTTACTTTAAAGTTTAGACATTTAAAAATAATAGATTTTCCAATACATACTTTAAAACAATTTTTAAACCTTTTGCTTATACTTAAAAGTTTACTTTGGAAACGTACTTGGCTATCGAAGGAAATACACTTCTCTTCACATCTTTTAAAAATAAATCAACATTTATTTTTAAACCAATTCATATCCCTTTATAAATTCCCGCCTTGAATTTATATTTTCAAAAATACACTGATATTTTATTTTACTTTATAAACCCAGTTTATAAAGTCCAAAATCTCACTTCTCTTTAAAATTTCAATTCCAAATACTTAAATAAATTTACAATTGATTTCCAACTCACTTCACTTGAAATAATTTTCTTTACTTACTTCATTTACTTCAAAATATATTAACTTTTAGATTTATTTCTTTATTATGAGTTAAAATCCCTTTTAACTGAAAATACCAATTTCAAATTTACAAAACTCCTTATTTATCCTTTATTTAAATTTAATCCTTGAATTTAAAATAGATTCTTTTATTCTTTAAAATAATATCACTTTAGTTTAAAATTTATTATTCCCCTGTTAATTCAAAATCCCCCTTTCCATATTTGTTAAAAGTTTGAAATGGCTTTTATTTCTTTCCAAATTCCAATTCAATATATTTTGATAACTCCTTTTACTGAAGTATCCAATCCAATCATATCATCCAATATTTCAATTACCAATAAAATCATCACCTGGTATCAATATTCATAACACAGAATATAAAATAGTCTAGATAATTTTGATGAATCCAGTTGGATCCCTCCAACCTGTTTCCCTGCATCCACAGACGTTAGCATAATACCAATTCCACTTCGAGGTGGAATATCGCGGTATATGGGTTTATAAAATATCATCCGCTATTATGCGGCGCATAGGGTCTCATCCGCTGTATAATGCGGGAATATCAACTCCAATATATACATATTCCAATATATATATATATATTGATATATATACTACTATATATGCTATCATATCAAATCAATCCAATAATTCACCAAATATTTAAATTTAACTATTTAAATTTAAATAGCAACCAGATGAGTGAGATTAACTCACCTTTAATTTTATTAGCATCCCATTTCCAATCCAGGTTGCTTTCTTCTCGATTTTTGACCTTATAAACATTATACCGCTAATTAATATTCGAATTAATCAAACAATTAACTACCATTTATTTATTTAATTTAAACCAATAATTTGATTTCAAACAAATTCCCTTAAATAAAAATATTTTTAGTGATTAAAAATAATTAAATAAATTATTAAACCCCTAAATACATATTTTAAAATTAAACGGTAAGTTAAAATATATATATATATATATATTGTGTATATATTTACTAAATTAAAACAAAATGATTTTATACCTTATTGTTAAACAAAAATATCATTTTC
The DNA here is from genome assembly GCA_030737815.1 of Allium fistulosum. NCBI lineage: Eukaryota > Viridiplantae > Streptophyta > Magnoliopsida > Asparagales > Amaryllidaceae > Allium > Allium fistulosum. Next base: position 99,562,111 of record CM060906.1, on the reverse strand, counting down.
ACATAAATTCCAAACATGCATGTGTATATTTTCCCTTGAAACCATATATATACACTTATAAAAATAATTTATAGAACTTAAAAAAATTTCTAATATATATATATATTTTCACTGTATCTATACACATTTATATATATATATATATCATCAAGTTAAAATTTAAACAAATAACCTGTATATTAAACAGATTTATCTTATTACAGTAAATTATAAAATCTATAAATCCATATTATTATCATCATTCTATAAATCGAAAAATTTCCTATATAAAATCAAATCAAACAGACAAATTTATTCATTCAATTTGTATTAAAACAAAATAAGAAACGTTACCTTACAAACTCGACTCTCGGCATCGATCTCGCTTGAACGAACCAGAACCCATCGCCACATTCGAGTCTTCGCTCCTCCCTCGTGTGCAGTCACGCCTCCACCTGGCTCTACCTCGATCGCATGTCGATCGAATAGGTGAAATCGCATTTTGAATTGAAGAGGAAGAGAACATCGGCTTCAAACTGGAAGGCGAAAGGAAGGAGAAGACTCGCGGTACGTTCGAACGAACTCCATTCAATTTCGCGCTCACGAATTTCGACTCGTCCGCCATTTTTTTGAGGAGGCCATGATTTCTCCATTCGTATTATTTTTTGAACGAGATGCTCGGCTACCCCCCCTTCCCTTTGAATAAATTTTAACGAAGAGGAGTTTGAATTTGAATTTAAGGAGACGAAGGAGATGCGGGGTACGATCTGCAGCCATTTTTTTCTTTTCGATAATGATTGGAATCGAACTAAATAAACGAGGAAGGATCAGGTAAATTTTAGAAGGAACGAGAAGTGTGAGATGGAAGATAAGGGTAGCGTGTTTAAAATGTTTTGCGTGTTTCCAGGGAATGAGATGATGGTTTATACGCTGATGTGAGATGAATTTGACCAGTTGAAATATTATATTTCAATTCTGAATCAGCTATTATCAATTAAATTTTCAACGCGTTTATATATCGTATGCTCGCACAACAACTCCAGTCACTACAAAAATTGAAATCCGATAATAATACAATATTACAGATCCAATAGAACTGGTTTTGTCGAAGTCCGAGACTGTGTCTCGGAAGGCTATTTTTAAATATCATTTTAAACGATATATTTTCAAAACTGGACAAAACACTTTTAATTTCAGTTTTAAAAGTTCTATTATCTTCAGCATCATTAATATGAATTTTCTAAGCCTTTAAAATATTTTTAACAAGCTTGAAACTCTTGATTCAGTATTTTCTCCAATTTCAATTATTAATTTAAATAATTTAATTATCCAATAAACAGTGATATTTGAAATTAAAGTTAAAAATTAACTTCTAAATATTTAAAATTAATTAAATATTCCATTTTCAAATATCCAAAAATTCCGGGTCGTCACACCACAAGTGTAGTGTCGAGAAAATACGACACTCGTTGTTTAGCATCAGAGATAGTCTCAATAGCAAGTGTAACGACCCCAAATTTTCTATATATTTTAAATTAATAATTAATTGTATTTTTGAATAAAATCGTAAATAAATGGTTTAAAATATAAATATATAAGATATAAAAGTATACAGTAAATACATTAGATAAAATATATAGACTTGGACACAAGTATAAAAATTTAATGATTTTTAAATTTAGAATTTATGGTTAATAATGGTTGGAGTTTATAAAATAAATATAAGACAATAAATATGAAGTAAAATAATAATAATTAACATTTAAACTAGAAATAGAAATTAATATAAGATAAACTATGTATGAAATATAAAAGTAAATACACTTAAATAAAGTCTAACAACATATTAAATATGAATAAAATGTAGACAAATATGAAACAAATAATACATATGCAAATTGAATGAAACCAAACTTGAAAAACAAAACAAAAGAAGATACACTCACATATGAACAAATAGGAAAACCAGGTTAGTCAAAGTAAGAAATATAAATATAAGTATGTAGGCTTCTCAAACAAGCCAAGCTAATTAATGCAAGATATCTAGTGCACAAATATGTATCCCTCAGCCACCAAACCATATTATATCAGCCGAGACAGGCATAAATATATAGATAATTATATGCAAATTTGTACAAGTAATAAATGCCATGTCCTATAGCCATCACGTTTAAGTACCTCAGCCTCCATTTGCTAGAAAAATCACTGACCATTGTATAAAAAATATCACTTTATATTGTACAAACAACATGATCCCCTGTACAAAATATATTCACCCAGCAAACTCAATCTCTTATATCAAACTCTTCTTCAAATCCATTCTCGTTCCATTCTAGCTGAGAAAATATAAAGTAAATATCATCTTAAACAAAAAAAATTCGACTGTAAACAACAATAGTTAAATCAACTACAAAGCAAACCAGAAATTCAAGAAGATGATTCCAGCTTACCAGTTTCAAGCCTGTTTCATATTAAAGCAACTCTTCTCTTTTCTTTCCTAGAATCTAAGGTGAGCAAACTAGACCTCTTTGTTCTTTTACCTGTGAGTAAACTTAATCATTGAAAAGTTTAAAATTTATTTAAAGCAGTTCAAACTTTATCTATTAACTGTTTTGAATATGCTTCAGTTTGCATATGATTTTGTATGCTCTGTGTTCTCTGGAAATTTGATACGGATTTGCATTTTGGTTCAAGCACACAAACTATTCTTATTTAAATCAATTGTAAGCCTTGATTCTCAACAAAACAAATGGTTAAACTTAAAAAAATGTGATATTTAAAGGTTGATTTAAATCATCTTTATCAAGCACATCACTGTAATATTGTTTTACAGGTTTCAAGTGATAATTTGAATAAAATTAATTGTTGTAAAATATTAATTCAAAAATATATATTGAATCTATACTGCAACCCATAATTTTTAAAACAAAGATGAAGATTTTTAGTTGGTTATTTTAAGAGTAGTCTGTAATTCAATAAAAATTGAACTTTTACAAATTTCTAACAATTGATTCAATTATAAATGTTAAAAATTGGTTCGAAGCTTGCTTTTGTATCAAGGATGAGGGGAAAAATGATTTCGAATTTTTTCTATGGCCGTGGTGCTTGGATTCGATCAATCTAGGGTTTAAGCTTGTTTTTGGTTAGGCTTGGCTGTCGAGGCAATTGCGACATGTGTAGTGGACCGGAGGCGATCACGATGGTGGAGTGTTGAACTGGAGATCGAGACGAATTGATGTGGGTATCGGCGAAGTTCATCGGCGTCAGGTTCGTCGGCGTTGGGATGTTTTATGGGTCGAGTTTGGGTCCAGTTTTCGATCAATGATCGAATTTTGTTTCACATGATTATTGTGTGATCTGAGTGTTCGAAGAGGTTCGCGTGGGTTCGTATGGTCGTCGAGGATAGTCGTGATGGCCTATGGTGGTCAGAATCGATGGGGCACGTGCACCGTGCACGTTGTGCATCAGGTGTTGAAGGAAGGTTGGGGAAGAAGAAGAACGAACGCGAGAGGGAGAGGGGGATGACTCGTGAATGATGGAAGGAAACTTGAAGCTTTACTCGAGATTTTGTGGGGGAGGACTCGAAGCAGGAGTGATGTAGCTCGGGTATGTCTGGGTAGCAGGTTTTAATAACCTGATTTATCTCTAAACTTTAAAAACTGAATTTAAATTGTTAAGCAAAGTTAAAACAAGTTTAAATCTAAATTTAAATCTGAATTAAAGATAGTTTGAATCTGAGTTTAATAAGAAAATAAAGTTTTAGAATTTGAATTGTTTTTAACAACCTTAAATGTTTAAATAGTTTGAATTTGAAAATAAAGTTTTTAAATTGTAGATAAGTTTTTAAGTAAAATTTAAATCTGAATTAAAGATAATTTGAATCCTAGTTCTTAAATCAAAGAAGTTTTAATATTTAAATTGTTTAAATTTGCTTTGTGATGATAATTAAAACATTAGTTAGAGAATGTTTTAAATTTGAATTAGTGAAGATAAAATGATATGCACTCATTAAATTAGTTCAAGTGAATAATTGATTAATTTATTTAATCAAGAAATTAATATTTGAGTTAAATTAATTAAGGTAAATTAATTTGTAAATAAGATTCATTAATTTAATAAAGAGTTGTCTTTTAAACAAATGATTAAGGTTATTTAATCAAGTAATTAAGATTTATTAAGTTACAGTTTAGAACTTAAATTAATTAAATTAATTAGTGATTAAATATATGATTTTAAAGGTTAATTAAATAATAATTAACAATAATTAAATTGAGTTTAATTACTTAAGAATAGTAATTAAATAATTATGAATAGTTAATGAGGATCATTTACTTGAAATTTATTTGATAATAAATGTGAAAAGAATTATTCATAGAAATTTAATCTGATTTAAATTTATCAGATAATTAAATTGATCCTACTTATGGATGTTTGGATTTTATTGGATGATTGAATTGTTTGATATTTCCTGATATGTGATGTTTTGTGATATATTCCGATTTGTGTGTAATCTTTACTGCAGTTTATTTATCTGAAATTTATATATATCTGTGATCTGTGAATAAAAGATAAGCGATATAGTTTATATCATTTATCAACTATATTTCTGTGTTTTAATCTGTGATGATTGAATGATGTTGCACTATTGTGTGAAACCCCTGGACTACACTTTTACACACACAAATATGGATTTCACGTGGATATCGGTTAAGTCACAGATAATTTAAATTTGATGTTTTTGAAATTGAAAATTTTAATTTCAATTGATTTTGAAATTGGAAATTTGGGTTTAAAGTGAAAAGCTTTTGAAATGGAATTTCAAAGATAAAAGTTATTTTTGAATAACTTAATCGAGTTTTGAAAATTTAAATAATTTGATTTAAATTTGAATTCAAGTTTGAAATTGAATCCTATGATTTGAAACTAGGGATTAAAGATGTTATAAATGTGTTTATATGAAGTTAAACCATTTTAAAAGTATAATTTTGAGAATTTGGATTTAACCTAAGAACCTTAACTCGTATAAATGAATCAGATTTCCAAAATGAAAACTGTTTGTTTTAAAAGAATAAAAGCTTTCAGATAAGAAATGAAATTCCAGTTTAATTAAAGGAATTTCAAGATTGAATTGAAAAAATGGTTTTCCAAGTTATGAATGAATTGTTTTTGAAAGCTATGAATTGAATCTGTTTATTTTTAACAGATTTAAAATGATGATATGTTTAAACCATTCGAAATGAAATTGTTTTGAAAGCTATAAGTTGAATCTTTGTTTTAAAGATTTAACGAGTTAATCCAATTGAAACGGAAATTGTTTTGAAATCTGTGAATGGATTTTTGTGAAACTGGGTGAACTTTGTGAAATAAATCTTTTTGTTTAAAAGATTTGAAATGGTAATCGATTGAAACCATTTAAAAAGAAGTTGAATTATTAAGTAGTGACTTAATTGAAATCACATATCCATATGTTTTAAATATTGCGCTCACTATTCGGGTTAGCCGGGAAAAGACCTTTGTGTCATATAACCCATTCCGAATAGTGATACGTCGTATATGGATGGCATTTGAAGACCGGTGGTGAAGACTGGATATTTTCGAAAATGAAAGGACAACCTGTCGAATGTCTTTGCACCGAGTTGCTCCGGTATAGAGATTTATATCACTCTTTTTGTGATGGGAAGTCCGGACGTGATTAGAAAATTATCCGGATTTGCAAGGGCTTCTTTGGAAGTGCCTTCGGTTCTGTTCGAACCTGGAACAGACTTGTATGGATTGTATGTCTAACATTACGTTTTGAGATATAAAGCCGATTTCTTTCAAATACATTTCTGTTGGTGGCGGAGAATTTATTCTCTTAGCTTAACACCCTTCTTTGAGACGTACGAGCTCAGAGGTTATGTAGTTGAAGGTTATCAGCGATATACTCCCAATTTGGTAATGTGACATGCTGAGTGTTGCTGTGTGATGATCATTGTTTGATCATTTATCTTTGTGATCATTACTTTGATCATCTATTGACCCAAAACATGGCTTTGTGACAAAGCGTAGCTTTGTGGACGAGACTTCGTCAGAGCCTCACAACCCGGAAATGGTCGAAACAGGAATGATGCGGCAAGGTTTCAGGGGTAGCTTCCCTAGGGTATGACCATTCCTTCTGGAAAAGGGTAGAATCATGGTATGGAGCCCAGATACTTACTCATGTGGACACACTTTATTTATTATGTGTGATGTTGGTTACCAAGCGCTCGGATAAAGGTCCCAAAGGACTGGGGGTGGCATATCTGAGGTTTTGTATATTCCCTGGGAAGGGGGGTAGCCGACCTTGTTTGGCAGAGAGCAGTTTGTCTCTCGGAGCGTCTAGCCAGAGGCGTTCTTTTGTGGCATAGGAAGTTCCTTAGCTTGACCATTTGTTGAAATCCAAACAAAACAATACGAGCCCTGTACGGTTTTAGTTGTATTACCTTCCATGGAATGTAGCGGTAACCTGCTATTGAACATGGTAGCTATAGTAGGCATACGATAATGGTCGTATGTTGGCTAAGATTGATATTCTATTTTCGAAATGATTTCCTCACTATGCACTAATAATAATATCAAAAATGATTTGATTTTGCGTAGTAAGCATATTTGACTATCATAAGGAGAAATCTTCTTCAATTCTGCGTTTGCATTGTGTGTGTGGCGGGAGGCCTTATGGTAGTCTCATTTTCCAAAAGCATTGCGAATTGACTTTAAAATTCTTTTGTTGTTCGTTTTTAAAGATAAACTATTTTTGTTGCTCACACCAGTCCCATGACTGATCCGGAGTTTATTGTTTCTTTCCTAAACTCTGGGTGCTTAAAATTTTCTACACGGGCAGTCTTGAGTTGGGGTTTTTCAAATATTCAGATTTAGTAGATTATCTGGAGTTAGTTCAGTCTTTGGATATGGACTACACTTGCGTATCTTTGTTTCTCGTTATTGGGAGTTCGAGCTATTTCTGGATTGGTGCTTTGAAGATGGAGATTATCCGCTACTGATGTTATCGTTTTCTTTTCCGCTGCTATTTGTTGTATCATATCTCTGATATATATTGATATTCATTTTATCATTCTGTTGTATCAGATATTGTATCAAAGCTGTATATCAATGTATTATTCATTTCTTCCGCTGTGTTGTTTACTTAACTGTGTTATAAGCTCCGACGACTTGGATTTGAACGGTCGAATCTATGGCATTCGAGTACGATGTAAAGTATGGATGTCGATTTTCGAACGCGAAAATCCAGTTCGTTACAGCAAGTTTCTGGGAAACCATCTTTCTCCTCAACTTCTCTTTCATAGATGCATTTTCCATGGCCATTCAGGCCTTATCCTCATCGAGTTCTTTGACGGTTAGTTGTAGTGTGAAGTTCTCATCTGCAAGGAGTTGACGTGCCTTTCTTTCCTCTTAAGTAGCAGATTTTGACTGGGCGAGAGAGTTTCTCAATCGCTGTAGTTTGGAGGTTGCTTCATCTTTTGCCACAGAAAGAGTAGACACTTGATTCCTTAGAGTAGAAATTTCCACCTAAAACTGGGAGGACTTTGCAGAAGATTTCGATACCTGCTCATGCAAAACTAGCCAAATCTTGGAAATTTGAAAGAATAAATACAACATGAGTTAAAAGTTAAAGAAGATCAGCAATGATAAAGTTAATCGAAGTGAAACTTACCAAGAATTGTTGCTCTATCAGAGAGCAGTAATGACCCGCCAAATCGAAGATAGTGGAAGGCGGGTGGATGGAGGTGAAAGACTTGGAATTTATGATAGTCTGGGCTATCTCTTTAAAATTAACAGAAGGAGAAGAAGGTGGTTTCCTGGTAGGAATATGCTTTAGACTGGGGGTCATCTCCAAAGCTAGTTGCATTTGTTCGAGTGTAGCTGGAGAGCTAGAATGGTAATGTGAGAGTGGGGATCAATGTCAGTAGGAGTCTACTCGGGTTTATCTTGGGGAGCTTCAACAATCAGGCTCTCCGAAGCTTTATCAAAAGATGAATGTTCCTCCTCCTCTATATCAATAACTTTAGCAATCTTCAGAGGTGGTTCTACTTCAGTTGATTGCACCAAACTCCTCTTGATTAGTATTTTAGTTCTGGCAAGGGATTGAGCAATGGAAGTCGCACAAGAAGTAGTAGGGGAAAGAGCTGGACCACTAACAGGATTTTTAACTTAAAGAGCAACTGGAAGGAATTCAAGTAGATTATAAGTCGGTAGAATAAATTGAAAAAATGACATAGCAACTCATAACAAGTGCAGTGTTTATCACATAGCAGAGTGGTCAGCACAAATGGATGACAAGGGAAAGAAAGTGGATGGGTCTCCTAAAGAAAGGAAGCGTTTGCTTTGGGAGGTATGTTGGACTGAAGGAGGATTGCCGAGGATCCTTTGGCCTTCCAGCAGAAGAGAGTGCTATTGTAAATTTGTTGGAGTTAACAGCGCCAATCTGCTCCTAATTTGGCTTGAGGCCGCAATCAGAAACTCTACTGTTCTCTTATCTTTCTCATTTAACTCTTTTACAGGGGCACCTGAAAAAATCAAAGATTAGGCAAGAGAAACCATTGAATGAAGAAAAATAACGAAAATCTGGACTTACGAGGGGAAGAGAAAGTCCCACTGATATAAGGAAGCACTTAACAAAGAAAAACTGGTTCTCCCAGTCTCTAAACTTATTAACCCCATCTGATATTAGCTTCTTCTGGGGTTTTGCTCTGAATATTTGATGGTTGAGATTGCTAAGCTTGACTAGTCTGACCAAGTAATTCAGTACTTCAGCGTTTAGAGAGGGAAGGCTAGACTCTAATGCCATTAGCTCCAAAGGCAAGAGGTAGGTGTAAACGTTTGGGGACAGCTGGATTGGAGCGATCTCGAGATAAGAGAGAAACTTGGATAGGAACTTTGGAAAAGGCAGAAACCCTTCATGCCATATATGGATGGCAGTGTAAGCAAAGAAACCCACGGGAGGGTTTCTGATTGTATCAGACCCCTTAGGTGGGATAGCTTCCACACCAGTAATCCCGTAGTCATTAAGAATTGCATCAACTTTGTCTTGCGTGGATATCAGAGAGTGCTTTGGAATGACTTCAAGCTTCTTTGGGGAGCTCATGGTTCTGCCAAGTGAAAACGTTCCAGTTAAAATTTATAGTTTATTATGAACTGCATTCTTTCAAGAATTCATAAAAAACCTACTTAAGCAACTTAAACACAAAACCAAGCATGGAATTTCAAATTCTTGAAAAATGTTAAAGTTAAAAATCAAAGATATGGAGCTTTTGACAGAGTCGAAAGGGAAAGGAAAATTAACATTTAGCAACTGCCTCTCGACAGTGTCAAAAGCCTAAATATGAGCATTCACAATGCTTTCTACAGGGTCGAAAGGAAGGATGGAAATATATGTCCAAGTGACACTTTTCAACAATGAAAAAAGCTCAATAGAAACCAAGTTGTTAAAAGGAAATATTTAAAACTAACTTGAAAATCTGAACCAAGTACATATAACAAGTATTTCATAAACAAGATAATAAGACCCATCGACACTGTCGAAACCTATGACTTGAGTTTTTCTAAGGGACATATGAATGTCATCGAAACCTTATAAACTCATTGAGTCTAAAGGTCCTAAGTTGAGTTTATATAAACCTGGAACGTTTCGACAGTGCTGAGGAAAGGTGATTATAAAGGGTTTCGAATCAATAGACACAAAAGTTTTCGAAAGGGTCGAAGGGCCATTACAGTTTCAAAAGCATATTAAAAAGAAAGGCATTCAATCGACACCAAAGGTTTTCGACTAAGTCGAAACGTTTTACTTTCAAGAGGGGTGATTGTATTCTGCTTAACTATATAGCATTTCGTTAAGGTTGATCAAATTCATGCTACTGTACCTTTCGACCCCATCAAAAGAGGCTAACGGAGCAAAATCAATGTTGCCGCCGTAATCTCTTTCGAAGGGGTAGAAAGGTAAATTTGTGGCACGAATTTTTCATCCATACAGCACAAAGCTTTCGAGCAAAGAAAACAGAAACCCCTTTCTTCCCCAAACCGGATTGTAAATCCAGGAATTCAAAAATTAACTGATAAACAAACAAATCAAAAACATCAAATTTATAGATTTCAACATGAATTAAACTTTTGAATCTCAAATTCTATAAAGCAAAAATTCAAATTTTATGAAAAACAGCAAAAATCACGAAATCTGAAATCAAGTTTAAAGCGAAAAACAAAATGAAGTAAATAAGATCGATTCACGAAAGTTGAATCGAAGAATGTCCTCGAGTAATTTAACAGTTTAAAGGTTAACTAATTTCCATACAATTAAAAAAAATTCTAAAATCTCAATTATACACAGTTTAGAACAGAAATCCCAGTTGTGAGATTCGAAAATTAACTAAGATTTATCAGAAAATAATCAAAAGAAAGAGGGATTAAAGGAGCATAAATGGATTTAACTTACAAATTTGATTTCTTCTTAGATTGAAGAAATGAAATTTTAAGGATTTAGGATTATTTTACTTGTACTCGAAAATTTGATTATAGGTAAATGAAAAAGAAGGAAGAAGAAGCGTACTTTATAAGAGAAGTCATCAAGAACTACGAGCCATTGGATCAGATTTAAACGAGTGGTCCAGATTCACGTAGGAAGACCAAGAGGCAGGAAACTTCTAGGTTCCGGCATAGGTGACTTGGAAAGTCAAGAGCATCCCTTCGCAAGGGAGGGGGAAAATGTTACTACCAAAATCTCCCTTCGACTTAGTCTAAACCTGTTTAAGTAGAGAGGTCAAGGAAGAGCAAGAGAAAAAGGTTCCAGCTAGACCTTTTGAAGGAGTCGAAGGGATGCTATAGTCAAAGTCTAGAAGATTCTAACATTTCGAAGGGGTCGAAGGAGTCGAAAGCCCCTTTTCGCCTTCATTAACCACTTTTCAAAGCAGATGATTCTACATGCTTGAGGACCTTTAAAATGAGTTGAAACAACGCCTTTTGAAGGCTATGAAGGTCCACTCTTTAAGTAAGCGCAAAACCTTTCGAAACCAAAGGTTTCGCCTTTCCTCAAATCAATCAAAAGCAAGTATTGTCCTGAACAACCTCTTCAAAAGCAATAATAAGCCTTTCGAACCGGTCGAAGCCAATGTGATCCAGGAGGGTTCCGCATCAAGTCACATGCAAGAGCTCAGACGCAACCAACACCATCCAAACCACTGAACATGACCTATCGACAGAGTACAAAGCTCTATAAAGCAACACAAAGAAGAGAAGCACAACCGTTCCTTTCGACAAAGGCAGAAGCATACTTGAGTAATTCAGCAGCCACCTTTCGACTAAGTCGAAAGCTTTGGGTCGAAAGGTGCTAACCCGCATCTATAAATAAGACCCAAGGGGTCAAGTTTTGAGGATTCGAATCTTACCATTCTAAATTTGTATTTTCTTAACTAAAAGAGTTGTAAACCCTAATTTCTAGATTGATTTGGGGATTTTGAGGAATAAAGTCTACTTTAGCTTGTAAAAGGGAAGTCTTAAATCTTTCAGATTACTTTACTATTTTAAAAGCTTTTATCAGGATTAACTTTGTGTTTCAGTTGTCGCCTATATCGAAAGGATCCTTCCGACATAGTCGAAACATAGCATATTCAAATAACTTCAGTCATATATTCCAAACTACCATTATCAGAGCTTCAGCTTTCGACAAGATCGAAACCTAACCTCCAATTATTCAAGCCTTAGACAACCTAACCTAATACAAGGTGCCAAAAGATCAAGCTTTGGACAAGGTCGAAACCCCAACTCCAGACTCCTGGTCCAAGTCTTATCACCTAAACAACTTTGTTTTCGACTGGGTCGGAACCTCTGTCTCGGGTTCTTAGTGTAGCCTTAACGCCTTAACAATAAAAGCCATCAACTGGGTCGGAACCTCTGTCTCGGATTCTTAGTGTAGCCTTAACGCCTTAACAATAAAAGCCATCGACTGGGTCATAACCCAGTAAAGATAAACACTATCAAGAGGTTGATAAAGTAATCCAACTAGGTATCTCAACTGCTTCGAAAGGAAAGCTCTCGAAGACAAATCCACACTATTTCATCATGGTCGAAAGGCCATTAAGGGAAGAAACCGACTACGTCGATTGAGTCGAAAGGTCGACATAAGCTACTTTTTACTAACGCAATCAATTCGAAAGGAAATTCAAGAAGGATTTACACATTCCATTCTTCTCCATTTATCTAAGGGATAAACCTTGTTCCAAAACACAACTTTGGGGTGTTGACAAGTTTTCTTGTTAACAATCTTTTTGGTTATCATATCTTCTCAGTACGATCTTTTTTTAAGATAGGGGGACCATTGTACAAGGTTCTTGGTTGCTTTCTAATTTTGGTACGAGAAAGGTCTTTGCTCTAATATTGTTTTAATAACTCTTGCTACCTTATATGTTCCTTATGCTTTGTATAAAATATCATTTATTTATGGTACAGTAAACAAAATTAGTTCATACGTATAAATTACATACATGCATGTATTTGTGTATGTAAACTTAGTACTTCTGCAAAGCCCATTCTTTATATTTCACTAAATTTATTTAAACATATACATACTTAAATGTGTGTGTGTGTGTGTGCGTACACATACATGTGTACGTATGTATGACATAGTACCTAAGTTTAATGCACTCCATGTATTACGAACTTTTCTTACCTTAAAGACATATGCAGTAGTTTAATGCTTATTGATCTCAGTCAATCAATTCCTTGCTCTATCCTTTGTTTACGTGGCAATCGATGTTGAAAGAGCAAAAATCAAAAGGATTTAGGGAAACTATGACAATCCAAGGGTGGAAGGGAATATAATCAAAATGATATTTCACTGTACTCCATAATTTAATATTGAGATTACCTTTGTTGATGTAACTTCACTATCGATGATTCAATTCAAAATGATACTATATACTTACCAGTTACAAGTAGATTATCTACTTTAGATATTGGGTGTAAGTTAAATTTTATATCATGTGGTCAAACAAGAGTTGTACTTTGTGGTTGATTGGATGTATGTCAAATTTTAGTTCTATATATGAACGTTGTGTATCCTAACTAGATTACATTTTATGTGTGCTTCCTGAAAAGGTTAATAGCTTACCTTTTGCTCACCTTTTCTTATAATTATTTTGTTGAATTTATATCATTCTTCCAAACGGGAACTTAAACACGAGGTTCATGATATATGTTTCAATTATATTCTGACTAGCTAGAAATGGACGATGCTTTCAAAGTTAATTTGTATATGTTATTAGTGTAGATAAACTGCTTAAATATCAAATTATTATTAGTCTTATTATTGTTAATTGTAATGCTAATTATTGTTATTATATTAAGTGGCAAGTGGTAAAGCGCTTTAGACATCAAAGAGAGTGTTCTACTTGAATAACGTATTCTTATCTTAAAAGAATTTAAAATATACATAATGTGTAAAAAATGTTATTATTATCCTTTTGCAAATAAAATTTTGCATCAATAATATATCCTAATTTTTAAACGAGTCATTACTTCATGCCCACTAGAAGACGATGTACCCTACCACAGGAGCATTTCCCTTATACCCTGTGCAGTTAAAGCGCTCGGTGGATTCAATGCGGTAGAGGTGCAAAAAGTCATAGCGGGGATGTAGCGAAAATATAGCGGGATATATCGAATTACTCTAAAATAGCATATAAATCCCATACTTGTTGTTTTTACAAATATATAGATAGTAATTATGTGAAAAATTAACATTCAATTGAATATAATTAATACAAAAATAATTTTAAATAAAAATATGTGCAAATGTATTGTAAATGAACGTAAAACTGTTATATAACTTAATTTAATTTAGTAGAATATTAGAGTATTATCATTTCTAAACATATATAAAAAATTCAATGAAATTAATTAATTTCATAATTTTTATAGCGTATAAATATCATTTTTCAATCCAATTTTTTATAGAAGATATAGCGGAAATAGCGGAAATAACGGGATATAGCGGAAATAGCGGGGATTAAAGCGGAAAGACTATATGTTGGGGATATATGGAAAAATCGTAGTGGTAGGAATCCGCTATAAGATATATCGGAGTTATAGCGGGGATATATCGGGGCATTAACTGCACAGCTTATACCACAATCAATGAGAGTTGCCATGCATCCTCGAACCCCTTTGTTATCCAGCATTTGAAATAAATGACATCTCAATAAATTTAGACTTCAGGGCGATGAAGAAATGGATCAAGAAGCTATGAAGATATCAGGAATGATGGACAAATAGAGCATAAGAAGTTTGGACAGGATTTAGATAAGGAAAATTATAGCAGCACCAACATGATTGATTATGTTGATACCGTGTTGTTTGAAGACCATGTACCCACTTTGAACTGGAGATAAAGTTGTCCTGTAGTTTGAGGAAAAGGAAAAAGGATCGAATAGGACAAGTTGTGTCGGTACCGACATGGTTTGAAGGGTTGGTTTTGTCAACCGAGGTCCAGAGCTTGAAGACTTAAGTAAATACGAAGAAGAACAAAGAAAGCAAGGTGGGAAAAAATGTTGGTATAGACATGATCATGTTAGTACTGAGATGTTTTGCTTGAGATTTATCCACATTTTTAATGCCTGAATGTTTAAATCTGATTTCTCACCTGTTCCTACACAAGCTAATGATTTTGGGGACAGATTCGACTATAAATACACATGATTTAGCGACGAAAATGGGTTATTTTTAGACTTCTGATTCATGTTTCTATTTTCTCACAACATAGTTCTACTATTTCTCTTTCTTAACTATTTAACTCTTGAATATCATAGTGTGTTTGGTGAAAATTGTAAGACTTAATCGAAATAAAGTTGATACTGGACTCAGGCAATCAAATTAAGGCCGAACCACTTTAAAAACCTCGTCCTTCCTCATTTTTCATTTTATATTAGATTGACTATTTTTGTTTTTTGTTTGATTTGGGGTGTTCTGTCATTTGTTGGCGCAACATTTTTGGTACTTTCACAAAGAAAGGAGAGTAGATCTTTGCTTTCACTTTGAATTTGATGAGTATAAAAACTAGATCTAAAGTTCTTTATTTTAGATATATTATTACTAGGATTTGGGAAGAATATATTATCTACTATCGGATCTAAAGAGAGATGCCTTTTAGAAAAGAGAAAAGTGCTAAATCCAAACAATCATTGAAGAAGAAAATGAAGGATCTTGTCCTGAATAAGAAATTAACCAATCGGCAACTCTACCACGATCATCAACTCAGCCAACCAAGTTTTTAAAAGATCCAAAATAGACAAGATAACACTACATATGAACATAAAGTTGTTAGAACAACAAAAGTCTTAGATGGAATTGATGAGAACCATGTAGTAGCAGTTGATTGCGTTGACCCAGCCCCGACAAAGGATTACGTTTCAAAGTCGAAGGAAAAGCAGAAATGAATCGTCATCTTCTGATGCCAGCAAAGAAATACTGTCTTCGATAGAATGAGATAGAAGACCAAACGAACATTAAATACAGATAGGGACTATGGTAGTAAAGAAGAAGGTTGCAAAAGGTCGAGTTACTTTGCCAGCATCGAAACAACCAGGTACCGACGGGTCCGATCAAGTCAGTACCAAGAGAATTTCTACTATGCTGAATCTATTCGGTAGCGAGGACTTGCATGGTGGTGGTGTTGGTGGAGATGGACAAGTTACTGGTACACAGGCTAATGGAATTCATGTCAACGCTGTGGAACTAGCCAGAAGAGAACAACAAGGGTCTGGGTGAACGGTTCTTCCAGAGAGGGAACCTAGATGGCATGCAACTAACCGTGGAAGTTTGCAAAGTCAACTGCATAGAGGTTTTCCTAATGATCGCCGTTCAACTACCCAAAATGGTGAAGATTATATAACTGATATGGTTAAAAGAATATTAAGCGAAAGTCAGCGCAGATGGGATGAGGAGTGTTGTTCATCGCCAAGTCAGACCACATACACCGAGTACATCCTTAAGAAGGAGTATACAAAGAAGTTTTTAATGCCATCGATGTCAACCAATAATGGAACGACTGATCCAAGTGTGACATCCCCTATTTGGAGGCCAAAAGCTAAGCGCTATAGATGTTGCAGTCATCCATAGTATTAACTTCTGGTGACCAAATATGATAATGTTAATGGTATCCATAATATCGGAAGCACATGAATATGAAACAAAATCACATGTTTCAAAAACAACAACATTTTTTATTACATTTCCAAAACATGTTCCATATTCACATTACATAATCCCATCGCTTTCCTAGGTTCATATAAAATATAGTTATCACATAAATACGCCAAGAGCGACATATGACGATGCCTTCTTGGTTGACCAGAGTACTATATATACAATACAACGGAATCAATCCAAAATATAACAGCAACTCCTAATTAGCTATCCTTCAGTCGCCTGCTCGTCACCGCAAGCTTTATTCGCCAACCTACTAAAACTTGTAACCCTCAGCCTACTCAAATCAATTTTTGAGCACCCGAGAGTTAAAGGGGAAAAATTAAAACTTCAAGTCAGACATAAAGCCTAGTGTAAATAATACTATACATCTCGGTTATTTGATATTAAGTGAGACCATGCCGCTTAGCGGAACGAGTTTCCCCTCTCCAATATCCTTTTAAAACATATCTTTTGCAAATTATAATCCTACAACCAAAACTGTTTAAACATGTAAAGCAATATCATGTATATGTACATATCAATTATCAAATGGACTATCTGCCCATCCACTGTAGTTTTGTTTGGCTAACTACTAACCTTTGGCTGAATTGGGCCTACCATAAAAACATATAAATCTAATATCCGTTAGATACGTTCATTCTGGACGGTCTGTCCTTACTTACTTCTCCAGATCTAACAAATCCCATTGGTTCTGCGGGCTTACCAATAACTTGTCTTCCCTTTTTAGATTCCTTTCTGTGTGTAATATACTTTGTCTTACTTGTGACAAAGCCCTACACATTGGAATTTTAGACTAAATTAGCTAGGGGCTAATAGCTAATGAGTATAAGGCGTGACCCTACACCAGTACCATCCGGTCTTCTAATCTGAGTCATTTTCTTAGGGTTGACTACCCTTTCAATTTTTCCTTGAAAACCTTTTCAAAATAATTTAAACCATTAAATCATACATATATAAGGGAAATATACTCTTTGCTTTACTCTAAGCTATTTTCCATGTTATATATACTTTATTCAAAATAATGTTGATGAAATCATTAAGGATTTACCATCCCTCCGAAATATGTTAAAACCCTTTTAAACTTAAAAACAATTAGGCTATATTTCCAAGAACAACTCATTCGAAACCTTTTTTTAAAACCTTTAAACAACCCTTTCATAACCATTGAAAGTACCCCTTTCGATATAAGTAAACTACTTCACTTTATAACATTAGGCCGAAAGGCCAAAACATACCTTTCAAAATCATACTCTTCGAAACCATTCATATTTATCTTTTCGAAAGCATTGTCGAAAAATTTAAAACCTTAGACATCCTATCTTTAAAACTCCTAAACATTGCCTTTCGAAACCATTGGAAAACCTTTCCTTTTAGACCTTTTGAAACCATTGGGGAACCACCCCTTAGAAACCTTTCTTTAAAACCATTTGAAAGCATCAAAACATCAAGCCTTTCGAAAGCATTTGGATTCAATTTGTAACATGTGGAAACACCTTTTGAAACCATTAAAACTATCTCTTTCGAAACTATTTGGGTTCTACCTTTTATAGAGCAAAAGGGTCATTAAAACATTTAAGCCGAAAGCATCTCATTCGAAAGCATTTCCTAAGTAAAGAAGTGATGATGTCGAAAAATCCCTTCGAAAGCATTGGAGAAGCGGCTTGGTTTTGAAAACAAGATAATCCTTTTGAAACCAATCTGGGTCGAAAGGTTAAAAAGCAGTAGTCAGGGGTTCCGACCCCTTCAAAAGCATCCATTTAAAACAAAAAGCGCAACACATTCGAAACCTTTCCTTTTAAAACATTTGACTTAGCCGAAAGCCAACCAAGTCGAAAGCACTTCCTTCGAAAGCAAAAGCAGACGCATTTTCAATTTAAAACAAAGCATGCTTTGACCCCTTCGGAACCTTTGGTTTCGACCCAGCACTTTCCGCCTATATCCAATTCACTACGTTCTAGGTATCTGATACCATGTGCATTGGTTTCGATGGAGTCGGAGGTAAGGAGTCGGAAGCCGGGTGCTGAAAGCATTGAAACAAGAAACAACATGTTGATTTGACTTTTTAAATTAGTCCTTTGTACCTAGCCTGCATTTTTGTCAAACTATGATTAGTGGCAATTTTTCTTTACTAAAAGTACTACCGATTTTCAAAAATAACAATTTGGATGATTTACAAAATACCCCTCCTTCTTTTTAAAATTATATAAAACATTTAAGTCCCATACCTTAAATAATTTAATAAATATCCCTTAAAACACAGGAAAATTCTACAAAAATTCCTGTAAATATGTTTTCCAACATATATAAATTTCAGACCCTAAGCCAATATAATTTGGCCGTAATTAATATTTAACCCAAAATAGAATTTTCTTCACTAGAAAATTCATATAAAATGCACATTAATTCAGAAAATTATGAAAATTGAAATTCATTTCTAAATTATTATTTCTAATCTAAATTTAAATGCGCAAGACAATTGGATGTCATAAATAGGGTTTTTATATCAAAACATATCAT
This sequence comes from Allium fistulosum, assembly GCA_030737815.1. Classification (NCBI taxonomy): domain Eukaryota; kingdom Viridiplantae; phylum Streptophyta; class Magnoliopsida; order Asparagales; family Amaryllidaceae; genus Allium; species Allium fistulosum. Next base: position 99,543,385 of record CM060906.1, on the reverse strand, counting down.
AAAATCTATGTGAATTTACATAAATCATCGACGACATATAGATATACATTTTATCAACCAAAACATGGCAAAACATTTACAAATAATTCAGATTTCATACTAAAAACCAAAAACCATTAAAAATTGAGATGTAGTTATTATTCACCTTAGCTTTTTGATTAAGAATGTGAGATTTGTTCTTGATTAAGTGATTTGATTCTTCCTCTTGAATTCTTCTTCTTTGCTCTTCTTAATAGTGGCCGGCCTAAGCTTTATTTTTTTGTGAAAATAGAATGAACGCGTAGAAAGAATTTCTAAGGGGTATAGGGTATAAGGATGTGATATTCCTATTTTGCGCTTTATCTATTTCATTTTTGTTCTTTAGTTCATTGTTTACATGGCATGGCTACCCCTTATTTAATCACAAATCTCAATCCATTAATCATCTTACATTATTGTATTTAATTTAACTAATTAAATATCCTAAATAATGTTACTAAAAATATGGGGTGTTATAGACTCCTCTCTTTAAATAATTCCATCCTCGAAATTACGATAAGGTACACATCAAAATAATCAAAGGTAAAACATACCATCAAACAAATCAGGTTAAGCATCTCTCATCATGTTCTCAGTCTCCCAAGTACAGTCTCTCTCGTCCTCACTCCACTGGACTTTAACTATTCTAACTGTCTTGTTTCTGAGCCTCTTCTCATCTCTTGTGACTATGCGAACTGGCTTTCTAACTATAGTTAAATTCGGCTCTCTGACTAAGTCATCTAACATAGTCGGTGATATAGTAGTATCTGGATCTTAAATAGATTTCCTTAGATGAGAAACATGGAAAACATCGTGTAATCCTGCCAAACTGCTTGGTAACTTTACTCTATATGCGAGTTTCCCGATCCTCTCAATAATAGGAAATGGTTCAACGAACCTCGATGCCAACTTCTTTAATTTCCCAAATCGAATCACAACCTTCATCGGCGACACCTTGATGAAAACATGCTCTCCAACAGATAACTCTAAGTCTTTCCATCTTCTATCCGCATAACTCTTCTGCCTAGATTGAGCTTCCTTCATTCTAGCTCAAATTAACTCAACCTTTTTCGCAGCTTCTCTAACCAAATCCGGACCAAGAACCAACCAATCCCCCATCTCTAACCAACAAACTGGAGATTTGCATGGCCTTCCATACAAAGCTTCAAATGGTGCCAACCCTATTGTTACCCGGCACTTTGGCCCGGCTACATGGAGATAGTCGCAGAGCTTATGGTTGAACCTGGATAGGACTTAAACTAAGAATGGGTTGGAAGTATAAGAGGCTAGTGAAATTCAAGTCTGGTTCGGCTCCAGTCCCTCAGCATAGAGTGGGTCGGCCTAGATGAGAATGACAGAGTAGTTCAACCAGAGGGTTCGACCCTAGTCGCTTGGCACAAAGTAGTTCGAACCCAAAGGATCGGTTGTTCATCGATCGACCTGGAAGAGAAACTCATCGCTCAGCTTGGAAGAGAAACTCATCGCTCGGCTTAGAGAAGTTCATCGCTCGGTCGAGGGAGGATAACCAAGATAGGTCGGTCAATTATAGTTCGGCGTTCGTGGTTCGGCTTGGATCAATTGGCGCAGTTGGGTTGGTAAACCTCGAGAAGGTTAATAAATTCTTCAACCTGCAATAGGGTGACATGACTAACCCTATTTGCTTTGAGTCATCTGCCGTTTGCTTCGAGTCCCCTAAGAAGTCGCTTCGAGTCATTCGTCGAGACGTCCTGGTTCGACATTTGTCGTTCTACCGAAAGTCGTTCGGTATGCTTGGTCCAGCCGACTCAGGTCTTGGGCCTGTGCAGGGAGTCCAGCCTATCTTCGTCTATAAATAGAGAGGCAGGGGTATAGTTGAGGGGACTTTTTCGAGAACTCCCGGGAGACTCTGCCATTTTCTGCACTAAGTTTCTTTGAGCTTGAAATTGTATTGAAGTTGTTTGTTTATGGATTGTATCTGTATTCAAGTATTTGAAAAAGGTAATAAAGATCACGTTAAGAGTGGACGTAGGTAGTTATGCCGAACCACTATAATTCTGGTGTTCCTGTTTCTGCTGTCAGTTTTGCATACTTCCCTCTGTTTTAATTAACTGTCTTCATTAATCTCTCTACACAAACCTATTCTTGGGTGTTAGTGACCAATTTTGGTGCTAACATTTTGGTGCTTTCACTGAGAACGTGCATTCTCAGGCTGTTAGGATCTACGTTGTCGCTACTGGATTGAAGAAATCCTTCGAAGGAGATCCAAATTCACTCTCAAGAGTCCATAGATACTACTCAGAGTTCCCGCAGATAACTCTAAGATGGGAAGACCACGTACTAGATCAGCCTCCCATAACGCGGATGTCAACGAGACCGTGAGCGTCCAACAAGTGGGACCCAACAGTCAACAAGCTAATCTAGGTGCAAGGACCGCCACCGTCCTAAACCAGTCAGAAGTTTTCACCAGGGCAGAGTTCAATAAGCTGATGAGAGAACTCGAGGAAAGCAGGAGACAGCTTACTGAACAAGTTCAAGCTAACGCCAATCTCATGACCCAGATTGCTCAACAATAGCATCAGAATGTTGGAGGAAGCCCCACTTCCTACTCATCATCTGACAGCTCTGCTTCGTCTAATGAACATCACAGGCGTAGGCACCTTAGGATTGAAACATCATAAACAGGTGCAGCGGAACAGTCCAATAGAAATGGTCCGGGCACTCTACCTGGAACCACGGCCCCTCACTTGCTCCGGGAAAATTGCACTCAAACTGGAGTGGGAAACTTAAGATCTAGAGCACAGGTGGAAGCTGGTGCACCACCGCGCCAGGGTCGTAGCGAAGCTGGTCCCCAGGACATGCATTTGGGAGGTCACTTACCAAGGAGGCACCGGCCAGAACGGTCATGTAGGACGGAGTCCTACTTGCCACTACCAATCCAGACCCCGGATTTATCAGCTATGGTCAGACAGATGATGAGAGAAAATCAGGGCCTATCCAATGATGATTGGGGAATATCTAGGAGCCATACTCCGTTCACAGATGCTATCCTATAAGCTGAGTACCCCCGAAAGTTCAGTATGCCGACCATTCCAACGTATAAAGGGAAGACTGACCCCCGACAGCATGTAATGAGATACGAGTGGATGATGGACTCAACTAGGGCAAACGATGCAACTAAATGTAGATGTTTCCCAATAACCCTATCCGGAATCGCTACCATGTGGTTCACTAGACATCCTCCATGATCGATCTCCAGGTTTGATGAGTTAGCGGAGAAATTTGTGAAGCATTTTAGGATCCATACCACTCGCCCAAAGGATGTGATGTCTTTATCTAGTGTGATCCATGCTCCAGGGAGTCGTTAAAGGAATATTTGCAAAGATTTCACATTGCTGCTACCGAAGTTAGCAACCCGAATGACCATGCTATACTTATGGCTGTGATGCGAGGAGTAGATCCGGACTCAGAGTTTGGTGATTAGTTGGCAGGAAAACCACCGAATACCCTGGAACGTTTTTATTCAAAGGCAAACCAATTCATGCGAAGAGAAGAGGCCAGGTGGACGAGGCGAAGCAGCGCGCCAGGGCCAAGTAAGGAAGCGGTGCAAAGCAATATCGCCGTGAAATAATCTGGTGAAAACTCCGGCAAGGTCCAAGTCGATGTGCAAAATAAGCCGGAGCAGTCTAAAGAATCTGGAGGAGGAAATTCTGGAAGAAAGTGGGAAGCAGGAAAGTGGAAACCAAGGATCCCTACCTATAACGAATACACTCCTTTGAACCCATCGTTGGAGAATATTTATTTATTAACCTGTAACACATCTAATATCGAAAGCCGTGCCCAAAAAATCAACTGAGGAACAAAAGCAGACCGGAAAATATCGTCGCTTCCACAAGACTTACAGGCACAATACCGAAAAATGCAGACACCTCCATGATGCTATAGAAAAACTGATTCGACGGAATAAGTTACAACAGTTTGTTAAGAATCCACAAGAAGGCGGACAGGGGACCTCCGGCCCCAATCGCGAGAAGACTCTACATCGACCTGAGGAACCCGCTCGAACTAGAGGTAGACTGGTTATAAACACGATAGTCAGTGGGCCTCACCCGACAGACAAGAGTTGGCAAGAAATGGTTGGCAAGAAATGGAGCGCTATGCTAGTTCCCTAAAGCATGCGGATTTTGAATGCTGCTCGAACACGGAAGACGGGACCCCAGCGAAACAGCAGCGAATGATGACGGACGATATAATATTTAGGAGCAGAGATGCCGACCGAGTAGAGGCACCTACCATGGACCCGATGGTCATCTCAGCCACGATTGGGACTGCACTTGTGAGAAGGATACTGATTGATTGTGGGAGTTCTGTGAATATTATCTTCAAAAAGGCCTACGACCAAATGAAGATGGAGGCGAAGGATCTAAAGCCCGCATTCACTGCTTTAATGGTGTAGCCACTGATGCAATAGGTTTCGTTGAATTTCTAGTTGAGTTAGGGGAAGGTGAATGTAGGAGGGTACGGATCCTACCATTCATCGTTCTAGATGTTGATTCCCCGTATAATGTGTTTTTGGGCCGACCGGCCCTGGCGGAGTTTAGGGCAGCTTTATCCCCATGGTGTTTAACCTTGAAATTTCCGACGGATAAAGGAGTTGGTGTAGTGCATGGCGATCAAGCGACTGGTTGTGCATGTTATATGGCTAAGCTGAGGGAGGCCCAGCGAAGAGAGAAGGGAAAAGTTGTGGACAACTCTGCCTGCATCCATGTTGCCCATAATTGACAAGTAGCGCCCGAGCCTTGGCTTGGGAAGTAGGGTCGGATCTATAGAGACGTAGATCCGAGAGACGATGATGAAGAACCCCAGGAGTCTAAAGCAGCACCGGTTGAACTGACGATTGACATTCCAGTTAGCCACGATGACCCATCACGGGTGCTTAAGATTGTATCACAACTCACTCCCTCGATGACTGAGGATCTTACTGATTTCCTCCAAGCGAACCTAGATGTTTTTGCTTGGACCCACTCTGATATGTGTGGGATTTCTCCCACCATCGCACGTCATATGTTGAACATTTACCCAAAGTATGTGCTAGTGAAACAAAAAAGGAGAGGTATGAACCCGGAGAGGTCTGCTGCTCTCAGAGAGGAGGTGGACAAACTTAAAGCAAATGGGTTCGTCCGCGATGCCCTCTACCTTGAATGGATATCTAATCCCGTACTAGTGGGAAAAGCGAATGGGAAATGGAGGACCTGTGTTGATTATTCAGACCTGAACAAGGCGTGCCCTAAGGTTAGTTTCCCTTTACCCAGAATTGATCAACTAGTCTACTCAACAGCAGGAAACGAATTATTATCATTCATGGATGCGTATTCGAGAAACAACCAAATCCCGATGCATATTCCAGATCAGGAACACACTAATTTTGTCACAGATATTGGACTGTACTGTTATGTAGTGATGCCTTTTGGGTTGAAGAACGCAGGAGCGACTTATCAACATTTGGTGAATCAGATGTTTAAAGACCAAATTGGTAGAACAATGAAGGTCTATGTGGATGACATGCTAGTGAAGTCACGGCAATCAAACGACCACATTCGAGACTTAGCGGAGATGTTTGATATACTCAGGTACTATGGAATGAAAATCAATCCACTAAAATGTTATTTTGGCGTTGCATCGGGAATTTTTTTGAGATTTATTGTCAATGCGCGGGGAATTGAAGCTAACCTAGAAAAGATTCAGACTATCCTAGACATACAAGCGCCCAGAACTATAAAGCAAGTACAAAGCCTGAATGGAAAAGTCGCCGCATTGAGTCGATTCATATCCAAAACAACAGAAAAATGCATTCCTTCCTTCGATGTGATAAGGAAAGGGAAGAGAAATTTTGAATGGATGCCGAATTGTGAGGATGCATTCCGAGCCTTGGTGAGACACTTGGAGAGTCCTCGGGTTCTGTAAAAGCCTGTAGACCATGAAGAGTTATATGTTTTCTTGGCCGTGTCTCAACATGCTATTAGTGCAGCCTTGGTTCATGAGGAGGACCGACTTCAAAGGCCAGTGTACTATGTCAGTAAACATTTAACGGGGGCAGAAAGAAATTATCCTAAGATTGAGAAGCTAGCCTACTGCTTGGTGATTGCATCACGCAAGCTCCATCCGTATTTTCAGGCACCACCGATCAGTGTTTATACCGATCAACCTTTGTGACAGGTACTCCAACAACCAGAAACCTTTGGAAGGTTACTTAAGTGGAACATTGAGTTAAGTCAATTCGATATCACTTACCTGCCACGGAGGGCTATCCAAGGGCAAGCGCTAGTAGACTTCATTGCAGAATTCACCATATCAGACGAGCCAAGTGGTGTTGATGTCATTCCCCCCATTCGATGGAAACTATACACCGATGGGGCATCCAATGACCGTTGTTCTGGGGCTAGTGTTATTCTTGTAACTCTCGAAAACCGATCAATTTGTTATGCTTTGAAGCTCGATTTCCCAGCTACAAATAACGAAGCCAAATATGAAGCATTGATTGCTAGCTTAAAACTTACCAAGTAACTCGGAGTGAAATTGGTTGAAATCTTTTGTGACTCACAATTGGTGGTGTATCAAGTATGAGGAGACTACCAAGCAAAGGGGCAGAGACTTGCCCCATACCTTGCTCGGGTTTAAGAACTGTTGGCAGACCTTGAATATTACGATATTTCACATATCCCGCATGAACAAAATGGGGAAGCCAATTCATTGGCAAAATTCGCATGTACTGGTGATGCACAGTAGATGGGCATGGTTCCTGTCGAAATCTTACATGCCCCGAGTATAAATGTGATGGAGGTGGATTTTGTGTTAGAAACGGAAAGTTAGAGGGAATCGTGGATCACCCCGTTCGAACAATACCTGCTACATGGGACTTTGCCCGAGAAAAAAAACAAAAGACGACAAGTCATTCGCAAAGCCTCGCGGTATATAATGCAGGATGGAGTAATGTATCAGAAAGGATTCTTAGTTCCCTTACTTCGGTGCATCGCCTATGGCGAGAAAAAGCGGGTCTTGAAAAAGGTCCATGAAGGAGAATGTAGCGACCATACTGGAGGGCAGACACTAGCAAAAATGATCCTCCGCTATGGATACTATTGGCCAACCGTGAATTTAGACGCCGTGGACTATGTAAGAAGATGCGACAAATGTCAAAAGTAAGCGAAAATCCCGAGAGCTCCACCGACGGTACTCACACAAATGGTTAGTCCTTGGCCATTTGCAATATGAGGGATCGATATAATCGGCTCCTTGCCAATCTCTAAAGGTGGTGCAAAATATGCAATTGTCGCAGTCGACTACTTTACCAAGTGGGCGGAAGCAGAGCCCTTAGCTACGATCACCACCAAAAGGTCATTAATTTCGTTATGCGAAACATCATATGTCATTTTGGCCTCCCACGAACTATCATTATGGATAACGGAACTCAATTTGAGAGTAGGGAGTTCAAAGAATTCTACCAAAAATATTGCATTGAGAAAAGGTTTGCGGCAATCGCTCACTTAAAAGCCAATGGACAAGTTGAAGCCGTAAATAAGATAATCAAGTCCATATTGAAAAAACATTTGGAGAAGGCTAGAGGCAAGTGGGTGGATGAGCTTCCAACAATACTCTGGTCTTACAGAACCACCCACAAGTCCGCGACTGGCCACACTCCATTCACCTTGGCATAAGGCACTGAAGCTGTTATACCCGTGGAACTTGAAGTTCCCTCTCACAGGGCGACTCATTATGATCCTAAGACAAATCAGGATCTTTTACTCGAATCGTTGGACTTTATCGATGAGAAATGTGAAGAAGCTAATTTAAGGGTGGCTATGTATCAGCACCGAGTCGCTCAATATTATAATGAAAAAGTTAGACCGAGAATCTTTGATGTGGGTGATCTTGTTTTGAAGCAAGTTTTTCCAATCCCGTCACATATGAATCCTACATGGGAAGGTCCGTATGTCATCGAACGGAAGCTTGGGGAAGGAACTTTCAAGCTAGCGACTATCGATGGCATGACACTCCCCAGAGCATGGAATAGTGAGCATTTGCGTCGTTATTACACTTAGTCTATTTCTTTTGCGTTCTAGTAGCAGTTGTTTCCAACGTACGTTTCCTTTTGTTGTTCTTTGTTTCCAACATGTAATAAGACAATTCAGCTTGTCCTTATTTTTTGTAATCAATAAAGGCTTAAAGCCGGTTTTTCAATGTTATAATTCCATGATAAAAATTAAATTGCATTATTCTGTTTGGCGTATGAACGCATATACAAAATTATGAGTATAAACGATTCAAAAATCTCTAAGTCCCCGGAGCGCGGACTAGAGTATTCTGAGTCCCCGTAGTGCGGACTAGAGTATAAACGATTCAAAAATCTCTAAGTCCCCGAAGCGCGGACTAGAGTACTCCGAGTCCCCGAAGTATGGACTAGAGTATAAACGATTCAAAAATCTCTAAGTCCCCGAAGCGCGGACTAGAGTACTCCGAGTCCCCGAAGTGTGGACTAGAGTATAAACGATTCAAAAATCTCTAAGTCCCCGAAGCGCGGACTAGAGTACATCGAGTCCCCGGAGTGTGGACTGAGTATAAACGATTCAAAAATCTCTAAGTCCCCGGAGCGCGGACTAGAGTACTCCGAGTCCCCGGAGTGCGGACTAAAGTATAAAAGATTCAAAAATCTCTAAGTCCCCGGAGCACGGATTAGAGTACTCCGAGTCCCCGGAGTGTGGACTAGAGTATAAACGATTCAAAAATCTCTAAGTCCCCGGAGCACGTACTAGACTACTCTGAGTCCCCGGAGTGTGGACTAGAGTAGAAACGATTCAAAAATCTCTAAGTCCCCGGAGCGCGGACTAGAGTACTCTGAGTCCCCGGAATGCGGACTAGACTATAAACGATTCAAAAATCTCTAAGTCCCCGGAGCGCGGACTAGAGTACTCTGAGTCCTCGGAGTGTGGACTAGAGTATAAACGATTCAAAAATCTCTAAGTCCCCGAAGCGCAGACTAGAGTACTCTCAGTCCCCGGAGTGCGGACTAGAGTATAAACGATTCAATAATCTCTAGGTCCCCGAAGCACGAACTAGAGTACTCTGTGTCCACGCAGTGTGGACTAGACTATAAACGATTCAAAAATCTCTAGGTCCCCGAAGCGCGCACTAGAGTACTCTGAGTCCCCGAAGTGCGGACTAGAGTACAAACGATTCAAAAATCTCTAGGTCCCCAGAGCATGGACTAGAGTACTCTGAGTCTCCGGAGTGCGGACTATAGTATAAACGATTCAAAAATCTCTATGTCCTCGGAGCACAGACTAGAGTATTCTGAGTCCTCGTAGTGCAAACTTGAGTATAAACGATTCAAAAATCTCTAAGTGCCCGGAGCGCGGACTAGAGTACTTTGAGTCCACGGAGTGTGGACTAGATTATAAACGATTCAAAAATCTCTATGTCCCCGGAGCGCAAACTAGAGTACTATGAGTCCTCGTAGTGTGGACTAGAGTATAAACGATTCAAAAATAACTAAGTTCCTGGAGCACGGACTAGAGTACTCTGAGTCCCCGGAGTATGGACTAGAGTTGAAATGATTCAAAAATCTCTAAGTCCCCGGAGCACGGACTACAGTACTCTGAGTCCCCGGAATGCGGACTAGAGTATAAATGATTCAAAAATCTCTAAGTCCCCAGAGCGCGGACTGGAGTACTTTGAGTCCCCGGAGTGCGGACTAGAGTATAAACGATTAAAAAATCTCTAAGTCCCTGAAGCGCGGACTAGAGGACTCTCAGTCCCCGGAGTGCGGACTAGAGTATAAACGATTCAAAAATCTCTAGGTCTCCAGAGCGCGGACTAGAGTACTCTGAGACCCCGGAGTGTGGACTAGAGTAGAAACGATTCAAAAATCTTTAAGTCCCCAGAGCGCGGACTAGAGTACTCTGAGTCCCTGGAGTGTGGACTAGAGTAGAAACGATTCAAAAATCTCTAAGTCCCCGGAGCGCGGACTAGAGTACTCAGAGTCCCCGTAGTGCGAACTAGAGTATAAACGATTCAAAAATATCTAAGTCTCTGAAGCGCGGTCTAGAGTACTCTCAGTCTCCGGAGTGCGGACTAGAGTATAAATGATTCAAAAAACTCTAGGTCCCCGGAGCACGGACTAGAGTACTCTGTGTCCCCGCAGTGCGAACTAGACTATAAACTATTCAAAAATCTCTAGATCCTCGAAGCGTGAACTAGAGTACTCTGAGTCCCCGTAGTGCGGACTAGAGTACAAACGATTCAAAAATCTCTAAGTCCCCGTAGCGCGGACTAGAGTACTCTGAGTCCCGGAGTGCGGACTAGAGTTCAAACGATTCAAAAATTTCTAAGTCCCCGGAGCGCGGACTAGAGTACTATGAGTCCCCGTAGTGCGGACTAGAGTACAAACGATTCAAAATCTCTAAGTCCCCAGAGCGCAGACTAGAGTATTCTGAGTCACCGGAGTGCGGACTAGAGTACAAACGATTAAAAAATCTCTACGTCCCCGTAGCACGGACTAGAGTACTCTGAGTCCCCGGAGTGCGGACTAGAGTACAAACATTCCAAAAATATCTAAGTCCCCGGAGCGCGGACTAGAGTACTCTGAGTCCCCGGAGTGCAAACTAGAGTATAAACGATTCAAAAATCTCTTAGTCCTCGGAGCGCAGACTAGAGTACTCTGAGTCCCGGGAGTGCGGAATAGAGTATAAATAATTCAACAATTTCTCAGTCATGTGGAAGTGGACCGAAGCTTATGTAACCCATAAGATTTCGGATTTCAACTACCTGTTAGACAACAAGCTAAACAATGAGAATCATGGAACACAAAGAAACAGAATTTTATTTACTAACCCAAAATTAAATTCTATTACAACTTTTCTAGAGTTTAGAGCAAAAGTCTATTCACAACGATTATAAAATAAATAGAAACAGCTACATGACTTAAGTTTATTCAGCCTGAACAAGGTATAACGAGATGATAATTACTTCTTTGGCTTCTTCTCCTTCTTCGGTTTCTCCGAAGGCTCCTCAGCCAAGCGCTTCTTCCTGGACCCTCTGCTTCCCAGTGAGGTGGTATCTAGGGGAGGAAGAGGGACATTCAGAGGTGTGTTCCCCCTCGGGAGAATTACCTTCAGGGGCCTATTTAGAGGATCATCAAGTTCCACCACCTGAGGTTCAATATTAATTTCGGCTTTCTCTTTCTCCTCTTCTACGATTCGCTCCCCCATGCTAATTTTTGAAGTAGGTCCGGAGGAGCCTGTGATTTCAACCTCGTCATGTTTGTCCGCATGCGAGGGATTCTCGAGTTTGTTCTCATCAAGCGCTCCGATCACTTGGGCATCGGGCCCAGGAGTATCCCCAGTGTGAAGTTCTTCGGTCATTTTCTCCTCCTTCTCCATGGCGACATCGCTCCTTGGAGTTGGTTCGAGATCAGAATGGCCTACATGAAACTATTAAAGATAAATGTTAGAATACATCTATTATTCGTCAAAAGCGATGGTTCTTTGGACCCTAGAAGGAAAAATTACATACCGACTTCCGACTGACTCTCAGCTGTTTTGGGACTCTCACCCTCTAGAATAGGGGATAGAACGTGAACATCAAGCCCGAGCTTCTCTAGGTCATAACCGACAGGCTGCTCGAAAGGATCGAGTGATGAGCGACCAGCCGGCTGAGCGAAAGGGGGAACTGGAAACTCAGTTCTGGATGGGCAAGCAATGTCGTCTCTCCATTTCGATGAGGAGGAATTTCTTTTGAAGAGGTTTTTTGCTGCAGATAAGTCGAAAGGCTCGTTTCCTCGAAGCACTTCCTTCACAAGAGCTTCTTCATCAACCTCTTCGATGCCCAGTTCATCTTTTTTAATTTTTATTAAAGTATCCCATGCTTCGACCAATGATTCGAGGTAACCCTCGCCTAGAAAAGATAGATCCCGATGAATGAGAACTCGAGCATTATACTCGGCGATAAGCGGATCAAATAGGCACTTAATTTCTTCCCTACCGGCTTCAGTAGCTGCCTCGAGGCAAGAATCGACCTCTATCAGCGCATTCTTTTACCCTCCTCATGGGCTGCATCCTTTAACGCTTCTACTTTAGAAAGTTCCTCGTCATGCTTCGTCTTTAAGAGTCATGTTGTGATGATTTCATCGCAATATCGATGTGACTCTTCCTATGCGGAAGTTTTCTCTTCTTTCTCTTTGGCAAGCAGCTCCTCCAGTTCTTTAACTTGTCGAGCGAGAATATTTTTTCTTTCTGGATGAGTCTTTCTCTAGAGCTAACACACCGCTGCGTTGAACTGCCTCATCAATTTCCTTCTTGTGAGCGGCCTCCAAGCGACTTACTGCCTCATCAATTTCCTTCTTGTGAGCGGCCTCCAAGCGACTTACTGCCTCGCCCATTTCCTTGGAAATTTTTTTTGGCAACCTCAAGTTGATTTGTACAAGTATAGCTCTTTATCTTGGGCTTTGATGATATCTTTGTCATGAATGGCTTCAAGTTTCAAGCGGTCGATTTCGTACTGACGTTCCATAGAAACCTCTGAAACTTTCTCCACCAAATGACAAATGCATCATGTTGAACATAGACATCATTATTGCAGGCGATGGCGCTTTGTTTGACATGCCCTGGAATAGGATGAATCATATGAAGAAATTTCAATCCATCGATACATATCTTCGGGAATGTGGCTTTGAGCTCGGCTAATTTTTCTACCATCGACGGATCGTGTGCGAAGGCTGGGGAAGTCTGCTTAGCCGGAGTCACAGACTTCTTATGGGGCTCATGAGATTGCTTGGTTCTCAATGAGCAAGAGTGTTGGTCATGGGGAGCTTCAGATTGATATCCCTTCTGAGCATATTTCTCCCTACTGTGCTCTGAATGAGGGGGGGGATCGTTGGGATATGAAGAATGGCTATAAGTTCTTCTTCGAGAAGACGACGAGTCTCTGGGACGGTAGTCGCTATCGCCGCTTTCATCCTTGTCTCGGCGTCTACTTGATCCGGCATCCCGACCGGAGTGGTGGAAGATAGAGGACCCGCGAAGGCGATCGAAGCCGTGTGAGCGTACCATATGACCTGCACAGAAACCAAGTGAAGACAAGTTAGTGAGGATCACACGATGGCTAAAATTTAAGTGTAGGGTGACATGTGAGTATCCGTGTGTCTCCTAGTGTTTCCCCCCGACTGACCAGTTTCTTTCGCTTTACTTATTGAGGTTTTCTCTACTTGATGACGAGCTTGATCGCCTTCATTGCTTCTCGTGGGCGAATTAAGTCTCATAGCTTCTGGATCATTGAATCCATAATTTAGCAAGTCGTCAGGGATGGTCAGGTCTGATAGACCTTTTAGCGAACCCTCTAGATGTTGGGGAGATGACTCTTTCTCAACTGGAGTAATTGTAACTTTTAAGGTTTCGCCCATGGTTTTCTTTCTCAGTTTTGAGGCTAGGCACTTTTTCCTCTTTGAAGGAGGGGAAAGTTCATCGATGCTTGGTGCGTTAGTTACTAGTGCTGAGTCAGGACTTATATTCTCATCAGACGCTCCTGGCACCCCGGACTCTTTAATTCCACCTTCCTTAGATGTATCGGAGTCCCCTCCTGTAGGGGCACCGAAGGCCCGGCCTACTCTTTGCCTTTTTCCACAGCGGATATAGTTGTAGTGGCGCCAATTGGGAGGCTAGTTCGACGACCCTCCGTCAACAATCCAAACTTCGAAAGCAATTCATTGGAAATAACAGATTTGATCTCTCGGTCTCTTACGGGAATTGCTCAAATGGCCTTGATGACCTCAGAATATCCAGAGCCTTCCGGTCGTGGGTGGATACCTATAAAAATCGAAGGAAATTTAGGAAGAATGCATTTCGAGCCTCAAACAAATATTAGTCAAGGAATAAAACTTACTCCCTTCCAACCATCTCCTCGCAAAACCGGGAGGGCAACGTACGTAGAACCACTCTTGCTTGTACTGGGAGAATTTACTCCATGCCCCCGTCAGGATTTGACATTTGGAATATGGTTTGAGAAATATGAAGGATGGTCTGTCAGACCGTCTTTTGAAGCGGTAGATATAGCGGATATCCTCTGGAGTAGGGAGTCTGAATAAGGTGCTCATGAAGGGAATACAAGTGCTATAGATAAACGCGTGACTATTGGGATGTAGCTGTGCTAGAGCAATCCCGATATACCGTAACACTTCTTAGAGGAAAGGGTTGGAAGGTGGCACGCTACCAACCCAGCACATGGATTTATTGCATGCTGTATACCCGGCTGGGGGCAGGTGAGGCCGATCTTGTCCTGACAAAACTAGAACGTCGTCAAAAGGGATTCCATGAATTGAACACAACCGACGAAGAGCGGTTTCACCGATTTTTGAAGCTTGCGAATTAATGGGATTATCCAGAACAACTACTCCATCTATAACATCAGGAGCCTAGCCAATAACTACAGCTGATGGATCCGAAATACCCTATGTAGGAGTTGTCGGTGGATTCAAAGTTCCTACTAACTCCTGCTGAGAACTTGGCTCAGGCTTGTCAGAAACTGTAGCAGAGCTCGATCTTTTGGACATCTTCAACGAGCGTTTAATATGAGTAGATACCTGTTTGAACTATACTTGAAAGACAATCGATATCAGATATAACAATGATAATACATCCCCCCGTGTTGTGTGTGAACTAGCGCTACAACTTAAACGTGAGTGCCGGAAAAACTAAAGTTTTAAACACAAGTGTGGTATGATAGAACTTTAAGTTATTGTCCTCGGAGACCGTCATCGCTGACCGTCTCCTGTAGTTTGTTATATGGTTGACAGTAGTAGTTTTGGAGTCGAACATTGGCATGAGAGGGTGTGAAGGCTGTCATTCGCATTTGTTGAGTTAAGTTTGCATTTAAGATCGTTCGAGTTATGAGGGAGTTAGTTCAAGTTAAGTTCTTGGGCTTGTATGATTTGTTGTTTGTCATGCTTTGTCCAATTTGCTTAAGATTGGTTATGGAGGTAAGTTACTCAAATGTGTCTTATGTTCGGGTTAAAACACTTCTGATTACCAATGCCGAACAACTCGCTCGTTACCTCTCCCTAATTACCGGACGACCTCACTCGGAGTTATACCAAACCTTACTCACAGTACTTCTCTCCTTCACCTTTCTCAGTATGTACCGACCCACTACCTTAGATTCCTGCCGATTCATAGCAACACACTTAATACCGAGCTGCCACATTCCTAAACACATGTTGACCGACCCGCTCTCTCATTCCAAGCTGAATGACACACTCTCTCTAGCACTACTCCCATAAAAGATTTACCGACCAACAGGCTTCCACTCAAAATACCAACCCGAACATGTTACTTCCTTTGCCGAATAGGTACTATTTGCATGTGCTGACCCGCTCACCTTAAAGTCAATGAACGGCCTCAGCCTAGCATGTGCCGAGCCGCTCATTCTCAGAGTTTCAACCTACTTTATTACTAAGTTCCTGACAATTCAACATTACTACGGTGGGCTACCGACCGTCCTCCCTCGACCGTATGATGAGCAGAATTCCATGAATTATACACCAACTCCTACGAATCACTAGACCTTCTTCTTTCCCATTTCCCCGACTTCGAAGTCAAGGCTATAGCCGTTCCTTCTGGTAACTTACCCTAGCTCCACTGAGATCGAACCAAATTCCTAGCCTAACTCCTACTTGGGAACCCACAAGACTCCACATTTAGGGAAATAAATCGAGTGAAAGGCTCATACCTATATGCGAATAATTAAGGCCTATGAAAGCTATTGGGTTCAAGACGAAGTGTGGTTAGGCTCGCTTGCGAATGGAGTTTCAAAATGGATTGCCTGGCTCTGAAAGGAAGAAGGGTCGAATGATGGGCGTGGCTCGGGAAGAGAACAGGTTAGGGGACTTGTAAAAAAATGGAAGTGAGAAGAAAAAACTAGAGTGTGGGCTTTTATATATGGGAGAGGGAGGCAAACGGGCCTTAACTAGTGGAACCGGTTAGAGTACCTCAATGGGTCGGTGAGCAAGCGTACCGAGCGGTAATGAGTAAAAAGACGAGTAGTTCGACGCTCGTATGTCGGTCGAACCGCGATAAAATAGGATATAATAGAAAATATAATAATAATGATAAGTAAAATAATGAGTAAATGAAAATGATGTTAAGATGAAGTGTGATTATGTCTATGCATGTAACAATAATTCAAGATGATAGTGCAACGAAAAGTTGAATTTCACCTTATAAATGGAGAAGCATAGTTTTGAGAAACCCAGTGTGATTCAACCTTCAAAAGGATATATACATTCAGCTTTTGGAAAGTTAAAACATGATTTAAACGACAGATGATTGTCATTCTAGATGAGCTAACTTCTAAAAGCAAGGACTGGTTGTTAGTTCATAGCATGTCATGTTGATTCACACGACGCACTTTGGGGGGCAAATGTTACCCGGCACTTTAGCCCGGCTACATGGTGATAGTCGCAGAGCTTATGGTTGAACCTAGATGGGACTTAAACAAAGAATGGGTTGGAAGTATAGGAGGCTGGTGAAATTCAAGTCTGGTTCGGCCCTAGTCGCTCGACACAGAGTGGGTCGGCCAAGATGAGCATGACAGAGTAGTTCGACCGAAGGGTTCGGCCCCAGTCGTTGGGCACCGAGTAGTTTGAACCCAATGGATCGGTTGTTCATCGATCGGCCTGGAAGAGAAACTCATCGCTCGGCCTGGAAGAGAAATCATCGCTCGGCCTAGAGGAGAAGTTCATCGCTCGGTCGAGGGAGGATAGCCAAGACAGATTGGTCAATTGTAGTTCGGCGTTCGTGGTTCGACCTGGATCGTTCGGCGCAGCTGGGTCGATAAACCTTGAGAAGGTTGATAAATTCTTCAACCTGCAATAGGGTGACATGACTAACCCTATTTGCTTTAAGTCGTCTGCCGTTCGCTTCGAGTCCCTTGAGAAGTCGCTTCTAGTCATTCGTCGAGACGTTCTGGTTCGACATTTGTCGTTCTACCGAAAGTCGTTCGGTATGCCTGGTCCGGCCGACTCAGGATTGCCATATACGGGCCGAACTACCTTGGTCTTGGGCCTGCGCAGGGAGTCCAGCCTATCTTCGTCTATAAATAGAGAGGCAGGGGTATAGTTGAGGGGACTTTTTCGAGGACTCCAGGGAGACTCTGCCATTTTCTACACTCACTTTCTTTGAGCTCGAACTTGTATTGAAGTTGTTTTTTTACGGATTGTATATGTATTCAAATATTTGAAAAAAGTAATAAAGGTCATGTTAAGAGTGGACGTAGGCAGTTACGCCGAACCACTATAATTCTGGTGTTCCTGTTTCTACTTTCAGTTTTGCATACTTCCCTCTGTTTTAATTTACTGTCTTCATTAATCTCTCTACACAAACCTATTCTTGGATGTTAGTGACCAATTTTGGTGCTAACACCTATACTATCCTGATAACTGTTGTTATATGAAAACTTGACTAGATGAAGATGGTCGTCCCATTATCCCCCAAAATCAAGCACACAAGCTCGTAACAAATTCTCTAAGACCTTGTTAACTCTTTCCGTTTGCCCATCAGTCTGTGGATGGTAAGCGTTACTCATCTTGAGCTTGATAACTAAGGTATCTTGTACACTCTTCTAGAACTCGCTAGTGAATAAAGAATCTCTATCACTCACTATACTACTAGGAATTCCGTGTAGTCTAACTACGTTCTTCATAAACAACTTTGCTAATACAAGTGTCATTCTGGTTGACTTATTTGGAATGAAATGAGCACTCTTGGTCAACCTGTCCACAATGACCCATATGCTTTCATTTCCTCTATTAGACCTTGGCAACCCGTCAATGAAATCCATAGAAATAGAATCCCAATTCCATTCTAGAATGTCCAAAGGCTGAAGCAACCCACTTGGCTTCTGATGTTCGGCTTTCACCCGCTGACAGGTCAAACATTATTTCACCCATAAGCCCACATCCCTCTTCATTCCTTCCTAGAAAAAACTTCTCTTCATGTCCTGATACATTTTAGGTCCATCTGGATGAATAGTGAACTTCAAACGGTGGCATTACTCCAGAACCTCTTTCCTTATGTCTCCCACATTTGGAACACATAATCTTCCTTTCTTTCTCAACCACCCATTCTGGTCAAGACTAAAATCCTTCAAGTTATCTCTCTCCGTTCCATCTCTCAACTTTCTAATCCGTTCAGCCAACTCTGGATCCTCTAGCTATTTGGAAGCAACCTTTTTTATCATAACTAGTTGAACTTCGAACATGATAACAAAGCAGTTTTTGTACTTGAACTATCCTTAATTCTTCACTGCACTCTACAAGTTGCTAATGCTTCCAAATCTTTCCACTCAGCTATCATTGCTAACACCACATTCTGATGTTTTCTGCTATGTGCATCTACAACCTTGTTGCCTTTCCTCGGTGTGTATACAATACTAAAATCATAAGCAGCTAAGAACTCTAACCACCTCTACTGTCTCATGTTTAGCTCCTTTTGAGAGAACAAATACTTTAACGACTTATGATCAGTATACAACTCAAATCTCTCTCCCAAAAGATAATGTCTCCACACCTTCAGTGCAAAAATCACTGTTATCCCGCCTTTTGGCAAGGCCGTGACACCAAAAAGTTGACTGGAAAGCTAAAGACAGTTCGTCGTAAAAGTTCATTACACACCGTTTCACCGTGGATATCGATGAATTTTGTCCGAGTCCGGATCAGGCTACAATTGATAAGACATGACCAATAAAACCATGCAAACCAACGTTCCAAGTTTCAAGTCAATCCGAGTTTGTACACTCAAGATATCGCCAATAGAAGGTGTATGAAGTGGTATAGGTTCGAATCGATCATTCGTAGGCCATGCTTCAAATCCATCCACAGGCCATGATTCGAATCCATCCCACTAGGCCTTGCTTCGAATCCATCAGACGGTCAAGCTTCGTATCCATTACCCGAATCCACGTTCGTTTCCTTCGAGTTACCCTTAGTTCGAATCCATGAAGATATCCTGCTTCGAACCCAACAAGACGCACTGCTTCGAATCCATGCATAGGTGCCTTCCCTCGAATCCATCTAGCTACGATTGACTTCGAATCGATTGAAGCATGTCGCTATCGATACGAGCAAAGTGTCATTCGAACCAAGGGATTATTGATGTCTTCGAATCCATCAAGTCAAAGCGGCAAAGTCTCCAAGACGACTCAATCAAACTGGCGGCGAAAGCGGATCGATGCGAAGTTCATGCTCCACGTCATCACAGAAGCACGCTCCACCATCGATTCGATGCAATCGATTCGAAGGAACCGAGTCGAATGGGATCGATTCGAAGAGACGTTTCAGCCGAATATCTAACCTTGAATCGATCATAACTTGAGATCCACAAGTCCAAATGCTATGAAATTTTCATAGAAGCTTAAGCACATGTTGAAGAATGTCCACACCAAATTTCAGCTCGATCGGACAATTTCTTGATTGATTCGAACCAAGGGTCGAATCGTTCCCAAAGTGGGCCCGGATCTCCAGATTTCGACCATGTGGGCCCCCTCACGTGCCAGAACTGGTCTTCCTTCAATTTAGGCGAAATATCAGCCTCCTACACCTATAAATAGAGCCCCTGGTCATTCAAAAAAGGGGTCGAAGAATTTTAGGAGTGAAAGAGCACCCAGACTCTGCCAGATTTACTCAGAATCACCACTGCTTCCTTTGATTCAGATTGTAATCATATAATCAGTTGTACTACATCTGAAGAAATTGTAATCATCAAGTGAACATCAATAAAATCATCAACTTCAGAGTGGACGTAGGCAAGATCGCCGAACCACTATAAATCTCGTGTTTATGTTCATTATTTCTGAATTGTGATACCCTGTTTGCTTAGATTTGAGATTTGTGTGTGAATATTGTTGATTTATATTCATACACTGGTGCTTTCACAACATTCGGGGTTTGTGACCAATTTTGGCGCAAACACTTTGGTGCTTTCATTGAGAACTGAACTGAGGAATTCTATCATTTGAAAGTTGAATTAGAAGGCTAAGAGATTTAGATCCGAAGAATCATGACAAGACAAACAAGTAGAAGGCAGAGGCCAGAGCAAAGTCAGCATGGAGGGAGTCAAGAGGCTTCCTCGGGGGCAAACCAAAGATCGATCTTCATCACCAGGGATGAGATGGAAACGATGATGAAGAGACAGGAGGAAATGATCCAGAATTTGCTTCAACAGATTGGACGACTTGGAGTGCAAAATCAAGGAGCGACCAGAATCCAGAACGGAGCAGGACCATCTAGCGCAGCGCCGGAGCTGGGGGGCACACACTTAGGACATGTTGATCCAAACCTGGGAAGAGAGACAAGGACATCCGAGCAACCTGGCGGCGATAGAGGGATGAATGCTCAGCCAGGAGGGCAGACACCCGAAAGCTCACACGGACTCGGGGGGCAGATCGAAGGTAGTGAACGAGGACTACAGCTTGGAGACAATGATAGATTGGCAGAGATGGTCAGGCGAGCCATGAGAGGTGGATTAGTAAACAGAGATCTTGAAGACGTGAACAAGAGTCCCTTTTCTCCTGCGATTAGGTTGGCTAGGAACCCACCAGAATTCAAACTGCCAACAGTAGAAAGGTATGATGGGAGGACGGACCCTGCGGTCCATCTAACAAGGTACATAAGGCACATGGAAGTGCTGGGGGCATCACAGGAAGTCATGGCCCGGTGCTTCCCATTGTATTTGACAGACATAGCAGCTTTATGGTTCAGACAGCTAGAGAGCGGCTCCATTGGGACATGGACCGATTTGATTGAGAAATTTATGAGGCAATTTAGGGTTCATATTTCAAGACCCAAGAATGTGATGAGTTTGGCAACGCTAAAGCAGAAAGCTGGGGAGTCTTTGAGGAATTTCTTGACGCGGTTCAATGCGGCAGCAGCATCGGTGTATCGGCCAGATCCATCCATGGTTATGATGGAAGCTGTGTCCGGAGTAGCTGACGGCACAGAATTCAAAAATTCATTAACTAAGGATCCGTCTATGGATCTAGGAGAATTCTATCACGAGGCAGAAAAGTTTTTACGATTGGAAGACGCTAATGCTGAAAGGGAAGAAGGAGAGGGAATAGAAGTTTATGCACTTAAAGACAAAAAACCTTTTGAAAAGGCTTCAGACCAGGATAAAGGAAAACGAAAGGCTGAGGATAGTGGTGACGGGCCAAAGCGACTGCGGAGAGAGCCACGATTCACTACCTACTCAGAGTTGAATGAGAGTTTGGAGCGAATCTACCAAGATACCCGAGAGCAAGTCCCCTACCGTAGGCCAATACGAAGGGACCCCACTGTCGACGAAAGGAAATCAGATAGATATTGCTTATTCCACGAACTGAATGGTTATAACACTAAGGACTGTAGACATCTGAAGGATGAGGTGGAAGGCCACATCAGGAACGGTATGCTACTGCAGTATGTGAGGAGGCGAGCTCCAGCGGTGGAGGCAGAGCGACCACCATCTACATCAGCTAGGGGTGACCCCGAGCCAGGACACCGTATGATTATCAATTAATTAAAATAAAGATGAACAAGTCGTAAACCTCTCACCAACACGGGTAAATCATTTGCACATGTGCGAGATCACGAACGGTCCATAAGCATGCGCTGAATGACTACTAACCCTATCGTTGTGGGAATTTACACTTTGACATCCTTGCTTTGCTTTTGTTTCGTCTTGATTTGAACATTTGAACTTAATTCTGTTTAACATTTCTGCTAAAGACTTATTTTCAATGAGAAAATGCTACTTGTAATTTCATAACGGCTAAGCCACTTACACATGTACGGGATCGCGAACGGTCCCTAGGCATGCTCTGAGATGGCGATAAACCGTTGCAACAAACAATCCGGGAATTCACCCGAACGTGAAACCTGGTATCGATGATACTAAGTCCCTCCCCGGGCACACTCAAATCGCCACGAACGGCACCCGACCACGAACGGTCACAACTCGCCACGTACGGCACCTGACCACGAACGGTCACAAATCGCCACGAACGGCACCCGACCACGAACGGTCACATTCGCCTCGAACGGCACCCGACCTCGAACGGTCACCATTTGCCTCGTACGGCACCCGACCACGAACGGTCACAATTCACCTAATATGACATTCGATCGCGAACGATCACATTTTTACCTCGTACGGCACACGATCACGAACGGTCACGTTCCTCTTTCCACGTCACCCGACCGCGAACGGTCATAATTCGTCTAGAACGACACCCGATCATGAACGGTCGCAACTCGTATAGAACGACATCTGACTTCGAACAGTCACAATCCGTCTAGAACGACCTCCGACCGCGAACGGTCCCACTTCTTTATTTGCCGCAAACGGCATCCGACCTCGAACGGTCCCATATTACCTCAAATGACATACGGTCGCGAACGATCGTCATTCATGGTCAGGAAAAACTATCAATTTCTTTGCAAGTCATCAACAGGATATGAACATCCAGCTTATGGTATTACAAAACACGCCTTCCTATCGCAAGGCATATTTTGGGGGGCAAATGTTATCCCGCCTTTTGGCAAGGCCGTGACACCAAAAAGTTGACTGGAAAGCTAAAGACAGTTCGTCGTAAAAGTTCGTTACACACCGTTTCACCGTGGATATCGATGAATTTTGTCCGAGTCCGGATCAGGCTACAATTGATAAGACATGACCAGTAAAACCATGCAAACCAACGTTCCAAGTTTCAAGTCAATCCAAGTTTGTACGCTCAAGATATCGCCAATAGAAGGTGTATGAAGTGGTATAGGTTCAAATCGATCATTCGTAGGCCATGCTTCAAATCCATCCACAGGCCATGGTTCGAATCCATCCCACTAGGCCTTGCTTCGAATCCATCAGACGGTCAATCTTCGTATCCATTACCCGAATCCACGTTCGTTTCCTTCGAGTTACCCTTAGTTCGAATCCATGAAGATATCCTGCTTCGAACCCAACAAGACGCACTGCTTCGAATCCATGCATAGGTGCCTTCCCTCGAATCCATCTAGCTACGATTGACTTCGAATCGATTGAAGCATGTCGCTATCGATACGAGCAAAGTGTCATTCGAACCAAGGGATTATTGATGTCTTCGAATCCATCAAGTCAAAGTGGCAAAGTCTCCAAGTCGACTCGATCAAACTGGCGGCGAAAGCGGATCGATGCGAAGTTCACGCTCCACGTCATCACAGAAGCATGCTCCACCATCGATTCGATGCAATCGATTCGAAGGAACCGAGTCGAATGGGATCGATTCAAAGAGACGTTTCAGCCGAATATCTAACCTTGAATCGATCATAACTTGAGATCCACAAGTCCAAATGCTATGAAATTTTCACAGAAGCTTAAGCACATGTTGAAGAAAGTCCACACCAAATTTCAGCTCGATCAGACAATTTCTTGATCGATTCGAACCAAGGGTCGAATCGATCCCAAAGTGGTCCCGGATCTCCAGATTTCGACCATGTGGGCCCCCTCACGTGCCAGAACTGGTCTTCCTTCAATTTAGGCAAAATATCAGCCTCCTACACCTATAAATAGAGCCCCTGGTCATTCAAAAAAGGGGTCGAAGAATTTTAGGAGTGAAAGAGCACCCAGACTCTGCCAGATTTACTCAGAATCACCACTGCTTCCTTAGATTCAGATTATAATCATATAATCAGTTGTACTACATCAGAAGAAATTGTAATCATCAAGTGAACATCAATAAAATCATCAACTTCAGAGTGGACGTAGGCAAGATCGCCGAACCACTATAAATCTCGTGTTTATGTTCATTATTTCTGAATTGTGATACCCTGTTTGCTTAGATTTGAGATTTGTGTGTGAATATTGTTGATTTATATTCATACACTGGTGCTTTCACAACATTCGGGGTTTGTGACCAATTTTGGCGCAAACAATCACCATAGCTAACTCCAAATCATAGGTTGGGTATCTGACTTCATGCGGTCTAAGCTATCTAGAAGCATAGGCAATTGCTCTACCCCTCCGCATTAACACAACTCCTAACCCAGTCTCACATGCTTCCGTGTACACCACCAAATCCTGATTCCCCTCTGGAACAACCAACATAGGTGCATTAGTCAATAAGTGTTTCAACTTCTAAAATGCCTCCTCACACTTATCGGTCCTAAACAACTTCACCTCCTTTCGAGTTAGCTTAGTCATTGGTGCCGCTATCCGCGAAAAATATTTTATAAACCTTCGATAGGAACTAGACAATCCCAAAAAACTTCTTATCTCGGTTACCATTTCTGGTCTCTTCCAACTATTCACGGCCTCGATCTTAGCTAGATCCACTGATAACCCTTTCTTAGAAACTACATGGCCAAGAAACTTCACTTCCTTCTTCCAGAAAAGACACTTCGAGAACTTTGCCTTCAGCTGATGCTGCCTCAGCATTTCATGCACTACATTAAGATGAACTTTATGCTCTCTTTCATTCTTAGAGTACCCCAAAATATCATCTATGAAAACCAATATGAACCTATCCAGGTGCTCTTGGAAAATCCGGTTCATCAAATCTACAAAGAAAGCTAGCGCAATAGTCAGTCCGAATGGTATCACTAACCATTCGTACGATCCATGTCTGGTTCTAAACGCCGTCAAAGGAATAATATCCTCTGCCACTCTAAGCTGATGGAAACCTGTTGCTAAATCCAATTATGAAAATATCTTGGCTGTAATCAACTGATCGAACAAATCATTAATCCTAGGCAACGGATATCGATTCTTTATCGTTTTCTCATTCAACTTACGATAATTGATACATAACCTTAATGATCCATTCGGCTTCTTAGCAAACACTATGGTTGCTCTCCAAGGTGACCTGCCAGGTCTGATAATATTCTTGCCTTCCAAATCCACCAACTGCACCTTCAGCGCCCTTATTTCGGTAGGTGTCATCCTACTTGGCGGTTTACTTACTGGTTCTGCTTCGGGCACCAAATCTATCCAAAAGTTAATGGCCCGTTTCGTTGGCAATCCACTACGGGTTCAAAAATATCAGCGAATTCTCTAACCAAACAAAGTCGATTCAGCTCGTCTTCTATCTCCACAACACCTAATAAAGCATTCACCTTACAACTACGGTTTTCTATGGTATATACAATCCGCTCCCTACTATTTCTGGGTGTCTAAGTAATATTTTCCCTTCATGGAAAAATATCCTAGCATCGTACTTATCTAACCAATCCATACCCAAAATAATTTCGAACCCTATGAAATCAAACACATGCAAACTGCAAACAAAAGTATGACCTAACAAGTCAAACTTTAGGTGGTCACATCTCATCCCAAGTGTTTCATACCCTCTTATCGGATTTGCAACCCTTAAGGAAGTAACTAGGTATGAGGGTTATAGGTTAAGCTTATCTACCAAATAACAAGATATAAAAGAATATGATGCACCAGTATCAAACAGAACACTAACTACCATACCGAGAATCATAAGCGTACCTCCCAACACTACTTTTCCTTTTTCCCCGCCATGGGTCTCGAGGTAGCAGGATCCAATGCATATACTTTGCCCTTTACATCCTTGGCAGGCTCCTTGCATTGGCTCTTGTAATGACCCATCTGATCGTAGTTGAAGCATTTGATATTTTTCTTCCCGGTCACCTTCTTTGCCTCTCTAGAACGATATTCATTCGCAAAATGCCATTTCTTATCGCACTTAAAATAGACAACTTCTGACTTTCCCTTCTTCATGGCTCCACCCTTCTGGGCTCCCTTCTTAGGAAAGAACTTCCTTTTCTGACTCTGCCCCACCTGGACTTCCTTTTCCTTTTTCTTCTCCACATAAGCAAACATTTCCTTATGTCTTAGAGCCATCTCTACTACAACATCACAAGGGTCCCTAATATGAGGTAATGTAGCCCTGGCCAATTCAGGTTTCAACCCCATAATGAACTTCTCTTTTCTCTTAATCACGGTATTCACAGTGGCATGACCATATCTTGCCAACTCCTCAAATCATGTAGCATATTCTAACATAGTCATCTCTCCCTGCTCTAACTCGAAAAACTTTCTGAGCAAGGTAGACTTCGCCATCACAGACCACTACAAGAAAAACCATTTACAGTTGCAAAAAACTATGGCGTTTTATCATAAATGCAACCAAAAATATTTTTCCCAAAATCTGTTTCGTGACTAAAAATTTTTGTTCCCACTCCTTAGAAAACTTTTTCCACCTAGCCAAAAATAAACGTGACCAGTCATTGTTTTCCATCTCACGTATACTTAGAAAACTCTCTCCCCATTTCGATCTACTTTTGCAGAAATTTTTTTCCGCTTTTCAATCCTCGCGGCAGCCAGCAATCGCTCAAATTTCATCAAATGAAGATCAAGTTCCCCTTTTCATCGTCCACTCCATCCTTGCTCAACGTCCTCGCGGCATTACTCAACATCCTCGCGGCAGCCAGCAATTGCTTAGGTATATTTAGGTACGAATCGTCTAAATCGATTGTGATTCGATTTTGTGATTCTATTTTGATCTAACCCTAATTTGCATGCATCGTATATTCGAATTTCTGCATAATTTCTAACTGAAACTGTTGATTCAACCCTAATAACGTAGATCTTTTATTCAACCGTAGTTTACACCTTTATATATTTATGTTTTTTTATTAAATGAATAAAAGCTTGGCTATGTCCAGGGTTAAACTGTGTAATTGTTTTACCTTTTTAACCAAAGTACAAATTTTGTACACCAAGTACGAATAATCACAAAATTGAATTATGGAAGATATTGAATATCAACATGTCTGGACATGGAGAGTCTGGCTACACCCATGATTTTGTCAAAATTATATGTAATACTAGACTCCAATTTGGAAAATTAGAACAATAGTGAATTGCAAAGTAATACATAATATTTTGCCTTCATATGTTAAGATTTTGAGAGTGACATGATAGTTGAGTAAGTCTAATTAAAGGAGTTGCATGATCCATACGTTTACCAATCTGTTAATGTGCAATTAATATAACTTACATCATAGAGAAAGTCATCAATAAGTGTCTTCATCATGTCTTTTGTCCTATAATTAAAAAAAACTAGGTAAACGGCAAATGGCAAGTGGCTTTGCATGAAACCTGGAAGTAGTCGGCAAATATAAATCAAAAACAGGGATGCATGTTGCATCTGTTTATATGATGTAAGGTTTTACATAGATTCCATATGGGTCACTTTAGGTGTTACGGCCTGCATGACTTCAAGCAATGCCTTTTAAGTAAAAAATCAGTTTCTTTCTTTTATCTATAGTTGCAATTATTTAATGCATATGTAATCAAGTCTGTTATCCAGAAAGTAACCATCTGATCACAATCCTCATCTTTGTCACTTTCAACTAGTTTCCATTTAGCTGACTTTTATAATTTTGCATCAAGGATGTAGTAGTTTTACATAAGTCAGATTTAGTAGTTTCAGAGCTTGAAAAATTATTTGTTTTATTAGTCATATTGTTTGTCTTCCAATATAAATTTAATTGATTTAGACTCTTTATATATTTTATGGCATGTGTAATAAATTTTAAGTCTCATTTTTCTAGCCATGGTGTAGATCAATTTTATGGCATGTGTAATAAAATTCTATGCTATAGCACTGCGTTGTTTTGACCATAACCTTCAAACCATTTATAGCATGCGTAATATGAATTAAAAAATGCTTATTTGATAGCACTAGAAATATACGCAACCAACTTTACAACTATTCCTAAAGCAGCAAAAAAACCTATTACCATGTTTTAAAATATCGAATTTGTTAGAAGTTACACTTCAAAATACCATATTCATTCGATGTTATTATACTGAATGAACTGATTTTTCAGTAAAACCTACATGTATGAAATCACCTACACTTGTTCATAATTTATTAACAAAAATTCATTGAAACGTCATTGAACAAAGTTTTATTTGGCTAATCTTTAGAATGATTGGGTGGCCCGATATTAAGAAGTACTATTAACATAGTAACTTATTTTTTTTAAATTAGTATCAAACATAGGAAGAGGAGGTGTCACTAATTTATACGTCAAAGATTGGGAACTTATTTTCCTTCATATGTCGACGATGGAAAAAGATTGGGTTTTTTTAAACAGGTGATAAAACAATGCTTAACTTAATATGTATTTTGAGAATTAGAACATGTAATATAATATTAAAACTCAATTTCTTTTTTATGTTTTTTACTTTTGTCATAGAACTAGCATAGAGTACCGACAAGGAGCAATGAATTTCGTGCATGCTTCAAAGAGGAATGTAAGAAGTGTAGAAAAAAATTTATGCCCTTGCAAAGATTGTCGGAATCTTAGTCGTCATAATGATCACATCATCGTTGAACATTTAATTATTAGAGGAATGGATCCAAAATACATACACGGTGTATGGTTTAACCATGGCGAACAGATAATTGAAGAGAATAAAACAAATATGTTTGACGTATATGATTTATTCAAGATGATTCACTATGAAGATGAAGATTATTTGAATGATGACTTTTTTCATGATGATAAAGATAATGTTGATTCTCAAAGTAAAGAGGATGAGTTACTCAAGAACTTGGAAGATACAGAAACTCCATTATATCATGGTTGCACAGGTCACACAAAATTATCTGCCATCACCGTCTTGTTTAATCTTAAATGTGAGACTAGCTTGTTTGATAGTGGGTTTGATAGGATTTAACTGTGCAACGTTTATTTTTGACGGAGAATAACGTGCTTCTCGAAACCTTATATGAAGTAAAGAAATTTCTTAGAACATTCGACATGGGTTTTGGAAAGATACATGCTTGTGAGAATGACTGTTGCCTTTTCAGAAAAGAATACAAAGATTTAGATATTTGTCCAAAATGTGGTTCTTCGAGATGGAAGAAAAATCAAGATACTAAAGAGGTTATAAAAGGTATTCCAGTTAAAGTGTTGAGATACTTTCCAATAATTCCGAGATTTAAAAGAATGTATAGATCTCAAAAGATGGCAACAGATTTAAGATGGCATATTAAAAATACAGGCAAAGATGGAAAAATGCGTCATCCCGTGGATTCTATGACATGGAAAATGATGGATGAAAAGTATACATCTTTTTCATCCGATCCACGCAATCTTAGGCTTGGTCTTGCTACAGATGGATTCAATCCATTTTCCATGTTGAGTTCGAAATATAGTTGCTGCCCGGTAATGTTTGTGACATACAATCTTTCGCCTACGTTGTGTATGAAGAAAGAAAATATTATGTTATCTTTACTTATTCCAGGCCCAAAGCAACCCGGAAATGATATTGATGTATATTTGGCGCCTTTGGTGGAAGACTTGCATCATTTTTGTTGTAATGGAGTTAATGCTTATGATGAATTTAGTAAAACTTTGTTTAAATTGAATGCAATTTTGCTATGGACGATTAATGATTTTCCGGCTTATGGAAATCTTGCTGGATGTCGTGTGAAGGGGAAAAAGGTTGCCCATTATGTGGTGTCAATACCCATTCTCGTTGGTTGAATCACAGTCGAAAGAGCGTCTACATAGGTCATAGAAGATTTCTACCTACTTCAGATTCACGGAGGAAACAAAAGGCATTGTTTGATAACACCATAGAAAAGGTAGTGCTCCTAGAATTCTAACTGGGAGAAACATTTATGCATTGTTGAAGGATTATCCAAATGATTTTGGAAAAGAAAAGGAAGAGAAACGTAAGAAGAGAAAGTGTGCTTATGATACAGAATATGAGTATGATAATATTAACAATTCTACAGAATTGGAGCTATCTAGATGGAAGAAAAGATCGATTTTCTTTGATTTGCCATATTGGAAGGTTAGTAGTTAATTTATTTATTTTTCATTGTTTTAACATAAGAAAAACCCAATAATGCGTTATAGTTTTGGTTTTCGCAGGAACTTCCATTACGTCACAATATAGATGTAATGCATGTGGAGAAAAATACGGGTGAAAGCCTATTGGGCACGATGTTGCATGGTAATAAATCAAAAGATGGAACCAACTATAGAAAGGATTTAGAGGATTGGGGAATTCGAAATGAGCTTCATGCACAACCTCGTTGGAATAAAACATATCTTCCACCGGCTCCATACATGTTGTCAAATTCCAAGAGAAAAATATTTTGCAAAAGATTGTACGATTTCAAAGGACCAGATGGCTACTGTTCAAATTTGAAGAATCGGATTTCGTTGCATGATTGCAAAATTAGCGGATTGAAGTCACATGATTACCATGTATTAATGCAACAATTATTGCCAGTAACATCGAGAGGATTAATGGCAAAGAAGGCAAGAAAAGCAATAATTCGCTTATGTTCTTTTTTCAACAAATTATGTCAACGTGTTCTTGACAGAGAGAAGGTAGAACAAATCAATGTTGAGATTATTGAAGTTTTATGCGAACTTGAAAAAAAATTTCCACCATCTTTTTTTGATATAATGGTACATTTGTCCATTCATCTTGGAAACGAAGCACTAATGTGTGGACCGGTTCATTTTCGTTGGATGTACCCATTCGAACAATATATGAAGACACTTAAAGATTATGTAAGAAACTATGCTCGACCAGAGGGATGTATTGCAGAATCCTATCTTGCAGAAGAATCCATGATGTTTTTCAATGAATTTTTGAAAAAATCTGGACATATAGAGGAGAAAGAAGATCGAAATGAAGATTATGAAAGCAATGTAATACCTGAGGGACGTCCGATTTCAATGTCCAAGACAGTTACATTGTCAACTAATGAGAAAGAAATGGCTCATTTAGCCGTGTTAATGAATATGAATGTGGTGGAACCATTTATAGAGTAAGTTTATGTTACATTGTTTTAATCATTTTGATGTGTTCGTAATGCTATTTATAACTTATAATCACTTGTTTTATACTAGTTTGCATTTGGAGAAATTAGAAAATTCAGACCAGCGCATGAGAAAAAATGCGACCTTACTTTGGGACACACATACAAAAAAATTTGCCGATTGGATTAAAAGGAAGGTTAGTTAGATTCCAAATATATTCTCATTTGAGTACTAATATTACTCTAAAATATTCATGCTAAATGGAATTTGTTGTAGATACCTATTGCCTCCAAGGATCATGATGACATGTTAAGATGGATTGCTTTGGGTTCAAAGAATGATGCCTTGTCTTACAAAGGATATGTTATCAATGATCAACGTTTTCATATAAAAGATGTAGGGAGAGAAACTCAGAATTGCGGGGTGACCTTTGATGCGACTACTATGTGTAGAGCAAGTGCAAAAGATATGTCCCAAGTGGTTGATGTGGTCACTTATTACGGAATATTGACAGATATAATTTTATTAGATTATCATTTGTTTTATATTCCAGTTTTTAAGTGTTGTTGGGCGTATAAAGGAAATGGAGTAAAAGTTGATGATGATGGGTTCACTCTTGTTAATTTACATCAAGCATCGTTTTTAGGAGATCCATACATACTTGCATCTCAAGCAAGACAAGTATTTTATTCAAGAGAAAATGATGATTCTAATTAGTATGTTGTAATGAAAGCACCATCAAGAAGTTTTAATGATTTAGAGACACATGATTGCATCAAGGAAGATATCCAAGCCGTGGAAGATTATGAAATAACCGAAATGGATGATGAAGATATTAGCTATGTTAGGGAGGATTGCTATGGCATAATTGAGTAGATTATATGTTCACCTACTAAGTCAGATCCATACATTAGACTAATGCATTAGTCATAGTTGTAGACTCATTTTACTCTCTGAATGTCTCTATTTTTATTTTGCAAGTTGTGTTACTCATTTTGTATTTATTAAATTCACTATAAAAACTTGTTTTAGTAAGGAATGAAAGCATGGATTCAGATTTTATTGTCTTGTTACTCATTTTGCTGGATTCATATAATTTATTCATTGAATTAGAGTAGCAAACAATTCCAGTCCATTTGCGGTTCTAATTACTGTAATATTATGATTTCAATTTGTTAATGAAATAAATTCATATCCACTACGAACCAACCAGTTTTAATTTGTGATTGTTATTTGTACGAAGCATGAATATGCGACACAATAAACTACCATCTCAGGCAATCTTGGCCTAGTTCATTGTCTGTTATGTATTTGTAATGGAATAGCCCATAACTATTGGTTTTTTGAACTAAAATAATCTGAATTATAGCGTGCAAATTTTCATCTGATAGTTTTGAACTAATGCTTTTCTATTCCTGTTTTTAATTGTTCAGTTGGTACTTGAAGAATTAAAGTCAGCAAATTTGGCTCTATAACTACAGTTTGTCATTAGCCTACTACAGTTTGTCATGGATGGTATATATTTTTCTCATCTGCATAGTCAAAGAAATGATTTTCAAATCATGAACTAGAGCTGGAAAAGGATTGAACTTGCTTAACATGACTACTCTATAACAGTTTTTTGTTTATACATATATACTACGTTAATTTTTGCATGTTAACATACAAGGTCTAGTAAGTTTCTACATTAATGTATTAAAAAAGAATATTGATCTGATTACAAAAAATTAATCTTTTGTTGATTAATTTATTTGTTATATTGTTTAAGATATAAAATTAACTTCTAGAATACTTCGAAATATAACGTTAAAAAGATTCAGAGATCATGTATCTGCAAACTAATTATTGGGTCCAGATTCCTCTAGCGAGTAGATGGTAAATAATGAAATTTTTAAGTATCTCATATTTTGTTTCATTTGCAGAAAAGTGATGTTTCCAAGCTCTGTACGTACTCGCAACCAGAAAAAGACTGATGGGGAATCCCAGAAGTATAATTCAAAGCGGAAGTATAATTCAAAGCGGAAGTATAAGATTCGAGCTGATGCTTGCAGTGAAGGCGAAAAACGAGCAGTCAATGCTAAGAAGCAAGCCAGTGTTTGCAATGAAGACGAAGAACAAGCACTACACGATAACCCTTCTGACCCAAATGGTGAAAGGGCTTTGTTAGATGAAGAAGACCAAAATGATGAAAGGGCTTTGTTCGATGAAGAAGAACCCCGCTTAGACAATGAAATTCTTCTTGACCAGACTGATGCTGCTGAGGTGGAAATTGAGAAAACAAGTGATGCTAAAACCGCAAGTTTGTCTCAGAAAAGAGGCAGTAGAGGTCAAACAAAAGCAAAAAAAACTCCCGTTAAACAGTCATGATCGAATTGAAGTTGAGTTCAATGATAAGGCGTACCAATAGGGCCAGGGTCGGTATATTTATCCTCTTTTCTTGGAGCGCTTGTGCGGGAGCAGGTTCCATACACATTTGATGATTGGAGGAATCTAAGTGAAGAGTTAAAAGTTGTTTTGTGGCGATCGCTTCAGGTATGGAATAGGTTCCCTACTGTATATGCTAGAGAATCTATTTATCAACATTTGTCCCTGCTTCTGTCTATATTTATTTTGTAGATTTATCAAGCAACTCATCTTTCTTCTTCTCCTACCACTTACTTTTTAAAGTATAAATCTGGTTATAGTTTTGCCAATTTGCGGTTTTTAAATTGACTATAATAAACAGGAATTTATATTAAGAAATCCACAAGTTCTAGTAGTTGAATCATGTCGTTTAAACATTTTATCCTGACTTCTGTTTAAGAACCTTAATTTGTTAATTTGAATCATCATTAGTGCAAGTTCGTATTATGGGTTATCCTCCGAAATTCAATTGTTCATATTTCTGGTTTTTTAACATTTAATAGATAAATAAATTAGAAATGAATATTCATATTTCACGAAAGGTTCAGAATGACAGAGATTTATGGGTCCGGATGATTATTGTAGTTTGTATTTTGTTTCTTCTATTTGAAATATGCACCACTGTGTTGTTGCATTTTGTATGCTTTGGTTTCTAAAATAAGTACACGGTTTTCAATGTGCGCTGTTTGAAATATGCACCATTTTTTTTCCAGCCGATTGCAAAGCTGACAAAAGATAATAAATGCAAGTTGACTGATGTGGGTGAAACGAACGAAGTAGTGGCTGAAGGAACTATCACTTCAACTGATCCAATATCGTTGGTACATTGTCATCCATTGGGACGTGATGCTGTAAAAGTTTGGGTTGAAATTGTGAGAGTTTCGGATGCAGTGCTATGGAGACCTACATCGGAGTTGATGTGCATGGAACATGCCTTTGGCGTTCCCATAGCTTGGCCGATAGCAAAAGTCATTATGGAACCAAAATGAAAGGTATGTAATTCTTTATGTAATTGAAAACTTCTTGCAAAATTACCATCATGGATAACCAGTAGCAACAAAATACTTAAACCATCAACTCAAATAATTATAATGCCCAGGTGATTTGAAAAGGGGCTGCCTTCAAAGTTATTTGAAATTTTCCTCTAAATTGCCTCATTATAACCTGCTTGTAGATGTGCAATGAGTTGTTGTACTTGAATGATTTATGTGAATATGCAACAATGTGAATAAGTTAGAATTTATATTGGAATTTACTATGATCAGGCTTATCAAAATATGGTATTTATGTTGTATATATTAACTGTAATTAGTCGGTGGTTTAATCCATCGGTAGCCATAAGTTATATCGACTAATTGTACGTACTTAAAAGATAATTTATGATCCTAAGTTTCCAGTCATTTTACATACTAGGACCATATTATATTATTATCCCATATTTTTATCAACAAATGCATCTATCGTTATGAATTTTTTGAATCTGTGTTTGGCTGTATCCATATGGGTCTGGCAGACTTCTTACACCTACCTAATTTCACTATCTAAAATAATTCATGTACACTTATATTTTCATCTGTGTTCGAGTGTATGAAAATCTATGTTTGAGTATATGAAAATGTAGAGGCAGAGATAAAATGTACAAAACATTGATGACAAATCTTCATTTTCATTTTATTCTTGGCCAAAACTAACATGCACATTATTTTAGTTTTCATATTCAGTTGTGCATATTCAGTTGAACACAAGATTGCACATATTCAGTTGTGCATAACTTTAGTCTCATTGTTTTCTCAGTATTGATGGTCCTGTCATTATTATCTCAGTATTGATTATAACTTGAGTCTCACAGTTGATTATATTTTGTCTACAAGTAGGCGTTTTTGAAGAATGAGCTGTAGCAGCACTAGTTTATCGTACATGTTAGGTAGTTTGGTTGTTTATTATACTTGCTTAGTTCAGATGTTTATGGTACTTTAACTGCAGCAGTAGCATATTGTTTGTGGTACGTAGTTCGGTTGTGTAAACTTCTATGTACGGTTAACCTTTTGTCTTGAAACTACTGTTCGGTTGTGTAAACTTCTATGTACGGTTAACATATTGTTTATGTTTGTGCTTTTGTTTATGTATTTTGTGGTTTTTAAATGTGTTTATGTTTGAATGTGTATGTATTTTGTGGTTGTTTAATGTGTATGTGTTTATGTATTATGTTATAAGCTATGAAGAAGATTGAACTGGGGGCAATGTATAGGCAGAGCTAGAATATTTTTAGTAGCGTTTCGAAAATGCTACTAAAAAACGCTACAAAAAATAAAGGGTCGAATGAGAGCATATATAGTAGCGTTTAATAAATGCGGCTACAGGCTTTGTCAATAAACTGCGTCCTCTATTACAGCGCTTAACAAACGCTACCAAAATATTTTTAAGCAGACCAAGTACATTTTGGTAGCGTTTTATACACGCTGCAAAAAAAGAATTTAGTGGCATTTCATAAACGCTGCAGTAAAACGATTTATGGTAGCATTGAATTAAGTGCAACTAAAAATCAAGTATTTTTAGTCGCGGGCTTTATAATAGCGTTTATCAAAACGCTGCTAAAACTTTTAGTAACGTTTTTTGAGCGCTACTAAAAATCAAAATTCTTGTAGTGGACACGAATATCTCCTCAAACCTCCTCTTAAACTCAGCCTATGTCATCGTTGCTTTATCTACTCCAACCGTTACACTATTCCACCAATATAAAGCTGCTCCATGAAGCTGTCTCGAAGCGAGCCTTCTTTTTTGCTCATCACTGAGCCCTAAATCTAAAAAAATCCTCTCACAATGAAGCAACCAGCTCTACACTTCTATGGCATTTTCTGTCCCAATGAATGGTTTTTCTCCCAACCTTGCATAGTCCATACTCAAAGCAGCATAATTGTTGACTACTAGAGCTTCCTAGATTCCTCCTCCAACTACTCCAGCAGCAACCCCTGCTTGCATCATATTCATGAAAAACTGATAAATGGCTCCCGTGTCAACTTGCGGGACTTCAGCACCAGTATTTCCAGCTCGTGCCTGACCTTGGTTCCTTCTAGTATTAGGTCTGGCATTTGCATCTGCGGTGGTGCTTCCTCCTCTAACATTATCTCTTTGAGAATCCATATCTGCACTCGAATCTTCGTGAGATATAGAAAAATAACTTAATAGAGATAGGAGACTAGAGATAAAGCGCATACTTATATATAGCAAATACAAGTACGTTACTATAACATTATCCCTTACCCCAATCATATCCCTAATTCCTTAAGATTCTATTTTCAAAAATCATCATTTTAGTTAAAGTTTTTCATAAACCTATGCTCTGATACCAAGTTGTGACAACCCCTATCTGGAGGCCAAAAGCTAAGCGTTATAGATTCTGCAGTCATCCATAGTATTAACTTATGGTGACCAAATATGGTAATGTTAATGGTATCCATAATATCGAAAGCACATGAATATGAAACAAAATCACAGGTTTCAAAATCAATAACATTATTTATTACATTTTCAAAACATGTTCCATATTCACATTACATAATCCCATCGCTTTCCCAGGTTTAGATAAAATATAGTTATTACATAAATACGCCAAGAGCGACATATGACGATGCCCCCTTTGTTGACCAGAGTACTATATATACAATACAGCGGAATCAATCCAAAATATAACGGCAACTTTTAATTAGCTATCCGTCAGCTACCTGCTCGTCACCATAAGCTTTATTCGCCAACCTACTAAAACCTGTAAACCTCAACCCTCAGCCTACTCGAATCAAATTGACCACCCGAGAGTTAAAGGGGAAAAACATAGAACTTCGAGTCCGACATAAAGCCTGGTGTGAATAATACTATACATCTCGGTTATTTAATATTTAGTGAGACCATGTCGCTTAGTGGAACGGCTTTCCCCTCACTAATATCCTTTTAAAAAATATCTTTTACAAATTATAATCCTACAACCAAAACTAGTTAAACATGTAAAGCGATATCATGTATATGTACATATCAATTATCAAATGGACTATCTGTCCATCCACTGTAGTTTTGTTTGGCTAATTACTAACCTTTGGGTGACTCGGGCCTAACAAAAAAGCAAAAAATCTAACATCTGTTAGATACTTTCCTCCTAGACGGTCTGTCCTTACTTCTCCAAATCTAACTGATCGTAATGGTTTTGCGGTCTTACCAATAACCTATCTTTCCTTTTTATATTCCTTTCTATATGTAACATAATTTTAGTCTTACTTGTGACAAAGCCCTACACACTGGAATTTTGAACTAAATTAGCTAGGGGCTAATAGCTAATGACTATAGGGCGCGACCCTACCCCAGTCCTATCTGATCTTCTAACCTGAGTCATTTTCTTAGGGTTAACTCGCTTTAAATTTTTCCTTGAAAACCTTTTCAAAATGATTTAAACCTTTGAATCATACATATACAAGGAAAATATACTCTTTGTTTTACTCTAAGCTATTTGCCATGGTATATAAACTTTACCCACAATAATGTTGATGAAATCATTAAGGATTTCCCATCCCTCCAAAATAAGTTAAAACCCTTTTTAACTTAAAAACACTCAAGCTATATTGCCAAGAAGAACTCATTCGAAACATATGTTTAAAACCTTTAAACAACCCTTTCGAAACCATTAAAAGTACCCCTTTCGATATATTAAACTACTTTACTTTATAACCTTAGACCGAAAGGCCAAAACATACCTTTCAAAATCATACTCTTGGAGACCATTCATATTTATCCTTTCGAAAGCATTGGAAAAAATCTCCTACGAAAGCTTTAAAACTTTATACATCCTATCTTTAAAACTCTTAAACATTGCCTTTCGAAACCATTGGAAAGCCTTTCCTTTTAGACCTTTCGAAATCATTGGGGAACCACCCCTTAGAAACCTTTCTTTGAAACCTTTCGAAAGCATCAAAACATCAAGCTTTTCGAAAGCATTTGGGGTTCAATTTATAACATGTGGAAACACCTTTTGAAACCATTAAAACTATCTCTTTCGAAACCATTTGGGTTCTACCTTTTATAGAGCAAAAGGGTCATTAAAACATTTAAGTCGAAAGCATCTCTTTCGAAAGCATTTCCTAAGTAAAGAAATTATGGTGTCAAAACCATCCCTTTGAAAGCATTGGAGAAGCGACTTAGTTTTAAAAATAAGGTAATCCTTTCGAAACCAATCTGGGTCGAAAGGTTAAAAAGCGATAGTCAGGGGTTTCGACTCCTTCGAAAGCATCCATTTAAAACAAAAGGCATAACCCATTCGAAACCTTTCCTTTTAAAACATTTGACTCAGCTAAATGCTAACCAAGTCGAAAACACTTCCTCCGAAATTAAAGCAGGCACATTTTCAATTTAAAACAAAGCATGCTTCGACCCCCTCGGAACCTTTGGTTTCGACCCAGCACCTTCCGCCTATATCCAATTCACTACGTACTAGGTATCTAATACCATGTGCATCGGTTTCAATGGAGTCGGAGGCGGAGGTAAGGAGTCGGAAGCCTGGTGCCGAAAGCATTAAAATAGGAAAAAGCATGTTGATTTGACTTTTTTAATTATCCTTTGTACCTAACCTGCCTTGTTTATCAAATTATCATTGGTTGCAAATTTTTCTTTTCTAAAAGTACTGCCGATTTTCAAAAATAACAATTTGGATGATTTACAAAATACCCCTTCTCCTTTTTAAAAATATATAAAACATTTATGTCTCATACCTTAAATAATTTTATACATATCCCTTAAAACATTTAGGAAAATTCTACAAAAATTCCTGTAAATCATTTCTAATATGTTTTCCAACATATATAAATTCCAGACCTTAAGCTAATATAGTTTGGCCGTAATTAATTTTTAACCCAAAATAGCATTTTCTTCACTAGAAAATTCATACAAAATCCACATTAATTCAGAAAATTATAAAAATTGAAACCCATTTCAAAATTATTGTTACTAATCTAAATTTAAATTCGCAAGGCAATTGGATGTCATATAATAGGGTTTTCATATCAAAACATATCACAAAATCTATGTGAATTTACATAAATCATCAACAACATATAGATATACATTTTATCATCCGAAACATAGCAAAACATTTGCAAATAATTCGGATTTCATACTAAAAACCGAAATCCATTAAAAATGGAGATGTAGTCATTGTTTACCTTAACTTTTTGATTAAGGATGTGAGATTTGTTCTTGATTAAGTGATTTGATTCTTCTTTTTGAATTCTTCTTCTTTGCTTTTCCAAATGGTTGTCGACCTTAGCACTTTTTTGGTGAAAATAGAATGAACATGTAGAATGAATTCCTAAGGGGTTTGGAGTATAAGGATTCATTTATTCCTATTTTGCCCCTTATCTATTTCATTCTTATTCTTTAGTTCATTGTTTACATGGCACGGCTACCCCTTATTTAATCACAAATCTCAATCAATTAATCATCTTAAATTATTTTATTTAACTTAACTAATTAAATATCCTAAATAATGTTACTAAAAATATGGGGTGTTACACCAAGGAAGCATCTATTGAAGTATGGATGGCATATGGACAGTGCTTATGCAATGGATGTTGTCAGATATAGGTGTTTCCCAATATTCCTGGATGGAGTGGCAACGATGTGGTTCACTCAACTTGAGAAGAGGTCCATATCATCATTGGATCAGTTGGATAAGAAATTTATGGAGCAATTTGAGGTCCACACTATGCGACCAAAGGTTGTTATGTCATTACAAACGTGCATCAAAGTTTCAAAGAGAGTCTGAAGAACATTTCAATGATCTTTAATGCTGGATTTAAATAGGTTAGCAATCACAAGGAGGAGATTGTGTTGATGACAAAAATAAATAGGGTTCACTTGAGGAGATCTTTTGGTAGATGGTTCAAATGGAAGCAACCATCTACTATGGAGGAGTTTTACCGTAAAGTATCCCAATTCTACACTTGGAAGAGGAAGATTTGGCTGCTGGATTGGCCACCGATATGAAGAGCGGTCGAGTAGTGTGATAAGAGCAACATTGCTATCAAACAAAGTGGTGATAGTGTAGAAAACGTTGTAGTAAATGTTGGAAATGACAATAACAATAAGAGTAAGAACCAAGGTGATAATGATAAGAAGCAGGACACTAAGAAATGCACTAGTGATGTGCACGTATATGTGCATATTTTTACTTCCATATTTAATATAATTTAATTAAATAAATGAGCATATAGGGTATTTTAACATGTTTAAACCAAAATTTCAATTATTTTCAAATCATCATCTATTCATCTTCATATAGGGGCAAAATGGTCATTTTTGTATATGATTTAATTTTAGAAAATTTACTTGGATATTTTAATGTTATTTTATAGGAATTTGGATTCAAATGAAAGTGGGCTTCATTTAAATATGCATGCAGAAGAGTTAGAAGGCAAATGAAGATGGAAATAATTAAATTCATGCAACATGGAGGACCCCACCTACCCATTTACCTTAATCTACAATTAGGAGCTAATTCATATGTTAGTGGAAATAAAAGTTACATGCACATCTAATGGTGGATTATGCTCATGCTAATGACAACTTGGAGGCCACACATCCTAGAGGGGTATTTTGGGTAGTCCCTAAAAATATGATTAAGGTTTCAAAACATGTATAAATACCCCATATATTTCATGTAATGAGCTCTTAGCCTCCTCTTTAGTTAGTTTAGTTTGAGGCTCAAAAATAAACTCTCTTTTCTTTTTAATGGCTTCGTAGCCTTCTTTCATGTAATTTTCTTACATGCAATTTTAATTCATGCTAATTCATTTCATATTCTTTTCTTTTATGTTAGTAGCTTAGATTAATTTATGCAAGTAGTTTAGCTTTTATTTTATTTTAATATAAACATAACACAATGGTCGTATTTAGAGAGCGTACTTATTTTTTGTGGATATATCTAAACGATATTATTATTAGTGAGTTAACTTTCAAGCTCACACAGGCTCCCTTGAAATTTGGCAACTGAACAGTCCCCTAATCTATAGTACACAAGCCCCTTAGAATTTTGCAAACAACCGTTTCGTATTTATTTCTTTCTCCACTCTCGATAGTCTTCTCTTCCTCCCTTTTCCCCATTTCGTCCAATCCAAATCGATAAATTCCCCTTTTACCAATCTCCTCTTCCCCCTTTTCCTCCAGTGGAAATTAATAAATTCCCCTCGATTTATAGCTTCTCCGTTCCATTCCCAACGATTTCTACCCCACATCTTCAAATGTTGTAGAAACCCTAAGATCAAGTCCTTAACCGTTTATGCCTCTCCATCGGTTTTCATCTTCACATTGCCTTGCTCGGCAGTGTTTTTCATCTTCTTCCACTGTACCGGTGGTCGACCACACTTCGTCGATTGGGTGTCTTTCAGGTTGCC
Organism: Allium fistulosum; assembly: GCA_030737815.1. Taxonomy (NCBI): domain Eukaryota; kingdom Viridiplantae; phylum Streptophyta; class Magnoliopsida; order Asparagales; family Amaryllidaceae; genus Allium; species Allium fistulosum. The sequence continues at coordinate 99,501,685 of CM060906.1, read as the reverse complement.
GCCTCCCGTCTACCACCACGGTTTACCCTCTTTCCCCGACACTCTTTATGGCCGCTATTTTCCACCACGTTCCGGCCTGCCTCTTTTCGGTGTTCTTAGCCTCGAATTATGGTATGTTTCATCTCCTTTTCTCATTTTTTGGTCTTCTATGGCAATCCTACAACAGTATAGTTAATCCACCCAAGTGCAGTGATTTGGTGATTATTTTATCATTGTAGCTTTAATATTTGATATTATAGAGTGAATAATAAAAAATAGACAATATGAATGATTATGTAAATTACAGATTTCCTATACGTACTTAGCATTTCTTTATGGTAAATATTTTATAATACCGTAATTTAGCAAAGCAATTATGCATCAAATATCTGAAAACTTAATCGGCTGTTGGTTTGTTTGTATCTTGATTTTCATGTTATTGCTTTTGTCTGTATTGTCTTCAAATTGATCTCCGTTGGGAAGATTTGCATTATGTTTGACAAAATTATGGGTCCATTTTGCCTTTTCTGGTGTATTAACTTTGTTTGTGTAATATATGAACCATATGGTTGTTAACCCACTTGCTTTTACCTGCTATTTCTTTAAGCTGTTCGTTTTTATCAATACAAGCTTTATGACACTACTATGCATTATTTTGACCTCCATTCATTCCCCATTTTCTGCTGCTACATATCTTTGTCTGACCTTTTCTTCTAAAACCAAGTTTCCACAGATTTAGCTATTTTATATATGGTCTCCAAATATTGCATAGTTACTAATGAAACTTGAAGGAAAATGTAATATTTTGAAGAACTATTATCATTTTTCGAACATAATATTTTTTCCTTGATAATCCAGAGCTGCATATGTTGTTTCCAAAATGGATAATTACAATGCACAGATCATATATTGTAATTTTAATTGTTAACCATATGTCATTATACACTATTTTTTTTTAATTTCATTATCTGAATACACTATTGAATTTGGGGCTCTGGCTAATGATTCTAACATTTAAATGTATATGTGGTTATCTACTTTTGTACAGTCATAAAAATTCCCTTTTACTTCATCTGAGAATCAGGGATTCATGCCATTTTAACTATACAGAAAATTTCCATAACTTCAGTCTACTTCCAAACTCTCATCACTGTATATGTATGGGTATATTTGTAGTAGTGCTGCTGTGTGTGTATCTTTTTGCAACTGTTGCCAATTTATAGACAGAATATTTGGTGACATATAGTATTGAATCTAAAGGAAATGGTGATCTTAATAATTATAATGAGGTTGTATGCTTTTTTGTTATCTATAAACAACATCATTTAATAAAATTAATATGCTATAGTTTATTTTTGTATACTTTGTCTCTGTTTCTTCTCAACTTACCTCTTTTTATCATTTGTTCATAAAACTATAACAAAATTTTGAAAATAACATCTCTTCTTTCTTGCATAGCCCCACTTATAATAGTAACAATGGATTCATCATTTTAATTAAATGAATAAAAGAATATAGGAAATTTCCATAATTCGGGTTTCTTTCAAACTCTCATCACTTTATATGTATGGGTATCTTTATGGTAATGCTGTTGTATGTGTATCATTAAGCAGTTGTTGCCAATTTGTAGACAGGATATTTGGTGAAATTTAGTATGGATATGAGTGGAAATGATGAACTTACTAATTATGACGAGGTTGTATGCTTTTGTTTGTATCCACAAATTACATCATTTTAACAAAATGAATATTATACATATTTTTTGTTGTCTTTGTCTTTGTCTTTGTTTTTGTCTTGACATATCTCTTTTTATTATTTAGTAATATTATAACTACAACAAAAAATTTCTTCACACCCCTAAAAATTTACCTAATAGTAAGAAAGTTGGTTATGCTGGGCATTACATTTTCTTTACAACCGATGTTTTACAACTAACCAGTGCATTTTTCTTCCCTACAGTTTATGGGCTTCCCTTATGCTCAACTAAAAAATTGGAAAATACAAGCATCAGAAAGACGTTTGCAAAATGGGATAGATAATGGAATATTTGAGATTGAGCTGCAACTTCATAGTCCATTGACAAATGTTTTGCCATGCATCATCTAGCAAATAATAACATATACCAACGTAAGTTTCGCTCTCCCTTCATGTAACTGTCATGTTTATTCCTCATGTTAAAGAAAGATGGTATATGCTAACATACTTTAACCAACTGAGGTCGTATCTTAGAATTTGGAATTTTGGACCTCCAAAGAACATATGCGTTGACTACGATGCAGTCGTGTGGTCTGTGGAAGGAACAAAAAGAAGACATCCCTACTTGTGCAAAATTCTCAATCTTTCGTCAAGGAAGCTAGGTATGTTTGCCTCTGATTTTTTTTAATGCTTAGATGATTGTTAAAAAGGTGGAAAGATAGTTTTTGGCAACACAGTCATCGGTAAGAGATTATGCATATAAATCCAAACACTTACACATGCCAATTTGAATGGCATGCACTAAAAGTACATACTAATGATTGTTATTCACTAATTTAAGATCGATTAGAGACTCTTTATTCTTTTTACTAATACAAGATTGAAATAGAACTGCGATTATTTAGTATTAGCATTGCAAGAATCCTTTTCCTTCTTCCTAGGATCATGTTTCCCATTTCTAAAATCATAATCACTAAATTTGTGCTTTAATTTAGGCTCAGCTGCTATTGTAAATTTCATTCATTATCAGTTCATGACATATAAACGAACTGGTGATATGTGGTGTTAACATAATCATCCTTGCTTGCTTAACTTAGTGATATGTGTTGATAATTTACATGTAGAATTAAAGTAGAAGTCTAATTATTTAACCTGAAGTGGGATGATGCATAATGTATATCTCCCTTTAAATTTATCTACTTATAAGTATACATAAACTAATGTCAATGAAGCAATGTAGCCGATTCCTTTGAGTTTATCTGAAGAAGAAATTAGACAATAGAGGCTAGATGGAACATATATATATTCTTGAATCAAACATACAGTACGCTGTACCTAAAACATGACAATTTCTTTCTATTTATAAGCTTGAATTTGGCATGTTTGAATAAACATAACTTGAAAGAAGTAGGACCCTTAACTTATTTTATGTTTTATTTTAATAAGATATCTCAGCCGCAATTATGTTTACTTAAGTTTAGGTAAAAGGTATCCAAATTTATTTACGTTAGACTCATTTACATATTTTTATAGTATCTTGAAACAAGAAAGCTAGCTAATAATTAGATAATAATACAAAGTTATTGCCATATCACAAAGAATAGACAACTAGACATGAAAGAACAAAAGTTGTTAAGGTATATAATCTATGGAACATGGTAGTATGTACACAGTGAATTCCACATTTTGATTTCGTAGGAGTTGACTTATAGAATATTATCTCTATTTTTTGTAATTCAAACATGTAATTTTTTATATCAAATAAATTTTGCTAAAGGTTCAAACGTATCCTATGCAATAAAACCTTCTATCTATGTTCACACCTTCGTATTTTAGGTCATAATGAGCTTTTAGGTTTGGAAACTACTCAAACATTGAGAATAGTTTAAAATCCTAGGTTGGTCTATATACACTTCAGCCACTCCTTTATAATTATTTACTGTATTCTTAATTGTTGATGCGCATTTCAAGTATCAATGATATATGATCCTAGATTATTTATCTTAGGCTTACTGTAACCATGACCGTATATTATTTACCAGTAAAATTTTCCAACTCAATGCTACTTTTACAAATTATTAGGCATTGGTATATAATCATTAAGGCATAACTAATGAATTTATGCAATGCAACACTGCTGCTTAAATAAGGCATGCCTATATAACCATTGAAGTAGTGATGTGTAGTTATTTAATTTTTCATTTTGAAACTTCTTATGCATGATAATTGTAGTATTTATTTTCTATTCCTGAATACCGATGAAACATAAATTTACCATAGTAGCGATATCAGCTGACAACAAGGTAAAATTCTTTATCAATCTTTTCCACTTCTATCATTGTCAACTCTTATTTGAGATGTATAGAGTAACTAGCTTTTCTTCTCTTCATCACAATTGCATATACATTTTTTTGCTTAATTGTTTGCATGTGGAAGTTTCATAAATTTATTGTCAGTTGTGCAATTGTTTTTATAGATTGTTTATAGGTATATGATTTGGTTACAATTTTAAGCACAACATGCATGTGCCATTGATTGTCATACAGATGAATCTTATAATGTGTGTGTGTGAGAGAGAGCTGAATCTTATAGAGTGTGTGTGTTTGTTATAGATCATCTCATTAGATGACTTAGAGATGGCTGCAAAGTTGGAAGCTTTCCACTCCAATTTGTCGAATTCAGTAAGTTTTGATTTCAATAAGTTTAGTTATATGTAAAGGGATTATGAACACAACCTTTTATCCTCATGTTCTAACCTCTTTCAATGGATTTATTGGTAAGCGTACGTAAATTAGGTTGTCTGAGAAATATGATGAATAAATTATTAGTTATCAAAAATTATAACACGACACCATCCAATCCAAAATTATAATCGCAACTATTAGGCTTTACCGCAAACCATGTAACGAAATCCTAGGCCTTATTACTTACCTAATATATTTTTCTTCTTTACGTTAGTTCCCCTTCAACAACCTACCTCCAATTTTTGGTCCAGTTTACACGTATCTTTTAGCTACTAATGTGAATGATTAATATTTTGGTGATCCATCAATACCCGTGCAAACGGTTCTTGAATCTTTATTGGTTTGTCAATTATCTTTAACGGTATCTTTGTAGACACTCTACAAACACATTAAATTAATGATTTTATCAAATTGACTCAAGATCTGCAGGTTTTACACAAATATCTTTAAATGTACCGGACCATCTATTTTTCAGATACACTCAATTCTAAGCCTATTTTTCCCTTGAGTTTGTTTCCTTTTCACTTCAATTTTCACTACTGTTTTCTACCTGCATTACTATAGTACATTGTTCCTTGCAATCTACGATTGATGTCTCATGTGACGCCCCACCTCTATACTCATAATAACAAAGAGTATTAAAAGAAATACTGTCTATTATTACGAAGAATAAGGCTGGATAGGAGCGACCATCCGTAATTGGCCTTACACTAATATTGGTTGTCTCGATAGGAGTGGTATATACTTTTTATTTTTCATCTATTATTTATTTACTCCCATCGACATATCCAATTATCAGTATAAAACAAACTACGATAGTTCATAATAGTTTAGGACATTAGATATAACAATAACACAGATAATATAAATGCGGAACACAGATTAACAAAAATCTCATATATATATAACCGATGTCAGTTATAATATAGTTGACACGATACATATGATACAACTACAACTGTCGACTCTAGAAGTTATATATACAAGTACATTATCGACTAATATACATGAATACATATCGTTCTATACAATGACACGACTACTACAAAATGACACTGACAACTTCAGAAGATGTAAAAAGTCTTCATATCCTGAACAGCAACTCAAAGAAGAAAATCTACAACCTGAAATAACTCGGGTCTGACCCGAGTATTACATTCAAAAAAAAATAATACACGGGTCAGTCTAATTCAAACTCAGTTATTAGTGCATAGAAGCAATAATAATCTCAAATAGATGACAGTCACAGAAATCACGTATATCCAACTCTCGATACGAGAATTGGATAACGATAGATATAACACTAAACAGTGTTAAACAACAAATCAACAATCCAAATCAGGATACAACTCCAAAACATTGAAATTAACCAACGAAACAATTTAACAAATCGAAACATCAATTTAAAACTGTCAAATCAGATAGGGCTACAGTACACGCACGCGTGTACTGCCTCGCCACTATCGCGGGAGATACACAAAAGCTCAGTGAAAGTCACAATGATCGCAAGGTCAAACCCCGAAATCGGGTTCAACTCAAGCATGATAACAATACAAATGAAACTGGCTTATACTTGAACCAGTACACAAATCCAAACCAGGCAATAAAAGAAGAACAACTCAATGAACATAGCACATGCACCAGATACAAGTGCACATACACATAAGTACTCGAAGTCAAGACTACATGAGCCAAGACCAGGGATCAAGGCAGCAGCCATATGCAAACGAGGATAGCAAGTGAGAATAGCAGATGTACAGAACATCACTAATGAAATAAGTCCAAGAAGATAGTGGATATATACTACACCACTACAGATACAGTGCAAATATGAAGTGCGCAACAAAGACACAAGGCAACTGTGCCCAAGCAAATACCACTGTAAAAAAAAACAACTCAGAAGTGTTCAAGGATTAAGGTTGAAATAAGCGAAGTCATAAACCAGATAACAATAGAGCCAACTCAAAGAATCACACAAGCCAGGCCAGTGGGATCAATATGGTAAATCTAGACAAAATGAATACAATGAAGCAATGCAATAGTTCAGAAGCTAAAGCATGGATGCTACTGTGGAGACCAGAGCATAAAAAAATGCCCAGACTTAAGCAAAACCAACAAACCAAGGAACTGGCAACAATTTAATGCACAAAGTACACAAGTGCACAGCTGCAACTAACCTGATGAACAAATGCAACAGTGTCCACAAAATATGGAGGTACACATGCCCAGTCACAATGGTAATACAAAAATGTACAAAGGTTACAGAAACCATAGCAACATGAACTATACGACTGTACAAATCCAAATACTCAAGTGGAATACTAACTACTAAATGCAACTGAGTCATGCCTTAAAGAATAGAACAATGCCAAATGCAGACTAACCAAACTGGACAGAGCATCATTACTATCTAAGCAATGGTGATGGTCGAGGTTTGCCAAGAAAATGATAAAGTTAAGACAAAGCCAGAGCTGCCAAAAGGTCAGGGAAGAACACAAAAATGCTCAGAGCAAAAGTCAGGAAAATTCGAAGTTAAACAGATGCAATTTTTACATGTATGCATATATATATATATATATATATATGTGCATACACATACATACCTATCTCAAATGTAACAGTACTACAGATCAAATTAGTTCAAAATTAAGGTCGTAAGCAACCCACCGAAATCGAATGACAGTTGCAACTCAAATGCAATTGAAAGTCTCAACAACAAATATAGACAAAGCAACAATACCAACCAGTCCTAGCAGTCTCGAACAAAAACAGAGGGAACAGCCACTATCAGTGATACTGCCGAAGTCACGGATGAAAACAAAATTTGAGTTAAGGCTGAAGACAATAAAGCAATTGAAGATCAGGGTACAGTTTTAACAAAATCAAGTGGCCGAAGAATGGCCAAAGTCGACAACCCAAAAATCATCAACACTAAAATATACTCGAGTGACCGAGATGAGGTCAAGCAACGCTCAATCGAACTAGCACTAGTCAAGAACAATGAAACAACGGTATTTCAAAGCGAATGTTACAATGTAACTCAAATCAGCAAAACCCAAAACAATTCAGAAAATTACACGAAGTCGACAAAATCACCTCAACATCTGCTAAGTTCAATAAAATACACATGCGATGGAAAAAGAATAAACTCATATGAACGAGAACAAGATCTCGACTCAGAAATAACATAAAGTTGAACTAGATGTGAGCGAGATTATCACTCACCTATTTTCGACGAACCACTCAGATTTGCTGTCGAGCGACCTCAAAGGAACAATGATCAATTAGAGCAAGAATCAAACTCGAACGACATGAATTTGAGGATCGAACAGCTCCGAGTTGAAGCTGTGGCATCTCTCAGTCGATCGAAGCCAAGCTCGAAATCCCCTTCGACGGATTGGAGCAGCCGAACGCGCTCACGTGGATGAACGATTGACGAGGCTCCATGCGAATACCCACTGATTCGATTAAGCTAAAGTCAGCACTTCGAGATATCAGGAAGCCCTAATTTTTGGGGACGAACGAGGTAAACGAGGCCGCCACCATTTTTAATTCTTTCGTTTGTTTTGATTAGGTTTTTCGAATCCCCCCAAAAATGAAAAGGGGTGGGTATTTTTATTTATCACGGCATCAAAATTTAAGTGGGCTGAGATAAATTTTTAAAGCCCGCTTAATCCCTTTACCAGATTATTAAACAAATTACACTGATTAAAATGCCACTAGCGATTAGCAAATCAATCTAATCGTCATTTGACGATAATAAATTTTCACAAAATCCCGGGCTGTTACAGTCTCCCCTCCTTAAAGAAATTGCGTCCACGCAATCATAGGGAATAAATGGAAAAAGGTAACAACCAAAAGAGCATGGCAATGTCGAATGTATAAGCAAAGCAAGTGTCAGCGGGGAAGTATTAGATAAGAAATCGAAAGGTTCGACTACTTCAAATCAAAAGAACCAACATCATGGGAATCAGGGATCAAAATCAGACGACTAAAAAAAGCAAGAACAATCGAGTTCCAGCAACTAAAAGAGAAGGAAAAACAGAGCAGAAATCCCATACAGAGCACGAATTGAATGTGAGTAAATCAAATTACTCACCTGAATCGCCAGAGAAAAAGACGGAGCTCAAATCTCAAAAATCGCAAATATTCAATCATCAAAAACGATAATCAAATTTCAAATTCAACAAATATTCGATTATCAAAAACGATAATCAAATTTCAAATTCAACAAATAATTGATTATCGCAAGCGATAATTAAATCTAAAATCAACAAATATTTAATTATCTCAGGCGATAATTAAATCTCAAATCAACAAATATTTAATTATCTCAAGCGATAATTAAATCTCAAATCAACAAATATTTAATTATCTCAGGCGATAATTAAATCTCAAATCGACAAATATTTAATTATCTCAAGCGATAATTAAATCTCAAATCAACAAATATTTAATTATCTCAGGCGATAATTAAATCTCAAATCAACAAATATTTAATTATCTCAGGCGATAATTAAATCTCAAAATCAACAAATATTTAATTATCTCAAGCGATAATTAAATCTAAAATCAACAAATATTTAATTATCTCAGGCGATAATTAAATCTCAAATCAACAAATATTTAATTATCTCAAGCGATAATTAAATCTCAAATCAACAAATATTTAATTATCTCAGGCGATAATTAAATCTCAAATCAACAAATATTTAATTATCTCAGGCGATAATTAAATCTCAAATCAACAAATATTTAATTATCTCAAGCGATAATTAAATCTCAAATCAACAAATATTTAATTATCTCAGGCGATAATTAAATTTCAAATCAACAAATATTTAATTATCTCAGGCGATAATTAAATCTCAAATCAACAAATATTTAATTATTTCAAGCGATAATTAAATCTCAAATCAACAAATATTTAATTATCTCAAGCGATAATTAAATTTCAAAACAGCAAATATTTAATTATCAAAAGCGATAATTAAAAACAACAATTATCCGACTATCAAAAACGATAATCAGAACTCATATCTACAAATATCTAATTATCACAAGCGATAATTAGAAACAACAAATATCTGATTATCAAAAACGATAATCAGAACTCATATCAACAAATATCTAATTATCACAAGCGATAATTAGAAACAACAAATATCTGATTATCAAAAACGATAATCAGAACTCATATCAACAAATATCTAATTATCACAAGCGATAATTAGAAACAACAAATATCTGATTATCAAAAACGATAATCAGAACTCATATCAACAAATATCTAATTATCACAAGCGATAATTAGAAACAACAAATATCTGATTATCAAAAACGATAATCAGAACTCATATCAACAAATATCTAATTATCACAAGCGATAATTAGAAACAACAAATATCTGATTATCAAAAACGATAATCAGAACTCATATCAACAAATATCTAATTATCACAAGCGATAATTAGAAACAACAAATATCTGATTATCAAAAACGATAATCAGAACTCATATCAATAAATATCCAATTACCTGCAGATAATTGGAAGCAACAAATATCTAGAAATCAATTAAGAAGACTAGAAAATCAACATAAAAGCTTGGATCGATCCCATCAGATGGCGAGTTTTTAATTCACCGCACGTGCAACAACATATGGTCGAAGCCTACCAAGTACTCAACATAATTTTGGCGCCCATCAGATTGACCCGAAGGTCCGCAGAGTGACCCGAAGGTCTAGTACTGGTATTTGACCCGAAGGTCCGCAGAGTGGCCCGAAAGCCCAACAAATGACCCGAAGGTCCAACAAATGACCCGAAGGTCCTCATAGTGGCTCGAAAGCACACGAAAGCATCAAAATGTTTCAATTAACGAGTCCGGAATTAACTGAAATAGCAAACGCACATGTCCCATACCACGTGTTTTACTAAATCGTTTGATTCTCTTCATCGTTTCCTTGAAAGTGTGAAATCATCAAATTCATCAAAACAACAGATATTCAATTAACGAGTCCGGAATTAACCGAAATAGTAAAAGTGTGGTTCCATACTCCGCACTTTTGTTAAATCGTTTAAATCACTTCATCGTTTTCTTGAAAGTGCAAAATTGTGTATTTTGTAAAAATACATTTTACATTCTCAAACGGACAAGTCCGGAATTAAGCGAATCAGTAAAAGAAAGGGGTCATAGTCCTCGATTTTGCTGAAACGTTTAAATCGCTTCCTCATTCTTTTGAAAGCGTAAACTGTTAAATTTCTGAAAACAATTTTATTTATTTTGTAAAAATAACAATTCACCTCCTCAACTGGACAAGTCCGGAGTTAAGCGAAACAGTAAAAGAAAGGGGTCATAATCCTCGATTTTGCTGAATCGTTTAAGTCGCTTTCTCATTCTTTTGAAAATGCAAACTGCTAAAATTTTATAAAACAATTTTCATTTTTAAAACGATTTTTCCAATCACGTGATTAAAACAGCAAATCAGTAACAATTTCGGTAAGGAAATCGTACTTCTCAAAATACCGTAAAAACGGTTACAAATCAGTATTGCGGAATAACCGCTCGAAAATCCACTTTTAAAATATGACGGTTACTGAAGCCAAAGCGACAGTAATTTTAAAACGTCAAAATCACATCAAAACAATTTACATCAAAATGTAATATCAGTGAATTTTCATTCATCAAAATGTCACAAAACATCTTGCTTCAAAAATTTAGCATTGGTGTAAAAATCTCGTTATAAAATAACGGCAACAAAATACGTTTCATAACCAAGCATCGGTTCAACGTAATTAAATGCAGTAACGTGCAATTCAAATTTTTGCACGTACTACAGAATGAACAAAGAAATCATTCGAAGGTATCTTCAATGAAGATAATTCAAAACAGCAAAATCTAATCAATAAATGATTAGTACAAAAGAAAGCCAGCGGAAATTTCAACAAAAATCACATATCTGCAATTTCTTCGAATCCTCAATTCGGATTCGAAATTCTCAAAGAAACAAAATAATTACATCTATGTGAACAACAAATGAAATTCATATCAATTTCGTATTTTGATTTTTAAATCAAAAAGATTATCAGTTGTACTCAGCAAAGACAGTTTCACTGTTTCCGCTGCGCACTCTGATAAACAGAACACAAATCAATCAAATCATCAGAACACAATTTCACTATTATTTTCAAATAAAGATATTTAAAAATTTCATCCAAATTTCAAAAATTTAGTTTTGACTCAAATCACAATAAAACATCGACCAATAGTTGTAACATATGTTCCATCCGAGTTAAGTTTTATATTATGTCCATAAACCCCAAGCTCTGATACCAACTGTGACGCCCCACCTCTATACTCATAATAACAAAGAGTATTAAAAGAAATACTGTCTATTATTACGAAGAATAAGGCTGGATAGGAGCGACCATCCGTAATTGGCCTTACACTAATATTGGTTGTCTCGATAGGAGTGGTATATACTTTTTATTTTTCATCTATTATTTATTTACTCCCATCGACATATCCAATTATCAGTATAAAACAAACTACGATAGTTCATAATAGTTTAGGACATTAGATATAACAATAACACAGATAATATAAATGCGGAACACAGATTAACAAAAATCTCATATATATATAACCGATGTCAGTTATAATATAGTTGACACGATACATATGATACAACTACAACTGTCGACTCTAGAAGTTATATATACAAGTACATTATCGACTAATATACATGAATACATATCGTTCTATACAATGACACGACTACTACAAAATGACACTGACAACTTCAGAAGATGTAAAAAGTCTTCATATCCTGAACAGCAACTCAAAGAAGAAAATCTACAACCTGAAATAACTCGGGTCTGACCCGAGTATTACATTCAAAAGAAAATAATACACGGGTCAGTCTAATTCAAACTCAGTTATTAGTGCATAGAAGCAATAATAATCTCAAATAGATGACAGTCACAGAAATCACGTATATCCAACTCTCGATACGAGAATTGGATAACGATAGATATAACACTAAACAGTGTTAAACAACAAATCAACAATCCAAATCAGGATACAACTCCAAAACATTGAAATTAACCAACGAAACAATTTAACAAATCGAAACATCAATTTAAAACTGTCAAATCAGATAGGGCTGCAGTACACGCACGCGTGTACTGCCTCGCCACTATCGCGGGAGATACACAAAAGCTCAGTGAAAGTCACAATGATCGCAAGGTCAAACCCCGAAATTGGGTTCAACTCAAGCATGATAACAATACAAATGAAACTGGCTTATACTTGAACCAGTACACAAATCCAAACCAGGCAATAAAAGAAAAACAACTCAATGAACATAGCACATGCACCAGATACAAGTGCACATACACATAAGTACTCGAAGTCAAGACTACATGAGCCAAGACCAGGGATCAAGGCAGCAGCCATATGCAAACGAGGATAGCAAGTGAGAATAGCAGATGTACAGAACATCACTAATGAAATAAGTCCAAGAAGATAGTGGATATATACTACACCACTACAGATACAGTGCAAATATGAAGTGCGCAACAAAGACACAAGGCAACTGTGCCCAAGCAAATACCACTGTAAAAAAACAACTCAGAAGTGTTCAAGGATTAAGGTTGAAATAAGCGAAGTCATAAACCAGATAACAATAGAGCCAACTCAAAGAATCACACAAGCCAGGCCAGTGGGATCAATATGGTAAATCTAGACAAAATGAATACAATGAAGCAATGCAATAGTTCAGAAGCTAAAGCATGGATGCTACTGTGGAGACCAGAGCATAAAAAAATGCCCAGACTTAAGCAAAACCAACAAACCAAGGAACTGGCAACAATTTAATGCACAAAGTACACAAGTGCACAGCTGCAACTAACCTGATGAACAAATGCAACAGTGTCCACAAAATATGGAGGTACACATGCCCAGTCACAATGGTAATACAAAAATGTACAAAGGTTACAGAAACCATAGCAACATGAACTATACGACTGTACAAATCCAAATACTCAAGTGGAATACTAACTACTAAATGCAACTGAGTCATGCCTTAAAGAATAGAACAATGCCAAATGCAGACTAACCAAACTGGACAGAGCATCATTACTATCTAAGCAATGGTGATGGTCGAGGTTTGCCAAGAAAATGATAAAGTTAAGACAAAGCCAGAGCTGCCAAAAGGTCAGGGAAGAACACAAAAATGCTCAGAGCAAAAGTCAGGAAAATTCGAAGTTAAACAGATGCAATTTTTACATGTATGCATATATATATGTGTGCATACACATACATACCTATCTCAAATGTAACAGTACTACAGATCAAATTAGTTCAAAATTGAGGTCGTAAGCAACCCACCGAAATCGAATGATAGTTGCAACTCAAATGCAATTGAAAGTCTCAATAACAAATATAGACAAAGCAACAATACCAACCAGTCCTAGCAGTCTCGAACAAAAACAGAGGGAACAGCCACTATCAGGATACTGCCGAAGTCACGGATGAAAACAAAATTTGAGTTAAGGCTGAAGACAACAAAGCAATTGAAGATCAGGGTACAGTTTTAACAAAATCAAGTGGCCGAAGAATGGCCAAAGTCGACAACCCAAAAATCATCAACACTAAAATATACTCGAGTGACCGAGATGAGGTCAAGCAACGCTCAATCGAACTAGCACTAGTCAAGAACAATGAAACAACGGTATTTCAAAACGAATGTTACAATGTAACTCAAATCAGCAAAACCCAAAACAATTCAGAAAATCACACGAAGTCGACAAAATCACCTCAACATCTGCTAAGTTCAATAAAATACACATGCGATGGAAAAAGAATAAACTCATATGAACGAGAACAAGATCTCGACTCAGAAATAACATAAAGTTGAACTAGATGTGAGCGAGATTATCACTCACCTATTTTCGACGAACCACTCAGATTTGCTGTCGAGCGACCTCAAAGGAACAATGATCAATTAGAGCAAGAATCAAACTCGAACGACACGAATTTGAGGATCGAACAGCTCCGAGTTGAAGCTGTGGCATCTCTCAGTCGATCGAAGCCAAGCTCGAAATCCCCTTCGACGGATTGGAGCAGCCGAACGCGCTCACGTGGATGAACGATTGATGAGGCTCCACGCGAATACCCACTGATTCGATTAAGCTAAAGTCAGCACTTCGAGATATCAGGAAGCCCTAATTTTTGGGGACGAACGAGGTAAACGAGGCCGCCACCATTTTTAATTCTTTCGTTTGTTTTGATTAGGTTTTTCGAATCCCCCCAAAAATGAAAAGGGGTGGGTATTTTTATTTATCACGGCATCAAAATTTAAGTGGGCTGAGATAAATTTTTAAAGCCCGCTTAATCCCTTTAACAGATTATTAAACAAATTACACTGATTAAAATGCCACTAGCGATTAGCAAATCAATCTAATCGTCATTTGACGATAATAAATTTTCACAAAATCCCGGGCTGTTACATCTCACCTTTGGCTTGCACCTCTATCTGTAAACCTAATTATTTCTATATTTGAAATATTGCACCAATTGATCGTACCGACTATATGTAAATTGCTCATATTCAATATATAACTATCTTTTATAGTTGCGTATCTATAGAAATCAATGGTACTTTTTAATCCCGTTATATAGTGGAAAATAATAGGTTGAATAGTCTGACTCACATATGGTATAATGGAAAATCTAAATAAAAACTGAAAATTCAATACATAGCGAACATACTGGAAATCCATATATCAATTTATAACAAATATTTCAATGCATTATAAATCATTTTAGCACATACGGCTATACAGCATGGACTTTTAGTTATTAAAAATAACATAGCCAATGTAGTTGCTGCCTCTCAGATCCTAGGTGTATGCAGTTTGTATATATAATGTCTGATGGTTTGTGATTTATATTAGCAGGTGTGTTATCCTCATGCTATTTTATATTAACTGTTAATAAATTCTTACAGGTGGTTCATTCACATTTCGGCAGTATGATTACGACACCTGATGGGACATGAAATGACGGCACAAAGGAATTTGTAAAACTACAGCTATTTTGTTTTGAATTTTTTTCTTCCTTTTTTTCCATCCTTTCTGAACACCTGGTGCTGAATTTCGAAGTAAGCTTTTGAATCATATATTTTTGACATAGGGATCTTCCTACACAATGTGTTTCATTCATTTTTAATTTTTCGATGATTAGACTAACTACACTATGATTGTATTTAATGGAACTCATGTTTCATGGCCTAACATAAGTTCTTCCTAACTGTAATTACTATTTTTGAAAATGTTGTTTTTTGTCTACTTTGATTGGCTGTACTTCATGAACTGCCGCAAAATTTATGCCACAATCTTGGAAAAAGAATAATTCTTCTAACACATGTTTACTTGATTCTTCATGCATCTTGAAATGAATGGTGAAATTATTTTTCATGTTAGGTAATTTAAATTAGTCACCAAAAGTTTTATTTCCACTAATATTTTCATGCCCTTCTGCGACAATTTACAAAATGAGATTCAACCAAACTACAGTTTTCAAAATTATTTTCCTCCATTTCTACGGTGATTTAAGAAGACCAAGTCATCTTTGCATTGGATTAAAATATGAATTTCTGGTATTAGAGTCTGAATATATATAATGCATCAATGATGAAGACAAATAGGGCAAACTCCGTGTGCGTAGCATGGGTTCGCCCTATCATACATAATAAGTCAACTATTGTTTATGATATGTACGTGCTTTGGCTTTTGTTTTTTATAGCATAAGTAATTCAAAAGTTCTTATACTTTTGTTTACATTTTTTAACGATGAGTCCACTTTGCCCTTTTAACTTTTTCGTCTATGTATGTGTTTGAGCATTCAATCATATTACTATGTTGACT
The DNA here is from genome assembly GCA_030737815.1 of Allium fistulosum. NCBI lineage: Eukaryota > Viridiplantae > Streptophyta > Magnoliopsida > Asparagales > Amaryllidaceae > Allium > Allium fistulosum. Next base: position 99,485,337 of record CM060906.1, on the reverse strand, counting down.
CAGTAATAATTCTGTACTAATTTTAATATTTATATTTGATATTGTAGTAATGTTTCTAATTCCTTTCGGTTAATGGTATATTTTGATTATTTATGAAAATAATTTAATTTTCTAACTGCAACAAAAATATATTTTCCATATCCGTGTGCGAAGCACGGGTTCGCACTAGTATAGTAATATAAACATAATACAATGCACACACCACATTTACCCAGTCTGATTCACTATCTTTAAGGGAAAGTTGTTAATAATCCCTTAAATAAACTATTACATATTGTGTTTTTCTTTCATTTTCCTTGCTACTGTAATTTGCTTTATATGGCATGAATCTTTTGGTAAACATTGATAAATTATAGTCCTTGATAACACAGTCACAACTCATAAAATTCATTATGTTGCCGTTTTTCAATCTAATAAAATGAGTTCTCTAGCCAGACAATGCATAACTCATCTTAATACTCTGCATTTAATTGAATTCAACAGAATGGTCTGGTTTTAAAACTGCCCAATTTGACATGTTGTAGACAAGTAAGGCAAGTTGAATAAAAATAGCAATTAGATATACAGTAACAGGAGCCGACAAAAATTAGGAGAACACAACCGGCAACTAATACTCTTGTTGAGAACGACATGTTACAAGTATTTTCTCTCTTACCAAAAAAAACAAAAGAACAAGGGGAAAAAAGTTACTGATGTTGTTATGAAATTTAATTGACGTTTTTATTGAAATTTACAGTATCAGTGGTATGTTTATTTGAGCATCAACAGTAAAAAGTATTAATTCCAGACATATTAATAACTTAACACGCATGCATTACATTCAAAAAATACTGAAGTTTTAAAAATCTAATTCATTCAGAGAAAAGGAGTAACATGATCTATGTCATCTCATTCCATAGCAGTTTCGTAATTACATATTAAATTCTCCAACTTCCTTTCCAATATATATTTTATCCTATGTTTTGATCGACTTTAAAAAGTGTTTTCATCTATGCTGAAATGTACATTAAAACTTATAAATGTTTATGTAATGATTTCAAGCACAAACCGTCCAAACATGGTTCTAATTAACAATGCCAACCTTGCACAAAATTCATATTTATGTGAAAAAGGAGTTGAATAGAGCATAAAAAATTGAAATCATATGTTTCTATTATAAAAATATTCCATTATTTTTGCGTATAAATTGGGTTTAGATTTTTATTTTATACAATCCTGTTTTAGTGGAAATTTTGGATATGAATATTGGAATTTTGGTACTGTTGATAATATGAAATAAGACTTGTATAATTGTTTAAAGAGTTGATATTTAAATACTATTTTAGAGCATATATTCCGCACGCTTAGAAATTACTAGGCACGTACACACAAATACTAGTGCAAACTTGTGCATTGTACACGTTTGTGGCAAAAAATATTGTAGTTGCAGAGATCATAACCAAACATATAAGTATTTTATATCATGCCAATAAGAAAACATTGAAGAACAGTTAATCTTGGTTTAACATCAATGGATGAATATTTTTAATCGAGAATCCATATGATGGAGACTGAGAGTGATCGTTGGAACATGCCATATTTATGTAGGATATAATCTACTATATTTATGCCATTTATCATACATCAATAGAAAATAAATAAACATACCATAGTATAGCATATACGAAGACTACATCCAGTTATGTATGATATAATCAGCTAAATTATTCCGAACCTCGTCCATCTCTTTTTGGCTATAAGAACCAACTTGTACAAAATACTGCAATTAAGAGATCGTTTCAAAACATTAATCGTATAATTACTTAACATAAAATATGAAGGAAAAAAATTAAAGTGGTACCTCAGCTTGATCGTTGTTTTGATGGTGTTTTTTTTACTATTTTATGCATATACCTCATCACATAATATACACAATTCGTTGATCCAGATTGTTGAGAACACTATAGCAATATTACAAGATATTTCATTAGTCAGTTTAAAATGAATTTATATCTCAAACGAAATACAAGTTTTTATTTGTTTGTTAGAAAATAAATCGCCTTAACATTTATCCATTTAAAGTAAGTTCCTCGAGACTTACCACCGTAACTTTAAAGGCCCTGCACATATGTAGGAAAATGTAATAGACATGAATAAGAATTATAATAAACATAAAGTCATATCCGTTAGTTTTTTAGGTAGAATTATAATTTTTTTTCACCAAGCTTCAGTAGTTGGAGCATGGATAGCTAAATGGTTTTTTTTTAGGTTTTTAGAAAATCATTTGGTGAATTTTAAAAAAATATGTTAATTACGCTAAATTAAGCGATTTCCATTTTTGCAACCATGTCATGTACTTCGAGGCAAAAAAAGAATTATAAGTATAGATTCAATTATTTCTAAGTATAGATTCAATTATGTACTTTGAGGCAACCATGTCAGGTACTTATTGTGTGTTCAATTATGTTAATTACACTAAACTAAGCGATTTCTCTTCAATTTCCTATTATTTGCATCATTCCTCTAACCTCAAATTGTGAGTTCTCTTGTGTCCACATATTTTTAATATTGAATCGTTATTATCAAACCTTATCATTGATATTAAATAAAACAACAATGAGTTATAGCAAGGGAACACAGGATACATAAAGTTGGACAAAAAAGATTCAAATTCTTTACTTTGGAAATAAATAAATTTTTATTTAAAAGAATGGAAAGATGCTAAGGCTTTTACTATGATAGAGCAAATTTATTAATACTAAGTCTGCACATAAATACATAAATGCAAAGCAGTCAAAAGTAAAAGCAATTGTGCTACCTAGTAACACTAACATTCAACCCATCCTATGCATGTTTAAACAAGTTTTAAATTGGAATACAATAAGTTTACAGTATGGTATGTATAAAAATGTGACAGTGGATTATGTATATAAGCTTACTCTTCCAATTATACACGTTATTCTTTATTTTTTGTAACATCTAGATAAACAAATCATGTGTGTAAATTCTTGCTATTTTGCTTTCAGTGGTTTACATTTATGTAAAATAAGTTGAATAAAAAAATATGAGTGTGTGTATGAATATTTGATGCAGGAGCTAAAGCAAGGTTTTACTGCACAACGACATGCTACATTAGCAGGGAAAAACATAAAACTGTTGATAAAAGGAAGCAAAGAACATAAACTTGTGAAATATAAAGGACCTTCACAAGCCATGGTTTCTGTTTCGTTAGGAAAGAAAAAAGCAGTGACAGAACTACCGATTGCAACATTTGCAGGGTTTATACCGGGAATGCTATGATCTAGGGAAGTGTTTGTTGGAAAAACAAGGAAGCAACTAGGGCTTGACTGCTGAAATGCCTTGTCTTATTGTATTGGATTTTTATGTTTTGTTTCTTTGATGTTTATGTAATATATTGGTTTGCAGTGTTTTCTTGATTAGAAATTGTTATAGAAATGAAATAAAAAAGAAAATAAATACAACATACATGTTCACTTGCGGTTTAATTTCCAGTCAATGTTTGCGTTCGGTCTGCGGATCAAAAACATAAACTTCATTCTTTTCTATATGGAAAGAAAGCAATAGACAATGTTTCCTGCATTCTATGATTTATAGGAAGTTAAAATCAACAACAAATTTGTACTAGGTACTAAAAGTTTATTGTTCATACCCTTCGCAGTGCGGGGCTAAGAGTAAGCTCTTAGATTGTGACACACACCATGTGTTCGTGATATATATATTTGTCGCGTCTAGATGTTTCCGCACTTGGGAAAGCTTAAGGGGACACATAAATTCGATGGTCTCCAGTTCGAGGTCATTACACAGTTGATTTTTATTTTAAGGAATAAAGATGGCATTTTTTTTCTTTGTTAATCCTTGTTGTAGTCTATATTATACTCATATTTTGATTCTGGTTATGGTTTTGGAAAAAATGAAGTGCATGAGTGTAGGCCCTTTGATATCTTGTACAAGATAAAAATTCAAACAAATAGGAGAGCTAACTGATTGTTTTTCCTACACAAAACAAGACATTTTCTTGCTGTTACTTTCACAATGTTGCGGACAAGATTCTGATTCTAAAGTAAGGACACCTCAGTCGTTACTCCTATATTTTGTAAAAATATTTAAGAGAATATCTGTATTAAACTACTACAATCATTATCAAGTTATTAGTTGTTGTGAAATACTATATTGGGCTATTATATTTAGCATCTGCACCTTTTTGAAAGAGTTGGTGCTCTAATTATGGCAAAGCCAACTAATGCCCTTACATTTGATTTTTTAAAATAAAAGGAAAGAAAAGATTATTAAATAATGGAAAGCTACAAAATAAACAAAGCTTCAAGTCATAGACATAAATTGATTTATATGGTTCAATGGACTGTAGATGAATGACTTGAATCCTATGAACTATGATTCATAGTTGTTCACTCACATATCTGATTTAGGGTTCGTCTATTAACCCCCCGGTATTTTCTCTTCATACCCCGGTTAAAATTTTAAAATTTTTATTCCAATTTTATCCTTTAATAGTTAAATGAATATCTCATTCAATTTACTGTGTCTATTCATCTTCTCTTCATCTCTCTTCCATTTGCTTCCATCTATCGAAATTGACATGGAGGATACGAGCACTACAGATAACTACATACAACAAAATCAGGTATGTTTCCTTCATAGCTGCTACTATACTAGAAACTAACATAGTCATAGTGCCATATACACTTGGAATTGCTCAAAACCTAGTTTACCATATACTAGGAAGTGATGAAAACATTGTCCGTTAAATACTACGACTTTTTTTTTATTTTGTAGATTGGGTAGGTGGCCGAAGAAGATGAAGAAATTGTCATGGATTATAGTAATGAGTTCACAACATATGATGTATGTAATTTATTTTACTATTATGTAAATTAACTCATTTTCTAAATTGAAAATTGCTTTTTTTATTGTATGAAGGTATTTCCAAATAGATATAAAATGAAAGAATGGAATGATTCTATGGCTAAAAGGAATGCGATGGTAGTGGTAGTTTTAAAATCGGATATTAACAGTAGCGATAGAAATCCAAGAATTATATTTGGATGTGAGAGAAGTGGAGCATATAAAGAGTACAAAGGCAAGAAATCTAACAGTACTAGATTAACAAGTACAAAAAAGTGCAATTGTCCATTTCGTTTGAAAGGCGTTAAACTTCATAGTTCAGATAATTGGAAATTAAAAATAATATGCGGTGTTCATAATCATTGTGCGCTTTACAGTTCGAAAGGTCACTCTTTTCTTGGTCGATTAACAGAGGATGAAAAAAATTAGCCGTTGAAATGTACAAAAACATGATGAAGCCAAAAGCCATTTTGCACACTATAAAACAAAATGATCCATCCAATAGTACAATAATTAAAACGGTATATAATGTGCTTTCTAGGCACAAGAAAATGGATAGAGCGGGTCGTTCTCAAATACAATACCTCTTAAGCAAGCTTAAGGAAAAAATTTACTTCTAATGGCATCGTAATACCTTAGACGGAAGTGATATAATTACTGACATATTTTGGGCTCATCCTACGAGTATAAATTTGCTATGAACATTTTCACATCTTCTTGTTATGGATTGTACTTACAAAACAAACAAATATAGAATGTCGTTGTTGGAGACTGTCGGTGTTACATCAACTAATCAAACCTTTTGTGTTGCTATTGCATATCTCGTATCAGAACGGGAAAATTACTAGCTTTGGGCCTTAAATCATCTTCAATTGGTAATGATTGATTGCGATGTAGAAATGCCAAGTGTAATTGTCACGGATAGAGAGATAGCATTGATTAATGTCATTAACATTGTTTTTCCCCAAGCAGCTCATATCCTGTGTAAGTGGCATATCAAAAAACTATTCTTGCTTTTATTCAAAGAAGAGTTACGGGTTTGAAAAAAGAAGTAAAAAACAATTTTTTCAAGATTGGGCAAATTTATGTGAGTCCAGAAATATTGAGCAATATAACAATAATTTACAAGATTTGCATGTCCAGTATGGTGAGTACCCAAAGTTAATAAAACATATTGATGCAGCAGCGGAAATAACAAAATGATGATTCTATGAAAGTAGCAATCGATGGAATGAAGAATACTGAATGGCCCAAATTCGTTGATCCGAAGATACCGAATTCTAGCTATCTTCGTCACGTTGATCGCGCACGATACCGAGAAAGAAGATCTGCAATTCTTCAGACGTTGATCAAGCGCACTTGATACCGTGAATTGGCTTCTACGATCGTTGATTCGAGCGCACTCGAATGCCGAAAGAGGAGATAGGAGATTACACTCAACTACCAATTTGGTGAAAGCACAAAGCTAACAAAACAAAAGTTTTTATTCAAATCAACTAAACTATTACAAATGGCACCACCGGCCTATTTATAGAAGTTACAACACACACAACAGAAATTTGTACAACACTTAGGTCGGACACGACCTAAACATCATGACCTACGACTTAAAAGTAGACGACCTAAACAAAACAGTACAACACATTACAAGCCTTCACGACTTACGACCTAACATATGAGCGACCTAAAATGTAAGGCAGCGACTCAAGAAATCCAGGTGGCATGAGCCTCAGCGACTTATAACAGTTGGCGACCTAAAACTTCTCGCGACCTAACTTAGGTCGTAGGTCGTTCACGCGACTTATCGATACGGCAGAGTTAAGTCGTTCGCGACCTAAAAGAGTGGCATGTAAGTTAGGTCGTTCGCGACCTAAAGAAGCGGCATGTAAGTTAGGTCGTTTGCGACCTAAAGAAGCGGCATGTAAGTTAGGTCGTTCGCCCTCTTCTTCAGCGACCTTGGGCTTAGGTCGTACACGACCTAAATCTGTTTCATTTTGCACTACACAGTTAAGTCGCTCGTTTTCCTCGCAACCTAACTTAGGTCGTAGCTCGTTCCAGTCTATAATTGAAAGATCGGAGCGGCCTAAGGCTTGTTCACTTAGCTTGTTTAGCTGCTTGCCGTCTTTAACACTGATCTCATTAGCTCGGAAGCGACCTTCCTTAGGTCGTGAGCGACCTAAAATTTCACTAGGTCGTGAGCGACCTAAGTTGGCAGATCGCGCTGCATCATCCTTCCCTGGTTGACAAAAATTCGACCTCGAATTTGCACCTTCCTCTTCCACAACAAGCCCCTCTCCATGATATGGAATCAAATACTTGACATTGAAAACATCAGAAGTATGAACATCATCCGGCAGCCTCAACTGATATGCGTTCTCATTGATTTTCTTTAAAATTTCCACTGGACCGATTTTTCGAGCTTTCAACTTATTGTATGTTCCCACTGAAAAACGATCTTTAGTCAACACGGCATAAACCAAGTCACCCTCTTTGAATTCGACACTCCTGCGCTTTAGATCTGCAGATCGTTTGTACTTCTCATTCGCCTTTTCCAATCGTTCTTGAACGATTCTATGACATTCTATCAATCCTTCAACAAAATCAGCAGCCCCTTTAACTATCCTCTTTGGTTGTGGTATTACCGTTAGATCCAACGGCCCCTTTGGCAAACTAGAATATACAATCTGAAATGGGCTGAACCCAGTACTCCGATTCACTGCATGATTATGAGCAAATTCCGCTTGACATAGCTTCATATCCCAACTCTTTAGATTGTCTTTCACAAGACATCTCAACAAATTCCCTAACGATCTGTTCACGACATCGGTCTGTCTATCCCGTCTGCGGATGATAAACGCTACTAAAATTCAACTTCGTTCCCACCATCTTCCACAAACTTAGCCAGAAATGGCTTAGAAATATAGTATCCCGATCTGAAACAATCGATTCAGGTAGCCCATGCAATCGATACACCTCCTTAAAGAATAACTGAGCGACTCGGACGACATCCGTTGTCTTCTTACATGCGATGAAATGTGCCATTTTAGAAAACCTGTCCACCACAACGAATATAGAATCATTTCCCCTTTGAGTTCTAGGTAAACCCAAAACAAAATCCATACTGATATCAACCCATGGTCTAACCGGCACGGGTAACGGCATATACAATCCCGCATTTGTCGCTGTCCCTTTAGATACTTGACAAATATGACATCTCTCCACAAATCGTTCAACTTCCTTTCTTATAGTAGGCCAAAAATATGATTGCGAAATCAACTGTAATGTACGGTCTCTCCCCACATGACCTTCCTCATGTAACTCTTTCACAATCTTCATTCATAAACTGCCCTCTGGTATACACAATCTGTTTCCCTTGAATAGAAAACCATTCACTAGCACATACTCATCAGTCCTTCCTTCATTGACTTCATCCATGATCTTAGCAAAGTAAGGATCATCAATAAACAAATCTGGCAACACCTCAAACCATGTCACCTCTACCTTCATTGTAGTCAACAAATGATTCCTTCGACTTAAGGCATCTGCCACTCGATTCGTGATTCCCGATTTATGCTTCACCACAAAGGTAAATTGTTGTAAGTATGCAATCCACGAAGCATGCCTTGCTGCAATCTTGTCCTGTCCCTGCATATGCTTCAACGCTTCATGATCAGTATATAAAACAAATTCTTTATGAAACAAATAATGCCTCCAGTGTTTCACGGCTTGGACGATAGCATAAAACTCCATATCATATGTACTATATCTCATCTTTGATCCCGATAACTTCTTACTGAAATATGCAATAGGACGTCCCCTCTGACTCAACACCCCTCCAATGCCAACCTTGGATGCATCAGTATGTAGCTCAAACAACAACTGAAAATCTGGTAATGCTAAAATTGGCGCTGACGTCAAAAGTTCTTTGATTCGTTCAAAAGCAACCCCTACTTCCTCCGACCATGCAAACTGTTTGCCCTTCATACAATCTGTAACAGGCGCCATCACACTACTAAAGTTTGGAATAAACCTTCGATAGAATGAAACCAACCCGTGAAAACTTCAAACTTCTGTTATAGTCTTGTGTTGCGGCCAATCTCTAATTGCTTCGACTTTACTCTGGTCAACCTGTATTCCTTCTCTCGATACAACATATCCCAGAAATAAGACACTCTGTGCCATAAACACACATTTCTTCGTAGCAGCATAGAATTGTTCTTCACGAAGGATAATTAACACTTTCCTCAAATGCTGAACATGCTCCTCTGTACTAGCACTGTAGATCAGAATATCATCAAAGTAAACCACCACAAATTTCCCAATATACGGCCTAAAAATTTGGTTCATCACCCTCATGAATGTACTGGGTGCATTCGATAGACCAAACGGCATTACCAGCCATTCATACAATCCTTCCCTTGTTTTGAATGCTGTCTTCCATTCGTCCCCTGGTCTAATTCGAATCTGATGATAACCGCTCTTCAAGTCAATCTTAGAAAAGATTACTTACCCACTGATTTGATCTAACAGATCATCAAGCCTCGGCAACGGAAATCTGTAGCTGACCGTTATCTTGTTCAATGCTCTACTATCTGTGCACATTCGCCATGATCCATCCTTCTTTGGTACCAACAAAGCCAGCACTGCACAAGGACTCAAACTCTCCTGAACTCGCCCTTGTTCCAGTAATTCCTCCACCTGTCTCCTTAACTCCTCGTGTTCCCTTGGACTCATCCGATAGTGTGGTCTATGAGGCAATGCAGCACCTGGCACCAAGTCAATCTGATGCTGTATGTCTCTAAGCGGTGGTAACTCCTTTGGAAACACATCGTTGAATTCCTCCAAAACTGGTTTCACTTCCTCTGGAACTTCAGTAACTTCACTGCTTTCATGCCCAATCAACATAAAAACTTCAGGACTCTCATCTATCTCTTCCACGAACTCCTTCAATGACAACAAAGTTTTCAATTCCTCGATCTCCTCCAGCTTGTTCTCATTCTGCTGTCGCTTTTTCGGAACTAATGTGATCTTCGTGCCTTCGAACAAGAAACTGTAACTATTCGTTCGACCATTATGTTGTACTTCACGATCGTACTGCCACGGCCTTCCCAATAGCAAATGGCAAACATCCATGTCAACCATGTCATACCAAACCTCATCCTTGTATTTCTTTCCAATAGAAAATGGAACATGAGCTCGCCTCTCTACCTTTACTTCTCCTCCTTTCCTCAACCAAGCAAGTTTATAAGGACTAGGATGTTTCTCCGTTTTCAATTTCAACTTCCTCACAGCTTCCGTTGAAATGATATTACCACAGCTCCCAGCATCAATGACAAATTTACAGACCTTTCCTAAAATAGTGCATGTTGACTGGAAAATGTTACTTCTCAACCAACTCGACTCTTCCTCCTGCTTCGGGGTTAAACAAGACTTCGTAGCATTAGATTACATCCCTCGTCTCCCGACACTTCTTCTTCCTCCTCATCATGTTGTGACTTGAGATCTTCTTCGACATCTGCATCCTCCACTTCAACAATCATAGTTCTCTTCTTCGGTTTTGGACATTCGTTGCTCTTGTGACCCACTTCCTGGCAATTATAGCATTTGAAATTGGTATTGACTTTTGGTTTAGCCACTTCTTGAACAACCGGCTTACTCGATGATTTTGGAATAGTAGAACTACTACCCGCTCCTTTGTTCTGCCCCGTAAAACTTGGAAACGCACCTCCCCCACGTCTTCCTTGTTTCTCCCAAGCCAACGCCTTTTGATGTGCTTCTGCCACAGATCTAGGGTCGAACATGTTCACCATATCCTGGATCTGTGTTCTAAGTCCACCGACAAACCTCGCAGTCAATTGTTCTTCTGTCTCCATAATATCATTCCGAGCAATCAACTGGTAGAACTCATCTGCATAGTCAGTAACAGCCTTCGTCCCTTGCCTCAGGTTTTGTAATCTCTGATACATTAACGATTGGTAATTGTAGGGTAAGAAAGTAGCCTTCATTGATTTCTTCATCTTTTCCCAAGCAACAATTTTTGACTTCCCCATCCGCTCTCTAGTAAGTTTGGTTTGCTGCCACCATGCCATAACTCTCCCCCTCAGCCTAGTAGCAACCAACTTCACTTTACGATCCTCCGGAACCTCCTTGAAGTCAAATAGTTCCTCAACATAAGCTAACCAATCAAGAAACTCCTCGGCTTGCATACCTCCCTTGAATTCCGGTATTTCAGTCTTCATCCCAGACTCCTACTTGTGATCATACTCCGACTGATTTCTTCCTTGTCCTCGTTCTCGTCCATGAACACTACCACCATCAAACTCTTCCTCGAAATCTGATGTATATCGATGTCGATCCTGACCACCAACATCTCTACTACCATCATGTCTTCCACCAACATCCCTTCTACCTACATTCCTCTGATCACGATCATTCACATTCCTGTCACGTCTTCGATCATCATCACTTCTATAACAATCTCGACTCACACTTCTATGATCATTATCAACACTTCTTTCTCGATTGGAATGTGGTGATACTCTACTTCCCTCATAGTTGGATTCAGGTGAAACCCTTCTCCGATTTTGGTTCATCTCCAACATCATCTTCTCTAATCGTCCAATCCCTTCATTAAGCTTCTCACTAAAGTTTTCGTTTATTCTTTGCTCCATCTCATCGGCTTCTTCTCTTCTATACAAAGCTTCAATATTTTGATGTCGATTAGCTCTTCTCAGGGGCATGATTTGAAACTTCACAAACACTTCGATTCTCGGCTTTGACTTTCAAAATGATACCAAATGATGTACGATCTTCAACTTCAAACTCTCGGCTCTACTTCGAACTTTGGCGCGCAAAACTTCCACGCAAATTCAAACACTTTTCCTCCTTAGATCCGAAATGATATGGATCGAAAAATCCAACCTTGTTGCAATTTGCGACGAACACAATGAACAACCAACTTCTCCAAATGATGTTCGGCTTCAATTAACTTCTCAAACTCTTCAAATAAAATTGGCTCCAAGACTCGGCTTAGCTATGATTGGCTAAACCTCGCTCTGATACCAAATGATGCAGCAGCGGAAATAACAAAATGATGATTCTGTGAAAGTAGCAATCGATGGAATGAAGAATACTGAATGGCCCAAATTCGTTGATCCGAAGATACCGAATTCTAGCTATCTTCATCACGTTGATCGCGCACGATACCGTGAAAGAAGATCTGCAATTCTTCAAATGTTGATCAAGCGCACTTGATACCGTGAATTGGCTTCTACGATCGTTGATTCGAGCGCACTCGAATGCCGAAAGAGGAGATAAGAGATTACACTCAACTACCAATTTGGTGAAAGCACCAAGCTAACAAAACAAAAGTTTTTACTCAAATCAACTAAACTATTACAAATGGCAACACCGGCCTATTTATAGAAGTTACAACACACACAACAGAAATTTGTACAACACTTAGGTCAGCCACGACCTAAACATCACGACCTACGACTTAAAAGTAGACGACCTAAACAAAACAGTACAACACATTACAAGCCTTCACGACTTACGACCTAACATATGAGCGACCTAAAATGTAAGGCAGCGACTCAAGAAATCCAGGTGGCATGAGCTTCAGCGACTTATAACAGTTGGCGACCTAAAACTTCTCACGACCTAACTTAGGTCGTAGGTCGTTCACGCGACTTATCGATACGGCAGAGTTAGGTCGTTCGCGACCTAAAAGAGCGGCATGTAAGTTAGGTCGTTCGCGACCTAAAGAAGCGGCATGTAAGTTAGGTCGTTCGCCCTCTTCTTCAGCGACCTTGGGCTTAGGTCGTACACGACCTAAATCTGTTTCATTTTGCACTGCACAGTTAAGTCGCTCGTTTTCCTCGCAACCTAACTTAGGTCGTAGCTCGTTCCAGTCTATACTTGAAAGATCGGAACGACCTAAGGCTTGTTCACTTAGCTTGTTTAGCTGCTTGCCGTCTTTAACACTGATCTCATTAGCTCGAAAGCGACCTTCCTTAGGTCGTGAGCGACCTAAAATTTAACTAGGTCGTGAGCGACCTAAGTTGGCAGATCGCGCCGCGTCACATATTTGTAATACCCCAAAATTTTGTGAAAAATCATTTTTGTAAAATGATTTAATTTTTGAAATATTTAGATTTAAATATGGTGAAATTTCTGGAATAAATAGTGTGCAAGTATATGTGTGCACGTGCACACTGAAATGGCACAAGGAAGAACTCCAGATTTCTTGGATTTAAAACAAGAATTAAAAAGCAATACAAACATGATTTTGCAACATGGATATTTGATTTCTGGAATTATATGGATCATCTTAGAAAATAAGAAAAGTAAGTTTTACTTTAAATTAGTAAACAGATTTTATTTAAAACCCAGAAAAGAAAATTTTACATATATATATATTATAAGGATTTGTAAACCTGTATACATATAGGTGCATATGTTTCTGAAATTAAAGAGGAATTAAATAAGCCTAGATAAGATATGTATACAAATATACATTTTTAAGTACTGAAAAGTATATATATATATAAGCAAGTGAAACTATAACATTAAAATGACATGAAATGTGATACAAGTCAATATGCTTGTGTAGGCAAAAATAGCAAAGGGAATTCTCAGGAATAATTAAAATATAAAATAGGATAGTCACACTTTTAACATGACTAGGTGAGTGGCCATTTTCTGAAAAGTAAAAGAAAGAAAATGCAGCCTTTAAATTGGTTAATATGGCCGGGGTATTATGAATGAAAAATGCATGATGCTAGCCAGGACAGAAATGGAATTCTGTTTTAACAAAACCCTAGTGGAAAAAAATGCATATAAATAGGCAGTTTTAGCCAGTAGAATAATCTTTACCCCGAGCTGCACAAAAATAAGAAAGGAAGAAAAATATTGGAAGGAAGGAGAAAACACTCATACAAGGATTTTCTGGATTAATAAGAGGAAATATTTAGGTGAGTAACCTCACTGAGTTCATGGCATTAAGACCTGAGATAAGGCAGCCACTTTTTATATTGCCATTTATATATTTCTGGTTTTGATGTATATGATTTCATCAATGCTTTTTGGATGTCTTATTTTAAATCTGATATGATTTAATATGGATGATTTTGATGATCTTTGATTGGTTGAGACATTTGTCTTTGGATGTGTATCATACTGTTTTATTTATACTCATAAATGTTAAAGTCTAGGATCTTAAAATTATATAGAGAATACTCTCAACTGTTATAGATCTATGGCATGGAAACTTTACAAAAATGTTGGGAGCTGCATTATACTTGGTATAAGTGCTGAGGCTTGAAAAGAAAAATGTTAAGGGTGCAATAGAAATTTTCTAAGTGCTGAGCCCTTAATCAAATCAAAAAAAAAAAAAAAAACTCATAAGCTAAAATTATGATTGAACCAGATCCTGAATCTGAATCAATCATAAAGGCTTGCAGATCAATATAATAAGAACATGCCATGCCTCTTTTTACAGTTGAAAATATTCTTATATTTTACTAAGATCAAGACATATTGACCCCATTTAGGAAATAACTGTCTGCTTATTTCTGAGGAGAATTATGCTAGGAAAGATTATGGATGTTTCCATGTTTGTAGTGACATGTTCACTTAGCATATTTGATGATAGGATTTAAGACAATACACTAGTAAATAAACTAGGGAAGGGAAGGCCAAGAAGGCTGCTGGAATGCTTGTCATATTTGAAGTATGCAAGTTGGCACATGGTTTGTTTAAGCCCTGAGATCTTTGTGCAATGATGTGAATTAATTCATTGCAATGTGTCCCTGTTATTCCTTAATAGCAGATGAGGCAGAGATTTAAATTGAATTATACAACCTGTAAATGAAGAAATAGGAATATGGATATTTCTTAGGTTGAATGGTATGGAACCAAGATGGTTCCAGTGAATGCAATTGTTGCAAATAGATAATTATGTTTGCATGATTATGTATGCAAGTGTAAGAATGATAAATGAATATATCATACCTGAATCAACTTAATTATACTATGTTAAAGTAATTGATTGCAGAAATTTGCTTAAATAACCAGTTGATGCTCTTATATTCTCTATTGCTTAATATCATGAATGTATTGATGTTACTCATACCAGATCATAGATTTGACCCTTGTTTGCTCATGGCATCTGGGGTGTCTCATTTTAAAATGAGGCAGCCACTCATGCTCTTTCAGGTAACCCAGGCACTAAGTAAAAAATGAAGTTATGGCTATTATGGAGGAGTGAATGAACATGCTAGCTAGTTTCAATAAGAGATTAAATTGATTATATCTGCATGTATTCAGGAAAAATTTTATGTTTCTAAGATTTCC
This sequence comes from Allium fistulosum, assembly GCA_030737815.1. NCBI lineage: Eukaryota > Viridiplantae > Streptophyta > Magnoliopsida > Asparagales > Amaryllidaceae > Allium > Allium fistulosum. The sequence continues at coordinate 99,470,118 of CM060906.1, read as the reverse complement.
AGTCATGTAATGAATTCTATTATGGTTAGATGGACTAGTTGTATCATGTTAAATATATTGTTATGCACTAAGGATTAAAATCTAAAAGAAATATCTGAGTGGGGAACAAGGAAATGATTTTAAGTATTGATATGGATGCATGGAAAAGAAATATGCATATGTAGGTGAGCTACTGTTTTGCATAATTTATATTATGTATTAGTTAATCTTGAGACATAACAGAGCACTGAGTTTTAGAATAAAATCTGGATTTAGCCAAAAGTAAACTTATAAGGATTTTAGTTTCTTTTTACTGAAATGCTTTGTAAATAAGTTTGAATTCATTTTTGAATCGTATTGAGAAAAGTAAAATGTTTTTAAAGGCTTCAGACAGAATGCAATGAATGGTATCTCCATTGCTTTGAACTAGTGTGTAGCAGATACAGGATACATGAGTTAACCAGCTTCAAATAAATGATGTATTGGTTGATCATGATAGATTGTATTTTGAAAATAAAAATGCATTTCAAAAGCTTAGTACATTTAGCAATTGTTTCACCACAATCATCTTTAAAAGTTTAAGACAGATAAGCAATGTAAACTGGTTTGAACAAACAAAACCTGGCAACAATGCTAATAAAAGAATGGTCAGATTAACCACATGGTTAGACCATAGGTCAGGCAAATTGTTCACTTCAAATCAATGAAGCAAGGAACCATTTGAACCCAGTTTTCTGGAAAATGAGCAAAGATATTGACATGTACATGTATATCTGTGTACATGTTGATATTTGGGCAAAAATATAAACATAAATTCCTAGAACAATTGTAGGAAAGGGTTTTAAAAATAATAAAGCAAGAAATTTTGTTTTGTATGTTAGATTATAGGATGAAATTAAGTATATATGTGATGATATAGGTAGATATCAGATTTCAAACCATACAGGAGAAAGGAAAAAAAAATAAAAATTGGGTTTGAACCGACCAGCATAGCACTCGAACTCGTGACCTCTCATGTATAAGTTAGGCGCGTTTCCATTACGCCTAGATGTTGCTTGTGTTCACTTATGATCCACTTTCTTTTAGCCTGAGTTTGATACTATCCAGACTTTAACACAATCATCCATATTATAAGCTTGCTTTCCACTGATTATTACTTGATCATTTCTTAATTATAATAACAGACTAAAGTACATGTTTCCAGTGGATTCTATGGTCAAAAATCAGGATACAATAATTAATCTTTTAAAAGGGAATTATCACATTTTAATAGATTTAAAAGGATTTCTACTTACATATTATCATGCTCTGATTCTAGTAGAATATAACATAGATATCTTCATATATGTATGTTAGGAATGATTTAGATTTATAACAATATTTTTATATTGTGAAAGATCCTGGATATATTTTGTTTATTGGATAAAGAAAATGACCCTGGGAAATACATTTGTAATGAATGATATATCTATATATCATCTCTTAAAAAAAATCCTTATGAAATTAGGGTGGAAATAGGAGGGTCATTTCAGTTGGTATCAGAGCACTTTGTTGCATTGATTGTTAAGTATTATAGAAACGTATTATGTCTGTTTGTTTTGGATGAAATAATTTAGATAAGAAAATAGAAATTATAGAAGTACTCATAATATACTAATACCATTTACCCAGAATTTAGTTAGCAGACCATGGTAGGAAGAGGATCTCATCACAATGCAGGACCCAGTGCACCTCAAATGCTTGATATGCAAGAATTTGTGAGGGTTTTAAGAGATGGAATTGGGCATAGGCCTGAGAACCCACATGAAGAGCTTTCAAAACTACTAAAGACTTATTCCAATTTGGGAGGCAAGAGTTTTGAAGGAACTGAGAGTGTGATGGAAATTCAAGCATGGTTGAGAACACTTGATAGGATTTTTAATGACATGCAGTTGGATGACCAAAGGAAGAGGCAAGTAGCTTCAAGACAACTGAAAGGGGTAGCTTTAAGCTGGTGGGAGGTGATCATAGCTGGAAGAAATGAAAATGAAATCACTTGGAATCAGTTCAAGGAGATGTTGGAGGCAAGATTTGTACCAGCATCAGCCAAGACCACTTTGCTTGAAGAATTTATCAAACTTAGGCAGGGAACTTTGAATGTCACTGAATACACTCAAAAGTTTGAGGGGCTATCCAATTATGGAGCAATGCTAGTGGCAGATGAAGCATCCAAAAATGATAGGTATATAAAAGGACTGAACCCAGGACTTAGCAGAGCTATGCTACCATATGCAGATAGAACATTTGATCAAGTAATTGATCTGGCCTTGAAACTGGAACAACATGACAAAGAAAGAGAGAAATATAGGAATTTTAAGAGCAACAACAAGAAGGATAAGGGAAGATATCACCCTTATGATAAAAAGAAGGAGGAGGCAGACAACAGGAAGAGTAAAGACACAAAAGCCAATGATACTAAGAAGAAATTGGTTTGCCATCATTGTGGTAAAGAAGGACACATCAAACCAAGGTGCCCAGAGTTAAAAGGAGGAGCCTTCAAATGCTACCTATGTGGGAAAGAGGGACATATGAAGAGGAACTGTCCTGAGAATAAACAGCAAGGGAAATTGGCAACTTTGGAAGGTAAAGGCAAATCTGCAGTGAAAATTGATGCTGAAAATCATGGCCAAGTGGAAGGTACATTACTCATTTGTGCCATACCCATACCAGTAGTATATGATACTGGAGCAACACACTCTTTGATTTCCTATGAATTAGTTAAAGTGTTAAAATTAAACTGCATATTGGTTAAAACCCCATTGCTTGTACAAAGTCCCCTAGGGAGTTCTAGTGTTTTGAACATGAATTGTGTGGATGTGGAGTTAAACATAGGAGGAAATATTTTTATTTCCAATTTATATGTTTTAAATTACCCAAATATAGGAGTTATATTGGGGGTAGATTGGTTAAGGCAATTTAAAGCCATAATTAATTTAGACTCATCCACCATATCATTGCAAAATTCTAGAGGCCAGAGGATCACAGTTCTATGTGAAGTAGCTAAGGAAGGGAAATTGTATCATTTAGTTGACTTAGAAAAAGATCTGAGTGAACTAACCATTGAAGAAATTCCCATAGTTAATGAATACTTGGATGTGTTTGGGGAAGTTAAGGGTGTTCCACACCACAGACCAGTTGAGTTCCAAATTAATCTCATTCCAGGAGCAAGTCCAATAATCAAGAAACCTTATAGAATGGGGCCAAGTGAACTGAAAGAATTGAAAAATCAGTTGGAAGAATTAGAAGGCAAGGGATTTATAAGGCCAAGCAATTCCTGCTGGGGTTCTCCAGTAGTGTTTGTAAGAAAACATGATGGTACCTTGAGAATGTGCATAGATTACAGGGAACTAAATAAAGTAACCATCAAGAATAAATACCCATTGCCTAGAATAGATGATCTCTTTGACCAACTCAGTGAAGCTAAAATATTTTCTAGGCTAGACTTAGCATCAGGATTCCATCAAATAAAGGTTGAAGACTCAAGTGTTAAGTATACTGCATTTAACACAAGATATGGCTTATATGAATTTTTGGTTATGCCATTTGGTTTGACAAATGCTCCTTCATATTTTGTTGATTTAATGAATAGAATATTTAAAGATTATTTAGACAAGTTTGTACTGATTTTTATTGATGACATTTTGATTTATTCTAAGACAGTGGAAGAGCATAAAAATCATTTGCATTTAGTTTTGTCAAGGCTAAGGGAAAATGATTTAAAGGCAAAATTTTCAAAATGTGCATTTTGGAAAGAAGAAGTGCATTTTCTTGGGCATGTTATCTCTGCCAAAGGAATATCAGTAAACCCTAATAAGGTAGTGGCAATCCAAGCATGGAAAAGGCCTAGCACCATCAGTGAGATTAGATCATTTATGGGGATGGCAGGATATTATAGGAGATTTATAAAAGATTTCTCAAAAATATCATCACCACTTACCAATTTAACTAGAAAGAACCAAGCCTTTGTATGGACAGAAAAATGTGAGCAAGCTTTTATCAAAATAAAGGAAGCTCTAATTAATGCACCAGTATTGAGAGTTCCAGAAGGAAATGAAAATTTGGTTGTGTACACTGATGCAAGTGGCTCTGGGTTAGGGGCTGTGTTGATGCAGCAAGACCAGGTGGTAGCCTATGCATCTAGGCAATTAAAGCCACATGAAACCAGATATGCAACCCATGATCTTGAACTAGCAGCAGTTGTGTATGCTTTGAAACTTTGGAGACATTATTTGTTAGGTGCCAAATTCATTTTGTACACTGATCATAAGGCACTGAAATATTTATTCTCACAAAAAGATTTGAACATGAGGCAACATAGATGGGTAGAGTTCCTAGCTGCCTATGATCTAGATATACTGTATACACCAGGCAAGGCAAATAAAGTTGCAGATGCCTTGAGTAGACAACATGCCAAGGTAGCCATGTTGATGATGGAAGAGTTTAGGGATTTGTCTATACTTACTGATTTGGAAATTGAGGAAAACAGTGAGGAACAAATGATGCCCATTGAAGAAGGTGAAGGTAAAGGAAAATTAAGTATGATATCTCTGCAATCAGATTTACTTCTAAAGATTGGGAAAATGTAGGAACAAGACCTAAACATGGTGGAAAAGAAAATGCTCATATCAAAAGGGGAGGAAGTAATAAATTATCAAGTTGATAAAAATGGTTATTTAAGGAATAAAAATAGGATATGTGTTCCAGAAAATATAGAATTGAAGGAGGAAATATTAAATGAGTACCATATGAGTAAGTACTCCATACACCCAGGTAGCACCAAGATGTATCAAAATTTGAAAAGAAATCTTTGGTGGAAGGGGATGAAGTCAGATGTGGCCAGATATGTTGCAAGGTGCATGACTTGCCAACAAGTCAAGGCAGAGACACAAAGGCCATCAGGACTGTTGCAACCCCTTAGTATACCACAGTGGAAGTGGGAGGATATATCTATGGATTTCATAGATGGTCTGCCTAGATCTAAGAAGGGAAACACAAGTATATGGGTAATAGTGGATAGGCTAACTAAGGTAGCACATTTTATCCCAGTTAAAACAGAAAGAAATGCTCCAAATTGGCTCAAATATTCATGAAAGAGGTAGTAAGGTTGCATGGCATACCCAAAACCATTGTGAGTGATAGGGATACCATCTTCACCTCAAGATTTTGGAAAAGTTTTCAAGAGGCCATGGGGAGTGAATTGTGCTTAAGCACTGCCTACCATCCATAATCAGATGGTCAAACTGAGGTGGTGAACAAAGTCTTAGAGGATTTGTTGAGAGCATGCACATTGGACTTTGGAGGCAACTGGGAAGACCACCTCCATCTAGCTGAATTCACATACAATAACAGTTACCAAAGCACCATAGGGATGGCACCATTTGAAGCCTTATATGGCAAGCCATGTTTATCACCTATATGCTGGGTAGAGACTGGAGAAAGGGCTGTTCTTGGACCTGAATATGTTAAAGAAACCACAGAGAAAATTGGGTTAATAAGAAAAAGAATAGCAGCAGCTCAAGATAGGCAAAAGAAATTTGCAGATAGGAAGAGAAAGCAAGTGGAATATGAAGTGGGAGACTTTGTTTTCATCAAGATTTCACCTATGAAGAAAGTCTTGAGATTTGGCAAGCAAGGTAAGCTCACACCAAGGTATGTTGGACCCTATAAAATTCTGGAAAGAATTGGTTCATTGGCTTACAAATTAGAACTACCAGAGGAAATGAAAGCAATGCATAATGTTTTTCATGTGTCCCAACTTAGAAGATGGGTACATGATAAAGAAGACATTTTGGAAGAGCCTACCAGAATTCAAATAAATCCTGACTTGGTTTATGAAAAAGAACCAGTGGGGATTATAGCCAAGGAAGAAAAGAAATTAAGGAGCAAAACCTTGAAACTAGTTAAGATCCAGTGGAGTAGTGATCCTAATGACTGCATATGGGAGTTAGAGGATAAGACTAGAATGGATTATCCTAAGCTTTTTGCAAATTAAAAGGTAATTTTTTTCTGGAAAAATTTTGTTATGCATAGTTGATATGGTTGAATTTGTTTGCTTATGCATATGTTTGATAAGTTTTCAGAAAAGAAAATGATGCTTGTTATAAATGTTAGAAAAATTGTGAGGACACAATTCCTAAAAGGAGGGGTGAATGTAATACCCCAAAATTTTGTGAAAAAACATTTTTGTAAAATGATTTAATTTTTGAAATATTTAGATTTAAATATGGTGAAATTTCTGGAATAAATAGTGTGCAAGTATATGTGTGCACGTGCACACTGAAATGGCACAAGGAAGAACTCCAGATTTCTTGGATTTAAAACAAGAATTAAAAAGCAATACAAACATGATTTTGCAACATGGATATTTGATTTCTGGAATTATATGGATCATCTTAGAAAATAAGAAAAGTAAGTTTTACTTTAAATCAGTAAACAGATTTTATTTAAAACCCAGAAAAGAAAATTTTACATATATATATATTATAAGGATTTGTAAACCTGTATACATATAGGTGCATATGTTTCTGAAATTAAAGAGGAATTAAATAAGCCTAGATAAGATATGTATACAAATATACATTTTTAAGTACTGAAAAGTATATATATATAAGCAAGTGAAACTATAACATTAAAATGACATGAAATGTGATACAAGTCAATATGCTTGTGTAGGCAAAAATAGCAAAGGGAATTCTCAGGAATAATTAAAATATAAAATAGGATAGTCACACTTTTAACATGACTAGGTGAGTGGCCATTTTCTGAAAAGTAAAAGAAAGAAAATGCAGCCTTTAAATTGGTTAATATGGCCGGGGTATTATGAATGAAAAATGCATGATGCTAGCCAGGACAGAAATGGAATTCTGTTTTAACAAAACCCTAGTGGAAAAAAATGCATATAAATAGGCAGTTTTAGCCAGTAGAATAATCTTTACACCGAGCTGCACAAAAATAAGAAAGGAAGAAAAATATTGGAAGGAAGGAGAAAACACTCATACAAGGATTTTCTGGATTAATAAGAGGAAATATTTAGGTGAGTAACCTCACTGAGTTCATGGCATTAAGACCTGAGATAAGGCAGCCACTTTTTATATTGCCATTTATATATTTCTGGTTTTGATGTATATGATTTCATCAATGCTTTTTGGATGTCTTATTTTAAATCTGATATGATTTAATATGGATGATTTTGATGATCTTTGATTGGTTGAGACATTTGTCTTTGGATGTGTATCATACTGTTTTATTTATACTCATAAATGTTAAAGTCTAGGATCTTAAAATTATATAGAGAATACTCTCAACTGTTATAGATCTATGGCATGGAAACTTTACAAAAATGTTGGGAGCTGCATTATACTTGGTATAAGTGCTGAGGCTTGAAAAGAAAAATGTTAAGGGTGCAATAGAAATTTTCTAAGTGCTGAGCCCTTAATCAAATCAAAAAAAAAAAAGAAACTCACAAGCTAAAATTATGATTGAACCAGATCTTGAATCTGAATCAATCATAAAGGCTTGCAGATCAATATAATAAGAACATGCCATGCCTCTTTTTACAGTTGAAAATATTCTTATATTTTACTAAGATCAAGACATATTGACCCCATTTAGGAAATAACTGTCTGCTTATTTCTGAGGAGAATTATGCTAGGAAAGATTATGGATGTTTCCATGTTTGCAGTGACATGTTCACTTAGCATATTTGATGATAGGATTTAAGACAATACACTAGTAAATAAACTAGGGAAGGGAAGGCCAAGAAGGCTGCTGGAATGCTTGTCATATTTGAAGTATGCAAGTTGGCACATGGTTTGTTTAAGCCCTGAGATCTTTGTGCAATGATGTGAATTAATTCATTGCAATGTGTCCCTGTGATTCCTTAATAGCAGATGAGGCAGAGATTTAAATTGAATTATACAACCTGTAAATGAAGAAATAGGAATATGGATATTTCTTAGGTTGAATGGTATGGAACCAAGATGGTTCCAGTGAATGCAATTGTTGCAAATAGATAATTATGTTTGCATGATTATGTATGCAAGTGTAAGAATGATAAATGAATATATCATACCTGAATCAACTTAATTATACTATGTTAAAGTAATTGATTGCAGAAATTTGCTTAAATAACCAGTTGATGCTCTTATATTCTCTATTGCTTAATATCATGAATGTATTGATGTTACTCATACCAGATCATAGATCTGACCCTTGTTTGCTCATGGCATCTGGGGTGTCTCATTTTAAAATGAGGCAGCCACTCATGCTCTTTCAGGTAACCCAGGCACTAAGTAAAAAATGAAGTTATGGCTATTATGGAGGAGTGAATGAACATGCTAGCTAGTTTCAATAAAAGCTTAAATTGATTATATCTGCATGTATTCAGGAAAAATTTTATGTTTCTAAGATTTCCGGTCATGTAATGAATTCTATTATGGTTAGATGGACTAGTTGTATCATGTTAAATATATTGTTATGCACTAAGGATTAAAATCTAAAAGAAATATCTGAGTGGGGAACAAGGAAATGATTTTAAGTATTGATATGGATGCATGGAAAAGAAATATGCATATGTAGGTGAGCTACTGTTTTGCATAATTTATATTATGTATTAGTTAATCTTGAGACATAACAGAGCACTGAGTTTTAGAATAAAATCTGGATTTAGCCAAAAGTAAACTTATAAGGATTTTAGTTTCTTTTTACTGAAATGCTTTGTAAATAAGTTTGAATTCATTTCTGAATCGTATTGAGAAAAGTAAAATGTTTTTAAAGGCTTCAGACAGAATGCAATGAATGGTATCTCCATTGCTTTGAACTAGTGTGTAGCAGATACAAGATACATGAGTTAACCAGCTTCAAATAAATGATGTATTGGTTGATCATGATAGATTGTATTTTGAAAATAAAAATGCATTTCAAAAGCTTAGTACATTTAGCAATTGTTTCACCACAATCATCTTTAAAAGTTTAAGACAGATAAGCAATGTAAACTGCTTTGAACAAACAAAACCTGGCAACAATGCTAATAAAAGAATGGTCAGATTAACCACATGGTTAGACCATAGGTCAGGCAAATTGTTCACTTCAAATCAATGAAGCAAGGAACCATTTGAACCCAGTTTTCTGGAAAATGAGCAAAGATATTGACATGCACATGTATATCTATGTACATGTTGATATTTGGGCAAAAATATAAACATAAATTCCTAGAACAATTGTAGGAAAGGGTTTTAAAAATAATAAAGCAAGAAATTTTGTTTTGTATGTTAGATTATAGGATGAAATTAAGTATATATGTGATGATATAGGTAGATATCAGATTTCAAACCATACAGGAGAAAGGAAAAAAAAACAAAAATTGGGTTTGAACCGACCAGCATAGCACTCGAACTCGTGACCTCTCATGTATAAGTTAGGCGCGTTTCCATTACGCCTAGATGTTGCTTGTGTTCACTTATGATCCACTTTCTTTTAGCCTGAGTTTGATACTATCCAGACTTTAACACAATCATCCATATTATAAGCTTGCTTTCCACTGATTATTACTTGATCATTTCTTAATTATAATAACAGACTAAAGTACATGTTTCTAGTGGATTCTATGGTCAAAAATCAGGATACAATAATTAATCTTTTAAAAGGGAATTATCACATTTTAATAGATTTAAAAGGATTTCTACTTACATATTATCATGCTCTGATTCTAGTAGAATATAACATAGATATCTTCATATATGTATGTTAGGAATGATTTAGATTTAAAACAATATTTTTATATTGTGAAAGATCCTGGATATATTTTGTTTATTGGATAAAGAAAATGACCCTGGGAAATACATTTGTAATGAATGATATATCTATATATCATCTCTTAAAAAAAAATCCTTATGAAATTAGGGTGGAAATAGGAGGGTCATTTCAGTATTGCTGAAAATTGGCTTGATACATGGAAAGATCAATTTGTACGTGCTTGGATTGACAATTTTATGCACTTTGGCAACTACACATCAAATAGGCAAGACACTTATGCGAATGTGTTGTTCATAAGACACATGCAGGCCCGGCCCGATCAACTTGGTTGCCCCGGACCAAACAAAAATTTTGAGCACAAATAAAAATAAATTGTATTGTATACAAGACAGAGGCAAGATTCGAACAGCCGATGTCTAACTCAAGGCTGAAATAAATTACCACTGGGACACATTATCCTTTAAATAATTTATGCAGTAGAACTTTTACCAAGCCCAAACTCATAATCTGTTGCCCCCCATCCCGCATTGCCCTAGGCGGCTGGCTTGCCAGCCTTACCCTAGGGCCGGGCCTAAACACATGGACTTCAATGCTTTCATACGTTAGCAAATCTCGGTCGAAATGTAGAAATACCTTTGGATTTGATTCATGTTCATTGGACTAGATTGCATATTATAAAAATGGGAGAGAAAAGAGATTTAATATAAAGAAAAAGCTTGAAGAAATGCTAAATGAAGTTATGAAATTGGAATTACCGGCATCAAGTGTAAGTTTATAAGAAAATAAAAGAGATTGTTTATCCGCAAACGTCAACTCTTGCATCTCCGATTAGCAAAGTCAAAACCCGAGCACGATCTCATAATAAAATTGATAGTTCAACAGAACAGTTGCCTTCCGCATTTGAGCTAAGTGAATGTGCATCAACCCAATGTAGTATAGCTAAAAAACAAAAGGTTGATCTTTGTATTTCGGTGAAGAAAGAAAAATTGATTGTTCGTAGACCTAAAAATATAAATTTAGGTGTGTATGAAAATTGCATACCAAAAGAGTGGAAGCCTTATATAGAAGGAATTGTAGATGTGAGCATGGATGGTAATTGTGGATTTAGATGTGTTGCTTCTTTTTTAGGATTAGAAGAGGATCGATGGTGGCAAGTCCGTAAGGAATTAATAGAAGAACTTGAAGAACATCAAGAGTTGTATGAACAAGTGTTTATTGAAAAAGGTAGAACCACCTATTTGCTAACTGTGCTTAATCATGAATTTGGCGGTGCCGAACCAAGTAAATGGATGATTATGCCCGAGATTGGGTACATGATAGCTACGAAATATAATATTGTCATTTTTAGTATCAGTGAGAGTTTGAGTTTGACTATACCACCTTAAGAGGAAAAATTCCATCTAAATTGCATCGTTGTGAATTAGGGATTGTTCATGTAAACAATGAACATTTTGTCCATGTATTATGCATTATCCATTTTATTTTCAACAAATAGATGAAGAATTTACAATTACAATGAAATGTTTTTATTTGTATAGGCCGTCTTACAAGCGAACCATCCGGTACCACCATTATACATCAAGTGGTTTACTAATCGCCATGTTGAAGCTGAACAATGGGAGCATATTTTATGAGTTAGAAGAGAAGAATGGGAAATGATGGAAGACTGTGAAAATATGGCTACGTGGGAAAATTGTGACAATGTTATTTTAAGTTAAATTGTAGTTTGAAATCGAAAATGTTGAACATCATTGCTAAACATCTTTTTTTTGAAATTGTTCTAGTATCTTTGAATTGAAATTGTTTTTTTGAAATTGAAATTGTTGTTTTGAAATTAAAATTGTTAAATATTATGTACTTTTGAAATTGAAATTGTGGTTTGTATATGCTATCTCTAAATCACTGCCAAGAGGTATGTAGTACTTGTTAAAATATGGGACATTATTCGTTTGCTTCAGGAATGCACAAGTGAATGCAATACAATGGATGTGGTCTACAAAGAAGTCGCGTTCAACTAGTACGTTGACTTTAAAAGAAATCACGCTATGGCCGGACGAGGTCTATAGAAAATTAAAGCTTGGTACAAACGTTAATTACGTGTTACCCTCGTTGTATATAGGGTCTTCATAATCAACATAACCCGAGAGTTTTCACATCAAAGAACAATGCATGAACGAGGTCAACATTAAAATTACGTCAAATGGAAACTTTGTTACCATAGAGATCACGTCTTCAACCGACGTTGCATTTAATATTGGCAACGAGGTTGATTGGCAACCATCGTTTTTTCCTAACGGTGTTTGTATGTAAGTGATGTTCTCTACAGGATACCGACCACAAATTTAACCCAAGAGTTGTGTACATATATAGTTACAAAAATTCCCAACCGCAAGCGATGGAAATTTAACCCAAGAGTTGTGTTCATTAGTGTAAATATATAGTTACAACTAGAAACCATTCCCAACCGCAAGCGATGGAAACAATAAAATTTAGTGTAAATATATAGTTACAACAATTTGCAATAGTCACTATGATTGAGTTACTAAGGTTATGAAAGGGGGCTATATTGCAATACTGGGTCTAACACCTTAATTATATAGTTATATAGCAGTAAGACAACTAGGAAAAAAATGCACACTCGACACACCACGTTCCATGCGAACGAGGTTGTTGAACCAACCTCGTCCAATCAACATGTGGTTGTTGTCACAACCACATTCACGGCGGACGAGGTTGGTTCAACAACCTCGTTCGCGTGGAACATTGTTGCTCACATAAATACGACACAAACTCGATTCTAGCAAAATCGATCCAGCGTTGAAACGAATTTGATTCAAATAAAATTCGATTCACGTAGAATTCGATTCGCTAAATCATGTACCGTGCCGATGTTTGCTCCTTCTTTCCTTCTCCATGGCGACGGCGACTGGAAAATTGAGCACGAAGAGGAGGGATTTAGCGGTGGGTTAGGGTTTGAGGGTTTGAGATAGTAAGGATAAGGAACGATATGCTGAGAAGCTTTTTTTCTATTTTTTTTTTAAAGAAAGGGAAGGGTAGTTTTGGAAGTAGATGGGGTGCGAAGAGCAAAAGATGGGGTGGATTTTTTTCTCTCAAAACATCAGGGTGGGAAAAGCAAAATACGGGGTGAGAATAGACGGAGCCTCTGATTTATTGGATTTTGAATTGGCCGGTTCGAAACTTCAAACCAAAAATATAAACTAAATAATTTTACTGAATCAAATTAATTTTGTACACTCAAATGCATATATAATATGTGGGTGAATCCATGCTAAAGCTAAATTACCAAAACAAATGATAATTTTTCTTATCAAAATGGGTTTTCATGTTCATGTTTGATTCCAATTGTTGGCATAATAATTCATTTGAACTTGTAGTTTCATGAAGGGATGAAATGGGTTAGTAAAGTTAACAAGTTTGGGTTGAACATCGGAGATCCTTGAATATCTTAGTTGTGTGAGGGTTGCGTTTGAAAGGATTTTTCTTTTCCAGCTTCATGTACAGAGAAATTCAAGAGAGGGTGGTCGTTGGTAGGAAAATGGTATTTTATCTGTACCCAAATGAGAAAACAACATGGTTTAGATTGAAATATAAATCATATTTCTTGCGATTGTGCATGAATGCTGAATGGTGTCTCTTTTTAGCAGGCTATGTGGCATCTGGGTGAGGAAGAAGATCATTAACCGTTGGTGATCTTCTAGAAGTTTGAGTTTTACTACATTTGGAACTGGGTGATGTGCCTTTATCTTGCAGCATTGGGCCTCAGGGATTGCTTTCCATGCAGCCAAGGGCGGACCCAGCCCTGGGCTCAACTGGGCTGCAGCCCAGGGTAAAAAAAATCAAAATCTTACCCTAGCCCAGCCCGAAATGGAGGAACCAAAGCCTAACTCATCCTCTAAACTTTTGACTGTGTGCGGGTTTCTTCTCCTATCAGTTTCCAAAGACATTTCTTCATGCGCGTCAATTCTAGTTACTGCATTAATTTTTCAAGTTGTGGGGTGATTTTTCAATCCAGGTGATTTTTCATTTTCTTTCAAATTACTAGATAGGAGATTAGTTTCTTTGAATGAAAAACTCTAAATTTTGGGCTTCTCATGTTTCAAATCTCAAATTAGGGTGCAATTTGCATTACTACAGTCTGCATGTATGTTCTTTAGGAATTAGGTTGTAGGTTGATTGATTTTTATTCAATTGTTATTTGCTAGTGTAGTTCTTTATTCATTGACGGTATTGCAGTTTGCAACCATTGATTTTTGTTTGAAAATGATAGTTAAAGCAGTTAAAACAATTGATTTTTGTCAAATTATGTTTTTTTAAACCAGTTTCTGCCTTTCTAGAAATAAGTTTGAATATGAATATTTTTCAAAAAAAAATTAATTACCTTATTATTTAGATTCATTTCTCTTTAAATAAAAATATTACGTTAGTCGATTAATTTGATTGTTATTTTGTAGAACTTTAGAATTTGAAAAAAAAGCAAGCTTTGAAGTCAGCCCACCCTTGCTTTAATTTCTAGATCCGCCCTTGCATGCAGCTTCAGGTAAGGGAGCCGGAGCATGTAGGGTCAAAGACTGATAAGGGAGCCGGAGCAGTTGTCTGTATGGAGGAGATCGACACAACGAGTTGAAGGGTGGTAGAGCTGTAACAAGTACTCGATGGAAAATGGTGAGAGTTTGACTTCATACAGTTCAATCTTTATTCTAGGAAAAAGACATAAGTATTAAGTAGTCAACTGATATCTTAGCGATGAATGAATAGAAGAGCACTGAGAATTATTGCTAATATAATCCTGTCACTATCCAATTCCCTGGAGAAAAAGAAAGAAAGAAAGAACTTCCAACACACATTAGCTCACACCAACTGATTTTCAACACAACAAAACCACTTTCTTTTCAGTACGGTATTTTTAATGTCTCATGGAATGTATAACCCAACCCTTTAATCTGTTAATAACAATATGGCTTAACTTATTTTCACATGCCTTTTGAAATCACCAAAACTATGCTCCCAATATGCAATACAAATTCATCACTCTTTAACAAGCTCTTCAATTAACATGGATTGCATGTCTAATAAAAGCAAGATACTGCTGAACTAACATTAAGTTTCAAAAGTTAACTACCTATATAACTGGTGAATATATTGGCTCCTCGTTTCTAACATGGATAAACCTTCAAAAGGATTTTTTGCACCAAGTTTGGAACATATTCACCAGAGCTAATTTTAGCGTAGCCCGCATTACATCAACAAAGATTCTTTAAATCTCTGTTATGTGACCTGGCTTCTTTAAATACACATTCTAATAACTTACTGGCCAAATCTCTATATAAGCTATTTTGAGTGTACAGATATAACGCAAGTGACACGTTAATATTACTATACATATAAAAGTTTCGAAACTCATGTATTCATCGCATGATCATATATTCAAAAGTTCACCTCTGAGTTCTAATCTATATATATATATATATATATATATATTCATTGTGTCTCTATATGACATCTAAATGCTATCAAACTCGACATCTTCATCATCCCTTATATTCGTCAGTGATACCTCTAACATGATCGCCATCCTCATTATTCTATAAACCCACTATGCTCTAATACTATTTCTCATTATCAACGCATTATGCTATAAACTCAAGTAAGTAAGTATCAAATAATTCAATAAGTACCCAAAAACTGTTCGAGCAGACTTATCAAGCATTATCCCATAAATATTATAAATGGATTAAATCATAATTAAATTTGGAAACGTTCGTTCAACCCATAATTCTTAATTTGCAAATCCACAAACCAATCTGTTATCCACTTTGATTTTTCGAAATCGTTTGCTGAAAGTCAACAAACTTGCAAATTATTTCCATTCGTTCAACCCGAAATCGTTCAACCCATAATTCTTAATTTGCAAAATCAACAAACTAATCCACAAAAAAGAAACTCAAAGTTGCATACATACCAGTAATCTCAGATCGGCGGCAGCAGAAACGCGGAGACGGAGGTAGGCTTGGGAAATACAGCAGTTTGATTTGAGATGTTAATACGCAATATGTTTGTGCCAAAAATGGTCACCAATCCCAAGTGTTGTGAAAGCACCAGTGTATGAATACAGATCATCAATATTCAAACACAAATATCAGATCTAAGCAAGCAACAAACAGCAATCCAGAAATAATGAACAGTGACACACAATTTATAGTGGTTCGGCTATCTCCGGCCTACGTCCACTTCAAGGTTTTTATGATTTTATTGCTCGATGCTTGAAGATTACAATTTCGTGTGTTGTATTACAACTGATTTTCTGAGCTAAGTCTGAATCTAAGGCAGCAATGGTGATCTGGTGTAAATCTGGCAGAGTCTGGGCGCTCTTTTTCTCTCAAAATTGTCCGACCCCTTTTCTGAATAACCAGGGGCTCTATTTATAGATGTAGGAGGCTGATATTTTGCCTAAATTGAAGGGAGACCAGTTCTGGCACGTGAGGGGACCACATGGCCGAAATCAGGAGATCCGGGCCCACTTTGAGATCGATTCGACCCTTGGTTCGAATCGATCAAGAAAGAGTCCAATCGAGCTGAAATTTGGTGTGGACATTCTTCATCATGTGCTTAAGCTTCTATGAAAATTTCATAGCATTTGGACTTGTGGATCTCGAGTTATGATCGATTCGCGGTTAGATACTCGGTTGAAATGTCTCTTCGAATCGATCCCCTTCGACTCGGTTCCTTCGAATCGATTGCTTCGACTCGATTCAGCATGTCTTCACGATGACGAGGCACGCCTTCTTCGTATCGATCCGGCTTGTGCTCCGATTTGTCTGGGTCAAACCCCTGTTTTTAGCTGTTATGACTTGGTGGATTCGATGTAATGGATTCGAAGGTATGACTTCATCGAATCGATCGGATGAACGTTCTCTTCGAATCGATCAACGTAGGTTACAGTTAATCGATATGAAGGCTTCTCGGTTGAATGGATTCGAAGATACTCGCAGGATGGAGTCGAAGCTCTTTAACTACATGGACTCGAAGATTTTCCCTTTGATCGATTCGAAGCAGGGGAATGGTTTATTGGGTTCGAACCGTGACTCACTTAATGGATTTGAAGCGGGGCTAGGCATCGTGGATTCGAAGTACTTTCTCTCTATGGATTCGAAGCAGAGGGAATATGATGGAGTCGAACAAAGATCGTCCCGTGGATATGAAGCCTGGCCACCTGATGGATTCGAACATAGGCTCCACCTATGGATTCGAACTTAGGACTGTCTACTCCATTTTTCGCTGGCGATATCTTGAACGCACGAACTCGGATTGACTCGAAACTTGGAACATTGGTTCTCAGGACTTTACTTGACGTGTCTTATCAATTGCAGCCCGATCCGGACTCGGACAAAATTCATCGATATCCATGGTGAACCTGCGATGCACAATCGATGTCCATGACTAGTAATCATTGATTTTCAGTTAATCTTTGGGTATCTCGGCTTTGCCAAAAGGTGGGATAACACTTTGCCCCCCAAAACATGCCTTTTGGAAAAAGGTGTGTTTTGATCAGTCTCAAATTGAATGCAGTGAGTTCAGGTTTTACTCAGAGCTTGCGGTATTTTCAATCAAGTTCATGGCTGTTTGAAGCCGAATTGTTATCAATTTCTTCCAGTAGGAGTTAAGAATGAAACTCTCCAGTCTCTCCGTACTATCGATGGTCACTCCGGACCCTTGCCAAGCCCATTCTAGACTTAGCGATCGAATAGAAAGATCCTATTGCACTCCGGCGTTGCTCTCTACCCCTTGCACTCTGGCCCCAGTTAGGGCGTAAAGCGATGTCTTGGTCGTTCAAGACCGATCTTAGCCACTCCGGGCTCCTGCTGGATCCCATCCTATCACTTTCCAGTGAAGGGGAAACATCATTAAGTGAGTTAATCATGTCGCTCTCCGGCGTAGCGACTCACTTCTTACACTCCGGTTTAGTGTACCTGAACATTAAGCGATGTCATGGCCTAAATTGTGGGCCGATCATAGCCTCTCCAGGCTCTTATCGAATCCCGATCCAATCACTCTCCGGCGAATAGGAAACGATGCTTAAGTAAGTCGATCCTGTCGCTCTCTGGCGAAGCAACTCACTTCTTGCACTCCGGACCCCGCCTCTCCGGGTAAGGTCATAAGCGATCATGTTTGTATTCATATTTAATGTTCATCCTTTAACTCTCCGGCTAAAAGGTTTATTTTAATAAGTGTTTCTTTATTAAATTCAAATCCTCGATGTTCAATCTCAAACACCAGGAAAAACAAGACAACGCCTCTCCGAGCGGAGCGGTCTATTTCCATCTTAGAGCATGCCTAGGGATCTCTTCGGTTCCCGTACATGAGTAAGTGGGATAGCCGTTTTATTTTGGAAATCAAATCTAAGAAAACTAATCGACCAGAGTCCAAATCTTGAACTTGGCCCTTGCCATCACAATTAGTTGATGACGAGTCGTGATCCCGATCCAGGATCATTCCTGTTAGGTGGAGGTTGTTCAGGTCTTACTGTCGTTGCCTGTTCTCTGACATATTGTGGCAATCTACCACTCCTGGCATGTTCTTCCACCTCATCCCTTAGGTGGCGGCATTCATCGGTAGCATGCCCATCCAGCTCATGGAATAGGTAGTATTTTCTAGTCCTGCGTTCCCGCTCCGTGGGATCTCTCCTGGGTGGTTTACGATACGGGAGTTGCCCTCGAGTTTCAGTGTAAATCCTTTCTAGGCTTGCCGTCAAATCTGTGTATTGCCTGAATCTAGGCTCTCTGAATTTCTTCCGTTTATCAGGACCATCGTGTGCATCATCCTGCTTTCTCTTTCCTTTGTCTGCCCTAGACTGTTCCCTGGCGGTTCCTTCGCCTTGTGCAGCATTTACTTCCTGCCTCTCGGCTCATGATTCTTCTAATCGAATGAACTTCTCAGCTTCATGGTAAAACTCTTCAAGATCTTGCGGTTGGTCTCTTGTTAAAGAGTCTTTGAATTCGGTGCCTTCTCCAACTCCTGCCACTGCCGCCATCAAAATCATCGATGGGTCCGGGCGATCTACAGAAGCCACCGTTGCATTAAATCGTAACAGAAAATATTTTATGAACTCTCCGGTCCTTTGCTTTATTGATGCCAAAGTCATCACGCTCTTGGGTCGCGTTATGTGAACCCTAAACTGCTTCATGAAGCAATCCACAAGCTCGCCCCATGTCCTGATTGATCCTGTCTCTAGCTGTCTAAACCAAAGCGCAGCCAAATCTGATAAGAATAAGGGGAAACATCGTGGCATTACTTCCTCGGATGCTCCCAGCACTTCCATGTGTCTGATATATCTGGTGATATGCATGGTCGGGTCTGACTTTCCGTCATAAGGATCCAGCATTGGTAGTTTGAACTTCGGAGGGTTCCTTGCATTTCGGATATTCGGAGCGAACGGACTTCGACTAACCTCTTCCAATCCTCCGCCTGACAATCCTCCTCTCATGATCCGTCTCACTAGGCCAATCATTCTTTCATCTCCATCCAGGGGTTGCCCCCTTGTCATGTCTCTGTCTTGCCCTTCGAGTCTTGTCGGGAATTCTGGTACGTACTCTTCGGGTGGCTCGTTAGCATTTGTGTTGGCCCTAGCCGGTTGAGCTCCTTCCAAAGGTCCTTCTGCGTTGGATCCTGCGGGCCTGCCCCCAAGCCCTTGTTGACTGCCTTCTGGTTCTGTATTCCGTCCTCCGTTGGATTCCGTAGCCCTAGCTCCTTGTTCCACATTCACAGCCGCTATAGCTGGTCCAAGGTTCTGTGTCCCTGCAGCTCTCATCTGCTCGAAGAAATTCTGCAACATCTCTTGTTGGCTTTTCATCATTCTTTCCTGCATTAGGTTATTCATAGCCTCCATCTCATCTCTAGTAATGTAGATCGAAGCTTGTCCTTCTCCAGCGCCAGAGGATGCCTCTTGACTTCCTCCCTGTTGGCTCCTCTCAGCTCTTTGTCTTGTTTGTCGAGTCATTGTAGAGTCAAATCTGAATCCTTAAAATTTCAAATCTAAACTTTGAATCTAGTGTAGCGGGTGCTAGTTCTTCTCAGTGAAAGCACCAAAGTGTTTGTGCCAAAAATGGTCACAAACCCCAAGTGTTGTGAAAGCACCAGTGTATGAATACAGATCAGCAATATTCAAACACAAATATCAGATCTAAGCAAGTAACAAACAACAATCCAGAAATAATGAACAGTGACACACAATTTATAGTGGTTCGGCTATCTCTGGCCTACGTCCACTTCAAGGTTTTTATGATTTTATTGCTCGATGCTTGAAGATTACAATTTCGTGTGTTGTATTACAACTGATTTTCTGAGCTAAGTCTGAATCTAAGGCAGCAATGGTGATCTGGTGTAAATCTGGCAGAGTTTGGGCGCTCTTTTTCTCTCAAAATTGTCCGACCCCTTTTCTGAATGACCAGGGGCTCTATTTATAGATGTAGGAGGCTGATATTTTGCCTAAATTGAAGGGAGACCAGTTCTGGCACGTGAGGGGACCACATGCCGAAATTAGGAGACCCGGGCCCACTTTGAGATCGATTCGACCCTTGGTTCGAATCGATCAAGAAAGAGTCCAATCGAGCTGAAATTTGGTGTGGACATTCTTCATCATGTGTTTAAGCTTCTGTGAAAATTTCATAGCATTTGGACTTGTGGATCTCGAGTTATGATCGATTTGAGGTTAGATACTCGGTTGAAATGTCTCTTCGAATCGATCCCCTTCGACTCGGTTCCTTCGAATCGATTGCTTCGACTCGATTCAGCGTGTCTTCGCGATGACGTGGCGCGCCTTCTTCGTATCGATCCGGCTTGTGCTCCGATTTGTCTGAGTCAAACCCCTGTTTTTAGCTGTTATGACTTGGTGGATTCGATGTAATGGATTCGAAGGTATGACTTCATCGAATCGATCGGATGAACGTTCTCTTCGAATCGATCAAGGTAGGTTACAGTTAATCGATACGAAGGCTTCTCGGTTGAATGGATTCGAAGATACTCGTGGGATGGAGTCAAAGCTCTTTAACTACATGGACTCGAAGATTTTCCCTTTGATCGATTCGAAGCAGGGGAATGGTTCATTGGGTTCGAACCGTGACTCGCTTAATGGATTTGAAGCGGGGCTAGGCATCGTGGATTCGAAGTACTTTCTCTCTATGGATTCGAAGCAGAGGGAATATGATGGAGTCGAACAAAGATCGTCCCGTGGATATGAAGCCTGGCCACCTGATGGATTCGAACATAGGCTCCACCTATGGATTTGAACTTAGGACTGTCTACTCCATTTTTCGCTGGCGATATCTTGAATGTACGAACTCGGATTGACTCGAAACTTGGAACATTGGTTCTCAGGACTCTACTTGACGTGTCTTATCAATTGCAGCCCGATCCGGACTCGGACAAAATTCATCGATATCCATGGTGAACCTGCGATGCACAATCGATGTTCATGACTAGTAATCATTGATTTTCAGTTAATCTTTGGGTATCTCGGCTTTGACAAAAGGTGGGATAACACAATATTTGATCTTCGATGCGTTGAAACGGTAGTTCGATTTGAGATGGAGTGGCAGATTTAGTTTTTTTTAAGAGGGAAATGAAATTAAGTTATATGCGATTTCAATTCGGGTGGGCTGGGAAAGTCTATGTTTGTTTGGTACGGTTGAAGCATAACGGTCACAATTTGCTTATGTATTTGCTACTGCTGTAATATATAATCGTCGTAAATTATTTTTTAATTTTTTAGTCGATTTGCAATAGGTATTTGCTACGGTTATGAAAATAACAGTCGCAAATAACAACGTATTTGCTACGGTTATAGACAAAAACCGTCGCAAATTGTTTTTATTAAATTTTCTTCTGCTTCTCATAGACCAACTGCTACGGTTTTTAGGAAGAACCGTCGCATATTATACTATTTACTATTGTTTTTACCTAAACCGTCGCAAATAAGGCGACGCAACAAACAGATTATGTACTAGTGATGGTAAGTCGGAATGACACAAAATTTGGAGAGAAAATATCTAACATCATGGGGAACTCACCAGAATGATCATACCTCAAAAGGAGAATGTATGAACGATCGCCCATGATTGATTACAACTCAACGCAACTTCACGGAAAACGAGATATCTCACAAATGGTAAGTCGAAATTGCATGAAATTTAGAGAGAAAGTAGCTAACATCGTGGGGAACTCACCAGAACAATCACACCTCAAAAGGAGCATGTATGGAATGATCGCCCATGATTTATTACAACGCAACTTCACGGAAAACGCGATATCTCACAAATGGTAAGTCGGAATTACATGAAATTTGGAGAGCAAGTATCTCATATGGTGGGGAACTCACCAAAATGATCCCAACTCAAAAGGAGCATGTATTGAATGATCGTCCATGATGGATTACAACTTAATGCAACTTCACGAAAAATGCGATCTCACAAACGGTAAGTCGAAATAGCATGAAATTTTAAGAGCAAGTAGCTAATATCATGGAGGTCACACAAAAATGATCGCATACCCATTGGAGCTAATATGAATAATCGACACTGATCGTTCCAATGGTGTGCGATCGATCTGAAATTTGTGGATCGGGTCGTGTGGCTTTGGAGGTTCTTCTAATGAAATTTTAGTCCGATCCATGCACGTCTTTACCTATAAATACACCGAAATTGGCTCATTGCAAAGGACTTTTCGGTTGGCTCTCCTTCATCACTTCTTATCTCTTCGTCCATTATTTTTCTAAGAAACAAATAATTGTACTTGTAATCTTACAGTATAAATAAAAGATTATTGGAGTGGACGTAGGTCGGAGTTTGCTGAACCACTATAAAACTTGCGTGTTCATTTATTTTTTTGCAATCTATTCTATGATCTGTGAATCTGTACTACTTTGTTTGGATCTAAATATTGGATATTGGTGCTTTCACTTATAACAAGGTTTTTGTGTTCATTTTTCGCGCTAACATTTTGGTGTTTTCATTGAGAGAGCTAGCCCCGACGAATTTGGAGTTCAAATTTGGAATCAACCAAAGAACTTGAAATTAGAGCAATGGTGAAACCATCAACAAGGAGACAGATAGTGGATAGGAACTATCATAAATGGAGTCAGGAGGCTTCCTTATGAGCTAATCAAACCTTAGTCTACATCACTAGAGACGAGATGAAAACGATGATGGATGATATGTAGGAAAGGATGCTAAAGAGACAAGAGGAGATGATCTAGAATCTCCTTGGGTAGATGGGACAAAAAACAAAGAAAATGGAGTAGAAAGAAACGATTGAAATAAGGATCGCGGAGTTGGATCAGCAGGAGCTGAGGAAAACCAGAATCAGGACCAAGGAAACGGAGCTAGCGGGCAGCAAGATAGAGTGGAGGAGACGGGGGCAGTCCCTGGCCAACACGCAACGATCGGTATCGATCGTCTTGTAATGATCGGCGTCGATTGATCTAGACTCGGGGGCATGCGCCTTGGTCATGCTGGATCAATCCCAGGTGAGGTGTTGGATAATGCTGAGTAGTATGTTGTCGATCGGAATGTGGAGGTACTTTCAGAGGAGCAACTTCTAGGATTCCCACATGGACTCAGAGGGTAGGTTGGAAGTAATGATCGAAGGTTGGTGGAGATAATCAGACGGGCTATGAGAAGGGGATTATTGAACAAAGATCTAGAAGGTGTAAATAGAAGTCCCTTTTCTCCTAATATTAGGAATGTTAGGATTCCACTATAATTCAAACTACCAACATTAGAAGTTTATGACGGAAAGTCGGATCCAACTATGCATATGATGAGATATAAACAACACATGGAAGTATTGAGGGCATTGGAGGAAGTCCTGGCATAGTGCTTCCCCCTATATTTAACGGATATAGCTACACTATGGTTCAAGCAGTTGGAAAGCGGTTCTATTGGCATATGGACGGAATTGGTCGAAAGGTTTATGAGGCAGTTTAGGGTTCACATCTCGAGACCCAAAAATGTGATGAGTTTGGCAACATTGAAACAGAGCACCAGAGAGTCCCTGAGGAGTTTTCTAAAACAGTTTAATACCGCAGCAGCATTTGTGGATCATCCATATCCATCCATGGTTTTGATGGCAGTTGTATCTGGAATTGCTAATGGCACGGAGTTCGAGGATTCACTAGCGCGGGATCCATATATGGAAAGGAAAATGAAAAATGGATGATGGCATTAATGTGTTGAAGAGGCAATGGAGAGAACCAAAATTCTCTTTTTATGCGGATTTGACTGAATCTCTAGAAAGAATTTATTTGGATACTCGAGGGCGCCTTTAGTACCGAAGGTCGGCAAGGAGGGAACCCTTCGACCAGGAGCGGGCATCTGGAAAGCATTGCCAATTCCATGAGCTAGATGGGCATAATACAAACAACTACAGGCATTTAAAGTATATAGTTCAGGAACATGTAAGGAGTGATCAGTTGCAACAATATGTGAGGACACGGGCTATGGCAGTGGAACAAGAGTAGCTACCGCCCACCTCGAATGAAAATGGCACTGGATCAAGGCATCATCGTCAACTTGTCATCAATTGATTGGGATGGTATGGAATAAGTAATAAACTCCGTAGTAATACAGATAAGTCACTTACACGTGTATGGGATCGAGGACGGTCCCGAAGCATGCTCCAAGATGATGATGAACCATAGTGCTTGGGTTTGTGAAATTTTATTTTTTCTTGTTTACTTCGAACTCTAGTTTTTCTGATATTTTGGTTTATTAGTTTTTTGGTTGTATGGACTCTTATTTTATATTTTGGAAAATGGACTTTGGAATGCTTAAATCTAGATTAATGTAATAAATAACACAGGTCGTGGTTATAGCTCGGACAGAGAGACGGGGCAATGACCCCAAGGCATGAGTCCCTTTGTCAAAGAGTAACATAATGGATTTGTACATGGGTTAAGTCCTTGACCGAGGATCGATGCTTGAGAAGGATACCCTATGGAATAAGTCCTCGATTGGGGATCGAGGCTGGAGAAGGATACCCTATGGATTAAGCCCTCGATTGGGGATCGAGGCCAGAGAAGGATACCCCAAATATCACGCTATGTCCCGATTGGAGAGATGGGATCAGAAAAAGCAAGAAGTGGGCCGCTTAACCGGAGAGCGATAGGATCGGCCTACTTATCATTGTGCTCTTATTACCAGAGAGCGAGTGGAGTATAGTAAGAGCTTGGAGAAGCTATGATCGACCCGTTGAGGTTGCAGATTTGGATATGGACCCGAAGCGGTCCCGGATTTGGCAAACGACCTAGAGAGGTCATGGATTTGGATATCAGCTTCGAATAGCATTGAATTTGGCTTTGGATGGATACAGATTTGGATAAAACAATCCAAAGAGATCATAGATTTGGTTAGTGAACTTAGAATGGATTCGAAATTGGATATCGAGACTCAGAACAGTCATGGATTTTGCTAACGATCCGAGGAGATCAAGAAATTGGATTGGCAATGGATTGGATTCTGGATTGGAATATTCGGCTATCAATGGATTATTGATTTCGGATTAGGGATTTATAGCAATTCCAAACATGCCTTCCCATCGCAAGGCATGTTCTGGTGAGCAAATGTTATCTCGCCTTTTAGTCAGGCCGGGATACCATGGATTCAGCTAAAATGGATGGATTGTAAATCGATTACAGTTGAAACTATGGACGATGGTTGAATGGATTCGGATCGACAGCACTCAAAAAATGGATAAGTATGGAATTGGAATTCCACTTAGGCAATGGATTGGATCGAATCCCCAATTTCTGACCTAATCAAGGTGCAATTAGTTTAAAGTATTAAGGAGAGCCCCATGAGGCTACATTTCAAATTTCAAGTTGATTGGAGTTCGTATGAATGAGTTTTGGGCAAAAGAAGAGGGATAAGATTGATTTTCAGCACAAACAACTCAACCCAACTCAACGGAAAATGCAATATCTCACAAACAATAAGTTGGAATGACATGAAATTTGGAGAGCGGGTAGCTAATAACATGGGGAACTACTAGAACGATTACACCTCAAAAGGAGCATGTATGGAACAATCGCCCATGATTGATTACAACTCAACATAACTTCACGGAAAATGCGATATCTCACAAACGGTAAGTCGGAATTGCTCGAAATTTGGAGAGAAAGTAGCTAACATCATTGGAAAACCAGTAGAATGATCGCACCTCAAAAGGAACATGTATGGAATGACCGTCCATGATTGATTACAACTCATGTCAACTTTACAGAAAACACGATATCTCACAAACGGTAAGTCAGAACTGCACGAAATTTGGAGAGCAAGTAGCTAACATCATAGAGGATCCACAAAAACGATCGCACCCCCATTGGAGCTAATATGAACGATCATCATTGATAGTTCCAGTGGTGTGCGATCGATCTGAAAATTGGTGGGTCTGGTCATACGGCTTTGGAGGTTCTTCTAGTGAAATTTCAGTCTGATCCATGCAAGTCTTAACCTATAAATACAGCGGACTTGACTCATGGCAAAGGACTTTTCGACTCGCCGTCCTTCATCACTTCTTATAACTTCCTCCATTATTTAACTAAGGAAAAAACAACTGTACTTGTAATCTAATAGTATAAATAAAAGATTATTGAAGTGGACGTATGCCGCAGTTTTCAGAACCACTATAAAACTTGCGTGTTCATTTATTTCTCTGCAATCTATTTTGTGATCTGTGAATCTATATTTCTCTATTTGGATATAAATATTGGATATTGGTACTTTTACTTATAATAGGGCATTTATGCCCATTTTTGGTGCTAATAGCACCTATATGGAGAGGCCTTAAACTAGTGGAGATGATAGTGGTCGACACAGATGAGGAGGATATCACTTAGGTAAATTTTAAGCTAAAGTTAGAGGCCAAGTTTATATCAATGGTAGAGAAGGGAGTTCAGATTGAGAAGTTCATCCATTTACCATAGTGTAGCATGACTGTGAAGGAATACATGAATTAGTTAAACGAGCTTGCAACATATGGGATAGAGCTAATAAATACATCAGTAAAGAAGGCCAAGAGGTTAGTGGAAGAATACTCTTATAGGGGCCACTTACATGAAATTTGTGGAGATGGCATTGCTCAACACCATCACAATAGGGGAGATCAAGGAGGAGCCGAAGAAGGAGGTTGAGAAAGAACATTCAAAAGGAAAGCATAAGAAAATAAATGGAAAAAATGGACATGGAAAAGGAAAAAAGTAGGCTATCGTTTGCAACCATTATAGAAGGAGATGCCATGTTTATAAGGAGTGAAAAATAGATTTGACAAAGATAAAATGCTTCAATTGCAATCAGTTTGGACAGGTATAGAATACATGCACTACTCTGGGAAAAGGAAGATCGACTACCACAAAGAGTCAGATTGTGAAGGCCTACGCACTACAAGCGGTTCCTAGTGCTATTGCACCACCGGTCGGAGGAAATGGAAACACATCTTCTACATCCACTATGGAGATTTGTTACTTATCTTTGATTTTTCCTATTAACACTTTATTTGACATTAGAGCATCACATTTTTTTTACTATGGTTGATAAATTAAAATTAGAGACTCAAAATATGTGTAATCCCATGGTGGTGTCGAATCTCGTTGGGGGATCGACCCACTTACTTATGGTTTGTCAAGAGTTAATATATTTGTGGTTTGGAATCCATATGTAATGCTTTTATGCTTGGGTTTTTGAGGTATGGATTATACTGGGAATGGATTGGATGTCACACTATAGGGAAGTAATAGACTGTGATAGGAGGGCGATTCATATGATGACTGACACAAGGTGTAACTAGACGATTATTGTGAGCCTACTGGATTGATGATCTTGAGTTACCTATATTCTTTAGATCTGTCCTAAGATGAGTTAGCATCCACTCTTGTTGTACAGAGATTTCTAAATGTACTTGTAGAGATTACCGATCTTCCTCCTTGATGAGAAATAGGAGTATGTATTGATTTGGTGGAAGGCACAAAGCTAGTTGTATTTCCTATTAGGCGAATGGCGCCTAAAGAAAGGAAAGAGTTGGACACCCAAGTTTTTGAACTCTTACATAAGGGATTTATACAAAGGAGCACGTATGTGTTCGCCACTAAGTGGATGGATCTTTGTGGTTATGTGTCAACTATTGCGAGTTCAATAAGTTGACAAGAAAGAATTAACATCCATTATCATGCATCGGTGACTTGTTTAATCTATTACTTGGAGAGGGAGTATTTTCCTAGTTGGATCTTGCCACAGGCTTTCATTAGTTAAGGGTGGAAAAGGAGATCATATCGAAAACTACCTTTTGCACATCATAATGTTTTTATAATGGTTAGCTATGCCTTTTGGACTAATCAATGCTCTAGCTTATTTCATGGATCTTATAAGTGGTGTTGTCAAGACATAGTTGAATCAATTAGTAGTAGTATTTGTGGATGACATCTTCATTCATTCCAAGATCGAAGAGGAGCATCTAGCGTATTTAGAAGAGTTGCTTGATACCTTGAGAAAGCACAAGGAAAATTCTCTAAGTATGTTAGGAACTCGCAGGTTGGTGGGAAAATGAATGATGTACCCCAAGGATAGCCTGCCTAAGGGAATCAGGCTGAATCCAACGTAGGGGGATCAAGACATCCTACTAGAGAAATTGTGATAAATACCATATCTGGAGGTCCTCATCCTATATAGAAAACCTGGAACGAAATGGAGCACCATGCAGCTCGTTAAGGTATGTGCCTTAAGAAATATGTTTTTCCATAAGGGATGAGACTCCAGCAAAGCAACGTAGAATGATTATCGATGACATTGTGTTTTGAAATTAGGATAATGATGGGTTGAAGCATCAACTCTTGACTCCATGGTGATTACGACGACGGTTGGGCCTGCGACAGTGCATCGAGTCCTTGCTGACTGTGGGAGTTTAGTGGACATCTTATCAAGAAAACCATTGACAAGATGTGTCTCGATTAGAAGGATCCAAAGCCTTCTAAACCCCACACCTAAGGATTTACTTGAGAAGCAAAAAATTCAGTAGAGTGCATAGAATTGTTGGTTGAGTTAGGACAAGGTGACCGCAAGGTTTTGTGGGTATGAATGTTTATTGTTGAGGATGTATTATCAGCATACAATACCTTCTTGAGCCGACCATTCCTTGCTATTTTTCAGATTGTGTTTGCTTCATGGTGTCCGCTGATGAAGTTTTCGACTAGGAATAGAGTAGGTGCACTCTAAGGTGACCAGGGCGCAGGTCGAGAGTGCTACCTCACAGAGTTAGAGAGGTAAAGCGATGTGAGAGTGGAACAAATACAGAGAAGCCTCTTTGTATCAAGTCTTTCAATGCATAGAAACTACCGCCCAAGCTATGGCTTGGGTCCAAAAGCAAGTTCCACAAGCGAATGGAACCATGAAAAGAGTCAGAGGATACGAGGGTGCCCGACGGAGCTGATAATCAACATTATGATCGATGATGATGATCCCGCAAGAGTTCTAAAGATCAGATCTTAACTTGACCTGAAGATGAAAAAGGAGTTGGTAGGGTTTCTAGGGGAAAAAACAAATGTCTTTTCTTGGACTCATTTCAATATGTGTGGAATTTCTCTAGAGATAGCATGCCATGCATTGACTATAGACCCAAGATACCCTCTTATGAAGCTAAAAAGCCATAGTATGGAACTACAATGGTATGCTGCTTTAAAAGAAGAAGTAGATAACGCTACTCATATTTTTTCAAGTATAATAAGCTAACTTGCTCAACATAACCCGCTCCAACTCAGGCCTGCCTAGTAAACTAATCTTGGCCTAGTTCATGTCGATCTATGCTCAATCTTGTCTCATGCTAGCTAATCCACTCAGCAACACTCAATTTTCATAGTTGACACACTTAACTCAAGATGGCTTCAATAATCAACTCTACAAATAAGGCCCAACTCAAGCACGACCTGTCTTCTGCCCGGTAGCATCATAACCCACCTTTAATCGGTCCTAGGAAGCTCGTCCTATCATCCCATAGTCGGCTCAGCACATCCCTTGTGACTTAGTCCTAAAAAATATTCATTTTTTCTCAGCAATCTTTATCAACAAGCAACCAACTGCCACTGCTCACAAGAAGCTTCCCATCCACCTTGCCACCGAGAAATGCAAATATAAATAATAATCAGTACAACTAGTTGTACTAGGTACTACACCAATCTAAGAGATGTCATTGAAGATTTGATTTGTAAAAAGAAACTATAATAGTATGTTAGGAACCCACATGCTAGTGGGAAAATAAACAATAGACCGCAAGGGAAGCCAGCCAAAGGGAATCAGGCTGGATCCAATGGAGAGGGTCTAAGATTGCCTACTAGAGTAATTGTAATAAATACCATCTCTAGAGGTCCTCATCTTGCAAAGAAAAGCTGAAATGAAATGGAGTGCTATGACAGCTCGTTGAGGCATGTGCCTCAAGAAATATGTTTTTGGATAGAGGACGGGACTCTAGCAAAGCAACTGAAAACCATTAGGGATGACAATATGTTTCAAAATCAAGATGATGAAGGGGTTGAAGCACTACACTTGACTCCATGGTGATTATGACCGTAATTGGGTCGGCGATAGTGCATCGAGTCCTTATTGACTATGGGAGCTTAATGAATATCTTGTCCAAGAAAACCTTTGACAAGTTACGCCTCGATGATAAGGATGAAAAACCTTGTAAATTCCATGTCTAAAGATTTGCCCAAGAGGCTAAGGAGTCGGTTGGGTGCATAGAATTATTGGTAGAGTTAGGAAAAAGCGAACACAAGGTTGTGTGGATCCAGATTGTTTATTATGGATGGTTTTCAATGCATAACACCTTCATGGGCCGATTGTTCCTTGCTAGTTTTGAGATTTCATATGTTCCATGGTGTCTAATGATGAATTTTTCGAATGGGAATAGGGTAGGGGTGATCCTAAGTGATCAAAGCACAAGTTGAGAATTCTAAGTCATAGAGCTTAGAGGGGCAAAGCGATGTAAGAAGTGAACAAATACAGAGAAGCCTCTTTGTATCAAGTCTTTCGACACATAACCATCCGAGCCCTAGTTCTGGTCCAACAGCAAGTTCCACCGGCCAATGGACCCAAAAAAGTGTCAAAAGGTACAAGGAAGACCCCGACGAAACCGATGATCAGCATTCTAATCGACGATGTTGATAAGGGTTCTCAAGGTCGGATCACAGCTTGACCTAAAGATGAGAAAGGAGTGGTATGGTTTCTCTGAGCAAACACATATGTGTTTTCTTGTCAGCATTCTGCTACGTGTGGAAATTCGGTGGAGATAGCATGCCTGCATTGAATGTGGCCTAAGATACCAATCTGTTAAGCGAAAAAAATAGTATGGAACCGAAGTGATTTGCTGTGTTAAATGAAGAAGTGGATAATATTGATAAAATTTATCGCAAGTATATTAAGCTAGCCAACTTGACACATCCTAGTCCAACTCAAGCTGGCCTAGCACATCTAAGCCTGATCCAGTTCATGTCAGTATGTGCTCAACATGCCCTGTGACACACCACCTCTATACCAATACTATCTAAGAATACTACTACGTAATACTGTTGGATAATATGAAAAATTAGGTTATATAGGGTACATACGTTAATATTCCTTTGGGCTAACATTGACATGTATTTAAACATCAAATAAGTAACTCACATATACTTTCATAGTATCGACATAAAACAATAGACATGTGGATCTCCAAGATAGAATAATACATAAGATACAATAAATAATAGAGAAAATAGAGTCAGTAATGCAGCGATAAGATATAGTGCAATATATATATATATATATATATGTATGTATGTATGTATGTATGTATGTATGTATGTATGTATGTATGTATGTATAGGAGTCAATGGGTACAAAACATCTCAAATAATATATAATGTATAATAATTATACAACACTTTATCAAATATTCAATGAGACTACATCACACTAATAATATACAACAATCCTATCAAGACTCCTCTTATGCCCATAAAACACAGGCTAGTCTCTTCATCCTTAAACCCGAAATGTCTCGGACTACTCGAGTATTACATAAATAACACACAAGTTAGACTATGTCCAAATATAAAGGTCAATACACATATGTAACTTAGTATATGTAGTGTATAATAATATGATAACACCATCATAAACCAGACTATCAATATATATATATATATATGGTAATGTATATAGGGTATATATTTATAAAATCATAGATAATATCCAAAGTACGTCAAATATCACCAAATAAGGTACAAAAATGTCATCACCCATATAGAAGCACATCAAATCAGAAATCAACAACACGTGGGTGAAAATTCATATCCAAAAATCATCATCAAGATCTAAAAATCATCTGTAAGTGACTTATCACCAAGTATTGTCATGTTAGATCACAACATTGACTAAATATATCTCTCGATATCAAATAATTAGAACAAAATCATCAATGTATAGGATATGATAGGCTTCCTATAAGTGGAATAAAAGATATGAGAATCCACCATACTCTGGATACCTATATAGATATAATAGCATCTCCTCATATATTAATAACCAGAATATATTATTATGGGGAATGACTGTACGACAGACACGAAGTCCTAAGTTGATCCATATAAATATATCGATATGTTAGTCACCTAACCATGGGCTGCCTAACCCATACCTATACCTAAGCGAGGTGTATCATTAGTATATGCCAATCTATCACTCCATTGGAACTAGAAGGGAGACTGCTGGACACATGTCGGTCCAAAGTCACATACATAGGTCACATAACCTGACTCTCTATAGTCTTAGGTTACCTTGATGGTCATTTTGACAAATATCCACATATTGCTCATCTATGCAAAGCACTCGGTCAAGACCCAACACTTGCCCATATAGGTAACGGACTGCTGGCCTAAGTGACACTAGGGCTATAGAGCACCAACCCTTTAGGTCACCTAATCCAATATATATACTCTCAAGGTGTACCAGATCTGGGGTGCGACCACTTGATCGGGCCGCTCGGGTGGATTCTAGCTATTTGGTCCTCTCCCAACAATA
This sequence comes from Allium fistulosum, assembly GCA_030737815.1. NCBI lineage: Eukaryota > Viridiplantae > Streptophyta > Magnoliopsida > Asparagales > Amaryllidaceae > Allium > Allium fistulosum. Next base: position 99,437,236 of record CM060906.1, on the reverse strand, counting down.
ATCTAGGAGTACATCATGATAAAGGCATACAGTACTAATAAATATTAGGGCACCTACCTTACTCACACTTATGAGCATCACCTTACATAAGTACAATCTCATAATACTATTTTCATCACATAAGTATCATCTACTTATAACGAATAACCGAACAAATGTTACAACGGCATCCCATACCACAATATGATACTTAAACGTTTATTCCATGCACATAAACTACACTCAATCTCCCCAATATTCTATATAACGAGTCCAAAGAATAACCGAAGAAATATTACCAAAAGTCACATACCATACAGTATTATAACTCCGTTTATTCAGATTCCTCGCTACATAGAATATAAAATATCGCAAAACCATACAATAGGATGTCATCACCATATGAATACTCATGAGAACAATATGTAACTATGAATCACTCATGTCAACCATAATCAATATCAATATAAAATTAATGGGAAATAAAAATAACATAATTAAAAAAATAAATTAAGTACTCAGTTATGTAAAGCACACTTAATAATTCCTAAATAACGACATTAATTATTAAATAAAATAAAGGAGATGAAAATATCAAAACATATAATAATACTTCTACAACTAAATTAGATATTTAAATAAATTTTAAATTATTAAACATGCATTTTCATTAATTAAATATATAGACATTATTTTGCAATTCTTAATTAAACATATTTAATCATAAAATATAGTTTGAAATACTTAAAATTTTAGTCAGAATGTTTCTCCTTATTTTCCAAAAATTATATAAACTTTTGAGTATTATTTTTTGATCAAAATAGATTTTCTAACAATAAAACTAATGACTTTAAATATAATTAAATACTATCTTTTTAATAAAACTTTACTTCATAAAAATGCATAATAACTCATTTTTATTTTTTAATGCGCATATATATATATTATTTGTTTATTTTATGTTTATTATATTTTTTTTATTTTATTATTAAAACACACGCGCATACATACTCGGTAAGTGTTCGGTGGCACCACCGGTTGACTACAGGCGGTCGACCGATTGGTTATCGATCGATCAACCTACCAACTGCACCAAACAATGGCCATTGTTGATCTTTCGATCAACTTCTAGCCACTCTTCCCTCTTGTTCTCTCCAACTTCTTCACCAATTCATTGCACAAAAGCTCAATTCATCCAAACATCAATCTAATACATACATATATAGATTCAAACACAACTTCACGAGTAATACTACTCACTTGAAACCTTTTGGTTCCTTTTTCTCACTGCTTCCCACTTCTAGAACTCCACCCGTAAATAAAACATCAACTTTATCATTGCTATAGGTGTAGATTGGTATTAAGAATCATATAATTGAATTTTAATATTTATAGAATTTTTTTTTCATTTTTTTTTAATTTTAGAAATAAAGAGGAAGTTGATTTCCTAAAGCAAGGAGGTAGATGAATCAACAGAAAGAACAGTACGTGAAGCATATTATACACGAGATGAAATTTCCATAGTTAGAAAAGTCTGGATTTAGAAATATCGGGATATAGGAAGGTAAAGTTTAGGCTTGAGACGTGGACTTGGGCCTGGAAACTTACGAAATATTCATTTTCTTCTTCCTTTTCATTCTTTTTATACAACTATTTTCTATAAAAACAAATCATTTTTAAATATTTAATAAAAATCGTATTTATATTCATTAAGTGATAAGCAATCTCTATGATATTTTATAGAATTTATTTCCCATTAGTTTCTCATTTCAATTTACTAATTCTTTAACTACAATTTAAATCTAACTATTAAACAATTTCCAAAACTCTTTACATAAAATAGTCTCCTTTTCCATTTTGAAATATATTTCCAATCTTTATAATAGAACATATAATAAAAATTTGTACAAAACTGTTCATTTAATTTTAATATATTTAAATTTCGATTTAATTCAGTCCATAATCTCCTTTAAATAATATAACTATTTCCAAAACAATTTAATCCTATCACTAATTATTTTATTATCAAATTCTTATATTTGAAGATAATTTTCGAAAATCATTCTTAATTAACCATTAAAAATCTATTTTAATAAATTAAATCTCTATTTTTTACTTTAATTAACTACTGCTCAATATCAGGTTGTTATAGACTTCCCCCTAAGAAAATTGCATCCTTGCGACTTTCCATAGGGAAAATCTATGACTAAGTTAATAAATCCTTGCTTAACTTTTCTATTTAAAATTTATATTTAAATGTCAAACAAACAATCATTAAACAATTTCTCAACACTTTATCTCTACTTTTCCAAGTCAGCGCGTATATTGATCTGCATCGACCCTTAAGTATCTAATAGTGTAACACAAAATCCAATTATTAGAACTTTTATTGATGGCTTATCAAAAGAATCAATTTGATCTATAAAATATTAAAATGCTTAATTCGCGAATCACTTTTCAAAGAATGATAAATATAGTTGTTTGTAAGTTTTATTATACTTCAGAACATATTCACCAAAATTGAAAAATACTTTTCATAATGCTTTACTTTAATAAATTCTTTTCCAAATTCTTTTTCCAAAATTTTTATTTTATAAATAATTTAAACACTAAACAAAATTATAAATGTAAATTCTCCCTAAATAATTTCCAAAATATTTCAATTTTAATGAAATCCTTTCTCAAATTGGTTTCTCTAAGATTTCCACTTTACAATTTTGATTTAAATACTTCCTAAATATTCCAAATATTAAACATTTTTCCAAAACTCTTCATATATATACACATTATAGAAGAGATTTAAAATTTTACATTTTAAAACAAAAATTATATTTCTTAATCAAAACGATTCAAAAACAAATATTCCTAAAACACTTTATCATAAAAAATTCTTTTCCTTATCAAATCACCCCTTTAGTTATTTATCAGTCACTATATAATTTCTATAACATCACATAATCCCAAAATCCAAGTATTCAAAATTATTTAAATTTCCCAAAATATGGCTTATAATATTTTTTTTCCATAATTTTATTATCAAAAAATGATCATAACATTTCCCAAATTATTTATATCAACAAATCACTATTAAAATCTAAAATTTTCTTTCATATTTTCATGCTACGTATTTAAAACTATAATTTTTCCCAAAATATAAATCATAATATTACTTTTAAAACATTCTTCAAAATTCATAATCTATTTTACAAAATTCACTAAGTTTTCTCCGAATATCTTTTATTAGTAAATTTACAACTAATTTACCCATATATCTTCACATTCAAAAATATACAAACACCATTTTAAATTTTAAAATATCAAACCTTTATATTATATACACTTACATCCTTTTTATTAAAGTTTTTCAAACACACACAGATATATATATATATATATATGTATATATATATATATATATGCGCACTCTATAAAGCTTTATACATGTTTGTAGTACTTCAAAAGTAACAACCATATTTCTAGCCAAAATAAATCATCTAATAAATACATCCAATAAAATTTTATAACTTCAAAATCTTCTACATAATTTATCACAAAATTTATTTTATAGAAATCATTCATTAAATATTTATAACATTTAATCCTTCAAAGTTTTAAGTCTTTTCAAATCATTGGAATTCTTTAAAAACATTCTATTCCTCTCTAAATGATGTGTCTAGATATGTTGTCTCATCGTTTGGGAATCACTAAATGTAACGATGACCAGATGCATCGACTAGAATTCTTAACCCACTTAATGGACAAATTAACATAAATTTACTTCAAAAATGTCTAAAATATTATCTTCATAAATTCTTAAATATACTTGCTTCTATAGAAATTTTATTAATTTTTTTTAAACTTAATCTAATATCATTCTTATAATGTATAATTTTAAAGAGATTTCAAATTTAAACATTTGCTTGGTTTCAAAAAACATTTAATAATAAACTATATATATGTCAATAGCCTTAATTTCTAACAAATATTTAGTAACATAAAACAATTTCAACACCCTTTAAATATATTTTAAAACAATAAACAATTTCAATAAACATTATATAATATCAAACAAACACTGAACACATTTATTCATAGCAAGTAAAGATCAAAAATTGAATTTATTCCATAACTTCAATAAATACACAGGAATATTCAACCAAACAATAATCAAAATTAAATTCGATACAAACAATTATCAATAGCCGAACAAACATAAGAAACAACGATCAATGCATTCAGTTAAAATTTTACTTCTCAGTTTATGCTGCGCACTCTGATCAAAATCAAATTGAAATATAACAATTAAAGATTAAGCCACCAAAGGTCTAATATTCAATACGGACAGCGACACTACTATTCGAGCCAACCCTACCAAACTACTAGTTATTTCAGAAAAGACAGAAGTAGAAATATTATAAATATATATAGAAAATAAAAAATACATTCCCATATGATTACCCTAGTAATCATCATACATATATATAACTACCATCCCTTATTACAGAATAACTACCAGACATATCCAAAGGGACAGAGACTCTAAGTCGCATCTAAGGTCTTGACTCGTGTCTCATATATATAACGTATTGTTTCAAACCGACTTTGATACCAATTTATGACACCTCACCTCTATACCCATACTATCCATGAGTAGCACTAAGTAATATTGTCAGATAATACGGAGAATGAGGTCATATGGAGTGCATGCATGAATATTCCTTTTAGCTAACACTGGTATCTATTTAAACATCGAATAAGTAGCTCACCTATGTGTACACAATATCGGCATAAACCAATAAAAACATGTGTCTCCAAGATAGAACAATATAAAATATATAATAAATAATAGAGAACATAGAGTCGGTAATGCAGCGACAAGATATAATTTAAAATATGTATATAGAGTCAATGGATACAAAACTTCTCAAATAATATATATTGTACAATCAATATAAAAAATTATATTATATATACAATGAGACTACATCTAATTAATAATATACAACAATCCTATATATCTAGACTCCTCTTACACCCAAAGAACACAGGCTAGTCTCTTCATCCCTATACTTGAAATGTATCTGCTTACCCATGTGTCGAGTATTACATAAATAACACACAGGTCAAGCTATGTGTAAATATAGAGGTTAATATACATATGTAACTCAGTATATGCAAGGTACAATAATATGATAACACCATCAGAATAGTTCAAGACAACAGCTAGAATATCAATATATATGTGGTAATATATGTAGGTTATATACTTATAATATTATAGAAAATCTCCAAATTATCGGATATCGTCAAATATCATAAAATAAGGTATAAAGATGTCATTACCCATATAGAAGCACAACAAATCATAAATCATGAAATCAACATCAAATGGGTGAATCATCCATATCTAGAAATCATCATCAAGGTCCAGAAATCATCTTTAAGTGACATATCACAAGTATAGTCATGCTATCTCATAGAATTGTCTAAATATATCTCTCGGTATCAAATAATGAGAGCATCATCATCAATGTATTGGATATGACATGCTTTCTATCAGTGTAATAGAAGATATGAGAATTCACTATACTCTGGACACCTTTAAGATATAAACTCATCTCCTTATATAGGAATGATCAAAATATATCATGATAGGGAATGACTGTACGACATACTTGAAGTCCTAAGTAGAGTTGTATAAATATATCAATATCTGGGTTACCGAACCCGAGGTCGCCTAACCCTGATCTATACTTTAGTGAGGTGTATCAATAGTATATGCTAATCTACCACTCCGTTAGAATCACAAGGGAGACTGATGGCCATATGTCGGCTCAAGAGTCACACACATAGGTCACTTAACCTGAATCTACAGTCTTTGGTTACATCGACTATCATTATAACAAATATCCACTTATTGCTCATCTACGTGAAACACTCGATAATGATTGTGCACTTGCCCCTATATGTAATAGAATGCTAGCTTAAGTGACACAACTACCCTTTAGGGCACCTAACCTAATATACTCGCAAAGTGTCACGCATCTGTGGCACAACCCCACGATCGGGCCGTTAGGTTGGATTATAGCCATCTGGTCCTCTCCCGCCAATAATATAGGAGTACATCATGATAGTGGCACACAATACTAATAAATATAAGGGCACCGATCCTACTCACACCTATGAGCATCACCTCACGTGAGTACAATCTCATAATATTATTCCCACCATGTGAGCGTCATCTACTTACAAAGAAAAACAGAACAAATATCACAACAACATCTATACCACCGTATGATACTCAATTGTTTATTTAATGCTCATAAACTACACTCAATCTCCCAAAACTCTATATAATGACTTTAATGAATAACTGAAGAAGTATTACCGAAAGTCCCATTCTAAATGATATTACAACTCTGTTTATTCAGATTCCTTGCTACATAGAATATAAAATATCACAAAACCATACAGAAGGATGTCATCGCCGTATGCAAACTCATCAAAAAAATATGTAGTGGTTAATCATTCATGTCAACTATAATCAATATAAAAATAATCAGAAATCACAATAACATAACTAAACAAATTTATTTAGTACTCAATCGTGTAAACTACATTTAATAATTCTTAAACAACCACATCAATTATAAAATAAAATAAAGGAGATGAAAATACCAAAACAATAATAATACTTCTAGAATTAAATTGGATATTTAGATAAATTTAAAATTACTAAATACACATTTTATTAATTAAATATATAAACATTCTTTTATAATTCATAATCAAACATACTTAATTATAAAATATACCTTGAAAACTTAAAATATTAGTTAGAATGGTCCTCCTGATTTTCCAAAAATTATATAAATTATATAAACTTTTGAATAATATTTTATGATCAGAAAAGATTTTCTAACAAAAAAATTAAAGATTTTAAATATGATTAAATACTATCTTTTTAATAAAAATTTACTTCATAAATATACATAATAACTCACTTTTATTTTTCAGTGCAAATATTTAAATTTCATTTATTTATTTTATATTTAACTTTTTTTATTTTTTATTTTATTTTTAAAACTTCAGACACGCACGCACCCTGTAGGTGACTGGTGGAACCATCGGTTGACCATCATCGATTGATTGGTTGGTGGCCGACCAATCAAACTACCGGCCGCATGAAACAACAACCATAGTTGATCTTTCAATCAACTGTTGGCCACTCTTCCCCCTCATTCTCGCCAACTTCTTTACGAATTCATTACATACAAGCTAAATTCATCCCAGCATCAATCCAATACATACATATAAAGATTCAAATAGGTTTGTGAGTAAGCTTTACCCACTTGAAGCCTTCTAGTTCCTTTTCCTCTCCGCTTCCCACTTCTAGAACTCCATTACATGAGTAAAACATCAATTTCATTGTTGACATAGGTGTAGATTGGTGTTAAGAATTATATAATTAAATTTTGAAATTTACAGAATTTTGTTTCATTTTATTTTGATTTTAAATTTAAAGGAGGTGTGTTTCCTTTAGTAAGGAGTTAGAAGAATCCTTAGAAAGAACTATACGTAAAGTATACTATAAATGAGATGAAATTTCCAAAGTTAGAAAATATGGAGTTTAGAGATATCAGGATATAGGAAGGTGCAGTTTGGGCTTGAGATATGGACTTGGGCTTGGAAACTTGCTCAATATTCATTTTCTTCTTCTTCTTCTTTTCTTTTATAAAACTATTCTCTGTCAAAACAAATCATTATTAAATATTAAATAAAAATTGTATTTATATTCCTTAGGTGATTAATTATCACTATAATATTTTATATAATTTATTTTCCATATTTTTTCTCATTTCTATTTATTTAATTAAAATTTAAATCTAAGTATTAAGTAGTTTCCAAAATTCCTTATTTAAATACAATAGACTCCTTTCCCATTTTGAAATTTACTTCTAATTTCATTCATAATACAACACATATTTATTATTTTACAAAATTATTCAATTACTTTTAATGTATTTAAATTTTGATATAATTCACTCCATAATCTCTTTTTAAATAATATAACTATTTCCAAAAAAAAATTAATCTCATCACTAATTACTTTATTATCAAATTCTAATATTTAAACACAATTTTCAGAAATCATTCTTATTTAATCTTTAAAAAACTATTTAATCAATTGAATCCTTATATTAACTTTAATTAATTATTCCTTAATATCGAGTTGTTAAAGGCCCATGCTAGCCCATCTACTCAGCAACACTCAAGGTTTATGGTCGGTTAGCTCAACTCAAGACATCTTCAACAACTAACTCATCAGACAAGGCCCAACTCAACCCTGACCTGTCTTTGGCCTGGATTCATCACAACCCACCTTCAATAGACCTCAGGCAACCATCTCGTCATCCCATAGCTGGCTTGGCACGTCCCTTATGACTTGGTCCTTAGCAATATTAAGCTTTTGTAACTACCCGAAATTTCGCTACTTCGAAAATGAGAGAATTTGTTTATTTTAAATTTAAAAAGGATTTAAAACTTAAATAAATATGCATATATAATAAATAATAATGGAGAAATTATTTATTCTTATAGTTAATAATTAAAAAGTATAAAGTTGGATTTTATCACAAATCAGCAAAAGTTAAGTTTTGTTAAAAATAAATAAATGCTTAAATAAATATGTTTAAATATTTATTTGAAAAGTTAAATCTTATTAAAATCACTTAATAAAGATAATAGAAGTATAATAAAAGGTTTAATAATATGTTTGTAATCGTTTTATAAAAATATTCAAAATTTGTTACATTTTGTTAATGCAACGCCAAAATTCAATATTTTGATATTAACCCTAACGATGTAGGATTTTAACCCAGATAGACTTGTTTTAATTCATATTAAAATCATTTAGTAATGATAATTAAAATCTAGCAAGGTTTGTGAAACATAATTTAATTAGTTAACAAAATGTCCAAATTTTGTCGCATTTTCTCAGTTTTACATACATTATAAAAATGGAGATTTTGATATTATTTAAATATGATTTTAAAATATGAATAAAAGTGTTTAAATTTATTTAAGGAAGTAAGAAGTGCATTTTTTTGGTTTGGTTACATAAATAAATAGTTTAACAAAAAAGTCAAAATATGACCGTAAAACGTTTTTGTTGAAAATCAACGTTTTGTCGATTTAAAGTTGTCGCAGTGTTGTTGCATCCTTATTTTCTTATATATGAACATATATTCAAATAGTATAAGTATTAATTAATTCACTAATCAAGTTTACTTTTACTAAACTAGATTAGAAAATTCTAGAAAACAATTAGCAAAAGTAAACACAAAAAGACAAAACATGTCACATCAAATCCAACCAAATCTTTATTTTTCTTTACTTAAACATTAAGTGATTAAGACATAAAGTGGTAATGTGATAATGTGATGGTAAGTGTTGAAAAAGTAAGGATATTTTGGTAAATTGGTAAGAGGTTAATTTTGTAATTTACCACCTCTTTCTTTTCCTATAAATACCCATCCATTCTTCTAATTTTCTTCATACTTCTCATTATTTTTCTTCTTCATTTTGAGCTTTCTTTTGCTCATTAATGACTTCTCCTCTTTAAGAGAGGTAGGAGGGTTAAAAATAGTGGAGTGTTTAAGCACCAATCCGCTAATTACTCTCTAACCTCTTCTTAATTCACTTCTTCCTCTTCACTTCTTAAAAATGGCCTTAGGCCGTGAGTTTGGGAGTTGATAGAGGGGAGGACGTGAGCAATATAGATGGGGGAGGTTATGGCTAAGAGCAAGGAGGGATGTGGGGTGGTGGCCGAGCGCTTGGAAAAGGTGGAAGAGTGTTTAGGTGGTGGTTTAGTGAAGTTTTGGTTGAGTTTAGTAATAATTTAGATGAAGTGTTGTTGTGATTTGAATGTTGGTATGAAGTCAATCAATTTGATTAAAGGTGAGAAATTCTCATTGCTTTTTGAATTATATTGATTATCAAGTTTAATTGTTATGTTAGATAATCACCATTTGATGATATGGATGTTTGATTGATTATGTTGGATGATCCATTTTAATTTTATGACACTTATCATATTATACCTGTATTGAATACGTTAATGTCTTGTGATTGGTTGTATGTTTGTTATGTTAATATGTACAACAAATTTCTATCATTATTGATTAAGTAACCCCTTTGTTAAACAAAAACCAATTTTGGTGGTATGATATACTTTGGAAAAATAAGTTTCTTTTGAAGTGGAATGGAAAATAAAGTTAAAATAAAAAAGAATTTGAAATTAGAAGTGAAATTGGATTTGAAATGCAAAGTTAAATTGAAATTGAAATTGAGATGAATAGTAAAATTGAAATTGAAATCGATTTTGAAAATTGAAATTGAGATTAAGGTTGTAATTTAAATTAGAATTGAAATTAGATTTAAAATCTAAGTTTTAATTGAGTTTAATTTGAAGTTAGAATTGAAATTGGATTGAAATTGGATTTTAAAATTTAATGTTAAAATAATAGGAATAAAATAATATTATAATATGTAAATAGTGAAAATACATTTTAAATGCTTTAAAAAGTGAAAATATTGATTTAAAATGATTCGTAATGATTTTATAAGTAAATAAGTTCAATTTGAATAGAATATTTCAAGTATTGAAAAATAAATTAAAATTAGGCGCGTCGCGCAATGGTAGTTCAAATCAATTTTCTAGAAAAATCGCGCTAGTGTAGTTAAGTGACCATAATTGAAAATCTTTTTAAATGGACGTTTTTAATTATGGAAACATATGGAATAAATTTGGTAAATCTACTTAAATAATTTAGAAGAGATTTGAATTGGAAATTATGAATTTTCAAATATTAAAAAGTTGTTTAAATCAAATAAGCTTATACATCACTTTCCGTAGCACTTTTATATTGCGAATTCTATAACTTTTGGAATATGAGTTTAAACATAACGATTTTTCCTAGAATCATTTATAAATATTTTTAAAAGGAAAATTAAGCGTTTAAAATATAATTTGGAATCTTTATAATTAATTCCAAAATAAAAGCTAGTAATTGAGTATGCGGAAACGACTAGTACATTTATCTCGCTTGTGAGATCTGGAAAGATAAAACAAGGTGTTTAACTTAGGTTAGGGATGGAGCAACTAGTTTCCTAAATTTACCTGGCCTATGTTTTCTCTTTTTAGGCGAGGGGTGGAACAGATCGAAAGGAAAGCCCGGATGCTTTAAAAAGATTATATTAAGTTTTTCCAAAATAAAAGAAGATTGGTATTATCCAAAATTTAAGCAATCTCCAAAATAATTAAACTAACTAGGATTGCATAGAAATAATCTTCTTATACTTGGTATTCAAATCCGAAGACGGAACTCGTCCTATTCGTGGAATTTAAAAGGCGATCTCACCGTTATTCCGCCCATAGCACTCGTTGAATACGGAAATTGATACTGAGTAAAATTAGAATGATTTCTATGATCCTATTTACTCAATAGTGTTTACTAAAATTGATTTTAGGGTTTACAGTAAACGATGTCTTAAATAACATTGTTTTTGACCCGCCTAAAAGTTATGAAAATTTGGATCGAGTGTTAAGTGAGAAAATTTGAAATATTATCCAAAGCAAAAGAATGAAAGTGAAAAGTGACTTAATAAATCTTGTATACTCATATTCACTTTTTATCGATAATTAGATTTCGAAGGAACCGGGGTCGGATTTGGATGGCTCATATGCGAAAACCAATTCGAACCAATTTACGTGTTCGAAGAATGAAGAAATTTAAAGACGGAGATATCGAGACGAATAATAACGAAGGACTACTTGTTGATTAATTGGGGATAAACTCCCAATTCACTATATTGTAGTAGTGGTCCCTTAGTTATGAAAAATCTCAAGACCACAAGGACTTCCCATCTAGTAATGGTCGAGGAAAGTGCCTTCGGTTACATTCAATCCCAGAACAAACTTGTATGGATGAATGTCTGACCTTGCATTCCAAATCACAATGAGTGATGTCTATAAAAATATATAAGTCGATGGTGGAGAAGACATCTTCTCTTAGATTAACACCCTTTCCTGAGACATACGAGCTCAGGAAATTATACGTTTGTAGAAATCAGTCGTGTGAATGTGGAATGTCAATGTGGCACTCAAAGTGAAAGAAGATGTGCTATGTGAAAAGGTAATCATTGCCTCGAGCCTCATCAACCGAAAATGACCGAAAAAGGGTTAGATGCAGCAAGGCTAAGTGGGTTGTTCCCAATTAGGGTATGATCATCCCGTTCTACATATATTTCTTCCCGCTATGACGTTCGGGATGTAAATTAATGTGGTGTATGGAAATAGAGTGCTTGGATAAAGGTCGGTTACGACCGGGGATGACATATGAGGTACTATCTAGTTATAGAGGTAAGCTGGTCTTGTGTTGGTAGAGGGCAGATGTTCTGCGCCTCGGGACATCCATCTAGAGGTGTACCCATCGGAAGGTAGTCCATTCACCTGGTCATTTGTATGGAAATCCAATCTCCAATAAGTGCCTTCGGACTTGATTGTAAACCTAATATGCTGGAATTTGATCAATGCAACAATTTCGGCTAAGATTAATAAGTTTATTTGCAAATGTTTTCAAAGTATGTCATTAGAAATAATATCAAATGTTTTGATATAAAAAAGTTTTAGTTATCATAAGCTAAAAACCCATCCGTGTTTATGTGTGGGCGTGGTTTTAAGAGATACTCTTTCTTTCAAAGGCTGATATATGACACTGTCATTTATTATTGAGTTTTTCTCACGCTGGTTTATCAAGCCTGATTCGGGTATTTTCAATACTCGGGTTAGATACGAGTAGTTTCAGGTTTAGTTGAAGACGGTTGATGTAACGACCCCGAATTTTATATATATTTAAGTTAATAATTAAATAAATTTTTGGATAAAAATAGTAAAATAAATCGATAAAATGGAGCGAGTTTCCCCGGATTCAAGTATATTCTGTATGAATCATTTCGAATTGTTAAACGTGTAAATTACTTTAAAAATAAATATAGAGTTAATTAATGATAGAATGTCTTTACAAATGAATTGTTATTTTGAAATAGGAATTGTCATTTCGAATTACTTATAAACATATATACACAAATATGTGTGTTTTGAAAGAGGCTACGGTTTGAAATAGTAATAAGTAAATTTAATATTGATAATTAAGATTAAAATAAAAGAGTAGACTACAAAAGTGAAATAAATCTAGAAGTTCACCTGTATTATAAAATAAATATATATACGTAGTTTTATTCAAAATAAAATAAAATACACTTAAATATGAAAATAAATAAATGTATATTCATATACAAGCCAAACATAAGTATGTACACTTAAACAAAGTGATAGAAACAAACATATACATTCAAATAAGAAAACAAAACATATATGTAGACAAATTTAACAAGTCATAGCAAAACAAATATATGTGTTAGCTTGCAAAGGAAGCCAAAGAAAATCATCTCAGCCGAAGTGTAGGTAAGAATCCAAGTGTATACAAGTTGAATAAATATATATATGAGAAAGAAGACATAAAGGACTCAAGTAATTAATGCAAGACACAATGTAAAAATATGGTATGAGACATAAAGTACTTATCCAATTAATACTAGCACAAAAGCAAGATACCAGCCTCCAAAATGAGAAAAAAATCTCTGCGTATGTTTGTACTGGAATGAAATATCATTTCATGTTGTACAAAATATAATACCCTGTATACTTCATCCCATATATCAATTCTTTTCATTCCAGTTTCGTTCACAAAGATAATTAAGCAAACCAGAAAAATAAAATTCAAAAACAAAAGTAATTTAAAGCCTTCGAATCTGGAGATGAAGATCAAATCGATATCAAGCAAAGTTTCAGATTTAAAAACTAAAAAGCACTGTCTCTCTCGGTTCTTCTCTGCTTCAGATTTCTGGTGAGCAACTTGTTTTCTTTTTTTTTCAAACTTCTTTGCTTTCACCAGTAAGTAACTTTTCTTTTAAACCCATAACATGTTTTTATATTTTGATGCCTGTGAGTAAAATCCTACCTAACACACTCTATTCTGTTTGTTTATTTATGCTGTGAGTAATATTTGAACCTGTTTTGAATATACCTTTGAACAAGTATGGTGGTATCTATATATGTATATATGATTTCCCTGAGAATACTGTTGTCTGTAGTATATTTATAATTGCCTTTGTTTTTGTTTTCTTCAAACCCAAATATGCAAGTAAATTTATTTCTCTTGATCTAAGAACAGTTAGACTATACAATATAAACGAACATTGTTTGTTTGATCTGGAACGAAAATTTAAAAATTCATTTAAGTTAAAACAACTTATAATTGTCTCTGGAAACACAAAATAGCAGAGCAAACTCAAGATAAGTCGAAATTTAAATTTCTTAATTCTCGAATTCAGGGTTATAAACTGAAGTCTTGTACTAAAATATGATTTTTGAAGTAAAAATTATGATTTTTAGATCATGGGTTTGAGAGCAACTCGTAATTGTTCGAAAATTGGTTTTTGATCAATTGAGGTTGATCGGAGTGCGGTTGGTGATTGAGGCTTCGAGTGGAGGCAGAGAGGCCTATGACGATGGTTGGAAAAATGATCAGAGGCACTCACGTTCACCGTGGTGGCAGCGGCGGAGGTTTAAAATTTTTAAACCTAGTTTTTGACACAGTTTTGTTTTGATCTCGTTCGACGACCAGGGGTGATCGAGTGTGAAGGGCTGTTGGGAGATGGTAAAGGGGATGTTGGAGAGAGGATGGCCAGAGTTTCGTGATTTCTGGTGGTAGAGGCGGCGAGTACGAGGCGTTTTCCAGACTCGACATTGGTTCCAGTTTCGAGCGCGATGCTCGATTTTGAATCGGGGTTCCTGCTACCGATGTGATGATCGGAATGGTGTTAGGGGAGGGTCGTTGACTTGGGAGGATGATCGCGAGGGGCCGGAGTTGATTGCCGCGGGGGTGCACGTGCACGCTTGAAGTATTGTGCTCTGTGTTTCGTTTTGATTTGGGGAAGACGAAGTCGCGTGTGTTGTTCGAGAATTCGTGGGGTTGACTCGAAGAGGAGGCCGAGTTTTTGAGTGTTTAACTCGGGTATGTACTCGAGTGAGTAGCAGGAGATAAGCTTCTGTTTTTAAAACTTTAATTTTTTCAACTATGGTATCTGGAATAGAAGGGTAGCAGGGTAGTCTCGGGGAAGGCTCGAGTAAATCTTCGGTTTGACCCGAAGTAAAGTCTGACCAGGTTAAGTCTTTATAAAAGCAAGTTTTCAAATATTAATTGAAATTAGTTTTAAAACTACTAATGGGTTATGTTTAGTATTTAAAGGAAGTTTTGCTAACCTTAATTTATCAAGTCAATGATATATTTTTATACTTAATTATTGAATTAATTAGGTAAAGTTAATTATAAGGCTATAATGATTTCAAATGTAAATGGTAATTAAGAAATGTTACCTTAAGTTAAAAGTAGTTGATTACCCTGGAAAATCAACTACGTTAATCAGGGAATTAAGTATAATAAATTAATTTAATTAATTAAGGATAAAGGTTAATTGATAAATTAAGGTAATTAATTCAAGGACAATTAATTAAGAATTAATTTATTATGTGATTATTAAAGGTTGATTTATTAATTAACACTTATTAATATAAGTAATTAAAGGTAATTAATTACGTGAAGATGATTACTTAATTTAAAGTAATTAAATAATTAAAATTGATAAATTAAATGATTAAAGAATAATAAATCAAAATGATTTGTAAATTAATTAATATTAATTAACCAGGATGAGTAATTTATTCATAAGAAATTAATCTGATTTGAATTAATCAGACAATTAATTGATCTTACTTATGGATGTTTGGATTCTATTGGATGACTTGATTGTTTGATATCCCTGATATATGATGCTTTGTGATACATCCTGATTTATGTTGTGATCTGTAGTTTACTTATCTGTGACCTTTATATATCTATGATCTGTGAATGAACGATAAGCGTTGTTCTTATACCGCTTATCGAATTATATCTTGTATTCTGATATGTGATGATTCATTGTGTTGCACTATTGTGTGAAACCCCTGGACTACACTATTACACACACCAATATGGATTTCACGTGGAAATCAGTTAAGTCACAGATAATTTAAATTTGATGTTTTTGAAATTGAAATTTTAATTTCAATTGATTTTGAAATTGGAAATTTGGGTTTAAAGTGAAAAACTTTTGAAATAGAATTTCAAAGATAAAAGTTATTTTGAATAACTTAATCGAGTTTTGAAAATTTAAATAATTTGATTTAAATTTGAATTCAAGTTTGAAATTGAATCCTATGATTTGAAACTAGAGATTGAAAATGTTATAAATGTGTTTATCTGAATTTAAACCATTTAAAAAAATGTAATTTTGAGAATTTGAACTTAACCAAAAGACTTTAACTCGTATGAATGAATCAGATTTTCTGAAATGAAACTATTTGTTTTCAAAAGATAAAAGCTTTCAGATAAGAAATGAAATTCCAGTTTAATTAAAGGAATTTCAAGATTGAAGTGAAAATGGTTTTCCAAGTTATGAATGAATTTTTTTTGAAAGCTATGATTTGAATCTGTTTATTTTTAACAGATTTAAAATGATGTTTTGTTTAAATCATTTGAAATGGGATTGTTTTGAAAGCTATAAGTTAAATCTTTGTTTTAAAGGTTTAACGAGTTAATCAAATTGAAATGGAAATTAATTTGGAAAATCTGTGAATGAATCTTTTGTTTAAAGGATTAAAGTGTGGAAACTGTTTAAACCGTAAAGATTGAATCTTTTTGTTTAAAAGATTTAAAATGGTAATTTGTTAAACCATTTGAAAAGAAAGATTTTGGGTAATAAGTTGTGACTTAATTGAAATCCCATATCCATATGTTTTTAAATATTACGCTCACTATTCGGTTTAGCCGGGAGAGGACCTTTGGGTCGTATAACCCATTCCGAATATGTGATACGTCGTATATGGATAGCATTTGAAGACCGGTGTTGAAGACCGGATATTTTTGAAAATGGAAGGATTACCGTCGAGTTACTCTGCATCGGCTGATCCCCGATATAGAGGTTTTATCACCCTTAGTGACGGGAAGTCCGGACGTGATTGGAAATTATCCGGATTTGCAAGGGCTTCGTGAGAAGTGCCTTCGGTTCTGTTCGATCCCGGAACAGACTTGTATGGATTGTATGTCTGACATTACACTTTGAGATATAAAGCCGATTTCTTTCAAATACATATCTGTTGGTGGCGGAGAATTTATTCTCTTAGCTTAACACCCTTCTCTGAGACGTACGAGCTCAGAGGTTATGTAGTTGAAATTTATCAGCGATATATCCCAATTTGGTAATGTGGCATGCTGAGTGTTGCTGTGAAATGATCAGTGTTTGATCATTTGCGATATGATCATTTGTTTGATCTTATATCTTTGTGATCATAGGTTGATCATTTGTTTGACCCGAAGCATGGCTTTGTGAACAAAGCGTAGCTTTGTGGACGAGACTTCGTCAGGGCCTCACTACCCGGAAATGGTCGAAACAGGAATGTTGCGGCAAGGTTATGAGGGTCGCGCCCTTTAGAGTATGTCATTTCCTTCTGGAAAGGGGTGGTATCATGGTATGGAGCCCAGATACTTACTCATGTGGATACACTTTCTTTATGATGTGTGATGTTGGATATCGAGCGCTCGGATAAAGGTCCCAAAGGATCGGGAGGTGGCATATTCGTGAGTTACCTGTTACAGGGGTAACCCGGCCTTGTTGGCAGAGAGCAGTTTGTCTCTCGGGACGTCCCGCCAGAGGCGATCCCATGCGGCGGAAGGAAGTTCCTTAGCCTGACCATTTGTTGGAATTCCAAAGAAACAATACGCGACGTGTACGGTTTTAGTTGTATTACCTGCTATGGAATGTGGCGGTAACCTGCTATTGAACATAGTAGCTATAGTAGGCATACGATACTGGTCGTATGTTGGCTAAGATTAATATTATACTTTCGAAATGTTTCTGCACTATGCACTAGTAATAATATTCAATGATTTGTTTTGCGTAGTAAGCATCTTTGACTATCATAAGAAGAAATCTCCTCCAAGTCTGCGTTTGCATTGTGTGTGTGGTGGGAGGTCTTATGGTAGTTTCATTTTCTAAAAAGCATTGCGGATTTCAATGTTTAAAATCCTTTGTTGTTGTTTAAAGATAAACTGTTTTTGTTGCTCACACCAGTCCCATGACTGATCCGGAGTTTATTGTTCCTTTCCTAAACTCTGGGTGCTCATAATTTTCCACACGAGCAGTCTAGAGTTGGGTTTCTTTTCAGATATTCAGGTTTAATAGATTATCTGGAGCTAGTTCATTCATCGGAGTTGCTTATCTTGGAGTTGTGGATTCATTCTTGTCTGAAGATCATTTTGGAGTTATCACTTCTATTGATATTGTTCCGCTGCTGTTGTTATCTTTTCTTTTCCGCTGCTATTTCTTGTATCATATCTCTGATGTATATTGATATTCATTGTATCACTCTGTTGTATCAGATATTGTATATCAATGTATTATTCTTTTTTTTTCCGCTGTGTTGTTTTACTTAATTGTGTTATAGCTCCGGCGAATCGGATTTGAACGGTCGAATCTGCGACATTCTAGTACAATGTGAAGTACGGATGTTGATTTTCGAGCGGGCAAAACCCGAGTCGTCACATGTGGTATCAGAGCTAAGGTTGAACTTTAGCTCAGGAGTATAACACGTTAAGTAGCTCATTAGAGATAGGGTGAAGTATACCCTAGAATGAGTATTCTCAGATATCCGTCTGAACGTCTCAGTAAATTCTCTTACTATCCACTGATAGTAAGTATGAGTGCAAGAAGAGGATGAGATAGGGGACAGGGGAATACGACTATAAATGGTCAATACTCTGTAACAACGAGGAAGCAATCTTTTCTCTATCGATCTCTTTTGTTCGTCATCTTTTCTGAATCCTTCGATAGTTCCTGGTAGATCCAGGAAGGAGATTCGATATATTAATATGGGACATAAACTCCGGATGGACCAAAATTGTTTGTATGGATGTATTGATTGTTTTGTTGCTATGGTTGATAGGTATAATTTAGTTTCTAAACTAAAAATTTCGAAATCGTATCCATGTATCTATCTATTCTTTGGGTCCCAATATATTCTACGAATGGTTAGTTATCCATTTGAACTAACCGATGCCACTGCATATTTCGTAGATCTGGATAACCCGAGTATCGTGTGAAAGAATTCAACAGATTCGTTCTTGTATATATTATTGATATTCTGATTTGATAAGCAAAATGCAGAATAGATGTTCAGTTGATTTGATGAATTGTTCTTCATCTATCTTTTTGTCTCCTTGGTAATTTCGAGGACGAAATTATTTTAAGGGGGGAAGTCTGTAACGACCCCGAATTTTATATATATTTAAGTTAATAATTAAATAAATTTTTGGATAAAAATAGTAAAATAAATCGATAAAATGGAGCGAGTTTCCCCGGATTCAAGTATATTCTGTATGAATCATTTCGAATTGTTAAACGTGTAAATTACTTTAAAAATAAATATAGAGTTAATTAATGATAGAATGTCTTTACAAATGAATTGTTATTTTGAAATAGGAATTGTCATTTCGAATTACTTATAAACATATATACACAAATATGTGTGTTTTGAAAGAGGCTACGGTTTGAAATAGTAATAAGTAAATTTAATATTGATAATTAAGATTAAAATAAAAGAGTAGACTACAAAAGTGAAATAAATCTAGAAGTTCACCTGTATTATAAAATAAATATATATACGTAGTTTTATTCAAAATAAAATAAAATACACTTAAATATGAAAATAAATAAATGTATATTCATATACAAGCCAAACATAAGTATGTACACTTAAACAAAGTGATAGAAACAAACATATACATTCAAATAAGAAAACAAAACATATATGTAGACAAATTTAACAAGTCATAGCAAAACAAATATATGTGTTAGCTTGCAAAGGAAGCCAAAGAAAATCATCTCAGCCGAAGTGTAGGTAAGAATCCAAGTGTATACAAGTTGAATAAATATATATATGAGAAAGAAGACATAAAGGACTCAAGTAATTAATGCAAGACACAATGTAAAAATATGGTATGAGACATAAAGTACTTATCCAATTAATACTAGCACAAAAGCAAGATACCAGCCTCCAAAATGAGAAAAAAATCTCTGCGTATGTTTGTACTGGAATGAAATATCATCTCATGTTGTACAAAATATAATACCCTGTATACTTCATCCCATATATCAATTCTTTTCATTCCAGTTTCGTTCACAAAGATAATTAAGCAAACCAGAAAAATAAAATTCAAAAACAAAAGTAATTTAAAGCCTTCGAATCTGGAGATGAAGATCAAATCGATATCAAGCAAAGTTTCAGATTTAAAAACTAAAAAGCACTATCTCTCTCGGTTCTTCTCTGCTTCAGATTTCTGGTGAGCAACTTGTTTTCTTTTTTTTCAAACTTCTTTGCTTTCACCAGTAAGTAACTTTTCTTTTAAACCCATAACATGTTTTAATATTTTGATGCCTGTGAGTAAACTCCTACCTAACACACTCTATTCTGTTTGTTTATTTATGCTGTGAGTAATATTTGAACCTGTTTTGAATATACCTTTGAACAAGTATGGTGGTATCTATATATGTATATATGATTTCCCTGAGAATACTGTTGTCTGCAGTATATTTATAATTGCCTTTGTTTTTGTTTTCTTCAAACCCAAATATGCAAGTAAATTTATTTCTCTTGATCTAAGAACAGTTAGACTATACAATATAAACGAACATTGTTTGTTTGATCTGGAACGAAAATTTAAAAATTCATTTAAGTTAAAACAACTTATAATTGTCTCTGGAAACACAAAATAGCAGAGCAAACTCAAGATAAGTCGAAATTTAAATTTCTTAATTCTCGAATTCAGGGTTATAAACTGAAGTCTTGTACTAAAATATGATTTTTGAAGTAAAAATTATGATTTTTAGATCATGGGTTTGAGAGCAACTCGTAATTGTTCGAAAATTGGTTTTTGATCAATTGAGGTTGATCGGAATGCGGTTGTTGATTGAGGCTTCGAGTGGAGGCAGAGAGGCCTATGACGATGGTTGGAAAAATGATCAGAGGCACTCACGTTCACCGTGGTGGCAGCGGCGGAGGTTTAAAATTTTTAAACCTAGTTTTTGACACAGTTTTGTTTTGATCTCGTTCGACGACCAGGGGTGATCGAGTGTGAAGGGCTGTTGGGAGATGGTAAAGGGGATGTTGGAGAGAGGATGGCCGGAGTTTCGTGATTTCTGGTGGTAGAGGCGGCGAGTACGAGGCGTTTTCCAGACTCGACATTGGTTCCAGTTTCGAGCGCGATGCTCGATTTTGAATCGGGGTTCCTGCTACCGATGTGATGATCGGAATGGTGTTAGGGGAGGGTCGTTGACTTGCGAGGATGATCGCGAGGGGCCGGAGTTGATTGCCGCGGGGGTGCACGTGCACGCTTGAAGTATTGTGCTCTGTGTTTCGTTTTGATTTGGGGAAGACGAAGTCGCGTGTGTTGTTCGAGAATTCGTGGGGTTGACTCGAAGAGGAGGCCGAGTTTTTGAGTGTTTAACTCGGGTATGTACTCGAGTGAGTAGCAGGAAATAAGCTTCTGTTTTTAAAACTTTAATTTTTTCAACTATGGTATCTGGAATAGAAGGGTAGCAGGGTAGTCTCGGGGAAGGCTCGAGTAAATCTTCGGTTTGACCCGAAGTAAAGTCTGACCAGGTTAAGTCTTTATAAAAGCAAGTTTTCAAATATTAATTGAAATTAGTTTTAAAACTACTAATGGGTTATGTTTAGTATTTAAAGGAAGTTTTGCTAACCTTAATTTATCAAGTCAATGATATATTTTTATACTTAATTATTGAATTAATTAGGTAAAGTTAATTATAAGGCTATAATGATTTCAAATGTAAATGGTAATTAAGAAATGTTACCTTAAGTTAAAAGGAGTTGATTACCCTGGAAAATCAACTACGTTAATCAGGGAATTAAGTATAATAAATTAATTTAATTAATTAAGGATAAAGGTTAATTGATAAATTAAGGTAATTAATTCAAGGACAATTAATTAAGAATTAATTTATTATGTGATTATTAAAGGTTGATTTATTAATTAAGACTTATTAATATAAGTAATTAAAGGTAATTAATTACGTGAAGATGATTACTTAATTTAAAGTAATTAAATAATTAAAATTGATAAATTAAATGATTAAAGAATAATAAATCAAAATGATTTGTAAATTAATTAATATTAATTAACCAGGATGAGTAATTTATTCATAAGAAATTAATCTGATTTGAATTAATCAGACAATTAATTGATCTTACTTATGGATGTTTGGATTCTATTGGATGACTTGATTGTTTGATATCCCTGATATATGATGCTTTGTGATACATCCTGATTTATGTTGTGATCTGTAGTTTACTTATCTGTGACCTTTATATATCTATGATCTGTGAATGAACGATAAGCGTTGTTCTTATACCGCTTATCGAATTATATCTTGTATTCTGATATGTGATGATTCATTGTGTTGCACTATTGTGTGAAACCCCTGGACTACACTATTACACACACCAATATGGATTTCACGTGGAAATCAGTTAAGTCACAGATATTTTAAATTTGATGTTTTTGAAATTGAAATTTTAATTTCAATTGATTCTGAAATTGGAAATTTGGGTTTAAAGTGAAAAACTTTTGAAATAGAATTTCAAAGATAAAAGTTATTTTGAATAACTTAATCGAGTTTTGAAAATTTAAATAATTTGATTTAAATTTGAATTCAAGTTTGAAATTGAATCCTATGATTTGAAACTAGAGATTGAAAATGTTATAAATGTGTTTATCTGAATTTAAACCATTTAAAAAAAAATGTAATTTTGAGAATTTGAACTTAACCAAAAGACTTTAACTCGTATGAATGAATCAGATTTTCTGAAATGAAACTATTTGTTTTCAAAAGATAAAAGCTTTCAGATAAGAAATGAAATTCCAGTTTAATTAAAGGAATTTCAAGATTGAAGTGAAAATGGTTTTCCAAGTTATGAATGAATTTTTTTTGAAAGCTATGATTTGAATCTGTTTATTTTTAACAGATTTAAAATGATGTTTTGTTTAAATCATTTGAAATGGGATTGTTTTGAAAGCTATAAGTTAAATCTTTGTTTTAAAGGTTTAACGAGTTAATCAAATTGAAATGGAAATTAATTTGGAAAATCTGTGAATGAATCTTTTGTTTAAAGGATTAAAGTGTGGAAACTGTTTAAACCGTAAAGATTGAATCTTTTTGTTTAAAAGATTTAAAATGGTAATTTGTTAAACCATTTGAAAAGAAAGATTTTGGGTAATAAGTTGTGACTTAATTGAAATCCCATATCCATATGTTTTTAAATATTACGCTCACTATTCGGTTTAGCCGGGAGAGGACCTTTGGGTCGTATAACCCATTCCGAATATGTGATACGTCGTATATGGATAGCATTTGAAGACCGGTGTTGAAGACCGGATATTTTTGAAAACGGAAGGATTACCGTCGAGTTACTCTGCATCGGCTGATCCCCGATATAGAGGTTTTATCACCCTTAGTGACGGGAAGTCCGGACGTGATTGGAAATTATCCGGATTTGCAAGGGCTTCGTGAGAAGTGCCTTCGGTTCTGTTCGATCCCGGAACAGACTTGTATGGATTGTATGTCTGACATTAACTTTGAGATATAAAGCCGATTTCTTTCAAATACATATCTGTTGGTGGCGGAGAATTTATTCTCTTAGCTTAACACCCTTCTCTGAGACGTACGAGCTCAGAGGTTATGTAGTTGAAATTTATCAGCGATATATCCCAATTTGGTAATGTGGCATGCTGAGTGCTGCTGTGAAATGATCAGTGTTTGATCATTTGCGATATGATCATTTGTTTGATCTTATATCTTTGTGATCATAGGTTGATCATTTGTTTGACCCGAAGCATGGCTTTGTGAACAAAGCGTAGCTTTGTGGACGAGACTTCGTCAGGGCCTCACTACCCGGAAATGGTCGAAACAGGAATGTTGCGGCAAGGTTATGAGGGTCGCGCCCTTTAGGGTATGTCATTTCCTTCTGGAAAGGGGTGGTATCATGGTATGGAGCCCAGATACTTACTCATGTGGATACACTTTCTTTATGATGTGTGATGTTGGATATCGAGCGCTCGGATAAAGGTCCCAAAGGACCGGGAGGTGGCATATTCGTGAGTTACCTGTTACAGGGGTAACCCGGCCTTGTTGGCAGAGAGCAGTTTGTCTCTCGGGACGTCCCGCCAGAGGCGATCCCATGCGGCGGAAGGAAGTTCCTTAGCCTGACCATTTGTTGGAAATCCAAAGAAACAATACGCGACGTGTACGGTTTTAGTTGTATTACCTGCTATGGAATGTGGCGGTAACCTGCTATTGAACATAGTAGCTATAGTAGGCATACGATACTGGTCGTATGTTGGCTAAGATTAATATTATACTTTCGAAATGTTTCTGCACTATGCACTAGTAATAATATTCAATTATTTGTTTTGCGTAGTAAGCATCTTTGACTATCATAAGAAGAAATCTCCTCCAAGTCTGCGTTTGCATTGTGTGTGTGGTGGGAGGTCTTATGGTAGTTTCATTTTCTAAAAAGCATTGCGGATTTCAATGTTTAAAATCCTTTGTTGTTGTTTAAAGATAAACTGTTTTTGTTGCTCACACCAGTCCCATGACTGATCCGGAGTTTATTGTTCCTTTCCTAAACTCTGGGTGCTCATAATTTTCCACACGAGCAGTCTAGAGTTGGGTTTCTTTTCAGATATTCAGGTTTAATAGATTATCTGGAGCTAGTTCATTCATCGGAGTTGCTTATCTTGGAGTTGTGGATTCATTCTTGTCTGAAGATCATTTTGGAGTTATCACTTCTATTGATATTGTTCCGCTGCTGTTGTTATCTTTTCTTTTCCGCTGCTATTTCTTGTATCATATCTCTGATGTATATTGATATTCATTGTATCACTCTGTTGTATCAGATATTGTATATCAATGTATTATTCTTTTTTTTTCCGCTGTGTTGTTTTACTTAATTGTGTTATAGCTCCGGCGAATCGGATTTGAACGGTCGAATCTGCGACATTCTAGTACAATGTGAAGTACGGATGTTGATTTTCGAGCGGGCAAAACCCGAGTCGTCACATGTGGTATCAGAGCTAAGGTTGAACTTTAGCTCAGGAGTATAACACGTTAAGTAGCTCATTAGAGATAGGGTGAAGTATACCCTAGAATGAGTATTCTCAGATATCCGTCTGAACGTCTCAGTAAATTCTCTTACTATCCACTGATAGTAAGTATGAGTGCAAGAAGAGGATGAGATAGGGGACAGGGGAATACGACTATAAATGGTCAATACTCTGTAACAACGAGGAAGCAATCTTTTCTCTATCGATCTCTTTTGTTCGTCATCTTTTCTGAATCCTTCGATAGTTCCTGGTAGATCCAGGAAGGAGATTCGATATATTAATATGGGACATAAACTCCGGATGGACCAAAATTGTTTGTATGGATGTATTGATTGTTTTGTTGCTATGGTTGATAGGTATAATTTAGTTTCTAAACTAAAAATTTCGAAATCGTATCCATGTATCTATCTATTCTTTGGGTCCCAATATATTCTACGAATGGTTAGTTATCCATTTGAACTAACCGATGCCACTGCATATTTCGTAGATCTGGATAACCCGAGTATCGTGTGAAAGAATTCAATAGATTCGTTCTTGTATATATTATTGATATTCTGATTTGATAAGCCAAATGCAGAATAGATGTTCAGTTGATTTGATGAATTGTTCTTCATCTATCTTTTTGTCTCCTTGGTAATTTCGAGGACGAAATTATTTTAAGGGGGGAAGTCTGTAACGACCCCGAATTTTATATATATTTAAGTTAATAATTAAATAAATTTTTGGATAAAAATAGTAAAATAAATCGATAAAATGGAGCGAGTTTCCCCGGATTCAAGTATATTCTGTATGAATCATTTCGAATTGTTAAACGTGTAAATTACTTTAAAAATAAATATAGAGTTAATTAATGATAGAATGTCTTTACAAATGAATTGTTATTTTGAAATAGGAATTGTCATTTCGAATTACTTATAAACATATATACACAAATATGTGTGTTTTGAAAGAGGCTACGGTTTGAAATAGTAATAAGTAAATTTAATATTGATAATTAAGATTAAAATAAAAGAGTAGACTACAAAAGTGAAATAAATCTAGAAGTTCACCTGTATTATAAAATAAATATATATACGTAGTTTTATTCAAAATAAAATAAAATACACTTAAATATGAAAATAAATAAATGTATATTCATATACAAGCCAAACATAAGTATGTACACTTAAACAAAGTGATAGAAACAAACATATACATTCGAATAAGAAAACAAAACATATATGTAGACAAATTTAACAAGTCATAGCAAAACAAATATATGTGTTAGCTTGCAAAGGAAGCCAAAGAAAATCATCTCAGCCGAAATGTAGGTAAGAATCCAAGTGTATACAAGTTGAATAAATATATATATGAGAAAGAAGACATAAAGGACTCAAGTAATTAATGCAAGACACAATGTAAAAATATGGTATGAGACATAAAGTACTTATCCAATTAATACTAGCACAAAAGCAAGATACCAGCCTCCAAAATGAGAAAAAAATCTCTGCGTATGTTTGTACTGGAATGAAATATCATCTCATGTTGTACAAAATATAATACTCTGTATACTTCATCCCATATATCAATTCTTTTCATTCCAGTTTCGTTCACAAAGATAATTAAGCAAACCAGAAAAATAAAATTCAAAAACAAAAGTAATTTAAAGCCTTCGAATCTGGAGATAAGATCAAATCGATATCAAGTAAAGTTTCAGATTTAACAACTAAAAAGCACTGTCTCTCTCTGTTCTTCTCTGCTTCAGATTTCTAGTGAGCAACTTGTTTTCTTTTTTTTTCAAACTTCTTTGCTTTCACCAGTAAGTAACTTTTCTTTTAAACCCATAACATGTTTTAATATTTTGATGCCTGTGAGTAAACTCCTACCTAACACACTCTATTCTGTTTGTTTATTTATGCTGTGAGTAATATTTGAACCTGTTTTGAATATACCTTTGAACAAGTATGGTGGTATCTATATATGTATATATGATTTCCCTGAGAATACTGTTGTCTGCAGTATATTTATAATTGCCTTTGTTTTTGTTTTCTTCAAACCCAAATATGCAAGTAAATTTATTTCTCTTGATCTAAGAACAGTTAGACTATACAATATAAACGAACATTGTTTGTTTGATCTGGAACGAAAATTTAAAAATTCATTTAAGTTAAAACAACTTATAATTGTCTCTGGAAACACAAAATAGCAGAGCAAACTCAAGATAAGTCGAAATTTAAATTTCTTAATTCTCGAATTCAGGGTTATAAACTGAAGTCTTGTACTAAAATATGATTTTTGAAGTAAAAATTATGATTTTTAGATCATGGGTTTGAGAGCAACTCGTAATTGTTCGAAAATTGGTTTTTGATCAATTGAGGTTGATCGGAGTGCGGTTGGTGATTGAGGCTTCGAGTGGAGGCAGAGAGGCCTATGACGATGGTTGGAAAAATGATCAGAGGCACTCACGTTCACCGTGGTGGCAGCGGCGGAGGTTTAAAATTTTTAAACCTAGTTTTTGACACAGTTTTGTTTTGATCTCATTCGACGACCAGGGGTGATCGAGTGTGAAGGGCTGTTGGGAGATGGTAAAGGGGATGTTGGAGAGAGGATGGCCGGAGTTTCGTGATTTCTGGTGGTAGAGGCGGCGAGTACGAGGTGTTTTCCAGACTCGACATTGGTTCCAGTTTCGAGCGCGATGCTCAATTTTGAATCGGGGTTCCTGCTACCGATGTGATGATCGGAATGGTGTTAGGGGAGGGTCGTTGACTTGCGAGGATGATCGCGAGGGGCCGGAGTTGATTGCCGCGGGGGTGCACGTGCACGCTTGAAGTATTGTGCTCTGTGTTTCGTTTTGATTTGGGGAAGACGAAGTCGCGTGTGTTGTTCGAGAATTCGTGGGGTTGACTCAAAGAGGAGGCCGAGTTTTTGAGTGTTTAACTCGGGTATGTACTCGAGTGAGTAGCAGGAGATAAGCTTCTGTTTTTAAAACTTTAATTTTTTCAACTATGGTATCTGGAATAGAAGGGTAGCAGGGTAGTCTCGTGGAAGGCTCGAGTAAATCTTCGGTTTGACCCGAAGTAAAGTCTGACCAGGTTAAGTCTTTATAAAAGCAAGTTTTCAAATATTAATTGAAATTAGTTTTAAAACTACTAATGGGTTATGTTTAGTATTTAAAGGAAGTTTTGCTAACCTTAATTTATCAAGTCAATGATATATTTTTATACTTAATTATTGAATTAATTAGGTAAAGTTAATTATAAGGCTATAATGATTTCAAATGTAAATGGTAATTAAGAAATGTTACCTTAAGTTAAAAGGAGTTGATTACCCTGGAAAATCAACTACGTTAATCAGGGAATTAAGTATAATAAATTAATTTAATTAATTAAGGATAAAGGTTAATTGATAAATTAAGGTAATTAATTCAAGGACAATTAATTAAGAATTAATTTATTATGTGATTATTAAAGGTTGATTTATTAATTAAGACTTATTAATATAAGTAATTAAAGGTAATTAATTACGTGAAGATGATTACTTAATTTAAAGTAATTAAATAATTAAAATTGATAAATTAAATGATTAAAGAATAATAAATCAAAATGATTTGTAAATTAATTAATATTAATTAACCAGGATGAGTAATTTATTCATAAGAAATTAATCTGATTTGAATTAATCAGACAATTAATTGATCTTACTTATGGATGTTTGGATTCTATTGGATGACTTGATTGTTTGATATCCCTGATATATGATGCTTTGTGATACATCCTGATTTATGTTGTGATCTGTAGTTTACTTATCTGTGACCTTTATATATCTATGATCTGTGAATGAACGATAAGCGTTGTTCTTATACCGCTTATCGAATTATATCTTGTATTCTGATATGTGATGATTCATTGTGTTGCACTATTGTGTGAAACCCCTGGACTACACTATTACACACACCAATATGGATTTCACGTGGAAATCAGTTAAGTCACAGATAATTTAAATTTGATGTTTTTGAAATTGAAATTTTAATTTCAATTGATTTTGAAATTGGAAATTTGGGTTTAAAGTGAAAAACTTTTGAAATAGAATTTCAAAGATAAAAGTTATTTTGAATAACTTAATCGAGTTTTGAAAATTTAAATAATTTGATTTAAATTTGAATTCAAGTTTTAAATTGAATCCTATGATTTGAAACTAGAGATTGAAAATGTTATAAATGTGTTTATCTGAATTTAAACCATTTAAAAAAAAATGTAATTTTGAGAATTTGAACTTAACCAAAAGACTTTAACTCGTATGAATGAATCAGATTTTCTGAAATGAAACTATTTGTTTTCAAAAGATAAAAGCTTTCAGATAAGAAATGAAATTCCAGTTTAATTAAAGGAATTTCAAGATTGAAGTGAAAATGGTTTTCCAAGTTATGAATGAATTTTTTTTGAAAGCTATGATTTGAATCTGTTTATTTTTAACAGATTTAAAATGATGTTTTGTTTAAATCATTTGAAATGGGATTGTTTTGAAAGCTATAAGTTAAATCTTTGTTTTAAAGGTTTAACGAGTTAATCAAATTGAAATGGAAATTAATTTGGAAAATCTGTGAATGAATCTTTTGTTTAAAGGATTAAAGTGTGGAAACTGTTTAAACCGTAAAGATTGAATCTTTTTGTTTAAAAGATTTAAAATGGTAATTTGTTAAACCATTTGAAAAGAAAGATTTTGGGTAATAAGTTGTGACTTAATTGAAATCCCATATCCATATGTTTTTAAATATTACGCTCACTATTCGGTTTAGCCGGGAGAGGACCTTTAGGTCGTATAACCCATTCCGAATATGTGATACGTCGTATATGGATAGCATTTGAAGACCGGTGTTGAAGACCGAATATTTTTGAAAATGGAAGGATTACCGTCGAGTTACTCTGCATCGGCTGATCCCCGATATAGAGGTTTTATCACCCTTAGTGACGGGAAGTCCGGACGTGATTGGAAATTATCCGGATTTGCAAGGGCTTCGTGAGAAGTGCCTTCGGTTCTGTTCGATCCCGGAACAGACTTGTATGGATTGTATGTCTGACATTACACTTTGAGATATAAAGCCGATTTCTTTCAAATACATATCTGTTGGTGGCGGAGAATTTATTCTCTTAGCTTAACACCCTTCTCTGAGACGTACGAGCTCAGAGGTTATGTAGTTGAAATTTATCAGCGATATATCCCAATTTGGTAATGTGGCATGCTGAGTGCTGCTGTGAAATGATCAGTGTTTGATCATTTGCGATATGA
This sequence comes from Allium fistulosum, assembly GCA_030737815.1. Lineage (NCBI taxonomy): Eukaryota > Viridiplantae > Streptophyta > Magnoliopsida > Asparagales > Amaryllidaceae > Allium > Allium fistulosum. Next base: position 99,406,592 of record CM060906.1, on the reverse strand, counting down.
TCATTTGTTTGATCTTATATCTTTGTGATCATAGGTTGATCATTTGTTTGACCCGAAGCATGGCTTTGTGAACAAAGCGTAGCTTTGTGGACGGGACTTCGTCAGGGCCTCACTACCCGGAAATGGTCGAAACAGGAATGTTGCGGCAAGGTTATGAGGGTCGCGCCCTTTAGGGTATGTCATTCCCTTCTGGAAAGGGGTGGTATCATGGTATGGAGCCCAGATACTTACTCATGTGGATACACTTTCTTTATGATGTGTGATGTTGGATATCGAGCGCTCGGATAAAGGTCCCAAAGGACCGGGAGGTGGCATATTCATGAGTTACCTGTTACAGGGGTAACCCGGCCTTGTTGGCAGAGAGCAGTTTGTCTCTCGGGACGTCCCGCCAGAGGCGATCCCATGCGGCGGAAGGAAGTTCCTTAGCCTGACCATTTGTTGGAAATCCAAAGAAACAATACACGACGTGTACGGTTTTAGTTGTATTACCTGCTATGGAATGTGGCGGTAACCTGCTATTGAACATAGTAGCTATAGTAGGCATACGATACTGGTCGTATGTTGGCTAAGATTAATATTATACTTTCGAAATGTTTCTGCACTATGCACTAGTAATAATATTCAATGATTTGTTTTGCGTAGTAAGCATCTTTGACTATCATAAGAAGAAATCTCCTCCAAGTCTGCGTTTGCATTGTGTGTGTGGTGGGAGGTCTTATGGTAGTTTCATTTTCTAAAAAGCATTGCGGATTTCAATGTTTAAAATCCTTTGTTGTTGTTTAAAGATAAACTGTTTTTGTTGCTCACGCCAGACCCATGACTGATCCGGAGTTTATTGTTCCTTTCCTAAACTCTGGGTGCTCATAATTTTCCACACGAGCAGTCTAGAGTTGGGTTTCTTTTCAGATATTCAGGTTTAATAGATTATCTGGAGCTAGTTCATTCATCGGAGTTGCTTATCTTGGAGTTGTGGATTCATTCTTGTCTGAAGATCATTTTGGAGTTATCACTTCTATTGATATTGTTCCGCTGCTGTTGTTATCTTTTCTTTTCCGCTGCTATTTCTTGTATCATATCTCTGATGTATATTGATATTCCTTGTATCACTCTGTTGTATCAGATACTGTATATCAATGTATTATTCTTTTTTTTCCGCTGTGTTGTTTTACTTAATTGTGTTATAGCTCCGGCGAATCGGATTTGAACGGTCGAATCTGCGACATTCTAGTACAATGTGAAGTACGGATGTTGATTTTCGAGCGGGCAAAACCCGAGTCGTCACAGTTGAAGTTCCCAGAGGAGAGCTAGAGATATTCATCTACGTATGGGCGTATTCTTTTAGCCGCTGTTGTTTGTTTTTGGTTAGTGTTTGTCAGCAATTGTAAGGACGGATGTTTATAACTGTCCAAGCTGAATTTAGGTTAGACTCTGGTATATGCATTTAAAAGTTTTCCGCTGTAAAGATATTTGTTCAATATTATATATTATTCCATTTGTGTGAGATTCTTTTCTATCTACTTTTCTTTATTACCCTTGATAATCCATAATTCCATGCAATTTGGGTCAGACATGTGTGGTTTATTGTCGACACAAAGGGTACAGAATTTTGGGTCGTCACAGCTTTTCTCAACAATCCTCAACAACAAGCAACTGGCCTCCACTGGTCATAAAAAGCTTCTCATCCACCTTGCCACCTAGACATGCAAAAGTAAATAACAAGTAATATAGACAGTTGTACTAGGTACTATAGCATGTCTGCCAAAAGCATGTTTGCTTCTATAGAGTGCGACATAGTAAATGCAAAGTAACCACCTAGTATGGAATGATAGTTGGCATAATTCTTAGCAACATATTCCACTTCATTTCTATAGCTTTTTCCATGAGGTTATGTGACTAGATCGATGGGTAGGAGCACTTCCCACTGATTTTACTTCGCAATCTCAGTCATCCATCATTCATATCAGCTTCCACAAATACCCCATGTCATATAACATCAAAGAGGTTGAGATTCGACTGAAATCTAGTTTATTTGTAACATCCCCCTACTTGGAGGCCCAAAACTAACGGCTACGGATGTTCTAGTCATCCATAGGTTTTAATCCTCGGTGACCAAATATGGTGGTGTCAGATTCATTGATACACAAAAACACATGAATATGGAAAAATTTTAAACTTCAAACAAAATCACATTTCATTTCAAAATATTTCCAATTCATTACTTAATCCCAAATTCAAAATCACGTTCAGAGAAAATATATTTATTACAACATACGTCTAAGAGCGACATATGAAGATGCCCTCTTTGATGATCAAAGTATATACAGGAAAAATAACAACTTTGCCATTACAAACAACACAACGGAATTAAAAGAAAAGAGAACTCTAAATAGCTATCATGCCTCCTACACGTCTCCGGAAGAGGTACCTGAAAACCTCAACTCTCAAACTACTTAAAAAATCAATTGAGTACCCGAGAGTTTAAGGGGAAAACATAAACTTCGAGCTAGACATAAAGCCCGGTATGAATAATAATTTGCCATATCAAATTATCTAGATATCTATTAAGACCACGTCGCTTAGCGGAACGGGTTTCTCCTCACTAGTATCTCAAAACCTTTATAAACCATATATTGTGCTCTTGCATCCACAATGGTTAAAACAGTTCAAAACAATATAATATGATGATATGCAAAACAAATGAATTAATACTGGATTACCCATCACCATTCATTTTTAGACTATCTGTCTCAATTATAGTTTCTAGGATTACTATTAACCTATTAGTTTTCTTGGGTTGGCTAATAACCGATTAAACATTTAAGGATTCCCTGTCCAATTACAAAGTTTTCACGGGATTACTAAGAACCTATTGGTAACTCCAATATCTTACTCTTATCCTAGTTTTCATGGGTTGACTAGGAACCTATTGGTAACCCCAATATCCTTTCTTCTTACCTTAGTTTTCTGGACTGACTAGAAACCTATTAACATCTGTCAATATTTCATCCGGATATTGTTTTCATGGGCTAACTACAAACCTACTGGCCCCTGCAGTATCCAATCATAGTTTTCATGGGCTTATTATGAACCCGTCTTTCTAACATCTTCCTTTATCCGTAGTTTTCACGGGCTTACCGAGAACCTATTGGCCCCTGCCAATATCTTTCTTTTATATTTTAGCATCCTATATTCTGGTCTTCCTGACCTCCTAGATGCAATTCTACTCATTCAGGAGTTTAATCAATTTATATTCACTACTGGGTTAACCTAGCTGGTTCTTCTACCCTTTACCCCCAAATTGCAGTTATGGGTCCAATATAAAGTGAATATATTTATTATTGAAGAAGCATACATACCAACATAACAATATCACTCTTGTGGTTTTAATATAAAACATGGTTAATGCCTTTAACCTATTATTTTATCAAAGAAAGCTTCTTCTCAAAACCATTACAAAAACTCCTTTAATATAGCTATGGATTTTTCCTTTTTAAAAATAGAGTTTGGATTATAAACCTTTCGATACCTTCGAAACCTAGCTTTCGACCTCATAGGATGACCTCCTTCGAAAGCATTAAATTTTATCTTCAAAACATTAGGCTTCTGCCTTTTAATACTTTAAAACCTTTCTTTTGAAACCTTTCGATTGTAGTAAAGTATTAATATTTAACCTTTAGAAGCTTAGCTTGGAAAACAGTTGAAGTACCCTTTTCGACACCATTGGAAGTAACCCTTCCAAAATCGTTGAAAGTCCCCCTTTCGAAAACATTGGGTTTATACTTAAAACGTTATTTGGGTCAAAGTGAACATACGCGAAAGCATCTCTTTCGAAACCATCCTTTATCATTTATAAAAACATTGGGGAAACATGATGGTGTCAACACCATCTCTTTCGAAAGCATAAAACATTTGGGTAAAATATTGGAAGGTTGGTGTCGAAAACCCTTTCGAAACCATCACCTTTGAAACCCCTAACCCATTTCAAAAGCTATAGGAAGTGGCTTGAAATTATAAAACAAAGTACCCTTTCGACAGCATTGATATCTTCAACTCCATCAAAAGGTTAAAGAACGGGAGCAGGGTTTCGACTAGGTTGGAACCCCTTCTTTCAAAACATTCTTTCTTAAGTAAAGGAACCCGGTCGAAAGCAATCTTAAGTTAATGGCAACCCTTTCGAAACCTTTTAAAACCTCTTTCGAAACCATCTACTTCGACTCCATCGAAGGCTAAAAAAACAAAAGCACGCGCTTTTCTTTTATAAAAACAAACCAAGGTTCCGACTCCTTCAGAAGCCATGCTTTCGACACCTTACCTTCCGCCTTTCTCCAATCCACTGCGTACCATCATTGTGATATCTTGCGTATTGGTTTCAGCATAACAAGTTTCGACTAAGATGAAGGCGGAAGCTTTTGTGTTGAAAGGTGCTTTACAAAGTAGGCGGTACCAATTTTCTGAGTAAACCTGGTTTAGTTCTTCTTAAAGTAAACCTTTCTCTAACAAACCTGCAACATGTCAACACCAGATTGGTTGCCTTAAATTTTTCAAATTCTTTTCCAAAAATAATTGCCGCTAATTTAGATCTAAACCATGGTAAAGTTAATCTACTAAGCCCTTCCATTAAACAAAACCAATTTTGCAAAGAAATCCCTCTTCTAAAATAATTTAATTTACATAGCAAATCACTTTGGAAAAATCCCCAAAAATTCAAGAAATTCCTTTTAATCATGTTATCTAACATATCAAATTTCCAGACCCAAATTCACAATATATTTTCCAAAATAAATTTATATACCCAAATAACCATATTTTCCTTTGAAAATTCATAATAATCTTTCCATGGCTTGAAAAATTATCAAAATTGAAACCCAACTCCAAAATCATGTTTCTCATAACATAAAATTTTTCCATGGCATTTAAGCATCATTAATTCTCAATTTTATCCTAAAACCGTGCTTATCCTCTTTTAAACAATCTTGTTTAAACCATATAAATTATAAATCAAGCATATCATTATTAAATATATCATATAAACGAATTTACCCTTAAATCAGAAAATATACGATTCAAAACAAAATAGAGATGGAATTATTATTCACCTTGATTTAGATAAGGAGATTAGATTGAGATTGATTTGCCTTAAGCTTGATTCTCTAGCTTTTACTTTGTATTCCACTTCTTCTCTTAATGGTCGGCCATTCTATTATCTTTTGACTTGCATTTTCAAAAATGATGTGAATGGGAAGTAAAATGGTAGGAACAAAAATATATAAGGGTAAGGGTCATTGGGCGGCAAATTCCTAATATATCGTTATATAATTTGATTAACCTAAAACCATTCTTTAGCCCATTAATTATTATATTAGGATCGGCCTTAATTAATTAATTCATGTCTCAATCCCCTTATCACTTAACATTTACATTATTCTATTTAACTTATCTAATTAAATCTCCTGAATAATGTTATCAAAAATTAGGGGTGTTATAGGCTCCCCTCCTTAAAGAATTTCGTCCTCGAAATTCAGTAATGACTAAGTACTAAACATAGCAATCATATGTAACGACTCCTAACAACTATACTAATCTTCCTAACTAGGAATTATCTATATAAATCTAATATAGACATACCCTCAAAGCAGATCAGGATAAGTATCTCAAATCCTTTATTCTGTCTCACAATTACAGTCCTTCTCGTTGTCCGTCCAATGAACTTTCCCAACTTGACTGTCTTGTTACTCAATCTTTTCTCATCTCTCGCTACAATCCGAACTAGTTGTTAAAAAAAGTCAAATTAGACTCTACTACCAAGTCCTCCAACTCTGTCTGAGGAATAGTAGCCTCTGGATCATGCACATATTTGCGAAGATGAGATACATGAAATACATTATGAACACCTGTCATACTGCTCGGCAACTCTACTCTGTATGCGAGCTTTCCAATCCTCTCTATAATCTGGAATGGACCAACATATCTCGGTGCCAGTTTCCCTGACTTCCCGAATCGTACCACACCCTTCATCGGTGATACCGTTATGAAAACCCTATCTCCCACTAAGAACTCTAAGTCCTTACGCCTCTTATCTGCGTAACTCTTCTAACTGGATTGAGCTTCCTTCGTCCGCCTTCGGATTAACTCAATCTTCTTTAACGCCTCCCCAACAAAATATGGACCTAAGACAAATCTATCTCCAGTCTCCAACCAACATGCAGGGGATTTGCATAGTCTTCCATACAAAGCTTCAAAAGGCGCCATTCCTATACTAGTCTAGTATCCACTATTATAGGAAAACTCAACCAAATGCAGGTGATCCTCCCAAGATCCCCCAAAGTCCAACACACAAGCTCTCAAAAAATCCTCGAGCACCTTATTGACCTCAGTCTGCCCATCCGTCTGTGGGTGATATGCGATACTTATCTTGATCTTAGTTCATAACACATCCTATAGACTCTTCTAGAATTCGCTAGTAAATAATGCATCTCTGTTGCTGACTATGCTATTAGGAACTCCATGAAGTCTAACTATGTTCTTCATGAACAACTTTGCCAAAACAGGTGTCATCCTGGTCGACTTTACTGGAATGAAATGGGAACTCTTGGTCAATCTGTCCACTATGACCAATATACTTTCATTTCCTCTGCTAGACTTTGGTAACCCATCTATAAAATCCAAGGATATCGAATTCCACTTCCAAACTGGAATCTCTAGAGGCTGAAGTAACCCACTTGGATTTTGATGTTCGGTTTTCACTTATTGAAACTTTACACACTACCTAACCCACAAGCCAACATCCCTCTTTATGCCTTCCCAATAGAAGCCTCTCTTCATATCTTGATACATCTTGGTCCCTCCAGGATGAATCGTAAACTTGGATCGATGACATTCATCAAGAACGTCTCTCCATAAGTTTTCTACATTTGGAACACATAACTGTCCCTTCTTTCTCAACCATCCTCTCTGGTCAATACAAAAATCTTTTAAATCATCGATCTCGGTTCCAACCTCAAGCCTTCTGATCCTTTCGGCTAATAATGGATCCTCCTTCTGTTTAGAAGCAATTCTCTCGATCAGCACTGGTCGAACTTCTAAACATGACAACATGGCAGTATTCTGACTAGAACTAGCAGTTGATCTTAACTGCATACCGCAACTGGCCAAAGCTTCTAGAACCTTTCATTTTGCCAACATAGCCAACACCACATTCTGATGTCTTTTGCTAAGAGCATCCGTTACCTTATTTCCCTTCCCAGGAGTATAATCTATACCAAAATCATAAGCAGCCAAAAACTCCAGCCATCTCTGCTGTCTCATATTCAACTCTTTTTGAGAGAATAAGTATCTTAAAGACTTATGATCGGTATACAACTCAAATCTACCCCAAGAGATAATGTCTCCAAATCTTCAAGGCAAAAATCATCGCAGCCAACTCTAAGTCATGAGTAGGATATCATACTTCGTGCGATCTAAGATGCCTAGTTGCGTAGGCAATAACTTTGCCCTTCTACATCAACACTGCTCCCAATCCAATCCCACATGCATTAGTGTATACTACCAACCCTTGGTTTCCATCTGGAACTACTAACACTGGAGCATTGGTCAATAAATACTTTAATATAAGGAATGCTTCCTCACATTTGTCGGACCAAACAAACAAATTTCCTTCCTGGTAAGCTAAGTCAAAGGCGATGCTATACGCGAGAAATTCTTGATGAATCTCTGGTAGTAGCCAGCAAGTCTAAGAAAACTTCTGATTTCGGTCGCTGTCTCTGGTCTCTTCCAATTGTTCACTACTTTGATCTTATCTGGAACGACTAACAATCCTTTCTCTGAAACCACATAACGAAGAAACTTAACCTCTTTCTTCCAAAAATGACACTTGGAAAACTTTGCCTTTAGCTAATTCTGCCTCAACGTCTCAAGCACCAATCTAAGATGATCTTCATGCTATCTCTCATCCTTAGAGTATACCGAAATGTTATCTATAAACACCAACATGAATCTGTCCAAATACTCTCGGAAGACTTGGTTCATCAATTCCACAAAGAAAGCAGGTGCATTTGTCAATCTAAATGGCATTACTAACCACTCATATGAACCATACCTAGTTCGAAATGCTATCTGATGCAGCAGCGGATTAATCAAAACGAATATGACGATGAAAGTAACAATCGGTGAATTGAAGAATACCAAAAGGCCCAAATCCGTTGATCCAAAGATACTGGATTCTAGCTATGCCAAACACGTTGATCGCGCATGATACCGTGTTTAAAGATCTACGATTCTTCGACGTTGATCAAGCGCACTTGATTCCATGAATCGGCTTCAACAATCGTTGATTCGAGCGCACTCGAATAACCGAAGGTGGAGATAGGAGATCACACTCAACTACCAATTGGAGAAGAGGCACAAAGCACTCAAACAAAAGTTTTATTCAAAATCAACTAAAGTTTACAAATGACACAACTCGCCTATTTATAGGCTTACAACACAACACTTACAACATTTGACAACACTTAGGTCGTGAACGACCGAATAAAATGTGACCTAAATAGGGCCGCGACTTACGACTTATGACCTAACTCATACAACCTAATAACAACATCATACGAGTTAACAACTTACAACACACAACATAACAAACAGTATCATCACTACTTAACAACACAACAATACAACAGTTACAACATACCCAACGACCTAAGAATACAACACACATGACCTAAGAAGTAAATGCGGCTTCAGGATTCGTCACATGACCTATCTTCACGGCGACTTAAGACGAGCGACCTAACTTCCCGCAACACAAGGTCGAGCGAACTAACTTCCCGCAACATAAGGTCGAGCGACCTATCTTCTCACGACCTAACTTAGGTCGTAACTTGTCTCCGCGACCTAACATAGGTCGTAACACTTCTCCGCGACCTAACGTAGGTCGTAACTCGAAACAACCCATATTCGAAAGATCGGAGCGACCTAATGCTGGTTCGCTTATATCGCTTAGTTGCATGCCTGCCTTAACATTGATTTCATTAACTCGTACGTGACCTTCACTAGGTCGTGAGTGACCTAAGATTTCACTAGGTCGTGAGCGACCTAAAATTTCTGTACGACTCAAATCTGGTGCGTTGGTAGATTGCGCTGCATCATCCTCCCCCGGTTGGCAAAAATTCGACCTCGAATTTGCACCTTCCTCTTCCACAACAAGCTCATCTCCATGATACGGAATCAGGTATTTGACGTTGAAAACGTCTGTAGTGTGAATATGATCCGGCAATTTCAACTGATATGCATTATCATTGATTTTCTTCAAAATTTTCACTGGACCGATTTTTCGAGCTTTCAACTTATTGTACGTTCCCACTGGAAAACGGTCTTTTGTCAACATGGCGTAAACCAAATTACCTTCTCCGAAGTTCACACTCCTTCGCTTTTTATCTGCCAGTTGTTTATACTTCTCATTTGATGCAAGCAATCTCTCATGCACAATTCTGTGGCACTCCTGCAATTCAGTCACAAAATCACCAGCTCGCTCAACAACTCCCTTTTGACATGGTACTGTCGTCAGATCCAATGGTCCCTTCGGACTTGCTGAGTATACAACTTGAAACGGACTGAAACCTGTACTACGGTTAAAAGCATGATTATGTGCAAACCCTTCCCTGACATAACTTCATATCCCAACTCTTCAAATTATCCTGTACAAGACATCGCAACAAGTTTCCCAATGATCTATTGACCACTTCCGTCTGCCCATCTGTTTGCGGATGATAGGCGCTACTAAAATTCAACTTCGTTCCAACCATCTTCCACAAACTTAACCAAAAATGGCTTAGAAATCTAGTATCCCGATCAGAAACAATAGATTTAGGTAGCCCATGTAATCGATACACCTCTTTAAAGAATAACTGAGCAACACGGACGACATCAGCTGTCTTCTTACAAGCGATAAAATGTGCCATTTTGGAAAATCTATCTAACACCACATATATAGAATCATTTCCCTTTTGAGTTCTAGGTAACCCCAAAACGAAATCCATGCTGATATCAACCCATGGTCGAGTAGGCACCGGTAATGGCATATACAATCCCGCATTTATCGCTGTCCCTTTGGAAACTTGACAAATATGACATCTCTCCACAAATCTTTCAACTTCCTTTCTCATTGACGGCCAAAAATATGATTGCGAAATTACCTGCAATGTACGGTCTCTACCCACATGACCTTCCTCATGTAACTCCTTCACAATCTTCATTCGTAAGCTGCTCTCTGGTATACACAATTGATTTCCTTTGAAAAGAAAACCATCCACCAATACAAATTCATCCGTCTTTCCTTCTTTGACTTCATCTACAAACCTCACAAAGTAAGGATCATCAACAAATAATTCTGGCAACACGTCAAACCTTGTTACTTCAACATTCATTGTGGTCAACAAATGATTCCTTCGGCTCAATGCATCTGCCACTCGATTCGTAATTCCCGACTTATGCTTCACCACAAATGTAAATTGTGGTAAGTATGCAATCCACGAAGCATGCCTAGCTGCAATCTTATCATGTCCCTGCATATGCTTCAACGCTTCATGATCAGTATATAAAACAAATTCTTTATGAAACAAATAATGTCTCCAATGTTTCACAGCTTGCACGATAGCATAAAATTCTAAATCATAAGTATTATATCTCATCTTTGCTCTCGATAGCTTCTCACTGAAATATGCAATAGGTCGACCTTTCTGACTCAACACCCCTCCAATCCCAACTTTAGATGCATCACTATGTAACTCAAACAATAACTAAAAATCTGGTAATACTAGAATTGGTGCTGTCGTCAAAAGCTCCTTGATCCGTTCAAAAGCAACCCCTGCTTCCTCCGACCATGAAAATTGCTTCCCCTTCATACAATCAGTAACTGGTGCCATCATGCTACTGAAGTGTGGAATAAATCTTCGGTAGAATGATGCTAAACCGTGAAAACTTCTAACTTCTGTTATCGTCCTGGGTTGTGGCCAATTTCTGATTGCTTCAACTTTATTCTGATCCACCTGTATACCTCCTTCTGATATAACATATCCCAAAAATAAAACACTATGCGTCATGAACACGCATTTCTTTGTTGCAGCATAAAATTGTTCCTGTCGCAGTATCATCAATACTTCTCTCAGATGTTGCAAGTGTTCTTCTGCACTTCCGCTATATATCAGTATATCATCAAAATACACCACCACGAACTTCCCAATAAATGGTCTAAAGATCTGATTCATCACCCGCATGAATGTACTAGTTGCATTCGAAAGACCAAACGGCATAACCAGCCATTCGTACAACCCCTCACGTGTCTTGAACGCTATTTTCCCTTCATCCCCTGGTCTTATTCGAATTTTATGATAACCACTCTTCAAATCAATCTTCGAAAAGATAGTAGCTCCACTAAGTTGATCCAACAAGTCATCCAATCTAGGCATAGGGAATCTATATCTCACAGTAATCTTGTTCAGTGCCCGACTATCAGTACACATCCTCCACGTTCCATCCTTCTTCGGTACTAGCAATGCTGGAACTGCGCAAGGACTTAAACTTTCCTGTACACGCCCTTTTTCAAGCAATTCTTCTACTTGCCTTCACAACTCCTCGTGTTCCTTTGGACTTATTCTGTAATGTGGTCTATGTGGTAACGCAGCACCTGGAACAAGATCAATTTGATGTTGAATGTCTCTCAATGGTGGTAACTCAGTTGGCAACTCTTCAGGAAATACATCTTCAAATTCTTCCAGCACTGGCTTCACTTCTTCAGGAATTTCAACCACTTCATGACTCTCACGTCCAATCAACAAAAATACTTTAGGCTCCTCTTCTACTTCCTTAACAAACTCCTTCAATGATAGCAAAGTTTTCAGCTCTTCAATCTCCTCCAACTTGCTTTCTTCTTGTTGTCGCTTCTTGGGAACTAAAGTGATTTTAGTACCTTCAAACATGAAACTGTAACTGTTAGTACGACCATCATGTTGCACCGCTCTATCATACTGCCATGGTCTCCCCAACAACAGATGGCATACATCCATATCCACAACATCACACCAAATTTCATCTTTGTATTTCTTCCCAATCGAGAAATTAACACAAGCTCTTCAACTAACTTTCACCTCCCCACCTTTCCTCAACCAAGCTAACTTGTAAGGTTTCGGATGCTTCTCAGTTTTCAATGCCAACTTCTTCACAGCTTCTGTGGAAATGATATTATCACAGCTTCCCGCATCAATGACGAACTTGCAAACCCTTCCCAAGATAGTGCATGTTGACTGAAAGATGTTACTCCTCAACCAGCTAGTCTCTTCCTCCTGCTTTGGTGTCAAGCAATTTCTCCTCATCATTAATGTATATCCATCATCTCCCGATAATAATTCTTCCTCCTCAACCGGTAATGAATTAGAACATTCTGCCTCTACATCCTCATCTTCAACCTCAGCAATCATTGCTCGTTTCTTTGGCTTCGGACATTCATTGCTTTTGTGACCAACCTCTTGACAATTGAAACATTTGATACCACTATTGACCTTGGTCTTGGCAACTTCACTAACAACCGATTTTGCAACAGCCTTTGAAACGTTCACATTGCTACTAGCCCCTTTCAGTTGATTGTTGGAATTTGTAAACACACCACCACCTCTTCTGCCTTGCTTCTCCCAAGCTAGAGCTTTTTGATGTGCTTCAGCAACAGTTCTGGGATCAAACATATTCACCATATCTTGAATCTGCATTCTCAATCCTCCAACAAATCTAGCTATCAACTGCTCCTCCATCTCCATGATATCATTCCTCGCAATCAATTGACAAAATTCATCGGCATAATCATTAACAGTCTTCGTTCCCTGCCTCAAGTTCTGTAAACGTTGATACATAAGAGATTGATAATTGTATGGTAAGAAAGTAGCTTTTATCAATTTCTACATCTTCTTCCATGATTCAATCTTTGACTTTCCCATCCTCTCCCGCATAAGTTTAGTTTGCTGCCACCATGCCATAGCTCTCCCTCTCAAACGAGTAGCAACCAACTTAACTCTCCGATGCTCGGGAACTTACTTAAAGTCAAAATTTTCTTCCACATTAGATAACCAATCCAAAAATTCTTCAGCTTGCATACCACCCTTGAATTCCGGAATTTCAGTTTTCATCCCCGACTCCCATCGACGATCATCTTCAACATCCCGATATGTATTTCGAACTTGGTCTCGATCTCGATAATGAATATTGCTTCCATCACTCTCTTCATCATAATCACGTGTACTTCGATATCGATCTCGACCATCAACTTCTCTACGATCACGCATGTCTCTTCTACTATGTCTTTCATCATCATGATATGGCTCATACTCAAACTCACGTTGAGTTCTTCTTTCTTCATCTCGATACTCATGGTGATCTCTTCTCATCGAAACTGATGATTCTCTTCTTCCTCGATCAGATTGTGGCGACACCCTCCTCGCTTCGGTAACCGATGGCGAAACTCGGTTTCCTCCATGGTTCGAGACTGACGACCTTCTCCTTTGACCTTGATTCATGTCCATCATCAATTTCTCTAACCTTCCAATACCTTCATCCAACTTCTCATTGAGTTTGTTGCTAATTCTTTGTTCCATTTGTTCGGCATCTTCTCTTTTGTACAAATCTTCAACATTTTGATGACGGTTAGCTCTCCTCGGCGGCATGATTGAATCTTCACAAACTTAACTCTCAGCCTTGACTTTCAAATGAACAAACAATGCACGGCTTTCTACACTTCTTAGCTCGTCTCACACTTCAAACACTTCAACTAGCTCAGCCTATCCTCAATTGGCTTGGCTTGATTTCTTCAATAAGAATTGGCTCCAAGACTCGGCTTAGCTATGATTGGCTAAGTCTAGCTCTGATACCAAATGATGCAGCAGCAGATTAATCAAAACGAATATGACGATGAAAGTAACAATCGGTGAATTGAAGAATACCAAAAGGCCCAAATCCGTTGATCCAAAGATACCGGATTCTAGCTATCCCAAACACGTTGATCGCGCACGATACCATGTTTAAAGATCTACGATCCTTCGACTTTGATCAAACGCACTTGATTCTGTGAATCGGCTTCAACAATCGTTGATTCGAGCGCACTCGAATAACCGAAGGTGGAGATAGGAGATCGCACTCAACTACCAATTGGAGAAGAGGCACAAAGCACTCAAACAAAAGTTTTATTCAAAATCAACTCAAGTTTACAAATGACACAACTCGCCTATTTATAGGCTTACAACATAACACTTACAACACTTGACAACACTTAGGTCGTGAACGACCTAATAAAATGCGACCTAAACAGGGTCGTGACTTACGACTTACGACCTAACTCATACGACCTAATAACAACATCATACGAGTTAACAACTTACAACACGCGACATAACAAACAGTATCATCCCGACTTAACAACACAACAATACAACAGTTACAACATACCCAACGACCTAAGAATACAACGCACACGACCTAAGAAGTAAATGCGGCTTCAGGATTCGTCACGCGACCTATCTTCACGGCGACTTAAGGCGAGTGACCTAACTTCCCGCAATACAAGGTCGAGCGACCTAACTTCCCGCAACATAAGGTCGAGCGACCTATCTTCTCACGACCTAACTTAGGTCGTAACTTCTCTCCGCGACCTAACATAGGTCGTAACACTTCTCCGTGACCTAACGTAGGTCGTAACTCGAAACAACCCATATTCGGAAGATCGGAGCGACCTAATACTGGTTCGCTTATCTCGCTTAGTTTCCTGCCTGCCTTAACACTGATTTCATTAACTCGTATGCGACCTTCGTTAGGTCGTGAGAGACCTAAGATTTCGTTAGGTCGTGAGCGACCTAAAATGCGACCTAAGATTTCATTAACTGTCAATTGATGGAACACTGTCGCCAAATCCAACTGGGAAAACAACTTGGCTCCACTCAACCGCTCAAACAGATCATCAAATCTCAGCAAAGGATACTTATTCTTTATCGTCCTTTCGTTTATCTTAAGGTAGTCGATACACATCATCAACGACTGGTTTCTTCACGAATATCGCGGCCGCTCCCCCAAGCGAACTGCTTGGTCTAATAAAATTCCTTCCTTCTAGATCCACTAGCTGCACCTTAAATTCCTTCATCTCTGTCGATGTCTTCCTGCTAGGTGGTCTACTCACAGGTTCAGCTCCTGACACAAGATCTATCTGAATTCAACAGCTCGTTTTGATGGTAGTCATATGATTGGCTCAAAAACATATGCAATCTTATTTACTACTCGAAACTAACTTAGCTCTTCTTCCATTTCCATTGCAGTTAGCAAAGCACAACAACTCTGGTCAGAATTCTCTACTGAGAATATAATTCAGTTATGACTATCATGGTGTCTCAAAGATATCTCCCCATCTTGGCAAAATATCCTGGCCTCATACCATCTCAACCAATCCATACCCAAAATGATTCCGAAATCTACGAAATCATAAACATACAAACTGCATGAAAACTTATGACCTAACAAATCAAGTTCTAACTGGTCACATCTCATCCTCAGAGTTGCATACCCTCCTATTAGATTCAGAACCCTTAAGGAAGTAACAAGGTATGTGGGTTCAAAGCATAATCTATCAACCAAACACCGGGATATAAATGAATGCGATGCACCAGTATTAAAAAGTATCCTAACTGGTATACTCTGAATCAAAAACATGCCTTCCATCATAGTCTTTCCTTTGTTAGCTGCAGTAGGCTTAGCTGATGATCCAACAACAAAAACTTTCCCCTTGTCCGCCCTGACTGGCTCTGGACACTGGTTCTTGTAATGCCCAACTTGATCACGGTTAAAGCATTTCACATTCTTCTTATCTGCTGCCTTCTTTCCCTTTCCTGACCGGCACTCACTTGCATAATGACCCTTCTTGTCACATTTGTAACATACCAAATCAGCCTTTTCCTTCTTGGCAGCATCCCTTTTCTGGGTTCCCTTCTTCTTAAAGAATTTCATCTTCTTTTCCTGAGGACCTTGGGATTCAACTGGCTTTTCCCCAAAAGAAACTTCAAGCATCTGTTCAAGGCAAATGGCCATCTCCACCACCACATTAGAAGGTTCTCGGATATGGGTCATGGTCATTCTGGCAAGCTTAGGTCTCAGTCCTAGAATGAACCTCTCATTCCTTCTGACGTTAGTGTCAACCATAGCATATCCATATCGAGACAGCTCATCAAACTTAGCAGCGTACTCGACCATTGACATCCCTCCTTGAACTAGATCCATGATCTTCCTTATTAATGCAGACTTAGCAACCTTAGACAGAAACCTCTGCTCAAACATTTTCCTGAAATCAACCCATGTCAGGTCTTCCTATGGAACTCTGACGGTCACACTATCCCACCTGTAAAGCGCTGCCCCTTATAACTATCTAGAGGCTACCCTTCTCTTTTGCCATCATCCAAGCCTAGATCAATACATATCCCATCACAGTGATAAAGCCAATTCTCAACTTCAACAGCTTCCTCCGTTCCAACAAATGATTTTCCACCCAAACTGGTGTAGTCTCTACTTAGCATAGCATAGTTATTCCCAACTGGAGCCATAGGATTAGCTCCTCCAATATTACCAGCAACTCCAGCTTGCAAAAGATTGGCTAACAACCGATACACCATCCCCGCATCTACTGGCGAATTTTCAGCACCCACATTGGCTTCTACATTTGGATTAGCATTAGCCTATCGACCTTGGTTCCTCCTGGTATTAGGTTGAGCATTTCCGTTAGTTGTGGTGCTTCCTCCACCTAGATTTTCACTTCTGTTTCCTGCTTCCATAAATGTTTTTCTCGTAAATCTGCATACGAGCCTTAGTAAGATATAGAAAAACGGTCTAAGAGAGAGTGGAACACGTACTTATATATATATATATATATATATATATCAAATACAAGTACGTTACTATAGGGTTAACCCAAACCCCGATCATATTTTCAAATTCATTGGATTATGTTTAAAAATCTTTTAGGTTTATCTTTCTTTTAAAGTTTCATAAACCTATGCTCTAATACCAACTTGTAACATCCCCCTACTTGGAGGTGCAAAACTAATGGCTATGGATGTTGCAGTCATCCATAGTTATTAATCCTCGGCGACCAAATACGGCGGTGTTAGATTCATTGATACACAGAAACATATGAATATGAAAAAAATTTAAACTTCAAAAAAAATCACATTTCATTTCAAAATATTTCCAATTCATTACTTAATCCCAAATTCGAAATCACGTTTGGAGAAAATATATTTATTACAACATACGTCTAAGAGCGACATATGAAGATGCCCCCTTGGATGATCAGAGTATATACAGGCAAAATAACAACTTTGCCATTAGAAACAACACAGCAAAACCAAAAGAAAAGAGAACTCTAAATATCTATCATGCCTCCTACACGTCTCCAGAAGCTTATTCGTCTTAAGAGGTACCTGAAAACCTCTACTCTCAAACTACTCAAAATCAATTGAGTACTCGAGAATTTAAGGGGAAAACATAAACTTCGAGTCAGACATAAATCCTGGTATAAATAATAATCTACCATCTCGAATTATTTAGACATTTAGTGAGACCACACCGCTTAGCAGAACGGGTTTCCCCTTACTAGTATCTCAAAATCTTTATAAACCATATATTGTGCTCCTGCATTCACAATGGTTAAAACAATTCAAAATAGTATAATATGATGATATGCAAAAAAAAGAATCAATACTGGAGTGCCCATCCATATTCATTTTTGCACTATTTGTCTCAATTATAGTTTCTAGGATTACTATTAACCTATTAGTTGTCATGGGCTGACTAATAACCTGTTAAACATTTAAGGACTCCCTATCCAATTACATAGTTTTCATGGGATCACTAAGAACCTATTGGTAACTCCAATATCTTACTTTTATCCTAGTTTTCATGGGCAGACTAGGAACCTATTGGTAACCCCAATATCCTTTCTTCTTACCCTAGTTTTCTAGGCTGACTAGGAACCTATTAACATTTGTCAATATTTCATCCTGATATAGTTTTCATGGGCTAACTACAAACCTACTAGCCCCTACCAGTATCTGATCATGGTTTTCATGGGCTTACTATGAACTTGTCTTTCTGACATATTCCTTTGTGCATAGTTTTCATGGGCTAACTACGAACCTATTGGCCCCTGCCAACATCTTTTCCTATACACAGTTTGCATGGGCTTACCGAGAACCTATTGGCCCTTCCAATATCTTTCTTTTATATTTTAGCATCCTATATTATAGTCTTCCTGACCTCCTGGATGCAATTCTACTCATTCAGGAGTTTAATCAATTTATATTCACTACTGGGTTAACCTAGCTGGTTCTTCTACCCTTTACCTCTAAATTGCAGTTATGGGTCTAATGTAAAGTGAATATATTTATTATTAAAGAAGTAAACATAACAACATAGCAATACCACTCATGTGGGTTTAATATAAAACAGGGTTAATGCATTTAACCTATTATTTTATCAAAGAAAGCTTCTTCTCAAACTCATTACAAAAACTCCTTTAATATAGCCAAGGGTTTTTTCCTTTTTTAAAATAGAGTTTGGGTTATAAACCTTTCGATATCTTTGAAACCTAGCTTTCGACTTCATAGGATGACCTCCTTCGAAAGCATTAAATTTTATCTTCGAAACATTAGGCTCCTACCTTTTAACACTTTAAAACCTTCCTTTCGAAACCTTTCAATTGTAGTAAAGTATTAATATTTAACCTTTAGAAGCTTAGCTTCGATACCAGTTTAAAGTACCCCTTTCGACACCATTGGATGTAACCCTAATTATTGAAAGTCCCCCTTTCGAAAACATTGGGTTTATACTTAAAACATTAATTGGGTCAAAGTGAACATAGGCGAAAGCATCTCTTTCGAAACCATCCTTTATCATTTATTAAAATATTAGGGAAACATGAAGGCGTCGACACCATCTCTTTTGAAAGCATAAAACATCTGGGTAAAATATTGGTTACGAAAACATGAAGGCGCCGGCGCCATCTCTTTTGAAAGCATAAAACATTGGGGAAACATGAAGGCGTCGAAACCATCTACTTCGACTCCGTCGAATGCTAAAACAAAAAAAGGCATGCGCTTTTCTTTTTTAAAAACAAACCAAGGTTCCGACTCTTTCGGAAGCCATGCTTTCGACATCTTACCTTCCGCCTTTCTCCAATCCACTGCGTACCATCATTGTGATACCTTGTGTATTGGTTTCGGCATAACAGGTTTCAACTAAGATGAAGGCAGAAGCTTCTGTATTGAAAGGTGCTTTCCAAAGTAGGCGGTACCAATTTTCTGAGTAAACCTGGTTTAGTTCTTCTTAAAGTAAACTTTCCTCTAACAAACCTGCCACATGTCAACACCAGATTGGTTGCCTTAACTTTTTCAAATTCTTTTCCAAAAATAACTGCCGCTAATTTAGATCTAAACCATGGTTAAGTTAATCAATTAAGCCCTTCCATTAAACAAAACCCATTTTGTAAAGAAGTCCCTCTTCCCAAATAATTTAATTTGCATAGCAAATCACTTTGGAAAAGTCCCCAAAATTCCAAAAATTCACTTTAATCATGTTATCTAATATATCAAAATTCCAGACCCAAATTCCCAATATATTTTCCAAAATAAATTTATAAACCTAAATAACCATATTTTCCTTTGAAAATTCATAATAATCTTTCCATGGCTTGGAAAATTATCAAAATTGAAACCCAATTCCAAAATCATGTTTCTCATAACGTAAAATTTTCCTATGGCATTTAAGCATCATTTAATCTCAATTTTACCCTAAAACCGTGCTTATCCTCTTTTAAACAATCTTGTTTATACCATATAAATTATAAATCAAGCATATCATCATTCAGTATATCATAAAAACGAATTTACCTTTTAATCAAAAAATATATGATTCAAAAAAAATAAAGATGGAATTATTATTCACCTTGATTTAGATAAGTAGATTGGATTGAGATTGATTTCCCTGAAGCTTGATTCTCTAGCTTTTACTTTGTATTCCTCTTCTTCTCTTAACGGTCGGTCGTTCTATTATCATTTGATTTTCGTTTTCCAAAATGACGTGAATGGGAACTAAAATGATAGGAATGAAAATAAAAAAGGGTAAGGATCATTGGGCGGCAAAGTCCTAATATACCCTTATGTAATTTGATTAACCTAAAACCATTCTTTAGCCCATTAATTATTATATTAGGCTCGGCCTTAATTAATTAATTCAAGTCTAAATCCCCTTATCACTTAACATGTACATTGTTCAATTCAATTTATCTAATTAAATCTCATAAATAATGTTATCAAAAATTAGGGGTGTTACATGATTGCTCATTATTTTCAGCTTAGATCTATTCTCCACAATAAACAAAAAGTCTTAAGCTCTTAAGATTAGTAACATTTTTCTTAACTATTTAACATCTTATTATTCACTTGTAATTCCTTGTAATTGTAAGAGAGAACCATAGCAGGAGGTCTTCATAGTGGATGTAGGCAAGCTTAGTTGAATCATTCAATATCTTTGTGTCATTTAATTTAATTTGTTTTCTTTTATCCCGATTTTACGTTTTTAAGCCTAATGTTAGTAAGTACCCATTTCTTTCATAGATGCATTAGTCCAATTTTGAGGTTGGCTAATTTATTAGTCAACATTTTGGCACTATAAGGAGGGCCTCCCCTGAAAGCTTTCACCTTGTATCATCGTTTCTTCTCTACACAAATCTGTTATAAGTTGTTACCATGAAACCTGCTGTAGAAAACAAAGGTAACAACCCCAATGACCATGAGACCAAAAGTAGCACCATCGCCAGTGCCATCTACCACATCCATGGACTTAGCAATGACGTGTAGTAGAATGTGTTGTAGGATTAACTAATGTGGGAACTTTAGCTCATGAAATGAATGACCTAAGAACAAGTTTAGAGGTTTAAACAACTGTGAACTTTGTCCTACTAGCCTTGCCAGTGGTCGAACTGACTCCCTTTTAACATGTTCCCCCCAATGCTTATGATCTCATGAACATCATTATTGCACAAGATAGAGTAGTGTCTGAAACCCCGCTCGTGGATGTTTGTGCTCATCTAACAAGACAAGCTATGCATATCATGCTACTAACATTGACCCGGAGATAGCTATGAATAAGGAACTAAGACATCGTCATTCCTTCTCAATAGAACAACCATCTGCTTTTGAATGTCTACGGGCATCAGACGGAGCTCGAGACTTGAGGTTGGAGCATTTTAGTGGTAGTGCTCAAGCTGCTAGCAAAAAAGATGGAGCCACCTAGGCACACTATGGATACCATAGGAGTGTGGATAGGCCCAGATCAAGAGAGGGGTGGGTCAGACATTCATGGTCACCTTTACTACATAGTGATAGGAGGTCCTATTCCAACTCATCATCATTGTAACGACCCAAAATTCTGACTTTTGAGAATTGACATTAACACAACCATGTCACAAATTCGAGTGCCAAAAAATTGAATAATCATGATTTAAAGAAACAAAGATAAACAATAGAAACAACAGATTCTCACATACGCACGGATCAAATATAATTATACATCATAATTAACTTAAATAGTGTTCTACATGAAATAAGATATATACTAACCTAGCCAGGGACAGTTATAACTACCTGCCTCCATATGTGCCGGTACAAAATACATAAATCAATAACAGATAAACACTGCAGCGGAAATAACGGTAGATAATGTCTTCTAATGATCCAGCTCCAACCTCCATTTTCCATGGCTTCGGCTTCATAGCTCCAGCTTCCAAAATGCTCTGTACTAATCTAAATACTAGGCTGCCCGAAAAAATAGGGCACCCAGAGTTTAAGGAAAGGGAAAACACTCCAGGTTAGTCATGGGACTGGTGTGAGAAACTCAAAATACGCTTTGGAAAACAAATGGTATCTCATAAGACCACACTGGATAAAAACACAGAACGGGTTTTTACCTTACGATAACCAAAAGTGATTACGTCAAAATAATGGGATATTATTTTTAATGACATTGCTTTTCAAGTAAACTTATGAATCTTAGCCGAAATTGTTACATTCATTAAATTCCAGCATCTTGGTCTACAATCAAACTCTTACGGGTTCTTATTGGATATTGGATTCCATACTAGCAACCAAGGTAAAGGACTACCTTCCGTACTGTACACCTCTAGAGGGATGCACTTGGGTGTGAGTTCCCTACCCAATGCCTAAACAAGACTGTCTACCCAATCGATAGACCGAATACGCCATTTCCCCTGGTCGTTTTCGACCTTCCAAGAGCTCTCAAGTCACAACCTTTAGACCCAAATTATAGCGAGAGATCAGTTATATCCAAAACGGAAAATGTGGGCATTCATATAGGTGCTAAACCACGACTCATCTTGCCGCACGCCCTATTTCAATCACTCCCCATTTGATGATGCTCAAGGTAACACATTACCTTTTCATTTCAGCTTATTCACTCTGAATGCCACATTGTCAGAACTGCCAATTACTAATTGACTCCCATAAAAATACAACCTCCGAGCTCGTACGTCTCAGAGAAGGGTGTTAAGTTAAGAGAAGTGACCTTCTCCGCCACCAAACAAATGTACGTTTGCAAAAGTCAACGTTCATAATAATTGGAAATGCTTTGTCAGACATTCTCCCATGCAAGTCATCCAGGTAAAGGATGAACCGAAGGCACCACCCTACTGCATCCTAAGCATAGTAACCGTAGCCCTTGCATCATCGCATATCCCACAACAAGGAATCACTGCTATTTATTTACCTCGGGAGCAACTCCGAGGTTATCAACAAGAAACCCGCTTGCCGTAGAAGATCTCTGGTCTTCGACATCATAGTGATTTTCCATCTCAGTTTCTTCAATCATTTTTCCATTTCTGGAACGCCGTTCAATGATTCGAAGTGGTCTTCGGATCGGGACTTTACCTAAATCCGACCCCGGTTCCTTCGATATCAATTATCGAAATAAAATGTGTATATATGTATACAGAATCATTAAACCTCATTTAGTTTAATCACTTAACCCCTTTTTCTCAATTAGAATCGGTTCCTGATTGTAAAACATGAAGAGAATAATTTCCCAAGTGCAAACCCTGAAGGCCTAAACCAACATCAGATCGACACCCAGAAAACTACCCAACTTAACATCACAACAATCGAGTTCCAATTCCTTTTTGCTTATCCAGTTCCCTTTTCTTTATCTTGTCAAAACTTTTACATGATCTTTGACAAGTACTCGGATATACCTTTCGATCCGTTCCACCCCTCGTCTATGAAATAAACAAGGTCATATGGATTTCCCATCCTGTTAACTACCTTATTTGCTTTCTCAGATCTCAAAGGTGGGACAAGACGTATTCTTAGGTATTACCGCATACCGCTTTCTATTATTTACTTTAATTCTCATTCGAGATGATACCTCATTCATAACTTAAGTCTTCGATTTCAAACTCAGTTATTTATCCGCAAACAATGAGGCCTTCCAAGTTGGGGAACTATTTCCTCTCACACCATGGTTCGATCACATTCTTTATCCTTTAAATAGCAGTCGCTTCCATACCTCGAAGTCTAAAGCCACTTCCGTGCTTATTTCCAAATATTGTTTATTATTTAAACAATTCATTTGACTATAGAATTTGACCATTTTTTTAAGTCTTTAGAAAATTCCTAAATAAATCTTAAAAATCATAATTATTTATTATGAAATTATTCATAAAAGATTTGGATCAAAAACTCCTTCTGGTTCCTTAATTTCAAAATCCAATTCCTTAATCGCTAATGAATAGTGATTAACTAGGTCATTTTCCATAATTATACTTTTGATTAAGTATAAACTCATTTTTATATTCCAAACCCTCATTATTATATTAATAATGAATTTAGAAATTCATTTCATAATTTTCAGAATTATAAAACTCTACTTTTAAGAATCTGGATTTAACCGCTTTTACAACGACCTTTTTGAAAACTGTTTTACTCATAACTTGAGATTTTAAAAACAAAAACATAACTTTTCGGATCCATTTGAAATCTATTAACTTTACGGACAGAACGTTTCCTGTTTCAAGTCATTCTGAATTGAAACGCATTTTACACTTCCGTTCGAAATTACAGGTCGCATAACCGCGAACTGTTACTCTGGAAAATGCCTAAATTTGACCATTAGGTAAATTGTTTCGGACTTTTCCCCAGAACACTTCCGAAACACTTATAAGTGAATACAAGTCAGTATAAATATTTATCAAAATTTTCATAACTTTTAGTTACTATTTCCCCACCAATTTCTTTTATATGAGACTTAACTTTTCCGTATACACATGTAAAGGTAAGTGTGTCGTGTCTTCTTAATATACTTTTATAACACATCATCACATCCAAACAAGTCATTCAAGCATATCATATATCATTAACCATCATTAACTAACTTGTAAATGAATATGAACATATATATACTTGTTTACTAACTTTTTCTTAACTAACTTTTCATGTATGTTAATTAACTATCGAAATCATTAACCAATCATCATACTCAACCATCCAAACTTGTTTTTAACTTAATAATTCATGTCTAACATTCATTAGCATACAAAGCTATTTAAAGTTAGATTTCGTGGAGTTTTCTCACCAAAAGCTTTCCTAACTTTCACCAGATGTTCCTACGGTCAAAGCTCCACCATCCGATGTCTCAAAGCAAGTGAAATGACCTTCCTAACTCCCAAATGGTTCGGCCTAGGGTGGTATTTGGAGCTAGAGTGAGTTTGAGTGGATGATTCTTGGACAGTTGTTCTTAGAATGAAGAGAGGAGAAAGGTTGATGTATATATCGAAGAGTTTTGAGTTGTTTAGCTATGGTTTCTTGAGCTTGAGAGGATTTATGAAGAAGAAGATGAAAAAATGATAAAGGAGAGAAGAGAATGAGAGGGAGTTTGTATAGGATTAGTCTTAGGAATAAACTATAGGTATATGTCACTTCTTATCATCAATCAACACCATACCACATCACTTCACTCCATACCCTCATGTACCCGCCTACACCCCCCTTTTGCCATGCGTGTAGCCTCCCCACCTTTCCATACGTGTGTACCTCCTCTTGCCCTTGCATGATTGCATTAAATGAGAGGGTGAGTTGATGTGATGTTTTCCATACTCTTTTGTTTATTCTTTTCTTATGTATATTTAATATATATATATATATATGTATTCATATGCAACTATACTCTACATTGTACACATATATATACATGTTTTATTATTTGTTTATTTGTGTGTGATTACATACATATGTCTCATATATGTATACCGGTTACACACAACGTTCCGATGACGTTCAACAACTTCTACACGATATTCTATAGTGTATTTAAATTTCAAAAATCGGTCATATTTCTTATTATATTTTTCTCGATATAATTATGTAACCTGAGTTTATAAATAATATTTCCATTATTTTATATTAATTAAACATTTATTTAATTCACTATGAAATTAACAGATTAATATATTCCAATAAACTCAATAATTGAATATTCTATTCACTTGTATCTCTAATTTATATTAATAAATTTCCAGGTCGTTACATTCTCCCCTCCTTAAAAGAATTTTGTCCTCGAAATTTCCACACGAAGATAACTTCAAATAAATAGATATATATTCATACTGGTTTGAATACAAAAGGATACATAACTATTGACTACACCATAGGCGGTGAGTACACTTACAATCATTCCATTACTCATGGATCTGTTACCCTTCTAGTCTAAATTTGGGATATGCCTTCCGCACCCGATCTTCAGTTTCCCATGCGCAATCTGCAGGATCTCCACTCCACTGAACCAAAACCAGTTTCATAACCTTCCTTCTTAACCATTTCTCATTTTTATCGATGATTCGAAGAGGTTCTTTGACAACCGTCAAGTTTGGCTCTACCTCCAAATCTTCTTGTGCTGCTTCTTCAATCACAGATCCCGGGTCATGTACATACTTCCTCAACTGAGATACGTGAAATACATCATGCACACCCGCCAATCGTTCTGGCAACTAAACTTTGTATGCCAATGGGCCAATTCTCCCGAGAACATGAAAAGCTCCAATATATCTTGGAGCCATCTTACCGATTTTACCGAATCAGACTACTCCCTTCATAGGAGATACTTTTAGGAATATGTGATCCCCCACAGCATATTCGAAATTCCTTCATCTTTGATCTACATAGCTCTTTCGGCTGCTCTGACCTACTTTTAATTTCTTTTGGATCATATCAACTTTCTCTGTTGCTTCTCTTACCATATCAGGGTCAAGTATCAATTGATCACTAGTTTCTATCCAACATGCTAGAGATCTACACGGGCGACCATATAGTGCTTCGTACGGTGCCATCCCCATACTTGCCTAATAACTGTTGTTGTATGAAAACTCAACTAGGTACAAATAGTCTTCCCAAGATTCTCTGAAGTCTAGAACATAAGCTCTCAAAAGATCCTCTAGTACTCGGTTCACACTTTCTGTCTACCCATCCGTCTAGGGATGATATGTAGTGCTTATGTTCAGCTTCATTCCCAAAGCTGCTTGCAAAGTTACCCAGAAATAACTGGTAAACAATGGGTCTCGATCACTTACGATGCTAGTTGGGACTCCATACAGTCTAACAATTTCCTTCATATAAATTTCTGCCAGAGTTGCAGCTGTTCTTGTGGACTTAACTGGGATGAAATGCGCGTTTTTGGTTAAGCGGTCTATAACAATCTAGATCCCTTCATTGCCTCTCCTTGATCTTGGTAGTCCATCTATGAAGTCCACGGATATCTGATCCTATTTCCAACATGAAATTTCTAGCGGCCTAAGTAATCCAACAACCTCTTGTTGCTTGCTTTTAACCTGTTGACAATTAGCGCATCTGCTTACAAAAATAGATACGTCTCGTTTCATACCTTTGCACCAGAACGTGCGTTTCATGTCCTTGTACATCTTGTGGATTCTGGGATGGATAGTAAGCTTAGCCTGATGGCATTCGATCGACACTTCCCATCTCATGTCATCCACTTTCGAAACACATATTCTTCCGTTCATCCTCAAAATTCCATGCTTGTCTACCTTGAAGCTTTTATTTTCTCTGTTTTCTACCACTTCAATGAGTCTTAACATAAATGGATCATTCTTCTACTCATTGGCTAACCTTTTTAAGAGAGTCGGAGTTATAACTAGGCATGCTATTACATCATGCTTCCTGCTCAACGCATCTGCCACTACATTGGCCTTTCCTTGCATATATAAAATTTCCAAATCATATGATGCCAAAAATTCCAACCAATGATGTTGCCTCATGTTTAGATCTCTTTGAGTAAAAAGATATTTCAGAGATTTATGATCCTTGTATAGGTCAAATTTTTCTTCTAAGAGATATATGTCTCCACATCTTCAATGCGAAAACAATGGCTAGTAGTTCCAAGTCATGGGTTGCATAATTCCTCTCGTAGGACTTCAATTACTTGCTTGCATAGGCGATTACCTTACCATGTTGCATAAGTACCACTCCTACGGCTTCTATACAAGCATCGGTGTATACTGTCATGCCACCGTTATTACCTGCTATCGTCGATACTGGAGCTGTTGTCAACTTTTCTTTCAATGCCTTGAATGCTTCCTCGCACTTCGGCGTCCACTCGAATTTCACATCCTTTCTGGTCAGCTTTGTTAGGTGTGAGGCAATCTTTGAGAAGTCATGTTTTAATCTCCTATAACATGCTGCCAAACCTAAGAAACTTCGGACATCCCTTAGATTTTAAGGTTGCCTCTAATCTAGAATAGTCGTGATCTTACACAGATCCACTAAAACTCCCTCTCTGGAAACAACATGTCCAAGGAATCTTACTTCCATTTCCCAAATGTGACATTTGGAAAACTTAGCCTTGAGAACATTCTTTCTTAATATTTCTAAAACAATTTATAGATGTTCAGCGTGTTCTTCTATTTTTGAGTATATAAGAATGCCATCTGAAAGCAGCAAAAGGAATGTTGTCTTCAGCTATCCTTAATTGATGAAATCCGGTAGCCAGATCCATCTTCAAAAATACCCGAGCACCATGCAATTAATCAAACAAGTCATCTATCCAAGGCAGAGGATACTTGTTCTTTATGGTTTGTTTGTTTAGGTCTCGATAATCTACACAGAGTCTATAAGAACCATCTGATTTCTTAACAAAGACTACTTCCGGTCCCCATTGTGAACAACTCGGTCTTATCAGTCCTTTTCTTAATAGGTCATTAGTTTGAATTCTCAGTTCCTCTTTCTCCCTTGGAGCCATCTTTCGCATACGGTGAATAATTTCTCTTGCTCACTGAATCAAATCAATTCGAAACTCGATCTCCCGATGTGGTGGTAGAGTTTTCACCTCTTCAAACACATTTGAAAATTCTTTCACCACTGGTATCTCTTCTTGGCTCTTTTGAAATAAATTTAGTGCATATAAGAAACTATCTCTTATCGAGCTAGATCCTTTACATAACAGTTTATACTTCTTTCCCAGCTTACTCTCGAATTCCACTATTCTCTCAACGCAATTTAGATTCGCTTTATACTTGGTCAACCACTCCATACCAAGTATCATCTCAAATCCAATAAAATCTAAAACCATAAGATCGCATGGAAAGGTTCGGGAAAGATAGGAAATTCGAACTTTCTCACATATCAAACAAACAAATATCAGTCGGTCCTCCAATCGGGTGAGATACTCTAGCAGGGATATCTATTTGCATTGGGGTCATATTTAATCTTTCTACTAATGCTTCAAAAATGAAATTATAGGAGGCTCCCGTATAAAACTCTTACTAGTTCATCGTTAATGAGAATTTACCTTTCCTTTGCCTTTGTCCTTCCTGGATGTAGAAGGTTTGTCTTCAATCGCATATATCTTCATCTGCTCTCCTCTCTGCAACAGTGGGCACTTGTCCTTAAAATATCCTGGTTGATGGCAGTTGTAGCAGAGATTCTGTTTGACCACTGGTGCAGCTTGGCCATGTTGTTGCTTTGGCACCTTCAGCTTTTGCAACTCCTTGCATAGTGACCCTTTTCTCCACAATTATAGCATTCTCCACCCTTCTTCCTTGCTTGTGTGGCCAATTGTCTTTTCTTTTTATTCGGACCCTTGTAGTCGATGTTCTTCTGCACTATTATGGCAACTTCATTGTCTAAGGTCTCGTATCAGTAGGACATATCGACAAACTCTATGAAGGTTTCCTTGATAAGCCCGGTCATTCGGCTTTGGTATTTCCTTTTCATCCCTTTGATGTACTTCGCATTCTTCTTCAGCGGTGTTCCTATCAGTTTTGGGCCAAAATGGGAAAGTTCATTAAACTTGGTGGTGTATTCCTCAATTGACAGTTCTCCTTGAGTAATATCGATGAAGTTCTAGTATATTTGGGCTTTCCCTACTTTCGGTATATATTGTTCCTGGAAAAATTCCTTGAACCTTGCCTAAGAGAAGTCATCCTCAGCCTCAACTAAAGTCCTTGATTCCCACCAGGCTAATGCTTCAACTTGTAGTTTCCAGGTTGCCAGAAATCGCTTTTGGTCATCCTCCAAACCTAATCCCCTGAAGATCTTTTCGCACATTTTCAGCCAGACTTGTACTTCTGATATCGACGCAGTCCCTTGGAAAGTTTTACCCCCTAGTCCGGTATACTTCTTATAAAGCATAGTAAAGTCGACTATCGGCTGAACATCAGCCATTACCTCTTGTACAACTGTTTCTTCTTGAACTTGATCATTAACATTCGGTGCCCTCATATTTGCATTCGAAGCTCGAACATTTGCATTTTGGATTTCCCCATTTGTCTGATCACTCCCACTGCCTGCCATGGTTCGTTAGGTTCTTCTAATATCCATACCTGCCACCTGAATATAGCAAGATCTGTTTAGAATACATAGAAGCAAGATAACCTTTGGGAAAACAATAAGCAGGATTTAATCCAAGTATTATTATTATTATTATTCGAATAAAATTTACAAATACAGACTTGTATATACACTCAAGCTCGTTCTAGGGTGTGACTAACCCTATCTCTAACAAGATACCCATCCTAGGATATTACTGATCCTATTTCTGATGAGTTTAACCCAGCTAGGCTTTTAGATATTTTATAACCTAAGCTCTGATACCAAGCTGTGACGACCCAAAATTCTGACTTTCGAGAATTGACATTAACACAACCATGTCACAAATTCGAGTACCAGAAAATTGAATAATCATGGTTTAAAGAAATAAAGATAGACAATAGAAACAACAGATTCTCACATACGCATGGATCAAATATAATTCTACATCAGAGTTAACTTAAATAGTGTTCCACATGAAATAAGATAGATACTAACCCAGCCAGGAACAATTATAACTACCTGTCCCCACATGTGCCAGTACAAAATACATAAATCAATAACACATAAACACTACAGCGGAAATAACGGTAGATAATGTCTTCTAATGATCCAGCTCCAACCTCTATTTGCCATCGCTTTGGCTCCATAGCTCCACCTTCCAAAATTATTCATACTAATCTAAATACTAAGCTGCCCGAAAAAATAGGGCACCCAAAGTTTAAGGAAAGGGAAAACACTCCGGGTCAGTCATGGGACTGGTGTGAGAAACTCAAAATACGCTTTTGAAAACAAAGGGTATCTCATAAGACCATGCCAGATAAAAACACGGAATGGGTTTTTACCTTATGATAACCAAAACTAATTATGTCAAAATAACGAGATATTTTTTTAATGACATTGTGCTTTTTGAAAATACTTTTCAAGTAAACTTATGAATCTTAGCCGAAATTGTTACATTCATTAAATTCCAGCATCTTGGTCTACAATCAAACTCTTATGGGTTCCTATTGGATATTGGATTCCATACTAGCAACCAAGGTAAGGGACTACCTTTCGTACAGTACACCTCTAAAGGGATGCACCTGGGTGTGAGTTCCCCACCCAATGCCTAAACAAGACTGTCTACCAAATCGATAGACCTAATACGTCATTTCCCCCGGTCATTTCTGACCTACCGAGAGCCCTCTCATTACAACCTTCAGAGCCGAAATATATTGGGAGATCAGTTATATACAGAAAGGAAAATGTGAGCATTCTTATGGGTGCTAAACCATGACTCATCTTGCCGCACTCCCTGTTTCAATCACTCCCCATTTGATGAGGCTCGAGCTAATGCATTACCTTTTCATTCCAGTCCTTCACTCTGAATGCCACATTGCCAGATCCACCAATTACTAATTGACTCCCACCAAAATACAACCTCTGAGCTCGTACGTCTCAGAGAAGGGTGTTAAGCTAAGAGAAGTTTCCTTCTCCACTACCAAACAGATGTACGTTTGTAAAAGTCAACGTTCGTAATCATTGGAAATGCTTTGTCAGACATTCTCCCATGCATGTCACCTAGGCAAAGGATGAACCGAAGGCACCACTCTACTACATCCCTAATTGCAGTAGCCGCAGCCTTGCATCATCGCAGATCCCGCAACAAGGAATCACTGCTATTCATTTACCTCGGAAGCAACTCTGAGGTTATCAACAAGCAACCCGCTTTCCGTAGAAGATCTCCAGTCTTTGATGTCATAGAGATTTTCCATCTCGGTTTGTTCAACCATTTGTCCATTTCTGGAACGCTGTTCATTGATTCGAAGTGGTCTTCGGATCGGGACTTTACCCTAAATTTGACCCTGGTTCCTTCGGTATCAATTATCGAAATAAAATGTATATACAGAATCGTTAAGCCTCATTTAATTTAATTTCTTAACCCCTTTTTCGCAATTAGAATTAGTTCCTGATTGTAAAGCATTAAGGGAATAATTTTCGAAGTCCAAACCCCAAAAGCCTAAACCAACATCAGATCGACACCTAGAAAACTACCCAACTTAACATCACAACAATCGAGTTCCAATTTCTTTTCGCTTATCCAGTTCCCTTTTCTATATGTTTTCAAAACATTTACATTACCTTTGGCAAGTACTCGAATATACCTTTCGATCCGTTTTCGTCAAAGAAATAAACAAGGTCAGATGGATTTCCCATCCTATTTACTACCTTGTTTGCTTTCTCAGATCTCACAGGTGGAACAAGATGTACTCTTAGGTATTACCACATACCCCTTTTTGTTATTTACTTTAATTCTCGTTCAGAGATAATACCTCATTCATAACTTAAGTCTTCGATTCCAAACTCAGTTATTTATCAGCAAACAATGAGGCCTTCCAAGTTGGGAACTATTTCCTCTCATACCTTGGTTTGATCACATTCTTTATCCTTTAAATAACAGTTGCTTCCATACCTCGAACTCTAATGCCACTTCCGAGCTTATTTCCGAATATTGTTTATTATTTAAATAATTCATTTGACTATAGAATTTGACCATTTTACTAAGTCTTTAGAAAATTCCCAAATAAATCTTAAAAATCATAATTAATATTTATGAAATCATTTATTAAAAGATTTGGGCCAAAAACTCCTTCCGGTTCCTTAATTTCAAAATCCAATTCCTTAATCGCTTGTAAATATTGATTAACTAGGTCATTTTCCTTCATTATACTTTTGATTAAGAATAAACTCATTTTTATCTTCCAAAACCTCATTATTATATTAATAATGAATATAGAAATTTATTTCATAATTTTAGAATTATAAAACTCTACTTATAAAAATATGGATTTAACCGCTCTTACATCGACTTTTTTGAAAACTATTTTACTCATAACTTGAGATTTTCAAATCAAAAAATTAACTTTTCAGATCCATCTGAAAGCTATTAACTTTACAGACAAAACGTTTCCCGTTTTAAGTCATTCCGACTTGAAACGCATTTTACACTTCCGTTCGAAATTACAGGTCGCATAACCGTGAACTGTCACTTCGGAAAATGCCCAAATTTGACCATTTGGTAAATTTTTCTGGACTTTTCACTGGAACAATTCCAAAACACTTATAAGTGAATACGAGTAATTATAAACGCTTATCAAAATTTTCATAACTTTTAGTTACTATTCCCCCACCAATTTCTTTTATATGAGACTTAACTTTTTCGTATACATATGTAAAGGTAAGTGTGTCGTGACTTCTCAATATACTTTTATAATACATCATTACATCCAAACATCATCACATCCAAACAAGTCATTCAAGCATATCATATATCATTTACATTATTAACTAACCTGTAAATGAATATGAACTTATATATACTTGTTTACTAACGTTTTTCTTAACTAACTTTTCATGTATGTTAATTAACTATCCAAATCATTAACCAATCATCATACCCAACTATCCAAACATGTTTTGAACTTAATAATACATGTCTAACATTCATTAGCATACAAAGCTATTTAAAGTTAGATTTCATGGAGTTTTCTCACCAAAAGCTTTCCTAACTTTCACCAGATGTTCCTACGGTCAAAGCTCCGCCGTCCGATGTCTCGAAGCAAGTGAAATAGCCTTCCTAACTCCCAAATGGTTCGGCTTAGGGTGGTATTTGGAGCTAGAGTGAGTTTGAGTGGATGATTCTTAGATGGTTGTTCTTAGAATGAAGAGAGGAGAAAGATTGATGTATATATCGAGGAGTTTCGAGTTGTTTAGCTATGGTTTCTCACAAAGGAAGCCATTAATGGTTTCTTGAGATTGGGAGGATTTATGAAGAAGAAGATGAAAAAAATGATAAAGGAGAGAAGAGAATGAGAAGGAGGGTTTATATAGGATTAGTCTTAGGAATAAACTATAGATATATGTCACTTCTTATCATCAAATCAACACCATACCACATCACTCCATACCCTCATGCACCTGCCTACACCTCTCTTTTCTGTGCGTGTAGCCCCCCACCCACCTTTCCTTGCGTGTGTAACCCTTCCTTATCCTTGCCATGCTTCCATTAAATGAGAGGGTGAGTTGATGTGATGTTTTCCATACTCTTTTGTTTATTCTTTTCTTATGTATAATATATATATATATTCATATGCATCTATACTCAACATTATACACATATATATACATGTTTTATTATTTTTTTATTTGTGTGTGATTACATACATATGTCTCATGTATGTATACTGGTTACACACAACGTTCCGATGATGTTCAACAACTTCTACATGATATTCTATAGTGTATTTAAATTTCAAAAATCGGTCATATTTCTTATTATATTTTTCTTGATATAATTATGTAACATGAGTTTATAAATAATATTTCCATTATTTTATATTAATTAAACATTTATTTAACTCACTATGAAATTAACCGATTAATATATTCCAATAAACTCAATAATTGAATATTCTATTCACTTATATCTCTAGTTTATATTTATAAATTTTTAGGTCGTTACAATCACCACCATCACACTCCCTCCCTTCATCGATCTCCAACTCTACCAAGACAGTGGTTGAGCCCACAGTTGGTCATTGACCAAATAATACCGTAGTAAGTTAATTGCAGCATACAGAGAAAATAAACATCCTTCGCCAGTAGCATAATAAAATGCAAGCTTGGAACATCAGTGGCAAAGCTCTTTCTAACGACGAGAATAGTGAGCCATTTTCTAAGGAAATCTGAACATCTACATTCATAAGCGTTATACCTTCCTGCCTGTTGACATGTATGATGGGACGCCTGACCCGTCAGATCACATTATTGCGTTTAACTCCATCAAATGTGTTGTATAGATTTTCGACCCAACAAAGTGCCTACTGTTCCGCTCCACACTTATAGGATCGACCTCCTACTGATTCGTCTATCTACAATCGGGCAGTATCCATTCTTGGGCCTAGCTATGTATAGATTTCACGACCAGGTTCGAGCATCAAAGACCCATGTTAAGATTGCTAGTGAATTAGCCAACATCAGACAGTGACTGATCGAGAGTGTACGATCATATGTCAACTGCTTAACAAAGAATTCACCCGGGCTAGAGGTGGTGATAAGAATAGCCGGGTCATGGTCATTTTGCTAGGGGTTAGGTATAGGTTGAGAGTATGGAAGGAGCTTCAAAAGCAGTCGACTGCATCCCTGACTAACTTCTATCAATTTTAAAATGGAATTATGAGGATGGAGGATGTGGATCTTTCTGACAGACAGCGATAATGAAACCTGGCATATCAGTCAAGCCGGTCCCTATGAAAATACTAACCGACAAGGCAATGATAGGCATAACAATGCAAAGTTGTGAACAAAGAATGATACCCAATACAAGTCCAGGTAAACTAACTATGCTACTTTGAATAGGGATATGGAGACAGTATATGTCACAACCAAGGTGTAACGACCCGATATTTTGTACCATTCGCATCCGCACATGTCGGACTTGAATAATTCAAAATACCGCGTTGTTAATTTAAATTTGGCAAAACTGAACATATACAGTAAATATATAATCGCAGATCACAAACACAGAGTAATAATATGCAGCGGAAATAAAAGAGGTAGTAGTTCATGAAGCTACTATATAAATATATAAGTTACATCAGAGTTAAACCAGATACAACGGAAGAGTAATACGATACATCAGATACAAATCAGAATACATCACTGGAATCATCAAATACTGAAAGCAGAATAGATGGCTGGATCTTCAAGCAAAGCTCCAACTTCAAAGGTGAGTCTCGAATACTGGTACACTCAGTTTGACCCGAGCGTAAAGCAAAACACAAGACACTCGAGTTAGGATTAACATTCTTATGTCAATAAATCCAACTCAAGTGAAATAACAACTGAAATACAAGTAACTCAAAGGATGTTTGGAATAACCATCCTTTAAGGATCCGTTAAACTATCTACTATGTAATAGTGTACGCTAAGTAGATAATGTCTATCAGTAATATAAGGTATCAAAATAGTGCTAAGGCGTTACCATTATCCCCCTTAACACATTTTATATAAGCGTTATAGTCTATACATCACTGTAAACTCCACCGTAAACTAGTGGGATATTAGGGAGTACTCCATAGGTATAACACAAAACAAATTCGTAGTGGTCGCGTATATAGGGATCCAAGTATGACAAGGCACATGAGGCAATACCCAAGGTAGTGAAACTACCGTTTGCCTGATCCGGACTGGTGAGAACGCATCGCCGCAGCGATCGCAACACCGCGAAACAACACTCCCAAAATCAAGGGTGCACCAATCGACAACAAGTAATGAGTAGTTTTCGAAGAAGTGTGTTCGCTCGAGGTAGCTAACCCCCATTTGGCCCGGCACGGCTCTTGTTTTAGTCATTTCCAATTTGACACAAGTGTCAAGGCTATCCATTATCGTTCTCTTTCTTCAATCATCACGTACATCATTCCAACCACTTCATTCTGGATCACACTCCGCGTGTAGTTATTAAAGTGGTTTTCGGTTTAGACAGTGAGTATGTCCCTAACCGATTCCGGTCTCTTTAATAACTTTCGTAACTATTACACCGATTGGTGGTTTAATAAATTTTAAAACCAAATCAATTTCAATTTCCAATAGAATTTGTAAACCAATATTTCATTTCTCTTTCTAAATCAATTTCCATAATTTACGTTTCAAAACTTCCACATTCATACTTTCAAAATCTTATAATTCAATTTCGATTTCTATTTAAAACAATTAAAATATTGATTCAAGTTCGTATATAAGTTTCATTCCGAAATCATTTAAATCAATTTAATTTAACATTCAAATCAATTTAAATTCATTTATCGATTCATTCAATATTCGTTAGGTTAATTTATCCTTCAAAACAATTTCTATTTAACTTCCAATTTATTAAATCAATTATTTAAGTTCAACTCCATTGTATCAAAACTTACAAATAGCATTAAATTAAATTCATCAAATCAAATTCTTTACATTTCAAGTCTTACATTAATTTCAATAAAACACATTTTATTTCTTGTTAGAGAAATTCAATTTCACTTATTTAGTTACATAGTTACAATTTCAAAACTCAATTAATAAAGAAACTTAATTTCACTTATTCAAGAAGTTCAATTTCACTTATCAAAGGATTCAATTTTATTTAATTATTAAATAATTCAACTTATTAAATTATTAAATAATTTCAAACTTAATTCAATCATTTCTTAAATTAAACAACGTTCTTTCATCAATTACTTTGTTAATATTTTGTTTCAGATTTAAATATTAACATTTTCCTTTCATAAAATTTCAAATTCCAACTTCATTTCAAAACCTTATCATTTATTCAAATAAAATCTTTATTATATTTTAAATCAAATTATTGACCAATCGGGTTTTATTTAATTCTCTATCCTAGGTCAAAGTTCAATTTAGGTATTTATCATTTCAACCCGATTCCAATTCAGTTCACAAATCAAAGCATAACAAAGGGAACTTGCAGTGTGATAACAGGGATGGTGTCAAAGTAAATAAACGAGCAATAACAACAACCAATATCAATCCAATAGTCAATTCAAATAATCCCGAAATAATTGTATTAATTCACATTGTTGTTGTGCAAATTAATATAATTATTTCTAGAATCTACACTATCATTTCATGTAGATTAAAGATTATTACATTAATATTTAAATGGTTCTTCACTTGTCATTCATTATTCAATTTTATATTACATAAATTATACAACATACATTCAATGGTTCAAGTGTAGTTAACACTATTCTACGTGTCAATTTATTTAACATTTAAAGGGGGTCATATTATACACATTTAACTAATCAAATTCAACATTTAACTATCCTACATCAAGTTCAATTGCATACTATTTATCATTTTAATATTAACAATTTAACATCCAATATAAACATCAACAATCCATCAACTATCAGCCAAACTGTATTATCATCGCATAAATAATTAACAGATAATGGTGTTAGATGACACAGGTGAACTGATACAGGTAATAGCATATATAACATTGTAATTAACTAACAGCAGAATATTTCCATTGTCGTTTCAATTGAAATCAAACTTAATAAATAAAAGAACGTTAATCGTAAGTGATTGCTCACCTTTCGAAGCTAGAGAAGAACAAGAATCAGATGATTTACCAATCCAAAGCAAAGGTAGATTGAACGCGAATTTGACAAGAAAAGCTGATAATAGAAATTGACGAAACCGAATCAGAACTGGATCGATAAAATTTTTGGTACAAGTGAATTGATATAGGTATAACATATAAAATTTTACATATATATACAAAAGTCATATTCTAATTTCAAACATTTATTAATAAAATATATACATGTATTTCAAAACTCGCTGTTTTATATCTTACAACACATAAAACAAAGTCTCTATATGTAAATTTAAACCAAAAAAAATATATGCTTATATATATAACAAATTTACATAAACATACATTAAAGCTCATATAACTTATGTAACAAATTATATACTTTATAACATATAAACCGTAAACACACTATAAATAAATAACACTATATAAACAACATTTTTTATATATAATATATAATGCCTTTCGCAACTTATGAGCTGTAACATATATATAACAAACATAAGCTTATAGATAATAACTTACTATAACCAACATATGTATGACACATAGCTATATATATGACATAGAATATATATTCACCTATATATAACTTATATATAAATATACGCGTTGCCAAATTTTATAACATATAAATGCTGACTGAAAGAAGAAATCTGTTACTGAACATTATTACTTAATATGTACTCAAACGCAACCTATATATGCATAACCTACAGTACACATACATAAAAATCAATAAAACTGAAAACAACCTATCAATGTGCTAACTTATGGACTTACTTGTCTTATATATTATAATACTGTAACCATTTACAATATACACCAGATTTATGTAAATTATCCAAAAATTTACATACTTAAATATATATATATGCTATAATAACTTATACTTACAACATTTAGAAATCAATAAAAAATAAATAAATAAATAAATAAATAAAAATCAATATAAACAACAAAACCTTTCATAAACTTGAGAAACCAAACTGCTGTATACAGATATAACAAATACATAAACCTACTTTTATATAAAAAATATAAACAAATGCATAACTTCACATATATAAAATATATATATCCTTTAAATCAGAAGTTATAAACCCATATTATAAAATATATATTGTACCATATATAATAATGTAACATATGTAACTTTGAATATAACAACAGATGTATATTATAAAAATCTATCTGTACTATTCTACTATAAAAGAAATGAAATCAGATATATATATATATATATATATATATATATATATATAAATTATGTAGTGACAACCTATGCAAACGATGCTAATGTAAACCTATCTATATATAAGTAATAGGTGTGTATATATATAACATAGCTCACGCACATACATAAAAATATTAAATGCAATAGTATATTACCTTAAATAAATCACACATATAAGAGAGGAATATGCAACGGAGACAGGCCGAGAGGTGAAACGACCTATGAAGAGAAGCTGCCGCATGGAGGTCGAGCAGCAGTAGCGGACTGGAGCGGCTGCTCGTGCATCTAGGCAAGGTGGAACTGCCTCCACTGCCATGCGTTGCTCGAGTGGCGGAGATGCTCGGCAAAGAGAATGGGAGAGGTAGACT
This sequence comes from Allium fistulosum, assembly GCA_030737815.1. NCBI lineage: Eukaryota > Viridiplantae > Streptophyta > Magnoliopsida > Asparagales > Amaryllidaceae > Allium > Allium fistulosum. Next base: position 99,366,893 of record CM060906.1, on the reverse strand, counting down.
TCGGACATGGTGGGTTGGCAGTGCTTGTTGCGAAGTGGTGGAGCTGGTGGTGAGTAGGGAAGAGGAAAAGGAAGACAAGGCGGAAGATGAAGGAGGGGAGGCCAAGAATAGCTTTTGGGACGCGTACTAAGGTATGGGAAGAGGGAAAAAGATGATGAGCTGGCAATTGAAAAGGGAAGATAAAGGAAAAATGCAAGCTTGCAAAAGCTTTTTTTTCTCGAAATTATGAGCAGAGCAGAAGAATGAGAGGAACCGGAAAATGAAGTGAACCAAAATATTGAATATGTTGGGAATAGGAAGAGTGAACAGATTCTCAAAATTATCAATTAAAAAAACTGTTTGTTCTTTCGATAAATAGTTGAAGGGTCATAGAAAACCAACAGTTTAAAATGTATACCAGTACGATTAACCGTTTAACAATTTCATCGCATACCGAGTTTCCGAAATACACAAATGAATACACTGTTGAGATCAATACGATGAGACGAATAAAACGGTATACCGATATTGGTGGTTCGATTGAATTATAAAAATTCGAATTTTTTACTAGCGAAAAATGCAGCAAAAACGTAGAAAAATATGATCGACGGAGCGAAAGAAATCCGAATTTGGAAAACGAAAAATGACGTCTTGCTCAGAAGATGGTTTAGAATTTTTCTATGTAAAAATATTTAGGTTTCGAAAACGTTTTATTTTTATCGCTTTTTAACTAATTAAATTGAAGTAAATTTACGCGCGAAATAAACTTTCATATTTTCGGACGAAAATTTACCAGTTGCTATGTTTAACTAGACGCATTCCAAATACCAAATTTTAATTTTAAAATTTTATCATTTACCGTTTCACACAAATTCAGTTAATTTAAATTAATTAAAACCATTTAAAATATCCGGGTTGTTACACTCTCCCCCACTCAAAACTTTTCATCCCCGAAAAGGAATGAGGTAGGAGAATAGAAACAACCAGAAAGAAAAATAGATTTGAAATACAAAATAACAATTAATTTGAACCATATAAATTCAAATTTAAATTAATTGATATTCAATAATTGATTTAATCCATTTGATTTCACTAAAATCAATCTCAACTATTTCTAAATTCATTATCTTATTATCCAATTATCTTAAATTTACAATTTCTAAAACCATAAATTTGAATAGTCTTTTATTATAATCATATTTTTTCAGCAATTTAAATTCTTCTTTACTCCAAATTATTGTTAAATTTATTCTACTTAATATATCTAATCACATATATTTAACTCATATAAATTAATTTAAACCATAAAGGTTTCGATTTAAATTAATTTATATTTACTAATTGCTTTTAAATTCAAGGTATTTTCATAAGTTGATCAAATTTCAATTTATTAATTCTTTCAAAACAAATTTATTAATTCTTTCAGAACAAATTTATTTCATTATTAACTGAGTTTTACTTATTATCCTATCTAACTCTATTAACATCTTTATAATCAAAATTTAGTGTATAACATTTCTTATAAACCCTCAAATTTTATTTATAAAGACATTTTTATATTGTATATTATCCAATTACATTTAACTTCTGAATAATTTAGGTAAATTATATTGTAATGCAATTTAGCACTATACAAATAAAATTTCAAATTCAACTATTTCAAGTTTAAATACTTATTCAAAATTTAGTTTTATTTATAATTGAAAACATCCTTTAACATGATTTTTTTTAAGAATTTAATTTTCGTTTAATTTCAAACCCTTTAGAAATAATTATGTATATATTATATATATTAAATCAAATTAAACATAAAATAATATACCCAAATTTATATAAATCAAGTCATACTTAAGAAATTCAAATCAAACATATTTTTCCAAAACAAAACCGTAGCAATACTACAGAATGGTTTCTCCTCTTCGAAACTCGAAAATGAATGTCGATGATGCGGCCGCCATCACTGAAATTATTTTCCAGCGACAAAGAGAAGAGCACTGGTTTCAACATTTTAAAATTCTTTGAAAATGATTTATATTCGAAAATATTTTAAATACTATACACTTTAAAACTTTCAAATCAAAGTTTGAAATCACCAGAAATTAAATTCTCAAATTCTTTATTTAAATTCCATTCAAATCCCAAATCAAATTATAACCAAGTTTCATAAATTCATTTAATTATATTATGCAATAATCAATGGTTTACAAAACAATAAATGAAAATCAAATATTATTATTTCTGACAACAAATTCATTAACAATTTAATTTCAGAAAACTTATATTTATATATAATATAATCATACAAAACTTTTATTTTATTTACCAAATTTGAAAACGATATTGTATCAGTTTGCTCTGCTCAAGTGTTTTGGAAATCCTATCGATAGCGTTGATCAGACGAATCGATCGAAAACCCAAATCAACATCAACAACTCAAACAACACAATGTATATTAAAACATTTTAAAATATTAATTTACAAATACACTTCCTCGCTCGACGATACAAGGATGGATTCAAAGCAAGGATAGAGATTCAAATTTGATGGACTCAAATCAAGGAGAATTCTGATTCGGAGATAAGTTCGAAACATAAGAAAGGATGATTAAATAACGAAATAAGAAGATGGATAAGTTCATATAAATCACGGGCAACCTTAACCGGGTCGACCGTGACTTCATGAATAAGATCGATGTGGAATTCCGAGGTAAATCGACATTCGATCTCAAGAAATAGAATTCAGGTATAGCAGGAGATAGATAGCATCGTAAACCGAGGATATAGAAATCTACGGTGAATCGATGCCAATTGTAAAGGAGTTTTACCCATTTACAAAATTTCGAAGATTGGCGAGACCGCCGATCCATTATAAAGATCATTCAAAGTGGAGTTATAAGATGCTACAGAATTGAAAGAAGAAGAATAGTGAGGAGCACGAATGGATTTCAGAACCGAGGGGAACGTTCCAAAATTCAAAGGAATTGAGTCAAAGGAAGAGATTGGAACTTGAATGAGAGTGACTATGTAAATACATTTACCCTATATGCTAAGTTTTGCCTAGAGCTACCAAAGCTTTGATACCAACTGTAATGACCCGATATTTTGTACCATTCGCATCCGCACATGTCGGACTTGAATAAATCAAAATACCGCGTTGTTAATTTAAATTTGGCAAAACTGAATATATACAGTAAATAAATAATCACATATCACAGACACAGAGTAATAATATGCAGCGGAAATAAAAGAGGTAGTAGTTCATGAAGCTACTATATAAATATATAAGTTACATCAGAGTTAACCAGATACAACGGAAGAGTAATACGATACATCAGATACAAATAAGAATACATCATTGGAATCATCGAATACTGAAAGCAGAATAGATGGCTGGATCTTCAAGCAAAGCTCCAACTTCAAAGGTGAGTCTCGAATACTGGTACACTCAGTCTGACCCGAGCGTAAAGTAAAACACAAGACACTCGAGTCAGGATTAACATTCTTATATCAATAAATCCAACTCAAGTGAAATAACAACTGAAATACAAGTAACTCAAAGGATGTTTGGAATAACCATCCTTTAAGGATCCGTTAAACTATCTACTATGTAATAGTGTACGCTAAGTAGATAATGTCTATCAGTAATATAAGGTATCAAAATAGTGTTAAGGCATTACCATTATCCCCCTTAACATATTTTATATAAGCGTTATAGTCTATACAGCACTGTAAACTCCACCGTAAACTAGTGGGACATCAGGGAGTACTCCATAGGTATAACACAAGACAAATTCGTAGTGGTCGCGTATATAGGGATCCAAGTATGACAAGGCACATGAGGCAATACCCAAGGTAGTGAAACTACCGTTTGCCTGATCCGGACTGGTGAGAACGCATCGCCGCAGCGATCGCAACACCGCGAAACAACACTCCCAAAATCAAGGGTGCACCAATCGACAACAAGTAATGAGTAGTTTTCGAAGAAGTGTGTTCACTCGAGGTAGCTAACCCCCATTTGGCCCGGCACGGCTCCTGTTTTAGTCATTTCCAATTTGACACAAGTGTCAAGGCTATCCATTATCGTTCTCTTTCTTCAGTCATCACGTACATCATTCAAACCACTTCATTCTGGATCACACTCCGCATGTAGTTATTAAAGTGGTTTTCGGTTTAGACAGTGAGTATGTCCCTAACCGATTCTGGTCTCTTTAATAACTTTCGTAATTATTACACCGATTGGTGGTTTAATAAATTTCAAAACCAAATCAATTTCAATTTCAAATAGAATTTGTAAACCAATATTTCATTTCTCTTTCTAAATCAATTTCCATAATTTACGTTTCAAAACTTCCACATTCATACTTTCAAAATCTTATAATTCAATTTCGATTTCTATTTAAAACAATTCAAATATTGATTCAAGTTCGTATATAAGTTTCATTCCGAAATAATTTAAATCAATTTAATTTAACATTCAAATCAATTTAAATTCATTTATCGATTTCATTCAATATTCGTTAGGTTAATTTATCCTTCAAAACAATTTCTATTTAACTTCCAATTTATTAAATCAATTATTTAAGTTCAACTCCATTGTATCAAAACTTACAAATAGCATTAAATTAAATTCATCAAATCAAATTCTTTACATTTAAAGTCTTACATTAATTTCAATAAAACACATTTTATTTCTTGTTAGAGAAATTCAATTTCACTTATTTAGTTACTTAGTTACAATTTCAAAACTCAATTAATAAAGAAACTTAATTTCACTTATTCAAGAAGTTCAATTTCACTTATCAAAGGATTCAATTTTATTTAATTATTAAATAATTCAACTTATTAAATTATTAAATAATTTCAAACTTAATTCAATCATTTCTTAAATTAAACAACGTTCTTTCATCAATTACTTTGTTAATATTTTGTTTCAGATTTAAATATTAACATTTTCCTTTCGTAAAATTTCAAATTCCAACTTCATTTCAAAACCTTATCATTTATTCAAATAAAATCTTTATTATATTTTAAATCAAATTATTGACCAATCGGGTTTTATTTAATTCTCTATCCTAGGTCAAAGTTCAATTTGGGTATTTATCATTTCAACCCGATTCCAATTCAGTTCACAAATCAAAGCATAACAAAGGGAACTTGCAGTGTGATAACAGGGATGGTGTCAAAGTAAATAAACGAGCAATAACAACAACCAATATCAATCCAATAGTCAATTCAAATAATCCCGAAATAATCGTATTAATTCACATTGTTGTTGTGCAAATTAATATAATTATTTCTAGAATCTACACTATCATTTCATTTAGATTAAAGATTATTACATTAATATTTAAACGGTTCTTCACTTGTCATTCATTATTCAATTTTATATTACATAAATTATACAACTTACATTCAATGGTTCAAGTGTAGTTAACACTATTCTACGTGTCAATTTATTTAACATTTAAAGGGGGTCATATTATACACATTTAACTAATCAAATTCAACATTTAACTATCCTACATCAAGTTCAATTGCATACTATTTATCATTTTAATATTAACAATTTAACGTCCAATATAAACATCAACAATCAATCAACTATCAGCCAAACTATATTATCATCGCATAAATAATTAACAGATAATGGTGTCAGATGTCACAGGTGAACTGATATAGGTAATAGCATATATAACAGTGTAATCAACTAACAGCAAAATATTTCCATTGTCGTTTCAATTGAAATCAAACTTTATAAATAAAAGAACGTTAATCGTGAGTGATTGCTCACCTTTCGAAGCTAGAGAAGAACAAGAATCCGGTGATTTACCAATCCAAAGCAAAGGTAGATTGAACGCGAATTTGACAAGAAAAGCTGATAATAGAAATTGACGAAACCGAATCAGAACTGGATCGATAAAATTTTTGGTACAAGTGAATTGATATAGGTATAACATATAAAATTTTACATATATATACAAAAGTCATATTCTAATTTCAAACATTTATTAATAAAATATATACGTGTATTTCAAAACTCACTGTTTTATATCTTACAACACATAAAACAAAGTCTCTATATGTAAATTTAAACCAAAAAAAATATATGCTTATATATATATAACAAATTTACATAAACATACATTAAAGCTCATATAACTTATGTAACAGATTATATACTTTATAACATATAAACCGTAAACACACTGTAAATAAATAACACTATATAAACAACAGTTTTTTATACAATATATAATGCGTTTCGCAACTTATAAGCTGTAACATATATATAACAAACATAAGCTTATAGATAATAACTTACCATAACCAACATATGTATGACACATAGCTATATATATGACATAGAATATATATTCACCTATATATAACTTATATATAAATATACGCATTGCCAAATTTTATAACATATAAATGCTGACTGAAAGAAGAAATCTGTTGCTGAAAATTATTACTTAATATGTACTCAAACGCAACCTATATATGCATAACCTACAGTACACATACATAAAAATCAATAAAACTGAAAACAACCTATCAATGTGCTAACTTATGGACTTACTTGTCTATGTAATACTTATATATTATAATACTGTAACCATTTACAATATACACCAGATTTATGTAAACTATCCAAAAATTTACATACTTAAATATATATATGCTATAATAACTTATACTTACAACATTTATAAATCAATAAAAAAAATCAATATAAACAACAAAACCTTTCATAAACTTGAGAAACCAAACTGCTGTATACAGATATAACAAATATATAAACCCACTTTTATATAAAAAAATATAAACAAATGCATAACTTCACATATATAAAATATATATATCCTTCAAATCAGAAGTTATAAACCCATATTATAAAATATATACTGTACCATATATAATAATGTAACATATGTAACTTTGAATATAACAACAGATGTATATTATAAAAATCTATCTGTACTATTCTACTATAAAAAAAACGAAATCATATATATATATATATAAATTATGCAGTGACAGCCTATGCAAACAATGCTAATGTAAACCTATCTATATATAAGTAACAGGTGTGTATATATATAACATAGCTCATGCACATACATAAAAATATTAAATGAAATAGTATATTACCTTAAATAAATCACACATATAAGAGAGGAATATCCAACGGAGACAGGCCGAGAGGTGAAGCGACCTATAAAGAGAAGCTGCCACATGGAGGTCGAGCAGCAGTAGCGGACTGGAGCGGTTGCTCGTGCATCTAAGCAAGGTGGAACAGCCTCCACTGCCGTGCGTTGCTCGAGTGGCGGAGATGCTCGGCGAAGAGAATGGGAGAGGTAGACTTCGGACATGGTGGGTTGGCAGTGCTTGTTGCGAAGTGGTGGAGCTGGTGGTGAGTAGGGAAGAGGAAAAGGAAGACAAGGTGGAAGATGAAGGAGGGGAGGCCAAGAACAGCTTTTGGGTTGCGTACTAAGGTATGAGAAGAGGGAAAAAGATGATGAGCTGGCAATTGAAAAGGGAAGATAAAGGAAAAATGAAAGCTTGCAAAAGCTTTTTTTTTCGAAATTATGAGCAGAGCAGAAGAACGAGAGGAACCGGAAAATGAAGCGAACCATAATATTGAATATGTTGGGAATAGGAAGAGTGAACAGATTCTCGAAATTATCAATTAAAAAAACTGTTTGTTCTTTCGATAATTAGTTGAAGGGTCATAGAAAACCAACAGTTTAAAATGTATACCGGTACGATTAACCGTTTAACAATTTCATCGCATACCGAGTTTCCGAAATACACAAATGAATACACTGTTGAGATCAGCACGATGAGACGAATAAAACGGTATACCGATATTGGTGGTTCGATTGAATTATAAAAATTCGAATTTTCTACTAGCGGAAAATACAGCAAAAACGTAGAAAAATAAGATCGATGGAGCGAAAGAAATCCGAATTTGGAAAAATGAAAAATGACGTCTTGCTCAGAAGATGGTTTAGAATTTTTCTATGTAAAAATATTTAGGTTTCGAAAACATTTTATTTTCATCGCTTTTTAACTGATTAAATTGAAGTAAATTTACGCGCGAAATAAACTTTCATATTTTCGGACGAAAATTTACCAGTTGCTATGTTTAACTAGACGCATTCCAAATACCAAATTTTAATTTCAAAATTTTATCGTTTATCGTTTCACACAAATTCAGTTAATTTAAATTAGTTAAAACCGTTTAAAATATCCGGGTTGTTACACATGGACCGGATGCAATTCCAAAGACAAAACACCACTAGAAGCAGTCAAATTAGTAGCCACCACCAATAAGTGTTGGGTGCTTAAAGATGAGACTGAAAGAATGATCAAGAAGGGATGCATTTGGAATTTTTCAGCATCAAGTGGAAAAAAGACAGAATCATAACCAGTCGGCTCCACCATAGCAACTTAACAATAATGTCATGGCCATAACCGACATCTTGACCATATGCGGAGGCCTGCATATGGCCTGAAGTAGCCTGGGAGTATAGCCCCAGCACTAAAGAGATGTAGGCTCAATCGGCCAAATCTATTCTTTTGAGCACCGATCATCCAAAGCACTAAGGTTAGAAACAAATCAGCCTATCACTTTCACTACTACCGATATGCAGGTACTCTCTTACTCCCACCATGATACTATAGTCATTACTTTAGCAATACCAACTCAAATGTGCATCGGGCCTTGGTGGATGGTGGCAGCTCAGTCAATGACATGTTCAAACATGTCTTTGAGGCTCTCAAGCTCCCTGCCACTAGACTCATCCCTTTGGCCTTCCCCATATACGGCTTTTAAGGTGTGGGCATTATTTTAGTTGGTACTACCTCTCTTGTAATGACATTCAACAAAGTGTCACAAAAGTTCTAGTAAATTTTGTAGTAGTTGATTTCCCCTCTACTCATAAACTTTTGAATTGACAACTTATGGAACTGGACACAATCGTCTCCTACAACCGGCTTGTCGTGAAGTTCCATGTCCAAGGCGGGGTTGGACAAATCTAGGGCAATCAAAAGACAATTAAGGAGTGTTATGGAGCTCCCTTAGACAAGCGAATAAGGGTGTCCTCACGTTTCATTAAGAACATGCAACCATCAACGACGAGTCACTCGAGATGACCTTCAAGTTAGATAGTTCTTAGGTTTGTGTCGCGACTGCCTCTAATACAAAAATTAGGGCATCAACACTAGCTATGCCCTCGTTGGGCAATGACCTATCAGGTTGTGGCAATTAGCAACATGTCACCCAGAAGAGTGCTCGAGCCGGATAACACTCACACTCATGCTAGGATCGCCCTTGCCAATGAAGACACAATTGCCAATGGTGTGCTTCCCAGGAGTAATAGCGTATTTATTTCTTATCAAGACCCCCCAAGGCGGTGAAGCTACATCAACTTGTGGTGTGTCACCTGAGAGCACCCTCAAGCCTAGCAACGCTTAGGGTCGTGTTGGGGCTGCCCGCCACGACGAAGACTAGGATGACGAGAATCCTATCTACTTGACCACTCCTTAATGAGAAAATGAACTCATTACAACACGAAATGAGCAAGTCGCTCCCTGTTAGCAAGTAAGGACATCCCACATAACTACTCCTACCCTCTTAATGCCGATAAACTCATCCGTGAGAGCTGGGCCAACATCAACCCCAATCTTGGGGAAGTATGTCTATCATGTCCAAGGATGTCGTAGAGCACATGATTTATGCATTAAACCAATGCGACTTGGAAACAAACTCAGATCCTAATGATGTGACAACCTGCACCTCTTAACACACACCGATCCAAAGATCAATGGGGCTTTTGGCCTCGCATCATGCTAAGAAATATGAATCGTTAGGTTTAACCTTTAACATTTTAGAGACTAAACCAAACATATACAATTTAAGAGATACTAATTTTTAAAACTCACAACAGAAGAGGTAAAACACATATATATCATAGAAAAATATAAATCCCAAAAAATATCAAATCATATTCTTAGAAAAATATAAGTACGTAGTCCAATATAGAGTACATAAAAATTCCCCTCAAGGTTTGACAAATAAACTGTACTGATATGATAGAATGATACATGGAGAGTAAAATAGACTAAATTCTGTAATGACCCTCCTTTTTGAACCCCATACATCGACACTAATACATTCACATTATTCCTATGCCAAACACTCAAGTGCCGGAAAGACTAATTGTTAGGATGAAAATAGAAGAAAAGTAAATAGAATAAGGAATGGGAGAAGACAACAACATAATCTCACAATGGAATAATAACATATAATATCAAAAGATAGTATAAATTGTCATTCTAAGATACATAGGATTTTAGAGTTACAATAATAATTACCATCATCAGCTTGGATAGTTATAACAACTTATCCTCACAAATTTTGATATGTATAATACAGTAATTCAGCGGAAATAAATACTATGGCAGGTAATCATCCAGCTCATCTCCATAAGCTTCAAAGCATCCAAGGCTAAATCTAGAAATATAAACTAGGCTGACCTGAGCATTATAAGAAAATAACACCCGGATCAGTCTGGTAATCCATGCGTGAGAATCTCAAGAAATATGTAACAAGTAACAGTAACCATTGAAACCATACGGATCATCATAACGGTTTTCCCCTTAAATGAAACCAACCATCCGATGAGTTAATACATCGGTATAATAGGTAATGTCTAGGGTGTAGAACATAAATCATAAAGTAGATGATGTGTGAATGCCATAATAATAATAGGCATGGAATCAATTGCGCTAATGCGCGTATAGATAGGTGTAAGGATTTTCGTGGAGATCTCCTCGGATCAAGACGAATCTGAACTCCTGCACAAGGATTAGAGATATCCTTCCGGATGCGGTATATATCCAGATAAAATATACCATAAGGTAGGCCATAGTTGATCAACGGCAAGATGCTAACTGAATATCATCAACCCCCGCAAGGAATATCAGTAGCATCTGTAGATATGGAATTGATACACCTTATTTGGGCTCGCTAAACCCTTCAAGGCTATGTACTATATCTTTGGTTTTAGCCATTCCAATGTCGAGGTAACATTCGTTATCTTTCACATGAGTCTTCGTTACTTGAACAGAACATGAATCCCTAAATAGATTCCTATATCTCGAACAGATCACGAGTCGCTACATGGATTCGAGCATCTTGAATAGATCTCAATTCTCCATATAGATTCCTGTATAAGTCCTCCGATGAATGATAACGTGATCCTCTTTCTTGGAATACACCTCAGGATAGACAGTCCCCCATGATAGCAACATTTTAAAATGTTAGCGCCGAACTCTACCTTGCGCTTAACATTAGGATAAACAGTTCAACTCTATAACATTCCTCTTCACGGTCGCTTCTAGAAAATTGATGGTGTATATGGTTTGGAAGTGGTTACAGGTTTGAGTCATCTCATATAAGTACACTTTTCCCACTAACCAGACACTCCAAAACAATCGTTGAATTTTCAGTAAACTCAACTCTGGTTCTTTTGGAAATACACAGACAATACATAAGAGTAGAATCACCTCCTAACCATTTTAGTGGATGTACTTCCTTATCATTTGTCTTAGAAGAACATAACAAGTTTATGTGTACAATGTAGCATCATCGAAGATAACCATACCATAAAATTCTTGTGTTTCTTCTAGATATTTCCAGAGTTATATTTTGTTCAATTTCGATAGTTGACTAATCGACTATCAAGTACAAGATAGATGATCACAAGTGGAAACCAAGTCTCGCATAATTTTCATGAATGAATAAACATGCAAAACACGATCAAGTCACACAAAGTACTATTAAGCTACTAAATCCTTTCTATTTAATTAATCCTTTTTATTAACTCCTTTATTAACAAACTTCTTTTATCCAATAAACTTCTACTTTTTCTAAAAGATTCCATAATTATAATTTCCTTCGAAATATCCATTTTAAGGATCTAAGTACTTTCACAAATCCATTCAAAAGATTTAATACTAATGTTACCTAAACATTGCCACTTCATACCCAAAACCATTTCGCTTAAGCTTATCTATAAATCATTCTTTTAAAGATCTATTTACATTCCTAAGTATAATAAAAAAGGGTTTAAAACAAATGTTATTAACACATTATCACAAAAAACCTAAAACCATTTCCATACTTGTTAATATCATTGAAAACATTTATTAAAGACGATCGCTTATAGAAATCACGATTCATATACTTAACTCGTTTCCGACATTCCAGCTTAACTATTCCTCATTCAAGAGTGAATCCAAGTAAGTTAGAGAATTGGTTCCATATCAAAGCCTTGCCTAGACACTTTGTTTTGGAATCCCATAAACAAATAAGTCTACGTCGGTCGCTTTTGGTGTTAAATATAGTATTAATGGTTTCCATAAACTAATAAGAAATCAACACAACTAACACTTTTCCAACATTTCCAACTTAACTATTCCTCGGTCAAGAGGCAAGCCGGTAGGTTAGAAATCTATTGCTCACATCCCTACTCAAACATCAATCTTAACTCTCACAAATAGATAAGCCTACTTCATCGGCTTTTAGTGTTAAGCGTAGTTAATTACTTTTCAAATAAGTAATTAAAAAATTTACCATTTGGCCATTAAGAAATTACTAACCCCTTTCTAAGCCTTTTCTTTATACTTTTAAAACCCTTTTTAAATGATATATATATATATATAATTTATTTATAAAACTAAATATTAAATAAGCCATTTTTAGAAGACATTTATTGCATAAGATATAAAATAGTCAACACATCTTCTAAAAAATATATATACTTAAAAATGCTTTTAAAATACTTTATAATACTTATAACAGTTTATAAAACATTTACTCAAAATATTACTTAGAAATAACAATTTTATAATTTCCATTAAAACTTGGAAAAACAAGTTTTCTATATATTTACAAGTAAAACCTCTTCTTTAAAAATCCACAACTAACTCTTAAAAAGTCATAAAAATCACAAACAACTTTTAAATACTCTAATAATAGTTAGTAAACACTTGTAAAATGGATGGAACAAAATACTTAAATTTAAATATCTTTTTGAACCTTCTAAGTCCAAAAATTAAGGCTACACGGGACAATTTTGCACAAGTGAAGTTTTGTCCACATTTTGAAATGTTACTAAACTTTTTGTCATACAAACTTTTTATAGAAACAAACATACATATAAAACATAGTATATATGATGAGAAACCCCTAAGGATCTCTCTACAAAGTTCCATAGAAATCGTCGATAACAAGGCAACTCCAAAGTGAATCCACAGCGACTATTGCTACAAGTGCACTTTCAAATCCGAGTTCGGTCTAAACCAATGTCCATCTATAACCTATATGATTTGTTTCAAGGTCTTGCTAAAAATCATACAAGTCCATTCAAGTCCATCCCAAGCCCATACATATGGATCAATTATGCTTCTTGTTTTTAAAACGAGAATCAAAACCAATAGTTTAACATGTGTCAAAATTAATCAAACAGCTTAAAAACTATTAAACACTAACATATATATGTTATATTTTCATCGAATATAGTGTGCTAACTCACCTTTAACCGAACAAACAAGCAAATCCAAGCAACCCAAGTCCAATCCCACCTTGCAACCACCATCTTCCTTCTCATTTCCTTACTTCCACTTGCTTTTGGCCACCTCCTCCTTGATAAGTGCTCACGGCCATTGGGGATGGGGAGAGGATGGCTTCACTTCTTTAGTATTTAATATGGTGGAAGGTGCTCTAATATTGTACTAATGCTTGTGGAAAATTTTGAGTTGATTTGGATATGATTTGCAATTATTTTCATTAGAACATTTAGAGAAGAGTAAGACAATAAAAGGCTTGGTTTTGCTTTGGGAATTTGTGATTATTTAATAAGGGTATGCCTCTCCTTATATAGGCTCAAGAATGGTACTCTTTATCTTTGTTCTCATACCCATTCTTCTTTAGGAAAATTACTCTTATACCCTTAAAATGATAATATCTTTTATCCACTTGGAAGCTTCTAGAACCTTCCATTGCTTTATGAAGAGGAGCGTATGTTAATTGGTTGTTAATGTATTTATTTGTCATTAGACAAGTGCAAAAGACTTCGAACAATTTATATCGATCACAAAGATGTTTATTGATAAACCGATTTTCGGTTACATTATTGATTTTTCTTCGAAGAATATATTTTTGTATACAAACTTCAAAATCAAGTTTACCAACTTTAATTATGATTCAAAAGGGGAGTTAAGAAGGTTATTAAATCCAAGATTCCAATATTTAACTAATTCAGATATTTTAATACAAAGTGTCCGAAATTTTTGGGTCGTTACATTCTCCTCCACATAGAATATTTTGTCCCTGAATTCTAACACGAGCAACCAGAAAAACAATCACACATCAATACTTAATAGTATCACAATCATTAACAAAAAAAGCTCAAGGTTTGCTCTGGTTCAAAAATCCTCCCATCACACAAGGTTGATAAATGCCCTACTAAGCGTACCTTACGTTCAACAGTCTCAGGTTATTACTTAGACGATTATTCATACTACCTCACAACAAATTGAAGAATCATCCCCTAAACTCTCCATAAGGAAACAAATATTGTGATGACCTAAAAAATTTAACGATTTAAATAACGTAATTCACTAAAATTTTCATGAAAATAAACAATTAAATTTAGCAATGAAAATTTGACATTTGGGATACGTCTCTTTAAACATAACAAGAGGTAGATTTACATTGGAAAATTTGTAAGTTTGTTCAGTTGTGAAATTTCGATTTAAAATCAGTAAATTTGCTGGAAATAAAATATTTTCAAAATCTAAATTTACATAAGAAAAATGTAGACCATTTTCTGAGTGAGACATCATAATTCGTTTCGCTAAATTTAGACTGCTCTAGCCCCGTTTATCTTATTTTCGGCGATTTAGCGGCATTTTTGGCAGCGAAAATGGAGTTTTGATAGGTAGGTCATGTCGCTCATATCTGTGTCCCATCTTGTCCATCTCATCGCGCTGATCTCCGCAGTATATTCATTTGTATATTTCGGCGTCCGGTACATGGCGAAATCTGCGAAACAGTTAGCCGTGTCGGTTCCCATTTTAAGTCTCTTGAGTGTTATGTGTCCTTTCATTTGTCCATCAGGTAAAGCTAATAGCCACTAGCTATTAATATTCCCACAAAATTCAACCCTTGACTTTTTTTATTCCCCATTTTAGTATATTCTGGTTCATTGCCATTCTTTCCTCTCCCTTCCTCTCTATCATTCTGTTCTTCTTCATTTGAAAGAATAATAAATAAAGTTCTTATATATATAAAGTTTGCATATTTTGGGTTGAGAAGCTGCTCATCTCCTTTCCCCAACGAGACCTGCTCGCCTTTCTCCCTTCTCTCTTCACCTCGTCCATCCTTCTTTTGCTCGCCGCCATCCGACCTTCCGCCCCTCTAGACCCTCCACCTCCAGCAGCCACGTAGCACCTTCCTCCATTTCCTTCAGCGGCAGCCCAACATCCACCCGACAAGCTCCGCCACTTCACAACCCCTCTACCTCTTCCCTTCCCCGCCTCTCCATGTAACCCTCTAGCACCCATCAGCCTTTTCCTCTGCCATATCTCCTCCCCACAGCAGTCCTACCATCCTCTTTGCCCACAAGCTCCACCGCCTTTCCCCCGCAGCACCCCATAGCAAGCAGCTCATCCTTCCTGACCCGAGCAACCACCCCAGCTCCAAGTCCTCCACCATCCTCCACAGCCCATACCTCCATCACAAACAACCCACAGCCACCTCCGTCCTTGCTTCCCCGCTAACCAAACTCGATCAGTAACCCCAGCCTTATATTCCTCTTTATATATAAAAAAGAAATATTACATATATATATATATATTTGATTCATCATATTAAGGCTAGCTTTGCTTTTGTGCTTGTTGTCCAGAGAATTACAACAGCGGTTTATCGCATTCACCTTTGCCCCGTTGCTTGCTCATGTCCGTTTGGTGATTTATTGCTTTTTCGTGTGCGTATCCGTGTCAATTTCTTTGCTGTCGTTGTTTTCATAGCCATGAAAAGTGAGCGATCACTTACGATTAACATTCTTATGTTTAGTAAATTTATTTCAAATGAAATGACGATTGAAATATGTTGTTAAATTTGAATTGATTAATGATTTGATCGTTGAGCTTGATATGTTATTATTTAAATTGTTCCCCTATGTTAATTGGCATATGACACAATAACTTGTTAGTATATATATTATATTTAAATTTTTAATTATGATATATGCTAGTCACTGATATGTATGTCATTTTATGTTATTATTCTATGTTCTCACACTGCAAGTTCCCTGTTAGTTAGGAAAATCACTTTGGGTTGAAATGATACATGCCCGAATGATCTTCTGATTAGGGTAAATCGTTATAGGTTGAAATGATAAACCCAAGCAATTTTACTGATTTTTGAAATTTTGGGATTGCGGGTTGAAATGATATATACCAGTAAAATTTAAATTATTGCGGATTGAAATAATAAATATCCATATCACCTAACTGTAGGTTAGAATACTATATACAAACACCGATGGTCGATTTTTAAAATGATTTCCAAAGTTGAAAATATGTGTTTTTAATAAATATTGATTTTAAAATATAATATAAAGATTTTATTTTAATATGTGTGTAAATTTTAGATTTTTAAAACTATTTGTTTGGAAATTTTAAAATTATAAGTTAAGTTTTGAAAAATGTAAATTATAAGATTTTACTTATAACTTTATTATTTTAAATATATAAAATAAGATTTAATACAAAAAAAATAAACTTAATAATAAGATTTAGTTTAATAAAATTTAATATAATAAAATCTAATAAAATCTAATTTAATTAATATATATATATAATATTTATTTGAATTTATGTTAATATTTTTAAATAGATTTTTGTAATAACTTTAATAAATAAAGGTTGGAAAGATAAATTAAAATTGATTTGTAATTTAATTTGTTTAAGAATTGTATTTAAATAAGAATTGATTTGAAACCTACTGATTTTGAGATTTAAAAAGGTATGATTTTATAACTTGATTTAATTAAAAGTGATTAAGTGAATATTTTCAAAATTTAATATAATTGAAGTTGAATATTTAATTTTGATTTAAATTTGTGATTTGGGATTTTATTTAAATGTTTATAAAAGTGATTTTATAAAATGACCATGGTGTGAAATAAGCATTTAGTTGTTAAAGAGAACGGTATCAGATATTGTAATACTCTCTACCAATACCGAAAACCACTTTAATAACTGTGCACGTGGTGGAGAATCCAGAACGAAGTAGGATGGTTTGGCGAACGCTACTGTATGAGGTATGAACGCAGCCCTGATCCTCTCGGGTTAGCTTGATATGACTAAAACAGGAGCTATACATGGGCCAAGTGAGGTCGCACCTCCGATCGAGCATGCTTCTTTGAAACCATATCTATTACTTTGTGATTTGATTGGGTGCACCTTTGATTATTGGAGTGTGTCTCGAGGTGGGTGGTAGTAGCTGCTTTGCGTTACCACCTGCCAAGTTCTGCAAAACGGTAGTATCCTACTCTGGGGATTGCCTCACGTGCCTTGTCTTATGCCTTATCGAGCCCATTACGGCATTGGTTTGTATCGTACCAATGGATTGCTCCCTGAGTATCCCACCAGTTTGGTGGGGCTTACAGTATCTGTATAAACTACGATATTTATATAAAAAATGTTTTAAAGGGGGATATGGGTAACGCCTTAACGCTATTTTAATACTTTACTTTACTGTAGACATTATCTATGTAGCGTATTGTATTATGTATGTAGATAGTTTGATCGATCCTTAAAGGATGAAATCACAAACATCCTTTGAGTTATATTTCATTTCACTTGGACATTTAACTTGAAGTGATTTACTTGCATAGGAATGTTAATCCTGACTCGAGTGTTTTGTATTTTGCTTTATGCTCTGGTCAGCCTGAGTGTCATAGCATTTGAGACTCACTTTGGAGCTTGGAGCTTTGCTTGGAGATCTATCTTTTATCTATTCAGCTTTTCAGTTATTTCCGGTTGTTTATGTTCAGACTTGTCATTTGCTTATGTATTAGAGACTTCTTGTATTTGGCATTTCTATTGTTTCTACTTTAGACTCTGATGTTTATGTAGTAGCTTCTTAAACTACTATTTATCTATTTCGCCGCGTATTGTTGTATTAGTCTGTGTCTATGATTCTGTGATTTATTTATTTACTGTATATGCTAAGTTTTTCCCAAATATAAATAACAATCTGTTGTTTTGTGCAATTCAAGTCTGACATGTGTGGATTATTGTCGATTTGAATGGTTCTAAATGACGGGTCATTACAGTTGGTATCAAAACCAGGTTTAGGAAAAACTTAGCTTATGAAGTAAAAACTCATTAGAGATAGGGTAGTAATACCCTAAAGTGAGTGGAATTAATTATAGAATCATCTTCGTTCGAGCTTGAAATTCTTAGTTAGGATTCTCTTTGATTAGGATTTCTTTTGAATTTTGGAACTTTACCTTTGTTCTAAAATTCTTGTCTTTTCCAAATGAGTACCCGTAGGAAAGTTCGAGGTAGGGGTCGTGGAAATGCCCCTGCGTCACCAGTTGTTGCACCCGTTCCACCAGCTCAGCCAGTTAGGTTCACCACTCTTTGTAAGGAGTACTCTCAGCTTGGAGGTACCAAGTTCACTGGCGCAGAGAGTATTATTGAGGCTCAATAGTGGCTGAAGAGTTTAGAGAGGATTTTCACCATACTTGAGATCACTGATGCTCAGATGCGTCAGTTAACTACTTGGCAGTTGCAGGAGTCGGCTCAGGATTGTTGAGAGTCAGTTACCGCTCAGACTGTCGAGGCTAATATCACTTGGCAGTAGTTTAGGTAAGATCTTTAATTGTCCTTTTGCTAGGTTATCTCTTTGAAATCTATCCTTGGACTTTATCGTTATCTTAGATCCATATTTTCAGGGATGCTTTTGTGGCTAAGTGGATGCCCGAAGCCGGGAAGTCTCAATTATATAGGGCATTTACGGACCTTGAGCACGGAAATATGACTTTTGCATAGTATGAGAGGAAGTTTAATAAGTTATCTAAGTTTGGGCCCAGTCTGATCGACACCCCGCTTAAGAAGAATGAGAAGTTTATCCATGGTGCTCACCTGGAGTATTATGATCGTTTGATTAGTCATGTTCACGGCACCTTCACTTCTCTTATGGATATGGACACCAGATTTGAGAACCCTAATTCCAAAGGAAAGTAGGCTGTGTCAGCATCTCAGGGAAATTCCAACAGCTCGAAGAAGAGGAAGTCCAACTTTCATCAGCAGAAGAAGAATTGGCAGAATTCTCAAGGTAATGGTTCTTCTTCTCAAAAGCGATCTCTTGACCTATCTTCCATCACTTGTTTCAAGTGCAACCAAAAGGGTCATTATGCCAACAGCTGTCCATCTTCTACTGGAGATGCTATTCCTACAGCCCAGATGACTAGGAACAACCTTTGCCACATTTGTTTGCAACCTGTCCACTTTAAGAAGGATTGTCCCACTTAGCAGAGAGCCAAGACATTTGGAGTCTTTGCTGTGACCTCTTCCACTCCTCCTTCTGCTAATGATACCCAAGGTACTCTTCAGGGCACCTTTTCTTTGCATGACTTTCCTGTTCGTTTTCTTTTTGGTACTCGAGCATCCCATAGCTTTATTTTTGTTGATTTTTGTAATAAATTTGAGCACATCTTGCAACCTCAATTGGCAACTTCATCTTTATGTGTGACTAATCCCATCGACGGTCCCGCCAACCTTAGTATGATTTGTCAAGGGTTGAAACTCCTTTACAGTAGGCATCGATTCACTGGAGATTTCTATGTCCTCGGTTTTGATGCAATTGATATCTTACTTGGGGGTGATTGGTTAAAGTGTTGTGATGTAGTTATTTCTTGCAAAGCCCGAACTATTTCTTTAGTAGAGGACTAGGGTTATTCTCTTGTGATCGAATGTCGAATGCCATAGGATTATGCAGGCAGTTTTATCTTTTCGCTTGATTCTCAGCCTTGTGATCTTGACTCCACCCCGATAGTCAAGGATTATCCTGATGTTTTTGGTGAAGTCACTTCACTACCTCCCAAGAGGGAAATTGAATTCCGCATCGATCTTATTCCTGGAGCCCGATTTGTTGTTTTTCCTCCCAGACGGATGGCACCCGGAGAGAAAGTCGAGTTAAGAAAGCAGATTGAAGACTTGTTCTCTAATGATTAGGCAGAGTTTTTTTAGAATGGGGAGCAGCTATGGTCTTTGTCACCAAATCTGATGGTTCTTTGAGGATGTGTGTTGATTATAGAGAGCTAAACAAGCTTACTCTTAAGAACAGATATCCTATGCCTCGTATAAATGATATGTTCGATCAGCTCTATGGAGCTAAAGTATTCTCTTAACTTAATCTTGCCACCGGTTTCCACCAGCTTCGTGTAGCTGAGGAGAGCATTCCCAAGATAGCTTTTTGAATAGAGAATGGTATCTATGAATGGTTTTTCATGCCCTATGGATTAACCAATGCTCATGCCTTCTTCGTTGATCTCATGAATCACGTTTTCCACGATGTTCTCAACAAGTTTGTCCTAGTTTTCGTTGATGATATTCTCGTCTTTTCTAAGTCAGAGAAGGAGCATGAATCTCATTTGAGCTATGTTCTCTAAACTCTTAGGAGTCATAATTGAAAGCTAAATTTTCTAAATGCCATTTCTTGAGGGATGAAGTCCGATTTCTTAGGCACATTATTTCTGCAAATGGAGTCTCGGTTGACCCGGTTAAGGTCGCTGCGATTAATGTAAGTCTATCCACCTTTCTTCTTTTGTAATTTAATTATCTTATCTTTCTTTGGACTTTTTCACCCTATTTTATTATAGGATTGGGAGACACCTAAGACTCCTTCCGATATTTGTAGCTTTTTGGGCCTTACCGGTTATCAACGGAGATTCCTTGAGAATTTTGCTCGAATAGCTACACCTCTTACTGCTTTGACTTGTAAGAATGCTAAGTTTTTTTGGAGTGATAAGTGTGAATCAACATTTAATGAGTTGAAGCAAAAGCTTACTTCTGCTCCTGTTCTCACCGTTCTGAATGGGAGTGAAGGATTATCTGTTTATACCGATGCTAGTCGTGAAGGTTTGGGTGCTCTCTTGATGTAGGATGGAAAAGTCATTGCTTATGCTAGTCGTAAGTTGAAGCCTCACGAAGCCAACTATGCCACTCATGATTTGGAATTTTTTGCTATTGTGTTTGCTTTGAATTTATAGAGGCGACATCTTTTAGAAACTAAGTTTGAGCTTTTTACGGATCATCGGTCTCTTAAGTATATTTTCACCCAAAAGGATTTGAACCAAAGGTAGGTTAGATGGCTTGAGTTCTTAGCATCTTATGACCTCGACATCAACTACACTCTCGGGAAAGCCAATGTTGTGGCCGATGCCCTAAGTCGGAAGAGAGCCATGTTATGTCAGATTATAGCTTCTGCGTCTTTTATGGATCGTATCGCAGCCAAGCAGGATGAAGATGAGATGCTTAAACTCATGAGGGAGAATATTCTAAATAAGGAAGGTAATAACCAGAGTGTGTTAGGAGCACAAATTGATCAAAATGGAGTTTTGAGGATTAATAACCGAATTTGTGTTCTGAATGTCACGGTTTGAGGCCAGAGACTCTAAGGGAGAATCATCAGTCCAGACTCTCTATCCATCCAGGTGTCACGAAGATGTTTCAGAATATGAAGAGGTTGTATTGGTGGAGTGGTATGAAGCGGGATATCTCCATTTATGTCAGTAGATGTGCCACTTGTCAACAGGTTAAGCCTGATCACCAGAAGACCGCCGGATTGTTGTAACCCCTTGAGATTCCCATTTGGAAGTGGGATCAGATTTCTGTGGACTTTATTGATGGATTACCGAGGACTAGAAGGGGTAACGAGAGTATTTGCGTGGTTGTCGATCGTTTGACCAAATCTGCTCATTTTATTCCAGTCAAGTCGAATCGAACCGTTTCGAGCTTCGCAAATATCTTCATGATCCATCCTTGATTGTTCGTCCTGCTTTGTTAGAGAATTTGGATTTCGAGCCAAATCTCACTATCAAGAGGAAGCCAGTTCGTATTGTTGATAGAGGTACGAAGCAGCTTAGGAGGAAATCTGTCAGTCTGGTCAAAGTACAGTGGAGTACAAATGATCGGGATTGCACATGGGAAACTGAGGAGTCCATGCGTGCTTCGAATCCTGAATTGTTTGTCTTAGGTACTATTCGTTTGAATTTATATTATCTTTCTGTTTGCTTCTATTCTCCTATCTCGTTCCTTTTCCTGGACGAAAAGTTTTGAGTGGGGGAGAGTGTAACGACCCGAAAATTTTAACGATTTAAATAACGTAATTAACTAAAATTTTCATGAAAGTAAACAATAAAATTTAGCAATGAAAATTTAATATTTGGGATACGTCTCTTTAAACATAAGAAGATGTAGATTTTCATTGGAAAATTTGTAAGTTTGTTCAGTTGTGAAATTCCAATTTAAAATCGGTAAATTTGCTGGAAATAAAATAATTTTGAAATCTAAATATTTTTACACAAGAAAAATGTAGACCATTTTCTGAGTTAGACATCATAATTCATTTCGCCAAATCTGGTCTGCTCTAGCCCCGTTTATCTTATTTTCGATGATTTAGTAGCATTTTCGGTAGCAACAATTGAGTTTTGAAAGGTAGGTCGTGTCGCTCATATCTGTGTACCATCTTGTTCGTCTCATCGCGGTGATCTCCATAGTATATTCATTTGTGTATTTCGGCGTCCGGTACACAACGAAATCTGCGAAACGGTTAGCCGTATCAGTTCCCATTTTGAGTCTCTTGAGTATGCTGTGTCCTTTCATTTGTCCATCAGGTAAAGCTAATAGCCACTAGCTATTAATATTCCCAGAAATTCAAACCTTGACTTTTGTTATTCCCCTATTTCAATATATTCTGGTTCGTTGCCATTCTTTCCTCTCCCTTCCTCTCTATCATTCTGTTCTTCTTTATTTGAAAGAAAAATAAATAAAGTTCTTATGTATATGAAGTTTGCATATTTTGGTTTGAGAAGCTGCTCCTTTTCTTTTCCCCACCGAGACCTACTCATCTTTCTCCCTTCCCTCTCCGCCTCGTCGATCCTTCTTTTACTCGCCGCCATCCAACCTTCCGCCCCTCCAGACCCTCCACCTCTAGAAGATGCGCAACACCTCCCTCCCTTTCCTCCAGCGGCAGCCCAACATCCACCCAACACGCTCTGACCACTTCATAGCCCCTCCGCCTCTTCCCTTCCCCGCCTCTCCATGCAACCCTCCAGCACCCATCAGCCTTTTCCTCTGCCTTATCTCCTCCCCACAGCAGCCCTACCATCCTCTTTGCACACACGCTCTACCGCCTTTCCCCCGCAGCACACCATAGCGAGCAGCCCATCCTCCCTGACCCGAGCAGCCACCCTAGCTCCAAGTCCTCTGCCATCCTCCACACCCCATACCTCCATCACAAACAACCCACAGCCACCTCCGACCTTGCTTCCCCGCCAACCAAACTCGAGCAGCAACCCCAGCTTTCTATTCCCCTTTATATATATATATAAAAGATATATATATATATATAAGAAATATATATATATATATATATATATATATTTGTGATTCATCGTATTAAAGCTAGCTTGGCTTTTGTGCTTGCTGTCCGGAGAATTACAGTAGCGGTTTGTCGCATTCTCCGCTGCTCCGTTGCTTTCTCGTGTCCGTTTAGTGATTTGTTGCTTTTCCATGTGCGTATCCGTGTCACTTTCTTCAATGTCGTTGTTTTCATAGCCACGAAGGTTGAGCGATCACTCACTATTACAATTCTTATGTTTAGTAAATTTATTTCACATGAAATAACGATTGAAATATGTTGTTAAATTTGAATTGATTAATGATTTGATCATTGAGCTTGATATGTTATTATTTAAATTGTTCACCTATGTTAATTGACATATGGCACAATAAAATGTCAGTATATATATTACATTTAAATTGTTAATTATGATATATGCTTGTCATTGATATGTATGTCATTTTATGTTATTACTCTATTGTTCTCACACTGTAAGTTCCCTGTTAGTTAGGAAAATCACTATGGGTTGAAATGGTACATGCCTGAATGATCTGGTAGATTAGGGAAAATCGTTATGGGTTGATATGATAAGCCCAAGCGATTTTACTGATTTTCAAAATTTTGGGATTGCGGGTTAAAATGATATATACCCGTAAAATTTAAATTATTGCGGATTGAAATGATAAATATTTGTATCACTTGACCATAGGATAGAAAACTATATACGGACACCGATGGTCGATTTTTAAAATGATTTCCAAAGCTGAAAATATGTGTTTTTAATAAATATTGATTTTTTAATATAATATAAAGATTTTATTTTAATATGTGTGTAAATTTTATATTTTTAAAAATTATATGTTTGGAAATTTTAAAATTATAAGTAAGTTTTGAAAAATGTAAATTATAAGATGTTACTTATAACTTTATTATTTTTAAATATATAAAATAAGATTTATTATAAAATAAATTTAATAATAAGATTTAATTTAATAAAATTTAATAAAATAAATTTAATAAAATTTAATCTAATTAATATATATAAAATATTTATTTGAATTTATGTTAATATTTTTAAATAGATTTCTGTAAAAAATTTAATAAATAAAGGTTGGAAAGATAAATTAAAATTGATTTTTAATTTAATTTGTTTAAGAATTGTATTTAAATAAGAATTGATTTGAAACTTATTGATTCTGAGATTTGAAAGGTATGATTTTATAACTTGATTTAATTAAAAGTGATTAAGTGAATATTTTCAAAATTTAATATAATTGAAGTTGAATATTTAATTTTGATTTAAATTTGTGATTTGAGATTTTATTTAATGTTTATAAAAGTGATTTTATAAAATGACCACGGTGTGGAATAAGCGTTTGGTTGTTAAAGAGACCGAGAATCGGGTATTGTCATACTCTCTGCCAATACCGAAAACCACTTTAACAACTGTGCATGTGGTGGAGAATCCAGAATGAAGTAGGATGGTTTGTCGAACGCTACTGTATGACGTATGAACGCAGCCGTGACCCCCTCGGGTCAACTTGATATGACTAAAACAGGAGCTATACCTGGGCCAAGTGAGGTCACACCTCCGATCGAGCTATACCTAGGCCAAGTGAGGTCGCATCTCTAATGAGTAATCCCCACCAAAGCTATGGTTTTTGCTTAACCTTCAGCTCTGATACCAAGGGTAATGGCCTGGGATTTTCGACCCTCGAAAATCAACATCAATATGTTCACTATATAGCATGCCGAGCAATCGGGTGTCGGAAATACCGGATCATTAGGGGTGAAGGGGAAAAGGGATAGAAGAAAACAAAAACAATAACACAAAATCTTACAATCGCAGCAGAACAAAATATAATATATAATAATAGATTTTTATACAAAAGAATATGTTGTTAATATACACACAATCATCAAAGTACAACAATCAACAATAAATCTGGGCAGTTATAATAACTTGTCCTCTCAAATACTAAATATACAACATAACACACAGCGGAATATAATCAAGTATGAGAAATACGCCTGAGAATTCTCCAACTCGTCTCCTGAGCTCCATAGCATTCTAACCTGAATCTGTAATACTCGGTCTGACCCGAGTATTATAATAAAATAACACCCGTGTCAGTTTGGAAAACCAGCGTGAGAAAACACAATCAATTTGAATTATTACTGTTATCAAAATCCTTTGAAAATAAAGGTATCTCGTAAGACCACGCCACACATAAAAACAAAGGGTTTTTACCTTACGATAACCAAAACATTTTATATCAAAATCATATAATATTATAATAGTGTCTATAGAAAATAAACTAGAAAATAGCTGAAATGCTTGCATCACACATTTCAGCATAATTGGTATACAACTAAAATCGTACAGGCTCGTAGTGGATATTGGAATCCATACTATGACTGGGCTACTAGGAGACCTCCCATCACAGTACACCTCTAGAAAATTGTATTGAGGACCTCGCTAGGATCCCCTTCCAACACAGGACCGGCCTACCCCTAACCTGGATAGTACCGAATATGTTATCACCCCGGGTGTTCCCACCCTATCGTGCGCTCTCTTTTCCATGCACAACCATATCCATAATTATATTATATCTGAGGGTATCTAGAAAAGTGATAACATACCCTACTTGGGTGTGACCCACTTAGCTCTACTGCATCTCCCCTGTTTTAGTTATTCCCGGTTGATGAGGCTTGAGGCTACGTTTTACCTTTAGAATAGCATTCATACTTGGAATGCTAACACTGCCTTCCAGACCACGACGCAAATAATAGCATTCATCAATACAAGTTGTTCTGGATCTGAACAAACCGAATCTCCAAAATCATCATCTTCATTATCTTTATGATATCACAATTCATAACGCACAAATCGGATTGAAGTGGTTTTTGGATAATTAAATCCGATCCCGGTCTCTTCAAAACAATCAACGAATTTGTCCAGATTTGATAGTCGGTTATTTAACTATCAAATTTCACACATAAGCAGTCACTAGGCCCGATTTTATAAATCTTCAAAACATTTATTTAAAAATGTCTTTGCAAAGATATATATTCAATATCTTCTAGTATCTCAATATTTGGAAACAAATTCAAATTCTTATATCCATAACAGGATATTTCAATCCATATCAATACTTAGAAATATTTCCAAACTCCACTATTTATTCAACACTTTGAAAAAGATTTCTATATTAATAATCTCATAGTAGAAATACTTCAAATCCTTCCAGTCCATTACTTAGGAAATATTTATAAGTATATTTTTCCAAATCATTTTATTTTCGATACTTAGGAAATATTCCATTTTATTTCATACTTCTCAAATCCTTTACTATTTACTTGTAAATTCCTTCTCTCATTTATAATGGATTCTATGAGTTTCCGAAATTCATTAATTAATTTCCTTTAAAATTTCCTAATCGATTACACCTGCCTATAATTCCAACCATCAATTTCTAACTTCTTTTTTATGAATTCTAATTCATCTTCAAAGTTTTTGTATTTCTAAATTCCGGAAGTTTTCCTTAAGTTTCCAGAATTCCATTACAAAATTTCTGTTGTACGAACAATATCCATTAAATAAACCCCGTTTACAAATCTCGAGAGGATTTATAAATAAATTACAATCATTTCAAAACTCCATATATATAATAAGTATTTTTAAAGAATAATATTTATTTTAGAAACATGTTTAAGTAATTATTTAAAATATCAAAACACTTTAAATAATCATCGATAACTCATTTCCCATTTCATTTTTTAATAAACTAATTGATTCACGAAGCTTATTTTAAAAGTTAGAATTTATTTCAATTAAATATGTGATATTTCAAAAATCCACTTCTCGAAATATTTCAATACTAAACAACTTTAACTATATAGTTTAATAAATAAAAATCCCATTTTAAAAACAAACTTAAATTCTCGACAAAAATCTATTTTTAAAATCCAATATTACCAATTTCAATTTATAAATCCCTATCGATTCATTTCACATTAACTACATTTCAATTTCATAATCATTCTCACATTTCAAAAATAGAATCCACTATCATTTTTCAAAAACCGATCCCTATATCTCGATATAAATTCACACTGTAATTTACATTTCCAATTTATCAACTAATAATCATTTCCCCTTATTTATAAACATCATTTATAAATTTCATAATCTCCTTTCCAGTTTTATTACAGGTTTATGTTACTAAAAATCCATTTATAAATCTATTTCTTAAATAATCCAAAACTATATTCCAAAAACCATTCAAATCTCAATTTCTACTTCCATTTCGTATTTTATGAATCTTATTTAAAATCCATTTGTTTTTTCAAAAAAAATTTCTCAATTTAAAATTCTCAATTTAAAATCATTTTTCACAATAGCTAAATAAATATCCAAACCCGATTATTTATTTTATCCAATTCAATTCCCTTTTAATTAATCCCAAAATTAAATATAAATATTTCCATTTCCAAAATCTCCTTTTAGTTTCCTTTTTAAATTCAAAATATTATTTATGGTATTTACAATACCCAAAATTAAGGCCAGTGCTACTATAGCTTCCATTAAATTAAATCCCACAATAATCCATAACAGATTATTCAATCACATCAAATATCACTATATATGAAACAATCAATATACTTTTGAGGAATCCAGTTGGATCCCTCCAACCTGTTTCACTACATCCACAGATGTTATATAACATAAAATACCAATCCCGCTTAGAGGCAGGATATCACGAATATAGGCTCATCCGCTATTTTGCGGGGCGCATACTGTCTCATCCGCTCCAACCGTGGGAAATATATCTAACTACTAATATATATAATATAATATTCAACTGATAATAATTTATTAGTTCAACTAATCATCCAATAATTAATTTTTAACATTAAAAATTAAAAGCAGTAATCCAAATGATTGAGATTTACTCACCTTAATTTTCGAATCTGTTAATCATTCCAATTCCAAATTTATTCCACTGCATAGTATTTTGTCGCTACGATCCAATGTGACTCGTTTCCGTAATTTTGGACCTCGCATGAAAATTTTTATGAATTTTTATAAGTTAACTATTCCAATTTGTAATTAATAAAACTAATTACAATTTAATTTTTCTAATTACCTTCATTAGCGACAAGTTTCCAGACATTGCGCTCACAACACCCCCGGACTTCGCCTCACCATCTAGTACCCATGCCAACCTCCATTCCACCATCGCCGAAACCCTACACGCCATGCCAAACCACGCGCTCGACTGCCTTGCTCCAAAATCAGACATGAGCTTCAACTTCTGTCCCCTGAAACCATCAGCCAACTCATCCACTTTGACTACACGTACAACCTTGCTCGCCTACATCCCAAAATCACCTCCAGCCTACCTCGTGCTTGCTTGTCGTAGCCGCTTCTCCTTCTCCCACCTCAAGCATCGCACGCGACCACAACGACAAGCAGCGTTGCCTGCAGTCGCACCACCAGATCCCCTTAGCTCGTGCGCAAGCATCTTGAATAGCCCAAAACCCTAACTGCGTGCCTCACACCCATTATCTTTTAACCGCGACCCTCCCCCCTAGTCGACTGCCACTCAAAACGCACGCGAGTCGCTCAATTTTTTTTATATACGAGGATTTCGATTGTTTTTTTAACGAATTGATTTTTAACTTAGAGGAGAAAGAAAGGTCGAGATTTAAACAAGAAGGAGGAAGGCTCGTATGCGTAGGGTGGCGGTGTAGATATTAGGGTGGCTCGGTTCAGATAGGTTTTGACTTTCGAAATTTTTATAATATTATTAAATTTCAAAATATCTCGATTATGGATAACTCCAAATCCTAAATCCCTATTTAGGCATGATGCCTGGTGTTCCTAAAATTAAACCGCTATACCGAACCCAATGGAACAAGTTTCAAAGCCTAATTCGATCGTATGTAGAAGAGAGCTTTTTGAATCTTATTATTATATTGAATTTTCAATATTAATTTCAACTCGTTTTTATTCCGTACGACAAACAGTAACTCCTAACGCTACGAAATTTGAAATCCGATAATAATACACTATCACGGATCCAATGGAACTTGTTTCGTCGAATTCCGAGACTGTGCCCCGGATAGCTATTCTAACGCGTCGATTAAATCGACGATATCAAAAATTTGCAAAATCACCTGAAATTCCAGTTTTAAAAACTTACTAACTCAATTCTAAGTCAAATAGAATTTATATCAACATTAGAAATCATTTTGATTCATATTCAACTCATATTCAATTATTTACCATTCCCGTATTACGATAAATCGTAATTTTTGAAATTTAAATTCATTCTATAATTTCAACCAAAATTTTCATATTCAAAAATCAATTTATATTCCAAATCCAATATTTAAAACCATTTAAGTATTCAAAATCAAATGACAAAAAATCCGGGTCGTTACATTCCTTCCCTCTTAAAAGAATTTTGTCCCCGAAATTACTAATAGGAAAAATGCTCTAAACCCATTAACTTTTCAAAACCCACTCAGTTAAAACTCGATATTTCACATTTCTAAATCATTTAGTTTCAACCAAAACAATTAGTTTCCATTCCTACATCAAAACTCTTTATTTCTTAATTAAATTCAAAAATCAAATTTTAGTTAACAAAACTTTCCAAAAATTTCAAAATTTTTCTAACACCCTAAATTTCCGAATTTTTTTGGCAGAGTCTTCCTTGTACGGAGAGCCTTTTGCAATATGACAAATATGATAAAAAGATATACATCGGCTCTCTTGGCCGGAAAACGAAATATATATCAATATTTCAATTTTCCGCATGCTTAATTCGTAAGCGTACCTTATTTTAGTGTTATTAAGCGAGTTCGCTTAATTTATATGCAATTGCACAACCAAAATCTATCCAAACAGCTCCTTGTACCTGTACCCACTCAAATAAAACCCATAAGTTCCATAAAAATGAAATTTAATAACATCATATCCTTTTAACTCACTAATCACCTAGATTTCTTAAACAAAGCATGTTATAACATGTATATTTAGGATGCGTAAACAATTACAAGGTTTAAACATTCGATTATTCATTTACAGTCGATTTATATATCATTTCATTCAATTTAAAATGATTCACAAGCAAATTTACTTGCATTCAATTCATATTCACATTCAATAGATTCAAATCCATTTTATTAAGCTTCAGAATCATTCCATGTAAATCGATTCTCGAACAATTCAGCTCAGCTTCATGCATTTGCATTAATATTAATTTCACTTCCAACTTATATTATTTCCTTTCAATTCACTTTAATTTAATTCACATAGTGTTATTCACTTCATTTTATAGTGAATGGCATTTCATTCCATACTAATTTATTACTGAGCCATTTCATAAAATTTTTACTAAGGTTTATTATAAACATTCTGTACCACTACTTAAGTTCATATTTCATTCTTATCAATCAATATCCCAAACTGCATCCAATTCATTTACACTTAGTTTAAAATCCATTCCAACTCAATTTCAATTCACCATCCATTTTATTTCAATCGGCAACATTCAAAACACAATTAATTCACTTATACATAAGTCGAATTCCATTTATAACTCAAGTCTCATTCTTACTTAACTTAAGTTAAGTTTCATTTCTGGAAATCATTTAATTTAACTCGACTTGAGTTCCATTACATTTTATAATCCCAATTCAGATTTTTCATTTCCTTTAACCAAATATTTAAACATTTTCTTTTGAATTGGGTTTCACCTTCCCATTTGTCCATTTTTATAAGTTATACAACTTATTATTCATAGTTCCATAAATTTTCACTTAAGTTTTATTCTCATTTCATAACAATACTTATATTTATATAACCATTTTAAATTCAAAGTTTGTTTTACCTCATTTCGAATCCAATTCAGTTCGATATTATTTCAAGTCTAATCCAACTTTATTTAACTTTTCTTAAGTTAAATTTAATCCATTTTAACTTACTCAAGTTAAGTTTTAATTCCAGGATTAAAATTCTCACTTTCATTTCCCATTTGCATCATTCTCAATTTATAAGTTCAAAACTTATTTCACATTACTTCCACAAAACATTTAGATTGGAATTCCTGAATCCAATAACCTGGTTTTATTTCAAATCATTTTGAAATAATAAATATATATAGCCCATTTGTATATCAAATCCAAAATCTTGAATTATTAAAATCAAACTTTTTATAAAAACAAGACCCTGATAACAAATCACTGTGGTAGCAATCTATCACTTAGAAACTCAAAAATGAATACTGATGATGAAGTGCAGTCATCACCGGGATTATTTTCCAGCGATTGTAGTGAGTTCAGTGCTTTCTCACTTTCAAAACCCATTTTTAAACCTAATTTAAATCAATTTTTATTCCAACTTTAAGCATTTTCCATTCCAAACATAATATCACCGTCATTTATTTCCAAACGCCTTGGAAAACATTTCCAAAAATCTCCGAGATTTAAATTTCCAAATCCTGGTTTGAATTCATTTTTAAATTTTACTTATATGCCTAATTCCATAGTTATACAAACTTAATTTGATTGGATAAACCACTTCCAATTTTTATAATTTTGTTTGGATTATAATAATAAGAACCAAACACACTAATATACTATAATAATTTCATAAAATTATTTCTTTTATATCAAAATATAATTTAGGTAAAATTATTTCATTTACCCACTTTAAAAAAATACTGTGTCGAATTGCTCTGTTCAAGTATTTAGAAACCCTTATCGATACAGTTGTATGGACCGTGCCGACCAGAATTTATAAGCCACTCAATAAATCAATCAACACAATATTAAACAATTTATATTCACTAACAAATAGGAGCTCATCTCTATTAATACACTCAAACTCATTCTATGGTTCTACTGACCCTATCTCTAATGAGTAATCCCCACCAAAGCCAAGGTTCTCGCTTAACCTTCAACTCTGATACAAAGTGTAATGGCCTGGGATTTTCGACCCTCGAAAATCTACATCAATACGCTCACTTTATAGCATGCCGAGCAATTGAGTGCTGGAAATACCAGATCATTAGGGGTGAAGAGGAAAAGGGATAGAAAAAAACAAAAACAATAACACCGAATCTCAAAATCGCAACGGAACAAAATATAATATATAATAACATATTTTTATACAAAAGAATCTGTAGCTATTAATATACACACAATCATCAGAGTACAACAATCAATAATAAATCTGGACAGTTATAATAACTTATCCTCTCAAATACTGAATATACAGCATAACACACACATCAGAATATAATCAAATACGGGAAATACGCCTAAGTATTCTCTAGCTCGTCTCCTGAGCTCCATAGCATCCTAACCTGAATCTGTAATACTCGGTCTGACCCGAGTATTGTAATAAAATAACATCCAAGTCAGTTTGGAAAACCAGTGTGAGAAAACACACTCAATTTGAATTATTATTGTTATCAAAATCCTTTGAAAACAAAGGTATCTCGTAAGACCATGCCACACATAAAAACAACGGGTTTTTACCTTACGATAACCAAAACATTTTATATCAAAATTATCTGATATTATAATAGTGTCTATAGAAAATAAACTAGAAAATAGTTGAAATGCTTGCATCTCACGTTTCAACATAATTGGTATACAACTAAAACCGTACAGGCTCGTAGTGGATATTGGATTCCATATAATGACTAGGCTACTGGGATACCGCCCATCATAGTACACCTCAAGAAAAATGTACCGAAGACCTCGCTTGGATCCCCAGCCAACAAAGGAGCGGCCTACCGCTAACTTGGATAGTACCGAATATGTTATCACCCTGGGTGTTCCGACCCTATCGAACGCTCTCTTTTCCATGTACAACCATATCCATAATTATATTATATCTTAGGGTATCTAGAAAAGTGATAACATACCCTGCTTGGTGCGACCCACTTAGTCCTGCTGCATCTCCCATGTTTTAGTCATTCCAAGTCGATGAGGCTTGAGGCTACGTTTTACCTATAGAATAGTATTCATAATTTGAATGATAACACTACCTTCCAGACCACAATGCAGATAATAGCATTCATCCATACAAGTTGTTCTGGGTCTAAACAAACCGAATCTCCAAAATCACCGTCTTCATTATCTTCACGATATCACAATTCATAATGCACAAATCGGATCGAAGTGGTTTTCGGATAATTAAATCCGTTATCGGTCTCTTCAAAATGATCGACGAATTTGACCAGATTTGGTAGTCGGTTATTTAACTATCAAATTGCACACATAAGCAGTCAATTGGCCTGATTTTATAAATCTTCAAAACATTTATCTAAAAATGTCTTTGCAAAGATATATATCAATATCTTCCAGTGTCTCAATATTTGGAAACAAATTCAAATTCTTATATCCATAACAGGATATTTCAATCCATATCAATGCTTAGAAATATTTCCGAACTCCACTTTTTATTCAACACTTTGAAAAATATTTCTATAATAGTAATCTCGTAGTTGAAATACTTCAAATCCTTCCAGTCCAATACTTAGGATATATTTATAAGTATATTTTTCCAAATCATTTTATTTCCGATACTTAGGAAATATTCCATTTTATTTCATACTTCTCAAATCCTTTTATTTACTTGTAAATTCCATCTCTCATTTATAACGGATTCTATGAGTTTCCGGAATTCATTAATTAATTTCCTTTAAAATTTCTAAATCGATTACACTTATCTGTAATTCCAACTACCCATTTCTAACTTCCTTTTTATGAATTCTAATTCATCTTCGAAGTTCTCGTATTTCGACATTACGAAAGTTTACCTTAAGTTTCCAGAATTCCATTACAAAATTTCTCTTGTACGAATCATATCCGTTAAATAAATCCCGTTTACAAGTCTCCAGAGGATTTATAAATAAATTACAATCATTTCAAAACTCTATATATATTTAATAAGTATTTTTAAAGAATAATAATTTATTTTAAAAACATGTTTAAGTAATTATTTAAAATATCAAAGCACTTTAAATAAACATCGATAACTCATTTCCCATTTCATTTTTAAATAAACTAATTGATTCATGAAGCTTATTTTAAAAGTTAGAATTTATTTCAATTAAATATGTGATATTTCAAAAATCCACTTCTCAAAATATTTCAATACTAAACAGCTTTAACTATATAGTTTAATAAATAAAAATCCCATTTTAAAAACAAACTTCAATTCTCGGCAAAAATCTATTTTTAAAGTCCAATATTACTAATTTCAATTTATAAATCCCTCTCGATTCATATCACATCGACTACATTTCAATTTCATAATCATTCTCACATTTCAAAAATAGAATCCACTTTTGTTTTCATAAACCGATCCCCATATCTCGATATAAATTCACACTATAAATTTACATTTCCAGTTTATCAACTAATAATGATTTCCCCTTATTTATAAACATCATTTATAAATTTCATAATCTCCTTTCCAGTTTTATAACAGGTTCATATTACTAAAAATCCATTTATAAATCCATTTCTAATTAAAATTCCATTTATAAATCTATTTCTTAAATAATCCAAAACTATATTCCAAAAACCATTCAAATCTCAATTTCTACTTCCATTTTGTATTTTAAGAATCTTATTTAAAATCCATTTGTTTTTTAAAAAACATTTCTCAATTTAAAATTCTCTATTTGAAATCATTTTTCGCAATAGCTAAATTAATATCCAAACCCAATCATTTATTTTATCTAATTCAATTCCCTTTTAATTAATCCCAAAATTAAATATAAATATTTCCATTTCCAAAATCTCCTTTTAGTTTCCTTTTTAAATTCAAAATATTATTTATGGTATTTATAATACCCAAAATTAAGGCCAAGCTACTATAGCATCCAATAAATCAAATCCCACAACAATCCATAACAGATTATTCAATCACATCAAATATCACTTTATATGAAACAATCAATATAATTTTGAGGAATCCAGTTGGATCCCTCTAACCTGTTTCCCTACATCCACAGATGTTATATAACATAAAATACCAATCCCGCTTCGAGGTGGGATATCGCGGTAAAATTGGCTCATCAGCTATTTTGCGGAGCGCATACTGTCTCATCCGCTCCAACGGCAGGAAATATATCCAACTACTAATATATATACTAATATATATAATATAACATTCAATTGATAATAATTTATCAGTTCAACCAATCATCCAATAATTAATTTATAACATTTAAAATTAATAGCAGTGATCCAAATGAGTGAGATTTACTCACCTTTATTTTTGAATCTGTTAATCTTTCCAATTCCAAATTTATTCCATTGCATAGTATATTGTCGCTATGATCCAATGTGACTCGTTTCCGTAATTTTGGACCTTGCATGAAATAATTTACGAATTTTTATAAGTTAACTATTCCAATTTGTAATTAATAAAACTAATTACAATTTAATTTTTCTAATTACCTTCATTAGCGACAAGCTTCCAGACATTGCGCTCACAACACCACCAGACTTCGCCTCGCCATCTAGTACCCACGCCAACCACCATTCTGCCATCGCCGAAACCCTACACGCCACGCCAAACCACGCACTCGACTGCCTTGCTCCAAAATCAGAGATGAGCTTCAACTTCTGTCGCCTGAAACCATCAGCAAACTCCTCCACTTCAACTACACGTACAGTCTTGCTCACCTACGTCCAAAAATCGCCTCCAACCTCTCTCGTGCTTGCTTGTCGCAGCCGCTTCACCTTCTCCCACCTCCACAATTGCACGCGACCACCACGACAAGCATCACCGCGTGCAGTCGCACCACTAGATCCCTTTAGCTCGCGCGCACGTATCTCGAACAGCCCAAAACCCTAACTGCATGCCTCACACCCATCATCTTTTAGCTGCGACCCTCCCCCCTTAGTCGACTGCCATTCAAATCGCACGCAAGTCACTCAATATTTTTTTTATATACGAGGATTTCGATTGTTTTTTTTGATTAATTGATTTCGTAACTGAGAGGAGAAAGAAAGGTCGAATCTAAACAAGAAGGAGGAAGGCTGGTATGCATAGGGTGGCGGTGTAGATATTAGGGTGGCTCGGTTTAGACAGGTTTTGACTTTCGAAGTTTTTATAATATTATTAAATTTCAAAATATCTCGATTATGGATAACTCAAAATCCCGAACCCTATTTAGGCATGCTGCCTGGCGTTCCTAAAGTTATACCGCTATACCGAATCCAATGGAACAATTTTCAAAGCCTAATTCGATCGTATGCGGAAGATAGTTTTTTAAATCTTATTATTATATTGAATTTTCAATATTAATTTCAACTCGTTTTTATTCCGTACGACCAAACGGTAACTCCAAACACTACAAAATTTGAAATCCGATAATAATACACTATTATGGATCCAATGGAACTTGTTTCGTTGAATTCCGAGATTATGCCCCGGATCGCTATTTTAACGCGTCGATTAAATCGATGAATCAAAAATATGCGAAATCACTGGAAATTCCAGTTTTAAAAACTTACTAACCTAATTCTAATTCAAATAGAATTTATATCAGCATTAGAAATAGTTTTGATTCATATTCAACTCATATTCAATTATTTACCATTCCCGTATTACGATAAATCATTATTTTCGAAATTTAAATTCATTCTATAATTTCAACCAAAATTTTCATATTCAAAAATCATTTTGTATTCCAAATCCAAAATTTAAAACCATTTAAATATTCAAAATCAAATGACGAAAAATCCTGATCGTTACATTCTTTACCTCTTAAAAGAATTTCATCCCCGAAATTACTAAGTAAGAAAAATGCTCTAAACCCATTAACTTTTCAAAACCTACTCAGTTAAAACTCGATATTTAACATTTCTAAATCATTTAGTTTCAACCAAAACAATTAGTTTCCATTCCTACATCAAAACTCTTTATTTTTTATTTAAATTTAGAAAACAAATTTTAGTTAACAAAACTTTCCAAAAATTTCAAAAAATTTCTAACACTTTAAATTTCCGAATTTTTTTGGCAGAGTCTCCCTTGTACGGAAAGTGTTTTGCAATATGACAAGTATGATAAAAAGATATACATCGGCTCTCATTGCCGGAAAACACAATATATATCAATATTTTAATTTTCCGCATGCTAAATTGATAAGCGTACCTTAGTTTAGCGTTATTAAGCGAGTTCGCTTAATTTATATGCAATTGCACAACCAAAATCTATCCAAACAGCTCCCCGTACCTGTACTTACTCAAATAAAATCCATAAGTTCCATAAGAATTAAATTTAATAACATCATATCCTTTTAATTCATTTATCACCTAAATTTCATAAACAAAACATGTTATAACATGTATATTTAGGATGTGTAAACAATTACAAGGTTCAAACATTCGATTATTCATTTACAGTCGATTTATATATCATTTCATTCAATTTAAAATGATTCACAAGCAAATTTACTTGCATTCAATTCATATTCACATTCACTACATTCAAATCCATTTTATTAAGCTTCAAAATCATTCTATGTAAATCGATTCTCGAACAATTCAACTCATGTTCATGCATTTATATTCATATTAATTTCATTTCCAACTTATATTACTTCCTTTCCATTAACTTTCATTTAATTCACATAGTGTTATTCACTTCATTTTATAGTGAACGACATTTCATTCCATGCTAATTTATTAATAAGCCATTTCATTAAATTATTACTAAGGTTTATTATAAACATTCTGTACCACTACTTAAGTTCATATTTCATTCTTATCAATCAATATCCCAAACTGCATCCAATTCATTTACACTTAGTTTAAACTCCGTTCCAACTCAATTTCAAATTTAATTCATTCAATTTCAATGCACCATCCATTTTATTTCAATCAGCAACATTCAAAACACAAATAATTCGCTTATACTTAAGTCGAATTCGATTTATAACTCAAGTCTCATTCTTACTTAACTTAAGTTAAGTTTCATTTTTGGAAATCATTTAATTTAACTTGACTTGAGTTCCATTACATTTTATAATCCTAGTTCGGATTTTTCATTTCCTTTAACGAAATATTTAAACATTTTATTTTGAATTGGGTTTCACCTTCCCATTTGTCCATTTTTAAAAGTTATACAACTTATTATTCACAGTTCCATAAATTTTCACTTAAGTTTTATTCTCATTTCATAACCATAACTTATAGTTATACAACCATTTTACAATTCAAATTTTGTTTAACCTTATTTCGAATCCAATTCAATTCGATATTGTTTCAAGTCTAATCCAACTTTATTTAACTTTTCTTAAGTTAAATTCAATCCAATTTAACTTACTCAAGTTAGATTTTAATTCCAGGATTAAAATTCTCACTTTCATTTCCCATTTGCATCATTCTCAATTTATAAGTTCAAAACTTATTTCACGTTACTTCCACAAAACATTTAGATTGGAATTCCTGAATTCAATAACCCACTTTTATTTCAAATCATTTTGAAATCATAAATATATATAGCCCATTTGTATATTAAATCCAAAATCTTGAATTATTAAAATCAAACTTTTTATAAAAACAAGAATCCGATAACAAATCACTGTGGTAGCAATCTATCACTTAGAAACTCGAAAATGAATAGTGATGATGCAACGTAGTCATCACCGGGTTTATTTTCCAGCGACTGTAGTGAGTTCAGTGCTTTATCACTTTCAAAATCCATTTTTAAACCCAATTTAAATCAAATTTTATTCCAATTTTAAGCATTTTCCATTCCAAACATAATATCACCATCATTTATTTCAAAACGCCTTGGAAAACATTTCGAAAAATCTCCAGGGTTTAAATTTCCAAATCCTGTTTTGAATTCATTTTAAATTTTTACTTATATGCATAATTCCATATTTATACAAACTTAATTTGATTGGATAAACCACTTCCATTAGGGGTGAAGACGAAAAGGGATAGAAGAAACAAAAACAATAACATAGAAGAAAACAAATTTTGGACCTCGCATGAAATATTTTACGAATTTTTATAAGTTAACTATTCCAATTTGTAATTAAAAAACTAATTACAATTTAATTTTTCTAATTACCTTCATTCGCGACAAGCTTCCAGACATTGCGCACACAACATCACTAGACTTCGCCTCGCCATCTAGTACCCACGCCGACCTCCATTCCACCATCGTCGAAACCCTATACGCCATGCCCAAACCACGCGCTCGCCTGCCTTGCTCCAAAATCTGACATGAGCTTCAACTTCCATCGTCTGAAACCATCAGCCAACTCCTCCACTTCGACTACATGTATAGCCTCGCTCGCCTACGTCCCAAAATCGCCTCTAGCCTCCCTTGTGCTTGCTTGCCGCAACCGCTCCTCCTTATCCCACATCCAGCATCGCATGCGACCACCACGGCAAGCAGCGCCGCCTGCAGTCGCAGCATAGATCCCCTTAGCTCACACGCACGAACCTCTAACAACCCAAAACCCTAACTGTGTGCCTCACACCATCGTCTTTTAGCCGCGACCCTCCCCCATTAGTTGACTGCCATTCAAATCGCACGCGTGTCGCTCAATATTTTTTTTATATACGAGAATTTCGATTGTTTTTCTTTTGATGAATTGATTTCGTAAATGAGAGGATAAAGAAAGGTCGCGATTTAAACAAGAAGGTGGAAGGCTCGTATGCGTAGGGTGGCGTTGCCGATATTAGGGTGGCTCGGTTCTGATAGGTTTTGACTTTCAAAATTTTTATAATATTATTAAATTTCAAAATATCTCGATTATGGATAACTCAAAATCCTGAATCCCTATTAGGCATGGTACCTGGCGTTCCTAATGTTATACCACTATACCGAACCCAATGGAACAAGTTTCGAAGCCTAATTCGATCGTATCCGGAAGATAGCTTTTTGAATCTTATTATTATATTAAATTTTCAATATTAATTTCAACGTGTTTTTATTCCATACGACCAAAGGGTAACTCCAAACGCTACAAAATTTGAAATATGATAATAATATACTATTACAGATCTAATAGAACTAGTGTCATCGAGTTCCAAGACAGTGCATGGATCACTATTTTAACGCGTCGATTAAATCGACGATTTCAAAAATTTGCGAAATCACTTGAAAATCTAGTTTTAAAAACTTACTAACTCAATTCTAGTTCAAATAGAATT
The DNA here is from genome assembly GCA_030737815.1 of Allium fistulosum. Classification (NCBI taxonomy): domain Eukaryota; kingdom Viridiplantae; phylum Streptophyta; class Magnoliopsida; order Asparagales; family Amaryllidaceae; genus Allium; species Allium fistulosum. The sequence continues at coordinate 99,325,985 of CM060906.1, read as the reverse complement.
TATTTCAACATTAGAAATCATTTTGATTCATATTCAACTCATATTCAATTATTTACCATTCCTGTATTACGATAAATCGTTGTTTTTGAAATTTAAATTCATTCTATAATTTCAACCAAAATTTTCATATTCAAAACTCAATTTATATTTCAAATCCAATATTTAAAACCATTTAAATATTCAAAATCAAACGACGAAAAATCCAGGTCATTACATCTTGTATTTAGGATTTCTGTTGTATCTGCTTTAGACTCTGATGTTTCTATAGTAGCTTCATGAACCACTATTTATCTATTCCACTACGTATTGTTGTATTACTCTATCTCTGTGATTCTGTGATTGATTTATTTACTTTATATGCTAAGTTTTGCCCAAATATAAATAACAAACTATTGTTTTAAGCAATTCAAATCTGACATGTGTGGATTATTGTCGATTTAAATGGTTCGAAATGATAGGTCATTACAAATATAGTATACCAACAAAATAAAGTCAGTACGATGCACATGGACCATCCGTATGCAATATGTAATGACCCACTATTTTGGACCATTCAAATCGACAATAATCCACACATGTCTGACTTGAATAATTCAAAATAATAGATTGTAATAAAATTTGGAGCAAATAAAATCATTCACAGAATCACATACACAGAAATATCAGAATAACTCGCAGTGAAAATAAAATACCATAGTAGTTCATGAAGCTACTATATACAAACTCTCAAAATATATACAAAATTCTCATAGTAAAATAGATACAGTAGAAGTCAGGATACATAAATCAATAATACAGAGACAAATACAGAATAGGAACTAACTAGAAGAAGTAGACGAATAGATAGACAGATAAGCTCCAACAAAACTCTAGCTCCAGAAGGTGAATCCAAAGCTGTGATTGTCAGGCTGACCCGAGCGTAAAGTAAAACACAAAACACTCGAGTCAGGACATATATACTTATACAATGTAAACCAACTCAAGTGAACTATAATAGCAATGCATAATAACTTAAAGGATGCTTGGGATCGCCCATCCTTTAAGGATCCATAAAACCATCAGTTAAACAGTAATAACAATATCACAGAAATGTCCATATCGAAGTAAGCCATGCACTAATAGTGTTAATGTGCATCAAACCATCACTAGGAAATCAAATGACATACAGAGAAGTATACCCGTGGTTATAAAATTCCAAAATAATATTTTGTACTTCAGAACAAAATATCATTTCAAATTCAAATCTTTATCAAATTAAAGATTAAATCATTTCTAAACCATTTCAATATTTCAAAATATCATATCTTTCAAAAACTTCATTATCCAATCATCATTTGAATTCAAAGCCCATATTTAACTTTAAATACCTTTTAAATTCCAAGATATCATTCATTTATTCTCATTTCAAATCACCTTTTTAATAGTTTATATTCCAATCAAATTAATTTATTTAAACCATCTAAAAGCGAAGTTATTATACTTTTAACTCAAGTATTCAATTTCCAAAGTTTTAGACCATTCTGAGCTCATTTACTTAGTTAAAAACCATAAACATTGAAAATTTCAGCATTTCACAACATTTAGAAAAAGCTGTTATAAGTTATACTTGAAAACATTTTTATTCAGCAAAGACAACATTTAAAACTGTTGTAAAATCTCAATTTTAGTTGAAAATTAGTTCAATTCAGCAAAGACAGCATTTCCAGAAATGCTGTAATAGCTCAGGGTTCATATTAAAGGTTTTCATTAAATTCAGCAAAGACATCAGGCAACTACAGCATTTACAGGACTGCTGTAATATCCCTTTATTAAGTTTAGCCTTTTAGCTTACTTTTGCAACTACAGCACTTAGAAAGTGCTGCAGATTCTATTATTTAAGTTTTAGTTCATTTCAGAAACGATAGCATTTCTGAAGTGCTATTAAAAGTATTTCCAGATTTTAGTGTATTTCCAGCAAACAATAAATCCCAATTTAAACCATTAAACATTATAAAAATCATACTTAAACATTCAAAATGTTCATTAAAAATACTCTTAACTTATGATTTTTATAATAAATTTTCTTATAAATAAAAACCAATTTTCCAGAATTCACTTAATAAAATTAAGTGTAAAATTTCTATTCTCTTCATTTTAACAATTAAACTTAACACTTAAATTTTTATTTCCATTTTTCCAATATAATTAAATTTCCATTTTTATTTATATAACTCAAATTTTCTTTTAAACCCAAAAATCCAAATTTTCAGACTTAAGTTATATTTCAATAATTAAAATTTAACCATTCATTTAATTGCATTTTTAACTTATAGAAGAATCAAAATTTCTTTATTTAAACATTAAAAATCCAATTTAAATCAAATTTTCATAAATTTACACTCTTAAGCATATTTAAAATATTCAAAATACTTTATAAAATAACCACGGGCCTGTATAGTTTTCTAACCTAGGTCAAGTGATACGGATATATATAATTTCAATCCGCAGTTTAAAAAGAAAAATCCGGGTTCTATCATTTCAAACGCGCAATCCCAAGTAAAATAAAATAAATAAAAATCGTTCAGGCCTATCATTTCAGCCCATAACAATTTTTCCCTATTCTAAAGTCCGTTCGGGTATGTATCATTTCAACCCATAGTGATCTAATCTACAGGGAACTTGTAGTGTGATAAACAGATATAAATGAACAGTTTAACAACATATATTAGTAACAGATGAGATGACGGGTAAATAAACAGATTTAACATCATATAATTAATAATCACATATAGGGATAACATAACATAATAGTACTACACATTCAATTGTTGTCAATTCACATTTGCATAAGTATAAATGTCAGGTGAGATTACTCACCTCTATAAGCTGGAGATTGCAATACAATTGACACAACGGAATCAAAAGCACAATGACAAGACTACGAATTTGAGTGGAGAGCGAGATCCAAGCTATAGATCTTATGTTACAACCCAAAACAAAACCAAATAAAATTAAAATTCAATACAGCATTGAATAGAGATAACTTTGAAATAAAAAGCAAATTGTACACACAAACTTTTGCCTTGTTTTCTACATAAGCTTGCACGACCTAGGGCTTGGTTTGGCTCAGGTTTGGTCATGTTTTGGTTCAGGTTTGGAAATGTTTTGGTTCAGGTTTGGACCTAAAAAGGCATGGCTACAAGGCATTGAAGTGGTGGAGGAGTTACTACGCATGAATATGAAGAGGCTTATGCAATATGGTGGTTTTGGTTCATACTTTGGGTTCGACCATGGGTGTTTGGGCTCGGCCCTGTCATGTTCAGGTCTGGATAGAGGTTGAGATGATGTGTAGTGGTGGTAGAAAGGTGGTGGTGGCAGCTAGAGGTGGTGGCCAAGGTGATGGATGAAGGTATGTTGCAACTAGTGGTGGCTATGCATGTTTTCAAGGGGATTATTCCATGTTTTGTGGAGTTTTGCCTTATGGGGTGGTACGGCCTGGTCACATTAGAGGGGTAGGTAGTTGCTGGTGAAGAGGAGGAGGTGGTGGAGGTGATGGCCATGGCTAGCTAGGGGTGGCCGAGCAAGATAGCAAGAGAACAAGGCCAAAACAAATAGAAAAAGTGGAAAAAAAAGAAGGAGAAAAAGTAGAAAAAATGAAGAGAAGACATTACCCATTCTTTTGGCCGTGAAAATGAAGTGAGGAGGAAGGTTTTTCACGTGAATTACAATTAAAAACTCACGGCTAAAGATCAGGTAGTGTATGGCCAAGCAAAGTAAATGAAAAGACAAAGAAGATGAAAAGACTAGCAGCCGAAAAGTCACACGTTATAAAGCTTTAGTCTCTTCATATTTCCTTTTCTATTAAATCAAATAAACAAATAAAATTTCAGTAAATGAATTTAAAAACTGAAACAAAGTAAAATAAAATAAGATAAATAAATAAATTTAAAGAAAATAGAAAAAGAATTAAAGAAATTGCTTAAATATTGGAAACAGGGTTCAAAAATTACAATTAAATCATCACAAGCTTTTGAAAAATATCTACTTCATTTTAAAAATATTTAAAAAAAAGTGAAGTAAAATAATTCATTTATATTTTCAAAATGGAATAAATAATTAAATTTAGAGAAATTAGAAAAAGAACTAAAGAAATTGTTTAAAAATTCAAAACAGGACTTAAGAATTACAAATAGAATATCACTAGTTTTAGAAAAATTATAACTTTACTTCTAACCAATAAAAGTCAAGTAAAATAAAATAAATGCTGAACAAAATGAAGTGTAAATGAAAATAAAATAAAGTCTTAAGAAAATAGAAAATAAACAAAGAATTTCTTTAATTAAATGAAATTGGAAATTAGAAATTATAACAAAATACAACTAACATTGGAAAATGTCAATTACACTTTGAAAAATGTTTTAAAACCAAAATATATACATAACATGTTATTTTACCCATATAAACATAAATTAGAACATTACATGACCAAATAAAATATTATTTATATAATTTAAAATAAACAATTTTGTTAAATACAACAAATTACACACAATATTTAAAAGGGCATAACTTTCACATTATAAATCAGATTTCAACGAAACAAAAAGCAGTATTCTTGAAATTTTATTTATTTTCATAAAATAAAGATAGATTTCAAAAATTCAAATTTTAAATTAAAAGTCAAAGTTTAACCATATTGACCAACATTCACATTTCTGGAAAATATCTTATTTATTCATGTTTGAAATTCTAATTCACATCAAAATCAAAAATTCATATTTAAAATAACAAAATTATCAAATTTAAATAAATAAAATAAAGTTTTTAAATCAGGAAATTAAATTAAAGAAATTAAAATATACAATTAAAATAATCACAAAATACAGGGTTGTTACACAATAACTAATCCGATCAATAGCTCGATCACATAAATTTCACTTCCAAACTAGTATTGATCACTTGATCTCTCTAGCAAGGACTTCGATTTGGTTCCTTGATTAGAATCCTATGTTTTTCTTAAATAGTCATATACTATGAAAGAAAACATTAGGATCATATCAAAAATCCATATCAAGTATTCATCGTCAAGAATCGAGTGAAAAATCCTTGTTTAGATCGGTGTAGATCACCCCCAAAACCATGTACTCGAATACTGGATCAAGAACAGTCATGCAAATAAAACGATCCACGTACAACTTACATGTTTATTTTGTAGGTTTCTTAACTACACCACTTTCTTTTGTCACATTCACTTACACAAATAGCATATCTTATCCAATACTAAATCATTTATGCATCATTTCTTTTATAACTTAAGTTCATACTTATATAATACTCCACTACATCCTAAGAGTATATACAAAACATCAAATTCATCTTACTTAACAATGATGATCCACAATTTGAACTTTTTTAACTTACTACCTTTTCAAATTCAAGTGTTATATAAACTCAACTTTGTATTTTCAAAAACACTTAACTACAAGTTATATAATGACTCGGATGTTTTCGACTGTCCAAAATGGCCGAAAATTCCATTTCATTTTAACAATTAAAAACTACTTAACAACATGTCATATCATGATGCACATACCATACTTTCCTAATGCATAGGCTACATATGTCCATGAAATAAATCAACAAGAAAACTTTATAACTAAACACCGGTTTTCATTTCAAAACATTATGAAATAATATATACATAAAAATTTTGTATATCAAATCATACTTTGTGGGATTAAACCAAAATCATTTTCGAACCCAATTTCCAAAATATTTCCTTTAAGATTCACGGAAAATATACATATAGATCAAGTAACAACAAATGATACAAGGAACTGGGACATACCAAGTAGTATCGTATATCCCCTTTACTAAGAAGGGTAATACTCAAGAGAAGTGCTTACCATCTAAACATGTCTCTTTCCCATTTTTAGTTACTTTTGAGCCACTCAAACTAGATAATCATAAAAATACTTTATCTCTGAACCAACTTGCTGACTTCGAGAGCAACCTCGAATTCAAACAAATCTTAAAACTCTTTTTTTAAAACATATTTATAAAATACTTTAAAATAATATTATTATTATTTATTTCGGACTCTTAGAAACCATCTTAAAAAAAAGTGGGACTTAAATTTACTCATTCTCAATGTAAATCCTCTTTAGTTTGTAAATCATAATTATATAAGGTTACTTCCTTGTCTAAATCATTTCACAAATGTATATCTTTGCGTAGATTATAACAAAAAAAATCTTCTTAAAATTCAATTTTAACCCAACATTATCGTCGAATACCTTAGAGTCAAACCGTGAAACTTAATTCACAAGGTGTTTGTATTTAATATTCCCATAAATTACTATCTACCCAACCCATATTGTAAAAAGGTAAACCACTTGTAAACCAACAAACTATAGTAAATTCTCATAAACTAATCGAGCACAATTAATCAAACGATAAATGATAATAATCTAATATTATAATTTCTTAACAACCAAACATATCTTAAATGGATATATCAATTATTTTTGAAAAATTATCCTTCTATATATAAAATATAATCCTAGATAAACATTTACCAATTTTGTAAACAATACTGTGTTGGTTTGCCTTTTTTAAGAATTTAAAAATCGCTAACGACCATAGCGTCCCATGTATCAACCATAATTCATAAACAACTTAATAGACCAATTAACACAATGCTAAACATTTTTATAGTACTAAAAAATGCGCTCTCATATGTATAATACACTTAACTAATGCTAGGGAATTCCATTAACTAATCTCTTAATGAGTCATACCCAATTAAAGCTATGGTTCTCGCTTAACCTTCAGCTTTGATACCAAGTGTAACGACCCGCCTGTCCCACCCCCAATTGTTGACACTAATACATCCATGGTATTCCTATGCCGAACACTCAAGTGCCGAAAAGACGAATTGTTAGGGTGAAAATAAAAGAAAATGAAATAGAACAAGGAAGGGGAGAACACAATATCAGATCTCACAGTGGAATGATAACATATAATATCAAAAGACGGTATAAATTGTCATTCTACGATACATAAGATTTCAGAGTTAAAATAATGATTACTATCATTAACTTGGATAGTTATAACAACATGCGCTTATAAATGCTAATATATACAATACAATAATGCAGCGAAAATAAATACTACGGTAGATAATCATCCAGCTCACCTCCACAAGCTCCTAAGCGTCCAAGGCTAAATCTAGAAATATACATAGGGCTGACCCAAGCATTATAAGAAAATAACATCCGGGTCGGTCTGGTAAACCAGCGTGAGAATCTCAAGAAATATGCAATAAGTAACAATAACCAGTGAGACCGTACGGATCATCGTAATGGTTTTCCCCTCAAATGAAGCCAACCATCCAATGACTGAATATATCGGTATAACAGATAATGTCTAAGGTGTAAAACACAAATCATGATAGTTGTTGTGTGAACGCCACAACAATAGTAGGTATATAATCAATACCGCTAAGGCTCATTCGAATAGATGTAAGGATTTCAATGGAGATCTCCTCGGATCAAGCAAACTTCAAACTCCTACACAAGGATCGAAGGTATTCTTCCGAGCACGATATACCTCAAGATAAAATATACAATAAGGTAAGCCATAGCTAGTCAACGCCACGACGTTAACCGAATATCATCAACTCCCGCAAGGAATATCGGTAGCATCTCTAGATATGGAGTGGATATGCCCTATTAGTGCTTGCTAAACCTTTCATGGCTATGTACCCTATTTCTAGTTTAGCTATTTCCGATGTTGAGGTTACGTTCGACATCTTTTACATGAGTCTTCGTTACTTGAACAGAACATGCATCCCTAAATGGATTCCCATATCTCAAAAGATCACGAATCGCTACATGGATTCAAGCATCTCGAATAGATTTCCAATTTCCTTAAAGATTCCTCGCATAAGTCCTCCAACGAATGTTAACGTTATCCTCTCTCTTAGAATACTTTCATGATAAACAGTCCCCCATGATAGGATCACTTTGAAATGTTAGCATTGACCTCTCCATTGGACTTAACATTACGATGGATAGTTTAATTCTATAACATTCCACTTCACAACCATTTCCAGAACATAGATCGCATATATGTTTTTGAAGTGGTTACGGGTTTGAGTCATATTATATAAGTATACTTTTCCCACTTACCGGACGCTCCAAAACCAATCGATGAATTTCCAATAAACTCAACTTCGGTTTATTTGGAAGTACATACACAATACATAAGAGTGGAGATCACCTCCTAACCATGTAAGTGGACGGATTTCCTTGTCATTTTTCTTAAAAGAACACAACGATTTTATACATACAATATAGTATCACTGAAGATAACTGTACCATATAATTTTCGTGTTTCTTTTAGGTATATCCAGAGTTATATTTAGTCAATTTTGATAGATTTAAGCAATTACCAACACCTTTCTAAACCTTCTCTTTATAATTTTAAACCCCCTTTTAAAATGATATACATAGTAATTTATTTATTAAACTAGATATTAGATAAACCATTTTTAAAAGATATTATTACATAAGACATAAAACAGTCAACACATCTTCTACAAACTATATATACTTAGAAATTCTTTTGAAATATTTTATAATAATTATAATAATTTTTAAAACATTTACTCAAAATATTACTTGAAAATAACAAGTTTATAATTTCCTTTACAACTTGGAAAAACAAGTTTTCTATATATTTATAAGTAAAACATCTTCTTTAATTCTTAAAAAAGCATAAAAATCTCAAACCACTTTTAAAATACTCTAATAATAGTTAGTAAACACTTGTAAAAAGAATGAAACAAAATAATTAATTTTAAATATCTCTTCAAACCATTTAAGTCCAAAAATCAAGGCTAAACGTGGCGGTTTTGCACAAGTGAAGTTTTGGCCACTTTTCGAAATGTTACTTTACTTTTTATCCTCCAAAATTGTTTTGGAAACAAACATACATATAAAAATTAATAAATATGGCGAGAAACCCCTAAGGATTCCTCTATAAAGTTCCATATAAATCATTGAAAACAAGGCAATTCCTAAGTGCATCCATAGGGACAATTGCTATAAATGCACTTTCAGATAGTCCAATATAAACCGATGTCCATCTATAGCCTATGTGCTTTGTTTCAAGGTCTTACTACAAATCATACAAGTCCATTCAATTCCATCCAATGCCTATACAGATGGATCAATTATGCTTCTTGTTTTTAAAACAAGAATTAAAACCAATATTTTAACATATGTCAACATTAATCGAACAACTTAAAAACTATCAAACGGTGAAATATATATGTTATATTTTCATCAAAAGTGATGTGTTAACTCACCTTTAACCAAACAAATAAGCAAATCCAAGCAACTCAAGTCCAAGTTCACCTTTCAACCATCTTCTTCCTTCTCCTTTCCTTACTTCCACTTGCTTTTGGCCAGCTCCTCCTTGATAATTGCTCATGGCCATTAGGGATGGGGAGAGGATGGCTTCACTTATTCAATATTTAATATGGTGGAAGGTGTTCTAATATTGTACTAAGGCTTGTGGCAATGTTTGAGTTGATTTGGATATGATTTGCAATTATTTTCTTTAGAACATTTAGAGAAGAGGAAGATATTATAAAGTTTGGTTTTTGCTCTGTGAATTTGTGATTATTTAACAACGGTATGCCTCTCCTTATATGGGCTCAAGAATGGTGCTCTTTAGCCTTGTTGTCACCCCCACTATGGTACGGAAGGCTCACCTCCCATCACTTCTCCTTTACATCACTTATGTTGTAGGCAAATTACTCTTATACCCTTAACGTGATAATATCGCTTATCCACTTGGAAGCTTCTAGAATCTTCCATTGCTTTATGTAGAGGAGCGTGTGTTAATTAGTTGCTAATGTGTTCGTTTGATCAAGAGACAGGTGCAAATGAGTTCGAACAACTTATATCAATCAAAATGATGTTTATTGATAAACCGATTTTCAGTCACATTATTAATTTTTCTTCGAAAGTTAATTTTTTATAAACAAACTTCAAAATCAAGTTTACCATCATTAATTATGATTTAAAAAGGAGATTAAAAGGTTATTAAATAACTTTAATAACATTAAATCCAAGATTTAAATATTTAAATAATTTAGATATTTAAATACGGAGTTTCCGAAATTCCGGATCGTTACAAATTTAGTCTCCAAAGATAAGCATGACTCTCCCGGTATCGAGAATGGGCCTATCACTTACTGTCCTATCAATTTTTGGAGGGGAAAAAGAAAGAAAGAGAAAGGGTCAGATACTAGTCTGATGAATGAGTACAAGTTTAATATGTGATGCTCATGGTTATATAGATATATCACTACTCTAAATGACATAGGGTGTGCTGCAAGGGTCCGTGAACCCCAAAGGGTTCTTATCAAACACAAGGGTCAAACTACAAATCGAACCTCACACAAATGATCGACCAATGTCTCTAGGGTCATCCATCTCTCGATCGTAGTGCTAAATGCCTCTTGTTATATTGTGTCTATGTCCACATGTGCCACATCGCGTCAGATCCATGCATACAAGAACTCCCGTTAGTATCGAGCTCCTTTTCTATACTATAGCCTCTTATTATGTTGCACCGGGCCTAACTGTCCATATAGAATCCCCATTAGCACCGGGCTCTTCTTCATCTCTATATGGCCACTTATCATACAACGTCGGTGTCCACCTATATCACGTCATGTTAAAATTATGGATACAAGAACTCTCTTTAGTACAGAACCACTGTCGGTGCTACGTGTCCACTATAGAATCTTCTCGTGAGTGCCTATATTAGGAAAAATCGCCCTAGTTGGCTCCCAACTCTCAATCTATGAAATACATCACCCTAGTCAACTCTCGATTCTCAATTAGGTATTTAACTATTACTCAATACCATGATGACCTACTATCCTCCGATAGGGAGCTGACTTCCCTACTATCCCTAGCCTATGTACTTAGCCGAAATAGGCTTAAACAAACATTTTCCGTTTATAAAAATTTTAACCAAAATTATATACTTTTCTATTATCAATCTTGGGCTTTAAGCCGAGGTTCAATGTATGCAGTTTTCTTCATGAACGGTCGACACCTGGACACCTCCAGTCGACCGCTACCGGTCGACCGATAGGGTTCCTGGGTCGACCGGTCTTGTAGTAAGATTAATGTTTCTGATGTTTTTTAATTTTGATTGCTTACATTGTTAATTCGTGATATTAGCAGTATTTAATTAACCCTGATTACTAGGTGACCAATTTATTCATAAATTTGTAGTTCAATTTAAGGTTTGTTGATTTAAGGTTTGCGAATTCAAGTGTAAAAGTGGTGTATACATCAATATTCAATTAACAGTTACTGTAATTCTTATTCAAGGTTATATACTTCAAATTAGGGTTTTACATATTCAATTTAGGTTTCTAACATCCTAAATCAATTATATATTCTAAATATAACTACAGTAATCATCTTATCAAAGTTATTCCCACTCACCTCAAGCATATGCTCTTCCTTCCTAATTTATGTGAGAACTGCCCCTTTGTATGTTATCTCCTCTTGCTCCACCTTGATTCAAACGCTTGTATTCTTCTAGGTTGCTTTTATTTGATTTTTAAGAAATTTTAGAGCGAGGGTTGAGAGAAAATTTTGGTAGAGTTTTGTTACTGCATGAAGTTATGTGAGAATTAGTGTTAGATTAGGTTGGTATTTATAGGGTTTGGATTTAGTTTAGACTGTTAGATTAGGTTAGAGAATATTTTTTTGAAATTTGGTTCGCTTATCGATAACTTGCATGCAAAGCAATTAATCTCGTTTGTTCAAACACGTCACTACATACTCAAAACGCTCGATTTACATGAGGCACGTCGACCGCTTCTGACCATAGGTCGATCGCCACCGGTGGACCATCGATCCCTATGGGTCGACTAGTGGCAATGTTAATTTTGTGTATTTTTATTCTATTCTAGCTCCCGTACCTTATCCATACTAACTTTGATTACAATATGTTAAATATGAAAATCTTCTAGAAAATCGCTACAAACACAATGTTGCAAGTTTCGTAGCCAAATTTGGATGACTGCGAAAATTTTCTTTTAAGTCCTTGTTTTATTTCATTAAATTTTCTTATTAATTTCTATTAAATTTTCGGAGTGTTATAGTCTCCCTCTTAAAAAGGATTTCGTCCTCGAAATCTCAAAGGATGAAAAAATGTGACTTATAAATATGGAAATCAATAGCTACATCCATCTACTCATCCATCATCCACAAGCAATCATGGTCCATAGAAATTTTCTAATGAAAAATGTACAGATGTATGCAACGTGAAATGCATGTTAACCTATACTAATGCAAAAGAGTAGTTGGTCTTCTAATTCAATCGATCTCCTATCATGCAAATGCTCATGCCATGCATTCAAATGTATGCAACATGCTAAATGATATACTTGTAATTCTATATGTATGCACAACCATTCAACACATATGCAACGTCCATATGCACAACATCCACTAGCACAGCAATTATCAAGAAATAACACACAACTATATATAAATATGCATGTGTGTACCTAGGCGTATACTGTCCTAATGTGTAAAAGAGTACCAAGTGAACAATACATCCATATACACCCATTATCATCCATCATCCATAACATGTCCTACTAACGCGTTTATAGCCATTCCTACCATAAAAAGGACTCTACCTAAAGGGTATACCACCTAAGTTCTACATATAAGTAATCCATACTTAGAAGAATCTAAATTTAAGATGTACCAGAAAAGAGTTGCGGGTGGGTAGCTCGGATCTTCTTCTTGGGCTTCCATGTACTCTCCACCGGATCGTCTCCTTATTGGACTTTAACAAGTCTAAACTTCTTGTTGCGGAGTTGCTTCGTACCATGCTCTAGAATACAAGTGGGTGCATAGTGAATAAGTGACTCTCGCTCAAACTCTACCTCCTCTAGCTGACTTGGCTCGACCACAATAGCCATATCATGTAAGCACTTCCGTAAGTTCAATACATTGAAAAAGTCATGTGCCCCTGCAAACATTTCTGGAAGCTCTACTCTATATTCCAACTTCCCTATTCTAGCCACTATCATGAAAGGTCCTACAAATCTCATGCTAGCTTCCCTAACCTACCAAATCTCATCACATGCCTAAGGGGTGAAACATTCATGAATACCATGTCCCGCACTGCAAACTCTAACTCCGTATGCCTCTTGTCAGCACAAGAGTGCTGCCTATCCTAAGTAGACTTCGTCGTCCTATGGATCAGATCAACCTTCTCTGTTGTTTCGCTTACCATGTCTGGTCCAAGAATAATCCTATCTATCGTATCCCACTAACATGACAATGATCTACAACGTCCATCATACAACGCCTTGAATGGTGCCATCCCAATGCTCACCCGATAACTGTTGTTTAGGCAAACTCTACTAATGGCAAGTGATCCTCCCAGGAACCTCCAAAGTCCATGATTCACATTTGTGGAAAATCCTCCAAAAATCGATTTACTCTCTTTGTATGTCCATCGTCTATGGATGATCTGCAGTACTCAAACTCAACTTAGTCCCTAATGCTTCCTATAGACTCCTCTAAGACTCACTAGTGAAAAGCATATCTTAGTTGCTAACTATACTAGTAGGAACTGCATGTAACCTAACAACCTCTCTCACATAAATAGCCGTAAATGAAGTCATCGTCCTCATACTCCTCACTGGTATGAAATGAGAGCACTTAGTCAATCAATCAACTATAACCCAAATGATCTCATTCACTCTGCTACTGCTCGGTAAACCATCTATAAAGTCCATGAAAATACTCTCCCACTTCCAACGAGGAATATCCAATGGCTGCAACAATCCTCTTGGCTGCTTCTGCTTTGTTTTTACCCTCAAGTAAATCATAGATCTAGCCACATACTCCACTACTTGCTTCTTCATATCGGGCTAGTAGTAGACTCTCTTCATGTCACGATACATCTTGTCACCACCGGGATGAATGGTCATCCTAGAGCGGTGAGACTCAACTAATACCGCATCTATCAAATCTATACTACGAGGAAAACAAAGCACATCCTCCCTCTATAACCATCCTCTTGATTTCATTGCATAACGCCTCAAGTGACTCAATAACTCCCCTCTACTAATCCTCTCAATAATGTCTACTAGCTCCTTATTCTCCTTTTGCCTAGATCTAATACGCTCCATCAATGTAGGCTGCACATCTAAAGTTGCTAGTAATTCTTGGGTAATATCTGATGATGGTCAGATATCAAAGGTAGATATATACTCCAAATATCTCCACTCCAAAAGTAAGGGGGTTACACTGCATGCTGTCTGCTCAAAGAATCTGCCATTACATTATCCTTACCCGAGGTATAAGGATATCAAAGTCATATGATGCTAAGAAATCAATCCACCTCTACTGCCTCAAGTTCAAGTCCTTTTAGGAGAACAAATACTTTAAGGACTTGTGATCCGTATACAGCTCAAGTCGCTCTCCTAAAAGTTAATGCCCCATGACTTGAGTGCAAAAACAATAGCCACTAACTCAAGATCATTTGTAGGATAGTTCTTCTCGTGGGACTTCAAATGCCAACTCGCATAACACACTACCCTTCCTTCTTGCATCAAGATCGTGCTTAAACTCATACCACAAGTATCGATATAAACTATAAATGGCTTTGTCCCATCTGGTAATACCAAAATTGATGCACTTATCAACGCCTCCTCCAATCTCATAAAACATCTTCTTCCTTCGCATCCCATGAAAAAACTAAATTCTTCTTAGTAAGCCGGGTCAGTAGGGTAGAGATCTTCGCGAAGTTCTTAATGAACTTCCGATAATAACCCGCTAAACCATGGAAACTTCTCACTTTTGTGGCATCTTCGGAACATGCCAATCTTCAATGGCTAGAACCATACTAGGGTTAACTGCTAAGCCACTTTCTGAGATGATGTGTCCCAAAAGGCATACTTCCTCTCTTCAAAATTGGCACTTCGAAAACTTCACCTTAAGCTTATGCTCATGGTGTCTCTTGAGAAATTCTTCCAAATGTAATACGTGCTCCTCCTCATTCCTTGAGTGAACAAGAATATCATCCACGAATACCATAACAAACTTATTAATCAACCCCCTAAATACTCAACTTATCAAATCAACAAAGTAGGCAGGTGCATTGGTAAGTATGAAGGGCATAACTAACGACTCATATAATCACCCGACTGTACGAAATGCCATATTTGTAATAAGGTGTAAATCTATCGGACCGGACTGAGGTGTGTCTTGCCCTGTGTTATAAGAGATTCAAATGGATATGGACCCGACAAGGTCTAAGTTCGGACGTTGTTCGTAGGAGCCTGACAACGGACGAACAATGTTCGGACAATCGAAAAACATTGAACATTTTCGGACAGACATGTCTTCATACATTTTTTCTTGTTCCAATTCGTGTCCTAAATGTTAATCATATGGACACGGACTAGACGGCTTGCTGCCTTGGACCAAGCCGGATGCCAGATAATCATACAAAATTTACACCCTACTTCTTAGTATTGTCCTCAGCTACACGCAACTGATGGAACCCAGTAGCTAAATCCAACCGAGAGAATACTCTAGCTCTAACTAACTGATCAAAGAGATCGTCTATGTGGGGCAAAGGATGACGATTCTTCTTTGTCAGTTTATTTAGCTCCCTATAATCGACGTAGAGCCTAAGAGAACAATCCGCCTTGGTGGCGATGACGGTTGGTGCTCCCCACTCAAAAATGCTCCTCCTAATAAATCCCTTCTCCAACAGCTCTCTAACCCGCTTATTCAACTTGTGTCTTTCTTTTGGAGCTATATGCCTTAATGGTAAGGCGATAGGTCTAGCGTTCTCAATAAGATAGATCCTAAACTCGATCTCTCTCTGGGGCGGGTGACCAGAAACCTTAGCAAAAACATCAGGGAAATATCTAACTATAGGAACTACACTATGCTCGTCATGTTATAGGCCCAATGAATATAAGTAGCTCAATATAACAGATCCTCAAGGATTGCAATGAACCTCCAAGCTACGCCCACTACATGTGCAAAACCTAACAACATTCCTATCATAGTCTAAAATAGCGCCATACATAGTCACCCAGTCCATGTCTAATATCAACCTAAACCCAGAGAATCCCAATACAAAGGCATCACAATCAAACTCAACCCCTAAAATAGACAACTTCAAACCCCTACACAACATGGATAAATAGGCTGGTCTTCCTACTGGTTTTGACACAACTATAGGGTCTATGATGATACTAGTGTTTAAGTGCAAGTCATTAACATGTCTACTAGAAATAAAAGAATGTGAAGCCCCAATATCAAATAATGTGCGAATAGATAAACCGGAAAGAGTCAACACACCTTCGATCACCACTTTCTTACCTTTGTCCACCACTAGCTATGCACTCGAGCTGGGGGCCACCTCCAATGCATAAGTCGAAACCATCTGAGTAGAAGCCTTAGTAGGAGTTCTCAGTGGTGCTATGCAAGCTCACTTGAAATGCCCATACTGATCACACTAATAACACTTCACCTTAGAGAATTCCATCCTACACTGCTTAGCAAAGTGCCTCTATCTGCCACACTTATTACACCTTAAGTTCTTCTTCTAAATCTTCCCCTTCGGCCCAAATCCTCCCTTCTCCTTATTCTTCTGGTGCCCTTTCTCTTTAACCTTCGAAGCCTCCTCTTTCACTTCCTTTTGGGAGAATGTAGTGAGTAAAGCCATCTCCACTAATCCCTAATAGGTAGCACACATCAGAATGTGACTCACAGCTAAATCATGGAGAGGTTGGTTCGGTCCCTTAGCAAACTTAAGACCCTTCTTTTATGGTGTGTTAATCAACTCCATAACAAATCTGGCTAGCTCATTGAACTGATTTACGTATTCCTTGACTACCATATCTTCTTGCTTAATATGGATAAACTTCTCTAGTTGAACAACTTCCTCCGCCCTAGATGTAACACCCCATATTTTTAGTAATATTATTTAGGATATTTAATTAGCTAAATTAAATAAAATAACGTGATGATTTAAGGGATTGAGATTTGTGATTAATAGGGGTAGCCGTTCCATGTTAATGAATAAACTAAAATGAGCTAACATGAATTAAAATAGATAAGGGAAATAGGTGAGGGAAAAATAGGAAAAAGAGTACTCTAATACCGTAAACCCTTAGGAATTCATTTCACACATTCAATCATTTGCAAAAATTAAATATTGGCCAGCCACAATTAGCAAGAGCAAGAGGAAGATAAACAAGAAAAGCAAAGGAAGAATATTAATCAAATCAAAGTTATTCAAATCTCATACTCCTTAATCTCAAAGTTAAGGTGAATAATGACTACATCTCATGTTTTCTAATGATTTTCGGTTTTAAGGTTAAACCTGATTTATCTTGCAAGGATATGCCATGTTTTGAATGATTAATTGTTTATATATGCTTGTTGATGATTTATGCTCATTCCTATAGGTTTTATGATATGTTTTAATGTGAAAACCCTATTTAATGACATCCAAATGTCTTGTGATTTTAGATTTAGATCATAAATGATATTTTAGAGATGGATTTCAATTTTCATAATTTTCAGAATTAATGTGGATTTTATATTAATTTTCTAGTGAGGAAAATTATTATTTGGGTTTAAAATAATTTACGGCTAAGTTATTTATGTTTTGGGTCTAAAATTAATATATGTTAGAAAACATATTAAAAATGGTTTTCTGGAATTTTTGTAGAATTTTTCTAATTGTTTTAATAGATATATAAAATTATTTAAGGTATGGGACTTAAATGTTTTATATATTTATAAAAGGAGAAGGAGTATTTTGTAACTAAACTAAATTTTTTCTTTCTGAAATTTTGGTTACACTTTTAGAAAAGAAAATTAGCAACCAATAATATCTTGAAAAATAAGGAAGGTTGGTTGAAAAGAATTTCTTTTTAAAGTTAAAATCAGTTTTTACATGCTTTTAGCATGTTTCGCCACTTTCGGCACCAGGGTTTACGACTTAGTAGCTCCACCACCATCACCATAGAAACTAATGCGCACGGCATCAAAGACTTGGTGCGCAGTGAATTGGATATAGGCGGAAGGTATTGGGTCGAAACCATGGGTTTCGAAGGGGTCAAAGCACTACTTTGCTATCAAATGAAAATGTGCTTGCTTTGCTTTCGAATGTATGCTTTCGACTTGGTTGGTTTTCGACTAGGTAAAATTGATTTAAGGAAAGGTTTTGAATGGGTTGCGCCTTTTATTTTAAGTAAATGCTTTCAAAGTGGTCGAAACTCCTAGCTGCCGCTTTTCTTATCTTTCGAAACAAAGGTTTCGAAGGGAATACTTTGCTTTAAAACTTAGTCGATTCCCAGATGCTTTTGGAAAGTTGGTTTTGACACTAATACTTCTTTACTTAGGAAATACTGTTGAAAGGAATGCTTTCGACTTAAATGTTTTAATGACTCTTTTGCTCTGTTGAAGGTAGAACCCAAATGGTTTCAAAGAAGATGGTTTTAAGGGTTTCGAAAGGTTTTCCACATGTTTTACTTGAACCAAAAGGCTTTCAAAAGGTTTGATTTTTTAATGCTTTCGAAAGGTTTTAATGAAGGTTTCGAAGGGTGGTTCCCCAATGGTTTTGAAAGGTTTAAAAGGAAGGTTTCGAAAGGTTTGAAAGGAACGGTTTTCCAATGTTTTCGAAAGGCAATGTTTAAAGGTTTTAAAGATAGGATGCCTAAGGTTTTATAGCTTTCGAAAGAAAGGTTTTTTTATGGTTTCAAAAGGTTTATATAAATGGTTTCGAAAGGAATGTTTTGGCTTTCGGCCTGGGTGAAAGAAAGGGGTTTACTTTGTTTCGAATGGGGTACTTTCAATAGTTTCGTAAGGGATACTTTCAATGGATTCGAAATGGGTACTTTCAGAGATTTAAATGTTTTCATCAACAAAGATTTTAGTAAAGTATGTATAACATGGCAAGATGATTTTGAGTAAAGCATAGAGTGTATATTTTCCTTGTTTAAATTTGATTTAAAGGTTTTAAATCAATTTGAGATGAAATGGTTTTCAAGGTAAATTCAAGGTAAGATTACCCTAAGTAATATGACCCAGATGGGACTGGTATAGGGTTGCACCTTATACATTAGCTATTAGCCCCAGCTAATTTAGTCCAAAATTCGAGTGTGTAGGGCTTTGTCATAGGTAAGACTAAAATGATGTTACACATAGAAGGGAATATAATTGTACAGAGATAGGTATGGGATAACGCTATAGTAACGTGCTTGTATTTGCTATATGTAAGTATAAGCTATATCTCTATTCTCATATCTCTCTTAGGCTATTTGTTTGTATCTCATGAGGCTTGAATATAGATATGGATAATAAAAGTGGAAGAGTTAAACTTGGGGGAAGCACCACCACAAATGGAAATGCCGGACTGAATATGAGAAGGAACCAAGGTCAGGCATATGCTGGGAATGTTGGTGCTGGAGTTCCGCAAGTGGATACGGGAACTATTTATCAGTTTTTCATGAACATGATGCAAGCTGGAATTGCTGCTGGAGTGGTTGGAGGAAATGCTGGAGGAGTGAACCAAGAAGCTCCGATGGTGAATATCTATGCTATCTTGAGTAGAGATTATGTTAGGCTTAGAGGGAAGCCATTTATTGGAAGTGAATATTCTATTTAGGTAGAGAGCTGCTTGTTGCATTGTGAGAGAATTTTTGCTAACTTAGGGCTCAATGATGAGCAGAAGAGGAGGCTTGCTTCAAGATAGCTTCAAAGAGCAGCTTTATTCTGGTGGAATAGTGTGACAGCTGGAGTGAATGAAGAGACAATGACATGGGTTGAGTTTAGGAGAAGTTCTAAGAGAGGTTCATGTTTATGATGGAACAGTCTGCTTTGCTCAAAAAGTTTGCTGAGTTGTGTGGGGGAGATGTCTATATTGGAATATTCTAGAAGGTTCGATGAGTTAGCAAGGTATGGTATGCTACTGTGGATACCGTGTTGAAGAGGAATGAGAATTTCATCAGGGAGTTGAAGCTTGAGTTGGCTAGGGCTACATTATCTTATATTAGGGATCCTTGTGATATTGTGGTGGAGATGGCTTTAAGACACGAGGAGAGGCTTGCTTCTTTGGAGAAGAATAAGGCAAAGAAGGTCCAGGTGGGGCAGAGTCAGAAAAGAAAGTTCTTTCATAAGAAGGGTGCTCATAAAAGTGGAGCCACAAAGAAGGGAAAATCAGAAGTTGTTTGCTTTAAGTGTAATAAGAAATGACATTTTGCTAATGAATGTCATACTGGAAAGGAGAAGGAAGTGATTAGGAAGAAGAATATTAGATGCTTCAACTATGATCAGATTGACCATTACAAGAACTAATGCAAGGAGCCTGCTAAGGATGGAAAAGGCAAGGTTTATGCATTAGAGCCAGCTACCTCGAGACCAACAGCAGAAGAAAAAGGAAAGGCAGTGTTGGGAGGTACGCTTCAGATTCATGGTATGTCTGTTAGCATTCTGTTTGATACTGGTGCATCACATTATTTTATATCTCATTGTTTGGTAGATAAGCATAACCTAAAACCCTTATACTTAGTTACTTCCTTAAGAATTACAAATCCAATAGGAGGATATGCGACACTTGGATGAAGTGTGACCACATAGAGTTTGATTTGTTAGGTCATGCCTTATTTGTAGTTGGCATGTGTTTGACTTTGTAGGGTTCGAAATTATTTTGAGTATGGATTGGTTAAGTATGTATGATGCTACGATATTTTACCATGATAGGAAAATATCACTTAGACACCCTGGCTGTAGCGATCAGATTGTATATACCGTAGAGAACCCAAGCTATGAGGTAAATTTTTTATTGGGTGCTGTGGAGGTGGAAGACGAGTTGAGTCGAGTTTTCGTGGTTAGAGAATTCGCAGATGTTTTTGAGTTAGTAATAGGATTGCCACCAAAATGAGCCATTGAGTTTCGAATAGATTTGGTGCCTGGAGCAGAATCAGTGAGTAGGCAACCAAGCAGGATGACACCTACCAAGATGAGGGAGTTAAAGGTGCAGTTGGTAGATTTGGAGGGCAATAATTTTATTAGGCCAAGTAGTTCATCTTGGGGAGCAGACACAATGTTTGCTAAGAAACTGGACGGATCATTGAGGTTATGTACCAATTATCGTATGTTGAATGAGAAGATGATAAAGAATCGATATCTATTGCCTAGAATTGAAAATTTGTTCGATCATTTGAGCGGAGCCAAGGTATTTTCTCAGTTGGATTTAGCAACGGGTTTCCATCAGCTTAGAGTAGCAGAGGATAGTATTCCTGTGACGACGTTTAGAACTAGATATGGATCCTACAAATGGTTAGTGATGTTGTTCGAACTGACTAATGCACTAGCATTCTTTGTGGATTTGATGAACCGAATTTTCCAGGAGCACTTGGATAGGTTTTTGTTGGTTTTCATAGATGATATTTTAGTGTACTCTAAGGTGAAAGGGAGCATGATGTTCATCTTAGAGTGGTGCTTGAGACGTTGAGATAGCATCAGCTGAAAGAGAAATTTTCGAAGTGTTATTTCTGGAAGAAGGAAGCGAAGTTTCTTGGTCATGTAGTCTTAGAGAAAGGGTTATCTGTAGATCCGACGAAGATTGAAGCAATGCATAATTGGAAGAGACCCGAGACAGTGACTGAGATAAAGAGTTTTCTTGGATTGGCTAGATATTATTGGAGGTTCATAAAGGATTTTTCATAGATAGCATCACCGATGACCAAGCTAACGCAAAAGGATATGAAGTTTGTTTGGACTGATAAGTGTGAGGAAGCATTCCAGAGCTTGAAACACTTATTGACCCATGCACCAGTATTAGTTGTTTCGGAAGGGAATCGGGACTTGGTAGTTTATACAGATGCATGTAGAACAGGGTTAGAAGCTATGTTAGTATAGAGAGGTAAAGTGATTGCCTGTGCTTCTCGACAGCTCGGACCGCATGAGGTTAGATATCCAATGCATGAATTTGAATTAGCTGCGGTGATATTTGCATTGAAGGCGTGGAGACATTACCTTTTGGGAGAAAGATTTGAGCTTTATATGAAGAATAAGTCGTTGAAGTATTTGTTCTCCCAGAAGGAGCTAAACATGAGACAACAGAGATGGTTAGAGTTTATTGCTGCTTATGATTTCGGTATTGAGTACACACTCGGGAAAGGCAACAAGGTTGCAGGCGCACTTACCAGAAAGCACCAGAATGTAGTGTTGGAGATGATAGCTGAGAGGAAGGATTTAGAAGCACTAACCTCATGTAGAGTACAATGGAGATATGAAGTTGGGTCTAGTAAAGAATATGTTGTGTTCTCTTGTTTAGAAGTTTGATCGATGATGATCGAAAAGATTGCTTCTAAGTAAGGAGAGGATCCAATATTGGTTGAACGGATCAGAAAGTTAAAGGAAGGAAAGGAGAGCGATGACTTGAAGGACTTCAGTCTTGAATAGAATGGGTGGTTAAGAAAGAAAGGTAGGTTATGTCTTCCGAATGTGGGTGACATTAGGAAAGAAGTTTTGGAGGAATGCCATCGTCCAAAGTTCACTATTCATCCAGGAGGAACTAAGATGTATCAGGACATGAAAAGAAGTTTTTTTTTCAGAAGGTATGAAAAGGGATGTAGGGTTATGGGTGAAGCAGTGTCTGAACTACCAATGGGTAAAAGCCAACATCGGAAGCCAAGTGGGTTGCTTCATCCATTAGATATTCCGTTATGGATTTGGGATTCTATTTCTATGGATTTCATAGACGGGTTGCCAAGGTCAAACAGAGGAAATGAAAGTATATGGGTCATAGCGGTAAGATTAACAAAGAGTGCCCATATCATTCCAGTTAAGTCAACTAGGACGTCATCTGTTTTCGCTAAGTTATTTATGAAGAATGTAGTTAGACTTCATGGAATTCCTAGTAGTATAGTAAGTGATCGAGATTCCTTATTCATAGTGAGTTCTGGAAGAGTCTACGGGAGATTTTAGGAACCAAGCTCAAGATGAGTACCGCTTACCATCCATAGACCGATGGGCAAACGGAAAGAGTTAATAAAGTCTTAAAAGATTTGTTAAGAGCTTGTGTATTAGATTTTCGAGGATCATGGGAAGACCATCTAAACTTAGTCGAGTTTTCGTATAACAATAATTATCAGACTAGTATAGGAATGACACCATTTGAAGCTTTGTATGGAAGGCTATCCAAATCACCCTTTTGTTGGTTAGAGACCGGGGATATGTTGGTTGTTGGTCCAGATTTGGTTAGAGAAGCTGTAGAGAAGATTGAGTTAATTCGGGTTTGGATGAAAGAAGCTCAGTCTAGGCAGAAGAGTTATGCAAATATAAGACGGAAAGAATTAGAGTTTTCTGTTGGAGATCATGTTTTCATGAAGGTGTCATCGATGAAGGGTGTGATTAGATTTGAGAAATCAGGAAAGTTGGCATCGAGATTTGTAGGACCATTTCCTATTATAAAGAGGATCGGGAAACTCGTGTATAGAGTAGAGTTACCGAAAAGTTTGGCAGGATTCCATGATGTTTTTCATGTTTCTCAGCTAAGGAAGTGTGTTAGAGATATTGAGTCTATTATAGCACTTACTGTGTTAGATGACTTGGTAGTAGAACCAGACTTGATTATAGTCAAAAAGCCAGTTTGGATTGTTACGAGAGATGAGAAGAGGCTTAGAAACAAGATAGTCAGATTAATGAAAGTCCAGTGGAGCGACGATGAGAGAGATTGTACTTAGGAGACTAAGAGAAAGATTAGAGAAGCTTACCCTAATTTGTTTGATGGTATGTTTTACCTTTATGGTTGATTTGTGGTGTACCTTATCATAATTTCAAGGATGAAATTCTTTAAGGAGGGGAGACTGTAACACCATATATTTTTAGTAACATTATTTAGGATATTTAGTTAGCTAAATTGAATAAAATAATGTGATGATTAGGGGATTGAGGTTTGTGATTAATAGGGGTAGCCATGCCATGTTAATGAATAAACTAAAATGAGCTAACATGAATTAAAATAGATAAGGAAAATAGGTGAGGGCAAAATAGGAAAAAGAGTATTCTAATACCCTAAACCCTTAAGAATTCATTTCACACGTTCATTCATTTGCAAAAATTAAATATTGAGGCCAGCCACCATTAGCAAGAGCAAGAGGAAGATAAATAAGTAAAGCTAAGGAAGAAGATTAATCAAGTCAAAGCTATTCAAATCTCAAACTCCTTAATCTCAAAGCTAACGTGAATAATGACTACATCTTATGTTTTCTAATGATTTTCGGTTTTAAGGCTAAACCTGATTTATCTTGTAAGGATATGCCATGTTTTTGAATGATTAATTGTTTATATATGCTTGTTGATGATTTATGCTCATTCATATTGGTTTTATGATATGTTTTAATATGAAAACCCTATTTAATGACATCCAAATGCCTTGCGATTTTAGATTTAGATCAGAAATGATATATTCGATATGGGTTTCAATTTTCATAATTTTCTGAATTAATGTGGATTTTATATTAATTTTCTAGTGAGGAAAATGAGTATTCTGGTTTAAAATAATTTACGGCTAAATTATTTATGTTTTGGGTCTAAAATTAATATATATTAGAAAACATATTAGAAATGATTTTCTGGAATTTGTGTAGAATTCTCCTAAATGTTTTGATAGATATATAAAATTATTTAAGGTATGCGACTTAAATGTTTTATATATTTATAAAAGGAGAAGGGGTATTTTGTAAATAAATTAAATTGTTTGTTTTTGAAATTTTGGTAGCACTTTTAGAAAAGAAAATTAGCAACCAATAATATTTTGACAAACAAGGCAGGTTAGTTGAAAAGAATTTTCTTTTAAAGTTAAAATCAGTTTTTACATGCTTTTAGCATGTTTCGCCACTTTCGGCACTAGGAGTTCCGACTTAGTAGCTCCACCACCATCACCATCAAAACCAATGCGCATGAAATCAAAGACTTGGTGCGCAGCAAACTGGATATAGGCCGAAGGTATTGGTTCGAAATCAAGGGTTTTGAAGGGGTCGAAGCTCTACTTTGCTTTCTAATGAAAATGCGCCTGCTATGCTTTCAAAGGATATACTTTCGACTTGGTTGGCTTCTGACTGGGTCAAATTGATTTAAGGAAAGGTTTCGAATGGGTTACACCTTTTATTTTAAGTAAATGCTTTTGAAGGGGTCGAAACCTCTAGCTGCCGCTTTTCTTACATTTCGAAACAAATGCTTCGAAGGGAATACTTTGCTTTTAAAACTTAGTCACTTCTCCAATGCTTTCGAAAGGTGGGTTTCGACACCAATACTCATTACTTGGGAAATACTTTTGAAAGGAATGCTTTCAACTTAAATGTTTTAATAACCCTTTTGCTCTGTTGAAGGTAGAACCCAAATGATTTCGAAGAAGATGGTTTTAATGGTTTCGAAAGGTTTTCCACATGTTTTACTTGAACCCAAAGGCTTTCAAAAGGTTTGATGTTTTAATGCTTTCGAAAGGTTTTAATGTAGGTTTCGAAAGGGTGGATCCCCAATGGTTTCGAAAGGTTTAAAAGGAAGGTTTCGAAAGGTTTGAAAGGAAAGGTTTTCCAATGTTTTCGAGAAGCAATGTTTAACGGTTTTAAAGATAGGATGGCTAAGGTTTTATAGCTTTCGAAGGAAAGGCTTTTCAATGGTTTCGAAAGGTTTATACAGAAGGTTTCGAAAGGAATGTTTTGGCCTTTCAGCCTGGGTGAAAGAAAAGGGTTTACTTGGTTTCGAAAGGGGTACTTTCAATGGTTTCTAAAGGGATACTTTCAATGGATTTGAAAGGGGTACTTTCAAAGGTTTAAATATTTTCATCAACAAACATTTGAGTAAAGTATATATAACATGGGATGGTGATTTTGAGTAAAGCATAGAGTATATATTTTCCTTATTTAAGTTTTATTTAAAGGTTTTAAATCAATTTGAGATGAAAAGGTTTTCAAGGAAAATTTAAGGGAAGATTACCCTAAGTAAAATGACTCAGATATTTGTATACCAGATTAGTGAGCCCGTAAAACCATTAGGATTAGGTGCCCTGGAAGAAGATAAGTTAGGGACAGACTGTCCAAAAGAGGAGTGTCTAACAGGTGTTAGGTTATTTGTTTATATTGTCTTGTGGGCTCGAGTCAGCTAAAGGTTATTAGTTAGCCAAACAAAACTATAGTGTTCGGATGGATAGTTCATTTGTTACCTGACATGTAAGTTTACATGATATTGCTTTACAGTTTTAACTAGTTTTGGTTTTAAGATTATGATTAGCAAAACATATGTTTTAAAAAGATATTTGTGAGGGGAAACCTATTCCGCTAAGCGACATGGTCTCACTTAATATCAAATAACCGAGATGTATAGTATTATTCACACCAGGCTTTATATCTAACTCAAAGTTTATGTTTTTCCCCTTAAACTATCGGGTGCTCAAAATTGATTTGAGTAGACTGAGGGTTGAGGATTTTTCAGGTTTTAGTAGGTTGGCGAAATAAAGCTTTTGGAGATGAGCAAGTGGCTAACGGATAGCTATTTAGGAGTTGTTGTTTTATTTTGTTTGATTCCGCTATGTTATATTTAAGACAGTTAAGTCTATATAGTACTTTGGTCATCCAATGGGGCATCTTCATATGTCGCTCTTGACGTATTTATGTAATAATTATATTTTATCTGAACCTGGGAAAGCGATGGTATTATCTAATTTGAATATGAAATGTTGTTTTGAAATGTAATCAGAGAAGTTGTTTTAATCTGTGATTATTTTATTTCATATTCTTGTAACTTTGATATTATGGATACCATTAACATTACCGTATCTTGTGACCAGAAGATAATACTATAGATGATTGCAGCATCTATAGCGTTTAGCTTTTGGCCTCAAGATAGGGGATGTTACAAAGGATCTTCATCTCGAATCTCCTACGGAACTCATCCTAAGAAATATCACCTCCACTAGCCTCATAGTCAATAACCTTCCACCAGGTCAATGCCTCTCCCTACAACTACCAAGTAACTAAAAATATCCTCACAACATCTGTCAAACCATCAGACCAATTACCCTCTATTAAGTGTGGATCCATATCTTCAAATCCATGTAGGACCACATCCCAATAAATGGCTTGCCTCTAAGACTAGAAAAATTATTGCCCATCTTAGCAAAATTTGGAGCGGTAAGTGGGCAGGCAAGAAACCCACCTATCGCTCTCTCCACAGGCTCTTTAGCAGGACTGTGCTCAGCATGTCTCCAGACCTGAAGATAACAGTGGAACCATATATGGATGTTCATTCCCAGGATCTCAGCTGCATCGCTGAAGCTTGAACCTACAGGATCTATCACCTTTAATCTATGAATGTTAAGAATTTCATTAGTAACTTCCACAGATAGCATAAATACGATTAAGAGAAAAGAGATAACATAAGCACAGATATGAATTATTATAGGCACGAATACGGAAGATTTTGAAATATGAAAATTTTTGAAAGCCTTTTTGAAGATAATCTCTTATTTATACTTATATATACACACTTTTTTAAAAAGTCTATTTTAAAAACTTTTAGAGACTATTTTGAAAATCCCTTTCGAAAACCATTTTTTTTAAACTTTTCAAGTACTTTCTCTCAACACGCTTAATTCCTAAGACCATTAAACCTATGCTCTGATACTAACTATGACAACCTGCACCTCCCAACATGCACCGATCCAAAGCTCAGTGTGGCTTTTGGCATCGCATCGTGCCGAGAAATGCAGATCGTCGGGTTTAACCTTTAATATTTCAGAGACTAAGACAAACAAATATAATCTAAGAGATACTAACTTTCAGAGCTCATGGTGGAAGAAGTAAAACATGTATATATCATAGAAAAATGTAAACCCTAGAAAATATCAAATCATGGTCTCAGAAAAATATCAGTACGTGGTTTAGTGAAGAGTACATAACAAAATATCCCTCAAGGTCTGATATATGAAATAAACTGTATTGATATTATAGAATAACACATGGAGAGTACAATAGGATAAAAGCATTCTCCAAAAGATAAGCACGACTCTCCAAGTATCGAGAATAGGCCAATCACCTACTGCATTGTCCACCTATGGAGGGGAAAACGAAAGAAAGAGAATGGGCCTGACAATAGTCTAGTGAATGAGTACAAGTTTAATATGTAATGATTATGTGCAAGTAGAATACTGCTCTAAATGATATAGGGTGTGCTACAAGTATCTATGAATCTCTAAGGTCCAATACCTAATGGTTCTTATCTAACACAAGGGTCGAACTAAAAATCAAACTTTACACTAATGATCGACCAACGTCTCTAGGGTCATCCAATAAGAAAACACTACCTGTATGCGACTTTGGGAGTTGCTCTTCCCTAATTACCTATGCCATCACTACGCCTAGAGAGGGAGAACTTCGAAATGAAAACTCGCTATATGACTCATCATTTGCACCCATGTCCATTTCTTGATCATAGTGTTAAATGCCTCTTATTCTACTGCACTGGCATCCACCTATGTAAAAGAACTCCTGTTAATACCAGGCTCCTTTTCTACACTATAGCCTCTTATCGTGCTACGTCGGGCCTGACTGTCCGTGCTGAATACCCCGTTAGCGCTGGGCTCTTCTTCATCTCTATATGGCCACTTATCGTATAGTGCCGATGTCCTCTTGTATCACGTTGTGTCAAAATTATGCATACAAGAACTCCCATTAGTAACAGACCTCTATCAGTGCTATGCGTCTACTACAAAATCTTCTCTTAAGTGTTTTTATTGCGAAATACATTGCCCTAGTTGACTCCCAACTCTCAATCTGTGAAATACATCTCCCTAGTCTACACTTGATTCCCAATTGGGTATTTAACAGTTACTCAATACTAGGATGACCTGTTGTCCTCTAATATGGAACTGACTTTCCTACTATCCCTAGCACATGTACTTATCCAAAATAAGCTCAAAAAAATAATTTCCATTCATTTAATTTTTAATTGAAATTGTATAATTTTCTATTACCAATCTTGGGCCTTAGGCTGAGGTTCAACGTATGTAGTTTTCTTCACGAACGGTCTACCGCTTGACAACTTCAATCGACCACTAACGGTCGACCGTTGGGGTTCTAGGATCGATCGGTCATGTAGTAAGATTAGGGTTTTATGCTGTTTTTAATGTCAATTGTTTATATTGTTAATTCATGACGTTAGCAGTATTTAATTAACCCTAATTACTATGTGACCAGTTTATTCATAAATTGCAATTCAATTTATGATTTGTTGATTTAGGGTTTGCAAATTCATTTGTAAAAGGGGTGTATACATCAATATTCAGTTGACCATAACTGTAATTCTTATTCAAGGTTATAGACATCAAATTAGGGTTTTACATATTCAATTGGGTTTCTAACATCCTAAATCAATTAAAATAGTCTAAATCAAGCTACAATAATCATCTTATCAAAGTTGTTCACACTCACCTCAAGCCTAAGCTCTTCCTTCCCGATTTATGTGAGAACTGCCCCTCGGTGTGTTATCTCTACTTACTCTGCCTTGATTAAAACGCTTAGGTTGCTTTTATTTGACTTTAAGAAATTTTTAAAGTGAGGGTCGAGGGAAAATTTTGGTAGAGTTTTGTTACTGTATGGAGTTATGTAAGAACTAGAGTTAGATTAGATTGGTATTTAGAGGGGTTAGATTTAGTTTAGACCGTTAGATTATGTTAGAAAATATTTTTCTAAAATCTGATTCGCTTAGCAACAACTTGCATGCAAATCAATTAATCTTGTTTTTTCAAACAAGTCACTATAAACTCAGAACGCTCAATTTTACACGAGGCATGGTCGACCGCTTCCAACCCTAGGTCAACTGCTATTGGTTCACCATCTACTCCCATGTGTTGATCGGTGGCAATGTTAATATTGTGTATTTTTATATTCATATTTTTATTCTATTCCAACTCCCTTAGCTTCTCTGTATTTACTCCAGTTATGATATGTAACATATGAAACTCATCCGGAAAATCACTGCGAATGCAATGGTGTGAGTTTCGCAGCGAAATTCGGACGTTTGTGAAAATTTTATTTTTAATTCCTTATTTTATTTAATTTATTTTTGTTATCAGTTTCTGTTAAATTTTTGGTCTGTTACAAATGATGACCTGCTCGACCCTCATAGGGGTGGAAAAGCTATTAGCCAAGGCTTCATCTAGGATCTAGAGTAACTGGCCTAGGTGTCTATCCCATTGCTGGTTAGAAAACCCAATGGGCCTTGGAGAACTTGCATGACTTCTCCGACCTCAATAAATCCTGCCTCAAAGCAACTTTCCATTGCCATGCATTGATCAACTAGTGGACATGAGCTCGTCACCTTCATGGATGCTTAGTTTGGGCATAACAGTATTGCCATACACGGCTCGAACCAAGAGCATACCTCCTTCATCACAAATGTTGGCCTATATTACTATCTTGACATACCATTTAGGCTACAAAATGCAGGCATAACCTATCAATATCTAATCAACCGCATGTTCTCGAATGGTCGATCAATGGAGCCATAGTGTGGATGACATGCTGGCAAAGTCTGGTAAGGCTAAGGTGAATACATAAAACATGGTCGAGACCTTTAGCATACCAGTCCAGTATAACATGAAGTTGGACCCAAAGAAGTGATTTTTCACTATCCAGTATGGTAAATTTCATGGCCAGTTGTAAGCACCGGCGGTATCGTAGCTAACCCCTACAAAACATAAACCATCCAAGATATGTATATCCCTAGAATGGTAAAACTAGTGCAGAGCTTAAATGGGATCATTGTACCATTGAGTCGGTTCATGTCAAAGGCAACTAATCGGTATCTCCCTTTCTTTGACCTCATTAAAATGGGAAATTCGTTCACTTGGAACAATAAACACACCAAAGGATTTGAGGAGCTAAAGTAGCACTTGGCTACTCCATGGTAATGTGCAAGTTTGTCGATGGGGAGAAATTATAACTATATTTGGCAATGACTTACCAGACAATCAATGTTTCCTTGGTCAGTGAAGATGAGAAGATCCAAAGGTGGACCCACTATATCAGCAAGAGGTTGTCAGGCCCAGAAATGAGATACAAAAGGCTGGAGAAGCTTTCTTTTTGCCTGCACATGGAGCCTGGAAACTATGGTCTTACTTTCAATCTCCTTTAAAGCAAGTTCTTAGTTGACCCGACATAGAGATCTGACTATTAAAGAGATATGTCAATCTTGAGTAATTTCACATCTCATTCTAGCCTCGCATCTCTACCAATGGCCAGCCTGTCATAGATTTCAATGTTGAGCGCTCATTCCCGGATAGTGACGAAGAAGATACTATTACTACCTGGCAAATTTTTCTCTTGTATATGGATGAGGCATCAAATGAATGCGTAGGGGCCGGTATGGTCCTTGCCACTCTTGAAGGAAAAGAGTTATATTTTGCGGTGTGCATCACTTTCAAGGTGACAATAAATGAAGTCGAGTATGAAGTTGTCTTAGCCGGCCTTAAGATGGCAAAAGAATTACAAGTGAATTTCACCTATATATTCAACGTCGTCGCAGATCTTTAATCAAATCGGCGAGCGCTTTCAAGTCAAGGGTAAAACATTGACCTTGTATGTTGTAGAGGCCAAGAAGATAATCAGCTTGTTTTCCAATTTCTAGTTAGAGAAAATATCCAAAGAGCAGACCGCTATGGCCGATTAGTTGGGCAAGATAGTAAGCAACTCGAAAGAACCCATTCCTTGGATTCCATTAGAGATTTGAAGTGCACCTTTCTATGCTCCTAAGGCAACCACAATGGAGATATATGCACCATCCATGGACAACTAGATGGCGCCCTTTATCAAGTACATATCAAGTGAGGAACTTCCCATTGAACATAAAGAAGCTAGGAATTCTCTATCAGGCTCCCAACTACATAGTCATGGATAGAAAGCTTTACAAATGGGGATATTCTATACCACTTTAGCGGTGCATGTTTGAAGGCAAAGCAGCAAAAAAGGTGACCCAACAAAGCTACTATTGGCTTACTATGATTAAAGATTCAATGAACTATGTCAAGAAGTGCGATTGGAGTCAGCGGTTTGCGAAATTCCTCATGGCCATTCAACATGTAGGGAGTTGACTTAATAGCTGTGTAGTTAATGCCCCGCTATTACCCTGCTATAACCCTGCTATATCTCATAGAGGATTTCTACCGCTACGATTTTTCCATATAGCCTTAAATATAGCATTTCCGCTTTAAGCTCCGCTATTTCCGCTATATCCCGTCATTCCTGCTATATTCCGCTATTTTCGCTATATCTTCTTTAAAAGAAATGAATTGAAAAATGTCATTTATACATTATAAAAATAATGAAATTTATTTATTTAATTGAATTTTTAATATATTTTCAAAAATGAAAATACTCTAATATTCTACTAAATTCAATTATGTTATATAATAGTTTTACGTTTATTTACAGTATATTAGCACATGTTTTATTTAAAATTATTTATGTATTAATTATAGTTCAATTGAATGTTAATTTTTCATTTAATTAACATTTATATATTTGTAAAAACATTAAGTACGAGTTTTATATGCTATTTTAGAGTATCCGCTATATCTCGCTATACCCTCGCTGTATCTCCGCTATGACTTTTTGCACCTTTGCCGTATTGAATCTACCGAGCGCTTTAACTACACAGCTTGATAGGAAAGCTCCCTAATTCCAAAGGAGGGCGTAATCACACCATAGTTGCATTTGACTAGTTAACCAATGGGTCGAGGCCGAGCTCATTGCGGTCACCGCCCTAAGATACATAACTTCATTATAAAAACATCTTTTGTCGTTTGGCCCTGCAAAAGAAGATTACCACAAATAATAGCACTCTATTTAAGAGCTATCTCTTTCAATATTTATACGTAAGGAATAAGATTGAGAACTACTTCTCTTCTATAGTCCATCCTTAAGAAAATGGACAATTCAAGGCCGTCAACAATACCATCAAATCGATACTCATGAAGCACCTCGCGAAAGCTAAAGAAAACTAGGTCGAAGAACTTCCACTCATTCTTTGGTCCTATTGCACTTCCAATCACACTTATACCAACCATACTCCTTTCTACTTTCCTATGGTTATGAAGCCATGCTTCCTATTAAAGTGGATAACCCATCACTTTGGCATCTTACCTACAGGCTAAAGTAAAATGGTAATCTAATCAGGCTTGGGTGTTTGGGGACTGCCGACTTCTGCTGCCAAGGACCGTAGGAGCCATGCTCCCCAACTTGATTGTCAACTATCCAACAAGGTTGAATCACCAATAATTCGCTTCCTTGTATGGAGACTGCCACCTCAATAGGCTATCTAAAGAATATGAGTTATTATGTTCTTGTTACCTTGTTTAGGGACAATCGACCATTGTTGCAAAAGACCGCACGAGCCATGCTCCCTTATTTTCTAGTCGGCCACAAGGATGAATTATCGTGCATACACTTCCTTTATTATGGACTACTAAGCTATCTAGCAAGATTGATTCACTATGCATTGAGCTCTTTGTTTGGTGACTGTCCACTAGTCCTATGAGTTTAGGAGACACAATTGTTCCCTTCATGCTACGGTGCATAAACAACTGGAGATGCGACCACAACGGTCCCGTATGCCTTGCCCATGATGCTGCCCATCCCTTTTGAGAGACAGGGCATTATTGTCAAGACATGCACTTTCAATCTAAGTGACTCCGAAGATCGACATCCATAGTGCATCCACATACAAATAAGCCTAGCTCAATATCAACTAGCGGCATATCAACCAGGAGAACCCTCAGCCACTCAATGCTCAGGATCATGCCGAGACAACACTCAATCTTGTCATGTGCCACCCAGGAGAAACCTCAAACCACTTAACTCTTAGGTTCGTGCTGGGATCTCCTGCCACTCAATCATGTCGCGTGCCACCCAAGAGAACCCTTAAGCCACTCCATGCTCAGGTTCATGTTGGAACCTCCTAAAAACAAAACGACATAAAAAAGCACGGGTATCATATGTCGGCCTTAGCATTTGACGCTAACCGGGTTACATGGATCATTGTCACATTCGAGTTCATTTATCGACCTGGCCTATAGACTAAAATGGGTCTACTTAGCAAATTCAATACATGGTTTGCAAGAATGGGCCACATTTATTGCCCGTCCCTTGCCCTACTTTGCTATTCTATCTTATTAAAATGTTAAAGTGCGAAAACATAGGGAGTACATTGGCTACTCAAAGCATGCTACTATCAAACTATGCATAAACAAATAAGAACAAATAATGCAGTGAAGTACTTTGACAAATTTCACAAGAAAACATATTTTTTTTATTCATCTCAAAAATGCAGGGCAAATAGCCAGCACTATTAGGCATACAAAAAGATGAAAGAAAAATATCTACATAGTTAGCTCATCGAGCTACCGGGCCAAAGATTCCAAATGCTCTTGTATAAAGATAGATGGCACGACCATCCTAGCCTCCCTCATTTTTGCATCCACCTCCTACCATGTCTGAGTAAGGGCCTCGGCGTTTTATTTTCTTATGGAGATTGGGAAGTGATAGCTTTTTATGAGCAGGGTATTCATCGGGTTCTTCATTTGATGCGTATCTAATCTCCTCCACCTTCCTAGTGGCCACCACATCTGCAAATGACAAGCATCCAGAGAGGTACTTGCTCAGGTCACTTTGCAGACCTTCGATCTGTCCTTGAGTTCCACGACCATCTTTTCCACTTTCTCCTTCACTTCGACCCCCTCCCTTGCTATTCTCTCGACCGCCACCGCCACCTCCTTTGCCTTAACAGCCTCAACCTTGGCTATCATCATAGCACCTACTTTGGCCTCCTACTCCCTCTATAGTTTCTCGATCTCATCCTGTATGTGGATGGAGTAGTATCCCTCCTGAACAACCAATGTTAGAAAAATAACAAAGTAATAAGGAGAAAATTCAAAGTTGGAAATAACAAGCAAGGATCCTAGGTTTGTGAATTCACCATGGACTCTAGAGAGTGTTAGGTCCAACCAGCTCTATCCCGTTGGGGGATGATAGGGTCTCTATGGACATAAGTTGGAAGGCCATCCAAATTCAATTAAGATCTTCTATATCCTCGACTAGAGAGATAAAAAAATTACCTGCCCCAATGGCACTACATCATCCTCGACAATCAGCCCCTCTATGTCATAAACTCAAAGGAACTTGGATTAAGGAGGGGTTACTTCAACATGCAAAGATGTGTCAACCTCATATCTCTTCCTCTTCTTGCAACTGGTTGAGTGTTGAAATGACCGCTCGGGGTCAGGGTTACATTTACGATCCCTCGACCTGCTTTGGGTGGCTTGGGAATAGGAATCATATCCATTTGAACTACGGAGTCAGGGTCGTTGAGGGCATCAAAATTAAGCTTGTTGGCCACTACAATAAAAAATAATAATAAGAGTCAGTCAAAATGTAAATAAAAAGAAGAATAGTTCAAGCAAGCTACCATTTGTACCGACCCTACATTGCCTTCTGAAAGAGGTGGGCATAATGAGATCGGATTGCCTATGCTAGTTTGTTCGGTCCTGGCTTGAGACTCACTCAGGGGCACTACGTCATATCTGTAATACAGTAGATTATGTATAGGAATTGGCTCAGAGGAGGGACCTGCATCCCTACCGGCACTCGCTCTTTTAACCCTCTCCCTTCACTACTTTCCTAAGAGCTCTCTCTAATATCCTAAAAAATGACCGAAGTCCCACGAGAAGGGAATGGGACATCAATCAACTACAGTGGGTCAAATTATTCCCACAGAGGTGTTGGCACCACATCACTTAGCTTATCTTAATCAACTTGTTGTCACTCCCCAAGCTCCTCGCCTATTACAACATTATCATATCCCATTTCGATATCAATGATTGGCCTGACCATGGGGTCCCGAAACATGACCTTGGTGTAGTCTAGGTTTTCCTTGGCTTGATTTTTGGATGCAGGTCCACTTAAACTCTCAGGTGCTCAATTGATTTTGAGTAGTTTGAGAGTTGAGGTATTCAGGTACCTCTTTATACGAATAAGCTTCTGGAGACATGCAGGAGGCATGATAGCTGTTTAGAGTTCTTTTCTATTTTGATTCCGTTTGTGTTTTTTTGTTAGGCAAAGATGTTAAATTGCCTAGTTATATACTCTTATATCCAAGGGGGCATCTTCATATGTCACGCTTGGCGTATGTTGTAATAATTATGTTTTCTTTGAACGTGGTTCTTGTATTAGGATTATGTAATGAATTTAAAATGCTTCGAAATGGAATAAGAAAGTTGTATGTTGATTTTGAAAATTTTCCTTATCCATGTGTTTCTGTTATATCAATGTATCTAACATTACCGTATTTGATTGCCGAGGATTAATAACTATGGATGACTGCAGCATCCATAGCTGTTAGTTTTGGGCCTCTAATTAGGGGATGTTACACAACGTAAATCCCAGCACTTAGATACGAGCATGTTAACTATGTACATTTTACATGTTGCACGTGCACGTACACATATATTTGTGTCTGATACACATTTGCACATTATATATCACTCATATAATCAAATAAAATCCTTTTGTTAGTTAATTAAATAAAATAATGATTTATTTGACATTTATTTGGATTAGATCTGAATTAGTTTAGATTCATAAGCTCAATAAGATGAAAAATAGTTTAAAAAAATAAAATTCATCTGTTTAACGCTGCCTTTTGGCCCAAATCTAATAGGGTATACCTAGGTGGTGCTATTTTATGGCTAGGACTTTGGGGTTGCTTTGAGACTTTCAGCGACCGGCTTCTGGATTTCAGGTGGATTGCTTCAGGCTTATCCAAGTCTGACTTCAGGAATTTAAAGTGATGGCTAAAGGAAGTTCGACACATCAACAACTTCATGACTTAAGTTTATTAGATCGAATGCTTTAAGTAAAATGTGTTTGTAGCATTTAGGAAATCATCCAAGAAGGCAAGTTCAATACAATGTAAACTTATGGAGTATAACATATAAGTTTTTTACTAGGATCCGGACGCAAATTCGATATAGCGTGAACTTATGGAGTAGAATATACGGGGGTTTCGACTATTAGGATGTTTGCCAATGGGATCATAGATAACTTAGAGATCTTGATAGAAGATCGAGAAGAAAGGGACGATGGAAAAACTCATTACAGATCTATGAAGGGACATCAGTTTAATCTTGGACCTATACATGGTGGTATAGTTTCCTAGCTTTAAGGTATGGTATGGATTCGAGCATCGATGGGACCACAATGATAAGTAGTCACTGATCGATACTAGGGATCATACGAATTATCTTATATTCAATGACATTTGAGTTAAGAGATGCGAGATTGTTTGATGGTTGCTATGTTTGCAATGTTTTCTATTTTTTGATATGGTTGCCACATGCTGTAGGTATTATTACTTAGTATACCTAGGCATCCGATATTGTACTTTGAGTAGAAGTACACCCATATGGTACCAGATTATCATATATCGATGTTATGTGCTAACTCGCTAGATGTAGGGACTTGTCAGGTGTGATTCTTCATATCTCTTGTTCCTATTTACTTATCAATTTTTATAGTACTTTGAGATTATAGATCGCTTATACCAGTCTATTATCTCACTCGATGTTTTATGCTTCTTCTAATTATCGCAGGAACTCCTAAATAAGTGTAACGACCCACCATTTTGGACGGTTAAAATCGACAATAAACCACACATGTCAAACTCAAACCATTCAAAATGGAGGATTGTTATGGGGAAAATAAGAAAAAGAAGAGAAATAATAAAACAAACACAGAATCTCATAGCGGAATGACAAAATATAATAATCAAATAATAGTTCATGAAGCTGTTTTACAAATAACATTTGATTATACTTTTACCATACAGATCAGAGTTACATACAATAGAAATAAATTAAAAATGTAGCGGAATAGCATGATGCAATGGAACAAATAATATAAATAGTAATAATATACTAAATCTTCATCTTCGTCCTCCAAAAAATAGTCTTCAACACACTAAAAAGCTTAAACTGACCCGAGCGTAATGAAAAGACAAAACACTCGAGTCAGAACTAAAAGATCTTATGTAAGTTAAATCAACGGTAAAAAAACATGAGTGTAACGGCTTCAGAGATGTTTACGGGATTTTACATCTCCTATCCAGTGTCTAATGTGAGTGCAATAACTTAAGAGATGTTCGGGATTTCCATCTCCTAAGGATCCGTTAAACTATCTACATACATAGTACAATACATTATTATAATATGTCTGCAGTATCATACCGGTGGGATACTCAGGGAGCACTCCATATGTACGGTACAAACCAAACTCGTAAATGGAGCGATAAGGCATGTGACAAGGCACGCGAGGCAATGCCCGGGTAGGATTCTACCGTTTGCACTCCCGGACTGGTGGTAAAGCATAGCAGCTAATACCGCCCACCTCGGAACACACTCCCATAATCAAATCGAGGGGTGGCCACCAAATCAATAACAAAGTCATAATATGGTATCGAAGAAATGTGCCCAATAGAAGGAGCGACCTCACTTGGCCCGGTATAGCTTTTATTTTAGCCACATCAAGATGACTCAAGGGAGTCAGGACTACGTTAATACCTCATACAGAATCGTTCGCCAAACCATCCTACATCATTCTGGAATCTCCACTACATGCACAGTTGTTAAAGTGGTTTTCGGTATTGGCAGAGAGTATGACAATATCTAATCCCGATCTCTTTAACAACCAAACGCATATTTCACACCGGATGGTTCTTTTACATTTCCAAAATAGATTCATAATTGATATCAAAATCTCATATTTACTTCAAATCATATCACTTCCGAAATCATATTCACTTCCAAATCATAATCATCAAAAATCATCACCACAAAATAGCTTTAAACCATTATATCAAAATATCATATTTAATTCAAAATATCATATTTAATTCAAAATATTCATCATTTCAAAACTGTCACATTTACTCAAAATATGCCATTTCACCAGAAAATATCATTCAAATTCCAATGTAGGTTATAACATCATTTAACCATATTCGCTTTTAAATCAGGGATTTAAATATAAACAATTCAACCTTGCACCGTTTGATTTTTTTGAAATTAGTTTAGATAGTCATAAATAGTTTAAAATAGTTTTAAAATATTTTAAAATAGTTTAAAGCAGTTTAAAATAGTTAAAATAGTTTAAAATAGTTTAAATAGCTTAAAATAGTTTAAATAGTTTAAAATAGATTAAATTAGACTAAAATAGTTTAAATAGTTTAAAATAGATTAAATTAGATTAAAATAGTCTAAAATAGATTAAATTAGTTTAAAATAGTTGAAAATAGATTAAATAGCTTAAAATAGATTAAATGGTTTAAAATAGTTAAAAATATGTTTAATATAGTTTAATATTTTAATATAAAATGGTTTGAAAATCTTAATAAATTTGAATTTAAATAATATATTTTTAAACAGTTTATATCAAAATAATTAATTTGAAAGAAATATCAAATTAAACTAATTTTTCCATTTCAACAAATCTAGTAGATTTAATTCAAATTAACAACTCAAATTTTTAATCTTTTAATTCAGATTGTCAATAAACCATTTAAATCTATATCGATTTCAAATCCATGTTTGAACTA
This sequence comes from Allium fistulosum, assembly GCA_030737815.1. Taxonomy (NCBI): domain Eukaryota; kingdom Viridiplantae; phylum Streptophyta; class Magnoliopsida; order Asparagales; family Amaryllidaceae; genus Allium; species Allium fistulosum. Next base: position 99,286,203 of record CM060906.1, on the reverse strand, counting down.
AATTTAAACTACTTCAAATTTAGTAGATTTCAAAGTTTAAATATTCAAACATTTCCAATAACTCAATTTCGATCAACTTCATTTATATTTCAAAATTCAACTTTGAAACTTCAATTTAAATTATTTTAAATAATTCATTTGAACCAGTTTCAATTTCAAAATTTAAAGCTTGGATTTTCAAAAATAATACAGTTTATATAAATCAAATTTTATTTCAAAATATCATTTAACTGGATTCAAAATTAGGATTTAAAATCATTTAATTTAACCAATCTGGTGTCCGTATATAATTTTCTACCCTATGGTCAAGTGATACTAATATATATCATTTCAATCCGCAATAAATTTAAAATTCACGGGTATATATATCATTTCAACCAGCAATCCCGAGTTAAAATTCAAAATCCATAAAATCGCTCGAGCTTACCACTTCAACCCATAACAATTTTTCCTTAATCTATATATCGTTCGGGTATGTATCATTTCAACCCATAGTGATTTCCTACCGATAACTAAGGGAACTTGCAATGTGATAAGAATATATAAATATAACATACAGTCATCCAATATCAAAAATTAAATATCCATCACAATCATCATTCAAATCAACCAATAAATAACAACAATTTGACTGATTATCATTAACATGTATTAACTTGCAATTTAAAATTCAATATTAAATTAAATGGCGATTATATTCAACAAAAGTCAGATTTAACTGGATTGACCATTTAAATATATCAAATAGCAATTAATAAACTTCTAATCACATCATAAATTCAATTTAACTAACGTAAGACAATTTAATAGTTGTGAGTGGGTTATAACACTCACCTTTAATTTTAAATCGATTGAAAATCCAAATTAAGGACCAAATTTGAACGGTCTTAGAATTTGATCAATCCAGTTCCACGTCGTCTGAAATTTCGATAAGATCGCAGTGGAGAAAACGGCGCATGAATCTGACCTTGTATGCAAAATTTATTAACATTAGAAGTTTGAAATTCAAAATTAAATAAAATAATATAGGCAAATAAGAACATGACACGTCACCTTCCCTCCCAATACACAGAACTCGATCGTCTCCTTCACTCCACAGCCGCTACTTTGACCAGCCCATAACTCACGCCTCTGACCACTGGGAGATCGCAAACCACCACCATCCTCTCCGCCTTGACGAGCCACGTCTCTTGGCCCACTCTCGAGCCCTCCGGCCTCCCCATGACATCGCACTGCGCCTTCAAGTTTTTGGGTTTCGAACCCTAATTCATCGACTCTGACCACCACATGCAATATTAGGCCAAGCGGCAACCAGCGATGAACTCCGGACGACGAGCTCTCCAAAACCCATATCCCAATTTCGTCGATTGCTGCCCAGAATAAAAACCTCCAATTCAACTCTGACCATGATTTGTCGTTCACTCGATCACTATTTCAGAAAATGAACACTTGCCGTAGATTCGTATGGTCGAGAGCTTCAAAACAGTATATAATTTGATATAGTTTGAGGAGTTTGATTTTCGATTTGAATTTGAAATTGGATTTAGGGTTTTGGATTTGCAGCCAATGGGAAGGAGGAAGAAGTAGATAGATTGAATAGACAGATATGTACAGAAATAAGGAATAAAAAGGCTGCTAGGGTTTAGAAAAACTATTTATATAGATAAGGCCCGATAAAATGAATAAACATATCGAATTGGTTCGAAACGACAATAACGACCCGAAAAGCCCGTTCCGTTTCCAAAATGAAAGTGGGTCATCCTATATATCAAAATAGATGTTTTCGATATTTTTAAACTCAGTGGAATAGGTTTCAAATCCAAATTCATTGTATATAGAAGTTAGCTTTTAAAATCAACTTATTTTAATTGAATTCATTAAATTGATTTCTATGCGTTTCGAGCCCGCACGATCAAACGATAAGTACAATCGCTACGAAACTTGAAATCTTACAATAATTCACTGTTATGGATCCGATGAAACTGGTTACGTTGAAATCCAAGACAGTGGCCAAAATGGCTATTTTCACGATAATTAAATAAATTGTTATTAAATTGATTAAATAACTTTTTAGATCTAAATTTTATAACCAACAATTTTTATCATTTTTGATTACCTAGTAAACTATAATCTTTTAAAATAAATTTCCATGTCAAATCCAATGTTAAATATTGCACTAATGACAGTGTTCAATTTCAATTGCAATAAATTCATTAATTAAAATTTAGATTCAAATAAATTCATTTATTCTGATTTGTACTCTTTTTATTTGATCATCCAATACCTTATAAATATGATTAACCTTAGTTTACACTTTATTACATTAGTATCTGACTGTTATCATCTTAACTCATATTAACTGCAGTATTTAATTAGATTAATTACAATTGATTTCCAATTTAATTTCAACGGATTAAATAGTGAAATGATAATTAAACAATTATTACAACTTATAATTTTAAACACATTTCTATGTTTATTGTTTACAAACCAAGCTAATAAATTTACATACTAATTAATTATTGTATATTAACCAATTAATTACGTACAATTTTACTATTAAATACAACATTTGGTTTATTTCCTTATTTACGATTTCTAACCAAATTAACTTTACAATTATTCCAATTGATAGAAATTACATTAAATAGTTTCACTTACATTAAACCAACATTATAAAATTACATTCTAATTGTTTTTCTCATTAACAAATCATAATTTTCAATTTCTCATAATATAAAATTCAAAAATCTTATTTAAATTAATATTTTAATTATCAAAAATTACGGGTCGTTACACTCTCCCACACTCAAAACTTTTCGTCCTTGAAAAGGCAAAGAAGGAATTTAAGGGATTAATATAATTTATTTAAAGTATTTAATTTATAAACAATTAATTTACATAAATAAGTATTTAAATAAAATATACCATTTAATAAACAATTAAATCTTCATATTCAAGTTTAATATAAGTTTGAAAATATTTCACTTTCACAAAAATCTTTTAAGTCTAAAATTCACGAAAAATTTCGGCAGAGTCTCCTTTGCACGATTATGTCCGGGAGAATAATAATATAAATAATAACAAGATATATATCATATTTCAAAAATAAAATATCCCAAACCATGGGAAAACAATATAATATCGCTATAAAACCGTAATCCGAAAACGTACTTATTTGTCGGGCAAACAACACTTTATTTATGAAACAAAAAACATTATCTATTGCTATCATAAACCAGTATTTCACTTATATAATCCAAAATAGTGAGAACTGTGTAAAAGAGCAAATATTTAGTTGTTTCAATTAGTAACAAAACAAATCAACACAACATAACAATAGTCACTTGCAAACAAAACAATACAACCGTCATATGCAACAAAGAAATCAACCATACATCCATAGCAACCAATCTAATGGTTTGTTTAGGTTCAGAAACTTTTAATCATACAAGGGTGATAAATAAACTATCAAGCGTACCCTACGCTCAACAGCCTTAGACTATTACTTAATAGATTATTTGTACATCCTTGTACGGTTAGAAGTATCCTTTCCCAAACATCCCATAAGCCAAAACAATCAAGAATTTAAAATATTATTGAAGTTTATTCTTTTTGATTTCCTTTCACATCATTTACTGATCATCTATTTTTATTCATTCATACAATGATTATTTTCATTAATTTACATTCATTTACTTACAAAATTCATTTCCCATTCATTCATACAATTCCACCTTTTCATTACTTTACATCCTTTTATTTACATAAGTTATTTCCATTCAATTATTTAGATCATCCACAATCAGTTCTTAAAATACTATGTAAGTCTCTTTACAAATCTAGTTCACCATTATTATTTACTTTGATTTCCTTTTATATCACTATTCATTTATGAAGAAACTCATACTTAATTTTTTTTTCCTTTTTTTCACATTTATTACTTTCATATATAATATTATTGAGTATTAAATCTAATTCTGAATCATTTCAACATTTTATGAAGTTATAATCATTTACTTTATATAGTATTAACTTTTACTATTTACTTTAATTATAAATGAATTCAACATTACTTAAGTTTAAAATTATTTACTTATAGTATTCACTTTTTCTGTTAAATTTAATTGGTGGCATTTCAAATTATTAACTTAAGTTTATAACATTTTTGTAACATCAAAATTCTTTTTATAGAAATAATTCCATTTGAACAGTTTCTTTACTTAAGTTTTACTTGTATAATATTATATTACATATTTCTATTTAACATTACAACTTTTTAAACAATTCTGGTAAGTTATATGTATGTTTTAAGAATGTAATTGAATGTTATACCAGTTTATCTTATTCATTTTAGTTAACAAAATGTTCAGTAATTACATCTTCTGATTTCAATACTCTTTAATTTATAAGTGACAACCTTCAATTTCTTTACATTTCATAAATCACTTGACTTTTAGTTTCTTATTTTTCATTTTAGAAGTTTCCAATTATTAATATAGTCAAGGTTTCATTAATTATAATAATTAAAAATTTTAATTTACAGAAACTTAAGAACTAAATATCGGGTTCCATTTTCAAATCATTTTAAAATAATATATATACTCATATCTTTTATATATGAATTATATTCAAAAATTAAAATTAAGATTTGTTTATCAAAACAAATGTGTAGTAAAACTACTATAGTGGTCTTCCCTTTTGAAACTCGAAAATGAACATCGATGATGTGTGCATTCATCATCGAAATTATTTTCTAGCGACAGAGAGGAGAGTACGGAACTTATTTCCTTTTAAAAATTCTTTTTAAAACTTTTTTTTCAAATCATGTTGAAATATTCATATCCGAAAATACTTCCAAATACTACTAATATTATATTCCAAAATCTTTTGAAAATAAATTTCAAAACCCGGAACTTAAGTTCTCAAAATTCCAATTTATATTCACTTTATTTGTAAATCCCATTTCGCAACCAATTATTCATAGAATTTCACTTCCTAACAAACAAATATATCACATCCAACTATATAATTTATAAAATTATTCTTTTATATACAAAAATATAATACTGGGTAAAATTATTTCATTTACATATATTTCAAAAACAATATTGTCTCGTCTGCCCTATCAAGTGTCTAGAAATCCCTATCGATGTCATAGGTCCTATGTACCGACCAGAATTTATAAATACTAAATAGAACAAATTAACACAATATAAAAACATTTTATAACACTAACAAGTACGCTCTCTCATATATACACACACTCAGACAGACTCATTCAAGGGCATTACTACCCTATCTCTAATGAGTCAGACCCCATAAAGCTAAGGTTATCGCTAAACTAAATCTCTGATACCAAATTGTAACGATCCACCTATTTGGATGGTTTAAATTGACAATAAACCACACATGTCAAACTCAAACCATTCAAAAGGGAGGATTTTTATGGGGTAAATAAGAAAAAGAAGAGAAAGAACAAAACAAACACAGAATCTCACAGTGGAATGACAAAGTATAATAATCAAATAATAGTTCATGAAGCTGTTTTACAAATAACATTTGATTATACTTTTACAATACGGATCAGAGTTAAATAGAATAGAAATAAATTAAAAATGCAGCGGAACAACATGATGCAATGGAATAAATGAAATGAATAGTAATAATATACTAAATCTTCGACTTCATCCTCTAAAAAATAGTCTTCAACACACTAAAAAGCTCAAACTTGCCCGAGCGTAATGAAAAGACAAAACAGTCGAGTCAGAACTAAAAGATCTTATGCAGGTTAAATCAACAGTAAATAAATATGAGCCTAACGGCTTCAGAGATGTTTACGGGATTTTACATCTCCTATTCAGTGTCTAACGTGAGTGCAATAACTTAAGAGATGTTCAGGATTTCCATCTCCTAAGGATCCGTTAAACTATCTAAATACATAGTACTGTACACTATTATAATATGTCTACATTAAAGTAAAGTATTAAAATAGCATTAAAGCGTTACCCATATCCCCCTTTACACGTTTTTATATATTCCCGTAGTCTATACAGATATTTTAAGCCCCACCAAACCGGTGGGATACTCAGGGAGCACTCCATAGGTACAGTACAAACCAAACTCGTAAATGGCGCGATAAGACATGTGACAAGGCACGTGAGGCAATGCCAGGGTAGGATTCTACCGTTTGCACTCCCAGACTGGTGGTAATGCATAGCAGCTACTACCGCCCACCTCGAAACACACTCCTATAATCAAATCAAGGGGTGGCCACCAAAACAATCACAAAGTCATAATATGATATCGAAGAAATGTGCCCGATAGGAGGAGCGACCTCACTTGGCCCGATATAGCTCCTGTTTTAGCCACATCAAGCTGACTCGAGGGAGTCAGGCTACGTTAATACCTTATACAGAATCGTTCGCCAAACCATCCTACTTCATTTTGGAATCTCCACCACATGCACAATTGTTAAAGTGGTTTTTGTTATTGGCAGGGAGTATGAAAATATCCAATCCCGGTCTCTTTAACAACCAAACGCTTATTTCATACCGGATGGATTTTTTACATTTCCAAAATCGATTCATAATTGATATCAAAATATCATATTTACTTCAAATCATACCGCTTTCGAAACCATATTCACTTCTAAATCATAATCATTTCAAAAATCATCATCATAAAATAGCTTTAAACAATCATATCAAAATATCATATTTAATTCAAAATATTCTTCATTTCAAAACCGCACATTTACTCAAAATATGACATTTCACCAGGAAATATCATTCAAATTCTAACATAGGTTATAATATCATTTAACCATATTAGCTTTTAAATCAGGGATTTAAATATAAATCATTCAACCTTGCACCATTTGATTTTTTTTTGAAATTAATTTAAATAGTCATAAATAGTTTAAATAGTTTTAAAATAGTTTGAAATAGTTTAAAGCAGTTTAAAATAGTTAAAATAGTTTAAAATAGATTACAATAGCTTAAAATAGTTAAAATAGTTTAAGATAGATTAACTTAGATTAAAATAGTTTAAATAGTTTAAAATAGATTAAACTAGATTAAAATAGTTTAAAATAGTTTAAAATAGGTTGAAATAGTTTAAAATAGTTTAAAATAGATTAAATAGCAAAAATAGATTAAATTGTTTAACTGGTTTAGAATAGTTAAAAATAGGTTTAATATAGTTTAATATAAAATGGTTTGAAAATCTAAATAAATCTGAATTCAAATAATATATTTTTAAATAGTTTATATTAAAATAATTAATTTGAAAGAAATATCAAATTAAACTATTTCTTCCATTTCAACAAATCTGGACCATATCCAGCTTTCAAATTAACAAACTCAAATTTTTTACCTTTCAATTCAAATTCTTAATAAACCATTTAAACCTATATCGATTTCAAATCCATGTTTGAACTATAAATTTTAACTACTTCAAATTTAGTATATTTAAAAGTTTAAATATTCAAACATTTCCAATAACTCAATTTTGATAAATTTCATTTATATATCAAAATTCAACTTTGAAATTTAAATTTAAATTCTTTTAAACAATTCATTCGAACCAGTTTCAATTTCAACATTTAAAGCTTGAATTTTCGAAAATAATACAGTTTATATAAATCAAATTTTATTTCAAAATATCATTTAACTGGATTCAAAATTTAGGATATAAAATCATTTAATTTAACCAATCTGGTGTCCGTGTATAATTTTCTACCCTATGGTCAAGTGATACAAATATTTATCATTTTAATCCGCAACAAATTTAAAATTTACGGGTATATATATCATTTCAACCCGCAATCCCGAGTTAAAATTCAAAATTCATAAAATCGCTCGAGTTTATCATTTCAATCCATAATGATTTTTCCTTAATCTATAGATCGTTCGGGTATGTATCATTTAAACCCATAGTGATTTCCTATCGATAACTAAGGGAACTTGCAGTGTGATAACAATATATAAATATAACATTCAGTCATCCAATATCAAAAATTAAACATCCATCACAATCATCATTCCAATCAACCAATAAATAACAACAATTTGATTATCATTAACATGTATTAATTGGAAATTTAAATTTCAATATTAAATTAAATGGCGAATATATTCAACAAAAGTCAGATTTAACTAGATTGACCATTTAAATATATCAAATAGCAATCAATCAACTTCTAATCACATCATCAATTCAATTTAACTAATGTAAGACAATTTAATAGTTGTGAGTGGGTTATAACACTCACATTTGATTTTAAATCGATTGAAAATCCAAATAAAGGACCAAATTTGAACAGTCTCGGAATTTGATCGATCCAGTTCCATGTCGTTTGAAATTTTGATACGATCGCAGCGGAGAAAACCGCATGTGAATCCGACCACGTATGCAAAAGTTATTAACATTAGAAGTTTGAAATTCAAAACTAAATAAAATATTATTGGCAAATAAGAACGTGACATGTCACCTTCCCTCCCAATATACAGAACTCGTTCTCTCCTTTACGCCACAACTGCTACTTTGACCAGCCCATAACTCAAGCCTCCGACCACCACCATCCTCTCCACCTTGACGAGCTGCATCCGGTGGCCCACTCTCGAGCCCTCCGGCCTCCCCATTACATCACGCCGCCGCCTTCAAGTTTTAGGGTTTCGAACCCTAATTCATCGATTCAGACCACCAGATGCAATATTAGGCCGAGCGACAACGAGCGACGAACTCCAGACGACGAGCACTACAAAACCAATATCCCAATTTCGTCGATTGCTGCCCAGAATAAAAACCCCCAATTCAACTTTGATCGCAATTTTCCATTGACTCGATCACTATTTCTAAAAATGAACATTTGCCGTAGATTCGTATGGTCAAGAGCTTCAAAACAATATATAATTTGATATAGTTTGAGGAGTTTGATTTTCATTTGAATTTGAAATTGGATTTAGGGTTTTGGATTTGCTGCCATTGGGAAGGAGGAAGAAGTAGATAGATTGAATAGATAAATATGTATAGAAATAAGGAATAAAAAGGCTGCATGGGTTTAGAAAAACTATTTGTAAACAAGGCCCGATGAAATGAATAAACATATCAAATTGTTTCGAAAAACAAATAACGACCTGAAAAGCCCGTTCCGTTTCCGAAACGAAAGTGGGTCATCCCATATATCCAAATAGATGTTTTCGATATTTTTAAACTCAATGGAATAGGTTTCAAATCCAAATTCCATTGTATACAAAAGTTAGCTTTTAAAATCAACTTATTTTAATAGAATTCATTAAATTAATTTCTATGCGTTTCGAGCCCGCACGATCAAACGACAAGTCTGATTGCTATGAAACTTGAAATCCTACAATAATTCACTGTTACGGATTTGATGAAACTGGTTTTGTCAAAATCCGAGACAGTGGCCAAAATGGCTATTTTCACGTTAATTAAATAAATTATTATTAAATCGATTAAATCACTTTTTAAATTTAAATTTTATAACCAACATTTTTTATCATTTTTGATTACCTAGTAAATTATAATCTTTTAAAATAAATTTCCATGTCAAATCTAATGTTAAATATTGCACTAATGACATTGTTCAATTTCAATTGCAATAAATTCATTAATTAAAATTTAGATTCAAATAAATTCATTTATTCTGATTTTTACTCTATTTATTTGATCATCCAATACCTTATAAATATGATTCACCTTAGTTTACACTTTATTACATTAGTATCCTACTGATATCATCTTACTCATATTAACTGTAGTATTTAATTAGATTAATTGCAATTGATTTCCAATTTAATTTCAACGGATTAAATAGTGAAATGATAATTAAATAATTATTACTGCTTATAATTTTAAACACATTTCTATGTTTATTGTTTACAAACCAAGCTAATAAATTTACATACTGATTAATTATTCTATATTAACCAATTAATTACGTATAATTTAACCGTTAAATACAACATTTGGGTTATTTCCTTATTTACGATTCCTAACCAAATTAACTTTACAATTATTCCAATTGATAGAAATTACATTAAATAGTTATCCCTTACATTAAACCAACATTATCAAATTACATTCTAATTGTTTTTCTCATTAACAAATCATAAATTTTCAATTTCTCACAATGTAAAATTCAAAAATCTTATTTAAATTATTATTTTAATTACCAAAAATTACTGGTCGTTACAATAAGTAGATTAGAGATAACAGATTTGAGATAGCGCGTGGAGCTGTACACAGGACAAGTAGGTGGCTAGTGCTTTCATATACTATATATTTGAGCTACAACTGCTATTTCACTGTGTAGTACCATGGAGCTATTATCAACACTTATTTATTAGAGACGGCTTCTTTTTAGAATTTATTTTATCTGATGTATAAACCGTATTTCCACTTTGTTTTGTACAATTGTGATGGACTTATGTACTTTGATTTATATTAGTTCATTTCATTCTATTGTTGTCTCGTCTATTTTATATCGATAGTGATTATTTTATTTTATCCTATATGCTGTGAGATATACGACATGTTCTATTTTGGATGGTTTTATTTTACCCGTGACAGTCACTTTGCATAGCCTAGATATCATTCTAGTGCATTATTTATTGTATTTGGGTATATGAGGTGTACGGTGGTCGTCACACTTTGTATCAAAGCAAGGTTAAGCAATATGAACTTAGGTTGATCCCTAGAGTCTTAATTGATACTTGGATTCATTAGAGATATAGTACGAGATATCACTCTAGAATGAGTGGAACGATATACAAGGTAGCGAACTTGTTCTATATTTTGGTTTTCAAAACTATATAGTATACACAGAAGTAAGTCGCATTGCACATACGAGTACCATTTATGCAACTTTCCTTTTAAGAGACAAATCATTTTTGCTGCTGCTTTTAAAGAATGAGCCAGCAAATAATGAATACTAGGAACTATTCTTCAAAATATGGGATTGGAGTAGGCAACAGGGCAGCTACGAACCCCGATATGCAGACAATATTCAATAATATGATGATGACCATGATATGGAATGCCCAAGCAGATGCTCTGACTATAGTAGGTGGTGGTACCTAAATGCAAGCGCTAAGAGTTGATTTTTCCAAGCTAAATACAGACTTCACTAGCCTTGGGGCAAATTGTTCCTTGGAACAGAGATAGTTGTTGAAGTGTAGGATTAGTTGGATACCTACAAATGCATCTTCAAGGAATTGGAGTTGGAGGATGCCACAAAGAGGAAGTTGGCTTCTAGACAACTTCAGGAAGGAGCAATGAATTAGTGGATTGCCTTTAGAGCTGCTACTCCCGAGGCTAGTTTACTTAGGATTAGTTCAAAGTGAGATTTGAAGAGAAGTTTATACTAGTAGCTCAGAGGTCAGTGCTAGTTAGAAGGTTTGATGACTAAAAACAGGTTGACTTGTCTGTTTTAGAATATGTGGTCGAATTTGACATGTCCAAATACGAGATGTCCTTCTTTGAAATTCCACTAAAGAAGAATAAGAAGTTTATAATTCAGTTGAACGACTATTTAGGAGAAATATTAATAGGCCACATTGATGAAAGCTTTGAGAAGATAGTTTAAAAAGCTTTGAGGTACAAAAGTTTGTACCTAAAGCTGAAATTTGATGTTTTTTTGAAGGGGAGTCTGAACTGCAAAGTGGCGGGGATGGGAGAGAAAGTGGAACAACATGGACAAGAAGCATGCTCAAAAAAAAGCCGGACAGAAGAAAGGCAAATTTGACCTTACTTGTTTTAACTACAGGGCTAATGGTCATCTGAACAAGAACTACAGGAGTGTAGAGAAGATGTGTTACAACTACAACATGGTTGTAAATATTATGAAGGATTGTCCAGAGTCGCTAAATGGGTAGCATGTTAGAAAGGAATATGCTCTCAATGCTATTCCAAATCGTCGAGTGCTCCATCGGTGAAGGAGAAGAGAAGGAGCATTATTATCCTAGGCATTCTTTCTATTTACGATGTCCCTATTCATATTTACTTGATTGTATGCTTCCCGTTCCTTTTTATCTAGTAACTGGGAAGATAGATTAAAACTAGAACTAGACCTGGTAGACAGACATTTGATGTGTCGAACCATATGGAAGTTTTGGCTCATTTATCTATGTGCCATTGAGATGTAGCCGTATCGAGTGATGAATGATGTTTGAGTTGATTGTTTTGTACTTTGTTTGTAGGGTTGGAATTACACTAAGGATGGTCTGACTGAAGAAGTATGGAGTCGTGGTAGATGGCAAGAGGTTATCAGTTATGATTGGGACAGATGGTGAGTGTAGAATGGAGTGAGGCTACCTTCTGGATGTTAAGGTAATGGTTAGCTTTCTATACTCGCTTGAGATCCTACATAATGAGTTGTCGTTAATACCTATAGCTCTAATGAGGTGACCCGATTACAAACACATAGGGAGGTGGACTTCTGTATTGATTTAGTGAATAATCCTAGGCCATTAGTTATGCCATTGAGGCATATGGTGACCAAAGAGCAGAAGAAACTAGTGGTGCAAGTGGATGACCTGTTACGGAGAGGGTTCATTCAAAGGAGTATATTGAGTGGGGAGCACCTGTTGTATTCGCCATTAGTTGGATGGCTCCTAGAGAATTTATATGGATTAACATGAACTATAAAGATGATGAAGAAGTATAAGTACACACTCCTATGTATTAATGACTTGTTCGATCAGCTACATGGCATGAAGGTGTTTTCTCGATTGGATTTGGCAATGGAGTTGCACCAGTTGAGAATGATGAGGGACGGTGCCGATTTTATGTATGGTTGGTTAAGTCATTCTGGCTAATCAATGCAAGTCTTGTTTTAGAGATATAATAAATATATTTGTACTTGTATTCATTGATGACATCCTTATTTATTCGTGGACAGAAGAGGAACATAAGATGCACTTAAGGGTTGTGCTAGGTGTGTAGAGAAGGCACCAACTAAGGGCAAAGTTTTTGAAACCTCACTTTGTGCGACCCATAAGTCATTTTGGTTTGGGATAGGGTGTCGCAGTGGGTTCTACCAAGGTATCAATAGTCCAAGATTGGGGAAGACCAAAGAATACCACGGATGCGACAAGGTAAAGTAGTACAAACTCAATTGAGATAGTTAACTTCATACGGATGGTAGATTGTTTGTATCCGATATTGATGCACTAAGGAATGAACAAGAACATCAGGACATTCATTTTGAAGTATATGTGTGATATCCCGGGATTTTGGGCAATAATCAATTTAATAATCTATATTTAAAAATTAAATTGATTTGATGATCTTTGTTAATAAATTTGAATAAATTTAATAATCTAATTAAATAAATATTTAATTAGTGATTTATCTTTTAAAACTTTAATAGAATGATTTCTATTTATAATATATATAAGTGTATATATTGTAAATAGATGAGTTGGTTTGAATTTAACAAATAAAGTTATGTTTTCAAATTTCTAATATTTTGGTAATTTGGAAATTATGATTTAAAATAATATTTAGCTTTTCAAAGATATTTGATAAATAACTATATAGTTTTAAATACATAAGATAAATGTTTAATTGTTTAAAAATAGATTTTAGCTTAAGTTTAAATTTAAATAAAAGGTTTGTTTTATTTCTTTTTAAATATTACTTGATATATATGATTTAAAAATAGAAGTTAAAATACAATTTACATATGGTATCAATTCATTTAATAATAGAAGTAATTTATAATCTCTTTTATAAATTATTTAAATTGTCAAATTTGATATTTTCAAATTATAATTATAATACTTTGATTTTATAAACATAAATAAATTTTATGGAAATAGAATTATTATTTTAAATATTTAAAAGGTAGTTATATATGTATATATATAACTTGATTTTAAATTGGATTTAAATTTAAATTGAATATGAATTTGGATTTATAATAGAACTTAAAATGAATAATTGGATAAGCTTTTAATTTTATATAATTTGGTTATTTACATTTTCTCTAAAAAAGAAATGCATATATACATTTACATTAGAATTTATTTATTAAGTTTAAAATCTTTATTAACATTTTCAAATAAATAAAAATATGTATTAATTACTAAAAAGACAAGTGTAATAAAATTAAGACACCTAAATAACATGTGTTAACTAATTAATAATACTACATGACAAATGTCAAGATATTGTAACAAGTGTCTTTTTATTTATTTTGATTTTCTTTTATTTTTAAACCACATTCTAACTTATAAATACATATGCTTCCCATCTTCATTTTCTTTTCTATCTTTTTCTATTCAAAGCCAAGAAGAAATTCAGTCCTATTCTCAAACACAAAATCTGATAATCATACTTCCTCAAACAAACTTCTCAAAAACAATTTATAATCAAAACACTCCTCAAAACCAGAAAACAAAGCCTGTAATACATTCTTCGATCTGTAAATCAAAACCTGTAATCCATTTTCCAAATCAAAAGCCTGCAAATTCTTTTCAAACCTGGAATCAAAGCAGAGATCAATCTTCTCTGTTTTGAAAGCAAATCTGTAACCAAGTTGCAAAGCTCAAAAACTAAAACTAAAGCAAGTAATCAAAGCCTGTATTTCTTCAAGCCTGGAATCGAGTAGTCTCTTTTTCAAGCATATCTGTAGCTTGCATCTTCAAATCAAGTATAAAATTTAAACTAGAGCAAAAGCATTTCTGGTTGATAAGGCATTTCAGCATTAAAGTTTTAAAGAAAAAGAGTTTCGGTTTTAAAAGAGTTCAAAGTGTTCAAAAGGGTTTTCAAATTGAATCTGGAGGCTCTGTTCTTCAAAAATCTGGTGAGTAACATTATTTTTAAAATGCATAAGTTTTGATGATCTATCTGCATGTTGATTTCTGGAATGAATATGCTCTGCATGTATATGTATGGGTGAATCTTCTGTGTGTATATGTATGCATATATCTGTGTTAGATGTATATCTGTTTCTTGTCTGTTCTTGTTCTTATAATTAAGAATATAGTAAATAATACATCATCACTTGATTCGATCTTTATTAAGATTTAAGATTTAAAACAAAGGTGGTTTGTTTCATTTCAACTTTAATTTAGAGTTTTAAATCAAGTCAAAATAATATTCATTTGCTCTGGAAACCATAAGTACTGGAATATTTATGCTAAGTAAAAATTTAAACTTAGTAAATTCCTGTATTCAGAGTTATGAATCTAATCACTAAACAAAATCACGATTTTTAAAAATAAAATCACAAATTCTAGTATTAAAATTTGAGAGCAGTTCAGAGTTGTCTGGAATGTGCATTTTGGTTTGTTTCTGTTGATCTAAATGATCGGAGGGATCGAATTTTCTTCTGGAGTTAGAGGAATGGTCAGTGATGACTAGAAAATTATCTGATGATGGTGTAGTTCACTGTGGAGATGGTGATGGGGAAATTTGGTCTGTAGCCCTAGTTTGTCTGGGATAAAGGCTTTGGATTGGTTCGACTTCCACAATTGATCGAGTGCAGAGATATTTTGGGAGATGGAAGGTTGGTCGTAGGCGAGGTCGTGGCCGGAGTAGCAACTTTTCTGGTGATCGGCGTTTGGAGATCTAGGCGTTGCCAGGTTTTGATCGAGAGCAGTGGGTTCTGTTTCCAGGTATGAAGAAGGCATCTCGAATTCGATTTCGAGTTGGAGTTGATGTTCTGATGGTCGGAATCATATGTGAGGTTGATCGCCGATGTAGAGAGATCAACGTTGATGGTCGGAACCGCCGCGTTTGACTGTGCACGTGCACGTATAGGTCTGGTATCTGCTGTGGTGTTGGGGAAGATGGTTATTGCTCGGGAGGAGCTCGCGATTTCATGGTATCGACTCGAAGTAGAAGATGTTTGAGTGCCTCGGTGTTTTGAACTGGAATGCTCGGGTTGTTCTCGTGAAATTAGGTTGGAGACTCGAAGCAAATGAAGATAGGCTCGGGTTAAAATATATGTTATAGGTTTAAAGGGAAAACTGTAGTGTTTTGTTTAAAATTTAAATCTGAAGTTTTTAAATTGTTAAATAAAGATTTAAACAAAGTTTAAATATAAAAATTAAAAATCAGGATTTAAGTTTAGTTTGAATTCTAGTTTTTGTAATAAAATAAAGTTTTGAATAAAAATGTTTAAACTACTTGAATGTTTAAAGTGTAATTCAAATTGATTTGAATGTAAAATAAAATTGGTTTTAAATTTCTTTTAATTAAGTACATATTTCTTTAACATATGATTTAATAATTAAGGGTTTAAATTGATTAATTAAGATTTATTCAAATTAATTAAAGGTTAATTAATTTGAAAATTAAGGATCATTAATTAGATAAGTTAAGATTATTAATTAATGGTTAGGAAATTTAGTTAAGTAATTAAGGATGAATTAAGTTGTTGTTTGGTACTTAATTAATTAAGTAATTAGGGATTAATTTATTAGTAATTAGAATTAATTAATTTGAAATTACTAATGGTTAATTAATGTTTAATTATTTAAGAAAGATAATTAAATAATAGTTAATAGTTAATGTAGATCATTAACTTGGAATTAAATAAGTAATTAATTAATGTGATTAATTTTGATAATTAAGTAGATTAATTAATTAAGGTTAATCATTTGTGAAATTGTTAATATAATTACTTAATGGGAAGTAATTAAGGAATTAATTACTCATTGTAATTAATTGAGTTTGATTTGATTAGTTTAAATTAATTAATTAAGTTTAATTAATTTAAGAAAATCACTTAATGATTTGTGAAGTATAATTACTTAATATAATTTAATAAAGTATAATTACTTGGGAAAGTAATTAATGGATAATTACTGATGTAATTAATAGAGTAACTAAGGGTAGTTAATTATTAATGGAATTAATCAAGGGATTAATTAAGAAATTAATTAAGGAATAATTAATTTATTTTAAGAAGTAATTAAAGGTAGTTAATTACTGAATGTGATTAATCAAGAGTGATGAATAATTATGTTTTAATTAAAGATTAATTACTTAATGTAATTAATTTAAATAAATTAATTAATGATAAAATGTAATTAAGGATCATTAATTAATATAATTAATGATGTAATTAAGAATTGATTAATTTAGGGATAATTAATAAAGGAAGTGATTAATTAATGTAATTAATTAAGGAGTAAGATAATTAATTATAGTTAATTAATAAATGTAGTAATTAAAGGTTAATTACTATAAGTAGTTAAGAATAATTAATTTGTGAAATTAATTTAAGTGCTAATTACTTGAATGTAATTAAATGTAATTAATCAAGGATGATTAATTAAAATGAATAATTGGATAAGGGTGGATTAATTAATTGATAATTAATTAATAGTGATTTAAGCAAGATTGTTAATGATGGAAGTAATTAATTTAATTTACTTTAAATTAATTAGAGATGAAGTATTTAATTTAATTCATTTTAAATTAACTATAAAAGGTGATTAATAAATCATTTCTTAAGGATATTGAATGATATTGATTTACCTTGAATGGTTTGAGATCTCAGAGATGAGATAATTGATACTGTATGATTTGGATGCTTTGGTTGCATAATGCTGATGATATGGATTATCTGCTTTTAATGATAATGTTGATTATCTATTGTGAATCTGTGAATTATCTATCTGTGTGTAAATAGATAGTATAATTGAATTGTTTTAACTTTAAAAACAACTTGGCCTTAAAAGATACGTTTTGGATTTCGATGAGACCGGGATCGGGTTTCCGTATACCGGGATTCTAGGTCTGGAGACCCGAATACCACATCGATCCAAATTAACGTTAGGTCGTGAAATCCAAATGGAGCAAGTGAAGACTCGAGGTGTAAGAACTATTCTTTGTCAATATAACTCTGAGGGTGATTCCGTAATGAGTTTGACGGAGATAGTACTTTCAGATTCGAGATGAAGATTCAGAGTACAAGGGTTATGGTCGTTAACTCTGAGGGTGATTCCAATATGAGTGTAACGAGATAATGCCTTCGGTTTCGTTCGAACCCGGAACGAACTTGTATGGATTGAATGCTTTCAGAACATCGTCAGGTGGACGATGAGCATTCTAAGTGATGTGTTCTGATTAAAGGTAATCGTAGCCTCAAGCCTCATCAAACCGGGAATGGCTAAAACAGGGGAGGTGCAGCAAGGTTAGTGGGTAGCACCCAAGTAGGACAAGATTATCCCTGTCTAGAGGTCCCTTCTTATTATTCGGTTGAGTGGGCAGTTGATTGCAACAACTGCTGGGATGTCTTGTGCGGGAATTATCCAGTAAGGGATGTTCCGGCCTTGTGTTGCAGGGGATTGGGAGTGATCCTCGGTACGGTGATCTAGGCCACGTACTGTGACGGGCGGTACCCCGGTAGCCCTGCCATTGTATGGAATCCAAAATCCAATAAGTGCCGTACGTATTAGTTGTGCCCAACTATGTTGGAACGTGAGATGTAAGCATTCCAGCTATTTCTGTATTTTACTTGAAAACCCTAGACCCTATAATAATATAACTGGATTTCCTATCAAATGTTTTGGTTAGCGTAAGGTAAAAACTTACCCATGTTTATTTGTGGGGAGTCTTACGTGATACCTTTGTTTCAAAAGGTTTTGAAGTTAAGCAACTTTAACCTGTTACTCACACCAGACCCATGTCTGACCCAAGTGTTTATTTCTGTTTATAAACTCTTGGGTACTCAAATTTTTACGAGTAGCCAAGGGATTCAGGTTAGCTTTGACGAGTTATCTGGAGGAGCAATGGAGCAGGAGGCTTCAACGTTCGTAGATATATAGTATTCCGCTGTGTAGATCTCTGTGATAGTGTTTGTATTGTATTTGAGTTGTAATGTCTAGACAGATGTTTATAACTGTCTAGTATGTGATGTATATGTTGTGTAACTCTGATAAGTGTTGTATATTATGTAATACTTTTGTTATTAATATAATTTATTCGTTCCGCTGTTGAGATTCTGTTGTTGTTCTTCTTCTTCTCTTTCTTTTCTACTTTCTCACCTCTTTCTTTTCTTCAAAACGATGCGTCTTCCTGGACGTAGGATGGCGGGTCGTGACAGTGGTATCAGAGCGAGGTTGAGTGAATACCTAGGCTCTGGAGTGGTGTCTATCTTGAGAGAGCGTATTTGTAATTTTTATATAACTATATATATATTTATTTCTACCTATTTGTTGGGTTACCTGTTCGGGTTTTCCAATATAAGTTATAAGGGTAGATGAGGTAGGTTGTGTGTAAACACGACTACCATTGATTAGAGTTTGAATGTTGAGGTTGGAAGTGTATCTGTCGAGACTGTAGACCCAATACCGTCTCGAGTAAGCTTTGCTGTGGTGAAGGATTTCATCGATATCCGAAAGGAACTGTTAAAGTTCGGAGTATCTCTTTGAAGTTGGATGAGTAGAGTTTGGGTCTGTCGGTTAGGCAGAAGCGAGTGATGGTATCTTGGTAACTTCTGGAAGAAGTAGCTGTGTGATGAGACACAGTGACTATGGATGTTTCCGAAGATGTTTTCTTTGGAACAAGTTAAGGAAGTGTGTATGCTTCGGTGTTGTGGCTGAGTTCAGCATGGTGTTTCTGTTTGAGGTTCGAGTTTCTCGAAGAGCTTTGGATTAGGAAGTCCTTGGCATCAGTGGCAGCAGTGTAGCTCGGAGTATTCTGTGTGTCGGCAAGGAAGTCTTCTGGCTGAGCAGTTTTTCTAGAGTTGGAATTCAGAAGCAGCAGAGTGGATCCATTTCTTCGATGGATTGGACATGTAAGTGTAAGCTGTTCTGATTGGTAAAGAGAGAGCAGTTTCTTTGGAAATAGGCTGGGTTGATCGCAAAAGTGACTTGCGATTGTTGAGTATTCTTTTGGGGTGTCAGAATTTTCCAGGATGTCTTTAGGGAAGTCAGAAGTTGGTCTGTATCTGGAGATTGAGTTTTCTTATCGACTAGATTCCAGGAGTGGTACCGGTGGTTCAGCATAGTGGAAGGATAGTTCCTTGAGATAGAGTTTGGTGAAGCAGCTCAAGTTTTGATGGAGTATCTGAGTTTTCTTTATGGATCTGTTGAACCATATTTCTGGGATGAGTTGTCGAGTCTATGCTTATGTTCTTCATCAGCATTCTTATCTACTTCAGATCAGAGTTGTGCAGCGGGAGCAATTTGGAAGTGCATCTCTGGATAGGAGAAGTAAGTTCAGTCTTCTGATGTTTAAGGAGTAAAGTTGTGGATCTCTTTTTTGTTTTGATTTGGATAAGTATTTGGTCTTCAGGATTGAATTGTCTGTTTGGACAACTGGAATTCATTGTGTTTTACGTATCTCTGAGGGAGTACGTGTTTGATCTATCATTGGTTTTGGAATCAGCAGTTCAGAAGATTTGGTTGTTGAGTCAGACTCGTCTGTAGTTTGATATCCTATTTAGTTCTGTAGATATAGATGAGTAGGAGCTCTGTAGCTTCGTAGTTTAGATTGTTTATAGAGCGAGTATCCCGGTATATATATATATATATATATATATATATATATATTGGGGAAACTCGAGGAAATTCTATCTAGAATTTTGTCTAAATAGTTAGAATTGTTTGTTTGGATGATTGGTTGCCATGGTTATTAGCAAATGGTTGATATTATATGATGTGTTTTAAAAATTAAAATCTTTGATAGATTATTAGATTACCTTTGTTTTAAATTTCGGGGATGAAATTATTTTAAGGGGGGAGGAATGTGATATCCCGGGATTTTGGGCAATAATCAATTTAATAATCTATATTTAAAAATTAAATTGATTTGATGATCTTTGTTAATAAATTTGAATAAATTTAATAATCTAATTAAATAAATATTTAATTAGTGATTTATCTTTTAAAACTTTAATAGAATGATTTCTATTTATAATATATATAAGTGTATATATTGTAAATAGATGAGTTGGTTTGAATTTAACAAATAAAGTTATGTTTTCAAATTTCTAATATTTTGGTAATTTGGAAATTATGATTTAAAATAATATTTAGCTTTTCAAAGATATTTGATAAATAACTATATAGTTTTAAATACATAAGATAAATGTTTAATTGTTTAAAAATAGATTTTAGCTTAAGTTTAAATTTAAATAAAAGGTTTGTTTTATTTCTTTTTAAATATTACTTGATATATATGATTTAAAAATAGAAGTTAAAATACAATTTACATATGGTATCAATTCATTTAATAATAGAAGTAATTTATAATCTCTTTTATAAATTATTTAAATTGTCAAATTTGATATTTTCAAATTATAATTATAATACTTTGATTTTATAAACATAAATAAATTTTATGGAAATAGAATTATTATTTTAAATATTTAAAAGGTAGTTATATATGTATATATATAACTTGATTTTAAATTGGATTTAAATTTAAATTGAATATGAATTTGGATTTATAATAGAACTTAAAATGAATAATTGGATAAGCTTTTAATTTTATATAATTTGGTTATTTACATTTTCTCTAAAAAAGAAATGCATATATACATTTACATTAGAATTTATTTATTAAGTTTAAAATCTTTATTAACATTTTCAAATAAATAAAAATATGTATTAATTACTAAAAAGACAAGTGTAATAAAATTAAGACACCTAAATAACATGTGTTAACTAATTAATAATACTACATGACAAATGTCAAGATATTGTAACAAGTGTCTTTTTATTTATTTTGATTTTCTTTTATTTTTAAACCACATTCTAACTTATAAATACATATGCTTCCCATCTTCATTTTCTTTTCTATCTTTTTCTATTCAAAGCCAAGAAGAAATTCAGTCCTATTCTCAAACACAAAATCTGATAATCATACTTCCTCAAACAAACTTCTCAAAAACAATTTATAATCAAAACACTCCTCAAAACCAGAAAACAAAGCCTGTAATACATTCTTCGATCTGTAAATCAAAACCTGTAATCCATTTTCCAAATCAAAAGCCTGCAAATTCTTTTCAAACCTGGAATCAAAGCAGAGATCAATCTTCTCTGTTTTGAAAGCAAATCTGTAACCAAGTTGCAAAGCTCAAAAACTAAAACTAAAGCAAGTAATCAAAGACTGTATTTCTTCAAGCCTGGAATCGAGTAGTCTCTATTTCAAGCATATCTGTAGCTTGCATCTTCAAATCAAGTATAAAATTTAAACTAGAGCAAAAGCATTTCTGGTTGATAAGGCATTTCAGCATTAAAGTTTTAAAGAAAAAGAGTTTCGGTTTTAAAAGAGTTCAAAGTGTTCAAAAGGGTTTTCAAATTGAATCTGGAGGCTCTGTTCTTCAAAAATCTGGTGAGTAACATTATTTTTAAAATGCATAAGTTTTGATGATCTATCTGCATGTTGATTTCTGGAATGAATATGCTCTGCATGTATATGTATGGGTGAATCTTCTGTGTGTATATGTATGCATATATCTGTGTTAGATGTATATCTGTTTCTTGTCTGTTCTTGTTCTTATAATTAAGAATATAGTAAATAATACATCATCACTTGATTCGATCTTTATTAAGATTTAAGATTTAAAACAAAGGTGGTTTGTTTCATTTCAACTTTAGTTTAGAGTTTTAAATCAAGTCAAAATAATATTCATTTGCTCTGGAAACCATAAGTACTGGAATATTTATGCTAAGTAAAAATTTAAACTTAGTAAATTCATGTATTCAGAGTTATGAATCTAATCACTAAACAAAATCACGATTTTTAAAAATAAAATCACAAATTCTAGTATTAAAATTTGAGAGCAGTTCAGAGTTGTCTGGAATGTGCATTTTGGTTTGTTTCTGTTGATCTAAATGATCGGAGGGATCGAATTTTCTTCTGGAGTTAGAGGAATGGTCAGTGATGACTAGAAAATTATCTGATGATGGTGTAGTTCACTGTGGAGATGGTGATGGGGAAATTTGGTTTGTAGCCCTAGTTTGTCTGGGATAAAGGCTTTGGATTGGTTCGACTTCCACAATTGATCGAGTGCAGAGATATTTTGGGAGATGGAAGGTTGGTCGTAGGCGAGGTCGTGGCCGGAGTAGCAACTTTTCTGGTGATCGGCGTTTGGAGATCTAGGCGTTGCCAGGTTTTGATCGAGAGCAGTGGGTTCTGTTTCCAGTATGAAGAAGGCATCTCGAATTCGATTTCGAGTTGGAGTTGATGTTCTGATGGTCGGAATCATATGTGTGGTTGATCGCCGATGTAGAGAGATCAACGTTGATGGTCGGAACCGCCGCGTTTGACTGTGCACGTGCACGTATAGGTCTGGTATCTGCTGTGGTGTTGGGGAAGATGGTTATTGCTCGGGAGGAGCTCGCGATTTCATGGTATCGACTCGAAGTAGCAGATGTTTGAGTGCCTCGGTGTTTTGGACTGGAATGCTCGGGTTGTTCTCGTGAAATTAGGTTGGAGACTCGAAGCAAATGAAGATAGGCTCGGGTTAAAATATATGTTATAGGTTTAAAGGGAAAACTGTAGTGTTTTGTTTAAAATTTAAATCTGAAGTTTTTAAATTGTTAAATAAAGATTTAAACAAAGTTTAAATCTAAAAATTAAAAATCAGGATTTAAGTTTAGTTTGAATTCTAGTTTTTGTAATAAAATAAAGTTTTGAATAAAAATGTTTAAACTACTTGAATGTTTAAAGTGTAATTTAAATTGATTTGAATGTAAAATAAAATTGGTTTTAAATTTCTTTTAATTAAGTACATATTTCTTTAACATATGATTTAATAATTAAGGGTTTAAATTGATTAATTAAGATTTATTCAAATTAATTAAAGGTTAATTAATTTGAAAATTAAGGATCATTAATTAGATAAGTTAAGATTATTAATTAATGGTTAGGAAATTTAGTTAAGTAATTAAGGATGAATTAAGTTGTTGTTTGGTACTTAATTAATTAAGTAATTAGGGATTAATTTATTAGTAATTAGAATTAATTAATTTGAAATTACTAATGGTTAATTAATGTTTAATTATTTAAGAAAGATAATTAAATAATAGTTAATAGTTAATGTAGATCATTAACTTGGAATTAAATAAGTAATTAATTAATGTGATTAATTTTGATAATTAAGTAGATTAATTAATTAAGGTTAATCATTTGTGAAATTGTTAATATAATTACTTAATGGGAAGTAATTAAGGAATTAATTACTCATTGTAATTAATTGAGTTTGATTTGATTAGTTTAAATTAATTAATTAAGTTTAATTAATTTAAGAAAATCACTTAATGATTTGTGAAGTATAATTACTTAATATAATTTAATAAAGTATAATTACTTGGGAAAGTAATTAATGGATAATTACTGATGTAATTAATAGAGTAACTAAGGGTAGTTAATTATTAATGGAATTAATCAAGGGATTAATTAAGAAATTAATTAAGGAATAATTAATTTATTTTAAGAAGTAATTAAAGGTAGTTAATTACTGAATGTGATTAATCAAGAGTGATGAATAATTATGTTTTAATTAAAGATTAATTACTTAATGTAATTAATTTAAATAAATTAATTAATGATAAAATGTAATTAAGGATCATTAATTAATATAATTAATGATGTAATTAAGAATTGATTAATTTAGGGATAATTAATAAAGGAAGTGATTAATTAATGTAATTAATTAAGGAGTAAGATAATTAATTATAGTTAATTAATAAATGTAGTAATTAAAGGTTAATTACTATAAGTAGTTAAGAATAATTAATTTGTGAAATTAATTTAAGTGCTAATTACTTGAATGTAATTAAATGTAATTAATCAAGGATGATTAATTAAAATGAATAATTGGATAAGGGTGGATTAATTAATTGATAATTAATTAATAGTGATTTAAGCAAGATTGTTAATGATGGAAGTAATTAATTTAATTTACTTTAAATTAATTAAAGATGAAGTATTTAATTTAATTCATTTTAAATTAACTATAAAAGGTGATTAATAAATCATTTCTTAAGGATATTGAATGATATTGATTTACCTTGAATGGTTTGAGATCTCAAAGATGAGATAATTGATACTGTATGATTTGGATGCTTTGGTTGCATAATGCTGATGATATGGATTATTTACTTTTAATGATAATGTTGATTATCTATTGTGAATCTGTGAATTATCTATCTGTGTGTAAATAGATAGTATAATTGAATTGTTTTAACTTTAAAAACAACTTGGCCTTAAAAGATACGTTTTGGATTTCGATGAGACCGGGATCGGGTTTCCGTATACCGGGATTCCAGGTCTGGAGACCCGAATACCACATCGATCCAAATTAACGTTAGGTCGTGAAATCCAAATGGAGCAAGTGAAGACTCGAGGTGTAAGAACTATTCTTTGTCAATATAACTCTGAGGGTGATTCCGTAATGAGTTTGATGGAGATAGTACTTTCAGATTCGAGATGAAGATTCAGAGTACAAGGGTTATGGTCGTTAACTCTGAGGGTGATTCCAATATGAGTGTAACGAGATAATGCCTTCGGTTTCGTTCGAACCCGGAACGAACTTGTATGGATTGAATGCTTTCAGAACATCGTCAGGTGGACGATGAGCATTCTAAGTGATGTGTTCTGATTAAAGGTAATCGTAGCCTCAAGCCTCATCAAACCGGGAATGGCTAAAACAGGGGAGGTGCAGCAAGGTTAGTGGGTAGCACCCAAGTAGGACAAGATTATCCCTGTCTAGAGGTCCCTTCTTATTATTCGGTTGAGTGGGCAGTTGATTGCAACAACTGCTGGGATGTCTTGTGCGGGAATTATCCAGTAAGGGATGTTCCGGCCTTGTGTTGCAGGGGATTGGGAGTGATCCTCGGTACGGTGACCTAGGCCACGTACTGTGACGGGCGGTACCCCGGTAGCCCTGCCATTGTATGGAATCCAAAATCCAATAAGTGCCGTACGTATTAGTTGTGCCCAACTATGTTGGAACGTGAGATGTAAGCATTCCAGCTATTTCTGTATTTTACTTGAAAACCCTAGACCCTATAATAATATAACTGGATTCCCTATCAAATGTTTTGGTTAGCGTAAGGTAAAAACTTACCCATGTTTATTTGTGGGGAGTCTTACGTGATACCTTTGTTTCAAAAGGTTTTGAAGTTAAGCAACTTTAACCTGTTACTCACACCAGACCCAAGTCTGACCCAAGTGTTTATTTCTGTTTATAAACTCTTGGGTACTCAAATTTTTACGAGTAGCCAAGGGATTCAGGTTAGCTTTGACGAGTTATCTGGAGGAGCAATGGAGCAGGAGGCTTCAACGTTCGTAGATATATAGTATTCCGCTGTGTAGATCTCTGTGATAGTGTTTGTATTGTATTTGAGTTGTAATGTCTAGACAGATGTTTATAACTGTCTAGTATGTGATGTATATGTTGTGTAACTCTGATAAGTGTTGTATATTATGTAATACTTTTGTTATTAATATAATTTATTCGTTCCGCTGTTGAGATTCTGTTGTTGTTCTTCTTCTTCTCTTTCTTTTCTACTTTCTCACCTCTTTCTTTTCTTCAAAACGATGCGTCTTCCTGGACGTAGGATGGCGGGTCGTGACAATATGAGTTGTCAGTTAGTGAAGGCTAACCAGAAGAAGCTAAGTGGTTTGCTACAATCTCTTGAGATTCCCTAGTGCATGTGGAAATAGGTATCGAGGGATTTAATAATTGGATTGTTGAAGACTAGAGGAGGGTGCAGTAACATTTAGGGAAGAGTTGATAGATTGATGTAGATTGCCCGATTCATACCTATAAAGTCCAATAGAAAGACGTCGAAGTTGGTTGAATCGTATGTGAAATAGACTATATGATTCCATAGTGTGCCCAAGTGCATTGTAAGTGATCAAAACCCATTACTCACGAGCGGATTTTAGGAGAGCTTATAAAGGCGCTAAGAAGACCATGGAGAACATTGAGATTTGGCAACGAATGAAAACGGCGCAAGGTAGACTAAAGAGCCATGCTAATGAGAGATGTTGAGGATTGGAATTCTCTATTAGCAATATTATGTTTGTCAAGGTTTCTCCATTGAAGGATACAGTTTGGTTCATAATAAGTGGAATTTGGAATCGAGATTCGTGGGTCGTTTTTTTATATTGGAGAGGATATGGAACCTAGCATATAAAGTCAGCTTACGTCGGCAGATGGTGGGTGTGCACAACTATAACACCCCTAATTTTATTTTAACATTATTCAGGAGACTTAATTGGATAGAATAAATAAAATAATGTAGTAGGATAATAAGGATGACATTTGATAATTAATTAGGTCGGGCCTTAACTAATCAACTAATAAGATTATTTTAAAACTAATATAGAAGGGAATGAATAAGAGGGGCAAATTAGGAATAGAGCCATATTTCATCCTTTAAACCCTCCCTTTCTCATTCATTCTCATTTTATATTCACAAAACAATCAAAAGTAAATAGAGAGGCCAACCATAATTAAGGAAGAAAGAAGGGGAAACTAAAGGGATTCAAGGAAAAAAGCTTTAGGAAAATCAATCTTCATCAAATCTCAATCTTATATCCAATCTAAGATGAATAATAGTTAACCATCTCTATTGATTGCGCTTGAATTTGGTTATGGTTAATTTCCCAATTGATTATGATGATACCGTTATGTTTTGGATATTTAATCATTGTTTGGATTAAATAATGATTTATGAATATTTTATAGAATTATTATGATAGGTTTTAAAGGTAAAACCTAAGTTTTTGATCTCAAATTGATTTGATTTTATGGTATGTTGTGTAAAAAATTATTTTGGAGATGTGTTTTTAATTTCATAATCTTCCTAGTTAATTTGAATAATTTATTATTTTCCTAAGGAGGAAATAGTGTTTTTTCAGGATTTAATTATTAAAAATAATTAAATAATTATTTTGGTCTCGAAATTTTTACAAGAGAAGGAATATTTAAATTCTAATTTTTAGTGATTTTTGGGGATTTTCCTCAAGTGATTATGATTTTCTATGAATTTATTTATCTAGAAAAGCTATTAAATAATATTAAACAATAATATTATTTGGTTGGGTTTGCAAAAATATTTTGAGGAAAGTGAATTGGTTTTGCTGTAGTTTTCTGAAAAGGATACTAGTAGAATATATTTTATCTAATAGAAAATTGACGAGGGGTAAGAGTTTGTGAAAACAAATTACATTAATTAGTAATAAAATAGTTTTTCTATTATTAACGAAATTGCCATGTCATACGACATGAATGTCGAAGCCCACATAATAGCTGATATCCATGTCGCGGTCATGCATTTCGACATCAGCTAGAGGAGATGCATATGATATCAACTTATGGTTGTATGGAATGAATCTATTCGGATTGAATTTTGAAACCCAACATGCATAAATAATTTCAGCATCCCATCATTTTGACATGAAAGATTTCGTAACTCTTCACAGCTTTAAACTTAACATCCCTTGTCCCCTCTTGTTTTTGACATCTCTTATGATAATGACATGGTAGCCGTAGTTTTAAAAGTAGTCGACATCAAATGCCTTGTGGCAATGATGCCGTAAATTATTGTTTTCGGCAATCATTTTGAAGCAGCAACGATGTTGTGTATTCTCAATTTCGACAAATATTGTTTTAAAGCAATAATGTTGCAAGTCAAAAATTTTGATATCATTCATTTTGAAGCAATGATGCCGAAAGTTATCAATTTCGAAATCCATATTTTTAAGGCCGAAAGCCTTTGTACTATGCAAACTTAAAAGTTATGTTTCATAGGTTCAACAACCTATATATTATATGATGCGATAATCAAGATTTCAGCCTAGTGGCCTTTTGCTTTATAAAAATCAGAATTTTGTTTTATCTTGGATAGAGGTTCGATATCGTTTTTAACAGCATGGATGTCATAAGCTTTCTACTTCGAATTATTATATTGATGGCTTGACTTGCCTATGTTGCATGCCTACAAATGATTAGTTTACTATGTTCTAACCATTGTGCTTGTAGGTGCATGAATTTTGATTGACATAATTGGTTAAGATACTTATGAGGAGAAAACCCATTCCGCTCTACGATGTGGTCTCCCTAGATATCTATTTTGTTTTGAGATGGTAGGTTATTATTCACATCAGACTTTTTGTCCGAGCCGAAGTTTTTATTTTTTTCCCTTAAACTCTCGGTGCTCGCTTGAGTAGGCCGGGATTAGGGTTTTCGGGTTTTCCAGGTTAGACGAATAAGCATCTGGAGAAGTGCAGGAGGCAAGCAAGCTATTAGATGGAGCTTTTATTTCCTTTGTGTTGTTTTGTATCAAAATGGATGTAATGAGAGAAGTTATAACCGTCAAGTATTAGACTC
Source organism: Allium fistulosum (assembly GCA_030737815.1). Taxonomy (NCBI): domain Eukaryota; kingdom Viridiplantae; phylum Streptophyta; class Magnoliopsida; order Asparagales; family Amaryllidaceae; genus Allium; species Allium fistulosum. The sequence continues at coordinate 99,256,865 of CM060906.1, read as the reverse complement.
TGATCAACCAAGGGGCATCTTCATATGTCACTATTGGATTATCTTGTAAATATTATATTTCTCTGAATGTGGGATCGAATGGGATTATATAATGAATACAAAATTTTATTTATGAATTAAATTGTGAAATTTTATCATTGAAATATGTTTGAAAATTTTCATATTCATGTGCTTCTAATGTTATTTATATGATTAACATAGCCACATTTTGTCATTGGAAATTAATACCATGGATGATTGTAGCATTTGTAAAGCTTAGTTTTGGGCCTCAAAATGGGGGATGTTACAGTTCAATATCGGAGGATGGGTTTATTAAAACTTAAAAAGATTTTGATAACATAATCCAAATGAATTAGAGAATAAGCTTGGGGTATGGGATAACGTTATAGCAACTACTTGTATTTGCTATATATAAGTATGTATTCTCCTCTCTCTCTCTTAGACCATTCTTTTGTATCTTATTAAGGCTCATGTGAAGATTACGAGAAAGCAAGATATGGAAGGAGGAAACAGAAGAGTGAATCTAGGTGGAGGAAGCACCACAACAAATGGAAATGTTCGACTCAGTACTAGAGGGAATCCGGATCGACAAGAAAATGCTAATCCAAATGCAAATGCTAACGTGAGTGCTGGAACTCCACCAATAGATATGGGGACTATGTATTAGTTCTTTGTCAATATGATGCAAGCTAGAGATGTTGTGGGTATGGTTGGAGGGAATGTTGCTAATGCGGGAGGAACTAATCCGATGGTGCCAATTGGTAATAACTATGCCAAGCTTAACCGTGATTATACTAGTCTTAGAGGAAAGAATTTTCTTGGAACTAAGGATGCTATTGAAGCGGAGAAATGGTTATGGTGTTGAGAAAGGATTTTTGCTGATCTAGGTTTGTACGATGAGCAGAAAAGAAGGCTGGCATTAAGGCAGTTTCATGGAGCTTCTTTATACTGGTGGAATAGGGTGACCATAGGTGTACCAGAAGAGGAATTGACTTGGGATAAATTTCAAAGAAGATTTGAGGAGAGGTTCTTATTTGAGGTAGTTAAGTCAGCTCTGCTCAGAAAGTTCGCTGATTTGTTGCAAGGGGAAATGTCTGCACTGCAATATGCTACTAAGTTTGATGAGCTGTCCAGGTACGGGTACGTTATCATAGACAACGTGATTAAAACAAATGAGATTTTAATCCGGGGTTTGAAGCAAGAGATTGCTAGGGCGGTAATGCCACATCTTAGAGATCCGAGTAATGTAGTGGTGGACATGACTATAAGGAACAAGGAAATGCTTTCGACTTTTGGGAAGGATCGGCATGTGGAAACCCAGAGTTCCCAGAGTAAGAAGAGAAAGCTCTTGAAGGGGAAGGGAGCTCAGAAGGGTGGAGCTACTAAGAAAGGAAAATTTGATATCGTTTGTTACAAGTGTGACAAGAAGGGGTGCTATGCTAATAAGTGTCTATTAGGTTATGGTAAGATGGTTGTGGGGAAGAAGAATGTGAAGTGCTATAACTGCAACCAGGTGGGGCATTATCATAATAAATGTCCAAAAGTGGACAAGGAGAAAAATGGAAAGGTCATTGCTTCTGAGCCATCGTCTTCTTGACCAACAGTAGAGGAGAAGGGAAAGGCTTTAGTGGGAGGTACGTTTTTGATTCATGGCATACTCATTAGAGTATTATTTGATACTGGTGCATCACATTCTTTTATCTCTCAGTATTTGGTAGACAAGTTAGATTTAGAATCATTATACCTTGTTACTTCCATAAGGGTCGTGAATCCAATAGGAGGGTATTGTAATGACCTATATTTTACTAATTGAAAGATCATAAAATATTTTTATTTTATTCATAAGAGGTCATATGATTCTCTAATTTTGGGATATAACTCTTAGGGACATTTTACACACCTATGATTTTTCATGAATTTCTATGTGACTATTTTGACCCAAAAAATCATTGGTCTATAACTTTTGATAGGAGTTGAAATTGGGTCTCAAACTAGTTTCATTACTTTAGGATAATGGTTTCCCATTCTATAGAGTGGTCATATAGAAAAATGAACTTACGGTTAGAAAGTTATGCATGTTTTAAGTTTAAACAGTTGTTGGCTAGAATTAATATGTAATTAATTAAGCCCATAAGTAGGCACATTAATCTAATTCGAGATTTCTATAAATAGAGGGTTATAGGGGTCACTTTAAAACTTTTCCCTCTCTCCCAAATTAGATTAAACGCCCATTAACTCTAAACTCATTCAAAATCACCCAAATTACTCTTTAATTCAAACTAAATTGGAGATTAGTGAATCGATCATCAAATAGAGATTAGAGATCATCGATTTGGTTGATTTGCATTGCTTTTGATGTTTTTCATATTGGATCTATACTCAAATTGGTTGAATTTGGTAATTGGTGAGTGGTTTATGTCTTCTCATTATCCTATGCATGTTTATATGGTAGAATTATAGGTTTTGACATAATTTTGATCCTAAAAATCTTTTTATAACCTTAATAACATGTTAACATATGTTTATGACCTACATTGATGAATTTTAATATGATTTGTTGAAATGGATTTATAATTCACCATGTTTATATTTATATCTTCATCAATTGTTTAGATTTGGATTAGAGTATGTTTGATTGCAAGAATTCTGTGCATTATTTGTTGGAATGGATGTGATTGCAAGTCATTCCATGTTTGTATGTTGTGCTTTGATGTTTTTTGTTAGTGTATTGGATGTTAGGCAGATAGGTTGGTGAATTGGGAAAATCAAAGGCAAAGTTGGTCAGAATTGGATGAGAGTTGAAGGACAAGCTTCGGAGTATGGGAGGAGCTTGCTGAAAAAATTTCGCCTTAAAATTTGCTAAGGATATAACCTAGTACCGAGTTATATAACCTGGTGCAATGTTATAATGGTCGGTCGAAATTGGATGAAACTTGGAGGAGAAGCTCTAGGGCACGGGAGGAGCTTGTTGGAAAAATAGTAGCTCAAAAGTTGCTAAGGGTATAACCTGGTACCGAGTTATCTATAACCTGGTACCAAGTTATCTATAACTCAGGGCTAAGTTTTAATGGTTGGTTGGAATTGGACAAAGCATGGAGGAGATCCTTGGGAGCATAGTAGGAGCTTACATGATAAGTCGCACTTTAGGAGGAGTTAAAGACATAAGTCGGCGCCGAGTTATGGGGATATGTTAGGGCCGAGATATGGTGGTATCTCCTATGGGTTAATTGACTTGCTAGATGGGTAGATCTTGGCTAGTAGAGCTTGTCTATGGCAAGATGCATAAAAAAATTGGCTAAGTGTTGGGTCATGGTCGAATTAAGGGATAACTCGGTACAGAGTTGTCATGGTGGGTTCGGTGATGGTAGAACTTACAGGGACTGCATTAGAGGTTCTTAGATCGTGCTGGAGGTGGTGCCTCATTCGCATCAGGTATGGATTGTGATGTAACAGCATGATAAAAGCTAAAATCTTTGGTTTGTGACCCATGGTGGGAGTAGGTACCGAAGATAATGGCTTGATAAAGGAGGGAGCCATAGAGTGGGGAACATGGTAGGTTCCTAAATAATGGAAACTTGATGAGCAAAGAAAGGGCTCGGATCCTAATGGAGCAATAGACGACTCGGATGAGTACGTGCTATGGAATCGTTGATGCTCGAAGTGTTTTCTAGTGTATTCAAAGCAGGGTTATTATAAGTAGGCACGCCCATGGGTCGTATGAGGAATCTGTATACACTAGACTAGTGGCTATAGGTATATTTTCTAGCTTTGGGCTATGAGATACGTATCGAGCTTTGGGCCGTGTGATACGAGAGTACAAAGGAAACTAGGATTTCCATTAGTCTCTTGCGGTAAGGAGGCCATATGAGGGCACGGGGATGAGTGATTGTGAGTATTTCTTAATGGATGTTATGATTGCTTTGGTTGCTTTTTTTAGTGGTCTATCATTCGAGGATATCATTGGGAGTAGGTACTGGAGATAGGGATGTCTGGACATCCACTATGTTATGTTGTACAGTACCTTTGTGATATCGTAGAGCAGCATATTATAGTGTTGTGTGCTAACTCTTTGGTTAAAGGGATAGGTCAGGTATGGTTCATGTACTCTTGTTCCTTACCATATTCACCTATATAGTATTTCGAGATTTGTTTACTGCTCACACCAGATTGTTGTCTGACCCAAGGTTTTATGCTTTGCTTCTTATTATCTTAGGTTCTCTTAAATGAGTAAACTAGATAGCAGGTCTAGGTGATGCAGTAGCTGTTTGGAGGACGAGCTGGAAGGAGCTATATCGTATTATAAACTTATATGGATTCTACGCTTATTCCACTGTGCAACACCGGGGAGCTTTAGCAGTGACTTCTTATTACTTGTATTTGAGATAGTTGTTGAGTTTGTTTCCATTGCATAAGCTCTATGACATTTGATGTATAACTCTATAGATATTATACTCTGATGATTGTTTACATTGTTATTATTGTCTCTTCTATAACATATGTGATATTATATTTTGTCTATGTGCTATGAGATATATGATAGGTAATATGTTATGTCTGTTATTATTCATTTTGATGATCGTCCTGTACTGGCTGGGCATAACTACAGTGCACTATCGTATACTATTGGTGTCAGTGGTATAGGATGGTTGTCATATTTGGTATCAGAGCTTTGGTTACATGATTAACCAAAGTGGATAGCATGATCCAGTAGAGATAGAGAAGGTGATATCGCCTTAGACTAGATCGAGAGTGTATAAATGTACGAGAGAATGCATACTTGTTATGTACTTTGGTTTTTAAAACTATAAATAATATTATATAGTATTAGTCACATGCACGTGAGCACTGTGGACACGGTTTTCTTTATGAGAGACTAATCATTCATGTTACTGATAAGAATGAGCCAACATACAAGGAATACTGTTAGATCTGCTTCAGGAGTCAAAGAAGAAGTAGGATCAGGAGCTGTTACACCTGATTTTCAAGCTATGTTCAATGTGACGATGACAAAGATGATAAGGAATGCTCCTAGTATGGCGGTTGGTGGAGGTGCTCCCATGCAAGTGCCTAGGGCTGATTTCGCTAAGTTAAACAAAGATTACTCTACTTTTGGAGCAAAGCCATCATGTGGAACATAGTCATCTATAGAAGTGCAGGATTGGATTGATACTTCTGAGTGCATCTTCAGTGACATAGAAGTAGATGACGCTATGAAGAGAAAGTTTGCTTGTAGACAAATTCAGGGTCAAGCCATGAATTGGTGGAATGCCGTGACTATTGCTACTCTTGAAGATCAGTTTAGTTGGGACTAGTTCAAGATAAGGTTCAAGGAGAAGTTCAAATCAGCTGCCCAGAAGTCGGTATTATTCAGGAAGTTTGCTGATCTAAGGCAAGGAGAGATGTCAGTTTCTAAGCGTGTTGTAGAATTTGATGCTTTCTAAAAATATGGGATGTCATTCATCAACACTCCATTAAGGAAGAATAAGAAGTTCATCACTAGTTTAGATGACTATCTTAGAAATTGATAGACCATATTGATGAGTCATTTGAGAAGCTTGTTGAGAAAGCACTTCGTCATGAGAATCTGTATCCAAAGGCTAGGACAGTTATGGTTGTTTCCACTAAGAAGGAAGATCCAAAACCGTAGAAAAACGATGGAAGAAAGAAGAAGTGGAATGGAAAGAGGAAACAGTCTCAAGGAAAGAATGGTCAAAAAAGGCTAAACTGGAGCCTGCTTGCTATGGGTGCAAGGAGAAAGAGCATTTGATTCAGGATTGCAAAGTGATTGAGAAGAAGTGCTAAAATTGTGATACGCCCGGGCATTTGAAGAAGGATTATCTATAATCGATGAAAGATAAGCAGGTTGTGAAAATGTATGCTTTGGACGTAGTCCTAACTCGTCGGGTGCTCCCTCAGCGATGGAGAAGGGGAAGTATGTCGTCATTCAATGTATGCTTTCTATTGGTAAAGTTCCAGTTCATGTTTTATTTGATACCGGGGTTTCACATTAATTCATATGTAGGGACTTAGTAGATAGATTGGAATCGAGATTCGAGATAATAGACCTACATTTGATCATAACAAACCATGTTAGAGGCTCAGCTAGCCTGTGCATGGTTTGTAGTGGTTTAATTTATCGAGTCATGGATGCTCTTTTTTGTGTTTCTTTGTTTTGAATTTTGTTGGGTTCGGGATTATCTTGGAAATGCACTGGCTAAAGAGGTATGTGGTTGTACTGTATTACAAGAAGAAATTGGTGACAATCGAACATGTGGAAGGGCGAACGGTAGTGATTAGCTGCCTACCATAGGATGGGGTGATGGTTAGCTTTCTATATTCGCTAGAGGTTCCACAAGAGGGATTGTCATCTATGCCTATCGCTAGATAGTATATGGATGTCTCTGAGGAAGTAACCGGATTACCGCCGCATAGAGAGATTGAGTATCAAATAGACTTAGAGAAGGAAGCTAGACCTATAGTTATGCCTTTGAGTCATAAGGCACCCAGAGAGCAGAAGGAATTAGAGGTGCATTCGAAGAAGCATATCTGAGTGGGGTGCACATGTAGTATTCGTGACTAAGGCAGATGGATCTTTGAGGTTGTGTCTGAATTATCATGAGCTGAATAAGATGGCAAAAAAGAACAAGTATCCACTTCCACGTATTAATGACTTGTTTGATCAGCTCTACGGTGTGAAGGTGTTTTCTCAAAAGGATTTGGCAATGGGATTTCACCAGTTGAGAGTAGAGAAGGAGAGTGTGACTATTACTTCGTTTTGTACGTCATCGGGTTTCTATGAGTGCTTGGTGATGCCATTTGGATTGACCAACGCTCCGGCATACTTTATGGATCTCATGAATTGGGTTTTAGAGACCAGTTGAACAAGTTCGTGCTTGTGTTCATGAATAATACTCTGATCTATTCCAGAACTGAAGAGGAGCAAAAGATGCACTTTAGGATTGTGCTAGAGATACTAAAGAAGCATAAGTTGAGAGGGAAGTTCTCTAAGTGCCACTTCTGGAGAGAAGAAGTGAGATTCTTGGGTCATGTCATTTCGGGACAAGGTATAGCAGTGGATCTTGCGAAGGTTGCAACGGTCCAAGATTGGAACCAGCCCAAGAATGCTACAAATGTGAGGAGTATCCTTGGATTGGCGGGATACTATAGGCGCTTCATCAAAGACTTCTCAAAGACGACAACACCGTTGACCAATTTGACGAAGAAGAATCAGACTTTTGTTTAGGATGCGAAGTGTGAACATGTGCTATGAGTTTGAAATAGAGGTTAATGAGTGCACTTGTATTAAGCATTCCAAGTGGAAATGAGGAGTTGACAGTATATATATGTGCCTGTGGCGCTGCATCGATGTAGAATGGAAATTTTTTACCTGTGCTAGTCGACAGCTAAAGTTCCACGAAAGGAATTATCCGACTCATAATTTGGAATTGGCGATGATAGTTTTTGCTTTGAAGATGTAGAGGTATTATCTGCTAGGAGAAAGGTTTGAGCTGTTTACGGGACACAAATCCTTGAAGTGCCTTTCCTCTCAAAAAGATCTCAACCTTCGTCAGCAACGGTGGTTGGAGTTCTTAGCCTCCTATGATTTCAGTATTTCCTATACACTGGGTAAAGGAAATGCTATCGTCGATGCATTGTATAGAAGACATGCTAGTTTGGGAGCAATGTTCTTCGAATGGAAGCAGATTGAGTATATTGTTGGTTATGATTTTAGGGCTCATTTCAAGCTGGAACCAGAGATGTTGGCAAGTTTGTCAGTCGGACCTTCTCTAATTGAAAGGATAAGTACTATTCAGAAGCGAGATGCTAGGCTAGCAGATATCATAGCAAGGATAGAAAAAGGAGTAGAATCTGAAGACATGAAGCAATACAAACTCAGTCGAGAAGGTTGGCTTTGTAAGGATGGAAGATTATTTGTTCTCGATGTTGGTGGATTACGAGATGAAGTGCTACGAGGGTGTCACCATTCCATGTTAACCATTCATCTCGGCGGTAATAAGATGTAATGATATATGAAGTGAATTTATTATTGGGAAGGCATGAAAAGGGATGTTGGGCCATTCATCTTGATGTGTACGAACTATCAGGTTGTAAATGCAGAGCAGAAGAAACCTAGTGGATTGTTGCAACGCCTAAATATTCCTGAGTGTAAATGGGAACAAGTATCAATGGATTTTATTAGTGGACTGTCGAGGAATCGAGTAGGGTACGATGGTATTTGGGTCATAGTTGATCGGTTAACCAAGAGTGCAAGATTTATGCCCATCAAGTCAAGTAGAACAGCATCCAAGCTGCTAGAGTTGCATATAAAGTGGATAGTACGATTTCGTGGTGTGCCAAAGAGCATTATGAGTGACCGAGACCTGTTATTCACCAGTGTCTTTTGGAAGAGCTTACAAGAGGCGTTAAGGATCGAGCTCCACCTTAGTACAGCTTATCACCCACAAATGGATGGGAAAACTGAAAGAGTAAATCTTATATTAGAAGATCTCTTGCGAGCATGCATTATAGATTTTGGAGGATCATGGGATGATCATTTGCATTTCAGGTAGAGTTTGCATATAATAATAGTTATTAGTCTAGTACTGGTATGGCATCGTATGAAGCATTATATGGTCGACCATGTAATGATCCTTCATGTTAGTGGGAAGCGGGCGAGAAGCTGATACTTGGGCCAAATATGGTTAGAGAGACATTGGAGAAGATTGAGATCATTGGGCGATGAATGAAAACTGCTCAAAATCGACAAAAAACTACGTTGATAAGAGACGAAGAGATTTAGAGTTTTCTGTCGGAGACATAGTTTTTGTGAAGGTTTCTCCTCTGAAGAATGTAATTCAATTCAGTAGAAAGGGGAAGTTGACACCAAGATTTGTAGCTCCTTTTTCGACAGTTAAGAGGATTAGGAGGCTAGCGTATGGGGTCAACTTACCTTAAAAGATGGCGAGCGTGCACAACATTTTTCATGTGTCTTATCTACAGAAGTTTGTGCATGATTCATGCGTGATAATTACACCGGATTAGCTAGAAGATGTTGATGTAGAACCAAAAGTTTTTAGATCTCATAGGTCGCTTCGTATTATTGGATATGATATGAAACAGCTTAGGAGAAAGTCGGTAAGGCTAGTAAAGGTACAATGGAGCGGAAGTGATGATAATTGTATATGGGAGACTAAAATGAGCATAAGGACTATGTATCTAAAGCTCTTTGAATGGTAAGATCTATCATTTATCGTATCTACTTTCATCATTGTATACTATATTTAATAAGTTAGTATTTTGCATGCTAGGGTAGGTTCACCCACACTATTGGTTCCATGGCTGCTAGTTTGAGATGTTTGATGGTCGCTTATAATTGGTAGGCGTGCGGGATAACTATGGTTGCTTGTAGTTTGCCTTGTTTAGGGATTTCGAGGGTGAAATTCCTAAAGGGGGGGAGAATGTAACAATTAGTATTTTAAGTATCAGAGGATCGTAAAATATTTTTATTTTATTCATAAGAGGTTGTATTATTCTATAATTTTAGGATATGACTCTTAGGAATATTTTACACACCTATGATTTTTCCCGAATTTCTATGTGACCATTTTGACCCTAAAAATCTTGTTTGGGCTACGACTTTCGATAAGAGTTGAATTAGGATCTCAAACTAGTTTCATTGCTTCTAGATGATGGTTTCCCATTTCGTCGAGTGGTCACAATTGAAAAAAGGACATACAGTTAGAAATTTATGCATGTTTTAAATTTAAACAGCTGTTGATAAGAATTAGTGTGTAATCAATTAAGTCCATAAGTAGGCCCAATAGTCTAATTCGAGATTACTATAAATAGAGGGCTGTAGGGGTTACTTAAAAACTTTTCCCTCTCTCCCAAATGAGATCTAAACACCCATTAACCTTAGATTCATCCAAAATCACCCAAATTACTCTCCAATTCAAAATGAATTGGAGATTAGTTAATAGATCATCAAATAGAGATTAAAGATCATCAATTTGGTTGATTTGCATTACTTATGATCGATGTTCATATTGGAATTACACTAAAATTGGTTGAATTTGGTAATCGGTGGGTGGTTTATGCCTTCTCGCCATCTTATGCATGTTTATATGGTAGAATTATTGGTTTTGACATGATTTTGATCCTAAAAATCCTTTTCTGACCTTAATAACATGTTAACATTAGTTTATGACCTGAATTGATGAATTTTAGTACGATTTGTAGAAACAGATTTGTAATTCACCCTGTTAATATTCATATGTTCATCAATTGTTTATATTTTTCAATTAGAGTATGTTTGATTGCTAGAAATATATGCATTGTTTGTTAAAATGGATGTAATTGCATGTTATTCCATGTTTATATGTTGTGCTTTGATGTTGTTTGCTACTATTTTGGATGTTAGGAAGATAAGTTAATGAATTAGGCAAATCGGAGGCAAAGTTGGTCGAAATTGGACGAGACTTGGAGAAGAAGCTCTGGAGCATGGGATGAGCTTGTTGGGAAATTTTAGCCTTAAAATTTGCTAAGGGAATAAACTGGTACCGAATTATATAACCTGGTGCTTAGTTATAATAGTTAGTCGGAATTGGACGGAACTTAGAGGAGAGGCTCTGGGGCATGGAAGGAGCTTGTTCGAAAAATCGTGGCTTAAAATTTACTAAGGGTATAACCTGGTACCAAGTTATCTATAATCTAGGGCTGAGTTATAATAGTTGGTTGGAATTGGACCAAACTTGGAAGAGAGGCCCAGCACCATAGCAGGAGCTTACATGATAAGTCACACTTTAGGAGGAGTTAAAGTCATAAGTCGGCACCGAGTTATGGGGATAGGTTGGGGCTGAGTTATGTTGCTAACTCCTATGGGTTGGTCGACTTGATGGATAGGTAGAGCTTGTCTATGCCAAGATGCAGAAAAAAAATTGGCTGATTGTTGGGTCGAGGCCGAGTTAAGGGATAACTCGATACCGAGTTATCATAGTGGGTCGGGTAATGGTGTAACTTCTGGAGACTGGAGTAGAGGTTCTGTAGATCGTGCTGGAGGTGGTGACTCGTTTGCATCAAGGATAGATGGCGATGTAACAACATGATGAAAGCCAGAATCTTCGGTTTGTGACTCATGTGGGAGTAGGTACCGAAGATAGTGGCTCGATAAAGGAGGGAGCCGTTGAATAGGGAATGTGGTGGGTTCTTAAATAATGGAAACTGGATTGAGAAAAGTAAGGCTCGGATCTGAATGGAGAAAAGGAGGGCTTGGATGAGTACGTGCTAAGGAATCATTAATGCTCGAGTATTTTCTTGTATACTCGAAGCAGGGCTATTGTAAGTAGGGACGTCCATGGGTCAGTTGAGGGACCTGTATACCCTAGCCCAGTGGCTTTGCGTCTAGTGTCTATCTTTGGACTACGAGACACATCGAGCTTTGGGTTGCATCATACGAGAGTACATAGAAAACATGGATTTCCATTAGTCCCTATCAGTAAGGAGGTCATACGAGTTATTGTATATTCAGGGTATGGGGATGGGCGATAGTGAGCATTGCTTGATGGATTTTATAATTGCTTTGTTGGCTTTCTTTAGTGGGCTATCACTTAGGGATATCATTAGGAATAGACACTGAAGATATGGATATCTGGACATCCACCATTCTATGTTGTGCAGTACCTTTATTATATTATAGGGTAGTATATTATAGTGTTACATGGTAACTCTTTGGTTACGAGGACAGGTCGGGTATGGTTCGTGTACTCTTGTACCTTACCATATTCACATGTATAGTATTTTGAGATTCATTTATTGCTCATACCAGACTGTTGTCTGACCCAAGGTTTTATGCTTTGCTTCTTATTATCTTGGGTACTCTTAAATGTGTAGATTAGATTGCGGGTCTAGGTGATGCAGTAGCTATTCGGAGGATGAGCTGGATGGAGCTATCTTGTATTATATACTTATATGGATTCTACGCTTTTTCCACAGTGCGGCGCTGTGGAGCTTTAGCAGTGACTGCTTATTACTTGTATTTGAGAAAGTTGTTGAGTTTATTTCCATTGTATAAACTCTATGACATTTGATGTATTACTCTGTGTATATTATACTCTAATGATTGGTTCACACTGTTATTATTGTCTCTTCTCTTGTATATGTGATATTATATTTTGTCCATGCGCTGTGAGATATACGACATGTTATATGCAGAGTTTGTTATTATTCATTTTGATGATCGTCCTATATCGACAGGGCAAGACTACAGCGCATTACTCTACACTATTGGTCCTAGTGGTATAGGGTGGTCATCACAGGTATGCACCTCTTGGGATGGATGTGGCCATCTAGAATTTGATTTGTTAGGTCACACTTTTGCATGTAGTTTGTTCATGTTTGATTTTGTAGGCTTTGGAATTATTTTGGGTATGGATTGGTTGATCAAATATGATGGTAGGATATTTTGCCCAGATAGGGAAATATCATTAAGACACCCTAATAATAGTGATCGAATTATATACTCGGTAGAGAATTCGAGTTTAGATGTTTGTGCTTTATTGGGTGCAACAGAGTTGGAAGATGAGTTGAGTTGGGTTTTAGTTGTAAGAGAATTTACAGATGTTTTTGAGCCAGTTATAGGATTACCATTAAGGAGAGCTATTGAGTTCAGAATCGATCTTGTACCTAGAGGTGAACCCGTAAGTTGACCGCCTAGCAGAATGACACCTCCTGAGATGAAAGAGTGAAAGGTGCAACTGGTAGACTTAGAACAAAAGAGTTTTATTAGACTAAGCAGTTCGCCTTGGGAGTGGCTGTAGTGTTCATGAAGAAACCAGATGGATCGTTGAGGTTGTGTATTGATTATCGTAAGCCAAATGAGAAAATGATAATGAATATATATCCTTTGCCAGTAATCGATAATTTATTTGATCGGTTGAGTGGAGCCAATGTAACGAACCACATTTCTTGCATTGGGAAAATCAGTCATTATAGGTTGAAGAAATGAGAAAGATAAGAAGAAGACTAATCAAACATAAAATCTTACCACGCAGGGAATAACATATAATAGACAATGTAGTATATTACATAGTCATAGCCAAAATATTACATCAGAGTTCAATAACACAAGTTCCAAACTAGGAAAATTTACAACTGCTTGTCCACGAAATACTTAGACCATACGTACATACACAATGGAATAATTTATACTAATAATAGCTATCCATGAAGCCACCTGCTCCAGCTCCTCCAACATGCTTTCGGAAGAAACCTGGATCACTTGACTAATCATAAAAATTGGGTACCCAAGAGTTTAGGGGAAAAAAAATAAACACTGGGTCAGACATGGGTCTGATGTGAGTAAACTCAAATAACAATATTTTTATTTGAAAACTCCTTTGAAAAAAAAAGGTATCGTAAGACCATGCCACACATAAACACGGATGTGTTTTACCTAACGATAACCAAAAACACTTTCTACTTAAAAATGGTGATATTATGATAATGCCTAAGGGTTTAAAATAAATATAGAACATAGCTGAAATGCTTGCATCTCACATTCTAATATACAACTAAAACTGTAAAGGCATGTATTAGAGATTGGATTTCATACAATGACAAGGCTATTGGGGTACCGTCTACCACAGTACACCTCTAGATTAGCGTACCAAGATCATACTGAATGATCCTTGCTAATACAGGAATGGCCTATCCCTTGCTAGATAGTACAGAATATGATCACTCCCTGGCTGGGATCAGCAACCATTTGGGATTATAGTATATCTGAGTAGGGACACGTTCTAGATAGAAATGATCATACCTTAATCGGTACGTCCCACATGGCCTTGCTACATATCCTCTTTTTTAGTCATTCCCGGTTGATGAGGCCTGAGGCTACGTCATTACCTTTCACATATAGCACTTCTCTCTTGGAAAGCTAACATTGCCTTCCCAATGATGATACAATGTCAACATTCATCCATACAAGTCATTCAGGAGATGAACGAACCGAAGGCACTACTTCCACTACACCTATTTTGGAATCACCCTCAAGGTTAATGGCAAGATAGCCCTTATACTTCAAGTCTTGAGTCTTGATCATGACTTCGATAGATCCAATTCGAACGCTTTACGTTGGTTCAAAGTGGTTTTCGGATAACTATTCATCATCTGATCCTGGTCTCTTCAAATCAACATTCGATAATTTTAAATGGCCAAGTTATTTGATAGTGAACGCCTCCACTATCGGGTACAAGATTTACATATGGACATACACTCCATAGACTTAAGTTATCATGAGCCGCTTATCGAAATTAACCTCCTTGTGTTTATCATGTTACTGATATTCAGCATTTGTGCTAAACACAAGTCATCTTACTTTCCATAAACGTGTAAAATTTTTATAATCACTACTTTAATTCATTCGGCCACTTAATGGTCTAGACGATGAGATCCTTTGATTTAAAATTACTTAACTTGAAAGAAGATTGATTTAAAACATAACCAATTAAGTTTAAAAATAGTTTTTAAAAGATAAAAGTATATTTAATTAGCTTAAACCCTAGTTATATCTAAATTAAATCAATATTTATTCGTAATTAAACTTTAATTAACTAAATGAACTTAGTTAAGTCCTAATTAACTTCTTAATGCATCTTAGTTAATGTTAAAACATTTCATTATTAGTTAAACCCTAATTAATTAAAAGTCAATTAAATAATCACTCAATTAAATAATAATTAATTAACTAATTAACTTAATTAAATAATAATTAATCATTAAATTACTTCTTAACTTCATTAATCACTAATTAAAACTTTATTAATCACTAATTAGTCGTTAACCTTCTTTAAGTGTTACTTAACCCTTAATCACTTACTTAATTATTAATTAAGTATGAATTATTTTTAATTAATTTATTATATAATAAAATATTAATTTAACTAAACTTAATATCTTTTTATATTAGTAATTAAGTTTGAAAAACTTTTGCAAAACCATTTCAAAAGAAAACGTTTTAAAACGAAAATTGAAAATTTTGTCGAACTGCGTCCATAGCAACTAACGCTATGAGTGCAGTTCGCTTAAACATACTTTAAGCGAAAAACCTACTTGATTTTTTTCTATTTCATGTTTGGAAACATAACTTTTAAAGATTTTGAAACATAGAAACAAAGATATAAACTTTTAAACAATTTCCAAACTTTTAAACAAGAAAAACATAGTTTTTTATTTCGAATCGGATCTCATGTCCATCGCAACACACAAAGTTGTTAACTTTGACTCAACACAGCATACTTTGGTTCTTGGATCACAACCATACGTCCATATTACCATACTTTTAACATTACAATGAAACACATATAAAATATATTTTTACATGCTTACTAACTTGACAATACCGCATTCGAATCTCAAATTCAACACCAAACACCAACATCCATCAAATCAACATCGACCAACATAACAACCATTCAATTTACACATTATAGTATCATCACAATAACACCACATACTAAAATTAAAAAAAATTCCAAAATAAATTAGTTTACTCATCGAAACTCCGCAAATATAAAATGAACTTTGACTAGACTTTGGAAACAACACATGAGCTTCGAAGAGTGAAGATTTTTCCAAAGTTTTGAGCTTCAAATGGCTCGGGCCGATGGTGTGAGGCTCGGCCTAGCGGTTTGGGGTGGGTATGGGCTTGGTTTCTTGAAGAATAAAGTGAAGAAATGAATATAGGATTTTTAAATACTTAGAAAGGATTTGGAAGCCATGGAAATTCTAGAGAGGAAGTTTAAGAAATGAAGGAGAGAATGTAATAAAAATATGTGTGTATGGATGTGTATTTATAGATGAAGAAAAGTGGGGTAATTACCATTTTATCCTTAGTTTAAAATATCATAACGTGCCATCATTTTGACAAGTCACATCACCATCTTCCTCCCCCTCATATGTCACATCTTCCCCCTTTCTAGCCACATCCCCTAAGCCGTGATGGGTAATGATGATGGTACTTACGGAAATGACAAGAGATGATGATATGATTTACTATATATATATAGGTTATTATTTTAAAATCATGTCTTGTCACATCATTTTCTGAACATAATTAACATAAGATAATATACTATTAGTTTATTATTATTGTCTAGTTAATTAACTCTTATATATGTATATATAGTGCACAAAGACGAACAACGTTCCCGACAACTTTCCGGTGTCGAAAATTTGAAAATTCGAAAAACGTTCCTTGGTCACATTTTCCATTTTTCTACGAAGTATTTAATTTGGTAAAAAAATTTGGAAATGATTTTTCCATCATTATTAATTATTTAAAATGAGTTCATTTATCATTAATAATACATTTATTTACTATATAATTATATATATATTTTTCCTAGTTAAAGCGACCAAACCCTAGGTCGTTACAGCCAAAGTGTTTTCACAGTTGGATTTGGCGATAGGGTTCCAACAACTGAGGGTGGCGGAGGACAATATTCCTTTAACGATGTTTCGAAAGAGGTATGGTGTATGAGTGGTTGGTCATGCCATTCCTGTTGACTAATGCGTCTGCTTTTTTGTGGACTTGATGAACCAAATTTTCCAATAGCACTTGGATATGATCGTGTTGGTGTTCTTTGATGTCATTTTGACAAATTCTAAAGATGAAAGAGTTCATGAGATTCATCTTAGAATGGTGCTTGAGACGTAGAGGCAGCATCAACTGAACTTAAAATTTCAAAGTGTCATTTTTGGAAGAGAGAAGTGAAGTTTCTTGGTTGTGTAGTTTTAGAAGAAGGGTTGTCTTTGAATCTAGCTAAGATTGAAGCTATAAATAATTGGAAGAGACCCGAGATAGTGACCAAGATAAAGAGTTTTCTTTGATTAGCTGGTTATTACAATAAATTCATCAAAGATTTCTCTCGGATAGCAGCATCCTTGACTAAACTAACCAGAAATAACTTAAACTTTATTTGGTCTATTAAATATGAGGAAGCATTCTAGAAGCTAAAAAGTTTATTGACCAATGTGCCCATGTAAGTTGTGCCAGATGGTAATCAAATTTGATGGTGTATACAGATGCATGTGGAATAGGATTAGGAGCTTTGTTGATGCAAAGATGTAAAGTGATTGCCTATGCTTCAGACAGCTTACACCATATGAAGTTAGGTATCCGACTCATGATTTGGAGTTGGCAGTAGTGATATTTTCTTTGAAGGTGTGAAGACACTATCTCTTAGGAGAAAGATTCAATTGTTTACGCATCATAAGTCTTTGAGGTATTTATTCTCTTAGAAATAGTTGAATATGAGACATCAGAGATGGCTAGAATTTTTTCCAGCTTATGATTTTGGTATTGAGTATACACTAGGAAAAGGAAATAAAGTTGCTAATGCACTTAGCAGGAAACATAAGAATATGGTGTTTGCTATGATAGAAGAATGGAAGGATTTAGGAGCATTGACTACTTGTTGTGTGCAGTTAGGATAAACGACTAGTTCTAGTCGGGAAACTGTCATGTTTGGAAGTTCAATAGGCAGAAAGATAATCTATTGCTAGCTAAAAGGATTTGATGGCCTAAAGGTGGAACTAAGAGTGATGATTTAAAGGATTTTAGTCTTGACCAGAATGGATGGTTAAGAAAGAAGGGAAGATTGTGTGTTCTAAATGTTAATGACCTAAGGAAAGAAGTTCTTAGGGAATGTCATCGATTAAAGTTTACTATTCATCCTGGAGGAACTAAGATGTATCAGGATATGAAGAGGAGTTTCTTCTTGGAAGGTATGAAAAAAGATGTAGGCTTATGTGTAAAGAAAAGTTTGAATTGCCAGCAAGTGAAAGCCAAGCACCAAAAGCCAAGTGGAATGCTTCAACTTTAGATATACAAGTTAAGAAATAGGATTCTATATCCATGGATTTTATTGACGGGCTGCCAAGGTCGAATAAGGGAAATGAAAGTATCTGGCTTATAGGGGATATACTGATAGAGAGTGCATACTTCATTCCCGTTAGGTCAACCAAGGAGACACCTGTATTTGCTAAGTTGTTTATGAGGAACATTGTCAGACTGCATGGGATTCCTAGTAGTATAGTTAGTGACAGAGATGCCTTGTTTACTAGTGAATCCTGGAAGAGTCTACAGGAAATGTTAGGTACCAAGCTGAAGATGAGTACCGCTTACCACCCATAAATAGATGGGTAGACAGAGAGAGTCAATAAGGTACTTAAAGGTATGTTGAGAGCTTGTGTACTACATTTTGATGGGTCATGGGAAGACCGTTTGCACTTAGTTGAGTTTTCCTATAATAATAGTTATCAGACTAGTATAGGAATGTCACCTTTCGAAGCTTTGTATGGAAGTCTATGCAAATCACCATCATGTTGGTTGGAGACTAAAGACAGATTGGTTCTTGGTCCAGATGTGGTCAGAGAAGTAATGGAGAAGATTGAGGTAATCTGAGCTAGGATGATGGAAGCTCAATCTAAGTAGAAAAGTTATGCAGATAAGAGGCATAAGGATCTAGAGTTCTCGCTTGCAGATCAAGTTTTCATTAAGGTATCACCAATGAAAGGTATGGTATGATTTGGAATGTCTTGGAAACTGACACCTAGCTATGCTGGACCGTGCCCTATTATAGAGAGGATCGGAAAACTCGCATACCGGATAGAGTTACCGAGTAGTTTGGCAGGAGTCCATAAAGTTTTTCATGTTTCTCATCTTATAAAGTATGTGCATGATCCAAAGATTACTATTGCTCCGACTGCATTAGAAGACTTAGTAGTTGAACCAAATCTGACTTTTGTTAGGCAACCAGTTCGTGTTGTAGCAAGAGATGAGAAGAAACAAAGAACAAGACAGTTAGATTCGTGAAAGTCCACTCAAGTGACAACGAGAAAGACCGTACTTGGGAAGCAAAGGACATGATTAGAGATACTTATCTTGAGTTATTATAATGGTATGTTATATATTTATTATATAGACTTTCTAACTGGTAGGATATACTGGCATTGTTTTTTACAGTTGTTTGCATATTTAATATGCTTATTGTGTAGTCCTTATTGTATTTTGAGGACAAAATTCTTTAAGGAGGGAAGCCTGTAACATCCCTAATTTTAGTTTAACATTATTCAGGAGATTTAATTAGATAGATTAAATAGAATAATATAGTGGGATAGGGAGGATGAGATTTGATAATTAATTAGGTCAGGCCTTAAATAATCAACTAATAAGATAGTTTAAAACTTAATATGGAAGAAAATAAATAAGAGGGGAAAATTAGGAATAAATGCATATTTCATCCCTTAAGCCATCCCTCTCTCATTCATTCTCATTTTACATTCATAAAACAATAAAAAGAAAATAGGGAGGCTGACCATAATCAAGGCAGAAAGAAGGGAAAATTAAAGGGATTTAATAGAAAAAGCTTTAGGGAAATCAATCTTCTATCCAATCTAAGGTGAATAATAGTTAATCATCTTTATTGATTATTCTTGAATTTGGTTATGGTTAATTTCACAATTAGTTATGGTGATATTGCTATGTTGTGGATGTTTGATAATTGTTTGGATAGAATAATGATTTATGGAAATTTTATGGAATTATTATGATAGGATTTAAAGGTAAAACCTAAGTTTTTTATCTCCAATTGATTTTATTATTTGGTAAACTGTGTAAAACATTATTTTGGAGATAGGTTTTTAATTTCATAATTTTCCTAGTTAATATGAATAATTTATGAATTTCGTAAGGAAGAAATAGTGTTTATTTTGGGTTTTAATTATAAAAAATAATTAAATAACTATTTTGGTCCCGAAATTTTTGTAGGAGAAAGAATATATAAATTCTAGTTTCTACTAATTTTTGGGGAATTTTCCTAGGTGAATATGATTTTCTATGAATTTATTTATCTAGAAAAGCTATTAAATAATAATACTATTTGGTTGGGTTTGCAAAATATTTTGAGGAAAGTGAATTGGTTTTTTTGCAGTTTTCTAAAAAGTATATTAGTAAAGTATATTTTATCCAATAGAAACTTGACAATGGATAAGAGTTGGTGCAAAGAAATTACTTTAATTGGTAATAAAACAGTTTTCCTGTTATTTACGAAATTATCATGTTGTATGACATGAATGCCGAAGCCCAAATAATAGCCGATATCCATGTCCCGGTCATGAATTTTGACATCAACCAAGGAAGATGCATATGATATCAACTTATGATTGGAATTGAATGAATCTATTCAGGTTGAAGTATGAAACCTGGTATATATAAATGATTTCGACATCCCATCATTTCAACAAGAATGATTTCCTAGCTCTTCACGGCTTTAAACTTAACATCCCTTGTCCCCACTTATTTTCGACATCCCTTATGATAGTGGCATAGTAGCCGCAGTTTTATAAGCAGATGACATTAAATGCCTTGTGGCAATGATGCCGTAAGTTATAGTTTTCGGCAATCATTTTGAAGCGGCAATGATGCCATGTATTCTTAATTTCAACAACTATGGTTTTAAAGCAACAATACCGCATGTCAAAAAATTTGATATCAATCATTTTGAAGTAATGATGGTGAAAGTTATCAATTTCAAAATCCATATTTCTAAGGCCGAAAGCCTTTATACTATGCAAACCAAAAGGCTGTGTTTCATAGGTTCGACAACCTATATATTATATGATGTGATAATCATAATTTCAGCCTGGTGCCCTTATGCTTTATAAAAATCAGAATTTTTTTTGAATCTCAAATAGAGGTTCGATATTGTTTTTAACAGCATGGATGTCGTAAGCTTTCTATTTCGAATTGTTATATTGATAGCTTGACAGGCCATATGCTTTATGAGTTCAACAACTTCGCTAGGGATACCAATATATATTATTTTCGATATGCCATAAGTTTAAGGGTTCGACAACCAAATTGGGGATACCAATAGACATAGG
Source organism: Allium fistulosum (assembly GCA_030737815.1). Classification (NCBI taxonomy): domain Eukaryota; kingdom Viridiplantae; phylum Streptophyta; class Magnoliopsida; order Asparagales; family Amaryllidaceae; genus Allium; species Allium fistulosum. The sequence goes on along the minus strand of CM060906.1, from coordinate 99,235,922 downwards.
TTGGGCACTTGGGTGAATAATGTTATATTCTGCGTAAAGTGATATTTGATGGGTTCATCGTCATCCCAGGAAAACTATGACATGTGAGATGGATAGTCCATATAATACCTGAGATGGATAGTCTCTATATGGTTCATGTTAGGTTCATAGTCATCCTAGGAAAACTATGATACGTGTGACGGATAGTCTATATGCTTTTAAAATAAATGAAACATGTGTGACAGATAGTCCACATAATTTTTGATAGACAAACACTATGTGATGGGTAGTCCATATGGCTTGGGATAGATAATCCATATAATGTTTATATGTGAGATGGGTAGTCCACGTAAATATAAGACGGATAGTTATATTAAATTTAAATGGATAGTCATTTAAATTTAGATGGATAGTCAATTAAATTGTGATGGGTTATCCATTATATGATTTTAGATGGGGTAAGGGAGTGTATAACAAAATAAAGATAGATTAGTAAGACTTACACATGTTGCGTGTCTGCAAATGATTGTTTTACTATGTTCTAACTATTGTGGTTGTAGGTGAATGAATTTTGATTGACGTAATTGGTTAGATACTAATGAGGGAAAAACTTGTTCCGCTCTGTGGCGTGGTATCACTAGATATCTATTTTGGTTCGAGGTGGTAGGTTATTATTCACAAAAGAATTTTTGCTTAAGCCAAAGTTTTTGTTTTTTCCCTTAAACTAATGGGTACTCACTTGAGTAGGCCGGGAGTAGGGTTTTAAGGTTTTCCTGGTTAGATGAATAAGCTTTCGAAGACTGCGGAATGCAAGCTAGCTATTAGTAGGAGCATTATTTCCGCTGTGTTGTTTCGTATGAAAATGGATGTAATGACAGAAGTTATAACTGTCAAGTATTAGACTCTAATCAACCAAGGGGGCATCTTCAGATGTCGCTCTTGGAGAATTTTATAGATATTATATTTTTCTGAACGTGGGATCGAATAGGACTCTGTAATGAATATGAAATTTTATTTATGAAATGAAATGTGAAAGTTTATCATTGAACATATCTGGAAATTTTCATATTCATGTGCTTCTGATGTTATTGATATGATTAACATAGCCGCATTTTGTCACCAGAAATTAAGACTATGGATGACTACAACATCCGTATTGCTTAGTTTCAGGCATCAAAATGAGGGATGTTACAACAAAATATTCTATGTCTCTCACCTTGAAAAGTTTGTGGACGATTAAGGCATGACTGTGGCACCAATCAACTAGATGATGTTGTAATTAAACCTGAACCATCAAGGCCTTTGAAACAGATTTGTATAGTCAAGTAGAATATGAAGTAGCTTAAGAGGAAGATAATGCAATTGTTAAAGGTTTGACAAGATGAAAGCAAAGGCACTAATACTTGGGAGATCGAGGAAAGCATGAGAACCACTTATCTAGAGCTATTCATTTAGTCAGATTCCATTTTTTTTATCGTTAGCTCTCACATTTGGTAGTTTATTTTATTACATTAGTACCTTGCATGATAGGGTTTGCACATGATTCATTGTTTCTTATGTGCGTATGCCTTATGATTGCTTTTCTTGTTTTGTTATTAGGCATACTTGGTATCTATATGACTGTGCTTATGTTTGTTTGGTTGGGATGTCTAGGGCGAAATTCCTAAAGAAGGGAGAATGTAATAACCTACATTTTTATGAATCGGTAAATCATAAAAAATGTATATATTAAAATCAAATTGGGTCCAAATTTAATATAACTTTGGGAAATGTTGACAATTACATTTTTAACACCATGAATAAATATTGGAAGATTTTAACATTGAAAATATTGTAAGGCCTATGACCTCTTATAGGTGCTGAATTAGAGTCGCAAACCACTTTAAGTGAAAAATATTATGGTTTCTCATTCCATAGATTGGTCTAATTGATTTTTGGGGTTATAGTTTAGGAGATATGGCTGTTTTAAGTTTTAATAGCCTTTAGGCAAATTACTTAGTAATTAAGGGGTGATTAGTGCAAACCGTTAACTCATTTTGGGATTAAGGTTGGAGAAGCCTCCAAAATAGCCACTAGTCATTATAAATATGTCTCTAAACATCTCCTAACACTTCTTAGCCTCAATTAACCTTCTTCTACCAAAAATTTCATCATTTTTTTAGTAGAATTAACCTAAATCAGTAAATTAGAAGGGGTTGGACATGATATTAGAAATGGGCTTTTTGTATTTCAAAATTTGTTCCTTAGGAAGAATGTAGTAGCTGTTTAAATCCGGATTTGCACTTGTTTTGATGAATCTATGCTTAATTGGTGATTTTTGTTGATTTTACACCCTAGTTAAGTGATTTTATACTCTTGCTTTATTATGAATGTTGATACATGTTTCTAAATTGTTTTAAAAATAATTTTAAACAAAAATTTTTGATTTCAAATATGGGTATTTGCTGTAATTTTCAAATCTACCTCGATTTGCGTGTTTTTCATTGATTTTGAGATGATTAGTGATTGATTTATCATCTCTGGGCATACTATATATGTATCTACAGATTCAAGATGTTTAAGAATTAAAAATGGAATAAGAATCACTGTAAATTGGTTTAAAATGATTATAACATGTTGTTTTTGATGTATGTCTATTTATATGAATGTTAGGTTAGATAATGAAATGTTTTAGGATAAATTGCTAGGATTTTATGCATATTTACATGTTTTAATGATGGTTGAATGATTGTCGTTTTAAGTTTATAGGTTGTATTTTTATGTTTGAATGGTTGTAAATGCTCATTGGAGGGAATTGGGGTGATAATCGATTATATAGTCGTTGGTTTCCATGTAGAAGTAATGATGTAATCTCCTATTCAACACACAAAGGATAGGAGATCTATAAACTCAAAAGTGAACATTGATGGATTGACTCTGGGGTGTTTTGGGTTGTGACGATGCACTGGTGTTTCTGCAGAGCAAAGTGGTAAGCGTGGCAATCGGACTAAAGCGAAAGAGGAAGTATGGAAATGCAAAAATGGCTATAGGAGTTCTAGTAAGCATATGGTGTTTGGCATAGGGTTGGGTTAGTAGTAGCTTCGGCTAGGATGATGAAGACTTTAGACCGATGGTACTTCGGTCGATGGAAGATGCATTGTCATGAACTTTGACTCAATCTTGGATGCATATGGGGTTGCTCTGTGATGTGCGCGTAAAAATGCATATTTTTACATCCAAATTTAATCTACTTTTATTTAAATAAATAAGCATATTAAGGTATTTTACATGTTTAAATCAAAATTTAAATTGTTTTCAAATCATCATTTATTCATCTTCATTTGGGGGGTAAAATGGTAATTTTGTGTATGAATTAATTTGAGAAAATTTATTTGCACATTTATATTTTTATTTGTAGGAAATGAAGTGCAAATATGAATAGGGTTCATGGATGAATGCATGCACATATGTTGAGGGCAAATGAAGAATGGAAATAAATGAATTCATGCAATATGGAGGAGCCCACATACCCACTACCATATGGTCAACAATTAAAAGCACATGCACATGTTAATGGAAGCTTAAATGCAAGTTAATGGAGATTAATTAATTCCCTAATGATTATTTGGAGGTTACACTTTCTTAAGAGTATTTTATGTAGTCCCCTAAATTATGAATTAGGATTTCAAGCATGTATAAAGGCCCCTTACATCTCATCTAATTATTTTACTACCTTTGATGCAAGTTGTAGCCACAAAATCAAAGATAAACAAAAGTTTCTTTCATGGCTTCTTAGCCTTGATTTTACTTTCATGCAATTTTTATTTATGCTTTCTTTTATGCTCCTTTATTATCTCATGCTCTCTTTTGATTCATGCAATTAGTTTAGATTTTATTTATGCAAGTAGTTAGTTCTCTCTTCTTTTAATTAGCACTTCTCTTTATTTATGTTTATGTTGAAATCACTTTATGTTAACATGTTTTCAAATATGAGTTGCTAAATCCCTTCAATTTAGAGGTAACGAAGCTCTCATGAAATATACTAAATTAACATAATGATTTCATTTGCGATCTCTCTTATGTACTTAATGAATTTATGAATGACCGGTGGTTTATGTTTCTTTCTTTTGTGAATTTGGTTAGCCTATGTTGACATCTCAAATAGGCTATGCTTAACACCTTTTAAACATGAATTATTTGATCATTTGCCTAAGCGATTTTGATAATAAAAGTCAAACTAGAATCAAAATTTGATGGTCTATGTTACTAATTAATAGTAAATAGATCATGCTTAAAATTGATTTTATATTTTAATTTCATGTCAATTTCAAGAGCTTTGTTAAGTGGATTTGAAAGGTGTGTTAGAGTTTGATGATTTAAGTTGTGCTAGTTAATAGCACAAATAAATCATATTTATAATAAGCACATCTATAATTTTTTACTTAATATTTTAATGAGAGATTACAAGTGAATATTGTTGTTGATTTATATGAATGATTGGAAGTGGATTGCCTCTACAGTAATTTCTATTCATTTCCATTCTCTAGCATCCCATTCTCTTCGCTTATGCATCATATTCACTTTCTTTTGTTCTTACTTTAGTCTTTGGTTCTCCTATTTCTTTAGGTTTCTAGCTTACAAAAAAGAAAAGGAAAAAAAATAAATCCTCATTGCATTTGATACTTTGCTATTTTTCCACTTCTGTGTATTCTTTTTTGTTTGTTTGGTGCATTTTACTTCATTTCAGTTGCATTAAAGTTGAATTTCATTTTACCTTTGCATTCTCAGTTCTGTTCACATTTACACTGTTACTGTTCTCAATTCCATTTGCATTTGCATAAAAATAGTGTACATTTACATTACAGTTTACATAGAGTTTTATGCTTAGTTTTCTATTCTACAATCACTGTTGCACTGGTTTTCATTTCCAGCCATCTGCAAACTACTCCACTGCGACCATCATCCACAACCTCACTGCCTTGCTTCAAATAGCAACTCCTCCTCCTAACTGTCACTACAAGTCATCACCTCACCACTGCACTTCCCCAACATTTCAAATTACCATCAGCAGTTCAACTACCTGTACAAATTTCAACCCTCTGCAACTCAACATTTCAACCTTCACCTCAACAACTTTCTACTACTTTCCTTCCTCCTTCACCTCGGCTACTCAACATCTCAATCCTCGGCAACAAAAACTTCAACAATCATCTCCCCTCAAATTGCCATCAATAACCATCAACAATTCTACAACTCCACACCTCATCACTATCACTACTACCATAGCCTGCTGAAACAACAACGCGTTCATCAACTTCCTCTGCTAACTCATGAAACAACATCAATAGCACCTGCAAAATCACATTCAAGCAACATCAATTTCCATAGCCTGCCGAAACAGCTGTGCCACCATAGACACAAGTAAACCCACCGTCACCCTTCCTCTACTAATTCAAACAAACCCGCCTCTGCCTTGCTTGCCTGCAACTATCATTCTCCATTTCATTGCTGCTCCACAAAACCACAAGCATCAACCTACATTCCACAGCACACTTTGACCAAACTCACCACATCACTGCATCATTCCATATCAACCCCGCCTCCATCGTCAATCATTTCTCCAAACACATCAAATACAGACAACCCATACCCTCACCTGGTAGCCGCAATATCCATACTTACCTCATCAGCTGCCATCCTCCTACACTTCACACAGAAACCAACCGGAACCGCCACCAAAATCATCACCTTCCTGCAATTCGCCCTCACCAAAATAGCTACGACCTAAAAACCTTCACCACAACCTACCTGAAACAATCAACTCCATCCGCGACCATCGAATCGGGTTTTGGAACCTCCGAACCAATTTGTTGCGGTAGTTGATTCTAAGAACTTTAGGTTGAGATTTGCAAAATTCTCTTTTTGAGAATTTTGATTAAGCTGAGCGCGAGAACATTTTTTTTTATTTGAGGATTATTTGTTTGTGTGAGTTATTAGGTGATTTGTTTTTATTTGATTGTTTAATTGGGTTTTCAACATTTGGGCCGGGTTGAGACAGTAGTTTTGCATGCGATGGGAGTGAATTTAGTGTGAGTGGATTTTTTACATTTTCAGTTTCTTTGCTTTAAAAAAAGAGAAAATTTGAGTTTTTATTTACCTTTGATTTAGTTTGTTTTTTATTTGTTTTTGTTTGTCTTTACCAACATTTATTTTCCATTTTTCTTATTCTTTTGTCCTTTAAAAAAATTGCTATTATTTTCTTTCTATCATTGTATATAAAAGAAAAATCATTCTCAAAACTTTTGAGGTTGCAAAAGCAGAAGAAAAAGGAATTGCTTGCTAAATAACATCACTACTCTACTTAATTTCTTAAAAAAAATTGCCGCTTAAAAATAAAATTGCTAACAATTCTGCACGCTCTAAAGGTACTTAAACCTTCGGCTGCATTGCTATGGTGATTCACGGTGCACCGATAACTCCTGTCCTTTACGTGGCTAAGAACTATTTTGTTGGATTAAGACAAAGTGTGATTATACAATTTTGGGTTAGGAGCTACTGTAATACCCCAAGATTTTGAGGAAAATTCTTTTAATAAATGATTAAAATTCTGGGGGAAAATCAGAATTATTATATAGGTGGGATTTTCAGTGGTGCAAGGTTGTGTGCATGTGTGCACGTGCACACTAGTTATGGCACTAAGAGAAAATCCAGAATTCCTGGATAATAAAACAAGGAAGGGAAAACATTTAGATAAAATGTTTTAAATAAAGAAAATATAGACTTAGACATGAGTATTAAAAATTCCTGAGGATGTGTGTATATATATATATCTATATATATGCCTATGTATGATTTGTCTGAAAATTTAGACAGAAGAAAACATTGATTTACAATGAATAAGTGAAATTTTAAATAGGTGTAGAAATGCACATAAGTATGCACATGTTTTCTGCAAATAAATGGTTAAAATTAAATTAACACCCATGGTTGTATAAATGTATATATATATCCAGATATTATGGAGCAGAAAATAAATAAAGGAAACACTAAAATAGTAAGAACCAAAGTGCAAGAAAGCAAATGTACATAGGCAGAAAAATAGAAAGTCACACCATTATCATGTTTGAGGTAAATATAATAAAAATACTTAAAGTTATCACTTTCTGAAAAGAAAGGAAAATAGGCACAATTTAGTCTTGTTTTAAATATTGGCCGGGACATTAAGGGTTAGGAGGGAAGGAATGAGCAATGCCATATGCATGATTCTGGTCTGGGCTAAAATAGGGATTTTGCATCACCAAAACCCTAGACAGAACCCTTATTTAAACCAAGAGCCCAATCAGAAAACTGCTCCCTCTCACTAATTAATTAACCTAAGGAAGAAGAGGAAGATAAGGCTAAAGATTTGAAGGGTTTTCTGGTTTGAGTTTGTGTAAGCAGTTAGGTGAGTATCCTCACTCATATACATGGCATTAAGACCTGGGATTAGGCAGCCAAGCTTTTATATGTTATATTTTGCATGTTTTGATTTACAAACTATGTTGGCTGCTGATGGTTTCATGAATGTTTGATGAGATATGATCTGCTATGCTGGATGTATAACTTTGTTGTTCTATTTTCATCTCTGTATATTATACCAAAACCTTAAGGAACATATATCAGAGTATTTGTAACTAGTTTGAATAATGGCTTAAGACAAAGAATGAAAAGATAAAGAAAACTATGAGCTGCACATACATTGGTATGGTGCTGAGGCTTGAAAGATTGGTTAAGGGTGCAATGGAGTTTTTCTCTATAAGTGCTGAGCCCTAAACTAAACAGAAATTTACAAGCCTAAAAACTATGTTTAAACAAGATTGAAAATCTGATTAAATATAGTTGCTTGCAAAATCAAAATAAACTCAATAGAGCCATGTATTTATTCTCAGTTGCAAACATTCTGGTATATGCTTGAACAGGGTGTTAATATGCTAAATAATGTGAGATGGAATGACTGGGGTGTTGAACCTCTAGAATGTAACCTTTAACTTGCTTGCAATGTTATGTCTGCAAGGTAATTAGGATGTTTCATGAGTACAGGTGGTATGTACACCTAGCTATCATTGATAGAATGAACATAAATACACTTAGTGATATAACTAAGGATTTTGTGCCAAGAAGGCTGCTGGAATGCTTGTCCTATTTGAAGTAGACAAGTTGGCACATGGCTTGTTCAAGTCCTGAGATCTTTGTGCCATAATGTTAATTAGTTCATGGCAATGTGTCCCTTTGATTCCTTATAGCAGATGAGGCCAGGAATTTATAAGAAAAAGAAAAGGGCAACCTAGTAGTTCCAGATAAAAGTTGTTGTATTGCACATGTTTGCTCTTATGTATTGTACATGATAATACATGTCAAGTAGGTAAAGTATATTCATGCTGTATCCTTAGCTTATTATCATGGATATGTTAGAAATGCTCACACCAGATCATAGATCTGACCCTTATTGCTCATGGCACATGGGGGTGTCTCATTTATAATGAGGCAGCCACTAATGCTTTTGCAGGTTATGATGGAGCTAAGTAAGCAAGATTAAAAAGATATGGAATAGAGGATGCTAAGATATTTAGAAATAAAAGCTAGAAAGTGTTAATTTATGCATGTATTCCCTGATTAATATGGCTATCTAAATGTATTAAGTAGGAAGAACTTGTAAGAGACATGTGCTATGTTGTTTCTGGTTGTTTCTGAATTGGTATGTGCTAAGGATCTTGATATTAAACAGATTTGAAAACCTATTTGCTAAAGTTGTTTTGATCTTGAGGAAAACCTGGATTTTAAAGCATAATTATTTTATGATGATCTCAGTAAATCCTGAGTTCTTTCAAAAAGAATAAAGATATATATAGAAAATTATATTGAGCACACCCAGAAAAGAATTAAACTGCTATACCTTAAATTTATAATATTGACATAAGTCCAGATGCAAGAAAAAGTGTTTATACCCTGAAGATGTATTTTTAAAAAGAGAAGCATGATTAGGAAGAATAATATATATATGCTTTTGGAAAGGAAAGGTATCAATGTTTTGTGTACAATCTGGGTTGTGAAAATGCAAACAAAAGAATGGCCAGAGTAACCATATGGTTAGGCCATAGGTCAGGCCAAATGCCCCACTTCAGATCAATGAAGCAAGGGAACATTTGAGCTCAGTTTTCTGGAAAAAGAACAAAAACACTGACATGTACATGTATATCAGTGTACATGTTGATATTGGGCAAAAAATATAAATGGAAATTCTTAAAACAGTTGTAAGAATGGGTTTGAAAATAGTTATGCAAGAAGAATTGTTTTGTATGTTAGGTTATAGGCAGAAATTAAATATATATATGTACAATTATAGGTAGGTATCAGATTTCAGCCATACAGGAGAAAATAAGAAAAAAAAAAAGAGAAAGACAAAAATTGTGTTTGAACCGACCAGCATAGTACTCGAACCAGTGACCTTGTATGAATAAGTTAGGCGCGTTTCCATTACGCCTAGATGTTGCTTGTGTTCACTTAGGATCCACTTTCTTTTAACCTGAGTTTGATAATATTCAGACTTTAAGAAAATCATCTATATTATAAGCCTGCTTTCCACTGATTATTGTTTGATCATTTCTTAAGTTTAATAACAGCCTAAAGAACATGTTTTCAGTAGACACTATAGTCAAAAATCAGGATACATTAAGTTTTAATTTAAAAAGGGAACTTATCACATTTATGCAAATTTAAAAAGGATTTCTACTTATTATCATGCTCTGATTCAAGTAGAATATAACATAGATATCTTCATATATGTATGTTAAAAATGATTTAGAATTAAAACAATATTTCTATATTGTGAAAGATCCTGGATATATTTTTGTTTATTAGAGAAAAGAAAAATGACCCCGGGAAATATATTTGTAATAGATGATATATCTATATATCATCTCTAAAAAAAAAAAAATCACCAATAAAATTAGTGTGTAAATAGTAGGGTCTTTTCATTTGGTATCATAGCTATGTTTTAATTAACACAGCAAATGTTTGTATGCTTATGTTTATACTAGGTTTGTTTGTATATTTGACTGCTTATAAGTATTCCCTGAATGTATGTATGTGTGTGCATGTGACATACACAATGATTGAATAGGAAAAGATACAATCAATTTAAAATAAAGCTAAGTGTTATAAACTAATAAGATGAAATACATATACTTTTAGAAATATGGTAGGAAGAGGGTCTCATCATCAAGGAGGATCTAGCACACCACAAATGCTTGACATGCAGGAATTTGTGAGAGTTCTGAGAGATGGAATTGGGCACAGACCTGAGAACCCACATGAGGAGCTCTCCAAGTTAGTGAAGACTTATACCAACTTGGGAGGTAAGAGCTTTGAAGGAACTGAAAGTGTAATGGAGATTCAAGCATGGCTGAGGACATTAGAGAGGATCTTCACTGATATGCAACTAGATGACCAAAGGAAAAGGCAAGTGGCCTCAAGGCAATTAAAAGGTGCAGCTTTGAGTTGGTGGGAGGTGATCATAGCTGGCCGGAATGAAAATGATATTAATTGGAATCAATTTAAGGAGATGTTAGAGGCAAGGTTTGTTCCAGCCTCAGCAAAAACCACTTTGCTTGAGGAGTTCATCAAACTTAGACAGGGGACTATGAATGTCACAGAATACACCTAGAAGTTTGAGGGATTGTCTACCTATGGGGCAATGTTAGTGGCTGATGAAGCATCCAAAAATGATAGATACATCAAGGGATTGAACCCAGGGCTTAGCAGGGCTATACTACCTTATGCTGACAGAACTTTTGATCAAGTGATAGATTTGGCTCTGAAGATTGAGCAGCATGACAAGGAAAGAGATAAGTTCAGGAACTTCAAAAACAATAGTAACAAGAAGAACAAAGGAAAGTACCACCCTTATGATAAGAAGAAAGGAGAGGCAGATGGTAAGAAGGCAGTAGATGCAAAGCCCAATGAAGCCAAAAGAAAAATAGTTTGCAACCATTGTGGGAAAGAAGGCCATATTAAGCCAAGATGCCCAGAGCTAAAAGGGGGAGCTTTCAAATGCTATCTATGTGGGAAGGAAGGGCATATGAAAAGAAATTGCCCAGAATACAAGCAACAAGGAAAAGTGGCAAACCTGGAAGGTAGGGGCAAGGCCATAATTGAGGCAAAAGCTGAAAACCATGGCCAAGTGGAAGGTACACTATTTATTTGTACCATACCTTTAGCTGTAATATATGATACCGGGGCAACCCACTCACTCATTTCCCATGAAATAGTTAAAAGGTTGAAAATGAACTGCAATTTGGCTGAAGTACCTCTGTTAATACAAAGCCCTTTAGGAAGTTCTAGTGTATTAGATATGATCTGTGTGGATGTGAATTTGAACATAGGAGGAAACACATTTGTTTCCAATTTATATGTTCTAAACTTCCCAAATATAGGAGTTATATTAGGGGCAGATTGGCTAAGACAATTCAAAGCCATAATTGACCTAGATGCATCCACCATTTCACTACAAAATTCTAAAGGCCAAAGGGTTACAATTCTATGTGAACCTATCAAGGAAAACAGTCTAAATCATTTAATTGAATTAGAAAATAATTCCAAGGAAATAGCTATTAATGAAATCCCCATAGTTAAAGAATACTTGGATGTATTTGGGGAAGTAAAAGGTGTCTCACACCATAGACCTGTTGAATTCCAAATTAACCTTATGCCTGGGGCTAGCCCAGTTATCAAAAAGCCTACAAGGATGGGGCCAAGTGAATTAAAAGAGCTAAAGAACCAGCTGGAAGAATTAGAAGCCAAGGGGTTTATAAGGCCAAGTAATTCATGCTGGGGTGCTCCTGTAGTATTTGTTAAAAAGCATGATGGTACTTTAAGAATGTGTATAGATTACAGAGAATTAAACAAAGTAACCATCAAAAACAAATACCCATTACCCAGGATAGATGATCTCTTTGATCAACTCAGTGGAGCTAAAGTATTTTCTAGGCTAGACTTGGCATCTGGGTTTCATCAGATGAAGGTTGAGGAATCAAGTATTAAATATACAGCATTCAACACAAGATATGGTTTGTATGAGTTTCTGGTTATGCCATTTGGGCTAACAAATGCCCCTTCTTACTTTGTAGACCTAATGAATAGGATATTCAGAGATTACTTAGACAAATTTGTTCTGATTTTTATAGATGATATTCTAATCTACTCTAAAACAATAGAGGAACATGAGAACCACTTACATTTGGTCTTATCTAGATTAAGAGAAAAAGATTTGAAAGCAAAGTTCTCTAAGTGTGTGTTCTGGCAAGAGGAAGTACACTTTCTTGGACATGTTGTTTCTGCTAGAGGAATTTCAGTAAACCCCAATAAGATAGTAGCAATCCAAGCATGGAAGAAGCCTAACAATGTTAGTGAAGTTAGGTCATTCATGGGGATGGCAGGATACTATAGGAGGTTCATACAAGGATTTTCTAAAATAGCAATGCCACTCACTAACCTGACTAGGAAGAACCAAAAGTTTATATGGACTGATAAGTGTGAACAAGCTTTCACCCAGATCAAGGAGGCTTTGGTAAAATCACCAGTGTTGAGAGTACCAGAAGGCAATGAGGGATTGGTTGTATATACAGATGCATGTGGGTCAGGGCTAGGGGCTGTGTTGATGCAGCAAGATCAGGTCATAGCTTATGCATCTAGACAACTAAAACCCCATGAAACTAGATATGCAACTCATGATCTTGAGTTGGCAGCAGTAGTATATGCCTTAAAGCTCTGGAGGCATTATTTATTGGGTGCAAAGTTCATTTTATACACTGATCACAAGGCCTTAAAATATCTCTTTTCACAAAAAGATTTAAATATGAGACAACACAGATGGGTTGAATTTCTTGCTGCTTATGACTTAGATATACTTTATACACCAGGCAAGGCTAATAAAGTGGCAGATGCATTGAGTAGGCAGCATGCAAAAATGGCCATGTTAATGATGGAGGAATTTAGAGATTTGACCATGCTCACTGATTTGGAAATAGATGAGAACAGTGGGATAAGTATGGAGATAATTGAGGAAGAAAAGAGTAAAGGAAGGTTAAGTTTAATTACTTTACAATCAAACTTGGCCTTGAAGGTGGCAAAAATGCAAGAAGAAGATCAAGACTTAGCAGAAAAGAGGTCTCTCCTATTTAAGAAGGAAGAAGTGAAGGATTATCACATAGATGTAAAAGGATACTTAAGGTACAAGGGAAGGATATGTGTCCCAAACATCATAGAATTGAAAGAAGAAATCCTTAATGAGTACCATAGGAGCAAATATTCCATACATCCAGGCAGCACCAAAATGTACCAAAACTTAAAAAGGGATTATTGGTGGAAGGGAATGAAGTCTGATGTAGCCAGATATGTTGCTAAGTGCATGGTTTGTCAACAAATAAAAGCTGAAACCCAAAGACCTTCAGGGTTATTACAGCCACTTAGCATACCACAGTGGAAGTGGGAAGACATATCCATGGATTTCATAGATGGTCTTCCTAGATCCAAGAGGGGAAATACAAGTATTTGGGTAATTGTAGATAGGCTGACTAAAGTAGCCCACTTCATACCAGTGAAAGCAGACAGAAATGCACCTAGGTTAGCCCAAATTTTTATGAGAGAAGTGGTAAAACTGCATGGTGTTCCTAAAACTATAGTGAGTGATAGGGATACAATCTTCACTTCAAGATTCTGGAAGAGCTTCCAAGAAGCTATGGGGAGTGAATTGTGCCTAAGCACTGCTTATCACCCCCAATCAGATGGGCAAACAGAAGTGGTAAACAAGATTTTAGAGGATTTGCTTAGAGCATGTGTGTTAGACTTTGGAGGAAATTGGGAGGACCACCTCCATTTGGCTGAGTTCACATACAATAATAGCCACCAAAGTACAATTGGAATGGCACCCTTTGAAGCCCTATATGGGAAGCCATGTCTATCACCTATGTGTTGGGCTGAGGCAGGAGAGAAAGCTATCCTAGGGCCAGAATATGTCAAAGACATCACAGAGAAAATAGAACTGGTGAGAAAGAGGATGGCAATAGCTCAAGATAGGCAAAAGAAGTATGCTGATGCAAAGAGGAAGACACTGGAATTCAAAGTAGGTGATTATGTCTTCATTAAGGTTTCACCAATGAAGAAAGTCTTGAGATTTGGCAAGCAGGGGAAACTCAGACCCAGATATGTTGGACCATACAAGATTTTGGAAAGGATAGGCTCACTAGCCTATAAGCTGGAGCTTCCAGAGAAGATGAGTGCAATGCACAATGTGTTTCATGTGTCACAACTAAGGAGATGGGTACATGACAAGGAGGAAATCTTAGAAAAGCCTACTGAAGTTCAGATTAATCCAGATCTAATCTATGAAAAAGAGCCAGTGGGAATTGTGGCAAGGGAAGAAAAGAAATTAAGAAACAAGACATTGAAGCTTGTAAAAATTCAATGGAGTATAGATCCTAGTGATTGTACTTGGGAGCTAGAGGATAAAATCAGGATGGATTACCCTAGGCTCTTTGCAAATTTGAAAGGTAAATTCTTAGATTACTAAGAAAGTTTGATATGTATGATAGACAGTGACTATTTGTATTGCTCATGCATATTTGAATAATTTTCCTAAGAAAGTAGGAGTACTCAAAGAATATGTTGTGAATTGTGAGGGCACAATTCCTAAAAGTAGGGGTGATTGTAATACCCCAAGATTTTGAGGAAAATTCTTTTAATAAATGATTAAAATTCTGGGGGAAAATCAGAATTATTATATAGGTGGGATTTTCAGTGGTGCAAGGTTGTGTGCATGTGTGCACGTGCACACTAGTTATGGCACTAAGAGAAAATCCAGAATTCCTGGATAATAAAACAAGGAAGGGAAAACATTTAGATAAAATGTTTTAAATAAAGAAAATATAGACTTAGACATGAGTATTAAAAATTCCTGAGGATGTGTGTATATATATATATCTATATATATGCCTATGTATGACTTGTCTGAAAATTTAGACAGAAGAAAACATTGATTTACAATGAATAAGTGAAATTTTAAATAGGTGTAGAAATGCACATAAGTATGCACATGTTTTCTGCAAATAAATGGTTAAAATTAAATTAACACCCATGGTTGTATAAATGTATATATATATCCAGATATTATGGAGCAGAAAATAAATAAAGGAAACACTAAAATAGTAAGAACCAAAGTGCAAGAAAGCAAATGTACATAGGCAGAAAAATAGAAAGTCACACCATTATCATGTTTGAGGTAAATATAATAAAAATACTTAAAGTTATCACTTTCTGAAAAGAAAGGAAAATAGGCACAATTTAGTCTTGTTTTAAATATTGGCCGGGACATTAAGGGTTAGGAGGGAAGGAATGAGCAATGCCATATGCATGATTCTGGTCTGGGCTAAAATAGGGATTTTGCATCACCAAAACCCTAGACAGAACCCTTATTTAAACCAAGAGCCCAATCAGAAAACTGCTCCCTCTCACTAATTAATTAACCTAAGGAAGAAGAGGAAGATAAGGCTAAAGATTTGAAGGGTTTTCTGGTTTGAGTTTGTGTAAGCAGTTAGGTGAGTATCCTCACTCATATACATGGCATTAAGACCTGGGATTAGGCAGCCAAGCTTTTATATGTTATATTTTGCATGTTTTGATTTACAAACTATGTTGGCTGCTGATGGTTTCATGAATGTTTGATGAGATATGATCTGCTATGCTGGATGTATAACTTTGTTGTTCTATTTTCATCTCTGTATATTATACCAAAACCTTAAGGAACATATATCAGAGTATTTGTAACTAGTTTGAATAATGGCTTAAGACAAAGAATGAAAAGATAAAGAAAACTATGAGCTGCACATACATTGGTATGGTGCTGAGGCTTGAAAGATTGGTTAAGGGTGCAATGGAGTTTTTCTCTATAAGTGCTGAGCCCTAAACTAAACAGAAATTTACAAGCCTAAAAACTATGTTTAAACAAGATTGAAAATCTGATTAAATATAGTTGCTTGCAAAATCAAAATAAACTCAATAGAGCCATGTATTTATTCTCAGTTGCAAACATTCTGGTATATGCTTGAACAGGGTGTTAATATGCTAAATAATGTGAGATGGAATGACTGGGGTGTTGAACCTCTAGAATGTAACCTTTAACTTGCTTGCAATGTTATGTCTGCAAGGTAATTAGGATGTTTCATGAGTACAGGTGGTATGTACACCTAGCTATCATTGATAGAATGAACATAAATACACTTAGTGATATAACTAAGGATTTTGTGCCAAGAAGGCTGCTGGAATGCTTGTCCTATTTGAAGTAGACAAGTTGGCACATGGCTTGTTCAAGTCCTGAGATCTTTGTGCCATAATGTTAATTAGTTCATGGCAATGTGTCCCTTTGATTCCTTATAGCAGATGAGGCCAGGAATTTATAAGAAAAAGAAAAGGGCAACCTAGTAGTTCCAGATAAAAGTTGTTGTATTGCACATGTTTGCTCTTATGTATTGTACATGATAATACATGTCAAGTAGGTAAAGTATATTCATGCTGTATCCTTAGCTTAATATCATGGATATGTTAGAAATGCTCACACCAGATCATAGATCTGACCCTTATTGCTCATGGCACATGGGGGTGTCTCATTTATAATGAGGCAGCCACTAATGCTTTTGCAGGTTATGATGGAGCTAAGTAAGCAAGATTAAAAAGATATGGAATAGAGGATGCTAAGATATTTAGAAATAAAAGCTAGAAAGTGTTAATTTATGCATGTATTCCCTGATTAATATGGCTATCTAAATGTATTAAGTAGGAAGAACTTGTAAGAGACATGTGCTATGTTGTTTCTGGTTGTTTCTGAATTGGTATGTGCTAAGGATCTTGATATTAAACAGATTTGAAAACCTATTTGCTAAAGTTGTTTTGATCTTGAGGAAAACCTGGATTTTAAAGCATAATTATTTTATGATGATCTCAGTAAATCCTGAGTTCTTTCAAAAAGAATAAAGATATATATAGAAAATTATATTGAGCACACCTAGAAAAGAATTAAACTGCTATACCTTAAATTTATAATATTGACATAAGTCCAGATGCAAGAAAAAGTGTTTATACCCTGAAGATGTATTTTTAAAAAGAGAAGCATGATTAGGAAGAATAATATATATATGCTTTTGGAAAGGAAAGGTATCAATGTTTTGTGTACAATCTGGGTTGTGAAAATGCAAACAAAAGAATGGCCAGAGTAACCATATGGTTAGGCCATAGGTCAGGCCAAATGCCCCACTTCAGATCAATGAAGCAAGGGAACATTTGAGCTCAGTTTTCTGGAAAAAGAACAAAAACACTGACATGTACATGTATATCAGTGTACATGTTGATATTGGGCAAAAAATATAAATGGAAATTCTTAAAACAGTTGTAAGAATGGGTTTGAAAATAGTTATGCAAGAAGAATTGTTTTGTATGTTAGGTTATAGGCAGAAATTAAATATATATATGTACAATTATAGGTAGGTATCAGATTTCAGCCATACAGGAGAAAATAAGAAAAAAAAAAGAGAAAGACAAAAATTGTGTTTGAACCGACCAGCATAGTACTCGAACCAGTGACCTTGTATGAATAAGTTAGGCGCGTTTCCATTACGCCTAGATGTTGCTTGTGTTCACTTAGGATCCACTTTCTTTTAACCTGAGTTTGATAATATTCAGACTTTAAGAAAATCATCTATATTATAAGCCTGCTTTCCACTGATTATTGTTTGATCATTTCTTAAGTTTAATAACAGCCTAAAGAACATGTTTTCAGTAGACACTATAGTCAAAAATCAGGATACATTAAGTTTTAATTTAAAAAGGGAACTTATCACATTTATGCAAATTTAAAAAGGATTTCTACTTATTATCATGCTCTGATTCAAGTAGAATATAACATAGATATCTTCATATATGTATGTTAAAAATGATTTAGAATTAAAACAATATTTCTATATTGTGAAAGATCCTGGATATATTTTTGTTTATTAGAGAAAAGAAAAATGACCCCGGGAAATATATTTGTAATAGATGATATATCTATATATCATCTCTAAAAAAAAAAAAAATCACCAATAAAATTAGTGTGTAAATAGTAGGGTCTTTTCAGCTACTAAGGACAGAAAATTCGTAATTAAGTCCTTACATTCATTTAGTGGCATTAATTCATGAATATATAAAAAAACAACAAAATCCAAAACTAAAAAAACTTGTACATTTTACTTAACTTAGTTCTTTTAAAAAAATATATTTTAAAATCATTTCCTTAAAAAGAAGAAAAAAAATTGAAAAAAAATCCAAAATCCAAAAAACAAGCATTTTACTTGAGTTAGTTTTTTTAGAAAAACGAAAATCTAAAAAAAACTTTTCAAAATCCAAAAAAAACAAAAAAAATCTAATCTTCCTTTTGAAAAATAAAATCCTTTTGGTAAATATTTTTCCTTTTAAAAAAATATAAAAAAAAAGAATTTTTTCACTTCATTTCACCTTCTAAACTTTGTTTCATTCTCTTAACTCGATTCTAACTTCTTTCTCTATTTATCTTTTCACTTGTGTATGAGTACCTGGACTCGTGACACAACAACTAATCGTTTAACTTGGACAAATGATCCTCTAGCAATGGCAAACAAAAATGCCCCGAGAACTCTCATGGATAGAAACTTCTATTCCTTCTTGTATCACATTACCCGCCCCAACGGGTAACCATTTCGAAATTCATTCTAATTATATGGCCATGCTCCCAAAATTTGGCAATTTTGAATATTACGACCCATACATTTTCTTAACGAAATATGAACAAGTATGCACGACCATTAAACTTCAACAACTTTATGATGATGGAATCAAACTATGGATAATTCCATTTGCCCTTACCGATTACGTTGAAAAATAGTTGTACAACTTACCGTCGAACTCAATCAAAACTTGGGAAGAGTTTGTCGAAGTTTTCTTAAAAAATTCTACCCCTTGTAGAAAACAACTAAAATCCAAAACAAAATTGTCAATTTTCATCAATTCAGGGGTGAACCTTTTGGAAAATATTTTGAAAGATTTAAAGAGCTTTCGATAAAATGTTCACACCATAATTTTGAAAAATGGACTCTTTGCCAAATTTTATACGATGGACTTGAAAATGGCTCACGAACTATGCTTGAGTCGATGTGCTAAGGCAATTTTCTCGCTCAACATCACAATGATGCTTGGCAATTTCTTGAAAACTTGGCAAAAAAATCATCACAATGGGAACGTTCTAATGAAAAATCCATTTACTCATGATCGAGTGCACAGTCGATAGTATCATCTTTGGCTTTGAGCTAAAATCGATGCAATAATCAATAAATTCAATAATGTTTTCTCATCCAACCAAATGAACCAAGCTTCCCAACCAAGGTGTTATAAATGCAACGATCTGAATCACATAGCCAATTGGTGCCCTAATTTGATAGAACAACTCAATGCTTTTATTAAAGTTAAGAATGGCTCGTTTTATCCAATGTACAATCCTGGTTGGAGAAATCATCCTAATTTTGCATGGAACCAAAATAATTCCAACACGAATCTAGTTCGTCCAAATTTTCAAGCATTTCCAAACAATGCTTCGAATCCTCCCGTTCAACCCAACCATTTTCAACAAAATTTTGTGGGTCCATCTTAAAATCAACTGCAACAATCTTTTGCTCCCCAAGACAATAAATGGATGACTTCACTTGAGAAAAGTCTTGAAACTTTGGCTAAAGCAACCACTCAAAGCCTCCAATCAAATAGCAATTTGCAAAATTTGTTAACCTTGTACATGCAGAATACGAGGCAATCGATTGCTAGATTGGAAATGCAAATGAGTCAATTAGCTACGTCTGTGAGTGTACATGAACGAGGCACATTCCCAAGTCAACCAGTTCCTAATCCTAGAAATGAAAACAAGGATTCAAATCAAGCCCATGTTGTTCAAGGTAGCAACGTAAACCAAAATGAATGCTATCACGACTTTGCATTTCGCGATAACCAAGTTATTACTCCAAACGATTTACTGGAAACTCCTCTTGACGCTTCAAAAACGACAAGCGAATCTGAACAAAACACTGAGCCATACATTGAATCAAATGCCAATCCAAATTCTTCTTCTACTCAATTAGACCGACCTACTGAGTATCATGTTCCATTTCCACATCGTCTTCGACCTAAGAAACACTCTGATCAAATGGAAAAGATGTTGGAAATTTTAAAACAAGTCAAAGTAAACATCCCTCTTCTTGATATCATTCAACAAGTCCTGACTTATGCTAAGTTTATCAAGGACTTTTGTACTCAAAACGACATATTCATGTACCAAAAAAAATTTCTTTGCTGCCAGACTTAGCGAATTCTTGTCTCAATCAATTCACGTCAAGTACAAAGATCCTGGATGTCCAACGATCTCGTGCACGATAGGAGACAAAATGATTAACAAGTGCTTACTATACTTGGGTGCGAGTGTCAATTTGATTCCCTATTCAGTTTACCAGCAAATTGGATTGGGTGAACTAAAATCGACGAAAGTAACTCTTTAGTTCGCCGATCATTCGATAAAGAAACCCATGGGAAAAATCGAGGATGTACTCATCAAAATTGGTCAATTCATATTCTCTGTCGATTTCTTTATTTTAGAGACACAACCCGTGAACAATCTGATGAGTCAAATTCCATTGATTGTTGGTCGATCTTCCTTGGCTACTTCAAATGCTATAATCAATTGTCGAAACGGTTCGATGAAAATTTCTTTTGGAAACATGACTTTGGATCTTAACATTTTCAATCTTGATAATCAATTGAACGAACCACATGACCGAACATTGGAACTTAGCTCCATTAAAAAAATTGATAACGAAACATATGACCTAAACCACGAACGCGAGACCGAATACGAACAACTGTTTCAAGACGAGCCTAACGAGATTTAAAACACGCTTCCGTTTGAGCCCCTTACTGTTGAGTCGGATCTTCAACCAAGTTCTTTGATTGAGAAACCCTCCAGGTTGGACCTCAAACACCTTCCTAATCACCTTAAGTACGCATACTTAGGTGATAACGAAACATTTCCCATCATAATCTCTTCAAGTCTCTCGCTCTTGGTCAAGAAGATTCCCTTCTCTCAATTCTGGTGAAAAATAAAGAAGCAATTGGATGGTCGATCAACGATATAAAGGGAATTAGTCTCGCTCTTGTTCAACATCGTATCCATTTAGTTGACGAGGAATAACCCAAAAATGAAGGATGCAGTTCATGACGAAATTCTTAAACTTCTCAATAGTGGCCGGAATCATATACCCAATCTCTAATAGTTTGTGGGTTAGCCCAATTCATGCCGTGCCTAAAAATTCTGGACTTAACGTTATCAAGAATGACTCTAACGAACTCATTCCAACTCGTACTCAAACGGGTTGGCTTGTTTGCATCGATTATCAAAAGTTAAATGCTGCAACGCGTAAAGATCGCCACCCTCTTTCTTTTATCGACCAAATGCTTGAACGTTTAGCCGGTCATGAATTCTATTGCTTTCTTGATGGTTATTCCGGTTATAACCAAATTATAATCGCTCCTGAAGGTCAAGAGAAAACGACTTTTATGTGTCCCTTTGGCACCTTTGTGTATCGACGTATGCAATTTGGCCTTTGCAATGCTCCTGCTACTTTTCAAAGATGCATGGTCAGCATATTTTCTGACATGATCGAATGCTTTCTTGAAGTGTTTATACATGATTTTTCCATCTTTGGAAACTCTTCTTCGGAGTGCTTACACCATCTTGAGTTGGTTCTAAATCGATGTAAGGACAAACACTTAACATTAAATTGGGAAAAATGCCATATCATTGTCAAACATGGCATTGTCCTTAGGCATGTCATTTCAAACAAAGGCATTAAGGTAGATAAAGTGAAAGTTGATGTTATTGCAAATCGACCCATTCCCCAATCTGTCAAGGACATTCGTTCATTCCTTGGACACACTGGTTTCTATCGACGCTTTGTGAAAGACTTCAGTAAAATTGCTCGACCTCTTATGACTCTTCTTGGAAAAGACGTTCCATTCGACTTTAATTCTGACCATGTTTTTGCTTTCGAACGTCTCAAAAATGAACTCATTTCTGCTCCCATCATTTGTTCATCTAATTGGGATCTTTCTTTCAAAGTAATGTGTGATGCTTCTAATTTTGCAATTGGTGATGTCTTAGGACAACGCATCAACAAAATTCTTAATGTCATCTACTACGCTAGTGTGACCTTAAACGATGCTCAACTCAATTACATGACCACTGAAAAAGAGCTTTTAGCGGTAGTCTTTGCGCTTGAAAAGTTCCGACCTTATTTGGTTAGCTCACACATTATGGTTTACACTGACCAATCCGCTCTTAGGTACCATTTTGCTAAAAAGGCTGCTAAGTCTCGTTTGATTCATTAGATCCTTCTACTCTAAGAATTTGACCTTACAATCAAAGACTAAAAAGGGTTCGACAAAGTCATTGCAGATCATCTGTCACGTCTTCCAAACGCACCATCTTCTTCACCGATCAACGAGAACTTTCCTGATGAGCAACTCCTTTCTTTTTTTGACGACCCAGGGTAAGCCGATATAGTGAACTATTTAGTCACTAAGGAAACTCCTTCATTTTGGTCGAAACAAAATAAATATAAATTTCTTTCCCAAGTCAAGTATTTCTATTGCGATGACGCGTACTTGTTTAAGTACTATTCCGACCATATCATTCGACGTTGCATCCCGGATTACAAAATCAAAAGTGTTCTTTCGTTTTGTCATAACCAAGCTTGGGTGGTTACTTTGGTCCAAAGAAAACCGTGGAAAAGTTGCTTCAATGTGGTTTCTACTGGCCTACGTTTTTCAAAGATGCATTCGAGTTTTGTAAAACTTGTGATCGTTGCCAAATGTTAGGAAGAATCTCTTGGAGAAACATGATGCCTTTGAACCTCATTCTTGCAATAGAAATCTTTGATGTTTGGGGTATACCAATTCTTTCGGAAATTTGTACATTCTTCTTGCTGTTGATTATGTCCCGAAATGGGTTGAAGCCATTCCTTTTAAAACAAACGTCCACAAAGTTGTTGTGAAATTCATAAAAGAAAACATCTTTTCGAAGTTTGGAACACCTCGCACAATAATAAGCGATAATGGAACACATTTCTATAATCGTTCATTTGAAACTTTAATGAAGAAATACATGATAACCCACAAGTTATCCACTCCTTATCACCCTCAAACTTATGGTCAAGTTGAAGTTTCAAATCATCAAATCAAACAAATTTTGGAGAAAACTAGAAATAAAAATCGAAAAGATTGGTCACTAAAATTAATAGATATGCTTTGGGCTTATAGAACTGCGTATAAAACCAATCTTGGGATGTCTCCTTTTAGGCTTATTTATGGTAAAGCATGCCATTTACCCGTTGAACTCGAACATAAAGCGTTGTGGGCGATTAAGAACATAAATTTTGATCTTGAAAAAGCAGCAAAAATAGAAAATTGCAAATTAATGAATTAGAGGAAATTAGGAACGACCCATATGAAAACGAAAAAAATTACAAAGAAAGAACAAAAGTTTTTCATGACAAGTCAATCCTAAGTAAAACATTTTCGCCAAATCAAAAAGTTCTTTTGTATGACTCTCAACTTCATTTGTTCCCTAGGAAATTAAAATCAAAGTGGACAGACTATACATTGTACGTACTGTTTTTCCACATGGTGCCATAGATATAGAAAACCCTAGGGATGGTTCGATTTTTAAAGTCAATGGTCATCGTTTAAAACCTTACTTGGTGTAGGCAAGTGATCGAGAGGAGGAGCTCATGATTCTTCATGAGCCACACTACGTCTAGTAAGAAAATTTAACCCTCTCTTGTAAATATGTACATATTTTTCTTCGTTTCACTCATTATGTCATGTATTGTCGGTGGGGACACGGTCAAAATTAAGTGGGGGGGAGTCTCATGTTCATTTTTGATTTTTCATTGTTTATTTTTTGCATTTCCTTTCCAAAACCAAAAAACAAAAAACACAAAAAAACAAAAAACACAAAAAACAAAAAAACACAAAAAAACAAAAAAATTCCAAAACAAATTTTCTTTTTAGCATGTTGATTTACTTTTGAAGAAATAGTAAAGGATAAGTATATGTTTTTTGTTATTAAATTGAAATTGTTTAAAATTTATTTGTCTCAACAAAAATAAAAATAAATTTTGATTACAAGTAACTATGGTTTAACTAGTATATAGGAAGGTTCATAGGTGATAATTATGAAGTATGTCCTAATTGTAATCTTTGTTTAAAAAAGTGGTTGATTTAAAGTAAAGGCGATAACATTTTTGATCCTCTAAGTTAAGGGGTGCTAAGATGATTTTGCAAAACTCTCTCTTCATAAAAAAAACAAAAAAAAACTTCTATAAAAATAAGAAACACCTAGAGTCAGGTGTTCACACGTAAGTGTGTACACTCGCTATGCTCTGTACCCTTCTCCGTAAGCCCGAAAGGTAGTGCATGGTCGGTATATCTGGCTTTAAGTTATCTGAGTTAGGTGTACATAAATAGATTTAATAAAAATAAACACCTAGAGTCATGTAACACCCCTAATGTTTAATAATATTATTCAGGAGTTTTAATTAGATAAATTAAATAGAATAATGTAAATAATTAGAGTGATAGGGGGATTGAGATATGAAAAAAAAATTAAGGTCTTGCTTAATAAATTTAATGGGCTGAAGAAAGGTTTCTAAGTTAATTAATTTACATAAGGGTATATTTGGAAATAGCCGCACATAAACCTTACTCTGATATATATTCTTGTTCCTACACCATTCATGTTTCATTTCCTATTCAAGTCATTTTGAAAACAAAATACAAACGTAAGAATAGAGGAGCCGGCCATTAACATGAAAGAAAAGAGGAATTCAATCAAGCTAAGGAATTAAAGCAAGGGAATAGATCTTAATCTCAATCCAATCTCCTTATCTTAATCAAGGTGAATAATAATTTATACCATCTCTATTTTGTTTATGATCATATATTTTTGGATTTAAGATTAAATTTCTTTTTATGATGATTTGGATGATGATATCCTTGAATTATAATTTGTTTGATTTAAACAAGATTGTTTAAATGGGAATTTATGCGGTTTTAGGGTAAAACCGATTGGAATTGATATTTGAATGCCATGGAAAAATTTTACGTTATGTAAAGCATGATTTTGGAGTTGGATTTTAATATTGATAATTTTCCAAGCTATGGAAAGATTATTATTATTTTTCAAAGGAAAATATGATAAAATTGGGTTTAAATTTCATTTTGATTATTTTAGGAAGAAATTGGGTCTAGAATTTTTATATGTTAGATAACTTGATTAAAGTGAATTTCTGTAATTTTTAGGGATTTTTCCTAAGTGATTTGCTATGAAAATTAAATTATTTTAGAAGGACTTAATTGCAATATTGGTTTTGCTTAATGGAGGGGCTTATTTGCTAAATTAAACTTGGTTTAGATCTGAAATTAAGCGGCGGTTATTTTGGTAAAGAATTTGAAAAGTTGAGGTAACCTATCACATGTTTACACATGGGCAGGTTAGTTAGATAGAATTTGCTGTTATTAGCATTAATCGGCTTTTACTCAGAATAGCAGGTTCCGCCTCTATTAGAAGTGCCTTTCGACTCCAATGCTTCTGCTCCAACTCAGTCGAAACTAACCCAGGCCGAAACCAATACACAAGGTATCACTTAGATGGTACGTAGTGGATTGGAGAAAGGCGGAAGGCATGGTGTCGAAAAGATTGCTTCCGATGAGGTCGATACCTTTGTTTGTTTTAAAAAGTTAAGCGCCTGCCTTAGTTCTATTAAAGCTTTCGAAGGAGACGAAACATATGCTTTCGTAAGGGATTTTCTAATATCTTTCGAAGGGGTTGCCATCTTATGTTTTAAAGTATAAGCTTTCGAGTGGGTTTCTTTACTTATAAAAATGATGCTTTCGAAAGTAGTGGTTCCGACTAGGTCGAAACCAAGCCGATATTCATTTGCCTTTCGAGTGTATTGAAGTCATCAATGCTTTCGAAGGGTAACCATTATTTTAAACTTATAATAAGCCACTTCCTAAATGCTTTTGAAAGGGTTCAAGGGTTTCGAAGGCAATGGTTTCGAAAGGGGGTTTCGATGCTAACCTTCAATGTTTTACTTAAATGATTTGAAGCTTTCGAAAGGGATGGTGCCGGCGCCATCAAGTCTTCCCCAATACTTTTATATGATAAAGAATGGTTTTGAAAGACATACTTTTGTTTATAATCACTTTGACCCAAATGATATTTTTAAATATAAACTAATGGTTTCAAAAGAGGTATTTTCAATGGTTTCAGAATACTTCCAAAAGTTTTGAAAGGTGTATTTTCAAAGGTTTCGAAAAGGGTACTTTCAATAGTTTCGAAGCTACGCTTTTAGGAGTTAATAAGTAATACTTTATTACATTCGAAAGGTTTCGAAAGAGGGGTTTTAAAGTATTTCGAAAGGCAGGGGCCTAATGTTTTGAAATGAGAATTGTATGCTTTCGAAGGAGGTGATCTAGTGAGGTCGAAAGCAAAGTTTTGAAAGTTTCGAAAGCCTTAGTTGTCAAAATAAATAACCCAATCTCATTTTTAAAGAAAACTATGGCATAAATAGAGTATTTTGAAATGGAGTTTTTGAAGAATTTTTCCTTGATTAATAGGTTAAAGGGATTAACCAAGTTATTGTGTTTTCTTCTTCATATATGTATATATTTACATTATAATGGACCCATAATTGTATTTTAGGGAAGGGAAGAATAACCAGCTAGGTTGACCCAATAGTGAATATAAATTAAGTTAACTCCCGAATGAGTAGAATTGCATCCAGGAGATCAGGAAAACTAGAATATAGGATGCTAAAATATTAAAGGAAGATATTGACAGGGGCCAGTAGGTTCACTGTAAGCCTATGAAAACTATGTGTAAGAAAAGATATTGGCAGGGACCAATAGGTTCATAGTAAGCCCATGAAAACTATGTATAGATGAAGATGTCAGGAAGATAGGTTCATAGTTAGCCCATGAAAACTATGATTTGATATTGGTAGGGTTTGTAGTTAGCCCATGAAATCTATATCCGGATTAAGATATTGACTGATGCCAATAGTTCCTAATCAACCCATGAAAACTAGGATAAGAGAAAGGATATTGGAGTTACCAATAGGTTCAGGGAGAACCCATGAAACAATAAAGATATTGGTGAGGGCCAATAGGTTCTTGATGATCCTATGAAAACTATGAAATAGGACAAGGAGTCCTTAAACATTTAACCGGTTAGTCAGCCCATGAAAACTATTAGGTTATGGTAATCCTAGAAACTATAACCGAGACAGATATTCAAAATGAATGGGGATGGGTAATCCAAAATTGATTCATTTGTTTTGCATATCACCATATCATATTATAATGTTTTGAATTGTTTTAACCATTGTGCATGCACTAGCACAGTATATGGTTTTATAAAGGTTTTTGGATACCGTTGAGGGGAAAACCCGTTCCGCTAAGCGGCGTGGTCTCACTAGATATCTAAATGGTATGAGATGGTAGATGATTATTCATACCAGGCTTTATGTCTGGCTCGAAGTTTATGTTTTCCCCTTAAACTCTTGGGTACTCAATGTATTTTGAGTAGTTTGAGAGCTGAGATTTTTTGGTACCTCTTTAGACGAATAAAGCTTCCAGAGACGTGTAGTAGGCATGATAGCTACTTAGAGTTCTCTTTTATTTTGATTCCGCTATGTTGATGTTGTAATGGCAAAGTTGCTTAATTGCCTATATATACTCTGATCATCCAAGAGGGGACCTTTATATGTTGCTCTTGGCGTATGTTGTAATACATATATTTTCTCTAAATGTGGTTAACAATTATGGGATTATGTAATGAATTTGAAATGTTTTGAAATGGAATATGGAACTTGTTTGATGTTTTAAAATTTTATATTATTGTGTTTCTGCATATCAATGTATCTTACATTACCGTATTTGGTTGTCGAGGATTAATAACTATGGATGACTCAGCATCCGTAGCCATTAGTTTTGGGCCTCCAAGTAGGGGATGTTACAAGTTGGTATCATAGCATAGATTTATGAAACTTGAAAGAAATTTAAACGTAAAATATTTTCGATCATAATCCAATGAATTTGAAAATAAGATCGGGGTTTGGGTTAATGCTAAGTAACATACTTGTATTTGATATATATATATATAAGAACGTAATCCCCTCTCTCTTTGATCGTTCTTCTATTTCTTACTAAGGCTCGTATGCAGATTTACGAGAAAGAAGATATGGAAGAGGAAATCTCGATGGAGGAAGCACCACAACCAACGAAAATGTTCGACCTAATACCAGGAGGAACCAAGGTCGACAGGAAAATGCTAACCAAAATGATGATACCAATGTGGCTGCTGGAAACCCATCAGTAGATATAAAGGCAATTTATCAGTTCTTCATTTGTATGATGCAAGAAGGAGTTACTGCTGGTGTTGTTGGAAATGTTGGAGGAGATAATCTTATGGCTCCGGTTAGGAATAATTATGCAAAGTTGAGCAGAGATTACACCAGTCTTGGTGGAAACCGTTTGGGAGCAGAGGATGCCATAGAAGTAGAGAATTGGTTTGCATTATAAACGTATCTTTGCTGATTTGTGTTTAGATGATGAGTAGAAGAGAAGGTTGGCTTCTAGACAGTTGCAAGGGTTAGCACTTCATTGGTGGAATACTGTTACTACCGGAGTTCAGGAGGAAGAGTTGACATGGGTTGAATTCAGAAGGAGATTTGAACAAAGGTTTTTATCCGAGGTTGCTAAGTCAATGTTGATGAGAAAGGTTATGGATCTAGTTTAGGGAGACTTGTCGGTTATCAGGTATGCCACTAAGTTTGATAAGCTATCTCGATATGGGTATGCTACTATAGACACTTACACTAGGAGAAATGAGAGATTCATTCGGGGTTTGAGACATGAGCTTGCTAGGGCGACCCTGACACATATCCATGATCCTTGTAATGTGGTTGTGGAGATGGCAATTCGCCATAAAGAAATGCTTGCTATTTGTGATAGAGAGAAGCCAGTTGAAACCCAGGGTTCTCAGGGAAAGAAGAGGAAGTTCTTTAAGAAGAAGGGAGCCCGAAAGGGAGATGCTACCAAGAAGGCAAAGGCTAGTCTAGTTTGCTACAAGTGTGACAAGAAGGGTCATTATGAAAATGAGTGTCGGTCGGGAAAGTGGAAGAAAGCTGTAGATAAGAAGAATGTGAAGTGCTTCAACTATGATCAAGTTGGGCATTATAAGAATCATTGTCCAGAACCGGTTAGGGCATATAAGGGAAAGGTTTTTGCTGTTGGACCAGCAGCCAACTGCAGCTGAAAATGGAAAGACTGCGATGGAAGGTACATTTTTGATTCAGAATATACCAGTTAGGATACTATTTGATACCGGTGCATCACATTCATTTATATCCCAGTGTTTGGTTAATAGGTTATGCTTAGAACCCACATACATTGTTACTTCATTAAGGGTTGTGAATCCAATAGGAGGGTATGCAACTCTGGGGATGAGATGTGACCATTTAGAACTTGATTTGTTAGGTCATAAGTTTGCATGCAGTCTGTATGTTTTCGATTTCTTAGATTTTGGAATTTTTTGGGTATGGATTGGTTGAGAAGGTATTAGGTTAGGATATTTTTCCAGGATAGGGAGATATCACAAAGACACCTTGATAGTCATAACCAAATTATATTCTCAGTGGAGAATTTTGACCGGAGTAGTTGTGCTTTGTTAAGTGCAATGGAAGTAGGAGAAGAGCTAAGTCAGGTTCAAGTAGCAAGATCGTTTCCAGATGTCTTTGAGGTAGTCACAGGACTACCACCGAAATTAGCTATTGAGTTTCAGATAGATCTTATGCTAGGAGATGAACCTGTAAGTAGACCACCTAGCAGGATGACACCAACTGAGATGAAGGACTTGATGGTGCGGCTAGTGGATCTAGAAGGAGGGAATTTTATTAGACCAAGCAGTTCGCCTTGGGGAGCAGCCGCGGTGTTCGTGAAGAAACCAGATGGGTCGTTGAGGATGTGTATCGACTAACGTAAGTTGAATGAAAGGACGATAAAGAATAAGTATCCTTTGCCGATAATTGATGATCTATTTGATCAGTTGTGTGGAGCCAGAGTGTTTTCCCTGTTAGATTTGGCGACAGGTTTCCATCAGTAAAGAGTGGAAGAGGATAGTATTCCTTTGACATCATTTCAGACTAGGTATGGTTCGTACGAGTGGTTAGTAATGCCATTTGGCTTAACGAATGCACCTGCTTTCTTTGTGGATTTAATGAATCGAGTCTTACGAGAGTACTTGGATAGATTCGTGTTGGCGTTTATAAATGACATTTAGTATACTCTAAGGATGAAAGAGAGCATGAGGATGATCTTAGAGTTGTGCTTGAGACATTGAGGCAGCATCAGCTAAAGGCGAAGTTTTTCAAGTTTCATTTCTGGAAGAAGGAGGTTAAGTTTCTTGGTTACGTGGTTTCAGAGAAGGGTTTGTCGGTCGATCCAGATAAGATCAAAGTTGTTAATAATTGGAAGAGACCAGAGACGTTGACCGAGATTAGAAGTTTTCTTGGACTTGCTGGCTATTACCGGAGGTTCATCAAGGATCTTTCGCGGATAGCAGCACCTTTGACTAAGCTAACCAGGATGGAGGTAAACTTTGTCTGGTCTCACAAATGTGAGGAAGCATTCCTTAAGTTAAAGCATTTGTTGAACAATGCACCTGTGTTAGTAGTTCCAGATGGAAACTAAGGGTTTGTGGCATATACCAATGCATGTGGAACTGGATTGGGAGCTGTGCTGATGCAGAAGGGTAAAGTGATTGCCTACGCCTCAAGACAGCTTAGACCGCATGAAGTGAGATATACTACTCATGATTTGGAGTTGGCTGCGGTGATCTTCGCATTGAAGAGTTGGAAGCATTATCTCTTAGGGGAGAGATTTGAGCTATACACGGATAATAAGTCGTTAATATACTTATTCACTCAGAAGGAGTTGAATATGAGACAGCAGAGGTGGATGGAGTTGTTAGCTGCTTATGATTTTGGTATAGAGCATACACTAGGAAAAGGTAATAAAGTGGCCGATGCTCTTAGCATAAGACATCAGAATGTGGTGTTAGCTATGTTGGCAGAGTGGAAGGATTTAGAAGCTTTGACTACCTATAGTGTGCAGTTAAGATCAACTGCTAGTTCTAGTCAGAGTACTACCATGTTGTCCTGTTTAGAAGTTCGACCAGTGTTGATCAAGAGGATAGCTTCTAAGCAAAAAGTGGATCCAGTATTAGCCGAGAGAATTAGAAGGCTTGAGGTTAGAACTGAGATCGATGATCTGAAGGATTTTGGTCTTGACCAGAGAGGATGGTTGAGAAAGAAGGGAAGGTTGTGTGTTCCAAATGTCGAGGACTTGAGGAAAGAAGTTCTTGGAGAATGTCATCGGTCCAAGTTTACGATTCATCTTGGAGGGACCAAGATGTATCAAGATATGAAAAGGAGCTTCTATTGGGAAGGTATGAAGAGGGATGTTGGCTTGTGGGTTAGGCAGTGTGTAAACTGTCAATAAGTGAAAGCCAAACATCATAAGCCGAGTGGATTGCTTCAACCTCTAGAGATTCCAGTTTGGAAATGGGATTCGATATCCATGGATTTTATAAACGGGTTGCCGAAGTCAAATAGTAGAAATGAAAGTACATGGGTAATAATGGACAGGTTGACCAAGAGTGCCTATTTCATTCCAGTTAAGTCAACCAGAGCGACACCTATTTTGGCTAAGTTGTTCATGAAGAACATAGTTAGACTACATGGAGTTCCTAGTACCATAGTCAGTGATAGAGATGCTTTGGTCACTAGCAAATTCTGGAAGAGTCTACAGGATGTGTTAGGCACTAAGCTCAAGATGAATACTACATATCACCTTTAGACGGATGGTCAGATAAAGAGAGTCAATAAGGTACTCGAGGATTTACTAAGAGCTTATGTATTGGACTTTGGTGGATCTTGGTAATATCACCTACTTTTGGTTGAGTTTTCCAATAATAATAGTTATCGGACTAGTATAGAAATGGCTCCTTTTGAAGTTTGTACGGAAGGCCATGCCAATCGCCAGCTTGCTGGTTGGAGACTGGAGACAGATTGATCATAGGTCCAGATTTGGTTAGGGAGGCGTCGAAGAAGATTGAGTTGATCTGAGAAAGGATGAAGGAAGATCAGTCCAGACAAAAAAGTTACGCAAGTAAGAGGCGTAAAGACATAAAGTTCTCATTTGGAGATAAGGTTTTTATTAAAGTTGCACCGATGAATGGTGTGGTACCATTTGAAAGTCAGGGAAACTGGCACCGAGATATGTTGGTCCATTCCAGATTATAGAGAGGATGGGAAAGCTTACATAAAGAGTAGAGTTGTCGAGCAGTATGGTAGGTTTCCATAATGTATTTTATGTGTCTCATCTTCGCAAGTATTTGCATGATCCAGAGACTGCTATTCCTCCGACAGAGTTGGAAGATCTAGTAGTAGAGCCTAATTTTACTTTTGTTAGACAACCAGTTCGGGTTGTAGCGAGAGATGAGAAAAGATTGAGGAACAAGACTATCAAGTTGGTGAAAATTCAATGAAGCGACAATGAGAAGGACTGTACTTGGGAGACAGATGACAGGATTTGAGATACATATCTTGATCTACTTTGAGGGTATGTCTATACTAGATTTATATAGATAATTGCTAGCCAGGTAGACTATTATGGTCGTTAGGAGTCGTTATAGATGATTGCTATGTCTAGTATTTAATCCTTACTGAATTTCGAGGACGAAATTCTTTAAGGAGGGGAGCCTGTAACACCCCTAATATTTAATAACATTATTCAGGAGATTTAATTAGTTAAATTAAATAGAATAATGTAAATAATTAGAGTGATAAGGGGATTGAGATATGAAATTAAAATTAAGACCGTGCTTAATAAATTAAATAGTCTTAAGAATGGTTTCTAATTTAATTAATTTACATAAGGGTATATTTGGAAATAGCCACACATAACCCTTACCTTATATATATTCTCGTTCCTACACCATTCACGTTTCATTTCCTATTCATGTCATTTATGAAACAAAATACAAACGTAAGAATATAGGAACCGGCCATTAAAAAGAAAAGAAAAGAGGAATTCAATCAAGCTAAGGAATTAAAGCAAGGGGAAAAATCTCAATCTCAATCCAATCTCCTTATCTTAATCAAGGTGAGTAATAATTTATACCATCTCTATTTTGTTTATGGTCCTATGTTTTCGGATTTAAGATTAAATTCGTTTTTATGATGATTTGGATGATGATATGCTTGAATTATAATTTATTTGATTTAAACAAGATTGTTTAAATGGGAATTTATGCGGTTTTAGGGCAAAACCAATTCAAATTGATACTTGAATGCCATAGAAAAAATTTATGTACTGTAAAACATGATTTAGAAGTTGGGTTTTAATTTTGATAACTTTCTAAGCTATGGAAAGAATATTATAATTTTTAAAGGAAAATATGATAAAATTGGATATAAATTTAATTTTGATTATTTCAGGAAGAAATTGGGTCTAGAATTTTTGTACGTTAGATAACATGATTAAAGTGAATTTTTGTAATTTTTGCGGATTTTTCCTAAGTGATTTGCTATGGAAATTAGATTATTTTAGAAGGACTTAATTGCAATATTGGTTTTGCTTAATGGAAGGGCTTATTTGCTAAATTAACCTTGGTATAGATATGAAATTAAGTAGTAGTTACTTTGGTAAAGAATTTGAAAAGTTGAGGCAACCAATCACATGTTTACATGTGAGCAGGTTAATTAGATAGAATTTGCTTTTATTGGCATTAACCAGCTTTTACTCTCAAAAACAGGTTCTGCCTCTATTAAAAGTGCCTTTCGACTCCAATGCTTCCATTCCATCTCAGTCAAAACCAACCCAGGCCGAAACCAATACATAAGGTATCACTTAGATGGTACGTAGTGGATTGGAGAAAGGTGGAAGGTATGGTGTCGAAAGCATTGCTTCCGATGGGGTCGATACCTTTGTTTGCTTTAAAAAGTTAAGTGCATGCTATTGTTTTATTAAAGCTTTCGAAGGAGATGAAACATATGCTTTCGGAACGGGTTTTCTAATAGCTTTTGAAGGCGTTGCCAACTTATGTTTTGATGTTTAGGCTTTCGAATGGGTTTTTTTACTTATAAAAATGATGCTTTCGAAAATAGTGGTTCCGACTAGGTAGAAACCCAGCCGTTGTTCTTTGGCCTTTCGAGTGTAGTGAAGTCACCAATGCTTTCGAAGGGTTACCATTGTTTTAAACTTATACTAAGCCACTTCCTAAATGCTTTTGAAAGGGTTCAAGGGTTTCGAAGGCAATGGCTTCGAAAGGGTGTTTCGATGCTAACCTTCAATGTTTTACTTAAATGATTTGAAGCTTTTGAAATGGATGGTGCCAACGCCATCAAGTCTTCCCCAATACTTTTATATGATAAAGAATGGTTTCGAAAGAGATACTTTCGTTTATATTCACTTTGACCCAAATGATATTTTTAAATATAAACCTATTGGTTTTGAAAGGGGGATTTTCAATGGTTTTGGAAGGGATACCTCCAAAGGTTTCGAAAGAGGTATTTTCAAAGGTTTCGAAATGGGTACTTTCAATGGTTTCGAAGCTATGCTTCTAAGAGTTAATAAGTAATAATTTATTACATTCAAAAGGTTTCGAAAGAGGGGTTTTAAAGTATTTCGAAAGGCAGGGGCTTAATGTTTTGAAAATAGATTTGTATGCTTTCGAAGGAGGTTATCCAGTATGGTCGAAAGCAAAGTTTTGGAGGTTTCAAAAGCCTTAGTTTTCAAAACAAATAACACAATCTCATTTTTAAGAAAACCATAGCATAAATAAAGTATTCTGAAATAGAGTTTTTGAACAAGTTTTCCTTGCTTAATAGGTTAAAGGGATTAACCATGTTATTGTGTTTGCTTCTTCATATATGTGTTTATTCACATTGTAATGGACCCATAAATGTATTTTGGGAAAGGGAAGAATAACCAACTAGGTTGACCCAGTAGTGAATATAAATTAAGTTAACTACTAAATGAGTATAATTGCATCCAAAAGGTCAGGAAGGCCAGAGTATAGGATGCTAAAATATTAAGGGAAGATATTGGCGGGGGCTAATAGGTTGACAATAAGCTCATGAAAACTGTGTGTAAGAAAAAATATTGGCAGGGGCCAATAGGTTCATAGTAAGCCCATGAAAACAATGTACAAATCAAGATGTCAGGAAGACAGGTTCATGGTTAGCCCATGAAAACTATGATTTGATATTGGCAGGGGCCAATAGGTTTGTAGTTAGCCCATGAAAACTATATATGGATTAAGATATTGACAGATGCCAATAGGTTCCTAGTCAATCCATGAAAACTAGGATGAGAGAAAGGATATTGTAGTTACCAATAGGTTCAAGGAGAACCCATGAAACAATAAAGATATTGGCGGGGGCCAATTAGTTCTTAGTGATCCCTTAAAAACTATGAAATAGGACAGGGAGTCCAAAACATTTAACCGGTTATTAGTCTGCTCATGAAAACTATTAGGTTAATAGTAATCCTAGAAACTATAACAGAGACAGATAGTCAAAATGAATGGGGATAAGTAATCCAAAATCGATTCACTTGTTTTGCATATCACCATATCATATTATATTGTTTTGAATTGATTTAACCATTGTGGATGCAGAAGCACAATATATGGTTTTGTAAAGGTTTTAGGATACTAATGAGGGGAAAACCCATACCGCTAAGCAGCGTGGTCTCTCTAGATATCTAAATGGTTTGAGATGGTATATTATTATTCATACTAGGCTTTATGTATGACTCGAAGTTTATGTTTTCCCCTTAAACTCTCTGGTACTCAATTGATTTTGAGTAGTTTGAGAGCAGAGGTTTTCAGGTACCTATTTAGACGAATAAAGCTTCCGGAGACGTGTAGGAGGCATGATAGCTACTTAGAGTTTTCTTTTATTTTGATTCCCCTGTGTTGATGTTCTAATGGCAAAATTGCTTAATTGTCCATATATACTCTGATCATCCAAGTGGGGCATCTTCATATGTCGCTCTTTATGTATGTTGTAAAAAAAATATTTTCTCTGAACGTGGTTAACGATTATGGGATTATGTAATGAATTTGAAATGTTTTGAAATGGAATGTGGAACTTGTTTTATGTTTTAAATTTTTTTCCATATTCTTGTGATTCTGTGTATTAATGTATCTAACAATACCGTATTTGGTCGTCGAGGATTAATACCTATGGATAACTGCAGCATCCGTAGCCTTTACTTTTAGGCCTCCAAGTCGGGGATGTTACAAGTCATGTGTTTATACACAAGTGTGTACACTCGCCACGCTCTATGCCTTTCTCTCGTAAGCCCGAAAGGCAGTGCATGATCGGTAAATCTGGCCACAGTTTTTCTAAGTCAAGTGTGTAAATAATAATAATGTTAACACTTTTCAAATAAATAGAGAGAGCAAGCAATTTAAATCCGAGCACTATTTTCATTTATTTGATTCGACTTGTTATTCAGAAGAAATAAAAATACCACTTTGGAAAACCTTGATATTCAACTAAGGATGCATTACATAGTTGCACTATGTTATCAACCGAAACAACTGGCCAAACTAAAGTCTAATTGTGATGATAACTTAATTTATGTTGGGAGTTTTGACGAATAAAAGGACTGAAATTTCTTGATAATGATCAAAACTTATTTTTAACTTACTCGTGCAAATTTAAAAGTAAATTCTTTATTTGTAAATATTTTTAAAAATTTTCCTCATGTAGTCGCATTAGAATCTGCATATCGCATTTGGATTTTGTGGGTAGTATCCGTTAAATACCCTCATGAGACAACACTCGTCCTACTAGGGACGCTTAGAGGTTTAATGGCTTGTTGCATACGCTCAATGCAATCGTGCTTCCTATGAAAATGGATTTATCATAGTTTTAGTTTATTCGATAACGAATAAAAAGATATGTGTTGTGGTATTTGATATGCACGTAAAAGTGCATATTTTTACTTCCATATTTAATCTACTTTTATTTAAATAAATAAGCATATTAAAGTATTTTATATGTTTAAATTATTTTCAAATCATCATTTATTCATCTTCATTTGGGGGTAAAACGGTAATTTTGTGTATGATTTAATTTGAGAAAATTTATTTGCACATTTTATTTTTATTTGTAAGCAATGAGTACAAATATGAAGATGCTTCATGGATGAATGCATGCACATATGTTGAAGGCAAATGAAGTAAGGAAATAAATGAATTCATGCAACATGGAGGAGCCCACAAACCCACTACCATAGGGTCCATAATTAAAAGCACATGCACATGTTAATGGAGGCTTAAAGGCATGTTAGTTGGGATTAATTAATTCCCTAATGATTACTTGGAGGTTACACTTTCTTAAGGGTGTTTTAGGTAGTCCCTTAAAATATAAATTAGGATTTTAAGCATGTATAAATACCCATTGTGTCTCATGTAATTATTTTACTACTTTTGATGCAAGTGGTAGCCACAAAATCAAAGATAAATAAAAATTTCTTTCATGGCTTCTTAGCCTTGTTTTTACTTTCATGCAATTTTATTTTATGCTTTCTTTTATGCTCTTTCATTATCTTATGCTCTCGTTTGATTTATGCATTTAGTTTAGATTTATTTTATGCAACTAGTTAGTTCTCTCTTCTTTTACTTAGCACTTCTCTTCATTTATGTTTATGTTGAAATCACTTTATGTTAACATGTTTTCAAATATGAGCAGCTCAGCCCCTTCAATTTAGGGGTAATGAAGCTCTCATGAAACATACTAAATTAACATAATGATTTCATTTGTGATCTCTCTTATGTGCTTAATGAAATTATAAATGATTGGTGGTTTATGTTTCTTTCTTTTGTGAATTTTGATAGCTTATGTTGACATCTCAAATAGGCTATGCTTAACGCCTTTTTAAACATAAACTATTTGATCATTTGCCCAAGTGATTTTGATAATGAAAGTCAAACTAGAATCATAATTCGATGGTCTATATTACTAATTAACAGTAAATAGATCATGCTTAAAATAGATTTTATTTTTTAATTTCATGTCAATTTCAAGAGCTTTGATAAGTGGATTTGAAAAGTGTGTTAGAGTTTGATGATTTAAGTTGTGCTAAATAATAGCACAAATAAATCATACTTATAATTGTAGGATTGATTTCACTCTAGAGGAGGGGTGAACAGGGTGATACTAATAATAATAAAATTAATGCAGAAATAAAAGAAATCATAGATAATAAACAGAAAGATAATGTAGAAGAGATCACACACAAATTTACCCAGCTTTGGAAAAACCCTGCCTACGTGTTGCCCCCAATGTTTCTACTAGAAATTAAGTAGTCAAATGCTTACATACGTAAAGTCACCCGCTGATGACTAACCTAACTCTATGCTCAAAACCTGCCACAGCTCAGCTATTGAGTTGCAAATTCTCGAACTACACCACCGTAGTTTGTCCCTAGTCGCACGACTAGAATTTGCACAATTTAAAATAGAAATTAAAAAATAAAAAATAAATAAAATAAAACCCTATTTAATAAATTGTAGCCCAATAAAAATTGAAGACCAGCCCAATTGTAATTAAAAGAAGATGCCTCCCTTTTATCTTCAATTCGTTTGCTCTGGCCGTTCTTCATTCCTCTTTGAAATTTAGGGCTTCGTGATTGAAGCCGTGGCTTGATTTTCGATCGATTGAAGTGATTAAATTGCTTTGCTTTGCTCTGTCAATCGTCACCTAGCTTTGATTGGCTTTCGGCTACTTCAATAAGTCGAGTTGAATGATAATTGATTGGTATGTATTTTTCCTTTTTTATTTCTCGACTTTGATTCGAGTTATGAATTTGTTCATGATTTATTCTAAGTATGCTCACTGATTTTTACTTGAACTCGAATGAACAATATGCCAATGATGAATTGGGTTTTATAGGGAACGAACCTCCTAATTTTCGTTCGTATTTTCGATTTGAATTCTTCAACTAATTTTGTTTGGTCGTTCGATTTTGCTTGAATACTTGTGATTATTTTGACTTGTTCATCTTCTGATATATTTGAATTTGCTCGACTTGCTTTGCGTTGGTTCCTATGACTTCGGTGTTTTAATTTTCTGACTTTGAGATAAAAATTGATTTCGACTTGTTCAACTCCTGATTTGTTGGATTCGTGTACTTTCATCTTGCATATGATAATTTTCTACGGCTTGATTTTCTTTATTTCTTGACCAATGCTACTGTTAATAACTCTACACATATAAAAATTTATATATATATATATATGTATATATATGTGTATAACTCTTCTTCCTATCCACTTGGTTTCACGTGAATTTGTTGCTATGCTCGTGTTGGTCTAGGCTGCATATATATTGCTCTGTCCACTTCACCCCGGTTTGAAATGGTCTAGTTTAGTTGATTTGAAATGGTTCCACATGTTGTTTTATCTGAGTTTGTTGAACTATTGTTGCTGCCTTCATGTGTACATCACCTTATACATGTGCACTGAGCATGTTTGTATGATTGTTTTTGAAGTCTGGTTTGGGTATTCATGTTGTATGCATGTGGACTTGTTAGCATGTTCTGGTTTGTGTTGGTTGGACCTGATTTCATATGTGGAATTGCATTCATGTTGATCTTGATCTTGATGTTTCTGTAACTCGACCATCCATGCTTGTGTTTTCTGTTGCTCTTGACCATATGTGCTTGATTCATTTTCTATCTTGTTGCATTTCTCAATGTGGACTTGAACTGTAGCTCATTGACTTTGGAAAGTACGCACCTATTCATGTATATACATGCATACATATGCATGTATATATATGTGTAGTGAATGTTACTGCATATTTGTACATGTATACACATGTTTGCTATCACTGCTCTGTTGTGATCTTCTTGGAGTTTGGTTCAAGTGTTCATGTGTACATTGATTTGAAAACTATCTTGATACATTTGTACGTACTCCTATTTGGTGTGGTTCACTCGAGTCTTATCTGTGCAGTTTTGTTGCTTTTGTCTGGTTGAGTAAACTTGGTGCTTTCTTGTCCTTGTGCATTTGTATTGAGTTGAATTTGGAGTTTGTTGCATTGTAGTTAGTCTGAGTCCTGACTCTGGGTCTTCCATGTACTTGTGCCATTTGATGTTGTATTGCTTCTTTTTCTAGTTGCATTGATCTGGACATGTTGTTTTGGTGAGGCTCGAACTCTATTGCATAAGTATAAAACTGTTCCTGCATCATCCTTTTTACATGTGACCACTTTGACATGTTGTATGTGTTATCCTATTGACTGATTTGAACTGTTCACAATCATATGGTTGCTTATGTCTTGTTATCCTTGCTTTGAGTTAAACGAACGGTTCCTTGGTTATGTCTTGTGCGTGTGGTGTCACTGGTGTTGTGTGCTTCGAGTACATGTCCGGTTGCATTACATTGTGTTCATGCAGTCTACACTTGCCTTTGAGCTTATGATTATTTATGTTGGTGCTTTTGTATTCTTTGAACTCATATATGTGTATACATATATATGTGCATATATGTATACTTGTGTGTATTTTTATGTGTCTGGTTGAAAGACTGCTATCATTGCATTTCACCTGTGTTGAATCGAGCCTCAGCCTGGGTTTGACCTTGTGCTCACCTTTCCCTGCGATTTTAAGAGGCAAGTGTATATCAGTGTGCACGACCTTGTGGCATGTACAGTGATACACTGTGCATGTCACAAGTTGTTCGTGTAAGATGAATTAAAAGAAATAATGACGAACAACCCAAATAACTAAGGCAAATAATATTTTCAAAACATACACTTCACTATTCACTGCAAAAATATTCCTTTTTCAATTTTATTGCGTCAGTGTTTATTTTTGCAGATAATTCAGATGCTGGATACAAGCTGGAAACAAAGTCGAAGATCAAATACGAGTGAATGAGTGATATGTAGTGAGGTGAACATTGTAAAGTGAAAATTGTGTTTCGATAGAAATTGTATTATAAATGAAAAATGTGTAAATGTAGTGAGAGCTCAAATTTGTACTATTTGAATTTGTAATAAAATATTTGTTTGAATAAAATATTTGTTTAAATATGAATTCTGAGTTATTTATTTTATTCAACAAATATTTATTTATTTATGTGAAAAATAAAATAGTACAACAACAAATACATTTAAACGAATACACACACACACATACATACATATATATGCATATATATATATGTTTATTATCATCAAACAAAAATCATATACTAGTACACTAGCATATTCTACAATCTCCCCCTTTTGATGATAACAAACATATGTCAAGATTTTGACTCTATTAAATTTATTTGGTTTTGATGGGTTCTATTAGCTCTTCTTATTTGAATGCTCCCCCTACAACAAAGCTCCCCCTACGCAGATGCGTGTAGTTAAAACTGAAAAAATTAATAAGAAATAACTTTGAATAAAAACACTCTCGAATATTAGTAAGGATATTGCTCAATAATAAAAATCTTAACCTCTCTCCCTCTTTTTTATCTTCAAAAATTATAATAGTAATTAAAATAGCTACGATTTTGATTAAAAATATAAAATCAAATCAAGAGGGAAATATTAATTTCAAATTCAAATTAATCAAACAAAAATCATAATATTTTATTAATTAGAAACAAACTCCACTTTAGAGAAATGGTAGGACTATGGAATTTTTTTTATAGTGACAAGAGTTTGATATTTTCAATAAAGGAATAATTTGTGTATTTTCTCTAATCAAATATTATACAAAAAAATGTGAGGCACTTACTAACCATGCATAACCATTAGGACTTTTAAATGAGGTTAGTAGTTACCTTTTTTAATTAAGAAAAATGTCAAGTATTTTCTAACCATGCATAACCGTGAGGACTTTTAAATGAGATTAGAATATACTTGATATTTATCCCTTTCTTATATGTGTCCCACCCATGCATAACCGCGAGGACTTTTAAATGAGAATGGAAGCCCATATATAGAAATTCAAGTATTTCACCCATGCATAACAGCGATGACATTTAAATGAGAGTGAATACTTTAGGATATAATTATTTTACAAAAAAAATATTTCCTTATTTTTAAATACCAAATTCTGCACACTATATTATGATGTATGGATTGACAGAAAGGTGAAAGTGGTAGAAATGATCATGGAATAAGTACTAATCTAAAAATATTATAAAATTTGTTTAATTTTCATGAAATTATAAAATTATACTTCCTCTTGTTATGAAATATATTTTAATCACTATCCATCACTTTTCAAGCACTATAATAATTTTGATAAGTTCCAAAAGATTCGATTAGTCAATGAATATCTTTTCTAAAGTAAATCTCTTACTGAAATAAACTAGAGTATTTTTATCATGATGAAAACCCAAGTTTTAAAAATTAACATAAGTGAAAATTAATTTTCTGTAATGGGGTTTTGTGAAAATGACTTCTTGTTGAAAATCAATATAAATAATTAAATAATTGCAAAAATGATTTCAACATGAGATGATATCAGATACCACTTGTAATTGAGTTATTCATGGTGATATGTAACGACCCGGAATTTTCGATCCCGAAAATTCCAGATAGTTAGGAAAAGAAGAAAGAGATAGAAGAAGAAACAGGAAACCAAACACAGAATCTCACATTTGCAGCGGATCAAAATATAATATCAAATAATAACATTTTACAAAAGAATACTATATTAGTCAATTTACATTTATAATACATCAGAGTTACTCTCATACACAACACTGAGCATATACAAATCAAATATATCTCAGATAAACAGAAATAATAGTCACAGCGGAAACACTCCATACGTCCTGCCATCCAGCTCATCTCCTAAACTCCAGAACGTCCTTACTTGAAAATCTGTAATAACCGGTCTGACCCGAGCATTACATCAAAGTAACACCCGGGTCAGGCTAGAAACCAGCGTGAGTAAACCCATAATATGAAATACCATGCTATATAACTTAAGTGAATTACCAGGGTAACTCGTACTTTTCTACGAGTTCTAATCTTATTTAAGTCGATTATTTATCTCAAAACAATATCCAACAATCGTTATCCAGTTTTAATTATCCATGACACTTAACTTATTTCATTCCAGCCTGTTTGCTTCCAAACTCACATTATAAAGAATCGAAGTGGTTTCGGGTATTTACTGATAACCGACCCCGGTCTCTTCGAATTCAATGTCATCTCTAATCCAAGTTGTTAAGGTTTAAACAATACAATTCATATCCAGAATATCATACAACAATTGAACTCAGATAGGTAACCTATATTATCACAGTTAACCCATCCATATCACAGCATATCTCAATCGCCCAACAGGGATAAAATCAATCCAAGTCATCCATTATCATTTAACCATCCATAACAAGTTGATTCATTCTTAATTAATTTAATTTATCTCAAATTAAATTAATTACTAACCATTAATCACTTGACTTACCTTAATCCATCTTACTTAACATTAATTAATTAAAAATTAATTAATCATTTCTTAATTATTTATGTTAATTAATCTTCCTTGATTAATTATCCCTTAATTACAAATAGTAAATATCCTTAACCATTCTCAATAATTAACTTAAATTACGTTCATTAATTAACTTAAATTACTTTCATTTATTAATTAATGATCTTCTAATTACTTCATAAATTAATTACTCTTTTAATTAATCACCTTAACAAGTAATTAATCACATTATTAATTAACCTTAACCCTTTAATTAATTATATTAATAAATCCTTTAATTAATTACACTAAGTGATTAATCCTTAATCACTTCCATTCAATTACTTCCATAAATAATTTCCCTTTTACTTAATTACATTCAGTAATTATTCATAAATTACTTCTCTAAGTAATTATACTTAATTAATTAATAAGTGATTATCTTAAATTTATTTCACGAATTGATTACACTTAATAAATAACAATCTTGATTAAGTAAAGATAAGTTCTATATTTTAATTTAATTACTTCATTAGAAACCATTTAGAAATCAATTATGTACTTAAGGATATATATAATTTATTTCAAAACAAATCAATTTACTTTAAATACACCTTTAAATCTTGGAACATTCTTACTTAAAACTTGTTTAAAAACTCGTATTAAATAATTTACTTGGAAGAACTTATACATTTAAAAATATTTTAAACTTGATTCAAAACTTGATTTGTTTAAAAATTTAAACCTGTTACTGCTTCAAACCGAGGTAACTCGCGTCCATCCCGAAGTAAAATACAAATTTTATCGAGCCTTTCCCGAGCAAAACGAAACCACTCTGTTTTTAATTTTTAAAACTAAAAAAAACTTTTACCCAGTGAAACGACTCGGCA
Source organism: Allium fistulosum (assembly GCA_030737815.1). NCBI lineage: Eukaryota > Viridiplantae > Streptophyta > Magnoliopsida > Asparagales > Amaryllidaceae > Allium > Allium fistulosum. Next base: position 99,191,310 of record CM060906.1, on the reverse strand, counting down.
GTGAACTCGGGCCCGGTTCAAACGTTCCCGATTACGTCTTCGAGTCCTTTCTCTTCCTCTATAAATTCAATCCCCTGACACATTCCTGGCATGTCGTGCACGTGCACGCCTGAATGAGGCAACTCCGATCAACATTTCGATTGCCAGCAAGTTGCCCCCGATACCCCTTCGCCACCGAACCATCCAGACCCCCCAAATGATCATGAAATCGAACTCGAGTTCGAATGAACCCATCGACTCTGCCTACAACAAAAATGATCACCAGAAATCATCTCGAAACTCACATCACCGATCACTGGTGTCGCTGTAACTCCGTCCTTGGCAACGTTTGACAACTACGCCACCATCCCCAGAGTTACGTGCCACTCGATGCACCCTAGATGATGCCGTTCTCAATTTCCGATCACAACCCAATTTAGGGTTTAAAACTAAATTGACCACGTTCGTCCTCCATGGTGAATTATAAATCCAACTAGTATTTTTCTTATGATCCCCGACCTTCCAGTAAGCTTCGGTTACGATCATGAGATTTATCATCACCCCGATCACCAGCGTTTAACCAAAATAGGTTTCCCGTTCAACTCGCAAATTACTCCTTAAATCAAGACTAAAAATCTTGGAACCATTTTTAAAAATCATAGATTTTGATTACAAAACAGATTATATAAATAAATCAATAAGTCTTCCAAGTCGAATTTGGTCATATTTTTGAATTTTACTGTGTTTTTCTTCCTCCCAGTAAATTCATTTATTATTTATATTTTAAAGTATTTTTAGAATTAAGATCTAGCAAATTTTAAAACAATTGTGTAAACATCACAAGCTATAAAAGATTTGGGGAAAAGGAATTAAATTCTTTTTGAACTAAATTTAAAACCTGTAAGTTTTAAACAGAGGTGTGTATATATACCTACTTGTATCCAGACATGCATACACAAAATCTCTTCATATTCAGACATGCAATCACATTTCACATCCATACAAACATTTTTCACAACATACTCTCAAGTATGCAAACAAGATATAACGGTTTTAAGATTTTATAAAGGTAGTTTACTCACCTTATTTAAACAAAGAAGCTTCTTCCTGAAAGTGTTTTAATTTTTTTTACTTAATCTGTTTGCATTAACTTTTGAAACTGGAAGTTTTGATCTGCTCTGAACTGAATTGAACTTGAATTTGTTGAGCTTCAGGTTTGAAAACTTGAGAGATCTGATTGTTGAGATGATTCTAGAGTTTTTTTTTCTTTTTTTCTTTTCTTAACTTGCTAGTTTTCGAATGAATGAAATGAAAACATGAGATTGATGTATATAAATAAATATGCAGGTTGTTTATTTTACTTGTACAACAAAGGGTCAGAGATTTTTCTTCTTTGGTCAGGCAACATTTGGTGACACTAAAATGATTTTAAACGAAATGACCCTATGTAGTGCTAGCATCAAATGCAATGTCCTTCATCCTTATCCCATTTTATCTATGGTCATAGATTTTTTCTTTCTTGCATTGCAAACATATATTTTTCCTGGTTGCTTTGAAAATGTTTTGACCTGACTTTAATTAAAGTTTTTGTACTAAGCTTTAAATGCTTGTCTCCTCTTAAGTTTACATACATATCCATATTCTCCTTCTCTGATAATGCACAAGTTCATGTATGTCTTTCTCATTTTTATATTTATTCACACATGTATATCATATCCTTCATGTACACTATTATAGATATACTTATACATATACTTATGTATATATATAATTATGCATATGAATTTTTTTTAATCTTATTTTACTTTGCTATGTTTACCTTTTTACCTCATATATATAGGTATACACATGTTTAAACAAATATGTATAGATATCTATTAATTCCATAAGCATTGTTCCAGTAGCATACATACAACTATTTACACACATCAGTATTTTAATCATCATATATATATATATATATATCTATTTATATATGTTGTTGTCATCCTTTTATATATTTGCATTCTATACTTATATATGTTATATATATATGGGTGTTTTTATCTTAATTTAAATTAGTGGAGCTTACATATGTTTTTATTTATATATTTTATATTTCTATTTATCTTATATTTTTATAATTATGTTTTATACTTATGTGTGTATATATATATATTTATGTTTAATATTGATAAAATTGCTTATTTTAAACATTATTATTTAGATTACATTTTATATGTATTATATTAAATATTAATAATATAGAACCTTTGATTTTTATTGAATAAGACAGATTCCATTTCAAATATTTTTGAAAGATTTTATTTTAAATTTCAAATCAAAATTTCCTTTACAATACACATATGACTGGTAAATGCCCAAAAATCTTATTTATTTATAAAGTGAAAGCTTGTATTTTAATTAATTCAATTAAATATTTATTAAAACAATACTCCAAAAAATCCGGGATGTCACATCCCTCCCCCCTTAAAACTTTTCGTCCTCGAAAAGGGACGGAGCCAGAATTATTAAAACACTTAAAATCAGATAAATTTTCTTTGAGCATCTTTCAACTACTTAGTAAAAATCTAGATAATATTACTAAAATAGTTTTTATACAAATACTTTTATAACTCGATGTTTCGACAAGTCCATCCTTGTTCTCACAGAAATTCGGCCATACGTTGATCAGGCGTACGACTGAAAATCTATAAGTGCTTGGCAGACCCATTTCCAACATCTAGAGAAAATATTTTGAAAAATAATTTTTATTGAAAATATAGAAAACATTTTTGAAAATAGAGGAAATATCTTTGGTAAAAATGCTCTGGAAATCATCACCCCCATCCATGGTCGCAGTTAACTCGATGGTTACGTTGCCGTCCCAGCAAAATCCACAGATAACTGTAGGTCTCCGCGCTCCTCGATTACGCCATGGAACCTGCTATAGATCGCAGTTATACCCGGGCCTTACGTTGCTATCACAGCACAAACCCATATAACTGTAGGCATCAGCGCCACCGAATTTAGCTGCCAAAAGAATGAAACTCCTCCACTTGACCATAGACCGCAGTCTACCGATGTTGCGTTGCCATCCCGACAAAATCAAGTGCAGACTGTTGGCACTCATCCTCCACACGAGTTTCGCTATGGTCCCCACAGTAGATCGCAGCGACATCGAGTTACACTGTCGTCACAGCATAACCCAAATGCCTCTGTAGGCATCAGCGCCATCGACTTTCGCTACCAAATAATCCTCAGGAACTAGTTTGTCCGGACTCCTCACAGGATCAACTTTAGAACCTCCCATTTAGAGGCTCAAGGCAGTACCACTCAGTGGCACTCCTGAGAAGTTCATTCAAGGGAGCGCCTTTTTCCCCAGAGCCACTTTCAAAACACTTTATACTATACACATATAGTATTTTTCCAAATCATACACCAAGTATGAATCACATATAAAGCTCCTTTTCTCAAAATCGATAATTCTCAAATTAGGCTTTCCAAATTCCAGTATTGATTTCCTCAAAATCAAAAGCCTTTCCAAAACCATAGGTTTCAAAAACTTTTCCTCAAAATCATTTTCACAAATCCTTTTTATATATACACATATATAATAATCTTGGAAAATCCTTGGTTCAATTCATATTTGTATAAATTCATTTTTCATTCTTCAAATACTTTCAAAATCATTTCTTTTTTTTCTGGCAAAAGATTCAACAAGGGGAGTTTACCATATAATACATATATATGACTTACTTCATTTCAAATCAATTATTCAAATCTGATTACTCTTTTATAAAGTTATTAACCACATTACTTTTCTTCATAAAGTAAATTTCAATCATAAAAATTTCCAATTTCCATTTTACTCATCATATATTTCACAAAATATACTTTTCATTTCAAAAACCATTTTACAATTCTCATCTATAAATTTTCAATATTAATTTCATTCAAACCCGTACGATGTCCACATATCATTCGTATGCTATATCAATCTGATCGCTCACTCGATCACACAATTTCACTTAAGAACTAGTATTGTCCACCCGACTTCCTAGTGCGGACTTAGATCTGGTTTCTTGATCAGAAACCGTCATTCTCCTTGCATAGTCACAACTATGATAGAGAATATCCAGAACTAATCAAAATTCCATATCCAGGTTCGCCGTCGAAAATCGAGCAAAAAATCCAAACTTGGATCGATAATACTATCTCGAAATTCCGTGCTTGAATCTGGATCAAATCACTATGTGAATAGAATAATATACGTACATCCTACGTATTTATCTTCATTGATTATCAGTTAAATCAATTTCCTTTCTATTCACCTTCACTTTGATTTTATTCACTTATCCACATTTGCCTTAATCCCCACTTGGATTATCACTTCAATTCTTATCTCAGTTGGGTATTTAATCAATAACATTTTGAACTCAAATCAGTTTAAATTTAGAAAATAGCTTGAAAATGTTTAAAATAGATAAGTAGTTGAAAAATAATTATTATTTTGTAAAATAGCTGTAAACAATTAAGTAATTGTAAGATAGTTGTAAAACAGTAATCAGTTATAAAGTAGTGGAAAAATAGTAATTAGTTTATAAATCAGTTGCAAAATTGTTAAATAGTTCCAAAAGTAATTGGAAAACAAGCTTAAGATAGTTTTAGGTTTAAAAAGAAAGGTTGTATAGTAAATAGTTTGGAAAAATAGATTTATATTAAAACAATTTATTTTGAAAATAGTCAAGAGTCAAACTGTTTAATACCCCATCTCCATTTCCATCAATTCAATTTAAATTGACACTTTCATTTAAATTGACTCAATCCCAATTTGAATAACTTCAAATTTATTTCAAATTAATCCAGTTCAAATTTCCCATTTGAATTTTATACTTATCCATCATAAATCACAATTCCCATTAATCCAAATCAAATTCAGTTTGAACTAATTCAATTTAAATCTCAATTTTAAACCATCTCGAATTATATAAATTCGAGTTAAATTTTCAAAAGTTGATTTAACCCCTTAAATCAAATTAACCTTATTTTTAATAATCCAAATCTTTAAACAATTTAATTCTGAGTCCAATTCTCAAAATTCCATTTTAAGTTATCTTTACTTAACTTATTTCAAAGTTCAAGTAAGAGTTCAAAACAATTTTACCTTAAAATTTCAATTTATTACCCAATTTCAATTTTGAAACCAGTGCTTAACAATTTAAATTTCCAACTCTTTTTAAACATTTAAACCTTAAGTTCAAAGTGGTTTCATCTCCTTAATTCCAAATTTTAATTTCCCTTTTAGCTAAATAATGGATATATCAGTACAATCCATTTCTTCATTCATTTAAACAAATCCAATTCACAATCTAAAAATTATTAATAATAATAGGATAATATCATCCAATTTATTTTAAAACATCCATCGGATCTCAAACCCATCTTGAGATCACACGATCTCCCAATTCAAATTAACCATTTAACTTCCCAAGTTAAATCTCAATTGCATCTTTGAAATTTCCAATTCAGGTTGTTTGTTAACTTATTTAACTTACCCAAAGTTAAATTCAATTTACTTAATCTAGTCAACCTTACTCAAATTTGAATTCCCATTTCAAATTTTAAACTTGACATTAATAATCTTATAAGTTCAAAACTTATCACCTTGGGTATCACATCTCATTCCCAATTTTAAACTCAACAGTTAGAGTTTATTTCAGATTATGTATATTCCTCATATATACATATTATTTCCTTTACACACTAAGTTATCCTTAAATTTTTAAACCACCATGGGTTTTTAATTCAAACAAATTCCTTTAAATTTTCAAACAACTACTGTTTGAATCAAGCTCTTTCATTCAAATAATATTATTTATTATCTCTTTATCACTTTGAAAAATTTTCAAATTCTGGGCTCAGATTTAAAACTTCCCAGTGTATATCATATTCCAATTCCATATTTCCCTAAATGTTTTACTTCCCTAAAACATTTCATTTTGCTTACTTATTAATACACACAACAATCATTTATAATAATAACTAATTCATTATTATCTTAGTTTGAACTCTTCCCCAAATTCAAGATTTTGATTTCAGTTTGAATCCATTTCAAACTTATCCTTATTTAATTTCAATTTTGTTGTATTTCTATTACCTCTTAATTTAGTTCCAATAATTTTTAACAACCAATTACCTTAACATTTATTAGTAAGAAATATTGCTTTATATATATCAAAATATATTCTTACAAAAATCATTTAAAAACTTTATATAAGAAAATAACAAGTGCGCTCTCTCATATATATATATTCAACTCATCCTAGGGTAATACTAACCCTATCCCTGATGAGTAAACCCACCAGAGCCAAGGTTTTCACTTAACCTTCGCTCTGATACCAACTGTAACGACCCGGATTTTTACGAGTAGCCAAGGGATTCAGGTTTAGATTTGACGAATATTCTGGAGGAGCAATGGAGCAGGAGGCTTCGGCGTTCGTAGATATAGTTTTCCGCTGTGTTGATATCGGTGATAGTGTCTTGTCTTGTATTTAAGTTGTAATGTCTAGACAGATGTTTATAACTGTCTAGTAAGTGATGTATAAGTTGTGTACTCTGATTATGTAAAGACTATGTATTAGTTATGTGATATATTATAATTTGTTCCGTTTCCGCTGTGAGATTCTGATGTGTTGTTTCTTTCTTTCTCTTCTTTTCTCTTTCTATACCTTTCTTTCTTATTAGCGATACGACTTTCTATGGAGAGAAAGTCGTGGTCGTTACACGGAATTTTCGATCCCGAAAATTCCAGATAGTTAGGAAAAGAAGAAAGAGATAGAAGAAGAAACAGGAAACCAAACACAGAATCTCACATTCGCAGCGGATCAAAATATAATATCAAATAATAACAGTTTACAAAAGAATACTATATTTGTCAATTTACATTTATAATACATCAGAGTTACTCTCATACACAACACTGAGCATATACAAATCAAATATATCTCAGATAAACAGAAATAATAGTCACAGCGGAAACACTCCATACGTCCTGCCATCCAGCTCATCTCCTAAACTCCAAAACGTCCTTACCTGAAAATCTGTAATACTCGGTCTGACCCGAGCATTACATCAAAGTAACACCCGGGTCAGGCTGGAAACCAGCGTGAGTATCAGTAAACCCATAATATGAAATACCAAGCTATATAACTTAAGTGAATTACCAGGGTAACTCGTACTTTTCTACGAGTTCTAATCTTATTTAAGTCGATTATTTACCTCAAAACAATATCCAACAATCGTTATCCAGTTTTAATTATCCATGACACTTAACCTATTTCATTCCAGCCTGTTTGCTTCCAAACTCACATTATAAAGAATCGAAGTGGTTTCGGGTATTTACTGATAACCGACCCCGGTCTCTTCGAATCAATGTCATCTCTAATCCAACTTGTTAAGGTTTAAACAATACAATTCATATCCAGAATATCATACAACAATTCAACTCAGATAGGTAACCTATATTATCACAGTAAACTCATCCATATCACAGCATATCTCAATCGCCCAACAGGGATAAAATCAATCCAAGTCATCCAATATCATTTAACCATCCATAACAAGTTGATTCATTCTTAATTAATTTAATTAATCTCAAATTAAATTAATTACTAACCATTAATCACTTGGCTTACCTTAATCCATCTTACTTAACATTAATTAATTACAAATTAATTAATCATTTCTTAATTATTTATCTTAATTAACCTTCCTTGATTAATTATCCCTTAATTACAAATAGTAATTATCCTTAACCATTCTCAATAATTAACTTAAATTACGTTCATTAATTAACTTAAATTACTTTCATTTATTAATTAATGATCTTCTAATTACTTCATAAATTAATTACTCTTTTAATTAATCACCTTAACAAGTAATTAATCACATTATTAATTAACCTTAACCCTTTAATTAATTATATTAATAAATCCTTTAATTAATTACACTAAGTGATTAATCCTTAATCACTTCCATTTAATTACTTCCATAAATAATTTCCCTTTTACTTAATTACATTCAGTAATTATTCATTAATTACTTCTCTAAGTAATTATACTTAATTAATTAATAAGTGATTATCTTAAATTTATTTCACGAATTGATTACACTTAATAAATAACAATCTTGATTAAGTAAAGATAAGTTCTATATTTTAATTTAATTACTTCATTAGAAACCATTTAGAAATCAATTATGTACTTAAGGATATATATAATTTATTTCAAAACAAATCAATTTACTTTAAAAACACCTTTAAATCTTGGAACATTCTTACTTAAAACTTGTTTAAAAACTCATATTAAATAATTTACTTGGAAAAACTTATACATTTAAAAATATTTTAATCTTGATTCAAAACTTGATTTGTTTAAAAATTTAAACCTGTTACTGCTTCAAACCGAGGTAACTCGCGTCCATCCCGAAGTAAAATACAAATTTTATCAAGCCTTTCCCGAGCAAAACGAAACCACTCTGTTTTTAATTTTTAAAAATAAAAAAACTTTTACCCAGTGAAATGACTCGACAGTGAACTCGAGCCCGGTTCAAACGTTCCCGATTACGTCTTCGAGTCCTTTCTCTTCCTCTATAAATTCAATCCCTTGACACATTCCTGGCATGTCGTGCACGTGCACGCCTGAATGAGGCAACTCCGATCAACATTTCGATCGCCAGCAAGTCGCCCCCGATACCCCTTCGCCACCGAACCATCTAGACCCCCCAAATGATCATGAAATCAAAATCGAGTTCGAATGAACCCATCGACTCTGCCTACAACAAAAATGATCACCAGAAATCATCTCGAAACTCACATCACCGATCACTGGTGTCGCTGCAACTCCGTCCTTGGCAACGTCTGACAACTACGCCACCATCCCCAGAGTTACGTGCCACTCGATGCACCCTAGATGACACCGTTCTCAATTTCCGATCACAACCCAATTTAGGGTTTAAAACTAAATTGACCACGTTCGTCCTCCATGGTGAATTATAAATCCAACTAGTATTTTTCTAATGATCCCTGACCTTCCAGCAAGCTTTGGTTACGATCACGAGATTTATCATCACCCCGATCACCAGCGTTTAACCAAAATAGGTTTCCCGTTCAACTCGCAAATTACTCCTTAAATCAAGACTAAAAATCTTGGAACCATTTTTAAAAATCATAGATTTTGATTACAAAACAGATTATATAAATAAATCAATAAGTCTTCCAAGTCGAATTTGGTCATATTTTTGAATTTTACTGTGTTTTTCTTCCTCCTAGTAAATTCTTTTATTATTTATATTTTAAAGTATTTTTAGAATTAAGATCTAGCAAATTTTAAAACAATTGTGTAAACATCACAAGCTATAAAAGATTTGGGGAAAAGAAATTAAATTCTTTTTGAACTAAATTTAAAACCTGTAAGTTTTAAACAGAGGTGTGTATATATACCTACTTGTATCCAGACATGCATACACAAAATCTCTTCATATTCAGACATGCAATCACATTTCACATCCATACAAACATTTTTCACAACATACTCTCAAGTATGCAAACAAGATATAACGGTTTTAAGATTTTATAAAGGTAGTTTACTCACCTTATTTAAACAGAGAAGCTTCTTCCTGAAAGTGTTTTAATTTTTTTTACTTAATCTGTTTGCATTAACTTTTGAAACTGGAAGTTTTGATCTGCTCTGAACTGAATTGAACTTGAATTTGTTGAGCTTCAGGTTTGAAAACTTGAGAGATCTGATTGTTGAGATGATTCTAGAGTTTTTTTTCTTTTTTTCTTTTCTTAACTTGCTAGTTTTCGAATGAATGAAATGAAAACATGAGATTGATGTATATAAATAAATATGCAGGTTGTTTATTTTACTTGTACAACAAAGGGTCAGAGATTTTTCTTCTTTGGTCAGGCAACATTTGGTGACACTGAAATGATTTTAAACGAAATGACCGTATGTAGTGCTAGCATTAAATGCAATGTCCTTCATCCTTATCCCATTTTATCTATGGTCATAGATTTTTTCTTTCTTGCATTGCAAACATATATTTTTCCAGTTTGCTTGGAAAATGTTTTGTCCTGACTTTAATTAAAGTTTTTGTACTAAGCTTTAAATGCTTGTCTCCTCTTAAGTTTACATACATATCCATATTCTCCTTCTCTGATAATGCACAAGTTCATGTATGTCTTTCTCATTTTTATATTTATTCACACATGTATATCATATCCTTCATGTACACTATTATAGATATACTTATACATATACTTATGTATATATATAATTATGCATATGAATTTTTTTTATCTTATTTTACTTTGCTATGTTTACCTTTTTACCTCATATATATAGGTATACACATGTTTAAACAAATATGTATAGATATCTATTAATTCCATAAGTATTGTTCTAGTAGCATACATACAAATATTTACACACATCAGTATTTTAATCATCATATATATATATATAAATATATATCTATTTATATATGTTGTTGTCATCCTTTTATATATTTGCATTCTATACTTATATATGTTATATATATGGGTGTTTTTATCTTAATTTAAATTAGTGGAGCTTACATATGTTTTTATTTATATATTTTATATTTCTATTTATCTTATATTATTATAATTATGTTTTATACTTATGTATATATATATTTATGTTTAATATTGATAAAATTGCTTATTTTAAACATTATTATTTAGATTATATTTTATATGTATTATATTAAATATTAATAATATAGAACCTTTGATTTTTATTGAATAAGACAGATTCCATTTCAAATATTTTTGAAAGATTTTATTTTAAATTTCAAATCAAAATTTCCTTTACAATACACATATGACTGGTAAATGCCCAAAAATCTTATTTATTTATAAAGTGAAAGCTTGTATTTTGATTAATTCAATTAAATATTTATTAAAACAATACTACAAAAAATCCGGGATGTCACATCCCTCCCCCTTTAAAACTTTTCGTCCTCGAAAAGGGACGGAGCCAGAATTATTAAAACACTTAAAATCAGATAAATTTTCTTTGAGCATCTTTAAACTACTTACTAAAAATCTAGATAATATTACTAAAATAGTTTTTATACAAATACTTTTATAACTCGATGTTTCGACAAGTCCATCCTTGTTCTCACAGAAATTCGGCCATACGTTGATCAGGCGTACGACTGAAAATCTATAAGTGCTTGGCAGACCCATTTCCAACATCTAGAGAAAATATTTTGAAAAATAATTTTTATTGAAAATATAGAAAACATTTTTGAAAATAGAGGAAATATCTTTGGTAAAAATGCTCTGGAAATCATCACCCCCATCCATGGTCGCAGTTAACTCGATGGTTACGTTGCCGTCCCAGCAAAATCCACAGATAACTGTAGGTCTCCGCGCTCCTCGATTACGCCATGGAACCTGCTATAGATCGCAGTTATACCCGGGTCTTACGTTGCTATCACAGCACAAACCCATATAACTGTAGGCATCAGCGCCACCGAATTTAGCTGCCAAAAGAATGAAACTCCTCCACTTGACCATAGACCGCAGTCTACCGATGTTGCGTTGCCATCCCGACAAAATCAAGTGCAGACTGTTGGCACTCATCCTCCACACGAGTTTCGCTATGGTCCCCACAGTAGATCGCAGCGACATCGAGTTACACTGTCGTCACAGCATAACCCAAATGCCTCTGTAGGCATCAGCGCCATCGACTTTCGCTACCAAATAATCCTCAGGAACTAGTTTGTCCGGACTCCTCACAGGATCAACTTTAGAACCTCCCATTTAGAGGCTCAAGGCAGTACCACTCAGTGGCACTCCTGAGAAGTTCATTCAAGGGAGCGCCTTTTTCCCCAGAGCCACTTTCAAAACACTTTATACTATACACATATAGTATTTTTCCAAATCATACACCAAGTATGAATCACATATAAAGCTCCTTTTCTCAAAATCGATAATTCTCAAATTAGGCTTTCCAAATTCCAGTATTGATTTCCTCAAAATCAAAAGCCTTTCCAAAACCATAGGTTTCAAAAACTTTTCCTCAAAATCATTTTCACAAATCCTTTTTATATATTCATATATATAATAATCTTGGAAAATCCTTGGTTCAATTCATATTTGTATAAATTCATTTTTCATTCTTCAAATACTTTCAAAATCATTTCATTTTTTCTTGCAAAAGATTCAACAAGGGGAGTTTACCATATAATACATATATATGATTTACTTCATTTCAAATCAATTATTCAAATCTGATTACTCTTTTATAAAGTTATTAACCACATTAATTTTCTTCATAAAGTAAATTTCAATCATAAAAATGTCCAATTTCCATTTTACTCATCATATATTTCACAAAATATACTTTTCATTTCAAAAACCATTTTACAATTCTCATCTATAAATTTTCAATATTAATTTCATTCAAACCCGTACGATGTCCACATATCATTCGTACTCTATATCAATCTGATCGCTCACTCGATCACACAATTTCACTTCTGAACTAGTATTGTCCATGCGACTTCCTAGTGCGGACTCAGATCTGGTTTCTTGATCAGAAACCGTCATTCTCCTTGCATAGTCACAACTATGATAGAGAATATCCAGAACCAATCAAAATTCCATATCCAGGTTCGCCGTCGAAAATCGAGCAAAAAATCCCAACTCGGATCGATAATACTATCTCGAAATTCTGTGCTCGAATCTGGATCAAATCACTATGTGAATAGAATAATATACGTACATCCTACGTATTTATCTTCATTGATTATCAGTTAAATCAATTTCCTTTCTATTCACCTTCACTTTGATTTTATTCACTTATCCACTTTGCTTTAATCCCCACTTGGATTATCACTTCAATTCTTATCTCAGTTAGGTATTTAATCAATAACAGTTTGAACTCAAATCAGTTTAAATTTAGAAAATAGCTTGAATTTTTTTAAAATAGATAAGTAGTTGAAAAATAATTATTATTTTGTAAAATAGCTGTAAACAATTAAGTAATTGTAAGATAGTTGTAAAACAGTAATCAGTTATAAAGTAGTGGAAAAATAGTAATTAGTTTATAAATCAGTTGCAAAATTGTTAAATAGTTCCAAAAGTAATTGGAAAACAAGCTTAAGATAGTTTTAGGTTTAAAAAGAAAGGTTGTTGTAACAACCTTGAGATTGCAATTACCGAATAATAAATTAAAATTATGATTTTAAGTTGAAAAGGGAGATAAACAAAAATTTGGGAATTTAAATTTGCAATTGGTTTGCAAATTAAAGTATTTTGGGTTTAAAATGGGGAAATTAATATTTTTGGAATTTAATATTTAAAAGGGGGAATTTTTAAATGTGATAATGGGTTTAATTGGCTAATGAGACAATTATATGGTTTTGATTAAAATTAGGTTGCTACTTAGGATTTTGTTCACATAATAACATCAAACATAGTTGGACTTAGAAAATTTTTAAATTTACATATGCACTTAAGTAATTGAACTAAACCTTATTGGGTTGTAAAACCCTCATAACAAACCCATTAGCCTACCCACTTCTATATAATATCTTAAACCATTCCCTAAACCCTAACCCTCCTCTTCATAATTCCTAAACCTAGATCCAAAAATAACTAATGGCCTCTCTTTGGTAGAAGACCCATCTCCTTCTCTACATGGCTAAACTTGTTTAATCCTAGCAAGGTAATGCAATCCTAGGCCTAATCACCTTCTAATCTTTATTTTAATTTTTGAAATCTCTTTGTAATCCTTGGTTTGTTCTCTTTTTAATTTTGAAGCTCTCTAATCCACATCCTCTTTGCTTTGGAAAGTTGCACTTGAAGTGTTTGCTTATTTACTTGATTGGTAGAGGTAATTACTATCTATTAGTGATTATTGCTAGTTATATCTATTAGTGATTATTGATAGTTAATTTTGGAGAAAATTTGATGCCAAAACTTTAAAAAAACACCCATAAATCACTAAAATTAGCAATTTGTGTTGGCTGGAAATGTGCAGGCTGAAAACAGGTTGAAAACAGGGGCCTGATTGCCCAAAATAGGCCTGGGTTGCACCCAGGCACAGCAGGCTAGCCAGTTGGGCTAGCCAGGAGCAAGCCAGCCCCTAGAGGGCTGGCGCGTGACACACCCCCCCAGCCCGCCTGGGCTGGGGAGGGCTGGCGCGGGCCAAAGCCCGCGCCCATGTTCCCCAGCCCGGGCGGGTTAGGGACTTAAGAAAAATCCCCAGCCCGGGCGGGCTGGGGACTTAAGAAAAATCCCCAGCCCGCTCGGGCTGGGGAGGGAAATTATTTCCCCAGCCCACCTGGGCTGGGGAATATTGGACGCGGGCCGAAGCCCGCGTCCCATTCCCCAGCCCAGGCGGGCTGGGGAGGGAAATTATTTCCCCAGCCCGCCTGGGCTGGGGAATTTATGGACACGGGCCGAAGCCCGCGTCCCATTCCCCAGCCCAGGCGGGCTAGGGAGGGGAAAAATTTCCCCAGCCTGCCTGGGCTGGGGAATTATGGACACGGGCCGAAGCCCGCGACCCATTCCCCAGCCCAGGCGGGCTGGGGCCTGGAAAAAAAAAATCCTGTTTCTAGATTTTTTACCTCCATTTCACGATGCCGCCACGATCGCATCCGAAGTCGGAATTCATAGTTTTTTGTCTCGATGGAAAGGTGGAGTTTCGAACTCCATCTCTGGAAAGTTTGGGCAACATCGGAGTTCGTTTGTTACTTCAAATTTCGTGTCGAAGTTGAACTCTGGTCGTTGTTGGTAAACAGTATGAATCTTTTTCTGGGTCCAACTTTGAGATGTCGCTGCCACTTCGTCTCAACTCGGAATCCAGAAATTCTTTTTGCATCTTAAAGTAGGGATGTTGGACTACATGCCTGCAAATTTTCATGACATTTGGACACCGTTTGCTAGTCCAAATAAATTGCCGAACTTGGGTTCGCAGCTGTTTTTGAATGTTTACAAACACTTAGAATATTTTTCAGTGATTTTCTGGTTTTATTGATTTCTTTGAGATTTGTCTCTAGATTTCGTACACGGGTTTTATGAATCATTTTCAAAAGATTTTTTTCACTCCTAAATGGCTTTAGAAATTATTATATAATATTATTTTTAATTATTAAATTAATTACTCCATAATAGGAGAGTTTTCAAAAGCCGTTTTAAAGTGATTTCAAAATCAATTATAAATCCGTTTCGCACCACTATTTTCTATAATAAAAATCTCACACTCACTTTTTAGCACGTCGAGCAAAGTGGAAATATGCTTAAACGGTTAGGAAATCTCCGGCCTATGGAACCGTGTGTATTTTCTTTCCGGTTAATCCCCGACCTATTCGATTGATCGTTTTGACCTTTGGGTCTAGTTTACCGATGATACGAGGTGGACTTTTTATTGTTTGGAGTGTGAGCTTGCTATTGGTTAGTAAACCGTTTAGTGCGAACGTGGGGTATGAGACTCATTGTTAACACTTTACGGGTTCCTCTCCAAGAAGTTGGTGACACATTAGCCTTTGGGCGGCCAGTACTGGACCTCTGGGTCACCACCCCTCTGAGCAACCGTCTCTGGAAACCTGCTCTATGGAGCAGTTTATTTTTTGGATTGCGCCTCTGGACCTTTATCCTTCTGGGAAGGATCTTGCCGTCTCGCGCGTTCCGCATCTGTGCGAGTGATCGATCACAACTCTACAGTACTTGGCAACAACGACTCTGGTCGGTGCACATGCAATATTGGTATTATTTGATGATTTTTATATCCATTCAAGTACCGCCATTCGGTGTTGGTTCTATGGAACCATACGATGTAAGTGCGATTGCCTTGTGGATTCACAGTGTCTCTGGACACTGCTTTTCAGTGTTTGATTTCATTGACTTTTCAGTATATCCCCATTGCTCTTTGGAGCATCGATCTTTTCTTGGGCATTGATTACAGACTCTGGTCACTCTTGGGATTATTGCCTATGGGCATCTTTTTATAGCTTTGGCTACGCCGATGATATGAGGCGATTTTATTTATTCTACACTTTGGTGTTGATTTCTCTTTGGAGATTTTTTATTGTTTATTGATGATTAGGGATCGTCATTATATTCATGTGGTTCATAATATACTTCTCTTTGGATAAGTACTGTTTTATTTATGTACCGCATTATTATATATCTCAGTTATTACTGATTGTTTAGCTAGCCTGACCCGAGTGTTTTCGCTCGGGTTAGACCGAGTTGTTTCAGGTTAGGTCTTTGGACTTAGCTTCTATGCTTCCGCTTGGACATTATCTGCTATGCTGATAGATAGCGCTTTTATTTGTCCACCATTCCGCTACTCTGTTATTATTCAGACTTTGATATGTACATATTTTTGACTCACATGTGTGAGCAGTGGCTTTGTACCCACTTATAGTATTTGGATCTGTATTGACGATGTATTGTTCTGGGATTTTATATCTGTTATGTGATTCTGTTCTGTGATGTTTACCATTTATTATTATTATGCTTTTTCCTGATAGATCTTTAGCCATTTGTAATTTCGTTATAAGTATTTACCAAATATGTCGAACCACTTAAAAATATATATATATATATATATATATATATATATATATATATATATATATACCATCCTTTCGACGTATTCAGTAGATAGTTATAGCTTGATTACAAATGGTCGCTTCCACTATACTCTATTCTCCGCTTTAACAGACAGTATTACTCCCGTAATACTCTTTGTTACAGTGGGTCTCAGAGTGGGGCGTTACAGCTTGGTATCAGAGCCAAGGTTTCAGGAATAAGCATAATAAACACAGAACAGATACACTTAGTACAATACATTTTAATTGGATCCGAATTAAATCAAATCCCTTCCTTGTGCCTATTGATAGATAAGTTAGGAATATGTGTAGGAATCTGTTATATTCCGTAGTATTCCTTAATTAATTATCTATCATTGAATCATGTCTAACTCTAATTCCCGTTTGACTTTCAGTATGTCTGGAAGGGGAAGAGAGAGAACTACACGTCAGACCAGTGCTGCTGGGCAGTCCAGCAACACTCATCCAGAGGGCGTGTTCATGACCACCGACCAGATCATGGAGCTGGTTCGGAATTCCCAGTCTCATTCTCAGTCTCCAGCCCCAGTTGCTGATGCTCCGCGCAAGACTGCTTTTGCACGTCTCTGCAGTGATTTTACCCATCTCGGAGGGAAGCCGTTCAGTGGCTCCGAGAATGTCTTAGAGGTCCAGGCTTGGATTCGGATATGCGAGCGCATTTTCACTCGTATGGATATCCCAGATCATGACCGTGTTCTTATTGCTTCTAGTCAGCTTCAGAGTCGTGCCCTGGATTGGTACGAACTCCTTATTACCGAGATCGATGAGACCTTGCTTACTTGGGCTCAGTTTCATGAGAGATTTGAGCTCAAATTCATCCCAGAGTCAGAGAAGAACTCCCTTGCTCGCCGCTTTCTTGATCTCAAGCAAGGGAAGTCCTCCGTATCCGATTATGTCTCTTCCTTCGAGGCCCTGTCCAAGTACGGCCTTGAGTTTATTGCTACTCCTTATAAGAGGAACCTCAAATTTGTTGAGGGCTTGAAGAAATATCTGAAGAGGCAGCTTATGCTACAGCTTGAGCTCTCATTCGAGAAGCTTGTCGATGCATCTTTACATCTTGAGTCAGTCGAGATGGAGCATAGTGATGATGGCGGTGGGGGTTCCACAAACCCCACCAAGAAGAGGTTTCCTCCTGGCAAGTTTGGCTCTTCTTTTCAGCATAAGAAGAAGAAGAATAGCAGTTCCACTGTTCAGACTCAGCCTCAGACTCGTCCTCAGTCTCAGACTCCTGCTCAGCCTAGTGGAACCTGTCCTCCGAAGAAATGCTTCAACTGCGGTTCTCCAGATCACTTTATTCGAGAGTGTCCCAAACCTCTCTATTGCACCTTCTGTAAGAAGGAGGGACACAGGATCACCGCTTGTCCTATTGCTCCAGCTAGTGCCAAGCATGGCAGGCTTAATGCTGCCAAGGCTCCTACCACTTCTGCTCAGCCTAAAGGTACACATCCTTCCGTTCTTGAAGGCTCTATTTTATTTCATGGTAGATCTTGTAGAGTTCTCTTTGATACGGGTGCCTCTCACTCATTCGTATCAAAGGAACTAGTTAATACTTTATCTTTGGATGTTACTTGTATGGTTTCCTCACTAAGGATTGTGAATCCCATTGGTGGATCCACGACCCTTAGCTTGCTTTGTGAGAATATAGATATTGATCTTTGTGGCTTTTCTTTCCGTGCAAATCTCCACGTTATGGAGTATTTGGGCTTTAATATGATTCTTGGCATGGATTGGCTCGTTCAGCACGACGCCAAAATTATTTGTTCGGAGCGGATATTATTCATTCATCACCCTGACTCGTCCTCTCCGTTAGCTATTGTTCTTCAAGATGTTGGGCTTTCTGATGTTACTTTATTTTCTCTAGATTCACGAGATGATGAGGTAGACATATCTCGTATTCCTGTTGTTCGGGGTTTCCCCGATATCTTCGAGCCAGTATCTAGTTTACCACCGAAGCGAGCTATTGAGTTCCGCATCGATCTCATCCCAGGCTCTCATCCAGTTGGGCGTCCTCCTACGAGAATGTCTACCAAGGAGAATGAGGAACTCAGGAAGCAGTTAGTTGAGCTTGAAGCGAAGCAGTTCATTCGGTCCAGTTCTTCGCCATGGGGTGCTGGTATGGTCTTCGTTAAGAAGCCCGATGGCTCTCTTAGGCTTTGCATTGACTATCGCAAGCTTAATGAGTTGACCATCAGAAATCGTTATCCATTGCCACGGATAGACGATATGTTTGATCAGTTGAGCGGTGCGAAGGTCTTCTCTCAGCTCGACCTTGCCACCGGATTCCATCAGCTACGAGTCGCCGAAGACAGCATTCCTCTTACAGCTTTTCACACTCGTTATGGTTCTTTTGAGTGGTTGGTCATGCCGTTCGGCATGACGAACGCTCCGGCTTTCTTCGTCGATCTTATGAATCGAGTATTCCGGGAATACATCGATAGATTCGTACTGGTTTTCATCGACGATATTCTTGTTTATTCTAGATCCGAGGCAGAGCATGCTCATCATTTGCGGATCGTCTTGGATACTATTCGTCAGCATCAGCTTAGGGCCAAGCTCTCCAAGTGCCATTTCTGGGAGAGCAGGGTCAAGTTCTTGGGTCATATTGTTTCTTCTGAGGGTATATCTGTTGATCCTGTCAAGATTGAAGCTATTTAGAATTGGAAGCAGCCTGAGAACGTTCATGATATTCGCAGCTTCCTTGGTTTGGCGGGTTATTACCGTCGATTTATTAAGGATTTCTCTCGTGTTGCACTTCCCCTCACGACTCTGACTCGTAAGGGGGTTCGCTTTATTTGGTCTGATAAGTGTGAAGTTTCTTTCCAGCGATTGAAGGAACTTCTCACTCATGCTCCTATCCTTTTGGTTCCTGAGAGTAACCAGGATCTTGTTGTTTACACCGACGCTTGTGGTAGCGGCCTCGGTGCTGTGCTTATGCAGAAGGATCGGGTAGTTGCTTATGCTTCTAGGCAGCTACGTCCGAATGAGGTTCGCTATCCGACTCATGATCTTGAGTTGGCAGCTATCGTCTTTGCTTTGAAGACGTGGCGTCACTTTCTATTAGGCGAACGCTTCACTCTTTACACCGATCACAAGTCTCTGAAGTATTTATTCAGTCAGAAGGATCTCAATATGAGGCAGCAGCGATGGCTTGAGTTCCTCGCCTCATATGACTTAGACATTCAGTATACCCCTGGTAAGGGTAATCGTGTGGCTGATGCACTCAGTCGCAAACACTCGGCGGTAGTTTCTATGATGATAGCCGAGTGGGATATTCTTGAGACTCTTTCTATGTGTGATATTCGAAATCGAGCTCCGTCTTCTGATCCTCATATCTTTCTATTCAGCTTGGAAGCTCGACCTATTCTATTGGATCGCATTGCCCATGCTCAGCGGCAGGATCCAGACTTGTTGCAATATATTCATCTCCTTGAGTCGGGATCCAGTGATGAGACATTGTTGGATTATTCTATTGATTCTCATCGGTGTCTTCGCAGGAAGAACCGTATTTTGGTACCATCTGATTTATCACTTAGGCATGACATTCTGGACGAGTGTCATCGCACTAAGTACACCATCCATCCCGGGTCGAGTAAGATGTATGCCGACATGTGTCGCCTATTATATTGGGAGGGCATGAAGAGTGATGTGGCAAGTTATGTAAGTCGTTGCATGACTTGTCAACAGATCAAAGCTGAGCACCAGCGTCCATCCGGTCTTCTTCAGCCGCTAGAGATTCCATTGTGGAAATGGGATCAGATATCCATGGATTTTATTGACGGTCTGCCTCGATTGAGGTCAGGCCATACTTCTATTTGGGTCATCATCGATCGCTTGACCAAATCAACTCATTTCATTCCTATTAAGTCCACTCGGACTGCTCCTCAGCTTGCCAAGCTATATGTGAAGGAAGTCGTTCGACTTCATGGTATTCCTAGCTCTATCGTCTGTGATCGAGACACTATCTTTACTAGTCACTTCTGGAAGTGCCTACAGTCAGCTTTGGGCTCAAAGCTGAATCTCTTAACTGCTTATCATCCTCAGACCGACGGTCAGACGGAGAGGGTGAATCGTGTTTTGGAGGATCTTTTGCGCTGTTGTATTCTGGATTTCGGAGGTAGTTGGGAGGATCACTTACCGCTTGTAGAGTTCTCCTACAACAACAGCTTTCAGTCTAGTATCGGCATGGCACCTTTCGAGGCTCTCTACGGAAGGCCATGTCACTCTCCTGCTTGTTGGTTAGAATCTGGCGAAAAGCTCCTTCTTGGTCCAGATTCGGTTCGGGAATCTTTTGAGAAGATTATTCTTATCCGTCAGAGAATGAAAGAGGCATAGGACCGCCATAAATCCTATGCAGACAACCGTAGGAAGCCTCTTGAGTTCTCCATTGGTGATCATGTCTTTATTCGGATATCTCCCATTAAGGGGGTTGTGCGTTTCAGCTCTACAGGGAAGTTGGCTCCTCACTATGACGGACCATTTCCTATTACGGAACGCATCGGCCCCGTTGCTTATCGTGTGGCTCTACCTGCTCATTTCTCTGGAATACATGATGTGTTCCATGTTTCTCAGCTTCGCAAGTGTGTGCGCGACCCTGATTCTATTATCGAGCCTCATATCGTGCCCGATTTGGAGATCTCACCCGATCTATCTATAGAGCAGCAACCTCTTTGTGTGCTTGATTCGGAGATCAGACGTCTTCAAAACAAAGAGGTTCCGCTTGTGAAGATTCAATGGTCGTCTAATCCTAAGGACTGCACTTGGGAGACCATAGAATTTATCGAGCGTGTTTATCCTGGTTTTCTTCCATCTTCCGGCACGGGTGAGCATCTATATTTTATCCTCTGTATTCCTTTGTGGATTAGATGTTATAGACGACTTCTATATTTAAGAAAATTGCAGGGACGCAATTTTCTTAAGGGAGGGAGTCTGTAACAACCCTGAGATTGCAATTACCGAATAATAAATTAAAATTATGATTATAAGTTGAAAAGGGAGCTAAACAAAAATTTGGGAATTTAAATTTGCAATTGGTTTGCAAATTAAAGTATTTTGGGTTTAAAATGGGGAAATTAATATTTTTGGAATTTAATATTTAAAAGGGGGAATTTTTAAATGTGATAATGGGTTTAATTGGCTAATGAGACAATTATATGGTTTTGATTAAAACTAGGTTGCTACTTAGGATTTTGTTCACATAATAACATCAAACATAGTTGGACTTATAAATTTTTTAAATTTACATATGCACTTAAGTAATTGAACTAAGCCTTATTGGGTTGTAAAACCCTCATAACAAACCCATTAGCCTACCCACTTCTATATAATATCTTAAACCATTCCCTAAACCCTAACCCTCCTCTTCAAAATTCCTAAACCTAGATCCAAAAATAACTAATGGCCTCTCTATGGTAGAAGACCCATCTCCTTCTCTACATGGCTAAACTTGTTTAATCCTAGCAAGGTAATGCAATCCTAGGCCTAATCACCTTCTAATCTTTATTTTAATTTTTGAAATCTCTTTGTAATCCTTGGTTTGTTCTCTTTTTAATTTTGAAGCTCTCTAATCCACATCCTCTTTGCTTTGGAAAGTTGCACTTGAAGTGTTTGCTTATTTGCTTGATTGGTAGAGGTGATTACTATCTATTAGTGATTATTGCTAGTTATA
Organism: Allium fistulosum; assembly: GCA_030737815.1. Classification (NCBI taxonomy): domain Eukaryota; kingdom Viridiplantae; phylum Streptophyta; class Magnoliopsida; order Asparagales; family Amaryllidaceae; genus Allium; species Allium fistulosum. Next base: position 99,169,010 of record CM060906.1, on the reverse strand, counting down.
TCTATTAGTGATTATTGCTAGTTAATTTTGGAGAAAATTTGATTCCAAAACTTGAAAAAAACACCCATAAATCACTAAAATCAGCAATTTGTGTTGGCTGGAAATGTGCAGGCTGAAAACAGATTGAAAACAGGGGCCTGAGTGCCCAAAACATGCCTGGGTTGCACCCAGGCACAGCAGGCTAGCCCAGTTGGGCTAGCCAGGAGCAAGCCAGCCCCTAGAGGGCTGGCGCGTGACACACCCCCCCAGCCCGCCGGGGCTGGGGAGGGCTGGCGCGGGCCGAAGCCCGCGCCCATGTTCCCCAGCCCGGGCGGGCTGGGGACTTAAGAAAAATCCCCAGCCCGCCCGGGCTGGTGAGGGAAATTATTTCCCCAGCCCGCCTGGGCTGGGGAATATTGGACGCGGGCCGAAGCCCGCGTCCCATTCCCCAGCCCAGGCGGGCTGGGGAGGGAAATTATTTCCCCAGCCCGCCTGGGCTGGGGAATTTATGGACGCAAATTCCCCAGCCCGCCTGGGCTGGGGAATTATGGACGCGGGCCGAAGCCCGCGACCCATTCCCCAGCCCAGGCGGGCTGGGGCCTGGAAAAAAAATCCTATTTCTATATTTTTTACCTCCATTTCGCGATGCCGCCACGATCGCATCCGAAGTCGGAATTCGACGTTTTTGGTCTCGTTGGAAAGGTTGAGTTTCGATCTCCATCTCTGAAAAGTTTGGGCAACATCGGAGTTCGTTTGGTACTTCAAATTTCGTGTCGAAGTTGAACTCTGGTCGTTGTTGGTAAACAGTATGAATCTTTTTCTGGGTCCAACTTTGAGATGTCGCTGCCACTTCGTCTCAACTCGGAATCCAGAAATTCTTTTTGCATCTTAAAGTAGGGATGTTGGACAACATGCCAGCAAATTTTCATGACATTTGGACACCGTTTGCTAGTCCAAATAAATTGCCGAACTTGGGTTCGCAGCTGTTTTTGAATGTTTACAAACACTTAGAATATTTTTCAGTGATTTTCTGGTTTTATTGATTTCTTTGAGATTTGTCTCTAGATTTCGTACACGGGTTTTATGAATCATTTTCAAAAGATTTTTTTCACTCCTAAATGGCTTTAGAAATTATTATATAATATTATTTTTAATTATTAAATTAATTACTCCATAATAGGAGAGTTTTCAAAAGCCGTTTTAAAGTGATTTCAAAATCAATTATAAATCCGTTTCGCACCATTATTTTCTATAATAAAAATCTTACACTCACTTTTTAGCACGTCGAGCGAAGTGGAAATGTGCTTAAATGGTTAGGAAATCTCTGGCCTATGGAACCGTGTGTATTTTCTTTCCGGTTAATCCCCGACCTATTCGATTGATCGTTTTGACCTTTGGGTCTAGTTTACTGATGATACGAGGTGGACTTTTTATTGTTTGGAATGTGAGCTTGCTATTGGTTAGTAAACCGTTTAGTGCGAACGTGGGGTATGGGACTCATTGTTAACACTTTACGGGTTGCTCTCCAAGAAGTTGGTGACACATTAGCCTTTGGGCGGCCAGTACTGGACCTCTGGGTCACCACGCCTCTAAGCAACCGTCTCTGGACACCTGCTCTATGGAGCAGTTTATTTTTCGGCATGCGCCTCTGGGCCTTTATCCTTCTGGGAAGGATCTTGCCGTCTCGCGCGTTCCGCATCTGTTCGAGTGATCGATCACAACTCTACAGTACTTGGCAACAACGACTCTGGTCGGTGCACGTGCAATATTGGTATTATTTGATGATTTTTATATCCATTCGAGTACCGCCATTCGGTGTTGGTTCTATGGAACCATACGATGTAAGTGCGATTGCCTTGTGGATTCACAGTGTCTCTGGACACTGCTTTTCAGTGTTTGATTTCATTGACTTTTCAGTATATCCCCATTGCTCTTTGGAGCATCGATCTTTGCTTGGGCATTGATTACAGACTTTGGTCACTCTTGGGATTATTTCCTATGGGCATCTTTTTATAGCTTTGGCTACGCCGATGATATGAGGCGATTTTATTTATTCTACACTTTGGTGTTGATTTCTCTTTGGAGATTTTTTATTGTTTATTGATGATTAGGGATCATCATTATATTCATGTGGTTCATAATATACTTCTCTTTGGATAAGTACTGTTTTATTTATGTACCGCATTATTATATATCTCAGTTATTACTGATTGTTTAGCTAGCCTGACCCGAGTGTTTTCGCTCGGGTCAGACCGAGTTGTTTCAGGTTAGGTCTCTGGACTTAGCTTCTGTGCTTCCGCTTGGACATTATCTGCTATGCTGATAGATAGCGCTTTTATTTGTCCACCATTCCGCTACTCTGTTATTATTCAGACTTTGATATGTACATATTTTTGACTCACATGTGTGAGCAGTGGCTTTGTACCCACTTATAGTATTTGGATCTGTATTGACGATGTATTGTTCTGGGATTTTATATCTGTTATGTGATTCTGTTCTGTCATGTTTATCATTTATTATTATTATGCTTTGTCCTGATAGATCTTTATCCATTTGTAATTTCGTTATAAGTATTTACCGAATATGTCGAACCACTTAAAAAATATATATATAGATACCATCCTTTCGACGTATTCAGTAGATAGTTAAAGCTTGATTACAAATGGTCGCTTCCACTATACTATATTCTCCGCTTTAACAGACAGTATTACTCCCGTAATACTCTTTGTTACAGTGGGTCTCAGAGTGGGGCGTTACAGTTGTATAGTAAATAGTTTGGAAAAATAGATTTATATTAAAACAATTTATTTTGAAAATAGTCTAGAGTCAAACTGTTTAATACCCCATCTCCATTTCCATCAATTCAATTTAAATTGACACTTTCATTTAAATTGACTCAATCCCAATTTGAATAACTTCAAATTTATTTCAAATTAATCCAGTTCAAAATTCCCATTTGAATTTTATACTTATCCATCATAAATCACAATTCCCATTAATCCAAATCAAATTCAGTTTGAACTAATTCAATTTAAATCTCAATTTTAAACCATCTCAAATTATATAAATTCGAGTTAAATTTTCAAAAGTTGATTTAACCCCTTAAATCAAATTAACCTTATTTTTAATAATCCAAATCTTTAAACAATTTAATTCTGAGTCCAATTCTCAAAATTCCATTTTAAGTTATCTTTACTTAACTTATTTCAAAGTTCAAGTAAGAGTTCAAAACAATTTTACCTTAAAATTTCAATTTATTACCCAATTTCAATTTTGAAACCAGTGCTTAACAATTTAAATTTCCAACTCTTTTTAAACATTTAAACCTTAAGTTCAAAGTGGTTTCATCTCCTTAATTCCAAATTTTAATTTCCCTTTTAGCTAAATAATGGATATATCAGCACAATCCATTTCTTCATTCATTTAAACAAATCCAATTCACAATCTAAAAAATTATTAATAACAATAGGATGATATCATCCAATTTATTTTAAAACATCCATCGGATCTCAAACCCATCTTGAGATCACACGATCTCCCAATTCAAATTAACCATTTAACTTCCCAAGTTAAATCTCAATTGCATCTTTGAAATTTCCAATTCAGGTTGTTTGTTAACTTATTTAACTTACCCAAAGTTAAATTCAATTTACTTAATCTAGTCAACCTTACTCAAATTTGAATTCCCATTTCAAATTTTAAACTTGACATTAATAATCTTATAAGTTCAAAACTTATCACCTTGGGTATCACATCTCATTCCCAATTTTAAACTCAACAGTTAGAGTTTATTTCAGATTATGTATATTCCTCATATATACATATTATTTCCTTTACACACTAAGTTATCCTTAAATTTTTAAACCACCATGGGTTTTTAATTCAAACAAATTCCTTTAAATTTTCAAACAACTACTGTTTGAATCAAGCTCTTTCATTCAAATAATATTATTTATTATCTCTTTATCACTTTGAAAATTTTTCAAATTCTGGGCTCAGATTTAAAACTTCCCAGTGTATATCATATTCCAATTCCATATTTCCCTAAATGTTTTACTTCCCTAAAACATTTCATTTTGCTTACTTATTAATACACACAACAATCATTTATAATAATAACTAATTCATTATTATCTTAGTTTGAACTCTTCCCCAAATTCAAGATTTTGATTTCAGTTTGAATCCATATCAAACTTATCCTTATTTAATTTCAATTTGGTTGTATTTCTATTACCTCTTAATTTAATTCCAATAATTTTTAACAACCAATTACCTTAACATTTATTAGTAAGAAATATTGCTTTATATATATCAAAATATATTCTTACAAAAATCATTTAAAAACTTTATATAAGAAAATAACAAGTACGCTCTCTCATATATATATATATATATATATATATTCAACTCATCCTAGGTTAATACTAACCCTATCCCTGATGAGTAAACCCACCAGAGCCAAGGTTCTCGCTTAACCTTCGCTCTGATACCAACTGTAACGACCCGGAATTTTCGATCCTGAAAATTCCAGATAGTTAGGAAAAGAAGAAAGAGATAGAAGAAGAAACAGGAAACCAAACAAAGAATCTCACATTCGCAGCTGATCAAAATATAATATCAAATAATAACAGTTTACAAAAGAATACTATATTTGTCAATTTACATTTATAATACATCAGAGTTACTCTCATACACAACACTGAGCATATACAAATCAAATATATCTCAGATAAACAGAAATAATAGTCACATCGGAAACACTCCATACGTCCTGCCATCCAGCTCATCTCATAAACTCCAGAACGTCCTTACCTGAAAATCTGTAATACTCGGTCTGACCCGAGCATTACATCAAAGTAACACCCGGGTCAGGCTGGAAACCAGCGTGAGTAAACCCATAATATGAAATACCAAGCTATATAACTTAAGTGAATTACCAGGGTAACTCGTACTTTTCTACGAGTTCTAATCTTATTTAAGTCGATTATTTATCTCAAAACAATATCCAAGAATCATTATCCAGTTTTAATTATCCATGACACTTAACTTATTTCATTCCAGCCTGTTTGCTTCCAAACTCACATTATAAAGAATCGAAGTGGTTTCGGGTATTTACTGATAACCGACCTCGGTCTCTTCGAATTCAATGTCATCTCTAATCCAAGTTGTTAAGGTTTAAACAATACAATTCATATCCAGAATATCATACAACAATTCAACTCAGATAGGTAACCTATATTATCACAGTTAACCCATCCATATCACAGCATATCTCAATCGCCCAACAGGGATAAAATCAATCCAAGTCATCCAATATCATTTAACCATCCATAAAAAGTTGATTCATTCTTAATTAATTTAATTAATCTCAAATTAAATTAATTACTAACCATTAATCACTTGGCTTACCTTAATCCATCTTACTTAACATTAATTAATTACAAATTAATTAATCATTTCTTAATTATTTATCTTAATTAATCTTCCTTGATTAATTATCCCTTAATTACAAATAGTAATTATCCTTAACCATTCTCAATAATTAACTTAAATTACGTTCATTAATTAACTTAAATTACTTTCATTTATTAATTAATGATCTTCTAATTACTTCATAAATTAATTACTCTTTTAATTAATCACCTTAACAAGTAATTAATCACATTATTAATTAACCTTAACCCTTTAATTAATTATATTAATAAATCCTTTAATTAATTACACTAAGTGATTAATCCTTAATCACTTCCATTTAATTACTTCCATAAATAATTTCCCTTTTACTTAATTACATTCAGTAATTATTCATTAATTACTTCTTTAAGTAATTATACTTAATTAATTAATAAGTGATTATCTTAAATTTATTTCACGAATTGATTACACTTAATAAATAACAATCTTGATTAAGTAAAGATAAGTTCTATATTTTAATTTAATTACTTCATTAGAAACCATTTAGAAATCAATTATGTACTTAAGGATATATATAATTTATTTCAAAACAAATCAATTTACTTTAAAAACACCTTTAAATCTTGGAACATTCTTACTTAAAACTTGTTTAAAAACTCATATTAAATAATTTACTTGGAAAAACTTATACATTTAAAAATATTTTAATCTTGATTCAAAACTTGATTTGTTTAAAAATTTAAACCTGTTACTGCTTCAAACCGAGGTAACTCGCGTCCATCCCGAAGTAAAATACAAATTTTATCAAGCCTTTCCCGAGCAAAACGAAACCACTCTGTTTTTAATTTTTAAAAATAAAAAAACTTTTACCCAGTGAAATGACTCGACAGTGAACTCGAGCCCGGTTCAAACGTTCCCGATTACGTCTTCGAGTCCTTTCTCTTCCTCTATAAATTCAATCCCTTGACACATTCCTGGCATGTCGTGCACGTGCACGCCTGAATGAGGCAACTCCGATCAACATTTCGATCGCCAGCAAGTCGCCCCCGATACCCCTTCGCCACCGAACCATCTAGACCCCCCAAATGATCATGAAATCAAAATCGAGTTCGAATGAACCCATCGACTCTGCCTACAACAAAAATGATCACCAGAAATCAACTCGAAACTCACATCACCGATCACTGGTGTCGCTGCAACTACGTCCTTGGCAACGTCTGACAACTACGCCACCATCCCCAGAGTTACGTGCCACTCGATGCACCCTAGATGACGCCGTTCTCAATTTCCGATCACAACCCAATTTAGGGTTTAAAACTAAATTGACCACGTTCGTCCTCCATGGTGAATTATAAATCCAACTAGTATTTTTCCGATGATCCCCGACCTTCCAGCAAGCTTCGGTTACGAACACGAGATTTATCATCACCCGATCACCAGCGTTTAACCAAAATAGGTTTCCCGTTCAACTCGCAAATTACCCCTTAAATCAAGACTAAAAATCTTGGAACCATTTTTAAAAATCATAGATTTTGATTACAAAACAGATTATATAAATAAATCAATAAGTCTTCCATGTCGAATTTGGTCATATTTTTGAATTTTACTGTGTTTTTCTTCCTCCCAGTAAATTCATTTATTATTTATATTTTAAAGTATTTTTAGAATTAAGATCTAGTAAATTTTAAAACAATTGTGTAAACATCAAAAGCTATAAAAGATTTGGGGAAAAGAAATTAAATTCTTTTTGAACTAAATTTAAAACCTGTAAGTTTTAAACAGAGGTGTGTATATATACCTACTTGTATCCAGACATGCATATACAAAATCTCTTCATATTCAGACATGCAATCACATTTCACATCCATACAAACATTTTTCACAACATACTCTCAAGTATGCAAACAAGATATAATGGTTTTAAGATTTTATAAAGGTAGTTTACTCACCTTATTTAAACAGAGAAGCTTCTTCCTGAAAGTGTTTTAATTTTTTTTTTTACTTAATCTGTTTGCATTAACTTTTGAAACTGGAAGTTTTGATCTGCTCTGAACTGAATTGAACTTGAATTTGTTGAGCTTCAGGTTTGAAAACTTGAGAGATCTGATTGTTGAGATGATTCTAGAGTTTTTTTTCTTTTTTTCTTTTCTTAACTTGCTAGTTTTCGAATGAATGAAATGAAAACATGAGATTGATGTATATAAATAAATATACAGGTTGTTTATTTTACTTGTATAACAAAGGGTCAGAGATTTTTCTTCTTTGGTCAGGCAACATTTGGTGACACTGAAATGATTTTAAACGAAATGACCCTATGTAGTGCTAGCATTAAATGCAATGTCCTTCATCCTTATCCCATTTTATCTATGTTCATAGATTTTTTCTTTCTTGCATTTCAAACATATATTTTTCCAGTTTGCTTTGAAAATGTTTTGACCTGACTTTAATTAAAGTTTTTGTACTAAGCTTTAAATGCTTGTCTCCTCTTAAGTTTACATACATATCCATATTCTCCTTCTCTGATAACGCACAAGTTCATGTATGTATTTCTCATTTTTATATTTATTCACACATGTATATCATATCCTTCATGTACATTATTATAGATATACTTATACATATACTTATGTATATATATAATTATGCATATGAATTTTTTATCTTATTTTACTTTGCTATGTTTACCTTTTTACCTCATATATATAGGTATACACATGTTTAAACAAATATGTATAGATATCTATTAATTCCATAAGCATTGTTCCAGTAGCATACATACAAATATTTACACACATCAGTATTTTAATCATATATATATATATATATATATCTATTTATATATGTTGTTGTCATCCTTTTATATATTTGCATTCTATATATAAGTTATATATATATGGGTGTTTTTATCTTAATTTAAATTAGTGGAGCTTACATATGTTTTTATTTATATATTTTATATTTCTATTTATCTTATATTTTTATAATTATGTTTTATACTTATGTATATATATATTTATGTTTAATATTGATAAAATTGCTTATTTTAAACATTATTATTTAGATTACATTTTATATGTATTATATTAAATATTAATAATATAGAACCTTTGATTTTTATTGAATAAGACAGATTCCATTTCAAATATTTTTGAATGATTTTATTTTAAATTTCAAATCAAAATTTCCTTTACAATACACATATGACTGGTAAATGCCCAAAAATCTTATTTATTTATAAAGTGAAAGCTTGTATTTTAATTAATTCAATTAAATATTTATTAAAACAATACTACGAAAAATCTGGGATGTCACATGATATATAGTGGTATATAAGAAAAACGTGTACTCCTCAACACTTGAATTGTTTTTTGAAAATTTTCAGCACGTCCATTTATATCAAGCACAAGTAAAGTAATCTAAATTGAGCAAAGAAAACACACATTCAAAAGAAATTCATCAAAGCAGTATTTCATGACATTCCAAAGTGAATCAATAAAAACTAAAAACAGAAAAGTTGTAGCATTATCGGTTAGCTTTCCAAAACTTCAAGAATTTCAAAAATCAAAAGTTGAGATGTTCAAGTTATGGCAGAAATACTTCAATAATGTCGATGAAAGCATAATTAACAATATGTGAACAAAATTGAGTTAAAAGATCATACCTCACTTCCCTTCGATGTCGTGATATCTGAAATGCGATGATCTCCATCTAATCTTTATATGCTAAGGAACATTTAAATTTTAGTTTATCAATCACCTAGAAAAACTCAAAATCTATCTCCATCAAATTTGTTCCTTAGCCCACTTATGTGCCTAAATTTTGGAGAAGGCAATTGGTCTAACTAAGGATGTAGGACCACTATTATTATCTATTGAAATCTTTGGTACCCAAATTTGTTTATACAACAAACCGTTAGCATCTACAATTGTATCCTTGGGAATCCAAATTTGTTTAAATTTCAAACCATTTATATTCGTACCTTTCGAAATCCATATTTGTTTAACGGTTTTGTGTTTGTATATATTTTGACAATTATTTTTGCCATGTCTAATATTTCCACACTTTACGCATTTGGGTATCACACTTTTCCTTTAATAGTGTTATTAGTCGTTTGTTCGTATTTTGATACTTTTGCAAATCCAAATCCTTTCCTTTTATTCTCGAAGAGTTGATTTTCTACGAGCATATTAAATGATTTTTCTCTAGTGAAAAATTTGCGAGTGATCAACTCAAGTTTATTAACTTTGGATTTTAAAAGTTTATTTTCATTCATTATCTTCAAACAATAACTAAGAATTTTCAAAATTATTCATTTTCAATCCCATATTTTCATTTTGATGCTCTCTAATTCTCGTCTCAATTTCAAAGAGTTGGAGTTTTCTGAATTCAATTTTGTCAAAATCCTTGATTTTTTCAATCTCCTTTTCAAATTCGTGATTTAATCGAATAATTTCAGATTTGCTCAAAATCGCATTTTATTTTTCAAGTGTTTTTAAATTTTCGTAGACCTCATTTAATTTCTTTTCAAAAATCGCACGTTTAGATCTTTCTGTCCTCTTAAAACTATCCAACTCTTTTTGCAAAATATTATTTTTACAAATTAACTCAGTTTCGTTCTTCTCCCGAATTAAAATTTCGTTTTCTAACTTTTGAAAGTTTTCATAAAAATAGGCAAATTCTTTTTCATAGTTCAAACACCTTTTGCAATTAGAATTTTTATTTTTCTTAATATTCTTAAATTCATTTTTCAAATCATTATTTTTCTGATGTAGTTTAGAATGTTCCCTTTTGAAAATTTTATTTTTCATCTCAAGAGATACATTATTTTCAATTAATTTTCGGCACAAGAGAACTAAATCATGAGATGAAAGATCACTTATCACATCGGTTATTGAATCTTCATCACTGTCTTTTGCAAATCTTGTCAGGCACGTTTCTTTAACCGAGTCAATTGTGGAGGATTTCTCACCGTTGTTGACTTTTGCACCATATATTGCATCAAAAGTATTCCAGATTTCCTGTGCACTTTCACAATGGAGATATAGTTAAAATTATCTCGATTAATATGTGAATATAGTATATGCATAGTAAGAGCATTAATCGAAGTATTTTTCTTGTCTTCTATATCACACCCATTTTCAATAATATCCCAACATTTAAAATTAACAGATTTTAAATAAAATTCCATTTTAAATTTCCAATTTAAAAAATCTCTTCCATCGAAAATATGGGGAATAATATTGGACCGACTCACTAGATTTGCAACTAGGGTTAGACATCCTTGCTATTAACCTGCTCTGATACAACTTGTAGGATCGATTTCACCCTAGAGGAGGAGTGAATAAGGTGATACTAATAATAATAAAAATTAATGCGGAAATAAAAGCAATCACAGATAATAAAACAGAAAGATAATGCAGAAGAGATCACACACAAATTTATCCAGCTTCGGTAAAACCTTGCCTACGTGCTGCCCCTAAGATTGCTGCTAGAAATTAAGTAGTCAAACGCTTACACATGTAAACTTGCGACACCCGTTAATGAATAACCAAACTCTACACTCAAAACCCTGCCATAACTCAGCCACTTAGTTGCGAATTCTCGAACTACACCACCGTAGTTCACCCCTAGTCACACGACTATAATTTACACAATTTAAAATAGAAATTATGAAATAAAAACAAAATTAAACAAAACCCTATTTAATAAATTGTAGCCCAATAAAAATTGAAGACCGACCCAATTGTAATTAAAAGAAGACGTCTCCCTTTTATCTTCAATTCGTTTGCTCTGGCCGTTCTTCGTTCCTCTTCGAAATTTAGGGATTTGTGATTAAAGCCGCCGCTTTATTTCGATCCATTAGAGTGATTAAATTTCTTTGCTTTGCTCCGTCAATCATCTCCTAGCTTTGATTGGCTTTCGGCTGCTTCAATAAGTCTAGTTGGATGTTGATTGATTGCTATTCTCACTAATTTTTGCTTGAACTCGAATGAACAATATGCCGATGATGAATTGGGTTTTATAGGGAACAAACCCCTTAATTTTCGTTTGTATTTTCGATTTGAATTCTTCAACTAATTTTGTTTGGCCGTTCGATTTTGCTTGAATACTTGTGATTATTTTGACTTGTTCATCTTCTGATATATTTGAATTTGCTCGACTTGCTTTGCGTTGGTTCCTATGACTTTGGTGTTTTAATTTTCTGACTTTGAGATAAAACTTGACTTCGACTTGTTTAACTTTTGACCCGTTGGATTCGTGTACTTTCATCTTGCATCTGATAATTTTCTACAGCTTGATTTTCTTTATTCTTTGACCAATGCTACTATTAATAACTCTGCACATATAAACATGTATATACATACATATATGTATGTATATATGTGTATAATTGTTCTGCTTATCCACTTAGTTTCACGTGAACTTGTTGTTGTGTTCAAGTTGGTCCCTGGTCTGATCTGGTCTAGTTTAGTTGAGTTGAAATGGTTCCACATGTTATTTTATCTATGTTTGTTGAACTATTGTTGCTGGCTTCATGTAACAACCCGCATATTTTACGATTGTATATTTAAATGTTTTATTTAAACATAGCATCGTTAGTCGGATTTAAGTCTGAAATATCACTTTTTGCAATCAGTCAAATTAGGACTCGAGACCACTTCCAATGAGTCCAAAATGTTATTTGTGACCTTTTTGAGTATAAATATCGATATGTTTGGAGTTGAGTGAAATTTTGATATTTTCATTTAGGGCTTTGGGTTTGGGTTTCAGCCCAATAACCTAACACCCAACCCATCAAATAACCCAACTCCACCCCCTCTCTTCTTCATTCATTCTCTTTTCCTAATACTTTCAAGCTCAAGAGAAAATGGGGGAAAAGAATGGGAAATAGAAATTCCAAACACTAGTTTGATTTGGAAACACAAGTTCTTGCTCCAAAATCAAAGAGAAACGTAGGTAAGCATCCTCTTCATCTTCATCTTCTCCATCTCTCTTTAATTTCAGAAATTCCTAAACCCTAACTTAGAAAATATTTGCTTATTAGCTTAGATTTGAGCTTCTTGAGTTGAGATTGAGGAGGAATTGGTCTCTCCTTTGTTTTAAGGCTTCTCACTTGTGTTTTGAGTTTAAAAGGTGATTTCTTTAACTCACATCTACGTCTATAGCTTTCATTGTTGTTAGGTATGAATTCCTAACATCTCTTCCTTGTCCATTTGCTTTTGGATTGAATTGGTTTGATGAATATTCCAATTTTTGGTGTTTTGAGGTTAAATCTTTATAAATCCTATCTTTGATGTTTGAACACGTTTTTGGGGTGTTTCGAAGAGTCTTACAAGGCTGGGTTGTCGCTTGGCGTAAATCCTAAGTCTCCATTGCTCGTCCGTTCGCCTCCGGTTAGGATTTTGCCCCACTTGGGGGCTAGGCTGATAATGCTGTGGAAGCAGGTTCAATCGACTGAACCAGGAGGTCAGTCGACTGAACCAGGGACCAGAAAATTCTCTGGCCCGGTATCAGTCGACTGACCTTCTGGTTCAGTCGACTAATACTGGGAAATGAATGTTTCCAGGCCTGTATCAGTCGACTGAACCAGAAGGTCAGTCGACTGAACCAGGAACCCGAGAGTTTCTGGCCTTGTATCAGTCGACTGACATTCTGGTTCAGTTGACTGACATTCTGGTTCAGTCGACTGAATCTGGGAGATGTGATTTTTGCCTAATTGAAGCAGTTTTGTGTGGGTTTACGATTTTTAATCGATTAATTTTGATGATCCGAATTGTTGTTATCATTTGTCGACTTTGATGACTTCTTTTTCGGGATTTTTGGGAATATCCATTTTGATGGATTCGGTATCGATTTTTATGGTTTTAATTCACGTCTTCGTATGTGAATTTTTGATGATTGATTGTTTCTACAATCATTTCTATGGTTTGTCACTTTAAAATACAAAAGTTTCTATACTAGTAGTAAATACTAAAACTCTTTCATCAAAACGATTTCGACACTATTTTAAATATAAAGCTCGTTTCTAAATCCGTTTTCCAATCTATTAGTATATACAAACCTTTTACCTCATTCGTATGAGAAATCTAATTAAACGACTTAGTAAAACAAGTGGTATGAAACGCTTGCGTTTACTTCATCGGTTAATTTTTGGACTTGTTCGATTGAAAATCTTGTGACAATTTTCGAGTGGAAATCTACAATTTGTTCGTGAATATTTAAGTTAAGTTAGTGGTTATGGGACATGAAGCTAAACTCATTTATTTACTAGCTTAGTGTAATCGGCACTTCTTGATGATCGATGATGATCATTTCATGGTTTAGACTAGCGATTTGTGATGTCTCTTTGTCCACGTGGGGGACTGTACCCCGATTTATGGAGTTTCGTCTCATTTTTATAGGCTAGCGACCTATGGTTTTATGGTGTTCGGTTCATCGGGCGTAACGCTGTATTACGTCATTGTTCAGGCTTATTGGAGTTCAGTTCATCGGGCGTTCGCTGTACTACGTCGTTGTTTCATATTATTTGAGTTTGGTTCATCGGGCGTTCGCTGTACTACGTCGATGTTCCAGATTATTTGTGTTTTGGCTCATCGGGCGTTCGCTGTACTATGTCGTTGTGCCTGATTTTTTGGGTTTGGTTCATTGGGCGTAACACTGTACTACATCGATGTTCTGGATTATTTGAGTTTCTGGTTCCTCGGGCATTCACTATACTACGTCGTGGCACCGGCTCTATAGTTAGCGACCATGGGTTAGCGACCCGTTTGTGATGCACGTGTTGGTGAGTTTTCATGCTCCAGTTTGTGATAGGCCTTCCCCCTTTTTGTGATTTCTGGATTTCTAGTTGATGATTTCTAGTATTTATGTTTCACCAATTTTGATGATAGGCATTGATGGGCTCAATAAATATTTGTGTTTTGGTGAATAATTTAAAGAATGCGATTCTTTTTGGATGTTTGAGATGATTTGAGATATTGTATGATTTTTGTTGTTATTTGATGTATACTTGTCATAGTATGGAATTATTGTTATCATACGTTTTAGTTATATCTCTTATCCTATCTCATTTTATCTGATATTTATAGCTAGGCTGATCCGTTTATTATTTTCTTCTTAAATAATACTCGGGTCAGATCGAGGTATTTCAGGTGCTCCTACTTTACTTCTTATCAGGGTCCTTCACCCGACTTTTGGCTAACTACTTTAACATAGTAGTTTTTGTTAGTATACATTTGAGATAGAGACTCCTTAATGTATACTTATTCTTTTTTCTAGCACTTGTATCTATTCTTTTGTTGATGTAGTGGATCTTATATGACCACTATTTTGATGTACACTTTTATGACATATATTCATATCTGATTCCACCTTTGTGATTTGAATGTCTGTGACTAATTTGTGTTATGCTTATTTCTATATTTGTTTCCGAAGTCCGTATAGCGACTATGTGGTAGCTTTGAGTTTGTATTTGATATGTCGGATTTCCTCTTGAAACGAAATGTAAGTTATATTATCTGACATATCGGTACTCGCACAAAGCAATTACACAGATGGTCACTCCTCAACAGCATTATTCTTCGTGCTAGTCAACGGCATTACCCCATAGTGTCCTTGGCTAGTGTGAGTATAGAGGTGGGGGCGTCATAGCTTATTATCGGAGCCAAAACTTTGGAACAATGTAGAATAATCTAGCAAGGATCATTGTCCTAAGTCTTTCTTAGGAATCGTGCCATAGGATTTAATTCGAGTCTTTGTACTGTTCTATCCTATTTCTTTTTATGGTGCCTTGTTTTATCAATCAAGTTTGGTTGATATACATTTTGTGAATAACCCTTTTCCCTCTTCTTTCTTTCTTAAAGAAGAGAAATGGTTAGACCAGGCCGTCCCAGCGCCGGTCAATCTAGTGCTACTCCTCAGGACGGAGTATTTATGTCTTCTTAACAACTCTTGGATCTTGTGAACAACGCCCAAGCTGCCGGACCCGTTCCAGCGCCTACTCACCCTAAATCCGGGTTTGCACGCTGGTGCAGAGATTATACCGCTTTGGGTTGAAGGCCATTCAAGGGTTCCAAAAACCTTATAGAAATCCAAGCATGGCTTAGATCATGCGATCACATCTTTTCCCGCATGGATCTTATTGGTTCACTTCGAGTCCATGTGGCTTCTAGCATGCTCCAAGAAAGAGCATTAGATTGGTATGAGCTTTTGATTTCGGAAATTATTGAAGCGGATCTTACTTGGGAGCTATTCCGGGAAAGGTTCGAACTGAAGTTTGTGCCGGAAGCTGAAAAAGTAACTTTAGCTCGGCGCTTTATTGACCTTGTTCAAGGTGAATCTTCTGTGACCGACTACGTCGCATCTTTTGAATCTCTCTCTAAATATGGGGTTGAATATATTAATACGCCATTTAAGAAAAATCAGAGATTTGTTTATGGGTTGAATAAGAATCTCAAAAAGCCTTTACTTTTGAAACTAGAAGTTTCTTTCGATCAGCTTATAGATATCGCTCTTCGACTTGAAGAGGCCGATAAAGAAAGTGATGTTGAAGTTTGGGTGCCAAACAGAACTTCAACAATAACATGAAGAGGCCTATTAAGTTCAAAGGTCCTAATCCCAACAAGAAAGGGAAGCAAGAAAATTTGGTAGCAAATACTCCTACCTCTAGTCGTGGACGATGCTACAATTGTGGTTCTACGGACCACTATGCAAATGAGTGCCCAAAACCATTTTTTTGTCCTTATTGCAAAAGTTCGGGCCATCTTATATCTACATGTCCCATACTCCAAAGTAGGAGAGATGGAGAGTTGAATGTTGTGCAAGCTCCTTGTGATACTTCTCTTGGTCAAGGTATTTTTCTTTCTATCCTTGATGGCATTATTTTATTTCTTGATCTTCCTATTTGATTTTTTTGATATGGGTGCGTCCCACACTTTTATATCAAAAGAACTTGTTGATTCTTTTTATTTATATATTATGGGCTTGATGACTTCATTGAGAATTGCGAATCCGGTTGGTGGATCCGCAACACTCAGTTTGCTTTGTGACAATGTCGAGATTATTTTATGTGATTATTCTTTTCGAGCCGATTTGCATGTTATGCATTACTTAGGCTTTGAAATTGGTTTTTGGGAAAGGATTGGCTTGATCATTACGAAGCCCACATCATATGTCCTGAGCGGACTATATAGCTTCGACATTCTCAATATGTTAAGCAGATTTCTATTGCTTTTAAAGATTTTGATTTCCAAATTTTGTAACGACCCATAAAATTTTGATTGGTTTTAATAACGTATTTAACTAAAATTTTGTGAAATTTTTAAATAATTGAATTTTGAAATAAATTTTTTATATTTGGAATACATATTTAAAAACATAGCAATTGGTATATTTTCATCAAAAATATGGAAGTTTATTTTATTGTGTAATTCTATTTCAACTTAAATCAGTTGAAATTTGATTGAAATAGATTTATTTTGTAACGTATCGGGTTTTGCCCGCTCGAAAATCAACATCCGTACTTCACATTGTACTAGAATGCCGCAGATTCGACCGTTCAAATCCGATTCGCCGGAGCTATAACACAATTAAGTAAACAACACAGCGGAAGAAAAGAATAATACATTGATATACAATATCTGATACAACAGAGTGATACAATGAATATCAATATACATCAGAGATGATACAACAAATAACAGCGGAAAAGAAAAGATAACAACAGCAGCGGAACAATATCAATAGAAGTGATAACTCCAAAATGATCTTCAGACAAGAATGAATCCACAACTCCAAGATAAGCAACTCCGATGAATGAACTAGCTCCAGATAATCTACTAAACCTGAATATCTGAAAACCCCAACTCTAGACTGCTCGTGTGGAAAATTATGAGCACCCAGAGTTTAGGAAAGGAACAATAAACTCCAGATCAGTCATGGGACTGGTGTGAGCAACAAAAACAGTTTATCTTTAAACACTCAACAAAAGATTTTAAACATTGAAATCCGCAATGCTTTTGGAAAATGAAACTACCATAAGACCTCCCGCCACACACACAATGCAAACGCAGAATTGGAGGAGATTTCTTCTTATGATAGTCAAAGATGCTTACTACGCAAAATCAATTGGATATTATTATTAGTGCATAGTGCAGAAAACATTTCGAAAGTATAATATTAATCTTAGCCAACATACGACCAGTATCGTATGCCTACTATAGCTACTATGTTCAATAGCAGGTTACCGCCACATTCCATAGCAGGTAATACAACTAAAACCGTACAAGGCTCGTATTGTTTCTTTGGATTTTCCAACAAATAGTCAGGCTAAGGAACTTCCTTCCGCCGCATGGGATCGCCTCTGGCGGGACGTCCCGAGAGACAAACTGCTCTCTGCCAAACAAGGCCGGGTTACCCCTGTAACAAGTAACTCACGACTATGCCATCCCCCGGTCCTTTGGGACCTTTATCCGAGCGCTCGATATCCAACATCACACATCATAAAGAAGGTGTATCCACATGAGTAAGTATCAGGGCTCCATACCATAATACCACCCCTTTCCAGAAGGAAATGACATACCCTAAAGGGCGCGACCCTCATTACCTTGCTGCAACATTCCTGTTTCGACCATTTCTGGGTTGTGAGGCCCTGACGAAGTCTCGTCCACAAAGCTACGCTTTTTCAAAAAGCCACGCTTTGGGTCAACAGATGATCAACCTATGATCACAAAGATAAATGATCAAATAAATGATCATATCGCAAATGATCAAACACCGATCATCACACAGCAACACTCAGCATGCCACATTACCAAATTGGGAATATATCGCTGATAAATTTCAACTACATAACCTCTGAGCTCGTACGTCTCAGAGAAGGGTGTTAAGCTAAGAGAATAAATTCTCCGCCACCAACATATATGTATTTGAAAGAAATCGGCTTTATATCTCAAAGTGTAATGTCAGACATGTATCCATACAAGTCTGTTCCGGGATCGAACAGAATCGAAGGCACTTCTCACGAAGCCCTTGAAAATCTGGATAATTTCCAATCACGTCCGGACTTCCCGTCACTAAGGGTGATAAAACCTCTATATCGGGGATCAGCCGATGCAGAGTAACTCGACGGTAATCCTTTCGTTTTCAAAAATATCCGGTCTTCAACACCGGTCTTCAAATGCGATCCATATCGACGTATCACATATTCGGAATGGGTTATACGACCCAAAGGTCCTCTCCCGGCTAAACCGAATAGTGAGCGTAATATTTAAAAACATATGGATATTGGGATTTCAATTAAGTCGCAACTTATTACCCAAAATCTTTCTTTTCAAATGGTTTAACAAATTACCATTTTAAATCTTTAAACAAAAAGATTCAATCTTTACGGTTTAAACAGTTTCCACACTTTAATCCTTTAAACAAAAGATTCATTCACAGATTTTCCAAATTAATTTCCATTTCAATTTGATTAACTCGTTAAATCTTTAAATCAAGATTTAACTTATAGCTTTCAAAACAATCCCATTTCAAATGATTTAAACCAATCATTATTTTAAATCTGTTAAAGATAACAGATTCAAATCATAGCTTTTCAAAACAATTCATTCATAACTTGGAAAACCACTTCAATTCAATATTGAAATTCCTTTAATTAAACTGGAATTTCATTCCTTATCTGAAAGCTTTTATTCTTTTGAAAACAAATAGTTTCATTTCAGAAAGTCTGATTCATTCATACAAGTTGAAATCTTTGGGTTAAATCTAAATTCTCAAAATTATACTTTTAAATGGTTTAAATTCAGATAAACACATTTATAACATTTTCAATCTCTAGTTTCAAATCATAGGATTCAATTTCAAACTTGAATTCAAATTTAAATCAAATTATTTAAATTTTCAAAACTCGATTAAGTTATTCAAAATAACTTTTATCTTTGAAATTCCATTTCAAAAGCTTTTCACTTTAAACCCGAATTTCCAATTTCAAAATCAATTGAAATTAAAATTTCAATTTCAAAAACATCAAATTTAAATTATCTATGACTTAACCGATTTCCACGTGAAATCCATATTTGTGTGTGTAAAAGTGTGGTCCAGGGGTTTCACACACAATAGTGCAACATCATAAATCATCCCAGATCAGGATACAGAAATATAGTTGATAAACGATATAGCTATAACGCTTATCGTTCATTCACAGATCACAGATATATATCACAGATAAGTAAATTTCAGATCACAACATAAATCAGGGTGTATCACAAAGCATCATATATCAGGGATATCAAATAATTCACATTCAAAAGAATCCAAACATCCGTAAGTAAGATAATTTAATTATCTGATAAATTTAAATCGGATGTATCAATTACTAATCCGGTTAATTATCATAATTTAATTACAAATTATTTGAAAATCTTTCTTTCAAATTTATTAGTTAACCCTTAATTATTAACTAAGCATTTCTAAATCAATGAATCAATTAATCTTTAATTATTAAATTAATCTCGATTAATTGCCATTATTAATTAATCCTTTGATTTATTAACAAATAATTAATTCACATTTTAAATTATCATTTAATTAATTACATTCAGTAATTATTTATTTATTACTTCTCTAAGTAATTTTTATTTTCAAAATCGTCAAGTGATTATTAATTTAAACTTAGGTAATTAACTTGAACATTTTCAATCCCTTTATAAAACTAACTTTTAAAACCTTTAAATTTACAAATTAAAGCCATTCTTTGTTATGAAGGGATTTAAATCAAACTTTTTAAATTCAAATATTTAAACTTATTAAGAAATATTTTAACTTTTAAACTTTTTTTTATTTCACAAAATCTGGATTTAATACTTAAATTAAACCTCAGTTTTACATCAATTACAAATTTAAACTTAATAAATTTAAAAACTGTAAAATTTCCACTGTTTAATACTGGAACATGACTGACCCGAGACCATTTCCACTTTGCTTCGAGAAAACATTGAAATTACCCAAGCTAAAACTAAATCTACCCGAGTACGGTACTCGAGTTAAAACTGGTACTGTTGATTCTGTGTTAAACTAACCTACCCGAGTTCACTAAATTTTTGCTTCGAGAAAAATGAGGATCCACTCGAACCAAGCGACGAGATTACTCGAGAAATTCTCGAGTTAATTTCACCTGTCAACCTAGACAAACACCACCAGATCTCGACTGTGCACGTGCACCGAGGGTCCGACCACGTCCGGTCATCTACGACCACCTCCACATCTCGACGATCACCTCTACGTCCATTCCCAGACCTCCGATCATCTTTCCAGTCTCGAAATCGAAATCGAGTACCTGCCATGGAATTGGAACAAAATCCACAACCTGGAACTACGCCGTACTCCAAACTCCGACCACGAGAGGCCACTAAACTCCGGCCAAAGCCTCGTCTACCTCCCCTCTTCGACACCTCAAAAGCACGCTACGCTCGATCATGCCTTGACGTCGAACGAGACAAAAACCCATAGCCATACAAAACTAGGTCACCAGTTTTCAATTGCTTCCCGCCGCCACCACGTTGATCTGCCGACCAGTCCCCCATTTTTCCACGAACCCCTGGTCACTCCTCTACCTCCAGACCAAACCACGACATCACCAGTCAACTACATCGACCACGGCAACTCAAAATGCTTGAAACAGTGAAACTGGAACTGCTCTTCAACCCAAGCTTTAAAAATTGTAAATCTTGTCTTAAAAATTCTATTTTAGTATGTAGTTTCTCCTGATACAACTGAATTCTTAAAACAAAAACTTTGTTTTTTACACATATTTAAAGTTGTACAGACTTTCTTTAGTTACCAGAGGAAATGATAGGTTGTTTTAGCTTTACATATTTTTAACACTTAAATTACAACCAAACAAACAACTTGTATTTACATCCTAAGTTAAATCAGTTGTTAGATCAAGTGATGGAGGTTGATTTTCCTATCTACAAAAACATGATCACAGGTACAGGGTATCACAGAAACAGATTTCACACAGACTTGGCACAACATACATATATACAAGATATATATACCATCACAGAGGAAAACATACTTTATCTAAACTTAGGTTATATTTTTAAAAAAATATGTTACTCACCGTGCTTTGAAGAAGAACAGAATTGATTTTGAAATGTTAAACCAGGCTTGACATTTTACTAACTGCAGCTCCTCTTTTTGATCTCTGATTCGAATTGGTTCAAGTTGTTTTAAGTTGAAGTTTTTCTTGTTTAAGTTTGAAACTATATTCACTTCAGTGTTGCATAACTTATGGACGAACTGATGTTGAGGGGTTGGTATATAGGAGAGAAGTTGACAGGGTATGATATTTTGTACAATCTATATCAGATATTTTTTTCTTTGGTTTGGAGCTGATATGATAATATTCATGCGTGCATTAATTGTGTTGTACCAACATAAGCAGAGATTTTTGTTCTCTTGGTGGCTTGTTTTACATTGTGGTGGTGGCTGATATGATATTTTCATTTAATTGCCTTTGTACAAACACATATATTTATTTGGTTCCTTCTTTTGCAAGTGTTTCATTTGTTTACTTGACTTCATATTCGTATTTGCTCTACAAGCTTTTGCTTTATCTAAGTGCTTTGCAATATAAATAAATTTCTATTTTAAATTGGATGTTAGGATTTATTCTAATATTTCTTATTATCATATATTATTAAACCATTTATTTCTAATCCATTCACATATATATCCACATATATACAATATTTAAATTTTAAATGATTTAATACATGATTTATTGGGTTTCGGGAAACTCGCAATCCATTTATCGTTTTATATCACAAATTTTAATTCAAAAATTCAATTAATTATCAATTTAAATTTATATAAAATTCGGGGTCGTTACATATTTCAAAACCTAAATATTTTTCTATAGAAAATTTCTAAACCATCTTCTAAGTGAGGCATCATCTTTCGTTTTTCCAAAATTGGATTTCTATTGCTCCGTTTATCTTAATTCTGGCAAAATAGTAGCATTTTCGGTACCGATTATCGACTTTTGATCGGATGATCATACCACTAATATCTGCATATCGTTTTGATCGCCTCGTCCTGCTGATCTTAGCGGTATATTTATCCTTATATTTTGAGTTCCGGTACGTGACGGAAACGATAAAACTTGACATCGTATCGGTACCGAAATTGGTGACTTTTGATTTCCTTGCTTTCAAATTTGAACCGTGGCTACGGTAATAAAATTTGCTTTAAATTTTCTCTTTTTCCAACTGTATCAGACCGTTGCCATTTCCAATTCACATTGCTTTACCTCTGGGTTAATTGGAAACGTAGAATATTAAAAGATCATTTAACATATATAGCCTTGGTTCTGAATTTACCTGCATACATTCTTCTTCTCAAATCTCTCCATTTTTTTTCCTCTTTTATCTCCTGGCTGTTCCTTCCTTTCTCCACCCAATCCTGCAAGGCAGCGCGCACAACCTTCCCGATCTTCCTCAAGCGTCAAACCCAATAGCCGAATTCCTCCACACAAGCAACCATCACCACCTCCTCTTCCTAGCCTGACTCGTGCTCACCCAGGCTTGTTGCGCCGACTTCCGCCTTCACAGCCCGCTTGCCTTCTCCTTGTTATAGCCGAATACATGTTATATGTATATAGGTGAGTTATATATAATATATATATCATGCGGTTGATGTTTTGATTTTCGAATAGGTTCTATTTATATAAAGTGAACGAGTATAAAGTCTATATCTATTTATGAAAGGTGCAAGGTAATATACTATTATAAATAGTGTGGTTCGAAATATTGTCTGCATATGTTTTGTCGCATATGTTTTGTGAGTAATATGAGTTATAAATTTCAATATTGAAACTATTACATTTCACTGTTAAAGTATATAGAGGTTTTGTATTTGGAAGTTATATGCACTGTTAGTATTTGTTTATATGAATTTGGGAATGACCATATATACTTTGTTACTTTTAAATAAAGGTTCTACATATATTGGTTACAAATCTGACTTATATTTTATAAAGGTTGTTGTATATGTTATACAGTATTTCCAGTTACTTATATATATTATAAGTTGTATTTGTATAAAGTTAATATATTAATTTTTATAGGTATGTAGGATAGTTTAAGTTTTCGCATATCACACGTGCTGTTATATTTTTTTTATATAAGTTTAAAGCTATCTATTAGCTATAATATATGGTTTATATACTATATTCTTTAAGTTACGTATAACGATAAACTGTTTATATTGATTTTTGATAAATACTGATTTTAAAATGTTAAGTATATAAGTTATGTAAATTTATGTGAGTTTATAACAGTTCAAGTATATATGCGCATATGTGTATATTAGGGTATGCTTTATAAAAAGTGTTATAGCGTATATTTATATTAGTTATAATTATTTTAGTTCATTCTTTGATATATACGTATATGATAGTGTCTATATAGGCATATGGGTTTGTATATGTTTACTTGTCTGCATATAAATTTATATACAAATGTGTATGCATCTGTTAGCTTTCAAATTTATATATCTTTGATTTTCAATATCTGAGTTTAAGGATAATGGTTTTAAAATCTTTATATTATTTAATAGTTGTCTTAACTAAAATACTGGATATATATATAATGTATGTAACCTCGGTTATATCAAAACTGATTTTATTTGATTCTCATCGATTCCCATTTTATCAGTTTTTGGCCCGTCGTGCTTGTTTCCTTCATCAAATTCGTGCCTATCTCACTTTGTGCTTGGATTCGAAACTCGTTTCATCTGTCAAATCTATCTAGCCACGAAAGGTGAGCAATCACTCACGATTAATGTTCTTTTATTTATTAAATTTGATTTCAATTGAAACAACAATTGAAATATGCTGTTGTTAGTTATTTACATTGTTATATATGCTATTGACTGTATCTGTTCACCTGTAACATCATTATCTGTTATTTATATTGATGATATATGCCTGTTATATTATTATTTCGTATCTGTTATCACTCTGCAAGTTCCCTATTAGTATAGAATTCACTATGGGTTGAAATGATACATACCCGAATGGACTTTAGAATTGGAGAAAATCGTTATGGGTTGAAATGATAAACCCAAGCGATTTTCAAGTGATTGAATTTAGGATTACGGGTCGAAATGATATCTTCCTGTATATATTTAAATTACGGATTGAAATGATAAATATCTGTATCACTTGACCATAGGATAGGAAATTTTATACAGACACTGTTGGTCCATATATAAATATTTTGAAAATAAATTCTATGGTTTTGGAAAGAAATTGATGGTTTTAATAAATGTTGATTCTTAAATTAATATATATATATATATAAATGGTAATGATATATATAGCTTTAATAATAATATTTAATTTAATTAAGATTGATCTAATACATATAATATGTTTAAGTGTTTAAATTTATATTTCAAAGTAGATTTTGGTAATAATTTGAATAAGTGAAGATTGGGAAGATAATTTGAATTTAAGTAAAATTGTATCTAACTAAGAATTCTACTTAATTAAATCGACTTGAACTATTGAATTTGAAGTTTAAAATTTGATTTTATAACTTGATTTTTGATTTAAAGTGATTAAATGGATATTCCAAGTTTAAAGAAAATCGAAGGAAAAATTTAGTTTAAAAGTAATTTAAGGTTATATAAATAATACTGAATTTATTAAGTGAATATTTCAAGACTAAATAATAATGAGGTTAAATCAAGATCTATATGAAGCTGTAAAACTTTGAAAGGTTGAATATTAAAGCTTTGAAAAATATTGGAATCTAAATGGTTTATTTTGTGATTCAGATCTGTATTTGAAATCAATATAATTTGAATTTGTTATTTAGAAACAGGATTGAATTAAAATGGATAAATCTAGATTGAATTAAATTTGAATTGGAACTCGAGTTGATTTGAATCAATTTGTGAAATTGAGGAAATATTTATATATTTAATGAAAATGATATCTTGGTTTTGAAGTATAAATTAGTTCGAAATGACCACGGTGTTATAGTGTATATTTCTACATTGTAGATAGCAAACATCCCTTAAGTTAATTGTATTTCAGTTGATATTTCACTTGAGTTGGATTTATTGATATAAGAATGTTAATCTTGACTCGAGTGTTTTGTGTTTTGCTTTACGCTCGGGTCAGACTGAGTGATACAGTATTTGAGACTCACCTTTGGAGTTTGGAGCTTCATTTGGAGATCCAACTATCGATTCAGCTTTCAGCTTTTCCAGTTGATTTGTTCAGAGAGGTCATCTATTCATACTGAAGACTTCACTATATTTGAGATATTATGTTGTATTTTATTTTTAACTCAGATGTTTATATAGTAGCTTCATGAACTACTATTTTATCTATTCCACTGCATATTATTGTATTTCTCTGTGTCTATGATTCTGTGATTGATTTATTTACTATATATGCTGAGTTTTGCCAAATTTTATATTAACAATCTGATATTTTGAGCAATTCAAGTCCGACATGTGCGGATGCGAATGGTTGAAAATACCGGGTCGTTACAGTTGGTATTAGAGCTAGGTTTTAGGCAAAAATCAGCATATAGAGTAAAATTCAATTACAGAATCACTTTCGTTCGAGCTTGAATTCCTTCTCCTTTGACTCGGTTTGCTTTGAATTTTGGAACGTTCCCTTCGGTTTCAAAGTCCATTCGTGTCTCCCCTATTCGTGTCTATTTGATTCTGGAGTATCCCATAACTCCACTTCGAATGATCTCTATAATAAATCGGCGGTCTCGCTAATCTTTGAATGAATTGTGAAGGGGTGAAACTCCTTTACAATTGGCATCGATTCACCGAAGATTTATGTATCATCGGTTTAGATGCTACTATCTCTTGTTATGTCGAATTCTATATCTGGCGATCGAATGTCGATTTGCCTTAGAATTCTGCACCGATCTTATTTTGAAATCACGGTTGACCGGTTAAGGTCGCCCCTGATTTATATAAGTATATCCATCTTCTATTTTTGTAATTTAATGACCTAATCATCGATTGAGCCTATCTTCGAATCAGAATTCTATTTGATTAGAGTCCCTCTAATCTGAATCTCTATCTTTTTTTTGAAATCCATTCTTAAATCATCCTTTGAAAATCGAGCTTGTTTGTACTTTAGAAATAGTTTTATATATCGAAATTATTATCTTGATAAATATGATTTTATTCTATATATAAAAGTGAAAGTGTTTTCGATAAGGATTATATATACCTTTTAAAAATGAGAATTTGAAGTTTTAAAAGGATTTGAAATTTTGAAAATTATATGAGAAATTGATTTATATAAAAATAATTTATAACTGAAGGGTTTTAATTTGAAACTCGAGAGATTGAATTCCGGTGTTTTGGAATTGATTTTAAGATTTTGAAAATATATAGTAATACAATTTGAAAGTATTTTCCGAATAAGAAATGTTTCTAATGACTTCAAATGAGTTCCAATAATTTCGAAGAAATTTCAAAGAAGTTTTTAAGAAAATAGAAGTCCAGAACTCACTTATGTCGCTGGAGAATAATTTCGGTGATGAGTGCACGCATCATCGACATTGATTTTCGAGTTTCAGAGTGGGGGAGAGGCCACTTTAGTAGCATTGCTACGGGAGTGATTTTGCACAACCAATTTTGATTTCAAATTTTGAAGTATGATTTGATATTCGAAAGATATATGTATATGTATTTGAAACGATTTGAAATGAGCCAGTGTTTAGTCCTTGAGTTTTGGATTTGATTGGATATAACCCTATCTTTTGGAATTGATTTACTGATTTGTTGGTGATTTCCAACTCTTGGATTGAAATATGATTTCTTCGACTATTTTGAAGGTTCGAGTACTTCCAAATCAAGGTTAACTTTTCAAAGCTAAGTAATTTTGAAAAGTATAAAGTATATAAGTTTGGTATGTATGTTTAAAGTACGTAGTAATATGATTTAAATTAGTTGAAACTGTTTTGTTAAGTAAATGAATAAGGCTATTTTAAAATTTTCTAATATGAAATTTAGATTTGAAATGTTTTGAAAAGAATTTGGTCTTCAAAATATTTTGAATAAAATTTAGTTTAAATGTTTTAACTTAGTAACATCTTTATGAAACTATATATTTAACAAGTTGGAATAAATACATAAGTTGTACGTATGCTGTTTTATTCGCATAATTAATTTGATCCAGGTTTGAGTACACAAGTTCAAGGTGAATTACACCATTTCGTGTTAGGATTTTTCATTTGATTCTTGATGGCGAATATTTGATATGGATATTTGGCTTGATTCTAGAATTCTCTATCATAGTATATGGCTATGCAAGGAGACTGATGGCTTCTAGTCGAGAAACCATATCGAAATCCGCATTAGAGAAGTCGAATGGACAATACTAGTTTGAAAATGAACTTGTGTGATCGAGCGAGCGATCAAATGTGATTTTGTGAAATGATGACTTATGTACATCTTATATTCTAATATCATTGATATACTTGACGCAGATATTGGAAGTTGTTGGGTTGGATATCTTTGTAATTTAATTGGGATTCTTTCTTTTATGAAGAACTACAATCAATTTAAAACCATTTTTCAAAACTATTTTTCTTTTATTCTTCTCAAACAAACTGTTTTACTCTATTTTACATACAAACTATTTTATATACAAAACTATTCTAAAAAAAATCTTTTAGTAAGCAAAGATGTTCAATCCCATATGGCTCTTCATGCAGTGAAATTTATTTTTAAAATTTTTGATTTCTGATATAAGATGGACCTTATGTAAATATAAGATGATTTTGAAAACCATTGATTTTGGAAATGAATTGGTTGACTTAAATTTTGTTGATTTAGAAATTTGGATTATTTTCTAAACTTATGATTTTGGAAACTGTATTGATATAGAAACAAATTGAAATTGAGAACCTTGTGTTACTAAATACTTGATTTGGGAGTTATCGAACTTATATATAAAAATTGGTTTGTATAAGTATGATGTTGATTCGAAAACTATGGATTTGAAAAGGTACTCAATTTGAAAAGTGAAATCTTATATAATTGAAGTCTATATAAGTGTGATTTGATATACTATTGATTTTGGAAAGTATTTGATTTGAAAATGAAATCTTATATATAATGCACTTTATATAAGTATGATATTTGAAAGTGATTTGAAAAGGTACTATATGATACATATTTTCGAAGTAAAGATATGGAAAGTGCCTTATGCTTGATATCCGCTTTGTGGCCACATTGTGGATTCATTCTATCGATATTTCTCTGATTTTTGGTTTTTCGGATATGATACTCGAGTTTCCATCGAATTCCATGGCAATATCCATAGTCTTACGAGCGCAACTTCATGGCGTAATCGCAGGGTTGGGGGGCGGCCTACGGGTATGGATGTTTCCTGGGAGATCCAGGCGTAACCATTGTGTATCTGCGATCTATTGGGTTGCTTGGTAGCGTAATCAGCAGGGGCTGCGAGAGCCTAGGGTACGGATGTTTCCTGGGAGATCCAGGCGTAACCATTGTGTATCTGCAGTACTACCAGTCTTCATGGCATAATCGCAAGGTTGGGGGGCGGCCTACGGGTACGGATGCTTCCTGGGGGATCCAGGCATAACCATTGTGTATCTGCGATCCATGATCGACATGTTTTTTTTTGGATTGTACTTTCCATATCTGTTTTTAAAAGTTTTCCAGTATTTTCACTGGGTGTTGAAACAAGTCTACTAAGTACCTAGAGAATTCTAGCTTTGCGCCTGATCAACGCACTGCCAGAGTCTACAGGAACGAGGATAAACTTGTTGAAACATCGAGTTATAAAAGTATTTTCGAAAGGAAATTTGTTTCGTTATAAAGGTATTTTATCATAAAAGTATTTCCAACAAAGAAATTTTGTATTAATATTTGAAATTGAAATTCTTATGGTTTGAATTAATTATTCATGCCCGATACTACTCTTTTGAATCTACCTTATCTGCTCAGCTTTATTTATTCACCTATATTCTGTTTTCCAAATCCTCCTTCTTTTCCTTGTTGACTATATCCTTTTTAAATATTTCCAAATCCTCCTTTTTAAATACATGGTTTAATAGTAAATTATAAGTGTTATAAATATTTTTGAAGTTATTAGTTAAATAAAACATATTTAAAGTAAATGAGTATTGATTTATTAATAATATTTGAAAAGTATCTTGAAATGAAATTTATGAATTATGGATTTAAACGTTTTCAATAGCTTCTTTGTAAAAATAAGTAATAATGTAAATAATTGCTTTCAAATAGTTTTCATATATTTATAAAGGTATTATTTAAACATATAAATGGTATTTATAAAGGAAGCAAAATTTTTACAAATTGGTTTTGAAAAGTATTAAAGATAATTGATTTGCACATGAAGCTTTCAAATGAATATTTCAAGTAAAATTTATATATATAGTTTCAAATTAATTGTTTAATCTTGACATTCAATCTATTTTTCTTTCTGGTTGTTTCTATTCTCCTACCTTCTTCCTCATTTTCTTTTGTGGACATCCTCATGGGAGGACGCCCAACTGGGTTCCCGCCTGGAATGAGATCAATGCGGAACTCGATCGCCCGCTTGGGTGGCAAACCCGAAACCGGCTCGAAAACATCAAAGAAGTCACAAACAATCGGAATACGAGATATATCATCATCATCTCGTGAGTCAAGAGAATATAAAACCATTTCGGAATTATCCACATCCCGAAGAACAAAAGATAGCTGAGTTGGCGAATCCGGATGTCGAAGATATATAATTCTCTCCGAACAAATAATCCTGGCATCATATCTCACTAGCCAGTCCATACCTAATATCATATCAAATCCCAGACAAGAAATAACGTGCAAATTCGCACGAAAAGAAAAGCCACATAAAACAATCTCAACATTATCACAAAGCAAGCTAAGGGTCGCGAATCCCCCAATAGGATTCGCAATCCTCAATGAAGTAACCATACAAGAAACATCCAAAGATAAATCATCAATAAGCTTCTTCGATACGAAAGAATGTGAAGCGCCCGTATCGAAAAGAACTCGTATACCATGGTTATGAAATAAAATAGAACCTTCCAAAATAGATGGAGATATACCTTTGGGCTGAGAAGGACCTTCAGAAGCCTTGGCAGCGTTAAGCTTGCCTGACTTAGCACTACCAGGAATAGTAGGACAAGTGGAAACATGATGACCTTCCTTCTTGCAATAGCGGCAAAAGAGAGGCTTAGGACAAGCTCGAATAATATGATCCGGAGAACCACAATTGAAACACTTCCGAAGGGAAGGTGTTCCAGCAGACTGGGACTGAGGATTAGCACCAACCGTCTTCCTCTTCTTAGAAGGAAAAGACTTCTTTTGAAATAGAAACTGCTTTTTGTTGGGGTTTTTGGAAACCTCAACATCCTCACTACTATCACACTCCTTCTCGACGGCTTCGAGATGAAGTGCCGAATCAACCAATTCTTCAAAAGAAAGCTTAAACTGGAGCAATAAGGTCTTCTTAAGATATTTCTTAAGACCAGAGACAAACTTCAAATTTTTCTTATAAGAAGTGCTAATGAATTCAAGACCATACTTTGATAAAGCCTCGAAAGATGCAACATATTCAGAAATGGAAGACTTCCCTTGCTTCAACTCAAGGAAGCGACGGGTCAATAAAACTTTTTCAGATTCAGGAACGAATTTAAGCTCAAATCGCTCCCAAAATTGAGTCCAAGAAAGAGTAGCCTCATCAATTTCGGCTATAAGGAGCTCATACCAATCAAGGGCACGCTCTTGCAATAAGCTAGAAGTTACAAGAACTCGATCATGGTCAGAAAGATCCATGCGAGAGAAGATACGTTCACAGGTGCGAATCCAAGCTTGGACTTCAAGAACGGATTCGGAGCCTTTGAATGGCTTTCCTCCAAGATGAGCGAAATCACTGCACTGACGTGCAAAGGCAGACTTGCGAGGTGGAGACACTCGAGCAGGAATTGAAGGCTGAGTGCTCCTAAATAACTCCAAAAACTGATCATCAGACATATAAACACCATCCGGATGTGAGCCACTGGATTGCCCAGCATCCGAACGTCGTCCCCTGCCTCTTCCAGCCATACGCTGAAAGATAAGATGAGAAAAGATCATTCAAAAGGCAGATATCATTAATTCAATTATGGAATACTACGGAATAAAAATGCATTCCTAGACGTATTCCCAAAATTATATCTACCCCAAAGGCACGGTGATTCAAAGATTCGTAACATTCGTAATACACTTTGATGTACCGTAATATGTGTCTCTGTTCTATGTTTATCATATTTTGTTCTGAACTCAGCTCTGATACCAAGCTGTGACGCCCCACTCCGAGAGCCTCATTAACAAAGGGTATTATATGGATAATACCGTCTGCTAATGCGGACAATAGAGTATAATGGAAGCGACCATGTGTAGTCTTACTTTAACTATCTACTGAACACGCCGAAAAGTGGTTTTTATCATCTGATGTGGTTCGACAAGTTCAATAAATACTTAAAGCAAAACTGCAATGGCTATAGGATCTACCAGAACAAAATGTAACAACTCAAATGTAATATACATCACAGAACAGTGGATCATCATAAACACATATACTGATACATAACAAAGTATACAAAACAATACTTCTTAAGTGGTATAGCAAACCACAATATACAGGCGAATCCAAAAGAATACATATCAGAGTTACAATAGATAAGGACTACACAAAAAGCTATAACAAAAAGAAGCTAGCGGAGTAGTCCATGCGGAAGCAAAATAGGCTAAGTCCAAATGCACCTAACCTGAAACATCTCGGTCTGACCCGAGTATAAAATACACGGGTCAGTCTAAATAACAAATCAGTTAGATAAACTGAACAGCAATAAACCTGCAAGGTTATATAGTATAACAAATATCTCTAAAGGAGATAACTCAATCATCTAACATAAGATGAATCATAACAAAACAAGCCTCATATCATCGGCATCTCAACAAGCAAAGGATATCATATCCCAAATCAAGTTAAAAGGCAAATAACAAATACCAATGAAGGAACACAAGTTCAACTAGATGATCGCTACATATCATGCGGCTCAAAAAGACCAACACCGAAAGGCGATGCACTAGGGAATATAAATATCAATCAAAACAACAAAAGGTGGCTCGAGCTCAGTACTGTATAAACAAGGATCCATAAGCCCGAAGGCTCCAAACCCAAATATCACCCATGCGACTCAAAAAGACCAACATCGGAAGCGATACTATAGGGCAACAAACCCGAAGGCACAAACCCGAAGGCACATACCCAAAGGCAACAAACCTAGGGAGACTGTCCGAAGATACTATCCCAAAGGCAACAAACCGTAGTGGTGAAGGTCCGGAGGCCCAGTACTGGACACCACTAACTGGCGGAATGTGCCATAACTCTCGAAAAGGAACCCGAAAAGTGTTAACGTATGTCCCATAACCACTCGTTCTCACTAAACGGTTTACTATCCATTAGCCAATTTCACACTCAAAGCATTACAAAGTTTACCTCATGTCATCGGTAAACCAGACACAAAGGTCAAAACGATCAATCGAATAGGTCGGGGACTAATCGGAAAGGTGAACGCGTGGATTCATGGTCCGTGTTTTACCTAACCATTTAATCTCCTTTCCACTTCGTTCGAAGTGCAAAATCATGTGTGTTTAAATAGAAATTTATAAAGCGGAGAAGGGAGCTTTTAATACGATTTAGAGGGATCATTTATAAAACTCGTGAATGAAGTCAAAAGTAAGTTATCAAAGCCAAAGATGCAATAACAACCATTAAAAACCAACTTGAATCGATAAAATTTGGAAAATCAAACAAAACGAACAAAAATAGGCAAAACAGCCAAAACAGGAGCAGGTCGGTCGGCCGGCTACAGGGCTCGGTCGACCGGACACTGTCCTGGAAAAATTCTCGGGAAGCAGGTCGGTTGACTGGACTTCCTGGGTCGGTCAGCCGGAGCCTGAATTCCTGCAATTCCAAAACAGAGGCAGGGAAGTGCTCAAGTAGCAGGTCGGTCGACCGGACCCTGCATTCGGTCGACCGGAGCCTGTTTTTCAGCACTTCTTGCCCTATCAAAATGAAATTCCAATCCTTTCCAAACCAAAACAATAGCACATGAATACTTGTTAGGAATTCATACACAACATCAATGATATCAAGAGAAGTAGATGTGAGTTAAAAACTCACCTTTTTACACAAAACTAAGAAGAAGAAGGAGCTCAAATGCAAAGAAACAACCAATCACACTCCACTTCAATTCCACAAGCTTCAATCTAAGAAGACAACACATATTTCCCAAATTAGGGTTAGGAAATTTCTGAAATTGAAGAGGAGAAGAGTTGGAGAAGATGAAGAGGAGGCTTACCTATCCTTCTCTTTGATTTTGGAGCAAGAATTCAAGTTGCAAGAAGAAACTAGGGTTTTGTAATTTCTAATTCCTCTTCCTCTCCACCATTTTTAGTTTGCTTGAGGAAATGAAATGGGAGTGAATGGATGAAGAGTTAGAGAGCTAGGGGGTTAAGTGGGGTTAAGGGCTGAACCCAAACTCAAGCCCAAATAGAAAAAAATGGCAAAAGTCATCTTACTCCAAACATATCAAAGATTATACTCAAAAAGATCGCAAACGCCATTTTGAACTCAATGGAAATAGTTTTGAGCTCCAATTCGGCCGTTTGCAAAAAGTAACATTTCGGACCCTAAAATCCGACTAACGACGCTACATTTAAATTAAACATTGAAATATAAAATCGTTAAATATGCGGGTTGTTACAGATCTCCCCTCCTTACAAAATTGCGTCCCCGCAATTTCCTAGAGATGATATTTGTAACAACTACATACAGAAACAAACAAAAGAAAAGGAATTAAGCTTGAGATGAAAAGATATACTCACCGTTCAAAGCAAAGATAGAAAACCCGGATAAGATCGCTCAATAAATTCTCTGGTTTCCCAAGTACGGTCATTGGGATTAGCGGACCATTGAACTTTAACGAGCGGCACGTCCTTGTTTCGAAGGTGTCGTACCTCCGTGTCAAGTACGCGAATTGGCTGCTGTACAATAGATAAGTCCGGTGAGACCTCAAGCTCTTCCAAATCAAGAGAAGTAATAACAGAATCTGATTCTCGAAGACACTTCCGGAGTTGAGAGACGTGAAATACGTCATGAATACCAGATAAATGAGTAGGAAGCAATACTCTATAAGCCACCGGGCCAATGCGTTCAGTAATAGAAAATGGCCCTACATAACGAGGAGCCAATTTGCCAGTCGTACTGAAACGCATAACCCCTTTCAAAGGAGAAATACGAATAAAAACAAGGTCACCGATCGAGAACTCGAGAGGCTTCCTACGGTTGTCCGCGTAGGATTTCTGGCGACTCTGTGCCTCTTTCATTCTCAACCGGATAAGATCAATCTTCTTAGAAGAATCAAGAACAAAATCTGGGCCAAGAATAAGTTTCTCCCCAGATTCCAACCAACATGAAGGCGATCGACATGGCCTTCCGTATAAGGCTTCGAAAGGAGCCATACCGATACTAGACTGAAAGCTATTGTTGTAGGAGAACTCTACAAGGGGTAAATGATCCTCCCAACCACCTCCAAAATCAAGAATACAAATATGGAGGAGGTCTTCCAAGATACGATTCACCCGTTCAGTCTGTCCATCAGACTGCGGATGATAAGCTGTGCTGAAATTAAGCTTTGTTCCCAAAGCTTGCTGAAGACTCTTCCAAAAATGACTGGTGAATAAAGGATCACGGTCACTGACAATCGAACTAGGAACACCGTGAAGTCTCACGATTTCCTTGATAAATAACTTAGCCAAAAGAGAAGCGGTCCGAGTGGACTTAATCGAAATAAAGTGAGCAGACTTGGTCAATCGATCAACTATGACCCAAATAGAAGTATGGCCCAACCTCGATCGAGGTAGACCATCAATGAAATCCATCGAAATCTGATCCCATTTCCACAATGGAATCTCTAACGGCTGAAGAAGACCAGAAGGGCGCTGATGCTCGGCTTTAATATGTTGACAAGTCATGCAATTGCTCACATAACTTGCTACATCGCGCTTCATGCCTTCCCAATAATATAAGCGACACATGTCGGCATACATCTTACTACTACCAGGATGAATAGTATACTTAGACCGATGACAGTCATCAAGAATGTCATGCCTAAGTACAAAATCAGAAGGCACAACAAGACGGTCCTTCTTGCAAAGACACCCATGAAAATCAATGCTGAAATCCCGCAACGCCTCATCACGGGGTTCAGTCTCACAAAGCTGAATAAGATGCACAAGATCAGGATCACGCCGCTGAGCATCGGCAATACGATCCAATAAAGAGGGTCGAGCTTCTAGACTGAATAATACTACCTGAGAATCAGAGGATGAAGCTCGATCACGAATATCACAAAAAGATAGAGTCTCAAGAATATCCCATTCGGCAAGCATCATAGAAACGACAGCCGAATGTCTACGACTAAGCGCATCAGCAACACGATTTCCCTTACCAGGGGTATACTGGATATCAAAATCATAGGAGGCAAGAAACTCGAGCCAACGCTGTTGCCTCATATTGAGTTCTTTCTGAGTGAACAAATATTTCAACGATTTATGATCGGTATAGAGAATGAAGCGCTCGCCTAATAAATAGTGTCGCCAAATCTTCAAGGCGAAGATGATGGCGGCTAACTCAAGATCATGAGTGGCATAGCGAACTTCATTCGGACGCAGTTGCCTAGAAGCATAAGCAACTACCCGATCCTTCTGCATAAGCACGGCACCGAGGCCACTTCCACAAGCATCGGTGTAGACAACAAGATCATGATTCCCCTCGGGAACCACGAGAATAGGAGCATTAGTGAGAAGTTCCTTTAATGTCCAAAAGGAAGCTTCACACTTGTCAGACCAAATATAACGAATGCCTTTCCAAGTAAGGCTGGTGAGAGGAAGCACAACACGGGAAAAGTCCTTGATGAACCGACGGTAATAACCCGCCAATCCAAGGAAACTACGGATCTCATGCACATTCTCAGGCCTCTTCCAATTCTGGATGGCTTCGATCTTTGAGGAATCGACTGAGATGCCGTCGGAAGATACAACATGGCCTAAGAACTTAACCTTGTTCTCCCAAAAATGACATTTGGAGAATTTGGCTTTTAGCTGATGGTGACGAAGAGTACTCAAGACAATTCTCAAGTGATTAGCATGCTCGGCTTCAGATTTAGAATAAACAAGGATGTCGTCGATGAACACAAGGACGAACTTATCGAGATATTCCCGGAATACCCGATTCATTAGATCAACAAAGAAAGAAGGAGCGTTCGTCAAACCGAACGGCATAACGAGCCACTCGAAAGAACCATATCGAGTGCGGAAAGCTGTAAGAGGTATGCTATCCCCCGCGACTCGTAATTGATGAAAACCAGTGGTAAGGTCGAGCTGAGAGAAGACCTTAGCGCCACTTAATAGATCAGACATATCATCGATCCTAGGCAATGGATACCTGTTCTTTACGGTTAACTCGTTAAGCTTGCGATAATCAATGCAAAGCCTAAGAGTTCCATCGGACTTCTTCACAAAGACGACCGCGGTACCCCACGGTGAAAAACTGGATTGGATCAACTGTTTGGACTCAAGCTCTAAAAGCTGCTTCTTGAGTTCCTCATTTTCTTTTGTGGACATCCTCGTGGGAGGACGCCCAACTGGGTTCGCGCCTGGAATGAGATCAATGCGGAACTCGATCGCCCGCTTGGGTGGCAAACCCGAAACTGGCTCGAAAACATCAAAGAAGACACAAACAATCAGAATACGAGATATATCATCATCATCTCGTGAGTCAAGAGAATATAAAGTCATTTCGGAATTATCCACATCCCGAAGAACAAGAGATAGCTGAGTTGGCGAATCCGGATGTCGAAGATATATAATTCTCTCCGAACAAATAATCCTGGCATCATATCTCACTAGCCAGTCCATACCTAAAATCATATCAAATCCCAGACAAGAAATAACGTGCAAATTCGCACGAAAGGAAAATCCACATAAAACAATCTCAATATTATCACAAAGCAAGCTAAGGGTCGCGAATCCCCTAATAGGATTCGCAATCCTCAATGAAGTAACCATACAAGAAACATCCAAAGATAAATCATCAACAAGCTTCTTCGATACGAAAGAATGTGAAGCGCCCGTATCGAAAAGAACTCGTATACCATGGTTATGAAATAAAATAGAACCTTCCAAAATAGATGGAGATATACCTTTGGGCTGAGAAGGACCTTCAGAAGCCTTGGCAGCGTTAAGCTTGCCTGACTTAGCACTACCAGGAATAGTAGGACAAGTGGAAACATGATGACCTTCCTTCTTGCAATAGCGGTAAAAGAGAGGCTTAGGACAAGCTCGAATAATATGATCCGGAGAACCACAATTGAAACACTTCCGAAGGGAAGGTGTTCCAGCAGACTGGGACTGAGGATTAGCACCAACAGTCTTCCTCTTCTTAGAAGGAAAAGACTTCTTCAGAAATAGAAACTGCTTTTTGTTGGGGTTTTTAGAAACCTCAACATCCTCACTACTATCACACTCCTTCTCGACGGCTTCGAGATGAAGTGCCGAATCAACCAATTCTTCAAAAGAAAGCTTAAGCTGGAGCAATATGGTCTTCTTAAGATATTTCTTAAGACCAAAGACAAACTTCAAATTTTTCTTATAAGAAGTGCTAATGAATTCAAGACCATACTTTGATAAAGCCTCGAAAGATGCAACATATTCAGAAATGGAAGACTTCCCTTGCTTCAACTCAAGGAAGCGACGGGTCAATAAAACTTTTTCAGATTCAGGAACGAATTTAAGCTCAAATCGCTCCCGAAATTGAGTCCAAGAAAGAGTAGCCTCATCAATTTCGGCTATAAGGAGCTCATACCAATCAAGGGCACGCTCTTGCAATAAGCTAGAAGTTACAAGAACTCGATCATGGTCAGAAAGATCCATGCGAGAGAAGATACGTTCACAGGTGCGAATCCAAGCTTGGACTTCAAGAACAGATTCGGAGCCTTTGAATGGCTTTCCTCCAAGATGAGCGAAATCACTGCACTGACGTGCAAAGGCAGACTTGCGAGGTGGAGACACTCGAGCAGGAATTGAAGGCTGAGTGCTCCTAAATAACTCCAAAAACTGATCATCAGACATATAAACACCATCCGGATGTGAGCCACTGGATTGCCCAGCATCCGAACGTCGTCCCCTGCCTCTTCCAGCCATACGCTGAAAGATAAGATGAGAAAAGATCATTCAAAAGGCAGATATCATTAATTCAATTATGGAATACTACGGAATAAAAATGCATTCCTAGACGTATTCCCAAAATTCTATCTACCCCAAAGGCACGGTGATTCAAAGATTCGTAACATTCGTAATACACTTTGATGTACCGTAATATGTGTCTCTGTTCTATGTTTATCATATTTTGTTCTGAACTCAGCTCTGATACCAAGCTGTGACGCCCCACTCCGAGAGCCTCATTAACAAAGGGTATTATATGGATAATACCGTCTGCTAATGCGGACAATAGAGTATAATGGAAGCGACCATGTGTAGTCTTACTTTAACTATCTACTGAACACGCCGAAAAGTGGTTTTTATCATCTCATGTGGTTCGACAAGTTCAATAAATACTTAAAGCAAAACTACAATGGCTATAGGATCTACCAGAACAAAATGTAACAACTCAAATGTAATATACATCACAGAA
The DNA here is from genome assembly GCA_030737815.1 of Allium fistulosum. Lineage (NCBI taxonomy): Eukaryota > Viridiplantae > Streptophyta > Magnoliopsida > Asparagales > Amaryllidaceae > Allium > Allium fistulosum. The sequence continues at coordinate 99,129,769 of CM060906.1, read as the reverse complement.
CAGTGGATCATCATAAACACATATACTGATACATAACAAAGTATACAAAACAATACTTGTCAAGTGGTATAGCAAACCACAATATACAGGCGAATCCAAAAGAATACATATCAGAGTTACAATAGATAAGGACTACACAAAAAGCTATAACAAAAAGAAGCTAGCGGAGTAGTCCATGCGGAAGCAAAATAGGCTAAGTCCAAATGCACCTAACCTGAAACATCTCGGTCTGACCCGAGTATAAAATACACGGGTCAGTCTAAATAACAAATCAGTTAGATAAACTGAACAGCAATAAACCTGCAAGGTTATATAGTATAACAAATATCTCTAAAGGAGATAACTCAATCATCTAACATAAGATGAATCATAACAAAACAAGCCTCATATCATCGGCATCTCAACAAGCAAAGGATATCATATCCCAAATCAAGTTAAAAGGCAAATAACAAATACCAATGAAGGTACACAAGTTCCACTAGATGATCGCTACATATCATGCGGCTCAAAAAGACCAACACCGAAAGGCGATGCACTAGGGAATATAAATATCAATCAAAACAACAAAAGGTGGCTCGAGCTCAGTACTGTATAAACAAGGATCCATAAGCCCGAAGGCTCCAAACCCAAATATCACCCATGCGACTCAAAAAGACCAACATCGGAAGCGATACTATAGGGCAACAAACCCGAAGGCACAAACCCGAAGGCACATACCCGAAGGCAACAAACCTAAGGAGACTGTCCGAAGATACTATCCCAAAGGCAACAAACCGTAGTGGTGAAGGTCCGGAGGCCCAGTACTGGACACCACTAACTGGCGGAATGTGCCATAACTCTCGAAAAGGAACCCGAAAAGTGTTAACGTATGTCCCATAACCACTCGTTCTCACTAAACGGTTTACTATCCATTAGCCAATTTCACACTCAAAGCATTACAAAGTTTACCTCATGTCATCGGTAAACCAGACACAAAGGTCAAAACGATCAATCGAATAGGTCGGGGACTAATCGGAAAGGTGAACGCGTGGATTCATGGTCCGTGTTTTACCTAACCATTTAATCTCCTTTCCACTTCGTTCGAAGTGCAAAATCATGTGTGTTTAAATAGAAATTTATAAAGCGGAGAAGGGAGCTTTTAATACGATTTAGAGGGATCATTTATAAAACTCGTGAATGAAGTCAAAAGTAAGTTATCAAAGCCAAAGATGCAATAACAACCATTAAAAACCAACTTGAATCGATAAAATTTGGAAAATCAAACAAAACGAACAAAAATAGGCAAAACAGCCAAAACAGGAGCAGGTCGGTCGGCCGGCTACAGGGCTCGGTCGACCGGACACTGTCCTGGAAAAATTCTCGGGAAGCAGGTCGGTTGATCGGACTTCCTGGGTCGGTCAGCCGGAGCCTGAATTCCTGCACTTCCAAAACAGAGGCAGGGAAGTGCTCAAGTAGCAGGTCGGTCGACCGGACCCTGCATTCGGTCGACCGGAGCCTGTTTTTCAGCACTTCTTGCCCTATCAAAATGAAATTCCAATCCTTTCCAAACCAAAACAATAGCACATGAATACTTGTTAGGAATTCATACACAACATCAATGATATCAAGAGAAGTAGATGTGAGTTAAAAACTCACCTTTTTACACAAAACTAAGAAGAAGAAGGAGCTCAAATGCAAAGAAACAACCAATCACACTCCACTTCAATTCCACAAGCTTCAATCTAAGAAGACAACACATATTTCCCAAATTAGGGTTAGGAAATTTTTGAAATTGAAGAGGAGAAGAGTTGGAGAAGATGAAGAGGAGGCTTACCTATCCTTCTCTTTGATTTTGGAGCAAGAATTCAAGTTGCAAGAAGAAACTAGGGTTTTGTAATTTCTAATTCCTCTTCCTCTCCACCATTTTCAGTTTGCTTGAGGAAATGAAATGAAATGGGAGTGATTGGATGAAGAGTTAGAGAGCTAGGGGGTTAAGTGGGGTTAAGGGCTGAACCCAAACTCAAGCCCAAATAGAAAAAAATGGCAAAAGTCATCTTACTCCAAACATATCAAAGATTATACTCAAAAAGATCGCAAACGCCATTTTGAACTCAATGGAAATAGTTTTGAGCTCCAATTCGGCCGTTTGCAAAAAGTAACATTTCGGACCCTAAAATCCGACTAACGACGCTACATTTAAATTAAACATTTAAATATAAAATCGTTAAATATGCGGGTTGTTACAGATCTCCCCTCCTTACAAAATTGCGTCCCCGCAATTTCCTAGAGATGATATTTGTAACAACTACATACAGAAACAAACAAAAGAAAAGGAATTAAGCTTGAGATGAAAAGATATACTCACCGTTCAAAGCAAAGATAGAAAACCCGGATAAGATCGCTCAATAAATTCTCTGGTTTCCCAAGTACAGTCATTGGGATTAGCGGACCATTGAACTTTAACGAGCGGCACGTCCTTGTTTCGAAGGTGTCGTACCTCCGTGTCAAGTACGCGAATTGGCTGCTGTACAATAGATAAGTCCGGTGAGACCTCAAGCTCTTCCAAATCAAGAGAAGTAATAACAGAATCTGATTCTCGAAGACACTTCCGGAGTTGAGAGACGTGAAATACGTCATGAATACCAGATAAATGAGTAGGAAGCAATACTCTATAAGCCACCGGGCCAATGCGTTCAGTAATAGAAAATGGCCCTACATAACGAGGAGCCAATTTGCCAGTCGTACTGAAACGCATAACCCCTTTCAAAGGAGAAACACGAATAAAAACAAGGTCACCGATCGAGAACTCGAGAGGCTTCCTACGGTTGTCCGCGTAGGATTTCTGGCGACTCTGTGCCTCTTTCATTCTCAACCGGATAAGATCAATCTTCTTAGAAGAATCAAGAACAAAATCTGGGCCAAGAATAAGTTTCTCCCCAGATTCCAACCAACATGAAGGCGATCGACATGGCCTTCCGTATAAGGCTTCGAAAGGAGCCATACCGATACTAGACTGAAAGCTATTGTTGTAGGAGAACTCTACAAGGGGTAAATGATCCTCCCAACCACCTCCAAAATCAAGAATACAAATATGGAGGAGGTCTTCCAAGATACGATTCACCCGTTCAGTCTGTCCATCAGACTGCGGATGATAAGCTGTGCTGAAATTAAGCTTTGTTCCCAAAGCTTGCTGAAGACTCTTCCAAAAATGACTGGTGAATAAAGGATCACGGTCACTGACAATCGAACTAGGAACACCGTGAAGTCTCACGATTTCCTTGATAAATAACTTAGCCAAAAGAGAAGCGGTCCGAGTGGACTTAATCGGAATAAAGTGAGCAGACTTGGTCAATCGATCAACTATGACCCAAATAGAAGTATGGCCCAACCTCGATCGAGGTAGACCATCAATGAAATCCATCGAAATCTGATCCCATTTCCACAATGGAATCTCTAACGGCTGAAGAAGACCAGAAGGGCGCTGATGCTCGGCTTTAATATGTTGACAAGTCATGCAATTGCTCACATAACTTGCTACATCGCGCTTCATGCCTTCCCAATAATATAAGCGACACATGTCGGCATACATCTTACTACTACCAGGATGAATAGTATACTTAGACCGATGACAGTCATCAAGAATGTCATGCCTAAGTACAAAATCAGAAGGCACAACAAGACGGTCCTTCTTGCAAAGACACCCATGAAAATCAATGCTGAAATCCCGCAACGCCTCATCACGGGGTTCAGTCTCACAAAGCTGAATAAGATGCACAAGATCAGGATCACGCCGCTGAGCATCGGCAATACGATCCAATAAAGAGGGTCGAGCTTCTAGACTGAATAATACTACCTGAGAATCAGAGGATGAAGCTCGATCACGAATATCACAAAAAGATAGAGTCTCAAGAATATCCCATTCGGCAAGCATCATAGAAACGACAGCCGAATGTCTACGACTAAGCGCATCAGCAACACGATTTCCCTTACCAGGGGTATACTGGATATCAAAATCATAGGAGGCAAGAAACTCGAGCCAACGCTGTTGCCTCATATTGAGTTCTTTCTGAGTGAACAAATATTTCAACGATTTATGATCGGTATAGAGAATGAAGCGCTCGCCTAATAAATAGTGTCGCCAAATCTTCAAGGCGAAGATGATGGCGGCTAACTCAAGATCATGAGTGGCATAGCGAACTTCATTCGGACGCAGTTGCCTAGAAGCATAAGCAACTACCCGATCCTTCTGCATAAGCACGGCACCGAGGCCACTTCCACAAGCATCGGTGTAGACAACAAGATCATGATTCCCCTCGGGAACCACGAGAATAGGAGCATTAGTGAGAAGTTCCTTTAATGTCCAAAAGGAAGCTTCACACTTGTCAGACCAAATATAACGAATGCCTTTCCAAGTAAGGCTGGTGAGAGGAAGCACAACACGGGAAAAGTCCTTGATGAACCGACGGTAATAACCCGCCAATCCAAGGAAACTACGGATCTCATGCACATTCTCAGGCCTCTTCCAATTCTGGATGGCTTCGATCTTTGAGGAATCGACTGAGATGCCGTCGGAAGATACAACATGGCCTAAGAACTTAACCTTGTTCTCCCAAAAATGACATTTGGAGAATTTGGCTTTTAGCTGATGGTGACGAAGAGTACTCAAGACAATTCTCAAGTGATTAGCATGCTCGGCTTCAGATTTAGAATAAACAAGGATGTCGTCGATGAACACAAGGACGAACTTATCGAGATATTCCCGGAATACCCGATTCATTAGATCAACAAAGAAAGCAGGAGCGTTCGTCAAACCGAACGGCATAACGAGCCACTCGAAAGAACCATATCGAGTGCGGAAAGCTATAAGAGGTATGCTATCCCCCGCGACTCGTAATTGATGAAAACCAGTGGTAAGGTCGAGTTGAGAGAAGACCTTAGCGCCACTTAATAGATCAGACATATCATCGATCCTAGGCAATGGATACCTGTTCTTTACGGTTAACTCGTTAAGCTTGCGATAATCAATGCAAAGCCTAAGAGTTCCATCGGACTTCTTCACAAAGACGACCGCGGTACCCCACGGTGAAAAACTGGATTGGATCAACTGTTTGGACTCAAGCTCTAAAAGCTGCTTCTTGAGTTCCTCATTTTCTTTGGTGGACATCCTCGTGGGAGGACGCCCAACTGGGTTCGCGCCTGGAATGAGATCAATGCGGAACTCGATCGCCCGCTTGGGTGGCAAACCCGAAACTGGCTCGAAAACATCAAAGAAGACACAAACAATCGGAATACGAGATATATCATCATCATCTCGTGAGTCAAGAGAATATAAAGCCATTTCGGAATTATCCACATCCCAAAGAACAAGAGATAGCTGAGTTGGCGAATCCGGATGTCGAAGATATATAATTCTCTCCGAACAAATAATCCTGGCATCATATCTCACTAGCCAGTCCATACCTAAAATCATATCAAATCCCAGACAAGAAATAACGTGCAAATTCGCACGAAAGGAAAAGCCACATAAAACAATCTCAATATTATCACAAAGCAAGCTAAGGGTCGCGAATCCCCTAATAGGATTCGCAATCCTCAATGAAGTAACCATACAAGAAACAACCAAAGATAAATCATCAACAAGCTTCTTCGATACGAAAGAATGTGAAGCGCCCGTATCGAAAAGAACTCGTATACCATGGTTATGAAATAAAATAGAACCTTCCAAAATAGATGGAGATATACCTTTGGGCTGAGAAGGACCTTCAGAAGCCTTGGCAGCGTTAAGCTTGCCTGACTTAGCACTACCAGGAATAGTAGGACAAGTGGAAACATGATGACCTTCCTTCTTGCAATAGCGGCAAAAGAGAGGCTTAGGACAAGCTCGAATAATATGATCCGGAGAACCACAATTGAAACACTTCCAAAGGGAAGGTGTTCCAGCAGACTGGGACTGAGGATTAGCACCAACAGTCTTCCTCTTCTTAGAAGGAAAAGACTTCTTCTGAAATAGAAACTGCTTTTTGTTGGGGTTTTTGGAAACCTCAACATCCTCACTACTATCACATTCCTTCTCGACGGCATCGAGATGAAGTACCGAATCAACCAATTCTTCAAAAGAAAGCTTAAGCTGGAGCAATATGGTCTTCTTAAGATATTTCTTAAGACCAGAGACAAACTTCAAATTTTTCTTATAAGAAGTGCTAATGAATTCAAGACCATACTTTGATAAAGCCTCGAAAGATGCAACATATTCAGAAATGGAAGACTTCCCTTGCTTCAACTCAAGGAAGCGACGGGTCAATAAAACTTTTTCAGATTTAGGAACGAATTTAAGCTCAAATCGCTCCCGAAATTGAGTCCAAGAAAGAGTAGCCTCATCAATTTCGGCTATAAGGAGCTCATACCAATCAAGGGCACGCTCTTGCAATAAGCTAGAAGTTACAAGAACTCGATCATGGTCAGAAAGATCCATGCGAGAGAAGATACGTTCACAGGTGCAAATCCAAGCTTGGACTTCAAGAACGGATTTGGAGCCTTTGAATGGCTTTCCTCCAAGATGAGCGAAATCACTGCACTGACGTGCAAAGGCAGACTTGCGAGGTGGAGACACTCGAGCAGGAATTGAAGGCTGAGTGCTCCTAAATAACTCCAAAAACTGATCAGCAGACATATAAACACCATCCGGATGTGAGCCACTGGATTGCCCAGCATCCGAACGTCGTCCCCTGCCTCTTCCAGCCATACGCTGAAAGATAAGATGAGAAAAGATCATTCAAAAGGCAGATATCATTAATTCAATTATGGAATACTACGTAATAAAAATGCATTCCTAGACGTATTCCCAAAATTCTATCTACCCCAAAGGCACAGTGATTCAAAGATTCATAACATTCGTAATACACTTTGATGTACCGTAATATGTGTCTCTGTTCTATGTTTATCATATTTTGTTCTGAACTCAGCTCTGATACCAAGCTGTGACGCCCCACTCCGAGAGCCTCATTAACAAAGGGTATTATATGGATAATACCGTCTGCTAATGCGGACAATAGAGTATAATGGAAGCGACCATGTGTAGTCTTACTTTAACTATCAACTGAACACGCCGAAAAGTGGTTTTTATCATCTCATGTGGTTCGACAAGTTCAATAAATACTTAAAGCAAAACTACAATGGCTATAGGATCTACCAGAACAAAATGTAACAACTCAAATGTAATATACATCACAGAACAGTGGATCATCATAAACACATATACTGATACATAACAAAGTATACAAAACAATACTTGTCAAGTGGTATAGCAAACCATAATATACAGGCGAATCCAAAAGAATACATATCAGAGTTACAATAGATAAGGACTACACAAAAAGCTATAACAAAAAGAAGCTAGCGGAGTAGTCCATGCGGAAGCAAAATAGGCTAAGTCCAAATGCACCTAACCTGAAACATCTCGGTCTGACCCAAGTATAAAATACACGGGTCAGTCTAAATAACAAATCAGTTAGATAAACTGAACAGCAATAAACCTGCAAGGTTATATAGTATAACAAATATCTCTAAAGGAGATAACTCAATCATCTAACATAAGATGAATCATAACAAAACAAGCCTCATATCATCGGCATCTCAACAAGCAAAGGATATCATATCCCAAATCAAGTTAAAAGGCAAATAACAAATACCAATGAAGGTACACAAGTTCCACTAGATGATCGCTACATATCATGCGGCTCAAAAAGACCAACACCGAAAGGCGATGCACTAGGGAATATAAATATCAATCAAAACAACAAAAGGTGGCTCGAGCTCAGTACTGTATAAACAAGGATCCATAAGCCCGAAGGCTCCAAACCCAAATATCACCCATGCGGCTCAAAAAGACCAACATCGGAAGCGATACTATAGGGCAACAAACCCGAAGGCACATACCCGAAGGCAACAAACCTAGGGAGACTGTCCGAAGATACTATCCCAAAGGCAACAAACCGTAGTGGTGAAGGTCTGGAGGCCCAGTACTGGACACCACTAACTGGCGGAATGTGTCATAACTCTCGAAAAGGAACCCGAAAAGTGTTAACGTATGTCCCATAACCACTCATTCGCACTAAACGGTTTACTATCCATTAGCCAATTTCACACTCAAAGCATTACAAAGTTTACCTCATGTCATCGGTAAACCAGACACAAAGGTCAAAACGATCAATCGAATAGGTCGGGGACTAATCGGAAAGGTGAACGCGTGGATTCATGGTCCGTGTTTTACCTAACCATTTAATATCCTTTCCACTTCGTTCGAAGTGCAAAATCATGTGTGTTTAAATAGAAATTTATAAAGCGGAGAAGGGAGCTTTTAATACGATTTAGAGGGATCATTTATAAAACTCGTGAATGAAGTCAAAAGTAAGTTATCAAAGCCAAAGATGCAATAACAACCATTAAAAACCAACTTGAATCGATAAAATTTGGAAAATCAAACAAAACGAACAAAAATAGGCAAAACAGCCAAAATAGGAGCAGGTCGGTCGGCCGGCTACAGGGCTCGGTCGACCGGACACTGTCCTGGAAAAATTCTCGGGAAGCAGGTCGGTTGACCGGACTTCCTGGGTCGGTCAGCCGGAGCCTGAATTCCTGCACTTCCAAAACAGAGGCAGGGAAGTGCTCAAGTAGCAGGTCGGTCGACCGGACCCTGCATTCGGTCGACCGGAGCCTGCTTTTCAGCACTTCTTGCCCTATCAAAATGAAATTCCAATCCTTTCCAAACCAAAACAATAGCACATGAATACTTGTTAGGAATTCATACACAACATCAATGATATCAAGAGAAGTAGATGTGAGTTAAAAACTCACCTTTTTACACAAAACTAAGAAGAAGAAGGAGCTCAAATGCAAAGAAACAACCAATCACACTCCACTTCAATTCCACAAGCTTCAATCTAAGAAGACAACACATATTTCCCAAATTAGGGTTAGGAAATTTCTGAAATTGAAGAGGAGAAGAGTTGAAGAAGATGAAGAGGAGGCTTACCTATCCTTCTCTTTGATTTTGGAGCAAGAATTCAAGTTGCAAGAAGAAACTAGGGTTTTGTAATTTCTAATTCCTCTTCCTCTCCACCATTTTCAGTTTGCTTGAGGAAATGAAATGAAATGGGAGTGAATGGATGAAGAGTTAGAGAGCTAGGGGGTTAAGTGGGGTTAAGGGCTGAACCCAAACTCAAGCCCAAATAGAAAAAAATGGCAAAAGTCATCTTACTCCAAACATATCAAAGATTATACTCAAAAAGATCGCAAACGCCATTTTGAACTCAATGGAAATAGTTTTGAGCTCCAATTCGGCCGTTTGCAAAAAGTAACATTTCGGACCCTAAAATCCGACTAACGACGCTACATTTAAATTAAACATTTTAAATATAAAATCGTTAGATATGCGGGTTGTTACAGATCTCCCCTCCTTACAAAATTGCGTCCCCGCAATTTCCTAGAGATGATATTTGTAACAACTACATACAGAAACAAACAAAAGAAAAGGAATTAAAGTGATTCTACTTAATTAAGTAAAATTTGAATAAGTGAATATTGGGAAGATAATTTGAATTTAAGTAAAATTGTATCTAACTAAGAATTCTACTTAATTAAATCGACTTGAACTATTGAATTTGAAGTTTAAAATTTGATTTTATAACTTGATTTTTGATTTAAAGTGATTAAATGGATATTCCAAGTTTAAAGAAAATCGAAGGGAAAATTTAGTTTAAAAGTAATTTAAGGTTATATAAATAATACTGAATTTATTAAGTGAATATTTCAAGACTAAATAATAATGAGGTTAAATCAAGATCTATATGAAGCTGTAAAACTTTGAAAGGTTGAATATTAAAGCTTTGAAAAATATTGGAATCTAAATGGTTTATTTTGTGATTCAGATCTGTATTTGAAATCAATATAATTTGAATTTGTTATTTAGAAACTAGATTGAACTAAAATGGATAAATCAAGATTGAATTAAATTTGAATTGGAACTCGAGTTGATTTGAATCAATTTGTGAAATTGAGGAAATATTTATATTTAATGAAAATGATATCTTGGTTTTGAAGTATAAATTAATTCGAAATGACCACGGTGCTATAGTGTATATTTCTACATTGTAGATTGCAAACATCCCTTAAGTTAATTGTATTTCAGTTGATATTTCACTTGAGTTGGATTTATTGATATAAGAATGTTAATCTTGACTCGAGTGTTTTGTGTTTTGCTTTACGCTCGGGTCAGACTGAGTGATACAGCATTTGAGACTCACCTTTGGAGTTTGGAGCTTCATTTGGAGATCCAACTATCGATTCAGCTTTCAGCTTTTCCAGTTGATTTGTTCAGAGAGGTCATCTATTCGTACTGAAGACTTCACTGTATTTGAGATATTCTGTTGTATTTTATTTTTAACTCTAATGTTTATATAGTAGCTTCATGAACTACTATTTTATCTATTTCGCTGCGTATTATTGTATTACTCTGTATCTGTGATTGATTTATTTACTGTATATGCTGAGTTTTGCCAAATTTCAAATTAACAATCTGATATTTTGAGCAATTCAAGTCCGACATGTGCGGATGCGAATGGTTGAAAATACCGGGTCGTTACAAATTTGGTGGCAACATTTTATTCTTTAAACCCACTTGATGAGGAAGATGTTATTTCTCTCATTCAAGTAATTTGTGAATTTTCCGGAATATAATTAAGCTTGTCTTAGGATTATCACCTAAGCAATCTATTGAGTGGTGCTAAGGTCTTTTCAGCTCGACCTTGCCACCGATTTTTATCAGCTATGAGTTGTAGAGGGTAGCATTCCACTTACTGCATTCCACAGTCGTTATGATTCTTATGAGTGGTTTGTTATGTCATTCGGTTTGACGAACCTTCTACCTTATTTCATCCATCTTATGAATCGAGTATTCTACGAATATCTCGATTAGTTTATCCCACTACAACAAAAATACTCTATTACAGCGTCTTTTTTACAACGGACATATATTGCCCATTGTAATAGACAGATATTACAACGGTCGTTTTAGAACCGTTGTAATAGATGCTCTGTCCAACGTCTTTTTTACAACTTGCGTTATTTGCCCGTTGTAATAGAGCAATATTACAACGGTCAGCTTCTGCCCGTTGTAATAGAGGTATATTTTACAACACTCTCTATATGGCCGTTGTAATAAACTTACTGCAGATTCTCACGTGGTTTGCCACGTGTTCATGGACAACGTGATTAGGGCTGAAGCTAGCTAGCTCTCTCCCCAGACTAGAATTTTTATTGAGATAAAAACACCATTCTAACTAATTTTCGATTTTAGGGTTTTCGATTTGGGAATTCAAGTGATTCGCAACTGAGACCGGTCTACCACGCTCTAACTCCTCGACAATGGCCCCAAAGAAAAGAATAACCCCTGAATCGTCATCTCAGAGTTCACTCCTCACTCCACAAATTAAGGCATGGCTCAACAACGACTCAAAGGCGATGTCTGACTGCACTACAATGATGAATCTTATAGTGATTTCTGGAATACTGGTAAAGTTTTCTGATTATGAATCATATCATCTATCTGATTTATTTGAAGCAATAGTTCGTTGAATATCTTAGACGAAGAGGGTTTCCAAAAAGATGTCTACCCTAAGTGTGTTTTTCTGTTTTATGCTAATGTCGGGGTTGATATTTGTAGAGATTTCGATATTTATTCGTAAGTTAAAGCTAACAAATTCACTTGAATGATAAAATTTTAGAAGTGACTGTCAATTTCTACTAGTGGTATTGATTTAGATAATATGAAATTAGAAGATACGCATGATTTAGATGATGTGAAATTAGAAGATAAGCAGGTAATGCATCAATTTTTCACTCTAATACTGGAAGTTGGAGACCGTAGAATATAAAGGATTAAGGCCAAACTTGTTGTCTGAATCCTTTAGCACAATATTATTCCCAAAACCGCAAGTTTTGATCAAATTTATCCCATAGTACGACATACCACTAATGTTTTCTTTGGAAATATGATATACCATTTTACTATATATATTATGGTTCAATATACATATACATATACCATTTTACTAATGCTATGAAAATACTAGTTACAAATCAGTCCCCCATCACACTACAATACAATTTGGGGAAATGCTTCAACTACAAACACTCAAAGCACGCCAAGTATTACTGAATGTAAAGGAAAAACATAATTTAATCAGGTTTTGCCAATAGATTTACAGTTTACACCATTTATATTTCATTTAATTTAATATTGTACCATAATTTTTTTAATCTAGTATGATGAACACGGTACAACCACCGACAAAATTAACACTGGCAACGTGCCACTACCTCTAAGGAAGGGACTAAGAAATCGGGTTGTCATCCAAGTATCGGTACTACCACTGCACAACTAAAACTATGGTCGGATATTTTAAACCAATTCGACTAAAATTGAAACATTAGATTCACCTCTCCCTGCAGTTATTGAAATATAAAAGTTATATTTATATGTACAAAAAAATTCTCGTTTGCCCAACTTAGTTTTGACATGGTTTTACAAGCCGTTAAATTAAGTTTGCAATATATAAATTAGTCTTCATCTAAAACTGACCGTAACTTCTACTCACTGAATGTCGAAGAATCCATAGTTAGTTATGGCTCAACTACAGTCAAATATTTGGAAAAGAAATAGAAGAAAGAAGCTTGAGAAATCCATAATGCCATGCTCACGTACGGAAATTTAGTATATCCCTATCTAACAATTATCTTCCTACTGTTACATTCCAGTTACAGCCTGTATTTGATCGACTTATGTGTACAGTTAGTGGTTGTTTAGTTAGACGTACAGCTTAGTATTTGTTTCTCACTACTGCAGTGCCCATATTTACTCTACAACATGTACAAAAAAATTGATCAAAGAGAGAAGACGATAAATTTGCTTCTCAAAAAAGACGATAAATTGATCAAAGAGGGAAAATTTCCTTCTCAAAAAGCACTGCTTTTTTGCTGGAAGTAAGGGAATATTTCCTTTTCCACTTGTTAGAAGAATAGAACATTTTTGGTTAACAAATTTGCCAACAAAGTTCATCCTCCAGCTCACTCAAAATTGAACTATTTGCTGATGGATGCATACGCCAGGATTCCTTCTCATGTTACTATTTGCAAGATGCTTTATTTATTCAGAAGTTTCTTCTCGCATTCCTAGCCATGGTAATCCTAATTATTCATGCAAACCTAATTTATCGTCTAATTGATATCAAATTCTCATCCTTTTGTTGTTATTATCTAAACAGGCACCCAAAAAAGACTCGAAAGCTCCTCCATCAAAACCCGCGAAATCTGGAGGTGGAAAGCAGAAGAAGAAGGTAATGATCTAATTTTTAGAATATAACAACGGATTTTGTCCGATTATTATGTAGATCTTTCTATTGAACTTGATTAATTTCGCGGCTTCTTAAAAATAAGTAGAAGTGGAGCAAGGGAAAGCAAAAGGAGAAGGTGAACAATGCGGTGTTATTTGATCAAGCGAGCTATGACAAGATGTTGACTAAAGTCCCCAAGTTTAAACAGATTACTCCTTCCGTGCTTTCTGAAAGGCTCAGGGTACTTATTTTATTTTCAATTTTTGCAGACCATGTTTCTTGCAGTTAGATATAAATGTAGGTTAAATTAAGTTTAGGTTTTAATGTCCGAGAATTGTGAACTTCTATTGTAGATATATAAATAGGTGTCTAGTACTAGTTTTGATGAAGTTTTATTTCTGTGCATGTTAGAGAGGATATGCTATCCCAGTCTCAAATGGTAATATTGCAATTTAGATTGTTTGGATTCAAAGGAAAACTGAACTTGAATATCAAATAAACTGTTTTATTGGTTTTGACTGTAGTGTGATTTTGACCGTGCTTGTGCGTTTTTAAAGTGCACGAATTATTACAGAGGAATAGGTGCACATTAGTGCTCTTATTGTCAACTATGTTTAAGGACTGTCGTTGCTTCCACTACTGTGGTTAGACTTTATCTCTACATTAACAGCTTGATCATGGACATTGCAGTCATGGGTTAAACCAAGCGATTGTTTTCTCCATTTCCTATTTTCCTTTCAATGTTAACTGCCAATTCACTTCTCATTTTCAGTATTGCTTTCCAAGTTCCTGATGCATTGTATATATATACTTATACATACACACGCATACACACATATATGTATGTAATTTACATTATCTTTGTATGTATTGCAGAACATAGTAGAAGCAAAGGAATTTTTGAAGAAAAAAGGTGTTATATGGGTTCTGATTAACTAAAATATTATGGTTCAAAGTTTGCTTCAATGTCGTTCGATCTAAATTTTAAATCTTGTGTTATTATTTGTATGTACTACGTGTTATATTAGTTTAGGGTTGTATTCGATGTTTTGTAACTATGTAAAATTTTATGTATGATGTGAATAGATGAATCTTTTTGTTATTTTGAAATATAAATTTCTTTTGCTATTTTTAGTAAATATGAATAATATGGTTGTCATTAGTATAATAATTTTATTTCAATTCAAATTAGTTTAAAATTTACACGTGCATTGTAGTAGTTTTATTTTTTTTCTCATTTGAATCTTTTTAACAACGGGCAAAAACAGTTGCAATATCATGTATTACAACGGGCATTGCCCGTTGTAAAAAGGTGTGTTACAACAGGCATTGCCCGTTGTAAAAAGATTTATTACAACGGGCATTGCCCGTTGTAAAATATGGTCAATCTATTACAACATCGCCTATTACAACGGTCGGCTGCCCGTTGTGGAACACATATTACAACGGGCATTGCCCGTTGTAAAAAGCCTGTTTTGTTGTAGTGTCCTTGTATTCATTGATTATGGATGAAAACAACAATTTAAAATTTGCAAATCTTTTTAATAAGAAATTTATAAGTAAGATTGGATTTTGTTCTTAAAACGAGCAAAGAATATTTGTAAATTTTATAAGAGGCATGTTTATCATATAGAAGATGATTTTGTGTTATTTTACCCATTGAGTGCTTTAAGAATTCTGGTCGGTGCGCTTGATCAACGTTATCGATAGGAATCTCCTAAATGCTATGATGAGACAGTCAGACACAGTAAATTGACTTGTAATAAGTAAATTTAAAAAAAAAGAGGATTATATAAAGTTAATTATAATTTTGAATGTCTTAGCTTTTCGGGAAAGAAGATCAATAAGAACTCTTTTCCGATGCTTTTATACTTGTGATTCCCGAAGGGAACCAAGACTTTATTGTTTATACTGATGCTAGTCGTATTGGTTTGGGTGTCATTCTCTTGCAAAGGGAATGTAACGACCTACATTTTTTACCATTCAAGTCGACAAAACATACACACATGCCGACTCAAACAATCCAAAATACAGATAGTTAGTGGGGTTAAATAAGAAAAGAAAGAACAGAAACAAACTCAGAATCTCGCAGCGGAAGGAACAAGATATAATAATAAAATAACAGTTCATGAATCTGTTAAATAAATAAATTTGATTATTATTATACATCATAAATCAGAGTTACATACATATAAGAGATAATACAACAATGCAGCGGAAAAATAATACAGTAGTAGAATACAAATGATGTAATACCAAACTCCGTCTTCGTCCTCCAGAATAGATCTTCAACCAAATTTGGAATGCTCAGGCTGACCCGAGCGTAATGAAAAGACAAAACACTCGAGTAGGACTAAAATATCTCATGTAAGTTAAATCGAATAAGTAAATATGAGTGTGACGGCGTCGGAGATGTTTACGGGTTTTAGACACCTCCTATCCAGTGTTTAACGTGCGTGCACTAACTTAAGATATGTTCGAGATTTCCATCTCCTAAGGATCCGTTAAACTATCTACTATATAGTAGAATACGCTATATACAATAATGTCTATCATAAAGTAAAATATCATTCCTAGCGTTAAGCCATGGCCCATTCCACCCTTAACACAGTTTATAAATGTCATAGTCTATACAGCACCATAAGCCCCACCGTAAACTAGTGGTCATCAGAGGGTACGCCATAGGTATAACACAAATCAAAATCGTAGTGGTCGCGAATAGGATAAATAGTATGACAAGGTACATGAGGCGATACCAACTAGGATACTAGTAGTTGCGTCATCCAGATTGATGTTGGGCATAGCAGCTACTACCCCAACACCGCGAAACAACACTCCCATAATCGAGGGGTGCACCCAAATCGAATCACAAAAGTAATAGATATGGTAACGAAGAAGTGTGTCCGCTAGAGGTGGCGAACCTCAATGTCCCGGCAGGGCTCCTGTTTTAGTCATGTCAGGGGTCATCCAAAATCATTCTCTTTCTTCAGTCAACGCGTTCATCAAAACCATCCACTTCGTTGTGGATCAACACTCCGCGTATATTAGTTATTAAAGTGGTTTTCGGTATCGACAGAGAGTATGTCCATATCCGATCCCAGTCTCTTTAATAACTACGTATTAATTACCCGATGGTCATTTTATTATTAAAGTTTAATCAAATCAAAGTCCAAAAGTCAAGTTGCAAATTCGACTTTCAAAATTCTGACATTACACAATTCAATTTATTCCAAATATTTAAAATCATATTTCCAAATGAAATTTTGTTCAACATTTATTTAGCAAATCAATTCAAGTATTCAATTTCAGTTAAATAAGATTCCAATTTCACTTATTAAATTTATTTCATATTCAATGGATTTAATTTGATTCTTAATTTAATTCAAAATCATTTAAACAAAATTCGATCCATTCACATTTATGTTTACATTCATTACTTCATTAAATATAATTATAAATTCGGTTAAATGAATTTCATTAACTAAATCCCCTTTAAATCAAAATAGTTTTAGTTAACCCGTTTACAAAATTAAATTCAATTTCTATTAAAGAATCCTATTTCACTTTATTTAGTTCATTGATTAATTAACACAATTTTATTTTTCTCAACAAGTTTCAAAACAATTTAACTTCGTAACCAAGTTACGAAATCATAATTAAACTAATTCACTCAATTTAAAATCATTTTATATTTAAATTATCACTTAATCAAATTCGCAAACTTTACTTAGTTTAAATTCCACTTATGTCAAATTCCATTTAATCTTAAATTAAATTTCATTATCAAGTCTCAAATCCGTTTAATCAAAACCAAGTCTATAGATCTTAAATTTTTACTTAACTTTAAATTTTACTTAATCCAATTCCATATAAACTCAAATCAATTCATTTATTTATTCTATTACAATTCAAATAAATTTATTAGTTTATTCAAATCAAATCCATTAATTTATTTCATTTAAACTCGAGTAAAATCATTTATAAGTTCTAAATTAAATCCATTAAGGTTGTTAATTAATTTCGAAACAATTTGTTGACCAATCAGGTTTCTTATTTTAATTGTCTATCCTAGGCCAGGTTGTTTAATTGGGTATTTATCATTTCAACCCGATCCCATTTTAATTAAATATAAATATAAAATAAAATAAACACTATGGGAACTTGTAGTATTAGAACAACATAAAATAAACACAACATTCAAATATCCAAATATCAATAGTTAAACATCCATCACATCATCATCCAAATCAGACAATAGATAACATAATTTAATTGATTATCAAAAACGGTTATTAACTGGCAATTTATAAGTTCATGCTAATTAAATGACGATTAAATGAAATAAGGTCATACTTAACTGAAATAATAATTCAAACATTTCAAACGTCAATCAATAAACATCAACAGACTATTTATTATCATTAACAGGTATAAACTTGCAAATTGGAATTTAATATTAAATCGAATGGATATTAACTGCAATGAATGTCATTGTAACGACCCGATATTTTGGACCATTCGCGTCCATTATAAGTGTATAGGTAGACACTCATGCCGGAGTTGAATTGCTCAAAATACCGCGTTGTTAATTTAAATTTGGAAAAACTGAACATATACAATAAATAGATATAATCACAGATCACAGACACAGAGTAATAAATGCAGCGGAAATAAAAGAGATAGTAGTTCATGAAGCTACTATATGAATATATAAAATACATCAGAGTTTACAACAGAAGAGTAATACGATACATCAGAGTTAAACTAGATACAACGGAAGAGTAACAGATACAAATCAGAATACATCACTGGAATCATCGAATATCTGGAAGCTGGATAGATAGCTGGATCTCCAAGCGAAGCTCCAACTCCAAAGGTGAGTCTCGAAAGCTGAACTACTCAGTCTGACCCGAGCGTAAAGCAAAAACACAAGACACTCGAGTCAGGATTAACATTCTTATATTAATAAATCCAACTCAAGTGAAATAGCAATTGAAATACAAGTAACTCAAAGGATGTTTGGAATAACCATCCTTTAAGGATCCGTTAAACTATCTACTAGGTAGTAATGTACGCTAAGTAGATAATGTCTATCAGTAATATAAAGATATCAAAGTAGGGTTAAGCAGGGCCCATACACCTCTTAACCTGTTTATTCCCAAAAGCATATACAAAACCGTAGTTTCCCCAAAACCGGAAGTCACCAAAGGGCAATCCATATACTAAAGGTACAAAACAAAATCGTAGTGGTCGCGAATAGGATAATCAGTATGACAAGGTACATGAGGCGATACCAACTAGGATACTAGTAGTTGCGTGATCCGGACTGATGTTGGGCATAGCAGCTACTACCCCAACACCGCGAAACAACACTCCCAAATCAAGGGGTGCACCCAAATCGAATCACAAAAGTAATAGATATGGTATCGAAGAAGTGTGTCCGCTAGAGGTGGCGAACCTCAATGGCCCGGCGCGGCTCCTGTTTTAGTCATGTCAGGGGTCATCCAAAATCGTTCTCTTTCTTCAGTCAACGCGTTCACCAAAACCATCCACTTCGTTCTGGATCAACACTCCGCGTATAGTTATTAAAGTGGTTTCGGTTCAGATAGAGAGTATATCCATTACCGATCCCGGTCTCTTTAATAACTTTCGTAATTATTACACCGATTGGTCGTTTATTTATTTAAAACAAAATCAATTTCAATTCAATTTCAATTCGTAAATCAACATTTCATTTGTCTTTCAAAACCAAATTCCAATAATTTACGTTTCAAAACTTCCAAATTATCATTTCAAAACCTTATAATTCAATTTCAAATCTTTATTTTAAACAATTCAATTTTCAATTTAAATTCGTATATAAGATTCAATTCCGAAATCATTTAAATCAATTTAATTTAACATTCAAATCAGTTTAACTTCATTTATCGATTTTATTCAATATTCGTTAAGTAAATTTATCATTCAAATCAATTATATTCAATTTCCAATTCATTAAATCAATTTCTTATGTTCAACTTCATTAAATCAAAAACTTACAAATTGAATTAAATTAAATTCATCAAATCAAATTCTTTAAATTTCAAGTCTTACATTAATTCCAAAAATATCACATTTTATTTCTTGTTAAAGAAATTCAATTTCACCTATTTACTTACTTAAATGATTTTCCAAACTTTATTAATAAAGAAACTCAATTTCAAGTATAACGAAGTAAAATTCACTTATTCAAAATTCAATTTAATTTAATCATTAAACAATTCAATCTTATTTAATTATTAAATAATTCAAAACTTAATTATTAAATAATTTCAAAGTTTAATAATTTCAAACTTAATTATAATTTCCAACTTAACTCAATAGTTTCTCAACTTAAACAACATTCTTTCATCAATTACATTTTTAATAATTTGTTTCAGATTATTAAACATTAACATTTCCTTTCACTTAAATTCAAATTTCAACTTCATTTCAAAACCATATTATTTATTCAAATAAAATCCTTATCTTATTTCAAAATCAAGTTATTGACCAATCGGGTTTATTTAATTTTCTATCCTAGGTCAAAGTTCAATTTTGGGTATTTATCATTTCAACCCGATTCCAATTCAATTAAAAATCAAAACATATCAAAGGGAACTTGCAGTGTGATAACTGGGATGGTGTCAAAGTAAATAAACAAGCAATAACAACAACCAATATCAATCCAATAATCAATTCAAATAATCCCGAAATAACCGTATTAATTCGCATTGTTATTTGTACGAATTAATATAATTATTTCTAGAATCTACACTATCATTTCATGTAGATTAAAGATTATTACATTACGGTTTTCACTTGTCATCTATTTACAATTTCATACATCATCAATTTAACAACATACATTCAGTGATTCAAATTGTAATTAAACAAATCCTACGTGTCAATAAATTCAACAGTTAAAGGGGTCATATTATACAAATGTCCGTTAATCAAATTTAACATTTAACTATCCTATATCAAGTTCTATTGCATACTATTTATCATTCTAACATTAACAATTTAACGTCCAATATAAACATCAACAATCAATCAATTATCAGCCAAACTGTATTATCATCGTATAAATAATTAACAGATAATGGTGTCAGATGTCACAGGTGAACTGATACAGGCAATAGCATATATAACAGTGTAGCAGCATATTTCAATTGTCGTTTCAATTGAAATCAAATTTAATAAATAAAAGAACGTTAATCGTGAGTGAGTGCTCACCTTTCGAGGCTAGAGAGAACGGAATGAGAAGAGATACGAACCCAAGCACGGATTTCGAAGCAAAGTAATATTGGCAAGAATCGACGACGAACAAGCTGATAGATAGGAAACAATGAAAACGAATTAGAATCGTCCAAACTGAAACAAAATATACGTTATAGATTTTCTCTAATACCAATTTTGTTTAGAACACTCATTTAAATAACATGTATACATATTTTATAAAAGTAAGACTTATATTAATAGTAAAACAAAACTTTTATATATTTTTTTTTTTAGTAAATCTTCTTAGTTGCAAGCTAGTAATGTAAACTGATATATTCAAATCTAATGTATTGAAACCTGAAGCAATACTTATACATATACATGCTGACATGCCCAAAAATCTTTACTGACCAACTATTACTCATATAAACCTATCACCTATATTTATATACTCTGGGAAATCAAAATATTACAGCTGAGGCAGAATATATACTAACCTATTACAACTCCTAAGTAAACTATACATTATATTCTGCAAAATCCAAAGTATGCTTTCAAACATATATATTTACACATTATTATAATGTACATATATATAGAAACTCCAATATATGGCTCTACTCATTGTTTACAAATCTGAAAACCGAAACCTATATATCCTTATATATAAATTGTACTTAAAACAATCATTTATTTCAAGAATTTATATGAATACCAATATTATAAAATACATCTATCATACTATTAACTAACCTGCATAAACAGCCTGAAAGGAAATATCCTTAATACAATAGATTATACACTAACAGACATTATATATATACTTTGAAATATGTTATAAAATATATCAATGTCATCATATTATACATCATTTCTTGCTCAGTTAAATTTATATGTATATGTATAAGACAGGGGAAAATAGGAACTAGTTTTAATATACACACTTATACGCATATTACTATAAATAAAAGTATATTGTAACTAAAATGAACTGTTATAAACTTTATAAACAAGAGAAACCCTGTAAGCGTAAGTACGTATATATCAAACTGAAACTGTAAACTTTTTTTTAATATACCTATTATATATTATAATATACTATAATTGTATAAATATAATGACAGCAACTAATTATATATGTAAACGCATATATATATAAATATACTTACCCAAAATATAAAAGAGGATATAGCGGTTATGCATAGGTCCGAGGAGGAGGAGAAGGTAACGATGGGAAGAACGGTGCTAGGTCGGAGGTGGAGGGAGATGACGGTGTGAAGGACGGAGGGATGTTGCAGTTTTGAGTTTGGGTCGGTAGTTTGTTGTTGCGTGAAGCGGAAGAATGGTAGGATGGGAAACTCGGCTGCTTGGTGAGGGATTGGACGCGGCAGGTGTGAGGTGATGCCGAGGAGGGTGGTGGCGGATGAAGGCAATTGCAAATATAGGCGAAGAAGGTGGTGGAGCTTCGGTGGCAGGAGGTTGCGCTGCAGGTGTCAGTCAGTGCAGTGGCGGATCTCGATGGCAAAGGGAGGATGTGAAGTCGGCGGTGATGGCTGTTGTTACTGGTGAAGGGGTGTGTACATGGGGAGACTTGGTGGAGGCATTGAAGAGGAAGTGTTGTGATGGTTTTATCTTGGCCATGAGGAGAACAATGTGACAGAGGGAAGGCAGAAAGAAATATCAAAAGGCAAGAAAGAATCAGGTTTGTATATCTTTGTTTTTCAAAGATTTGAAAAGGAAATGAAACGCAACTTATATTTATTGTACATAGGAAATTCCAAAAGTTAAAGGCTGCATTTTGGAATTATAAAAAGCTGCAGACTATTGGTTTTTCAACTGATGGATACGGGAAAGGCCACACGAAATAAATAGAATCAATAGACACCGATACGGGTATCGGTACGGTTACCGTTTTTCCAAATTCCTCTGTGTAACGGGCTCCAAAAGACAAAATTGAATATACCGCAGTGCCCAACACGACGAGGCAATCAAAACGATATACAAATATCAGTGGTACGATCATCCGATAAAAATCGATATCGGTACCAGAATGTTGCATTTTGCAGAAAATAAGAACGACAGAGCAATAGATGTCCGAATTTGGAAAAATGACAAACTGACATCTTGCTCAGAAGATGGTTTAGAATTTTTCTATGTAAAAATATTTTGGTTTTGAAAACGTTTTATTTACAACGCTTTTTAACTGATTAAATTGAAGTGAATTTACGCGCGAAATAAACTTTCGTATTTTCGGACGAAAATTTACCAGCTGCTATGTTAAACTAGACGTATTCCATATATCAAATTTATATTTCAAAATTTTATCATTTTAAAATTTCACAAAATTTCAACTAATTACGCTATTAAAACAGTTGAAATTTACGGGTCGTTACATTCTCCCCCACTCAAAACTTTTCGTCCCCGAAAAGGAACGAGATAGGAGAATAGAAACAACCAGAAAGAAAACAGATTTGAAATACAAAATAACAATTAATTTAAACCATATAAATTCAAATTTAAATTAATTGATATTCAGTAATTGATTTAATCCATTTGATTTCACTAAAATCAATTCCGACAATTTCTAAATTCATTATCTTATTATCCCATTTTCTTCAATTTACAATTTCTAAACCATAAATTCGAATAGTCTTTTATTATAATCATATTTTCTTTTAGCAATTTAAATTCTTCTAATTCCAAATTTATTGTTAAATTTAATCTACTTAACATATCTAATCACATATATTTAACCCATATAAATTAATTTAAAACATAAAAGTTTCGATTTAAATTAATTTACATATATTAATTTCTTTTAAATTCAAGGTATTTCATATGTTGATCAAATTTCAATTTTATTAATTCTTTCAAAACAAATTTATTAATTCTTTCAAAACAATTTATTTCATTATTAACTGAGTTTTACTTATTATTCTATCTAACTCCATTAACATCTTTATAATCAAAATTTAGTGTATAACACTTATTATAAACACTCAAATTTTATTTATAAATTCAATTTATCTTGTATATTATCCAATTACATATTCAACCTTTGAATGATTTAGGTAAGTTATATTAGAATGCAGTTGAACAATATACAAATAAAATTTTCCCAATTCAATTATTCAAGTTAAATATTTATTCCAAATTGTGGTTTTATTTATAATTAAAATCATCCTTTAACAAATTTAAGAATTAGATTTCCGATTAACTTTAAACAATGTAGAGATATATATAATGTATTTATATCAAATCAAATTAAATTTTAAAATAAGATACCTATATATATAAATCAAATTATATTGAAGAAATTCAAATCAAAATATTTTTCAAAACAAAACAGTAGCAAGGCTACAGAATAGTATCTCCACTTCAAAACTCGAAAATGAATATCGATGATGCGGCCGCCATCACCGAAATTTATTTTCCAGCAACAAAGAGAAGAGCACTGATTTCAACATTTTAAAATTCTTTGAAAACGATTTCTATTCGAAAATACTTTCAATAATATACGCTTTAAAATTTTAAAACCAAAGTTCGAAATCACCGGAAACTAAATTCTCAAATTCCTGAATTAAATTCATTTCAAATTCCAAATCAATTTATAAACCGTATTTATAAATTTATTTAGAAAAATAAATGAAAATCAAATATTATCATTTCAAATAAACAATTTAATTAACCTAT
Source organism: Allium fistulosum (assembly GCA_030737815.1). Taxonomy (NCBI): domain Eukaryota; kingdom Viridiplantae; phylum Streptophyta; class Magnoliopsida; order Asparagales; family Amaryllidaceae; genus Allium; species Allium fistulosum. The sequence continues at coordinate 99,105,467 of CM060906.1, read as the reverse complement.
TAAATTCCAGAATTTTTTTTTACTTATATTCACAATATAATCAAACAAATTTATTTCATTTACCAAATTTGAAAATAATATTGTGTCAGTTTGCTCTATTCAAGTGTTTTGGAAATCCTATCGATAGCGTTGATCAGACGAATCGATCGAAAATCCAAATCAACATCAACAACTCAAACAACACAATATATATTAAAACATTTTTAAATATAAATTTACAAATACATTTCTTTGCTCGACAATACAGGGATGAATTTTCAAAATAAGAATAGGGTTTCAAATTTGATGGACTTAAATCAAAGAGAAATTTGATTCGAAGATAAGTTCGAACCAAAGATAAGATGGTTCAATTACCACAATCGGGAGATGGATGAGTTTATTTACCTCACGGGCAACCTTAACCGGATCAACCATGACTTAGATAATAAGATCGATGCTAAATTCGAGGTAAATCAACATCCGATCTCGAGAAATAAAATTCAGGTATAGCAGGAGATAGATAGCATCGTAAACCGAGGATACAGAAATCTCCGGTAAATCGATGTTTATTATAAAGGAGTTTACTCCTTTACGAATCACTCTAAGATTGGCGAGACCGCCGATCTATTATAGATAACATTCGGAATGGAGTTATGGGGTGCTCCATGATTGAAAGAAGACGAATAGTGAGGGACACGAATGAAATTTGGAACCGTAGGGAACGTTCCAAAATTCAAAGGAATTTGAGTCAAGGGAAGAGATTGAAACTCGAATGAGAGTGATTCTGTAAATACATTTACCCTATATGTTAAGTTTTGCCTAGAGCTACCAAAGCTCTGATACCAACTGTAACGACCCGATATTTTGAACCATTCGCGTCCATTATAAGTGTATAGGTAGACACTCATGCCGGAGTTGAATTGCTCAAAATACCGCGTTGTTAATTTAAATTTGGCAAAACTGAACATATACAATAAATAGATATAATCACAGATCACAGACACAGAGTAATAAATGCAGCGGAAATAAAAGAGATAGTAGTTCATGAAGCTACTATATGAATATATAAAATACATCAGAGTTTACAACAGAAGAGTAATACGATACATCAGAGTTAAACTAGATACAACGGAAGAGTAACAGATACAAATCAGAATACATCACTGGAATCATCGAATATCTGGAAGCTGGATAGATAGCTGGATCTCCAAGCGAAGCTCCAACTCCAAAGGTGAGTCTCGAAAGCTGAACTACTCAGTCTGACCCGAGCGTAAAGCAAAAACACAAGACACTCGAGTCAGGATTAACATTCTTATATTAATAAATCCAACTCAAGTGAAATAGCAATTGAAATACAAGTAACTCAAAGGATGTTTGGAATAACCATCCTTTAAGGATCCGTTAAACTATCTACTAGGTAGTAATGTACGCTAAGTAGATAATGTCTATCAGTAATATAAAGATATCAAAGTAGGGTTAAGCAGGGCCCATACACCTCTTAACCTGTTTATTCCCAAAAGCATATACAAAACCGTAGTTTCCCCAAAACCGGAAGTCACCAGAGGGCAATCCATATACTAAAGGTACAAAACAAAATCGTAGTGGTCGCGAATAGGATAATCAGTATGACAAGGTACATGAGGCGATACCAACTAGGATACTAGTAGTTGCGTGATCCGGACTGATGTTGGGCATAGCAGCTACTACCCCAACACCGCGAAACAACACTCCCAAATCAAGGGGTGCACCCAAATCGAATCACAAAAGTAATAGATATGGTATCGAAGAAGTGTGTCCGCTAGAGGTGGCGAACCTCAATGGCCCGGCGCGGCTCCTGTTTTAGTCATGTCAGGGGTCATCCAAAATCGTTCTCTTTCTTCAGTCAACGCGTTCACCAAAACCATCCACTTCGTTCTGGATCAACACTCCGCGTATAGTTATTAAAGTGGTTTCGGTTCAGATAGAGAGTATATCCATTACCGATCCCGGTCTCTTTAATAACTTTCGTAATTATTACACCGATTGGTCGTTTATTTATTTAAAACAAAATCAATTTCAATTCAATTTCAATTCGTAAATCAACATTTCATTTGTCTTTCAAAACCAAATTCCAATAATTTACGTTTCAAAACTTCCAAATTATCATTTCAAAACCTTATAATTCAATTTCAAATCTTTATTTTAAACAATTCAATTTTCAATTTAAATTCGTATATAAGATTCAATTCCGAAATCATTTAAATCAATTTAATTTAACATTCAAATCAGTTTAACTTCATTTATCGATTTTATTCAATATTCGTTAAGTAAATTTATCATTCAAATCAATTATATTCAATTTCCAATTCATTAAATCAATTTCTTATGTTCAACTTCATTAAATCAAAAACTTACAAATTGAATTAAATTAAATTCATCAAATCAAATTCTTTAAATTTCAAGTCTTACATTAATTCCAAAAATATCACATTTTATTTCTTGTTAAAGAAATTCAATTTCACCTATTTACTTACTTAAATGATTTTCCAAACTTTATTAATAAAGAAACTCAATTTCAAGTATAACGAAGTAAAATTCACTTATTCAAAATTCAATTTAATTTAATCATTAAACAATTCAATCTTATTTAATTATTAAATAATTCAAAACTTAATTATTAAATAATTTCAAAGTTTAATAATTTCAAACTTAATTATAATTTCCAACTTAACTCAATAGTTTCTCAACTTAAACAACATTCTTTCATCAATTACATTTTTAATAATTTGTTTCAGATTATTAAACATTAACATTTCCTTTCACTTAAATTCAAATTTCAACTTCATTTCAAAACCATATTATTTATTCAAATAAAATCCTTATCTTATTTCAAAATCAAGTTATTGACCAATCGGGTTTATTTAATTTTCTATCCTAGGTCAAAGTTCAATTTTGGGTATTTATCATTACAACCCGATTCCAATTCAATTAAAAATCAAAACATATCAAAGGGAACTTGCAGTGTGATAACTGGGATGGTGTCAAAGTAAATAAACAAGCAATAACAACAACCAATATCAATCCAATAATCAATTCAAATAATCCCGAAATAACCGTATTAATTCGCATTGTTATTTGTACGAATTAATATAATTATTTCTAGAATCTACACTATCATTTCATGTAGATTAAAGATTATTACATTACGGTTTTCACTTGTCATCTATTTACAATTTCATACATCATCAATTTAACAACATACATTCAGTGATTCAAATTGTAATTAAACAAATCCTACGTGTCAATAAATTCAACAGTTAAAGGGGTCATATTATACAAATGTCCGTTAATCAAATTTAACATTTAACTATCCTATATCAAGTTCTATTGCATACTATTTATCATTCTAACATTAACAATTTAACGTCCAATATAAACATCAACAATCAATCAATTATCAGCCAAACTGTATTATCATCGTATAAATAATTAACAGATAATGGTGTCAGATGTCACAGGTGAACTGATACAGGCAATAGCATATATAACAGTGTAGCAGCATATTTCAATTGTCGTTTCAATTGAAATCAAATTTAATAAATAAAAGAACGTTAATCGTGAGTGAGTGCTCACCTTTCGAGGCTAGAGAGAACGGAATGAGAAGAGATACGAACCCAAGCACGGATTTCGAAGCAAAGTAATATTGGCAAGAATCGACGACGAACAAGCTGATAGATAGGAAACAATGAAAACGAATTAGAATCGTCCAAACTGAAACAAAATATACGTTATAGATTTTCTCTAATACCAATTTTGTTTAGAACACTCATTTAAATAACATGTATACATATTTTATAAAAGTAAGACTTATATTAATAGTAAAACAAAACTTTTATATTTTTTTTTTTTAGTAAATCTTCTTAGTTGCAAGCTAGTAATGTAAACTGATATATTCAAATCTAATGTATTGAAACCTGAAGCAATACTTATACATATACATGCTGACATGCCCAAAAATCTTTACTGACCAACTATTACTCATATAAACCTATCACCTATATTTATATACTCTGGGAAATCAAAATATTACAGCTGAGGCAGAATATATACTAACCTATTACAACTCCTAAGTAAACTATACATTATATTCTGCAAAATCCAAAGTATGCTTTCAAACATATATATTTACACATTATTATAATGTACATATATATAGAAACTCCAATATATGGCTCTACTCATTGTTTACAAATCTGAAAACCGAAACCTATATATCCTTATATATAAATTGTACTTAAAACAATCATTTATTTCAAGAATTTATATGAATACCAATATTATAAAATACATCTATCATACTATTAACTAACCTGCATAAACAGCTTGAAAGGAAATATCCTTAATACAATAGATTATACACTAACAGACATTATATATATACTTTGAAATATGTTATAAAATATATCAATGTCATCATATTATACATCATTTCTTGCTCAGTTAAATTTATATGTATATGTATAAGACAGGGGAAAATAGGAACTAGTTTTAATATACACACTTATACGCATATTACTATAAATAAAAGTATATTGTAACTAAAATGAACTGTTATAAACTTTATAAACAAGAGAAACCCTGTAAGCGTAAGTACGTATATATCAAACTGAAACTGTAAACTTTTTTTTTTAATATACCTATTATATATTATAATATACTATAATTGTATAAATATAATGACAGCAACTAATTATATATGTAAACGCATATATATATAAATATACTTACCCAAAATATAAAAGAGGATATAGCGGTTATGCATAGGTCCGAGGAGGAGGAGAAGGTAACGATGGGAAGAACGGTGCTTGGTCGGAGGTGGAGGGAGATGACGGTGTGAAGGACGGAGGGATGTTACAGTTTTGAGTTTGGGTCGGTAGTTTGTTGTTGCATGAAGCGGAAGAATGGTAGGATGGGAAACTCGGCTGCTTGGTGAGGGATTGGACGCGGCAGGTGTGAGGTGATGCCGAGGAGGGTGGTGGCGGATGAAGGCAATTGCAAATATAGGCGAAGAAGGTGGTGGAGCTTCGGTGGCAGGAGGTTGCGCTGCAGGTGTCAGTCAGTGCAGTGGCGGATCTCGGTGGCAAAGGGAGGATGTGAAGTCGGCGGTGATGGCTGTTGTTACTGGTGAAGGGGTGTGTACATGGAGAGACTTGGTGGAGGCATTGAAGAGGAAGTGTTGTGATGGTTTTATCTTGGCCATGAGGAGAACAATGTGACAGAGGGAAGGCAGAAAGAAATATCAAAAGGCAAGAAAGAATCAGGTTTGTATATCTTTGTTTTTCAAAGATTTGAAAAGGAAATGAAACGCAACTTATATTTATTGTACATAGGAAATTCCAAAAGTTAAAGGCTGCATTTTGGAATTATAAAAAGCTGCAGACTATTGGTTTTTCAACTGATGGATACGGGAAAGGCCACACGAAATAAATAGAATCAATAGACACCGATACGGGTATCGGTACAGTTACCGTTTTTCCAAATTCCTCTGTGTAACGGGCTCCAAAAGACAAATTGAATATACCGCAGTGCCCAGCACGACGAGGCAATCAAAACGATATACAAATATCAGTGGTACGATCATCCGATAAAAATCGATATCGGTACCAGAATGTTGCATTTTGCAGAAAATAAGAACGAAAGAGCAATAAATGTCCGAATTTGGAAAAATGACGAACTGACATCTTGCTCAGAAGATGGTTTAGAATTTTTCTATGTAAAAATATTTTGGTTTTGAAAACGTTTTATTTACAACGCTTTTTAACTGATTAAATTGAAGTGAATTTACGCGCGAAATAAACTTTCGTATTTTCGGACGAAAATTTACCAGCTGCTATGTTAAACTAGACGTATTCCATATATCAAATTTATATTTCAAAATTTTATCATTTTAAAATTTCACAAAATTTCAACTAATTACGCTATTAAAACAGTTGAAATTTACGGGTCGTTACAATCATATTTAATTGGAATAACAATTTTAACGTACCAAACAACAACCATCAACAAACATCATAATTCATCATTCTATCAACAGGTCATAACAAATAAATGGTTATCATAGATGGATATTTAACTAACAATTAAATTTCAACATTAATTTAGATAACAATTTAATCCAATTCGATTAAATTTCAACTAAACATCAATTTTAAACTACTAACTAGCAACCAGAAACATTCATATTAACTAATGAATTCAAATTAACTAACATAACATATTTAGTCAAGCGTGAGCGTATAAACACCCACCTTTGATTTATCGACGATTTAAAATCCAAATAAAGGCCCAAATTTGAACAGTCTCGGAATGCAGCCAAACTAGGTCCATGTTGTCCGGAATTTTGATACGAACGCAATGGAGAAAACCGTGCGTCGATCCGAGCTCGTATGCAAAAGATATGCTAATTAGAAGTTATACGATATATGTTGTTATGAAATAATTAAATAATAAAAAAAATTACGTTCCTTTCTTCTTCCCAATCCCAGATCGTAGCCGAACCCACCTTTATCCTTTCAACCTCCACACGCACGCAAAGATCAGCCACCAGAGATTGATCAGCGACCACCACTATGTGCACCACCTTGAGAGCCACCTACGCGCCAAGTTTCATCGCCATTCGCCGCCGTTTGCACGCAATCCAAGAAAATACGTGCATCCTTCAATCTCAGATCTCGGAAAATCTGTGATGTATTAGCAGCAATCAACCATATAGATTCGAAGAGCTCGTCGAGATCTACACTTTTGCTTTTGGAATTTTTCGATTTCCTTGAACGGATTGAGAGATATTAAGGAAAGAAGATCGGCAATTTCTGGCCATGGAATAGGTGGCGGCCATGGTTTGAAATTAGGGTTTCTGAAATAAAATAATAATAAAACTGTCTTGGTTTGCGTGCGTAATTATATAGGTATGTCCAAATCGTCCGAACTCCAATCGAGACGTGCCGCCAGGCGTTTATAATGTTTTACCCCCATTCCGAACGTAATGGAACAAGTTTCGAGACCTAATTCGATCATATGTGGAAGATAGATTTTTTTAAAGTCGATTATTTTAATTAAATTCAAAATTAAATTTCTACGCATTTCAAGCTCGCACGGTCAAACGACAAGTCCGGTTGCTATGAAAATTGAAATCCTACAATAATTCACTATTACGGATCCGATGAAACTAGTTTCGTCGAAATCCGAGACTGTTGCCAAAATGGCTATTTTTCTCGTTAATTACAATATAAAATTTCAATTTCAAATTTTCCACATTTAAATTCAATCTTAAATGTTAACCATCTTAAATTTTTTATTTATATAAAACTTAAATCAGCTTACGACATCATTTTCTATCATATTAAATTCAGAATTTAATTAGTTAAATAATTTCTAAAGCTACAAATACACAAACAGAGTCCATTTTTATTTCTGAAGCGATATAGAACATTCTATATATCGAAACAGAGGTTTTCGATATTTCTAAACACAATGGAATAGGTTACATGCCATAATTCCATCGTATAAAGAAGTTATCATTTAAAAATCAATTTATATCGATTTAAATTATTAACACAATTTCTACGTGTTTTAACGTTGTACGATCAAACGGTAAATCCGTTTGATACGAAATTTAAAACCATATAATAATATACCATTCCGGATCCGATGAAACTAGTTTCGTCGAAATCCGAAACAGTTTGCAAAATTTCAATTTTGACAAGTTAATTAAAATATTAAATATTCAATTTTTATATATCCTCTTTTAATTCAATATTAAAAGTTCATAAACTTTATTCTAATCCAAATAAAATTTAGACTAGCTTATTAAATCAATTTCCTATATATTAATCCCAATATTCAAATAAATTTACAACCAAAATCTTAAATTACTTGCCATAACAGATTGCACATTCCAAATACAACCAATTTCATTTACAATAGATACTTTCAACATTAACTCCAATATTTTGATTTATTCCTTATTTCGGATTATAACCAAATTAACTTCATATTTATTCAATTTATTAACATTACAATAATATAGTGGTTACTAACATTCAAACCATATTATTAAGTCATACTCAAACAATTCCCATTTGTCAATCATAAATTTTTATTTCCACTATATTAAATTCGAAAATCTTATCAAATTTTATTATTTAAGTTATCGAAAATTATGGGTCGTTACAGGGAATGTGTTATCACATATGCTTCTTGACAATTAAAGCTTGTCGAGACTAGATATGCCATTCATGATCTAGTGCTCGCGGCTATTATTTTCGCCCTTAGAATTTGGCGTCATTATCTTTTGGGAGAGAAATTTGTTCTCTACAACGATCATAAATCTTTGAAGTATTTATTTTCTCAAAAGGAACTTAATTTGCGTCAACAACGTTGGCTCGAGTTCCTTGCATCTTATGATCTTGATATTCTTTATACTCCCGGAAAGGGAAATCGTGATGCCGATGCCCTTAGTCGTAAGCAACAAGCGGTTGTTTCCATGATGATATCCGAATGGAGTGATCTCGAGACTTTATCCACTTATTAGATTCGAGATCGTGAATCCGATTCATGTTCATATTTTTTTTATGTAGCCTTGAGGCTCATCCTTCTCTTTTAGACCGCATTCTTGAAGATCTTCTTCGAGCATGCATTCTTGATTTTTGGTGGAAGTTGGAAAGATCATATTTCTCTTGTCGAGTCTTCTTATAATAATAGCTTCCAATCTAGTATTGGTATGGCACTCTACGGAAGGCCATGCCGATTTCCTTTGTATTGGCTTGAAGCCAGTGAGAAGCTGGTTTTAAGTCCAGACTTTATTGATGTTCATTTGTGTTTCACCTATGAAGGGTGTTGTGCGTTTCAATCGATCGGGAAAATTAGCACCTCGATATATTGGTCCATTTCCCATCACCGAACGTATTGGTTCTGTGGCTTATCGCCTTTTATTACCGGCTCAATTTTCTGCTATTTATGATGTATTCCACGTTTCTCAACTACGGAAATGCCTTAGGGATTCCGATTCTATTCTTGAGCCCGGTATTATTGAGGAAATTGAAGTTTCACCAAATTTGACTTATGAGCAACATTCTATTCATATCATTGCTTCGAAGGTTAAACGCCTTCGAAATAATGTTGCTCCACTTGTGAAAGTTCAATGGTCCTCAAATCCTAAGGATTGCTCTTGGGAATCCAGAGAATTCATCGGGCGAACACATCCGGACTTACTCTTTTGTGCTCTTTAAGGTGAACTTCTTATTTCAAATTTTCTTTTGTGTTGATATGCTTTTATGGTTGTTACTCTTTATTTTCTTCTTAAGTATTACGAGGATGCAATTTCTTTAAGGAGGGGAGTCTGTAACAACCCGCATATTTGACGATTGTATATTTAAATGTTTTATTTAAACATAGCATCGCTAGTCGGATTTAAGTCCGAAATGTCACTTTTTGCAAACAGTCGAATTAGGGCTCGAGACCACTTCCATTGAGTCCAAAATGGTGTTTGTGACCTTTTTGAGTATAAACATCGATATGTTTGGAGTTGAGTGAAATTTTGATATTTTCATTTAGGGCTTTGGGTTTGGGTTTCAGCCCAATAACCTAACACCCAACCCATCAAATAACCCAACTCCACCCCCTCTCCTCTTCATTCATTCTCTTTTCCTAATACTTTCAAGCTCAAGAGAAAATGGGTGAAAAGAACGGGAAATAGAAATTCCAAACCCTAGTTTGATTTGGAAACACAAGTTCTTGCTCCAAAATCAAAGAGAAGCTTAGGTAAGCATCCTCTTCTTCTTCATCTTCTCCATCTCTCTTCAATTTCAAAAATTCCTAAACCCTAACTTAGGAAATATTTGCTTATTAGCTTAGATTGGAGCTTCTTGAGTTGAGATTGAGGAGGAATTGGTCTCTCCTTTGTTTTAAAGCTTCTCACTTATGGTTTGAGTTTAAAAGGTGAGTTCTTTAACTCACATCTACGTCTATAGCTTTCATTGGTATTAGGTATGAATTCCTAGCATCTCTTCCTTGTCCATTTGCTTTTGGATTGAATTGGTTTGATGAATATTCCAATTTTTGGTGTTTTGAGGTCAAATCTTTATAAATCCTATCTTTGATGTTTGAACACGTTTTTGGGGTGTTTCGAAGAGCCATACATGGCTGGGTTGTCGCTTGGCATAAATCCTTAGTCTCCGTTGCTTGTCCGTTCATCTCCGGTTAGGATTTTGCCCCACTTGGGGGCTAGGCTGATAATGCTGTGGAAGCAGGTTCAGTCGACTGAACCAGGAGGTCAGTCGACTGAACCAGGGACCAGAAAATTCTCTGGCCCTATATCAGTCGACTGACCTTCTGGTTCAGTCGACTGATACTGGGAAACGAATGTTTCCTAGCCTGTATCAGTCGACTGAACCAGAAGGTCAGTGACTGAACCATGAACCCGAGTGTTTCTGGCCTTGTATCCGTCGACTGACATTCTGGTTCAGTCGACTGAACTGGGAGATGTGCTATTTGCCTAATTGAGGCAGTTTTGTGTGGGTTTCCGATTTTTAATCGATTATTTTTTATGATCCGAATTGTTGTTATCATTTATCGACTTTGATGACTTCTTTTTCGGGATTTTTGGGAATATCCATTTTGATGGATTTGGTATCGATTTTTATGGTTTTAATTCACATCTTCGTATGTGAACTTTTGATGATTGATTGTTTCTACAATCATTTCTATGGTTTGTCACTTTAAAATACAAAGGTTTCTATACTAGTAGTAAATACTAAAACTCTTTCATCAAAACGATTTCGACACTATTTTAAATATAAAGCTCGTTTCTAAATCCATTTTCCAATCTATTAGTATATACAAACCTTTACCTCATTCGTATGAGAAATCTAATTAAACGACTTAGTAAAACAAGTGGTATGAAATGCTTGCGTTTACTTCATCGGTTAATTTTTGGACTTGTTCGATTGAAAATCTTGTGACAATTATCGAGTGGAAATCTACAATTTGTTCGTATATATTTAAGTTAAGCCAGTGGTTATGGGACATGAAGCTAAACTCATTTATTTACTAGCTTAGTGTAATCGACACTTCTTGATGATCCATGATGATCATTTCATGGTTTCGACTAGCGATTTGCGATGTCTCTTTGTCCATGTGGGGGACTGTACCCCGATTTATGGAGTTTCATCTCATTTTTATAGGCTAGCGACCTATGGTTTTATGGAGTTCGGTTCATCGGGCGTAACGCTGTATTACGTCATTGTTCCGGCTTATTGGAGTTTGGTTCATCGGGCGTTCGCTGTACTACGTCGTTGTTCCGTATTATTTGAGTTTGGTTCATCGGGCGTTCGTTGTACTACGTCGATGTTCCGGATTATTTGTGTTCAGGTTCATCGGGTGTTCGCTGTACTACGTCGTTGTGCCTGATTATTTGGGTTTGGTTCATCGGGCGTAGCGCTGTACTACGTCGATGTTATGGATTATTTGAGTTTCTGGTTCCTCGGACGTTCACTGTACTACGTCGTGGCACCGGCTCTATGGTTAGCGACCATGGGTTAGCGATCCATTTGTGATGCACGTGTTGGTGAGTTTTCATGCTCCCATTTGTGATAGGCCTTCCCCCTTTTTGTGATTTCTAGTATTTACATTTCACTAATTTTGATGATAGGCATTGATGGGCTTTATCAATATTTGTGTTTTGGTGAATAATTTAAAGAATGCGATTCTTTTTGGATGTTTTAGATGATTTGAGATATTGTATGATTTTTGTTGTTATTTGATGTATACTTATCACATTATGGCATTATTGTTATCATACGTTTTAGTTATATCTCTTATCCTATCTCATTTTATCTAATATTTATAGCTAGACTGATCCGTTTATTATTTTCTTCTTAAATAATACTCGGGTCAGACCGAGGTATTTCAGGTGCTCCTGCTTGACTTCTTATCAGGGTCCTTCACCTGACTTTTGGCTAACTACTTTAGCATAGTAGTTTTTGTTAGTATACATTTGAGATAGAGACTCCTTGATGTATACTTATTCTTTTGTCTAGCACTTGTATCTATTCTTTTGTTGATGTAGTGGATCTTATATGACCACTATTTTGATGTACACTTTTATGACATATATTCATATTTGATTCCGCCTTTGTGATATGAATGTCTGTGACTGATTTGTGTTATGCTTATTTCTATATTTGTTTCCAAAGTCCGTATAGCCACTGTGTGGTAGCTTTGAGTTTGTATTTGATATGTCAGATTTCCTCTTGAAATGAAATGTAATTTATATTATCTGACATATCGGTACTCGCACAAAGCAATTACACAGGTGGTCGCTCCTCAACAGCCTTATTCTTTGTGCTAGTCGACGGCATTACCCCGTAGTGTCCTTGGCTAGCGTGAGTATAGAGGTGGGGCGTCACACTTCATGTGTACATCACCTTATACATGTGCACTGAGCATGTTTGTATGATTGTTTTTGAAGTCTGGTTCGGGTATTTATGTTGTATGCATGTGGACTTGTTAGCATGGCCTGGTTTGTGTTGGTTGGACCTGATTTCATATGTGGATTTGCATTCATGTTGATCCTGATTTTGATGTTTCTATAACTCGACCATCAATGCTTGTGTTTTCTGTTGCTTTTGACCATATGTGCTTGATTCATTTTCTGTCTTGTTTCATTTTTCTGTGTGGACTTGAACAGTAGCTCATTGATTTTGGAAAGTACGCACATATTCATGTATATACATGCATACATATGCATGTATATATATGTGTAGTGAATGTTACTGCATATTTGTACATGTATACACATGTATGTTATCGCTGCTCTGTTGTGATCTTCTTGGAGTCTGGTTCAAGTGTTCATGTGTACATTGATTTGAAAACTGCCTTGATACATTTGTACATACTCCTATCTGGTGTGGTTCACTTGAGTTTTATTTGTGCAATTTTGTTGCCTTTGTCTGGTTGAGTAAACTTGGTGCTTTCTTGTCCTTGTGCATTTGTATTGAGTTGAATTTGGAGTCTGTTGCATTGTAGTTGGTCTGAGTCCTTACTCTGTTACTTCCATGTACTTATGCCATTTGATGTTGTATTGTGTCTTGTTCAAGTTGCATTGATCTGGACATGTTGTTTTGGTGAGACTCGAACTCTGTTGCATAAGTATAGAACTATTCATGCATCATCCTTTTTACATGTGACCTCTTTGACATGTTGTATGTGTTATCCTTTTGACTGGTTTGAACTGTTCACTATCATATTGTTGCTTATGTCTTGTTAGCCTTGCTTCGAGTTAAGCGACCAGTTCCTTGGTTATGTCTTATGTGTGTGGTTTCACTAGTGCTGTGTGCTTCGACTACATGTCCAATTGCATTACATTGTGTTCCTGCAGTCTAGACTTGCCTTTGTGCTTTTGATTATTCATGTTGGTGCTTTTGTATTCTTTGAACTCATATATGTGTATACATATATATATATGTGTGTGTGTGTGTGCATATATGTATACATGTGTGTATTTTTATGTGTCTGGTTGAAAGACTGCTATCATTGCATTTCACCTGTGTTGAATCCAGCCTTGGCTTGGGTTTGACCTTGTGCTCACCTGTCCCTGCGATTTTAACAGGCAAGTGTATATCGGTGTGCATGTCCTTATGGCATGTACAGTGATACATTGTGCATGTCACAAGTTGTTCGTGTAAGATGAATTACAAGAAATGATGACGAACAACCCAAATAACTGAGGCAAATAACATTTTCAAAACATACACTTCACTATTCACTACAAAAATATTCCTTTTTCAATTTTACTGCATTAGTGTTTATTTTTGCAAATAATTCAAATGATGGATACAAGTTGGAAACAAAGTCGAAGACCAAATACAAGTGAATGAGTGATATGTAGTAAGGTGAACATTGTAAAGTGAAAATTGTGTTGTGATTGAAATTGTATTGTAAATAAAAAATGTGTAAATGTAGTGAGAGCTCAAATTTGTACTATTTGAATTTATAATAAAATATTTGTTTCAATAACATATTTGTTTAAATATGAATTCTGAGTTATTTATTTTATTCAACAAATATTTATTTAACTATGTGAAAAATAAAATAGTACAACAATAAATACATTTAAACGAATATATATATATATATATTTATTTATTTATTATCATCAAACAAAAATCATATACTATTACACTGGCATATTCTACAATAATAAGCACATCTATCGTTTTTTGCTTAATATAATAATGAGAGATTACAAGTGAATATTGTTGTTGATATATATGAATGATTGGAAGTGGATTTGCCTCTAAATTTCTCTTTCATACCAAAGTTTTATTCACCTTTGCCCTAATTTAACTTTTGCAATTTTTCTTAGTTTAAAACCACTTCTAAACTTTGGGCTAATTTGATTGAGTATTATTAGAATTTAATTCATTCTCTGTGAATCGACCCGTACTCGCATATGTACTACAATTGTACACCGCGCGCTTGCAGTTTTTAATGATTATAATTTTATGATGATTTTATAATCAATAGAAAAGTCATCTTCTAAAAATCTGGGTCCAGGTGTGGTCGACAGAAGGAGAGCTAGGCCGAAAATTTTGTCGGGGTGACTTCGAATCGTGATGGGAGAACTTCGGGCATGCCATTGAGAGGCTTCGGTTCGATGGTAGGAGGTTGGTTCGGTGTTTAATGCCAGGTAAGAAAATGGGTTCAGGGGTGTGCTTCGGTATGATCTCTATGCCACTTTGGTCTGGTGTCGGGCACACCTTGTTGATGTTGTTTTCTGGCTACGACGTCGGAGTTTCTTTGGGACTTACATCGCCAAGCTTTGGTATTTCGAGTGGATTACTTAGGCTTGTTCAAGGCCTACTTTTTGAAATTTTGATGATCACCAAAGGGAATTCGACACTTCAATGACTCGATGACTTAAGTATATTAGATTAAATCCTTTAAGTAGAAAGTGTTCGCAGCATCCTGGAAATCATCCAAGAAAAAAAGTTTGATATGAAACGAACTTGTGGAGTAGAACATACGGGGGATTTCTACTAGGGTCAACTGAGGGGGAAAGTTCAATATAGAGTGAACTTGTGGAGTAGTTCATAGAGGGTTTCTATTATTAGGACATTGCCAATGGAACCGTAGATAACTCCGAGATCTTGATGTAAGCTCGAGAAGAAAGGGTCTGTGGGGATGCTCATTACGGATCGATACAAGGAGACCTGTTTAACCCTTAACATACACATGGGTCTATTTTCCTAGATTTATGGAGTGGCATGGATTCGAGCATCCATGGGAACGCAATTGTAGGTTGTCGCTGATCAATACAAGGATTATACGAGTTCTCTTATATTCAACGACATTTGAGTTAAAAGATGCGAGATTGTTTGATAGTTGCTATGTTTAGAGTGTTTTCTACTTCTGATATGGATGTTGCATGATATATGTATTATTACACAGTATATCCAGGCACCCTATATAGTACATCGAGCAGTAGTACCCCATATGACAGTAGATTGTCGTATATCAATGTTATTTGTTAACTTGTGGATGTAGGGATAGGTAGGGCATGATTCTCCATACCTCGTGTTATTACTTAGTATATCAGTTATTATAGTATATTGATATTATAAGTCGTTCATACAGATTGTTGTTGACTCGATGTTTTATGCTTTTCTTTTTATTATCTCGTGTACTCTTAAATGAGTAGATTAGAGATAATGGGTTTGACATAGCGCGTGGATCTGTACGGAGGACGAGCAGGTGACCGGCACTTTCATATACTATATTTTGGAGCTATTATTGTTATTTAGTTGTGTATTACGGTGGAGTTATTAATGGTACTTATTTATTAGAGATAGCTTCAATTTAGAGTTGATTTGATTCGATGTACAAACTCTATTTCCACTTTGTTTTATACAACTGTGATGCACCGATATACTTTGATTTATCTTGGTTCATTTTGTTATATTGTTGTCTCGCCTATTTTAAGTCTACGTTGATTATTATATTTTATCATGTGCACTGTGAGAATATGATACATTTTATTTTGGATTGTTTTATTTTACCCTTGACTACCGCTTGACATCGACCGAATCCTGTTCTAGCAAACTATTTATGGTATTTGGGTATCATAGGTATAAGGTGGTTATCACAAGTTGGAGGACTAAGAGCATTTTAGGCTCGTCTGTGAAGAAATTGGTTTGGTTAAATACTCCTACCACTGTAAAGTAGTTTTAATTGAAGCATTCGAGTGTTGGTTAGGTTTGCTCTTGTTTCGAGTTGATTCCCTTCAAAAACTGATGGGACTCCACCAAAGTGGTAGTTTGAGTTCAGTGAAGGATATCTTTGAAAGATATAAAAGAAGTGTTAGATGCTTGAATAGTATAAGCTTATGAGCGATGGAACAGTTGGGTAAGAGAACTTACTGTTATGTAATAGTGGTCCTAACTCCCACATCCCCAGCACGTGGCATATGCATATGAATTGGCGCACACTTATTGCAACAAAAGGAATCCCCAATGTTATGTATCAACCAGCATATATTTATACTCCACATCCCAAGTTATTTAGAAATGTGGGACTATTCCAATTCTATACAATTGTTCCTATTTTCCATACTGAACCAAATCCTAAAAATATCTCTCTTGACTCGCATTCCCTTGGTCTACTTTCGAGAGCATCGTTTTACCTACATAGATCAGTTTGCATCCTATGGCTTTGATACTACTTGTTATGGGGTTTTTTGCATTGATTCCTTCCATTTTCTTCTAAATTCCAAAAGCATATGTTTCATTTGCAATAATATAAAACATCGTATTTTTTTAAAAACGCCAAATAGCCATCCCAGCCTTCCTACCTGATGTTTCTCACTTTGGTTCAGATACATTGGTAGGTTTCTATGCTTTATTCTCCAATGGTTTATGAAGATCATTGAGGCATAGAAATCCTTCATCTTCGCATCCATAATCCCAAATTTCTCATATTAAGTTTTTCAACACTTACGTCCTCCATAATAAAACTCTCTTCAAAATAAATATGTAGCAGACTCTAATACCACTTTTTATGTAACAATGATAGGACCAAGCTCCCTATCTCTAGCACATGGCGTATGCTTATGAATTGGAACACACTTGGTATAACAAAAGGAATCTCCAATGTTATGTTTAACGACCCAAAATTGTATCACTTTGGCTTGTGAATGTTTAATTTATTTTCAATATTCAATTAATTGTTTTAATAATTAAATAACTCTCTTTTAATTAATAGCTAATGATACAAAATTAATTCTTGAATTTTGTTTACAATGATAGGTAGTTCAGCGGAAAACTAAAAAATGTGATCGAAACCCACTTTTCAAATTTCTAGCTTTTTATCGAACAATAATTTATAGAAAGTAGTAATACCCTTGCATATACTTTAAAACAACATTTAAATGGTTAGTGAAAGCATTTCATTTTGAAATGTAAAGATAAATAAACAAAGTAATAATAATGAGAATTAATAAATATAAAATATGTTTAAATTTTAAAAAAATGAAAAGATGGATATGAAATGATGTTAAGATTCCTTAAGTAAACAGTTGAATAAAAGTGCATGGATCGCTCTAAAATCCAACATATTTTCAAAGGGTTAGAATTTCGGTGGCTTGTGATAAGATGGAAGAGTTGAAAATTTGATTTAAGGGCATTTTGGTCCTAGCCTTCATTACTTTTATTTTTTTATATTCCATCTCATATACATACATATCTCATTATATAATCTATCTTATATATGCACTTTCCCTTCCATTTTCATCTTTATACTTTTTATAAATTTTATGAAAAATCACATCTTTTTAAGTCAAAAATATCTATTTCGCTCAAAGACTAAAACTTGAAGCATTTCATTCATGTGGAAGGTGAGATATTCAATCTTGTTTAAGTAATTTTGATAAAATAATAAATGTTGTGTATTTGGTTAGTAATTTGATTTTGATATGAGAATCATGTTTGATGTAATTATATTACAATCATATTTTTGTTGATATTTTCTTTGAAATGGAAAATAAGCTTATTGTAAATGAACATATACGGATATACATAGACATAGACACACTTCTCTTCTTATATTCTTTTTTCCCATTCTCTACTAAACAAACATTTCCATTTTAGACTCAAACACCAATATCTACAAAACCAAAGGGTATTCACCAATATGTTCAACTGTAGAGTTGTTTATCTTAATCTCTAGTTTTTTAGAAAATAGTCAAGGGTTGTTTCATCGAGTAGGGTGTGAGATATTGGTCGATTAAAGTAAATGATCAAGTGGTGGCAGTTTTTTGACGAACATAATTTAATGAACGGAGTGTACAGTCGTGTTTATATCTGTAAATCTTGATTTTTAAGGCTAGTCGCAAGATTTTAGGGATTGGGAGTGTGTTATGGTGATTAGGTGATCGTTTTACAATTATTTAAGAGATTTCGACGATCTGTGATTCTAGAGGTTGAGCGATGGTGCTGGAAGTAGCCTTGGGTGATGGGGGATCTGTGGTGGTGATCGCAAGACTTTCGGTCGATGGTGGTGGCTAGGTGAGCTTGAATTAGGGTTTAAGGAAGTGGAGTTTGGGTTTGATTTTATTTTTTGGTATTGGCAGTGAATGGATGCATCGAGAGGGCTGCGGAGGTGGCTGGATGCGCGGGCGTCAATGGCAGGTTAAGCGGCAGTGGTTACATGAGCTCTAGATGATCGTGATTGAGCGATGGAATGAGGCGCGACCATGTGCATTTTCAAATAATGGAATGAGTTTGAATTGGGGATCGAACAATCGAAATGGATTTAGGGACATCGGAGGTGATGGCGTGGGTATGGGCGAGTCGAGTGAGGCAATTGGGGTTTGTGGGTGTGCGGCGCGGTGGTTAGAGGATGGAGGCAGCGTGCAGGTGGACGCGTGAATGTTTATGCACTATTTTCAGCTCTAGGAATTCATGGTATTGGAATATGAATTTGGGTTTTATTTTGGGAAGAAGAAGCTTGTATTTGGGTTTGAGGATTGGTAGGTTGGGCCAGGTTTAGGTCTGGTAGTGGGTTGAAGTGTTTTAGTAATTAAAATTTTAATTTGAAAACAAGCTAACTTTGAAAATGAATAACTTCCCCGTTTTTGATCCGTTTGACCCACGAATTTCGACACTTGATTCGTTTTAACTAGTTGAACACTTCAGGATAATTACTTGTTAGATTTCTTGAAGTATAAAATAATAATATAATACTGGTGTAGAATTTAATTACAATAATGTAGATAAATAATTACATTTCAGCATTGACATTCCGTTAGTAGAATAAAAACACCTTTCTGTTGTATTAAAATTAAATAGATTATATTGGACATCTATTTGGTAGAATAAATCCATATTTTGCTATTTTATTTAATTGAGACAATTATTAATATGCTAGTTGACTTGGATAAAGGATGTGTTATCTGTTGATTGATAATTATGTATTTTATTTGCTTATATGTTGCTTATGTAAATATCAGTGATATGACTTGGAATGTTGAATTGAAAATAAGTGGTAGCATGTTTAAGTGCCATCGTGGTCGCTAACCCTATTTCCAAAATTTGAAAAGAAATGGATTTAAATTAACTTTAACTTTATAATATTTTGAGGTAAAGTGTTTTCTATATTTAAATGGTTAAGTTAATCATTATTGGAATAATGATTTTTTTAAAGTTAATTAGTTATTTTATTAATGATATTTTGAAGTTAATTAATTATTTAAAAATGAAATTTTAAAGTTAATTAATTATTTTAAAAAATGATGTTTTAAGTTAATCAATTATTTTAATAATGATGTTTAAAATTAACTAATCATTTTATTTATATTGTTTTATGGTTAATTATTTAATTTAATAATGGTGTTAAAGTTAATTTAATTAATTTATTAATGATGTCTTAAGTTAATTAATCTTTTAATTAATGATGCTTTAAAGGTTAATTAATCATTTTAAAAATGATGTTTAAAGTTAATTAATTATTTTATTAATATGGTTTAAGTTGATTAATTACTTTATTTAATATTGTTTCAAATTTAATTAATTATTTATTTAGTAGGTTTTAAAGGTAATTAACTAATTAAATAAAAAGTGTTTAAAATTAATAAATGGTTTATAAAAGAGAATTATTTGCAAATGAAGAATGTATTAAAGAGTTTATAAATTGGAAGGAGATCTTGGAAATTGGAAAAGAGGTTTGGTTTGTAAAACTTTGATTTTAAATGAATAATATATGGGAATTTGGAAACCATTTACTTGACATTAAACTTCGATGTAGGGAAACTTCTACTTATCCTGAAAGGTAAGAATAATGTTGAGTCAGGGTGGGATGTAATAATATCCCAACTTGAACGACTTCGTTGTTTTTCGAAGGGTAGTCTAAGTTTGAAATCGAAGATTAATCTTCAGTGTATAGTGCATTTGTTTTCCGCATACGAATTGGATGAATTATAAAAGTCAAGTTTATGAAATTAATAGTTAATCCTTCTTAACTATGGTGGTATGAAAGCCTTTTTCCACACTTAACACCGAATGATAAGTGGTTTGGGTTTATAGTAAACAATGTTTTGAATGGCATTTGTTTTGATCCATTTAATATGATTTGGAAATAGGAAATTTTTTTGAAATGCTATGTGAGTATACTTATATCGGAGAGATAGTATATGAATATTTTTGTAAATAATTAAAGTGTTTTAATTAATGAAGATTACTTAAAGAGGATTAGTGAATTCAATAAGAAATTAAATATATGTTTTTTTGTTTTTTTTTGATAGTCAAACAACCAACTATCAAATGTTGAACAATTTTTAACTCTGGAAAATATCTAGAAAAGACACGAGAATTATATGGTACATTTATCTTCGGTGAGGCTATACTGTACGTATAAACTCGTTGTGTTCTTCTAGGATAAATGATAAGGAACTCCATCTGCTTAAATGGTTAGGAGGTGATCTCCTCTCTTATTTATTATCTTTTTATTTTCCAAAGAACTGGAGTTGAGTTTACCAAAAACTATCGGTTGTCGATTCGAAGAGACCAGGATCGGATAAACGTGAGTTATTTGAAAAACACCTCGAACTGGAACAAGCATTCGAATTGAAGATATCTTAAAGATGATGGAATCGAAGACGGAGTTCTTTAAAGTGCAAGGGATGCATGCTACTAATCCTAAGGATGTAGTGGAAGTGGTGCCTTCAGTTTGTTCATATCCTAAACAATTTGTATGGACGAATGCTGGTACTACATTGCTGCTTGGGGGGTAGTGTTCGCATTTTAAGTTAGACTACTATATAAAAAGTAAAACATATCCTCAAGCCTCACAACCGGGAATGACTAAAACTGGGGATATGCGGCAGGGTTGTGTGGGTCGCACCCATTAGGGTATTGTCATCACCCTTCTAAATTGATATTTATGGATTTGGTATGTGCATGTGAGCTTACGGGAAAAGGTTGCAAAGCAACCGAGATGATGAAATATTCGGTACTATCCAGTAAGGGGTAGGCCGATCCTGTATTGTTAGGGGTCCATGTGAGGCCCTCAGTATATTTTCTAGAGGTGTACTATGGCAAGCGGTACCTCAGTAACTTTGTCATTGTATGGAATCTGTTATCCAATACGTGCCTCTATGAACTTAGTTGTATACATATTATGCTGGAATTTAATTAATGTAACAATTTCGGTTATATTCCATATTTATTTTAAACTCTATACATTAGTACAATATCTCTGGATTTTCTATAAAATGGTTTGGTTATCATAAGGTAAAAACCCGTTTGTGTTTATGTGCGGCATAGTCTTATAAGATACCTTTATATTTGAAAGGTTTTTTAGATATAACAACCTAATTGATTTTAGTTTCTCATGCTGGTTTACCAGACTAATCCAGAAGTTATTTTCTTATAGTACTCGGGTCTGACCATGTATTTTTCTAGAGTTAGCTTTGGATGCTATGGAGCTTCAAGAGATGAGCTGTGCAACAACCCTAATTTTTAGTAACATTATTTAGGATATTTAATTAGTTGAATTAAATAAAATAATGTGATGATTAGGGGATTGAGATTTGTGTTAATAGAAAGGTAGTCGTGCCATATAACAAATGAACTAAAGGAGAACTAAAATAAAATAGTAAGGCAAATAAGATAAGGGGTAAAATAGGAATAAGAATATTCTTATACCCTAAACCCTTAGGCCATTAATTCTACATGTTCATTTGCAAAAATTAAACCTAAGAGGCCAGTCACCATTAAGTAAGAACAAGAAGAAGATAAAGCAATCGAAGGAAGGAAGCTTAATCAATTCAGATTCATTCTCAAATCTCAACTCCTTAATCACAAAGCTAAGGTGAATAATGACTACATCTCATGTTTTTGATTGTTTTCAGTTTTAGATTTAATCTGAACTATTTTGCAAGGTTTTGCCATGTTTTTGATTGTTGAATTTGATATATATGTTTGTTGATGATTTATGCTAATTCATATGAATTTTATGATATGTTTTAATGTGGAAACCCTACTAAATGACATCAGAAAGCCTTGCAATTTTAGAATAAGGTCGAAAATGATATTTTAGAGATGGGTTTCAATTTTAATAATATTTTGAATTAATGTGGAATTAATATTAATTTTCTAGTAAAGAAAATGGTTATATGGGTCTAAAATTAATTACGGCTAATATATGTATGTTTCGGGTGAGAAATTAATATATGTTAGAAAACATATTAAAAATGATTTATGGAAATTTTTATAGATTTTTCCTAAGTGTTTTAATAAGTATATTAAATTATTTATGGTATGGGACATAAATGTTTTATATATTTATAAAAGGAGAAAGGACATTTTGTAAATAATTTAAATTGTTTATTTTAGTAATTTCGGCAGTATTTTTAGAAAAGAAATTAGCAACCAATCATGTTTTGACATACAAGGCAGGTTAGTTGAAAAGAATTGCTTTAAAAGTTAAACATCAGTTTATATATGCTTTTTACATGTTTCGCCACTTTCGGCACTTAGCCTTTGACACCTTAATTCTGCCTCCATCAAAACCAAAGCATAGGGTATC
Source organism: Allium fistulosum (assembly GCA_030737815.1). Taxonomy (NCBI): domain Eukaryota; kingdom Viridiplantae; phylum Streptophyta; class Magnoliopsida; order Asparagales; family Amaryllidaceae; genus Allium; species Allium fistulosum. The sequence goes on along the minus strand of CM060906.1, from coordinate 99,082,373 downwards.
AAAGACTTAGTAGTAGTGAATTGGACATAGGTGAAAGGTACTGGGTCGAAACAAGGGGTTCCGATGGGGTCGAAGCCTTACTTTGTTTTTTAATGAAAATGCACCTGCTTTGTTTTCGAAAGGAATGCTTTCGACTTAGTTAGCTTTCGAATGGGTTAAATTGTTTTAAAGGAATGGTTTCGAAAGAGGTTGCACCTTTTTGATTTAGGTAAATGCTTTCGAAGTGGTCGAAAACCCTTGCTGTCGCTTTCCACCTTTCGAAGCAAATGGTTTCGAAAGGGTTACTTTGTTTTTAAAACTTAGCCACTTCTCCAATGATTTCGAATGGTTGGTTTTGACACCATGACTTCTTTACTTAGGAAATAGCTTTCGGAAGAGTGCTTTCGACTTAGTTGTTTTATGACTCTTTTATTCTATTGAATGTTAAACCCAAAAGGTTTTGAAAGGAATAGTTCCAATGGTTTCAAAAGGTTATTTCACATGTTTTACTTGAAGCCAAATGCTTTCAAAAGGTTTAATTTTATGAAAAGGATTTAGCACTTTCGAAAGGTTTAAGATAAAGGTTTCGAAGGGATGGTTCCCCAATCGTTTCGAAAGGTATTAAATGGAAGGTTCCAATGTTTTCAAAAGGCAATGTTTATAGTGTTTTGATAAGAGGATGTCTAAGGTTTTGAAGCTTTCAAAAGAAAGGTTTTTTTAATGTTTTTGAAAGGGTTATTAAGAATGGTTTCGAAAGGTATGTTTTGGCCTTTCAGCCTAAGGTTATAAAGCAAAGTAGTTACTTGGTTTTGAAAGGGGCACTTTCAATGGTTTCGAAAGGAGTACTTTCAATGGTTTACATGTTTTCATCAACAAAGTTTTGTGTAAAGTATATATAACATGGCAAGGTGATTTGAGTAAAGCATTGAGTATATTTTCCTTGTTTAAAGTACAATTTAAGGTTTCAATCAATTTGATAGAAAATGTTTTCAAGGAAAATTTTATGGGTAGATGACCTTAAGTAAAATGACTCAGATATTAGAATACCATATGTGACTGGTATGGGGTCACACCCTATACTTTAGCTAGTAGCCAATAGCTAATATAAGTCCAAAATTCCAGTGTATAGGGCTTTGTCACAAGTAAGACTAAAATGATGTTACACACAGAAAGGAATCTATAGAGGAGAGATAGGTTATTGGTGAGCCCACAAAACCATTAGGATCGGTTGACCCTGGGAGAACTAAGTTAGGGATAGACCGTCCAGGAGAGGAGTATCTAACGGAAGTTAGATTATTTGTTTATTTTGTCTAGTATGCTCGAGTCAGCAAAAGGTTAGTAGTTAGCCAAACAAAACTATAATGTTCGGACAGATAGTCCATTTGTTACCTGATTTGTATGCATGCATGATATTGCTTTATTGTTTTAACCAGTTTTGGTTGCAGGATTAAGATTTGCAAAGGATATGTTTTAAAAGGATATTAGTGAGGGCAAACCCGTTCCGCTAAGCGGCGTGGTTTCACTTAATATCAAATAACTGAGATGTATAGTATTATTCACACCAAGCTTTATGTTTGACTCGAAGTTTATGTTTTTCTCCTAAAACTCTCGGGTGCTCAAAATTGATTTGATTAGGCCGAGGGCTGAGGATTTACAGATTTTTAGTAGGTTGACGAATAAAGCTCCTGGAGACGAGTAGGAGGCTGACGGATAGCTATTTAGGAGCTCTGTTGTTTGTTTTATACCGCTATGTTGTATTAAGTCAGTTATGACTATTTAATACTCTAGTCATCCAAGGGGGCATTTTCATATGTCGCTCTTGGCGTATTTATGTAATAATTATATTTTATCTAAACCTGGGAGACATTTGGGATTATGTAACTTGGATATGAAATGTTGTTTTGAAATGTAATCAGAAAAGTGTTCTAATTTATGATGATCTTATTTCATATTCAAGTGCTTCTGATATTATGGATACCGTTAATATTACCGTATTTGGTCACCAAAAGTAAATACTATGGATGACTATAGCATCTGTAGTGCTTAGCTTCGGGCCTCCAGATAGGGGATGTTACAACTTGGTATCAGAGCATAGGTTTATGAAAAAAATTAAAATAAAATGATTTTTGAAAACATAATCCTAAGGAATTAGATATAAGCTCCGGGTATGGGAAAAAGCTATAGTAACGTACTTGTATTTGCTATACATAAGTATACGCTATATCTCTATTCTCCTACCTCTCTTAGGCTATTCTTCTGTATCTTATGAGGCTTGAATACAGATATGGATGCTAAAAGTGGAAGAGTTAACCTTGGAGGGAGAAGCACCACTACAAATGGAAATGCCAGACCAAAAATGAGAAGTAACCAAGGTCAGGCACAAGTAGGAAATGTGGGTGTTGGAGTCCCGCAAGTTGACATGGGAGCAATGTATCAGTTGTTTGTCAACATGATGCAAGCAAAAGTTGCTACTGGAGTAGTTGGAGGAGGAAACCAAGAAGCTCTGGTGGTGACTTGCTATGCTATTCTGAGTAGGAATTATGCTCGGTTGGGAGGAAAGCCATTTATTGGTACCGAAGACGCAATTGAAGTAGAGAATTGGCTGCTTCATTGCGAGAGGATTTTCATTGATCTAGGGCTCAGTGATGAGCAGAAGAGAAGGCTTGCTTCTAGACAACTTCAGGGAGCCGCGTTGTATTGGTGGAATAGTGTGGAGATTGGAGTACATGAAGAGACGATGACACGGGCTAAGTTTAAGAGGAGGTCTGAGGAGAGGTTTATGTTTGCGATTGCGAAGTCCACACTGCTTAGAAAGTTTGCTGAGTTAAAGCATGGGAGATAATTGTGCTGGAGTATGCTACGAAGTTTGAGGAGTTGGCGAGGTATGGGTATGCTACTGTTGATACCGTGATTAAGAGAAATGAGAAGGTCATTAGGGGGTTGAAACCTGAATTGGCTAGGGCTACATTACCTCATATCAGGGATTCTTGTGATGTTGTAGTATAGATGGCTTTAAGACATGAGGAGATGCTTGTTTTTCTGAAGAGAAATAAGGTAAAGGAAGTCTAGGTGGGGCAGAGTCAGAAAAGAAAGTTCTTCCATAGGAAAAGAGCTCAGAAGGGTGGAGCAGCAAAGAAGGGGAAGTCGGAGGTTATCTGCTTTAAGTGTGACAAGAAAGGGCATTTCGCAAATGAGTGTCGCTCGGGTGATGGAAAGAAGGTGATCGGGAAAAAGAATATCAGGAATGTCAACTGCAATCAAATTGGACGTTACAAGAACCAATGTAAGGAGCCTATTAAGGATAAGAAGGGCAAAGTATATGCAATGGAACCTACTACCTCGAGGCCAACAGTAGATGAAAAAGGAAAAGCTATGTTGGGAGGTACGCTTTTGATTCATGGTATTTTAGTTAGCATTCTGTTTGATACCAGTGCATCGCATTCTTTTATAACTCATTGTTTGGTAGATAAGCTTAACCTAGAACCCTCATACTTAGTTACTTCCTTAGGGGTTGTAAATCCGATAGGAGGGTATGCGACACTTGGGATGTAGTGTGACTACCTAGAGTTTGATTTGTTAGGTCATACCTTTGGTTTCAGTTTGCATTTGTTTGATTTCGTAGGGTTCGAAATTATTTTGGGTATGGATTGGTTAAGTAAGTAAGATGCTAGGATATTTTGCCATTATAGGAATATATCGCTTAGACACCCTGACTATAATGATCGGATTGTATATACTGTAGAAAGCCCTAGCTGTGAGGTGAATGCTTTGTTAGGTGTTGTGGAGGTAGAAGACGAGTTAAATTGAGTTTTCGTGGTTAGAGAATTCGCAGATGCCTTTGAACATGTAGTAGGACTACCACCGAAACGAGCCATGGAGTTTTGGATAGATTTGGTGCCAGGAGCAGAACCGGTGAGTAGACCGCCAAGCAGGTTAATACCTACCGAGATGAGGGAGTTGAAGGTGCGGTTGGTGTATTTGGCAGGCAAGAATTTTATTAGGCCAAGTAGTTCACCTTGGGGAGCAGCCATAGTATTTGCTAAGAAGCCGAACGGATTGTTAAGGTTGTGTATCGATTATCGTAAGTTGAATGAGAAGACGATAAAGAATCGATATCTGTTGCTTAGAATTGACGATTTGTTCGATCAGTTGGGTGGAGCCAAGGTATTTTCTCAGTTGGATTTAGCAACAGGTTTCCATCAGCTTAGAGTAGCAGAGGATAGTATTCCTTTGACGACGTTTAGAACTAGATATGGATTGTATGAATGGTTAGTGATGCCATTCATACTAACTAATGCGCCGGCATTCTTTGTGGATTTGATGAACCAAGTCTTCCGAAAGCACTTGGATAGGTTCGTGTTAGTATTTATAGATGATATTTTGATATACTCTAAGGATGAAAGGGAGCATGAAGTTCATCTTAGAGTGGTGCTTGAGATGCGGAGGCAGCATCAGCTGAAGGCGAAGTTTTCAATGTGTCATTTCTGGAAGAAGGAAGTGAAGTTCCCTCCTTTTCCTGCTAGGATTGGAAATCCTGTATTTTACATATCCATACGATTGAGTCCTTGGGTTTCCGAAATAGTGTAATGTAAAAAGAAGTGCTTCGAATCATTGCAATTTGACTCGGACCTGTTCTGAAAAAGTCGAGGTATTTCGAATTGTTTGTTGACACGGGCAAAGTAAGGGAAAATATCTGAAATGATTTCAATATTGGACCTTGGACATATAATAGTTCCGAATTGAATCTCTTTTAGAAAGAAGATCTTTTGTCTCATGGTAGCCTGCTCGAGTCCCCTTACGAAACTTTCGTTATTGGGTTAGCCATACACTTCGCATGTTTCTAGCGATTCACATGGTATCATCAAATGATACAAGTCTTGGATAAGAATCTACAACGCACTAGAACGCCCTTGTTGACGATCCTATACTCCGACAGCATCTAGGGTTCCTCGAACAATGTGATATCTTACACCGGGTAAATCCTTAACCCTTCCTCCTCTTACTAATACTACAGAATGTTCTTGTAAATTGTGGCCAATACCAGATATATAAGCAGTGATTTCAAATCCAGAGGTTAATCGTACTCTGGCAACTTTACGTAAGGCAGAGTTTGGTTTTTTGGGTGTGATAGTGGAAAAGTTGACAGACAAGTCACTCTACAGAACCGTACATGAGATTTTCCCCTCGTACGGCTCCTTGTTTAATTATTTCGAAGTAATTGGATCCTTTTCTTCGTTCGAGAATCTCTTCCCTTCTTCCACTCTGCCCCGAAGAGTAACTAAGACCATTTCATTCACGTTTTCATGTTCCAATTGAACACTTTCCACTTAGGATCAAAGAAGAAGATTATTCTTTTTACCAAACATATGCGGATCAAATCACGATCTTCTATTCTAATCTAATAAGAACAAGAGATCTTTCTCGATCAATCCCTTTGCCCCCCATTCTTCGAGAATCAGAAAGATCCTTTTCGAGTTTGAATTTGTTCATTTGGATTTATAATATAACATAAATAGGGGTTGGATATCTAGAATATTTATGTTATGTTTCCTAGAATATTTTAATAAATAATAATAAGATATAAAGAGGACTATCATGTCACTACAGGCTAGAAGCCCCCACCCACTAAGTTCAATTAGTCAATATAATAATAATTAAATGTTCAACTTTTTAATTATTAATTAGAACTCAAAATAAAATAATAAGAACTCTTTATATTATAAATAATACAATAGTGTTTGCCTTTTTTTATTATAAAAAATATCTGTATTCTTCGATGAAAAATGAAGACAAAGACTCGAGTTTCATGAAAAAAGCCCTTTATCGGATTTGAACCGATGACTTACGCCTTACCATGGCGTTACTCTACCACTGAGTTAAAAGGGCCTGCTCAATTCATGACTTAGCCATTTTCCATTATGAGTCTACTAGATATATGTATATATGCAGTAGACTCATAATGGAAATAATGGAGAAATAAATTCTATTTACTTGGAAAAGGGGTAATTTTTTTATCGTTTTTGAATTTTCTGACTTAATGTGAGGACTTAATGTGAGATAGTGCTAGGCATATTTTATCTGAACAAGAAACGAAGCAATGAGTTAAAATTGAAGAAGAAAAAACGTTCAATTCAAATTCAAATCCTATAGAATCAAAATATAAAAAGACTGTTCGAATCTAGCCATACCATTAGATTATATTGACAATTCCAAAAAACTATTCATAATATCATTATAGTATGATGACTGTCGAGCGAATATGCCCCCATCGTCTAGCGGTTCAGGACATCTCTCTTTCAAGGAGGCAGCGGGGATTCGACTTCCCCTGGGGGTAGGGTACTACGAAAGGAAGTTGATCATGGATTATCAATAAGCATATAAAGAATTCTTCCTGGGTCGATGCCTGAGCGGTTAATGGGGACGGACTGTAAATTCGTTGACGACTGTCTACGCTGGTTCAAATCCAGCTCGAAAAGGATCTTTCTGATTCTCGAAGAATGGGGGGCAAAGGGATTCTTATTGATATGTAGTCTTAGAGAAAGGGTTGTATATGGATCCGACTAAGATTGAAGCGGTGAATAATTGGAAGAGACCTGAGACAGTGACTGAGATAAAGTTTTTTCGTGGATTAGCTGGGTAATATCGAGGGTTCATAAAGTATTTCTCATGAATACCAGCACCAGTGACCAAGCTAACGCGAAAAGATGTGAAGTTTCTTTGGACCGATAAGTGTGAGGAAGCATTCTAGAGCTTGAAACACTTATTGACTAATGCATATGTGTTAGTTTTTCCAAAAGGGAATCAGGACATAGTAGTATATAGAGATGCTTGTGGAACTGGGTTAGGAGCTATGTTAATGCAAAGAGGTAAAGTGATTGCCTATGCTTCTCGACAGCTTAAATCGCACGAGGTGAGATACTCGACGCATGATTTGGAATTAGCTACGGTGATTTTTGCGCTAAAGGTGTGGAGGCGTTACCTTTTGGGAGAAAGATCTGAGTTATATACGGATCGTAAGTCATTGAAGTATTTATTCTCCCAAAAGGAGCTGAATATGAGAAAATAGAGGTTGTTGGAATTTATAGCTGCTTATGACTTTGGAATTGAGTACACACCCAGAAAAGGCAACAAGGTTGCAGATGCACTTAGCAGAAAACATCAGAATGTAGTGTTGGCAATGATAGCTGAGGGGGATTTGGAAGCGTTGACGACATGTAGAGTACAGTGGAGATCTAAAGCTGGATCTACTAGAGAAACTGTTGTGTTATAATGTTTAGAAGTTCGATCGACGATGATCTAAAAGATTTCTTCTAAACTGATGGAAGATCCAGTATTAGTTGAATGGATCAGGAAGTTAAAAGATGGAACCAAGAGCGATGACTTGAAGGATTTTAGTCTTGACCAGAGTGGGTGGTTGAGAAAGAAAGGAAGATTGTGTGCTCCGAATGCGGGAGACATTAGGAAGGAAGTTTTGGAGGAATGCCATCATTCGAAGTTCACTATTCATTTGGTAGGAACTAAGATGTATTAGAACATGAAGAGAAGTTTCTTCTGGGAAGGAATGAAGAGGGATGTAGGCTTATGGGTAAAGCGGTGTCTGAAATACCAATGGGTAAAGGCAGAACATCAAAAGCCAAGTAGGTTACTTCAACCATTAGATATTCCAGTATGGAAGTGGGATTCAATTTCTATAGATTTTATAGATGGGTTGTCAAGATCTAATACAGGAAATGAAAGTATATGGGTCGTAGTGGACAGGTTAACCAAGAGTGCCCATTTCATTCCAGTTAAGTCAACTAGGACGGCACCTGTTTTGGCTAAGTTATTTATGACGAATGTAGTTAAACTGCATAGGATTCCTAGTAGTATAGTAAGTGACAAAGATTCATTATTCACTAGCGAGTTTTGGAAGAGCCTACAAGACACTTTAGGTACCAAACTTAAGATAAGTATCGCTTACCATCCACAGATTGATGGGCAAACGGAAAGAGTGAACAATGTTATGGAAGATTTGTTACGAGCTTGTGTGCTAGACTTTGGAGGATCATGGGAAGACCATCTACACTAGGTATATGTTTTCATATAACAACAGTTATCAGGCTAGTATACTGATGGCACCATTTGAATCTCTGTACGGAAGGCCATGCAAATCTCCCGTTTATTGGTTAGAGATTGGGGATTGGTTGGTTCTCGGTCCAGATTTAGTTAGAGAAGCTGTAGAGAAGATTGAGTTGATTCGAGCTAGGATGAAGGAAGCTCATTCTAGGCAGAAGAATTATGCTGATAGAAGACGAAAAGACTTAGAGTTCTTAGTAGAAGATCATGTTTTTGTCAAGGTATCACCGATGAAAGGTGTAATCAGATTTGGAAGGTCAAGGAAATTGGCAGCGAGATTTGTTGGACCATTTCCTATTGTAGAGAGGATCAGGAAACTCGCATATAAAGTAGAATTACCAAACAGTTTGGTAGGAGTGCACGATGTTTTTCATATTTCTCATTTGAGAAAGTGTGTTCGAGATCCGGAGACTACTATAGCACCGACTTTGTTAGAGGACTTAGTAGTTGAGTCGAATCTGACTATAGTTAGAAAGCCAGTTCGAATAGTCGCGAGAGATGAGAAGAGGCAAAAGAACAAGACAGTCACATTAGTTAAAGTCCAGTGGAGTGATGATGAGAGAGACTGTACTTGGGAGACTTAGAGCGAGATTAGAGATGCTTATCCTGATTTGTTTGATGGTATGTTTTACCTTTTTGATTGATTTGTTAAGTACCTTATCGTAATTTCGAGGACGAAATTCTTTAAGGAGGGAAGTCTGTAACGACCCTAATTTTTAGTAACATTATTTTGGATATTTAATTAGTTAAATTAAATAAAATAATGTGATGATTAGGGAATTGAGATTTGTGTTAATAGAAAGGTAGTAGTTCCATATAACAAATGAACTAAAGGAGAACTAAAACAAAATAGGTAAGGCAAATAAGATAAGGGGTAAAACAGGAATAAGTATATTCTTATACCCTAAACCCTTAGCCATTCATTCTACATGTTCATTTGCAAAAATTAAACCTTAGAGGTCGGTCACCATTAAGGAAGAACAAGAAGAAGATAAAGCAACCAAAGGAAGGAAGCTTAATCAATTCAAAACCATTCTCAAATCTCAACTCCTTAATCACAAAGCTAAGGTGAATAATGAGTACATCTCATGTTTTTGATTGTTTTCGGTTTTAGACTTAATCCAAATTATTTTCCAGGGTTTTGCCATGTTTTTTATTGCTAAATTGGATATATATGTTTGTTGATGATTTATGCTAATTCATATGAATTTTATGATATGTTTTAATGTGAAAACCCTATCAAATGACATCCAAATGCCTTGTGATTTTAGAGTAAGGTCAGAAATGATATTTTAGAGATGGGTTTCAATTTTCATAATTTTCTGAATTAATGTGGATTTTTTGTTAATTTTCTAGTAAAGAAAATGGTTATTTGGGTTTAAAATTAATTATGGCTAATATATGTATGTTTTGGTTAGAAATTAATATATATTAGAAAACATATTAAAAATGATTTATTGGAATTTTTATAGATTTTTCCTAAGTGTTTTAATAAGTATATAAAATTATTTAAGGTATGGGACTTAAATGTTTTATATATTTATAAAAGGAGAAGGGGCATTTCATAAATAATTTAAATTGTATATTTCAGATATTTCGGCAGTACTTTTAGAAAGAAATTAGCAACCAATCATGTTTTGAAAAACAGGGCCGGTTAGTTGAAAAGAATAGCTTTAAAAAGTTAAAAATCAGTTTATACATGCTTTTTACATGTTTTGCCACTTTCGGCACCTAGCCTTTGACACCTTACTTCCACCTCCATCGAAACCAAAGCACAGAGTATCAAATCTGGTAGGCCCGAGTCAGCCAATGATTTCTAGTTAGCCAAACAAAACTATAGTGTTAGGACGGATAGTACATTTGTTACCTAATTTGTATGCATATATGATATTGCTTTATTGTTTTAACCAGTTTTGCTTGCAGGATTAAGATTTGCAAAAGATATGTTTTATAAGGATATTAGTGAGGGAAAACCCATTCTGCTAAGCAGCGTGGTCTCACATAATATCAAATAACCGAGATGTATAGTATTATTCACACCAGGCTTTATGTCTGACTCAAAGTTCATGTTTTTCCCCTTAAACTCTCGGGTGCTCAAAATTGGTTTGAGTAGGCTGAGGGTTGAGGATTTACAGGTTTTAGTATGTTAACGAATAAAGGTCCCAAATATGAGAAGGAGGCCGACGGATAGCTATTTAGGAGCTGTTTTGTTTGTTTTATTTTGTTGTGTTGTATTAAGTCAATTATGACTATTTAGTACTTTGGTCTTCTAAGAGGGCTTCTTCATATGTCGCTCTTGGCGTATTTATGTAATAATTATATTTGATCTGAACCCGAGAAATGTTTGGGATTATGTAACTTGGATATGAAATGTTAATTTGAAATGTAATCAGAAAAGTTTTTTAATCCATGATGATATTATATCATATTCAAGTGCTTCTGCTATTATGGATACCATTAACATTACCGTACTTGGTTATCGTAAGTTAATACTATAGATGACTACAACATCTATAGCGCTTAGCTTCGGGCCTCCGGATAGGGGATGTTACAAGCTAGATGCCTCCAAGATGTATTTCTGTATTTTTATTTCCGATATGTTACTTGTTTGTATTTATCAACATTTGTAGGGATAGACTATTATAAATGTCCAGGCTGATGATAGGTTAGACTGTGATGTTGTTGAATATTAAAGTTTTTTAGTAAAGATAATTGGTATATTATATGTTACTTGAAACGATGTGAGATTCTATTCTATCTTTTCTTTTCTTTCACCCCAACAATCTATCATTCCAACACTCAGATGTTCGACGCGTGAATACCGTGGATGTATTAGTCTCGACTTCTGAGGATTGAAAAGGCAGGTCATCACATTACGTGCCTACCAACCCATATTTATACAAAACATCTCCAAGTTATTTAGTGATGTGGGACTATTCAAATTCCAAACAGTCATATTTTTTGCCATATACGAGACAACCCTAACACTAATGTCTAGAGAGCCACTATCAATTGAATCCTTTAGGTCATCGGAAAAAGAAATACTAGTCCTTGGAAAGGTTCTTTTGTTGTGAAGCCCAACAACAACCTTGCATCTATTAAAGGCTTCAATTACCATCAAAGATATGGTTTCCTTCCTTCTCTTGAAGTTAAGTAGAAAAATACAACTCCTCAAAGGTTTATGTCCTACCTAGGTGCATCATGAAAATGATGTAAAGAGAATTCACAAGGGTGTATCCAGTTGGTTGAACTTTGCTCGTAGCTGGCCCTTGTGATTGGAAAAGAAAGTTCAGAGACTCACTTAACGAAGGCACGACTCCAAAAAACAAATTTACAGATTATATATGGTATTGCATACTAGAGGAAGATGAGTTCCTTGGTAGGGCTTAATGAGTAGAGCATCTCCCTTGGGAATACCATGCCTGTGATAGATTCTCTTCTGTTATGCCATAGTGAGCTTTGAAGGCATGGTGTCTGGAGGGTTATCCAGAATCATGAGAATGGCCTAGTCGTTCTCTGCAATGAAAGGGCCATGAGGCCCTGTTGATAAGGCAGCTAGATGACGAAGTTGTGTGAATGAATGCCTTGGTCTTGATGTTGTAGAAGTGGATATTGGAGAAGAAGATGACCCTGCTTCTAGAGGTATATAAGGGCCAGCACCAGAATGAAAGCAAGAAGATCTTTTAAGATCGGTCATTCTATACAAAAAACTTGATAACAAACATAGCTAGGTATGATTTATTTCGACTTTGTACTTTGATTAAAACCCGTGTATCCAATGGATGTCAACATGTGTTGACCAATCGGACTATGTACATTAGTCGAGGTAAATGCAATGTGTCAGTTTATGTAGTGTGTGTCATGTGTCCATATTGTGGTGTATGAGAACACTCTATGTAGATAACCCGCTCATGCTGTTACACAAGCTCTGTCATGTTATGGAACTGTGTATTGGATTTTACCCACTATTGTAGAGTGCACGATAATATAATCATTATCCGGAGCAAACTACGAAGCTTTATTTTTAGGATCATAGGATTGTGATTCTCAGCTCGAAGTGTTGGCGCTTGAGTCCGTCAAATGTCAGAGTGTGTTTAATGCGACAATATCTTGGAAATTGCCTCACCGAGATCAAAATCATCAACCCATATCCAAAAGTGATCCCGATATTGCAATATCTCCTCTCCATTTACCCACCCCGTTCTTTGATGCGATTGACTCGAGGTTTACCCATACCAAATTCTACGCATAAGCTTATTAGGCTCGAAGTGGCCATAATTTGCCGAAGTGGAGTGGTGGTAGAGAAGAGAGCATGATTATTTCGGGTTAGCACATGGTTCGACAGTGGTGGCATCGATGAAGAAAGCACCGATGGTAGAAGGGCCATGGTTTGGTGCCAAAATCGAGGTCTAAAACCCAATTGAATCAAGATCTAAAACGGTGGAGTTGGAGGGGATTGGGTAGAGCTTTATCTAGAATGGTTGATGACGAATGGTTGTGGAAACATAGTTAATGATGCTGTTGCTTGAGATGTGGCGGTGGCGCCAAGAAGGTCTATATGGTTGCAGTTTGAAATTTGCGGTGGAAAGGAAAAATAAACGCATGCAAATGAAGATGAAAATTAGAAAATTTTCCAAGTGCTTCATTTATAATTAATCATAACATGTCAGTATTGACTCGATCATGTCGCCACCGAGAGATTTTGAACCTCATGTAAAAAAGGAAAGAAATTAAGAAAAGAAGAAGGAAGAGGAAACAAAATCCACCTTGCCAAGAGACGACCTATCTTTTATAAAATTGAAGCCTCATGCTATTCTATAGAAAGAAGTGACTTGGCAACTATTTGAAGAAATGAACCAATGTTCTGAAATAGATGGATTGATAGATTGAAGACTTCTTTGCAGATATCATCTGATCTCTTGCCTCGGTCTAAAGTATGCCTTACTAAAGCGGGCAAGTGTATCTAAGATTTGAACCAAGTGACATCTCGATGGATCTGGATTTCAAGTTGATGAAGAAATTGATTAAGAAATTAAGGAGGAGTCAAAAATGATGCACACATGGAGAATAAGAAGTTTGGCCAATATTTTCAAAGGCAAATCATGGTGCCACCTACACGATTGATTATGTCAGTACTGAGTTGTCGGCGGATGGGGGACCTACTATGAACTATAGATTAAGTTGCCTTGTACTTTGAGAAAAGAACCAAATAGGACAAATCATATGGATACCAACATGATTTGAAGGGACAATTTGGTCAATTGAGATCCAAAGCTTGAAGATTTGAGCGATACAAAGAAGAATCAAGAATGCAAGGTAGTAAAAGCATGTCAGTACCAATATGATCATGTCGTTATTAAGAGGTTTTTTTTGAGGATTTACGCACCTTCTCTGTGGCTGAATGTTCGGATCTAATTTCTTATGTGTTCCTAAGTGAGCTAGTGGCTTTGGGGAAGGATTCGACTAAAAATACACATGATTCGGTAATGAAAATGGGCCTTTTTTGGACTTTTGCTTCCTATTTCTATTTTTAACAATGAAGTTAAGCTATTTCTCTTTCTTCACTATTTCCTTTCGGAAATCATACCGTATCTAGTGAAAGTTGTAAGATTTAGTCAAAATAAATGCAATCGAATAAGATTAATCTACTTTAAACATCTTGTATATTATCATTTTTCCTTTTCTTTTAGATTGATTACACTCATTTTTTGTTTGATTTGGGGCATTATATCATTTTTTGACACACATTTTTGTTCTTTTAACCAAGAAAAATTAATCTCAGAAGTAGATCATTGCTTTCACATTGGATTTCAAGAGTCTAAAAACTAAATCTAAAGATCTTTGTTATAGATCTGTTGTACTAGGATTTGGGAAGAATGTACTATCAATCTGAAGAGAGATGGCTCCTAGAAAAGAGAAGAGTGATATATCCAAAGAAATCATCGCCAACCAATTGCTCTATCGAGATCATCGCCTTAGCCAACTTAAGTTGTGATCAGAGCTGAAATGAAGAAGATGATACTAGACATAAACACAGATATGTTAGAATACAAAAGTCTCAAACGAAACTGTAGGAGAAGTTGATTGCGCTGGCCAACACTGACAAAGGATTGAATCTCAAAGGTGAAGGGAAAGTAGAAGGGAATATTCATCTTCTCATTCTAGCGAAGAAAGCTTGTCTTTGACAGAATAAAAGAGAAGACCAAGCAAACATCCAATGTGAAGAGGGACTATGGTAGCACAAGGCTGCAAAAAATGTAGTTACTCTGCTAACATCAAAACAACTTGATACCAACAAGCCCAATCAAGTTGGTACTAAGAGTTTTATTGATATTCTGAATCTGTACGGTAATGAGGTGGACTTGAGGGATGGTGGTGTTGGTGGAGACGGATGAGTTACTAGCACATAGAATGATGGAATTCAGGTCAATGTTGTAGAACCAACCAGAAGAAAACAATAAGGGTTGAGACAAAGGTTCCTCCTTAGTGTTCCCAACAACCATCTAGTTGCCTAAAGCAGTGAGGAGTATATCAGTGATATGTTTAAAAGACTGCTGAGTGAGAGCAGCACAAAACGGCATGAGGAGTGAGGTACAACGCAAAGTCAGACCCCATTCACTGAAAATATCCTTGAGGAGAAGTATCCAAAGAAGTTTGTGATGCCAACGATGTGAACCTATAATTGAACTACTAATCAAAAGTAGCATCTATTGAAGTACATATGTCATACGGACAATGCTCATGTAATGGATGCTATCAGATGTAGGTATTTCCCAGTATTCATGGATGGAGTGGAAACGATATGGTTTACTCAACTCATGTCGAGGTCCATAACATCATTTGATTTGTTGACTAAGAAATTTAGGGAGTCATTCTAGATCTACACTGTTAATTAATTTCTTCGTTAACCCCAAAAGTATAAGGGAACCGGATTTGGTTAAGCTATAATAATCCTTGGCTAAGTTGTTTGGATGGAGTATGCACCATATTGAATCCATGAAAGTCTTATGCATGTTCAATATCAAAGCTAAAACCATGTCGCATGTCATATGAGAGTTAATAGTTCAAATGATGTAGAGCAATCAAACTCAAAATTATGAGTGCTTTTGGAATTCGAAGCACGTTATGATGTAAGAAGCATAAATGCTTTATAACTCGAAATCAAGCCATAATTTAAGTGACCTTGTTCTTATTCCATGTAATGTTGAAGGTACATTGTCTTATGTGTAATAGTTCAAGTGCTACAATCGGCTATAAAGCCCTAAATCAATTTAGGGTTACAAGATTTGAAATGTATGAAAAGTGACAAGAATCATTCGCTTCTTCTTGATTACCCCTAGGTCCATATTTATAGGGGTTGAGGGAGATGGCATTGTTGCCATGTGTTTATGCGGTATGCTTGGCTTCTGGGATCGATATTGATGGGGCTTGGTGCTATATCTTGGTTAATAATGAACTTTGGAACGTTGTGCTAGCACTTTGTGTCTATATTGCCATAATAGCCTTCATTCATGATTTCCGTTATCAACATTTCTTAAAGGTCGATGGAGCGTGGTATCACTAAAGCACATCATTGATAACTGGCGCCATTAATAAGTGGCAATATTAGTAATGAGCGGTATTGATTTGAGTTAGCATTGACTTAAACCAGCATGGATGTAGAAGTGATGTTGATAGGAACCAACATCAATGTAGGTGCGACACTGATAAGGGCCGAAATCGATTTCAGGCGGAATTGATAATACACAACAAGAATCACAAGCGACATTGATTGCAGATGACATTGATTATAGGCGGCATTGATGATAACCGTGGCATTAATAATAGGCTGCATTAATAATAGGCGGTATTGATAATAGGTGGCATCACTTTGAAGGGTGACATTAGAATAAGGTGACATTAGAGAGATGCGGTATTAATCCAGAGTGGCATTGATTCTCCTGATTTAATGAAGTAAACGCTTCACTGATAGAATGCGATATCAATATGAGGCGGCATCAATGTTGTTATAACATTAATGGCTTACGACATAAGATCCTTCGACATTACTCATTCATTTTGATCTGCGATATGCGGCATTGATGACCTTCAGCACCCTTAGCTTCATTGATGTGAGATCATGACTATATCAACATGCCGCATTTCTTCAGGATTGATAATGGTAGTAACATTTGCCCATAGTATGAAGGAAGCTTTGACTTTTCTAGTCCACATTTCCAGCATGGGATTTTTACCGCCTAATAGTATTATGTTTGAATCTGACTGTTTATTTGAATCATATCCAATGGCCTCTGCTTGCTTTCCTCCTCCTATAAATGCTGAAGCTCATATTTCACTCTTCCACATGTCACTAAAAGCTCAACCAAACTAAATTAAATTCCTCAAATCTCCAAAAATCTCAGTCTTTAGGTATTAACGCTGAAATTAGGTATTAACTCAAGCCAACAAGATGGAGAACGACACGGCCTTCCATATAAGGCTTCGAAAGGAGCCATGCCGATAGAAGATTGGTAGCTATTATTATAAGCAAACTCAACCAGAGGAAGATGATCCTCCCAGCTAACACCAAAATCCAAGATATAAGCACGAATCAAGTCTTCCAAAATACGCTTCACACGTTCAGTCTGTCCATCAGACTGTGGGTGATAAGCTGCGCTAAGATTAAGCTTTATGCCCAAAGCTTGCTGGAGACTCTACCAGAAGTGACTCGTGAAAAGAGGATCACGATCACATACAATAGATAAAGGAACACCGGGAAATCGCACGATCTCCTTAATATATAGCTTCGATAAGAGAGATGCCGTCCTATTTGATTTAATAGGAATAAAATGTGCGGACTTGGTGAGACGGTCCACAACAACCCAAATACTGTTATGGCCTGACCTCGAACGAGGTAAGCCATCGATGAAATCTATAGAAACTTTGTCCCACTTCCACAATGGAACCTCTAAAGGCTGAAGAAGACCACTGGGTCGTTGATGCTCGGCCTTAATAAGCTGACAAGTCATGCAATTACTCACATCATTCCAAACTCTAGACAGGAAAAAGCGTTCTAATTCGCATGAAAAGATGAGCTACAAGGAAAAATCCCAAAATCCTCAAACATCATACCAAATATTGTAGATCCCCTCAATAAGATTCACAATCCTCAAAGAAATCGCAAGATAAGAACATCAAAGAACATCAACAAACTACTTCGATACAGATGGGTGTCAAGCACCCGTATTGAAGAGGACTCAAATAAAACAATTATGATTAGGATTACTCCTAAGATAAGATGTCATCAATTAAATTTGGGAATATTACAGAATAAAACATATTCCTAGACATATCCCAAATTATCTACTTCAAAAGACACGATAAGTAAAGGGCACGATGATTAAGGGATTCGTAACATTTGTATTACACTTAGATGTACCATAATATGTGTTTCTGTTCTGTGTTTATCATATTTTGTTCTGAACTCAGCTCTAATACCAAGCTGTGACGCCCCACCCCGAGACCCACATTAACAAAGAGAATTATTGGGTAATTCTGTCTGCTAATGCGGAGAATAGGGCTGGTTAGGAGCGACCCTCTATAATCTTGTCTTAAAAAACATCTACTGCTTACGTCGATAAATGCTTTATATTTTTTTTCTATTTCAAGTGGATCTACATATCCAATAAATGCTTAATATAAAACTATAGGTGGCTAATGGATCTATCAGAACAAAATACAATAACAGAATGCATATCACATCATAGAACAGTAATCATCATATATATAAATACATATACATAGATATATCCCAGTATGACACAAACTGATACACAAAAGTGGTATAAAGACCACACTATATACATCCAATCAAATACATATCAGAGTCAAGCGGAAAGAAATATAAACTACACAAAAGTGCTAGGTTGACATCCAAGCAGAAGCATCAAAGCTAAGTCCCATAACTGATAGCTAACCTGAAACAACTCGGTCTGACCCGAGTACAAAATACACGGGTCAGTCTAGCTAAAACAATCGGTTAATGAGGATAGACGATAATATAAAGCATAAGATACAAGGTGATAATTATTTTCGAATGAGAAGAGGCATTAGAAAGAATACAACCCATGACTTAAGTGAACTAATGTCACTTAAGTATATAAAGACCTCAAAAGAGGTAAATTCAATGATAATACTCAAATAATATAAACAGGTCTTCTTTACAGCAGGTCTGAGTCTTTGGCCATTTGAGTTTAGCACGTGCAGCATTGCTTCGGCATTGCAATCGGGGATTTGGCCAATCCGGGTTTTCTGAGTTTTCTGTTTTATTATGA
This sequence comes from Allium fistulosum, assembly GCA_030737815.1. Taxonomy (NCBI): domain Eukaryota; kingdom Viridiplantae; phylum Streptophyta; class Magnoliopsida; order Asparagales; family Amaryllidaceae; genus Allium; species Allium fistulosum. The sequence continues at coordinate 99,063,966 of CM060906.1, read as the reverse complement.
TTTCACCATTTTAAGTTGTTTTATTACATCGATAGCCTAGTTCTATATGAGATTTTATATATATGTATGGTGATTTCACTTATGATGTTTTGAACTCTTATCGAGTTCCTTGAGTCATGAGTTTGGATGATTTCATAATTTTATAGGATATTCCGGGTTTTGCTATTTTGGCGAGTTGAGATTTATATACATTTATACCGATGAGATGAGATGTAATTGAATTTGGAGATGCTTCTATATTTGAGTTTTGGATCATCCTATTTGATAATGTTTTATGTTTGCCATTTTGGCAAGAGTTTATATTGATGTTTCTCCTTTGAGGAGATATGGTTCATGGAAACCATATAACATTTTGGGATGTCGCCGATGATATGAGGCTGTGACGCCCCACCCCGAGACCCACATTAACAAAGAGTATTACTGGGTAATACTATCTGCTAATGTAGAGAATAGGGCTGGGTAGGAGCGACCATCTATAGCCTTGTCTTAAATATCAATTGAATACGTCGACAAATGCCATATATATATTTTTTCTATCTCAAGTGGATCGACATATCCAATAAATACTTAATACAAAGCCATAGGTGGATATAGGATCTATCAGAACAAAATACAACAACTCAAATGCAAAACACATCACATAACAGCAGATAATCCCATATATTCACACATATACAGATACATCACAGAGTATACAAAATGATACATCACATAAGTGGTATGACGACCAAAATACAAACACTTTTGAGATGGTTTCTTTGACTATTTTCCCTAGTGTATCGTCCCTTTCCGAAATTGGTCCTTCGAACCATTCGATGTATATTTGTGGCGATTACCTTTCGGGAATTTGAACTCTTGGAAGTTCTATTTTTGAGATTTGAATTGCCTACACTAGCGTTATATGAGATTTGCCTTTTGGCGTTAACTTGAGATTTTATTCTCCTCTTTGGAGATATATTTTCCTTATGGCATGTTTGAGATGAGATCTCTTTATGCATGTTTTGGGTTTGCGAAGATGGCGGGTTTAGGTTTTCCCCTAAACCATATTTGATGTTTTATGAATGCCGATGATATGAGGCTCGCTACTTTTAGTATTTTATGGGTTATTTTATCTCTTTTGAGATTATATGTTTGTGTAGTGATACCATATTATCACTTGATGTACTTATACACTTTATTGGGTTTTTTGTTAACTTTAAGTTAATAAATCAATTGAGTGGTTTATTTTGAACATTTATTGGTTAGAATAAATATTTGTAGTTGACAACAAAGTTTTAAAGCTTTATTTTGTAAAGTTTGAGAAGAAAATGATCAATTATTGATTTTTATTTGAGTTATGCAATAGTGTTGTAAGTTATTGCTTATATTAAAGCTTTTATTGAATTTACAAGAAGAAATATGAAGAAAATAAGTATTTTATTAAAATAAAAGATGAATATGGTTTAAAAATAATAGTTGATGCTTAAAAAGTGTTAGAATGATTTATTGCAAATTTATTTGGCAAGAAATTTTTATTTAGTTTGTTATGTTAAAAATGGTGTTTTTACACTAAAATTGTGTAAATTGTAAAATATTGTTAAAAATGGGGTTTTATTGTTAAAATTATCTTTTTGTTGTTAAAATAAATTTTATTTTGTCGATAACTATTTTATTCCAAAACAAATTGATGTGTGTATTTTATTTGGCTTGAAAATGTAGTATTGTATGTATATAATGTTAAAATAAGAGAAAATGCATACATAGCTTTATATTTTCTTTAAGTATTTGCACTTTTGGGATTATTTGGGTAGAAATTTGATCTTGTAGCCACCAAAGTAGTGTATTAGATAGGAATTAAGTATGTCAAATACTCGAGATGAAATAGAAAAAAAGAGAGTATAAATATCGACATACTTAGCTCTTATCTAATGCAAGACTATGATGGTCGCCCTTAACCAGCCCTATTCTCCGCATTAGCAGACAGAATTACTAAGTAATTCTCTTCGTTAATGTGGGTCTCGGGGTGGAGCGTCACATTAATCTTCATGTTTTTGGTTAAATCAAAAATTAGTTATGCTCATCAATTGAATTAGTAATGAATTTCTTTGTTACGCAGATGACTTATTTTATTAATCAATACCAGGCGACATCGATTTGGAAACCATGGTATTTTTAGACCCATTACCTGACATCACTTTTCTAAATTTTCAAAACTGGTACTTTATAGCATTACTTAGTAGTTGAAAATTGTTATAGTGTGATATACTAATGTCGCCAATAATTAAATAAAAAGCGAGATATTGGCTTACGTAGATATCATATGTTATTCATACTGCACATCTTATTACGTGCTTTATTAATGCCGCATTGTCTTAAAAATGCATTGATCTAATATCATATAACATATTGACTCCATTCCGCATCTAATCAATGCGGCATTGACTTCATGCCGCACTAACTCTATGGTGCGTTTAATTAATAATGCATCAATTTTATGCCGCATTAGTTCTATGCTGTATTTTATTAATGTTATTCATACTGCACTTTATTAATGTCACATTCATTTTATAATGAAATTATTTTAACAAACTCATAGGTTCTTTGTATTCTACAAAAATATATTAATTATTTATATAAAATATTTCAATGTCGATTTATCAATTGTTTCGGCATTACTTATTGACGTCGGCTAATTCTTATTCTGATATTGAGTACTATTCCGACATTGCATTGTAGCTTTCAATAGCTCTACTGATATGACATTTGACATTGATTTATAAATTCATCGATTTAATCAAGACACTAAGATATATTTAGGATGATTAAATTTTTATATTAGTATAAATTTACTTTCTTATTATAACTTTAACATTTCACTCGTATACTTTTGTTTGATCAAAAGCTTAAGTACTTTTTAAAGTTAACATTGACTATTCAATGGTAATCGACTTGTCATGAGTATTATGTTGATTTCTAGTCCTCTATCGTTTTGGTGTTATGATTCTGGATATCATATGAATCAACTTACTGCTCTCTGGATTAGCATGTAAAAACTTATTATGATTGTTTAACTGTCATCTTTCTTAATTTGGCATAATATCACTTGGCAGGCAAATGGAAGGCAAGAAACTAATTACAAAACCAATCAAGAAGGCTGCTAAGGGCTTGAAAGCTTCTCCTTCTACTAAGAAAGTGGACAATCTTCTTAACCAGTCATTCATCACAACAGAAGTTATTCCTACCGGTCCTTCCGGTAGAATCGATAATCCTCCAAAAGGGTTTTTCGCCTTTACTTCAGTCCATATATGGCATTCAACGTATCTTCCTTTTCCAGGCTTTATCTTAAGATTTCTGGAATGCCTGAATATTGCACCAATCTAATTATCTCCAAACTCATATACAAATTTAACTTGCTTGAGCTTCTTACCAGGGAGGCTAAGCTCCCATCTTTAAATGCTGAAGTTCTTCATTACATAGCTTGCCCTACAAAACTCAGAGAGCAACTGGGTAACCCATTGACTCGTCCCCTCCCAAAGTGTTTAACTACCAATGCTATTGGTTAAACCATGGACTAGGAGACTCAATTCTTCTACATCAAATGCTTCCCTGGGATTAGGGGAAATTTTTTCTATTGTGAGTAAGTTTCTATTTCCTGTTACCTGTGTCATATTCATCACTTTCTTACAATAGGTATTTCCTTTTAGATCCGGCTCCTAAACCGTTAAGCCCCACCAATAGTGAAACCGCTCGATCCTTAACTATGGCATCTGAGAGAAGGGGTGATAGACTTACGCTTTTGATAGAAGTGAATCTATGTCAATACTCGCTAATCCAAGATAATCATATCATACTTGGAGAACCCCCAATGATGAAAGGAAATGCTCAAAGGAAACTATCATTGGTTACCAAAAAGAGTAATGTTTTCTCCACCTCTTCCCCAATTCAACATGAGCCTACTGGTAAATTTCGATATAGCTAATACTGAATTCCTAATGTTATTGTTTTATTAACTTCTATTTTCATTTTAGGCTCATCTTCCCTTGTCGTTGCTTCTAAAGTGGCAAGGGTTAAAGATGATGTCCCTAAAAAGAGGAAGGATAAAGATGAATCTTCTACATCATCTTGGTTAAGCAAACCTATTTCTATTAAGGACTATATTGTTAGTGCCATTGAAGCATTATAATAATAAGAAACAGTCAATGATGTTCTTATTGATATTCCTTCTCCTTCTCAAAGTAAAAGACCTAAACTTGTAGGTGACTTCACTCCCATTACGGTGCATGATGTGGGACGTATAAACATCGATTCGAGTCCTGAAGCGGTGAATTTAGACTAAGCTTTGGAGCAACCAAAGGAGGCTCAAACTCCCAAGTCCCCTTTAAATATTACTTTTCCCTCCTCTCTAATAGCCATCAATCGCATTTGTGATAATCTTGGTTTGTTTCTGTCTCCGAATGATCCTCTTCCTTCAAAGGCTTAGACAGCCTCCTGTGATGAATTTTGATGAACTTGTTCAATTGACAATTTAATCTACTTCCATAACTTCTCTTGAATCATCATAGCTTCCAACTTATTCTAATGATCACCTTTTCATCATTCTTAAACAGCTTATATCAGTATGCATTTGGGTTTACTTGGTTAATTTCTTTTTTATAGACACCATTCTGACATAGACTTGTTATATATTCTAGGTGGGAAAGCATATGTTTCTCCTTTGAGAAACTTCTCAAGGGCCTTTCGACAAAGTGGCTAAGCTTAAAAGAAAAATCTCTTTGATTAACAATGGTATGATTGATGTCATTGAGGCAAGAAATGAGGCTATTCTTGAAAAGAATAAACTCACTTCCTCTCTTGATAAACAAAAGAAAGCCAGGCAATTGTTGGAAGAAGAAATGAAAAAATTGAAGGCTGACCTTAAGAAGGTTAATAAATTCAAAGTAGATTTCAACAAGGTGATCGAAAAAAGTCTGAACTAGCTAAGAATAATGAATCGCTAAAAGATAGGCTACAAAGGAAGACCAACATCCTAGTTTATTCAAACAACATTATTAGTGATGCTAAAAGAAAGTCAATTCCTTTCTCAATAATGCTCTTCTTAAAATCATGAAAAAGTATTATGAAGATGCTTTGTTTGTGGGATATGTTAATAATATTGTAAAAGTCCTAGAATTTGACTTTCCTTCCCTTTCGATTTGGAATGAGAAGTTTAAAAGAAAGTTCAGTCTTAAGATAAAGAAGGAGAAGAAGACTCTTTAAGAAGAATTCCTTGCTGAAGAGGAAATTGATGCAGAAAAATGACTAACAGTTGACGATCCTCTGGTGAATGAAGAAAAAAATCTGACGGGAAGGAAGATTATGATAACGATAAAGGTGATGATGATCATGATGATGACGGTGATGTTGATGATAATAACAACAATGACGACAATGGTGGTGGTGATGGGAAGGGTCACTCTGGACCGTCAAACGAAAAGGATAGATCAGGAGATGTTAACCTGGACTCAACAGCCCAAGATACATAAGTCATTGATATCCCTAATTCTTTAAGGAAGGATTCTTCTTAGAAGGGTAGTGGTTCCAGAATCACAATTCTAAAGAGAAGGAACAGATTTCTTCACCTTAGATTCCACTTTCTCAGCTATGGATTTCCCTACTTAAATGTTTCAAATTATCAAATAGTTCTTAGTTGATACATTAATCATTTTAGTCAAGGAAGAAGTCGAAATATCATTATGAAGTTATGCTCGAAAAGAAACAAATGGAAATAGATCAATTGAATAGGGAGTTGGATAGACAATTGAAAGAGTATGATGATTTGTCTAAGAAATATAAAAGTCTAATGGGTAGTGCATCATAATTAAGATTTTTTAAAGAAAGGCAAGTTGCTCCACGGATGAAGAAAGCTTGCCTTCATCGAGAGAGACTTTTGATAGAGAATGAAGAATTCATGACCCTCTTCTGGATGTTGATCGATGATAGGAATGCCCTACAGGAGTTTTTCTATAGGGTTTACTCTAGGGGAAAATTCGTCAATTTCTCTTATTTGGACGATAATTGTGAGGGTTTACTTAGGCACCTTCATCGAAGATACTTAGACGAACATGGGTCCGATCCTTATCCTGGGCATATTGGAATCTCTCAAGAGTTGCATTTATCCCTCTTTTGTCTCATTCTCTTCCTACCAAAACACTTAAATGCAATAGGAAGAGATTTATTTCTGAACTATATAGGAAATCAATTTTGTATGAACCCGAATGATTGTATAGTTGTACTATATAACTAAAGTAGCTTATGAATTTTATCCTTTTTTGTTTTTCTATGATTAGTCTAATTTATCATATCATATAGATTAAAGAAACTCAAGCGGCCCTATTCCCATGGAACTCTTAAGTAAACTTGTCAAGTTAAAGAAGGACTTTAAAGACTCTTAGAACATCACAGTTAGCGAGACACCGCTTTCTTAGAGATCAACAAGAAGTATACCTGCAATTTCCTCATTTTCGTTTTGATTTCTTGGGCGATGAGAAGGATAAATTACCAAGTGAAATTTGAACCTATCATGCCAAACAGATATGCGATCACGTCAGCTCTCTAGTCAGGCAATGAGATTATCATTGATTCCCTTCCATTAATACCCTAGAAGGGATCAAAGCTTCTTTTGATCCTACTCTTACCCTATCTGTTGTGTCATTTAAAAAGGACAAAATTGATTTTTCAAAACATTAAGAGTTATTTGAATGTTCTAAAAAAGAACTATGATGTAACTTGAATATCCCTTTTGTTGTGATTAATGAAAGAGAACATTTTTCACGTATTAACTTTTCTTTCATTTATTTTGATTAGGAAAACTAACTAACACTTGTATCCGATTCTCTAGATGATTTCTTGTGAGTGATCGAGATTAAAGATAAACTAATAACTGATATTGAAAAGAGACGGTCTTCCCAAGACGCTTCAACTTTATGTTTTCTAAATAATTCGAAAGCATAAGAATGGCACATGAAATACTTCCAATTGAGATTGATCTTTAGAGGTCTGAAGGAAAGAACTTCTAGCTTGGAAGGGGAAATTAAAGAGAAAGACAAAGGAGTCCAACAGTTGAAAGAAAAGATTGACTCGGTCTTAGAATCTAGACCTTCGGTTGAGATTGACGCCTAAATGGCTAGGTTGCATCGACAATTAAATTACCTTGAAGTGGAGCTAATGAAAAGTAAAGTCTACTACCAGTCATTAGAGCCTATTTTAAGTGGAGGCGAGTTTAGCCTTCCTATCCTACTCCCATTAGAACAACTAGACCTCAATCACTGGCTAGTGAAGAATTTCCTACTTTGCTAAATCCCCTTCCGAGCCTAAGTAATCATGCGATCTCCAAAGGAAGCGGACAAGTTAAATTTGAGTGCATGCAATATTTTAGTAAGAAATGGAATGAAAAAGTATCTCAGCGTCTCAACAACTGCGAAATCCAGGTAGAAAAGCTTGGGCATGAGAAGCATATTCTTAAATAGGAAATTAAAGAACAAAAGAGCATGGTTCAAACTCTTAAAAGAGCCAATAGTACTCTGCAGCATGCTTTCAAAATTAAAATTAATAAAATTGTTGATGCAGATACTATTCGAAGAAAGGAAAATAAAATCAAAGAACTTTTGGGCGTGGCCTATAATGACTCGGAATTTCTTCGTATTTAAATATCCAAATTATTTAAGTATTTGAATATCGGATTAAATGTGATTAAAATGACTTAATAAGCTTTTTAACCTCTTTTCAAATTATAAGTAATGATGCCAAACTTTTTTCGAAAAATGTTTACAAAAATAAATACTTTGAAAAAACATCGATAATGTGACCGAAAATTGTTTTACCGATAAATAGTTTTTTTACCGTCAGAAGTTGTTCAGATTTTTTTTACATACACTTATTTTCTTAAGAAGTTAATAAAATGAAATAAAAACTTTTTGCCTTCTATGGAAATAAACTTTATGGATGATGTTATGGGTGATGTCATCAAAGATATTTAGGAAATAACCTTTTATGGTAATACTTAACTTTTAAGCAAAATGAGAGAGGTGTAAAGTAAACATGTGTAAAGGACCTTTGTAACCTTTCATGGAAGGAAAGAGGTGGTTTTGGCCTCTTGAAAAATCCTATATAAGGAGAAGCATACCCTTAGGAAATAATCACAAAATTCCTAAGCTTGAGATGAAGTAGGAGGGTTGAAAATGGTGGAAGTGCTTAAGCACTAATCCACTAATTACCCTCTAACTTTTTCAAAAGTTAACCAAATCTTCTCTAGTCTCTTTTAAAATTTTGCTTTGGGCCTAAGAAATAATAGGAGGCATGATTAGCAAGTAAGAAGTGGGAGGAGGTGAGAGGAAGAGGGAGGGTCCAAGGAGGGCCGTGAGCATGGAAGAGGAGGAGGAAGGTGGTGGCTTTAGCTTGAAAGTGCTAAAGGTTGAACCTTTAGGCTTGTGTTGATGGAAGGAGGTAGTTCTTTGGTTCTTGTGGCTTTGTGCTTTGGTTAGGCATGGATTTAAGTGAGTTATCTCACTATCTTATTTGTATATATTGTGTATATATGTGTATTTGAATTATAAAGTTAAAGTGACATTAACTAAGTAAAGTTATAAACCGTGGACCCCTCTTACTTTTGAAGGCAAACAATAACTTTATATTTTATAAAATCACTTCTATAAACCTCTCAAACATGTTTTGTGGCTTTCACTTTATGTTTAAATGGTTTTTTTAACTTGTATGTTTAATTGAAGTAAGTTTGTAAGTGTTTGAAGCGAGAGTGGTCGTTATAAGTGCATTTATGAATCCCTTATTTTTGAGAATTTTTACAAATAAATGAAAAGATATTCTTAGTGGTTTCTTTCCATGATTTTTAAAAAGTACCTGAATGGTAGTACTTACTATAAAATTTTCAAGTCTTAGAACATTTTTTAAAGTGGTTAAAACTAGTCGCAAATGTCGTGCTTTTCAATGTTGTTTTAACAAGGACTTTTAGTAGCATTTATAGATGCTGTAGTAAGTTGCTTATTGTTTTAATTGTTTAAAAATTATATTTAAATTTGGTATTTTCTCTAATCTTTTTAGAGATTTTTTCAAGCATATTTTGAAGCATCTTAAAGTTGGTTTGAATTTTAAATATATTTTTAATAATATATATAAATTCGGAAAAGAAATGAAGAGGTTTACTACTAAAAGCCGACGAGTAAACTTGTTTGTTTGTGAGATTCAAGAGTGGGGTGTCTAGGCAAGGCTTGGAGCAACCAGTACCCAAACTTACCTGGCTTCACTCATGAATGAGGAACAGTATAAGTTGAAATGTTGGAAATATGTTATCTTGTTGTTTACTTACTTGTTTAAAAAGATAATTAACTTTACTTAATGCTAAATGTCAATGAAGTAGGTTTATCTATTTATGGGAGTTAAAGATTGATGTCAAGTAGGTATGGAGCAATAGAGCTCTACGCTACCAGGCTTCCCTCTTGAAAGAGGAATAGTTAAGTTCGAAATGTCGAAAATGAGTTCAGTATGCGAACGTTGATTTGTATAAGCAACTGTTTTAACTAGATAATCGATTAGTCGACTATCGAACTTAAATTATTATTAAACTTAGATCTTTAAAAGAATGTTTTAAAGATAATACAAGTATGGAATAGTTTTGGGTTTGTTGTGACAATGTGTTAATTACATTTGTCTTTAACCCTTTCTTATTATACTTATGAATGTAAATTGATCTTTAAAAGAATGTTTTAAAGGTATGAATAAGTGAAATGGTTTTGAGTTCGTTGTGACAATGTGTTAATAATATCCGTCTTTAACCCTTTTTGATTAAACTTATGAATGTAAAAAGACCTTTAAAGGATTGCTTTAAAAATAAGCATAAGTAAATGGTTTTGGGTTTATAGTGACAATGTTTAAGTAACTTTAGCCTTAAACCTTTTGAATGGATTTGTGGAATTACTTAGATCCTTAAAATGGATATTTTGAAGGATATTTAAGAAATCTTTTTAATGATTTTTGAATATACTTATACCATTTGCGGTAAGTATATAAATACTTTTTGAAGTATAAAAAGAGTAAAGGTTTAAAGTAAGAAATCTTGTTAATGATTTGTGAATATACTTATGCCATTTGAGATAAGTATATGAATACTTTTTAAAGTATTGAAAAGAGTAAAAATGAATAGTAGAAATTCAGAAATGATGTTTTATTAGATAAAATAAGTTTTACTAATAAAACAGGTTTTAATTAATAAAAGGTTAATTGAATAAAAAGGGGATTAGAAGTGCTTATGTGACTTGATCGTACTTTAGGTGACTTGATCGTGCTTTGCATGTTTTTTCGTTTATGAAAAACATTTAATCCTATACTTAAAATTAAAAGCCGAGGAATTAAGCTTGTATATCTATTGGAATTAAGACTATTGTTCGTGTAGGGATAAGAGCAATAGAGCTCTAACCTACTGGCTTCACTCTTGATTGTAGGATAGTGTGAGATTAAATTTTCGAAAATGTGATAAGCATACGAGACTTGGTTCCATATGCGGTCGTTTTCATTATCATTGAATGACCAAATTCGTTGATTCAGTCTTGGAGAGACCGAGATCGGTAAGTGTTTTACTTACCTAAAACCACTTCAAGGATGAGATGCGTGTTCTACCTCCAGGAAGTGGATTTGTTCAAGATGCTGGAATTTATGTGGAGATTCGAGATCTGTTTAAGATACTCAAAAACATGTAGTTGTTCGTGATTTATTCAGGATGTGGAAATCCATGTGTGATTCAAGATCCGTTGAGATATGGAAATCCATGTGTGGTTTCAAGATCTGTTCAAGATGTGGGGATCCAATTTGGGATTCGTGTTCTGTTAGAGTGATGCAGTCTTATGTAAAAGATGTCGAACGTAACCTCGACATCGGAAATGGCTAAAGATAGAGTAGGATGCACAATCTAGGGTTTTGCAGTCCCACGACAGGATATTGCGAACTCCATATCTAGAGTATGCTTATCGATATGTTGGTACCGGAAGTTAATGATATTTGGTTCACATTATTCATGTTTATGTTTGGGTGTGGGCCTTTTTGTTTACCTTATGGTATATTTTATCTAGAGATATACGACACTCGGAAGGTGTTTTCTTATCCTTGTGCATGGAGTTCAAATTAAGCTCCACCGAAGAGATCTTTGTGGAAAATACATTACGCAAACGTTCCTTATCGGATTTGATTGTACTCCTAATATGTTGTCGAATGTAACTAATGTAACCATTCCAGCTATGTTATAATATTTATATTCTACACCCTAGAAATTATCTATTATATCACCTTATATACCTATTAGATGATGGTTCTTTTGAAGGGATAATCATTATGGCATTCCATGTGGTCTAAAAGTATTTTTATATGTTGGACACATATTTCTTAAATTTCTCATACCAGATTTATATCTGACGCTTGGTTTTTGTTTTCACTAAATTCCTTGCGTGCTCTTTCGAGTAGTCTGAGAAAGGCAAATTTTCGTTGATGTTATTTGGAGCTCGAGAAGACGAGATGGATGTTTTGCCTACCATAGTTTTCTTATATCTGCTGCATTACTATTGTATATATCAGCATTTGTGATGACATGTTGTTATAACTGTCCAGGTTGATGATAGTACTTAGGTTTTGATAACTCCGAAGTTTTTGTGCCGGAGTAACCCTTTGTATTGTTCCTTTGATATTATATACTATCATTCCACTATGAGATTCTGATATTGTGTTCTCTTCTTTCTTGTTCTATTTATTTTTATTTTTATTTCACCCTAACAGTTTGTCCTTTCGGCAATTGGATGCTCGACACATGAATACCGTGAATGTATTAGTGTGCACATTCAGGGTCGAAACGGTGGATCGTTGCACTTGGTATTAGAACTGATGGTTAAGCAAGAACCTTGGCTTTGGTGGTTATGACTCATTAAGAGATAGGGTAATGGAATGCCCTAGCATGAGTCGAGTGTATTATACATATGAGAGCGTATTTGTAATTGTTATTAACGTATAGCTTAATGGTAATTATAGTTGCGAAAATTAAAGATCTTCTATAAGGCAACGTATATAAGTGAATTGTCAAAGTATCGTTTAATTAATGTAGGGGTTTATTTATTATCCCTCGTTAATTAGTTTAGTTATGCTCGGCCAGTTTATGGGCATTAACTATCATTTGTTGATTGATAACTTGTGCTCAACTAGTTTATGAGCAGTTTTACCTTTTTACTGCGTGGGTTGGGTAAATAGTATTTGTAGATGCATTGAAACAAACACCATGTGAATTAAGTTTAACAGTTTGACTATAAGGCTTTCGGTGGCAATGTTGGGTTAAATGTTGAATCTAGTAAAAAATGTTTATTAAAAATCTAAAGGAAAGGTAGGTTATTATGGAAATAAACATTTATGAAAATATTTTATATAAGGAAGTAATTTTATATAAGTATGGTGTATAAAACATAACTTATAAACAAGAAGGATTTAACTGATATTTTGAGAACTTAAATCATGATATCTTTGAAAATGTTTTTCAAGGTTTTGGAAAAATAAAAGTAGTATTATTTGAAAGTATGTATTTAGGAAATTGGTTTATGAAATCGAGATCATGGTACTTAGCAATATTTACGAAGTATTTGATACAATTTTGAAAATGATTTTGGTTAAGTCCGAAAGGCATGGATTGCATGTATTGAACTCGCTGTTGTTGCTTGAAAATAATTCTGGTGATGACTTCAACATCATTGGCATTTATTTTTGGGTTTTAAAGTGGGTGATGCTACAAGGTTGTTTAGTAAAACAGATTTTGATTTAATCCCGAAATTATGATTTGTTATACAAAAGATATATGTATGTATTATTATTTCAAAAGCGATTTGAAATATAACCCAAGGTGTTTAGTCTAAAACATTTTCTTTGGAAAGAAATTTGATGTGAACTTTTTATGTAGAAAAGGTTTATATGTAGGGTACCTGAGTGGTAGTGGCATAGCCCGGAATAAATGTTAGAACTTTACAGGTTTTCTCTTTTTGGGTAAAGTGTGTTTAATAAATTATTAAAATCTATTAAGCAATTTTATGGATACATGTAGCCTATGCATTAAGCTTGTATGATATGTGCATCATGTTATGATATGTTATTTCATAGTTTTCATTTGTTAAAATGAAACGGGATTTTCGACGATTTTGGACAGTTGGAAACTTCCGAATTGTTATAGAACTTGAAGCTAAGTGTTTTGTGAAAGTATAAAGATGAGTTTATTAACACTTGAATTGAGAAATTAGTATGTTAAAAAAACAAGTTTTGAATTTGTTGAGCATCCTTGTTAAGTAAAACAAAAACTGATGTTTTTATATATACTCTTAGGATGTAGTAGAGTATTAGATGAGTATGAACTTAAGTTGTAAACTGTTATAAACTTGAAGTTATGTTTTATGAAAGGGATCATAAATGATCTACTATTATGACATACTATTAGTGTAAAGAAAACTGATAAAAGATATTGGTATAGTTAAGGAACCAACATGATAAATACGTAAGTTGTAGATGGTTTGATCGGCATGACTGTTCTTGATCCAACATTCACATACATAATTTCCAGGTGGTTTACATCGGTCCGAACAGGGATTTTTCACTAGATTCTTGACGGTGAACACTTGATATGGATTCTTGATATGATCTTGAAATTTTCTATCATAGTATATGGCTATGTAAGGAGAACGGAGGTTTCTAATCAAGGAACCTGATCAAAGTCCGCATTAGAGAGGTCAATTGATCTATACTAGTTAGGAAGTTAAATTTATGTGATCGAGCAAGTGATCAGATTTGATATTGTGCATGGATGATACATGTGCATCGTACGGGTTTTAGTATATGCATAATATGTTTTGTTAGCTTATGGAAATTTTAGGTGATAAATCTTCGATTTGTTATGAGGTAGAATGAATTGGCTACTAAGTAATTGCTTGAGGCTGTTAAGCGCATGGTACGCTTAGTAGTTGTTTATCATCCTTTTGTGATGGGAGGATTTTGAACTTGAGCAAACAGTGAGTTTTGTTTGCTAAGTGATTTTGAATACTATAAATTATTTCTATGTTTGTTTCTTTTGTTGCTCTTGTTGGAATTTCGAGGACAAAATATTCTAAGTGGGGAAGAATGTAACGACCCAGAATTTCGGACACTTCGTGAAACACCCCACACCCCTTAGTATACCCAAAAAGGGCACACCAAAGGATATGGTGCGTTATAGGTATAGTTAAAGCATCATAGAGACTACGATTCACAAGACAAATAAGTAAAAATAGTGGAAACATTTAAATAATAACTTGTCATTCAAAATTAAACTTCATTTCGAAATAAATCATAAAAACATGACATGTCTCAAAATAGCTCAAATTCATGTCTAATGAAAAATACATCTTAGTCTTATATAATCAGAGTGCAAAAGTAACAACAATAATAATCATAATAATCATATAATCATAATCCCTCTCACAAGCGCCAAATCCATCATAAGAAAAACGAAAAAGATGAAAAGCAAAAGAATAAATCTGAAACGAGAAAGCTCGGGAAATAAATCTCCAAGCAACCTGAATCAACTCAACTTTGCTGGCCTATTGGGCGGAAAAGGGGAAATAGAGGAGTGGGTTAGATAATAAGTCTGGTGAGTGAAAGTAATTACTAGCATTTCTAAGCAAGATAAAGATAATAGACTAAGCAATAGTTCTAGCATGAAAGGAAAATACATAAAAGATAAAACTGGGGTGAAATATTGTTTCTGATTCGGTTTGACTGTTAGCTTAGATTGTTTGATTTGATTGTTTGCACATGTCTTAAACTGCTGTGATTAGGCTGAAAACCCCAATCCTATCTCAACTGCTAACTTGATTAAGCTGAAATCCTAATTCTACCCATTGATCGGCATATTCTATCTCTGTTGTGCTAATGTGAACCAATCATGTTAGTTACAGCAAAAGACACCTCTTTAGCACTTAGGATGCAGTAGCGAAATATTTACCCTAATCGATGCCGCACGCTCGGTCATCGCCAGTACAGACTAACTATCGCCCCCTATTTGACCCTTTATTTACCTTAATCAGCATAAGCATGCCCAGCCTCATCTTACTATTGTGAGACCATCAGTCCTAGACCTGAAAGGGAATGCTGCCCAGCCTCACCTAACTGTTGTGAGACTATCAGTCTAGACCTGAAAGGGAATGCTGCCGTTACTGGTCCTAACAAAAAATCTTCTAGTTTTGCGCCCCTTGCCCAAATCCCCAGATTTGAGCCTCTATCTATTGGCCACTTATTTATCCTAATCAGCATAAGCATGCCCAGCCCCACCTAACTGCTGTAAGACCATCAGTCCTAGATCTAAAAGGGAATGATGTCGGTACGGGCCCTACTTCTATATTTGCTTATTAACTTAATCTAAGTTTTATAATAACCCTCTTCTGTTATTTCTTTCTTTGCTATATTTGCTTATTAACTTAATCCAAGATCTAAGTTTTAAAATAAGCCTCTTTTGTTATATCTTCTTTCTAATTATAACTTACGTGTTATAATTGTTCTTGCAACTGTTACTCTTCTATTTTCTCTTTTTAGTTATAACTACCAGTTATAATCATACTTGCAAATATCTTAAATTTGCCTATTTCAGTCTATCTCTATTTTATTTCAGTTTTTCTTATTTTATATATGATTTCTATAAATATAGTGTTTTTCTATTTTAATCCACATTAGCGAATTCTTTTCTTTTTAATATTTTATTCGCGTCAAAAAGGAATAAAAAGAAACTAACATTTACAGGCTGAATTTCAACTTAAAATATATGTAAAAAATTATTAATTACTGTAAATAATTGCAAATAACTGAATAAAATAGCTGAATAAAATAGATTGGAAAGAACTTCTGAAGTTTACTTAAAATAGACTGTAAACAAACTTACATAAAAATTATCTCAAAATTATCGAAAAACTACAACTATTGAGAACCCTATTATTTTAAATTACTTAAAAATCTAAAATAATTACAAAACACTCACCTATGGTCCTTGGCTTTAGTCCTGGCCTTCCTGGATCCACTTCTGGGGCGTAGAATATGTTTATCAAAATGATTTCCTCCCCCAGAAAAAATTTGTATTTAGGGTTCAACCTCAGGCAATGAACCCAATTGGGAGAATATCTGAATGAGAATTATAGCTAGGCCTAGGCTTCTATTTATAGTGTGACTTAGAGATCTTAGTCCGTCGGATTTGAAGATTAAATCTGGTGCAACCACGTCATAAGCTCGCTAGGAACCGTTGGATGCAGCTAAGAACGCACGAGATTCGACGAAAATTTCAAAATAGGCTGTTCGGCTCATACCTGGATGAAATAATGTCCAGGTGTTTTGGCTGGTCGACCTAGCTTCATTTGGGGTCGACCCAACCATTGCTTGGGTCGGCCCCTATGGGTTTTATTATTATTATTATTCGTTTTTGTCTGATTCTTATTTCTCTCATAATTTCTTCATACTAGCTCGGATTTCGACAAGTTATATATGGAAATTGATCAGAAAATCGCCATGGACCCAATAGTGAAACTTTTGTAGCTCGGTTCTAACAATTTCACAAACTTATTTTATTGTTAAATTAATTCGTTAATTAATTATTATAGCTTAAATTTTGGGTTGTTACATTCTCCCCTCTTTAAAGGATTTCATCTCCGAAATCTCCAAGGATAGAAGAATGAAATAAATATTTTCATCCAAATTATACAACCACGTATTCAACCATCATCCATTACATCCATTGTCCTTAAGCTTTCTAATGCAATTTATGATATAAGCATTAGTGTAGTGTCAATGTTCCTAACTAATGCAAAAGATTAGGCAGTCTACTGATTCAGTTGACCTCCTCTTTATGCAATCATGTCCGTGCCATGTATCCAAATGAATGCAAATTTCCTAATGATAACTGATAGTTCTACATGCATGCTACAATCATCATCCGAATGCAATAATCATATGATAATCACTCATTATAGCAACCGTGGAAATAAGAAAGCAGGTGCATACACATCCATATGCATATGCTTTAGTGACCTAGCTAGGTCGTTCCCTAAAAGATAACAGTGCCTAGTGTGTGTGTGTATGCGTCCATTAGCATCCACTAGCAAACACTTGCAACGACTAGAGTCCAACATACATAACACATTCTAGTAACATGGTTACATTCAGTCATACCATCCATAGGTTAAACCCTAAGATGTACCCTCCCCAAGGATACTAAAGAAAAGAACATATTCAAAACTAAAGATGGAAATAGGATTCAAGACGTACCATCGAAAAGATGCGGATAAGAGGTACGTATTTTCTCCTCAGCCTCCCACGTGGCGTCCTCAATACTATCTCCCTTCTGCACCTTAACCAAAGGGACTTCTTTATTCCTAAGCTTCTTGATATCATGTCCAACGATCTTGGTAGGAATACGACGAACCGATGCTTCTCTCTCCACTTCAACTTCCTCAAATTGGCTAGGTTCCACTACCTTTGCTGAATCATGTAAGCACTTTCTCAAGTGCGAAACATGAAAAACATCATGAACTCCCACGAGCCTATCTGGTAGCTTTATCTGATATCTTTCCCACCCTTTCCACAATGGGGAACGGTACTTCGAATCTGGGAGTAAGTTTCCCATTTGATCCAAACCTCACTACCTATCTTAGCGGAGACACCTGAATGAAAACCAAATCTCCTACCTTCTCTACTTATCTTCATAGGATTTCTATCTATCTTGGGCCGTCTTCATTCTTCTTCTAATCAATTCGATCTTTTTTGAAGTATATCTAACCATGTCGGGACCAAGTAGCAATCTTTCTGTAGACTCCAACCATCACGAAGGTGACTTGCAAGGTCTTCCATAAAGGGCTTCAAAAGGAGCCATCCCAATGCTAGCCAAAAAACTATTGTTATAAGCGAATTCCACTAAAGGAAAGTGCTCCTCCCAAGTCCCTCCAAAATCAAGAATGCACATCCTCAACAAATCCTTAAGAACTCTATTAACTCTCTCTGTTTGGCCATTTGTTTATGGGTGATAGGTTGTATTCAATCTAAGTTGTGTACCTAAAGCCACTTGTAAGCTCCTCCAAAACTCGCTAGTAAAGATAGGGTCTCTGTCGCTCACTATGCTAGAGGGAACTCCATGAAGTCGAAATATCTCACGAACGTATATGGATGCCAAATAAGGTGATGTCCTCTTACTCTTGACCAGAATGAAGTGGGTGCTCTTAGTAAAATGATCTACAATCCCCCAAATACTGGTATTCCCCTTCCTAGATCGGGGTAAACCATCTATGAAGTCCATCGAAACACTATCCCACTTCCATTCAGGTACATCCAATGGTTGAAGAAATCCACCAGGCTTCTGCTGCTCCGCCTTAACCCTTTGGCACACAAGACAATTAGCCACAAACTCTGCTACATCCTTTTTCATGCCGCTCCAATAAAACACTCTCTTCATGTCCCTATACATCTTATCACCACCCGAATGAATAGTCATCCGAGAATGGTGTGCTTCTGCTAGAACTGCACTTATCAAATCACCGGTGCGGGGTACACAAAGTCTTCCATCTCTCCTTAGCCACCCTTTACTATCTATGGAATAACATTGGAGATGTCTAGAGACCTCTCCTTTGCTAATCCTATCTAGAATATCCGAAAGCTCTAAATCCTCTTGCTGTCTTGAGCTAATCTGATCCATGAGGGTAGGTTTAACCTCAAGTGCTGCCAATAATCCAGGGGTAATGTCTGTAGAGGGCTTAAAATCAAAGGTGGAAATAAACTCTAGGCTCTTCCACTCCGCGAACATTGGACTAAGGGTTGCTCTCTTCCTATAATAACCAGCAAAACCTAGGAAGCTTCTAACTTCGGTAGTGTTCTTGGGGGCCTTCCAATCCTGTACTATTACTTACTTAGCGGGATCCACTGCTAAACCTTCTCTTGAGATTACATGCCCCAAGAAACGCACCTTCTTACGCCAAAAGTGACACTTCGAAAAATTTGCTTTCAACTGATGAACACGAAGTGTACGTAGAACCTCCTCAAGATGAATAGCATGATCTTCCATACTCTTGGAAAACACCATAATGTTGTCCACAAACATTACAATGAACTTATTTAGGATATCTCAAAAAACACGGCTCATCATATCTACGAAATAGGTTGGGGCATTGGTCAGCCCAAACAGCATAACCAACCACTCAAAGAATCCATTGGGTATCCTAAATGTTGTCTTATCGATGCTATCGTCAGCGACCCTAAGCTGATGAAATCCAATGGCTAAGTCAAGCTGATAAAATATTGAAGAGCTAACCAACTGATCAAAAAGATCATCTATTCTAGGAAGTGGGTAACGGTTCTTCTTCGTGAGCTTATTCAACTCTCTATAGTCCACGCAAAGTCGAAGGGAACCATCTGCCTTTGTAGCGAAGACGACTGGCGCTCCCCACTCAGATATACTCCGTCTGATGAAGCCTTTCTTTAATAGCTCACCAATCTGCTTACTTAACTCCTTCCTCTCACTAGGAGCCATATGTCTCACGGGCAATGCCACTGGCTTAGCATTGTTATTCAGATAGATCCTAAAGTCGAACTCTATCTTGGGGGTAGTCCCTTTACCTCCTCAAAAATGTCTGGGAAATCTCTAACAACTAGAACTGAATCTAACTCTCCGAGTGATGAATCAAGGGAATAAAGGAAGCTCAACATGACTGACCCCTGTGGGTCGTAAGAAACCTCGAGTGTCCGTCCGCTACATGTCTCTAGTCTAATGACTCTCCTCTCGCAGTCAATATCACACCATAAATGGATAACCAATCCATCCCCAAAATCATCCCATATCTCGAAAATCCCAGTACATAGGAGTCACAATCAAATTCTATGCCTAGTATAAAAAATTTCAACCCATACAAATCATGGATAAATGTGGCGATCCTCCTATGGGGTTTGAAACAACTATAGGGTCTACAACTAGATAAATATCTAAGTGCAAACTATCAACCAAGGAACTAGAAATGAAAGAATGCGATGCTCCAGAGTCAAAAAGAGTCCGAATAGGAAAATCCAAAATAGCGGTCAAACCTTCTATAGAGACTTTCCTACCTCGATCTGGTCCACTACTAGAAGGTGCTGCATCCAAAGCCTGTGCTTGCGCCGTAGGTGCACCTGCTCTCTACCATGTCTTCTGAGGATAAGCTCTACTAAGGTGTCCAGGCTGCCCACTGTTGTAACACCTCCCCTTCATCATGTCCTTCTTACAATCCTTTGTGAAATGCCCAACCAATCCACAACTATGACATTCTTGCCTTTCTTGACCTGTCCCTTTTGAGGTCCTCCTCCTTTCTCCTTGTCCTTCTTATTATTCCACCGCTGCTACTTAGAGTTTCTGATTTAGGAACCTCCTTAACCTCTTCTCTCTTAGCAACATCTGACATGAGAGCCATTTCCACAAGTGATTCGTACATCGCTCCCATAGGTACATGTGTCAATGCCAACCCTTGGAGGGGCTGGTTCAAACCCTTAGCAAGCTTGGTGGCCTTCTTATGTGGTGTATTAACAAGCTCCATCCCGAACTGTGATAACTCATTAAACTGATTTATATATTGTTTCACCGAAAGACTCCCTTGCTTCAGACTAATGAACTTCTCCAACTTCATGCTTTACTCGGCTGGCGACAAGAACTTTCTCTCAAACCTTTCCCAAAATCCAAACCAACCAATGTCTCTACCCTCCATCTCAAAAATTTCCAAATAGTAAGAAGCTTCTCCCTTCAGCTGCCAAGATGCAAGTTGAACTCTCTGTCGGTCCTCCAATCCTAGCAGCCCAAATATCCGCTCCGTATTCCTCAACCAAGTTCGTGCCTCCATGAAATCCTCCGTGCCAGAAAATGTCTTGCCTCCTAGACTAGCGAAATCCTTGCATAGCTTAGAAAAATTGGTTGTTGCAGGTGGATTAATGGGATTTCCACCAGTCGGTGCTGCATTGGGCGCTTGCCCTTGCACCTCTGGTGCCGTAGCTTGGAGGTATCTACAGAACTAGCCAGGGACTTGGACACCCTCTGGATGATTTGGGGCGTCCGCCATTCTATGCAAAGAAAAGAAAATTTAGGCTCAAAAGAATCGAAAGAAGGTTGAACTGGACTTTGAGGGGATATTTATAAAAAGTCTCTTATACTTGAAAACTATTTCTTAGAGTTCCTTTCTGAAAAATAGCTTGAAAATATGTTACCTTTGAAAAATACTTTACTTTTAAAACAAGTTTTTAGGAATCCTGTAACCTTAGGCTCCGATACAAAATTAAACACCCCATACCCCTTAGTATACCCAAGAAGGGCACAACAAAGGATATGGTACGTTATAGGTATAGCTAAACCATCGCAGAGACTAAGATTCACAATACAAATAAGTAAAAACAGCGGAAACATTTAAATAATAACTTGTCATTCAAAATTAAACTTCATTTCGAAATAAATCATAAAAACATGACATGTCTCAAAATTGCTCAAATTCATGTCTCACGAAAAATACATCTTAGTCTTACATAATTATAGTGAAAAGGTAACAATAATAATAATGATAATAATCATAATCCCTCTCACAAGTGCCGAATCCATCATAAGAAAAACGAAAAAGATGAAAAGTAGAAGAATACATCTAAAACGAGAAAGATCCGAAAATGAATCTCCAAGCAACCTGAATCAACTCAACTCTGCTGGCCTATTGGGGGGAAAGGGGGAAATAGAGGAGTGGGTCAGATAATAAGTCTGGTGAGTGAAAGTAATTACTAGTATTTCTAAGCAAGATAAACATTATAGACTAAGCAATAGTTCTAGCATGAAAGGGAAATACAGAAAAGATAAAACTAGGGTGAAATACTGTTTCTAATTTTGTTTGACTGTTTGCTTAGATTGTTTGATATGATTGTTTGCACTTGTCTTAAACTGGTGTGATTAGGCTGAAAACCCTAATCTTATCTCAACTGCTAACTTGATTATGCTGAAATCCTAATTCTACCTGTTGATCGGCCTATTCTATCTCTATTGTACCACTGTGAATCAAACCTGTTGATCACTACGAATTATTTACCCTAATCAATGCCGCACGCTCGGTCATCGTCGGTACACACTAACTGTCGCCCCTTATTTGACCCTTTATTTACCCTAATCAGCATAAGCGTGCCCAAACTCACCTAAATGTTGTGAGACCATCTGTCCTAGACCTGAAAGGGAATGCTGCCCAACCTCACCTAACTATTGTGAGACCATCAGTCCTAGACCTAAAAGGGAATGCTGCTGGTACTGGTCCTAACAAACAATCTTCTAGTTTTGCGCCCCTTGCCCAAATCCCCAGATTTGAGCCTCTATCTATTGGCCACTTATTTATCCTAATCAGCATAAGCATGCCCAGCCCCACCTAACTGCTGTAAGACCATCAGTCCTAGATCTAAAAGGGAATGATGTCGG
Source organism: Allium fistulosum (assembly GCA_030737815.1). NCBI lineage: Eukaryota > Viridiplantae > Streptophyta > Magnoliopsida > Asparagales > Amaryllidaceae > Allium > Allium fistulosum. Next base: position 99,041,465 of record CM060906.1, on the reverse strand, counting down.
TACGGGCCCTACTTCTATATTTGCTTATTAACTTAATCTAAGTTTTATAATAACCCTCTTCTGTTATTTCTTTCTTTGCTATATTTGCTTATTAACTTAATCCAAGATCTAAGTTTTAAAATAAGCCTCTTTTGTTATATCTTCTTTCTAATTATAACCTACATGTTATAATTGTTCTTGCAACTATTACTCTTCTATTTTTCTCTTTTTAGTTATAACTACTAGTTATAATCATACTTGCAAATATCTTAAATTTACCTATTTAAGTCTATCTCTATTTTATTTCAGTTTTTCTGTAAATTTAGTGTTTTTCTATTAGCGAATTCTTTTCTTTTTAATATTTTATTCACGTCAAAAAGGAATAAAAAGAAACTAACATTTACAGGCTGAATTTCAACTTACAATAGATGTAAATGACTGTTAATAACTATGAATAACTGTAAATAATTGCAAATAGATGAATAAAATAAACTTAAAAGAACTTCTGAAATTTACTTAAAAATATACTGTAAATAAACTTACATAAAAATTGTCCCAAAATTGTAGAAAAACTACAATTATTGAGAACCCTATTATTTTAAATTACTTAAAAATATAAAATAATTACAAAACACTCACCTGTGGTCCTTAGCTCTAGTCCTTGGCCTTCCTGAATCTACTCCTAGGGCGTATAATATTTTTATCAAAAAGATTTCCTCCCTAGAAAATTTCTCTATTTATGGTTTAGCCTCAGGCAATGAACCCAAATGAGAAAAATGACTAGGCCTAGGGTTCTATTTATAGTGTGACATAGGGATCTCAGACCGTCGGATTTGAAGATTAAATCTGGTGCAACCACGTCATAGGTTCGCTAGGAATCGTCGGATGCAGCTAAGAATGCATGAGATTTGACGAAAATTGAAAAATAGTTTGTTCGACTCATACCTGGATGAAATAACGTCCACGTGTTTTGGCGGGTTGACCTATAGGTCGACCCGACCTTTGCATGGGTCGACCCCTATGGGGTATATTATTTTTTCTTTTTCGTTTTTGTCTGATTCTTATTTCTCTCGTAACTTCTTCATACTAGCTCGGATTTCAACAAGTTATATATGGAAATTGATCAGAAAATCGCCACGGTCCCAATGGTGCAACATTCATAGCTCGATTCTGACAATTTCACAAACTTATTTTAATATTAAAATAATTCGTTAATTAATTATTATAGCTTAAATTTTGGGTTGTTACACTTTGTATTTAAAAATCTAAATTATTTAAATATTTGAATCTTGGATTAAATGTGATTAAAATGATTTAATAAGCTTTTCAACCTCCTTTTAAATCATAATTAATGATGGAAAACTTATTTTTGAAAAATGTTTACAAAAATAAATAATTTGAAAAAATATTGATAATGTGACCGAAAATCGTTTTATCGATAAACAGCATTTTAACCGTCAGAAGATGTTCGGATTTTTTGTTTTACATACAATTATTTGCTTAGGAAATTGATAAAATGAAATAAAAACTTTTCCTTTTATAGAAATAAATTTTATGGATGATGTCATGGGTGAAGTCATCAAAGATATTTAGGAAATGACCTTTTATGGTAATACTTAACTTTTAACCAAAAAGAGAGAGGTGTAAAGTAAACATGTGTAAAGGAGACTCCTTTTTAACCGTTCACGGAAGTTAAGAGGTGGTTTTCACCTCTTGAAAAATCCTATATAAGGAGAGACATACCCTTAGGAAATAATCACAAAATTCCTAAGCTTGAGATGAAGTAGGAGGGTTGAAAATGGTGGAAGTGTTTAAGACTAATCCACTAATTACTCCCTAACTTTTTCAAATGTTAACCAAATCTTCTAATCTCTTTTAAACTTTGGCTTTGGGCCTAAGACATCATGTAAGGCATGATTAGCAAGTAAGAAATGGGAGGAGGTGAGAGGAAGTGGGGGATCCAAGGAGGGCCGTGATCATGGAGGAGGAGAAGGAAGGTGGTGGCTTTGGTTTGGAAGTGCTAACGGTTGGACCTTTAAGCTAGTGTTGACGGAAGGAGGTGGTTCTTTGGTTCTTGTGGCTTTGTGATTTGGTTAGGCATGGATTTAAGTGAGTTATCTCACTATCTTGTTTGTATATATTGTATATATGTGTGTTTGAATTATAAAGTCACTACTAGAAAAATGGTTTTTTGCAGCTCCATGTAACAGCATTTAATTCAAAAAGCTGCGATTGTTCAAATTTACTTTCATATATAATTAAATATAAAAAAGAAAACGTTGCGTAACCACGTATGTTTTGGCGGGGAGATGACTCTTTTCACGGCCTCATTTTTATTCTTTTCGCTTCCAACCAAATAACACTTCATCTCAAATCCGCTCCAACCCTTCATCTCAAATCCGCTCCATCTCTGCAAATCTCAAATCCGCTCGGCCTTGACATCGCTGGCTTGACATCGCTCTGCATCTCAAATCCATCGCTCCATCGCTGGCGCTGGCCTTGACATCGCTCTACAAATCTCAAATCTACAAAGACTAGGTATTTGATTATATGTTCTGTGTTGTAGTTTGAAGATGCATTAATATTTTGCATCATTCCTCCAATTTGCCTTCGAATCAGTCATGTGAAATGATATCCCCTAATCTAGGATTTAGTTTAGGGGTTTATATTAATTCGCTTATCATTGCTTCCTGATAAAAATAGGTAAGTTCACCTTACGTTTTATTGATGTATGAGAGAGTAGCAAAATGGTTAGGAAATTAGTAAATTGAGTAGGATATGTTTGTTTTCATTAAATATATCATTAACTGCACTGTGTGGAGTAAAATCAACCAAAAGATCCATGGTAATTTTATGGATAAAAGTAAATTTGAAAGGTGCAATGTTTCGGATTTGGGAAAAAGATAATTTGTATGACAGATATTCTCTTCATACTTCATACCATGATATAATTTCTATTTGGCAATGAGATTATGCATATATAATGCTAAACTAAAAAAACACTGTTTTAAAATGAACACCTCTCAGCAAGACATATTTTGACAAAGCATTATATGAATGCACTATAGGGGTCTAGAATATAAGAACTTGGAGACATCAGTGTAACATGAGGGGAAATTAAGTGATAATTGGTACAGAAATGAGAATAAATCAAAGGAATTTTTTTCTTCCACTTGTATATATAATTTAACTTGTAATATGCAGTAATCTTAATAGGAACAATGTCTTCGTTTTAATGCTTAAATTCTAGCATACTTGTAATATGCAGTAATCTTGGTGTCCTATGTAAGCTCCCTCGTATCAAACTAAACCGCAATTCTTCTTCTCTCTTTCTATTTTTTTTTAGTTATAGTTTTTTACTTATAAATGAACCAACATTCTTTGCCTCATCTTAATTTTTTTTCCTTTACTTTTTAGTTGTTTAACCAAATGTCTTCGTTCATGTTCATATGATAAATCCGATGATATTCTCTAATTTCCATGACCACTGTAGCCGTCTATTTCCACAAACCTCCATACGAACAAGAAAAAATTAAGAATAAAAAAGATAACGATGGAAATGTTAGATAACTACAATAAACTTAAAGTCTTCTCATCTGTCTCATATATGTAGCTTGTATTAATAGACAACCAATTGTATTTCTAAAGTATTTGTTTATTCCAATTCATTTTTTCAAGAGAAAGACATGAATCGTTAAAAACAAAATCTTCCTTATACATTTGTTTCTATTAATATATTTCTCCAAAATAAACTATCTTTTAAATCTAAGTATTGATCATAGACAATGATTTTGCGATTCTCCAAATCCTTCAAACTTGAATACAAAAATTGTTGTACGACGTGTATACATTGCAGTGGAGTAAGAGGCTGGTTATTGGCTGGTGAGGTGTTGGTCGAATGATTTAGGGAGATGTTGACAGAGAGGTAGAAGTGGAACCGGAGGATGGTGAAATATGGCAATGGATTGTGAAAGGAGTTTTGGGGATTGGTTTTTGGACTGAATTTTTGATTGTTTTGGGTGGAAGTGGATGAAGTGTAGGCTCAGGGTGGGGTTTTAAATATGGTTGTGAACAAAAATGCAAATGCCAATAGGAGGGTGAATGAATGCATGTGAACAAAAATATAAATAGTCAATGCAATGAATTTTTTGTATATGATTATGACATTGTTGTATAAGTGGATAAAATTGTTGTTAATGGCGCAAGCTTAGTATAAGGAGAGGGGTAGTGCATAGACATTACTCTGGTGCTACAAAATAGCGCCGTTGTAATGGCAAATTTTTTGGAAACAGTTTGGACTTGACTTGTTGATTTGTTGTTTGACATTCTCTGTCTTCCCTGTTGTTTGTCATTTTGTTTGTATTCAATTACGATTATAGTTAGTTGTTATTTTGCTTGCATTCAATAACTGATTATTACTTTAAATTTTAGAAATTTACTTCCTCACATATTGGTTGATGATGGATAAAAATTAGGTACATCTGTACAGGTAACTATATTATACTAAATATATTTTGAGAGTCAAATCATATATTTTAACGTCAAAATTAATAGTTATTTCATTTTATTAATAGAACTAGTACTGAGTATGAGCAAGGAGCTTGGAAGTTTGTGCATGCTGCATTGAGAATTTCAAGAAATCCAGAAAAGATTTTATGTCCTTGCTTAGATTGTCGAAATCTTAGTCATCAGTATGGGAAGATTGTTGTTAAGCATTTGATTATAAGAGGAATGGATCCGCTATACAAGGATGGTAGGTGGTACAATCATGGCGAACAATCTCTCGCCACTGTTATGCATGAAAAAAGAAAATATCATGGTAACATTGTTGATTCCTGGTCCAAAGCAACCAGGAAATGATATAGATATATATTTGGCACCATTGGTAGAAGATCTGCAACACTTATGGATTAATGGAGTTCAAACTTATGATGCATTTAGTAGATCGCTTTTTACTATGAGAGCAATTTTACTATGGACGATTAATGACTTTCCTGCATATGGTAATCTAGCTGGATGTTGTGTGAAAGGTAAAAAAGGTTGTCCATTATGCGGTGTCAACACTCATCATCGATGGTTGAAGTATAGTCGGAAAAATGTCTACATAGGTCATAGGAGATTCTTACCACCATCGGATTCGATGATAAAACAAAAATCCTGGTTTGATAACACTATAGAAAATGGTCGTAGACCTAGAATTTTAACCGGAAGAAACATCTCTATCATTTTGAAAAACTTTCCAAATAATTTTGGAAAATAAAATAAAAATGGAGATAATAACAACAAGAAAGGGAAGGGTAAAAAGAAGCCAACTAAGAAGCAGTATAGTAAGATAAGAAAAAATTCTACTTTCAAACAAGATGATGATCCTGCAAAAATAGAGCTATCAAGATGGAAACAACGATCAATATTCTTTGATTTACCATATTGGGAGGTTAGTGCTATTATTTTTTAATGAATGAATTATATATATATATATATATCAATGAAGTATAACAATATTATTTTTGTAGGAACTTCCCTTGCGTCATAATTTAGACGTAATGCATGTAAAAAAAAATGTTGGTGAAAGCATAATAGCGACGATGTTGCATGATAGCAAATCAAAAGATGGAATTAATTCTAGAAAAGATTTGGAAGATTGGAGAATCAGGCATGGCCTTTTTGCACAAGCTCGTGGGAAAAAAACATATCTTCCACCAGCTCCGTATACATTGTCCAATTTGGAGAAAAAAACATTTTGCCAAAGGTTATATGATTTCAAGGGACCTGATGGCTATTGCTCAAATTTTAGAAGTTCTGTGTCATTGGAGGATTGTAAAATTATCGGCATGAAGTCACATGACTACCATGTTCTAATGCAACAGTTATTACCAGTTGCAATAAGAGGATTGTTGCCGAAAAAGCCAAGGAGGACAATAATTCGTTTATGTTCGTTTTTCAATAAATTATGCCAGCGTGTTCATGATAAAGAAAAATTGCAACAACTTGATGATGAAATTATTATAATTTTGTGTGAAATTGAACGATATTTTCCACCTTCTTTCTTTGATATAATGATACACTTGACCGTTCATCTTGAAAGGGAAGCCCGATTGTGTGGACCGGTTCATTTCCGTTGGATGTACCCTTTTGAACGATATATGAAGACACTTAAACATTATGTAAGAAATCATGCACGTCCCGAGGGTTGTATTACAGAATCCTATCTTGCAGAAGAGTGCATGAGATTTTTTAGTGAATTTTTAAAGAAATCAATACAAATAGAGGAGAAGGAAGTCCGAAATGAAGATTATGAAGATGATTCCATACTCGAAGGACGACCAATTTCAGCTTGTAAAACAATTACATTGTCCGCCAATGAGAAACAGATTGCACATTTGGCTGTGTTAATGAATATGACTGTAGTGGAACAATTTCTAGAGTACGTAACTTTTACAATTTGTTATTACTGTTTCATACAATTTGTACCAGCAAATACAACTTGGTAATTTTTTTTTGTGCTACAATAGTTTGCATTTGGAGGAGTTACAACACTCAAACAAGCGCATGGAAAAAAATGCAACTTTACTTTGGAAAACCCATACAGATAACTTTGCCGATTGGATTAAAAAGAAGGTGAGTGAAATTTTGAAATATTATCTCATTAACTTTAGATTTATTATTATTGAGATCCATTTTAAATAGCTATTTTTTTATAGATACCTATTGATTCAAAGGACCATGACAAGATGTTAAAATGGATTGCATATGGTCCGAGGAGTAGTGCATTATCCTGTAGTGGATATATCATTAATGGACAACGTTTTCACATAAAAGACATTGAGAGAGAAACTCAAAATAGTGGGGTCACTTACGATGCGACTACTATGTGTAGAGCAAGTGCAAAAGATACTTCTCAAGTAGTTGATGTTGTTACTTATTCTGGGATATTGACTGATATAATTTTGTTAGATTATCATCATTTTTATGTTCCTGTCTTTAAATGTCATTGGGCAAACATAGGAAATGGTGTGAAGGTAGAAGATGGATTCACCCTTGTTAACTTACATCAAAACCAAGCCTCATTTTCAAAAGATCCATATATTCTTGCATCTCAAGCGAAACAAATTTTTTATTCAAGAGAAGACGATTCTTCTAATTGGTATGTTGTGATGAAGGCGCCATCAAGAGGTTTTCATGAGATAGATATAGACGAACCATTTGAGGAAGTTAGCTTTGCTATGGAGAATTACGAAGATATTGACATGGATGTTGATGATTTTATTGAGGATATTAGTTATGTTAGGGAAGATTGTGAAGGCATATTTGAGTAGTTTAATTATTTTGCTATCTAGTTTTAATTCTATTAGACTTTACTCTCTATCTTCTTTGGTTAAGTAATATGTTTGTATGTAATGACTTGTTTTTCATATCTAGTTTTTGGAAATTAACCATGTTTATATAGGTCTTTAATTATTTCCTATTCCATATTTTGGTATCCTAAATATTGATTTCATTCTACAAAACTAGACTGTTGAGACATGTGCATATCCACTTTTGTATTTGAAATTTTGATTGAAACTCTGAAGGGTGGTCCTATAATTGATACAGATATTTTCATTTAAGTTGAGTTTTTATTCTAATTTATCTTAAGAAATATTGTAACCTTTGTTAAGTTGAAGTAAAAATATTTAGTTATTTAATTTAATTTAATTTAATAGATTGTACAAAATCGAAAAATCACAGGATTAATTAGTATTATATAATATAATATCACAAAGGTATTAAAGTTAAAATCAATTTTGAATTACTTAGAATTAAAATTGAATTACTTAAAATCATTTGTTGAAACAAAATTAAACAACATAAAGTTAATATTTTTTAACTTTATAAAGTGGCAAGCGCATGTGTACTAGGGGTCAGATACGTGCACATTGTTTATCAAACGTTCAAATCCGTATTATTAGTAGAAAAAATTATTGATTATGGTTGTAATATTGTAAATGTGTGCTGTGGTCCATAATTTCAGTAGAAGATGCTTTAATATGAATATTCAAGATACCAACATGTGCAGCGTAGGTAAATAATTCTCTGTTGTGCATTCCATTCAATTGAAATTTACAACAATAAAACCACTAAACAATTACATGAAATACATTATTTTACGAGTAAAACGAATCTAAAATTCAAGCAATAAATAGTACTTTCTTAAGATACCCTTCATGAAATACCCTAACACTGACCACTTAACACGGTGCTTATTTTAGCATTAAGTAATAAATATTCATTTCTGTTACATAGAATTTGAGCACGTGTGCCTACTGCCTAGTAGCTTAATTATGTATGTTCAAATTATTATACAGAGAAGAGAAGGCACACTCGCTCAATCCAAAGTTATAACCAATACCGATTTGTCAAGTGTAGGTATAAACTATAAACTATTGTTTCACCACCATCCACCAAATATGGGATGCAAAATCTAAGAATAAAATGAGGTTTTTTTTTCACCATAGCACAAATATATATTCTATATTTGGTCATTATTAAAATGTCCGAAAAGGGAATAAGAACAACAAAGAAGGCCATATTATCAGACTGACCACTGTGGGTCTGCTGCAGTACCTGCTTTTTTAAGAGGGAGATGCTTTATTTTTGCTTCATATCTATACAGGAAATGAAGAGGATTACTCGAAAACAGAAAAAAGCAAAAGAGGCTGAAATTGCACTCAAGGAGTCTAATGAACAGAATAAGCATGTTGAAGACAACAACGTTCAAAATGAAGAAAACAACGTTCAAATTGAAGATAATCGACATTTAGTTGAAGGCAATAATCAAAATAAAGACAATCTTTGTGCACTTGAAGACAATACAATGCAAAATGAACACAATGTGGAAGACATGATGGAAACTAATAGACCTATTCAAGATGTGAGCGAAAATTTAGTTCGGAAAAAAATTGCTAGAGGTCCTACTAAAATGAAGAGACTTCCTTCAAATTTCGCAAATCGGGTTGAAGTTGAATTTAATGAGAGTGGCATTCCAATAGGAGAAGGGTCAATCCACTTATCTTCTTATCTAGGGCCACTCGTACGAGAGCATGTTCCAGTCACGCTTGCTGATTGGAGACATCTTGGTGATGATTTGAAAGCAGTTTTATGGGATTGCATTCAGGTATATTTATTTATAGTGATAGTGTCTTTACATCATTCCATCTCAGTTCACATGTACATGAGGAAATAAAAGTGAGAAATAAGTTACAAGGTCCCCCTATCATTTTACAGATGTGCAAAAGTGTACTTCAACTTATTAATTGAAAAGATTTGATTTTGCTTCTTTTCACATGTCCATATTTGCATGTTGTACATGTAAATATCAACGTGAATGTAAATATTCCAGGAATTATCTGCAATTTTTTTCAGAATTATAAAGCTGAAACTTGATATTATAAAAATAGAATGTATCAGCATATATTCTGTAGCATAATAGAATGGACAGGCTCCTGCACACAGTTTCAGCTCTGCACACAGTTTCAGCTCTGCATATATTCTGTATTTGTTTATTGTTTCACACTTATTTTCCCAAGCTGCATTTGCTTCTGTCATTTAGAACAACAGCCATATAAGTAAACTGGATATCACAAGTGCAAACATAATAATATTCAAAAGAAAAAAATTAAGGCAGTACACCATGATTAGGTTGTATTTTTTTTAAACATAGCTGTCCTTGTTAGGAGTTTAATCACAAAATCTGAATATGTACAGTCTAGACGTCTCATGTTTCAAAACATCTCATGTTAGGGGGTATTTTCTCCCCTGTATGTTGGACTTTGATCAAACGTTGAAACATGAGTTTTTAGATCGAGAGGAAGGCATATTTTGAGGGTTAACATTGCATTTACTTAAAAGCAATGTGACATATTGATATGGTCTGTTTGATCCATCTGCTATTAGGGACTGTATGCTGTTTGCAGATGTTTGCTTTCACATAATTCGTTAAAAATAAGCCTTTTATTTTTTACCATGTTTGTACGTATTCTTTAAAATTTGGTGTTATTTATAATGCATTTAAAGCATAGTAGATTATATGTCTGAATTCAAAGTTAATAAAAAATTGTTTAGGCTAAGTTGAAAATCTTACTTTGAAAAGGAACAATTGTAGTTGAGGTTATTTTTGGATTCCAGCATCAACACTCATTTTCTTTAAAAATAAAATAAAAATGCAATATTTTTGGACTGGTGAAACGTGAAATAGAGTTTGTACAGATAACATGGCACTTCAAAATAGAATGTATCAGCATATATCAGTATATTTTAGCATAATAGAATGTATCATCATATATCAGTATATTTTATACCTAAATGATATAAAACATAAAAGGATGAAGAAAAAAAAACCCTGTGATTTCCAATTTCATGATATCATATTTCATTACATCATTCCAGCAACATTTATTTAATGAATATGGGTTTAAATTTGATATCTATCTGCACACAGTTTCAGCTCTGCACACAGTTTCATCAATCCGCTATGTCTTCTCGTTTAATATTTGATTTATTTACGAATGTGCTAATTTTGCTTCAACCAATTAATGGATACAGACTAGATTTAAGGTGGATGAGGAATGGCAAAAGGTCTCTATATTTCAGCAAATGGGTTGTATTTTTAGGTGTTCAAAATGTAGATTAGTTAATCAATTAGTAAAAGCAAAGTCAAAGGAGAAAAGACTTCAATTGAAACCAGATAATATTGGAAGTATGACGGAGTGGAATGATTTTATCAGCTTGAAAACTAGTTCAAAATTTAAGGTAAATTACATCTAATTGGTCATTCTTTCAGTGAATGAGATAACTTTTTGATGTATTCTTATTTTTTTTAATTCAGATAAAAAGTGACATATACAAGGCTTTCAGACGCAAGCAAGTGCCACACACATGTAGCCGTAAAGGAATGGCTCGATTAGCTACGGATATGCTGAGAATTGTCCTATTCAATTTTTGTCACGCCATCTATTTCTATAGTTATGACAATTGTTTTATTCAATTTTTGTAAATGTAGAAAAAAGAGAGTTCCAATCCCTCTTCCATTTCTAGAACTCATGTTTGGATTAGATCTCACACTCGAAAAAATGGCGAACCAGTGAGTTTGGCCGTTCAAGATAAAATAGTATGTGCTTTTGTTTCAATTTGATTATTATCAAATCACTTTAGAGTGTAATAATTATGGAAATTATAATAAATGTTAACATTTGTAGGACCAAATTAAAAAATTGAAACGCTTTCACAATCCAGCTCAAATACTAATGTGAGAGAAGATGCTCTTTCAGTAGTGCTGGGACAGGATAGACCCGGACGATTAAGAGGAATGGGAAGAAGCATGACCTACACCAAGTTTATTGTGGCACAAGCTAATAAAAAACAAGAAACGCAACTTCAAAATAGAGTAAGCGATTTGGAGAAGACGGTGCTAATGCTACAAAATAAGGTAGATTTTATGCACTGATCAGTGCATACCCAGTTTGCACTTATCAATTTAAAACTAGGTTCACACTAAATTAGTGCAAAAAAATAGAATTGGTCAATGCAAATTAGATTTGCGCAGACCAGTTCAAACTAGGTTACATTGAGTAGCGTGAACAGTTTGCACCGACCAATGAAAATCTTTTTGCACTGACCAGTACAAAAAGCATATACTGTTATATTTAGATTATTGAACTAGGATTAAAATTTGCAGACTGGAATTATAGAGGAAAACTAAAGTTCTTGGATTTGAGATTCATTCTCAGTAATCTTTAAAATCTGGACATATGATGGTCACCCGTATTAACTAATATAGTGAGATTTCTTTGAAAATCGTGTATCCTTTTATTAAATCTTCTGTAATGTACAAGGAAGGTTTGTCTTCCTCCTTCATAAGCTGCTTGATGATTTCCAATTTTAGTACTTTCAGCGATATTTCAATAACATAAGGGTGACAATTGGATTTCTGAACGATTACTATATCCATGTTTTTGTCGAGTATACCCATATTATTATTAAGTTTTTTCATTTATACCCTTGCTTGGTAAAAATTGATTCACAAAAAAAAAGAAAAAAAAAGAAACCTTATGAAAAAAAACAGGATAAGAGGAATAAAAGAAGAAAAATAGGATGAGAGGTATAAAACGATGTGTGGATGACATAAAGAGCAATTTTACCATAATTACTTTTTGAAATTTCGAGGGCTACTCAGCTAACTCTATGGGTTTAAATAGAATTTAGCCAAATTATATATGATAGCATACAGCTCTTTCCAAAATGCATCAGGCGGATTTTGTTTTTTTGCATTTTCCTTACACCATGCTTTGAAACCCTTTTTCGTTTTCTTTAATTTGAGTAAGAGTTGGTAGAGGGGTTTCCTATGCAAGTTTTACTCCACTCCTTTTCTACCCCCCCCCCCATGGTGCTCTGGGCTAAAATTCTAAGAGTTTTTATACCCGAATGAGTAATTCTTGATTGGTTGTCCATTTAGTGTGAAGTTGAAAAAAATTAGTTCAATTTTTCAATGTGTCTGTTGTTTATTAAAATGTGAACAAATTGTGAATTGTGAGTTATAAATTTAATTCAGTTTAAATATAATTGCATTTTATTTCATATTTAATTGCATTTGAACTATGGGTTATAAATATATGACACACAAACAAAACAACAAAACACAACACAGACACACACACAACACAGACACACACAACACAACATAGACACAAACACACACAACCACACTGCTGCGACACATTCTGCTACCCATACATGCATAGAATGAAAGCAATTCTGTAAGTTATTTATTAATTTTTTTGACAGTATATTTTTGTTTTGATTCAGCTAATGCAGCAATCAAGAAAGGACGAGCAACCAAGAAGGGTCGAAGATGAGAATGCGTCTCAAGCGGTAAAGTTATTTATATTATTTGTGTGACATCATTTGAATTTGAGTTTGAATTTTTAGTTAAGTATTTAGCATGATTGTTTTTGATTAATTTTAGAACAAGTATGACAATACAAATGCCCACTGTGATTTATTGGATTGGACTGGGGTTGATGAAATAGTTGCCGAAGGAAGAGTTCTTTCAACTGATCCGAAAGAGCTTGTATATAACATCCCTCTTAGACCGAAAGCCATGAAAATTTTGATAGTTATTCCAAAGAAATTAGATGCTTTCTATGGAGGTCTACACCTAAGATGCTCTCACATATTGGAGAAGCTAAGAATGAGATAGTAGCATGGCCATCTGATAGAGTTGTTTTGCACATGATGAGTCACTTTGAAAAGGATGACATTATGGTAAACTTAATTTTATTTATTTATTCGGTACCTTTATGAATTGAATACAAAATTTATACTTTATTTTGTTTTCATATGTTCTAATTTGTTTTTATAGAGTAATAGTGGCAGTACAAATATCAAATGCAAGCTGTATGATTGGACTAAAAACAAAGAACTAGTTGCTGAAGGAAGGTTTTACTCTAGTGATCCAAATCAGCTTGTGAATAATATTCCTCTGGGACCATCCGCCGTGCTTGTTTCGATCGATGAGGCCAAAAAACCAGATGCATTCTTGTGGAGACCTCCAGCTGGTATGACATATGTTGGAGAACCTATTGACAGGAAAATAGCTTGGCCAGAAACAAATGTAGTTGTTGAGAATGTTAATGCTACAACGTTTGCTTATACGGCTAATGTTGTATTATCTTCAACGGTAATGTGTATACTTTACAAATTGATTTATTAAAACATATGCAATGACAAGCTTTTATTTTTAGGATCACTTTTATTTTCAAAACTTATTTAAACGGTTTCATTTGTTGCATGACAGAGCGCAAACTCCAAGACAGATATGAAATGCAAGCTGATCATCGTTCAAGGAGCCAAAGAAGTAATTGCTGAAGGGCGTGTGGCTTCAACCGACCCTAAAGCATTGGTCCATTTTGTTCCACTAGGGGAAAACGCAGTCAAAGTTTGGGTTGATGTTATAAAAGTTCCAAATGCGCCTTTGTGGAGACCTACTTCTTATTTTGAGTTTATTGAAGATGCACTTGGTTCGACGATAGCTTGACCTTCCACGAATATTATAACCGAATCAACTTCAAGTAAGTATGAATTATCTTTTTTTTCTTGCGATATAATTTATTATGCTTAGCACATCCTTACCATAGTTGGCTTCCTGTTTACCATGTATGTGGAGTGACATGCGCATAGAACAAATGTAGTATAGAATTAAAATCCCAAAAAAAATAAAAATAAAAAAAGAAATAGCTGTAAATGGATGTGGGTCATTATTTGAGGTGAGTTTTGGTTGGTGGAGTGTTTCTGGTTGTATTGGTTGGTCGGAGAGGTACAGGTTGGAGTTTGGTTTTTTTTGGATGGGGATGTTTTGCATGGTAGAATGTTGTAAGTATATGTATGAAATGTTGTTTTGAGGAGTGACTGTCTTGATTCCAGCTGATGCATTGTTAAGCTGATTTTATCTCATCATCCTGTGAAAAAGAAAGGAAATTTGCAGTTATCTTGTTAAAGTAGCAACGTGCTAATACCAATATCACATCCAGGTCTGAAATTTAGTTATTGAAGAAAAACATTGAAACAATGAGATAAAATTAATCTTGTTTTACCATCAAAGGCTGAAGGCGGTGCGCGTTTAATAAATTTTGTGTTGTAGGTTTTACTGTAACAGTGCTCTGATAGCTTGTTGACATGCATGTAAAATGTAGTATACTAAAATAAATTTTACTATAACCTTAGTATTCCACTTTACAGTCTCTTCCGGTTTGTGAGCTTTGACGGATCTTAGTGTAATCCAGTTACAGAGTAGAACTCTGCTCTCTAGGCAGAATAAGTTGTATTTAGAGTAAACGTATTAATTCCTTTTTATACCAAAGGATCTTCAAAAAATGTACAAAAATTTCTAGTTCCAACTCGTCTAGTATATCCTTTCTTTCAGCCCACAATGATACAACATATGTTTTCCCACTGAAAGATGGAGAAGATAGAATAAAAAATTAGTCAGTTTGTAAAGAAAAAATGAGAGATCAAAGAAAACGAAACCTGAAGTGATTTTTTTTTCTCAAACAAAGTGCAAAAGTGATTGTTACCTCTATTGTACGCACGAAGAAAGATACACAGGTGACTTACACATTTTCACTCTTAGTTACGAGTTTATTAACATGTTTTTTAAATGTTTTTTCTTGCAAGAATTACCTATTAACATGTTTTTTCTTACATCTTCGCAGTTTCAAAGTGAGCATGCTTATGTAATTTGACTGACTTAGCTAGTGGAGGTTGAATTGTTGAAGAGGATTAGCTTGGACTCTCACAACTCATATTTTGCTTAATTTAATATGCTATTTATGTAAAACAATGTTACTATCATATTTGCTTACAACATTATGTATGAAATATACGATTACCGTTTATTTTGAGTATGGAGTTAGTGAAACTTTATTATGTTTAATATAACATGCAAAGATTATATTTATTTATTGTGTTTTTAATTAACTGATATTATCAGATATAAAATTTTATAGCTGGTGGGATGATTGTAAATATAAACTTTTGTGCATGGTATTTTTCATATTTAACAGCGTTTTAAAAATGCTGTAAAAAAAGGAAAAACGCTGCAGATGTCAGGCAAAGTGAAACACTGTGAAACATCCGCCCATATGCAGCGTTTGCTTTATGGTGCTAAATGCTCGTTTACAAGCTTTTCAAAACGCTGTAAAAAAGTATTGCAGCGTTTTTAAAATGTTGTCTAAAGGAAGAAGAAACAATGGGTAAGGACATATTATAGCCATCATTAAAACGTTGTAATAAGAAAACGCTGTAATATGTTGCTAATTTTGCAGCGTTTTAGAAACGCTGTGATATGTCTTGACTCTATTACAGCTTGTCGTTAGAGAGCGTTCTTCATAACGCTACGAAAGGATTTGACAGCGTTTTTAAAACGCTGTGAAAGACCATTTTTCTTGTAGTGAGTTAAAGTAACATTAATAAAGTAAAGTTAATAAACTTTGAACCCCTTTGGCTTTTGAAAGCAAATGATAACTTTGTATTTTATTGCATCACTTCTATAAACCTCGCAAACATGTAGCATGGCCTTCACTTGATATTTAAATGGTTGTTTAACTTGTATGTTAAATAGAAATAAGTTTGAAAGTGTTTGCAACGAGAATGGTCGTTATAAGTACATTTTTGAATTCCTTTTTTGGAGAATTTTTATAAATAAATGGACAGATATTAGTAATGGTTTTGTGATATCCCGGGATTTCGGGGAATTTAAAATGTGATAATCTCCTAATTAATTAATTAAAATTGGTAAAAGTTGTTATTTTCAAATAATTTAATAATGAATTGTTTTTAAATATAGTTATAAATAGATTTTAAATAGACATATTATTTCAAATTTAATAAGTGTTGTTTAAATGTATATATATGTGTATTTAAATTGATTTTAAATAGGATTTTTAAATTGAATTTGAATTTGAATTAGATTAAATTTGAATCTTTAAAGATAATGATTTTAAATATTTTGGATTAAAAATATATGAATAAGTTTTTATTTAAAATAAGATTTATTTTGCCTTAAAGGAATTTATTTATAAAAATCAAGATAGTGTTTATTAAATTGTAAAATAAATACAAAAGTTTTATATTATCATTTAAAATGGATTAAATATATTATATATGATTTTATTAGAATATAAATGGGTTTTTATTTTATTTTCTTTTAAAGGTTTCATTTATTTATAACATAGGAAGGCATTTATTAATTTAGAAAGGTATTTATTAATTAGGAAATTTATTATAAAAGCTTTTAAGATCTTTTTAAAATAATATAAAAATGATAATTACAAGTGTTAGGATAATAGAGCTTGTAAGTACATGTGTAAGTTAATTAAAATGGGTAAAGACAAGTGTCAATTTTTATTTTTATTTTTCTTTTATTTTAATAAATCATAATTTAGTCTATATAAACATATATCTCCTCTCTTCAATTCTTTTCCTATTCTCATTCCTAAAACAAAGAAAAACTCAAAACCTAAACTGTAAAATAATCACCGGATCAAACTCAAACATTTTAACAACTCAAACCTGAAGTTCATTCCTCAAACAAAAATAACCAGCCCTGTAACTCAAGCTTCAACCTTCTCAAAGCAACATCAAGTATTTTCCAGTAAAACCAATCAAAGTCTTAAATCATCTCTGCAATTCAAAGTTTTCAAAGCTTCAGTTTTTCAAATTCCAGAAATCAAGCAGATCGGTTTTCAAAATCAATAAATTTCCAGATCAAATAAAGAACAAAACCTGTTTCTCTGTCCAACATTTTCTGGTGAGTAAATTTTCTTTTAAAAACAGTTTAAAACCTGTTCTTATGTTGATGCATGTGATAAATATGTATAAGAATGTTGTAATATGGTTGCTTAAATGTTTTTATTTGGAATATGGATTAAACTGCTATGAACATCTGTGTGTAGGATGATCTTCCTTTGATATTTGTATTCACAGACTAGAAAATATGTTCTTTGTCCTCTGCTTTAAACTTATGAGTAAACATCACTTTAAAAAGCTAAATTTGTTTTAATACCCTGTTGCATATGATAAATCCTTGTAGTTTATGTTGTGAAATGTTGCATGAATATATGAATATGCTTGTATGTATATATGTATAAAGTTGAATTGTGTGCATGTCTGTATCTTGAGTATGCATGACTCTGTTTTTATTTCCAGCAGGCTAAATATGTTGAAAATTCAAATTCTCATCCCCTAGTCTCTATTAGGTTAGGATCTTTTAAATAAAAATGTTTGTATTAACTAAATTAGGTTTTTAAAAATGGTCATCAGTATAATTAGTAGTAGTTTTAACTGGAAAGGAAGATATATCGTAAAACCCAAAAGCATGTCAAAAATTCGAATACCATGACTTCTTGTTTCACCTACATCACCAAATTCGTTTTCAAAAACTATGATTTTTAAAAATAGAATCAAGATTTTTAACTAGGTAATTGGGTAGAATTCTCGGGTTGAACGGAAATTGGGATTTTGGTGATTTCTGGCGATCGGAGGGTGATGGAGTCTCATGTTCATTACTGGAGCATGCTGGAGGGTAGGGGGTCTTGGCAAAAATGATCGGTGAATTTTTTGATCATCGTGGTGGCGGCACGGCATCGTTGTAGGGTTTTAGGACCTAGTTTGTTCGACGTGAGTTTCGAAGCAAGTTCGTCGACGAGGAATCATCGGACTCGACCGGAGTAGAGGGGATGGAAGCGTGGGTCAACGACGAAGCTTTGGTCGGAGTATCGAACATTCTGGTGACTGAAGGTGGCAACTCGAGGAGGTTTTTGGGTGATCGGTTCGTTCCAGTGGGATTCAATGTGGCTCGATTTCGATTTCGTGGTTGTCTCGAAGATCTGGGTGGTCGAAATCTAAGGTGAGGTTGTCGTCGACGTGTTGGAGGTGGTAGCGATGACCGGAGCAGCAGCGTTCGCCTGTGCACGTGTACGAGTGTCTGTGTATTAGTGGGTTTTGGTTTGTTTGCTGTTGGATTTGAGGAGAAGATGAGAGCTCGGGTTAGACTCGAAGTAGATCGTGGATGGTCTCGGAAAAGTGTTGAGGGTGAGTTGCTCGCGAGTAACTCGAGTGTTGGCTCGAGTAAATATGCTTTGAGCTCGGGTTTTTATATTAAGGTTACCAGGTTTTTAAATTGTAAAAGAAACATGTTTTAATTTGAAAATAAATTAGGTACAGGTTTAAGTTTCAAAGATAATTGATTTAAAAGTTAATTACTTTGTGTAATTAAATTAAAGCTAATTAGTTTGTGTAATTGATTTAAAAGCTAATTACTTTGTGTAATTAATAAAGAATAATTAATTAAGGGTTAATTAATTTATTAATGATTAAAGGTTAATTAGTTAAGTAATTAAAAGATAATTAATTGATGATTAAAAGTTGATTAATTAAAGTGATTAATTAAAGTGATTAATTAATAAATGTAATCAATTAAGATAATTAATTAAAGGATAAATAATCTGTAATTAAGGTTAATTAATTTATTAAAGAGTAATTAAGAATGAATTACTCAAGTATAATTAATGATATGAATGTGATTGATTTAAGTTAATTAATTTGTAAATTAATTAAAGATAATCTTGATACTAATTAAGTATAAATACTTAAATGAAATTTATAGGTGTAATTACTGTAAGTAATTAATGTATAATTACAAGATGTAAGTAATTTAAGAATAATTACTTAATGAGAAGTAATTAAGGATTAATTATTTGGAATAATTAATTAAAGGATTAATATAATTAATTAAGGAGTTAATTAATTAGAGTAAGTAATTATAGGATGATAATTACTATTTATGATTAATTAAGGTAGATTAATAGAAATGATTAATTAAATTTTAATTAATTAAGGTGATTAATAAATGTTGTTTAATTTAAAGTTAATTACTTAATGTAATTAATTTAATTAAAGTAATTAATAATTAAGTTGTAATTAAGGATCATTAATTAATATAATTAATGATGTAATTAAGATTGATTAATAAAGTGATTAATTAATGAAATTAATTAAGGTTTAATATAATTAATTATAGTGATTAATTTAATTAATTATAGTTAATTAATTAATGAAGTAATTAAAGGTTAATTACTATAAGTGGTTAAGGTTAATTAATTTAAGTAATTAATTAAGGATAAATTACTTGAAGGTAATTAAAAGATAATTAATCAAAGATGATTAATTGAAAAAGGTAATTAGAGGATAATTAATTAATTTGTAATTAATTAATGTTTAAGTAAGAAGGATTTATAAAATAAAAGTAATTAATTTAATTAACTTTAAATTAATTAGAGATGATATAGATCATTACTTATGGATGAATGATAATACTGAATGCTTTGCATTTGATTGATATCTCTGATGAGATATATGCTATGTGATATGGATGTTTAGTTGAATTGTGATAATATGGATTATCTGATGATATTGAGAATGTTGATTATCTATTGTGAATTATCTTTCTAAGTGTATAAAGATAATTAAATTAAATTGTTTTAACCTTTAAAACAACTTGGCCTTAAAAAGATACGTTTTGGATTTCGATGAGACCGGGATCGGGTTTGCTACATTACAGCGTGATAGGGGGTTCTCGCTTTGCGTTAGGTGGCGAACGGGAGACTCTTACCCCTACATGTCCCCGGGGGTAGTATAAGGCCTTTTGGGGTTGGTTGCGACTCGAGAGGGTGGCCGTAAAAGCAAACCCGAGGTATCACTGTAAGCCACAGCGGGGCTGGGATGGTTGAAAAGCCTACCGGTCGTGAACGGTTGCTGAAGGTTGAAAAGCCTAGGACGTCACATTTGGTATCAGAGCATTAGGTTGAGTGAATACCTTAGCTCTGGAGTGGTGTCTATCTTGAGAGAGCGTATTTGTAATTTTTAAAACTATATATATATATATATATCTACCTAATGTGTTGGATTATCTGTTCGGGTTTTCCAATATGAGTTATAAAGGTAGATATGGTGGTGGTGTGTGAAACACAACTACCAATGGTCGGAGTTTGGATGGTTAAGGTTGGAAGTGTATATGTCGAGACTGTAGACCTAATACCGTCTCGAGTGAGCTTTGCTATGGTGTAAGGATTTCATCAATCTCTGAAGGAAACCGGTTAAAGGTTCGGAGTCCATCTTGGAAGTGCCAGTTTGGCTGAATTATAGTTTGGATCTGTCGGATGAGCTGAAGCAAGTAATGGTATCTGGGTAACTCAGGAAATAGTAGCTGCGTGCTGAGACGTAGTGACTATGGATGTCTCCGAAAATGTTTTCTTTTGGAGCAAGTTTGAAGAAATGTGTCTGCTTCGGTGTTGTGGCTGAGTTCAGCAGAGTCTTTTCTGTTTGGTTTGGAGTCCGAGTTTCTCGAAGCTTTGGATAGGGAGTCTTGGCATCTGTGTCAGCAGTGCAGCTCGGAGTAATCTGTGTGCCGGCGGGAAGTCTTCTGGCTGAGCATTTTCTGGAGACGGAGTTCAGAAGCAGCAGAGTGGATCCAGTTCTTCGATGGATTATCTAAGTCAAGCATAAGCTATTCTGATTTGTTAAGAGAGAACAATATTTTTGGATACTGGACTTGGTTGATCGCAAAAGTGACTTGCGATAGTTTGAGTGTTTTCTTGAGTAGTCAGAGATTTTTCGGGATGTCTTCAGGGAAGTCAGAGGTTTGCCTTAGCATCTGTAGATTTGAGTTTTCTTATCGACTAGGATTCCAGGATTGGAACCGGTGGTTCAACTAGTTGAAGGTTGATTCCTAGAGATAGGATTTGGTGAAGCAGCTCAGTATTTCATGGAACTTCTGAGTTTTCTCTTTATGGATCTGTGGAACCATATTTCCAGGATGAGTTGTCTAGTCTATGCTCGAGTTCATCGACAGCATTCTTATCTACTCCAAATCAGAGTTGTGCAGCGGAAGCAAGATGGCAGCTGTTCTAGAGTGAAAGCAACTGGAAGTTGCAGTGTTGGGATTAAAAGTTTCTACAGAAAATTTTTATGGATCTAAAGGTCAGATTGGCAGTACATCTGTATATCTTTTCCGGATAGGAGAAGTAAATTATAGCCTACTGATGGTAATAGAGTTTGTGTTCTGGATTTTGGGTAGATTTTGAGAGAATTCATTTGTTGGATTGTTTTTGGTCCTGTTTGTTTCGAGAAGCAGCGGCAAAGGATGAGCTGATC
Source organism: Allium fistulosum (assembly GCA_030737815.1). Taxonomy (NCBI): domain Eukaryota; kingdom Viridiplantae; phylum Streptophyta; class Magnoliopsida; order Asparagales; family Amaryllidaceae; genus Allium; species Allium fistulosum. The sequence continues at coordinate 99,019,742 of CM060906.1, read as the reverse complement.
AAGAAGGATGTAGGCAGCCCAGGATCGTCAGAAGAGTTCTGTGGATTAGAGACGGAGGAATTTGGAATTCGAAGTTTGAGATTTCGTTGTTGTTGAAGTTTTCTCTAGTAAAAGGAAGCTATAAGATTGGGTAAGTCTGGGAAGTCAGCTCCGAGGTGTTTTGGATCTTTTCTGTGTTCTGATTTGGATAAGAGTTTGGTCTACTTGGTTGAATTGTCAGTTTGGATAACTGGGATTCGGAGTATATCGCGTATCTTTGAGGAAGTACGTGTAGGATCCATCATTGGTTTTGGAACCAACAGTTCTAAAGGAATTGGTAGTTGAGTTAGACTTATCTGTAGTCTGATATTCTGTTTAGTTTTATAGATCTAGTTGTGTAGGAGCTCTGTAGCTCAGTAGAATTGGTTGTTTGGATTCTGTTGAGCGAGTATCCCGGTATATATATATACTTGGGGAAACTCGAGGAAATTTTAGGAAGCTTATCCGGATCTGTGTCCGGGTAGCTAGTATAGTTGTTTGGATAAAATTGTTTGTTTGGATGAATAGTTGTTTGTTGATAGTGTATGGTTGATAAGTAGGCTTGAATTGTTTTAAAATTGGTTAAAATAAAATAAAAACTTTAGATTATCTTTTGTTTTAAATTTCGAGGACGAAATTCTTTTAAGGGGGAAAGAATGTGATATCCCGGGATTTCGGGGAATTTAAAATGTGATAATCTCCTAATTAATTAATTAAAATTGGTAAAAGTTGTTATTTTCAAATAATTTAATAATGAATTGTTTTTAAATATAGTTATAAATAGATTTTAAATAGACATATTATTTCAAATTTAATAAGTGTTGTTTAAATGTATATATATGTGTATTTAAATTGATTTTAAATAGGATTTTTAAATTGAATTTGAATTTGAATTAGATTAAATTTGAATCTTTAAAGATAATGATTTTAAATATTTTGGATTAAAAATATATGAATAAGGTTTTATTTAAAATAAGATTTATTTTGCCTTAAAGGAATTTATTTATAAAAATCAAGATAGTGTTTATTAAATTGTAAAATAAATACAAAAGTTTTATATTATCATTTAAAATGGATTAAATATATTATATATGATTTTATTAGAATATAAATGGGTTTTTATTTTATTTTCTTTTAAAGGTTTCATTTATTTATAACATAGGAAGGCATTTATTAATTTAGAAAGGTATTTATTAATTAGGAAATTTATTATAAAAGCTTTTAAGATCTTTTTAAAATAATATAAAAATGATAATTACAAGTGTTAGGATAATAGAGCTTGTAAGTACATGTGTAAGTTAATTAAAATGGGTAAAGACAAGTGTCAATTTTTATTTTTATTTTTCTTTTATTTTAATAAATCATAATTTAGTCTATATAAACATATATCTCCTCTCTTCAATTCTTTTCCTATTCTCATTCCTAAAACAAAGAAAAACTCAAAACCTAAACTGTAAAATAATCACCGGATCAAACTCAAACATTTTAACAACTCAAACCTGAAGTTCATTCCTCAAACAAAAATAACCAGCCCTGTAACTCAAGCTTCAACCTTCTCAAAGCAACATCAAGTATTTTCCAGTAAAACCAATCAAAGTCTTAAATCATCTCTGCAATTCAAAGTTTTCAAAGCTTCAGTTTTTCAAATTCCAGAAATCAAGCAGATCGGTTTTCAAAATCAATAAATTTCCAGATCAAATAAAGAACAAAACCTGTTTCTCTGTCCAACATTTTCTGGTGAGTAAATTTTCTTTTAAAAACAGTTTAAAACCTGTTCTTATGTTGATGCATGTGATAAATATGTATAAGAATGTTGTAATATGGTTGCTTAAATGTTTTTATTTGGAATATGGATTAAACTGCTATGAACATCTGTGTGTAGGATGATCTTCCTTTGATATTTGTATTCACAGACTAGAAAATATGTTCTTTGTCCTCTGCTTTAAACTTGTGAGTAAACATCACTTTAAAAAGCTAAATTTGTTTTAATACCCTGTTGCATATGATAAATCCTTGTAGTTTATGTTGTGAAATGTTGCATGAATATATGAATATGCTTGTATGTATATATGTATAAAGTTGAATTGTGTGCATGTCTGTATCTTGAGTATGCATGACTCTGTTTTTATTTCCAGCAGGCTAAATATGTTGAAAATTCAAATTCTCATCCCCTAGTCTCTATTAGGTTAGGATCTTTTAAATAAAAATGTTTGTATTAACTAAATTAGGTTTTTAAAAATGGTCATCAGTATAATTAGTAGTAGTTTTAACTGGAAAGGAAGATATATCGTAAAACCCAAAAGCATGTCAAAAATTCGAATACCATGACTTCTTGTTTCACCTACATCACCAAATTCATTTTCAAAAACTATGATTTTTAAAAATAGAATCAAGATTTTTAACTAGGTAATTGGGTAGAATTCTCGGGTTGAACGGAAATTGGGATTTTGGTGATTTCTGGCGATCAGAGGGTGATGGAGTCTCGTGTTCATTACTGGAGCATGCTGGAGGGTAGGGGGTCTTGGCAAAAATGATCGGTGAATTTTTTGATCATCGTGGTGGCGGCACGACATCGTTGTAGGGTTTTAGGACCTAGTTTGTTCGACGTGAGTTTCGAAGCAAGTTCGTCGACGAGGAATCATCAGACTCGACCGGAGTAGAGGGGATGGAAGCGTGGGTCAACGACGAAGCTTTGGTCGGAGTATCGAACATTCTGGTGACTGAAGGTGGCAACTCGAGGAGGTTTTTGGGTGATCGGTTCGTTCCAGTGGGATTCAATGTGGCTCGATTTCGATTTCGTGGTTGTCTCGAAGATCTGGGTGGTCGAAATCTAAGGTGAGGTTGTCGTCGACGTGTTGGAGGTGGTAGCGATGACCGGAGCAGCAGCGTTCGCCTGTGCACGTGTACGAGTGTCTGTGTATTAGTGGGTTTTGGTTTGTTTGCTGTTGGATTTGAGGAGAAGATGAGAGCTCGGGTTAGACTCGAAGTAGATCGTGGATGGTCTCGGAAAAGTGTTGAGGGTGAGTTACTCGCGAGTAACTCGAGTGTTGGCTCGAGTAAATATGCTTTGAGCTCGGGTTTTTATATTAAGGTTACCAGGTTTTTAAATTGTAAAAGAAACATGTTTTAATTTGAAAATAAATTAGGTACAGGTTTAAGTTTCAAAGATAATTGATTTAAAAGTTAATTACTTTGTGTAATTAAATTAAAGCTAATTAGTTTGTGTAATTGATTTAAAAGCTAATTACTTTGTGTAATTAATAAAGAATAATTAATTAAGGGTTAATTAATTTATTAATGATTAAAGGTTAATTAGTTAAGTAATTAAAAGATAATTAATTGATGATTAAAAGTTGATTAATTAAAGTGATTAATTAAAGTGATTAATTAATAAATGTAATCAATTAAGATAATTAATTAAAGGATAAATAATCTGTAATTAAGGTTAATTAATTTATTAAAGAGTAATTAAGAATGAATTACTCAAGTATAATTAATGATATGAATGTGATTGATTTAAGTTAATTAATTTGTAAATTAATTAAAGATAATCTTGATACTAATTAAGTATAAATACTTAAATGAAATTTATAGGTGTAATTACTGTAAGTAATTAATGTATAATTACAAGATGTAAGTAATTTAAGAATAATTACTTAATGAGAAGTAATTAAGGATTAATTATTTGGAATAATTAATTAAAGGATTAATATAATTAATTAAGGAGTTAATTAATTAGAGTAAGTAATTATAGGATGATAATTACTATTTATGATTAATTAAGGTAGATTAATAGAAATGATTAATTAAATTTTAATTAATTAAGGTGATTAATAAATGTTGTTTAATTTAAAGTTAATTACTTAATGTAATTAATTTAATTAAAGTAATTAATAATTAAGTTGTAATTAAGGATCATTAATTAATATAATTAATGATGTAATTAAGATTGATTAATAAAGTGATTAATTAATGAAATTAATTAAGGTTTAATATAATTAATTATAGTGATTAATTTAATTAATTATAGTTAATTAATTAATGAAGTAATTAAAGGTTAATTACTATAAGTGGTTAAGGTTAATTAATTTAAGTAATTAATTAAGGATAAATTACTTGAAGGTAATTAAAAGATAATTAATCAAAGATGATTAATTGAAAAAGGTAATTAGAGGATAATTAATTAATTTGTAATTAATTAATGTTTAAGTAAGAAGGATTTATAAAATAAAAGTAATTAATTTAATTAACTTTAAATTAATTAGAGATGATATAGATCATTACTTATGGATGAATGATAATACTGAATGCTTTGCATTTGATTGATATCTCTGATGAGATATATGCTATGTGATATGGATGTTTAGTTGAATTGTGATAATATGGATTATCTGATGATATTGAGAATGTTGATTATCTATTGTGAATTATCTTTCTAAGTGTATAAAGATAATTAAATTAAATTGTTTTAACCTTTAAAACAACTTGGCCTTAAAAAGATACGTTTTGGATTTCGATGAGACCGGGATCGGGTTTGCTACATTACAGCGTGATAGGGGGTTCTCGCTTTGCGTTAGGTGGCGAACGGGAGACTCTTACCCCTACATGTCCCCGGGGGTAGTATAAGGCCTTTTGGGGTTGGTTGCGACTCGAGAGGGTGGCCGTAAAAGCAAACCCGAGGTATCACTGTAAGCCACAGCGGGGCTGGGATGGTTGAAAAGCCTACCGGTCGTGAACGGTTGCTGAAGGTTGAAAAGCCTAGGACGTCACATTTGGTATCAGAGCATTAGGTTGAGTGAATACCTTAGCTCTGGAGTGGTGTCTATCTTGAGAGAGCGTATTTGTAATTTTTAAAACTATATATATATATATCTACCTAATGTGTTGGATTATCTGTTCGGGTTTTCCAATATGAGTTATAAAGGTAGATATGGTGGTGGTGTGTGAAACACAACTACCAATGGTCGGAGTTTGGATGGTTAAGGTTGGAAGTGTATATGTCGAGACTGTAGACCTAATACCGTCTCGAGTGAGCTTTGCTATGGTGTAAGGATTTCATCAATCTCTGAAGGAAACCGGTTAAAGGTTCGGAGTCCATCTTGGAAGTGCCAGTTTGGCTGAATTATAGTTTGGATCTGTCGGATGAGCTGAAGCAAGTAATGGTATCTGGGTAACTCAGGAAATAGTAGCTACGTGCTGAGACGTAGTGACTATGGATGTCTCCGAAAATGTTTTCTTTTGGAGCAAGTTTGAAGAAATGTGTCTGCTTCGGTGTTGTGGCTGAGTTCAGCAGAGTCTTTTCTGTTTGGTTTGGAGTCCGAGTTTCTCGAAGCTTTGGATAGGGAGTCTTGGCATCTGTGTCAGCAGTGCAGCTCGGAGTAATCTGTGTGCCGGCGGGAAGTCTTCTGGCTGAGCATTTTCTGGAGACGGAGTTCAGAAGCAGCAGAGTGGATCCAGTTCTTCGATGGATTATCTAAGTCAAGCATAAGCTATTCTGATTTGTTAAGAGAGAACAATATTTTTGGATACTGGACTTGGTTGATCGCAAAAGTGACTTGCGATAGTTTGAGTGTTTTCTTGAGTAGTCAGAGATTTTTCGGGATGTCTTCAGGGAAGTCAGAGGTTTGCCTTAGCATCTGTAGATTTGAGTTTTCTTATCGACTAGGATTCCAGGATTGGAACCGGTGGTTCAACTAGTTGAAGGTTGATTCCTAGAGATAGGATTTGGTGAAGCAGCTCAGTATTTCATGGAACTTCTGAGTTTTCTCTTTATGGATCTGTGGAACCATATTTCCAGGATGAGTTGTCTAGTCTATGCTCGAGTTCATCGACAGCATTCTTATCTACTCCAAATCAGAGTTGTGCAGCGGAAGCAAGATGGCAGCTGTTCTAGAGTGAAAGCAACTGGAAGTTGCAGTGTTGGGATTAAAAGTTTCTACAGAAAATTTTTATGGATCTAAAGGTCAGATTGGCAGTACATCTGTATATCTTTTCCGGATAGGAGAAGTAAATTATAGCCTACTGATGGTAATAGAGTTTGTGTTCTGGATTTTGGGTAGATTTTGAGAGAATTCATTTGTTGGATTGTTTTTGGTCCTGTTTGTTTCGAGAAGCAGCGGCAAAGGATGAGCTGATCAAGAAGGATGTAGGCAGCCCAGGATCGTCAGAAGAGTTCTGTGGATTAGAGACGGAGGAATTTGGAATTCGAAGTTTGAGATTTCGTTGTTGTTGAAGTTTTCTCTAGTAAAAGGAAGCTATAAGATTGGGTAAGTCTGGGAAGTCAGCTCCGAGGTGTTTTGGATCTTTTCTGTGTTCTGATTTGGATAAGAGTTTGGTCTACTTGGTTGAATTGTCAGTTTGGATAACTGGGATTCGGAGTATATCGCGTATCTTTGAGGAAGTACGTGTAGGATCCATCATTGGTTTTGGAACCAACAGTTCTAAAGGAATTGGTAGTTGAGTTAGACTTATCTGTAGTCTGATATTCTGTTTAGTTTTATAGATCTAGTTGTGTAGGAGCTCTGTAGCTCAGTAGAATTGGTTGTTTGGATTCTGTTGAGCGAGTATCTCGGTATATATATATACTTGGGGAAACTCGAGGAAATTTTAGGAAGCTTATCCGGATCTGTGTCCGGGTAGCTAGTATAGTTGTTTGGATAAAATTGTTTGTTTGGATGAATAGTTGTTTGTTGATAGTGTATGGTTGATAAGTAGGCTTGAATTGTTTTAAAATTGGTTAAAATAAAATAAAAACTTTAGATTATCTTTTGTTTTAAATTTCGAGGACGAAATTCTTTTAAGGGGGAAAGAATGTGATATCCCGGGATTTCGGGGAATTTAAAATGTGATAATCTCCTAATTAATTAATTAAAATTGGTAAAAGTTGTTATTTTCAAATAATTTAATAATGAATTGTTTTTAAATATAGTTATAAATAGATTTTAAATAGACATATTATTTCAAATTTAATAAGTGTTGTTTAAATGTATATATATGTGTATTTAAATTGATTTTAAATAGGATTTTTAAATTGAATTTGAATTTGAATTAGATTAAATTTGAATCTTTAAAGATAATGATTTTAAATATTTTGGATTAAAAATATATGAATAAGGTTTTATTTAAAATAAGATTTATTTTGCCTTAAAGGAATTTATTTATAAAAATCAAGATAGTGTTTATTAAATTGTAAAATAAATACAAAAGTTTTATATTATCATTTAAAATGGATTAAATATATTATATATGATTTTATTAGAATATAAATGGGTTTTTATTTTATTTTCTTTTAAAGGTTTCATTTATTTATAACATAGGAAGGCATTTATTAATTTAGAAAGGTATTTATTAATTAGGAAATTTATTATAAAAGCTTTTAAGATCTTTTTAAAATAATATAAAAATGATAATTACAAGTGTTAGGATAATAGAGCTTGTAAGTACATGTGTAAGTTAATTAAAATGGGTAAAGACAAGTGTCAATTTTTATTTTTATTTTTCTTTTATTTTAATAAATCATAATTTAGTCTATATAAACATATATCTCCTCTCTTCAATTCTTTTCCTATTCTCATTCCTAAAACAAAGAAAAACTCAAAACCTAAACTGTAAAATAATCACCGGATCAAACTCAAACATTTTAACAACTCAAACCTGAAGTTCATTCCTCAAACAAAAATAACCAGCCCTGTAACTCAAGCTTCAACCTTCTCAAAGCAACATCAAGTATTTTCCAGTAAAACCAATCAAAGTCTTAAATCATCTCTGCAATTCAAAGTTTTCAAAGCTTCAGTTTTTCAAATTCCAGAAATCAAGCAGATCGGTTTTCAAAATCAATAAATTTCCAGATCAAATAAAGAACAAAACCTGTTTCTCTGTCCAACATTTTCTGGTGAGTAAATTTTCTTTTAAAAACAGTTTAAAACCTGTTCTTATGTTGATGCATGTGATAAATATGTATAAGAATGTTGTAATATGGTTGCTTAAATGTTTTTATTTGGAATATGGATTAAACTGCTATGAACATCTGTGTGTAGGATGATCTTCCTTTGATATTTGTATTCACAGACTAGAAAATATGTTCTTTGTCCTCTGCTTTAAACTTGTGAGTAAACATCACTTTAAAAAGCTAAATTTGTTTTAATACCCTGTTGCATATGATAAATCCTTGTAGTTTATGTTGTGAAATGTTGCATGAATATATGAATATGCTTGTATGTATATATGTATAAAGTTGAATTGTGTGCATGTCTGTATCTTGAGTATGCATGACTCTGTTTTTATTTCCAGCAGGCTAAATATGTTGAAAATTCAAATTCTCATCCCCTAGTCTCTATTAGGTTAGGATCTTTTAAATAAAAATGTTTGTATTAACTAAATTAGGTTTTTAAAAATGGTCATCAGTATAATTAGTAGTAGTTTTAACTGGAAAGGAAGATATATCGTAAAACCCAAAAGCATGTCAAAAATTCGAATACCATGACTTCTTGTTTCACCTACATCACCAAATTCGTTTTCAAAAACTATGATTTTTAAAAATAGAATCAAGATTTTTAACTAGGTAATTGGGTAGAATTCTCGGGTTGAACGGAAATTGGGATTTTGGTGATTTCTGGCGATCGGAGGGTGATGGAGTCTCGTGTTCATTACTGGAGCATGCTGGAGGGTAGGGGGTCTTGGCAAAAATGATCGGTGAATTTTCTGATCATCGTGGTGGCGGCACGGCATCGTTGTAGGGTTTTAGGACCTAGTTTGTTCGACGTGAGTTTCGAAGCAAGTTCGTCGACGAGGAATCATCGGACTCGACCGGAGTAGAGGGGATGGAAGCGTGGGTCAACGACGAAGCTTTGGTCGGAGTATCGAACATTCTGGTGACTGAAGGTGGCAACTCGAGGAGGTTTTTGGGTGATCGGTTCGTTCCAGTGGGATTCAATGTGGCTCGATTTCGATTTCGTGGTTGTCTCGAAGATCTGGGTGGTCGAAATCTAAGGTGAGGTTGTCGTCGACGTGTTGGAGGTGGTAGTGATGACCGGAGCAGCAGCGTTCGCCTGTGCACGTGTACGAGTGTCTGTGTATTAGTGGGTTTTGGTTTGTTTGCTGTTGGATTTGAGGAGAAGATGAGAGCTCGGGTTAGACTCGAAGTAGATCGTGGATGGTCTCGGAAAAGTGTTGAGGGTGAGTTGCTCGCGAGTAACTCGAGTGTTGGCTCGAGTAAATATGCTTTGAGCTCGGGTTTTTATATTAAGGTTACCAGGTTTTTAAATTGTAAAAGAAACATGTTTTAATTTGAAAATAAATTAGGTACAGGTTTAAGTTTCAAAGATAATTGATTTAAAAGTTAATTACTTTGTGTAATTAAATTAAAGCTAATTAGTTTGTGTAATTGATTTAAAAGCTAATTACTTTGTGTAATTAATAAAGAATAATTAATTAAGGGTTAATTAATTTATTAATGATTAAAGGTTAATTAGTTAAGTAATTAAAAGATAATTAATTGATGATTAAAAGTTGATTAATTAAAGTGATTAATTAAAGTGATTAATTAATAAATGTAATCAATTAAGATAATTAATTAAAGGATAAATAATCTGTAATTAAGGTTAATTAATTTATTAAAGAGTAATTAAGAATGAATTACTCAAGTATAATTAATGATATGAATGTGATTGATTTAAGTTAATTAATTTGTAAATTAATTAAAGATAATCTTGATACTAATTAAGTATAAATACTTCAATGAAATTTATAGGTGTAATTACTGTAAGTAATTAATGTATAATTACAAGATGTAAGTAATTTAAGAATAATTACTTAATGAGAAGTAATTAAGGATTAATTATTTGGAATAATTAATTAAAGGATTAATATAATTAATTAAGGAGTTAATTAATTAGAGTAAGTAATTATAGGATGATAATTACTATTTATGATTAATTAAGGTAGATTAATAGAAATGATTAATTAAAGTTTAATTAATTAAGGTGATTAATAAATGTTGTTTAATTTAAAGTTAATTACTTAATGTAATTAATTTAATTAAAGTAATTAATAATTAAGTTGTAATTAAGGATCATTAATTAATATAATTAATGATGTAATTAAGATTGATTAATTAAGTATAATTAATAAATAAAGTGATTAATTAATGAAATTAATTAAGGTTTAATATAATTAATTATAGTGATTAATTTAATTAATTATAGTTAATTAATTAATGAAGTAATTAAAGGTTAATTACTATAAGTGGTTAAGGTTAATTAATTTAAGTAATTAATTAAGGATAAATTACTTGAAGGTAATTAAAAGATAATTAATCAAAGATGATTAATTGAAAAAGGTAATTAGAGGATAATTAATTAATTTGTAATTAATTAATGTTTAAGTAAGAAGGATCTATAAAATAAAAGTAATTAATTTAATTAACTTTAAATTAATTAGAGATGATATAGATCATTACTTATGGATGAATGATAATACTGAATGCTTTGCATTTGATTGATATCTCTGATGAGATATATGCTATGTGATATGGATGTTTAGTTGAATTGTGATAATATGGATTATCTGATGATATTGAGAATGTTGATTATCTATTGTGAATTATCTTTCTAAGTGTATAAAGATAATTAAATTAAATTGTTTTAACCTTTAAAACAACTTGGCCTTAAAAAGATACGTTTTGGATTTCGATGAGACCGGGATCGGGTTTCCGTATACCGGTATTCCAGGTCTGGAGACCCGAATACCACATCGATCCAAATTAACGATAGGTCGTGAATCTCAAGTGAAGATGAAGATTCAGAGTGCAAGGGTTATTGTCGTTAACTCTGAGGGTGATTCCAAAATGAGTGTAACGAGATAATGCCTTCGGTTTCGTTCGAACCCGGAACGAACTTGTATGGATTGAATGCTTTCAGCACATCGTCAGGTGGACGATGAGCATTCTAAGTGATGTGTTCTGATTAAAGGTAATCGTGACCTCAAGCCTCATCAACCGGGAATGGCTAAAACAGGGGAGGTGCAGCAAGGTTAGTGGGTAGCGCCCAAGTAGTATAAGATTCCTCTGTCTAGAGTCCCTTTTTATTTCGGCTGTGTGGGTGGTTGTTTGGCCGCAACCACGGGGTTTCTTATGCGGGAATTATCCAGTAAGGGATGTTCCGGCCTTGTGTTGCAGGGGAGCGGGCGTACTCCTCGGTACGTTGATCTAGGCCACGTACTGTGACGGGCGGTACCCCAGTAGCCCTGCCATTGTATGGAATCCAACTTCCAATAAGTGCCAACGGACTTGATTGTATAACCCACTTTGTGGCTAGTATGCTGGAATTTAATAATGTAACAATTTCAGCTATTTCTTATTTACTTGAAAACCTTAGACCCTATTATAATATAACTCGATTTCCTATCAAAGTTTTGGTTAGCGTAAGGTAAAAACTTTTCCATGTTTATGTGTGGGAAGTCTTACGTGATACCTTTGTTTTCAAAAGGCTTTGAAGTTAAACAGCTTTAACCCGTTTACTCACACCAGACCCATGTCTGACCCAAGTGTTTATTTTCTGTTTTATTAAACTCTTGGGTACTCAAATTTTTACGAGTAGCCAAGGGATTCAGGTTTGCTTTGACGAATCTTTGGAGGAGCAATGGAGCAGGAGGCTTCAGCGTTCGTAGATATAGTGTTCCGCTGTGTTAGTCTGTATGAGTCATTTGTTGAGTGTATTTGAGTTGTAATGACTAGACAGATGTTTATAACTGTCTAGTATGTGTTGTATAAGCTGTGTATCTCTGATGTATATGATACAATGTAATATCTTATTTGATAAATATAATTTATTCGTTCTGCTGTTTAGATTCTGATGTGTTTCTTTCTTTCTTCTCTATCTTATCTCTTTTCTATCCCTTTCTTTCTTCTTGATGATACGACTTTTTGTGGAGAAAAAGGCGGGTCGTCACAGGTTTCTTTAAATGTTTTTAAGTTCCCAAATGGTAGTACTTACTATAAAAATATCAAGTCTTAAAACATTTGTTAAAGTGGTTAAAACTAGTCGCAAAGGTCGTGCTTTTCAATGTTGTTTTAATAAGGACTTTTAGCAGCATTTATAAATGCTGTAATAAGTTGCTTATGGTTTTAAGCGTTTACAAATGATATTTAAATTTGATATTTTCTCTAATCTTTTTAAAGATGCTTTCAAGCATATTTTGAAGTATCTTAAAGTTGTTTTGAATTTTAAATATATTTAAAATAATTATATTTAAAATTCAGAAAAGTAATGAAGAGGTTTACCACTAAAAGCCAACGAGTAAACTTGTCTGTTTGTAAGATTCAAGAATGGGGTGTCTTGGTAAGGCTTGGAGAAACCAGTGCCAAAACTTACCTGGCTTCACTCTTTAATGAGGAACGGTATAAGTTGAAGTTGGAAACTTGTTAATCTTGTTGTTTACTTACTTGTTTAAAAAGATAATTAACTTTGGTTCACGCTAAAAGCCGACGAAGTAGGTTTATCTATTTCTGAGAGTTGAAGATTGATGTCGAGTAGGGATGGAGCAAAGAGCTCTAACTTACCCAGCTTCCCTCTTGAATGAGGAATAGTTAAGTCGGTAATGTCAGAAACGAGTTAAGTATACGAATGTTGATTTGTATAAGCAACCGTTTAAACTAGATAATCGATTAGTTGATTATCGAACTTAACTTATTATTAAACTTAGATCTTTAAAAGAATGTTTTAAAAATAATACAATTATGGAATGGTTTTGGATTTGTGGCAATGTGTTAATTACATACGTCTTTAACCCTTTCTGATTATACTTATGAATGTAAATAGATCTTTAAAAGAATGTTTTAAAGAAAAGCATAAGTGAAATGGTTTTAGGTTTGTTGTGACAATGTGTTAATTATATTCGTCTTTAACCCTTTTTGGTTATACTTATGAATGTAAATTGATCTTTAAATGAATATTTTAAAGATAAGCATAGTAAATGGTTTTGGGTTTATAGTAAAATGGATTTGTGAATGCACTTAGATCCTTAAAATGGATATTCTGAAGGAAAGAAATCTTGTTAATGATTTGTGAATATACTTATACCATTTGTGACGTACAAAAAGAGTAAAGGTTTAAAGTAAGAAATCTTGTTAATGATTTATGAATATACTTGTACCATTTGAGATAAGTAAATGAATACTTTCAATTTGAAAAGAGTAGAAATGAATAGTAGAAATTCATAAATGATGTTTTATTAGATAAAATAAGTTTTACTAATAAAAGATGTTTTAATTAATAAAAGGTTAATTAAATAAAAAAGGGATTAGAAGTTTCTTATGTTACTTGATCGTGCTTTGCGTGACTTGAATGTGCTGTGTATGTTTATTTGTTTATGAAAACCATTTAGTCGTATACTTAACACTAAAAGCCGACGAAGTTGTGTTGGAATTAAAATTGATGTTCGTGTAGTGATATGAGCAATAGAGCTCTAACCTACCGGCTTCACTCTTGATTGAGGGATAGTGTGAGATGAATATATCGAATACTTGAGAAGTATATAAGACTTGGTTTCTATATGCGATTGTTCTCGTTATCATTGAATGACCAAATTCGTCAATTTAGTCTTGGAGAGACTGGGATCGGTAAGTGTTTTACTTGTCAAAAACCACTTCAAGGCTGAGATATGTCTTATATCTCTTTGAAGTGGATTTGTCGAAATCTATATCGAGATGCAGAAATCTCTTTGAAGTTAATTAAATAAAAAAGGGATTAGAAGTTGCTTATGTTACTTGATCGTGCTTTGTGTGACTTGAACGTGCTGTGTATGTTTATTCGTTTATGAAAACCATTTAGTCGTATACTTAACACTAAAACCTGATGAAGTTGTGTTGGAATTAAAATTGATGTTCGTGTAGTGATATGAGCAATAGAGCTCTAACCTACCGGCTTCACTCTTGATTGAAGGATAGTGTGAGATGAATATATCGAATACTTGAGAAGTATATAAGACTTGGTTTCTATATGCGATTGTTCTCGTTATCATTGAATGACCAAATTTGTTGATTTAGTCTTGGAGAGACTGGGATCGGTAAGTGTTTTACTTGTCGAAAACCACTTCAAGGCTGAGATATGTCTTATATCTATTTGAAGTGGATTTGTTCGAGATGCAAAAATCTATATGGAGATTTGAGATCTGTTTAAGATACTCAAACACATGTATTTGTTTGTGATCTATTCAGGATGTGGGAATCCATGTGTGATTCCAAGATCTGTTGAGATATGGTAATCCATGTGTGATTTCGAGATCTATTCGAGATGTGGGAATCCAATTTGGGATTCGTGTTCTATTCGAGTGATGAAGACTCATGTGAAAGATGTCGAATGTAACCTCGACATCGGAAATGGTTAAAGACAGAGTAGGATGCACAATATGGGGTTTTGTAGTCCCACGATAGGATATTGTCAACTCCATATCTAGAGTATACTTACCGATATGTTGGTATCGGGAGTTGATGGTATTTGGTTCACATTGCTCAAGTTTATGTTCGGGCGTGGGCCTTTGTGTTTACCTTATGGTATATTTTATCTAGAGATATATGACGTTTGGAAGATGTTTTTTGATCCTTGTACATGGAGTTCGGATTTGGCTCCACCGAAGCGATCTCCACGAAAATTCCATTATGGAACGTTACTTATCGAATTTGATTGTACCCTAAATATACCGTCAAATGTAACCAATGTAACCATTCCAGCTATGCTATAATATTCATATTCTATACCTTAGGCATTATCTATTATATCATCTTATGTACCTATTAGGTGATAATCGTTATGGCATTCCTTACGGTCTCAAATTACTGTTATTTGCTAGACATATATTTCTAGAATTTCTCATACCAGACTTATGTCATTCGAAAAGACGAGCCGGTTGTTTCATATATCGTAGCATTCTTATTTCTGCTGCATTACTATTGTATATATCAGCATTTATGAGGACGGATTGTTATAATTGTCCAGGCTGACGATAGAACTTAGGTTTTGATAACTCTAAAATTTCTATATCGGAGTAACCCTTTGTAATGTTCCGCTGATATTATATATTATCGTTCCACTATGAGATTCTGATATTGTGTTCTCTTCTTCCTTGTTCTATTTCATTTTCTTTTTATTTCACCCTAACAATTCGTCCATCCAACATTTGGATGCTTGGCGCATGAATACCGTGGATTTATTAGAGTCGACATTCGGGGGTTGAAAGGCTAGATCGTTACATGGCCATTTGCCACATTACCGATCCTTTGATTGCTAAAGATTTGGTCAGGATAACACAGAGCTTTTAGCTTTAGCAATGAATTGCTTTAAGCACACTCTCCTTATGTCTAATTTTTGTACCTGCAATTTTGCACACAAAATATTAGATTGCAAATAAACTCAAATTTTAACGCATGTTACCTTAAATGTATCGTATTGTATGCACTTTTCTCTTTTTGAGTTTGTCGAGTTATCTAAGTTGCATTGTCTGCTTTCCAGTATTTCGAGTTTTTGCAATTTTCTTATTAAAAGGACCATAAGTTTGACTGACTAAGAATTCATTATTTCAGTAGATCATGAGTTTCATTATAACGACCCGTATTTTTAACGATCGGTGATTTAAATAATTGATTCAAATATTTAATCATTAATTAAATAAAGGCCTAAAAATATAGCTTTTCGAATATCGCCTAATCAGGACCTGAGATCACTTCCGTTGAGTTCGGATTGACGTTGCGAGTTGAAATGAGTGTAAGGATCGCTATATTTGAAGATCGGACAATCCCATGGCCAAAACGGTATCGAAATGTGAGAAATTAGCATCCCGGATTATGGTCTTAGATGGGGATGAGGTTTGTACCGTTGGTTCCGAAAAAATGAGGTGATGTACACAGACGAGTTTCGTGACGATTAGATGTGCCGTGTGTTCGTATGAACTCGAAATGTACGATTGTTTATTTAAGAAATCAAATAAACAAATTATTTAATATTATTATTTAAGCCCCCAAATCAGATCTCTTCCTCCAATTTCATTTCCCACTTTACTGTAGCATTCCGAAAGTAGAAAACCATCGTCACTCCTAACATTTTCATTCAAAAAATAATATCAGCCAATCCGATCAATGATAAATTGCGAAACCAAACCCATTGTGATCGTATGGACGAGGGCTTTGCATACACCATGGTGGAATTTGGATCGACTACGATTAGCAACATTGACCCTCTTGGATGTGGATCTAGGGTTTCGGTTAGGCAGAGCTACGGTCGAAGATAGGCGGAACGAAGATGACCGTTGAATTTCTCTTCGCGAATAGCGCATACCTACAAAATCTCGTTAGTTCCGATCGAGAGAGTCAAAATGCATTTGTTTGAGGTTTGAAACCTGGGTCGAGACATGGCATAAGTCGCATATTGCATTGGTTGATCGATTTCCTATTTTCGTGTCCGAGGCGGAGAGTTCGCGTAGTTAAAAATTGTTTTAGTTAATCTTGATTCTTATATTTGTCATATCTTTCGCACGCAAGGTCCGTTTTAGATGTGGTTTCTTGCATTGCGCTCATAATGGAGGGATCTACATTTTTGCGCTAGTTTTGAAAAATTTCATTGAGGTGAGTGATATTGTCTCTCACCATAACATGATTGTTTGTATAGTATTAGATTGACACTCGGGAATGATTTTTGGTTTAAAAATGTGAATTTTCTATACTTATATGTATCGACCTAGGGTTTGGTCGCTTTAACTAGGCATTATATATATTTTATATAGTTAATAAATAGATTTTTACTAATAAATAAACTCATTTTAATTAATTAATAATGAGGGAAAATCGTTTTCAAAATTTGTTTACCAAATAAATAGTTCGTAGAAAAATAGAAAATGTGACCGAAGAACGTTTTCCGAAATTTCAACCTTTCAACACCGGGAAGTTATCGGGAATGTTGTTCGTCCTTATGCACCATATGTACACATATATAGTAGATAATTAACAAAATAATAATACACTTAGGAATAGATTATCTTATGTTAATTATAATTAACAGGCGATGTGACAATTCATAACTTTAAAAAAATAAATATTATATATAAATATATATTATTAAGTGTTGTCATATCTTAATATTTTCATAATTAGACATCATTACTCATCATGAGTTTAAGGATTTGACTATAGAAGGAGGGGGGATGTGACAAGAGAGTGAGGTAGGAAGGTGATGTGATTTTTCAAATATCATGACATATTATGTTAAATCATTAAAGGATAATTTAGTAATTTTCTCCAAATATTTTTTCACTATAAATATACATCCACACACACACACATTCTCATTTTCTTTCTCCTCTTTACTTTCTAAAACTTCCTTTCCAAAATATCCATGGCTTCCATAGTTTGCAAAAGTTAGGAAAAAAATCAAGTTTTTCCACTTCAAAACACATTTTCCTTAGCTAAAACCATTCTCTACCACCTTACACACCCTCCTCCATCAAGCAACTACCCACATTCCCACTATATACCCTAGGCCGAGCCAATAGACCATCAGGTCGAGCCCATTAGTAGCCAAAAATCCAAGAAAGCAACTTCCTCTTCGAGCTCTAGGGTCATTAGCAAGGTCTAGTGAAAGTTAAAGTTTAATTTGTGGAACTTCAGTGAGTAAACTACCTTATTTTGGAAAATATTTTTACTTTATTATTAAGTCATTATTATAGTGATAATATAGTGTATAAGTTTAATGGTAACCATGTGGTTTGATTATAATTTGGATGGTTTATTATAGCTTGATTTGGTTATGGAAATCGATGTTGTATTATAAGGTTTGTAAGCATGTACATATGGATGTATACTTGCAACCTATGATGAAGATGGTTTGTGTTAGTAATGTGTGGATTGTAAAACATGAGCTATGGCATGAGTTTTGGTAAACAAAGTTAGCTACTTTGTGCAATTGCGACGGATTTGAGATCCGGCTAGAATCGAAGTTGTTTTTCGAGGTTTAAAGTTTTAAAACGGATTAAAGTTTGTAGCTTTAGTTTCAAAAGTTTTTTTCTTTTAAATTTTATAGAGAATGTTTAGAACCATGAAAAAAAAGTAAGGGGTTGAGAAGTGGTTCGCTAAGAATATGTTCGAGCGAACTACGCCTATAGCGATAGTCGCTATGGATGTAGTTCGACGAAATTTATCGATTTTAGTTTCAATTAGTTCTAAATTGAAATTATTTTGTAAAAGATTTGTAATCTAATTATTTAATTAATTAGTTAAATAAAAAGATAATTAGCCTTAATTAGTAATTAAGAAGGTAATTAGTGATTAATCAATACTTAAGTTAAGTTAATGACTGTTGTTTGATTAATTAAGTTTTAATTGGTAATTAACATGGTTAAGAAGTAATTGATGGTTAATAATTATTTAATTAAGTTAATTTGTTAATTAATTATTATTTAGTTAAGTGATTATTTAATTAATATTTTAATTAATTAGGGTTTAACTAATAATGATTTGATTTAACCTTAATTAAGATGCATTAGGAAGTTAATTATGGCCTGACTAAGTTCATTAGTCTACTTAGAGTTTTATTATGATTTAATCTTGATTTAATTTGGATTAATTAAGTTTTAATTAGGGTTTAAACTGATTTATTTATTTAATTAATTAAATCTTTTCCAAAGATGATTTTAAATTAAACCGAATGTTTTAAACTAATATTCTACTCAAGGTGAATTGATTCCAAACCAAATGATCT
Organism: Allium fistulosum; assembly: GCA_030737815.1. Lineage (NCBI taxonomy): Eukaryota > Viridiplantae > Streptophyta > Magnoliopsida > Asparagales > Amaryllidaceae > Allium > Allium fistulosum. Next base: position 99,000,984 of record CM060906.1, on the reverse strand, counting down.
CTTTTTTGGACCATTAAGCAGCCGAATGAATTGAAGTAGTGATTGAAAACGTTGACTCGTTTATGGAAAGTAAGTGACTTGTGTTTACAACGAATGTTGGATATCAGAATTGTGATAAACATAAGGAGGTTAATTTTGGTAAGTGGATCATGATAAATTAAGTATGAAATGTGTTTCCATATGTTAATCTCCCACCTGATAGTGAAGTTGTTCACTATCAATAACTTGACCCTTTTAAATTATCGAATGTTAGTTTGGAAGAGACTAGGATCGTATAACAAGCTATTGTCTGAAAACCACTTCAAACCAACATAAACGTTCAAATTGAAAGTATTGAAGTCATGGTCAAGATTCAAGACTTAAAGTGTTGTTTGCGTCTAACCCTGAGAGTGATTCCAAAATGGGTGTACTGGAAATAGTACCTTCAGTTCGTTCATCTCCTGAACGACTTGTATGGATGAATGCTGACATTGTGTCAACATTGGAAGGCAATGTTAGCATTCCAAGAGGGAAGTGCTATTGAAAGGTAAAACGTGGCTTTAAGCCTCATCAACCAGGAATGACTAAAATAGGGGATATGCAGCATGGCCATGTAGGTCGCACCCATTAATGTATTGATTATCCCATCTACAATGAGTCCCTATTCTCATAATTAAGTCCCAAAATGGTTGCTAATCCCAACCAAGGGGATGATCATATTCGGTACTATGTAGTAAGGGGTAGGCAAGTCCTGTGTTAGCAGGGGTCGTTAGGTACAACCTCATTACATTTTCTAGACGTGTGCTGTGACGGGCAGTACCCCTGTAGCCTAGTCATTAGTTTGAATCCATTCTCCAGTATGAGCTTTACAGTTTTTATTGTAAACCTAATATGTTGGAATGTGAGATGCAAGCATTTCAGCTATGTTCTCTATTTACTTTAAACCCCTAGACATTATAATAATATCATCTATATTATATAGAAAGTGTTTTAGTTATCGTAAGGTAAAACCCGTCTGTGTTTATGTGCAATGTGGTCTTACGAGATACTCTTGTTTCCAAAAGAGTTTTCAAATCGATATTCTATTATTTGAGTTTACTCACACCAGACCCATGTTTGACCCGGAGTTTATTTTCTTTTCCCTAAACTCTTGGGTACTCAATTTTTATGAGTAGTCAAGTGATCGAGATTTCTCTCGAAAGCATGATGGAGGAGCTAGAGCAGGTGGCTTCATGGATAGTTATTATTATTATTAAGTATTCCACTATGTATGTATGTATGACCTATTTCTTTTGTGGACAAGCAGTTTTAATTGTCCTAGTCTAGAATTTGTATCATTGAACTCTGGTGTAATATTTTGGCTTGACTATGTAATATACTAAATTATCTATTATATGTTGTTCCATGCATGGTAAGATTCTATGTTTGATTAGTCTTTCTCTTTCTTATTTCTTCAATCCATAATAATTTGTCTTTCGAATGCAAGAAAGGCGGTTCATTACATTTGGTATCAGGGCATTTGGTTAAGTGAACCCCTAGTTATCTTTGGGTTAGGGTCAACTCCGAGAGAGCGTATTTGTAATTTTAATCACATATATATATATATATATCCATGATAGGTAGATCAGCTTTGATAGTTTGATTAGTGCTCTCCTTTTTGGAATTTATCTCGTCCAAGGTATTCTAAGAAGTATCTTGCAATGCCCAGGTAGTAAGAAATGAGCACTAGAGGCAGACGGGGTAGAGGAACTAGCAGCACTACAAGCACCAATGGTCGAACTCAGACTGGAAGGGTTGGAACTGTCGAAGAGCCAACACCAGGGCGGCCAAAGGTGAATTTTACAACTTTATGTAAGGATTACACATATCTGGGAGGGAAACCGTTTAAGGGAACCGAGTCTATCATAGAAGTTCTAGCTTAGTTGTGCACTTATGAAAAGATTTTCAAAGGTCTGGATCTATCAGATGAGCCAAAGAGATTTTTAGCATCATGGCAATTGCAGGAAGGAGCCGCGGCTTTGTGGGACTCGCTCACAGCTAATGTTCCAGAAGATGAGTTTACTTGGGCCCATTTTAAGGAAGCATGAAGATCAGTTCCCGCCTGTAGCTAGTAAGACTCGGATGTATAGAAATTTCTTGGACTTGAAGTAGGGAGATTCATCTGTGGTAGAATATGAGACAAAGTTCAATGAGCTATCTTGTTTTGGACCGGAATCGATCAACAGCCCGCTAAAGAAAAATGAGATGTTCGTTTTGGGAATGAGGGAGAATTTCCATGAGAGGATGACTGTCCATGTTAAGGGTTCATTTAGGGACTTGGTAGACATGGCATTAAGGTATGAAGTCTTAGACAAGAAGAAGCGTACCCCAGCAGCAACAAATGATAATGTCGGCAACAACAATTCAAACAAAAGGAAGTTCAACCCGAATTGGAGTAAGTAGGGTAAAGGAAAAAGAAATCCAGAAGGGAATAAGGGGAAAAGTTTAAAGGATACCACTTGTTATCTCTGTAAGCAGAATGGTCATATTGCCAAATTCTATAAAGACCCTGAAACTTCCAAGAAACAAGCATGACCTATCTCTCCAATGATCCAGAAGAAATTATGCTTCAACTATCACTAGCCTGGACATATGATAAAGGACTGCCCACACATGAAGAAGGTGCAGCAGGCTAAAGTATATGTGGTTAAGGATGAGCCATCAACCTTAGAAGATGTGAAGGGAAAGGGCATTCTTGAAGGTACCCTATTAATTAATGGTTTTTTTTGTTTGATACCGGTGTCTCCCACAGTTTTATCTCTTTAGAAGCCGTAAAGAAATTTCATTTTATCCCAAATATTGTAGAAATCTCTAATTGTGTATCTAATCATATAGGAGGTATAACCCATTTGAACCTAATGTGTGAAGAAATGCCAATTTCTTATCTTTCCCATTACTTTACTTATGATCTATATGTCTTAGATTTAAGGGATTTGAGCTCACTCTTGGTATGGATTGGTAATCAATATATGGAGCTATCTTAGACTGTAGGGAAAGAATGGTAACATTAGTAACCAAATTGGGAAATATTGCTAAAGTACCTTAAGAGGACCCTGGTATTCATATGTTTAGTTTCCTATATACTTTGGAAGCATCTCAAGAAGGGTTAGGATCCATAGAGGTTGTTATGAACTTTCCTGATGTGTTTGAAGAAGTTAGGTATTTACCCCCACATAGGGAGATAGAATTTCACATTGATCTAGTTCCTAGTGCAAGACCCATAGTCCAACCTAAGAGAAGAATGGCTCCAAGGGAAAGAGAGGAGTTAGTAAAGCAAACCCAGGACTTGTTGGAGAGGGGACTGATTAGACCTAGTCAATCAAGCTGGGGATCAGCAGCAGTCTTCGCGGCTAGGTCGGATGGATCTTTAAGATTGTGTGTAGACTATTGAGAGTTGAATAAGTTGGCTATTAGAAGTAAATATCCCTTGCCTCGTATCGATGATTATTTCACCAACTTCATAGAGCTACGGTATTTTCCCAAATGGATCTAGCTACCAGATGTCACCAATTAAGGGTTGCTGAGGAAAGTATATCCTTAACTGCCTTTAGGGGCCCAGACTTTTTCTTTGAATGGTTGGTTATGCCTTTTGGGCTGACCAATGCACCTGCATATTTCGTGGATCTTATGAATCGTGTTTTCCGAGAGGTTCTAAATAAGTTCGTGCTTATTTTATCGATGACATTTTAATTTACTCCAAATCAGAAGAGAAACATAGATATCACTTGGAAGTAGTTTTAGAAACCTTGAGGAGGCATGTTTTGAAAGAAAAGTTTTCTAGATGCCATGTTTGGCAAATGGAGGTAAGATTTTTAGGGCATATTGCATTGGGAGATGGTATCTCAGTAGACCCGATAAAGGTGGAAGCAGTACAAGAATGGAAGCGACCTCGGACCCTATCGAAGTTCGCAGTTTCTTAGGATTGGCCGGTTGCTATAGAAGATTCATTAAGGATTATTCTAAGATTTCCACACATTTGACTAAGCTAACGAAGAAGGGTGAAAATTTTATATGGACTCCAAAGTGTGAGGAGGCATTTTTGGAATTCAAGAAAAGGATGACTAGTGCCCCTGTCTTGGCTATCATGGATGGGAGTAGTGGATTTACGGTTTATACCAATGAATGTGGAGTGGGATTGGGTATCGTTCTGATGCAAAATGAAAGCGTTATTGCGTATGCTTGTAGACATTTAAAGCCTCATGAAAAGAATTATGCTACACATGACTTGGAATTGTTGGCTGTGGTCTTTGCATTGAAATGTCGAGGCATTATTTGTTAGGTAAATTCTTTCCTTCTTCATGGTTTTCTTCTTTTTTCTTTCTTTAGATATTCTAGTAAGTAGGAATTTCTTCTTCTTCAATTAGGTGAAAAATTCGAGCTCTATACTGATCATAAGTCCCTGAATTATCTTTTTACCTAAAAAGACTTGAATCTCAGACAACAAAAATGGTTAGAATTCTTGGTGGCATACGACTTGGACATTCTTTATACGTCGAGAAAAGCTAATGTAGTGGCGGACACCTTAAGCAAGAATGCAGTTTTGTCTCTTTTGGAAGTTACCCCAACTCTTCAAATAAGGATAATGGAGAACCAAAAGGAAGGATAGTGCTATGGAGAAGTTAATTTGAGGAGTCAAGGAAGGTCGATGTACAGATTTTGAGATGGATCACCAAGGCGTTTTAAGAATCAAGGGAAGATTGTGCGTTTCGGATATAGATGGACTGAGACAGGAAGTGTTGTTGGAATGTCACAAGTCTAGATTGAGTATTCACCCTGGAGTCCATAAGATGTATAAGGACATGAGGAGAGTCTTTTGGTGGCCAGGAATGAAGAAGGATATCTCCACCTTTGTGAGAAGATGTGCGAGTTGCCAACAAATTAAGGGAGATCATCATAAAATGGCCTGACTACTTCAACCTTTGGAGATCCCTAAGTGGAAATGGGAGATGATATCAATGGATTTCATAGATGGTTTACCTAGAACCAGGAAAGGAAATGAAGGAGTGTGGGTCATTGTGGACCGTTTAATTAAGAGTGCACATTTTATCCCGGTCAAGCCAACTAGAACGGCAGCTTCATTGGCAGAAATTTATATGAGGAAAACAGTTCGTCTACATGGAGTTCCAATAAGCATAGTAAGTGATTGAGATCCTATCTTTACAACCAATTCTGGGGAGCTCTGCGAACAGCTTTGGGAATGAAGTTAAGTCTAAGTACTGCCGACCATCCTCAAATCGATGGCCAGACTGAAAGAGTTAATCGCATTTTGGAAGATATGTTGAGAGCCTGTATTCTTGATTTCGGAGGATCAAGGGAGGATCATATTCACTTGGTTGAGTTCTCTTATAACAATAGCTATCAAGGTAGCATTGGAATGGCACCTTATGAAGCTCTGTAAGGGAGACCGTGCAAATCGCCTTTGTTTTGGGTAAAATCTGGAGATTATTTAGTGCTTGGTCCAGATATGATTTGAGAGGCGACAGAGAAAGTTGAAATGGTTAGAAGAAGAATGAAGGAAGCTTTGGATCACCAAAAGAGTTATGCTGACAAGAGAAGGAAGGATTTGGAAATCAAAGTCGGGGATGCTGTGTATGTGAAGATAACTCCCATCAAAGGAGTAGTTCGATTTGGAAAAGCTGGAAAGCTGGCACCGAGATACATTGGACCATTCAAGATCATGGAAAGGATTGGACTACTCACTTACAGAGTTGAGTTGCCCGAAAAATTGTCAGGAGTTCACAATATGTTCCATGTGTCCCATTTGAGGAAAAGCGTGCATGATCCAACTTCAGTGGTGGAAACATCAGTTCAAGATGACTTGGAAATTGAACCGAACCTGATGATAGTTAGGCATCCAGTTAGTATTATGGATAAAGATGAGAAGAAATTGCACAACAAAGTGATGCGACTGGTTAAGATTTAGTGGAGCGATGATCCCAGAGATTTCACTTGGGAAACTATGGATCACGTAAAGGAAGCTTATCCTGGATGGATGTTAGGACAGTTGTTGTAAACATGTCATGGATGTATTGTTGTTTTGGATGTTTGTATACCTTTTGTACGAATTTTATGGTATGAATATATGATTCCTTTTGTGTTAACTTTTGTTAAAAATTTCGTGGACAAATTCTTTTAAGGGGGGGTAGAATGTAACAACCCAGGGTTTGGTCGCTTTAACTAGGCAATTATATATATTTTATATAGTCAATAAATAGATTTTTATTAATAAATACACTCATTTTAATTAATTAATAATGAGGGAAAAATCGTTCTCAAAATTTGTTTACTAAATTAAATAGTTCGTAGAAAAATAGAAAATGTGACCGAAGAACGTTTTCCAAAATTTTGACCTTTCGACACCGGGAAGTTATCGGGAAAGTTGTTCATCTTTGTGCACCATATGTACACATATATAGTAGATAATTAACTAAATAATAATACACTTAGGAATAGATTATCTTATGGTAATTATAATTAACAGGTGATGTGACAATTCATAAATCTAAAAATAATAAACATTATATATAAATATATATATTATTAAGTGTATTCATATCTTAATATTTTCATAATTAGATATCATCACTCATCACGAGCTTTAGGATTTGACTAGAGAAGGAGGGGGATGTGACAAGAGAGAGGGGTAGGAAGATGATGCGATTTTTCAAATATCATGACATACTATGTTAAATCATTAAAGGATAATTTAGTAATTTTCTCCAAATATTTTTGCCTATAAATATACATCTACACACACACATTCTCATTTGCTTTCTCCTATTCACTTTCTAAAACTTCCTCTCTAAAATATCCATGGCTTCCATAGTTTGCAAAAGTTAGGAAAAAAATCAAGTTTTTCCACTTCAAAACACATTTTCCTTAGCTAAAACCATTCTCTACCACCTTACACACCCTCCTCCATCAAGCAACTACCCATATTCCCTCCCTACACCCTAGGCCGAGCCAATAGACCATCAGGTCGAGCCCATTAGTAGCCAAAAATCCAAGAAAGCAACTTCCTCTTCGAGCTCTAGGGTCATTAGCAAGGTCTAGTGAAAGTGAGAGTTGAATCTGTGGAATTTCGGTGAGTAAACTACCTTATTTTGAAAAAGATTTTTACTTTATTATTAATTCATTATTATAGTGATAATATGTTGTAGAAGTTGAATGGTAACTATGTGGTTTGATTATGATTTGGATGGTTTATTATAGCTTGATTTGGTTATGGAAATCGATGCTGTATTATAAAGTTAGTAAGCATGTATATATGGATGTATACTTGCAACCTATGATGAAGATGGTTTGTGTTAGTAATGTGTTGATTGTAAATCATGAGTTATGGCATGAGTTTTGGTAAAAAAAAAGTAAGCTACTTTATGTAACTGCGACGGATTTGAGATCCGGTTGGAATTGAAGTAGTTTTTCGAGGTTTAAAGTTTTGAAACGGATTAAAGTTTGTAGCTTTAGTTTCAAAAGTTTTTTTCCTTTTAAATTTTCTAAAGATTGTTTCAAACCATGAAATAAAAGTAAGGGGTTGTGAAGTGGTTCACTAAGAATATGTTAGAGCGAACTACGCCCATAGCGATAGTCACTTTGAATGCAATTCGATGAAATTTATCCATTTTAGTTTCAAGTAGTTTTAACTTGAAATTGTTTTGTAAAAGTTTTCAAAACAAAGTTTATAATAATTATTTAATTAATTATTTAAATAAAATGGTAATTATCCTTAATTAGTAATTAAGAAGGTAATTAGTAATTAATAAACAATTAAATTAAGTTATTGACTATTGTTTGATTAATTAAGTTTTAATTGGTATTTAGCATGGTTAAGAAGTAATTAACGGTTAATAATTATTTAATTAAGTTAATTAGTTAATTAACTATTATTTAATTAAGTGATTATTTGATTAATATTTTAATTAATTAGGGTTTAACTAATAATGATTCGATTTAACCTTAATCAAGATGCATTAGGAAGTTAACTATGGCCTAACTAAGTTCATTAAGTCTAATTAGAGTTTAGTTATGATTTAATCTTGATTTAATTTGGATTGATTAAGATTTAATTAGGGTTTAAACTGATTTATTTATTTATTTAATTGAATCTTTTCCAAAGGTGATTTTAAATTAGACCGAATGTGTTTTAAACAAATATTCTACTCAAGGTGAATTGATTCCAAACCAAATGATCTCTTATCTGGACCATTAAGCAGTCGAATGAATTAATGTATTGATTGAAAACGTTGACTCGTTTGTGGAAAGTAAGTGACTTGTGTTTAGCACGAATGTCGAATATCAGAATTGTGATAAACATAAGGAGGTTAATTTCGGTAAGCGGGTCATGGTAACTTAAGTATGAAATGTGTTTCCATATGTTAATCTCCCACTTGATAGTGAAGTTGTTCACTATCAATAACTTGACCCTTTTAAATTATCGAATATTGGTTTGAAGAGACGGGATCAGATAACAAGCTGTTATCCGAAAACCACTTCAAACCTACGTAAACGTTCGAATTAGAAGTATTGAAGTCATGATCAAGATTCATGACTTGAAGTGCAAGGGCTATTTGCTTCTAACACTGAGGGTGATTTCAAAATTGGGTTTAGTGGAGATAGTACCTTCAGTTTGTTCATATCCTGAACGACTTGTATGGACGAATGCTGACATTGTGTCAACATTGGAAGGCAATATTAGCATTCCAAGAGTGAATTTCTATTGAAAGGTAAAACGTGGCATCAAGCCTCATCAACCGGGAATGAATAAACATGGAATATTCATCAGGGCTATGTGCACCCATTAGGGTATTGATGATCCCATCTAGAACGAGTCCCTATTCTCATAATTAAATCCTAGAATGGTTGTTGATCCCAACCAAGGGGATGATCTTATTCAGTACTATCCAGTAAGGGGTAGGCCAGTCCTGTGTTAGCAGGGGTTCTTAGGTACAACCTTGCTACATTTTCTAGAGGTGTACTATGACGGGCGGTACCCTAGTAGCCCAGTCATTAGTTGAATCCATTCTCCAATACGAGCTTTATGGTTTTGATTGTAAGCCTAATATGTTGGAATGTGAGATGCAAGCATTTCAGCTATGTTCTCTATTTACTTTAAGCCCTTAGACATTATAATAATATGATCGATTATATATAGAAGGTGTTTTAGTTATCGTAAGGTAAAACTCGTCCGTGTTTATATGCGACGTGGTCTTACGAGATACTCTTGTTTCCAAAAGAGTTTTCAAATCAATATTCTATTGTTTGAGTTTACTCACACCAGACCCATGTCTGACCTAGAGTTTATTTTCTTTTCCCCAAACTCTTGGGTACTCAGTTTTTATGAGTAGTCAAGTGATCCAGGTTTCTCTCGAAAGCATGATGGAGGTGTTGGAGCAGGCGGCTTCATGGATAGTTATTAATATTATTAAGTATTCCGATGTGTATGTATGTATGTATGTGTGACCTATGTCTTTTGTGGACAAGTAGTAGTAATTGTCCTAGTCTAGAATTTGTATCATTGAACTCTGATGTAATATTTTGGCTTGACTATGTAACATACTACATTATCTATTATATGTTGTTCCATGCGTGGTAAGATTCTGTGTTTGATTAGGCTTTCTCTTATCTTTCTTTTTTCTTCAACCCATAATGATTCGTCTTTCGAATGCAAGAAAGGCGGTTCGTTACATTATATATTTGCTAGATTTTTATAAAATAAAATAAAATTATTTTAAAATGATTTATGAATTATATCACATATTTTCCATCGACGTGCCCTAGTTAAGGAATTATTAGACTTGAGCTATTATTCATATGATTTCCCACATTGTTTGGTATGGATGGGTTATACATGTTGTATGTATATTGTTTTGGATGTATATTTGTTGTTGCATGTATGTTTTGTTGTTTGGCTTATTTGGCTATTTTGGTTGAAAACGTCGATTAGCGATGATTGGGTTTTAGGGGAATATCTTGTATGTTGGGGTTTTGTACACACAAAAACCTAATGAATGAGATAAGTTGTAGATGAGGGTTAGGATACGTACCGACGGATCTGAGGTAGAAGTCGAGGCTTCGAATTTTAGTATGGATGTCGAACGTTTCCGTTTTTTTTGTACTTATCTGTTTTGGTTAAGTACAAGATAAAGGTGGTTGGTGCTAACCACCATTGGGTGGTCAATGTTTATCACTTTTGTTGTTTGGAGATTTGGCCGATCTTTGGCTTGGACGTAGATGAGATTTCGTGGTGCACAATTTGATGGTTTGTCCATGCGACCGACTTGGAGTCTTGATGTTATTGCTCTATGGCGAGCGATTGAGGTGGCGAGGCGATGGTGTGATTCTTTGACATGAGAGTCCGTACTTTGGATATTGGCTCATGTTGGTAGTAGGTTCTAAGGTTGATAGTTCAGGACTCTGTAGATCATATTGAAGGTGTTGGCTTGTTTACATCATGGAGGATGGTAATGTATGGCATAATGGACTTGTATCTTAGGTTTGTGCCTTTTGGGGGTAGCAGGTACTAAAGATTAGGCACTCTGTATCTTCGGTTTGTGGCTCGTGAGGGTAGCAGGTACCGAAAAGGCTCATTTTGGGAGTCATGGAGTATAGGAACATGGTGGGTTTCGAGATTGTGGACATTGTACTGCGCTAGTAGAGCTCGGATGGATGTGTATGTGTTAAGGGATCGTTGATGACGCGGAGTGTTTTCTGTTGTACTCAAAAAAGGGGTATTGTAAATAGAGATGCCCATGGATTATGTTTGGATCTATATACCCTGGACCCTTTGGGTCTAGTGTCCTCTAACATTCCCCATCTAGAGGCCTAATACTAAGTGCTACAAATGTTGCAGTCATCTACAGTATTAATTTTCGGTGAAAAAATGTGGTCATGTTAATGGTATCCATAATATCAGAAGCACGAGAATATGAAATACTTTTTAACATAATTTCATAGCAAACTTTCAAATTTCATATTCAGTACATAATCTTAAACGTTGCCAAGGTTCAAATAAAATATATTCATTACAAATACTCCAAGAGCGACATATGAAAATGCCCCCTTGGTTGATCAGAGTTACTAAATAAACAAATGCATCAACTGTCAATACATTCATACAACAACTAACATAACACAGCAGATAATAGTAATAAATAGGTTCCTACATAGCTAGATTTGCCTCATGCACGAATCCGAAAGCTTTATTCCCCTAAACCTACTTTACCAGTAAAGACCCTTACTCTTGACCTACTCAAATCAAATTTTGAGCACCTGAGAGTTTGAGGGAAAAAATATAAACTTTGAGTCATACATAAAGCCTGGTGTGAATAATAATATGACATCTAGGTATATTAATATTAAGTAAGACCATGCCGCTAAGCAAAAAAGGTTTTCCCCTCATTAATATCTTTTGCAAATCAAATTTCTACAACCAAACTGGTTAAGATAAATAATATAAACAATAATCTACATGCACGCAACATGGGTAATCATAAACAATTTGTTTAAATCAATGGACTATCCATCCCAACATCATAGTTTTCTCCGACTGACTATAAACATATGGCTGACTCAGGCCTACCACATATATCAAATTATCTAACCTAATGTTAAAAGATAATTGGATGGTCTGTCCGAAACTTACTATTCCTATGGTCAACTCATCCTAATGATTTTACGGGCTAACCACTAACCTATCTCATTTGTGTGTATTCCTTTCTGGCGTACATCTACTTTAAGTCTTACTTGTGACAAAGCCCTATGCATTGGAAATTTGGACTTACGTTAGCTAGGGGCTACTAGCTAAAGTATAGGGCATGACCTTAAACTAGTCCCATCTGTTTTTTTAGGTTCTAAGTTATTTCATCCTATCTCAATTTACCCAAAGGTGATAAGAACATTAAAATCTTTAATAAAATTCTGCGCTAAATACCCATATTAATTCCTTGAAAATGCAATTTTTCATAAATGGTTTAACCCTTAAAATCATATTTAAAACAAGGAAAATTATATCCCATTTACTTTATCCAAAAAAATTATGTCGTGATATATGCTTTTCTGAAATAATATTGATGAAGTTCGAAGTACTTTAAGACCATCGCCTTACAAAACCAAAGGCTATAGAGCTAAAACAATATAAAGTCCTTATATTGACAAAACATGGCAATGACATAGTCGACGAGGGTCTTTGCCCCTCAAAACACAGGTCATAAGGCCAAAACAATAAAACCTTTGGTATTGATAAACTTTGGCGTCATTATCGGCATTAGGTGCCATCAACCCTCTTAAAAATTTAATATGTTAAAGCCTTTCTTTAAAACATAAGGTTATAAGGTAGATAATATTCATATCGCACTTTATAGAGTGTCAACGTCCTTTTGTATAAAAATGGATTTGCATAATTTAAAGTCTTAAAGACAAGCAATGGCATTGATGGATCTCGACATTAATGCCTGGAGGAAAATAGCAGCTACATTAGAGCCGAAATGATAAAATGCGGCACTATATTACCATCTTTGAAAACAAGTTATAAAGATTGAGGTCGACAGCCATTAAAGTCGAAGTTGTAAAACGCAGCATCATATATTGCCGAAGTTAATAATGGCGGCATAGGCCTATAAAGTCGAAGTCAATATATTTAAAACATGTGTCATCATTACCACCACTATAAACCACTTCAAAACCATTAGGTTTGGTGACGTTGTTGAAAACAAGCGGCATAGTTAAAAATGCGGCATCAGTGTATTAAGGAAAGTGGCCTGGTCCACTTTGAAGTTCATGACGTCGACCCTAATGCTTGGCTTCCCACTTCGACCAAGCAAATGCATTCCATAGCAACCGAAGTTGATACCCTATGCATTACTCTTGGTCGACATCAAAGACCATAGGGGTGGCATAATGAATTGCGGCATCGTGAGCTTCGGCATGGCAAACACGTAATTACTTTAAAACCCGATTTCTTACTAATAAAGGTAATTTCTTTTCACCAACCCCTTGTATTTGTCAAAATACCATTGGATACAATTTTCTTTACCAATTTTTTTTTTCATAAAAGTTCTAAGGAGCATATTTATCATTTCCAAAGTACTTAGGAAACCTTGCATTTTATATTAATATCCAAATATACTAATTAAGTCTTTCTAGCTTAAATAATTCATTTTGAATCATAAACACTTGGAAAAAATCCCCAAAACTTATGGTTAATCCAATTTACCATATTCTTTAACATATAAAAATTTCGAGGCCAAAAACATAATTTAATTATTTTTAATAATTAAAACATGAATTAATTCATTTTCCAACCTTAGGAAATTCACCAAATATTCTCTTCAAATCGGAAAATTATGAAAGTTAAAACCCACTTCCAAAATAATGTTTCTAACATCATATCAAAATCTCAAGTCATTTGGGTGTTATATGTTAGGTTTTCTCACTCATGCATACCATATAATTTCATAAATAAATTAAATAAACTCTTCAATAAGCATATAATCATTTAAACTATCATAGCATGGCATAATATAAGCAAAACAATCAAACTTATGCTTAAAACCGAAAAAACATGAGATGCATATCTTATTATTCGCCTTGAATGGATTAAGAAGGTTGAGATTTGTGTTTTGATTTGATTCCCTTAGCTTTGATCTTGTATTCTTAGCTTATCTTCCCTATGAAACGCTTATTAATGGTTGGCCCTTGCTATTTTATTTGTATTAGATGGAATGAATAGGAGAATGGGAATGAGAGTATATGTTTTAAGGAAGTGTGCCCCTTTTCTATTTTTCCTCCACATATATTCTTTTATCTTATTAATGTTCTAGTTAATTCTATCAGTTCATTAATTAGGCTCGACCTTAACTAATTATCAAATCTCAATCTCCTTACCATTCCACATTATTTTATTTTATTTACCTAATTAAATACTAAACAATGTTAATCAAAATTATGGTTGTTCATGTCCAAATTTGGGCTGCGAGAGATGTATCCAGCTTTGGGCTGCGGGATACGAGAGTACAATGGAGAATTAGGATTTCTACTAGTCCTTGGTAGAAAGGAGGCCATACGAGTTATCATATATCTAGAACACACCGGGTGATGGTTAGTATTGTTTGATGGATGTTATGTTTGTTATGGTTGCTTCACTAGCCACCTATCACTTTGGGAATGTCACACGAGGTTGGTATTGTACATAGGGATACCTAGACACACCGGACAGTTTACTTAGTATAAAGTAGGTATTATGGATGAAGATACTTAGGAACCCCGATAGATACTGAGTATGGAGTACCTTTTATGATGTTGTAGAGTAGCATATTATCCATGTTATGTGCTGACTCTTTAGTTGTAGGGGTAGGTCAAGCATGATTCATATACCCTATGTTCCATATACTATATCAAATTTTATAGTATTTTGACACTGTTTATCGCTCACACCAGACTATTGTCCAACCCATGGTTTATGCTTTGCTTCTTATTATCTTAGGCACACTTAAATGAATAGATTTGAGAGCAGGTGTGGATGACATATGGAGTTCTACAGATGGACTAGGAGGAGGTGATGTTTACTCATACTTATATGTGAGTTTGTTATTGTATATTCCGCTATGGGACACTACGAAGCCTTGACAGTGTTGATTATTATTACAGAGATAGTTATTAGTTGATTTTATGTATCAAATGTATGAATTCTATTACTGTGTTGTATAACTCTGTGGACCTTATACTCTGATTATTAGTTCACATTGTTATTACCGTCTCGACTATTTTATATCTGTGTTGGCTATTATATTTACTCTGATGTAATGTGAAATATACAACAGGTTATTTGGTTATTGAGGTTTCCTTTTTCTTATTTTCCATTCTCTTCTCTTCTATTTCCTCTTCTTTACTTCTTTTATTTCCTTAGATAACCATTTTGCACCGTAGGTGTAGGGCGGTCGTTACATTCATATTGATGCAAGATTTTGCTTCTTAATTTATAGATACTCCACGCTTGTTTAATAATGGAGATTCCCGTTAATAAGAAAGTTGAATTCCATTCCAAATTTAAAGAATTGACAGCTAATTTAAGACAGCTCTGCTGTTAAGGAATCCTTGTGATGATAATTTGAATAGGAGTCCAAAGAACCATTCTAGTTATAGTATGAATAGAGGACCAAAAAACCATTTGGCAGTAGAAGACCAGAAAACTCACCTGACAATAATAGAGGAAGACCACGAAACTCAATTGACAATGAAGAAAGACCAGAAAACTCATTTGGTAATTAATAAGGAAGACCGGAAAACCCATCTAGAATTTGAAAATTACTTTTTCTTTGGAGCATAAACGACACATATTTGACGGATCTTTCTCTTAAGCAACTAAAATCAAACCGATCAAGTTTGAGCAAAGCTCAAACTTGTCCTTAGGAAGTGACTTTATCATCATATCTGAAGGTTTACCCATAGTACTCACCTTCAACAACTTGATCTTGCTTCGTTCTTCCACAAGCATAAGGAAGAATCCTCTGGCATTAATGTGCTTTGTATGAAAACTATAAGCTTGATTCTCTACAAGATGAATCGCACTCTGATTGTATGAAAATTGCTCTACTGCCCACCGCACCATAGAAAGATCATCCAATAATGAAATTAAATACAATCACTCCTTAAAGGATTCCACAATCGATATCAACTTAGCATCGTTAGTCGACAAAGCTACTATAGACTGCAACTTTGATCTCCATGAAATTGAGCCTATACCAAGTGTAAAAGCATAGCCCAACACTAACTTTCATCTGTCTATCCCCAGCATAATCTAAATCTCAGTAACCTCTAACAGAGATGTCTCCACCTACTCCACCATATAACAAGCCAACTGACAAAGTACCACGAAGATATCTGAGTATCCACTTCATTGCTTGCAATGCTCTTTGCCTGGATTAGAAATATATCGACTCACAACACCCACTACATGGGCCAAATCTAGTCTCATGCACACCGTCACATACATAAGACTACCAACAGCATTAGATTAAGGTATATACCGGCCATACCTCTTGTCTTCATCTGATGAAGGAGATATGTCTTTCGACAGCTTAAAATAAGAGCCTAGTGGAGGGCTAACTAGTTTAGCTTTCTCCATACCAAATAGAGCGAGGACCTTCTCGATGTACTATGCGTGAGTGAGTCTCAACTCTCTCCGCTTCCTATCTCTGAATATATCCATTCCCAAAATTCTTTGTGCTTTTCCAAAATATTTCATATTAAACCCCTTGCTGAACTCTGCTTTCAACTCTGTAATTCTGACCATACTTCGAGATGCAATCAACACATAACAAAAAATATATCATCTCTATCACACCTCCTAAAATAAACATACCACTCCTTGAAGCTTCTAGAGTAACCCTATGAAAGCATAAACTTACCAAATCTCTTATATCGTAGTCTAGGAGACTGCTTCAGTCTGTATAGAGATTTGTTAAGTTTACAAACATAATCTGGCCTGCTACTATCAATGAACTCATCTGGCTACCGCAAATAAATCTCTTCATCCATATCACCATGCAAGAATGCAGTTTTTATCTCTAGTTTCTCAAGTTCCACATCATAATTAGCAACTAATGCCAAAAGAATACGAACGGATGTATGCCTAACAATTGGAGCAAATTTATCATGATACTCTCCCCATTTCTTCTAAACATACCCCTTTGCTACTAACCTTGCTTTGAATCTTAAATCACCATCACTGTTGCATTCACTCTATAAATACACTTACATCCAATTGCTCTCTTGCCAGTGGAAAGAGGCACCAAATCCCAAGTATGATTTTTCTACAAAGATTAAATTTCAAATCTTTCAATTCAAATTCTCAATAAACCATTTAAATCTATATCGATTTCAAATCCATGTTTGAAATATCAATTTAAGCTACTCCAATTTTAATAGATTTCAAAGTTACATTTTTAAACATTTCAATAACTCAATTTCGATAAATTTCGTTTATACTTCATATCCAACTTTAAAATTTCAATTTAAATCATTTAAATAATTCATTTAAACCAATTCAAATTTCAACATTTAAAGCTTGGATTTCTGACAATAATTTAGTTTATATAAATCAAATTTTATTTCAAAATATCGTCTAACTGGATTCAAAATTTAAGATTTTAAAATCATTTAATTTAACCAATCCGGTGTTCGTATATAATTTTCTACCCTATGGTCAAGTGATACAGATATATATATCATTTCAACCCGTGGTATATTTAAATTTACGGGTATATATCATTTCAACCCATAATCCCGGATTTAATTTCAAATCCATGAAATCGCTCGAGTCTATCATTTTAACCCAAAACAATTTCTCCTTAATCTATCACATCGTTCGGGTATGTATCATTTCAACCCATAGGGGAACTTGTAATGTTATAACAATATAAAAATATAACATCCAGTCATCCAATATCAACAGTCAACATCCATTATAATCACCATTCAAACCAATCAATAAACAATAACAAGTGACTGATTATCAATAACGGGTATTAGCTGGCAATTTAGAATTTAATATTAAATTAGTGGCGATAATATTCAATAAAAGTCATATTTAACTGGATTGACAATTTAAATATACCAAACATCAACCAATCAATTTCTAATCGCACCATAAATTCAATTTTACTAAAATGACATAATTTAGTAGTTATGAGTGGGTTAAAACACTCACCTTTGATTTCAAATCGATTTGAAATCAAAAATAAGGCCCAAAATTCAACTGTCTCAGAATACGTCCAAACTAGCTTTATAATGTTTGGAATTTCGATACGATCCTAGTGGAATAAACCGCGCGTGAATATGAGCTCGTATGGAAAAGACATACAAGTTAGAACGATTGAATTTATAATTTAAATAAAATAAAATAAAAAGGAATCGCCTCACACGAACAACCACATCATCACGCGTTATCCAGAAGCATGCATTCGAAACCCTACAAGATACGCTCGACCTGACTTGTAGGCGCCATTCAAAACCCATGAACGCCGACCACCAGGGACCACGCCACCGTGATCCAACACCTATGCCGCATCCACCTACTCACGCCGCACCCAAGCACGACCGCGCGACGCCTCTAACTCCACCAATGATGAACGACCGCCATCCCCTTCAAATGCCCATCGCGGCGAATCCATACACTTCCAGACCCAAGTAGTTTCATAGATCAAACCTGCTCGTCACCCTCTACATGCCCATGCCCTCCGATCGAGCCATCACCGAAGATCCACCGTTAATCGAGGCCATGGCCTATGGACGGCCGAGAACAAATCACTGATTTCTGGAAAAACGGTGATTCGAATCGAAAAATGAATTGATGCAGTGGATTACGCTCGTTGAGAGCTTTCCAACGATATATAATTTGCTACGCTTTGAGGAGTTTGAATTTTTGAAATTGATTTTGATTTGAATTTGGATTTGGGAATTAGGTTTTCAGCCATTGAGAAAAGAGAAACGACAGAAATTTCAGTACGTACAGTAATGAGAAATAAAAAATCTGCTAGGGTTAGAACAAAACTATTTATATGGACAAGGCCCGATAAGAATGAACAACATATCGAATTGATTTGAAATGACAATAACGATCCGAAAAGCCCGTTCCACTTCCGAAACGAAAGTAGGTCATCCCATATATCAAAATAGATGTTTTTGATATTTTTAAATTCAATGAAATTGATTTCAAGTCCTAATTCCATTGTATGAAGAATTTATCTTTTAAAATCAGCTTATTTCAAATTGATTCATTAAATCTATTTCTATGCGTTTCGAGCCCACATGATAAAACAACACGTCTGATCGCTACAAAACTCGAAATCCTTCAATAATTTACCGTTACAGATCCGTTGAAACTAGTTTCGTCGAAATCCGAGACAGTGGCCAAAATAGCTATTTTCACGCTGATTAAATAAATTATTATTAAATTGATTTTATCACTTTTCAAATTCAAATTTTATAACAAACAAATTTTATCATTTTCGATTACCTATAAACTTATAATCTTTTAAACAAATTTTCCATGTCAATTCCAATATTAAATTTTGCACTAATTATGGTGTTCAGTTTCAACTGTAATAAATTTATTAATTATAATTCAAAAATCCAAATAAATTAATTTATTTTGATTTCAATCTTATTATTCAATAAATCGTTACTTTATGGACATAGATAACATTGGTTTACCATTTATTACATCAATATTCTACAGTTATCTTTTTAATTCATATTAACTGCAATATTTAAATAGATTAATTGCAATTGATTTCCAATTTAATTTCAACGAATTAAATAGTGAAATGATAATTAAACAATTTTTACAAATTATGATTTCAAACACATTTCTATGTTCATTGTTAACAAACAAAACTAATAAATTCACATACTGATTAATTATTCTTCATTAACCAATTTCAATTAATTACATACAATTTCACCGTATAATACAACATTTGGTTTATTTACTTATTACAATTTATAACCAATTTTTATATTTATAATCATTTCAATTAATTGAAATTGCCTTAGAGTAGTTATCAATTACCTTACATTAACATTGTTACATTTCATTTTAGTTATTATTCTCATTAATAAATCATAAATTTTTATTTCTTCCAATATTAAATTACAAAATCTTATTAAATTCAATATTTTAATTATCAGAAAATTACGGGTCATTACACACCATTAATTGACTTCTTAGCTAAAAGCAACCAAAGTCCATACTTTGTTTATCCAAATTAAGGGATTAGCAAGGGGATTATTGAAAGAATAATTAATTGCTGATTTGTGGAGTCTTGCAATTCGAGAAATTACTAGTTATCACAGATTTACTGTGGTTTTTCTTCTAGTTTGATCATAAGTGAGTGGTTTATATCTCTCACAATATTATGTTTGTCAATATAGCTTTAAAATACATTTTTAAAATAATTTAGAATGTTAAAATGATTTTTTATGATAGATCTAAACCAAACATCAGTATTAAAATGAATTTAAAAGTTAATTGTTGATTTTAATCCTTTTTGACATTTTGACTAAACCAATTGTTGTTTTCCAATATGTTAATTTATGGTGTTGTAGATGTTTGGTTTGTGATTGTATCGCTTAATATGATGCTTGTATGTTGTATAATTCTTGTATATGTTTGTTTAGATATATGTTTGATTCGTTTGGATATGGTGAGTGACCGGTGTGTTTTTGAGAGATCGATCGGTTAAAGTGCTCGAAACATGATGCGACTGATATGGATGGTTCTTGATTACCTAAAGAAGCTATGGTGGTTGTTCTCGCAAGTTTTTTAGAGTTGAGAAGGTGAAGTTCTGGCTAAATAAAGGAGTGATTGATGGTGGATCCAGAAATGGATCGGTGGTGCTTAGACTTTGGGGTTTCAAAAGGCAAGCTTTGGGCTGTTAAGTGTTAGACTTTGAGATGATTCAGTTTTGCTGTTTTCTGATTATCTATTGATAATTAGATTTTTGTTGAGAATTTGTGAATTTCTTTTATGAAATTAAAAGATTTCTTTGGTGTTTGAATTCTCGACCTTTATTTTTCTAGCTTAGCCAGTTTATGTTAGAAAAATAATTGTTATTGACGACTTTAATTATGAAAATTGCGGGGACGCAATTTTTATAAGGAGGGGAGTCTGTAACAACCCATAGTTTAGTAACAATTAATTATCGTCAAACGACGATTAAATTGGTTGTTAATTGATATTGGAATTTTTAATCGGTTGAAATTCTTTGTTAAATGTTGTGTGGGCTTTAAATATTGAATCTTGGCCCACGTCTCTTTAGCTTGGGGCTGTGATAATTATCAAAGTGAATACCGTTCCCCTTCATTCTTTTGAATCGCAAACCCTAATCAAACGAGCGAAATAAAAATGGTGGCTCAATCTCCTTCTCGTTCGTTCGTTCCTCTTTTCAAAATTAGGGCTTCTGGAACTGGGGCTTTCGATCTTTGATTTCATCTGCGAGATTGGGTTGGGTTCTTCGACAAGGTGAGTGAATTTCGACTTCACTCACATCTAATTCGAAGTACTGCTTATATATGATTTGAGTTCTTGACTTTGTTTATATGAGTTTAATCTTCTTATTTGCGTTCGTCTGATTTCTTCAACATATTATCTTCGACCATTCGATATTGTTTTGACGCTGATGATTTCTCTGACTTAATCAAATTCGTATAATTGATGCTTGCTTCTTACGGTATTGATTTTTAACTCGGTCAATTTTCTTGGCCACCACGATTTTGAATTTGACTTGTTCATATTGAGTACGGTCTAGATTTTGTGTTTGTGAATCCACGACTTCGTTCAATAGCTCATGGTTTTGACTTTGCACTGTAGTTGTCTTCGACTGCAAACTTGATTTTGTGATGTTGGTCTTGTTGTCATATCCCTGTTCCCTACTGATGTAATGACTCTGGAAATATTTGAAAGTACCTGCTTGCTTTTTCTCGGCCTGTACCTTTGAATTTCATACATATGTATATGCTCACTCATGTAGTTTTGAATGTGGTATGTGCCTTGTCTGGTTCACATGTGCACTGCCTATATATGTGTGTTCATGTATGTTTGCATAGACTTCTATCCACTGCACTTTTAGTCATGTTGAACTGTGTACATGCAGCTTGATATGATTGTTATTCTGGTCATTCATACTTTATGTTGTACATATGTGCATTCGTATCCTCATTTATATGATATCTCTGTTTGTCTGGTTCATCTGGTTACAGAACTAGTTCTGGTTACATGTAGCTTCGGGTCAGGTTCCATTTATGGCTTCACTTTGGTATTGTTGTATTATAGTTGCTAGTTTCCTCGAGTGTATACTATGATCTGCCATGCTCCTGTTTTATTGTACCTTGTACTTGGTCTTGTGCATTGCTGAGTCTTTGCCTTGTACTGTCCAGTTGAGTTCACATGTATTGAGCTCTGGTTTGAACCATGACTTGATTCACTGTATCTTTGATGTGTTCCCATATTTCTGGTGCATTCATTGGTCTATTTGCATATTCCACATGCTTGACCCTTGCACATGCTCTTTGATACATGTTTGAACTGACTGTGTCATTTGCTTAGTGCATTAGTTTGCACTGTGCATTGGTTTGGACTTGCAGTTTGTGTCGACTCTGTTTTGATGGCTTTGTTCGAACTATCTTTGGCAATTGCTTATGCTAAGTGCTGTTTCATTTGGTGTAGATATGTATGTGTATTCATATATATGCATACATGCACTCTTGTTGACTTCGATTATCCTATGTGCTTTTTAATTTCGAGCTTGCCTTAGTTTGAGTTTTGCTCATTTGAGTACATATACTTAACTGGCTTGCTAATTTCTTATACGCTGGCACTATTCTGAATTGTCTCTGACCCTGGTTTTACTTTGAGCTGCAGTTTGTAATCTCCTATGTACTTGATTACTGGTTGTATTTGCACCATATTCTTTTGTAAGTGTTCAAGCTTCATGTTGGGGCTGCACTTGCTCTTGTACAACTGCCCTTGTGCAATTGAGTTGTTTGGATCTGGCCATTTAATCAAGTACTTGAATGTGTACTTGTTTGTTTGGTCTCTTGTTGGTTTAAGTTGAAGTTTGCAGTCTGATTAATTCACTCTTTGGTCTTGCTTTCTTGATGGCATTTGATCCAGACAGTGTTGCATTATTATTTGTACATTGAGTTGAATCCGGTAATTCGGGTTTGACCTTGTGCTCGTTTGTGAATTTCCATTGTGCCTTCAGGTGCACTTTGTTCATTTGGTGGTTACTGGGTGGATCCTGTGCAAGCTGTTGCAGTTCCATCTGGTTCATTTTGATTTGAGTTGGTGCCATCTACTTTTAATTGATTGAGCTTTTGTGTATTTCATCACTGTAGTGGCGAGGCAGTACATCCGAGAGTGTACTGCAGCCAAAACAGGATTGGCGTTTTAATTGACATTTCAATTTCTTGAATTGTTTGTGTGTTCAATTCAATATATTTTGAAATTGTATTCTTATTTGATTTGATTGATCATTTTGTTGTTGTCTAATTATCTATTTGATAATTAGATTATGAGTTTTTAATTATTTATTTAATAATTAGATTTTGTTGTTAATTGCTGTTTAGGCAATTCTGTGGTTTTCATATTATCTTCATTGATAATTTTTTATTTATCCTTGTTGATGATTTGAATTTGCTGCTTGGTTGTTTAACACTGTTTAGTGTTATATCTACCGTTATCCGATTCTCATATTGAAGAGTTGGATATACGAGATTTATTGTGATTGTCGTCTATTTGATTATTAAATTATTATTGCTTCCGTGCATTAATAACTGAGTTTGAATTAGACTGACCCGTGTATTATTTTCTTTTGAATTTAATACTCGGGTCAAACCGAGTTATTTCAGGTTGTTGATATCTTGCTATGGGTTGCTGCTTGAGCTATGAAGTCACTTCATATCTTTTGGAGTAGTTGTGTCATAGTATAGGATGATATGTGTTCATGTATATTATTGTCAATAATGTAGTTTTATATGTAACTTCCAGTGCCGACAGTTGTAGTTGTATCATATGTATTGTATCACATGTATTGTAACTGACATCAATTATATATATATATATATGAAACTTTTATTATCTGTGTTCCGCATTTAGCTTATCTATGTTATTATTATATATATTGTCCTAAACTATTATAAACCATCGTAGTTTGTTTTATACTTGAATTGGGTATGTCGATGGGAGTAAATAAATAAGAGATGAAGAATAAAAATATAAACCACTCCTATCGAGGTAACCAATTGTGATATCCCGGATTTTCGGGCATCAGATAATTGGATAGTTATCTGATTTAACTTTTAAAAATACTGATTTATAAATTGAACAAATTTAGATGTGATAATCTCTAGTATAAATTATTTAAAATTTGGCAAAATTGTTAATTTCAAACCAATAATCATAATGTATTGTGTGTGTGTGTGTATTAAATAGAATTATTATTACAAATTGAACTTGGGTTTGTTTAAAAAAAATATGTATTGTTGACTTGATTTTAAATTAGATTTTCAAATTTAATTTGAATATGAATTTGGATTTATTAAGTAATTCAAAAGATAGACATTTTAAAAATATTTAGATTTAAAATATATGTATAAGCTTTTATTTATATATATAATTTGTTTTATTACATTTTCTTTAAAAAGAAATTCATATATACATTTACATAACAATAAATAATTAAGTAAAGACTTTTACTAACATTTTAAAATTAAATATAAATTACTTAATTACAAGTGTATATATATTAAAGCTTCATTATAACTAGTGTTGATTAATAAACTATAGTGAATGACAAATGTAAAGATTTTAAACATGTGTCACTTTTTATTTTTGATTTTCTTTTATTTTAATTAAAATCAAAGTTCAGCCTATATATAAACATTTGTTTCTCACCTTCCTTTCTTTTTCTATCTTCATGATTCAAAAGCTAAGAGAAAAAACAAACCCATTTCTCAAACAAATCTGAAAACCAATCACTCCTCTAACCAGAAATCAAAACTTAAATCCTGTACATTTTCAGAAATCATCAACCTGTAACCATTTTCAAATTTAAAACCCTAAAGCCTGTACAAAGCTTCCTCTTCAACCTGAGTTTCAAACTAAAGCATGCAAACCTGAGATTTGATCAAGCAAGTAACCTGGAAAATTGTCTAAAGCAAGCAATTTTCAGCATTTCAGCAACTCAAAGTTTTTAAGATCAGAGGAGCAATTCATGTTAGCATTACAGTTTTAATCAAAGACATTTTCCAGCAACTCAAATTCAAAAGTTTTTTTCAAAACAAAGAAGTGCTCTGTTCATTTTAACAGGTGAGTAAACTAATTTTTAAAAGCTAAATCTATTTATATCTTGATGCATGTGATAAATACTTGAAGTAAAGTTCTGAAAATGTTTGCATGAATGGATAATATGCTTGCATGTATATATATGTATGAAGTATTTGTGTGCATGTCAGTGTACAGTTAAGCAAGCCTCTGTTTTTGTTTTAGAGATCCAAAAAAATGACTACTGAAATTGCGTTGTACATAAACAAATTCAAAAATCAAAATCTCTTCACTCATTCTCTTTCAGGTTAAGATGTATAAAGGAAATATGTTTGAATTTACTAGATCTTATTTTTAAAAATAATTATAAGTGAAATTAGTACATGTTTTACTGGAAAAATAGAAATTACAGTAGAAATGTATAAAATCAGAAAAACCCACCATTTTAATTTCCAGCTTCATCTTTGTAATCTGATTAGTTATAAATGTTATGATTTTTAATATAAAAATCAAGATTTTTAAGTTTGTAATTGGGTAGGATTTTTGGGTTGAACGGGAATCATATTTTGGGTGATCTCTGGCGATCGGCGAATGGTGGAGGGTCGTGATCATCGCTGGAGGAAGCTTGAAGGTAGGGGGTCTTGGAAATAATGGTCGCTGAATTTTCTGATCATCGTGATGGTCGAACGTTGATAATCTAGGGTTTTAGTTCACGTTTTGGCATTGGTCGGAGTTCGATAAACTGCGGCGTCATTAGTGGATCGGAGGTAGCCGGACATGGGGGAATCGAGGCGTTGGACATCGATGAAGCTTCGGGTACGTTTGCGTGTCCTCTGGTGGTCTAGATCATCGGAGCGAGGTGATTTCATCCATGGTATTTGTTCCTGGAGGTGATAGCATAGTTCAATTTTGATTTCGTGATCGTTTCGATGATCTGGTTGTATGTGGTGACTGAGGGAAGGAACGGCGACTTGGTGGTGGTCGGAGTGTAACGACCCGTAAATTTAACCGGTTTTAATAACATTATTAATTGAAATTTTACGAAATTTTAAACGATAAAATTTTGAAATATAAATATGATATTGGAATGCGTCTAGTTAAACATAGCAACTGGTAAATTTTCGTCCGAAAATATGAAAGTTTATTTCGCGCGTAAATTTACTTCAATTTAATCAGTTAAAAAGCGATGAAAATAAAATATTTTCGAAACCTAAATATTTTTACATAGAAAAATTCTAAACCATCTTATGAGCAAAACGTCATTTTTTGTTTTCCCAAATTCGAACTTCTTTGGCTCCGTCGATCTTATTTTTCTACGTTTTTCTTGCATTTTCCGTCAGTAGAAAATTCGAATTTTTATAATTCGATCGTACCACTGATATTCGTATACCGTTTTGATCGTCTCGTCGTGCTGATCTCTACGGTATATTCGGTTGTCAAATTCGGAGTCCGGTGTACGTTGCACTTTGCAAAACGTCTACCGAATCGATTTCGAAATTTTGACTTTTAAACTCTTTGTGACCATTCATTTGCTCATCCGTGCATTAACCTCTTTATATAAATTAAATTCGTGACTTTTCTTTTTTTTTTTCCAACCGTTAAAAATTTCTAAAACTTTGCACCTATTTACTTTCGTTTCTCATTCATTCATGTTAAATTTCTATTCTTGGGAAAAGAAAATTTAGTTCATTTTGAGGTCTGTTCAACTATTCACAGTACATGCTTTTATGAAGGTATACGTTACTACTCCCTAGACTTCCCTCCCTGACCCATCTCTTCATCTTGCTCCTCTCTTTTATTTCAGCCATACGTCTAAAAAACAAAGAAAGTAAGGTGAAAGGCTATATACGTTGCCTGATGTAAACACTTTGCATGCCAGTACATCTTGTATTTCTTCTCCTCCCTTACTTCTTTCCAATATCATGGCCGCCTACCACCCATCTCAACGCCGAGGCCACAACCAAGTCGTTCCCCTCTCCGTCAATTCAAATGGCCGAGACCACCCTCTTCGGCCTGACCCCCTCATAGCAGCAACTTCACGTCAGTCTCCCCCTGTTCGCCGAACCTCCACGTCACTCCGTCCGGCCTACAGCCTCCGCTGTTTTTCCTCGAACTACCAACCTACTATTCGCATCACCACAGCACGATAGCAGCCGACCCTCTTCCCAGACCTTGCCTTGTCACCGCTTTCAGCCCTTCCCTGTCGACTGCGCCCTCCAGCCGATCTCCATGCCTTGCCTTCACGCGACACGATAGATCGCCATCGCCACCTCCAGGTCCGCTCCTCCCATAGCCCGAGCACTGCCCACCGAAGCCATCAGCCTGGTCATAGCCTACATGCTCACAGCCTCCGACAAAACCAAACACCATCCCTTGCTCGGCAGCCGCCTGCTCTCCACTCCACCTTCAACCGACCCCACCTTTTGGCTTCCGCCACTTGACCTCCACCTCCGCAACTGTCTTCATCTTATTTTCTAAATAAAAAGAGAGAGTATTATATATATATGGTTATAAAGGTATGTCTATCTATAATTTGTTGTTATACTATATATACAAATTATATATTAAGTCCAGCATGTATATTTGAGTGTAGCATGAGTATACTGTTGAATATGTAGTCAGTAGTTTCGGCACGTATAAATTTATATAATTTACAGTAGTGGGTATGTATGTTAAACGAATAGCACATGTTATGTTTATATAAATGTCAACATTTTAGGTCTTATGAAGAATAATTTGTAGATACATGGTCTGATTTGGCATTTCAAAGCACTGTAGCTTATAATATAAATTTACTAAGACTGTACGTATTTGCTTTGAAAGTGATTTTTGAAAACAAGTGGAGGTTTTGAATCAAAGAAAGTTGGTTTTAACATATTTATATTTTATAGTTATGGCCGATTGTATATATTATGTATATAGCATACTTGATTTTAACAGTGTTTATTTAATATATAAGTTGGCTTAAATTTCGATATGAGTATAAGCATACATGTTTATATATTGGTTTATGTAAGGTTTGTAGTTTACATATAGTGGTTACAGTAGGATATAAATTTCGTATACTGTTTGTTTGATGTAAGTCATAGCCTGTTCGTTTACATAAGTTGTAGGATGTACTATACAAATGCTTTCATATAAAAGAATGTGTTTACTTTACAAGTTTAAAGTAGTGATTTCATTTAATGGTTAAGGGTTTAACGTAATTTTATATGTTCTAAAGTACGTAATGTACATCTGTAGATTTTTTTATACGTATATAATGCTTTACATTTGTATTTAAAGTTATAATATAGTATATGGATTTTATGCTATATGTTTCAATATTGAATTTTAAATAATGTTCGGATATTGATTTTGATTTTATGTATACATAGATTTTAATGTGTAAATATTTTTGCATTTTATAAGAATATATATATGTATTTATTTAATTTAAATTTGTTTGAATTTAGAATGTGATTTTTACATGAAAATAGTCATATATGAGTTCACTTATACCCATATATCTTCATCGACCCAATTCTGATTTGATTTCATCTATTCCTATTTATCAGCTTTGTTCATCGAATCGCGTCCATCGTGCTTGCTTTAAAATTCGTGCTTGGATCTGTAACTCATCCCACTGTCTTTTTCTCTAGCCTCGAAAGGTGAGTAATCACTCACGATTAATATTCTTTTATTTATTAAATTTGAATTCAATTGAAACAACAATTGAAATATGCTGCTGTTAGTTAATTACACTGTTATATGCTATTACCTGTATCAGTTCACCTGTAACATCTGACACCATTATTTTTTAATTATACGATGATAATCTCGTTTGGTTGATAAGTGATTGATTGCTCGTTGTTTATATTGGATGTTAAATTGTAATGTATAAAGTGATCAATAGTATGAAATTGAATTTGACGAAGGATAGTTAAAAATTTGAATCGACATATGTGTTGAATTTGTTTTGTTAAATTTGTATAATATGACCCCTTTCAATTTTAAATAAATTGACACGTAGAAATAGTGTTAACCACACCTTGAACCATTTAAATGTATGTGTATAAATTGATGTAGTTTGAAATTGAATAATAGATATCAATTGAAGAACCGTATAAATATTAGTGTAATAATCTTTAATCTACGTGTAACGACCCGTATTTTACGGATCGAAAAGTTTGTCAAAATCTGGAATTTTAGCACTTTCATGTCATTTCAGATTTTTAGGCAGATTTGTCTAAGTCCTAGGTCGTACGCGACCTAAATGTTGTTGGCGACTTAGAGAAGACCTGCGACCTAAGGGGATAGGTAAGTTAAAGGATAGGTCTGGGTCGAGTTGCCGACTTAAGGTAGTGACCGACCTAAGTGATGATTCGTGACCGACTTAGGAGGTTTAGGCGACCTAAGGAAGAGCAGTAGGCGACCTAAGTATTCTGGGGTAGAGTTAGGTCGGCAACGACCTAAGAGAATGTTGTGAGCGACCTAGTGGTTACTGGGTGTGTGGTTAGGTCGGCAACGACTTAAGGTTAGAGTTAGGTCGTAGTAACCGAGTTAAGGGATAGGTCGCTATGTGTTAGGTCGTCTGGTAGCTTGGGTGGTAAGGTCGGTAGCGACCTAGGAGTTGCCGTGTTAGCGACCTAGTGGTTCTGTGTTAGCGACCTAGTGGTGCCGTGTTAGCGACCTAGTGGTTCTGTGTTAGCGACCTAGTGGTTCTGTGTTAGCGACCTAGTGGTGCCGTGTTAGCGACCTAGTGGTTCTGTGTTAGCGACCTAGTGGTTCTGTGTTAGCGACCTAGTGGTGCCGTGTTAGCGACCTAGTGGTTCTGTGTTAGCGACCTAGTGGTTCTGAGTTGGCGACCTAAGGAGTTGATAGCTGGCGACCTTAAGAGTTAGGCTGTGTGTTAGGTCGTAACACTGTTAGGTCGCGTAGGTTGTTAAGTTGTTAGGTCGCTAGGATTTAGGTCGCGTAGATCTATCTGTTAGGTCGGAGAGTCTTAGGTCGGAGAGGCTTAGGTCGGAAACGACCTAGGGAGATAGCCGAGTTAAGCGACTTAAGGGCGGTTTTCAGCTATAAATAGGAGGGGTTGTTCTCACTTTTTGGGATTCGGATTTTGAAGCGACGAAGTGCTGCCATTTTGAGAGCTCGACTTCTACACTTCTTCACTTCTTTTCTCCACTCTAATCTAGTGCTCCCATCCATCCAAATCGAAGATCAAGATTGAAGATTCAAGAGCTTAGATTGAAGATCTTCATCTTTTCAAGAGGGATTTCTTCATTCGAAGCGGATTCGTGATAGATCAAGCTTCATCCTTTGCTGTCCAGATCTGAAGTTGATATCTTTTGGATTGTTTAGGTGATTTGGTGAGTGGTGATTATCTCTCACACGGATCCAAAGGGGTATATCGGATTGTTGGCTCGTTTTGGTGTTAAAATAGAGATTTCCATGCATTTTCTTCATCCTATGTGTAGATCCATATAGATCCATTGTTCATGATGATGTTGCATCCATTTTATCATATGTTAACCTATGCAAGTTCATTCATCAAGTTTGTAGAGATATAATCCATGTTTTCATACTTATTGGACTTTCAACTCTTTAATTACGAAAATGCCATTATTGTTATAATTGTCTACTTAGATCATATTTGAATGCTTGATTGCTTGGATTGATGTTTGATTTGATTGCTTATTATGAACTAGATGATTGATGATTAGATTTAGATCGAAGATGATTCGAAAGCTAAGGGAAAGGCTCTTGAATTGGAAAAGCTGCTCGTGGCATATGTAGTGGGATGATGAAGCTCTTATGCATAGATTTGATGATGTAATGATGAGATGAGGCTTTGCGAGGATGTAATGAAGCGAGGCAATCATATGATGAAGACTTGGTCTAATCCAGACGGGATTATTCCAAGCATGTTGATAACTCGGTGATATGATTCGAGTTGAAGATAATGAATGGTTATGAGAATAGTCGTCGAGGAGGATGACTAGGAGGCTTGGATAGCATCGTTGTTGAAGGTTCTAGCATGCTCTAAGCAAGAGTACGTTTGGGCAGATTCGATAGTCCCAACGGCCAACTGTTGATGGTCGAGTACTCTGGGCAGATTCGATAGTCCTAGGCACGGGCTGCGACGACGTGCGGGAGTTATGTCTAGAACCGGGGTTTCCATTAGCCCTTGACGGACGGCTGAAAGAATGTGCCGGTCATTCAATTAACGGTGATATCGAAGCAGTGATAACAGTGATAGCCAGAGTCATGGATGTTTGGTTGTATCATCATTCGGACTCAAGAGTGGTATTTTCTGGGTGCTTATCTGATTTAGGCCTTGGTACTTGGAAAACATCGCCCTTGACTCGAGTGATAGTAGTTTTACCTTTAATTGTATGCTCTGCTATGTTTGCTTCTGCTTAGTGTGTGTTTGGGGGCTATCACTGTAGAATGAGGTTGGAGTGGGAGGGTTGTATTCCTATTCCTTTTCCTTTATGCTCTTTTGGTATGTTGTTAGTTAATTTACTGCTCACTAAGACTGTTGTCTGACTCAAGGCTTTATGTTTTTAATTCTTATTGCCTTGGGCTGTTCGTCCATTTTGGGACGGGCAGACTAGGTAGCAGGTGACAGGTGCTGTTCCCTTTTCACGATGCTGATATCGAAGACGAGCTGGAGGGTTGCATAATATCTTCTTATTATATGTACTGGATATTCCGCTGTTTTGTATTCTCTGAGAGATATGTAGTGAGGCTGGATGTATTGACCATGTGGATGCTTGTATTCAACTATTATGGAGTTTTATATGATGTCATTTTTGTTCTGTAAAGCTTCACTATACATATGTTCTATTGTATTTTGTCCATGCGCTGTGAGTAATACGATAGATTCTGTTGAGTTTATCTTACCCTGACAATCGTCCATGGTCGCCTGGCACACTTTACAGCGCACTATCTCTAGATTCGGTGCAGGGGTCATGGGCGGTCGTCACATTTGGTATCAGAGCTTTGGTTAATCGATTTTACCCAACGCTCGCTGAAGTAACTACGTATGAGAGACGTAATTGTATTTTGATGGATGAATACTATATATAATATAGTAGCTTGGTAGAGTTTGAGTCTTTTATGCAGTTGTTTCTCTAGATGATCTAATCATTCCTTTTTATAGATATTGAGAATGAGTCGAAGAGGGAGACCAGCTGCTAGGGAAGGCCGTGCTACTGAAGAGACTGCTGATTATGCAGCCATGTTCGAAGCTATGATGACTTCGATCATGAGAAGGATACCAGTTCCAGGGGCAGCAGTAGATGTTGGAGTTCAAGTCCAAACTCCGAAACCAGTGGATTTTGCTAAGCTGTGCAAGGATTATACTGCTCTTGGAGGAAAGGTTTTCTTGGGAACAGAATCTACCATTGAGGTCCAGAGGTGGATAGATGCTTGTAGAAGGATCTTTGGTGATTTGGGAATTGATGGTGCAACTAAGAGAAAGTTGGCATCAAGGCAGCTTCAAGGGAGAGCTTCTGATTGGTGGAACTCTATTACCATCACTACTCCGGAAGAAGAGATTACTTGGGAGCAATTCCAAGTCAGATTTGAAGCTAAGTTCATTTCTACAGCTCAGAAGTCTGTTCTGTTCAAGAAGTTCGTGGAGCTCAAGCAGGGTGGAAGATCTGTTCTTGAGTATGTTTCTGAGTTTGAAGCTTTGTCCAAGTATGCTCGGTCATATATTGAATCTGCTTATCAGAAGAATGAGAAGTTTGTGACCGGCTTGGATAGTTATCTTGGGAGACAGTTGGTGGATCATTTGGACGATTCATTTGAGAAGCTTGTGGAGAAAGCTCTTAGGCATGAGAGTCTGTTTCCTAAGGAAGGACCTGTTGTTGCTGTTACCAAGGGAGAATCTAAACCACAGCAGGGTGGAAACCAGAAGAGGAAGCAGCAGCAGCAGAAGGGTAAGGATGGCCAAAAGAAGCCGAAAGGCGAGGTGACTTGCTACAACTGTCAGCAGAAGGGCCATTTCTCGAAGGATTGTAAGAATCCTAAGGTGCCGATGAAGTGTCACAATTGTGACAAGCCGGGGCATTTCAGGAAGAATTGTCCAGAACCGAGGAAGGACAGGCAGATTGTGCAAGCCTATGCTTTAGGAGCTGTTCCGTCGTCTTCGAAAGCTCCTACTGCTGAAGAGAAGGGAAAGAGTGTGGTTGTTCAAGGTACTCTTTTCCTATGTGGTGTTCCAGTTAGAGTTTTGTTTGATACTGGAGCATCGCATTCGTTTGTTTGTAATGAACTCGTAGGCCGGTTAGGTTTGGCACCGGATATTGTTGATAGGCCATTGGTTGTGACTAATCCAGTTGGGGGTTCGTCTTGTCTGTGTATGTTATGCCGTGGTCTAGTTGTGTCGAGTCATGGTTGCTCTTTTGTTTGTGATTGCTTTGTTCTGAACTTTGCGGGGTTCGGAATTATCTTGGGTATGGACTGGCTTAGGAAGTATGCGGCTAAGGTTGATTGTGAGAAGCTGGAGGTGACAGTCGAGAATGTGGAGGGGCGAAAGATTGTGATACGATGTAAGCATGAAGAAGGCGTCTTCATGAGCTTCATGTATTCGCTAGTTGTTCCACGGGATGGACTGTCATCAGTGCCGATCGCTAATGGATTCGAGGATGTCTTTGACGAAGTCAAAGGGTTGCCGCCGCATAGAGAAATCAAGTTTCGTATAGATCTAGTTGAAGGAGCCAGACCTGTTGTGATGCCTCTTAGGCGAATGGCGCCTAGGGAACAGCAGGAGTTGAGGGTGCAAGTTGATGATCTTTTGCAGAAAGGATTCATTCGGCGTAGTGTGTCCGAGTGGGGTGCACCAGTTGTGTTTGCAACCAAGGAAGATGGGTCGTTGAGACTGTGCGTCGATTATCGTGAGCTGAATAAGGTGACTAAGAAGAACAAGTATCCATTGCCGAGAATAGATGACTTGTTTGATCAGCTTCACGAAGCTAAGGTGTTTTCTCAGATGGATTTGGCAACGGGATTTCACCAGTTAAGAGTGGCTAAGGATAGTGTGCCGAAGACTGCTTTTAGGACACCATCCGGTTTCTTTGAGTGGCTGGTAATGCCGTTTGGATTGACTAACGCGCCAGCATATTTTGTGGATCTTATGAATAGAGTGTTCAGAGATCAGTTGAACAAGTTCGTACTTGTGTTCGTGGATGATATTCTGATTTATTCCAGAACGGAAGAAGAGCACAAGACGCACTTGCGTATCGTTTTGGAGATCTTACGGAAACATCAGCTGAAGGCTAAGTTTTTGAAGTGTCACTTCTGGAAGAGTGAAGTGAGGTTCTTAGGCCATGTGATTTCTGGAAGTGGAATAGCGGTTGATCCCGCTAAGGTGGCAGCAATCCAGGATTGGGTTAGACCTAAGAATGCAACTGATGTGAGAAGTTTTCTTGGATTAGCAGGATATTATCGACGGTTTATCAAAGACTTCTCCAAGATAGCTGCACCGTTAACAGGATTGACGAAGAAGAACCAAGTGTTCAGTTGGGATGCTAAGTGTGAGCAAGCTTTCGGAATCCTGAAAGAGCGATTGACGAGTGCTCCTGTTTTGACTATTCCAAGTGGGAATGATGAGATGGTGGTTTACACCGATGCATGTGGTACTGGACTTGGAGCAGTGCTGATGCAGAAGGATAAAGTTGTTGCGTATGCCAGTCGACAACTGAAGCCGCATGAAAGGAATTACCCGACTCATGATTTGGAGTTAGCGGCGATTGTATTTGCTCTGAAGATGTGGAGACATTATCTGTTGGGAGTTCGATTCGAGTTGTTCACGGATCATAAGTCGTTGAAGTATCTTTTCTCCCAAAAGGATTTGAATCTTCGGCAGCAACGTTGGCTAGAGTTTTTGGCATCATATGATTTTGGTATAGCTTATACTCCGGGAAAAGGTAACGCAGTGGCTGATGCGTTAAGTCGAAGACATGCAGGATTGGGAGCCATGTTTTCTGAATGGAAGAATCTCGAGTATTTAGCTGGATTTGACTTCAGGCCTAGATGTGAATTGGAACCTGAGATGTTGGCAAACTTATCGATAAGACCCACTCTTGTGGAAAGGATTGGTGAGAGCCAAAAGCGAGATGATAAGCTTGTCAATATTATCCGTGATTTGGAACCTGGATTGGATCCGGAAAAGGATAAAGGATTCGAGGTCGACAGAGAAGGTTGGCTTCGAAAGCAAGGACGACTAGTTGTTCCCGATATAGATGAATTGAGGAGTGAAGTTCTGAAGGAAAGTCATCACTCGAAGTTGACAATTCATCCAGGTGGAAACAAGATGTATCGGGATATGAAGAGAACCTACTATTGGGAAGGCATGAAGAAGGATGTTGGAGATTTCATTTCCAAATGTATGAACTGCCAGTTGGTAAAGGCTGAACAGAAAAAGCCAAGCGGATTGCTTCAGCCATTAGAAGTTCCTACATGGAAGTGGGAACAAGTGTCGATGGATTTTATTGATGGATTGCCTAGAACCAGAACGGGAAATGAAGGAATTTGGGTCATTGTGGATCGTCTGACTAAGAGTGCACGGTTCATTCCTGTTCGATCGACTAGGACTGCATCAAAGTTGGCTGAGTTGTATGTTAAGTGGATAGTTCGATTCCATGGTATTCCGAAGAGTATAGTGAGCGATAGAGATCCATTGTTCACTAGTGGATTCTGGAAGAGCTTCCAGGAAGCTTTGGGAACCGAGTTATGTTTGAGTACAGCTTATCACCCTCAAACTGATGGTCAGACCGAGAGAGTCAACCGAGTTTTGGAAGATCTCCTCAGAGCTTGTGTTTTGGATTTCGGAGGATCATGGGAAGATCACCTTCATTTGGTGGAGTTTGCATACAACAACAGTTACCAGTCAAGTATTGGTATGGCACCGTATGAGGCGTTGTATGGAAGACCGTGTAACTCTCCGACATGTTGGATAGAGACAGGAGAAAAGCTGATGCTTGGGCCAGAGATGATTCGACAGACTTCGGATTGCATAGAGATCATTCGGCAACGAATGAAGGCAGCTCAAGACCGTCAGAAGAGTTATGCTGATAAACGTCGAAAGGATTTGGAATTCGACGTAGGAGATATAGTTTTTGTGAAGATTTCTCCTCTGAAGAATGTTATTCGATTCGGGAAGAAAGGAAAATTGACTCCGAGATTTGTTGGACCATTCCCGATTATCGAGCGAATTGGAAAGCTCGCTTATAGATTGGAATTACCAGAGAAGATGTCGGGTGTGCACAATGTTTTTCATGTATCGTATCTACGGAAGTATGTGCACGACTCGAATACAGTGGTTTCTGCTGATAGCTGTGAAGACTTAGAAGTTGATCCAGTTGATAGAAGACCTCGTAAGCCGCTTCGTGTTGTTGAAACCGACACGAAACAGCTTAGGAGGAAGGTAGTTAAGTTGCTCAAGATACAATGGAGTGAAGATGATAACGACTGTACGTGGGAGGTGGAAGAGAGGATGAAGGCAGCTCATCCTGAACTCTTCGAGGTATGGCCCTAAGGTGTCGTATCATCTAACGAAATTGTAACTTGTTCTAAGTCTTAGAATTCTGTACGCTAAGTTAGAATTGGATGCATGGTTTGATGATTGCTATGGATGGTAGGCGTACAGAATAGTTTTGATTGCTATGATTGTTTGGGATTTCGGGGGCGAAATTCCTAAGGGGGAGAGAATGTAACGACCCGTATTTTACGGATCGAAAAGTTTGTCAAAATCTGGAATTTTAGCACTTTCATGTCATTTCAGATTTTTAGGCAGATTTGTCTAAGTCCTAGGTCGTACGCGACCTAAATGTTGTTGGCGACTTAGAGAAGACCTGCGACCTAAGGGGATAGGTAAGTTAAAGGATAGGTCTGGGTCGAGTTGCCGACTTAAGGTAGTGACCGACCTAAGTGATGATTCGTGACCGACTTAGGAGGTTTAGGCGACCTAAGGAAGAGCAGTAGGCGACCTAAGTATTCTGGGGTAGAGTTAGGTCGGCAACGACCTAAGAGAATGTTGTGAGCGACCTAGTGGTTACTGGGTGTGTGGTTAGGTCGGCAACGACTTAAGGTTAGAGTTAGGTCGTAGTAACCGAGTTAAGGGATAGGTCGCTATGTGTTAGGTCGTCTGGTAGCTTGGGTGGTAAGGTCGGTAGCGACCTAGGAGTTGCCGTGTTAGCGACCTAGTGGTTCTGTGTTAGCGACCTAGTGGTGCCGTGTTAGCGACCTAGTGGTTCTGTGTTAGCGACCTAGTGGTTCTGTGTTAGCGACCTAGTGGTGCCGTGTTAGCGACCTAGTGGTTCTGTGTTAGCGACCTAGTGGTTCTGTGTTAGCGACCTAGTGGTGCCGTGTTAGCGACCTAGTGGTTCTGTGTTAGCGACCTAGTGGTTCTGAGTTGGCGACCTAAGGAGTTGATAGCTGGCGACCTTAAGAGTTAGGCTGTGTGTTAGGTCGTAACACTGTTAGGTCGCGTAGGTTGTTAAGTTGTTAGGTCGCTAGGATTTAGGTCGCGTAGATCTATCTGTTAGGTCGGAGAGTCTTAGGTCGGAGAGGCTTAGGTCGGAAACGACCTAGGGAGATAGCCGAGTTAAGCGACTTAAGGGCGGTTTTCAGCTATAAATAGGAGGGGTTGTTCTCACTTTTTGGGATCCGGATTTTGAAGCGACGAAGTGCTGCCATTTTGAGAGCTCGACTTCTACACTTCTTCACTTCTTTTCTCCACTCTAATCTAGTGCTCCCATCCATCCAAATCGAAGATCAAGATTGAAGATTCAAGAGCTTAGATTGAAGATCTTCATCTTTTCAAGAGGGATTTCTTCATTCGAAGCGGATTCGTGATAGATCAAGCTTCATCCTTTGCTGTCCAGATCTGAAGTTGATATCTTTTGGATTGTTTAGGTGATTTGGTGAGTGGTGATTATCTCTCACACGGATCCAAAGGGGTATATCGGATTGTTGGCTCGTTTTGGTGTTAAAATAGAGATTTCCATGCATTTTCTTCATCCTATGTGTAGATCCATATAGATCCATTGTTCATGATGATGTTGCATCCATTTTATCATATGTTAACCTATGCAAGTTCATTCATCAAGTTTGTAGAGATATAATCCATGTTTTCATACTTATTGGACTTTCAACTCTTTAATTACGAAAATGCCATTATTGTTATAATTGTCTACTTAGATCATATTTGAATGCTTGATTGCTTGGATTGATGTTTGATTTGATTGCTTATTATGAACTAGATGATTGATGATTAGATTTAGATCGAAGATGATTCGAAAGCTAAGGGAAAGGCTCTTGAATTGGAAAAGCTGCTCGTGGCATATGTAGCGGGATGATGAAGCTCTTATGCATAGATTTGATGATGTAATGATGAGATGAGGCTTTGCGAGGATGTAATGAAGCGAGGCAATCATATGATGAAGACTCGGTCTAATCCAGACGGGATTATTCCAAGCATGTTGATAACTCGGTGATATGATTCGAGTTGAAGATAATGAATGGTTATGAGAATAGTCGTCGAGGAGGATGACTAGGAGGCTTGGATAGCATCGTTGTTGAAGGTTCTAGCATGCTCTAAGCAAGAGTACGTTTGGGCAGATTCGATAGTCCCAACGGCCAACTGTTGATGGTCGAGTACTCTGGGCAGATTCGATAGTCCTAGGCACGGGCTGCGACGACGTGCGGGAGTTATGTCTAGAACCGGGGTTTCCATTAGCCCTTGACGGACGGCTGAAAGAATGTGCCGGTCATTCAATTAACGGTGATATCGAAGCAGTGATAACAGTGATAGCCAGAGTCATGGATGTTTGGTTGTATCGTCATTCGGACTCAAGAGCGGTATTTTCTGGGTGCTTATCTGATTTAGGCCTTGGTACTTGGAAAACATCGCCCTTGACTCGAGTGATAGTAGTTTTACCTTTAATTGTATGCTCTGCTATGTTTGCTTCTTCTTAGTGTGTGTTTGGGGGCTATCACTGTAGAATGAGGTTGGAGTGGGAGGGTTGTATTCCTATTCCTTTTCCTTTATGCTCTTTTGGTATGTTGTTAGTTAATTTACTGTTCACTAAGACTGTTGTCTGACTCAAGGCTTTATGTTTTTAATTCTTATTGCCTTGGGCTGTTCGTCCATTTTGGGACGGGCAGACTAGGTAGCAGGTGACAGGTGCTGTTCCCTTTTCACGATGCTGATATCGAAGACGAGCTGGAGGGTTGCATAATATCTTCTTATTATATGTACTGGATATTCCGCTGTTTTGTATTCTCTGAGAGATATGTAGTGAGGCTGGATGTATTGACCATGTGGATGCTTGTATTCAACTATTATGGAGTTTTATATGATGTCATTTTTGTTCTGTAAAGCTTCACTATACATATGTTCTATTGTATTTTGTCCATGCGCTGTGAGTAATACGATAGATTCTGTTGAGTTTATCTTACCCTGACAATCGTCCATGGTCGCTTGGCACACTTTACAGCGCACTATCTCTAGATTCGGTGCAGGGGTCATGGGCGGTCGTCACATTACGTGAAATGATAGTGTAGATTCTAGAAATAATTATATTAATTTACACAAACAACAATGTGAATTAATACGATTATTTCGGGATTATTTGAATTGATTATTGGTTTGATATTGATTGTTATTATTGCTTATTTATTTACTTTGACACCATCCCAGTTATCACACTACAAGTTCCCTTTGCTATGTTTTGATTTTGAATTGAATTGGAATCGGGTTGAAATGATAAATACCCAAATTGAACTTTGACTTAGGATAGAAAATTAAATAAAACCCGATTGGTAAATAATTTGATTTAAAAATAAAATAAAGATTTTATTTGAATAAATGATAAGGTTTTGAAATGAAGTTGGAATTTGAATTTTTATGAAAGGAAAATGTTATATATTTAATAATATGAAACAAAATATTAACAATGTAATTAATGAAAGAACGTTGTTTAATTTGAGAAATGATTGAATTAAGTTTTGAAAATTATTTAATAATTAAATAAAATTGAATTCTTTATAAGAGAAATTGAACTTCTTTAATAAGTAAAGTTGAGTTATGAAATAATTAAGTTTTGAAATTGTAACTAAGTAAATAAATAAGTAAAATTGAATTTTCTTTAATAAGAAATAAAATGTGTTTTATTGAAATTAATGTAAGACTTGAAATGTAAAGAATTTGATTTGATGAATTTAATTTAATGCAATTTGTAAGTTTGATATAATAGAGTTGAACTTAAGTAATTGATTTTATGAATTGGAAATTAAATAGAAATTTTTTTGAATGATAAATTAACTTAACGAATATTGAATGAAATCGATTAATGAATTTAAATTGATTTGAATGTTAAATTAAATTAATATAATTTTGGAATGAAACTTGTATCCGAACTTGAATCAATATTTGAATTGTTTTTAAAAAATTTGAAATTGAATTATAAGATTTTGAAATGGTAATTTGGATGTTTTGAAATGTAAATTTTGGAAATTGGTTTAGAAAGACAAATGAAATGTTAGTTTACAAATTCTAATTGAGATTGAAATTGATTTGGTTTTGAAATATATAAATGACCAATCGGTGTAATAATCACGAAAGTTATTAAAGAGACCGGAATCGGTTAGGGACATACTCACTGTCTAAACCGAAAACCACTTTAATAACTATACGCGGAGTGTGATCCAGAATGAAGTGGTTGGAATGATGTACGTGATGACTGAAGAAAGAGAACGATAATGGATAGCCTTGACACTTGTGTCAAATTGGAAATGACTAAAACAGGAGCCGTGCCGGGCCAAATGGGGGCTAGCTACCTCGAGCGAACACACTTCTTCGAAAACTACTCATTACTTGTTGTCGATTGGTGCACCCTTGATTTTGGGAGTGTTTTTTCGCGGTGTTGCGATCGCTGCGGCGATGCGTTCTCACCAGTCCGAATCAGGCAAACGGTAGTTTCACTACCTTGCGCATTGCCTCATGTGCCTTGTCATACTTGTATCCCTTTATACGCGACCACTACGATTTGTTTTGTGTTATACCTATGGAGTACTCCCTGATATCCCACTAGTTTACGGTGGAGTTTACAGTGTTGTATAGACTATAACGCTTATATAAAATGTGTTAAGGGGGATAATGGTAACGCCTTAACACTATTTTGATATCTTATATTACTGATAGGCATTATCTACTTATCGTACACTACTACACAGTAGATAGTTTAACAGATCCTTAAAGGATGGTTATTCCAAACATCCTTTGAGTTATTTGTATTTCAATTGCTATTTCACTTGAGTTGGATTTATTGATATAAGAATGTTAATCCTGACTCGAGTGTTTTGTGTTTTTCTTTACGCTCGGGTCAGACTGAGTGTACCAGTATTCGAGACTCACCTTTGGAGTTGGAGCTTTGCTTGAAGATCCAGCCATCTATTCTGCTTTCAGTATTCGATGATTCTAGTGATGTATTCTGATTTGTATCTGATATATCATGTTACTCTTCCGTTGTATCTGGTTTAACTCTGATGTAACTTATATATTTATATAGTAGCTTCATGAACTACTATCTCTTTTATTTTCGCTGCAATTATTACTCTATGTCTGTGATCTGTGATTATTTATTTACTGTATATGTTCAGTTTTTCCAAATTTAAATTAACAACGCGGTATTTTGAATTATTCAAATCCGACATGTGTGGATGCGAATGGTCTAAAATATCGGGTCGTTACACGGAGACTTGATCGAAGGTGATCGGAATTCCTGTACACGTGCACGCGTGTGTGCTTGTGTCTGGGAGATGTTGTTGTTTGGGGAAGAATGATATTGTCTCGGGTATATACTCGAAGAAAATGGTGGTTCGACTCGAAGGAAAGTGGAGACGTGAGTTTCTCGGGTATTAACTCGGGAATGAAGTGTTTTGGCTCGGGTGTTTTTCACTTGTAAGTTAACCAAGCTAATAATAATAATAATAATAATAATAAATTCCTAAATGATTTTTAAATGAGATTTAGTGATGAAATTAATATAAGTAATTAGATGATATTAAATTACTTAATGTCATTAATTAAGGTGATTAATTAATAAATAATTAGTGAATGTGATTAATTAAGGATGATTAATTTATGTAATTAATTAGAAGATTAATTACTTAATGTAATGATTAATTAATTAATGTAATTAATTAAAGGATTAGTTTATGAAAGTAATTAAAATTACTTAAAAGATAATTACTTAAGGTAAGTAATTAAAGGATAGTTAATTAATGTGATTAATTAAAGGTTAATTAATTAATGTAATTAATTAAAGGATAATTAAGTAATTAACGATTAATTACTTAATGTAAGTAATTAAAAGATAATTAATAATTAAAGGTTAATTAATTTATGATTAAGGGATAATTAATTAAAGCAATTAATTAAGGATAATTGATAAATTAAAGGATAATTAATTAAAGGTTAATTAATTAATAAAAGTAATTAAAGATTAATTAATTAATGTAAGAAATTAAGGGTTAATTAATTAATGTGTTAAATTAATTTAATTATTAATTATGTGAAATTAATCTTGCTTATGGATGATTAAATTGTATTTAATACCTTTGATTGTTATTGACTCTGGTATGTACTTTGTAATGTTCTGTGATATGAAATGTTTTGGTTGAACTATGATAAATATGAGTTATTTATCTGTGATGGAATTGCTGTGAGAATATGACATTCTGAAGTTAAATTGAATTGTTTAAACTTAAACAACTTGGCTTAAAAAGATGGTATTGAATTCGAAGAGACCGGGATCGAATATCAGTGATATCCGAAACCACTTCGATTTGAAATCTATAATTCTTTATAGATTTGATTTGTAAATCAAATAGGCTGGAATGGAATAAATTAAGTAAACTAGATCTTTGAAACTAAGTAACGGTACTTAGATATTATTTGGTGAAATAAGTGTTTGACTATAACAAGATAAGAACTCGTAGTGAGGTATGAGTTACCCTGGTTTCAAAGAAGTTTTATAACTTAGTATTTCAAGATATATGGGTTTACTCACGCTGGTTTCCAGCCTGACTCGGGTGTTACTTTATTGTAATGCTCGGGTCAGACCGAGTATTACAAATTTTCAGGTACGGACGTTCTGGAGCTCAAGAGGCGAGCTAGATGGCAGAAACGTATGGAGTGTATTCCGCTGTGTTATATTGTAGATTGTCTGGGACATGTGATATTAACTGTCTAGTGTTTGTGTAAATGTTGAAAACTCTGATGTATTAAAATGTATTTGACTGATACAGCTTACTTTGTGTAAAGAATATTATTTGATATTATATTTCATCCGCTGCGAATGTGAGATTATGTGACTTGTTTTATGTTTCTTCTTCTATCTCTTTTCTTCTTTTCTTAACTATTTGGAATTTTCACGATTGAAAATTTTGGGTCGTTACAATTGGTATCAGAGCTGAAGGTTAAGCGAGAACCTTGGCTCTGGTGGGATTACTCATTAAGGATAGGGTCAATGGTACCTAGAATGAGTTGAGTGTATATATATGAGAGCGTACTTGTTATTTTCTTATATAAAAATTTCAAAATGGTTTCAAAAGTAAATGAATCTGATATAAGTTTATTAAGCAATAGTTTTTCTAATATATTAAGGTAATTGGTTGTTGTATTAATTGAATAAAATAAAATAATGAGAATTAAGTAGTAAAAGTAATACAACCAAATTGAAATTGAATGAACATAAGTTTGAAATGGATCCAAA
The DNA here is from genome assembly GCA_030737815.1 of Allium fistulosum. Lineage (NCBI taxonomy): Eukaryota > Viridiplantae > Streptophyta > Magnoliopsida > Asparagales > Amaryllidaceae > Allium > Allium fistulosum. The sequence continues at coordinate 98,957,373 of CM060906.1, read as the reverse complement.
CTGAAATTAAAACCTTGAATTTGTAGAAGTGTTATCAGAATAAAAATAATAATGAATTGGTTTCCAGATATGATAATCTTGGTTATTATCATAAATGGTTGTTGTGTTTAATAATGAAATGTTGTTAATGATTAAGCAAAATGAAATGTTTTAGGGAAATAAACTTTTAGGTGAGTATGACTTATAAATTGGAATTGAAGATAATTTAAAATTGTGAAATTTTAAATCTAAATCCAGAAAACTTGAAATTATTTAAAGAATTCTGTTTTGAATTAAAACCAAAGGTGGTTTAAAAATTTAAGGTATAAATTGGTGTGTAAAGGAAATAAATATGTATAAATGAGGATATACATAATATCAAAGATGATTTGAAATAAACTCTTAGTGTTGAGTTTTAAATTTTTCCTTGGAATGTGATATGAAAACCCAAAGTGATAAGTTTTTGAACTTATAAGTGGGAAGATTATTAATATAAAGTTTAAAATTTGAAATGGGAATTCAAATTGGGTCAAGTTGACTGGATTAAATTGAACTTAACTTAAGGAAAGTTAAATGAGTTTAGAATGAACAACTTGAATTGGAAATTTTAAGATGAAATTGAAATTTAACTTGGGAAGTTAAATGGTTGATTTTAAATGGGAGTTATGAGTGATCTCAAAATGGGTTTGAGATCTGGAAATTGAAAATGGATACTGTTAATTAGTGTTTGGATAAATTTGGATGTTTATTTATCTGGATATCATTCTATTGTTATAAATAATCTATGAAACTGGGAATTGGTTTTGAAGTTAGAAATGGATAATAAATTAGAATCTGAAGATTAAATTGTTTTTGAATTTTTATTTGAACTTTGTAATAAGTTAAGTAAAGATAATTTTAAAATGGAATTTTGGAATTTGGATTCTGAATTAAATGGTTTAAAGATTTAAGTTGTTAAGAAAAAGATAATAAAGGTTGATTTGATTTAAAAGTAAGGGTTAATTTGACTTAAGGGATTAAATCAACATTTAAAATTTTTTAACTCGAATTTATATAATTTGAGATGGTTTTAAGTTTAGATTTGAATAGAATTAGTTCAAATTGAATTTGATTTGAATTAATTAAAATTGTGATTGAAGATGGATAAGCATAAGTTTAAATGGAAAATTTGAATTGAAATAATTTGAAGTGAAATTGAAGTTGAATAAGTTTAAAATTCAAATGGGAGATGATTTGAATGTGGGATAGAAATTGTGGTTAATTTAAATTGAATTAAAATTGAATCAATTTAAATGGAAGTGGAAATTGGAAATTGATTGGAAATGGGGATTGGAAAGTTAGACAGTTTGGCTCTAGACTATTTTCAAAATAATTTGGTTTAATATAAACCTAATTTTCCAAGCTACTTACTATACAATCTTTTTTTTTAAAGCCAAACTATTTTATACTTATTTTACAATTACTTAAATATTCTATAACTATTTAACTATTTCCAACTATTTTACAATTACTTAACTATTTTACGGCTATTTTACAAACTAAAAATTATTTTTCAACTACTTATCTATTTTTAATTTTTCAAGCTATTTTCTAAATTTAAGCTGGATAGAGTTCAAACTGTCTATAATTGAATACCAATTGAGATAAGAATTGAACTATTAACCCAAATGGAAATTGAGAGCAATTGTGAATAAGTGAATAGAAATCTAAATGAATGTGAAGTAAAAGAGAATTGATTTAGCTAATAATCAATAATGATAAATACGTAGGATGTACGTATATTATTCTATTCGCATAGTGATTTGATCCAGATTCGAGCACCGAATTTCGAGATAGTTTATCGATCCGAGTTGGGATTTTTCACTAGATTTTTGACGGCGAACCTGGATATCGATTGTTGATTGGTTCTGGATATTCTCTATCATAGTTATGACTATGCAAGGAGAATGACGGTTTCTGATCAAGAAACCAGATCTGAGTCCGCACTAGAAAGTCGGGTGGATGATACTAATTCGGAAGTGAAATTGTGTGATCGAGTGAGCGATCAGATTGGTATAGCGTATGGATGATATGGGTACATCGTACGGGTTTGAATAAAATTGATATTGGAAATTTGAGGATAAGAACTGGAAATGATTTTTGAAATTTAAAGTATATTTTGTGAAATATACGATGAAGTAAAGTGGAAATTGGATATTTCTATGGTAAAAATTTACTTTATGGAAGTAAGTAATTTGGTTAATAACTTTATAAAAGAGTAATCAAATTTGAATATTTGATTTGGAATAAACAAAGTTATATATCTCTGTTATATATGATAAACTCCCTTGTTGAATCTATAGCCAGAAGAAAAGGGTTTTTGAAAGTATGGAAGTAAAAAAAGGGAATTTATACAAGTATGAAGTGATCCAAAGATTTTCAAAGTTATATATATCTATATATATATATAAAGGATCTTTTGAGAATGATTTTGGAAAAGGTTTTGGGAACCTATGGATTTTGGAAAGGCTTTTGATTTTTGGGAAAATCAATTTTGGAATTTGGAAAGCCTAGTTTGAGAATTATCGATTTTGGGAATCGATTTTGTGTAAAGGAGATTTTGATATAAATCATTAAGGGTATGATTTGAAGATACTATAAGTGTATAGTATAAAGTGTTTTGAGATCGGCTCTGGGGAAAAAGGTGCTCCCTTGAAATGAACTTCTCAGGAGTGCCACAGGGTGGTACTGCCTTGAGCCCTAAGGGGGGTTCTAAAGTTGATCCTGTGAGGAGTCCGGACAAAACTAGTTCCTGAGGATTATTGGGTAGCGAAAGTCGAGGGCGCTGATGCCTACAGAGGCATTTGGGTTATGCTGTTACGACAGTTTAATTCGATGTCACTGCGATCTACTGCAGACCATAGCGAAAGTCGTGTGTGCCGCTGAGAGCCAATAGTCTACGTTTGATTTTATATCGGTAGACTGCGATACTATGGTAACATAGCGAAAGTCGTGTGTGCCGCTGAGAGCCAACAGTCTATGTTTGATTTTACATTGGTAGACTGCGACCTATGTAGGAGTGGGGAAGTTTCATTTCGACAGCGTAATCGAGAGGTCGCAAAGGGCCTGCAGTTACATGGACTTTTGCTGTGATAACAACGTAACCCTGGAATGTAACTGCGATCAGTTGTGGGTTCCATGGTGTAATCAGTTACATGGACTTTTGCTGCGATGGCAACGTAACCCAGGATGTAACTGCGACCATGGATGGGGGTGATGATTTCCAGAGCATTCTCACCAAAGATGTTTCCTCTATTTTCAAAAATGATTTCTATATTTTCAATAAATTATTTTCCAAGTATTTTCATTGGGTGTTGAAAACGGGTTTACTAAGTACTTATAGATTTTCAGTCCTACGTCTGATCAACGTATGATCGAATTTCTATGAGAACAAGGATGGACTTGTTGAGACATTGAGTTATAAAAGTATTTTTATAAAAAACTATTTTTGTAATATTATATAGATTTTAAAGTATTTTAAAAATTTAATATAAAGGGAATTTATAGTTTAAAATGTTTAACAAGTAATTTATCTGATAATAAGTAAATAATAAATTTTGGCTTCGTTCCTTTTCGAGGACGAAAAGATTTAAAGGGGGGAGGAATGTGATATCCCGGATTTTTGGGCATCAGATAATTGGATAGTTATCTGATTTAACTTTTAAAAATACTGATTTATAAATTGAACAAATTTAGATGTGATAATCTCCAGTATAAATTATTTAAAATTTGGCAAAATTGTTAATTTCAAACCAATAATAATAATGTATTGTGTGTGTGTGTTTATATATATATATATATTAAATAGAATTATTATTACAAATTAAACTTGGGTTTTTTTTTAAAAAAAAAATATGTATTGTTGACTTGATTTTAAATTAGATTTTCAAATTTAATTTGAATATAATTTGGATTTATTAAGTAATTCAAAAGATAGACATTTTAAAAATATTTAGATTTAAAATATATGTATAAGCTTTTATTTATATATATAATTTGTTTTATTACATTTTCTTTAAAAAGAAATTCATATATACATTTACATAACAATAAATAAATTAAGTAAAGGCTTTTACTAACATTTTAAAATTAAATATAAATTACTTAATTACAAGTGTATATATATATTAAAGCTTCATTATAACAAGGGTTGATTAATAAACTATAGTGAATGACAAATGTAAAGATTTTAAACATGTGTCACTTTTATTTTTGATTTTCTTTTATTTTAATTAAAATCAAAGTTCAGCCTATATATAAACATTTGTTTCTCACCTTCCTTTCTTTTTCTATCTTCATGATTCAAAAGCTAAGAGAAAAACTCAAACCCATTTCTCAAACAAATCTGAAAACCAATCACTCCTCTAACTAGAAATCAAAACTTAAATCCTGTACATTTTCAGAAATCATCAACCTGTAACCATTTTCAAATTTAAAACCATAAAGCCTGTACAAAGCTTCCTCTTCAACCGGAGTTTCAAACTAAAGCATGCAAACCTGAGATTTGATCAAGCAAGTTACCTGGAAAATTGTCTAAAGCAAGCAATTTTCAGCATTTCAGCAACTCAAAGTTTTTAAGATCAGAGGAGCAATTCATGTTAGCATTATAGTTTTAATCAAAGACATTTTCCAGCAACTCAAATTCAAAAGTTTTTTTCAAAACAAAGAAGTGCTCTGTTCATTTTAACAGGTGAGTAAACTAATTTTTAAAAGCTAAATCTATTTATATCTTGATGCATGTGATAAATACTTGAAGTAAAGTTCTGAAAATGTTTGCATGAATGGATAATATGCTTGCATGTATATATATGTATGAAGTATTTGTGTGCATGTCAGTGTACAGTTAAGCAAGCCTCTGTTTTTGGTTTAGAGATCCAAAACAAATTCAAAAATCAAAATCTCTTCACTCATTCTCTTTCAGGTTAAGATGTATAAAGGAAATATGTTTGAATTTACTAGATCTTATTTTTAAAAATAATTATAAGTGAAATTAGTACATGTTTTACTGGAAAAATAGAAATTACAGTAGAAATGTATAAAATCAGAAAAACCCACCATTTTAATATCCAGCTTCATCTTTGTAATCTGATTAGTTATAAATGTTATGATTTTTAATATAAAAATCAAGATTTTTAAGTTTGTAATTGGGTAGGATTTTTGGGTTGAACGGGAATCATATTTTGGGTGATCTCTGGCGATCGGCGAATGGTGGAGGGTCGTGATCATCGCTGTAGGAAGCTTGAAGGTAGGGGGTCTTGGAAATAATGGTCGCTGAATTTTCTGATCATCGTGGTGGTCGAACGTTGATAATCTAGGGTTTTAGTTCACATTTTGGCATTGGTCGGAGTTCGATAAACTGTGGTGTCATTAGTGGATCGGAGGTAGCCGGACATGGGGGAATCGAGGCGTTGGACATCGATGAAGCTTCGGGTACGTTTGCGTGTCCTCTGGTGGTCTAGATCATCGGAGCGAGGTGATTTCATCCATGGTATTTGTTCCTGGAGGTGATAGCATAGTTCAATTTTGATTTCATGATCGTTTCGATGATCTGGTTGTATGTGGTGACTGAGGGAAGGAACGGCGACTTGGTGGTGGTCGGAGACTTGATCGAAGGTGATCGGAATTCCTGTACACGTGCACGTGTGTGTGCTTGTGTGTGGGAGATGTTGTTGTTTGGGGAAGAATGATATTGTCTCGGGTATATACTCGAAGAAGATGGTGGTTCGACTCGAAGGAAAGTGGAGATGTGAGTTTCTCGGGTATTAACTCGGGAATGAAGTGTTTTGGCTCGGGTGTTTTTCACTTGTAAGTTAACCAAGCTAATAATAATAATAATAAATTCCTAAATGATTTTTAAATGAGATTTAGTGATGAAATTAATATAAGTAATTAGAGGATATTTAATTACTTAATGTCATTAATTAAGGTGATTAATTAATAAATAATTAGTGAATGTGATTAATTAAGGATGATTAATTTATGTAATTAATTAGAAGATTAATTACTTAATGTAATGATTAATTAATTAATGTAATTAATTAAAGGATAAGTTTATGAAAGTAATTAAAATTACTTAAAAGTTAATTACTTAAGGTAAGTAATTAAAGGATAGTTAATTAATGTGATTAATTAAAGGTTAATTAATTAATGTAATTAATTAAAGGATAATTAAGTAATTAACGATTAATTACTTAATGTAAGTAATTAAAAGATAATTAATAATTAAAGGTTAATTATTTTATGATTAAGGGATAATTAATTAAAGCAATTAATTAAGGATAATTGATAAATTAAAGGATAATTAATTAAAGGATAATTAATTAATAGAAGTAATTAAAGATTAATTAATTAATGTAAGAAATTAAGGGTTAATTAATTAATGTGTTAAATTAAATTAATTATTAATTATGTGAAATTAATCTTGCTTATGGATGATTAAATTGTATTTAATACCTTTGATTGTTATTGACTCTGGTATGTACTTTGAAATGTTCTGTGATATGAAATGTTTTGGTTGAACTATGATAAATATGAGTTATTTATCTATGATGGAATTGCTATGAGAATATGACATTCTGAAGTTAAATTGAATTGTTTAAACTTAAACAACTTGGCTTAAAAAGATGGTATTGAATTCGAAGAGACCGGGATCAGATATCAGCGATATCTGAAACCACTTCGATTTGAAATCTATAATTCTTTATACATTTGATTTGTAAATCAAATAGGCTGGAATGGAATAAATTAAGTAAACTAGACCTTTGAAACTAAGTAACGGTACTTAGATATTATTTGGTGAAATAAGTGTTTGACTATAACAAGATAAGAACTCGTAGTGAGGTACGAGTTACCCTGGTTTCAAAGAAGTTTTATAACTTAGTATTTCAAGATATATGGGTTTACTCACGCTGGTTTCCAGCCTGACTCGGGTGTTACTTTATTGTAATGCTCGGGTCAGACCGAGTATTACATATTTTCAGGTAAGGACGTTCTGGAGCTCAAGAGGCGAGCTGGATGGCAGGAACGTATGGAGTGTATTCCGCTGTGTTATATTGTAGATTGTCTGGGACATGTGATATTAACTGTCTAGTGTTTGTGTAAATGTTGAAAACTCTGATGTATTAAAATGTATTTGACTGATACAGCTTTCTTTGTGTAAAGAATACTATTTGATATTATATTTCATCCGCTGCGAATGTGAGATTCTGTGACTTGTTTTCTGTTTCTTCTTCTATCTCTTTTCTTTTTTTCTTAACTATTTGGAATTTTCACGATCGAAAATTTTGGGTCGTTACACCAATACTAGTGTAAGGCCCAACTACGGATGGCCGCTCCTATCCAGCCTTATTCTTCGTAATAACAGACAGTATTTCTTTTAATACTCTTTGTTATTGTGAGCATAGAGGTGGGGCGTCACAATTATGGTATACCTACTATAGCTAATATCTAAACAGTGGGTCACCACCATAAGTAAATGGCAGGTTCTACAACTAAAACCGTACAAGGCGCGTATTGTTTCTTTGGATTTCCAACAATGGTCTGGCTAAGGAACTTCCTATGTCACATGGGTACGCCTTTGGAGGGACGCCCCGAGAACCTAACTGGATCTCTGCCAACACAAGGCCGTGTTACCTCTATAACTAGGTAACTACTACACGAGTATGCCATCCCCCGGTCTGTGACGACCTAACTTTCATCAACCAGAAAGTTGTAGCATCTTGAAGAAAGAAAGGGATAGAAAAGATACAGAAGAAAGAAGAAACAACATCAGAATCTCAACAGCGGAACGAATAAATTATATTAATCACATAAATATTACATAGTATACAACATCAATCAAAGTTACACAGATTATACATCACATACTAGACAGTTATAAACACCGGTCTAGTTATTACAACTCAATACAATACATAGATCAATACAAAGATCAACATAGCGGAACTACTATATATATCTATAACGCTGAAGCTTCCTGCTCCATTGCTCCTCCAAAAATCATCAAAGCTAACCTGAATCCCTTGGCTACTCGTAAAAATTTGAGTACCCGAGAGTTTAAGAAAACAGAAGATAAACTCCGGGTCAGACATGGGTCTGGTGTGAGTAACAGGTTAAAGTTTCTTAACTTTGAAAAACCTTTGAAAACAAAAGGTATCACGTAAGACTCCCCACACATAAACATGGGTAAGTTTTTACCTTACGCTAACCAAACATTTTATAGGAATACCAGTGATATTATAATAGGTCTAGGGTTTTCAATTAAATAAGAAATAGCTGAAATTGTTACATGATTAAATTCCAGCATACTAGCCACAAAGTGGGTAATACAATCAAATCCGAGATCACTTATTGGAGATTGGATTCCATACAATGGCAGGGCTACTGGGGTACCGCTCGGCACAGTACGTGGCCTAGATCAACGTACCGAGGATCCACCCTAAATCCCTTGCAACACAAGGCCGGAACCATCCCTTACTGGACAGTCCTGAACAAGACAACCCCGCAGTTGGTGCGCAATTCCAACTGCCCACTAAGCCGAATAAAAAGGGACCTCTAGACAGGGGAAAATCTTGTCCTACTTGGGTGCTACCCACTTAACCTTGTTGCACCTCCTCTGTTTTAGCCATTCCCGGTTGATGAGGCTTGAGGCTATGATTACCTTTAGAGAACACATCTCTTAGAATGCTCATCGTCCTCCTAACAATGTTCTGAAAGCATTCAATCCATACAAGTTCGTTCCGGGTTCGAACGAAACCGAAAGCATTATCTCGTTACACTCATTTTAGAATCACCCTCAGAGTTAACGACAATAACCCTTGTACTCTGAATCTTCATCTTCACTTGAGATTCACGACCTATCGTTAAATTGGATCGATGTGGTTTTCGGATATCCAAATCTGGAAACCCAATCCCGGTCTCATCGAAATCCAAAACTTATCTTTTAAGGCCAAGTTGTTTTAAAGTTAAAACAATTCAATTCATTACCCATATACACACAGATAGATAATTCACAATATCACAGATAGATAATTCACATTATCATCACAAATAGATAATTCACTTTATCATCATAAATAGATAAACCATATTATCATCACACTTCAACCAAAGCATCCATATCACACAGCATTACTTATCTCATATCTGAGATTTCAAACCATTCAAGGAAATCAATATCATCCATCATACATAAGCAAGGATTATTAATCACACCATTTAAAATTAATTTAAAATGAATTAAATTAATAACCTTATCTTTAATTAATTTAAAGTAAATTAAATTAATTACTTCATTCTATAAATCCTGCTTACTTAACCATTAATTAATTACAAATCAATTAATTAATCATTCTCTAATTTCCAAATTAATCACCCTTGATTAATTATCCTTTAATTACATTCAAGTGATTATCCTTTCATTAATTATCCTTAACCAAATACAATAATTAATCTTTAATTACTCTATTAATTAATTAACTATAATTAATTACATTAATACTTAATTAATTACATTAATTAATTACGCAAAATCACTTATTATTGACTAATTAATCTTAATTAATCAACCCTTAATTACATCATTAATTATATAAATTAATGATCCCTAATTACATTTTAAATTAATTATTCTATATAAATTAATTACATTAAGTAAATAATATTTACTTAAACCACATTTATTAATCACTCTTGATTAATCACATTCAGTAATTAACTACCCTTAATTACTTCATTAATTATATTAATTACTCCATAATTAATTATCTTAATTAATCCCTTGATTAATTACACAAGGTAATTTAATCCAAATTACTTCCATTATTAAATCATCTTCAATTAATTACATCCAGTAATTACCATTAATTACTTCACTAAGTAATTACAGTTCATTAATTACATTAAGTAATTATGCTAACAAATCATCCAGTGATTAATTAAAATTAATTAAATTTAATTAATTTACTTAAACTAATCAAATTTAACTCAATTAATTACATTGAGTAATTAATTCCTTAATTACTTCCATTAAGTAATTATACTTAACCAATTTCATAATTGATTATCCTTAATTAATTAATCTAATTAATTATTAAAATTAATCACATTAATTAATTATTTAATAATCCTAGTTAATGGCCTTCATTAACTATTAACAATTCTTTAATTACTTTTCTTAATTAATTAAGCTTAGATTAATCATTATTAATTACAAATTAATTTATCCTTAATAACCAATTAATTAACCACTAATTATTTCTTTAATTTAAGTTTTAACTGTAACTTAATTAATCTTTAATTACTTGATTAATTAATCTTTAATCATTAATTTAAAATCTAATCTTATTTAAGTAATGATCCTTAATTACAAATTAATTATTCCTTAAATAATTAATCTTAAACCTTAATTAATTGATTTAAAACCCTTAATTACTCAATTAATCCAAATTATTAATTAAATTTATTAATCCATTTTAATTAACTTAATAATTTAATGAATCATAAATCATTAAATTCTATTTATCTTTAAGATAAAACTTTACTCTTATTAATGATTAAATTATCATTAACAAAACATTTAAAACAATTTACTTTCAAATTTAGTTCATATTTCATTTTAAATTTAAGATTTAAAAATGAATACAAATTTAACTTTAACTAAGTTTTAAACAATTTAAAAACCTTTTAAATCTCATGTTAAAGAGATACTTACCTTATAAAAGAAGTTTAAAAGAATTTGAAACCAAATTCATTTTTAAATCTAAACTATTTAAATTATGCTTTAAACATTCAAAGTTGTTTAAAACATTTTAAATTTTCAAAACTTATTTATCTCCAGACTAGGATTCAAACTAAACTTAATTCCAGATTTAAACTTAGATTTAAAACCCTGTTTAAATCTTTACTTTCAGATTTAAAAATCATTTTATAAAATACTTTAACAATTTTAAGTTGTTAAAAACATTTTATTTTAAAAACTTATTTATTTAAAACTAGGATTCAAACTAAACTTGATTCCAGATTTAAACTTAGATTTAAAACTCTGTTTAAATCTTTACTTTCAGATTTAAAAATCATTTTATAAAATACTTTAACAATTTTAAGTTGTTAAAAACATTTCATTTTAAAAACTTATTTATTTAAAACTAGGATTCAAATTCATTTTGAATCCATACTTTAAAACTTTGATTTTAAACTTTGCTTAAAATCTTGTTTCAAATTTTAAATCCTATTTAAAATTTAAAACAGACAGGTTTTTCTTTTTTTTATAAAAAAACCTGGAACAAACAAATGACCCGAAGTCACCCAAAATTACTTCGAGTCCAACCCTAAAATACTTCGAGCAAAACACTGGAGCTACTCGAGAAAAACTCGAGTACACCACTCTGCCCAAACCCAGATTTCACCAGAGCAAAAATGTGCACCGTGCACATACACCAGCGACGCAGCCATCTCCGATCATCGACGATGATCCCCTCAAGTCGGCGATCACCCTCGCGCCTAATCACGAACGTCAAACCATCATCCCAAACTCGAATTCGAATTCGAGTGTTCAAATCCAAGCCTGGAACATCAACGGAACCCACCATCAAACCTGGAAACCACCTCGTTCACGAAACTCCGACCACCAGAGAGTCTGTAACTCCGACCACACCATCGCCTACCTCTATGCCTCCATCCCCTCGAGTTTGGTTGAACTCGATCAACCAGGGCAGGCGAATCATCCAAAACATCTGACCTAGCTAAAACTAGGGTTAAAATCCTAATTCGATTGCCATCGTCACCACAGTGCTAAGATCAACTTCCTGATAATTTTTCCTTAATCTTCGATCACTCTTCCACCTCCAGGAAGAACCCCGACCTCCACAATGAAGTAGATCACCAGAAAATCCCCAATTTCCTATTTTCTGATGAACTAGAACTACTCATTCAAAACTTAACTAAAAATTATGATTTTTGTTTTAAAAATCATGTTTTAGTTTAGGTATTCGATTTATAATCCTGAAACAATGAATTACCAAGTTTGGATTTTGACTTATATTAAATTTTCTTAGTCATTTTGATTTCCAGGTAATTTCCAGAGACATTCCTCTATTATTTTAACTTAAGTTTAATTTTAAACATTTATCTATGCTAAAACAAACAACTTTTGTTTGTAAATTAAATCCTATCAAAAACTAGATCAAGTGGTAATGGATTTAAATGAAATCTTGAGCCTGGAAAACAAAACAAGAACAGTGTACACATATATACAACAACATGTACACTATATAACCATATATATTCACAGCAGATATTCCCTTATGCATACTTATCACAGAGATTAACATGCAACTATATTCATATATTTAAACTTGTTAAGAGTGATGTTACTCACAGATTTGAGAAGGCAGAACAGAGCACATTTTTGAAATAGCTTTGAAAACTGCCAGCAAAAATCTCTTTTTGATCTTCATGTTTGTGTTGAGTTGAATTGTTGTTTAAGTTTGAGTTGAAATAAAGCTTAAGTTGTAATAAAATTTATGGAATGCTAAGTCTTTTTTTTAATGAACGAAAAGAGATAGAGAAGATTGATATAGAAAAGAGTTTACAGGATGATATTATTTACTGGTACAAAAATGTTCAAAGATTTTTCTTTCCTTTGGAGGCTGATATGATCCTATATGTGTACTAGAGATGTTAGCATTTAATGTCATTGTCCCTTATGTCTACATACTTATCCTTTATTTAAATTTCGTATGTACTTATATGATTGTATATTTTTTCTTTTCAAGTGTACATACTTATCCTATATTTCCTGTACAACATGAATATTTTTTTTCCCTTATGTCTTACAGCCTTGTATCTACATGAATTCCTATAGTTAACATATTGTTAGAATTTATGTAATGTGTTTACTTATGTGCTTATATAAACATATCTTTTACCTTATATATATTTATTTCTAACTTAAATACTTATTGTCTTGTATTTCTCTCTATATATATATTTATTTATTGTTTATTTCTTCTTAAAGTTTAAGTATCAAACATTTACTTTATATTCATATTTTATTTTATGCTTATATTTGGTATTGATAAATATGATCTAGTTTAAATATTATTATCTAGATTACATCATAACATATATATATATATAAATCAAATATCAATAAGGTAAAGCTTTACTCTAATGTAAATAAAAATAGATTTTATTTTAAAATATTAAAACACTCTATCTTTAAATTCCAAATCATAGTTTATTATGTTTATAATCATATAGTTACTTATAAAATAGCTTTGAAAAGTTATATATCAAAATTTCCAAATTACCAAAAATATTAGAATTATAAAATATGCCTTATTAATTTAAATTTAAAACAAAGCTCATCTATTTACAATATATATAAATACATATACATTATAAATAGAAAACAATTTATTAGCTTTTAAAACAATAAAATCACCAATTAAATATTTATTAAAAGAAGATTATTAAATCAATTTAAATTTATCAACAAAAAATTATCAAATCAATTTAAATTTCAGTACAGATTATTAAATTGATATTGCCAAAAATTCCAGGATATCACATTCCTCCCTCCTTAAAAGAATTTCGTCCCCGAAATTTAAAACAAAGGTAATTTAATAATCTCATTAATGATTTAATTTTAAAGATACAAGCATATATTAATCATATGCTAACAACCATAGCAACCAACTCATCCAATCAAACAAATCTAACTATCCAAACAAAATTAGGATAGGACTATCTAGAGTTTCCCAAGTATAAACTCCGGGATACTCGCTCTATAGAACCCAAACAAAACTATACTACTAAGCTACAAAGCTCCTACTCATCTAGATCTACAAAACTAGACAGGATATCAGACTATAGACAAGTCTGACTCAACAACCAAACCTTCCCAGACTGCTAGTTCCAAAACCAAAGATGGATTATACACGTACCCCCTCAGAGATACGTGAAACACATCGAATCCCAGTTATCCAAACTGGCAATTCACTCCAGAAGACCAAACACTTATCCTCACCAGAACATAGAGAAAATCCAAAATACATCGGAGCTAGCTTCCCAATCTTACCAAATTATATAGCTCCTTTGATTGGAGAAAACTTATCCAAAACCAAATCTCTGACTTCGAAATCCAAATTCCTCCGTCTCTTATCCACAAATCTCTTCTGACGATCCTGGGTTGTCTACATCCTTACAGATCATCTCAACCTTTGCTGATGCCTCAAAACAACTCATTAAAATGATCCACTCACAATCAATTGAAGAACACAAACTCTACTATCATCCGTAGATAACACCTTCTCCTTTCCGAAAAAGGAAAAACAGAAGCACTCCCAACTGCTTCCGTTGGACAACTCTGATTTGGAGTAGATGAAAATGCTGATGATACACACGAGCACAGACTGGACAACACATCCCAGAAATATGGTTCAACAAATCCATAAAGAGAAAACTCAAAAATTCCATGATATTCTGATCTGCTTCACCAAAAACCTTTCTCCAGGAACCCTCCTTAAACTAGCTGGACCATCGGTACCACTCCTGGAATTCTGGTCGAAATGAAAACTCAATCTCCAGATGCTAAGGCAAACCACTAACCTATTCAAAGATATTCGGAAAGATCTCTGACAAACCAAGAGAGCACTCAACTATCGCAAGTCACTTTTGCGATCAACTCAATCTAATATCCAAAGAAAACTGTTCACTCTTTACCAATCAGAACAACTTAAGCCTATCTAGCCAATCCATCGAAGAAAATGGATCCACTATGTTGCTGCTTCTGAACTTCACCTCTAGAAAACTGCTGACAGGTGACCTCCTTGCCTGCACACAAAACAATCTGAGCTGCGATGTTGCCACTGATGCCAAAGACTTCCTAATCCAAAACTCCTCGAGAAACTCAGGCCTCACAGCCAAACACAAACACTCAGCTGAACTCAGCCTCAACACCGATGCAGCCACACTTCCTTATCCAAAGCTCCTTGAGAAACATCTTCGGAAACAACCCATAGCCACTACATCTCATCACCCAACTACTATTTCCTGAGTTACCAAGATACCATCACTAGCTTCTGCTCAACTGTCAGAATCCAAATTCTACTCATCCAAACTTGCACTTCAAAAATGGACTCCGAACCTTAACAGATTTCCTTCAGAGATTGGTGAAATCCTTACACCACAACAAAAATTCACTCGAGACAGTATTGGGTCTACAGTCTCGGCAGATACACTTCCAACCTCAACAAACTCCAACCATTGGTAGTCATGTTACACACACCACTACCCTATCTATCTTTATATCTTATATCCTGGTCTCATCGAAATCCAAAACGTATCTTTTAAGGCCAAGTTGTTTTAAAGTTAAAACAATTCAATTCATTATCCATATACACACAGATAGATAATTCACAATATCACAGATAGATAATTCATATTATCATCACAAATAGACAATTCACTTTATCATCATAAATAGATAAACCATATTATCATCACACTTCAACCAAAGCATCCATATCACACAGCATTACTTATCTCATATCTGAGATTTCAAACCATTCAAGGAAATCAATATCATCCATCATACATAAGCAAGGATTATTAATCACACCATTTATAATTAATTTAAAATGAATTAAATTAATTACCTTATCTTTAATTAATTTAAAGTAAATTAAATTAATTACTTCATTCTATAAATCCTGCTTACTTAACCATTAATTAATTACAAATCAATTAATTAATCATTCTCTAATTTCCAAATTAATCACCCTTGATTAATTATCCTTTAATTACATTCAAGTGATTATCCTTTAATTAATTTAACAAATTAATTATCCTTAACCAAATACATTAATTAATCTTTAATTACTCTATTAATTAATTAACTATAATTAATTACATTAATCCTTAATTAATTACATTAATTAATTACTCAAAATCACTTATTATTGACTAATTAATCTTGATTAATCTTAATTAATCAACCCTTAATTACATCATTAATTATATAAATTAATGATCCCTAGTTACATTTTAAATTAATTATTTTATTTAAATTAATTACATTAAGTAATTAATCTTTACTTAAACCACATTTATTAATCACTCTTGATTAATCACATTCAGTAATTAACTAACCTTAATTACTTCATTAATTAAATTAATTACTCCATAATTAATTATCTTAATTAATCCCTTGATTAATTACACAAGGTAATTTAATCCAAATTACTTCCATTATTAAATCATCTTCAATTAATTACATCCAGTAATTACCATTAATTACTTCACTAAGTAATTACAGTTCATTAATTACATTAAGTAATTATGCTAACAAATCAAATTTTCGGCCATGGCTTCCAGATCTAGATCTGGAGATTAGGGTTTCTCCCTTTTCTCTTATTTTCTTTCGTTTTTTCCAAGTATTCTTGCTTTTCTCTGTCTTTTTCTATTTTCTGTCTTCACTTATATCTCCTCAAACCTGGAAACATGGGATCTCTGAGGGATGACGAAGGTTGGGAGGAGGTGAGAAGGAAAAGGGGTAAGGCTCCAGCGTCTCTGGGACCTGAACAGAGACTTAACCTAGGAGGACAAAGGTCAAGCAGATATGGGGCTATACCAGATCGGAACACGGGAAGGAGGGTACAAGCGGATCATTCTGGGCGGAATTCCACAAAATTCTCGAAAATTTCAAAGCAGAAAGTATCGTTGCCTGGAAGCAACCCGAAAATAAAATTTACTGTCTCAGAGAACACTAAAAAAATTTCATATAGTGAGGCAGTGAAAGTAGGAGCGATAGGAGATTTTGGAAACCTAGATCTTGAGTTTAGAGCCTAAAGTAGCGGATGGTAAAAGGATTGGTTCCCTTTCTTCTGAAGCTATCAAAGAAGCAGAGGGATGCTGGGATTTATGCATCTTATTGTATGTGGTTGGGTATAAACCATGGCTTAGAACTTTTGAGGGATATGCCAACAGGGTTTGGGTTACAAAGAAGCAGTTTTCAGTTCACTCAAGGAATAATGGATTCTTAGTAGTGAGATTTGGCTCTGAGGAGGATTGTAACAAGATTCTGAAATCTGGTCCCTGGTTCATAGACCGGAACTTGATCATCATGAAGCGACTGTCCCCGGATATGAGAACTGATAAAGATCTACTTACATCATTGCCTATGTGGGTCAGACTTCCTGGGTTAAGTTTTAAGTTATGGGGCAATAAGGCTATTAGCGCATTAACAAGTACCATTGGAATTCCCATAAAGATGGACGAGGCCACGAAAAATAAATCTGGATTAGCCTATGCTAGAGTTCTGGTAGAGATTAATGCTACTTATGGTATGCCTAACACCATTGAAGGCATGGATGACAATGGGAGGAGTTTCATTCAGGAAGTGGAATATGAGAACCCTCCTCCCATATGTGGCAAGTGCGTGTGTTTCGGACACGTTACTGATGAATGCCCAATGACCAAGTCCTGGGTTCCTAAAATGACCCAAGCGGCCAACTCCAATAAGGAAAGTTCTTTGGATCTAGGTCTTGTTGGAGGGGCAGATACTGTAAGGGAGGAAGGAGCAATTGAGATTTCTAAGGATCTCGAAAAGCAGGTGATCGATGGCTGTCCCCCTGATCCCCTTAATTCTGAACTACTACACGACGATAATGGAGTAACCAGTAATTTTGGGGTGGAGGTCTCATGTGGTGATGTTTTAACTGAAATCTTACAGTCAGAAGTACATCAAGAAAATCAAAACCTTATTGTTGACTGTCCACCTATAGATGGGTCTCGGGATAGGTACCAGAAAACTTCTAAGGAGCAGGAGACAGAAATCAGTGGAAAATTCATTTCGGATCAAAAGCAAACAGAAGTTTTTTCCTCGGATCAGAGTTCAGAAAGAGCTACATCCTCAGAAGAGCGCGGTGAGGGGGTAATTTCAGGAGCTTCAGAGTCAGAACCTGTTACTCTTACCGAAATAGGAGTCAGTGAAGATTGCTTCACTGTTCCTATGGCCAGGTCGGAAGTTCCTCCTGATCAAGGAACCAGTGAGCCATTCATTCCTGCGTCTCCAACTACCTCGGGAGCCAGAGTTCCGAGTACATCTCCTCTGAAGTCACCATTGACACACATAACTATTCTTAAACGCCCTTCGTCATCATCGGATTCTCCTTCTTTTCCAAACTCTTTATTTTCTAACGATATACTTATTGATGATTGTATTATTAATAATGTTAATTTTAGGAGAGGCACTGAATCTTGTATTGACTTACAGGTGCAAGATAATCTAGATCAGGATACAGGAATGACAGAAGTGGCAGAGGAACAGAATTCTTATGATAATGCAGACCCAGTTTAGGAGGTACTTGTGGAGCAACTTCTTCCGAAGCCTCAGGATATAGAGTTTGAGAATATTCAAAAGGATAAGCTTGTCCGAAAGAATCCTAAGTGGGTTCAGATGCTAGGCATTCCTATGGAAGACAAAGGGGAGTCTTCTAGTAGTAGGTCGTTAAGGACCCGCAATAACAAGGTTTCATAATGTCAGTAGCTTGCTGGAATGTTAGAGGGTTTCATAACCCCAACAGAATGGGAGAAGTGAGAAAACTTATTGATAAATATAAAATAAGTTGTTTTGGTGTTCTGGAAAATAAGTTGTTGTTTTCGGATATACTGAAGTTGGAAAGAGCGTTGGATGACAACTGGAAAATAATTAGTAACGTTTCTTCTTATTTTAAGTGCAGGATAATGGTTCTCATTGACCGAAATTCTTGGGATTTCAACTATATTAGTATGATTGATTAGCATATTACTATAGAATTGATCAATATTTCGAAATTCAAATGTAATATAACCTTTGTATACACCCATAATTTTGTTGAATTCAGGAAAAGATTATGGAAGAATTTACAGGAGGATGCAATCAATATTTATAGACCATGGCTGGTTCTTGGGGACTTTAATTGCATTCGTAATCCTTCAGAGAGAAAGGGAGGTAAGCCAGTGACATTTGGTAACTTGTTTGAATTAGATGATATGTCTAATCTTACTGGCCTTAATGAGATCAATATTAAAGGTTATGAATTTTCTTGGTGGTCTGGGCCGAGTCGAAACATATTTTCTAAAATTGACAGGGTTTTTGCAAACCTTGATTGGATTAATTATTCACAGAGTCATCTGTTGAATATTTGCCTCCTTCGGTGAGCGATCATAATGCCATTCTCGTTTCGCTTTTCATTAAGCCTAGGGATAAGAACAGACCTTTCAGATATATGAACCATTGGTCTTTATGTGATCTATACTTCCCTCTGATTGAGAAACACTGGATTACTAACAATACAGACAGACCTTTGTACCAAATCATCAGTATACTCAAGAATATCAAGAGAGAGCTTAAGAGTTGGAGTGCTAAAGCTCGTAATATTAAACAAGAGGTTAATGTTCAAAGAGAGAATTGTTCAAGACTTTAGAAACTTCTAGAAAAATCTCTTGTCATAAGTTAGCTTTGGAATTTCAAAATGCCAAGATAAATCTGGATTTAGCTCTTAAGAAAGAATTTTTGGTTGCCAAACAAAAGGCCAAATGTGATTGGTTGATGATGGGTGATGAGGCGTCTTCTTTTTTCTACGCTAAAATGTCTGGTAGAAGAAGTAGAAAGCGCTTGACCAACATTGTTATCGATGGAAAGGCAATTTCGGAAGATAAGTTTGTTGAATCGGCTATTGATTTTTTCAAACAAATCTTTAACCTTCCCTTATGTGAACACTTCCCTGAAGTTATTTGCAAAACGATTATTACTAAATACGGTGCCAATTTTTTGAATGATGGTATATCTTTGGAAGAAATTAAATTTGCATTGTGGGATATTAAAGATACTGTCTCTCCAGGTCCGGACGGTTTTAACTCGTTGTTTTTTAAGACTCATTGGAATCTTTCGAAGGACTTAATTTTTAAAGCTTTGAATGATATTTTTCAAAAGGGTCTTATAATCAACGAGTGGAATCATACTTTTATACACTTGATTCCAAAAAAAGACCACTCCACATGTATTTTAGATTTCAGACCTATTGCCTGTTGTAATACTTTATATAAGGTGTTCACCAAAATACTGTGTAACAGATTGGGCCCTTTTTTGGATAAGTTGGTGTCTCTGAATCAGACGGCATTTATCAAAGGCAGGTCAATTGGGGATGGAATTTTGTTTTCTCATGAAATTATCATGGGTCTCGGAAGAAAGGATAACAAATATATGTGCATCAAAGTTGACTTAAAGAAAGCTTATGATTCGATTAATCGATCTTTTGTTATACATATGTTAATTAGCCTGGGTTTCCCAGACAAATGGGTGAAAATTATTGAAAACATCATTAAAACTCCTACTTTTTCTATCATTGCAAATGGAGAAGCACACGGTTATTTCAAGAGCTCTAACAGGCTTAGACAAGGTGACCCGCTTTCCCCTATTCTTTTCTCCTTGGTTATGGAATATTTTACGCTATTGATGGATGGAAAAGTTAGGGATGGTCTTATTTCCCCAGTTACAGACTTTGATAATAAGTTGACTCACCTTATTTACGTTGACGACATTATTATTTTTACTAAAGCCAATTCCCAAACCGCCATTGCTATTAGTGATGTTTTTAGGATCATGAAGAAGGTTACTGGATTGGAACTAAGTTTTGAGAAATCTAACATTTTCTTTGGGAAAGGGGTGGATTGTTGTACTGATATTAGTACGATCCTCAATATTCAACAATCGGATCTCCCAATAAGGTATTTGGGTATTCCTTTGTCTAGTGCTAATTTGAGGGATAAGGATTGTTCTCCTTTAATAGAGAAGATCAAGGTAAGGATTGGTAGATGGGAAACAAGAATGCTTAGCCTAGCTGGGAGACTTGAACTTATTAAATCTACCATTTACCCTATAATACAATTCTGGATGCAATGCTTTTGTCTCCCAGCCTCTACAGTTCAAAAAATAAAACACTTGATTCTGAACTTTCTTTGGAAAAGTCGCAGCAGCAAGATTCCTTGGGAGATTTTGTGTAGGCAAAAAGAAGAAGGAGGAATGGGATTGAGAAATTTAGAGGAGATGAATCGAGCGTTATACATAAAACTGATTTGGAAAGTAATCAATTCAGAAGGAATTTGGGCGAAACTCATCCAATGTAAATATATTGGTCATAAAAGATTTTGGGAAATTAACCAGAGATTGGATGACTCGGGAGTGTGGAAATTCATTTTGAAGAATAGACAGGAAGCTTTGAACTGTCTTTCTCTTAACATTGCAGACGGTAAAACTACTTCTCTATGGTATGATCCATGGCTAAATGGAAGTACTATTATGGAACGTATCGGTAGAGACACAGCTTTTAGAACTGGTACGGAAAATTTGTCTCTCGGCAGGATTTTAAGAAATGGAGAGTGGAAGTGGGATTCGTATAGTTTTTTATTTCAAATACATGCAGATATTGAAGGTGTCAAGATTCACAATAATAGGGAGAGGGATTTCTGGACTTGGAAGTGTTCTAGGGATGGTTTGTATCAAAATTTAAAAAAGTTTGGAACACGGTTAGATCCAGTTTTGAAATTAAGTACTGGGCGCCTTTGGTCTGGAAAATAATTCACGTTCCTAAAATGGCGGTATGCCTGTTTAAAGCCATTAATGACTACCTATTAACAAAAGAAAGATTACTTCAGAAGCAGATAGTCGTGGACCAGAACTGCGTCTTTTGTAATAATCACATTGAAAATATAGACCATCTATTTTTTCAATGTAATTTTACAGAAAGTGTTTGGCTTTGGAGCAGTAAATTTTTTTTCCAAACACCGAAAAGTCTGTTTTCTTTCTCTTTGAAAGATGATTTACAGAAAATCGTTTCTTTCTCTAGGATAAAAAGTCTTAATTCAGATTTGTTCCAACTTTCTCTATCTTTTTGTGTTTGGCATATTTGGAAAGAAAGGAACGATAGGATTTTTCAGAATCGTATTACAGAAAGGTCGCAGATTTGTAACAAAATTTTCCAGACAATGAACATCAGAATGGCAAAATCAAAACATTTTAAGAACATTAATGGCACGAACGAAGCAATAGCATTGAAATGGGGATATACCTCCCAACGCTGAATTGGGGCATCATCTGTTTTATCATGAGTACTGTTCTTCTGCCATCATCCTGCTTCTATGTTTCTTGGTTCCAGGTTTCGCGAACCTGTATTATTTACAGTATCCTCACCTCCTCTCACTTTAGTTACATATTAATTTATAATTAACAATAAACATTGAATTAGTTTATAAGGCTGTGGTTTTGTAGGCTGATGCGAGTGCTTGCAATCCAGACCTGGGCAAAAAAGAATTTTTTAGCTTGAGTTAAGAGATTCATTTTGAAGGACTTTTTCAGATTATCACCTGCCCTGCAATTTTCCTTGGCTTGCTAGCATCTTCTGATTCTCGATAGCAGTCTTGATTCCTAGAGTTGCAGTCATTACAGATCTGGATGGAAATGCAAAGGAAATTAATTCTCATATAGACTAAAGAAGTTTCCTCGTTGGGTATAAGAGACTTATCTTGATTATCTCTTCTCTGTTCTTCATGAGGAATGATGGATTCTAGATCTGCTTCAATATTAGCTCAGATCTGGAATCAGTAAACGAGGTTTCGAGCAAAAGTTGACCTTGAAGTGATTTAGGCTGTTCCGAGCGCTTGTTATCCCGGTTCTAGTTGGAATCTCGCTTCTGTCCTTTGTTTCCTTGATGCTGTTCCCCTACTGTTTCAAAAGAAATATGTCAGTTTTTCTTTTAAAGCTTAAAGACTTCTCATTTCTTAGGTGTAAGAGACTTATCTGCTGAGATCTGTATGTTTCTCCACGAGGAAGCGCTGGTTCATGGACTTGATTTGATGGAAGTTCCGTTCTGGAAGTAACAGAGGATGCCTCGAGTACCAATCGACTGTTATCAGTTACTTCGAGTTGCTTTTTGTTCACCCTTGCTCACCGCCATTATTATTCTTTTTTAGTTTCTCGTTCAAGAAGAGTGAATGTAATAAATGAAGTTGATAAAGAGCCTTATTGCCTTTTCTACGTTAAGTTCTATCTAGAAGTTTCTGGTAGCTGCCCTTTGCTAGGTGGGCTTTGGGCCGAAAGTGATGAACGTTTAGATTGGGTCTGTTAGTTTTGTTTCTGTCTTGCTTTGTGGCTTTGTATATAACTTGCTTATAGTTCTTTTTCAATAGAAAAGTTTGAACCCGCATTACAGAAAAAAATTATGCTAACAAATCATCCAGTGATTAACTAAAATTAATTAAATTTAATTAATTAACTTAAACTAATCAAATTTAACTCAATTAATTACATTGAGTAATTAATTCCTTAATTACTTCCATTAAGTAATTATACTTAACCAATTTCATAATTGATTATCCTTAATTAATTAATCTAATTAATTATTAATATTAATCACATTAATTAATTATTTAATAATCCTAGTTAATGGCCTTCATTAACTATTAACAATTCTTTAATTACTTTTCTTAATTAATTAAGCTTAGATTAATCATTATTAATTACAAATTAATTTATCCTTAATAACCAATTAATTAACCACTAATTATTTAATTAATTTAAGTTTTAACTGTAACTTAATTAATCTTTAATTACTTGATTAATTAATCTTTAATCATTAATTTAAAATCTAATCTTATTTAATTAATGATCCTTAATTACAAATTGATTATTCCTTAAATAATTAATCTTAAACCTTAATTAATTGATTTAAAACCCTTAATTACTCAATTAATCCAAATTATTAATTAAATTTATTAATCTATTTTAATTAACTTAATAATTTAATGAATCATAAATCATTAAATTCTATTTATCTTTAAGATAAAACTTTACTCTTATTAATGATTAAATTATCATTAACAAAACATTTAAAACAATTTACTTTCAAATTTAGTTCAAATTTCATTTTAAATTTAAGATTTAAAAATGAATACAAATTTAACTTTAACTAAGTTTTAAACAATTTAAAAACCTTTTAAATCTCATGTTAAAGAGATACTTACCTTATAAAAGAAGTTTAAAAGAATTTGAAACCAAATTCATTTTTAAATCTAAACTATTTAAATTATGCTTTAAACATTCAAAGTTGTTTAAAACATTTTAAATTTTCAAAACTTATTTATCTCCAAACTAGGATTCAAACTAAACTTGATTCCAGATTTAAACTTAGATTTAAAACTCTGTTTAAATCTTTACTTTCAGATTTAAAAATCATTTTATAAAATACTTTAACAATTTTAAGTTGTTAAAAACAATTCATTTTAAAAACTTATTTATTTAAAACTAGGATTCAAACTAAACTTGATTCCAGATTTAAACTTAGATTTAAAACTCTGTTTAAATCTTTACTTTCAGATTTAAAAATCATTTTATAAAATACTTTAACAATTTTAAGTTGTTAAAAACATTTCATTTTAAAAACTTATTTATTTAAAACTAGGATTCAAATTCATTTTGAATCCATACTTTATAACTTTGATTTTAAACTTTGCTTAAAATCTTGTTTCAAATTTTAAATCCTGTTTAAAATTTAAAACAGACAGGTTAAAATCCTAATTCGATTGCCATCGTCACCACAATGCTAAGATCAACTTCCTGATAATTTTTCCTTAATCTCCGATCACTCTTCCACCTCCAGGAAGAACCCCGACCTCCACAATCAAGTAGATCACCAGAAAATCCCCAATTTCCTATATTCTGATGAACTAGAACTGCTCATTCAAAACTTAACTAAAAATTATGATTTTTGTTTTAAAAATCATGTTTTAGTTTAGGTATTCGATTTATATTCCTGAAACAATGAATTACCAAGTTTGGATTTTAACTTATATTAAATTTGCTTAGTCATTTTGATTTCCAGGTAATTTCCAGAGACATTCCTCTATTATTTTAACTTAAGTTTAATTTTAAACATTTATCTATGCTAAAACAAACAACTTTTGTTTGTAAATTAAATCCTATCAAAGACTAGATCAAGTGGTAATGGATTTAAATGAAATCTTGAGCCTGGAAAACAAAACAAGAACAGTGTACACATATATACAACAACATGTACACTATATAACCATATATATATTCACAGCAGATATTCACTTATACATACTTATCACAGAGATTAATATGTAACCATATTCATATATTTAAACTTGTTAAGAGTGATGTTACTCACAGATTTGAGAAGGCAGAACAGAGCACATTTTTGAAATAGCTTTGAAAACTGCCAGCAAAAATCTCTTTTTGATCTTCATTTTTGTGTTGAGTTGAATTGTTGTTTAAGTTTGAGATGAAATAAAGCTTCAGTTGTAGTAAAATTTCTGGAATGCTAAGTCTTTTTTTTAATGAACGAAAAGAGATAGAGAAGATTGATATAGAAAAGAGTTTACAGGATGATATTATTTACTGGTACAAAAATGTTCAAAGATTTTTCTTTCCTTTGGAGGCTGATATGATCCTATATGTGTACTAGAGATGTTAGCATTTAATGTCATTGTCCCTTGTGTCTACATACTTATCCTTTATTTAAATTTCGTACGTACTTATATGATTGTTTATTTTTTTCTTTTCAAGTGTACATACTTATCCTATATTTCCTGTACAACATGAATATTTTTTTTCCCTTATGTCTTACAGCCTTGTATCTACATGAATTCCTATAGTTAACATATTGTTAAAATTTATGTAATGTGTTTACTTATGTGCTTACATAAACATATATTTTACCTTATATATATTTATTTCTAACTTAAATACTTATTGTCTTGTATTTCTCTATATATATTTATTTATTTATTGTTTATTTCTTCTTAAAGTTTAAGTATCAAACATTTACTTTATATTCATATTTTATTTTATGCTTACATTTAGTATTGATAAATATGATCTAGTTTAAATATTATTTCTAGATTACATCATCACACACACACATATATATATATATAAATCAAATATCAATAAGGTAAAGCTTTACTCTAATGTAAATAAAAATAGATTTTATTTTAAAATATTAAAACACTCCATCTTTAAATTCCAAATCATAGTTTCTTATGTTTATAATCATATAGTTGCTTATAAAATAGCTTTGAAAAGTTATATATCAAAATTTCCAAATTACCAAAAATATTAGAATTATAAAATATGCCTTATTAATTTAAATTTAAAACAAAGCTCATCTATTTACAATATATATAAATACATATACATTATAAATAGAAAACAATTTATTAGCTTTTAAAAAGATAAAATCACCAATTAAATATTTATTAAAAGAAGATTATTAAGTCAATTTAAATTTATCAACAAAAAATTATCAAATCAATTTAAATTTCAGTACAGATTATTAAATTGATATTGCCAAAAATTCCAGGATATCACACGGTCATAACCAACCTTTATCCGAGGATCCTCAACACCAACAACCACAAAGTAATAAATTTGCAGAAACCACATAAGTTAAGTATCTGGGCTTCATACCATGATACCACCTTTTTCCAGAAGGAAATGGACATACCCTCAGGGGCGCTACCCCCAATAACCTTGCCGCATCCTTCCTGTTTCGACCATTCCGGGGTGTGAGGTCCGACGAAGTCTCGTCCACAAAGCTACGCTTTTCACAAAAGCCATGCTTCGATCAACAAATGATCAGCAACACTTAGCATGCCACATTACCAAATTGGGAATGTATCACTAGTAACCATCAACTACATAACCTCTGAGCTCATACGTCTCAGAGAAGGGTGTTAAGCTAAGAGAATAAATTCTCCGCCACCAAACAGAAATGTATTTGATAGAAACCAGCTTTACATCTCAAAGTGTAACGTCAGACATACATCCATACAAGTCTGTTTCGGTTTCGAACAGAACCGAAGGCACTTCAAAGAAGCCCTTGCAATCCGGGTATCCACAATCCCAATTGGACTCCCCATCACATATGGAGATGTCTATACCGGCACGACTCTGTGCAGAGACATTCGACATGTAATCCTTTCATTCTCGAAAATACCCGGTCTTCAGCGCCATCTTCAAATGCTATCCATTTCGTCGTATCATTATTCGGAATGGGTTTTATGACATAAAGTCCTCTCCCGGCTAAACCGAATAATGAGCGCTAATTTTAAAATCATATGAATATATTGGGATCTCAAATAAGTCACAACATATTTCCCAAAACCTTCCTTTTAAAATGGTTTAAACAAATTTCCACTTTAATCTTTTAAACAAAAGATTCACCCTTTAAGATTACTTTAAATTTAAAACAAAGGTTCACTAATCTTTCACAAAGATTCATTCATAGCTTTCAAAACAATTTACATTTTAAATTTGAAATCCTTTCACAAAACTGGAAATTCTTTCCTTGATATAAAAGCTATTATTATTTGAAAACAAAGAGTTTTTGTTTTAGAAAAATTCGATCAAATATGCACAAGTTATGGCCTTTAAAGTATAAACTTGGGTTAAATTTAAATTCCCAAAATAATACATTTAAAATACTTTAAAGATGGTTTAAAAATCCATATATATATTATATAACTTATAGAACACTTTCAAACCATTATTTCCCAAATAATTTCAAAACTTAAACAAGATATATTATATTAAAACTAAGTTCCAAATTTCAAAACTTCCTTTTCAAAAGCTTTCCATATTCAACTCAATTTTTCTTCCAAACTAATTGGATTTAAAATTAAACTTTTAAAACCATTTTATCATTTTGAATAAAATAATATTAAATTCAAAATATCTGTGACTTAACCAATTTCCTCGTGAAATCCATATTTGTGTGTGTGTGTGGTGTAGTCCAGGGGTTTTACACAACAGTACAATATCATCAATCATCATAGATTCAAGCACAGCAATACTGATAAGCGGTATAATCCTATAACGCTTATCTTTCATTCACAGATTCACAGATAAATATGTAAATTCAACACAGATAAATAATTTACACACGGCTCAATTCAAACAATTTGCATCACAGAATATTACATATCAGAGATATCAAACAATTCAAAGCATTCAATAGAATCCAATCAAACATAAGTAAGATCAATTCATTATCTGATTCTAATTAACTTAAACCAGATTAATTACTTATGAGTAAATTACTAATCCTGGTTAATTAACATTAATTAATTATAAACCATTTTAATTAATGAAATTAATTAATCAACCTTAATTATCCATCTTAATTAAATTTTCTTAATTAATTAATTATCCTGAATTAATCACATTAATTAATTAACCTTAAGTTAATTACATAATTAATTAACCACTAATAAAAGTAATTATCTTTTAAATCATAATTTAATTAACCTTTAATCATTAATTAATTACCCTTTAATTACTGATTAATTATCCTTAATTATTAATTAATTAATCCTTAATTATTAATTAATTAATTCTTAATCACTTTCATTAAGTAATTATCTTTCAATCATAAATTAATTAACCTTTAATTAATTCACCTTTAATCATTAATTAATTAACCTTTAATTAATTAATTATCCTTTAATTAATTACCCTTAATTAATTACATTTATTAATTAATCACTTTAATTAATTAACTTTAATTATTTTCATTAACTAATAAATCTTTAATTACTTAAGATTTTAATCAGTTAAAAGATAAACCATTTATCTTTATTATTTTGATTATCATTTAATCCTTATTTAATAACCTTTGGAAATAAACATCATTAACACATTAATTAACTTAAAACCTTTAAGTTGGATTAATGATTAGAAAAACATTTCTTTTCTCAATTATTCACTTAATTACAATAATTAAGTTTATTTAAAATAAACTTTAAAACAAAGGTTATATATATATATTTAAAACACTTTAAACTTAATAAATTTTAAATAATTTATTTTAAAACCTTTAGTTAATTCCAAACTTAAATAAAACATTTATTATTTTAAAAGAATTAATCAAGAAAGTGTTTAAACTTAATTTGATTTAAATTTGGAAAACTTGTTTTATTTTC
Source organism: Allium fistulosum (assembly GCA_030737815.1). Lineage (NCBI taxonomy): Eukaryota > Viridiplantae > Streptophyta > Magnoliopsida > Asparagales > Amaryllidaceae > Allium > Allium fistulosum. The sequence continues at coordinate 98,928,312 of CM060906.1, read as the reverse complement.
AAAACTTAAACTGTTACAACCCTTACCCGAGACAAACTCGAGCAAATCAAACAAAACCCCGAGCCCAACCTTTATTTCCCCCGAGTACGACTTCGAGTTGAACCACCAACAACCCCGAGCCAATATCCTTCTTCCCAAATTACAGCAACCAAATCAAACCCTGACTTCGACGTGTACGTGCACGTGCACGTACACCAGAGCTTAGATCGTCTCCGACCAACCTCGCCCACCTCGACACGTCGACCTACCCTAGCCTCCCAATCACCCCGAGTCACCAATTTTGCCGAAACCCAAAATAGAGCAATTCGATCGAGTACTGGAACCCAGCATCATCCAAAAATCTGCCTCGAACTGCCGACGCCGACCACCCGCGTTCCTGAAAATCCGGCCACACCCTCTCCGGCCATCCACGCAGCCTTTCCCCCTGGTCTGATAAGCTCCGATCATCCAGAGACGCCACAGCAGCACATTTCCCGACCTCAACCCGTTTTAGGTTCTAAACCCTACTCTGACCTATCGCCACCGCCACAGTGGCTGAGAAAACCTCCACCCATTTTTCCCAGACTCGACAACTCCCTAGCTACCTTCAGTCGAAACCCCAACCACCCCGAGTACCTCGATCACCAGAAAAACCCAAAAGTTCAATTTCTGGTCACCTTCGAAATACACACTCGATACAACACTAAAAATTGTGATTTAACTTCTAAAATTCATGATTTTTGATAACAAAATAGATTATAAACCTGAAACCATGAATTATTTAAGTCGAGAATTTGATATGTTTGCAATTTCCATTGTCTTACTAAGTTTCCAGATAATTTTCAAACTTATTATGCTTAATATATTTTTAAAACTTAGATTATGTATAAACAAACATTTCTTGTTTGAAAACCTAAGCCTAACAAAGATTAGATGAGGAGATTTAGGAATCTTGATCTAAATATAAACTCTGTAACCATAAACAGAGATGAACCAGACATATCAGACATGCACAGTTATATCACCCATTTTTATCAACATGCAAGGCAAATTCACACAATCATTCAAGCACATTCCAGATCATACTTCAATCATTAATCACAATATCCAAGGATATAGACAGATATAAGGGAGTTTGCTCACCTGGATGTTGTTTTGAACAGAGAGCAGTTTTATAATTCCTAATCTGGAAGTGTTGTTAATTTGACCTGAACTTTGATTTTTTTATCTTGAATCCTGAATGTAACGACCCTGAATTTTTGACATTTGAAATGTGAATATTTAATTGAGTTTAAATATTCGAATGATAGTTTGATTTGAAATTCGAATATCAGAATGAATGTGGCAATTAAATTATTGAATTTAATTTACTAAAGTTGAGTAAAAAATTGAATCTTCAGTTTTAAGCTGATTAAAAATATTTTCAAGGCTTAGAAAATTCATATTGATAATTCTGAAGGTAATAGAACTCTCAGAATTGAATTTGAAACTGTTTTGTTCAGTTTTGAAATTTTATAGTTTAATCGATATTTAAAAATAGCGTTCCGAGGCACAGTCTCGGAATTCGACGAAACCAGTTCCACTGGATCCATAATATTGTATTATTATCGGATTTAAACTTTTGTAATGTTTGGAGTTGTTGTGTGAGCGTGTGATAAGCAAACGCACTGAAATTAAATCGGAAATTTAATATTTTAACTAGTCCAAAAAGCTATCTTCTCCATATGATCGAATTTGGACTCGGAACCTTTTCCATTGTGTTCGGAATAGGCATATAACATTACGAACGCCTAGCGGCACGTCTCGATAGGAGGTCGAGTTTTTGTGTTGCAAAAATTCGAGACGATATAAATATATATATATAAGCGTTGACCAGTTAAAGCTATATCAACATCAGAACTTTATTTGGCCTTAACTCAGATTACTGCAGCAAGGTGTGATTTGTACGCAAAGCAATTTCTTCACGCAACCTATCTCTTCAATTAAATCGAAACTGTTCTTCTCATTTTAAAATAAGATTCCCCTCTTTATTTTATTTTCACTCAGAACCGAGAAAAATAAATAAAACAATGGCCGCTACTTCAAAAATTTATGGAGACCGTAATAATCAAGATTGGCCTCTCCTCTCAAATTTTTTATCGACGTATTGTTATTTATCATTCCTCGAATTCGATTGGGTGAGGTTCGTTCGTAGCGCGACGTCTAGGGTTTCGAAGGCTTCGCGGTTGGGTCGTATGACGTCGCATGTGGCAGATGCTCGATCGCGTGAGTGGGCAGGAGGCGTCGCGACTGGGTGATTGGGGGTTTCGATCGCAACTAGGCGAAGGCGACTTTTGCAAGGGGCTGCGAGTTCAAATTCGTCCGAACGAAGTTGGGGTTCGCGTATTTGGAATCTCGATGGGAGGGCAGTGGACAAGCGCTCGAATGCGAGTTTGAAGCATCGTCGATCGATGCTGAAAATTGATCCTTGCATTGACGCAACTCGATTGGGCGAACGACAGGAAATTAGCATCCAGGGTGCTCGATCGATGAGGTAACGATTCCTATTCATGAATTTAATATTGGATAAGTGTTACATATATATGCTGAGAAAGGAAGAAAAGTAATTTAGAAAAATCAGATTTTTACAGATCTATATATCAAAGAGGACATGGTTACAGTAAGATAAAGTTTTAATCAATTTTAAACTTTTAATTAGTCTTAATTTAATTTCAATCTGAAATTTTATATGTACATGTATAGAAAACAGAATGTATATATATATATATATATTAGAAAGAGATTTTATTTTAGGATTTAATAAATATATGTTAAAGAAGGATGCAAAACATTTTTTATTTTATAAAGTTCAGTATGTATATGTAAACGGGAAGTGTATATAGACAAGATCTGGAAATTTAGAAGTTTATATAAAAGTTAGATTTTTGAAATCTATAATTTATACTATAAGTGTATATGTAGTTTCAAAAGAAAAGAAAATATTTTTGTTTCAAATCAAATTTTAATTTTAAAATTTAAATCATTGGCTAATTAAATTTATCAAATGAAATTTGATTTTTCAATTGATTCGAATATTAATAAATTGTATAATTGTTTATACAAGGTCAAAAACCGTGAAATCAAGTCGGAATGAGAATGGACTGCAAATTAAAATAAAGGTGAGATCTTCTCGCTCAAATTGAAAGTTGGATTTGCAGTTATTGATTGATTGACTATTTGGATGTGATATAGTATATATAGTAGTATATATAGCAATATAAATATATTGGAATATGTATATATTGGTGATTGATTTTCCCGCATTATATAGCGGATGAGACCCTATGCGCCGCATAATAGCGGATGATATTTTATAAATCCCATATACCGCGATATTCCACCTCGAAGTGGAATTGGTATTGTGCTAACGTCTGTGGATGCAGGGAAACAGGTTGGAGGGATCCAACTGGATTCCTCAAATTATATGAATTTGTTTCATATATTGTATGAATTTGTTCATATGCTGTGTGATTATTTATTTATAATCTGTGAATGATTATATTTGTGATTGAATGTGTTAAAGGCTATAATTTAGCCGAATGTATTTTTGGTATCGTTGGATACCAGAAATAAATAAATTGGATTTTTGAAATTAAAGTATGAAATTTTAAGTAAATTCTTTTGAAAGAATTGGTTGAATTTAAAAGAAGGATTTTAAAAGCATAAAGTTGATTTTTGTAATCCAATCGAATTATTTCCACATTATGGGAAAAGGTTTTTTATAAATGGATTTTGAATAAAATTATTCGAAAGTTGGAAAATTTATTTAAAATGGAATTTTAAATGGTTTAGGAGAGATAAAGGAATTTATTTTCAAAAGTGATAAATTTGTTTGAAATCCAATTGATAATTGATTTGGTATTTGAAAATAAATATTTGGGAAATCGATATGAAAATTTATTTGGTGTTGAATAAAAAAAATTGATTTGTGTTGAAATAAATTGGAAATCGATTTGTAAAATAATTTGGGATTTGGAAATAAACTTAGAAATCGATTTGTAAAATGATTTGGTGATTGAAATGAATTTGCAATCAATTTGGAAATTGATTTGGTGTTTGAAAGTGAATCTTTGGAAAACAATTTTTGAAAATCGTATATAAGTGGATATTTGGGAATTTTGATTCAAAAATGGAATTTATAAAGGAAAGGGAAAAAAATTTTAAAAATAAACACTGATTTATTTTTAAAGTGTGGAAATAAATTTACTGATTGGGATGTAAATTTGAAATAAATCGATAAGGATTTATTTAATTGGTTTAAATGGACCATTTTGAGATGAAGTGTGAAATATGATTTGAAAATTGGTTTTCACAGTGATGAAGTGTGGAAAATATATGTCTTGTGAAGATATTTGAAAATTTAATAATTTGGGAAAAATTATTTAAATTGGTTGATTGTTGTGAATGTTGTTGATAGTTAAATAACCGACTATCAATATTTGCCTTTGAAATGGCACTTGATTTGTTTTTAAGACAAACGCTCACTAGTCGGGTTAGCCTGGAAAAGACCTTTGTGTCATATAACCCATTCCGAATAGTGATACGTCGTGAATGGATAACATTTAAAGACCGGTGTGAAGACCGGGTATTTTTGAAAATGAAAGGACAACCTGTCGAATGTCTCTGCACCGAGTTGCTCCGGTATAGAGATTTATATCACTCTTTTTGTGATGGGAAGTCCGGACGTGATTAGTGAATACCCGGATTGCAAGGGCTTCTTTGGAAGTGCCTTCGGTTCCGTTCGATCCCGGAACGGACTTGTATGGATATGTGTCTGACGTTACACTTTGAGATGTAAAGCTGGTTTCTATCAAATACATTTCTATTGGTGGCGGAGAATTTATTCTCTTAGCTTAACACCCTTCTCTGAGACGTACGAGCTCAGAGGTTATGTAGTTGATGGTTACTAGTGATATGTAATGACCCAAGATTTTAGGAATTTATCCTGAAAAATATAAATGAATTTAAAATGATTTTTAAATAAATTTTAAAGGAGGAATTGATATAGCTTGATAATGTATCAGAATGTGTGTACATGTGTGCACAGGGTATACACATGAACTAAAGCTAAAATCTCTGAACTTTAAGAATAAATACATATTGATATGTATGGGAATATATATATATATATATATTAAATCTTTAAAAGCTGAATGCATAAGTAAATATAAATGTATGTATGCTACTGAATATTTTCTCAAGTATACATGTGCATATGTGTGTGTGTCAGTATAGAATGATGTATGAATATATATATAGGTGGGAATACTAATTATTTCAGAAAGACTTATATATATAAATATATATATATGTGTTAATAAAATACTAGAGTTTAAGCTAGTGAAATAAAATATACAGACACATTTTAATATAAGTAGGAATGAAAAGAATGAAGAAATAAAAAGGAATAATTCTCTTATAAATAAATGAAGGAGGTACATACCATTTACATGAAAGCTAAAAATAGGAAAATAAGATAAAAACAGAGAAGTTCTTGGTATAGGCAGAATTAGAAAAGTGTATTAAATAAATAACAAAACCAAGTCACATTTTTAGCATGATTGTAGACAAGGGGGAAAAGTATTTTCTGAAAAGCAATTTCTGAAAGAAAAATGTAACCACTTTTCTCTTCACCCAAATTAAGCCGGGAAGGGGTAAAAACTTTGGGTTTAAAATGCAGAAAACATGATTTTCTGGTGGGCAAAAATGGACTTAGCCAATACCCAAAACCCTAAGAGAGACCCTGCATATATATATATGTATATGCAGCAGCCTCCTCTTCTCCTCAGAAAAGAATTTTGGAAAAAAAAAAAAGAAGAAAAACAATACCACCGAAATCATAAGACAAGGGAAGAAAGAAAGCTTGAGGATAAGAGCAGGAGTTCATCAGTTAATTAAGGAAACAAAGGAGAGAGCTAGGTGAGAAAACTCACTCAAAAATCTAAGGCAATAAGTCCTAATGTAGGCAGCCAGATAAAAGTATTTTTTTTAAAAGAGTATTTTTATATGTATATGTTTATCTGTGAATTTAAATCTGAATATGTTTTGATTTTCTTTGATTGATCACTTGTTTTATTATAACAAAGTTTTATGTGTTGATAGTATACATATCTGTTTATACACTCAGATCTCTGATATGTTAATATTTAGGGATATAAACAAATACCCAGAAAATAAAATGTTGAGAATAGGCAAGTAGTATTGGTTTTGGCTTAACCCAGAAAAATGCAAATAATGTTGAGCTGCAATATACTCATGTATAAGTGCTGAGGCTTGAAATAGAAAGGAATTAGGGGTGCAATAGGGTTGCCTATGTGCTGATGCTCCTGATTCAATAAAATACATAGCAAACAAAATTTTGTGATTCAGTGAAACCAGATTATTCTGAGTTTAACTCAAGCACAAATGTTTGCAAAAGATCCCAGAAGCTATAAACCAATGTTAGTTGCCTAAACTCCTTTTAAAATACCAAGATGAATACATGTATATACAGAACCTTATTTTGTAATCACAAATGGTTGTTGCTTGTCTGTCTCTGTATAATTATGAATAATATGAGATGCCATGTTATGGATGTTTTAGCTAATGAAATGAATCACTGAATGGTTTTGCCATGAACAATCAAGAGAGTTATTATTAACTTGAACCTGATTAGGAAATTGGGGTCAAGAACACTGCAGGAATGACTTGTGTGCTTGAGTAACATAAGTTGACACATGGCTTGTTTAAGTCCTGAGATCTTTGTGTAATGGAGTGAATTAGTTCATTACAGTGTGTCCATTGATTCATAAATATTGCAGGTGAGACCAAGGATAGATAAATATACCAAGGAAGTAATACTTGAGCAGATGAGAAAACTAGAGTTTTTCCCAGATTTGAAATATGAGTATTGAATGAGTGATTTAACTCATATTAGTTATTTTTCCTGTTTGGTATGAATGATTGTTTGTCTATGATTGAATTGTATGCTTGAATGTATGTGCTATTTATATATGTAGTCTCTGGGAAGAAAATTTAAGTGTGCACATGCACAATGACACAGAGCATGCACACAAGTATTTACCTAATTCTAAAGGACAGAACCTCATGTATTTGTACTTAACTTGATTCTAAACTAATTAACAAATTGCTTTTGTGAATTTTCTCATACCAGACATGTGTCTGACCCTAGTGTGCTAATGGCATCTGGGGTGTCTCATTTAAAATGAGGCAGTTTCCAATGCTTTTTCAGGGAATGCAGCAACTAAGTAGGAGTAGGAGCAAGGCCTTGAGAAGAAGATATAGCATGCTAAATTTAGTTAGATAAGAGCCTAAATGTTGAAATCTGCATGTATTGACAATTTGAATTGCTACTTGTATTAAGTGTTGAATATTGGATGGTTATTTTGTTAGAAGATTGACTTGTATCTGGAAACTATGAACTAAGTTGAGAATCTGTTATGTTTAAAAAGAATTTTAATCAAATCTTGTAAGTAGATTAGCAAGTACACCATGTTAAAATTGAATGATTACATTTTATAAATGCATTAGTCAATCATGAATCTTTGAAAAGGATTAAAGTTTTGGAAAAGCAGGATAGTTGATTTCAGAAGCTTAAATGTTTTATTTTCTAATATAGCATATGTATGCAAAAGAAATAGGTATAAGTTAAATGTTTTGTATGGCTGCAAGGTTCCTATAGTTAAACTAGTTTCATACAAATGTCTCATGTACTATATTTTTAAGAAAGGATTTGTAACAAGGGAAGAGTAAGACAGATTCAAATAGTTGAAGATATATATGCACATAACATGTTTAAGTGCAGATTTTGCCACACCTTTTCCTTTGTATTTGAAATAAGAATCTGAATTTTACTCAGATTCTAACCAAATGCATTTTAAATGCCAGACAAATCTTATAAGAAGAATTACAAACCTGGAAAATGATAAACACTCTTATCATTCAATCATGTAGCCTTCCAGGTTATAGGGATAGGATTCAATAATGATTAAGCAAGGATTATTGTTTTGTATGATGGATTTTAGGCAAAAATAAAATATATATATGCAGATTTAGGTAGATAACAAGTTTCAAAATTGCACAGAAGAAAAATGAAAAAAAAAATGAAAACCAAAAATTGTGTTTGAACCGACCAGCATAGCACTCGAACTCGTGACCTTGCATGTATAAGTTAGGCGCGTTTCCATTACGCCTAGATGTTGCTTGTGTTTCCTTAGGATCCACTTTATTTTATACTGATTTTGACACTATTCAGAACTTAACACAAACACCTATATTAAAAGCTTGTTTACTACTGATTATTTCTTGATCACTTCTTGGTTAGTATAAACAGACTAATGTGTTTGTTTCCAGTGGATTGTTTGATCAAAAAAAAAATATATATGAAATAAATTAGCAATCCAACATCCTCTTGTTTTTTTTAAAACTCTGATTCAAACAAGAGAGGCATATGCATCCTCACATGTATGTGCTTATTTTTGTGAATGTACTGATATATTTATATTGGTTGATTTTTTTGTGATCCTGGATATATTTAGGTTTATTGGAGAAAGATATTGACCCTAAGAATTATATTTACAATGGATGATATATCTATATATATATATATCCTCTTTACCTTAAAAAAAAAATCCCTTATGAAATTAGAGTATAATTAGGAGGGTCATTTCAGTTGGTATCAGAGCTATGTTATTCAACATAGTAGAAGTAAGGATCAAGTCCTTAGATAGAAATAAAATTAAAAGGAACTAAATATTAAACTAACCAGCTATGTAAATTATTATTAGCAAACTATGGTAGGGAGACCACCAAATCAGGGAGCAGGATCTTCCCATGCACCACCATTGGTCAATCTGCAAGACTTAGTGAGAGCATTTAGGGATGGGGCAGGACAAAGGCAAGAAAATCCCTATGAAGAACTCTCAAAATTGCTTAAGACATATACTCATTTAGGAGGCAAAAGCTTTGAAGGGACAGAGAGTATCATGGAAATTCAAACATGGTTGAGAACATTGGAAAGAATTTTCAATGACATGCAACTTGATGATCAAAGAAAGAGGCAAGTGGCTTCAAGACAGCTAAAGGGAGTAGCTTTAGGCTGGTGGGAAGTAATCATTGCAGGAAGGAATGAGAATGAAATCACTTGGAATCAATTCAAAGAGATGTTGGAAGCAAGGTTTGTACCAGCATCAGCAAAGACTACCTTGCTAGAAGAATTCATTAGGCTTAGACAAGGAACCATGACTGTCACAGAATACACTCAAAAGTTTGAGGGACTTTCCACATATGGAGCAATGCTTGTGGCAGATGAGGCATCTAAAAATGATAGGTACATAAAGGGTCTGAACCCAGGACTTAGCAGAGCCATGTTACCCTATGCAGACAAGACTTTTGATCATGTGATAGACTTAGCTTTGAGGTTGGAGCAGCATGACAAGGAAAGGGAGAAGTTCAGAAATTTTAAGAGCAATAATAACAAGAAAGGTAAGGGGAGGTATCACCCTTATGATAAGAAGAAAGAAGAGGCTAGTAACAAAAGCACTGGAGATGTCAAGGCTAAGGAAGACAAGAAGAAAATTGTGTGCCATCAGTGTGGAAAGGAAGGGCATATCAAACCAAAATGTCCAGAATTGAAAGGAGGAGCTTTCAAATGCTACCTATGTGGGAAAGAGGGGCATATGAAGAGGAATTGTCCTGAGTATAAACAGCAAGGCAAATTGGCAAATTTGGAAGGAAAAGGCAAAGCCACAGTGGAGAGTAACACTGTAAACCATAGCCAAGTGGAAGGTACATTATTTATTTGTACCATACCCATAACAGTAGTATATGATACTGGGGCAACTCACTCCTTAATTTCTTATGAACTGGTTAGAATGCTAAAACTGAATTGCATATTGGTTGAAACCCCATTGCATATACACAGTCCATTGGGGAGTTCTAGTGTTTTAAATATGATTTGTGTGGATGTGGGATTAAACATAGGGGGAAATATTTTTATTTCCAATTTATATGTTTTGAATTACCCAAATATAGGTGTTATATTGGGGGTAGACTGGTTAAGGCAATTTAAAGCCATAATTAATTTAGACTCATCCACCATATCATTGCAAAATTCTAGAGGCCAGAGAATCACAGTTTTATGTGAGGTAGCTAAGGAAGGAAAACTATATCATTTAGTTGACTCAGAAAAAGATTTCAGTGAACTAAACATTGAAGAAATTCCCATAGTCAATGAATATTTGGATGTGTTTGGTGAGGTCAAGGGTATTCCACACCATAGACCAGTAAAATTCCAGATCAATCTTGTTCCAGGAGCAAGCCCAGTGATTAAAAAGCCAACTAGAATGGGGCCAAATGAACTAAAAGAATTAAAGAAACAGTTAGAAGAATTGGAAGAAAAGGGTTTTATAAGACCAAGTAATTCTTGCTGGGGAGCACCAGTGGTGTTTGTTAAGAAGCAAGATGGCTCTTTAAGACTCTGCATAGATTATAGAGAATTAAACAAAGTAACTATTAAAAATAAATACCCATTGCCAAGAATAGATGATCTTTTTGATCAATTAGCAGGGGCAAAAGTATTTTTTAGGCTAGACTTAGCATCTGGTTTTCATCAAATGAAGGTGGAAGAATCAAGCATCAAGTACACTGCCTTTAACACTAGGTATGGGTTGTATGAATTTTTGGTTATGCCATTTGGCTTGACCAATGCACCATCTTATTTTGTAGATTTAATGAACAGAACCTTTAGGGATTGTTTAGACAAGTTTGTGCTTATTTTCATAGATGACATTTTGATTTATTCCAAGACAGTGGAAGAACATAAGCATCATTTGCACCTAGTTCTGTCTAGGCTAAGGGAAAAAGATTTAAAGGCAAAATTTTCAAAATGTGTGTTTTGGAAGGAGGAAGTACATTTTCTTGGCCATGTTATATCTGCCAAAGGAATTTCTGTGAACCCCAATAAAATAGTGGCTATTCAAGCATGGAAGAGGCCAAGCACTGTGAGTGAAGTGAGGTCATTTATGGGGATGGCAGGATATTATAGAAGGTTTATAAAAGATTTTTCAAAAATTTCTACACCACTCACTAACCTAACCAGGAAGAACCAAGCTTTTGTTTGGTCAGAAAAATGTGAAAAGTCTTTTGAACAGTTGAAGGAGGCATTGGTGAATGCTCCAATTCTAAAGGTACCACATGGAAATGAAGAATTAGTGGTATACACTGATGCTAGTGGATTTGGCTTGGGTGCAGTGTTGATGCAACAAGGCCAAGTCATTGCATATGCATCCAGACAACTTAAACCCCATGAAGTAAGGTATGCCACACATGATCTCGAATTAGCAGCTGTGATATATGCTTTAAAACTTTGGAGACATTATTTATTAGGCACTAAGTTTGAACTTTACACTGACCACAAGTCTCTAAAATATTTGTTTTCACAAAAAGATTTGAACATGAGGCAACACAGATGGGTGGAGTTCTTAGCTGCCTATGATTTTGACATACTCTATACACCAGGCAAAGCAAACAAAGTTGCAGATGCTCTAAGTAGACAGCATGCTAAATTGGCTATGATGATGATAGCAGAATTTAAAGATTTGTCTTTGCTAACTGAGTTAGAGATTGAGGAGAATGGTTGTGTGCAGATGCATGGTGCACAAGAAGGTAAAGGGAAGTTAAGCTTAATGACACTTCAACCAGATTTAATTCTGAAGGTAGGAAAAATGCAAGAACAAGATGCTCACTTATTAGAGAAGAGAATGCTCCTCTCAAGAGGGGAAGATGTGATGAAACACCACATTGATAAAGATGGTTATGTGAGATACCAGAATAGGATGTGTGTACCAGAGGACATAGAATTGAAGAAGGAGATATTGAATGAATATCACAGAAGTAAATACTCCATTCACCCAGGTAACACAAAAATGTATCAAAATTTGAAAAGAGATTTCTGGTGGAAGGGGATGAAATCTGATATAGCTAAGTACATTGCCAAATGTATGACTTGCCAACAAGTCAAGGCTGAAACTCAAAGACCATCAGGGTTGATGCAACCTCTTAGTGTACCACAGTGGAAGTGGGAAGACATATCTATGGACTTCATAGATGGACTGCCTAGATCTAAGAGAGGTAATACAAGCATATGGGTGATAGTAGATAGGCTAACCAAAGTAGCACACTTCATCCCAGTCAAGTCAGAAAGAACAGCACCAAAACTAGCTCAAATTTTCATAAAAGAAGTGGTAAAGTTACATGGCATTCCCAAAACCATTGTGAGTGATAGGGATACCATCTTCACTTCAAAATTCTGGAGAAGCTTTCAAGAAGCAATGGGAAGTGAACTATGTTTAAGTACTGCCTACCATCCTCAAACAGATGGGCAGACTGAGGTGGTAAACAAAGTTTTGGAGGACATGTTGAGGGCATGTATACTGGATTTTGGGGGCAACTGGGAAGATTATCTTCATCTAGTTGAATTTACATACAACAACAGCTACCAAAGCACCATAGGAATGGCTCCATTTGAAGCCTTGTATGGTAAACCCTGCTTGTCACCTGTTTGCTGGGTAGAAGCAGGAGAAAGGTCTATTTTAGGACCTGAGTACATACAAGAAACCAAGGAGAAAATTGAGTTGATAAGAAGAAGAATGACAGCAGCTCAAGATAGACAAAAGAAATTTGCAGACATGAGAAGGAGGCAGGTAGAATATGAGGTGGGAAATTTTGTTTTCATCAAAATCTCACCCATGAAAAATGTGTTGAGGTTTGGAAAACAAGGCAAATTAACCCCAAGATATATTGGACCATACAAAATTCTGGAGAGAATTGGTCCTTTGGCATATAAGTTAGAATTACCAGAAAACATGCAAGGCATACATGATGTTTTTCATGTATCACAATTGAGAAGGTGGGTCCATGACAAAGCAGAAATTCTTGAAACCCCAACCCAAGTGCAGATAAATCCTAATTTGATTTATGAAAAGGATCCAGTGGGAATTTTGGCAAAAGATGTGAAGAAGTTGAGAAATAAGTCTCTGAAACTTGTGAAGGTACAGTGGAGTCTAGATCCTAGTGATTGCACATGGGAATTAGAAGACAAAGTTAGGAAGAATTATCCTAAGCTATTTTCAGATTAAGGTAATTCTGATTTTTGATTGTTTTCTTTATTTTGGATGAATATATTTTTAGTTAGTATAGAACTAAGAATCTATTTGGTAGAGAATATACTTGTTCTCTGAATTAAGTTTAAAATTTATTTTAAGCTTAGGAAAATTGTGGGACACAATTTCTAAAAGGAGGGGTGTATGTAATGACCCAAGATTTTAGGAATTTATCCTGAAAAATATAAATGAATTTAAAATGATTTTTAAATAAATTTTAAAGGAGGAATTGATATAGCTTGATAATGTATCAGAATGTGTGTACATGTGTGCACAGGGTATACACATGAACTAAAGCTAAAATCTCTGAACTTTAAGAATAAATACATATTGATATGTATGGGAATATATATATATATATATATATATTAAATCTTTAAAAACTAAATGCATAAGTAAATATAAATGTATGTATGCTACTGAATATTTTGTCAAGTATACATGTGCATATGTGTGTGTGTCAGTATAGAATGATGTATGAATATATATATAGGTGGGAATACTAATTATTTCAGAAAGACTTATATATATAAATATATATATATATGTGTTAATAAAATACTAGAGTTTAAGCTAGTGAAATAAAATATACAGACACATTTTAATATAAGTAGGAATGAAAAGAATGAAGATATAAAAAGGAATAATTCTCTTATAAATAAATGAAGGAGGTACATACCATTTACATGAAAGCTAAAAATAGGAAAATAAGATAAAAACAGAGAAGTTCTTGGTATAGGCAGAATTAGAAAAGTGTATTAAATAAATAACAAAACCAAGTCACATTTTTAGCATGATTGTAGACAAGGGGGAAAAGTATTTTCTGAAAAGCAATTTCTGAAAGAAAAATGTAACCACTTTTCTCTTCACCCAAATTAAGCCGGGAAGGGGTAAAAACTTTGGGTTTAAAATGCAGAAAACATGATTTTCTGGTGGGCAAAAATGGACTTAGCCAATACCCAAAACCCTAAGAGAGACCCTGCATATATATACATGTATATGCAGCAGCCTCCTCTTCTCCTCAGAAAAGAATTTTGGAAAAAAAAAAGAAGAAGAAAAACAATACCACCGAAATCATAAGACAAGGGAAGAAAGAAAGCTTGAGGATAAGAGCAGGAGTTCATCAGTTAATTAAGGAAACAAAGGAGAGAGCTAGGTGAGAAAACTCACTCAAAAATCTAAGGCAATAAGTCCTAATGTAGGCAGCCAGATAAAAGTATTTTTTTTAAAAGAGTATTTTTATATGTATATGTTTATCTGTGAATTTAAATCTGAATATGTTTTGATTTTCTTTGATTGATCACTTGTTTTATTATAACAAAGTTTTATGTGTTGATAGTATACATATCTGTTTATACACTCAGATCTCTGATATGTTAATATTTAGGGATATAAACAAATACCCAGAAAATAAAATGTTGAGAATAGGCAAGTAGTATTGGTTTTGGCTTAACCCAGAAAAATGCAAATAATGTTGAGTTGCAATATACTCATGTGTAAGTGCTGAGGCTTGAAATAGAAAGGAATTAGGGGTGCAATAGGGTTGCCTATGTGCTGATGCTCCTGATTCAATAAAATACATAGCAAACAAAATTTTGTGATTCAGTGAAACCAGATTATTCTGAGTTTAACTCAAGCACAAATGTTTGCAAAAGATCCCAGAAGCTATAAACCAATGTTAGTTGCCTAAACTCCTTTTAAAATACCAAGATGAATACATGTATATACAGAACCTTATTTTGTAATCACAAATGGTTGTTGCTTGTCTGTCTCTGTATAATTATGAATAATATGAGATGCCATGTTATGGATGTTTTAGCTAATGAAATGAATCACTGAATGGTTTTGCCATGAACAATCAAGAGAGTTATTATTAACTTGAACCTGATTAGGAAATTGGGGTCAAGAACACTGCAGGAATGACTTGTGTGCTTGAGTAACATAAGTTGACGCATGGCTTGTTTAAGTCCTGAGATCTTTGTGTAATGGAGTGAATTAGTTCATTACAGTGTGTCCATTGATTCATAAATATTGCAGGTGAGACCAAGGATAGATAAATATACCAAGGAAGTAATACTTGAGCAGATGAGAAAACTAGAGTTTTTCCCAGATTTGAAATATGAGTATTGAATGAGTGATTTAACTCATATTAGTTATTTTTCCTGTTTGGTATGAATGATTGTTTGTCTATGATTGAATTGTATGCTTGAATGTATGTGCTATTTATATATGTAGTCTCTGGGAAGAAAATTTAAGTGTGCACATGCACAATGACACAGAGCATGCACACAAGTATTTACCTAATTCTAAAGGACAGAACCTCATGTATTTGTACTTAACTTGATTCTAAACTAATTAACAAATTGCTTTTGTGAATTTTCTCATACCAGACATGTGTCTGACCCTAGTGTGCTAATGGCATCTGGGGTGTCTCATTTAAAATGAGGCAGTTTCCAATGCTTTTTCAGGGAATGCAGCAACTAAGTAGGAGTAGGAGCAAGGCCTTGAGAAGAAGATATAGCATGCTAAATTTAGTTAGATAAGAGCCTAAATGTTGAAATCTGCATGTATTGACAATTTGAATTGCTACTTGTATTAAGTGTTGAATATTGGATGGTTATTTTGTTAGAAGATTGACTTGTATCTGGAAACTATGAACTAAGTTGAGAATCTGTTATGTTTAAAAAGAATTTTAATCAAATCTTGTAAGTAGATTAGCAAGTACACCATGTTAAAATTGAATGATTACATTTTATAAATGCATTAGTCAATCATGAATCTTTGAAAAGGATTAAAGTTTTGGAAAAGCAGGATAGTTGATTTCAGAAGCTTAAATGTTTTATTTTCTAATATAGCATATGTATGCAAAAGAAATAGGTATAAGTTAAATGTTTTGTATGGCTGCAAGGTTCCTATAGTTAAACTAGTTTCATACAAATGTCTCATGTACTATATTTTTAAGAAAGGATTTGTAACAAGGGAAGAGTAAGACAGATTCAAATAGTTGAAGATATATATGCACATAACATGTTTAAGTGCAGATTTTGCCACACCTTTTCCTTTGTATTTGAAATAAGAATCTGAATTTTACTCAGATTCTAACCAAATGCATTTTAAATGCCAGACAAATCTTATAAGAAGAATTACAAACCTGGAAAATGATAAACACTCTTATCATTCAATCATGTAGCCTTCCAGGTTATAGGGATAGGATTCAATAATGATTAAGCAAGGATTATTGTTTTGTATGATGGATTTTAGGCAAAAATAAAATATATATATGCAGATTTAGGTAGATAACAAGTTTCAAAATTGCACAGAAGAAAAATGAAAAAAAAAATGAAAACCAAAAATTGTGTTTGAACCGACCAGCATAGCACTCGAACTCGTGACCTTGCATGTATAAGTTAGGCGCGTTTCCATTACGCCTAGATGTTGCTTGTGTTTCCTCAGGATCCACTTTATTTTATACTGATTTTGACACTATTCAGAACTTAACACAAACACCTATATTAAAAGCTTGTTTACTACTGATTATTTCTTGATCACTTCTTGGTTAGTATAAACAGACTAATGTGTTTGTTTCCAGTGGATTGTTTGATCAAAAAAAAATATATATGAAATAAATTAGCAATCCAACATCCTCTTGTTTTTTTTAAAACTCTGATTCAAACAAGAGAGGCATATGCATCCTCACATGTATGTGCTTATTTTTGTGAATGTACTGATATATTTATATTGGTTGATTTTTTTGTGATCCTGGATATATTTAGGTTTATTGGAGAAAGATATTGACCCTGAGAATTATATTTACAATGGATGATATATCTATATATATATATATCCTCTTTACCTTAAAAAAAAATCCCTTATGAAATTAGAGTATAATTAGGAGGGTCATTTCATGATACATTCCCAATTTGGTAATGTGGCATACGAAGTGCTATTGATCATTGTTGATCAAAGCGTGGCTTTGTGAAAAAGCGTGGCTTTGTGAAAAAGCGTAGCTTTGTGGATGAGACTTCGTCGAGCCTCACAACCCGGTAATGGTCGAAACAGGAATGTTGCGGCAAAGGTTTTTAGGGGTCTTACCCCTAGGGTATGTCATTTCCTTCTGGATAAAAGGTGATATCATGGTATGGAGCCCAGATATTTACCTATGTTGATGCTGCAAATTTATTATACTTTGTGGTTGTTGCTTTGTGGTTGAGGATCCTCGGATAAAGGTCGGTGACGACCGGGGGATGGCATAGCTCGTGTGTTAGCTACCTAGTTACAACTTGGTTAAAGCGTGAGGTAGCATCGGCCTTGTGTTTGCAGAGATCCGGTTAGGTTCTCGGAGCGACTTTCCAGAGGCGTTTCCATTTCGGTGTGAGGAAGTTCCTTTGCTTGACCATTTGTTGGAAATCCAAAGAAACAATATGAACCCTGTACGGTTTTATTTGTAGAACCTGCCACTTACTTATGGTGGTCACCACTGTTTAGATGGTAGCTATAGTAGGCATACAATAATGGTTGTATGCTGGCTAAGATTGATATTATACTTTCGAAATGTTTTCCACGCTAGACATTAATAATAATATCAACTGATTTTTCGTAGTAAGCATATTTGACTATCATAAGGAGAAATCTCCTCCAATTCTTCGTTTGCATTGTGTGTGTGGCGGGAGGCCTTATAGTAGTTTCATTTTCCAAAAGCATTGCGAAATTGTTTTATTTTCTTTGTGAAAATAACTGTTTTACGATCTCACACCAGTCACCATGACTGACTTGGAGTTTATTGTTCCCTTTCTAAACTCTGGGTGCCCATAATTTTCCACACGGGCAGCCTAGAGTTATTTTATCAGGATATTCTGGATATTTTGGAGCTTTGGAGGCGAGCTGGATGGCGAGACGTACTCCCATACTTATTTATTTATTCCGCTGTGTATTCTGTATGAGGACAAGTTTATATAACTGTCCATTGTTGTATTGAGTTGTATATTGACTTTGATTGATGTATGTATAAACTGATATAGTCTTTTGTTTTAAAGATTAGTCATTCATCTATTATATATTGTTCCGCTGCGAATGTGAGATTCTGATGATTGTTTCTGTTTCTGTTTTTCTGTTCTTTCTTTTCTTCTGTCTTCTTCTACCTCTTCTTTTTAACCCTAATGGTTCGGTTTATCGGCATTCAGTTGTGCGGCATTTGATAAAGTGGACGTATTAATGTCGACTTTCGAGCGTCGAAAAGTCGCAACCTTTACACTGAAGCTTGATCTTTAAATTACTGAGTTGAATCTAGATGTCAGCTAGCTTTGCTTTTGATCTGAGATGATCTTTGCTTTGTTGAAACAATACCTGATTGCTTCAGGTTTTCAATTTCTTTGAAAATTGTTTTGATTTTTCTATTGTCTAGTTTTAATTTCTTAAGTTTGTTTTCAGGTTTTGTTTTTAACTTTGATTTGAAAATGAATACCCATACTTTCTTCTCTAAATAAAAATGTTTATAAATTCAAATTGAAAGAAACATTTATTTTTGCCACTTGTTAACAAGGCTTACACTTGTTAAAATAAGTATTTTTATGTTGAAGCCCTTGTTTCATTTAATTTACAATTTATGTTTTAAACCCCTATGTTATTATAATTTATGTAACATATTTCCAATTTATTTTAAATATTTATATATGTCTTTATTTTTATTAATACAATTTCTATTAGTATAAAATTATATAGTTTTCAAATCCAAATTTTATTTATAATCAATTTATATACATATATTCTAACAAACAACCAAATATCTTATTTTATTTGGAAAAAAAATTCAAATAAATTCACAATTTAATTCAAAAATTTATATTAATTACCGAATTAAATTTGACTTAAAAATCGGGATCGTTACACACGCTAGCCACCAAATGGTCTTAGCCATCACCGAATGATTTTGAGGCATGGAGTTTGGCTTTAGGGTTTGGAGGTATGGACTTCGAGCTTGTGATGGAGTTATGCAACAAAGGCTTCGGGCGAACGATTTTAAGTACTTAGCCAAGAATGGTTAAGTACAACCGGTCAGCACTGACCATATATGGTCAGTACTGGCCGGTCCCACTTTTGGTGGGCGGTGGCATGTACTAAAAGGTATTGTGTGTGAGTAATAGCATGCTCGTTTGATGAATGGTTTGGGAGTCGTAGCCCTACGATGAGCGGTTTAGAAAATGAAGAGATGAAGCGAGAACTTGGCTTGTTGACTTCGGGCTTCGCCTAGGGGAACCACATAGTTTCTTCCGGATTCACCTAAGGATTTAATGATACAACTTCGGGAATTAATGGCGATGACTTACAATTTATGATAGACATCTAGAGATGTTTTGGACTTAGACGGCTCGATGATGTGAGTAATGACGATGATTCAAAAGGACAAGTTCATTGATGTGAACTTGTGAAGTGGAAAGTTGATATGTTCTACTATGGAGATGTAAGAAGTTGTAACGACCCGGAAATTTCGAACCCGAAAATTCCAGATAGTTATGAAAAGAAGAAGAGATAGAAGAAAAAAACAGAAAACATAACACAGATGCTCACATTCGCAGCGGAACAAAATATAATATCAAATAATAACAGTTTACAAAAGAATACTGTATCTGTCAATTTACATTTATTTACATCAGAGTTATATTCTAATACACAACGATGGTCATATATAAATCAAATATATCTCAGATAATCAAAAATAATAGTCACAGCGGAATCACTCCATACGTCCTGCCATCCAGTACTCCTCCTGAGCTCCAAAACGACCTTACCTGAAAATCTGTAATACTCGGTCTGACCCGAGCATTACATCAAAGTAACACCCGGGTCAGGCTGGAAACCAGCGTGAGTAAACCCATCAAACATGAAATGCAAAAGTATACGCTCATATCAACCCGGGTAGTTTATATCAATCTTACAACTTCACAAGTTGTTACAGACATCAACCATTTCACACGACAATTTCTAAGTGCCAAAACTTTGATTTAAATAGTTCAAATTACTTAAGTCATTCCATACCAGCCTATTGATTTCACATATCAATCTATACAGAATCGAAGTGGTTTCGGGTATTTACTGATACCCGACTCCGGTCTCTTCGAATACAATGTCATTTCAAATTCTAGTTTAAGTGATACATATCAGCCATAATACAAGGTGTCATAGTCATACAGCAAAATTAATTATCAATTCATACTCCATATTTTACTGTACAATTCATCATCACCACTCAATATCAGAGATGTTCACAATCCAATATTATTAAATCATCCACACAGGCAAGATTCATAATTTAATTCCTAATTAATCAATCCTTTAATTAATCAATTCTTAATTAATAAATTCTTTAATTAATCAATTCTGAATTAATAAATTCTTAGTTAATCAATTCTGAATTAATAAATTCTTTAATTAATCAATTCTGAATTAATTACACTAAGTAATTAATCCTTAACAAATTCCTCTTTTAATTACCTACACAAAGTAATTTCATTTTAAAAAAAAACAAATCATTCTTCAATTACTTACATTAATAATCTTAAATCAACAATTAATTAATTACTAATTTCCAATTCATTAATCCCTAATTAATAAATCAATTATTCATCCTAATTCATTAAATAATTTGTACTATTATTTAATTACAACTTTGGTTCACCTTAAAACACCAATTTGAATTACATTTTAAACTTTGGAATTTTGTTTAAAACTTTCTAATACCTTGTTTAAAACCTGGTTTACATTTACTTCTGTAACAAACCCACCTTTGATAAACTCTAAAACTTATTTTTCTAAGCTTACAAAAATCCCGGCCCAAACGATAAATTTCCGAGCCCAATAAGGAAAACCCGATCAACCCCGAGCAACACTCGTGCTTAACACAACCCAAACTGCTTCGAGCCAAAACGAGGAACACGCGAATTCGAACTCGAGCTAAAGCTCTTCCCAAACACAAAACAATCGCCTGATACACAATGTGCACGGTGCACGTACACCGATGAACTGCGGCGCTTCGACCCTCAAAACTTCCCTCAGCACCTCACCGATGACCACGTCATCCACCACGACCACCCAGACGCCATGATTCCGCTGCTATACGAAATTGATCCAATCGAACAACCCAGACCCAAACCACAACGGCAAAAACTGGATCGCCACGACGATCACGGTGGTTGGAATCCACGTCCTTCTGACTTCTGCCTCGTCAGGGAGCCACGTTGCTTTTCCAACAATCGCAGTCGAACTCGATGCTTCGATATAGACGAAATCGCCTCGCCATGATACTTGACAAAACTACCTCCAAAAACCCTAGTTCACCCTTGTTCAATCATCACAGCACTCTAGAATTTTTCTGGGTATATTTCCCACCTTCCTCGTCCCACAAGCCATGTCTGACTTGAACCCTGAAACTTAGTTCGACCTCGATCGATGACAATCGACAGTTAACCCAAATTCGAACAATGCTCAATTTCACTTTAAATACTAAATTAAAAATTTCCAAATTCATCTTAAAACTCATGATTTGGTATTTCACTTCAGATTATATGATCCGGAACTTATATTATCATGATTGATTTTCATCGAATATTGAGATCATCACTGTTATTTTGATTTTCCAGGCTAATTTATAAATATAAAATTTTGAAACAAATTTTAAAATGTTAATTACACTGTTAGAGTCATACTATCTTTACCAATCCAAACCTATAGTTCAATGTATAGGAAGCTATGAATTTTTTTCAAAAAGAATTTGAGCCTAGTATAAGTACAGAGAACATGTCTGTATAAACTTCAAATATTACTTCAGGCATCACCCTTCATACATAAACATTCACATCTATACATTTATGAACATAATTACTTCAACAAGCATCAATCATAAGATCAAGTTTAATCTTTTTTTAAAAAAATAAATAAATTTACTCACATACATATATAAAGCCCTTACCAACAACTAGATTCACATCCAATTCAACTTGTATTGATCATTGCACTCATCTAAATCATAAAATGAATCTACAGAAAATTGACAGGGAAACACAAAACTATTCTATCATCAAACAGAGAGGAGAATACTCACCTTTGTTTTGAACAGAGATGGTTTTGAAACACTGCTACTTGCTTTGTTGATCTTCTCTGTTGAATTATTTTGATCCTTCTTTAGTTTGAAAAAGAGTAGTGATATTTATCTTTGTTTTACTTAGTTGATTCTCTGGAAACAGTGAGGGGGTATATGTAAGGAAGTATAGGCTTACACAGCAAGCTTCTAGCATAAGCCTTAGCTTGTTTGAGCATATTTTGTTTTTTAATTAATGTACTGTAAACCTGAGATAGTACAAATATTTCGGCTGAATAAATGTTTGTGGGGCTGAAATGAGAGCATTTAATGAACATGCCTTCATATATGTTTACAAACTTATTATAGTTTACTAACATTATATTTTGTACAAAGATTTTCGTATAAAGATATTATTTTTATTTTCTCTTCTAGCTTAAATAATGCATATATCTTTTCATGTCAGGTTGCTGATATGTATTTGTACAAAGATGTTTGACAACCTGTAGTATGAATCTGCCCCTGAGTTTTAGTTCTGAACTTGTTTGAACTAAATGATGCTTTTAATGTTTGAAAAGATGAAGATGCAGATTATAATTTTTCTGGTTTTCTATGTGTTTGCTGAACGAAAGGAACTAAAGATATACACGTATATATACAGAAGAAAATAGATTGTAATAAGGAAGGTATTATCTGGCCAAATGTTTTCTTATGAACAGATTTTTATTTCTAAAATATAAGATTTGTACAATTTTGAAATGACAAAATTTTGGCTGATAAGATTGCATTAAATGCCATGGTTTCCTCATTTGTTCACACATTATTATTATATTTCGTTGTATATAGATATTGGTATGAAAATATTCACTTGCAGGGAGGGAACATCTAGTTTTTGTGTCTTGAAGATATTTTGTATGTAAATATTTGTTTCCTTGCTTGAGTAATTTATATACATGTTTTTTTTGTCTCATTTTACTTTACACAGTTGTTCCTACAAACTTCCACTTATGTTGTATTTCTATTTTGACTATCACTATTCAAATCATGTTCATATGGTTTACTTATATCATATACTTATATTTATATTGATAAAATTTGATATTATTTCAAACATTATCATCCATATATCTATTTTTATACCAAATGTTAACAAGTGGAAGCATTTTGATTCAATTATATAAGTTAAGATAAATTTATTGTAAATATTATTAAGAGATTTATTTTCAAATTTCCAAATCAAATCTTCCCTTCCAAAATACAGATGTATATAAACAAATGACAAATATTTCAAAAG
This sequence comes from Allium fistulosum, assembly GCA_030737815.1. Taxonomy (NCBI): domain Eukaryota; kingdom Viridiplantae; phylum Streptophyta; class Magnoliopsida; order Asparagales; family Amaryllidaceae; genus Allium; species Allium fistulosum. The sequence continues at coordinate 98,904,770 of CM060906.1, read as the reverse complement.
TCATATTTATTTTGAAATGATCAGTTTGCATTTTATTTATATTAAATATCTAAAATAATACTGCTAAAATACCGGGTTGTCACATTCCTCCCCCCTTTGAAATCTTTTCGTCCTCGAAAAGGAACGAAGCCAGATTTATTACAATGCTTAAACTCATATAAATTTTTCTTTGATCATTTTTAAACTACTTTAAAAATCTATATAATATTTCTAAAATAGTTTTTTTTAAAAAATACTTTTATAACTCGATGTTTCGACAAGTCCATTCTCGTTCTCACAGAAATTCGGTCATACGTTGATCAGGCGTAGGACTGAAAATCTATAAGTACTTAGTAAACTTGTTCCCAACACCCAGTGAAAATACTTTGGAAAATAATTTTATTGAAAATATCGAAAACAGTTTTTGAAAATAGAGGAAATATCTTTGGTGAAAATGCTCTGGAAATCATCACACCCATCCATGGTCACAGTTACATCCTGGGTTACGTTGCCGTCGCAGCAAAAGTCCATGTAACTGATTACACCATAGAACCCACGACAGATCGCAGTTACATCCAGGGTTACGTTGCAATCACAGCAAAAGTCCATGTAACTGTTGGCTCTCAGCGGCACACACGATTTTCGCTGTCAAAATGAAACTTCTCCACTCTAACATAGGTCGCAGTCTACCGATGTAAAATCAAACGCAGACTGTTGGCTCTCAGCGGCTCACGCGACTTTCGCTATGTTACCATAGTGTCGCAGTCTACCGATATAAAATCAAACGTAGACTGTTGGCTCTCAGCGGCACACACGACTTTCGCTATGGTCTGTAGTAGATCGCAGTGACATCGAGTTACACTGTCGTCACAACATAACCCAAATGCCTCTGTAGGCACCAGCCCCTCGACTTTCGCTACAAAATAATCTTCAGGAACTAGTTTTGTCCGGACTCCTCACAGGATCAACTTTAGAAACCCCCCTTGGGGCTCAAGGCAGTACCACCCAGTGGCACTCCTGAGAAGTTCATTTCAAGGGAGCGCCTTTTTCCCCAGAGCAAATCTCAAAACACTTTATACTATACACATATAGTATTTTCCAAATCATACACCTAGTATGAATTTCATATAAATGCTTTTACACAAAATCGATTCTCAAAATCGATAATTCACAAATCAGGCTTTCCCAAATCCCAATATTGATTTTATCCAAAAATCAAAAGCCTTTTCCAAATTCAAAGGTTCCCAAAACCTTTTTCTCAAAACCATTTCCATAAAATCTTTTATATATATATTCATATATATAATTTTCTTGGGAAATTTTTTTAAATCACTTTATACTTATATAAGTTTTCCTTTGAATACTTCAAAACTTTCAAAAACCTTTTTCTTCTGGCAATGGATTCAATAAGGGGAGTTTTATCATATATAACAAAGATACGTAACTTTGTTTATTCCCAATCAAATATTCAAATTTGATTACTTTATAAAGTCACTTGCCAAATTTCTTACTTTTATTATAAAGTAAACTTTAACTCAGAAAAATATTCAATTTCGACTTTATTTCCATAAAGTTAATTTCTACCATAGAAATATAAATTTTAAATTTATTTTATTTTAGTTCCTCATATATTCACAAATATATTTCCCATTTCAAAAATCATCTTATAACCTTTTATCTACAACTTCAAAATCAATTTCCACCTTTATTCATTGTCAATTTCTCAAAATATACTTTCAATTTCAAAAATCTTTTCAGTTTTTATCCACAAATTTTCAATGCCAATTTCATTCAAACCCGTACGATGTCCCCATATCATTCGTACGCAATATCAATCTGATCGCTCACTCGATCACACAATTTCACTTCCGAACTAGTATCGTCCACCTGACCTCCTAGTGCGGACTCAGATCTGGTTTCTTGATCAGAAACCGTCATTCTCCTTGCATAGTCACAACTATGATAGAGAATATCCAGAACCAATCAAAAATCCATATCTAGGTTCGCCGTTGAAAATCGAGCAAAAAAATCTCAACTCGGATCGATAATACTATCTCGAAATTCTGTGCTCGAATCTGGATCAAATCACTATGCGAATAGAATAATATACGTACATCCTACGTATTTATCTTCATTGATTATTAGTTAAATCAATTTCCTTTCTATTCATCCTCACCTGGATTTATTCACTTATTCACATTTGCCTTAATCCCCATTTGGATTATCACTTCACTTCTTATCTCAGTTGGGTATTTAATCAATAACAGTTTGAACTCCGACCAGTTTATATTTAGAAAATAGCTTGAAAATTTTGAAAAATAGATAAGTAGTTGAAAAATAATTATTAGTTTGTAAAACAGCTGTAAAATAGTTAAGTAATTGTAAGATAGTTGAAAAATAGTAAAATAATTGCAAAATAGTTGTAAAACAGTAATCCGTTATAAAGTAGAAGAAAAATAGTAATTAATTTATAAAACAGTTGTAAAACAGTTAACTAGTTCCAAAAGTAATTGTAAAACAAGCTTAAGATAGTTTTAGGTTTAAAAGAAAAACTGTATGGTAAATAGTTTGGAAAAATAGGTTTATATTAAAACAATTTATTTTGAAAATAGTCCAGAGTCAAACTGTTTAACTATCCAATCTCCATTTCAATCAATTTCCAATTAAATTGATCCAGCCCCAATTCAAGTGGAATTATTCACAAGTCAAATCAAATTCCATTTGATTTTTAAACTTATGCAACTTTAATCACAATTCCAAATTATTCCAAATCAATTTGGATTAATTTCAAATTGAACCAGCTTCAATTTCAAATCATCTCAAATCTAATTTACCATTTGAATTTGAACTCCTTCAACTTCAATTTTATTTCAAATTATTTCAATTCAAATTTTCCATTTAAACTTATGCTTATCCATCTTCAATCACAATTCCAATTAATTCAAATCAAATTCAATTTGAACTAATTCTATTCAAATCTCAATTTAAAACTATCTCGAATTATATAAATTTGAGTTAAACATTTTAAATGTTGATTTAATCCCTTAAGTCAAATTAACTTTTGCCTTTTTAAATCAAATCAACCTTAATTTATTTTTTTTATATTTAACAACTTAAATCTTTAAACCATTTAATTCTGAATCCAAATTCCAAAATCCCATTTTAAAATTATCTTTACTTAACTTATTACAAAGTTCAAATAATAATTCAAACCCCTTTTAAACAATTAAATCTTTGAATTTCAATTTATTACCCAAATTCAATCTTGGAACCAATCCTTAATCATTTCAGTTTACATGTTCATTTTAAGCACTCAAATCTTAATGTTCAAAGTGATCCAATTTTCTCAAGTTTAATTTTTATCTTTAAAATCAAAATTACTTAAGTAATTTCAAATTAAAGTTAATTCCATTTAATTCCAATATTGGGATAGATATTACCCCAATCTATCACCCAATTTATTTAAAACATTCATCATCCACTACCCATTCCAGATCTCAATCCTATTTGAGACCACATATAGTTCCCTACCAAATCAACCCATTTAACTTTCCTAAGTTAAACCTAAATTTCATCTTGAAATTTCCAATTCAGGTTGTTTATTCCAAACTTATTTAACTTCCCTTAAGTTAAATTCAATTTAATCTCGCCAAACTTACTCAAATTTGAATTCCCACTTCAAATCTTAAACTTCACATTAATAAATCTTATAAGTTCAAAAACTTATTACCTTGGATATCACACCTCATTTCCCAAATTTAAAACTCAACATTTAGAGTTTATTTTCAAACCATCTTTGTATCCGTATATACATATTTATTTCTTAGCCTACCAGGCTATACATTTAAATTTTAAAACACCTTCGGTTTTAATTTAAGACAGACCCTCTTTTTTTTAAGTTTTCAAACAGCTTCTTATTTTAAAATAAGATCACATTCAAATATATCCTGAATAATATTATTTATTCTTTTCTTTTAACACTTTGAAATAATTCAATGTTTTTCTAAACTTAGGTTTTAAATTCCACAATTTAAATCCGTTCTAATTTACAGGTTATACTCATCTAAATTTATATCCTTAGCACATTTTATTTTGCTCGCTCATTAACACACATCTTATTATTAAACACAACAATCATTTATGATAATAACCAAGATTATCATATTTGGAAACCAATTTATTATTATCTTTATTCTGAAAACATTTCCATAAATTCAGGATTTTAATTTCAGTTTGGATCCATTTCAAACTTATCTCCATTCAATTTCAATTTGGTTGTATTACTATTACCACTTAATTCTCATTATTTTATTTAATTCCAATAACTTTAACATTTATTAGTAAGAAATATTGCTTTATATATATCAAAATATATTCTTACATAAAATCATTTAAAATCTTTGTATATGAAAATAACAAGTACGCTCTCATATATATATACACTCAACTCATTCCAGGGTACTATTGACCCTATCCCTGATGAGTAAACCCACCAGAGCCAAGGTTCTCGCTTAACCTTCGCTCTGATACCAAATGTAACGACCCGGAAATTTCGAACCCGAAAATTCCAGATAGTTATGAAAAGAAGAAGAGATAGAAGAAAAAAACAGAAAACATAACACAGATGCTCACATTCGCAGCGGAACAAAATATAATATCAAATAATAACAGTTTACAAAAGAATACTGTATCTGTCAATTTACATTTATTTACATCAGAGTTATATTCTAATACACAACGATGGTCATATATAAATCAAATATATCTCAGATAATCAAAAATAATAGTCACAGCGGAATCACTCCATACGTCCTGCCATCCAGTACTCCTCCTGAGCTCCAAAACGACCTTACCTGAAAATCTGTAATACTCGGTCTGACCCGAGCATTACATCAAAGTAACACCCGGGTCAGGCTGGAAACCAGCGTGAGTAAACCCATCAAACATGAAATGCAAAAGTATACGCTCATATCAACCCGGGTAGTTTATATCAATCTTACAACTTCACAAGTTGTTACAGACATCAACCATTTCACACGACAATTTCTAAGTGCCAAAACTTTGATTTAAATAGTTCAAATTACTTAAGTCATTCCATACCAGCCTATTGATTTCACATATCAATCTATACAGAATCGAAGTGGTTTCGGGTATTTACTGATACTCGACTCCGGTCTCTTCGAATACAATGTCATTTCAAATTCTAGTTTAAGTGATACATATCAGCCATAATACAAGGTGTCATAGTCATACAGCAAAATTAATTATCAATTCATACTCCATATTTTACTGTACAATTCATCATCACCACTCAATATCAGAGATGTTCACAATCCAATATTATTAAATCATCCACACAGGCAAGATTCATAATTTAATTCCTAATTAATCAATCCTTTAATTAATCAATTCTTAATTAATAAATTCTTTAATTAATCAATTCTGAATTAATAAATTCTTAGTTAATCAATTCTGAATTAATAAATTCTTTAATTAATCAATTCTGAATTAATTACACTAAGTAATTAATCCTTAACAAATTCCTCTTTTAATTACCTACACAAAGTAATTTCATTTTAAAAAAAACAAATCATTCTTCAATTACTTACATTAATAATCTTAAATCAACAATTAATTAATTACTAATTTCCAATTCATTAATCCCTAATTAATAAATCAATTATTCATCCTAATTCATTAAATAATTTGTACTATTATTTAATTACAACTTTGGTTCACCTTAAAACACCAATTTGAATTACATTTTAAACTTTGGAATTTTGTTTAAAACTTTCTAATACCTTGTTTAAAACCTGGTTTACATTTACTTCTGTAACAAACCCACCTTTGATAAACTCTAAAACTTATTTTTCTAAGCTTACAAAAATCCCGGCCCAAACGATAAATTTCCGAGCCCAATAAGGAAAACCCGATCAACCCCGAGCAACACTCGTGCTTAACACAACCCAAACTGCTTCGAGCCAAAACGAGGAACACACGAATTCGAACTCGAGCTAAAGCTCTTCCCAAACACAAAACAATCGCTTGATACATAATGTGCACGGTGCACGTACACCGATGAACTGCGGCGCTTCGACCCTCAAAACTTCCCTCAGCACCTCACCGATGACCACGTCATCCACCACGACCACCCAGACGCCATGATTCCGCTGCTATACGAAATTGATCCAATCGAACAACCCAGACCCAAACCACAACGGCAAAAACTGGATCGCCACGACGATCACGGTGGTTGGAATCCACGTCCTTCTGACTTCTGCCTCGTTAGGGAGCCACGTTGCTTTTCCAACAATCGCAGTCGAACTCGATGCTTCGATATAGACGAAATCGCCTCGCCATGATACTCGACAAAACTACCTCCAAAAACCCTAGTTCACCCTTGTTCAATCATCACAGCACTCTAGAATTTTTCTGGGTATATTTCCCACCTTCCTCGTCCCACAAGCCATGTCTGACTTGAACCCTGAAACTTAGTTCGACCTCGATCGATGACAATCGACAGTTAACCCAAATTCGAACAATGCTCAATTTCACTTTAAATACTAAATTAAAAATTTCCAAATTCATCTTAAAACTCATGATTTGGTATTTCACTTCAGATTATATGATCCGGAACTTATATTATCATGATTGATTTTCATCGAATATTGATATCATCACTGTTATTTTGATTTTCCAGGCTAATTTATAAATATAAAATTTTGAAACAAATTTTAAAATGTTAATTACACTGTTAGAGTCATACTATCTTTACCAATCCAAACCTATAGTTCAATGTATAGGAAGCTATGAATTTTTTTCAAAAAGAATTTGAGCCTAGTATAATTACAGAGAACATGTCTGTATAAACTTCAAATATTACTTCAGGCATCACCCTTCATACATAAACATTCACATCTATACATTTATGAACATAATTACTTCAACAAGCATCAATCATAAGATCAAGTTTAATCTTTTTTAAAAAAAATAAATAAATTTACTCACATACATATATAAAGCCCTTACCAACAACTAGATTCACATCCAATTCAACTTGTATTGATCATTGCACTCATCTAAATCATAAAATGAATCTACAGAAAATTGACAGGGAAACACAAAACTATTCTATCATCAAATAGAGAGGAGAATACTCACCTTTGTTTTGAACAGAGATGGTTTTGAAACACTGCTACTTGCTTTGTTGATCTTCTCTGTTGAATTATTTTGATCCTTCTTTAGTTTGAAAAAGAGTAGTGATATTTATCTTTGTTTTACTTAGTTGATTCTCTGGAAACAGTGAGGGGGTATATGTAAGGAAGTATAGGCTTACACAGCAAGCTTCTAGCATAAGCCTTAGCTTGTTTGAGCATATTTTGTTTTTTAATTAATGTACTGTAAACCTGAGATAGTACAAATATTTCGGCTGAATAAATGTTTGTGGGGCTGAAATGAGAGCATTTAATGAACATGCCTTCATATATGTTTACAAACTTATTATAGTTTACTAACATTATATTTTGTACAAAGATTTTCGTATAAAGATATTATTTTTATTTTCTCTTCTAGCTTAAATAATGCATATATCTTTTCATGTCAGGTTGCTGATATGTATTTGTACAAAGATGTTTGACAACCTGTAGTATGAATCTGCCCCTGAGTTTTAGTTCTGAACTTGTTTGAACTAAATGATGCTTTTAATGTTTGAAAAGATGAAGATGCAGATTATAATTTTTCTGGTTTTCTATGTGTTTGCTGAACGAAAGGAACTAAAGATATACACGTATATATACAGAAGAAAATAGATTGTAATAAGGAAGGTATTATCTGGCCAAATGTTTTCTTATGAACAGATTTTTATTTCTAAAATATAAGATTTGTACAATTTTGAAATGACAAAATTTTGGCTGATAAGATTGCATTAAATGCCATGGTTTCCTCATTTGTTCACACATTATTATTATATTTCGTTGTATATAGATATTGGTATGAAAATATTCACTTGCAGGGAGGGAACATCTAGTTTTTGTGTCTTGAAGATATTTTGTATGTAAATATTTGTTTCCTTGCTTGAGTAATTTATATACATGTTTTTTTTTGTCTCATTTTACTTTACACATTTGTTCCTACAAACTTCCACTTATGTTGTATTTCTATTTTGACTATCACTATTCAAATCATGTTCATATGGTTTACTTATATCATATACTTATATTTATATTGATAAAATTTGATATTATTTCAAACATTATCATCCATATATCTATTTTTATACCAAATGTTAACAAGTGGAAGCATTTTGATTCAATTATATAAGTTAAGATAAATTTATTGTAAATATTATTAAGAGATTTATTTTCAAATTTCCAAATCAAATCTTCCCTTCCAAAATACAGATGTATATAAACAAATGACAAATATTTCAAAAGTCATATTTATTTTGAAATGATCAGTTTGCATTTTATTTATATTATATTAAATATCTAAAATAATACTGCTAAAATACCGGGTTGTCACAGAAGTGGAACGTTTATGTGTTCTACTACAGAGAGGTGAATACAAAGGGATCATTGGTAACTTGGGTGTTTCGAGTATAATCATAAAGAGGGTATATGTGAGGATGCTCACCTGGATTTGATCGTATCCTAGATCGTTGACCATATATTTGTCTTACCCTGGAATTTTTTGATGTTGAGTCTAGTTCTTGGCCTTCAAAGTGGTATGGATTCGAGCATCAAGAAACCAAGATGTTGAGTACTCCTTTTCCGTTGATGTAATCATACGAGCTATTATATATCCAATGCACTTGAGTGAGTGATGTGAGCATATGTGCTACGTTTTGTTACGAATGTCACATGATGTAGGTATTATTGACTTAGATGCCTAGACATCGGACATTGTACTTTGACTTGTAGTACACCCATATGAGGTTGATAGTAGATTAGCATGTAATGTTGTTATGTGCTAACTCTTTGGATGTAGTAATAAGTCAGGTATGATTCTCCATACCTTATGTCATACTTACTGTATCGACTTTTATAATATTTTGGGATATATACATCGCACACACCATACTTTTGTCTGACTCAAGTCTTTGCTTCTTATTATTTCGGGTACACTTAAACTAAATAGTTAATATCAGTATCGGGTACGTATTAGTATGTACCGCGATATGAGATATTTTAAAATATCATGATAATATCAGATTATATCGCTAAAATATCAAACATGCATAGAACATGTTATAAATGAATTGTATTATGTTATAATGATGTCACGCTTTTAAATATTAAGACTATATTGCCAAATTACTTCTAGAGACTGATTCCATTTGGTTTACATATTACAATCTGTTTACCGTTTTATACTATTGAATACAAGTTACAAAGTAGGCTTAAAAAAACTGAGAAGTCCATATAATGTGCATCTTTATTATTTTCCTCACTTTTATACTATATTCGTAGTTTCTTCAATAGTCTAATCATCTACAATTGTTTTAAAAAAACTTCATATTTACAGTTTCTTTTTTTTCATTTTCACTTAATTAATCGAACAAGTAATGTTGATTGGATATTGATTAATACTTCTTGCTCGTTCTTTATCGATATATCAAATGTAAAAATTTACTGCTTTTTAACTTTTAGTTCTTGGTGCATGATAATAACTAAAAAAATTCATAAGCTAACTTACCAATTAGAAATGTTGAACAAAGAAAATAACTAATATGAGAAGTAGCTCTTACACAATCTTGTTTATGGTTATAAAGTCTTTGCACAAAATAGTGGAATAATTAGTGTTTTCTTTATCGAAAGACTAATGAGAAGATATTAAAAAAATGTGGTTAAAGTCGAAAATTTAGTGCATTGGAATTTCTAATATAATCAACATATTATCATTCACCATATATTATAAACAAACATCGAGAATGTAAAAACATTTATTTGTAAATTTATTTTCCTAGAACTAACAATTTGATCGATATTCTTAAAAATATTAGGTATTCTACACCAAATATCAAAGCGATATATTAGCAAATATCGGGTGATATATCTGTAATGATATTTTAAGTGAAATTTTGGAAAAAATATTTGCTAAGGTGCGATATGAGATACATCGGCAATATGTCAAATATCATCAGATATTCACTACATAGCTCTTAAATGAGTAGAGTAGATAGCAGGTTTGAGATTAGTGCATGCAGCTTTTCAAAGGATGAGCATAATGCTTTGCTTTTCATATATCATATTTTGGAGCTTATCTATTATATTTTCGTTGTGCAACATCGTGGAGCTTTGATCAGTACTATACTATTACTTAGAGATGGTTTATTCAAGGTTTATTATTTGATGTATAAACACTACCTATGTTTTATAACTACAGTGAACCTATTACTCTGATGCGTTATGTGGTTCATTTTAGTTGTGCACATCTGTCTCACCTATTTTATACCTATGTTGTTATTATATTTTGTTCTCTACACTATGTGATATACGACAGGTTCTGATTTTTTGATTAGTTTGTCCTTGACTATTGTTCCACATCGATAGGGTACCATTATGGCACACTATACATGTTAATTTGGTACCAAGGGTGTGGGGAGGGGGTCATCACATTTGGTATCAAAGCTAAAGGTTGACGAATGACCTAAAGTTGATATATGATCCATTAGAGATATTGAAGAAGTTATTGCTCTTAAATGGATCGAGTGATGAATGAGAGAGCGTACTTGTTATATATTTTGGTTTTCAAAACTATATAGTAGTATATACAGTATAATTTCCATTGCACACAAGAGTACTATTTGTGTAGTTTTCCTTTTTAAGCGACTGATCATTCGTATTATAGATTGTAAGAATGAACCGACAAACGAGGAATTCTATGAGAAACTCCATCTCTGCAGTTGAACAAGGAGCAAACTCCGAGGGAGCTACCACCCTAATGTACAGACTATGTTCAATGAGCGGATGAGGAACATGTTGTAAAATGCCCAAGTGGTTGCTCCGAATGTTATTGGTGGAGGTAAATTAGCAATGGCTGAAAGCCGTTGTGAAATGGCTTTTCTAGTGTTGTGAGCGTAATCCATCATTAAAAGGGCAATTGGTAAGAAGGGTATTGTAGATTCATCATTTGGGTGCTTTCAATCCGAGTTTCTTGTTGTCCACTTCATATCTACATTGCACCAAAACAATGATTTTCCAACACTTTGACTTTCCCATTAGCAACCATTTTTTTCCTACTGCTATATAATAACCGTATCGGCCCATTACGATGCCAAAATACGCACTGCTAAAAATCATAAATTTTCATTATTATATCTCTAGTCCAATTATAACACTTAACATGGGTTAGGAAAGCTAGTGAAATTAAAAGAAAAGAATGAGGTCAAAATAGTAATCAGGCATTTCACATCATTTGAACCCTAACTCAAATGCTTTTTTTCAGCCGTGAAAATTTGAATTGCAACTTCAAGATTTCCTCAATTAGGCACAAGTTTACCAATTTCAACCGATGGAATTCAATTAATTTCTATTTTCGGTGGTTTCTACTTCATGAGATTTATTGTAAGTTTATTTAGTCCATTTTGACTACGATTTCTTGTTTGGTTGTTGTCCTTTTTTTCAATTTCTACTTAATTTTGTGTTGGTAAATTGATTTTTTTAATATGGAAGATCTCTAATTTAGGCATTGTTAGACAACAATACTTCATCTGGGACATTGAAAGTCAAACATCAATCTTATTTTTAACTCATCAACTTTATGTTTTAGGTTTGGTTTCTTTAATAAACATTGTGTGTTGAAATTGTTGTTTTGGTTCATTCGGAAAGCACAAAATCACAAATCAACTTTGAGTGCAGTGGTTTTATGGTGGGTTCTTATTACTTTGGGGTTTTGAGTTCTATTTGATTTTTTTTATGGTTAAAATTTGGTTTTTGAATATATCCAAATATATTAAGTATCTTTGTCATGAATTTGAGATGATGTTAACATGTTTAAGTTATGTTTTTAATCAAAAAGGCAAATTCTATTTATACACCAAAAATTAACTATCATACACTATTATTTTACTAAGAAAATCTATGAATAAATTATCCATGTAATTTTTAGTTCTTTCCTTATAATTCATCATATTAAAACATTAAAATTAATAATATTTGATCAAATTTTCACATTTTTGATGAAGTTAATGAAACATAAAATTTAAATTAAGACAACGTTTGTAACAACCCGCATATCTATCGATTTTATATTTAAATATTTTATCGTTAGTCGGATGTTAGTCCGGAAAGCTACTTTTTGCATACGGTCAAATTAGGACTCGAGACCACTCCCATTGAGTTCAAAATGACGTTTGCGATCTTTTTGAGTGTAAACTTCGATATGTTTGGAGATAGTGAAATTTTCGACACTTTTTCCCGCCTTTGACTTTGGTTTGGACTGCACCCCTTTAGTTCAGCCAACCCTCTTTCTCATTTGTTCAAACACTTCAAGCTTTGTCAAAAATGGTGGTGGGAAAGAGAAATTAAAACTCCCAACTCAAATTCTATTGCAAATCCGAGATTCAACATCAAATTCAAGTAGAAGATTGTGGATTCAAGCTTTGGGTTGCTTCTCCTTGCTTTCAATCTTCATCTTCATCAATTTCGTGGAAAAAGTGAGATTTTTGATCTCACATCTTACCTATATCTATCTTGGACTGTTGGGAATGATCCTCTATTGCATTTGTATGAATATCTGCCTTTGGATTGCATTGGATTGGCGAAAAACTATAAATTTTGGCGTTTTGGTGAGTTTCTGGCCTTAAGTCGTTTCTGGCCATCGTTGAGTCGTTCGCGAGTTAAAGTGATGAGTCGTTCACGAGTTACTGGCTTGAGTCGTTCGTGTTGAAAAGTCACACGGAGCATAAGTCGTTCCAGGCCTTAAGTCGTTCTGGGTGTTCTGCCTTCGCTAGGTCGTTCGCGAGTTAAGTGCTAAGTCGTTCGCGAGTTAAGTGATAAGTCGTGCGCGAGTTAAGATTTAGGTCGTTGCCTTCTGCTACCTCGTCCTGGCTTAGGTCGTACTGGGATAAGTCGTTAGGTCGTATAGACCTTAGCTCGTAGCTCGTATTTGAGCTTAAGTCGTAGCTCGTATGGCTCTTAAGTCCTAGGTCGTTGGCTTTTAAATCGTTAAGTCGTAGGTCGCTGCTTCTACTAAGTCGCTAGGCCATGCCAACTCCGCTAGCTCGCAACTGTTAAGTCGTATGACCTTAAGTCGTAGGTCGTCCCCGACCTAACTCCACTAGGTCGTTCCAGCCTTAGCTCGTAGCTCGAATTGGAGCTTAAGTCGTTAAGTCGTTCATTCCACTAAGTCGTTCAAGGCTTAAGTCGTAAGTCGTTCGCGAGTTAGTACTTGGTCGTTTGACCTGTTTTCCCCGTATTACTCTGCGTAGGCAATCTCTTCTGAAAAACATTTATCAGAATTTCTACTTTGATGGTTTTGGGATTGACTTCTTTGGACTTTACTCACGTCTTCGAACGTGAATTGATTTGTTCTACAATCGTTTTATGACTTGTCACTTTAAAGATATATGAAGGTTTCAATACTAATAGTAAATATCAAAACTCTTTCATCAAAGCGATTTCAACACTATTTTAAATATCAAAAGTTCATTTTCTCAAACCGATTTTCAATCTACTAGTATATACGAGCCTTTACTTCACTCGAATGAGAAATCGACTTAAACGACTTAGTAAAACGGGTGGTATGAAACGCTTGCGTTCACTTCGTCGGTTGGCTCTTGGACTTGTTCGATTGAACCCTTTTTGTGACAATTTCCTAGTGAAGATTTACAGCTTGTTCATAAATATTTAAGTTAAGCAAGTGGTTATGGGACATGAAGCTAAACTCATATATTTACTAGCTTGGTGTGATTGACACTTCCTTATGATCATGACGATCATTTTTGTGATTTAGACTAGCGATTGAGCGATGTCTCTTTGTCTACGTGGGAGACTATACCCCGATTATGTGATGTTTCGCCATCACATTTCTAGGGTAGCACCCTACGGTCTTCGGGCCATTCCTGTGTGAAAATTTAATGGATAGCTTCCATGAGATAGCTTCTCGTCATGTGTTTACGCGTAGGTGAGTTTTCATGCTCCCATTCATGTGTTAGGCCTCCCCCCTTTTTTTTATGTGTTTTCTGGATTTCTGATGATGATTTCTGGAATTTTGTGCTTCACCAATTTTCATGATTTTCATTGATATGATATCAGTTTTTGTGCATTGGTGAATTCATGTGTTATTGACTTGTTATGAATACAAGTTTAGGGTATGATACCCTACCTTATCTTTGAGAAGATTCTTGTGATATTGATTAATCCTTTGTTGATTATCATTTACATACTTATAGTAGTATGTCGTTATAGTTATTTCATGTTCATGTCATGCCTTTTACTTTATACCATATCATCTGATATTTATAGTTAGACTGATCCGTTTATTATTTTCTTATAAATAATACTCGGGTCAGACCGAGATGTTACAGGTGCTTCTGCTTGACTTCTCTTCCGGATATTTCTGACTTTTGGCTAACTACATAGATTAGTAGTTTTTGGAAGTACACCTTTGAGATATAGACTCTATGTTGTGTACTTATTCTTTTGTATAGCACGTGATGCTATTCTTTTGTATTATCGTGGATCTTCCTGACCACTACTCTGATGTACACTTTCATGTGTTATATATTTATTCATATCTTCTTCCGCCTTTGTGATATGGATTTCTGTGACTGATTTATGTTATGATTATTTCTATGTTTGTTTCCGAAGATTATATATAGCCACCGTGTGATAGCTTTGTGTTTGTATCGGTATGTCGGATTTCCTCCTTAAAAGATATGCATTCTATTCTATCTGACGTATCGGTGCTCGCACAAAGAAGTTACATGGATGGTCGCTCCTCCACAGCCTTATTCTCCGCGCTAATTGACAGCACTACATCGTAGTGTTCTTGGTTAGCGTGGGTATAGAGGTGGGGCGTCACAACGTTCAAAATTAACTACTCTAAGTTAAATGTGTTTAAATTTTTTTTTCTAAAATTTAAGTTGGTTTGGTTGGAAATGAGAATTTTGTTAAAAAACTAAAGAAGTTACAATATTAGTGGAAAAATTAAAGTTCAATTTGTTGAATTTTAACTTAATAAAGTGCTAGGAATTTGTAATTTCGTGTAAATGAGTTTAAAGTTCTAAATAGGGATGATGAAGATGAAAAAAATGTAGTTTTTTTAAAAGAGATGGTGTATGTAAAGTACTTTTCAGTGTATAATAGTGTATTTTATTTTCTGGTGTATGTTAAGAGATTATTGGTGTATGAATAAAATAGTCCAATCAACAAATGCTGAATACACGTTGAATGACATGGAAGTTCTCTAAATGAATGAGTAACAAAAGCAAATAAATCGTTTGGTTGGAATGGGTCTTTAGAACATTTGGAATCCAATTAGTAAAACGTAATAAGAAATAAAATATCATTTGTTCTCTTTCATTTGATCACCGGTTTATATCACTTCACAAAAATATCCATTTTATTATTTTCCAAAATTGCAAGTTCTGATTGTATTCACTTAGCAAAATTTCAAAACAATTTACAAAATCATATCATCCTCATTCTTTTAGCATTTATGCTCATAAAGATCAAACTTATATATAGTGTGGAATTAAATGAAGGTAATTTATACATTAGTTTTATGTTTCTGTTTAAAACAGATTTGTTGTTAAGGGTCTCCGTCAAATTGTTATGAAATTCATTACTAACCTTTGTTTTATTGATTTTTTTATATAAATTAATTAATGGAATAACGATTAGTTTCCATTTGTTGTAATTACTATTTCTACATTACAGGTTTCCATTGACATATGTTAGGATTATAAAGGGCATTGTTACTGACACTCCACTTTTGGATATGAGAGGGCCATTTTTTTAAAAAATAAAATTTTAGTATGATGGTTACTAATAAAAAATAGCCCTCATCATAAAATTACAATTTAAATCGACCAATTTGCCCCTTTCTTTTTTTACCCTAATTTTTTAAATCTTCATCAATCTCCTTCTTTAATCGAAATCAATAATCAATGGAGAAATCAAACTCATGTGTAGATGAAATTCCGAACGAGAAAAAAATAAGATTAATTCTTTCTCAAGAAAGCATTTGTAACGTAGATTTTATTCAACAAAACAATCAAGTAGTGTTTTTTTAAATTTCAAGGGTTTTGTAGGTATGGGTTAACGTATTTTTCGACCAAAAAAATCAATGTATAGCCGATATTTGAAATAAAGTTCGAAATGGTGCAACCAATATGAATAATTTAACTCAACAACCCCTTACCATTCAACTTTTTTTATTTCGTCAGCCTATTGTCAATTTTATGGTTTTAGTCCGGCATACACCCATCAAATTTCATACATTTTTAAAAATTAAATTTTAGTTTAAATCCATTTTTTCCTTAGAATTTTTGGTTCTCGTCCTTTTTTTGTTTGAATAAAAGCAAGGAGGGTGAAAAACTTCGTTTGGATGTTTGCTTTTTACTGTAGAGTTTTGAAGTTTTAACCAAGGGCAAAAAAGGAAAATATGCTAACTTTAATTAAAGGTCGTGTACCCCTCATATCAATTTTATTAAACATGGAGTGCTCATATAATTTGGCTTCTCAAATCCAAAATTGGAGTATCAATAATAATATCCATTGTAAATAAGATGCTTTTTGTCTTTTTATAATTTCGAATCCTCTTCACAAGTTCATTTTTATTAAGTTATGCTAACTTTGGCTCTAAAATTTTAGATTTATTACTTCATTGCTTTGACATAGTTGTGTTATCAAATCAGTGTAATAGACTAGAACGAATAATTTGGCATGCTTATGAGGCAAGTCATTCGAGTAAATTTTTAAGGCATATTTTTTTTTGAAAGAATGGTAAATGGGCCCAGCCCAAGAGTTTACAAAGAAGAAATGCCAGGTAGCAAGAAAACTAAACCCGAAACCAACATATTACAACACCAACCCTAATATGACTATGGCAAACAATGCGCCTCCATTTAAACACAGTAGAAAAATCAAAAATGGTGAACCGCCTTAAGCAAACTCTTGTTATGGCGGTTTCCAAAACTTTGTGGCCTCTTTATGGTTATTGTCAGCATTTTTCTTGGCAATAGTATTGATCAAATTATTGAGACTGCTTTCAGTTACTTGGAGCTCTCTCAATTTTCCATTAAAAGTGTTGTCTTTCTTCGGATCTTCGCTATTATTGACAAAGTCGTGACCTTCGTGGCTCCAATTGCTGCTTTTATTGTTGTTTTGAACTTCTGACTCATTCGGGAGGTCAAAATTGCAGTAAAGCTTGCTACTTTCGGCATCATTAGCCACCTCGCACTCCACTTTATTGGATATTTTACTGCTTTCGCCCTTTTCCCACATAGATAAGTGATAAATATTGCCATTAAGCTTACTGATGTAGTAATAATTGCCAATTCTTTGCAAATTGTGCTCTAACTTCTTTGATTTGTTTTAAATCAAGGGAAACTTTAGCTTCAATGTCTCGTTGCTTGTTGAGCAGTAGTTCCTGCCAATATCAGGTGAGGAGTAATTAGAGAAATTAGTTTGAATATATTTAATAGGAATATAATTTATATTGAAGTCCTGTTTTCTTCCCTTGCAGGAGAATCTTTTGGTATTGGAACTGGAATGGCCGCCTCCAGTATATGAAGTGTTGAAGTTGTTGGTATCATTCCCCAAGGATGTAGTCCAATGATTATTAGTCTGGAGATAATTGCTATAGGAAATATCATTATTGAGTTTCCCATTATGTAATTATGATTCCACTCCTGTTTCAAAATCTTCCTGGTCATTATTATCTGAAAGTAGTTGATGTGGGCGATTGATATTTCTGTTATCTTTGTGACTTAAAATTTGAAAGTTTGATTCAATGCATTTCCAAATTTGGATGGCGTCTATTTCCTTTTTTGTATGCAGTCTAGCATTCCTTTCTTTCCATATATAATATATGGTAGTAGTTAATATGATACTGGCTTTATTGAATTCTTTTGATTTGGTTTTGAAGCTTTGTTGGATGTGACGAATACATTCTTTGATGCTTTGAACTGGAATTTTTTTACTGAGTTTGAGCTTGTTTTTGGCAATAAACCAGATATGTCTTGAAAAATTGCAATCAAAGAATAAGTGTTCTGCTATTTCAATATCATTCTTGCAAAGGAGACATTTTAACTCATTATTTTTATTCCATTTATTGCATCTATCTCTGGTTAGCAGTCTGTTCAGTAGATAAAAGTAGGCACAATGTGCCATTTTTGAACAGTTAGCTTTATTCCAAATAACAGAATGCCAATCCATTTCAGTTTCAAACCCTTTTATATAATCCCAAGTAGATTTAAAGGAAAATTTATCTTTCTTTGAGAGTTTCCATCTCCAGCAATCTTCAGCCATATTTGGATCAATATCAATGCTTTCTATAGTTCTTTTTAAAATTGAAGTTGCTGGATGTAACGACCCGGAATTTCCGAACCCGAAAATTCCAGATAGTTAAGAAAAGAAGAAAGAGATAGAAGAAGAAGAAACAGAAAACAAAACACAGAACCTCACAATCGCAGCGGATCAAAATATAATATCAAATAATAACAGTTTACAAAGGAATACTGTATCAGTTGATTACATTTAAATACATCAGAGTTACAACATACACACAAACACTGGACAGATACAATCAACATGTCCCAGACAAACTACAATATATCACAGCGGAAACACTCCATACGTTCCTGCCATCCAGCTCGTCTCCTGAGCTCCAGAACGTCCTTACCTGAAAATCTGTAATACTCGGTCTGACCCGAGCATTACATCAAAGTAACACCCGGGTCAGGCTGGAAACCAGCGTGAGTAAACCCATCTAACATGGAATACCATAGCATAAAACTACATAAAACCCGGGGTAACTCGTATCAATTTACATATTCACATTTTGTTATAAACATCACTTATTTTACGCAACAATTTCTAAGTACAAAACTTAGATTAAATGGCCCAATTCACTTAAATCATTCCATATCTACCTATTGATTTCACATATCAATTTATAGGGAATCAAAGTGGGTTCAGGTACTTCCCAATACCCAACTCCAGTCTCTTCGAATTCAATATTATCTTGAATACAAACTGTTTAAGTTTAAAACAATTCCACCTATCCAAAATTTCATATTTACATAGCCATTCATCACAGATAGACAAACCTTATTGTCACAGTTCCACCCAAACATACCATATTACATCACATCGATCTCATATCAGAGATATCAACTAATCTAAGTCATGCAATATCTTAATCATTCATAAGCAGGTTTTATTAGTTATATAATACCTAATAAATTTAATTAATCTCCAATTAAGTTAATTACCAACTTAAATCATTTATATTATCTAAATCCTGCATATTTAACATTTATTAATTTCAACCCAATTAATAAATCATCCTTTTAATCATCCACCTTAATTTATCATCCTTGCTTTATTATCCTTTAATTTCATTAAGTAATTAACTTTTAATTACTACATGGATTAATTAGCCTTAACCATTACATTAATCAACCTTCCATTTATCTCCTTATTTAATTAACTACATTAATTTATGATCCTCTAACCACTTCCATAAATTAGTGATTCTTTTATTGACCTATTTTTAACAAGTAATGTTTATTAATTAATTGGCTCTTTAATTACTTACCTCACTTAATCCATCATACTAAGTAATTAATCCTCAATTACTTCCATTTAGTAATTATTCGCTAATAACTTCATTAAGTGATTTCTCTCTGATTAATTACATTCAGTAAGTAACCCCAATTAATCATATCCAGTAATTATACGATAATTATTTCGCTAAGCGATTACGCTTAATCACTTACACTAAGTAAATTTACTTAACCAATTTTATAATGATTATCCTTAATTAATAAATCTAATTAAATTATCTTAAATTAATCTCATAAAACTTTTATTAAATATTTATCTTTGGAAACAAACCGTTCCATAACCCTTAACTTGATCTCATTTTGTTCTTAAATTTCAAAATATTCACAAACTCAAGTTCCAAATTTTGAACCTGGAATACTTACGTTAAAATTTGATATCTTCTACCAACTCAAACTTTACCCGAGACAACATACGAAAATCCCGAGCAAACTCTCAATACCCCCCCGCGTTGCTTCCCTACTTCGAGTAAATCATGTAACTACTCGAGAAAACTCAAGCTTTCCCCGAAGCCTCCAACTTTCCTGAGACGACATGCACGCCGTGCACGTTCTCAAACGCCGCCGCCTTCCGTTCATCATCGCGACAATCTTCGACGATCCCCTGAGTCCCCACGACCCCACATCGAGGACCAGATCGACCACTCAAGCGCGATACCAAAAATCGAACCCATTCGAAACCATCAGGAAGAAAGCCCGACCAAAGATACGCCTTGCACCACCACCTCCGACCATCTTACGCCTCGCCATAGATTCCAGACATTCGTCCAAGCCTAACACTCCATTTCCCCCTACTCCGATCGAGACCGATGCAACCACGCCTTCGCAAACGCCTCACAAAACTTGCCGACTCGAACAGGGCCTTAAACCCTAGAACGCCACCGCTCCATCACCACGGTGGTTGATAAACTAAGTCACTATTTTTCCTAAAATCCTCTACCCACGAGCTACCTCTAGTGATGATCCAGGCCTTATGCCCTTCGCCGATCACCAGAAATCATCCAAAACGTGTTTCCCGTTCAACTCGAAAATTCCCATCAACCACAAACTTAAAAATCATGATATGATTATCAAAAATCACCATTTTCCAATACGAATCAGATTATAAAATTAAAACGTGAAATCCTGACATTTGATTTTTGACTTTTATTTGATCATCACTGTAATTTCCTGTTTTTGGAAAAAATTACTCAATATATTTATTTGAAACTATTTTAAAAATAAAATCTGGTTGATGCTAACATATTTCTTTTAAAGATCAAACCCTAAAAGAGATTGGAGGAAGAGGAATTGAAATTTTTTTTTTTAACAGAGGTATGTGTCCCTGTTACAAACAAGCACACACTAAATTTCCATACATACAGGCATGCAAAATCTGATTTTTCATCCATACAACACTCTTCACCACATACTTCAAGTATCAACCCCAAAACATCAAAATATATCGACAAGTTCAAGTATTTTACTCACCTATTTCCAGAAATGATAGAGCTGCTTTATAATTGAAACTGACTTTGACATTGCTTGCTGAAATCATTCTTCAATCTCCTTGTTTGTATTGTTGGATTGTTGTTTAAACTGAATCATTGTTTAAGTTTGAACTGAGGCTTGCTTCAGAAGTTACTCCATTTTAAGTGATCGAATTAAGATGAGAAGCTTGATATATAATACAGAAAAGTACTGGATGGTTATATGTTTGTACAGGGTGTTATATTATTTTCTCTTCTTAGTACAATATAGGATCAGAGATTTTTTTTCTCTTGTGAGGCTGAAATGATAGCATACTTATCCTATAGATTATATTCGTACCCAAACATATATATTTATGTTCAGACACGATTTTGTATATGGAGGCTGAAATGATTCAAGTTGAACTAGCATTAATTACTTGTCTTGTTTTACAAGCCTATGTTTATTTTTTTTTCTCATATTACTTGTATTCCTAATACATATGTATTTTCCAGAATTTTCTTATATGTTCATTCTATATGAAGACATACATATGGCCAGTAGACATATGGTTTGTAAATGATGATATTTGTATAAAAATGTCTATTTTTATTAACCTCTAATTTAAATAGTTACATACATATGTATGTCTCAGGTTATACTTTATACTTTTCTTTTTTTTTAAATTTTCAGTTTATGATGTATGTTTACCAAAATTACTTCATCCTTGTTTCTTTTATTTTTATTTCTATATAACTATCAATACTTAAGCTATATTCAGTCTGGTTTACTTATAGCTAATATCGATAGAATTTGATTTCATCTCAAACATTATTATCTATATATACTTAGTTATCAAATGTTAACAAGGCAAAGTATTTTAACTTAATTATATAAGATGAAATTTTATTATAAATATTATTAAGGAATTTTATTTTAAATTTTCAAATCAAATTCCCTTTCCACAATACAAATCTAAATAAATAAATGGCAATTATTTCTTAAGGTCATATCGTTTAACATGGTAAGTTTACTTTTTATTTAATTAGATTAAATATTTATTAAAATAAAATGGCCAAAATACCGGGTCGTCACATTCCTCCCCCCTTTGAATCTTTTCGTCCTCGAAAAGGAACGAAGCCAGTTTTATTAAAATGCTTAAAATCAGATAAATTTTCTTTAATCATTTTGGAAACACTTTTAAATATCTATATAATACTATTCCAAAGTAGTTTTTTACAAAAATACTTTTATATATAACTCGATGTTTCAACAAGTCCATCTTCGTTCTCATAGAAATTCAGTCATACGTTGATCAGGCGTAGGACTGAAAATCTATAAGTACTCAGTAGACCCATTTCAACATCCAGTGAAAATATTTGGAAAATAATTTTATTGAAAATATAGAAAACAGTTTTGAAAATAGAGGAAATATCTTTGGTGAAATTGCTCTGGAAATCATCACACCCATCCATGGTCGCAGTTAACCCGATGGTTACGTTGCCATCCCGGCAAAATCCACAGATAACTGTAGGTCTCCGCGCCCCTCGATTACGCCATGGAACCCGCTACAGATCGCAGCTACAACTGGGGTTACGTAGCTATCACAGCAAAACCCCATATAACTGTAGGCATCAGCGCCACCGAATTTCGCTGCCAAAAGAATGAAACTCCTCCACTTGACCATAGATCGCAGCGACATCGAGTTACACTGTCGTCACAGCATAACCCAAATGCCCCTGTAGGCATCAACGCCATCGACTTTCGCTACCCAATAATCCTCAGGAACTAGTTTGTCCGAACTCCTCACAGGATCAACTTTAGAACCTCCCCTTTAGAGGCTCAAGGCAGTACCACCCAGTGACACTCCTGAGAAGTTCATTCAAGGGAGCGCCTTTTTCCCCAGAGCCAATCTCAAAACACTTTATACTATACACATATAGTATTTTCCAAATCATACACCTAGTATGAATTTCATATAAGGCTCCATTACACAAAATCGATTCCCAAAATCGATAATCTTCAAAGTGGGCTTTCCAAATCTCAATATTGATTTTACCCAAAAATCAAAAGTCTTTCCAAATCCATAGGTTCCCAAAACCTTTCCTCAAAATTCTTTTCAAAATTATTTTCACAAAATAAACATATATAATAAAAGTTTTGAAAAACTTTGAATCAATTTGTATTTATATAAATTCACTTTTATACTTCAAATACTTTCAAAAATCATTTTCTTCCGGCAATAGATTCAACAAGGGAAGTTTTATCATATATATAACAAAGATGTGTAACTTTGTTTATTCTAAATCAAATATTCAAATTTTGATTACTCTTTTGTAAAATCGATTACTATATTGTTTGCTTCCATAAAGTAAATTTTTATGATAGAAATATCAAATTTTCACTTTACTTATTGTATATTTCTCAAAATTTACTTCCATTTCAAAAACCATATTACAGTTCTTATCTCCAATTCAATAACAATTTCATTCAAACTCGTACGATGTTCACATATCATCCGTACGCAATATCAATCTGATCGCTCACTCGATCACACAATTTCACTTCCGAACTAGTATTGTCCACCCGACTTCCTAGTGCGGACTCAGATCTGGTTTCTTGATCAGAAACCGTCATTCTCCTTGCATAGTCACACTATGATAGAGAATATCCAGAACCAATCAAAACCCATATCCAGGTTCGCCGTTGAAAATCGAGTGAAAAAAAATCCCAACTCGGATCGATAATACTATCTCGAAATTCTATGCTCGAATCTGGATCAAATCACTATACGAATAGAATAATATACGTACATCCTACGTATTTAACTTCATTGATTATTAAATAAATCAATTCCTCTTTCTATTCACATTTCCTTTAATTTCTATCCACATAATCACAATTGTTTCAATTCCATTGGATTACCACTTTAATCCTTATCCCAAATGGATATTCAATCATAAACAGTTCGAACTCTGTTCAATTTAAATTTTGTAAATAGCTTGGAAAATTTTAAAATGAATAAGTAGTTGAAAAATAATTACTAGTTTGTACAATAGCTCTCAAATAGTTAAGTATTTGTAAAATAGTTGAAAAATAGTTAAATAGTTATAGAAATTTTAGATAATTGCAAAATAGTCGTAAAATAGTAATTAATTTATAAAACTGTTGGAAAATAGTAATTAGTTTAAAAATAGTTGAAAAATAGTTAATTAGCTCCAAAATAATTGTAAAACAAGGATAAAATAATCCGGCTTTAAGAAAGAAAGGTTATATATTTAATAGCTTGGAAAAATAAGTTTATATTAAAACAATTTATACTGAAAATAGTCCAGAGTCGAAACTGTTCACTTTCCCATCTTCATTTCGATCAATTTCCCATTAAATTGATCCAGTCTCAATTCAAGTTGAATTACCCACAATTCAAATCAAATTCCATTTGATTTTAAACATATTCATTTTAATTACAATTTCAAATTATCCAAATTAATTTAGACTGGTTTCAAATTGAATCCATTTCAATTTCAAATCATTTCAATTTCTATTGAAATTGTATACTTATCCATCTTCACTTCTAATTAATCCAACCTAAATCCAGTTTGAACTAATGCAATCTAAATCTCAATTTTAAACCGTCTCGAATTAAAAAATTTCGAGTTAAATTTTCAAATGTTGGTTTAATTCCTTAAATCAAATTAACCTTTACTTCTTCATAAACCTATTTCTAGGTTCAATTAATAATCCAAACCTTTAAACAATTTAATTCTGAGTCCACTTCTCAAAATTCCATTTAAGTTATCTTTACTTAACTTATTTCAAAGTTCAAATAAGAGTTCAATACAATTTTATTTTAAAAATTTAATTTATTTCTCAAGTTTATCTTCCAATTTGGAGCCAGTTCTTTAAACAATTTTAATTAACAAATTTAATTATTCAATTTTTCAATTTAAAGTAATTCCACATCCTTAATTTCAAATTAACGTTAGATTTTCCTTTTTCTCAATAATGGATATATTACCACACTTCTTTTTTTTTTATTCATTTAAACTGAACCAATTCATAATTTTAAAGATTTTACCAACAATAGGATGATATCATCCAATTTACTTTTAAACATCCATTCATTTCCAATTTCCAGATCTCAAACCCATTTTGAGATCGCACAAACTCCCAATTCAAATTAACATTTAACTTTCCAAGTTAAATCTAAATTTCATCTTGAAATTTCCAATTCAGGTTGCTCGTTCCAAACTTATTTAACTTCTTTTAAGTTAAATTCAATTTAATTTCGTCAAACTTACTCAAATTTGAATTCCCACTTCAAATTTTAAACTTCACATAATCTTATAAGTTCAAAAACTTGTCACCTCTGGGTATCACATCTCATTCCCAATTTTAAACTCAACATTTAGAGTTTATTTCAAACCATCTTTGTATCTATATATACATATTTATTTCTTAGCCCACCAGGCTATACTTTAAAATTTTAAACCACCTTTGGTTTTAATTTAAGACAGATCTCTTTTTAAGTTTTCAAACAACTTCTTATTTAAAATAAGATCACATTCAAGTATATTCTAAACAGTATTATTTATTCTTTTCTTTTAACACTTTTGAACAATTCAAATGTTTCTAAACTTAGGTTTAAACTTCACAATTTAAATCCGTTCTAATTTACAAGTTATACTCATCTAAGTTTATATCCTTAGCATATTTTATTTTGCTTACTCATTAACACACATTTCACTATTAAATACAACAACCATTTATGATAATAACCAAGATTATCATATCTGGAAACCAATTCATTATCATCTTTATTCTGAAAACATTTCTACAAATTCAGGATTTTAATTTCAGTTTGGATCCATTATATTACTTCTTAATTTAATTCAATAATTTAACAACCAATTACCTTAACATTTATTAGTAAGAAATATTGTTTTAAATATATCAAAATATATTCTTACATAAAATCATTTAAAATCTTTATATATGAAAATAACAAGTACGCGCTCATATATATATATATATATATATATATATATATAAACACTCAACTCATCTTAGGGTACTATTGACCCTATCCTTATGAGTATACCCACCAGAGCCAAGGTTCTCGCTTAACCTTCGCTCTGATACCAAATGTAACGACCCGGAATTTCCGAACCCGAAAATTCCAGATAGTTAAGAAAAGAAGAAAGAGATAGAAGAAGAAGAAACAGAAAACAAAACACAGAACCTCACAATCGCAGCGGATCAAAATATAATATCAAATAATAACAGTTTACAAAGGAATACTGTATCAGTTGATTACATTTAAATACATCAGAGTTACAACATACACACAAACACTGGACAGATACAATCAACATGTCCCAGACAAACTACAATATATCACAGCGGAAACACTCCATACGTTCCTGCCATCCAGCTCGTCTCCTGAGCTCCAGAACGTCCTTACCTGAAAATCTGTAATACTCGGTCTGACCCGAGCATTACATCAAAGTAACACCCGGGTCAGGCTGGAAACCAGCGTGAGTAAACCCATCTAACATGGAATACCACAGCATAAAACTACATAAAACCCGGGGTAACTCGTATCAATTTACATATTCACATTTTGTTATAAACATCACTTATTTTACGCAACAATTTCTAAGTACAAAACTTAGATTAAGTGGCCCAATTCACTTAAATCATTCCATATCTACCTATTGATTTCACATATCAATTTATAGGGAATCGAAGTGGGTTCAGGTACTTCCCAATACCCAACTCCAGTCTCTTCGAATTCAATATTATCTTGAATACAAACTGTTTAAGTTTAAAACAATTCCACCTATCCAAAATTTCATATTTACATAGCCATTCATCACAGATAGACAAACCTTATTGTCACAGTTCCACCCAAACATACCATATTACATCACATCGATCTCATATCAGAGATATCAACTAATCTAAGTCATGCAATATCTTAATCATTCATAAGCAGGTTTTATTAGTTATATAATACCTAATAAATTTAATTAATCTCCAATTAAGTTAATTACCAACTTAAATCATTTATATTATCTAAATCCTGCATATTTAACATTTATTAATTTCAACCCAATTAATAAATCATCCTTTTAATCATCCACCTTAATTTATCATCCTTGCTTTATTATCCTTTAATTTCATTAAGTAATTAACTTTTAATTACTACATGGATTAATTAGCCTTAACCATTACATTAATCAACCTTCCATTTATCTCCTTATTTAATTAACTACATTAATTTATGATCCTCTAACCACTTCCATAAATTAGTGATTCTTTTATTGACCTATTTTTAACAAGTAATGTTTATTAATTAATTGGCTCTTTAATTACTTACCTCACTTAATCCATCATACTAAGTAATTAATCCTCAATTACTTCCATTTAGTAATTATTCGCTAATAACTTCATTAAGTGATTTCTCTCTGATTAATTACATTCAGTAAGTAACCCCAATTAATCATATCCAGTAATTATACGATAATTATTTCGCTAAGCGATTACGCTTAATCACTTACACTAAGTAAATTTACTTAACCAATTTTATAATGATTATCCTTAATTAATAAATCTAATTAAATTATCTTAAATTAATCTCATAAAACTTTTATTAAATATTTATCTTTGGAAACAAACCGTTCCATAACCCTTAACTTGATCTCATTTTGTTCTTAAATTTCAAAATATTCACAAACTCAAGTTCCAAATTTTGAACCTGGAATACTTACGTTAAAATTTGATATCTTCTACCAACTCAAACTTTACCCGAGACAACATACGAAAATCCCGAGCAAACTCTCAATACCCCCCCGCGTTGCTTCCCTACTTCGAGTAAATCATGTAACTACTCGAGAAAACTCAAGCTTTCCCCGAAGCCTCCAACTTTCCTGAGACGACATGCACGCCGTGCACGTTCTCAAACGCCGCCGCCTTCCGTTCATCATCGCGACAATCTTCGACGATCCCCTGAGTCCCCACGACCCCACATCGAGGACCAGATCGACCACTCAAGCGCGATACCAAAAATCGAACCCATTCGAAACCATCAGGAAGAAAGCCCGACCAAAGATACGCCTTGCACCACCACCTCCGACCATCTTACGCCTCGCCATAGATTCCAGACATTCGTCCAAGCCTAACACTCCATTTCCCCCTACTCCGATCGAGACCGATGCAACCACGCCTTCGCAAACGCCTCACAAAACTTGCCGACTCGAACAGGGCCTTAAACCCTAGAACGCCACCGCTCCATCACCACGGTGGTTGATAAACTAAGTCACTATTTTTCCTAAAATCCTCTACCCACGAGCTACCTCTAGTGATGATCCAGGCCTTATGCCCTTCGCCGATCACCAGAAATCATCCAAAACGTGTTTCCCGTTCAACTCGAAAATTCCCATCAACCACAAACTTAAAAATCATGATATGATTATCAAAAATCACCATTTTCCAATACGAATCAGATTATAAAATTAAAACGTGAAATCCTGACATTTGATTTTTGACTTTTATTTGATCATCACTGTAATTTCCTGTTTTTGGAAAAAATTACTCAATATATTTATTTGAAACTATTTTAAAAATAAAATCTGGTTGATGCTAACATATTTCTTTTAAAGATCAAACCCTAAAAGAGATTGGAGGAAGAGGAATTGAAATTTTTTTTTTTAACAGAGGTATGTGTCCCTGTTACAAACAAGCACACACTAAATTTCCATACATACAGGCATGCAAAATCTGATTTTTCATCCATACAACACTCTTCACCACATACTTCAAGTATCAACCCCAAAACATCAAAATATATCGACAAGTTCAAGTATTTTACTCACCTATTTCCAGAAATGATAGAGCTGCTTTATAATTGAAACTGACTTTGACATTGCTTGCTGAAATCATTCTTCAATCTCCTTGTTTGTATTGTTGGATTGTTGTTTAAACTGAATCATTGTTTAAGTTTGAACTGAGGCTTGCTTCAGAAGTTACTCCATTTTAAGTGATCGAATTAAGATGAGAAGCTTGATATATAATACAGAAAAGTACTGGATGGTTATATGTTTGTACAGGGTGTTATATTATTTTCTCTTCTTAGTACAATATAGGATCAGAGATTTTTTTTCTCTTGTGAGGCTGAAATGATAGCATACTTATCCTATAGATTATATTCGTACCCAAACATATATATTTATGTTCAGACACGATTTTGTATATGGAGGCTGAAATGATTCAAGTTGAACTAGCATTAATTACTTGTCTTGTTTTACAAGCCTATGTTTATTTTTTTTTCTCATATTACTTGTATTCCTAATACATATGTATTTTCCAGAATTTTCTTATATGTTCATTCTATATGAAGACATACATATGGCCAGTAGACATATGGTTTGTAAATGATGATATTTGTATAAAAATGTCTATTTTTATTAACCTCTAATTTAAATAGTTACATACATATGTATGTCTCAGGTTATACTTTATACTTTTCTTTTTTTTTAAATTTTCAGTTTATGATGTATGTTTACCAAAATTACTTCATCCTTGTTTCTTTTATTTTTATTTCTATATAACTATCAATACTTAAGCTATATTCAGTCTGGTTTACTTATAGCTAATATCGATAGAATTTGATTTCATCTCAAACATTATTATCTATATATACTTAGTTATCAAATGTTAACAAGGCAAAGTATTTTAACTTAATTATATAAGATGAAATTTTATTATAAATATTATTAAGGAATTTTATTTTAAATTTTCAAATCAAATTCCCTTTCCACAATACAAATCTAAATAAATAAATGGCAATTATTTCTTAAGGTCATATCGTTTAACATGGTAAGTTTACTTTTTATTTAATTAGATTAAATATTTATTAAAATAAAATGGCCAAAATACCGGGTCGTCACACTGGATGAAGATCTGCATTCCAAATGTGATTCTGGATGATATAGTCTACTTTTAAATTTGCACCACCAAAATGTAAGAGATTATTCCAGCTTAATAAGCTAATTAGTGACTTTCCATTGATCCAAGGATCAAACCAAAGGCTGGTGTTTTTACCATCTTTAAAGCTTCTATCCAATAATTTGATACCAATATTTCTGCTTTTTAAGATGTTTTTCCATGAGTTTGAGTTGTGGATTTCTATTGGCATGGTCCAGAAATTTTTATTTTTAACATATTTACTTTTCATCCACTTGGACCATAATGATTTTCCTTCTATAAATCTCCAAAAGAGTTTCATATTGCAGGGTTCTTTTAAATCCTTTATATTTCTTAACCCTAAGCCCCCAACCTTTTTTGATTTGCAGACTGTATCCCATGAGACTTTATGATAATTTCCTTTCCATAAGAAATTGGCACACTTTTTTTCAATTTTATGAATGGTTGCTTTTGGAATATTGTGCGTCTGAATCCAATACATTATGATAGTCGTGATGACAGTGTGTGTGAGTTCTTGTCTTCCAGCGATAGATAAGAGTCTGCTGGACTAGCTTTCTAATTTGTCTTGAATGATGTTAAAAAGTCTTGAGCAGTCACTGTCTGTAAGCTGATCTGTACTAAGAGGAAGTCCCAAGTATTTGACAGGCAGTTGACCTTCCCGAATTTTAAGAATGTAAAGGAATTCCCCTTTGTTCTCACATTTTTTGCTAAAATAAGCTTTACTTTTACTCTCATTGATTTGAAGACCTGCATATTCTTTTAAGCATTCAAAAAAATTTCCTATGGTATGAGCACTTTTAGAGTCTGCATTCATAAAAAAAAGCAAGTCATCAGCATATAATACATGATTATACTAGGAAAGTTCCTATTAACAGGTTTGAGATTGCCTTTAATTTGCTCAGTCTCCATTTGAAGAGTTAAAAATTCCATAGCAATTGTGAATAAGTAGGGGGAAAGAGGGTCTCCTTGTCTAATACCTCTATTACTATTAATAAAACCACATGGTGATCCATTAATTAAGATGGAAAAAGAAGCAGTTTCAATGCATTCTTTAACTAGATTGAAAAAATTTCATGAAAACCCAATTGTCTCATCATGTGAATTATAAAAGATCTATTGATCTTGTCAAAAGCTTTGTGTATATCAATTTTGATACATACTTTATTTTTGCAACCTTCGTTAAAGCTTCTAATGATTTCATGTGCCAAAAGGGTATTTTCAATAATAAATCTACCAGGGATGAATGCACATTGATTTTCAAAAATCAAGTATTTTAGAAATTTTTTAATTATGTTACTCAGAATATTAGCAATAATTTTGTATATAAAATTACAGCAAGAAATAGGTCTGTAATCACCTAGCCCTAAAGGGATTTTAACTTTAGGAATAAGAGTGATAAAAGTATGATTCAAAAGCTTCCCAGTAGAAAAAAAATCATTTACAGCATCAAAAAATTTATATTTAATATCCTCTCAATGAACCTTGTAAAATTTAGCCCCAAACCCATCAGGGCCAGGGCTTTTATCATCATTGGAATTAAAAACAATATTTTTAATATCTTCCAAAACAATTGGAGCAAGAAGAATGTCTTTACTTCTATCATTAAGAATAAATTTTGTTTCAAAATTTGGGAACTCCTTCCTGTACTCATAAGTATTATACAAATCAGAAAAATAATTGACAGCTAACTGCTATAGTTGAGAAACATCATTTAAGATATTCCTATTTTTGTCTAGCATTTTCCCTATGTCATTGATTTTCTTTCTACTAGACATCTTGGCATAGAAGAACTTGCTAGCC
This sequence comes from Allium fistulosum, assembly GCA_030737815.1. Classification (NCBI taxonomy): domain Eukaryota; kingdom Viridiplantae; phylum Streptophyta; class Magnoliopsida; order Asparagales; family Amaryllidaceae; genus Allium; species Allium fistulosum. The sequence continues at coordinate 98,872,762 of CM060906.1, read as the reverse complement.
TCATTTTCATTAGTAAGCCAATCCACCTTGGTTCTTTGCCTCATGTTGATAGCTTGCATATGCAAACTTTTACTTAATTTGTTCTGACTCTGAAAAAATTGATTAACAATAGAATTTCCTGAGCTATCTATATCAATAATGTTTTGGAGAGACTCACATTCTTTTCTAATTATATTAATGTCATCCCTTTTTCTGTTTTTGTTCCAGTGTTTCTGATTTTCTTTTGTATTTTTTAAAAAATTTCTGAATTTGTATTGGGCTGAGCCATGGTTGGAAGAGACATTACTGTTTTTCACCGCATCCATATAACCTTTTTCTAAAGACCAGCCATTGACAAATCTAAATGGGATATTATTTCTATAAGGTTGATTACCAAAGAAAAGAATATGAATTGGAGTGTGGTCACTAGTGGCCTGAGGAAGAGTAGAACATTGATAATTAGAAAATGATTTTGCAAAATTATGATTAACTAAGATCCTATCAAGCTTGCAATGAATATTTCTAAATTCACCAGATTTCCATGTAAATTTATTTCCAAAAATATTAGGTTCAATTAGACCTGTTTTAAGTAAAAAATTATTAAGAAACTCAAATTTTTTAAAGGGAATTGGAATACCACCCTTTTTTTCATAAGAGTGTAAAACAGTATTAAAGTCTCCCAATATAATCCATGGTTTGCTCAAGTTTTTTTTTGAAGTTTCAAGATCATTCTAGAGGGAATTTCTAATTTTTTCACTATTTGAAGCATATACAAAAGTCACTTCAATTTGAAATCCTCCCTTGTTAGAGAATTTACAATGAATATATTGAAAATTCAAAAAGTGTTGATTTAAACTCCAAATATTAGGGTCCCAGAGCACCATAATTCTACCCTTACCCCCCATAATATTGTTATTCACTAAACCCCAATCTTTGAAATTTCTAACATGAAAATTAAGTATGTTAGTATCCTCAAGCTTGTGCTCAAGAATACCAACAAAAATTGGTCTAATTGTATAAATTGGATTGTTTAAATCTAATTTTCTTTCAGGAGAGTTTAACTCTCTAATGTTCCAAGCAACAATCGACATAATTTATAGAAATAAAGAAATATAGGATACACAAAAGGATATCTCTGCTGCTGGATTGAGAGACTAGGGTTGAACTCCTCCAAACTCTCTCTGTCTTTCTTCTCCTCCATGTACTCTATGCATTTAATCCCTTTTCTTTTAAGTGATTTTCTGTCTTGAATTTTTAGATGCTCTACCTACCTTGGATTTTCATTATATATTTTTTTCCTGAAAATCATCTTTTTCCCTACTACCTTCATTGTCTTGAGCTATAATGTCATGTAAATTTTTTGTTTTGCTTTTTTTCTTTTCTTTAATATTCTTTTTTGTTGGCGTGAAAGGTTTTGGGATAAGCTTTATCGCTTTTTGAATCATGTCTTCTACTAAATTTTGTTGTGAACTGCTTGAATTACCATTCTGATTTGTGAGCTCATTATTCCTAGCAGGGTTGAATTTTTCCTCAGTGCTCATGTTGATTTCCATAACATCTTCTGCTAAACTTGCTTGTTGTTGTAAATGATTTGTATTTTCTTATGTATTATCATCATATCTTGATCTAGTAAATCTATCCCTTGGGAGGTATCTGAGGGTTGGAAGACACATCTTTTGTTTTTAATATTTTCAAAAAATTTGATTTTGCCTGAGAGGGAGCTTTCCAGTTTTTCAGGAATGTGAGCTTCCTGCTGCTCAGAGATCGGTATAGAATTGTTTTCAGCAGTGTTGATTGTTTCTTGATTTTGTTCCGTTGTTCTTTGAATTTGTTCCATTGTATTCTCCTTTTCTTGATTTCCATTTGAGTCTTTTACTTTCTCTTTCCAAACCTTTTTTGATTAACAACCCTCTATATTGTGCCTAAAACATTCACAAATTGAACACTTTGGTTGAATCCACTCATATTCAATTTTCTGAACTATGGTTTCTCCATCATGCATTGTAATATGTGCTTCCTCAGGAAGATATGTTTTTGCATTGGTTTCAACAAGGATTCTAGCATAACTTAATCTGGTTTCTTTTGCTGTTTGTTCATCCAACTTTATAGGAGTTCCTACTATACTTGCTATTGCTCCAAAAGTTTCATTGTCCCATAGTTTTAAACTAATTTTTGGGAGACGAATCCAGATTGGGATTGTGTTTAGCAGATCTTTATCAAAAGCAATTTTATTGTTCCATCTTTTCAAAATAATCAGTTTTCCGTTAATAAAGTAAGGACCTCCATTGATTGTTTTTTCAGAATCACTTTCAACAGCAAATTTTATAATAAAGAAACCATTGTTTCTTGTGAAAATTTCGAAATTACCTATGGGATTCCAAGTTCTTTGAACGAAAGCTTTAAAATGATGATAGAAAGGCCTATTACCATAAACTTATGCTATCACCGAGCAGCCCCATTTGGAGTCTGTTCTCTTACTAACCCCTTCATTCATTATAACCATTTTCTTGTAGTTAATGGTTATAGGTGCTTGATATTTCAAGGTATATTCATAACTGCGGCCTCCCTCTTTAATCAACTCTGCCCAAGATGATACCTTGTGTGAGAAAATCCCCTGCTTGCTTATTAATTGTCTCTGATTTGCTGCTGCACCATTGTAAATTTGATTATTCTGTAAACCAATAGTAGATTTCGATATGTTCTGAGAGTCTTGCCTTGAATTGTGATTGTTATAATTGATTCTTGGCTCTCTGTAACCATTGTAATATGAATTCTTAGTGCAAAACTGTGATGATTTTGATTGAAGAGGTGGTTTCTCTCTTGTGTGGCGGTTCCTAACTAGTTGGAACCCCTCACTGTCGAATTGAGGTTGCACCTCCTTGTTGTTAGGAGAAAAAGAATGGGGGAGAAGAGGAGGAGGCTCGGGCATGATGATTGGTGAGGCTGATATCTGATTAGAGCAAGAAGCCATTTACTTGATTTTTTGTTTTATAAAATTGCATATGCATATGCTTTGTTTTAAAGCAATTGTTAAGGCATATAATATTAAAAAATTTGAAAGTTTAAAATATAAACTAGTAAATAACTGGTAATAAAATGCAACTTAGAACATAATATTTTCATAGGGCAATAAAATGTAAATTACAAGTATTTGGTAGTAGAAGTAGAAGTAGAAAATCATAACATGTTAGGCCATATTGAAATATGCATGGAGTGTAAAATCTTGTTAATATTTTGGTGTTAGCGTAATAGGGTGAAAATTGTAGATTAATAAATATACTCAGTTTATAATTAGTAAATCATAGAGCATACTGGAATATATATATATAATATGTGTACACATACACACACACACACATATATATATATATATGTACACTTGTATATGTAGTTTAATGTTTATATATGTATACGTACAAGTCCTTGGCATCGACTATAAGCAATAAATTTGTTTCTGTATAATTTTTAGGAAGTTAGTGCCTTTATCAATGAACAGTTGTTAAGGAATGCACTAAATTGATTAGAGAAATTGTTTACTAGATTACGTTTAGTGCACTGAATTGATTATTTCCCAGTTGAGGTCCTTACTGTTAAATTTTGGTGATACAAAATCATAAATAGAAGGAAACAAATATGCAAAAGGGAAAGTAATCACGTTTGTTCATTATGGAAATGCATTAATAATTGGATTGCATTTGAATGAGATGGCAAAGAAATTTATGCATGCGCACGTTATGGAATAATATATATGCAAAAGATATGCATATTATTTCTTTCTTCGTAATCGCATTGCTTTGAGATTATTTTCTTCCATCTTTGGAACGAGTGAATTACTTGCTATGTTTGCGTGATTTGTTACCGTTGTAATTTGCCTCCATTATCTTCTTACTATATTTGGTAATTTGATTGATGACTCACATGAATTTATATTGGCTATATATTGAGGGTAGACTTCATTGTAAACCCATCCTGGCATTCAGCCAGCGATCTCCAGATAGAGTGTCTCTTCTTGATTTGGGGCTTGGTATGTAAACTCTTATTTTGTAATCTCTTGTAATTTTCTCAAGTGTAATAAAATCTCTCTCCTTTGGACTGGACGTACACTATCTAGATGATAGTGGAACCAGTATAAATTTTATGCGTCTCTTTTCTTCTTTATAGTTATTTACTATTTGTTTGGAGTAATAGAATAACTGCTGCTAGATTAAGTGATGTTCAAATTGGCAAATCTAGATCATGTTTATTGTCTTTCCGCATTTGTGCAATTTTTGCACAACAGATTGGTATCAGAGCAAGGCGATTTGTTTCAATTTGTGCATCAATGGCTTCTAGAAAGAGCAGCAGATCTGATGGTGATTATGCTATTACTCATTTGGACGGAAAAAAGATTTTGTGCAATATTGAAGATAAAGACGGAGGAGAATATGTTGAGAGAGAAGAGTATTCCAGTTTTGGAAATTTGGTGATAAGGAGTTTACTATATTGAAGGGACAACTGGATTTGGGAACCTGTATCTGCTTCATGGCTCAATGTTGATGTGAGAGTCTTATGTCGATTTCAATGGGAAATTTGTTGTTTGGCAGATAAGTATGTGGGAGGAGAGAGATTTGTCTTGCATACAGAGATTTGGATTAGCCTTGTTATGTCGATTTGCTTTTGTTTTTTGGCTCTGTATTTGGATTGGTGATTGAGAGAATTTTTTGGCCTTGGTGGCTTTGAGATTATTTTGGTATCTACCTTCTTTTGATTTTGGATATTTGCAACATTTTGTTGGCGGGCGGGGACATAGTCTGAGCTCGTTAGCAAGGTGTGATGGGGGGTGGCCTTGCCGGAACCCATTGGGTAAGTATTCATTTTTGGTATCCATCTCGTTAAGAGATTTTGGTTGAAGGTGGAGTTTGATTTTAAGAGTTTTATGTTGAAAAGAGAATTTGACTTGAGGTGGAGTGTTGGAAATATGTGATTTTGCATCAAGGTGGAGTGTTAAATTTTGGTGATACAAAATCACAAATAGAAGGAAACAAATATGCAAAAGGGAAAGTAATCACGTTTGTTCATTATGGAAATGCATTAATAATTGGATTGCATTTGAATGAGATGGCAAGGAAATTTATGCATGCGCACATTATGGAATAATATATATGCAAAAGATATGCATATTATTTCTTTCTTCGTAATCGCATTGCTTTGAGATTATTTTCTTCCATCTTTGGAACGAGTGAATTACTTGCTATGTTTGCGTGATTTGTTACTGTTGTAATTTGCCTCCATTATCTTCTTACCATATTTGGTAATTTGATTGATGACTCACATGAATTTATATTGGCTATATATTGAGGGTAGACTTCATTGTAAACCCATCCTGGCATTCAGCCAGCGATCTCCAGATAGAGTGTCTCTTCTTGATTTGGGGCTTGGTATGTAAACTCTTATTTTGTAATCTCTTGTAATTTTCTCAAGTGTAATAAAATCTCTCTCCTTTGGACTGGACGTACACTATCTAGATGATAGTGGAACCAGTATAAATTTTGTGCGTCTCTTTTCTTCTTTATAGTTATTTACTATTTGTTTGGAGTAATAGAATAACTGATGCTAGATTAAGTGATGTTCAAATTGGCAAATCTAGATCCTGTTTATTGTCTTTCCGCATTTGTGCAATTTTTGCACAACACTTACTTAATCTATTGGTGATCAATTGTATTGTTTTGTTTATAGACAATTATTACTTCGTGATAACTTTTTGCCTTATAATGTTACATTATAGATGAGTTATTTGTCCAAATAATTCGCAAGTACAACTTGCATAAAAAATATTTTATTCCGTTTTCCTTGTGGCAAAATTAATTCCTAGTTACATCACTGTTTAGAAGTGCTAACAATTATCTTCTCAAATTCTTTTTCTAATTTCCAAATCTAAGAAAAAACGAATGTGTATTTTGATAAATATTTGTTGAATTATTGTTTGCGGTAGTTAATTGTCAGATGTCATCAATTTATTTCTTGTAATTATGTTTCCAAAATTGATCTCTTAATTTTAGCGGAAAACATATAATTAACTCATTCCTGATTTGCAAAGATTTACATTCAAATTAAATAAGGTAACATTATTACTGAGTAATTTTTAACATATTTTAGTAATTTTTAAATAAGGTGTGGCTCACATTGTATTAGAGTGGATGCGTAGATTGGATTATGATTAGTCCCACGTCGTAAGATATTCTAAATGAGATGAGCATATATATGAGATTGGTGGCATGTAACAACAAGGGATTCCTTTTATTATAATAAATTTTGCCTTGAAAATATATGGGCTCTAAGGGGGATTTAGGGATCTCCAATTATGACGTTGCCATCAAAAGAACTTCGTTCAGTGGTCTTGCCTCTTCTACACTAAATGAAGTGCGCACAAAGCGGAAGAAGCAGGGGTGCCAAAAATTTCAACATGGTATCAGAGCCTGTTGTTCTGTTTGAAAACTATTTCAGCTATGTCTAATTCTACAAAGAATAGCATTGGTAGAAGCTCTACAAATTATGGAGTCGCTAGATTTGATGGAAAGGGAGATTTTGGCACATGAAACATGAAGATGGAAGCGGTATGGAAGAAAGAGAGGACTTTTAAGGTTGTCTCAGATCTAGAGGAACTGAAGGAACTAGCACCTGAAGAGATAGAGGAATTGGAAGAGGATGCTCTTACTACCATCCAGCTTAGCCATTCTGATGAAGTACTTAGAGAGTTTTCTCATGTGAAAACTCCTAAGGAATTATGAGATGCTCTTCAGAAAAAGTTCTATGACAAGTCTCTCTCCAACCACATCGTCCTATAACAACAACTTTACTCGTTCAAGTGGAAGCCTTGAACCGATGTATTAGCTCACGGAGATACCCTAAACACACTTGTTGTGAATCTTCGAGCAGCTGAAGTAAGAATTGAGGATGAAGCGCAAGTTGTCATTCTTTTATGTTCTTTGCCAGCGGAGTATAACACTTTTGTTAACTTTATAATCTATGGGCGCTCTTCTATTTTCCTGAAGGATGTGAAGACAAATTTGCATAACGAGATGTTGAGAGGAAAGTTAGCAAACTTGAGCATAGAGAATGATTTCGAAGGCCTTATTATGCAAAGGGGAAGAAGTAAGAGTAGATCTAAATATGGTGGAGATATTGCCAAGTCAAGATCTCAATCAAGGGGAGCTCTGAAGGGAGTTTGTCATTATTGTAAAAGGCCTGGACATTATATTGCAAGTTACCCTAAGTTGGAGAATAAAAACAAAGCCATTACCCAAAAGGCTTCAGCTTCTACAGCGAAGACATCATATTTAAAGGGATAGAAAGCAAAGAGTTTTGAGGCTCACTCAAACTCGATATATCGAGAAAGTCCTTTCTCGATTTGGTATGGAGAAAGCTAAACCGATGGCTACTCCATTAGGCTCTCAATTTCAGCTATCCAAAGATTTATGTCCCACATCGAATAAAGACAAAAGGGATATGGCTAGTATTCCTTAATCTAGTGCAGTTGGAAGCATTATGTATGCTATGGTACGCACAAGGCCTGATTTTGCTCATGCAGTTGGCAGATACATGTCTAACCCAGACAAGACTCATTGGCAAGCAGTAAAGTTGATTATACGATATTTGAGAGGCACTTCTGATATTCGCTTGTTGTTGGAGGTAGCGACATAATTCTAAGGGGTTATTGTGATTCAGAGTATGCTGGGGATAGAGATGGTAGGAAATCGATTTCGGGTTATGTTTAGACACTTGTTATATGCCCAATTTCTTGGAGATCCCAACTATAATCCATTGTAGCTTTATCAACTATAGAGGTGGAGCTTATTTCTATTGTGGAAGCGACCAAGGAAGGACTGTATTTGTTGCAGATTTCGGAGGATTTATCAATGATGCAGAAGAAGGTGAAGTTGTTTTCAGATAGTCAGAGCGCCATTCATCTTGTTGAGTATCAAGCCTATAACTCATGGACAAAGCACATTGATGTTAGGAGTTTCTTTCTCATGCTTAAAGAAGAGAGAAATAAGTTAAAGCTATCAAAAATACACACAAAAGAAAATCCAGCTGATATGTTAACAAAGTCGGTTCCAAAGGACAAGTTTGAGCATTGCTCAAACTTGATTAGTGTGGTACGAGCTACTTAGCGCCATGGAGCATTGATCCAACAACCAGTTTAGTTTATTGTTATATTTAAACCGAGGTGGAGTGTTAAATTTGGATGATTTAAATCTTTTTCAAATATTAAAAGAGTGAAGATATTAATTGATTATCGCAACCAATCAAATATGGAAAACAAATAGAAAGATAATCAACTAATTTCAGATGATATATTAATTGATTTGAGGAGTCAATCAAATAAGGATATACGTGGAAACAAATACCAATATGCTAAATTTGCATTGAAATCAAATCAAGTAAATCCAGAAAGATTTCATCCTTATCTCCAAGGCAGTCTTCATCCTTCCACCTATATATATGAAGACATTTGTTCATCTTTTAAAACTCAAGAAGACAATAGAGTTCTCCATAAAATATCTTCAATAAGATCTCTATTTCTGTATCTACTGTAGGGTGAGAAATTTATATTGAGTGATTTATATTCTTCTCATGTTGTACTCCATTTTGAATTGAAGAAGAATAAAGGTTGTTAGGTCCGAAGACATAGGCATAGCCGAACCTCGTTATATTGGTGTGTTCTTTCCTTTCTGTCTTTTAGCTATAATTTCTGCTCTTTTATTTTCTTTTTATTCTCTTTGTTGGATAGGAATTGTTGAGATTGTCCATGGACTGGATTATTGGTTGTTCTGCTAGTTCGAGTACAAAGCAACTCGGTGAAACAAACCAAAGCCCAAAAGCCCAATAACATTGTATTATAAATATAAGCATTGTATCAATGTATACATTATCATCTTTTAATCAGAACGTTGTGAAATCAACAAAAACAAAGTTCTGTTCACTTTACCTAAATTCTGAAATTACTCAAATACAAAATTATTGACAATTCCAATATAGTAACTTAATGCTACCTATATTGGGTAACAAATAGAGAGTTTGCTGATTATTGTTTAAAATGATCAATAGTGAAGGAAAATTTTCTATTGATATTAAAACATGTATTTGGTAAGCAATTAAACATAAATCAACACAATATTATCTTTTCTTTGGCAAACAGTAATGAAAAATTGAAACTTACCAAATTTATGAAGTTCCACAAAGTTTACACAAACAATATAAAAACTAAAGTTATATAACCACACAATTCTTATATATGATACACTACGTTTATGGCAGTTATAATGAGTATTTCCTTGCATAAACTATGCTAATAACAATAAGCAAGCAAGGTGTTTAAAGCTTAAGCACAGTTATGTGCTTTTTGCTTATTAAAATCAGGAATCTAAACGTTTAGCACTAAATAAAAGGAGAGATATTTTGTTAAAACATCTCGTTTTCAAGTTTCTAAAGATTTTTCAAAGTTGTTATTTTCAAGTGATATTTTAAAGGAGTGTTTTAAAATATATTATAATTGTTATGAAGTATGAATATATTATATAAATGTTGGAAAATATCTTTTTAAATATCTTGGAAATTATCTTATATAAATATCTTGTTTTAGATTATAAACAAAAGGTTAGAAAGAGGTTAGTAATTGCTTGATGGTCAAATAGATAATTGTTTAATCACTTATTTGAAAAACTAATTAACTATGTTTAACACTAATAAGCCGATGAAGTAATCTTATCTATTTGTAAGAGTTAAGATTGATGTCGAGTAGGGTCGGCGCAATAGAGCTCTCACCTACCGGGCTTCCCTCTTAACCGAGGAATAGGTAAGTGGAAAATATCGGAAACATGTTAATCGAGTTGATTCCTTATTGTTTATAGAAATCATTAATACTATACTTAACACTAAAAGCCAATGATGTAGACTTTTCTATTTGTGAGATTCAAGACTGAAGTGTCTAGGCAAGGCTTGGAGCAACCAATGCCCAAACTTACATGGCTTCGCTCTTGGGCGAGGAATAGTTAAGTTGGAATGTTGGAAAAGAGTTAAGCGTATGAATCATGATTTGTATAAGAAATCATTTTTAGAACTTGATAGTTAACTACTCTATACCGAGCTTGGCTGAATACGAACTTAGAACTTTAAAGGGATGTTTTACAATAAATGGCAAGTATAAAAGCGATTCTGGGTTTATAGTATCGATGTTTGTGCAACATTTGTTTTAACCCATTTAACTATACTTTTGAAAAGCAATTGGATCTTTAAAATAGAGTTTTAAAGATAACAGGATAGTAAAGTGATTTTGGGTTTGTCATAAATAATGTTTTAGTAACATTTGTTTTAAACCCTTGGATAATATTTTAAAGTGTTAAAATATGGTTAAATAATTTTGCAAAATACTTGGATCTTTAAAACAAAGGTTTGTAAAGATACTAACAAGTAAGAAAATGGTTTGGGTTTGTTGTGACAATGTGTTAATCGCATTCGTCTTTAATCCTTTTTTATTACACTTAGGGATGTAAAGAGATCTTTGAAAGAAGGATTTAAAGATAAGCAAAAGCGAAATGGTTTTGGGTTTGTAGTGACAATGTTTAATTAACATTAGTCTTAAACATTTTGAATGGATTTGTGAAAGTACTTAGATCCTTAAAATGGATATTTTGAAGGAAATAACAAGCAAAGGAATCTTTTGGAAAATGGTAGAAAAAGTAGAAGTTTATTAGATAAATGAAATTACTAATAAAGGAGTTTTAATTAATAAATGGATTAATTAAATGGAAGGGATTAGGAGTTTCTTAAGTAACTTAATCATACTTTGTGTGGCTTGATTGTGTTTTGGATGATGGTAGTGTTTGTGTGTTTATTTTATAGAAAGTAACCTAGACTTGGTTTCCATCTGCAAACATCTATCTTATACCAAATAGTCGATTAGTCGACAATCGAACTTGACCTAATATTGACTTAGGAAGTTATCGAAATGCTTCACGATTTCATATCAATAAAGTCCCCTAGGGAGGAGCATTGTTACGAAATGTCTCTAGCTTTCACTTACTTTTGAGAGAACCGGGATTGAGTTAACCGAAAAATTCATCGATTGGTTTTGAAGAGACCGGGATCGGTAAGTGTTCTACTTATCGAATACCACTTTAAAACCATATACGTGATATATGTGTTGGAAGCGGTTGAAGAAAGGGAATCTTGGTGGAGGTTGGAGATCTGTTTAAGATGCTCGAACACATGTAAATGTTTGTGATTTGCTCAAGATGTGGGAATCCTGTGGTTTCCAGATCTGTTGAGATATGGAAATCCATGTGTGGTTTCGACATCTATTCAAGATGGGAGGATCCAATTTGGGATTCGTGTTCTGTTCAAGTGATGAAGGCTTGTGTGAAAGCTGCCGATCGTGGCCTCAACATCAGAAATGGCTAAAACAGATTAGGATGCATAGTCTGGGATTTTCCAAACCCGCAATGGGGTATATCAACTCTATATCTAGAGTATGCTTATTGATATGTTGCGCACGGGAGTTGATGGTACTTTGTTCCAGTTATTCGGTTTCGCTCATTCGAACATGGGCCAGCTATGTTTACCGTATGATATATTTTATCTCTAGATATACGATGCTCGAAAGGTATTTTCTGATCCTTGTGCATGGAGTTCGGATCCGGCTTCCCCAAAGAGATCTCCGCGGAAAATCCATCATGCGAACGTTCCTTATCGATTTTGGTTGTACCCCTATTATGCTGGAATGTAATCAATGTAACCATTTTGGCTATGATCAATATTTATTTTGCACCTTATACATTATTATAATATCACTAGATTCTCTATAAACGGTTTGGTTATCGCAAGGTTAAAACTCGTCCGTGTTAATTAGCAATGTGGTCTTATGAGATACCCTTATTTTGAAGGGTTTTAAGACATAATAAATCTGTATGATTTTGTTTTCTCACGCTGGTTTACCAGACTGATACAGGTGTTATTTTCTTAATGCTCGGGTCAGCCCCGTGTATGTTTCCAAATTTAGCTTTGGACGCTTTGGAGATTCTGGAGAAGAGTTGGAGTTCAATCTATCGTAGTATTTATTTCTGCTGCATTACTTTGTGTGTATCATCAGCATTTGTTAGGACATATTGTTATAACTGTCACGGCTAATTACTATAACCCTGAAAAACTTTATATCTTAGGATGACAATTTATACTGTCTTTTGATATTATATATGATCGTTTCATTGAGAGATTCCGATATTGTGTTCCTTCTTCCTTGTTCTATTTCCTTTTATTTTACCCTAACAATTCGTCTTTCCGGCACTTGGGTGCTCAACATATGAATACCGTTGACGTATTAATGTCGACATTTGGGGGTCGAAAAGGTGTATCGTTACACGTATGATTTGGGTGTTTTTAGTTGGTTTCAAATAACACGGTTCTGTAATTTGGTACCCAAAGTGTTTTTATATCTATGTTTGAGGTTAAACCCTATATATCAATGTAAATGGAGATGATGAATTTGTGGTTTTCATTTCCATTTTTTCGTTTGATTTTTAAGAAGTTTGGATTTATATTGAACATGTCCGTGTTCTTATCAAATGCAGGACTTGGTTTTATGCCAAAGCATGTAATGGATTTAGTGGCATATACAGTTGAGCACGAACATATCAGATAGCATGGTTCACTAACCACTTTCAAATTAGAATATTAATTTTTCTGTTTCAAAACATAGTTATAACATTTGAAGTCATGAAAAAAACATTTGAAGTCATGAAAGAATGTTATATAGCTTTGAAATAAATTCTCATATCTATGTATGAAAGTATAAAGACATCATTTAAATCAAATTCATATGAACGATTAAGCATATCAATTCACATGTCATCATTAATTAAATATGTTAAAGATTCATTAATGATAAATATCAAATTTAATATTGTTCGGTCTACGTATTAATTACAAAATAATTCAAAGACCACCAATAATATTAACATTTTTTTTACACATACAATTCCGATGTCATATGTTTTCCACTATAAGTATATATTATGGGTTTATACTTTAAGATCTATTTATGAGATTCGATTTTAGAACATGTAGGCCTTACCATTGTGTTGAAGGTCACTGTGATAATATGTTATTTTTGTTATTGAACAATGAAAATCATGCCTCTGTATAAAAATCAATAAATATTCTTATGAAAATAATTATTAAATAAACTCAAATACACTTTTGTATAACATTTTTATAGATATTATACATGGATCTATGTTGTTTTTATGTATATGAAACAATGTAATGTATCTGAATGATGCTTTATTTGTTAGCAGCATGCATTTAGTTGAACTCAACAAGGTCGAAATTAGAAAGCTTGATGTTTGTTAGACAACCCCATATAAATTAATCCGATATAGATAAAATTAGAAAACTTTAGTTGTAAGTACTAAATGTTTATTTTGACTTATTATTATCAGATACCTATATAACAGAGGGCATTTATTTGTTCATCTTCATGTCATTGTGATATTATAAGAAAATTACCAGTTGACACTGGAAGCATATAAATCCTTTTAGGAAAATTTTCAAACAACTATTAACTATTCCATTTGAAAAAATAAACCTTTTTTAGATTAATTTTCAAACAACTGTTATTTATTATTTGATTTATTTCACATCATAGCACATGTTATAATTTTTAGTAGACAATAAACATGATTCCTCCTATTAAAGATCGTATATGTAATCAATGTTTATGACCATTTGGTTAGTATTATGTTATTATTATCATCATTATTATCTAATAGTTTATGATACTATGGTATGCAGTTGCCTAAAGTTCTCTCACTATGATTTATTGGCAGTTCTAGATATTATTTGTTCCATCAGTTTTTATTTCTGTTTAAGGTTATTCAATAGGTTTTGTTGATGTAGGTATTTAAGAGGCAAACGATTTGTTGTATTGTACTTTTAACCTTAATACGTATGATTGATTTGATTTAGTTTTTCAGATATGATCTGTTTAAAATTTCTTTCATGATAATTATTGGAGATTGTGGTTTGGTATTTTCAAAGAGGTTGGAATTTCAGACCAACAACTAGGCTACTGAGTTATTCCGTAAATTAAATTACTATTCAAAACTGCATGTTAACATATTTTAAGCATAAGCCAATATACATAAGTAAGATGGTGATCATTTTGTACAAATTGTTTTGATTTTTAGGATTCTGGATGATGTATGGATGAACACTCCCCTCATTCATGACATTTATGCTCAATAGAATAGTGTTCGATGATAAGAAGAGGATGTTATTATGAAGAGATCTAGAATTGGAACTTGAAATTAATTAAGTTCTGATTTCAAAATAAAGCCCACAAGTTGCAATTTTTTATATATTTTTTTTACTTATTATGAACAAGAGTTTCAATTTTTTCCCTCTATTAGCACTAATTAGTGGTAGATTCTATTCATTATGCCCAGCCATTTACTCTTGCCACGGTACGTTTTTCTTTCTTTGTTTATTAACATCAGTGTAATTTTTTTAGATATTTTTTTACATTGCGTTTGTAATATAAATATTATAAGATAATATGTTTTTGTCAAACAAAATCAGAGAAGATCACGACTATTTAGTGATAGATAATTAAGTTGGACTAAAATAGATTATGAAAAGCTAAAAATTAATTAAAATCGTGTTATATTAATATTTGTAAACCAGATTTTGCACAAGTATAAGCCATCTTTACTTGGAATAATATTTTTGCTCCACTAATAGTTTCCAAGGATTATTGTTAAGCTTTATGGCATATACATGTTCAGAGTACTATTACCAAATAATTTACAAATTCCCACTTTGACTGCAACTGCTCAGGTTTAGGAATTTTTTGAATTGCATAGACAATTGAATAAAATAATAGGTCAAATAATATCATTACACGGTTTATTGAATAAGATTAAAATAAAACAACCATATAGTTATCAAAACAATGCGTGTTTATTTCATTTACCTGTTTATTATATTGCAATCAAATATCTACCCATTTTTTATATTGCACATTATGAGAGGCATATGTGAGAGTTACCTTGCTTTTTATTTCATTTACACTATTTGCTAACATGTGAAAAAATGGAAGTGGTTTTTTTATTGATGCTCTTTTCAATCAACTTCCATAGTAACTCTACAAGTAACATGTTAATTTATTTTTAAATACGTAGTTCTGCGACTTCTGCTTTTTATTCCGATATGCAGCCAAATACACCTTTCCTATATCCAAATTCAATGAGAGACAGATTAATCTACCATGCCTTTTTTAAAGAGCTTACTACAATGTTGTTTTGTAAAGATGTTATAGTTGTTTAGTTATTAAGAGTTTTGCATATTTTCGCATATAGATGTAACAATGTTAGATGTTCACCATAAGTGTGTCTCAGGTTCAAGCTTAATCAACAATTAATAAAATGGTGGTCCAAAAAGTATCACGATCCACTTTTCCGTATAGTTTAAACTGACAATTTACCACACTTGTCCAGTCCAAATGGCGATCCAAAAAGTATCGGCACCGACCAGTATATCCATTGGTACATATCAGTCGGGTCTACTATTTTTGGCTGATTTGATTCATTCTTCATTATATATTCTGGAATATGGATGTTTGAGCGATTTAGATGGAGATTTGACGATTCCAATGCGTTCATTCGTCTATAAACAACAACTTCCATACATGAAAATGGACTTTTTTGGGCTAATTTTGCAAGGAGACTCTATTGAACTTGAAATCAAGCAATTTAAGATTTAATTTGTCTTGTAGTTCAGCGGTAAAAGAAAAGCTCAATCAATAAAAGATATAAAGTGTCAAGGACCACAAGCTTAAATAGTAAGATCTCTAGATTATGATTCAGAAGGTCATGGGTCTGATCTCCAATAAATCAAAAATGAATGTTATGCTTAAATTAAGTATCACTTCTGTTATAAAAAAATCCAATTTAATTTAAAATAAATCTCACTATATCAAATCAACCGTTAAATATGATTTAATGTAATATGTATTATTCATTATAATACGTTAAAAGAATCCAGTGAATAAAATATTTTTTAAACTTACCATTTTACCCCTTACTCAATGCACTTTGTCCAACACACCTCACGTAGGCAGGTCAGATGCGTGTATTGTTTATTTAACGGTGCCTATCTATGTATACTAGTTCATACACAATGTTATATGTTAGCTAGAATCTCTCACATCGAGATTTAGTCTGAATCATATATAGTCTTCTAATTATCTCTTACTGACATCTATCTCTACGGTACTCTCGAATAGGATGAGAGTCGGGTTATTTGAAGGATTTGTTTATGTTTAGATATCTATGTATAAATTTCTCAATTTACGTATTAGTTTGAGATTATGTACTTCAATGTCATTTGATCGGTACAGTTTATGTATGAAGGATGTAATGATGTCTCCGATGTTTGCGGCTTATGATATTCCAATTCGCATTTTCTTCCACATATGGTTTCCTGTGCATTAGTTGAAACTAAAGGTATAAACAATAACAAGGTTGGTAAAGAACCATGGAAAAAAGATCATGAATTATACTAGATTCTTACGTAGAAAATCCTCCATGTGGTTACTTGTAACTCATGTTCCAAATTGATCTAAGTAAACATTTTTTTAATTAATTCAATAAATTTATATTTGACTGTTTTCGTCCAGATTTAAATTTACACTTTTTAGTGATTGTAAATTACAAATATACAAAAACTAAATATTCGGTTAATAATAAAATGCTAAGCTTATATATTTTGGTAAATAACTGGACAATTTATAGGAGAATACATTTTACTTCATTTAAACAAACAATGCAAAACGCTATATCTCCTTACTTGTTATACCAAAACAAAAAATGTCAGTTAATTCTTTAATCAATAACCAAATAAATTGCTTTAAAAACAAACAGAAACCAATAAATAAATAAATATATATATATATAATACAGAACTTGGTAATAAGTGGAAAATAAACAAGTAGAAAATTAAGACAGAATGATATATGAGTCAAAGAATGATAACCACAAATTTAGACATCAAGTCCATTAAGTAGGTATTGACAACGCAAGAAGTCATTAGTTGTAGATTAAAGATGATAGAAAATACAAGAAAAGTGTTACAGGTCCCTATTTTTGATGTTGTTATAAGAAAAGTCTCTGTAGATATAAATATGTAAATTTAGTCTCTATTTTTTGAAAAATTGAAAACGTAAGGTGTTTTGCATTTTTCTGACAGAAAATACAACCTAACTTGCAACTTTTGACAATGAATTTTTTTTTTTAAATTTTGAAAATTTTAAAACTTTTGAAAAATTTAAAAAGCGCAAGCTAGTTTGCGCTTTTATTTTGAATTATTTTTTTGAAAATTTTGAAAATTTTAAAAAATGCAAGTTAACTTGCGCTTTCTTGGTGGAAAGCGCAAGCTAGTTTGCGCTTTCTGATTTTGAAATTATTTTGAAATTTCAAAATTTTCAAAATTTTTGAAAAGCGCAAGTTAACTTGCACTTTTTATCAGGAAAGCGCAAGCTAGTTTGCGCTTTTTAATTTTGAATTTTTTTTTGAAAATTTTGAACTTTTCAAAAAAAATTAAATTTTCGAAAAGCGAAAGTTAATTTGCACTTTCTATAAGAAAAGCGCAAGATACTTTGCGTTTTCTGATTTAAAAAAAACAGAGACTTAGTTTAAATACTCATTATCACAAGGACTTTTCTTACAACAACATTAAAAATAGGAACCTTCAGTGCAAAGCCCCATAAAAAATATTCAATCTTCAGATAAAGTTAAACAACTAAATAACTATATAGAAGGTTATAACAGAATAATACTCAAGTCATGGTCCATTAAAACACAACCTTAATAGCAAGATAGTAAGTCCCCATTAAACACAACAGTAATTATATAGTAGATATTAAGTTCAAACAATCTTTAAAAAAAAGACAAGGTAAATTCATAATTAAGTAAAGAAGACAGGCTTAAACTTCCAAGTCGTCAGCGTCAACAAGGTAAGGACATTCAGCACCCACGTGATCGAAATCACAAAGAGGACAAGGGATGAGCATACGAACTCCTTCGTAAAGTACATAATACTTTTCTTTGTCAGGGCAGCTCAAATAGTTGTGATCGGTAAAACATTTATGTATCCTACAGTAATCTCGCCTTTTTGCTTTGACGATCTCGCTGGAAATGCCATCGTCTCCGACTGCCTTTGCTTTTTCTACTTCATCTCCTGTGCCAACATATAAAGCATGCAAACATACTGCATTAACCAATATATTATCTTACTGCATGAAGATAAAATTTGTAAATGAGAGGTAGATGAATATCATACCAGGAGCATGGATCAGCTTAGGCTCTGCTGGGGGCTTCTCATGGGTGGTAAGCTTCTCTGCTTCGATCGTATCATTCTCCCCCTTGGATCCTCGTTCAGCAGGCGTTACATTCCCACTCGTCTTTGACATCTAACAATTCAATAAATATGCACGTATATCATTAGTCCTAAGAGTAATTAAAATGAAAATGCATACAATTATATAATTGTAAGATAACATCTGGGAGTTACCCAACTCCAACAATGGCACTTAACAAACTCTATGAAACTACTTATATATCTGTTCATACAAAGAGTTAACAGTACCCAACTACACATAAGTTTATCATTTACTACACCCACATTTCTATGTTACGCAAAGTGAATGCATGGCGAACCTTCATCATCATAAATTCCAAATGACAAAGGTGAAAAGTTACTTACAACTTGTTATACAATCAGTACTAACGAATATATATATAGGATGTGAATCCCACATACAGAATATGATGTATATGCTGCAAAATATGCGTCTGTATTCCAACCAATTGCAAAAACCATTTCTGTTTAACTTAACCAAATATGGTTTCCACATATAACAAAAATTAACAACAGAAAATTCGAAATTACTTTAAATTGTTCTTGACAATGATAACAGTTAGTTAAACACAATGAGACAGTCCACTATTTCAACCATCGATTTCTTTTATGATCGTAAAGATACTGAATTGATGTATCCACACTGTTATAAAAGTAACTAACTCGATTTTCTGAAGCACGAAAACGAATTGAAATTCTTAAACGACGGACTTACTTTTACTGAAAGTAGCGAGATCAGAATTTTAGGGCGTTTGAGAACAAAATAACAAAAGAGGATTAGGGTTAGGGATAGGAAGATGAAACAAAATTGTTTTTATTTGGGTATATTAGGGATAGAAAAAAGCCTGCGTATTTTCTCATTGTCAATTTTCATTGTAAGTTCCTTTTCGTTGGAAGGCCCAATTTAAAATATGATTAAACTTTTATATTTTTAAGCTCTGTTCTATCTTACTTGAAAAAAGGACTGCCATTTCTTAGTTGTGGAACCCCTTCCATTTCTTTATGAAATTCAATTTGGTCGCAACATGTGTGTTTTAAAGTCGAAGCGTCTCTTCTCTTTCCGTAAGAAAAAACTCTTTCTTTATTTAATTTTTTTAACCTACCTTGCGGCCCCCTCTTTCCACAAAAAGGATTTCAGTCATTTGAATTTGAAATATTTATTTGATTTTAAATATTGAAAAGTTAATTTTATAAATCAAACAACTTAAATTTCAAACATAGCGATTTATTTGATAATGTGAATTGTTAAATTTAATAACTGGAATTGTTTAAATAATTGGATCTAGAATTTAATTTGAATAAATGGATTTCAGCAGATTGTTTAAATTCAATTTTAAATAATAAATGGTTAGTGTAAACTTTAATTTATAATTTAAAGTGATTAAAATGGTTTTAATAATAATTCATTTTAATTAACGTGTGAAAATAGCCTTCCGTGGCACTGTCTCAGATTTTGATGAAACCAGTATCATTGGATCCGTAATAGTGAATTATTATATGTTAACGAATATCATGATGATCAGACATACTATGTGGTCGTGTGTGCTCGAAACGCGTAGCGTTTAAATCAAGGGAATTAAATATGTTATTATTTTTACTATAAATAAACATTAACTTAAACCTATTTCATTATCTTCCTTCACTCTCTCTTTTCTTTTATCTGTGAACAAAGAACATAGCCGCCGCCATTTTAACCACTTCATCCAATTGTTTCGAGTGCAATAGTTAACAGAATCGATGATTTCATATTCGTTGATCTCATGTGAATGAAGGCTTCATTCCGCTATGTGTGGATTTGGGTGTCGCATTAGTTGACACTGCTCCATTTTGAACTAACCAAGCTAGGGTTAGTCCAAGGCGATTGTTCGGGAGGATTTTGGCGAAGTGGTGGATGTCGTCATGCTTCTCGTAAGGAGCTGCATCATTTGGCATTAAGAGTTGGCGCCACGATCAAGTCTACCAAGTCGTGACCAATCACTATAGCAGCGAAGGCAGTACTGTCGCATTGGGGTGGAGGGGATCGAGTTAGGAATCTTCGGGTCCGGCGAGTCGAGCTCGCGAAGAGAAGGTCAATGGAGAAGATGGCGTTCGATTCCGTCGACTCTAGCTCCGGGTCACTAGTTATCGTGCATGGCACGGTTGGGTTTCAACATATCAGTATTAAGTGGGAGTTTAAAATGGGATGAGGAGATGTGTTTCAGGTAATTAAAATGTTAATTATGTTTTAATTAATTATATTTTATAATTCAAATCTATATAAAAATCGTATCTTGTTCATACGAGGCCCGATCGAGGCACCATTTTCACCATTAGGTTCGTATCGACAAATACTAAGTTATTTGGATTGAATGGACTTGTAGCCTGTAGGAATTTGTGTTAAAATCAAACGTCCATTCGATTTTAATTCAAACCAGAATGCTTTGGAAATAACTGAAATTTTGGTGAGTTAACTCACCTCTCTGGCCCACTTATATTTTATATAAATGTGGATATTTTTATTGATGCTTGTTTATTGTTTGCTTGGATGATTTACTGTTTTATTAGTTGGTTTGGATTTATTCCCGCCCTTGGAGCGGATGACCTTTTATATGTATCCGCCTAGTAGCAGATGAACCATATTATATGATTATATACTGTATATGATGGAGGAGGAAAGGTTGGAGGGGTCCAACAGGATTTCCCACCACTGTTGATTTTAATTTTCATATATATTATGATATATGATATGTTGGATGCCATATTTGATGACATGACATGATTTTACTTATTTAGTGCAATAGTAGCACTTGGCCTTATTTTAGTATTTTGAAATACTATAAAGTGAAGATTTTGATTTAAAAGGATTTTAAAGTGATTTTGAAACAACATATGTTCTAATATTATTCTTTAATTATTAAAAGAAGGAGTTTATTTTAAATAAATATAAAGTATGATTTTGGTATTATAAATTGATAGTTTGTGAAATATGTTAAATAGAGATTTTTGAACTGTATTGTAAATGTTTTAAAAAACTTAATTAATAAGTCCATCTTTTATTATAAAGGGAATACAGTTTTAAAGAAGATAGAAATAGTTTGAAACAAATATTTCTGAAATGGTTTATATAAAAGATTTATAAAAGTAATATTTTATAAATAAAGTAATAGATTTATAAACGAGTTTTATAAATATTAAAAATGGATTTGTAATTGATATTTGCTAAATAGATTTATAAATGGGATTTTATAAATAAATGAGATTTATGAAGGAATGGATTTGTAAATAGGATTTTATAAACAAAGAGATTTTATAAAGTGAGTTTTTATAAAATAGAAAGGAAATTTATAAACATAGTTTTATAAATATGGAAATGATATATTTTGAGATTTGAATATAGATTTTTATAAAGGGAATACATTCAAGTTTTAAAAGTTAAAATGATCTTTTAAAGGAATGCTTTGAAAGTGATATTTTTAGATGGAGTTTAATGGTTTTAAAAAGTGATTTAAAATGTACTAACTAATGAAAACATATATTCCAACATTTATTGTTGAAATAAATGTTTTCGAGAAAGCAAGGAAGGCATAGACTATAACATTGTTGTTATAGTAAGTGATTTCCCACTACAACAAATTTTATTTTTGGTGGCGCTCAGAAAAGGCTACCAAAACTTTTGGCAGCGTTTTGATAAACACCATGATAAAGCCCGCAACTAAAAATACATGTTTTTAGTTGCATTTATATAAACGTCACTATGAACATTTTTATTGCAGCGTTTCAAAAACGCTGCTAATAAAATTTATTGCGGCGTTGCTTAAACGCCACTAAAAATCGCTGTTTTGTCGTAAACTTATAGCCAAACCCTACAGCTGCATTTATTAAAAGCTACCATATTAATTTAGTGTGTTGTTTCTCCACTGTACATTTTTTGTAGCGTTTTTTGTTTGCCACCCATATGTTTCAGTTTTGCCACTTGATACTTCTATGGCGTTTTTATTCCGCTACCATATCTTTTGGATTATGCCATGTTTTCACTCTAGCATTTTCTAAACGCTGCTACAAACCTTCTGCCCTCTAATTCAATTTGTTCATAGCTTATATTATAATATATACATAATCACACAGTTAAACATAAACACATTCAACAACCACAAAATACATAAGCACACACATTGAAAGAACCACAAAATAAATAAACAACCACACTAACATAAACATAACTAGTTCATAATCAAACAATAGTTTCAAGACAAGAAGTTAACCATACATTTAGTTACATAACCGAACTACCATAAACTTAATCGTACATATAGTTACGCAACCGAACTACCATAAACAGCGCTGCAGCTAAAGTACCATAGACAGTTGTTGCTACTAAAGTACCATAGACAACGCTGCAGCTAAAGTGTCCATAATAGTACAACGAACAACCGAACTACCTAATAAACAACTAGTGCTGTTGTTGCTCATTTCTTCAGAAACACTGATCTACTTTAGACAAATAATAACCAACAATTAGATTCTAGTCATAATCAATATTGAAACTTTATCCAAATGTGATATTGCAAATGTGTAATGTGGTATTGCAAATGTGATACCTGAAGCTTCATCCAAAATATCAGCAGCAAGTCATTATCCGCATAACACAACCAAAATATAATAGGTCAAACATACACACACACACATATATATATCTGTGTGTGTGTTTCAGTAAAAGCATGTAGTTAATAAAAGCATGAACAGGCAGGCCATTTACACGCAAGTTAAGCAAAGCATGTACAAGCATGTAAAATCATAAATGTATGTACAAACAAGCAACTCTATTTCTCTTTACTCAGCAATCTCACAACACACGCAGGTCATTCACATCCTACCCAGCACTTTAACTCATGCATGATACCAATATAGCAACTTATTCTACACAACACTTTTAGCACAATTGCATATATACAGACTCACTCACTACCGAGCACTTTAACACAATTCACACACTCACGCATGAAACAAATTACATACATAAACATTAACACACCCACAATTGTACTATTATGGACACAACCATATTTACACTCAAACTCACATATCTGCACTTATATCTCATGTATGCAACTAGCAGCAATCCCACATATTATTGTATATAGTTGATAGTTCATTTCATGTGTGAATATATTACCTTACTAGGCGAAATGCTCATAACCGTAACTTTCAAACCTAACTTAGCTGCCACATGACTCGAACATACATAAATCCTCTCTGAGCACTTCTACAACCTAAAACAATCACCTTCAACACCCTCACCACTGTCGACAACCATCATTCCACCACAAACATATACAACAAAATACTTCCTCTTCCTTGACTCATAAAAAACATCAAATTGCTCTTCATCACCTCCTCCTACCATACTTCTGTATCATCACAGATCTGATCACCGTTCTGCCATTAATACAATCGCAACCTAACAGCCACTTCCACAACTCACGACCTCACCTATCTTTCCTTCCTTCAAACCACAACCCTCATACACTCCACTTAGCAACCAATTACCAAAAAAACTTTGACTGTCACCAACTTTTACAACTCCAAACCAACCGCTGAACTTTAATATATGCTTTTACGTAGTACTAATTCATTATCTTAAGTGCATTTCTATTTCTGACCCGTCATATAAAGTTTTTATATTTCTTTGGCTAATTTGTACCATAATTTTGCACTTATTTTTCGTATATAGATGTTGAAGGAACAAATGACGTCCAACAGGATCATTTCTTACAATATCTAAGCTAATCACGGCCGATTATAAGGTAAGTATCCATTATGCACTATATACCTCTGCCATTAACTACATATATAAGTTGTAACCATATGTTAATTAAATTTTACAACATTCTGTTATTTTTTATCAACTTTTTAGTGTATTCCTGCACTTAAAAGAATTTTTTCTATTAAAATTATGTTTTCAACATTGCCTACATATACTGTCAGAAAATCATTTACTCTGGTACAGTATGGCCTAAGTTCATACTCCTCTCATTTCTGAACATTCAATTTAATGACTTCATAATATTTTAAAGAAATATTATGGCATAAACTGATAGGAACCAAAATGTTTCAATTACTAACAGAATTGCATACCTTTCATTGTGTTTCCTTAATCACTTTTCCAATTGGACAGGCTATGGGAACGCCAAAGGCATCCTCCATGCACGTGGGTCTCCATAGCTCTGCATTTGAAACTCTTACTATTTCAACCCAAACCTTAACAGCATCACGTCCCAATGGACGACAATGAACCGTCGATATTGGATCGGTTGAAGTGATGATTCCTTCAGCCACTACTTCATTGCCACCCACATCGATTAGCTTGCATTTATCATCTTTTACAAACTTCGCAATTGGATAGAAAAAAGAGAGATTATTATGTAGAATATATGCACACACATAAATACTGAATATATATGCGATATTTATATACATACATATAAATACTGAACATAAATACATAAACACGTAATAACCACAATTATATTCATCATAAATGATAAAAAGAAGAACTCGTCCGCATTCCATCATTCATCATGTATACTTAAGTTTGAAACCAACAATAAACATAAACCATTTATACTATAAGTCATGTTGCCACTTCACAAAAAGATTGGGAACGAGGTCGGAATCATAAATTATATTGAATATCATCAGAAGCTATATATTTTAACATTATATCTTGAACAGACAAAGCCATTAAATTGCATAAACAGTGGAATTGAAGCTAAACTAATAAGAAAACCAACGCATTAAATGAAACCAAGATAAAAATGATGAACAAATGAAATAAACAAACCATGATCTAAAATAAAGTTAACTCGGAAAGTAGATGTAAAAACTATTACCATAAACATGAAATCAAATAAAATCATCGTTATTGTATAGGTAAACATTAAATTGAATAATTAAATTGAACTTATTGTATGTAAACATGAAAGTATAACAAAATATAAACTGCAGAATATATACTTACACATTCTTGTGTATGTTTCTCCATGAATGCGGGTGTGGATCTGAGGGGAGAAGTTGCACAATTTCCAGTCACATTTAGATTTTCATTACCAACTTTAACTTTTGATTTTGGCCATGCTATTTTCATACCAACTACATTTCTAATTCACGACATATCAACTGTGGGTTGCCACAAGCAAGCATCTCCATTTATTACATTGTCCACCTAAATCACAACGGTAGACGGACTGAGCGGAATACCATTAACAATATGTTGAGGATCTCTGGTGTAGATTCTTCCTTCGGCTACTACCCCTCACCCTCATTCCAACCATAAATCTTGCATCTATCATCTTGGGCGCTGCTGTTACTCTAAAAAGGAGAAGTGTAAATCAAGAGTTTAGTGATTAAGTGAAATTATTATGCATGACATATTTCTAAATTAAATTTGTAGAAGACCTACGAAATTATTGTGAATTGTAAAATTTACCGTACTGACTTCATTCAAGCATGCTCGGATTGCCCTCTTTATGCAAGTAGATGGTCATACTACTGCCTTATTCTCAGCATTTGCTAATACCGTCATTTCAGGTGTAGGCCTCCATAAATAAGTATTTGGTTTTCCATGAAATTTATAATAACGCTCACGGGATTTGGTCTAAGACGAATGCCATTGACAACCTCATTTGAGTCCTCGGACAATACTCTCCCATTGGCAACAAATCTAGAGGTTCCATCCGAATTATACACCAAACATACATCGTCACTGCTCTATAATTATTCAACCGAAATTTATATCAATTAATGGATAGAAAACTAAAATCTAAATGTTAATTCTTGAGTAATATAATTATTAGTTTTACCAATTTAGGTGTGCTCCCTTCTTTCGAACTTTCTTTACCCTACAGCAAAGCAGTAATATTACCATACCTTAATCTTAGGAGCACTAAAGTGGATATGCACAATTAAATTGCAAATAGCTCACATTTGTACACCATTGTACACGTGAGTCTGTGTACATAATCACAATTAAATCACAAATAGCAAAGAAGCAGTAATTGTGAGTCTATGTACACTATTGTACATGTATTACACTAAAACTACACCCACAAGCCAAATAAAACCATAATCTTTATCAGATCATTGTTATTGTGATGGCCCGTTTTTCCATACCCTTTGAATTAACAATAAACCACATATGTCCAACTCAAATTGCACGAAAATACGGAACATGAAGGGTAATAAAGAAAATTAGACAGAACAGAATCTCACACGAATGGAATAACATATAATATTGAACAAATATCTTTACAGCGGAAAACATTTAAATACATATATCAGAGTCTAACCTAAATTCAGCTTGGATAGTTATAAACATCTGTCCTTACAATTGCTGGCAAACATTAACTAAAACAAACTAAGTACAGCGGATAATAGAATACGTCCATACGTAGATGAATATCTCCAGCTCTCCTTTGGAAACTCCAATCGTCTTCGACTAAACCTGAAACTACTCGGATCTGACCCGAGTATTGAAAATACCCGGATCAGGCTTGATAAACCAACGTGAGAAAAAAACTCAGTAATAAATGACAGTGTCATATATCAGCCTTTGGATAAAATCCTTTAAAAAGAAAGAGTGTCTCATAAGACTACGCCCACACATAAACACGGACGGATTTTTACCTTATGATAACTAAAGCACTTTTATATCAAAACATTTGATATTATTTCTAATGACATCTCTTTGAAAACATTTGCAAATAAACTTATTAATCTTAGCCGAAATTGTTACATTGATTAAATTCCAGCATAATAGGTTTACAATCAAGGCCGTAGGTTCTTATTGGAGAATGGATTTCCAAACAAATGACCAGGTAAAGGATTTACCTTCCGAATGGGTACACCTCTAGATGGATGTCCCAAGGCACAGAACATCTGCCCTCTACCAACACAAGACTGGCCTACCTCTTTAACTAGGTAGTACCGATTATGTCATCCCTCGGTCGTTACCGACCTTTAACCGAGCGCTCGTTTCCATACACCACATTAATTTACATTCCGAACATCATAACGGAAAGAAATATATCTAGAAGGAGATGATCATACCCTACTTGGGAATGACCCACTTAGCCATGTCGCATCTAATCATGTTTCAGTCATTTCCGGTTTGATGAGGCTTGAGGCAACGATTACCTTTCCACATAGCACATATCACATCTCTGAATGACCACATTGCCATTTCCGTTGACTACTAATTGCCTTCCATAAAAATACAACCCTTGAGCTCGTACGTCTCAAGGAAGAGTGTTAAGCTAAGAGAAGTTGCCTTCTCCGCCACCAAACAGATGTACGTTTGTAAAAACCGATGTTCGTAATCATTAGAAATGCAATGTCAGACAAACGTCCATACAAATTGTCCTAGAACAGGACAAACCGAAGGCACTCTCCTACTACCACTAGTAGCGAGTAGTCCTTGTAATTCGAAAAATCTCCACAACGAGGAGACCACTGCTATATATAACTCTATAATGGGAGCTACCCAGAGCAAGTCAACAAGCAGTCCTCATGCCACGAAGACCCACGATCTTCAATAATCATCATCTTCAACATGTCTTCACTTTCGAATGTATACATTGGTTCGAAGTGGTTTTCTGATAGGGATACCCAAATCCAACCCTGGTTCCTTCGAAGCAATCATCGATAAAAAAAAGTGAATATGAGTATATAGGATTTATTAAGTCTCTTTTCACTTTAATTCTTTTTGGATGATTTCGAAACCGTTTTCTTTAGATGTAGAAAAATACTAAGTAATTCATTCTTTCGCTTCAGATAATATCTCAAATTTCCTCACTTAACTCTCGATCCGAATTTCTTAACCTTTAGACGGGTCAAAAACAATGTTATTTCAGACATCATTTATGATAAAACCTAAAATAAATCTTAGCAAACATTTTTGAGTAAATAGGATTATAGAAATCATTCATTTTGGAGATAGCTTAAATTTTGGATTATACCAATCTTCTTTTATTTTGGAAAACTTAACAGAATCTTTTTATTTAAGAACATCTGGGCTTTCCTTTCGATCTGTTCCACCCTTCTCCTAAGAAAAGAAAACATAGGTCAGGTAAGTTCAGGGCACTGGTTGCTCCATCCCTAACCTTAGTTAAACACCTTGTTTTATCTTCCCAGATCTCACAGGCGGGATAAATGTACTACTCGTTTCCGCATACTCAGTTATCAACTTTATTTTGGAATTGATTATAAAGATTCCAAATTATCTTTTAAATGCTAAATTTTCCTTTTAGAAACATTCACAATTGATTCTGGGAAAAATGGTTACGTTTAAACTCGTATTCAAAAAGTTATACAATTCGTAGCATAAAAGTGCTGCGGAAAGTGCTATATAAGCTTATTTGATTTAAACAACTTTTTAATATTTGAAAATTCATATTTTCCAATTCAAATCTCTTTTAAAATATTTAAATAGATTTATCAAATTTATTTATATTTTTTCAATATTAAAAACGTTCATTTAAACAGATTTTCTGTTATGATCACTTAACTTCACTAGCGCGATTTTTCTAGAAAATTAATTTGGACTTAATTCAAAATCTACTCAACAAAATTTTTATTTTCTTTCTTCGTTTAGAAGATATGGATATAATAGTCCGGAATTTTCTTATCTCGAAGAGTTCCGAGCTATACTCCACTCTATACACTCATTTGAACATTTCGTCGCGAAATCGCGAACTACCGTTGCGCGACGCACCTTGTTTTAACTTATTTTTCAATATTTGAAATAATTTATTCAAATTGAATTCTATCACTTATAAAATCATTATAAATCAATATTTTCACTTTTTAAAGTATTTAAAATATATTTTCACTATTACCATATTATAATAT
Source organism: Allium fistulosum (assembly GCA_030737815.1). Lineage (NCBI taxonomy): Eukaryota > Viridiplantae > Streptophyta > Magnoliopsida > Asparagales > Amaryllidaceae > Allium > Allium fistulosum. The sequence goes on along the minus strand of CM060906.1, from coordinate 98,843,449 downwards.
TATTATATTCACATTATTTTAATATTAAATTCTTAAATTCCAATTTCAATTCAATTTCAATTCTAACTTCAAACTAAACATATTTAAAACTTAGATTTCAAATCTAAATTTAATTTAAACTTCAATTCAATCTCAAACTAAACTTAAATTTTCAAAATCGATTTCAGTTTCAATTTCACTATTCATCTCAATTTCAATTTCAATTTAACTATCCTTTTTAAATCCGATTCACTTCAAATTTCAAATTCTCTTTTATTTTTACTTTAATTTCACTTCTAATCGAAAAGAGACTTAATTTTCCAAAATATCTCATATCACTAAAATATGGTCTTATTTTGGGAGAAGGAGGTAAGATTCCTTGGACATTTAGTGTCTAGGGACGGGATTTCAGTAGATCCTGTAAAGGTTGCAGCTGTCCAAAATTGGAAGCTACCACAAACTCCTAAAGAGATTCGTAGCTTCTTAGGTTTGGCAGGATATTACAGAAGATTCATTCAAGACTTCTCAAAGATTGCCTATCACCTAACGAAGTTGACAATGAAGGATGCTAAATTTATTTGGACTCCTAAGTGTGAAGAAGTATTTCAGGAACTTAAGAAGAGGTTAACCACCACTCAGTCCTAGCAATTGTAAATGGAAAAAGTGGATTAACCGTTTTTACAGATGCTTGTGGGAAGGAGTTGGTGTAGTTCTAATGCAGGAAGGAAAGGTGATTGCTTATGCAAGTAGGCAGCTAAAGACTCATGAGAAGAATTATGCAACACACGACTTGGAATTATTAGCCATTGTGTTGGCATTTAAAATAGGGAGGCATTATTTGCTGGGTGAAAATTTTGAGCTCTTCACAAATCATAAATCATTGAAGTATCATTTCACTCAGAAGGACTTAAACATGAGACAACAGCGTTGGCTAGAATTTTTCACATCTTATGATCTATATATTCTATATACACCTGGGAAAGCAAACGTGGTAGTAGATGCGTTGAGTAGGAAGCATGTCGTTATAGCTTATTTGGTAGTAACTCTAACTCTATTAGAGAAAATAACTAGCAAGAAAATAGAAGATCGATTCCTAAAGGAGATTATTAAAGATATATTGCAAAGGGTAGAATTCAAGCTTTAAAGTGGATAGCCATGGAGTATTGCGGTTGAATGGGCGAATTTATGTTCCAGAGATTGGAAATCTTAGGCAAGAGGTATTAACTGAATGCCACAAATCCAAACTTAACATTCATCCAAGAGTTAACAAAATGTACAGACGTAAAATGAACCTTTTAGTGGAGAAGTATGAAAAGGGACATTTTAGTTTATGTTAGTCGATGCGCAAATTGTCAACAAGTCAAGAGCAACCAACAGAAGATTGCAGCATTACTTTAACATCTAGAGATTCCAACTTGGAAGTGGGATCAAATATCAATGGATTTCATTGATGGCTTACCACGAACGAGGAAGGGAACTGAAGGTGTTTGGGTTATTATAGACCAATTAACCAAGAGTGCACACATTATTCCAGTAAAGCCAACAAGGACCGCTATAAGCCCTGCAGAGATATATATAAAGGAGATTGTCAGATTGCATGGAGTTCCAAGCAATATAGTAAGCGATCGGGATTCAATCTTTACTAGTCAGTTTTGGGAAGCATTTCAGACAACTTTGGGAACGAAGCTGAGCATAAGTACTACATATCATCCCCAAACTGATGGACAGACGGAAAGAGTTAACCGCGTTTTGGAAGGCTTCTAAGAGCATGTATTCTAGACTTTAGAGGCTCGTAGGAAAATCATTTGCATTTTCTTGAGTTCTCCTATAACAACAGCTTTTAGGCCAGTACCGACATGACACTGTATGAAGCTTTATATGGTCGTCCCTACAAGTCACCAACGTGTTGCATCAAGATCGGAGAACGGTTGGTACTTGGTCCTGATATGATACGAGAAGCTTCAAAGAAGGTTGGTATGATTAGAAAGAAGCTAAAGGAAGCCCAGAGCCGATAGAAAAGTTATGCAGACCAAAGGCGTATAAATCTAGAATTCTCGGTTGGAGATTTTGTCTTTTGGAAAGTCTCTCCGATGAGAGGAGTATTAAGGTTTGGAAGGGCTGGGAAGTTAGCACTTCGATATATTGGACCTTTTCCCATTCTCGAACGAATCGGCCCACTAGCTTATCAAGTAAAATTGCCAGAAAGGTTGTCCGGTATGCATAATGTTTTTCACATATCTCATTTACGGGGACATGTGCATGACCCAGAATAGATCATAGGAACGGCTGCTCAGGCAGACTTAGAGATAGAACCAAATTTGGCTTATTAGACGACCGGTTCGAATCATTGATCACGATGAGAAACAATTAAGAAGGAAGGTGGTAAGGTTAGTCAAAGTTCAATGGAGTGGAGATGCCGATGATTGCATATGGAAAACGGAGGATAGAATGAGGAAGGCAAATCCTGAGTTTAGGATTGATATATAGACTGTCTATATATCGACATAGAGTACTCACCGCCTATGGTGTAGTCACCTATTCATACTCTTCTGTATATTCCATCTTATCGATTATATTTTCTTTTGAGCTATTTTCTTCTTATCTAAATTTTGAGGATAAAATTCTTTTAAGGAGGGGAGAATGCAGCGACCTAGAATTTGATTACTCCAAGATATAATATTTAAATTGATTTAAATAAAAAATTAGATTTTAAGATCAAAATAATATTAAATAGGATTCGAAGATAGGATATTACACAAAAATATGAACTTTTGCTTATATCAATGAAAGTGACAAAATTTTATTTTCGGTAAAAGTAAGTTTTGATGGTTAAATAAATTAGTTTAATTATTTAATAAGGGTTTTTAATTTTAATAACAATATACAAGTTTATTTTCAAGTTTTGTTTACAAATATATATAGTTTGACAAAAACGTCAAAATATGACCGGGAAACATTTTGTCAAAAGTTGATTCTTTTGTCAAACAAAAGTTGTCGCAACATTGTTGCACATTTATTTACATAAACATGTACACATTTTATGATATGGTAAGTTTCAACAAAATGACTAAACAAGGTTACTTTTCCTAAACAAGATTAGAAAATTCTAGAAAATCATTAACAAATGTAAGTAAGAAAGGATAAAAAAATCACACCAAATCTAACCAAACCTTTAGTTTACTTTTCTTAACCCTTAACTGATTAGGACATAAAGTGGTGATGTGATAAGGTGATGGTAAGGGTTGAAAATATGGTCTGCTTTATGGATAAGTAAGGGCATTTTGGTCATTTCAAATTATAATATTTTATTCCAAAACTTTTCTATAAATACCTATCTCCTTCTTCACTTTCATTCACACTTCTTCTTCTTTATTTCCAAGCTTCTCCTCTCTATTTTCATGTCTTCCAAGCTGAGCAAAATAATGGATGAAAATAGTTTAAAAATAAATTAAAGTACAAATTTGTCAAAACACCTCAAAACCGCTTCAAAATCCCTCCTCTCTACCCCATACCCTAGCCGTGAGCCCTTCCTCCCTTCCCAAGTCCAAACGAGCCATTTAGAGATGAGCGTGCAAGGATTCGTGAGCTAAAAATCTCGAGTAGCTCCGCTATAGCCGATTCTCCGATTGAAAACCAAAACAAAAGTGAGAAACTCCTAATTATATGTATATATATGGATGTGGTGATATCATATGGTTATATGGATGGATGTCTATGATTTTGATCATCATGTGTTGTTTATCTCATATGGTCGTATAAATAAGTCACGATATACACATCGTTATTTCATATGAAAAACACTTTCCAAATAAATTTGAAAAGTGATATGGAATCATTAAATACCATTAAAAAATGATTGAAAATATTTTGGAGATGTTGCATAAACATATAAGCTTGTTTCGACAAGTTTTAAATGAAAAACCATAAACAAGTCAAAACTAGGCGCGTCGTTACTAGTTCATGATTTCGCACCGAAAAATTCAAACGAGTATACGAAATGGAATATAGCTCGGAATTCTTTGAAATAAGAATTTTCCAGACTATTATATCCATATTTTTTAAATGAATAAAGGAAATCAAGATTTTATCTTGTAAATTTTTAAATACGTCCAAATCAAATTTCCGAAAAAATCGCGCTTTTTCAATAAACCGACCAAAGTGTAAAATATTTTAAAATGCAAATTTTTTAATGTTTGTAAATATGAAATAAATTAGATAAATATGTTGAAATAGTTTAAAGTGATTTGAATTGTAAAATATGGATTTTCAAATAGTAGAAAAGTTGTTTTAAATCTAAGTAAGCTTTTTAAGCACTTTTCGCAGCACTTTTCTGTAGCAGTTTTTAATAACTTTAGAAATGAAGATTTAAATTTAACGATTCTTTCCTAAATTCATTTATAAATGGTTTTAAAAAAAATCAAGGTTTAGAGTCGATCAAATAACTTGACCGCCTAATGGGTGACGGAGAGATAGTGTCTAGGCTTGAGTTTGGTAAACTAGTTTCCTGCTCTCCTAAGCTATCCGGACCGGCCCGACGGAGGGGATAGTAAATTTGATTTACTCGGACCGCATTTTCCTTAAAGGAGATTTAAAATTTTCCAAAAGTTAAAGTATAAATGATTCAATTTCCAAAATTAATAAATTAAAATGTAGGTTGAATGGAAATAATCTTTTATACTTGGTATTGAATTTCGAGGAAGGAACTCGTACTAACCGTATGAATTTAAAAGGTGATTTCACCATTATTCGATGGAGAATACTTGTTGAATATGGAAATTGATGTTGAGTAAAGTTAGAATGATTTCCATGATCCTATTTTCTCCAAAATGTTTTCTAAAATGATTTTATAATTTTAAAAGAGAGGTTTTAATGATTCCATATATACAGAAAGGATATTTTAAAGATATATATCTCTCAAAGACAATTTGATAAAGAGAATAAATAAATCAAACGACAATCATCTATTTATAAAACATCATTTTTTATCGATGATTGGATTTCGAAGAAACTAGGGTCGAATTTGGGTGATTCCAATTCGAAAACTACTTCGAACCAATTTACGTTTCGAAGTAAAACATGTCGAAGATAAGATCATTGAATGTGAGGATATTCATGATGTAGGGCTACTTACCACTAGTCAATCAAGGCGAAATTTACCATATCATATATTTGGCAGTAGTTCTTCGTTATGAAAATCTTCGATTCGCAAGGACTGCTCGCTACTGATCCTAGGGGTGATTCCCAAATAAAATGTGGCAGGAGAAGTGCCTTCAGTTTGTCCTATTCCTGGACAACTTGTGTAGACGAATGTCTGACATTGCACTTTATTTCACATTGATTGATCTCTATAAAGTGCATCATCTGCTTGGTGGCGGAGAAGGCAACTTCTCTTAGCTTAACATGCTTCTCTGAGACATATGAACTTAGAGGTGTAACGTTTGTAGAAATCAGTTATGTGATTATGGAATGGCAATGTTCCATTCAAAGAAGAAATATGATGTGCTATGTGAAAGGTAATCGTTTCCTCAGGCCTCACACTCGGAAATGACCAAAACAGGGTAGATGCGGCAAGGTTATGTGGTTCCAACCATTAGGGTATGATCATCCCCTTCTAGTTATATTTCTACTCGCTATAAGTTCGGGTATTAATTATTATGGAAGTATGCTAAGAGGCATCTCGGATAGGTCGGTAACGACCGAGGGATGATGTATTCGGTACTATCTAATTAGAGGTAGACCGGTCTTATGTTGGTAGAGGGTCCATGTGTAGTTCTCGGTACATTCCTCTAGAGATGTACTGCCGGAAGGTAGTCCCTTCACCTGGACATTTGTATCGAAATCCATTCTCCAATAAGTGCTTTTGGGTTTGATTGTAGAACCTACTTTGTTGCTAGTATGCCGAAATTTAATCAATGTAACAATTTCAGCTAAGACTAATAAGTTTACTTGCAAATGTTTTCAAAGGAATGTCATTAAAGATAATATCCTTGAATTCTATGTAATAAATATTTTGGTATCATTAGGTAAAAACCCGTTCCATGTTTATTTGCGGCACAGTCTTATGAGATACCTTTTGTTTCCAAACATCATATTTTGAGTTCTCACACAAGTCCCATGACTGACCCGGAGTTTTTTTTTCCCTTAAACTTTGGGTGCCCTAAATTTCCAGGCGGCCAAGTAGTCAAGATCACCTTAGAGCATTTTGGGAGCAGTTTAGGAAAGTATTTTAGAGGAGTTTTTGAGGCATGGAATAGAAGTATTTATGTGGATATCTATATTTTTCTACTGTGTTATGTAGCTACCAGCATTTGTACGAATGGGTCATTATAACTATCCCAGCTAGATTAGTACGTACTTGAACTATGACGGATCGATTTAGAGTTATGGCATGTACTTTTCATATGTATAATTCTATGTTGAAAACGATGTGAGATTCTCTTATTGTCTTGTCTTCTATCTTTATTTTTCTTCATCCCATGATAATCTGCCACCCCAGCACTTGGATTTTCGACACGTGAATACCGTGGATGTATTAGTGTCGATTTTCAAGGGTCGAGGAGACGGGTCTTCACATGATGTGACTTTGATTTGTCGCAAAGTTGAACTTGTTAGTTTAGATTAGTGATAGCATTGGTTAAGTTCTATGGTAGCTCTAGGCCTCATTTGTTATTTTTTTATTTGAAATGGTTTTGGTTCGGAGAATGATTTTAAATGTTATTTTCGGAATTTGCTGTGGCGTTTTATTTAGAAATTGGTTTGAACTTCTCTACATTACTTCAACCTTTTTGTTAGTCTCTTCTAATTTATATAGAGATATTTTAAAAGTATTTTAGGAAGTAATTATTTTACAAAAATTTAAGATAATAAAAGTATTTATTATCAAGAAATACAAAATGGGGAATTTATCATTTATAGTAAAGCGATTCCATTTTTAAAGAAGATAGAAATATTTTAGAATAAATATTTATGAAATGCTTTATATAAAATGTTGTATCGAAAAATAGATTTATAAATTATATTTATAAATAAAAGAATATGTTTATAAATTATATTTTATAAAATGGAAATGATATCATTTTGATAAATTGGAATTATAAATCACATTTGTGAATTTATAGAGATTTATGGAATGATCGTTTTATGGAAAGTATTTAGTCCTATCTTTAAACCGAAGATTTATGATAAGTATATGAGATTTAATATCAGGAGAATTATTCAAAGGAGTTTTATAAATAGAAAGGAGATTTATAAAAGAAGTTTTATAAATAGAAAGGAGATTTACTAAAGGAATTTGCAAATATAAAAGAGATTTATAAAAGGAATTTTATAAAAGGAAATAAAATTTGATTTCTATAAATGATCGTTTTACATTATGATGGTATGGAAAGCATTCTTTTCATACTTAAAACCAAATTCCGAGTTATGAAAACTCATCTCTATCTATGAGAATTAATAATGCATGTCGAGGCAAGGATAGTTCTCTTACTTGTCCGACTTCACTGTTAATCGAGGGATAGTGCAATTTGGAAATCAAAAGGTGGTGGTAAGCATATTTGGTCTAATTTCCATACGATCCATTTGCTTACACCAAAACGGAAAGTGGTTTAGGTTTATAGTAAACAATGTTTTTAAATGACATATGTTTTTGGCCCATTTAACTATGCTTTTGTATGAAATCTTTCATAAGTGTTTTGTGAATATACGTATATCGTTGAGATAAGTATATAGTTATATTTTCTAAGTATTGAAAGTGTAGTGTTTTATGGACATACTTATACCGATGAGATAAGTATATAGGTATATTTTCAAGCATTGAAAGAGTATAAATGAATAGTGAATGAGTGGTATACATATATGTATCTTTTGTAAAAGTATTTCGATACAAGTATTTACAAAGTCATTTTAAATAGTTAAAATTTTAATTAAAGAGGCTTAGTGGTTGCTTATATGCTTAATCATGCATGATTTCCATGTGAAATTAAATCAATGATTGGATTGTTTTCTTATTTGATAGTTAACTAACCGACTATCAAACCTTGGCCAGTTTTGAAAACTATTTATTGTTGGTTCAGAGAGACCGAGATCCGATAAGCATGAGTTATCCAAAAACCACTTCGCATAGGCATAAGCGTTCGAATTGAAGATATCTTGAAGATTATGGGATCGAAGATGGAGTTCTTTGAAGTACAAGGCCTACTTGCTGCTAATCTTAAGGATAATTCTGAAATGGATGTAGTAGATGTAGTGCCTTTGGTTTGTTTATATCCTGAACAACTTATGTAGATGAATGCTGGCATTGCATTATTTGCTTGGAGGGTAGTGTTAGCATTTCAAGTAGTATTTGCTAAAAAAAGGTAGCCTCAAGAATCATTCTCGGTAATGATTAAACTAAGGGATATGCCACAAGGCTATGTGGTTTGCTACCATTATGGTATGATCATCCTCGATCAATATCGATATTATTTTTGGATGTATGCTTCGGGCCCAATAAGGTTGTGGATTTAGCCAAGGGATTGTCATTTTCGGTACTATCCAAGAAGGGGTAGTCAGTCTTGTCATTGTAGTGGGTCTCGGTGAGTTCCTTGGTATATTTTGTCTAGAGGTGTACTGTGATAGGCAGTACCCCGGTAGCGTTGTCATTGTATGAAATCCATTTGTCAATACGTGCCTTTACGGACTTAGTTGTATACTTAATATGTTGTTGAATGCAATTAATGTAACCATTCCAACTATTTTAAATATTTATTTTAAACCCTAGACACTATTATAATATCATTGGATTTTCAAATAAAATGGTTTGGTTATCGTAAGGTAAAAACCAATCCGTGTTCGTGTGCGGTGTGATCTTATGAGATAAGTTTGTTTTTGAAAGGTTTTATAATAATAAATCCATATGATTTGTGTTTCTCATGCCAGTTTACTAGGGTAATCTGGGCGTTATTTTCTTATAATGCTCTGGTAAGCCCCGAGTATATTTCAGATTTAGTTATGGATGCTTTGTTTTTCAAGAGACGAGCTGGAAGCATTTGTGAGGATATGCTGTTATAACTATCCAAACTGATGATAGGTTAGTTTACTCTGATTGATGTATGTATATTACGATTTTCTTATGTAAAGATCTGTCGTATATTATATATTACTCGTCATGATGTGAGATTATGTTATGTCTTTATTTTCCTTCATCCCAATAATTTGTCTTTCTGGCACTCGAATGCTCGGCACGTGAATAGAGTGGATGTATTGGTGTCGACATTTAAGGGTCGAAAAGGTCGGTCATTACAGTGTAATTTTGTTTTAATTGTTATTTATATTATAATATATATTTACACGTATATATATATATACACACTTATATATTTTTTGTACAATAACATTGAAGTTATTAAAATATATATGTGTGTGTATGTGTGTTAAAAAACCTTTTGATTTGAATATATATATATATATATATATATATATAAAGTTTATTAAAAAAATAGTTTGTTAAATTAAATTTCAAAATAATTTGATAAATGTAATTATACTTATTTTTGTTTATACAAATGTATTAAATGAATTTTATTTATAAACTATATTTCATATTATACAAAATTATATTAGACACATATGTATGTGTGTGTGTATTAATATTCTTTGTATGTACACATATATGCATTAACGACACACATGTATACAGAGGGGCTAACATGTCCGTTGCGGTGTAAACCTTAATATATATATATGGGCATATTAAACCGTGCACTTTACAGTATTATGTTAGTTCCTGAGATTATGGTTTTGATGACAACAACCTTAGGAATTGTTATAAAATATAAATACTAATATTCTTGTCTAGATATATATGCATATGCAGGATATATATATATGCAGGTACTGAGAATGAAGACTGTACAATATAAAGATTCAAGACTGGGTATAAAGATTCAAGATTGAGTATAGAGATTCAAGACTGACGAATTCAAGATTGAAGAAATCAAGACTGAAGACTCATGAGTATCAAGAGTTCCAGAGTTCAAGATATCAGGATAAGTAATAGAGTCTAGATTTATGTTAAAACTTCATAATAGCACTTAAACCTTTATTCGGATTTTAATTATGGAATGGAATCCACCTTCTCGCTTTAGTAGTGGGATGGAACCCACAACCTCTTTAGTGGGATGGTCCCACGACCTTCTCTAGTGGAATGGAATCCACAAAATTTTCAAAATGATTTATTTTTTCAAAACTATCTTTTTAAAGTCATCTCTATCAATTTAAATATTTTATCCTTAATTCAAAAACTATTTTTAACCATATTAATTTCAAAATTATCTCTTGTTTTTTAAACTAATTCTTGATTTTAATATTCTAGCTTTAATATATATTAAAGAAATCTGTACTTAGTTTTTAATATTACTTTTATATTATAGATTATATATTTTAAGATTACTTTCTAAAACTATTTTATGAGTTTAAACTATATTCAAAATGGTTTACAAAGTATAGAAATTGTTTTGACAAGTTTTAGAATAGAAATCATTTTAAAGAAAAATCTATTTTCAAAAATAACATAGGCATGTCGACATCCCTCATCCCCCCACGTCGACATGGTAGCAGTAGAATTAAATTTCAAATTTTCAAAAGAAGTGTCTATTCGTCATAACCTTTCACAAATGGACATGACCGTTGTTCTCCTATAAATACCAGTTGTTTTCAATGAATTTTAAGTTAGTTTTTCTTTATTTCTTCACTCCTTCTTCTCTACTCAAATATTCTCTTATATTTCAAATGCTTTAACAAAACTCTGCCGAAATTCTAAGTGAATCAAACTCGATCATCTCTAGTTTGATTCTCTGCCACTCTCTCTCTAAGATCTCGGTTCAATTTAGAGTTATAGGATCATTTGTAATCAAAGAAGTGTATCGATTTTCTCTCTATCAAAGTGTGATCGGAAATGGTGTGATTATGGCCCGTAAATCAATTGGGTGTGATTGTAGCCCAGAAATCAATTAGTTGACCTTGTAGCCTGGTTAAATCATGAGAGTTTGCCCTGGACTTGGAGACAGGAGTGTGTATCTCATGGCCTTGAAATCGAGGTTGTAATATCGACATTGTATTTGAAAAGAAATTTGTATAAGAAATTGTGTGGGACTGGATGTAGGGTAACTCCGAACCAGTATAAAATTTTGGTGTGTTCTTTCCTTTACTGCTTTTATTTATTATTTGCATCTGTGTCTGTTTCTGTGTTTGTGAATTGCATCTGTTTGGATTTAATTTGAATTTTTTTAAAAAGATTCATAAAATTAATTAAACACTATTCACCCCCTCTATTGTTAATTTTTCCTTAAGGTCCGTATTCTGCATTTCCTACATTTGGTACCAGAGCATTGGTTTTCAAAGTTACCATAATCTTAATTTTGAAAAAGTTTAAAATGGCAATTTTTGGAGATTCTGTTAATACTAGTTTAAAACTGTCCAAATCATCATTGTCTCATAAGTCTGCATATTGTTATTATAGAAAATCAAGTTATCTACCGAATTGGTGTGTTGTGCTGGAACAGATGTGTTATATGGCTTTTGAAGAATCAACACTCAATGGACAAATGGTGCAAATCAAGAAAAACAAATGGATACTTGATAGTGGATGTTCAAGACACATGACTGGTAATCCGAAGATACTGAATGACATAATTTATGAATATAGAGGAATGGTCAACTTTGGAGACAATTCAAAAGGATATGTGATTGGCATCGGCAATGTCGGTAACTCTAAAACTCCTACTATTTCTGATGTTTTATTAGTTAGGAATCTAAAACACAACTTACTTAGCATAAGTCAACTATGTGACAAGGGCTACAAAATTAAATTTGAAAAGGATAAGTGTCACATCAAAGATAATAAATCAAATATTATCTTTGACGGAATTAGGAAGAAAAATATTTATATTCTCAATCTTAAAATCTCAAATGATAACCTATTTCTTTTGGCTAATACAAGTGACCATTGGATTAGGCATAAAAGATTTGGGCATTTGAATTTCAAACTCTTATCTAGACTTTCAAAACTTGATCTTGTAAGAGGTCTCCCTAAAATGGATTTTAAAGTAGATAGTATACGTGATGCTTGTCAATTAGGAAAACTTAGAAAGAGTTCATTTAAATTGAAAGATATGATTTCAACTTCAAAACCTCTTGAGTTACTTCATTTTGATCTGTTTGGTCCATCTCAAATTCAGTCGATAAAACACAGTAAATATGTTTTTGTAATTGTAAATGATTATTCTAGATTTACATTGACAATTTTTCTGAAACATAAAAGTGATGCTTTTGATTTATTTAAAACTTTTGCAAAAAAATTCAAAATCAACTTTCTCTAAAAATCAAAACCATTCGTAGTGATCACAGTGGAGAATTTGAAAATGAAAATTTTGAGAATTTCTGTAAACAAAAAGGAATAACTCATAATTTTTCTTTTCCAAGAACTCCACTACAAAACGGAGTGGTAGAGCGTAAAAATAGGACGATTCAAGAGTGTGCAAGAACTATGCTTTCAGATAGTAAATTACCAAGAAATTTTTGGGCTGAAGCAGTCGCTACAGCTTGTTACATTTTGAATAGGATTTTAATTAGACCTCTAACCAATAAAACACCATATGAACTTCTTTTTAATAAGAAACCAAAAGTATCTTATTTTAAAGTTTTTGAAAGTAAATGCTTTATTCTAAATAAAAAGGATAATTTGGATAAATTTGATCCTAAATCCAACAAAGGAATCTTTATCGGATATTCTAATAGAAGTAAAGCATATAGAATTTTCAATTTAAAAACTAACACCATTGAACAAACAATGCATGTATCTTTTGATGAAAATTTCAAAGATTTTGTTCAAATAAATGATGAAGATGATTTTGTTACTTTAAATAATGAATCAAATGAAACAAATTGTGAAACTGTTCATCCTAATAAACGGATCAGGCTTTTAAAAGATCATCCTATAGAAAATATACTCATAAATATTGAATCTATTGTTAGAACTAGAAATCAACCAAACAAGATGAGTAATGTAGCTTTTATATCAACTATTGAACCCAAAAATCCAAAGGAAGCGTCATCTGATGATTCATGGATTCTTGCTATGCAAGAAGAACTAAACCAATTCACCAGAAATGATGTATGGGAACTTGTTCCTAGACCTGAGGACAAAACTATAATAGGAACTAAATGGGTTTATAAAAATAAAATGAATGAACAAAGTGAGGTCGTTAGAAATAAAGTTCGGTTAGTCGCGCAAGGTTATTGTCAAGAAGAAGGAATAGACTATGATGAAACCTTTGCACTCGTAGCAAGATTAGAATCCATTAGAATTCTACTTACTTTCGCAAACCACAACAATTTCAAATGGATGTCAAAAGTTCTTTTTTAAATGGTTTTGTTAAAGAGGATGTTTATGTTGAACAACCTCCACTTTTTGAAGAAGAAAAGTCTCCAAATCATGTTTACAAATTAAAGAAAGCTTTATATGCTCTGAAACAAGCTCCTAGAGCCTAGTATGACAGACTAAGATCTTACCTACTACAATCAAATTTTGAAATTGGTAGAGTAGATAATACTCTTTTTATTAAAAGAAACAAAAATGATATCCAATCAGTACAGATTTATGTAGATGATATAATTTTTGGATCAACAAACAATAAAATGAACAAAGAGATTTCTGAAATAATGACAAAAGAGTTTGAGATGAGTCATATGGGTGAACTTACTTTCTTTTTAGGATTGCAAATAAAATAATTAGATAGTGGTATTTTCATTAGTCAAGAAAAGTATGCTAGGGATCTAGTTAGTAAGTTTGGTATGACCACTACGATTGGAAAACCCACACCTATGGCAACCAATGAAGCCTTAAATAAAGAAGACATGTCAAAAGATGTTGATCAAAACCTATACAGGGGAATGATTGGATCGCTACTCTATATAACTGTGAGTAGGCCTGATATCATGCATAGTGTCTGTCTCTGTGCAAGGTACCAATCTCAACCCAAAGAAACCCATATAAAAGCTGTTAAACGTATCCTAAGAAATGTTAAACACACTTTAGACTATGGCCTATTTTACCCTAAAAATGATTTATTTGATTTAATCTCATATTGTGATGCTGACTATGTTGATCGTAAATCAAACCGAAAAAGTTCAAGTGGAACTTGTCACTTTTTAGGACATTCTCTAGTTTCCTGGTTTAGTAAAAAAGAAAAATATTGTCTCACTATCAACAACTAAAGCAGAATATATCTCTGCTGCTTTGGCTTGTTCTCAAGTTATCTATATGCAACAGACCCTAAAGGATTTTGGATTAAATATTTTAAAATCACCAATTTATTGTGACAATACAAGTGCAATAAATTTATCCAAAAATCCTGCTCATCATGCCAGAACCAAACATATTGATATTAGACATAATTTTCTCAAAGATAATATAAGTAAAGAGATTATTTCTCTTAAATTTATCAACACTGAGAATTAAATAGCTGATATTCTGACCAAATCCTTAAATCAATCAACCTTTATTAAATTAAGAAGAGAACTAGGTATTTGTTCTATAACTGAGATATAGAATATAGATATAGTAACATATATATTTAAATAAATAATGAAAAACAAAATTGTCAAAAGTTTCAAAGGGATGTTGACAAGCCCCTACCCCCCATGTCGACATACAACGGTAAAATCTGAAATTTTGATTTTCCTTCTAAAATCAATTTGGTGGTTATATAATAACAACATTTTGAATTTTTCTGTCTTCTTACTTCATTTTCTCTGTAATAAACTTCTGAAAATATAAAATAATGGCCTCCTCTTCTAAATCAAACCAAAATGCAACCTTTTCCTTTCTTTCTCCTAATTCTGGTCCATTTCAACGAACTACATTGGCTCAAGTAATGAAGATCGAGGAAATCATGAAGGATTCTCTGCAAATGCTGTCTGAATTACAAGTCACTCAAATAAGGATGGCAAAGGAACAAGAGAAACAAGGCAAGATTCTTAGAAATTTACAAAAATTTCTAATGGATAATTATGCAGACCCTATTGTGATTGAAGATGATTCCTCTAATATACGTATTCATAATCCATTAGAGGATGACGAAGAAGAAGAAGAAGAGGAAGAAGCGCAAATGGACGAAGATGATAAAGTTATTTGCGTTAGAGAAGTCTGTTTTGACAAAAATGGTAATTTGGTCGAATAACATGGAAACTTTTATCCCCATTAACCTAATTGTTCGATTCACAAGTCACCAATTGTCAAGGACTCTCGTTAGATTGTTATTATATTAATGTTTTTATATTTTTTGTACTTTTATATATTTGTGTCTATGTTTCATATATATATGTGTAATGTAACATCATATATAATAAAATTAGATTTATGTTTCGCTTATTATACTCGTTATTAGCTTTTAGTTCCATAGTTTAAGGAGGGGTTATTTAATTTAGGCTTAGTTTTTGTTGATGACAAAGGAGGAGAATTATAAAATAGGTTAGATAGGCTTAGATTAAGTGGGAGTTAGTAGATTAAGGGGGAGTTGTTGGAATAAAAGGGAGTCAGAGTAGAATAGAAATTTGTTGGAGTAGATTTTATAAACAAAGGTTGTCATCATCAAAAAGGGGGAGATTGTTAATTCCTGAGATGATGGTTTTGATGACAACATCCTTAGGACTTGTTATAAAATATAAATACTAATATTCTTGTCTAGATATATATGTATATGCAGGATATATATATATATATATATGCAGGTACTGGGAATGAAGACTGTACAATATAAAGATTCAAGACTGAGTATAAAGATTCAAAACTGAGTATAGAGATTCAAGACTGACGAACTCAAGATTAAAGAAATCAAGACTGAAGACTCATGAGTATCAAGAGTTCAAGAGTTCAAGATATCAAGATAAGTAATAGAGTCTAGATTTATGTTAAAACTTCAAAATAGCACTTAAATCTTTATTCGGATTTTAATTGTGGAATGGAATCCACCTTCTCGCTTTACTAGTAGGATGGAACCCACGACTCTTTAGTGGGATGGAACCCACGACCTTCCCTAGTCGAATGGAATCCACGAAATTTTCAAAATGATTTATTTTTTCAAAACTATCTATTTAAAGTCATCTCTATCAATTTAAATATTTTAGCCTTAATTCAAAAACTATTTTTAATCATATTAATTTTAAAACCATCTCTTGTTTTTTAAACTATCTCTTGATTTTAATATTCTAGCTTTAATATATTTTAAAGAAATCTATACTTAGTTTTTAATATTACTTTTATATTATAGATTATATATTTTAAGATTACTTTCTAAAACTCTTTTATAAGTTTAAACTGTATTCAAAATGGTTTACAAAGTTTAGAAATTGTTTTGACAAGTTTTAGAATAGAAATCATTTTAAAGCAAAATCTATTTTCAAAAATAACATAGGCATGTCGACATCCCTCATCCCCCCATGTTGACATGGTAGCCGTAGAATTCAAATTTCATATTTTCAAAAGAAGTGTCTATTCGTCATTACCTTTCACAAATGGACATGACCGTTGCTCTCCTATAAATTACCAGTTGTTTTCAATGAATTTTAAGTTAGTTTTTCTTCATTTCTTCACTCCTTCTTCTCCACTCAAATATTCTCTTATATTTCAAATGCTTTAACAAAACTCTACCGAAATTCTTAGTGAATCAAACTCGATCATCTCTAGTTTAATTCTCTGTCACTCTCTCTCAAAGATCTTAGTGCTATTCATAGTTATAGAATCATTTGTAATCAAAGAAGTGTATCAAGTCTCTCTCTATTAAAGTGTGATCGGAAACGGTGTGATTGTGGCCCGTAAAATTGGGTGTGAATGTAGCCCGTAAATCAATTAGGTGATCTTGTAGCCTGGTTAAATCAATAGAGTTTGCCCTGGACTCAGAGATATGAGGGTGTATCTCATGACCTTGAAATCGAGGTTGTAATATCGACATTATATTTGAAAAGAAATCTGCACAAGAACTTGTGTGGGACTGGATGTAGGGTAACTCCGAATCAGTATAAATTCCGGTGTGTTCTTTCCTTTACTGCTTTTATTTACTATTTGCATTTGTGTCTGATTCTGTGATTGTTTCCGTGTTTGTGAATTGCATCTATTTGGATTTAATTTAAAAATATTTTAAAAAGATTCATAAAATTAATTAAACACTATTCACCCCCCCTCCAGTGTTAATTCTGTCTTTAGATCCGTAATCCGTATTTCCTACATATTACACATGCATATACATGAACATGTGTATATGATACACATACATATTACTAATTATAAAATAAATATAACCTTATTTATAAAATGTGATGTACCCATTTTCCCCGCTGCATCCCGACCTGGTTCCAACATTATAATCAATATAAATGGATGTTGGGATTGTCCCAAACGATATATACAAGCACAATATTAAAATTGTTTACTATGGAGCATGTAAGATGGGTTCCTCATGCATTGGAAATGTGAATTATTATAAATGATATATGGTCTTAAAAAATCATACTTCGCTTATGTATTTGAAATATAGAGCAAGTATCAAATCCAAATTAAGATTACTATATGAAAATTGAGAGTGTTCTCGTGTGTTTACGAAATACTAGAGAATTGTTTATAGGAACCACAAATTCCTTATAAAGGAGTGCGTAGACTCGAACTTCATAAATGATATCGAGTATAGTGTGTGAATCCTAAGATCATATTCAGTCTTAATTAAGAACTTCAGTTGGAAATGTTCCAAACAATCAATCGTAGCTGATTTAACCAAAGGAAAAGAAAATCTCGTTGAATGGCACTACAATAAGAAAAGTATAAATAAATGCAGAAACTTTGTAACCAAGCTAGGGTTGATTTCAAATGTTGAGAATCTCATGACATTGTTATATGATAACAATGTTGCGATACAGTTCGAAAAAGAACCTAGAGCTCACTAGAAGTGGAGATACATACTTCGAATAATTCCACATGATAAAGGCAGCTTATCAGCGATGAAGAGAGTTGACCGACGGAGTAGATAATTAAAGAAAAAGAATACCCATTCATTAAGGGATTGACCCGATTAGTTTTGAGAAATCCGATCGGAGTAGTTGGAATAAGATTCTATAATTGACCCCAAGTGCAAGTGGAAGATTGATAGAGTTAGGGTTATGCCACAGAGGAAATTATGTAATTTTTTACATATATCTAACTCGCTAACCAATCTTTTTAAGATGAAAGGTGTTTGTGTTTAGACTTACAAAGTTGAAAGTGAACGATGTTGGAATTTTGATCAAAACCAAATTCCATAAGTCCTATGTGATATAGTTTTAGCAAAGAGAATTGGTGTAAATTGTCTCTACTAAAAGGTACCACTTAAGTGATTGTGAATTTTGATTTTACCGAAAAGACCAGTAAGCAATGAATTCAGCCAAACTACCACACGACTAGCTAAGGTGATGTGTGAACATTTATATTTGAATTGTTTAATATTGATCGCTGATTGAATTCACACCTCTTAGTCGCACAATTGCATTTGTGATTTCTCCAAAAACCACATGATTTATTCAATTTGTAAAATATTATAAATTTACTAAATTAATTAATTTTATGAAATATTAATTATAGTTAATTTATTTGATGTTTTGAATGTTTGGTAATTATTTAAATCATATATAAAAGTTATATTTGCATATATCGATTTACGATATCGGTATATATTAAACAAGGTTTAAATAAAAAATAATTATATAAAACTATCTTTTTGGAAAAATTTCACATTAAGAATGTGCTTGGGTCGGCCACGTAATGGTGAGTGGAGGGAATTAATTAATTGAACTCATTAAAATTTAAAAAGGAATTAAAGAAGGAAGTATCAAAAAGGAGAATATGAAAGGATAGGGGCAAGGTTTATTTGTTAAGTTTATAATTTATCCATGATTTTTTAAAATAAAGTTTTCACATATATGTAAATTGTAGCCACTTATTAAAATCGGTTTTAAAATTATTCTATGTATTGTGATTAACAGTGAGTTCTATTTGTGTATGGTTTTGAATGTTAATGATTTAATTGGATTTGAAATAACTAATTGTCATGGAATTTATTTATTGAATTTTTTTTAGTCATAATTGGTTAAACATTTGCCTAACCAAATAGTTTATATTTTGAGATCTGAAACAAATCCTCTTGCTTGTTAACTTATTGTGTGTTGTTGTAAATCTTCTTTGTTTCAATAAATTATTCTTGTTGTCACGCTTATTCCTTTTAATCATGGATCTAATTTTAGTAGATTGAATCATGAAATTGTGTGTTTGTATTAATCATTTCTTCTTCATACCTTGAAACTGTAAACCAATATTAAAACTAAATTTTACTTGGTTGATTTGTTCTAGATTAATTCAATTTAATGTTTTAGAATTAAATTTAGTTTATCACATACATGTATGTGCCAAAATATAAAAGTTATATTTCAGATTTAATTATGTCATTAAGGTCAATGTGACGCCCCACCTCTATACCCACGCTAGCCAAAGACACTACGAGGTAATGCCGTCAACTAGCACAGAGAATAAGGCTGTTGAGGAGCGACCATCTGTATAATTGCTTTATGCGAGTACCGATATGCCAGATAAAAATATAACTTTTCATCACAAGAGGAAATCCGACATACCGATACAAACTCAAAGCTACTACACAGTGGCTATATGGACTTCGGAAACAAATATAGAAATAAACATAACATAAATCAGTCACAGACAGTTCATATCACAAAGGCGGAAATAGATATGAATATAACACATGAAAGTGTACATCAGAGTAGTGGTCAAATAAGATCCACAATAACACAAAAGAATAGATACAAGTGCTAGCCAAAAGAATATGTATACATCAAGGAGTCTAATCTCAAATGTATACAACAAAAACTACTAAACTAGAGTAGTTAGCTAAAACTCAGAAGATGGCTCCAGATACGAAGTCATGAGGAAGCACCTGTAAAATCTCAGTCTGACCCGAGTATTATTTAAGAAGAAAATAATAAACGGATCAGTCTAGCTATAAATATCAGATAAAGTGAGATAGGATATGAGATATGATAATAAAACGTATGATAACAAAAAGGTGTCATACTATGATAAGTATACATTAGAAATCCCACAAAAGTCATACAATATCTCAATAATCTCAAAACAGAGAAAAGAACGTCATATTCTTAATTTAATTCACCAAGCCACAAATAATGACATTCATATCAATGCCCATCGTAAATTGTAACGACCCGCCATTTTGGACCATTTGCATCCATTATAAGTGTATAGGTAGACACTCATGCCGGAATTGAATTGCTCAAAATACCGCGTTGTTAATTTAAATTTGGCAAAACTGAACATATACAGTAAATAAAATAATCACAGATCACAGACACAGAGTAATAAATGCAGTGGAAATAAAAGAGATAGTAGTTCATGAAGCTACTATATGAATATATAAAATACATCAGAGTTTACAACAGAAGAGTAATACAATACATCAGAGTTAAACCAGATACAACGGAAGAGTAACACGATACATCAGATACAACTCAGAATACATCGCTGGAATCATCGAATACTGAAAGCAGAATAGATGGCTGGATCTTCAAGCAAAGCTCCAACTTCAAAGGTGAGTCTCGAATACTGGTACACTCAGTCTGACCCGAGCGTAAAGCAAAACACAAAACACTCGAGTCAGGATTAACATTCTTATATTAATAAATCCAACTCAAGTGAAATAGCAATTTGAAATACAAGTAACTCAAAGGATGTTTGGAATAACCATCCTTTAAGGATCCGTTAAACTATCTACTATGTAGTAGTGCACGATAAGTAGATAATGTCTATCAGTAATATAAAAAGATATCAAAATAGCGTTAAGTCATGGCCCATTCCACCCTTAACACATTTTTATTCCCAAAAGCATATACAAGACCGTAGTTTTCCCAAAACCGAAAGTCACCAGAGGGCAATCCATATACTAAAGGTACAAATCAAAATCATAGTGGTCGCGTATAAATGGAATACAAGTATGACAAGGCACATGAGGCAATACCCAAGGTAGTGATACTACAGTTCGCCTGATCCGGACTGGTGAGAACGCAACGCCGCAGTGCCCGCAACACCGTGAAACAACACTCCCAAAATCAAGGGTGCACCAATCGACAACAAGTAATGAGTAGTTCGAAGAAGTGTGTCCACTTGAGGTAGCTAATCCTCCATTGGCCCGGCACGGCTCCTGTTTTAGTCATTTCCAATTTGACACAAGTGTCAAGGCTATCCATTATCATTCACTTTCTTCAGTCATCACGTACATCAATCCAACCACTTCATTCTGGATCATCACTCCGCGTATAGTTATTAAAGTGGTTTTCGGTTTAGATAGAGAGTATATCCATAACCGAATTTCGGTCTCTTTAATAACTTTCGTAATTATTACACCGATTGGTCGTTTGTTTATTTCAAAACCAAATAAATTTCAATTTCAATTGCAATTCGCAAATCAACATTTCATTTGTCTATCAAAACAGTTTCCATACTTTATGTTTCAAAACTTCCAAATTACCATTTCAAAATCTAATAATTCAATTTCAATCTTATATTGAAAACAATTCAAATATTGATTCAAGTTCGTACAAAAGTTTCATTTCGAAATCATTAGAATCAATTTAGTTTTAACATTTAAATCAATTTAAATTCATTTATCGATCTCATTCAATATTCATTTAGTAAATTTTCCATTCAAAACAATTTCTATTAAATTTCCAATTCATTAAATCAATTTCTTAAGTTCAACTTCATTATATCAAAACTTACAATTTGAATTAAATTAAATTCATCAAATTCTTTAAATTTCAAGTCTTGCATTAATTTCAATAAATCACATTTTATTTCTTGTTAAAGAAATTCAATTTCACTTATTTACTTACTTAAATAATTTTCCAAAACTTAATAAATAAAGTAACTCAATTTCAATTATTTACGAAGTAAATTCACTTATTCAAAAGTTCAATTTTACTTATTAAAGAATTCAATTCAATTTAATCATTAAATAATTCAATCTTATTTAATTATTAAATAATTTAAAACTTAATTATTAAATAATTTCAAAGTTTAATAATTTCAAACTTAATTATAATTTCAAACTTAATTATAATTTCAAACTTAATTATTAAATCATTTCAAAGTTTAATAATTTCAAACTTAATTATAATTTCAAACTTAATTATTAAATCATTTTCCAAATTAAACACATTCTTTCATCAATTACATTGTTAATATTTTGTTTCAGATTATTAAATATTAACATTTTCCTTTTATCAAAATTCAAATTTCAACTTCATTTCAAAACCATATTAATTATTCAAATAAAATCTTCATTTTATTTTAAATCAAATTATTGACCAATCGGGTTTTATTTAATTTCCTTTCCTAGGTCAAAGTTCAATTTTGGGTATTTATCATTTCAACCCGATTCCAATTTAATTCAAAATCAAAACATAGCAAAGGGAACTTGTAGTGTGATAACTGGGATGGTGTCAAAGTAAATAAACAAGCAATAACAACAGCCAATATCAATCCAATAATCAAATCAATAATCCCGAAATAACCGTATTAATTCGCATTGTTATTTGTACGAATTAATATAATTATTTCTAGAATCTACACTATCATTTCATGTAGATTAAAGATTATAACATTACGGTTTCACTTGTCATCTATTACAATGTCATCCATCATCAATTTAACAACATACATTCAGTGGTTCAAGAGGTAATTAAACAAATCCTACGTGTCAATAAATTTTGACAGTTAAATGGGTCATATTGTCAAATTTAACATTTAACTATCCTATATCAATTTCAATGGCATACTATTTATCATTTTAACATTAACAATTTAACGTCCAATATAAACATCAACAATCAATCAATTATCAGCCAAACTGTATTATCATCACATAAATAATTAACAGATAATGGTGTCAGAATGTCACAGGTGAACTGATACAGGCAATAGCATATATAACAGTGTAATTAACTAACAGCAGCATATTTCAATTGTCGTTTCAATTGAAATCAGATTTAATAAATAAAAGAACGTTAATCGTGAGTGAGTGCTCACCTTTCGAGGTCAGAGATGAATGAGAATGAGATGTGTTGCGAACCGAGATGAATTTCCAAGGAACGCAAGATTGGCACGAATTTGATGGATAAGCTGATAAAAGGAATTGATGAAAACAAATCGGATCAGTTTGATATAACAGAAAATATACACATTATTATTTCATTTAATTTTTTTTTAAGGCAAATATTAAAAATAATATAAAATTCCAAAAATCAATATTATTTAATACAAAGTTAAGCTTATATATAACAAGGATCAAAATAATTATATTTTATTCTTCAAAAGTTTCTATATATGCGGTTCTAACCAACAAAATATCAATTATAGACGGATACATATAACCAGGGATCATCCAGCACCATAAAGTATAACATATAATACGACTTAATATCTCCATTGTGTTAAATCCAAAATAACGTGTTATACATACACCTCATATAATAGAACACAAACACATATAATACACTTAAATATATATACAGTAAACCCATACATAAAATCACTATTCTTAACTTTTAAAGCGTTGTTCCTTTCAGAATGAACAATGGCGAACAATACAAACAAATTTTATGTTTTTTTTTTGAAAAAAACTACTCGATACACGTATTAAATTTGCAGATGACAAGGAGGTGTAACGACCCAGAATTTTGAACAAATTAAATTGAGAATATTTAATTAATTTTAAATATTTGAACGATAATTTAATTTGAACCCCCGATTTAAATTTGAATTTGGCGATTAAATTATAAAATTTAATCGATTGGAAGTTGAATAAAAATTTGAATCTTCAAATTTAGGCCGATTAAAAATATTTCAAATGCTTGTGAAATTTATATTGATAACACTGAAGATAACAGCAGCTTTAGAATTGAAATTTAAACTGTTTTGCTCAGTTTTGAATTTAATTGTTTGAACCGATATTTAAAAATAGTCATTTTTCAAACAGTCTCGGAATTTGACGAAACCAGTTCCATTGGGTCCGGAATATTGAATTATTATCGGATTTCAAATTTCGTATTTTTCGGAGTTGTTTCGTGACTGTACGATATGCAAATGCATTAAAGTAAAAGGAAATTCAAATTAAAATTAAAATTTTTATTAATATACATCACCACGTTTTCGTTCCTAACAACACGCTCCTCTGTTTCAGCCGAGAATCACGAACGAAATCACGTAACCCATACTTCGTTCGATTTTAAATATCTTGCCTCCTTCTGTACAAATTAAAACGCAGAAGAAATCATCTCGTTCGAAGTTAAAAATGGCAGTGATTCCTTTTAAATTAAAACTCGAGCCTTTTTCCTTCCATCCTTCAAAATTCAATACCACGAAAACAAAATCGAAGTCGCGCTCGCGTGCTCGTGTGTCTGGGGGAAAGTCACGATTCTGTGATGGGTTCGAGCAAGGCGATTGGGGGTATCGGTCGATTAGGCAATCAAGGAGGAGGGTGCGATGGCGACTCTGGCGATGGGGTTTCGCGAAGAGGCGCGCGCGTTCGTTCGTGTCGATGGGGATCACGTGGGCTGTCGCGGCAGGGCGACACGCGCGTAGGCGATGGCAGTGACAAGGTGAATTAGGGTATCGGCGATGTCGTAGGGAGGTTCGAAGGCAGAGGAGATATTGTCGCGATTCAAAATGGAATCGAGCTAGGGCTTGGATGCGATGTCAGGTCGATCTCGAGCACGCGCGTAGGGAAGTAGCAATGTCAACAGAGAGGTTGCGATTTTGGGGTTCGATTGAACTGGGTGGCTTCGTTCGACCGATAGTGGCAATGTTTTGCAAAAACGTGGAGGACGAAAACTGTGAAGAAATCAAGCCGAGAATGAAAATGGGATTGCAAAATAAAAGCGAAGGTGAGATTTTTATCACTCAAATGAAAAGTGGAATTTTCAGTTATTGATTGTTTGCTATTGGATGTGATATTAGATATAGTAGGATATATCTATTATATATAGCAATATATACATATTGGCATATGTATATATTGGATTGATTGATTCCCCGCCTCGTATAGCGGATGAGACCCTATTGCGCCGTTAGTAAGCGGATATTTTTATAAAACCCATATACCGCGATATTCCACCTCGAAGTGGGATTGGTATTGTGCTAACGTCTTTGGATGCAGGGAAACAGGTTGGAGGGATCCAACTGGATTCCTCACCAGTATTTATTTATTTACAGATATTGATATATATTCTGTCATCATATTGATATATGATATTGAATGTTGTGATTGACGAATTGGTGCTGTTGCATCATCATATTCAAATTTTGAAATTTAAAAATAACGATGTTGATTTTAAAAGTGATCTTTGAAAATATACGTTTATTTAAATTGTTGGATTGATTTATTTTAAATAAATAAACGTTAAAACTTTGAAGTTATAAAAGTTAAGATTTTGTGAATTTTAACCAAAAAGTAATTTCTTTTGAAATAAAGAGTTAAGAGATTTAAAAAATGGTTTTAATTGGGATTTTTTAAGTTATTAAAAACAATATATATAAAAGATGTACAAAAATGGATATTTATAAATTTAAAATGTTGGTATTATAAAACAAGTTTTTATAAGCGTTAAAATGAATTTTTAAGAATTTATAAATAAATGGAATTTATAAATTATGAACTTATAAATGGAAATGATTTTTGTAAGATAAAGGAATTATAAGTATTTAACTTATAATATGGATTGTCGGTATAAGATTTGAGTTATGAATCGAATTGTTAATAAAGGAGATTTATTAAATTGAAGTTGTTAGACAATAGAAATAGAATTTATAAACGTTGTTTTATAAATTCGAAATCAATTAAATTTGATAAATTTAATATAGAAGGTTATTAAAGAAGATATATTCGCGATTTTTGGATAGAGAATTATTATTGAAATAAAATGTGTAGAAAATAGTGAAATGTGATTAGTGAAGTATATTCACGATTTTGGACAGTGAATATATTGTTAAGTAAAATGGATATTGTTTGGGAAAGTGACATTAAAAATGAAGTTAATTGTTTTAACAATGTTAAAAATGTATTAACTATCGAAACCATAGATTTCAACATTTTATTGTTGAAATAGACGTTTTCGAAAAATAAGGAAATGGTGGACTATAACATTGTTGTTATAGTAAATGATTTCCGAAAGGAAATGTTTTATATAGTATTGGGATTTATATATCTATCTAAATTTCGAATCCCTATACTAGTGATTTTGGGTCGTCGTAACGATGTTTTACGCAACATTCGTTTTGACCCAAATAAATGTGTTAAAAGAATATTTTCCTTAAAGAATGAATATATACTTAATTTTTGATTTAAGTATATCGAATATTTTCAAGCGTTGGAAATAAATAAATTTGTAAAATACTTATTATTAAATAAGTAGGGAAATGTTTTTCCAATATGAAATAAACGTTTGAGAATTATCTTTTTAAAGATAAATTGAAATTGAATATTTGAAATCGATTTGAAAATCGTATATCAGTAGATATTTGAAATATAAATTCACTATGGAATTTATAAAGGAAAGGGAAACTGTTTAGAAAAATAAACGTTGATTTATTTTTGAAGTGTGGAAATTATATATCTAATAAAGATATTTTGGAAGATAAATAATTTGGAAAATTATTTGGAATCTGATGATGTTGCGCATCTTTATTGATAGTTAAATAACCGAATATCAATAATCACCTTGAATGGGTATTTGTTGTGAATTGGATGAATTTGGAATGCCACACTTATTTTTGAATAATCGCTCACTATTCGGGTTAGCCGGGAAAGGACCATGGGGTCGTATAACCCATTCCGAATATGTGATACGTCGTTATGAATTGCATTTGAAGACCGGTGTTGAAGACCGGATATTTTTGAAAACGGAAGGATTACCGTCGAGTTACTCTACATCGGCTGATCTCCGGTTTAGAGGTTTTATCACCCTTAGTGACGGGAAGTCCGGACGTGATTAGAAAATTATCCGGATATGCAAGGGCTTCGTGAGAAGTGCCTTCGGTTCTGTTCGATCCCGGAACAGACTTGTATGGATTGTATGTCTGACGTTACAAATTGAGATATAAAGCTGATTTCTTTCAAATACATTTCTGTTGGTGGTGGAGAATTTATTCTCTTAGCTTAACACCCTTCTCTGAGACGTACGAGCTCAGAGGTTATGTAGTTGAAATTTATCAGCGATATACTCCCAATTTGGTAACGTGGCATACTAAGTGTTGCTGTGAAATGATCAGTGTTTGATCATTTGCGATATGATCATTTGTTTGATCTTATATCTTTGTGATCATAGGTTGATCATTTGTTTGACCCGAAGCATGGCTTTGTAGAAAGCGTAGCTTTGTGGACGAGACTTCATCGAGCCTCACACCCCGGAAATGGTCGAAACAGGAAGGATGCAGCAAGGTTCTAGGGAGTAGCGCCCCTTAGTGTATGTCATTCCTTCTGGATAGAGGTGGTATCATGGTATGGAGCCCAGATACTTAACCTATGTGGATACTGCTTATTATGTAGTTTGTTGGAAATCGGGGATCCTCGGGAAGATCGGTTACGATCGGGGGATGGCATACGCGTGTCAGTAGTTACCTATTTTTGCAGAGGTAACCCGGCCTTGTGTTGGCAGAGATCCGGTTAGGTTCTCGGGTCGTCTATTCCAGGGACGTACCCATCGTGGCATAGGAAGTTCCTTGGCCTGACCATTTGTTGGAAATCCAAAGAAACAATACGAGCCTTGTACGGTATTAGTTGTAGAACCTGCCATTTACTTATGGTGGCGCCCCACTGTTTAGATGGTAGCTATAGTAGGCATACGATACTGGTCGTATGCTGGCTAAGATTAATATTATACTTTCGAAATAATTCCTACACTATGCACTAATAATAATATCAAAAATGATTTGATTTTGCATAGTAAGCATCTTTGACTATCATAAGAAGAAATCTCCTCCAATTCTGCGTTTGCATTGTGTGTGTGGTGGGAGGTCTTATGGTAGTTTCATTTTCCAAAAGCATTGCGGATTGACTTTAAAAATTATTTTGTTGTTATAAAGAATAACTGTTTTACGATCTCACACCAGTCACCATGACTGACTCGGAGTTTATTGTTTCCCTTCTAAACTCTGGGTGCCCACCAATTTCCACACGGGCAGTTTAGAGTTAGGTTATCAGGATATTCTGGATATTCTGGAGCTTTGGAAGCAAGCTAGATGGCGAGACGTAGTATTTGTATCTGATATATTTATTCCGCTGTGTATTCTGTATGAGGACAAGTTTATATAACTGTCCATTGTTGTATTGAGTTGTATATTGACTCTGATGATTGATGTATGTATAAAATGATATAGTTCTTTGTTTAAAGATTATTCAATTATCTATTATATGTTGTTCCGCTGCGATATGTGAGATTCTGATATTGTTTTTTGTTTCTATTGTTGTTCTGTTGTTCTTCTTTCTTCTTCTGCTTTCTTCTTCTACCTTTTTCTTCTTTCTAAAGCCCTCATGCTTCGTATTTCCATGCCCCTTGAGTTAATTAATGGAGATTAGTGTTTAATCAAGGAGTACGGATTTGCGGGCCTTGACATTTGGTATCAGAGCATATGGTTAAGCGACAACCCTGCTCTGTTGGGTGTTACTCATTAGAGATAGAGTCAGTAGTGCTCTAGAATGAGTTGAGTGTAATAATAGATATGAGTGCGTATTTGTTAGTTAATATAAGAAATTGTTTTATATTGTGATGATTGGTTTATTGAGTGGCATATGAATCTTCGTCGGCACAGTCTGCAAAACTGTATCGAAGGGGTTTCTAAACGCTCGAATAGAACAATTCGGCACAGTATTGTTTTAAATAGGGTAAATGAAATAATTTTTCCCAAAACTATTTTTGTATAGAAAAGAAATGTTTTTCCATGAAATACTATAGTATATGGTTGCATGGTTGCTAGAAGTAATATTATTAAATTATCATCACTGAAATTGAATAAGAAATTGAAATCGTAACTCCAAGGTTAAGAAATAAAATTCACATACAAATGAATTTAAAGAATGTAAATTATAAATGTGATTTATAAATGAAAACGGAATTCCAGAGAAGTTTTTGGAAAGGTTTTGAAAAGAATTTGAAACTTTTGGAGATTTGGAAAGTTTAAATCTTTTTGATTTGAAAACGAATTTCGAAGGTTTTGAAAAGTATTTTGAAGAAATGAAAAGCTCTAAACTCTTTTCGGTCGCTGGAAAATAACTTCGATGATGACCGCGGCATCATTGGTGTTCATTTTCGGGTTTCCAGAAGAGGAATTGCTGCCAAATTGTTTTAAATGAAAGTTGTTTGAAAAAATTTGGGTTTTGTTTTGGAAATTCAAAGGATAATTTGAATTGTTTTCAAAATGGCTTTGAAATGATGGTAAGACTCTGGAATGCTATATAAAGATAATTATGAAATATTATGAAGTTGATAACTTGTAAAGTTTAAAGTTTAAAGTTTAAATAAAAATCCATTTAACGAATGAAATTTATAAATGTGAATTGAAATATAAAGAGATGAATTCATATATGAATAAAATGGTGAATATAAATTGTAAATGAATTTATAAATGAAAATAGAATTCCAAGAAGATAATTGAAAATAAAATTCCTTAATGAAATGGAATTGTGAATGTGAATGTATAAATGATTGTATAAATCAAGATGTAAATAAGTTGATAACTTATAGAATATTTGAAATCTGATTGGAATGAAATTCAAATTGAAGACGAATGAATTAGTAAATAAAACTAATTTAGAATAGTATAGTTATGAACTAAAGATAAAAGATGAAATTGAATTCAAATGGAATTTTTGAAATGAAAAATTTAATGAGATTGAATATGTAACTTCAATAGTAAGCTAGAAATGTATAAGTAGTTTATATTGAAAATTTTGTAATTGGATTTGCAAAATGGATTGAATGCTGTAACTAGATATATGGCTAGTAGGATATACAGGTGTATAAAGGAATTGGATTTGATCTTCAAAGATGAATTTGAATTTGCTCGAAAAGGTAAGTATTTGAATTTCAATATGAGATTTGCTGATTTCTTGTCTAGCCGCTTGGCTTTTTCTTTTTCTTTTTGAAATCTGAGAGTCCGTAGGGACGTTTTGTAGTCGTGCCGTATTAGCCGCGTAAAGGAGACGCTGGCGAAATTTTTCGAAAATTTAGAGCGTTAGAAAAATTTTTGAGAAAATTTTGAAAGTTTAAATTTGAATTTAAATTTGAATTTTGAAGTAAACAATGTTGTTTGAAGATTATGAAAAGGTTTAGAAAGTTAGTTGAAATGATAATGAATCTTTAGTAGAAAGATTTGTTTTGAAATTTGATAAAACTATTTAAATTGTGAAAAATAGTAGACGAGTTAAGGACCATTTTTCTTGACTTGTAATTTCGGGACGAAATTCTTTTAAGGAGGGAAGTTTGTAACGACCCAGAATTTTGAACAAATTAAATTGAGAATATTTAATTAATTTTAAATATTTGAACGATAATTTAATTTGAACCCCCGATTTAAATTTGAATTTGGCGATTAAATTATAAAATTTAATCGATTGGAAGTTGAATAAAAATTTGAATCTTCAAATTTAGGCCGATTAAAAATATTTCAAATGCTTGTGAAATTTATATTGATAACACTGAAGATAACAGCAGCTTCAGAATTGAAATTTAAACTGTTTTGCTCGGTTTTGAATTTAATTGTTTGAACCGATATTTAAAAATAGTCATTTTTCAAACAGTCTCGGAATTTGACAAAACCAGTTCCATTGGGTCCGGAATATTGAATTATTATCGGATTTCAAATTTCGTATTTTTCGAAGTTGTTTCGTGACTGTACGATATGCAAATGCGTTAAAGTAAAAGGAAATTCAAATTAAAATTAAAATTTTTATTAATATACATCACCACGTTTTCGTTCCTAACAACACGCTCCTCTGTTTCAGCCGAGAATCACGAACGAAATCACGTAACCCATACTTCGTTCGATTTTAAATATCTTGCCTCCTTCTGTACAAATTAAAACGCAGAAGAAATCATCTCGTTCGAAGTTAAAAATGGCAGTGATTCCTTTTAAATTAAAACTCGAGCCTTTTTCCTTCCATCCTTCAAAATTCAATACCACAAAAACAAAATCGAAGTCGCGCTCGCGTGCTCGTGTGTCTGGGGGAAAGTCGCGATTCTGTGATGGGTTCGAGCAAGGCGATTGGGGGTATCGGTCGATTAGGCAATCAAGGAGGAGGGTGCGATGGCGACTCTGGCGATGGGGTTTCGCGAAGAGGCGCGCGCGTTCGTTCGTGTCGATGGGGATCACGTGGGCTGTCGCGGCAGGGCGACACGCGCGTAGGCGATGGCAGTGACAAGGTGAATTAGGGTATCGGCGATGTCGTAGGGAGGTTCGAAGGCAGAGGAGATATTGTCGCGATTCAAAATGGAATCGAGCTAGGGCTTGGATGCGATGTCAGGTCGATCTCGAGCACGCGCGTAGGGAAGTAGCAATGTTAACAAAGAGGCTGCGATTTTGGGGTTCGATTGAACTGGGTGGCTTTGTTCGACCGATAGTGGCAATGTTTTGCAAAAACGCGGAGGACGAAAACTGTGAAGAAATCAAGCCGAGAATGAAAATGGGATTGCAAAATAAAAGCGAAGGTGAGATTTTTATCACTCAAATGAAAAGTGGAATTTTCAGTTATTGATTGTTTGCTATTGGATGTGATATTAGATATAGTAGGATATATCTATTATATATAGCAATATATACATATTGGCATATGTATATATTGGATTGATTGATTCCCCGCCTCGTATAGCGGATGAGACCCTATTGCGCCGTTAGTAAGCGGATATTTTTATAAAACCCATATACCGCGATATTCCACCTCGAAGTGGGATTGGTATTGTGCTAACGTCTTTGGATGCAGGGAAACAGGTTGGAGGGATCCAACTGGATTCCTCACCAGTATTTATTTATTTACAGATATTGATATATATTCTGTCATCATATTGATATATGATATTGAATGTTGTGATTGACGAATTGGTGCTGTTGCATCATCATATTCAAATTTTGAAATTTAAAAATAACGATGTTGATTTTAAAAGTGATCTTTGAAAATATACGTTTATTTAAATTGTTGGATTGATTTATTTTAAATAAATAAACGTTAAAACTTTGAAGTTATAAAAGTTAAGATTTTGTGAATTTTAACCAAAAAGTAATTTCTTTTGAAATAAAGAGTTAAGAGATTTAAAAAATGGTTTTAATTGGGATTTTTTAAGTTATTAAAAACAATATATATAAAAGATGTACAAAAATGGATATTTATAAATTTAAAATGTTGGTATTATAAAACAAGTTTTTATAAGCGTTAAAATGAATTTTTAAGAATTTATAAATAAATGGAATTTATAAATTATGAACTTATAAATGGAAATGATTTTTGTAAGATAAAGGAATTATAAGTATTTAACTTATAATATGGATTGTCGGTATAAGATTTGAGTTATGAATCGAATTGTTAATAAAGGAGATTTATTAAATTGAAGTTGTTAGACAATAGAAATAGAATTTATAAACGTTGTTTTATAAATTCGAAATCAATTAAATTTGATAAATTTAATATAGAAGGTTATTAAAGAAGATATATTCGCGATTTTTGGATAGAGAATTATTATTGAAATAAAATGTGTAGAAAATAGTGAAATGTGATTAGTGAAGTATATTCACGATTTTGGACAGTGAATATATTGTTAAGTAAAATGGATATTGTTTGGGAAAGTGACATTAAAAATGAAGTTAATTGTTTTAACAATGTTAAAAATGTATTAACTATCGAAACCATAGATTTCAACATTTTATTGTTGAAATAGACGTTTTCGAAAAATAAGGAAATGGTGGACTATAACACTGTTGTTATAGTAAATGATTTCCGAAAGGAAATGTTTTATATAGTATTGGGATTTATATATCTATCTAAATTTCGAATCCCTATACTAGTGATTTTGGGTCGTCGTAACGATGTTTTACGCAACATTCGTTTTGACCCAAATAAATGTGTTAAAAGAATATTTTCCTTAAAGAATGAATATATACTTAATTTTTGATTTAAGTATATCGAATATTTTCAAGCGTTGGAAATAAATAAATTTGTAAAATACTTATTATTAAATAAGTAGGGAAATGTTTTTCCAATATGAAATAAACGTTTGAGAATTATCTTTTTAAAGATAAATTGAAATTGAATATTTGAAATCGATTTGAAAATCGTATATCAGTAGATATTTGAAATATAAATTCACTATGGAATTTATAAAGGAAAGGGAAACTGTTTAGAAAAACAAACGTTGATTTATTTTTGAAGTGTGGAAATTATATATCTAATAAAGATATTTTGGAAGATAAATAATTTGGAAAATTATTTGGAATCTGATGATGTTGCGCATCTTTATTGATAGTTAAATAACCGACTATCAATAATCACCTTGAATGGGTATTTGTTGTGAATTGGATGAATTTGGAATGCCACACTTATTTTTGAATAATCGCTCACTATTCGGGTTAGCCGGGAAAGGACCATGGGGTCGTATAACCCATTCCGAATATGTGATACGTCGTTATGAATTGCATTTGAAGACCGGTGTTGAAGACCGGATATTTTTGAAAACGGAAGGATTACCGTCGAGTTACTCTACATCGGCTGATCTCCGGTTTAGAGGTTTTATCACCCTTAGTGACGGGAAGTCCGGACGTGATTAGAAAATTATCCGGATATGCAAGGGCTTCGTGAGAAGTGCCTTCGGTTCTGTTCGATCCCGGAACAGACTTGTATGGATTGTATGTCTGACGTTACAAATTGAGATATAAAGCTGATTTCTTTCAAATACATTTCTGTTGGTGGCGGAGAATTTATTCTCTTAGCTTAACACCCTTCTCTGAGACGTACGAGCTCAGAGGTTATGTAGTTGAAATTTATCAGCGATATACTCCTAATTTGGTAACGTAGCATACTAAGTGTTGCTGTGAAATGATCAGTGTTTGATCATTTGCGATATGATCATTTGTTTGATCTTATATCTTTGTGATCATAGGTTGATCATTTGTTTGACCCGAAGCATGGCTTTGTAGAAAGCGTAGCTTTGTGGACGAGACTTCATCGAGCCTCACACCCCGGAAATGGTCGAAACAGGAAGGATGCAGCAAGGTTCTAGGGAGTAGCGCCCCTTAGTGTATGTCATTCCTTCTGGATAGAGGTGGTATCATGGTATGGAGCCCAGATACTTAACCTATGTGGATACTGCTTATTATGTAGTTTTTTGGAAATCGGGGATCCTCGGGAAGATCGGTTACGATCGGGGGATGGCATACGCGTGTCAGTAGTTACCTATTTTTGCAGAGGTAACCCGGCCTTGTGTTGGCAGAGATCCGGTTAGGTTCTCGGGTCGTCTATTCCAGGGACGTACCCATCGTGGCATAGGAAGTTCCTTGGCCTGACCATTTGTTGGAAATCCAAAGAAACAATACGAGCCTTGTACGGTATTAGTTGTAGAACCTGCCATTTACTTATGGTGGCGCCCCACTGTTTATATGGTAGTTATAGTAGGCATACGATACTGGTCGTATGCTGGCTAAGATTAATATTATACTTTCGAAATGATTCCTACACTATGCACTAATAATAATATCAAAAATGATTTGATTTTGCGTAGTAAGCATCTTTGACTATCATAAGAAGAAATCTCCTCCAATTCTGCGTTTGCATTGTGTGTGTGGTGGGAGGTCTTATGGTAGTTTCATTTTCCAAAAGCATTGCGGATTGACTTTAAAAATTATTTTGTTGTTATAAAGAATAACTGTTTTACGATCTCACACCAGTCACCATGACTGACTCGGAGTTTATTGTTTCCCTTCTAAACTCTGGGTGCCCACCAATTTCCACACGGGCAGTTTAGAGTTAGGTTATCAGGATATTCTGGATATTCTGGAGCTTTGGAAGCAAGCTAGATGGCGAGACGTAGTATTTGTATCTGATATATTTATTCCGCTGTGTATTCTGTATGAGGACAAGTTTATATAACTGTCCATTGTTGTATTGAGTTGTATATTGACTCTGATGATTGATGTATGTATAAAATGATATAGTTCTTTGTTTAAAGATTATTCAATTATCTATTATATGTTGTTCCGCTGCGATATGTGAGATTCTGATATTGTTTTCTGTTTCTATTGTTGTTCTGTTGTTCTTCTTTCTTCTTCTGCTTTCTTCTTCTACCTTTTTCTTCTTTCTAAAGCCCTCATGCTTCGTATTTCCATGCCCCTTGAGTTAATCAATGGAGATTAGTGTTTAATCAAGGAGTACGGATTTGCGGGCCTTGACAGGAGGGCTAAAAATTTAAGGCAACCTGGAAGACTAAATATATGTATTGAACATGTATAGTATCCATTATTAATATTCATTTCCCTTTATTTTTTTCTTTTTTGGCAAAGAAAGTGGAGAATGGACAAACGATGGGAAAAGCATGCAAGGTCCAGATCTTAGTAAAAAAACTAAGCTAGAGAAGAAGATATGGTTTCCAGATTGTAAAATTCACGTATACCAAAAATTTCAAAAGCAAAGAAAAGAAAAACTGGTTGTGGCTTCCTAGGCAAGAATAAGCAACATATTTTATACAATTTATAACTTATCAACTCAACCTGATAATATAAACTATGAGTTAAACCCAACTTTTAAAACAACGTGCCAATATATTTCTCTGTTAACCAAACTTGAGTATACTTGCATACTTATAATGAAATATACAAACCGCAACTCCAGTATATACATAATATATATAAACTTCTTTCTAAATGAACATACGTACAAACTTTACACTACATATAATAAAACTAGTATATAGTTTACATACCTTTTAACCAAATTATAGTTGTAATATAACTAAGCACACAAAATATACTGAAACAGCAATTATAATATACATGTAGATTAATATATATACTTACGCAAGACAGGTGGCCGAGTGAGAGGAAGGCGATGGTGGAGATAGGCGGAGGTCTCGCGAGGAAGGTTGCTAATAAGAAATACCCGGCTGAAGTTGTTTGGTTGCCGTGAGTAAGAAAGGCACGGTCATTAGGAGAGTCACGACAGGCAAGAGGCTAGGCCTGGTTGGAGGCGCTGCCTGGGCGTGGCGAGGGAGAGTGGAGCAAGGCGGGTTGAAGGCAAGGGGTCGGTGGGCGGGAAGACGTATGGCTATCTTTGGTCAGGGAAAAGGCGGAGTTCAAGGGGTTGATGGATGTCGGCTTCGAGCGCTGGAGAGAGGGCGGAGGAAGCATGCGAAGGGAGTGGAAGAAGATGAAGGCGTGCTGAGCGGTGGAGGAGGATTGTAGAGGCGGGACGTGGGTTCAAATATGGAATGGTGGAGTGACTGACACGAATTGATTTTGTATATAATTCAAAGTATATACATCTCTTTTGGAAAAATGTACAAGGAGTTGTTTCATTCAAGAAGATGAGCATGGATCTGAAGAAAATAATTTTCAGAGTTACAGCAAAGAGGAAACGGTTATTTTATTCTTGCTATATAAATGACCTATATTTTATTCTTTGTCTTCAAAGTCGTCGGAAGAAACGCCCCTCAAAGTAAATGAACAGATGCATTTGAAAATTGGGAACACCAAAAGGTGGAAGTTGAATTAGAAAATAATAATAACAAACGGCTATTAGGTTTGAACGTTGGAAAATGGAAGGTGTAATGGTCACAAAAATCAAAAGTCTGAAAACGGTTACCGATACAGTAATCGTTTTTACTTATATCGCGGCGTACCAGACCTCAAAATACCGAAATAAATATACCGCAGAGATCAACACGATGAGACAATCAAAACGATATACAGATATTAGTGGTATGATTGAATTATAAAAATTCGAATTTTTCTACTGGCGGAAAATGCAAGAAAAACGTAGAGAAATAAGATCGACGGAGCCAAAGAAGTCCGAATTTGGAAAAACGACAAACTGACATCTTGCTCAGAAGATGGTTTAGAATTTTTCTATGTAAAAATATTTAGGTTTCAGAAACATTTTATTTTCATCGCTTTTTAACCGATTAAATTGAAGTAAATTTACGCGCGAAATAAACTTTCATATTTTCGGACGAAAATTTACCAGTTGCTATGTTTAACTAAACGCATTCCAAATATGAAATTTTTATTTCAAAATTTTATTGTTTAAAATTTCACAAAATTTCACCTAATTACGTTATTAAAACAGTTGAAATTTATGGGTCGTTACACTCTCCCCACTCAAAACTTTTCGTCCCCGAAAAGGAACGAGGTAGGAGAATAGAAACAACCGGGAAGAAGACAGATTTGAAATACAAAATAACAATTAATTCAAACCATATAAATTCAAATTTAAATTAATTGATATTCAATAATTGATTTAATCCATTTGATTTCACTAAAATCAATCTCAACTATTTTTAAATTCATTATCTTATTATTCAATTATCTTCAATTTATAATTTCTAAAACCATAAATTTGAATAGTCTTTTATTATAATCATATATTTTTTTCAGCAATTTAAATTCTTCTTTATTCCAAATTATTGTTAAATTTATTCTACCTAATATATCTAATCACATATATTTAACCCATATAAATTAATTTAAACCATAAAAGTTTCGATTTAAATTAATTTACATCTATTAATTTCTTTTAAATTCAAGGTATTTTCATATGTTGATCAAATTTCAATTTATTAATTCTTTCAAAAAAAATTTATTAATTCTTTCAAAACAATTTATTTTATTATTAACTGAGTTTTACTTATTATCCTATCTAACTCTATTAACATCTTTATAATCAAAATTTAGCGTATAACATTTATTATAAACCCTCAAATTTTATTTATAAATTCAATTTATCTTATATATTATCCAATTACATATTCAACTTCTGAATGATTTAGGTAAGTTGTATTAGAATGCAGTGGAACAATATACAAATAAAATTTTCCAAATTCAATTATTCAAGTTTAAATATTTATTCCAAATTTTGGTTTTATTTATAATTAAAATCATCCTTTAACAAAATTTAAGAATTAGATTTCCGATTAACTTTAAACAATTTAGAGATATATATAATATATTTATATCAAATCAAATTAAATTTTAAAATAAGATACCTATATATATGTAAATCAAAATATACTGAAGAAATTCAAATCAAAATAAAAAAAAATTCAAAACAAAACCGTAGCAAAGCTACAGAATGGTATCTCCACTTCGAAACTCGAAAATGAATGTCGATGATGCGGCCGCCATCATCGAAATTATTTTCCAGCGACAAAGAGAAGAGCACTGATTTCAACATTTTAAAAATTCTTTGAAAACGGTTTCTATTTGAAAATACGTTCAATAATGTATACTTTAAAATTTTAAAACCAAAGTTCGAAATCACTGGAAACTAAATTCTCAAATTTCTGAATTAAATTCATTTCCAATTCCAAATCGATTTATAAACCGTATTTATAAATTCATTTAGAACAATAAATGATAATCAAATATTATCATTTCAAACAACCAATTTAATTAACTTATTAAATTCCAGAAAATTTACTTATATTTTTACAATATAATCAAACAATTTTGAAAACAATATTGTGTCAGTTTGCTCTGCTCAAGTGTTTTGGAAATCCTATCGATAGCGTTGATCAGACGAATCGATCGAAAACCCAAATCAACATCAGCAACTCAAACAACACAATATATAAACATTTTAAATATTAATTTATAAATACATTTCTTTGCTCGACGATACATGAATGAATTTTCAAAATAAGGATAGGGATTCAAATTTTTTTGTTGACTCAAATCAAAGAGAGTTTTGATTCGAAAATAAGTTTGAAACAGAAGATAAATAGCCACATAAACCGAGGATACAGAAATCTCCGGTAAATCAATGCCTATTATAAAGGAGTTTTGCTTCTTTACGAATCATTCGAAGATTGGCGAGACCGCCGATTCATTATAAGGGTCATTCGGAGTGGAGTTATGTGATGCTCCAGAATTTGAAAGAAGACGAATAGTGAGGGATACGAATGAAATTTCGGAACCGAGGGGAACGTTCCAAAATTCAAAGGAATTGAGTCAAAGGAAGAGATTGAAACTCGAATGAGAGTGATTCTGTAAATACATTTACCCTATATGTTAAGTTTTGCCTAGAGCTACCAAAGTTCTGATACCAACTGTAATGACCCGCCATTTTGGACCATTTGCATCCATTATAAGTGTATAGGTAGACACTCATGCCGGAATTGAATTGCTCAAAATACCGTGTTGTTAATTTAAATTTGGCAAAACTGAACATATACAGTAAATAAAATAATCACAGATTACAGACACAAAGTAATAAATGCAGCGGAAATAAAAGAGATAGTAGTTCATGAAGCTACTATATGAATATATAAAATACATCAGAGTTTACAACAGAAGAGTAATACGATACATCAGAGTTAAACCAGATACAACGGAAGAGTAACACGATACATCAGATACAACTCAGAATACATCACTGGAATCATCGAATACTGAAAGCAGAATAGATGGCTGGATCTTCAAGCAAAGCTCCAACTTCAAAGGTGAGTCTCGAATACTGGTACACTCAGTCTGACCCGAGCGTAAAGCAAAACACAAAACACTCGAGTCAGGATTAACATTCTTATATTAATAAATCCAACTCAAGTGAAATAGCAATTTGAAATACAAGTAACTCAAAGGATGTTTGGAATAACCATCCTTTAAGGATCCGTTAAACTATCTACTATGTAGTAGTGTACGATAAGTAGATAATGTCTATCAGTAATATAAAAAGATATCAAAATAGCGTTAAGTCATGGCCCATTCCACCCTTAACACATTTTTATTCCCAAAAGCATATACAAGACCGTAGTTTCCCCAAAACCGGAAGTCACCAGAGGGCAATCCATATACTAAAGGTACAAATCAAAATCGTAGTGGTCGCGTATAAATGGAATACAAGTATGACAAGGCACATGAGGCAATACCCAAGGTAGTGATACTACCGTTCGCCTGATCCGGACTGGTGAGAACGCAACGCCGCAGCGCCCGCAACACCGTGAAACAACACTCCCAAAATCAAGGGTGCACCAATCGACAACAAGTAATGAGTAGTTCGAAGAAGTGTGTCCACTTGAGGTAGCTAATCCTCCATTGGCCCGGCACGGCTCCTGTTTTAGTCATTTCCAATTTGACACAAGTGTCAGGGCTATCCATTATCGTTCACTTTCTTCAGTCATCACGTACATCAATCCAACCACTTCATTCTGGATCATCACTCCGCGTATAGTTATTAAAGTGGTTTTCGGTTTAGATAGAGAGTATATCCATAACCGAATTCCGGTCTCTTTAATAACTTTCGTAATTATTACACCGATTGGTCGTTTGTTTATTTCAAAACCAAATCAATTTCAATTTCAATTTCAATTCGCAAATCAACATTTCATTTGTCTATCAAAACAGTTTCCATACTTTACGTTTCAAAACTTCCAAATTACCATTTCAAAATCTTATAATTCAATTTCAATCTTATATTGAAAACAATTCAAATATTGATTCAAGTTCGTACAAAAGTTTCATTTCGAAATCATTAGAATCAATTTAGTTTTAACATTTAAATCAATTTAAATTCATTTATCGATCTCATTCAATATTCATTTAGTAAATTTTCCATTCAAAACAATTTCTATTAAATTTCCAATTCATTAAATCAATTTCTTAAGTTCAACTTCATTATATCAAAACTTACAATTTGAATTAAATTAAATTCATCAAATTCTTTAAATTTCAAGTCTTGCATTAATTTCAATAAATCACATTTTATTTCTTGTTAAAGAAATTCAATTTCACTTATTTACTTACTTAAATAATTTTCCAAAACTTAATAAATAAAGTAACTCAATTTCAATTATTTACGAAGTAAATTCACTTATTCAAAAGTTCAATTTTACTTATTAAAGAATTCAATTCAATTTAATCATTAAATAATTCAATCTTATTTAATTATTAAATAATTTAAAACTTAATTATTAAATAATTTCAAAGTTTAATAATTTCAAACTTAATTATAATTTCAAACTTAAATATAATTTCAAACTTAATTATTAAATCATTTCAAAGTTTAATAATTTCAAATTTAATTATAATTTCAAACTTAATTATTAAATCATTTTCCAAATTAAACACATTCTTTCATCAATTACATTGTTAATATTTTGTTTCAGATTATTAAATATTAACATTTTCCTTTTATCAAAATTCAAATTTCAACTTCATTTCAAAACCATATTAATTATTCAAATAAAATCTTCGTTTTATTTTAAATCAAATTTGTAACGACCCGATATTTTCAACCATTCGCATCCATTATAAGTGTATAGGCAGACACTCATGCCGAAGTTGAATTGCTCAAAATACCGCGTTGTAAATAAAATTTGGCAAATCTCAGAATATACAGTAAATAAATATAATCACATATCACAGACACAGAGTAAAATAATGCAGCGGAAGTAAAAGAAATAGTAGTTCATGAAGCTACTATCTAAATATGTCAGAGTTACATAAGATACAATAGAAGAAATAGAGTACAACAAAAGTCTCAATAAAATAACCAAGTACAAGCTGAGTAGAACAACGGAATTGAAATAGATAGGACATGACAAGCAGATAATCTCCAGCGATTCAAATCTCCAAGAGAGTGGAAATCCAAATCTGTGAATAACTCAGGCTGACCCGAGCGTAAAGCAAAACACAAAACACTCGAGTCAAGACAATATATACTTATATAATGTAAACCAACTCAAGTGAACTGTAATAAAGGTACAAGTAACTTAGAAGATGATTGGGACCGCCCATCCTCTAAGGATCCGTTAAAATATCTACTATGTAGTAATATTCGCTATTATAATAGTGTCTAAATAAGTAAAGTATAATCATATAGAAAATAGCGTTAAGGGGATGGAGAACCTTAACGCGGTCGGATCTTAAAATCATAATCGTAGTAAAGCTCGATATGGTAGGTGACATGGCACAACTAGGCAATGCCAGGGTAGATATACCAATTACGCATCCGGACTAGTGGTGACGCATAGCAGCCACTACCGCCCACCTCGAACAACACTCCCAAATCAAGGGTGGCCACCAAATCAATCATAAGTAATAGAATGGTATCGAAGAAGTGTGTCCGTGTAACGACCCGGAATTTTCGAACCCGAAAATTCCAGATAGTTAGAAGAAAAAGAAAGAGATAGAAGGAAGAAACAGAAAGAAGAAAGAAGAACAGAGAACACAACATCTCACATTCGCAGCGGATTAAATATAATAACAAAAAAAATAATATCAGTTATACAAGGAAAACTGTATTTGTTAATTACATTTTAATACATCAGAGTTACAACATTCACAAATGTACTAGACAGTTAGAATTAACATGTCTCAGACAACTATAATATATCACAGCGGAATATACTCCATACGTTCCTGCCATCCAGCTCGCCTCCTGAGCTCCAAAACTTCCTTACCTGAAATCTGTAATACTCGGTCTGACCCGAGCATTACAACAAAGTAACACCCGGGTCAGGCTGGAAACCAGCGTGAGTAAACCCATATAATTTGAAATGCCAAGTTATAAACTTATTTGCAACCCAGGGTAACTCGTACTTTACTACAAGTAACAACTTATATAGTCATCACTTATTTTCACAAAACAATATATAAGTATCCAACTTAGTTTAAATGGTCTATATTATCCCAATCCAGCCCATTGATTTCACATATCAATCTATAAAGAATTATAGTAGATTTCAAATCGAAGTGGTTTCGGGTATTTACTGGTACCCGACCCCGGTCTCTTCGAATCAAATGTCATACTTTAAGCCAAGATGTTTAAGTTAAACAATTTAATTTAAATTCAGGATATCATATTCATATAGCAATTCTATCACAGATAGATAACTTAAATTATCACAATTCATCCAAAACATTACATATCACATAACATCATAATTTATCAGACTAGAGATATTAATCAATCCAAACATTCAATATAATTTAATCATCCATAACAAGTTGATTCATTCTTAATTAATTTAATTAATCTCCAATTAAATTAATTACTAACCTTTAATTACTTGGATTTCTTAATCCATCTTTCTTAACATTAATTACAAATTAATTATTCATTTCTTAATTATTCATCTTAATTAACCTAAATTATTTTTATGGATAAATTAATGATCTTCTAACTACTTCATTAATTAATTACTCTATTAATTAATTACCTTAACCAGTAATTTATCACATTATTAATTAACCTTAACCCTTTAATTAAT
The DNA here is from genome assembly GCA_030737815.1 of Allium fistulosum. Lineage (NCBI taxonomy): Eukaryota > Viridiplantae > Streptophyta > Magnoliopsida > Asparagales > Amaryllidaceae > Allium > Allium fistulosum. The sequence continues at coordinate 98,799,874 of CM060906.1, read as the reverse complement.
TAATTTTAATTAATTCTTTAATTAATTACACTAAATGATTAATTCCTTAATCACTTCCATTTAATTACTTTTATAAATGATTTCCCTTTTTCTTAATTACATTCCGAAATTATTCATTTATTACTCTCTAAGTAATTATACTTAATTAATTAATAAGTGATTATCTATAATTAATTAGACAAATTAATTAACTTAAAATCAATTAATCACTTAATCTCTAGTTAATGATTCATCTCTTATTTCATTAACTATCCACTAATTACCCTATTAGGTAATTATTCTTAATTACAAATAGTAAATAACCTTTAATTATCTCATTAATTAATTTAGTTAATTACTTTTGAAATCAACAACTTTAAACATTTAAATTTGGAAATATATTCAGTTAAATACTCTTGAGACTTGATTGACATTTATTAAGAAAATAACTTGCTTTTAGATTGGTAAACTTGATTCTTCTTTACAAAGTTTAAACCTGTACAACCCCAAAACAAAATCGAACCCGAGCAAAACTCTAAAAAACCTGAAGACCCCACCGAGTCATCCACCATCTTCAGCTACTTCGAGACAATCCCCTATCTACTTCGAGTTTTACCCGATAAAAACTCTTCTTCCCCAAATGATCATTCAACCCAGACAAACGTACACCACGTGCACGTGCACCCACGTCAGAGCCACCTCCGACCTCCGATGAACCCTCCGGCACATCACACTTCGATGCAGCAACCCAAACCATTCATCAAATCACTAATACAAGCCTCCGATCGAAAACGAGGTTCATTGTCGAACCTGGAACCAACCCAGATCTGAAAAAAAAACGATCGCCGACGATTCTCTAGTTCACCAGCGATCCAGTGATTCCGTCTAGAGCTCCGCCACGACACCATACTTCGATTTCCCCGCTATCGATCGACTCGGTACACCTTTGAACACGAAAACGTCTCGACTTCATCATCGACAAACAAAGACTAAAGAGCCCTAGTTCGACGTCGTCCAACCATCACGGCGATGTAAAAATCCCATTTCCATTTTTTCATCGATCCCTAAGACTCCAACCTTCTTCAGCCTTGATCACGACTACCCTACCTCCATCGAACGTCGGAATTTAACGAAAATCCAATTTCTGATCATCTCACAATATCTCTCAATATACTATCTTAAAAATCAAGATTTTAGTTTTAAAAATCCTAGAATTTGATAACTAATCTGATTATAATCCTAAAACAACAAATTAAATATGTCGAGATTTTGATATGTATAAAAAATGCTACTGTTCTTCTTCCTCCTTATTAAACTAGCTTCAAATTCTTCCTGAAAATATTTTTAAAATCTTTACCTTGTTATTATTATCAGATTTTGTTTATAAATTGATGACTAAAGAAATTCAGGGAAGAAGGAATTTAAATTTATCAAAAATTTTGAAGTTTGTAAATGAAGAACAGAGCCAAAGTTTAGAATCACAGACATGCACTCGAATATCAACCTATATACATACATTCATACATAATAAACCAACTTGCAAAACAAATTTTCATTCATGCAAAACAACTAACACATCAATCCTCTCAAATATCCTTCACATGCAATCAGATTTAAATAGTTTAAAACTAGGTTTACTCACAGTCGAACAGAGGAAGAAAATCATATCAGGTAAACCATTTATACGTCCATGCAAGCCATTTAAAACAACACTACCATCAACATATCACATGCACCGGATAATCAGGAAGGTTTAGATAATGTTTACTCGCAGGCATTTCTAAAAATAGAGGAAACTAGGACAGATCACTCACCTGCTTTTTGAAATTTTGAAATCTGTTCTTGTATTTAAACTGAGACTTGGTTTACTTTGGTTTTCATGGATCTTGAATCTTCTTGCTTTGCTCTGAACTTGATTGTTATGAGCTGAAGCTTGTTTGATTCTAGTTTGATTACTAGGTTTTGGATTGTTGTTGAGTTCCTTTGATTTTGATTTTTGTTTACTGCATTTTTGTTACAGGTTTCTTCTTGTTTCTTAGTTAGTTCGGGAAAATAGATCAGAGAATGAAAATGAAGGAAAGAATTTTAAAATGTTAATATAAGCTATTCTATTTTTTTAAAATAAATATTTTTACAAATAAAAGGAGAATGGGACACTTGTCATTATTCTTATCAAATTTGTTAACACTTGTTAATTAGATAATGTTATTAGCTAACATGTGTATTAATAGATTTTAAATTTAGTTATATATTTATAAATGTCTTAATATGTATTATATTTTTGTTTTAGGTTTTTATATTATACTTTGTATTTTTATTTATACATTTCTTCTTTTTACTTATATGAATATAACTCAAAGAAAACAATATAAAACTTATTTATTTATACTTACCTTAAGCCTAAGCTATTACACTAGTGTTTTAAAAATGTAGAATTTGAATCTAATTTATTTTCAAGATTTTCATATAGAATTTCAAATCATAGTTTTATTTACAATCTACATATATAAATAAACAATAGAAAATATAATTCTTGTAAATTTTAAATTATGTAAGAAGGTTATTAGATTTAATACATATACCCAAATATATGTATTCATCATAATTCTAGCTATTTGTTCAGTTTATAAATTAGAGTTTTTAAAAGTTAAATCAGATAACTACCCAATTATCTGATGCCCGAAAATCCGGGATATCACAGTCCGATCAGAGGTGCTACCTCATTGGTCCGTCAATCGCTCCTGTTTTAGCCACCTTATGCCAACTCACGGGAGTTGTGTCCATGTATATACCTTAGGATCGTCGCCACCATCCTACTTCATTCTGGAATCTCCACCGCGTACACAGTTGTCAAAGTGGTTTTAGGTATCGACAGAGAGTATGTCCATATCCGATCCCGGTCTCTTTAACAACCAACGTTATTATAACACCGTGGTCATTTAAAAAAAAATACTTTTAAAATAAAATCTCATTTCCAAACCCAATCTTTATCAAAATGAAGATTAAATCAATTCCAAACCATTTCAATATATTAAAATATCATATCTTTCCAAAACTTCATTTCAATTCATTTCACTATATTAAAATATCATATCTTTCCAACTTCATTTCAAACCATTTTAATATAATAAAATATCATATCAGTTCAAATCCAAATATTCAACTTTAAATACCTTTTAAATTCAAAGATATCATTCATTTACTATCATTTCAAATCACCTTTAAATAGTTTATATTCCAATCAAAATAATTCATTTAAACCTTTTAAAAGTGTAATTATTATATTTTCAAATCAAGTATTCAATTTCCAAAGTTTCAAACCATTCTGAGTTCGTTTACTAAGTCAAAAACCCTAATTATTAAGATTTCAGCATTTCACAGCATTTAAAAAACAACTGCTATAAGTTATATTTGAAAACATTTTTAATTCAGCAAAGACAGCACTTAAAACTGCTGTTAAAACTCAGTTTTAGTTGAATTATAGTTCAAAACAGAAAAGACAGCATTTCAGAAGTGCTGCGGTAGTTCAGATTTCAAAACAAGGGTTAAATTTGAGTTCAACATAGACTGCAGATCATTATAGCATTTCCAGAGAATGCTATAATAGGCCTGAGTTCAATATTAGCCTACAAGTTCAACTACAGCAACTACAGCATTTCAGAAATGCTGTAATAGCTCTTTTTACACAATTTTAGTTCAAAACAGAATCTATAGCATTTCTGAATGCTATTAAAAGTTAATTTCAGGTGTTAGTGTATTTCCAGCAATTAAATAACTTTAATTTAAAACACATAAACATTTTAAAAATCATATTTTAACATTTAAAATGTTCATTTACATATCATTTAACATATATCTTTTTTTCACAATAAATTTCTTATAATTAAATCCAATTTTCAACAATTTACTTAATAAGTTTAAGTGTAAAAGTTCCAATTCTTCACATTTCAACAAATAGACTTAACACTTCAAATTTAAATTACCACTTCACAATTTAACAAAATTTCCAATTTTATTTAATTAACTTAAACCTTTAATTAAAACCAAATTTCACATTTCCTAGTCAAGTTATATTTTAAAAGATCACTTTTAAACATTCATTTATTTAACCACTTAAATTCATAGAAAAATCAATAATACTTTAATAAATCACTTAAATTCAAATTTAATCAAATTATCATATTTTCCATTTTACAAATATAATTAAATTTTTATTTTTATTTATATAGCTTAAATATCATTTTAACCAAAATTCCAAATTTCCAACTTAGGTTATATTTCAAAAATCCAGTTAAACCATTCATTAATTACATTTTTAACACATAGAAAAAAAATCATACTTTCTTTATTTTAAAACATTTCAAAATCTATTTAAATCAAATTCCATAAATTTATAATTTTTAAAATACTTAAAAATATCCAAAACACTTTATAAAATAACCACGGGTCTGTATATAATTTTCTAACTTAGGTCAAGTGATACGGATACGTATCATTTCAATCCGCAGTTAAAAAGAAAAATCCGGGTTCTATCATTTTAAACCCGCAATCCCAAGTTAAAAGAATTTAAATAAAAATCGTTCAGGCCTATCATTTCAGCCCATAACATTTTTTCCCTATTCTAAAGTCCGTTCGGGTATGTAATTTTTTCAACGCATAGTGATTCTAATCTACAGGGAACTTGCAGTGTGATAACAGATATAAATAACAGAATAACATTAAATAACAGTAACATATGATATAACAGGTGTGAACATCATATGATAATAATATAAGCATATATAACATGATAATATATTTCTACAGATTCGCAGGGTGTCAATTTACTAGTTATATAGGTACATATTGTCTGGTGAGAATAACTCACCTGTTTGTGCTGGAGATATCAAAACCAATGACACAATGGAACAAAAGCACGATGACAAGACTACGGACTTGAGTGGAGAGCAAGATCCAAAGCTACAACTCTTGTATTACAACCCAAAACATACATCAAAACAAACACAATTTCAACGCACTTGAAATGGAATAACTTTTAAACAAAAAGAGATTTGAATGTCAAATCTTTTGCCTTGCTTCCTCTATTTTTTTTTGCATGGTCAAGGGTTGGTTTTGGCTCTGATTTGAACAGGGAATGGCTTAGGTATGGGCATAAGAATGCATGGCCAAAGTGGTGAAGCATGGAGAAGAAGTTGCAAAGCATGAAGGTGAAGGGGCTTATGCAACATAGCATGGTTTTGGTTCACCAAAAGGGCTCGGCCATAGGAGTTTGGGCTTGGCCATTCAAGTCCAGATCTGGACAGAGGTTGGAGTGGTGTGTAAGGGTCTGGTCAGAGATGGTGGTGGTGGCCAAAGGTGGTGGTGGTGGTGGAAAATGAAGTGTTGAAGCAAATAGTGGTCAACAACATTGCTTTTAAGGCTTAGGTTGCATTTTTGTGGAGTTTGGTCACCATGGTGGGTTCGGCCATGTCAATTTCAGATCTGTACAGAGGCTAAGATGATGTATAGTGGTGGTAGCAAGGTGGTGGTGGTGGCTAGAGGTGGTGGCCGTGGTGTATAATGAAGGGGAGGAGGTGATAAGGTGATGGCTTGCATAGTTAAGGGTTTTCAAGGCATGTTGCATAGTTTTTATAGAGTTGTTCATCATGGAGTGGTGTGGCCTGGTCAAATCAGAGGGGTAGGTGGGTGATGGTGACAAGGAGGATGTAGTGGAGGTGGTGGCCATGGCAAGCAAGTGGTGGCCGAGCAAACAAGCTAGAGAATCAAGGCAAAACCATAGGAAAACAATGGAAAAAGAAGAGAAAAAGAAGAAAAAGAAGGAGAGGCCATTACCTATTTTTGGATGAAGCCATGAGAAATGAGGAGCTGATTTGTTTTCACGTGAAAAGATGAGAAACAAAAAGTGGCGGCTACACTAGGGTTTTAGATGGCTAGGGCAAAATTTGAGGAGTTAAAGAAAATGAAGGGTTTGGACAAAAAATGGCTTAAGTTTCAAAGTGTTTTACAACCTTTCATATTTCTTTTCTTTTTAATCTTTATATAAACAAAAATATTCAGAAAAATACTTTACAAACCGAAATCAATTATAAATATGAGAAAACAAATAATAAATTTTGGAAAAATATAAAAAGAATGAAGAAAAGTACTTAAAAATACCAAACAGTGTTCAAAAATTATAAATAAATCACTATCAGTCTTGAAAAACTATACACTTCATTATAAATATATTATGAAGTGAAAATTTCAATTAAAATAATTTATTTATCATTTTCAAAATAAAATAGATGATTAAATTGGAGAAAATAGAAAAAGGATTAAAGAAAAATGTTTAAAATTTACAAACAGGGCATGGAAATTTGCAAGAAAAATACTACTAACTCTGGAAAAATTCCTACCTTACTTTAAAAATATTTAAAAGCCAAAATATATTTTATATAACATAAATGTACAAATTAGAATAAAATATATCGAATAAAAATGTCATTTATATAATTTTAAAATAAAGAATATTGCTGAATAACCCAATATACACACAATATTGAAAACAGTATAACTTTTGCAATTTAAATCCGTTTTCAACGAAACGAAAAGCAGTATTCAAGTTATTAAATCTATTTTTATAATAAAAGATAAAATTCATAAATTTCAAACTTCTAAATTTTCAAATTAAAAGTCGAAGTTTGACTATTTGACCAAAATTCACATTTTCTGGAAATATTAAATTTAGTCATATTTGGAATTCAAATCCACATACAAAATCAAAGTTTTTATATTTACAATAACAAAATTTATTCTTTTCATAAATAAAGCTTTTAAATCTGGAAAAATCAATTTAAAATAAATTGTAAAATACAGGGTTGTTACACTCTCCCCCACTCAAAACTTTTCGTCCCCGAAAAGGAACGAGGTACGGGAAAGCACCTAAAAAGATAGAATGAATAGAATTAAGACAAGATGATAAGAATATTGGAATTACACCTGATAACTATTGTTATAGGAAAGTTTAACAAGTTGGAGGTGATCAAATCAAGAACACAAACACGAAAAAGATTCTCTAGAGTCTGAATCACCCTTTTCACTTGGGCGACGGTCCATGGATGGAAAACAGTGTTCAGATTCCAAAATGAGTAACAAAGATTTCAAAGATTATAAAAAGATTTCTAAATAGACTGGTATAAGCAATAGCCTTCCCATTCTGTAACAAGATAAGAGAAATAAGGACAACCAAAAGATAGTTTGAAAAAAAAAACAAAATAAGATAATAAATTTGAAACAATAATGCTTTGAAATCATAATAATTTAGGGATGTTTATCATTTGGAAATCATACTACTAAAAATCATAACACTTTGGAAATGTTATTCTTAAAAAAGAACATAATACTTAGAAAATCATAACACCTTTTAAAAATAATCTTCATTTAAACCATTTTAATCCAAGATCAAACAATATTCATTTTAAAGTTGTAACATTTCTAAGTTCATTCAATTTTAAAAAATTTCCAAAACACTTTATTTTCAAAACAGCATCACTTATAAAATGCTACAGTAGGTATATTAGTACTTCAAATCAGTTTAATTCCAGAAATATTCATTTGGATATCATTTAACTTATGACTTATTAAAACAAACTTTTATGAATGGAATATCCAAATTAAACTATACTTCGTTTATTAAGTCAAAAGCTCACTATTTTACTTAGCTCTAAATTTAACACATACCCTAACACTTTATTTAAAATACCCATTTCATAAATAGATATTCCTTTAATAAGTTACACTTAAAATTTCCATTTGAAAACCAAATTCTCAATTATCAAGTTTTAATGATGTTAAAATACATTTTAACTATTTAAATCATAATTATTCATTTTTCAAGACATATCTATTTCATAAATAAAATATTTATATAGCAAATATAACAATCAAATTTCTTTACACATTTATTCATTTAGACATCAATTAAACTATGAATTCAAATTAAATAAACTTTATTACCAAAAGTCCAATTCCAATGTATTTTATTTTATCTATTCAAAGATTCATTATTTATTATACAACATATTCATTTTAGGAAATAACCTTTATTAAAATTCCTAGGTTAGACTTAAGGTTCCATAGTAAATCAAATTTGATTATTAAGTTATTTCAATAAAATCTCTTTAAATTCTTTTTTCACTATTTGCCTCTGTTAATCTTTTATAACTAAAATTTAAGTGTATAACATGTATTATAACCACTTAAATTTTATTTATAAATCCTTTCTATATTGTATATTATCCAATTTCATATTCAACTTCTATGTAATTTAGGTAAGTTATATTGGAATGAAATTGTGTGTTATACAAATAAAACTTTCCAATTCAATTATCTCAAGTTTGAATCATTTATTAAAAATTTTGATTTTCTTCTTATAACTGAAGTTTTTTTTTTAAATAAAATTTAAGAATTAAACTTTTGATTCCTTTCAAACCATTTAGAGATAAGTAATTATATATACATAATATGTCAAATCAAATTTAAATCATATATCTATATATATTATAATCCAGTCATATTTAGAAATTCAAATCAATTAGATTTTCCAAAACAAGGCTGTAGCAAGACAACAGAACGGTCTCTTCACTTCAAAACTCGAAAATGAACGTCGATGATGCTGCAGTCATCACCGAAATTATTTTCCAGCGACAAAGAGAAGAGCACTAAATTTTAAACCTTTTAAAATTCTTTGAAAACAAAATTTCTATTCGAAATACTTTAAATAATATATCCTTTTAAAACTTGAAAACACAAGGTTTGAAACCATCGGAAACTTGAATTCTCAAATTCTTGATTCAAATTCATTTCAGTTCCCAAATCAATTTATAAACAACTATTTATAAATTCATTTGTAGAATAATAAATGATAAATCAAGTATTATCATTTCAAATTATCAATTTAAATCAATTTATTAAGTTCCATAAATTTACTTATATATCAAAATTTTATTTCATTAACCAAATTTAAAATAATATTGTGTCAGTTTGTTCTGTCAAAGTGTTTTAGAAATCCTATCGATAGCGTTGATCAGACGAATCGATCGGAAACCCAAATCAACATCAACAATTCAAACAACACAATATAAAACAAAACATTAATTTACAAGTACAGTTAAAAATGTTTGGAAGATAGATTGGAACAAAAGACAAGATGATTAAACAGAGTAGAGAGATGGGTAAGCTTAGATAAATCGCGGGCAACCTTAACCGGGTCAACCGTGACTTAATGGATAAGATCAAATGTGGATTTTCTGGGGTAAATCTACCTTCGATCTCAAGAGATAGAGTTTGGAATAATAAAAGATATTAGCATCTAACCAAGGATAAATATAAATCTCTGGTGAATCGATGCTGATTATAAAGAATTTTCACCCTTTTACAAGAAAATTAGAATATTGGCGAGACCGCCAATTCACTATAAAGATCATTGGAAGTGGAGTCCTGGGATACTCCAGAATCAAAAGAACATGAATAGTGAGGGACAAGAATGAATTTTGGAACCGCGGGGAACGTTCCAAAAATTCAAAGGAAATTCGAATCAAGAGGAAAAGATTCAAACTCGAACGAAAGTGATTCTGTAAATAAATCTACTCCATATGCTAAGTTTTGCCTCAAAGCCAAAGCTCTGATACCAACTGTAACGACCCGATATTTTCAACCATTCGCATCCATTATAAGTGTATAGGCAGACACTCATGCCGGAGTTGAATTGCTCAAAATACCGCGTTGTAAATAAAATTTGGCAAATCTCAGAATATACAGTAAATAAATATAATCACAGATCACAGACACAGAGTAAAATAATGCAGCGGAAGTAAAAGAAATAGTAGTTCATGAAGCTACTATCTAAATATGTCAGAGTTACATAAGATACAACAGAAGAAATAGAGTACAACAAAAGTCTCAATAAAATAACCAAGTACAAGCTGAGTAGAACAGCGAAATTAAAATAGATAGGACATGACAAGCAGATAATCTCCAGCGATTCAAATCTCCAAGAGAGTGGAAATCCAAATCTGTGAATAACTCAGGCTGACCCGAGCGTAAAGCAAAACACAAAACACTCGAGTCAGGACAATATATACTTATATAATGTAAACCAACTCAAGTGAACTGTAATAAAGGTACAAGTAACTTAGAAGATGCTTGGGACCGCCCATCCTCTAAGGATCCGTTAAAATATCTACTATGTAGTAATATTCGCTATTATAATAGTGTCTAAATAAGTAAAGTATAATCATATAGAAAATAGCGTTAAGGGGATGGAGAACCTTAACGCGGTCGGATCTTAAAATCATAATCGTAGTAAAGCTCGATATGGTAGGTGACACGGCACAACTAGGCAATGCCAGGGTAGATATACCAATTACGCATCCGGACTAGTGGTGACGCATAGCAGCCACTACCGCCCACCTCGAACAACACTCCCAAATCAAGGGTGGCCACCAAATCAATCACAAGTAATAGAATGGTATCGAAGAAGTGTGTCCGATCAGAGGTGCTACCTCATTGGTCCGTCAATCGCTCCTGTTTTAGCCACCTTATGCCAACTCACGGGAGTTGTGTCCACGTATATACCTTAGGATCGTCGCCACCATCCTACTTCATTCTGGAATCTCCACCGCGTACACAGTTGTCAAAGTGGTTTTAGGTATCGACAGAGAGTATGTCCATATCCGATCCCGGTCTCTTTAACAACCAACGTTATTATAACACCGTGGTCATTTAAAAAAAATACTTTTAAAATAAAATCTCATTTCCAAACCCAATCTTTATCAAAATGAAGATTAAATCAATTCCAAACCATTTCAATATATTAAAATATCATATCTTTCCAAAACTTCATTTCAATTTATTTCAATATATTAAAATATCATATCTTTCCAACTTCATTTCAAACCATTTTAATATAATAAAATATCATATCAGTTCAAATCCAAATATTGAACTTTAAATACCTTTTAAATTCAAAGATATCATTCATTTACTATCATTTCAAATCACCTTTAAATAGTTTACATTCCAATCAAAATAATTCATTTAAACCTTTTAAAAGTGTAATTATTATATTTTCAAATCAAGTATTCAATTTCCAAAGTTTCAAACCATTCTGAGTTCGTTTACTAAGTCAAAAACCCTAATTATTAAGATTTTAGCATTTCACAGCATTTAAAAACAACTGCTATAAGTTATATTTGAAAACATTTTTAATTCAGCAAAGACAGCACTTAAAACTGCTGTTAAAACTCAGTTTTAGTTGAATTATAGTTCAAAACAGAAAAGACAGCATTTCAGAAGTGCTGCGGTAGTTCAGATTTCAAAACAAGGGTTAAATTTGATTTCAACATAGACTGCAGATCATTATAGCATTTCCAGAGAATGCTATAATAGGCCTGAGTTCAATATTAGCCTACAAGTTCAACTACAGCAACTACAGCATTTCAGAAATGCTGTAATAGCTCTTTTTACACAATTTTAGTTCAAAACAGAATCTATAGCATTTCTGAATGCTATTAAAAGTTAATTTCAGGTGTTAGTGTATTTCCAGCAATTAAATAACTTTAATTTAAAACACATAAACATTTTAAAAATCATATTTTAACATTTAAAATGTTCATTTACATATCATTTAACATATATCTTTTTTTCACAATAAATTTCTTATAATTAAATCCAATTTTCAACAATTTACTTAATAAGTTTAAGTGTAAAAGTTCCAATTCTTCACATTTCAACAAATAAACTTAACACTTCAAATTTAAATTACCACTTCACAATTTAACAAAATTTCCAATTTTATTTAATTAACTTAAACCTTTAATTAAAACCAAATTTCACATTTCCTAGTCAAGTTATATTTTAAAAGATCACTTTTAAACATTCATTTATTTAACCACTTAAATTCATAGAAAAATCAATAATACTTTAATAAATCACTTAAATTCAAATTTAATCAAATTATCATATTTACCATTTTACAAATATAATTAAATTTTTATTTTTATTTATATAGCTTAAATATCATTTTAACCAAAATTCCAAATTTCCAACTTAGGTTATATTTCAAAAATCCAGTTAAACCATTCATTAATTACATTTTTAACACATAGAAAAAAAATCATACTTTCTTTATTTTAAAACATTTCAAAATCTATTTAAATCAAATTCCATAAATTTATAATTTTTAAAATACTTAAAAATATCCAAAACACTTTATAAAATAACCACGGGCCTGTATATAATTTTCTAACTTAGGTCAAGTGATACGGATATGTATCATTTCAATCCGCAGTTAAAAAGAAAAATCCGGGTTCTATCATTTTAAACCCGCAATCCCAAGTTAAAATAATTTAAATAAAAATCGTTCAGGCCTATCATTTCAGCCCATAACAATTTTTCCCTATTCTAAAGTCCGTTCGGGTATGTATCATTTCAACCCATAGTGATTCTAATCTACAGGGAACTTGCAGTGTGATAACAGATATAAATAACAGAATAACATTAAATAACAGTAACATATGATATAACAGGTGTAATAACAGGTGTGAACATCATATGATAATAATATAAGCATATAAAACATGATAATATATTTCTACAGATTCGCAGGATGTCAATTTACTAGTTATATAGGTACATATTGTCTGGTGAGAATAACTCACCTGTTTGTGCTGGAGATATCAAAACCAATGACACAATGGAACAAAAGCACGATGACAAGACTACGGACTTGAGTGGAGAGCAAGATCCAAAGCTACAACTCTTGTATTACAACCCAAAACATACATAAAAAAAAACACAATTTCAACGCACTTGAAATGGAATAACTTTTAAACAAAAAGAGATTTGAATGTCAAATATTTTGCCTTGCTTCCTCTATTTTTTTGCATGGTCAAGGGTTGGTTTTGGCTCTGATTTGAACAGGGAATGGCTTAGGTATGGGCATAAGAATGCATGGCCAAAGTGGTGAAGCATGGAGAAGAAGTTGCAAAGCATGAAGGTGAAGGGGCTTATGCAACATAGCATGGTTTTGGTTCACCAAAAGGGCTCGGCCATAGGAGTTTAGGCTTGGCCATTCAAGTCCAGATCTGGACAGAGGTTGGAGTGGTGTGTAAGGGTCTGGTCAGAGATGGTGGTGGTGGCCAAAGGTGGTGGTGGTGGTGGAAAATGAAGTGGTGAAGCAAATAGTGGTCAACAACATTGCTTTTAAGGCTTAGGTTGCATTTTTGTGGAGTTTGGTCACCATGGTGGGTTCGGCCATGTCAATTTCAGATCTGTACAGAGGCTAAGATGATGTATAGTGGTGGTAGCAAGGTGGTGGTGGTGGCTAGAGGTGGTGGCCGTGGTGTATAATGAAGGGGAGGAGGTGATAAGGTGATGGCTTGCATAGTTAAGGGTTTTCAAGGCATGTTGCATAGTTTTTATAGAGTTGTTCATCATGGAGTGGTGTGGACTGGTCAAATCAGAGGGGTAGGTGGGTGATGGTAACAAGGAGGAGGTAGTGGAGGTGGTGGCCATGGCAAGCAAGTGGTGGCCGAGCAAACAAGCTAGAGAATCAAGGCAAAACCATAGGAAAACAATGGAAAAAGAAGAGAAAAAGAAGAAAAAGAAGGAGAGGCCATTACCTATTTTTGGATGAAGCCATGAGAAATGAGGAGCTGATTTGTTTTCACGTGAAAAGATGAGAAACAAAAAGTGACGGCTACACTAGGGTTTTAGATGGCTAGGGCAAAATTTGAGGAGTTAAAGAAAATGAAGGGTTTGGACAAAAAAGGGCTTAAGTTTCAAAGTGTTTTACAATCTTTCATATTTCTTTTCTTTTAATCTTTATATAAACAAAAATATTCAGAAAAATACTTTACAAACCGAAATCAATTATAAATATGAGAAAACAAATAATAAATTTTGGAAAAATATAAAAAGAATGAAGAAAATTACTTAAAAATACCAAACAGTGTTCAAAAATTATAAATAAATCACTGTCAGTCTTGAAAAACTATACACTTCATTATAAAAATATTATGAAGTGAAAATTTGAATTAAAATAATTTATTTATCATTTTCAAAATAAAATAGATGATTAAATTGGAGAAAATAGAAAAAGGATTGAAGAAAAATGTTTAAAATTTACAAACAGGGCATGGAAATTTGCAAGAAAAATACTACTAACTCTGGAAAAATTCCTACCTTACTTTAAAAATATTTAAAAGCCAAAATATATTTTATATAACATAAATGTACAAATTAGAATAAAATATATCGAATAAAAATGTCATTTATATAATTTTAAAATAAAGAATATTGCTGAATAACCCAATATACACACAATATTGAAAACAGTATAACTTTTGCAATTTAAATCCGTTTTCAACGAAACAAAAAGCAGTATTCAAGTTATTAAATCTATTTTTATAATAAAAGATAAAATTCATAAATTTCAAACTTTTAAATTTTCAAGTTAAAAGTCGAAGTTTGACTATTTGACCAAAATTCACATTTTCTGGAAATATTAAATTTAGTCATATTTGGAATTCAAATCCACATACAAAATCAAAGTTTTTATATTTACAATAACAAAATTTATTCTTTTCATAAATAAAGCTTTTAAATCTGGAAAAATCAATTTAAAATAAATTGTAAAATACAGGGTTGTTACACTCTCCCCCACTCAAAACTTTTCGTCCCCGAAAAGGAACGAGGTACGGGAAAGCACCTAAAAAGATAGAATGAATAGAATTAAGACAAGATGATAAGAATATTGGAATTACACCTGATAACTATTGTTATAGGCAAGTTTAACAAGTTGGAGGTGATCAAATCAAGAACACAAACACGAAAAAGATTCTCTAGAGTCTGAATCACCCTTTTCACTTGGGCGACGGTCCATGGATTGAAAACAGTGTTCAGATTCCAAAATGAGTAACCAAGATTTCAAAGATTATAAAAAGATTTCTAAACAGACTGGTATAAGCAATAGCCTTCCCATTCTGTAACAAGATAAGAGAAATAAGGACAACCAAAAGATAGTTTGAAAAAAAACAAAATAAGATAATAAATTTGAAACAATAATGCTTTGAAATCATAACAATTTAGGGATGTTTATCATTTGGAAATCATACTACTAAAAATCATAACACTTTGGAAATGTTATTCTTAAAAAAGAACATAATACTTAGAAAATCATAACACCTTTTAAAAATAATCTTCATTTAAACCATTTTAATCCAAGATCAAACAATATTCATTTTAAAGTTGTAACATTTCTAAGTTCATTCAATTTTAAAAAAATTCCAAAACACTGTATTTTCAAAACAGCATCACTTATAAAATGCTACAGTAGGTATATTAGTACTTCAAATCAGTTTAATTCCAGAAATATTCATTTGGATATCATTTAACTTATGACTTATTAAAACAAACTTTTATGAATGGAATATCCAAATTAAACTATACTTCGTTTATTAAGTCAAAAGCTCACTATTTTACTTAGCCCTAAATTTAACACATACCCTAACACTTTATTTAAAATACCCATTTCATAAATAGATATTCCTTTAATAAGTTACACTTAAAATTTCCATTTGAAAACCAAATTCTCAATTATCAAGTTTTAATGATGTTAAAATACATTTTAACTATTTAAATCATAATTATTCATTTTTCAAGACATATCTATTTCATAAATAAAATATTTATATAGCAAATATAACAATCAAATTTCTTTACACATTTATTCATTTAGACATCAATTAAACTATGAATTCAAGTTAAATAAACTTTATTACCAAAAGTCCAATTCCAATGTATTTTATTTTATCTATTCAAAGATACATTATTTATTATACAACATATTCATTTTAGGAAATAACCTTTATTAAAATTCCTAGGTTAGACTTAAGGTTCCATAGTAAATCAAATTTGATTATTAAGTTATTTCAATAAAATCTCTTTAAATTCTTTTTTCACTATTTGCCTCTGTTAATCTTTTATAACTAAAATTTAAGTGTATAACATGTATTATAACCACTTAAATTTTATTTATAAATCCTTTCTATATTGTATATTATCCAATTTCATATTCAACTTCTATGTAATTTAGGTAAGTTATATTGGAATGAAATTGTGTGTTATACAAATAAAACTTTCCAATTCAATTATCTCAAGTTTGAATCATTTATTAAAAATTTTGATTTTCTTCTTATAACTGAAGTTTTTTTTTAAATAAAATTTAAGATTAAACTTTTGATTCCTTTCAAACCATTTAGAGATAAGTAATTATATATACATAATATGTCAAATCAAATTTAAATCATATATCTATATATATTATAATCCAGTCATATTTAGAAATTCAAATCAATTAGATTTTCCAAAACAAGGCTGTAGCAAGACAACAGAACGGTCTCTTCACTTCAAAACTCGAAAATGAACGTCGATGATGCTGCAGTCATCACCGAAATTATTTTCCAGCGACAAAGAGAAGAGCACTAAATTTTAAACCTTTTAAAATTCTTTGAAAACAAAATTTCTATTCGAAATACTTTAAATAATATATCCTTTTAAAACTTGAAAACACAAGGTTTGAAACCATCGGAAACTTGAATTCTCAAATTCTTGATTCAAATTCATTTCAGTTCCCAAATCAATTTATAAACAACTATTTATAAATTCATTTGTAGAATAATAAATGATAAATCAAGTATTATCATTTCAAATTATCAATTTAAATCAATTTATTAAGTTCCATAAATTTACTTATATATCAAAATTTTATTTCATTAACCAAATTTAAAATAATATTGTGTCAGTTTGTTCTGTCAAAGTGTTTTAGAAATCCTATCGATAGCGTTGATCAGACGAATCGATCGGAAACCCAAATCAACATCAACAATTCAAACAACACAATATAAAACAAAACATTAATTTACAAGTACAGTTAAAAATGTTTGGAAGATAGATTGGAACAAAAGACAAGATGATTAAACAGAGTAGAGAGATGGGTAAGCTTAGATAAATCGCGGGCAACCTTAACCGGGTCAACCGTGACTTAATGGATAAGATCAAATGTGGATTTTCTGGGGTAAATCTACCTTCGATCTCAAGAGATAGAGTTTGGAATAATAAAAGATATTAGCATCTAACCAAGGATAAATATAAATCTCTGGTGAATCGATGTTGATTATAAAGAATTTTCACCCTTTTACAAGAAAATTAGAATATTGGCGAGACCGCCAATTCACTATAAAGATCATTGGAAGTGGAGTCATGGGATACTCCAGAATCAAAAGAACATGAATAGTGAGGGACAAGAATGAATTTTGGAACCGCGGGGAACGTTCCAAAAATTCAAAGGAAATTCGAATCAAGAGGAAAAGATTCAAACTCGAACGAAAGTGATTCTGTAAATAAATCTACTCCATATGCTGAGTTTTGCCTCAAAGCCAAAGCTCTGATACCAACTGTAACGACCCGATATTTTCAACCATTCGCATCCATTATAAGTGTATAGGCAGACACTCATGCCGGAGTTGAATAGCTCAAAATACCGCGTTGTAAATAAAATTTGGCAAATCTCAGAATATACAGTAAATAAATATAATCATAGATCACAGACACAGAGTAAAATAATGCAGCGGAAGTAAAAGAAATAGTAGTTCATGAAGCTACTATCTAAATATGTCAGAGTTACATAAGATACAACAGAAGAAATAGAGTACAACAAAAGTCTCAATAAAATAACCAAGTACAAGCTGAGTAGAACAACGAAATTAAAATAGATAGGACATGACAAGCAGATAATCTCCAGCGATTCAAATCTCCAAGAGAGTGGAAATCCAAATCTGTGAATAACTCAGGCTGACCCGAGCGTAAAGCAAAACACAAAACACTCGAGTCAGGACAATATATACTTATATAATGTAAACCAACTCAAGTGAACTGTAATAAAGGTACAAGTAACTTAGAAGATGCTTGGGACCGCCCATCCTCTAAAGATCCGTTAAAATATCTACTATGTAGTAATATTCGCTATTATAATAATGTCTAAATAAGTAAAGTATAATCATATAGAAAATAGCGTTAAGGGGATGGAGAACCTTAACGCGGTCGGATCTTAAAATCATAATCGTAGTAAAGCTCGATATGGTAGGTGACACGGCACAACTAGGCAATGCCAGGGTAGATATACCAATTACGCATCCGGACTAGTGGTGACGCATAGCAGCCACTACCGCCCACCTCGAACAACACTCCCAAATCAAGGGTGGCCACCAAATCAATCACAAGTAATAGAATGGTATCGAAGAAGTGTGTCCGATCAGAGGTGCTACCTCATTGGTCCGTCAATCGCTCCTGTTTTAGCCACCTTATGCCAACTCACGGGAGTTGTGTCCATGTATATACCTTAGGATCGTCGCCACCATCCTACTTCATTCTGGAATCTCCACCGCGTACACAGTTGTCAAAGTGGTTTTAGGTATCGACAGAGAGTATGTCCATATCCGATCCCGGTCTCTTTAACAACCAACGTTATTATAACACCGTGGTCATTTAAAAAAAAATACTTTTAAAATAAAATCTCATTTCCAAACCCAATCTTTATCAAAATGAAGATTAAATCAATTCCAAACCATTTCAATATATTAAAATATCATATCTTTCCAAAACTTCATTTCAATTTATTTCAATATATTAAAATATCATATCTTTCCAACTTCATTTCAAACCATTTTAATATAATAAAATATCATATCAGTTCAAATCCAAATATTGAACTTTAAATACCTTTTAAATTCAAAGATATCATTCATTTACTATCATTTCAAATCACCTTTAAATAGTTTATATTCCAATCAAAATAATTCATTTAAACCTTTTAAAAGTGTAATTATTATATTTTCAAATCAAGTATTCAATTTCCAAAGTTTCAAACCATTCTGAGTTCGTTTACTAAGTCAAAAACCCTAATTATTAAGATTTCAGCATTTCACAGCATTTAAAAACAACTGCTATAAGTTATATTTGAAAACATTTTTAATTCAGCAAAGACAGCACTTAAAACTGCTGTTAAAACTCGGTTTTAGTTGAATTATAGTTTAAAACAGAAAAGACAGCATTTCAGAAGTGCTGCGGTAGTTCAGATTTCAAAACAAGGTTAAATTTGATTTCAACATAGACTGCAGATCATTATAGCATTTCCAGAGAATGCTATAATAGGCCTGAGTTCAATATTAGCCTACAAGTTCAACTACAGCAACTACAGC
Organism: Allium fistulosum; assembly: GCA_030737815.1. Taxonomy (NCBI): domain Eukaryota; kingdom Viridiplantae; phylum Streptophyta; class Magnoliopsida; order Asparagales; family Amaryllidaceae; genus Allium; species Allium fistulosum. The sequence continues at coordinate 98,780,597 of CM060906.1, read as the reverse complement.
ATTTCAGAAATGCTGTAATAGCCCTTTTTACACAATTTTAGTTCAAAACAGAATCTATAGCATTTCTGAATGCTATTAAAAGTTAGGTGTTAGTGTATTTCCAGCAATTAAATAACTTTAATTTAAAATACATAAACATTTTAAAAATCATATTTTAACATTTAAAATGTTCATTTACATATCATTTAACATATATCTTTTTTTCACAATAAATTTCTTATAATTAAATCCAATTTTCAACAATTTACTTAATAAGTTTAAGTGTAAAAGTTCCAATTCTTCACATTTCAACAAATAGACTTAACACTTCAAATTTGAATTACCACTTCAAAATTTAACAAAATTTCCAATTTTATTTAATTAACTTAAACCTTTAATTAAAACCAAATTTCACATTTCCTAGTCAAGTTATATTTTAAAAGATCACTTTTAAACATTCATTTATTTAACCACTTAAATTCATAGAAAAATCAATAATACTTTAATAAATCACTTAAATTCAAATTTAATCAAATTATCATATTTACCATTTTACAAATATAATTAAATTTTTATTTTTATTTATATAGCTTAAATATCATTTTAACCAAAATTCCAAATTTCCAACTTAGGTTATATTTCAAAAATCCAGTTAAACCATTCATTAATTACATTTTTAACACATAGAAAAAAATCATACTTTCTTTATTTTAAAACATTTCAAAATCTATTTAAATCAAATTCCATAAATTTATAATTTTTAAAATACTTAAAAATATCCAAAACACTTTATAAAATAACCACGGGCCTGTATATAATTTTCTAACTTAGGTCAAGTGATACGGATATGTATCATTTCAATCCACAGTTAAAAAGAAAAATACGGGTTCTATCATTTTAAACCCGCAATCCCAAGTTAAAATAATTTAAATAAAAATCGTTCAAGCCTATCATTTCAGCCCATAACAATTTTTCCCTATTCTAAAGTCCGTTCGGGTATGTATCATTTCAACCCATAGTGATTCTAATCTACAGGGAACTTGCAGTGTGATAACAGATATAAATAACAGAATAACATTAAATAACAGTAACATATGATATAACAGGTGTAATAACAGGTGTGAACATCATATGATAATAATATAAGCATATATAACATGATAATATATTTCTACAGATTCGTAAGGTGTCAATTTACTAGTTATATAGGTACATATTGTCTGGTGAGAATAACTCACCTGTTTGTGCTGGAGATATCAAAACCAATGTCACAATGGAACAAAAGCACGATGACAAGACTACGGACTTGAGTGGAGAGCAAGATCCAAAGCTACAACTCTTGTATTACAACCCAAAACATACATAAAAACAAACACAATTTCAACGCACTTGAAATGGAATAACTTTTAAACAAAAAGAGATTTGAATGTCAAATCTTTTGCCTTGCTTCCTCTATTTTTTTTGCATGGTCAAGGGTTGGTTTTGGCTCTGATTTGAACAGGGAATGGCTTAGGTATGGGCATAAGAATGCATGGCCAAAGTGGTGAAGCATGGAGAAGAAGTTGCAAAGCATGAAGGTGAAGGGGCTTATGCAACATAGCATGGTTTTGGTTCACCAAAAGGGCTCGGCCATAGGAGTTTGGGCTTGGCCATTCAAGTCCAGATCTGGACAGAGGTTGGAGTGGTGTGTAAGGGTCTGGTCAGAGATGGTGGTGGTGGCCAAAGGTGGTGGTGGTGGTGGAAAATGAAGTGGTGAAGCAAATAGTGGTCAACAACATTGCTTTTAAGGCTTAGGTTGCATTTTTGTGGAGTTTGGTCACCATGGTGGGTTCGGCCATGTCAATTTCAGATCTATACAGAGGCTAAGATGATGTATAGTGGTGGTAGCAAGGTGGTGGTGGTGGCTAGAGGTGGTGGCCGTGGTGTATAATGAAGGGGAGGAGGTGATAAGGTGATGGCTTGCATAGTTAAGGGTTTTCAAGGCATGTTGCATAGTTTTTATAGAGTTGTTCATCATGGAGTGGTGTGGCCTGGTCAAATCAGAGGGGTAGGTGGGTGATGGTAACAAGGAGGAGATAGTGGAGGTGGTGGCCATGGCAAGCAAGTGGTGGCCGAGCAAACAAGCTAGAGAATCAAGGCAAAACCATAGGAAAACAATGGAAAAAGAAGAGAAAAAGAAGAAAAAGAAGGAGAGGCCATTACCTATTTTTGGATGAAGCCATGAGAAATGAGGAGCTGATTTGTTTTCACGTGAAAAGATGAGAAACAAAAAGTGGCGGCTACACTAGGGTTTTAGATGGCTAGGGCAAAATTTGAGGAGTTAAAGAAAATGAAGGGTTTGGACAAAAAAGGGCTTAAGTTTCAAAGTGTTTTACAATCTTTCATATTTCTTTTCTTTTAATTTTTATATAAACAAAAATATTCAGAAAAATACTTTACAAACCGAAATCAATTATAAATATGAGAAAACAAATAATAAATTTTGGAAAAATATAAAAAGAATGAAGAAAATTACTTTAAAATACCAAACAGTGTTCAAAAATTATAAATAAATCACTGTCAGTCTTGAAAAACTATACACTTCATTATAAAAATATTATGAAGTGAAAATTTGAATTAAAATAATTTATTTATCATTTTCAAAATAAAATATATCATTAAATTGGAGAAAATAGAAAAAGGATTAAAGAAAAATGTTTAAAATTTACAAACAGGGCATGGAAATTTGCAAGAAAAATACTACTAACTCTGGAAAAATTCCTACCTTACTTTAAAAATATTTAAAAGCCAAAATATATTTTATATAACATAAATGTACAAATTAGAATAAAATATATCAAATAAAAATGTCATTTATATAATTTTAAAATAAAGAATATTGCTGAATAACCCAATATACACACAATATTGAAAACAGTATAACTTTTGCAATTTAAATCCATTTTCAACGAAACGAAAAGCAGTATTCAAGTTATTAAATCTATTTTTATAATAAAAGATAAAATTCATAAATTTCAAACTTTTAAATTTTCAAGTTAAAAGTCGAAGTTTGACTATTTGACCAAAATTCACAATTTCTGGAAATATTAAATTTAGTCATATTTGGAATTCAAATCCACATACAAAATCAAAGTTTTTATATTTACAATAACAAAATTTATTCTTTTCATAAATAAAGCTTTTAAATCTGGAAAAATCAATTTAAAATTAATTGTAAAATACAGGGTTGTTACAAAATTATTGACCAATCGGGTTTTATTTAATTTCCTTTCCTAGGTCAAAGTTCAATTTTGGGTATTTATCATTTCAACCCGATTCCAATTTAATTCAAAATCAAAACATAGCAAAGGGAACTTGCAGTGTGATAACTGGGATGGTGTCAAAGTAAATAAACAAGCAATAACAACAGCCAATATCAATCCAATAATCAAATCAATAATCCCGAAATAACCGTATTAATTCGCATTGTTATTTGTACGAATTAATATAATTATTTCTAGAATCTACACTATCATTTCATGTAGATTAAAGATTATAACATTACGGTTTCACTTGTCATCTATTACAATGTCATCCATCATCAATTTAACAACATACATTCAGTGGTTCAAGAGGTAATTAAACAAATCCTACGTGTCAATAAATTTTGACAGTTAAATGGGTCATATTGTCAAATTTAACATTTAACTATCCTATATCAATTTCAATGGCATACTATTTATCATTTTAACATTAACAATTTAACGTCCAATATAAACATCAACAATCAATCAATTATCAGCCAAACTGTATTATCATCACATAAATAATTAACAGATAATGGTGTCAGAATGTCACAGGTGAACTGATACAGGCAATAGCATATATAACAGTGTAATTAACCAACAGCAGCATATTTCAATTGTCGTTTCAATTGAAATCGGATTTAATAAATAAAAGAACGTTAATCGTGAGTGAGTGCTCACCTTTCGAGGTCAGAGATGAATGAGAATGAGATGTGTTGCGAACCGAGATGAATTTCCAAGGAACGCAAGATTGGCACGAATTTGATGGATAAGCTGATAAAAGGAATTGATGAAAACAAATCGGATCAGTTTGATATAACAGAAAATATACACATTATTATTTCATTTAAAATTTTTTTTTAGGCAAATATTAAAAATAATATAAAATTCCAAAAATCAATATTATTTAATACAAAGTTAAGCTTATATATAACAAGGATCAAAATAATTATATTTTATTCTTCAAAAGTTTCTATATATGCGGTTCTAACCAACAAAATATCAATTATAGACGGATACATATAACCAGGGATCATCCAGCACCATAAAGTATAACATATAATACGACTTAATATCTCCATTGTGTTAAATCCAAAATAACGTGTTATACATACACCTCATATAATAGAACACAAACACATATAATACTCTTAAATATATATACAGTAAACCCATACATAAAATCACTATTCTTAACTTTTAAAGCGTTGTTCCTTTCAGAATGAACAATGGCGAACAATACAAACAAATTTTATGTTTTTTTTTTGTTTTTTTTTGAAAAAAACTACTCGATACACGTATTAAATTTGCAGATGAACAGGAGGGCTAAAAATTTAAGGCAACCTGGAAGACTAAATATATGTATTGAACATGTACAGTATCCATTATTAATATTCATTTCCCTTTATTTTTTTTCTTTTTTGGCAAAGAAAGTGGAGAATGGACAAACGATGGGAAAAGCATGCAAGGTCCAGATCTTAGTAAAAAAACTAAGCTAGAGAAGAGGATATGGTTTCCAGATTGTAAAATTCACGTATACCAAAAATTTCAAAAGCAAAGAAAAGAAAAACTGGTTGTGGCTTCCTAGGCAAGAATAAGCAACATATTTTATACAATTTATAACTTATCAACTCAACCTGATAATATAAACTATGAGTTAAACCCAACTTTTAAAACAACGTGCCAATATATTTCTCTGTTAACCAAACTTGAGTATACTTGCATACTTATAATGAAATATACAAACCGCAACTCCAGTATATACATAATATATATAAACTTCTTTCTAAATGAACATACGTACAAACTTTACACTACATATAATAAAACTAGTATATAGTTTACATACCTTTTAACCAAATTATAGTTGTAATATAACTAAGCACACAAAATATACTGAAACAGCAATTATAATATACATGTAGATTAATATATATACTTACGCAAGACAGGTGGCCGAGTGAGAGGAAGGCGATGGTGGAGATAGGCGGAGGTCTCGCGAGGAAGGTTGCTAATAAGAAATACCCGGCTGAAGTTGTTTGGTTGCCGTGAGTAAGAAAGGAACGGTCATTAGGAGAGTCACGACAGGCAAGAGGCTAGGCCTGGTTGGAGGCGCTGCCTGCGCGTGGCGTGGGGAAGTGGAGCAAGGCGGGTTGAAGGCAAGGGGTCGGTGGGCTGGAAGACGTATGGCTATCTTTGGTCAGGGGAAAGGTGGAGTTCAAGGGGTTGATGGATGTCGGCTTCGAGCGCTGGAGAGAGGGCGGAGGAAGCAGGCGAAGGGAGTGGAAGAAGATGAAGGCGTGCTGAGCGGTGGAGGAGGATAGTAGAGGCGGGACGTGGGTTCAAATATGGAATGGTGGAGTGACTGACACGAATTGATTTTGTATATAATTCAAAGTATATACATCTCTTTTGGAAAAATGTACAAGGAGTTGTTTCATTCAAGAAGATGAGCATGGATCTGAAGAAAATAATTTTCAGAGTTACAGCAAAGAGGAAACGGTTATTTTATTCTTGCTGTAGAAATGACCTATATTTTATTCTTTGTCTTCAAAGTCGTCGGAAGAAACGCCCCTCAAAGTAAATGAACAGATGCATTTGAAAATTGGGAACACCAAAAGGTGGAAGTTGAATTAGAAAATAATAATAACAAACGGCTATTAGGTTTGAACGTTGGAAAATGGAAGGTGTAATGGTCACAAAAATCAAAAGTCTGAAAACGGTTACCGATACAGTAATCGTTTTTACTGATTTCGCGGCGTACCAGACCTCAAAATACCGAAATAAATATACCGCAGAGATCAACACGATGAGACGATCAAAACGGTATACAGATATTAGTGGTATGATTGAATTATAAAAATTCGAATTTTTCTACTGGCGGAAAATGCAAGAAAAACGTAGAGAAATAAGATCGACGGAGCCAAAGAAGTCCGAATTTGGAAAAACGACAAACTGACATCTTGCTCAGAAGATGGTTTAGAATTTTTCTATGTAAAAATATTTAGGTTTCGGAAATATTTTATTTTCATCGCTTTTTAACTGATTAAATTGAAGTAAATTTACGCGCGAAATAAACTTTCATATTTTCGGACGAAAATTTACCAATTGTTATGTTTAACTAAACGCATTCCAAATATGAAATTTTTATTTCAAAATTTTATTGTTTAAAATTTCACAAAATTTCACCTAATTACGTTATTAAAACAGTTGAAATTTACGGGTCGTTACATAAATGCTGGTGAAACATAAATTCCAGAAATCAATATCCAGAAATCACAAAAGTTAACGACACACAAATTCTAGAAATCATCAACAAGAAATCCAGAAGACACAAGAAAGAGGATGGCCAATCCCATAAACTAAACATCGACGCACCTAGAAAGATACGCCCCATGTAAAGTCTAGCATCGATACACCTAGAAAGATGCAGCCCATGCAAAGTCGAACATCGACGCACCTAAATAGATACGCCCCATGCTCTAGCATCGACGCACCTAGAAAGATACGCCCCATACATAAATAAACATCGACGCACCTAGAAAGATACGCCCCATGTAATGTCTAACATCGATGCACCTAGAAAGATACACCCCATGCAAAGCCGAACATTGACGTACCTAGAAAGATACGCCCCATGCATAGACGAACATCGACGCACCTAAATAGATACGCCCCATGTCCCGACTTACTGAGCCGATTGCTCCACGAAGTAAATAAACATCGACGCACCTAAATAGGTACGAGCCATGCGTGAAATAAACATCGACGCACCTAAATAGGTACGACCCATGCGTGAAATAAACATCGACGCACCTAAATAGGTACGACTCATGCGTGAAATAAACATCGACGCACCTAAATAGGTACGACCCATGTGAGAAGTGAGACGAAGCTCATTAAAACGAGGAACAGTCCTCCACGTGGACAAAGAGACATCGCACGTTGCTAGTCTAAACCATAAAGTGATCATCATCGATCATCAAGAAGTGTCAATCACACCAAGCTAGTAAATATATGAGTTTAGCTTCATGTCCCATAACCACTTGCTTAACTTAAATATTTACGAACAAGTTGTAGGTCTTCACTAGAAAATTGTCACAAAAGGGTTCGATCGAACAAGTCCAAGAGCTAAACGACAAAGTGAACGCGAGCGTTTCATACCACTCGTTTTACTAAGTCGTTTAATTCGATTTCTCATCCGAGTGAACTAAAGGCTTGTATATACTAGTAGATTAGAAAACGGTTTGATAAACGAGTTTGGTATTAAAATAGAGTTGAAAACATTTTGATGAAAGGGTTTTGATATTTACTACTAGTATTAAAACCTTCGTATCTTTGGAGTGACAAGTCACAAAACGATTGTTGAAACAAATCGAATCACATAAATTCACATTCGAAGACGTGAGAAAAATCCAAAGAAACCAATTCCCAAAACCATCAAAGTAGGAATTCTGATGAATGTTTTTCAGATAAGATCCCCTACGAAGGGGGGTACGACTTAGTGAAGACAAGAGAAGCGAGCGACATTCTCAAAAATCCCGAGAAGAAGTCATCAATGAAGAAAATAAATGATAACGACGAATCGGATAACCTTGATCCGATAGAAATTGAAATCCCGAGCTAAATAGGCAAAAACATGCGAAATAGAGCAGGTCACAGGCTCCAGACGTCTGGGGTAAATGCTCAGACGTCTGCAGCAAGTTTCGGGAACTTCCTGAAACAGACTCCAGACGTCTGAGCCTACCTGCAGACGTCTGGTGTCGAGCTGAAATCGTTTCTCAGCCTAGTGGGAGAGAAATCTCCCACACTTTCACCTGAGTCGAGCAATGGACTACAGAGCTTTTGTCAATCGATACTACGGCCCTATAGGCACTCCGATTCATCACCGAAAACATGATCAAAACATCAAAGTTAGGATTTTCAAAGAATTGAACTCAAAACACTAAAAATTGGAATATTCACCGAATCAATCCAAACCAAAAGCATTTGCACAAGAATAAGTGTTAGGAATTCATACCTAACAATCGAAGATAAATATAGATTAAGATGTGAGATAAAAATCTCACCTTTGAACCCAAACAAATGAAGAAGAAGCTTGAAGACAAGGGAAGATCAACCACACCTCAATCTCAACACAAGAAGCATGAATCTATGCTAAAAGAGAAACATTTCCCAAATTAGGTTTAGGAATTTTCTGAAATTGATAAGAGAATGAGTTGGAGAAGAAGAAGGAGATGCTTACCAATGGGTTCTCTTTGAATTTGGAGCTAGAACTTGATTTGCAAATGGAAACTAGGGCTTGGGAATTCTAATTTCCCATTCCACTCACCATTGTTGCTCAAGAACTGAAATGAGGAGGAAGTGAGGGAGAATGGGGAGAAGTGGTTCAGATTTGGGGGTTAAGTTGGCAAAGGGGCTGAACCCAAACCCAAAGTGCAAATGGTCAAATTTTTTACTAGCTCCAAACATATCGAAGCTTACACTCAAAAAGATCGCAAACGACATTTTGAACTCAATGGAGGTGGTCTCGAGTCCTAATTCGACTGTTTGCAAAAAGTAGCTTTTCGGACTAATATCCGACGAACGATGAAATATTTAAATAAAATATTTAAATATAAAATCGACAAATATGCGGGTTGTTACAGTCAATAAATTCAATTAAACAAATTTTAATTTTCTTTATGTAAATAATTATATGTCTTTTCTGATTTAAATATAACAAAAACTTCATTTTTTCAATGGTTTGGATGTTGGTTGTAATTAAGTTTTAAATTCAATATGGTATTAAATTAATTGTTGAATTGGTGGTTATAGAAGAAAAGTAAAGTAGAATTGCACTACATAATTATTTCCATTTTAACATAGATTTAATTGCTTCATAAATTACCTTTCCATCTTCACCCTTCTAATTTACTCTTGCTTTAATTGTCTACTTTATGTGAATTATTTGCATACCTATATATATATATATATGCATGTGGGTGGTATGTGTGTATATGTATGTGTATATGTATATACAAATATATGTGGCAGCAAAGATTACATATATTTATATGTATGTCTAAATCACATATATATGGTACTATCAATATATGTATACAAACTATACACATATATTATAGTATACTCAAACATATGTATACATTTAGGCATTTGTATTCTCGATATGCATGTGAGAATGTAACATGTACATGTAAGTATAATATATATATATATATAATATACATATATACACATATACACACACAAATATACATACAATAGATATATATCTCAATGTCCAGATGTGTATATATACACATGTTTATATTAGTTCATTTATGTTGCTATATGTTTAAATGTGTATTGATGCGTTCCTGATGAAACATTTAGTTGAAATGTTAACGTGTTTAATTAACAAATATATATAATGAAATTAAATAAAATTTGATTTTATTCAAAACTAGATTGGATCTAGTGTAACCCTTTAGACATTATAGACCTAATAGATCTAAAATAGAATATTTTTTTGAAATCTACCTATTTCATCCGCTTCCGCCCGACTCCAACAAATTATTCCTCGAATATGCATCAATGAACGATAGCAATTAGTGTCCACTGGTTGCATCCACTAATTGATCGACCCTTGGAAGAGGATAGCGTTCTTTTAGACATGCTTTATTCAGATCTATACAATCAACACAAGTTCTCCATTTACCATTAGATTTTTTAACAAGAACTGGTTTTGCCAACCATTTTGGATAAAATACTTCTCTAATAAACCAATTTCCAACAACCTTTTTACCTCCTTTTTTAATGCAATTGTTCTTATTTTATCAACTTTCCTTTTCTTTTGCCCTATAGGAAAGAATTTTAGATCTATATTAAGTGCATGACACATCACTGCCGATTAGTTCCAGCCATATCGGCATGAGTCCAAGCAAAAATGTCTTTGCTTGTTCGGAGAAATTGGATCAGTTCTTCGATAACATCCTTATCTGATTCTCTCCCTATTTTTATTGCTTTAGTGGGGTCTTATGGATCTATCTTTATCTCCTCCAACTCTTCTGCCAACTTTATGTTATTTTCATTGTCTTTGGAATCTATTTTCGAAATAATTTCCCATAGGGGTCCTTCAGCGTTTACCCCTTGGTCTGCTTGATTTATTTGATTATACTTTCTTTTTAGGAGTTTTTCCTTCTTAGCCATCGCTTTTTTACTTTTCAATTGATTTCCTTAACTTTATTGCCTTAGAAGTCAGCTATTAATGACTAATATCCAAGGGCTTGTTATTTTTAGTTTTATTTAGTTTCGATATAGTGTCATAAAAGGAATCATTCTCTTTGTTGCATTGTTTTAGGTTGTGGATTACATTTCCCTTGAAATAAATTGCTCTCCGCACACAGTCTACCATCCGACCTTAAAGAGAAATTTCGCTATCAAATGCCTTGAAGAAATAAAAGTATCCACTTCATACAACGTGGGTCTCCCAAAGATAGCATTATATTAAGAATGTTTGGTCATCACCACAAATAGAGTTTCAAATGTCCCCAAGTAAGGTGGTATTCCTATCTAGACATACAGCTTTATTTTCCAAATTGGGGAAAACCTTTATTATTGAATCCATAAATGGGCTCAAAGTTGGGCTCAATCTTTTCCAAAGGAATTTCCATTTGATCGAATGCATGTTTTAAAATGAAATTCACTACACTTCTGGCATCCACCAAGATCTTGGATACTAAAGATAGTCTGATTTGAGCAGTAACCGTTAATAGATAATTATGAAGATGCCTTGCCCCGTTAACTCTTTTGGAGTCTGGTATTTGTATAGCTCTTTTGTAGGCTTTTGCCGGTGGTTCCTCCTCAGTATAATAGATTCCTTCTTTGGCTTTATGAATATACAAGTTTCTTAAACCTTTATTCATTCCAGCAATATAAGGCCTACCATAAATCACGTCGATATGATTGATTGGTAGTGGGAACTCCTGTGGGTGTTCATTGTCTACAAAGTTTGCATTGTTGGATAGAGGCCTCTCATTATTATTAGAGCAGTGGAATTTATGATTTCCTTTGACAAACTCTTTGAGTGCTCCTCTTCGAATCACATTTCTGATGATTACTCCTAAGAATCAACAATCGTCCATCCTATATCCTTTTGTCTCATGAAAGGAACAGTAGTCTCCATAATTGTTTGCTTCTGGGTTAGTGTTAGCCTTTTCCGTCATCGAGTATTCTATCTTATCTTTTATTACAGTGTAAATATATAAATGGTTTGGTTTACGTAAACATAGTTAGCCCTCGATATTTCATCCTATCTTCCTCTCTTGTTCTGAACCAAGAATCCAAATCTTTACCCTTCTCTTCCCTTATGTGATTTCCTTCTCTTATGAAAATTTCATCTGCACACGAATTTATCATCTTGGAAATGAAAATTTTGTAAATCCCTACATCTATGGAGGAAGAGTTCCTTCTAGAATGGGGTATTCTCAGTCAATCCAAATTTTACTTCCATCAACTTTTCCTTATCACTTACTTTTTCGGCCCCTGTGGCTTTAGAATTAATCCTTTTGAGGTAGTCTATAAATATCTCTCCAAGGTTTTGCTTTATGTTGGCAAAGACCCTTGAGTCTATAGTTGCTCTTTTGAAGTGCAGAACTGGGAAAAAAAATTCATAGGAAAATTGTCCCTAAGTGTAAATGTTTTCTCATGTAGCAAGGATAGCATTTTGTTGTTGCACTAAGAAAAGTAATGGGGAAAAGGCTGCAACTTTATTGCGTCTGGTGCATCATAAATGTCCATTTGGCTTTCAAAAGCCCACAGGCGATCATCTGGATCAGTTGACCCATCATACTTGATAAAAGGGATTTTTACATATGACGATAGTGGGACTGCCATTATTTCTTATGTGAATGGAGCTCCCTTTCATTATTGTTTGCTCCAAGATCCATCGTCTTTTTTCCTTTTATGTCGATCATATCCTTGAACAATTTATTAGCCAGGTCTTTAAATATGCCTTGTCGTCTCAATAATCCCCTCCTTTTGGCTTGTATCCTTTAAAAGCAAATAAACTTGCGGATTGCACAGGTGGATATTTTCTTCAGTTCCTTATCTTTAGCTTTGATCGATAGTTCCTTTCAACTTCTTTTCCAGGCTTGATTGGGACTTATTGTGAGCTTTTACCAATTTAACAACTTCGACCTCTTCCTTTATTTTGGGCTCCAAGGCACTTTTTACAATGTTCTTTTCCTTTAGATACAACACATTAGCATTTCTTTAAGGTAACTCAACCTTTTAGACTTCACTAGTATTCGTCCATTTGGTTTTCCTAGATCATTTCTAAAGTATGAGCATCTTAGTTAGTTTATGCATAGACTGAAGCTGCTTTTGCATGAATTTTATATTAACAGTTTCATTTGTCATTTCCACTAGAATTGAGGCTTGTATGTCCTCAATGTTCTCAACATTAAATTGAGAGGTTACGTTCTCAAGATTAATGTGATGCACAGCCCCATCCTCTTGGTCGTTGAATTTCTTTACCCTTACCAATTATATTAAAATAAGGTAAGCTTTCCTGAGTTCAATTCTCAATGTAAGCATGAAAATTTGTTAGTCTAGAAATCAAGCAAAACTTATGTTCAAGTCTTATGCGAGATGCCAAAATCAAGAATGCTTAGGAAAGGCAGTAAGCACTTAGGTAAGCATGTTCATAGTTCAATAGTCAAGTGAGAAAATGAGAAATTAGTTAAATGTCAAAGTCCTTGATTATAAATTTATAAAGTCCATATTACATTTTGACCTAAGTGGCCATTAATGTCCCAAAATCAAGTTCTATCAATTTGGAGGTTGCAAAATGAAAATGAAGAAGAAGTCTAATTTGGAATTCACCTCTTCTTAGTAGGTGTATATGCCTATTTATAGAGAATTTGTGCCTTAAGATCTTTGACACATGGCATTTATAGTATTTTCACGGTTGAGACTTTTGATGACTTGGCACATCACTAATTTGACATATGGCAGGACTCATTCTTGATGATAACATGGCATGGTAAGACCAATTGGGAATTATCATGTGGCTAATTAATGGTTTTCTTAACATGCAATGACTCTGGTGTCCTCAATACGCGATAGCTTATTCTTAACATACGATGGCTTTGATTTCATCAACTTTTGATAGCTTATTCCTCTCAACATGTGATAGCTTAATATCATCTTGCGATAGCTTTGGCCTTCTAAATATGCAATAGCATGTTCATATAACTTGCGATAGCTCTGGCTTTCCCAACATACGATGGCTTGTCCATATCAACTTGCGATATCTTTGACTCTCCCCCATACAGTAGCTTATTTCATATCAATTTGCAACAGCTTTTGTAACGACCCTGAATTTTTGACATTTGAAATCAGGATATTTAATTTATTTTAAATATCTGGAAGATAATTTAAATTGAAATTCAAATATCAAAATGAGTTTGGTAATTTAATTATTGAATTTAATCGTTTAATCTGGATAAAAATTTGAATCTTCAGTTTTAAGCTGATTAAAAATATTTTCTAGGCTTAGAAAATTCATATTGATAATACTGAAGATAATGGAAGCTTCAGGATTGAATTTGAAACTGTTTTGTTCAGTTTTGAATTTATATCGTTTAAATTGAATTTAAAATTAGCGTTCCGGGGCTCGGTCTTGGAATTTGACGAAACCAGTTCCATTGGATCCATAATATTGTATTATTATCGGATTTCAATTTTTGTAATGTTTGGAGTGATCGTTTAGCCGTACGATAAGCAAACGCGCTGAAATTAAATTGAAAATTCAATTCAATAACTGGTCCAAAAAGCTATCTTCTCCATACGATTGAATTTGGACTCGGAACCTTTTCCATTGTGTTCGGAATAGGCGTATAACATTATAAATGCCTGGCGGCACGCTTCGATTGGAGGTCAAGTTTTTAAGTTGCTTTATCGAGACGTATGAATTTGAATTTAAGTTAAAAATATAAATTTATATACCCTAATCAACTCAGTTGAAATTCTATTCCCTCAGCCTGCCTTGTTTCACATCATACTTTTTTTGCCCTCTCTGTAGCAGACAATTCAATAAATAAACCTTGTCCATCTCCTTTCGATTAAATCACGGTCTCCCCTTCAATTCATAATAGCCGAAGCCTTCATTCAAAAGAATAGAAAAGAAAACAATGGCCGAAGCCTCTTTAAGTAAAAATAGAAGCAGTGATTTCAAAATTTTAAAACCCAGGCTTCCCTCTTGCTTCATCGAATACGAATTTATTCGTACGTAGTAAAAGATAATCGAGCGATTCCATTTTCGAGCTGTTCTTCGTTTTCAGAGGCATCACGATCGAGATTACCAAAATCGAGTTCGATTATCTCGTGGAGCTCATGATTAGGGCGCGTCGAGCTCGCTTTTGGGATCGATTTCGTTGGTAGACAAGGGGGCGTCGCGAGCAGATCGCCTGGGAGGAACGCGGAGCACGCAAATCGAGGATTGTTAAACTAGGGCTCGGCGTGGCTTCGATTCGAGCGAGGCAGAGATCTCGAGCACGGCAAGAGTAGATTGGCAATCGTGGTCGACTACGTCGCGGCCGATGGGAAGGTGATGTCGTCGAAGGGTGTGTGTGCTCGGATCTGATTACAGTAAGGTATTCTTCTTTAAATTTTACAAATTAAATTTTAATTTAACCGAATATATATATACATTAAATTTCTGTTGAGATTCAAAATGTATACATAGATATATATGTACAGTAGATGGTTTGGAAAATAAAATAAAATGTAAAGGAAGTATATACTGTTCTGTATAATTATATATGACCAGAAATCTATATATAGATAAAGTTTTGAAAAAAAATAGATATATATGAATTTTAAAAATATTTGAAGGTTTATACAAATTAGATTTTCAAAAATCTATGAATTATTTGTTAATTAAAATTTTCAAATGGAAAAATTAATTGATGGATTAGTTTAAATATTAATAAATTGTATAAATTGTTTATACAAGGTTTGAAACCATGAAGAAATGGTCAAAATGGAAATGGATTGCAAAATTAAAAGCAAAGGTGAGATCTTCTCACTCGAAATGAAAAGTGGATTTTTTTGCAGTTATTGATTGATTGTTGTTTGGATTGTGATATTAGATATAGTAGGATATATCTATATATAGCAATATATATATATATATATATATTGGCATATGTATATATTGGTGATTGATTTTCCCGCATTATATAGCGGATGAGACCCTATTGCGCCGCATAATAGTGGATGATATTTTTTTATAAATCCCATATACCGCGATATTCCACCGCGAAGTGGAATTGGTATTGTGCTAACATCTGTGGATGCAGGGAAACAGGTTGGAGGGATCCAACTGGATTCCTCAAAATTGTTTGAATATTATTTCATATGTGAATGATGTGATTATTGATAATCTGTGGATGATTTGTTGATAATTGTAGTTGTTGGAGGCTAAAATTTAGCCGAATGTATTTTTGGTATCGTTGGATACCAGAAATGAATATAAATTGGATTTTGAAATTAAAGTGGAAAATTTTAAGTGAATTTATTTTTTAGAATTGAATTTATTGAAAGAAGGAATTTTTAAAGTATTAAAATTTGATTTTCGAAATCTTACCGAATAAATTCCAAAATATGGAAAAAATGAGTTTTTAATAATGTTGTTTCAAAAGTTGAAGAATTCATTTAAAAATGGAATTTTGAATAATTTGGAAAGAACAAAGGAATTTATTTAAAAGTGATAAACTTTTAGAAATCAATTTGAAATTGATTTGGTATTTGGAAATGAATCTTTGCGAAATCGATATGGAAATTTATTTGGAGTTGAAAATAAATTTAGAAATCAAATTTGTAATTAATTTGGTAATGGAAAATAAATCATTGGAAAATTTATTTGAAATTGATTTAGTGTTTGAAAAATGAATTTGGAAGTCAATTTGCAAATGGTTTGTTATTTGGAGATAAACTTAGAAATAAATTGCAATGTTTTGTTCTATTGAAATAAAACTTAGAAATCAATTTGTAATTGATTCGATATTGAAATAAAATTAGAAATCAATCTGGAATTTGATTTTGGGGTTAAAAGTGAATATTTGGGAATGCAAATTCAAAATGGAAATTATGAAATGAAAGGGGAATTTGTTTTAAAAATAAACGCTAATTTATTTTTAAAGTGTGAAAGTAAATTTACGGATTTGGAACGTAAATTTAAAATAAATCGATAAGGATTTATTAAATTGGTTTAAATGGACCATTTTGAAATGGAAGTGTATTTTCCTTGGAAAACCGAGTATATTTCCAAAGTACCTTTTAAAATATAAATTAAAGGTTCTTATGTTGGTTTTTAAAAGAAATATTTGGAAATGTATTCCGCGTAAGGAAATTGATTTGAAATTTATTTTCAAAAGTTGAAAGGTGAAGTGTGATTTGAAATTGGTTTTCAAATGTTAAGTGTGAGGAAATATATATCTTGTGTAGATATTTTGAAAATAAATAATTTGGGAAAATTATTTAAATCTGATGATTGTTGTGAATGTTGTTGATAGTTAAATCACCGACTATCAATATTTGCCTTTGAAATGGCATTTGAATTTGTTTATAAAACAAACGGTTATTATTCGGTTTAGCCGGGAAAAGACCTTTGTGTCAGATAACCCATTACGAATAATGATACGACGATATTGATCGTATTGAAGACCGGTGGTGAAGACCGGGTATTTGTGAAAACGATAGGATGACCTATCGATTGTCTCTGCACCGTCAGCTACGGTATAGAGATTTCCTTTGTGATGGGAAGTTTTATCGGGATTGTGAATACCCGGATTGCAAGGGCTTCTTTGGAAGTGCCTTCGGTTCTGTTCGAACCCGGAACAGACTTGTATGGTTACATGTCTAACATTACGTTTTGAGATGTAAAGCTGATTTCTTTCAAATACATTTCTGTTGGTGGCGGAGAATTTATTCTCTTAGCTTAACACCCTTCTCTGAGACGTACGAGCTCAGAGGTTATGTAGTTGAAATTTATCAGCGATATATTCCCAATTTGGTAATGTGGCATGCTGAGTGTTGCTGTAATGATGATCATTTATTGATCATTTGTGATCAAAGCGTGGCTTTGTGAAAAAGCGTAGCTTTGTGGACGAGACTTCGTCAGGGCCTCACAACCCAGAAATGGTCGAAACAGGAATGTTGCGGCAAGGTTATGAGGGTCGCGCCCTTTAGGGTATGTCATTTCCTTCTGGAAAGGGGTGGTATCATGGTATGGAGCCCAGATACTTACTCATGTGGACACACTTTATTTATTATGTGTGATGTTGTTACCGAGCGCTCGGATAAAGGTCCCAAAGGACCGGGGGATGGCATATTCGTGAGTTACCTAGTTACAGGGGTAACCCGGCCTTGTTGGCAGAGAGCAGTTTGTCTCTCGGGACGTCCAGCCAGAGGCGATCACATTCGGCAGTAGGAAAGGAAGTTCCTTAGCCTGACCATTTGTTGGAAATCCAAAGAAACAATACGAACCTTTACGATTGCAATTGTATAACCTGCTATGGAATGTGGCGGTAACCTGCTATTGAACATAGTAGCTATAGTAGGCATAACGTGAAATGCCTATGCTGGCTAAGATTAATATTATACTTTCGAAATGTTTTCCACACTAGACATTAATAATAATAATCCAATGATTTGCGTAGTAAGCATCTTTGACTATCATAAGAAGAAATCTCCTCCAATTCTGCGTTTGCATTGTGTGTGTGGCAGGAGGTCTTATGGTAGTTTCATTTTCCAAAAGCATTGCGAACTAATTTTATTTTCTTTGTGAAAATAACTGTTTTACGATCTCACACCAGTCACCATGACTGACTCGGAGTTTATTGTTCCCTTTCTAAACTCTGGGTGCCCATAATTTTCCACACGGGCAGCCTAGAGTTATGTTATCAGGATATTCTGGATATTCTGGAGCTTTGGAAGCAAGCTAGATGGCGAGACGTACTCCCGCACTTGTTTATTTATTCCGCTGTGTATTCTGTATGAGGACAAGTTATATAACTGTCTATTGTTGTATTGAGTTGTATATTGACTCTGATTGATGTATTGTATAAAACTGATATAGTTCTTTGTTTAAAAGATTATTGATTCATCTATTATATATTGTTCCGTTGCGAATGTGAGATTCTGTTATTGTTTCTGTTTCTGTGTTTTTCTGTTCTCTTTTTCTTCTGTCTTCTTCTACCTCTTCTTTTAACCCTAATGGTTCGGTTTTCCGGCATTCGATTGCGCGGCATTTGATACAGTGGACGTATTAATGTCGACTTTCGAGCGTCGAAAAGTCGCAATCGTTACAAGTGGTATCAGAGCATCCAGTTAAGCGATAACCTTGGCTCTGTTGGGTGTTACTCATTAGAGATAGAGTCAGTAGTACTCTAGGATGAGTTGAGTGTAATAATAGATATGAGTGCATATTTGTTAGTGAATATAAAATTTGTTTTGTATTGTGTTGACTTATCGGTTGATTGTTTATAGATTCTAGTCGGTGCAGTCTGGCCAACTGTAATCGATAGGGGTTTCTAAACTCTTAAACAAGATAAACTGACACAGTATTGTTTTAAATAGGGTAAATGAAGTAATTTTGCCCAAAACTATTTTTGTATAGAAAAGAAATCATTTTTCTATGAATTATTATTGTATATGGATGTTTGGTTGTTAGGAAGTGATAATATTGAAATATTATCATCATTATATGAAAATCAAATAAGAAATAAAATGATATAACCAAAGATTTGAAGATAAATTCATTTAACAAATGAAATTTATAAATATGAATTGAAAGTATAATAAAATAAAATCCATATACGAATGAGATTTGGGAATGTGAATTGTAAATGTAATTTACAAATTGAAATGGGATTCCAGAGAAATATTTGAAAATAAAATTCATTAATGGAATAATAAATGGGTTGATAACTTATACAATTTGAATTTTGATAGAATAAATTAACTTAAAGGATGGAGTTAAATTAAAGTAAGTATAAGTGAATCAATTAAATAAAGTGAAAGTTGATTGGAATGAAATTCAAATTGAAAAGAAATGAATTTGTGGGTGAACCAATGAAGCTATATTTGTAAATGAATGAATCAGAATTGAATAATGAAATGGATTGAATTCAAGTAAATAAACTTGATAATTTATTAATCCATGCAGTAATGAATTGGAAGTTAGTTAAATTAAAGTTGAGTTGTGAACTAAATTTAAAATGGTTTGAATTTGCATATAAATTCAAGTAGTATAAATAAATTGAAAAGTTTCCTTGTTATAAATTAAGTAAATTCGAGATGAATTGAATATGGAAATTTGAAATTTAAAATGAATAAGTAAATGTACTAATTGAATTAAATTAGTGAATGGAATAGATTTGATAAATGAAAATCAAATCAAGAATTGAAATTGGAAATTGTTTATAAGAAAATGAACTTGAGTTTTGAAGTGAAATAGCTTAAGTAAATATTGAATAAATGCTCGACTGAAGAAAATTTTTGTGAAATGGTTTCAAATGAAATGAATGAGAATATGGAATGTAAGTTAAATTGAATGGAATCAATTAAAAATGAATGGAAAAGAATTTTGAATATATTGCTTATGAAATCTATGTATTTGCTATTGAAAATGAATGAAATGTTAATAGATTTCTTATATTTGTCACCGACGTGTTTAAACTAAGTAAGTACAGGTTTTTGAAGCCGTTTGGTTGCATTTTGGGTTGCGCAAATGCTAATAATAAATCGCTTTGCTTAAAATGCTAAAAAGGTACGCCTACGCAATAAAAATAGGAAATATGAACTGTTTTTCTGCTTTTCCGACCGAGTGGGTCGATGTATATATATTTATATCTTTTGTCATATTGAAAAAGCTCCTCTGTACAAAGGAGACTCCGCCAAAAATTTTCGAAAATTTTGGGAGTTAGAAAATTTTATGAGAAAATTTGAAAATTTTGTGTTAACGGAAAATTGATTTTTCAAATTGTAATGGAAATGTAAGAATTGAACTAGAAAAGCGAATTTTTAGTTTTTGAAAATAAAATGAATTCAAATAGAATTGTAAAATGAATTCAAATGGGATTGAAAATGCAAAGTTGAAAGAAAATGAATATATGACTTTGTTTGAAGTGAAAATGAATATAAGAAATATTGTATTGAACTTAAGTATGAAATTCTTAAGTAAAATTTAGAATAGAGAAATATTTTAAGTTAATAAATGAATAAATTTAACTGGAATGTTGTAATTGTACATTATTTGTTAAGTAAAATATACAGGGTATTTGGAATTGGATTTTGATTTTGAAGATAATTTGAATTTGCTCGACAATAAGGTATGTATTTAAATTTCAGTATGAAATTTGATATTTTCTTGTCTAGCCGCTTGGCTTTCCTTTCTCTTTTTGAAATCTGAGGGTCCGTAAGGACATTTTGTAGTTGTACCGAGCTACCCGCGCAAAGGAGACGCTGGCGAAATTTTTCGAAAATTTAGTGTTAGAAAATTTTTGAGAAAATTTTAAATAATTTACAGTTTGAATTCAAATTTAAATTTGAATTGTGAAGTAAATTAAGTAGTTTGAAACTTATGGAAAAGTTTGGAAAAAAAATTATGAAGTAATAAGAAAGGTTATTTTATCAATTTGATAAAACTGTTTGGTTTTGGGAAAATGATTAACGGGGTGAGGATCATTTTTCTTAACTTGTAATTTCGGGACGAAATTCTTTTAAGGAGGGAAGATTGTAACGACCCTGAATTTTTGACATTTGAAATCAGGATATTTAATTTATTTTAAATATCTGGAGGATAATTTAAATTGAAATTCAAATATCAAAATGAGTTTGGTAATATAATTATTGAATTTAATTGTTTAATATGGATAAAAATTTGAATATTCAGTTTTAAGCTGATTAAAAATATTTTCTAGGCTTAGAAAATTCATATTGATAATACTGAAGATAATGGAAGCTTCAGGATTGAATTTGAAACTGTTTTGTTCAGTTTTGAATTTATATCGTTTAAATTGAATTTAAAAATAGTGTTCCGGGGCTCAGTCTCGGAATTTGACGAAACCAGTTCCATTGGATCCGTAATATTGTATTATTATCGGATTTCAATTTTTGTAATGTTTGAAGTGATCGTTTAGCCGTACGATAAGCAAACGCGCTGAAATTAAATCGAAAATTCAATTCAATAACTGGTCCAAAAAGCTATCTTCTCCATACGATTGAATTTGGACTCGGAACCTTTTCCATTGTGTTCGGAATAGGCATATAACATTATAAACGCCTGGCGGCATGCTTCGATTGGAAGTCAAGTTTTTAAGTTGCTTTATCGAGACGTATGAATTTGAATTTAAGTTAAAAATATAAATTTATATACCCTAATCAACTCAGTTGAAATTCTATTCCCTCAGCCTGCCTTGTTTCACATCATACTTTTTTTCCCTCTCTGTAGCAGACAATTCAATAAAGAAATCCTGTCCATCTCCTTTCGATTAAATCATGGACTCCCCTTCAATTCATAACAGCCGAAGCCTTCATTCAAAAGGAAAGAAAAAAAACAATGGCCGAAGCCTCTTTATGTAAAAATAGAAGCAGTGATTTCAAAATTTTAAAACCCAAGCTTCCCTCTTACTTCATCGAATACGAATTTATTCGTACGTAGTAAAAGATAATCGAGCGATTCCATTTTCGAGTTGTTCTTCGTTTTCATAGGCATCACGATCGAGATTACCCAAATCGAGTTCGATTATCTCGTGGAGCTCGTGATTAGGGCGCGTCGAGCTCGCTTTTGGGATCGATTTCGTTGGTAAACAAGGGGCGTCGCGAGCAGATCGCCTGGGAGGAACGCGGAGCGCGCAAATCGAGGATTGTTAAACTAGGGCTCGGCGTGGCTTCGATTCGAGCGAGGCAGAGATCTCGAGCACGGCAAGAGTCAATCGTGGTCGACTACGTCGCGGCCGATGGGAAGGCGATGTCGTCGAAGGGTGTGCATGCTCGGATCTGATTACAGTAAGGTATTCTTCTTTAAATTTTACAAATTAAATTTTAATTTAACCGAATATATATATACATTAAATTTCTGTTGAGATTCAAAATGTATACATAGATATATATGTACGGTAGATGGTTTGGAAAATAAAATAAAATGTAAAGGAAGTATATACTGTTCTGTATAATTATGTATGACCAGAAATCTATATATAGATAAAGTTTTGAAAAAAATAGATATATATGAATTTTAAAAATATTTGAAGGTTTATACAAATTAGATTTTCAAAAATCTATGAATTATTTGTTAATTAAAATTTTCAAATGGAAAAATTAATTGATGGATTAGTTTAAATATTAACAAATTGTATAAATTGTTTATACAAGGTTTGAAACCGTAAAGAAATGGTCAAAATGGAAATGGATTGCAAAATTAAAAGCAAAGGTGAGATCTTCTCACTCAAAATGAAAAGTGGATTTTTTTTTGTAGTTATTGATTGATTGCTGTTTGGATTGTGATATTAGATGTAGTAGGATATATCTATATATAGCAATATATATATATATTGGCATATGTATATATTGGTGATTGATTTTCCCGCATTATATAGCGGATGAGACCATATTGCGCCGCATAATAGCGGATGATATTTTTTTATAAATCCCATATACCGTGATATTCCACCTCAAAGTGGAATTGGTATTGTGCTAACATCTGTGGATGCAGGGAAACAGGTTGGAGGGATCCAACTGGATTCCTCAAAATTGTTTGAATATTATTTCATATGTGAATGATGTGATTATTGATAATCTGTGGATGATTTATTGATAATTGTAATTGTTGGAGGCTAAAATTTAGCCAAATGTATTTTTGGTATCGTTGGATACCAGAAATGAATATAAATTGGATTTTGAAATTAAAGTGGAAAATCTTAAGTGAATTTATTTTTTTGAATTGAATTTATTGAAAGAAGGAATTTTTAAAGTATTAAAATTTGATTTTCGAAATCTTACCGAATAAATTCCAAAATATGGAAAAAAATGAGTTTTTAATAATGTTGTTTCAAAAGTTGAAGAATTCATTTAAAAATGGAATTTTGAATAATTTGGAAAGAACAAAGGAATTTATTTCAAAGTGATAAACTTTTAGAAATCAATTTGAAATTGATTTGGTATTTGGAAATGAATCTTTGCGAAATCGATATGGAAATTTATTTGGAGTTGAAAATAAATTTAGAAATCAAATTTGTAATTAATTTGGTAATGGAAAATAAATCATTGGAAAATTTATTTGAAATTGATTTAGTGTTTGAAAAATGAATTTGGAAGTCGATTTGCAAATGGTTTGTTATTTGGAGATAAACTTAGAAATAAATTGCAATGTTTTGTTCTATTGAAATAAAACTTAGAAATCAATTTGTAATTGATTCGATATTGAAATAAAATTAAAAATCAATCTGGAATTTGATTTTGGGGTTAAAAGTGAATATTTGGGAATGCAAATTCAAAATAGAAATTATGAAATGAAAGGGGAATTTGTTTTAAAAATAAACGCTGATTTATTTTTAAAGTGTGAAAGTAAATTTACGGATTTGGAACGTAAATTTAAAATAAATCGATAAGGATTTATTAAATTGGTTTAAATGGACTATTTTGAAATGGAAGTGTATTTTCCTTGGAAAACCGAGTATATTTCCAAAGTACCTTTTAAAATATAAATTAAAGGTTCTTATGTTGGTATTTAAAAGAAATATTTGGAAATGTATTCCGCGTAAGGAAATTGATTTGAAATTTATTTTCAAAAGTTGAAAGGTGAAATGTGATTTGAAATTGGTTTTCAAATGTTATGTGTGAGGAAATATATATCTTGTGAAGATATTTTGAAAATAAATAATTTGGGAAAATTATTTAAATCTGATGATTGTTGTGAATGTTGTTGATAGTTAAATCACCGACTATCCATATTTGCCTTTGAAATGGCATTTGAATTTGTTTTTAAAACAAACGCTTATTATTCGGTTTAGCCGGGAAAAGACCTTTGTGTCAGATAACCCATTCCGAATAATGATACGACGATATTGATCGTATTGAAGACCGGTGGTGAAGACCGGGTATTTGTGAAAACGATAGGATGACATATCGATTGTCTCTGCACCGTCAGCTACGGTATAGAGATTTCCTTTGTGATGGGAAGTTTTATCGGGATTGTGAATACCTGGATTGCAAGGGCTTCTTTGGAAGTGCCTTCGGTTCTGTTTGAACCCGGAACAGACTTGTATGGTTACATGTCTGACATTACGTTTTGAGATGTAAAGCTGATTTCTTTCAAATACATTTCTGTTGGTGGCAGAGAATTTATTCTCTTAGCTTAACACCCTTCTCTGAGACGTACGAGCTCAGAGGTTATGTAGTTGAAATTTATCAGCGATATATTCCCAATTTAGTAATGTGGCATGCTGAGTGTTGCTGTAATGATGATCATTTATTGATCATTTGTGATCAAAGCGTGGCTTTATGAAAAAGCGTAGCTTTGTGGACGAGACTTCGTTAGGGCCTCACAACCCGGAAATGGTCGAAACAGGAATGTTGCGGCAAGGTTATGAGGGTCGCGCCCTTTAGGGTATGTCATTTCCTTCTGGAAAGGGGTGGTATCATGGTATGGAGCCCAGATACTTACTCATGTGGACACACTTTATTTATTATGTGTGATGTTGTTACCGAGCGCTCGGATAAAGGTCCCAAAGGACCGGGGGATGGCATATTCGTGAGTTACCTAGTTACAGGGGTAACCCGGCCTTGTTGGCAGAGAGCAGTTTGTCTCTCGGGACGTCCAGCCAGAGGCGATCACATTCGGCAGTAGGAAAGGAAGTTCCTTAGCCTGACCATTTGTTGGAAATCCAAAGAAACAATACGAACCTTTACGATTGCAATTGTATAACCTGCTATGGAATGTGGCGGTAACCTGCTATTGAACATAGTAGCTATAGTAGGCATAACGTGAAATGCCTATGCTGGCTAAGATTAATATTATACTTTCGAAATGTTTTCCACACTAGACATTAATAATAATAATCCAATGATTTGCGTAGTAAGCATATTTGACTATCATAAGAAGAAATCTCCTCCAATTCTACGTTTGCATTGTGTGTGTGGCGGGAGGTCTTATGGTAGTTTCATTTTCCAAAAGCATTGCGAACTAATTTTATTTTCTTTGTGAAAATAACTGTTTTACGATCTCACACCAGTCACCATGACTGACTCGGAGTTTATTGTTCCCTTTCTAAACTCTGGGTGCCTATAATTTTCCACACGGGCAGCCTAGAGTTATGTTATCAGGATATTCTGGATATTCTGGAGCTTTGGAAGCAAGCTAGATGGCGAGACGTACTCCAGTACTTGTTTATTTATTCCGCTGTGTATTCTGTATGAGGACAAGTTATATAACTGTCCATTGTTGTATTGAGTTGTATATTGACTCTAATTGATGTATTGTATAAAACTGATATAGTTCTTTGTTTAAAAGATTATTGATTCATTTATTATATATTGTTTCGCTGCGAATGTGATATTTTGTTATTGTTTCTGTTTCTGTGTTTTTCTATTCTCTTTTTCTTCTGTCTTCTTCTACCTCTTCTTTTAACCCTAATGGTTCGGTTTTCCGGCATTCGATTGCGCGGCATTTGATACAGTGGACGTATTAATGTCAACTTTCGAGCGTCGAAAAGTCGCAATCGTTACAGCTTTCATCAACTCATCTTGAAATGACATATTTATCTCTACTTGCGATGATTTCACCTTGTGATAACCCAAACATTTCAACGTGTAATGGCTTCAACATCTCAACTTGCAATGGCATCATCTTGCGATAAATCAATCATTTCAAACTATGATAGCTTCAACATCTGAACTTGCGATAGCTTCATCTTGTGATAACTCAATCATTTTCAACCCATGACGTCTTCAACATCTAAGCTTGCAATGGGTTCATTTTGCAATAATTCAATCATTTCACCGTAGTTACACTTTCAACTTGCGATAACTTTATCTCTCAATATGCGATAGCTTTTGACATCCAATAACATCATTCTTACCTTGTTTTTTTTTAAATTTAGGGTATAACACATCATTTAACACACGTGATTCATGGTCATAAAGAAAAAATGATCAAGCAACCCTACAATGGGAGCAACGAAAGAGTTAATAAACTCTTGGATCTTGTATATATTGATATATATGGCCTAATACTTATAGTGACAAAGGATAATTCAACTTACTTTATATCTTTTACTGATGATTTCTCGAGATTAAGGTATGTATATCTAATGAAGAATGAATTCAATGTTTGTGAGATATTTAAAGGGTACAAGAATGAGGTAGAAAATCTAATAAGCCATAAAGTTAAAATACAACGATTTGATTGAGGAGGTGAGTATCTTGGACAAGAGCTCCAACATTACTGAAAAGATAATAAGATTATCTCTCAGCTTACTCCACCATATACTCTGCCATACAATAGTGTTTCGGAAAGAAGGAATCAAACCCTAATAGATATTGTTTGTTCCATGATGTTAAAAGTTGGGTTATCTTATTCCTATTGGGGATATGTGTTGGAAAATGCAACGCGTATATTGAATTTGATGCCTACAAAATTTATGCCTAAGATCCCATATTAGATGTGGTGTGGGAAGAAACCCAACTCAAGTATTTGAAGATGTGAGGTTGTCTAGCCTATGTCAAGAACTTGGTCCTAATAAACTTGAGGCAAGATCGACATTGTGTAAATTTATAGGATATCCTAAGAATTCAATGGGATATATTTTCTACAATACCGAGAAATAAAAGTTTATTATTTCTCGGCATGCTATCTTTTTGTAAAGGGAATCCTTATGAAAGAAATTAACAGTGAGATTGTAAACTTGGATGAGATTCGGGAAATTAGCATAGAGGTCAAACCGATAGATGAATCAAATTCACCGGTATACAGGAACACTTGACCTATTCAAAGGTCTAATAGGGAATCTCACGCACTAGAAAGATACTATTGTTTTGTTGTGGATGGCGAGAAAGAGGAACGTGTCTTAGAAGACAATACTCATATCTCATTCCAATAAGCACAGTGGAGTATGGACTCTGCACTTTGGCTTGAAGCTATGAAATCTGAAATGGATTCCACGTATGACAACAAAGTTTGGACTTTGGGTAACATACCTGAAGGGATTAAACCCATTGGTGATAAATGGATTTTAAGAAAATGCTAAATGTAGATGGACAAGTAGAGACCTAAAAGGCAAGAGTGGTTGCGAAAGGGTTTTGTCTAATTCAAGGAGTTGATTAGAATGAAACAATTTCGCTTGTATACGTGCTTAAATCCATTCGAATAATTCTTGATATCACTGCATTTGATGATTAAGAAATATGGAAAATAGATGCGAAACAACAATCCTAAATGGTAATTTAGAAGAGACCGTTTATATGTCGCAGCCCGAAGGTTTTAAAGTTAGTGGGAGCAAGGAAAGGCATGCAAATTGTTAAGATTAATTTATGGTATTAAGAAAACTTCAAGGAGTTGGAATAAGTGCTTTGATAAAATGATCAAATGGCTTGGTTTTTATCAGAGTACTAAGGAAGTTGCATATATCAGAAAGAATAGGGTAGTGCCATAATATTCTATATCCCATATGTCGACGATTTCTTTTGATTGGCAATGACGTCGCATTGTTGCAATTAGTGAAAGCATGGTTGTCTAAGAACTTCTCCATGAAGGATTTAGGAGAAGAGACCTATATACTCGATATTAAGATCTATAGCGATATATCCAAAAGGTTGTAGGGATTGTCCCAATCCCTATACATAGATACTGTACTAAAAAGATTCGGTATAGAGAATTCCAAGCACGGAATATTCTGACACAATCTAGAATCGTCTTTTCTAAGAAGAATGCCTCTCATACTAATGAGGAGAAGGAGCATATAAAGAGGATACCACATGCATCACAATCGGTTCCAAAATGTATGCTATGTTTTGTACCAGGCCTGATGTGGCTTATGCATCAGGATGCGTAAGCCTATTCCGGTCCAATCCTTGTGAGAAGCATTGGACTGCTACAAAATATAAACTTAAGTATTCGAGAAATACTAAGGGATTATTCCTAATATATGGGAATGCAGACCTCCTTATGAAGGGGTATACATATTCCAGCTTTTAGAGTGATATCAATGATAATAAATTTGTATATGGTTATGTTTTTACATTAAATGGTAGGGTTGTTAGTCGAAAAGTTCCAAATAGGAAACAATGTCTAATTCAATGATGGAGGCCGACCCTTAACGTAGTAGCTAAAGAAGCGGTATGGATACGCAAATTTATGGCAGAGCTAGTAGTGATTCTAAACATTGAGAATCCAATGACATGGTTTTGTGATAATAATGTTGTAATGTTGATCACAAAGGAACCAAAAGCTCACAAGAAGTCAAGGCACATTCTTTGTAAGTTCCACCTTATTAGAGAGTTCATCGCTAACAAAGAAGTTGAGATTGATAAAGTAGATACCAAAGACAACATAGCAGATCCATTCACCAAGGGACTAGCTCGGTCAGTTCTCGGTACACTAATCGAAGGGATGGGATTGAGATTCCATAATTGGTCCCTAGTGTAAGTGGGAGACTGATAGAGTTAGGAGTATGCCCTAGGAGAAATTTTGTAATTTATTGTAAATTATTAGATTTGTAATAAAATCTCGTTCGAAATAAAAGGTGTTTTTCTTTTTATTATATAATTATCATACTATGTTATGTTAGTTAATTATTTAATTTAAGTGTATTAAATGGAAAATCCTTAAATAATATGTTATGTGATACTAATTACAATGTATTGCAATCATGGGAAATTTATAACATTAAAAATAACATATTATTTTAAATATTCATAGTTAAGATGTTTTGAGATTGGATATTAATACATCTGTCGAGACTAGAGTATGCGTCGCTCTCCAAGTGTTGGGTAGTGTATTACTTATGGCTGTTGGGAACACCAAGAGGTTACATACTGATGGCTATTGCCTAACTATGGAATGACTCGATCGAAATTTCTATTCGTTAACACAACTAAGGTCAATCGGAGAATGAAGTGAATAGAAAATTTGTCTCCTCAGTTATATGAGGTTAGTATCACGGTCAACTATAGTAACCTCATAGTCAGAGTCTTTAGCGGAAGTAGTATGGCTAATGATAATTGCTATAATTGAACCAAGGACTTTGTGTTTGGACTAACTGAATTGAATATGGATGGTATTGGAATTTTGACCAAGACCAAATTCCATAAGTCCTCAATTGATATAGTTTTAATGAAGACAGTTGGCATAATCGTTACTACCTAGTACAGCATAAAATAGTCAAATTGGATTTTACTGAAAAGATGTGTAAGTGACGTATTCAGCCAAACTCTCACACAACTAGCAAAGTTGACATGTGAACGTTAATATTTGAATTATCCGATATTAATCGTTGACTGAATTTACACCATTGAGTCGCACAACCACAATGATGAATATTCCGAAATACAAGACAATTTAATTAATTTATAATCATTGTAAATTAATTATTATCAAATTTTATTTGATTTTTAGGTGCCATTAGTATTTAATAAAGAGCGTATATAAAAATGTATATATACGTATCGATATACGATATTGATAAATATTTAAATTTAATTTGAATCGATTAATCACAAACGGGTTTGAGAATTACTGAAGGTACATATAGACTCAATCATGGTCGACCTAGGGTGTGACGAGAGGAATGGTTAGAGTGTTCTGAATATTTTTGAATTGATATTAAAAGAATAAGTAAAGGAAGAAGAAAAGTCCTCTAGCTTTTCCTCTTCATAAATTCCTACTTAAACACATTAATGGTCATTATTTTTCTCCTCCTCACTTGTTCATTTTCAGCCGAAAATTCAATGGCTCTAGGGCCATAAAATTTCTAAAAGAAAAGAAAAAAAATCAAATGAATATAAGGTGGACTTGATCTCTATATTGTAGCAAAATTCAAAGGCTGATTCAATTCTATCTCGGAGTTATTCAGTCATTCAATGTGTGAATCTTAGGCTACTTCATAAGGTAACTATCCAATCTTATTTTGACTATATATTACATCATGTTAGTATAGTTTAGATCTTATATCTTGTACATTGAATGTATGCCTATGTTGTCTAATCCATTGCTTGCTGTTATTTTAGAAATTAATGTTTATTAAAAAAATCATAACAACATTGTAATAAAAATGTTTTCAACCATTATTAAAAAAACTTTCAGGTTTAAATCTATTTTTAATTAGTTCAAACAATTTTATAAGATATTATATATGTATATAAATATGTATATGTGTAAGTAAACAACATATATCAATTATTTAAGAATTATTTTATAAAATTAATTATAACAATATAAGAAAATCTATTTTTTGCAACACTTATTGGTAGCATTTGACAGCTGAATGCACAATAGCTATTTTATTCTTTATTTTTACTAAATTTTTTTAACCTAACGCCACCAAATATGAGTTCCTACCTATCCCACCCTAAATAGAACTTAATGTTACGCCTTTGTTTTCCTGGCCCGTTTCTGAAACACCCCACACCCCTTAATATACTCAAAAGGACACATTAAAAGGCGTGGTGCGTTGTAGGTATAACTGAAACTAGCAGAGACTAAGATTCACAAGACAAAAATAGGTAAAAACAGCGGAAACTAAATAATAACTTAATTAAAACAAAGTCTCATAATTACTTCATAAATGAGTCAAATACCAAATACAACATCCCTATCTCAAAACCCATCATGTCTTATGAAATAAAAATTCATAGTCTCAAAATCAGAATACGTAATATCCCTCATAATAAACTAGTGCATATAAGAACAAAAGCTAAAAATAAAAGTACATAGAAGAAATCTCCTTTAAGAAGAACTCCAAGCTGCAACAATCTACTAGCTTCTCACTTGATTGCCTAAGGGGGAAAAGGGGAAATAGAGGAGTGAGTCTGACTAAAAGTCTGGTGAATGATAGTAATTACTAGAGTCTTTAAGCAAGATAAAAGTAATAGACTCTACAACAGTTCTAGCATAAAGAAGGATAATAAATGGAAATAGGAAAGAGATAAACTAAAAATAAGTACGATTAAATATTGCTCAATTTATACGATAGGTTAACTTTGATTGTTTGCACTTGTTCTGATTTAATTAGGCTAAATTCCTAATCCTATAATTAGGATGTGACCCTAATTCAACCCTTTTTGATCGGCCTACTACTCCATAGACCTTACTGCGGACCAGCCGCTATATAACTCCCTACACAGCAGCCAATGGTATCTACAGAAGATGCACAGAGCAACTACTGTGGATCTGGACGACATATATAGCTCCCTACATAGAAGGCAATGGTGTCTACTAAAAACATCCATACTAAGCGCTTGGAACTCATAGCTATTACTTAGCACCTGCAATGGAAGTCACACGCGTAACTGCCACCATGCCCGTGCTACCTTTTGCTCCACCTATTGGGTCTTCTTATTACCTCCAACGCCCAGCATAAGTGTGCCCCTCATCCCACTTCGGGCTAATGTGAGATCACCGTGTGTCCAAAGAATCTATAGGGGAAATGTTGTTGGTACTGGCCCTTCATCCAAACAATATCTAGTTGCATCCCTTATCCAAATCCCCCGTGATTTAGACTTCTATTTAACCAATTACTACCATTCTTAGCATAAGCGTGCCCTAGGGAATGCTATTTGGTACAGGTCCTACTTTCATCTTTGCTTATTATCTTAGGTAAATTATTTAAATAAGCATGTACAGTTTTTTCTACTATCTGTGCTTATTAATTTATCCTAAGTCTAAAGATAAGCCTTATTTTGCTCTTTTTCTTATTATAACCTACGTTATAATCATGCTTATTACTTAACCCAAGGTCTAAGTGTGAAAATAAGCTTCTTTCATCTTTTACTTCATTTAGTTATAATTCTAAGTTATAACTATGCCAATTATCTTTAATTAGTCCAATTCTAATTATAATTAGGCGTAATTTCAGTCCAATTCCATTATTTATTACAGTCTTTATAATTTACATCTTATTTTCCTCATTCAATATTCTTACTTATAAAATCCGTATTCGCGTTTTATTTATTCTAATCCATACGCGAAGAAATAGGGGATGAAGAGAATAGACGCTTGCATAAAATCCAAAACGTCGAAAAATATGTAAATAAGAAATAAATAACAATAAATAAACTTAAATATTGTAAATAGACTGTAAATCAATAATAAGCTATGCTTAACAGTAATAAATTAACAGAAATAATACTAAAATTACTGAAAAGAATAGCTGAAAGGAAATAGACTGAAAATAATTGTAAAAATTGTAAATAAACTACTGAAAGGCTATTCCAAAAATCGTAGTGAAACTACAACCATTGGAAACCCTATTATTTTAAATTACTTAAAGAAATCTTAAAATAATTACAATCACTCACATCCGGTCCTAAGCTTTTCCTTTGGTCTTCTCGGATCCACTTGGAGTTGTAAAATAATTTAATTTATAACGACTTTCTCCTTTGGAAAAATTATTCCGTTTAGGGTCCTTCCTAGAAAGGTGAACCCAATTGGAGAAAACATAGAATGAGAAAAAGTGTTAGGTGTAGGGGTCTATTTATAGGTGTAGAAGTGGATCTCGGACCGTTGGATTTGGAGATTGAATAGGATGCAACCACATCATAGGCTGAATAGGAGCCATTAGATGCAAGAATGGTGGGACCGAATTAAACTAAAGGATGCAAAACATGTGTTCGGAAGCTGCTGATTCGTTCGAACGAATTAACGTTCGTTCCTCTGCTAAAATGCAAGGTGGGTCGACCGGGCAGTCGACCGCCCCCTTGCCCAGGTCGACCGGCCGGTCGACTTGACCATATATATATATTTTTTCATTTTTTTTGCTTATTTTGTTTATTTTATAACTTGGTCATATTAGCTCGGTTTCTGACGTTCCATATATGGAAATTGACCAGAAAATTACCACGGACACAATGGTCCAATTGCCGTAGCTCAATTCTAATAATTTCACAATAATATTTTTTATTTAGTTAATTAACAAGTTAATTATTACGGGTTAAATTTTGGGTTGTTACATTCTCCCCTCCTTAAGGGATTTCGTCCCCGAAATCTATAAGGATAAAATAATGTACTAAATGTTTTCATCCAATTCTACAACCAACTACTCAATCATCAACCATTCATCCATTGTCCTTAGAAAAAACTTTCTAATGAAATTTATGATACTTATGCAATTAGTGTAGTTCAAATGTTCCTAACTAATGCAAAAGATTAGGCAGTCCACTGATTCAGTCGACCTCCTTTTATGCAATCATGTCTGTGCCATGTATCCAAATGAATGCAAAAATTTCCTAATGATAACTGATAGTTCTATACGCGTGCTACAAACATCACTCAAATGCAACAATCAAGTGATAAACATCCATTTATAGCAACCATGGAAATAAAATAAAAATGCGCACACATCCATATGCGTATGCTCTGGTGTCCTAGTTAGGCTGATCCCTAAGGAATAATAGTGCCCAGTGTACCTATATGTGTCTGTAGCGTCCGCTAGCAAACACTTGCAACCACTAGCAAACATCATTCATAACATGTTCTATTAACATGTTTACATCAAATCCTACCATCCATAGGTTAAATCCTAAGTTCAACCCTCCCAAAGGATAATAAAGGAAAGAACCTATTCAAATCTAAAGATGGAAAAAGGAATTCTAAAACTTACCATCAAAAAGATGAGGATAGGAAGTACGAATCTTCTCCTCCGCTTCCCAAGTGGCGTCTGCAATATCATCTCCCCATCGCACCTTCACTAGTGGAACCTCCTTATTCCTTAGTCGCTTGATATCTCTTCCAACAATCTTCGTGGGGATACGCCGAATAGAAGCTTCCCTTTCTACCTCTACCTCCTCTAACTCACTAGGCTCTACAACCTCCACCGAGCCATGTAAGCACTTCCGCAAGTGTGACACATGAAAAACGTCGTGCACTCCTGCGAGCCTATCAGGTAACCTTACTCGGTAAGCCATCTTCCCAACTCTCTCTGTGATAGGAAATGGTCCAACAAATCTAGGGGCTAACTTTCCATTTGAGCTGAATCTTACCACCTTCCTAAGCGGGGATACTTTGATAAAAACTAAGTCTCCAACCTCAAACTCTAATTCTCTCCTCTGCCCATCCGCATACGACTTCTGTCTTGAGCCATCTTCATCCTTCGTCGAATCAAATCTACTCTCTCAGAGGTCTCCCTAACCATATCAGGTCCAAGTAATAACTTCTCCATAGACTCTACCGAACATGACGGGGACTAGCAAGGTCTCCCATATAAAGCCTCAAATGGTGCCATTCCTATACTTGTTTGGTAATTATTATTGTACGCAAACTCAACCAACGGAAGATGCTCCTCCCAAGTTCCTCCAAAGTCTAAAATGCACATCCGCAGCAAATCCTCAAGCTCCCTATTTACCCTCTCTGTTTGCCATCCGTCTGGGGGTGATAGGTCGTACTCAACCTAAGTTGCATCCCTAGCGCCTTCTATAAGCTTCTCCAAAACTCACTAGTGAAAATGGGATCTCTATCACTAACAACGCTAGAAGGAACTCTGTGTAGACGGACTATCTCTTGAAAATACAAGGATGCCAAATATGAAGTCGTACGCTTACTCTTAACTGAATGAAGTGAGGACTCTTGGTCAATCTATCAACAATCACCCAAATGCTAGTGTTCCCTTTCCTAGAATGGGGTAAACCATCAACGAAATCCATAGAAATACTGTCCCACTTTCACTCCGGCACATCTAAGGGCTGAAGTAATCCACTGGGCTTCTACTGCTCGGCTTTTACCCTTTGGCATATGAGACACTTAGCTACGAATTTTGCCACATCCTTCTTCATACCACCCCAATAGAACATCCTCTTCATGTCCCGATACATTCTGTCACCACCCGGGTGAATAGTCATACGGGAATGATGTGCCTCCTCCAAAACTGCTCTCAACAAGTCACCAGTGTGTGGAACAGAAAGCCTCCCATCTCTCCTAAGCCACCCTCTTCTATCAATGGAATAGCGTTGGAGATGTCTCGAGACCTCTCCTCGGCTAATCCTATCTATAATGTCCATGAGCTCCAAATCTTCCTGCTGCCTCGAGCGAATCTAATCCATAAGGGTAGGCCTCACCTCTAATGTTGCCAACAACCCGAGAGTAATGTCCGTAGAGGGCTTAAAATGAAAAGTAGAAATAAACTCCAAGCTCCTCCAATCTACGAACAAAGGACTAAGGGTTGCCTTCTTTCTACTCAATGCATCCGCAACCACATTACCCTAGCCAGGGGTATGAGCTATCTCAAAATCATATGAGGCTAAAAACTCCATCCACCTCTGTTGCCTCAAGTTCAAGTCCTTCTGCGAGAATAGGTACTTTAAAGACTTATGGTCGGTAAAAAGCTCAAACCTCTCTCCAAGCAAATAGTGCCTCCAAGTCTTAAGTGCAAAAACTATGGCAGCCAACTCCAAATCGTGGGTAGGGTAGTTCTTCTCGTGTGTCCTCAACTGCCTACTACCATAACACACTACCCTCCCTTCTTGCATCAACACTGCTCCTAAACCCGTTCCGCATGCATCAGTGTATACAGTGAAAGGCTTAGCTCCATCGGGTAAAACAAACACTGGTGCACTAGTAAGGGCTCTCTTAAGCTTCGTGAAGGAATCCTCACAATCCACGTCCCACACAAAAGCTTTATTCTTCTTAGTAAGGCGCGTGAGTGGTGCCGAAACCTTGGCAAAGTCTCTAATGAACTTCCTATAGTAGCTTGTCAATCCTAGGAAGCTCCTAACCTCGGTAACGTTCTTAGGGCCTTCCAATCTTGCACTGCTATAACCTTGGCGAGGTTAACAGTCAAATCTTCCTTCGAGACTATGTGCCCCAAGAAACGAACTTCCTCTCTCCAAAAATGACACTTCAAAAAGTTAAGTCTCAAATGATGACTACAAAGTGTGCGAAGAACTTCTTCCAAATGAACAGCATGCTCCTCCATATTCTTGGAAAATACCAAGATATCATCCACGAATACCACCACAATCTTATTTAGGACATTCCTAAAGACGTGGCTCATCAAATCAACGAAATAGGCTGGAACATTGGTTAGCCCAAAAGGCATAACCAACCACTCGAAGAACCCGTATGGTGTCCTAAAGGCAGTCTTATCTATGCTGTGATCAGCGACTCTAACCTGACGGAATCATTTAAGATTCAACTGGTTCATTCGGTCATATGAGATAAAACTATGGGATGCACCGGTATCAAATAATACTCTAACAGGAATATCAGAGATGGATAGTGTACCTTACAACACATGCTTTCCTTTTGGGTCCATAGAAGTAGATGGTATTCCCTTACTTGTAAAAGCTTGTCATTGTGATCCCTTCTTTGGAAAAGGGCACTAGTTCTTCATATATCCACGTTTATGACAATTGTAGCATAACGGTGGATTAGTCTCCGGGCAACTATTTGCAAAGTGGTTCATTTTGTTGCACTTATAACAAAAGATCTTGGTCAAGTCTAACTGCTTGTTCTTTGCTGGAGCTCCACCTCCAGGCTTCTTTCCCGACCACTTCTTCTTCCCTTTGCGCTTGAAAAATGGCTTACTAGCAACTGGTATCACCGATAAAGGTTAGGCATCAACTGTTGGCAATACTCCCTATTGAACTCCTTGCTCAATATCAAGCTTAAATCTCAAAGTCATACTGATCAGATTGGTAAAGGTACCATTGAGATGATTGATCATTTTTTGATTAAATTCTAGTCGCATTCCTTTCACGAACATTTCATTCTTTTTTAATGGTGTATCAATCAATCTTGGTCCAAAGCAGGACAATGCACTGAACCTATGTTCATATTATGCCACTATGATCTCACCCAAATCCATAAAACTTCTGACAACTGAGTCCTCCCGGCCTCAGGGATAAACTGAGCTTCAAATACTTCCTTAAACTGTGCCTAAGAAAAAATTTCTTCTAGTGTATTCATGCTGGCTGAATCCCACCAATCCATTGCTGCTTTCCAAAGCTAACGCGATGCCAATAATCTCAATCTAGCATCTCCCAACTGAAGATCCCCAAATATCCTTTCATAAGAGCGGATCCATGTCTGAACTCCTAAAATATCTTAAGTTCCATAGAAAGGCTTACCACCTAAAGCGGTGTAATTCTTACATAAGGTCGCAAAGTTCTAAGGCGGCTGAACTTGCATCACTGCTTTATCTATCACCTCTACAACCGGCTCATTTCTAGGAGCTCTTCCATTTGTAGCCATGCTAGTTATAGATCCTCTCCCTCTTCTTCCTCTTGTACTCATTTTCAATGACCTGGATAAACGACATGTATCATTAGAATACAAAGATACGGTTAAAGGTGATAAAAGGGAAACCTACAATAAAGGATCTAAAACAAAACTTTTAGGGGAGAAAAGGAAACACTCATTCAAGATTAACTCATTCTAGGGCTCTACTCACCCTATCTCTAATGAGTTGTACCCCAATCAAACTAAGGTGTTCGCTCAACTGAAGCTCTGATACCAACTGTGACGACCCAACTTTTTGGCCCCTAGGAATGACACTTAATACATCCTCAGTGTTCGTGTGTCGCTACCCAAGCATTAGAAAGATGAATTGTCGTGGGGTAAATAAAGAATGAAATAGAAAACCTCAGAATGAAACTGCTAAATAAAACATAACAGTAAATAGTACATCAGGTTACTCCTTAAAGGGAGTTATCAGAGATACACAAAAGTACTACAAATCAGCCTAGGCAGTTATAACATTCTGCCTTTACAAATGCTGAAACAAAATACACTTACACAAACTAGATAATACATTGGAATAGATAACTAAGAAGATGAAAGCCTCCTGCTCAGAAGCCATCTTCAAAAGTGCCCACAAGACCTGCTACTCTTGGACTACTCGAATAAAATGAGTATCTGAGAGTTTAAGGAAAACAAACAACTCGGGTCAGATGGTATGTCTGGTATGAGTAAAACTTTAAACAACAGGTGCGAAATTAAACGCAAACATCTGAGACCATGCCGCTGAACACGGAATGGGTTTACTCCCACATAAATTAACACCCAAACATAAAGAATGGATAAACAATTGAACTCTGTAAAGAGTGGCTGACTCTTCCCGATGCAAATAAGGAAAAAAATTTGAAGGTTCGAATCAAAACAAAAAAGGAAAATCTCTAACAAATGACTAGGAAGGTGCACCCTCCCTTGAAGTATACCTCTAGTAATATACTTCTGAGAAGCTCATTTACTCTGTGACACTTCTCACACAATACCAAGCCAGACCCTGCCAAACCTTACCGAGTATCCAATATTTTACATCTAATAGCGCTACTGAATCTAATCTAAATGATATGTGAAAGTATCTTGATGGGAGCAACCCTACATAATTTGGCTTCCTCTCGCGCTTTGGATTTAGTCATTTCCGACAAAGGATATCAATGCTCAACGGAGCAATAATCATCTTAGAATGACGAAAATAAAGAAGCTGAAGTAACCAATAGCCAAGAAACCAACTATCGAGGATATAAAACGATCATATATGGAAATTAAGTCTTGTATGCTTACTACCACTCATTGAATTCAAACTTGTACAATTTCTTGGTTAACAATAATACCAGACAAGTCAATATAGTGTTACCTCAAAACCATGTCTCACGGTTATTCTTAACTTTTAAAATAGCGACAAGTCTACTTGTTCGATGTTTAGTGCTAATTATACAAATAAATCGTTTCCATATAAGTGAATCGCTTTATGGAAATTAATTCAATTCCATAAACAATTCAAGCCTTTTCTTTTTAAAAACCCAAATTCATACTTGGCTTCACTACAAGTATTGGCTTTAAACACTTTGTTAAAAGAGTTTACTAGCTTTGAAACATCATTATAAAAAGGATTTAACAACTTAAAACATTCTATTACATTAATAAATCCACTTTAAAACTAAGTTGATTAATTAACTTCAATAACCTTTAATTTAAAAAGGGTAAATCACCTCTAAAATATCATTAATTAAATTAATTAATAATATTTAAATATAATTAATTAATTAATTATCATTATTTAAAAGTGATTAATTAATTTAAATCTTTATTTAAGGAAAGATTAATCAAGGTTAAACAGATTTATTAACTTTTAAAAGTCATTAATTAAAAAGATTAATTAATTTAAAAATATCATTAGTAAATTGATTATTTAACTTTAATCCATCATTATTAAAAGATTAATTAGCCTTAAACATCATTAAATAAAATGATTAATTAAATTTAAAACATCATTAACTAAGTAATTAGTTAATTTTAAACACATCGTTAAGAAGTTAATTAGTTAACCATCATCCTTATTAATTAATTAATCAAATAAAATTAAATAATCATTATTAAAATAATTAATTGTTTTTGAAAACATCATTAATCAAACACTTGCTTAACTTGTACAATAATTCTAAGCACGATAATGAAACCAAACTGTTTCGATAAAAGGTGAATTTCCAAAAGTGCCGATATAGCGACTTTCGCTATACGGGCGGTTCGGAATTCAAGTTTATATCATTTGCAATACAACCACACATCACATAGCAAGGGTATGAGCATATATACATGGTGATTTACAATAATGCAACATATATCAAGCATTTATTAACAAAGGCAGAAATCTAACTAATAAAATTTCATATGTCTTATGATTCACTTACTACTTTTCAAAGCGACTAACTTTCAAGCAACAAACCAATCCAACAACCAAACTATTATTTCACCAATACAACAAGCATTCAATAGCTATAACACAAATATAGTTTGAAACATTTGGTTTGAAGGTGGAACCTTTTACTTACCAAAACGCTTACTAACTTTACCGAACTTGCCTAAACTCTTAACAACTTGCCTTAAATTCAAAATATGACCTAGTGTGGGCTTGTAGAGTGCAACATGGCATGACCAAGGGCATAAATGGGCTTGGCCTTGGAGTTTTGAGGTGGGATAAATGGCTTTTCTTTTGGTAGAGGAGTGTTTGTATATGAATATATGGAGTTTAACTTGATTTTTAGATGTGTATTCACTAGTTTTTGGCTTAGGGATTTCTTTTGGAAGCCATGGAAGTATTCATGTATATGAAGAGAAAAGAAATGAAGATAAAACCAATATGTAAAGTAGAAAATGTGTGGAGATGAGGAGTATTTATAGGCAAAAGAAACGAAGAGGTGAATAAAATAGCTTAAACATTGAATAATATAAAGTTTTTATGTGTTCATGCTTTCCATACCCCTCCACCTCACCTAGTACACACACACATCTATCTCCCCCCTTTATCATGCCTTAGGTACTTGTTTAGGTTATGGTTAGGGTACTTAATTAATTTAATTTCCTAATGTTATTTAATGTATTTTTCTGCATTTGATGTCAAATCAAGTTTTATATTTAAACTAAGCTTGATTATTAACTTTAACACATTGATTATCTTATCACATGACATATATGCATGTGTGTTGCATGTGTATATGACTGATACAAAAATGTGCACAACATTTTTGACGATTTTTTGATGCCGAAATTTCGAAATTTCAAAAAATGTTTTTCAGTCACATTTTCTATTTTTATTTGAACTAATTATTTCAGTAAACAAAATTTGAAAATGATTTTAATATCATTAATTAATATTTAAAACATGTTTATTTGGTTATTAAAATCCATTAGTTAAATATTAAAAAATGGTTTAAATATTCAAATACAAAGCAATTAATTTACGGGTCAGTACACCTAAACTCTTGGGTGCTTAAATTTGAATGGGCAACCAAGTAGTTCAGGTCTTTCGCAGATTCATTTTTGAGGAGCTTGGAGCAGGTAGCTTCATCGATAGCTAGTTATTTCCTTATTTCCGCTGTATTATATGTATATTGTATTGGTAGGTAGGGACAAGCTGTTATAACTGTCCTAGGTAGAATTTGATATTGATGTACTATTTTTGAAATGACTTGTAAATATTGTGTTAAATGATATATAAAGTTCCATTGCGTTGTGAGATTCTATGTGGTTTAGTTTTCTTCTGTTTTATCTTTCTTTCTTTTACCCCTAATGACCTATCTTTCAAACGACTAAATGATCGACATGCGAATACCTAGGATGTATCAAGTGTCGTCTTTGGTAGTAAGAAAGGCAAATTGTTATATTTGGTGTCAGAGCTTAGGTTGATCGAACACCTTGGCTTTGGTGGGGAAAACTCATTAAGAGATATGGTAATGGAATGCTTTATTATGAGTTTGAGTGTGTTATATATATGAGTGTGTATTTATTAATGCATAAAAATGATTTATATTGTGTTGGTTTTTTTGTTGGGTGGCATATGAATTCTGGTCGACATGCTTGATCAACGTTGTCGATAGGGTTTCCTAAGCACTTAAATAAGGCCAATCGTCACGATATGGTTTTAAAATTGGTAAATGAAATAATTTTACTTGGGATTATATTTCTTATATAAAGGAAATTTTTGAAATTTATATGGTGTTGGTATGGGTGTTGGTTGGAGGAATGAGGATGTTTTATTTAATACCAGTTGTAGCAATACCTTTCCCAAAATAGTCTTACGTGGAAGAGTATTCTAAGGATATCTTTTATTTATCAGGTGATAAGAAATGAACACTGATAGGAGGATTGGATCATTTGAGGAAATAACTCCTGAATAGCCTCGTATCGACTTTTAATCCTTATGCAAAGATTTTTCTAATTTAGGAGGAAAGCCATTTAAAGGCACGGAATCAGTTATTGAAGTCCTGGATTGGCTTCATTCTTGCGACAAGATTTTCAAGGGATTGAATATCTTGGACTATGCAGTTAAAGTGCTCAGCAGAATCAAAGCGGCGGAAGTGCAAAAAGTCATAGTAGGGATGCAGCGAGGATATAGCGGGATATAGCTGATGACTCTAAAATAGCATATAAAACTCGTACTTAATATTTTTACAAATATATAAATGGTAATTAAATGAAATATTAACATTCAATTGAATTATAATTAATACATAAATAATTTTAAATAAAAACATGTGCGGATACATTGTAAATAAACGTAAAACTGTTATATAACATAATTGAATTTAGTAGAATATTAAAGTATTTTCATTTCTGAAAATATATTAAAAATTCAATTAAATAAATTAATTTCATAATTTTTATAATGTATAAATATCATTTTTCAATTCATTTCTTTTAAAGAAGATATAGCGGAAATAGCAGATTATAGCGGGAATAACGGGATATAGCGGAGCTTAAAGCGAAAAGGCTATATTTGGGGCTATATGGAAAATCGTAGCGGTAGAAATCCACTATAAGATATACCAGGGTTATAGCGGGGCATTAACTACACAGATCTCGGATGAGCAGAAACGCTTCTTAGCGTCTTGGTAGTTACAAGATGGAGCGGCTGCATGGTGGGATTCCATTACAGCTAGTGTTCCGGAGGAAGATTTTTCTTGGACTCGATTTAAGGAGGTGTTTGAAAGTCAGTTCATACCCTTAGTAGGGAGAACCCATTTATATATAGATTTCTTGGAGTTGAAGCAAGGAGATGGGTATGTTTCGGAGTATGAAACTAAGTTCAATGAGTTGTCACATTTTGGACCGAAACTCATTAATACTTCCCTCAAGAAGAATGAGATGTTCGTAAAGGGAATGAGAGAAGAGTTTCAAGATAGAATGACTGCACACCTAAAAGGATCTTTCGTAGACCTAGTGGATATGGCTCTGCGTTATAAAGCCCTCGAGGAGAAGAAGTCGTTAGATGTCTCAAGTATTAGCGATAGTAGACCAAACAAAAGGAAGTTCAAACCACAAGGGAAAGAGAAGTGGAAAGGAAAGTCAAAAGGAGAAGATCAAGAGAACAAGTTCAGGGATTACAAGTGCAATTTTTATAAGAAAAAGGGCCACATTTCGAAGTTCTATAAGGATTCCAGAGCGCACAATCAGCAAATAGAGCCTACTTCTTCAATGGTCCAAAAGATGACTTGCTTTAATTGCCACCAACTTGGACATACGGAAAGGGATTGTCTACTAGTGCAAAAGGGGGAACAAGCCAAGGTTTTCACTATTAAGGGTGAACCATCAAAATTAGCAGAGGTGAAAGGGGAGGGGGATTTGGAAGGTATGTTAATTTTAAATGGCACTTTTGTCCATGTCCTGTTTGATACCGGAGCCTCCCATAGCTTTATTTCTAAAGAATTGGCTGATAGGTTAGAACTAACCCTAAAATTTGTAGAGACCCCTATTTGTGTGACCAACCCTATAAGGGGTACGACTAATCTATGCATGGTCTATGAAGATGTATGTGTTACATAACTACCCCACCATTTTTCATGCAACATGTTCGTCCTATATTTTAAGGGGTTCGACGTTTTAATTTGGTATGGATTTTCTACCAAGGAATAGAGCTATCCTAGATTGTGATAGAGGAACAGTGTCCTTGAAAACCAAATTAAGGAAGTTTATTAAAGTATCTTGTGAAGAGCCTAAGACAAGAATGGAAAGTTTCTTATATACCCTTGAATCATCGTAGGAAAATTTAAAGTCAACTTTGGTTGTTAGAGATTTCCCAGACGTTTTCAAAGAAGTAAATAGACTACTCTCAGTCTATGAAATGGAGTTCAATATAAACATATTCTCTGAATGGAAACCTTCCATGCAGTCTAAGCATAAGATGGCTCCAAGGGAAAGAAGCAAGTTAATGAGTCAGATTGAGGAATTATTGAGTAAGGGTCTGATCAAGCCAAGTAACTCGGATGGGGGAGAAGATGTGTGTTTTGTGGCGAAGTCGGATGGTTCGCCAAGGATTTGTGTGGACTACCATGAATTGAACAAGCAAATGTATAAGAACGGATTTCCCTTACCCAGCATAGAGGAGGGGTACAAACTACCGAAGGATGCTAGAATATTCTCGCATATGGATCTAGACATGGGACTTCACCAACTAAGGATATCCGAATATGACACATTTATGACAGCTTTTAAAGGGCCGGATAGTTTCTTTGAGTGGTTGGTTATGCCTTATAGGCTAGCCAACGCACCTTCCCATTTTGTGTATGTTTTGGGACGAGTTTTTAGAGATATACATCATAAGTTTATGTGGG
Organism: Allium fistulosum; assembly: GCA_030737815.1. NCBI lineage: Eukaryota > Viridiplantae > Streptophyta > Magnoliopsida > Asparagales > Amaryllidaceae > Allium > Allium fistulosum. Next base: position 98,736,027 of record CM060906.1, on the reverse strand, counting down.
TCTCAACTGATGGTATCCTTATTTATTCCAAAACTAAGGGGGATCACAAGAACCACTTGGAGGTTATGTTGGAATTATTGAGGAAATACGATTTGAAGGTTAAATTCTTTAAGTGTCACTTCTGGAATTCTAAAGTAAGACTCCTAGACATGTAGTGTTAGAAGATAGTATAAGAAGGGCTTGTCCTGAGTCATGAATTTGTTGTTGTATGTGTATATTGTATGGTGTATGCATTGTTTTTCTATGGATGCTTAGTGTATGACTTTGTATGAATTTCATGGTATATAATATATGACTTTTTGGGATTAATGTGAGTTTTACATTATTAGCAAATTTCAGGATGAAATTTCTTTTAAAGAGGAAGAGTGTAACGACCTAGAATTTCATCACTTTAAAATAGGTTATTTAAATATATTTTAAATAATACATAAATAGATTTTAATTACCAAATAAACCTATTTTAATTATTTACTAATGATGGTAAAATAGTTTCAAAATTTGTTTACTAATATATTAGTTCAAATAAAAATTGAAAATGTGACCAAAAATCGTGTTTCAAATTTACGACTTTTCGACATCGAAAAGTCATCGGAAAACGTTGTGCACATTGTGCACATTGTGTAACATATGTACACATATATATTCATGGCATAGGATAATAATAAGATTTTATTTAGGTTTAAATAAGTGTTAGGTTAAGATAATAGTGATATGACTAATTATGAAATAAAGTTTAAAAGAAACTATATATATATAAAGTAAGATATCATATTTTACCAAACCTTAAGTAATCGTCCAAGTACACAACATGACCTTCCTTGATTTAGCGGTATGTGAGGGGGTGACCAACGTATGCACTTGATGGAGAGGAGGAACACATGGCACAATTTGAGTGGAGGGCAAGTCCTTTAGGGTCATTTAGGTAATTTTACATTTCTATGCCTATATATACCACTACACTTCATATTTCTCACTTTACATTCTTATTTCTTCATTCCATTTCTAACACTCTTCATGCATACTGTTACTTCCATAGCTACTAAAATTATTTTCCTAAGTTAAAAGGCTTGCTTACATACTTCAAAACCGTATCTAAACTCCTTGCTTCACTCCAAACATCACTCCTCTTCAAAACAAACCCCAACATCCCTTGTTTGCACCAATGCTGAGCCCACTATAGCCTTAGGTTGAGCCAAATTTGTCCCTCCAAGACTACACAAGTCCATATTTTTAAGTCAAGGCGTAAAGCTAGGATCGTATCCAAGTTCGGTGGAAGTTAGGCTTACTTTCGGTTCACTTTGGTGAGTAAAGTTTTATTTTTAAACCTAAATAACTAACTATATAAAGTTGTATAATTATTGGTTAACTATGATGTGTATTTGTGTAACAATGATATGTATGGTGTATGCATGAATATGTGTGGATTTGGTGATGTTTGCTTATGTATAAGTGTGGTTAGTCGACTTTGATTATAACTTGAAAGTTGAGAGTTAGTTAGTAAGTTAAAATACTAATCTTACTTATGGTTGTGTTGTGATGAGATGATATGATATTGATTTGGGATATTGCCTTTGATGTATGTTTGTTCAGGACTTAAAGTTAGCAATTTGCTACTAAAGCGACCTTAGAAATCCCTTTTGTCGAGAAGTTTGAAATCGGTTTTAAACGATTTAAATTTCAAAGTTAGATCTTTGTTTTTGTTTTCAATGGTTTGCCTTTATGTTTTCAAAGTGTTAAAAGTTCAAAGTTGAAGTTTTTAAAACTTAGGAGTCCAAATTTCAAAAAGTGAAATCATGGGTCCGTATAGCGATACTCGTTATACGTGCAGTTCGTGAAAAATGAACTAATCTTCCAAATCTTAAGTTTTTACACTTAGAAACTTTGTAGAAAATGTTTTCTAACCTTAGTTAAGATATTTAAAGGCAATTAGTAAGTTTTTAAATAAATTATTTATTTATTGATTTAGTTAATTAAGTAATTAAGAAAGTAATTAGCACTTATTCATTAATTAACAAGATTGTTTATACTTAATTGTTATTCAATTAAGTTAATTATAATTAGTTAAGAATTAAAGTTGATTATTATTTAACTGTTAATTTGAGATTAATTAATGATTTAATGATATGTTTAAGATAATTATTTATTATTTATTTAGAAAGGGGTTTTATTAATTAATTATTGATTAAAGTTAATCAAGAGTTAATGAGAAATTAATTAAAGTTTAATTACTTTAATAAGAGTTTAATTTCTATTTAATATAGGTTTGATTCTAATTAACAATGGTTTTAGTTATTTTAAAAATTACTTTGAGTTTAAATATTCAGCTTTGTTTTAAACTGTTTCTTTTTCAAATTTTATTTTGTCGCTTACCCTTAAGTAACCCCTTATGACTAGAAAACCAAATGACATCTACTAGCAGAACAAAACACCATTCAGTTATTATAAATACTTGGACATTACCCATATAATGGATTGATTGATTGGTTGTGACTGAATGATTCCCTTTGCTTATTGCTTGCTAATACAAATACCCATGTTAACTTGTTAAGTAGAACCAAATTAAAAAGATCCCTTGTGGTCACTAAGCCTTTGTTCGATTTTGTGAAGTTAAATATTTTATTTTCTCTCTTTGATAATGGTTTTCAAAGTTATTCCATTTTGAATAAGATATTTAAAGAATGATTTGGCAAAGGTTTATTAAAGGTATTTCAAATACTGAATTTGTGTATCAAAGGAAACTTATTTGAGTTAGGTCTAAAAAGGAGTATATAAAGGGTTTGGGTAGTTACAAAGGAATTTATATAGATGGTTTTGAATATTTATAAAGAGTTTTATAAATGAATTTGGAAGTTCATAAAGTGTTTTTGTAAACGGATTTGGGTCTATAAGCAAAGAGATTTCATGACTAAAATAGATTAGTTTAAAAGGGTTTTTGGTGGAAATAAATTATAAAAAGAATTTGAGATTTGGGTTTCTCAAAACTGACCTTTTAGAAATGGTGGTATAGGACCTCCGTTCCACACTTAACACCAAAGGAATAGTGTTTAGCATTATTCTTATCTCCAATTTAAATAACGTTGTTAAAAATCCTCTTTAACCTGATTTGGAAATAAGAAATCTTCACAGATGTTTTGTGAATATACTTATGTCAGTGAGATAAGTATATGAATGTTTTGATAAACGTTTTAGAAAGAGATTTAATAAATGAAAGTTGTGTTTTAAGGCTTAGTTGTTGCTTTGGGTAATTAAATCTCTAAGTTTTTGTTGTGCATTTGATAGTTAAATACCAACTATCAGATCATGGCCAGTTTTGACTCAAGAAGTATAATTGTAAATTCGAGTTCCCCGACGAGGACTCGAATACTTACTTCGAAAAGAACCGGGAATGAATCAACCAGAAATTATCGGTTGTTGGTTCGGGGAGGCTGGGATCGTATATATTCTCTGAAAACCACTTCAGACCAACATATGCATTTTAGTGGAAGACATCCTAATGATGATTGAAGATGGAGCTCTTGAAGTGCAAGGGCTACTTGCTACTAATCCTGAGGGTGATTCCAAAATGGATGTAGTGGAAGTAGTGTCTTCGGTTTCGTTCAGACTTAGAACGAACTTGTATGGATGAATGCTGGCATTGCATTTCTGCCTGAAGAGTAGTGTTAGCATTCTAAGAATATTGCTAAATGTTAAAAGCATAGTGTAACAACCCGCATATTTATCGATTTTGTATTTAAATATTTTATTTAAATATTTTATCGTTAATCGGATTTTGGTCCAAAAGCTACTTTTTGCATACGGTCAAATTAGGACTCGAGACCACTTCCATTGAGTTCAAAATGACGTTTGCGATCTTTTTGAGCGTAAACTTCGATATGTTTGGAGTAAGTGGAATTTTCGTCACTTTTCCCGCTTTTGACTTTGGTTTGGACTGCACCTTCATTAAGCTCAGCCCAACCCCTCCACTTCATAACTTCATCTCTTTACTAAACATTCAAGCTTCTTCAAAAATGGTGGTGGGAAAGGGAAATTAAAACTCCAAACTCAAATTCAATTGCAAATCCAACTTTCAACTCCAAATTCAAGTAGAAGATAGTGGATTCAAGCTTTGGATTGCTTCTCCTTGCTTCCAAGCTCCATCTTCATCCATTTTAGTGAAAAGGTGAGATTTTTAATCTCACATCTTTCCTATAACTGTCATTGGACTGTTGGGAATGATTCCCTATCGCATTTGTATGAACATTTGCTTTTGGTTTGGAGTGGATTGGCGAAAAGCCCCATTTTTCAGTGTTTTTGGTGATTTTCTGGCACTAGGTCATTCTGGAATGTTAGCTCGCCTGGCTTTAGGTCGTTTCCGACCTATTATCACTCGGCAAACGCTAGGTCGCTCGTCCTAGTATAAGTCGTAGGTCGCTTGGAGAGGTTAGGTCGTAGGTCGCTCGGCTTCGTGAAGCCACTAGGTCGCTCGGCTCCTCCCTGTTAGGTCGCTGGCCTTAGGTCGCTTCCTCCTTTAGGTCGTTTGACCTATCTGCTTTTAGGTCGTTCGACAATTAGGTCGTTCGATAGTTTTAGGTCGCTTGCGAGTTAAGACTTAGGTCGTTTGGCCTTTATAACGTTAGGTCGCTCGCGTGTTATTACTCTAGGTCGCGTGGCCATCCTGCTTAGGTCGCAAGGCCACTAGGTCGTTAGGCCTTTGACTCTTTAGGTCGCGTATCCCCTTAGGTCGCTGGACCTCTTAGGTCGCTCGCCTTTAGGTCGCTACCGTTAGGTCGTTTGGCCTCCGATTTTAGGTCGTTAGACCTACTTCTGTTAGGTCGCGTGATCACGTAAGTCGCTCGATCTTGCTTAGGTCGTTGGTTCCCTACAACCATTAAGTCGCGCTCACTTAGGTCGCTCGGCATCTTCTCCTTAGGTCGTTGCACATTAGCTCGACCATGCTAGGTCGCGAGGCTTATAGGTCGCTCACCCCTGTTGTGCCGCTTCACTGCTTAGCTCGGCCTTGTTAGGTCGTTCACCTCTTTTGCCGTTACTTCCTTTAGGTCGCTCGGCTCTGGTTACCACTAGGTCGCTCGGCACTTGATTCCACTAGGTCGTTTGACCTATATGACTTAAGGTTTTATGCACTTTAATTCGACCATGTTAGGTCGCAAGTATATTCCTACTTTGATGGTTTTGGGATTGTTTTCTTTGGACTTTACTCACGTCTTCGAACGTGAATTTATGTGATGCGATTTGTTTCAACAATCGTTTTATGACTTGTCACTCTAAAGATATTAAGGTTTCAATACTAGTAGTAAATATCAAAGCTCTTTCAACAAAACGTTTTCAACTCTATTTTATTACAAAGCTCTTTTCCTAAACCATTTTCCAATCTATTAGTATATACAAGCCTTTACTTCACTCGGATGATAAATCGAATTAAATGACTTAGTAAAACGAGTGGTATGAAACGCTTGAGTTCACTTCGTCGGTTAGCTCTTGGACTTGTTCGATTGAACACTTTTTGTGACAATATTCTAGTGAAGATTTACAGCTTATTCGTAAATATTTAAGTTAAGCAAGTGGTTATGGGACATGAAGCTAAACTCATATATTTACTAGCTTGGTGTGATTGACACTTCCTTATGATCATGACGATCATTTTTGTGATTTAGACTAGCGATTGAGCGATGTCTCTTTGTCTGCGAGGGAGACTAGACCCCGCTTTTGTGATGTTTCGCCATCACTTATATGGGGTAGCACCCCATGGTCTTCGGGCCATTTCTGTGTGGAAATTTAATGGATAGCTTCCATGAGATAGCTTCTCGTCATGTGTTATATGCGTTGGTGAGTTTTCATGCTCCCGTTCATTTGTTAGGCCCCCCCTTTTTATGTGTTTTCTGGATTTCTGGTGATGATTTCTGGAATTTGTGCTTCACCAATTTTCATGATTTTCATTGATATGATATCAGTTTTTGTGCATTGGTGAATTTATGTGTTATTGACTTGTTATGAATACAAGTTTAGGGTATGATACCCTATTTTATCTTTGAGAAGATTCTTGTGATATTGATTAATCTTTTTTTGATTATCATTTACATACTTATAGTAGTATGCTGTTATGGTTACATGTTCATGCCATGTTATTTATCCTATACCTTATCATCTGATATTTATAGCTAGACTGATCCGTTTATTATTTTCTTATAAATAATACTCGGGTCAGACCAAGATGTTACAGGTGCTTCTGCTTGACTTCTCTCCAGAATTATTTTGATTTTTGGCTAACTACATAGATTAGTAGTTTCTGGATGTACACACTTTACATATAGACTTTATGTTGTGTACTTATTCTTTTGTATAGCACATATTGCTATTATTTTGTATTATCGTGGATCTTTTTGACCACTACTCTGATGTACACTTTCATGTGTTATATACATATTCATATCTTCTTCCGCCTTTGTGATATGGATGTCTGTGACTGATTTATGTTACGTTTATTTCTATGTTTGTTTTCGAAGATTATTTATAGCCACTATGTGATAGCTTTGGGTTTGTTTCGGTATGTCGGACTTCCTCCTTTAACGAAGTTCATTCTAATCTATCTGACATATCGGAGCTCGCTCAAAGAAGTTACATGGATGGTCGCTCCTTAATAGCCTTATTCTCCGTGCTAGTTGACAGCATTACACCATAGTGTTCTTGGCTAGCGTGAGTATAGAGGTGGGGCGTTACAGCTTGGTATCGGAGCCAAACTTCGGAACAATGTAGAATAACTTAACAAGGATCATCGTCCTAAGTCCACCTTAGGAGTTGTGTTTCAGGATTTAGTTCGAGTCTTCGAACCGATTCATCCTGTTTTCTTTATGATTCCTTGTTTCATCTATCAAGATTGCTTGATATTCATTTGGTGAATAACCTTTTTCTTCTTCTCTCTTTCTTAAAGAAGAGAATGTCTAGACCAGGCCGTCCCAGAGCTGGGCCATCTACTGTTACTCCCCGGGATGGAGTTTTTATGACAGCTCAACAGCTTCTTGATTTAGTAAAGAATGCTCAAGCAGCTGGTCCTAATCAGGAACCTACTCATCCTAAGTCTGGATTTGCACGTTTGTGCAACGATTATACCAACTTAGGTGGGAAACCGTTCAAAGGTTCCGAAACTATTATTGAAGTCCAGGCTTGGTTAAGAACGTGCAATAGAATCTTTTCTCGCATGAATATTGTCGATCTTCACCGTGTTCAGGTGGCTTCCAGTATGCTCCAAGAAAGAGCACTGGATTGGTACGAGCTCCTCATTTCTGAAATTAATGAAGCTGATCTCACCTGGGAGCAATTCCAGGAACGCTTCGAATTAAAATTCATACCAGAAGCAGAGAAAGTGACATTGGCTCGACGTTTCATAGACCTTGTTCAAGGTGAATCTTCCATGATAGATTATGTCGCATCCTTCGAGTCACTGTCTAAATATGGGGTTGAATACATCAACACCCTATTGAAGAAGAACCAGTGGTTCGTCTATGGCTTAAACAAGAATCTCAAGAAGCCATTACTTCTAAAGTTAGAAGTTCCCTTCGACCAACTTATTGATATCGCTCTTCGTCTTGAAGAGGCTGATAAGGACAGTGATGTTGAAATGGTGGCTTCCAAACCAAACTTCAACAACAAGAAGAGGCCAAATAAATTCAAAGGTCCTTATCCCAACAAAAAGGGTAAACAAGCAACTCCTGCTGCAAAGGCATTTTCCCCCAGTGATAAGAAATGCTTCAACTGTGGTGCTAAGGGCCAATTTTCGAACAAGTGTTCAAAGCCCCGCTCTTGCCGCTATTGTAAAAGTCCAGATCATTTTATGCACCAATGCCCTAGGCTTCAAGACAAGGAGGGAAAGTTAAACGTTGCTCAAGCCCCTGGCAACACATCTCGCGGTCAAGGTATGTCTCATTCTGTCCTTGATGGCATTATTATATTTCATGATCAACCTATTAGAGTTCTCTTTGATACGGGTGCATCCCATTCTTTTATATCAAAGGAACTTGTCAATACTTTTTCTTTAAGTGTTGTTGCTTTAATGACTTCTTTAAGAATTGTGAATCCGGTTGGTGGATCCGTAACTCTTAGTTTACTTTGTAGAGACGTGGAGATTATTTTGTGTGATTTTTCTTTCCTAGCCGATTTGCATGTCATGCGTTACTTAGGCTTTGGAATGATTTTGGGTATGGATTGGCTTACTCGTTATGAAGCTCATATCCTATGTCCTGAACGGACTATTTATCTCCGTCATCCGCAATCTGTTAACCAGATTTCTATTGTTCTTAAAGATTCGGATTCCGCTTTGGTTGCATCTTTATATTCTTTAAATCCTCGTGATGATGATAATGATGACGAGGAGGATGTCATTTCTCTTATTCGCATCGTTCGTGAATTTTCCGACATCTTTGAGCCCGTTTTAGGATTACCACCTAAGCGAGCAATCGAGTTCAAAATTAATCTTATACCTGGAGCTCAACCTATTACCCGTCCTCCTTATCGCATGTCCAATAAGGAGAATGAAGAGATGCGCAAACAATTATCCAAGTTAGAGAAGAAGCAACTTATTCGCTCTAGTTCCTCGCCTTGGGGAGCTTCAGCTATTTTCGTAAGTAAGTCCGATGGTACACTTAGGCTTTGCGTCGACTACCGCAAGCTTAATGACCTTACTACTAAGAATAAATATCCTTTACCTCGGATTGATGATCTGTTTGATCAACTTAGTGGTGCTAGAGTCTTTTCGCAATTGGACTTGGCTACCGGTTTCCATCAGCTTCGTATTGCAGAGGATAGTATTCCTTTGACTTCTTTCCATACTCATTATGGATCTTATGAATGGCTAGTTATGACATTCGGTTTAACGAATGCTCCGGCTTATTTCGTTGACCTCATGAATCGAGTTTTCAAAAATTTCCTCGATCGGTTTGTTCTCATCTTTATTGATGATATTCTTGTGTATTCTAAAACCGAGGAGGAACATGGAAAGCATCTTTGAATTGTATAGGAAACTCTTAGGAGCAATCAATTAAAAGCAAAATTTTCTAAATGCCACTTTTGGCAATCTAGTGTGAAGTTTCTCGGTCATATTATTTCCGAATCCGGAATATCAGTGGATCCTTCAAAGATTGAAGCGATTCAAAATTGGAAGAGATCGGAGAGCGTGACTGAAATCCGTAGCTTTCTCGGATTGGCAGGTTATTACCGCCGTTTTATAAGAGACTTTTCTAAGATTGCCGTGCCTCTTACTGGCTTAACAAAGAAAGGTGTTAAATACATTTGGTCGAACAAATGTGAAACTTCTTTTCAGAAATTAAAAGAACTCCTTTCTGATGCTCCTATTCTTATTATTCCCGAAGGGAATCAAGACTTTGTCGTTTATACCAATGCTAGTCGCGTTGGTTTGGGTACCGTTCTTATGCAAAAAGAACGTGTTATTGCTTATGCTTCTAGGCAATTGAAGCCGGTTGAGACTAGATATGCCACACATGATTTAGAACTCGCGGGTATCGTTTTCGCCCTTCGAATTTGGCGACTTTATCTTTTGGGAGAAAAATTTGTACTTTATACTGATCATAAGTCTTTGAAATATTTATTCTCTCAAAAGGAACTTAATTTGCGTCAACAGCGTTGGCTCGAGTTCCTTGCCTCTTATGATCTTGATATCCTTTATACTCCCGGAAAGGGAAATCTTGTTGCCGATGCACTTAGTCGCAAGCAACAAGCGGTTGTTTCGATGATGATATCCGAATGGAGGGATCTCGAGGTTTTATCCACTTGTGAAATTCGAGATTGTGTCTCCGATTTATGTTCATCTTTTGTCTTGTGTAGCCTTGAGGCTCGTCCTTCTCTTTTAAACCGCATTTTTGAAGCTCAACAGCTAGATCCCGAATTGGCTCTTCTTAGCCAGAATATTAGGGATAAAACCGATATTGAAGGTTTGAAAGACTTTGATATCGATTTACATGGCGGCATTCGAAAATTTGGTAGACTTATCGTACCAAATATTAGAGATCTTCGTAAAGATATTTTAGAAGATTCTCATCGTTCCAAATTTTCCATTCATCCCGGTAGCAGTAAAATGTACGCAGATATGAAGCGACTTTATTACTGGGAGGGAATGAAATCTGATATCGCTAACTTTGTTAAGTGTTGCAAGACTTGCCAACTTGTCAAGGCCGAACATCAAAGACCCGGTGGGTTATTGCAACCATTGGAAATTCCAGTTTGGAAGTGGGATCAAATTTCCATGGATTTTATAGATGGCCATCCCCGTTCTCGTTCGGGTCATAATAGCTTATGGGTGATTGTTGATAGACTTACTAAATCTGTCCATTTTATTCCCGTTCGGTCAAACCGAACCGTTCCTCTTCTGGCCAAACTTTTTATCAAAGAAATTGTTAAACTTCATGGAGTTCCCTCTTCCATTGTTAGTGATCGTGATCCATTGTTTACTAGTGGATTTTGGAAGGGTCTTCAAAAAGCTTTAGGAACGAAGCTTAATTTTAGCACCGCTTATCACCCCCAGTCCGATGGACAAACGGAGCGTGTGAATCAAACTCTTGAAGATCTTCTTCGTGCTTGTGTGCTTGATTTCGGTGGAAGTTGGGAAGATCATATCTCACTTGTTGAATTTTCCTATAATAACAGCTTCCAATCTAGTATTGGTATGGCTCCTTTCGAGGCACTCTATGGAAGGCCATGCCGATCTCCTTCTTGTTGGCTTGAGGCCGGTGAGAAACTGGTTTTAGGACCAGATTTTATTTGAGATTCCACAGAAAAGATTGAACTTATTCGACATAGGATAAAAGAAGCCCAGAGTAGACAAAAATCCTATGCCGATAATCGAAGAAGGAAATTAGAATTTTCTGTTGGCGATCTTGTATTTATTCGTGTTTCACCTATGAAAGGTGGTGTACGTTTCAGTCGATCAGGAAAGCTAGCACCTCGACATATTGGGCCATTTCCTATCACTGAACGTATTGGTTCCATGGCTTATCGCCTTTTATTACTGGCTCAGTTTTCTGCCATGCATGATGTGTTTTACGTTTCTCAATTACGAAAGTGCCTTCAGGATTCTGATTCTATTCTTGAGCCCGGTGTTGTGGAACAGATTGAAGTTTCACCTAATTTAACTTATGAGCAGAATCCTATTCGAATTATTGCTTCGGAGATCAAGCGTCTTTGAAATAAAGATGTCCCGCTTGTTAAAGTTCAATGGTCCTCAAATCCTAAGGATTGCTCTTGGGAAACTAGAGAATTCATAGAGCGTACACATCCGGAATTACTTTCTCATGCTCTTTGAGGTAAACTTCTTATTCTCAAAACTCTTTTATGTTAATATGCTTTTATGGTTGTTACTTTTTATTTCCATCTTACTTATTGCGAGGACGCAATTTCTTTAAGGAGGGGAGTCTGTAACAACCCGCATATTTATCGATTTTGTATTTAAATATTTTATCGTTAATCGGATTTTGGTCCGAAAAGCTACTTTTTGCATACGGTCAAATTAGGACTCGAGACCACTTCCATTGAGTTCAAAATGACGTTTGCGATCTTTTTGAGTGTAAACTTCGATATGTTTGGAGTAAGTGGAATTTTCGTCACTTTTCCCGCTTTTGACTTTGGTTTGGACTGCACCTTCATTAAGCTCAGCCCAACCCCTCCACTTCATAACTTCATCTCTTTACTAAACATTCAAGCTTCTTCAAAAATGGTGGTGGGAAAGGGAAATTAAAACTCCAAACTCAAATTCAATTGCAAATCCAACTTTCAACTCCAAATTCAAGTAGAAGATAGTGGATTCAAGCTTTGGATTGCTTCTCCTTGCTTCCAAGCTCCATCTTCATCCATTTTAGTGAAAAGGCGAGATTTTTAATCTCACATCTTGCCTATAACTGTCATTGGACTGTTGGGAATGATTCCCTATCGCATTTGTATGAACATTTGCTTTTGGTTTGAAGTGGATTGGCGAAAAGCCCCATTTTTCAGTGTTTTTGGTGATTTTCTGGCACTAGATCGTTCTGGAATGTTAGCTCGCCTGGCTTTAGGTCGTTTCCGACCTATTATCACTCGGCAAACGCTAGGTCGCTCGTCCCAGTATAAGTCGTAGGTCGCTTGGAGAGGTTAGGTCATAGGTCGCTCGGCTTCGTGAAGCCACTAGGTCGCTCGGCTCCTCCCTGTTAGGTCACTGGCCTTAGGTCGCTTCCTCCTTTAGGTCGTTTGACCTATCTGCTTTTAGGTCGTTCGACAATTAGGTCGTTCGATAGTTTTAGGTCGCTTGCGAGTTAAGACTTAGGTCATTTGGCCTTTATAACGTTAGGTCGCTCGCGTGTTATTACTCTAGGTCGCGTGGCCATCCTGCTTAGGTCGCAAGGCCACTAGGTCATTAGGCCTTTGACTCTTTAGGTCGCGTATCCCCTTAGGTCGCTGGACCTCTTAGGTCGCTCGCCTTTAGGTCGCTGCCGTTAGGTCGTTTGGCCTCCGATTTTAGGTCGTTAGACCTACTTCTGTTAGGTCGCGTGATCACGTAAGTCGCTCGATCTTGCTTAGGTCATTGGTTCCCTACTACCATTAAGTCGTGCTCACTTAGGTCGCTCGGCATCTTCTCCTTAGGTCGTTGCACATTAGCTCGACCATGCTAGGTCGCGAGGCTCATAGGTCGCTCACCCCTGTTGTGCCGCTTCACTGCTTAGCTCAGCCTTGTTAGGTCGTTCACCTCTTTTGCCGTTACTTCCTTTAGGTCGCTCGGCTCTGGTTACCACTAGGTCGCTCGACACTTGATTCCACTAGGTCGTTTGACCTATATGACTTAAGTTTTATGCACTTTAATTCGACCACGTTAGGTCGCAAGTATATTCCTACTTTGATGGTTTTGGGATTGTTTTCTTTGGACTTTACTCACGTCTTCGAACGTGAATTTATGTGATGCGATTTGTTTCAACAATCGTTTTATGACTTGTCACTCTAAAGATATGAAGGTTTCAATACTAGTAGTAAATATCAAAGCTCTTTCATCAAAACGTTTTCAACTCTATTTTATTAGAAAGCTCTTTTCCTAAACCGTTTTCCAATCTATTAGTATGTACAAGCCTTTACTTCACTCGGATGAGAAATCGAATTAAACGACTTAGTAAAACGAGTGGTATGAAACGCTTGAGTTCACTTCGTCGGTTAGCTCTTGGACTTGTTCGATTGAACCCTTTTTGTGACAATTTTCTAGTGAAGATTTACAGCTTGTTCGTAAATATTTAAGTTAAGAAAGTGGTTATGGGACATGAAGCTAAACTCATATATTTACTAGCTTGGTGTGATTGACACTTCCTTATGATCATGACGATCATTTTTGTGATTTAGACTAGCGATTGAGCGATGTCTCTTTGTCTGCGAAGGAGACTAGACCCCGCTTTTGTGATGTTTCGCCATCACTTATATGGGGTAGCACCCCATGGTCTTCGGGCCATTTCTGTGTGGAAATTTAATGGATAGCTTCCATGAGATAGCTTCTCGTCATGTGTTATACGCGTTGGTGAGTTTTCATGCTCCCGTTCATGTGTTAGGCCTCCCCCTTTTTATGTTTTTTCTGGATTTCTGGTGATGATTTATGGAATTTGTGCTTCGCCAATTTTCATGATTTTCATTGATATGATATCAGTTTTTGTGCATTGGTGAATTTATGTGTTATTGACTTATTATGAATACAAGTTTAGGGTATGATACCCTATTTTATCTTTGAGAAGATTCTTGTGATATTGATTAATCTTTTGTTGATTATCATTTACATACTTATAGTAGTATGCTGTTATGGTTACATGTTCATGCCATGTTATTTATCCTATACCTTATCATCTGATATTTATAGCTAGACTGATCCGTTTATTATTTTCTTATAAATAATACTCGGGTCAGACCGAGATGTTACAGGTGCTTCTGCTTGACTTCTCTCCAGGATTATTCTGATTTTTGGCTAACTACATAGATTAGTAGTTTCTGGATGTACACACTTTACATATAGACTTTATGTTGTGTACTTATTCTTTTGTATAGCACGTGTTGCTATTCTTTTGTATTATCGTGGATCTTTTTGACCACTACTCTGATGTACACTTTCATGTGTTATATACATATTCATATCTTCTTCCGCCTTTGTGATATGGATGTCTGTGACTGATTTATGTTACGTTTATTTCTATGTTTGTTTCCGAAGATTATTTATAGCCACTATGTGATAGCTTTGGGTTTGTTTCGGTATGTTGGACTTCCTCCTTTAACGAAGTTCATTCTAATCTATCTGACATATCGGAGCTCGCTCAAAGAAGTTACATGGATGGTCGCTCCTCAACAGCCTTATTCTCCGTGCTAGTTGACAGCATTACACCGTAGTGTTCTTGGCTAGCATGGGTATAGAGGTGGGGCGTTACACATAGCCTCTCAAGCCTCACATCCCGGTAATGGCTAAAACAGTGAAGATGCAGTAGGGCGATGTGGGTCGCACCTATGAGGATATGATCATTCCCAATCTAGAGTTGATATTTCTATGTATGCTTCAGTGCCCATTTCGGTTGTTTATCACAACCGGGGGTGATCATATTCGGTAATACCTGAGTTAAGGGGTAGGCCGGTTCTGTGTTGGCAGGGGTCAAAAGGTTTTCGATCCCACTGTACATTTTATCTAGAGGTGTATAGAATTTTAGAAGGTAGTCCTTTACTTGCCATTAGTTGGAAATCCATTTCTCCAATACGAGCTTACGGTTTTTGATTCTATAAATATTATTACTGTCATGCACATGCATCACAACTACTTGAGTATGAAGTATCTTAAACCTTATACATTATGATAATATCAGGAGCTTTGATATAAAAGTGTTTTGGTTATCGTAAGATAAAAACCCGTCGTGTTTATGTGCGGTGCGGTCTTACGAGATACCCTTGTTTGAAGGATTTATGTAAAGTTAAATATATGCTTTACTCACACCAGACCCATGTCTGATCCGGAGTTTATTTTCCTTTTTCCTAAACTCTTGGGTGCTCAAATTTGAATGGGCAGCCAAGTAGTTCTGGTCTTTCACAGATTCATTTTGGAGGAGCTTGGAGTAGGTGGCTTCATCGATAGCTAGTTATTTCCATGTTTCTGCTGTATAATATGTATATTGTACTAGTAGGTAGGGACATGTTGACATAACTGTCCTAGGTAGAATTTGACTCTGATGTACTATTTTTGAAATGACTTGTAAATATTATGTTAAATAATATATATAATTTTGTTGTGTTGTGAGATTCTGCGTTGTTTACTTTTCTTCTGTTCTATCTTTCTTTCTTTCACCCCCAATGACCTATTCTTCGGACGACTAAATAATCGGCACATGAATACCGAGGATGTATTAAGTGTCGTCTTTGGTAGTAAGAATGACATATCGTTACATGCACTATAGTCTCAGTTGGATGTATCGATATCCTGTGTCGAAACATCTTAAATGGGAATATTTAAAATAATATATTCTTTTAAATGCGACAAATTTCTCGTGATTACAGCATATTGTAATTACTATCACACAACATATTATTTTAAGAATTCTATTTAACATACTTTAAATTAATCACTTAATTAATTATATCATAATATAATAAGTATATAAAGGAAAGAAAAACATCTTTTATTTTAAACAAGATAGGTTATGGAGTAAGATATATGTAACAAATTACATATTTGCCCATAGGGTATACCCCTAACTCTATTAACTTGTACTCTACTCATTCGATCATTCCCAAACCAAGCAAGAATCAATAACCAACATAATAATATACCACATTTGGTCTTAAGTGTTTTAATATATTCATTCATGATTAAAAAATTTATAAATACTCGTTAGATCATGATTCTTATCTCTAAAATCTTAACTTGAACTCATTCATCAAGCCCTAACACAACACTTGATATTAAACAAGAAATATAGCATAAGTGGTTAACATAAAGTATAAAGAATATATCTCACTCACCAAATCTAAAGGAATCTTAATTTCAAGTTCTCCAAGTCAGCTCTTGAAGCTTCAAGCAGAAATCCGGACTCAATCTTCACCAAGTCTTCAGCTTGAATAGCTAATTTTGTAGAGCATCTCTTAACTTAAATTTAGAGTATTTGTTTGTAATTTCATAGAAGTTATGAAGCTTATAAGATTTGAAAACCTATTTCCTCCTTTCTTACTTTGGAAAGGGAGAAGAGTAAGTGAAAATAATGAATCAGAAAGCTTCAATTCAGAAATTATAAAGCATACTTTTCCGACTCAATTACCATTTTCCCCTAGCTTCTTTTCTCTTCTCTTTTTACCATATTATCCTATTTTAACCAACTTTTTATATTTTTCATATGTAAACGACGTTAAAAATGCAACGGGATGGGTGTTGGGTCCTAGTTTATTCATCTTTAAAAATTTAATTTTTAAGTCATTCGTTTGTTAAAGTTATTTCATTCAGTTAAACCAATTTATTATGTTAATTACTAAGTGTTAAAAATACGGGTCATTATAAAATTGATGGCAACCGAGGCTCCTTAATCTTTAGAGTGAAAAGGTCCACCGAACCGACTCTCATATCTAACTTTAGCCTACTTTTCTTTCATATGTTTAATTTCACAAACAAGGTTGTATAATAACGTCTTAAGCCTCTCGTCTTTTCCAAATTTCAAATGAGCTTTTCTATTTACACTCATATCTAACTTCAGCCTACTTTTCTTTCATATGTTTAATTTCACCAACAAGGTTGTATAATAACGTCTTAAGTCTCTCGTCTTTTCCAAATTTCAAATGAGCATTTCTATTTACACTTCCATAATGAGGAGGTTGTCATGATAGAGAAGTCGTATAAGATTTTGGACAATCAAATTATCAACATCAAAAGTTAAATCGTCCAAAACAAAATTTCGAGCATGAGCAACCAGGTGTTTTTGGTTCTCATACCCTCTTCTTCATAGCTATAATCAACCTCTTTTTTCCCCAAATTCCTTCTTTCATTCACTAAATGAACGTCTTCAACAACTATTGCCTAATCAGACCATGCATCTTTTCTAATGACCGCAGTTGCTCCGTTTAGTTGTTGAATATCCATTTGAATGGTCCTAAGTTGTTCTTGCACAATTAGTTATGAAAGAAAACACCATACTTTTAATCTCTTTATCGATAAGCTCTTGAGTGGTTGATCTGTAACGACCCAGAATTTTGAACAATTTAAATTAAAAATATTTAATTAATTGAAAAATATTTGAATGATGGTTTGACTGGAATTTCAAATTATCAGAATGAATTTGGCGATTTAATTTTTGAATTTAATTATTAAATCTGGATTAAAAAAATTGAATCTTCAGTTTTAAGCTGATTAAAAATATTTTTTAGGGCTTAGAAAATCTATATTGATAATTCTGAAGGTACTGGAACTTTCAGAATTGAATTTGGAAGTGGTTTGTTCAGTTTTGAATTATATCATTTAAATTGAATTTAAAAATAGCGTTCCGGGGCATAGTCTCGGAATTCGACGAAACCAGTTCCATTGGATCTGTAATATTGTATTATTATCAAATTTCAATTTTCGAAGTGATCAGAGTTATTGTGTGATCGTACGATAAGCAAACGCGCTGATATAATATAACGAGATATTTTTGAATATAAAAATATAAATTTTTATCAACAACCACCTTATAACTTTTCAATGTCGACCTACCTTTTGCCAAATCACATTCTCTTGTTCCTTCTTTCCAACTGATAACGCGTAAGTTTGTTCCCCTTTCTTCCTCTAAAAATCAAGTATCTCGTTCAAAATCAAACGAAAAAATGCCCGCTCGCCTTTGAAAAAGAAATTCAAATCGAAATTGGCATTCGATCCTCTTCCCATTTCAAAATAAAGGCTCGGCTTTCTCCTAAAAATTCAAAGCAAAAATCGTGCCTTCCCTCTCGTTCGAAACTTTGGAACGGCTGCAGTCGCGTGATGGGGAAGGAGGAGATGTCGAGGTAAAGTCGAGTGGTACAAGGTTCGATAGGGGAGCACGAGTTCGATTCGAACCCGAAGGTGCCGCCTTACTCAAATCGGTGTCGCGAGGCGTGCGGAGGTGGCGACGCCGAATGTGGCGATGGAGTGGAGTTCGTTCGATCTGGGGCGAGTTCATTTGCGACGTCTAGGGTTTCGTTTTGGGGAAGCGGCGACAAAGTCACGATTGGGTGAGGCGCGCGAGATGGATTCCGGCTCGTGAACACAGGCGAAGTCGTGATGGCGACTCTGGCGATCTCGTGTGGAGCAGGGCAGTGAGGTAATTTTTTTTAGTTCTGTTTAAATTTAAATTTAAATTTAATAAATTTTAAAAGAAAGAATTGGGTTATATAAAACTGAAAATAGATATATATCTATAGATACAAGATTTCTGGAAAAAAATAATATAGGTATGAATTTATGAAATTTGATTTGGTAATATATATATGTGTGTGTGTGTGTGTGTGTGTGTGTGTGTGTGTATTAAAGGAAAAGTTACAAATATAGATATATTTCAATTAGAAACCATTTTAAGGAAATTAGATATATACGGTAAGTTTGTAAAACGTTGATTTACATATGTATATATATTATACAATAAAGGAAAGTTATTTTGAAATTAAGATGCTTAGTTAAACAAATTTGTTTAAAAGAAATTGGTTTGAAATAAAATCATTGAATAATTAAAAATTACCAAATGAAAATTTATTATTCGATTTATTTCGAATATTTATTAAATTGTATAAAATTGTTATGCAAGGTCAAAATTGCAAAGAATACAAACTGGAATGGAAATGGATTGCGAATAAAAGCAAGGTGAGATCTTCTCACTCAAAATTGAAAGTTGGATTGCAGTTATTGATTGCTGTTTGGTTGTGATATTAGATATAGTAGGATATATCTATGTATATAGCAATATATATATATATATATTGGCATTTGTATATATTGTAGTTGTTGATTTCCCGCATTATATAGCGGATGAGACCCTATTGCGCCGCATAATAGCGGATGATATTTTATAAATCCCATATACCGCGATATTCCACCTCGAAGTGGAATTGGTATTGTGCTAATATCTGTGGATGCAGGGAAACAGGTTGGAGGGATCCAACTGGATTCCTCAAATTGTTTGAATATTATTTCATATGTGAATGATATGATTATTGATAATCTGTGGATGATTTATTGATAATTGTAATTGTTGAAGGCTAAAATTTAGCCGAATGTATTTTTGGTATCGTTGGATACCAGAAATGAATATAAATTGGATTTTGAAATTAAAGTGGAAAATTTTAAGTGAATTTATTTTTAAGAATTGAATTTATTGAAAGAAGGAATTTTTAAAGTATTAAAATTTGATTTTCGAAATCTTACCGAATAAATTCCAAAATATGGAAAAAAATGAGTTTTGAATAATATTGTTTCAAAAGTTGAAGAATTCATTTAAAAATGGAATTTTGAATAATTTGGAAAGAACAAAGGAATTTATTTAAAAGTGATAAACTTTTAGAAATCAATTTGAAATTGATTTGGTATTTGGAAATGAATCTTTGCGAAATCGATATGGAAATTTATTTGGAGTTGAAAATAAATTTAGAATGTGAAGTGTGGAAAAAAAATATCTCGTGAAGATATTTTGAAATTAAATAATTTGGGAAAATTATTTGAATTTGATGATTGTTGTGAATATTGTTGATAGTTAAATCACCGACTATCAATATTTGCCTTTGAGATGACACTTGAATTTGTTTTTAAAAACAAACGCTTATTATTCGGTTTAGCCGGGAAAGGACCTTTGTGTCATATAACCCATTCCGAATTAGTGATACGACGATATGGATCGTATTGAAGACCGGTGGTGAAGACCGGGTATTTGTGAAAACGATAGGATGACCTATCGATTGTCTCTGCACCGTTAGCTACGGTATTGAGATTTCCTTTGTGATGGCAAGTTTTATCGGGATTATGAATATCCGGATTGCAAGGGCTTCTTTGGAAGTGCCTTCGGTTCAGTTCGAACCCGGAACAGACTTGTATGGTTACGTGTCTGACATTACATTTTGAGATATAGAGCTGATTTCTTTCAAATACATTTCTGTTGGTGGCGGAGAATTTATTCTCTTAGCTTAACACCCTTCTCTGAGACGTACGAGCTTAGAGGTTATGTAGTTGAAATTTATCAGCGATATATTCCCAATTTGGTAATGTGGCATGCTGAGTGTTGCTGTGTGATGATCACTTATTGATCATTTGTGATCAAAGCGTGGCTTTGTGAAAAAGCGTAGCTTTGTGGACGAGACTTCGTCAGGGCCTCACAACCCGGAAATGGTCGAAACAGGAATGTTGCGGCAAGGTTATGAGGGTTGCGCCCTTTAGGGTATGTCATTTCCTTCTGGAAAGGGGTGGTATCATGGTATGGAGCCCAGATACTTACTCATGTGGACACACTTTATTTATTATGTGTGATATTGTTACCGAGCGCTCGGATAAAGGTCCCAAAGGACCGGGGGATGGCATATTCGTGAGTTACCTAGTTACAGGGATAACCCGGCCTTGTTGGCATAGAGCAGTTTGTCTCTTGGAGCGTCCTGCCAGAGGCGTTTCCTACGTGGCATAGGAAGTTCCTTAGCCTGACCATTTGTTGGAAAATCCAAAGAAACAATACGAGCCCTTTACGATTGCAATTGTATAACCTGTCTCCTCATGAGGCAGTTATAGCAGGCATAATATAATGGTACCTATGCTGGCTAAGATTAATATTATACTTTCGAAATGTTCTCTACACTAGACATTAATAATAATATCCAATGATTTGCGTAGTAAGCATCTTTGACTATCATAAGAAGAAATCTCCTCCAATTCTGCGTTTGCATTGTGTGTGTGGCAGGAGGTCTTATGGTAGTTTCATTTTCCAAAAGCATTGCGAATTAATTTTATTTTCTTTGTGAAAATAACTGTTTTACGATCTCACACCAGTCACTATGACTGACTCGGAGTTTATTGTTCCCTTCTAAACTATGGGTGCCCATAATTTTCCACACGGGCAGCCTAGAGTTATTTTTATCAGGATATTCTGGAGCTTTGGGGATAAGCTGGATGGCGAAGCGTACTATCGTACTTGTTTATTTTATTCCGCTGTGTATTCTGTATGAGGACAAGTTTATATAACTGTCCATTGTTGTATTGAGTTGTATATTGACTTTGATTGATGTATGTATAAACTGATATAGTTCTTTGTTTTAAAAGACTAGTGATTATCTATTATATATTGTTCCGCTGCGAATGTGAGATTCTGATATTGTTTCTGTTTCTGTTTTTCTGTTCTTTCCTTTCTTCTGTCTTCTTCTACCTCTTCTTTTTAACCCTAATGGTTCGGTTTTCCGGCATTCGATTGCGCAGCATTTGATACAGTGGACGTATTAATGTCAACTTTCGAGCGTCAAAAATCGTATCGTTACAAGTGGTATCAGAGCATCTAGTTAAGCGACAACCCTTGGCTCTGTTGGGTGTTACTCATTAGAGATAGAGTCAGTAGTACTCTAGAATGAGTGTGAGTGTAATAATAGATATGAGCGCATATTTGTTAGTGAATACAAATTTGTTTTGTATTGTGTTGACTTATCGGTTAATTGTTTATAGATTCTGGTCGGTGCAGTCTGGCCAACTGTAATCGATAGAGGTTTCTAAACTCTTAAACAAGATAAACTGACACAGTATTGTTTTAAAAATAGGGTAAATGAAATAATTTTGTCCAAAACTATTTTTGTATAGAAAAGAGATCATTTTCTATGAATTATTATAGTATATGGATGCTTGGTTGTTAGGAAGCGATGATATTTAATTATTATCATTGTTATATTGAAATTAAATAAGGAATAATAGTATAACCAAAAGATTTGAAGATAAATTCATTTGACAAATGAAATTTATAAATATAAATTGAAAATATAAGGAAATGAATCCATATACAAATAGAAATTGTAAATAAATTGTAAATGTGATCTACAATTTAAAATAGAATTCCAGAGAGAATATTTGAAAATAAATTCATTAATGGAATAATAAATGAGTTGATAACTTGTACAATTTGAATTTTGATAGAATAAATTTAACTTAAAGAATGGAGTTAAATTAAAGTAAGTATAAGTGAATCAATTAAATAAAGTGAAAGTTGATTGGAATGAGATTCAAAGTGAAAATGAATGAACTTGTGAATGAACAAATGAGTTTACATTTGTAAATAAATGAATTAAAGAAATGGAATGAAATTTGATTTGAATAAAGTTGAATAAAAATCCAAACTTGGGAAAATAAAATAAAATTGAATGGAATCAATTTAAATGATTGTTAGCTCAAGTAATCATTTAGTTGCATGAATATTAACAAATCTGAATAGAAAGAATTATCGTTTGACAAAAACGAGATTGTATAAATTCTATGAGTTAATAAAAGCAAATAGAAATTGATTTTTATATTAATTGAAATAGATATGAGTTAGATTCACTTAGAAATGAATTGAATGTAAGAAAGTGAGTTGTTAATCACTTGAATTGAATAGAAATTGAATGTGAATTAGATGGAAGCGATTTAAGTTGAATTGAAACCTTATGAATTGCTAATGGAATTTATTTTGGATGTATGGCTAATGAAATCTATATATTTGTTATTGAAATAAGTGAATTGTTAAATAGATTTCCTATATTTGTCACTTACCTGTTTAAATTGAGTAAGTGCAGGTTTTTGAAGCCGTTTGGCTGCATTTTGGGTTGCGTAAATGCTAATAAAATAACCGCTTTGCTTAAAATGCTAATAAGGTACGCCAACGCAATAAAAATAGGAAATATGAACTGTTTTTCTGCTTTTCCGACCGAGTGGGTCGATGTATATATATTTATATCTTTTGTCAAATTGCAAAAGCTCCTCCGTACAAAGGAGACTCCGCCAAAATTTTCTGAAAATTTTGGGAGTTAGAAAAATTTTGAAATTTTTGGAAATATTTCACTAATGACAAAAGATTTAAGATTGGAATTTGGAATAAAGGTAAATAAAACTCAATATTCAGAATTAGAAGATGAATCGAATTCAAGTAAAATTCGAAATGAAAATCTGAATGAAAATTTGAAAGTAAGATGAATTCAAATAGAATTGAAATTGTAAATTGAATTCAAATGGAATTGAAAATGCAAAGTTGAATGGAAATGAGTATATAACTTTATTTGTGAAGTGAAAATGAGTATAAAAAGTATGTAAACACTTATATTGAACTTAAGAAATGAATGAATGAAATTCTTAAGTAAATTGGTATTGGGAAATCCAATAAGTGAATTTGGACATTATTGTTCAGTAAAATATACAGGAATGTAAAGGCTAAGGAAAATGGAATTGAATTTTGATTTCGAAGATGAATTTGAATTTCTCAACAAAAAGGTATGTGTTTAAATTTCAGTATGAAATTTAATTTTTTCTTGTCTAGCCACTTGGCAATTTGTTTTCTATTGGGATTTGGGAGTCCGTAGGGACGTTCGTAGTAGTACCGTGTTAGCCGCGCAAAGGAGACGCTGGCAAAAATTTTTGAAAATTTAGAGTGTTAGAAAATTTTTGAGAAATTTTTGGATAATTTACAATTTGAGTTTAAATTTAAATTTGAATTGTGAAGTAAAATAAAGTTGTTTGAAACTATGAAAGTGTTTGGAAAGTTAGTTGAAGTGATAACAAATCTTTAATAAAAAGATTTGGGTTTGAAAATTTGTTAAAACTATTTGGATTTAAGAAAATAGTTAATGGGAATTGGAGCATTTTTCCTAACTTGTAATTTCGGGATGAAATTCTTTTAAGGGGGGAAGATTGTAACGACCCAGAATTTTGAACAACTTAAATTGAAAATATTTAATTAATTTTAAATATTTGAATGATGGTTTGACTGGAATTTCAAATTATCAGAATGAATTTGGCGATTTAATTTTTGAATTTAATTATTAAATCTGGATAAAAAAAATTTGAATCTTCAGTTTTAAGCTGATTAAAAATATTTTTTAGGGCTTAGAAAATCTATATTGATAATTCTGAAGGTACTGGAACTTTCAGAATTGAATTTGGAAGTGGTTTGTTCAGTTTTGAATTATATCGTTTAAATTGAATTTAAAAATAGCGTTCCGGGGCACATTCTCGGAATTCGACGAAACCAGTTCCATTGGATCCGTAATATTGTATTATTATCGAATTTCAATTTTCGAAGTGATCATAGTTATTGTGTGATCGTACGATAAGCAAACGCGCTGATATAATATAACGAGATATTTTTGAATATAAAAATATAAATTTTTATCAACAACCACCCTATAACTTTTCAATGCCGACCTACTTTTTGCCAAATCACGTTCTCTTGTTCCTTCTTTCCAGCTGATAATGCGTACGTTTGTTCCCCTTTCTTCCTCTAAAAATCAAGTATCTCGTTCAAAATCAAATGAAAAAAAATGGCCGCTCGCCTTTGAAAAAGAAATTCAAATCGAAATTGGCGTTCGATCCTCTTCCCATTTCAAAATAAAGGCACGCCTTTCTCCTAAAAATTCAAAGCAAAAATCGTGCCTTCCCTCTCGTTCGAAACTTTGGAACGACTGTAGTCGCGTGATGGGGAAGGAGGAGATGTCGAGGTAAAGTCGAGTGGTACAGGGTTCGATAGGGGAGTACGAGTTCGATTCGAACCCGAAGGTGCCGCCTTACTCGAATCGGTGTCGCGAGGCGTGAGGAGGTGGCGACGTCGAATGTGGCGATGGAGTGGAGTTCGTTCGATCTGGGGCGAGTTCATTCGCGACGTCTAGGGTTTCGTTTTGGGGAAGCGGCGACGTAGTCGTGATTGGGTGAGGCGCGCGAGATGGATTCGGGCTCGCGAACGCAGGCGAAGTCGCGATGGAGACTCTGGCGATCTCGTGTGGAGCAGGGCAGTGAGGTAATTTTTTTCAGTTCTGTTTAAATTTAAATTTAAATTTAATAAATTTTAAAAGAAAGAATTGGGTTATATAAAACTGAAAATAGATATATATCTATAGATACAAGATTTCTGGAAAAAAAGAATATAGGTATGAATTTATGAAATTTGATTTGGTAATATATATATATATATATATATATATATATGTGTGTGTGTGTGTGTATTAAAGGAAAAGTTACAAATATAGATATATTTCAATTAGAAACCATTTTAAGGAAATTAGATATATACGGTAAGTTTGTAAAACGTTGATTTACATATGTATATATATTATACAATAAAGGAAAGTTATTTTGAAATTAAGATGCTTAGTTAAACAAATTTATTTAAAAGAAATTGGTTTGAAATAAAATCATTGAATAATTAAAAATTACCAAATGAAAATTTGTTATTCGATTTATTTCGAATATTTATTAAATTGTATAAAATTGTTATGCAAGGTCAAAATTGCAAAGAAAACAAACTGGAATGGAAATGGATTGCGAATAAAAGCAAGCTGAGATCTTCTCACTCAAAATTGAATGTTGGATTGCAGTTATTGATTGCTGTTTGGTTGTGATATTAGATATAGTAGGATATATCTATGTATATAGCAATATATATTGGCATATGTATATATTGCAGTTGTTGATTTCCCGCATTATATAGCGGATGAGACCCTATTGCGCCGCATAATAACGGATGATATTTTATAAATCCCAAATACCGTAATATTCCACCTCGAAGTGGAATTGGTATTGTGCTAATATCTGTGGATGCAAGGAAATAGGTTGGAGGGATCTAACTGGATTCCTCAAATTGTTTGAATATTATTTCATATGTGAATGATATGATTATTGATAATCTGTGGATGATTTATTGATAATTGTAATTGTTGAAGGCTAAAATTTAGCCGAATGTATTTTTGGTATCGTTGGATACCAGAAATGAATATAAATTGGATTTTGAAATTAAAGTGGAAAATTTTGAGTGAATTTATTTTTAAGAATTGAATTTATTAAAAGAAGGAATTTTTAAAGTATTAAAATTTGATTTTCGAAATCTTACCGAATAAATTCCAAAATATGGAAAAAAAATGAGTTTTGAATAATATTGTTTCAAAAGTTGAAGAATTCATTTAAAAATGGAATTTTGAATAATTTGGAAAGAACAAAGGAATTTATTTAAAAGTGATAAACTTTTAGAAATCAATTTGAAATTGATTTGGTATTTGGAAATGAATCTTTGCGAAACCGATATGGAAATTTATTTGGAGTTGAAAATAAATTTGGAAATCAAATTTGTAATTAATTTGGTGATGGAAAATAAATCATTGGAAAATTTGTTTGAAATTGATTTAGTGTTTGTAAAATAAATCTGGAAATCGATTTGCAAATGATTTGATATTTGGAGATAAATTCAGAAATAAATTGCAATGTTTTGTTCTATTGAAATAAAACTTAGAAATCAATTTTTAATCGATTTGGTATTGAAATAAAATTGAGAAATCAATTTGGAATTTGATTTTGGGGTTAACAGTGAATATTTGGGAATGTAAATTCAAAATGGAATTTATGAAATGAAAGGGAATTTGTTTAAAAATAAACGCTGATTTATTTTTAAAGTGTAGAAGTAAATTTACGGATTTGGAACGTAAATTTAAAATAAATCGATAAGGATTTATTAAATTGGTTTAAATAGACCATTTTGAAATGGAAGTGTATTTTCCTTGAAAAAACCCGAGTATATTCAAAAGTAACTTTTAAAAATATAAATTAAAAGTTCTAAGTGGGTTTTTAAAAGATATATTTGGAAATATATTCCGTGTAAGGAAATTGATTTGAAATTGATTTTCAAAAGTTGAAAGGTGAAAAGTGATTTGAAATTGGTTTTCAAATGTGAAGTGTGGAAAAAAATATATATCTCGTGAAGATATTTTGAAATTAAATAATTTAGGAAAATTATTTGAATCTGATGATTGTTGTGAATATTGTTGATAGTTAAATCACCGACTATCAATATTTGCCTTTGAGATGACACTTGAATTTGTTTTTAAAAACAAACGCTTATTATTCGGTTTAGCCAGGAAAGGACCTTTGTGTCATATAAGCCATTCTGAATTAGTGATATGACGATATGGATCGTATTGAAGACCGGTGGTGAAGACCGGGTATTTGTGAAAACGATAGGATGACCTATCGATTGTCTCTGCACCGTTAGCTACGGTATTGAGATTTCCTTTGTGATGGGAAGTTTTATCGGGATTGTGAATATTCGGATTGCAAGGGCTTCTTTGGAAGTGCCTTCAGTTCTGTTCGAACCCGGAACAGACTTGTATGGTTACGTGTCTGACATTACATTTTGAGATATAGAGCTGATTTCTTTCAAATACATTTCTGTTGGTGGCAGAGAATTTATTCTCTTAGTTTAACACCCTTCTCTGAGACGTACGAGCTCAGAGGTTATGTAGTTGAAATTTATCAGCGATATATTCCCAATTTGGTAATGTGGCATGCTGAGTGTTGTTGTGTGATGATCATTTATTGATCATTTGTGATCAAAGCGTGGCTTTGTGAAAAAGCGTAGCTTTGTGGACGAGACTTCGTCAGGGCCTCACAACCCGGAAATGGTCGAAACAGGAATGTTGCGACAAGATTATGAGGGTTGCGCCCTTTAGGGTATGTCATTTCCTTCTGGAAAGGGGTGGTATCATGGTATGGAGCCCAGATACTTACTCATGTGGACACACTTTATTTATTATGTGTGATATTGTTACCGAGCGCTCGGATAAAGGCCCCAAAGGACCGGGGGATGGCATATTCGTGAGTTACCTAGTTACAGGGGTAACCCGGCCTTGTTGGCAGAGAGCAGTTTGTCTCTCGGAGCGTCCAGCCAGAGGCGTTTCCTACGTGGCATAGGAAGTTCCTTAGCCTGACCATTTGTTGGAAAATCCAAAGAAACAATACGAGCCCTTTACGATTGCAATTGTATAACCTGTCTCCTTAGGAGGCAGCTATAGCAGGCATAATATAATGGTACCTATGCTGGCTAAGATTAATATTATACTTCGAAATGTTCTCTACACTAGACATTAATAATAATATCTAATGATTTGCGTAGTAAGCATCTTTGACTATCATAAGAAGAAATCTCCTCCAATTCTGCGTTTGCATTGTGTGTGTGGCGGGAGGTCTTATGGTAGTTTCATTTTCCAAAAGCATTGCGAATTAATTTTATTTTCTTTGTGAAAATAACTGTTTTACGATCTCACACCAGTCACGATGATTGACTCGGAGTTTATTGTTCCCTTCTAAACTCTGGGTGCCCATAATTTTCCACACGGGCAGCCTAGAGTTATTTTTATCAGGATATTCTGGATATTCTAGAGCTTTGGGGATAAGCTGGATGGCGAAGCGTACTACCGTACTTGTTTATTTTATTCCACTGTGTATTCTGTATGAGGACAAGTTTATATAACTGTCCATTGTTGTATTGAGTTGTATATTGACTCTGATTGATGTATGTATAAACTGATATAGTTCTTTGTTTTAAAAGACTAGTGATTATCTATTATATATTGTTCCGCTGCGAATGTGAGATTCTGATATTGTTTCTGTTTCTGTTTTTCTGTTCTTTCATTTCTTCTGTCTTCTTCTACTTCTTCTTTTTAACCCTAATGGTTCAGTTTTCCGGCATTCGATTGCGCAGCATTTGATACAGTGGACATATTAATGTCGACTTTCGAGCGTCGAAAAATCGTATCGTTACAAGTTGATCCCTTGTCTTGAATAGGAGTATTATCACCATCCATAATATCTTCTTCTAAATGCACTCTTATCTAGGATCCTTTCGTTTTGGGCTAGTCTTTCCTATTATAGAAACAAATTTTCCAAAAGAAAAGGTAAAAGCAAGAAAGTAGGGATTGTAATAGTTGAGCAAAAGTCGGAGGTTAGGGACCCTCGTTCTATGCCCAGTCTATTAGTGCTTTTTTCTGTTTACACTAATCTAGGGCGAAAGGACCAAATACACTCAGTCTCGTAATGATCACCAAGTATATTTTGTTTGAGAAGTTTAAAGAAAGAAAGAAAGAAATAAAATACGTATAATTATAAAGCAGTAAAAACACTAAATGTTTTAAAGCTGATTCGGAGTGAACTCCTATACCGGCTGACGTAATATTGTTACAAGCCATATATATGGGAAGTATAATAGGAAAATTACGAGTAGCCATTAGTAAGGTTTCAAGGCTCACAACAAGAAAAGTGTAAAATAGTAGAGATTTTTTGGGCTAAAGTCATCAATCTATCATAGTTAATTTGTTTCTTTCCACATTATGATGTGGGTATGGTTGTATAGAGTTGATGTGGTAGAACAATTTGTAATGAATGCTCAAGTATTTTCCATACATGCTTGATCAAACTTTTTAAGTATGCTAGATGCAGATTGGTGACTCGACAAGCTTCTTGAAGAAAATGTATGATTTTTGCCGATCCTTCAAATAAATGACATGTGGAAAG
Source organism: Allium fistulosum (assembly GCA_030737815.1). NCBI lineage: Eukaryota > Viridiplantae > Streptophyta > Magnoliopsida > Asparagales > Amaryllidaceae > Allium > Allium fistulosum. The sequence goes on along the minus strand of CM060906.1, from coordinate 98,706,527 downwards.
TCGAATGATCATTTAATGCATTATTTTATCTAGAGCTTTGATGAGTATTTTGCACTTTGCTTATATAGATTTGAGTTAGCTTTCAATAACGAATATTAAGATTGGACCTAACCATTAGTCTTGATATTTTCCCATGGGCAATATCCAATATCCAACAATGGAGAGCAGTTGTTCTTTGGCACATTTGTTGAAGTCTAGGCTTCAGTTGCTCAACTATGGAAAATAGAAGTGATCTTCCTACAAGATCAAATCCTTTGTCCCCCAAATCTCCTGTCCCAATGTATCCCTTTAATCTCATCCACTTATCACCATAATTTTGTTATCTTGTGGGACCCTATGACGGCCCGGAATTTTCGATCTCCGAAAATCGAATGTCGAAAATACCAGATCGTTGGGGAAAAAGAAGAGGTAGAAGAAGAAAATAGAAAATAACAACACAAAATCTCACAATCGCAGCGGAACAATATATAATAGATATAACATGTCTATATACAAAAAGAACTATAACTATTATTCATACATTACATTATCAGAGTACAATACATCAATAACACAATACTGGATAGTTATAATAACTTGTCCTCACAAGTGCTGAATATACAGTCTATAGTACACAGCGGAATATAAATCAGATACGTGTGATACGCCTCATCATCCAGCTCGTCTCCTGAGCTCCATAGCATCCTATCATGTATCTGTAATACTCGGTCTGACCCAAGCATTATAATAATATAACACTCGAGTCAGTCTGGAAAACCAGCATGAGAAAACCACTCAAATTGAATTATTAAAGTTATCAAAATCCTTTGAAAATCAAAGGTATCTCGTAAGACCACACCATAAATAAACACGATGGGTTTTTACATTACGATAACCAAAACATTTCATATCAAATTCTCTGATATTATAATAGTGTCTAAGTACAAATACTTATTCAAATAGCTGAAATGCTTGCATCTCACGTTTCAGCATAGTTGGGCACAATCAAAACCGTACGGCGCTTATTGGAGAATGGATTCCACACGAATGACTAGGTACTGGGGTATCACCTGTCACAGTACACGTCTAGAAACAGCGTACCGAGGACCACACCAGGATCCCTTGCCACACAAGACCGGACTATCCCTGACCTGGATAGACCGAATATGCCATCACCGCGAGTGTTCCCACCCTTTTTCGAGCTCCTTCCATAATCGTAGTAATAATATTCAAGGGAATCTAGAAGGGTGATAAACATACCCTAATTGGGTGCTACCCACTTAGCTTTGCTGCATCTCCCCTGCTTTTCAGTCATTCCCGGTTGATGAGGCTAGAGGCTACGATTACCTTTTAAGGAATTTTCACTTAGAATGCTCATTGTCCTCCAATGACAATGTTCTGATAACATTCATCCATACAAGTCCATCCTAGGTTCGAATGGAACCGAAGGCACTATTGCTACCACATCCGTTTTGGAATAATCCTCAGGATTAGTAGCGATCAGCCCTTGCACTTCACTGCTCCATCCTCTACTCCAAGCTCTTGTCTTCATTTTCGAAAACGTACTCGTTGGATCGAAGTGGTTTTCGGATAACTTACCCGATCCCGGTCTCTTCGAAACAACGACGATATTTTCCGGTAAACTCAACCCCGGTTCTTTAGGAAATAAACAGACGAAATAAGATCGAAGATCACCTCCTAACCGTTAGTGGACGGATTTCCTTATCATCGTCCTAGAAGAACGAAACGAGTTTATACGTACAGTATAGCACCTCGAACGGTAACTGTACCATATAAATCCTGTATTTCTCCTAGATATTTCCAAAGTTATATTTTGGTTCCAGATTTTGATAGTCGGTTATTTAACTATCAAATAAACAATCATACAATCACAGATTCCATTTCCACTGAAAAACACTAACTCTTATTCAATTTAAATTTCAATCACTTAAATCTCTTTATCCAAAATATATACTTTCTTACCGAATTTAGTATATTCACAAACAATTCTCTTCAAAAGATATTTGGAAACCTTTAAAGTATTGGAAAGTACCACTGCGGTATCAAACCATGGATTCACAACTCAATGGTTACGTCTCTATCCCAGAGAAATCCAAGACTTAACTGCAGGCACTCACTGCCTCCGATTTCGCCACGCGAGTATACCATTACTTTCCGGAAACTTTATTTGAAAATTTTCAAAATAATACTTACAAAATTTCTATAATAATTTCCAAGTTAAATTTAGGCGAATACTCTTTAAAATAAAAGTTATTATATAATATTGAATATTGAATAATTTATCCCTTTAAAATAATAATACCGATTAATCTTTAGATAATAATTAACTCACTATAAACTAACTTAATTAATATTTAAATATACTTTAAACAATTTTAAAACAACTAAATAATTAATTTTCTGAAATATTATTTAAACAGCTTTTTTTTTCTTATTACCCAGTTGGTAATTAAAAATCCTTCTTTTTAAAACAACTCGATCCCTTGATAAAATATATTTTCCAATTCCAATATAAGTAGTTTAACACTTATAAATCTCCCTTGATTTATTCCCAATTTAATTTACGTCCCAATTCCGTAAATCCCCTTTATACATTTCAAAAAAAATAAATCTACCATTTTTTTTAAACCAATTTACCCATCTCCTTATAAATCCTCACCGTGAATTTATAATTTCAAATTTATCCACTGATAATCACTTTACTTTATTTATATACCTTGTTTATAGTTTCCATAGTCTCATTACTCGTTTATAACGGTTTCACAATACTAATCGATTTTAAATCGATTTCTAAATTAAATTCCATTTTTAAGTCAAATTCCCAAATAACCCCACTATATTCCAGAATCCAACTAAATTCAGATTTTGCTTCCTTTTCATAATTTAAAATCTTATTCAAAATCTAGTATATCAACTTTATATTTTATTTTCAAATTTTCCTTATATTTTTCCAAACTATTTAAAATCTCGATTTTTAAAATAATCCATTTTCACTTAAACCAACACCACTTAATTTTTATTATTTAAAATCATATTATCTACATTATCCCAAAATCTCTATTTTCCATATTCCGAGATGATCAAGTGCAATTTAAAAATCAATTTATTTTATTTTTCCCAAATTCATCTCTTTTAATTAATCCAATTTCTCTATAAATATTTTACTTCCAATTTCCCTTTTTATTTTATTTTTCCCAATTCAAAACATTTATTATTGGTATTTTAAAAATACCAAACCCAGGCCAAAACTACCATAGCATCCAATAGATTCAGCTGCACTATAATCTACCACAAATTACTTAAACAGATCATATACCAATATATGAAATTAAATTCAACATTTTCGAGGAATCCAATTGGATCCCTCCAACCTGTTTCCCTACATCCACAGATGTTAATACAATATAAAATACCAATCCTACTTCGAGGGGTATATCGCGGTATATAGGGTCATCCGCTATTGTGCGGGGGTGCATAGGGTCTCATCCGCTATATATATGCTGAAATATCAATCACTCCAGTATATATATACTACTATATATAATATAACATCCAGACTGATAATAATTATCAAATTCAATCAATCAACCAATAATTAATTTTAACTATTTAAAATTAATTGCAGTTTTCCAAATTTGAGTGAGATTATCTCACATTGATTCTCTACCGCTTCCGCGTTCCGTTTTTGATTGAATCCGAACGCGTTTGAAATTATCTAAAAATTTCAGAAGTTCCAAATTCGTCCAAACCATTTCTGATGCGTAGATGATGACAATATGGTCCCAACGCAACTTGAATCGTCCGAATCGAATTTCGTATGCATGAGATATCTATTTTTAAATTTACATGAAAATTTAAATATAAATTTTACAACTTTTTTTTTCAAACCAAATCCATACCTAAAGAAAACAGGTCCGGCCCACCATCTCCTTCTTCCCCAATGCCACTTCTTGCACGCGACAAATGACCAGGCCGTGCATGCACATTGTGCACTTGCATGCCTCCACGATCGACGAGACCACTACCCAACGCCACCATTGAACTCCTCACCTCGATCGCTTTGCTCCAGATCCACCGCCACCTCATCCAGATTTTTGAAACAAAACACGACCCTCGCTTTCCCCCTGACCTGGCCCATATCGCGATGACCACCAAGGAGTCGCGCCCTACAAAACTACGACCACCAGATCTCCGTAACACCGCGACCACGAATATGAGCTCGAATCACTAAAACAACCATCACCGAGCTCGATTTCCAAAGCCCTAGTTGAACTGCCTTACGCCATAAAAGTCGAGCAACCCAAAAACGACGCTGCACCACAAAATTCTTATACTAGGTTGAAGAGAAATGAAAAACTAGATTTTTAAAGCAGGTTTCATATTTTTTATCAAGTATAAGTTGAGAAATCAAATTTTAATGCTTCCATTTTATTTTCTTTTTACTGTGTCGTTGTAACTGTTGCATGAGTTTTTAAAAAGGGAGGGAGATGTATGTCACATGGCATGGGTATAGTGATTTAAGTGAAGGAAGGGAAGTTGATGTGAAAATATTTGTCAAATCAATTTTATACATATTATTTTAAAATTTTAAATCGTCTCGAATTTGTAGCTTAAAATCTCGACCTCCTATCGAGGCATGCCATTAGGCGTTTATAATGTTATACCCCTATTCTGAACACAATGGAAAAGGTTTCAAGTTCTAATTCGATCGTATGGAGAAGATAGCTTTTTGGACCCAATTATTATATTGAATTTTCGATATAGATTTCAGCGCATTTATATACCGTACGGCCAAACGATAACTCCAAACGTTACGTAATTTGAAATCCTATAATAATACACTATTACGGATCCAATGGAACTAGTTTCGTCGAAATCCGAGATTGTGCCTCGGAAGGCTATTTTTAAATGTTAATTCAAACGATATATTTTTAAAACTGAACAAATCACTTTTAAATTCAATTTTAAAGCCTTTATTATCTTCAGTATTATCAATATAAATTTTATAAGCCCTTTAAATTATTTTTAACAAGCTTAAAACTCCAGATAAAATATTTTACCCAATTTCCAATTATTTAATTCAATAATTAAATTATCCAATAAATGGTTATATTTGAAATTCAAGTTAAAAATTAACTTTTTAAATATTTAAAATCAATTAAATATTCCAATTTCAAATATCCAAAATTCTGGGTCATTACATTCCTCTCCCTTTATAAGAATTTCATCCTCGAAATTGCTAGGTAAGAAGAATGGTCCAAAACCTAGTAACTATTTCAAAAACCAAATAGTTTAAACAACTTCTCAAACCAATCTATTTCAACCACATTATCACTATCACTTTTACTCATTTCCAAATTCATCCATAGATTAAAACTAATATTATACCCTCGATCATTCAAATTATAATTTAAAACCAAATTTTAAATTATCAAAATTTTTCTAACTCGTTACATTTTCGAAATTTTTTGCCAGCGTCTCCTTTACGCGGCTAGATCCGAAAAACTACAAAACTGCCTCTATGGCCCCAAATCATCAAAGGAAAACAATAACCAAGTGGCCCAATCAGAAAATCTTCAATTTCATACAACAATTTAAACAAATACCTTTTTGTCAGGCAATCAAATTTTACTTCTGAAATCGAAGACACCAATTTATCTTTTGTTTTTAATTACCTGCACCTTACTTACCAATAATATCCAATCATACAATTCAAAATCATCTTACTTATTCCTTTTCAAAATTTTCTTTACTTAAGCCCATACGATGTACATATATCATCCGTATGCAAATCAAATCTGATCGCTCGCTCGATCACACAATTTCACTTCCGAACTAGTATCGTTCACACGACTCTCTAGTGCGGACTCAGATCTGGTTTCTTGATTAGAAACCGTCATTCTTCTTGCATAGCCATATACTATGATAGAGAATTCCAGGACCAATCAAAAATCCATATCCATGGTTCGCCGTCGAAAATCGAGTGAAAAATCCCAACTCGGATCGATATAACTATCTCAAAATTCTGTGCTCGAATCTGGATCGAATCGTTATGCGAATAAACAATATACGTACAACTTACGTATTAATTTCCAATGGATTATTAGCTATATCAATTTCTTCCTATTCACATTTATTTTAATTCCATTCACTTATTCGCAATTATCCTTTTACACAACTTTTATTTAATCTTCATTCAAATACTTACTCAGTATATTTCCCAATACCAACTTTTACTTAAGAAATTCACCATCAATTTCTTAAGTCTACTATAAATATTTTATACAACTTCTTATATTTATTTTCACTTCATCACTTTAGTTTATATCCATTTCTATTCAAATTAAATTTTTAATGCCATTTGAATTCAATTTACCTTCCAAATCTTAAGTATTGAATTTTTATCGACCATATCTCAACCCATATTTGATTCACTAATTTATTTCATATCTCAATCAAATTTTATTTCCAAACTTTTATTTTATTTAGTCCACTCGAACTAATTCTTCAACTTCACTTATTTAACATGATTCAAATTAAATATCATTCCTACATTCAATTTCAATTCCATTTACTTACAAAATGAATTAATTTGTTCATCCACTAATTTATTCCCAACCTAATAAATTTTATTCCAGTAACTATTCCATTTAGCCTTAGGCTTAATTCCTCAATTTACTCTTATTAACTTAATTTAAATTTCACACCACAAGATCAAATTTAAAAAATATTCTTAAGTTATCAAACTTAATAATATTCTATTCACCAATTTCTTCCAATTCACTTCATTCAATTGGTTTACTTTACTAATTTATTTCATTATCACACTTATTTTTATTTAACTCTTTTTAAGTTAAATTGTATTCTAAACAAATTTCAAATTCTTATGAGTTTTTAAACTTATTTATATTCCATAAAACATTTAAATCAAACTCCAGAGTTTAAACAATTACTTAAGTATTTCAAAATCATCTTGAAATCATATATATACCCAAATCCTTTGGTATATCAAATTATTCCTTTGCATTTCAAAATCAAACCCAGTTTTGCAATACAACTCCAATCCAAAACACTCAGGTAGCAATTCCTCCCTTGGAAACTCAAAAATGAACATCGGTGATGCTACAGTCATCACCGAAATTATTTTCCAACGACCGAAGTGAGTTCAGTGCTTTTTTTTATCCCTTTAAAAAAACATCTTTAAATAATTTTATTCCAAATATTTTCCAAATAACATCACCATTATTTCTAAGACTTCGAAAATCATTTTCAAATCCACGGGATTTAAATTCCTAAATTTCCAACTTTGGAATCTCTTTTTAAATCCATATTTAAATATTCCTCTAGAATTTCATTCCATTTCAAATTATAAATCACATTTATAAACTTATATTTACTAATTTTCATTTTTGTTATATGAATTACTTTCTTAACTTTTGGTTATAATATCATCTTTTATTTCAATCAACACAACAACAAATGATAATAGTTTAATATTATCATTTCCTAACAACCAAGCACACCATATATACTATAGTAATTTCTGAAAAATTATTTCTTTATATATACGAAAATAATTTGGGTATAATTATTTCATTTACCCCATTTTAAAACAATACTGTGTCGGAATTGTTCTATTATAGTGCTTAGAGATCCCTATCAATAACGTTAATTACTCGTATTGACCAGAATCCATAAGCCACTCAATAGATCAATCAACACAATATAAAACAATTTTTATATTCACTAACAAATACGCGTTCATATCTATTAATACACTCAAACTCATTCTAGGGTGCGACTGACCCTATCCCTAATGAGTAATCCTACTAGAGCTAAGGTTCTCACTTAACCTGGCTCTGATACCAAGTGTGACGGCCCGGAATTTTCGACCTCCGAAAATCGAATGCTACCAGATCGTTAGGGAAAAAGAAGAAGAGGTAGAAGAAGAAAATAGAAAACACAACACAGAATCTCACAATCGCAGCGGAACAATATATAATAGATATAACATGTCTATATACAAAAAGAACTATCACTGTTATTCATACATTACATTATCAGAGTACAATACATCAATAACACAGTACTGGAAAATTATAATAACTTGTCCTCACAAGTGCTGAATATACAGCCTATAGTACACAGCGGAATATAAATCAGATACGTGTGATACGCCTCATCATCCAGCTCGTCTCCTGAGCTCCATAACATCCTATCCTGTATCTGTAATACTCGGTCTGACCCGAGCATTATAATAAAATAACACTCGAGTCAGTTTGGAAAACCAGCGAGAGAAAACCACTCAAATTGAATTATTAAAGTTATCAAAATCCTTTGAAAATCAAAGGTATCTCGTAAGACCATGCCACAAATAAGCACGACGGGTTTTTACCTTACGATAACCAAAACATTTCATACAAATCCTCTGATATTATAATAGTGTCTAAGTAAAAATACTTATTCAAATAGCTGAAATGCTTGCATCTCACGTTTCAACATAGTTGGGCACAATCAAAACCATACGATGCTTATTGGAGAATGGATTCCATACGAATGACTAGGTACTGGGGTATCACCTGTCATAGTGCACGTCTAGAAACAGCGTACCGAGGACCATGCCGGGATCCCCTGCCACACAAGACCGGACTATCCCTGACCTGGATAGACCGAATATGCTATCACCCCGGGTGTTCCCACCCTTTTCTGAGTTCCTTCCATAATCGTAGTAATAATATTCGAGGGTATCTAGAAGGGTGATAAACATACCCTAATTGGGTGCTACCCACTTAGCCTTGCTGCATCTCCCCTGCTTTTCAGTCATTCCTGGTTGATGAGGCTAGAGGCTACGATTACCTTTTAAGGAATTTTCACTTAGAATGCTCATTGTCCTCCAATGACAATGTTCTGATAGTATTCATCCATATAAGTCCGCCTTGGGTCCGAATGGAACCGAAGGCACTATTCCTACCACATCCATTTTGGAACAATCCTCAGGACTAGTAGCGATTAGCCCTTGCACTTCACCGCTCCATCCTCGACTCCAAGCTCTTGTCTTCATTTTCAAAACGTACTCGTTGGATCGAAGTGGTTTTCGGATAACTTACCCGATCCCGGTCTAACCGAAACAACGTCGATATTTTCCAGTAAACTCAACCCCGGTTCTTTGGGAAATAAACAGACGAAATAAGATCGAAGATCACCTCCTAACAGTTAGTGGACGGATTTCCTTATCATCGTCCTAGAAGAACGAAACGAGTTTGTACGTACAGTATAGCACCTCGAACGGTAACTGTACCATATAAATCCCGTATTTCTCCTAGATATTTCCAAAGTTATATTTTGGTTCCAGATTTTGATAGTCGGTTATTCAACTATCAAATAAACAATCATACAATCACAGATTCCATTTCCACTAAAAAACACTAAGTCTTATTCAATTTAAATTTCAATCACTTAAATCTCTTTATCCAAAATATATACTTTCTTACCAAATTTAGTATATTCACAAACATTCTCTTCAAAAGATATTTGGAAACCATTAAACTAATTTGGAAAGTACCACTGCGATATCAAACCATGGATTCACAGCTCAATGGTTACGTCTCTATCCTAGAGAAATCCAAGACTTAACTGCAAGCACTCACTGTTAGTAAATCAAATTCATGGTTTTAATGACAACAACTATACAATGAAAATCAAATGTGCATATATGTATATATACAAGAACTTGCTAGAGCAATATCACTAGAGAGACAAGAACAAGGCTCAAAGAACGTATCAAGAGGCTACAAGTTGATAGAATTGGAAAAGGAATTGCACAAACACAGATACAGCAACATGCACACATTCAGACGTCTGAATGCACTAGCCAGACGTCTGAATGATTCCTCTGGTTTACAAATCCTAAGGAAACAGACGTCTGGTTAATATATCAGACGTTTGGAGAAAGTCTTTGGTTCACAACTCAGAAGAAAACAGACGTCTGATCCTGAACTTAGACGTCTGAAAGACATCCAGACATAAAACAGAAATGAAGACCAGACGTGTGGTTAATAAACACAGACGTCTGAAATGCTACCAGACACAAAAAATATATGAAGGGCTGACGTCTGAGGTCACTTTCCAGACGTCTGATTATAGGCTCGACTGTGTATTTTCAAAGTTCAACTGTCACATCCGAAAAGACACATCCACTCCTCTTCACTGCAACTCTTCATCACCAATAGGAGCAACTATACAACGATTGTTAATGGATGCAACTACACATAGAAACTCTTCACCACTATAAATAGAATCAGGAATCCAAGAGAAAGAAGAACCTTACTCACTTACGCTCTTATCTCTTATACTCTGATTTATACCTGATCTCTAAGCAATCAACTACCTGTATTTAACTCTTCCATATATACAGAACGCCTCATTCAAATATTCTCTAGATAGATATATATATTGGAAGCATTTGTACTCAATAGTCAACATCCGTGTTATAAAACACATTCTTGACAAAGAAACTCTGCTATTGTAAACCTGTTCCTCCGGGTCAAGTGAGGGTTAGTTGAAAGGAAATTCCGAAGAGGAGCTTCGGGACTGGACGTAGGACGGGAGGTTCGAACCAGTATAAAATCCTGGTGTGATTATTCTTATTTACTTAGATTAATTTTGTTTTAGTTGCATCATATATTTTGCCACATATACTTGCATATACACTGCACGATCCACCCCGTATAGACTTTCAATTGGTATCAGAGCCTGGGATTCTAGAGATCGTAACAACATCCTAGAATAAATGGCTATAAAGAGATCTACTCAAGGCAATAGGAAGAGGAAGAGCAATAAAGAAGAATCAAAGGAGAAAACAAACAATTGCTTCATGGCTAAACTCATATCACAATCGGTATGCTTGGATTCTTTATATAAAGATCTTCTGTTAGCACATGATGAATTATTAAAAGATTGCAAAACCTTGAATAAAGTTAATAGAATTGCTTTAGATAAGTTAAAATATTGTGAGCAAGAAATTTCCAGTTTAAAAGAGGAAAATAATTTTTTGATAAAACAAACTAAATGTTTTGAAAATACCGTAGAAGAACTTATTTCACAAAAAGATTTCCTACAAAAAGAAAATGAGCAGTTAGAAGATAAAAACAATGAATTTTTAGAGGAAATCAATGTTTTGCAAAATAAAAATACTATGTTTGATAAAGAAAAGGAAATTTTTTCCAAAAAAATTACGGATTTGAAAAGACAAAATGATTCATTACAATCATCTTTAGATAATTCAGAATCTCGAATTTTTCTTCTCGAAAATAAGAACTGTACAATAAAAAGGGAGAATTCTGAATTAAACAAGCAAATTGATATTTTGAAAAACAGTAATATTTCTTTTGAAAATAATAATTTTGACTTCAAAGCTAAATTTGATAAACTTAACACTGAAGTCACAAAATTTAATAAAGGTCAAAACGATTTAAACATGATTTTATCTAGTTCTAGACCTTTACATGACAAAAGTGGTTTAGGATATAATAAAACTGATCGTAGAAATAGCACTAGATACACTTTCATGTATAGAAAAAATGATAGTGCTAGTACTAAATTTCGAGTAAAGTCTAGATCAAATTCTTATAGAAATTCAAATACTGCTATGGTCAATAATATTTATAATTTCTCTAGAAGTACAAAATCATTGAATGAAAATATGAATAAAAATTATCTAAGTATTTGGGTTCCTGTTAATTGGCAAAATAGAGAAAAATACATTGATGATTATTTTGATATGGTAGTTAATAATGAAAATTATATTTATAAAGGTTCAACCACACCCAAATGGGTATGGTTTCCAAAAATCTAACCCCCCGGACCCTAACATAGTAAGTGGGTACCAAAAAAATGATTTTTTATTTATTACAGGTACTCGGAGAAACAAAAGAAATTTTTTTTGGAATTTGCAAATATGATTCCCTCATTCTTTTTTGATAATGACAAAGGGGGAGAGATAATGGAAAGCACATATTCAGGGGGAGATTTATAGAAATTACATATAAGTACATTGTATAGTTGTCATCATCAAAAAGGGGGAGATTGTTAGGAAATCAAATTCATGGTTTTAATGACAACAACTATACAATGAAAATCAAATGTGCATATATGTATATATACAAGAACTTGCTAGAGCAACATCACTAGAGAGACAAGAACAAGGCTCAAAGAACGTATCAAGAGGCTACAAGTCGATAGAATTGGAAAAGGAATTGCACAGACACAGATACAGCAATATGCACACATTCAGACGTCTGAATGCACTAGCCAGACGTCTGAATGATTCCTCTGGTTTACAAATCCTAAGGAAACAGATGTCTGGTTAATATATCAGACGTCTGGAGAAAGTCTCTGGTTCACAACTCAGAAGAAAACAGACGTCTGATCCTGAACTCAGACGTCTGAAAGACATCCAGACATAAAATAGAAATGAAGACCAGACGTCTGGTTAATAAACACAGACGTCTGAAATGCTACCAGACACAAAAAATATATGAAGGCCAGACGTCTGAGGTCACTTTACAGACGTCTGATTATGGGCTCGACTGTGTATTTTCAAAGTTCAACTGTCACATCCGAAAAGACACATCCACTCCTCTTCACTGCAACTCTTCATCACCAACAGGAGCAACTATACAACGATTGTTAATGGAGGCAACTACACATAGAAACTCTTCACCACTATAAATAGCATCAGGAATCCAAGAGAAAGAAGAACCTTACTCACTTACGCTCTTATCTCTTATACTCTGATTTATACCTGATCTCTAAGCAATCAACTACCTGTATTTAACTCTTCCATATATACAGAACGCCTCATTCAAATATTCTCTAGATAGATATATATATTGGAAGCATTTGTACTCAATAGTCAACATCCGTGTTATAGAACACATTCTTGACAAAGAAACTCTGCTATTGTAAACCTGTTCCTCCGGGTCAAGTGAGGGTTAGTTGAAAGGAAATTCCGAAGAGGAGCTTCGGGACTGGACGTAGGACGGGAGGTTCGAACCAGTATAAAATCCTGGTGTGATTATTCTTATTTACTTAGATTAATTTTGTTTTAGTTGCATCATATATTTTGCCACATATACTTGCATATACACTGCACGATCCACCCCGTATAGACTTTCACTCACTGCCTTCGATTTCGCCACGCGAGTATACCATTACTTCCTGGAAACTTTATTTGAAAATTTTCAAAATAATACTTACGAAATTTCTATAATAATTTCCAAGTTAAATTTAGGCGAATACTCTTTAAAATAAAAGTTATTATAAAATATTGAATATTGAATAATTTATCCCTTTAAAATAACAATACTGATTAATCTTTAAATAATAATTAACTCGCTATAAACTAACTTAATTAATATTTAAATATACTTTAAACAATTTTAAAACAACTAAATAATTAATTTTTTGGAATATTCTTTAAACACCTTTTTTTTCTCATTACCCAGTTGGTAATTAAAAATCCTTCTTTTTAAAACAACTCAATCCCTTGATAAAAATATATTTTCCAATTCCAATATAACGAGTCTAACACTTATAAATCTTCCTCGATTTATTTCCAATTTAATTTACGTCCCAATTCCGTAAATCCCTTTTCCACATTTCAAAAAAAATAAATCTACCATTTATTTTAAAACCAATTTACCCATCTCCTTATAAATCCTCACCGTGAATTTATAATTTCAAATTTATCCATTGATAATCACTTTACTTTATTTATAGACCTTGTTTATAGTTTCCATAGTCTCATTTCTCGTTTATAACGGTTTCACAATACTAATCGATTTTAAATCGATTTCTAAATTAAATTCCATTTTTAAATCAAATTCCTAAATAACCCCACTATATTCCAGAATCCAACTAAATTCAGATTTCACTTCCTTTTCATAATTTAAAATCTTATTCAAAATCTAGTATATCAACTTTATATTTTATTTTCAAATTTTCCTTTTATTTTTCCAAACTATTTAAAATCTCGATTTTTAAAATAATCCCTTTTCACTTAAACCAACATCACTTAAGTTTTATTATTTAAAATCATATTATCTACATTATCCCAAAATCTCTATTTTCCATATTCCGAGATGATCAAGTGCAATTTAAAAATCAATTTATTTTATTTTCCCCAAATTCATCTCTTTTAATTAATCCAATTTCTCTATAAATATTTTACTTCCAATTTCCCTTTTTATTTTATTTTTCCCAATTCAAAACATTTATTATTGGTAATTTAAAAATACCAAACCCATGCCAAAACTACCATAGCATCCAATAGATTCAGCTGCACTATAATCTACCACATATTACTTAAACAGATCATATACCAATATATGAAATTAAATTCAACATTTTCGAGGAATCCAATTGGATCCCTCCAACCTGTTTCCCTACATCCACAGATGTTAATACAATATAAAATAGTAATCTCACTTCAAGGGGGATATCGCGGTATATAGAGTCATCCGCTATTATGCGGGGCGCATAGGGTCTCATCCGCTATATATATGCGGGAATATCAATCACTCCAGTATATATATATATATACTACTATATATAATATAACATCGAGACTGATAATAATTATCAAATCCAATCAATCAACCAATAATTAATTTTAACTATTTAAAATTAATTGCAGTATTCCAAACTTGAGTGAGATTAACTCACATTGATTCTCTGCTTTCGCGTTCCGTTTCCGATTGAATCAGAACGCGTTTGAAATTATCTAAAAATTTCAGAAGCTCCAAATTCATCCAAACCATTTCCTATGCGTAGATGATGACAATACGGTCCCAACGCAACTTGAATCGGACCTCGCATGCATGAGATATCTATTTTTAAATTTACATGAAATTTTAAATATAAATTTTAAAACTTTTTTTCAAACCAAACCCATACCTAAAGAAAACAGGCCCGACCCACCATCTCCTTCTTCCCCAATGCCACTTTTTGCACATGAAAAATGACCAGGCCATGCACGCACGCTGTGCACTTGAACGCCTCCATGATCGACGAGACCACCACCCAACGCCACCATTGAACTCCTCACCTCGATCGCTTCGCTCCAGATCCACCGCCACCTCATCTAGATTTTTGAAACAAAACGCGACCCTCGCTTTCCCCCCTCCTCGACCTGGCCCAGATCGCGATGGCCACCAAGGAGCTGCGCCCTACGAAACTACGACCACCGGATCTCCTTAACACCACGACCACGAATACGAGCTCGAATCACCAAAACAACCATCACCGAGCTCGATTTCCCAAGCCCTAGATGAACTGCCTCACGCCATAAAAGTCGAGCAATCCAAAAACGACGCCGCACCACAAAATTATTATACCAGGTTGAAGAGAAATGAAAAACTAGATTTTTGAAGCAGGTTTCATAATTTTTTATCAAGTATAAGTTGAGAAATCAAATTTTAAAGCTTCCATTTTATTTTCCTTTTACTATGTCATTGTAATTGTTGCATGAGATTTTAAAAAGGGAGGGAGATGTATGTCACACGGCAAGGGTATAGTGATTTGAGTGAAGGAAGGGAAGTTGATGTGAAAATATTTGTCAAATCAATTTTATATATATTATTTTAAAATTTTAAATCATCTCGAATTCGTAGCTTAAAGTCTCGACCTCCTATCGAGGCGTGCCGCTAGGCGTTTATAATGTTATACCCCTATTCCGAACGCCATGGAAAATGTTTCAAATCCTAATTCGATCGTATGGAGAAGATAGCTTTTTGGACCCAATTATTATATTGAATTTTCGATATATATTTCAACGCGTTTATATATCGTACGGCCAAACGATAACTCCAAACCTTACGACATTTGAAATCCGATAATAATACACTATTACGGATCCAATGGAACTAGTTTCGTCGAAATCCGAGAATGTACCCCGGAAGGCTATTTTTAAATGTTAATTCAAACGATATATTTTTAAAACTGAACAAATCACTTTTAAATTCAATTTTAAAGCCTTTATTATCTTCAGTATTATCGATATAAATTTTATAAGCCCTTTAAATTATTTTTAACAAGCCTAAAACTCCAAATAAAATATTTTACCTAATTTCCAATTATTTAATTCAATAATTAAATTATCCAATAAATGGTTATATTTGAAATTCAAGTTAAAAAATAACTTTTTAAATATTTAAAATCAATTAAATATTCCAATTTCAAATATCCAAAATTCCGGGTTGTTTCAGACCCACTATATCAATGGAAGATGGATGATTTATTGATCAATGACTGAAATCAAATGGGCGCATATGAACAAGTAATTAGGATATAGAGGATTTGACCTGTCTTCCTACGTAGGAGCTTTATTATTGATTTATTGCAATTGATTGAGCTTATTTATGACAGCTTAGAAGCTATTATATTGTTTTATCCATTCGTCCCGTACCATAGAGACAAAAATAAATAGACAAATTCTTGTAAGTATATTGGAGCTATGTTTATCTTATGATTTGGAGTCATTCATTCCGAATAAAGATAGAGTCATCCGTTTTGATTTAGAATTTGTTGAAATTTGAGGCTTGTATAAAAATAACTTAGTGATGAAAATTTTATAATTATTATTTGCTTGAATTTAAAATGCATTTTTGGCCTCGTATTAAATTCGAACATACTTTACTCATATAATAAATACTATGTTAACCTAGACAGTGACCAAAGTTTAGATATATTAACATAATCAGTGCTTGCATTTGACTTTCGAATTACATCTTAACATGTTTTACTTTCATTTTTTTAATATTTTCAAGCACAGATGTGGGGATTTAACAACTTCGTATTATGACGTTATAATTTACGAACCAAGGTAATCCATTATATGTAAAATATAAATAAATATTATTCAAAACAATTATAAATCATATTTTTTAGTACATTAATCATTCTAGTTATAAAATGCATCACCACCTCTATTTCACTTTTTAGTTCCATCAAACCCAAGAATAATTCTAACCATACAAAATTAATCATTTGGTTAGATTTTTTATTTTTTAGTGTCTAATTCAATTCGTCATTTTTGGCCTAATATATTATCAAACCAACCGAAAGTTCATGTCATCAAATCTAGAAAGCTCATGTAATACAAATGAACAAAGACTAATGTTAATATGCGCCCATTGAGTACATACGAATAATTACCAAAAAAACCATAATTTGATTAGTCAAATACAAAACATTAACTACTAAATACCCAAAACTACCCATATATATATGAAAGATACCAAATTACAAGGGTTATTAATATAATTATACAACCTTAACATATGCCCAGTATGAAATGTTAACCTTTCTCATTAATTAATACTAGTCAGGAGGTTTATGAGAAATACATACCACCTAGGAGGCTATTTGGAAATAATACAATATTTGTGGACATTCATTAATTAATGGATTTTATTACTGAGGACTTAAAATTATTTTCCCTCTTTCCAAATTTTAAAAAAAAATCTCAAAAATTTAAAGTTGAGATACTAATTCACGCATCTCTCTGTCTCATTCATTTCTTCTAAACTCCTAGCAATAATAAGGAGAAAAAGAAGGAAAAGGAAGAAAAATAAAATAAAAATAATACTAATCCATGGCTCAATACAAAGCAGAAGACGATTACGATTATCTATTCAAAGTAGTTCTAATTGGAGACTCTGGTGTTGGTAAATCTAACTTACTCTCAAGGTTTACTAGAAATGAGTTCAATCTCGAATCAAAATCTACTATAGGAGTTGAATTCGCTACAAAAAGCTTAAATATTGATGGGAAAATTATCAAAGCTCAGATTTGGGATACTGCAGGGCAAGAAAGGTAATTTAATTATACTTATTACAAGTACGCATGTTTTGTTCCGTGTTTTTCATTTGGAGAAGTATTTTGGTTGAAATAAGTTTAGGTTATGGTGATTGAAACATGCTTTTATGAGTAGCAAAAGGAATTTGTATGGTTCGTTTAGTTATGCCAGTTTGAAATTATTATCATTATTTTTTTTATTTTTTTTCTTAAAAAAAACTAGATACGAAAGGTATAGCACACGGGCCATGAAAGGATTTGATATTTTCAGATAGAAAAGAAAAAAGAAAACAAAAGAAAAGTTTTCTACATAGCATGACATCTTTTGTCAAGAAGAAGAGAAAAATTGAACACCCTGATACCATATTTCAGGAGTGCTCTTAATGAAAAGACCTCCCTAACCCTTATCTGAAATCCCTTTAATATGCCCTATGATACCCGTGTATGTCAAATGAATGATTCCAACTCATATGATGTAGCTTTATGACTGGTTTGGAACAACTGGTCAAAGTGACTCAGAAACGAAGCAACTTTTTAATCTTGTCAAGGTAAATGATTCTATCTTAGATGTCAAATTTAAAAAAAGTAGCTTAGAAGTCAAAATAATTCGAATAGCTAGTTACAAACATGCTCTTGAACTCTTACTACTGAATTTCAAATTAACTGAATGTTGGGTAATGGACTGTGGGTTTAGAGATGGTATAAATAATTCTCAGGCATACCACACTTAGAGACTACATCTTGTTTTTAATTAGTGGTTTCGGTCACGATGTCAAGATGATCTCAATTGTATGCACAGGTTCTGTTCAATTAGGGGTTCTTGGCATGATGCTAAGTATCCTTAAGTATTGCGACTACCAATTGTTTAATTAGCTTAACCATCTTCACATCAATTAATGTAAGTTCACATGGTGGACTCAGACTCTACAAGTACACTACACATGACAAGCTTGTTATATAATAGTCCCTTGAGGAAAATAACTTTGGTAACATTCCATACTCGATCGATTATTGCACAAGTCTTATTCATATTTCTTGAATATTAGTATATATGACTTGCTTGGTTCTTTGCTATGTTATCAATGAGTGATGATTTATCCTATGGGCAGTATAACACATCTTGGGAAAATTTTGCTTAATTTGTCAATAATCCTACGCTATGCTCGGAATATTACATATTATACTTTTGTGTATTTGCATCTGGGTAATTTAATTAAGCATATCTGGTATGTTTGTTGGTGATTCGAATCTGCTATTTAAGTTTCTGAAGACAATAATCATAGATTTATCAATAGATGGTGTGTGTGTCTGCACACACACACCCGCTTTCTGTTGAACGTTTGAATTCTTGTTGAATTATTTATAGGGTACTGTTAGCATGTATCCTATGGGCATAAGTTAGCAATGGTTGATTTAAGCTAACAGACAAAAAAACTTTTAGAAATACCATTTTATCCTTACACAAAAGTTAACAGTTGGAATTCAGGGGGCAACTTAGGTAATTTAACAACTTTTAGAGCACATGATAACATTTCCCTTATTTATACATATGATTGTTACGATGATTAGGAATGGCCATTTTTATTTCTGTTGTTTTTTTACAGGTTTATAGTCAAAGTCCCTTTGGGTTATCCAACCACATGCTGCTAGGCTCACTAATATCGATCATGCCATTAAAATTCATACAATTTCATATGGACTAATTATGAGATATTGATCATGCCATTAAGTTTCATACTTTTGTCTATTACAATTGCATCTCGATATAAGTCCACATACTTACGACTCATTTCTAATCCAAAAGGGAAATGTATGAGAACTAATTTAATACCAATTTTGATAAATTAAAGTTGTTCCAGTATGCCCAAATTCACCGTATAACATAATGATATACTACTTTCAAAGTTTCTGAATAAAGATGAGGTCTCTAAAAACAAATCAAACAAAAGAAGCATTGTGTCAGAAATTCATGTTGGCTTATTTCCAACCTTTATATGAAACAGAAGAAGCATTGTGTCAGAAAATCACGATGGCTACTTGGTTTTCAGCTGTTTCCAACCTTTATATGTTTGTCTTCATAAGTTCGTATTAGTTCAGAAGTGAAAAGAGAAGTGTTATTTTGTCTTCAGTTCAACACACATTATACTGCATTTGTGAGAAAAGAATTTACAATTCTATAAGCAAATAGCACCCCAAATCTGGGTCAGCGTGGACATTGTAGGGAGTATTTATATAGTCACAACCTTCAAGCCTTGACGTGTGTAATTTTCTTCTTTGACCCCTGATTCTTTCTGGATTAAGTGCATGTGTGATATGATAAAAGGAATTGATAAGGGGAATTAATCACTATAAAATTAATCCACTTCAATTTGACTTCAACTTAAGTTAAAAAGAAATAATTTAATCGTAATTAATTCTCTAGTTAGTTTGGATACAAAATGAAGTGACTTTTATATAGTAATTAATTCATTTTAATTAATTCCTTTTATCCAACATCCCCCGATACTTTCATGATACATCGTCCTAGTGTAACAAAAGCTACATGTGGCCTAGAAATTTAGTTAAAAAATCACATGTTTTAAGGATATTTGGATTTGGATGATTAGAGAAAACATACATAAGGGCAAATTTAGAGATTAATTATGAAAGGTCTTGGTACCAAATGACATAAAAACATATTATTGAAATTAGCTAATGTAATGCTGTCTATTGCACATAAACATATAACTTTTATTCAGCTTATTAATTATGCAAAATGAATACCATTAGTATGGTTGTGATGTGCATGTTTTAAGTGTAAAAATGATCCTCAATTTCAGATTTAACTACAGAAAGTTATTGTATATTAAAATGTATGTTATTATTGAAAATATGAACATTTTTATGAAGAGTAAATGAAGAAAAGAGAAAATATTAGTATCTATTTTTTGCTGTTTTTAAGAAAATAAAAGAACATTTTTGTCCTAAAAAATCATATACATACACACATATGTATGTGTATGTATGTATAGTAGCTTATATTTAAATGATATTGTTGTTAATAGTTTATTATTTGTTGCACCAACAATTGATACAACACCTCAAAGTTGATTAGATTTAAATCTAGCAAGTATGAAAATGATAGAAACAAGAACAAACTCGCAATTTTTATAGTGGTTTGGGAAATCCTCTCGTCCACTTAATCCTTCTTATTGATAGTTTTCCCTCCGGAATACAATGCCCCAATCCGAAGTCATCATCAGTTTTTCATTTTCCCTTATTCTTCCCATATTCTGCCTTAGATAGTTCCGCATCATCCACAGCGTTAGCTTCAGCACCGTCATTTGCTTCAGCATCCTCCTAGCGTAGAAACCTATCGGCTTAGTAGTAGAAATCTACAAATCCACTGACGGATCTCTCTCCAAAGCAATCTTGAAATCAATTTTACTGATAATTCCGAAAACCACCGCCATCAGAATTATCGGCGGGTCTGACTTTTGCACTGCAACGGCTGCTGCGTTGCATCTAGTTAGATAACTTCGTAGGGTCTCACCGACCCTTTGTCTTACACTAGAAAGCATCATCACATTCTTCGATCGTGTTATATGAACTCTGAACCGTTTCATAAAATTTTCCACTAATTCAGCCCACGTGCCGATGGATCCGTTTTCCAACTGGTGAAACCTCATCGTTGCTAAATCTGTCTAAGTATAATGGGAAACACCCGTCCTATCACTTCCTTTGAAGCACCCAACACTCTCATGTGCTGAATGTATCTTACCAAATGAACAGTTGAGTCCGTTCTTTCATTATACACATCCAGTGTCGATAGCTTGAAATCAGGTGGATTTCTTACGTATTGGATGTTTAATGGAGCAGATACCATGGTTGATTTATGCGTTAATATACGGCAAAACATGGAGAACTAGAAGAGATTGTTTCAGTTTTTTACGATCTAGAGTTTGGATTGTTATCGAGAGAATTAAATCTTACATATAGTGTTGTTAGTTTCATAAAGGGAAACATTTTAAACAACTTGGAGTAACACCAATTGAGGAGAAGCTAATTCAACGTCGCTTAAGATGGTTTGGACATCTCCAACGAAGGCCGTCCGAGGCACCTGTGCGCGTTGAAAATATAGGCTGCGTCGTATGCTCAAAGAGAGGTAGAGGTCGACCAAGGTTGACATGAAAGAAAGTAGTAAAAATGGACTTGAAGGATTGGAATATATCCGAAGAGCTGGTAATAGATAGGAGTGTGTGGAAGTTAGCGATCCACGTACCAGAACCATGAGTTATGAGTTTTGTAAGTTTTAGATTATATGACTAGGGAAAATGAGCCTAAGACGTAGCGTTTGGTCTTTGATCAATATTACTATCAGCACCATTATTACTATTTGTACTATTATCATCATTTATTTATTTATTTCTTATACATACATATATATATTTATCTTTATTTTTATTTTACTTAGTTACTATAATTATTAATTTACTTATTTGACTTTATTTTATTATTGTTATTGTTATTGTTATTGTCATAACCTTTAAATTAGCTTTGTCATTTAGTTTTGGGTCCTATTTCTAGCCGACCTTAACTTGTTTGAAAATAATGGCTTTGTTGTTGTTGATGTGTGTGTGTGTTTATAATAAAAATTTCAACAACAGTTCAAATAAGTTACAGAGTTTTTTAATTTACAGGAGTATTTTTGGATCTTTGTGCTGCAAATAAAATTGTGACATCATATAACTTTTATTGTTACAGATGTAAAAAGGTGTCTTTGTATGTGTAGTATATTTTGAATGTGAAAATGGTCCTAAAAATTGATTTTACTGCAGAAAGTTATGGTATTTTTTTCAAACTCAATTTATCATTAGTAGAGAGAAGGTCCTTGTTAATTATAATTTACCATCAAAGTATTCAACTATTTTCCTACATGTGTAAAATTTTAAGAGAAAGAAGGATATATTTGTCCTTTTTAAATATCTTGATCTACAAACTTCCCTAAAAATTGAACATATTTGTTTAAGGATGATCTAGAAATTTTGAGAAGAAGACTTCAACAAATATTCTCATCATTTGTAGATATCTTTAGGAGAATTCATATTATTATAAATAACCAAATGAAAGATCTTGTGATGTCAAAGGTCCATTGATGAAACTTTCTTTTATTGAAAATGACATGGATAAAATTTCTTGAAAGTGGCATGGATGATTCATTTGATGAACTTAGTTATGACCTAAACATTAGTTATTAACTTTTCTTCATGGTTAGCTAAATATTTAAATCCACTTAATTCAAACCTTATATATTTAACCGAATGATGATGCACTAAAAGCTTTGTTTGCAACAGTTTATTTGAGTTTGAGTGTTTGAAAACTACTTATAAGGAGGTTGTTTAGGAGTTAAAATTCGAGAAGCAACCATTTGTTGTTAATAGCATACGATCAAAATTCATAAGTAATTTTTATCAAGTAAATGGTTAAAGTGACATTGTTATTTCATATAGTTTTTTTTTCTTTCTAATTTACATATTTATTTTAATTTTGGAAAAAAAACTAGATATGGAAGGTATACTTATAGTACATGGGCTATTAAAGGATTCGATATTTACAGATAGGGAAAAAACTGGTCAAAATGACAACTTTTGTCAATAAGAAGAGCAAAATTGAACACCCTGGTACCATATTTCAGGAGTGCTCTTAATGAAAAGACCTCCCTAACCCTTATCTGAAATCCCTTTATATGCCCTATGATACCCGTGTATGTCAAATGAATGATTCCAACTCATATGATGTAGCTTTATGACTGGTTTGGAACAATTGGTCAAAGTGACTGAGAAACGAAGCAACCTTTTAATCTTGTCAAGGTAAATGATTCTATCTTAGATGTCAAATTTTAAAAAAGCAGTTATACAAAAAAGTAGCTTAGAAGCCAAAATAATTCGAATAACTAGTTACAAACATGCTCTTGAACTCTTACTACTGAATTTCGAATTAACTGAATGCTGGGTAATGGACTGTGGGTTTAGAGATGGTATAAAGAATTCTCAGGCATACCACACTTAGAGACTACATCTTGTTTTTAATTAGTGGTTTCGGTCACGATGTCAAGATGATCTCAATTGCATGCACAGGTTCTGTTCAATTAGGGGTTCTTGACATGATGCTAAGTATCCTTAAGTATTGCGACTACCAATTGTTTAATTAGCTTAACTATCATATGAACTTCACATCAATTAATGTAAGTTCACATGGTGGACACAGACTCTACAAGTGCACTACACATGACAAGCTTGTTATATACTAGTCCCTTGAGAAAGATAACTTTGGTAATATTCCATAATCGATCGATTATTGCATAAGTCTTATTCACATTTCTTGAATATTAGTATATATGACTTGCTTGGTTCTTTGCTATGTTATCAATAAGTGATGATTTATCTTGTGGGCGGTATAACACATTTTGGAAAAATTTTGCTTATTTTGTTTACTCTGCACGATCAGCTGCAAAAATGTCAATAATGCTACGTTATGCTCGGAATATTACATATTATACTTTTGTGAATTTGCGTCTGGGTTATTTAATTAAGCATATCTTGTATGTTTCTTTGTTATGCAAATCTAGCATTTAAGTTTCTGAAGGATAACTGTAAATTTATCAATAGATGGTGGGTTGTGCGTGCGCGCGCGCGTGTATATTGCAACTGCTTTCTGTTGAACATTTGAATTCTTGTTGAATTATTTATAGGGTTGTTAACATGTATCTTACTGGTACATGTTAGCAATGATTTAAGCTTAAAGGAAAAAAAAAACTTTTAGAAATACCCATTTTATCCTTACACAAAAGTTAACAGGTGGAATTCAGGGTGCAACTTGGTAATTTAACAACTTTAGCATGCACTTTTAGGGCATATGGTAACATTTCCCTTATTTATATTTTAAATTGATGATTAAGAATGACCATTTTTATTTCTGTTGTTTTCCACGGGTTTTTATTCGAAGTCCCTATGGGTTATCCAAACTAATTATGAGATACAAGTCCAGTTGCTGCTAGGCTCACTAATATTGAACATGCCATTAATATTCATACGATTTCATGTGGACTAATCATGCCATTAAGTTTCATACTTTTGTGTATTACAATTGCATCTTGATATTAGTCCACATGCTTACGAATCATTTCTAACCAAAAAAGAGAAACGGATGAAAAATAATTTAATATCAATTTTGATAAATTAAATCTTGTTCCAGTATGCCCAAATTCACTGTATCTCTTCTAGTTCCTTGCCATATATTAATGCATTAATATAGGGCAGAACATGAATGAAAACTAATTTAATCTTGTTCCAGTATGCCCAAATCCTTGCCATAAATCTATCTCTTCTAGTTCCTAAATCCATATTCTGCCCTATATTAATGCATAAATCAACCAGGATATAAACTTCATTAAAGAACAAATCACAATTCTTATTACAAACCATAAAGCAATCTCTTCTAGTTCCTGAATCCATGTTTGCAATAAGTAGTTTATTTGAGTTTGAGTGTTTGGAAACGACTTATAAATAGGTTGTTCAGGAGTTAAATTAGAGAAGCAACCATTCGTTGTTAACGGCTTATGATCAAATTTCATAAGTATTTTTTTATGAAGTAAATGGTTAAAATAACATTGTTGTTTCATACAGTTTACAAGCATATTGTCACTATCTAACAGTCCTTTGGTAAGTATGAC
The DNA here is from genome assembly GCA_030737815.1 of Allium fistulosum. Taxonomy (NCBI): domain Eukaryota; kingdom Viridiplantae; phylum Streptophyta; class Magnoliopsida; order Asparagales; family Amaryllidaceae; genus Allium; species Allium fistulosum. Next base: position 98,680,960 of record CM060906.1, on the reverse strand, counting down.
ACATCTTCTAATCCCTAGGATCTTCAGACTTATTCCAAAAGGGAAGGACCTTTCCCTCGGGGGATAATAACTTCTCAATACCAAGAGGTCCAAGACCACGTCCCAGTGGTAAAACGCTTAGACTTAGGTCCTGAGGTTACGAGTTTGAATTTTGCGTAGCATGATTTGAACCTTGAACATATTTAGACTTGTAGTTTGTACATACCACCTAAAACATTTAGTATTCAATATATTATCACCCTCTATTAAGCACCACGTTTCTATAATAATAATATTTTGCAAATTTATTAGCAATCTGCTTTTACTCATCTAGCTGCCTAGCTTCATTCATCAACCCCAATGATAAATTAAAAATATCCATCGAATATATAAATTTCTTTGATGGAAAATAAATAATGTTCTGTTGAATCACACATAGATATACTGATAACATACATGGAATCAATGGCACTTCGTAACTGATAGATTGAGCAACTCCTTAAACCACATGAAGAAGAATATTAATATTTTTTTCTTCAAAATTTCAGGTACCGAGCCATAACGAGCGCGTACTACAGAGGCGCGGTGGGCGCCCTCCTGGTGTACGACGTGACCCGGCATGCCACCTTCGAGAACGCCGAACGCTGGCTACGGGAGCTCCGCGACCACACCGACCCGAACATAGTGGTCATGCTCATCGGCAACAAGGCCGACCTTCGCCATCTCATCGCAGTCCCCACCGAGGACGGCAAGTCCTTCGCCGAAAGGGAGTCCCTCTACTTCATGGAAACTTCCGCTTTGGAAGCCACGAACGTCGACAATGCCTTTGCAGAGGTTTTGAGCCAGATTCATAACACCGTGAGTAGGAAAGCGGTCGAGCTCGGAGAGGATGGAGCCCGGGCTGGTGTTCCGGTTAAGGGGGAGAAGATCGATGTTAAGAACGATGGGTCTAGGCTTAAGAAACTCGGGTGTTGTTCAGCTTAGGACATATATGTTCTTTTTGGTCTTTTTTTTTGGTCAAAAATTAGGTTTGACAATTGGTACTTGAACTTTTGTTATGAATGCGCCTTGATACTGGACTTGATGTTCTAGTGTGTGGCTTGATGGGACAGAAATGGAACTACAGAATTCGAACCAGGTTTTACAGTCTCTGTGGTGTAACTTGTTTATAATTTGACTGGTTACATTGTTATTCGCAGCCTGGATGTTTTTACATGTTTTTTGACTGATTTCAGTTGATTTATAGTTTTTAGAAGACTCAAAACTTGGCTGTTGTTTGTTTAGGATATATGTGCTTTCTTGTTTTCTTTTAGGTCTGTTTAATGCCTTAACTTTTGTTATGAATGCTTGATACTGGATTTTATATTTTAGCATGCCTCTTGATGGGTGAGAAATGAAGCTGTAGAATTCGAACAAGTATACAGTTTTTTATTTAATATGATGTGCTTTGTTAATGTGGTTTCACTGGATTTGTTGCTTCTAGAATGCTTTAATGCATGTTTTTCTAGTGGATTTTCATGTATACGATCCCCGGCATCATACATCGAAAATTTTAGGACAAATTTTCGAAGTGGGATAATATTTAAAACTATTTCGGGTTCAGAGCTCATTTGCAAACTTATTACCAAACAAAACTGGTTTGTGTCCAGTCAGCAGTCACGTCATTGTTTTTATAACTGCCTTCGTGTAGGCACAACTTTACGTCTATAGTAAAAAAAAAGTGCAACTTATATTTCCATTTTTTTCAACAGAACATAATAGACGTAACTATGGATTATGTTTTTTTTAATATAGGCATAGCTCATGGTTGTCTCCATACAAAGACAGTTATAAAAACTATGACGTGACTGTTGATTGGATCCAAACAAGTTTTGTTTGATAATAAATTTGCAAACGAGCTTCGAACGCGAAATAAAATGTACAAAATTTTATCATCACAAGAAAGGATAGGAAGGAGGGAGGAAAAAAAAAGTCATTGTATTGGAATTTGTGGTTGAAAAGGATGAATATTCTACATCTTATGAAATAAAATCAAAAACCAAAATGTGCAAGAAGGGCAACACATATAACATATTCAATGCATTTACCGTTTAACTTTTTATCAAATAAGTCCTTATGTTATAAGCACATGCAATATATTTGTATTCTTTTATGGTAAAACTAAGTACTACCCACATGACATTAACACAGGCTGAATTTCCTAAACGTGGACTCTATTTAGTTTATTAGCAACTAAAGTAATATAAAAAATTATTACTTTGGTGATCATCCTAAAGGGTGAGTATTTCGGTCAATGGCCCACCCTTGCTGTGTGACGACCCGCATTTCGAAAAGTTTAAGTCGATAATAAACCACACATGTCCAACTCAAAACAATCTGAAACACAGATAATCAATGAGGTTAAGTAAAAAAAGAAGAAAAGAAGAAAACAAACACATAATCTCGCAGCGGAATGACAAAATATAATAATCAAATAAACAGTTCATGAAGCCGTTTATACTATACATTTGATTAAAATATTACAACATCTATCACAGTTATATATACAACAGAACAATAAAACAATGCAGCAGAACAAAATGATGTGGGAAATAATACAAGTAATAATATACCAAATTTTTCGTCTTTGTCCTCCAGAATAATATGATCTTCAATATACTGAAAACTCAGGGCTGATCCGAGCATAAAGTAAAACAATACACTCGAGTCAGAACTAAAATATTCTTATGTGAGTCAAATCAATATTACGTATAACATGAGTGTAATAGCATCAGAGATGTTTACGGGATTTTACATCTCCTATCCAGTGTACAACGTGCGTGCAATAACTCAAGAGATGTTATGAGATTTTCCATCTCTTAAGGATCCATCAAAATATCTATATATAGTAGAATACGCTATATATGTAATGTCTAATCAATAAAATAAATATTTTTTCTAGCGTTAAGGCTTTACATTAATCTCCCTTAACGCGTTTTTAAGCACTGTCGTATAGTTTGCATATAACGTAGCACGTCGGGGGATAGGGATGCGCCATGATACGACAACACTAAACCAAACTCGTAGTGGTCTTGTATAAGGATAAAAGTATGACAAGGCACGTGAGTCGTGAGGCAATGCCCAAGGTAGGATACTACCAATTCGAGTCGTAGGGCTTGTGGTAACGCATCATAGCCACGACCGCCCACCGCGTCCATCCATCCCACATCGAGTCAAAGGGAGGTCATCCCAAATCAAGGTGCATCAATCGAAACCAACATCAAAGTAATAGCATAGACCAAGTCCAAGAAGAAAATCGAAGAACATATGTCCACTAGAGGTAGCTACCCTCACTGGCCTTGTCAAGCTGTCCTGTTTTAGTCATTTCAAATTGACACAAGTGTCGGGGCTATCCATTATCGTTTTCTTTCTTCAAATCCAGCAACGTACACCAAATTCAACCACTTCATTCTGAAGTCTCCTCCGCGTACACGGTTGTTAAAGTGGTTCCAATATTGACAAAGAGTATGCCAATAAGAGGCCTCAGTCTCTTTAACAACCAAACGTCTTTTACATACCGTTGGTTCTTTTACATTTCGAAAACGATTCATACTTGATATCAAAATATCATATTCACTTCAAAATATCCTTCATTTCAAAATCATCATATTTACTTCATAAGCCATTTTCACTTGAAAATATCATTTCGAATTCCAGCTTAAGTTATAACCTCATTTAACCACATTCACATTTAAATCAACGATTTAAATATAAACATTCCAATTTTGAACAGTTTGAATTTTTAGAAAATAGTTTGAGTGGTTTTAAATAGTTTAAAGATTTAAAACAGTTTGATATAAAATGGTTTGAGTATTGAAAATGGTTTATACAGTAAAATAGTTTGGAAAATCAAAATAATTTGAATATTTAAAAAGATAGATTTTAAATAATTTATTTTGAAAATAATTTCAAATCAAACTGTTTCTTTCCATTTCAACAAATCTGGACCCACATCCAAATTTCAAATCAAACAAACTCAATTTCCAATCTTTCAATTCAATCGACTCAATTTCGATTTAAATTCAAACAACTCGATTTCGATTTCAATTCGAATTAATTTCAATTTCGAAACGTTCATTTCAACTTCAAATTCAATTCAACGATTCGATTCAATGGTTTAAATTTTCATTCAATTCTTGTTTTTAAACCATTTCAATATATATAAATTTCGAGTTCGATTTCAAAATATCGATTTAAATCACTTAATTCAAATTAACTTCAAAGTTCAAATTTAGATTCAAATCTTTAAATTAATTCCATTTCGAATATTCCAATTCCAAGCTCAATTATGGAATATCAGTTTAAATTACTAACCAAGATAAAATTCAAAGTTCGAATAAATGTTCGACTATTTAAAACAATTTCAATTTCCATTATTCAAATGTAACGGCCCGAAGATTTTCGACCCCGAAAATCAACACTAATACGTTCACTGTATAGAGTGCCGAGCAGTCGAGTGCCGGAAATCCCAGACTTTTAGGGTTTAGAAGAAAAAGAGGTAGAATACGAATAGAAATAACAGCACGGAATCTCACAATCGCAGCAGAACAATATATAATAGGAAATAATAGCATTTATACAAGAAAAAGCTATAACTGTCAATATAAATATACAAGATATCAGAGTACAATAAATCTGGACAGTTATAATAACTTGTCCTCAACTACTGGATATAATAACCTATATACACAGCGGAATATACTCAATACGTCTCTCCCATCCAGCTTGTCTCCCGGGCTCCAAAGGGTCCTAACCTGAAAATCTGTAATACTCGGTCTGACCCGAGCATTACAATAAAGTAACACTCGAGTCAGGCTGGAAACCAGCGTGAGTAAACCCATCTGATATGAAATACTTAAGTTATACAATCTTTTGAAAACTAAGGGTAACTCGTACAATACGACGAGTTTTCATCTGATTTCAATCAAACACTACTACGGAAATCCATTGATTTTATTCTGATGTCAAGTATAGTTACTTATTTAAAATAATCAGATTACTTAATTTATTCAATTCCAGCCTATTAAATTCAAAAATCAAACCTGTAAAGATTTGTAGTGGTTATTAAATCGAAGTGGTTCCGGATAACGCTGATATCCAATCCCGGTCTCTTCGAATCCAAGCGCCATCTTTTAAGGCCAAGTTGTTTTAATAAAACAATTTCAATTTCAGAATGTCATCTCCACATAGAAATTCCATCACAAATATCTATTTCAAATAAACGTCTCACGTTTATGTTCATGTTCAATTCGGGGTATTTCATGTCATAGAGTAACTGGAAAGAACATAGTAGAGAAAACAAGGCAATTAAATGTACTAACCATTTTTAAGCCATCCATAGACTATATTAATCAGCCACACAATCATCTATTTAATTTAAACAAAATCTATTTCTTTTTCAAATACTGTTTACTTATCATTAACTAATTACAAGCCATTTTATTTTATTTTAATTAAATATTTGGAAATAATTAATTATTAACATGTATAAGTAACTTAGGATCTTTAAACTAATTAATCCTTTAAACATTCTATTTTACCTTAACCATTCACTAATTTCAACTATTTTATTTTACTTCAATAAACTTTAGGAATTAATTAAGTAATTAACATATATATGTAGTTATCTTAAGCTTAACTAATTAAAGCTTAAACCATTTTATTTGCATCATTTATCAACCTAAGTTTAGGGTTAATTTAAAGTTTTAAATTACTTATTATTATCAGAAGGTTTAAGTGTAAAAGCATTTAACTTTAAAATAATTTGGTTTGAAATTGGTTTTGACAAAATTTTGTTTATTTTTATTATGTTATAAAGCAGCCCCAATCGGCCCAAAATAATTTACCGGCCTTCCTTCCCCTTTTTTCTTTCTTTACCTAACTTCCACTACCTACATCGAAACAACCAATACCACCTGACATTCCAGTGCACTGTGCACATGCATGCACGACCGAAGGTGCTCCGACCTCCGTCGCCATCGCCACCAAGTCGCCCTTTACCCTCTCGACCACTCCAGATGCCCAGAACCCCTCGAAAAAGCTAGGAGCAAAATCGATGGGTCTAGGCTTAAGAAACTCGGGTGTTGTTCAGCTTAGGACATATGTTCTTTTTGGTCTTTTTTTTTGGGTCAAAAATTAGGTTTGACAATTGATACTTGAACTTTTGTTATGAATGCGCCTTGATACTGGACTCGATGTTCTAGTGTGTGGCTTGATGGGACAGAAATGGAACTATAGAATTCAAACCAGGTTTTATAGTTTCTGTGATGTAACTTGTTTATAATTTGACTGGTTACATTGTTATTCACAGGCCGGATGTTTTTACATGTTTTTTGACTGTGATTTCAGTTGATTTATAGTTTTTAGAAGACTCAAAACTTGGCTGTTGTTTGTTTATGATATACGTGCTTTCTTGTTTTCAAAGCGGGATAATTTTCGAAACTATTTCACTTTCAGAGCTCATTTGCAAACTTGTTACCAAACAAAACTGGTTTGTGTTCAGTCAGTAGTCACGTCATTGTTTTTATAACTGCCTTCGTGTTGGCACAACTTTGCGTCTATAGTAAAAAAAAAGTGCAACTTATATTTCCATTTTTTTCAACAGAACATAATAGACGTAACTATGGATTATGTTTTTTTTAATATAGGCATAGCTCATGGTTGTCTCCATACAAAGACAGTTATAAAAACTATGACGTGGCTGTTGATTGGATCCAAACAAGTTTTGTTTGATAATAAATTTGCAAACGAGCTTCGAACGCGAAATAAAATGTACAAAATTTTATCATCACAAGAAAGGATAGGAAGGAGGGAGGAAAAAAAAAGTCATTGTATTGGAATTTGTGGTTGAAAAGGATGAATATTCTACATCTTATGAAATAAAATCAAAAACCAAAATGTGCAAGAAGGGCAACACATATAACATATTCAATGCATTTACCGTTTAACTTTTTATCAAATAAGTCCTTATGTTATAAGCACATGCAATATATTTGTATTCTTTTATGGTAAAACTAAGTACTACCCACATGACATTAACACAGGCTGAATTTCCTAAACGTGGACTCTATTTAGTTTATTAGCAACTAAAGTAATATAAAAAATTATTACTTTGGTGATCATCCTAAAGGGTGAGTATTTCGGTCAATGGCCCACCCTTGCTGTGTGACGACCCGCATTTCGAAAAGTTTAAGTCGATAATAAACCACACATGTCCAACTCAAAACAATCTGAAACACAGATAATCAATGAGGTTAAGTAAAAAAAGAAGAAAAGAAGAAAACAAACACATAATCTCGCAGCGGAATGACAAAATATAATAATCAAATAAACAGTTCATGAAGCCGTTTATACTATACATTTGATTAAAATATTACAACATCTATCACAGTTATATATACAACAGAACAATAAAACAATGCAGCATAACAAAATGATTTGGGAAATAATACAAGTAATAATATACCAAATTTTTGTCTTTGTCCTCCAGAATAATATGATCTTCATTATACTGAAAACTCAGGGCTGATCCGAGCATAAAGTAAAACAATACACTCGAGTCAGAACTAAAATATTCTTATGTGAGTCAAATCAATATCACGTATAACATGAGTGTAATAGCATCAGAGATGTTTACGAGATTTTACATCTCTTATCCAGTGTATAATGTGCGTGCAATAACTCAAGAGATGTTACAGGATTTTTCATCTCTTAAGGATCCGTCAAAATATCTATATATAGTAGAATACGCTATATATGTAATGTCTACTCAATAAAATAAATGTTTTGTCTAGCATTAAGGCTTTACATTAATCCCCCTTAACGCATTTTTAAGCATTGTCGTATAGTTTGCATATAACGCCCCAGTAGCACGTCGGGGGATAGGGATGCGCCATGATTCGACAACACTAAACCAAATTCGTAGTGGTCTTATATAAGGATAAAAGTATGACAAGACATGTGAGGCAATGCCCAAAGTAGGATACTACCAGTTCGAGTCGCAGGGCTTGTGGTAACGCATCATAGCCACGACCGCCCACCGCGTTCATCCATCCCACATCGAGTCAAAGGGAGGTCATCTCAAATCAAGGTGCATCAATCGAAACCAATATCAAAAGTAATAGCATAGACCAAGTCTAAGAAGAAAATCGAAGAACAGATGTCCACTAGAGGTAGCTACCCTCATTGGCCTTGTCAAGCTGTCATGTTTTAGTCATTTCAAATTGACACAAGTATCGGGGCTATCCATTATCGTTTTCTTTCTTCAAATCCAGCAACGTACACCAAATCCAACCACTTCATTCTGGAGTCTCCTCCGCATACACAGTTGTTAAAGTGGTTCCAATATTGACAAAGAGTATGCCAATAAGAGGCCCCGGTCTCTTTAACAACCAAACGTCTTTTACATACCGGTTGGTTCTTTTACATTTCGAAAACGATTCATACTTGATATCAAAATATCATATTCACTTCAAAATATCTTTCATTTCAAAATCATCATATTTACTTCATAAGCCATTTTCACTTGAAAATATCATTTCGAATTCCAACTTAAGTTATAACCTCATTTAACCATATTCACATTTAAATCAACGATTTAAATATAAACATTCCAACTTTGCACAGTTTGAATTTTTAGAAAATAGTTTGAGTAGTTTAAAATAGTTTAAAGATTTAAAACAGTTTGATATAAAATGGTTTGAGTATTGAAAACGGTTTATACAGTAAAATAGTTTGGAAAATCAAAATAATTTGAATATTTAAAAGATAGATTTTAAATAATTTATTTTGAAAATAATTTCAAATCAAACTGTTTCTTTCCATTTCAACAAATCTAAACCCACATCCAAATTTCAAATCAAACAAACTCAATTTCCAATCTTTCAATTCAATCGACTCAATTTCGATTTAAATTCAAATCAACTCGATTTCGATTTCAATTCGAATTAATTTCAATTTCAAAATGTTCATTTCAACTTCAAATTCAATTCAACGATTTGATTCAATGGTTTAAATTTCCATTCAATTCTTATTTTTAAACCATTTCAATTTATATAAATTTCGAGTTCGATTTCAAAATACCGATTTAAATCACTTAATTCAAATTAACTTCAAAGTTCAAATTTAGATTCAAATCTTTAAATTAATTCCATTTCGAATATTCCAATTCCAAGCCCAATTATGGAATATCGGTTTAAATTACTAACCAAGATAAATTTCAAAGTTCGAATAAAGGTTCAACTATTTAAACAATTTCAATTTCCATTATTCAAATGATTTCTCAATTATAACTTCAAAATTTCAAATTCGATTCTTTAAAAAATTTCTGTTAACAAATTTTTAAATTCAACATTTCAAAACTCGAATCCGAAATTAATTCAATCTTTAAAAATTTGATTTTATTTCTTTAAAATAAAATTATTTAAGTAGCTTCAAATTCAAGAATTTAAAATAATTTAATTTAATCAATCTTGTGTCCGTATATAATTTTCTATCTTATGGCCAAGTGAATAGTTATTTCATTTTTTAATTGTAGGGATGGATATGTATCATTTCAATCCAAATCAAAGTTTCATATGTATATATCATTTCAACCTATTTCTTAATTTATTCGAAATAATTCCAATAACAGTTTATATACTGCCAAATAATTTACAAGGTGATAACATGATATATATAAATAAACAAACATCCAATCATCCAAAATATCAACTAGTAGTCATCCATAACAATCAACATCCAAAACAGTAAATATGTCAAAACAGTTAACTAGTTATCAATTTCGGATGTTTAACTAGCAATTTAATTTCAATTTTAAATTTAACTATTGATTTAAATTCTTATCAGTTCAAACCATATGTCAATTTACATATCAGTTAAATTACCAAACAAATGTCAATAAAAATAAATCACTTCATGATTTTAAAAACTAACATCAGAATAATTTAGTATTTCGTGAGTGGTTTAAAACACTCACCTTTATTCGAAACTGAAAATTTTTCAGCTTCAAATAAATTCCAATCCAACTCCATATCGTAGAAAACTCCGATACAAACCCAACACGACCCGTTTCTCTCGAATCTGACCTTGTATGAAAAAGTTATATGATAATTAGCATTTGAAATAATTAATATATAATTAATTAAACTAAAATTAAATTAAACTTAACTGTTACCCTAATCCCTCTTCCTCCCGCTCAACACCAGGCAACACGCGACTCATCTCTTTTTTTCGCTCACGAACGAACGTGTCACCGCCACGATGCCGCTGACCACTTGCTGCCGCGCCAACCTCCGCCACTCGCGCCGCTACCACCTGCAGCCAACGCGCGCACGCGTATCGAGAAAAATAAACCCAAAACGCAACTCAAACGTGAGCAAAAATCGACCACCACGTGACGTATGACGACGATCCGACCGTTGGATACGTAGAGCTCGATGAGATCTTCATTTTTCCTTTTGTGTCGTTCGATTTTATTGAACGGATTAGAAGAAAATGAGGTGGAAAGAAGGAAAGATTTCGGCCATTGAAAGTTTAAAAGAAAGCGGCTGAAGCTAGGGCTTCGTTTTGTGAAATGAAAGAAGAGTTAAGGGTATTTATAGAAATTTTTTTAAAGCACTATTCATCCGCGAAATTTCCGAACTTCGAACGAAGCGTGCCGCCTGACATATGATATAATACCCCTATTCTGAACACAATGGAACATATATCCGGAGTCAATTCTATCATATTCAGAAGATAGCTTTTCAAATCAAATTATTTTAATTAAATTCCTTTGATTAATTTCTACGCGTTTCTAGCTCGCACGGCCAAACGATAAGTCTGATCGTTACGAAACTTGAAATCCTATAATAATTCACTATTACGGATCCGATGAAACTGGTTTTGTCGAAATCCGAGACAGTGCTAAAAAAAACTATTTTTAATCGTTAATTAAAACAAGCTATTTTCCAAAATCAATTTAATCACTTAAAATTCAAATTTAAATGTTAATAATTTTCATTCTTGTTTAAATAAAATTTAAATCAACTTTCGACATCGTTTTCATTCATATTAAATTCAGGATTCAATTATTTAAATAATTCCAAATATTAAATTTAACATTTAAATTATCAAATAAATCGCTATATTTGAAATATAAGTCATTTAACTTTTAAAATTTACTTTTTAATATTTAAAATAAATTAAATATCCCAAATTCAAATTTTATCTTAAAACATTTTGTAAATTAAAATGTTTGTTCAAAATTTGTACAACCAATACTCTTACGTTTAAATTCATAAACAAATTCAGTTATTTATTTAAAGTATTTCAATAATCCAATTTCTATGAATTCCAATATTAGAATTTCAATAAATTTCAATATTAGATTTCAAATGAATTTTAGTTCTTAACCAATTTTTTTTCATCTAAATAATTCAACATTTATTATTCAATTCCAACTATTGATTATAAACACATTCAATACATAGAATTTCATTTCAATACTAAATATTGCATAAATCTTCGAAATTGGTTATTTCAAAATTTTATTCAAGTTCATATTCAATAAACTACATTAATAAATCATTAAATTTTTATTTCTAACCATTTTTGTTCAATAATATATTAAATTTAATAATTTAAAATAGTTAAAAATACGGGTCGTTACAATCTCCCCCACTCAAAACTTTTTGTCCTTGAAAAGGGGTTAAGTAAGGAATCTAACATTCGACATATTTTCCTCAAAATAATCAACTTACAAACTTTAAAATCTTATTTACAAAACCTTTACTACGCTTCCATTACGCCACTCTGATATCGGCTTATATGCAAACAAGTTATAAAATTTAAAATCTCAAAAATTTTGTAACACCCGAATTTACGGAAAATTTCGGCAGCGCCTCGTTTGCGCGACTCGATCGTAAAAATTTACAATACATACATATATATATATATATATATCAATATACATCTCATCTTAGTGATGAGGCATCCTGTAGGGAAAACATAAAAATACGGTATGTAATGCGAGATATGTGCCTTATTATTATCAATACGAGCGAGTTCATTCATATTAAAGCGAGCAAAAGCAAATCAAACCGCGTATATGTCCAAACGGTCTTCGTATGTACCTATCTCAACTCAATTTAGAATATTAGTCACTTATAAAAAGATATAGAGACATGTATGAGTTTAGTAGAACTATATAACATGAATTCTGAATCCAAATCACAAGCACAAGCACTAATACCCAATAACATAATCATATGCAATCAAAAGCAGTAATAACAATGATTTACAACAAAAGAAACCATCTAACAATTAACATTCATCGAATTAATTCATAACTATCACAGTTTACATTTTCCAATGTCGATAGTTAATTTATACACTATCATCAATTATTAACATCCATCCTTTATTAACATTTAATTGGTTTACTTCCAATTTATTCACATCTATTTCATTTGCATTCAATTAATTCAAATTTCAATTATTTCACTTTATGTTAACACTTTTCATATCAATTCATTTATGGACCATTTATAAAATCATTTTATTAATTCATTTCATTTCAATCAGTGAAAATTATTAATTTACAGAGAATGTAAGAACTAAACACCGGGTTTCTTTCCAAATCATTTTGAAATAATATATATACTCGTACCTTTTATATATATCAAATAATATTTAGAATTTTAAATCGAAATCTACTAATCGAACCAAATGTGTAGCAAAGCTACTAAACAGCCTCCCCCACTTCGAGACTCGAAAATGAATGTCGATGATGCGGCTGCCATCACCGAAATTAATTTCCAGCAACAGAAAAGAGGAGTATAGGACTTACTTCCTTTTTAAAATCCATTTTTGAAAGCAACTTCTATTCTTCAATATTATTAAATAATACTAATATTATTTTCAAAATCTTAGAAAACAATTTCATAAGTTCCGGGATTTAAGTTTTTATATTCTCAGTTTAAATTCATTCTTTTAACTTAAACTAAGATTATTATTTTATTTCATAACTCATTACTTAAGTTTATAAACATCCATAAACTCAAATCAGTTAAGTTAGTATTTTCAATTTTGGTTCCATAACCTATTCACTTCATATTCAATTTATTTAGTATATCTTCCTTTACTACTAACAATCCTTAACACCCATTCCATACAACACTTTTTATGTTTATTTCACTTTACACTTAAGTTCATATTTGTTTCTATAAACAACATTCTAAAATATATTCAATTCTCTTTTTACAACTCAAGTTGAATTACAATTTATAACTTAAGTCATTTTTATTTCTTAGTTATATTACCAATTTTAATTTCTTAAGATAAACTTCATTTCATTAACTAAATTTATTTAACTTTACCTAAGTTAATTATTTTATTTCATATCTCAAATTCAAATTTTCTCTTGTTTGCTTAACCAAAATATTCAACCATTTTAAAATTCGATTTTACTTTCCTGTTCAAATTCGTAAGTTATAAACTTATTTCTTATCTATACTATTTTTGATTTATAAGTTCAAAAAATATTTTCATATATTTATCAAATCATACTTGGAATTTTTTTCACAATTAAAACTTGTTTTTACTGGAAAAAAATTTCTTTTGGTAGCAATTCTCACTCGGAAACTCAAAAATGAATACTGACAATGCTGCAGTCATCCCCAGAATTATTTTCCAGTGACTAAAGCGTGTTCAATGCTTTTATTTATTTCAAAATTCTTTTCAAAATATATTTTTAATCAAAACACTTTTAAATAATATTATTATTAATTCTAAAGACTTTGAAAACAATTTTGAAAATCAACGGGATTTTAAATTCTAAAATCTTCAACTTTTAAATCCTTTTTATTTATAAGCCATATTATAAATATACTTATACAATTTCATTACCTTATTATGAAAATATTTCATTAATTTGCATCTTTATTATTGTAAACAATTCTTATTGTAATTAGATTTCAATCCAATCTAATTATCGAACGCTTCGTAAAGTAGAGTTCACAAAGTATTCATTTTAGTTTAATTCAAACAATAATCGATGGTAGTCAAACATTATCATCTCCTGATAGACTAACGTCCATAAAAACCATATAGATTTATGGAATTTTTTTCTTTATATATATAAAATATAATTCAGGTAAAATTGTTTACCCTCTTTTAAAACCATATTATGCCGACTGCCACTTTTAAGTGTTTAGAAACCCCTATAGATAACATGACGCCTCATGTACCGACCAAAATTCATAAGCAACTCTATAGATAAGTAAACACAATATAAAACAATTTATAACACTAAGAAGTACGCGCTTGCATACATACATATATACACACACACACACAGACTCACACACACACACACACACACACTCAAAAACAAGCCCATTCTAGGGTATTACTACCCTGTCTCTAATGAGTCCAACCCCACCAAAGCTAGGTTATCACTAAACTTCGCTCTAATACCAACTATGACGACCCGCATTTCAGAATGTTAAAGTCGACAATAAACCACACATGTCCAACTCAAAACAATCCGAAACGCAGATATTCAATGAGGTTAATTAAGAAAAATAAGAAAAGAAGAAAACAAACACAGAATCTCACAGCTGAATGAAAAAATATAATAATCAAATAAACAGTTCATGAAGCCGTTTATACTATACATTTGACTAAAATTTTACATTATCTATCAAAGTTATATATACAACAGAACAATAGAATAATGCAGCAAAAAAAAATGATGTGGGAAATAATACTAGTAATAATATACCAAATCTTCATCTTCATCCACCAAAATAATATGATCTTCAATATACTGAAAACTCAGGGCTGATCCGAGTATAAAGTAAAACAATACACTTGAGTCGGAACTAAAATATTCTTATGTGAGTCAAATCAATATCACGTATAACATGAGTGTAATAGCGTCAGAGATGTTTACCGGATTTTACATCTCCTATCTAGTGCACAACGTGCGTGCAATAACTCAAGAGATGTTACGGGATTTTCCATCTCTTAATTATCTATCACAATATCTATATGTAGTAGAATACGCTATATTTGTAATGTCTAATCAATAAAATAAATATTTTTTCTAGCGTTAAGGCTTTACATTAATCTCATTTAACACGTTATTAAGCATTGTCGTACAGTTTGCATATAACGCCCAGTAGCACGCGAGGGATAGGGATACGCCGTGATACGACACACTAAACCAAACTCGTAGTGGTCTCGTATAAGGATAAAAGTATGACAAGGCATGTGTGGAAATGCTTAAGGTAGGATACTACCAGTTCGAGTCGCAGGGCTGGTGGTAATAGATTGTAGCCACGACAGCCCACCGCGTCCATCCATCCCATATCGAGTCAAAGGGAGGTCATCCCAATCAAGGTGCACCAATCGAAACCAACATAAAAAGTAATAGCATGAACCGAGTCCAAGAAGAAAATCGAAGAACAGATGTCCGCTGCCTCATTGGCCCTGTTAAGCCGTCATGTTTTAGTCATTTCAAATTGACACAAGTGTCGGGGCTATCCGTCATCGTTTCTTTCTTAAAATCCAACAACGTACACCAAATCCAACCACTTCATTTTGGAGTCTCCTCCGCATGCATAGTTGTTAAAGTGGTTCAAATATTGACACAGAGTATGCCAATAAGAGGCCCCGGTCTCTTTAACAACCAAATGTCGTTTTACACAGCGGTTACATTTCGAAAATGATTCATACTTGATATCAAAATATCATATTCACTTCAAAATATCCTTTATTTCAAAATTATCATATTTACTTCATAAGCCATTTTCATTTGAATATATCATTTCGAATTCCAACTTAGGTTATAACCTCATTTAACCATATTTGCATTTAAATCAAAGATTTAAATATAAACATTCCAACTTTGCACAGTTTGAATTTTTAGAAAATAGTTTGAGTAGTTTTAAATAGTTTAGAGATTTAATACAGTTTGATATAGAATGGATTGAGTATTGAAAATGGTTTATATAGTAAAATAGTTTGGAAAATCAAAATAATTTGAATATTTAAAAAGATAGATTTTAAATAATTTATTTTGAAAATAATTTCAAATCAAACCGTTTCTTTCCATTTCAAAAAATCTGGACCCACGTCCAAATTTCAAATCAAACAAACTCAATTTCCAATCTTTCAATTCAATCGACTCAATTTCGATTTAAATTCAAATCAACTCGATTTCGATTTCAATTCGAATTAATTCAATTTCAAAACGTTCATTTCAACTTCAAATTCGATTCAACGATTCGATTCAATGGTTTAAATTTCCATTCAATTCTTATTTTTAAACAATTTCAATTTATATAAATTTCGAGTTCGATTTCAAAATACCGATTTAAATCACTTAATTCAAATTAACTTCAAAGTTCCAATTTAGCTTCAAATCTTTAAATTAATTCCATTCCGAATATTCCAATTCCAAGTCCAATTATGGAATATCAGTTTAAATTACTAACCAAGATAAATTTCAAAGTTCGAATAAAGGTTCAACTATTTAAAACAATTTCAATTTCCATTATTCAAATGATTTCTCAATTATAACTTCAAAATTTCAAATTCGATTCTTTAAACAATTTCTGTTAATAAATTTCTAAATTCAACATTTCAAAACTCGAATCCGAAATTAATTCAATCATTAGAAATTTGATTTTATTTCTTTAAAACAAAATCATTTAAGTAGATTCCAATTCAAGAATTTAAAACAATTTAATTTAACAAATCCAGTGTCCGTATATAATTTTCTATCCTATGGCCAAGTGAATAGTTATTTCAATTTTTAATTGCAGGGATGGATATGTGTCATTTCTATCCAAATCAAAGTTTCATATGTATATACCATTTCAACCTATTTATTAATTTATTCGAAATAATTCCAATAACAGTTTATATGCGGCCAAATAATTTACAGGGTGATAACATCATATATATAAATAAATAAACATCTAATCATCTAAAATATCAACCAATAGTCATATATAACAATCAACATCCAAAACAGTCAATATGTCACAATAGTTAACTAGTTAACCGTTACCCTAATCCCTCTTCCTCTCGCTCAACCCTAGGAAAAACAGGACTCAGCTCTTTTTTTTCGCTTACGAACGAACGTGCCACCGCCACGATGCCACCGACCATCTGCTGCTGCGTCAACCTCCGCCACTCACACCGCCACCACCAGTAGCCAATGCGCGCACGCGTATCGAGAAAAACAAACCTAAAATGCAGCTCGAACACGAGCACAAATCGTCCACCACGCGACGTATGACGATGATCCGGCCGATGGATACGTAGAGCTTGATGAGATCTTCATTTTTCCTTTTGGTTTCATTCAATTTTGTTGAGCGGATTGGAAGAAAACGAGGGGGAAAGAAGGAACGATTCCGGTCATTGAAAGTTTTAAAAGAAAGCGGCTGAAGCTTGGGCTTTGTTTTGCGAAATGAAAGAAGGGTTAAGGCTATTTATAGAAAATTTCCCAAAGCACTATTCATCCACGAAAATTCCGAACTCCAAACGAAGCGTGTCGCGTGTCGTTTTATATGTTATACCCCTATTCCGAACACAATGGAATATATATCGAGAGCCGATTCCATCATATTCAGAAGATAGCTTTTCAAATCAAATTATTTTAATTAAATTCCTTTAATTGATTTCTATGCATTTCAAGCTCGTACGGCCAAACGATAAGTTCGATCGCTAAGAAAATTGAAATCCTATAATAATTCACTATTACGGATCCGATGAAACTAGTTTCATCGAAATCCGAGAGAGTACCCAAAAAAACAATTTTTACACGTTAATTAAACAAGCTATTTTCCAAAATCAATTTAATCACTTTAAATTCAAATTTAAATGTTAACAATTTTCATTCTTGTTTAAATTAAATTTAAATCAACTTTCGACATCATTTTCGTTCATATTAAATTCAGGATTCAATTATTTAAATAATTCCAAATATTAAATTTAACATTAAAATTATCAAATAAATCGCTATATCAAATATAAGTTATTTAACTTATAAAATTTACTTTTCAATATTTAAAATAAATTAAATATCCCAAATTCAAATTTTATCTTAAACTATTTTGTAAATTAAAATGTTTGTTCAAAATTTATACATCCAATGCTCTTACGTTTAAATTCATAAACAAATTCACTTCTTTATTTAAAGTATTTCAATATTCCAATTTCTATGAATTCCAATATTAGAATTTCAATAAATTTCAATATTAGATTTCAAATGAATTTTAGTTATCAACGAATTATTTTATTTTCATCTAAATAATTCAACATTTATTATTCAATTCCAGCTATTGATTATAAACACATTCAATACATAGAATTTCATTTCAATACTTAATATTGCCTAAATCTTCGAAATTGGCTATTTCAAAATTTTATTCAAGTTCATATTTAATAAACTACATTAATAAATCTTTAAATTTTTATTTTTAACCATTTTTGTCCAATAATTATTTTAAATTTAATAATTTAAAATAGTTAAAAATACGGGTCGTTACATGCTGCACTAGACTTAACCACCTTTTAAGTTTTGTCGATATTTAGGGAGATCACATGCAAGTCATCAGCTAGCTAACTGCATAACTCTGTATAACTTGCTAGTATGTATAACTTGCTACTCGATAGCTATATATAAGCTCCATAGTACCAACCAACCATTTAGTAAAGTATCTCACAATCATATTTTGCTAATCTATGCTTGAACTCCTCTCTTAGGCTGGTCTCCTACAAAATCAAACAGACAAATAAGTAAAGTTGGATCAATCGCGTAGGAGTTGATCATGTAAAACTTGATCTTTAAAGACTCAGTTGTAGGTCTCTACCATTTGAGCGTCTCTAATCACACGATCTTATTACGCTTTAGTCACCCACCTACACGAGTACACGTGACTTCCTTTTGAGTGCAGCTTACGGCTCGTTTAGATTAATTTAAATAAATTATGTTTTGAAAGCCAAAATCAATTCATTTTGGATTTAAAAAAGTCTAAAGGTAACTTATGTAAGTCGATTCAAACATGTTATTAGTGATTTTTGGTGTAAGCATGATTTTTCTTATGAGCGTCTAACTTTGAACATCTCTAATTAATCTTAATCCCATACACAGTTGAGATATCTACTACTCTTTTAATGTCATACAGGTTTCCTTAATTTTAATAAGCTGACCATTATAACGATGCTCAATTCTAATAGTAACTAGCACTCAAACTTTTTTGCTTCTATTTAAGTTTTAATCCATAAGTCCTTAGTAAATTCTGTTGTCAACTCTAAGTCGTGGATCAACAGTGAACATCATGCGATTTCAACTGTCGAGATGCATAAGCTATCACACATCTTCTTTACATCAATGCTGCTCTAATCCAGTTCAACAAGCGTCGGTGCAAACAACTAGGTTCTGGTTCCGCTCAACTACGACTAAAATTTGAGCATTTGTCAATAACCCCTTTAACTTCTTAAATGACCATTCAAACTTATTGTTCCATTCGAATTTCCCATTCTTACTCAACTTAGTTAAGGGTGCTGTTACACGCGAGAAATCATTAATGAATCACGAATAGTCAGCCAAGCCTAAGAAACTTTACATTTTTGTCACTTTTTCTGGTCTTTTCGAACTGTTAATGGTTTCTTTCTTCGATGGATCCATATCTAAACAACCATCTGAAATAACATGACCCAGAACTTAAATTCATGTTTCCAAAAATGACACTTGAAACATTCAACTTCAATTTATGTTGTCTCAAGATCTCCGGTACAAATTTGAGATGTGCTTCATGCTCTCCCTCATTCTTAAAGTACACCAAAATATCGTGTATAATGAGCAACCCAAATCTATCCAACCGATCGCATAAGATCCATAAAAGAACGCAAGAGTGTTGGTCAATCCAGTTGGCATGATTAATCACTCATATGAACTATATCTAGTTTTAAAATGGTCAAAAGAATGATATCCTCATTTGCCATTAATTTGTGGAATCTTATTGCAAAATCTTGCTATGAAAATACTCTAGGTCCACTTGTCTATCCTAGGGGAAAGAATAATGATTCTTCTTATTCAATCCATTCAACCGTGGATAATTGATACTCATCGAAGTATACACACACATGCACACATACATATATGCTGTAACATCCCTGTTTAAAACTGAAAAATTAATTTGACTAGTTTTTACTGAATTTAATTCAATAAATTGAATCTTGGATTTATTTGATAAAAAAAGAGGATATTGATTCATAATTCAAATTTAAATTTGAATTGTAATGTTAAAAATCCAAAGGTTATCTAAAAATTAATACAGAAAAATCATTATGATGACGGGATAAAATTTGGAAAAATGCCTTGAATTGGATTTTTAAATGGTTGTAGAATGTTGATTTAAAGGTGGTTAGGGGTATGTTTTAATTTTAAGAGGAAAATAAAATAATATAAATTACATTAAGTAACAACAATTCTCTTTTAACTTATATTTCATGCTTATCATAAAATGTCATCATTCTAACTTTTATCCAACCTTACCCACTAAGTAAATACCCAAACCTATATAAACATCATTCTTCTTTACATTTTATGTTTCATCCAAGGATTTAAAAGCCAAGCACGTACACTTTTTTCATCTTTTCTAAGCAACTACGGTTTCAAATCTCTTCATCACATAAAAAGAACTCAAGCTTAGGAACTAAGTATAAGTTCAACTACTTCTAAACTATCTTTTCTATGCTTTAGTTTGAGTTTTAAAGTAAGTATAAAATCTGGACAGAAATGTATTTAAGATGAATCGAGTTGTTATGATGCTTGAGAGTAATCCTTTTATTTAAAAACTTTAATAATGACTATATATTATTATTGATCACTTTAATTATATTTTTAAGCATACTTTAAATTCTGGATAGAGGTTAGCCAAGCGTATTATGATGTTTTAGGATGTCAGAATAAATGTTAACTAGATAGAAGCTTGATGTTGATCATTACTTGCGTTAGAATGATTTTATTATGAAATAACATGAAGTATGGTTCCTGTTATGATTTTATTTATACTTGAAACTAATTATAGAAGCAGAAAAAATGGATTAGTTGATTGAAATGAAGTGATGATGATATTAATGCATACATGTTGTTATGGGATGCTAGATTTAATTATAACCGATAGATGAAGATTGTATGTGAATAAAATTAATATAACTTGCTATTATAGACATGATACTATCTTAAAACGTACATTTTTATTGATTATGATTTGTTTAAAATGAAGAACAAAGTGTTTGACTCATATATTGAACATATAACTATGAAATCATGAATGCAAAAGTTTGATAAAGTTGTGTATAATCTAAAATGAGTCAGAATCGCAGTATCCAGAGCACCATAAGACAAAGATGAAGAAGCCCGAAGAAGCTGTAACGACCCACTATTTTGGACCATTCAAATCGACAATAATCCACACATGTCAGACTTGAATAATTCAAAATAACAGATTATAATAAAATTTGGAGCAAATAAAGTCAATCATAGAATTATAGACACAGAAATATCAGAATAACTCGCAGCGGAAGACAAAATACCATAGTAGTTTGACATTCATACTTATAGAATTTGTGAAGTGACAACAAGTGAATATGTAGAACTATTATATCATGTTATACCTGCCTGTGATATGTATTATCTGATGTTAAACCCTGTTATAAATTTGTCACATCATCTGATATGTTATATTTTGTTATACTATTTATTTATTTCCGTTTCTTACACTACAAGTTCCCTATAGAATAGAATCACTATGGGCTGAAATGATACATACCCGAACGGACTTTAGAATAGGGAAATCGTTATGGGCTGAAATGATAGGCCTGAGCGATTTTTATTTATTTTATTTAACTTGGGATTGCGGGTTTGAAATGATAGAACTCGGAATTTTCTTTGTAAATTACGGATTGAAATGATATATTATCCGTATCACTTGACTTAGGATAGAAAATATTATACAGACCCGTGGTTATTCTATATATTTTTATGGAAATTTTAAGTATTTTAAAATGTAAAAATACGATAATTTGATTTAAATTGAATTTAAAATGATTTAATAAAGTGATAATGATTTTTTTTATGTATTAAAAATGTTAAATAAATGAATGGAAAAATTGTGATTTGAAACATAACTTAATTTGGAAATTTGTGATTTGATTTTTAAATGGAAGTTTAAGTTAAATAAAAAAAATGGAAATTAAATTTTATTTATGAAATGGAAATTTAAATCTAAGTGGTAAGGTAAATTGTTAAAAATGAAAAGAATAAGAAAATTGTACACTTGAATTTAATAAGTGAAATTATTGGAAAATTTGATTTTATTGTAAAATTTTTCTTTATAAAATCACAAGTTAAAGGGTATTTAAATGAACATTTTTGAAGTGGAAAAATATGATTTTTATAAGTTCAAATGGTTAAAATTGAAGTTTATTTGTTTCTGAAATTTTATTATAAATCTGGAATTACTAGCACTTCAGAAATGCTATCATTTCTGAAATTAACTTAAAATCTGAAGTAAATGATACTGCAGCACTTTGTAAGTGCTGTGGTTGATGCAAATGAACTAAAGGCTAAATTAACTAAGGGCTACTGCAACACTTGGTAAGTGCTGTGGTTGCAGAAAGAAAGTTAAAATCTGAAAACTAATAAAAGGGCTACAGTAGCACTTGATAAGTGCTGCAGTTGGCTGAAATGTGATTTTCAAATGTAATTGAACTAATTTTTCAAATTGAACCCCGAACTACTGCACCAGTTTTGTAAATGCTGTCTTTTCTGAATTGAACTAGTTTTCAAATGTAATTGAACTACTGTAGCAGTTTTTAAATGCCGTCTTTGCTGAAATGAATTTGTTTTCAAATATAACTTACCGCAGCATTTTCTAAGTGCTGCGAAAGCTGAAATTTTAATGTGTTAAAGTATTTAAGTGAATAAATGAGCTCAGAAAAGGATAAATTTTTGGGAATTGAATATTTGATTTGTAAGTATAATGACTTTACTTTTAAATGGTTTAAATGATGTATTTTGATTTGAAATATAAACCAATTTGAAATGTATAACCACGGGTTATAATAACGATTGGTTGTTAAAGTGACCGGGATCGGATATGGACATACTCTCTGTCGATACCGAAAACCACTTTAACAACTGTGTATGCGGTGGAGATTCCAGAATGAAGTAGAATGGTGGCGACGATCCTATTAAGGTATGAACATTGACCCGACTCCCGTGAGTTGGCTTAAGGTGGTTAAAACATGAGCGATCTCGGGCCAAGTGAGGTCATTCCTCCGATCAGGAACCTTCCTTCGATATTATACTCTTACCTTGTGATTGATTTGATGGCCATCTTCGATTTTGATTTGGGAGTGTGTCCGAGGTGGGCGGTAGTGGCTGCTACGCGTTTCCACCAGCCCATGTGCGTAATTGGTATATCTACCCTGGCATTGCCTTGTGTGCTGTGTCACCTACCATAGCAAGCTTTACTACGAGTTTGGTTTTCTCCCGTAGCCCATGGAGTATTTAGGGTAGCCTCCCGATCTGGAGGTATGCTGATACTGGATGGACTACTGGGACTATTACGTGTTAAGGTGGAAAATGTAAAGCCTTAATGCTATTTAAAAGTATGTTTATTTTACTATTAGACATTATTATAATAGCGAAATATTACTACATAGTAAATAGTTTAACGGATCCTTAGAGGATGGGTGGTCCCAAGCATCCTTTAAGTTACTTGTGCTTTTATTAAAGTTCACTTGAGTTGGTTTACATTGTATAAGTATGTATGTCCTGATTCGAGTGTTTGTGTTTTATTTACGCTCGGGTCAGCCTGAGTATTTACAGCTTTGGATTTCACTTTCTGGAGCTAGGAATTGCTGGAGATTCTGCTTATCTAGTTATTTGTCTATTTCAGTTTCAGTTGTTCTATTTCAGCTCTTGTATTAGTGGACTTCTATGTATTTGGAATTTCTATTGTATTTGTTTTCAGACTGATATTATGTATTTGTTTTGAGACTTTGTTATAGTAGCTTCATGAACTACTATGGTATTTTATCTTCCGCTGCGAGTTATTCTGATATTTCTATGTCTGTGATTCTGTGATTGACTTTATTTGCTCCAAATTTTATTACAATCTGTTATTTTGAATTATTCAAGTCTGACATGTGTGGATTACTATCGATTTGAATGGTCCAAAATAGTGGGTCGTTACAGAAGCCGCGACAATGGATGCTTGTCATCTGGCTATGCCAAGGGTAAATTGCCCCTAGAACAACAAATCAAACATCTAGACTCGATGGACTAGACATTTGAACTACTGCTGTCAGGAGCAGTAAACTACCGACAGCAGCAGTCGCACAGTTCAACCTCGTTTTTGCTTATTTTATTCTATGTTGTGGTCTCTTAGAAAAATTATGGTGATGACATGAAATTATTTTGGAATTAATTTTAATTAATTTGAATTAATTTGAATTTAATTTTAATATTCAAAGGACTAATAAAATGAAGTGTAACCGAGAGTCAGACATCTGAAAACTCTGAACAGACGTCTGAATTCCCAATCAAACATCTGAATATCCAAGTCAGATGTATGGATGATAATTCAGATGTCTAAATGGGTCTTTAGACATCTAAATACCTATTAATACATGATTTTAAATTGAATTTGAATTTTATAGAATAACCTCTTTATTTTGAGAAATTTGAAATGAATAACTTTTATGGGATTCTATGAACCAGAGAAATTTTACTAAATGAATTTGAATTATTTTTAAGTTGGATTTGAATTATTTTTAAATGAAAGAAACAAAGGTGTTTAAATGGAAATTGAATTTAAATCTTATATGATCAATGGTTTAAATAATTGATTTTATGAATGAAGATTGTTATGAAGTTGATGCTTTTTTGAATGTGATGTTCAGTACAAGTTATGTTATCTTTAAATACCCTATATATAATGCTATACAATAAATTTTTACATGTCGTGTTTTATAAAAATCTATCTCATGCATTGCTACTATAGGTGAAATGATGCACGAACACGACAATCATATGAGTTATAAAATGGGATATTGAGACATTTCAGGAATAAATGTCATATGAAAGGTTAAATAATTTATAAATAATAAATTTAACATTCAACAAAAATAGTATGAGGTTATGACTACTAAAATCTAGTATCCATCCCAGCGGACTGATCTATGGGTCATAACTCAAATCATGATAAAATTGTCTAGCGTCACTATGTCCGAACGATTTGGTGCAAGGACATATGAAGAAATTAAAGATTTTTAGAGGTGTAGTGAAATCAAAAAGAAATAGTGCCATAATATGGTGAATTGAAGTGGTCCATGGCATAGTTAAGATTTGTTACGCCTTTACATGTCGGGCGGTAGGTGCGACTAAGGGATCGTGTGAAGTGTACTCACAATTGGTCTAAAGCAACGAGTGAAAGAGACTGAGATATTTGTGGAAGCACATAGTCTAGTAGAGTGTAAATCCATAAAGAGATTTAGCAATGTGCAATCCTAATGGGATTCGTAGAAGATAGTATGATATAGCACTCTCATAAGAAAAAGTAGAAAATGCCGACTCCATAAAATAAATGATTTGAATGATGATCTGAATTTATACAATAAAATATAACTGATGTTCGAATGTGGATATAGGATGTGATATTCTGGTCGATTAGAGTTGAAGTTGTGCATCTTACTATAAATATTGTCATGACATGTGTATTAGAACCATTTTGATAAAATGGGCTGTGTGCAGGATCTATATGGTGTGAGTGACCCTATGTGAAACCCAACATGACACTTAAAATCCATCATAACACCTTTACTTGCTTATGTTATACGACTATACTCCCAGCTAGTTTCTAACCTAACTTAGGGTTTATTATGTTTGTAACCCCAACTCATGTCAGACTGAGGTGATTTTTGTTAGGATGATTCACATATGGATGCTTCAAGTTTCCTTCATAGAGAAGATGGTGTACGATACTAGAATTGATGCATATTTTTTTACTAGTAGCATTATGATATAACATGGAGATCCAATAGTTTAGATAACTATAAGATGTCAAGTTCGCATCTGCTAGAAAGATGACATAATAGACGAAGTGGAACTAGAGTCCGTTGACTTGGACTAGCGTCAGTCTATAAAGTCAGTATGGACCAGGATGTCAATTTTTGGGTAGTTTTGTATTTAGATTGCCTGTGGAATGATGTTGTGTGTATGCTGTGTTTTGGTTAATGTCTAGTTACACTATAAATTTTGATATGAATATATTTATCGATCATTCCACTGTGATATGAGACATTTATTTACGTGTTCTTGATATATGATCTATATACATTATTGAACTCGTGTACAATGTCTTGTGTCAAGACGGGATACATATTGTTTTAGATGATATCAGATATTGCAAGTCATGACATATCCTATTGACCCAAAATAATGTAACGACCCGTATTTTTACGGATCGAAAAGTTCGTTCAAATCTGGAATTTTCAACATTTTCGGTTGTTTCAGATTTTGGGAAGAAATTTGGTTAAGTCCTAAGTCGTAGCCGACTTATGGGTTCTGGACGAGTTAGGAAGTCTGGACGTGTTAAGGACTAATGTATAGGTCGGCGGTGACCTAAGGAAGATAGGGGAGTGGTTTAAGTCGGTTGACAGTTTGGGACGACCTAAGGAATTAACCGAGTTAAGTGTTAAGTCGGCTGACCGAGTTAACGACTTAGGAGTTTGGCGATAGGATGTGAGCGACCTAAGTCTAGAAGTTATGTTGTAACTCAGTTGAGTCGTGGCCGAGTTAAGGAGATAGAGAGATGAGTCGTATACCAGCTAGGTTGTAACCGACCTAGGGGTTAGCTGCTTAGTTATAAGTCGTAGTCTGCTAAGTCGGTAGGTCGTTCAGGGGAGCATGTGTTGAGTCGAAGCTTGGTTAAGTCGGAGGCCTTTTCAGTTAAGTCGTAGGCGCATGCCATAAGTCGTAACCGACTTAGGAGACAGCTGTTTTGTTGCGAGTCATAGGCAGATGAGTTTTTAGGTCGGCAAGGCACTAGGTCGTAGGTCGGCATGGTGTTAAGTCGGCACCGACTTAAGAAGATAGCCGAGTTACGACTTAGGGCTGTTTTCTGCTATAAATAGGAGAGCTTCTCTTCATTTTTTTTGGGATCCGGATTTTGAAGCAACGAAGTGCTGCCATTTTGAGAGCTCGACTTCTACACTTCTTCACTTCTTTTCTCCACTCTAATCTAGTGCTTCCATCCATCCAAATCGAAGATCAAGATTGAAGATTCAAGAGCTTAGATTGAAGATCTTCATCTTTTCAAGAGAGATTTCTTCATTTGAGGCGAATTTGTGATAGATCTAGCTTGATCCTTTGCTGTCCAGATCTGAAGTGTGTTGATTTGGGTTTGTTTAGGTGATTTGGTGAGTGGTGATTATCTCTCACACGGATCCAAAAGAGTATATCGGATTGTTGGCTCGATTTGGCGTTAAATTAGTGATTTCCATGCATTTTCTTCATCCTATGTGTAGATCCTTATAGATCCATTGTTCATGATGATGTTACATCCATTTTATCATATGTTAACCTATGCAAGTTCATTCATCAAGTTTGTAGAGATATAATCCATGTTTTCATGCTTATTGGACTTTCAACTCTTTAATTACGAAATTGCCATTATTGTTATAATTGTCTACTTAGATCATATTTGAATGCTTGATTGTTTGGGTTGATGTTTGATTTGATTGATTGTTATGAACTAGATGATTGATGATTAGATTTAGACCGAAGACAATTCAGAAGCTAAGGGAAAGGCTCTTGAATTGGGAAAGCTGCTCGTGGCATATGTAGCGGGATGATGAAGCTCTTATGCATAGATTTGACGATGTGATGATGAGATGAGGCTTTGCGAGGATGTAATGAAGCAAGGCAATCATATGATGAAGACTTGGTCTAATCCAGACGGGATCATTCCAAGCATGTTGATAACTCGGTGATATGATTCGAGTTGAGGATAATGAATGGATATGAGAATAGTCGTCGAGGAGGATGACTAGGAGGCTTGGATAGCATCGTTGTTGAAGGTTCTAGCATGCTCTAAGCAAGAGTACGTTTGGGCAGATTCGATAGTCCCAACGGCCAACTGTTGATGGTCGAGTACTCTGGGCAGATTCGATAGTCCTAGGCACGGGCTGCGACGACGTGCGGGAGTTATGTCTAGAACCGGGGTTTCCATTAGCCCTTGACGGACGGCTGAAAGAATGTGCCGGTCATTCAATTAACGGTGATATCGAAGCAATGATAACAGTGATAGCCAGAGTCATGGATGTTTGGTTGTATCGTCATTCGGACTCAAGAGCGGTATTTTCTGGGTGCTTATCTGATTTAGGCCTTGGTACTTGGAAAACATCGCCCTTGACTCGAGTGATAGTAGCTTTATTTTAAATTGTATGCTCTGCTATGTTTGCTTCTGCTTAGTGTGTGTCTGGGGGCTATCACTGTAGAATGAGGTTGGAGTGGGAGGGTTGTATTCCTATTCCTTTTCCTTTATGCTCTTTTGGTATGTTGTTAGTTAATTTACTGCTCACTAAGACTGTTGTCTGACTCAAGGCTTTATGTTTTAATTCTTATTGCCTTGGGCTGTTCGTCCATTTTGGGATGGGCAGACTAGGTAGCAGGTGGCAGGTGCTGTTCTCTTCTCACGATGCTGATATCGAAGACGAGCTGGAGGGTTGCATATTATCTTCTTATATGTACTGGATATTCCGCTGTTTTGTATTCTCTGAGAGATATGTAGTGAGGCTGGATGTATTGACTATGTGGATGCTTGTATTCAACTATTATGGAGTTTTATATGATGTCATTTTGATCTGTAAAGCTTCACTATACATATGTTCTATTGTATTTTGTCCATGCGCTGTGAGTAATACGATAGATTCTGTTGTGTTTATCTTACCCTGACAATCGTCCATGGTCGCCTGGCACACTTTACAGCGCACTATCTCTAGATTCGGTGCAGGGGTCATGGGCGGTCGTCACATTTGGTATCAGAGCCTTGGTTGATCGATTTTACCCAACGCTCGCTGAAGTAACCACGTATGAGAGACGTAATTGTATTTTGATGGATGATTACTATATATAATATAGTAGCTTGGTAGAGTTTGAGTCCTTTATGCAGTTGTTTCTCTAGATGTTCTAATCATTCCTTTTTATATATATTGAGAATGAGTCGAAGAGGGAGACCAGCTGCTAGGGAAGGCCGTGCTACTGAAGAGACTGCTGATTATGCAGCCATGTTCGAAGCTATGATGACTTCGATCATGAGAAGGATACCAGTTCCGGGGGCGGCAGTTGATGTTGGAGTTCAAGTCCAGACTCCGAAACCAGTGGATTTTGCTAAGTTGTGCAAGGATTATACTGCTCTTGGAGGGAAGGTTTTCTTGGGAACAGAATCTACCATTGAGGTCCAGAGGTGGATAGATGCTTGTAGAAGGATCTTTGGTGATTTGGGAATTGATGATGCAACTAAGAGGAAGTTGGCATCGAGGCAGCTTCAAGGGAGAGCTTCTGATTGGTGGAACTCTATTACCATCACTACTCCGGAAGAAGAGATTACTTGGGAGCAATTCCAAGCTAGATTTGAAGCTAAGTTCATTTCTACAGCTCAGAAGTCTGTTCTGTTCAAGAAGTTTGTGGAGCTCAAGCAGGGTGGAAGATTTGTTCTTGAGTATGTCTCTGAGTTCGAAGCTTTGTCCAAGTATGCCCGGTCGTATATTGAATCTGCTTATCAGAAGAATGAGAAGTTTGTGACCGGCTTGGATAGTTATCTTGGGAGACAGTTGGTGGATCATTTGGACGATTCATTTGAGAAGCTTGTGGAGAAAGCTCTTAGGCACGAGAGTCTGTTTCCTAAGGAAGGATCTGTTGTTGCTGTTACCAAGGGAGAATCTAAACCACAGCATGGTGGAAACCAGAAAAGGAAGCAGCAGCAGCAGCAGAAGGGTAAGGATGGCCAGAAGAAGCCGAAAGGTGAGGTGACTTGCTACAATTGTCAGCAGAAGGGCCATTTCTCTAAGGATTGTAAGAATCCGAAGGCACCGATGAAGTGTCACAATTGTGACAAGCCGGGGCATTTCAGGAAGAATTGTCCAGAACCAAGGAAGGACAGGCAGATTGTGCAAGCCTATGCTTTAGGAGCTGTTCCGTCGTCTTCGAAAGCTCCTACTGCTGAAGAAAAGGGAAAGAGTGTGGTTGTTCAAGGTACTCTTTTTCTATGTGGTGTTCCAGTTAGAGTTCTGTTTGATACTGGAGCGTCGCATTCATTTGTTTGTAGTGAACTCGTAGGCCGGTTAAGTTTGGCACCGGATATTGTTGATAGGCCATTGGTTGTGACTAATCCAGTTGGGGGTTCGTCTTGTTTGTGTATGTTATGCCGTGGTCTAGTTGTATCGAGTCATGGTTGCTCTTTTGTTTGTGATTGCTTTGTTCTGAACTTTGCGGGGTTCGGAATTATTTTGGGTATGGACTGGCTTAGGAAGTATGCGGCTAAGGTTGATTGTGAGAGGCTGGAGGTGACAGTCGAGAATGTGGAGGGGCGAAAGGTTGTGATACGATGTAAGCATGAAGAAGGCGTCTTCATGAGCTTCATGTATTCGCTAGTTGTTCCACGGGATGGACTGTCTTTAGTGCCAATCGCAAATAGATTCGAGGATGTCTTTGACGAAGTCAAAGGGTTGCCGCCGCATAGAGAGATCGAGTTTCGAATAGATCTAGTTGAAGGAGCCAGACCTGTTGTGATGCCTCTTAGGCGAATGGCGCCTAGGGAACAGCAGGAGTTGAGGGTGCAAGTTGATGATCTTTTGCAGAAAGGATTCATTCGGCGTAGTGTGTCCGAGTGGGGTGCACCAGTTGTGTTTGCAACCAAGGCAGATGGGTCGTTGAGATTGTGTGTGGATTATCGTGAGCTGAATAAGGTGACTAAGAAGAACAAGTATCCATTGCCGAGAATAGATGACTTGTTTGATCAGCTTCACGAGGCTAAGGTGTTTTCTCAGATGGATTTGGCAACGGGATTTCACCAGTTGAGAGTGGCAAAGGATAGTGTGCCGAAGACTGCTTTTAGGACACCATCCGGTTTCTTTGAGTGGCTGGTAATGCCGTTTGGATTGACTAACGCGCCAGCATATTTTGTGGATCTTATGAATAGAGTGTTCAGAGATCAGTTGAACAAGTTCGTACTTGTGTTCGTGGATGATATTCTGATTTATTCCAGAACGGAGGAAGAGCACAAGACGCACTTGCGTATTGTTTTGGAGATCTTACGGAAACATCAGCTGAAGGCTAAGTTTTCGAAGTGTCACTTCTGGAAGAGTGAAGTGAGGTTCTTAGGCCATGTGATTTCTGGAAGTGGAATAGCGGTTGATCCCGCTAAAGTGGCAGCGATCCAGGATTGGGTTAGACCTAAGAATGCATCTGATGTGAGAAGTTTTCTTGGATTAGCAGGATATTATCGGCGGTTTATCAAAGACTTCTCCAAGATAGCTGCACCGTTAACAGGATTGACGAAGAAGAACAAAGTGTTCAGTTGGGATGCTAAGTGTGAGCAAGCTTTCGGAATCCTGAAAGAGAGATTGACGAGTGCTCCTGTTTTGACTATTCCAAGTGGGAATGATGAGATGGTGGTTTACACCGACGCATGTGGTACTGGACTTGGAGCAGTGCTGATGCAGAAGGATAAAGTTGTTGCGTATGCCAGTCGACAACTAAAGCCGCATGAAAGGAATTACCCGACTCATGATTTGGAGTTAGCGGCAATTGTATTTGCTCTGAAGATGTGGAGACATTATTTGTTGGGAGTTCGATTCGAGTTGTTTACGGATCACAAGTCGTTGAAGTATCTTTTCTCCCAAAAGGATTTGAATCTTCGGCAGCAACGTTGGCTAGAGTTTTTGGCATCATATGATTTTGGTATAGCTTATACTCCGGGAAAAGGAAACGCAGTGGCAGATGCGTTAAGTCGAAGACATGCAGGATTGGGAGCCATGTTTTCAGAATGGAAGAGTCTCGAGTATTTAGCTGGATTTGACTTCAGGCCTAGATGTGAATTGGAACCTGAGATGTTGGCAAACTTATCGATAAGACCCACTCTTGTGGAAAGGATTGGCGAGGGCCAAAAGCGAGATGATAAGCTTGTCAAGATTATCCGTGAATTGGAAACTGGATTGGATCCAGAAAAGGATAAAGGATTCGAGGTCGATCGAGAGGGTTGGCTTCGGAAGCAAGGACGACTAGTTGTTCCCGATATAGATGAATTGAGGAGTGAAGTTCTGAGGGAAAGTCATCACTCGAAGCTGACAATTCATCCAGGTGGAAACAAGATGTATCGGGATATGAAGAGAACCTACTACTGGGAAGGTATGAAGAAGGATGTTGGAAATTTTATTTCCAAGTGTATGAACTGCCAGTTGGTTAAAGCCGAACAGAAGAAGCCAAGTGGATTGCTTCAGCCATTAGAAGTTCCTACATGGAAATGGGAACAAGTGTCGATGGATTTTATCGATGGGTTGCCTAGAACCAGGACGGGAAATGAAGGGATTTGGGTCATTGTAGATCGTCTGACTAAGAGTGCACGATTCATTCCTGTTCGATCGACTAGGACTGCATCAAAGTTGGCTGAGTTGTATGTTAAGTGGATAGTCCGATTCCATGGTATTCCGAAAAGTATAGTGAGCGATCGAGATCCATTGTTCACTAGTGGATTTTGGAAGAGCTTCCAGGAAGTTTTGGGAACCAAGTTGTGTTTGAGTACAGCTTATCACCCTCAAACAGATGGTCAGACCGAGAGAGTCAACCGAGTTTTGGAAGATCTCCTCAGAGCTTGTGTTTTGGATTTCGGAGGATCATGGGAAGATCACCTTCATTTGGTGGAGTTTGCGTACAACAACAGTTACCAGTCAAGTATTGGTATGGCACCGTATGAGGCATTGTATGGAAGACCGTGTAACTCTCCGACATGTTGGTTGGAGACTGGAGAAAAGCTGATGCTTGGGCCAGAGATGATTCGACAGACTTCAGATTGCATAGAGATCATTCGGCAACGAATGAAGGCAGCCCAAGACCGTCAGAAGAGTTATGCCGATAAGCGTCGGAAGGATTTGGAGTTTGAAGTTGGTGATATGGTTTTTGTGAAGATTTCTCCTCTGAAGAATGTTATTCGATTCGGGAAGAAAGGAAAATTGACTCCGAGATTTGTTGGACCATTCCCGATTATCGAGCGAATTGGAAAGCTCGCTTATAGATTGGAATTACCAGAGAAGATGTCGGGTGTGCACAATGTTTTTCACGTATCATATCTACGGAAGTATGTGCATGACTCGAATACCGTAGTTTCTGCTGATAGCTGTGAAGATTTTGAAGTTGTTCCAGTTGATAGAAGACCTCGTAAGCCGCTTCGTGTTGTTGAAACTGACACGAAACAGCTTAGGAGGAAGGTAGTTAAGTTGCTCAAGATACAATGGAGTGATGATGATAACGACTGTACGTGGGAGGTGGAAGAGAGGATGAAGGCAGCTCATCCTGAACTCTTCAAGGTATGGCCCTAAGGTGTCGTCTCATCTCGCGATATTGTAACTTGTTCTAGTTTTAGAATTCTGCATGCTAAGCTAGAATTGGATGCATGATTTGTTGATTGCTATGGATGGTAGGCGTGCAGAATAGTTTTTGATTGCTTTGTTTGTTTGGAATTTCGAGGGCGAAATTCCTAAGGGGGAGAGAATGTAACGACCCGTATTTTTACGGATCGAAAAGTTCGTTCAAATCTAGAATTTTCAACATTTTCGGTTGTTTCAGATTTTGGGAAGAAATTTGGTTAAGTCCTAAGTCGTAGCCGACTTATGGGTTCTGGACGAGTTAGGAAGTCTGGACGTGTTAAGGACTAATGTATAGGTCGGCGGCGACCTAAGGAAGATAGGGGAGTGGTTTAAGTCGGTTGACAGTTTGGGACGACCTAAGGAATTAACCGAGTTAAGTGTTAAGTCGGCTGACCGAGTTAACGACTTAGGAGTTTGGCGATAGGATGTGAGCGACCTAAGTCTAGAAGTTATGTTGTAACTCAGTTGAGTCGTGGCCGAGTTAAGGAGATAGAGAGATGAGTCGTATACCAGCTAGGTTGTAACCGACCTAGGGGTTAGCTGCTTAGTTATAAGTCGTAGTCTGCTAAGTCGGTAGGTCGTTCAGGGGAGCATGTGTTGAGTCGAAGCTTGGTTAAGTCGGAGGCCTTTTCAGTTAAGTCGTAGGCGCATGCCATAAGTCGTAACCGACTTAGGAGACAGCTGTTTTGTTGCGAGTCATAGGCAGATGAGTTTTTAGGTCGGCAAGGCACTAGGTCGT
Organism: Allium fistulosum; assembly: GCA_030737815.1. Classification (NCBI taxonomy): domain Eukaryota; kingdom Viridiplantae; phylum Streptophyta; class Magnoliopsida; order Asparagales; family Amaryllidaceae; genus Allium; species Allium fistulosum. The sequence continues at coordinate 98,646,489 of CM060906.1, read as the reverse complement.
AGGTCGGCATGGTGTTAAGTCGGCACCGACTTAAGAAGATAGCCGAGTTACGACTTAGGGCTGTTTTCTGCTATAAATAGGAGAGCTTCTCTTCATTTTTTTTGGGATCCGGATTTTGAAGCAACGAAGTGCTGCCATTTTGAGAGCTCGACTTCTACACTTCTTCACTTCTTTTCTCCACTCTAATCTAGTGCTTCCATCCATCCAAATCGAAGATCAAGATTGAAGATTCAAGAGCTTAGATTGAAGATCTTCATCTTTTCAAGAGAGATTTCTTCATTTGAGGCGAATTTGTGATAGATCTAGCTTGATCCTTTGCTGTCCAGATCTGAAGTGTGTTGATTTGGGTTTGTTTAGGTGATTTGGTGAGTGGTGATTATCTCTCACACGGATCCAAAGGAGTATATCGGATTGTTGGCTCGATTTGGCGTTAAATTAGTGATTTCCATGCATTTTCTTCATCCTATGTGTAGATCCTTATAGATCCATTGTTCATGATGATGTTACATCCATTTTATCATATGTTAACCTATGCAAGTTCATTCATCAAGTTTGTAGAGATATAATCCATGTTTTCATGCTTATTGGACTTTCAACTCTTTAATTACGAAATTGCCATTATTGTTATAATTGTCTACTTAGATCATATTTGAATGCTTGATTGTTTGGGTTGATGTTTGATTTGATTGATTGTTATGAACTAGATGATTGATGATTAGATTTAGACCGAAGACAATTCAGAAGCTAAGGGAAAGGCTCTTGAATTGGGAAAGCTGCTCGTGGCATATGTAGCGGGATGATGAAGCTCTTATGCATAGATTTGACGATGTGATGATGAGATGAGGCTTTGCGAGGATGTAATGAAGCAAGGCAATCATATGATGAAGACTTGGTCTAATCCAGACGGGATCATTCCAAGCATGTTGATAACTCGGTGATATGATTCGAGTTGAGGATAATGAATGGATATGAGAATAGTCGTCGAGGAGGATGACTAGGAGGCTTGGATAGCATCGTTGTTGAAGGTTCTAGCATGCTCTAAGCAAGAGTACGTTTGGGCAGATTCGATAGTCCCAACGGCCAACTGTTGATGGTCGAGTACTCTGGGCAGATTCGATAGTCCTAGACACGGGCTGCGACGACGTGCGGGAGTTATGTCTAGAACCGGGGTTTCCATTAGCCCTTGACGGACGGCTGAAAGAATGTGCCGGTCATTCAATTAACGGTGATATCGAAGCAATGATAACAGTGATAGCCAGAGTCATGGATGTTTGGTTGTATCGTCATTCGGACTCAAGAGCGGTATTTTCTGGGTGCTTATCTGATTTAGGCCTTGGTACTTGGAAAACATCGCCCTTGACTCGAGTGATAGTAGCTTTATTTTAAATTGTATGCTCTGCTATGTTTGCTTCTGCTTAGTGTGTGTCTGGGGGCTATCACTGTAGAATGAGGTTGGAGTGGGAGGGTTGTATTCCTATTCCTTTTCCTTTATGCTCTTTTGGTATGTTGTTAGTTAATTTACTGCTCACTAAGACTGTTGTCTGACTCAAGGCTTTATGTTTTAATTCTTATTTCCTTGGGCTGTTCGTCCATTTTGGGACGGGCAGACTAGGTAGCAGGTGGCAGGTGCTGTTCTCTTCTCACGATGCTGATATCGAAGACGAGCTGGAGGGTTGCATATTATCTTCTTATATGTACTGGATATTCCGCTGTTTTGTATTCTCTGAGAGATATGTAGTGAGGCTGGATGTATTGACTATGTGGATGCTTGTATTCAACTATTATGGAGTTTTATATGATGTCATTTTGATCTGTAAAGCTTCACTATACATATGTTCTATTGTATTTTGTCCATGCGCTGTGAGTAATACGATAGATTCTGTTGTGTTTATCTTACCCTGACAATCGTCCATGGTCGCCTGGCACACTTTACACAGCGCACTATCTCTAGATTCGGTGCAGGGGTCATGGGCGGTCGTCACAAATAATGTATACAAGTGATCGCTCTTCTTGAGTCCTTTGATCCGGGTTATCGAAAAATGATTTCACTCTTTGGTAATCCGATCACCGGAACATGGCATTACATATGCCTTTATACATAAAACCATATAAAACTAATGAGTATGCTTTCTCTCCCTACTCTTAACCCGTAGTAAGATTTAACTTCCCTTGTCTCTAACATGTTAAAATCATCCAAGGCTCGGATATTCGCTAAACCTAATTTTTGATAATAAATGTGATGGTCCACTATTTTGGGAACTCGAATGCCAAACTTCATCATGCGACTAAGCCTCCGAACAACAAAATGAGTGGTTCATCGATTGAATAATTTAAAAATGACATTTTGTGCATTTCAATAACCTCAAAGAAGAGTAAAGCAAATATAATGCCATATACATACTGTATAATACAAACCAATATGGAATTAATCATTCTAAGGTTGATACACATATCACATAAATAATACCTCATATAGCAACAATAACGGTAAGCTACATGACGAGAGTGTGTCAAATGGGTGACATGTGGGCATAAACTATCAACAATTATGACTCCTCCAAACCTTCTCCTACAAATTTGAGTATTACATGTACATTTGTTTATAAAAACAGTGTGATGCTAATGGAATCACAAAAAGTGCTTACTAATACCATAATAAAAAATAATAAACACAATAAAATTTGTGTGCTTCCTAATACTAAAGCCTTTTTACACGTCCATCAACACCATCCAAATTTTTTTACGACCATTAACCGTTGGCCAAAATAGGTTTGCACTACCATCAACTATCAAACTTTAGTAGTTTAATGGTTGATGGCGATGCAAAACTGTTTTGACCGTGGTTAGCGGCTGTGTAATAAGAGACGTAATTAATGTCTTTAGTAGCCCCTTAAAAAATATGGAATTAGAAAGAATGTAGAATAAAATTATATGGTATTTTTTGCAATGTTATTAGTAAGCACTTTTTGGTCGCACCCTTAGCAGTACACTAAAAATATACACAATAATGTAAATAGAATAATATGGACAAAATAAAGCGAATGGGTTGTGACCATTGTGACTGCCTACGTACCAACAACAACAGCATGGTTAAACCCAAATAGTTCTTTCTTAACTACGATAAACATACTTTTTTTGAAATTTGGTACTTAGATGGTAGTACATATTTGTACTACAAGTCTTAGATAGTATACATCATACTACATATCAATATACTTTCAGTAGTTCGAATCGTGCTACGCAAGTTTCGAATCTGCAATCTCTCACACCAAAGTCGGAGTATCTAACCACTGGGATAATGGTGCTGGTCGACTATAGACATACTTAAACATGCTATTTATGTCAGAGTGAAAGTGAGTCAAATATAATCGCATTGAGCTCAACTTGTCACCTCCAAATGCATCCAAACTTATCAGCACATAAAATCATATGTCATTAACAACAATATACAAACATACTAGAAAAATCATATAATATCACGCTCACTACAATTAGGTATCACAAATGTTGGTATAATAATATAACATCATAATATAAGGAAAATGTCACACAAACTTTCTATCCATACCCCAAATCAATGCCAAATATCAAGCGCCTCTATGTTCAACACCTCGATATAAGTTTACTGATCCTAGATGTTAGTTACACCGTTACAAAACATAAGTATATTAATCTATGTACTAACTACACTTCTAACATAACATTGTATGTGCACCAATAACTATATTAGCTACTATAACATACCATATTTTGGGGTATATTACATGGAAATAGTAAATATATATAAGTTTATTAAAGAATGATTAATTGTGATAATATGAGGAATTACTCGAGGAAGGTTTAATTGATTAAGTGTGGGACACTTAAAACAAATGATTAAATCCAACAAAGAGTTATTAGTGAGAAAAAATGTAACGACTCGTAAATTTTAACGATTTTAAATAATGTAATTAACTAAATTTTTCTTAAAAATAAATAATAAAATTCCTGCAATGAAAATTTGATATTTGGAATACATCTATATAAACGTAGCAAGTGTCAGATTTTCATCGGAAAATTTGAAAGTTTATTCAGTTGTAAAATTTTAATTTAAAATTTAAAATCAGTTAATTTGATGAAATAAAATATTTTTGAAATCTGAATATTTTTATATAATAAAAATGTAAATCATTTTCTGAGTGAGACGTCATAATTCATTTCGCCAAATTTGGACTGCTATAGCTCCGTTTATCTTATTTTCGGCATTTTAGCAGCATTTTGGCAGCGAATATCGAGTGTTGATAAGTTGGTCGTATCGCTAATATCTGTGTACCATTCTGTTCGTCTTGTCGCACTGATCTCCGTAGTATATTCATTCGTGCATTTCATTGTCCGGTACGCGGCGAAATCTGCGAAACGATTTGCCATATTGGTTCCGTATTTGGACCTTTTGGGTTTCCTATGCTCTTTCATCTATCTACCGGTTGAAATCAAATAGCATTTATATTCCCTGAATTCGTGCTTGATCTTTTCTATTCTTATCGGTTCAATATATTTATGTTGTTCTCTCTCTTCCGTTTCTTCTTTTCATTCGGCTCTCTGCTTTGAAAAAAAAAGAACAAAATCTTATATATGTTTGCCTATGATTAATTGACATATGACAGCATAACCTGTTGTATATATATTGTTAATGATTATATATGCTTGTAATTGATATGTTATGCTATTTTATTCTATTGTTCTCACACTGCAAGTTCCCTGTTAGTTTAGGAATTCCTATGGGTTGAAATGGTACATACCCAAACGATCTTATAGAATAGGGGAAAATCGTTATGGGTTGAAATGATAAACCTAAGCGATTTTACTGATTTTGAATTTTGGGGTTGCGGGTTGAAATGATGTATACCCATAAATGTTAAATTATTGTGGATTGAAATGATAAATGTCCGTATCACTTGACCAAAGGTTAGAAAATTATACACTGACTCCGTTAGTCTATTTTTAAATAGTTTCCAGAATTTTTAAAATATATGTTTTAATAAATATTGTTTTTTAAAATATAATATATAGATTTTTATTTTAATATATGTGTAAAAATTTAGATTTTTAAATTATATGTTTGGAAATTTTAAATTTATAAGTTAAGTTTTGAAAAATGTAAATTTTAAGATTTTACTTATAATTTTATTTTTTTAAATATATAAAATAAGGTTTAAAATAGATTTAATAATAAGGTTTAATTTAATTTAATTTAATAAAAATTTAATTTAACTAATATATATAAAATATGTTTTAAAATATTTATTTAAAATTCATATTAATATTTTGAAAATAGATTTTGTAATAACTTTAATAAATTAAGGTTGGGAAGATAAATTGAAATTGATTTATAATTTAATTTGTTTTAAAAATTTAATTCAAACAAAAATTAATTTGGACTTATTGATTTTGAGATTTTAGATATGATTCTTATAACTTGATAACTTGATTTTGATTAAAAGTGATTAAATGAATATTTTCAAGTTTAAATAAAATAAAATTTGAACATTTAATTTTGATTTAAACTTGTAAATTTGAGATTATATTTAAATGATTATAAAAGTGATTAAGTTAATAATTTTCAAATTAAATATAAGTGAAGTTAGATATTTAATTTTTGATTTTGATTTAAAATTGTAATTTGGGATTTTATTTAAATATTTATAAAAGTGGATTTTATAAAACGACCACGGTGTGAAATAAGCGTTGGTTGTTAAAGAGACCGGGATTGGATATTGTCATACTCTCTGCCAATACCGAAAACCACTTTAACAACTGTGTACGTGGTGGAGATTCCAGAATGATGTAGGATGGTTTGGCGAACGTGTGTATGAGGTATGAACGCAGCCCTGACTCCCTCGAGTCAGCTTGATATGACTAAAACAGGAGCCACGCCGGGCCAAGTGAGGTTGCACCTCCGATCGAGCATGCTTCTTCGAAACCATATCTATTACTTTGGTGATTTGATTGTGGCGTGCACACCTTCGATTATGGGAGCGTGTCTCGAGGTGGGCAGTAGTAGCTGCTATGCATTACCACCAGTCCGGATCCGCAAAACGGTAGTATCCTACCCTGGACATTGCATCGCGTGCCTAGTCATATGCCTTATCGCGCTCATTACGAGTTTGGTTTGTGTCGTACCTATGGAGTACTCCCTGATATCCCATCGGTTTGGTGGAGTTTACAGTACTGTACAGACTACGACATTTATATAAATGTGTTAAGGGGGATATGAGTAACGCCTTAACGCTATTTTAATATTTTACTTTACTGTAGACATTATTTATGTAGCGTATTGTACTATGCATGTAGATAGTTCCACAGATCCTTAAAGGATGGAATCCCAAACATCCTTTAAGTTATATTGCATTTCACTTGGACATTTCACTTGAATTGAATTTAGTTGCATAAAAATGTTAATCCTGACTCGAGTGTTTTGTGTTTTGCTTTATACTCGGGTGAGCCGGAGTGTCACAGCATCTAAGACTCACCTTTGGAGCTTGAAGTTCTGCTTGGAGATCTATCGTTATCTATTCAACTTTCAGTTATTTCTATTCAGACTTGTCATTTGCTTTTGTATTAGAGACTTCTATGTATTTGGGATTTCTGTTGTATTTGTTTTGGACTCTGTTGTTTCTGTAGTAGCTTCATGAACTACTATTTATCTATTCCGCTGCTTATTGTTGTATTGCTCCGTGACTATGTGTAACGACCTTGGTTTTTGAGATTACTTGTTAATATTAAATTATAACGGAGTTATAATTTAATATTAAAAATTAAAATAAAATTGAAAATTTTATTTGTTTATTTGGAATAAACAATGAATTTTGAAAATAAAATGAGAAAACTAAAGTTTGGAACTTTATTTTATATATTTGGGTTAATAATGATGGAAAATGATCTTTATTTAGAGAAAATGCAATAATTTTATTAATTATTGCCAATTACTTCTTTTAATAATTTTTAAAAGAAGTATGAGAATTTTAAAGGTTGTTTATTTAAATAAAAAGATGGAAATTGGTTTAAAAATAAGTTTTGGCTATAAATAATATTTTGAAATGGTTTGAAATATTTTACTAAGTGAGAAAATAAATTTTATGGAATTTTAGAAGTTAAAAATGTAGACTTTTACATTTGTTTGGTGAAAATTGTGTATTATTGTGTAATAAAGGATTTTAATAATAATAATGTTTTAAACATAAAAATTAATCCTTTATATAGTGTAAAATAATTTATTTCATGTGTATGTAAATTAACAAAAATTTTTTGGTTGAAAATTTAAAAGGAAAATGACTTTGTTTTGTAAATTAGTGTATATATGAATGCATTTGGTTTTATGTTAAGTAATTAATTTAGGCCATCATACTTTCTTTTGTTTAATGAGTCCATTAAGCCCACTAGCACTTAATCTGGTTTGAGAAGGTGAGAAAAAGAAGACAGTACGTTCATTTTTACTCTTCCTTCTTCCTCTTTCTGGAAATAGAAATACAGTAAAATCCAACTCCGTTTTCTCCAACCCTAGGCTTTGAACTCAAATTCTTCAATGCAAACTGAAATCTTTTACAAGTTAGAGCGTAATTAAAAGGTAATCTCACTCCAGACCTCACTATTTCATCAATTTCTAACTTGAGAGATGGGTTTTTCTAATTTACTATAAAACTTGTTTTGCATGTACTGTTTTAAGTTTGTACAGATTATTTGAAGCTAGAATCTCCTCAAAGCTTGCCTCTTTCTAAATAAATTCAAGTTTTTACTTCTCTACAGCAAGGTGAGTTTGTTAACTCACATTTCTAGCTGAAATGATGTTGCTAAAGCAAAGATCTGTTAGAAATATTGCTTACTGTATATGAATTTTGAGAAGTTTTCATTTACAGTTATATCTTGTTTCTGTTACTTCTTTGAGTAGTGATAACTTCTTGATTTCTTGATGAATTGCTGCCGGATCTTCATCGGATCATAGTTTAGAAGTTGTTTTATGTGCATGAATTTTTTTATAGATTTCTATCATCATTTGCTATCTCAAACTCATGCTTGAAAATCGAACTGTAATTGATATCGCCTAAAAAAAAGTGCCCTAAGTCGACATGCCTGTTGACCTAGGGGTCGACCATAGTGTTTTCTAGGTCGAACGTACGGTCGACCTAGGACTAGTATGGTCGACCTTGAGGTCGACCTACATGTCGACCCAGGGAGGCATTTGAGCCTCCTGCCTTCTTCCTTCCTTTGTATTACTTCTTGCCTTGTTTTCTACTTGGTTTCTTTGCATTTGTTGATTGAATTTGGAGATGTGTTTGAATGAGATGAAGTGATATGATGCCAATCAATAGGCTAGCTAGATTTTGAGAATTTGAAATTCAAATTTGAATTGATTTTGAGTTGAATTTAAATTGAATTCGAATTATCGATTTTGAGGTATCTTCTTTGTTTTTCATTGTTTCGAGCACGGTTTTCTCCGAATATTTTTGAAATAAATTTTGAAATAAATGGGAATTTCAAATTATTATTATATAGTATTTTAAAATCATTTTCAAATATAAAATCTATTCACTTCCTATAATAAAGGAATTTCAAATATTGGTTTTAATAATTGTTTTGGGAAAATAGTTTTAAAAGCTAGTTTTCTCTAATGAATTATTTTAAATATAAAATACACGTTTTCACACTATTCGAGGGAATGAGAAGGAGAATTAAATGGTTTGGTAAAACATGTGGTATGCGACACGTGCGTTTATCTTATCGGTTAATTCCCAACTTGTCCGTTTGATCGTTTTGACCTTCAGGTCGAGTTTACCGATGAGATGAGTAAACTTTTTACTACTTTGAGTTTGAAATTTACTAGCGGTTAGTAAACCATTTAGTGCAAACGTGTGGTATAGGACACACGTTAACACTGTTGGAGTTCGTATCCGAGAGTTTGTGACACATTTGCCATTGCGGCGTGCCAGTACCGGACCTTCGGGTCATTGCCATTGCAGCGTATTTGTCTTTGAGACGTTTGCCATTGCGGCATTTTCCATTGCGGTGTATTTGCCATTGCGGCGTATGCCATTGCGGCGTATGCCATTGCGGCATATCTGTCATTGTGACGTTTTGCCTTCGGGCGAGGTACCTATTTGAGATAACAGTACTTGGCAAGGCTTCAGCCACATGCACGTGCAAACACTTTTGAGATGATTTCTTTGACTATATTCCCTAGTGTATCGCCCCTTTCCGGAATTGGTCCTTTGAACCATTTGATATATATTTGTGGCGATTACCTTTCGGGAATTTGAACTCTTGGGAGTTCTATTTTGAGATTTGAGTTGCCTACACTGGCATTATTTGAGATTTGCCTTTTGGCGTTATTATTGAGATTTGCTTATTAGCGTTATTACATGAGATTTGCCTTTTGGCGTTTACTTGGAATTATATTCTCCTATGTTGGAGAATTATATTTGATTGCATTATGGCGTATTTTAAGATGGTGATTTCTTTGAGTTTGCCGATATGGCGGGTTTGGGATTTCTCCTATTTAGAAGTTATATTTTCCCTAAACCACTATTGATGATTTGAGATATGCCGATGATAGGAGGCTTGCTATATTTAGCGTTTTATGGATTGTCTTATCTCTTTTGAGATTATATGTTTGTGTAAGTGATATCATCTCATCACTTAAAGTAACCATACTATAATTATACTCATGTTTATACTCAATATTGTTCCTTCTTGTTTAAGAAGAACATTACCCTTATCCTTATGCATCTATTACTTCTTATCCTTATAATATGATATGTTTAGCTAGACCGAACAGTGTATTTTATACTCGGGTCAGACCGTGGAGTTTTAGGTTAGGCACCCTTATGGACTTGGCCTATTCTGCTTCCGCATGCACTTATCTGCTAGCCCTTTTTATTGTGGTCTCTTTGTCGCTACTCTAATATGTATATTATTTTGACTCACATTTATATTGTGGTCGTCATACCACTTACGATGTATTATTTATATTGTATTGGGATGTATCAGTATATATATATATATATATATATATATATTTGTTTGTTGTTCTGTGATGTGTTATGCATTTGAGTTATTGTATTTTGTTCTGATAGATCCTATAGCCACTTGTAGTTTTGTATTAAGCATTTATTGGATATGTCGATCCACTTGAGAAAGGAAAAGAAATAAGGCACTAATCGACGTATTCAATAGATATTTAAGACAAGACTATAGATGGTCGCTCCTAACTAGCCATATTCTCCACCTTAGTAGACGGTATTACCCAGTAATACTCTTTGTTAATGTGGGTCTCGGGGTGGGGCGCCACAGCTTGGTATTAGAGCTGAATTCATAACAAAATAGGATAAACACAGAACATAAGCATATATTACGATATATCCAAGTATAGTACAAATGTTACAAATCCCTTAATCATCGTGTCCTTTGAGATTGAAGTTTGGGATATGTCTAGGAATATTTTTATTCTGTAGTATTCCAAAAATAGAATTGATGACATCTTATCTTAGGTGTAATCCTAATCGTGATTATTTTATTTGAGTCCTCTTCATACGAGTAAATGACACCCATCTGCATCGAAGGAGTTTGTTGATGTTTTTGGATGTTCCTGTCTTGTTCTTTTATGAGGATTGCGAATCCTATTGAGCGGATCCACAATATTTGACATGATGTATGAGGATTTATGATTGGTGCTTATAGCTTATCTTTTTGTGAAAATTAGCACCCCATTTTCTATCTAGAGTTTGGAGTGTTTGAGATGAAGTGGCTTGCTAATTATCAAGCCACATTCTGTGATTCGAAGAATCCTATATTAAGTATCGTAGTTTGGCTGATTCGTTGTTTCTTGTCCTTCGAAATGTTAATAATGATTCCGAAGTCTCTGTATTCACTCTTAAGTTTCGAGACGTTGATGATATATCTCGAATTCCAGTCATTGTGACTCTTTTGATGTCTGTGAGTCCGTTTCGGGTATGACACCTAATCGGGCAATCGAGTATTGTATTGACCTCTTTTCCTATTCTGAGCCTTTTGGTCATCCTTCCACAAGGATGTCCACTAAGGAATTGAGGTGATTCATTGAATTTATTTAATATTGCCATTCTTACCCCTTTTGAGTTATCCTCTTCAGATACTCAATTGTTGATATACTTGGTGGTATTACTTCACTCGAAATAATAATTTGTTGTCAATGTTACTTCTCCTCGTTTGAGAAGATATTTACCTTTGCTTTTATATCTCATTTCTCTTTTTAACCTATTGAGTGGTGCTAGGGTCATTCCTTAGCTTGAGCCTACATCGATTTTTCGTGAGCTACAAATTGTGGAGGATAGCATTACTCTTACCGCATTCCGCACTCGTTATGAGTCTTGAGAGTGGTTTGTTATACCGTTCGGAATAATGAACACTCCAGTCTATTCCATCAATCTTGTGAATCGAGTATTCTGGGAATATCTCGATGAGTTCTTCTTATGTCTTTGATTTTGAGAATAAGTTATAATTGAATTTTTAAATCTTTCAAATTGAAAATAAGTTTTTGAGAGAAATTGGATTTTGTTTTTGGGAAAAACAAAGAATATTTTGAGTAATATATATGAGGTATTTCTTTTTAAAGAAAATGAATTTTTATGTTGGGTTGTCCATCTAGTGCTTTAAGAATTCTGGTCGATGCGTTTGGCCAACGTTATCGATAGGAATTTCCTAAACGCTGTGATGAGACAGTCAGACACGGTAAATTGGGTTTTAATAAGTAAATTTGAAAATAATTAATATGGTGGAGTATTAATTTTTTATTTTAAATGTTTAATGAAACCATTGAACCATAGTGAGTGTTGGATGAGTGGCGATGCAGTTTTGATCATTTGGTCAACTCGGCAGCCAATCGATGGGGTCATTTACTATAAATCAATGGTGAGGCAATACCCTTATATTATTTGAAATTTGAGAAATTGAATAACGTAATTTGGATAAGTAAAAGTGAATAATTATAATTAAGGAGATGTCTTAATTAGAAGAAAATATCATTTGATGCTTTGATTAATAAAATGATGTATTTAAGGTAAAAGAATACTTTGGTTTGAAAAATAAAATATTAATTGAATGTTTTAGTACAAGTTATTAATGATGACTATAAAATTTATTTTGACACTTAGTTATTTGAGTAATAATAGAGGATAGATAAAACTCTATCTTAAGAGAAAATAAAGAAGTGTTAGTTTAGAAAATTTAGTATAAAATTATGAGTTGGTTTTTGTTTTAAACTTAAATGGTATTAAAACTTATGTGTTTGAAATTGCAATATTCTTTTGAAAACATGTTTGAATTAATTATCAACTTTAATTAGTTTTATGTTGATAAGTAGATGGAAATTTAATTTTTGTGACAGGTGGAATTGTGAATTTGGATTGTTTTGATAAATGAACAATTCATGTAATATAATCATTTTAAATTGTGAGAATAATTTTAAACTTTCTATATATATCCCAAAAATTTATTTTGGTGGATAATCAATAATCATCTCTTGATAATGAAAGAGATTAGTTATCTCTTCCAAAATGAGTTTTCAAGTTAACTGTTTTAAAGTAGATTTTGGAAAGTAATGAAGATATTTCCACTTAATAAAATGTTTTATGATGATTACATAAAGTTGATCATAATTTTGTATGTCTTAGCTTTTCGGGGAAAAAGAAAATCATTTAATAAATGATTTAGCAAGAAACTTATTTGAAAATGTAGTTTGAGCTTAAAATAGTTTGGGTAAATTTCAAAATTTTAAATTGAGTTAAAAGCTGAAATTTTGTTTGGAAAAAGTGCTGTACTGAAACAACGATAACTTGGGATTTATAACTCCAAATGTGTTCAATAATTTTGCAAACTAAATAGCTTTCAGTAAGCTATAAAGTTTCTTTTTACTACTTTAAAAGATTTTTCCTTTTACTAAGGCTAAAATAGGTTTGAAAGTAGATAGGCAGTTCTGTCCTATTACAAAATTCTCTAAGATTTAAGCTGAAAGTAAATTTAACATAACTTTCAAACCGTAAATCCGATTTTGATGATCTTTATATTTCTAGAAAGCTTAGACTAAGTAGAACAACTTCATTTTATAAAAAATTTCATATTTTGTTATTTGCTAGGACAAAACATGTCTTCTTTACAGCAGATCTGAAATGAAATTGTTCTATTTCCCTTAATAGTTAAGTGTAGACTTCTTATTTATGAAATATTATCTTCTATTTGAGTTAAGTACAGGTGAAAGAGGATGGTTGAACTATATTTTGAGCAAAAAGATTATTTATAAGATTGTGCAAACTCGCTTTAAAATGCTAAAAAGAAAGGTATGTTTTCGGATTAATTTTAAGAGTTAAATGGTGGTATATACTGAGTTTCCAACCTAATGGTCGATGTATATTATGTAAATAATTTTTGTAATATTGTATACGGCCCTTCATACAAAGGAGACTCCGCCGATTTTTCCGAAAATTTATAACACTTAGAAAATTTGAGAAACCAATTGAAAATAATAATAATATATGTTGCAAACTAGAGAATACCTATGGAAGAATTAGAGAATAAACTTAAACTTTATTTACTCCAATGAAGAGTAATGAATATAAATTTAAAATCTAAGTAAGAAGCTTTAAAAAATTTCAAATGTTGAAAATTGAGAATTTTAAATCTCGAAGATAATGGGTTGGAAAAATTTAAGAATATTTGATTAGTAAGAGAGAATTTAAAAATCTATTCCTTGTGTTTATCTTGCCTTTGTGCAATTATTTTACGACTTGCATTTATGCAGTCATATGAGTTTGGTGGTATTGGGGGAAAACCACCTACCACTTATTGGCTTTTCTTTCCATAATAGTGGTCAATCTAATATCGGTATGAATCCCTTCGTAGTGTTATATGGAAAGTCGTATCGATTATCATCTTGTGGGTTGGAGTTCGGGATAAAGTTGTGACCAAATCCCGACTCTGTTTATGAAGCTTCTTAGGAATCGATCTCACCTGATTTATCTATTGCGTAACATCCTATCTGTGTTTTGCTTCGAAGGTGAAACGCCTTCGAAATAGGGATGTATTGCTCATAGAAATTCAATGGTCTACAAATCCCAGTAATTCCACTTGGGAAACCATAGAATTAATCAAGCAATCTTATCTTGGTTTTTTATCATCTTGTGTTGAGGATGAGAAATTTTAAACTCGAGCTCATTTATCTTTCTTTGATTGATGAAATATTTTTGTTGAATACAAACTATTCTCTAGAAATTGCGAGGACGCAATTTTGTTAAGGAGGGGAGTCTGTAACAACCCTGGTTTTATAGATTACCTGTTAATATTAAATTATAATGGTTGTTATAATTTAATATTGTAAAATAAAATAAAATTGGAAATTTTATTTTTTTATTTGGAATAAACAATGAATTTTGAAAATAAAATGAGAAAAATAAAGTTTGGAACTTAATTTTATTTTTTTGGGTTAATAATGATGGAAAATGATCTTTATTTAGAGAAAATGCAATAATTTTATTAATTATTGCTAATTACTTCTTTTAATAATTTTTAAAAGAAGTATGAGATTTTTAAAGGTTTTTTATTTAAATAAAAAGATGGAAATTGGTTTAAAAATAAGTTTTGGCTATAAATAATATTTTGAAATGGTTTGAAATATTTTATTAAGTGAGAAAATAAATTTTGTGGAATTTTAGAAGTTAAAAATGTAGACTTTTACATTTATTTGGTGAAAATTGTGTATTATTGTGTAATAAAGGATTTTAATAATAATAATGTTTTAAACATAAAAATTAATCCTTTCTATAATGTAAAATAATTTATTTCATGTGTATGTAAATTTACAAATTTTGTTTGGTTGAAAATTTAAAAGGAAAATGACTTTGTTTTGTAAATTAGTGTATATATGAATGAATTTGGTTTTATGTTAAGTAATTAATTTAGGCCATCATACTTTCTTTTGTTTAATGGGTCCATTAAGCCCATTAGCACTTAATCTGGTTTGAGAAGGTGAGAAAAGGATGACAGTACGTTCATTTTTACTCTTCCTTCTTCCTCTTTCTGCAAATAGAAATACAGTAAAACCCAACTCCATTTTCTCCGACCCTAGGCTTTAAACTCAATTTCTTCAATGCAAACTGAAATCATTTAGAAGTTAGAGTATAATTAAAAGGTAATCTCACTCCATACCTCACTATTTCATCAATTTCTAACTTGAGAGATGGGTTTTTCTAATTTACTATAAAACTTGTTTTGCATGTACTGTTTTAAGTTTGTACAGGTTATTTGAAGCTAGAATCTCCTCAAAGCTTGCCTCTTTCTAAATAAATTCAAGTTTTTACCTTCTCTATAGCAAGGTGAGTTTGTTAACTCACATTTCTAGCTGAAACGATGTTGCTAATGCAAAGATCTGTGAGAAATATTGCTTACTTTATATGAATTTTGAGAAGTTTTCATTTACAGTTATATCTTGTTTCTATTGCTTCTTTGAGTAGTGGTAACTTCTTGATTTCTTGATGAATTACCGTCGGATCTCCCCCAGATCATTGTTTAGATGTTGTTTTATGTGTATGCAAAATTTTATAGATATCTATCATCATTTGCTATCTCAAACTCATGCTTGAAAATCAAACTGGAACTGATATTGCCTGGAAAAGAAAATACATGCCCTAGGTCGACATGCCTGTCGACCTAAGGGTCAACCATAGTGTTACCTTGGTCGGCCGTATGATCGACCTAAGGACTAGTTCGACCTTGAGGTCGACCTACATGTCGACCCAGGGAGGCATTTGAGCCTCCTGCCTTCTTCCTTCCTTTGTATTACTTCTTGCCTTGTTTTCTACTTGGTTTCTTTGCATTTGTTGATTGAATTTGGAGATGTGTTTGAATGAGATAATGTGATATGATTCCTATCAATAGGCTAGCTAGATTTTGAGAATTTTAAATTCAAATTTGAATTGATTTTGAGTTGAATTTAAATTGAATTCGAATTGAATTCGAATTATCGGTTTTGTGGTATCTTCTTTGGTTTTCATTGTTTTCGAGCACGGTTTTCTCCGAATCTTTTTGAAATAAATGGAATTTCAAATTATTATTATATAGTATTTTAAAATAGTTTTCAAATATAAAATCTATTTACTTCCTATAATAATGAAATTTCAAATATTGGTTTCAATAATTGTTTTGGGAAAATAGTTTAAAAAGCTAGTTTTCTCTAATAAATTATTTTAAATATAAAATACACGTTTTCACACTATTCGAGCGAATGAGAAGGAGAATTAAATGGTTTGGTAAAACACGTGGTATGGGACACGTGCTTTTATCTTATCGGTTAATTCCCAACTTGTCCGTTTGATCGTTTTGACCTTCGGGTCGAGTTTACCGATGAGATGAGGTAAACTTTTTACTGCTTTGAGTGTGAAATTTACTAGCGGTTAGTAAACCGTTTAGTGCGAACGTGTGGTATGGGACACACGTTAACACTGTTCGGGTTCCTATCCGAGAGTTTGTGACACATTTGCCATTACGACGTGCCAGTACTGGACCTTCGGGTCATTGCCATTGTGGTGTTTGCCATTGCGGCGTATTTGTCTTCAAGACCTTTGCCATTGCGGTATTTGCCATTGCGGCGTATTTACCATTGCGGAATTTTCCATTGCGGCGTTTTCCATTGCGGCGTATTTTTCATTGTGACGTTTTGCCTTCGGGCAAAGTACCTATTTGAGATAACAGTACTTGGCAATGCTTCGGCCACATGCACATGCAAACACTTTTGAGATGATATCTTTGACTATTTCCCCTAGTGTATCGCCCCTTTCCGAAATTGGTCATTTGAACCATTCGATATATATATATATATATATATATTTGTGGCGATTACCTTTCTGGAATTTGAACTCTTGGGAGTTCAATTTTGAGATTTGAGTTGCCTATACTAGCGTTATTTGAGATTTTCCTTTTGGCGTTATTATTGGGATTTGCCTATTGGCGTTATTACATGAAATTTTCCTTTTGGCGTTTATTTGGAATTATATTCTCCTATGTTGGAGAATTATATTTGATTGCCTTATGGCATATTTTAAGATGGTGATTTCTTTGAGATTTCTTTGAGTTTGCCGATATGGCGGGTTTAACATTTCTCCTTTTTTGAAGTTATATTTTCCCTAAACCACTATTGATGATTTGTGATATGCCGATGATAGGAGGCTTGCTATATTTAGCGTTTTATGGATTGTCTTATCTCTTTTGAGATTATATGTTTGTGTAAGTGATATCATCTCATCACTTAAAGTAACCATACCATACATATACTCATGTTTATACTCTATATTGTTCCTTCTTGTTTAAGAAGAACATTACCCTTATCCTTAAGCATCTATTACTGCTTATCCTTATAATCTGATATGTTTAGCTAGATTGACCCGTGTATTTTATACTCGGGTCAGACCGAGGTGTTTCAGGTTAGGTACCCTTATGGACTTAGCCTATTATGCTTCCGCATGGACTTATCTGCTAGCCCTTTTTGTTGTAGTCTCTTTGTCGCTACTATGATATGTATATTATTTTGACTCACGTGTATATTGTGGTCATCATACCACTTACGATGTATTATTTGTATTGTATTGGGATGTATCAATATATATGTATGTATATCTATTTGCTGTTCTGTGATGTGTTATGAATTTGAGTTGTTGTATTTTGTTTTGATAGATCCTATAGCCGCTTGTAGTTTTATATTAAGCATTTATTGGATATGTCGATCCACTTGAGAAAGGGAAAAAATATAGAACACTAATCGACGTATTCAATAGATATTTAAGACAAGACTATAGATGGTCACTCCTAACCAACCCTATTCTCCGCATTAGCAGACGGTATTACCCAGTAATACTTTTTGTTAATTTGGATCTTAGGGTGGGGCGCCACACTGTGATTCTATGATTGATTTTTTTACCGTATATGCTAAGTTTTGTTAAATATAGATTAACAATCTGGCGTTTTGAGCAAATTCAAGTCTGGCATGAGTGGATTATTATCGATTCGAAAGGTTCAAAATGATAGGTCGTTACAAAAAAATTATGATAAGAAAATTATTTTTTGTCCGATCAAATATGAATGGCAAAGTTAAAGGGAGTAATATATACGAGCCAAGTAATGTGGCACAGTTAAATGGATAGCAAGGCCCATCACCATTAACCCACAAAGTTAATAATAGACTTAAGAGTGTGCCTCATAGACAATCATGTAATTTGTTACATATATATGCACTATTTTATGAAAACCATGTTTAAAATTAGTTACGCTTTTGGTTTTGATTTCTATTGTGTGTGTTGTTATATTTGTAATATAAGAAATGATACAAATAAATTAATTATATATAAGTAAAAAAATCCTTAGGATGACTGTAGTTGTGAAAGTTCCTAATTAAGTTGTATTCAAAAAATTAACATTAGAAAATCCTTAGGAAAAGTAACTATGTGTATTGAATCAAATGTTTAAAATAATTATTCTTAAAATGTTCCTAGTTAAGATGTTTAAGAGACAAATATCGATACGTCCATGGAGAGTATGTTGTGTTATCCATATGATAAATAGTGAATACCTTATGACCGTTAGGGGCAATAGGGGATCACGTCCTTATGATTGTTTTAAACAGTCACATAATGACTCAATGAGAGTCTTTTATAAGTTAATACAACTAATTTAAAATAGAAAATCTCATGTAATGATGTGTAATGGTCTTTTGATTTGAGAGTACTATGGAACAAAATGAACTTGCACCTAAGTTATGAAAGGAATGAAAGCATATGGAAAGACTCTAGAAGCATTGGCTTAGCTTGCAATGTTATACACTCACCATTGTTTTATGGCCAAATAGGAAGAATTTCGATAGGTTTTTTGTTTTGTTTTTTCGAGTGTCTAAATTATCCATTGGTTACTGTCAATCATATGACATGACTCTTATGTTACGACCACTTGGGTATTTATTAACGACATGAAGTGATACAATAGCTGCTTTAGAGAGGATTTGTCTCCTTTGATGTGGAAAGTCAGTATCACAGTGATCGGTAGTAAACTTAAAGTCAAAATCCCCATTGTGAGTAAAACGATTAATCGATAAAAATAATCGAATTGGGCTAAGTGCTTTGAAGTTGTACTACGTAATTAACTGCAGATATATTGGAGTTCTTTGACTATTGACCGAACACTAGATATCCCATCAATATAGTGGTGATTCAACGAAAAAAATTAAAAAGATACTGTTACTTACGATATAGCTTGATAAAGATTAAAATTGAATTTCACCTAGATGATGTGTAGGCAACCGAACTCCTTTCCCTATTGTGCTTCAGCAAAGTCCTTATATGCTTTATTATTTAAATTGTTTAAATATTGCCGAGTGCTAAGTTCATACCAGGGAGTCACATAATAGTACTTGTTACTTGTTAGCATATTTTTCTAACTCAATAAATTCAAGTTAATTTATATATGTAATAAGTTATAATGGAGGAAATGATATATGTTATATTATTTTTTATGGCATTTATTTATTTATATAAAGCCTTAAAATAATATAAAAATATTATATCCATTTAATTAAATTAAGAGGGCTTAAATGATTTTTTAATAAATAATAGGTTAATTATTTTAGGTCATAACACGCACACATGCATATTTATGTGCATTCATGTGTACGTGCGTGTGTGTGTGGATTGCCATAAATTGCAAGAGCCGAGGGAGAAGTTAGTTTGATCTTTTATTTAGTAAATTGTTTACCAAGTTTAAAAGGTAGAGAAAAATGTGAAAAATATAATAGAAATTTTCTTGCTTTTTGGTGGCTATAAATACCAACCCATTCTTTCATTCTCTTCATACTTTTTCAAGCCTAAACCCACAACTTCATTAGAGTAATAAATTTGTAAAAGCCCGCAAATCCGTACCCTTTTGAGCAAACAATATTCCATACCAATACAACTCAAGACGGGCGGAAAAGCAAATCTTTAGGGTTAAAGAAGAAGAAGATAGAAGAAAGAAGGAACTAAACAACGTCAGAATCTCACAATCGCAGTGGAATAAAATATAATAGATAATAACAGATCTTTACACAAAATGAAACCATATCTGTTTTATATAATACATCATCAGAGTATATCACAAGTAAACAACAATTCCCAGCCTGGCAGTTATATCAGCCTGCCTCACAACCTGCTGGCAATTTCAAACAACCATAGAAGCGAAATAAACAAGTACGAATAATACGTCCCGGACTCCAGCTCCACACCTGAGCTCCAAAGTATCCAATCCTGAACCTGAAATACTCGGTCTGACCCGAGCATTATAATGAAATAACACCCGAGTTAGTCTGGAATACCAGCATCAGAAAAATACATCCAAATTGATTATTAAAGTTTCAAAAATCCGTTGAAATCAAAAGCATCTCATAAGACCTCGCCACAAATAAACATGTCGGGTTTTTACCTTACGATAGCCAAAACACTTTTTATCAAATCCGTCTGATATTATAATAGTGTATATATACAAATACTTTTTCAAATAGCTGAAATTGTTACATGATTAAATTCCAGCATACTAGTCACAAAGTGGGTAATACAAACAAAAACCGTAAAGGCACGTAGGGAGAATGGATTTCCAACTAATGACTAGGCACTGGGGTACCACCTGTCACAGTACCTGGTCTAGATCAGCGTACCGAGGACCACGCCCGATCCCATGCAACACAAGGCCGGAACTACCTAAGGGTAATTCCGAGTAAGATCATCCCGCGGTTGGGATCAGCAACCGCCCACTAAGCCGAAATAAAAGGGACATCTAGACAGGGATGACCTCACCCTAATGGGCGCTACCCACATAGCCTTGCTGCATAACCCCTGATTTTCAGTCATTCCGGTTGATGAGGCTTGAGGCTAAGCGTTACCTTTAAAGAACATATCCCTTAGAATGCCCATTGTCCACCTGACGATGTTCCGAAAGCATTCATCCATACAAGTCCGTTCCGGGTTCGAACGGAACCGAAGGCACTATTCCTACTACATCCATTTTGGAATCACACTCAGGATTAGTAGCTACTAGCCCTTGCACTTCACTGCTCCATCTTCGATTCCAAACTCGTTTTTCCACGAAAACGTACAAACCGAATCGAAGTGGTTTTCGAGAAATTAATCCCGATCCCGGTCTCTTCGAAACGATCAGCGCATTGGCCAATATTGATAGTCGGTTATTTAACTATCAATTAACATTCACAAACATCCATCAAACATAAATAATTTCGCAAATTATTTAGTTTCCTCAAAATATCTTCGCAAGATATATTTCTATTTTCAACCCTTTTGAAAACAGTTTAAACCCACTTCCTTTTACGGAAATAAATTTCCCAAACATTTTCTATTTCCACTGAAATCACCAAGTACAACACTTAAGATTTAAAATAATTTAAATCACTTTATCCAAAATATATTTTAAGAATATTTAAGGTAAAACTATTTTTATAAAATATAAAACAGATTTTTAAATGAAAGTTAAGTCGAATTAAATTTTAGGATAAGAGTTACAAACTTCTATATAAGTTTCAAATAAAACTTTGACCAACTATCCATAAAATAAATCCATTTTATAAAATATGAATATTAATAATATTCTTTAAAAACATAATACCAATTACCCCTTTAAAATAATTACTATAACTAATTTAATAAATATTCACCTTTAAAATTTTTACAACTTAAATAATAATTTCTTGAAACATTCCCCTTTAAAAACAAATTTAAACTTTTAATTTTTACTTAAAATCTACTTTAAAAAGTACTTGGCTTTCAGGGAAACACACTCCCATTTTAGAATAAACCAAAGAATTCTCCTTATAAATCCTGCTTTATTTATCTCAATTCAAATTTACGTTTGAATCCCGTAAATTCCTTTCAACTCTTTAAAAATAAAACTCCTTTTTAGTTTTAAGCGCACTTCCCTATTTCCTGGAAATCACTTTCAAAACATACTTTTGAAAATCTATAAAAGTTTCCCGAGTAACTTAAATCAAAAAGCTCCTTTTAATATAAAGTTTTATATCAAATATCTATGTTAAAGTTCCTTTAGAAGCATAATACTAATTTACCTTTAATATAATTAAATACCATAATTACTTAAATAAATATTTACCTTCCTCTTAAAAATAATTAAAATAATTATTTATCTAAAACATTCCAAAACACATTTTTAAACTTCTATTTTACACTTTGAAAGCTTTCCTTCGTAAACTTACTACATTTTCCAAGGAAAGAAAATACACTTTCCACCTTAAAAGTGATCCCACTATTTCTTTTAAAACAATTTGCACTTCTTATAGAAAATCCCATCGGAAAATCTGTACTTTTAAATATATCCTCCGATAAATATCCCAATTCATTTATAAACCCGGTTTATAAATTCTCATTTCTCATTTTCCCTCTTTAAACCACAGTTTAAAAAACTCTTAACAAATTTCAAACCAATTTCCCGAATTTAATCTCCTTAAATTCATTACTTAAAAATTCCTTTCATTTCCCTTTTAATTCCAATTCATTTTATTGATATTTTAGAATACCAGATTATAATCACAGCATAACAAAATTCCAAATCAGTCTATCACAAGCTATCAATGAAATATATCACAGATTATGAATATAATTTCTATATTGTGAGGAATCCAGTTGGATCTCTCCAACCTGTTTCCCTTCATCCACAGATGTTAGCACACGGATAATATCGAGCAAATCTGATAATAACTATCACGTTCAACAGATCAACCCATCAATCATTTAAATATTAACTATTTAAATTAAACCGGCATCCAGATGTGAGTGAGATTAACTCACCTTGAATTTCGAAACGCCGAGCGTTTAAATTCTAAATTAGATCGAGTACGTTCGATTTAATCCTAAATTTTCACTTGCTTAAAACGATTCCAGATCTGCACCACAGCGGCTTGCTCGTCGCTGCGATTTCGGCACTGCCAGTTTCATCGAGTTCTGATAATGCATGCAAAAGTTATGGTATTTTAAACTTTGGAATATAATTTATATAAACAATTTTCTATTATATACATATATATACTATTTTTTTTCCAATACCCTCAGATCTGCCGTTCAAAAACAAAAAGAAATCTCGGCCGCCAAACTCTTCTTCTCAAATGCGTTCTACGGTTGTTCGAACCCAACACCGCCTAGCTTTGACCAACAACCGCCCCTCAATTGTTCATCTTCTCGTCGATCAGCCACCCTCTTTGCGCGCGTCCCAACGAGCTCCACCCACGGCCAGAGCATCGGTGAACTCGGCGCCACCTTCTCCCCTAAAAACAATCATGAACCACCACCTTCGAGCCCAATTTGGCGACAAACTCAACCTCCATACTCGATCACCACTGGTCATCATGAACACTCCACTCCCTTCTGCACTTTGGTAGTTGAAGGCTTTCGAAAATAGTGAGCGGATGGGAAGAATAATGGAGGGGAAAGTGGGAGCGAATCGGCCATTGAATTACTTAGTGGCGGCCGCGAATTTTGCTTCCCTAGGGTTTCTGAAAACGTGAATGTATATACGATTTAATATAATATTTTATTATTAAATTCACTTTTAAATGACTTTTTCAAACGACCTCCAAACAACGCATGCTGACAGGCGTTTATAAGGTTTTACCCACGTTCCGACCACAATGGAACGTGTTTCGGAAGCCAATTTGATCGTATGTGGAAAATAGCTTTTTAAATCGATTTAAAATATTAAATTATCGATATTTATTCCAACGCGTCTCTCACCCGTACGAACAAACGGTAACTCCAAACGCTACGAAATTTGAAATCCGATAATAATTAACTATTATGAATCCAATGGAACTAGTTTCGTCGAATTCCTAGACTGTTCCCCGGAAGGCTATTTTAACTCGTCGATTAATTCGACCGATTTCCAAAATCGTCGAAATCCCTTAAAATTCCACTTTTAAAATTTTACTGACTTTACTATAAATCAAATAGAATTTACATTCACATTAGAAATCATTCTGATTCATCCCGGACAAAAATCTGATTATTCATATTATTACTATATTAAATTCCATTATTAAACTAATATAAAATTCAAAATTCAACTTATCGACTTTTGATTCCATCCAAAAGTCCAACAACATTATTTAAATCCAAACAGACTTAAAATAAATTTTAGAAACCATTTCATACCCATTTACATCCAGATTCACAATTTATCCCAATTTCAAATATTTAATTATTATTATTCAAACCCAATGGAACTGCCATATTTGAAATTTTAACTAATCCTAATGATTTAACCAAATTTTCTTGTTTCAAAATCAGATTAAAATTCCCATTCAACATTTAAAATGAATTAAAATTTCAAAATCTAACCACCAAAATTCCGGGTCGTTACATTCCTCCCCCCTTATAAAAATTTCGTCCCCGAAATTTGCTAAGGTAGGAAAAATGCTACTAAACTCAATAACTTACCTCAAAATCCATTTAACTACAACTTACATTCACTTCCCAAAACCTTTTTAGTTCAATTCCAATCCATTTGCTTCATTACTAACTCAAAAGCTTGTTTTCAACATCATTTCAAAAACAACTTTCCTAGTTAACCAAAATTTTCAAAACCTTCAAAAAATTTCTAACTCCCAAAATTTTTGAAATTTTTTGACAGCGTCTCCTTTGTACGGAGAGCCTTTTACAATATCATAATAGATATAAATATATATACATTGACCCACACGGTCGGAATACAAAATATAACACAATATATATATATATATATATATATATCAATTTCCCAATTTATTGCGTATGCGTACCTTATTTAAGCAATTTAAAGGCAAGCGGCTAATCTATTATGCATTTACGCTCCCAACTCAATCGATTGCCTCCCGTACCTGTACTTACTCAAAAAAGCACATACGTTTTCAATATATATGAAATTTTAACAACATTCCATTCTTTCAACTAGCCAAACACATCAGTTACATAGCCAAACAACAAATTTCATAAATTCTACAAGTAAACCATCTTTATAAGCAACTACAAGGTTTTAACATCATTTTAATCTCCTTCACAAATCCATATTTCATTTTACCCTACTCAAAAGGATTTGCAACCAAGTTTGCTCCATTCAATTCATATTTACCACGACAAACTCAAAATCACTTCAATATGATCAACATGTGCCTACTTATATAAATTTATTTCTATGCAATCCCAAATTGATCCACAATCAATTTTATCTCCAATTTGATTTATTTGCATCATATTCATAATTCACTTTCATTTATATGCAAAACCACTTAATACGATTTCAATCCATTCCCATTTGATTTAAAAACCAACTTTATTTGCTTCTTTTAATTTATTTGCTTTGTTTACGACAACAACCATTTTCTTAAGCAAATTCTAATGTTATTTATACAAATAACAATTGCATAAACTTATACCAATTTCCAATTAATTCCGTCTCAATCTATATCAATTTTATTTCATTCAGAATTATTCACAACCCAAACATCCTCATTTTAATTCCATTATTAAATTAAATTCCTACTCTCACTTCAAGTTCATCATCCAACTTAGGTTTATATTAATATCATTCCATTCTGGATTATTTACAACTCATACATTCTTATCTCATCACAATCATTAATTAAAATCCTTTCGCTTGCATTTCAATTTTATTATCTAAACAAATTTCATTCAAGACCACAATCATTTTCCAATTTGCTTAAGTTATTTCAATTTCACAATATTTCCATTTCTTCTTATATCAATTTTATTTTCATTTTTAATTTGATTCTGATCTAATCAAATTCCAATCCATTTACTAATTTTAAATTCAATTAGTTTACTCATTCAATCCACTTAAATTTTAATTCACCTTCACAATTCATTCCTGAATTTATTAATAACATGACCATTCCAATTATTCAATACCAGAACTGGGTTTTATTTTGCTTTTCAAATTTTTAACAAGCTACCAAGATTTTATCCATTCCAATACAAATTCCATTTAATTTAGTTTACTCTGGATTCATTTTCAAATTCTCGTTATTTAATTTAGCTTACGCTAAATTCATCTTCATACAATTCCTTTGAATTCAGTTGAGTGAAAATTTAATTATTCAATATCATTTCAACTAAATTAAATTTCCTTTTAATTCAATTCTTTTCCAATTTTAATTCAAGTTCAACCAAATTTTATTCAGCCAACTTAAATTCATATCATTTCCTTACTAATTTAAATAAGAATTTAATCCCCTTCAATACTATTTATAACCCAACTGGATCTTGATTTCAATTCAGTCCAAATTCAACTCAGTTCTTTTTTATTTAAGTTAAATCCAATTCGATCCAATTTTTATTTCTCCATATATAAGTTCAAAACTTATTCACTCACTTAAGTCCATTCACATCCTATATTCTTCTTTGCCTTATCTCATTTTACATTTCATTTTGGGATGTAAAATTTGGAATTTTCATTCTTTTTACCATAACATTCAACCATTTCTATTTAGGTTTCACAATTCAATTTCCTATTCATAAGTTCACCAACTTATTTATTTAAAAGCTTATATTGCTCATTTGAGTCATTTTCATCTTATGATCACAATTCCAGATTATACATATAACACTTAATGGCTCCTGGATATAAATTTTCATTACATAATTATAATCCACAATTATAAAATCATTTTCCATTTCAACTCTATATCCAATTTGATTCAATTACAATTCACATTTTTTTAACTTATCTTGAGTTAAATTCAAATATATCTTATCCACTTGAATTTACTCAAGTTAAAATTTTAATTCCAATATTAAAATTTCAATTTCCTTCTTATTTGGATCAACTTCATTTATAATTTCAATAACTGATTTCATCTTAACCTTTCACATTTTATTTAAATAGAATTTCCAGAATTCCATCGCCCATATTTATTTCAAAACCATTTTGAAATAATAATCAACACATTCCCACTTGGTATATCAAATCAAATCTCAGGATTCCAAAACAATTTGGTCTTACTCAAACAAATTTCCCTTTCGAAATTTCTAAAACAACTTGTATACTCAACAAGTCTAAACAAATATCATAACCAATCACCATGGTAGCAAATCCATCACTTTAGAAACTCGAAAAATGAATTCCGATGATGTGGCCATCATCACCAGGATTATTTTCCAGCGACTGCAGTGAGTTCAGTGCTTCTTTACTTTCAAAATCCATCTCAAAACAATTTCCATCCAAAAATATTTTCCAAAATAATACTCCCTTATTTCCTTCAAACACTTTGGAAAACATTTCAAACATCCCAAGATTTTAAATTCCCGAACCTTTTTATTTAAATTCATTTAAAACATCTTTCAAAATTTCCGAGATTTAAATTCTGGTTTAAATCAAATCTTAGTTATATTTCTTTGGGTAAGTCATTTATAGGATTTTATTTAGTTATAAATCATTTTCAAATTTTAGATTCCTATTTGATTATAATATTAACAACGAAACATCCAAACATATATAATAATTTCAGAAAAACATTTATTTTATATCAAAATATAATTTTGGGTAAAATTATTTCATTTACCCACTTTGAAAACAATACTATGTCGGTTTATCCTGTTTAAGAGTTTAGAAACCCTTATCGATATGGTTGTACTTCCCGTACCGACCAGAATTCATAAACACTCAACCGATAAGTCAACACAGTATAAAAATAGTTTTTATATTCACTAACAAGTACGCTCTCATAGCTATTAATACACTCAACTCATTATAGAGTACTATTGACTCTATTTCTAATGAGTAATTTCCCAACCAAAGCCTAGGTTGTCGCCAACCTATGCTCTGATACCAAGTGTAAAAGCCCACAAATCCGTACCCTTTTGAGCCGACAATATTCCATACCAATACAACTCAAGACGAGCGGAAAAGAGAATCTTTAGGGTTAAAGAAGAAGAAGATAGAAGAAAGAAGGAACTAAACAACGTCAGAATCTCACAATCGCAGCGGAATAAAATATAATAGATAATAACAGATCTTTACACAAAATGAAACCATATCTGTTTTATATAATACATCATCATAGTATATCACAAGTAAACAACAATTACCAACCTAACAGTTATATCAGCCTGCCTCACAACCTACTGGCAATTTCAAACAACCATAGCAGTGGAATAAACAAGTACGAATAATACGTCTCGGAATCCAGCTCCACACCTGAGCTCCAAAGTATCCAATCCTGAACCTGAAATACTCGGTCTGACCCGAGCATTATAATGAAATAACACCCGAGTCAGTCTGGAATACCAGCGTTAGAAAAATACATCCAAACTGATTATTAAAGTTTCAAAAATCCTTTGATATCAAAAGCATCTCGTAAGACCTCGCCACAAATAAACATGTCGGGTTTTTACCTTACGATAGCCAAAACACTTTTTATCAAATCCGTCTGATATTATAATAGTGTCTATATACAAATACTTATTCAAATAGCTGAAATTGTTACATGATTAAATTCCAGCATACTATCCACAAAGTGGGTAATACAAACAAAAACCTTAAAGGCACGTAGGGAGAATGGATTTCCAACTAATGACTAGGCACTGGGGTACCACCTGTCACAGTACCTGGTCTAGATCAGCGTACCGAGGACCACGCCCGATCCCCTGCAACACAAGGCCGGAACTACCTAAGGGTAATTCCGAGTAAGATCACCCCGTAGTTGGGATCAGTAACAGCCCACTAAGCCGAAATAAAAGGGACATCTAGACAGGGATGACCTCACCCTAATGGGCGCTACCCACATAGCCTTGCTACATAACCCCTGATTTTCAGTCATTCCCGGTTGATGAGGCTTGAGGCTAAGCGTTACCTTTAAAGAACATATCCCTTAGAATGCCCATCGTCCACCTGACGATGTTCCGAAAGCATTCATCCATATAAGTCCGTTCCGGGTTCGAACGTAATCGAAGGCACTATTCCTACTACATCCATTTTGGAATCACCCTCAGGATTAGTAGCGACTAGCCCTTGCACTTCACTGCTCCATCTTCGATTCCAAACTCATTTTTCCACAAAAACGTACAAACCGAATCGAAGTGGTTTTCAAGAAATTAATCCCGATCCCGGTCTCTTCGAAACGATCAGCGCATTGGCCAATATTGATAGTCGGTTATTTAACTATCAATTAACATTCACAAACATCCATCAAACATAAATAATTTCCCAAATTATTTATTTTCCTCAAAATATCTTCGCAAGATATATTTCTATTTTCAACCCTTTTGAAAATAGTTTAAACCCACTTCCCTTTACAGAAATAAATTTCCCAAACATTTTCTATTTCCACTGAAATCACCAAGTACAACACTTAAGATTTAAAATAATTTAAATCACTTTATCCAAAATATATTTTAAGAATATTTAAGGTAAAACTAGTTTTATAAAATATAAAACTAATTTTTAAATGAAAGTTAAGTCGAACTAAAGTTTAAGATAAGAGTTACAAACTTCTATATAAGTTTCAAATAAAACTTTGACCAACTATCCATAAAATAAATCCATTTTATAAAATATGAATATTAATAATATTCTTTCAAAACATAATACCAATTACCCCTTTAAAATAATTACTATAACTAATTTAATAAATATTCACCTTTTAAATTTTTACAACTTAAATAATAATTTCTTGAAACATTCCCCTTTAAAAAAAAATTTAAACTTTTAACTTTTACTTAAAATCTACTTTAAAACGTACTTGGCTTTCAGGGAAACACACTCCCATTTTAGAATAAACCAAAGAATTCTCCTTATAAATCATGCTTGATTTATCTCAATTCAAATTTACGTTTGAATCTCGTAAATTTCTTTCAACTCTTTAAAAATAAAACTCCCTTTTATTTTTAAGCGCACTTCCCTATTTCCTAGAAATCACTTTCAAAACATACTTTTGAAAATCTATAAAAGTTTCCTGAGTAAATTAAATCAAAAAGCTCCTTTTAATATAAAGTTACTATATCAAATATCTATGTTAAAGTTCCTTTAGAAGCATAATACTAATTTACCTTTAATATAATTAAATACCATAATTACTTAAATAAATATTTACCTTCCTCTTAAAAATAATTAAAATAATTATTTATCTAAAACATTCCAAAACACATTTTTAAACTTCTATTTTACACTTTGAAAGCTTTCCTTTGAAAACTTACTACATTTTCCAGGGAAAGAAAATACACTTTCCACCTTAAAAGTGATCCCACTATTTCTTTTAAAACAATTTGCACTTCTTATAGAAAATCCCATCGGAAAGTCTATACTTTTAAATATATCCTCCGATAAATATCCCAATTCATTTATAAACCCGGTTTATAAATTCTCATTTCTCATTTTCCCTCTTTAAACCACAGTTTCAAAAACTCTTAACAAATTTCAAACCAATTTCCCGAATTTAATCACCTTAAATTCATTACTTAAAAATTCCTTTCATTTCCCTTTTAATTCCAATTCATTTTATTGATATTTTAGAATACCAGATTATAATCACAGCATAACAAAATTCCAAATCAGTCTATCATAGGATATCAATGAAATATATCACAGATTATGAATATAATTTATATATTGTGAGGAATCCAGTTGGATCCCTCCAACCTGTTTCCCTGCATTCACAAGTGTTAACACACGGATAAATATCGATCAAATCTGATAATAACTATCACATTCAACAGATCAACCCATCAATCATTTAAATATTAACTATTTAAATTAAACCGACATCCAGATGTGAGTGAGATTAACTCACCTTGAATTTCGAAACGCCGAGCGTTAAAATTCTAAATTAAATCGAGTCCGTTCGATTTAATCCAAAATTTTCACTTGCTTAAAACGATTCCAGATCTGCACCACAGCGGCTTGCTCGTCGCTGCGATTCCGGCGCCGCCAGTTTCATCGAGTTCTGATTATGCATGCAAAAGTTATGGTATTTTAAATTTGGAATATAATTATATAAACAATTTTCTATTATATACATATATATACTATTTTTTTCCAATACCCTCAGATCTTCCGTTCAAAAACAAAAAGAAATCTCAGCCGCCAAACTCTTCTTCTCAAACGCGTTCCAGGGTTGTTCGAACCCAACACCGCCTAGCTTTGACCAACAACCGCCTCTCAATTGTTCATCTTCTCGTCGATCGGCCACCCTCTTTGCGCGCATCCCAACGAGCTCCACCCACGGCCAGAGCATCGGTGAACTCGGCGCCACCTTCTCCTCTAAAAACACTCATGAACCGCCGCCTTCGAGCCCAATTTTCCAACAAACTCGACCTCCATACTCGATCATCACCGGTCATCACGAAGACTCCACTCCCTTCTACACTTTTGTAGTTGAAGGCTTTCGAAAATAGTGAGCGGATGGGAAGAAAAATGGAGGGGAAAGTGGGAGCGAATCGGCCATTGAATTACTTAGTGGCGGCCGCGAATTTTGCTTCCCTAGGGTTTCTGAAAACGTGAATGTATATACGATTTAATATAATATTTTATTATTAAATTCACTTTTAAACGACTTTTTCAAACGATCTCCAAACAACGCATGCTGACAGGCGTTTATAAGGTTTTACCCACGTTCCGAACATAATGAAACGTGTTTCGGAAGCCGATTTGATCGTATGTGGAAAATAGCCTTTTAAATCTATTTAAAATATTAAATTATCGAATTTATTCCAACGCGTCTCTCACCCATACGAACAAACGGTAACTCCAAACACTACGAAATTTGAAATTCGATAATAATTAACTATTACGGATCCAATGGAACTGGTTTCGTCGAATTCCGAGACTATGCCGCGGAAGGCTATTTTAACTCGTCGATTAATTCGACCGATTTCCAGAATCGTCGAAATCACTTAAAGTTCCACTTTTAAAATTTTACTAACTTTATTATAAATCAAATAGAATTTACATTCACATTAGAAATCATTCTGATTCATCCCGGACCAAAATCTGATTATTCATATTATTACTATATTAAATTCCATTATTAAATTAATATAAAAATTCCAAATTCAACTTATCGACTTTTGATTCCATCCAAAAGTCCAACAACATTATTTAAATCCAAATAGACTTAAAATAAATTTTAGAAACCATTTCATACCCATTTGCATCCAGATTCACAATTTATCCCAATTTCAAATATTTAATTATTATTATTCAAACCCAATTGAACTGCCATATTTGAAATTTTAACTAATCCTAATGATTTAACCAAATTTTCTTATTTCAAAATCAGATTAAAATTCCCATTCAACATTTAAAATGAATTAAATGTTCAAAATCTAACGACCAAAATTCCTGGTCGTTACAAAATTCCTATAGTTCAGCCTTGCAAGCATGCTAAAAGAAAGATGTCTCCAAGAAGGAAATAGCTCGTAGTATTACGTTTAATCAATGGGCTAGATCAAAGTAATTAAATTCATCTTAAATTTAATTATACAACATATTTATATCTTTGGGCTAACAAACAATTACTATATACATACGTTCTATAAATTAAATAACACGATAAAGCTATATAATATGTATATATATATAATCCTTTTGTTTTTGTTTTTGAAACTGATTTCCGAAACACAAGACACACACACACATGTTGTTTAACACTTATATGCATATGAATATATTTATCATACTATATGTAAATTATAATATATTCCCTTATGGAAATAAAGAAAGTATTTTTTTTCGATCAAAGAATATTCCACTATTATTTACTTTTATCCCTTTTTTTATTACACCATACATATTCCCCATGAACATATAATGTTCAAATATCCCATTTAACGTAAAACAAATTAAGTAACCTAAAATTTAAAAATAATTTTAATTTTAATTAGATAATCAAAGTAATATTAAATTATATTAAAATTTAAAACATAAAACTCTCTTTATATCAAAACAATATTAAATATGATTTAACATAACAAAATTATTCATGTTAACACAAGTTAAAAATCTAGTGCCATAATTAATAAAAAGATTTTTTCTAAGATTTTCCCTTCATTGCTCTACTGCTAATGCATATGATCCAACAATGGTATTAGAGCCAACACCGTGTTAACATAAATAATTGACCAATATGTAGGGTAGTCCCTAAAAATTCTAATTAGACAAGTGTCTAGAAAAGAGTGTTTAATTAAGGAGAATGTTACTCTAATTTAGGAACGTTCTTATGAACGAAAAACCTCTTTACTGCCGAACCTTACCTGACTCGTCGAAGTAGTCTACTTTTAGGATATGCTCTTGGTGGAAGGCCTAAAAATAGTTTGTGCTTTAGGTTGATTAGAATTTGCGTATTTGAATATTACAAATTTAAAATTAATTTTTGTTAAATTAAATTAAATTTTAAAAGTTATAAAATGTATATTTAAAATCATTTTATGTTTTACATAAATATGAAAGTTATATTCAAAAAATTTAAAAGGGTTTAATTAATATAGATATGTATATGAATATATATATATATATATGCATATATGCATGTGTGTGTATATTTATATATATGTATGTGTGTTCAATTTTTTTTAAAAAAGTCTGTACAAAATTAATAAACTATAAATGTTATAATGAATTGAAATTATATGTACAACGCATATCTACAGAAGGAGGTTAATGAATTAAATATTGGATCAGGTGCATTGACAACGGGGTAAATAAAAGTAAATTTCAAAAAAATTATTTTATTAATATTGCGCTTGGTCTTTTGTGTGTTATCATGAGTAATATGGTGACATTACATTATATTTCATGCAATTACATTATAAATAAGTTTTTTATTTTCAAACTCATTATATTTTATTTTTAACTTTAAAATCTTATTCACTAAGATTTAATTTTAGTTTTAAACATAATCAATTTAAGTTATATTTGATTGATTTATATTTTGTTTGTTATTAAATAATACAAGTAGAATATATCAATGACATATCATCTACAATTAAAATATTTCCTAACCTAAATAACACATGAAATAGGATACATATGTGAGCATTAGGAATTATGACCACATCATATGTGATGTGTGTATTGTATTTCATCTCTATCTCTATTACTAGTAAAGAGAATTCAATGAATAGATTTACTTGGTGTCCTTTTGAAATTTCGAAAATTCCCTTTGCACATATATGGTAGACCTATGGTTCTCAGTTGAAGTAAAGAGAGGCAAGGTGAGCAGGTTGAAATTACTTTAAAAGTTTATTGAAAATTTCTCAATTTGCACATGCCATCCACGAAAGTGGCATGCTAACTTTCTCAACATCATCTAATTGTTGATTCATCTCTTTGGTTATATACACTAACAATAGTTATATATTGGACGATGTGGGACTAATATTAGTTACTACCTTATTTCAAAGTTTGAAACCTTAACAGTTTGATTTTTCAATTATTTAATCCTAATGTGTCGGTTAGTGTAAGCGCACAACTTTAACTGAAGGATGTAGCAAGGAAAGAAGAGGTCGAGTGAGGACACGTGTAAGTAAGTCAGCAATATGGTCTTCTCTTTCGATCCGGGTTCTCGATGCTACTAACAAAATGAGTGCACTCTAGCTTGAAGTGTGAGTAGGATTCAATAGTTGTTACATTGCTAAATAGTTGTTGCGGAATGGGTTTCTCTCTCTTTGGTCTACAAGTCGGTTACATTCAAAGTGTTTGTGTACTATTATTAGTTACTGACATGCACATATACTTTTGAAGCTGGTGTATGGGGAAACTGGAAGAAAATGCATTATTCTATTCTTTTTGTAAATACAAATTGTTTTGTGGAAAGGTGCGTTTTGTTACAAGTTGCTTTATGCGAATTGACCAAAATGAACGGTTGCCGTTCTATATATAATCCGTTTGGCCTATGTTCCTTTCCATATCTCTACCATACATTTAATCTCTATCACCACTATATATATATATATATATATCTTCTTTATTAGAGAATTCAATGAATATGATTTCCATGGTGTCCTTTTGAAATTCCAAAAATACCCTTCACTCATTAATGAAATCTCATCCTCCGTTTTCAACCTCAACCACCATCCCTTTTCCGATTACCCATCAACGGAATTCCGCTATCAATTTTCAACAAACATAACCAACAAAACTGTTTAAAATAAAAGAGTTGGGACCGTCAAAGTTTTTGCACTTATAGTATGCATCCCTGTCCATTAAATTTTTATTAAATAAAAATGGAATATTCCCACAGATGCATGTACATGCGACTTACACTAGTGTCACATAATTATGATTTAATATTATATATAGACATTTAGACATATAGATGTATATATTTACATTTTTAATTTTGGCCCATATTTAACATAAATTTTTATTTATTTATTAAAAATACCCATGGCCCGAAGACATTTAGATGCATGCATGCATGCATGTGTGTGTAACAACTAACGACCCGCTTTTTTACATATCGACGAATAATAAAAATATTATTATCATAAAAAAATGAACTTGAAATAGGTTAAAACTTTGGATAATGTAGTAATTTGACATTTTTGACATTTAGAATAAACTATGGTTTTCGGCCCATAAATTTTGTAATGACTATAAAGTTTAGTAGAAGCCGAATACGGGTGTGAAACCTATTCCAAATTAAACATATGACGGTTTCTTATTCCATAGAGGGTCATAATATAATTGGCTAAGCAGTTTAGGAGATATGGTAGTTCTAAGTTCGACAACTTTTGGACAGATTCTAGTGTAATTAGACCTAAGCCTATAATCAGGCCCAATTAAGTAGTGCTAATTACATCAGTTAGAGCGATCCAAAATCACTTTATCTTCTTCCCAAAATAAATCTAAACCTCCATTAATTCGATCTCCACTTAAACCATCATTAAATCATTCCACTTTTACTTAAAACTTGAGATTAATGAAACACCCCACACCCTTTATTATACCCAAAAGGACACATTAAAAGGTGTGGTGCGTTGTAGGTATAACTGAAACTAACAGAGACTAAGATTCACAAGATAAAAATAGGTAAAAACAACGGGAACTAAAATAATAACCTAATTAAAACAAAGCTTCATAATTACTTCATAAATAAGTCAAATACCAAATACAACGTCCATATCTCAAAAGCCATCATGTCTTATGCAATAAAAATTCATAGTCTTAAAATCAGAGTACATAATATCATCCATAATAAGCCAGTACATAAAAAAATAAAGCTGAAATAAAAGAACTCTAGTGAATGATAGTAATTACTAGAGTCTTTAAGCAAGATAAAAGTAATAGACTCTACAACAGTTCTAGCATAAATAAGGATAATAAAGGAAATAGGAAAGGGATAAACTGAAAATAAATACGATTAAATATTGCTTAATTTATAAGATAGGTTAACTTAGATTGCTTGCACTTGTCCTTGATGTCTGCTTTAACTAGGCTGAATTCCTAACCCTGTAATTAGGATGTGACCCTAATTCTACCCTTTTTGATCGGCCTGCTACTCCATAGACCTTACTGTAGACCAGCCGCTATATAACTCCCTACACAGCAGCCAATGGTATCTACGAAAGATGCGCAGAGCTACTACTGTGGATCTAGACGACATATATAGCTCCATGCACAGAAGGCAATGGTGTCTAGGAAAGACACCCATTCTAAGCGCTTGGAACTCATAGCTATTACTGAGCACCCGAATAGAAGTCGCACGCATAACTTCCACCATGTCCATGCTACCTTTTGCTCCACCTATTGGGTCTTCTTATTACCTCTAACTTCCAGCATAAGCGTGCCCCTCATCCCACTTTAGGCAAACGTGAGATCACCGTGTGTCCATAGAATCTATAGGGGAAATGCTGTTGGTACTTGCCCTTCTTCCAAACAATATCTATTTGCGACCCTTATCCAAATCCTCCATGCTTTGGACTTCTATTTGACCAATTACTATCATTCTTAGCATAAGCGTGCCCTAGGCTCACCGTTTTGTCTAATAGGGAATGCTATTTGGTACAGGTCCTACTTTCATCTTTGCTTATTAACTTAGGTAAATTATTTAAACAAGCCTTTGCAATTTTCTCTACTATATGTGCTTATTAATTTCTCCTAAGTCTTAAAATAAGCCTTATTCTGTTTTTTTTCTTATTATAACCTACGTTATAATCATGCTTATTACTTAACCCAAGGTCTAAGTGTGAAAATAAGCTTCTTTCATCTTTTACTCTTTTTATTATAATTCTAAGTTATAACTAGGCCATCTTTTTAATTCAGTCCAATTAACGTCATAATTAGGCGTAATTTCAGTCCAATTCTATTTTTTATTACAGTCCGATTCTATTATTTATTGTAGTCCAATTCCATTATTTATTACAGTCTTTATAATTTACATCTTATTTTCTTCATTCAATATTCTTACTTATATAATCCATATTCGCGTTTAATTTATTCTAATCCATATGCGAAGAAAAGGGGGATGAAGAGAATAGACGCTTGCATAAATTCCAAAACGTCGAAAAAGAACATAAGAAATAAATAACAGTAAATAAACTTAAACTCTGTAAATAAACTGTAAATCAATAAAAAGCTATGCTTAATAGTAATAAATTATAATTAACAGAAATAAACCAAAATTACTGAAAAGAATAGTTGAAACGAAATAGACTAACAATAATTCTAAAAACTATAAATAAACTACTGAAAAGGCTATTCCAAAAATCGTAGTAAAACTACAACTATTGAAAACCCTATTATTTTAAATTACTTAAAGAAATCTTAAAATAATTACAATCACTCACACTTGTTCCTAAGCTCTTCCTTTGGTCTTCCCGGATCCACCTAGAGTTGTAAAATAATTTAATTTATAACGATTTTCTCCTTTGGAAAAATTATTTCATTTAGGGTCCTTCCTAGAAAGGTGAACCCAATTGGAGAAAACCTAGAATGAGAAAAAGTGTTAGGTCTAGGGGTCTATTTATAGGTGTAGAAGTGGATCTCGGACCGTTGGATTTGGAGATTGAATAGGATGCAACCACGTCATAGGCTGAATAGGCTCCATCGGATATAGAAACAGAGAGACGTGATCAGTTTAAATGATGCAAAATACGTGTTCACTCGTCACTGAATTGTTCGAACGAACGAACATTCGTTCGCTTGCCAAAAATTAAGGCGGGTCGACCGGGCGGTTGACCGCCCTCTTGCCCAGGTCGACCGGCCGGTCGACCTGTATATATATATATCTCTTTTTTTTCTTTTTTTTCTTCTTATTTTGTTTATTTAATAACTTGGTCATATTAGCTCGGTTTCTGACGTTCTATATATGGAAATTGACTAGAAAATTACCACGGACATAATGATGCAACTTCCATGGCTTAATTCTGATAATTTCACAAAGTTATTTTATTATCTAATTAATTAAAAAATTAATTATTACGGGTTAAATTTCGGGTTGTTACATTCTCCTATCCTTAAGGGATTTCGTCCCCAAAATCTCTAAGCATAAAAGAATGTACTAAATGTTTTCATCCAATCCTACAACCAACTACTCAATCATCAACCATTCATCCATTGTCCTTAAGTTTTTCTAATGCAATTTATGATACTTATGCATTTAGTGTAGTGTAAATGTCTCTAACTAATGCAAAAGATTTGGCGGTCCACTGATTCGTTGACCTCCTTTTATGCAATCATGTCTGTGCCATGTATCCAAATGAATACAAAAATTTCCTAATGATAACTGATAGTTCTGTATGCATGCTACAAACATCACCCAAATGCAACAATCAAGTGATAAACATCCATTTATAGCAACCATGGAAATAAAATAAAAATGCGCACACATGCATATGCTCTAGTGTCCCAGTTAGGCTGATCACTAAGGAATAATAGTGCCTAGTGTACCCATATGCGTCCATAGCATCCACTAGCAAACACTTGCAACCACTAGCATAACATGTTCTATTAACATGTTTACATCAAATCCTACCATCTATAGGTTAAATCCTAAGTTCTACCCTCCCAAAGAATAATAAAGGAAAGAACCTATTCAAATATAAAGATGGAAAAATGAATTCTAAAACTAACTATCAAAAAGATGAGGATAGGAAGTATGAATCTTCTCTTCTGCTTCCCAAGTGGCGTCTGCAAAATCATCTCCCCATTGCACCTTCACCAGCGGAACATCATTCCTTAGTCGCTTGATGTCTCTTCCAACAATCTTCGTGGGGATATGCCAAACAAAAGCTTCCCTTTCTACCTCCACCTCCTCTAACTGACTAGGCTCCACAACCTCCACTGAGTCATGTAAGCACTTTCGCAAGTGTGAAACATGGAAAACATCATGCACTTCTACGAGCCTATCAGGTAGCCTTACTCGGTAAGCCATCTTCCCAACTCTCTCTGTGATAGGAAATGGTCTAACAAATCTAGGGACTAACTTTCCATTTGATCTAAATCTTACCACCTTCCTAAACAGGGATACTTTGATAAAAACTATGTCTCCAACCTCAAACTCTAAGTCTCTCCTCCGCTTATCTACATACGACTTTTGTCAGTCTTGAGTCGTCTTCATCCTTCGTTGAACCAAATCCACCCTCTCAGAGGTCTCCCTAACCATATCGGGTCAAAGTAATAACTTCTCCGTAGACTCTACCCAACATGATGGGGACTTGCAAGGTCTCCCATATAAAGCCTCAAATGGTGCCATTCCTATACTTGTTTGATAACTATTATTGTATGCAAACTCAACCAACAGAAGATGATCCTCCCAAGTTCCTCCAAAGTCCAAAATGCACATCCACAGCAAATCCTCAAGCACCCTATTTACCCTCTCCATTTGGCCATCTATCAGGGGGTGATAGGCCGTACTCAACCTAAGTTGCTTCCCTAGCGCCTCTTATAAGCTTCTCCAAAACTCACTAGTGAAAATGGGATCTCTATCACTAACAATGCTAGAAGGAACTCCGTGTAGACGAACCATCTCATGAATATACAAGGATGCCAAATATGAAGCCGTACGCTTACTCTTAACTTGGATGAAGTGAGCATTCTTGGTCAATCTATCAACAATAACCCAAATGCTAGTGTCCCCTTTCCTAGAATAGGGTAAACCATCAATGAAATCCATAGAAATACTGTCCCACTTCCACACCGGCACATCTAAGGGCTGAAGTAATCCACTGGGCTTCTGCTTCTCTACTTTTACCCTTTGGCATATAAGACACTTAGCTACGAACTCCTTTACATCCGTCTTCATACCACCCCAATAGAACATCCTATTCAAATCCCGATATATTTTGTCACTACCCGGATGAATAGTCACGGGAATGGTGCGCCTCCTCCAAAACTGCTCTCAACAAGTCACTGGCATGTGGAACACAAAGCCTCCCATCTCTTCTAAGCCACCTTCTGCTATCAATGGAATAGCGTTGGAGATGTCTCGAGACCTCTCCTCGGCTAATCCTATCCATAATGTCCATGAGCTCTGAACCCTCCCGCTGCCTCGAGCCAATCTGATCCATAAGGGTAGGCCTCACCTCTAACGTTGCCAACAATCCGGGAGTAATGTCCGCAGAGGGCTTAAAATCAAAGGTAGAAAGAAACTCCAACCTCCTCCACTCTATGAAAAAAGGACTAAGGGTTGCTTTCTTTCTACTCAATGCATCCGCAACCACATTACCCTTGCCAGGGGTATAAGCTATCTCAAAATCATACAAGGCTAAAAACTCCATCTACCTTTGTTGCCTTAAGTTCAAGTCCTTCTACGAGAATTGTTACTTTAATGACTTGTGGTCGGTAAAAAGCTCAAACCTCTCTCCAAGCAAATAGTGCCTCCAAACCTTAAGTGCAAAAACTATGGCAAACAACTCAAAATCGTGGGTAGGGTAGTTCCTCTCATGTGTCCTCAATTGCCTACTACCATAACACACTACCCTCCTTTATTGCATCTACACCGCTCCTAGACCCATTCCGCATGCATCAGTGTATACAGTAAAAGGCTTAGCTCCGTCAGGTAAAACTAACACCGGTGCACTAGTAAGGGCTCTCTTAAGCTTTGTGAAGGAATCCTCACAATCCACGTCCCACACGAAAGCTTTATTCTTCTTAGTAAGGCGCGTGAGTGGTGCCGAAATCTTGGCAAAGTCTCTAATGAACTTCCTATAGTAGCCAACCAATCCTAGGAAGCTCCTAACCTTGGTAACGTTCTTGGGGGCCTTCCAATCTTGCACTGCAATAACCTTGGCGCGGTCAACAGCCAAACCTTCCTTCGAGTCTACATGCCCTAAGAAACGA
Organism: Allium fistulosum; assembly: GCA_030737815.1. Taxonomy (NCBI): domain Eukaryota; kingdom Viridiplantae; phylum Streptophyta; class Magnoliopsida; order Asparagales; family Amaryllidaceae; genus Allium; species Allium fistulosum. Next base: position 98,605,128 of record CM060906.1, on the reverse strand, counting down.
ACTTCCTCTCTCTAAAAATGACACTTTGAAAACATAGCTTTCAAATGATGACTACGAAGTGTGCGAAGAACTTCTTCCAAATGAACAGCATGCTCCTCCATATTCTTGGAAAATACCAAGATATCATCTACGAATACCACCACAAACTTATTTAGGACATCCCTAAAGACACGGCTCATCAAATCAACGAAATAGGCTGGGGTATTGGTTAGCCCAAAAGGCATAATCAACTACTCGAAGAGTCCATCTGATGTCCTAAAGGCAGTCTTATCTATGCTGTCATCAGTGACTCTAAGCTGATGGAATCCCATGGCTAAATCAAGCTGAGAAAAAACCGAAGAACCTACCAACTGGTCAAAAAGATCATCAATCCTAGAGAGTGGATATCGGTTCTTCTTGGAGAGCTTATTTAATTCTCTATAATCTATGCAAAGTCAGAAAGAACCATCCGCCTTAGTGGCGAAGACGACTGGCGCTCCCCACTCCGATATGCTCCTTCTTATGAATCCCTTCTCCAAAAGCTCGCGAATCTGCTTGCTCAATTCTTTCCTCTCCCTAGGTGCCATGTGCCTCATAGGTAATGCTACTGGCTTAGCATTCTCGGTCAAATAAATCCTGAAGTCAATCTCTCTCTTAGGGGGTAGTCCCCTAACCTCCTCAAAGACGTCTGCAAAATCTTTGACGACAGGAACCGTATGCAACTCCGATGACGATGAATCGAGGGAATAGAGAAAACTTAACATGAATAACCCTTGTGGGGCACAAGATACCACTAGAGTCCTACCACTACAAGTCTCAAGTCTAATGACTCTCCTCTCCCAGTCTAAGATAGCTCCGTATGTGGATAGCCAATCCATCCCTAAGATCATCCCATACCCTGAGAATCCCAAAACATAGGCGTCACAGTCAAATTCTACGCCTAGGATAAAGATTTTCAAACCCCTACAAACCATAGATAAGTGTGCCAATCCTCCTATAGGGTTTGAAACAATATTGGGGTCTACTACTAATGATATGTCCAAGTGCAAACAATCTACTAGAGAGCTAGAGATAAAAGAGTGTGATGCTCCAGAATCAAATAAAGTCTGAATGGGAAAATCAGATATAGAAATCAAACCTTCAACTATGACTTTTCTACCTCTATCTGGAATGCTACTGGAAGGTGCTATGTCTAACGCATGAATCTGCGCAGCTGGTGCACTCATTCCCTGGGGACAACTCCTACTCATATGACCGGGCTGCTCGCAAGTATAGCACTTACCCTTCATCTTCTCCTTCCAGCAATCCTTGGCCATATGTCCAACCTTCCCACAACTATGGCACTTTATTACTTCCTTAATCTGCTTCTAAGGACCATCACCTTTCTTCTCCTTCTTATTCTTTTCCCACCACTTCTTCTTTGAAACTTTGGACTTAACCTCCTCTTTAGACTCTCCCTCCTTGACTGTATCCGACATAAGCCCCATCTCGACCAAAGACTCATAAGTAGCTCCCATCGGTACATGAGTTAGCAATAATCCCTGAAGGGATTGATTCAATCCCTTTGCAAACTTCATAGCTTTCTTATGCTGTGTGTTCACCAAATCCATACCAAACCGCGACAATTGATTGAATTGATTGATTTATTCCCTAACAGACAAACTCCATTGCTTCAAATTGATAAACCTCTCCAGCTGAACACTCTCTTCCGCCTGAGATAGAAACTTCCTATCGAATCGCTCCCGGAATCTATCCCAAGTAATATTCCTTTCCTCCAACTCGATCACCTCCCACCAATAAGATGCCTCCTCCTTCAGCTGCCAAGCGGCCAGCTGAACTCGCTGCTGTCCATCTAATCCTAAAAGACCAAAAATCCTCTCTGTGTCCCTAAGCCATGCTCTCGCCTCCACAAAAGTCTCCTTGCCACAAAAAGTCTTCCCGCCCAAACTCGCAAAATCTTTACAAAGCTTAGAGAAATTAATGGCGGCAGATGGGTTGAAGGGATTCCCACCTGCTGGAGCAGGATTGGGCGCAGCCCCATGCACTTCTGGAGTCGTGGCTTGTAAGTACCTACGAAACCAGGCTAGGACTGGAATGCCCTCGAGAAGGTTCGAGGCATCAGCCATTCTACGAAAAGGAAAAGATAGTTTAGGAAAGAGTCAAAGGGAGATTGAACTGGACTTATTAGGGGATTTTTATAAAAACTCTTTTATATTTAAAAATCATTTCTAAAAGTTCCTCTTTGAAAAATACTTTTAAAACAAGTTATTTAAAAAAATACTCTACTTTTAATTTTTTTTGGAATCTTGTAACCTTAGGCTCTGATACCAAGTGAAACACGCCACGCCCCTTAATATACCTAAAAGGATATATTAAAAGGCGTGGTGCATTGTAGGTATAACTAAAACTAACAAAGACTAAGATTCACAAGACAAAAATAGGTAAAAACAACAGAAACTAAAATAATATCTTAATTAAAACAAAGCTTCATAATTACTTCATAAATAAGTCAAATACCAAATACAACATCCATATCTCAAAACTCATCATGTCTTATGAAATAAAAATTCATATCTCAGAATCAGAGTACATAATATCCCTCATAATAAGCCAGTACACAAAAAGAACTAAAGCTGAAATAAAAGAAACACATAGTAGAGAACTCCTCCAAGGAACCGCCAAGCAACAACAATCTACTGACTTCTCCCTTGATTTCCTATGGGGGAAAAGGGGGAAATAGAAGAGTGTGTCAGACTAAAAGTCTGGTGAATGATAGTAATTACTAGATTCTTTAAGCAAGATAAAAGTAATAGACTCTACAACAGTTATAGCATAAATAAGGATAATAAAGGAAACAGGAAAGGGATAAACTGAAAATAAATACGATTAAATATTGCTTAATTTATAAGATAGGTTAACTTTGATTGCTTGCACTTGTCCTTGATTTCTGCTTTAATTAGGCTGAATTCCTAACCCTGTAATCAGGATGTGACCCTAACTTTACCCTTTTTGATCGGTCTGCTACTCCATAGACCTTACTGCGGACCAACCGCTATATAACTCCATACACAGCAGCCAATGGTATCTACGAAAGATGCGTAGAGCAACTACTGTGGATCCAGATGACATATATAGCTCCTTACATAGAATGCAATGGTGTTTATAAAAGACACCCATACTAAGTGCTTGGAACTCATAGCTATTACTGAGCACACAAATGGAAGTCGCACGCGTAACTGCCACCATGCCCATGCTACCTTTTGCTCCACCTGTTGGGTCTTCTTATTACCTCTAACTTCCAGCATAAGCATGCCCCTCATCCCACTTCAGGCTAACGTGAGATCACCGTGTGTCCATAGAATCCATAAGGGAAATGTTGTTGGTACTGGCCCTTCATCCAAACAATATCTTGTTGCGCCCCTTATCTAAATCCCCCGTGATTTGGACTTCTATTTGACCAATTACTACCATTCTTAGCATAAGCATGCCCTAGGCTCACCATTTTGTCTAATAGGGAATGCTATTCGGTACAGGTCCGACTTTCATCTTTGCTTATTAACTTAGATAAATTATTTAAATAAGCCTTTACATTTTTCATTACTATCTGTGCTTATTAATTTCTCAGCCTTATTCTATTCTTTTTCTTATTATATCCTAAGTTATAATCATGCTTATTACTTAACCCAAGGTCTAAGTGTGAAAATAAGCTTCTTTCATCTTTTACTCTTTTTATTATAATTCTAAGTTATAACTAGGCCAATCTTTTTAATTCAGTCCAACTAACATCATAATTAGGCGTAATTTCAGTCCAATTTCATTATTTATTACAGTCTGATTCCATTATTTATTGCAGTCCAATTCCATTATTTATTACAATATTTATAATTTACATCTTATTTTCTTCATTCATTATTCTTACTTATATAATCCATATTCACGTTTAATTTATTCTAATCTATACGCGAAGAAAAGGGGGATGAAGAGAATAGACGTTGCATAAAATCCAAAACGTCGTAAAAGATGTAAATAAGAAATAAATAACAGTAAATAAACTTAAACACTGTAAATAAACTGTAAATCAATAAAAACTATGCTTAATAGTAATAAATTATAATTAATAGAAATAAACCAAAATTATTGAAAAGAATAGCTGAAAGGAAATAGACTGAAAATAATTCTAAAAACTGTAAATAAACTTCTGAAAAGGCTATTCCAAAAATAGTAGTAAAACTACAACTATTGAAAACCCTATTATTTTAAATTACTTTAAGAAATCTTAAAATAATTACAATCACTCACCTCCGGTCCTAAGCTCTTCCTTTGGTCTTCACGAATCCACTTGGAGTTGTAAAATAATTTAATTTATAACGATTTTCTCCTTTGGGAAAATTATTCTGTTTAGGGTCCTTCCTAGAAAGGTGAACCCAATTGGAGAAAACCTAGAATGAGAAAAAGTGTTAGGTTTAGGGGTCTATTTATAGGTGTAGAAGTGGATCTCGGACCGTTGGATTTGGAGATTGAATAGGATGCAACCACGTCATAGGCTGAATAGGGGCGATCGGATGCAGAAACGGAGGGACTAGATCAGTTTAAATGATGCAAAATACGTGTTCACTCGTCATCGAATCGTTTGAACGAATGAACGTTCGTTCGCTTGCCAAAAGGCAAGGTGGGTCGACCGGGTGGTCGACCGCCCCCTTGCCCAGGTCGATCGGTCGGTCGACCTATGTATATATATATATATTCTTTTTTTTTCTGCTTATTTTGTTTATTTTATAACTTGGTCATAGCTCGGTTTCTGACATTCTGTATATGGAAATTGACTAGAAAATTACCATGGACACAATGAAGCAACTTCCGTGGCTTAATTTTGATAATTTCACGAAGTTATTTTATTATCTAATTAATTAACAAATTAATTATTATGGGTTAAATTTTGGGTTGTTACAATTAAGATGTCAATAAGCAAGGGATCCATATGAGATTATCAAAATAGCATTTTTCGGAAGGGAATTCGAGGGCTTTGTTGAGTAGATTGGATTTGATCAGATTTTGCTTGATTTCATCGATTTTATATCGATTGATGAGTTATCTATGATCTTTTACTAATTATATATCATTACATATGTTTAAACATGCTTTGGATCCATTTTTAAAATAAAAGTACGATTTTTAGATCAAATCGGTTTTAAAACTAGACTAAAAACAAATTTTAATGATTTCAAAGTGTTTAAATCATATAATTGCATGCTAGGGACATGCATATGTTTGTTAGGACTTATTAATAATGTTGTATGCTTGAATTATCATGATATGATTCTTATTATTTGTATTGTTGCCTCGAATGTTTGTTTAGATGCATATTTGCATTACAATCAAGGGGAAATTTGGATTAGGAAGAGTTGATTCTATGGATGGAGGGATCTCGACTCTGCATAGAGTGGACTATAGAGGAATGACTTTTGACCAACAGAATAGAGCTTAGATCATGGAACAACTTGTGGGATTTGCAAAGAGATAAAGCTAATAAACGATGTTTGGAGTCCACATAATGATCAGGTGAAGGGATCATTAATGCATAAAATGCCTAATGAAGCAAAAGCAAAATACTTAGCAGAATTAGTTAAGGAATGAATTGGCACTGGTCTATATGGATCGGTACCGATCCATCTCACATTTGACTTAGGCATTTTTGGATGCATATGGACTTAGAAGAATCAATGACAAGTGAGCTTGGAAGTTTTTGGCTAAGACAATAGGACGACACTGATCCATGTAGATTAGTATCGATCCATCAAGATGTTGAAGTTTTGCACTTTAATGCTAGAGAAGCATACAGAAATAAGAATCGGCTAAGTACATGGATTGTGGCTGTTGAATCTGGGCGAGTCCGTAGAAGATGAAACAGGTAGATTTTAATTTTTTTTCCATGTAGCCTAATGGATTGTTTTAGATCTAATTTAATTTATTTAAACAAAATAAATTTTTTATTTAATTATTTGTCTTATTAATTATCGAACTGAATTAACTAATGTTTATATAGTTTACGAGAACATTATTATATACTCATATGCGTATAATATGCATGTCTAACATAACAAATGTGTACATGATCAGGTTTACACATAAGTAGATACTGGGATTTACATACACTTATATGTGTATAATGTGCATGTGCAGCATGACAAAGGTGTACATGGTCAAATTTACATATAAGTAGATATTATGATTTATATCTACTATTTATATACTTAGCTCTTACATATATGTATATTGCTTATATTATATTATTTAATAAAATTAAAATATTTGAATTTTTTTAATTAATAATAAGTGGAAATTAGCCACAAGGGCTTCTTTAGCTAGTGCAATTAGTTTGTAGGACGCACAACTGAAATAATTACTTTTAAGGACAAAATGCAAAATAATTAGTTTCTAAGGCCTAAAAACCTATGAAATTATGTCCTCGAAAGTAATTGGACTGCTGACTTTGCCCTTAAAAGTAATTATTCTGCTGATTTTGGCCTTGGAATTAATTTCTATGGATGTGTGTCCTAGAAACTAATTGAACTGCAAAGTTTGTCCTTCTAGTGAAATGTCCCTAATAATAATATATAGATATAATTTTGGAAATATTACATAAAATTTTGACCATGTCTTTAGTTTAAGTTTGAAATTTAAAATATCTCATTTGACTTAGTAAACAAGATTAATATTCAAAGCAACATCTGAAATCTTAATTCAACTTTCAAAACATAATTTTACCTAGTAATATTTTAAAATAATATGTATATTATTGAAAATAATATAGCCAAAAATAAATTTTATTTTAAAATTTATATATGATTGTATTTACTAAAGACACGCATGCACACACTATATACTTATAATTATAAATTGGTATTTAAATATACTTACATACATATATATACTGATAATTTTTTATTTAGGCCTAGAGACAAAATTGTTTTTTTGAATAAAATTAATAATTAAAATTGTTACATACATACATAAATACATATATATTATAACATAAAACATTTTTATTTCGGGTGTGAGCAGTAATTTTTTTCATAAATAATTTTACAACAAATAATTACATATATATTAATTAAATTATATTTTGAACATATTGAAATTTTAAAATGTAAACTATGTTTAAATTAAATAATATAATATTTAACATTATAAAATAAATTCTTTTTTATTGCCGAATATATATATAATATTTAATTTTTTTCAATAGGGAAATATTACAATATTAAGGTGATGTATAAACTAAATATTAAACATGACGTTGGTATACAAAAATAGGCATCAACATATATGCAAGGTGATAACATTGACATGATCTATGATAATCATTCATGATATAAATGTTTTTTCAAACGCCCTTCAAATGTTTCAAAATTAACATCCGCCTTTCTGTTAAAAACAGGTTTCATGAAAACCCCCATCAAAGTTTCAACGAAAACGTGTAATTTAAACCCCATACACTTCAAGTTAGAACTGCAAATATTTGCATTCTACACTGCAAAATTTTGCAGTTCTATATGCATATTTTTGTAAAATAAAAATTAATTGTCTACACTATACGAGTGTGCATTGTACACTTTAAATATTTGTAGTCCATATTGCAAATATTTGTTTTACAAATTTGTGCATCTTAACCTGCACATATTTGCATATTAAACTACAAATATTTGCAGTTCTAACAACAAAAATGTGCAGTTTAAAATGCACATTGTTAGTGAAAACATTGACAAGGGTGCTTCTTGAAACTTGCTCTTAAGAATGGTATTTCAGGTATTAAATATGAAAATAAGGGGAAGATCCTAATGTTTACAATAAATTATTGCCTTTAAGATGATGTCATAAATCCACGCGTTAATGTATATTATCTCCTTAATCTCTCAGATCTCCACCCACTGTGCAACCAAATGGCATGGCAAACCTAGACCTAGCTATATTTACTTGAGTGAATGTGAATGAATTTGGAAAAAATAGGGTTTAGGTGAATGGAATTTTTAGCTAAGACTAGGGTAAAAAACCAAAAATGTAGTAAAAAATTGGAGGCTAAAGTATGAATTTATAGTAAGGTCTAGAGAGAAATAACTACATGTTTCTTTCCTACCAATTCAAACTCAAGAATCCCCTTTAGCTCCTTTTTTGACCAGCTATAGAATGGGTTCTTTGTGGCTAACATACCAAATAACCCATTAGAAATTTATATAATTTAAATCCAATGTAAACATACATCAATATCGCATATGGATACATACATATATAAGTTTTATATACACACCCAATAAATTACTAACAACACCATGAATAATTCTAGAGGCCACTCCATTTTACTAAATACATCCCACACAAGAAATACAACAATAACTAATATATATAAAATATTGATTAATTTAATTAATTTACAACTATCACAAACCAATAAATCAAGCGGTGTTTAAGAAGCCGAATGGATTTTGGTTATGATATATGTGAATTTAGCCATAGATTAACGTTTGAACAATTCAAATACTAATGTTCACACGTCTCCTTAGCTATTGGTGTGGTAATTTAACTTAATTCATCGCATACAAATATCATTAGTAAAATCTATTTTACTAATTTAAGTGGTACCTTTAAGTAACAATTATTTATACACATTCTCTTCGTTAACACTACCATTTTAGAATGTATGGAATCTCGTTATGGTTAAAAATCCAATATTACCCATATTCAAATTGGTTGTCCACAAATGAAGTCCTTGGTTCAAATATAACATTTATTATTAACCATACTACTCTGGCTAGAGATTATGACTTTTAGTTGACTACATTTGAATGTGATAGTAACCTCATACAACCGAGGAGATGAATTATCTATTGTATAGTGTTTCACTTCCAATGCTTCAACTTAGAACAAACTATAGCCGGTTCGATCGCTATGCCATGATTTAACTATAATCAAAGTGGAGCATCCACATTGAAGATCCATAGTATTCTCAAGTCGAGAGAGTTATGTAACATCGTTACATTGAGATTTCCATTTGACCTCGTTATTATTAACCAATAGGAAACTCTCGGACGAGTCATTCCATAGTTATCCAGTAATTATGAGTACGTAAACCCTCAGTGTCTCCATCAGCTATGAGTAATACGTTGCCCAACATATGGAGAGTATTATGTATGTATAAATATCTTTTCTTGAAACATCTGGACCAGAAATATTTAAAATAATATATTATTTTATATTGTTATAATTTTATCATTATTACAACTCCTTGTAATTATTATCACATAACATGCCATTTAAGGAATTTATATTTAGTATACTTAATTTAATTACTTAATTAATATATCATAATATAACAAGTATGTAATAGAAAAACACCTTTTATTTCAAGCGAGATTTTATTACAAAGTTAATAACTTTAAATAAAATACTGAATTTCCCCTAGGGCATACCCCTAACTATCTCAATATCCCACTTGCATTTAGGGCCAATTATGGAATCTCAATCCCATCCCTTCTATCAGTTTGTTCAAAACTAATCGAGCCAGTCCCTTCGTGAATGGATCCGCTATGTTTTCCGTAGTAACCACTCTTTCAATCACAACATCTTTATTACAATAAATTCTCTTATCAAGTAAAACTTTCAAAGATTATTCCTTGTCTTCTTTTAAGCTATTGGTTCTTTCACGATTTGCATCACGACATTATTATCACAGAATAACGATATGGGATTCTCAACATTTGAAATCTTCCCTAGCCCATACATAAACTTGCGCATCCATACCGCTTCTTTAACTGTGTCATTGAGGGCGATGTATCCAGCCTCCATTGTTGAATCAAATACACTTTATTTCTTAGAACTTCTCCAACCGACAACTCCACCATTCAATGTAAATATATAACAAGACACCGATTTACTGTCATTTACATCACTTTGAAAGCTGGAATCTATTTACCCCTTTGTAAGGAGGTCTTCATGCCCATATATAAGGAATAAATTTTTAGTATTTCTTAAATACTTAATAATACACTTTACCGCTATCCATTGCTTTTCTATATGATTAGACAATTATCGGCTTATGCATTCTAATGCATAAGCCACATCTGGTCTAGTACCTAGCATGGTGTATATGATGAAACCAATTACTAATGCATATGGTATCATATTAATATGCTCCTTCTCTTTATTAGTATGAGGAGCATCCTTGATAGAAAGGATGATTCTAGATTGCATTGGAACATTTCCATGGTTGGAATTCTCCACACCGAACCTTTCCAATATGGTGTCTATGTACGGGGGTTGGGAAAATCCCAACAACTATATCAACCTGCACCTTAGTGGGCCCAAATTTTTTCTAAATCGAAAATCCAAGTCCACTAGGGTAAGAACCATTGGTGTCGGTATGATGTAAATAAACAAAAGTATATCAGAGCACTATCGATATAATCTCACAGTGGAATAGTAAAATATAATAAAACACATAATTTTCAACCATGGCTAATTCCTTAGGTATCTAGCACCGTTGTTAGTGCCGAGCATGCATAAGGAAAACTGTCCTTCCATTACTTCCCCTTACACCTATACGACCACCTTTTCGACCCTCGAATGTCGACACTAATACATCCATGATATTCACATGCCGAGCACCCAAGTTTGGAAAGATAGAATGTTAAGGTAAAGGAAAAAAGAAAGGAAAAAGAAGAAAATAAAATGAAAAAGAGAGAGGAGAACAAAAACATCAGAATCTAGTAGTGGAATGATAGCATATAATATCAAAAAATAATACACCGAGCAACTCTAATAGACATAGCATCTCAAAGTTATTAATCAAAGTACTAAACTATCATCGGCCTGGATAGTTAAATAGCCTATCCTTACAATTTTTGATATATACACACACAATAAGTAATGCAACAGAAATAAGAATGCTACGGTAGGTAAACATCCATCCCCACTCCAAGAGCTTAGCGAACATCAATGAAAAACTTCCTTTATTAGACTGCTCGAAAGAGCACATGAGGAATTTAAGGAAAACAAAAGTCATGTGTCAGATATAAGTCTGGTGTAAGAAAATCAAGAAATATATCTACAACATATAATAGCTTCATTTGAGACCATCGTAATGGTTATCTCCTCAAAAGAGTCAAACCGTCTAATAGGTACATAGTGCGATATAATAGATAACGTCTAGGGTGAAGAATATAAATAAAAAAATAGCCATTGGTGCCTACATTGGTCACATCACAATAATACTTACAGGTATATCAACAAAACAGTTAAGGCATGTGTAATGGCCCGTTTTTCCGTACCCTTTGAATCGACAATAAACCACACATGTCCAACTCAAATTGCACGAACAAGCGGATCATTAAGGGTAGAAAGAAAATAAAGATAGAAAAGAATTTCACACGAATGTAATAACATATATTATTTCAATAATAATCTTTACAGCGGAAAATTTTAAAATAAAATATCAGAGTCTAACCTAGATTCAACCTGGACAGTTATACACCTCTGTCCTTACAAATGCTGGAAACAACAAAACAAATGCAATAGATGTAGCAGATAATAGAATACGTCCATACGATGATGAAGATCTCCAGCTCTCCTCTGGAAACTCCATCCGTCTTCAACTAAACTTGAAACTACTCGGATCTGACCCGAGTATTAAAAATACCCGGATCAGGCTTGATAAACTAGCATGAGATACTCAAAATTTTAAATGCATAGATCATGATGATGATATCAAAACCTTTGAAAAGAAGGGTATCTCATAAGACCATTCCCACACATAAACACGGACGAGTTTTTACCTTATGATAACCAAAACACTTTTATACCAAAATACACATAATATTATTTTTAATGACATTCTTTTAAAAACACTTTTCAAATAAACTTATTCAAATAAGGTAACAATATTTGGACTAAGTCTAAGGTAATATATCTGGACTGGGTCAATGGAATATCCCGAACGGAATATAAGATACGAAAAGGGGAAGCTGAAATGTTTGCAAGTCATTACAACTATTTTGGGAATACCATCAAAACCGTAAAGCTTGTATTGGAATTGGATTTTCCAACATGATAGGAAACTAGTGGAAAGATAAATCTGTATCCACAGCTTACGTCCAAGACTCAGATGTCGTTATACAATAACACAAATGGCTAAAAGGGATACAATCTGCGAATAACATCCAAGGACTCAAACTTCGCGCATCCACCATGAGGCCCAGACGTATCTGGTACCCAGGGCTCAGAACATCTGATAACCCAAATCACTACTATCTGAAATGCGAGCATACATCTGACCACATAGAATCCCATCGTAATCGGGGTATGAGGCTCGTGAGGCTACGATTAGCTTTCACATATCACGTACCACATCTTTGAATGCCAAATTGTCATTCCACGTCACACGACTAATTTCTAGGAAAGTATAACTTCCTAAGCTCGTATGTCTCGAGAAAGGGTGTTAAGCTAAGAGAAGTTGCCTTCTCCGCCACCGATTGATATACATTTATAGAAACCACTCAAATGTGATTTAGAATACAATATCAGACAAACGTCCATACAAGTTCGTTCTAGGACTGAACAAAACCGAAGGCACTCTCTTACTACCACTAGTAGCGAGTAGTCCTTGAAATCTGAAAAATCTCCACAACGGGGAGACCACTGCTATAAATAACTCTATAATGGGAGCGACCCAAAGCATGTCAACAAGCAGTCCTCACGTTATAAAGATTCTCGGTCTTCAATAATCATCATCTTCAACATGTCTTCACTTTCGAGCATATACATTGGTTCAAAGTGGTTTTCGGATAGGGATCACCCAAATTTGACCCTGGTTCCTTCGAATCCAATCATCACTTTAAAAGATGTTAAGTTCATATGTGGATATCAATCATCAATCAATTACTTCATCTTTTATTTAAATCAAATATCTTTCTTCGATATACTCTTACCAATTTATTCCATTTTCTTTTTAAGAGTATATGGAATCATTAAGCCTCATTTATCAAATCATTTGGTTTATTTAAACCTTTCTTAAATCCTCGAATAATTCCAAATCATTTCCTCTTTTACTTAGGAAAACCTTTCCAAATCATTCTTTTAATCTTAATCAAAGATTTCTTATATTCAAGCTATAACTTTTAACTTAGGGAAAATATTCCTAAATCATTCATTAAATCTTAATCAAAGATTTCTTCTTAACTTCAAATCATATTCTTGCAAATTGAAGATTTTCATAACAGAGTACTACTGGCACCTTAGATATGGTAAATTTCACCTCTAGGGACTAGTGGCAAGTAATCCTACATCATGAAGACCTTTTTCTTCAACGATCTTTGTCTTCAATATGTTTTATTTCACAAATTAGTTTGAAGGGGTTTTCGGATAGGAATCACCCAAATCTGATCCCGGTTTTTCGGATAGGAATCACCCAAATCCGATCCCGGTTCCTTCATACAAATCATCGAATAAAAGATGTTAAGTGGTTAAATAACATTTGAAGAGTTTGTTTCTTTTCTTTTATCTTGGAAAAACTTAAATATGATCTTTTAGACCACCCGGGCTTTCCTTTCGATCTGTTCCACCCCTCGTCTAAAAGATAAAGCGAAGGCCAGGTAAGTTCAGGGCACTGGTTGCTCCATTCCTAAACTTAGTTACACACCTTGTTTTACTATTTAGCTCTCACAGGCGGGACAAATGCACTAGTCGTTTCCACATAATTAGTTTGTTATTATATTCAATATTCTTCACTTTTTACTTAAGTGTTACAAACAATTTCTCTTAACCATTTATTCAAACTCTTATTAAAACTCCCAAATCATCTTTACATTATTTAATTATTCCTTTAAAATCATTCACAAAAGATTTAGGAAAGAATTGTTAAGTTTAAAACTGTATTACAAAAGTTATTTAAAACTGCTGCGAAAAGCGTTGAGAAAAGTGTTGCAAATAGTGTTTTAAAAGCTATATTCTTCAAAATGATTTTTTTTATCATTTAGAAATCCATCTTTTCAACTTAAATCTCTTTTAAAACATTTTAAAAGATTTATCAAATTTATTTCATATTTTTAATCATTTAAAAATATCATTTATAAAGAAATCCTTTTTTGGATTCCGAACTGCAAAACCAATATGTTTTTGGAAAATTGTTTTGGACATATTACAAACTCTACTTGATGAAATCTTGATTTTCTTTCTTCGTTGGAAAACTACTATTATTGTGGACCAAAGAGTTTTTATTTCAAAGATATCTGACTTATAAACCATTCTATACGTTAATTTGAAGTTACAGGTCGAAATTTACGAACTACCGCAACGCAACGAGCTCGATTTTGACCAATTTTGTGAATTGCTTCAGAACTTGTTCGAAACAGTTCAAATTTATTTTAAACCATATTTAAACTATTTTAACTTATTTAAAACAATATTTTCACCATTTCAAACTCATTTTTCATTTCATATTATAATATTATTTATTATAATATCATTTTCAATCTTTTTAGATTATTTAAAATCATTAAGATGCTAAATAACTTCCATACACATATTTGTATGGATTTAATTCTCAATTAATTAACAATGGTTAATTACTAATCATTTATCAAACAAGTTATCAACCACATAAACAATCATAAAATCAACCAATTTTGCTTCCAAGTTATCAAACATTCAAATAATTTATTCAAGGGTTTTAATGGACATATTAAAATAGTTATAAGGATGATTTAACTTTAAATAAACATTGAGTACTCACGATTAGTTCCACTCCACCAATCTTTTCCGTAGACTTTCCTTTTGATTCCGGCAGCACTTCCTTCTCTTTTTCTAGCTCGAAGCTTCCGAACTTGCTTGCTTTCCTCTAAATGGGCTTGGCTTGGACCTGTGAAGGAGTGAGGTGCACACGGCCTAGCTTGGGGAGGTTGGAGGAGTTCGGCCTTGGCTTGGAGGTGGTGACCGTGAGTTGTAGGTGGAAAAAGAGGTGGTTTGCACTAAATTTTAAAGTGGAATACTTTATTTTCTCTTTACTTTTTTTTTCTAATATATTTTTATTATTTTCCTTAGGCATGGAAACCATTAGAGAAGCTTTTAGAAAGTTTGAGAAAGGAAGAAGAAGATGTAGAAATGTGTAAAAGAAAGTGGAAGGATGGTGGTTTATTTATAGTTGAAGTTTGCTACACAAATTACCTTATTACCCTTAACCAAAAAGACCAAAATACCCTCCGTATCAAATCAATATTTGTCTCCTTTAAGTACACTAAAACACTCTTTCAAATGCATGACTAAACATATATTAATGTAGATTTGATATGAAAAGGAAGTGTATAAATGTGATGTGAAGTTTATGTAATAATTATATTTAAATTAAACATAGATCTGACATTCATTAATGGTGATTAGATGTTTAAGCAAATATAATGTTAAATTTAAATCTTTTATTAGTCAAATAAAATCTTACTTAATTACACATAAATCAAAAGATTTTTTAACTTTATTTTACAAAAGTAAACCATTTTTGTCCTTTTGTGCTTACTTTTTCTTAATTGTTTTCTAGAAGTTTCTAACCTTGTTTAGTAAAAGTAAACTAGATTAGTGAATTAATTAATACTTATCTATTTGAATATATGTTCCTATATAAGAAAATAAAGGTGCGACAACGTTGCGACAACTTTTAATCGACAAAACATTGATTTTCGACAAAATGTTTTACGGTCACATTTTGACATTTAAGTTAAACTATTTATTTATGTAAACCAAATTTTAAAAAAATTTATATAATGTTATTTTAAAATATAAACACATGTAAATTAATTAAAATAATTTATTTAACCATTGAAACATACTTTTATGAAATCAGAATTTTGTCACTTTTGTCGATATAGGCAAATGTTACTATTTTTGTGTATACTTCTCTTTCCAAATCCGATATAATATTGTTTGAATCATATAACCTTTCCTATTTTATATTTAAAATCACTTTAAATAGTATATTTTAAAGTGGTCAAATTCTGGGTCGTTACATTCTTCCCTACTTAAAAGAATTTCGTCCTCGAAATTACCCAAAATAAAAGTTTGCCTAAAACATTTATCTTTAAAATTAATTCCATACAATATACACTGATCATCCGTATGAAATATCTTATTCGATCTCCTATTCGATTACACAACTTTATTTCCGAACTAGTATCAGGCTCTTTGCTCAGAAACCTTTGCTTTCCTTGCATAGTTCTCAACTATAATAGAAAAATCAAGTATCTAACCATAAACCATTATCAATGTTCGCCATCAAGAATCGAGTGATAAATCCTTTTTCGGACCAGTGTAAACACCTCAAAGTTCCGAACTCGAATCTTAGATCAAAATTTATGCGATGAAATGATCTACATATAATATATGTATTTATTAATTTTCAAAAACTTTTCATAAACTTTTATCTAAAGTTAAACATTTGATAAAGGTGCTTCTTTATATAATCCCTTTAATTATTTATTTCCAAATATTTTTATTAAAGGAAAATATTCTAAAGAACCATTTTTCACTCAAAAGATAATTTATCTTTATAAAAAAGTTTTCCCACAATCTTTTAACTCAGTATATTTCCTTTAACACTAATATTATTTATGAATCATTTTGTAAAACTATTACTTAAGTTTATTTCATCTTATAACTTATGTAAATCAATCATATTTTAAAGACTTAAGTTCAAATTCTTAATTTATGCTAGAATTCATTAATAAAACACTTTCCAGTTTATAATTTCCTTTTTGCTTATAATCACATTTATAAATTATACTTATCCAATTTCATTTACTCACATATCACAATTGTTTATCTTTTACCAAAAGTTTTCATAAATTCCTTAACTCCGAGTTAGGTGTGATTCAGAAATTTTCGATTGTCCAAAATCGTCGAGAATCCCGCTTTATTTTATCGATTAGCGATCCCAATTAATCTTTAGTTTAAACACTTTTATAAAGATTAATAATCAATGGTTCGTATTATCTCCATAACTTAAGAAAATTATATAGATCGAGTAACTCCAAAACAATCCAAGGACCATGATACTACCTATAGTATCATATATCCTCTTACAAGAAGAGTAGTACTTAAGAGAAGTGCTTATCATCCGAACACATCTCTTGCCCATTTTTGGTTTATTTTCGAGCCAATCGAACTAGTTATCATAAAATATCTCTTTTTATTTGAAATAATACCATTTTCAAAATCCTTTAGAGATTAATTTATAAAACCTATTTTATAAATTCATTTTATAAATTTATCTTATATTAAGTAACTTCATTTAAATTTCCACAACTCTTTAAATTACTCGAATATAAATTCTCATTCCTTTTATATATTTTTTCCTTTACATAATTATTTTCTATTATTTAAATACTTTTTTATCTTATATGTTCATTCCTTAAAAAAATCTTATTACAAACACCTTATAGTCAAATCGTGAAACTTAATTCACAAGGTATTTGTACTTGAACTTTTAAATTAAACAATTGATCAATTTATGATATTAACTTAATATTATCATTTTTAATTTATTATTTTGGAATAAGTATTAAAGATCTTAATTACCATATCAGATTTCTTACTTATCGATTATCTTTATGGAACATGTTATAGTTAAACTATGAAATTCTAATCACTAGATGTTCATATTTAAATATCATTAATCCTGATTTCTAACTATACAACTTTTCAAAATATATACTTTATATTCAAAATATAATCCTATGTAAAATTATTTTATTTACCAATTTTATCAAAATCAGCGTGTCAGTTCGTCTTGTTTACATGTTTAGGAACCCTCATTGATAACGGTGATCAGGCGTATCGATCAGAATACATAAATCACTCAATAGATAAATCAACACAAAACAATTTATTAGTCACTGATAAATACACACTCATATATAATACACTCAAACTCATTCTAGGGTGTTACTAACCCTATCTCTACTAAGTCATGTTGAATATGCGTCTATATGATTTTTGTTTGATGATAATAAACATATATACATTTATTTAAATGTATTTGATAATGTACTATTTCATTTTTTTCACAGATTAAATAGATATTTGCTGAATAAAATAAATAACACAGAATTTGAATTCGAACAGAAATTTTTTATTGCAATTTTTGAATAGTACACATTCAGGCTCTCACTATAACTATACAATTTCTGAATACATCACAATTCATTTTTACATTAATAACCTCACTACATATCACTCACACTCGTATTTTGTCTTCAACTGCATTCCAGTTTGATTCCAGCATCCGAGTAATCTGCAAAAATATTCACTAACGCAGTAAAATTGAAAAGAAATATTTTTGCAATTCAATTTGAAAGAAACGATGATTTTGAAAACATTGTTTGCCTCAGTTATTTGGGTTGTTCGTCATCATTTTTGACTGTGCAATATCTGTGCATATCAGTATTTTATCAGGGACAGGTTGTACATGAGTGGCTGCAGTACACACGTGTACATTTATACACGTGTGCAATGCCTCGCCAACTTGTGTGCACCAAACAAAAGCACAGCTAACACATCAAAACAAGGTCAAACCCAAGTTTCAAAAATAGGTTCAACTCAAGGCAACATGAAGCCAGCAATGACTCAACACAGTGCAAGCTCAAGTGAACCAGTACAAGGCAGCAAGTCCAGACCACATGCAGTGAAATAATCAGACTACAAATATCACAAATGCACAAGATACAGCGATGCCAAAACAGGTCTGGACACACATAAATACAAAACCAATGCAACAGTGAAACAAGTTCTAGTAAGGAGGCAACAAGTTCGAATCAAGTCGAACATTATCACAAACTAAGTCAAGTCAAGCATTATGCAGTATCAAGTACCGAAGACTAACTGCAGTTCAAACTGGCCACAAATATCAAGTGCAAAGTTCAACCAATATACATCACTTCAGTGAACAAGCAAAGCCATTGCCTGAGACTACATAGCCGAGAGACCAAATTGAAGACAAAACAGTTTTAATAAATCAAGTCAAAGCTGTTCTAAAATAGTCGAGCATATATGAACAACAAAGAGATGGCAACACAGCAAACTAAAAGCCGCAATGAACAAGTCAGAACACGGAATCAAAAATAAACATCGTCAATACAATTCAATGCCGTGATGACCAAGCAAATTGACCAAGACCAGAATCGAAACCGTGGTCATCACGAAATCGATCAATGACGTGTGAATCGAATATACGCGCATGAACAAGTCAGTGCATATCATCATCATTCAAGTAAAATCGAACGGCAAGCAAGAGTGATTGACGAAATCAAATAACTATCAGACGAACGAAAAACAAGGAGATGGAATCCTATATAAATACCCTATACATCATCGGCAAAGAGGCATCGAGTTCAAATACGAAAATCAGATAAGCACAAAAAGGAAAATAACATACCGGAGCCATCTCAAACTCGATCAACGTCGAAGTAGTCAGAAGAGAGCAACAAGTATCGATCGACCAAGGCATCTCTTGAAACAACCAGAGAATCGATCGAAGAAAATAGGCGCTTCGCAAAGCCCAAAGACCAGAGCGCAAGAGGAACAAAAGCCCCAATCTTTCATAAACGCAAAACCCTAATTTGGGTAAAGAGGAACAAAGGAAGAATCGCAGCCGCCATTTATTTTCTCAGAGCAAAGAAAAAGATCGGGACTAATAAAATAAAGGGCCGGCTAAATTATTAAAGAAGAAAGGGGGTTTTAGTTATAAAAGGGTTTTTGTTTTTAAATAGGGCTTTGTTTATAATTTGTTTTTTAAATCGTTTTTAAATTTGTATTTAAATCTCAAATTGCTATTTTTCTAGTCGTGTGACTAGGGGACAATCTACGGGGCGTAGATTGAGAATTCGCAACTCAGTGGCTGAGTTGTGGCAGGGTTTTGAGCGTAGAGTTAGGATTAGTCGGTAGCGGGTGTCGCGAGTTTACGTGTGTAAGCGTCTGACTATCTAATTTCTAGTAGAAACCTTGGGGGCAGCACGTAGGCAGGGTTTTGCCGAAGCTGGGTAAATTCTGTGTTGTTCTGTTCTGTTATTCTGCAATATCTGTGCTGTTATTCTGCTGTGTTGAAATCTGTGTTGATATTTATTAGCTTCCGCAATTAATTTATATAATTGATAGTATCACCCTATTCACCCCCCCTCTAGGGTGAAATCGATCCTACAAGTGGTATCAGAGCTAGGAATAGGAGTCAAATATTTGCTGTTTATAAAAATTCGATTTTTTTCAAAAATCAATTTTTGTTTTAAAAAATTTGAATTTTTAAAAAAATGGCGTCTTTTAATAATGCTTTTGCTGAGGGTCAGTCGATAGTTAGACCACCAATGTTCAATGGTGAATATGCTTATTGGAAAAATAGGATGAAAATTTTTCTAGAAACCATTGACGCTTGGAATATAGTTGAGACTGGATATAACAAACCAACTATAACGGTGAACAATCAGGAAATAGAAAAACCAAAGGATCAATGGACAGAGTTAGAAAACAAATTACAAATTACTAACGCCAAAGCAATGAATTCTATTATTTGTTCATTAGATCAAATTGAATTTAATCGTGTTTCACATTGTTCATCTGCGCAGGAAATATGGCACACTCTCGAAGTGACTCACGAAGGAACATCTCAAGTCAAAGAATCTCGCCTTGCTATGCTAAGCAGCGAATATGAGAACTTTACAATGGCGAAGGAAGAAAATGTCAAAGAGATGTACGGACGACTTTCCAATATCGTATACAAATCGAAAGCTCTCGGAAAATCATACACCGAACTGGAAATAGTCCGAAAAATCCTCAGAGTCCTTCCACGAAGCTTTGAAGCCAAAGTGACTGCAATTCAAGAATCAAAAGATTTAAAACAGTTGAAAGTTGAAGAACTCATCGGAAATCTCACCACATATGAGCTAGAGATGAAATTCAAAGAAGAGCGTGAAGGAGGAGATACTCGGAAGAAATCGATAGCTCTTAAAGGAACAACTGAAAGTGATGATGATGATGATGATGGTGTAAAAGAACTAGAGCTGTTAATAAGAAAATTCAAAAAGTGGAATCAGAAACACGGAAATCCAGCTCTAAACCAAAAGTTAAAAAGCAGAATAGCAAAAGTATTTGACAGCCCAGACAAACAGAAGATCATCTGTTACGAGTGCAACAAACCCGGTCATATCAGTCCCGACTGTCCACAAAATAAATTCAGCCGTGGAAAGAAACAGAAAAAGAAAAGTTTTGCAGCCACTTGGGATGAAACGGATGAGGATGATAAAAGCACTGGCAGTGAAAGCGAAAAAGCGGATTTGTGCCTTCAAGGTAATATAACTGACAGTGACGATGACGAGCCAAGTGAGGTATCAAAACTTACCCATTCTGAGTTGCTTATTTATTTCCATGAAGTAAACGGCTGTTTTGAACGACTTAGGGAAAGATACGCTAAACTTGAATCACAAAGAGATAGTTTAATAGAATCAAATGAACAACTTGAGCAGTTAGTTAAAAACTATCAAAGTAGAATCCCTAAGTGTGATAAGTGTCCAACATTCGAAGATGAGATTAAAAAATCAGAAGTTAAAATTAAATCGCTTGAAAATGAAATTCTGATTTTAAAACAAAGTGAAAATACTAGAAGAGAGAATTCTATTAAAAAGTGCACCCAATTATTAAACGAAAATGAATCTCTCAAAGCACAAGTCCAACAACTGTCAACGACTTTAGGAAAATTTTCCAAAAGTGAAAGATCGTTGAATATGCTATTAGGAAAACAAACTGTCAATATTGATAGACAAGGACTTGGTTATACTCAAACTGAACGGTATAGAAGGGAAACTAAACAAGTCAATTCGATGTGCACTATTTGTAGAAAAACTGGACACGATCAAAATAATTTTTGGTATAGACCCAAACACAAGAAAACAATTTCAATTTGGGTTCCAAAAGGCACAAAAATAGAATCTCTCAAAATTAAACAAATCTGGGTGCCAAAAGGAACATATACAAATAGTTATGGGTCTCCACAAAATTATTTTTCAAATTATTCTGCCACTAACAATCATGGACCTATAAAAACAAATAGGTCACAAAAATATTCTACCGTGTAGGTGTGGTGGGAGGCTAAGGAACAACATCGGTGTTATCTGGATTCTGGCTGTTCCAGAAACACAACAGGCGACAATTCAAAGTTCCTTAGCCTAGTATAAAGGTGACAGATTCACAAGGACAACAACGAAAGATTATCGTACAGGTAAAACAGGTAATTGTATTTATTATCAAACGATAAATTAAATGTGATAATCTGCACCATAATCTGAATTAAATCAGCCAGTTATATGAAATAATTGATGATGTTAATTCCGACTTATTCAAAATGTTGACCAATTATCATTGAATAGAAATTGCTTGGATTAATTAATTGATTGATTACTGATTACTCATGCTACAAGTGGATATATTTGCTTATCTGTTCTGACACTATGATTATTGCTTGTATATTTCAACGGCTTCAATTCAAAAGGGATGTTACAAATGATTTTATGAAATTTGTTGAATTTTCACAGTCTGGTCTATAACATTGAAAATGATGAGTGAAAGAAAAATTTAGATGCAGATTACACTGGCAATCTAGTTGATGAAAAATTACTAGTGGAACGTGATTTAACATTCAGTAATTGCATCATTTTTCAAAGAAAATATCTGCATATTTTTCATTTCAAATAATTTTCAATTAACAGATATTTTTCTTAGATACACCCTTCAAGAAAATCATTTTTGACCTTATTTCAGATTAGTTATATCAGAGAAATTGATTTTATAATTATTTTTGAAATTGAGTTTGAATCACTACTTTAACTAATCTGATCCCCTACTAATTATCGAAAAGATAAATAGTGATTGAAAAAGTGATGAGTGTTGATATTAATCATATATTATAACTCGAGACGGTATATTTAATAAAATTCTTTAGAAATTTTAAACAAGAGTTATAAAAATTTTGTTTGGCAAAAATTTCACGACCATTTCTATTTCTATCATTTTTCTATCAACCATCACTCATCAAAATCCAATATAGTAAGTCAATATGTGGTATTTTAAACGGGAATCATTCATTTTTCATTTTATTATTTTAACAAATAAAAACATCCAAAGAATTCACTCTCATTTAAAAGTCCTCACGGTTATGCATGAGTGAATTACTTTGAATTTGTTATGTGCTTCCATGCTCATTTAAAAGTCCTCACGGTTATGCATGTATGGAACGCATATCAAAAATTGATTGATTAAATAGACAAGTTGATTCTAATCCCATTTAAAAGTCCTCACGGTTATGCGTGGTTAGAAGATACTTGAATTCATTTAAAAAAAAAATTGGAATACTACTAATCTCATTTAAAAGTCCTAACGGTTATGCATGGTTAGTAGATATTCAAATTCCTGTTATAAATATACCACAAATAGACCCAACTATATGGTTTTATATGATGACATTATTCCTATCATTCTAAAGTGGAATATGCGTCAAACAGAGTATTTATGATTTTTGTTTGATTTTTCTATTGAAATTTAATATTTATACTCGATTGGGAATTAATATTATTTTAATGTTAATCACTTTATCTCTATTTTTTCTAGCACTATTATTCTTTTGCTGATAACAAAAGGGGGAGAGAAAAGTTAAGATTTTGAAAATAAAGGTCAAATATTTTCTAATTGCATCAAAGCTCATTTGAATATTTTATTCGCATGCATATATGTAGGGGGAGTAATGTGTAGATAGGGAGCATTCAAATAGGGGGAGCAAACTGAATAATCAAATACATTTAAAATAGTCAAAATCTTAAATATATGTTTGTTAACATCAAAAGGGGGAGATTGTTGAATATGCGTCTATATGATTTTTGTTTGATGATAATAAACATATATACATTTATTTAAATGTATTTGATAATGTACTATTTCATTTTTTTCACAGATTAAATAGATATTTGCTGAATAAAATAAATAACACAGAATTTGAATTCGAACAGAAATTTTTTATTGCAATTTTTGAATAGTACACATTCAGGCTCTCACTATAACTATACAATTTCTGAATACATCACAATTCATTTTTACATTAATAACCTCACTACATATCACTCACACTCGTATTTTGTCTTCAACTGCATTCCAGTTTGATTCCAGCATCCGAGTAATCTGCAAAAATATTCACTAACGCAGTAAAATTGAAAAGAAATATTTTTGCAATTCAATTTGAAAGAAACGATGATTTTGAAAACATTGTTTGCCTCAGTTATTTGGGTTGTTCGTCATCATTTTTGACTGTGCAATATCTGTGCATATCAGTATTTTATCAGGGACAGGTTGTACATGAGTGGCTGCAGTACACACGTGTACATTTATACACGTGTGCAATGCCTCGCCAACTTGTGTGCACCAAACAAAAGCACAGCTAACACATCAAAACAAGGTCAAACCCAAGTTTCAAAAATAGGTTCAACTCAAGGCAACATGAAGCCAGCAATGACTCAACACAGTGCAAGCTCAAGTGAACCAGTACAAGGCAGCAAGTCCAGACCACATGCAGTGAAATAATCAGACTACAAATATCACAAATGCACAAGATACAGCGATGCCAAAACAGGTCTGGACACACATAAATACAAAACCAATGCAACAGTGAAACAAGTTCTAGTAAGGAGGCAACAAGTTCGAATCAAGTCGAACATTATCACAAACTAAGTCAAGTCAAGCATTATGCAGTATCAAGTACCGAAGACTAACTGCAGTTCAAACTGGCCACAAATATCAAGTGAAAAGTTCAACCAATATACATCACTTCAGTGAACAAGCAAAGCCATTGCCTGAGACTACATAGCCGAGAGACCAAATTGAAGACAAAACAGTTTTAATAAATCAAGTCAAAGCTGTTCTAAAATAGTCGAGCATATATGAACAACAAAGAGATGGCAACACAGCAAACTAAAAGCCGCAATGAACAAGTCAGAACACGGAATCAAAAATAAACATCGTCAATACAATTCAATGCCGTGATGACCAAGCAAATTGACCAAGACCAGAATCGAAACCGTGGTCATCACGAAATCGATCAATGACGTGTGAATCGAATATACGCGCATGAACAAGTCAGTGCATATCATCATCATTCAAGTAAAATCGAACGGCAAGCAAGAGTGATTGACGAAATCAAATAACTATCAGACGAACGAAAAACAAGGAGATGGAATCCTATATAAATACCCTATACATCATCGGCAAAGAGGCATCGAGTTCAAATACGAAAATCAGATAAGCACAAAAAGGAAAATAACATACCGGAGCCATCTCAAACTCGATCAACGTCGAAGTAGTCAGAAGAGAGCAACAAGTATCGATCGACCAAGGCATCTCTTGAAACAACCAGAGAATCGATCGAAGAAAATAGGCGCTTCGCAAAGCCCAAAGACCAGAGCGCAAGAGGAACAAAAGCCCCAATCTTTCATAAACGCAAAACCCTAATTTGGGTAAAGAGGAACAAAGGAAGAATCGCAGCCGCCATTTATTTTCTCAGAGCAAAGAAAAAGATCGGGACTAATAAAATAAAGGGCCGGCTAAATTATTAAAGAAGAAAGGGGGTTTTAGTTATAAAAGGGTTTTTGTTTTTAAATAGGGCTTTGTTTATAATTTGTTTTTTAAATCGTTTTTAAATTTGTATTTAAATCTCAAATTGCTATTTTTCTAGTCGTGTGACTAGGGGACAATCTACGGGGCGTAGATTGAGAATTCGCAACTCAGTGGCTGAGTTGTGGCAGGGTTTTGAGCGTAGAGTTAGGATTAGTCGGTAGCGGGTGTCGCGAGTTTACGTGTGTAAGCGTCTGACTATCTAATTTCTAGTAGAAACCTTGGGGGCAGCACGTAGGCAGGGTTTTGCCGAAGCTGGGTAAATTCTGTGTTGTTCTGTTCTGTTATTCTGCAATATCTGTGCTGTTATTCTGCTGTGTTGAAATCTGTGTTGATATTTATTAGCTTCCGCAATTAATTTATATAATTGATAGTATCACCCTATTCACCCCCCCTCTAGGGTGAAATCGATCCTACAAGTCACTCATCTTAGGGTATTACTAACCCTATCTATGATGAGTCTTTACCCCACCAAAGCCAAGGTTCTCGCTTAACCTTCAGCTCTGATACCAAATGTAATGACCCATTTTTCCATACCCATTGAATTGATAATAAACCACAATGTCCAACTCAAATTGCACGAACAAGTGGATCATTAAAGGTAGAAAGAAAATAAAGATAGAACAGAATTTCACACGAATGGAATAACATATATTATTTCAATAATAATCTTTACAGCGGAAAATTTTGAAATACAATATCAGAGTCTAACCTAGATTCAGCCTGGATAGTTATAAACCCCTGTCCTTACAAATGCTGAAAACAACAAAACAAATGCAATAGAAGTAGTGGATAATAGGATACATCCATACGATGATGAAGATCTCCCGCTCTCCTTTGGAAACTCGAATCGTCTTCAACTAAATCGGAAACTACTCGGATCTGACTCGAGTATTAAAAATACTCGGATCAGAATTGATTAACCAGCGTGAGATACTCGAAATTTTAAATGCATAGATCATGATGATGATATCAAAATCTTTGAAAAGAAGGGTATCTCATAAGACCATTCCCACACATAAACATGGACGGGTTTTTACCTTATGATAACCAAAACACTTTTATACCAAAATACAATTGATATTATTTTTAATGACATTCTTTTAAAAACACTTTTCAAATAAACTTATTCAAATAAGATATCAATATCCGGACGAAGTCTAAGGGAATATATCTGGACTGGGTCAACGGAATATCCCGAACGGAATATATGATAGGAAAAGGGATTTTCAGATAGGAATCACCCAAATCCGATCCCGATTCTTTGGATAGGAATCACCCAAATCCGTTCCCGGTTCCTTCGTACCAATCATCGAGTAAAAGATGTTAAGTGGTTAAATAACATTCAAAGAATTTGTTTCTTTTCTTTTATCTTGGAAAAACTTAAATATGATCTTTTATAGCACCCGGGCTTTCCTTTCGATCTGTTCCACCCCTCGTCTTAAAGATAAAGCGAAGGTCAGGAAAGTTCAGGGCACTGGTTGCTCCATTCCTAACCTTAGTTACACACCTTGTTTTACCATTTAGCTCTCACAGGCGGGACAAATGTACTAGTCGTTTCCGCATACTCAGTTTGTTATTATATTCAATATTCTTCACTTTTTACATAAGTGTCACAAACAATTTCTTTTAACCATTTATTCAAACTCTTATTAAAACTTTCAAATCATTTTTACATTACTTAATTATTCCTTTAAAATCATTCACAAAATATTTTGGAAAGAATTGTTAAGTTTAAAACTGTATTTCAAAAGTTATTTAAAACTTCTGCGAAAAGCATTGCGAAAAGCGTTGCGAAAAGTGTTGCAAATAGTGTTTTAAAAGCTATATTCTTCAAAACGACTTTTGTATCATTTAGAAATCCATCTTCTCAACTTAAATCTCTTTTAAAACATTTTAAAAGATTTATCAAATTTATTTCACATTTTTAATCATTTAAAAATATCATTTATAAAAAAAATGCTTTTTTAGATTTCGAACTCCAAAACCGCGATGCTTTTAGAAAATTGTTTTGGACATATTTCAAACTCCACTTGATGAAATCTTGATTTTCTTTCTTCGTTGGAAAACTACTATCATTGTGGACCAAAGAATTTTTATTTCGAAGAAATCTGACTTATAAATCATTCTCTACGTTAATTTGAAGTTACAGGTCGAAATTTTCGAACTACCACTAGGCGACGAGCTCGATTTTGACCAATTTTGTGAATTGCTTCGGAACTTGTCCGAAACACTTCAAATTTGTTTAAACCATATTTAAACTATTTTAACTTATTTAAAACAATATTTTCATTATTTCAAACTCATTTTTCATTTCATTTCATATTATAATATAATATTATTATAATATCATTTTCAATCTTTTTAGATTATTTAAAATCATTAAGAGGCTAAATCACTTCCATACACATATTTGTGTGGATTTAATTCTCATTTAATTAATTATGGTTAATTACTAATCATTTCACTTATCATTTATCAAATATTTATCAACCACATAAACAATCATATAATCAACCAATTTTGCATCCAAGTTATCAAACATTCAAATAATTTATTCAAGGGTTTTAATGGACATATTAAAATAGTTATAAGGATGATTTAACTTTAAATAAACATTGCGTACTCACGATTAGTTCCACTCCACTAATCTTTTACGTAGACTTTCCTTTTGATTCCAGCAGCACTTCCTTCTCTTTTTCTAACTCTAAAGCTTTCGAACTTGCTTGCTTTCCTCTAAATAGGCTCGGCTTGGACTTGTGGAGGTGGGAGGTGCACACGGCCTAGCTTGGGGAGGTTGGAGGAGCTCGGCCTTGGCTTGGAGGTGGTGGCCGTGAGTTGTAGGTGGAAAAAGAGGTGGTTTGCACTAAATTTTAAAGTGGAATACTTTATTTTCTCTTTACTTTTTTTAATATTTTTTTTTATTTTCCTAAGGCGTGGAAGCCATTAGAGAAGCTTTTAGAAAGCTTGAGAAAGGAAGAACAAGATGTAGAAATATGTAAAAGAAAGTGGAAGGATGGTGGTCTATTTATAGTTGAAGTTTGCTACACAAATTACCTTATTACCCTTAACCAAAAAGACCAAAATACCCTCCATATCAAATCAAATTTTGTCTCCTTTACGTACACTAAAACACTCTTTCCAATGCATAACTAAACATATATTAAATGTAGATTTGATATGAAAAGGAAGTGTTTAAATGTGATGTGAAGTTTATGTAATAATTATGTTTAAAGTAAACATGGATGTGACATTCATTAATGGTGATTAGATGTTTAGGTAAATATAATGTTAAATTTAAATCTTTTATTAGTCAAATCAAATCTTACTTAATTACACATCAAATCAAAAGATTTTCTAACTTCATTTTACAAAAGTAAACCATTTTTGTCTTTTTGTGCTTACTTTTTCTTAATTGTTTTCTAGAAGTTTCTAACCTTATTTAGTAAAAGTAAACTAGATTAGTGAATTAATTAATACTTATCTATTTGAATATATGTTCCTATATAAGAAAATAAAGGTGCAACAACGTTGCGACTACTTTTAATCGACAAAACGTTGATTTTCGACAAAATGTTTTACGGTCACATTTTGACGTTTTAGTTAAATTATTTATTTATGTAAACCAAATTTAAAAATAAATTTGTATAATGTTATTTAAAAATATAAACACTTATAAATTAATTAAAATAATTTATTTAACCACTGAAACTTACTTTTCTAAAATCAGCATTTTGTCACTTTTGTCGATGTAGATAAATGTTACTATTTTTGTGTTTACTTCTCTTTCCAAATCCTATCTAATATTGTTTGAATCATATACTCTTACCTATTGTATATTTAAAATCACTTTAAATAGTATATTTTAAAGTGGACAAATTCTGGGTCGTTACATTCTCCCCTACTTAAAAGAATTTCGTCCTCGAAATTACCAAAAATAAAAGTTTGCCTAAAACATTTATCTTTAAACTTAATTCCATACAATATACACAGATCATCCATATGAAATATCTTATTCGATCTCCTATTCGATTACACAACTTTATTTTTGAACTATTATTGATCCCCCAATCCTCTAGTGTAGACTTTAATCAGGCTCTTTGCTCAGAAGCCTTTGCTTTCCTTGCATAGTTCTCAACTATGATAGAAAACCCAAGTATCTAACCATAAACCCTTAACAATGTTCGTCGTCAAGAATCGAGTGATATATCCTTTTTCGGACCAGTGTAAACACCTCAAAGTTCCAAACTCGAATCTTAGATCAAAATTTATGCGATGAAACGATCTACATATAATATATGTATTTATTAATTTTCAAAAAAATTTCATAAACTTTTATCTTAAGTTAAACATTTATAAAGGTGCTTCTTTATATAATCCCTTTAATTATTTATTTCCAAATATTTTTATTAAACGAAAATATTCTAAAGAACCATTTTTCACTCAAAAGATAATTTATCTTTATAAAAAAGTTTTCCCACAATATTTTAACTCAGTATATTTTCTTTAACACTAATATTATTTATGAATCATTTTGTAAAACTATTACTTAAGTTTATTTCATCATATAACTTATGTAAATCAATCATATTTTAAAGACTTAAGTCCAAATTCTTAATTTATGCTAGAATTCATTAATAAAACACTTTCCAGGTTATAATTTCCTTTTTGTTTATAATCACATTTATAAATTATACTTATCCAATTTCATTTACTCAGGACATTTCACAATTGTTTATCCTTTACCAAAAGTTTTCATAAATTCCTTAACTCTGAGTTAAGTGTGATTCAGAAATTTTCGACTGTCCAAAATCATCGAGAATACTGCTTTATCTTATCGATTAGTGATTCCAATTTATCTTTAGTTTAAACACTTTTATAAAGATTACTAATCAATGATTCACATTATCTCTATAACTTAAGAACGTTATATAGATCAAGTAACTCCAAAACAATCCAAGGATCTGGGTACTACCTATAGTATCATATTTCCTCTTAACAAGAAGAGTAATACTTTAGAGAAGTGCTTAACATCCGAACACATCTCTTGCCCATTTTTGGTTTATTTTCGAGCCAATCGAACTAGTTATCATAAAATACCTCTTTTTATTTGAAATAATACCATTTTCAAAATCCTTTAGAGATTACTTTGTAAAACCTATTTTATAAATTCATTTTATAAATTTATCTTATATTAATTAACTTCATTTAAATTTCCACAACTCTTTAAATTACTCGAATATAAATTCTCATTCCTTTTATATATTTTTTCCTTTACATAATTATTTTCTATTATTTAAATACTTATTTTATCTTATATGTTCATTCCTTAAACAAATCTTATTATCAAACACCTTATAGTCAAATCGTGAAACTTAATTCACAAGGAATTTGTACTTGAACTTTTAAATCAAACAATTCATCAATTTATGATAGTAACTTAACATTATCATTTCTTAATTTATTATTTTGTAATAAGTATTAAAGATCTTCATTACCTTATCAGATTTCTTACTTATCGATTATCTTTATGAAACATGTTATAGTCAAACTGTGAAATTCTAATCACAAGATGTTCATATTTAAATTTCACTAATCCTGATTTCTAACTATACAACTTTTCAAAATATATACTTTATATTCAAAATATAATCCTAGGTAAAATTATTTTATTTACCGATTTTTTTCAAAATCGGTGTGTCGGTTCGTCTTGTTTAAACGTTTAGGAACCCTCATCGATAACGGTGATCCGGCGTATCGATCGAAATCCATAAATCACTCAACAGATAAATCAACACAAAATAATTTATTAGTTACTAACAAATACGCATTCATATATAATACACTCAAACTCATTCTATGGTGTTACTAACCCTATCTCTAGTAAGTCACTCATCCTAGGGTGTTACTAACCCTATCTCTGACGAGTCTTTACCCCACCAAAGCCAAGGTTCTCGCTTAACCTTCAGCTCTGATACCAAATGTAATGGCCCGTTTTTCTGTACCCTTTGAATCGACAATAAACCATACATGTCCAACTCAAATTGCACGAACAAGCGGATCATTAAGGGTAGAAAGAAAATAAAGATAGAACAGAATTTCACACGAATGGAATAACATATATTATTTCAATAATAATCTTTACAGTGGAAAATTTTAAAATACAATATTAGAGTCTAACCTAAATTCAGCATGGACAGTTATAAACCATGTCCTTACAAATGCTAAAAACAAAAAAAAATGCAATAGATGTAGCAGATAATAGAATACGTCCATACGATGATGAAGATCTCCAGCTCTCCTCTGGAAACTCCAACCATCTTCAACTAAACCTGAAACTACTCGGATCAGACTCGAGTATTAAAAATACCCGGATCAGGCTTGATAAACCAACGTGAGATACTGGAAATTTTAAATGCATAGGTCATGATGATGATATCAAAACCTTTGAGAAGAAGGGTATCTCATAAGACCATTTTCACAAATAAACACGGACGGGTTTTTACCTTATGATAACCAAAACATTTTTATACCAAAATAAGATTGATATTATTTTTAATGACATTCTTTTAAAAATACTTTTCAAATAAACTTATTCAAATAAGGTATCAATATCCAGACTCAGTCTAAGGGAATTTATCCGGACTGGGTCAACGGAATATATGATACGAAAAGGGGTAGGTGAAATGTTTGCAAGTCATTACAGCTATTTTGGAAATACCATCAAACCCGTAAAGCTCGTATTAGAATTGGATTTTCCAACATGATAGGAAACTACTGGAAAGATCAAGCTGTATCAACGGCTTACGTCCAAGACATAGACGTTGTTATATAACAACAAAAATGGATAAAAGGGGATACAATCTGCGAACAACATCCAAGGACTCAGACTTCGCGCATCCACCATGAGGCCCAGACGTATTTGGTACCTAGGGCTCAAAACATCTGATAACCTAAATAACTACTATACAAAATGCGAGCATACATCTAACCACATAGAATCCTATAGTAACCGGGGTATGAGGCTCGCAAGGCTACGATTACCTTTCATATATCACATATGACATCTCTGAATGCCACATTGTCATTCCATGTCACACGACTGATTTCTAGAAAAGTATAACTTCATGAGCTCGTATGTCTCGGGAAAGGGTGTTAAGCTAAGAGAAGTTGCCTTCTCTGCCACCGACTGATATACATTTATAGAAACCACCCAAATGTGATTTAGAATACAATGTTATTTCTGGGACTGAACGAAGCCGAAGGCACTCTCCTACTACCACTAGTAGCGAGTAGTCCTTGCAATCCGAAAAATCTCCACAACGGGGAGACCACTGTTATAAACAACTCTATAATGGGAGCGACCCAGAGCATGTCAACAAGCAGTCCTCACACTATGAAGATTCTCGGTCTTCAATAATCATCATCTTCCAAATGTCTTCACTTTCGAGCGTATACATTGGTTCGAAGTGGTTTTCGGATAGGGATCTCCCAAATCCGACTCCGGTTCCTTCGAAGCCAATCATCGCTTTAAAAGACGTTAAGTACATATGTGGATATCAATCATCAATCAATTACTTCATCTTTTATTTAAATCAAATATCTTTCTTAGATATACTCTTTTCAATTTATTCCATTTTCTTTTCAAGAGTATATGGAATCATTAAGCCTCATTTATCAAATCATTTGATTTATTTAAACCTTTCTTAAATCATGGAATAATTCCAAATCATTTCCTCTTTTACTTAGGTAAACCTTTCCAAATCATTCTTTTAATCTTAATCAAAGATTTCTTATATTCAAACTATAACTTTTAACTTAGGGAAAATATTCCCAAATCATTCATTAAATCTTAGTCAAAGATTTCTTTCTTAACTTCAAATCATATTCTTGCAAATCGAAGATTTTCATAACAGAGTACTACTGCCACCTTAGATATGGTAAATTTCACCTCCAGGGACTAGTGGCAAATAATCCTACATCATGAAGATCTTTGTCTTCAATATGTTTTATTTTGAAAATTAATTTGAAGGGGTTTTTGGATAGGAATCACCCAAATCCGATCCCAATTCTTCGGATAGGAATAACCCAAATCTGATCCCGGTTCCTTCATACCAATCATCGAATAAAAGATGTTAAGTGGTTAAATAACATTCAAAGAATTTGTTTCTTTTCTTTTATCTTGGAAAAACTTAAATATGATCTTTTAGAGCATCGAGCCTTTCCTTCAATCTTTTCCACCCCTCATCTATAAGATAAAGCGACGGCCAGGTAAGTTCAAGGCACTGGTTGCTCCATTCCTAACCTTAGTTACACACCGTGTTTTACCATTTAGCTCTCACAGGCGGGACAAATGTACTAGTTGTTTCCACATACTCAGTTTGTTATTATATTCTGTATTGTTCACTTTTACATAAGTGTTACAAACAATTTCTCTTAACCATTTATTTAAACTCTTATTAAAACTTCCAAATCATCTTTACATTACTTATTTATTCCTTTAAAATCATTCACAAAAGATTTAGGAAAGCATTGTTAAGTTTAAAACTGTATTTCAAAAGTTATTTAAAACTGCTGCGAAAAGCGTTGCGAAAGGTGTTGCAAATAGTGTTTTAAAAGCTATATTCTTCAAAACGACTTTTGTATCATTTAGAAATCCATATTTTGAACTTAAATCTCTTTTAAAACATTTTAAAAGATTTATAAAATTTATTTCATATTTTTAATCATTTAAAAATATCATTTATAAAAAATGGTTTTTTGGATTCCGAACTGCAAAACCGTGATGTTTTTAGAAAATTGTTTTGGACATATTTCAAACTCCACTTGATGAAATCTTGATTTTATTTCTTTGTTGGAAAACTACTATCATTGTGGACCAAAGAATTTTATTTCGAAGAAATCTGACTTATAAATCAGTCTCTACGATAATTTGAAGTTACGTGTCGAAATTAACGAACTGCCGCTACGCGACGAGCTCGATTTTGACCAATTTTGTGAATTGCTTAGGAACTTGTCCGAAACACTTTAAATTTGTTTTAAACCATATTTAAACTATTTTAACTTATTTAAAACAATATTTTCATCATTTCAATCTCATTTTTCATTTCATTTCATTTCATTTCACTTCATATTATAATATTATATTGTTATAATATCATTTTCAATCTTTTTAGATTATTTAAAATCATTAAGAGGCTAAATAACTTCCATACACATACTTGTATGGATTTAATTCTCATTTAATTAATTATGGTTAATTATTAATCATTTCACTTATCATTTATCAAACAAGTTATCAACCACATAAACAATCATAT
This sequence comes from Allium fistulosum, assembly GCA_030737815.1. Taxonomy (NCBI): domain Eukaryota; kingdom Viridiplantae; phylum Streptophyta; class Magnoliopsida; order Asparagales; family Amaryllidaceae; genus Allium; species Allium fistulosum. Next base: position 98,570,101 of record CM060906.1, on the reverse strand, counting down.
AATCAACCAATTTTGCATCCAAGTTATCAAACATTCAAATATTATTCAAGAGTTTTAATGGACATATTAAAATAGTTATAAGGATGATTTAACTTTAGATAAACATTGAGTACTCATGATTAGTTCCACTCCACCAATCTTTTCCATAGACTTTCCATTTGATTCTAGCAGCACTTCCTTCTCTTTTTCTAGCTCCGAAGCTTCTAAACTTGCTTGCTTTCCTCTAAATGGGCTCGGCTTGGACTTGTGGAGGAGGGAGGTGCACACGACCTAGATTGGGGAGGTTGGAGGAGCTCAGCCTTGGCTTGGAGGTGGTGGCCGTGAGTTGTAGGTGGAAAACGAGGTGGTTTGCACTAAATTTTGAAGTGGAATACTTTATTTTCTCTTTACTTTTTTTAATATATTTTTTATTATTTTCCTAAGGCATGGAAGCCATTAGAGAAGCTTTTAGAAACCTTGAGAAAGGACGAAGAAGATGTTGAAATGTGTAAAAGAAAGTGGAAGGATGGTGGTCTATTTATAGTTGAAGTTTGCTACACAAATTACCTTATTACCCCTAACCAAAAAGACCAAAATACCCTCCATATCAAATCAAATTTTGTCTCCTTTAAGTACACTAAAACACTCTTTCCAATGCATGACTGAACATATATTAAATGTATATTTGATACGAAAAGGAAGTTTATAAATGTGATGTGAAGTTTATGTAATAATTATGTTTAAAGCAAACATGGATGTGACATTCATTAATGGTGATTAGATATTTAAGTAAATATAATGTTAAATTTAAATCTTCATTAGTCAAATCAAATCTTACTTAATTACACATCAAATCAAAGGATTTTCTAACTTTATTTTACAAAAGTAAGCCATTTTTGTCTTTTTGTGCTTACTTTTTCTTAATTGTTTGCTAGAAGTTTCTAACCTTGTTTAGTCAAAATAAACTAGATTAGTGAATTAATTAATACTTATCTATTTGAATATATGTTCCTATATAAGAAAATAAAGGTGCGACAACGTTGCAATAACTTTTAATCGACAAAACGTTGATTTTCGACAAAATGTTTTACGGTCACATTTTGATGTTTTAGTTAAACTATTTATTTATGTAAACCAAATTTAAAAATAAATTTGTATAATATTATTTATAAATATAAACACTTATAAATTAATTAAAATAATTTATTTAACCATTGAAACTTACTTTTCTGAAATCAACAATTTGTCACTTTTGTCGATATAGGCAAATGTTACTATTTTTGTGTATACTTCTCTTTCCAAATCCTATCTAATATTGTTTGAATCATATAGCCTTACCTATTTTATATTTAAAATAACTTTAAATAGTATATTTTAAAGTGGTCAAATTTTGATCGTTACAGAGTGTTTGCATAATATGGATTTTCCCTGAAGACCTCCTTAGTAAACTGAGATCGATCTTCTTCGAAAAGGATCAAAAGTCACCTTCCGAGCATCGTATATCTCTGGATAAACTATACCATAAAGAAAACCCAACTGACCCAACATCCAAACACCTTTGTGAACAACATGAACCAAGTATCAATAACTCCTCATGTGCAACATATTGAAAACGTACTCTAGATATGGAGTTGATATACCCCCGTGGGTTAGGTAAACTCGGATCATGCATCCTACTCTATCTTTAGTCATATACCGATGCCGATGTCACGTTCAGCATCTCAACACACGATCCATCATCACTCGAATAGATCACGAATCCCCAAATAGATTCCAACATCTCGAATAGATCTACTTCCAAGAGATAGAAACATATCTCAGTCTTAAAGTGGTTTTCGATAAGTAAAACATTTACCAATCCCGGTCTTAAAACCCGGTCTCTTCAAGACAAAGTCGACGAATTTGGTCATATTTAACAACAATGAGAATGATCACATATAGAAATCAAGTCTTTTATACTTATTACGTTTCCAACCTTCTCAACTTCTGCTATCTCGAGATTAAGATTGAAGCTTGATAGGTTAGAGCACTATTGCTTCTACACCTTACTCGAATCATCATTCTCAACTCTCAAAGATAGAAACAAGTATAGTTTGTCGGCTTTCGTGCTAAGTACATGACTAAATATTTTTCATAAACAGATAACGCACAAAACATGAATAACACACACAAAGCACGATCAAGTCACATAAACGAGTTTTAATCTCCCTTTATTTAATTAATCCTTTATTAGTTAAAACCCTTTTTCATTAGTAAAACTCTCATTTAATTAAAATTTCTTTCATTTAATTAACTTCCTTCATTTAATTAAAACTTCCTTATTAATTAAACTTCTTTATTTATTTACCTTTACTATTTAATTAAACTTCTTATTAAACTTTTATATAGATTTTAATTTCTCTTTATAAAAGATACATACACATATTTTACTATTCACATATTACTATTCATTTGTACTCTTCTCTATACTTCAAAAGCATTCATATACTTATTTCATTAGTATAAATCGTGAGAAATGCGGATTACGGATCTCAAGGCTAGAATTAACACTAGAGGGGTAGGGGTGAATAGTGTTTTAAGGAATTACTAATTCTTTTTGAGTTTATATTAATTTGAACACAAATGTATGCAATATTCAGACACAGATATGATCACAGAATCAAACAAAGATGCATATATAAAGTAAAAGCAATAAAGGAAACAACACACCGGATTTTATACCGGTTCGGAGTTACCCTACATCCAGTCCCACAACACAAGTACGAATTTCCTTTCAAAATCAATTCTTACAATTACACCATCGATTTCAAGGCCACGAGGTATATCGCTCCAGATTCACAATCCTCTGGGTAGAGATACTTGATATTACGGGCAACAAGTTCAACCGATTGATTTTCCAGGCTACAATCACACCTTTTCTCGCTCGATTGAATACAAAGAAGTCTATAACTCTGAATAGCACTGGGATGTTGTTGAGATAGTGATAGAGAATCAAACCAAAGATGATCTAGTTAGATTCAATGGTGATTTCAGCAGAGTAACGGTAAAAATGTATATAAAGAAATGTGGAAGAAGAATAGGAGTGAAATCAGAGAAAATATGATTGTAAATTCGTTTAAAACATCCCCTATTTATAGTAGAACAACAGCCATGTCCATTCGTGAAAGGATATGACGAATAGACACTTCCTTTGAAATTCAAACTTTTGAAATAAACTGTCACCTTGTCGACAAGGGGTCCTTGGGGTTGTCGACAAGCCTAAGTTATTTTTGGTAATTTGTTTTTCTTTGAAAATAACTTCTATCTTGTATTAAAATTATTTTAAACTTTATAAATATACTTAACTATAGTTAAAATACATAAATAAGTATAGAGAGTAATATTTTGGTATATATAAAATTTTACTATAATTTTATATTTAAATCTAAGTATAAATATTAAAAGTTAAATATATTATAATTAAAAGATAGTTTAAAACCAAGGATAATTTGATATTGAAAATAAAAATTATTTTGAGGCTAAAAGTATTTTAAAACCAGGATATATGTTTTTGATTTAAAAAGGAAGATTTTGAAAACAAGATATAATTTTGTAAAACATTTGAGTAAAAGTTAGTGGACACAAAGCAATGTTCCACTAGATTTTTCGTAGGTTCCATCTTACTTAGGGTTTCATCCCTTTAACGGGCTCGAAGTGGATTCCATTCCACGAATAAAATGGATTTTTAAGATGTCAGTGCTTTTCTAGGAGTTTTAACAAAATTCCTAACTAAATTACTTATCTTGAAATCTTGAACTCTTGATAATCTTGATACTCATGAGTCTTGAATCTTGATATCTTCGATCTTGAGTTCATCAGTTCTTGAATCTCTATACTGTACAGTCTTCATTCTTTGGTACCTGTGTATATATCCTGCATATACATATATATCTAAACAATAATGTTAGTATTTATATTTTATAACCTTACTCTAAGGTTGTTGTCATCAAAACCAACTTCTCAGGGACTAACAATCTCCCCCTTTTTGATGATGACAACCTTTGTTTATAAAATATTACTTCTATCCTAATAACTCCCCCTAAAACTAATAACTCCCCCTTAATCTATGCTTAACTATCCTATTTTATACTTCTCCCCCTTTGTCATCAACAAAAACAAAGTTTAAATCTATACAACTCCTCCTTAATCTAATACTATATTACATGTGAGTATAATGATAGTGTTATCATAAATAATCAACACTTAATTCTGAAACTAAAACTTAGCCCTTAATAACTAACTCTCCTAACTAAGAAAAAGGTTGAATTTTTGTTTGATTTGGAGGAGGAGGCCATTGTTTTAATGTTTTCAGAAGTTAGAATAGAGAAAGAACAGAAAGAATGAACAAAATTTCGAAATAAGAAGAATATATAACCACCCATTTGAATTTTGGTGGGAAAATTTCAAAAGAAAAAAATTCGTTATATGTCGACAGGGGTAAAGGAGGGTTGTCGACAAGGTAGTTATATTTTTTCTATTTGATTTAATTTAATTTAATTTTAATTATACTTGTTATATATTTATATTATATATTTCAGTTATTGAACAAATACCTAATTCTCTTCTTAATTTAGTAATATAGATTCATTTGAGGATTTTGTTAAGATATCAGCAATTTGATTCTCGGAATTGATATAATCGAGAGTAATTACTTCCTTACTTATATTATCTCTGAGAAAATGATGTTTGATATCAATATGTTTAGTTCGAGCATGATGAGTAGGATTTTTGGATAAATTTATTGCACTAGTATTATCACAATAAATTGGTGATTTTGAGATATTTAAACCAAAATCTTTTAAAGTTTGTTGCATTTATATTACTTGAGAACAAGCCAAAGCAGCAGAAATATACTCTGCTTTGGTTGTTGATAAAGAAACTGTGTTTTGCTTTTTACTAAACCAGGAAACCAGAGAATGCCCCAAAAAGTGACAAGTTCCACTTGTACTTTTTCGGTCTGATTTACAACCAACATAGTCAACATCACAGTAAGATATTAATTCAAAAGAATCATTTTTAGGATAAAATAAGCCATAATCAAAGGTGTGTTTAACATATCATATGATACGTTTTATAGCTTTTAAGTAGGTCTCTTTAGGTTAGGATTGATATCTTGCACATAGACAAACACTATGCATAATATCGGGTCTACTAGCAGTGATATAGAGTAGTGATCCAATCATTCCCCTATATAATTTTTGATCTACATCTTTCGAGAGATCTTCTTTACTTAGGTATTCATTGGTTGCCATGGGAGTGGGTTTTCCACTTACAATAGTCAAACCAAATTTACTAAGTAGGTCTTTAGCATATTTTTCTTTACTGATAAAGATACCATTATTTAATTGTTTTATTTGAAATCCTAGAAAGAAGTTTAATTCACCTATATGACTCATCTCAAACTCTTTTGTCATTATTTCAGAAAATTCTTTATTCATTTCAAAATTAGTTGACCCGAAAATAATATCATCTACGTAAACTTGTACTAGTTGAATATCATTTTTATTTCTTTTAGTGAAAAGAGTATTATCTACTTTACCAATTTCAAAGTTTGATTGTAATAAGTAAGATCTTAGTCTATCATACCAGGCTCTAGGAGCTTGTTTTAGACCATATAGATCTTTCTTAAGTTTGTAAACATGATTTGGTAATTTTTCATCTTCCAAAAGTGGTGGTTGTTCAACATATACTTCCTCTTTTACAAATCCATTTAAAAAGGCACTTTTAACATCCATTTGAAATAATTTGAAATTATTATGATTTGTGAAAGCAAGTAGAATCCTAATGGCTTCTAATCTTGCTACGGGAGCAAAGGTTTCGTCACAATCTATTCCTTCTTCTTGACAATAACCTTGAGCGACTAACCGGGCTTTATTTCTAACGACATCACCTTGTTTATTCATTTTATTTTTATAAACCCATTTAGTTCCAATTATAGTTTTATTTTCAGGTCTAGGAACAAGTTCCCAAACATCATTTCTAGTGAATTGATTTAGTTCTTCTTGCATAGCCAAAATCCATGAATCATCAGTTGATGCTTCTTTTGGATTTTTGGGTTTAATAGTTGATATAAAGGCTACATTGCTCATTTTACTTAGTTGATTTCTAGTTGTAACAACAGAATGCATATCTCCTAGTATATTTTCTATAGGATGATCTTTTAAAAGTTTAATCATTTTATTAGGATGATTAATTTCATTATTAGTTTCAGTTGACCCCTGATTTTGAGTAATTAAATCCTCTGCATCATTTGTATCTTCAAAATTTTTGAGATTTTCATCGAATGAAACATGCATTGTTTCTTCGATGGTGTTAGTTCTTAAATTAAACATTCTGTATGCTTTACTTCTATTAGAATATCCGATAAAGATACCTTTGTCGGATTTAGGATCAAATTTATCTAAGTTATCTTTTGTATTTAAAATAAAACATTTACTTCCAAAAATTCTAAAATAAGATACCATAGGTTTCTTTCCGTGAAGAAGTTCATTAGATGTCTTATCAGTTAAAGGTCTAATTAAAATTCTATTTAAAATATAACAGGCGGTAGCAACTGCTTCTGCCCAAAAATGTTTTGGTAATTTACTATCTGAAAGCATAGTTCTCGCACACTCTTGAACCGTCCTATTTTTACGTTATACTACTCCGTTTTGTTGTGGAGTTCTTGGAAATTAAAAATTGTGAGTTATTCCCTTTTTATTGCAGAATTCCTTAAACTTTTCATTTTCAAATTCACCACCGTGATCACTACGAATGGTTATAATTTTTACAGAAAGTTGATTTTGAATCCTTTTTGTAAAGTTCTTAAAACTTTCAAAAGTATCACTTTTATGTTTCAAAAATATTGTGCATGTAAATATAGAATAATCATCTACAATTACAAAAACATATTTACTGTGATTTATTGACTAAATTTGATATGGACCAAATAAATCAAGATGAAGTAATTCAAGAGGTTTTGAAGTTGAAATCATATCTTTTAATTTAAAGGAACTTTTTCTAATTGACATGCATCACATAAACTATCTACTTTAAAATTCATTTTAGGGAGACCTCTTACTAGATCATGTTTTGACAGTCTAGATAAAAGTTTGAAATTCAAATGCCCAAATCTCTTATGCCAAATCCAAGGGTCACTTGTATTTGCCAAAAGACACATGTTATCATTTGAAACTTTCATACTAAGAATATAAATATTCTTTTTCCTAATTCCCTCAAATATTATAGTTGAATTATTATCTTCAATGTGACACTTATCTTTTTCAAATTTAATTTTATATCCTTTATCGCAAAGTTGAGTAATACTTAGCAGATTATGTTTCAGATTCTTAACTAGCAAACATTAGTAATAATAGGAGTTTCAGAGTTACCGACATTGCCGATGCCAATCACATATCCTTTTGAGTTGTCTCCAAAGTTAACCAGTCCTCCGTCTTTGTATATTATATCATTTAGCATATACAGATTACCAGTCATGTGTCTAGAGCATCCACTATCGAGTATCCATTTATTCTTTTTGATCTGCATAATTTGTCCATTGTGGATTGATTCCTCAACACCCATAAAACATGTTTCCAACACATCATACAATTTTGGTAGACAACTTGAATTTGAATATCGATTATATGCAGACTCATGAGACAGTGATGATCTGAATATTTCTAAACAAGTATTAACAAGTTTTTCAAACATAGCCATTTTAAAAGCTTTTTCAAAATTCATATTATGAAACTTGGAAAACCTTGCTCCGATACCAAATGTGAGAAATGAGGATTACGGATCTTAAGGCTAGAATTAACACTAGAGGGAGGGGGGTGAATAGTGTTTAAGGAATTACTAATTCTTTTTGAGTTTATATTAATTTGAACACAAATGTATGCAATATTCAGACACATATATGATCATAGAATCAAACACAGATGCAAATATAAAGTAAAAGCAATAAAGGAAAGAACACACTGGATTTTATACTGGTTCGGAGTTACCCTATATCCAGTCCCGCAACACAAGTAAGGATTTCGTTTCAAAATCAATTCTTACAATTACACCCACAATTTCAATGCCACGAGGTACACCGCTCCAGTTTCACAGTCCTCTGGGTAGAGATACTTGATTTTACGGGCAACAAGTTCACCCGATTGATTTTCCAGGCTACAATCACACCTTTTCTCACTCGATTGAATATAAAGAAGTCTATAACTCTGAATAGCATTGGGATCTTGTTGAGATAGTGATAGAGAATCAAACCAGAGATGATCTAGTTAAATTCAATGGTGATTTCGGCAGAGTAATGGTAAAAAATTATATAAAGAAATGTGGAAGAAGAAGAGGAGTGAAATCAGAGAAAATATGATTGTAAATTCGTTTAAAACAGCCCCTATTTATAGTAGAACAACAACCATGTCCATTCGTGAAAGGATATGACGAATAGACACTTCCTTTGAAATTCAAACTTTTGAAATAAACTGTCACCTTGTCGACAAGGGGTCCTTAGGGTTGTCGACAAGCCTAAGTTATTTTTGGTAATTTGTTTTTCTTTGAAAATAACTTCTATCTTGTATTAAAACTATTTTAAACTTTACAAATATACTTAACTATAGTTAAAATACATAAATAAGTATAGAGAGTAATATTTTGGTATATATAAAATTTTACTATAATTTTATATTTAAATCTAAGTATAAATATTAAAAGTTAAATATATTATAATTAAAAGACAGTTTAAAACCAAGGATAATTTGATATTGAAAATAAAGATTATTTTTAAGCTAAAAGTATTTTAAAACCAGGATAGATGTTTTTGATTTAAAAAGGAAGATTTTGAAATCATTTTGAAAACAAGATATAATTTTGTAAAACATTTGAATAAAAGTTAGTGGATACAAAACAATGTTCCACTAGATTTTTCGTAGGTTCCATCCTACTTAGGGTTCCATCCCTTTAACGGGCTCGAAGTGGATTCCATTCCACGAATAAAATGGATTTTAAGATGTCAGTGCCTTTCTAGGAGTTTTAACAAAATTCCTAACTAAATTACTTATCTTGAAATCTTGAACTCTTGGTAATCTTGATACTCACGAGTCTTGAATCTTGATATCTTCGATCTTGAGTTCATCATTTCTTGAATCTCTATACTGTACAGTCTTCATTCTTTGGTACCTGTATATATATCCTGCATATACATATATATCTAAACAACAATGTTAGTATTTATATTTTATAACCTTATTCTAAGGTTGTTGTCATCAAAACCAACTTCTCAGGGACTAACATAAATATATTCACAAATCATTAACAAGATTTACTTACTTTAATATAATCAAAGAGGTTAAAAACAAATGTTATTAAAACATTATTGCTATAAACTCCTTCTCTTTTATAGATGAAACATATAACTTTTCTACCTTTATTTCAAAAGATTCCATACTTGTTATTGTTATTAAAATTTCATTATTAAAGTTCTAATATTTATAATATTTTTCCACTTTAAAATATAATTCAAGAGTTTAAAAAAATGTTACTAAAACATTGTTTACTACAAACCCAAAACACTTCACACTTAATCAGTTTCTTTAAAACTCCATTTTTAAGATCTAGTTACTTTTATAAGGGCTTAAAACAAATGTTACTCAAACATTGTCACAACAACTCAAAACTATTCACTTATAATTATCTTTAAATTACTTATAATTAAATTCCTAATTATAATTAATAAGGATTGAAAACAAATGTTACTCAAACATTTGATACTACAACCCAAAATCATTTACCTAGAGTTACCTTTAAAGTATTCATCATTATATATATCTAATTATATTCCTAAGTATAGTTAATAAGGTTTAAAAAAATGTTACTAAAGCATTGTTTACTACAACCCAAAACCATTTACATCTTTAAATTATTTATTTTAAAGATCAAAGCATATCCACACTTGTTAATTAAGGCAACAAACTTTTAATTGAACTTTTCAAAATTATTTTAATTTAATTGTTGAAATCCAAACTTCCTCTACTACATTTATAAATACTCAATGTTAGTATCAAAATGTGGCACCAACACTCATGGGATTATGTAGAGAATAAAAGTGAAGAAAAGCAAATGAAAATGAGCAAAATAGAACAATGCACATTTATTATGGTTCGGCTAATCGTTGCCTCCATCCACTTGAGATTGTTTTTGATGATACCGCTGTTTTACAAGTGCTATTCTTAATTTTAGGTACCACTCCATAGGCAATTACAAAAAAGTATATAAAATTTGCTAGAAAGTGAAAAGATCCTCGAAATGGTGCCCCCTATGCCTATTTATCACTGCAGGTCGTTGGGAAATGCTCCAACACGTCCTCCTCCACGTTCTTCGTGATCTCTTGGCGATTGCTTAAGATGGAACATGGCTAGCTTGGTAAGTTGAGTAGATCGGCGATCCATAGCCATGGATCGGTACCGATCCATGAAACTTCATCATGGGTTGGTTTAAACTCTTTGAAATAGAGCGATTCTTTATTAGCTTCATGATTTCCAAATTGTTGGCACTATTATAAGCTTGTTTTTAAGTCCAAGCAATAGATCGATAGATGACTAGAGTTGTTGATGTCCAGTGTTTGAAGCTTTCGATATCAAATGAAGTAAAAACGATCGATGGAGTTTGCTTCTAGCATCAAGACTTGTTAGTAGAAGGAAATTAGATTTATTTTGGAGAGGTTCTATGGATCGGTACCGATCCGTCACTTTGATGGATTGTGCTATGGAACTTTTGGAATGGCCTTGTTTTTATCTCACGATCTTGGTTGTAGTTGATTTTTGGACTTTACGGCCATCTCTCTGGGTCTTTGCCTTGATAACTTTCAAGTTCAATTCATCCCGTTTGTCTTGATATTGCTTTGTCAAAAGGCCGGATAACACTTACCCCCCAAAGTACATCATGTTTCAAACACTATGCGCTTTGAATTGAGACAAGTCAGGATTGGCTTATTGTACTCCAATATGTATTCTGAATAGTTGTTATCCTTTTTTTGGACCTTTTTAGTGAAGTGTCGTGTCTTTAGCCATTCATTACGATGCTTCGTGTGACGAACCAAAAATTTTAGACCTTCGAAAATCGACACTAATACGTCCACTGTATTGCGTACTGAGCAATCGAATGCCGAAAAACCCGAATGTCAGGGGAAAATAAGAAGGAAGAAGTGAAGAGAAGAGAAGAGAAAAGAAGAAGAAGATTAGAAAGAAACTACAAGAGAAAAGAAGAAGAAAAGAGAGATAGAAACTAAAAACAAACACAGAATCCCACAATCGCAGCAGAACAACATATAATATAATATCAACGAGCTTTACAAAAGAGAAACTATAATCTTTAATATACATCAATCAGAGTACAACAATCAAATCATAATCATTAGCCCAGATAGTTGTAATAACCCATCCTCACAAATGCTGACAATTTAAACAATAATGCAGTGGAAAATAAACAAATACGTGAATACGACCAGAAAGTCCTCCAGCTCGTCTGCTGAAGCTCCAAAGCATCCAAATCTAAATCTCTAAATATGCTCGATCTGACCCGAGCATTAAAAGGGAAGAACGCCCAGACCAGTTTGGTAAACCAACATGAGAAAACACATCTTTAATTTATTTTAAAGTTATAAAACTTTTCTTTATCAAACAAAGGTATCTCGTAAGACCAAGCCACACATTAACACGAATGTGTTTTTATCTTATGATAACCAAAACATTTCATATCAAATCATCTGATATTATAATCTTGTATAGTATACAAATAATAATTAATCATAGCTGAAATTGTTACCATTATTAAATTTCAGAATATGTTAGGCTCTACAGACAAAATGGCAGGCACATATTGGAGAATGGATTCCATACAAATGACAAGGTAAGGGACTACCTTCTGACAATACACCTCTAGAAAAATGCACCTACGGTGCAGATACTGAACTCCTAAACCAACATAGAACCTGCCTACCCCTACGTTGGATAGTACCGAATATGACATCACCTCGGTCATTCCCGACCTATCTGTGGCCACAACATACAAATACTTGATGTATAGATAATAATCTAGAAAGGTGATGACCATATCTGATGCAGCGCAATCTACCAACTCACCAGATTTGAGTCGTACAGAAATTTTAGGTCGCTCACGACCTAGTGAAATCTTAGGTCGTTCACGACCTAATGAAGGTCGCATGCAAGTTAATGAGATCAGTGTTAAGGAAGGCAAACAACTAAGCGAGATAAGTGAACAAGCATTAGGTCGCTCCGATCTTTCGAATATGGATTGGAACGAGTTACGACCTATGTTAGGTCGTGGAGAAATGTTACGACCTATGTTAGGTCAGGGAAGCGGGTTACGACCTATGTTAGGTCGCGGAGAAATGTTATGACCTATGTTAGGTCGCGAAAGCGGGTTACGACCTATGTTAGGTCGCTGATGTGTATGAAGCAAGATTTCCTGAAGCAATGTTTTAGGTCGCTCGACCTTATGCCACTGGAAGTTAGGTCGCGAACGATCTAACTATAGGTCGCTCAACTTTAGGTCGCTCGAAGAATTCCAGAAGCCTTGTTTTTAGGTCGCGTGAAGAATCCTGAAGCCGCATTAACTTCTTAGGTCGTGTGCGTTGTATTTTAGGTCGTTATGTTGTATTTCTTATGTCGTTGTGTGTTGTAATTGTTATGTCGTTAACGACCTATGTTAGGTCGCGTGTGCCTGTATATGCTGAGTCGTTGTATTGTGATGTTGTAACTGTTGTATTAAGTCGTGAGGATACTGTTTGTTATGTCGCGTGTTGTAAGTTGATAACTCGTATGATGTTGTTGTTAGGTCGTATGAGTTAGGTCGTAAGTCGTAAGTTGCGGCCCTGTTTTAGGTCGCATATTGTTAGGTCATTCATGACCTAAGTGTTGTCAAGTGTTGTAAGTGTTGTGTTGTAAGCCTATAAATAGGCGAGTTGTGTCATTTGTAATAGTTTAGTTAATTTTGAATAAAAAATTTGTTTGTGTGCTTTGTGCCACTTCTCAAATTGGTAGTTGAGTGTGATCTCCTATCTCCACTTTCGGCATTCGAGTGCGCTCGAATCAACGATCGCTGAAGCCGATTCACGGAATCTAGTGCGCTAGATCAACATACGAAGAATCGTAGATCTCTAAACACGGTATCGTGCGCGATCAACGTGTTTGAGTTAGCTAGAATCCGGTATCTTGGATCAACGGATTTGGGCCATTTGGTATCTTCAATTCCCCGATTGCTACTTTCACCGATTCATCATTTTTGTTATCCGCTACTGCATCATTTGGTATCGGAGCTAGACTTAGCCAATCATAGCTAAGCCGAGTCTTGGAGCCAATTCTTATTGAAGAATTTGAGGAGTTAGTGAAGCCATGCATCATTTTTTTGATCAAGGCCGAAAATTAAAGTTTTTGAAGAGTCAATCATGCCGCCGAGAAGAGCTAATCGCCATCAGAATGTTGAAGCGTTGTATAGAAGAGAAGAAGCTGAGCAAATGGAACAACGCATCAATGAAAAGTTTGATGAAGGCATTGGGAAGTTAGAGAAACTGATGAATGATATGAATCAAGGACAAAGGAGGAGATCGCCAGTCTCAAACCATGGAGGAAACAGAGTTTCGCCATCGGTTACGGAAGCGAGGAGGGTGTCGCCGCAATCTTATCGAGAAAGAAGAGAATCTTCAGTTTACTTGAGAAGAGAACATCATGAGTATCGAGATGAAGAGAGAAGAACTCCATGTGAGTTTGAACATGAACCATACCGTGATGATGACAGACAAAGTAGAAGAGATATGCGAGATCATAGGAATGTGGGTGGTCGAGATCGTTATCGAAGTACATCTGTTTTTGATGAAGATGGTGGTAGAGGTAGTGTTCATTCTCGAGATCGAGACCAAGTACGAAATGCATATCGGGATGTTGAGGATGATCGACGATGGGAGTCGGGGATGAAAACTGAAATTCCAGAATTCAAGGGTAGAATGGTGGCTGAAGAGTTTTTGGATTGGTTGTCTAATGTGGAAGAAATTTTTGACTTTAAGGAGGTTCCTGAGCATCGAAGAGTTAAGTTGGTCGCTACATGTTTGAAAGGAAGAGCTATGGCATGGTGGTAGCAAACTAAACTAACACGGGAAAGAATGGGGAAGTCAAAGATTGAATCATGGGATAAGATGAAGAAGTTGATAAAAGCTACATTCTTGCCGTATAACTATCAGTCTCTTATGTATCAACGATTGCAGAATCTGAGGCAGAGAACGAAGTCTGTGAATGATTATGCGGATGAATTTTATCAATTAATTGCGAGGGATGATATTATGGAGACGGAGGAGCAGTTGACAGCTAGATTTGTTGGAGGGTTGAGAATGCAGATACAAGATATGGTGAATATGTTTGATCCCAGATCTGTTGCTGAAGCACATCAAAAAGCTATCGCTTGGGAGAAGCAAGGTAGGAGAGGTGGTGGTGTGTTTACAAATTCTAACAATCCAATGAAAGGGGCTAGTAGCAATGCGAATGTTTCAAAGGCTGTTGCAAAACCGGTTGTTAATGAAGTCGCTAAGACCAGAATCAATAGTGGTATCAAATGCTTCAATTGTCAGGAGATTGGACACAAAAGCAATGAATGTACGAAGCCAAAGAAGCGAGCGATGATTGCTGAGGCTGAGGAAGATGAGGTAGAAGCTGAATGTTCTAATTCACTACATGATGAGGAGGAAGAAAATGTGTCGAGAGATGAAGGGTATTCATTGATGATGAAGAGGTTGTGTTTAACACCATAACAGGAGGAGGAAACTAGCTGGTTGAGGAGTAACATCTTTCAATCAACATGTACTATCTTGGGAAGGGTTTGCAAGTTTGTTATTAATGCAGGAAGTTGCGACAATATTATCTCTACAGAAGTTGTGAAGAAGTTAGCATTAAAGACTGAGAAGCATCCAAAACCTTACAAGTTAGCTTGGTTGAGAAAAGGTGGGGAGGTGAAAGTTGGACGAAGAGCTTGTGTTAATTTTTCAATTGGGAAGAAATACAAAGATGAAATTTGGTGTGATGTTGTGGACATGGACGTATGTCATCTGTTGCTGGGGAGACCGTGGCAGTATGATAGGGCTGTGCAACATGATGGTCGTACTAATAGTTATAGTTTCATGTTTGAAGGTACTAAAATCACTTTAATTCCTAAGAAGCGACAACAAGAAGAAAGCAAGTTGGAGGAGATTGAAGAACTTAAAACTTTGCTATCTTTGAAGGAGTTTGTTAAAGAAGTCGAAGAGGAGCCTGAAGTATTTTTGTTGATTGGACGTGAGAGTAATGAAGTGGTTGAGATTCCTGAAAAAGTAAAACCAGTGCTGGGAGAATTTGACGATGTATTTCCTGAGGAGCTACCAACGGAGTTACCGCCGTTGAGAGACATTCAACATCAAATTGACCTTGTTCCAGGAACTGTGTTACCTCATAGACCACACTACAGAATGAGTCCAAAGGAACACGAGGAGTTGAGAAGGCAAGTGGAAGAGTTGCTTGAACAGGGGCGTGTACAGGAAAGTTTAAGTCCTTGTGCGGTGCCAGCTTTGTTAGTGCCAAAGAAGGATGGAATGTGGAGGATGTGTACTGATAGTCGGGCACTGAACAAGATTACAGTGAGATACAAATTTCCTATGCCTCGACTGGATGACTTGTCGGATCAACTTAGTGGAGCTACTATCTTTTCGAAGATCGATTTGAAGAGTGGTTATCATCAAATTTGAATTAGACCAGGAGACGAATGGAAGACAGCGTTCAAGACGAGAGAAGGATTATATGAATGGCTGGTTATGCCGTTTGGTCTTTCGAATGCACCTAGTACATTTATGCGGGTGATGAATCAGATCTTTAGACCATTTATTGGGAAATTTGTGGTGGTGTATTTTGATGATATACTGATATATAGTAGAAGCTCAGAAGAACACTTGCATCATTTGAGAGAAGTGTTGATGATACTGCGACAGAAACAATTTTATGCTGCAACGAAGAAATGCGTGTTCATGACGCATAGTGTTTTATTTTTGGGATATGTTATTTTAGAAGGAGGTATACAGGTGGATCAGAATAAAGTTGAAGCAATCAGAAATTGCCCACAACCCAGGACGATAACAGAAGTTAGAAGTTTTCATGGTTTAGCATCCTTCTATCGAATATTTATTCCATACTTCAGTAGCGTGATGACACCAGTTACTGATTGTATGAAAGGAAAACAATTTTCATGGTCGGAGGAAGCAGGAGTTGCTTTTGAGAGAATCAAGGAACTATTGACGACAGCACCAATTCTAATATTACCAGATTTTCAATTGTTGTTTGAATTACATACTGATGCATCTAAAGTTGGGATTGGAGGGGTGTTGAGTCAAAAAGGACGACCTAATGCATATTTCAGTGAGAAGTTATCGGGAGCAAAGATGAGATATAATACTTATGATGTGGAATTTTATGCTATTGTGCAAGCTGTGAAACATTGGAGACATTATTTGTTTCATAAAGAATTTGTTTTATATACTGATCATGAGGCGTTGAAGCATATGCAGGGACAGGACAAGATTGCAGCTAGGCATGCTTCGTGGATCGCATACCTACAACAATTTACATTTGTGGTGAAGCATAAGTCGGGAATTACGAATCGCGTGGCAGATGCATTAAGTCGAAGGAATCATTTGTTGACTACAATGAAGGTTGAGGTGACAGGGTTTGATGTGTTGCCAGAATTGTTTGTTGATGATCCTTATTTTGCAAAGCTTGTTAATGAAGTCGAGAAGGGAAAGACAGATGAGTTTGTATTGGTGGATGGTTTTCTTTTTAAGGGAAATCGATTATGTATACCGGAGTGCAGCTTACGAATGAAGATTGTGAAGGAGTTGCATGAGGAAGGTCATGTGGGTAGAGATCGTACTTTGCAGTTGATTTCTGAATCATATTTTTGGCCGTCTATGAGAAGAGAAGTTGAAAGATTTGTGGAGAGATGTCATATTTGTCAAGTTTCCAATGGGACAGCGACGAATGCTGGATTATATATGCCATTACCTGTGCCTACTAGACCATGGGTTGATGTGAGTATGAATTTTGTTTTGGGTTTGCCTAGAACTCAAAGGGGGAATGATTCTATATATGTGGTGGTGGATTGATTTTCCAAGATGGCACATTTTATCGCTTGTAAGAAGACAGCTGATGCCGTCCGTATTGCTCAGTTATTCTTTAAAGAGGTGTATCGATTGCATGGGCTACCTGAATCTATTGTTTCTGATCGGGATACTAGATTTCTAAGCCATTTTTGGTTAAGTTTGTGGAAGATGGTTGAAACGAAGTTGAATTTCAGTAGCGCCTATCATCCGCAAACAGATGGGCAAACGAAAGTGGTGAATAGATCATTGGGAAATTTATTGAGATGTCTTGTGAAAGATAATTTGAAGAGTTGGGATATGAAATTATGTCAGGCAGAGTTTGCACATAATCATGCTGTTAATCAAAGTACTGGGTTCAGTCCGTTTCAAGTTGTATATTCAGCAATTCCAAAGGGACCGTTGGATTTGACGACAGTGCCATATCAGAAGGGAGTTGTTAAGCGAGCTGATGATTTTGTGACTGAGCTGCGGGAGTGCCACAGAACTGTTTATGAACGATTGCTTGCATCAAATGAGAAGTATAAACAACTGGCAGATAAAAAGCGAAGGATTGTGAATTTCAGAGAAGGTGATTTGTTTTACGCTTTGTTGACAAAAGATTGTTTTCCAGTGGGAACGTACAATAAATTGAAGGCACGAAAGATTGGTCCAGTGGAAATTTTGAAGAAGATAAATGATAATGCGTATCAGTTGAAATTGCCGGATCATATTCACACTGTAGACGTTTTCAACGTCAAATACCTGATTCCGTATCATGGAGATGAGCTTGTTGTGGAATAGGAAGGTGCAAATTCGAGGTCGAATTTTTGCCAACCGGGGGAGGATGATGCAGTGCAATCTACCAACTCACCAGATTTGAGTCGTATAGAAATTTTAAGTCGCTCACGACCTAGTGAAATTTTAGGTCGCTCACGACCTAGTGAAATCTTAGGTCGTTCACGACCTAATGAAGGTCGCACGCGAGTTAATGATATCAGTGTTAAGGAAGGCAAACAACTAAGCGAGATAAGTGAACAAGCATTAGGTCGCTCCGATCTTTCGAATATGGACTGGAACGAGTTACGACCTATGTTAGGTCGCGGAGAAATGTTACGACCTATGTTATGTCGCGGAAGCGGGTTACGACCTATGTTAGGTCGCGGAGAAATGTTACGACCTATGTTAGGTCACGAAAGCGGGTTACGACCTATGTTAGATCGCTGATGTGTATGAAGCAAGATTTCCTAAAGCAATGTTTTAGGTCGCTCGACCTTATGCCACTGGAAGTTAGGTCGCGAACGATCTAACTTTAGGTCGCTCGAAGAATTTCAGAAGCCTTGTTTTTAGGTCGCGTGAAGAATCCTGAAGCCGCATTAACTTCTTAGGTCGTGTGCGTTGTATTTTAGGTCGTTATGTTGTATTTCTTATGTCGTTGTGTGTTGTAATTGTTATGTCGTTAACGACCTATGTTAGGTCGCGTGTGCCTGTATATGTTGAGTCGTTGTATTGTGATGTTGTAACTGTTGTATTAAGTCGTGAGGATACTGTTTGTTATGTCACGTGTTGTAAGTTGATAACTCGTATGATGTTGTTGTTAGGTCGTATGAGTTAGGTCGTAAGTCGTAAGTCGCGGCCCTGTTTTAGGTCGCATATTGTTAGGTCGTTCATGACCTAAGTGTTGTCAAGTGTTGTGTTGTAAGCCTATAAATAGGCGAGTTGTGTCATTTGTAATAGTTTAGTTGATTTTGAATAAAAACTTTGTTTGTGTGCTTTGTGCCACTTCTCAAATCGGTAGTTGAGTGTGATCTCCTATCTCCACTTTCGGCATTCGAGTGCGCTCGAATCAATGATCGCTGAAGCCGATTCACAGAATCTAGTGTGCTAGATCAACGTATGAAGAATCGTAGATCTCTATTCACGGTATCATGTGCGATCAACGTGTTTGAGGTAGCTAGAATCCGGTATCTTGGATCAACGGATTTGGGCCATTTGGTATCTTCAATTCCCCGATCGCTACTTTCACCGATTCATCATTTTTGTTATCCGCTGCTGCATCAATATCCTTATGGGAGCGACCGACATAGCCTTACCACTCTACCATGTTTCTGTCATTTCCGGGTGATGAGGCTAGAGGTAACGATTACCTTTCACATAGCACATTTCACTTTGAATGCCACATTTCCATTCCATGGTCACATAACTGATTTCTACAAACATATAACTCCTGAGCTCGTATGTCTCAGGAAAGGGTGTTAAGCTAAGAGAAGTTACCTTCTCCACCACCAAACAGATGATACGTTCATAGAGATCAATCAATGTAATTAGAAATGCTACGTCAGACATTCGTCCATACAAGTTGTCCAGGAACAAGACAAACCGAAGGTACTCTCCTATTACATCCTATCGAGAATTACCCCCATGGTTAGTAGCGATAAGTCCTTGAATATCATAGATTTTCATAACGAAGCACTACTGCCACCACTAATGTATGATAAGGTAAATTTCACCTCGAGGGACTAGTGACAAGTAGCCCTGCATCATGAAGATCTCCGTCTTCAAAATCATCATCGTGAACCTACACTTTCGAACACATACTTTGGTTCGAAGTGATTCTCAGATAAATCTGACCTCGATCTCTCCGAACCAATAATGATAAAAAGGCCAAATTTGATAGTCGGTTATTTAATGATCAAAGCAACAAACAATATCTAGCACATAAGCAGTCACTAGGTGTGAAGACCCAAATTATTGAGATAAAAATAATTTTGAAAAAAAATGGAAATCGGTTAATAGAAAATATTTAAAGGATAAACAGTTTGAAAATAAATATCAAGGATGAGTGAAAATAAATAAGTAAGTGGATAATTGTTTTCCAATAAATAAACATGAAAATGAGATAACTAAGTATGAATGAATTTTAAAAATTCACATATCTTATATATACTGTATATAAGTAGTCAGGGGTTTAAAGTGATAAAATAAATTCTATGATAATTAAAATATAAGAAACCAGTTTAGTATTGATTGTGCATAAATACATTTTTATAAATCAAGAGAAAATAAATGGGCCGAAATATTAGCAAGGAATCAATATATGTGTGAACACTATAGGTTTAAGGAAATATATAAGGAAGAGAAGCCACATGAAAATAGTGTGAATCATGCAAATAGCATGTACACAGAAAAACAGTAAAGCAAGTGCTTTTACCTGAAATGGAAGTCAAAAAGAAAATGGCATAATTAGCCATAAACATGCATACAAACTTCTCTTATTTTTGTGAGGATAAAATGGGTTTTTCCTCCATTAAAAACCCTAGTTAAATGATTTAAATCAAGGGGGAAGCAGTAGTTTTCTCTGAGGGAAAAACATAAACATATTTTCAAAAAAAAAATAGAAGGGAAGAACTCACACTGTCTTCAAGCTTAAGCATTCTTGGGGAAGAGAAGAGGAAGGTGAGTGATTAATCACCCATGAGATTTAAGGCATTAAGACCCAAGTTAAGGGCAGCCAAATTATTTTATATAAAATCATATTATCTTTTTCTGTTTGATTTCTATTCTCTGAATGAATATATGTTGATCATGGATGCTATTTTGGTTGAACCTTTGATTGAGATTTCAATCTGTTTTGATTTGTTATGGTTGTTTCAATTTTTGCTTTGAAATATAAATAATCAAACATATACCCTGATCATAGAAATGGATTTTATAATCCAGGTTTTATAAGAAAATGAGCTAAATATTTACTGAGAAATAGGGTATCAAAGAAAAATGAAGTAGGCAGTGTGAATAATGAGGTTCATGCTTATGTTTAGTTCATTTAAAAATTGATATGAACAAAGCAATATTATATATATGTGCTGATTTGTTCAGATCATAAGCTAATATGTTTTTATGGGTTTTTCTCAAAAACCATATCCTATGTTCACAGTAAAAATAAATATAGTATTTCATATGACTTCATCAGATTTATGCAAGCAACGGGAAAATTTCTAGAAATAAATATATAAGCAGGTTTTAGAAAATATGATTAAGCAAAAATGACTTTGAAATGAGATGTGCAATTTTGCATGAATGTTTTGTATGTCTGGATGTAATCTTTGAGTGAGTTTAATAATTTTTGACTTATGTAATGAAGGAAAGAACATAAGCATCTTTGGAATTAAAAAGAAAAATTCCTCAGAAAATAAATAAGCGTGGTCTCTAAATTATAAAATAATTTAGGAGTAGTGCCTTGATCTATTCATCATCAGGTGGATGATGGGTATGTGCATGACTTGCTTAAGTCCTGTAGGCCTCTGTGTAAAGGGTTAACAGAACTGAGCCCCTTTGCAATGCACACATGGTGTTCAATGGTAAGAGTTCTGACCAAATAAAATATAAATGAGATTGAGAAATTGAGCTATGGAACTTAGGGAGTTAATCCATAGGAGCATGTGCATGTATGACTGAATGAAGTGAATGGATGAATGCTTGGGTGTATGTTTGTTAGATAAGCTTACATATATACATATACTCATATTTTAATATGAATTTGAATAGCATCACACATATCAGCTCTCTGCATAGTCATAGGAATTTACAAGTTATTTTAATCCTTGATTTCACTCACACCAGAATTTATTTCCGACCCTATTTGTTGCCTTTGCAATATTTGGGGTATCTCATTTTTATCGAGGCAGCTCAAAACATTGCTGCAGGGAAAGATGCATGAGTAGCTTGCTTGCATGGATATTTGAAGAGCTGGTTGAACTTAAAATGTTTAAGAAAAGTAGCAGTATTATTGTAATAAATAAGTTAGGCAAACTCTTTTATATCTTATGTATTTCTCAGAATTAATGCTTGCTTTGTTCACTTGAAAAGGATATGTAAAAACTTAAGTATTATATGTGTGTTTATAAGTTACTAATTTAAGCAACTGATTTTGATGTCCTCTGGTGGATTATGAAGAAGGAAATTATGTCATGTAATCTGATATGTGGACATACTTTCTTTGGCAATGTTTGATTAATTTTAATTATAAAGTTGAAGATGTTTTTGAAAAATCATGTAATAGAATTGTTGGGTGTATGGGCTGAACCTGGTCTTGGCTAACCAGTAAAGCTTGACCATGTTTTATAATTGATATAAGACCATGAAAAAGCTTGAAGTCTTAGCCTGCAAATCTTACTTGAACATCTGATTTCCAATGGAAATTAATATTGCATTGTGTAGTAAAATAAGGTGCATGCTAAATACTTGTAATCTTCACTGCCTCCATATTGAACTGAGCCCTGTTGTCTACCTATTTGATTCAAGTCTGGTTGCATTTTGGTCTTAGACAAGTCAATTGTAGTATGCATTGTCATGTAGTCTTATTTAGGTATTAAGCATGTCCATTATTCCACTGTTTATTGATCACAGTCATTTGTTCTACTACCTGGAGATTCATCAATTGTCTTCACCATATGTTCATCTGAAAGTTTTGCATTGATCTGATTTTTGACATTGCCTTGATCATACTGTCTCCATGTATATGCTAAGCCTTTATTTAGTATGTGTGTTTGTGTTTGCACTTTGCTCAAATGTATTGTTTTCCTCTACTTGGCCTTCAATTTGAGTTTATCACCTTATTATTTATATGATCATTATATACTTAATAAACCAGAATATGAGTATTTTACCTAACATAAAATTGTTGTGTTTGAAATAAGAATCCCAGGCTAAACTAATATGCATGAGTTGTTTTAACACCTTTTATTATTTAAAAAAAACCACAAGTATCAAATGCCTAAATCCCAAAGATTAAATGCATGGGTTGTAAATCCATAAATAAATTAATCTGGGCTATAGAACAAGCTGGGAAATAAAACAAGAAAATAATAAGGGGAAATATTTGAATTAAATATTAAACAAGTTTGAGTTAAAAAAAAAGAAAGAAGATTAAAAAAAAGTAGAAATGGCTATGTGACATACAATCTCTCAAATGTGAGAAATATTGTGTGATTGAATTTCTTTGCTATTTTAATTACTCTGATATGCAAAGAAACATTTATATATCTTCATATATATAAATGACATGATTTGATTTATATACTAATATTTTTATATTGGTAAAATTCTGGATATTGGGAGAATTAATTAAAAGAAGCGATCCTTTGTGTAAAAAAAAACTCAACTAAAAATCACTAAAATAGAGGTTAAGAGAAGTGGGTCATTTCAGTTGGTATCAGAGCTATGTTATCAAAAACATAGCATATATATATATATAAATCTAATCTTCTTATATGGATAAAACTCTAAGGCACAAACCATGAAAAAAACATATATAAAATATTCTCAGCAAGAATGAATTACTGAAATAATTAAATTAGAAACAAGACTAATTGGCTATGCAATTTGAATTGTGAATCATGGTAGGAAGACCACCAAGCACTGGAGCAGGACCCTCTAATGCAACACCATTGGTCAATTTGCAAGATTTAGTGAGGGCATTTAGGGAAGGAGCAGTGCAGAGGGAAGAAAATCCTCATGAGGAGTTAGCTAAGATACTGAAAACATTCTCTAATTTAGGAGGCAAGGATTTTGAAGGCACTAAAGGAGTCATGGGTGTACAAACATGGCTGAGGACCTTAGAAAGAATATTTGCAGATATGCAAATTAATGACCAAAGGAAGAGGCAAATAGCTTCTATAAGGCTCAAGGGAGCAGCACTAGACTGGTGGGAGGTGATCACCACAGGAAGACCAGAAAATGAGATAACATGGGATCAATTCAAGGAGATGTTTGAGGCAAGATTTGTCCCAGTAACAGCTAAGGCAACACTGCTTGAGGAATTCATAAGGCTGAGACAAGGACCAATGAGTGTGACTGAATACACTCAAAAATTTGAGAGCTTGTCTAAGTATGGGACCATGCTCATAGGGAATGAGGAATCAAAGAATTCAAGATTTATTCAAGGACTTAATGCTGGTTTAAGTAGAGCAATGCTACCATACAAAGACAAAACATTTGATCAAGTCATAGATCTCACTCTTTCTTTTGAACAACATGATAATTCAAGAGAGAAATTCAGGAATATGAGGGCTAAAAACCAAAAGAAGGGGAAAAATAGAGCACATCCCTATGACAAAAAGAATGCAGATAAGAAGGTTGAAGGAGCAACTAGTGGGGAAGCTAAGAGGAAAATTGTTTGCTATAATTGTGGCAAGGAGGGACACATGAGTAATAGGTGTCAAGCAGCTAAGAAGACACCATTTAGTTGCTATAATTGTGGGAAAGAAGGTCATATCAAAAAGAATTGCCCAGAGTTCAAGAAGGGAGCAAAGGTATGAGCATTAGAAGCCAAAGCAAAGGCAAGTGCAGTGGGAAGTTCTGGACAATTGGAAGGTATACTTCAAATTAAAAATTATCCAATTTCAGTTATATATGACACTGGGGCTACACATTCTTTAATATCACAAGACATAGTGGATAAATTGGCTCTCACATGCAATTTAGTTGAAAAACCCTTGTTTATTCAGAGTCCCCTAGGTAGCTCTTGTTTGTTAGAATTAAGATGTTTGGGAGTAGAATTAAACATAGGAGGAAATATGTTTAAATCTGACTTGTTGGTGTTGAAATATCCTGGAATAGGAATTATTCTAGGAGTGGATTGGTTGAATAAATTCAAAGCGATTTTGAATTTAGAAAATTTTATCATTTCCTTGAAAACAGAAAATGGTAAAAATATTATAGTCATGAGTGAAACAGCCAAGATAAATTGCCTTAATCAAATATGGAGCATGATTGAAAAAGAATTGACTCTAGAAGATATAGAAGCCATAAAGGAATACCCAGATGTTTTTGGAGAGGTTATAGGAGCTCCAGAAAATAGGCAAGTTGAATTTCAAATAAGGTTAATCCCAGGATCAAGTCCTATCATCAAGAAGCCTACCAGAATGGGTCCAAAGGAATTAGTGGAATTAAAACAACAGCTGGAGGAATTGGAACAGAAAGGTTTCATAAGGCTTAGTAGTTCAAACTGGGGTTCTCCAGTGGTATTTGTGAAGAAGCATGATGGTACAATGAGAATGTGTATTGATTACAGAGAATTAAATAAAGTCACAATCAATAAAATACCCACTCCCCAGAATTGATGATTTATTTGACCAACTAAATGGAGCAAAAATCTTTTCAAGGCTAGACTTAGCCTCTGGTTTTCATCAAATGAACGTAGATAAAGAAAGTATTAAGTACATTGCATTCAACACAAGATATGGGCTATATGAATTTTTGGTAATGCCTTTTGGATTGACTAATGCACCATCCTATTTTGTAGATTTAATGAATAGGACATTTAGAGATTTTTTAGACAAATTTGTGGTTGTCTTTGTTGATGACATATTGGTGTATTCAAAATCAGAAGAGGAGCATGCAAAGCATTTGCATCTGGTTTTGTCCAGATTAAGAGCACATAATTTAAAGGCAAAATTTACTAAGTGCACATTTTGGCAAAATGAAGTTAAGTTTTTGGGACACATTATATCTCAACAAGGGATTAGTGTAGACCCAAATAAGGTCATTGCAGTGCAATCATGGAACAGACCCAAATCAATGACTGAGGTGAGATCATTTTTAGGAATGGCAGGCTACTATAGAAGGTTTATAAAAGACTTTGCAAGGATAGCCATTCCACTAACCAAGCTAACTAGAAAGGAGAAACCATATATATGGACAGAGAAGTGTGAACAAGCCTTTGAATCCTTGAAGAAAGCATTGATGGAAGCCCTAGTCCTACAAGTTCCAGAGGGAAATAAAGGATTAATGGTTTACACAGATGCTAGTGGGTCTGGGTTAGGGGCAGTACTCATGCAACATGGTAGAGTCATAGCATATGCATCAAGGCAACTCAAGCCCAATGAAACTAGATATGCTACACATGACTTAGAGCTTGCTGCTGTTGTTTATGCATTGAAGCTATGGAGACACTACTTGTTAGGTACTAAATTGGAATTATTTATAGACCATAAATCACTTAAGTATTTGTTTTCCCAAAAAGACTTGAACATGAGGCAACATAGGTGGGTAGAATTTCTAGCTGCCTATGATCTTGATATATTATATACTCCTGGAAAAGCTAACAAAGTAGCAGATGCATTGAGTAGGCATCAAGAAAGGTTGGCAAGCCTAATGATGACTGAATTCAAGGATTTAACAATCCTCAGTGAAGTAGACTTAAGAGAAGAGATTGGTGCATCAGACAATGCACACAGTGACATGATTGAATGTGGAAGATTAAGTCTTATCTCCTTGAGATCAACTCTGGTTGATAAAATAGGAAGAATGCAGAGTCAAGATGCTAATTTGAAAGAAAAGAAGGACATCATATCACAAGGTATATCAGTGGAAAATTACGAAGTTGATGATAAAGGCTACTTAAGGAAGAAAGGGAAGCTCTACATACCCAATGTGGAATAACTAAAGCAAGAGGTTATGGATGAGCATCATAAAACAAAATACACTATACATCCAGGTGGTACAAAAATGTACCATGATCTTAAAAGAAATTATTGGTGGCCAGGTATGAAAGGGGCAGTGGCAAGATATGTGGCAAAGTGCTTAACATCAGGCTCTCGCCCATTGTGGAAAATTCCCCACTGCTGCCTCCCGTAGGAGTCTGGGCCGTGTCTCAGTCCCGAGGGCCCAAGTAATATAATTCTAGTTTTCTTATTCCCGGTATTGGTCAAAGAGGTACCAAAAGAAAGAGTTAACCTAACTACCACTTTTGGGAAACCCTCTCAACAACTAAGAGATCCATTCGAGGAACACGGAGACTAGACTTGTTGAAGTAATGAGCCGTCGAGCGAGCTTTCGCTAATACTAATCAAAGACGAAAAGCTAAGGTCAGAATTCGCATGCGGTATGCTTGCGAAGACCTTTTCTGGTCTATCCGTGTTAATGAAATCCATCCAGCAGTCCTAGGGAATTAGTTTGGTGTCTCGGAGTTGTCATATATGTCAACAAGTCAAGGCAGATTATCAAAGACCCTCAGGCCTACTGTAACCACTAGAAGTACCTACTTGGAAATGGGAAAGTATTTCAATGGATTTTGTGGATGGTTTGCCAAGTACAAGAAGAGGTAATGATAGTATATGGGTTGTGGTTGATAGGCTCACAAAAACAGCACACTTTATCCCAGTGAACTCAAATAGAAATGCTCATAAATTAGCTCAATTATTTGTGAAGGACATAGTGAGATTACATGGCATCCCCAAGACTATCATTAGTGATAGAGACACCATGTTTACTTCAAGGTTCTGGGGTAGCTTTCAAGAAGCCATGGGGACAGAATTAAGCTTAAGCACAGCCTACCACCCACAAACAGATGGGCAAACTGAGATTGTTAACAAGATTTTAGAGGATTTACTTAGAGCATGTATACTTGACTTTGGAGGCAGCTGGGAAGATCATCTCTACTTAGCTGAATTTGCTTATAACAATAGTTACCAGTCCACTATAGGTATGGATCCATTTGAGTCCTTGTATGGGAAGCCTTGTCTATCTCTTGCATGTTGGATGGAGGCAGGTGAAAGAGTGTTGCTTGGACCAGAACATGTGAAAGAAACCTCTGCAAGGATTGAACTAGTAAGGCAAAGAATGAAAGCAGCACAAGAGAGACAAAAAGCCTATGTAGATAGAGGAAGGAGGCCAGTGGAATTTGAGGTGGGAAATTATGTATTCCTTAAAGTTTCACCAATGAGAAAAATACCGAGGTTTGGCAAGGCAGGAAAATTAACACCAAGATATATAGGTCCATATGAAATTATTCAAAGAGTAGGAACTTTGGCATATAGGTTGAAATTGCCAGAAGGATTGAGTAATATACATGATGTATTTCATGTATCTCAATTAAGAAAATGGGTGCAAGATAAGGAGACCATTCTTGAATCTCCTACACATGTTGAAATTCAAGAAAATCTGGTTTATAAGAAGGAACCAGTGGGCATTGTGGCTAGAGAAGAAAAGAAATTGAGAAATAAAATAATTAAATTGGTTAAAATCAAGTGGAGCTTAGATAAGAATGATTGTACATGGGAGGCTGAAGATAGGATAAAGGATAAATATCCTAATCTATTTTCTACATAAAGGTATTCCTAAAATCATAATAAAATTTAAATATTACTTATGCGTATTTGATTGGTTTTGAATGCATGAGTTTTTGAAATTTCTGAAATGAAATTATACTATGTAATGAAATAAATAAATAAATATAATAATAATTGTGGGACACAATTCCTTTTAGGAGGAGAGTATGTGAAGACCCAAATTATTGAGATAAAAATAATTTTGAAAAAAAATGGAAATCAGTTAATAGAAATATTTAAAGGATAAACAGTTTGAAAATAAATATCAAGGATGAGTGAAAATAAATAAGTAAGTGGATAATTGTTTTCCAATAAATAAACATGAAAAGGAGATAACTAAGTATGAATGAAGTTTAAAAATTCACATATCTTATATATACTGTATATAAGTAGTCAGGGGTTTAAAGTGATAAAATAAATTCTATGATAATTAAAATATAAGAAATCAGTTTAGTATTGATTGTGCATAAATACATTTTTATAAATCAAGAGAAAATAAATGGGCCGAAATATTAGCAAGGAATCAATATATGTGTGAACACTATAGGTTTAAGAAAATATATAAGGAAGAGAAGCCACATGAAAATAGTGTGAATCATGCAAATAGCATGTACACGGAAAAACAGTAAAGCAACTGCTTTTACCTGAAATGGAAGTCAAAAAGAAAATGGCATAATTAGCCATAAACATGCATACAAACTTCTCTTATTTTTGTGAGGATAAAATGGGTTTTTACTCCATTAAAAACCCTAGTTAAATGATTTAAATCAAGAGGGAAGCAGTAGTTTTCTCTGAGGGAAAAACATAAACAAATTTTCAAAAAAAAAATAGAAGGGAAGAACTCACACTGTCTTCAAGCTTAAGCATTCTCGTTGTGGTGTTCATCAGATTTATGCAAGCAATGTGAAAATTTCTAGAAATAAATATATAAGCAGGTTTTAGAAAATATGATTAAGCAAAAATGACTTTGAAATGAGATGTGCAATTTTGCATGAATGTTTTGTATGTCTAGATGTAATCTTTGAGTGAGTTTAATAATTTTTGACTTATGTAATGAAGGAAAGAACATAAGCATCTTTGGAATTAAAAAGAAAAATTCCTCAGAAAATAAATAAGCATGGTCTCTAAATTATAAAATAATTTAGGAGTAGTGCTGTAACGACCCTGAATTTTTGACATTGGAAATCAGGATATTTAATTGATTTTAAATATCTGGAAGTTAGTTTGATTTGAAATTCAAATATCAGAATGAATTTGGCAATTCAATTATTGAATTTAATATATTAGAATTGGGTTAAATACTGAATCTTGATTTTTAAGCTGATTAAAAATATTTTCAAGGCTTGGAAAATTTATATTAATAGTACTGAGGATAATAAAAGTTTCAGAATTGAATTTGAAACTGTTTTGTTCAGTTTTGAATTTATATCGTTTAAATCGATATTTAAAATAGCGTTCTGAGGCACAGTCTCGGAATTCAACGAAACCAGTTTTATTGGATCCGTAATATTGTATTATTATCGGATTTCAATTTTCGTAATGTTTGGAGTGATCGTTTGGCCGTACGATAAGCAAACGCGCTGAAATTAAATAAAAAATTCAATATAATAACTGGGTCTGAAAAGCTATCTTCTCCATATGATCGAGTTAGGACTCGAAACCTTTTCCATCGCGTTCGGAATAGACATATAACATTACAAATGCCTGGCGGCATGCCTTGACAGTAGGTCGAGATTTCAAGTTGTGTTTATCGAGATAATTCGAATTTAAATTTAAATATATATTTATATCACTACACCAAAACATGAAATTCCCAACAAAAATATTTCTGAATTACTAACAATCAAATGCCGTTATAAAATAATAACACTTAAATCCCGTTATAAAACTTTCAAAGCCGTTGTAAAAGGAGCTGTAAATAGTTTATCACTGCTTTACACCGTTATAAAATTTGGTAAAAATGAAAATAAATTGAAAACAAAAGGGTAAAAGATGGAAAATAACATCTGGACTCACAATGCTTAAGCTCATTACGCTTCCCACTTTCTTTGGCCGCCAAATCTCCAAATTATTTTCACTTTCCGCCAAACAAATGGGGAATACTTGTTAACATTCAAAGATGCTCTAGTTCGATTTTTTAGGTTTTCAGTTTAGTCGAATAAATTGCAGGTTTGATTGCAAGTTGAGTCAAAGCTCGGCCGAATACGATTTAGCTTTCCATTCGTCGATTTTCCTAGCCCATTCGTCGATTGCAAGTTGAGTGGAAGATAAATTGCAGGTATCAAGAATCTGTTCTATTAGTTAGGAAATTTCTTTCTTTCGTAGGAACATGCGTAAAACAGCTGATGTTATTATTAGGATTTCCACAGCTTATGATTTGTTCGATGAAACACGGCTTAATACCTATTAAAAACAGATCGAGATTAAACTAGTCGCCGCCGGCTTTTGCTATCGCCACCAAGATGTGCTACTGCCACCGGCTTTTGCTATCGCCATCGAGTTGTGCTACCACCGCCCGTTTGAAGTCTCGACTGCTGCACTAGCCTTCGAATCTGCCAATCAGCGTGAGTCGTTTTATAATCTATCTCTATTTTGAGTTATTTGATGTGTTTGAAACTGATTTTGGCATGCAAAGCAGTAATATAGCTTGATTGTATATCAATCGGGATACTTATTCAATCAATTGAGTTAATATTTTGTTTAAATTGTTTGAAATTGGTTGAGTTACCGGCTATGGCTTTTGATTTTGCTTGGTTTTGAATTTTTGTTCAATCAGTGAAACTTTCAAAATGCCGACGATGCTAATGCTTATCCTTTAGTGGTCAAATTTTCAAATGGATGATTATTGCTAATGCTTGCTTTTTTTTAAAGAAAAAACTCACAAGACAGTCGCATTTAACAGTCACCATTAGACGAAGAGATTAAGTTCAAATACAGCACACCCTACCTAGCGACCTAATATACATTGTTTTGTCAACTTGTCTTTAAAATAGTCAACTAAATAATATTTAAAATGTGGAAAAAAATATACAAAAGATGGTTCAACAAGATACTAACCGTGCTAAAAAATTATGACAGAATCCAAGAAAAGTTATGCTACTCATGTTGTTTGTAACTTAATCTTGAACAATCAGAATCGCACCACCATGAACTGTACTAGTCGAAATTGGAGCTATGCTTAATACTCCTTGTCTTCTGTTCTAGCTCTCAAATACTTTCTGATTACTAGTGTAACATGACATGTTGTTTTTGTCTTGTGTTCTACTTGTGTTTGAACAAGTCTAAACTCAGCAAAAGGAACTATATATCTAAACCTGTGACCACAAATGGCTACCGTTTGCTATTGTTTTTTTAATAGGTGGTTTTTGTAATGTATTCTTGTGCTTGAACAATTCTAAACCCAACAAAAGGAACCAGTTTCCCAAATCTCCAATGGCTAATTTATGGTCTTTAAATTATTTGCATTATAGAATGTCAGGCAATTGTAATGCCACGTCACTACATACAAATGACGCAAAGGAAGTTGATGTTCCTCCTCCCCCTCCAAATAAAAAGTACTCAATAATTGTGGACTTAGAAGGTGAAAAAGGCAGTGATGCAAAAAAATGGGCCTCTCGTTGTGTTGTTTTGCTTCGTTCTCTCATTCTGATTGGTTATGAAGGATAGAATGATGTAGAAGCTGTTTTCAAAGATAGCCCGTGGAAAGCACCAATGGTACATAACTGTTTATTCATAATATATTTGACTATTTATTCGTAACTGTTTATACTTCATTATGCTTGAATCTGTTTTGTCTGGTTCATCTACAACTTGTTTTTTTGTACTCTTGCCCTTTTTGTTTAGCTGTTGTGTCTTACCTTCTCCATTTAACTTTTTTATTAAAGTAGTTAATCATCATTTCAGAAGTTACTAGCAAAACACTCTCCATTTAGCTAGTGGTTAACCTGTTTTCAATGTTAACTAAAGTCATAATCCTATATGTGTAATTAGTTTAGTGACATGAGAGCATACCAATCACTAGCATGTGAAATTCACAAGACTGATGCTATTTAGTAAGTGCATTATTTTGTTATTGCCATAGCAAATTTGGTTAACCGTAGTTCATTTTACTCAAAAAATGACGTTATGTACCACTAATTAACATTCGATTTTTTCACTAATAAAATTATTATTACAAAATCATCATTTCGTAGTAGTGACCACAAACACAACAAGTTCTCTACTTTTATTTATGATAGTGGCTATACTTTTTTCCGTCTTGTTAGAGGGAACAAGATGATGTTTTTCTTTCACATGGTTAATTGACCTTAATGGTGTTCAATCTCTGGATATTTGAATAAATAATATAGTGGTAGACTAGGGTCCAGGGATAAATGTTGCTTTTATTTTGTTTTAAAAGAAAAACAAGTACATTCAATCAATAAAATATAATTATAAATTCAAAAAACATGCTTTGACAATCAATACAAATAGGTATAATAAATACACAAAAAATCAGTTAGAAAAGAATCGCATGTTTTTGCATCAGATTTAATCTTGTTCCCAGGGGGTTGCGGTCTTTCCAATTTTGTGCAGGACTCTGACTACTTCTTTTGTAGTTACATTGCCTATTACAGTTACTTTACTATGTCATTGCTGTCAGAGCACGAATATATGTATATATGTATATATGCATTTGTGTGTTATAAATAAAAGGATATCCGTATGCCTACACAATTGATTAAACGAAGATGCTAGGGGGTTTGGGAATATTTTATGCAAAAAAGTAGTGTAGAAACAATAAATCCAATGCAATTCAAGTGGTCTCAATGTTTATCTTTAATTTGTACTTTTTGACTAAAGAGATATGCATATGCATATGTTGAAATCAAATTAAAAACCTTTATAGAAAATTCTAAAAGTAAAAACTCATTGCCTCATTGGTAATAATTTGTGGTGCATTTGCATTAATAATTTATCATGTTTTCGTGTTCGACACGTCCGGTGACGGAAAGGAGTGAACACCTTTCGTGCCCCCATTTATTTGGCATGAAGAAATGATCCGTTAGCATACGACACCAACTTCTCATTTTACTTATTTTACATGCCCCTGTTCAGTTGCTCTTTCTAACAAAATAATACAATAGCTTGACCCCAACCTAAACGTTGGATCCACTTTTGAATTTATCAATCACATGTTATACTTACGTGAACAAATACCCAACCTTCCCCATTTCATTATATATTTTGTGTTTCATGTCAAGAAAATGATTATAAGCTCATATCAAGTAGATGGCAATGGTCAAAAGTACGAATATTTCACATTTTTGTGACATGAACACATGAATTCATGTTGAAAGCAAAAGTAGTGGGTAAAACTGATAAATATGTACTACTATTTCTGCACTTAAAGCTAAAGTAGTGGGTTCTACTTTGTTGGTTACTGTAAGTCTGTTATAAACGCATTGTGAAATAGCTTGTTGTAACTAAAGTCCAAAAGACTGTTTGCTTTAAAAAATGATGGATATATTATTTTTCTTTTTTCACGGTCAAGTATCTATGCTTGAAGGCAAAGCAATAAACTAACATATAGCTGTGTAATGGATTTTATACCGAGCAACCTTATGATGGAATCGTACCTTCATTTTGATGTTTTAATTGAGTTCCTGATTTGCAAGACAAATAAGGCGTGGTTTGAATCAAATGAGAAGTTGGTTTGACAAATTGCAAGGCTCTAAAACTAAACTAGAGTATATTATTGGCAGCAAGAACTATCAATAGAAGATGCCTATGCTTGATTGGTTACGTGTGTTAGTGAGAGTTATGATAAAGAAAGGCAATCAACAGTTTTGATCACCCTTCTCTTAATAATACAAAGGTACAATAAATACAAGGCAAATGTCAGTTATTCAAGTGTGAAATACTTATTAGTCATCAAAAATTAGTATCAAAGCTGATTTTCCCCTATATATAATGGCATTCATACCTATTTTTAGTCGTTAATCAACTTAATTTTTTTTAATTTCATTAATAGGAACCTGTAACAAACATTAAATATGTTCTTACAATATAACCAACAGTAAGTCTTGCT
The DNA here is from genome assembly GCA_030737815.1 of Allium fistulosum. Taxonomy (NCBI): domain Eukaryota; kingdom Viridiplantae; phylum Streptophyta; class Magnoliopsida; order Asparagales; family Amaryllidaceae; genus Allium; species Allium fistulosum. The sequence goes on along the minus strand of CM060906.1, from coordinate 98,535,762 downwards.
GGCTTACATAAGCATTCCAACAATGTGGATCTTGTAGGAATACTTATTTTCGTACTCTCAGGTGTGCAATAGCAAAAGAAACAATATGCATATTAAAATATTTGCACACAAAAACAAATAAAAGGCAAACCAAAAGGTAAGAGAATGTATATACAAATTTTATGCATTAAACAGGATTTTGATACAAATTTTAATAAATCAATTGCTGCGCACATTGTTCCACCTATTATTTGTGGTTCATATGTTTATTGTTAATTACAAGTAAAACAAGATTTGTTATAGTCCATAACTTTGATTCATTATATATTCAGGTATGGATGAATTTCACTTTCTATTTTTCCCGTACAAGAAAAGGTTTGAATGGTATACAAGCAGAAAATAAAGTTCAGATTCACTATAATTTCTGGTCACATTTTCATAGTGTACTAGGATCAAGAAGCAGCTGAGGAAACCAGGCTATCGAGTCAGTCCTAGATGTATGAATACCTTGTTAATTTATCTTATGCATTATAGTTTATCTCCTCCATATTTTGTTTTACAGTATTCATAATTTGACAGGAATTTTTTTTACAGTATTCACATGTTCATCATTTTCTATCAACCAATATGCAAGATATTGATAGTATATTCTTTAGTTTATGCTTTTACAGTATTCAAAAGAGTTGAAAGAGGTTGCTAAGGGCCATCTTGGGACACAGAAAATATGCCACCATAGAGAGGTGATGAATGGGGAAAGAGTTGTATGGGTGGAGAAAGTGTTTGATCCAGAAGCACCTATTTATGAAGCACCACAAAATGGTAATTACAAGCTATTTGATATAATTGATGAAGGTTTTGTTATTTGGCTTGAGTGTCGTGTTCGTTGTTTGTAGGATCTAGAATTTATTTTGAAGTAATGTTAGAACTTGTAATATTTTGATTTCATACTCTTTAGTTATGTATGATGAACTTGTGAAATTTCGAATCGTCCTTTAATTTGTTGTCAAATATTTGTGCAATTTAAGTTGTATGTTTGGATGCGTAATTGCTTATTGTTATCGAAATTCTGTAATTTTTGATATGTATGTACCTACTGTATTATAATAGACAATTCTGTAGTGTAAATGCTAGCAAAAATGCAGCTCTGCATGGTTTGGTAGCAGTAACGAACATATTTGTTACTAAAGACGAAATTTATAACGAGCATAGTCGTTACTATTGATGAAATTTGTAACGAACAAGTGCGTTACTAATGATGAAATTTGTAACGGACAAGGTCGTGATAATTTAGAATGACAACCCCTTCTTCCACCATGAAAGGGGAAACTAAGTAATGGAAAATACCCGTTACAAACTGATGCAACTAATAACAACCTATTTCGTTACAAAAATTTAGATTTCTAACGACAAAGTCCGTTGGTAAGTGATATATCTAATAACGGGTAGAGGCCGTTATAAATATTTGTAACGACATACCTCACGCCTGTACCGCTCAAGACTATATCTGTTATAAATTTCATTTGTAACGACTATATTCGTTACAAATACACCTTTTTGGTGTTGTGTATATTAGTCAACTTCAGCTGTATTTCTTTCACCTCACGACTTTTGCCTTCAAATCACTGTCTCCCACTCGTACAGGCAACCATTCCATCGGGTCTCCCGTTCCCCTTCCTTCATAATTCACGCAACAAATGATTTTCAAAGAAAAAGAAAAAAATGGCCGCTTATCTTCAATAATCAATCGCGAGCCTATTTCTTTTTCCTCTTTTATAACCGCGAGATTCATTCAGACTTCAGAGGATAAAAATTACACAGGAAGGCAAATAAACAAAATCGATTCATTCAATCGAAATAATAATAATATATATACGAATACGCTGCCTCGTTCCATTTAAATCACGAATTCTTTTGCCTCCTTCAGTGAATCGAAGGCGCAAATCAAATCACATATCGAATCGATTGAGAACGACTCGAAGGTGAATCGAGGCACGACACTGGCACTGGCAGGAGGCGCGCGCGCGATGGTTTGGGGTTGTCAAAATCATTAAGCTTGCGAGCTAGTCGCGGTGGCTAGGGCGAGCGCCGTGGAGATGGCCGCTATGATGGCTGATGGCATTGAAGGCTTGAGCTCGTACATGAGGGAATGGGTAGCCGGAGTGTTCGATCAGCGGCAGTAAGGAACGAACGGAGTGGCGATGGCGACTCTGGCAAATCACGGTGGATGGAGTTCATCTCGATAGTGAGGTATATTGTTTTACTATAAATTTAATTAAATGGATAAATGTTATACATGTGTAAATGTTTAAATAGATAAAGTTTATTTCGATAAATTTATCCAAATATAAATGTTTACTATAAACGAACAACAGGAAAATATTTATGAGCAGTTCTGTTTTGATTTAAAATATGTATATATAAGCTGGGAAAAGTATACAAGGTTTAAAAACAGAAAACTCTTTCTTTTTCTGGTTTGGAAAAAAATTATATATATAGCTAAGTTTGGATTTTTGAAAGTTGGGTAAGCAACTATTTATTTACGCATATAAATAAACTAGGATAACGATATATATATATATAAGGTTAAAGGAAAATATATAGGGTTGAAAAGGAATTTTTAAATTACATACTAGTTTAAATCAAAATTGTTAAATGGGAATTTAATTTTTCGATTGGTTCGAATATTAATAAAATATATAAAAATTGTTTATACAAGGTCTAATACAATGAAGAAAATAATCTGGAATGGAAATGGACTGCATAATAAAAATAAAGCAAAGGTATATTGTTTTACTATAAATTTAATTAAATGGATAAATGTTATACATGTGTAAATGTTTAAATAGATAAAGTTTATTTCGATAAATTTATCCAAATATAAATGTTTACTATAAACGAACAACAGGAAAATATTTATGAGCAGTTCTGTTTTGATTTAAAATATGTATATATAAGCTGGGAAAAGTATACAAGGTTTAAAAACAGAAAACTCTTTCTTTTTCTGGTTTGGAAAAAAATTATATATATAGCTAAGTTTGGATTTTTGAAAGTTGGGTAAGCAACTATTTATTTATGCATATAAATAAACTAGGATAACGATATATATATATATAAGGTTAAAGGAAAATATATAGGGTTGAAAAGGAATTTTTAAATTACATACTAGTTTAAATCAAAATTGTTAAATGGGAATTTAATTTTTCGATTGGTTCGAATATTAATAAAATGTATAAAAATTGTTTATACAAGGTCTAATACAATGAAGAAAATAATCTGGAATGGAAATGGACTGCATAATAAAAATAAAGCAAAGGTGAGACCTTCTCACTCAAATTAAAATTTAAATTGCAGTTATTAATTGACTGTTTGGATGTGATAGTATATATAGTAGTATATATATATATATATATTTGGTGATTGATTTCCCGCATTATATAGCGGATGAGACCCTATGCGCCGCATAATAGTGGATGATATTTTATAAATCCCATATACCGCGATATTCCACCTCGAAGTGGAATGGGTATTTAATTATTGTGCTAACATCTGTGGATGCAGGGAAACAGGTTGGAGGGATCCAACTGGATTCCTCAAATTTTATGAATTTGTTTCATATGTTGTATGAATTTGTTTCATATGCTGTGTGATAATTTATTTATAATCTGTGAATGATTATATTTGTGAATGAATTTGTGAAGGCTAAAATTTAGCCGAATGTATTTTTGGTATCGTTGGATACCAGAAATAAATAAATTGGAATTTTGAAATTAAAGTTGGAAATTTTAAGTAAATTTCTTTTGGAAGAATTGGGGAAATTTAAAAGAAGGAATTTAAAAGCATGAAGTTGATTTTTGAAATCTTATCGAATTATTTCCAAAGTATGGGAAAAGATATTAATAAGTGGATTTCGAGTAATATTGTTTATAAGTTGAAGAATTTATTTAAAATTTGGATTTTTAAACAGATTGGAAGAGATAAAAGAATTTTTTTTCTTTAAAAGGAATTTATTTTAAAAGGGAAATAAATCTGGAAATCCATTTGATAATTGATTTGGTATTTGAAAGTGAATATTTGGAAAATCAACATGAAAATTGATTGGTGTTTTGAATGAAAATGATTTGTTATTTGGAAATAAATTCAGAAATAAATTTGCAAATGGTTTGTTATTTGGAATTAAACTTAGAAATCATTTTGCAAATGTTCTGTTCTATTGAAAGTTCTATTGAAAATAGACTTGGGAATTAATTTGTAAAATTGATTTAGTATTTGAAATAAATGGAAGAATCAATTTGTAATTGATTTAATGTTAAAAAGAAATTAGAACTCAATTTGGAATTTGATTTGGGGTTTGAAATGAAATTGAGGAATCAATTGTGAATTTGATTTGGTATTTGAAAGTGAATATTCGGAAATCGATTTGAAAATCGTATATAAGTTGATATTTGAAAATTTAAATTCACAGTGGGAATTTATAAAGGAAAGGGAATTTTATTCCGCAAGTAAAAAGTGATTTGAAATTTGTTTTCAAAGTGATGAAGTGTGGAAAATATATATCTTGCAAAGATATTTTGAAAATAAATAATTTGGGAAATTATTTGGAACCTGGTGATGTTGTGAATATCGATTGATAGTTAAATAACTGACTATCAATATTGACCTTTAAATGGGTATTTGTTGTGATTTGCTTGAAATTTGAATGCAACACTTATTTTTAAAATAAGCGCTCATTATTCGGTTTAGCCGAGAGAGGACTTTGTGTCATATAATCCATTCCGAATAGTGATACGTCGAAATGGATTGCATTTGAAGACCGGTGTTGAAGACCGGGTGTTTGCGAAATGGATAGGACAACCTACCGATTTTCTTTGCACTGAGTTGCTCCAGTATAGAGATTCCCTATGTGATGGGAAGTCCGATCGGGATTATGAATACCCGGATTGCAAGGGCTTCTTTGGAAGTGCCTTCGGTTCTGTTCGTACCCGGAACAGACTTGTATGGTTGTATGTCTGACACTACACTTTGAGATATAAAGCTGATTTCTTTCAAATACATTTCTGTTGGTGGCGGAGAATTTATTCTATTAGCTTAACACCCTTCTCTGAGATGTACGAGCTCAGAGGTTATGTAGTTGAAGGTTATCAGTGATATACTCCCAATTTGGTAGTGTGGCATGCTAAGTGTTGCTGTGTGTTGATGATCATTTGTTGATCATTTGTGATCAAAGCATGGCTTTGTGAAAAGCATAGCTTTGTGGATGAGACCTCATCGGACCTCACACCCCAGAAATGGTCGAAACCGGAAAGATGCGGCAAGGTTATGAGGGTCGCGCCCTTTAGGGTATGTCATCTCCTTCTGGAAAAAGGTGATATTATGGTATGGAGCCCAGATATTTACCTGTGTGGTTGCTCCAATCTCATTTACTGTGTGATTGTTGTTGTGTGATCGAGGCGCCTCGGATAAAGGTCCCAAAGGACCGGGGGGTGGCATATTCGTGTAGTAGTTACCTAGTGTAAGGGGTAACCCGACCTTGTGTTGGTAGAGAGCTAGTTAGTTCTCGGGACGTCCATCCAGAGGCGTATCCATGTGGCAGTAGGAAGTTCCTTAGCCTGACCATTTGTTGGAAAATCCAAAGAAACAATATGAACTTTGTATGGTTTTAGTTGTATAACCTGCTATGGAATGTGGCGGTAACCTGCTATTGAACATAGTAGCTATAGTAGGCATACAATAATGGTTGTACGTTGGCTAAGATTAATATTATACTTTCGAAATGTTTTCCACACTAGACATTAATAATAATATCAACTGATTTTTCGTAGTAAGGATATTTGACTATCATAAGGAGGAATCTCCTCCAATTCTGCGTTTGCATTGTGTGTGTGGCGGGAGGCCTTATGGTAGTTTCATTTTCCAAAAGCATTGCGGAATTTCTTTTATTTTCTTTGTGAAAATAACTGTTTTACGATCTCACACCAGTCACCATGACTGACTCGGAGTTTATTTTTTCCTTTCTAAACTCTGGGTTCCCATAATTTTCCGCACGGGCAGCCTAGAGTTATGTTATCAGGATATTCTGGATATCCTAGAGCTTTGGAGACGAGCTGGATGGCGAGACGTACACTCGTACTTATTTATTTATTCCGCTGTGTATTCTGTATGTGGACTAGTTTATATAACCGTCCAGTATTGTTGTTGTTGTTGTAAACTCTAATGATGTATTGTATAAACTGATATAGTTCTTTGTGATAAAGATTATTCATTCATCTATTATATATTATTCCGCTGCGAATGTGAGATTCTGTTGTTGTTTCTGTTTCTTTTTCTTCTGTCTTCTTCTACCTCTTCTTTTAAATCCTAATGGTTCGGTTTTCCGGCATTCGATTGCGCGGCATTTGATATAGTGGACGTATTAATGTCGACTTTCGAGCGTCGAAAAGTCGAAACGTTACAAGTGGTATCAGAGCAATTGGTTAAGCGACAACCCTGGCTCTGTTGGGTGTTAATCATTAGAGATAGAGTCAGTAGTACTCTAGAATGAGTGTGAGTGTAATAATAGATATGAGCACGTATTTGTTAGTGAATATGAAATTTGTTTTGTATTGTGTTGACTTATCGGTTGATTGTTTATGAATTCTAGTCGGTACGGGAAGTACAACCGTAATCGATAGGGGTTTCTAAACTCTTAAACAAGATAAACCGACATAGTATTGTTGTAACAACCCTAGATTTCTGCATATATTTAAATTTGACTTTATTTTATTTCAAATTATTTTAAACTTGTTTTATTTCAAACATTTCATTTCTAAATATAAATTTTGATTGTTGTGTGAATTATAGTTTCAAACTAGTATAAATTGGATATTTCACTGAAAAGTGAATTTCTGTTCAAACTGGTCAAACTTTGACTTTTAACTTTTAAATTTAAATATTCAAATTCTTAATTTTTTTTCTTTTATTATGAAAATAGATTTAATAATTTGAATACAGCTTTTCGTTTCGTTGGAAATGGAGTTAAATTGTGAAAGTTATGTATATTTCAATATTGTGTGTAAACTGATGTATTTAGCAATATTGTCTATTTTAAATTATATTTTATTTGTCATATTTTGTTCTAATATGTGTTAATATTTTATTTTATGTATAATTTTGTCTTTTAAATAATTTAAAGTGATTATATAATTTTCCAAAGCGTATTGAATTTATTTTCTATTTTTAAAGGATAGTTTCTATTTTTCTGCTATTTTCTTCAATTAAATTATATTTAATTAAAATTTATTTATTCATTTTGTGAATGCATTTTATTTTATGTTCTTATCTTTATTTATAAATATTTTCTCAAGTCCATATATAATTCTTCCAAAGTTTATTCTGTTTATTTTCAAATTTTCTAGACTAGTTTTCATTTTGTACTATTGTTCTTATTTTAATCATATATAATTAATATTTATTTATTTATATTTTGTATATTTGTTATATTTTCGAATCTTAACTGAAATTATATGTATTTTCAGATATTTAAACTTACAAAAAGAAAATATGGAAATATGTAGAGTTTGTGACTTTTGTTATTCCTAGTCCTTTTGTATTCCACCGTTTCATTTTAATCAATACATCTTTTATTTTTTCCGTACACTTACAATTGATAGCCGTGAGTTTCATTGTGTAAATTCACGTGAGAAACTTCTCTTTCCCATCAAAACTTTGGCCAAAACATTTCTGAAAAGAATAGGTAATGGTTTCTCAACTTTTTTCTATTTTTCCTCCTTCCTTTTTCCATTATTTGCTTGATTTCTTCACATATTTGCTTGGCCATCACCCCCTATTTGCCTCGACCATAGCCACCAACTCCTCCTCCTCATCAACCATGACCCCCAGCATCTCCTACCCCTCTGACCTGTCCAGGTCGTGACCATCTAGAGGAGCAAACACCATGAATTTTACATCAAACCCCTTGAAAGCATGCCTAGCCTACTCTAGTTCATCACCACCTTCATTTTTCACCTAAACCACCTCCATAGCCGCCACCACCAGTCCCTCCACCACCTCTGGCCGCCACTCCAGACACGACCTGACCTTCACCTTGTAGGGGCCGAGCCCAATGGTCCTTTGGCCGAACCCATAGATGCACCAAAACCCACTTGTATTGCCTTGCTTTGTAAATCCATGCATACATCTTCCATCTCCTCTATATGTAGTTATGACCGACCCCTATATGCCCTGAACCTGATCCAAATCTGATCCAAAACCACCCCATAACAGTGCCTTTCTAGTCCATAGCTGAAGCATAGATGGTAGAAAGCAAGTGCAAACACTTTGGCTTTGTTTCATGCATTCATTTCTAATATTGTTTATGTATAATTTGTGTTGAAAACTTATATCTATTCTATTGCTTTGTGTAAATGTTTGTTCAAGGCTATTACCTTTGACTCTCCACTCTCAAATCATATTCGTGTTGTCGTGCCTTCGAAGCTTCTCTGTTGTGTGTTGTTGTTTGTCATCTCCAGCTAATGCAGGTGAGTAAATCTCACCAGACCAATATGTACTTATATAATTGATAAACTGACATCACTTGAATCTGTAAATTTATATCATCCTGTTACAACTATTATATTATGATTATATGATGTTCATCCCTGTTTATATACATGTTATATCATTTGTTACTGTTATATATTGTATACTGTTTATTTATATCAGTTTATCACACTGCAAGTTCCATGTAGATTAGAATCACTATGGGTTGAAATGATACATACCCGAACGGACTTTAGAATAGGGAAAAATCGTTATGGGCTCAAATGATAGGCCTGAACGGTTTATATTTATAATATTTAACTTGGGATTGCGGGTTTGAAATGACAGAACCCGGTTTTCTTTGTAAATTAAGGGTTGAAATGATATATATCCGTATCACTTGACCTAGGATAGAAAATTATATACAGACCCGTGGTTTATATATTTTTCTGAAAATTTTAAAATATTTAATTTGATTTCGTATGGAAATGAAGATTTTATTTAATTTGATTTTGTATGAAATAAAGAAATGAAGATTTAATTGAATTTTATATTAGTATGAAAAATATTTGGTTTACTTGTAATTTGAATCTATTTAAAAGATATTGGACTTATGAAATATAGGATATTAAAGCATTGGAATTTATTTTATAATTTGAATAGTTATTTTGTGGATTAAATCTATATTTCAATATTTTAATTGTGGATTAAATCTATATTTCAATATAGGATATTAAAGCATATTCACAAGATTTTATATATTTCAATATTTAATTTAAAATATGAAATAAAGAAATGAAGATTTAATTGTTATTTAATTTGATTTTGTATGGAAATTTGACTTTATAAAATCATAGAAATAAAGGTATTTAAATGATTGTTTTTAAATGTGAAAATATATGATTTTATAAGTTAATATTATTTATATTAAAAGTTAATTATGTGTGAAATTGTAAATAAAACTTTGAATTTGATTTGACAGCATTTTTGAAATGTAATGTAAAGATATTACAGCATTGGAAAATGCTGTAGTTGTTTTAAATGAACAAAATAACAAATTTGAACTAAGGGTTATTATAGCACTTTGTTAGTGCTATAATTGTTAAATTTAACTAAAAATTTAATTGAAACTAAATTAAGATATTACAGCATTTAAATGCCGTCTTTTGTTAATGAACTATTTTAAAACATAACATTTCGTAGCATTTCCTAAGTGCTGCGAAAGTTGAATTTTCTTTGTCTAATAAATTCCAATGAATAAATGATCTTTGAAAAAGATTAAATTTTGGAAATTAAATATTTAATTATTAAATATAATGAATTGAATTTAAATGATTTAAATGGAATAGTTGTTTTGGGAAATACAACTATTTTGAAATGTGATTAACTGGTATTTAAATTTAAATTAAATAAATGATGTTTTGAAATGATATTTTGATATTTTGAAATGAATTTGAAATGATATTAAATATTGGAATGGATAATTGAATTTTATATTAGTATGAAAAATATTTGGTTTACTTGTAATTTGAATCTATTTAAAAGATATTGGACTTATGAAATATAGGATATTAAAGCATTAGAATTTATTTTATAATTTGAATAGTTATTTTGTGGATTAAATCTATATTTGAAATTTATAAGATTTGAAAAGGTATATGGAAATTTAATTGAAATAAATGATTGAATTGAATTGAAACTTTGGAAATTGAATAATTGATGTGAAATATAATACTTACACTTTTAATGAATTTAAATGAGTTAAATTGTTGGAATATAAATTATTTAAAGGCGACTTGTAATGATAATAAATGAATGATATCTTTGAATTTAAAAAGGTATTTAAAGTTGAATATTTGGATTTGAACTCAAATGATGATTTGAAATGAAGTTTTGAAAGGATATGATATTTTGATATATTAAAATGATTTGAAATGAAGTTTTGAAAGGATATGATATTTTGATATATTAAAATGATTTGAAATGAAGTTTGGAAAGATATGATATTTTGATATATTGAAATGATTTGAAATGAAGTTTTGAAATGATATGATATTTTAAATATATTGAAATGGTTTGAAATTGATTTAATCTTTATTTTGATAAAGATTTGGATTTGAAATGATATTCTATTTTGAAGTATAAAATACTGTTTTTAAATTTATAACCACGGGTTATAATAACGATTGGTTGTTAAAGAGACCGGGATCGGATATGGACATACTCTCTATTGATACCGAAAACCACTTTAACAACTGTGTACGCGGTGTAGTTTCCAGAATGAAGTAGGATGGTGGCGACGATCCTAAGGTATATACGTGGACCCAACTCCCTTGAGTTGGCATAAGGTGGCTAAAACAGGAGCGATTGACGGACCAAGGAGGTAGCACCTCTGATCGGACACACTTCTTCGATACCATTCTATTACTTGTGATTGATTTGGTGCGCACCCTTGATTTGGGAGTGTTGTTCGAGGTGGGCGGTAGTGGCTGCTATGCGTCACCACCAGTCCGGATGCGTAATTGGTATATCTACCCTGGCATTGCCTAGTTGTGCCGTGTCACCTACCATAGCGAGCTTTACTACGAGTTTGAATTTCTCCCGTAGCCTGTGGAGTATCGATGGTAGGCCCCATTTTGGGAGTATGCTAATACTGGATAGACTACTAGGACTATTACGTGTTAAGGGGAATATTGGGTCACTTCTTAATGCTATTTAAAAGTATGTTTATTTTATATTAGACATTATTATAATAGCGAATATTACTACATAATAGATAGTTTAACGGATCCTTAAAGAATGGGCGATCCCAAGTATTCTTTAAGTTACTTGTACCTTTATTACAGCTCACTTGAGTTGGTTTACATTGTATAAGTATGTATGTGCTGACTCGAGTGTTTGTATTTTTATTTACGCTCGGGTCAGCCTGAGTATTCAAATTAAAATTATGATTTTAAGTTGAAAAGGGAGCTAAACAAATTTTTGGGAATTTAAATCTTTCAATTGGTTTGCAAATTAAAATATTTTGGGGTTAAAATGGGGAATTTTTAAATGTGATTATGGGTTTAATTGGCCAAATGAGACAATTATATGGTTTTAATTAAAACTAGGTTGCTACTTAGGATTTTGTTCACATGATAACCTTAGAAAAAAAAAATAAACTAAGTCCTAAAGGGTTTTAAAACCTCCTAACATGGCCCATTAACCTACCCACTTCTATATAATATCTTAAACCCATTCCATAAACCCTAAACCTCCTCTTCATAATTCTTAAACCTAGATCTAACCCTAACTAATGGCCTCCCTTTGGTAGAAGATCCATCCCCCTTCTCTTCATAACTAAACTAGTTTAATCTTAGCAAAAGGGTAATGCAATCTCCCCTATTCTCTAATCCTTCTTAATCCCTATTTTATCTCTACCATCTTGTTGTAATCTTTGTTTTGTTTTTTTGATTTTTGGGTCCTTGAAGTTTCTTGATCTTTTGCTTTGGGGTTGAGGATTTTGGCTTGCTTAGATATTGTTGCACACAAACTACTTGATCCTGTGCTTCTTTGAGGTAATTACAATTTATTAGTGATTATTTCTAGTTATAATAGTGGTGAAATTTGATGCCAAAAAACTTGAAAAAAACACCCCAAAATCACCAAAAACAGCATTGATTGCTGGCTGGAAATGTTCAGCTTGAAAATAGGCTGAAAATAATGGTCTAGGAGCCCAGAGCAGGCCTGGGTTGCACCCAGGCTGCTGTCTGGGCGCAGTAGCCCAGCCTAGGCGGGCTCGGGACCTGCTCCCACCTCCCCAGCCCAAGCGGGCTGGGGACCTGCTCCCACCTCCCCAGCCCAGGCGGGCTGGGGACTTTTCCCCATCTTCCCAGCCTAGGCGGGCTGGGGACGTGCTCCCACCTCCCCAACCCAGGCGGGCTGGGGGCTTGCCCCCACCTCCCCAGCCCAGGCGGGCTGGGCTTGCTCCTACTCCCCCAGCCCAGGAGGGCTGGGGCTTGCCAATACTTTCCCAGCCCAAGCGGGCTGGGCTAGCAATTTCTTCCCAGCCCGCATGGGCTGGGGCTTCCCCATCCCAGGCGGGCTGAGGCCTGAATGAACCCCAGCCCAAGAGGGCAGGGGGCTGATTAATTCACCCCAGCCGCTTGGGCTGGGGGTTTGTATCTCATCCCCAGCCCAAGTGGGCTGGGTTCGCGATGCCTCCATGATCGCTTCCGAAGTCGGAATTCGACGTTTTTGGTCTCGTTGGAAAGGTGGAGTTTCGAACTCCATCTATGGAGAATTTGGGCATCATCGGAGTTCGTTTGATACTTCGAGTTTCGTGTCAAAGTTGAACTCTGGTCGCTGTTGGTAAACAGTGTGAATCTTGTTCTGGGTCCAACTTCGAGACGTCGCTGCCACTTCGTCTCAACTCGGAATCCAGAAATTCTTTTTTTTTCATCTTAAGTAGGGATGTTGGACTACATGCTTATAAATTTTCATGACAGTTAGACACAGTTTGCTGGTCCAAATAAATTGCCGAACTTGGGTTCGCAGCTGTTTTTGAATGTTTACAAACACTTAGAATATTTTTGATGAATTTCTGGTTTTCGTCGATTTCTTCGAGATTGTTCTCTAGATTTCACACACGGGTTTTATAAACGATTTTAAAATGATATTTTTTACTCAAATTGGCCTTTGAAAAATATTACTAAATATTATTTTTAATTATTAAATTAATTACACCATAATAGGAGAGTTTTCAAAGACCGCTTTAAAGTGATTTCAAAATCAATTATAAAACCGTTTCGCACCATTATTTTCTATAATAAAAATCTCACACTCACTTTTTAGCACATCGAGCGAAGTGGAAAGGTGCTTAAACGGTTAGGAAATCTCCGGCCTATGGAACCGTGTGTATTATCTTTCCGGTTAATCCCCGACCTATTCGATTGATCGTTTTGACCTTTGGGTCTAGTTTACCGATGATACGAGGTGGACTTTTTATTGTTTGGAGTGTGAGCTTGCTATTGGTTAGTAAACCGTTTAGTGCGAACGTGGGGTATGGGACTCATTGTTAACACTTTACGGGTTCCTCTCCAAGAAGTTTGTGACACATTAGCCTCTGGGCGGCCAGTACTGGACCTCTGGGTCCCCACGCCTCTGGGCAACCGTCTCTGGACACCTGTTCTATGGAGCAGTTTCTTTTTCGGCATGTGCCTCTGGGCCTTTATCCTTCTGGGAAGGATCTCGCCGTCTCGCGCGTTCCGCATCTGTGCGAGTGATCGATCACAACTCTACAGTACTTGGCAATAACGACTCCGGTCGGTGCACGTGCTATACTTGTATTATCTGATGATTTTTATATCCATTCGAGTACCGCCATTCGGTGTTGGTTCTATGGAACCATACGATGTAAGTGCGATTACCTTGTGGATTCACAGTGTCTCTGGACACTGCTTTTCAGTGTTTAATTTCATTGACTTTTCAGTATATCCCCATTGCTCTTTGGAGCATCGATCTTTGCTTGGGCATTGATTACAGACTCTGGTCACACATGGGATTATTGCCTATGGGCAACTTTATTTAGCTTTGGCTACGCCGATGATATGGGGCGATTTTATTTATTCAACACTTTGGTGCTGATATTCTCTTTGGAGATTTTTACTGTTGATTGATGACTAGGGACCGTCATTATATTCATGTGGTCCAAAATACTCTTCTCTTAGGAAAAGTACTGTTTTATTTATGTACCGCATTATTATATATCTCAGTTATTACTGATTGTTTAGCTAGCCTGACCCGAGTGTTTTCGCTCGGGTCAGATCGAGTTGTTTCAGGTTAGGTCTCTGGACTTAGCTTCTGTGCTTCCGCTTGGACATTATCTATTATGCTGATAGATAGCGCTTTTATTTGTCCACTATTCCGCTACTCTATTATTATTCAGACTTTGATATGTACATATTTTTGACTCACAAGTGTGGGCAGTGGCTTTGTACCCACTTATAGTATTTGGATCTGTATTGACGATGTATTGTTCTGGGATTTTATATCTGTTATTTGATTCTGTTCTATGATGTTTTATCATTTATTACTATTCTTGTTCTGAGAGGTCTTTAGCCATTGTAATTTCGTTATAAATATTTATTGAATATGTCGAACCACTCGAAAAAAATAATATATATAGATACCATCCTTTCGACGTATTCAGTAGATAGTTATAGCTTGATTACAAATGGTCGCTTCCACTATACTCTATTCTCCACTTTAACAGACAGTATTACTCCCGTAATACTCTTTGTTACAGTGGGTCTCAGAGTGGGGCATTACAGTTTGGTATCACAGCCATGGATCAGAATTAAGCATAACAAACACGGAACAGACACGTAGTACAATACGTTATAATACGATCCAAATTGAACATATCCACCTTTAGATAAATAAGTTAGGAATATGTGTAGGAATCTATTATATTCCGTAATATTCCTTAATGAATTATCTATCTTTGAATCGTGCTTAACTAAATCTACCGATCATATGTTCGAGAGTGTCCCAAACCTCTCTATTGCACCTTCTGCAAGAAGGAGGGACACAGGATCTCCGCTTGTCCTATTGCTCCAGTTAGTGCCAATCCTGGTAGGCTTAATGCTGCCAAGGCTCCTACCACTTTTGCTCAGCCTAAAGGTACACATCCTTCCGTTCTTGAAGGCTCTATTTTATTTCATGGTAGATCTATTAGAGTTCTTTTTGATACGGGTGCCTCTCACTCATTCGTATCAAAGGAACTAGTTGATACTTTATCTTTGGATGTTACTTGTTTGGTTTCTTCACTAAGGATTGTGAATCCCATCGGCGGATCCACGACCCTTAGCTTGCTTTGTGAGGATATAAATATTGATCTTTGTGGATTTTCTTTCCGTGCGAATCTGCACGTTATGGAGTATTTGGGCTTTGATATGATTCTTGGCATGGATTGGCTAGTTCAGCACGACGCCAAAATTATTTGTTCAAAGCGGATATTATTCATTCATCACCCTGACTCGTCCTCTCCGTTAGCTATTGTTCTTCAAGATGTTGGGCTTTCTGATGTTACTTTATTTTCTCTAGATTCACGAGATGATGAGGTAGACATATCTCGTATTCCAGTTGTTCGGGATTTCCCCGATATCTTCGAGCCAGTATCAGGCCTGCCGCCAAAGCGGGCTATTGAGTTCCGCATCGATCTCATTCCAGGCTCTCATCCAGTTGGGCGTCCTCCTACGAGAATGTCTACTAAAGAGAATGAGGAACTCAGGAAGCAGTTAGTTGAGCTTGAAGCGAAACAGTTCATTCGTTCCAGTTCTTCGCCATGGGGTGCTGCTGTGGTCTTCGTTAAGAAGGCTGATGGCTCTCTTAGGCTTTGCATTGACTATCGCAAGCTCAACGAGCTGACCATCAGAAATCGCTACCCACTTCCTCGGATAGACGACATGTTTGAACAATTGAGCGGTGCGAAGGTCTTCTCTCAGCTTGACCTTTCCACCGGATTCCATCAGCTACGAGTCACGGAAGACAGCATTCCTCTTACAGCATTTCGCACTCGTTATGGTTCTTTTGAGTGGTTGGTCATGCCATTCGGCTTGACGAACGCTCCGGCTTTCTTTATCGATCTTATGAATCGAGTATTCCGGGAATACATCGATAGATTCGTTCTGGTTTTCATCGACGATATTCTTATTTATTCTAGATCCGAGGCAGAGCATGCTCATCATTTGTGGATCGTCTTGGATACTCTTCGTCAGCATCAGCTTAAGGCCAAGCTCTCCAAGTGCCATTTTTGGGAGAGCAAGGTCAAGTTCTTGGGCCATATTGTATCATCTGAGGGTATTTCTGTCGCTCCTGCCAAGATCGAAGCTATTCAGAATTGGAAGCAGCCCGAGAACGTTCATGATATTCGCAGCTTCCTTGGGCTGGCGGGTTATTACCATCGATTTATCAAGGATTTCTCTCGTGTTGCACTTCCCCTCACGACTCTGACTCGTAAAGGGGTTCGCTTTATTTGGTCTGATAAGTGTGAAGTTTCTTTCCAGCGATTGAAGGAACTTCTCACTCATGCTCCTATCCTTGTGGTTCCTGAGAGTAACCAGGATCTTGTTGTTTACACCGACGCTTGTGGTAGCGGCCTCGGTGCTGTTCTTATGCAGAAGGATCGGGTGGTTGCTTACGCTTCTAGGCAGCTACGTCCGAATGAGGTTCGCTATCCTACTCATGATCTTGAGTTAGCAGCTATCGTCTTTGCTTTGAAGACGTGGCGTCATTATCTATTAGGCGAACGTTTCATTCTCTACACCGATCACAAGTCGCTGAAGTATTTATTTAGTCAGAAGGATCTCAATATGAGGCAGCAGCGATGGCTTGAGTTTCTCGCCTCATATGACTTAGACATTCAGTATACCCTTGGCAAGGGTAATCGTGTGGCTGATGCACTCAGTCGCAAACACTCGGCAGTAGTTTCTATGATGATAGCCGAGTGGGATATTCTTGAGACTCTTTCTATGTGTGATATTCGAAATCGAGCTCCGTCTTCTGATCCTCAGATCTTGTTATTCAGCTTGGAAGCTCGACCTATTCTATTGGATCGCATTGCCCATGCTCAGCGGCAGGATTCAGACTTGTTGCGATACATTCATCTCCTTGAGTCGGGATCCAGTGATGAGACATTGTCGGATTATTCTATTGATTCTCATCGGTGTCTTCGCAGGAAGAACCGTATTTTGGTACCATCTGATTTATCACTTAGGCGTGACATTCTAGACGAGTGTCATCGCACTAAGTACACTATTCATCCCGGGTCGAGTAAGATGTATGCTGACATGTGTCGTCTATTTTATTGGGAGGGCATGAAGAGCGATGTTGCAAGTTATGTAAGCCGTTGCATGACTTGTCAACAGATCAAAGCTGAGCATCAGCGTCCATCTGGTCTTCTTTAGCCGCTGGAGATTCCATTGTGGAAATGGGATCAAATATCCATGGATTTTATTGACGGTCTGCCTCGATCGAGGTCAGGCCATACTTCTATTTGGGTCATCGTCGATCGCTTGACCAAATCAGCTCATTTCATTCCTATTAAGTCCACTCGGACTGCTCCTCAGCTTGCCAAGCTATATGTGAAGGAAGTCGTTCGACTTCATGGCATTCCTAGCTCTATCGTCTATGATCGAGACACTATCTTTACTAGTCACTTCTGGAAGTGCCTACAGTCAGCTTTGGGCTCAAAGCTGAATCTCTCGACTGCTTATCATCCTCAGACCGACGGTCAGACGGAGAGGGTGAATCGTGTTTTAGAGGATCTTTTGCGCTGTTGTATTCTGGATTTCGAAGGTAGTTGGGAGGATCACTTACCGCTTGTAGAGTTCTCATACAACAACAGCTTTCAGCTTAGTATCGGCATGGCACCTTTCGAGGCTCTTTACGGAAGGCCATGTCGCTCTCCTGCTTGTTGGTTAGAATCTGGTGAGAAGCACCTTCTTGGTCCAGATTCAGTTCGGGAATCTTCCGAGAAGATTATTCTTATTCGTCAGAGAATGAAAGAGGCGCAGAACCGTCAGAAATCCTACGCGGACAACTGTAGGAAGCCTCTTGAGTTCTCCATTGGCGATTCTGTCTTTATTCGGGTTTCTCCCATGAAGGGGGTTGTGCGTTTCAGCTCTACAGGGAAGTTGGCTCCTCGCTATGTTGGACCATTTCCTATTACGGAACGCATCGGCCCCGTGGCTTATCGTGTGGCTCTACCTGCTCGCTTCTCTGGAATACACGACGTGTTCCATGTTTCCCAGCTTCGCATGTGTGTCCGCGATCCTGATTCTATCATTGAGCCGCATGATGTGCCTGATTTAGAGATCTTACCCGATCTATCTATAGAGCAGCAACCTCTTCGTGTGCTTGATTCGGAGATCAGACGTCTTCGAAACAAAGAGGTTCCGCTTGTGAAGATTCAATGGTCGTCTAATCCTAAGGACTGCACTTGGGAGACCAGAGAATTTATCGAGCGTACTTATCCTGGTTTTCTTCCATCTTCCGGCACGGGTGAGCATCTATATTTTATCCTCTGTATTCCTTTGTGGATTAGATGTTATAGACGACTTCTATATTTAAGGAAATTGCGGGGACGCAATTTTCTTAAGGGAGGGAGTCTGTAACAACCTTGAGATTGCAATTACCAAATAATAAATTAAAATTATGATTTTAAGTTAAAAAGGGAGCTAAACAAATTTTTGGGAATTTAAATCTTTCAATTGGTTTGCAAATTAAAATATTTTGGGGTTAAAATGGGGAATTTTTAAATGTGATTATGGGTTTAATTGGCCAAATGAGACAATTATATGGTTTTAATTAAAACTAGGTTGCTACTTAGGATTTTGTTCACATGATAACCTTAGAAAAAAAAACTAAGTCCTAAAGGGTTTTAAAACCTCCTAACATGGCCCATTAACCTACCCACTTCTATATACTATCTTAAACCCATTCCATAAACCCTAACCCTCCTCTTCATAATTCTTAAACCTAGATCTAACCCTAACTAATGGCCTCTCTTTGGTAGAAGATCCATCCCCCTTCTCTTCATAACTAAACTAGTTTAATCTTAGTAAAAGGGTAATGCAATCTCCCCTATTCTCTAATCCTTCTTAATCCCTATTTTATCTCTATCATCTTGTTGTAATCTTTGTTTTGTTTTTTTGATTTTTGGGTCCTTGAAGTTTCTTGATCTTTTGCTTTGGGGTTGAGGATTTTGGCTTGCTTAGATATTGTTGCACACAAACTGCTTGATCCTTTGCTTCTTTGAGCTAATTACTATTTATTAGTGATTATTGCTAGTTATAATAGTGGTGAAATTTGATGCCAAAAAACTTGAAAAAAACACCCCAAAATCACCAAAAACAGCATTGATTGTTGGCTGGAAATGTTCAGCCTGAAAACAAGCTGAAAACAATGGTTTGGGAGCCCAGAGCAGGCCTGGGTTGCACCCAGGCTGCTGTTTGGGCGCAGTAGCCCAGCCCAGGCGGGCTGGGGACCTTCTCCCACCTCCCCAACCCAGGCGGGCTGGGGACCTGCTCCCACCTCCCCAGGCGAGCTGGGGACTTGTCCCCATCTTCCCAGCCCAGGCGGGCTGGGGACGTGCTCCCACCTCCCCAGCCCAGGCGGGCAGCCCAGGCGGGCAGCCCAGGCGGGCAGCCCAGGCGGGCAGCCCAGGCGGGCAGCCCAGGCGGGCAGCCCAGGCGGGCAGCCCAGGCGGGCTGGGGGCTTGCCCCCACCTCCCCAGCCCAGGCGGGCTGGGCTAGCTCCTACTCCCCCAGCCCAGGCGGGCTGGGGCTTGCCAATACTTTCCTAGCCCAGGCGGGTTGGGCTTGCAATTTCTTCCTAGCCCGCATGGGCTGGGGCTTCCCCATCCCAGGCGGGCTGGGGCCTGAATGAACCCCAGCCCGCATGGGCTGGGGCTTCCCCAGCCCAAGCGGGCTGGGGGCTGATTAATTCACCCCAGCCGCTTGGGCTGGGGGTTTGTATCTAATCCCCAGCCCAAGCGGGCTGGGTTCGCGATGCCGCCACGATCGCATCCGAAGTCGGAATTCGACGTTTTTGGTCTCGTTGGAAAGGTGGAGTTTCGAACTCCATCTCTGGAAAATTTGGGCATCATCAGAGTTCGTTTGATACTTCGAGTTTCGTGTCAAAGTTGAACTCTGGTCGCTGTTGGTAAACAGTGTGAATCTTGTTCTGGGTCCAACTTTGAGACGTCGCTGCCACTTCGTCTCAACTCGGAATCCAAAAATTATTTTTTTTCATCTTAAGTAGGGATGTTGGACTACATGCCTACAAATTTTCATGACAGTTGGACACAGTTTGCTAGTCCAAATAAATTTCCGAACTTGGGTTCGCAGCTGTTTTTGAATGTTTACAAACACTTAGAATATTTTTGATGAATTTCTGGTTTTCGTCGATTTTTCGAGATTGTTCTCTAGATTTCGCACACGGGTTTTATAAACGATTTTAAAATGATTTTTTTTACTCAAACTGGCCTTTGAAAAATATTATTAAATATTATTTTTAATTATTAAATTAATTACACCATAATAGGAGAGTTTTCAAAGACCGCTTTAAAGTGATTTCAAAATCAATTATAAAACCGTTTTGCACCATTATTTTCTATAATAAAAATCTCACACTCACTTTTTAGCACGTCGAGCGAAGTGGAAAGGTGCTTAAACGGTTAGGAAATCTCCGGCCTATGGAACCGTGTGTATTATCTTTCCGGTTAATCCCCGACCTATTCGATTGATCGTTTTGACCTTTGGGTCTAGTTTACCGATGATACGAGGTGGACTTTTTATTGTTTGGAGTGTGAGCTTGCTATTGGTTAGTAAACCGTTTAGTGCGAACGTGGGGTATGGGACTCATTGTTAACACTTTACGGGTTCCTCTCCAAGAAGTTTGTGACACATTAGCCTCTGGGCGGCCAGTACTGGACCTCTGGGTCCCCACGCCTCTGGGCAACCGTCTCTGGACACCTGTTCTATGGAGCAGTTTCTTTTTCGGCATGTGCCTCTGGGCCTTTATCCTTCTGGGAAGGATCTCGCCGTCTCGCGTGTTCCGCATCTGTGCGAGTGATCGATCACAACTCTACAGTACTTGGCAATAACGACTCCGGTCGGTGCACGTGCTATACTTGTATTATCTGATGATTTTTATATCCATTCGAGTACCGCCATTCGGTGTTGGTTCTATGGAACCATACGATGTAAGTGCGATTACCTTGTGGATTCACAGTGTCTCTGGACATTGCTTTTCAGTGTTTAATTTCATTGACTTTTCAGTATATCCCCATTGCTCTTTGGAGCATCGATCTTTGCTTGGGCATTGATTACAGACTCTGGTCACACATGGGATTATTGCCTATGGGCAACTTTATTTAGCTTTGGCTACGCCGATGATATGGGGCGATTTTATTTATTCAACACTTTGGTGTTGATATTCTCTTTGGAGATTTTTACTGTTGATTGATGACTAGGGACCGTCATTATATTCATGTGGTCCAAAATACTCTTCTCTTAGGAAAAGTACTGTTTTATTTATGTACCGCATTATTATATATCTCAGTTATTACTGATTGTTTAGCTAGCCTGACCCGAGTGTTTTCGCTCGGGTCAGACCGAATTGTTTCAGGTTAGGTCTCTGGACTTAGCTTCTGTGCTTCCGCTTGGACATTATCTGCTATGTTGATAGATAGCGCTTTTATTTGTCCACTATTCCGCTACTCTGTTATTATTCAGACTTTGATATGTACATATTTTTGACTCACAAGTGTGGGCAGTGGCTTTGTACCTACTTATAGTATTTGGATCTGTATTGACGATGTATTGTTCTGGGATTTTATATCTGTTATGTGATTCTG
This sequence comes from Allium fistulosum, assembly GCA_030737815.1. NCBI lineage: Eukaryota > Viridiplantae > Streptophyta > Magnoliopsida > Asparagales > Amaryllidaceae > Allium > Allium fistulosum. The sequence goes on along the minus strand of CM060906.1, from coordinate 98,513,867 downwards.
TTCTGTGATGTTTTATCATTTATTACTATGCTTGTTCTGAGAGGTCTTTAGCCATTGTAATTTCGTTATATATATTTATTGAATATGTCAAACCACTTGAAAAAATATATATATATAGATACCATCCTTTCGACGTATTTAGTAGATAGTTATAGCTTGATTACAAATGGTCGCTTCCACTATACTCTATTCTCCGCTTTAACAGACAGTATTACTCCCGTAATACTCTTTGTTACAGTGGGTCTCAGAGTGGGGCGTTACACTCGAGTGTTTGTATTTTTATTTACGCTCGGGTCAACCTGAGTATTCACAGATTTGGATTCCACTTTCTGGAGATTGGAATCGCTGGAGATTATCCGCTTATCTAGTTGTATCTATCTCAGTTCTGTTGTTCTATTCATCTTGTACTTGGTTATCATATTGAGACTTCTGTTGTATTTTATTTCTTCTATTGTATCTTATTTAACTCTGATATATTTACATAGTAGCTTCATGAACTACTATTTCTTTTACTTCCGCTGCACTTCTTACTCTATGTCTGTGATCTGTGATTATATTTATTTACTGTATATTCTGAGATTTGCCAAATTTTATTTACAACGCGGTATTTTGAGCAATTCAAGTCCGACATGTGCGGATGCGAATGGTTGAAAATATCGGGTCGTTACAATTGTTTTAAATAGGGTAAATGAAATAATTTTACCCAAAACTATTTTTGTAGAAAAAAAATGATTTTTCTATGAATTATTATAATATATGGATGCTTGGTTGTTAGGAAGTGATAATATCGAATTATTATCATTATTATATGGAATTGAATAAGAAAAATGGTATAACCTAAGATTTGGAGATGAATTCATTTAACAAATGAAATTTATAAATATGAATTAAAAAGTATAAGGAAATGAGTTCATATACGAATGGGATTTGTAAATGTAAATAAGTTGATAACTTATAAAATATTTGAAGTTTGATTGGAATGAGATTCAAATTGAAAAGGAATGAATAAATGGATGAACAAATGAGGTTACATTTGTAAATAAATGAATTGGAAATTGAATAATGAAATGAGATTTGATTTGAATCAAGTTGAAGAAAAATCCAAACTTGGAAAATAAAATAAAATGGATTGAGTTCAAGTAAACTAACTTGATAATTTATTAATTCATGAAATAATGAATTGGAAGTTGAATTAGTTAAATTAAAGTTGAGTTGTGAGCTAAATTTAAAATGGTTTGAATTTGCATATAAATTCAAGTAAGTAGTAAAAGAAAAACAAATTGAAAATTTCCTTGTTATAGATAAAGTAAATTCAGGATGAATTGAATATGGAAATTTGAAATTTAAAAAGGATAAGTGAATATACTAATTTAATTAAATTAGTAGATGGAATGGATTTGATAAATGAAAAATCAAATCAAAGAATTTAAATTGGAATATTGTTTACAAGTAAAATATAACTTGGTTTGAGTTGAAATGACTTAAGAAATATTTTGACAAAAGCATCGTTGTCGAGTTTTGTGAAATGGTTTCAAATGAAATGAATGTGAATATGAAATGCAAATTAAATTGTATGTGAGTTGGTCGTAAGAAATTTAATTTGTATCGAAACCATATAAATTGCTTATGGAATTTATTTTGAATGCATTGCTTATGAAAACTATGTGTTTGCTATTGAAAATGAGTGAAATGTTAATAGATTTCCTATATATGTCACTTACGTATTTAAATTGAGTAAGTACATGTTTTTGGAAGCCATTTGGCTGGATTGAGTGCGCAAAATGCTAATAATAAGCCGCTTTGCTTAAAAATGCTAATAAAGGTACGCCTACGCAATACAAAATAGGAAATATGAACTGTTTTTGCTTTTCTGACCGTGTGGGTCGATGTATACATATTTATATCTATTGTGATATTGCAAAAGCTCCTCCGTACAAAGGAGACTCCGCCAAAATTTTCTAAAAATTTGGGAGTTAGAAAAAAATTTGGAAAATTTTTGTTAACGAAAAATTGATTTTCAAATTGTAATGTAAACGTAGGAATTGAACTAGAAAGGGAAAATTATTGTTTTGGTCGAAGTTGAAAGCTTTGGAAAAAAGTGAATATTTAGTTTCACTAAGTGAATTTTTGGTTTTTGAAGATAAAATGAATTCAAATAGAATTGAAATTGTAAATTGAATTCAAATGGAATTGAAAATGCAAAGTTGAATGGAAATGAATATATAACTTTGTTAGTGAAGTAGTAAAAGTAAATATAAGAAATAATTGTATTGAACTTAAGAAATAAAGAATGAAATTCTTAAGTAAAATGGGTATTGGGAATCCAATAAGGAAATTTGGACATTGTTGTTAAGTAAATCATACAGGGATTGTAAAGGCTAAGGAAAATGGAATTGGATTTTGATTTCGAAGGTAAATTTGAATTTGTTCGACAATAAGGTATGTATTTAAATTTCAGTATGAAATCTGATTGGGTTTTTTATTTTGCCACTTGGCATTTTGTTTTCTATTGGAATTTGGGAGTTCGTAGGGACATTTTGTAGTCGTACCGAGTTAGCCGCGCAAAGGAGACGCTGGCGAAATTTTCGAAAATTTAGAGAGATAGAAATTTTTTGAGAAATTTTGGATAATTTACAATTTAAATTTAAATTTGAATTGTGAAGTGAAATAAAGTTGTCTGAACTTATGAATAAGTTGGAAAGTTAGAAAAAGATTAGTGTGTCCTAATAAAAGATTATTCTGGAAAGTTGTTTAAAACTATTTGGATTTGAGAAAATAGTTAACGGGTATTGGAGCATTCTTCTTAACTTGTAATTTCGGGATGAAATTCTTTTAAGGGGGAAGATTGTAACGACCCTGAATTTTTGACATTGGAAATCAGGATATTTAATTGATTTTAAATATCTGGAAGTTAGTTTGATTTGAAATTCAAATATCAGAATGAATTTGGCAATTCAATTATTGAATTTAATATATTAGAATTGGTTAAATATTGAATCTTGATTTTTAAGCTGATTAAAAATATTTTCAAGGCTTGGAAAATTTATATTAATAGTACTGAGGATAATAAAAGTTTTAGAATTTAATTTGAAACTGTTTTGTTCAGTTTTGAATTTATATCGTTTAAATCGATATTTAAAATAGCGTTCCGAGGCACAGTCTCGAAATTCGACGAAACCAGTTTTATTGGATCCGTAATATTGTATTATTATCGGATTTCAATTTTCGTAATGTTTGGAGTGATCGTTTGGCCGTATGATAAGCAAACGCGCTGAAATTAAATCGAAAATTCAATATAATAATTGGGTCCGAAAAGCTATGTTCTCCATACGATCGAGTTAGGATTCGAAACCTTTTCCATCGTGTTCGGAATAGGCGTATAACATTACAAACGCCTGGCGGCACGCCTTGACAGGAGGTCGAGATTTCAAGTTGTGTTTATCGAGAGAATTTGAATTTAAATTTAAATATATATTTATATATTAGTCAACTTCAGCTGTATTTCTTCACCTTACGACTTTGGTCTTCAAATCACTGTCTCCCACTCGTACAGGCAACCATTCCATCGGCTCTCCCGTTCCCCTTCCTTCATAATTCACGCAACAGATGATTTTCAAAGAAAAAGAAAAAAATGGCTGCTTATCTTCAATAATTAATCGCGAGCCTATTTCTTTTTCCTCTTTTATAACCGCGAGATTCATTCAGACTTCAGAGGATAAAAATTGCACAGGAAGGCAAATAAACAAAATCGATTCATTCAATCGAAAAAATAATAATATATATATATACGAATACGCTGCCTCGTTCCATTTAAATCGCAAATTCTTTTGCCTCCTTCAGTGAATCGAAGGCGCAAATCAAATCAAATATCGAATCGATTGAGAACGACTCGAAGGCGAGTTGAGGAGCGACACTGGCGCTGGCAGGAGGCGCGCGCGCGATGGTTTGGGGTTGTCGAAATCATTAAGCTTGCGAGCTAGTCGCGGTGGCTAGGGCGAGCGCCGTGGGGTGGCCACTGTGATGGCTGATGGCATTGAAGGCTTGAGCTCGTACATGAGGGAATGGGTAGCTGGAGTGTTCGATCAGCGGCAGTGAGGAACGAACGGAGTCGCGATGGCGACTCTGACAAATCACGGTGGATGGAGTTCATCTTGACAGTGAGGTATATTGTTTTACTATAAATTTAATTAAATGGATAAATGTTATACATGTGTAAATGTTTAAATAGATAAAGTTTATTTCGATAAATTTACCCAAATATAAATGTTTACTATAAATGAACAACAGGAAAATATTTATGAGCAGTTCTGTTTTGATTTAAAATATGTATATATAAGCTGGGAAAAGTATACAAGGTTTAAAACAGAAAACTCTTTCTTTTTCTGGTTTGGAAAAAATTATATATATAGCTAAGTTTGGATTTTTGAAAGTTGGGTAAGCAACTATTTATTTACGCATATAAATAAGCTAGTATAACGATATATATATAAGGTTAAAGGAAAATATATAGGGTTGAAAAGGAATTTTTAAATTACATACTAGTTTAAATCAAAATTGTTAAATGGGAATTTAATTTTTCGATTGGTTCGAATATTAATAAAATGTATAAAAATTGTTTATACAAGGTCTAATACAATGAAGAAAATAATCTGGAATGGAAATGGACTGCATAATAAAAAAAAAACAAAGGTGAGACCTTCTCACTCAAATTAAAATTGAAATTGCAGTTATTAATTGACTGTTTGGATGTGATAGTATATATAGTAGTATATATACATATATATATATATATATTTGGTGATTGATTTCCCGCATTATATAGCGGATGAGACCCTATGCGTCGCATAATAGCGGATGATATTTTATAAATCCCATATACCGCGATATTCCACCTCGAAGTGGAATGGGTATTTAATTGTTGTGCTAACATCTGTGGATGCAGGGAAACAGGTTGGAGGGATCCAACTGGATTCCTAAAATTTTATGAATTTGTTTCATATGTTGTATGAATTTGTTTCATATGCTGTGTGATAATTTATTTACAATCTGTGAATGATTATATTTATGATTGAATTTGTGAAGGCTAAAATTTAGCCGAATGTATTTTTGGTATTGTTGGATACCAGAAATAAATAAATTGGATTTTTGAAATTAAAGTTGGAAATTTTAAGTAAATTTCTTTTGGAAGAATTTGAGAAATTTAAAAGAAGGAATTTAAAAGCATGAAGTTGATTTTTGAAATCTTATCGAATTATTTCTAAAATATGGGAAAAGATATTAATAAGTGGATTTCAAGTAATATTGTTTATAAGTTGAAGAATTTATTTAAAATTTGGATTTTTAAACAAATTGGAAGAGATAAAAGAATTTGTTTTCTTTAAAATGAATTTATTTTAAAAGGCAAATAAATCTGCAAATCCATTTGATAATTGATTTGGTATTTGAAAGTGAATATTTGGAAAATCAACATGAAAATTGATTGGTGTTTTGAATGCAAATGATTTGTTATTTGGAAATAAATTCAGAAATAAATTTGCAAATGGTTTGTTATTTGGAATTAAACTTAGAAATCATTTTGCAAATGTTCTGTTCTATTGAAAGTTCTATTGAAAATATACTTGGGAATTACTTTGTAAAATTGATTTAGTATTTGAAATAAATGGAAGAATCAATTTGTAATTGATTTAATGTTAAAAAGAAATTAGAAATCAATTTGGAATTTGATTTGGGGTTTGAAATGAAATTATGAAATCAATTGTGAATTTGATTTGGTATTTGAAAGTGAATATTCGGAAATCGTTTTGAAAATCGTATATAAGTGGATATTTGAAAATTTAAATTCACAGTGGGAATTTATAAAGGAAAGGGAATTTTATTCCGCAAGTAAAAATTGATTTGAAATTTGTTTTCAAAGTGATGAAGTGTGGAAAATATATATCTTGCAAAGATATTTTGAAAATAAATAATTTGGGAAATTATTTGGAACCTGGTGATGTTGTGAATATCGATTGATAGTTAAATAATCGACTATCAATATTGAGCTTTAAATGGGTATTTGTTGTGATTTGCTTGAAATTTGAATGCAACACTTATTTTTAAAATAAGCGCTCATTATTCGGTTGAGCCGGGAGAGGACTTTTTGTCATATAACCCATTCCGAATAGTGATACGTCGAAATGGATTGCATTTGAAGACTAGCATTGAAGACCGGGTGTTTGCGAAAACGATAGACAACCTATCGATTGTCTCTACACTGAGTTGCTCCAGTATAGAGATTCCCTATGTGATGGGAAGTTCGATCGGGATTGTGAATAACCGGATTGCAAGGGCTTCTTTGGAAGTGACTCCGGTTCTGTTCGTACCCGGAACAGACTTGTATGGTTGTATGTCTGACACTACACTTTGAGATATAAAGCTGATTTCTTTCAAATACATTTCTGTTGGTGGCGGAGAATTTATTCTCTTAGCTTAACACCCTTCTCTGAGACGTACGAGCTCAGAGGTTATGTAGTTGAAGGTTATCAGTGATATACTCCCAATTTGGTAGTGTGACATGCTAAGTGTTGCTGTGTGTTGATGATCATTTGTGATCAAAGCATGGCTTTGTGAAAAAGCGTAGCTTTGTGGACGAGATCTCATCGGACCTCACACCCCGGAAATGGTCGAAATAGGAAAGATGCGGCAAGGTTATGAGGGTCGCGCCCTTTAGGTATGTCATCTCCTTCTGGAAAAAGGTGATGTAACAACCCGGAGATTAGTAACAATTAATTATCGTCAAATGACGATTAAATTGGTTGTTAATTGCTATTGGAATTTTTAATCGGTTGAAATTCTTTGAAAAATGGGTTAAGCGGGCTATAAATTGAAAATTGGCCCACGTTCCTTTTTGGTGTTGTGATATTTATCAAGGCCGATGACCGTTCCTCCATCCCCATTCACTTCTCTTCGCAACCCTAACCAGAACAAACCGGAAAAATAATGGCGGCTCGTTCCTTTTCTTTGTTCGATCAAAATTAGGGTTTACAAATTCGTGCTATGGCGATCTGAAGGGGGGAAAGAGGAGGACTTCGGCTCCGATTGGATTTGGGTTCTTCGACAAAGGTGAGTGATCCGCTCACATCTAATTCATATCTCGAGCTTATTTAGGGTTCGAAATCTGTGATTTTCGTTCGTATTCAATTGTTTGAGTTTGTCGATTCATTTTGCTCACCGTTCGATTTATGTTGTTTGCTTGAGATTTATCTGACTTCTTCAAGTTCGTTTTCATTTCTTGTTAACTTTGATATTGTTTGACTTGGGCCCTTTTGGGTTTACTGCCTCTGGTTATTTGCGTCCTGTAGCACTTTCGACCTTGTTCGAATTTGCATCCTGACTTGATTTTGTAGTTGCTTTCATTGCATCATCACTGTTGCAAGTAATTTCTGTTCATACCTTGATTTTTATTGCTTGACTTAGAATTAGGTAGCTCTGTTGCTTCTGGCTTCAGTGAATCCTTACTGACTTGTATTATTTACATATTGAGTTGTTGATGCATCACTTGTTGCCTTTCATCTAGCTCGGCCTCGTTCCACCTGCTGTCGTGTTGAATTGTTCTGTATAGATTTTGGCTTTGACCTGCTGTTCAATGGCTTCGGCATTGATTGAGTTCATCGTGGTAACTTCTGTTATCTGGTGACATGGTTACAATATTAATTTTGTTTACATATGTTCTGCCTATCTAGGTGTTCATGTGTTTGTAGTTTTCACTTTGATTTCCTGTTGCCTTCTGTTTTTTTTTGTGTCTTTGGTCTGGGAACGTGTGCTTCATGACCTTGTATTTTGTTGTATGCATTTGAACTCGTAGCCTTGGTTCAGGTGCACGGCATATTGAACTTGATTTGTATCTTCTTTGATCATACTACTGGGTTGATGCGCACTGCGCCTTGAGTGTGCTTGCATCTGAGTTTTGTTGTAGTTCTGCCCTTGTATTCATGTGGTGGCTGCAGTTTCATTTTGTTGCATTTTGCCACGCCAAGCCTAATTACTCTGGTTCATGTATATACATGTTTTGCCGTTGAGCATTCGTGTAACTGGTTGCATCTATATTTAGTGTTTTATTGTTTCCCGGTTGCCTCGGGTTTCAGTGTGGTCCTCTGCACCACTGTTGTCATCTGACTCATTGATCTTTTGCGTATTTCATATGCTGTATTGGCGAGGCAGTACACGTGAGCGTGTACTGCAGCCAATCAGTATTGATGTTTTTAAGTAATGTTTCGATTGTTTGAATTGTTTCGTTTGTTCAATTCAATATTTTGAAATTGTATTTTGATTTGGTTTGACTGGATCATTTTGTTGTTGTCTAATTATCTATTTGATAATTAGATTATGAGTTTCTAATTATTTATTTAATTATTGGATTTTGTTGTTAATTGCTGTTTAGGCAATTCTGTGGTTTTCATATTATCTTCATTGATAATCTTTTTATTTATCTTTGTTGATGATTTGAATTTGCTGATTTGTTGTTTAACACTGTTTAGTGTTATATCTACCGTTATCCGATTTTCTTATTGAAGGGTTGGATATATGAGATTTATTGTGACCGTCGTCTATTTGATTATTTAATTATTATTGCTTCCGTGCATTAATAACTTAGTTTGAATTAGATTGACCCGTGTATTATTTTCTTTTGAATTTAATACTCGGGTCAGACCGAGTTATTTTAGGTTGTTGATATCTTGCTTTGGGTTGCTGCTTGAGCTATGAAGTCTCTTCATATCTTTTGGAGTAGTCGTTGTCATAGTATAGGATGATATGTATTCATGTATATTATTTATAATAATGTACTTGTATATGTAACTTCCAGTGTCGACAGTTGTAGTTGTATCATATGTATTGTATCACATGTATTGTAACTGCCTTCAGTTATATATATATATATGAAATTTTATATTAGCTGTGTTCCGCATTTAGCTTATTTGTGTTATTATTATATATGTTGTCCTAAACTATTATGAACCATCATAGTTCGTTTTATACTGGAATTGGGTATGTCGATGGGAGTAACAAACAGATAGTAAAGTAAAATAAATATACTACTCCTATCGAGGTAACCAATACAAGTGTAAGGCCTAACTACGGATGGCCGCTCCTATCCAGCCTTATTCTTCGTAATAGCAGACAGTATTTCTTTTAATACTCTTTGTTATTGTGAGCATAGAGGTGGGGTGTCACAGGTGATATTATGGTATGGAGCCCAGATATTTACCTGTGTGGTTGCTCCAATCTCATTTACTGTGTGATTGTTGGAGTGTGATCAAGGCGCCTCGGATAAAGGTCCCAAAGGACCGGGGGTGGCATATTTGTGTAGTAGTTACCTAGTGTAAGGGGTAACCCGGCCTTGTGTTGGCAGAGAGCTAGTTAGTTCTCGGGACGTCCATCCAGAGGCGTACCCATGTGGCAGTAGGAAGTTCCTTAGCCTGACCATTTATTGAAAAATCCAAAGAAACAATACGAACTTTGTACGGTTTTAGTTGTATAACCTGCTATGGAATGTGGTGGTAACCTGCTATTGAACATAGTAGCTATAGTAGGCATACAATAATGGTTGTATGTTGGCTAAGATTAATATTATACTTTTGAAATGTTTTCCACCCTAGACATTAATAATAATATCAACTGATTTTCCGTAGTAAGCATATTTGACTATCATAAGGAGGAATCTCCTCCAATTCTGCGTTTGCATTGTGTGTGTGGCGGGAGGCCTTATGGTAGTTTCATTTTCCAAAAGCATTGCGGAATTTCTTTTATTTTCTTTGTGAAAATAACTGTTTTACGATCTCACACCAGTCACCATGACTGACTCGGAGTTTATTGTTCCTTTTCTAAACTCTAGGTGCCCATAATTTTCCACACGGGCGGCCTAGAGTTATGTTATCAGGATATTCTAGATATCCTGAGCTTTGGAGACGAGCTGGATGGCGAGACATACACTCGTACTTATTTATTTATTCCGCTGTGTATTATGTATGTGGACAAATTTATATAACTGTCTAGTATTGTTGTTGTTGTTGTAAACTCTGATGATGTATTGTATAAACTGATATAGTTCTTTGTGATAAAGATTATTCATTCATCTATTATATATTGTTCCGCTACAAATGTGAGATTCTGTTGTTGTTTCTTTTTCTTTTTCTTCTGTCTTATTCTACCTCTTCTTTTAAATCCTAATGGTTTGGTTTTCCGGCATTCGATTGCGCGGCATTTGATACAATGGACGTATTAATGTCGACTTTCGAGCGTCGAAAAGTCGAAACGTTACAAGTGCCTTGATCTATTCATCATCAGGTGGATGATGGGTATGTGCATGACTTGCTTAAGTCCTGTAGGCCTCTGTGTAAAGGGTTAACAGAACTGAGCCCCTTTGCAATGCACACATGGTGTTCAATGGCAAGAGTTCAGACTAAATAAAATATAAATGAGATTGAGAAATTGAGCTATGGAATTTAGGGAGTTAATCCATAGGAGCATGTGCATGTTTGAATGAATGAAGTGAATGGATGAATGCTTGGGTGCATGTTTGTTAGATAAGCTTACATATATACATATACTCAGATTTTAATATGAATTTGAATAGCATCACACATATCAGCTCTCTGCACAGTCATAGGAATTTACAAGTTATTTTAATCCTTGATTTCACTCACACCAGAATTTATTTCTAACCCTATTTGTTGCCTTTGTAATATTTGGGGTGTCTCATTTTTATTGAGGCAGCTCAAAACATTGCTGCAGGGAAAGATGCATGAGTAGCTTGCTTGCATGGATATTTGAAGAGCTGGTTGAACTTAAAACGTTTAAGAAAAGTAGCAGTATTATTGTAATAAATAAGTTAGGCAAACTCTTTTAGATCTTATGTATTTCTCAGAATTGATGCTTGCTTTGTTCACTTGAAAAGGATATGTAAAAACTTAAGTATTATATGTGTGTTTATGAGTTACTGATTTAAGCAACTGATTTTGATGTCCTCTGGTGGATTATGAAGAAGGAAATTATGTCATGTAATCTGATATGTGGACATACTTTCTTTGGCAATGTTTGATTAATTTTAATTATAAAGTTGAAGATGTTTTTGAAAAATCATGTAATAGAATTGTTGGGTGTATGGGCTGAACCTGGTCTTGGCTAACCAGTAAAGCTTGACCATGTTTTATAATTGATATAAGACCATGAAAAAGCTTGAAGTCTTAGCCTGCAAATCTTACTTGAACATCTGATTTCCAGTGGAAATTAATATTGCATTGTGTAGTAAAATGAGGTGCATGCTAAATACTTTTAATCTTCACTGCCACCATATTGAACTGAGCCCTGTTGTCTACCTATTTGATTCAAGTCTGGTTGCATTTTGGTCTTAGACAAGTCAATTGTAGTATGCATTGTCATGTAGTCTTATTTAGGTATTAAGCATGTCCATTATTCCACTGTTTATTGATCACAGTCATTTGTTCTACTACCTGGAGATTCATCAATTATCTTCACCATATGTTCATCTGAAAGTTTTGCATTGATCTGATTTTTGACATTGCCTTGATCATACTGTCTCCATGTATATGCTAAGCCTTCATTTAGTATGTGTGTTTGTGTTTGCACTTTGCTCAAATGTATTGTTTTCCTCTGCTTGGCCTTCAATTTAGTTTATCACCTTATTATTCATATGATCATTATATACTTAATAAACCAAAATAGGAGTATTTTACCTGACATAAAATTGTTGTGTTTGAAATAAGAATCCCGGGCTAAACTAATATGCATGAGTTGTTTTAACACCTTTTATTATTTAAAAAAACCATAAGTATCAAATGCCTAAATCCCAAAGATTAAATGCATGGGTTGTAAATCTAGAAATAAATTAATCTGGGCTATAGAACAAGCTGGGAAATAAAACAAGAAAATAATAAGGGGAAATATTTGATTTAAATATTAAACAAGTTTGAGTTAAAAAAAGAAAGAAGATTAAAAAAAGTAGAAATGGCTATGTGACATACAATCTCTCAAATGTGAGAAATATTATGTGATTGAATTTCTTTGTTATTTTAATTACTCTGATATGCAAAGAAACATTTATATATCTTCATATATATAAATGACATGATTTGATTTATATACTAATATTTTTATATTGGTAAAATTCTAGATCTTGGGAGAATTAATTAAAAGAAGTGATCCTTTGTGTAAAAAAAACTCAACTAAAAATCACTAAAATAGAGGTTAAGAGAAGTAGGTCATTTCACTAGGCTCATTTAATTAATCTTTTATTAATTAAATCAATTTCCAAATATTTAATTCAAATTATATTTGAAAAGATATATCCTCAATTTCATATCTTAGAGATTGGAAAATATTTCCATATACTTATATCAACGGTATAAGTATATTTATCCAACAAATCTTCACAGTAATTATAAGCATGCATAAGAAAATCGTCTTTTTCCTTCTTCTCTTTCTCCAGTTGTTGTTTCATGCTCTCCTACAATGCTTTCAGCTCCACTACCACTTTTGTTAGGTGCTCGTTCTCTTTCGATAGAAGATGGTTTCTGTGATGAGCATACTTGATTTGTCTTTGATGGTTTTTCCTTCTAGCTTAATCGATTCAGTCAGGTATTTTACTTTCTGCTCAGCTTCTTTCAATGACTTTGTCGGTTCTACAACTTCATTATCGAGATGGGTTATAGTCTCCTTGTCCTTCTAAACCTCGAGCTTTAGTCCTACGATCAATAATTTTTTTTTTTGCTTTCAGCATATTCAGAGATCACCTCAGCAAATCTCTTCCATTTAAAGTATTATTTGTAAGCGCCATTGACAAAACCCATGGTTGGACCTTAGATGTGTATAGGGAAGACTTTTAAATCCGAAGCCAACTTGACCACGTCGAAATAGATTTTTGGAAACCGGCGCTTTAAATTAGCCATATGAGGATTAGAAATGACCCATTGCTCCGTCGTCACAACTGAAAGTTCAAGAGCTTTCTTGTCAGCCCTATGGAGAGAATATTCGAGGGCAACAAGCCCAGATGACCGCCCAGACTATCGAGAGGGACAGAGCGACAATGTTTGCTTTGTAGAGGGGGAAGCCGAAGTTGGGGTGCGAGAAATATCCTTGAGCGAAATGTCATCGGTTCGATTGGAGAACCTGCCCAAGCTCTTGGGAAGAGGTGAGCTAGATCTAGATTTGTGCTTTGATGATGAATCATGAGAGTGATAACCATATCTCGGCTTCCTCGATCCTGACTCGAGTACCTGCTAGTATCTGAGTCATAATTGGTGCCGTGAGAATGATTACGTAGGTTGCACCTCTTATGCTTCCCTATCCGACTCTCAAGAGAATCAAACATAGTCCTGTGCTCCATTGAATCTACAAATAAAACCGAGACAAGTTAAATTTCACAGGACAAAAATTATGACGCAAGCTAAGTAAAATGCAATGCATGTGTGTATGAGTATCCTAGTGTCCCCTTGACTGATCATGGGTCTGAATTTTGATGACAGGGATGATCTCCCATGTGTGAGTAGTTGCCAAGTCATCTTGCGGATGGATAGTGGAGTCCAGATCCCCGAGACTTATGTTGCCAAGACCAAAAGAACCAGATTCATCCGGAATTGGACCAAGGCCTTGGTAGGGGTTATCAGAAGGAAGGATATGAGTCTCCTCTATTATAGTGGTAGCAGAGGCTATGTAGGAGTCCGCCTCGTAACAATCTTTATCTTGGGTTGCTTCCTTAAAAGAAATTCTTGGCCATCATTTCCATCGTCACTGGAAGTCTCACGACCTACGTCGACATCATCGTAGACTACCCCACCTTCACCTTCTTTAACAAGCTCCTACACTTCTTCAGCTCCAACTATAGGACTTTGGACTAGGGGCACCATTTGGTCCTCGCCCTTATTCCTGGACGAGGAATTATCCTCATCACTATCGGTTTCCAACGGGATTTGACCGATTCTACGGCCCACTTCTAGCAAATTGTAGGCCATCATGTTATCATCAGTAAGGATTGTTCTTGCCTCCCTGTTATTGGTTAGAACTTTGAGAAGAACCCTTAAAGTATCCGCGAGAGCCACATTACTAGGTCTTCTCGTTACACTTGAAACAGTAAAAGAAAATGATTTGAGCGGATGGGATTATAAAGTGTCCTCAAATGGAAATGATTGAAAAAAAAACTTACGTCCTGATGGCCACCATTGCATGAATCTAGGCAGGCAGCGAACAAAGAAGAACTTATTTTGAAATAGCTCAATTTATTCTAAGTGCTTGTAACAATCCTGCAACCTCTGGAGGGTTCCAAATGTGTAAGAGAAGGATTTCTCTTTTGATGTTTGAAGCTGTACAAGCACTGGATCTCTTCGTCACTTAGGACACAATCCAAGTGTCGGGCAAAGATAATATAAGAGCCATATAGAAAGGCTTAGCTACTAGGATACAGCTGTGATAGAGCCAACTTCATAAAACTCAAGACTCAACGAATGAATTGATTAAATGGTGGGACACACCTCGCCAGGCACATGTACCAATTGCATGCAATGTACCCTTCTATAGGATGGTGTGCCCGTTGATGACGCGTAGGAACCAGCACATCTTCGGACGGGATGCCATGTTTGTCACATATTCTCCTAAGAGTCCCTTCTTCAATTTTAGAAATTGTAGAATCTACAGGGTCATCCAATATAACCGGATCTATGAGACTATCCAAAGCAGGCTCCACCTCGAGACCTTCTACAGGGGCATGGTAGGAACCACATGGAGAGGTTGTTTGGCTTGTTGATTAGTAGGCTGAGGTACAGAGGTTGGTAGAGTGTGTCTTGCAATAGGAACTGTAGTTGAACTCGACTCAATGTCCGATTCAGCATATCATGAAGTTGATAGGCCTATAATCATTGCGGAGAGACGCTCGGAGCATCTACGGTCCATAGTGATCAAAACACAACATAAAAGTGATATCAAAAAAGTAAAAAAGATAAGCCCCCATTCTAAATTGAAAACCTAGTGTGGTGCAGTATGCACATTTATCACCGTACAACATTAACATCCGATGTCGTGCAACAGTTCATTCGAAAGCCAGCTTGATCTCCGAAGTGACCATCATCACTGACCATCCCAGCGAACTCGGGTGGTCGACCACACATCGGCAAATCCATGATGAAAACTCAAGAGAACTCCCTAATGTGCACTGTAACATGAAATAAAAACAAGAAGAAAATGCAAGCTAATTAAAAAGAGAGAAAATTAAAATGAAATAAAAGCTAATCTACTTGCATAAGAAATAAAACTAAGCTACTAACATAAGAGAAAATAGAGCACGTAAATGGAAAAGAGCATGAATTAACATTGCATAAACATAAATTACATAAAAAAAGAAAATGGCTAAGTAGCCATGAAATAGAAGAAGAAAGTTTATGTTTATTTTTGAGCCTAAAACTAAACTAACTAAAGGGGAGGCTTAGAGCTTAATTACATGAACATATGGGGTATTTATACATGTTTATTTTTGGTGTTAGGAACTGGAGATAGTGGTTTTGATGACAACAACCTTTGTAACTTATTTTATTATAACTTATATACTAACACTATTGTCTAGATATATATGAATGTTATTATGCAGGATATATATAAGGCAGGTATTGATTATTGAAGACTGTACAGTATAAAGACCAAGAATGAAGAAATCAAGTTTGAAGACTCATAAGTATCAAGATCAAGACTCAGAATGGAGACATCAAGATTGAAGACTCTAGAGTATCAAGATCAAGATTTCAAGATAAGTGTCTAGTTTTTGTTAAAACTTCATAATAGCATGGAAATCTTCATTCCTAATTTCATTTGGGATGGAACCCATTTTTATCTTCTTAGTGGCTTACAAACCCACGACAAGTAGCTTACAAACCTAAGACAAGTGGCTTAAAAACCCACGAACATCCTGGTTTTGTACAAGTTCTCGAGTCCTGATGTGATGAGATATTCTGCATGAAGAAGCTTGCAAAACTACTTCAAAATGGTTTTTCAAAATGATTTTCAAAACTGCTTTTCAAAATGTTTTAGCCTTAAAATATTCTTTGTTTTTAAATAAACTCTTGTTTTAAACTTTGTTTGTTTTTAAAACTATATTCTAATTTTTAAATATTCTTTTATAATATATATATACTTGAGATTTAAAATCAAATTTATATATACATTCTAAAAAAATATTTTTCTACTCTTCTTTATTTAAAACATAGGAAAATTAGTTTATTTTACTCCAGAATCATTTCATCTTGTTTTCCTTTCAATACCATTTTCAAAATAAATTTTACACTATTTTTTACTAAGGGATGTCGACATCATGGGATACTCCGTGTCGACATGGTGGCCGTTAAATTAAAAAGTTTCACTTTTCAAAAGAAGTGTCTATTCGTTTAAATCTCTTCACAAATGGTTATGACCGTTACTGGTCTATAAATAGCCTTCACAAACAAATTTTTTAACTAACAGTTTTCTTATTTTCTTCACTCCTTCTTCTCCACAAATCCATATTCTAAAATTTTCATATTTATAAGATCGTGCCGAAATTCTGCCGAATTCTCAAGCGGATCAAATTAGAATCTCATTCTTGTTTGATTCTATGCCCTCTCTCGAAGACCAAAGTGCTATTCAGAGTTATAGGATCAATTTGTAATCAAAAGTTTATCGAGTCTCTCTATAAGGTGTGGTTGTGCCTGGAAATCAATTGGGCGATCTTGTGTCCCGAAAATCAAGAGAGTTTGCCCCGGACTCGAAGACAGGAGGGTACCTCAAGGCCTTTAGAAATTGAGAATTGTAATCTCGACATTGGTATAATAAAAATATGTACGAGGTGTTTGCCTTGGTGCAGGACTGGACGTAGGGTAACTCCGAACCAGTATAAAATCTGGTGTATTCTTTCTTTTTACTGCTTTTTATTTACTTTCTGCATCTGTGTTTGATTCTGTGATTGTTCTGTGATTAAGTTCTGCATTTGTTTATATCATAATTTTTAAATTAGTCCATATAAGTCTTAGAATCCATTAAACACTATTCACCCCCCTCTAGTGTTAAATTAGCCTTAAGATCCTTAATCCGCACTCCCTTTCATTTGGGAGCTACCCAAAATGCACTTGAGGAAGTGTGGCCACCAAGTTATCATTAGCATGAATTAATCCTCCACTTAAATGTGCATGTAGCTTTAATCTTCATTAGCATGTGCATTAGCTCTTAATAGAGGATCATGGTAAGTGGGTAGGTGGGTTCTCCATGTTGTCATGAAATGATTTATTTCCATCTTCATTTGCTTGTATTCTCTTGTGCATGCATATTTTCCATGAAACCACTTGTAATTTGAATTCAAATTCCTACAAAATAACATAAAAATTTCCAAGTAAACTTTCTCAAATTAATATATGCATAAAAATGACCATTTTGCCCTTATATGAAGATGAATATATGATGATTTGAAAATAATTGAAATTTTTGTTTAAACATGTTAAAATACCCTATATAATAATTTATTTAATTAAATTTTAATTAAATATGGAAGTAAAAATATGCATATTTACGTGCACATCAAACACCCCCACATTATCTTTTTATTCGTTCTCGAATAAAGTAAAACTAAGATAAATCCGTTTTCTAGGAAGCACGATTGCATTGAGCGTATGAAACAAGCCCTTAAAACTCTAGGTGTCCCTAGTAGGATGAGTATTGTCTCGTGAGGGTTTTCAGCGGATACTACCCACAAAATCCAAATGGAAAGTGAAATTTTCCTAAATGCAATATTTATTTACAAAGAGATGAATGCAAGTTTTGAAAATATTTACAAATGAAGAATTCACTTTTAAATTAACACGAATAAGTTTAATAAAAGTTCCTGTCATCATCATGAAATTTTAAGTCTTTTTACTTGTCAAAGTTTTCAATAAAAATTAAGTTATCATCATAAATAGACTCTATTTGGCTAGTTGTTTCGGTTGATAACATAGTGTAACTATGAAATGGATCCTTAGTTGATAATCAAAGTTTTTCAAAGTGGTATTTTCATTTATTTTGAAAAACAAATCGAATCAAATAAGTCAAAATAGTGCTTGGATTTCAATTGCTTACACTCTCTATTTTTGAAAATTTTATTGATATTAACAATATTTACATATGACTAACTCAGAAAACTGAGGCCAGATATATTACCAATGCACTACCTTGCAGGCTTACTTGAGGGGAATATAGAGCGTAGCGATTGAACACACAAGTGTGTACACTTATCGACTGTAGACATTATTAATAAAAGAAATTTTATATACATACACCTAACTCAGATAAACTAAGGCCAGATACATCGATCGTGCACTGCCTTGCAGGCTTACATGAGAAGGGTACAAAGCATGGTGAGTGTACACTCTTGCGTGTGAACACATGACTCTAGGTGTTAATAAAATATACACATATATACAAAAAAAATTCTTTTGTTTTTTTTGTTATATATGTATATATATATTTGAAGAGAGAGTTTTGCAAAATCATCTTAGCACCATTAAACTTAGAAGATAAAAAATGTTATATCTTTTACTTTAAGTCCACCACTTTTTTAAACAAAGATTTTCAATTAGGATATACTTCATAATTAACGCGTATGAACCTTTCTATATAATAGTTAAACCATCGTTATTTGTAATTAAACTTAATTTTTATTTTTGTTGAGACAAATAAATTTTCAGAAATTTCACTTTAAAAACCAAAACTTATACTTATCCTATAGCGTTTCTTCAAAAATAAATCAAAATGCTAAAAAGAAAATTTGTTTTGGGATTTTTGTTTTTTCTGAAATTTTTTGAGTTTTGGAATGAAATGCAAAAAATAAACCATGAAAAATAAAAATTGAAGATGACACTCCCCCCACACTTAATTTTGACAGTGTCCCCACAGTCAACCCATGTGAAAGGAGAAAAATAAAAATAAAAATATGACCTATATTTACATGAAACGATTATTATTTACACGATGTCAGAAAATATATCGTCAAAGAGTAAATGAAACGGTCTTTCAAAGACCAATTCATTTGTCTCCTCAAGTATGAGAGACACAGCTAAAGCACAGAAAACCAAACTATAAACAATTTTAAAGTTGAATGTTGATTTGGAAAAACGAATGTCATTTTATTAAAAATCGTTTGAGTTGTTTTATCTTCGATGATTTTTGGAGTTGATAGAACAATTGGTTGAAATTCAAGTTTATTTTCACCAAATTGAAATTCAAACCTATCATTGAAAACTTCTTCAGAATTATTGATTTCAAAATAAAAATGGTGATTTAAATCTTCCCCTTCGGAATTCAACAACTTATCTTTGAAAAGTCCAAAGAAATCGTGTTCACAAAATTCATCTTCCTTTGTTGAATTATTCACAACTTTGTTGCATATATTAAGTTCAAAATCCAAATTTGTTATATTCAATTTTTCAAAATCAAAAAAAGGAAGATCGAATTTTAAATTTGGTTGCACACACTCAAAAGAATTGAAATCCAACTCAATTACCGTGTTTTCAACAACTTCATTAAGATTGTTATTTTCAATTTCAAAAGTTGTTATTTGAAAATCGTCAATTTTGGTAAAAGATGGCTTATTATTTGACTCGTCAATCGTTGGGTTTTGATTTTGTTGCTCACGTTGTTTCATATACATTTCAAACAATAAATCAGTGCGATCTTTGTGAATTTCGTTCATTTTCTCAACAAAATCCAATTTATAATTATTAGCTTGAGAATTTTCGATTTGAACTGGTTGAGAACAAAAATTATCAATTGCATCATAGTCGAGATTATTCCCATTGCTAAAATCATTTAAAAAGTTGTTTCCATTTTCATTTTGACTTTGAAACTCATTTTAAAGTTCGAAATTGAATTGGCAAGGGTTATACTCGAAATCATTTGAATTTTGAAGTGAATTCAAATTTTGATTACTTTGAAAAATTGAGTTATTGCATAAATATAAACTACAAACCTCATTTATCATTTGATTATTTTGTGTAGAGAGTTTAAATAAAGACGAAATTGTTTTAATGCTTTTTTCAAGATTTGAGGGTTGGTCATCATTTTGAAAACTTTGTGGTTTAAAATTTGAATTGTTTATACAGTAGTTGTTACTAAAAATACATAAGAATTTGATGTGAAATAATATGGATTATATTGATTTTCACAATGATCGTAAGATTCATGTGAGTAGGGAAACTCGGACATTTTCAAGGACGTTTTTTCTTCCTTTTTTGGATATTTTAGGAATTTTTTTATAAAGGAGAACTATTTACCAAAAGGAATTTATTTTTTCAAAAGGGAAATTTAAAAAGAAAGGATTTAAAAACTAAGTTAAGGAATATTTACAATTTTTTAGTTTTGGATTTTGATTTTTTTTAAATATGCATGAACTAATGCAACTAAATGAATGCAAGAGCTTAATTACAAATTTTGAATCCTAAATAGCTCCTAACCCAAAATTGTATACTCACAATTTGTCTTACTCCAACAAGATAGTTCTCAGCCAGGTAATGGACAGGATTTATCGGTGCACCACGAATCACCATAGCAATGCAATCTAAGGTTTAAGTACTTTCAGAGAAATAACCAATATAATATTTACGAATCACTGTAATATTTATAAATGGTTATTGCTCTGCCGTAGCCTAGACACCAAAAAAATAAATTGTCGAAAGAGGATAACTTGTCAATATACAATTAAGTCCTAGGTGAGCTCGCGACACCCTTAAGATGTCTAACCATTATTATTAACAAATTTCTAAGATGAAATGCAAACTAAAATTAAACATGTATTAATAATTCAACTAAAATGAAATTTGTTTTGTTTATGTTTCTTAAAATTTTTAGTATATATAAATGCAAATGCAAGCAACCAGCAATGCAAACTGAAAATAAAAACATGAGATAAGGGCACGATACTAGAGCGTGCGGAATTATTAGCAATTTATTTTAAAGCAGCAATTTTTTTATAAGCAAGCAAGCTGTTTTTTTAGCAAGCACTTCTGCCACCTGCAACCTGAAAATTTAAATAAGATATATACATTTGTTTTTTATTTTATTTTAATGTAGAAGGATGAAACTTAAAACAAATTAAAACAAAACAAAACAAATTTACAATTAAAAATAATTTTTTTAAAGAGAAACAAAAGAATGGAAAATATACCTTTTTTAGTTTGATAACAAAAAAATAAAACAAAAGGATATCTAATAAAAGAAAACAAAAGGATTTTAAAATAAACAAAACAAAAATACTCAACTAAGCCCACAAAGTGAAGCCCAATACCTGTTATTCACATACACTACCTCCTTCTCTTCGTTGAAACGAATTAACAAAACGAAAGATAAAAAAAAATTAAATTTCTCAATTAATAGAAATTCAAACTCAAAAAAGAAAAAGAAAGAAGGAATTCGCGAATTGGCTCTAGTAGGAATTGGAATCGCGATTGGGGTTGTAATAGACGCGGTTATGGTGCTCGACTTAGGCTGTCGTGAATTGGTCGAGGAAAATTTGTGTTTGCAGGGAGGTGATGGTAGGAAGTGGTAAGATGGTATGTGGTAAGCAGTTAGGTGTGGAGTGCTGTTGAGGCAAGTAATGACAGTGATGAAGATGAATGAAGTGTTTGGCAAAGTAGTGGCCACTGGTGGCAGTTGAGTTGTGATGACAGTGTTGGATGGTGGTGGCTGAACTTATGGCAATGTTGTTTGGAAGAAGGCAATGTGGTTTGAAATGAATGGTAAGGCAGTATTGTCAGGGTTGAAGTGAAGGTGAACTGCAATGCCTTAGTGGTGATGTATATGAGTTGAAGTTGAGATGGAGTGCTGTTGAAATGGTTAGTAAGGCAGACTGGGTGAATGGTGGTGTTTGAGTTGTATAGCAGAGGTCAGGGAGGCAGTGGAACAATATTCTGTTTGTGATAGGGTTACACAGTGAAATAGATATGGCAGTGGAAGAGGAGGTAGTGGTTTGTTAGCATTACAAGGGAAGTGGGGTGATGGAAATATGCAGAAGTGTTGTTTTTTAGATGATGGAATAAGTTGCTGTGATATGATGTGTGTATTGAGTGTGGTGGATATGGTGGTGAAGTATAGAAGTTGTGGCAATGTATTGAAGTGGTTAGTTTGATAGGGCAGTAGTGTTTGCAATAGTAAGTTGATAGGGTAGACTATTTGTATGAAGATGTTGGGTGGGCAGCAGTGGGGCAGGGCAGAGGGTTAGTGTTTGTATGTAAATGTTTGTATTGAAGCAGTTGTATGGAAGATGAAGTAAGTGTGGGTTGACAGTGTGTATTGAAATATTATGGCACTGATGTGCAGGTGATTGCATCGGTTTGTGGTATGGGGTATGGGAATGGTGTACCGAGAAGCACAATGTGCAGGTAGATGCAAGTGGAAATGTAGGCACTGTTGTATTGATATGGCAGTGTTAATAGTTGATGTTTTGTGGATCAATGGGCAAGACAGTGGACAGTTTCTGGATGATGAAGTGCAAGTCAGTTTGTTGTAGGTGATGTTGGTGATAGTCTGGCAGAGGGGTGAAATGGTGGTGAATAGTGCACTCTATAAAAAAATTTATAAATGTAAACAAAAAAGAAAGAAGAAAAAGAAAAATGTAAAAATGTAGATGCAAAATGCAAATGTAAATTAATAAAATATTTTTTTAGAAATTGTATATGTTATATATATATATAGAAATGTAAATGAAAAAGGATAAACAACAAGCACACAACAAAATAAAAAAAAAGATAACACAAAAACACAATTTTTTTAAATGCAATACACACAAAATGAAACACACAAAAATCAAACAAAAATAATTCATAAAATAGAAATTAAAACCAAATTAATTCCCCGGCAACTGCGCTAAAAACTTGTTTGACGGCCAATTTCCTATCGGATTAGAAAATAATCGATCAAATTTTAAATAAAAATAACCGCAAGCACACGACGTACAATTCTAGTACGTGGCGAGTACGGGTCGATCCGCAGGGAATTGTTTAGATTTTAAAATTTCTATTCAATCAAATTAAACAAAGAATTTGAAGTAGTTATTGGTTAAAAATATATAAATAAACTAGCAAAAGAAAAGGGATAAAAATATGAGAGTTTGAAAGCAATTTAGAGGCAATGTCCTTCTCAAGATCACATAAATCAACATATATAATCTCTCTTTTGGTCATTAGTGAATTTAGTTGATGTGTTTATCATAAGTATGGCCTATTTGTGCTATTAATTAGCCCAACATAAGCCATCAAACTATAACACACCCACTGAATCACTTTCTAACTCTCATGAAAATGACAATGAACTTGAAAATAAAATCTATTTAAGCATGATCTATTAACTATTGATTAGAAATATAGACCACCAAATTTTGATTTTAATATTCACTTTATTACCATAATCATATATAGATGAAGAGGTTATTTGTGTTTGTGTTTGTTTAAGCATAGTTTATTTGGTGTCAACAACATATGCTATCAAATTCAAAGCTAAAATAATAAAAAATTTACCCATTCAAACATTGTCATTAAGCACAAAAAGAGATAAAAAATTAGCAAAATGTTGAATCTATATAATAAGAGAGTTTCATTACCCCTAAATTAAAGGGGTTTAGCCTCTCATACTTGTTATCACTTCAACAAATGTAGATTGCAACATGAAATAAAAACAGGAAGAAAATACAAGCGAATTAAAAAGAGAGCTAATTAAAATGAAATAAAAGCCAATCTACTTGCATAAGAAATAAAAGTAAGCTACTAACATAAGAGGATAGAGAGCATGTAAATGGAAAAGAGTATGAATTAACATTGCATAAAAATAAATTACATAAAAGAAGAAAATGGCTAAGTAGCCATGAAATAGAAGAAGAGAGTTTATATTTATTTTTGAACCTAAAACTAAACTAACTAAAGAGGAGGCTCAGAGCTTAATTACATGAACATATGGGGTATTTATACATGTTTTGAAACCCTAATCATATTTTTGGGAACTACCCAAATTGCCCTTGAGGAAGTGTGGCCACTAAGTTATCATTAGCATGAATTAATCCTCCACTTAAATGTGCATGTAGCTTTAATCTTCATTAGCATGCACATTAGATCTTAATAAAGGATCATGGTAAGTAGGTAGGTAGGTTCTCCATGTTGTCATGAAATGATTTATTTCCATCTTCATTTGCTTGTATTCTCTTGTGCATGCATATTTTCCATGAAGCCACTTGTAATTTGAATTCAAATTCCTACAAAATAACATAAAAATTTCCAAGTAAATTTTCTCAAATTAATATATGCACAAAAATGACCATTTTGCCCTTATATGAAGATGAATATACGATGATTTGAAAATAATTGAAATTTTGGTTTAAACATGTTAAAATACCCTATATGATCATTTATTTAATTAAATTCGATTAAATATGGAAGTAAAAATATGCACATTTACGTGCACATCAACCTCTAACTAGATCATTTTTAGCAATTTTAGATATTAGTTTAAAATTCAAGTGACCAAATCTTTTATACCAAATGCAAGGATCACTTGATTCAGCCAAAGATATAAATTATCATTTGAGATTTTCATACTTGATATATAGATGTTTCATTTCCTAAACCTTTAAAGACAATGTTTGACTCATTATCTTTAATGTGACATTTATTGTAATGACCCAGAATTTTGGATATTTGAAATTGGAATATTTAATTGATTTTAATTATTTAAAAGTTAATTCTTAACTTGAATTTCAAATATAACTATTTATTTTATAATTTAATTATTGAATTTAATAATTAAAAATTGGTTAAAACATTGAATCTTGAGTTTTGATCTAGATAAAAATAATTTAAAAGCTTATTAAATTTATATTAATAATAATGAAGGTAATAAAACTTTTTAAATTGAATTTAAAAGTGATTTGTTCGATTTTAAAAATAGCTCGTTTAAATTGACGAGTAAAAATAGCTTTCCGGGGCTTAGTCTCGGATTTCGACGAAAGTAGTTCCATTGGATCCGTAATAGTGTATTATTATCGGATTCAAATTTCGTAGTGTTTGGAGTTATCGTTTGGCCGTACGGGATATAAACGTGCTGAATTTAATATTGAAAATTCAATATAATAATTAGGTCCAAAGAGCTATCTTTTCCATAACATCGAACTAAGACTCGAAATCTTTTCCATTGCATTCGGAATAGGGGTATAACATTATAAACGCCTAGCGGCACGCCTCGATAGGGGTTCGAGATTTTAAGTTACGTAAAATGAGACATTTTGAAATTTTATTAATATATGGTCTAGTCAAAAAAATTCACATCGGCCTTTATTATTCTTTTCAAATCACTGTACACCTATCCAAACACGCTACCTTTCCCTTTCATCTTTTCCCTCCTTCTCTTTTTAAAATGCCAACCGAACAACAGAAGAAAAAAATGTCGGCCTTAAAATTGAAATGAAGAAAGAAAAGCCTCACTCTCTTCTCTTTTAAAAGCAAGCAACCGAACTATGAAAAGACAAAAAAAGAAGTAGTCGCGTAAACCGTTTCCTCCTCCTTCATATCGAACCGCGTCTTTCCCTCTTTCATTTTTTAGTTCAAAATGAAAGTGGCCGAACAATAAATTAAGAGGGAAATCGATTTAATCGATTTAGGTCTGTATTTTGGTCGATGGTTGAGAGTGCGAACTGGAAGGTGACATGGGGAGAAGGTCTGGTCGCGACGTACTTTAGGGTGGAGGCAGTGGTCAATGAGGTGTTGGAAGTCATGGTAGCCTTGGGTGTGAGCGCGATGGGTTATGGTGGTATGAACGGCGGTGATGGCGTGAAGACAAAGGACGAGGCCGTAGGTTACTGGGCATCGCATGGACGAGATAACTGGAGTTTGGGTGATCGATGGCACTTGCGGCTGTGAGGGTGAACTGTGGCTCGTCGTTTTGGAGGTCATGACCTCGACGGTGGTAGGATGAGATGTCAGGTCGCGATTCAAAATAATGTGCTGGAGGGAAATTCGAAAGGGGTGGTGGTGGCGAGCTGTGATGACGAGCCACAACACAGTGAGTTGGAGGCATCGGCCTTGGGAAGTTGATCGGAGATGGGGAAGTTCAACAGTAGTGGATCATTAGAGAAGTTTAAGTAAGCTAAGGTAATTAACATTTTAAAATTTTGTTGACTGAATTAATTTATTGTCCAAATGTTTATAAATTCATGATTTGTCTATACGAGGTCAAAAAATCACGAAGTCGATAACGATAAATTCATAGCTGCAAAATTAACATTCTGGAAGTGGTTTGGAATTTTTCGGAGTCCGTTGGAATTTTAAATTAAATCGAACGATGTTCGATTTAGTTTAAAAATCTGGATATTTGGCAAATAAAAATCAAGGTGAGAAATTCTCACTCATTTGGATTACCAAATTTAATTTTAAATAGTTAAAATAAATTATTGGATGCTTGGTTGAATTTATTAATTATTATCTATTGAATGATATATTATATATATAGTATTATATATATTAGTAGTTGGATTGATGTTCTCGCATATATTTAGCGGATGAGACCCTATGCGCCTCGCATAATAGCGGATGACCCTATATACCGCAATATCCCCCTCGATGTGGGATTGGTATTTTTATGTCGTATTAACATCTGTGGATGCAGGAAAATAGGTTGGAGGGATCCAACTGGATTCCTCAAAAATGTTGAATTAAATTTCATATATATTGATATATGATCTATTTGAGTAATTTGTGGTAGATTATAGTGTGATTTGAATTTATTGAATGTTATGGTAGTCTTGGCATAGATTTTGGTATTTTAAAAGCACCATAAATATATGTTTTTAATTTGGAAAGAAATTAAAGAGAAATTTGGAAGTGAAATATTTATAGTGAATTATGGATTAATTAAAAGAAATGAATTTGGAAAAATAAATAGTTTGACTCCAAATTTTTACTTAACTATTTTGGAATAGTGTAAATAGAGATTTTGGAATAATGTTTATAAAGGATTTTCAATAATAATTCTTAAGTGGTACTGTTAAATATAAAAGGTTTTTAAAATCAAGATATAAAAATAGGTTGAAAAAAATAAAAGGGAAATTTGGAAATAATTATAAAATTGGTTATATTAGATCATCAATAAGATTCCTAAATTACGGAATGGAAGTGAAATCGAGATTTGGTTGTTTTTGGAATATAGTGGGGTTATTTAAGGAGTTAATTTATAAATGGAATTCAGTTTAAGAAATTGATTTATAAATGGAATTTAATTTAGAAATCAATTTATAATGGATGTAAGTGAGGAAAACCGTTATAGTCTGGAATTGAAATCTGTGAGATTTATAAACAGTGTTTATAAATAAAGTGAAGTGATTATCAGTTGATAAATTGAAGTTATAAATTCACGGTGAGAATTTATAGTGAGGTGGGCAAAAACGGTTTAAAAGAAAACAATAGATTTTTCTTTTGAAAATGTAAAAGGGGATTTACGGAATTGGGACGTAAATCAAATTTGGTGATAAATCGAGAGAGATTTAAAAATGTTAGACTGGTTATATCAGAATTGGGAAATATATTTTATCGAGAAGTTAAGTTTGTTTTAAAAAGAGGATTTTAAATTATTAAACTAGGTAATTTAAAATGCTTAAAAATATTTCAGAAAGTTAGTTAGTTAAATATTTTTAAATTTGTCAAAATGAATTATAAGTTTTGCAAACAAGTCTTGTAAATCGATTAGAGTCTTAGTAATAAATCGGAATTAATTATCATTTCAAAGTTATGTGATTATTTTAAATTGTTTAAAGTATATTTAAATTATTATTTAGGTTGTTTATAATGAGTGGATATTAAGTTAATTATTATTTAAGAATTAACCAGTATTATTATTTTAAAAGATAAATTATTCAATTTTAATATTATTTTGTATATTAAATTTTATAGAAGGGCATTTTCCTAATTAAACTTGAAAAATTTATATAGGAAATTTATAAGTATTATTTTGAGAAAATTATTAAATAAAGTTTTCGGGATGTAATGGTATACTTTCATGGCAAAATCCGAGGCAGAGATTGCCTGCAGTTAAGTTTGGATTTCTCTAGGATAGAGACGTAATCATTGAGTTGTGAATCCATGGTGGATACCGCGTGGTGCTTTCCGTATTTATTTTAAAGTTTTTTCAAATATTTTTAAAAAGAATGGTTAGTGAACGTACTTACTCCGATAAGATAAGTACATACTTTATGACAAAGAGATTTAATTTATTTAAAATTAAATAAAATGAGACTTGGTGTTTTCAGTACGAAAATGAACTCTTTGATTGATCGATTGTTTATTTGATAGTTAAATAACCGACTATCAAATCTGAACCCAAAATTATAACTTTAGGAATATCTAGAAGGAACATGGGAATTATGTGGTACAGTTACCATTCAAGGTGCTATACTGTACGTATAAACTCATTTCGTTCTTTTAGTACGATGATAAGGAAATCCATCCACTAACGGTTAGGAGGTGATCTCCGATCTTATTTTCGTCTGTTTATTTCCTAAAGAACCGGGGTTGAGTTTACCGGAAATACCGAACGTTGTTTCAAAGAGATCGGGATCGAATAAGTTATCTGAAAACCACTTCAATCCAACGAGTACGTTTTAGAAATGAAGACAAGAGCATGCGATCGAAGTTGGAGCAGTGAATTGCAAGGGCTAATTGCTACTAATCCTGAGGATGATTCCAAAATGGATGTAATAGGAATAGTGCCTTCGGTTCCGTTCAAACCTAGAACGGACTTGTATGGATGAATGCTATCAGTACATTGTCATTGGAGGAGAATGAGCATTCCAGGTATAAATTCCTTAAAAGGTAATCGTAGCCTCTAGCCTCATCAACCAGGAATGACTGAAAATCATGGGAGATGCAGCATGGCTAAGTGGGTCGCACCCAATTAGGGTATGTTTATCACCTTTCTAGATACCCTCAGATATTATTACTACGGTGCGCGGAAGAACTTGGAAAGGGTAGGAACACCTGGGGTGATGGCATATTCGTTCTATCCAGGTTAGGGCTAGTCCGGTCTTGTGTTGCAAGGGATCCCGGCGTGGTCCTTGGTACATTTTTCTAGATGTGTATTGTGACAGGTGGTACCCCAGTGCCTAGTCATTCATATGTAATCCATTCTCCAATACGTGCCTTTACGGTTTTGGTAGTAGAGCCTAGTATGCTTGAATTTAATTAATGTAAAAATTTCAGATATTTGAATAGGTATTTGTACTTAGACACTATTATAATATCAGATGATTTTGATATAAAATGTTTTGGTTATCGTAAGATAAAAACCCATCGTGTTTATGTGTGGCGTGGTCTTACGAGATACCTTTGTTTTTTTAAAGGGTTTTGATAACGTTAATAATTCAAATTGATTGTGTTTTCTCACGCTGGTTTTCCAGACTGACTTAGGTGTTATTTTATTATAATGCTCGGGTTGGACCGAGTATTACAGATACATGATATGATGCTATGAAGCTCAGGAGACGAGTTGGATGACGAAGACGTATTACACGTATTTTGATTTTATTCCGCTATGTATTGTATGCTGTATATTCAGCATTTGTGAGGACAAGTTATTATAACTGTCTGGTATTATATTATTGATGTGTTGTACCCTGATGATGTAATATGTAAATAATAGTTGTAGTTCTTTTTGTATAAAGACATGTTATTATCTACTATATATTGTTCCGCTGCGATTGTGAGATTCTGTGTTGTTATTTCTATTTTCTTATTCTACCTCTTTCTTCTTTTCTCTAACGATCTGGTATTTCTGGCACTCGATTGCTCGGCATGTAATACAATGGACGTATTGATGTCGATTTTCGAGCATCAAAAATCCGGGACATGACATCTATCTTTTACGACTTTAATTATTGAAACCCATATCACACAATTGACTAAACTCAACAGATTATGCTTTAAATTCCTAACTAACAAAACATTAAAAATAGTATGAGTTTTAGAATTACCGACATTGCCAATGCCAATCACATATCCTTTAGAGTTGTCTCCAAAATTTACCGATCCACCATCTTTGTAAACTATATCTTTCAAAATCCTCGTATTTCTAGTCATGTGCCTTGAGCATCCACCATCCAATATCCATTTGTCCTTTTTGATCTGTAGTATTTGATCATCAAGTGTCTGTTCGTCAAAAGCCATGTAACACATATGTTCCTGCAATTCATACCTTTTCAAAAGATCATGTGGGTTTTTATAATGAATAGATGTAAATTTATGAAATAACATTACAATGATTTTGCAACTTACCTTATTGAAAATAGTGTCAAAAATATTATCAAAATTGCCATTGAAAATTTTTCAAAAATTAGATTATGAATACTTTGAAAACCTCACTCTGATACCAAATGTGAGTTAGCGGGATATGAATCTTAAGGCTAAATTAACACTAGAGGGAGGGGTGAATTGTAACGACCCGTATTTTCAACCCTTTAGAAATATTAAATTTAAGATAATTGTTGATTAAAAATGGTTATAAATAAAGAATGTATGATTTATTAATAAAAAAGGGGTTAGAATATATAACTTAATCTTAAATGAATTCTAAAAACGACATGTTCAATAAGGTAAGGATGGTAACACAAATAGAATATAATTTAATGTTATTGATTTGAATATAATTAATAACTGTTTGAATGTAAATTTCATCGATTGTAAATAATAAAATGTTAATAAAGAATGAAAAGGTTGTTTATTTCTAATTGGAATATAAATGTAAATTTTAATTTGGATATGATTGTGGAGTTTAATAAGGAATAAAAGAAACAATATATTAAAGGAGAAATCATATGTCATTTAATTGAAATTGGTTTTAATATAGAATATGAAATCAATTATTTGGTAAGTAAATTTATAATCCTTGTTTGTAAACAATAAATTTATATATATATGAATTACTAAGTTGTAACAATTGTTTTATTTTCCATCTTATTATTAATTCCGTTTTGAAATTAATTTGGCAATCAATGGAATTTAATGTAATTGAAATATTTCAGTAATATGAGAAAGGACGCAACTATAGAGTAATGAGTGCAATAAAAGGGAAACTTATGTTTAATTAACATATAAGGTATTTGTTGATTCAATATAAAGAACATTTAAAACAAAATAAGAGAATTTGTTGAAATATAAAATGTAACGAACTAGGGTTTTATTACCGTCGTAATGAAATGTTTGAATGAAAATTGTTAGAAATTAAATTTTATGATTTATTAACGTGATTGTTATTAGATCATAAATTTGGAACATAAATAAAATTCTAAAACAACAAACTATAATGAAGCAATGAAGTGGAAGTTGCTAACGCGTATTAGAATACAAATTAATAACAGGAATTGGAATAGTAAATTCTAGTTTTAATGATGAGTTAAATGAATATTGATTGATAGAGAAAAACATTTATTTAGTATGTAATTTAATGCTTGTTGGATACTGTAATTTTATAAATGTGTTTGCATGACTATAAATAAGGATTACAATGTTTACGTATTTATTTAATTGATTTCATCAATTAGGGTCTGTTTTGAAGTGGAAGATTGAAATTAATTGGAAATAAATTTATTGAAATCTTTCAATTGAAAAGGAAAAAGAAACAAAGTGCAATTAATAAATTTAATGTAAGATTGTTTTCATTTGGAATGTACATTATTTGGAAATATAAGAATGGATTTAATATTGTATAAGTTGATTATTTTAGAATATAAGAATGTTTACATTTATGAATTGCAAGTAACGAATAAGCATTTTAAGGAGAATAAAAGAATGTTTGAGGAAAATAAAGTGAACGTTTCCATTCTGAATATAAGTATAACGTTGTAAAAAGAGAAAATTAAAATTTTAAAACAACAATTTATGGTAGTTAAATAGCGGGCATAGGCTGCACGGAAGTGATTTTAGTGCTAACCTTGAAATTTAAAATAAATTAAATATTTGAGTTCATGATTACGTGTCGAGAAAAATGTTGTTTTTATATTTGAACTTTTGAATCACGGTTCATATTTTATTTTGTGTAGCGGTGGTCCCTGTTATGTAAATTGGTGTGTTCAAATTTAGTTATGTTGTGTTAATTAAATCTTAAATGGATGTCAAATTTTGTATGTTTGGGGTTAAAAAAATTAATTGAGTGAACAAATGTTTTGAAATTTGAATTCCAAAAATTTGTTTACAGTGTAGAGTTCCATTCATTCCCTTTCTAATTAATAATTGTCACATTCTTTTCATTGTTTCATCATTTGTTCCATTACTCATTTCCATTTACATTGTCTACAGCTTTTTCATTTCACGAACGTTACCAACTTTTCATATTTTTAATTCTTTCCTTCACCTCTTTTAATACCTACCATTTTTTTAGGGTTGTTCATATTTTTATTTTATTTTAATTCCCAGTTTGTTTATATTTAACTTTATTAGCTTTTCATTAGTTTCAATCTTCATTCCTGTAGCCTCATTTCATTTTTCAAATCTCATCTTCTGTAGCTTTATTTTTTCAAACAAAACTTCCATCTTGTTTTTTTTCTTTCTTCACCTTCCTCTTTCCTTTTTTTATTCTTATTCTTCAAATCTTCTTCTTCTTCAAAGCTTCCTTTTGTTTTTCGATTCTTCTTCTTCTTTATATTTTGTTCTTCTTTTTCAAACCTTCTTCTTCTTTCCAATTCTTTTTCTTCAAATCCAAATCTATACAAACTTCTCTATCTCATCCAGAACTTTCTATAAAAAAGAATAAGATAGCAAGGAAACAAAACAAAAAGAGAAAGTAGTAGCTGATCCAAATCTGGCTAGAAAAGGGAAAGCCTTCCACGAAAGCCGCAATCAACTAAATCAACAAATGAAGCAAAGCTTGGATTTGTCGAATCAACTGACTAACGACTGTAGGAGAAATAAGAGGGACATAACACCGTCTGGTTCAGAATCTGACAGTTCCTCGTCGTTGTAGCAGAGGCAAAGAAACAACAAGCAGAAGATTCTTAGGAAGGACACCGCAAAGTCAAAACAGAAGGAGAGACTGAGCCATGTTCAAGGCCTACAAATCGGTACCGATCCATCAAGAGGGATCGCTATCGAACCATTAAACATGGGCACGGGAGGTCGACTCCCGGGTAATGGTGCTGGTTTGACTTCTAGACATGCTGTAGATGGCCAGAATGTTGGAGATCATGCGTGTGCTACGGATTTGCCTTGAAGAAGTCATAAAACTGCTGAACGAACAGTTCTCCCGGAGTCAGGGGAGTCTAGGTATTGTGAAACAAACCAAGAGCGCTTGCTAGGCCAAACACTTAGGGCGGATCGTGATTACCGCCGTTCAGTAGATCCACCTGAGCCGGATTTGACTGAAATGGTCAGGAGACTTATAAATGAGAGCCAGCATCGGACTAATGAAGTGTGGGGTTCCTCCCCAAGCTAAAACCCAATCACGGAAGATATTCTACATGAGGAATACTCGAGGAGGTTTATAATGCCGATGATGCCATCATATAACTGGAAGATAGATCTGAGGCAGTACTTGATGAAGTATTACTAGCGCATGGATTTTACCATAGCTACCGATGTTGTATGGTGCCATTGTTTCCTAATTTTCCTGAAGGTAATGGCAAAGATGTAGTTCAGTCGGCCGCCGCCGAGATCCATATCGTCTTTTGAGAAATTGGCACAAAAGGTCATTGAACAATTCCATGTGCATATGACTAATCTGAAGGACATTATGTCACTTTCCAACTTCTTCCAACGAGCGGGAGAGTCTTTAAAGATTTCTTACACAGATTTCATGCTGCAACGATAGAAGTGAGCAATGCTCAAGATGATATCGCGTTGATGTCACTGATTAGGGGAATTCATCCTGAAACCAATTTCGGGAGGTAGTTGAAGATGAAACCCCCACCAACGATGGATATATTGTATAGAAAGGCGAATCATTTTTTGCGCTTAGAGGAAGCAAGTACTACCGCCAGGAAGGCTGATGCTGGTCATTCGACTAAAGTGATATAGAGTAATGTTGCTATGACACAGTCTGAAGGTAGTTTCAGAAGTGTTGTTTTTAATGTGGAGAACCGAAGTAGAGGATATGTCAAGTACAACAATGGAGCTCAAGACAAGAAGTCGAATTCAAGGAGACGTCCGAGAATCCTAAAGTTTGACAATTACACTCCACTGAACAGAAATTGAAAACATATACTTGAACTACTCAGGGTAAAGAGCAGTGTAGGAAGCCGGTGCCCAAGGAGTCAACAAAAAAGGAGAAGAAGTTTGGCAAGTTCCTTAGATTTCAAAAAACGCGTGATCACAACACCAATAAATGAAGACATTTGCATGATATGATTGAAGAGCTGATTCGCAAAAAGAAATTACAACGGTTTGTGCAAGCCACATAGGATAACGGGCAAGAAACTTCAAACCCCCAACAGGGGCAAGTCGCACCTGGTGTTGATGAGCCCAGGCGGCTTGAGAAACTTCTTGTAATAAATACCATTACCGGAGGATAGCATTCAGCTGAGAAAAGTTGGAATGATATGGAACGGGAACGGTATGTGGAGCATTGAAACACGCAATGAACGAGAGCTGTTTTACCATCGAGGATAATGTTCTGACAAAGCAACTCAGAACAATGACAAATGATATCGTGTTCCAGAACAAAGATGTTGATGGGTTAGAGGCCCAGGCGATTGATCCGCTTGTGATACCGGCCATGATTGGCCCTATTGTTGTGAGGAAGTGTTGGCTGACTATGGGAGTTCATTCAACATTATATTCAAGAAAGCCTACAACCATATGCTTTTGGAGGGAAAGGGCTTAAATCCATGTAAATCTCGGATCTAGGGATTTAACGGGACTACTACTAAGCCTGTAGGATGCATGGATCTACCGATGGAACTTGGAGAGGATGAGCTCCCTACGGTGTCTAAAGTCTTCTCTTCTACGCTACTAAGATTACGTTTTGCGCCAGGTCGCAAAGCCGATTAACCTCCCGCCCCCGACCACCACCCCCCGGGCTCAAAAATGAAGATTTCTGATGTCATCTGTGAGTCAAGAGTTTCACATCGATTCACGAGTCCCATCAAGTCACTTCACGGGCGCATGCATGTACGTGTATATGCGTGTACGTGTGAAGCAACCAAAACCAAAGATGACCGTTGGAGAGTGCGAGTTATGCCCTTTGTTGTGTTAGACATCTATTCAGCCTATAATGCTTTTTTAGGCCGACCAGCCCATGCTGAATTTATAGCAGCCATCGATCTATACTGCTTAACGATGAAGTTTTCGACTGAGAATGGTGCAGAATTGTTCAAGAAGACTAGGGGCTTGGCCGTGAGTGTTATGTCACTAAGCTGAAAGAGGCGAGGCGAAGAGAAAATGGAAAGAGTGTAGACATTACTCTCTACATCAAGACTCTAGACGCATGGCAACCACCTCTTGAGCCCTGGCTCAGGCAATACAGTCGGTTCCATAAGGATATGTATCCACAAAAGAGCCGAAGGATGGAAGAGCTGCGGTGGCCGAGTTAACGATCAACATCCCAATCTGTCAGGATGATCCTACACGGATCCAGAAAGTAGGATCACAACATGGCATAAAGATGATGAAAGAGTTGGTTGGTTTTCTCCGGCGAACCTAGATGTGTTTGCCTGGACTCGCTCAAAAATGTATGGAATTTCGCCAGAGATAGTGAGCCATGCATTAAATATAAATCCTAGATGCATTCCTATGAAATGGAAACACTTCAGCCTGGATCCGGAGAGATCCGCTGCACACAAAAAGGAAGTGGGGAAGTCGAAAGATAACGGCTTCATCCGCGATGCCCTATACCCGTAGTGGGTATCAAATCCAGTCTTGGTGAAAAAGTCGAACAGAAAGTGGAGGATATGCGTCGACTATTCTTACTGGACTGAGGCGTGCTCGAAGGTTAGCTTCTCGCTCCCAAGGATCGATCAGCCGATAGACTGAATTGCCGGACATGAATTGCTCTCATTCATGGATGCATATTCTGGATATAATTAAATTTCGATGAACGACCTAAACCAGGAACACACCAGCTTTAAAACTGATCTAGGACTATCCTTCTATCATATCATGCCTTTTAGATTGAAGAATGCCGGAACGACATAACAAAGGTTGGTGAACTAGATGTTTAAAGATCAGATCGATCGCTCGATGGAGGTCTGTGTGGACGATATGCTTGTGAAGTCACGACGATCAAGGAACCATGTAGGCGACTTGGTGGAAATGTTCAACATTTTCCATAAGTATGGAATGAAACTTAACCATTTGAAATGGTCATTCGGTGTAGCATCAAGGAAGTTCTTAGGCTTCAAAGTGAACTCCTATGGAATTGAAGCCAAACCAGAGAAGATCGAAGCACCGAGGTACATTGAAGCACCAGAAATGATCAAAGAAGTTCAAATCTTGAATGGGAAGGTCACCACCCTGAGTCAATTCATCTCTAGAGCCACTGACAAATGCATCACTTTCTTTGATGTGACCAAGAAGGGGAAGAGGAATTTTGTTTGGATGCAAGAATTTATAGATGCATTTCAGGCTCTAGTGGATCACTTGGAGAGACCCATTCTGTCAAAGCTACCAGATGATGAGGGCTTGTTTATTTATCTAGCTATGTCGGTCCACGCATTGAGCGCCTCACTCGTACATGAGGAGCTCCGAATCCAGAGACTGGTGTACTACATCAGTAAACGGTTTACAAGATTAGAAAGATATTACCCAAAGCTAGAAAAGCTCGCATACTACTTGTTAATTGCTTCAAGAAAACTCACCCCTACTTTCAGGCTCATTTGATTAAATTTATGACTGACCAACCTTTGACACAGGTCCTACAATGACCTGAGCTAGTATGACATAACTTATCATCCCCGGAGAGCGATCCAGGGTCAAGTTTTGGCAGATTTTATTGCTGAATACACTACGTGAGACGACACTCCGGAGAGAAGTGGAGAGAAAAATGCAAGGTGTAAAGTGTATACGGATGGTGCGTCCAACAAACGTTGTTCTGGTGCTGTAGTCATGCTGATGACTCCTAAAGAACATCTGATTTCCTGAAACTCGACTTTCCCACAACGAACAATGAAGCATGGTCTGAGGCCCTGACTATAGGAATCAAGATTGCCAAGGAGGTGGGAGTTAAGACCTTTCATATCTTCTATGATTCCCAAATGGTGGTATGCCAATTATGGAAAGAGTTTCGAGCGAAAGAAGCGACACTAGCCCCTTATCTGAATCGAGCCCTTGAGTTGCTTAGTGATATTGAATATTACACGATAACGGATATTCCCATAGAGGAAAATGAAAAGGCTGCCTCGCTAGCTAAGTTGGCCAGTTCCGGAGATGCGCAGCTCATGGGCCTGGTTCCAGTGGAAGTACTGTCAGCTCTGAGCATCGACCAGATGGATGTCGATTGGGTCTTGAAGGCTGAATCTGAGAAGGAGTCATGGATGACTCCGATAAAGAACTATCTACCAAAAGGAATCCTTCTTGACAAGAAGAACGAGCGACGTCAACTCCTTCGTAAAGCTGTAAGATTCATCATGCAAGAAGGAGTACTTTATAGGAATGGATTCTCAATGCCTATGCTTCGATGTGTTTCCAACAATAAGGCTAAGCGAGTCTTAGGAGAAATTCATGAAGGGGCATGTCACGACCACGCGGTAAGGCAAACCCTAGTGAAGAAAATCCTTCGTTACGGGTATTTCTAGCCAACTTTCAACCGAGATGTAGCTGAGTACACCAAAAAGTGTGACAAGTGCTAGAGATTTTCCAAGATACTAAGAGCCGCACCAATGGAGATTACTCAAATGGTTAGTCCTTGGCCATTTGCAGTCTGGCTAATCGATATCATTGTTGTGTTACCAATATCTAAGGGTGATATGATGTATGCCATCATCATCGTTAATTACTTCACAAAATGGGCTGAGGCACAGACATTAGCCACAATCACCACAAAGAAAGCAATCAACTTCATGGTTATAAACATCATATGTTGTTTTGGGGTTCCACAAACGATTATCTCCGATAACAGAACCCAAGTCGACAGTGCCGAATTCAAAGATTTATGTCGCATGCACCATATCGAGAAGAGGTTTGCTATGTGGCACACCTCCAAGTGAATGGACGGGTCGAAGAAGTTAACAAAGTTATTAAGTCCATTCTCAAGAAACGATTAGAGATGGCTAAGGGAAAGTGGGTCGATGAACTTCCATTGGAAATTTGAGCTTATCGAACGACCCATAAGTCAAGGACTGGCCACTGCTTGTTCACTCTAGCTTATAGATCAGAGGCTATGATCCTATTTGAACTTGAAGTACCTTCTCATCAATTAACTCACTATAATCTACAGATGAATGAGGAACTCCTGTTGAAATATCTTGATATGATTGATGAGTAGTGTGATGAAGCTAACTTGAGAGCAGCCGCGCATCAGAACCAAGTCGCCCGATACTAGAATACCAAGGTCAGGACTTGGACTTTCAAAATTGGCAATCTCGTTCTCAAATGAATCTTCCATGGCCTTGGAAACTTGGGCCCGACTTGGGAAGGTCCGTATGGAATTGAGCAGAAGCTTGGAGATGGCACATAAGCTTGCAATGGTGGATGGGATCTCACTCCTACGGGCGTGGAATAGTGAACACTTACGACACTATTTCACTTGAATGTAAATTTGTACAAATCTATTCAAAGTGATGTAACAAGACAAAATCTGTCATTTCTAGTGTTTATAAAAGAAATGACTTCCGAAGATTTTGAGTCTGCCCATGCTTGACTTTACACTGAGATCAATGGCATATACTTAGATGAACTTGTATGTGCAAAATGCAGTGTATAGGCACCCAGAGATAGGTGTCAATCAAGCTTCCGCGGGCCATGATCGAAAGCACGAAGCTCAATCGCACTTGGTGTCCGGAGATATGCCAAACAATTCCTCTAACCCATGACTTAGGGGCAGGGGCATAAATACTCAAAGGATGAATGAGAAAGTTCGCCTCTACTACTCATGCCTAGAGTTTGGCAGAGCATCCACACCTTACAGAGCATGCAGAACAAACGGTTTGCACCCGGAGATAGGCGAGACCTTACTTACATCAATCAACGCCCGGAATTAGGCATGATCGAAGACAAGCGTCTTAGATAAGGATGTTCAAACCGCTACCATAAGTGGTTGGCTCTGACAACGCCTAAAGTTTAGCATGGTAAAAGCATGCATTTTGAAAAAGGATGTCCAGAGAGCCATCCGATGGTAAATTACTTCGATCGACACCTGGAGATAGGTGCGATCGCACTCGAAACACCGTTGAGACGGATATTGAATTAACTTCCACTGCGGTTGGAATTCGACTAAGTTCCAAAGTCGAACATGGTCAAGTACGGATGTACACCCTGGGGATTATTCTTTATTTATAAACAATGAAATAGACTAATAATTTAGTCCGATGAAGACAGTGAGAAGTGGATCGCAAGCGCAGAAATGTAAAGCGCATTTCTCAAACACTTAGACAAATTCAAACAAGACTTGAATTGTCTTTATTATTCATAACCAAAACAAGACTTGGAAGAAAAAGTACAAGTGTTATTGATGACTAGAATGAAAGTAAAAGCAGGGATCGAATCCGTACAAAACCAGCCTAAAAAAAAGGCTGGTTACTAATACTATACAACCTAAAAACATAAAGAAGACGGGTGATCACTTCTTAGTCCTCTTCTTCTTCTTCTCTTTCCTCTCTTTCTTCTCTTCTACAGAAGATGGCGCACTGGACCCCTCCGGTCTCTTCCTTATTCTTCCACCACTTCCTTTGCCCTTTGAAGGCGAGCTAAGTAACACAATGATAAACATGCTTTGAGTGATCCCGGTCATGGGTAGCATGACAGAATCATCAAACTTGTTATCCAAAAAAGGACCCTAAGAATTTGGTTCCACCTTTGTATCTTCAATTATTGGTCGAAGTGGAGACCATGTGTTATACTTAACTGGATTTTTGTTCCAATTTGATGTGGATGGTCCAGCTTCCTAGGAATTTTTTGGTGGAGTGTTGCCGATAACAATTTGAGACTCGATAATACATGGACTATGTTGACGAATGCTGTTTTTGGTTGGGGAATGACCGCAGATAGCAAGTATGCATCTTTCCAAAAAAGTCAAACGCGCACCTTTACATCTTTGTTCATAGTACATTTCCTTTTGGACATTCATTATCTCTTATTGGTAGTGATATATTTCATCTATTTTAGTGTGAGTGCCTAGATCCAAACTCTTCTTATCTTCTTTCCCTTGGGCGAGAATCCGGTGTGATTAGTCGGAGGAGTAATATGAATAGATGGTGATTTGTAGAATGAGGAGTTGAAATGTTTGGAGATGGATATTCACTGTAAGAAGAAGGAGAGCTAAAATCGAGAGACGAATGAGTGGAATCATAATTGTCTGACATTATTCAATTGATAGTATAGTTTTTAACTTATTTTTCTATTTTTCTTTTTATAGTGACTCTTAATATATATATAAGGCTTTTTCTATTTATAAGAACTCGATTTCTGGTTCAAGTTCTCCTTTTAGTTAAATTTAGTAAACAATTGTGTTCCTTACAAAATTTATTTATTTTTAAAAACTTAATTGATGTCCAATAGTTTTCATTCTCAAATTTCTGATGTTGGTTTAAAGTGATATTAAGAGAAAAATACTTTGCATATCAAAATCTTTAAGTGAGCATATACCAAGATTACGACGAAAGTTTAAAAATGTTGTTTCACAAAGAGGTTTAGTGCATATATCTGCTATTTGTTTGTCTGAAGTAACAAATTCTAAAGTTATTTTCTCTTTTTCCACATTATCACAGAAGAAATGATGTTTGATGTCAATGTGTTTAGTTCTTGAGTGATTAATGTGGTTTTTCGATAAATTAATTGCACTGGTGTTATCGCAAAAGATAGAAGATTTGTTCAGATATATTCCAAAATCCTGTAATGTTTGTTGCATATAAAAAACCTGAGCGTAGGCTAGTACTGCAGATATATATTATGCTTCACATGTAGACAGTGAACCACAATTTTGTTTCTTACTAGACCATGATATCAAAGATTGACCGATAAAGTGATAAGTTCCACTTGTACTTTTTCGATCCGATCTACAACCACCGAAATTGGCATCACTATATGATATGAGTTCAAATGGACAGTCTTTTGGATAAAAATTCTGTAATCTTTGGTATTTGATAAATATCGTAAAATTCTTTTAACTTCTTATAAGTGCATTTCTTTGGGATTAGCTTGAAAATGGGCACACAAGCAAACACTCATTAAAATGTCGGGTCTACTGGCAGTTAAATATAATAATGATCCTATCATACTTCTATATAATTTTTGTTCGACATCTTTACCATTTTCGTCTTTGTCTAAGTGAGTACTAGTGCTCATAGGAGTGGCTTTACTACTAGCATTATCCATTCCAAAATGTTTAATTAAATCTTTACAATATTTTTCTTGATGGATAAAAATTCCATTTTTTAATTATTTAATTTGTAATCCTAAAAAGTAATTTAATTCTCCCATATTTGACATTTCAAATTCATTTTTTATAATTTTAGAAAATTCATCACATAAGTTTTTATTAGTTGATCCAAAGATAATATCATCTACATATATTTGTACTACTAAAATATTGTTTTCATTTGTTTTTATAAATAAAGTAGAATCAACTTTGCCAATTTGAAAACCAGATTCTAAAAGATATGATTTTAATCTGTTATACCAAGCACAAGGAGCTTGTTTAAGACTATAAAGTGTTTTTCATAATTTAAATACATGATTTGGAAATTGTTATGTACAAATAATGGTGGTTGTTCAACATAGACATTTTCTTTAATGTATCCATTTAAAAATGTGCTTTTAACATCCATTTTATATAATATGAAGTTATGATGGCAAGCAAATGCTAAGAGAATTCTTATAGCTTCAAGACGAGCTACAGGAGCGAAGGTCTCTTCATAATCAATTCCCTCCTCCTGAGAATATCCCTTAGCTACAAGTCTTGCTTTATTTTGAACTATTCACCATTTTCATCCATTTTATTTTTGAAAATCAATTTAGTTCCAATAACAGATTGATCATTAGGTCTTGGAACAAGTTTCCATACATTATTAAGTTCAAATTGGTTTAGTTCTTCCTGCATTGCTATAATCCAATAATCATCTGTATATGCTTCTTTAACATTTTTTGGTTCAAAGTTTGAAATAAAAGCTATATGTTCCATTTGATTTAATTGATTGCGCGTTGAAACTTGGTATTAATGTCTCTTATAATATTATCCATTGAATGATCTTTTAATATTCTAGGGGATGACTTTAATTTAGCATTATCAGGATTGATTGATTTTATTTGTTCATTTTGAATATTTAATTGATTTAAGTTTTCATCATCCTCTTTAATAGTGTTAAAAATTTCATTAAACGATACATGTAATGTTTCTTCAATTTTGTTAGATTTTTTATTAAAAATTCTATATGCTTTACTTTGATCTGAGTTTCCTACGAAAATTCCTTCATCGGCTTTCAGAGTAAACTTTCCTAAAGGATCACTAGTATTTAAAATAAAACATTTGGATCCAAATATTTTAAAATAAGATACTTTCGGTTTTCTTTCAGAAAGGAGTTTGTAAGGAGT
This sequence comes from Allium fistulosum, assembly GCA_030737815.1. Classification (NCBI taxonomy): domain Eukaryota; kingdom Viridiplantae; phylum Streptophyta; class Magnoliopsida; order Asparagales; family Amaryllidaceae; genus Allium; species Allium fistulosum. Next base: position 98,471,133 of record CM060906.1, on the reverse strand, counting down.
ATTTTTGGTTAAAGGCTTTAGAGAGACACGATTTAGAACATAGCATGCAATAGCTACAGCTTCTGCCTAAAATTTTTGAGGTAAGTTACTACTACAAAGAAGAGTTCTTGCACATTCTTGGAGAGTTCTGTTTTTTCTTTCTATAACACCATTTTGTTGCGGTGTTCTAGGAAATGAAAAATTATGACTTATCCCCTTTTTATTACAGAATTTTTGAAAGGATTCATTTTCAAATTCTCCACCATGATCACTTCTAATTGTTTTGGTTTTTAAATCTTTTAGATTTTGAATACGTTTTGAAAACATTTTGAATGTTTCGAAAGTGTCAGTTTTATGCTTTGAAAAGAACTACGTATATCGTGAAAAATCATCAACTATAACAAAAACGTATTTATTATGATTAATTGATCTAATTTTCATTGGTCCAAAGAGATATGAATGTAAAAGTTCTAAAGGTTGTTTTGTGGAATTTCTTGCTTAGAATTAAAAGAGGATTTTTTAAGTTTCCCTTTTTGAGATGCATCGCATAAATTATTGACTTTAAAATTTATTTTAGGTAAACCACGGACTAAATTATTTTTAGCTAATTTATGAATGTTTTTGAAATTAACATGACAAAAACATTTATGCTAAATCCATGGATCAGAAATATCTGCTATTAAGCAAACATCTTTATCATGTCTTATTTTCATATTTAAAATATAAATGTTATGTTTTCTTATTCGTTCAAAGAATAAATTTTTATTTTTATCAAAGATATTGCATTTTCCTGTTTCAAAAGTTATAGAAAATCCTTTATCACATAATTGACTAATACTAAGAAGATTATGTTTTAAATTTTTAACTAGATAAACATTTGAAATAAGAGGAGCGTTAGATATACCAACAAAAGCAACATCTCCTTGTCCAATGACATAACCTTTGGAATTATCTCCAATAGTGACGGTTCCACCATCTTTGTAAGTGATATTTATTTGCATATCAGTATTTCCAGTCGTATGCTTGGAGCACCTACTGTTGAGAATCCATTTCTCTTATTTATGTCGGGGTACCTACAAAGATAAAAGTAATTTAATGGTACCACTTCCTTTATTAGGGTCCTGGGGTTAAACTGAAGGTAACCATACCCAGGAAGGTTTGGTAGAACCTTTGAACCTAAATTTTTTATTATAACGAACATCATTCAAAAATCTATCTATATATGTTTTTGTCTAATCAAGTTATTGTTTGTTTTTGGAATCCATAACTGAATAGTCTTTTTATTATAATTTGATTTACTATTCACTGTTTACGAAATTAGAATAAAGTGCAGAATATTTGTGTTGAACTTTTGGTTTCTTTGATTTTATAAATCCTAAACCATTTTTATTGCTAGGAGGTTTTGAAATACTAATTAAATGAGATAGATTCTCTTTTCCTTGGTTAAGTTTAGGAATGTTTGGAGATAGATCATTTACTTTCTTTTCTAATGACAGTTTATCTTTGTTTAACACTTTTACCCGAATTACCAAATTATTGACAGTTTTTCTTAATATTACATTATCATTTGATAGTGTTGCAATTTCCTTTTCTAAAGCATCCACATTTTGATTTTCTTTAAAAGATTTACAAATATTTTGTAATTTTTGAATTTCTTCTTCTAATATAATTTTCTCATCTTTTAGCATTTCATTTTCTAGTCTAGTCATTTTTCCTGAACATTCTTTATGAGTCTTTCTAAGATTTCTATATTTATTATCTAGTTTCGATGCTATTTCTATAACATCGTCAAAAGATAAATGTAAAAGTACCTCATTTTTAGTTGCCATGAAGCAAACATTGGCTTGTTCTTCATCATTATCACTGTTATTGTCACTGTCACTTGAGGAATCATCCTATGTTACCTGAAATGCATGCTTCTTTTTCGAGAATTTCTCATATTTTTTGTTCTTGTTGAAACTTTTCTTATCTTATTTTAATTCCGGACAATCATTTTTAATATGACCAAATCGATTGCACCCATAGCATTTAAATGACGAAGGATCTTTGGAGTTGCTTGGTTTTTGCTTTTGCACCATTTTATTGAATTTTCCGAACATATTGTAGCTTTTAGCAAGGAAATCTACATCTTCATCATTCAAGTCTAAGTCGTCGTCATTATTTACCTGAAAAGAAATACTTCGTTTTTCTTAGGGTAGATCTTTTCTACCTTGCCAATTTGTTTCATATGACATCAAATTTCCAATTAACTCTATTACTTTGAGTGTAAAGAGGTCATTGGCTTCTTCTATAGCTAATACTTTTCTTTCCCATTCATAAGTTAATGCATTTAGAATACATGTAACTAAATAAAAATCAGTAAATAAAACTCCTAGTGCCATGAGATCATGTTGTATAGTTTGGAATCTGGAGTACATTTCTACGATGCTTTCATTAAATTTCATTATAAATGATGGAAATTGATTTGTTAACAAACTTATCTTAGCTTACTTTGCTTTGGTGGTTTCTTCATGTGTGACTTGAAGCATGTGCCATATATCACAAGCCATTTTGCACATCATAATTCTAGAAAAGTCATTCTTATTGAATGCACAATATAAAACATTCGTAGCTTTTACATTATTTGAAGCAGTAGTTTTTTGAGCATCTGTCCTTGTACTAATTTTAGTAGTAGGAGCTACATACTGAGATTGAGTAGATAGCCAAATGCCAAGTCCGCTTGATTCCATAAAGAATTTCATACGTGTAGCCCAATACATATAATTAGAACTTGTAAAAAATGGTGGATGTGCAGTTGATTGTCCTTCTTTGAAATGCGTTGTAACTCATATTAGCCATAGTATTCAAAATTGTGTTATGATTTTGACTACACCTTGCTCTGATACCAATTGAAAGAACTGATAGAACGTGTATGGCTAATAAAACAAGTATATATATACTATTTATACTATGAAATAATAAAACAGTAAGTAAATGTACACGCCAAGATTTATTCTGGTTCGGAGCACCTCTCTTATGTCCAGTCCCTAAGCACCTCTTCGGTATTTCCTTAGTAAATCCCTTGCTTGACCTGGAAGAATAGGTTTACAACTTAACCAATCTGAGCACCTCTCATATTTATTCTTTCCTTTGACAAATACAATTCTTGCGTGACAATCTTGTGTTCGTCTAACACTGATTTTGACTTGATAGTACAATGGTTCCTATAATCTCCTTGACGATTCGAACTGAGTGTACAGTGATTATCGGAACAATAGCAAATGAAATAATCGAGTTGAAAGTACAAATGCTTATAATAGCACAAGAGAATAGAATCAATAGAAATAAGAGTAGAAAGTTAGTGTTCTAAGTATGAGTGGTTGTGCTATTTATAAATATTGAAGACCGGCAATCAAGAGTTGTCAATCTTCAAGAAATCCTTTCAGAATAGAAAAACCGTTTAAAAAAGTTGCAACTCTCGAGGATGACTTTTCAGAAAATATAGCTGTTACAGCATCTTAGTCTACTGAGCGAATACGTCAGTCTATTGAGTATGAACGTTTAAATTTTCGTGGCAAAAAATTTGAATTATAAAAATTGGTTAACGCAGTTTCAGTCGACTGAAATTGGGCTCAGTCGACTAAAACCAATTTCAGTCTACTGAACTGTGTATGTTCAATTTGTATAAGTATTTTGACATTTGTTGAATTCAAATCTCTATAATATCTTGACATTTGTGTTTGAGTGTGTTTTTGTGTGTGTATATGAACTATCAAGGAGATTTTACAATTCAACCTAAGACCATATACATACTATTGATCTTGAAGCTCCATAGTTTTGACTTCTTTGATTTTAGACAATTCTTCTTACTTTTTGCCTTGCGTTTTGTCTTCTTGAATGAAAGCTTGATATCATTATATAGTATATATGTTCATTATACAGTTGTCATCATTAAAACAGAGACCTAATGTAACGACCCGTAAATTTCAACTGTTTTAATAACGTAATTAGTTGAAATTTTGTGAAATTATAAACGATAAAATTTTCGAATATAAATTTGATATTTGGAATGCGTTTAGTTAAACATAGCAACTGGTAAATTTTCGTCCGAAAATATGAAAGTTTATTTCGCGCGTAAATTTACTTCAATTTAATCAGTTAAAAAGCGATGAAAATAAAATATTTTCGAAACCTAAATATTTTTACATAGAAAAATTCTAAACCATCTTCTGAGCAAGATGTCAGTTTGTCGATTTTCCAAATTCGGACATCTTTGGCTCCGTCGATCTTATTTTTCAGCGTTTTTCTTGCATTTTCCGCTATTAGAAAATTCGAATTTTTATAATTCAATCGTACCACTGATATCCATATACCGTTTTGATCGTCGCGTCGCGCTGATCTTTACAGTATATTTGTTTGTGGATTTCGGAGTCCGAAAGACGGCGAAATCTGCGGAACGATTCTCGGATCGGTTCCGTATATTTGGCTTTCGGAGGTGACCATTCATTTTTCCAACTGTGACAACTAATAGCCTCGGGACTATTAAAGTTTTAGAATTCACACTTTTGCTATTCGCAGAATCCCATGCATATTTTGTTTGACCTTTCATACTTTTGTTCACGTTACTTAAATTACTCTCCATTCATTTAGTTCTCTACTATGCATTCTTCTTTATCTTCCTTCTCTGTTTCTCCATGCGCAATAAATAAATAAATAAAATAGAAACCACTTAACTTTCCTACCATGCAAGCATATATGCATGAAACCAACATTTACAGTAAGCCCTCTTTCTGTAACAACCCTGTATTTTACAATTAATTTTAAATTGATTTTTCCAGATTTAAAAGCTTTATTTATGAAAAGAATAATTTTTTTTTATTGTAAATATAAAAACTTTGATTTTGTATGTGGATTTGAATTCCAAATATGACTAAATTTAATATTTCCAGAAAATGTGAATTTTGGTCAAATAGTCAAACTTCGACTTTTAACTTGAAAATTTAAAAGTTTGAAATTTATGAATTTTATCTTTTATTATAAAAATAGATTTAATAACTTGAATAATGCTTTTCGTTTCGTTGAAAACGGATTTAAATTGCAAAAGTTATACTGTTTTCAATTTTGTGTGTATATTGGGTTATTCAGCAATATTCTTTATTTTAAAATTATATAAATGACATTTTAATTTAATATATTTTATTCTAATTTGTACATTTATGTTATATAAAATATATTTTGGCTTTTAAATATTTTTAAAGTAAGGTAGGAATTTGTAACGCCCCACTCCGAGACCCACTGTAACAAAGAGTATTACGGTAGTAATACTGTCTGTTAAAGCGGAGAATAGAGTATAGTGGGAGCGACCATTTGTAATCAAGCTATAACTATCTACCGAATACGTCGAAAGGTGGAATCTTTTTTTTTTAAATTTTTCTCAATCAGGTGGTTCGACATATTCAGTAAATACTTATAACGAAATTACAAATGGCTAAAGATCTATCAGAATAAGCATAGTAATAAAATGATAAAACATCACAGAACAGAATCACATAACAGATATAAAATCCCAAAACAATACATCGTCAATACAGATCCAAATATCATAAGTGGGTACAAAGCCACTGCTCACTCATGTGAGTCAAAAATATGTACATATCAGAGTTTGAATAATAACATAAGCGGACACTAAGATAAGCTATCTCAAAAGCATAGCAGATAAGTCCAAAGCGGAAGCACAGAGCAGCTAAGTCCAGAGACCTAACCTGAAACAACTCGGTCTGACCCGAGCGAAAACACTCGGGTCAGGCTAGCTAAACAATCAGTAATAACTGAGATATATAATAATGCGGTACATAAGTAAAACAGTACTTATCTAAAGAGAAGTATATTATGAACCACATGAATATAATGACGATCCCTAATCATTAATAAACAATAAAAATCTCCAAAGAGAAATCAACACCAAAGTGTAGAATAAATAAAATCGCCTCATATCATCGGCGTAGCCAAAGCTATAAAAAGATGCCCATAGGCAATAATCCCAAGAGTGACCAGAGTCTGTAATCAATGCCCAAGCAAAGATCGATGCTCCAAAGAGCAATGGGGATATACTGAAAAATCAATGAAATCAAACACTGAAAAGCAGTGTCCAGAGACACTGTGAATCCACAAGGTAATCGCACTTACATCGTATGGTTCCATAGAACCAACGCCGAATGGCGGTACTCGAATGGATATAAAAATCATCAGATAATACAAATGTTGCACGTGCACCGACCAGAGTCGTTGTTGCCAAGTACTGTAGAGTTGTGATCGATCACTCGCACCGATGCGAAACGCGCGAGACGGCGAGATCCTTCCCAGAAGGATAAAGGCCCAGAGGCACACGCCGAAAAATAAACTGCTCCATAGAGCAGGTGTCCAGAGACGGTTGCCCAGAGGCGTGGTGACCCAGAGGTCCAGTACTGGCCGCCCAGAGGCTAATGTGTCACTAACTTCTTGGAGAGGAACCCGCAAAGTGTTAACAATGAGTCCCATACCTCACGTTCGCACTAAACGGTTTCCTAACCAATAGCAAGCTCACACTCCAAACAATAAAAAGTCTACCTCATATCATCGGTAAACTAGACCCAAAGGTCAAAACGATCAATCGAATAGGTCGGGGATTAATCGGAAAGAAAATACACACGGTTTCCATAGGCCGGAGATTTCCTAACCGTTTAAGCACCTTTCCACTTCGCTCGACGTGCTAAAAGGGAGTGTGAGATTTTTATTATAGAAAATAATGGTGTAAAACGGATTTATAATTGATTTTCGAAATCACTTTTAAAACGGTCTTTTGAAAGGTCTCCTATTATGGAGTAATTAATTTAATAATTAAAATAATATTATATAATAATTTTCAAAAGCCATTTAGGAGTGAAAAATCTTTTGAAAATGATTCATAAAACCCGTGTACGAAATCTAGAGACAAATCTCAAAGAAATCAATGAAAACCAGAAAATCATCAAAAATATTCTAAGTGTTTGTAAACATTCAAAAACAGCTGTGAACTCAAGTTCGATAATTTATTTGGACCAGCAAACTGTGTCCAAATGTCATGAAAATTTTCAGGCATGTAGTTCAACATCCCTACTTTAATATGCAAAAAGAATTTCTGGATTCCGAGTTGAGACGAAGTAGCAGCGACGTCTCAAAGTTGGACCCAGAACAAGATTTACACTGTTTAAAAACAGCGACTAGAGTTCAACTTCGACACGAAATTTGAAGTACCAAACGAACTCCAATGTTGTCCAAATTTTCCAGAGATGGAGTTCGAAACTCCACCTTTCCAACGAGACCAAAAACGTCGAATTCCGACTTCGCATGCGGTCGTGGCGGCATCGCGAAGTGGAGGTAAAAAAAACAAAAACTGAAAACAGAATGAAAAAAAAATATTTTTTTTTTTCTTGGACGCGGGCTTCGGCCCGCGTCAGCTGCCCCAGCCCAGACGGGCTGGGCATATGATACAGGCCCCAGCCTGTCTGGGCTGGGGAAAAGGAGACGCGGGCCTCGGCCCGCGTCATTAATCCCCAGCTCGGGCGGGCTGGGGAAGCATGTTTAACCCCAGCCCGCTGGGCTGGGGAAAGAGACGCGGGCGAGGCCCGCGTCATTAATTCCCCAGCCCGCTGGGCTGGGGAAACTACACTACCCCAGCCCGCCTGGGCTGGGGGAAAAAAGGGGACGCGGGCCAAGGCCCGCGTCTTCAATTCCCCAGCCCAGGTGGCTGGGGAGATGTGTTCAACCCCAGCCCGTCCGGGCTGGGGTGGGAAAAGTGACGCGGGCCGCGGCCCGCGCTGGCCCTCCCCAGCCCGGGCGGGCTGGGGGGTGTGGGTCACGCGCCAGCCCCTTAGGGGCTGGTCTGTCCTGGCTAGCCCAACAGGGCTAGCCTACATCAGCCTGGGTGCAACCCAGGCCTGTTCTGGTGCACCCAGGACCCTATTTCAGCCTGTTTCAGCCTGAAGTAATTTTCCAGCCAACTATAATGCAGTTTTTTTGACATTTAGAGGTGTTTTTTTCAATTTTGGGCATCAAAATTATCACCAAAATTAACTAGCAATAATCATTAATAATTAGTAATTACCAAAATTACAACTAGCATTAATTACTAATCAATAGTAATTACCTTAATGAGGCAAAAGAACAAATAGTATTTGTGCACAATCAAGCAAGCCAAAAGCCTTAACCTCCAAGCAAAGATCAAGAGACTTCAAGGACCCAAAATCAAAAAAATAAAACAATAATTACAACATGAAGGTTGAGATAAATATGGATTAAGAAGGAGGATTAGATAATATAAGAGATTGCATTACCTTTCTTTCTTTTTTTTTTCTAGGATTAAACTAATTTATGAAGAGAAGGAAATGGAGCTTCTAAATGGAGGCCATTAATTTTGTTTAGATCTAGGTTTTGAAGTTATGAAGAGGAGGGTTAGGGTTTGGATGGGTTTGAGATATTATAAAGGAGTGGGTTAGGCTAATGGGTAATGGTAAGGGGTTTTAGAAACCCATTAGGACTTAGTTTTATTTTCTAATGTTATCATGTGAACCAAAATCCTAAGAAGCATTCTATTTTTGATTAAAACCTTATAATTGTCTTATTTAGCCCATTAGCCTATAATCACTTTTTATTTAAAAATTCCTCATTTCAACCCAAAATATTTTAATTTGCAAACAAATTGTAAATTTAACTTCTCAAAAATTTGTTTAGCCCCTTTTTAACTTAAAAATCATAATTTTACTCCATCATTCGGTAATTGCAATCTCAGGGTTGTTACAGACTCCCCCCCTTAAGGAAATTGCGTCCTCGCAATTCCTTAAATATAGGAGTCGTCTATAACATCTAATCCACAAAAGGAATACATCGTCAATACAGATCCAAATATCATAAGTGGGTACAAAGCCACTGCTCACTCATGTGAGTCAAAAATATGTACATATCAGAGTTTGAATAATAACATAAGCGGACACTAAGATAAGCTATCTCAAAAGCATAGCAGATAAGTCCAAAGCGGAAGCACAGAGCAGCTAAGTCCAGAGACCTAACCTGAAACAACTCGGTCTGACCCGAGCGAAAACACTCGGGTCAGGCTAGCTAAACAATCAGTAATAACTGAGATATATAATAATGCGGTACATAAGTAAAACAGTACTTATCTAAAGAGAAGTATATTATGAACCACATGAATATAATGACGATCCCTAATCATTAATAAACAATAAAAATCTCCAAAGAGAAATCAACACCAAAGTGTAGAATAAATAAAATCGCCTCATATCATCGGCGTAGCCAAAGCTATAAAAAGATGCCCATAGGCAATAATCCCAAGAGTGACCAGAGTCTGTAATCAATGCCCAAGCAAAGATCGATGCTCCAAAGAGCAATGGGGATATACTGAAAAATCAATGAAATCAAACACTGAAAAGCAGTGTCCAGAGACACTGTGAATCCACAAGGTAATCGCACTTACATCGTATGGTTCCATAGAACCAACGCCGAATGGCGGTACTCGAATGGATATAAAAATCATCAGATAATACAAATGTTGCACGTGCACCGACCAGAGTCGTTGTTGCCAAGTACTGTAGAGTTATGATCGATCACTCGCACCGATGCGAAACGCGCGAGACGGCGAGATCCTTCCCAGAAGGATAAAGGCCCAGAGGCACACGCCGAAAAATAAACTGCTCCATAGAGCAGGTGTCCAGAGACGGTTGCCCAGAGGCGTGGTGACCCAGAGGTCCAGTACTGGCCGCCCAGAGGCTAATGTGTCACTAACTTCTTGGAGAGGAACCCGCAAAGTGTTAACAATGAGTCCCATACCTCACGTTCGCACTAAACGGTTTCCTAACCAATAGCAAGCTCACACTCCAAACAATAAAAAGTCTACCTCATATCATCGGTAAACTAGACCCAAAGGTCAAAACGATCAATCGAATAGGTCGGGGATTAATCGGAAAGAAAATACACACGGTTTCCATAGGCCGGAGATTTCCTAACCGTTTAAGCACCTTTCCACTTCGCTCGACGTGCTAAAAGGGAGTGTGAGATTTTTATTATAGAAAATAATGGTGTAAAACGGATTTATAATTGATTTTCGAAATCACTTTTAAAACGGTCTTTTGAAAGGTCTCCTATTATGGAGTAATTAATTTAATAATTAAAATAATATTATATAATAATTTTCAAAAGCCATTTAGGAGTGAAAAATCTTTTGAAAATGATTCATAAAACCCGTGTACGAAATCTAGAGACAAATCTCAAAGAAATCAATGAAAACCAGAAAATCATCAAAAATATTCTAAGTGTTTGTAAACATTCAAAAACAGCTGTGAACTCAAGTTCGATAATTTATTTGGACCAGCAAACTGTGTCCAAATGTCATGAAAATTTTCAGGCATGTAGTTCAACATCCCTACTTTAATATGCAAAAAGAATTTCTGGATTCCGAGTTGAGACGAAGTAGCAGCGACGTCTCAAAGTTGGACCCAGAACAAGATTTACACTGTTTAAAAACAGCGACTAGAGTTCAACTTCGACACGAAATTTGAAGTACCAAACGAACTCCAATGTTGTCCAAATTTTCCAGAGATGGAGTTCGAAACTCCACCTTTCCAACGAGACCAAAAACGTCGAATTCCGACTTCGCATGCGGTCGTGGCGGCATCGCGAAGTGGAGGTAAAAAAAACAAAAACTGAAAACAGAATGAAAAAAAAATATTTTTTTTTTTTCTTGGACGCGGGCTTCGGCCCGCGTCAGCTGCCCCAGCCCAGACGGGCTGGGCATATGATACAGGCCCCAGCCTGTCTGGGCTGGGGAAAAGGAGACGCGGGCCTCGGCCCGCGTCATTAATCCCCAGCTCGGGCGGGCTGAGGAAGCATGTTTAACCCCAGCCCGCTGGGCTGGGGAAAGAGACGCGGGCGAGGCCCGCGTCATTAATTCCCCAGCCCGCTGGGCTGGGGAAACTACACTACCCCAGCCCGCCTGGGCTGGGGGAAAAAAGGGGACGCGGGCCAAGGCCCGCGTCTTCAATTCCCCAGCCCAGGTGGCTGGGGAGATGTGTTCAACCCCAGCCCGTCCGGGCTGGGGTGGGAAAAGTGACGCGGGCCGCGGCCCGCGCTGGCCCTCCCCAGCCCGGGCGGGCTGGGGGGTGTGGGTCACGCGCCAGCCCCTTAGGGGCTGGTCTGTCCTGGCTAGCCCAACAGGGCTAGCCTACATCAGCCTGGGTGCAACCCAGGCCTGTTCTGGTGCACCCAGGACCCTATTTCAGCCTGTTTCAGCCTGAAGTAATTTTCCAGCCAACTATAATGCAGTTTTTTTGACATTTAGAGGTGTTTTTTTCAATTTTGGGCATCAAAATTATCACCAAAATTAACTAGCAATAATCATTAATAATTAGTAATTACCAAAATTACAACTAGCATTAATTACTAATCAATAGTAATTACCTTAATGAGGCAAAAGAACAAATAGTATTTGTGCACAATCAAGCAAGCCAAAAGCCTTAACCTCCAAGCAAAGATCAAGAGACTTCAAGGACCCAAAATCAAAAAAATAAAACAATAATTACAACATGAAGGTTGAGATAAATATGGATTAAGAAGGAGGATTAGATAATATAAGAGATTGCATTACCTTTCTTTCTTTTTTTTTTCTAGGATTAAACTAATTTATGAAGAGAAGAAAATGGAGCTTCTAAATGGAGGCCATTAATTTTGTTTAGATCTAGGTTTTGAAGTTATGAAGAGGAGGGTTAGGGTTTGGATGGGTTTGAGATATTATAAAGGAGTGGGTTAGGCTAATGGGTAATGGTAAGGGGTTTTAGAAACCCATTAGGACTTAGTTTTATTTTCTAATGTTATCATGTGAACCAAAATCCTAAGAAGCATTCTATTTTTGATTAAAACCTTATAATTGTCTTATTTAGCCCATTAGCCTATAATCACTTTTTATTTAAAAATTCCTCATTTCAACCCAAAATATTTTAATTTGCAAACAAATTGTAAATTTAACTTCTCAAAAATTTGTTTAGCCCCTTTTTAACTTAAAAATCATAATTTTACTCCATCATTCGGTAATTGCAATCTCAGGGTTGTTACAGACTCCCCCCCTTAAGGAAATTGCGTCCTCGCAATTCCTTAAATATAGGAGTCGTCTATAACATCTAATCCACAAAAGGAATACATCGTCAATACAGATCCAAATATCATAAGTGGGTACAAAGCCACTGCTCACTCATGTGAGTCAAAAATATGTACATATCAGAGTTTGAATAATAACATAAGCGGACACTAAGATAAGCTATCTCAAAAGCATAGCAGATAAGTCCAAAGCGGAAGCACAGAGCAGCTAAGTCCAGAGACCTAACCTGAAACAACTCGGTCTGACCCGAGCGAAAACACTCGGGTCAGGCTAGCTAAACAATCAGTAATAACTGAGATATATAATAATGCGGTACATAAGTAAAACAGTACTTATCTAAAGAGAAGTATATTATGAACCACATGAATATAATGACGATCCCTAATCATTAATAAACAATAAAAATCTCCAAAGAGAAATCAACACCAAAGTGTAGAATAAATAAAATCGCCTCATATCATCGGCGTAGCCAAAGCTATAAAAAGATGCCCATAGGCAATAATCCCAAGAGTGACCAGAGTCTGTAATCAATGCCCAAGCAAAGATCGATGCTCCAAAGAGCAATGGGGATATACTGAAAAATCAATGAAATCAAACACTGAAAAGCAGTGTCCAGAGACACTGTGAATCCACAAGGTAATCGCACTTACATCGTATGGTTCCATAGAACCAACGCCGAATGGCGGTACTCGAATGGATATAAAAATCATCAGATAATACAAATGTTGCACGTGCACTGACCAGAGTCGTTGTTGCCAAGTACTGTAGAGTTGTGATCGATCACTCGCACCGATGCGAAACGCGCGAGACGGCGAGATCCTTCCCAGAAGGATAAAGGCCCAGAGGCACACGCCGAAAAATAAACTGCTCCATAGAGCAGGTGTCCAGAGACGGTTGCCCAGAGGCGTGGTGACCCAGAGGTCCAGTACTGGCCGCCCAGAGGCTAATGTGTCACTAACTTCTTGGAGAGGAACCCGCAAAGTGTTAACAATGAGTCCCATACCGCACGTTCGCACTAAACGGTTTCCTAACCAATAGCAAGCTCACACTCCAAACAATAAAAAGTCTACCTCATATCATCGGTAAACTAGACCCAAAGGTCAAAACGATCAATCGAATAGGTCGGGGATTAATCGGAAAGAAAATACACACGGTTTCCATAGGCCGGAGATTTCCTAACCGTTTAAGCACCTTTCCACTTCGCTCGACGTGCTAAAAGGGAGTGTGAGATTTTTATTATAGAAAATAATGGTGTAAAACGGATTTATAATTGATTTTCGAAATCACTTTTAAAACGGTCTTTTGAAAGGTCTCCTATTATGGAGTAATTAATTTAATAATTAAAATAATATTATATAATAATTTTCAAAAGCCATTTAGGAGTGAAAAATCTTTTGAAAATGATTCATAAAACCCGTGTACGAAATCTAGAGACAAATCTCAAAGAAATCAATGAAAACCAGAAAATCATCAAAAATATTCTAAGTGTTTGTAAACATTCAAAAACAGCTGTGAACTCAAGTTCGATAATTTATTTGGACCAGCAAACTGTGTCCAAATGTCATGAAAATTTTCAGGCATGTAGTTCAACATCCCTACTTTAATATGCAAAAAGAATTTCTGGATTCCGAGTTGAGACGAAGTAGCAGCGACGTCTCAAAGTTGGACCCAGAACAAGATTTACACTGTTTAAAAACAGCGACTAGAGTTCAACTTCGACACGAAATTCGAAGTACCAAACGAACTCCAATGTTGTCCAAATTTTCCAGAGATGGAGTTCGAAACTCCACCTTTCCAACGAGACCAAAAACGTCGAATTCCGACTTCGCATGCGGTCGTGGCGGCATCGCGAAGTGGAGGTAAAAAAAACAAAAACTGAAAACAGAATGAAAAAAATATATATATTTTTTTTTTCTTGGACGCGGGCTTCGGCCCGCGTCAGCTGCCCCAGCCCAGACGGGCTGGGCATATGATACAGGCCCCAGCCCGTCTGGGCTGGGGAAAAGGAGACGCGGGCCTCGGCCCGCGTCATTAATCCCCAGCCCGGGCGGGCTGGGGAAGCATGTTTAACCCCAGCCCGCTGGGCTGGGGAAAGAGACGCGGGCGAGGCCCGCGTCATTAATTCCCCAGCCCGCTGGGCTGGGGAAACTACACTACCCCAGCCCGCCTGGGCTGGGGGAAAAAAGGGGACGCGGGCCAAGGCCCGCGTCTTCAATTCCCCAGCCCAGGTGGCTGGGGAGATGTGTTCAACCCCAGCCCGTCCGGGCTGGGGTGGGAAAAGTGACGCGGGCCGCGGCCCGCACTGGCCCTCCTCAGCCCGGGCGGGCTGGGGGGTGTGGGTCACGCGCCAGCCCCTTAGGGGCTGGTCTGTCCTGGCTAGCCCAACAGGGCTAGCCTACATCAGCCTGGGTGCAACCCAGGCCTGTTCTGGTGCACCCAGGACCCTATTTCAGCCTGTTTCAGCCTGAAGTAATTTTCCAGCCAACTATAATGCAGTTTTTTTGACATTTAGAAGTGTTTTTTTCAATTTTGGGCATCAAAATTATCACCAAAATTAACTAGCAATAATCATTAATAATTAGTAATTACCAAAATTACAACTAGCATTAATTACTAATCAATAGTAATTACCTTAATGTGGCAAAAGAACAAATAGTATTTGTGCACAATCAAGCAAGCCAAAAGCCTTAACCTCCAAGCAAAGATCAAGAGACTTCAAGGACCCAAAATCAAAAAAATAAAACAATAATTACAACATGAAGGTTGAGATAAATATGGATTAAGAAGGAGGATTAGATAATATAAGAGATTGCATTACCTTTCTTTCTTTTTTTTTTTCTAGGATTAAACTAATTTATGAAGAGAAGGAAATGGAGCTTCTAAATGGAGGCCATTAATTTTGTTTAGATCTAGGTTTTGAAGTTATGAAGAGGAGGGTTAGGGTTTGGATGGGTTTGAGATATTATAAAGGAGTGGGTTAGGCTAATGGGTAATGGTAAGGGGTTTTAGAAACCCATTAGGACTTAGTTTTATTTTCTAATGTTATCATGTGAACCAAAATCCTAAGAAGCATTCTATTTTTGATTAAAACCTTATAATTGTCTTATTTAGCCCATTAGCCTATAATCACTTTTTATTTAAAAATTCCTCATTTCAACCCAAAATATTTTAATTTGCAAACAAATTGTAAATTTAACTTCTCAAAAATTTGTTTAGCCCCTTTTTAACTTAAAAATCATAATTTTACTCCATCATTCGGTAATTGCAATCTCAGGGTTGTTACAGAATTTTTCCAGAGTTAGTAGTATTTTTCTTGCAAATTTCCATGCCCTGTTTGTAAATTTTAAACATTTTTCTTTAATCCTTTTATATTTTCTCCAATTTAATTATCTGTTTTATTTTGAAAATGATAAATAAATTATTTTAATTCAAATTTTCACTTCATAATATTTTATAATGAAGTGTATAGTTTTTCAAGACCGACAGTGATTTATTTATAATTTTTGAACACTGTTTGGTATTTTTAAGTAATTTTCTTCATTCTTTTTATATTTTTCCAAAATTTATTATTTGTTTTCTCATATTTATAATTGATTTCGGTTTGTAAAGTATTTTTCTGAATATTTTGTTTATATAAAGATTAAAAAGAAAAGAAAATGAAAGGTTGTAAAACACTTTGAAACTTAAGCCCTTTTTTGTCCAAACCCTTCATTTTCTTTAACTCCTCAAATTTTGCCCTAGCCATCTAAAACCCTAGTGTAGCCGCCACTTTTTGTTTCTCATCTTTTCACGTGAAAACAAATCAGCTCCTCATTTCTCATGGCTTCATCCAAAAATAGGTAATGGCCTCTCCTTCTTTTTCTTCTTTTTCTCTTCTTTTTCCATTGATTTTGCCTTCCTCCTCTTCTAGCTTTGCTTGGCCTCTACCACCTTCATCTCCACCATCCTCTCCACCTTCAGCCCCACCACCATCTACAGCAGCACCAGCCCCCACTCCACCAGATCTGACCATAGCCGAACCATTTTGATGGTAAAACCCCCCAAATTTCAACCTAGATGCCTAAAAACCATGTTTATTGACCTCTACATGATCACCCACCTCAACCACCACCCAAACCACCACCATAGCCACCACCACCATCTCTGACCAGACCCTTACACACCACTCCAACCTCTGTCCAGATCTGAACTTGAATGGCCAAGCCCAAA
Source organism: Allium fistulosum (assembly GCA_030737815.1). Lineage (NCBI taxonomy): Eukaryota > Viridiplantae > Streptophyta > Magnoliopsida > Asparagales > Amaryllidaceae > Allium > Allium fistulosum. The sequence continues at coordinate 98,454,785 of CM060906.1, read as the reverse complement.
CCCCTATGGTCGAACTCTTTTGTTGACCAAAAACCATGCTAGTGTGCCTAAACCTCTTCACATACCTATGTTATAACTTTCCCATCATCTCTAGCTTGTAGCCGTGTATCCCTTGGTCCAAACCAGACCCAAACCATTTCCAAACATGAACCAAACATTCCCTAAGCCATGCTAGCAAGTGTAGGAAGCAAGGCAAAAGATTTGACATTCAAATCTCTTTTCGTTTAAAAGTTATTCCATTTCAAGTGCGTTCAAATTGTGTTTGTTTTGGTGTATGTTTTGGGTTGTAATACAAGAGTTGTAGCTTTGGATCTTGCTCTCCACTCAAGTCCGTAGTCTTGTCATCGTGCTTTTGTTCCATTGTGTCATTGGTTTTGATATCTCCAGCACAAACAGGTGAGTTATTCTCACCAGACAGTATGTACCTATATAACTAGTAAATTGACACCCTGCGAATCTGTAAAAATATATTATCATGTTATATATGCTTATATTATTATCATATGATGTTCACACCTGTTATTACACCTGTTATATCATATGTTACTTTTATTTAATGTTATTCTATTATTTATATCTGTTATCACCATTGCAAGTTCCCTGTAGACTAGAATCACTATGGGTTGAAATGATACATACCCGAACGGACTTTAGAATAGGGAAAAATCGTTATGGGCTGAAATGATAGGCCTGAACGATTTTTATTTAATTTATTTTAACTTGGGATTGCGGGTTTGAAATGATAGAACCCGGATTTTTCTTTTTTAACTGCGGATTGAAATGATACATATCCGTATCACTTGACCTAAGTTAGAAAATTATATACAGGCCTGTGGTTATTTTATAAAGTGTTTTGGATATTTTTAAGTATTTTAAAAATTATAAATTTATGAAATTTGATTTAAATAGATTTTGAAATGTTTTAAAATAAAGAAATTATGATTTTTTCTATGTGTTAAAAATGTAATTAATGAAAGGTTTAACTGGATTTTTGAAATATAACTTAAGTTGGAAATTTGGAATTTTGGTTAAAAATGATATTTAAGTTATATAAATAAAATGGATATTAAATTTTATTTGGAAATGGTAAATATGATAATTTGATTAAATTTGAATTTAAGTGATTTATTTAAGTATTATTGATTTTTCTATGAATTTAAGTGGTTAAATAAATGAATGTGTAAAAGTGATCTTTTAAAATATAACTTGACTAGGAAATGTGAAATTTGGTTTTAATTAAAGGTTTAAGTTAATTAAATAAAATTGGAAATTTTGTTAAATTGTGAAATGGTAATTTAAATTTGAAGTGTTAAGTCTATTTGTTGAAATATGAAGAATTGTAACTTTTACACTTAAACTTATTAAGTAAATTGTTGAAAATTGGATTTAATTATAAGAAATTTATTGTGAAAGAAACGTGTAAAGTTCTAATTAATGAAAGAAATATGTAAAGTTTAATTTATGAAAGAAACGTGTAAAGTTCTAATTAATGAAAGAAATATGTAAAGTTTTACCTACTGAAAGAAACATGTAAAGTCTTAATTAATGAAAGAAACATGTAAGTCTTAATTTGTGTAATATTGATATAAAATAATAAATGCCCCTTTTGTAATAAAACGTAAATTAAAACGTACATTCGATAATGTAAGTTTAATTAGTGTAATATTGATTAAATGATAAATGCTCTTTACTGTAATAGGAATGTAAGTTAAAAAGTACATTTAATATGTAAGTTTTAATTAATGTAAATGACATATTTTAATGACTAAATTAATAAAGTTTCTTTATTGTAATGATAATGTAAGTTAATAAGGTACTCTTAACTTAACATAAGAATTTTAGCATTAAATTGGATATTACAGTAACAAAGTTTATTTAACTATAAGGCTATGATAAAATGACCATGTTAAAAATTTGTAAGTATATAAATACTTTGATTATATAAAATGTTAAATTGGAAAGTATTACATTCCAAAAATGCTATGATTACTTAAGGTTACATTACCAAAATGCTATGATAATTTAAAGGAAGATTTCAAGTTTAATAAATTAAAGGAAATATTCAGTGATTTTGAAATTTGGGTTTTATTGAAATGATATATTATTGAATTGGTTTTGAAATGGAAATGATATATTTTTGAATTGGTTTTGAATAGATATGTTTTGGGTTTGAAAGTATGTATTAGTTTGAAATAAATGATATGATTTTGAAATGGTTTAAAGGATGTATTTTGATTTGAAACATAAACTATTTTAAAAGTTATAACCACGGGTTATAATAACGATTGGTTGGCAAAGAGACCGGGATCGGATATGGACATACTCTCTGTCGATACCGAAAACCACTTTGACAACCGTGTACGCGGTGGAGATTCCAGAATGAAGTAGGATGGTGGCGATGTTCTTAAGGTATGTTACGTGGACCCAACTCCCGTGAGTTGGCATAAGGTGGCTAAAACAGGAGCGATCTCGGACCAGTGAGGTAGCACCTCTTCTCGGACACATTTCTTCGATATTATACTCTTACTTGTGATTGATTAGATGGCCATCCTCCGATTTGGGAATGTTGTTCGAGGTGGAACGGTAGTGGCTGCTATGCGTATCCATCAGTCCGTGTGCGTAATTGGTATATCTACCCTGGCATTGCCTAGTTGTGCCGTGTCACCTACCATATCGAGCTTTACTACGATTATGATTTTAAGATCCGACCGCGTTAAGGTTCTCCATCCCCTTAACGCTATTTTCCGATATGATTATACTTTACTTATTTAGACACTATTATAATAGCGAATATTACTACATAGTAGATATTTTAACGGATCCTTAGAGGATGGGCGGTCCCAAGCATCTTCTAAGTTACTTGTACCTTTATTACAGTTCACTTGAGTTGGTTTACATTATATAAGTATATATTGTCCTGACTCGAGTGTTTTGTGTTTTGCTTTACGCTCGGGTCAGCCTGGGTTATTCATAGATTTGGATTTCCACCTTCTGGAGATTTGAATCGTTGGAGATTATCTGCTAGTCTTCTTCTATCTACTTCAGTTATGTTGCTCTGTTCAGCTTGTACTTGGTTATCTTATTGATACTTCTGTTGTACTCTATTTCTTCTGTTGTATCTTATGTAACCCTGATATATTTACATAGTAGCTTCATGAACTACTATTTCTTTTACTTCCGCTGCATTATTTTACTCTGTGTCTGTGATCTGTGATTATATTTATTTACTGTATATTCTGAGATTTGCCAAATTTTAATTACAACGCGGTATTTTGAGCAATTCAACTCCGGCATGAGTGTCTACCTATACACTTATAATGGATGCGAATGGTTGAAAATATCGGGTCGTTACACTTTCCCTTCTTTCTCTCTCTCCTTGCATGCCTTTCCCTCCGCGTCTCAACCCAATCAATCGAGCCTGCTTACACGATTAGCCTCAACAACCTAGGCACCGCCGCCCACCCTTCTCCGCCTCCGGCCACTCCACCCATAGCCACCCTTCTCGACCAATCTCCTCGTCAGTCGTGCCAACGTTTCTCCCAGCACACTCGACAGCCACCTCATTCCACGGCCTCCCCCTGAACCACCCCTGCCACGAAGTCGCCTCCGCCCGTGCTTCCACCTCAGCGACGAAGTCCGCCTATCAAAAAAAAAACCTACGCTAACCCACCTGACTGCCTCCATCGCTCCGCACGGCCGCACCCCATCCACGACAACGGCGCTTCCCATCTCAACCTCCCCTTCCAACGTCGCTGACCCAAACAGCCCAGTCCGGCCGCACGTGAGGAGCACCACGCTCACGATCCAGATCTGTCACTCGTCTCAACCCTCCCTCTGGCCACGTCTTTGTCTCGGTCCACCTTCTCGTTCTGATGGTATGTGCAAATTTTATTTTTATATATATATATATATATATTAAGTTATGGGGTGGTATACTTTTTCTCTACGTTGGTATGAATATATATTAAGTTATGTGCTCCGTTTATATATTATCACATATACAGTGGTTGCAGTTTGACAAGTTATTGTTTATATTCAGAGTTTGCTATTTGCAGTTTTAATATATCAAAGATTTGTTTTGTTTATAAATTTATGTTTACAATTACTGTTTACAGAGAATTTTTTTAGAAGCCTTATAATATGTAAGATTTTTATATATGGCAGTTCATAAGGATTTGTTGAATTTAGGGTATGTAATTATAATAGTTTTTATAAAGTGAAGTTTGGTTTGTCCACATTTGCGGCTATTTACAAGTTCTATACGCATAGTTTTGATATATGTACAGTATACATTCATTAAATAATAAGTGAGTCTGCATATATTTTGTTATGCGTAACCTGCCTATATAACTATATCTTCTATTGTTAAGTGTTTATATATATATATTTCGAAATCTTGTTGAGAACTGTCTTGTGTTTATATTAAGTTATAATTTGCATGTAAGATTTGATAGCGGTCTGCATTTGTTGGTCTAGTTATACATTGAATTACAGTGATAATCTTGGAAGTTATGTAAGTTTATAAATGTATGTACAGTATATATGTTTTACAAGTGGTTAGTTTACATATATAAATAAGTTCTGTTTATACTTTGTATACAAGTGACTATTATAAGTTCTGTTTATATATTGTTTTATATTTTCCTTTAACAGTGCAAGACGAATATAATTATATAATTAAAGCATTATCTTATATATAAATATATATTATATGTATTACTAGTTTATATAATTTTTGGGTTTGGTTATATATTGATTTTATGGAAATAGTCATCTATTTATATAATAGTTTTATATTAAGGTATTCAAATTTAAGCATTTATTCTATCTGTTTGAGAATGTATATACTAGTTATATAAGCTTTGTATAAAAGGGGTTAATATATATATATTATATGTATAAAGTTGTTTAAAGGAGTATAAGTTATTTACTTATTTTAAATTATAAGTTGCATATGATTTCATACATAGTGGATATAGTTGTATATATATATATATATTCATTTATACCATCTACCTCCATCGATCCTGTTCTGATTTGATTTCGTCAATTTCTATTTATCAGCTTGTCCGTCGAATTTGTGCCAATCTAGCTTTACTTTGGAAATTCGGGCTTGGATTCGTAACTCATTTCTTTGCCTATCTCTCTAGCCTCGAAAGGTGAGTAATCACTCACGATTAATGTTCTTTTATTTATTAAATTTGATTTCAATTGAAACGACAATTGAAATATGCTGGTGTTAGTTAATTACCCTGTTATATATGCTATTACCTGTATCAGTTCACCTGTGACATCTGACACCATTATCTGTTAATTATTTATGCGATAATAATCCAGTTTGGTTGATATTTGATTGATTGATGATGTTTATATTAGACGTTAAATTGTTAATGTTAAAGTGATAAATAATATGCAATCGAATTGATATAGGATAGTCAACAATTTAGATTGGATCTATACGTTGAATTTGATTTCTTAAATTTGTATAATATGACCCCCTTTAAATGTTTAATTACTCGACACGTAGTAATATGGTTAACTTCACCTTGAACCATTGAATGTATGTTGTATAAAATTGATGTTGTATGAAATTGAATAATTGATATCAAATGAAGAACCGTATTAATATTAGTGTAATAATCTTTAATCTACATGAAATGATGGTGTAGATTCTAGAAATAATTATATTAATTTGCACAAACAACAATGTGAATTAATACGATTATTTCGGGATTATTTGAATTGATTATTGGATTTATATTGGTTGTTGTTATTGCTTGTTTATTTACGTTGACACCATCCCAGTTATCACACTGTAAGTTCACTTTGCTATGCTTTGATTTTGAATTGAATTGGAATGGGGTTGAAATGATAAATACCCAAATTAAACTTTGACTTAGGATAGAGAATTAAATAAAACCCGATTGGTCAATAATTCGATTTAAAAATAAAATAAAGATTTTATTTGAATAAATAATAAGATTTCAAAATGAAGGAGAATTTGAATTTTTATGAAGGAAAATGTTAATTTTTAATAATCCGAAACAAAATATTAACAATGTAATTGATGAAAGAACGTTGTTTAATTTGAGAAATGATCGAATTAAGTTTTGAAATTAGTTAATAATTAAGTTTTGAAATTATTTAATAATTAAATAAGATTGAATTATTTAATAATTAAATAAAATTGAATTATTTGTTAAGTGAAATTGAACTTCTTGAATAAGTGAAATTGAACTTCTTGAATAAGTGAAATCAAGTTTCTTTATTAATTAAATTTTGAAATTGTAACTAAGTTAATAAATAAGTGAAATTGAATTTCTCTAACACGAAATAAAATGTGTTTTATTGAAATTAATGTAAGACTTGAAATGTAAAGAATTTGATTTGAGGAATTTAATTTAATGCAATTTGTAAGTTTTGATACAATGGAGTTGAACTTAAATAATTAATTTAATAAATTGGAAGTTAAATAGAAATTGTTTTGAATGACAAATTAACTTAACGAATATTGAATGAAATAGATAAATGAATTTAAATTGATTTGAATGTTAAATTTAAATGATTTCGGAATGAAACTTATATACGAACTTGAAATCAATATTTGAATTGTTTTAAATAGAAATTGAAATTGAATTATAAGAATTTTGAAATTATGAATGTGGAAGTTTTGAAACGTAAATTATGGAAATTGTTTTAGAAAGACAAATGGAATATTGGTTTATAAAAATTCTAATTGGAATTGAATTTGATTTGGTTTGAAATATATTAAATGACCAATCGGTGTAATAATTACGAAAGTTATTAAAGAGACCGGAATCGGTTAGGGACATACTCACTGTCTAAACCGAAAACCACTTTAATAACTATACGCGGAGTGTGATCCAGAATGAAGTGGTTGGAATGATGTACGTGATGACTGAAGAAAGAGAACGATAATGGATAGCCTTGACACTTGTGTCAAATTGGAAATGACTAAAACAGGAGCCGTGCCGGGCCAAATGGGGGCTAGCTACCTCGAGCGAACACACTTCTTCGAAAACTACTCATTACTTGTTGTCGATTGGTGCACCCTTGATTTTGGGAGTGTTGTTTCGCGGTGTTGCGATCGCTGCGGCGATGCGTTCTCACCAGTCCGGATCAGGCAAACGGTAGTTTCACTACCTTGAGTATTGCCTCATGTGCCTTGTCATACTTGTATCCCTATACGCGACCACTACGATTTGTTTTGTGTTATACCTATGGAGTACTCCCTGATATCCCACTAGTTTACGGTGGAGTTTACAGTGCTGTATAGACTATAACGCTTATATAAAATGTGTTAAGGGGGATAATGGTAACGCCTTAACACTATTTTGATATCTTATATTATTGATAGGCATTATCTACTTATCGTACACTACTACATAGTAGATAGTTTAACGGATCCTTAAAGGATGGTTATTCCAAACATCCTTTGAGTTACTTGTATTTCAATTGTTATTTCACTTGAGTTGGATTTATTGATATAAGAATGTTAATCCTGACTCGAGTATTTTGTGTTTTGCTTTACGCTCGGGTCAGACTGAGTGTACCAGTATTCGAGACTCGCCTTTGGAGTTGGAGCTTTGCTTGAAGATTCAGCCATCTATTCTGTTTTCAGTATTCGATGATTCCAGTGATGTATTCTGATTTGTATCTGATGTATCGTGTTACTCTTCCATTGTATCTGGTTTAACTCTGATGTAACTTATATATTTATATAGTAGCTTCATGAACTACTATCTCTTTTATTTCCGCTGCAATTATTACTCTGTGTCTATGATCTGTGATTATTTATTTACTGTATATGCTCAGTTTTGCCAAATTTAAATTAACAATTCGGTATTTTGAATTATTCAAGTTCGACATGTGCGGATGTGAATAGTACAAAATAGTGGGTCGTTACAGTTGGTATCAGAGCTTTGGTAGCTCTAGGCAAAACTTAACATATAGGGTAAATGTATTTACAGAATCACTCTTATTCGAGTTTCAATCTCTTCCTTTTGACTCGATTCCTTTGAATTTTGGAACGTTCCCTGCGGTTCCAAAAATTCATTCGTGTCCCTCACTATTCGTCTTCTTTCAATTCTGGAGCACCCCATAACTCCATTTTGAATGATATCTATAATGAATCGGCGGTCTCGCCAAACTTCGAATGATTTGTAAAGGGGTGAAACTCCTTTACAATAGGCATTGATTTACCAGAGATTTCTATATCCTTGGTTTACGATGCTATCTATCTCCTGCTATGCGTGAATTCTATTTCTTGAGATCGAATGTAGATTTGCCTCGGAATTCTGCATTGATCTTATTTATGAAGTCACGGTTGACCCAGTTAAGGTTGCCCGCGATTTATATAAGTTTATCCATCTTCCTATTTGAAATTCAATCATCATATCTTTGTTTCGAGCTTATCTTCGAATCAAAATTCTCTTTGATTTGAGTCCATCAAATTTGAAACCCTATCCTTATTTTGAGAATTCATTCCTGTATCGTCGAGCAAAGAAATGTATTTGTAAACTAATATATAAATGTTTTAATATATGCTGTGTTGTTTGAGTTGTTGATGTTGATTTGGGTTTCCGATCGATTCGTCTGATCAACGCTATCGATAGGATTTCCAAAACACTTGAGCAGAGCAAGCTGACACAATATTGCTTTCAAATTTGGAAAATAAAATAAAGTTTGTATGATTTTACTATATATATAAGTATAAATTTTCTGAAATTGAATTGTTAACTGAATTGGTTGTCAGAAAGGTAATATTTGATTTTCACTATTTGTTTTGTAAATCATTGATTATTCCAACATAAAAATAAATGGAATTATAAAAGTTGGTTTATAGAATTATTTAGAAATTTAAATGAATTTAAAATTTAGAATTTGAGAATTTAATTTTCAGTGATTTCAAGCTTTGGGTTTTTAAATTTTTAAATGTATATTATTGAAGGTATTTTCAAATAGAAACCGTTTTCAAAGAATTTTTAAATGTTTAAATTAGTGCTCTCCTATTTTGTCACTGGAAAATAATTTCGGTGATGACGGCCGCATCATCGACATTCATTTTCGAGTTTCGAAGCGGAGATACTATTCTGTAGCTTTGCTACGGTTTTGTTTTGAAAAATATTTTGATTTGAATTTCTTTAGTATAATTTGATTTATATATATATGGGTATCTTATTTTAAAATTTAATTTGATTTGATATAAATATATTATATATATCTCTAAATTGTTTAAAGTTAATCGGAAATCTAATTCTTAAATTTTGTTAAAGGATGATTTTAATTATAAATAAAACCAAAATTTGGAATAAATATTTAAACTTGAATAATTGAATTGGGAAAATTTTATTTGTATATTGTTCAACTGCATTCTAATACAACTTACCTAAATCATTCAGAAGTTGAATATGTAATTGGATAATATATAAGATAAATTGAATTTATAAATAAAATTTGAGTGTTTATAATAAATGTTATACACTAAATTTTGATTATAAAGATGTTAATAGAGTTAGATAGGATAATAAGTAAACTCAGTTAATAATGAAACAAATTTGTTTTGAAAGAATTAATAAATTGAAATTTGATCAACATATGAAAATACCTTGAATTTAAAAGAAATTAATAGATGTAAATTAATTTAAATCGAAACTTTTATGTTTTAAATTAATTTATATGGGTTAAATATATGTAAGTGGATATATTAAGTAGAATAAATTTAACAGTGATTTGGAATAAAGAAGAATTTAAAATTGTTGAAGAAAATATGATTATAATAAAAGACTATTCAAATTTATGGTTTTAGAAATTGTAAATTGAAGAAATGGGATAATAAGATAATGAATTTAGAAATAGTTGAGATTGATTTTAGTGAAATCAAATGGATTAAATCAATTATTGAATATCAATTAATTTAAATTTGAATTTATATGGTTTAAATTAATTGTTATTTTGTATTTCAAATCTGTTTTTCTTTCTGGTTGTTTCTATTCTCCTACCTCGTTCCTTTTTGGGGACGAAAAGTTTTGAGTGGGGGAGAGTGTAACGACCCGTAAATTTCAACTGTTTTAATAACGTAATTAATTGAAATTTTTTGAAATTTTAAACGATAAAATTTTCAAATATAAATTTTATATTTGGAATGCGTTTAGTTAAACATAGCAACTAGTAAATTTTCGTTCAAAAATATGAAAGTTTAGTTCGCGCGTAAATTTACTTCAATTTAATCAGTTAAAAAGCGATGAAAATAAAATGTTTTCGAAACCTAAATATTTTTACATAGAAAAATTCTAAACCATCTTCTGAGCAAGATGTCAGTTTGTCATTTTTCCAAATTCGGATATCTTTGGCTCCGTCGATCTTATTTTTCAGCGTTTTTCTTGCATTTTCCGCTATTAGAAAATTCGAATTTTTATAATTCAATCGTACCACTGATATCCATATACCGTTTTGATCGTCTCGTCGCGCTGATCTTTACAGTATATTTGTTTGTGGATTTCGGAGTCCGAAAGACGGCGAAATCTACGGAATGATTCTCGTATCGGTTCTGTATATTGGCTTTCGGTGGTGACCATTCATTTTTCCAACTGTGACAACCAATAGCCTCGGGACTATTAATGTTTTAGAATTCACAGTTTTGCTATTCGCAGAATCCCATGCATATTTTGTTTGACCTTTCATACTTTTGTTCACGTTACTTAAATTACTCTCCATTCATTTAGTTCTCTACTGTGCATTCTTCTTTATCTTCCTTCTCTGTTTCTCCATGCGCAATAAATAAATAAATAAAATAGAAACCACTTAACTTTCCTACCATGCACGCATATATGCATGAAACCAACATTTACAGTAAGCCTTCTTTCCCTTCTTTCTCTCTCTCCTTGCATGCCTTTCCCTCCGCGTCTCAACCCAATCAACCGAGCCTGCTTACACGATTAGCCTCAGCAACATAGGCACCGCCGCCCACCCTTCTCCGCCTCCGGCCACTCCACCCATAGCCACCCTTCTCGACCAATCTCCTCGTCAGTCGTGCCAACGTTTCTCCCAGCACACTCGACAGCCACCTCATCCCACGGCCTCCCCCTGAACCGCCCCTGCCACGAAGTCGCCTCCGCCCGTGCTTCCACCTCAGCGACGAAGTCCGCCTGTCAAAAAAAAAACCTACGCTAACCCACCTGACTGCCTCCATCGCTCCGCACGGCCGCACCCCATCCACGACAACGGCGCTTCCCATCTCAACCTCCCCTTCCAACGTCGCTGACCCAAACAGCCCAGTCCGGCCGCACGTGAGGAGCACCACGCTCACGATCCAGATCTGTCACTCGTCTCAGCCCTCCCTCTGGCCACGTCTTTGTCTCGGTCCACCTTCTCGTTCTGCTGGTATGTGCAAATTTTATTATATATATATATATATATATTAAGTTATGGGGTGGTATACTTTTTCTCTACGTTGGTATGAATATATATTAAGTTATGTGCTCCGTTTATATATTATCACATATACAGTGGTTGCAGTTTGACAAGTTATTGTTTATATTCAGAGTTTGCTATTTGCAGTTTTAATATATCAAAGATTTGTTTTGTTTATAAATTTATGTTTACAATTACTGTTTACAGAGAATTTTTTTAGAAGCCTTATAATATGTAAGTTTTTATATATGGCAGTTCATAGGGATTTGTTGAATTTAGGGTATGTAACTATAATAGTTTTTATAAAGTGAAGTTTGGTTTGTCCACATTTGCGGCTGCTTACATGTTCTATACGCATAGTTTTGATATATGTACAATATACATTCATTAAATAATAAGTGAGTCTGCATATATTTTGTTATGCGTAACCTGCCTATATAACTATATCTTCTATTGTTAAGTGTTTATATATATATATATTTCGAAATCTTGTTGAGAACTGTCTTGTGTTTATATTAAGTTATAATTTGCATGTAAGATTTGATAGCGGTCTGCATTTGTTGGTCTAGTTATACATTGAATTACAGTGATAATCTTGGAAGTTATGTAAGTTTACAAATGTATGTACAGTATATATGTTTTACAAGTGGTTAGTTTACATATATAAATAAGTTCCGTTTATACTTTGTATACAAGTGACTATTATAAGTTCTGTTTATATATTGTTTTATATTTTCCTTTAACAGTGCAAGACGAATATAATTATATAATTAAAGCATTATCTTATATATAAATATATATTATATGTATTACTAGTTTATATAATTTTTGGGTTTGGTTATATATTGATTTTATGGAAATAGTCATCTATTTATATAATAGTTTTATATTAAGGTATTCAAATTTAAGCATTTATTCTATCTGTTTGAGAATGTATATACTAGTTATATAAGCTTTGTATAAAAGGGGTTAATATATATATTATATGTATAAAGTTGTTTAAAGGAGTATAAGTTATTTACTTATTTTAAATTATAAGTTGCATATGATTTCATACATAGTGGATATAGTTGTATATATATATATATTCATTTATACCATCTACCTCCATCGATCCTGTTCTGATTTGATTTCGTCAATTTCTATTTATCAGCTTGTCCGTCGAATTTGTGCCAATCTAGCTTTACTTTGGAAATTCGGGCTTGGATTCGTAACTCATTTCTTTGCCTATCTCTCTAGCCTCGAAAGGTGAGTAATCACTCACGATTAATGTTCTTTTATTTATTAAATTTGATTTCAATTGAAACGACAATTGAAATATGCTGGTGTTAGTTAATTACCCTGTTATATATGCTATTACCTGTATCAGTTCACCTGTGACATCTGACACCATTATCTGTTAATTATTTATGCGATAATAATCCAGTTTGGTTGATATTTGATTGATTGATGATGTTTATATTAGACGTTAAATTGTTAATGTTAAAGTGATAAATAATATGCAATCGAATTGATATAGGATAGTCAACAATTTAGATTGGATCTATATGTTGAATTTGATTTGTTAAATTTGTATAATATGACCCCCTTTAAATGTTTAATTACTCGACACGTAGTAATATGGTTAACTTCACCTTGAACCATTGAATGTATGTTGTATAAAATTGATGTTGTATGAAATTGAATAATTGATATCAAATGAAGAACCGTATTAATATTAGTGTAATAATCTTTAATCTACATGAAATGATGGTGTAGATTCTAGAAATAATTATATTAATTTGCACAAACAACAATGTGAATTAATACGATTATTTTGGAATTATTTGAATTGATTATTGGATTGATATTGGTTATTGTTATTGCTTGTTTATTTACTTTGACACCATCCCAGTTATCACACTGCAAGTTCACTTTGCTATGCTTTGATTTTGAATTGAATTGGAATGGGGTTGAAATGATAAATACCCAAATTAAACTTTGACTTAGGATAGAGAATTAAATAAAACCCGATTGGTCAATAATTCGATTTAAAAATAAAATAAAGATTTTATTTGAATAAATAATAAGATTTCAAAATGAAGTTAGAATTTGAATTTTTATGAAGGAAAATGTTAATTTTTAATAATCCGAAACAAAATATTAACAATGTAATTGATGAAAGAACGTTGTTTAATTTGAGAAATGATCGAATTAAGTTTTGAAATTAGTTAATAATTAAGTTTTGAAATTATTTAATAATTAAATAAGATTGAATTATTTAATAATTAAATAAAATTGAATTATTTGTTAAGCGAAATTGAACTTCTTGAATAAGTGAAATTGAACTTCTTGAATAAGTGAAATCAAGTTTCTTTATTAATTAAATTTTGAAATTGTAACTAAGTTAATAAATAAGTGAAATTGAATTTCTCTAACAAGAAATAAAATGTGTTTTATTGAAATTAATGTAAGACTTGAAATGTAAAGAATTTGATTTGAGGAATTTAATTTAATGCAATTTGTAAGTTTTGATACAATGGAGTTGAACTTAAATGATTAATTTAATAAATTGGAAGTTAAATAGAAATTGTTTTGAATGACAAATTAACTTAACGAATATTGAATGAAATAGATAAATGAATTTAAATTGATTTGAATGTTAAATTAAATTAATTTAAATGATTTCGGAATGAAACTTATATACGAACTGGAAATCAATATTTGAATTGTTTTAAATAGAAATTGAAATTGAATTATAAGAATTTTGAAATTATGAATGTGGAAGTTTTGAAACGTAAATTATGGAAATTGTTTTAGAAAGACAAATGGAATATTGGTTTATAAAAATTCTAATTGGAATTGAATTTGATTTGGTTTGAAATATATTAAATGACCAATCGGTGTAATAATTACGAAAGTTATTAAAGAGACCAGAATCGGTTAGGGACATACTCACTGTCTAAACCGAAAACCACTTTAATAACTATACGCGGAGTGTGATCCAGAATGAAGTGGTTGGAATGATGTACGTGATGACTGAAGAAAGAGAACGATAATGGATAGCCTTGACACTTGTGTCAAATTGGAAATGACTAAAACAGGAGCCGTGCCGGGCCAAATGGGGGCTAGCTACCTCGAGCGAACACACTTCTTCGAAAACTACTCATTACTTGTTGTCGATTGGTGCATCCTTGATTTTGGGAGTGTTGTTTCGCGGTGTTGCGATCGCTGCGGCGATGCGTTCTCACCAGTCCGGATCAGGCAAACGGTAGTTTCACTACCTTGGGTATTGCCTCATGTGCCTTGTCATACTTGTATCCCTATACGCGACCACTATGATTTGTTTTGTGTTATACCTATGGAGTACTCCCTGATATCCCACTAGTTTACGGTGGAGTTTACAGTGCTGTATAGACTATAACGCTTATATAAAATGTGTTAAGGGGGATAATGGTAACGCCTTAACACTATTTTGATATCTTATATTATTGATAGGCATTATCTACTTATCGTACACTACTACATAGTAGATAGTTTAACGGATCCTTAAAGGATGGTTATTCCAAACATCCTTTGAGTTACTTGTATTTCAATTGTTATTTCACTTGAGTTGGATTTATTGATATAAGAATGTTAATCCTGACTCGAGTGTTTTGTGTTTTGCTTTACGCTCGGGTCAGACTGAGTGTACCAGTATTCGAGACTCACCTTTGGAGTTGGAGCTTTGCTTGAAGATCCAACCATCTATTCTGCTTTCAGTATTCGATGATTCCAGTGATGTATTCTGATTTGTATCTGATGTATCGTGTTACTCTTCCGTTGTATCTTGTAACAACCCGTATATTTGGACCATTTAAATTGACAATAATCCACACATGTCAACTTAAATAATACAAAACACGAATCATTATGAGATTATAAATACATAAATGTAAATGAGAATCAATACAACATCATAGACACAGAACAATCACAGAATAATGCAGCGGAAATTACATCGTCATAATAGCAGTTCATGAAGCTACTACATAAAATACAACAATGTCTTAACATAAAGTGACTAAAAGAAAATACATAAATGTCCAACAGACTAGGACATCAATACAGGAATGGAAATAGAATGATAAAGATAAATGCTAAGCCTTCAACATCTTCAACCAACCTTGATCAGCAAACTAGATAGCTTCAGACTGACCCGAGCATATACAAAAAGAACACTCGAGTCAGGACTCAAAATCTTATACAAGAAAATCAAGTGCAAGGGAAAAAGTCCATAACTTAAAGATGAATAATATAAGCATATCTAAGGATCCGATAAACTATCTATATATACAATAGAATACGATAGATAGATAATGTCTAATCAGTAAAGTACGATATTAAAATAGTGTTAAGGCGTTACCATAATCCCCTTAACACATTTTATTCCCAAGAGCATATACAAGACCGTAGTTTCCCCAAAACCGGAAGTCACCAGAGGGCAATCCATATACTAAAGGTACAAACCAAAACGTAGTGGTCGCGAATAGGATCATCAGTATGACAAGGTACATGAGGCGATACCAACTAGGATACTAGTAGTTGCGTGATCCGGACTGATATTAAGCATAGCAACTACTATCTCAACACCGCGAAACAACACTCCCAAATCAAGGGGTGCACCCAAATCGAATCACAAAAGTAATAGATATGGTATCGAAGAAGTGTGTCCGCTAGAGGTGGCGAACCTCAATGGCCCGGCGCTGCTCCTGTTTTAGTCATGTCAGAGGTCATCCAATATCGTTCTCTTTCTTCAGTCAACGCGTTCACCAAACCATCCACTCCGTTCTGGATCAACACTCCGCGTATAATAGTTATTAAAGTGGTTTTCGGTATCGACAGAGAGTATGTCCATATCTGATCCCGGTCTCTTTAATAACTACGTATTTATTACCCGATGGTCTTTTAATTTAAAGTTTAAACAAATCAAAGTCCAAAAGTCAAGCTGCAAATTTGACTTTCACAATTTGTCATTTCACGATTCAATTTATTTCAGATATTTAAAATCATATTTCCCGATGAAATTTGTGGTTTAAACATTTGAGTTAACAATATAATTAAGTATTCAAGTTCAATTTAATAAACCTCACTTATTAAATTTAGTTAATACTCTAATTAATTCGATTTAATGGTAAATTTTAGTTCACATCATTTAAACCAAATTCTATTCATTTCAATTCGTATTTACATTCATCGTTACATTAACCATAATCATAAATTTGATTAAATCAATTTTATTAAATTTAAAATCATTTTAAATTTAAATTACCACTAAATTAAATCCCTAAACTTTAGTTAGTTCGTATTCCACTTAAGTCAAATTTTCTAAATCTCAAACTTAATTTACGACAAGTTTCAAATCTATTTAATTAAAATCGATTTCAAGTCTAAATCTAACAAATCTAATAAAATTTCAAATTATTAAATTCTAAAACTTCCTTGTTTTTAAATCTCATTTCAAATAAATTTGCCAATTCATTTTATTCAATTAAATAGGTTTATTAATCCGTTTCAATTAAACTCCATTAATTTATTCCTATTAATTTATTTCGATTTAATCCATTAATTAAATCCATTAAGTTCGTTACCTACTTTCTAACAAATTGTTAGGTTCATTCCTTAATTTCAAATAGATTTCAATTTCAAAAATAATTTTTGTTGACCAATCGGGTTTCTTATTTTTAATTATCTATTCTAGGCCAAGTTGTTTAATTGGGTATTTATCATTTCAACCCGATATCATTAAATATAAAACAAAGCATAGCAAAGGGAACTTGTAGTGTGATAACTGGGATGGTGTCAAAGTAAATAAACAAGCAATAGCAAACATACATAACAATTTAACAATTTATTCAAATAATCCCGAAATAATCATATTAACTTACATTTGTTATTTATGCAAATTAATATAATTATTCCTAGAATCCACACCATCGTCTCATGCGGATTAAAGATTATTACATTATGGTTTCACTTGGTGTCTATTATCAAATTTCTACATCAATCATACGTTCAATGGTTCAAAGTGTAGTTACCGCTATTTCTACGCGACGATTTATTTAACGTCCAAAGGGGTCAAGTTCAACATATATAATCCATTTTAAATTGTTGGCTATCCTATACCAATTTCAATTTCATATTTATATTAACAACCACATTCAACATCACATAACAATTTTAGTGTCACAACTATTTGTCGTAAACTAACAATATTCAAATTTAACTTGCATGGCGATTTACAATTTTTATTTCAACAAATTTAACAATCAACCATTTAATATCCAAATTAATATTCATAACAATTATCACTTGATTATCATAGCATAATAGATTGAGTCGTGAATGAAATATTCACCATGCGAGGTTAGAAAAGATGACGAAGCACGAAGACGAATAGATAAAATGGACCCTAATAAGCACGACGCAAAACGAGCACAAACTGCAATAAATAAATAATTAATCAATAATTTGTTTATTGCAATATATATATATCGATTTGAATATATACAAACCATACCCAAACAAGGAACTAGATGCAAAATAAGGTAGATGGAAGCCTAGGCCTGAGATTCCGGATCAGCTACAATTGTCAAGCAAGCGAAACAACATCTGAGATACTATAACCCATATAATAAAATCAAACTTCTCTATACTTTGCAAACTAATACATTGTGTATATACTATGTATTCAAAGAAAGCATGGTGGTCGGGGTCGGGACTATTGTGACGAGGGACGGAGGTGAACGGCGGAGAGGGTAATGGGCAGAGGAGTAGGCGGGGTAGGGCGGACTGGGCTGGCTGGGGACGGGAGGCAGGGCTGGGCTGGGCGGACTGGGCTAGCAGGGACGGGAGGGCAGGGCTGGGCTGGAGGGCAGGGCTGGGCTGGAGGGCAGGGGACTGGAGGGCAGGGACGGGCTGGAGGGCAGGGGGCTGGAGGGCAGGGGATTGGAGGGCAGGGGCGGGCTGGAGGGCAGGGGACTGGAGGGCAGGGACGGGCTGGAGGGCAGGGGACGGGAGGCAGGGCTGGGCTAGGTGGAGGCTGGGAAGGGGCTGCTAGAGATGGAGGTGGAGGGGTTTCATTTTGAAGTGAAGTAAAAGAAAAAGAAAAAAATATGAAGAGAAGGAAGAGAAAAGAATGATGCAGAGGGAGAAGAGAGGGCACGTACCAGAGTGAAGTAAATGGAAACAATGAAGAGGAAGTGTAGACCCGGGAATAAATGCAGCATATACTTTGGAATGCACAGAGCAATGATGCCTAGCGCGTGATCCCGAGGCAGAGGGGTTTCCCAAAATGACGTTTACACTTTCGAAATATTTTGTGGCAGCCAAATCTTTATTTGCTGACCAAATATATGCTGAGGTGGCAACGCAAGTGTACTGGTTTTTTTTTTGAATTTATGGACGCATTCACATTCGTTAAACAATTATAATTTGCAACGCCGAACTCCGATTGACACAAATAAATATACCGTTTTGATCAGCGCGACGAGGCGAACGCAACGGTATGAAGATATTGATGGTTTGACATTGTTCGCGAAGTGGTTATTCTTATTGAACCATTTGCTCGAGCGACAATTTAACTAGCAAATAAAAGCGGAATTTGACGAAACGAAATGCGCTGTCATGATCAGAATATTTTTCTATTACGGAGAATGCAACAAAATGCAGAAGAATAAGATCGACGGAGCTAATGATGTCCGAATTTTGAAAAACGAAAAATGACATCTTTGTCAGAAGATGATTTAGAATTTTCTATGTAAAAATATTCAGGTTCGGAAGATAAAAAAATTTCACGTTTAAATGAACTGATGTTCAATAAAACGCGAACGAAATTCACTGCGGTATTTTCTGACGGAACTTGGCGCACGCTTATGTCTATCTAGACGCATTCCAATTGTGAAGTTTGAATAGCAACAGAATTTGTTTGTGAAAATTCGAATTTCTACACTAAATAAATGATTTTTAAAATTTTAAACTGGGTCTGAATTTCAAGGTCGTTACATATCTGGTTTAACTCTGATGTAACTTATATATTTATATAGTAGCTTCATGAACTACTGTAACGGCCCGGAATTTTGGACCATTCGCATCCATTATAAGTGTATAGGTAGACACTCATGCCGGAGTTGAATTGCTCAAAATACCGCGTTGTTAATTTAAATTGGCAAAACTGAACATATACAGTAAATAAATAATCACAGAACACAGACACAGAGTAATAAATGCAGCGGAAATAAAAGAGATAGTAGTTCATGAAGCTACTATATGAATATATAAAATACATCAGAGTTTACAACAGAAGAGAAATATGATACATCAGAGTTAAACCAGATACAACGGAAGAGTAACAGATACAAATCAGAATACATCACTGGAATCATCGAATACTGAAAGCAGAATAGATGGCTGGATCTTCAAGCAAAGCTCCAACTTCAAAGGTGAGTCTCGAATACTGGTACACTCAGTCTGACCCGAGCGTAAAGCAAAAACACAAAACACTCGAGTCAGGATTAACATTCTTATATTAATAAATCCAACTCAAGTGAAATAGCAATTGAAATACAAGTAACTCAAAGGATGTTTGGAATAACCATCCTTTAAGGATCCGTTAAACTATCTACTAGGTAGTAATGTACGCTAAGTAGATAATGTCTATCAGTAATATAAAGATATCAAAGTAGGGTTAAGCAGGGCCCATACACCTCTTAACCTGTTTATTCCCAAAAGCATATACAAGACCGTAGTTTCCCCAAAACCGGAAGTCACCAGAGGGCAATCCATATACTAAAGGTACAAATCAAAATCGTAGTGGTCGCGAATAGGATAATCAGTATGACAAGGTACATGAGGCGATACCAACTAGGATACTAGTAGTTGCCTGATCCGGACTGATGTTGGGCATAGCAGCTACTACCCCAACACCGCGAAACAACACTCCCATAATCGAGGGGGTGCACCCAAATCGAATCACAAAAGTAATAGATATGGTATCGAAGAAGTGTGTCTGCTAGAGATGGCGATCCTCAATGGCCCGGCGCAGCTCCTGTTTTAGTCATGTCAAGGGTCATCCAAAATCGTTCTCTTTCTTCAGTCAACGCGTACATCATTCCAACCACTTCATTCTGGATCATCACTCCACGTATAGTTATTAAAGTGGTTTTCGGTTTAGATAGAGAGTATACCCATAACCGAATTCCGGTCTCTTTAATAACTTTCGTAATTATTACACCGATTGGTCGTTTAATATATTTCGAAACCAAATCAATTTCAGTTTCAATTTCAATTCGTAAATCAACATTTCATTTGTCTTTCAAAACCATTTCCATAAATTTACGTTTCAAACTTCCAAATTCACAATTTCAAAATCTTATAATTCAATTTCAATTTCTCTTAAAACAATTCAAATATTGATTCAAGTTCGTATATAAGTTTTGTTTCGAAATCATTTACATTTAATTTAATTTAACCTTCAAATCAATTCCAAATTCATTTATCGACTTCATTCAATATTCGTTAAGTTACTTTATCATTCAAAACAATTTCTATTAAATTTCCAATTCATTAAATCCATTGTTTAAATTCAACTTCCTTATTTCAAAACCTACAATTTTGAAATAAATTAAATTCGTCATATCAATTCTTTTCAATTACAAGTCTTACATTACTTCCAAAAATATCACATTTTCATTTCTTGTTAAAGAATTTCCATTTCACTTATTTACTTTCTTAAATAATTTTCCCAAAACTTACTTAATAAATGAAACTCAATTTCAATTATTTACGAAGTAAAATCCACTTATTCAAAAGTTCAATTTTTCTTATTAAAGAATTTCAATTCAATTTAATCATTAAATAATCTAATCTTATTTAAGTATTAAATGATTCAAACTTAATTATTAAATAATCTCACAGTTTAATAATTTCAATCTTAATTATAATTTCAAACTTAATTTTTAAATCATTTCAAAGTTTAATAATTTCAAACATTTCTCAAATTAAACACATTCTTTCATCAATTACATTGCTAAATATTTTATTTCATATTTTTAAATATTAACATTTTCCTTTCGTTAAAATTCAAATTTCAACTTCATTTCAAAACCGTATATTTTATTCAAATAAAATCTTCATTTATTTTCAAATCAAATTATTGACCAATCGGGTTTTATTTAATTTTCTATCCTAGGTAAAAATTCAATTTGGGTATTTATCATTTCAACCCGATTCCAATTCAATTCAAAATCAAAACATTCAAAGGGAACTTGCAGTGTGATAACTGGGATGGTGTCAAAGTAAATAAACAAGCAATAACAACAATCAATAACAATTCAATAATCAATTCAAATAATCCCGAAATAACCGTATTAATTCGCATTGTTATTTGTACGAATTAATATAATTATTTCTAGAATCTACACTATCATTTCATGTAGATTAAAGATTATTACATTACGGTTTTCACTTGTCATCTATTTACAATATCATACATCATCAATTTAACAACATACATTCAGTGGTTCAAAGTGTAATTAAACAAATCCTACGTGTCAATAAATTTAACAGTTAAAGGGGTCATATTATACAAATGTCAGTTAATCAAGTTTAACATTTAACCATCCTATATCAAGTTCAATTTCATACTATTTATCAATTTTAACATTAACAATTTTAACGTCCAATATAAACATCAACAACCAATCAATTATCAGCCAAACTGTATTATCATTGCATAAATAATTAACCGATAATGGTGTCAGAGGTCAAAGGTGAACTGATACAGGTAATAGTATATATAACAGTGTAATTAACTAACAGCAGTATATTTCAATTGTCGTTTCAATTGAAATCAAATCTAATAAATAAAAGAACGTTAATCGTGAGTGATTGCTCACCTTTCGAGGCTAGAGATGTTTGAGACCAGAACAAGCTACGAATTCCAAACAAAGCTAGATGGACGCGATTCAATGGGAAAAATAAACACGACGGACAAAGCTGATAAAAGAAGTAGACGAAATCAAATCAAAATTGGGTCGGTAAAGATAATTGATGTAAGCGAATTTATTTATATATAACATATTCTGCACTCAAACAAAATTTAAAATATTTTATTTTTCAGAAGTCGTTGTTTACATTAAAACCGTATTAGAAATAAATTTTCATATTGTATCCATTTAAAATAGATATGCAATATAGTCCATGGTTTACAACATGTTTTCAAACAATATTAAACAAACATCTATATATAATCTTTATATAAAATTAATAAACTAATATATACATATAACATATAAGACTCTCATACTCATAACACACAAAAAAAAGCAAAAAATAAAATAAAGAAACAGGTAATACTTTACAGTAGGTTTTAAAATCTTTAACATAGTACATGCAAATACTCAAAACGAACTGCTGTAGAGATATCTATACTTAACTAAACCAACTATTGTATATAATCAACAATATAGTTCATATAAATGTATATATAGAACACGTATACCATTTACATTGAATATACATATATTACTTATACTACCTTTATAACTTAATACTTTAAAATATATAACTAAAATATATATACGAACTAATATAACTTATAAAGAATACAAATAACGTACGCATGCATTAAGTATGAAAACTTTGAATAGACAATAGGCTTATATTCAAAGGATAAAATATACACTGTTGGAACTTGTACATTGAATCCAAAATGGTATATTTATAAACAGACTTTTTTTTTATAACTTAGACAAACTTATATATATACTTCATACATAAACAAAACGTAACTCACGTATGTACATACTTTCCCAAACCAAAATAACAAGTAATATATATATTTAAATAAGCCAATGTGCACAGTATAAAATAACCATTTTGTACATATAAGCCTAAGTAAGAGCTTAAACAGGTGATACACATCTTATATGCAAATATATACACATAGACTCAAATTTCAAATATAATATGTTATGTACTTTACTGTTGAAGCTACAAGATCTGGACCTATGTTATATATATACAAATACTTGTTAATAGATTATATACATACAAATCCAACAATAAAGTAAATATAACTTTTATAACCTTACTTTATAACATTCTATATATATATAAACTAACGTAGATAGGTTATCATATACTTACTTATATAAAGCACAGAGGAGGAGAGGAGAAGAGGAAGGCGGATCGAGATGATTCACGGACTGAGACTGAAAGGCACGGCTGACATGGAGGCGTGGGGAAGTTGCTGTGCAAGCGGAATGCAAGGCGGTTGGAGATTTGAGAACACGTGCGTGCTAGGCAGTGAAGACAGCGGTAGAGGGTTGGTGGCCGAGGGCGGATCTGGTGGAGGGGAACTAGGGAGGAATGATGGTTGCATGGGATGTGAGGCCGTGAGTGGATCGGGGGAAGTGGGTGAGCAGGTCTTGGCATGGGTAGGCGGTGATGCAGGGAGACGAGAAGGTGGTGGGAGGGAGAAGACGTGGGTGGCAGGCGAAGAGGCAGGGGAGCCTGGAGGTGCTCAGTCGGAGGTGATCACGTGGGTGAGGTCTCGGCTAGCCATGGTGGGGTTTTGTCACGGCCGGAGGAGATGTGGTCGAGGTTCGCTTGGTGGTGTAGGGTAGGGCGAGCTGCTGAGGTGGAAGGAAGGCCAGGCATGGAGGGGTTTGCGGGAAGGAGCTCGGATGGGGGTAGGCAGTGATGACGTAGGGATCTGGGCAGTGGAGTGGGTTGCTATCGAGTGCAAGCTTGCGTGCGGTAATGAAGATAAGCGAGATTGCTTATTTGATAATTTTTCTTTTTAGAAATGAGAAGAGAATGGTAAGAGGAAGTGACAGGTAGGAGAAAATGAATAGCTTTGTTTACAGGTAGACATGAAGAGGAGTAAGGTGCATAGGAATGTGAACAGCAACTTTGATTTTCTAGGTAACTTGAGAGGCAAAGAAACGTACCATAATTATAAAGCAATGAAAGTGGTAAAAGTCAGTCACGAGAATTCACGAGATATTAAAAGCAATTTATTATTACGGTCCCGGTGAACGTTTCAAATTTTGAAATGCACGAAAACAGAAGGTCACGGATCCGGTACCGATACCATTATCGTTTACGCAGATTCCATCTTGTAGCAGACTCTGAAACACACGAACAAATATGCTGCGGAGGTCGACACGACGAGACGATCAAAACGGTATATAGAAATCAGTGGTACGATCATCCGATAAAAATCGATATCGGTACCAGAATACTGCTATTTTGCAGAAAATAAGAACGACGGAGCCAAAGATGTCCGAATTTGGAAAAACGACAAACTGAAATCTTGCTCAGAAGATGATTTAGAATTTTTCTATGTAAAAATATTTAGGTTTCGGAAACATTTTATTTTCATTTCTTTTTTTAACTGATTAAATTGAAGTGAATTTACGCGCGAAATAAATTTTCGTATTTTCGGACGAAAATTTACCAATCGCTATGTTTAACTAGACGTATTCCAAATATTAAATTTTTGTTTCAAAATTTTATCGTTTAAAATTTCACAAAATTTCAACTAATTACGTTATTAAAACGGTTGAAATTTACGGGTCGTTACATTCTCCCCCACTCAAAACTTTTCGTCCCCGAAAAGGAACGAGGTAGGAGAATAGAAACAACAAGAAAGAAAACAGATTTGAAATACAAAATAACAATTAATTTAAACCATATAAATTCAAATTTAAATTAATTGATTTAATCCATTTGATTTCGCTAAAATCAATCTTAACTATTTCTAAATCATTATCTTATTATCCAATTATCTTAAATTTGCAATTTCTAAAACCATAAATTTGAATCGTCCTTTATTATAATCATATTTTCTTCAACAATTTTAAATTCTTCTTTATTCCAAATTATTGTTAATTTATTCTACTTAATATATCTACTCACATATATTTAACCCATATAAATTAATTTAAAACATAAAAGTTTCGATTTAAATTAATTTATATTCAATAATTGGTTTAATTTTAAGATATTTCCTAAGTCGATCTAATTCAATTTGTTAATTCTTTCAGAACAAATTTATTTGCCTCATCTATTATCCAATTAACTTATTATTCTATTTATTTCAATCAACATTTTATAATTAAAATTTAAGTGTATAGCATTTATTATAAACACTCAAATTTTATTTATAAATCCCATTTATCTTATATATTATCCACTTACATATTCAACTTCTGAATGATTTAGGTAAGTTGTATTAGAATGCAGTTGAAAAATATACAAATAAAATCTTCCCAATTCAATTATTCAAGTTTAAATATTTATATAGATGATTTTTATTCCAAAATTTAGCTTTATTTAATAATTGAAAACATCTTTAACATGATTTTAAGGATTTAAATCTCCAATTTACTTCAAACAATTTAGAGATACATCTATATATTTATATCAAATCAAATTTAAATTTTAAAAATAAGATACCTATATATATGTAAATCAAAATATATAGAAGAAATTCAAATCAAAATATTTTTCAAATAAAACCGTAGCAAAGCTACAGAATAGTATCTCCACTTCGAAACTCGAAAATGAATGTCGATGATGCGGCCGCCATCACCGAAATTATTTTCCAGCGACAAAGAGAAGAGCACTGATTTCAACATTTTAAAATTCTTTGAAAACAATTTTTATTCGAAAATACTTTCAATACTATATACTTTAAAGTTTTAAAACCAAAGTTCGAAATCACTGGAAACTAAATTCTCAATTTCTGAATTAAATTCATTTCAAATTCCAAATCAATTTATAAACCATATTTATAAATTCATTTAGAACAATAAATGATAATCAAATATTATCATTTCAAACAACCAATTTAATTAACTTATTAAATTCCAGAAAATTTTACTTATATTTTTATAATATAATCAAACAAAATTGAAAACAATAAAGTGTCAGTTTGCTCTACTCAAGTGTTTTGGAAATCCTATCGATAGCGTTGATCAGACGAATCGATCGAAAACCCAAATCAACATCAGCAACTCAAACAACACAATATATAAATCATTTTAAAATTAATTTACAAATACACTTCTTTGCTTGACGATACAGGAATGGATTTCAAAGCAAGGATAGGGATTCAATTTTTGATAGAAATCAAATCAAAGAGAATTTTTGATTCGAAGATAAGTCCGAAACGGAAGATAAGATGATTTAAATAACAAATAAGAAGATGGATGAGTTTATATAAATCGCGGGCAACCTTGACCGGATCAACCGTTACTTCAAGAATAAGATCGATGCTGAATTCCGAGGTAAATCATCACTCGATCTCAAGAGATGGAATTCGGGTATAGCAGGGAATAGATAGCATTGAAAACCGAGGATACAGATATCTCCGGTAAATCAACGCCAATTATAAAGGAGTTTCACCCCTTTACAAATCATTCGAAGTTTGGCGAGACCGCCGATTCATTATAAGGGTCATTCGAAGTGGAGTTATGTGATGCTCCAGAATTGAAAAAAAAAAAAAGACGAATAGTGAAGGACACTAATGAAATTTGGAACCGTAGGGATCGTTCCAAAATCCAAAGGGATTGAGTCAAAGGAAGAGATTGAAACTCGAATGAGAGTGATTCTGTAAATACATTTACCCTATATGTTAAGTTTTGCCTAGAGCTACCAAAGCTCTGATACCAACTGTAACGGCCCGGAATTTTGGACCATTCGCATCCATTATAAGTGTATAGGTAGACACTCATGCCGGAGTTGAATTGCTCAAAATACCGCGTTGTTAATTTAAATTGGCAAAACTGAACATATACAGTAAATAAATAATCACAGAACACAGACACAGAGTAATAAATGCAGCGGAAATAAAAGAGATAGTAGTTCATGAAGCTACTATATGAATATATAAAATACATCAGAGTTTACAACAGAAGAGAAATATGATACATCAGAGTTAAACCAGATACAACGGAAGAGTAACAGATACAAATCAGAATACATCACTGGAATCATCGAATACTGAAAGCAGAATAGATGGCTGGATCTTCAAGCAAAGCTCCAACTTCAAAGGTGAGTCTCGAATACTGGTACACTCAGTCTGACCCGAGCGTAAAGCAAAAACACAAAACACTCGAGTCAGGATTAACATTCTTATATTAATAAATCCAACTCAAGTGAAATAGCAATTGAAATACAAGTAACTCAAAGGATGTTTGGAATAACCATCCTTTAAGGATCCGTTAAACTATCTACTAGGTAGTAATGTACGCTAAGTAGATAATGTCTATCAGTAATATAAAGATATCAAAGTAGGGTTAAGCAGGGCCCATACACCTCTTAACCTGTTTATTCCCAAAAGCATATACAAGACCGTAGTTTCCCCAAAACCGGAAGTCACCAGAGGGCAATCCATATACTAAAGGTACAAATCAAAATCGTAGTGGTCGCGAATAGGATAATCAGTATGACAAGGTACATGAGGCGATACCAACTAGGATACTAGTAGTTGCCTGATCCGGACTGATGTTGGGCATAGCAGCTACTACCCCAACACCGCGAAACAACACTCCCATAATCGAGGGGGTGCACCCAAATCGAATCACAAAAGTAATAGATATGGTATCGAAGAAGTGTGTCTGCTAGAGATGGCGATCCTCAATGGCCCGGCGCGGCTCCTGTTTTAGTCATGTCAAGGGTCATCCAAAATCGTTCTCTTTCTTCAGTCAACGCGTACATCATTCCAACCACTTCATTCTGGATCATCACTCCGCGTATAGTTATTAAAGTGGTTTTCGGTTTAGATAGAGAGTATACCCATAACCGAATTCCGGTCTCTTTAATAACTTTCGTAATTATTACACCGATTGGTCGTTTAATATATTTCGAAACCAAATCAATTTCAGTTTCAATTTCAATTCGTAAATCAACATTTCATTTGTCTTTCAAAACCATTTCCATAAATTTACGTTTCAAACTTCCAAATTCACAATTTCAAAATCTTATAATTCAATTTCAATTTCTCTTAAAACAATTCAAATATTGATTCAAGTTCGTATATAAGTTTTGTTTCGAAATCATTTACATTTAATTTAATTTAACCTTCAAATCAATTCCAAATTCATTTATCGACTTCATTCAATATTCGTTAAGTTACTTTATCATTCAAAACAATTTCTATTAAATTTCCAATTCATTAAATCCATTGTTTAAATTCAACTTCCTTATTTCAAAACCTACAATTTTGAAATAAATTAAATTCGTCATATCAATTCTTTTCAATTACAAGTCTTACATTACTTCCAAAAATATCACATTTTCATTTCTTGTTAAAGAATTTCCATTTCACTTATTTACTTTCTTAAATAATTTTCCCAAAACTTACTTAATAAATGAAACTCAATTTCAATTATTTACGAAGTAAAATCCACTTATTCAAAAGTTCAATTTTTCTTATTAAAGAATTTCAATTCAATTTAATCATTAAATAATCTAATCTTATTTAAGTATTAAATGATTCAAACTTAATTATTAAATAATCTCACAGTTTAATAATTTCAATCTTAATTATAATTTCAAACTTAATTTTTAAATCATTTCAAAGTTTAATAATTTCAAACATTTCTCAAATTAAACACATTCTTTCATCAATTACATTGCTAAATATTTTATTTCATATTTTTAAATATTAACATTTTCCTTTCGTTAAAATTCAAATTTCAACTTCATTTCAAAACCGTATATTTTATTCAAATAAAATCTTCATTTATTTTCAAATCAAATTATTGACCAATCGGGTTTTATTTAATTTTCTATCCTAGGTAAAAATTCAATTTGGGTATTTATCATTTCAACCCGATTCCAATTCAATTCAAAATCAAAACATTCAAAGGGAACTTGCAGTGTGATAACTGGGATGGTGTCAAAGTAAATAAACAAGCAATAACAACAATCAATAACAATTCAATAATCAATTCAAATAATCCCGAAATAACCGTATTAATTCGCATTGTTATTTGTACGAATTAATATAATTATTTCTAGAATCTACACTATCATTTCATGTAGATTAAAGATTATTACATTACGGTTTTCACTTGTCATCTATTTACAATATCATACATCATCAATTTAACAACATACATTCAGTGGTTCAAAGTGTAATTAAACAAATCCTACGTGTCAATAAATTTAACAGTTAAAGGGGTCATATTATACAAATGTCAGTTAATCAAGTTTAACATTTAACCGTCCTATATCAAGTTCAATTTCATACTATTTATCAATTTTAACATTAACAATTTTAACGTCCAATATAAACATCAACAACCAATCAATTATCAGCCAAACTGTATTATCATTGCATAAATAATTAACCGATAATGGTGTCAGAGGTCAAAGGTGAACTGATACAGGTAATAGTATATATAACAGTGTAATTAACTAACAGCAGTATATTTCAATTGTCGTTTCAATTGAAATCAAATCTAATAAATAAAAGAACGTTAATCGTGAGTGATTGCTCACCTTTCGAGGCTAGAGATGTTTGAGACCAGAACAAGCTACGAATTCCAAACAAAGCTAGATGGACGCGATTCAATGGGAAAAATAAACACGACGGACAAAGCTGATAAAAGAAGTAGACGAAATCAAATCAAAATTGGGTCGGTAAAGATAATTGATGTAAGCGAATTTATTTATATATAACATATTCTGCACTCAAACAAAATTTAAAATATTTTATTTTTCAGAAGTCGTTGTTTACATTAAAACCGTATTAGAAATAAATTTTCATATTGTATCCATTTAAAATAGATATGCAATATAGTCCATGGTTTACAACATGTTTTCAAACAATATTAAACAAACATCTATATATAATCTTTATATAAAATTAATAAACTAATATATACATATAACATATAAGACTCTCATACTCATAACACACAAAAAAAAGCAAAAAATAAAATAAAGAAACAGGTAATACTTTACAGTAGGTTTTAAAATCTTTAACATAGTACATGCAAATACTCAAAACGAACTGCTGTAGAGATATCTATACTTAACTAAACCAACTATTGTATATAATCAACAATATAGTTCATATAAATGTATATATAGAACACGTATACCATTTACATTGAATATACATATATTACTTATACTACCTTTATAACTTAATACTTTAAAATATATAACTAAAATATATATACGAACTAATATAACTTATAAAGAATACAAATAACGTACGCATGCATTAAGTATGAAAACTTTGAATAGACAATAGGCTTATATTCAAAGGATAAAATATACACTGTTGGAACTTGTACATTGAATCCAAAATGGTATATTTATAAACAGACTTTTTTTTTTATAACTTAGACAAACTTATATATATACTTCATACATAAACAAAACGTAACTCACGTATGTACATACTTTCCCAAACCAAAATAACAAGTAATATATATATTTAAATAAGCCAATGTGCACAGTATAAAATAACCATTTTGTACATATAAGCCTAAGTAAGAGCTTAAACAGGTGATACACATCTTATATGCAAATATATACACATAGACTCAAATTTCAAATATAATATGTTATGTACTTTACTGTTGAAGCTACAAGATCTGGACCTATGTTATATATATACAAATACTTGTTAATAGATTATATACATACAAATCCAACAATAAAGTAAATATAACTTTTATAACCTTACTTTATAACATTCTATATATATATAAACTAACGTAGATAGGTTATCATATACTTACTTATATAAAGCACAGAGGAGGAGAGGAGAAGAGGAAGGCAGATCGAGATGATTCACGGACTGAGACTGAAAGGCACGGCTGACATGGAGGCGTGGGGAAGTTGCTGTGCAAGCGGAATGCAAGGCGGTTGGAGATTTGAGAACACGTGCGTGCTAGGCAGTGAAGACAGCGGTAGAGGGTTGGTGGCCGAGGGCGGATCTGGTGGAGGGGAACAAGGGAGGAATGATGGTTGCATGGGATGTGAGGCCGTGAGTGGATCGGGGGAAGTGGGTGAGCAGGTCTTGGCATGGGTAGGCGGTGATGCAGGGAGACGAGAAGGTGGTGGGAGGGAGAAGACGTGGGTGGCAGGCGAAGAGGCAGGGGAGCCTGGAGGTGCTCAGTCGGAGGTGATCACGTGGGTGAGGTCTCGGCTAGCCATGGTGGGGTTTTGTCACGGCCGGAGGAGATGTGGTCGAGGTTCGCTTGGTGGTGTAGGGTAGGGCGAGCTGCTGAGGTGGAAGGAAGGCCAGGCATGGAGGGGTTTGCGGGAAGGAGCT
This sequence comes from Allium fistulosum, assembly GCA_030737815.1. Taxonomy (NCBI): domain Eukaryota; kingdom Viridiplantae; phylum Streptophyta; class Magnoliopsida; order Asparagales; family Amaryllidaceae; genus Allium; species Allium fistulosum. The sequence continues at coordinate 98,423,029 of CM060906.1, read as the reverse complement.
CGGATGGGGGTAGGCAGTGATGACGTAGGGATCTGGGCAGTGGAGTGGGTTGCTATCGAGTGCAAGCTTGCGTGCGGTAATGAAGATAAGCGAGATTGCTTATTTGATAATTTTTCTTTTTAGAAATGAGAAGAGAATGGTAAGAGGAAGTGACAGGTAGGAGAAAATGAATAGCTTTGTTTACAGGTAGACATGAAGAGGAGTAAGGTGCATAGGAATGTGAACAACAACTTTGATTTTCTAGGTAACTTGAGAGGCAAAGAAACGTACCATAATTATAAAGCAATGAAAGTGGTAAAAGTCAGTCACGAGAATTCACGAGATATTAAAAGCAATTTATTATTACGGTCCCGGTGAACGTTTCAAATTTTGAAATGCACGAAAACAGAAGGTCACGGATCCGGTACCGATACCATTATCGTTTACGCAGATTCCATCTTGTAGCAGACTCTGAAACACACGAACAAATATGCTACGGAGGTCGACACGACGAGACGATCAAAACGGTATATAGAAATCAGTGGTACGATCATCCGATAAAAATCGATATCGGTACCAGAATACTGCTATTTTGCAGAAAATAAGAACGACGGAGCCAAAGATGTCCGAATTTGAAAAAACGACAAACTGAAATCTTGCTCAGAAGATGATTTAGAATTTTTCTATGTAAAAATATTTAGGTTTCGGAAACATTTTATTTTCATTTCTTTTTTTAACTGATTAAATTGAAGTGAATTTACGCGCGAAATAAATTTTCGTATTTTCGGACGAAAATTTACCAATCGCTATGTTTAACTAGACGTATTCCAAATATTAAATTTTTGTTTCAAAATTTTATCGTTTAAAATTTCACAAAATTTCAACTAATTACGTTATTAAAACGGTTGAAATTTACGGGTCGTTACAACTACTATCTCTTTTATTTCCGCTGCAATTATTACTCTGCGTCTGTGATCTATGATTATTTATTTACTGTATATGCTCAGTTTTGCCAAATTTAAATTAACAATTCGGTATTTTGAATTATTCAAGTTCGACATGTGCGGATGCGAATAGTACAAAATAGTGGGTCGTTACACCTAATGTTCTAACTTCTAACATACTGAACAATATTAAAGAGTGTGCATATAATAGTTGTGTAAACACTAATCGATACACGGTATCGATATGCATTTAAATTGGAATTAAATGCAATAAATACTATATGGGCTTGAAATAGTTTTTAAGGCCCAATTAGGGCTTGATTTGGGCGGCTATTGAGCAGCAAACTGGGGCTGGCCATATGATGGTTTAGAGATGTAACATCCCATAAATTGAACAATAATTAACTAAAAAGTAATTAATAAATAATTATTAAAGCCCAAAAAGAGAAATTTCACAAACATAAAAATTTGGCTATAAAAGTAGCACCGCTGTGTCCGTGGCGATTTTCTAATCAATTTTCATATATAACGTTTTACAATCGGAGTTTAACAAAAAAGTTATTAACGTTTGAGGATTTGGATTGGAAATAACTATATATGTATTAAAGAAATAAATATTTTTAATTAACATTAAATTAATGTTAAACCAATAGTTAACGACTCAGCAAAGTTAACGTTAATCGGATGAATAAAATCAATCGCACAAGGAAACTAACCAAACAAAAAGCAAAATTAACATATACAACGATTGGTTAACCCCCTCATTGGGACCGATCAACCAGTAAAGTTATAGTCATCGACCGATGGTATAATGACAGTTGATATTTAACCTAGGTTGAGCATCCTAAATTGAGTATAATATAATCTAAATGATGGAATTGATTCGAACCTCTATAAATAGAGGCTTATCCTGTCAACTTTCTTCCCATATTTTTTGAAATAACGTTGAAGCTCTGCTATTTTATTTTCTCCACAAATTCTAAAAACTGTATAAACTGTAAATTATACGTGTATATATAAGTGAAGGATAGCGTAAAACAATGTAGAAGAAGAATAGGGTCGAGTCAAACCGCCAAAGCCAAGGTAAATTATAAATCTAAATCCAAATATACGTTTAATTCAAATCTCTTCTCGGATCTATAGTTCTAATAGATATGTATATGCTTTTGATACATATTTTTATAGAAGGAAAGGGAGTCAATCAAGAATAACGAAGATCTAGAGATTTAGAAGCTTAGAGGTGAGTGAAAAATACTTTTATATAATATTGGATTTATATCGTTGAGAATATGTTTCTTGTATGCCTAAATGTTAATTTTGGAGTTGTAGGATTATATATATATATATATGTATGTATGTATGTATGTATTTATAAAATAAAATTGAGAACCTTGCCTACATATTCTGTATATTGTTAACTTTGACTATTTTTACACCTAAATCTGGGAAAGTAAGGTGAATTGTAACATCCCCCACTTAAAGGCCTAAAACTAACGACTACGAATGTTGCAGTCATCCATAGTTATTAATCCTCGGCGATCAAATATGGTAATGTTAAACACATTGATATAATAAAAACACAAGGATATGAAATTTTTTTAAAATCACTAAACAACTTTCACATTCCTTTTCAAATCATTTCAAATCAATTACATAATCCCATATTCGAGAACCACGTTCAGAGAAACTATAATTATTACAACATATGCCAAGTGAAGATGCCCCTTGGATGATTAGAGTGTATATATATATCGAGGCAATTAAACAACTTTGCTTTACATCAAAACACAGCGGTGTCAAAATAGAAAAGAACTCCAAATAGCTAGCTTGCCTCCTACACATCTCCGAAAGCTTATTCGTCTAAGGAGAACCTGAAAACCTCAACTCTCAAACTACTCAAAATCAATGGAGCATCCGAGAGTTTAAGGGGAAAACATAAAAGTTGAGTTAGACATAAAGTCTGATATGAATAATAACCTACCATCTCAACGCATTTAGATATCTAGTGACTCCACGCCGCTTAGCGGAACGAGTTTTCCCCTCACTAGTATCTTATCCAAAAATTATAAGAACCATATACTGTGCTCCTGCATCCACAATGGTTAGAACATAGCAATTTAAAATATTATGATGATATGCAAACAAGAAAATTTTTCTGGATTACCCATAACCATTTATTTGACTACAAGTCTAAGTTATAGTTTCTAGGTCACTATTAATCTAATAGTTTTCAAGGCTGACTAGTAACCTATTTATAGTTTATGGACTACCTGTCCTATTTTAGAGTTTTCATGGGTTCACTAAGAACCTATTGGCCTCTGCCAATAACTTCATTCAATTATTTCATGGGTTCTCCCTGAACCTATGAGTATCTCCAATAACTCCCTTTTTATCATATCATGGGTTGACTATGAACCTATTGACTCCTGTCAATAACTTAATCCGGATATATTTTTCATGGGTTCGCTACAAACATGTTGGTCCCTGCCAATAACTCTTACTAAACATTGTTTTCATGGGTTTACTATGAACCTGTTTAAACTGACAACTTCTTAATTAGTCATTGGGCATCCTATATCTTGGTCTACCTGACTTCCTAGATGCAACCACTACAAGAAAAACAGTCTTTTGTAACGCTAATTTATAACGCGTTGTTTCATTGTGTTATTGTTTATTCCATTTTTTTATTTGGAGCCAGTGTTTGGTTGCGTAACGCTTTCTACCGCCAATTATTTCCTTTGGCCGCGTACTCATCTAATTATTTTACTCTTCCCTCCTCCTAAAATTATTTCCCTCTTTTCTTCTTCCCTCTTCCTTCTTTCCCAAATTATTTCCACTCCTCAAATAGAAAATTAGCAAATCCCAGCTGTCGTCGATATTTGTTCCCAATTCATGGTAAGTCTATCCCCCTGGGTAAACAAAACCAATTACCGATTTCAAACATCCTATACTTGATTAGGTTTTTGTTCAATTGGATTAGGAAACGAATAAAGATGCGAACCCGTTTCTGTTCAGGTTGTATTTTGTGATGATAATGGCCGAAGACCCACCTAAGCCCTATATTCTCGACGTGGATATTAGCAGGGATCTAACATGGCTACAGTGGGACGCCCCATGTGTTAGATGCTCAGGTATAACTCCTATATCATTAATTTGCAATCAATCGGTTTTTGGAATTTTGGCCTAGCTCACATTATTTTCGCAGATGATATTTTGATTTTTTTCTCATGCCACTGTCAAGGCAGCTGAAGCTATTAAGGAAGTTTTCAAATGTCTTTATGATAGTGTTGGACTGCAATTGAATTATGAGAAATCTATTCTCTTTTTAGCAAAGGAGTTAGGTGTAAGGAGGAAATTGTTGACGTTCTTAACATTAACCAAGGTACGCTTCCGATCAAATATCTTGGCATCCCTCTAACAAAGGTTAATATGAGAGACATGGACTGTGATAGTTTGATTGAAAAATTAAAGAGAAAATTGAAGGGTGGGAAGCTAGAATCCTCAGTACTACAGGTAAAATTGAGCTTATTAAGTCTCCTATTTATCCAATCGTCGGATACTGGATGCAATGTTTTAAAATTCCTTCCGGCATTTTAAATAAAATAAAACATGTTTGTTTGAATTTTTATGGAAAGGTAGAGCAAGCAAGGTTCCATGAGATGTGGTCTGTATGCCAAAATAAGAAGGTGGCATGGGTCTAAGGAAATTAAAGGACATTAATAATGGTTTGGGAATCAAATTAGTTTGGAAAGTGGTCAATCAACAGGGCATTGGGCTAATTGGATGAAGGAGAAATATTTCAAAACAAATTTTTTAGGAAATCGTTGTTATAATGGAGCTTTGTAACACCCACTATGCAGAAGATTTATAGCAAATACAGCTAAGTCGGAGGTACTTGTATATTGATCTCAGGCAATAAAACAGAGTAGCATTATTAATATGAATCTTAGACTAGGTAGGTGTATTTACTATCTCTACGTCAGAGTTGCAAAGATACTATTAACTATTTTTACATCAAAGTTAAACACTCCAATATTGAACGTACGCATAATTCTACATGATTGACATGATTTTTCTATATAATTTTTTTTTCATCTTATTATTGAATGATTATTTTTATTTATCAATAAAAATTATCTGTTACTAATAATCCATCTTTCTTACTGTAGTCCGTGTTTATGTGGATATGATATCCATATAGCATTTGCATATTTGTTTAAATCAAACTCAACCATAATAATATTCAAGGAAAATCTAATTTGAAACCAAGACGATTATAAATTGTATCTTTAATTCATACAAAACAACCATCCAATTGTGAGAATATCCAAGTGCGAGAATATGGTATAGTAGATAACAACATCCTACTTATTTTCTAAAGCTAAAACCATTTTCTAAGACCAAATCAATTCTCTTGGTATGCTCAAATGAATACGGAAATTTAAAGGGGAACACAAAAAATAAATGAGTTAACTCTACTTCAAAATGCTATCAATGCATGTTACATGTTGAGACCATGGTGCTTGGAGATAGGTTGAGTTTTCCCCTACTAATATTATAACATAAGCATAGATATTTCGAAGTCTTAGATGAATTATACTCTCAAATAAGTACTGCCAGCTAAATCAATGTTTTTTCTTCTTCCAAACATTCATGTTTTCAAATTTGCCTCAAATCGGCATACCATTTTTAAATCAAAACTATCATATATGCCGTTTATGTTACCAGAAAGAAAAACAGCACTAAATTAACCATTTCTTCTACCTTGAAACAGTAACAAATTTGTAATATTTACTTTTAATATGGATTTTTCGAATTAGCCAAAATAACTCTGAGTGTTAATCTCCATTATCGTCAATTTTACTTTAATCTCCATTATCGAATTGTAGTCGTAATCAGATAATGACTTGCTTAAGAGCATAGCTACTAGATGGTGGATCAGTAAGTGACGTGGATTCTTTCTAATTTATAATGTCAGACAAGTATTTGTGATCATAATTAAACATTTATCACACGGATTGTAGTCGTAATCAGATATTAAAAATTATTTTTTGAACTAACACATTCACTACAATACACATTTATTTGATATTTAAATACGGGAGAAATATGTTTATTGTTGTGAGTAAGTGGAGTGCCATTGGTTAAAATTTTTTTTTTTTAACTCACTCAAATTATTTAATATTGAAGCTCTCATAATTTTTTAACTCACCCATTTTTGGAAATAACATGTTTATTTTTTTGATATTGAAGCTCTCATTTTTTTGTTGGTCTTTTAACAGTTTTGGAATGGGGGTTTTAGGCTGTAACAATCTAAACCTCTGTATGTAGCACAACATCAGGAGATGAACTTTGCAATAATTAACAAAATTAAGGTGTCTTTAATTAATAGCCACCCCCATAAATAAAACCAGTCAATGCATCCTTGTAAACTTAAAAGTGTTTTACTATCAGAATTTCAAGGCAATCTTTAAAGTTCGCTCTTTCATGACTTGACCTTATGCATGTATATTTTCCATATTTCAACATGGCGGACTTTAAATATTTTCTCTCTTTCATGACTTGACCTTAAGCATGTATATTTTCCATATTTCAACATGGCAGACTTTAAATCTCATAGTATCTATAGATCTTGTGATGGGTGAATGAAGTTTGTAGTAAGTGAACTTAAAATTGGCTAATATTATATAATCAACATGCATTTTTTTCCTGGTCAGATTTTAGTTTAAAGTGTACAAAGAAGATAGATTCCATTTACGAAAAAGATATTTATATATAGCTATTTGATGATTTTATACTAAAATATAAGTGAAAGGTTTTTTTTAGTCCAAACTACATTAAGCTGTCTATTTTCTATGATGAATTTTTTGTTCTTTGGTCTTATGGGTTGAATATGTTTGTTTCCTAGGATTGTTGTAATCACCATTAGTTTTCTTCCTTATCTTTAAGAATGCACTTTATATTATGGCATGGGTTTATTGGTAAAATATTTGTCGGATAGGAAGCCTGTTAGTACATGATACACTTAAAGATTTCATGAATGGCATGACATTTGTGGTATGTCTTGATTACTATTCTTGTTCATTGATATTTCTTTACCTGTTTCTCGAAAGCATACATGCAACTTATGAACTAGAAAATTGTGTCCTCAACCAAACAAATTCATTTTCTTAACTACTAATTTACTTTCTTAACTTTCAAAGCTCATTTCAGCGCTGATTCAAAGTTTCTTGTGTCCTTTGATCCTAAAGGGCCTTGTAGGGTATGGGATCTGTCTACACATGTGGCTCACGCTAGTTTACAACGTGAAAATGTATATTACTATTAATACTAGTTAGTTGTTTCAAATACAAATTGGTCTTAACTATTAATGCATTTATAGGGTGAAAATCTTGGTTATTGCAAATCTTGGTGATATTTCTCTTTGACAATTCCTTGTTTGGTTGATTTATTTATTTTTGAATATTTTGCAGGTGATGGTGGATATAAGCCCATGGAGCACGGACTCTTGGCAAGGAGTTGGAAAAAGAAGATTACACGAAATTCAATCTGTGCATTTAATGTATAAGATGATGGCAAATACTTTGCAATGTAAGTTTCAATTTTTTTATTTTCGTTTGGTTATCTCCATTTTATGCATTTCAGTGAAATTTATACTTATCAAGATTTGAAACTGAAAAACACAGAAAGACACCTTATGATGACATTGTAATCTTACCATCCTCCAGCTTGCAAGTGCTAAAATCAGTTAAGAAGGCCCATATTGGCATTGTTACTGTAATGCCGTTCTTCTAGGATTCAAGATTATTATCTAATTTTAAACATTGCTATTTATGTTCTATCGTCCACTAATGTCCTTTTTAGATTATAATAATTCATGGGGTCTTATTTTAGTTCATGTTATTAGGGAATCATAACATTCTAAATTATTTTGTTTGCTAAAAGTTTATTATTTGTCTTAAAGCTTCAATTGAGTGGAGTCTAAAGTGGTTTACTTCTACCTAGTTTTTTTCCTTTCATTTTTGGATATAGCATCTTCAATGCTTGGGTATTGCCAAAAAATACCCAATCCAACACTGAAATCAACAATGCATCTGAAAATAAAGCTTAGAGTGGACTTACAGTATTAAAGCATATTTTGCTGCATCTATATGTATTTTACTATCTTGTCATAAAATATATACGAGAGCTAGGATCAATAGCCCCTTTTATTTAGCATCATTTCGTAGCCCCGTGATATCAGTAATAAGTTTCTATTTAAAATATTTGTTCCGCTTTAAATCTATGCTTACAATTGTATCTTGGTTTAAATTCACTCCAAAATAACTGAGAATCGATTGTTTCATTATCGATTTTGTCTTTTGATCTATAGAAGTACAAAAATATAATGTCTTCGTAATATTATAGAAATGTATAGCGTTCTATGAAACATTTTAACATCCTAAATTTCCTTATTCACATATGACATAATTTGACTTTTGAATTATTAACCAATTTAACTAAGTTAATTGAGTTACTAAGTTGGAAGGGAGATTGGAAGTTCATAGTAAGTATTCAGATAAGGAAAATTTATTAGTTAGTTTTTATGGGTATCCAAGCATGGCTTATAACAGTTTTAAATTAAGTACATGTTTTCGGGTTTTTAATTTATTGTACTTACAAAGTAAAGTTTTTGTAAAACTAGCTAAATGCATTTTGTAGTTATTATTATTTATGAAAATAAGAAAAACTAGTGATGTCAAACTAGAGATGATACGTAATATTTATGCACAATGTTTTTTCAATACTGATTATATTGCTGATTTTGTTTTAGGTGACGATACGTAATATTTAAGTTTTGCTTCTGTTCCACCTTGTCCGCAGCGGCTGCATTTAGTATAACATACGAAGAATTATGCATCTACTCGTTAAAATGACGTTGTAAAACAAGTTGAATTATAAACCATAAAATAACAAGAATGGTGAAGTGATACATTCATTCATAGAGCATAAGTCAACAAAAATAATACTTCCAGTTTGGTATTTATTATGACTCAATTTTGTTTTGTTAATTTCTTTTGTTGAGAACTACATGCATATTAAAGTCATTACCATTTTCCGCTTTAGAAAAGTATATAAGTAAAAATGATTTCTATAATTTTTTAGCATTTATGGTGTAGTTGATTGTTTAAAAAAGATTTATGCATAATTGTTTACAAAATGATTGTTTAGCATTCACGGTGAAGTTGATTGTTTAGAAAAGTATTAGTATTCAGTGACATCAAATATACAAAATGAAAAATTACAGAAGGTACACATTTGCTCATACTACGTAGATTAAAATTACATTTAATTAGACAACTAAAGACGACAAATAAATAATAGAGAAAACTTAACAAAAGTTGGGTTAAGAAAATAATGAACTTAAACATCTGGTAGTTTTAGCAGGCTCCTGCGTCCTTTTTTGTCTTATTTAGCATTTATATGTATAACAAATATATGGTGCGGTTTGTAAAAAAAATATCAAGTGTAGAGGTGACTGACCATCTTGATATAATTATGAGGGGTGGAAGGGGAAGGACTGAGAAAGGAGATGCATTCACGTTGGCGTCGGAGATTTGCAAGCCAGGATTGCGCATCTAAGCCTAAGCCTGTTATGAGAAAAGAATGATACAGATTGTGCACCCTGCAGCTTTCATCGTAGTTTGTATGTTCTCCCATGCTACCTCTATTATATTCAATTTATAGTTATTTTTGTTTAATCTATATGCAGGCAGCAGCAGTGTAGAGACTAACGTACAAAAATTAACTTTGACAGGAATATCTTTCAACAAATTCAAATGTTCCTACTATAGTATTTCACACGTTGCAGAAAATTTTATTTACTGTCACAGGTTTGTCCAAACCAAATCATAATTACATTATTGTGTAGTTATTATTATTTATGAAAATAAGAAAAACTAGTGCTGTCAAACTAGAGATGATACGTAATATTTATGCACAATGTTTTTTCAATACTGATTATATTGCTGATTTTGTTTTAGGTGATGATAGCAAATCTTGAATGTACTACGGTGGATATAGCGATTCTTGAAACATTGCATATTATGCATGATGGGAAAGTCTTACACTTATTTTGTTGTAGATAAAGGTAAGTGATAATTATTATTGTTTACTATTAGACTAGAGTACCTGATAGGTACTTCTATAGTAATATTGATGGAAGCCTACAATTGATCTCAAATGGCAATATCGCTGCTTGTTTAGATGTTCTGCAAATAACTCGTGCCGCTATCGCTATGGTAATAATCTGACTTTTTTTCAAAGGTCTTCTCTGACAGTTTTTCATGTCGATTTTATGATATAAGCAATGTACAATATAGGATCTGACTTGTGTAGTTTATTTCACCACCCTTGTATTATTTTTTTGTTTATTGGATCCACAGTAGCATTTCATTTAATCAAAAGCCAATGTACATGACTAAGCAATGTGGTTACCCACATTTTTTTACTTGTTCATACTGACGGTAATTTATCCATTTTATTTAAGGTAGGCAAATTTCATTCAGTATTCATACAATGTCTGTTGTATTATGTGAACATCCTGTAATGAGATACTATATTCTTTCACAAAATTTGAACTATATGTATATATCTTCTCCGGTAATGTTATCTGTTAAATATAAGCAATATTATTCAGTAGAGCTGCTTGCATATAAACCTTATATCTTTGTATGTTTAAATGCATAACACGATTAAACCACTGCTATATCAAACTGAGTATATGTTTGCTGCTAGTTGACAGGTCATCATGTATGATTAACATTAGAGCTTGACTTCTAAACTAGAGTGAAGAATAGGTTTCATATTGGTATTTCTTTGTCGTGTTTAAAGGCTGAAGGAGGTGGTGCTAGAGCTACGAATGATATGGCAACATCAATAATAGAAGGTACTACCAATAACCTGTAATTTTCATCACAGTTTTATATAATTATTTTCAAATTGTTCTGAATTTTCAGGAAGTACTACCAATGACCGAAGACATGCATGAAGAAAGGCTTTGAGCAGTTCAAGTTCTTAGTGATGCATTTGGTACTTGTAGACGTTAACTTTGAACTATGTTGTCTTTTGATATCATGAATATGTATTGAATTTGGTAACTAATGTATTGAACTTATTTTTTGTTAGTTGATATTTTATTTTGTTATCATGAATATGCGTTACATTTGCTGATTATTATATTTTTTTCGTTCATACATTGTTATCTATTTAAAGAAGATTCATTTTGATTGTTATTATTAAAATGTAATAGTGGGGTGCATCAAATATATAGTAAAATAAAGCATAGCTCCTAAAAAGCGTTATAACTATATGACATATGTGCTATAAAAAGATAATGCAATGTAGAGGTTACTGTCAAAGGATAGCAGCAAATAGTCGTTATTGTATCTATACATTTTATAGCGGTATATATATGCTGTAAATGGATGTAGAATATTGATGCAGCGCGATCTACTAGCTCGTCTGATTTGAATTGTTCAAAGCCTTTAGGTCGCTCACGACCTAGTGATTCCTTAGGTCGCTCACGACCTAGTAAAGGTCGCTCACGAGTTACTGGATTCAGCGTAAAGGCATGCAAATGACCTAAGGAGATAGACAAACTAACGCGCATTTTATTAGGTCACTTGACCTTATGTTGCGGAAAGAAAGACGAGTTACGACCTAAGTTAGGTCATGGGAAGTTAGGTCGCGGGGAAGTATTATGACCTATGTTAGGTCGCGGAGAAGTGTTACGACCTATGTTAGGTCGCTGGAAGATAGGTCGCGTGAAGAAGATGCCGTTGCTGAAGAATTTAGGTCGCTCGAAGATTTCCTGAAGCCGCTTCTTTTTAGGTCACTCGCCTTATGCCGTTATTCTTTAGGTCGCTCAAGGGAGCCAACGGCCTAGTACCGCATATGCTGCTTTGACTTAAATCGTGTGGAGTTTTAGGTCGCGTGTATTGTACTTAGGTCGCGTGATGTAAAGATTGTAAGTCATGTGTTCTTGTTGTATCTTGTATCTGTTAAGTCATTATTTGTTAGGTCGCATGGCTTTGTTTTTAGGTCGTATGAGTTAGGTCGTAGGTCGCGTCTGTTAGGTCGTGAACGACCTATGTGATGTTAGGAGTTGCGTGTTGAGTTTTAAGCCGATATATAGGCGGGTGGTGTCATTTGTAACTTTTAGTTGATTTTGAATAAAAACTTGTTTGTGTGCTTTGTGCCACTTCTCAAATCGATAGTTGAGTATGATCTCCTATCTCCACCTTCGGCATTCGAGTGCGCTCGAATCAACGATCGCTAAAGCCGATTCATGGTATCTAGTGCGCTAGATCAACGTACGAAGAATTGTAGATCTTTAAACACGGTATCGTGCGCGATCAACGTGTTTGAGATAGCTAGAATCCAGTATCTTTGGATCAACGGATTTGGGCCATTTGGTATCTTCAATTCCTCGATCGCTACTTTCACCGATTCATCATTTTTGATTTCCGCTGCTGCATCATTTGGTATCAGAGCTAGACTTAGCCAATCATAGCTAAGCCGAGTCTTGGAGCCAATTCTTATTGAAGAATTTGAGGAGTTAGTGAAGCCGTGCATCATTTTAAGTCAAGGCCGAAAGTTTAGTGTTGAAGTTTGTGAAGATTCAATCATGCCGCCGAGAAGGGCTAATCGCCATCAGAATGTTGAAGCGTTGTATAGAAGAGAAGAAGCTGAGCAAATGGAACAACGCATCAATGAAAAGTTTGATGAAGGCATTGGGAAGTTAGAGAAACTGATGAATGATATGAATCAAAGACAAAGGAGGAGATCGCCAGTCTCGAACCATGGAGGAAACAGAGTTTCGCCATCGGTTATGGAAGCGAGGAGGGTGTCGCCACAATCTTATCGAGAACGAAGAGAATCTTCAGTTTCATTAAGAAGAGAACATCATGAGTATAGAGATGAAGAGAGAAGAACTTCACGTGAGTTTGAACATGAACCATACTGTGATGATGACAGACAAAGTAGAAGAGATATGCGAGATCAAAGAAATGAGGGTGGTCGAGATCGTTATCGAAGTACATCTGTTTTTGATGAAGATGGTGGTAGAGGTAGTGTTCATTCTCGAGATTGAGACCTAGTACGAAATGCATATCGGATGTAGAAGATGATCGACGATGGGAGTCGGGGATGAAAACTGAAATTCCAGAATTCAAGGGTGGAATGGTGGCTGAGGAATTTTTGGATTGGTTGTCTAATGTTGAAGAGATTTTTGACTTTAAGGAAGTTCCCGAGCATCGAAGAGTGAAGTTGGTTGCTACTCGTTTGAAAGGGAGAGCTATGGCATGGTGGCAGCAAACTAAACTTACGCGGGAAAGGATGGGAAAGTCAAAGATTGAATCATGGGATAAGATGAAGAAGTTGATGAAAGCTACATTCTTGCCGTATAATTATCAGTCTCTTATCTATCAACGATTGCAGAATCTGAGACAGGGAACGAAATCTGTGAATGATTATGCAGATGAATTTTATCAATTAATTGCGAGGAATGATATCATGGAGATGGAGGAGCAGTTAACAGCTAGATTTGTTGGAGGGTTGAGAATGCAGATACAAGATATGGTGAATATGTTTGATCCCAGATCTGTGGCTGAAGCACATCAAAAGGCTCTAGCTTGGGAGAAGCAAGGTAGGAGAGGTCGTGGTGTGTTTACAAATTCTAAAATCCAATGAAAGGGGCTAGTAGCAATGTGAATGTTTCAAAGGCTGTTGCAAAACCGGTTGTTAATGAAGTTGCTAAGACCAGAATCAATAGTCATATCAAATGCTTCAATTGTCAGGAGATTGGACACAAAAGCAATGAATGTACGAAGCCAAAGAAGCGAGCGATGATTGCTGAAGCTGAGGAAGATGAGGTAGGGGCTGAATGTTCTAATTCACTACATGATGAGGAGGAAGAAAATGTGTCGGGAGATGAAGGGTATTCATTGATGATGAAGAGGTCGTGTTTAACACCAAAACAGGAGGAGGAAACTAGCTGGTTGAGGAGTAACATCTTTCAATCAACATGTACTATCTTGGGAAGGGTTTGCAAGTTTGTTATTGATGCAGGAAGTTGCGACAATATTATCTCTACAGAAGCTGTGAAGAAGTTAGCATTAAAGACCGAGAAGCATCTGAAACCTTACAAGTTAGCTTGGTTGAGAAAAGGTGGGGAGGTGAAAGTTGGACGAAGGGCTTGTGTTAATTTTTCAATTGGTAAGAAATACAAAGATGAAATTTGGTGTGATGTTGTGGACATGGATGTATGTCATCTGTTGCTGGGAAGACCGTGGCAGTATGATAGGGCTGTGCAACATGATGGTCGTACTAACAGTTATAGTTTCATGTTTGAAGGTACCAAAATCACTTTAATTCCTAAGAAGCGACAACAAGAAGAAAGCAAGTCGGAGGAGATTGAAGAACTTAAAACTTTGCTATCTTTGAAGGAGTTTGTTAAAGAAGTCGAAGAGGAGCCTGAAGTATTTTTGTTGATTGGATGTGAGAGTAATGAAGTGGTTGAGATTCCTGAAGAAGTAAAACCAGTGCTGGGAGAATTTGACGATGTATTTCCTGAGGAGCTACAAATGGAATTACCGCCGTTGAGAGACATTCAACATCAAATTGATCTTGTTCCAGGAGCTGTGTTGCCTCATAGACCACATTACAGAATGAGTCCAAAGGAACACGAGGAGTTGAGAAGGCAAGTGGAAGAGTTGCTTGAACAGGGGCGTGTACAGGAAAGTTTAAGTCCTTGTGCAGTGCCAGCTTTGTTAGTACCGAAGAAGGACGGAACATGGAGGATGTGTACTGATAGTCGGGCACTGAACAAGATTACAGTGAGATACAGATTTCCTATGCCTAGATTGGATGACTTGTTGGATCAACTTAGTGGAGCTACTATCTTTTTGAAGAGTGGTTATCATCAAATTCGAATTAGACCAGGGGACGAATGGAAGACAGCATTCAAGACGAGAGAAGGATTATATGAATGGCTGGTCATGCCGTTTGGTCTTTCGAATACACCTAGTACATTTATGCGGGTGATGAATCAGATATTTAGACCTTTTATTAGGAAATTCGTGGTGGTGTATTTTGATGATATACTGATATATAGTAGAAGCTCAGAAGAACACTTGCAACATCTGAAAGAAGTGTTGATGATACTGCGACAGGAACAATTTTATGCTGCAACGAAGAAATGCGTGTTCATGATGCATAGTGTATTATTTTTGGGATATGTTATTTCAGAAGGAGGTATACAGGTGGATCAGAATAAAGTTGAAGCAATCAAAAATTGGCCACAACCCAGGACGATAACAGAAGGTAGAAGTTTTCATGGTTTAGCGTCATTTTATCGAAGATTTATTCCACACTTCAGTAGCGTGATGGCACCAGTTACTAATTGTATGAAGGGAAAGCAATTTTCATGGTCGGAGGAAGCAGGATTTGCTTTTGAGAGAATCAAGGAACTATTGACGACAGCACCAATTCTAGTGTTGCCGGATTTTCAGTTGTTGTTTGAATTGCATACTGATGCATCGAAGGTTGGAATTGGAGGGGTGTTAAGTCAGAAGGGACGTCCTATTGCATATTTCAGTGAGAATCTATCGGGAGCCAAGATGAGATATAATACTTATGATGTGGAATTCTATGCTATTGTTCAAGCTATAAAACATTGGAGACATTATTTGTTTCATAAAGAATTTGTTTTATATACTGATCATGAGGCGTTGAAGCATATGCAGGGACAAGACAAGATTGCAGCCAGGCATGCTTCATGGATCGCATACCTACAACAATTTACATTTGTGGTGAAGCATAAGTCGGGAATTACGAATCGTGTGGCAGATGCATTAAGTCGAAGGAATCATTTGTTGACTACAATGAAGGTTGAGGTGACAGGGTTTGATGTGTTGCCAGAATTGTTTGTTGATGATCCTTATTTTTCAAAGCTTGTTGATGAAGTCGAGAAGGGAAAGACAGATGAGTACGTGTTGGTGGATGGTATTCTTTTTAAGGGGAATCGATTATGTATACCGAAGTGCAACTTACGAATGAAGATTGTAAAGGAGTTGCATGAGGAAGGTCATGTGGGTAGAGATTGTACTTTGCAGTTGGTTTCTGAATCATATTTTTGGCCATCTATGAGAAGAGAAGTTGAAAGATTTGTGGAGAGATGTCATATTTGTCAAGTATCCAAAGGGACAGCGACGAATGCGGGATTATATATGCCATTACCTGTGCCTACCAGACCATGGGTTGATGTGAGCATGGATTTTGTTTTGGGTTTGCCAAGAACTCAAAGGGGAAATGATTCTATATTTGTTGTGGTAGATAGATTTTCCAAGATGGCGCATTTAATCGCTTGTAAGAAGACAGCTGATGCCGTCCGTGTTGCTCAGTTATTCTTTAAAGAGGTGTATCGATTGCATGGACTACTTGAATCAATTGTTTCTAATCGGGATACTAGATTTCTAAGCCATTTTTGGTTAAGTTTGTGGAAGATGGTTGGAACGAAACTGAATTTTAGTAGTGCCTATCATCCGTAAACAGATGGGCAGACGGAAGTGGTCAACAGATCATTGGGAAACTTGTTGCGATGTCTTGTACAGGATAATTTGAAGAGTTGAGATATGAAATTATGTCAGGCAGAGTTTGCACATAATCACGCTGTTAACCATAGTACGGGTTTCAGTCCGTTTCAAGTTGTATACTCTGCAAGTCCGAAAGGTCCATTGGATTTGATGACAGTGCCATATCAGAAGGGAGTGGTTAAGCGTGCTTGTGATTTTGTGACCGAATTGCAGGAGTGCCACAGAACTGTTCATGAACGATTGCTTGCATCAAACGAAAAGTATAAACAACAGGCAGATAGAAAGCGAAGGAGTGTGAATTTCAGAGAAGGTGATTTGGTTTACGCCGTGTTGACAAAAGATCGTTTTCCAGTGGGAACGTACAATAAGTTGAAAACTTGAAAAATCGGTCCAGTGAAAATTTTGAAGAACATCAATGAGAATGAATATCAGTTGAGATTGCCGGATGATGTTCATACTTCTGATGTTTTCAATGTTAAATATTTGATTCTGTATCATGGGGATGAGCTTGTCATGGAAGAAGAAGGTGCAAATTCGAGGACGAATTGTTGTCAACAGGGGGAGGATGATGCAGCGCGATCTACTAGCTCGTATGATTTGAATTGTTCAAAGCCTTTAGGTCGCTCACGACCTAGTGATTCCTTAGGTTGCTCACGACCTAGTGAAGGTCGCTCACGAGTTACTAGATTCAGCATAAAGACATGCAAACGACCTAAGGAGATAGACAAACTGTAACGGCCCGTAAATTTTGACTGTTAAATAACGTAATTAGTTAAATTTTGTGAAATTTTAAACGATAAAATTTTGAAATATAAATTTGATATTTGGAATACGTCTAATTAAACATAGCAACTGGTAAATTTTCGTCCGAAAATATGAAAATTTATTTCGCACGTAAATTTACTTCAATTTAATCAGTTAAAAATAGGTGATAATAAAATGTTTTTCAAACCTAAATATTTTTACATAGAAAATTTGTAAATCATCTTCTGAGCGAGACGTCATTTTTCGTTTCGTCAAATTTGGACTTCTGTTGCTCTGTTTATCTTAATTCGGTTAGAATAGCAGCATTTCTGGTACCGGTTATCGACTTTGATCGGATGGTCGTACCACTGACATCTGTATACCGTTTTGATCGTCTCGTCATGCTGATCTCCATAGTATATTCATTTGTATATTTCGGGATCAGGTACGCCACGAAATCAGTAAAACGATTATCGTAGCGGTACTAGTTTCGGGTCTTCAAACTTTTGTGCCCATTCATTTGCCCAACGGCTAAAAAATTTATATAACCATTGGTTATTAGCTTTTGATATTCTCTGACATTTTACCCTTTCAATAAAGTGTGTTTTGGTTCATACATTTTGTTCGTTCAAATTCTTTTCCGATAATTTTGCCTTTCATTTCCAGTTTTTTTTTTTTTTTTTTTTTTTTCTGACCATTTCTTTCCTTTGAATGGTTACGTGTGGGATATTTTCTCTTAATTATAGATGTTGTAGACCACTTGGCCTGCTTTTGTTTACCGAGAAACGCTTCCACTCTCTCTCGCCCATCCTCGCTACAACTTCCTTCCACTCGTGCCTTCATGCCTCATCTTCTCACCATGGTTTCGCCTCCGTGCTACCATCAAACCCGCCACCATCACGTAGCACTCACCAGATCCGCAAGCAGCACCTACTAAACCCTGCTAACCCCGATTCCCTTCGCCTTGCAGCCCAGCCATCACCCAACCCCACCTGTCTGATCGTCTCTTCCGCACCACCGGTTGTATTCCCTTGGCCGAAGCCTTCGTGCCGCCACCCTATCTCGGTTCCCAGATCCGCCTCCTTCCATCCACCGTGGTTCCTCCTTCCTCTGCTCCTCCGCCATAGTCTGCCGTGCCATTTTCTTCCACCCTCTCATCTTCGCAACCTCGTGCATCACACAATAGCTGCCGAGCAACCTCCTGTGCTTCTGCCGTTTGTATATATATAGGTAAAGATCTATATTAGTTGTTATATATTTATCTTTTGGCTGTATATATATATAATATCTATAGTTCAGCTGTATAAGTTTATATAAGATGTTGTTTACACATATATATATATAGCTATATGTCTGATTATATATACATGTATAAGTTGTATAATTGGTTGGTTACAATCTTGTAAGGTTTACAGTTATTACTTATAAATAGTATATTTACATAAATATTTTATCGTATTGCTTATATATATATATATTTGGCTTGTTGATTTCGGTTATGATGTCATGTACATATAAATATAGGTTTGTAAGATTTATATATATATGTCGGTTTTGTTATTATATTATAAGGTATACATTAGTTTGTATATTCATTGTTATAATTAATTTGATAGTTATAATACAAAGTTATACAGTGTTACAGTTAGTGTATATATATATGTATAGTTTTTAAAAAGTAATAGCTTACAAAGTTTATATTGTATGTTGGGATAGTTTTAGCTGTTTCGTGTATACTGTTATGTGTTTCCAGTGTATAGATTTGAAGGGAAGAAAATAGATATGCATATGTTGATATATAAAAGTTGTATAAGTGATTGTTATGTTATACACAGGTCTATATTGCATATAAATGGATACACAAGTTGTTGTTCACATATGTTCAGATTTTTGGTGGTTTCCTACGCATATATGGGTATATATCCTTTTGTTAGCAGTACATAAGGTTTAAGTATAGAGTTTATAATTTTTGAATAAATAACAACTTCATTTATATTCCTAGTATATTCTGTACGTGGGTCTACATAAGAGCTTTGAGTATATATTGATTTTAATGATTTAAAAATATAATTAAACATGAGTTATACATATATGTATATATAGTGGTATATATATGAGTTTATGTGAGTTGTTTGAGCCAAAGTTTAGTACAGCAAAGTATGTTATTTTGATTTTTGAATAGATATTGTTTTTGTATATTATATATATACTAGTCTGCATCTGTTCTTCTGTATTCTGATATATAGATATATGGAGGTTGATTTTTGATACGTATATATACCTTGCACTGTAATTTTATTATGGGTTGAGTATTACAAGTTTCTGGGCTCATAGATATCAGTTTCGTATGTTTGTTATAGCATGACTGTTTAAGTAAATGTTTGTTGTATATTTAGGTAAATTTATATTGGTTTTGAAAAAAAAATAATATTAAACGTAAGTATTGGTCTTTAGTATAATATATATTTATACCTTTGATTCTTGTTATTTGAGTTTTAAGAATAGTGATTTTTTTAAATTTTTTTATTTTTATTTTAATATTTGTCTTAAATTAAAATATTGAATTTTTTTTTTATAATGTTTATATTTCCAGTTTATATCAAAACTGATCTGATCCATTTTCATCAATTTCCGTTATCAGCTATATTCGTCAAATTCGTGCCAATCTTCCTTTGTGTTGGAAATCATCATTTGGATTGGGTAAATTTTGCAATTCCAATCGTAGCCTGTTGTGTTGTCTATTCTCTCTAACCTCGAAAGGTGAGCAATCACTCACGATTAATATTCTTATATTTATTAGATTTAATTTCAATTGAAACGTCAATTGAAATATGCTGCTGTTAGTTGTTTACATTGTTATATATGTCATCTTCTATATCTGTTCACCTGTGACACCTGACACCATTATCTGTTATTTATTATTGTTGATATTTGCCTGTTACTGTTGTTATTTTATTTTCATATCTGTTATCACTCTGCAAGTTCCCTGTTAGTATAGAATCACTATGGGTTGAAATGATACATACCCGAACGATCTGTAGAATAGGAGAAAATCGTTATGGGTTGAAATGATAAACCCAAGCGATTTTCATTGAATTGAATTTGGGATTTTGGGTTGAAAAGATATATACCCGAATATGTTTAAATTGCGGATTGAAATGATAAATATCCGTATCACTTGACCATAGGATAGAAAATTATATACAGGCACCGTTGGTCTATATATAAACGTTTTGAAAATGATTTCTATGGTTTTGAAAAGAAATATATGGTTTTGATAAATATTGATTTTAAGGATTTATTAAAGTTGATTTAATAAAGTTGATAAATAATAGGTTTAAGTATTTATTTAATATCTATATTTTCAAATATAGAATTTATAATGATTTGAAATTTGATTGAAATTATATTTATTTAAGAATTATACTTAAATAAGTTTGATATAAAATGTATGGAATTTGAAATTTAAAGAAGTGATTTATAACTTGAAATTTGAAAAGGTGACTTAAATGGATATTTCAAACGTATAAATATTTAAATGAGATATTTGTTTATTTAAATTGAAAAATTGAAATTGAAATCAAATGTTATGGAAATGTTAAGCTAATATTTCAAAACTAAATAATTGTAAAGTGAATCTGAGTTGTATATAAATTTATCGAACTTAGTTTTGAAATGTTGAATATTTAAAGCTTTGATATATATTAAAATTGAAATGGCTTATTTTATGGTTCAGATATGTATTTGAAATTGATAATTTGAAATGGTTTATTTAGAAGCTAAATCGAGTTGAAACGGATGATTTGTGATTTGATTTAAAATAAATTAAATTTTGGAATTCGAGTTAATTTGAATCGATTTGTGAAATTTAAGGAACTAATTTATTTTATAACGAAATTTTAATATCTAAACAGTTTAAAAAGGAAAGTGTAGGATTTCCAAAATACTGTGATTTCCAGACTATGATTTCAAAGCATTATAACTTTGGAAAATAATATGATTTTAAAAATGGATATATTTGAAGTGAAATGATATCGTGTTAAATTGGGTTTTGGAAATGATAATGATTTTGGTTTAAAGTATAAACTATTTTGAAACGACCACGGTGTTATAATAACGATTGGTTGGCAAAGAGACCGGGATCGGATATGGACATACTCTCTGTCGATACCGAAAACCACTTTGACAACCGTGTACGCGGTGGAGATTCCAGAATGAAGTAGGTTGGTGGCGACGTTCTTAAGGTATGTTACGTGGACCCAACTCCCGTGAGTTGGCAATAAGGTGGCTAAAACAGGAGCGATCTCGGACCAGTGAGGTAGCACCTCTTCTCGGACGCATTTCTTCGATATTATACTCTTACTTGTGATTTGACTAGATGGCCATCCTCCGATTGGGAATGTTGTTCGAGGTGGAACGGTAGTGGCTGCTATGCGTATCCATCAGTCCGTGTGCGTAATTGGTATATCTACCCTGGCATTGCCTAGTTGTGCCGTGTCACCTACCATACCGAGCTTTACTACGATTATGATTTTAAGATCCGACCGCGTTAAGGTTCTCCATCCCCTTAACGCTATTTTCCGATATGATTATACTTTACTTATTTAGACACTACTGTATATAGCGTATATTACTACATAGTAAATAGTTTAACGGATCCTTAGGGGATGGTTATCCCAAACATCCTTTAAGTTACTTGTATTTTTGTTGATATTTCACTTGAGTTGGATTTATTAATATAAGAATGTTAATCCTGACTCGAGTGTTTTGTGTTTTGCTTTATGCTCGGGTCAGACTGAGTGATACAGCATTTGAGACTCACCTTTGGAGTTGGAGCTTCGTTTGGAGATCCAGCTATCTATCGATCCTGCTTTCAGTTATTCCGTTGATTCCAGTGAAGTATTCAGATCTGGTATTTGATTATTGTATTGAGACATCTATTGTATTCGAGACCTCTATTGTATCTTGTTTAACTCTGTTATATACATATAGTAGCTTCATGAACTACTATCCTTTTGTTTCCGCTGCATTATTGTTATATTACTCTGTGTCTGTGATCTGTAATTATTTTATTTACTGTATATACTGAGTTTTGCCAAATTTTAATTACAACGCGGTATTTTGAGCAATTCAACTCCGGCATGAGTGTCTACCTATACACTTATAATGGATGCGGATGGTTGAAAATACTGGGTCGTTACATGTGGTATCAGAGCTCTGGTTTTAGGCAAAACTCAGCATATAGAGTAAATTCAATTACAGAATCATTTTCGTTCGAGCTTGAATTCCTTCTTCTTTGACTCAGTTCCTTTGAATTTTGGAACGTTCACTTCGGTTCCAAAGTCCATTCCACTTCGAACGATCTCTATAATAATTCGGTGGCCTCGCCAATCTTCGAATAATTTGTACTGGGGTGAAACTCCTTTATAATCGGTATTGATTCACCGGAGATTTCTATATCCTCGGTTTACAATGCTGCTATCTTATATTATACCCAAATTCTACCTTTGGTAATCGAATGTCGATTTGTTTCAGAATTCTACATCGATCTTATCTATGAAGTCACGGTTGACCCGGTTAAGGTTGCCCGCGATTTATACAACTTTATCCATCTTCCTGTTGAAATGCAATCATCTAACCTTCGTTTCGAGCCAATCTATTTTAGATTAGAATTCTCTTTGATTAGAGTCCCTCTATATTTGGATCTCTATCCTTGTGTTGGAATCAAATTCTGGAATCATCGTGTGAGGGAGTGTATTTGTAATTAATACAAAATAGTTTATGTTTATATTGTGTTGTTTGAGTTGTTGATGTTGGTTTGGATTTTCGATCGATTCGTCTGATCAACGCTATCGATAGGATTTTCAAAACACTTGAACAGAGCAAACTGACACAAAAAAAAAATTTCAAATTTGATAAATGAAATAAATTGGTATGATTATATTATAAATATATAAGAAATTATTCTGGAATTAAAAGTTAAATAATTTGGTGGTTGAAAATGATAATATTTGATTTTGATGTTATTGTTTGTAAATCATTGACTATTGCAAAATGATAACTGTTTTGAATTTATTGGAATTGAAATGGATTTAAATTGAGAAATTTAAGAATTAAATTTCTGGTGATTTCAAACTTTGTTTTAAAGTCTTAAAATGTATAGTATTTAAAGTATTTTCGAATAAAATGCATGGTTTTCAAAGAATTTTAAATGTTTAAATTAGTACTCTTCTCTTTGTCGCTGGAAAATAATTTCGGTAATGACGGCCGCATCATCGACATTCATTTTCGAGTTTCGAAGAGGAGAAACCATTCTGTAGCTTTGCTATGGTTTTGTTTTGAAATTTTTTTTTATATATATATATTCAATTTGAATTTCTTTAGTATAATTTAATGTATATATATGTACAGGTATCTGATTTTTAAATTTAAATTTGATTTGATATAAATATATTATATATATCTCTAAATTGTTTGAAGTAAATCGGAGATTTAAATTCTTAAATTTCAGATTAAAGATGATTTCAATTATAAACTAAAGTCAAAATTCTTGGATAAATAGTTAACTAGGAATAACTGAATTGTAAAATCCTATTTGTATAATACTCAATTACATCTTAGCATAACTTACCTAAAATTTCAGAAGTTAAAAGTGTAATTGGATAATATACAATATAATGAAATTTATAAGTAAAATTTGAGTAGTTATAATAAATGTTATACACTTAAAATTTAGTTATAAATATCAATTGAAATAAATAGAATTATAAGTTAAGTGGATTATAAGATGAGACAAATAAATTTGTTTTGAAGGAATTAATAAATTGAAATTTAAATAAAGTATGGAAATACCTTGAATTTAAAATTAATTATTGAATATAAGTTAATTTAAATCGAAATTTATATGGTTTAAATATATGTGATAAGAGATATTAAGTGAAATTAACTTAATAATAATTTGGAATAAAAGAATTTAATTTTTTTGAATAAAACATGAGTATAATAAATGATTATACAAATTTGATGACTTAGAAATTGTTAATTGAGGATGACTAGATAATAAGATAATAAATTTAGGAATAATTGGATTTGATATAATTTAGGTGAACTCTAAGGGATTTAACCAAAAGGTTGGATATTAATTAGTTTAATTTGAATCTTGTATAGTTTTAAAATTTTGTTGTTTATTTTGTTTCAAAGCTGTTTTCTTTCTGGTTGTTTCTATTCCCCTACCTCCTTCCTTTTCGGGGACGAAAAGTTTTGAGTGGGGGAGAGTGTAACGGCCCGTAAATTTTGACTGTTAAATAACGTAATTAGTTAAATTTTGTGAAATTTTAAACGATAAAATTTTGAAATATAAATTTGATATTTGGAATACGTCTAATTAAACATAGCAACTGGTAAATTTTCGTCCGAAAATATGAAAATTTATTTCGCACGTAAATTTACTTCAATTTAATCAGTTAAAAATAGGTGATAATAAAATGTTTTTCAAACCTAAATATTTTTACATAGAAAATTTGTAAATCATCTTCTGAGCGAGACGTCATTTTTCGTTTCGTCAAATTTGGACTTCTGTTGCTCTGTTTATCTTAATTCGGTTAGAATAGCAGCATTTCTGGTACCGGTTATCGACTTTGATCGGATGGTCGTACCACTGACATCTGTATACCGTTTTGATCGTCTCGTCATGCTGATCTCCATAGTATATTCATTTGTATATTTCGGGATCAGGTACGCCACGAAATCAGTAAAACGATTATCGTAGCGGTACTAGTTTCGGGTCTTCAAACTTTTGTGCCCATTCATTTGCCCAACGGCTAAAAAATTTATATAACCATTGGTTATTATCTTTTGATATTCTCTGACATTTTACCCTTTCAATAAAGTGTGTTTTGGTTCATACATTTTGTTCGTTCAAATTCTTTTCCGATAATTTTGCCTTTCATTTCCAGTTTTTTTTTTTTTTTTTTTTTTTTCTGACCATTTCTTTCCTTTGAATGGTTACGTGTGGGATATTTTCTCTTAATTATAGATGTTGTAGACCACTTGGCCTGCTTTTGTTTACCGAGAAACGCTTCCACTCTCTCTCGCCCATCCTCGCTACAACTTCCTTCCACTCGTGCCTTCATGCCTCATCTTCTCACCATGGTTTCGCCTCCGTGCTACCATCAAACCCGCCACCATCACGTAGCACTCACCAGATCCGCAAGCAGCACCTACTAAACCCTGCTAACCCCGATTCCCTTCGCCTTGCAGCCCAGCCATCACCCAACCCCACCTGTCTGATCGTCTCTTCCGCACCACCGGTTGTATTCCCTTGGCCGAAGCCTTCGTGCCGCCACCCTATCTCGGTTCCCAGATCCGCCTCCTTCCATCCACCGTGGTTCCTCCTTCCTCTGCTCCTCCGCCATAGTCTGCCGTGCCATTTTCTTCCACCCTCTCATCTTCGCAACCTCGTGCATCACACAATAGCTGCCGAGCAACCTCCTGTGCTTCTGCCGTTTGTATATATATAGGTAAAGATCTATATTAGTTGTTATATATTTATCTTTTGGCTGTATATATATATAATATCTATAGTTCAGCTGTATAAGTTTATATAAGATGTTGTTTACACATATATATATATAGCTATATGTCTGATTATATATACATGTATAAGTTGTATAATTGGTTGGTTACAATCTTGTAAGGTTTACAGTTATTACTTATAAATAGTATATTTACATAAATATTTTATCGTATTGCTTATATATATATATATTTGGCTTGTTGATTTCGGTTATGATGTCATGTACATATAAATATAGGTTTGTAAGATTTATATATATATGTCGGTTTTGTTATTATATTATAAGGTATACATTAGTTTGTATATTCATTGTTATAATTAATTTGATAGTTATAATACAAAGTTATACAGTGTTACAGTTAGTGTATATATATATGTATAGTTTTTAAAAAGTAATAGCTTACAAAGTTTATATTGTATGTTGGGATAGTTTTAGCTGTTTCGTGTATACTGTTATGTGTTTCCAGTGTATAGATTTGAAGGGAAGAAAATAGATATGCATATGTTGATATATAAAAGTTGTATAAGTGATTGTTATGTTATACACAGGTCTATATTGCATATAAATGGATACACAAGTTGTTGTTCACATATGTTCAGATTTTTGGTGGTTTCCTACGCATATATGGGTATATATCCTTTTGTTAGCAGTACATAAGGTTTAAGTATAGAGTTTATAATTTTTGAATAAATAACAACTTCATTTATATTCCTAGTATATTCTGTACGTGGGTCTACATAAGAGCTTTGAGTATATATTGATTTTAATGATTTAAAAATATAATTAAACATGAGTTATACATATATGTATATATAGTGGTATATATATGAGTTTATGTGAGTTGTTTGAGCCAAAGTTTAGTACAGCAAAGTATGTTATTTTGATTTTTGAATAGATATTGTTTTTGTATATTATATATATACTAGTCTGCATCTGTTCTTCTGTATTCTGATATATAGATATATGGAGGTTGATTTTTGATACGTATATATACCTTGCACTGTAATTTTATTATGGGTTGAGTATTACAAGTTTCTGGGCTCATAGATATCAGTTTCGTATGTTTGTTATAGCATGACTGTTTAAGTAAATGTTTGTTGTATATTTAGGTAAATTTATATTGGTTTTGAAAAAAAAATAATATTAAACGTAAGTATTGGTCTTTAGTATAATATATATTTATACCTTTGATTCTTGTTATTTGAGTTTTAAGAATAGTGATTTTTTTAAATTTTTTTATTTTTATTTTAATATTTGTCTTAAATTAAAATATTGAATTTTTTTTTTATAATGTTTATATTTCCAGTTTATATCAAAACTGATCTGATCCATTTTCATCAATTTCCGTTATCAGCTATATTCGTCAAATTCGTGCCAATCTTCCTTTGTGTTGGAAATCATCATTTGGATTGGGTAAATTTTGCAATTCCAATCGTAGCCTGTTGTGTTGTCTATTCTCTCTAACCTCGAAAGGTGAGCAATCACTCACGATTAATATTCTTATATTTATTAGATTTAATTTCAATTGAAACGTCAATTGAAATATGCTGCTGTTAGTTGTTTACATTGTTATATATGTCATCTTCTATATCTGTTCACCTGTGACACCTGACACCATTATCTGTTATTTATTATTGTTGATATTTGCCTGTTACTGTTGTTATTTTATTTTCATATCTGTTATCACTCTGCAAGTTCCCTGTTAGTATAGAATCACTATGGGTTGAAATGATACATACCCGAACGATCTGTAGAATAGGAGAAAATCGTTATGGGTTGAAATGATAAACCCAAGCGATTTTCATTGAATTGAATTTGGGATTTTGGGTTGAAAAGATATATACCCGAATATGTTTAAATTGCGGATTGAAATGATAAATATCCGTATCACTTGACCATAGGATAGAAAATTATATACAGGCACCGTTGGTCTATATATAAACGTTTTGAAAATGATTTCTATGGTTTTGAAAAGAAATATATGGTTTTGATAAATATTGATTTTAAGGATTTATTAAAGTTGATTTAATAAAGTTGATAAATAATAGGTTTAAGTATTTATTTAATATCTATATTTTCAAATATAGAATTTATAATGATTTGAAATTTGATTGAAATTATATTTATTTAAGAATTATACTTAAATAAGTTTGATATAAAATGTATGGAATTTGAAATTTAAAGAAGTGATTTATAACTTGAAATTTGAAAAGGTGACTTAAATGGATATTTCAAACGTATAAATATTTAAATGAGATATTTGTTTATTTAAATTGAAAAATTGAAATTGAAATCAAATGTTATGGAAATGTTAAGCTAATATTTCAAAACTAAATAATTGTAAAGTGAATCTGAGTTGTATATAAATTTATCGAACTTAGTTTTGAAATGTTGAATATTTAAAGCTTTGATATATATTAAAATTGAAATGGCTTATTTTATGGTTCAGATATGTATTTGAAATTGATAATTTGAAATGGTTTATTTAGAAGCTAAATCGAGTTGAAACGGATGATTTGTGATTTGATTTAAAATAAATTAAATTTTGGAATTCGAGTTAATTTGAATCGATTTGTGAAATTTAAGGAACTAATTTATTTTATAACGAAATTTTAATATCTAAACAGTTTAAAAAGGAAAGTGTAGGATTTCCAAAATACTGTGATTTCCAGACTATGATTTCAAAGCATTATAACTTTGGAAAATAATATGATTTTAAAAATGGATATATTTGAAGTGAAATGATATCGTGTTAAATTGGGTTTTGGAAATGATAATGATTTTGGTTTAAAGTATAAACTATTTTGAAACGACCACGGTGTTATAATAACGATTGGTTGGCAAAGAGACCGGGATCGGATATGGACATACTCTCTGTCGATACCGAAAACCACTTTGACAACCGTGTACGCGGTGGAGATTCCAGAATGAAGTAGGTTGGTGGCGACGTTCTTAAGGTATGTTACGTGGACCCAACTCCCGTGAGTTGGCAATAAGGTGGCTAAAACAGGAGCGATCTCGGACCAGTGAGGTAGCACCTCTTCTCGGACGCATTTCTTCGATATTATACTCTTACTTGTGATTTGACTAGATGGCCATCCTCCGATTGGGAATGTTGTTCGAGGTGGAACGGTAGTGGCTGCTATGCGTATCCATCAGTCCGTGTGCGTAATTGGTATATCTACCCTGGCATTGCCTAGTTGTGCCGTGTCACCTACCATACCGAGCTTTACTACGATTATGATTTTAAGATCCGACCGCGTTAAGGTTCTCCATCCCCTTAACGCTATTTTCCGATATGATTATACTTTACTTATTTAGACACTACTGTATATAGCGTATATTACTACATAGTAAATAGTTTAACGGATCCTTAGGGGATGGTTATCCCAAACATCCTTTAAGTTACTTGTATTTTTGTTGATATTTCACTTGAGTTGGATTTATTAATATAAGAATGTTAATCCTGACTCGAGTGTTTTGTGTTTTGCTTTATGCTCGGGTCAGACTGAGTGATACAGCATTTGAGACTCACCTTTGGAGTTGGAGCTTCGTTTGGAGATCCAGCTATCTATCGATCCTGCTTTCAGTTATTCCGTTGATTCCAGTGAAGTATTCAGATCTGGTATTTGATTATTGTATTGAGACATCTATTGTATTCGAGACCTCTATTGTATCTTGTTTAACTCTGTTATATACATATAGTAGCTTCATGAACTACTATCCTTTTGTTTCCGCTGCATTATTGTTATATTACTCTGTGTCTGTGATCTGTAATTATTTTATTTACTGTATATACTGAGTTTTACCAAATTTTAATTACAACGCGGTATTTTGAGCAATTCAACTCCGGCATGAGTGTCTACCTATACACTTATAATGGATGCGGATGGTTGAAAATACTGGGTCGTTACACAAACTAACGCGCATTTTATTAGGTCGCTTGACCTTATGTTGCGGAAAGAAAGACGAGTTACGACCTAAGTTAGGTCGCGGGAAGTTAGGTCGCGGGGAAGTATTACGACCTATGTTAGGTCGCGGAGAAGTGTTACGACCTAAGTTAGGTCGCTGGAAGATAGGTCGCGTGAAGAAGATGCTGTTGCTGAAGAATTTAGGTCGCTCAACTTTAGGTCGCTCGAAGATTTCCTGAAGCCGCTTCTTTTTAGGTCGCTCGACCTTATGCCGTTATTCTTTAGGTCGCTCAAGGGAGCCAACGACCTAGTACCGCATATGCTGCTTTGACTTAAATCGCGTGGAGTTTTAGGTCGCGTGTGTTGTACTTAGGTCGCGTGATGTAAAGATTGTAAGTCGTGTGTTCTTGTTGTATCTTGTATTTGTTAAGTCGTTATTTGTTAGGTCGCATGGCTTTGTTTTTAGGTCGTATGAGTTAGGTCGTAGGTCGCGTCTGTTAGGTCGTGAACGACCTATGTGTTGTCAGGAGTTGCGTATTGAGTTGTAAGCCTATATATAGGCGGGTGGTGTCATTTATAACTTTTAGTTGATTTTGAATAAAAACTTGTTTGTGTGCTTTGTGCCACTTCTCAAATCGGTAGTTGAGTGTGATCTCCTATCTCCACCTTCGGCATTCGAGTGCGCTCGAATCAACGATCGCTGAAGCCGATTCACGGTATCTAGTGTGCTAGATCAACGTACGAAGAATCGTAGATCTTTAAACACGGTATCGTGCGCGATCAATGTGTTTGAGATAGCTAGAATCCGGTATCTTTGGATCAACGGATTTGGGCCATTTGGTATCTTCAATTCCCCGATCGCTACTTTCACCGATTCATCATTTTTGATTTCCGCTGCTGCATCAAATATACTATAAACATGTTGATATATAGCGTGAGACAGGCGCTATAGAATAACTATTTTATAGCGGCCATACTACGCTATGAAATCATGCTCTTTTATAGTGGTTTTTTTGTGTTATAAATGTGCAATTCTTTTTTATAACATGTCGATATACAGCGTTTATCAAACTGCTATAGTTGTGTTTGATAGCGGCTATATGCTGCTATAAAAGACAGTTTTTCTTATAGTGAACTCTATTCATTCAGGGGTTAACTTAATTTATATTCACTATTTGGTCAGCCTAGCTGTTTATTCTACCCTTACTCCCCAAAATACAGTTATGGATCCATTACTTAGTGAACATATTTATAGAAGAAGCATATACAAAAATAATGCCAACCTCTTTGGTTTAATATCCTTGAAACCATTTCCCCTCGGAATTTGGTTAATCCCTTTAACCCATTATTTTTATCAAGGCAAGCTTCTTCAAAAACTCAAATTTAAAAGCATTTAAAAGATCTTTTATAATGCCATGGGCTTTACCTTTGAAAATTGAGATTGGGTTCTTTGTTTTGAAAACCAAGGCTTTCGAAACCTTAGACCTTTACTTTCTATACCATCACAAAACCTCTTTCGAAAGCATTCGAATCTTCTTTCCAAAACATTAAGCATAGGCTTTTCGAAACCATCAAAACATACTTTTCAAAAGTTTTAAAGTAATTCATAGAAGCATAGCTTCGAAACAATTTGAAAGTACCTCTTTCGAAACCATTTGAAAGTAACTCTTTCGAAACCATTGGGTTTTATCTTTTAAAAATAAATTTCATGTCAAAGGGAGTATAAGCGAAAGTACCCCTTTCGAAAACATTAACCTTTAAGTAAAAGTAATTGGGGAAAACTGATGGCTTCGGAACCATCCTTTCGAAATCATTAATCATTTAAGTAAAATATCTAGAAGGATGGCTTCGAAACCCTTTTCGAAGCCATTATCTTTGAAACCTTTATGGGGCTACTAGAGCCCTTTCGAAAACATTAGGAAGTGGCTTATTACATTTTTTAAAACAAAAACTACCTTTCGAACTCGTTGATGACTTCAATCCATTCAAAAGGCATAAAGACGACAGCATGGTTTCGACTGGGTTGAAATTACCCTTTCGAAAGCATTGATTTTAAAAACAGGGCAACCCATTCAAAAGCTATCTTTCAAACAAAAAGCAGGCAACCTCTTTGAAATCTATATTAAACCCTTTCGAAAGAATTCTTTTGAAAACAAGGCAAGTGGCATTTCTCTGAATAGTAAAACAAAGGCTTTGACCCCTTCGAAAGCTTGGTTTCGACTCCATACTTGCCTCCATTCTCCAATCCACTACGTACCAACGCATTGATACCTTGTGTATTGGTTTCGATTGGGTTGAGGCGGAAGTATAGGGACGAAAGGTAGCTATTGGAAGTGGCGAAACCATACTTCTGTACAAAAACTGTTTTATTGCCTTTTTAAGTAATTGACCTTTTACTAACCTGCCTATTTGTGAAAATTTAATTGGTTGCCAATATCTTTTCAAATTCTTTCATAAAAACTGCCGCATTCATTTCAGATCTAAATAAAGATAATAAACAAAGAAGCCCTTCCCTTAAGCAAAACAATTAGAACATTTAAGTCCTCCGAATATATATTAATTTAATTTCCATAGTAAATTACATAGGAAAAATCCCTAAAAATTATAGAAATTCACTTTTAATACATTATCCAACATATGTAAAATTCAGACCCAAAATCTATCATATAATTACCGAAATTGATTTCTATACCCAATTATTCATATTCTCCTTCGAAAATTCATAATAAATTCTCCATAGCTTGGAAAAATTATTAAAATTAATGCCCATCTCCAAAATAATGTTTTACATAATATACCAATTCCTCATTGCATTCGAAATTCGGAAAATACGATTTTGACCTAAAATGGAATTAAATATTTATTAAACAACTTGTTTGATTCAATCATATCATAAATCCATGCATATCATCATTAAAAATCATCATAAGGTTTTAAACATAAAACCCAAAATCGTATGCTCTTTAAAAACGAAAATAGAAATGGTTTTGATTATTATTCACCTTGATTAGGATAAGGAACTTGAGATTTGATCTTTAATTAATTCTCCTTGCTTTATTCCTTAGCTTTCGTTGGATTTTTCTCTTCTCTTACCCTAAGTTATGGCCGACTTGAGCTTTTTGTTTTACGTTTTAAAATCTTCGATTATGAACGTGTAGATTATGTGAACAAGGTTTTAAGGTTAATAGGATTGTGCGTGCGGCTATTACCCATAATGCCCTTGTTTTATTCTCTTATTAGTTAATTTATAAAAACATTTTCATAATCCATTCTTGTTTAATTAGCACGACCTCTAAATAAATTTTCAAATCTCACTCCCCTTATCACACTAATATTTATATTATTCTATTTAATTTATCTAATTAAATCTCCTGAATAATGTTATTTAAAATTAGGGGTGTTACAGGCTCCCCTCCTTAAAGAATTTCGTCCTCAAAATTCAGTAAGGACTAAATACTAAACATAGCAATCATCTGTAATAGCTCCTAACTACCATACTAGCTTAACTAACTAGAAACAGTCTATATAAAGCAAATACAGAACATACCCTCATAGCAGATCATGATAAGTATCTCTAATCATGTCTTCTGACTCCCAAGTACAGTCCTTCTCATTGTTGCTCCACTGAACTTTCACTAACTTTACTGTCTTGTTTCTTAACCTCTTCTCATCTCTCGCTACAATCTGAACTAGTTGTCTAACAAAAGTCAAATTCGGTTCTACTATCAAATCTTCCAACCCTGTTGGAGGAATAGTAGTCTCTGGATCATGCATATATTTGCGAAGATGAGACACATGGAACACATTATGGACTCCTGCCATACTGCTCGGCAACTCTACTCTATATGAGAGCTTTCCGATCCTCTCTGTAACTTGGAACGGACCAACATATCTCGGTGCCAGTTTCCCAGACTTTCCGAATCACACTACACCCTTCATCGACGATACCTTAACGAAAACTCTATCTCCAACTGAGAATTCTAGATCTTTACGCCTCTGCATAACTCTTCTGTCTAGACTGAGCTTCTTTCATCCTTTCTCAGATCAACTCAATCTTCTCTATCGTCTCTCTAACCAGATCTGGACCCAAGACTAATCTGTCTCCAGTTTCCAACCAATATGCTAGTGATTTACACGACCTTCCATACAAAGCTTCAAAAGGTGCCATTCTCATACTAGTTTGATAACTATTATTATAGGAAAACTCCACTAAGTGTAGGTGATCTTCCCAAGATCCACCAAAGTCTAATACATAAGCTCTTAGTAAATCCTCGAGTACCTTATCGACTCTCTCTGTCTGCCCATCCGTCTGAGGGTGATACGCAGTACTCATCTTAAGCCTGGTACCTAACACATCCTATAGGCTATTCAATAATTCACTAGTAAAAAAAGCATCTCTATCACTGACTATACTACTAGGAATTCCATGCAGTCTAACTATTTTCTTTACGAACAATTTAGCTAAAACAGGTGCTGTCCTGGTTGACTTAACTGGAATGAAATGGGCACCCTTGGTCAACCTGTCCACCGTGACTCATATACTTTCATTTCCTCTACTCAACCTTGGCAACCTGTCTATAAAATCCCTGGATATTGAATCCAATTTCCAAACCGGTATCTCCAGAGGTTGAAGCAACCCACTCGGCTTCTGATGTTCGGCCTTCACTTGTTGATAGTTTGCACACTGCCTAACCCGCAAGCCAACATCCTTCTTCATACCTTCCCAACAAAAGCTCCTCTACATATCTTGATACATCTTGATTGCTCCAGGATAATTCATAAATTTGGATCGATGACTTAAAGAATTTCTTTCTTCAAGTCCTCAACATTCGGAACACACAACCGTCCCTTCTTTCTCAACCATCCCCTCTGGTCAAGACTAAAATCTTTTAGATCATCGATCTCAGATCAAAACCCAAGCCTTTTTATCTTCTCGGCTAATAATGGATCCTCTTTCTACTTAGAAGCAATTTTTTCGATCAGCAATGGTTGAACTTCCAAATAGGATAACATGGTGGTGCTCTGACTAGAACTAGCAATCGATCTTAACTGCAAGTAGACAAAGCTTCTAAATCTTTCCATTCTACAAACATAGCTAACACCACATTCTGATGTCTTCTGCTAAGAGCATCTACTACCTTATTTCCTTTTAAATGTGTATACTCTATACCAAAATCATAAGCAGCTAAAAACTCCAACCACCTTTGCTGTCTCATATTCAACTCCTTCTGAGAGAATAAATACCTTAATGACTTATGATCTTTGTGTATCTCAAATCTCTCCCCTAAGAGATAATATCTCCAAATTTTCAACGCGAAAATCCCCACAGCCAATTCCAAATCAGGAGTAGGATATCTCACTTCATGCGGTCTAAGCTGTCGTGAAGCGTATGCAATGACTTTACCCTTCTGCTTCAACATAGCTCCTAGTCTGGTCCGCATGCATGGTATACACCACTAACCCTTGGTTTTCGACTGAAACTACTAACACAGGTGCATTGGTCAATAAATGCTTTAACTTAAGGAATGCTTTATCACATTTGTCAAACAAGACAAACTTCACGTCCTTCTTGGTTAATTTAGTCAAAGGTGCTGCTATCCGCGAGAAATCCTTAATGAATCTCCAGTAATACCCAGCAAGTCCAAGAAAACTTCTAATCTCAGTCAACATCTCTGGTCTCTTCCAGTTATTAACAACTTCGATCTTATCTAGATCGATTGATAAGCCCTTCTTTGAAACCACATAACCAAGAAACATAACCTCTTTCTTCCAGAAATGACACTTGGAAAACATCGCTTTCAGCTGATGCTACCTCGGCGTCTCAAGCACTACTCTAAGATGATCTTCATGCTCTCCTTCATCCTTCGACTATACTAAAATGTCATCTATAAACACCAATACGAACCTATCCAAGTACTCTCAGAAAACTCGATTCATCAGATCCACGAAGAAAGCTGGTGCGTTCCTTAACCTGAATGGCAGTACTAACAACTCATATGAACCATACCTATTCCGAAACACTGTCAACGGAATACTATCCTTTGCCACTCTTAATTGATGGAAACCTGTTTCCAAATCCAATTGGGAAAATACTTTGGCTCCACATAACTAATCAAATAGATCGTCCATTTTTGGCAAAGGATACTTATTCTTAACCGTCTTCTCGTTCAACTTACGATATTCGATACACATCCTCAATGACATATCTGGTTTCTTCATGAATACCACGTCCACTCCCTAAGGCGAACTATTTGGTCTAATAAAATATCTCCCTTTTTGTTCCTCTAATTGCACCTTCAATTCCTTCATCTCGGTCGATGCCATCCTGCTAGGTGATCTACTAACAGGTTCTACTCCTGGTACAAAGTCTATACGAAACTCAACGGCTTGTTTCGGTGGTAGTCCTGTAACTACCTCAAACAAATCTACAAACCATCTGGCTACTCGAACCTAACTTAACTCTTCTTCCACTTCCATAGCTCTCAACAAAGCACAAGCACCTTGATCAGAATTCTTCACTGAGAATTTTATTCGGTTATGACTATCAGGGTGGCTTAGTGATATTTCCTTATCATGGCAAAACATCCTAGCCTCATATTTAGCCAACCAATCCATACCCAAAATGATTCCAAAATCTACAAAATCAAAAAAATACAGACTGCATGCAAACCTATGACCTGACAAATCAAGTTCTAATTGGTCACATCTCATCCCTAGAGTTGCATACCCTCCTATCAGATTTGCAACCCTTAAGGAAGTAACAAGGTATGTGGGTTCTAAACATAACCTATCAACCAAACACTGAGATATAAATGAATGTGATGCACCAGTATCAAATAGTATCCTAACTGGTGTACTCTGAATCAAAAGCGTATCTTCCATTACAGTCTTTCCTTTCTCAGCAACAGTTGGCCTAGCAGACGATGGTCCAACGGCAAAGACTTTTCCCTTGTCTGCCCTAGCTGGCTCTGGACACTGATTCTTATAACGCCCAACCTAGTCATAGTTAAAGCACTTCACATCCTTCTTGTCTGTGGCCTTCTTCCCCTTGCATGTTCGACATTCATAAGCATAATGACCCTTCTAATCACATTTAACGAAAACCAGGTTAGCTTTTGCCTTCTTGGCAGCTTCTCCCTTCTGGGTTCCCTTTTTCTTAAAGAACTTCCTCTTATTTCCCAGAAAACCCTGGGTTTCAACTGGCTTTTCCTTCCTGCAAATAGCAAGCATTTCCTCTTGCAGATTGCCATCTCCACAACAACATTGCAATGATCACGGAGATGTGACAGGGTCGCCCTAGCAATCTTGGGTCTCAATCCCCGAATAAACTTCTCATTCCTCTTGATTATAATGTCAATGGTAGCATACTCATATCTAGATAGCTCATCAAACTTAGTAGCATACTAAATTACCGATATCTCTCCCTATACCAAATCCATGAACTTTCTCAATAATGCCGACTTAGCAACTTTAAACAAAAACCTCTGCTCGAATCTCCTTCGAAATTCTACCCAAGTCAACTCTTTCTCAGGAACTCTGGCAGTAACACTATTCCACCAATGAAGCGCCGCTCCCTGCAACTATCTGGAGGCTAGTCTCCTCTTTTTCTCATCATTCAAACCTAAGTCAGCGAAGATTCTCTCGCAATGCAACAGCGAATTCTCAACTTCTATGGCATCCTCCATTCCCACAAACGGCTTCCCACCAAGACTGGTATAATCTTTGCTCAACTTAGCATAATTATTCCCAATTGGAGCCATAGGATTATCTCCTATAACATTCCCAGCAACTCCAAAAGCTGCTCCTGCTTGCATTAGATTGACGAAGAACTGATACATCATCCCCTATCCACTGGTGGATTTCCAACACCCATGTAAAGACCCGTAAATTTTAGTGGTTTATTAATTTAATTAATTGAATTTTTTTGTGAAATTTTTAATAATAAAATTTTGAAATATAAACTTGATATTCGGGATACGTCTAATTAAACATAGCAACTGGTAAATTTTCATCTGATAATATGGAAGTTTATTTTCTGCTGTAATTTTATTTCAATTCAAATCAGTTAATATTTGATGATAATAAAATGTTTTCCAAACCTGAATATTTTTCTATAGAAAATTTGTAAATCATCTTCTAAGTGAGATGTCATATTTCGTTTCTCCAAATTTTGACTGCTATTGCTCCGTTTATCTTATTTTCGACAGATTTGCAGCATTTTCGGTACTGAATATCGAATTTTGATAGGATGGTCATGTCACTGATATTTGTATACCGTTTTGATCGTCTCGTCGTGCTGATCTCTGCGGTATATTCAATTCCGTGTTTTGGATTTCCGATACCCGGCGATCTCTATGAAATGGACAACCGTATCGGTACGTTTCTAAAGTCTTTTGATTCCTGGTAACTTTTTACTTTCCACCGTGTTTATGAATGGACACTAGTTTTCAATATTCTTCAGAATTCGATTTGTGACTTTTGTTATTCCTTTTTTGGATAATATTTTTGGTTGTTGCTTATTTTAAATAAAAATATACACATTAGTATTCGAACCAGCCTTTTCTTCTCCCTTCACATAAATTTAGCCTGCTCAGATCCCAAATCTACCCACAGCCACATAGCTTCGCCTAAACGCCACTGCGTCCTCCACCTTCCACCACCGCACACGCGCAGTCAAGTGCCGAACCACCCTGCAGCGTCCCATCCCCATCACAGTCTCTAGTCGGCTGTTT
This sequence comes from Allium fistulosum, assembly GCA_030737815.1. NCBI lineage: Eukaryota > Viridiplantae > Streptophyta > Magnoliopsida > Asparagales > Amaryllidaceae > Allium > Allium fistulosum. The sequence goes on along the minus strand of CM060906.1, from coordinate 98,384,508 downwards.
TCCCTCTCCACAACTGGCGATAGTTCCTCTCCCATCTGGTCGAACATGTGTTGTTGAGGTATATATCTATATGATATAGTTTACATATAAATATTTGTTTATATATATATATATATATTCGCTTATATATATGTATGAAAATATATGATGTTATAAAATGTTACCTTATAATAGTTTTTTTTATCTATATCAATATGTATAAATGTATGTGAGTCGTATATACTTATATAGTAATTTATATAGAAAGTATGCATAAGTTTGGGTTTCTAAATTTTATATGAATTTCACTAAGAGAAAAAAATTATCTATATATATGTATTAAATATTGAAGATATGTTACTGTATGTTTATGAAAGTAATATTATGTATATATATTACTTAGGTGGTAGTCTTATTATATGTTAGATATATATACTTATACAGTTGTGTATATAAAAGCTCTGTAGTTATATATATATTCTGAATGCTACTTTGTTTCCTTGTCTTATATTTTATAGATGTATATGTTCTGTTTTAAATAAAGTTATATAAGTTACTTACATTTTTGCTGTATAGATGTGTTAGCTTACTAAGCATATAAGATATATCACTACAACAAAAACACCCTTTAATAGCGTTGAAAAAACGCTATTATAGGCTACGATAGCGTGTTTTGGTACGCTGTATATTAACATGTTGTTATAGGTCAGTGACCTATAATAGCAACATAAAAAACGCTATAAGAGACGCTATGGAAAAGGACTTTTCATAGTGGTTTAAAAGTGCTATAAACATGATTTGTAATAGCCTTGAAAAATCGCTATGAAGTAAAACTATAGCGTTTTTATGAATGCTATATAACAATAAGTTGCCATACATACGAAATATACAATAGCGTCCAAAAACGCTATACAAAACAAAATTCAACAGCGTTTTGGGCTGCAATCGTAAATTGTATGCATAAATACAACTACTTTTTATAGCGTTTAGCTGTCTTTTACAGCATTGTTTATTTGCTATGAAAACTGTTTATAGCACTATCATAATGTTGTAGTATATTAAAACTGGGAAAAACCATCTTTCCATAGCATAGTTAAAACGCTATAAGTTTTTATCATTGCTGCTACATACATTCCAGCTTACAATTTACAATTCTATGAATATATTATAAAATTTCAAAAAAACACAATTATCACATTGTGATGTCCGTAATCAAATGGAGACATAAGCCAAACCACAATATATATATCCATAATATTTCATAAACAAAGTTTCAAACATTAAATATTTGTGATCTAAAAAAAAAAACAATAACAACCGTAGCTAACCAAAACGATACATACTAAAAGCAAAGATATACGTCAATACAAAATACATTAATCCAAGCTTTAGACCGATTTGAAAGAGAATGAATGCAGCAAAATAATTTTTCCTCCCTTGCAACTTGTAGTAACCCCGGTATCATCATACAGCATCTGTCAAAACATAGCACATAGGTTATTTTTCAACCTAAACATCATCCGCCTACTAAATGAACTCAGCCTACTAAATGAACTCAGCCTATTAAATGAAGCACATAGGACTGTATATGAGCTGATTGAGCTCATGAACTCAGCCTACTAAATGAACTAGTATATGAGCTGAGAATACTTTAGTCGAAAAAAAGAAAGAAAAATCAAAATCAAAATTTTGATCATGCAAATAGAAGAATAATATGACTCTCCTAACGATATTATGCTAGTCCAATGATATCGAGGGCTGATCTTAGTGCTAGTCAAATGATATTGAGGGCTGATCTGCCATCATATTTAGGGTGCAGCTACAGGGGCCACATATTTAGCTCAAACACAAATTTCTTTATGACCAAGCTTAATAAATAAAGAAATAAGTATTTAAGTATAAATTAACATTTAACTCATCAACACAATCAAAAAAAACCATGGATCGGTAAGTTGATATGGCATGGGAAAAAATATTCTTAGGAGCAGCTGAATGAATGGTGTGGCAATTATAGTTATAACATCAAACAACATAAATACTTGCATAATATGAAGCAGTAAAAAAAATAGTATACCTGATATGCCTTAAGCTTCTCCCTTCCACGACATCGACCTCGCTGCTTACCATTACTAACCTGCAAACAATCAAACACTAATATAACCAATCACAAACTGCACTTCCATCAAAGCCAAACTTCCATCCTCATTCTCCTACAACCAAAACCATCCACCTACATGACCATTTTATCCTCTATTAAGATGTCGTGGATTTGAAAAATAGTGCTTTGAGACCAACTGGAAAAATAATCTAGTGTCTGCAAAATTACGGATAGCTAGATGAAAATAATCTTGAATTAATATTCATAGACACATAAATCGAAGTAAATGTGTAAGAAGAAGGAAAAACTACCTGTACATTTTCCAGGAATTAGAATTTGATTCAAAAAGTGAAGGTGGGATAGAACTGAAGTATCTAAGATTGCACAATGGAGTGGAAAGGAAACCCTGATTCATTTCATCGAATAAAGGCCTGGTGATGCATCTCCAATCCCCATTAATGGTCCAAATATTTCTGAATGAACATACCTTAAGTCTCAATATTTTTTGGAAAGTTGTAATTGCTCATGCTGCAAGGGGTCACACTATAGCTAGAGCCTCTAGATATAATGTTAACTCTCTTTCCTTTTACTTGTTCTAATGCATTCAAAATGCATTTACCATGGCACATATGCATCGAACATGGTAGTGAATGAGACAGGCTGACATATCAAATAAGACATGTTAAAGAGTCGCCATACTCGATCATCAAGAGCCATTAGAGCATAATCACTATGTTCTAACTTATAGTTTCAATTAGAAATTAAGTATCCAAATTCTCCAAGTAATTGAATTCAATTTAAACTGTATTGATTTTGGATGAAAATGTAAATAACAGAATAAGACAAAAGGAGGTGGGTGGAAGTAACTTCACCACGCAATAGAAGAAATAAAGTTGGTGGGTTTTCATTTGATGGATGTTGAAGAACAAATTCCTCAAGCACTTTACTGAACACAAAATACTTTTTTTTTTGAATCTGGTGATCGAGTTCATGTATGGTTCCCATGTAAGATTAGTTAAACAATTCATATGCAGTAGAGTCCTAAAACCATAAAGAGAAGTATGGTAACTCAATATTGAAATACCATTATCTATTAGTTGAAAATGTATGCGAAATTACTGATTACCAGGAAGAACCTTTAATGCACGCATGTACACTTCAACTGCAGAATCAAAAGAACCATTCTTTGCATGCCATGTAGCATAATCAAACCAAATATCAGGGTAATGACACAAATACATCAAGCACTGCATAGTAAAATAGAATAAAACATAAAAGAAGATACAAAGAGAATGACATGAGTTGAAATAGATAGGGTTCCCTCTGAGTGTAAGGTGTGTGAGCACACATGTGTGTTTTGGAAGAAATTATACAATACAAATATTGTAGTATCGATAAAAGCATAGCACACAGTTATGTAATACCTACTCACAAGCGAAGATAATGCGCCTATTAGCAAATGCACTATCAATCCTTTGTGGGTTTCCTCTGAAAGAATGAGATTGCATTAGCGTATAAGGAGTAAAACCACGAGTTTGTTAGACGACTATTACATAAAGCATATGTTCTAGCCAAATATCTGTGAGTACCTCATTTATGAAAACCCTTTCAAGAACAATTACAGCTAACCTTTTCAATTAACATGAAACATGGAGTAAGAATCATGTTATTTAAAATTACTACACCAAGCAACAAATATCGGCGTAATATCCAACATTCAAGAGTGTAAAAAGTGTATCAAATGTTGCAAAAGTAAATTAATTCAATGCAACTTGATTGTTGATCCATATATTTTAAAATGGAAATGAAGTGGATTATTGATGGAAAAAATCTCTAATCGAAGAACTCTGTGGATCAGTCACCTTATGGATAATTTTTTCCAATTGCGTTGATCTATATTTCCCTAGCGTATGAAATTGATTGGGGCCGCATTCTAACTATGAACACATGGTACATGAGTGCATATGTAAAACAATTCAAATTAATTGATTGTTTATCCATACCTCGATATTATAAATCAACTTGAATGGAGTGTATCATCCATGAAGTGACTGATCTGTGAGAATTAGTTTCTGCTAGAGCACTCTCCTACACATGCATGAAAAGAAACATGCATGTATTATGCACATAAGGAGAACTATTAATATTTCAATTATTGGATCGTATGAAGAAAAAAATCATCAAGTGAGAACAATTTAATTTTCTTGCAGACGTCCAAATATAATTTAGCACTGGCTATTCATTACAAAATAATATGCCGGCTGCAAAAGGTTAGACCATATATATATGGAACATATTACTTCAGTTTCCACTACTAAACTCAAATTACCCGTGAAGAATTATGATAGTGCATAAAAGATCTGTAAAATAAATAAACAAACAAAGAAATAAATAAAAGAAAATGAAAAAGGAGTAGTCTCTCTATACCTTAATTTATACCTCCTTTTTTTTACAGGAACAAAAAAAAGAAAAAAAAGAGCTATATGTCCTCATATTTGTAGCTTCTTTTTGTGGGTTATATAGCTTACTATATAAATAATAAATAGTTGCATCAACACATAAAACTAGACTTTACCGGAGAAAAAGTAGATAACCTAAAAATGTTTTCATGAAACCAATAAACCACCAATCAATGAATTTGAACCTTATAAGTTTAGTATAGTGTTCCTAAAGTAAAAGAAAAGGTGAGAATCCCATACATGGGGCTCTCGTTTAAGAGAGGGTCTTGCACAAATCGCCAAAGAATACAAATGGTAAGTATTTAACATATTTCTGGAAGCCTACTACTACACAGAAAAAACACATAAGTTCATAATACTATGAAGTCGAGTTATTACTTTAGATGCAAACAAGATGAAAGAAAAAAACAAGTTCTCTATATTAGCAGCTTCTAATATATGGGTTATTCATTACACAACTGCATTTGATTCTAAGTAAACACTTAAAATAATCATCTATAGCTGAGTAGTTCATAACTTGGTTAATACGAAGGTCCGCCAAAAATCGAAATTTCCAAGCATAAAGTAAATTGATTTATAATAAATAAATGTTTGTTGTTTTGAATCATACTAAACAATCAAACTTGCTTGATTAAACTATAACATGTGTAGATCTAAGTTTAAAACAAATAAATAAAATTAAAAAAAATAACAACACTTCCTTACTTCTCAAATGCCAGGTATTTCTTCCATGCTATCCATTGCTGCTCTTCCTTGTTTGAACCAGTTGGTGGTATTGCCAACATATTCTAGTCAATATCATCCACGTATTTCTTCAATTCTCTGTAGACAGCTCTTGCACTGTTATATTTTGGCTGCCATTCCGAAATTAATCCTTTTACCGGGGCAATACTAACCGAGTTCTCAGAATTTTCGTATTCTTTCCAAAGTTGTTCGATGTGATGAGTATGAGTCACAATTGCTTTTTGGTAACCTGGAGCTGTTAATTAATCATCAAAAACTTGTCAAAAATCAACATATACATATAGGCAAACACAAATATTATGTGTAGCTATATCATTTTATTATGAACATAACTGCAAACACAAAAATCAACCTGTAACTACTTGCTGAAGCCCTAAAATTTTGTCTACAAACAAAAACCATCAACCATTTCAAATTTGGGGAATCAATCAATCCCCACACTCAACTTTCCACTAAAAAGCAGAAATTGAAAATTATACCTAGAAGTGTCAAATTCGGTATTCAAGAAGGCGGTTCAGCGAAGTAGAGGAATCGTGCTTCTGCAAAGTTGAGAAATCATGCTTTAGCGATGTTGAGGAATCAAGGGTTAGCAGGTTGGACAATGGATGAAAGGTCGTGAACAAGTGAAGAGGGTAAGTTAGCAGGTCTCATTATTTTGGATTTTGGATTTTGGAAGTGAAGTAGAAAGAGGGGTTCTTGGCGGAATAGAAATACGAAGGAGGGAAAAGTAGAATTGTACCGCCAGTTTTTTTGTTTTGTTAATGATAGCGTGAACACGAGCTGTGTTTTAGCCTACTTGGCTGCCAATTAACTAACCATAGCAAGTCAAGTTTTCGTGCTATCCATCCTTGCTATTAATTGAACATTTTCTTGTAGTGTATTGAGTTCTGTATGGGTTGCTTTTATACAATATGTTCACATTTACATGTTTATATAAGTCAGTTTGTCGTGTACATTGCTGTGAAATATAAGTGTACAGGTTTATGCTATATGGGTTTATAAATTGGATTTATAGCAATATTTATTTCTCATTGTGTGTGTATATATATATAAAAGTCTATGTTAGTTGATATATGTAGTTTGTGAGTATATGGGTTTTGTATTATTAAATTTAAATTATAATACATTTGAGTATTTTTATAATATTTTGAAACAGTAGATGTATGCACATATACATGTTTAGATTGGTGCTTATACATAGGTGTGGATATATCTTTGTTTATAATATGTATTTCCTTTTTAGAAATATTGTATACATTTTTGAAATCTGATAGATATGTATATAATGTTTGTGTTGTCTTTTGAGTAGTGTACATATGATAATATACTATTCATTTAAATATTGATTTTGAAATTTTATAGTATTTTCAGTGTATTTGTCTTAAATTTAAATATAAAAAAATACATATATAATAATATATATATATTTTAGTTTATATCAAAAATAATTTGTTTTTTTCATCGATCCCTATTATCAGCTTTGCTCGTCAAATTCGTGCCAATTTTTGCTTTGCTTGGATTTGTAACTCAATTTCAGTGTCCGTATCAGTATGCGTATCCATACCATCTCATGTTTTCTCTAGCCTCGAAAGGTGAGAAATCACTCACGATTAACGTTCTTACATTTATTAAATTTGATTTTAATTGAAACGACAATTGAAATATGCTGCTGTTAGTTATTTACATTGCTATATATATGCCACTATCTATATCTGTTCACATCTGACACTATTATCTGTTATTTATATTGATGATATATGCCTGTTATATTATTATCATATCTGTTATCACTCTGCAAGTTCCCTGTTAGTATAGAATTCACTATGGGTTGAAATGATACATACCCGAACGATCTATAGAATAGAAGAAAATCGTTGTGGGTTGAAATGATAAACCCAAGCGATTTTCATTGAATTGAATTTGGGATTGCGGGTTGAAAAGATATAGACCCGTATATATTTTAAATTACGGATTGAAATGATAAATATTCATATCACTTGACCATAGGATAAAAAATTATATACAGACAACGTTGGTCTATATATATATATATATATATTGGAAATGATTTCTATGGTTTTGAAAAGAAATATATGGTTTTAATAAATATTGATTTTAAAGATTTATTAAAGTTGATTTCATAAAACAGATATATTATATGTTTAAGTATTTATTTAATGTATATATTTTCAGATATAGAGTTTACAATGATTTAGGTTGGAAAGATAAATTTGAATTTGATTTGAAATTATATTTATTTAAGAATTTTACTTAAATAAGTTTGATTTGAAATTTATTAAATTTGAAATTTAAAGATATGTTTTATAACTTGAATTTGATTAAAAGTGATTTAAATGAATATTTCAAACTATTACAAATTTAAATGGGATATTTTGTTTATTTAAATTTGTAAATTGAAGTTGTATTTAGATGTTATTGAAATGATTAAGTAAATATTTCAAAACAAAATAATAGTAAAGTGAATTTGATATATATGAAATTATCGAATTTAGTTTTGAAATGTTGAATATTTAAACCTTTGAAATATATTGAAATTAAAATGGCTTATTATATGGTTCAAATATGTATTTGAAATCAATAATTTGAAATGGTTTATTTAGAAACTGAATCGAATTGAAATTGATGATTTGAGATTTGATTAAATTTGAATTTTGGAATCCGGGTGGATTTGAATCGATTTGTGAAATTGAGGAAGTTATTTTTATATAAAGTAATTTTAAAATATATCTAAAACTATTTATATTTTACTTTATAAATTATTTTAATATAAACTATTTTAAAATAAATCATTTTTCAATATAAATTATTTTATTATAAACTATTTTAACTTATAACTATTTTATATAAACTATTTTATTTTATAAACTATTTTATTATATATATACAAATTTTGACATCTAAACTGTTTAAGAGGAAAATGTTGTATGTTCCAAAAAATGATATGATTTCAAAGCTACGATTTCAAAGTGTTATAAATTTCAAGGTTTTGATTTCCAAAGTGTTTTGATTTTTAAAGACTTATAACTTTGGAAAGTGATATGATTTTTGGGAAATGGATATATTTGAAGTGAAATTTATTTGGTTTTGGAATGAAAATGATATTTTGGTTTTGAAGTATAAACCATTTTGAATAGACCGCGGTGTTATAATAACGTTTGGTTATTAAAGAGACCGGGATCGGATATGGGCATACTCTCTGTCGATAACGAAAACCACTTTAATAACTATGTACGCGGTGGAGATTCCAGAATGAAGTAGGATGGTGGTGACGATCCTAAAGGTATATTTACGTAAACCCAACTCCCATGAGTTTGCATAAGGTGGCTAAAACAGGAGCAATTCCGGGCCAATGAAGCAGCTCCTCTGATCGGACACACTCCATCGTATGCCATTCTCTTACTTTATGATTGATTTGGTGCGCACTCTTGATTCGGGAGTGTTGCTCGAGGTGGGCGATTGTTGCGGCTCTGCGTTACCACCAGTCCGGATGTGTAATTGGTATATCTACCCTAGCATTGCCTTGTTGTGCCGTGTCACCTACCCTAGCGTGCTTTACTACGAGTTTGATTTGTGTCGTACGTATGGAGTATCCTCTAGTAGCCCCAGTTTACGGGGTATTACGGTACTGTATAGACTATTGGCACACCTAAAAATGTGTTAAGGTGGAAAATGTAAAGCCTTAACGCTATTTTTAAATAGTATACTTTACTGTAGACATTATTATAATAGTGTATATTACTACATAGTAGATAGTTTAACGGATCCTTAGAGTATGGTTATCCCAAACATCCTTTAAGTTACTTGTATTTCAGTTGATATTTCACTTGATTTGGATTTATTGATATAAGAATGTTAATCTTGACTCGAGTGTTTTTTGATTTGCTTTACGCTCGGGTCAGACTGAGTGGTTCAGTGTTTGAGACTCACCTTTGGAGTTGGAGCTTCGCTTGGAGGTCCAGATATCTATCTAGATTCTAGATATTCAGTTGATTCCAGTGATGTATTTTGATCTTGTAGTTGACTATTTTATTGAGACATCTATGTATTCGAGACTTCTGTTGTATCTTGTTTAACTCTGTTATATATATAGTAGCTTCATGAACTACTATTCTTTTGTTTCCGCTGCATTATTGTTATATTACTCTGTTTCTATGGTTCTGTGATTATTTATTTACTGTATATGCTGAGATTTGCCAAATTTAAATTAACAATCTGGTATTTTGAGCAATTCAAATCCGACTTGTATGGATGCGAATGGTTGAAAATTTGAGGATGTTACAACCCACATTGGCATCTTCATTTTGATTAGCATTATCCTGTCGACCCGGGTTCCTCCTGGTGGGTCGAGCATTTCCGTTTGTTGTGGTGCTTCCTCCATCGAGATTTCCTCTTCCATTTCCTGCCTCCATATCTTCTTCTCTCGTAAATCTTCATACGAGCCTTAGTAAGATACAGAAGAACGGTCTAAGATAAAAAGGAAAATGTACTTACACACACACACAGATATATATATATATATATATATATATATATATCAAATACAAGTACATTACTATAGCGTTAACCCAAACCCCGATCTTATTTTCTGATTCATTAGATTATGTTTTGAAAAATCTTTTAGACTCAAATCTCTTTTAAGTTTTCATAAACCTATGCTCTGATACCATCTTGTAACAACCCCCACTTGGAGGCCTAAAACTAACGGCTATGGATGCTACAGTCATCCATAGTTATTAATCCTCGGCGACCGAATATGATTGGTTATTCTACCTTTATATCCACTACTGGGTTAGCCTAGCTGGTTATTCTGCCATTACTCCCCGAAATACAGTTAATGGGTCCATTACTTATTGAATATATTTATAGAAGAAGCATATACAAAAATAATGCCAACCTCATTGGTTTACTACCCTTAAAATCATTTCCCCTGGAATATGGTTAATCCCTTTAACCCATTATTTTTATCAAAGCATGTTTCTTCAAAAACTCTAATTTAAAAGCATTTAAAAGCTCTTTTATAATGCCATGAGTTTTACCTTTGAAAATTGAGATTGGGTCCTTTGTTTTAAAAACTAAGGCTTTCGAAACCTTAGACCTTTACTTTCGAAACCATTACAAAACCTCTTTCGAAAGCATTCAAATCTTCTTTCCAAAACACTAAGCATAGGATTTTTGAAACCATCAAAACATACTTTTCGAAAGTATTAAAGTAATTCATAGAAGCACAGCTTCGAAACCATTTGAAAGCACCTCTTTCAAAACCATTGGGTTTTATCCTTTAAAATAGCTTTTGGGTCAAAGTGAGTATAAGCGAAAGTACCCCTTTCAAAACCATTAACCTTTAAGTAAAAGTGATTGGGGAAAACTGATGGCTTCGGAACCATCCTTTCGAAAGCATTAATCATTTATGTAAAATATTTGGAAGGATAGTTTCAAAACACCTTTTGAAGCTATTGCCTTCGAAAACTTTATGTGGCTACTAAAGCCCTTTCGAAAACATTGGGAAGTGGCTTATTACATTTTTAAAACAGAAACTACCTTTCGAACTCGTTGATGACTTCAATCCATTCGAAAGGCATAAAGACAGCAGCATGGTTTCGACTGGGTTTAAATTACCCTTTCGAAAACACTGATTTTAAAAACAAGGCAACCCATTCGAAAGCTACCCTTTTGAAACAAAAAGGCAGCAACTTCTTCGAGAGCTATATTAAACCCTTTTGAAAGCATTCTATTGAAAACAAGGCAAGTGGCATTTCTCTGGATAGTAAAACAAAGGCCTTTGTTGGAAATGTGGATTACGGATCTTAAGGCTGGTTTGACACTAGAGGGTGGGTGAATAGTGTTTAATGGATTTTATGGAAATTTTGAAATCTTTTGAAATTAAACATAGACAAATGCAATTCACAAACACAGAGACAATCACAGAATCAAACACATATGCAAATAGTAAATAAAAAGCAGTAAAGGAAAGAACATACCGGAATTTGATACTGGTTCGTAGTTACCCTACATCCAATCCCATAAAATTTCTTGTGCAGATTTCTTTTCAAATATAATGTCGATATTACAACCTCGATTTCAAGGCCACGAGATACACCTTCCTGTCTTCGAGTCTAGGGCAAACTCTCTTGATTTAACCAGGCTACAATCACACCCAATTGATTTACGGACTACAATCACACCCAATTGATTCACGGGCCACAATCACACCGTTTCAAATAACACTTTGATAGATAGAGAGACTCGATACACTTCTTTGATTACAAATGATCCTATAACTCCGAATAGCGCTGAGATCTTTGAGAGAGAGTGATATAGAATCAAACTAGAGATGATCGAGTTTGATTCCCTTAGGATTTCGGCAGATTTTTGTTAAAATATAAGAGAATTTTTGAGTGGAGAAGGAGTGAAGAAATGAAGTATAACTAACTTAAAATTCGTTGAAAACAACTAGTATTTATAGAAGAACAACAATCATGTCCATTCGTGAAAGGTTATGACGAATAGACACTTCATTTGAAAATTTGAAATTTAAATTCTATGGTCACCATGTCGACATGGAGGGATGGGGTATGTCGACATGCCCTAGTAAATTTTGAAAATTGATTTTTGTTTTTAAAAGAGATTTTTCTTCTAAATTTGTCAAAACAATTTCTAAAGTTTATAAACCATTTTGAATATAGTTTAAACTTATAAAAGAGATTTAAAAAGTAATCTTAAAAATATATAATCTATAATATAAAAGTAATATTAAAAACTAAGTATAGAATATATTTTTAAGATTTAAAGCTTAAAATATTAAAACTAGGAGATAGTTTAAAAACAAGAGATGATTTTGAAATCAAAATATAAAAGATAATAAAACTAGTTTAAGGCTAAAATATTTAAACTGATAGAGATGATTTTTAAAATGTTTTTGGAAAAATATTTAAAATAAATCATTTTGAAAATTTCATGGATTCCATTCCACTAGAGAAGGTCATGGGTTCCATCCCACTAAAGAGGTCATAGGTTCCATCCTAGTATTAAAGCGAGAAGGTGGATTCCATTCCAAAATTAAAATCATAATAAAGATTTTAGTGCTATTATGAAGTTTTAACATAAATCTAGACTCTATTACTTATCTTGATATCTTGAACTCTTGAAATCTTGAACTCTTGATACTCATGTGTCTTTAGTCTTGATTTCTTCAATCTTAAATTCATCAGTCTTGAATCTCTATACTGTACAGTCTTCATTCTTTAGTGCCTGCATATATATCATGCATATACATATATACCTAGACAAGAATATTAGTATTTATATTTTATAACAATTCTTAAGGTTGTTGTCATCAAAACCATCATCTCAGGAACTAACAATCTCCCCCTTTTGATGATGATAACCTTTGTTTATAAAATCTACTCCACAAAACTCCGATTCTACTCTAATTCCCCCTTACTCCAAAATCTCCCCTTTAAACTACTAACTCCCCCTTAATCTAAGCCTATCTAACCTATTTTATAATTCTCCCCCTTTGTCATCAACAAAAACTAATCCTAAACTACATAACTCCCCCTTAAACTAATACTATGGAACTAAATACTAATAACGAAGTATAATTAAGCGAAACATAAATATAATTTTATTATATATGTTGTTATATTACAGATATAAACACAACTATATACAAATACGCACAATATAAAAACATTAACATAAAAACAGTCTAATGAGAGTCTTTGATAATTGGTGACTTGTGAATCGAACAATTTGGGTAATGGAGACAAAAGTTTCCACGATGTTCGACCAAATTACCATTTTTATCAAAACAAACTTCTCCAACGCAAATAACTTTATCGTTTTTGTCCACTTACGCTTCTTCTTCGTCATCTTCCTCTAATGGATTATGAATTGAATGTTAGAGGAGTCATCTTCAATCACGATCGGGTCCACATGATTATCCATTAGAAATTTTTGGAAATTTCTAAGGATCTTGCCTTGTTTCTCCTTTTCCTTTGCCATCTTTATTTGCATGACTTTAAACTCAGTCATCATTTGCAGAGAGTCCTTCAAAGTTTCCTCTATCTTCATGACTCGGGCCAGTGTAGTTCGTTGAAATGGACAAGCATTAGGAGAAGGGAAAGAAAAGGTCGCATTTTGGTTTGATTTAGGGGAGGAGGCCATTATTTTATATTTTTAGAAGTTTATTATAGAGAGAAATGAAGTGGAAGACAGAAGAATTCGAAATATAGAGAATATATAACTACCGAACTAATTTTGAAGGAAAAAAACAAAATTTCAAATTTTACCGTTGTATGTCGACATGGGGGGTAGGGGGATGTCGACATCCTTATGGAAATTTTGACAATTTTATTTTTCTTTATTTATTTAAATATACATGTTACTATATCTATATTATATATCTCAGTTATAGAGCAAATACCTAGTCCTCTTCTAAATTTAGTAAAGGTTGATTGATTCAAGGGTATGGTTAGAATATCAGCTATTTGATTCTCAGTGTTGATAAATTCAAAAGAAATAATCTCTTTACTTATATTATCTTTGAGAAAATGATGTTTGATATCAATATGTTTGGTTCTGGCATTATGAGTAGGATTTTTGGATAAATTATTGCACTTGTATTGTCACAATAAATTGGTGATTTTGAAATATTTATTCCAAAATCCTTTAGGGTCTGTTGCATATAGATAACTTGAGAACAAGCCAAAGCAGCAGAGATATATTCTGCTTCAGTTGTTGATAGCAAGACAATATTTTTCTTTTTACTAAACTAGGAAACCAGAGAATGTCCTAAAAAGTGACAAGTTCCACTTGTACTTTTTCGGTATGATTTACAACCAGCATAGTCGGCATCACAATATGAGATTAAATCAATGAATCATTTTTAGGGTAAAATAGGCCATAGTCTAAAGTGTGTTTAACATATCTTAGGATACATTTAACAGCTTTTAAAGGGGTCTCTTTGGGTTGAGATTGGCATCTTGCACAGAGACAGACACTATGCATGATATCAGGCTTACTCACAATTATATAGAGTAGCGATCCAATCATTCCCCTGTATAGTTTTTTATCAACATCTTTTGACATGTCTTCTTTATTCAAGGCTTCATTGGTTATCGTAGGAGTGGGTTTTCCACTCGCAGTGGTCATACCAAACTTATTAATTAGATCCCTAGCATACTTTTCTTGACTAATAAAAATACCACTATCTAATTGTTTTATTTGCAATCCTAAAAAGAAAGTAAGTTCACCCATATGACTCATCTCAAACTCGTTTGTCATTATTTCAAAAAACTCTTTGTTCATTTCATTGTTTGTTGATCCAAAAATTATATCACCTACATATATCTGTAATAATTGAATATCATTTTTATTTCTTTTAATAAAAAGAGTATTATCTACTTTACCAATTTCAAAATTTGATTGTAATAGGTAAGATCTTAGTCTGTCATACCAGGCTCTAGAAGCTTGTTCAGACCATATAAAGCTTTCTTTAATTTGTAAACATGATTTGGAAACTTTTCATCTTCAAAAGGTGGGGGTTGTTCAACATAAACATCTTCTTTAACAAAACCATTTAAAAATGCACTTTTGACATCCATTTGAAATAATTTGAAATTGTTATGGTTTGCGAAAGCAAGTAGAATTCTGATGGCTTCTAATCTTGCTACGGGTACAAAGGTTTCATCATAGTCTATTCCTTCTTGACAATAACCTTGCGCGACTAACCGAGCTTTATTTCTAACGACCTCACCTTGTTTATTCATTTTATTTTTATAAACCCATTTAGTTCCTATTATAGTTTTGGCCTTGGGTCTAAGAACAAGTTCCCATCATTTCTGGTGAATTGATTTAGTTCTTCTTGCATAGCAAGAATCCATGAATCATTAGATGATGCTTCCTTTGGATTTTTGGGTTCTATAGTTGATATAAAAGCTACATTACTCATCTTGTTTAGTTGATTTCTAGTTCTAGCAATAGATTCAATATTTCCTAGTATATTTTCTATAGGATGATCTTTTAAAAGCCTGATCTTTTTATTAGGATGAATAATTTCACAATTTCATTTGATTCATTATTTAATGTAACAAAATCATCTTCATCGTTTATTTGAACAAAATCTCTAAAATTTTCATCAAAAGATACATGCATTATTTCTTCAATGGTGTTGGTTTTTAAATTGAAAACTTTGTATGCTTTACTTCTATTAGAATATTCGATAAAGATTCCTTCGTCGGATTTAGGATCAAATTTATCCAAATTGTCCTTTGTATTTAGAATGAAACATTTACTTGAAAAAACTTTAAAATAAGACACCTTTGGTTTCTTATTGAAAAGAAATTCATATGGTGTTTTATTGGTTAGAGGTCTAATTAAAATTCTATTCAAAATGTAACAAGCTGTAGCAACTGCTTCAGCCCAAAAATTTCTTAGTAATTTACTATCTGAAATCATAGTTCTTGCACACTCTTGAATCGTCCTATGTTTACGCTCTACAACTCTGTTTTGTTGTGGAGTTCTTGGAAAGGAAAAATTATGAGTTATTCCTTTTTTATTACAGAAATACTCAAAATTTTCATTTTCAAATTCTTCATAGTGATCACTACAAATAGTTTTGATTTTGAATTCTTTTTGAAAAAGTTTTAAATAAACCAAAAGCATCACTTTTAAGTTTTAGAAAAATTGTCCATGTAAGTCTAGAATAATCATCTACAATTACAAAAACAATTTTATTGTGATTTATTGATTGAATTTGAGATGGATTAAACAGATCTAAATGAAGTAACACAAGAGGTTTTGAAGTTGAAATCATATCTTTCAATTTGAATGAACTCTTCCTAAGTTTTCCTAATTGACAAGCATCACATATACTATCTACTTTAAAATCCATTCTAGGAAGACCTCTTACTAGATCAAGTTTTGAAAGTCTAGATAAGAGTTTGAAATTCAAATGCCCAAATCTTTTATGCCAAATCCAAGGGTCAGTTGTATTAGCCAAAAGACATAGGTTATCATTTGAGATTTTCATACTAAGTATATAAATATTTTTCTTCCAAATTCCTTCAAAGATAATATTTGATTTATTATCTTCGATGTGACACTTATCCTTTTCAAATTTTATTTTGTACCCCTTATCACATAGTTGACTTATGCTAAGTAAATTGTATTTTAGATTCCTAACTAAAAAAAGATAAGAAATAGTAGGAGTTTTAGAGTTACCGACATTACCGATGCCAATCACATATCCTTTTAAGTTGTCTCCAAAGTTGACCAATCCTCCATCTTCATAAATTATGTCATTCAGTATCTCTGGATTGCCAGTCATGTGTCTCGAACATCCACTTTCAAGTATCGATTTATTTTTCTTGATTTGCACCATTTGTCCATTGAGTGTTGATTCATCAAAAGCCATATAACACATATGTTCCTGCACAACACACCAATTCGGTAGATAACTTGACTTTCTATAATAACAACATGCACACTTATGAAACAATGATGATATGGACAGTTTTGAACTAGTGTTTACAAAATCTCAAAAAATTACCATTTTAAACTTTTTCAAAATAAGATTATGATAACTTTGAAAACCAATGCTCTGATACCAAATGTTGGAAATGCGGATTACGGATCTTAAGGCTAGTTTAACACTAGGGGGTGAATAGCGTTTAATGGATTTTTATGGAATTTTTGAAATCTTCGGAAATTAAACACAGACTTATGCAATTCAAAAACACAGAGACAATCACAGAATCAGACACAAATGCAAATAGTAAATAAAAAGCAATAAAGGAAAGAACACACCGAAATTTTATATTGGTTCGGAGTTACCCTACATCCAGTCCCATACAATTTCTTGTGCAGATTTCTTTTCAAATATAATGTCGACATTACAACCTCGATTTCAAGGCCACGAGATACACCCTCCTATCTTCGAGTCTAGGGAAAACTCTCTTGATTTAACCAGGCTACAATCACACCCAATTGATTTACGGACTACAATCACACCCAATTGATTCACGGGCCACAATCACACTGTTTCGAATAACACTTTGATAGATAGAGAGACTCGATACACTTCTTTGATTACAAATGATCCTATAACTACGAATAGCGTTGAGATCTTTGAGAGAGAGTGATATAGAATCAAACTAGAGATGATCGAGTTTGATTCACTTAGGATTTCGGCAGATTTTTGTTAAAATATAAGAGAATTTTTGAGTGGAGGAGTGAAGAAATGAATAATAACTAACTTAAAATTCGTTGAAAACAACTGGTATTTATAGAAGAACAACAATCATGCCCATTCGTTAAAGGTTATGACGAATATACACTTCATTTGAAAATTTGAAATTTAAATTCTACGGTCACCATGTCGACATGGGAGGATGGGGTATGTCGACATGCCCTAGTAAATTTTGAAAAATGATTTTTGTTTTTAAAAGAGATTTTTCTTTCTAAAATTTGTCAAAACAATTTCTAAAGTTTATAAACAATTTTGAATATAGTTTAAACTTATATAAGAGATTTAAAAAAGTAATCTTAAAAATATATAATCTATAATATAACAGAAATATTAAAAACTAATTATAGAATATATTTTTGAGATTTAAAGCTTAAAATATTAAAACTAGGAGATAGTTTAAAAACAAGAGATGATTTTGAAATCAAAATATAAAAGATAAAAAAAATAGTTTAAGGCTAAAATATTTAAACTGAGAGAAATGACTTTTAAAATGTTTTTGGAAAAATATTTAAGATAAATCATTTTGAAAATTTCGTGGATTCCATTCTACTAGAGAAGGTCGTGGGTTCCATCCCACTAAAGAGGTCGTGGGTTCTATCCCACTATTAAAGCGAGAAGGTGGATTCCATTCCACAATTAAAACCAGAATAAAGATTTTAGTGCTATTATGAAGTTTTAACATAAATGTAGACTCTATTACTTATCTTGATATCTTGAACTCTTAAAATCTTGAACTCTTGATACTCATGAGTCTTCAGTCTTGATTTCTTCATTCTTAAATTCGCCAGTCTTGAATCTCTATACTGTACAGTCTTCATTCTTCAATACCTGCATATATATCCTGCATATACGTATATATCTAGATAAGAATATTAGTATTTATATTTTATAACAAGTCTTAAGGCTGTTGTCATCAAAACCATCATCTCTGGAACTAACAGCCTCGACCCCTTCGAAAGCTTGGTTTCGACTCTATACCTGCCACCATTCTCCAATCCACTATGTACCAATGCAATGTTACCTTGTGTATTGTTTTCGACTGGGTTGAGGCGGAAGTATAGGGTCGAAAGGTAGCTACTGGATGTGGTGAAACTATACTTCAGTACAAAAACTATTTTATTTCTTTTTTAAGCATTTGCTTTTCAACTAACATGTCTATTTTTAAAATTTAATTGGTTGCCATAAACTTTCCAAATTCTTTCCTAAAAACTGCTGCATTCAAATAAAGATAATTAGCAAGAAGTCCTTCCCTTAAGCAAAACAATTAAAACATTTAAGTCCTCTGAATATATATTAATTTAATTTCCATTGTAAATTACTTAGGTGAAATCCCCAAAAATCATAGAAATTCACTTTTAATACGTGTTCCAACATATATAAATTTCAGACCCAAAATCTTTCATATAATTACCGAAATTAATTTATCTGCCTAATTATTCATATTCTCCTTTGAAAATTCATAATAAATTTTCCATAGCTTGGAAAAATTATAAAAATTATAACCCATCTTCAAAATAATGTTTTATATAACATACCAATTCCTCATGGCATCTGAAATTTAGCAAATACGATTTTTACTTAAAATTAAATTAAATATTTATCAAACAATCTTGTTTGATCCAATCATCATATCATAAAATTCATGAATATCATCATTAAAAATCATCATAAAGTTTTAAACATAAAACTCGAAATCATATGCTCTTTAAAAACGAAAATAGAGATATATGGTTATGATTTTTATTCACCTTGATTAGGATAAGGAACTTGAGATTTGATCTTTGATTAATTCTCTTTGCTTTATTTCTTAGCTTTCGTTGGATTTTTCTCTTCTTTTCCCTAGGTTATGGCCGGCGTGAGCTTTTTGTTTTACGTTTTAAAATTTTGGATTATGAACGTGTAGATTATGGGAACAAGGTTTTAAGGGTAATGGGATTATGGATGCGGCTATTACCCATAATGCCCTTGTTTTATTCTCTTATTAGTTAATTTATAAAAACATTTTCATAACATATTCTTTCATGTTTAATTAGCAGGGCCTATAAATAAATTTTCAAATCTCACTCACCTCATCACACTAATATTTACATTATTCTATTTAATTTATCTAATTAAATCTCCTGAATAATGTTATTAAAAATTAGGGGTGTTACATGAATGTTGTCCTAAAGTTATGAAAAATTCATTAATAATATTTTATGTAAATTGAAATTTTGTTATTTGAATTTTATATGTTATTAAACATGAATTGAAGATGATTAGGAATTGGATTGGGTATTAACAAATATATCAATTCATTGGAGTGAAGTGTATTGCAATGTAAATTTTTATAAATTATCCAGTTTATTAATCATGAATAAAAGTGTATTATCTGAAATAATAAGAAATATGCCAAAAACCAGAGATGTACAAAATAGGGATGTTTACCGTATTTTGTACTGTTTATTTCAATGACAACTTAAAGATAATTTATGGGAAATTACAGTGTTGACATTTCCTTTTGGAAGATATAATTCCAATACATTAAAATGTGGAAATCGCTATGTATAAACCAAAGTATTGTAATTGTCAATCTAATATACAAGATTTAAGATAAGCTAGAGAATAAACAATAAGCGATGAAGTATAAATAAAGCAATGGAATAAGGAATTAAGAAAGTTATAAAAATCAAAGAAAGATAGCCAATAGTTGAAAAGGAATAGTAAACTATAGCTAATAGTATTAAGTGGGAGTTAAGCTGTTAAATCTGTTAAATTAAAAATAAGCGGTAAGTGGCATTAAATGGCAATTATAAAAAAAGAAGTAAGTTCTTATAAAATTAACTAAATATTAATTTTTGAACATAGGAGGCATAGTAATTCACTAAATTTACACAGCCTCTGTTATCCCATCCTTTGTCAAGGCCGTGACACAAAAAAGTTGACTGCAAATCAAGAACCGTTCGTCCCAAAGATCGGTTATACAATGTTTCACTATGGATATCGTTGAATTTTTCTCGAGTCCGGATCGGGCTATAATTGACAAGACATGACAAGCAAAGCCGTGGAAGCCAACTTTTCGAATTTCAAGTCAATTTGAGTTTGTATGCTCAAGATATGATCGATGCAAACTTAGAAATCAATTCATTCGTATCCATCGTTTCACCCTCTTCGCATCGGTTCCGTTCGCATCCATCCGGAACTACGCACTTTGTATCCATCCAAAGGCGGCCTCCTTCGTATCGACCTTGTTCGTATCCATCAGTTGTACATGGTTTCGGATCGATCAATCATCTCTTCTTTGCTCGTATCGGTCACTCAACATCCAATTTGTATCCATCCGTGACTGTCTACTTCGTATCCATCGGTAAGTAATGCAGGAGTCTATTTCGTATCGATCTAGTTTTAGTTCGTATCGATCGACCACAGGTCGATACGAAATCACCCATCGATACGAAAGTGACTACTTTATGATCGATACGAAGAAGTCGTCCATCTAACGATACCAAATAACCACTAAGTGATCGATACGAACAGGCGGTAGTGAGTCGATACAAACAAGGCCAAGTTGTATCAATACAAACGAGGCACGCCCATAGGAAAGACTCGATCACTCGGCACGAAAAGTGGATCGATCTAAGAATTTAGCACCATGACAAGTGACAACCTGTAGACACGTGTTCGGCCCGATGCGAATAAGAGCGATATGAAGGGTATCGATACGAACGAAGCAGCCTAAAGAAAACATAAACTTGCATCGATCTTAACTCACAATCTACAAGTCCAAATGCTACCAAATTTTCATAGATGCTTGCATACATCCTCAGCAACACTCACAATCGATCCCGACCCAATTGGATGAATTTTCGATCGATATGAATCTCGTTCGTATCGATCCCAGATCGCGTGCAAATCATGTGGGATCGATCGCGTGGACTCGCTCACGTGCCAGAAGAGGTCTCTTGAGATCTGAGCAAGATATTTGCAGCCTACACATATAAATAGCAATCCAAGAGCTTCAGAAGAGGGATCTTCTTCAGGTTCTTTTACGCTGTTATTCTGCCGAACTCCATTGTAACTCGATTATTATCAATTGTATTCTTATAATTAGCGAGTGATAATCAATAAAATAGCAACTCTTCAAAGTGGACGTAGGCCGGAGATAGCCGAACCACTATAAATCGAGTGTTTTTAGTGCATTCCTTTTATTTTTTGAGTGCTCTTCACATTTATTCTCTCTACATATTTGCTATCTGTGATCTGTGATTGAAAACAGGTGCTTTCATCAACAATTGGGTGTTTGTGACCAATTTTGGCGCAAACATTTTGGTGCTTTCACTGAGAATTGAACTCAGGGATTCTACAGCTTGGATATTGGATATGAAGGTTTAAGGACTAAGATCTGGAAAGCAATGGTGAAGCAATCAGTAAGGAGACCAAGAGCAGAAAGAAGCCAGCATGAAGGAAGTCAGGAGGCTTCCTCAGGAGTGAATCCAGCCTCAGTCTTTATCACCCGACACGAGATGGAAATGATGATGGAAGCTATGTAGGAGGGAATGCTGAAAAGGCAAGAAGAGATGATGTAGATCCTGCTCCAGCAGATTGGACAAGCAAGAGTGCAGAGTCAAGGGAACGCTACGACGGGAAGTGTTAGAGATAGAGGTCAGGAGCATGGAGCAATCCAAAACCAGAACAGTGCGGGACCATCCAGAGTAGCCCCAGAGCTGGGGGGCATTCCCACGGAGCATGTTGATCCAGCCTCAGGCAGGACACCGGATAGAACTATTTAACATGGCGTTGATAGAGGAATGGATGCTCATTCAGGAGAACATATTCTGGAATTCCCTCGTGAACTCGAGGGGCAGATCAGAGGCAACGGACAAGGACCACAGCTTGGCGACAATGACAGATTGGCAGAGATGGTCAGATGAGCCATGAGAGGCGAACTGGTGAATAGAGATCTGGAAGACGTGAACAGGAGCCCCTTCGCTCCCATAATTAGACAGGCTAGGAATCCACCAGAATTCAAGCTACCAACACTGGAGACGTACGATGGAAGGAAAGATCCTGCATTTCATCTGACACGGTATATGAGGCATATGGAGGTACTAGGGGCATCAGAGGAGGTCATGGCCTGGTGCTTCCCATTGTATTTGACGGACATTGCAGCACTATGGTATAGACAACTGGAGAGCGGCTCCATTGGAATATGGATCGATTTGACTGAGAAGTTTAAGAGGCAGTTCAGAGTTCATTTCGAGACCCAAGAATGTGAGGAGTTTGGCAACACTGAAACAAAGAACCGGGGAATCTTTGAAGAGTTTTCTGACACGATTCAATGCAGTGGCAACATCAGTGGATCGACCAGATCCATCCATGGTTTCGATGGCAGTTGTATCTGGCATAGCTGATGGCACAGAATTCAAGAATTCATTGACAAGGGATCCACCTATGGATCTAGGAGAATTTTATCATGAGGCCAAAGGATTTCTGCGATTAGAGGATGCAAATGTTGAAAGAGAGGAAGGAGAGGGAGTTGAAGTTTATGCAATCAAAAGCGGAAGTCCTCCCGGAAAAGATTCAGGCAATGATAAAGGGAAACGGAGAGCCGAGGATAACGGTGATGGACCAAAGCGGCCACGAAAGGAACCGAGATTCACCTCTTATACGGAGTTGAATGAAACTTTGGAGCTGATCTACCAAGACACCGGGGGCGGGTTCCTTATCGAAAGCCAATGAGGAGGGACCCGACCAACAGTGAATGGTCTACTATCGCAATATGTGAGAAGGCGAGTATTGCTTATTCCACGAGCTAAATGGTCATGGTACGAATGATTGCAGACACTTTAGGGATGAGATAGGACATATCTGGAATGGTCTACTATCGCAATATGTGAGAAGGCGAGCAGCAACGGTGGAACGAGAGCAACCACCGCCTGCATCAAATGAAGGTGGCTCCGGATCGAGGCATTAGCTTGTCATCAACTGATCAGAATAATGAAGAATAAGTGGAAAACTCCACACCAACGCGATTAAGTCATTTACACATGTACAGGATTATGAGCGATCCTCGGGCATGCTCTGATACGACTATCAATTGCATCGGTATAGGTGTTTGCACTTTGACGTCTCTGTTTTGCTTTTTATTTCGCACATTTGGACTTGATTTTGTTGAACATTTATGTTGAATGACTCATTTGAATGTAAATTTGGTTTTAATAATTCTATAACGGCCAAGTCACCCACACATGTACGGGATCACGAACGGTCCTCAGGCTGCTCTGAGATGACGATAAACCGCCATAACAAACAATTCAGAAACTCACCCGAACGTGAAATCTGACATTAATGATACTAAGTCTCCCCCGGGCACACATGATTCGCCTCAAACGGCACCCGACCGCGAACGTTCACAATTTGCCTCGAACGGCACCCGACCGCGAACGATCACCATTCACCGCGAATGGCACCCGACCTCGAACGGTCACATACCGCCTCGAACGGCATACGATCACGAACGATCACTATTCACAATCACGTAAGATTATCAATCTTTTTCCAGGTCAGTGACAGGATATGAACATCCAACTTATCGAACTACAAAACACACCTTCCTATCACAAGGCATGTTTTAGGGGGCAAGTGTTATCCCACCCTTTGTCAAGGCCGTGACATAAAAAAGTTGACTGGAAATCAAGAACCGTTCGTCCCAAAGATCGGTTATACACTGTTTCACTATGGATATCGACGAATTTTGTCCAAGTCCGGATCGGGCTATAATTGACAAGACATGACAGGGAAAGCCGTGGAAGCCAACGTTTCAAATTTCAAGTCAATCCGAGTTCGTGTGCTCAAGATATGATCGATACAAACATAGAAATCAATTCATTCGTATCCATCGTTTCACCCTCTTCACATCGGTTCCATTCGCATCCATCCGGAACTACGCGCTTCGTATCCATCCAAAGGCGGCCTCCTTCGTATCGACCTTGTTCATATCCATCATACATACATGGTTTCGTATCGATCAATCATCTCTTCTTTGTTTGTATTGGTCACTCAACATCCAATTCGTATCCATCCACGACTGTCTACTTCGTATCCATCGGTAAGTAATGCAGGAGTCTATTTCGTATCGATCTAGTTTCACATAGTTTGTATCGATCGGCCATAGGTCGATACGAAATCACCCATCGATACGAAAGTGACTACTTTGTGATCGATACAAAGAAGTCGTCCATCTAACGATACGAAATAACCACTAAGTGATCGATACGAACAGGCGGTAGTGAGTCGATACGAACAAGGCCAAGTTGTATCGATACAAACGAGGTGTGCCCATGGGAAAGACTCGATCACTCGACACAAAAAGTGGATCGATCCAAGAAATTAGCGCCACGACAACCTACAGACACGTGCTCGGGCCGATGCGAATAAGAGCGATACGAAGGGTATCGATATGAACGAAGCAACCTAAAGAAAACATAAGTTTGCATCGATCATAAATCACAATCTACAATTCCAAATGCTACCAAATTTTCACAGATGCTTGCGTACATCCTCAGCAACACTTACAATCGATCCCGACCGAATTGGATGAATTTTCGATCGATACGAATCTTGTTTGTATCGATCCCAGATCGCGTGCAAATCACGTGGGATCGACCACGTGGGCTCGCTCACGTGCCAGAAGAGGTCTCCCGAGATCTGAGTGAGATATTTGCAGCCTACACCTATAAATAGCAGTCCAAGAGCTTTACAAGAGGGATCTTTTTCTAGTTCTTTTATCCTGTTATTCTACCGAACTCCATTGTAACTCAATTATTATCAATTGTATTCTTGTAATCAGCGAGTGATAATCAATAAAGTAGCAACCCTTCAAAGTGGATGTAGGCTGGAGATAGCCGAACCACTATAAATCGTGTGTTTTTATCGCATTCCTTCTATTTTTGAGTGTCCTTCACATTTATTCTCTCTACATATTTGCTATCTGTGATCTGTGATTGAAAATGGGTGCTTTCATCAACAATTGGGTGTTTGTGACCAATTTTGGCGCAAACAGCCTCAAGAATATATTTATGATGGGTATAGATTAGTGGGTCTAGCCCAATAATTAGATTAACTATAAATGATGCCGTCATTAGTATGTATTGGGATGTGAGGTCAGTAATGTTACACAACAGAAATCTGCCCTCTGGAAGAGGCTACCAACAAGTGTGTGTGTATATTGTATTGATGTGAGACATCTCCAACTATAAGACCTGTGGGAATATACGTTTGCGTATAGGTGAAGGAAATATACGAAAGGGGGTTCACCTAAGATTAAAGTCTCAAACGACAAAGTAGGGTCTACTTCAATCCTTATAGGGTGTACTAAGTAACCGGGTGGAAATTTCCTTGATTTGCATTAGGCAATCTAAATGAGACAGTGGGTGTAAGCTCGATGTTATGTCGGCAAGGTTGGTACCATATATTTGTGGAGTGGGGCTGTACAAATAGGTCGAGAAAACCGTCGGCTCTGGATCGGTCATTAGAAAGACTTGGATTACACCTATACGGACTATACCTTCTATCAGTGTAAGTTCTGTATGGGACATGCACCATTTCAAATCTATTTGTTAGTTTGTTTGTTGTTAGGAGGCATGGCTAGTTAACCCTTAGATGAGTCTTTAAGATGGATTAGAATATGGCTAAATAGTTGTAATATCGTTATTAGGTACCAACAAGAGGTTCCTCGAAGTACGCTAGCAATTCAGCCTAGACATGGAAGGTGGATGCCCGACACAGTGTAGGGTTATGAATATGAGCGAGAATGTTTAACACCCTTAATTTTTAATAACATTTTTCAGGAGATTTAATTAGCTAAATTAAATAGAATAATGTAAAGGTTGATTAGTTAAGAGATTGAGATTTCTGATTAATAAGAGTGTAGCCGTGCCATGTTCACAAATGAACTAAGTAAATTGAAATGGAATAAAATGTTAGGAAATAGACAAGGGCAATATAGGAATAAGTATTATTCTTATACCCTAAAACCCTTAAGCCATATTCCATACATTCATTTCTATATTCATAAAAGTAAAATCAAAGTAAGGGGCCGGCCACGATTAAGGAGAAACAAGAGAAGATACAGCTAAGATCAGGAGGAAAAGCTTAAACAACTTAATCAAGATCAAATCTCAAATCCTTAAAATCAAAGCTAAAGGTGAGTAACATGCTACATCTCATAATTTGATATTTACGGTTTCTAAGATTATACCTGATTGATTTTGGAAATTTTTTGCCATGTTTTGAATGATGTTTATATATATGGGAAACTTGCGTATAGAGTAGAGTTACCGAGCAGTTTGGCAGGAGTGCACGACGTTTTTCATGTTTCTCATATAAGAAAGTGTGTTCGAGATCCAGAGACTATTATAACACCGACTACATTAGATGACTTAGTAGTGGAGCCGAACCTGACTATAGTTAGAAAGCCAGTTGATATAGTTGCGAGAGATGAGAAGAGGCTAAGGAACAAGTCAGTCAGATTAGTCAGTGTCCAGTGGAGTGACGACGAGAGAGACTATACTTAGGAAACTGAGAACATGATTCGAGATACTTATCCTGACCAGTTTTATCGTATGTTTTACCTTTTTGATTGATTTTGATGAGTACCTTATCATAATTTCGAGGATGAAATTCTTTAAGGAGGGGAGACCGTAACACCCCTAATTTTTGATAATTTTATTCAAGAGATTTAATTAGCTAAATTAAATAGAATAATGTAAAGGTTAATTAGTTAAGGGATTGAGATTTGTGATTAATAAGGGTGTAGTCGTGCCATGTTCACAAATGAACTAATTGAAATAGAATAAAATGTTAGGAAATAGACAAGGGCAATATAGGAATCAGTATTATTCTTATACCTTAAACCCCTTAAGCCATATTCCATACATTCATTTCTATATTCGTAAACTAAAATCAAAGTAAGGGGTCGTCCACCATTAAGGGGAAACAAGAGAAGTTAAAGCTAAGATCAAGAGGAAAAGCTTAAACAACTTAATCAAGATCAAATCTCAAATCTTTAACATCAAAACTAAAGGTGGCTAATATGCTACATCTCATAATTTAATATTTTTAGTTTCTAAGGTTAGAACCGAATGATTTTGCAAATGTTTTGCCATGTTTTAAATGATGTTTATATATATATATATATATATATATATTCTTTTTGATGAATTATGCTAATCCATATTGATTTTATGATAAGTTTTGGTTTGTAAAACCTACAGGATGACGTCCAAATGCCCTATGAATTTTATTTAAGGTCAAAAATGATATTTTGAAAATGGGTTTCAAGTTTAATAGTTTTCCGAATTATTGTGGAATTAATATTAATTTTCTAGTAAAGAAAAAGGTTATTTGGGTTTAAAATAATTTACAGCAAAATTATTTATGTTTTGGGTCTGAAATTAATATATGTTGGAAAGCATATTAAAAATGATATTCTATAATTTTTGTGGAATTTTCCTAAGTGTTTTAATAGATATATAAAATTATTTAAGGTATAGGACTTAAATGTTTTATATATTTATAAAAGGAGAAGGGGCATTTTGTAAATAATTTAATTAGTTTAATTCTGAAATTTCGACAGAGCTTTTGGAAAAGAAAATTAACAACCAATAATATTTTGACAAACAAGGCAGGTTAGTTGAAAAGATTACTTAAAAATTAGTTTTTACATGCTTTTGGCATGTTTCGCCACTTTCGGCACCAGGGGTTCCGACTTAGTAGCTCCGCCACCATCACCACCGAAATCAATGTGCATGGCATCAAAGACTTGGTGCGTAGTGAATTGGAC
This sequence comes from Allium fistulosum, assembly GCA_030737815.1. Lineage (NCBI taxonomy): Eukaryota > Viridiplantae > Streptophyta > Magnoliopsida > Asparagales > Amaryllidaceae > Allium > Allium fistulosum. Next base: position 98,356,135 of record CM060906.1, on the reverse strand, counting down.
TAAGGTGGAAGGTTTAAGGTCAAAGTAAGGGGTTCCAAAGGGGTCGAACCGTGTTTTTGTTTTTAAATGAGAATGCGCCTGCTTTGTTTTTGCTTTCGACTTGGTTGGCTTCTGACTGGGTAAATTTGTTTTAGAGGAAAGGTTTCGAATAAGATAGCTTTCGACTTGGATTAAAAGAAAGAATGCTTTCGAGGGAGGTTGCACCTCTATTTCAAGTAAATGCTTTCGATAGGGTCGAAACCCCTTACGGCCGCCTTTTTACCTTTCGACCTAGATTGGTTTCGAAAGGGTTACTTTGTTTTTAAAACTTAGCCACTTCTCCAATGCTTTCAAAGGGATAGGTTTCGACATCATCCACTTCTATTACTTAGGAATTGCTTTCGAAAGAGTTGCTTTCGACTTGATTGTTTTATGACCTTTTTGATATTTGAAAGTTAAACCCAAAGGTTTTGAAAGGAATGGTTTCCAAAGGTTTCGAAAGGTTTTCCACACACTTATACTTAAACCCAATGCTTTCGAAAGGTTTATCTTAAGTAGTATACTTTAATGTTGTTGAAAGGTATATGAATATAAGGTTTAGAAGGGGCAATTCCCCAATATTTTCGAAAGGTTTAAACTATGGTTTCGAAGGGGAGGTTCCCCAATGGTTTCAAAAGGTATATAAAGCATTTTAATGGAAGGTTTCCCATTTCTTTCGAAAGGCAAGTTTGATATTTTGAAAAAAGGATGTCTATGGTTTATAAAGCTTTTGAAAGAGATGTTTTTAATGTTTTTGAAAGGACTATAGCAAATGGTTTCGAAAGGTATGTTTTGGCCTTTCGGCCTAAGGTTATAAGTAAAGTAGTTTACTTGTATCGAAAGGGGTACTTTCAATAGTTTCGAAAGTGTTACTTTCGATAGTTATGAATGGGGTACTTTCAATGGTTTTGAATGGGCTGTTTAAAGATTTGAAACAAAGGTTTCAAAGGATCTAACTTGGCATTAAAGCCTAAGTGTTTTAAGTTAAAAAGGATTTTAACTTATTTTGGAGAGATAGGTAATCCTTATTATATTTCATCAATATTATTATGAGTAAAGTATATATAACATGGCAAATAGCTTAGAGTAAAGCAAAGAATGTATTTTTCTTGTATAAATATGGTTTAAAGGGATTAAATCATTTTGAAAGGGTTTTCAAGGAAAATTTTAAAGGATAGTTAACCCTAAGGAAATGACACGAATTAGAAGACCAGATGGGACTGGTGTAGGGTCGCGCCCTACTCATTAGCTATTAGCACCTAGCTAATTTAGTCCAAAATTCCATTATGTAGTGCTTAGTCACAGGCAAGACTTAAATGATGGTTACACACAAAAGGGAATATTTATGCACAGAGGTAGATTATTGGTAAGCCTGCAAAACCATTAGGATCAGTTGACCCTCGGAGAAGTAAGTTAAGGACAGATCGTCCAGAGACTTGTCTAACAGGTGTTAGACCATTTGATATTTTGTCTGGTAGGCCCGAGTCAGCCAAAAGGTTGGTAGTTAGCCAAACAAAACTACAGTTTTTTTCCGGACAGCTGGTCTTGTTATTACCTGTTTAAGCATATATGATATTTGCTATTATTGATATAATCAGTTGATTAACCAGTTTGGTTGTAGGTATATGACTTGCAAAAAGATATGTTTTAAAGGGATATTAGTGGGAGGAAACCTGTTCCGCTAAGCGGTGTGGTCTCACTTAATATCAGATAACTGAGATGTATAGTATTATTCACACTAGGATTTATTTCTGGCTCGAAGTTTATGTTTTCCCCTTAAACTCTCGGGTGCTCAAAATTGATTTCAGTAGATTGAGAGTTTGGGTTTTTCAGGTTTTAGTAGGTTGACGAATAAAGCTACCAGAGACGAGTAGGATGCTGACAGATAGCTATTTAGGAGTTGTTATTTGGTTTTAAATCCCGCTGTGTTGTGTTGAGATAGTTAGTCCATTAGTTCTCTGATCATCCAAGAGGGCATCCTCATACGTCGCTCTTGGCATATTTTGTAATAATTATTTTTAATCTGAACCTAGGAAGTGTTATGGGATTATGTAATCTGAATATGAAATATTGTTTTTAAATGTAATTAGAAACTTGTTTTAATCTGTGATGATCTTATTTCATATTCATGTGACTCTGATATTATTGATACCATTAACATCAGCGTATTTTGTCACAAAAAGTTAATACTATAGATGACTGCAGCATCTATAGTGTTTAGCTTTTGGCTTCAACATAGAGGATGTTACAAATGTATCATGATCCATGGTGAGACTATAATACTTGTATATACACACACACACACACACATATATATATATATACAAGTATTATAGTCCCTTCATGGATTAGGATGCATTCCCCGCTCGTATCCGTAACTCTACACCGCGCCGGTAGTTATTGTGTACCTCGAGTAGGTTGGGTGTATCATATCTGTACATGAAGCCAAAATGTCTAAGTCTTAAACAATAGACATAACACGTAATGGAAAAACAATTAGCATAAACTAGTGTTATGGATAAAGTATGTAATTTACCAGTCACCAGAACGTTGTTCTGTCCCATTTCTCTTTACAACCTTTAAGATACATTTAGAAGGACGCGTACTGGAACAAGGCGGTAACGGTGTAAGGACATATTTTCTTATTTATACTCTACACTGACAAGGGTATCAGATACCTTAAGTATTATCCTTGGTCAAGCATATGTGTATGTTTATTTATTCCGTTATGAGTTATCATCGATAGTTCTATAATATACTTAGGTTTATATACATGATACTAACATCGACGATCCATACCCAATGGACTTGAATTTTCGATTTAACGAAAATTCAAGGCCAACCAAGTTATGATTGTTATAAGAGGGAGGAATTTTGAATTCAAAAGGAGAGAACTAGTAAAAGAAAAACAAGGACTTCATCCTTGTTTCACTCTCTCATCCCTCCTTTATTTATTCCCTCTAGCATTCACTTCTCTAGAGACTTTTACATTCTTCCTTTTATTGCTCACATCAAGACACCATCATCCTATAACAACTCCAAAAATCCAAGCGCTAATTAACATCAATTTTTTTTTATACGATCGTCGATGGTAAGACTATTCTAAAGCTAGCAACTTTATGATTGTGATTAGATTCAAGGATTTTATTTCTTCGTTTCGACTTGCAAACTTTGGGCTTTGGTGAAAGGTACTTTGCGGTCTATAATATAATATTGGTTATATGTTATTGTTTCTTATGTTGCTAGTTAGAAATACCATGGATCGGTATATCGATAGATTGTCAAATGCTAATGGTTGTATTTATAAGTGCATATATATACACACACACATATATATGTATGTATGTATCACCACTAGAAAATGCATTATTTACCTACCTGTTATTATCGACACCATACAAACATCCTGTGATAACCTGGATTTTGGACATCTGAAAATTTAAAAAATTAACTAGTTTATTCAATAAAAAAAAAGAAAAAAAAATGCTGATATTGAAAGATATCTGGATGTGTAAATAAATTTGAAATTATAATAAAAATTGGACTTTAAATATCTGGATAAATACTGGTAATCGCCTAATATAATCACTTAAAATTTATATATTTGTGTTTGTTAATGTATATTTTTGAGTTGATATTTTAAATTTGAAGTAGTATTGATTTATATTTAAATAAATGGATTGTAATTCAAATTTGAATTTGAATTTGAATTTGAAACTTGAATTTAAAATTTAAATGAATACCTTAGTAAAATAATTTGGATTTTTAAATAACATATATATATATAGGTAATTTATTTAATGTATAATTGGTTTAAAACATTTCCTTTAAAATTAGAAAATATAATTTAAAATTTATATTAAAGGCATAAGTTAACAAGTGTAAATCATGAGACAAGAGTTTTAACAAATGTAATAATCTTGTAAATGAAATGAACAAGTGTCATTTTGGTTTTATTTTTGAGAAAATTTATAAAAATAAGATTTAAATCTATATATAATTTTTCATTCCCTCTTTCTCTCATTCTTTGTTCTTCATTTTAAATCTACAAGACTAAGAAAATCAGATCTGAAAAGAAAAAAAAATTAAAACAAAACAGCAAAAATCCTCAACCTGGGATTCCAAAATCTGAAACAAGAACAAACATTAAGCTCAAATTAAAATTCAAGTCAAGGAGCAAGCTTACGAATTTCCAAAGAGCAACTCAGTTTCAAAATTTAAAAGGGGCTAGCAGCAAAATCAACCTGAAGCAATTCATCACAAGCAAATTCAAAATCAGTTTCACATTTAAATCTGGTTCTCTGTTTTCAAAGTTTCAAAAGGCTTGATCATTTGCAACATCAGGATTTCAAATTTCAAAGCTTAAATCATCTCAGCATCAAACAATCTTCTCAAATTTAAAGCAAGAACATCTCAGTTTTTTTTTTGAAAGGCTCTGCTTGTAACGACCCGGCTTTCTTTGCCCAGAAAGACGCATCGCTAATAAGAAAGAAAGGGGTAGAAAATAGAAAAGAAAAGAAGAAAGAAAGAAACAACAACAACGATCTCACAGCGGAACGAATAAATTATATTAATAACATAAACTATTACATAGTATACAACACTTATCAGAGTTTACACAACTATACAACACATACTAGACAGTTATAAACATCTGTCTAGTTATTACAACTCAATACAATACAAGACTCTAACACAGATCTCAACACAGCGGAATACTATATCTACGAACGCCGAAGCCTCCTGCTCCATTGCTCCTCCAGAATATTCGTCAAAGCTAAACCTGAATCCCTTGGCTACTCGTAAAAATTTGAGTACCCAAGAGTTTATAAAACAGAAATAAACACTTGGGTCAGACATGGGTCTGGTGTGAGTAAACGGTTAAAGTTGTTTAACTTCAAAACCTTTTGAAAACAAAGGTATCACGTAAGACTTCCCACACATAAACATGGTAAGTTTTTACCTTACGCTAACCAAAACATTTGATAGGAAATCCAGTTATATTATAATAGGGTCTAGGGTTTTCAAGTAAAATACAGAAATAGTTGAAATGCTTACATCTCACATTCCAACATAGTTGGGCACAACTAATACGTACGGCACTTATTGGAGTTTGGATTCCATACAATGGCAGGGCTACTGGGGTACCGCCCGTCACAGTACGTGGCCTAGATCACCGTACCGAGGAGTACGCCCGCTCCCCTGCAACACAAAGCCGGAACCATCCCTTACTGGATAATTCCGAACAAGATAATCCCGTAGTTGGCGCGACCAACCACACACTAAGCCGAATAAAAGAAAAGGGACCTCTAGACAGGGATCTATCTTGCTCTCAGTGGGTGCTACCCACGAAGCCTTGCTGCACCTCCCCTGTTTTAGCCATTCCCGGTTGATGAGGCTTGAGGTTACGATTACCTTTAATCAGAACATAACACTTAGAATGCTCATCGTCCGCCTGACGATGTGCTGAAAGCATTCAATCCATACAAGTTCGTTCCGGGTTCGAACGAAACCGAAGGCATTATCTCGTTACACTCGTTTTGGAATCACCCTCAGAGTTAACGACAATAACCCTTGCACTCTGAATCTTCATCTTCACTTGAGATTCACGACCTATCGTTAATTTGGATCGATGTGGTATTCGGGTCTCCAGACCTGGAATACCGGTATACGGAAACCCGATCCCGGTCTCATCGAAATCCAAAACGTATCTTTTAAGGCCAAGTTGTTTAAAGGTTTAAACAATTTTACTTATCTATATTCATACAGATAGATAATTCACAAACCACAATTTATAATCACATTATCAATTAAACAGATGATTCATAACCAGTAGGTAATCCATATCAACATCACAATAGTTAATCTACATTACCATCATAATGCAACCAAACATTCATACTACACAACATCTTATCTCATTTCTGAGATACATTCATTCAAGACAAATCAATGTCATCCATTCTTATATAAGTAATGATTTACTTAATCACAACATAATTAATTTAAAATGAATTAAATTAACTATCTCTATCTTTAATTAATTTAAAGTGAATTAAATTAATTACTTCATCTCTTAATTAATTTAAATTAAATTAAATTAATTACTTCATCATAAATCTTACTTATATAATCATTAATTAATTACAAATAAATTAATTAATCTTCTCTAATTATCTATTTTAATTAATCACCTTGATTAATTATACTTTTATTACATTTGAGTAATTATCTTTAATTAATTTCACAAATTAATTATCCTTAATCCAATACAGTAATTAACCTTTAATTACTTCATTAATTAATTAATTATAATCAATTACTTTAATCCTTAACTAATTACAATTAATCAGTTATCATTTGACTAATTAATCTTAATTAATCAACTCTTAATTACATCATTAATTAATTATAAACTAATGATCCCTAATTACACCTTTAATTATTTTATTAATTACATTAAGTAATTATTCTTAATAAATCCATAATTATTAATCACCTTTGATTAATATAATCCAGTAATTAACTTCCTTAATTACTTCCATTAATTAATTACTTTTTAATTAATTACCTTAATCAATAATTAATTATCTTATTAATTAACCTTAATCCTTTAATTAAATAAATTATTTAATTAATAACACTAGGTAATTAACCTTAATCACTTCTTATTTAATTACTTCCATAAAATAATTATCCTCTAATTACTTTATTAAATAATCTACCTTTACTTAATTACATCCAGTAATTATTCCTAAATTACTTCATTAATTAATTATACTTAATTAATTTATAAATGATTTTCTTAATTAATCACAAATAAATAAATTAATTATTAATTTAACTTAATCATTTAAATTTAATTAAACGATTCTTAACTTACTATATTAAAGGTTCTTAATTAAGAAACTATTATCTTAATTAAACCAATTATTTACCAATAACACTTTAATTATCTAAATTTCCTTCAAATTCAAATTTACATATGTAAATCTTTATTTTAATTGATTTTAAATCATTGAACTTATTTAAAACTTTTTACATTTCAAAATATAAAAACTTTGTTTAAAACATTAACTTAAAACGAATTAATTTTATAAACAAAACTTGTTTAACTGGTTTTAAAAACTTAGAACATTTCAAAACAAATTCTTTTGTTTTAAAACTTTTTTTTTTAAAACTTCATGTACCAGTTTTAAAACCCGCTCCTACCAAACTCGAGCAAAACCCTCAGAAACCCGAAGTAGCTCTCGAGTCACTCCTCTAATCTTTCTGCTTCGAGTAAAACTCGAAAATTCCCGAAGAAAAACCTGGTATCCACTTCTTCCCCAAACCAAATTCTCAGATGCACGCTAACGTGCTCGTGCACGTGCACGCCTACGCTGATCGACGATGAACCCAACACCTGCCTCCGACAAGTCGATATCAACCTCGTCTTCACGTACGACCACCCAGATATTCTCGATTTGTACGAGAATCGAAATCGAGCAAAGAACCCATCAGCTCCAAAACGTACATCACCAGAAACCGTTCCCCTCTGATGATCTATGCCACGAGACTCCTCGCGCTTCTCACCATCGCTTCGTCACACCTACCCGCATCTCCAGAACTCCATGCGATCACCTCCGATTGCCTATCGACAACGTGAAACCCAAATGAACGTCGACGAAACAAAACAGATACTAAACCCTAACTCGATCGATTTCGGCCAACTCAATCACCAATAAATTCACGAATGATTTTTCCCAAGCTCACTACCTCCCCCTCCACCTTCGCGTTCACCCACGGCACGTCGATCGTCGCCGTTCACCGTGAATTGGCCATAATGCCAAAAACAATCAAACCCCAAGTTCTCTCGAAATTCAAATCTAAAAATCACGATACTAGCTTCAAAAATCACGATTTGCCATTCGCAATTCAAATATAAGATCAAAATAAAAAATCAAAATTATAAAATTTTGACCAAATTCGATTCTTACTGTAAATTTAAATTTTCTGAGTTGATGATTCACTTAAAAATCTTATAAATATTTTTAGATGATGAATTACTTGTTTATCAACAACTTTCATTTATAAAGCCAAGTCTAATTCGAATTCAAGATCAAGTATTTGAATTTCATCAGAAGATCATGAACTGTTATAAGCACACTGTAAACAAATATATACTATAGGCAATTCAATCAAATTTTCCAGGCAAGTAATCCAATTGTATTTGAACATCATGATATTCAATTCAAAATAACAAGATGAAATTCAGGGTTTAAAACTGTTTTTAAAAATAAGTTTTCTCACTGTTATTTTAAACAGAGACATATGTAAACTACAGACATTCAAAAATGTATAATTCAAGCATGCATCCAATTTTAATTCAAGTATCCAGATAACATGAAGATGTTCATTCACAGGAACAAGTAGAAATCCAAGATTTAAAACTGTTTTTAAAACTTAGGTTTACTCACCTGAATTTGTAAAACAGAGAACATATGTTGTTTCCAGGCTTTTCCAGATTTTTGAATTTGATTTCTTTTTGCTTTGTTGAATTTAAACTTGCTGTTGATTTCTTTATTTGATTGCATGTCTTCAGATCGAAATTGAAGATTTGAAGCTGCTATTTAAATTTGCCTTTCATCTCCTTTCTCTGATTTGCATTTCCAGTTTACAGATCTTCATTTCTACTTTGATTTCCAGATTTTCATTTCCAGATTTACTACTTCTTTGAATTTAGATTTCAGGTCTTTTATTTCTTAGACTATTTTGTTTTAGTTGAAAATGAGAAGAAGGATTTTTGAACTGAAAATGAATACAGATCTTTCTTCTTACATATAATTTTTTATACTTTAATTTACAAAAGATAAAATTAAGCCACTTGTCCCCTTAAGTTGTTAATTAGCTTACACATATACCAACCAAGCCTCCATATGTTTACAAGTGTTAATTCTTATTTTAATTAATTTACTTAAGTCATTTATGTATTTATAAAATATCTATATGTATATAAAAATGTATTTATCTTTTATAATTAAGCTTTACATTCCTATATAAATTTACAAATGTGAAAACTATTATTTAAAATAACTTATACTTTAATCAAATATATATATAACATATTTATAATTGCTTGAGCTTAACTATATATATATTTTTACAAACCATTTTGACTTTTTTTTTTTAAAAGGAAAGAATGTTAAAAACAATTGAATTTTAAAAGAGAAAAGATTATTAAAATGAACTTCTTATTTAAATCTTATTCTTGTTATTTAAATCATAAATATCATTTTCAAAAGTATTAAACCAAATTACAAATTATATATATATATATGAGTTTGAAAACATCTTATTAAATTCAAATTCAATATTCTTTTTATTCCAACATATGCAAATATATATATTCTAAATGAAAAATACTTTTAACATTAGCTTGATAATTATCATATTGAATTTAATACATAACTTCAAATAACAATATATATGTTCATATATATTATAATTTGAAAACAAATTTTTATTAAATTAAAAGGTTCCCTATTCATAATATATATACCTATATATATATATTATAAATATAAACACTTATATTAGTTTTAGAAAGATAAAACTTCCCAATTTAAAATATTATTAACCTTTTAAAATGAATTGAACTTGTCAATTTATAAAATAAATCAACTAATCAATTTAATTATTAATAAAGATTATTAAATTGATATTGCCAAATTTCCGGGATATCACATTCCTTCCCCCTTAAAATAATTTCGTCCCCGAAATTTAAAAGCAAAGATAATTTAATAACCCAGCAAAATTTTAATTTTAATTTCAAACAGCAACCATACATATCAATCATATTCTAACAATCATAGCAAACAATTTAATCAAACAAATTTAACTATCCAGTCAAAATCTGGATAGAATTTACTCGAGTTTCCCCAAGTATATATATATATATATACCGGGAGACTCGTTCTACAGGATCTAAACTAACTATCTACAATAATCTAGAAGTCCTTCCTTTCTAGATCACAAATCTGAACAAGATATCAGACTAACTCAAAACCATCTCAACTACCAAATTCTTCTGAACTGCTGATCCCACAACCAATGACAGATCAAACACGTATTCCCTCAGAGATACGTGAAATACAATGAATTCCAGTTATCCGAACTGGAAACTCAATCCTGTAGATCAAAGAACTAATCCTTTTGAGAACATAGGAAAAATCTCAAAATACTTCTAGAGCTAGTTCTCCAATCTTACCAAATCTTGTATCTCCTTTAATTGAAGAAAACTTAAACAATATCCAATTTCAACTTCATCCTTCCTGATCAGCTTAGCCCTTGCTGATGCTTCCTGGAACAATCTAGACCAACATCAAACCAATTTCCGGATCCTTCTCAACAAAATGGTTTCCCAAAAATCACCGAAATCCAGAACACAATTCTACTCCACAAACATTAGAGAACTATGAACTACCTCTCCTATCTAGAATAGCCAAAACAGTTGCACTTGACAACCTTATCTCCAAATCCTGAAAATTTCTTCACACTTAGAGATACACTTGAATTTCTTATAGAAATACTCTACTCCAATAAAATCACAACTCCCGGTTGCTCCCACTCTAGAATAGCTGCTATCTTGCTTTTGCTGCACAACTCTGATCTTGAACAGATGAGAATGCCGTCGGAAAAACTCGAGCACAAACTTGATCATCCACAGTTCATCAGACCATAAAATCTTAGCGACTTCATTCCATTTGGTCAGAAACATCTCGCAGAAACTTCTCCAGAAAAACTAGGTGTGATCAATCCCTCTCCAAAGAATTCTGAGCTGCTTCACCAAATTCTTCTCTCGGAGACATCCTTCTACTAAGCTGAACTTCCGGTAACTCCACGAATCAAGTCGATACGGAATCTCAATCTCCAATAATCCCAAGAGAATACTTAAACAATCGCAAGTCACTTTTGCGATCAGCTCGGCCTAATTTCCAAAGATAACTGTTCTCTCTTCACTAATCAGAATAGCTTATACTTGACTAACCAATTCATCGAAGAAATGGATTCACTCAACTGCTTCTGAACTTCACCTTTAGAAAAACTGCTCAGCCAGAAACTTTCGGCCAACATAGAACACTCCGAGTCGCATTGCTGCCACAAACCAAAGACTTCTTATCCGAAACTCCTCGAGAAACTCGGACCTCAAAGCAAATAGAAACACCCCACTGGACTCAGCCACAACACCGAAACAGACTCACTTCTTCAAACTTGTTCCAGAAGAAACATCTTCAAAAACGTCCATAGCCACCCTGTCTCATCACACAGCTACTACTTCCTGAAGTTGCCAAGCTACCATCACTTACTTCTGCACAACTGATAGATTCAACTCTAGAAAATCTGCTCACCCGAGCACAAACAAGCTTACATTCTAATAATGGACTCCGAATCTTGAAAAGGATTTTCTTCAGAGATCCGAGACATCCTTACTCCATACTGCCAACTTACTCGAGACGATATTGGGTATACAGTCTCGATATATACTTCCAACCTCAAACATTCAAACTCCAACTATTGGTAATTGTGTTACACACACTACCACCTTATCTACCTTTATAACTTATATTGGAAAACCCGAACAGGTAACCCAATAAATAGGTAGAAATACATAAATATATATATTTAAAATGATACTTTTTATATAGAAATTATATCTGGGTAGAATTATTTCATCTACCTCTTTAAAACAATATTGTGTCCATTGGCCTGGTTCAAGTGTTTAGAGATCCCTATCAATAACGTTAGCTACTCGTATTGACCAGAATCCATATACCACTCAACCGATCAATTAACACAATATAAAACCATTTTATATAACTAACAAATACGCGCTCTCGTATATATATACTCAGACTCAACAGGTTGCTACAGATCCTATCTCTAATGAACAATCCTTCCGAACCTAGGTATTCACTCAACCTAGTGTTCTGATATTCACTTAACCAAAAGCTTAGGCATTCGCTCAACCTAAAGCTCTGATACCAACTGTAACGACCCGGCTTTCTTTGCCCAGAAAGACGCATCGCTAATAAGAAAGAAAGGGGTAGAAAATAGAAAAGAAAAGAAGAAAGAAAGAAACAACAACAACGATCTCACAGCGGAACGAATAAATTATATTAATAACATAAACTATTACATAGTATACAACACTTATCAGAGTTTACACAACTATACAACACATACTAGACAGTTATAAACATCTGTCTAGTTATTACAACTCAATACAATACAAGACTCTAACACAGATCTCAACACAGCGGAATACTATATCTACGAACGCCGAAGCCTCCTGCTCCATTGCTCCTCCAGAATATTCGTCAAAGCTAAACCTGAATCCCTTGGCTACTCGTAAAAATTTGAGTACCCAAGAGTTTATAAAACAGAAATAAACACTTGGGTCAGACATGGGTCTGGTGTGAGTAAACGGTTAAAGTTGTTTAACTTCAAAACCTTTTGAAAACAAAGGTATCACGTAAGACTTCCCACACATAAACATGGTAAGTTTTTACCTTACGCTAACCAAAACATTTGATAGGAAATCCAGTTATATTATAATAGGGTCTAGGGTTTTCAAGTAAAATACAGAAATAGTTGAAATGCTTACATCTCACATTCCAACATAGTTGGGCACAACTAATACGTACGGCACTTATTGGAGTTTGGATTCCATACAATGGCAGGGCTACTGGGGTACCGCCCGTCACAGTACGTGGCCTAGATCACCGTACCGAGGAGTACGCCCGCTCCCCTGCAACACAAAGCCGGAACCATCCCTTACTGGATAATTCCGAACAAGATAATCCCGTAGTTGGCGCGACCAACCACACACTAAGCCGAATAAAAGAAAAGGGACCTCTAGACAGGGATCTATCTTGCTCTCAGTGGGTGCTACCCACGAAGCCTTGCTGCACCTCCCCTGTTTTAGCCATTCCCGGTTGATGAGGCTTGAGGTTACGATTACCTTTAATCAGAACATAACACTTAGAATGCTCATCGTCCGCCTGACGATGTGCTGAAAGCATTCAATCCATACAAGTTCGTTCCGGGTTCGAACGAAACCGAAGGCATTATCTCGTTACACTCGTTTTGGAATCACCCTCAGAGTTAACGACAATAACCCTTGCACTCTGAATCTTCATCTTCACTTGAGATTCACGACCTATCGTTAATTTGGATCGATGTGGTATTCGGGTCTCCAGACCTGGAATACCGGTATACGGAAACCCGATCCCGGTCTCATCGAAATCCAAAACGTATCTTTTAAGGCCAAGTTGTTTAAAGGTTTAAACAATTTTACTTATCTATATTCATACAGATAGATAATTCACAAACCACAATTTATAATCACATTATCAATTAAACAGATGATTCATAACCAGTAGGTAATCCATATCAACATCACAATAGTTAATCTACATTACCATCATAATGCAACCAAACATTCATACTACACAACATCTTATCTCATTTCTGAGATACATTCATTCAAGACAAATCAATGTCATCCATTCTTATATAAGTAATGATTTACTTAATCACAACATAATTAATTTAAAATGAATTAAATTAACTATCTCTATCTTTAATTAATTTAAAGTGAATTAAATTAATTACTTCATCTCTTAATTAATTTAAATTAAATTAAATTAATTACTTCATCATAAATCTTACTTATATAATCATTAATTAATTACAAATAAATTAATTAATCTTCTCTAATTATCTATTTTAATTAATCACCTTGATTAATTATACTTTTATTACATTTGAGTAATTATCTTTAATTAATTTCACAAATTAATTATCCTTAATCCAATACAGTAATTAACCTTTAATTACTTCATTAATTAATTAATTATAATCAATTACTTTAATCCTTAACTAATTACAATTAATCAGTTATCATTTGACTAATTAATCTTAATTAATCAACTCTTAATTACATCATTAATTAATTATAAACTAATGATCCCTAATTACACCTTTAATTATTTTATTAATTACATTAAGTAATTATTCTTAATAAATCCATAATTATTAATCACCTTTGATTAATATAATCCAGTAATTAACTTCCTTAATTACTTCCATTAATTAATTACTTTTTAATTAATTACCTTAATCAATAATTAATTATCTTATTAATTAACCTTAATCCTTTAATTAAATAAATTATTTAATTAATAACACTAGGTAATTAACCTTAATCACTTCTTATTTAATTACTTCCATAAAATAATTATCCTCTAATTACTTTATTAAATAATCTACCTTTACTTAATTACATCCAGTAATTATTCCTAAATTACTTCATTAATTAATTATACTTAATTAATTTATAAATGATTTTCTTAATTAATCACAAATAAATAAATTAATTATTAATTTAACTTAATCATTTAAATTTAATTAAACGATTCTTAACTTACTATATTAAAGGTTCTTAATTAAGAAACTATTATCTTAATTAAACCAATTATTTACCAATAACACTTTAATTATCTAAATTTCCTTCAAATTCAAATTTACATATGTAAATCTTTATTTTAATTGATTTTAAATCATTGAACTTATTTAAAACTTTTTACATTTCAAAATATAAAAACTTTGTTTAAAACATTAACTTAAAACGAATTAATTTTATAAACAAAACTTGTTTAACTAGTTTTAAAAACTTAGAACATTTCAAAACAAATTCTTTTGTTTTAAAACTTTTTTTTTTAAAACTTCATGTACCAGTTTTAAAACCCGCTCCTACCAAACTCGAGCAAAACCCTCAGAAACCCGAAGTAGCTCTCGAGTCACTCCTCTAATCTTTCTGCTTCGAGTAAAACTCGAAAATTCCCGAAGAAAAACCTGGTATCCACTTCTTCCCCAAACCAAATTCTCAGATGCACGCTAACGTGCTCGTGCACGTGCACGCCTACGCTGATCGACGATGAACCCAACACCTGCCTCCGACAAGTCGATATCAACCTCGTCTTCACGTACGACCACCCAGATATTCTCGATTTGTACGAGAATCGAAATCGAGCAAAGAACCCATCAGCTCCAAAACGTACATCACCAGAAACCGTTCCCCTCTGATGATCTATGCCACGAGACTCCTCGCGCTTCTCACCATCGCTTCGTCACACCTACCCGCATCTCCAGAACTCCATGCGATCACCTCCGATTGCCTATCGACAACGTGAAACCCAAATGAACGTCGACGAAACAAAACAGATACTAAACCCTAACTCGATCGATTTCGGCCAACTCAATCACCAATAAATTCACGAATGATTTTTCCCAAGCTCACTACCTCCCCCTCCACCTTCGCGTTCACCCACGGCACGTCGATCGTCGCCGTTCACCGTGAATTGGCCATAATGCCAAAAACAATCAAACCCCAAGTTCTCTCGAAATTCAAATCTAAAAATCACGATACTAGCTTCAAAAATCACGATTTGCCATTCGCAATTCAAATATAAGATCAAAATAAAAAATCAAAATTATAAAATTTTGACCAAATTCGATTCTTACTGTAAATTTAAATTTTCTGAGTTGATGATTCACTTAAAAATCTTATAAATATTTTTAGATGATGAATTACTTGTTTATCAACAACTTTCATTTATAAAGCCAAGTCTAATTCGAATTCAAGATCAAGTATTTGAATTTCATCAGAAGATCATGAACTGTTATAAGCACACTGTAAACAAATATATACTATAGGCAATTCAATCAAATTTTCCAGGCAAGTAATCCAATTGTATTTGAACATCATGATATTCAATTCAAAATAACAAGATGAAATTCAGGGTTTAAAACTGTTTTTAAAAATAAGTTTTCTCACTGTTATTTTAAACAGAGACATATGTAAACTACAGACATTCAAAAATGTATAATTCAAGCATGCATCCAATTTTAATTCAAGT
Source organism: Allium fistulosum (assembly GCA_030737815.1). Taxonomy (NCBI): domain Eukaryota; kingdom Viridiplantae; phylum Streptophyta; class Magnoliopsida; order Asparagales; family Amaryllidaceae; genus Allium; species Allium fistulosum. The sequence continues at coordinate 98,340,155 of CM060906.1, read as the reverse complement.
ATCCAGATAACATGAAGATGTTCATTCACAGGAACAAGTAGAAATCCAAGATTTAAAACTGTTTTTAAAACTTAGGTTTACTCACCTGAATTTGTAAAACAGAGAACATATGTTGTTTCCAGGCTTTTCCAGATTTTTGAATTTGATTTCTTTTTGCTTTGTTGAATTTAAACTTGCTGTTGATTTCTTTATTTGATTGCATGTCTTCAGATCGAAATTGAAGATTTGAAGCTGCTATTTAAATTTGCCTTTCATCTCCTTTCTCTGATTTGCATTTCCAGTTTACAGATCTTCATTTCTACTTTGATTTCCAGATTTTCATTTCCAGATTTACTACTTCTTTGAATTTAGATTTCAGGTCTTTTATTTCTTAGACTATTTTGTTTTAGTTGAAAATGAGAAGAAGGATTTTTGAACTGAAAATGAATACAGATCTTTCTTCTTACATATAATTTTTTATACTTTAATTTACAAAAGATAAAATTAAGCCACTTGTCCCCTTAAGTTGTTAATTAGCTTACACATATACCAACCAAGCCTCCATATGTTTACAAGTGTTAATTCTTATTTTAATTAATTTACTTAAGTCATTTATGTATTTATAAAATATCTATATGTATATAAAAATGTATTTATCTTTTATAATTAAGCTTTACATTCCTATATAAATTTACAAATGTGAAAACTATTATTTAAAATAACTTATACTTTAATCAAATATATATATAACATATTTATAATTGCTTGAGCTTAACTATATATATATTTTTACAAACCATTTTGACTTTTTTTTTTAAAAGGAAAGAATGTTAAAAACAATTGAATTTTAAAAGAGAAAAGATTATTAAAATGAACTTCTTATTTAAATCTTATTCTTGTTATTTAAATCATAAATATCATTTTCAAAAGTATTAAACCAAATTACAAATTATATATATATATATATGAGTTTGAAAACATCTTATTAAATTCAAATTCAATATTCTTTTTATTCCAACATATGCAAATATATATATTCTAAATGAAAAATACTTTTAACATTAGCTTGATAATTATCATATTGAATTTAATACATAACTTCAAATAACAATATATATGTTCATATATATTATAATTTGAAAACAAATTTTTATTAAATTAAAAGGTTCCCTATTCATAATATATATACCTATATATATATATTATAAATATAAACACTTATATTAGTTTTAGAAAGATAAAACTTCCCAATTTAAAATATTATTAACCTTTTAAAATGAATTGAACTTGTCAATTTATAAAATAAATCAACTAATCAATTTAATTATTAATAAAGATTATTAAATTGATATTGCCAAATTTCCGGGATATCACATTCCTTCCCCCTTAAAATAATTTCGTCCCCGAAATTTAAAAGCAAAGATAATTTAATAACCCAGCAAAATTTTAATTTTAATTTCAAACAGCAACCATACATATCAATCATATTCTAACAATCATAGCAAACAATTTAATCAAACAAATTTAACTATCCAGTCAAAATCTGGATAGAATTTACTCGAGTTTCCCCAAGTATATATATATATACCGGGAGACTCGTTCTACAGGATCTAAACTAACTATCTACAATAATCTAGAAGTCCTTCCTTTCTAGATCACAAATCTGAACAAGATATCAGACTAACTCAAAACCATCTCAACTACCAAATTCTTCTGAACTGCTGATCCCACAACCAATGACAGATCAAACACGTATTCCCTCAGAGATACGTGAAATACAATGAATTCCAGTTATCCGAACTGGAAACTCAATCCTGTAGATCAAAGAACTAATCCTTTTGAGAACATAGGAAAAATCTCAAAATACTTCTAGAGCTAGTTCTCCAATCTTACCAAATCTTGTATCTCCTTTAATTGAAGAAAACTTAAACAATATCCAATTTCAACTTCATCCTTCCTGATCAGCTTAGCCCTTGCTGATGCTTCCTGGAACAATCTAGACCAACATCAAACCAATTTCCGGATCCTTCTCAACAAAATGGTTTCCCAAAAATCACCGAAATCCAGAACACAATTCTACTCCACAAACATTAGAGAACTATGAACTACCTCTCCTATCTGGAATAGCCAAAACAGTTGCACTTGACAACCTTATCTCCAAATCCTGAAAATTTCTTCACACTTAGAGATACACTTGAATTTCTTATAGAAATACTCTACTCCAATAAAATCACAACTCCCGGTTGCTCCCACTCTAGAATAGCTGCTATCTTGCTTTTGCTGCACAACTCTGATCTTGAACAGATGAGAATGCCGTCGGAAAAACTCGAGCACAAACTTGATCATCCACAGTTCATCAGACCATAAAATCTTAGCGACTTCATTCCATTTGGTCAGAAACATCTCGCAGAAACTTCTCCAGAAAAACTTATATTAGTTTTAGAAAGATAAAACTTCCCAATTTAAAATATTATTAACCTTTTAAAATGAATTGAACTTGTCAATTTATAAAATAAATCAACTAATCAATTTAATTATTAATAAAGATTATTAAATTGATATTGCCAAATTTCCGGGATATCACACTGCTCATCATTTACAGGTGAGTAAACTATACTTTTTATAGCTAAAATCTGTTTATCTTGTTGCATGTGATAAATATATGAAATAATGTTGTGATAGTTGTTTGCATGAAGGTAAATTATGCTGCATGTATGCAAAAATGAATTTGTTGAGTGTGCATGTCTGTATGTACAGATATACCCTCTGTTCTTCTTTACAGGTTTAAGATTTAGGAAAAACAAATTCAAATCTCCTCTTGTAATCTCCTTTAGGCTGAGAGATTCAAATAAGATATGTGTGTTTATACATAATCTAAGTTTTAAAAATATATTTAAGAAATTTAAGTTTTGAAAACTATCTGGGAATTTAGAATGAACAGTGGAAAAACTAAAACATGTAAATTTCAATCATCACAATACATTGTTTTATTTATATAATCTGAATCCCCAGCTAGAAACATGATTTTTCAAGGTTAAATCAAAAAATTTAGATTGGGATTGTGAGAGTAATTCGAAATTGATCAAATAATGGGTTTTGGGCTATTACTGGTGGTCGGCAAGGTTAGGATTCTCGGGGTCGTGATGGAAGCTAGTTGGGAGGTGGGCGATGTCGGCAAAAATGGTTGGAGATATTATCATTCACTGTGGTGGCATAGTTAGGTGATGGTAGGGTTTAAGGGCCTGGATGGGTCGACTATGTTCGTGGGTTCGTCGTGACGTCAATGGTGTATCGGACGTGGTCAGAGTAGGTGGAATAGGAGCGTTGGTTGTTGGCGAAGCTCTGGACAGGGTGTCGTGACTTCTGGTGGTCGGTGGTGGCGTCGCGGGAAGATTTTCTTTTTGGGAGATGGTTTGTTCCAGGTGGTTGTTGAGCTCGATTTCGATTTCGAGCCTGATTCTCAGTTTGGGTGATCGGGATCGGAAGGGTTGGTCGATGGCGACTTGTCGATGGTGGTTTGGATGATCAGAGTGCCGGCGATCAGACGTGCACATGCACGGGGTGTCTCTAGTATCAGAAGTTTAGGTTTTGGGTAGATGGGGTTTTGTCTCGAGTAGGAGCTTGGGCTAGAAAAGGATTTGCTTGAGAAATCTTTGAGTCGTTCGCGTGAGAAATAACCCGTAACAGATTTTAAATTTAAACAAGTTTTGCTTAAAAAAAAAGAAGGATGTGCTCGGGATTTAGGCCGGGTAACCCCATGATTGTCTCGGGTCTGATGAGAGGTAATTATCAAATTTTAAAGTTAAAAGTAAAATACAAGTTTAAAACTAATTTTTCTAAAACTATTTCTTTAAACAAAAATGGTTTATTTAAATGATTGATTAAGTAAAGGTTCTGTAATTCAGTTTAATTTGGATTAAGTTAAATCTTAAGTTTAATTAAAACTTAACTAATAATGTAATTAAGTAGAAATTAAGAAGATGAAATGTTTATCATCAATTAATCTCAAAGACTTATGTTAATTTGCAAGTTAATGATAATTAATTCCAAAGTTTATTAAATTCTGATGATGATTAAAAAAAAGTGATTAAGGTTGGGTGATTAGGATTTATTAATTAGTTAATTAATTGATTATTAATTAAAGATTAATTAATTAAGGGTAGTAAATTAAAGTTAATTAATTAAGGATAATTAAATTAAGGAGGATAATTAAAGGATGATCAATTAAGGTTAATTAATCCACGTGATTAATTAAGGTTAATTAATCAATGAAATTAATTGAGGATAATTAATCAATGGTTTATAATTAATTAAAGTTAATTAAGCAAGAAAAAGATAATTAATTTAATTTATATTAGGTGATTAAATTAAATTAATTGAGAATTGTTTGACTATTAATTTAGCCTATAGATGATAAACTTGAATTAAATACCTTGATTTGTCTAAATATCTCTGATATTGTGTTGTGATATGTTATGATGGGTCGAACTGTGATATTGTGAGTTATCTATCATTAATTTGCTGTGAGAATATGAGAATCTATATTTAAATTTAAATTGTATGCACTTAATCAACTGGGATTAAGATGACATTGAATTCGAAGAGACCGGGGTCGGATATCAGTAATATCCGAAACCACTTCGATTAGTAATCTGTTATAATTCTTCATAAAATTTGATTATGGAATCAAATAGGCTGGAATGGAATAAATTAAGTAACATGACTATTTTTAACTAAGTAACGATACTTAGATATTGTCGTGTGAAAATAAGTGATGATTATATAAATTGTTTACTTGTAGTAAAGTACGAGTTACCCCGGGTTTAAATAAGTTCTATGGATTGAAATTTCATGTTAGATGAGTTTACTCACGCTGGTTTCCAGCCTGACCCGGGTGTTACTTGAATGTAATGCTCGGGTCAGACCGAGTATTACAGATTTTCAGGTTAGGACGTTCTAGAGCTCAGGTGGCGAGCTGGATGGCAGGAACGTATGGAGTATTCCGCTGTATATTTGAGACTGTGTAGTCTGTATAGATTGTAGTCTGGAACAAGTTGTATAACTGTCCAGTTCATGTATAAATGATTGTAACTCTGATGTATTAAATGTAAAGTAATAATTACAGTTTTTCTTTGGATAACTGATATTATTATTTGTTATTATATTTAATCCGCTGCGAATGTGAGATGTTGTGTTCTCTGTTCTCCTTTCTTCTTTCTGTTTCTTTCTTCTATCTCTTTCTTTTTCTTCTAACTATCTGAAATTTTCGGGTTCGAAAACTTCGGGTCGTTGAAGTTGGTATCAGAGCGAAGGTTAAGCGAGAACCTTGGCTCTGTTGGGATTACTCGTTAAGGATAGGGTCAATAGTACCCTAGAACGAGTTGAGTATATATATATATATATATATATATATGAGAGCGTAATTGTTATTTTTCTTATATAAGGATTTTAAATGATTTTATATAAGAATATATTTTGATATATAAAATGATATTTCTTTCTAATAAATATTAAGGTAATTGGTTGTTAAAATATTGGAATTAAATTAAGTGGTAATAGAAATACAACCAAAATTGAAATTGAAATGAAGATAAGTTGGAAATGAATCCAAACTGAAATTAAAATCTTGAATTTGTAGAAATGTTATCAAGAATAAAGATAATAATGAATTGGTTTCCAGATATGATAATAAATGGTAATTGTGTTTAATAATGAATGTTGTTAATGATTTAGCAAAATGAAATGTTTAAGGAAGTAAACATTTAAGTGAGTATAACTTATAAATTGGAATTGAAGATAATTTAAAATTGTGAAGTTTTAAATCTAAGTGCAGAAAACTTGAGATCGTTTTAAAGAAATTTGTTTTGAAATTAAAAACCAAGAATGGTTTAAAATTTAAAGTATAACTTGGTATGTAAAGAAAATGTATATATGAGGATATACATAATATCAAGGATGATTTGAAATAACTCTTAGTGTTAAGTTTTAAATTGAAATGTGATATGAAAACCCAAAGTGATAAGTTTTTGAATTTAAATGGGAAGATTATTATTATAAGATTTAAAAATTTGAATGGGAATTCAAATTAGGTCAAGTTGACTAAATTAAATTAAATTTAACTTAAGGGAAGTTAAATGAGTTTAGAATGAACAACTTGAATTAGAAATTTCAAGATGAAATTAAAATTTAACTTGAGAAGTTAAATGGTTGGGTTTAAATGGGAGTTATGAGTAATCTCAAAATGGGTTTGAGATCTGGAAATTGAAATGGGATGTTGTTAATTGGTGTTTGGATAAATTTGGATGTTTATTTATCCTGATATCATTCTATTGTTATAAATAATCTATGAAACTAAGAATTTATTTTAAAGTTAGAAATGGATAATAAATTAGAATCTGAAGATTAAATTGTTTTTGAATTCTTATTTGAACTTTGTAATAAGTTAAGATAATTTTAAAATGGAATTTTGGAATTTGGATTCAGAATTAAATGGTTTAAAGATTTAAGTTATTAAATTAAAAATAAAGGTTGATTTGATTTAAAAATAATGGTTAATTTGACTTAAGGAGTAAAATCAACATTTAAAAATTTAACTCGAATTTATATAATTCGAGATAGTTTAAAATTAAGATTTAAATTAAATTAGTTCAAACTGAAATTGACTTAAATAAATGGGAATTGGGATTAATTCATATAGAAATTGAAATGATTTGAAATTAAAGTGGATTCAATTTGGAATTAGTTTGAATAATTTGAAATTGTAATTGAAGATGTATAAGTTTAAAAAAAAAATTCAAATGGTAAATAGAAATTGAAATGATTTGAAATTGAAGTTGGTTCAATTGAAATTAATCCAAATTGATTTGAAATAATTTGGAATTGTGATTAAAGTTGAATAAGTTTAAAAATCAAATGAAATTTGGTTTGAAATTGGAAAGGAATTAAGGATAATTCAACTTGAATTGAGGTTAAATCAATTTCAATGGAAATTGAAGTTATTTAAATTGGAATTGAGTTAATTTAAATGGAGATGGAAATTTAAATTGAATTGATGAGAATTGAACAGTTTGACTCTGGTTTATTTTTCAAAATAAATTGTTTTAATACAAATATTTTTTTTCAAACTATTTACTATACAATCATTCTTCTTAAACCCCAAAACTATCTTATATTTATTTTACAATTACTTTGGAACTATTTAACTATTTTGAAACTGTCTTATAAACTAATTACTATTTTTCAGTTACTTATATCTAATCACTATTTTTAAAAAAAAAACTATTTTGCAATTATCTAACTATTTTATACCTATTTAATTATTTTACAGCTATTTTTACAAACTAATAACTATTTTTCAACTACTTATCTATTTTAAACTTTTTTTCAAGCTATTTTTAAATTTAAATTGATCAGAGTTTAAACTGTTTGTAATTGAAGTAATAACTCAATTGGAAATGGAAGCAATTGAGAATAAGTAAATGGAATTAAAGGAAATGTGAATAGAAAAGAGAATTGATTTGGCTAATAACCAATAAAGGTAAATACGTAGAATATACGTATATTATTCTATTCGCATAGTGATTTGATCCAGATTCGAACACAGAATTTCGAGATATTATTATCGATCCGAGTTGGGATTTTTCGCTCGATTTTCGATGGCGAACCTGGATATGGATTGTTGATTGGTTCTGGATATTCTCTATCATAGTTGTGACTATGCAAGGAGAATGACGGTTTCTGATGAGGAAACCAGATCTGAGTCCGCACTAGGAAGCCGGGTGGACAATACTAGTTCGGAAGTGAAATTGTGTGATCGATTGAGCGATCAGATTGATATAGCTTACGGATGATATGTGTACATCATACGGGTTTGAATGAAATTGGCATTTAAAATTTGAGGATAGGAAATTTGAAATGGTTTTCAAAAATGAAAGGTATATTATGTGAAATATAATGGAATTGGGTATTTCTTTGGTTGAAATTTACTTTATGGAGGTAAGTAAATGGTAAATAACTTTATAAAGAAATCAAACTTGAATATTTGATTTGACAATAAATAAAGTTATATTTTGTAATATGATAAACTTCCCTTATTGAATCTAGCCAGAATAAAAAGGGTTTTGAAATATTTGAAGTATAAAAGAGGTTTTATACAAGTTTGAAATGATCCAAAGATTTTCAAAGTTATATATATCTATATCTATATATATAAAGGATCTTATGAGAATGATTTTGGAAAAGGTCTTGGGAACCTATGAATTTGAAAAAGGCTTTTGATTTTTGGGAAAATCAATTTTGGATTTTGGAAAGCCTAGTTTGAGAATTATCGATTTTGGTAATCGATTTTGTGTAAAGGAGATTTTGATAAATCATAAAGGGTATGATTTGAAGATACTATAAGTATATAGTATAAAGTATTTTGAAAATAGCTCTGGGGAAAAAGGCGCTTCCTTGAAATGAACTTCTCAGGAGTACCACAGGGTGGTACTGCCTTGAGCCCCAAGGGGGGTTTCTAAAGTTGATCCTGTGAGGAGTCCGGACAAACTAGTTCCTGAGGATTATTTGTGTAGCGAAAGTCGAGGGGCTGGTGCCCACAGAGGCATTTGGGTTATGCTGTGACGACAGTTTAACTCGATGTCTCTGCGATCTACTGCAGACCATAGCGAAAGTCATGTGTGCCGCTGAGAGCCAACTGTCTACGTTTGATTTTTATCGGTAGACTGTGACACTATGGTAACATAGCGAAAGTCGTTTGTGCCGCTGAGAGCCAACAGTCTGCGTTTGATTTTATATCGGTAGACTGCGACCTATGTGGGAGAAGTTTCATTATTTGGCAGCGAAATTCGGTGGCGCTGATACCTACAGTTATATGGGTTTGTGCTGTGCTAGCAACGTAAGGCCCGGGTATAACTGCGATCTGTAGCGGGTTCCATGGCGTAATCGAGGAGCGCGGAGACCTACAGTTATCTGTGGATTTTGCCGGGACGGCAACGTAACCATCGGGTTAACTGCGACCATGGATGGGGGTGATGATTTCCAGAGCATTCTCACCAAAAAAATGTTTCCTCTTTTTCAAAAATGTTTTCTATATTTTCAATAAATTATTTTCCAAGTATTTTTACTGGGTGTTGAAACGGGTTTGCTAAGTCCTTATAGATTTTCAGTCTTACGCCTGATCAACGTATGACCGAATTTCTGTGAGAACGAGGATAGACTTGTTAAAACATCAAGTTATAAAAAGTACTTTTATAAAACTATTTTATAATATTATATGGATTTTAAAACGTGTTTTAAAGATGATCAAAGAAAATTTATCAGATTTTAAGTACTGAAGAAATTCTGGCTTCGTTTCTTTTCGAGGACGAAAAGATTCTAAGGGGGAAGGAATGTGATAACCTGGATTTTGGACATCTGAAAATTTAAAAAATTAACTAGTTTATTCAATAAAAAAAAAGAAAAAAAAATGCTGATATTGAAAGATATCTGGATGTGTAAATAAATTTGAAATTATAATAAAAATTGGACTTTAAATATCTGGATAAATACTGGTAATCGCCTAATATAATCACTTAAAATTTATATATTTGTGTTTGTTAATATATATTTTTGAGTTGATATTTTAAATTTGAAGTAGTATTGATTTATATTTAAATAAATGGATTGTAATTCAAATTTGAATTTGAATTTGAATTTGAAACTTGAATTTAAAATTTAAATGAATACCTTAGTAAAATAATTTGGATTTTTAAATAACATATATATATATAGGTAATTTATTTAATGTATAATTGGTTTAAAACATTTCCTTTAAAATTAGAAAATATAATTTAAAATTTATATTAAAGGCATAAGTTAACAAGTGTAAATCATGAGACAAGAGTTTTAACAAATGTAATAATCTTGTAAATGAAATGAACAAGTGTCATTTTGGTTTTATTTTTGAGAAAATTTATAAAAATAAGATTTAAATCTATATATAATTTTTCATTCCCTCTTTCTCTCATTCTTTGTTCTTCATTTTAAATCTACAAGACTAAGAAAATCAGATCTGAAAAGAAAAAAAAATTAAAACAAAACAGCAAAAATCCTCAACCTGGGATTCCAAAATCTGAAACAAGAACAAACATTAAGCTCAAATTAAAATTCAAGTCAAGGAGCAAGCTTACGAATTTCCAAAGAGCAACTCAGTTTCAAAATTTAAAAGGGGCTAGCAGCAAAATCAACCTGAAGCAATTCATCACAAGCAAATTCAAAATCAGTTTCACATTTAAATCTGGTTCTCTGTTTTCAAAGTTTCAAAAGGCTTGATCATTTGCAACATCAGGATTTCAAATTTCAAAGCTTAAATCATCTCAGCATCAAACAATCTTCTCAAATTTAAAGCAAGAACATCTCAGTTTTTTTTTTTGAAAGGCTCTGCTCATCATTTACAGGTGAGTAAACTATACTTTTTATAGCTAAAATCTGTTTATCTTGTTGCATGTGATAAATATATGAAATAATGTTGTGATAGTTGTTTGCATGAAGGTAAATTATGCTGCATGTATGCAAAAATGAATTTGTTGAGTGTGCATGTCTGTATGTATAGATATACCCTCTGTTCTTCTTTACAGGTTTAAGATTTAGGAAAAACAAATTCAAATCTCCTCTTGTAATCTCCTTTAGGCTGAGAGATTCAAATAAGATATGTGTGTTTATACATAATCTAAGTTTTAAAAATATATTTAAGAAATTTAAGTTTTGAAAACTATCGGGGAATTTAGAATGAACAGTGGAAAAACTAAAACATGTAAATTTCAATCATCACAATACATTGTTTTATTTATATAATCTGAATCCCCGGCTAGAAACATGATTTTTAAAGGTTAAATCAAAAATTTTAGATTGGGATTGTGAGAGTAATTCGAAATTGATCAAATAATGGGTTTTGGGCTATTACTGGTGGTCGACAAGGTTAGGATTCTCGGGGTCGTGATGGAAGCTAGTTGGGAGGTGGGCGATGTCGGCAAAAATGGTTGGAGATATTATCATTCACTGTGGTGGCATAGTTAGGTGATGGTAGGGTTTAAGGGCCTGGATGGGTCGACTATGTTCGTGGGTTCGTCGTGACGTCAATGGTGTATCGGACGTGGTCAGAGTAGGTGGAATAGGAGCGTTGGTTGTTGGCGAAGCTCTGGACAGGGTGTCGTGACTTCTGGTGGTCGGTGGTGGCGTCGCGGGAAGATTTTCTTTTTGGGAGATGGTTTGTTCCAGGTGGTTGTTGAGCTCGATTTCGATTTCGAGCCTGATTCTCAGTTTGGGTGATCGGGATCGGAAGGGTTGGTCGATGGCGACTTGTCGATGGTGGTTTGGATGATCAGAGTGCCGGCGATCAGACGTGCACATGCACGGGGTGTCTCTAGTATCAGAAGTTTAGGTTTTGGGTAGATGGGGTTTTGTCTCGAGTAGGAGCTTGGGCTAGAAAAGGATTTGCTTGAGAAATCTTCGAGTCGTTCGCGTGAGAAATAACCCGTAACAGATTTTAAATTTAAACAAGTTTTGCTTAAAAAAAAGAAGAAGGATGTGCTCGGGATTTAGGCCGGGTAACCCCATGATTGTCTCGGGTCTGATGAGAGGTAATTATCAAATTTTAAAGTTAAAAGTAAAATACAAGTTTAAAACTAATTTTTCTAAAACTATTTCTTTAAACAAAAATGGTTTATTTAAATGATTGATTAAGTAAAGGTTCTGTAATTCATTTTAATTTGGATTAAGTTAAATCTTAAGTTTAATTAAAACTTAACTAATAATGTAATTAAGTAGAAATTAAGAAGATGAAATGTTTATCATCAATTAATCTCAAAGACTTATGTTAATTTGCAAGTTAATGATAATTAATTCCAAAGTTTATTAAATTCTGATGATGATTAAAAAAAGTGATTAAGGTTGGGTGATTAGGATTTATTAATTAGTTAATTAATTGATTATTAATTAAAGATTAATTAATTAAGGGTAGTAAATTAAAGTTAATTAATTAAGGATAATTAAATTAAGGAGGATAATTAAAGGATGATCAATTAAGGTTAATTAATCCACGTGATTAATTAAGGTTAATTAATCAATGAAATTAATTGAGGATAATTAATCAATGGTTTATAATTAATTAAAGTTAATTAAGCAAGAAAAAGATAATTAATTTAATTTATATTAGGTGATTAAATTAAATTAATTGAGAATTGTTTGACTATTAATTTAGCCTATAGATGATAAACTTGAATTAAATACCTTGATTTGTCTGAATATCTCTGATATTGTGTTGTGATATGTTATGATGGGTCGAACTGTGATATTGTGAGTTATCTATCATTAATTTGCTGTGAGAATATGAGAATCTATATTTAAATTTAAATTGTATGCACTTAATCAACTGGGATTAAGATGACATTGAATTCGAAGAGACCGGGGTCGGATATCAGTAATATCCGAAACCACTTCGATTAGTAATCTGTTATAATTCTTCATAAAATTTGATTATGGAATCAAATAGGCTGGAATGGAATAAATTAAGTAACATGACTATTTTTAACTAAGTAACGATACTTAGATATTATCGTGTGAAAATAAGTGATGATTATATAAATTGTTTACTTGTAGTAAAGTACGAGTTACCCCGGGTTTAAATAAGTTCTATGGATTGAAATTTCATGTTAGATGAGTTTACTCACGCTGGTTTCCAGCCTGACCCGGGTGTTACTTGAATGTAATGCTCGGGTCAGACCGAGTATTACAGATTTTCAGGTTAGGACGTTCTAGAGCTCAGGTGGCGAGCTGGATGGCAGGAACGTATGGAGTATTCCGCTGTATATTTGAGACTGTGTAGTCTGTATAGATTGTAGTCTGGAACAAGTTGTATAACTGTCCAGTTCATGTATAAATGATTGTAACTCTGATGTATTAAATGTAAAGTAATAATTACAGTTTTTCTTTGGATAACTGATATTATTATTTGTTATTATATTTAATCCGCTGCGAATGTGAGATGTTGTGTTCTCTGTTCTCCTTTCTTCTTTCTGTTTCTTTCTTCTATCTCTTTCTTTTTCTTCTAACTATCTGAAATTTTCGGGTTCGAAAACTTCGGGTCGTTACACATCCAATATGGCGTCGACATAGTATCAGTAAGGTGTCGAGAAGGGCTTACCTGTGAAAATTTACCGAGCATTTTCGATGCTTTCTTTACGTCGTCGATAGGGCATCGACGTCAAATATAAAACCCCAACCGACGTCCTCTCCTCCATCACTTTCCTCAAATCTGAAATTTAACCATCCCAACTCTACCTTTCAATCACCTCCCCTCCTCCATGTCGTGCCCCTCCCCTCATCATGCTTCTAGCCCTTACGCCTTCAACACACACACCTCCAATCTTCAGCCCACGAAAGCCTGTAGACTCCCCCATGCAAGCCTTTAGCCCTTGTACAAATGCCGCCACCTCCTCCTGCAGCCGACTTTGACTTTGAACGCTGCCAACCTCGTCGCTACAAGCCCAAGTCCACACCTCCCAAGCGCAGCCGCCACCTCATTGCTACAAGTCGAAGTCGCCACTACTCAAGCCCAGAGCCTCCTCCAAGTCGATGCATAAGGTTCCAAGCCATCGCCAACCAACCATCATCGTAGGCCCAAGCCTCTAAGCCGCGCAAGCACTGCCCTCCATCGATATGGTTTATTTGAAATTGTACCATAAATATAAATAAACTTATGTTATATTTGAAATTTGATTTAGTATAAACAATTTAATATTGTATAAATTATGTGGAAATGAGTCAGAATTGCATTGAGATGGAATTAGTGTGCTCTGAATCCCTATCCACTATAGACATTGAGCGATAGCAAAACGTAGAAAGTACGGAAAACAATACAATAGACAATTCAAATAGTACATATGAAGTCATCAATTCTAATTTAATTTATAAATCTAAATTCTTACACAATACATAAATAGAATCTATTCAAAAAGAACATGTATAAAATGCAGCAGATAAGTTAGTGCCCGAGTCTGATAACGATCATATTATGGATATTCCTGAACAAGTATAGCTCAGCAATGTGGTAGCAAACGTGCATGATCCCATAACTTCAGAGGGTATTGGGGCACATACATGATCAAAACACGCCAGAAAATAACTGCAAGAGGAGAGTTCTTTTGCATTCTCTACTACCCTATCAATTGAAGTAATTGATAATCCTGCATGGCATAACATAGCATCCAATTTAAAAACAAAAGGAAAAAAGATGACATACAAAGACTAGCATGATTACCCCCCCCCCCACACACACACGAAATCAAGGAGTGACCTTAATAACATTTCCTAATGAATTTTTTCTTTGGAACATGAGGGGACTCAACTTACCCTCAAAGCAATTAGATGTCATGAGTACCTTTAAAATGCGACAAACATCAATTATTGGTCAATTAGAAAACAAGTTAAATGAGAACGTAATTATCGATTTTTCCGGACGTTTTAATAAGAATTGGGGGTTTGCTTAAAATATGGACAATCATAATAAAAGTAGAATCTTAATTTTATGGGATATTAACATATGTTCAACTACTGTTATTTAACTAAGTGATCAATATTACTACTTTGATTCAAAATAAGGTGGGGTTGACTTTTTACTATACCGTTGTCTACGCCCTTAAGAAACATGAATAGAAAACAGAGTTATGGAATTACATCAAATCACAGGGTAACACCTTTAATCTCCCTTGGATTGTTTCAGGAGATTTCAATGTTGTTCTCTATAGGATAGACTAAATTAATGGTAATTATTGAATGTCTCATATCTTAGATTTGTGGATTATTCAAGATCTACAGATTTTTTCAAACCACTAAGTATGGGAAATTATTACGCTTGGTAAGGGTAACAACTTGTATGTTAATAGTATAATTGATAGTCTTTTTATGAATGGAATTTGTCACAATAACTTCCCCAAGTTCGCATTCTATTTTACAAATCACTCCACGAGCGATCATACCCCTATTATTTTTTATTTTTCTACTCCCATATCTAATAGGAAAGGTACTCCCTATAAGTTTAAAAACTCTTAGACTCTTAGGAAAGAATACCATGATATTATTAAGTTAGTTTGGGAAGAAATGTGTGTCGGTATTCGTTTATTTCAGCTCACCTTAAAATTAAAGAATAACAAAGGAACTCCTTTGATTTTGGTGTAATGAACAAAACAAAGGTGAACCGACTGAGACTTTAAGATAGGAACTTGATAGTGCTTACTCAAATCTAAACAATCGCCTAAACGATGATCAATTGTTAAACATATACAAAAAAAAGTAGGCCATCTTTCATAAATTCTACGCAGGAAAGCCACTAGTTACATTCAATGATCAAAGATAAAATAGCTTAAATAAGGGACAAAACTACTCATTTTTTCAACTCAAATTTTTTTGACACAAGAACCCCAACTCCAAGCAAAATGATGGTAGATGAACATGATAATTGGGTCATTATGAATGAGAATATGAATAGAGAATCTTTACAATACTTTTTTTGATTTATTTAACTTTGGTTCCACTAATTCTAATTTCTCATATATCACATGTAAAAATATTCTTGAAGATAACGCTTGAAAAGACTTGGCCAATTCTTTTGAACTGGACGAAATAAAAAGAGCAGTATTCCAAATTGATGACAACGGCTCTCCTGGTCAGATGGTTTCAACTCGAAATTTTACAAAACCCACTAGGAGCAAATTAACAATGATATTTTTCAAGCAATGTTGGGGATATAGCAATCAGGTAAGATCATTATGGAAATTAATTACACTTTTTTATGCTTAATTCTAAGGAATACTAACCCAAAGACTTTATTTGATTATCGACCAATTTCACTTTGTAACGTTAGCTACAAAATTTTTCCGAATTTATTATGTAATAGGATGAAGAAATATTTAAACAAACTCATATTAATCAATCAAAATGATCATCACTGAAAATTCTTTGTTAGCATATAAACTGGTGAGGGTGTTTAATAGAAAGACGATTAATAACATGTGTTTGAAAGTCGATTTAACATTAGGCCTATGACAAAATCAACATGGAATTTATATACCATATGTTACTATTTATAGGATTCCCTAAAAATTTTGCACTCTTAGTTTATGAATGTATATCCACCACTTCATGTTCAATTCCTTTAGATTGTAACAATATAGAACTTTTTATGAAAACAGAGGCATACGACAAGGATACTGTAACACCCTGTAAAAATTAATAAGAAAATAAATGAATTAATCAAATAAGATAAGGCTAAAAATGGAAAATTTTATAAGTTATAATGTAACATCTCGTATTTGGAGGCCAAAAGCTAAGCGCTATGGATGATGCAATCATCCATAGTATTAACTTCTGGTGACGAAATACGGTAATGTTAATGTTATTCATAATATCATAAACACTTGAATATGAAAAAAATCACAAATTTCCAAAAACAATAATTTTAGTGATTACATTTCAAATAAATCATATTCAAGTTAAAAAAATCCCAACGTATTCCTAGGCAAAGATCAAATATAATTACAACAATAAGCCAAGAGCGACATACGAAGATGCCCCCTTGGATGATCAAAGCAATATAGACATAAATGTCTTAATACACAACGGAAACAAATTTAAAACAGAATTCCTAAATTTAGCTATCCGTCAGCCACCTACTCGTCTTCGAAAACTTATTCGCCAAAATCTGCTAAAACCTGAAAACCTAAACCCTCAGCCTACTCAAATCAATTTTGAGCACCCAAGAGTTTAAGGGAAACAAAAACTTTGAGTCAGACATAAAGCTGGTATGAATAATTTCTATTACATCTCTATTTACTAATACATAGTGAGACCACGCCGCTTAGCGGAACATATTTCCCCTCACTAATATCTCTTTTCAAAACATATATTTTGCAAATCCTTTCCTGCAACCAAACTAGTTAATCAACTGATTATAAAAAATAAAAAAAATATAGGAAGATCCATTATGCTAAAATAGGAAATAAATGGACTATTTGTCATAAATCTGAGCTAACCGCTCCTTTTTGGACTAACTGTCCTAAATCTGATTATACCAAAATAGTAATATCCTTTATGCTAATAATGGACTATCTGTCCACAAAACAGGTTAAAAAGGGTGGACTAACTGTCCTTAAGAAGTAGCAACGTCCGTTACGTTAACAAATAAACTAACTGTTCATATATGGGCTAATTGCCCTTATCTGGACTAACTGTCCTCTGGGCTGACTGCCCTCAAAATGGACTGACTGTCCGAATTTAAATGAGCTGACTGCCCGAATTATCTGTGGGATAACTACCCTTTTAAATTTTCCTTGAAAAACTTTTCAAAATGATTTAGTCCGTCAAATCATATATATATATACAAGGAAAATATATCTTTAGCTTTACTCTAAGCTATTTTGCCATGTTATATATACTTTACCGAAAATAATGTTGACGATGTTCAATAAAGATTACCTATCCTTTTAAAATAAGTTAAAGTCCTTTAAAACACTTAGGCTATCTGCCTAATCATATTATTCGAATTCTTTGTTTAAAACATTTTAAAAACCTTTCGAAAACACTGAAGAAAACTCCTTCAAACCATTTATAAAACCCTTTGAAAGCATTGAAGGTAACTCCTTCGTAACCTTTAATAAAATCTTTCGAAATCATTGAAGGTAACTCCTTCAAAATCAATAAAAAAACCTTTCTTCTATAAGCTTTAAAACATACGAATCCGCCTTTAAAATCCTTTATACCTTAGCCTTTCGAAAACATTATAAAACCATACCTTTCGACCTCGTTGGAAAGTTTCTTTTTGACCTAGTCGAAAGGTCTTACCTTTCGACTTTGTTGAAAGCCTGGGGAACCACCCTTCGAAAGCATTGAAACTTAAAACCTTTCGAAGACGTCGGGTTCAATTTAAAAAAGGGTACTTTTGGCACATGTCCTTATTAAGTTTCAAAATTCACGAAAAGTCCTTCACTAAATTTCAGTGTAAATTAGGTCCCTGTTTTTTATTCACGATTATTGCAGAGCATGATGCAACATTTCATAAAAGTTGCTGACATTTCCGCAATATTTCTGTACACTGTGAACATAGTGTATGAAAGTTGCTGAAATATCAACACTTATTTATAAAAGTTGTTGATATTTCAGCAACATTTATGTACACTGTGAACACAGTTTATGAAAGTTGCTGAAATATCAGCACTTATTTATAAAAGTTGCTGACATTTCAGCAATAATTTTTCTTTGTTTTTACAATAAAACTTTGACACAGATAGTTGCTGAAATATCAGCACTTATTTATAATAGTTGCTGACATTTCAGCAATGATTTTTCTTCGTTTCCAGAAAACAGGGACCCGCTTTACAATGAAACTTTGACAGGGACCCGCTTTACAATATGAAAGTATGATAGGGATGCCTACCTAATTTCCACTTTAAAAAATATGGAAACCTTACAAAACCATTCGAACTTGACTACTTCGAAACCTTTAAAACGTTTCAATTTAAAACATTTGGATTATGCCTTCAAGTAGAGCAAAAGGATCACAAAAACATTGGAGTCGAAAGCAACTGCTTCGAAACCTTTAACAAAACCTTTCGAAAACAATGAAGTGTTGGTATTGGAACCAACACTTCGAAAGCAATGGAGAGGCGACATATTTTAGAAAACAAAAGATCCCCGTCGAAAGCAACTGATTCGAAAGGTAGGAAGCGGCAACTATATTCCGACCTTGTAGGAAGGGTTACCTTTCGACTTTGTCGAAAGGTTTCAATTTAAAACAAGAAAGCAATCCCACCTAAACCTTTTCTTTTAAACCATTTGACATTGTCGAAAGCCAGTATACGTATTTTCTTTAAAACAAAAACAAAGTTCCATCTCTTTCAAAAGCCCTAACCTTTTGACCCTAAACCTTTCGACTCCTTTCAATTCACTACGTACCATTTTCCTGATACCATATGCATTGATTATTGACTTAGTCGAAAGGTTTGTACCTTTCTACTTTGTCGGAAGGTTTGGAATAGAGGCGGAACTTCTTGCTGAAAGAGTTGAAATAGTGAAAATCCTATTTATTTGTACTTTAAAATAGTTCTTTTGTACCTAACCTACCTTATTTGTCTAAATTTGATTGGTTGTCAGATTTTTATATTCAAAAATGCTACCGACTTTCCTTATTTGGAAATTTAAACAATTTTGAAAAAGCCCCTTCTCTTTTATAATTTTATAAAACATTTAAGTCTCATACCTTAAATAATTTTATATAACTATTAAATCATTTTAGAAAATTCTGGAAAAATTCCAGAAAATGAATTAATACGTTCTTTTCAACATATAAAATTTCGGATCCAAACAATAATTATTTTTCCTGTAAATAATTTTATAATCCAAAATACCATTTTCTTCCTTAGAAAATTCATAATAATTCCACAAAAATTCAGAAAAGTCTGAAAATTGAAACTCATCTCTAAAATATCATTTTAGATCACCATAAGAATTCGGAAGGCTAACGGATGTCATTTAATAGAGTTTTCATCTTAAAACATGTTATAAAAATCTATATGAACATTCATAAATCATCAACATGTATATATAATTATTTTATCATTCAAAAACATGGCAAATCTTTGCAAAATCATTCGGAAATAATCTTTAACCGAAACCATAAAAATTTGGAGATGTAAACATTATTCATCTTTGCTTTAGAGATTAAGGAGCTTGAAATTTGAATGAGTTTTGATTTGAATTTGGTTTTCCCTAAGCTTTTCCTTAGTTTTCTCTTCATCTTTCCTTTTTAATGGTGGTCGGCCTTGATTTTGAAAATTATGAAACGGAATGAATGTGTACATAATACACGGCCTAAGGAAGGAGATATAGGAATGGCCTCTTTTCCATAATACCCCTCCTCTAATTCATTTTAAACCCTTCTTTTAATTTATTTGTTTAAAAAGGCATGGCTACCTTAATTAAAATCAAATCTCAATCTCCTAATCAACACATTATTTTATTTTGTTTAACTAACTAAATCTCCTAAATAATGTTATTAAGAAAATCTGGGGTGTTACATATAATTTGACCACGTATGTTATGTCATTGTGTTTGTGGTGATTTTCTGAATAATTTCCATGTATAATGTTTTGAAAATGGAGCTCAAACGAAAATGTTATTGACGTTTGAAGTTTTTGGATTCAAAATAATTTAAATAGAATTCAAATTCGAATAAAAACTAATTCCAAAATTTAAAATTTGAAAATTAACAGTAATTAGACTTGGGGGTTAAGTAAACATTAAAATTAATGTTAATGTTAAAATTTAATTAAGGAATTAAATAGATATACAACGGCAACAAATTAAACGGTCCTAAAATAGGTGAACCAGTCGACTACTCACTAGGACTGATCGATCGCTAACGGTCGACAGCTTAGTGTAGACCAGTCAACTGGTGAATGTTGGTAGTGGCTAAGGTTTTCACGTGTTGAACGGTTTGAATTTTATTATTTTTAACCGATTTAAATCTGATGGTTCTGGTATTTTCTAACCACTATAAATAAGAGCCAAGCTTCCTCACCCTATTCATAAATTATTTTAGGCACCAAGCGAAGCTCTACAGGTCTCTTTCCTCAAAGATTCAGAAAATACTCTAGGGTTTCAAGTAAGGAATGTTAGATGTTTATTAAATTTATAATCCTTTTCTCCTCCAATCCCTAAATTTCTGAATCTAATTGTATACAATTCCCTTGTTGCATATTTCTAAAAAGGAAAGATCTGTAAGAGACTAAAGCAGGCAAATCAAATCCAAAAAGGGAAGAGCTAAGGACTGATTATGAGTGGGAATCTTAATTGGTAACCGTATAGTATAAGTTGGATTTGATATATACCTTTAGGGAATTTTGTTTACAGAAACATCACACTAAAACCCCAAAATTCCCCTAAAGCGAAGTGTATACTCTTAAGTTAGAATCTCAATTATACTATATTAAAATAATAGAATTGTGTAATATTGCAATTTTAATGCTTTACATTCTGTTCCACTTCTTACCTTTTTCTTTGGATTTGATTAAGGGTTTTGAATAGAATAAATTAGGAAATGGTTTGTAAGGTACGGATTCTTTTATTCATAGTTTGCACTAACTATTTTCTCAATTTAATAAAAATTCCCTTTTTAAATTTAATACCAAAAAGTTGAATAAAGCATAAAAGTATTTGAATTGTAAGTTTCTATTAATGTTGATTCTGTTATTTTAGTATAAAATAAGTTTGGTGTGAATTCTGTTTTATACAAGTCCATTGATTGAATTATGGATATTAGTTATTTGGTATATTAGTTAATATGGAGTTGGGCTTGTATAACTTTGAAGTTTTAACATTTAAACGTTAGTTTAGGGCGCAATCCTCGCACACTTAGAAATATTTTAGGCACGAATGTGTGTGTGTATCAACGTAAATAACGTATAATTATAACATATTAATTACATAGTTAATAGGCTATTAATTACTATTAAACCGCCCTTTGGAAAGAAGTTAAATTATAAAAGCAAAATAATAGTTTTCTTGTAAGGCCTTGATATAGAATGTTGTGAGATGTGCGATAATATGTTAAGAGAGTGTTATAGATTATTACTAAATAATATGGATACAGGATCTATCAAAAGCACATAGAAGTCCACCCAGCTAATCTGGCTACTAGCATTATGATTTGGGGCTGATGTGAGAGATTGCCTATAATAAGTACCCATGGATAATGTGAGGTTAGTCCCAAATTCTATAGGATAAACCTATCCAATCAGTCTGGGTACTAGTACCTACAAATGGTTAGACTAATGTGGGACATCACGGTTTGGTTACGGGTCATTATACGAAGGACTTGCTTCGAGGTTGAAGGTTCTAAGTGGCTGGTTGAGGGCCTTCCTATTCCCTATGTAGGAAGTAGTAAATTGTCAGGGTTGTGGTTAGGCACGGTAATGTATCTCTCGAGGAGGGCTCGCTTCAGATTTCAAATATTAAGTGGCCTAAATAGATTCCGTGCAATGTCAGCTAGATTGTACCGAAGGGAAGTTGGCCTTGGGATGGGTATTAAATGACGAGGACCGGCCTTGAATGAGGTATTAAATGGTCAGAGTCTACGTATTTCCCATTAAAAAGGTATTAAGTGGCTTGGGTGTTGTCTCTTACATTGTTAGTACATTATTGATGATAGATATATGTTATCGGGTTGAAAGAATAATGGTTATGGAATTGGACTAGAAAATCCTTAGGGATTATTTTTAGAAGACGTACAATGCAGTTATGATACATAAGACATGTTATTATTTAAATTATATTACCTAAGTACTATTATGGAAAGGCTCGGGATTTTATTCGTTAGATACTAGTGTTTTGACTCCCTCCTTATTACAACACGGGTTAGAGATGGTGATGCAAATTTCGGAGATGGTGGCGGAGATGCAAACTTGTGGCAGTTGTTTAGCTATCTATGTTATTTTTCTATTTCTAATGTTCCCATTGAAACATGGTGTATTTAAGATATTGTACCATGAATATTTAGCGTTGCTATATGGGATTATGTTGTTTTTGACATTTGAATTTTTAACGAATGGGTATTGTTTTGATATCATATTTTTATCCTTCCGCTATGAGATTCTGAATGTATAGATAGATAGCTCTGTTTATTGTTCTTTAAATCAATTTTACCAACCAACAGACAGTTTTGGAATGAAACTAAGGTTCGATGGGCCTTTTTTTAACGAAAATTAGGTCCGTTTCGAGGCAAGTTGTTACATTTGGCATCAGATCTTAAGTTACCCGATCAATGGGGATAGGCATACGTATGAGTGGAGTATTTGTTATTTTTGAAAGTATTTTCAAAAACCTACTATATATACACTATTTGAACGTACGCAAATTTTATTTTAGCTTATAATAGTATCTTAGGAAATTTTAATTGAAAGTTTAACCTATAGGTAGGTTATGGCTGAAAATCATTCTTCTAAGATTGGGTACCCTTCCCAAGTGATATCCAGCATCCGACGGGTGCCAGAATGGTCCTAACAATACCTCAAGCATGTAGGATAGGTTTCCACTTATAACAACCTTGATTTTTGAGTTGATTAAATAAAATGAATAAGGATTTAAATCATTAATCTGGAATTTAGAATGATTTATTCATTAAAATATATTAGTATTTGCAAAGCATTGGAATTGTAAAAAAATAAGTGTCGGTTAAAAAGAAAATATGGAGTTAATTTGAATCTTTTATTTTAAACAAAAGAGAATTTGGGATTTTATTTTAAAAATGATAATGTAAAAGTATAATTAGCATTTAAAATGATGTTTAAAATAAAGATGTACATTAGTATTGTGTTGTATTAAATTTTGGGTTTCATAAAATAATAAGTATGGACCTTTGTTAATTAAATAAATTCTTTAACATCTGAATGGGTTGGTTTTTAATCCAAGCCCACTAGCTAAGAGAAGCCAAACATAATTTTCTTTTCTCATTCTTTTGCATGTACGTTCATTCCATCTTTAGATGGAAAACAAGAGAAAACCTTGTTCCTCTTTAACCCTTGATTCTAAAATCAACAAATTCAAGTCCAAATCAAAGGGTTTTTGTTCTATAATGATAAGTAAATATTCTAAATCCTATCTCTACCTTTTAGAAACATAATAGAATAATTTTTATCCCATCTTTGATTGAAGTGCTGCCGTGTTTGTTTGGATTTTTGAGTTTTTAGGTGATTTTGGTGAAGTTAGGGGTTTAGCAAGGCTTATTTGATGATCTAGCAAGCTATATGAAGTTAAAAGGTGAGTTAATCACTCACACTACCAGCTTTAATCTATGAGAATAATTGTTAGTTGCTATTTGAATTAAATTGTACAGTTTGTTGATTGAATTGCTTTCAAATTGGTTGCTTGAATTTGAATGATTGATTGGTTGTGGTTTGCTGAAAATTATTTTTGAAAAATCACTGCAGTAAAACAGTGATATCTTAGTGCAAATTTATCCAAATTAGCTCAATCATTTTGTAGTTGAAAAAAATTCAGTTAGCTACAAGTTCTCTTTTAGTTACTTTATGAAATTCATTTGTTTAGAGGGTCAAAATTGAGTTTGAAACTGATGTACATAGCTCTGCCTTGTGCAATTTTTTTAGTTGAAACCTGATATTAAAATCACCATAACTTTTGAATGTTAGAGCGAAATTGAGTGAGGTTTTTTTCAGTTGGAAGGTATATTTATAAGGAACAACTTTTATGTTTATCATTTTCTATAAATCCACATTTTGCTAACCGTAATATGTGTTTGAAGAGCAGGTACCCTCTATGTCCTGTGTTTTTAATTTTAACTTTGAAACACAGAATTGGTTTGGACATATCTTTTACATCTTTGATCGGAATTTGATAATTTTTAATTTTATGGAAAGCTTATAATTTTAGCTACAACTTTTATGTTTTATGTTTTGCTAAATTTTGAGCTTTATATAGTCCAAATCATAATTTTGTCGCTGCTTGAAAATAAACGACAGTGACACTGAATTTAAATCTGAAAATTATTTCGGTCATAACTTTTAAACCATAAATTCAAATTAGATTATCTTTTTCTTGTTTGAAAGTTGAGACTTTTGTTTACAACTTTTATATTTTAAGTTTTGTAAAATTATGAGATTAAATGGTCGAAACTGAATATCTTTATATCATAAATTTGAGTTAAACAAATAAATAAACAAGCTTCGTATACAAGTAATTTTATGAAAGACGATTATTTTTAATTTTCAAATCATAGAATTGTTTTTAAATTAAGTTAATAAATATTAAAAATGATTTTTTAGCAAGTTATCTTATATATTAAGCTTGTTTAGTAAAATATTTATGGATCTGAAAATTTGACTTTAGAAATATAAATCTAATCCATTTTTACATAAAAGTGATTATGGAATTGGAATATAAGTATTATGTGTTGATACACGAAGATTTTGATCAATGACAATGAGCTTCAACAAAAAGGAAGAAATATATTTGAAATCAGAGGAAGATCGATGAAGACCAAAGTGTAAAACATAAGTATGATTTTTATGGGTCTAAGTCTAGATTATTTTGTTAAAATCTATCCTCAAGAGATTTGCATGAACACTAAAACACTTCCTTTAAACTTGATTTTTATAAAAACTTTTAGTATGCAAATTTTCACAGTTCAGTCGACTGAACAGTCATGGCCAGTCGACTGAAACTGGCACAGAAATAAAACATACACAGTTTCAGTCGATTGAACTCACTGTACAGTCGACTGAACATAGACCTGAAAATTTTCCTTTATAATTTCAGTCGACTGAATTTACTGTTCAGTCGACTGAATCTGTAACTGCGAATTTTCTATGAATAGACACCTTCTTCCTCCCAAGAGTTGCAACCATTCTTCAATGGAAACAGAAGCATCTCTTCCTTGCATCTCTAGCAAACAAATGCAACTATTCTACAAGTATAAATACATGGGTTTAACAATTGCAATCTACCAATTCTACTTGCTTTAATCTCTCTATTTACTTGAACATACTTTCATATTCTTTTAAGTTTTCAAAAGCAAACCAATTGCTTGAATCTCTGTTTTTAACTATAACATCTCTTGATTCATAGCAATTCATATTTCCTAAATCTTCATAAACACTTTTGTATACTCTCGAGGATAAGATTATAGGAAAGTTGTACTAAATTGACTCATTAGTGTTATCAAGAACACAACAAGTCAGAAATACTTTTTGTATCCAAGTTGAAGTCCTCTTCGACAGTTGAGGCAAGAAATCCCGTTCGGTTGTTCGGGTAAGTTGTAAACCTATTCCTCCGGGTTAAGTGAGGGTTGTTGGTTAGTTGAATTCCTAAGAGGAGCTTAGGGACTGGACGTAGGACAAGAGGTCCGAACCAGTATAAAGTCTTGGTGTCTACTTTACTTATTGCTTACTACCATCTACCTAGACTATTTCACTATTCCATATTATACGATCCTACCGCATAGACTTTTTCAATTGGTATCAGAGCAAGGCCGTCCTATAACCATAACACCGTTATTTGACATATTGATAATATGGAAAACAGCACAAGCACAACATCTACCTATAACTCTACATTTGCGGAAGGACAATCTACTCAAAGACCACCTCTATTCACTGGACTAAACTATAATTATTGGGCTACAAGGATGAGGATTTATATGCAAGCAACAAGTTTTGAAGCCTGGAACGCAACTCAAGCAGAACTCATTGTACCCACAACGGATTATTCTACATGGACGCAAGCTCAGAAGAATGAAGTTAGTGCAAATGCCAAAGCTATGAATATGCTATTTTGTGCTTTGGATAGAAATGAGTTCAACCGTGTAAGCATCTGTACTACTGCACATCAAATATGGAGTACACTTAAAACCATACATGAAGGCACAAACAAGGTGAAGCAAACTAAGATCTCCATGCTAAAGAACCAGTTCCAAAACTTTAGAATGCGACAAAATGAATCCATCAATGACATGTACTCAAGGTTTCAAGATATTCATCATGCCTTAATAGGACTAGGAGAAAAATACACGGATTATGATATTGTATCTAAAGTTCTAAATTCACTCACTGATGGATGGGAGAGAAAAGTCTTAGCAATCGAAGAAGCAAATGATCTATCCACAATGAAACCGGAAGAATTAATTGGAAATCTTATGTCATATGAAGTTAATATGCAAGCTAAGAAAGATCAAGCACAAGAAAGAAAAAATGTAGCTTTTCATGCGGAAAAGGAAGAATCAGAGTCTGAAGATGAGGATTTAGCATTTATAGCCAAAAATTTCAAGAAATTTTTAAGATTGAGAAAAGAAAATAAAAACGGATTCAAAAAGAATTTCTTGAACAAACCTTCATCCTCAAATATAGAATGCTTCAACTGTTACAAGAAAGGTCACATGCAGAAAGATTGTCCAGAGCAAAAGAAGGAGAATCAGAATAAAAACAAGAAAGAAAAATTCAAAAAGAAGGCATTCTCTGTAACATGGGACGATTCAGATTCATCTTCATCTGATAGTGAAAATGATAGCGACAATGAACAAGCAAATGTATGCTTTATGGCTTAGGAATCTGAGGTTAGTACTTTAACTTTCGACGATTTAATTGATGTAAACACTGAACTTTTGAGTACAATAAAAATTCTTAAAAAGAAACTTAAAGAGACACGTGAAAATCAGAACAAGGCTGAGTTTGAAAGGGATATGTTAAAAGATGAAAAGAAGATTTTAGAAGAAGAACTTGAAAAAGTTCAAGAATCTCATTCAAATTCGGAAACTCAACTATCACTTTTAAGTCAAGAAATTGAAACTCAAAAGACAAAAAATGATATAATTGTTTCTGAAAATCATGAATTAAAAACTCAGATTAAACAAGTTAAGTTAGATAATAATAGTCTTCAAGCTAGATTAGATAACATAACTAAAAATGTCTCTAAATTTAACAAAGGAAGAGAAAATTTATCTAAGATTTTAGAAAATTCTCAATCTTCCTCAAATAAACAAGGATTAGGATATAAAAAGGAGCCAAAAATTTCTAAAAAGACAAATTTTAAAAGGAATATTGACTCTAAACAACAAGTGTTATTAAGAGAACCTATTAGAACAAGAAAAGAAACTAAGTTTGTTAAAATCTGGGTTCCAAAGACTAATAATATTTTAATTAGAAATAAATATATTAAAACATTTATGGATAGTGTTCATAATAATAAAAATTATATTTATAAAAAGGATACTGAACCAAATTGGGTTTGGTTTCCTAAGTTCTAACTTATTAGGACCCTATTGAAAAGTGGGTACCAATAATTTTATATTTATTTTCAGGTCCCACACAAAAAGAAAAAATGGATATTAGATAGTGGTTGCTCAAAACACATGACCGGTGACAAAGATATGCTTACAAACATCACATACTTTGATGGTGGCTCGGTTACCTTCGGAGATAACTCAAAAGGCTATATCATTGGCAAAGGAGATGTGAGTGAAAGTGCGCTATGGATCGTGTAATATGGATATATAATAATACAGAGTGTAGTGATGATAATTATAAGGTAAATAGTGCGGAATATAAGAGTAGTATAGTAAAATGACACCAGAGATTTTTATACTAGTTCGGAGCCCCGTCCTACGTCCAGTCCCAGACTCCTTCTGGAATTTCACTAATAACCCTCACTTAACCTGGAGGAACAGGTATATACAACCCTTGAGCAGCCGAACAAGGACCTGAGCAGCAGAACAGGATTTCGCCTCAGCAGCCGAAGAGGACTTCACACGCCTGAGCAGCAGAACAGGACTTCAACAAATACAAAAATACTTTTGACTTTGTGTGTTCTTAATAACACGAATTTGTCACTTGTAGTACACCCTTCCTATAATCTTTTCCTCAAGTATGATATGTGTAGTTGTATGTATATGAAGATTAGGAAGTTTCAAATTGCTTGAAGAATATGGAAATGAATACGTAAGCAATGAATGTATGAATTCAAGAGAGTAGTTAATTCAGAAAATATGAGTCAAGTATAAGCAAGTAAGTGAAGTGATTTGACCTAGAAATTCATGCATATATATAGTAGTTAAGGAGTTGCAACTGCTGGTGAAGAGTTATCTACGAATAGCAATGGTTGCAACCCTTGGGGAGGAAGAAGGCTATTCAAAAGAGGAAGTGACTTTTCACAAAAAAATGACTGTTGCAGAATTCAGTCGACTGAATAGTCTGAGTCAGTCGACTGATTACAGAGTGTAAACTCTCGGGTTCAGATTCAGTCGACTGGCTCAGATTATTCAGTCGACTGAATTTAAAAACATGCATGTATATGTTAAACTGCACAGATTCAGTCGACTGACTCAGGTTATTCAGTCGACTGAATTCCGTTGTTAAGCAAAAACTATAGTAGCTTATTTGGTTAGAGTACTTGCCTTCCAAACTAGTGACCAGGGTTCGAGCCTTGCTCCATGCATTTTTTGAAAACTTGATTTTGATTCAAATATGCATGCAAGTTTATGTGAATGATGATTCTTGAGGAAAGATTTTAACAAAGCACAAAACTAGACTTTATATACTCATTTGATGACTCTTGTTAACTATACAAACCATATATTGAGCCGATGAGTCTGGATGTTATCGTAGTCGTAGATTCGTGAATTTTTGTTTCATGTCAGCAATCAAAACCTATGATCTAACATTCTCCCCCTTTTTGATGATGACAACTCCATTTGCTACGGATGAATCTTCGACAAGCTTTGTTGACTTATAGATTTCTCCCCCTGAATCTATGCTATATATTTCTGTACATAATTAATCTTTTCTCCCCCTTAATCTATGCTTGCATCGTTTATTCCTGCAAATATTGTTAGAGCAATATCTTTCTCCCCCTTTGTCATCGACAAAAAGGAGAGTTTATATGATGACATAAATTATATTCCACATAAGTGTTAACATAAAACAATATAAAACAAAATAACTACTACTTATAATGTAAGGTATCAAAAAAAATTTAACATTTAAAACATGCGATACCTAAGGTTCTTATAGTTTCCTAATTTTTTGGAAACCATACCCATTCAGGTGTGGTAGAACCTTTATAAATATAATTTTCATTATTAACTACCATATCAAAATAATCATCAATGTATTTTTCCCTATTTTTCCAATTAACAGGAACCCAAATACTTAGATAATTTTTATTCATATTTCCCGTCAATGATTTTGTACTTCTAGAGAAATTATAAACATTATTGGTCATAGCAGTATTTGAATTTCTATTAAAATTGGATTTAGACTTTACTCGAAATTTAGTACTAGCACTAACATTTTTACTATACATGAAAGCGTATCTAGTGCTATTTCTACGATCAGTTTTATTATATCCTAAACCACTTTTATCATGTAAAGGTCTAGAACTGGATAAAATCATGTTTAAATTGTTTTGACCTTTATTAAATTTTGTGACTTCAGTGTTAAGTTTATCAAATTTAGCTTTAAAGTCACAATTATTATTTTCAAAAGAAATATCACTGTTTTTCAAAATATCAATTTGCTTGTTTAATTCAGAATTCTCCTTTTTTAACGTACAGTTCTCATTTTCGAGAAGAAAAATTCGAGATTTTGAATTATCTAAAGATGATTGCAGTAAATCATTTTGTCTTTTCAAATTCGTAATTTCTTTTGAAAAAAATTCTTTTTCTTTTTCAAATATGGTATTTTGTTCATCTAGAAAATCTTTAAGAGCCTCAAAATTATTTTTCAAAACACCATGTTGATTTTCTAAATCTAATTTCTCATTTTTCAATTTCTCATTTTCAAGTTTGATTGATTTCATCTTTTCTAAAATAAGAAAATTGTGCTTTGAGATTTTATCGCATAAACTAATTAATTCATTATTACCACTTACTAAAATTTGTAAATCAGAATGTACCTTTTTACAGTCCTCATTGGTCGTTGCTCTGATAGTTTCAGGCTTTTTGCTTGCTGTATTTCGACCGGATCTTTTTCTGGCCATTATTCTATGATGTTGTGACGATCGATAGAATACCAGGCTCTGATACCAAATGAAAGTGCGCTATGGATCGTGTAATATGGATATATAATAATACAGAGTGTAGTGATGATAATTATAAGGTAAATAGTGCGGAATATAAGAGCAGTATAGTAAAATGGCACCAGAGATTTTTATACTGGTTCGGAGCCCCGTCCTACGTCCAGTCCCAGACTCCTTCTGGAATTTCACTAATAACCCTCACTTAACCCGGAGGAACAGGTATATACAACCCTTGAGCAGCCGAACAAGGACCTGAGCAGCAGAACAGGATTTCGCCTCAGCAGCCGAAGAGGACTTCACACGCCTGAGCAGCAGAACAGGACTTCAACAAATACAAAAATACTTTTGACTTTGTGTGTTCTTAATAACACGAATTTGTCACTTGTAGTACACCCTTCCTATAATCTTTTCCTCAAGTATGATATGTGTAGTTGTATGTATATGAAGATTAGGAAGTTTCAAATTGCTTGAAGAATATGGAAATGAATACGTAAGCAATGAATGTATGAATTCAAGAGAGTAGTTAATTCAGAAAATATGAGTCAAGTATAAGCAAGTAAGTGAAGTGATTTGATCTTGAAATTCATGCATATATATAGTAGTTAAGGAGTTGCAACTGCTGGTGAAGAGTTATCTACGAATAGCAATGGTTGCAACCCTTGGGGAGGAAGAAGGCTATTCAAAAGAGGAAGTGACTTTTCACAAAAAAATGACTGTTGCAGAATTCAGTCGACTGAATAGTCTGAGTCAGTCGACTGATTATACAGTGTAAACTCTCGGGTTCAGATTCAGTCGACTGGCTCAGATTATTCAGTCGACTGAATTTAAAAACATGCATGTATATGTTAAACTGCACAAATTCAGTCGACTGAATTCCGTTGTTAAGCAAAAACTATAGTAGCTCATTTGGTTAGAGTACTTGCCTTCCAAACTAGTGACCAGGGTTTGAGCCTTGCTCCATGCATTTTTTGAAAACTTGATTTTGATTCAAATATGCATGCAAGTTTATGTGAATGATGATTCTTGAGGAAAGATTTTAACAAAGCACTAAACTAGACTTTATATACTCATTTGATGACTCTTGTTAACTATACAAACCATATATTGAGCCGATGAGTCTGGATGTTATCGTAGTCGTAGATTCGTGAATTTTTGTTTCATGTCAGCAATCAAAACCTATGATCTAACATTATGTTTTTATTACATAAATAATTTAGGATTCATGGAATTTGGAAATGTAGTTTGAAAAGTATAAACTTAATTTATTTCTAAATAGACTTGTTATGTTTAATAGGATTTAAAAGAGTAATTAAATATGGTTAAAATATGGTTTTGTGAATAATACAACTATATGAAAATTTGAGACAACCTTGTGTATATAAGTGAAATCTTGGAAAACTTCGAGTATGGAATATTTTATCAAATAAGTGAAAGTTTATTTTAATCTAAATAATAAATAAACTTATGGAAATTTATAACAAGTGTTTTTAAACAATAAAATCAAAGAGAAAAAAATATTTTGAGAACCTTAATTTTATAATTTGAGGAGTACTAATAATCGACTTAGTGTCATCGATTGGTTTAAATGCTTTCGAATAACGCTTCATCGAATATGGTATAACTCATTGAATAGAATGGAGTGGAACTTACTCGCCCATTAGCGAATACTCGAATTTCACCGGGCAGTATGGAATGCCTTGGTTAAATTCATGTGATTGCTATTATGAAGTATTTTACACTTTAGAGTAGTATTCTCTTCTAGTGTATGACAAGTGATTGCTAGATCCTTAAGAGAATATGGTTTAGGTTTTCCAGTGGTATCCGTAATAAGTGATATTACTAGCTTTTAGTAAATACTTGAATTTCAACATACGGTATGGGACGTATTGGTTAAATTCTAGTGATTACTGAAGGTGATAGTATTTGGCACTTTAGAGTTTACTCTCTTTTAGTGTGCGGCAATTGGCTGCTAGATCCTTAAGAAGTTTATTCCTAGATTTCTTTTCAAACATAATAATTTAATAATATTAAATAAATGTGGAATTATCGAGTCATGGTTTCTACGATCATCTTGATCGATATGGACTATCCTTGAGATCATTCTGTGATTCTATGTTCCCGGCCTAAGTACGATCCTTGGTATCGGATCGGTTCGAGTGATACAAATTTGTTTGTTTGTTTGCCACGGGTTTTGAGTACAATCATTATGTGCTTGGAGATATTGTGTGTTTTGTTCTGGGAATTCAATCCTGAACATCTGTATTTACTTATATGTTGTTTGTTCTTATGCTACACCCTATTGGATATTTAGAGATAGTCTGACCCGGGTATTATTTTTCTTGGGTCAGGCTGAGACTTTTCAGGTTACAGGACAGGATGACCTTTGAATGGTTGTGCTAGCAAGGAGATAAACATTTGGACTTTTAGTTTACCCCATTTAGGAATTTGGACGTTGTATATAAAATGTATAATTGAGATTAAAGAATTGTTAAATTTGTATAACAATCGAGTTTAGTATTTCATTTTGTAAACTAAATAATTTGTATATATATATATAAGTTGAGATTTATTCCGCTGTGATCAGTGACTGTTATTTATATGATATATTGTTCTGATTCTGAGAAATCGATGTGTCTATTCCTTTGTATTAATATTGTACACGTCAAATTCAGTTCAGATATTAAGTGAAAATGTATAAATGACATATCAGTATTAGTATAAAGATATATTCACATTCGATCGCCCTTAACAAGCCGTATTCTCCGGATTAGCAGACGACGTTACTTATAATGTTCTTTGCTAATCTAGGCAACGCGATGGGGTCATTACAGTTCGGTATCAGAGCTATATCAGAACATTATAGGATATAATATCATGGATCCGAGACTTAGATGACTTAGAGTCCTATCCCCTGGGGTGTGTGGTAGATAGTTATATTGATTATCTAAGTAGGGATAGGTGTAACAACCCAAAAATTTTGTAATATTTTTAATTTATTTTTATTTGAAAACTTTGATTTTTAAATCATTTAAAATTGAAATTTGGAATTTTTCCAATGTATTTGGATTTTTGTTTCCATTTTTTTTCAAGTATAATTAAAATAAACAATTTCTGAAAATTTTATATTTTTCGTCAAACTTTGACTTTTATTTGAAAATTTTAAAATTTTAAATTTTTGAATTCTAATCTTTTTAATTGAAGTTGGATAGGATGCTGATATCCATTCTATTTTTCGTTTCGTTAAATTCTGAGTTATACTTTTAAATTTGGTCAAAATTCAGCGTTTTATACACGGCTAAATTCTGTATTTTTTTCCTATGACCATCTCTTGACTTTTATTTCTCTATTTATTTGTCTAGACTTTATTTGATTTATTTGATGTTTCTTGTGTATATCTTTTATTCAATAGCTTGGAAAAAAATCAATTAGACATACGTTACCTTGTTTTAATTAGAGACGTTACATTTGCTTTATTTCTTGCCTTTTTGTGTGCCTATCTATTTAACTACCTACCATAGCTGTGTATTGCAAACCCTAGCCGCCTCCTACCCTATCAATTCACGTACAAAAAAGTTTATCATCATCTCACTTCTCAATTTCATTCTCCTAAGAACAAATTTTTGTAAGTGTTTTTCCATGGCTTCTCTTTATTTTTATTTTGCTTTTTCTTTTGTTCTTCTCTATTTTTCTCGGCCATTACCCTATGCTCACCTCCACCGACCACCACCATCACCTCCTCCTCCTTCACCTTCCACGGCCAGCACCCCTACCTCCTCTGGCTAGTCATGGCCGTGGCCACTATGATGAACTTTCACCACAAAAACTCCAAGCAAACCCTAGCCGAACACTATATTCCATCCCCTTCCTTTTTGTTCACCTCGGCCTCCACCTTGCCACTACCTTCTCCAGCACGTGACTAACCTCACCACCGACCTCTGGCCACCACTTGACCCGACCTGACCTGTAGTTGAACCAAACCGAGCCATTTAGACCATAGGGTCGAGCCTATGTGAACCCTTAACCTCTTTTGCCTTGACTCTTTGTATTCACTTGCTTTGTAACTCCACCGCTCTTCATATTTTGGGACCTAGGCCGAACCATTTACCTCAGATCTGAACCATGCCGAGCACCACTAGACCATGGTCAAGCCATTTTGGGTTGTAGGCGAGCCACTTGCATTGGTTAAGCCAATGATTGTTCTTTTGATCTAGATTTGTTCATTGTTTTGATTTATATTCTTTTGTAAATTATATTCTTATGTATGTTATATATTTTGGTTGTTACAAGATCTGGATCTTGGCACTCCATCCACTCGTAGTTCATTCGTGCTTTGATTCGTGCTTTGTCGTGCTTTGCGAAGTTTGGTTGAGTTTTGATTTGGATCTTTAGTTTTAGAGGTGAGTTTATCACTCTCGACATTCGTACTTATATAAATGGTGAGACGATGATAAGTGAATGTGTAATAATTGATATACTATGTTCATATATGCTTGTTATATGATTATATGATGTTAAATTATGTTTATATATTTGTTACATCATCTGATATGATATTATATGTTCTACTATTCATTTATTTACTATTTCTCACACTGCAAGTTCTCTATCACTATGGGTTGAAATGATACATACCCGAACGGACATTAGAATAAGGAAAAATCATTATGGGCTGAAATGATAGGCTCGAGTGATTTTTATTGTATTTGTTTTACTTGGGATTGCGAGTTTGAAATGATAGAACCCGGATTTTTATTTTTAAATTACGGATTGAAATGATATATTATCCGTATCACTTGACCTTGGTTAGTAAATATTATACAGACCCGTGGTTATTTTATATATTTTCTATATTTTTTTAAGTATTTTCAAATGTAAAATATGATATTTTAACTTAAATTTGGATTTAAATGATTTAAATAAAGTTTTAGTGATTTTCTATAAGTTAAAATGTATAAGTAAATAAGGGAAAAAAGTATTTTGAAAATATGACTTAACTTGATAATTTGGGAAATTTGGCTTTTAAAAAGGAAAACTTTAAGTTAAGTAAATGAAATGGAAAATTAGTTTTATTATATGAAATGGTATTTTAAAGTAAAGTATTAAGTTAATTATTAAAATATAAAAGTTAAGAAAATAGTGCACTTTGGCTTAATAAGTAAATTGTTGTTTAAAAATTGGATAATTGTTAATGAAATTTTATTTTATAAAATCATAAGTTAAATGATATCCAAATGAACATTGTTGAAGCGAAAAATATAATTTATAAATTAAAATGGCTAAAATTGAAGTTTTAATGTTTCTGAAATTTTATATTAAATCTGGAATTAATATTGGTAGCGCTTCAGAAATGCTGTAGTATTAAGACAGCATTTGCTAAGTGCTATAGTTTCTGAAATATAACTAAGTTCTGAAATAAATAAAGGGCTACTACAGCACTTTGTAAGTGTTGTTGTTGTTGCCGAAGCTAACTAAAATCTGAAGTAATAAAGCTACTGCAGCACTTGGTAAGTGCTGTGGTTGCTGAAAGTAAACTATATCCTGAAATAACTAAAAGGGCTACAGTAGCACTTGGTAAGTGCTGTTGTTGCTGAACTGAACAGTTTTGAAACTAATATACCTACTACAGCACTTTGTAAGTGCTACTGTTTCTGAAATTTAACAATGTTTTGAAATATTACTATATCTACCGTAACACTTCATAAGTGCTGCTGTTCTGAAAATACAATAGTTTGAAATTTTGTAATTAAATGAATGAACTCAGAAAATGCTATAATTTGGGAAATTTAATATTTGATTTGAAAGTATAATGACTTCATATTTAAATGATTCAAATGAATATATATATTTTGAAATAGAAATGATATCGTTTTGATTTGGGTTTTTGAAATGTTGGTTTTGAAATGGAAATGATATTTTGATTTCTTTTTTTTATATATAAACCATTTTGAAATTTATAACCACGGGTTATAATAACGATTGGTTGTTAAAGAGACCGAGATCGGATATGGACATACTCTCTGTCGATACTGAAAACCACTTTGGCAACTGTGTACGCGGTGGAGATTCCAGAATGAAGTAGGATGGTGGCGACGATCCTATTGAGGTATATACGTGGAATCGACTCCCGTGAGTTGGCATAAGGTGGCTAAAACAAGAGCGATTCTCGGGCCAATGAGGTAGCCCTTCTGATCGGACACACTTCTTCGTATGCCTTTCTATTACCTTGTGATTGATATGGTGCGCACCTTTGATTTTGGGAGTGTGGCTCGAGGTGGGCGGTAGCTGCGGCTATGCATTACCACCAGTCCGGATAGCGATTGGTATATCTACCCTGGCATTGTCTAGTTGTGCCGTGTCACCTACCCTAGCGAGCCTTGTACGATTTTGGATTTGTGCCGTAGCCTGTGGAGTATCCTCTGGTGGCTTCCCGATCAGGAGGGACCATGATACTGGATGGACTATTGGGACTATTATGTGTTAAGGTGGAAAATGTAAAGCCTTAATGCTATTTAAAAGTAAGTTTATTTTACTATAGGCATTATTATATTAGCGAAATATTACTACATAGTAAATAGTTTAACGGATCCTTAGAGGATGGGCAGTCCCAAGCATCCTTTAAGTTACTTGTACCTTTTATCACAGTTCACTTGAGTTGGTTTACATTGTATAAGTATGTTTATCCTGACTCGAGTGTTTGTGTTTTGATTTACTCTCGGGTCAGCCTGAGTATCAGCTTTGGATTTCACCTTCTGGAGCTAGGACTGCTAGAGACCATCATTTATCTAGTTGCTATCTATTTCCATTCAGTATTTCTATGTCAGCTTATGTATTAGAGACTTATGTATTTGGGATTTCTACTATACTTGTTTCAGAACTGTATTTGATTTTCAGACTATGTATCTATTTTTGAGACTATGTATTTTAGTGGCTTCATGAACAACTATTTATTTTAATTTCCGCTGCGAGTTATTCTGATATTTTGTGTCTGTGACTCTGTGATTAGTTTTATTTGCTCCAAATTTATTTACAATCTATTTTTGTATTATTCAAGTCCGACATGTGTGGATTTATTGTCGATTCGAATGGTCAAAATAGTGGATCGTACAATAGGAATATTAAATGATTATCGGGATAATCATTTGGGCCGCAAATTAATTTGAAATAAAAATAAATTAATTTGATAAGTTAGAATTTGTGACATTTAAACCTTTTGTGAATAATGAGCAAAATCTTTGAGAGTTGAGAAAATTTTGGAATTAAACCGGAATGAATTAAATTGAAGTGAACTATTTTCTTTTAATAGAAAATTTGGAAAATTTGAGTAAATAAGTTTAATATTTAAATGACAGAGTTATGCAGTGGAATTTCAGGTATTGAATTGTTCCGCTGTAATTGATTATGCATGTTTTGGCTGATTGGTTGCTAGGAATTGATTGCTTGATTGCATTTATTTAAAATTGGATGCATGGATGTTAGTGATAATATAATAAATGCATCTATTGTGATTATCTATTGTGTTGACTTATCCGGACGATGTTTAAGGATTCTGGTCAATATGTGGAATGCCATGTTATCGATAGGTGTTCCTAAACATTGAACGTGATATTTTGACATAAGTAATAATTAAAACTAGGAAATTTAAGTACAAATTTCTTTCATGATGGAATATCATGAACTGTTATTGTCTCTTATCTGATATGAATTTGATATTAAATACTAATATGAATTTTGAGATAGGTGCAGGTATCTGAAGTTAAATAGATATTGTTTAAAAGATTATAAATTGTTTGCTTAAGGAATATTAGCGGACTCGCTAATATTTCAAATATAAGGTACGCATCTCGGATTAAATATCGCACTTTTATGTTTTTTCCTACGGGATGCCTCATCTTTGAGATGAGATGTATATTATGTAATTATATTCATATTGTAAATTTTTGAAACGCTAGCCGCGCAAAAGAGACTGGCGAAATTTTCTGCAAATTTGAGGCGTTAGAATATTTTTGAGAATTTAGAGAAATTTTGTTAACTAAAAAAAAGTGAGTTTAGTGTTATAATTTGTAGTGATATTAATTAAATGTTTTTGAAATAAAATTAGAAATAATTTAACAAATTAATCGTTTCAAGAGAAAATTTATATTATGGATTTCTTTCATTAAGGAAATTGCAGGGACGCAATTTCCTTAAGGGGGTAAGTCTGTAGCAACCCTAATTTTTGAGTTGATTAAATAAAATTAATAGGGATTTAAACTGGAGGATTTAAATCATTAATTTGGAATTTAGATTGATTTATTCATTAAGAAATATTAGTATTTGCAAAGCATTGGAATTGTAAAAAATTTAATGTCGATTAAAAAGAAAATATGGAGTTAATTTGAATCTTTTATTTTAAACAAAAGTGAATTTGGGATTTTATTTTAAAAATGATAATGTAAAAGTAAAATAAGCATTTAAAATGATGTTTAAAATAAAGATGTACATTTGTATTGTGTTGTATTAAATTTTGAGTTTCATAAAATAATAAGTATGGACCTTTGTTAATTAAATAAATTCTTTAACATCTTAATGGGTTGGTTTTTAATCCAAGCCCACTAGCTAAGAGAAGCCAAACATAATTTTCTTTTCTCATTCTTTTGCCTGTATGTTCATTCCATCTTCAGTAAATAGAGAACAAGAGAAAACCTAGTTCCTCTTTAACCCTAGATTCTAAAATCAACAAATTCAAGTGCAAATCAAAAGGTTTTTGTTCTATAATGATAAGTAAGTATTCTAAACCCTATCTCTACCTTTTAGAAACATAATAGAATGATTTTTATCCCATTTTTGATTGAAGTGCTGCTGTTTTTGTTTGAATTTTTGAGTTTTTAGGTGATTTTGGTGAAGTTATGGGTTTAGTAAGGCTTATTTGGTGATCTAGCAAGCTATATGAAGTTAAAAGGTGAGTTAATCACTCACACTACTACCTTTAATCTATGAGAATAATTGTTAGTTGCTATTTGAATTGAATTGTATGATTTGTTGATTGAATTGCTTTCAAATTGGCTGTGGATTGGTTGCTTGAATTTGAATGATTGTTTGGTTGTCGTTTGCTGAAAATTATATATGAAAAATCACTGCAGTAAAACAGCGATATCTTAGTGCAAATTTATCCAAATTAGCTCAATCATTTTGCACTTAAAAGAAAATTATGTTAGCTACATGTTCTCTTTTAGTTACTTTATGAAATTTTGTTGTTTAGAGGGTTGAATTTGAGTTTGAAACTGATGTACATAGCTCTACTCCGTGCAATTTCTTTAGTTGAAACCTGATATTAAAATCATCATAACTTTTGAATTGTAGATCGAAATTGAGTGAGGTGTTTTTCAGTTGGAAGGTATATTTGTAAGAAACAACTTTTATGTTTATCATTTTCTATAAATCTACATTTTGCTAACCGTAATATGTGTTTGAAGAGCAGGTAACCTCTCTGTCCTATGTTTATAATTTTAACTTTGAAACACAGAATTGTTTTGACCATATCATTTTCATCTTCGATCAGAATTTGATAATTTTTAATGTACTGGAAAGCTTATACTTTTAGCTACAACTTTCATGTTTTATGTTTTGCTAAATTTTGAGCTTTATATAGTCAAAATCATAATTTTTGTCACTTCCCTGAGAATAAACGACAGCGACAATGAATTTAAATCTGAAAATTATTTCGGTCATAACTTTTAAACCGTAAATTCAAATTAGATAATTTTTTTCTTTTTTGAAAGCTGTGACTTTTGTCTACAACTTTCATGTTTTAAGTTTTGTAAAATTATGAGATTTAGATGGTCGAAACTGCATATCATTAAATCATAAATTTGAGTTAAACGAAGTAAATAGACAATCTTCGTATACAAGTAATTTTACGAAAAAGGATTATTTTTAATTTTCAAATCTTAGAATTGTTTCTAAATTAAGTTAACAAATATTAAAAATGATTTTTTAGCAAGTTATTTTATATATTAAGCATGTTTAGTAAAATATTTATGGATATGGAAATATGACTTTGGAAATATAAATCTAATCTACTTTTACATAAAAGTGATTATGGAATTGGAATATAAGTATTATGTTTTTATTACATAAATAATTAGGATTCATGGAATTTGGAAATGTAGTTTGAAAAGTATAAACTTAGTTTATTTCTATATAGACTTGTTATATTTTAATAGGATTAAGAAGAGTAATTAAATATGGTTTTGTCAATAATACAACTATATGAAAATTTGAGACAACCCTGTGAATATAAGTGAAATCTTGGAAAACTTCGGGTTTATGGAATATTTTATCAAATAAGTGAAAGTTTATTTTAATCTAAATAATAAATAAACTTATGAAAAATTATAATAAGTGTATTTAAACAATAAAATCAAAGAGAGAAAAAATGTTTTGAGAACCTTAATTCTATAATTTGAGGAGTACTAATAATCGACTTAGTGTCATCGATCGGTTTAAATGCTTTCGAATAACGCTTCGTTGAATATGGTATAACTCATTGAATAGAATGTTTGAGTGGAACTTACTAGCCCATAAGCGAATACTCGAATTTCACCGGGCAGTATGGGATGCCTTGGTTAAATTCGTGTGATTGCTATTAGAAAGTATTTTACACTCTAGAGTTGTATTCTCTTCTGGTGTATGACAAGTGGTTGCTAGATCCTTAAGAGAATATGGTTTAGGTTTTTCAGTGGTATCATTAAGAAGTGATATTTACTAGCTTTTAGTAAATACTTGAATTTCAACATACGGTATGAGACGTATTGGTTAAATTCTAGTGATTACTGAAGGTGATAGTATTTGACACTTTAGAGTTTACTCTCTTTTGGTGTGCGGCAATTGGCTGCTAGATCCTTAAGAAGTTTATTCCTAGATTTCTTTTCAAACATAATAATTTAATAATATTAAATAAATGTGGAATTATCGAGTCATGGTTTCTACGATCATCTTGATCGGTATGGACTATCCTTGAGATCATTCTGTGATTCTATTTTTCCGGTCTAAGTACGATCCTTGGTATCGGATCGGTTCGAGTGATACAAATTTGTTTGTTTGTTTGCCACGGGTTTTGAGTACAATCATTGCGGTTGTTTTGGATGATCATTGCGATTGGTTTGGATTAAGATATCTTGGATTTTGGATATTTGGATTTTGTGACTGTTCTATGTTCCTGAAATAAGTATATATACTTGTGTCTTGCGTTTGTGAAATAAACATATATTCTTTTGTCGTGTGTTCGTGAAATAAATATATGTTCTTGTGTCCTGTGGTGGATGTTAAGTTAATTCTATTATTTTGTGTTTAGTGACTAGTTCGTGTTTGTGATGTAAACTAATAACCCAGTACTGAGTTAATCACTGATTCGCGTGCTTGGAGATATTGTGTTTTGTTCTGTGAATTTAATCCTGAACATCTGTATTTACTTATATGTTGTTTGTTCTTATGCTACACCCTATTGGATATTTAGAGATAGTCTGACCCGAGTGTTATTTTGCTCGGGTCAGGTCGAGACTTTTTAGGTTACAGGACAAGATGACCTTTGAATGGTTGTGCTAGCAAGGAGATAAACATTTAGACTTTTAGTTTATCCCAATTAGGAATTTTGACCTTATATATAAAATGTATAATTGAGATTAGAGAATTGTTAAATTTGTATAACAATCGAGTTTAGTATTTCATTTTGTAAACTAAATAATTTGTATATGTATAAGTTGAGATTTATTCCGTTGTGATCAATA
The DNA here is from genome assembly GCA_030737815.1 of Allium fistulosum. Lineage (NCBI taxonomy): Eukaryota > Viridiplantae > Streptophyta > Magnoliopsida > Asparagales > Amaryllidaceae > Allium > Allium fistulosum. Next base: position 98,297,805 of record CM060906.1, on the reverse strand, counting down.
ACTATTATTTATATGATATTTTTTCTGATTCTGAGAAATCGGTGTGTCTATTCCTTTTTATTAATATTGTACACGTCAAATTCAGTTCAGATATTATGTGAAAAGGTATAAATGACATGTCAGTATTAGTATAAAGATATATTCACATTCGATCGCCCTTAACAAGCCGTATTCTCCGGATTAGCAGACGACATTACTTGTAATGTTCTTTGCTAATCTGGGCATCGCGGTGGGGTCATTACACCACTCTTCAACCTGCTGCACTAGTGGCACCTACAGCCCCGCCTACTAAAGCAACACACCGCCCCATAACTTCCCTAAGATGTGCAACGATTTCCAAAACACGGGTGGAAATGTGTATTCAGGAACAGAAGGTTTCATGGAGACAAAAGCATGGATAAATGATTGTGAGAGGACATTTCGGGAGCTTGGTTGGGAGGACTAGATTAAGCGAAGAATGGCAGCTTGGAACCTTAAAGGAGAGGCCTAAGATTGGTGGACGATTGTGGCTTAGGTTAATAAGGGTAGAATTTTTTACTTAGGATGAATTAAGAAATCGATTTTAGTTGCGATTTATATCGAGGGATGAGGTAAGCTTCCAGTTGAAGAAATTTATACAGCTTAGACAGGGAAACTTCACTTTGAAGTAGTATATTATTAAATTCACAGAGCTAGCTAAGTTCGGAATGAGTTGATTGATACCCCCATGAGAAAGGCCATAAAGTTTGTCAAGGGCTTGAAGTCCCTACTTAGAGAGTTTTTATTGACCCAAGTACCTACTGGTGCTACGTATGAGATGTTGGTTGAGATGGCTTTGTTGTAGACAGCTAATGCAGAGGAGAAGGAGAATGAGAAAGATAAAGCATGACCTGCTCAAAATCAAGGAGGAACTAAGAAGGGAGGATTTTGGGCGAATACGAAATGGAAGTTAAAGAACGAAGGTAGAGTGCGTAAGGGATGCCAAAAGAAAGGACATATCACAAAGGATTGTAAGGTGAACGTGTTGAAGGAAGCTTTTAAGGGGAAGTGCTACCACTGCCATGAAGAAGGGTACTTCAAGAATCATTGTCCAATGCTTGCAAAGGAAAGGAAGAGTGGGCAAGCCTATGCCATTGAGGCCATCCTTGTCTCGAGTAGACACCTGCTAGAGACCAAAGGAAGGTAGCATGGAAGGAATAACTTTTATTTTTGGAAATACAATTCATACCCTATTTGACTATGGAGCATCGCATTCATTCATAGCTAGGAATGTCTTTAACTCCTTGAGTTATCAAACCCAAATTGTCACTCATCTAATAGTAGTCTACCCTATAAGGGGGTCGACACATCTTTCTTCAATTTGCAAAGACCTAGCTGTGGACATATATAACGTTGATTTAATATGCAATGCGTACATTCTTAATTTTGAGGGGTATGGACTTATCTTAGTAATGCATTAATTATCATACTACAGAGCTATCTTAGATTGTGTAGAAGGGTTGCATGGTTAAAAAGTAGGAAAGGGCGAGACATAGATGTTTGCTATACACCCCAAAGTTCAGTCAAGTTAATCTATCTTTACTCGATGAACCTATCACAAGATGAGCTATCATCCATATCCGTAGTTCATGAATTCTGTGATGTCTTTGAAGAAGCCTCATGTTTCCTACCCTACAGGAAGATTGAGTTTAGGATTGATTTGAAGGACACTAGACCAGTCGCTCTGCTATTAAGGCATATTCTCCTAAAGAAAGGCGAGAGTTAGATAAGCATACCTTGGAGATTTTGCAAAAAGAATTCATCCGATGGAGAGTTCAGAAAGGTGAACCCTGTTGTCTTTTCCACTAAGGAAGATGGCTTATTAAGGCTATGAGTCAACTATAGGGAACTCAAGGAGTTAACAAAGAAGAATAGGTATCCCTTACCTTAGATAGATGACTTTTTCGATCAGCTTGTGATAGCCAAAATATTCTCCTAATCGGACTTAGCGATTGGATTTCATCAGTTTAGGATAAGAGATGACAGCAAATCGAAGACTACATTTCGTATCTCGGATGGACATTATGAATGAAAAGTAATGCCTTTTAGATTGCGAATGCCCCCACATACTTTTATAGATTTGATGAGTAGAGTATTCAGGGGACAACTAAATAAATTCTTTGTACTATTTGTTGATGACATCTCAGTATTCTCCAAGAGTGAAGGAGAGCATAATAATCACTTAAAGGAGATTCTAGGGTCTTTGAGAAGGCACCAACTTAAAGCCAAATTCTCAAAGTGTCACTTTTGAAAGAAGGAGATGCGGTTTCTTAGGATCATTGTTTCTGAGCATGGACTAGCCATGGACCCCGCAAAGGTGGAAGCTATTCATGGGTGGAAGGTTCCAAAGAGCGCCATGGAGGTTAGGAGTTTTCTCGAATTGGCAGGATACTATAGGAAATTCATAAAGGAATTTGCAAAACTTTAACTCGCTTAACCAAGAAGAATCTAGTCATTACATGGGATGAAAAATGCATGGGAGCATTCGAGAAGTTAAAGGAACTATTAACAAGTGCATCAGTGCTTACCATTCTCGATGGGACGAAGCCTTTTACAGTTTACACAGATGCATGTGGCATAGGATTAGGAGCAATTCTTATGCAAGAAGGAAGGGTGATAGCTTACGCTAGTAGGCAATTGAAGGACCATGAGAATAGATACCCAACTCATGACTTAGAGTTAGCAGCTATTGTTTTTGCCTTGAAAATGAGCAGGCCTTATCTTTTGGGGGAAAGATTTGAGTTGTTCACCAACCATAAATCACTCAAGTGCCTATTTTCTAAAAAGATTTAATTCTTAGTCAGTAGAGGTGCATAGTGTTGATAGCATCTTATGACTTTGAAATACAGTATACCTAGTGGAAAAGGAAATGTTGTCACCGAATCTCTCAACCGAAGGCATGCCAAATTAGGTGCTATATTTGAGTAGAGGCGGTTGGAGTTCCTCTCGAATTTCAACTTTCAACTACCAACAGAACCCACTTAAGGCTATTTGGTAGCAATGGAGGTTAGACCAGCATTTATGGATTGCATTGGACTTAAGCAAAAGAAGGATGAGGATATATTGGATATTTTGGGTAAGCTAAGTAGAGGTGAACATTTTCCCCACATCAGTAGATATGTAGTTGACGAGAAGGATGTTTGAGGAGAGATGGATGCCTTTTTATTCCAAAGATTGATAGTGTGTTGGAGAAAGAACTTGCGGAGTATCACCGTTCAAAGATGACCATTCACCCCGAAGGAGATAAGATGTATAAAAATATGAAGCAAATTTTCTATTGGCCAGGAATGAAGAAGAGGGAAGCCAAATTTGTTTCTACATGCTTAACATGCTAAAGGATAAAGGCTGAACAAGGGAAGCTCGGAGGATTGTTATTGCCATTGGAGATTCCGACCTGGAAATGAGAGCATATATAGATGGACTTCACAGATTGGTTGCCTATGAGTCAAAGAGGAAATGAACCAATTTGGGTCATAGTGGACAGACTCACTAAAAGCATCCATTTTATTCTCGTTGGGAGCAATAGGACCATAGCATCGCTAGCATAGATTTATATCAAGAAAGTGGTTCGACTTTATGGAATTTCGGTTAGCATCATTAGTGATAGGGACCCCTTTATTTACTAGTGAATTTTAGAGGATTTTGCAGATAGCTTATGAACTTTGTTGAATCCTAGCACCACTCACCACCCACAAGCTGATGGTCTAAACGAAATGGTGAATAGGATCATGAAGGATTTGTTAAGAGCTTGCATCATGGACTTTGAAGGACAATGGAAGCAGCACCTACCTTTAATCGAATTCGCTAATAATAATAGTCAGCAAGCGATGATTGGTACGACACTCTCTGAAGCACTTTATGGGAGGCCATGCCAATCGCAAAATTATTGATAGAAAACCACCAATAAAATCCTACTCAGACCATATTTAATTCATGAAACTTCGAAAAGGTAGAGTTTCTTAAATAGCGTATGAAAATCGTGCAAGACCACAAGAAATCCTATGCGAACAGAGAAAAAAGGAATTAGAGCTCGAGGTTGGAGACATAGTGTTTATCAAAGTTTCCCCTCTTAGGAAAGTCATGATATTTGGAAAATCGAGAAAGTTGGCACCAAGACTTGTTAGACCTTTTCGAGTTTTGGAAAGAATAGGAAGCTTGCATACCGCATGGAGCTACCAGATAAATTAGCAGGAGCCCATGATGTCTTTCACATTTTGCACTTGATGAAATACCTTCATATCACACCCATTGTGATAGAGCCTGATCAATTAGAGGACAATGAGATGGAGCCAATAATATCCCGTGCCACCGCATGCATTATAGAACATGGAACTAGGAAGCTCTACAATAAAGAAACTAGTCAGGTTCGAGTACCACAGGGAAAAACTCGACGAAAAGCACATGGGAAACTAAAGAGAAGACGAGGACTTCTCATACTGAGGTTTTCACTGGTAAATTTTTCTCTCCGAAGTTATGTTTTCGGTGCATCATAGTTGTTAGATTAGATAGTTAGAGATGGATGCCACACTTTTCACTATATCTTTGCACTCATATAGATATTTTTATACATGTTTAGGATGCTTGCATACAAACCTATATGTCACGAGCATACAATTACGCTAGGATTAAGCTCACCATAAGTATGCATGCATACATAATCACACTATGCTTTTGGTTGAGTAGATGGATGTGTAGACAACTTGGTTGTATAACAGGTTATTTAGTGCGCATTGCGCTATTCGCCCCTTCGGGAGATTTTGGGGACGAAATCTTTTTTAAGGGGGAGAATTTAACACCCCATAAAATTAATAAGAAGTAAATGAATTAATTAAATAAAATAAAGTTAAAAATGAAAAAGTTATAAAATTCTGAATTTGACCATAAAGGTTGCGTTCATGGCGATTTTCTGATCAATTTCCATATCTAATGTTTTGAATACGGAGTTCAAACAAAAAAGTTATGGACATTTGAAGTTTTCGATTCCAAATAATTTAAATAGAATTCAAATTCATATAAATAACTAATTTCAAAATTTGAAATTTGAAAATTAACAGTAATTAGACTTGGGATTAAGTAAAGTTACAATTAACGTTGACATTAAAATTTAATTAAGGAATTAAATAAATATACAATAGCAACAAATTAAACGGTCCCAGAATAGGTGAACCGTTCGACCACTCACTAGGATCGGTCGACTCTAGCGGTCGACCTTCTAGTGTAGACCATTCGACTGGTGAATGTTGGTGGTGGCTAGGGTTTTCACGTTTTAAACGTTCTGGATTTTTTATTTTTAACTGACTTGAACTGACGGTTCTGATGTTTTCTAACCACTATAAACGAATGTATATGCACGTCCATATGGGTCTGCATCTAATCACAGTATGTGTGCATTAATTTGACAACACACTTTTGTATGAGGTGTAGAGTAAACATAGATAGTTACATTTTGATTTGCAAAAAATTTTGATTAGAGGTACTCCATGTTATCAAAGCTTCAACTCAAATGTGCTTTCTAACAGCATGATTTATTTTTCTAATAAAACATATGCAAGTAAAACTAAGCTTACAGCATATTAACCTATAATTATATGACAGCAAAGCATTTATATCGGGGCCAATTTCGGGCTTTTAGTTTTAGTCTACATATGATTTGCCATGTTATCCATAAAATTAGACTCTTCCCAGCAGATTTCACTTGACCCACTAAAACACTGACTTTTCTTTAGAAGGGTCTGGGAAAATAGTACCTTGATCTTCAGAAAGGTCTGAGAAGGGACGCTTATGTTTGGAAATGCATCATAGTTGTACGATATATAAAACATGATAGAAACGGATGCATTAGTTATAATCACGGAGAAAAGCATAAGCAGTAATAATAAAGAAAATTTCATATTAACCGTTTGTAGTTGCATAATATGATTAACACATCAGTAAAAATAACAAAGCCTCAGGCCCCTCATTATTCTCGATCAAATATACTAAATTAGATACTATCATAAGAAAATATTTAGTTATAGATTTACTGAATGGTATCAAACTGATAATAGCACAAGACACATTTACACATGTAACAAAAATTTAGCTAAGAGTAATAAAATTTAAGCTCTATAACATATTTGCTCATAACTTAGTTGATCAATGCACTAAATAACTTCCACTGCAGTTCTGTAAGTTTTTTTCTTTTCTTATTTCTTTTCTTTTCTTTTAGGTATCACATTATTGCAAGTAAATCATCCTTTTTTGGTTTCATCCTCATCAAATGAAATAAAAGGAAATTGTCAATTAGTACAATAAAAATGGCAAGTCCAGAGCAAAGGGTTACTGTAAAAATATAACAAAATTCCACCAGTTACTTCTTATCAGAAGTCCTTACGGTAATCAACTAATGAAGAATAAAGAGTATATACACATGAAACGAAAAACAAACTACTATCTACCAAATAAATGAGTCTAAATACAAAACCAATTTCTTTTTCAAGACGCATATGTAAGAAATTAGATGTGAAAAGACAGATAACAATATCCGGCTTGATGCAAATCAAGAAAAAAGAGGATTCCATAGCTTAGAAAATATCATTGAAAGCACATGTTTTCCTTTGGAGGTGAAATAAAGCAAAGGGTATGGACCTGCATTTGCTTACTTGGGTTATGTGGAACGCTTTACACATGAGCAATGTTGAATACAAATGAAATTGTACATTAATTAATGAATGTTTGCTTGCTATTTAGTTCATAGTAACAATGTCATCAATTTTCTTTATGGCCACATTGGAAATACATTACCTTTAGAAGGCTATAAGCCATCACATTTGAAAATTAGGCTTCAACTACTTTTCTTTTTGGTTAATACTTTACTATATGTACATATATTATATTTCCATGTGTAATTCATAGTATGTGATACAACAAATGTATGGGAATTTGCCTGGCCTAGTTAATCCAAAGAAGTATATTTGTGTGGCATTTACTAATGTACATTTCTCTTTTATTATTTTTACACTATGCACCTGTATTTTTAAGCCATAATTACACATTCTTTTTGTTTTCTTCACCTACCGTTATATATAAAATTACAATACTCAATACATAAATACGATAAAAAGTAGGAGAAGCACAATGGTTATTTGTAGATTTATAGAAAACAAAACAAAGAGAATTATATAAAGACTAACCATTAAAAACTGTCCTCCTATAAAAGTCAAGCTATGCAAACTATACACCTTTATCTTCGCATCTTTTGAGGCTTTAGCACTCAAATCCATATCCAAATGCCAAATGCACTCGAACATACCAATTATCTGATACAGTGGGTCATGAATACAAAAAATATAGATAGTTGCATCAAGTGAATATGAGTGGGATTTATATTGTAGCTGATCAAGAAAGCTAAACTTAATTGTTCAAAATTTATATGTATATTATAACAATATAATAGCACTATATGGCAATAAAATAACATCATACTAATTGAATAGTTATCGGTCTTAACTCTTGGTAGCCTCTTTCCCAACAGAGTATCATGTTACTTATTGAAATTTTGCTCTTCCTCCTCTTACAAAAACTTTAAAAAATTTAGCCATGTACATTGTCATTTATTTGAGAAGATTGAGGCATAAGGATTGGATACTTCTTGAACACCTTAAACCAGAAGCATAGCCAGTACTTGCATAATGCTAATTGAAATTTTAATTGCTCATTCACCATTAGTTATCTTACATCAATTTTATTTTAAAATTCCTACATATCAAGAAACATGTAACTTTAAATGGTTTAAGATAGTGATACTACAAAACAAAATCCAAAATATTGAAAAAAAATCCTCTGTGTTTGTTAATACTCTTATTAAGTCTAAGATAACATATAGCTGAAAGCCAATGTAAATCATGTAATTGATAATTAAGAACATCAGCAATTATCTGAAACTCTGATTGATGACTTTTAAATTTAGATTTATATTTAAATCAAAATTATTCTTATGAATTTTATACATGCTAGAGCTGTGCATGATACATAAGGGACAATGGGCTATTTTGGTGGTGTTAACGCTAAAAAGTGAACGCTAACACCCGGTGTGTAGTAGAATTGTGAAAGCACCACCCGTTGGTACGGAAACAGAATATAAGCTGAAAATAGCAGAAAAGCAGTGAATAAACAACAGATTTATAGTGGTTCGGCCCGTAATTGAGCCTACGTCCACTTTATAGTCTTTTATTGCTGATTCGATTACAATTTGATACAATATCCTTCAAAATACAATACAACTTAATCACGAAAGCACTCTTGACTACTAGCTCAATCTTTGATGATGAAACTCGACGAATCTGTGTTGGATGTAAGGAGTTCTTCTCGAAGCTTGTTGTAGCGTCTCGAGTGCTTGAAGATCTTTGATTGCTGAATGAGAGGAGACTTCGACAGAGTAACGACGCTTGAAGAAATGAATGGCCAAAAAGTCCCCTCCATGTTGGAAGTGGTGGCCTATTTATAGGAGCTGATTTCTGAACAGAAAATTTGCCCAAGTCTTAGGTCGCGTACGACCTTAGCTAAGTCGTAGGTCGCGAGCGACCTAAGCTAGGTCGCAGTCCCCTTGCGGCTTAAGAGATTAGCTGGTGAAGCTGTACTTGGCTTCATTTCATCAAGTGGTAGGTCGCAGACGAGTTAAGGAATAGCTGTGGGAGCTCTAGGTCGTTGAAGTCCTAGCTTGTTAGCCCCTTAGGTCGTAGGGCGCTGAACATGTTTTAATAGTTAGGTTGTGCAACCTGTTAACTCGCTAGCTACCTTAGGTCGCAACCTTTTCCTGCTGTTAGGTCGCAAACCTCTATGTCCTTAGGTCGCGAAGCTTCCTGCTGTTAGGTCGCAAAGCTTTCTGCTGTTAGGTCGCAAGCCTTTCTATCCTTAGGTCGCGAGGTCCTTCTGTTCTTAGGTCGCGTAGCTTTCTGCTGTTAGGTCGCAAGGCTTTATGTCCTTAGGTCGCAAACCTTTTTGTAGTTAGGTCGCAAGCCTTTCTATCCTTAGGTTGCGAGGTCCTTCTGTTCTTAGGTCGCGTAGCTTTCTGCTGTTAGGTCGCAAGGCTTTATGTCCTTAGGTCGCAAGCCCCTCTTAGGTCGCTAATCTCTTTTAGGTCGCTAAGTTCTAGGTCGCTGAGATAATGGAATTAACATTTGCCCCTCGAGGCATATGACTATGCCATAGGTCGTATGCTTCGACTCAACCTTGCTAAGTCGCGAACGACCTAGAACTTGCGCGCCTGTTCGCCTCCCATTCTCAGTTTCATATAAATTGGTTAGGTCGCACCTTCTTCCTCACCTTACTGTTTTGAGCCTCCATCGCCATTAACGATTTTTCGAGCTTCCAAAGACAAATTCGACTCATTCAACTGACGATTCTTTCTCACCAATCATAATCCGTAAGTGGATCGACCTTTATTCGTCCATAGTCACTGCTTTGATCACAAATCGTTGTTACTTGTTCTAAGCCTAATTTCATGCATCATGCTTTTTGAACGGTAGTCTCAACTGACTTTCGTTTGTCATTTGATGTGTCGTGGTGATTTGCGATCATACGAAAGCTTTTACTACGGATCTGTGGGGTTTGCAATTGATTTGCTAGTTAATTGATGGTATGTCGAGGTAGGATGAAGGGGAAGATGAACTCTTTTGAACTGGCGGTATTGGGTTATCGGACCCAATATGATGTTGCTTGGAGAGGAAGTCAACAACCTATCAGATTTGAACGACCTAAGAGTTATGTCGCGTGGGAACACCTAGCGACTTAAGCCTTTGCGATCTGACAACATTTGCGACCTAGAGAATCTCCAACAGAAATCTTGACCCATGATAGGTCGCTGAACGACCTAATACTTAGACAATTTTTCTCAGCCCGAACTTTTAACCTGAACAACACAGCATAAGAACGATGCAACCTGTGTTAGGTGGTAAGCGACCTAACACTTAGAATTTTGAGCAGAATTTGACTGATTTTCTGAATTTGAATTGTTTTGGATTTTGTACTTCTTTTCAGATTGCCTTAACTTTAATGCTGATAACCTGTTTAGAAGCAACATTCACAGAAAAATGGGACGAATATACTGCTGTTGATTGCCCACATCAAACGACAGATTAGTTGACAAAGAATATCAAACTTAAATGAACTTCGTGAATGAAATGCTGTGAACTAACAAATCTAAGTGAAGTATTAAAGCAAAATTGAAATGATCAACTAAAGCTGATTTATTTGCATCAACACAACACTATTCTTGGACTTAAGATATCAAGCCCTGAAACTTTATAATCGACAAGTATCAATTAATTTAGTTTCATTTACATTTGCTTGTTATTGCATTAGTTTTGCACAACACTTCACTCTTTTTAGGAAACGTGCACCTTAATATTTGATCGTCCAGTTCCTTGTGTAGAATGGAATCTCAACAGGAAGACTTGGAAACAGCTGGAGAAGCCTTTCCAATTGCTACTCCATTAAACGATCCTCCGAAAAGGACTCCTACCACTTTGAGTCATAAAGTCTTCCGTCAATTATGCATCCAATTTGGCATTGCCGAAGCTGACGCTTTGTTCCCTGGGATAAATGACACTGCTGATAGGCCGCTCCATGGCTTTGTCGCAGTTAACCGTCAGATGTGTTCAAGTGGATCCATTCCCCCATTTAACGACTGTCTTCGAGAACTTCTCCTTCGGCTATCTATTTCTCCCTTTCAACTACACCCTAATGGATACTCCATCCTGCTGGGATTGTGTGTGCTTTTCAGGAGAACGTTGGACCGTTTTCCCACTTTTGCCGAAATTCGTTTCTTGTGTACATTCGTAAAGAACAAAGATCATCTCTCTATCACACTTGTGAGGAGTGCCAGGAACCGTAAACTAATTCTGGACTTGCCCGAAAGTGCCCATGGATTCTTGACTCAATTCTTTTACGTTCGCTGTCCTCCGGTATTTTATGCCATCTGGAGAGTCGGAAGTAAGATTGTCTTTCACCGATTCGTTTTCTAGATTTTCCAGAATTCGAACCGTCAAATGCTTAATTCCATTCTTTCTTTTTGCAGCACTTCCTTCTCTTCTTCGAGATACCAGCCACAAGTCGATTTTAGATACTTTGAGTGCCGATGATATTGAAGAGAGGAGTGCCAAATTCTTGCTGAAAGATGAATTTCTGCACCAGTTTGGTCTTTTACATCCTTCTAGATCGACTCAGATTCATGAAATTTCTAGTTCTGATGCGGAAACGTTAGTTGCTTCGGGCTCTCAAGCAGAGGCCTCGAATGCCCCAACTTCTGTAGAAGAAATTGCATTAAAAGCACCCGTCGTAGAGGCTGCTTTGATAAAATGTTCCGCATCCATCGATGTTGTAGGGTCAGTCAGCAAGTCGGCACTTGCCCCAATTATTGAGGAGGAAGAGAATCCTCGAGTTTCTGAAAAATCAATTGATATGGAAGTTGAAAAGGAGAAGTCTGCTGAACTCCAGGGTGATGACACTTTTGATGGCTTAAGCGATATCATGATAACTTCTCAAGAGCTTTTCGGAGATAATAATCCAAAAGTGACTTCTTCCATTGTTGAAGCGACTTCCACCCTAAAACAAACCCTGACGCCTACTACGCCAGTCGTCTCTGTTTCCACACTAAAGCGTGGTCTGTAGTTAGACGCATGTAGCTTGCACGCCGCACACACTTAGGATTTTTCAGCACTTATAAGCATTTATCCTCTTTTTCTGGAAATTTCTAAACTTAACTTCTTTTCCGTTTTTCAGATTCTCCGATGGGACGTACCGGCTCATACTACGACAACTTTCGGCGCTACGGAGGACGTGATTCTTACGATTATGGACGTTATCTTCCCTCCCGCAAAGAATCTGACGAAGAGCGTGCAGCTAGAAAAGCTCAAGAAAGGCATGCTTACGAAGAGCAGCAAAGAAGGAGAGACGATGACTCTCATAAAAGAAAATATCATGATGACAAAGGGAAGAAGCATGCTACCGATGACCCAAGTAAACGGGTTAAACTTGATGAGAAGGACGCGTCTGAAATTTCTGAAAAAACTGACGTTCCTATCCCTTTTGATACTCCGGCCGGCTCTCCTCCTATAAAGAAGTCTGATATTCAAACAATCATTAACATGCCACAATATCAAATTAAAGACGGCCCTCCAACGCTTCAGAGCCGATTTCCAAATTGGTGCCTAAAAGAAGTGCGCTTTGACTTGGATTTGGTTCCGATTGATAAGCAAGACATGCTTAAAAGTCTTGACGCGGTCAGGCTTAATATCGAGAGGATGTCGCAATGGCAGAAACTTGTCGACGAACTTCAAAGGGTCAACCATTTGAACCTTGAGGCGATGATGACCATGGAGAACGATAAATCAGAATGGGACAAATGGCGTAAGCAGCATGATGCGGAGATGACAAGCATTGCAGACGACAACGCAAAGCTTGCATCTGAAGTCAAGCGACTTAAGGAAGATCTCGCCTCGTCTTCTGCATCGCATACCCAAAAAGAAGAAGTTTTTCAGAAGCAAGTGCGGGACGCACATGCTGCACAAAGAGACGCCGAAGTGAAGCTTGCAGCCGAGCAGCACATTACCAGGGAATATCGCACAGAAAATGCTGAGCTGCGGGAAACAATTGTGTCCCAAAATGCGGAGATTGAAATACTGAAGGCTAAGCTTCTTAAAGTTGAGAAGGAGCGAGATGACGCGGTTGCTGGGCAAGTTGCGGCCGAAGAGTCTCACGAAGCCACTAAAGCTAGCATCGATTCTACTCTATTTGACTTCTACATGCACAGCATTCTGGGCCGCGGCAGCCTCTCATTCTTGGGTCCCAAATATGAGATTACACTTGCTGAAGTTTGGAAGACCATACTTGATACGTTTGCTGGCTATGCGGAGGCAGACCTTGTAGCGCTTTATCTGGATGATGAAGCACGTGATGCGCTTATTAGAGGCAAAGAGCAACTTGCCGAAGCTAGAGCCGTGACAGTGGCAGAGGAACATTCAGAAAAAGCAATACCTTTCACTGCCCCTGTCCATACTTCGACTTTGACTGATGTTGACATCATTGGTTCTAGCTCTCAATCTCCACTTGCTGCAAAAGATGTTGAAGCTAAACTCGATACTTCCGAGACTCCTCTTTCCCAAATTGAAGAGAAGAGCCAGGACGAAACTGAGGCTGATAAATATGAAATTGAACTTGCGAAGACAACTCCTCCAGATAATTTTGGCGAAGTTCCGGGTCTAATGAACCAGTTATTTGATTTAACCGAGTTTGATGACCTTCTTACTTGTTACTTGAACTTTGGTGAACCGGTACCTTCTCTATTTTCGGAAGATGTTGATTTTAACTTCTTTTCTTCTACAGCGGAGGTACCAAACACTGCACAAGCTTCCACTCCTTCAGTTGCCGTTCCTCCATCTTCACAAATTACTCCTCCTTCTGCTTCCCAGCCGGGATCACAGGCAGAGAAAATCGAAGCCCTTCAAGGCTTGGATGACCCGGCAGCTTCGCAGGAACAGAAGGCGGAGGATCTTGAAGACGTCGAGGAGACCCCGGAGCAGTCCCTTGATGATGACATGAAGCTTTCAACACTGCTTGCTACTCCGGGGAGCGAATCTTCTTCAAAGAGGAAGGGGAAGCGTAGCATAAGGAAGAAGAAGAGAAGTGCTTCAACTGGGGAGGAAGCAGAAGTTGATCCAGCCGCGCCTTTTTCTCCTTCTGCCCCGACCCGTTCACAACGGCTCCAAAAACTAATCATTAGGCCGGGGAAAGGCTCCAAAGGTGGCGAGAAGAAGGAATAACAAGCTAGATTTTCTACTCCTTACTTTTGCTTTTTGCATGTATCGACCGGGGATTGTGCCGGTACCGGTCCCTGCTTTTGCTTTTTGAGATATCTGCACATGTAAAGAATTTTCATAGTACTAAATAAAACAATTATTTTACTTGTACAAACTCTTGTGTATGTGAGAATGCATCTGTTTTTTATTTTTAGTGTAGAACAAACGATTCTTTTTACTTGTGCAAACTTTTTGTCTGCGTTTGAGAATGCATTTATTCCACATCATCTATTTTTCATGATATTGTGATGAACTCGCGGTATGTTGCTTGTATATTACTTTGTTCATGTAACTGAATCGTATAGTATTGCCCCCATACCGCAAGTGCATTGCAATATTCCTAGCTTTTTCAAGACTGATACTCTTATTCCAGAGAATAACTATTCCACTTTTAAGGGAAGAATCATTCTGCTTTTAATAAAGTATATCCCGTCTTTCGAGAAGTTTTTTACTTTCTCTTTCCTTCTGAAGAACACTTCAACTTTTGGGGATGATCACTTTTATTTGTTAAAAGCGAATTTTCCTACGCAGTGAAATGAGCTTCCGAAGAAGGTTTTGATTTTGTGCCCCAGTAAGGGGCTTATTTTTGGTACTTCAAGCAAGGTGAAGTGCGCCTCTGAAGAGGTTTTTGAAGAGAAGCGATTTTGGTCTCCGAAGAGAAGCAATTTTGGTCTCCGAAGAGAAGCAATTTTGGTCTCCGAAGAGAAGCAATTTTGATATTTCAACTCTGGTGAAGTGGGTCTCCGAAGAGAAGCATTTTGCACTTCTACCCTGGTGAAATGTGCCTCCGAAGAGGGCTTTTTATTTTATGCTTCAAGCATGGTGAAGCGTGCCTCCGAAGATGGCTTGTGCCTCCGAAGAGGGCTTGCGCCTCCGAAGAGGGCTTGCGCCTCCGAAGAGGGCTTGTGGCTCCGAAAAGGGCTTTTGATTTTGTGCTTCAAGCATGGTGAAGCATGCCTCCGAAGATGGCTTGTGCCTCCGAAGAGGACTTGTGCCTCCGAAAAGGGCTTTTGATTGCCTGGAAGTTACTTTCTCATGGTCGGAGGGGTCCACGGGGCGAACGCAAGTTGCTTGATTGAATGTTTGTTTGCACAAACGATCGTAATTAATTAACAAAGTGCCCCTTTGGTAGTCCCACCGATCTTTTTGATTGAAGAAAGCTCTCCCATTTATTGGCGTGCCTCGTTAGAGGGCTTTGTTGACCTTTGGGAAGGAGCATCGGTTGGTTGGTGTGCCAGGAAGGTTGCTTCTCAGGGGCGAGTAGATCCATGGGACGGACGCAAGCTGCCTGATCGGATGCATCACGATCAGTTAGCAAGGGCCCTGTTCCTTCTGCTTGGGAAGATGTCCCTTCGGTGGTTCTACCGGCCCTTTTATTGAGGAGCAAAATTCCTTTTGGTTGCTTCCGTGCTTGCTTGGCCATGTTCTCCCATCATCTGCCCACTAGCGATCTTTTATCATCATTTCCAAGCGTCTCTTCGTTCCTTTTGTAAGTAAATTGCCTTATCCGAAGAAGTGGACTTCACTGTTGAATAACTTCATGGGACAAACGCGAGTTACCTAGCTGGATGCCTGTTCATATTGACAATCACAACTGGTTAACGAAGGCTTGCCCCAGTGAGGTTGCCAACTTTTTATGTGAGGTTCTTCTTGTATAGGATTTGAATATGGAATTCTTTGTTGCTTGGTATTTGCTTTAATAAATGATTTGTAAGGCTCGCTTAGCTTTGCGATGGGTGAGCTCTGCTTTAATGACCTGCAATATTAGATCGATATTTTAGCAATACATTTAGAGTATTTACACATCGAAATATAACAGGCATTTTATAATAGAAAACACAGAATGCATAGTTTTTCATTATTCAGTCACGCTAATTTCTCAACGGTTTACAATGCAGAAGTTACACATCCATTATCATTTTTACAAATTCAAGCAATGCTGCTAAGTAAAAAATGGATGCTATTTATTGTTGTTTCAGAATCTCCAAGCTGGATTTCCATTTGTGCTTGATTCATAGCTTTTGGATTTTTACGCCAGAGAAAGTGAGAGATGCCCCAGCCGCAGTTTTGTGGGTAATTAGCAGTCGTCCCAACTTCTGCTTGCTGGGTATGGACCTCCTGTGACAACATTAATGACAAGCTTTTCTGAATCTTGCACTGCAGTGTTGTGGTGAGAATCGGGTGGATGGGTAGGACATTGTTGATCCCGAGTGAATGAGGTTGGATCGACTCCGCTTCTCTTAACGTATTGTTGGAGTTTACCCTGCTCCAGCAATTCTTCAATCACATTCTTTAACTGGCGACATTGGTCAGTGTCATGGCCAGGTTGATTGTGAAATTGGCAGAATTTTCCATTACGCTTTGCACCTCTCGTCATCTCAGGTGGTTTAGGATACCTGACAACGTCCTTTGTTGCAAAAAAGATATTTCTTGGTGTATCAGTTAAAGGAGTAAAATCCGAAGGATTAAAGCGGCGAGGTTTCTTTTCATTTCCCTGGCTCTTTCCTCCTTCATTCTCCCTTTTCTGACTTTCAGATTCTCTTTTATTAGATGGGACATTGTTATTATTAGTTTGGGCAGCAACCACTTTCGATGTCGTAGAAAGGCTTTCAAGGCGAATGAACTCGTCGGCCTTTTTATAAAATTTATCAAGTGAGTTCGGTTCCTTCATCTTTAGCCATATTCCAAATTTACTCGATTTATCAATGGCTCGCATCAAATAAGTCAGGATCATACATGGTTCCGCATTTTCTACTTCGGCTAAAGCTATATTGAAACGGCTCAAGAAAGATTTGATTGATTCTCCGGGCGCTTGTTCAAGGTTAGACAGTGACATTATATCCTTAGCTTTTGAAGCATACAATCTGAACTGTTCTTTAAACTTTTGCGTTAAGTCGGAGAACTTATCTACAGACCGAACTGGAAGCTTTGTGAACCAAAGTAAAGCCACACCTTCCAGGTATAACGGAAAGTATCGACACTTGATCTCGTCTGATGCTCTTGCACCGGTCATATGCCAATCGTATTTGTATAGGAAATGATTAGGGTCACTGGTTCTCCTATAGGCTTGGATAGTAGGAGGTGCAAATTTCCTTGGAAATTCCGCTCTCAGGATCCTTTCAGTAAACGGAGTTCTGCTTGGCGCGAATCCCCAATCAACCTCATCCTCTTCCCTTTGCATGCTCTCTTTCATGATGCGGCCAACCATTTCAGACAGGTACTCTTTATTGTTCAAAGACACCTCCGGGCAAGCATCAGTTCTTCCCTCGGAAGTTTGCCCGGGCATATGTTCATGACAAGTTGGTTGCGGCATAGAACCATCAGCTTGGAAAGGTGGCATTTCAGGAAGAGTAGGTTGATGGTTTTCTGGTTGACGATTTGCCCCGAGCAGAGCAGTTAATCTATCCATCATCAAAGCGTTTTGGGTTTCAATCTGTTGGTATAATCCAGAAACTGCGTCGTCCAATTCATCCCTGGTGACTCCAAAGGTAGGAGTCGCTTGGTCTGTTGTTGGGGAAGCGGAAGTCCCTTCGTGAGCATTTCTGGATCTGATAGGTCTACCTCTTCTTCCAGGATCCATTATTTCGGATCTGGTTTTTAAGAGAGGTTCCTTTTATGAATCTTTGCGAAGCAACGGTGGATGATCGCCTGAGTTGGGTTCTCAGTGAAAACACCAAAATGTTAACGCTAAAAAGTGAACGCTAACACCCGGTGTGTGTAGTAAAATTGTGAAAGCACCACCCGTTGGTACGGGAACAGAATATAAGCTGAAAATAGCAGAAAAGCAGTGAATGAACAACAGATTTATAGTGGTTCGGCCCGTAATTGAGCCTACGTCCACTTTATAGTCTTTTATTGCTGATTCGATTACAATTTGATACAATATCCTTCAAAATACAATACAACTTGATCACGAAAGCACTCTTGACTACTAGCTCAATCTTTGATGATGAAACTCGACGAATCCGTGTTGGATGTAAGGAGTTCTTCTCGAAGCTTGTTGTAGCGTCTCGAGTGCTTGAAGATCTTTGATTGCTGAATGAGAGGAGACTTCGACAGAGTAACGGCGCTTGAAGAAATGAATGGCCAAAAAGTCCCCTCCATGTTGGAAGTGGTGGCCTATTTATAGGAGCGGATTTCTGAACAGAAAATTTGCCCAAGTCTTAGGTCGCGTACGACCTTAGCTAAGTCGTAGGTCGCGAGCGACCTAAGCTAGGTCGCAGTCCCCTTGCGGCTTAAGAGA
This sequence comes from Allium fistulosum, assembly GCA_030737815.1. Lineage (NCBI taxonomy): Eukaryota > Viridiplantae > Streptophyta > Magnoliopsida > Asparagales > Amaryllidaceae > Allium > Allium fistulosum. Next base: position 98,279,709 of record CM060906.1, on the reverse strand, counting down.
TTAGCTGGTGAAGCTGTACTTGGCTTCATTTCATCAAGTGGTAGGTCGCAGACGAGTTAAGGAATAGCTGTGGGAGCTCTAGGTCGTTGAAGTCCTAGCTTGTTAGCCCCTTAGGTCGTAGGGCGCTGAACATGTTTTAATAGTTAGGTTGTGCAACCAGTTAACTCGCTAGCTACCTTAGGTCGCAACCTTTTCCTGCTGTTAGGTCGCAAACCTCTATGTCCTTAGGTCGCGAAGCTTCCTGCTGTTAGGTCGCAAAGCTTCCTGCTGTTAGGTCGCAAGCCTTTCTATCCTTAGGTCGCGAGGTCCTTCTGTTCTTAGGTCGCGTAGCTTTCTGCTGTTAGGTCGCAAGGCTTTATGTCCTTAGGTCGCAAACCTTTTTGTAGTTAGGTCGCAAGCCTTTCTATCCTTAGGTCGCGAGGTCCTTCTGTTCTTAGGTCGCGTAGCTTTCTGCTGTTAGGTCGCAAGGCTTTATGTCCTTAGGTCGCAAGCCCCTTTTAGGTCGCTAATCCCTTTTAGGTCGCTAAGTTCTAGGTCGCTGAGATAATGGAATTAACATTTGCCCCTCGAGACATATGACTATGCCATAGGTCGTATGCTTCGACTCAACCTTGCTAAGTCGCGAACGACCTAGAACTTGCACGCCTGTTCGCCTCCCATTCTCAGTTTCATATAAATTGGTTAGGTCGCACCTTCTTCCTCACCTTACTGTTTTGAGCCTCCATCGCCATTAACGATTTTTCGAGCTTCCAAAGACAAATTCGACTCATTCAACTGACGATTCTTTCTCACCAATCATAATCCGTAAGTGGATCGACCTTTATTCGTCCATAGTCACTGCTTTGATCACGAATCGTTGTTACTTGTCATAAGCCTAATTTCATGCATCATGCTTTCTGAACGGTAGTCTCAACTGACTTTCGTTTGTCATTTGATGTGTCGTGGTGATTTGCGATCATACGAAAGCTTTTACTACGGATCTGTGGGGTATGCAATTGATTTGCTAGTTAATTGGTGGTATGTCGAGGTAGGATGAAGGGGAAGATGAACTCTTTTGAACTGGCGGTATTGGGTTATCGGACCCAATATGATGTTGCTTGGAGAGGAAGTCAACAACCTATCAGATTTGAACGACCTAAGAGTTAGGTCGCGTGGGAACGCCTAGCGACTTAAGCCTTTGCGATCTGACAACATTTACGACCTAGAGAATCTCCAACAGAAATCTTGACCCATGATAGGTCGCTGAACGACCTAATACTTAGACAATTTTTCTCAGCCCGAACTTTTAACCTGAACAACACAGCATAAGAACGCTGCAACCTGTGTTAGGTCGTAAGCGACCTAACACTTAGAATTTTGAGCAGAATTTGACTGATTTTCTGAATTTGAATTGTTTTGGATTTTGTACTTCTTTTCAGATTGCCTTAACTTTAATGTTGATAACTTGTTTAGAAGCAACATTCACAGAAAAATGGGACGAATATACTGCTGTTGATTGCCCACATCAAACGACAGATTAGTTGACAAAGAATATCAAACTTAAATGAACTTCGTGAATGAAATGTTGTGAACTAACAAATCTAAGTGAAGTATTAAAGCAAAATTGAAATGATCAACTAAAGCTGATTTATTTGCATCAACACAACACTATTCTTGGACTTAAGATATCAAGCCCTGAAACTTTATAATCGACAAGTATCAATTAATTTAGTTTCATTTACATTTGCTTGTTATTGCATTAGTTTTGCACAACACTTCACTCTTTTTAGGAAACGTGCACCTTAATATTTGATCGTCCAGTTCCTTGTGTAGAATGGAATCTCAACAGGAAGACTTGGAAACAGCTGGAGAAGCCTTTCCAATTGCTACTCCATTAAACGATCCTCCGGAAAGGACTCCTACCACTTTGAGTCATAAAGTCTTCCGTCAATTATGCATCCAATTTGGCATTGCCGAAGATGACGCTTTGTTCCCTGGGATAAATGACACTGCTGATAGACCGCCCCATGGCTTTGTCGCAGTTAACCGTCAGATGTGTTCAAGTGGAGTCATTCCCCCATTTAACGACTGTCTTCGAGAACTTCTCCTTCGGCTATCTATTTATCCCTTTCAACTACACCCTAATGGATACTCCATCCTGCTGGGATTGTGTGTGCTTTTCAGGAAAACGTTGGACCGTTTTCCCACTTTTGCCGAAATTCGCTTCTTGTGTACATTCGCAAAGAACAAAGACCATCCCTCTATCACACTTGTAAGGAGTGCCAGGAACCGTAAACTAATTCTGGACTTGCCCGAAAGTGCCCATGGATTCTTGACTCAATTCTTTTACGTTCGCTGTCCTCCGGGATTTTATGCCATCTGGAGAGTCGGAAGTAAGATTGCCTTTCACCGATTCGTTTTCTAGATTTTTCAGAATTCGAACCGTCAAATGCTTAATTCCATTCTTTCTTTTTGCAGCACTTCCTTCTCTTCTTCGAGATACCAGCCACAAGTCGATTTTAGACACTTTGAGTGCCGTTGATGCTGAAGAGAGGAGTGCCAAATTCTTGCTGAAAGATGAATTTCTGCACCAGTTTGGTCTTTTACATCCTTTTAGATCGACTCAGATTCATGAAATTTCTAGTTCTAATGCGGAAACGTTAGTTGCTTCGGGCTCTTAAACAGAGGCCTCGAATGCCCCAACTTCTGTAGAAGAAATTGCATCAAAAGCACCCGTCGTAGAGGCTGCTTTGATAAAATGTTCTGCATCCATCGATGTTGTAGGGTCAGTCAGCAAGTCGGCACTTGCCCCAATTATTGAGGAGGTAGAGAATCCTCGAGTTTCTGAAAAATCAATTGATATGGAAGTTGAAAAGGAGAAGTCTGCTGAGCTCCAGGGTGATGACACTTTTGATGGCTTGAGCGATATCATGATAACTTCTCAAGAGCTTTTCGGGGATAATAATCCAAAAGTGACTTCTCCCGTTGTTGAAGCGACTTCCACCCTAAAACAAACCCTGACGCCTATTACGCCAGTCGTCTCTGTTTCCACACTAAAGCGTGGTCTGTAGTTTGACGCTTGTAGCTTGCACGCCGCACACACTTAGGATTTTTCAGCACTTATAAGCATTTATCCTCTTTTTCTGGAAATTTCTAAACTTTACTTCTTTTCCGTTTTTCAGATTCTCCGATGGGACGTACCAGCTCATACTACGACAACTTTCGGCGCTACCGAGGGCGTGATTCTTACGATTATGGACGTTATCTTCCCTCCCGCAAAGAATCTGACGAAGAGCGTGCAGCTAGAAAAGCTCAAGAAAGGCGTGCTTACGAAGAGCAGCAAAGAAGGAGAGACAATGACTCTCATAAAAGAAAATATCATGATGACAAAGGGAAGAAGCATGCTACCGATGACCCAAGTAAACGGGTTAAACTTGATGAGAAGGACGCGTCTGAAATTTCTGAAAAAACTGACGCTCCTATCCCTTCTGATACTCCGGCCGGCTCTCCTCCTCTAAAGAAGTCTGATATTCAAACAATCATTAACAGGCCACAATATCAAGTTAAAGACGGCCCTCCAACGCTTCAGAGCCGATTTCCAAATTGGTGCCTAAAAGGAGTGCGCTTTGACTTGGATTTGGTTCCGATTGATAAGCAAGACATGCTTAAAAGTCTTGACGCGGTCAGGCTTAATATCGAGAGGATGTCGCAATGGCAGAAACTTGTCGACGAACTTCAAAGGGTCAACCATTTGAACCTTGAGGCGATGATGACCATGGAGAACGATAAATCAGAATGGGACAAATGACGTAAGCAGCATGATGCGGAGATGACAAGCATTGCAGATGACAACGCAAAGCTTGCATCTGAAGTCAAGCGACTTAAGGAAGATCTCGCCCCGTCTTCTGCATCGCATACCCAAAAAGAAGAAGTTTTTCAGAAGCAAGTGCGGGACGCACATGCTGCACAAAGAGACGCCGAAGTGAAGCTTGCAGCCGAGCAGCACATTACCAGGGAATATCGCACAGAAAATGCTGAGCTGCGGGAAACAATTGTGTCCCAAAATGCGGAGATTGAAATACTGAAGGCTAAGCTTCTTAAAGTTGAGAAGGAGCGAGATAACGCGGTTGCTGGGCAAGTTGCGGCCGAAGAGTCTCACGAAGCCACTAAAGCTAGCATCGATTCTACTCTATTTGACTTCTACATGCACAGCATTCTGGGCCGCGGCAGCCTCTCATTCTTGGGTCCCAAATATGAGATTACACTTGCTGAAGTTTGGGAGACCATACTTGATACGTTTGCTGGCTATGCGGAGGCAGACCTTGTAGCGCTTTATCTGGATGATGAAGCACGTGATGCGCTTATTAGAGGCAAAGAGCAACTTGCCGAAGCTAGAGCCGGGACAGTGGCAGAGGAGCATTCAGAAAAAGCAATATCTTTCACTGCCTCTGTCCATACTTCGACTTTGACTGATGTTGACATCATTGGTTCTAGCTCTCAATCTCCACTTGCTGCAAAAGATGTTGAAGCTAAACTCGATACTTCCGAGACTCCTCTTTCCCAAATTGAAGAGAAGAGCCAGGACGAAACTGAGGCTGATAAATATGAAATTGAACTTGCGAAGACAACTCCTCCAGGTAATTTTGGCGAAGTTCCGGGTCTAATGAACCAGTTATTTGATTTAACCGAGTTTGATTACCTTCTTACTTGTTACTTGAACTTTGGTGAACCGGTACCTTCTCTATTTTCGGGAGATGTTGATTTTAACTTCTTTTCTTCTACAGCGGAGGTACCAAACACTGCACAAGCTTCCACTCCTTCAGTTGCCGTTCCTCCATCTTCACAAATTACTCCTCCTTCTGCTTCCCAACCGGGATCACAGGCAGAGAAAATCGAAGCCCTTCAAGGCTTGGATGACCCGGCAGCTTCGCAGGAACAGAAGGCGGAGGATCTTGAAGACGTCGAGGAGACCCCGGAGCAGTCCCTTGATGATGACATGAAGCTTTCAACACTGCTTGCTACTCCGGGGAGCGAATCTTCTTCAAAGAGGAAGGGGAAGCGTAGCATAAGGAAGAAGAAGAGAAGTGCTTCAACTGGGGAGGAAGCAGAAGTTGATCCAGCCGCGCCTTTTTCTCCTTCTGCCCCGACCCGTTCACAACGGCTCCAAAAACTAATCATTAGGCCGGGGAAAGGCTCCAAAGGTGGCGAGAAGAAGGAATAACAAGCTAGATTTTCTACTCCTTACTTTTGCTTTTTGCATGTATCGACCGGGGATTGTGCCGGTACCGGTCCCTGCTTTTGCTTTTTGAGATATCTGCACATGTAAAGAATTTTCATAGTACTAAATAAAACAATTATTTTACTTGTACAAACTCTTGTGTATGTGAGAATGCATCTGTTTTTTATTTTTAGTGTAGAACAAACGATTCTTTTTACTTGTGCAAACTTTTTGTCTGCGTTTGAGAATGCATTTATTCCACATCATCTATTTTTCATGATATTGTGATGAACTCGCGGTATGTTGCTTGTATATTACTTTGTTCATGTAACTGAATCGTATAGTATTGCCCCCATACCGCAAGTGCATTGCAATATTCCTAGCTTTTTCAAGACTGATACTCTTATTCCAGAGAATAACTATTCCACTTTTAAGGGAAGAATCATTCTGCTTTTAATAAAGTATATCCCGTCTTTCGAGAAGTTTTTTACTTTCTCTTTCCTTCTAAAGAACACTTCAACTTTTGGGGATGATCACTTTTATTTGTTAAAAGCGAATTTTCCTACGCAGTGAAATGAGCTTCCGAAGAAGGTTTTGATTTTGTGCCCCAGTAAGGGGCTTATTTTTGGTACTTCAAGCAAGGTGAAGTGCGCCTCTGAAGAGGTTTTTGAAGAGAAGCGATTTTGGTCTCCGAAGAGAAGCAATTTTGATATTTCAACTCTGGTGAAGTGGGTCTCCGAAGAGAAGCATTTTGCACTTCTACCCTGGTGAAATGTGCCTCCGAAGAGGGCTTTTTATTTTATGCTTCAAGCATGGTGAAGCGTGCCTCCGAAGATGGCTTGCGCCTCCGAAGAGGGCTTGTGCCTCCGAAAAGGGCTTTTGATTTTGTGCTTCAAGCATGGTGAAGCGTGCCTCCGAAGATGGCTTGTGCCTCCGAAGAGGGCTTGTGCCTCCGAAAAGGGCTTTTGATTGCCTGGAAGTTACTTTCTCATGGTCGGAGGGGTCCACGGGGCGAACGCAAGTTGCTTGATTGGATGTTTGTTTGCACAAACGATCGCAATTAATTAACAAAGTGCCCCTTTGGTAGTCCCACCGATCTTTTTGATTGAGGAAAGCTCTCCCATTTATTGGCGTGCCTCGTTAGAGGGCTTTGTTGACCTTTGGGAAGGAGCATCGGTTGGTTGGTGTGCCAGGAAGGTTGCTTCTCAGGAGCGAGTAGATCCACGGGACGGACGCAAGCTGCCTGATCGGATGCATCACGATCAGTTAGCAAGGGCCATGTTCCTTCTGCTTGGGAAGGTGTCCCTTCGGTGATTCTTTCGGCCCTTTTATTGAGGAGCAAAATTCCTTTTGGTTACTTCCGTGCTTGCTTGGCCACGTTCTCCCATCATCTGCCCACTAGCGATCTTTTATCATCATTTCCATGCGTCTCTTCGTTCCTTTTGTAAGTAAATTGCCTTATCCGAAGAAGTGGACTTCACTGTTGAATAACTTCATGGGACAAACGCGAGTTACCTAGCTGGATGCCTGTTCATATTGACAATCACAACTGGTTAACGAAGGCTTGCCCCAGTGAGGTTGCCAACTTTTTATGTGAGGTTCTTCTTGTATAGGATTTGAATATGGAATTCTTTGTTGCTTGGTATTTGCTTTAATAAATGATTTGTAAGGCTCGCTTAGCTTTGCGATGGGTGAGCTCTGCTTTAATGACCTGCAATATTAGATCGATATTTTAGCAATACATTTAAAGTATTTACACATCGAAATATAACAGGCATTTTATAATAGAAAACACAGAATGCATAGTTTTTCATTATTCAGTCACGCTAATTTCTCAGCGGTTTACAATGCAGAAGTTACACATCCATTATCATTTTTACAAATTCAAGCAATGCTGCTAAGTAAAAAATGGATGCTATTTATTGTTGTTTCAGAATCTCCAAGCTGGATTTCCATTTGTGCTTGATTCATAGCTTTTGGATTTTTACGCCAGAGAAAGTGAGAGATGCCCCAGCCGAAGTTTTGTGGGTAATTAGCAGTCGTCCCAACTTCTGCTTGCTGGGTATGGACCTCCTGTGACAACATTAATGACAAGCTTTTCTGAATCTTGCACTGCAGTGTTGTGGTGAGAATCGGGTGGATGGGTAGGACATTGTTGATCCCGAGTGAATGAGGTTGGATCGACTCCGCTTCTCTTAACGTATTGTTGGAGTTTACCCTGCTCCAGCAATTCTTCAATCACATTCTTTAACTGGCGACATTGGTCAGTGTCATGGCCAGGTTGATTGTGAAATTGGCAGAATTTTCCATTACGCTTTGCACCTCTCGTCATCTCAGGTGGTTTAGGATACCTGACAACGTCCTTTGTTGCAAAAAAGATATTTCTTGGTGTATCAGTTAAAGGAGTAAAATCCGAAGGATTAAAGCGGCGAGGTTTCTTTTCATTTCCCTGGCTCTTTCCTCCTTCATTCTCCCTTTTCTGACTTTCAGATTCTCTTTTATTAGATGGGACATTGTTATTATTAGTTTGGGCAGCAACCACTTTCGATGTCGTAGAAAGGCTTTCAAGGCGAATGAACTCGTCGGCCTTTTTATAAAATTTATCAAGTGAGTTCGGTTCCTTCATCTTTAGCCATATTTCAAATTTACTCGATTTATCAATGGCTCGCATCAAATAAGTCAGGATCCACCGTTGCTTCGCAAAGATTCATAAAAGGAACCTCTCTTAAAAACCAGATCTGAAATAATGGCTCCTGGAAGAAGAGGTAGACCTATCAGATCCAGAAATGCTCACGAAGGGACTTCCGCTTCTCCAACAACAGACCAAGCAACTCCTACCTTTGGAGTCACCAGGGCTGAATTGGACAACGCAGTTTCTGGATTATACCAACAGATTGAAACCCAAAACGCTTTGATGATGGATAGATTAACTGCTCTGCTCGGGGCAAATCGTCAACCAGAAAACCATCAAACTACTCTTCCTGAAATGCCACCTTTCCAAGCTGATGGTTCTATGCCGCAACCAACTTGTCATGAACATATGCCCGGGCAAACTTCCGAGGGAAGAACTGATGCTTGCCCGGAGGTGTCTTTGAACAATAAAGAGTACCTGTCTGAAATGGTTGGCCGCATCATGAAAGAGAGCATGCAAAGGGAAGAGGATGAGGCTGATTGGGGATTCGCGCCAAGCAGAACTCCGTTTACTGAAAGGATCCTGAGAGCGGAATTTTCAAGGAAATTTGCACCTCCTACTATCCAAGCCTATAGGGGAACCAGTGACCCTAATCATTTCCTATACAAATACGATTGGCATATGACCGGTGCAAGAGCATCAGACGAGATCAAGTGTCGATACTTTCCGGTATACTTGGAAGGTGTGGCTTTACTTTGGTTCACAAAGCTTCCAGTTCGGTCTGTAGATAAGTTCTCCGACTTAACGCAAAAGTTTAAAGAACAGTTCAGATTGTATGCTTCAAAAGCTAAGGATATAATGTCACTGTCTAACCTTGAACAAGCGCCCGGAGAATCAATCAAATCTTTCTTGAGCCGTTTCAATATAGCTTTAGCCGAAGTAGAAAATGCGGAACCACGTATGATCCTGACTTATTTGATGCGAGCCATTGATAAATCGAGTAAATTTGGAATATGGCTAAAGATGAAGGAACCGAACTCACTTGATAAATTTTATAAAAAGGCCGACGAGTTCATTCGCCTTGAAAGCCTTTCTACGACATCGAAAGTGGTTGCTGCCCAAACTAATAATAACAATGTCCCATCTAATAAAAAAGAATCTGAAAGTCAGAAAAGGGAGAATGAAGGAGGAAAGAGCCAGGGAAATGAAAAGAAACCTCGCCGCTTTAATCCTTCGGATTTTACTCCTTTAACTGATACACCAAGAAATATCGTTTTTGCAACAAAGGACGTTGTCAGGTATCCTAAGCCACCTGAGATGACGAGAGGTGCAAAGCGTAATGGAAAATTCTGCCAATTTCACAATCAACCTGGCCATGACACTGACCAATGTCGCCAGTTAAAGAATGTGATTGAAGAATTGCTGGAGCAGGGTAAACTCCAACAATACGTTAAGAGAAGCGGAGTCGATCCAACCTCATCCACTCGGGATCAACAATGTCCTACCCATCCACCCGATTCTCACCACAACACTGCAGTGCAAGATTCAGAAAAGCTTGTCATTAATGTTGTCACAGGAGGTCCATACCCAGCAAGCAGAAGTTGGGACGACTGCTAATTACCCACAAAACTGCGGCTGGGGTATCTCTCACTTTCTCTGGCGTAAAAATCCAAAAGCTATGAATCAAGCACAAATGGAAATCCAACTTGGAGATTCTGAAACAACAATAACTAGCATCCATTTTTTACTTAGCAGCATTGCTTGAATTTGTAAAAATGATAATGGATGTGTAACTTCTACATTGTAAACCGCTGAGAAATTAGTGTGACTGAATAATGAAAAACTATGCATTCTGTGTTTTCTATTATAAAATGCCTGTTATATTTCGATGTGTAAATACTTTAAATGTATTGCTAAAATATCGATCTAATATTGCAGGTCATTAAAGCAGAGCTCACCCATCGCAAAGCTAAACGAGCCTTACAAATCATTTATTAAAGCAAATACCAAGCAACAAAGAATTCCATATTCAAATCCTATACAAGAAGAACCTCACATAAAAAGTTGGCAACCTCACTGGGGCAAGCCTTCGTTAACCAGTTGTGATTGTCAATATGAACAGGCATCCAGCTAGGTAACTCGCGTTTGTCCCATGAAGTTATTCAACAGTGAAGTCCACTTCTTCGGATAAGGCAATTTACTTACAAAAGGAACGAAGAGATGCTTGGAAATGATGATAAAAGATCGCTAGTGGGCAGATGATGGGAGAACATGGCCAAGCAAGCACGGAAGCAACCAAAAGGAATTTTGCTCCTCAATAAAAGGGCTGGTAGAATCACCGAAGGGACACCTTCCCAAGCAGAAGGAACAGGGCCCTTGCTAACTGATCGTGATGCATCCGATCAGGCAGCTTGCGTCCGTCCCGTGGATCTACTCGCCCTTGAGAAGCAACCTTCCTGGCATACCAACCAACCGATGCTCCTTCCCAAAGGTCAACAAAGCCCTCTAACGAGGCACGCCAATAAATGGGAGAGCTTTCCTCAATCAAAAAGATCGATGGGACTACCAAAAGGGCACTTTGTTAATTAATTGCGATCGTTTGTGCAAACAAACATCCAATCAAGCAACTTGCGTTCGCCCCGTGGACCCCTCCGACCATGAGAAAGTAACTTCCAAGCAATCAAAAGCCCTTTTCGGAGGCACAAGCCCTCTTCGGAGGCACAAGCCATCTTCGGAGGCACGCTTCACCATGCTTGAAGCACAAAATCAAAAGCCCTTTTCGGAGGCACAAGCCCTTTTCGGAGGCGCAAGCCCTCTTCGGAGGCACAAGCCATCTTCGGAGGCACGCTTCACCATGCTTGAAGCATAAAATAAAAAGCCCTCTTCGGAGGCACATTTCACCAGGGTAGAAGTGCAAAATGCTTCTCTTCGGAGACCCACTTCACCAGAGTTGAAATATCAAAATTGCTTCCCTTCGAAGACCAAAATTGCTTCTCTTCGGAGACCAAAATTGCTTCTTTTCGGAGACCAAAATCGCTTCTCTTCAAAAACCTCTTCAGAGGCGCACTTCACCTTGCTTGAAGTACCAAAAATAAGCCCCTTACTGGGGCACAAAATCAAAACCTTCTTCGGAAGCTCATTTCACTGCGTAGGAAAATTCGCTTTTAACAACTAAAAGTGATCATCCCCAAAAGTTGAAGTGTTCTTCAGAAGGAAAGAGAAAGTAAAAAACTTCTCGAAAGACGGGATATACTTTATTAAAAGCAGAATGATTCTTCCCTTAAAAGTGGAATAGTTATTCTTTGGAATAAGAGTATCAGTCTTGAAAAAGCTAGGAATATTGCAATGCACTTGCGGTATGGGGGCAATACTATACGATTCAGTTACATGAACAAAGTAATATACAAGCAACATACCGCGAGTTCATCACAATATCGTGAAAAATAGATGATGTGGAATAAATGCATTCTCAAACGCAGACAAAAAGTTTGCACAAGTAAAAAGAATCGTTTGTTCTACACTAAAAATAAAAAACAGATGCATTCTCACATACACAAGAGTTTGTACAAGTAAAATAATTGTTTTATTTAGTACTATGAAAATTCTTTACATGTGCAGATATCTCAAAAAGCAAAAGCAGGGACCGGTACCCGCACAATCCCCGGTCGATACATGCAAAAAGCAAAAGTAAGGAGTAGAAAATCTAGCTTGTTATTCCTTCTTCTCGCCACCTTTGGAGCATTTCCCCGGCCTAATGATTAGTTTTTGGAGCCGTTGTGAACGGGTCGGGGCAGAAGGAGAAAAAGGCGCGGCTGGATCAACTTCTGCTTCCTCCCCAGTTGAAGCACTTCTCTTCTTCTTCCTTATGCTACGCTTCCCCTTCCTCTTTGAAGAAGATTCGCTCCCCGGAGTAGCAAGCAGTGTTGAAAGCTTCGTGTCATCATCAGGGGACTGCTCCGGGGTCTCCTCGACGTCTTCAAGGTCCTCCGCCTTCTGTTCCTGCGAAGCTGCCGGGTCATCCAGGCCTTGAAGGGCTTCGATTTTCTCTGCCTGTGATCCCGGCTGGAAAGCAGAAGGAGGAGTAATTTGTGAAGATGGAGGAACGGCAACTGAAGGAGTGGAAGCTTGTGCAGTGTTTGGTACCTCCGCTGTAGAAGGAAAGAAGTTAAAATCAACATCTCCCGAAAATAGAGAAGGTACCGGTTCACCAAAGTTCAAGTAACAAGTAAGAAGGTCATCAAACTCGGTTAAATCAAATAACTGGTTCATTAGACCCGGAACTTCGCCAAAATTACCTGGAGGAGTTGTCTTCGCAAGTTCAATTTCATATTTATCAGCCTCAGTTTCGTCCTGGCTCTTCTCTTCAATTTGGGAAAGAGGAGTCTCGGAAGTATCGAGTTTAGCTTCAACATCTTTTGCAGCAAGTGGAGATTGAGAGCTAGAACCAATGATGTCAACATCAGTCAAAGTCGAAGTATGGACAGGGGCAGTGAAAGGTATAGCTTTTTCTGAATGCTCCTCTGCCACTGTCCCGGCTCTAGCTTCGGCAAGTTGCTCTTTGCCTCTAATAAGCGCATCACGTGCTTCATCATCCAGATAAAGCGCTACAAGGTTTGCCTCCGCATAGCCAGCAAACGTATCAAGTATGGTCTCCCAAACTTCAGCAAGTGTAATCTCATATTTGGGACACAAGAATGAGAGGCTGCCGCGGCCCAGAATGCTGTGCATGTAGAAGTCAAATAGAGTAGAATCGATGCTAGCTTTAGTGGCTTCGTGAGACTCTTCGGCCGCAACTTGCCCAGCAACCGCGTCATCTCGCTCCTTCTCAACTTTAAGAAGCTTAGCCTTCAGTATTTCAATCTCCGCATTTTGGGACACAATTGTTTCCCGCAGCTCAGCATTTTCTGTGCGATATTCCCTGGTAATGTGCTGCTCGGCTGCAAGCTTCACTTCGGCGTCTCTTTGTGCAGCATGTGCGTCCCGCACTTGCTTCTGAAAAACTTCTTCTTTTTGGGTATGCGATGCAGAAGACGAGGCGAGATCTTCCTTAAGTCGCTTGACTTCAGATGCAAGTTTTGCGTTGTCGTCTGCAATGCTTGTCATCTCCGCATCATGCTGCTTACGCCATTTGTCCCATTCTGATTTATCGTTCTCCATGGTCATCATCGCCTCAAGGTTCAAATGGTTGACCCTTTGAAGTTCATCGACAAGTTTTTGCCATTGCGACATCCTATCGATATTAAGCCTGACCGCGTCAAGACTTTTAAGCATGTCTTGCTTATCAATCGGAACCAAATCCAAGTCAACGCGCACTCCTTTTAGGCACCAATTTGGAAATCGGTTCTGAAGCGTTGGAAGGCCGTCTTTAACTTGATATTGTGGCATGTTAATGATTGTTTGAATATCAGACTTCTTTAGAGGAGGAGAGCCGGCCGGAGTATCAGAAGGGATAGGAGCGTCAGTTTTTTCAGAAATTTCAGACGCGTCCTTCTCATCAAGTTTAACCTGTTTACTTGGGTCATCGGTAGCATGCTTCTTCCCTTTGTCATCATGATATTTTCTTTTATGAGAGTCATCGTCTCTCCTTCTTTGCTGCTCTTCGTAAGCACGCCTTTCTTGAGCTTTTCTAGCTGCACGCTCTTCGTCAGATTCTTTGCGGGAGGGAAGATAACGTCCATAATCGTAAGAATCACGCCCTCCGTAGCGCCGAAAGTTATCGTAGTATGAGCCGGTACGTCCCATCGGAGAATCTGAAAAACGGAAAAGAAGTAAAGTTTAGAAATTTCCAGAAAAAGAGGATAAATGCTTATAAGTGCTGAAAAATCCTAAGTGTGTGCGGCGTGCAAGCTACATGCGTCAAACTACAGACCACGCTTTAGTGTGGAAACAGAGATGACTGGCGTAGTAGGCGTCAGGGTTTGTTTTAGGGTGGAAGTCGCTTCAACAACGGGAGAAGTCACTTTTGGATTATTATCCCCGAAAAGCTCTTGAGAAGTTATCATGATATCGCTCAAGCCATCAAAAGTGTCATCACCCTGGAGCTCAGCAGACTTCTCCTTTTCAACTTCCATATCAATTGATTTTTCAGAAACTCGAGGATTCTCTTCCTCCTCAATAATTGGGGCAAGTGCTGACTTGCTGACTGACCCTACAACATCGATGGATGCGGAACATTTTATCAAAGCAGCCTCTACGACGGGTGCTTTTGATGCAATTTCTTCTACAGAAGTTGGGGCATTCGAGGCCTCTTCTTGAGAGCCCGAAGCAACTAACGTTTCCGCATCAGAACTAGAAATTTCATGAATCTGAGTCGATCTAGAAGGATGTAAAAGACCAGACTGGTGCAGAAATTCATCTTTCAGCAAGAATTTGACACTCCTCTCTTCAGCATCAACGGCACTCAAAGTATCTAAAATCGACTTGTGGCTGGTATCTCGAAGAAGAGAAGGAAGTGCTGCAAAAAGAAAGAATGGAATTAAGCATTTGACGGTTCGAATTCTGGAAAATCTAGAAAACGAATCGGTGAAAGGCAATCTTACTTCCGACTCTCCAGATGGCATAAAATCCCGGAGGACAGCGAACGTAAAAGAATTGAGTCAAGAATCCATGGGCACTTTCGGGCAAGTCCAGAATTAGTTTACGGTTCCTGGCACTCCTCACAAGTGTGATAGAGGGATGGTCTTTGTTCTTTGCGAATGTACACAAGAAGCGAATTTTGGCAAAAGTGGGAAAACGGTCCAACGTTCTCCTGAAAAGCACACACAATCCCAGCAGGATGGAGTATCCATTAGGGTGTAGTTGAAAGGGAGAAATAGATAGCCGAAGGAGAAGTTCTCGAAGACAGTCGTTAAATGGGGGAATGGCTCCACTTGAACACATCTGACGGTTAACTGCGACAAAGCCATGGGGCGGCCTATCAGCAGTGTCATTTATCCCAGGGAACAAAGCGTCAGCTTCGGCAATGCCAAATTGGATGCATAATTGACGGAAGACTTTATGACTCAAAGTGGTAGGAGTCCTTTCCGGAGGATCGTTTAATGGAGTAGCAATTGGAAAGGCTTCTCCAGCTGTTTCCAAGTCTTCCTGTTGAGATTCCATTCTACACAAGGAACTGGACGATCAAATATTAAGGTGCACGTTTCCTAAAAAGAGTGAAGTATTGTGCAAAACTAATGCAATAACAAGCAAATGTAAATGAAACTAAATTAATTGATACTTGTCGATTATAAAGTTTCAGCGCTTGATATCTTAAGTCCAAGAATAGTGTTGTGTTGATGCAAATAAATCAGCTTTAGTTGATCATTTCAATTTTGCTTTAATACTTCACTTAGATTTGTTAGTTCACAGCATTTCATTCACGAAGTTCATTTAAGTTTGATATTCTTTGTCAACTAATCTGTCGTTTGATGTGGGCAATCGACAGCAGTATATTCGTCCCATTTTTCTGTGAATGTTGCTTCTAAACAGGTTATCAGCATTAAAGTTAAGGCAATCTGAAAAGAAGTACAAAATCCAAAACAATTCAAATTCAGAAAATCAGTCAAATTCTGCTCAAAATTCTAAGTGTTAGGTCGCTTACGACCTAACACAGGTTGCAGCGTTCTTATGATGTGTTGTTCAGGTTAAAAGTTCGGGTTGAGAAAAATTGTCTAAGTATTAGGTCGTTCAGCGACCTATCATGGGTCAAGATTTCTGTTGGAGATTCTCTAGGTCGCAAATGTTGTCAGATCGCAAAGGCTTAAGTCGCTAGGCGTTCCCACGCGACCTAACTCTTAGGTCGTTCAAATCTGATAGGTTGTTGACTTCCTCTCCAAGCAACATCATATTGGGTCCGATAACCCAATACCGCCAGTTCAAAAGAGTTCATCTTCCCCTTCATCCTACCTCGACATACCACCAATTAACTAGCAAATCAATTGCAAACCCCACAGATCTGTAGTAAAAGCTTTCGTATGATCGCAAATCACCACGACACATCAAATGACAAACGAAAGTCAGTTGAGACTACCGTTCAGAAAGCATGATGCATGAAATTAGGCTTAGGACAAGTAACAACGATTCGTGATCAAAGCAGTGACTATGGACGAATAAAGGTCGATCCACTTACGGATTATGATTGGTGAGAAAGAATCGTCAGTTGAATGAGTCGAATTTGTCTTTGGAAGCTCGAAAAATCGTTAATGGCGATGGAGGCTCAAAACAGTAAGGTGAGGAAGAAGGTGCGACCTAACCAATTTATATGAAACTGAGAATGGGAGGCGAACAGGCGTGCAAGTTCTAGGTCGTTCGCGACTTAGCAAGGTTGAGTCGAAACATACGACCTATGGCATAGTCATATGCCTCGAGGGGCAAATGTTATTTCCATTATCTCAGCGACCTAGAACTTAGCGACCTAAAAGAGATTAGCGACCTAAGAGGGGCTTGCGACCTAAGGACATAAAGCCTTGCGACCTAACAGCAGAAAGCTACGCGACCTAAGAACAGAAGGACCTCACGACCTAAGGATAGAAAGGCTTGCGACCTAACTACAAAAAGGTTTGCGACCTAAGGACATAAAGCCTTGCGACCTAACAGCAGAAAGCTACGCGACCTAAGAACAGAAGGACCTCGCGACCTAAGGATAGAAAGGCTTGCGACCTAACAGCAGAAAGCTTTGCGACCTAATAGCAGGAAGCTTCGCGACCTAAGGACATAGAGGTTTGCGACCTAACAGCAGGAAAAGGTTGCGATCTAAGGTAGCTAGCGAGTTAACAGGTTGCACAACCTAACTATTAAAACATGTTCAGCGCCCTACGACCTAAGGGGCTAACAAGCTAGGACTTCAACGACCTAGAGCTCCCACAACTATTCCTTAACTCGTCTGCGACCTACCACTTGATGAAATGAAGCCAAGTACAGCTTCACCAGCTAATCTTTTAAGCCGCAAGGGGACTGCGACCTAGCTTAGGTCGCTCGCGACCTACGACTTAGCTAAGGTCGTACGCGACCTAGGACTTGGGCAAATTTTCTGTTCAGAAATCAGCTCCTATAAATAGGCCACCACTTCCAACATGGAGGGGACTTTTGGCTATTCATTTCTTCAAGCGCCGTTACTCTGTCGAAGTCTCCTCTCATTCAGCAATCAAAGATCTTCAAGCACTCGAGACGCTACAACAAGTTTCGAGAAGAACTCCTTACATCCAACACGGATTCGTCGAGTTTCATCATCAAAGATTGAGCTAGTAGTCAAGAGTGCTTTCGTGATCAAGTTGTATTGTATTTTGAAGGATATTGTATCAAATTGTAATCGAATCAGCAATAAAAGACTATAAAGTGGACGTAGGCTCAATTACGGGCCGAACCACTATAAATCTGTTGTTCATTCACTGCTTTTCTGCTATTTTCAGCTTATATTCTGTTCCCGTACCAACGGGTGGTGCTTTCACAATTCTACTACACACCGGGTGTTAGCGTTCACTTTTTAGCGTTAACAGGTGGGTATTCAAAAAAAATCTTGTGATATCAGTTATTGCTTTGTGAAGACAAAAGCCTTATTATTAACAACACTACGTTTACTATCATTTCTTTTAATTTTTGGACAAGAAAGATATAAATTATTAGCCAGTCTTCAGGAACATGAAAGAAAAAATTCACATTAAAACTTGATAGTTGCATGCTAAGAGGAAGCTAGAAAAAATCGCCAAACTTGGTTCTTGTTAGTTACAGTATTACTATGTGAAACAAAGTGGCTAGTTTATAATATTTTTGTGATATTCAATACTACATTCAGTTACAGACACTATCTGTTAAAATAGACGATTTATATTCTTTTAAAGTGGTCATTTGCATTATTACATCATTGTATCACAACTTGGAAGATGCAACATAAATCATTAGTAGAGGTGTCAAATGAAGTAAAAAATGATAGCTTTGAAGTTCTAATGAACTAGATGCCATTGCTATAATTATTTTATTCTTAAAAGAACAGACAGGCTTCAATTAGAACAAAATACAATGTTCATATATACATCGCTACATTGAATAATCATGTAAAAACATATGATTTGATAGAAAGAAACACCTATAACACTTTCTGCATGAACATCTAGATTTCATGGTCTCCTTGTAGATTTTCAAACCAATATATATAGTATCTGAACAAATTTTTTTATAACTGAAAAAAGGTATCTAATTGTACCATTATTATCCTTTCACTATAAAACTAACATGGCAGTTTAGTAAACTAATCTAATTCAAATTTTTTAAATTACCATCGGAGAACCCATCAATAATTGGAGACATTTATCAAACCTTTTAGACATAACGAAATTTTGTAAACTTAATTCATTGCTCCATGAAAGTTGGATTTAAAGTCAACATCTAATGGGAGAACATATCATTAACTATTTTTCAAATCTTTTAGACATGATTTTCTAGTCCAAACAAACTCTTACTCAAAGTTCCTTGCCTGTTACATTTAATAACAAAACCAAAGTAAGCCACTTTGAGAGAAGTTAGAAAAAGAAGGCACATATGTGATACTGTAAGAAATGAACAAAAATCAATGAGAAAGTTCTTAAACAAAAAGTGTTAGCTCAAATAATGGGTTTAGAAATCCATGAAACATTGATCAACATTGATTTCAACCAAATGCAACTACCAATTATGAAAGTGCTACCATTTCAAACAATTTGATTAGTTAGGATAATGTAATGAAGAGTGTATGCTTGCAGTAATCACATATTCCTAGTAAGTAATTAGGAGTTGAAATTTAGTATGCATTTATTATGTCAATCAAAGCAAAAAAAAGTAGGAAAAATATGCAATAACGATAACCTGATTTGAATTTCTAACTCTAACCCAAAATCAGGATCGTAATACAGCAACCCAATTGTAAATCAAAGCAAAATAAAATGCCCTAGTATCCAATCAATATTTATGAAAAAAATTATGAAGAAAAAGATACCTTCAACAAAATCGAATAGCCATGATTGAAGCATTTCCATTGTCTTAGTGTTCATCACAACAATTGAATTATCATCATTGACCGCACATCGTCGACCAACCTAATCATTGCATTCTTCCTCCACGTACTAAAATCCTTCTTCCCCTTGCTATTATGAAATAACTTTACAAATTAGAAGGAAATCCTAAACAAAAAATCGGTAACATTGAAGTGCTTAAATTTTATAGATCGAATAACAATTGGTAGTAAGGGGCAGGGTTGCTAGTGGCGATGAAATCAGTCGATGAAATTACCAATCCAGTTTGAATTGAGCTGATGGGGAAGACGGGGATTTGGAACGGCATTGGATCTAGAGTCGCATCTTTTTTGCAGTGAGAAAGAAATGAGAGTTGGCTTTTACGGTAGGAAGGCAAATCGGTTTAGAAAGGGCATTTCGGGAATTTCAAAAAGACACCGTTGATTTTCAGTTCATCCAATTATCATTATTAGTCGTAAAGATAAGAGCTTAGCCCCCTCGCTTTTGTTCACAATTATTTTAGGAATTAAGCGAAGCTCTACTAGTCTCTCTCCTTAAAGATTAAGAATATATTCTAGGGTTTCAGATAAGGAATTTTAGATGTTTATTATTTAATTTCTAATCCTTTTCTCTTTTGATCCTAAATTTCAAAATCTAATTCAGTATAATTCCCTTTTTGTATATTTCTAAAAAGAAGAGATATGTAATATATTAAAGCAGGCATATCAAATCAAAAAAGGAAGAGCTAAGAACTGACTATGAGCAGAAATCTTAACCTTTCTTACTTCAGTAATTATGCAGTATAACTTGGATTTGATATATGCTTTTGGCGAATTTTGTTTACGAAAACATCACACTGAAATTCCAAAATTTCCCTAAAGTGAAATGTCAATTCTTAAGCTAGAATCTCAATTACTCTATATATTAAAATAATGGAATTGTGTAAAGATTATAATTTTAATGTTTTACATTCTATTCCACTTTTACCTTTTATTAGATCTGATTAAGGGTTTTGAAAAGAATAAATTAGAAAACGGTGTGAAAGGTATGGATTCTTTTATTCGTAGTTTTGCATTACCTATTTCCGCAATTTAACAGAAATTCCCTTTTTTGAATTTTATACAAAAAGTTGAATAAAGCGTAAAAGTATTTTAATTATAAATTTCTATTAATGGTGATTCTGTTATTTTAGTTTAAAATAAGTAATTTGGTATGGATTCTATTTTATACAAGTATGTTGATTGAATTGTTGATATTGGATATATGGTATATTTGTTAATATGGAATTAGACTTGTATAAATTTAATGTTTTGACGTTTAAACGTTAGTTTAGGGCGCAATCTTCTCGTATTTAGAAATAATTTAGACGCGCATGTGTGTATACACACACATCAGCGTAAATAACATATAATTATAACTTATTAATTATGTAGTTAATATGCTATTAATTATCATTAAATCTCCCTTAGGAACGAAGTTAAATTATAAAGGTGTAATAAGAGTTTTCTTATAAGGCCTTGATATAGAATGTGGTGAGATGTGTGCTAATATGTTAAGAGAGTGCTATAGATTTATAACTTATAGTGATGCGAGGTCAGTCAAAAATACACAAAAGTCTGCCCATCTAATCTGGCTACCAGTAGTGTGACTATATGGCTGATGTGAGACATCGACTATAATAAGTACCCATGGAGAATGCAAGGTTAGTCCCAAATTTTGTATGGTAAACCTTTTCAATTAGTCTAGCTATTAGTACCTATGAATAGTCAGACTAATATGAGATGTTACGGTTGGGTTACAGATCATAATACGAAGGACTTGCTTCGAAGTTGAAGGTATTAAGTGGATGGTTAAGGACCTGTCACTTGCCTACGTAGGACGTAGTAAATGGTCAAGGTTAGTGGTTAGGCATAGTAGAGGATATCTCGAAAATGGTCTACTTTAGTTTGAAGTATTATGTGGCCTGAAGAGATTCTGTGCAATGTCAGCTAGATAGTACCGAAGAAGAGTCCGTCTTGGGATATGTATTAAATGACGGGAGCCTACCTTGAATGAGGTATCAAATGGTCAGAGTCTATCTATTTCCCATTTAAAAGGTACTTATTAGCTTGAGTGCTATATCTTACGTATTTAGGACATTATTGAAAATAGATAAGGATTATTGGGTCGAAAGAGTAATGGATATGGAATTAGACTGGAAAAGCCTAAGGGCTTATTATTGGAAGACTTATAATATAATTAGGATACATAAGACATATTCTTATTTAAATTATATTTTCAAGTACTATTATAAAAAGGCTCGAGATTTTATTCACTAGACATTGTTGTTCTTACTCCCTTCTCATTACAACACAGGTTAGAGATGATGATTCAGATTTTCGAAGATGGTGGTGGAGATGCAAACTTGTGGCAGTTGTTTAGCTATCTATGTTATTTTTCTACTTTTGATGTATCCATTGAAACATGATGTATTTTAAGATATTGTACCACAAATATTTGGCATTGTTATGTGGGATTATGTTGTTTTTTCATTTGAATTTTTTATGAATGGATACTGCTTTGATATTATATCTTATCCTTTCGTTGTGAGATTCTTAATGTGTAGACAGATAGCTTTGGGTATTGTTCTTTAAATCAATTGTATTAACCAACAACTAGCTTTGGAATAGGTCTAATGTTCGATGGACCTTTTCTGGGTCGAAACTTAGGCCTATTTTGAGGTGGGTTGTTACATAGAACCTCTATCTACTTTTCTGTTTGCTATTGCGATGGAATATCTTACTATTCTACTTGACTTAGAATTCAATTAGGGTAACATTAGCTCGATTTTTCCTATTGAACCAACCATCTCCCGTCTTCTTATGCAGATGATATTCTTATATTCACTAAAGCATGTACTTCAAATGCAGACAGTTTGGTCAAAATTTTGAAAATAACAAAAGAGTATGTGGGTTTAAAAATAAATGAATGGAAAACTACACTATATTTTAGCAAAGGGGCAAAAGACAAAAATCAAATTCTCAATATTTTAAATGTTGGAGCAGGGAACCTCCCAGTTACATGCTTGGGAATTCCATTGTGTCCTGCAGCAAACTGAAATCATGAGATTTCCAAAGGCTATTGGATAAAATCCATAAAAAATTTAACAACTGGAAAAATAGAATGTTGAGCGTAGCTGGTAGAATTGAGCTAATTAAAACTATGATTTATCCAATGATTACATTTTGGATTCATTTTTATCAGCTAGCAGTATCTATCATACACAAAATAAATTCTATGTGCTCATATTTCATTTGGAAAAACAAACACCACACTATGAATTGGGACAACTTACGTCGACGGAAATTTTAAGGTGTTGTGGGCTTAAGAAAACTGAAAGACCTAATGGGGCAACAACTTTGAAACTTACCTGGCAATTTCTACAAGGGACTTTTTGTGGTCATTATGGATGAAAAATAGATATTTCAAAAATAAAAACTTTTGGTATATTAATGAAGACAGCAGCGCATCATAAACCTGGAAATTGCTTCTTAAAACCAGAATTAAAGCCAAGAAAACAATTGAAAGGAAGGTGGTTAATGGAGATAATACAAGTATTTGGCTCGACCTATAGGTGAATGGTCAATCCAAGGCTGATATGGAGGAGCGGATTACGTATCACTTATAAGAGATCACAACAGGTAGGTATTATCTCTCATTTCCAACGGATGATGGAGAGAAGACAGCCCACATCTTCCTCCATAGATTTTTCAATAGATTTGCAACACTCCAATTATCCATAGCACGGATGTTTAGTATTGGGCTTGGAAACCTCATAATAATGGAGAATTTACATTCAAATCAGCATGGAATATTGTCCGGGATATCAACAATGACATTACATGGTGTAAACATATCTAGAATACTAGGTGTCCACCCGAAATGCCACTTTCTTGCTATTTGCAAGACCTTGAAAGTTATAGACAAAGGACAAAATACATATATGGAATAACTCAATCGACACGACCTGTGTTTTATGTAAACAAGAATTAGAAACTAATACACATATGTTTTTTGAATGCACTTTCTCAAATCTTTTATGGGAAAAATTCAGGACAGTAATTCAGGTTCCTTATATTAGGAGTAAGGAAATTCATGACATACTCAATGAAGTATTCGACGGGCACGGTAGCAACAAATCATTTGATAAGTTAGTGGATATTGTAATGAAAACATTAATATGGCATATCTGGTTTGAGCACAACATGCGAAACTTTCAATCGATTGAAACTCTAGACTACATTAGAGAAAAACTAATAAAAACATATTGTAAACAACTACCGAAACACATAATTATTAAAGCTGAACAATATAGGAGATCAACACTTACCTTTGAGTTCGGGTATGAATCCCCTGATATCACTAGCAGATAGATCGAGAGCGTAGATTCTCCATTGCAGATTGGATGAGCGTGAATCTCAAGGAGATAACAGCAACAACATCGGTAGAGTACCACCAATTCTTCCTTCTTCTATAATGCTTGTAGATGATGTGGAATGCTGGACAATGGGAATGGAGAGTCTCAACCGACTATTGGTTGCTCCAGAAGCTCGAATTTTTAGCAACATCAACACTTTCAAGTATTCAATGCTTCAAGTTCATGATTGATTTGTTTTGGACGAAGGAGATTGTGGGTAAATTAAGCGTGGATTTGTGTTGAATTGAAGAGTAAAGTAACTTTGCATTAATGAATTCAACTATTGAATTTGAAGAAGGATCGGTCTTTCTTAATTCCATACCTACACATGGATGTGGGCCAAATATGGCATGGGCAAATTTTATTGTCTTTTACTCACTTGGGAAGTTTGCTCGTATTTCCTTTGTTTTCTTTTTATTTCTTTTGAATATTGGCTCCTAGGAACCGTATAGTGGTATTTGAGTCTTATTATTTAGTTCCACTACTGCCATTATTTGGTCTCCTTAGTTGCAAACACTATTCTATAATTTCTTTTTAGTAAATAAAGTACCCACTTCCAAAAAAAGTTATGCAATATTGTTTTAAATTTAATATTAGAAGATAAAAAGATGATTTTATTAATTAAAAGAGGCTTAAAATTTAAATTTAAGGAATAAGAATAGAAAACTGAATATGTAATATATTAAGAAGAAATAGTTTATGAATTAAAAAATCTTTATGATTTAAAAATTGAAAATGTGTTTTGATATATTATTTTGAGCCAAATGAAATTTAAAAATATATTTTGATGAGTAACACTAGCGATGCATACACTTGTTTTCTTGCAAGTAAATGAGCGATGCTCGTCATCAGTAAAAACTATAACTGTATTGTATGATGAAGAACCATCTATACTACCTCGGTTACCACCTCGGTTGCACAGCACAATGACATGGTAGTAGTAGCAAAGGAGATGTCGAAGCTTGCGTAGTAATGCTGTTAATAACTGGTGGTGGTTGGTTAGTATAATGTTGGAGGGGATGCTTTTAACACTGGAGTTATTGACTGTTGGTAATGGTGGCTATCGCCATCAGTGGTAACAGTACCGCCAACAACGCCACCCAGACCACCACTACCAGTTATAACGTCACTACCATGTAGGTCGTTCGACACTTCCTTCTATCAGTATTACCACACTTCCATGCCATGCAATCAATGTGGTTGTTTAAGTTTCTTAGAAATGGGAGCTAGAGGTGTGAGCTTGAAAGCTTGAGGATGGGTCCACCAACAATAGCTGGGTAGATGATGCTTCCACCGAGTTTGCGGAATGTATACATGTATTTACATAAAATTTATGGATATATCATCTATAAAATTCTAATGAATAAATTACTCAATAATACACACACACACACAGATATACATACATACTTACATAATTAGGTTAAATTATGAATTTGTTTCGATAAATTATATATAAGATAAATCACTCAATAAATTAAACAAATGTATATATAATTGAGTTAAATTATAAATTTTGCTTCAATAAATTAAACAAAAGTTTATTCGAGTTATATTATGGTTTTTTAAAATCATACAATAAGTAAACGAATATATAAGGTACAGGTGCATATATCATAAAAAAAGCTTCTTTTCTTCTTTCCATGGGGACCATTCCCCCGTCCCTTCTTTCTGTCCTTCCTGTCACTCACCATGCTTCGACCCATCCACTTTTAACCTCGTCCCTTCCTACTATTCCTCTGACTATATCTCCCAAGCCCTTACCTCCTACCCCTGACCCTCCTCCGCTTTTTGTGCCTTCTGTGCAGTCTGCCTTGCTTCCCCTTCCTTTTTCTACCAACAACTCTCTGCCTTGAACTTCTCTTTTCAAGTCCAGGCCTCGTAATGCTGGAAGCTACTATCCTCAGGAAATTCCTTTGAACTTCTCCGGCGATGTGCTTGTGCTAACATCTGACATCATTAAGGATGGTAATGAAGTCTGGAAGGATTTCCTAGCGGGTTTCTTCCTTGATAAACCATTGCCTTACACATCAGTTGTTTTTCACTTGAAAAGGGTGTGGAAACTGAAGGGTGAAGTTTTAGTTAAGTCAGATGGTTTTCTCTTCCTCTTTAAATTCTCCTCTGATGATGACAGTCGAGAGTTATGAAAAATAAGCTTTTCATACTAAAGCCATGGGATGCAACCGTGGGTAATAGTTGCGGCACTATCAGATCAGTGCCTATGTAGATAAAGCTTAGCAACATACCTCTTTATGCTTGGTCGCACTATGGCATAAACTGGTTAGCATCTAGAATAGGAAAATTTTTATGCATGGATCAATCTACTGAAAGGCTTGAGAGGATAACATTTGCAAAATGTCTGGTGGAGGTGAAGCCTGATCAGGAGCTAGTTGATGAGTTTCCTATGAAGCTGCTAGATGGTAGTGATCAGCTGGTGCAAGTTAGCTATCTTTGGAAACCATAAATCTTTGTATCATGCTTTGAGTTTGGACACACTGATCTAGCTTGTAACATGGCTCATTTTGAAATAGGGTGGAGGCACCAGGTGGTACTGTTCCTATGAAAGGGGAGGAAGGAGGTAAAAGTTCGAATGAGGTCATAATCAGGACTCGGAAAATGAAACAAGTGTGGAAGATAGTCACTCATAATAAAATCTAAAATAAAGGAAGTACTCAAATGAAAAATAAAGTTAATGAGCAAAATTGTGTTGTTGTAGTGGCCTTGAATATTTCCGATGTAATTGAGGATGAAGAAAATACACGAAATCCCAAAACTGACCGAGATCCTATTACCAGTAATACTGGTGGGGCTTACTGTACCTTGAATAGGTTTCAAGCTTTGGAGAATGATGATGATAATGATCTTGAAGAGTTTGGGATAGAAGCTCATGATATTAACTGTGCAAATTTAAATGATGTTGAGGAGGGAGAGTGTCTCGAAGCAAGCAGTGAAAATCCCAATCCTGGTCTGAAGCAAATGATGAAGTTTCCTTGTGTATAGCTTTGGTTAATTCGTATTTTCCCTTGCCTATGCTTGTTAACTTAGTTGATGGTTTAGGATTTTTTTCCCGAAGCAAGTTGTGTTCTTCCCACGGTTGTCCCCGAAGTAACAAGGGCTAGCAGTGAAAATCCAGTTTTGAGTAGCACAATGCACACGAATATGCTTGTGCACGTGCACACAGAAAGTGGCCATGATCTGAACAGTAGCTACACTATTTCTCATCTACAACAACCTATTCTGCAGCAAAATGGAGGCTGCAAACAAATCATAACAAAGAAACTAACTTTTGTATGGAACCTCAAATGCAACTGTTTCAGCTAGTTCTCTCCATGCATGATCAATCTGCACACCAATCCTCTTTTTCTTCTAACATCCCTAAACCAATTATTTCTTCCTCTTCTCTGCCTACTTCAACCCCTTCCTATGTCCCTCCTTTGTTTACCTATGTCAATATTTCCAGTATCCTTGGATGGGTATGTCCTATTAATCAGTTGCAAGCTGACAACTGCCATGGCACCACTGGAACCATTTGTAGGTCCACATTCAAAAATAACAAGGCCAAAGCTGTCATTTCTAAAACTCAATCTCCTGCAACCAGGAGCAAGAAAAGTACCATCCATCAATATCTCTAGTTTTTGATGATACAAAACATTGGAGTATGGAACATAAAAGGAGCTCATAATCATTTAAAGCTTGAACAAGTAAAGAACCTTATCAAATCCTATGAATTGAAAATCTTTGCCATTTTTGAAATAAAATTAAATCTACCTTTAACTAATCGAGCTGCAAAATTTTTTAACCCTTCCTGGAAGCTGCTTCATAACCTTTGTGATGCAGAATATGGAAGGATTACGGTCCTATATGATCCTAACTTCTACACATTAACTTCTATCCTTTCGTCCAGACAATTCATTCACTTTCAAGTTACAAGTTCTCGGCCTACTACATCCTTTTACCTTACTATTGTCTATGCCGATAATTCCTCTGAATCCAGGAAAAAATTTCTAAATATTATTCCCAATTTTCGTCAAGAAACTAGTCCTTGGCTCATCATGGGTGACTTCAACTGCTGCCTTCATCTGGATGACAAGCATGGTGGCCATCCTCTGTTGCCAAAGCACATCCAACCTCTCAACATTGCTACCACTGATTCAAACCTTATCAAAATACAAACTTCTGGGGCTATATTCACATGGAATAACAGAAGTAGGAGTGGTGTGAGAACATTCTCAACAATTGATCATGCTTTCTACAATCTAAAATCCCTTTCTTTATGGCCAAATCTATCCATTTCCATCCCTCATCCTATTCTGTCTGACCATTCTCCATTAATTCTTTCTTATGGTTCTCCCAAGGTCAAGGAGAAAAGAAGCTTTAGATTCTATAATGCTTGGACTCTCTCCCCTGAATATAAAATAATTGTAAACTCTACCTGGTCTACTAATTGTTTTGGTAACCCTACCTTTAAATTGTGTAGGAAGTAAAACTTGTTAAAAAAGCTCTGAGATCTTGGGCTTACAAACTGTATGGAGATGGAACAAAGCAGTCTGCCTTTCTGAAAGAAAAACTCAAAATAGCACAAGATCACATGATGAACAACCCTGATGACATTCAAGCAGCTGAAGAGGAAGGAAAGCTATATACATCACTTAATCAAGCTCTTGATAGTGAAAGCAGTATGAAAGAGAAATAGTTGCACAATAAGTGGATCTAGTATGGAGACCGCAACACTACTTACTTTCATGCTTCGATCAATATCAAACAAGCTAGAGAAAACATTCGTACGATCCATGGACAGGATGGATCTCTCTTCTCCACTCCTAATCAGGTTGACGCTGCTTTCCTTAGTTATTAGACTAATTTACTTGGAAACTCATCCAACTTCACTCCTGACCTCAACATGCTTGATGAAATACCCCTTCCTGTGCTCAACACTGATCAGTCTACATTGTTGGTTGATAAATTAACTGATGACGAGATTAAGCAAACCTTGTTCGTAATGAATAAGAAGTCGTCTGGAGGCCCAGATGGATTCAATGTGCATTTCTTTATGACAAGCTAGGATATAATTCAAGTTGATTTTTTAAGGCAGTGCACAAATATTTTGACAAATGCACTCTGCTCTCTGTAGTTAATGCAGCTAACCTAGTATTAATCCCAAAGACTCTTGAAGCCAACTCTATCACCTCTTACAGACCGATTTCCTGCTATAATGTAGTATATAAGTGTATACCTAAAATTCTTGCAACTGGACTAGTTCGAGTTCTACCTGACATCATTTCCCAGAATCAAGTGGCTTTCTTGCCAAATAGGTGCATCTTAGACAATGTCCTACTTGCTCAAGAGCTCCTCAGTGGGTACGGTCGAGCTAGTGCATCCTCTACTGCCATGATGAATCTTGACATTATGAAGGCGTATGACTCTATTGACTGGACTTCTATAGTACACATCATGGCCTTAATGAGATTTCCTAAACCTTATATTGGATGGGTGTATGAGTGTATCTCATCTCCTAGCTTCTCCCTCATTTTGAATGGTCGGTATGTTGGATATTTCAAAAGCAAGCAAGTGATTCGACAAGGTGATCCTATCTCCTCCTATATATTTATTCTTATGATGGAGGTGCTCACTAGATTTGTCTCTCTAAAGTTCAGTGCAAACCAGATAGCCTACCATCCAAAGTGTAGATTGCATAACATTCCTACCCTAATGTTTGCTAATGACATCATGATCTTCACTAAACCTCACCTCTCATCCATCCAGTGTATTTTAACTACCTTTCCATCCTTCTCATTAATGACTGGTCTCAAACTTAACCATACCAAATCGAGTATTATTTTCTCTAGAATTGATATTCAACATTCTACTCTTCTGCTAGCTGCTTCTGGTCTCCAACTAATGGACTCAAATATGACTTATTTGGGACTTCCTCTCATTTCTTCAAGATTATCTTTAACTGACTGCCTTTCCCTATATAATAGAATCACATCATCATTGGATAGTTGGTCCAACAGATTTTTATCTCAAGCTAGCTATCTCATTCTTATCAAAGCTGTAAGCTTCTCCATGGTTGTCTATTGGGCTAAAGCCTTTATCTTGCCAACTAAACTATTGAAAATGATTAGAAGTGCAATGATGAGGTTTTACTAGTGTGGATATATCCATAAGAAGAAGCATATGCCTTGCTCTTTCTCATTGTTTGAATTGCCTAGGGACAAAGGAGGGTTAGGAGTTATTAACATATTTAACTGGAATGTTGCAGCTTTTAGCTCTTACTTCAACTCGGTCTTATCTAGGTAGGGAAGTGTGTGGGTGAACTGGGTGTTGACTCATAGAATAGGCAGGAAGGACTTCTGGAGTATGCAAGTTCCACAACTCTATAGTTGGACTTGGAGAAGATTTCTTGGGTTGAGATCTACTTTCCTCCCTTTGATTGTCATGAGAATGGCAGTTTCTACTGAAGTCAAGTTTTGGCATGAACCTTGGGTAGCTCCTGGAATGATTCTTTCTAGCCTTTTGAACCACCAGCAAATCATACAAACTGGCATACCTTGGGAAGCAAGGGCTTCTAATTATATTCTTCATGGCCACCTTCAGCTTCCCTCCATTTCAAACCAGATTATCATAGCTGCTTGGGTTCAGCTTTAGGATAGCTATATTCCAACTGTGAGTACTGACCAGGTGATGTGGAAGGAAAGACAACACTATGTCTCTTATTTATATGTCTTATTCTCCAGGCATGATATTTTACCTCAGTGCAAGTGGATGAATATTATCTGGAATGCTGATACCACTCCCAAAGATAGCTTGATGCCATAGAAGGTCTTACACCATGCCTTGCAACTAGAAATGTTTTGCTAAGAATGGGTCTCAATCTTGGATTCTAATGCTTTTTCTATTCTGATAGTATCGAGACCTGTGATCACATCTTTTTTGGTTTTGATGTTAACCTTCCGTTATGGAGACAAACGATTTTATTAGCTGGTAGCAGCATGTTGTCTCCACAATCTAATATTGATCTGAACTTGATCTACAAATCAACAAGATGGCAAACAAGTAAATCTTGACTCATTACATTGTGTATTAAGAAATGCTTGTCTTTATGGCATGAAAGAAATCTTATTGGCTTTGAAAAGAAAAGAGGAGATGGTGAAGTACTCTAGAAAGTTTTGAAAACAGAAATTCTGGAAACTATGCTCAGTTTGTCTATTTTCTCTAATGTGTCGGTCTCTGCTTGGAGATAATTTTGTTTTTCCTCAGGTTTTGTCTATGTCCTTTATGTCTTCTGCCTTCCTTGTATTTCCAATGTGCTTGTTTTCTCTTTTCCCTGTATTTCTTTGTGTGTTTTGATGCTTGAAGTTTGTTTTAAGCATTTTTATTTTATTGTTGTTTGCAATAAAATCAAGTAAGGGCCCTATCAACCCCGCTAGCCTTTGCTAAAAATATATATAAGGTAAATCACTCAATAATTTAAACGAATGTATATATAATTGAGTTAAATTATAAAAAATTTAAATAAGTTAAACAAAGTTTATTTGAGTTAAACTATAGATTTTATTTTAAAAATCACACAATACGTTAAACGAATATATAGATTGTTAACTCCTATTTTTAGAGCGACCTAAAACTTCGCGACCTAAAACTCCGCGACCTATAACTCCGCGACCCAACGACCTAATAATCTTAGCGACCTAACGACCTAACGGTCTTAGCGACCTAACAGCATAATGGTCTTAGCGACCTAACATCACAAAGCACTCAGCGACCTAACTCCTAAAGCGGCTCAGCGACCTAACTCCAAAAGCGGCTCAGCGACCTAACGACCTAAAGCTATCAGCGACCTAAAGGCTTCTATAACCTCACGACCTAGCAATGTAACGACTTAGCGAGCTAAAGCAGAGTAAAGTTGCATGACCTACTATAGGTCGCTCACGACCTACTATAGGTCGCTCACGACCTACTGACTCGTTCAGACAAGACTCAATGCAGTTGAGATAAGTTAGCTCAATCCTTTAGGTCGTTTGCGACCTAAACCACTACTCATAGGTCATTAAAGACCCACGACCTATCTTAAGTCGCTCGCGACCTACGACCTATTTTAGGTCGTTCGCGACCTAAGACTTGGAGATTAAATCTTGCCCAGAATCTCCCCTATAAATACTAGAGCTACTCCAACGACAGGGGGACTTTTGGCTGATCTTCTGAAGCGCCGTTACTCTGCTGAATTCTTAACTCATCCAACACATCGAGCGTTCCAAACACTGAAGACACTACAACAAGCTTCGAAAGAGATCTTGCACATCCGACATGGATTCAAAGAGCCTTATCACATCGAAGTTTGAGATACTAGTCTGAAGTGTTTTGAGATCGAATTGTATTGTATTCTTGAAGTGTATTGTATCAACTTGTAACCAAACCAGCAATAAAGAATATAAAGTGGACGTAGGCTTAATTACGAGCCGAACCACTATAAAATTGCTGTCTCTTTACTTTTCTACTATTTTCTGCTTATATTTTGTTCCCGTACCAACGGGTGGTGCTTTCACATTACTGTTACACAGACCAGGGTGTTAGCGTTCAATTTTCAGCGTTAACATTTTGGTGCTTTCACTGAGAACCCAACTCAGGAATCTTCTCACCATTACTTCGCAAAGACTTGTTGAAAGAATCTCCTTAAAGACCAGAAGTCTAACTGAAATAATGGCTCCTGGAAGAAGAGGTAGACCTGCCAGATCCGAAAATGCTCATGAGGGGACCTCTGCTTCCCCAACAGAGAACCAGCCAACTCCTACCATTGGGGTCACAAGGGCTGAATTAGACGACGTAGTTTCTGGGTTATACCAACAAATTGAAGCTCAAAACGCTTCGATGATGGATAGATTAAACGCTCTACTTGGGGAAAATCGTCATCCAGAAAACCATGAAACAACCTTTGCCGAAATGCCACCTTTCCAAGCTGAAGGCTCTAGGCCGCAGCCAACTGTTCACGAATATGTGCCTAGGCAAACTTCCGAGAGAGGGACTGATGCCTGCCCGGCGATGCCTTTGAACAATAAAGAGTACCTATCAGAGATGGTTGGCCGAATCATGAAAGAGAGCATGTAAAGAGAAGAAAATGAGAGTGACTGGGGATTTGCACCAAGTAAAACTCTGTTTACCGAAAGGATCCTGAAAGCGGAATTTCCAAGGAAATTTGCACCTCCTACTATCCCGGCCTATAGGGGGACAAGTGATCCAAATCACTTCCTATATAAGTACGATTGGCATATGACCGGTGCAAGGGCATCCGACGAGATTAAGTGCCGATACTTTCCAGTGTACTTGGAAGGAATGGCTCTACTTTGGTTCACAAAGCTACCAGTACGGTCCGTAGATCAATTCTCCGACTTGACACGAAAGTTCAAAGATTAGTTCAGATTGTATGCTTCGAAAGCTAAGGATATAATGTCGCTGTCTAGCCTTGAACAAGTTCTCGGAGAATCGATCAAGTCTTTCTTGAGCCGTTTCAATACAGCCTTAGCCGAAGTGGATAATGCAGAACCCCGTATGATCCTACCTGATGTGAGCCATCGACAAGTCGAGTGAATTCGGTAGATGGTTAAAAATGAAGGAACCAAATTCACTTGAGAAGTTTTATAAAAAGGCCGATGAATTCATGCGCCTAGAAAACCTTTCTGCGCTAGCAAAAGTAGTTGTTGCCGAAGTCAAAAATAATGATCTTGCTTCTAACAAAAGAGAATCTGGGAATCAGAAAAGGGAAAATGACGGAGGAAAGAAGCAGGGGAATGAGAAGAAACCTCACCGCTTTAATCCTTTAGATTTTACTCCCTTAACTGATACGCTGGAAAATATCTTCTTCGCCACAAAGGATGTTGTTAGGTACCCCAAACCACTTGAGATGGGGAGAAGTGCAGTGAATAATGGGAAATTCTGTCGATTTCACAATCAACCTGGCCATGACACTAACCAATGTCGCCAGTTAAAGAATGTGATTGAAGAATTGCTTAAACAGGGTAAACTCTAATAATATGTGAAGAAAAACGGAGTCGATCCAACCTCATCCACTCAGGGGCGACAATATCCTGCCCATCAATCTGGCTCTAGCAACAACACTGCAGTGCAAGAATCCGAAAAGCTTGTCATTAATGTTGTCACAGGGGGTCCATATCCAATAGGAAGAAGTTGGGACGACTGTTAACTACCCACAAAGCTGCAGTTGGGGCATCTTTCATTCTCTCTGGCATACGAATCCAAAACTACGTAGAAATGGAAATTCAATCCGGAGATCCTGGAACAACAATCACCTGCATCCATTTTTTACTTAACAGCATTGCTTAAATTTGTAAAAGGATGATGGATGTATAACTTTTGTATTGTAAACCACTGAGAAATCAGTGTGAATCAATAATAAAAAACTATAAATCTTGTGTTCTCTAATGCTCTAAAATGCCTGTCTCATTTCGATATGCAAGTATTTTTTAAAAAAATTTTTTTTTTGCTAAAATGTCGATTTAATATTGTAGGCTATCAAAGCAAAGCTTACCTATTCAACGCATCACAAGGCTTAGCGATTCCTACAAATCACTCAACAATGTCAAACCACGAAAGAAGTGTTATTCACAAACAGTTGATGATTCCACCAAAGCGGGCACCTTCCTAACGAGAAGGTTCCAGACCCTTGCTAACTAATTGCGATCGTTTGTGCAAACGAACATCCGGTAAAGTAGCTTGCGTCTGCCCCGTGGATTCACTCAGCAATAAAGTACACTTCTCTGACAAAAAGCAAACAACTTGCAAAAGAATGGCACATGTGCTTGAAGTGTTAACGAGGAATCGCTAAAACGCAGATGGTGGAAGGACACAAGCAACAAAGCCCGCTTCGGAGGCACAACTCTTCGGAGGAGACCTCTTCGGGGGCAAAAAGACCTCTCCGGAGGCACATTTCACCAGAGCTGAAGTGCAAAATGCTTCTCTTTGGAGACCCACTTCACTAGAGTTGAAATGCAAAAATGCTTCTCTTCGGAGACCAAAAATGCTTCTCTTCGGAGACCAAAATTGCTTTTCTTCGGAGACCAAAATTGCTTCTCTTCGGAGACCAAAAATGCTTCTCTTCGGTCGGAGACCAAAATTGCTTCTCTTCGGTCAGAGACCAAAAATGCTTCTCTTCGGAGACCAAAAATGCTTCTCTTTGGAGACCAAAAATGCTTCTCTTCGGAGACCAAAATTGCTTCTCTTCGGAGACCAATAATGCTTCTCTTCGGAGACCAAAATTACTTCTCCTCGGAGACCAAAATTACTTCTCTTCGGAGACCAAAATTGCTTCTCTTCGGAGACAAAAAAACGCCTCTCTTCGGAGACCACAAAGCCTTCTTCAGAAGCACTAAGAAAAATAAAGCCCTTTAACAAGGCACATCCGAAAACTTCGTTGATGGAACCACTAATGGCCACAGCTGAATACTTATGATTATCTGTACAAACAAATATGCAGTAAAACAGCCAATGACTGTCCTGTGGATCCCTTCAATGATAAAATATAATTATCTGACAAACAGATCAAAACATTCTTCAAAAGCTCACTTCACTGCGTAGGAAAATCCACTTTTTAACAAATAAAAGTGATCATCCCCGAAATTTGAAGTGTTCTTCAGAAAGAGAGAGAAAGTAAAAACTTCTCCAATATAAAGTGTATTCTATTAAAAGCAGAATAATGTTTCTTCAAAACGGAAGAATTATTCTCTAAAATAAGAATACAAGTCTTTTTAGAATATTGCAGTAAGCCGTGATACGGGGGCATATAACTATATCAATAAAAACAACGCTCAACCATCATACCACGAGCTCACTGCAGTATCGTATAAAGTAAATAAAGAAACTTGTGCAAAAACAAGGAATAAATGCATTCTCAAACACAGACAAAAAGTTTGTGCAAGTAAAAAGAATCGTTTATTCTACACTAAAATGAGAAATAAATGCATTCTTACATACACAAGAATTTGTACAAGTAAAAGAATTATTTTATTCAATACTATTAAAATTCTTTACATGTGCAGATCTCAAAAAAGCGGGGACCGGTACCCGCACAATCTCCGGTCAATACATGCAAAAAGCAAAAAGCAAAACAAGAAGCATAAAGTCCAGCTTATCATTCCTTCTTCCCACCGCCCTTAGAGCTCTTCCCCGGCTTGATAACTAGTTTTGGAAGCCGTTGTGGACGGGTCGGGGGGGAGGAGAAGGAGGAGTAGTCGGATCTTCTTCTACTTTGTCTTCTCCAGCTGAAGTGCTTTTCTTCTTCTTCCTCATTGCACGCTTCCCCTTCCTCTTTGAAGAAGACTCACTTCCCGGAGTGAGCAACGTAGAAAGCTTTGTGTCATCATCAAGAGACTGCTCCGGGGTCTTTTCACTGTCCTCAAGATCTTCCGCCTTCTGTTCTTGTGAAGCGGGCGGATCCTCCAAGCCTTGAAGGGCTTCTATTTGTTCTTCCTGCGACCCTGGCTGAGAAGCAGGAGTGACTTGAAGGGATGGAGGAGGAACAGCTGGAAGAGGAAAATAGTGCACAGCGCTCGGTGCTTCCGCTACAGAAGAAAAGAAGTTAAAATTAGTACTCTCCGAAAAAAGAGAAGATATTGGATCATCAGGACTTAAGTAATAAGCGAGAAATTCATCGAGCTCAATTGAATCGAACAAGTAGTCTACTTGAGCTGGATCAGACTTGAAGTTACCTAGAGAAGTCGGCTTAATCACGACAACTTTGAAGTTTTCTGCTTCAGCGTCATCTTGGGACTTCTCTTCAACTTGAACAATAGGAGACTCAGCAATGGCGGACTTAACTTCAGCTTTTGCAGGAGGTGGAGAATAAGAGCTGGAGCCTATGATATCAACGTCGGCCAAAGTCGAAGTATGAGCAGGGGCAGTTGGAGATACTTTCTTTTCCAGATGCTCCCTTGCCGCTGCTTCAGCTCTCACTCCAGCAAGTTGCTCCTTTCCCCTGGCAAGAGCGGCACGAGTTTCATCATCAAAATAATGTGCCTCAAGCTCTGCCTCATCATAGCCGGCGCCTCCGAGCATATCAATTGCGGCCTCCCATACTTCAGCCAAAGTAATTTCGTATTTCAGTCCCAGGAATGAAAGACTTCCGCGCCCCAAGACACTGTGGACATAAAAGTCGAACAGAGTAGAGCTGATAGGGCTTTGGTTGCCTCATGAGATTCTTCAGCGGCAACTTGACCAGCAACTGCGTCATCACGCTCTTTCTCAACTTTAGAAAGTCGAGTTTTTAACTTGAGAATCTCCAGGTCTTGGGAATTGACTTTTTCCATCAGCTGAGCGGTATCTTTGCGGTATTTTTCAGTTGCATGCCGCTATGCCTCAAGATTCATCTCAGCATCCCTTTGAGCAGCATGTGCATCCCGCACTTGTTTTTGAAAGACTTCTTCTTTTTGAGAGTGCGAAGCGGAAGAAGTGGCGAGATCTTCTTTGAGTTTCTTAACCTCGGACTCAAGCCTCGCATTGTCATCAGCAATGCTCGCCATCTCTGCATCATGTTGCTTACAAACTTTATCCCACTCTGACTTATCATTCTCCATAGTTAGCATGGCTTCAAGATTCATGCGATTAACTCTTTGAAGCTCGTCAACAAGCTTCTGCCAGCCAGACATCCTCTCTATATCAAGTTTGACTGCATTGAGGTTCCTCAACATAGCTTGCTTATCAATCGGTACCAAGTCTAAGTCGGAGCGCACTCCTCTTAGGCACCAATTTGGGAATCGGCTTTGAAGTGTAGAAGGAGCGTCTTTGACTTGATATTGAGGCCTGTTGATAATTGTCTGAATGTCAGATTTCTTTAGAGCAGGAGAACCGGAGGGGATATCAAGAGAGATAGGAGCATCGGTCTTTTCAAAAATCGCAGACGCATCCTTTTCGCTAAGCCTGGCCCTCTTACTGGGATCTCCAACAATATGGCTCTTTCCTCTGTCGTCATGCGACTTTCTTTTATGAGAATCGTCATCTCTTTGAGAGGAGTCATGACGTTCTTCCCTCCTTCTTTGCTGCTCTTCATAAGCTTGTCTCTCTCGAGCTTTTCTAACCGCTCGCTCCTCATCAGTTTCCCTGCGAACAGGGAGATAGCGTCTATGGTCATAAGTGTCACGCCCTCCATAGCACTGAAAGTCATCATAATATGAACCACTTCGCCCCATTAGAGAACCTGAAAATTGAAGGAAAGACAAGTCTTAAAAATCTTCAAATTAAAGAAGCTAAGTGCGTATAAGTGCCAAAAATCCTAAGTGTGTGTGATGTGCAAGCTACGCGCGTCAGACTACAAACCACTTTTTGGTTGGGGAGTGAAAACAGATTGTGAAGCAGGAGTCAGTTTTTGAGCTGACGAAGTTTGCTGCAAAGCGAATGTCACTTCAGTTGCAGGAGATGTAACTTTAATTATATCATCTTTGAAGAGCTCCTGTGAAGTAATCATCAGATCGCTCAATCCCTCAAAGGTATCATCACCATCATGTTTAGCGGGACTTTCTCTCTCAACTCCTTTATCATCAGCTTTCTCGGAATGTTGAGAAGTTTCTTCTTCTTCAATTACTGGAGAGAGTGTGAGTTTGCCGGATGATCCCGCAACATCAACAGTGGTAGAACATTTCACCAGTGCAGCCTCTACAATAGGTCCTTCCGATACAATTTCTTCTGCATAAACTGGGGCATTTAATGTCTCTGCTTGAGAACTTGGGGCACCCAATGTTTCGGTCTCAGAACTAGAAATTTCGTGAATTTGAGTAGATCGGGAGGAGTGTAGAAGTCCGAACTGATGCAAAACTCATCTTTCAACAAAAATTTAGTGCTTCTCTCTTCAGCAGCCACAACATTTAGAGTTTCAAAGATTGACTTGAGGCTGGGATTTCTAAGCGGAGGAGGAAGTGCTGCAAAAAGAAAAGAATGAAGTTAAGCATTTGACAATTCGAGTTTCGAAAAGCTCATGAAGTGAACGGAGAAAGGCAGTCTTACTTCCGATTCTCCAGATAGCATAGAATCCCGGAGGACAGCGAACGAAGAAGAATTGACTGAGAAACCCGTGTTCACTTTCGGGCAAATCCAGAATCAATTTACGGTTTCTGGCACCTCTTACAAGCACAATTGAAGGGTGATCTTTGTTCTTAGCAAAGGTGAACAAATAGAAAATCTCATCAAAGCTTGGAAGACGGTTGAGCGTCCTCCTGAACAGAACACACAACCCCATCAAGACAACATAACCATTGGGGTGTAGCTGGAAGGGAGAGATAGCTAATCGAAGGAAAAGCTCTCGAAGAATATCATTAAAGGGAGGAATAGCTCCGCTTAAGCACATCTGACGATTAACTGCGACAAAACCAAGAGGTAGCATGTCAGCAGTATCGCTTGCTCTAGGAAATAAAGCATCTGCTTCGGCAATGCCGAACTGGATACACAATTGTCTGAAAACTTTGTGGCTCAAGGTGGTCGAAGTTCTTTCTGGTGGATCAATCAATGGGTTAGCAATTGGAAAAGCTTCTCCAACTGGTCCTGTATCTTCTTGTTGAGATGTCATTCTACACAATCAACTGGATGTTCAAATGTGAAGGTGCACGTTTCCTAAAAAGTGTGAAGTGTTGTGCATAATAAAAATAAAAAGCAAACATAACTGAAATTAAACTAGTTGACGATTGGTCGATTACAAGATTTCAGGACTTGTTAATTTAAAACTCAAGTGCAGTGTTAAGGCAAACAAATCAGCTTTAGTTAACTATTCTAGTTTTGCTTTAATACTTCACTTGAATTGGTTGGTTTACAGCATTTCGTTCACACAGTTCATTTAAGTTGATTATTCTTTATCGACTAATCTGTCATTCGATGTGGGCAGTCAATGGCAGTATATTTGTCCCGTTTTTCTGCAAATGTTGTGTTTAACAGGTTATTAACATTAAAGTTAAAACAATCTGCAAAGAAGTGCAACACAGTTCAAGTTCAATCAAATTCTCCCAGAATTTTACAAGTCCTAGGTCGTCCAGCGACCTAGCATAGGTCGGAGACTTTCTTAGATCGCACTATGCAAGTCAAAAAGTTCAAGGCAGTGCAAATTTGTCAAGTCCTAACTCGGCCACGACTTAGAGCCTATGCCGCAAAAGTTAGGTCGTTGATATGTTAAGTCGCTCTACAGTCATTCAAGAAAGTTAGGTCGTTAAATTGTTAAGTCGTTATGCTTAAAGTTCATGTGCAAATCTGTTAAGTCCTAGGTCGTTCGAATCCCCACGCGACCTAAAAGTTAAGTCACGAATTTGAAGGTCGTGCAGCTTTCCTTAGGTCGCGAGTTATCTTAGGTCGCTCAGATTCACTAGGTCGCTAACTTCCTCTCCACGCAATCACTCACTAGACCCGATAACTCGTTATCGCCAATACAAAGAAATCTATCATCCTCTTTGTGAATTTCATCATCTCCACATACCACCAAATCACCCAAAAAATAAATTCCAAATCCCTCTGATCCATTATAAATATTACCATACCTTCATGAATCACAACAACATATCAAACGACGATCAAAAGTCGATCGTAATAATCATTCAAAATTAAGCACGACACATGGAATTGGACTTGGGTCAGAAAACATGGATTCACGATTGGGCGGCGATTATGGTGGGACAGAGATTGAATTCACTTACGTAGTATGTTGGTAAGGATGAATCGATGACTAAATGGGTTGAATTCGCCCTTGGAAGTTCGAAGATTCGTCAATGGCAGTGGGAGATCGGAGCAGTAAGGTAAGGAGGAAGAAGCGACCTTACAGTTTATATGGGGCAAAAAGAAGAAGACGAATGGGCACGCGAGTTAGTATATGTTTTAGGTCACTCACGACCTAGCAAAGTTAAGTCGAAGCACACGACCTATGACATAGGCCTGCACTTCGAGGGGCAAATGTTAACTCCTATTTTTAGAGCGACCTAAAACTCCGCGACCCAATGACCTAATAGTCTTAGCGACCTAACGACCTAACGGTCTTAGCGACCTAACGACATAATGGTCTTAGCGACCTAACATCACAAAGCACTCAACGACCTAACTCCTGAAGCGGCTCAGCGACCTAACTCCAAAAGCGGCTCAGCGACCTAACGACCTAAAGCTATCAACGACCTAAAGGCTTCTATAACCTCACGACCTAGCAATGTAATGACTTAGCGAGCTAAAGAAGAGTAAAGTTGCACGACCTACTATAGGTCGCTCACGACCTACTATAGGTCGCTCACGACCTACTATAGGTCGCTCACGACCTACTATAGGTCGCTCACGACCTACTATAGGTCGCTCACGACCTACTGACTCGTTCAGACAAGACTCAATGCAGTTGAGATAAGTTAGCTCAATCTTTTAGGTCGTTTGCAACCTAAACCACTACTCATAGGTCATTAAAGACCCACGACCTATCTTAAGTCGCTCACGACCTACGACCTATTTTAGGTCGTTCGCGACCTAAGACTTGGAGATTAAATCTTGCCCAGAATCTCCCCTATAAATACTAGAGCTACTCCAACGACATGGGGACTTTTGGCTGATCTTCTGAAGCGTCGTTACTCTGCTGAATTCTTAACTCATCCAACACATCGAGCGTTCCAAACACTGAAGACACTACAACAAGCTTCGAAAGAGATCTTGCACATCCGACATGGATTCAAAGAGCCTTATCACATCGAAGTTTGAGATACTAGTCTGAAGTGTTTTGAGATCGAATTGTATTGTATTCTTGAAGTGTATTGTATCAACTTGTAACCAAACCAGCAATGAAGAATATAAAGTAGACGTAGGCTTAATTACGAGCCGAACCACTATAAAATCGCTGTCTCTTTACTTTTCTACTATTTTCTGCTTATATTATGTTCTCGTACCAACGTGTGGTGCTTTCACATTACTGTTACACAGACCAGGGTGTTAGCGTTCAATTTTCAGCGTTAACATAGATTAAATCACTTAATAAATTAATTTTTTATATATAATTGAGTTAAATTATAAATTTTGTTTTAATAAGTTAAACCAAAGTTTGTTCGAGTTAAATTGTTGATTTTTTAAATCACACAGTAATTTAAACGAATATATAAGTTAAATCACTCAATAAATTAAACAAATGTATATATAATTGAGCTAATTATAAATTTTGTTTCAATAAGTTAAACAAAAGTTTATTCAAGTTAAATGACAGTTTTTTTAAATCATATGATAAGTTAAACGAATATATAAGTTAAATCACTCAATAATTACAGTAGTAGAAATAAAAAACTACTTATTACTAACATACAAATTTGGTTATACAATAGAAAAAAACTGACATTTGAAGTCACACATCGGAAAGCTAGAGATGGAGCTGGTGATGTTGGGCAGGGTTCAAACGGGTAGGTATTTTGTTATGTGTATTCGATTTCTTTTGAGATGTATATTTGGTTCAGATGAGAAGTATATTTTTTTGTCAGGATATTTAGTTTGGATATTAATATTAGTATTGTTGGTGTTATTTTGGTATTTGCTTACAGATTATTTGGATATTTGATTTGTATTTAGATGCTTATCGTATTGTTTATTGATATGGTGGTAGTATTATTTGGTTTGGTTATTTGATTTGATCTGTATTGTGATAGT
The DNA here is from genome assembly GCA_030737815.1 of Allium fistulosum. Classification (NCBI taxonomy): domain Eukaryota; kingdom Viridiplantae; phylum Streptophyta; class Magnoliopsida; order Asparagales; family Amaryllidaceae; genus Allium; species Allium fistulosum. Next base: position 98,237,824 of record CM060906.1, on the reverse strand, counting down.
GATGATATTTGTATTAGTATATGATACATGAATCTACGATAAATATATGAATGTGTGATTGGGATGCAAAAGGCAGCCAAAATGCAGCAAAATTGTTACAGTGAGGGTGTTAGAAAGGTGTCTGTAAGTTGTTGGAAAATCTAGTTTTTACATTTTAGTTAAGCATCGGTAAGGTGTCGAAAAGGCATCGGCTTAAGTCATCGGTAAGGCGTCAGTAATGGTCATCTATAGGGCATTGGTAACATCACCATGCATGTCATCTTCAAGCCGTCGGTAGACTTTTTTTATATATAACTTTTACCAAAGACTGCTTAGGCATCGGTGAGGCATCAATATTTTTTTCCCTAATGCCCCGCTTACACCTTTTCGACGTCGGTAAATTGTATTACTTTTGTAGTGTACATATATCTATTATTTCTGTACACTTGCATGATGCTTATAGCAAACAAATTTATTAAAATAATATTATTAAACGATTTTATGAATTAAATTTAAACACAAAAGGAATTAAACCATATAATAAATATATTATTGATTTTATAAAAATATTGTTTATACCTAAAAGGCTTTTAGCAATAATAAAAATTAATTAATTTTTTTAGATATATATATACTTTTATTTAATTCAAAATTGGTTATATAAATAAAATGGATGTGTATGTGTGTATTAATAATACAAAATCCTGTAAATTTTTATACAATATAAAATATATATTATGGTTTTGAAAATGGTTTTTTTAATTCTATGTACGGTTTTAATTAATTATAAGTTTTTAATTAATAAATTATTTAACACAGAAAATTAAATTTAAAAAAAAATTATTTTTATTCTCTAGCCAGAAGTAGAAACATATTATATATTTAACAATATTTATATATTTAATTATAAATTATATATATATATATATATATATATATATAATTATAACTAGTTTTATGTTTATATGTAATATACATTTATATTAACAAATATAAACAAAATATTCAGTTCGGATTTAATATTATTAAAAATTCTAAATTATTTTACAAAATAATATTTAAAATGATTTTATAATTTAATTATATATATATTTATATGTATATATATTTATATGTGTGTATATATATGCAATGTATCTTAATTAATTCTTAGTGTAAATAATTTAACCAATATTTTATAATAATTATATGATTATATTTTACATAAATTTAATTATAGTATTTTGATGCACACATGTATACATACATTTAGACAATAATCCATTTGTATATACGAGGAGCTAAAATGTTCGTTGCAACGTAAATTCTAGCATCTATACACAGACATGTCAAACCACGTACACATTATCTTGTTATAAGAGCATGCACACAAAATATGTGTATATGATACATACATATATATAATAACACAAATTACATAGCATAAAACATTATTTATAAATTTAAATAAAATATTGATTTTATTTAACAGAAAATTTAGAAATTTCTAAATGAATTAGACTACCTAGGCCTATTAAAGATCCGATAATGTAAAAAAATTTGAAATTTCCCAAGTTCCACCGCTGTGGGCTGGCTAATTCCAACGATGGTTTCAGATCCTAGTAGCATATGCGATCTAAATTAATCATATTAAGGCTAACTAATTAAGCTTATAACCCAGCTAGTAGTGTGTCTATGAAAGGTAGTGTCTAGGCCGGATTGTTGGGTAATCAAGTATTATGTCCTACTTGTCTATCGGCCTGGCTCTCGAATAGTAATATGAGCCCAAAAGGTTGCCCTTAATAAAAAAGGTCCAATTTGAATTGAACCTTGGGCTAATTTTAAAAAAAATTGAAATTAAAATAAAAGTTTTAAATTAAAAATTAAGTTTAAAATAAAACACATATTATAGAAGTTATAATATAATTTTTCAAAATGTTTGAAAATATTATATAATTAATTTCGAAAATATTATTATTTATAAGATTAATAAAATAAATAAATGAATTAAATAAGTTAATTAATTAAATATGTATATATGTATAATATATATAATGATATATGTAATGATGGACCTTGAATTGTTTAAGAGAATATGAGTATACATGTGTGTATAAATGAATTTTTCAAACAAATGAAATTTAATTAAAATTGCTTAATAAAATAAACTAATTAAAAGTTAATTAATAAATTAAAATGCATATATATATATATAGGATATATGTGTGTTACTATAAAGGTTATAGTAAGTATATTCAATACAACATGTTAAAATTGAATAATAAAATAATTAATTAAAATGTTAATTAATTATACTAATTAAATAAGATTTAATTAATATAATGTTATCCACAAAATATTATGCAAGTTAAATAAAGTATAAAAGTTATGTAATAATAAAACTTATATAATTTAAATGTATAATAGAATGTGGAACAGTAAGAAACTCAAAATAGACTTAAGGAATACATACACGTATAATACATATACCATTTATTTCATATATGTCCGATACTTGAATAACGAGGATGTTTCATAAGAAATACATTATTCCATAAGTCGTTATCACTCAATTGAATACATCAAAGATTATGAATCTTTAATATAAAGTTGTCCTCTACCATTTATATACTGATCGATTACTTACATACTCCTTAATTCTTGATCTTTCCTCAAGCTAGGGATGTTATGTGTAGTAATATTAATATATAGACTAGATGAGGTAAGATACTTATACAAATTTTTTGACCTTTCCTCAAGGTATGTACAGTATACTTTGGCCATCATGAAATAGTAGGCATGAGTGAATAATCTCTTTTTGCTTGTTGAGCTTCCTTAAGGTAAAAATGTGATCAGGACAAGAAACCACGGGTTAGGAGTTGTATCTGATATAACCGATAAGAGTTATGCATCGTATATGGGAGTACGATTTGTTGAGCTTTCCTCAAGGTCAAAATCACAAGATATACAAGTCCTAACACACACTAGTGAAGTTGAAAGAATTCTATGTTTCATATTAGGGTTTGGAGAAACATAAAAGACTAGTGAGAGCCTTATTAAAAAAATAAAATGGTAACATTTAGCCTCTCTGATATTATAAGAACATCTGCTATATAAATTTATAATAATCTACAGTGATAAATCTATACAATTAATATAATTTATAAAATGTTTATCAATTAAAATATACAACGAATTAAATTAATATTGACAAATAGAAATATAAATTATACTTATTAATAAATTTTTGAATGCTTACCCATGCAAGTGCCTTTTTATACAATCACTAAATACGTTTGTGACATAGTCATTTGCGAGTTTACTTGCTTAAAACTATGTATTATCTTCAATGAGTTTTGAACTCTAAAAGCAATACAAGAATATGGATATTTGATCCATATATGATCACATTTGGTGAATGGCGACAATTTATACTGTACGAAACCTTGATGAAATTAGTTCACTAAAATAAACAAGTAATCTATAATATGTGATCGTGTATTCAATATTATTGATTATAATAATGATCTTGTTTTGTTAAATATAACACCAAACTAAAAGCTATAAGATAAATATGAAAATTCGACCACTGAAATGTCAGTTTGATCAGTTTATGTACAAGTACACATGTTTGATTTCCTTGTATGTTAAGGATGACCAAATGCATTTTTGTAAAGTGTTCTTTATGATGTTGTAGTAAGAATTTCCTTTCGATGGTTCGACCATTTAGAAAGGAAAGTGAATTTATAAGAGTAGATGTAACTTAAGACACAGTTGGGTGAAGAGAATGAATAGTCACTTCCACTTCATAAAGAGACACAGGAAGCGAGAATTGTAAAATAATAATAGATACCTATAAACAAGGAACAAGAAATATGATATATATTCCAAAAGTATTTTCATATAGAAAATTGTTTTCTATGAAATTTATTTCTTTGAATTTAAGTTACTTGAACTAAAAGTTCTCGACCGTATACAAGTTAAAGTAAATGAAATAAATTGCTTATATTAAGTAGTTCAATAGAGCTTTGTATTTCGTATGCTATTATAGTAGTGGAGAAAATAGTGGAAGCATGCCATATTGCACATATTGATCGCATCAAGTTATGAATTTTTTTATAAAACATACCAAACATTAGTTATGAAATAATAAACGTTTTCAGTATTGATTGAAAAACATATATAGTTTTATTCCAGTATGGATACTATAAATATTTATTATAAAATAAAACTATAATAGTGGTGTTTGTGATGCATTGGAAAATACAAAAGTATCTAAATTTATCTACAATTACTTTAGAATTATGGACTAAGCCATAATTTGGAGAAATAATTCTTTGACTATATGATTATGAATCATATGGTACTAGTGAATCATATCTCAAACAATTAAGGGCAAATCACCCATTTAGTGGAAGTGGCATAATATTTGATGAAATCTATGGATTGATACATTTGGATGTATGCAATTGGTAGTCTAATAATACTAAAATATTTCTGCATACTTCATTATATTCACTGATGAATTATCACCGACATGGAAATGTGTATTTGATACACATGTAGTACGTCTATGATAGCCCATTGAGGATATAACGAGAATAAATAAAATAACGTGCAATAGAAATTAAATTTATTCAATTTGATCGAATAGGCAAGTATATTGGAAAGAGTTCCAAACATACCTAAAAATGAATAAAGATTCAATCACTAAAGTCACTTCTCTCTATAATACATAATGATGTATCAATAAGGAGTAATCAAACTTTGTTGAACAAAGTATGATTAAATGTGAGTGAAGATGGTTAGCTTCTTTCTATAAGGTCGTATACTTAAGAGTAGCACACAGGTTAAAATTAATTTCATCTAAAGAATAGTTTACAAAATCGTACAAGATAATGGGTTATAAGAAACCCAACATATCCAAGGTCAATGAGTTGATAGGTTTTGCGAGTCATAAGACTGCACGTAATAATTGTACATGAGGAATCTTGTATGAATCACCCCAAAAGAAGTTTGGGAACAATTGTTATTGGATGACCAATTTATGTTTTAAACATAAGTTTCGTAAACTATAACCAAATCAGTTTATATATAAGGCAATTCATATAGTGTTTACGAATACCTATTCTGTTGCACTGAGAAGTAACTGTTGTTTTGAGAAATACCTACTTTGTAGCAAAGGAATTTCTCATAGAAGTTATTGGTGGTAAAATGGATTTGGATACGATTCGAAGATGAAACTAATTACATGAGATAAGATGAAATTAACCAAACCTAAACGAACACAACGCGTTAGAGTGTCTAATAAATATTCTCGCATAATTAAGAGAAACTATGTGTTTCTTATTAATATCCAGAATTGATAATCCTCAGTTGTCAATTAAACCATTAGGAGTATTGACTACACAATATGATCTGATTTGCACATCTGAAGTGGATTCCAAGTACATTATCAAAATATGATTTTGATAGTTGTACTTGAAGAGATATGATGCATCGACCACGAATGTGTTTTCATGAGAAAGACTAATGTAGTTGGAATATAGTGAGCGACATTGATAAGAATAAAATCATAAATTTCAGGTGTTGAAATTTACGTAACAGATTCGTCATTCAATGTGCTCAAGATGATTTGGATTCAACTCATAAAATTATTGCCACTATGACTTTGTGTTTTGGTATATATGTGTTGAAATAGAAAATTCTAAATAATGATTGAAGGGATAATTAAACCAACATAGCAGATCCATTCATGAAATGTTTAACTCGATCACTTCTCATCAAATTGATAGAAGGGATGGGATAGAGATTTTATAATTGACCCTAAGTGCAAGTGGGAAACCGATCGAGTTAGGGTATGCCCTAGGAACAATTATGTAATTCTTTACATATATATAACTCGATAACCAATCTTTTTCGAAAAGAGAAGGTGTTTTCTTTCTATTATATACTTGATATAATGTGTTATATTAATTAATTATGTTAATTAAAAGTATTTTTAATTGAAAATCCATAAATGGTATGTTTTGTGATATCAGTTATAAAGTGTTGTAACCATGAGTAATTTATCAGAATGAAATTAAACATATCATTTTAAATATTCGTGGTCAAGATGTATCGAGATTGGATATTGATGCATCCTTTAAAGCTAGATTACGTAATGCTATCCAAATATTGGACAGTGTATTACTCATGACTGATGGGGGTACCAAGGGTTACGTGGTGATAGTTATTGGATGTCTATCGAATGACTCACTCGATAGTTTTTTATTGGTTAACATAACTAAGGTCAAACAAAAAATATCAATGTGACAAAATTATATAGTTCTATAGACTTGAGAGTGCTGTTAATTTTCAATGTGGAAGCTCTGCTTTAATTATAGTCGAATCATGGCATGGTGTCCATTAAACGGCTATAGTTGGATCGAGTGGAAGCATTGGAAGTGAAATACTATTCAAGAGAGTATTCTTCTCCTCGGTTATATAAGGTTAGTATCACGGTCAATTGAAGTTAACTTGAAGTCAAATTCTTTGGCCAAAGCAGTTCGGTTAATAGCAATTGTTATTATTAGACCAAGGACTTTGTGCTTGGACTATAGAGTTGAATATGAAGGATATTGGAATTTTGACCATCACCAAATTCCGTAAGTCCAAAGTAATGTAGTTTTAACGAAAAGCATTGGTGTAAATAATTGTCACTACCGGGTAATGCTTAATGAAGTAATTAGATTTTATCAACGCCAAGTAAGCGTCAAATCTGTCCATAATGTCACACTACCTACTAAGTAATGTGTGAGCGTTAATACTCAAATTGTTCTATATTAGCCGTTGATCAAATTTACACATAAGAGTCAGACAACCGAAACGTTGAATACTATGTTACTGCTTAATTTAATTAAATTATAATTTCTATAGATTAATTAAATTACTTAATATGTATGAAATATTAATTACAAAATTTTATTTGATGTGTATTAAACAACATTAAAGATTGTGCATATAATAGTTATATAAACACTAATCGATACACGATATTGATACGGGTTTAAATTAGACTTAAATGCAATAAATATTACTCAAACTTGAAATATTTTGAAGGTCTAATTGAGGGATTGGTTTAGGCGGCTGTAGGATAGCAAATTGGGGCTAGCCATATGATTGTTTAGAGGGAGGAATTTTGTATTCAAAAGGAAAGAACTAGTGAGAGAAAAACAAGATCTTGATCCTTATTTCACTCTCTCATCCCTCCTTTATTTATTCTCTCTAGATTTCACTTCTCTAGATACTTTTGCATTCTTCATCTTGCTGCTCACATCAATCCACTATCACCTTTTAACAACCCCAAATATCCAGCATTAATTTACATCAATTTGCTTCGGTTTGGACGTTGGCGGTAAGGCAATTTAGAAGCTAGCAAGTTTGGGATTAGGATTGGATTCAAGAAGTCTATTTCTTCATTTCAACATGTGAACTTTAGTCTTTGGTGAAAGGTACTTTTCTTACACCTAAAGACGAGACTTAATACATCCTCGGTATTTGTATACCGATCATTTAACTATTTGAAAGACAGGTCATTTACGGTGAAGAAAGAAAAAGATAGAACATAATCTCACATCATGAATGAGAAATATATAATATACACAAAATCTTTACAAAAATAAATCATTTTTATTATTCACAACATCAGAGTACACAATTCTATTATCAACCTGGATAGTTATAATTGTCTATCCTTACTGTTGTGTGCATTTCTACCACCGAACCAAAAGGCAAGAACCAACTCTCATCCGGTCTCCCACCAAACCAACTCTCATCCGGTCTCCCACCAAACCAACTCTCATCCGGTCTCCCACCAAACCAACTCTCATCCGGTCTCCCACCGAACCAACTCTCATCCGGTCTCCCACCGAACCAACCCACATCCGGTCTCCCACCGAACCAACTCTCATCCGGCCTCGCCAACCCAACCACCGGACCAACCTCACCGAACCAAACCCCCGGACCGAGCATTACCGGTCCACACCATCGCACTCCTACCACCGAACCATGGGATGCCGAACCAAGGTGTGCCAGGCCAGATTGCATCAGCCCAGGTCCACCAGCAGCTATATACATCCAAGACCCCTGCCCCCAACCTCACTCTATAAATAGAGGGGCAGGGGTACAACAATGGGGAGAAGTTTTGAGAGCTGAAGCACGGAAGAAACTTTCAAACAACTTTCTTTTACTTGTATTAAAGCTCTGTACTTGTAATCAAAAGAAGAGAAATAACATATAAAGTGGACGTAGGCACATTCTGGCTGAACCACTATAAATTTGCGTGTCTTTTTACAGTTTAGCCCCTGCTTTTCGTATATTTGTGTAAATTACTCAAATCGCTAAGAACAACATAAGATCCACTAAATCATACAACTTTGAGGTGTTTGTCCATTTTTTGTGCAAACATTTTTGGTGCTTTCACTGAGAAAATAGAAACTCGAAGCTTCAGCTTCATCTACTTAACGAGTTTTCCTAACAGCATCATCCGCCACTTGGAAAACATGCCTCCCAAACAGAGAAAAGATGTTAACAAAGGAAAAAACATCGCATCCAGTAGCCTTCCTGATCCAGCTGCCGCGAATCAAGTAAATCGTCCTCCTCCAGCAACGGCAACAAATGAAGGACAGGCTAACCCAACCACTCCTGCCACAGAACAGCCTGCAGCAATTACTAGGGCAGATTTGGACAGAGTTGTTGTTGAAGTAACTAACCGCTTCACGTCCCAGCAGGAAGCCTTGGTGGACCATCTCATGTCACGCTTGAGGGACGCTGAAGAATCCAACCGCAACACTGAATCATGGGGCGAGTCCCAGTCTGGAGGATCTCAGAGACAGCAAAGATCTTCCTTCTTCGAAGGAGCTAACGGTAGGAGTAGTCGTGGTAGGAGCCGTGACCGAGCCCAGCCCGAAGTTAGGCCTGAGGAAACGTTTGGTGCCGAACCCAACGGGGAAGGTACCGGGCGGAGGTCAACTGCAGCTGAGCCTGTCATGCTGCCTAACCACAGAAACACCAGTGAACGGGGCCGAGCTAGAGTTCAGCCCGAAGTTGGACCCGAGGAAGTGCTTAGATCAGAACCCAACAGGGGAAGATCAAGGCAAGGGCCAACTGTAGCTGACCCAAGCATGCTCCCAGAAGATCAAAGGCAGCCACTGGAAAATATGAGGAATGATAGACGATACCATCCCTACAGGTTGTCTGGACGGAATCAACCCCACAGAATAGAACCAAACTCATTTCTGTCCGCTCCAAATTCTGATGAAAGGATGGCGCGCTTATTCAGAGAGTGTGTCCAACGGGAGCAAAGAGATCGAGGGATAGGCGCTAGGGTAACCAGCCCTTTCGCCCGCAATATCGAAATTGCTATCACCCCCCGAGAATGGAAGATGCCAACAATGGAACCCTACAAAGGAACCTCCGATCCCGTTGTACACTTACAGAGGTATACGCAGCATATGCTCATTAGTGGAGCAACAGAAGGAGTACTGTGCAAATGCTTCCCGCTCTTCTTAGCAGATCTTGCTACCTCCTGGTTCTGTCATCTACCCCAAGGATCCATCAGCTCATGGGAAATGTTGAAAGAAAAATTCATCAGTCAGTTCCGCATTCATGTGGAGCAACCTAAGGACGCTTATTCCTTATCCAGCGTCAAACAGAAACCTGGAGAAAAGCTGCAGCAATACCTAACCAGATTCAACGCCGCAGCAGCCGCAGTTCAAGATGCCGATGAGAAGCTTATCCTAATGGCCCTCTGCAGTGGGGTGCATCCGGACACTAAATTTGCTAGAAGATTGACAAAAGAAAAACCAGCTACTTTACCCGATTTCTTCCATGAAGCCGGGAAATACATGAGGCTTGAGGATGCTGCCATTGAGGGGCAGTCAGGACAGCAAAATAAGACGACCCATGGCAACGCCCCTGCTGTGGCGAGGGACGTTTGAAGAAATGATTCCAGAGACAATGCTGGGGGCAAGAAAGTAGAAAAACGCCTATATCGGCCAGGACCAAGATTCGACTCTTACACCCCTTTGAACGAGACCGTCGAAAATATCTTCCTTGCCACCCAAGGCGAAGTTAGATACAAACGCCCACCATACAAGAAGGAATCAGATAGCGCACAGAAATCTGGAAAATTCTGCCGCTTCCACGAATCCCACGGACATGATACCAACGAATGCCATCATCTCCGAGATCTGATTAAGGAACACATCAGAAGAAAGAAACTGGAACGCTATGTAAAAAGTCAAGACAGGACTCCAGCTCCTACCAATGAAAACCCAAAGCTACCCTCACCAGGGACCGGCAAAGGCGACCGCAACGCTAGCAGCTCTAGTCAAGAGAAGATAGTGGTCCATACCATCTCAGGAGGTCCGCACATCGCAGACAGAAGTTGGAAAGAGATGGAAAGATATGGGAAGTCGCTTAGAGACAATAGAGACTGTGTCAATACGGTTATAGAAGAGCGCCACCCAAAGCGGAAAGAAAATGATGACATCACATTCAGTAAACGCGACCTAGAAGGAAGACAGTACCCTCACATGGATCCCATGGTTATCTCTGCCCGACTCGGTCCCGCCGAAGTTTACCGAATCCTGGTAGACACTGGAAGCTCTGTAAATATCCTGTTCAAACACGCATTCGACAAAATGAGGCTATCAATGAAGGATGTATCTCCCTGCGATAAACCGCTACACGGTCTCACTGGAGATGCGAAAATGCCCATCGGGCAGCTGGACCTCTTCGTTGAAATTGGAAGCCATCCCCGCTCCGTTGTAAGGAAACAGACGTTTGTGCTGATAGAAAACCATTCGGCCTACAACGCCTTCCTAGGAAGACCAGCCCTATCTGACTTCCAGATTGTCCTAGCCCCGTGGTGCCTGAAAATGAAATTTCCAACAGACAATGGGGTAGGGGAAGTGGAAGGGGACCAAGATATTGCACGAGACTGCTATGTAACCGAACTTCGCAACAACCACAGGAGAGATAAAGGGAAAGGTGTAGAGATTTCCCTCTGCACAAAAAGCCTTGAAGCATAGCAACTAAAGAAAGCCCCTCCTCTTCGATACACCAGCGACCCTTTCAATGAATTAGACCCTAGGGACAAAGAGGAGGAGGCCACCGCCGAGCCTGCAGAGGCTATGGAGTTTATATCTGTAGACAAGCACGACTCAAGTAGGCTACTGAAAATTGGGTCGCAGCTGAAAACTGAATTGAAGGAACAACTCATTGATTTTCTCCACCACAACTTGGATGTGTTCGCTTGGTCACACGCTGACATGACCGGAATCTCCCCCAACATAGCATGCCACATATTAAAAATTGATCCTACCAAGGCGCCTGTAAAACAAAAAAAGAGAAGTATGGGGGCAGAGCGATCAGCAGCCCTCGATGAAGAAGTAAAGAATCTACTCGCCAATGACTTCATACGAGAAGCTATTTACCCAGAATGGATCGCCAACCCGGTACTAGTAAAGAAGGCTAATGGGAAGTGGCGGACCTGCATTGACTTCTCCAACCTAAACGACGCCTGCCCAAAGGATTGCTTCCCGCTTCCCAGAATCGATCAACTGGTAGACAGCACAGCCGGGCACGAACTCCTGTCTTTTATGGATGCATACTCAGGATATAACCAAATTCCTATGCATGCTCCCGACCAAGACCACACTAGTTTCATCATCGATCGGGGTTTATACTGCTACAAAGTGATGCCCTTCGGACTTAAAAATGCAGGAGCCACCTACCAACGCCTCGTCAACAAGATGTTTGCAGGGCTAATAGGACGAACAATGGAAGTATATGTAGACGACATGCTGGTAAAATCACGGAAAGCCAAAGATCACGTAAGCCACCTAGGCGAAATGTTCCAGGTACTTCGACAGTATGGAATGAAGTTGAATCCACTAAAGTGCTCCTTCGGAGTGTCATCGGGAAAATTCTTAGGATTCATCGTCCATGCCCGAGGGATAGAAGCAAACCCTGAACAAGTCCGAGCATTAAGGGACATCAAGATACCTTCCACCCGAAAGGAAATGCAAAGCCTAAATGGAAAAGTGGCCGCCCTAAGCCGATTCATCTCCAAAGCAACGGACAAGTGCGTCCCCTTTTTCGAAGCTCTAAAGAAAGATAAAGGAAGGTTCGAATGGACGGACGAATGCTTAACCGCTTTCCTTAACCTAATCGAACACCTCCAGAAACCACCGGTACTCTCGACCCCAAGCGAAGGCGAAGAATTATACCTATACCTTGCTGTGTCATCTCACGCTCTAAGCGCTGCCTTGGTAAGAGAAGACAACCGCACGCAACGACCAGTTTACTTCGTCAGTAAAAGGTTTACTGGAGCAGAAGTCAGATATCCTAAGCTTGAAAAGTTAGCATACTGTTTACTAATCACTTCACGAAAACTACGTCACTACTTCCAATCCCATTCCATCAAAGTTCTGACCGATCAACCACTGAGGCAGGTACTCCATCGTCCCGACACTTCCGGGCGACTACTTAAATGGTGTATTGAGCTGAGTCAATATGATATCACCTATCACCCTCGCACCGCCATCAAGGGACAAGCCATGGCTGATTTCATTGCAGAATTCACTACCAACGAGGATAAGGAGCAACTGGAAATAACAGAAGATATCAAGTGGAATCTCTTTGTGGACGGTGCATCTAACGAACAAGGCTCGGGGGCAGGTGTGGTAATAATCACTCCCAGGGGAAATAAACTGCACTATGCTATAAGGTTGGAGTTCGCTGCCACCAACAACGATGCGGAATATGAAGCAGTAATAGCCGGATTGGAAATTGCTATCGAGATCGGAGCCAATTCTTTGTGTCTTCACAGCGATTCTCAGCTTATTGTTAATCAAATACTAGGGGAATTCCAAGCTCGAGAAGAGCGACTCATAGCATATCTAAAGAAGACCAAGTTACTTCTCAGCCGATTGGACCACTACTTAATCAAACACATCCCTCGGGAAGAGAACCAAGAGGCCGACGAATTGGCAAAGCAAGCAAGTATGAGAGACGTCGCCATCTTCGGAGCAGTAACTGTCTCAAAGCAAACGATCCCAAGTTTTGAGCAAGTGAATCTGATAGCTGCAACCGAAGAGGCAACTTGGATGACTCCCATCCGAGACTACCTACAGAATGGCACACTACCCGACGGGCGTAACGAAGTCAAGAAAATCTTGAGGAAAGCGTCCCGCTACACAATACAAGGAGACATCCTCTATCGGCGCGGGTTCTCTAACCCATTGTTAAGGTGTGTCGCCGGAAGGGGAGCCAAGGAAATCCTATCCAACATTCATCAAGGGAGCTGCGGAGATCACACCGGAGGGCAAACGTTAGCAAAAAAGATACTCCGATACGGATATTTCTGGCCCACCTTAAGCAAGGACGCCTTAGATTTCGTCAAAATGTGTGACAGATGCCAAAAATTTGCTAAGATCCCTCGGCTACCAACAACCGAGATTACTCAGATGACCAGCCCTTGGCCCTTTGCAGTATGGGGAATTGACTTAATCGGTGAACTGCCAATGGGTCGAGGCGGCGCCAAATATGCTATAGTAGCAGTCGACTATTTCACCAAATGGGTGGAAGCAGAACCTCTAAATAAAGTATCTTCAGCGAAAGTTATCAACTTCTTAATCAAAAATGTTCTGTGCAGGTACGGAGTCCCACTAAAAATCATATCAGACAATGGACTTCAGTTTGACAGCGAGGAATTCGCCAACTGGTGCCAAGAACACGGAATTCACAAAAGCTTCTCATCCGTAGCATATCCCCAAGCAAACGGACAAGTCGAAGCAGTCAACAAAATTCTGAAAACTCTGATAAAAAAGAAGCTCGAAAAGTCAAAGGGCGCTTGGGTGGATGAACTCCCTACGGCACTATGGGCCTACCGCACATCTTTCAGAACATCAACAGGGCACACTCCTTTCTCTTTGGCATACGGATCGGAGGCTATGCTCCCAGTTGAAACCATTGTGCCTTCCCACCGTAGGATCCACTATAACCCAGAAGAGAACGAAGAGCTCCTCAACATGTCTTTGGATCTAGTCGAGGAAAGAAGGAATGATGCAGTCCTAAAAACAGCAGCCCACAGGCAAAAGGTGGCAGGACAATACAACTCCAAAGTCAAGCATCGTACCTTACGAGAAGGGGATCTTGTCCTCAAACGAATCTTCCCTCGCCCCGGAGCACTAGACCCAATCTGGGATGGACCATATGTAATTCATAAAGATCTCCACAACGGAGCCTATATTTTGTCAATAGTGGACGGAGAGGTGTTCCAGAGGGCATGGAACATCCAACACCTCCGTCGATACTTTTCTTAACTTGTATTGCCCATATGAAGTGAATTAACAAAGAGAATCAGTGGACGTAGGCATTTTTTCGTGCCGAACCACTTTAAAAAAGCCTTGTCTCTTTTTTAACTTGTTCCTTTGTATCTTGGCTGCTTGTTAACTTTATCCTTTTCTGTTGAACAAAATCCTGAGCATATAGCATTTCTATTCAAAGCACTCCACGATGCAACTTCACGTGGACAAGACCCAACAGGTACTATGCGAATCTATGCCCTCGCCAATGAGACACTTTTGCTCCAGCATCCCTCTGCTGCGGGTTAACTCATTGCTCGCGACGGCCCTTAAAGCCAACTGTAATGAGCCGATTATAAGCCACCGAGAAGGCCGACTATAGCCGAGGCAGCTCATTACGGCGTTAGGCTCGCCGGCGACTGTGAACCGATTATAAGCCCCAACATAAGGTGTGGCCAGCCAGGGGCAGTTCACAGTTGACGATCGGCACCCACGCTAGCCGGCCACAGTAAGTCGAATAATACCCATGAGTACGGGCCATAATGGCCCGGGTAGTTACTGTGCGCGATCTCGGCTCCGGTGTGTCTTAAGTGCGGCTGTGGTAAAAAAGAATTAACTCCCCGCGGAGGCGTAAGATGGGTGACAAATGTCTCCAAGACCCACAGCTAGGGAAAGTGACTACAAAACCCGTTTGCCACGAACTTAAGCACATCGAAGGCCTTCCGTGACTGGAAGTTTTACCATTTCACATATTTCAATTTTACTTAAAAAACTTTCCTCCTATCCTCTATAACAAACCATAAAGTACAGGATGCAGGGTAAGAGATACCCGCCAATGGATGCAGAGATTCACAATCAGATGACAGGGCATTCGACTGCTTTCCATGCTTGGTCATACAAGATATTCGAAACTGCCATTTACAAACAGAACATGAAAGGCGGTATTTTCTTCCTTTATGTGCATATGCATGACTGTAATTTAATTTTTTCACACCACACGCTAACATTGCAAGTCATGAGATTATGATTTAAAACCAGAATCTGACATCAAACACAATTTAATTACAAGAATATACATAGCTACATTTCTCATACGATATGTCGAAATAGCAACAAATATTCAAGAAACGACAGAATCAGCTTAAGCTAAAAAATTACACGTCAAGAATAATATTATTACAAGTAGCAAGAATTACAACTTAGAAGTTACTCTACTGTGTTAAGACTAACAGATACAACACTGCCAAGCCTACAAAAAGAATTTTCCAGGTCCAATCAGGGAGCCGGTTGCGTCGAAGTCTTGTCCTTGCTCTTTTGCCCGCCTGTCCGGTCATAAAAAGGATTCATTAGTGATGAGTAACCAAGTTAACGGAAAGACTAGAAAGGAAAACTTACCAGTACCTGCTTCTTGACCATCCTGGTCGTCATCCTCTACCTGCACACCTGCCTCTTCAGCAGCAAGCAGCCGCATACCCTCCTTTACCGCCACTTTCTCCTCCTTGGTGAACTGGGCAGTGACCACATCCATACTGAAGACCGTTCCACCCTCTTTATCTGCATCAGCCTTAGCCTCCTCCAAAGCCCGAAGATAGGTCTTGGCCATGACCTTGGGATAATCATCCATCCAAGAGAGATTGCCCTGCTTCCAAGTCCGGAAATACATGTCCTGGAGCATGTCATCCATCATTCCCTCGTTCTCCTCAAACTCCCTCATCCGGGCATCGGAGGCCGACAACCTTTCGACGGCAGCATCTCTCTCCAGTCTGTATCTCGAGCAATCAGCCTGAAGGGACCTCCGCATCACCTCCATCTCTTCCCTCAACTTAGCTTGGGCAAGCTCTGCAGCCTCAAGTTTTTCGGACAATTCCTCCACCTGCTCAAGATCCGCTCTCCGAACCTCATCCACCGTGGCAATAGCCATGTCAATCCGCTCTTTGCAAGCAGCTTCCATTTTCCGCAATTCGGCCCGACTGGCCTCTTCCATGGTTTTCCTTAATCGCCCAGTAGCAGCCTCATGCTGAGAAATCTGGATAGCCTGATCCGCAAGCTGCTTGGCCTGATCCGAAACCACCAATCGAAGTCGGATATTGGCGCTCCCAATCTCCTCTCCGGCCTTAACCAGCCGAGCCTGATGCCCCATCAGCTTCTTGGTCTCCTCTGCCACCCGATCAATATTAGCTTTGGCCTCGTCTCCCATAGTGACTATACGAGTGGTGAGTAGATCGAGATCTAAGGACTTGGCTTCATCAAGTACTCGTACCATGGGGTTACGGGGGAGAAGGTGTTCACCAGTGACTTCGTCAAAAGTAATATCATGAGAACCTGGATCCAGATCAGGATGACCCGCGAATGGATTACGGGCCAAGTCGGGATGGTCGATATGAATAACAGAAGGGTTTCCGGACGGGTGTGGAGAAGGTACAAACTCGCTACCCTCCTCAGTAATATCATGAATAGGCTGAGCCGGAGGCTGAGGACCGAGCGAAGTTTCGGATAAAGGATGACTCCTCTTCCTCTGCTGAATACCCTCTTCGATGACCCCAAGAAGAGGACGGTATCCGACTACATCTCCGGAGCATTGGGTTGAGGGCTTCGGCTTAGCAGAAATTTTGGAAAGTTTATATTGCTCGAGCCTGTGTCGAAGGTCTGAAGCTTTGGGCGTCTTGCCTGCTCCTGACATAAAGAACAAGTGTCACAATCTTATATTGCTATATGATTCAAGAAACGCGGTAGATTACAAGTTAGAAAAGGAAAAGAAACACAGCTGTGGTTGTACAAACCCTGGAGAGGAGTGGGATACTGCAATAAGTCCTGGATTTCATTCCAGGACGGGAGCGGGTCATAAAATGTTCCTAAGTCCCTATCATTAGTGAAGCATGCAGGGGTCAAGAGTTCACCTTGAGTCGTCAGAGCCACCTTGGCTGGAATAGTCGGAGAAGACTCACTTGCACCAGTCCCGGCTTTGTCCGCCTTCCCGGTCTTCTCTACCAGAGCCGGATCATCATCCAACCCCTCAAAAGCTTGGCGGAAAGCATCATCCGTCCACTCTTGCATTTCGCCTACTTGCCCAGAAGACAGAACCCTGGAACCATCACCACCCTGTCCATCGCCACCATCATCACCAAGACGCTCAACGTCACTTCCGCCCTCAGCCTCACCTCTTTCTTCCTCCGCATCTATCTCCCCCTGAGTAAGTGGACAATTGCTGGGAGAAGGACCGTCCGACCTCTTAAGTTTCTTACCTCCGACGGCTGGAAGTTTCGTGAATGGTTTTCTCTTTCCACCCTCTGCCGCAACGCCTCCCTTAGCCTGAGCAGCCGCCCTCTCTTCCGCCGTTTCCCTCAGCTTAACTACAGACTGCTGCGGACGGATCAAGTTATATTCCAGAAGAATCGCATTTCTAATCAAGAAGGCAGATGATCTGTATTTCCCAAGAATGGCTTCTATCTCAGCCGCCGTCTGAACCAGGCGGTCAGTCTCCACAACCGGAAAGCCACCTGTCGCTAGCAAAAATGAGAAAGTATGAGAAGAAGCATCGCAATCGGAATAAAAGTTATAAGTAAAAGCATCAACTTACATCCAGAGGTAAAGCGCCGGATGGAGACGGAGTCGTCCCTAACAAAGAACCACTCTTTCTTGAACATGCTGAATTTAGAGTACAGGTCCAGGACCGGCTTGAAGGTCACAGCGGACTCCAAGCTAATATATGGGGACCCCTTCTTATAGCCCCTTAAATTATACAAGTACCGGATCTCCCGGTTGGAGGGAGCGCGACCATACTTCCTCCGAAAGATAACGAAAAGGCTCACCAGTATGGCATAAGAGTTGGGCTGAAGCTGGAATGGGGCCACCTTCAGATACGTGAGGAAGCTGACTACCCAAGCATTGAGAGGCGGGATAGCACCACACATGCAATGGTACCTACTATAAGCAAAGTATCCTTCGGGAGGACTGTATGGCATGACTCCTGGGCCCGGCAGCAGCATGAGGGCTCTATCGATCCCAAAGGAACGAGATATAACATCGAGTTGCTCCTCTTTGAGAGAGCTAGGAAAGCAGTCAGGCGGGGAATCCAGCAGCTCCTGGGGACCATATCCATCCACTAATGACCTCGGGGCGGGCCCATGACGCTCCGATCTTGATTGAGCTGGGGGCACGGCCGAGGACTCTCCTTCACCCCTGGATCTCCTCTTATCTGATCGAGTTTCAACTTTTCGAGACATTTATCTGCAAACATGGGAAGAGTATATCGTTAGAATATGCAAGCAGCGTAATCTGGAATTTCGCTTAAAAATTCGAAGTATGAAACACATGTTCACTCGATACAACAGTTCATTCGGCGGGCAGATGCAACAGGTCAATAGTTCATTCAGCACTCAACTCGTAAGTTCATTCGGCACTCAACTCGTAAGTTCATTCGGCACTCAACTCGTAAGTTCATTCGGCACTCAACTCGAAAGTTCATTCGGCACTCAACTCGTAAGTTCATTCGGCACTCAACTCGAAAGTTCATTCGGCACTCAACTCGTGAATTCATTCGGCAAAAAGAACCTCACCTTGATTCGGCTAGCAACGTGATTCGGCAAAGAAGTTGATTCGGCTGGGAGGGATCTGGTTCGGTTGTTACACTTGGTAGGAAATAACGGTGGCACATGGCCTCTACTTATAGACGAAAGTGGACTACCGGACCAGTTGGCTCGGTAACGAAAACCGGAAGAAAGCTCCTCCAAACTTAAAGCAAAGCACGCCATGTGCACGCACATACCCTACTTTGGGGGGCAAGTGTTGTGTGCATTTCTACCACCGAACCAAAAGGCAAGAACCAACTCTCATCCGGTCTCCCACCAAACCAACTCTCATCCGGTCTCCCACCAAACCAACTCTCATCCGGTCTCCCACCAAACCAACTCTCATCCGGTCTCCCACCGAACCAACTCTCATCCGGTCTCCCACCGAACCAACCCACATCCGGTCTCCCACCGAACCAACTCTCATCCGGCCTCGCCAACCCAACCACCGGACCAACCTCACCGAACCAAACCCCCGGACCGGGCATTACCGGTCCACACCATCGCACTCCTACCACCGAACCATGGGATGCCGAACCAAGGTGTGCCAGGCCAGATTGCATCAGCCCAGGCCCACCAGCAGCTATATACATCCAAGACCCCTGCCCCCAACCTCACTCTATAAATAGAGGGGCAGGGGTACAACAATGGGGAGAAGTTTTGAGAGCTGAAGCACGGAAGAAACTTTCAAACAACTTTCTTTTACTTGTATTAAAGCTCTGTACTTGTAATCAAAAGAAGAGAAATAACATATAAAGTGGACGTAGGCACATTCTGGCTGAACCACTATAAATTTGCGTGTCTTTTTACAGTTTAGCCCCTGCTTTTCGTATATTTGCGTAAATTACTCAAATCGCTAAGAACAACATAAGATCCACTAAATCATACAACTTTGAGGTGTTTGTCCATTTTTTGTGCAAACACTTACAATTGCTGATAAATACAGACAAGAACAAAATAAACAGAACAACGGAAGAAAATAAGGTACGGGAATACATCTTGGAGAATCTAGCTCATCTCCTGAAAGCTCCAAAGCATCCAGCTAAATCTGGAAAATATGCTCAAGCTGACCCGAGCATTATAAGAAAATAACGCCCGGATCAGTCTGGTAAACCAACGTGAGAAAACTCAGTCATATTAATTTCTACATTTGAAAACCCTTTTCAAATAAATGGTATCTCGTAAGACCACTCCACACATAAACATGGATGGGTATTTACCTTACGATAACCAAACCATTTATTATATAAAATCCAATGATATTATAATAATGTTTAGAGTATAAAATAAATATAGAATCGTAGCCAAAATTGTTAGATTATTAAATTCCAACATTATAGGTATACAATCAAGTCCGAAGGCTCGTATTGGAAAATGGATTCCAATAGTGACAAGGTAACGTGTGACGACCAACAAATCTGTACCCTTTGAATAGACAATAAACCACACATGTCCGACCCAAAAAGCATAGAATGATGGAAAGTCATGAGAAAGAAGAGAGAGGGTGAGAAGAAAGAAAGAAGAGAGAAGAAGAGAAGAGAAGAAGAAGAGAGAAATCGAACCACAACAATACAGAAACTCACATCGTAGTGGAATAACATATAATATAGATGAATAATATTTACAAAAGAGAAACTATAATATACACACTGTTATCCCGCCTTTTGGCAAGGCCGAGATACCAAGGAATTGGTCAAAAACCTAGAGTCGCTCGTTATGGATATCTAGTGCACATAGGTCTACCCTGGATATCGATGAATTTTTTTCGAGACCAGATTGAGCTATAATTGATAAGACATGACTAGAAAAGCTATGAGAGCCAACGTTCCAAGTTTCAAGTCAATCCGAGTTCATATGCTCAAGTTATGATGGATGCAAGTTGAAGGGAAAGGCCATGTTTTCGTATCCATCAGTGAGCCCAATTTTGTATCCATCAATGTGGCCACACTCCGTATCCATCAAGTTTCCCTTGCTTCGAATCCATAGGTGTCACTGTGCTTCGAATCCATCAAGTGACCTTGCTTCGAATCCATCCTAATGCCTTGCTTCGAATCCATCAGTATGCCTTCCTTCGAATCCATCGAGTCAAGGTGGCAGAGTCTCCAGGACGACTCGATCAAACAGGAGAAGAAAGCGGATCAAGGCTAAAGTTCCGCTCCACGTCATCACAAAGTCAGGTGCCATGATCGATTCGAAGTGATCGATTTGATCGTATCGATTCGAATGAACTAGCCTACCAAGAAACACCGATTCGAATCGATCATAACTCGAGATCCATAAGTCCAAATGCTATGAAATTTTCATAGAAGCTTGAGCACATGTTGAAGAATGTTCACACCAAATTTCAGCTCGATTGGATGATTTCTTGATCGATTCGAATTGACTTCGAATCGATCCCAAAGTGGGCCCGGATTTCCTAAATTCGGGCATGTGGGCCCCCTCACGTGCCAGAAGCGGTCTCCCTGAATTTTAGGTGAAATATCAGCCTCCTTCACCTATAAATAGAGCCCCTAGTCATTCAGAAAAGGGGTCGGACAATTTTAAGAGCTAAAGATCGCCCAGAATCTGCCAGATTTACTCCAAATCACCACCGCTACTTTAGATTTAGACTTAGCTTATAAAATCAGTTGTACTACATCATGAGAAATTGTAATCTTCAAGTATCAAGTAATAAAATCATCAAACTTCATAGTGGACGTAGGCAAAACGCCGAACCACTCTAAATCGCTTGTCTTTGCAATTTACTTTATGTTATTTTGGAGTTTTTGTTAGATAATCCTCAGTTTTAATTTTCTTTCCTCACTTTTATCTCTTCAAAAACTTCCGAAGAGTGTTGTGCCCATTTTTGGTACAAACACATACATCAATCAGAGTACACAAAAAGTAATCATCGGCTTGGAAAGTTATAATAATTCGTCCTTACAAATGCTGATAATTTACAACAACCACAAAGCAGTGGAAAAATAAATAGATATGTGTATACGACATGAAGATCTCCAGCTCGCCTACTGAAGCTCCAAAAGCACCAAATCATAACCTGTAAATATACTAGGTCTAACCCGAGCATTGAAAGGAAGAACATCCGGATCAGTCTGGTAAATCTATGTGAGAAAACACATCTCAACTGGATTTATTTTAAAGTTTATATAAGCGTTCTTTTATCAAAACAAAGGTATCTCGTAAGACACGCCCTCACATAAACACAGAAAGGTTTTTCCCTTACGATAACCAAAACATTTCATATCAAATTCTCTTATATTATAATAGCGTTTATTGCACAAATAATAATTAATCATAGCTGAAATTGTTACATTATTAAATTCCAACATAATAGGTTTACAAACAAAATGGCAGGCACGTAGTGGATATTAGATTCCATACAAATGACAAGGTAAGGGACTACCTTCCGTATAGTACACCTCTAGAGGGATTCACCTAGGGAGCAGATACTGCCCCCCTAAACCAACACAAGACCGGCCTACCCCTTCATCGATAGTATCGAATATGTCATCACCCCGGTCGTTATCGATCTTTAATGGGTACTCGAGTCATACATTCACCACATACTTAGACTTGTGTAAAGTAAATCTAGAAGGATGATGACATCTCCTAATCTGAGCGACCCACTTAGCCTTACTGCTTCTACCCTGTTTTAGTCATTTCCTGGGGTGTGAGGCCTAGCCGCAGCGCAGGGCACCCGCATAGTGAATTCAATCACCAATTTAGTGAAGGAACATTCCATCCGTGCTTCTAATTGTTCCATGACTGAATAAGACATAGGAGATCACAACAACAAATGTTGAGTTGCAATCAAGGAATGGGTGGAATGCTACTTCCTCCAATTGACCAGCTTTTAAACTCCTGAATTGACAACTATGGTTCGATGGCTAATATGACGACTGCCCTACAATGTCAACTCTGCCAACTCAAAACATAGCTGGTCACCGCTGAACCATCTTCAAATGCCCGCATCTTAATCATTCCACGTCCACGTGACTAAAAGCATGACATACAACCTCAAGAGGACTTCCTTAATACCCTATATAGGTCTCCTATCTGGATGAAAGTTTGGGATAAACACCAATCTATTAGCCCATTTTAACCAACTCGCCATCCAATCGGCATTACCAACCACTCAAACGTTGGGCAATCATGCATACATCATTCACCAGGGTTACAAGACCCCTTGGCAATAAAGTGGACTTGATCATAAAGTCGATCGGAGAACTTTTCCCAGTCAAGACCTATCCGTTGAAACCATCCTACGTGCAGAACTTCCAATGAAAATTCAACATGCTAACTATGTCAGTTTACTATGGAAATACGACCCCCGACACTACCAAGGGTGACGAGTGCCATCAAACGCAGATGTCTTCCCTCATTCCTCAGAGAAGACCATCGATCACGGTTAGATATACCAGTTATACTTCTTATATTGTTGAAGTGAATGAAGAAGCTGACAGCCAACGAATTTATCCAAAGCCCGCAGCCAGTTGCTGCCGATACCCATAAATGAATTGATCACCAGCGCTTATTTCCAGACTTTAACAAGAGAACTGGTGGATCGCCGCCGACAATTACACCAACATGTCTAGGCCATTTTTGAGTTGATGAATTAGATGAAAGATCAACATAGCAAGATAAGGAGGGGACCTGCTCCATACTCTAGATCGGAAGACTCCTCTTCTCTAAATGGCTACCGTGAACGTAACCGCCATAAGGCTGCTCCGAAAAGGATAGCTCCAACAATATGTGCAAGCCCTATAAAACGAAGGACCAGGAACATCCGACTCCTATCAATCAAAGACTTTGATCAAATTGAACCATTTGCGTTAGACTTCTAACTAAGAAGAGCTGGAATGATGTGCAATAGCGAGCATACGACGCTGCCTCACTTATCAATGAGATTTGATCTGATCTCTTTTGAATTATTTCTAATTCAATTTCATTTACGTTGCGAAATATGACCTACTTGAATTAAACTACTTGCAAATGATGCAGGTAACCGAGTACTTAAGATTGGGTGCAAAACAACCTCCGCGGACCATGATCAAATCATTGAGGTATTATCGTGATGAGCATGATTCGACCACTCATCGGCTACTATATGCCCCTTACTGGGGGCAAGGCATCAAAGCGAAAGAGACCGACAAGGTCAGAACTCTAGTACAAAGTGGATGCAACCGACCATCCAGTCATCCACATATGCAATTTAATTAGGAGATGTAAGAAAGACTTGGAGTTATATGTCCCAACAATGCACTCTCCATCTCGTACTTGAAGCTTGCCAAAATACTTATGCTTCTCCTGATGCCTGATAAAATCAGAGTCACATCAAGGGTGGACGTGATGTCACCATCCATGCATCCAATCCTACATTAGACATTTGGGATTATTTGAGGGAACACATGTTTAAAGGTCTAACCCTCAATTTAAAGTCATCAACGACTGACTGCCTACTCACAAACCATCACGAGCTGTCATTTCAACTCTCTTCCTTAGCTCGATCGAAAGAATGCAAAGTATAAATTGGATGTGACTCGACTGTCTGCTCTCCAATTCTTGCACCCTACTTAAGGGAAAATATACAACTCAGAGTGGATGTAGTTCGACCATCCTTTCCTATGCTCGAGCACAAAGCTCGCCAGAACACTAATCTTACTCATTAGGCTTAGCAAAAGTGGAATCCAAACGAACATGGACGTGATCCAACCGTCTATAAACTAAATCTCATCCTTCTTTGAGGGGCCTATAAGTGGAAGTTAATCGGGATCCCACCGATCACTCGCTAAGCGAAACCCCGAGCTCAAGGACAAGCCATCACACTGCGGCAATAAGGGACTGATACACGACAATCCTCTAACTAATTCCGGCTCCCAAAGTGTGAGCTGGAGTATAAACTTACGGACATGGGCTCGAGGAGGATGGATCCGTCCATCTAACGACTTCGCCCATGTTCAACCTAAACCCGAGGAGGATGGATCAGTCCATCTAACGACCTCGCCTTCCATATTTACAAGCTCAAGGAGGATGGATCCGTCCATCTAACGACTTCGCTTGCCTACTCAGGGTGGATATGATACAACCGTCCATGTACCTGATCAATCAACTCCGTATTCCCAGAGTGCGAAGCGGAGTATAAACATCAACTCCGAGTTCCCAGACCGCGAACCAGAGTATAAACATCAACTCCGTATTCCCAGAGTGCGAAGCGGAGTATAAACATCAACTCCGAGTTCCCAGAGCGCGAACCGGAGTATAAACATCAACTCCGTATTCCCAGAGTGCGAAGCGGAGTTAAAACATCAACTCCGAGTTCCCAGAGCACGAACCGGAGTATAAACATCAACTCCGTATTCCCAGAGTGCGAAACGGAGTATAAACATCAACTCTGTATTCCCAGAGTGCGAAGCGGAGTATAAACATCAACTCCGAGTTCCCAGAGCGCGAACCGGAGTATAAACATCAACTCCGTATTCCCAGAGTGCGAAGCGGAGTATAAACATTCAACTCCGTATTCCCAGAGCGCAAAGCGGAGTATAAACATCCAACTCTGAGTTCCCAGAGCGCGAACCGGAGTATAAACAACAAACTCCAGCTTCCGAGAGAGCGAACTGGAGTATAAACATTAACAAAACCCCAGAGTACTCCGAGAGCGCGAGCTGGGTACAAACATCAACAAACTCCAGACTCCGAGAGCACGAGCTGGAGTATAAACATTAAATAACTCCGAGATCCCAGAGTGTGAACCGGAGTATAAACAACAACTGACTCCAAACTCCCAGAGCGCGAGCTAGAGTATAAGCATCAAACAAATGCGGCTTCGAGGAGGATGGATCTGTCCGCCTAACAACTTCGACCATATCTCAACCAAGTTACATCACTTGCTTCCAGAGTGCGAACACAAAAAAGGAGACTCGTAATAGACGTGACAGACCGTCTAATCAACAAACTCCAGACTCCGAGAGCGCGAGCTAGAGTATAAACATTAACTAACTCCAGATTCCCAAAGTGCGAACTGGAGTATAAACATCAACTCCGAACTCCCAGAGTGCGAGTTGGAGTATAAATATTAACTCCGTATTCCCAGAGTGTGAAGCAGAGTATAAACATCAACTCCGAACTCCCAGAGTGCGAGTCGGAGTATAAACACTAACTCCGGATTCCCAGAGTGCGAACTGGAGTATAAACTTCAATCAACTCCAAACTCCCAGAGTGCGAACTGGAGTATAAACGTCAACTAACTCCGGATTCCCAGAGTGCGAACTGGAGTATAAACACCAACTAGGTACGAATGACCACCCATCAACTTACTTCGGTCCCGAGATCGCAGGCTAGAGTATGAGCACCAAATGGGTGTGACCAACAACCTATCAACCAACTCCAGTCCTCAAAGCATGGTTTGGAATATGAATACCAAAAGGGATGTGATTCGACTGTCCATCTATCAGCTATGGTTCCTCATCAAGTTCTGTAGTACAAAAAGCGGATGTGGTTCAACCGTCTGCTCTCCAATCTTCCCCTGAAATGGGGGCACACTTAACACACAAAATTGGATGCGATCTGACCATCCAACATTAAGCGGGTGTGACACAACTATCCATGCATCAACTCTTGTCCCCAGCATGGGACCCATAATGTAAATTTATAGGGATGCACTCCAACCCTACAAGACAAAATTTCTTCCTTGATACGACAGGGAGGTGTAGATTCGAAAAACGGACCTAGCTGGATGTCCCGTTCTGAATTGATATTGCTACCATCCAACCTCAAATGAACATGGCATGACCGTTCATCTGCTAGCTCTCGCCAGTGAACCGACGGGTTGTGTGTGCAACATGGACGGATGTGACCTAACCATCCGCCAATCAATTCCTTCCTACAGTTCAGTGGGAGAAGCATCAAACTAAAGTTGTTGTAATTTGACCGGCCACACTTCGACTTTTGCCCTTGATTGGGGGTAGACGAATTGACCAAGGAAAACACGGTCTGACCATTTTCTACAAAAAAAAACTTAGTCCCCAGAGTGTGGACAAGGGTATAAACATCAAATAGGTGTGATGAATGGCCCTTCAACTGACTCCGATCCCCAAAGTGTAGCTACAAGAATGGACAAACGAATGAATATGATTCGACCATTCATTCTCCAACTCTGACCTGAACTCGACGTGAGGAGTGTAAACTCACTACAGGTGCAATTAGACCATCCACGAACTAACTCTGCTAACCCAAGACTGGGGACAGAAGTGCAAATCACCGAAAGAAGAGAAAGGTGACTCGCTACATCTCCAGCTTAGCGTCCTTTACAACTTAAGGAAATGACTACAAGGAGACTTTAATGCTAACCAATCAGAATGATGCCTGAAATTCTGGGCAACCAATTATATCGTACCTCCAGGTCGACGGGCAATATCGATCTGCACCTTTCATATCATACCATTGGATCGATAGGAAATGAGGTCCGAGCATTCTACATCGTGCCGTTTAATTGACGGTCAATATCGATTCTCCTCGACTGCAAATCAGTGTGACCCGAACGTCCATCGAATACCTTTGACTAACAGAGCACGGATAGAAGAATAAACCACGAATGAGTGTGACCTGACCATTCGTCCTCTGTCGCCTTCCTTCGATCCGTCAGGAAGAGCATGAGACCAAATGAGCATGGCATGACTGTATTTGAGCTGACTTTATCCCTAGATCTAACATGAGAACGTAAATCGAAATGGACATGGTTGATCACCCAACTCCAAATGAATGCAACGCGACCATTCATTCATTGACTCTTACCATGATCCGACTAAAAGAGCAATTCAAAACAAGTGCAACCTAAACATCTGCACACTGATTCTTACCCTGGATTCGACAAGGGAAGCATCAATCCTGCATTGGATCTGATTGGACGATTCATTCTTCAGTTTTTGCCCAAAGTACGGCAACATAAGCAGCAAAGTAAATGTCATTGACCGTCCAGAATCTAGCTTATGTACGAATGTTGGCAAAATAACAATGTATTCCGCTAAGAAAAAAGAACTAGAACATAATACAAGATAGGCACGACTCAGCCTTCCATCGGTTAACTCGATCCCATGGTTCAATAGGATAGAATACAAAATTGAAGCAAACATTATCTACCCTGCCACTTATCGAGATATTCCCCAGACTTGGGGGCACAAACAAGAAGATAAGATTAATATGATTCAACCATTCATCAGTCAACCCTGGTTCTTAAAACTTGAACTACAGTATAGACACAACTAGGACGAGACCAGACCGTCCACGTAATGCATCCGCCAACCTGAGACTGGGGGCAAAATAATAATTATCCGAGAGTTGACTATGACAATTTGAACCTATGACCCATGCCTGATATTCATAACAACCCTAGGTTGCGACCAAAAGGATGCCTGGAGATAGAGTCATCAGATCAATACCTGGACTTATGGGCAACTGATCATCATTCTGACCCTTCCGATGAGCAATGGATCGCAGGTACATTGCATGAAAAATGCATCATTCAGAAACATAAGTCAATTCAATCTCAAAGCTAGAGCCAGCTATGTAGCAGCATGCAGTACAAGGCTAAGTTCAACTAATCTTTTGGTTCAACATCCTTATAAGCCTGATCATTTACCATTGCAAATAAACACATAAGGCATCTACAACCCATCACGAGTATTGTAGATCAGATCACAACTCTGCACAATGATGAAGAAAGAGTCAACTGTTTTACTTCAGGTGAATCTTGATGTGTTCGCTTGGACTCGATCTCATATATATATATATATATATATATATATATGGACTCTCGCCAGCCATGAAGAACCCTACATTAAATGTCGACCCGAGGCATGTCTCGGTGAACAAAAGCAATGCGACATGGATCCGGAGAGATCTGTTGCAATTAAAGAGGAGGTGAATCTGCTCAAAACCAGTGGGTTTATCCATGATGCCCTCCAACCAAAATGAGTATCCAATCCTATACTTATAAGAAAAACAAACAGGGAGTGGAGGACATACTTCAACTACTCAGATTTGCATGGGGTATGACAAAGCACAACTTTCCACTTCCAATGATCAACCAACTGATGCACCCGACCATCAGACATGAATTACTCACATCCATGGATGCAAACTCCAGATACAATCAAATACCGAAGCATGTCCCAAACCAGGAATACAACTGTTTCGCTACTATCCTGGGCCTATAGTGCTATGCTGGAATCTATAGACTCAAACTTAAGGACACTTGTGCTACTTACAAAAGGACGATTAACAGATCATTCAAAAATTAGATCGACCGATCGATAAAGGTAGATATGGTTAATATGCTCGTGAGATCACAACTGTCAAATGACCATATCGATGACTTGACAGAGATATTCAATGCTCTCCAAAAAAATGCAGGATGAAACTCGATCCTTTGAAATGCTCTCTCACCATTAAATCATAAAGATTTTTTGTTTTCATCGTCAATTCTCATCGAATCAAGACAAATTTCTAGAAAATTCCGACAATTAGAGACACCCATGTACCGAGGACAACCAACAGCTCTGAAAGATCGCTTAGAGAGACTTCCCATTTTACCCAAACCTTGGATTGTGACGATTTATACATCAATTGGGCCATGTCAACACACGCCATAAACGTTGTAATGCTATGTAAAGAGAAACGAATCCAAAGACCAGTATATGATAAAGGCTGGCAATTGACAAGCTCACCTCGTTAACATCCATATCGACCAACCGTTATGATAGGTCCAACAGAAACCTTAGATGTCTGAAAAGTTACTCAAATGGACTATCAAGCTAAGCCAATTTGACATCACTTATCTCCCTCGGAGAGCTCTCCATGGTTAAACATTAGCATTCTTCATATCTGAATCCACCACATCAGACGACTATCCGAAGAACAGTGGAGAACCGTCCAACCGATGGAGAACGTACACCGATGGAACTTCCACTAATCAGCTTTCTAACATCGAAGTTGCGTTAACGACTCTTGAGGAACGTACGATCTGCTACGCCCTGAAACTCAACTTCCCTGCAACAAATAACGAAGCTAAGTATGACACCTTGGCGCTCAAACTTGCAAGAAAACTATGAGTGGAAGCTTTACATGTCTTATGTGATTATCGGTTAATAGTACGCCAAGTCAGGAAAGATTATCTAATTAGGGGGCATCGTCTTGCTCCTTATCTCAACCGGGACCAAAAGCTACTAGCCGGCTTCGACTATTACACCACTACACAAATCCTCAGAAACTAAACGAAAAGGCCGAATCACTCGCCAAGCTAGCCAGTTCCGGGATACACGACAAATAGACTTTGTCCCAGTTGAAATGCTTATTATTCTAGGCATTGACATATGAAGATCAACTAGATCTTGGAAACGAATCTAGAAAAAGAGTCATGGATGATTCCTATAAAAGATTATCCACAATCGGGGATTCTTATTGAATAAAGGAATAAGAAATGGCATATCCTCCATGAAGCATCACTGCATGATTATGTCTCGATCGTTCGACTCCATCGATACAAAGCACTACTCCTGTATCCGCCAGTCCGAGACCCAATATGACGTATCCATCGATATGGAGCATACATTCCGACATCTCAGATCGATCCTGGAGAGGATCGATACAAAGGAAGGACTCAAAACAACCATCGAACGTTGTTACAACTTGAATTTCACTTCGATCCAGGAGAGGATCGATACGAAACTCAATCCAAACAAAAACTAAAGAACTTGACAATGACTCGTGAACGTGCGAAAGTTAACGGGAGCCAGGTTAACATACGTACATTGAACAACAAATCACTATCACACAGCAGTTAGTTACAGCAATACAGAGTACAACTTTCAACGAAACATATGATAATTGTTCAGAGAGAAACTGCAGCTTTTCAAAGCACGTCATGCTTCCACAAGACGTACTTTGGGGGGCAAATGTTATCCCGCCTTTTGGCAAGGCCGAGATACCAAGGAATTGGTCAAAAACCTAAAGTCGCTCGTTATGGATATCTAGTGCACATAGGTCTACCCTGGATATCGATGAATTTTGTCCGAGACCAAATTGAGCTATAATTGATAAGACATGACTAAAAAAGCTATGAGAGCCAACGTTCCAAGTTTCAAGTCAATCCGAGTTCAT
Organism: Allium fistulosum; assembly: GCA_030737815.1. Classification (NCBI taxonomy): domain Eukaryota; kingdom Viridiplantae; phylum Streptophyta; class Magnoliopsida; order Asparagales; family Amaryllidaceae; genus Allium; species Allium fistulosum. Next base: position 98,206,791 of record CM060906.1, on the reverse strand, counting down.
ATGCTCAAGTTATGATGGATGCAAGTTGAAGGGAAAGGCCATGTTTTCGTATCCATCAGTGAGCCCAATTTTGTATCCATCAATGTGGCCACACTCCGTATCCATCAAGTTTCCCTTGCTTCGAATCCATAGGTGTCACTGTGCTTAGAATCCATCCAGTGACCTTGCTTCGAATCCATAGGTGTCACTGTGCTTCGAATCCATCTAGTGACCTTGCTTCGAATCCATCCTAATACCTTGCTTCGAATCCATAAGTATGCCTTCCTTCGAATCCATCGAGTCAAGGTGGCAGAGTCTCCAGGACGACTCGATCAAACAGGAGAAGAAAGTGGATCAAGGCTAAAGTTCCGCTCCACATCATCACAAAGTCAGGTGCCATGATCGATTCGAAGTGATCGATTCGATCGTATCGATTCGAATGAACCAGCCTACCAAGAAACACCGATTCGAATCGATCATAACTCGAGATCCATAAGTCCAAATGCTATGAAATTTTCACAGAAGCTTTATCACATGTTGAAGAATGTTCACACCAAATTTCAGCTCGATTGGATGATTTCTTGATCGATTCGAATTGACATCGAATCGATCCCAAAGTGGGCCCGAATTTCCTAAATTCGGGCATGTGGGCCCCCTCACGTGCCAGAAGCGGTCTCCCCGAATTTTAGGTGAAATATCAGCCTCCTACACCTATAAATAGAGCCCCTAGTCATTCAAAAAAGGGGTCGGACAATTTTAAGAGCTAAAGATCGCCCAGAATCTGCCAGATTTACTCCAAATCACCACCGCTACTTTAGATTCAGACTTAGCTTATAAAATCAGTTTTACTACATCACGAGAAATTGTAATCTTCAAGTATCAAGTAATAAAATCATCAAACTTCATAGTAGACGTAGGCAAAACGCCGAACCACTCTAAATCGCTTGTCTTTGCAATTTACTTTCTGTTATTTTGGAGTTTTCGTTAGATAATCCTCAGTTTTAATTTTCTTTCCTCACTTTTATCTCTTCAAAAACTTCCGAAGAGTGTTGTGCCCATTTTTGGTACAAACACATACATCAATCAGAGTACACTAAAAGTAATCATCGGCTTGGAAATTTATAATAATTCGTCCTTACAAATGCTGATAATTTACAACAACCACAAAGTAGTGGAAAAATAAATAGATATGTGTATACGACATGAAGATCTCCAGCTCGCCTGCTGAAGCTCCAAAAGCACCAAATCATAACCTATAAATATACTAGGTCTAACCCGAGCATTGAAAGGAAGAACATCCGGATCAGTCTGGTAAATCTATGTGAGAAAACACATCTCAACTGAATTTATTTTAAAGTTTATATAAGCGTTCTTTTATCAAAACAAAGGTATCTCGTAAGACACGCCCTCACATAAACACGGAAGGGTTTTTCCCTTCCGATAACCAAAACATTTCATATCAAATTCTCTTATATTATAATAGCGTTTATTGCATAAATAATTATTAATCATAGCTGAAATTGTTACATTATTAAATTCCAGCATAATAGGTTTACAAACAAAATGGCAGGCACGTAGTGGATATTAGTGTGACGCCCCACCTCTATACCCACGCTAACCAAGAACACTACGATGTAGTGCTGTCAATTAGCACGGAGAATAAGGCTGTGGAGGAGCGACCATCCATGTAACTTCTTTGTGCGAGCACCGATACGTCAGATAGAATAGAATGCATATCTTTTAAGGAGGAAATCCGACATACCGATGCAAACACAAAGCTATCACACGGTGGCTATATATAATCTTCGGAAACAAACATAGAAATAATCATAACATAAATCAGTCACAGACATCCATATCACAAAGGCGGAAGAAGATATGAATAAATATATAACACATGAAAGTGTACATCAGAGTAGTGGTCAGAAAGATCCACGATAATACAAAAGAATAGCATCACGTGCTATACAAAAGAATAAGTACACAACATAGAGTCTATATCTCAAAGGTGTATATCCAAAAACTACAAATCTATGTAGTTAGCCAAAAGTCAGAAATATCCTGAAGAGAAGTCAAGCAGAAGCACCTGTAACATCTCGGTCTGACCCGAGTATTATTTATAAGAAAATAATAAACGGATCAGTCTAACTATAAATATCAGATGATATGGTATACAGTAAAAGGCATGACATGAACATGTAATAACCATAGCGACATACTACTATAAGTATGTAAATGATAATCAACAAAAGATTAATCAATATCACAAGAATCTTCTCAAAGATAAAATAGGGTATCATACCCTAAACTTGTATTCATAACAAGTCAATAACACATAAATTCACCAATGCACAAAAGCTGATATCATATCAATGAAAATCATGAAAATTGGTGAAGCACAAAATTCCAGAAATCATCATCAGAAATCCAGAAAACACATAAAGGGGGGAGGCCTAACACATGAATGGGAGCATGAAGCTCACCTACGCGTAAACACATGACGAGAAGTTATCTCATGGAAGCTATCCATTAAATTTTCACACATGAATGGCCCGAAGACCATAGGAAATGTGATGGCGAAACATCACATGATCGGGGTATAGTCTCCCACGTAGACAAAGAGACATCGCTCAATCGCTAGTCTAAATCACAAAAATGATCGTCATGATCATAAGGAAGTGTCAATCACACCAAGCTAGTAAATATATGAGTTTAGCTTCATGTCCCATAACCACTTGCTTAACTTAAATATTTACGAACAAGCTGTAAATCTTCACTAGGAAATTGTCACAAAAAGGGTTCAATCGAACAAGTCCAAGAGCTAACCGACGAAGTGAACGCAAGCGTTTCATACCACTCGTTTTACTAAGTCGTTTAAGTCGATTTCTCATTCGAGTGAAGTAAAGGCTTGTATATACTAGTAGATTGAAAATCGGTTTGAGAAAACGAACTTTTGATACTTAAAATAGTGTTGAAATCGCTTTGATGAAAGAGTTTTGATATTTACTATTAGTATTGAAACCTTCATATATCTTTAAAGTGACAAGTCATAAAACGATGGTAGAACAAATCAATTCACGTTCGAAGACGTGAGTAAAGTCCAAAGAAGTCAATTCCAAAACCATCAAAGTAGAAATTCTGATCAATGTTTTTCAGACGAGATTGCCTACGCAGAGTAATACGGGGTTCGACCTAAGGAGAAGCTGGTCCAACGACCTAAGGAGAAGTAGGTCATAGTACGACCTAAGGGAAGACTGCCGTGCAACCTAGCTGAAGAACAGGTAAAACGACTAAGTACTAACTCGCGAACGACTTACGACTTAAGGGATAAGGTCATACGACCTAAGTGGAGAATGCCAAGCGAGCTAGCAGAAGAACAGGTCAAACGACCAAGTACTAACTCGCGAACGACTTACGACTTAACGAAGTCAAGCGACCTACGACTTAGGGTCAAGCGACCTAAGAGAAGCAGCGGGAATGTTAGGTCTGAGACGACCTACGACTTAAGGTCATACGACCTAACAGTTGCGAGCTAGCGGAGTTGGCATGGCCGAGCGACTTAAGAGAAGCAGCGACCTACGACTTAACGATTTAAAGCCAACGACCTAGGACTTAAGAGTCATACGACCTAGGACTTTAAGGGAGGCAAGAGACTTACGACTTAAGGGAGGTAAGCGACTTACGACTTAAGGGATAAGGTCATACGACCTAAGTCTTGAACGACTTAACGACTTAAGCCTTTAACTCCTGAACGACTCAAGCCAGTAACTCGCGAACGACTCAGCCTTTAACTCGCGAACGACTCAGCCTTTAACTCGTGAACGACTCAGGCCAGACGAACAGAAATACACGCGCGCGACCTAAGCCCTTAACTCGTGAACGACTCACGACTTAGGCTTAACTCGTGGACGACTCAGCGAAGGCAGAAACGACTTAAGGCCAGAGAAATCACCAAAACGCTGAAAATCGAAGTTTTTCGCCAATCCAATCCAAACCAAATGCAAATGTTGATGCAAATACAATAGGGGATCATTCCCAACAGTCCAAGATAGATATAGGCAAGATGTGAGATCAAAAATCTCACCTTTTCACGGAATTTGATGAAGATGGAGATTTGAGAGCAAGGCAAGAACACCACCAAGCTTGAATCAATGGTCTAAACGTGAATTTGATGTTGAATCTCGGATTTGCAATGGAATTTGTGTTTGGGAGTTTTAATTTCTCTTTCCCTCCACCATTTTTGAAGAAGCTTGAAGTGATGAAGAGAAGAGGGGGTGGGCTGAGTTAAGAAGGTGCAGTCCAACCCAAAGTCTCAAGCGGGAAAAGTGACGAAAATTTCACTATCTCCAAACATATCGAAGTTTACACTCAAAAAGATCGCAAACGTCATTTTGAACTCAATGGGGGTGGTCTCGAGTCCTAATTTGACCGTATGCAAAAAGTAGCTTTTCGGACTAACATCCGACTAACGATAAAATATTTAAATAAAATATTTAAATATAGAATTGATAGATATGCGGGTTGTTACAATTAGATTCCATACAAATGACAAGGTAAGGGACTACCTTTCGTATAGTACACCTCTAGAGGGATTCACCTAGGGAGCAGATACTGCCCCCCTAAACCAATACAAGACCGGCCTACCCCTTCATGGATAATACCGAATATGTCATCACCCCGATCGTTATCGATCTTTAATGGGTACTCGAGTCATACATTCACCACATACTTAGACTTGTGTAGAGTAAATCTAGAAGGATGATGACATCTCCTAATCTGAGCGACCCACTTAGCCTTACTGCTTCTACCCTGTTTTAGTCATTTCCTAGGGTGTAAGGCCAAAAGAGGTATCGAATACATTTCATAGATCACATCATCATCATCTTTGAATGCCACACTGCCATTCCCGTTGACTACTAATTGCCTTCCATAAAAATACAACCCTTGAGCTCGTACCTCTCAAGTAGGGTGTTAAGTTAAGAGAAGTTCCCTTCTCCACCACCACAGATGTATGTTTGAAAACACCAATGTACGTAATCTTAGAAATGCAATGTCAGACATCCATCCATACAAGTTGTCCAAAAATGGGACAAACCGAAGGTACTTTCCTACCACATCCTATCGGGAAATCCCTAGGATTAGTAGCGAATAATCCTTGCATTGGATATCTCATAACGAAGAGACTACTACTACTATATGTATATTGGAATTTTAACCCCAAACGATCAAGAAGCAGTCCTTCACTATGAAAATCCTGGATATCAATATCATCAACAAACATGCACAATCGTCGCATATAGGTTGGTCCGAAGTGGTTTTCGGATGAACCGATCCTGGTCTCTTCGCACCAACAACGCAAAAGCTTTACTCAACCTTATACAGAAACCAAGTCTCGTAAACTTATCACGTTTTCAACTTTCAAATTGCTATCCTTTGGCCAAGAAGGAAGCTCGGTACATTGGATTAATCACTTCGCACTACTCGAATCAACATCCTTTACATCAAACGATAATCAAGCCTACACATATGGCTACGTACTAAGTGTACGACTAAATAGTTTCGACATCAAGTCGAGAAACTAAAATGGCCAAAAAATATAATTTAGCACTTAAACAGTCATTAGGCCTGATTTATTAATCTTTTATTTATTAAATCACTTTTCCAAATTTATTACTTCTTAACTTTAAAAAGATATATTCTCATAACCATTTCGATATTTCAACATTTGGAAAACATTTCATAAACTTATTTTAATAATAAGTGAATTCACAACTTACTGTATTTTCAAACCATTTAAACTCCATTTTAAAATATCACTTTCCAAAACATTCGTTTTAAGGATTTTTCACTTTAAAAACGTGAAAATATTTCTTTTCATAAAAATCCATATTTAGCTTATCAAATTAAATTGATTTCAAATTTATAAAACAATGTTTATAATTCACATTTCTATTTTATAAAAAGTTCCATTTATAAAATTCCTTTATTAACCAATTTCCCGTTTATCTCATTTATATATCAAAATCTCATTTTGTAAATCTCTAACATTCCTTTTATAACTTCATTACTTTATAAATCTTATTTACTTATAAGATGTATTTATAACTTCATTTTAACACTTATAAAATTCGTTTATAATTCCATTACTTTTATTCACAAAATATCAATTTTATAAATCTTATATATAAACCATTTATAATAAGTTCAAAATTCTCAATTTAACTTATTTTACAAAATATTTAACTTCATATTTCAAAAATCATACTTAAGTATACTTCTCAAAGCCATAATTTTTATAACATAAAAATTATAACTTTTATTCATATAAAATAAATTCATTTCTTTAACAATTCAAAAATTATTAAAACGTATATATTTTCAAAATCACTTTGAAATCCTTTTTAAATTGAAATCATCATTTTAATATTTTAAATTTTCAAAAATATGGCCCAATGATTCAAAAGTACTAAATAAGGGGATTTACATCAATAATAGCAAACATAGCATCCATCACATCAAACATCACATAATACAGCATATATAACAATATAAGTAAATAAAAATCAACAATGGTGAGGAATCCAATTGGATCCCTCTAACCTGTAACCTGAAACAAATATACATATGAGAAAATATGTATAATGTCTGCTTCGAGGCAGATGCGTGTTCAAAAGGGTCATCCACTCATACACGGGAACGTATAGGGTCTCTTCTGCTAAAATATGCAGGAATACATCCAAACCAACTAATATATATATATATAATATATCATATACCATCCAAACATTCATCAATTATCATAAATAAAATTTATTCTCATTTATATAAAAATATAAGCGAGACAGAGAGAGTGAGTTTTACTCACTTTGGTTGAAGTCGTCGTTGCAGCGTTTTATTTGGAATAAAATGAATTTAATTTTACCCAAAATTCTTGCGAGCTCTAGATCGATCAAATCCAACTCCATTTCCTAGTATTTTTAGTAACGAGTGCAACGCAACTCGTTTCGTCTGAATCGGACCTCGTATGAAGAAGTTATGCAATTTATAAGATTACACGATTTTAATAATAAAATTAATTACATAATTAACGAATAAATTATCGTTAATCACCCTATGTTAAACTAAACCCACATCTTTCTTCTGTGTACGTTTCTAGATCGAAGAACCCATCATCATCGAATGTTGACCGCTACTTCCCATCGCCGTAGACTTTTGGAGCACCATCCACCGCCACCCCTACACGCGCCACAGCACCACGGCCCTCCGACCAAAGTCCAGCCCTCCACCTCGTCGCTAGTGGTGAGAAAATCTCCAATGAACGATGCATAAATGCAGCCCTAATTTGGCCTCTACGACGCTCCATTTCCGATCATGACCGTTGGATAACACGATCTTGTCGAGCTCTACATTATTCATTTAGGAATCGAAGCCTGATATCGCTTGGATTAAAAGACATTAGAGGAGAAAGAGAATGATTTTATGGCCATTCGAATATTTAGTGGTGGCTGCCCTATTAGGGTTAGGGTTTTGCAAATGAAGGTCCTTATATAGACAACATTTTAAAACACTATTCACGCGAAATATTTCCAAACTCCAAACGAAGCATGCCGCCTGGTGTTCATAATGTTTTACCCCTATTCCGAACACAATGGAATATGTATTGGAGGCCAATTCCATCATATACAGAAGATAGGTTTTCAAAATCAAATTATTTTAATTAAAATTAGTTAAATAAATTTCTATGCGTTTCAGCTTCGCACGACCAAACCATAAGTCTGATCGCCACGAAATTTTGAATCCTATAATAACATACTATTACGGATCCAATGAAACTGGTTATGTCCAATTCTGGGACAGTGTCTCGAATGGCTATTTTTACACTTATTAATTAAATATTAATTTTCCAATTAATGTTCATTCATTTTTATTAAATTATAGTTTCAACTATTCAACTGATTTAACATATAAAATTCACTTTTCAATATTTAAAATCAATTAAATATTCTAAATTCGAACGGTTGAAAAGTTGGGTTGTTACATACTTCCCTCCTTAAAAGAAATTCGTCCCCGAAATAACTAAGTAAGAAAAATGCTACAACTCCATTAACTTTTCAAAACAAATTAGTTGAAATAGATTACCAAATTCTTTTAAGTGTTTAACTTTTCCAAAATCAATTAGTTGCAACTTTTATAAAAAAAATTCTAAGTATTCAAATTCATTCATAGTCATTAGCTAATACAATTCCGAAAATCAACTAATATCATTTCAAATTATAACTTAATAATCAAATTTCTAGTTATCAAAATTTTTCCAAAATTCTCAAAAAATTTCTAACGCCTTAAATTTTCTGGAAAATTTCACCAGCGTCTCCTTTGCACGATTCGATCCAGAAAAATTACAATATATAATATCACAAGTATACATCTCATCAGTGATGAGGCATCCCGTAGGGAGGAATGTGTAAAAGTACGAAATGTAATCCGAGATATATACCTTATATATTATTTGGCGAGCATATACGGCTAAAATAGCGCGAAAGCGAGCTCCAAATGCGAAGCATACGCCATCCGCACCTACTAAACACTCAACAACAAATGAGAAACATGTATATAAAAAGTAATATCAATATATAACATATACCAATACAACAACTATATATTCCAATATAGCAAATGCAAAAAAACAACCATCAAACAACTATCATCCAACTAACATCCAACAAACCAATTCATTCGTTTACTATTTAGTTTTCATCCAACTAATTCACATTCAAGTTAACTAACAACCATTTTATTAACATTCATTCGTTAACATACATTTTCTAATGTCAACATTTAATTTATTAAATCCACGTACGATGTACATATATCATCCGTACGCAAAACCATATCTGATCACTCGCTCGATCATACAATTTCACTTCCGAACTAGTATCGTTCACACGACCACTCTAGTGCGGACTCAGATCTCCATCATCCTCCTTGCATAGCCATATACTATGATAGAGAACATCAGAATCAATCAAAAATCCACACCCTTCATGAAAATAAAGTGAAAAATCCTAACTCGGATCGGTGTAAATCACCTCGAAATCATATATTCAAAACTGGATCAAACAGTTATGCAAATAAAACAATATACATAAAACTTACATATTTATTCCAATTGGTTTCTTATTATATCTCATTCTTATTCTGATTCTTTCATCTATATTCAATTTCTTTTACATTCATTTAATCCGCATTCACTTTAGAATCAAATTCAATTATTCATATTAATTTCACTTACCTTCAATTCATTAACATTCACTTATTAATCTTCACTTCAAATTTAATTTATGTTTAAAAACATTTCATATACAATTTACTCAGTATATCTTCATTTATATTAACAACACTTAATAACCATTTCATAAAATTATTTACTTAAGTTTATAAACATTTTACTTAAGTAAACTACCATTTCTTAGTTCCAGTACCAAAGTTACTTTCTTAACATTCACATTCAATTTGTATCAAACAACATTCTAAAATATATTTACTTCTTTTCACAACTCAAGTTAAAGTGCATTTATAACTTATGTTCATCTTCAATTCAAAATTCTAAGTCCAATTCCATTTAACTTGTTTCATTAATTCATTACAAATTCAACTTTCTTTCATCTGACTTTACTTGACTTTAAGTTAAATTTCATTATTTATAATTCAAATTCAAAATTAGATTTCTTTTCTTCATAATATTCTCATCCAACAAATTATACATATGTTTCTAGCTTGACATTATTCAAATCCATAAGTTATACAATTTGTTTACTTAAAAATTTCATGAATATTTATTTAACTTAAGTTTATTCACATACTATATTTACAATTCAGAGTTATATAATCACTTTAAAACTTAAGTGTATATTCATTCCATTATTTATTCATTTAAAATTCACTTCAATTCACTTTCCTTTAACTTTTCTTAAGTTAAACTTCATATTATGTACTCCATTTCACTAACTCAATGTATATAACTTTATTTATTTAACTTTGCTCAAATTAATTCTTTTATTTCATATATCTCAAATTCAAATTTGCTTTTACTTGCTTAACCAATTATTCAACCATTTTAAAATTTAGTTTCACTTATCCAATTCAAATTCACAAGTGGTAAACTTATTTATTATTTATGTCATTTCCAATTTATAAGTTCAAAACCTTTTCTTATATTCATCAAATCATACTTGGAAGTTTACAATTAAAACTAGTTTTATCAAAACAAACTTATTTTATCAAAACATAACTTCAATAGAAAATCATTTATGGTAACAATTTATCACTTAGAGACTTGAAAATGATACTTATGATGCTGCAGTCATCACTCGCACTATTTCCCAACGACTACAGTGAATTCAGTGCTTTTTATTTCTTTTAAATCCTTCTATTTATAAATTACACTTATAATTTATGCTTATATAATTTCATTTATTTCATTTTTCTTATATACGTTCGTTTGAATTTTTTTATCCTTGTTTAGATTGATAATGATAACATCTTTTATTTAGACACAACAAACAACAAATGACAATAATCAAATATTACCATTCGTTAACAACCAACAAATCGTCTAACTATAATATTTTATGAAAAAGCTATTCTTTATATAAAAATATAATCAAGGTAAAACTATTTCATTTACCCAATTTAAAAACAATATTGTGTTTATTTGCTTGCTTAAGTGTTTTGGAATCCCAACCGATGAGTTAGCTAGACGCATTGACCAAAACCCAAAATTCAAACTTAACAAATCAAACAACCCAATATCAAACATTTTTATATCACTAATAAATACGTGCTCGTGTATATATATATACACACTCAGACTCATTCTATGGTATTACTAATCATATCTATAATGAGTACCCATCAAAGCCTAGGTTTATCACTAAACCCAAAGCCCTAATACCACGCTGTGATGACCCATAAATTTGTACCCTTTGAATCAACGATAAACCACACATGTCCGACCCAAAAAACACAGAATGACGGAAAGTCATGGGAAAGAAGAGAGAGGGTGTAACGCCCCACCTCTATGCTCATAATAACAAAGAGTATTAAAAGAAATACTGTCTATTATTACGAAGAATAAGACTGGATAGGAGCGGCCATCCGTAGTTGGCCTTACACTAGTATTGGTTACCACGATAGGAGTGGTATATACTTTTCATTTTTCATCTTATTTATTTACTCCCATCGACATACCCAATTATCAGTATAAAACAAACTACAATGGTTCATAATAGTTTAGGACATTAGATATAATAATAACACAGATAATATAAATGCGAAACACAGATAGAAACAAAAGTCTCATATATATATATATAACTGATGTCAGTTACAATATAGTTGACACAATACATATGATACAACTACAACTGTCGACTCAAGAAGTTATATATACAAGTACATTATCAACTAATATACATGAATACATATCTTCCTATACAAAGACACTACTTCTAAAAAACGACGAAAACCACTCCATAAGATATAAAAAGTCTTCATAGCCCGAACAGCAACTCAAAGCAGGAAATCTACAACCTGAAATAACTCGGGTCTGACCCGAGTATTACATTCAAAAGAAAATAATACACGGGTCAGTCTAATTCAAACTCAGTTATTAATGCACAGAAGCAATAATAATCAAATAATAATTAGACGACAGTCACAAAAATATCGTATATCCAACTCTCGATACGAGAATTGGATAACGGCAGATATAACACTAAACAGTGTTAAACGACAAATCAACAATCCAAATCAAAATACAAATCCAAAGTATTGAATTTAACCAACGAAACAATTCAACAAATCGAAACATCAATCTAAAACTGTCAAATCTGATAGGGCTGCAGTACACGCACGCGTGTACTGCCTTGCCACTATCGCATGAGATATACAAAAGCTCAGTGAAAGTCACAAATGATCACAAGGTCAAACCCCGAAATCGGGTTCAACTCAAGTGGTATAACAACTCAAGTGAATTCGATAACGAATCCAAAGTAGACACTATCGAGCCAAAGTCAACAAACAACTAAATTCATTCGAACAATTGTAGACGACAAAATCACAAATCTGACCAAAGTGCAAAAGTGATAATCAGTGCACCTGAAGATCGAATGCCACAATGCCACTACAGATGCAACCAGGTTCAATAAATTAAATTTCAGTTAACACAAAAACACAAAGGCACAGAGGTGCTCGAGACAACCGAACTAACTATCAAACGACAGCGGTACAATACCAACATACAAGACCACAAGATGAACCACAAACAGCCCGCTTGAAAATATGCTCTGTCACAAACTATAACCGGTATAATAGAAAATATGCTCTGTCACAAACTATAACCGGTATAACACGTATGCATGTAATGACAATATAATCAAACTGCAACATGTACATAATGCCGACCATGTAGCAACAGTAAATCAAGAAGGACTCGAGTGCCACCAAAACTCAAAACCAAGCAGTGCACATGATCTGGCAACCAAATGTACAAGACAATTGAAGAACAACAACGATGACGAACCAGAAAACAAATCCACTACTATACGTATACCCACATATATGTGCATATATGCACGTATATACGAAACTTATAAACCAAATGGCACAAACATATGCAATTGTACCAGACTCAAATGCCTTCAAGCATGTGCAGGCATGCTATCAAACATGATCAACTAACCAAGCAGCATGTACACATAAGTGCAGCAGTGCTAACAACCAAGGAATAATTCAATTCGAGTGAAGCTACTGCAGTTTAAAACTAAGACCATGAAATCAAGAATGGAACTCAAAATCCAACTGTACATTGAAACTGTAATTGGCGAAATACTAGACTTCAACTAGTGTACAACTAGATACTAGACTCGACTAAGAAAACTGCAACGCTACTGCTTCTACAACATCAAGTCAGAACCATGGTGGCAATGACAGGATGACAAAATCATTCCAAGTGACCCACTGTACAAGGGAATAAAGATACACAATGAAACACGTACTCGAGGCAATAAAACACTCCCGATCTAGTGAAACAGTAGCAGCCAGCAAGTGGCACAGCGAGTTCGAAAAAAGACAGAGAAGATTTCAAAGCATTTATCAGTTAAAACCAAATCAGGCAGCGGTTTTGAACCGACATGCCAAGGTCTGAAAATCACTTCGTTGAAAATTCACCAAATCAGCTACGAATAAAAGCCAACATGATAGAGTGAATGCAAATGCAAATGAACTCATCAGTGAACCATGCCATACCCTACCAGTACATCAACTACCAGAGCACCTTAATACCAACAGAGAGGACAGAGGTAGAATCACTACAGTATGCACATAACAATTACAGAGGTCGAGGCTAAAACTAAAGCATCCCAGACTCATAAACCAGACTCGACAAGCATACATGAAGGCATAAATGAAAGTATCACTTAAGAGCAAGACAGAGAACCAGTGCAACTGTATTACATAAGCACAATCTCAAGAAACAAGTTCACTGTAAAAGCTAAGAAATAGGCAGCAACAAGTATCATATCAACTTTGATATCAAAACTCAAAGCAAAACAATTGCAGCAGTAAAAATCAAACCAAGTCAGTGCAGCATAGAAGAAAATGGCAACTAACAAATCTCAAAGTCTGGTGATGCAAACAGTGAATAGCATGGCAATGTCGAATGCAGGAACCAGTGAAGCATTTGTGTCGAAGCAAAGCAATTGCCAACAGGGAAGTAAAATCAGGAGACAAAGCTCAAAGTCAAAGATTAGAAATAAACATGTTTGAAGTCGAAGAATCCAATGTAGACGCAAACCAAGTCGTGAAATATACAAAAGTCAAGTGATAAAATTCATGTTTAAAAAGTCAAGTGCCGAAGTCCAGATGTAACAGAGTTGATGCCAGAGAAATCCAATTCAAAACTCAAGTGCGTAAAAATCAACAGATGCTTGAATTAGATGCGAGTGAGAAGTCACTCACCTTTGTCTCGAAGCAAACTGAAACAACCAAGCGCTCGAGAATTGGAGCGATCGTCAAAGCCAACCTCGCACGCTCCTTCAAACGATTTAACAACAAGAGGCGCCTTCATTCGAACGAGACTAGATTGAGCAGCCGCGAGGGAAGTGAAGTCACCATCGATTCTCACGAGCCCTAGCTTTGAGGACGAGCAGGAAGAAGATCGAGCCGCCACTTATTTTTCTTCCGTGTTTCGATTTTTAGGGTTCGAATGAGGAAATCAAAGGAAGGGGGTCGTGTCGAATTGGAATATGAAGGGGACGACGTCGAGAATTTTAAAGGAACTGGGCCGAGATTACTTTATAAAGCCCATCAACACTTAACCAATTATCAAAAGAATTTCAAACTGATTTCAATTTCAACTACAATTTATCATTACTTAAATCGTTAAATGCCGATTATAAATAGAAGTTAAATCCCAGGTTGTTACAGACTCCCCTCCTTATAAAAATTGCGTCCCCGCAATTTTCATAATTAAGGGTGTCAATAACAATTATTTTTCTAACATAAACTGGTTAAGCTAGAAAATAAAAGTCAGGAATACAAACGCCAAAGAAATCTTTTAGTTCCATAAAATAATTTCACAAATTCTCAACAAAGTCTAATTATCAAAAGATAATCAGAAGACAACAAAACTGAATAATTGTAATTTCAGCAATATTCAATTCTCAATCAGATAATCGAAAATACAGAAATCACAAAACAGCAATATCTAATTATCGATACGATAATTAGAAACAGTAAAAATCTAATTATCAACAAAAGATGATTAGAAAGCACAAACCACAATTTGCAAAACTACAATTATCTAGTTATCTAACAGATAACAGAAAACGCGAACTTCATAAGCAGCAAACTCTAACTATCAACAAAGATAGAGAGAAAACAGCAATTCAATAAAAATCAGCATAATCTAGATTCAATTAGAGACTAGAAAATCTCGTATCAATAAAATCAGCAAACATCTAATTATCTAAACGATAGTCAGAAAACAAATCAACAATTATCAAATTATCAATTATCTACTTATCAAAAACGACAACAAATATTCAATTATCAAAAACGATAATCAAATTTCAATTCACAAATATTCGATTATCAAAAACGATAATCAAATCTCAATTCAACAAATATTCGATTATCAAAAACGATAATCAAATTTCAAATCACAAATATTCGATTATCAAAAACGATAATCAAATTTCAATTCACAAATATTCGATTATCAAAAACGATAATCAAATTTCAAATCACAAATATTCGATTATCAAAACGATAATCAAATTTCAATTCAACAAATATTCGATTATCAAAAACGATAATCAAATTTCAATTCACAAATATTTGATTATCAAAAACGATAATCAAATCTAAATTCAGCAAATATTCGATTATCAAAAACGATAATCAAATTCCAAATCACAAATATTCGATTATCAAAAACGATAATCAAATTTCAATTCACAAATATTCGATTATCAAAAACGATAATCAAATTTCAAATCACAAATATTGAATTATCAAAAGTGATAATTCGAAACAACAATTATCCGATTATCAAAAACGATAATCAGAACTCATATCAACAAACATCTAATTATCACAAGCGATAATTAGAAACAACTAATATCCGATTATCAAAAACGATAATCAGAACTTATATCAACAAATATCTAATTATCACAAGCGATAATTAGAAACAACTAATATCTGATTATCAAAAACGATAATCAGAATCTCAAATATTTAATTATCGATACGATAATTAAACCTCATAACATCAGATATCTAATTACCTGCAGATAATTAGAAACAACAAATATCTAGAAATCAATTAAGAAGACTAGAAAATCAACATAAAAGCTTAGATCGATCCCATCAGATGGCGAGTTTTTAATTCGCCGCACGTGCATCTCATATGGCCGAAGCCTACCAAGTACTCAACATAATTTTTGGCGCCCAACAAATGACCCGAAGGTCCGCAGAGTGACCCGAAGGTCTAGTACTGGTATTTGACCCGAAGGTCCTCATATGACCCGAAGGTCCATCATAGTGGCTCGAAAGCACACGAAAGCATCAAATATTTCAATTAACGAGTCCGGAATTAACCGAAATAGCAAACGCACATGTCCCATACCACGTGTTTTACTAAATCGTTTGATTCTCTTCATCATTTCCTTGAAAGTGCAAAATTCATCAAAATCATCAAAACAACAGATATTCAATTAGCGAGTCCGGAATTAACCGAAATAGTAAAAGTGTGGTTCCATACTCCGCACTTTTGCTAAATCGTTTAAATCTCTTCATCGTTTCCTTGAAAGTGCAAAATTGTGTATTTTGTAAAAATACACTTTACATTCTCAAACGGACATGTCCGGAATTAAGCGAATCAGTAAAAGAAAGGGGTCATAGTCCTCGATTTTGCTGAAACATTTAAATCGCTTCCTCATTCTTTTGAAAGCGCAAACCGTAAAATTTCTGAAAACAATTTTTATTTATTTTATAAAATAACAATTCACATTCTCAACTGGACAAGTCCAGAGTTAAGCGAATCAGTAAAAGAAAGGGGTCATAATCCTCGATTTTGCTGAATCGTTTAAGTCGCTTTCTCATCCTTTTGAAAGCGCAAACTGTTAGAAATTTATAAAACAATTTTCATTTTAAAACGATTTTCCAATCACGTGATTAAAGCAGCAAATCAGTAACAATTTCGATAAAGGAATTGTACTTCTCAGAATACCGTAAAATCGGATCTCAAAATCAGCATTGCGGAATAACCGCTTGAAAATCCACTTTTAAAACTTGACGGTTACTGAAGTCAAAGCGACAGTAATTTTTAAACGTCAAAATCTCATCAAAATAATTTACATCGAAAGGTAATATCAGTGAATTTTCATTCATCAAAATGCCACAAAACACCGTGCTTCAAAAATTTAGCATTGGTGTAAAAATCTCGTTATATAAATAACGGCAACCAAATACGTTTCATAACCAAGCATCGGTTCAACGTAAAATTAATGCAGTAACGTGCAATTTATATTTGCACGCACACTACAATATAAACAAAGAAATTATTCTAATGTATCTTCAATGAAGATAATTTAAAACAGCAAAAATCTGATCACTCTATGATTAGCATAAAAGAAAACCAGCAAAGATCTCGATAAAAATCACATAACGGCAATTGGTTCGAATCCTCAATTCGGATTCGAAATTCTCAAAGAAACAAAATAATTACAGCTATGTAAATAACCAATGAAATTTATTTCAATTTCTAAATCAAATAGATTATCAGTTGTACTCAGCGAAGACAGTTTCACTGTTTGCGCTGCGCACTCTGATAAACAGTACTCAAATCAATCAAATCATCAGAACACAAATTCACTTTTTATTTTTAAATAATGATATTTAAAAACTTTCATCAAAATTTCAAAACTTTAGTTTTGACTCAAATCACAAATAAAACATCGACTAATAGTTGTAACACATGTTCCATCCAAGTTATGTTTTATATTATGTCCATAAACCCCAAGCTCTGATACCAACTGTAACGCCCCACCTCTATGCTCATAATAACAAAGAGTATTAAAAGAAATACTGTCTATTATTACAAAGAATAAGGCTGGATAGGAGCGGCCATCCGTAGTTGGCCTTACACTAGTATTGGTTACCTCGATAGGAGTGGTATATACTTTTCATTTTTCATCTTATTTATTTACTCCCATCGACATACCCAATTATCAGTATAAACAAACTACAATGGTTCATAATAGTTTAGGACATTAGATATAATAATAACACAGATAATATAAATGCGAAACACAGATAGAAACAAAAGTCTCATATATATATATATATAACTGATGTCAGTTACAATATAGTTGACACAATACATATGATACAACTACAACTGTCGACTCAAGAAGTTATATATACAAGTACATTATCAACTAATATACATGAATACATATCTTCCTATACAAAGACACTACTTCTACAAAACGACGAAAACCACTCCATAAGATATAAAAAGTCTTCATAGCCCGAACAACAACTCAAAGTAGGAAATCTACAACCAGAAATAACTCGGGTCTGACCCGAGTATTACATTCAAAAGAAAATAATACACGGGTCAGTCTAATTCAAACTCAGTTATTAATGCATAGAAGCAATAATAATCAAATAACAATTAGACGACAGTCACAAAAATCTCGTATATCCAACTCTCGATACGAGAATTGGATAACGGCAGATATAACACTAAACAGTGTTAAACGACAAATCAACAATCCAAATCAAAATACAAATCCAAAGTATTGAATTTAACCAACGAAACAATTCAACAAATCGAAACATCAATCTAAAACTGTCAAATCTGATAGGGCTGCAGTACACGCACGCGTGTACTGCCTTGCCACTATCGCATGAGATATACAAAAGCTCAGTGAAAGTCACAAATGATCACAAGGTCAAACCCCGAAATCGGGTTCAACTCAAGTGGTATAACAACTCAAGTGAATTCGATAACGAATCCAAAGTAGACACTATCGAGCCAAAGTCAACAAACAACTAAATTCATTCGAACAATTGTAGACGACAAAATCACAAATCTGACCAAAGTGCAAAAGTGATAATCAGTGCACCTGAAGATCGAATGCCACAATGCCACTACAGATGCAACCAGGTTCAATAAATTAAATTTCAGTTAACACAAAAACACAAAGGCACAGAGGTGCTCGAGACAACCGAACTAACTATCAAACGACAGCGGTACAATACCAACATACAAGACCACAAGATGAACCACAAACAGCCCGCTTGAAAATATGCTCTGTCACAAACTATAACCGGTATAATAGAAAATATGCTCTGTCACAAACTATAACCGGTATAACACGTATGCATGTAATGACAATATAATCAAACTGCAACATGTACATAATGCCGACCATGTAGCAACAGTAAATCAAGAAGGACTCGAGTGCCACCAAAACTCAAAACCAAGCAGTGCACATGATCTGGCAACCAAATGTACAAGACAATTGAAGAACAACAACGATGACGAACCAGAAAACAAATCCACTACTATACGTATACCCACATATATGTGCATATATGCACGTATATACGAAACTTATAAACCAAATGGCACAAACATATGCAATTGTACCAAACTCAAATGCCTTCAAGCATGTGCAGGCATGCTATCAAACATGATCAACTAACCAAGCAGCATGTACACATAAGTGCAGCAGTGCTAACAACCAAGGAATAATTCAATTCGAGTGAAGCTACTGCAGTTTAAAACTAAGACCATGAAATCAAGAATGGAACTCAAAATCCAACTGTACATTGAAACTGTAATTGGCGAAATACTAGACTTCAACTAGTGTACAACTAGATACTAGACTCGACTAAGAAAACTGCAACGCTACTGCTTCTACAACATCAAGTCAGAACCATGGTGGCAATGACAGGATGACAAAATCATTCCAAGTGACCCACTGTACAAGGGAATAAAGATACACAATGAAACACGTACTCGAGGCAATAAAACACTCCCGATCTAGTGAAACAGTAGCAGCCAGCAAGTGGCACAGCGAGTTCAAAAAAAGACAGAGAATATTTCAAAGCATTTATCAGTTAAAACCAAATCAGGCAGCGGTTTTGAACCGACATGCCAAGGTCTGAAAATCACTTCGTTGAAAATTCACCAAATCAGCTACAAATAAAAGCCAACATGATAGAGTGAATGCAAATGCAAATGAACTCGTCAGTGAACCATGCCATACCCTACCAGTACATCAACTACCAGAGCACCTTAATACCAACAGAGAGGACAGAGGTAGAATCACTACAGTATGCACATAACAATTACAGAGGTCGAGGCTAAAACTAAAGCATCCCAGACTCATAAACCAGACTCGACAAGCATACATGAAGGCATAAATGAAAGTATCACTTAAGAGCAAGACAGAGAACCAGTGCAACTGTATTACATAAGCACAATCTCAAGAAACAAGTTCACTATAAAAGCTAAGAAATAGGCAGCAACAAGTATCATATCAACTTTGATATCAAAACTCAAAGCAAAACAATTGCAGCAGTAAAAATCAAACCAAGTCAGTGCAGCATAGAAGAAAATGGCAACTAACAAATCTCAAAGTCTGGTGATGCAAACAGTGAATAGCATGGCAATGTCGAATGCAGGAACCAGTGAAGCATTTGTGTCGAAGCAAAGCAATTGCCAACAGGGAAGTAAAATTAGGAGACAAAGCTCAAAGTCAAAGATTAGAAATAAACATGTTTGAAGTCGAAGAATCCAATGCAGACGCAAACCAAGTCGTGAAATATACAGAAGTCAAGTGATAAAATTCATGTTTAAAAAGTCAAGTGCCGAAGTCCAGATGTAACAGAGTTGATGCCAGAGAAATCCAATTCAAAACTCAAGTGCGTAAAAATCAACAGATGCTTGAATTAGATGCGAGTGAGAAGTCACTAACCTTTGTCTCGAAGCAAACTGAAACAACCAAGCGCTCGAGAATTGGAGCGATCGTCAAAGCCAACCTCGCACGCTCCTTCAAACGATTTAACAACAAGAGGCGCCTTCATTCGAACGAGACTAGATTGAGCAGCTGCGAGGGAAGTGAAGTCACCATCGATTCTCACGAGCCCTAGCTTTGAGGACGAGCAGGAAGAAGATCGAGCCGCCACTTATTTTTCTTCCGTGTTTTGATTTTTAGGGTTCGAATGAGGAAATCAAAGGAAGGGGGTCGGGTCGAATTGGAATAGGAAGGGGACGACATTGAGAAATTTAAAGGAACTGGGACGAGATTACTTTATAAAGCCCGTCAACACTTAACCAATTATCAAAAGAATTTCAAACTGATTTCAATTTCAACTGCAATTTATCATTACTTAAATCGTTAAATGCCGATTATAAATAGAAGTTAAATCCTGGGTTGTTACAGAGGGTGAGAAGAAAGAAAGAAGAGAGAAGAAGAGAAGAGAAGAAGAAGAGAGAAAACGAACCATAACAATACAGAATAACATATAATATAGATGAATAATCTTTATAAAAGAGAAAATATAATATACATACATCAATCTGAGTACACAAAAAGTAATCATCAGCTTGGACAGTTATAATAACCTGTACTCACCAATGCTGATAAATTACAAAAACCACAATGCAGCGGAAAAATAAACAAATACGTGTATACAACATGAAGATCTCCAGCTCGCCTATTGAAGCTCCAAAAGCACCAAATCTAAACATGTAAATATACTCAGTCTGACCTGAGCATTAAAAAGGAAGAACATCCAGATCAGTCTGGTAAACCAGCGTGAGAAAACACATCTCAACTGATTTTATTTTAAAGTTTATAAAATCGTTCTTTTATCAAAACAAAGGTATCTCGTAAGACACGCCCACACATAAACACGGATGGGTTATTTTCGTACGATAACCAAAACATTTCAGATCAAATTCTCTTATATTATAATAGTGTTTATTGCACGAATAATAATTAATCATAGCTGAAATTGTTACATTATTAAATTCCATTATAATAGGTTTACAAACAAAATGGCAGGCACCTAGTGGATATTGGATTCCATACAAATGACATGGTAAGGGACTACCTTCCGTATAGTACACCTCTAGAGGGATGCACCTAGGGAGCATATACTGCCCGCCTAAACCAACACAAGACTGGCCTACCCCTTCTTGGATAGTACCGAATATGTCATCATCCCAGTCGTTACCGACCATTAACGGGTACCCGAGTCATACATTCACCACATACTTAGACATGTGTAGAGTAAATCTAGAAGGATGATGACATCTCCTAATGGGAGCGACCCACATAGCCTTGCCGCTTCTACCCTGTTTTAGTCATTTCCTGGGGTGTGAGGCCAAAAGAGGTATCGAATACCTTTCACATATCACATCATCATCATCTATGAATGCCACATTACCATTTCCATTTACTACTAATTGCCTTCCACAAAAATACCCTTGAGCTCGAACATTTCAAGGAGGGTGACATGCTAAGAGAAGTTGCCTTCTCCGCCACCATAGATTTAGGTTTGTAAAAACCAATGTACATAATCTTAGTAATGCAATGTCAGACATCCATCCATACAAGTTGTCCAGGAAACGGACAAACCGAAGGTACTTTCCTACCACATCCTATCAGGAAATCCTTAGGATTAGTAGCGAATAGTCCTTGCATTGGATATTTCATAATGAAGAGACTACTACTACTATACGTATATTGGGATTTGAACACCAAACGATCAACAAGCAGTCCTTCACTATGAAAATCCTAAATATCAATACCATCAACAAACCTGCACAATCGTCGCATATAGGTTAGTCCGAAGTGGTTTTCGGATAAACCGATCCCGGTCTCTTCGCACCAACAACGCAAAAGCATTACTCAACCTCATACAGAAACCAAGTCTCATAAACTTATCATGTTTCCAACTTTCAGCTTGCTATCCTTCAGCCAAGAAGAAAGCTCAGTGGATTGGTGTAATCACTCCGCACTACTCGAATCAATATCCTTTACACCCAACGATAATCAAGTCTACACAAATGACTACGTACTACGTGTATGAATAAATAGTTTCCACATCAAGTCGAGAAACTAAAATGGCCAAAAAATGTAATTTAGCACCTAATCAGTCACTAGGCCTGATTTATTAATCTTTTATTTATTAAATCACTTTTCCAAATTTATTACTTCAAATTATCTTTAATATAAAAAGATATATTCTCAAAACCATTTCAATATTTCAACATTTGGAAAACATTTCATAAACTTATTTTAATATTAAGTGAATTCACAACTTATTGTATTTTCAAACCATTTAAACTCCATTTTAAAATATCACTTTCCAAAACATTCATTTTAAGGATTTTTCACTTTGAAAGCATAAATATATTTCCTTTTATAAAAATCCATATTTAGCTTATCAAATTAAATTGATTTCACATTTATAAAACAATATTTATAATTCACATTTCTATTTTATAAAAGCTTCCATTTATAAAATTCTTTTATTAACCAATTTCCCATTTATCTCATTTATATATCAAAATCCCATTTTATAAATCTCTTTATCTACAACATCCCTTTTATAACTTCATTACTTTATAAATCTTATTTACTTATAAGATTCATTTATAACTTCATTTTAACACTTATAAATTTCGTTTATAATTCCATTACTTTTATTCACTAAATATCAATTTTATAAATCTTATATATACCATTTATAATAAGTTGAAATTTCTCAATTTAACTTATTTTAAAAAATAGTTAACTTCATATTTCAAAAAACATACTTAAGTATATTTCTCAAAGCCATAATTTTTATAACATAAAAATTATAACTTTTTATTCATTTAAAATAAATTCATTTCTTTAACAATTCAAAAATTATTAAAACATATATATTTTCAAAATCACTTTGAAATCCTTTTTAAATTGAAATCATCATTTTAATATTTTAAATTTCCAAAAATATGTCCCAATGCTGCAACAGTACTAAATAAGGGGATTTACATCAATAATAGCAAACATAGCATCCATCACATCAAACATCACATAATACAGCATTTATAACAATATGTGTAAATAAATATCAACAACGGTGAGGAATCCAGTTGGATCCCTCTAACCTGTAACCTGCAACAAATATACATATGAGAAAATATGTATAATGTCTGCTTCGAGGCAGACGTGCATACAAAGGGTCATCCGCTCATACATGGGAACGTATAGGGTCTCATCCGCTAAAATATGTGGGAATATATCCAAACCAACTAATATATATATATATATATATAATATCATATATCATCCAAAAAATCATCAATCATCGTAAATAAAATTTATTCTCACTTATGTAAAAATATAAATGAGACGAAGAGAGTGAGTTTTACTCACTTTGGTTGAAGTCGTCGTTGCAGCGTTTTATTTGGAATAAAATTAAACGAGCGTTTAATTTTACACAAAATTCTTACGAGCTCCAGAACGATCCAATCCAACTCCATTGCCTAGTATTTTCTGTAACGAGCGCAACGCAACTCGTTTCGTCTGAATCGGACCTCGTTTGAAGAATTTATGCAATTTATAAGATTAAATGATTTTAATAATAAGATTAATTACATAATTAACGAATAAATTATCGTTAATCACCCTGGGTTAAACTAAACCCATGTCTTTCTTTTGCGTATGTTTCTAGATCGAAGAACCCATCATCATCGAACGTTGACCGCTCCTTCCCATCGCCGTAGACTTCCGGAGCACCATCCACCGCCACCCCTATGCGCGCCACAGCCCCACGCTCCTCCAACCAAAGTCCGGCCCACCACCTCGTTGCCAGGGATGAGAAAATCGTCAATAAACAATGCACAAACGCGGCCCAAATCTGGCCTCTATGACGCTCCATTTCCGATCATGACCGTTGGATAACAAGATCTTGTCGAGCTCTACATTATTCATTTCGGAATCAAAGCCTGATATCGCTGGATTAAGAGAGATTGGAGGAGAAAGACAAATGATTTTCTGGTCGTTCGAATATTTAGTGGCGGCTGCCCTATTAGGGCTAGGGTTTTTGCAAATGAAGGTCCTTATATAGATAACGTTTTAAAACACTATTCACGCGAAATATTTCCGAACTCCAAACGAAGCGTGTCGCCTGGCGTTCATAATGTTTTTACCCTATTCCAAACACAATGGAGTATGTATCGGAGGCCAATTCCATCATATACAAAAGAGAGGTTTTCAAAATCGATTTATTTTAACTAAAATTACTTAAATAAATTTTTATGAGTTTCAGCTTCGCACGACCAAACTGTAAGTCCGATCTCCACGAAAGTTTGAATCCTATAATAACATACTATTACAGATCCAATGAAACTAGTTTCGTCCAATTATGAGACTGTGTCCCGAATGGCTATTTTTACACTTATTAATTAAATATTAATTTCTAAATTATGTTCATTCATTTTTATTAAATTCCAGATTCAACTATTCAACTGATTTAACATATAAAATTCACTTTTCAATATTTAAAATCAATTAAATATTCTAAATTCAAACGACTGAAAAACTGGGTCGTTACATAAGGGACTAACTTCCATATAGTACATCTCTAGATAAAATGTACTTGGTTCAGACCCTGAACTGTGTCTACCCCAGCGAACACAAAATTGGCCTACCCCTGAACTTGGATAGTATCGAATATTTTCATCACCCAGGTTGTTCCCAACCTTTATAGAGAGATCTCATGCACAACCAAATCCATAATATGATAATCTAAAAAGGTGATGACATACCCTTATGGATGCGACCCACATAGCCCTGTTGCATCTCCCACGTTTTAGCGTTTTCCAAGGTATGAGGCTTGAGGCAACGATTTACGTTATTTTAGCACTTCCCTCTTGGAATGCTAACACTGCCTTCTAGGTAGAAATGCAATGCCAGCATTCATTCGTACAAGTTCGTTCTAGGTCTGAACAAAACCATGGGCACTATCTCTACTACATCCATTTTGGAATCATCCTCAGGATTAGTATCAAGTAGCCCTTGCACTTCAAAAAACTCTATCTTCGATCATCTTCAATATGTCTTCCATTCGAACACTCATATTGGTTCAAAGTGATTTTTGGATAACATATCCGATCCCGGTCTCTCCGAACCAACAACTGATAATTTTTGGTTGACTCATTCCCGGTTCTTTCAGAAGTAAGTGGACTATACCAGAGTTTCAAAGGATCTCTAATATATCCCTTAATGCTAGAGACGTTTCACCTAAATGAGTTCTCCCGATGGAACCCAAACTGTATGAACACGCGAAGCTTTGATTAACTTCCTTAGTCAAAACTGGTGAAGATTTGATAGTTAGTTATTTTACTATCAAATAAACAAACAACAATAATTCAGAGATTAATTGCCCATGGAAACTACTAAGCCTTAAAATAAATCTTTCATTTATTTTAATCTCTTTCCAAAATAATTATCAAAATATTATACTTACCTCACCGGCATAAGTATATTCACAAAACATTGTGAAAGAATTCTTATTTCAAAATCATATTAAAAAGATTAAAAAAATGTTATTTAAGAAAAGACGGAGGATAACCTTAAACATTATTCCTTCATTGTTAAGTATGAAACGAATGTTCCATACCACCAAAATTAAGAAGGTTAGTTTAAGGAAATCAAATCTCAAATTCTTATATAAACTTCTTCGATAAATCTCTTTTAAATAAATCTCTTTCATTTTACGAAATCTCCATTATGTAAATTCCTAAATCCATTTATAAAACTTCTTTATAAATCTCCAAGTTTATTTATAAAACTCATTTATAAATACTCAAAATCGTTTATAAAACTTCTCCCAAATTTCAAGATCTCTTTAAATTTATAAACCCTTTTTATAAGCTTTCCTTATTTAAAACAAAACTTCTTTAATAAACTTTAATCAATAAAGTTCCTTTGATAAACAATTAATTATTTAAAATTGTAACAACCCAACCTTTTTGACCAACGAAAGTCGACATTGAACACTACCATTATGTTCCAATGTCGTGCATCTAATCGACAAAAGGGCAGATTGTCAGAGTAAATAAAAAAGAAAAGAACGGAGAAAATCAGAATCTCACAGCAGAATCGACAGTATATAATATAATAAGAACAGTAAAAACTGTCATTCCAAAATACATAGTACATCAGAGTTAAAAACAAACCTTATCGGCTGGACAATTTTAAAATCCTGACCTTACAATTGCTGAAAGGGATACTATATAATACAATGAAAAATAAAACACTACGATAGGCGAACCTCAAGGTCCTCTCCCAGATCTCTATAACACCAAGGACAACCTGGGAAAATACTCGGTCTAACCCGAGCATTATTGTAACGACCCGGAGTTTTCGATCCCGAAAATTCTAGATAGTTAGGGAAAAGAAGAAAGAGGTAGAAGAAGAAACAGAAACAAAACACAGATTCTCACATTCGCAGCGGATCAAAATATAATATCAAATAATAACAGTTATATAAAAGAAAACTGTATCTGTCAATTTACATTTATTTACATCAGAGTTACAACCAATCATATATAAACTGGATAGTATGACAACCTGTCCCCGAAATACAAACAATAATATACACAGCGGAATACTCCATACGTTTCTGTCATCCAGCTCGCCTCCTGAGCTCCAGAACATCCTAACCTGAAAATCTGTAATACTCGGTCTGACCCAAGCATTACATCAAAGTAACATTCGGGTCAGGCTGGAAACCAGCGTGAGTAAATCCATCTAACATGGAATACAAAAGTATACAACTTATGTGAACCCGGGGTAACTTATATAAATTTACAACTTCACAAGTGGTTATAGACATCACTTATTTCACACATCAATTTCTAAGTACCAAAACTTAGATTAAATGGTTCAATTCACTTAATTCATTCTATTCCAGCCTATTGATTTCACATGTCAAATCTATATAGAATTATTATAGATTATAAATCGAAGTGGTTTCGGGTATTAACTAATACCGGACTCATGTCTCTTCGAATCCAATGTCATCTTAACCCAAGTTATTCAAGTGATTAAATTTTAAATATAGGATGCCAACTTTTACATAGTAATTCATCACTGATAGATAACCTCATTATCATAGTTCAAACCAAACATATTATATCACAAATTATTTCATACCAGAGATATCAACCAATTCAAGGCATTTAACATCATTCAATCATTCATAAACAAGATTGATCACTTCCCAAATAATTTAATCCATCTCTATTTAAATTAACAACTAACTTTAATTACCTAGATTACCTTTACTTAACATTAATTAATTACAACTAATTAATTGATCATCCTTTAATTATCCATAATTACCGATTAATCAATCCTTAATTACCATTTGATTAATCCTTAATTACCCTCGATTAATCTTTCATTATAGACTAATCATCCTTTAAGTATTAATTAATAAAACCTAGTTATTAATTAATAAAACATAATTCCACTCAGAAATTAACTACCCTTAATTACTTCATTAATTAAACCAACTCCTTGATTAATTACGTTAATTTATCCTTTAATTACACTGAGTAATTAACACTTGATTACTTATTTAATCAATCATTAATCCTTAATAAATTACTTAATTAATTAACTACTAATTATTAATTAATTAACTTTAATTATCTAATTATTAAATCTTAATTACAAATTAATTAAACCCTTAATTAATTAATTTATAATTCTTAACTATTAATTACTTAATTAATAATTTAAAATAATTAATTACACTTTATTTAATTATCAAAAAACTTAATTACTTTTAAGATAAACATTATCTTTGTTAATTACTTAATCGTATCATCAAAACATTTACCCTTAATTAACACTTAACTTTATTTATAAAAATAATTAAGTTTAAAATATCTTTAAGTTTTAACAAACTTAAATTAACAACCTACAATTTCTTAATTAAAGTTTAAGAGACATTTATAAGAGGAAGAATTTATTTAAGAAAGGGTTAAAACAATTTCATTTTTAAATTCCAAAGAAACTTTATTAAATCAGGTTTTAAAAATTTGATTTCTTCTGGCTTCGGGTTAAACCCGATGTTAACTTGACGCTGACTTCGAGTTCTCTTCTTCCCCTATATATATTTTTTAAAAGTTTAAACTGTTATGCTAATAAACACATGCGAGCAACCTGATAAAAGACCCGAGTAAAACCATCCCTTCTCCGATCATAAACTCGAGAACACATCGTTCAAAACACCAAATTGTTCACACGACCAAACTGTGCACGTGCACCCACCGCCGGCGATACTCCGGCACCTGAGACTACCATCAACAAGTCTACAATCGATCCTTCTTTCAATCTCAACAGCCAGTCACCCAAAACGATCACGAGAACGAAAAACAAAAAAATCGAGCTTCCAAGAATAAAACACTCCGACCATCGATCGTCTCGTTTAGGCGATGCCATCCACCAGAGCATCACAACCTCCGGCCACACCTTGCTGATCCTCCACGCCACCATTCTCCTGAATCCCGTGCAACTCGATCAACTAGAGATGACCCAGTCATCTCGTTTCCGACCACGACAAATAAAGATTATTAAACCCTAGTCCAACTAAATTCCAACACCACGAAAATTGATCGCTTCTTTCACCATTTTCCCCCACTTTGCCAGTTGTCACCCTAGCTTCGATCGAAATCTCAACATCTAATATATCGTCGATCGCCAGAAAATGATAAAAACCCATTTCCTGTTCAACTGCGATTTGCTCTTTGGGATAATTTGAATAAGTATTTTTGAAAGTAATTGAAAGTTAGTATTTTGGGAAGTAAAATTTTGAATGGAATGTGTTTACATTGGGATAATTAGGAGGAAATCGTTTCGATTAGTTTTGTGATAATTTGAATAATCTTCTAAGTGACGATTAGATGTTCGCTTACGCGAATGTTGTGGAATGCTTAGCAAATTATTATCTTTATCATTGTGCGATCGAAATGAGTTCAAATCCGATGAACACAAAGTGATTTTTAATAAATAAATCGTTTGAAGTTATTATATATAAAAATATATGTAGTATGCTTTCAAAGATGAGTTTTGAAATTAAAAACCGAGTATTTAATTTTTAAGTTCACTTAAAGGGAATTAGTTTTAAAATAAAAAGTATTTTTGATAAGAGATCACTTTGATAAATGAGATTTTACCCTTAGATAAAAAGGGATGAATTAGTAACAGGTAAATAGGGTTAAATTGAATAAGAAGGTTTTGATAAACATTGTTTTATTAAAACTATACCTTTTTATTTAAAATATCTAAGTAGTGTAAACTACTTGTTGATTGGGTCAACCCATAAATATCTTCCATTTTAACACTCTAAATTGAAGAGGTCAAGAGGTTTAGAGCCGTAAAGGCAATTTGTAGTTGTTCTGATCGAGCCGCGCAAAGGAGAAGCTGCTAAAATTTTACATAAAATTTTGATATTTAATTAATAAGTTTAATAACTCATTTTAATTAATAGTTTTAAAATTAAGGGTTTGGAAGCATTTTCTTCCTTAGGAATTTCGGGGACGAAATTCGTTTAAGGGGGGAGAATGTAACAATCCAAAATTTTGGTCGTTTGATTTTAAATGTTTAATTAATTTTAAATATTTAAATAATTGGACTTAGAGTTTAATAACTTATAATTCACATATTATAATCATTTAAAATTTGAATTGTGAATTAAATCTAAATTAAATGGATTTAATAATTTTATTAACTCCTTTTACTCAATAAATATTATTAATGAATTCAATATGTAGATTTATTTACAAAAATAAATAGATCGGATAAATATCGATAATTGGATTGAAAATATAAAATGATATTTGAATTTGTGAAATTATCATTCTGGGCCACTGTCTCAGATTTTGATGAAACTAGTTTCATTGGATCTGTAATAGTGAATTATAATATGCCATCGAATTTCTGGCAATCAGATATATCATTTAGTCGTGCGAGTTCGAAATGCATAGAAATTAATTTCGGAAATTTATAATATAAATGGGTTTGAAAATCTATCTTTTGTATATAATCGAATTAAGAGTCAAGACTAGTTCCATTGTGTTCGGAATAAGGGTATAACATGTAAAACGCCAGGCGGCACGTCCCATTTGGAGTTCGAGATTTTCGAATGTTTAAAGCTAGATAATTTCTAATTTAAATAATATATATGTATGTATATATGTACTTCTTTATTCACCATGCTTGCCACACTTCCATAATGATGGCACATACCCTTTCAGTTACTTATATTAGCATGCAATTCAGAAGATAGTTCATTCCTTTTTTATATTTTTTATTTTCAATTTTAAAAACATAGCCATCATCCAATGGCCACCAACGATCGAAGCCAAACGAGGCCGAATCACACCTCAATCCCAACTGGAGATATGATCGGCATGGCATGTTGAGAAAGTTGACTAATCAGATCGTCCATAGGCGGAGGTAGGCACTATAGATCTGAGTTTGAAGTTCGCCGACGTTTATGGGTTTTTAGCGGCAAAGGCGGCGACTTGGAGGCCGAGACCGGTGGGGTTGGACGCGGCTGAGGGTAGGCGTTCGCTTGTGAAGTCGTGACGGTTGGAGGAGCGGCAAGACAGCAGCGATGTGAAAGGGAAGTTGGTGGTCGAGTTGTTTTAGAGGCGGCCTGGAAATTTTGAACGCAGGGGGATTATGAATTGATGATGTAATTAACGTTAATTAATTTAGTATTTTTTTAATTAATTGTTGATTGATCATTAACTCATAACTATTTCATACGAGATCGGATTCCAGGGCGGTCTGTTGCATTGTTGAAATGACCCTCCTCTTTCTACCTTAATTTCATAAGGATATTTTTTTTTACTTCATCAAAGGGAATTTAAATCAAATAGAAATCAAAATGCCATACAAGCTATTGACATAGCCACTTATTTCTTTTCGAAATAGGCAAATTAGGCAAAATCAGCAGTTCAGACGTCTAAATTCTTATGACAGGCATCTAAACTTAATCCCAGACGTCTAACTAATTATGACAGACGGCTCAGAGATCTAAAATTGAAACAGAGAGAAAAAGACATTTTGAACTAAATTCAGACATCTAAATTTTTTTGTGACAGACGTCTACATTTAACCTCAGACGTCTAAATTATTATGACTGACGTCTAAGTTTAATCTCAGACGTCTAAATTATTATGACTGACGTCTAAATTTGATCTTTATGTACATGCATATGCACATTCAATTTATATGTGTCTGGATGTCCACCTACATTCATTTGCACTTTTAAGTTTGATTTAAACTTCCTTTGAACTATCAGAGTCATTTTTTTTTCTTTCAAACAATTCAACCAGGATTCAAAACTTATTACCAATATAAATATATCAGTGCATCCCTAGTAATATACACATACATATGAGGATGTACGTGTTTATCTTGTTTAAATTCAGAGTATATTCTTTTTTGTTAAACAAGAGTATCCTGCTTGATTTGGATTCTAGCAGTTCTGACTAAAGATAATTACTATATACTTTTGAATATTTGTAACAAGTCAGTAAATCCTATGCATATCTAATTTATATGAACTTAAAATATCCACAAGAATAATTCCAGGTTTTTTTATAGCTTAACTCAGATTTTTAACCTTCCAACTTAAGGTTTTAAGTAACTTGAAATTAACTAATACAATATATGTACATATACATATCCATTTCTCAAATACAAGCATATATCATTTACAGATTTTCACCACAACACTCAAATATATATTTTCTTGCAAGAATTCAACCAAGTCTTTAGATTAATCCCAAACTTAGTACATCACTAGATTCATTTAGAACAACCAATAAATCCAAACTTTTAAGGTCATTACATAACAACCAAAACAGAACTATAAAAACTCCCCAGATTACATGCAAATATTTCATTCTAAGTTCTTATTCAATTCTAATTTAGCATGCTTATATAATCACTTTCATTAGCCACAGCAGCTTCCTATTTAGATCCAGCATTCCCTGAAAGAACATTAGAGGCTGCCCCATTTTAGATGAGACACCCCAGATGCCATAAGCAAACAAGGGTCAGATACAAGATCTGGTATGAGCAATATCAAAGACTCCATGATATTAAGTAAATGAGTGAGACATAAATATTTTGTACAAGTGGGCATATCTTCTTTGAACAATTTGCCTGACTTGTTTATGATATACTTGTGCATATATGATCAGTATTTAAGACTAATCATGTACACACATTCAACCATGCAAACATATATTTCAAATAGAAATACTCAGGAACTATCATAGCTCCAGTCCAACCATCTTAGGAATAACTCAAGTTCCTACTTCATCAATTTAAGGTTGCATTTACCAAATTAATTCCTAGCCTCATCTGCCATAAAGGAATCACGGGGACACATTGCAATAAAATAATTCACAATATTGCACAAAGATCTCAGGGCTTAAACAAACCATGTGCCAACTTGCATACTTCAAATATGACAAGCATTCCAGCAGTCTTCTTGGCTCACAATCCTTAGTTTATTTTACTAAGTGTTCATGTTTAATCCTATCGTGAGATAGCTAGGTGACTAAATCCCAGTATACATGAAACATTACATAGAGTTTACAAGCATAACTCAAGAACAATCTAACATTCATGTCCAGGGAAAATCATATTTTCAAGTATTTTGGCTTAAAGAAAATACAAGAATATTTACAACTGGGAATAAAGACTAGGCATGTGGGTTGTTATTGTTTCATAAGCAACCATGTTTGAACTAAATTCAAGATCTAGCTTAAACAAGATTTCTGGCTCATGGATTTTCTATTTGATCAAGGGTTCAGCACTTTTGGATATTTCCATTGCAACCTTGAATCTTTCATTTGAGCCTCAGCACTTACACAAGTGTAATGCAACTCATATACATTTTGGTTTCTATGTTTTCCATGCCATATCTAAACCAGTTACAAGTATTCTCTATTTACTTTCATGATTTCATACTTTTACCTTTCTGGGTGTAACCAAACAGAGCAAAATACTCAAACATCAAAGCAATCAAAACATCCAGAAACACCCATTAAAACATCCATTGAAGCATCCATTAAAATCATAGAAATGGAATCAAAAACATGTAGAAAAATAACATAAATCTGGCTGCCTCATAACAGGACTTAATGCCATGGGTTTAGTGAGATTACTCACTTGAATATTTCTTCTTATAAATCCAGAAAATCCCTGAGTGTATTTTCTCTTCCTTTAAAATGTTTTCTTCTTTTCCTATTATAAGTAGCACGGGTAAAACAATTTCTCTGGCCATAACTACTTATTTATAAACATATTTTTACTAGGGTTTTACTCAAGACAAAATTCCATTTCTGTCCTGGCTAGCATCATGCATTGTGTGTTTGCATTTTCTCATTTTTATCCCTAATTACCCCCGGTCATATTACCAATTAAAGGCTGCATTTTCTTTTCTTTACTTTTTCAGAAAATGGCCACTCACCTAGTCATGTTAAAAGTGTGACTACCCTATTTTATATTTTAATTATTCCTGAGAATTCCCTTTGCTATTTTTGCCTACACAAACATATTGACTTGTATTGCATTTCATGTCATTTTAATGTTATAGTTTCACTTGCTTATATATATATATACTTTTCAGTACTTAAAAATGTATATTTGTATACATATCTTATCTAGGCTTATTTAATTCCTCTTTAATTTCAGAAACATATGCACCTATATGTATACA
Source organism: Allium fistulosum (assembly GCA_030737815.1). Classification (NCBI taxonomy): domain Eukaryota; kingdom Viridiplantae; phylum Streptophyta; class Magnoliopsida; order Asparagales; family Amaryllidaceae; genus Allium; species Allium fistulosum. The sequence goes on along the minus strand of CM060906.1, from coordinate 98,172,417 downwards.
GGTTTTCAAATCCTTATAACATATATATGTATAATTTTTTTTTTGGGTTTTAAATAAAATCTGTTTACTGATTTTAAAATAAAACTTACTTTTCTTATTTTCTGGGATGATCCATATAATTCCAGAAATCAAATATCCATATCACAAAATCATGTTTGTAATGCTTTTTAATCCTTGTTTTAAATTCAAGAAATCTGGAGTTCTTCCTTGTGCCATATCAGTGTGCACGTGCACACATGCACACATACTTACACACAATTAATTCCATATATTCTTATACAAATAAATTCAGATATTTTCAAAATTCAACTAAAATAAGATTCCATGAATTTCTGGGGCATTATAATCACCCCACCTTTTTAGGAATTGTGTCCTCACAATTTTTCTCATTTTGACTTTAAACATTTCCAGATTTTATAAAATCTATCAAACATAGCATAAGCAAACAATTCAGCCAAAACAACCATACATATTTAACTTTTTAGGGATTTAGATTTTTACCTTCCACTGCAAAAAGCTTAGGGTAATCCATCTTTATCTTATCCTCTAACTCCCATGTACAATCATTAGGGTCTAGGCTCCATTGAACCTTTACCAATTTCAAAGTTTTGCTCCTCAACTTCTTTTCCTCTTTAGCTAAAATCCCCACTGGTTCTTTCTCATAGACCAAGTCAGGATTTATTTGAACTTGAGTTGGTTTCTCTAGAATTTCCTCTTTATCATGCACCCATCTCCTAAGTTGTGATACATGAAATACATTGTGCATTGCACTCATCTCTTTAGGTAGCTCCAACTTATATGCTAATGAACCTATTTTTTCCAAAATCTTGTAAGGTCCAACATATCTTGGGGTAAGTTTTCCCTGCTTGCCAAACCTCAACACCTTCTTCATAGGTGAAACTTTGATGAAAACATAATCACCAACTTCATATTCTACCTGCTTCCTCCTCATATCTGCAAACTTCTTTTGCCTATCTTGAGCTGCTGCCATTCTTCTCCTCACCAATTCAATTTTCTCTGTAGTCTCTTTAACATACTCAGGCCCTAAGACAGCCTTTTCTCCTGCTTCAACCCAACATATTGGTGACAAACATGGTTTGCCATACAAGGCTTCAAATGGTGCCATACCTATGGTGCTTTGATAACTATTGTTATATGTAAATTCAGCCAAATGGAGGTGATCTTCCCAATTACCTCCAAAGTTCAATGCACATGCCCTCAACAAATCCTCCAAAACTTTATTTATCACTTCAGTTTGACCATCTGATTGGGGGTGGTATGCAGTACTCAAGCATAACTCACTTCCCATGGCTTCTTGAAAGCTCTTCCAAAATCTGGATGTAAAGATTGTGTCCCTATCACTCACTATAGTCTTAGGGATTCCATGCAATCTTACTATTTCTCTCATGAATATTTGAGCTAGTTTAGGTGCATTTCTTTCTGCCTTCACTGGTATAAAGTGTGCCACTTTAGTCAATCTATCAACTACTACCCAAATGCTTGTGTTTCCTCTTTTTGACCTAGGCAGACCATCTATGAAATCCATAGATATATCTTCCCACTTCCACTGTGGTATACTTAGAGGTTGTAATAGGCCTGAGGGTCTTTGGGTTTCTGCTTTGACTTGTTGGCAAGTCATACACTTTGCAACATGTTTGGCCACATCAGTTTTCATCCCTCTCCACCAATAACCCCTCTTCAAATTTTGGTACATCTTGGTGCTGCCTGGGTGTATAGAATATTTGCTCCTATGATATTCATTAAGTATCTCTTCCTTCAATTCTATATCCTTTGGAACACATATTCTACCTTTATTCCTTAAGTAACCATTCTTATCAATGTGATAGTTTGCTACTTCTTCTCCTTTTTCTATTAAAGTCTTCTTTTCTAATAAATCTGGATCTCCCCTTTGCATTTTTCCCACTTTCAAAATTAAATCTGATTGCAAAGTTATCAAACTTAATTTTCCTTTACTCCCTTCTTCAATCATCTCCATGTTTACCTCACTGTTTTCCTCAATTTCCAAATCAGTAAGTAGAGATAAATTTCTAAACTCTTCTATCATTAGCATGGCTACTTTTGCATGCTGCCTGCTCAAAGCATCTGCAACCTTATTAGTTTTCCTGGAGTATAAAGTATGTCTAAATCATATGCTGCTAGAAACTCAACCCATCTATGTTGCCTCATATTCAAATCTTTTTGTGAAAAGAGATATTTCAATGCCTTATGGTCTGTGTACAAAATAAACTTAGCACCTAGAAGATAATGTCTCCAGAGCTTTAGTGCATATACCACTGCTGCCAACTCAAGATCATGGGTTGCATACTTTGATTCATGTGGCTTCAATTGTCTTGATGCATAGGCTATAACTTGATCTTGCTGCATCAATACAGCTCCTAGCCCAAAACCACTTGCATCAGTATACACAATCAAATCCTCATTTCCTTCTGGTACTTTCAATACTGGTGCATTGACTAAGGCCTCCTTGATTCTACTAAAGGCTTGTTCACATTTCTCAGTCCATATAAAGGGTTGGTTCTTTCTAGTTAGGTTGGTAAGAGGTGATGACATCTAAGAAAAATCTTTTATAAACCTCCTATAATACCCTGCCATTCCCATAAATGACCTAACTTCTCCCACTGTGCTTGGCCTTTTCCATGCTTGGATTGCCACAATTTTATTGGGATTTACAAAAATGCCTTTGGCAGATATAACATGCCCAAGGAAATGCACTTCTTCTTTCCAAAATGCACACTTAGAAAATTTTGCTTTTAAATCTTTTTCTCTTAATCTAGACAAAACAAGGTGTAAGTGATTTTCATGTTCCTCTACTGTTTTAGAATAGATCAAAATATCATCAATAAAAATCAAAACAAACTTGTCTAAATAATCCCTGAATATCCTATTCATCAAGTCTACAAAGTATGATGGAGCATTTGTCAACCCAAATGGCATGACAAGAAACTCATATAAACCATACCTAGTGTTAAAGGCTGTGTACTTAACACTTGAGTCCTCAACCTTCATCTGATGGAATCCAGATGCCAAGTCTAACCTAGAAAATATTTTTGCTCCACTAAGTTGATCAAAAAGATCATCAATTCTAGGTAAGGGGTACTTGTTTTTGATAGTGACTTTGTTTAGCTCCCTGTAATCTATGCACATTCTTAAAGTACCATCATGTTTCCTTACAAACACTACTGGAGCACCCCAGCATGAATTACTTGGTCTTATAAATCCTTTGCTTTCCAACTCTTCTAACTGTTTCTTCAATTCCTTCAACTCACTTGGCCCCATCCTAGTGGGTTTCTTAATAATTGGACTTGCTCCTGGTATTAGATTAATCTGAAATTCCACTGGTCTGTGGTGTGGAACACCCTTAACTTCTCCAAACACATCTAAGTATTTGTTAATTATGGGGATTTCTTCAATAGAAGGCTCACTGGAATCCTTACTTAAGTCAATCAAGTGATATAATTTTCTTTCCTTGGTTATTTCACACAAAATTGTGATTCTTTGACCTCTAGAATTTTGTAATGATATGGTGGATGAGTCTAAATTAATTATTGCTTTGTATTGTCTTAACCAGTCTACACCCAATATAACACCCATATTTGGGTAATTTAAAACATATAAATTGGAAATAAAAACATTTCCTCCTATGTTCAATTCCACATCCACACACATCATGTTTAAAACACTAGAACTTCCCAATGGGCTTTGCACTAACAAAGGGGTTTCAACCAGTATGCAATTTAATTTAAGCAATGCAACTAACTCATGGGAAATCAGAGAATGTGTTGCCCCTGTATCATACACTACTGATATGGGTAGGGTACAAATAAATAAAGTACCTTCCACTTGACCATGGTTTTCTGCATTAGCCTCTACTATGGATTTGCTTCTGCTTTCCAAACTTGCTAGCTTCCCTTGCTGTTTATACTCAGGGCAGTTTCTCTTGATATGTCCCTCCTTACCACATAGGTAGCATTTGAAAGCTCCTCCCTTCAATTCTGGGCACCTTGGTTTGATATGTCCCTCTTTTCCACAATGATGACATGTTATTTTTCTCTTTGTATTAGTGGTCTTAGTATCATTGGTTTTCTTGCCTTCTGTCTCCTCCTTCCTTTTGTCATAGGGATGATACCTTCCCCTATTTTTCTTATTGTTGTTATTCTTAAAATTCTTATACTTCTCCCTTTCCTTGTCATGTTGCTCAAATTTTAAGGCCAGATCAATGATTTGATCAAAAGTTTTATCTGCATATGGCAACATAGCCCTACTAAGCCCTGGGTTTAAACCCTTAATATACCTATCATTCTTTGATGCCTCATCAGCCACAAGCATAGCTCCATACTTAGACAAGTCCTCAAACCTATGAGTATATTTAGTCACATTAAAAGTTCCCTGCCTAAGTCTGATGAATTCTTCAAGCAATAGAGTTTTGGCTGATGCTGAAACAAATCTAGCTTCCAACATCTCCTTGAATTGATTCCAAGTGATCTCATTTTCATTTCTTCCAGCTATGATCACCTCCCACCAGCTTAAAGCTACCCCTTTCAGTTGTCTTGAAGCTACTTGCCTCTTCCTTTGATCATCCAATTGCATGTCATTGAAAACTCTGTCCAGTGTTCTCAACCATGCTTGAATTTCCATCACATTCTCAGTTCCTTCAAAACTCCTGCCTCCCAAATTGGAATAAGTCTTCAGTAGTTTTGAAAGTTCTTCATGTGGGTTCTCAGGCCTATGCCCAATTCCATCCCTTAAAGCCCTCATAAAGTCTTGCATATCAAGCATTTGTGGTGCACTTGATCCTGCATGGTGATGAGATCCTCTTCCTACCATGGTCTGCTAACTAAGTTCTGGGCAAATGGTATTAGTATATTATGAGTACTTCTATAATTACTATTTTCTTATCTAAATTATTTCATCCAAAACAAACAGACAAAATACATTTCTATAATACTTAGCAATCAATGCAACCAAGTGCTCAGATACCAACTGAAATGACCCTCCTCTTTCTACCTTAATTTCATAAGGATTTTTTTTTACTTCATCAAAGGGAATTTAAATCAAATAGAAATCAAAATGCCATACAAGCTATTGACATAGCCACTTATTTCTTTTCGAAATAGGCAAATTAGGCAAAATCAGCAGTTCAGACGTCTAAATTCTTATGACAAGCGTCAAAACTTAATCCTAGACGTCTAACTAATTATGACAGACGGCTCAGAGATCTAAAATTGAAACAGAGAGAAAAAGACATTTTGAACTAAATTCAGACATCTAAATTTTTTTGTGACAGACGTCTACATTTAACCTCAGACGTCTAAATTATTATGACTGACGTCTAAGTTTAATCTCAGACGTCTAAATTATTATGACTGACGTCTAAATTTGATCTCTATGTACATGCATATGCACATTCAATTTATATGTGTATGGATGTCCACCTACATTCATTTGCACTTTTAAGTTTGATTTAAACTTCCTTTGAACTATCAGAGTCATTTTTTTTTCTTTCAAACAATTCAACCAGGATTCAAAACTTATTACCAATATAAATATATCAGTGCATCCCTAGTAATATACACATACATATGAGGATGTACGTGTTTATCTTGTTTAAATTCAGAGTATATTTTTTTTTTGTTAAACAAGAGTATCCTGCTTGATTTGGATTCTAACAGTTCTGACTAAAGATAATTACTATATACTTTTGAATATTTGTAACAAGTCAGTAAATCCTATGCATATCTAATTTATATGAACTTAAAATATCCACAAGAATAATTCCAGGTTTTTTATAGCTTAACTCAGATTTTTAACCTTCCAACTTAAGGTTTTAAGTAACTTGAAATTAACTAATACAATATATGTACATATACATATCCATTTCTTAAATACAGGCATATATCATTTACAGATTTTCACCAAACACTCAAATATATATTTTCTTGCAAAAATTCAACCAAGTCTTTAGATTAATCCCAAACTTAGTACATCACTAGATTCATTTAGAACAACCAATAAATCCAAACTTTTAAGATCATTACATAACAACCAAAACAGAACTATAAAAACTCCCCAGATTACATGCAAATATTTCATTCTAAGTTCTTATTCAATTCTAATTTAGCATGCTTATATAATCACTTTCATTAGCCACAGCAGCTTCCTATTTAGATCCAGCATTCCCTGAAAGAACATTAGAGGCTGCCCCATTTTAGATGAGACACCCCATATGCCATAAGCAAACAAGGGTCAGATACAAGATCTGGTATGAGCAATATCAAAGACTCCATGATATTAAGTAAATGAGTGAGACATAAATATTTTGTACAAGTGGGCATATCTTCTTTGAACAATTTGCCTGACTTGTTTATGATATACTTGTGCATATATGATCAGTATTTAAGACTAATCATGTACACACATTCAACCATGCAAACATATATTTCAAATAGAAATACTCAGGAACTATCATAGCTCCAGTCCAACCATCTTAGGAATAACTCAAGTTCCTACTTCATCAATTTAAGGTTGCATTTACCAAATTAATTCCTAGCCTCATCTGCCATAAAGGAATCATGGGGACACATTGCAATAAAATAATTCACAATATTGCACAAAGATCTCAGGGCTTAAACAAACCATGTGCCAACTTGCATACTTCAAATATGACAAGCATTCCAGCAGTCTTCTTGGCTCACAATCCTTAGTTTATTTTACTAAGTGTTCATGTTTAATCCTATCGTGAGATAGCTAGGTGACTAAATCCCAGTATACATGAAACATTACATAGAGTTTACAAGCATAACTCAAGAACAATCTAACATTCATGTCCAGGGAAAATCATATTTTCAAGTATTTTGGCTTAAAGAAAATACAAGAATATTTACAACTGGGAATAAAGACTAGGCATGTGGGTTGTTATTGTTTCATAAGCAACCATGTTTGAACTAAATTCAAGATCTAGCTTAAACAAGATTTCTGGCTCATGGATTTTCTATTTGATCAAGGGTTCAGCACTTTTGGATATTTCCATTGCAACCTTGAATCTTTCATTTGAGCCTCAGCACTTACACAAGTGTAATGCAACTCATATACAGTTTGGTTTCTATGTTTTCCATGCCATATCTAAACCAGTTACAAGTATTCTCTATTTACTTTCATGATTTCATACTTTTACCTTTCTGGGTGTAACCAAACAGAGCAAAATACTCAAACATCAAAGCAATCAAAACATCCAGAAACACCCATTAAAACATCCATTGAAGCATCCATTAAAATCATAGAAATGGAATCAAAAACATGTAGAAAAATAACATAAATCTGGCTGCCTCATAACAGGACTTAATGCCATGGGTTTAGTGAGATTACTCACTTGAATATTTCTTCTTATAAATCCAGAAAATCCCTGAGTGTATTTTCTCTTCCTTTAAAATGTTTTCTTCTTTTCCTATTATAAGTAGCTCGGGTAAAACAATTTCTCTGGCCATAACTACTTATTTATAAACATATTTTTACTAGGGTTTTACTCAAGACAAAATTCCATTTCTGTCCTGGCTAGCATCATGCATTGTGTGTTTGCATTTTCTCATTTTTATCCCTAATTACCCCCGGTCATATTACCAATTAAAGGCTGCATTTTCTTTTCTTTACTTTTTCAGAAAATGGCCACTCACCTAGTCATGTTAAAAGTGTGACTACCCTATTTTATATTTTAATTATTCCTGAGAATCCCCTTTGCTATTTTTGCCTACACAAACATATTGACTTGTATTGCATTTCATGTCATTTTAATGTTATAGTTTCACTTGCTTATATATATATACTTTTCAGTACTTAAAAATGTATATTTGTATATATCTAGGCTTATTTAATTCCTCTTTAATTTCAGAAACATATGCACCTATATGTATACAGGTTTTCAAATCCTTATAACATATATATGTATAATTTTTTTTTGGGTTTTAAATAAAATCTGTTTACTGATTTTAAAATAAAACTTACTTTTCTTATTTTCTGGGATGATCCATATAATTCCAGAAATCAAATATCCATATCACAAAATCATGTTTGTAATGCTTTTTAATCCTTGTTTTAAATTCAAGAAATCTGGAGTTCTTCCTTGTGCCATATCAGTGTGCACGTGCACACATGCACACATACTTGCACACAATTAATTCCATATATTCTTATATAAATAAATTCAGATATTTTCAAAATTCAACTAAAATAAGATTCCATGAATTTCTGGGGCATTACAATTGTACTCGTGGAGTTGATATCTACAGTTTGGAATTGAATTAGTAGGAATTGGAGCTTATAGAATTTCAAGCTAGAATCGAACGTCGTTCGATTTTAGACGGAATCAGAACGCGAAAGCGATAACTGGAATTTGTGTGAGTTTAACTCACATTTAATTTTACTATATCATATCTATGATGCTATAAATTATTATTGATTGCTTGGATGTTAGTTAAATTATTGGATTGATTGTTTGGTTGAATTTCCGTTTGGAATATGGATGACATATTAATTTGATTGTTACTAACCCATATGAATATATATATATATATATATATATATATATATATTATCCATAATGTTGTTTTACAAGGAAAATCTATAAAGAGACCCTAAGGGGTTTCTTACCAATAATTATTTATTTACATCCTTATTTTGTTATATTGATGGATAATTGAAATAATTCTTGATATTCCATTTAATTTGTTAAGTGTCTTTATAGTGATTTCTCTATATCGTCATTTATTAATTTTCACCTCCAAAACCCTATCGTATGTTTTTAAACTTGAGCTTATGTTTTCACTAAACAGAATGTTAAAATTCATTAATCATTTTGATTAATGATAATTTAAAGCAATTAATCATTTTAATTAATGATTTGAAATTTATTAACCGATTTAATTAATGAGGTTTAAAATTGGTTTATCTTTTGAATTAAATAAGATTGGATTTAATTAATCATTTTAAGTAAAAATAATTAATCATTTTAATTAATGATATTTTAAATTAAAAATCATTTTAATTAATGATATTTAAAAGTTATTAATCGTTTAAATTAATGATTGTTTTAAATTTAATTAATTGTTTAAAACTAATGACTTTTGAAATTTAGTTAATCACTTTAATTGATGATGTTTTAATTAAACATTTTAACTAATGAGGTTTGAATTTAATTAATCAATTAATTTATGATTATCTGAACTTAATTAACTGTTTTAATTAATGGTATTTAAAATTTACTTATCATTTTAATTAATGATAAAATACTTACTTTCATTTTGCTTAATCATTTACACATTTCATTATTAAACACAATAACCATTTATAATAACCAAGATTATCATATCTGGAAACCAATTCATTATTATCTTTATTCTGAAAATACTTCTACAAATTCAAGATTTTAATTTCAGTTTGGATCCATTTCAAACTTATCTTCATTCAATTTCAATTTGGTTGTATTACTATTACCACTTAATTCTCATTATTTTATTTTATTCCAATGATTCAACAACCAATTTCTTTAATATATTTAATAATTAGGAAAAATTAATTCTTTATATATATCAAAAGATAAACTTATATAAAAAATCATTTATTTTTAAAACCATTTTAAAATCTTTATATAAGAAAATAACAAGTACGATCTCATATATAATACTCTCAACTCATTTTAGGGTACTATTGACCTTATCCTTAATAAGTAAATCCCAATAGAGCCAAGGTTCTCACTTAACCTTCTGCTCTGATACCAAATGTAATGACCCGGAGTTTTCGATCTCGAAAATTCCAGATAGTTAGGGAAAAGAAGAATGAGATAGAAGAAGAAACTGAAACAAAACACAGATTCTCACATTCACAGCGGATCAAAATATAATATCAAATAATAACAGTTATATAAAAGAAAACTGTATCTGTCAATTTACATTTATTTACATCAGAGTTACGACCAATCATATATAAACTGGACAGTATGACAACCTGTCCCCGAAATACAAACAATAATATACACAACGAAATACTCCATACGTTCATGTCATCCAGCTCGCCTCCTGAGCTCCAGAACGTCCTAACTTGAAAATCTGTAATACTCTGTCTGACCCGAGCATTACATCAAAGTAACACTTGGGTCTGGCTGGAAACCAGCGTGAGTAAATCCATCTAACATGGAATACAAAAGCATACAACTTATGTGAACCCGGGATAACTCATATAAATTTACAACTTCACAAGTGGTTATAGACATCACTTATTTCACACATCAATTTCTAAGTACCAAAACTTAGATTAAATGGTTCAATTCACTTAACTCATTCTATTCCAGCCTATTGATTTCACATATCAAATCTATATAGAATTATTATAGATTATAAATCGAAGTGGTTTCGGGTATTAACTAATACCGGACTCCTGTCTCTTCGAATCCAATGTCATCTTAACCCAAGTTATTCAAGAGATTAAATTTTAAATATAGGATGCCAAATTTACATAGTAATTCATCACTGATAGATAACCTCATTATCACAGTTCAAACCGAACATATTATTTCACAAATTATTTCATATTAGAGATATCAACCAATTCAAGGCATTTAACATCATTCAATCATTCATAAACAAGATTGATCACTTCCCAAATAATTTAATCCATCTCTAATTAAATTAACAACTAACTTTAATCACCTAGATTACCTTTACTTAACATTAATTATTACAACCAATTAATTAATCATCCTTTAATTATCCATAATTACCGATTAATCAATCCTTAATTACCGTTTGATTAATCCTTAATTACCCTCGATTAATCTTTCATTATAGACTAATCATCCTTTAAGTATTAATTAATAAAACCTAGTTATTAATTAATAAAACATAATTCCACTCAGAAATTACATATCCTTAATTACTTCATTAATTAAACCAACTCCTTGATTAATTACGTTAATTTATCCTTTAATTACACTAAGTAATTAACACTTAATTACTTAATTAATCAATCATTAATCCTTAATAAATTACTTAATTAATTAACTACTAATTATTAATTAATTAACTTTAATTATATAATTATTAAATCTTAATTACAAATTAATTAAACCCTTAATTAATTAATTTATAATTCTTAACTATTAATTACTTAATCAATAATTTAATATAATTAATTACACTTTATTTAATTATCAAAAATCTTAATTACTTTTAAGATAAACATTATCTTTGTTAATTACTTAATCATATCATCAAAATATTTACCCTTAATTAACACTTAACTTTATTTATAAAAATAATTAAGTTTAAAATATCTTTAAGTTTTAACAAACTTAAATTAACAACCTACAATTTCTTAATTAAAGTTTAAGAGACATTTATAAGAGGAAGAATTTATTTAATAAAGGGTTAAAACAATTTCATTTTTAAATTCCAAAGAAACTTTATTAAATCAGGTTTTAAAAACTTGATTTCTTCTAGCTTCGGGTTAAACCCGGTGTTAACTCGACACTGACTTCGAGTTCTCTTCTTCTTTCCCTATATATTTTTTTAAAAGTTTAAACTATTATGCTAATAAACACATGCGAGCAACCTGATAAAAGACCCGAGTAAAACCATCCCTTCACCATTCATAAACTCGAGAACACATCGTTCAAAACACCAAATCATACACACGACCAAACTGTGCATGTGCACCCACCGCCGGCGATACTCTAGCGCCTGAGACAACCATCAACAAGTCTACAATCGATCCTTCTTTCGATCTCAACAGCCAGTCACCCAAAACGATCACGAGAACGAAAAACAACAAAATCGAGCTTCTAGGGATAAAACACTCCAACCATCGATCGTCTCGTTTAGGCGATGCCGTCCACCAAAGCTTCACAACCTCCGGCCACACCTCGCCGATCCTCCATGCCACCATTCCCCTGAATCCCGTGCAGCTCGATCAACCAGAGATGACCCAGTCATCTCGTTTCCAACCTTGACAAATCAAGAGTATTAAACCCTAGTCCAACCAAATTCCAACAACACGAAAATTGATCGCTTCTTGCACCATTTTCCCCACTTTTCCAGTTGCCACCCTAGCTTCGATCGAAATCTCAACATCCAATATATCGTCGATCGTAAGAAAATGATAAAAACCCATTTTTTGTTCAACTGCGATCTGCTCTTTAAATACTAACTAAAAATCACCATTTTCATCTTAAAATTCCTACTTTCTAAAGATGATTCAAGTTACATAATTGAATCAACAATTTACAACATTCGAAATTAACATATTTTTAATTTTTCTTTGTAAATCCAGATTTCCATATGACATATATCACAATCATGCTTAAACTATTTTTAGATCTTCATTTATGTTTACACAAACTTGTTTTGTTTAAATACTATAGCCTAATAGAGATCAGAGAAGAAGATTTTGAATTTTTACTTTTTTTTAAACTCTGTACTTTGGAAACAGAGAAGAACAAACACCCAAACATGCACAAACCAGTCATACATATATACACACAGAGATTCATATCCATATATAAACATGCAGCACAAACATCATCCAGAAATACACATGCACTAACATTTATCACCCTAAGCATTTTAGTTAAGTGTTTACTCATCTTAATTTAAGAACAGAGGGAAGTATTTTTATCTGATCTAAAAACTGTTCTTGCTTTGATCTGAACTTGATTGTTGTGAGCTGAAGCTTGTGTTTGATTCTAGTCAGATTCCCAGGTTTTGATTGTTGATGAGTTGATCTTGCTTAGTTTCATCTTGAAATCTTGGAGGAGATTGTAAAGCTTGATGTTGTTTACTTTCTTTTATTTTCTGGTTTTTAGTGTTATAGGATTTTGGTTTCTTAGTTTTGAAAAAAATGTAGATCAGAGAAAAATGAAAGAGAGGGGAAGAAATATGTTTATATAACTTAGTTTGATTTATTTTAGAATAAAAAGAAAATTAAATGACACTTGTAAATTTGGCTTACACTTGTCATTAAACATATTCTTTTGCTTACATTTGTAATTTTGAATATATATAACTTACATTTGAAATTTTCATTTGTTAATATGCTTATATATATATTTATCATTTTATAAATTTGTCCTTATATTTATTAATGTCTTATGTTATATATATATATATACACATATATATATATATATATACAAACTTCCATATACTCTTAATTATCAGAATTTATTTGTTCGACTTGTAAATCAGTATTTCAAATGATTTTCCCAATTGATTTCTAATTAACAAACGTCTAAAAATCCGGGTTAATACAATTATAATAAAATAATACCTGAATCAGTCTGGAAATACCAGCATGGGATAACTCAATTAATGGGGAAAACATTGAAGTGCTGTGAGACCACGTCGTTAATGCGGAACAGGTTTAACCTTATAAGAATAACATCCATATGGGCAAGAGTTGAGATAAACAACAAGAAACCAATCCAAACATAGATGAGCATTAAATAGTATTAAAAACCAATCTTGAAGAATGAAAATAAGCCGAGCAAAATCCAAACTGGACAAAATCGATAAACAAGGTAACAGTCTAAACTTGATAGAATGGACAAAATAACATAATAGTCCAAACTTGATAGAATGTACTAAATCAATACTTAAACACCGCGAAGAGTGGTTGACACTTCTCGTCGCAATTTAAAGATAAACAGATTGAAAGGTTCGAATCAAATAAGGAAAGGAAAATTTCCAACAAACGGCTTGGAAGGTGCACCCTCCTTGAAGTATACCTCTAGTATTATACTTCTAGGAAGCTCATTTACTTTGTGACACTTCTTGGAAACCTCCAAGCCGAACGCCTCCAACCTTACCAAGTATCAGAATATTTCACATCTAAATTGTAACCATTTTTAAGGTGATGGTACACAATCTAGATGAGATGTGAAAATACTCTAATGGGAGTAACTCCACATAGCTTGGCCCCCTCTCGCGCTTTGGTTTTAGTCATTTCAATAAAGGATAATAAAGCTTAAATAGTAGCAAATCATTTTTAAGATGACGATACACAAGGAAGAAAGCTGAATCCGATAATTATTAAATCAACTATTAAGGATAATTAAAATGATCATACATGGAAATTAAATGTCATATATTTAAGACTACTTGTCGATTCCAAACAAGTGCTATCTCTCGGTTGAAAATGAAGCCAGGCAAGTTTAGGTAGTGTTACCTCTAGGCATCGCCTTAATGACAATTTTAACATTCAAGATAAAAAAGAGTCCAAGCTTCAACGTTTAGCTTTAAAAGTATCACTAAATCCTTTCCATATAAGCAATATCAATTACGAAACTATTTTTCCATAAAATCGAACTTTACTTTTAACAAACTGAACTTGTGCTTGATTCTCATATTATAGTATTGGTAAAATATTTTTTTTATCAAAACGTTCTTTTATTATACAGAATTTATAATACTAAGTGTATTAAAACAAGGATAAAAAAGTCATTAAAACATTGTTTACTATAAACCCAAAACAATTTACACTTAGCTTTATTTATAAATAATTCCTTTTAAATGGTTTTCTCATTTATATACCATTATTTATAAATTTAAAACAATATTTATACCTCAAAAAAACAATTAAAATATCTTTATAAATTTAAAAAAATATTAATTATCCTGAAAGATAACTAATAACATTTATAATCTCCTTTGAATAGACAAATCCGTTATCTTAAATAAAATAGTTAATTATTTCTTAAAACTTTTATATCCTTAGTAAATTAACTTTAAAACCTTTATCTTTTTAGTTAACTACTTTAATCGCTTTTATTAAATCGATTAATTAACTTTAAATGTCATTAATTAAAAAGATTTATTCAATTCAAACAATCATTAGTTGAAATGAATAATTCATCTCAAACATCATTAATTAAAATGATAAGTAAATTTTAAATACCATTAATTAAAACAATTAATTAAGTTCAGATAATCATAAATTAATTGATTAATTAAATTCAAACCTCATTAGTTAAAATGTTTAATTAAAACATCATCAATTAAAGTGATTAACTAAATTTCAAAAGTCATTAGTTTTAAACAATTAATTAAATTTAAAACAATCATTAATTTAAACAATTAATAAATTTTAAATATCATTAATTAAAATGATTTTTAATTTCAAATATCATTAATTAAAATGATTAATTATCTTTACTTAAAATGATTAATTAAATCCAATCTTATTTAATTCAAAAGATAAACCAATTTTAAACCTCATTAATTAAATCGGTTAATAAATTTCAAATCATTAATTAAAATGATTAATTGCTTTAAATTATCATTAATCAAAATGATTAATGAATTTTAACATTCTGTTTAGTGAAAACATAAGTTCAAGTTTAAAAACATACGATAGGGTTTTGGAGGTGAAAATTAATAAATGACGATATAGAGAAATCACTAGAAAGACACTTAACAAATTAAATGGAATATCAAGAATTATTTCAATTATCCATCAATATAACAAAATAAGGATGTAAATAAATAATTATTGGTAAGAAACCCCTTAGGGTCTCTTTACAGATTTTCCCTGTAAAACAACATTATGGATAATATATATATATATATATATTCATATGGGTTAGTAACAATCAAATTAATATGTCATCCA
Organism: Allium fistulosum; assembly: GCA_030737815.1. Taxonomy (NCBI): domain Eukaryota; kingdom Viridiplantae; phylum Streptophyta; class Magnoliopsida; order Asparagales; family Amaryllidaceae; genus Allium; species Allium fistulosum. The sequence goes on along the minus strand of CM060906.1, from coordinate 98,156,748 downwards.
TTTTCCAAACGGAAATTCAACCAAACAATCAATCCAATAATTTAACTAACATCCAAGCAATCAATAATAATTTATAGCATCATAGATATGATATAGTAAAATTAAATGTGAGTTAAACTCGCATAAATTCCAGTTATCGCTTTCGCGTTCTGATTCCGTCTAAAATCGAATGACGTTTGATTCTAGCTTGAAATTCTATAAGCTCCAATTCCTACTAATTCAATTCCAAACTGTAGATATCAACTCCACGAGTACAATGCAACAGACCGCCCTGGAATCCGATCTCGTATGAAATAGTTATGAGTTAATGATCAATCAACAATTAATTAAAAAATACTAAATTAATTAACGTTAATTACATCATCAATTCATAATCCCCCTGCGTTCAAAATTTCCAGGTCGCCTCTAAAATAACTCGACCACCAACTTCCCTTTCACATCGCTGCTGCCTCGCCGCTCCTCCAACCATCGCGACTTCACAAGCGAACGCCTACCCTCAGCCGCGTCCAACCCCACCGGTCTCGGCCTCCAAGTCGCCGCCTTTGCCGCTAAAAACCCATAAACGTCGGCGAACTTCAAACTCAGATCTATAGTGCCTACCTCCGCCTATGGACGATCTGATTAGTCAACTTTCTCGACATGCCATGCCGATCATATCTCCAGTTGGGATTGAGGTGTGATTCGGCCTCGTTTGGCTCCGATCGCTGGTGGTCATTGGATGATGGCTATGTTTTTAAAATTGAAAATAAAAAATATAAAAAAGGAATGAACTATCTTCTGAATTGCATGCTAATATAAGTAACTGAAAGGGTATGTGCCATCGTTATGGAAGTGTGGCAAGCATGGTGAATAAAGAAGTACATACATACATACATATATATTATTTAAATTAGAAATTATCTAGCTTTAAACATTCGAAAATCTCAAACTCCAAACGGGACGTGCCGCTTGGCGTTTTACATGTTATACCCTTATTCCGAACACAATGGAACTAGTCTCGACTCTTAATTCGATTATATACAGAAGATATATTTTCAAACCCATTTATATTATAAATTTCCGAAATTAATTTCTATGCATTTCGAACTCGCACGACTAAACGATATATCTGATCGCCAGAAATTCGATGGCATATTATAATTCACTATTACGGATCCAATGAAACTAGTTTCATCAAAATCTGAGACAGTGGCCCAGAATGATAATTTCACAAATTCAAATATCATTTTATATTTTCAATTCAATTATCGATATTTATCCGATCTATTTATTTTTGTAAATAAATCTACATATTGAATTCATTAATAATATTTATTGAGTAAAAGGAGTTAATAAAATTATTAAATCCATTTAATTTAGATTTAATTCACAATTCAAATTTTAAATGATTATAATATGTGAATTATAAGTTATTAAACTCCAAGTCCAATTATTTAAATATTTAAAATTAATTAAACATTTAAAATCAAACGACCAAAATTTTGGATTGTTACATTCTCCCCCCTTAAACGAATTTCGTCCCCGAAATTCCTAAGGAAGAAAATGCTTCCAAACCCTTAATTTTAAAAATATTAATTAAAATGAGTTATTAAACTTATTAATTAAATATCAAAATTTTATGTAAAATTTTAGCAGCTTCTCCTTTGCGCGGCTCGATCGGAACAACTACAAATTGCCTTTACGGCTCTAAACCTCTTGACCTCTTCAATTTAGAGTGTTAAAATGGAAGATATTTATGGGTTGACCCAATTAACAAGTAGTTTACACTACTTAGATATTTTAAATAAAAAGGTATAGTTTTAATAAAACAATGTTTATCAAAACCTTCTTATTCAATTTAACCCTATTTACCTGTTACTAATTCATCCCTTTTTATCTAAGGGTAAAATCTCATTTATCAAAGCGATCTCTTATCAAAAATACTTTTTATTTTAAAACTAATTCCCTTTAAGTGAACTTAAAAATTAAATACTCGGTTTTTAATTTCAAAACTCATCTTTGAAAGAATACTACATATATTTTTATATATAATAACTTCAAACGATTTATTTATTAAAAATCACTTTGTGTTCATCGGATTTGAACTCATTTCGATCGCACAATGATAAAGATAATAATTTGCTAAGCATTCCACAACATTCGCGTAAGTGAACATCTAATCTTCACTTAGAAGATTATTCAAATTATCACAAAACTAATCGAAACAATTTCCTCCTAATTATCCCAATGTAAACACATTCCATTCAAAATTTTACTTCCCAACATACTTACTTTCAATTACTTTCAAAAATACTACCATTTCATTTCTCAAAATTCTTTTGAAATTATTTTCAAAAATAAAGGGATTTAGATTAAAAATCCTTTTTAAACATATTTTACAAACTAAATTTATGTAAAATTTCCTTTATATAAAAATCATCTCATATTATAATAACTCTTCTTTATTATATTGGAATTTTCTCAAATATTTATTCTCTAAAGGTCTTATCCCACCATTTAGATTATATTCACAACTTTTTATTAAAGTTTAATCCTTAACCCACCATTATTAAAAGGTGACTTTTCAAGTTAACATTTTCTCTAAACATCTTATATAGTAAAATTGTGAAAAATTAATTCATAAAGGGGTTCGTTTTAAATCAAAGCGATAAATGTTCCTAAATAAACTGAGTACAATTTAACAACTAACAAATAACAGTCAATGCTTCTAATTTGATTAAGCATAACTAAACAAACATAATGGTAATAAATAAATATTATTACATTCAAACAAACACACTCTACAACTATATAAAGTTTTGAAAATTATTCCTTTATATATAAATAAAATATAATACTCGGAAAAATATTTAATTTGCCAAATTTTCAAAATCTCAATACTATGTCCGTTGGCCTTGTTCAAGTATTAAGAAATCCCTATCGATACCGTGGCATTCCATGTCTCAGCCAAAATTCATAAAAACCCAATAGACAAATTAACATAATACGTTTTTATAACATTAATAATTACACTTTCGAATATATAATGTTCTCAAACTCATTCTAGCGTGTCGCCCATATCTCTAATGAGCCATACCCTACCAAAGCCAAGGTTCTCGCTTAACCTTGTGCTCCAATACCATGTTGTAATAACCCGCCTTTTTGACCATCGAAAGTTGACACCGAACACTACCACTGTATTCAAATGTCGCACATCCAATTGACAAAACGATAGATTGTTAGGGTAAATAAAAAAGAAAAGAATAGAGAATAGAGAAAATCAGAACCTCACAGTGGAATCGACAACGTATAATATAACAAGGAAAGCAAAAACTGCCACTCTAAAATACAGAGTTAAAAACAAACCTTATCAGCTGGACAGTTACAAAAATCCTGACCTTACAATCACTGATAGGGATAATATATAATAAAGTGAAAAATAAAACACTACGATATGTGAACCTCTAGCTCCCATCCCAGATCTCAATAACACCAAGAACAACCTGGGAAAATACTCGGTCTGACCTAAGTATTATAATAAAATAACATCCGATTCAGTCTAGAAATACCAGCGTGAGATAACACAATTAATGGGGAATATATTAAAGTTCTATGAAACTACACCGCTAACGTAGAATAGGTTTTTACCTCAAAAGAATAACATTCATATAGGCAAGAGTAGAGATAAACAACATGAAACAAATCCAAACATAAATGAGCATTAAATAGTACTAAAAACCAATCTTGAAGAATTAAAATAATCCGAGCAAAATCCAAACTAGACAAAATGGATAAACAAGGTAACAGTCCAAACTTGATAGAATGGACAAAATAAGCTAAAAGTCCAAACTTGATAAAATGGACTAAATCAATTCTTAAACACTGCGAAGAGTGTTGACTCTTCTCATTGCAATTTAAAGATAAATAGATTCAAAGGTTCGAATCAAATAAGGAAAGGAAAATTTTCAACAAATGACTAGGAAGGTGTACCCCCTTGAAGTATACCTCTAGTAGTATACTTCGGAGAAGCTCATTTACTCTGTGACACTTCTTGGAAACCTCCAAGCCGAACCCCACCAACCTTACCAAGTATTAGAATATTTCACATCTAAATCATAACTGTTTTTAAGGTGACGGTACACCAAAATCTAGTTGAGATGTGAAACTACCTTAATTGGAGCAACCCCATATAGCTTGGCCCCTCTCGCGCTTTGGTTTTACTCATTTCTGACAAAGGATAAAAAAGCTTAAAGAGTAGCAAATCATTTTTAAGGTGACGATACACCAAGAAGAAAGCTGAATTCGATAATTAATAAATCAACTATTAGGGATAATTAAAATGATCGTACATGGAACTTAAATGTCATATATTCAACACTACTCGTCGATTCCAAACAAGTGCTATCTCTCGGTTGAAAATGAAGCCAGGCAAGTTGAGGTAGTGTTACCTCTATGCATCGCCTCGATGACATTTTTAACCTTTAAGACAGAAATGAGTCCAACCTCAACGTTTAGCGTTAAAAGTATGACTAAATCCTTTTCATATAAGTGATATGGATTACAGAACTATTTTTCCATAATTGAAATCGAACTTTACTTTTAAAAACTGAACTTGTGCTTGATTCCCATATTATAATATTGGTAAAACATTTTTTAAAATACTTTTGGAAAACCTTCTTTTATAATACTCAATGTATTAAAACAAGGGTCAAAAACAAATGTCTTTAAAACATTGTTTACTATAAACCCAAAAATAATTTACACTTAGCTTTATTTATAAATAATTCATTTTAAATGGTTTTCTCATTTATAAACCATTATTTATAAATTTAAAACAATATTTAATACCTCAAAGAAAATAAAACAATTTAAATACCTTTATAAATTTAAAACAATATTACTTATCCCAAAAAATAATTAATAAAAGTATAATCTCTTTTGAATAGACAAATATGTTATCTTTAATAAAACTAGTTCGTATGGCACGTCCGTTGGACGTGTGCAAAGACTACCGTGAGTTAACTTTTTTTAATGTAATAGTACGTACAAACGTGCATATTTTTCCGCCGTATTCTTTTATTCCGTTGTATATATGCACGTCTGATGCACGTGTGCATAAGAATATGGAAATGAGCTTTAGATTGGATTATAGATACTAGTAAAGGCACACGGTGTTAAAATCACAATGTTATAAATTTTTCTTGCATGTTCATGTATATCCAAGTTAGCGACTTGAATTACAAATAAAAAGAAGATGGTGATCCTCAAATATACTTCATAATATGAAATAGTTAGATTAGCATTTCGAGATGAAGATGAAGTAAATAGATACATAATAGCTTGAGAAACATGTTCACTGCAAAAAGATTATAGTTTAAGAATTAATTCCACACCACTGTTACAAAAGCTGAGGAAAAACCTGCACTAATACTGTTACCTAATAAAGACATATCAATTTTTTGGTGTAGCTTCAAGCGGATATAAGCAAAGTTAATTAAGTATATATTTGGATGAATGAAGTTAATGGTAATAAAAATAAATGAAATAAATGTTATCAATCCCATCATATTTGTTCCCAGCAAAAATTGATTGGGGACAAACTATGAGCATAGATAACTATACATGGGATGCAATATGACAACATGTTAAGCGGTTGAGTTTTTCATGTTTACTGCAGAGTATGAACATAACAGTAATGATATCAAAGAAGGAAAGAAGACTATAATTTATAGCTGAAGGGAAATAAAGTAACATTAGGGATGCTTGTTAGCTTCCACTTCAATTTAGCAACAACGTGCAAGATAGTCGTGAGATACCGATTTTGCATGGTTCAAACTTATGAAGATAAAGATAAAAATTACAATCTATTCAAAGTATTTTATGTTACATATTAATGTATTCAATTTTACGAAATAATTAAAAGCAACTGATCCAATGCAGCTACCACCATTAGATCCAAACGCCACCATATTGCCTCTGCTAACTCTTTTTGTACCATTTCACCACCCTGCATCATATCATAAAATCAATATATAATAAGTTAATAGTTTGAAATTTAGTTATACACGGTCATAAGGCTTAGAACATTCCTGAAGTTTCACATAAAATGCAGTAACATAATATAAAGTCAGAACATGATCGTGCTATAGTTGCAAGTAATGCAACTATGTATGTGTGTCTATATATGCGCGCCCACACACACACATATGTATATGTATGTGTGTGTGTCTATATGTACACATACATGTGTATATATATATATATATATCTGTGTGTGTGTACACACATATATGTATGTATGTGTGTATTGCATGTACATATAAAGGTTTCGCATACAATTGAGTTTATACAGTAGTAAAAACTCCTATGTAAGAACAAATCAACAAAACCATAACATAAATATATAGAAAAGTACTTATGTTCCAAACATAAACTCAATAACTACCTAATGATATAGCTTCCAGGAATTAAAAGAACAACCCCGGTTATCATCCATCTTCAACATTTTAAAATTTAACTAATTTCTTTGTTTTCTCTTCGAGCACAACATCCAATAATACAACATGTGCCAACTCCACATCAGCAAGCACACACTAAAAGATGTACTTAAAACATAATATGATAAAATACAATAACGTAAATTAACATAATTTTATAATCAATAATTATCATTAGATAATCAGTAGTTTCCAAACAATAAGATTCTTCATGAACATTTAATTTCTCAAACCAACTACTAAACAAAAACATAATATAGATTGCTACTTCCCTTTTATGAAGTGCCTAACCTTAACAGCAATCTTTGCACTTCTCAAAATGCCCAAATTTTTTATTCATTTTGTTGTAGTTTTTAGGTTGTAAATAAACTCTGGATTTATTATAAATAATTTTTTATTGACCATGATCAAATATAGTTAGACATAATGGAGCCCTACTTCATATTTACAAAAAAAGTCACTATGTTCAAAACACAAATTTTTATATATTTCTTTTAGCATGATGCCTTTTAGGAATACATATTCAAGATATCAGCTGCCCACCTCATGATACCCACTTTTAATGATTGCTCAATCCATTTTTTTTATTGACCATGATCAAATATAGTTGGACATAATGGAGCCCTACTTCATATTTACAAAAAAAGTCATAATGTTCAAAATACAAATTTTTGTCTATCTCTTTTAGCATGATGCCCTCTTAGGAATACATATTCAAGATATCAGCTGCCCACCTCATGATACCCTCTTTTAATGATTGCTCAATCCATTCCGATACCTATAATTTTATTTTGAAGTGTATAGTTAGTGAAAGTATTATGTGTTTGTGTATTCTGTATGCATGATCTTAATATAGATATTGAATAAACATATACTAAATTCATATTCCGATGTTTATTAGGGAATACATGCATATAAATCTTTGGATGACAAAGTAAAAAACCAAAAATGTCTATTATCCAAGCATTTTGAAGAAACATTAATTGCTACATATGAAACTAAGAAGTCTACGCATGTTAAACCACTTAATCATTATGTATCAAATTGTAACTGTTATTGTTAATTCAACAACAATTGTTCTGACTTATTATGAAATTAGGTAAACATAGTTTAATTTTAATATCCAATCTGAGTAGAAACTATTACCAAAGTAATTATAGATGATAGTACCAATAGTTAATTTTGTTTACGTAAAAAAGGTACATAACACTAACCACTTTGCAAAATATCCTCCTTGCTTGTAATATCCAACAGTTCTTGAGCTTAATCCATACAATCATTTTTTGATATTGGCACTTGAACCAAACCTTGAGTGAGAAGAAACAGAAGCACAAAAACCACAAACAATCAACGGTCATAAAAATGGCCGCCTAGACTTAGTTTCCCTGCGATTCTCTATTCTTCTTTGCCAGTTATCTTCCGCTGGTTCTTCCCTGGCTTTATTGTGTGGTTCTCTCTCCTCTGCGATTTGTCTCTGTGGTTTGCTCTGTTCTCGTGAGCTGTTTCTAGGGTTTGGTATGGATTTGGGGCTTTATGCCTTCCGTGGTGATTTCGTCAGAGATTGCCCGGCCTTCGCTAGTATTGCTGGTGCTTTGTTGGATTTGTTACCGCCGCCGTTATCGGTTTGCTTTTCTGGTTGCTCGTCCGTCCAGATCTGTGTTTTCTCCATTGAGGCGTTTGCTGTTCTTGCTCGTTTCAAATTCGTTGATGTCGATGGGCACTTCATGGAGTTGTCCCCCGATTATTGCGCTTGCTCATCGAACCTCGGACGCCTGTTCTCTGCTGGTTCGTTGGCTGCGTCGAGATGTTCTGGGAGCTCAGCTCCGCTTGTCTTTTCGGCTGGCGTGCCCTGCTTGCCTGAGACGACTGGTAACTGGGATCTCACCACCCGGTTCGAACCACGTCTGGTCTTTGGGAAGGCGGTGGGCGATCTTTCCTTGGCGCACGCTGCTCCCGTTTTTGGTTCTTTAGGGATGGTCTCTGATTGCGCTTTATCCTGTCCTTTGGCGGGTAAGGACCCCCTTCCGAGTGGCAAATGAGATTTCACCACTCGTTTTGCTCCCCGCCTTTCGGTTCTTGGTGGTGTTTCTGTTGGCTGTCCGTTTGGGGATTATGTGGAATTTGGTTCGTTCGGCGATTTAGCTGCCGCCTGGGATTGTTCGAAGCAGGATTTGATCACCTCGCTTCCTAATCCAGGTGGTCAGCAAGTGGCAGTGCCTGGCTTCCTTTATAAGTCTCCTGGCAGTCCTCAGCTGCCTTTGGCAGTACGGTCCGCCGTTTCCTTTTGGGAAGACGCTGATTTGCCTTCTGCTGTTGTCCCCCGTGTTTTGGTAGCCCCGGCTTTGCTATGGCCTGCGCCTTTGTCAGCCTCTCTGACTGTCCAGCAGGTTGGTTGTTCCTCAAGCAGGCAGGTGAGCCTCTTTCCCTCTCCTACTCTCCCCCCCTGCTGTTTCGTTATTTTTACTGTTGGTGGTTGGCCTGTGATTGTCGGATTTGTATCCGACATGGTCCTTTTTGTTTGCTTGAGCCTTGACACACATCTGTGTGTGCTCCCTGACGTTACCGGGTTTCCATGTTCGACCTGTGTGGTGTCAGGTCATGTTTTTGTTGTTTTAGGTAATTTCGAGTCCTACTCCTTTTTTTTGCTTCCTTGCGGCTGTATTGAGTTTATGTGGCAGTTGACTATTGGGTTTTTGCTCTCTAGCCGTAAGGATTGTGTCCAAACCAGTCTTCTGGTTTGGATCGACCTCTGGGATTCTTCCGTTAGGGTTCTTGTCTGGAGTCATTGCGAGGCCTCTTATGTGTCGTCAGTGACTTCTTCCTTGTGTTGGTTGGCTCCTTTGTCGGATGTCCGATGGTCTCTACGGAAGTTACATCAGGCTAGGAGCAGGAGGTTCGGGCGATCTCTCAGTCCTGGTCGTATAGTGGTTACCTCTAACCACTATACGGACAGACTCGGTTTTTGCCAGCTTTCTTTGTTCCGCTCTGCTGTTGCCTCGGTCGAGTCCGTTATGCGATTCTTACCCGTTGTGCGGGGCTGTCTTATTAGTGACAGTCCGGCGTTGGTAAGACTCCCACAGCAATATGGGCAGCAAATTGGTTGCTCCCTGACACCTCTCTGTTTTCCTTATGGTTCTCTCTCTGGCTCTTCCCTAGTTCAGTCGGCGAGCTCGTTTTTCCCTGTGGCGGTTTCTGTTATGCGGTCTGCTTCGGATTGCTGTTTCCCTCCTTTCTCTCCCCTTGCCTCGATTTTGCCTTATCCGGCTTGGATTGATAGGAGTTGTGGTATGCGACTGTCTCGCCTTCCTCCTTTCCTTCGCTTTTCTGGCGAGCTTTCGGAGCAGTCGGTTTCTTCTTCATCTCTCTCACCCTGCTGTTCCTCGGCTTGCTCTCTTCCTGACTCTTCCTGTTCGTTTTCCATTTCCATTCCTCTTATGAGTAAGGCAGAAATTGCGCTTCTCAACGAACGCCTCGATTGCTTATCTAGGAACTCATTCCCGTCGTCTACTGCAGATGATTCCTCTCGATCCCCTTTGATGGGAACTGACGATACGGTGCTTTTTGAGCCTATCACCCGGCCACTCGCTTCTCCTCAGCGACCGCGTCGCCGTGGATCTCGTCGAGTCCCGTCTACTCCTCGCACCATTCGCACACGCTCTATGGCGGCGTCCGAGCAGATCGACCGATCTGCTCGGTTTTCTCTGTATCTTATCTGAGTGTGCCTTCTTCCCTTGCTTAGGTCTTTCGCTTTTCTATCTCGCTGTCTGTTAGTCTTCCATGGCTAATTTTCTCTTCTGGAATATTCGTGGTATCGGCAACGATGCGTCTTTGGCTAGGCTAAAACGCATTATCGTGAAGCATTCGGTTGGTCTGGTTGCTATTCTGGAACCTCTTATTGCTCCGGAAGGCATCCCCAGCATTGTCTTATCTTTAGGTTTTGGTGGGGGATTCAGCAACATATCGGGTAAGATTTGGATCTTATGGTCCAAATCCGTAGCAGCTCGTCTCGTTTTCGACTCTTCTCAGCTCCTGTCCGTGGCTTGTTCGTCTCCCCTTGTTTCCTCTCCGTTCTTATTTTCTGGGGTTTACGCCAAGTGTGACCGATCAGAGAGGTTAAGTCTTTGGTCCGACATCCTCGCCCTCGGTTCCGTGGGATGGACACTTCTGTGATCGGCGGCGACTTTAACATTGTCGCCTGCCATGCGGAAAAACGGGGTGGAGCCTCCGTCAACCGTGCAGCGATGAAGGATTTCAACTCTTTCATTGCTAACTCTGGCCTTGCTGAGTTTCCCTTTTCGGGTTCTGCTTTTACATGGTCCAACAACCAAGAGGGACCAAACCGTATCCTTTCTAGACTCGACCGTGTTTTCGGGTCGGAAGATTGGTTCCGCCTCCCCTTGACTTTCTCGTTATCTCATCTTCACCGCACCTTCTCTGACCATGCTCCATTGCTTGTTCGTTGCACTCCCTTCTCTCTCTCGGGTCCTTCTTCTTTTCGGTTCCAGAGTATGTGGACTTCTCATCATTCTTTTCTTCAAGAGGTTTCCAACTCCTGGAGTGTCCCTATTGGTGCCTCTCCCTGTGCTATTTTCGGTCGTAAACTCAAGCGATTAAAGGAAAGCCTTAAGGTCTGGAACCGTCAGGTTTTCAAGAACATTTTTGATCGCGTCCGTTTGGCTGAAGAATCTCTTATCTTAGCTGAATCCTTGCTAGACGAGGTTCCGACCTCGGAAAACAAGGAGGCTTGGGATATCGCTCAGACCATATTTTCATCGGAACTGCGTATCGAGAATGACTTCCTCCGTCAAAAGGCCAGGATCAAGTGGGTGGTCGACGGTGATTTCAACTCCAAATTTTTCCATTCCTCTATTCGCAAGAAAAATAACTTGCTTATGATTCGCGAGATTTTACGACCTGATTTATCTACGGCTTCCTCGCCTGAGGAAGTTAAAGAAACCATTCTGAACCATTTTCAATCCTTTCTTGGATCTCCGTCTGCATCGGTATCTGATCCGGCCCTTCTTGCCTTTATTCCACGTGTGGTTGCTAGTGAGGAGGGTGGCCATCTCACGAACATCCCTTCTGCTGAGGAGATTCGCTCGTGTGTTTTTGCCCTTAGCAAGGATAGTGCCAGTGGCTCGGACGGTTTCAACGGAGTTTTTTATAGGTCCTCCTGGTCTATTATTCAAGAGGATTTTTGCCTTGCTATTCAGTCCTTTTTCTCCGGAGCATCTCTCCCCTCGGGTTGGACGTCCACCAACCTTATTCTCATCCCCAAATGCGAGAATCCTAATTCGTGTTCGGATTTTCGGCCAATCAGCCTGTGTAACTTTTCGAATAAAGTTATCTCTAAGATCATTGTCTCTCGCCTGGCCCCTTTTCTAGACCGTATTATTTCCCCTTCTCAAGCGGGCTTTGTTAAAGGCCGTTTGATCACTGATAACGTCCTTCTCGCTCAAGAACTGATCTCCCAAATTGATCGGAAAGTTAGGGGGTCTAATGTGGTCTTCAAATTAGACATGGCTAAGGCATACGATCGCATGTCCTGGTTTTTCGTCATCAAGGTTTTACGGGCCTTCGGGTTTCCGGAATCCCTGATTGACTCGGTTTGGAGGCTCATATCCAACTGTTGGTTCTCTGTGCTCATTAATGGATCGGCTAATGGTTATTTCAGGACGGGGCGAGGTCTGCGTCAAGGAGACCCACTATCGCCAACTCTATTTGTGATAGCGGCGGAGGCTCTCATCCGCGGTATCCATACTCTAACTATTTACGGTCAGGTCCAACGATTCGGGATTCCAAGGGGTTGTCCCCTTATTTCGTCTCTGTCCTTTGCTGATGACATTGTCATTTTTTCTAATGGGAGTCGTTCTTCCGTTCGGAGACTTCTGAGCTTTCTCCATCAATACGAGAGGTCCTCGGGCCAACTCGTTAACCCTTCCAAGAGTAGCTTCGTCCACGCGAAGGACTTGTCTGGCCCTCGCGCTTCCTGGATTGAGGCTGTCTCGGGGTTCAAGGAAACTGCTCTCCCTCTTCCTTATTTGGGCATTGTTCTCTACAGAGGTAGAAAGCTCAATGCTTTTTTCGACTCGTTGGCAGACAAAGTACGGGGCAAGATCTTACGCTGGAACGCAGCTCTGCTTTCCCAAGCTGGCAGACTGGTCCTTATCAAGTCGGTTTTAGACTCGATGGGGACTCATATTTTCGCGTCTATGTCCCCTACGTCTTCGTTTTTTCGGTCATATCGTGCTTTGGCTTCTTCTTTTTTCTGGGACAATAAGGCCAATGCCCGACGTCACCACTGGGTGTCGTGGGAAGCGCTTTGTCGTCCCAAAATCGAAGGTGGTTTGGGTCTTCGTAATCCTAAGGACCTTTGTGCTGCATTTGCCTGTAAATTGTGGTACCGATTTGGTACTAACGACTCGTTATGGGCTACCTTTCTCCATGCTAAATACCGAAGGCTTGCGCACTCTAATTTCTCAGGTTCTCCATCCTATGCTAGCGAGACCTGGAAGCATATGCAGTCGGTGAAGCCATTATCTGACGCTCATGGTGGGTCTATTGGCTGGGACGGCTCTTCCTTTTCCGTCCTTAAAGCTTGGAACTCAATTAGAACTCCCGCACCCGTTCGCCCGGTGTTCTCGTTCATTTGGGATTCTCGTATTCCTCCCAAGGCTTCTGTTTTGATGTGGCGAATCCTTCACGATGGGCTGCCATTGGACGTGAATCTTCAAAACATCGACATCCCCTTTGTTTCCCGTTGCCGTTGTTGTGGAAACGGGGAAGTGGAATCTTTAAACCACTTGTTCTTTGGTAGTTTTTCTGCCAGATCGTGCTGGAATTACTTCGGCAATCTTGTTGGTGTTCGCCACTTTGCCAGCTCTGCTCCAGATCTCCAAACTTCCTGGTGGGCTAGAAGTACTGGTAAATCTCTTCGCTCTATCGTGTTCCGTTTGATTCCTTGCCTTATTTGCTGGCATCTGTGGTGCGCGCGGAATAAGGCTATTTTCGACGATACTCCGATGGATCCTTCGTCCGTTATTCGGCGTGTGAGGAATGACGTCTTCCTGGCTTTTCGTGGTAGACCATTCAGGGGAACCATAAGCCCCCGTTCCAGTAGGCTGGTGGGTCTTCTGTCTATTTCTTGTGCTCTGTCGTCTGCTAGACAGGGAGTCGGTTGATTTCATTCTCTCGAGCGTTGACCCTCACCCATCGCTCGTTCTCCCCCACCCCCCGCTTTTTTGTTTTTAATGCGTTCGCTAGTGTTTTTTTTCCAGGTTTCCCTGTTCGCCTCCTGTTCGGAAGGGAGCTTAGGTAGGCTGGTTTTGGGTTGGCTTTTGATTGCTCAGTATTGGTTCTGCGCAGCATCTTTTTGCACTGTCGCGGTTTGGCAATGCGGTCTTTGGTTGATATGTGGCGTTTGCCTCCTTCGGCGTCCAGGGATCGGGACTTCTGAGTTTTCTACGTGGGACTATCCTTGCTCTGGGTTCGGCTTTCTATTTCTTCTCCAGTTCGATTAGCTCTCTTTGTTGGCTGAGATTGGAGGTCTGGCCTTTACCTACGGGTTAAGGCGGGTTGGTGGTTGTCGGTGGGCTTTTCCCTGGTCTTGTTTTGTTGTAGCCTAGCAGGCCTGTTGCTTTATGCTATGGCTTTAGGTTCTTGTATTTCAGCTTTTATTTTATCTTTATGTGGGTTGGGGAGTATATGATCTTCATATGCTCCGCATTTTGTGTTAGCCACCGGAGAAAGGCGCTTTTTCTCCTCCTATTTATATATATTTCCTTTTGAATAAAAAAAAAAAAAGAGAGAAGAAACAGAAGCATGATATAGTACTTTTCTCAATAGCTTGACAATGTAAATTTGCATAGTCAATTCGTTCGATGATACATCGAGTATGGTTCATGAAGACACCATGTATGCACTATATAATAGTGGAAATTATGATCTGCCCCTCATTTTCAAGTTTCATAAGCGGATAAAACACTCCTCAAAAATATATTTTATATTACATCCCTATTATTATTTTTGAAAAAAATTAGTTATTTTTTCGAAATTAAACTTGAACTTAATAACATGTTTTGTATAACCTTTTTTTAAATTACAAATATACACACGTCTCTTTCTTTCATCAAAGGTGCTTGTATTCAAATTAATCAAATCCCGTGCATATTTAAATAAAGTAAAACAGTACATAGGATAAGCAATCATGTGTAATATGCAAATAGAACAAAAATAAAATCCAAATCATTCGAATGAGGTTACTTTCAATCAAAAGCCACATTGTTTAAATCGTAGACAAACAATTTCATACAGCCAAAATCATCCAGTTAGAGTATATTATTTCCCTTTATCTATACTATTTGAATCACCCAATCATTCGGCATTTTGACCAATACTTAGTCATTTCATAATGCAATAGGAGTGCAAATCTAAATTTGCAATCACATACCTTGAGGCTTATAGAATGATGCCAGTCAAAATAAAAAAAACAAATAAAGGTAGCAATCTACATCAAAACTAAGAAATACTAACAAATAAATGAAAAAATAGCCAAGAAAATTGTAAACTCACGGTAGTCAAAGCATATCAATGCTCCTTCATGTCTTCCTTGCAATGATTTTGATCCAGGCCCTAAATACTGGTAATCGGATCCTGTAGAATTTATACATGTTGAAATTAGTGATAGAAATTGCCAAAAATAGAATTGATGCAATTAAATTGAGTTCCAAGGCTTGATTTTAGACTGTAAACTCAAAATAAAAAAGGGTCATGATCTTGTTTTGTTTTCGCTTAATGGAAACATGTCCAGAACGGGAAACTTAATACAAACTAATTGAGAGTAACAAAACTCGGTTAAAAGAGATAAATATGAAAAGCCTGAATTTGAAGATTGTAATCTGATTTCGATTTTGCTTCTTCACCTTGTTGTTTTTGGGTTACTTTTTGTAGGAGAGGAGAAAGTGAGGTGAATTGGGGAAATGATTCTGTAAATGAAACGTGGGAAAAAACAGTGAGATAATATATGCATGGAATGAACAAAGGGTGCCTATATTAATCAACCTAGTAACCTACAACATAAAAAGGTCACCGGCACGTAGTGGATAAGAAAGCATGTGCGGTATAATAGTGACATAATTATCCTTATCATGCTAAAGAATTTTAGAAGGGTATTTCAGTATTTTCAAAAGCTTCAAATGGATGTTTCCTTATTATAGATAGATAGTTAGTTATTTCTAAACACTTTTATATCATTGGTAAATTAACTTTAAAACCTTTATCTTATTAGTTAATTTACTTTAATCACTTTTATTAAATCAATTAATTAATTTTAAATATCATTAATTAAAAGATTTATTCAATTCAAATAATCATTAGTTAAAATGAATAATTCATCTCAAACATCATTAACTAAAATGATAAGTAAATTTTAAATACCATTAATTAAAACAACAAATTAAGTTCAGATAATCATAATTAATTGGATTAATTAAATTCAAACCTCATTAGTTAAAACTATTAATTAAAACATCATTTGTCAAAATGATTTATTAACAATAAACCATCATCAAGTAAAATGATTAACTAAATTTCAAAAGTCATTAGTTTTAAACAGCTAATTAAATTTAAAATAATCATTAATTAAAACAATTAAATACTTTTAAATATCATTAATTAAAATGATTTTTTATTTCAAATATCATTAATTAAAATGATTTTTTATTTCAAATATCATTAATTAAAATGATTAACTAAATCCAAATATCTTTACATAAAATGATTAATTAAATCCAATCTCATTTAAATCAAAAGATAAACCAATTTTAAACCTCATTAACTAAATCGGTTAATTAATTTCAAAATCATTAGTTAAAATGATTAATTACTTTAAATTATCATTAATCAAAATGATTAATGAATTTTAACATTCTGTTTACTGAAAATACAAGCTCAGGTTTGAGAACATAGAAGTGGATTTTGGAGGTTAAATTAATAAATGACAATACAACGAAATCGCTATAACGACACTTAACAAATTAAATGAAATATCAAGGTTTATTTTAATTAACCATCAATATAACAGCATAAGGATGTAATAAATAATTATTGGTGAGAAACCCCTCATGTCTCTATAGATTTTCCCTGTAAAACAATGATTATGGATAATATATATTCATATGGGTTAATAACAATCAAATTAATATGTCATCATTTTCTAAATGGAAATTCAACCAAACAATCAATCAAATAATTTAATTAACATCCAAGCAATCAATAATAATTTATAGCATCATAGATATGATATAGTAAAATTAAATGTGAGTTAAACTCACATAAATTCCAGTTATCGCTTTCGCGTTCTAATTCCGTCTATAATCGAACAACGTTCGATTCTAGCTTGAAATTCTATAAGCTCTAATTCCTACTAATCCAATTCTAAACTGTAGATATTAACTCCACGAGTACAATGCAACTGACGGCACTCCAATTCAATCTCGTATGAAATAGTTATGAGTTAATGAGCAATCGACACTTAGTTAACAAAATAATAAATTAATTAATGTTAATTACATCATCAATTCATAATACCCCGCGTTCAAAATTTCAAGGCCGCCTCTAAAACAACTCGACCACCAACTTCCCTTACACATTGCTGCCGCCTCTCCGCTCCTCCAACCGCTGTGACTTCACAAGCGAATGCCTACCCTCAACTGCGTCCAACCCCACTGGTTTTGGCATCCAAGTTGCTGCCTTTGCCATGAAAAACCCATAAATGTCGGCGAACTTCAAACTCAGATCCACAGTGCGTCCCTCCGCCTATGGATGATTCAACTAGTCAATTTGCTCTACATGCGGTGCCGATCATATCTTCAGTTGGGATCGAGGTGTTATTCAGCCTCGTTTGGCTCCGATCGCCGGTGGCTAATAGATGATGGCTATTTTTTTAAAATTGAAAAAAAAGAATGAACTGCCATCTGATTTGCATGCTAATATAAGTAAGTTAAAGGGTATAGGCTGACGTGATGGAAGTATGGGCAAGAATGGTGAATAAAGAAGTACATATACATATATATTATTTAAATTAAAAAAATCTAGCTTTAAGCATTCAAAAATCTCGAACTCTAAACAGGTCGTGCCGCCTGGCGTTCTATATGTTATACCCCAATTTCGAACGCAATGGAACTAGTCCCGAGTCCTAATTTGATTATATGCAGAAGATAGCCTTTCAAACCCAATTATTATATTAAAATTTTGAAATTAATTTCTACGCATTTTGTGACGCCCCATCTCGAGACCCACATTAACAAAGAGTATTACTGGGTAATACCGTCTGCTAATGCGGAGAATAGGGCTGGTTAGGAGCGACCATCTATAGCCTTGTCTTAAATATCTATTGAATATGTTGACAAATGCCATATTTTTTTTCTAACTCAAGTGGGTTGACATATCCAATAAATACTTAACACAAATCCATAGGTGGCTATAGGATCTATTAGAATAAAATAAAATGACTCGAATGCTAAACACATCACAGAACATCAGATCATCACATATACAGATACATCACAGAGTATACAAAATGATACATGTCAAGTGGTATAGCAACCACAATATACAAGTGAGTCAAAAGAATATACATATCCGAGTAGCAAACAAAAAGGACTACACAAAAAGCTATAACAAAAAAGAGCTAACAGAATAGTCCATGCGTAAGCAGAATTGGTTAAGTCCAAATGCACCTAACCAGAAACACCTCGGTCTGACCCGAGTATAAAATACACGGATCAGTCTAGCTAAACAAATCAGTTTACAAGGATAAGCGATAAGAAGAGAATAAGGATAAAGTGATAATATTCCCAAGTGAGAAAGGACAATTTAAAGTGTATAGTTACTTCATGTGATGGAGGGTATCACTACACAACATATAATCTCAAAAGAGATAGTACAACCCATAAAACGCTAAAAGTAGCGAGCCTCGTATCATCGTCATTCATAATACATTAAATATGGTTTAGGGGAAAACCTAAACCTGCCAAATCAGCAACCCAAAATATGCACAAAGAGATCCCATCTCAAACACGCCATAAGGCAAATATATCTCCAAAGAGGAGAATAAAATCTCAAGTAAACTCCAAAAGGCAATCCTCAATGACGCCAGTGTAGGCAATACAAATCTCAAAAATAGAATTCCCAAGAGTTCAAATTCCCGAATGGAAAACCCCACTAATATATATCGCATGGTTCAAAGGACCATTTCTGGAAAGGGACGATATACTAGGGAAAATAGTCAAAGAAATTATCTCAAAAGTTTAGCACGTGCATGTGGCCGAAGCCATGCCAAGTACTTTATCTTAATAGGTACCTCGCCTGAAGACAAAACGTCACAATGAAAAATACGCTACAATGGCAAATACGCCGCAATGGCAAACGTCTCGAAGGCAAATACGCCGCAATGGAAAACGCCACAATGGTAATGACCTGAAGGTCCAGTACTGGCACGCCGCAACGGCAAATGTGTCACAAACTCTCGGACAGGAACCCGAACAGTGTTAACATGTGGCCCATACCACACGTTCGCACTAAACAGTTTACTAACCGTTGGTAAATTTCACACTCAAAGTAGTAAAAAGTTTACCTCATCTCATCGGTAAACTCGACTCGAAGGTCAAAACGATCAAACAGACAAGTCGAGAATTAACCGATAAGATAAACGCACGTGTCCCATACCACGTGTTTTACCAAACCATTTAATTCTCCTTCTCATTCGCTTTAATAGTGCAAAAATGTGTAATTTATGTATAAAATAAATTACTTTGGAAAACAAGCTTTGAAAACCAATTTTCAAAATCAATTTGAAACCCATATTTGAAAATTCCCTTATTATAGAGAATAAATATATTTTACACTTGAAAATACTTGAAAATATTATATAATAATTATTTTGAAATGCCCATTTATTTTAAAAATCATTTTAAAAAGATTCGGAGAAAACCGTGCTCGAAAACGAATAAAAACAAGGAAAATCACTCAAACCGATATTCGAATTTAAAATCAATTTAAATTCAAAATAATTCAAAATTTGAATGTTTAAATCCACAAAATTTGGCTAGTCTATTGATAGACATCATGGCCTGTCATCATCATCAAAACATCACGAATATAGCTGGAAAAATAAAGCAAACGAAAGTCGAAAATATTAAAACACAAAGGGGACAAGGCAACATTTTGCCTCTTGCCAGGTTGACCTTGAGGTCGACATGGAGGTCGACCTCCTTGGTCCCAAGGTCGACCGTACGGTCAACCTAGGAGGCATGGGGTCGACTTGCATGTCGACCCAGGGAAGGTGGCAATCGACCTGGCATACAGACTTTTGTTCCAATAGGTTTCCTGCTCACGAACTGATTTTCTAGCTTGAGTTTAGCATAGCAAATGACTTCAGTTTTCAACAAAAATTTACAAAGTTGTAACTCAACATGCAAGCGGCCAATAGCAAGAAATCCGGCAGCATTTCATTGCCGGAATCATAAGATACAAGGTCTCAAAGTAGCAAATGAAACTAGATTATAACAGAGAAAATTCAACTACAGGAAAACAACGAACAGAAGCAAATTTTCAAAATTTTCAAGCTTTGGCACTTTTGGTTTTTTTCAAGATTTTGAGCTAATACAACTCACCTTGCTGATTTGTTGTAGAAGCTCGGATTTTTGATGAAAAGAGGAAGATTTGCTTGAGATTATAAACCTTGAGAACCTGTAGAAAGCAATTACAGAACATGCAAACCATATACAGTAAATATTAGAAAGTTATTTACTGTAATAAGATTTTTGTGATGAAATTGTATGATTTGTAGTTGTATACCTTTGATTTATCTTTATCTTGCAAAAAGACTTGAATTTTGGTGATTTTAATTGAAGATTGAACTTGATTTTGAATTTGAGAAATTTGGTTTACTGACTTTGCTTTTAGGCTGAAGGAGGAAGAAGGTAATAAGAAATGAGCGTACAACCAATTCTTTTTCCTCTTTTCTTAACCAAGCTAAGGTTAAATGGGCTTAGATGGGTTTGAAAATAAAAAGAAATAAAATGGTTTAGGCCAAAAATCAACACTTAACAAACGTATATTATCAGTTATTGGCTTATTCAGGTCGTCGAGTATGGACTATGCTCGGCAAGGGTCCAAAGCGACCAGGATTCGGCCTAGGACTTAGGCCCTATATTATCGGTTACTATTTCAGGTCTTCGAGTATGGACTATGCTCGGCAAGGGTCCGGAGCGACCGGGATTCGGCTTAGGACTTAAGCCTTGGTATTACTCAGCGTCCAGGGACACTGGACCACGGTCGTCAGGTGTGGACTACGCTTGGTAAGAACCCGGAGAGGTTACGGATTTGGATATCGACCCGGAGAGGTCGTGGATTCGGTTATTGGTTATTGGATAAAGATGGATCAGAACTCGGTTGTCGAGTTCAGATGGATATGGAATTAGCTAAGGCTTTGGTTACTGGATTTGGAATCAAACGTCGACTCGGAGCAGTCAAGAACGATGCGCTTGGATGGGATGGCTTGGTAATGGATTGGATTATGAATCGGATGGTATGGCTATGGACAGAATATGGACTTCGGATGTCGGATTCGGAACTATTCAAAACACCCCTTCTTATCACAAGGCAAGTTTTGGGGGGCAAATGTTATCCCACCTTTTGGTCAAGGCTGGGATATCAACAAAATAACTGAAAAATGACAGATATCAGGATTGAAAATCGATTGGAGATAAGGCTTTGATCGATGTCGTCAAAATTTGGCCGAGCTCCGATCATGGCGGGATCGATAGGAAATGACGATCAAGGCTAGGAGATGCTACGTTTCAAATCTCAGGTCAAACGGAGTTCATTTGCTCAAGATAATTGATGGATACGAACAAGGTGTTCATATCGACCAGCATGGATACGAACAACGTGTTCGTATCGATCAGGTAGGGAGACCAGATGGGTTTCGACTCGCTGACAGTGGACTCGGATTGGATAGGTAAGCGTGCGATGGTTTGTTCGACTCGATGCTGTTCGTATCGATCAATGTTGGATACTTTGACTCGATACTTTTCGTATCGATCGAGTCGTTGCGAAGAAGACCGAAAGCGATAGCAGATGGATGTGAATGAATGGTTACGAAGCCTGGACACGAACGAGAAGCAAGCGTGATTTCAGGAAAGAAGCAATCAACCTGGCATGGAAATTGGATCGAGCCTTGGAAGTAGCGCCACGTCACCAGCACGCACGTGAAGGGCATCGATTCGAACACGATCGAGTCGAATAGATCGATTCGAACACGATCGAGTCGAATAGACCGAGTCGAATGAAACAGCCAACTGAAAATCCCATTTCGTATCGATCGTATCTCACAAACCACAAGACGAAATGCTATGAAATTTTCACAGGAGCTTACGTGCATGCTAAAGAATGTCCACACCAAATTTCGACTCCAATGGACGCAATCTTGATCGATACGAAATTCGTTCGTATCGATCACGGATCGGGCCGAAACTTCACGGGCTCGGGCGCGTGGCCCCACTCATGTGCCAGAAGAAGTCTCCCGAGATTTGAGCGAGATATCAGCCTCCTACACCTATAAATAGACCCACAGAGCCAACAGAAAAAGGATCTTTTGGCTTCTCAACGTCCAGACTCTGCCCGATTCAACTTTATACTCCAACACTACTGTTATACTCGAATTTTATCATCATAACCTGCTGTAGTCAGTTGTAACCAGGAAAGAACATCAATAAAAGATTAACTTTTAGTGTGGGCGTAGGCCGGAGATAGCCGAACCACTATAAATCTTGTGTCTCTGTCTATTTCTTTCCATTTTAAGTTCATTCTTCTTCATTTTTTATCCTCTATATTACTTAGATCTGTAATTGGGGATCATTTATTATTGATATGTGTGCATACACTGGTGCTTTCACAACATTCGGGGTTTGTGACCAATTTTGGCGCAAACACTTTGGTGCTCTCACTGAGAAACACTAGCACCCGCTATATCAGATTTGGAATTCAGATTTGAAGGTTTAAAGGTTCAGGATCTAAAGAGCTATGACAAGGCAATCAAGTAGAAGACAAAGAGCCGAGAGGAGTCAGCATAAAGGAAGCCAAGAGGCATCATCTGGGGCTAATCAGACTTCTGCTTTCATTGCCAGAAACGAGATGGAGACGATGATGGGAGCTATGCATGAAGAATTTCTGAAAAGGCAAGAGGAGATGATGCAGAACCTCCTCAAACAGTTTGGGCAAGCATGAGCAGTTGGAACTTCAGGAGTTCAGATTCATGGAGCCAGAGTGGAAGGACCAAACTGGCAATCGAATGGAGCAGCTCAACAAGGCACAACCCCGGACCAGCGCACGACCACAAATCTAGATGGATCCGGGCTTGGGGGCATGCCACCTGGCAACGATGGACCGGTTCATGGAGGAATTCCAGTTAACACCACACAACAAGATGCTGGCAGGAATGTAGGAGCGCGGGATGAGGAGTACGTACCAGAATTCCCTCGGGGGCTTGGGGGGCAACCATCGGCAGACAACGCTGGATTGGCTGAGATTATCAGGCGAACTATGTGCGGAGGATTGACAAATAGAGACCTGGAAGGCGTAAACAGGAGTCCGTTTACTCGTGAAATCAGAATGGCTCGGAACCCACTAGAATTCAAGTTGTGCGTGCTAGAGATGTACAATGGCAAGGCTGATCTGACTGATCACTTGATGAGATATACAAGGCATATGGAAGTGCTGGGGGCATCGGAGGAAGTAATGGCCAGATGTTTCCCTCTATACTTAACGAATATAGCTGCGATGTGGTTCAGACAGCTGTAGGAAGGATCTATCAGGACATGGACAAAATTGGTGGACATGTTTCTGAAGCAATTTCGGGTTCATATCAAAAGGCCGAAGAACGTGATGACACTAACGTCAGTAAAAAAAAGGACGGATGAATCGCTTAAAGCTTTCTTAACTCGGTTCAATGCGGCGGTTGCTTCAATGGATCGGCCGGATCCATCGATGGTTTTAATGGCAGCAGTATCAGGAATCAGAGAGGATTCAGATTTAAAAGTATCTCTAGTACGGGACCCACCAATGGATCTCAGGGAATTTTTTCAGGAAGCTGAGAGATTCCTTCGGCAGGAAGATGCATGTTCAGATATGAAGTTAAAGGAGGTGAACGCAGCTGAGAATGGTGGGCCATCCAGTAGAGGCTCGGATAAAGATAAAGCGAAAAGGAAGCTGGATGACGAATCAGGAAAAGCTAGGAAGCAGTGGAGGGAACCAAAGTTTTCCACTTACACAGGAATAAACGAGACATTGGAACAGATATTCATGGAGACACGGAATCGCCTTCCTTAACGAAGGCCAGCTAGGAGAGAGCCCTTAGAACGTGAAAGGACATCAGGAAGACACTGTCTCTTTCACGATTTAGACGGACATGATACCAACAGTTGCAGGCATCTAAAGGACATTATTGAGGAGCACGTAAGGAATGGGCAATTACGACAATATGTCAGGCCTTGGAATGCGACGGTGGAGCAGGAGCAACCACCGTCTACCTCAAACCACGATGGTGCGAGACCCAGGAATGATGGTCGATTGGTTATCAATTGACCGAGATGATATGAAATAAGTAGCAGACTACTGGAAAACGACCAAGTCATTTACTCATGTACGGGGACAGAGATGGCCCCTAGGCATGCTCTGAATGATGATAAACCGCGACGCTATGGTTTGTGAAATCTGCTTTCTCTTTTGGTTTGGACATTTGCTTTTTCTGGTTTGGTTTTGGAGTTTGGTTTGAACTCCTGGTTTTGTTTGTTTTCTGGTTTGGACTTTCGTTTGGATGATTGCTTTCTGTTTTGGATTTCTGATATGGATTTTTGGTTTTTCGATTTGGTTTGGATTTCGGATTGGATTTTGATTGGATTTTCGTCCGGTTTTTGGAAAATGGTCGTCGGTATGGATTATTCCTGGCAAGGGGTAAGTCTCTTCGTCCAAACGTGGCGAATTGGCTTATTCAGGTCGTCGAGTATGGACTATGCTCGGCAAGGGTCCGAAGCGACCAGGATTCGGCCTAGGACTTAGGCCCTATATTATCAGTTACTATTTCAGGTCGTCGAGTATGGACTATGCTCGGCAAGGGTCTGGAGCGACCAGGATTCGACTTAGGACTTAAGCCTTGGTATTACTCAGCGTCCAGGGACACTGGACCACGGTCGTCAGGTGTGGACTACGCTTGGTAAGAACCCGGAGAGGTTACGGATTTGAATATCGACCCGGAGAGGTCGTGGATTCGGTTATTGGTTATTGGATAAAGATGGATCAGAACTCGGTTGTCGAGTTCAGATGGATATGGAATTGGCTAAGGCTTTGGTTACTGGATTTGGAATCAAACATCGACTCGGAGTAGTCAAGAATGATGCGCTTGGATGGGATGGCTTGGTAATGGATTGGATTATGAATCGGATGGTATGGCTATGGACAGAATATGGACTTCGGATGTCGGATTCGGAACTATTCAAAACACCCCTTCTTATCACAAGGCATGTTTTGGGGGGCAAATGTTATCCCACCTTTTGGTCAAGGCTGGGATATCAACAAAATAACTGGAAAATGACGGATATCAGGATTGGAAATTGATTGGAGATAAGGCTTTGATCAATGTCATCAAAATTTGGCTGAGTTCCGATCATGGCGGGATCGAAGGAAATGACGGTCAAGGCTAGGAGAGGCTACGTTTCAAATCTCAGGTCAAACGGAGTTCATTTGCTCAAGATAATTGATGGATACGAACAAGGCGTTCGTATCGATCAGCATGGATACAAACAGCGTGTTCGTATCGATCAGGTAAGGAGGCCAGATGGGTTTCGACTCGCTGACAGTGGACCCAGATTAGATAGGTAAGCGCGCGATGGTTTGTTCGACTCGATGCTGTTCGTATCGATCAATGTTGGATACTTCGACTCGATACTTTTCGTATCGATCGAGTCGTTACGAAGAAGACCGGAAGCGATAGCAGTTGGATGTGAATGAATGGTTACAAAGCCTGGACACGAACGAGAAGCAAGCGTGATTTCAGGAAAGAAGAAATCAACCCGGCATGGAAATTGGATCGAGCCTTGGAAGTAGCGCCACGTCACCAGCGCGCACGTGAAAGGCATCGATTCGAACACGATCGAGTCGAATAGATCGATTCGAACACGATCGAGTCGAATAGACTGAGTCGAACGAAACAGCCAACCGAAAATCCCATTTCGTATCGATCGTATCTCACAAACCACAAGACCGAATGCTATGAAATTTTCATAGGAGCTTACGTGCATGCTAAAGAATGTCCACACCAAATTTCGACTACATTGGACGCAATCTTGATCGATACGAAATTCGTTCGTATCGATCATGGATCGGGCCGAAACTTCACGGGCTCGGGCACGTGGCCCCACTCACGTGCCAGAAGAAGTCTTCCGAGATCTGAGCGAGATATTAGCCTCCTACACCTATAAATAAACCCCAGAGCCAACAGAAAAAGGATCTTTTGGCTTCTCAATGTCCAGACTTTGCCCGATTTAACTTTATACTCCAACACTACTGTTATACTCGAATTTTATCATCATAACCTGTTGTAATCAGTTGTAACCAGGAAAGAACATCAATAAAAGATTAACTTTTGGAGTGGACGTAGGCCGGAGATAGCCGAACCACAAAAATCTTGTGTCTCTGTCTATTTCTTTCCATTTTAAGTTCATTCTTCTTCATTTTTTATCCTCTATATTACTTAGATCTGTGATTGGGGATCATTTATTATTGATCTGTGTTCATACACTGGTGCTTTCACAACATTCGGGGTTTGTGACCAATTTTGGCGCAAACAATTATTTATAGCCAAAACTTATTTTTAACCCAATTTCCACCTTTTGTTTCAATAAACCACCTTTAAAATTTACATACTTCTTTTAAAAATTATTAAAAGAAGCAATTGGACAATAATTAATATAATTATTGCATTTTCTCTAAAATGAAATCATTTTCATTATTTAAAGCTCATATTCCATTTATTATCACTCCAAGCAAAATAAATAAAGCTTGGAATTTCATTTTCTCATTTTAAATTCCAAAATCCATTGTTTATTCCAAATAAACAATTTAATTTCTCCAATTTTAATTTAATTTACAATATTAAATTATATCTATCTTTATAATCCAATATTGACAGGTAACCTCCAAACCAGGGTTGTTATAGACTCCTCCCTTAACAAAATTGCATCCTCGCAATTCCTAGAGAAGAATTTGTATTCAACTATTTAATTTCATCACTCAAAAGAAAAGAAAATAAGCTTGAGATAAAGAGATATTCTCATCATCGCTATGCGAAGAAAGAAAACCAGGATAGGAATGCTCGATAAACTCTTTGGTATCCCAAGTGCAGTCATTGGGATTAGCGGACCATTGAACTTTAACGAACGACACGTCCTTGTTTCGAAGGCGTCTCACCTCCGAAGCAAGTACACGAAAAGGCTGATGCACAACTGATAGGTCTTGTGAGAGCTCAAGCTCTTGCAAATCAGGAGAATCAATAACAGAATCTGACTCTCGAAGACACTTCCAAAGCTGAGAGATGTGAAACACGTCATGAATGCCAGATAGATGAGCTGGAAGTGAAACTCTATAAGCCACAGGGCCAATATGTTCAGTAATAGGAAATGGTCCTATAAAGCGAGGAGCCAATTTCCCAGTCGTACTGAAGCGCATAACCACTTTCAAAGGAGAAACACGAATGAAAACGAAATCACCAACAGAGAACTCGAGAGGCTTCCTATGGTTGTCCGCGTAGGATTTCTAGCGGCTCTGTGCCTCTTTCATTCTTTGTCGAATAAGAACAATCTTCTCAGAAGAATCATGAATAGAATCTGGGCCAAGAATAAGCTTCTCTCCAGATTCCAACCAATACGAAGGTGATCGACATGGTCTTCCGTAAAGGGCTTCGAAAGGAGCCATACCAATACTAGACTGGAAACTATTGTTGTAGGAGAATTCCACAAGAGGTAGGTGATCCTCCCAACTACCGCCGAAATCTAGAATGCAAGTACGGAGAAGATCCTCAAGGATATGATTCACCCGTTCAGTCAGTCCATTAGACTGAGGATGATATGTTGTGCTAAAATTAAGCTTTGTTCCCAAAGCTTGCTGAAGACTCCGTTAGAAATGACTCGTGAAAAGCGGATCACGGTCACAAACAATCGAACTAAGAAAAACGTAAAGTCTCACGATTTCCTTGATATATAACTTGGCCAAAAGAGAAGCACTCCTATTAGACTTAATAGGAATGAACTGAGCTTATTTGGTGAGGCGATCAACAATAACCCAAATGCGAGAATGGCCCGATCACGAACGAGGAAGGCTGTCAATGAAATCCATCGAAATATGATCCCATTTCCATAATGGAATCTCTAGAGGCTGAAGGAGACTAGAAGGGCGCTGATGTTCGGCTTTGATAAGTTGACAAGTCATGCAATTACTCACATAACTTGCTACATCGTGCTTCATGCCTTCTCAATAATAAAGGCGATGCATATCGGCATACATCTTACTACTGCTGGGATGAATGGTATACTTATAACGATGACATTCATCGAGAATGTCACGCATAAGTGCAGAATCAGAAGGCATGACAAAACAGTTCTTCTTACGAAGACACCCATGAGAATCAATGTAGAAATCCCATAACTCCTCATCATGAGATTCAGACTCACAAATCTGAATAAGGTGCACAAGATCGGGATCATGCCGTTGAGCATCGGCAATATGATCCAATAAACTGGGTCGAGCTTCCAAACTGGATAATAAAATAGGAGAATCAGAAGATGGAGCTCGATCATGAATATCAAAAAGGGATAAGGTCTCTAGAACATCTCACTCGACTAGCATCATAGAAACAACAACCGAATGTTTGCAACTAAGCGCATCAGCAACACGATTACCCTTACCAAGGGTATACTGGATATCGAAGTCATAGGAGGCAAGGAACTCGAGCCAACGCTATTGCCTTATATTGAGCTCCTTCTGAGTGAACAAATATTTCAAGGACTTGTGATCGGTATAGAGAATGAAGTGCTCGCCTAATAAATAGTGGCGCCAAATCTTCAAGGCGAAGACAATGGCGGCTAACTCGAGGTCATGAGTGGCATAGTGAACTTCATTCGGTCGTAGTTGCCTAGCTACCCGATCCTTCTGCATAAGCACGGCACCGAAGCCACAATGACTAGCATCAGTGCAGACACCAAGATCTTGATTCCCTTCGGGAACCACAAGAATAGGAGCATTAGTGAGAAGCTCCTTCAACTGCTGAAAAGAAGCTTCACACTTGTCGGACCAAATAAATCAAATGCCTTTCCGAGTAAGGCTGGTAAGAGGAAGCACAATGCGGGAAAAATCCTTAATGAATCGGCGGTAGTAACCCGCCAATCCAAGGAAGCTGCGAATCTCATGAATATTCTCGGGCCTCTTCCAATTCTAGATGGCTTCGATCTTCGAGGGATCGATCAAAATGCCTTCAGAAGAAATAACGTGGCCTAAGAACTTAACCTTATTCTCCCAGAAGTGGCACTTGGAGAATTTGGCTTTAAGCTGATAGTGACGAAGAGTACTCAAGACAATTCTCAAGTGATTAGCATGCTCGGCTTCAGACTTCGAATAAACAAGAATGTCGTCGATGAACACAAGGACGAACTTATCGAGATATTCTTGGAATACTCGATTCATAACAAATAAAGCAAGAGCATTCGTCAAACCGAATGGCATAACGAACCACTCGTAATATCCATATCAAGTTCAGAAAGCTGTAAGAGGAATGCTATCTTCCACAACTCGGAGCTGATGAAAACCAGTGGAAAGGTCGAGCTGAGAGAAGACCTTAACACCACTCAATTGATCGAACATATCGTCGATCCTAGGAAACAAATACCTATTCTTGATGGTCAACTCGTTAAGCTTGCGATAGTTGATGAAAAGCCTAAGAGTTCCATCGGACTTCTTCACAAAGACAACCGCGGCACCCCACGATGAAACAATGGACTAAATCAACTATTTGGACTCAAGCTCAAGCTGCTTCTTGAGTTCCTCATTTTCCTTTGTAGACATCCTCGTGGGAGAATGACTAACTGGCTGCGTGCCCGAAATGAGTTCAATATGGAACTCGATCGCCCGCGTGGGTGGCAAACTCGAAACAGGCTCAAATACATCAGAGAAATCACAAACAGCAGGTATACGAGATATATCATCATCATCTCGTGAGTCTAGAGAATATAAAGCCATTTTGGAATTTTTCACATTCCGAAGAACAAATGATAGTAATGCAGACGAATCTGGATGTCGAAGATATAAAACTCTCTCAGAACAAATAATCCTGGCATCATATCGCACTAGTCAGTCCATACCCAAAATCATATCAAAACCCAAATAAGAAATAACGTGCAGATTCGCATCAAAAGAAAATCCACATAAAAAAATCTCAACATCATCACAAAGCATGTTAAGGGTTGCGGATCCCCCGATAGGATTCGTAATCCTTAATGAAGTAACAAGGCATGAAACATCCAAAGAAATAGCATCAACGAGCTCTTTCGATACGAATGAATGCGACGCACCCGCATCGAAGAGAACTCGAATAGAACGATTATGGAATAAAATAGAGCCTTCAAAGATAGAAGGAGATGTACCTCTGCGCTGAGAAGACCCTCCAGAAGCATCCACTACATTCAACCTGCCAGACTGGGTATTACTAGGAGCTATGGGACAAGTGGCAAGACGATGGCCTTCCTTCTTGCAATAACGACATAAGAGAGGCTTAGGACAACCACGAATCACGTGGTCAGGAGAACTACAATTGAAACACCCTTTCCAAGTAGGAGGTGTTCCACTAGGCTGAGAAAAAGGACCAGATCCAATGGGCTTCTTCTTCTTGGAAGAGAAAAACTTTAGCTTATGAAATGGGAACTTCTTCTTATTAGGGTTCTTACGAACCTCAACCTCATCACCACTCTCACACTTCTTCTCGACGGCTTCGAGATGAAGCGCCAAATCAACCAACTCCTTGAAAGAAGCTTGAGCTGGAGCATCAAAGACTTCTTGAGATACTTCTAAAGAACATAGACAAACTTCGGATTCTTCTTATATGGAGTGCTAATGTATTCAAGACCATACTTAGATAAGGCCTCGAATAACAAAACATAATCAGAGACGAATGACTTCCCTTGCTTCAACTCAAGGAAGCGACGGGCCAATAAAGCTTTCTCAGATTCAGGAACGAACTTGAGCTCAAATCGTTCCCGAAACTGAGTCTAAGAAAGAGTAGACTCATCGAGCTCGGCTATGAGAAGCTCGTACCAATCAAGGGAACGCTCTTGCAACATGCAAGGTGCTATGAGAACTCTGTCACGGTCAGAAAGATCCATGCGAGAGAAGATGCGCTCGCACGTATGAATCCAAGCTTGAACCTCAAGAACGGACTCGGAGCCTTTGAATGGCTTTCCTCTGAGATGAGAGAAATCAGTGCACAAGTGCGCAAAGAAAGACTTGCACGGAGGAGATGCTCGAGTAGGAGCTAGAGGCTGAGTGCTCCTAAATAACTCCATAAACTGATCGACAAACATATAAACGCCGTTCGGATGCGAGCAGCTGGATTGCCCGGCATCCAAGTGTCGTCCTCTGCCTCTTCCAACCATTAGTTGAAAGTTAAGATAAGATAAAGATTATTCACAGGGTAAATATCGTTAATTCAATAAGGAATACTATGGAATTAAAATGCATTCCTAGACGTATTCCCAAATTTCTATCTACCCCAAAGGACAAGAAAAGGACAAAGGCACGATGATTAAGAGATTCATAACACTTGTATAACACTTAGATGTACCGTGATATGTGCTTCTGCTATGTGTTTATCATATTTTGTTCTGAACACAACTCTGATACCAAGTTGTGACGCCCCACCCCGAGACCCACATTAACAAAGAGTATTACTAGGTAATACCATCTGCTAATGCGGAGAATAGGGCCGGTTAGGTGCAACCATCTATAGCCTTGTCTTAAATATCTATTGAATACATCGACAAATGCCATTTTTTTTCTAACTCAAGTGGGTCGACATATCCAATAAATACTTAACACAAAACCATAGGTGGCTATAGGATCTATCTGAACAAAATACAACAACTCGAACGCAAAACACATCACAGAACATCGGATCATCACATATATATACATATACAAATACATTACAGAGTATACAAAATGATACATGTCAAGTGGTATAGTAACCACAATATGCAAGCGAGTCAAAAGAATATACATATCAGAGTAGCAAACAAAAAGGACTACAAAAAAAGCTATAACAAAAAAGAGCTAGCAGAATAGTCCATGCGGAAGCAGAATAGGCTAAGTCCAAATGTACCTAACCAGAAACACCTCGGTCTGACCCGAGTATAAAATACACAGATTAGTCTAGCTAAACAAATCAGTTTACAAGGATAAGCAATAAGAAGAGAATAAGGATAAAGTGATAATATTCCCAAGTGAGAAGGGACAATTTAAAGTGTATAGTTACTTCATGTGAAGGAGGGTATCACTACACAACATATAATCTCAAAAGAGATAGTACAACCCATAAAACGCTAAAATTAGCGAGCTTCGTATCATCGGCATTCATAATACATCAAATATGGTTTAGGGGGAAAACCTAAACCCGTAAAATCGGCAACCCAAAATATGCACAAAGAGATCCCATCTCAAACATGCCATAAGGCAAATATATCTCCAAAGAGGAGAATAAAATCTCAAGTAAACGCCGAAAGGCAAATATCAATAACGCCAGTGTAGGCAATACAAATCTCAAAAATAGAACTCCCAAGAGTTCAAATTCCCGAATTGAAATTGCCACTAATATATATCAAATGGTTCATAGGACCAATTCTGGAAAGGGGCAATATACTAGGGAAACTAGTCAAAGAAATCATCTCAAAAGTTTAGCATGTGCATGTGGCCGAAGCCTTGCCAAGTTCTATTATCTCAAATAGGTACCTCACTCGAAGGAAAAATGTCACAATGACAAATATGCCGCAATAGCAAATACGCTGCAATGGAAAACTTCTTGAAGACAAATACGCCACAATGGAAAATGCCGCAATGGCAATAACCCGAAGGTCCAGTACTGGCACGCCGCAATGGAAAATGTGTCACAAACTCTCGGACAGGAACCCGAACAGTGTTAACGTATGTCCAATACCACACGTTTGCACTAAACGGTTTACTAACTGCTAGTAAATTTAACACTCAAAGCAGTAAAAAGTTTACCTCATCTCATCGGTAAACTCGACTCGAAGGTCAAAACGATCAAACAGACAAGTCGGGAATTAACCGATAAGGTAAACGCACATGTCCCATACCACATGTTTTACCAAACCGTTTAATTCTCCTTCTCATTCGCTCGAATAGTGCAAAATGTGTAATTTATATATAAAATAATTTACTTTGGAAAACAAGCTTTGAAAACCAATTTCCAAAGTAAATTTGAAACCCATGTTTTAAAATTCCCTTATTATAGAGATTAAATAGATTTTACACTTGAAAATACTTCAAAATATTATATAATAATTATTTTGAAATTCCCATTAGTTTTAAAAATCATTTCAAATTGATTCGGAGAAAATCGTGCTCGAAAACGAATAAAAACAAGGAAAATCACTCAAACCGATATTCGAATTTAAATTCAATTTAAATTCAAAATAATTCAAATTTTGAATTTTTAAATCTCCAAAATTTAGCTAGTCTATTGATAGACATCATGGCCTATAATCATCAACAAAACATTATGAATATAGTTGGAAAAATAAGGTAAACGAAAGTCGAAAACATCAAAACACAAAGGGGACAAGGCAACATTTTGCCTCTTGCTAGGTCGACCTTGAGGTCGACATGGAGGTCGACCTCCTTGGTCCTTAGGTCAATCGTACGGTCGACCTAGGAGGCACTGGATCGACCTGCATGTCGACCCAAGGAAGGTGGTAGTCGACCTGGCATACAGACTTTTGTTCCAATAGGTTTCCTGGTCGCGAATTGATTTTCTAGCTTGAGATTAGCATAGCAAATGGCTTCGATTTTCAACAAAAATTTACAGAGATGTAATTCAACATGCAAGCTACCAACTGCAAGAAATCCGGCGGCATTTCATTGCCAAAATCATAAGATACAAGGTTTCAAAGTAGCAACAGAAACTAGATTATAATAGAGAAAATTCAACTATAGGAAAACAACGAACAGAAGCAAATTTTCAAAATTTTCAAGCTTTGACACTTTTGTTTTTTTGCTAGATTGTGAGCTAATACAACCCACCTTGCCGATTTGTTGCAAAATCTTGGATTTTTGTTGAAAAGAGGAAGCTTTGCTTGAGATTATAAGCCTTGAGAACCTGTAGAAAGCAATTACAAAACATGCAAACCATATACAGTAAATATTAGAAAGTTATTTATTGTAATAAGATTATTGTGCTGAAATTGTATGATTTGGAGTTGTATACCTTTGATTTATCTTTATCTTGCAAAAAGACTTGAATTTTGGTGAGTTTAATTGAAGATTGAGCTTTATTTTGAATTTGAGAAATTTGGTTTATTGACTTTGCTTTTAGGCTGAAAGAGGAAGAAGGTAATAAGAAATAAATGTACAGCCAATTCCTTTTCCTCTTTTCTTAACCAGGCTAAGGTTAAATGGGCTATGATGGGCTTGAAAATAAAACGAAATAAAATGGTTTAGGCTAAAAATCAACACTTAACAAAGAAATATGTGTATATATCTCATATACACAAATAAAAATTCATTTTCTTCTTATTTACACAAAAGAAAAATATGATAATTTACATACTTGTAATTTCTTACCATATAAAAAGATTAATTTATATTTTTAAAATAGTTTTATTATTAAAATCCTTTATTTAACAAAAATACACCATATTTCTATTAAAATCCTTATTTACATACTTGTAAACTGGTTTATTAATTAAGTTACCAAATAGTAAAACTGGATTTTTATTCTGCTTAAATAGAGGTCAACATAATCTATTGGGCAAATTATGGAAGAACTATGATTTATTTTACCAACAAATGTCAAATACAATTTAATTACCAGAACGGTATTTTGTTATGCTAAACAGATGTCATTGGGTTTCGTATTTCAATTGGGATTACTTAAAGGAAATTGATAAAGAAATCCCTTGGATTTATAATATCCTCAAAAGAGAGTTGCTTTAAAAACAAAACCGATCTTTAGAAATAAGATGGTTTAAAACTTTAAAAATTTTATTTAAAAATTAACAATATTTAAACTCTTTAATTTAAATAATTAAACCTTTAGTTAATAATTAAATATTAATTAACTTTTAAAATAAATAATTAAATAATAATTATCCTTTTAATAAATAATACTTAATCTTTAAATAAATAACTAAACCATAATTTATCTTTAATTAATTATTAAATAACAATTTAAACCCTTATTAATGATTAAATTAATCTTAATCAAATCTAAATTAAATTTTAACTCAAGTATTAATTAATTAATAATTAAACCTTTTTATGATTAATTAATTAATCAATAGTTAATTTATGTAATAATAATTATTAAATAATTAATTAAATCATAATTAACCCTTTATTTATTTAACTACTTATAATTAACTTACTCGATTAATATTTAAGTGCTAATTATCCTGTTAACTAATGGTTAAGTACTAATTACTTTGTTTAATCTGTAACGACCCAGAATTTTTGATAATTAAAATTCGAATATTTAATTGATTTTAAATATTAATAAGTGAAATTAATAAGTCGAGTAATTTAAAATTCGAATAACTAGATTTAATTTGGACAATTAAATCGATAATTAATAGTTGAAATTCCAAAAATAATTGAAATCTGGAATAAATGTGAATGAAAATGATTTATAAAGTTATATTAAATCATATTGAAGTTATAGTGATGTTATAGGACTTTGAAAATTGAATTTAAAGTTAATCTGTGAAAATTGAATATTTTAATATTTAATCGACTAGTGAAATTAGCCATTTTTGGGACAATCTCAGAATTGAACGAGACCAGTTCCATTGGATCCGTAATAGTTAGTTATTATCGGATTTCAATTTTCGTAGCAATCGGAATTGTCATTTGACCGTGGCAACTCGAGACGCATCAATATCGTTTTAATTTTAAATCGTCAAGTTAAAATAGTCATTTTTCAAACAGTGTTGGATTTCGACGAAACTAGTTTCATCGGATCCGTAATATGATATTATTGTAAGATTTCAAATTTCATAATTTTTGGATTTACCGTTTGTCCGGGGCAAACCAAAACGCCTCGAAAACGATTTAAATCGGTTTAATTTAAATTGATCGTTTAATTGCATATCTCGCACAGACGACCGAATTAGCTTTCGAAACCTGTTCCATTGCGTCCGGAACGCGGGGTAAACCCTAGAAACGCCAGTTACAGCGCGTAAATCGGAGTTCTGGAAAATCGGATGAATAGTGTTCGGCGAATTTCTTATAAAAGCAACTCAATTTTCCATTTTTTCACAAAATGAAACAAACTAGGGTTTTGAACCCAGGCCGCCATCTTCAAAGTCGAAGGCCAGAAATTCACGAGCCTTCCCTTCAATTTCCTCTCAATCCTCTCGTTTAATTCGAAAATGCTTAACTAAGAAATGGAAGAGGGTGACGAGGTCTAAACATCCATACGGTGATGATGGTCTTCCAGGCAGCGACGTGGCGGCAGTTCGATGTTAAACGACGACTGTTCGCGTACGTCGTTCGACGTGAGGGTGGCACCGAGCGCCGCCGCATTTGGGCCGGAGGTAGAGGGCGGAGCTGGCGTTCGTTTGGGGGTGGTTTGATCGGAAATGGTGGAGTTTGGTGGTCGCGTGCATTAGGGCTTTGGGGCGGCTGAAATGGGTTAGCGTGCGTTCGATCTTCACTGGAGAAGACGCGCGTGGGAGATGATAAAAGCAAGCGGCCCTGATGGTTGAAGTTTGAAATGAACGGCCAGATCAGTTTAGAGGTTTAAAAATAAAAAGAAATTGTATAAATTATTTATATTAAAAATTCATCCTATCTTTAAAACGATGTATCTTTTTGCTGCGAGGTCGGAAAATTACGAAACGAAAAGCGTTGGCTTCGTTTTGTCGAATACTTTGAGATGGAACTAGATTGGAAGCGATTGGGGTCAGTGAAAATTTTGAGTGAAATTAAACGTTCGTTTAATTTCATTCGAAATAAAACGCTGAAATTAAAAATCGGAAAATCAAGGTGAGATTTTCTCACTCAAATTGAATGTGGAATTTTTACAGTTATTGATTTATGATTGACTGTTTGGATGTGATATTAGATATAGTAGGATATATATCTATATATAGCAATATATACATATTGGCATATGTATATATTGGATTGATGATTTCCCGCCTCGTATAGCGGATGAGACCCTATTGCGCCGTTAGTAAGCGGATTTTTATAAAACCTATATACCGCGATAATTCCGTACTGGAGCGGAATTGGTATTGTGCTAACATCTGTGGATGCAGGGAAACAGGTTGGAGGGATCCAACTGGATTCCTCACCGTATTGATTATTTACAGATATTTTGATATATTCTGTTATCATATGTTGATATATGATGTTTGATGTTGGGATTGACTAGTTGGTGTTGTTGCATCATCGGATTCAGTTTTGAAATGTAAAAATAACGACTGTTATTTTAAAAAGGGTTTTTAAAGTGATTTTTTGAAAATATACGTTTTATGGAATTTTTGAATCGATTTATTTATAAAATTATAACTGAAGTGTCATTTTTAAAATAAAAGTCGATTTATTTATAAAATGGTTTAAGTTGGGATTTTTGAATAACTATAAACGATTTGTATAGAAAGATTTATAAAATTGATATTTTATAAATCAAAATATTGGACTTATAAACGAATTGTTATAAGTGTTAAAAAGAAGTAAAAAAAAGGATTTCATAAGTGAATGAAATTAATAGATTTATAACGTGAAGTTATAAAGTGAATAGATGTTGTAGAATAAACGATTTATAAGTAATTTACTTATAAAGTAGATTTTTGCACTTAGTTGGGATATAAATAGAAATTGCTAAATGAAATGATTTCATAAGTTGAAATTGTTATGAAGTATAAATATGATTTATAAACGTTGTTTATAAATCTGAAATTACTTATTTTGATAAGTAATTTTTGAAGTTAATAAAAGGAGAATTTTATAAATCGAAGTTGTTAGAAAATATAAAGGTGAATTTATAAACGTTGTTTTATGAATTTGAAATCAATCAAATTTGATGAATGTAATATAGAAGTTATTAAGGAAATTTTATCCACGATCTTGGGTAGTGGATAATCATTGAAATAAAAATGTATAGAAAATATTGAAATGTGGTTAGTGAAGTATATTCACGATTTTGGACAGTGAATATATTGTTAAGCAAAATGGATATTGTTTTGGGAAAGTGACATTGAAAATGAAGTTAATTGATTGTTTTAAACGATGGTTTAAAATGTATTGAATATCGAAATCATAGATTTCAACATTTATTGTTGAAATAGACGTTTTCGAGAAATAAGGAAATGGTGGACTATAACACTGTTGTTATAGTAAATGATTTCCGAAAGGAAATGTTTTTTTTATGTAGTATTGGGATTTATATATCTATCTTAAAGTCCGGATCCCTATACTAGTGATTTTGAGTCGTCGTAACGATGTTTTACGTAACATTCGTTTTGACTCAAATAAATGTGCTTAAGAGAATGTTTTCCTTAAAAGAATGAATATATACTTAATTTGATTTAAGTATATCGAATATTTTCAAATGTTGAAAATAAATAGATTTGTGAAATACTTATTTTTAAATAAGTACGGAATTGCCTTTCCAATATGAAACGAAGGGTTTGAAACTTTATCTTTTAAAGATAATTTGAAAGGTGAATATTTGAAATTTGTTTTCAATTAGTTAAGTGTGGAAATTTTATATCTAGTAAAGATATTTTTGAAGATAAATAATTTGGAAAATTATTTGGAATCTGATGATGTTGCGCATCTTTATTGATAGTTAAATAACCGACTATCAATAATTACCTTGAATGGTATTTGTTGTGAATTGGATGAATTTGAATGCCACACTTGTTTTTTTTAAAGTAAACGCTCACTATTCGGGTTAGCCGGGAAAGGACCATGGGGTCGTATAACCCATTCCGAATATGTGATACGTCGTTATGAATTGCATTCGAAGACCGGTGTTGAAGACCGGATATTTTTGAAAACGGAAGGATTACCGTCGAGTTACTCTACATCGGCTGATCTCCGATTTAGAGGTTTTATCACCCTTAGTGACGGGAAGTCCGGACGTGATTAGAAATTTATCCGGATATGCAAGGGCTTCGTGAGAAGTGCCTTCGGTTCTGTTCGATCCCGGAACAGACTTATATGGATTGTGTGTCTGACATTACACTTTGAGATATAAAGCCGATTTCTTTCAAATACATATCTGTTGGTGGCGGAGAATTTATTCTCTTAGCTTAACACCCTTCTCTGAGACGTACGAGCTCAGAGGTTATGTAGTTGAAATTCATCAGCGATATATCCCAATTTGGTAACGTGGAATACTGAGTGTTGCTGTAAAATGATCAGTGTTTGATCATTTGTGATATGATCATTTGTTTGATCTTATATCTTAATGATCATAGGTTGATCATTTTGTTTGACCCGAAGCAGGGCTTTTTGAGAAAGCGTAGCTTTGTGGACGAGACTTCGTCGAGCCTCACACCCCGGAAATGGTCGAAACAGGAATGTTGCGGCAAGGTTATGAGGGTCGCGCCCTTTAGGGTATGTCATTTCCTTCTGGAAAGGGGTGGTATCATGGTATGGAGCCCAGATACTTACTCATGTGGATACACTTTCTTTATGATGTGTGATGTTGGATATCGAGCGCTCGGATAAAGGTCCCAAAGGACCGGGTGATGACATATTCGTGAGTTACCTGTTACAGGGGTAACCCGGCCTTGTTTGGCAGAGAGCAGTTTGTCTCTCGGGACGTCCAGCCAGAGGCGATCCTATTCGGCAGGAGGAAAGGAAGTTCCTTAGCCTGACCATTTGTTGGAAATCCATTTCCCAATACGGAACTTGTACGGTATTAGTTGTAGAACCTGCCATTTACTTATGGTGGCGCCCCACTGTTTAGATGGTAGCTATAGTAGGCATAGTTCGAAATGTCTATGCTGGCTAAGATTAATATTATACTTTCGAAATGTTTTCTGCACTATGCACTAATAATAATATCAAAAAAGAATTTGATTTTGCGTAGTAAGCATCTTTGACTATCATAAGAAGAAATCTCCTCCAATTCTGCGTTTGCATTGTGTGTGTGGTGGGAGGTCTTATGGTAGTTTCATTTTCCAAAAGCATTGCGAAGTTGTTTTATTCTCTTTGTGAAAAATAACTGTTTTACGATCTCACACCAGTCACCATGACTGACTCGGAGTTTATTGTTCCCTTCTAAACTCTGGGTGCCCACCAATTTCCACACGGGCAGCCTAGAGTTATGTTATCAGGTTATTCTGGATATTCTGGAGCTTTGGAGATAAGCTGGATGACGAGACGTAGTATTTGTACCTGATAGTATTTATTCCGCTGTGTATTCTGTATGAGGACAAGTTTATATAACTGTCCATTGTTGTATATTGACTCTGATTGATGTATGTATAAAAAGATATAGTTCTTTGTTTTAAAAGACTAGTGATTATCTATTATATATTGTTCCGCTGCGATATGTAAGATTCTGATATTGTTTCTGTTCTGATGTTGTTCTGTTGTTTTTCTTTTCTTTTTCTTCTATCTTTTCTTCTACCTCTTCTTTTAAAACCCTAATGGTTCGGTTTTTCGTTCACCTTGAGTAAATCGATGGAGATTAGTGTCGATTAAAAGGGTACGGAAAAGCGGGCTATTACATTTGGTATCAGAGCATATGGTTAAGCGACAACCCTGCTCTGTTGGGTGTTACTCATTAGAGATAGAGTCAGTAGTACTCTAGAATGAGTTTGAGTGTAATAATAGATATGAGTGCGTATTTGTTAGTTAATATAAAATTGTTTTATATTGTGATGATTGGTTTGTTGAGTGGTATATGGATTCTGGTCGGTATTGTCCGTACAACTCTATCGATAGGGATCTCTAAACACTTATATAGAACAATTCGGCACAGTATTGTTTTAAATTGGGTAAATGAAATAATTTTACCTTGATTATATTTTGTATATAAAGAAATAATTTTTTTAGAATTATTAAAGTGTATATGAATTGATTGTTAAGATTGTTTGAATAAGTTGAATTAAAACAACAATTGTGAAAGGGTAAATTGTATAAAAGAATGAATTATAAAGGGTGAAGTTATAATTGATATGATTTACAATGGTAAAATAATCTTATATATAAATAGTGAAATTACAAAAGTAAAATATTTGTAATGAGATTATAAATCAAGGAAATTTTTGAAAAGAATTTAAAGCACTAAATTCACTATGTTGCTGGGAAATAGTACGGTGATGACTGGAGCATCATCAGTATCATTTTCGAGTTTCTGTGTGATTGATTTGCTACCATAGTAAATTGGAAATTGAGGTTTTGTTGTGATAAACAAATTTGAAAATTAAAGTCCAAATTTAAATATGGTAAATATAAGTGAAATAAGATTTATACTTATGATATGAGATAATAGATTTAACTTTGGTAAAGTTAATGAATTTGAGTAGCATAATGAAATATGATGTGAAATTTAACTAAAAGAAAGTCAAATGTGATATAAATTTGAATGATTGATGAAATTTGATTTTGGTAAAAGGTTAAATGAATTTTGTTAAGAAAAACAAAATCTGAATTAGATTTATAAGTGGAAACTTAAGTTAAGTTGAACAAATGATGTTTGAAATGGAAAATAACTTAAGTGATGTTGAAGTGAAGTTTATTTTGATATCAAAGAAATTAATAAAGTGAATTTATTAAATGAATGTGAACTTGAGTTATATAAAATTCAATTTTATTTGTTAAAATGAATTAGCAATTGAATTAATAAATGGATTGAATGTCAATCAATTGAATATAAATAATTGATATGAAGCAATGAACATAAGTGTTAATTCATTAGAAGCTAAAGGAATTGAATAATTGAATGGAAATCAATTTAATATCAACAAATTGAAACTTAAAGTGTTGAACCAAATTGAATGTAAAGAAATGTAAATTGAATAAATTTGGTTATGATTGGTTATACATTGGTTGTTAGATTGATTGTTAGTTGATTTCGTGTAATTCATTAAGGGTTAATGAAATTGAATCGACAAATTGGAAGCAAAGTGATTAAATTCAAATTGATAATATGTAAATTTGAATAGAAATGAATTTGATTCAAATTGAAAATGAACCAACATGAATGTAAATTAGTGAATGTAAACTAATTGGAAACAAATGAATGAATGTTAGTTAAATCCAATATTAGCAAATCAAATGTGAGTAAATTGAAAACCAATTCAATGAATATTAATGAGAAATGAATGAATATTGATTCGGTATGGATTTGTTGGATGTTTATTGGATGATGATGGTTTGATGGTTGCATTGTTGCTTCTGAATGCATTTGTTGTTTGTTGCATTTGCTATGTTGACATATGTAGTATTATGTTGCTATATGATGTATATTGACTATATTTTCATATCTACATGTTCTTATATGGTTTGTTGAGTGTTTAGTAGGTGCGGATGGCGTTGCTTCGCATTTGGAGCTCGCTTTCGCGCTATATTAGCCGTATACGCTCGCTAAAAATATAATAAGGTACATATCTCGGATTAAATATCGTACTTTTACACTTTTTTCCCTACGGGATGCCTCATCACTTGATGGGATGTATATTTGTGATATATATACACTGTCATTTTTTTTTCGGATCGAGCCGCGCAAAGGAGACGCTGGCGAAATTTTCTGAAAATTTAAGGCGTTAGAATATTTTTGAGAAATTTGAAAATTTTGAAAACTAGGTTATGATTTAAAACTTAGTAAAGATTTTGTGAGAAGTTAACTATGAATTTTGGAGAAGTTAAACACTTAACAGATTTGAAAATCTAATTTGAACGGTTTGTTTTTGAAAAGTTAATGGATTTTGTATCTTTCTCTCGCTTGGTAATTTCGAGGACGAAATTCTTTTAAGGGGGAAAGTCTGTAACGACCCAGAATTTTTGATAATTAAAATTTGAATATTTAATTGATTTTAAATATTAATAAGTGAAATTAATAAGTCGAGTAATTTAAAATTCGAATAACTAGATTTAATTTGGACAATTAAATCGATAATTAATAGTTGAAATTCCAGAAATAATTGAAATCTGGAATAAATGTGAATGAAAATGATTTATAAAGTTATATTAAATCATATTGAAGTTATAGTGATGTTATAGGACTTTGAAAATTGAATTTAAAGTTAATCTGTGAAAATTGAATATTTTAATATTTAATCGACTAGTGAAATTAGCCATTTTTGGGACAGTCTCAGAATTGAACGAGACCAGTTCCATTGGATCCGTAATAGTTAGTTATTATCGGATTTCAATTTTTGTAGCAATCAGAATTGTCATTTGACCGTGGCAACTCGAGACGCATCGATATCGTTTTAATTTTAAACCGTCAAGTTAAAATAGTCATTTTTCAAACAGTGTCGGATTTCGACGAAACTAGTTTCATCGGATCCGTAATATGATATTATTGTAAGATTTCAAATTTCGTAATTTTTGGATTTACCGTTTGTCCGGGGCAAACCAAAACGCCTCGAAAACGATTTAAATCGGTTTAATTTAAATTGATCGTTTAATTTCATATCTCGCACAGACGACCGAATTAGCTTTCGAAACCTGTTCCATTGCATCCGGAACGCGGGGTAAACCCCAGAAACGCCAGTTACAGCGCGTAAATCGGAGTTCTGGAAAATCGGATGAATAGTGTTCGGCGAATTTCTTATAAAAGCAACTCAATTTTCCATTTTTTCACAAAATGAAACAAACTAGGGTTTTGAACCCAGGCCGCCATCTTCAAAGTCGAAGGCCAGAAATTCACGAGCCTTCCCTTCAATTTCCTCTCAATCCTCTCGTTTAATTCGAAAATGCTTAACTAAGAAATGGAAGAGGGTGACGAGGTCTAAACATCCATACGGTGATGATGGTCTTCCAGGCAGCGACGTGGCGGCAGTTCGATGTTAAACGACGACTGTTCGCGTACGTCGTTCGACGTGAGGGTGGCACCGAACGCCGCCGCATTTGGGTCGGAGGTAGAGGGCGGAGCTGGCGTTCGTTTGGGGGTGGTTTGATCGGAAATGGTGGAGTTTGGTGGTCGCGTGCATTAGGGCTTTGGGGCGGCTGAAATGGGTTAACGTGCGTTCGATCTTCACTGGAGAAGACGCACGTGGGAGATGATAAAAGCAAGCGGCCCTGATGGTTGAAGTTTGAAATGAACGGCCAGATCAGTTTAGAGGTTTAAAAATAAAAAGAAATTGTATAAATTATTTATATTAAAAATTCATCCTATCTTTAAAACGATGTATCTTTTTGCTGCGAGGTCGGAAAATTACGAAACGAAAAGCGTTGGCTTCGTTTTGTCGAATACTTCGAGATGGAACTGGATTGGAAGCGATCGGGGTCAGTGAAAAT
This sequence comes from Allium fistulosum, assembly GCA_030737815.1. Lineage (NCBI taxonomy): Eukaryota > Viridiplantae > Streptophyta > Magnoliopsida > Asparagales > Amaryllidaceae > Allium > Allium fistulosum. The sequence goes on along the minus strand of CM060906.1, from coordinate 98,112,451 downwards.
TTTGAGTGAAATTAAACGTTCGTTTAATTTCATTCGAAATAAAACGCTGAAATTAAAAATCGGAAAATCAAGGTGAGATTTTCTCACTCAAATTGAATGTGGAATTTTTACAGTTATTGATTTATGATTGACTGTTTGGATGTGATATTAGATATAGTAGGATATATATCTATATATAGCAATATATACATATTGGCATATGTATATATTGGATTGATGATTTCCCGCCTCGTATAGCGGATGAGACCCTATTGCGCCGTTAGTAAGCGGATTTTTATAAAACCTATATACCGCGATAATTCTGTACTGGAGCGGAATTGGTATTGTGCTAACATCTGTGGATGCAGGGAAACAGGTTGGAGGGATCCAACTGGATTCCTCACCGTATTGATTATTTACAGATATTTTGATATATTCTGTTATCATATGTTGATATATGATGTTTGATGTTGGGATTGACTAGTTGGTGTTGTTGCATCATCGGATTCAGTTTTGAAATGTAAAAATAACGACTGTTATTTTAAAAAGGGGTTTTAAAGTGATTTTTTGAAAATATACGTTTTATGGAATTTTTGAATCGATTTATTTATAAAATTATAACTGAAGTGTCATTTTTAAAATAAAAGTCGATTTATTTATAAAATGGTTTAAGTTGGGATTTTTGAATAACTATAAACGATTTGTATAGAAAGATTTATAAAATTGATATTTTATAAATCAAAATATTGGACTTATAAACGAATTGTTATAAGTGTTAAAAAGAAGTAAAAAAAAGGATTTCATAAGTGAATGAAATTAATAGATTTATAACGTGAAGTTATAAAGTGAATAGATGTTGTAGAATAAACGATTTATAAGTAATTTACTTATAAAGTAGATTTTTGCACTTAGTTGGGATATAAATAGAAATTGCTAAATGAAATGATTTCATAAGTTGAAATTGTTATGAAGTATAAATGTGATTTATAAACGTTGTTTATAAATCTGAAATTACTTATTTTGATAAGTAATTTTTGAAGTTAATAAAAGGAGAATTTTATAAATCGAAGTTGTTAGAAAATATAAAGGTGAATTTATAAACGTTGTTTTATGAATTTGAAATCAATCAAATTTGATGAATGTAATATAGAAGTTATTAAGGAAATTTTATCCACGATCTTGGGTAGTGGATAATCATTGAAATAAAAATGTATAGAAAATATTGAAATGTGGTTAGTGAAGTATATTCACGATTTTGGACAGTGAATATATTGTTAAGCAAAATGGATATTGTTTTGGGAAAGTGACATTGAAAATGAAGTTAATTGTTTTAAACGATGGTTTAAAATGTATTGAATATCGAAATCATAGATTTCAACATTTATTGTTGAAATAGACGTTTTCGAGAAATAAGGAAATGGTGGACTATAACACTGCTGTTATAGTAAATGATTTCCGAAAGGAAATGTTTTTTTATGTAGTATTGGGATTTATATATCTATCTTAAAGTCCGGATCCCTATACTAGTGATTTTGAGTCGTCGTAACGATGTTTTACGTAACATTCGTTTTGACTCAAATAAATGTGCTTAAGAGAATGTTTTCCTTAAAAGAATGAATATATACTTAATTTGATTTAAGTATATCGAATATTTTCAAATGTTGAAAATAAATAGATTTGTGAAATACTTATTTTTAAATAAGTACGGAATTGCCTTTCCAATATGAAACGAAGGGTTTGAAACTTTATCTTTTAAAGATAATTTGAAAGGTGAATATTTGAAATTTGTTTTCAAACAGTTAAGTGTGGAAATTTTATATCTAGTAAAGATATTTTTGAAGATAAATAATTTGGAAAATTATTTGGAATCTGATGATGTTGCGCATCTTTATTGATAGTTAAATAACCGACTATCAATAATTACCTTGAATGGTATTTGTTGTGAATTGGATGAATTTGAATGCCACACTTGTTTTTTTTAAAGTAAACGCTCACTATTCGGGTTAGCCGGGAAAGGACCATGGGGTCGTATAACCCATTCCGAATATGTGATACGTCGTTATGAATTGCATTCGAAGACCGGTGTTGAAGACCGGATATTTTTGAAAACGGAAGGATTACCGTCGAGTTACTCTACATCGGCTGATCTCCGATTTAGAGGTTTTATCACCCTTAGTGACGGGAAGTCCGGACGTGATTAGAAATTTATCCGGATATGCAAGGGCTTCGTGAGAAGTGCCTTCGGTTCTGTTCGATCCCGGAACAGACTTATATGGATTGTGTGTCTGACATTACACTTTGAGATATAAAGCCGATTTCTTTCAAATACATATCTGTTGGTGGCGGAGAATTTATTCTCTTAGCTTAACACCCTTCTCTGAGACGTACGAGCTCAGAGGTTATGTAGTTGAAATTCATCAGCGATATATCCCAATTTGGTAACGTGGCATACTGAGTGTTGCTGTAAAATGATCAGTGTTTGATCATTTGTGATATGATCATTTGTTTGATCTTATATCTTAATGATCATAGGTTGATCATTTTGTTTGACCCGAAGCAGGGCTTTTTGAGAAAGCGTAGCTTTGTGGACGAGACTTCGTCGAGCCTCACACCCCGGAAATGGTCGAAACAGGAATGTTGCGGCAAGGTTATGAGGGTCGCGCCCTTTAGGGTATGTCATTTCCTTTTGGAAAGGGGTGGTATCATGGTATGGAGCCCAGATACTTACTCATGTGGATACACTTTCTTTATGATGTGTGATGTTGGATATCGAGCGCTCGGATAAAGGTCCCAAAGGACCGGGTGATGACATATTCGTGAGTTACCTGTTACAGGGGTAACCCGGCCTTGTTTGGCAGAGAGCAGTTTGTCTCTCGGGACGTCCAACCAGAGGCGATCCTATTCGGCAGGAGGAAAGGAAGTTCCTTAGCCTGACCATTTGTTGGAAATCCATTTCCCAATACGGAACTTGTACGGTATTAGTTGTAGAACCTGCCATTTACTTATGGTGGCGCCCCACTGTTTAGATGGTAGCTATAGTAGGCATAGTTCGAAATGTCTATGCTGGCTAAGATTAATATTATACTTTCGAAATGTTTTCTGCACTATGCACTAATAATAATATCAAAAAAGAATTTGATTTTGCGTAGTAAGCATCTTTGACTATCATAAGAAGAAATCTCCTCCAATTCTGCGTTTGCATTGTGTGTGTGGCGGGAGGTCTTATGGTAGTTTCATTTTCCAAAAGCATTGCGAAGTTGTTTTATTCTCTTTGTGAAAAATAACTGTTTTACGATCTCACACCAGTCACCATGACTGACTCGGAGTTTATTGTTCCCTTCTAAACTCTGGGTGCCCACCAATTTCCACACGGGCAGCCTAGAGTTATGTTATCAGGTTATTCTGGATATTCTGGAGCTTTGGAGATAAGCTGGATGACGAGACGTAGTATTTGTACCTGATAGTATTTATTCCGCTGTGTATTCTGTATGAGGACAAGTTTATATAACTGTCCATTGTTGTATATTGACTCTGATTGATGTATGTATAAAAAGATATAGTTCTTTGTTTTAAAAGGCTAGTGACTATCTATTATATATTGTTCCGCTGCGATATGTAAGATTCTGATATTGTTTCTGTTCTGATGTTGTTCTGTTGTTTTTCTTTTCTTTTTCTTCTATCTTTTCTTCTACCTCTTCTTTTAAAACCCTAATGGTTCGGTTTTTCGTTCACCTTGAGTAAATCGATGGAGATTAGTGTCGATTAAAAGGGTACGGAAAAGCGGGCTATTACAGTTTAATTAATTAATTAATTAATCGTTAAATAAATAAATGAATAAATAAATAATATTTATTTTTAAATAAAACACTTTTCCAAAAAGACACTTAAGATAAAACCCTTTTAATTTTGCAAAAAGAGTTCGTTTTACGAACTGCATCCATAGCGACTATCGCTATTAAAACTTGAAAGTTTTCTAAGTTTTTTTTGAAGTCTTTATCACTTGGAAAGCTTGCTTACCGTTATAAAACATAAAACAAGTATTTTGTAATGTTAAACAAAGTTTAAACTTAAAATGATTTTAATTTTAAAACTTTATAAACCTTTTTGGAATTACTTAAGTAAAACATTCTTTTAAAGGAAAGGAATATCTATATCACAAAATCAACAACTTTAAGTGCTATCTTACTTTAGTATGCACTAACCAACATGGTTCATGAATTCACAATATATGCCCTAACCATGGTTCATGAATAAAAATCACAACTTTCCTATCATCACTTAACATCGAATCATATTTCCAAGTTGACAACCAACAACAACATATAAATAACCTTGCAAACATACATCACAAACCACACTATATTTCAAAAAAAATTCATGCAATTTCTAATGATAACATAAAGCTTAAAAAATTAAATTTAAGAGTAAGCTTATTCACTAAAAAGCTACCTGATTTAACCCGAATATCCACTAATTTAGGAAAACGACCTAGGACTTAGCTTACTTTAGCCAAAATGTGATTCTGCTAAGGGAAGGGGGGCCTTTGGGTTTGGCCATGGGGTGAGGGCGTTCGACCATAATGTTAAAAGGGTAGCATGGACTTGTTTTGGTAGGAGGAGGTTTTGGATAGGAAGTGGAGGCTTAAAACAAGTTTTAAGAGTTTTAAAAGTGAATGAAGAAAGGATTTTTAAACTTTAGATATCCTTGGAAGCCATGAAACTAACTTAGGAACTTGGAGGAAATTTTAGAAAGTAGGAAAAAGGAAATGAAAATGGGAATGAAATTCGGAAATATTTTTTTTTGTAAAATGAAACTAGAAAATTACCTAAATGTCCCCATAGTACAATACCCTCCACACATGCTTGCCACATCATCAACCTTGTCCCCCCTCTCTAATTTCGAAAATCCATGTCCCCTTCCCCATTTCCAATATACCAACATGTATTAATTACCATATTGTACTTATATCTCACAAGGAACCTTTCTAATTTAAACATCCTTTTATATTTGATATCTTAGGAAAGTGACACTTCATATTATATAAACTTAAGTAAATATTTTTCTATCATATTACTAACTTTAACATACCTGAGTTATTAAAATATGCATGTAAATATGTTAGCTGAAATGTTGCAACACTTTTGACAACATATATTCGACGAACAATCTAAAATTCGAAAAACGAATTCTGGTCACATTTTTGATTTTTCTTCGAACTAATTATTTCTATAAACAAATTTCGCAAACTATTTCACCAAATCAAACAAATTTTCCATACAATGCCCCAGTAGCACATCGAGGGATAGGGATGCGCCGTGATACGACAACGCTAAACCAAACTCGTAGTGATCTCGTATAAGGATAGAAGTATGACAAGGCATGTGAGGCAATGCCCAAGGTAGTATGCTACTAGTTCGAGTCACCAGGCTGGTGGTAACGCATCGATCGTTGCGTCCAAACGTCCTATATTAAGTCAAAAGGGAGGTTATCCCAAATCAAGGTGCACCAATCGAAACCAACAACAAAGATAATAGTATGGACCGAGTCCACGAGAAAAATCAAAGAACGGGTGTCCGCTAGGAGTGGCTAGCCTACTTGGCCTGGTTCAAGTTGTGATGCCCCACCTCTATATTCCCGCTAGCCAAAGACACTATCTGTGAAATTGTTTTGTGCGAGTACCGATATGTCAGAAAATATAACTTACATTTCGTTTCAAGAGGAAATCCGACATATCAAATACAAACTCAAAGCTACCACACAGTGGCTAAGTGGCCTTTGGAAACAAGTATAGAAATAAACATAACACAAATTAATCACAGACATTCATATCACAAAGGCGGAATCAGATATGAATATGTCATATAAAAGTGTACACCAAAGTAGTGGTCAATCTAGATCCACTACATCACAAAAGAATAGATACAAGTGCTAGACAAATGAATAATTATACATCTAGGAGTCTCTATCTCTAATGTATAATTAACAAAAACTACAAAACTGTGTAGTTAGACAAAAGTCAAAAGATGGTCCCAGATAAGGAGTCAAGCAGAAGCACCTGTAACATTTCGGTCTGACCCGAGTATTATTTAATAAGAAAATAATAAACGGATCAGTCTATCTATAATTATCATATATAAAATGAGATATAAGAAGAGATATAACAAAAACGTATGATAACCAAAATGTCAAAACTGTGACAAATATACTTTAGACAACAACAAAATCATACAATATCTCAAGAATCTCAAAGCACCAAAAAGAATGTCATATTCTTTATTTTATTCACCAATTTAGATAACAACAAAATCTTACAATATCTCAAGAATCTCAAAGCACCAAAAAGAATGTCATATTCTTTAGTTTATTCACCAAACCCCAAATATTGGCAAACATATCATTGCCAAACACAAAAAGAGGTGAAACACAAATTCTAGAAATCATTAACTAGAAATCTAGAAATCACAAAGGGGGGAGGCCTATCACAAACGGGAGCATGAAAACTCACCCACACGTGTATCACAAACGGAATGCTATTCCATGGTCGCTAACCATAGAGCCGGTGCAACGGCGTAGTGCAATAACGGTACACCTAAGGAACCAGAAACTTAAATATTTTGGGACAACGACGTAGTGCAATAACGGTACGCCCGATGAACTCAAAACTCAAATAATTCAGAACAACAACGTAGTGCAATAACGGTATGCCCAATGAACCAAAAACCGTAAAAGAACATGGGTCGCTAGCCCATAAAAGAAACGAGACGAAGCTCAATAAAACGAGGTACAGTCCCCCAAGTGGACAAAGAGACATCACACATTGCTAGTCTAAACCATAAAATGATCATCATCGATCATCAAGAAGTGTCGATTACACTAAGTTAGTAAATATAAGAGTTTAGCTTCATGTCCCATAACCACTTGCTTAATTCAAATATTTACGAATAGATTATAGATTTCCACTCGAAAATTGTCACAAGAGTTTCAATCGAACAAGTCCAAAATTTAACCGACGAAGTAAACGCATGCGTTTCATACCACTTGTTTTACTAAGCCGTTTAATTAGATTTCTCATACGAATGAGGTAAAGGTTTGTATATACTAATAGATTGGAAAACGGTTTTATAAACAAGTTTTGTATTAGAAATAGTGTTGAAATCAACTTTGTGAAAGAGTTTGAATATTTACTACTAGTATAGAAACCTTTGTATTTTAAAGTGACAAAGCATAGAAATGATTGTAGAAACAATCAATCACCAAAATCCACATACGAAGACGTTAATCAAATCCAGAGAAATCGATATTGTATCCATCAAAATGGATATTCTCAAAAGTCCCGAAAAAGAAGTCATCAAAGTCAATAATAAATTATAACAATAAATCGGAAAATCACGAATCGATAAAAATTGGAACCTCAAGCTAAATAGGCAAATTAGGCAAAAACAAGCAGGTCAGTCGACTGGCCTCTGTAGTCAGTCGACTGATCCAGAAACCCGAAAGTTTCAGACCCCGTAGTCAGTCGACTGACTACAGAGGCCAGTCGACTGGCTGGCACTGGAACTGTTTTCCATCCTATCAAATGAAGAGCAAACTCTCACCATTTGCAATCGGACGAGCAATGGGCTTTAGGGGTTTTTGCCAATCGACAACCCAACCCTATAAGCTCTTCGATACACCACCGAAAACATGTTCATAAATCAAAGCTAGGATTTTCAAAGTTTTGACTTTAAAACACCAAAAATTGAAATGTTCACCAAATCAATTCAAATCAAAAGCAAATGAACATGAATAAATGCTAGGTATTCATACCTAACAACAATGATAGAATAGACAAAGATGCGAGTTCAAAAACTCACCTTTAAACCCAAAAACAAAGAATGAGAAGCTTAATCACAAAGGAAAGATCAACACTCTTCACTTCAACCCAAGAAGCTTGAATCTAAGCTCAAAAGAAGAACATTACCTAAGTTAGGTTTAGGAAATTTCTGAAATTGAAGAAAGAATGAGTTGGAGAAGATGAAGAGGATGCTTACCTAAGCTTCTCCTTGATTTCTAGCTTGAAGTTGATAATTCCTAAGAGAATTAGGGCTCAGGATTTCTAATTCTTTTTCTCTTCCCCCATTTTTATCTAAAGCTTGAAGGTATTAGGAAATGAAAGTGGATGAAGAGAAGAGGGGGTGGAGCTAGGGTCTTATGTTAGGTTATTGGGCTAAAACCCAAACCCAAAGTGAAAAATAGCAAAATTCACTCATCTCCAAACATATCGATGTTTATACTCAAAAAAGTTGTAAATGCCATTTTGGACTCAATGGAGGTGGTTTTGAGTTCCAATTCGATTGTTTACAAAAAGTAGCTTTTCGGACTTTAATCCGATCAACGATGTTATATTTAAATAAAATATTTAAATATACAAATCGTAAAATATGCGGGTTGTTACACAAGCCATCCCGTTTTAGTCATTTCAATTCCAACCACTTCATTCTAGAGTCTCCTCAATGTACACAGCTGTTAAAGTGGTTCCAACATTGACAGAGAGTATGCCAATAATCGACCCCAATCTCTTTAACAACCAAACATCGTTTTACACATCGGTTGGTTCTTTTACATTTCAAAAATGATTCATACTTGATATCAAAATATCATATTCACTTAAAAATATTCTTCGTTTAAAAATCATCATATTCACTTTGAAATCAATTCATTTCAAAATCATATTTACTTAAAATATGTCAATTTCACTAGAAAAACATTTCATTCCAATATCTCAATTTCACTTCCAAAATCGTTTCCAATTTCAAATTAGGTTATAACTTCATTTTAACCAAATTCGCATAATCGACGATTTAAATATAAATAGTTCCTAACTTGAACAGTTTAAATTTTTGAAAAATTATATAGTTTGAAAAATTAAATAGTTGAAAAATTAAGATAGTTAAAATAGTTCAAAAATTAAAATAGTTTATATATTAAATGGTTTGGAAATTTAAATAATTTAAAAAAGATGAAATTTTAAAACAGTTTATAGTAAAATAGTTTATAGTGAAAATAGTTTCAAATTTAAAAGTGTTCTTTCCATTTCCCATAAACCTGGACTCAGGTCAAAATTTTAAACCAAACAAATTCAATTTCAAATCTTTCAATTCAAATGACTCAATCTCGATTTAAATTCAAATCAACTTCAATTTCGATTTCAATTTTGAAACATTCATTTTAACTTCAAATTCGATTCAACGATTTGATTCAATGGTTTAAATTTCAATTCACTTCTTATTTCTAAACCATTTCAATTTATATAAATTTCAAGTTCGATTTCAAAATCCCGATTTAAATCACTTAAATCAATTTAAACTTCAATATTCAATTTAAGGTTCAAACCTTTTAAAATAATTCAATTCCGTGCCCAAATTTGAAGTATCAATTTAAATTACTAACCAGGATAAATTTCAAAGTTCGAATAAAGGTTCAACCTTTTTTAAAACAATTTCAACTTCCATCATTCAAATGATTTTCAATTATAACTTCAAATTTTCAAATTCTATTCTTTAAACAATTTCTTTTAATCAATTTCAATTTCAACATTTCAAACTCGAATTCGAAAAAATCCAATTCCTATGTTTCAATTCAATTTTATTTTCATAAAACAAAATCATTTGAATAAAAGCAAACAAAGAATTTAAAATCATTAAATTTAGCCAATCCGCTGTCCGTATATAATTTTCTATCCTATAGCCAAGTGATCAGTTATTTTTGATTTTAATTTCAAAGATGGATATATATCATTTCAATCCAAATCATCGTGTCATAGGTATATATCATTTCAACCTATTTCTTAATTTATTCGAAATAATTCAATTTACAATTTTATATACTATCAATAATATACGGGGTGATAACGGGATATATATATATATATATAAGATAAATAAACATCCAATCATCTAAAATGTCAACCAATAGGCATCCATCGCAATCAATATCCAAATTAGCCAAAAAATCATGACAGTTACTAGTTTTCAATATCGAAAGTTTAACTAACAACTCAATTTCAATTTTAAATTTAACTGTCGATTAAAATTCTTAACAGTTCAATCCATATGTCAATTCAAATGTCGGTTAAATTACCAAACAACAGCCAATAAAATAAATAACTTCACGATTTCAATTTAACTAACATCAGAAATATTTTAGTATTTTGTGAGTGGGTTTAATCACTCACCTTTATTGGAAACTGAAATTTTTTCAAATTCCAATAAAATTCCAATCCAACTCCATGTCATAGCCTTCATCGATATGATCGCAACGCGACTTGTTTCGCTCGAATCCGACCTCGTATGAAAAGTTATTGATGAATAAACATTTAGCGATTAATTAATTAATTAACAATGTAATTAGCCTTTAATTACCTCCCGCTAATCACGCTCGCGTTCAACCAGGCTCGCACGCGACTCGTTCATCTTCTTTTTTTTCAACAATGTCGATCGTGCCTACCAGAGCCGCCACCGACGACAATCTCACTCGCGCTGCCAGCGTGCACCCCTGCCGCTCCATCTCCTCGCGCGCGCACATGCATCGCGTATGCATAGAATTCAAAACTGTGCTCACTTCTCGGCCAAATTCTTGCGATCTCGAACGTTACCAACTTGATCCAACAGTTGGATGCATAGAGGAGATCGAGCTCTACAACTTTGCTTTTCAAGTCATTTGATTTCGTTGAACAGATTTGGAGAAATCAAGGGAAGAAGATCGTGAAATTTCGGCAATTAAAATGAATGAACGGGTGAAGTAATAGAGTTTGCAAAATGAAGATAGGGTTAAGGCTATTTATATAAAATTAACTCGACGCTATTTATCCATGAAATTTTCGAACTTTAAACGAAGCATGTTGCCTGTCATTCTATATGTTATACCCATATTTCAAACACAATGGTGTATCGAGAGCCAATTCCATCATATTCAGAAGATAGCTTTTCAAATCAAATTATTTTAATTAAACTCCTTTAATAAATTTCTACGCGTTTCAAGCTCGCAAGACCAAACGATAAGTTTGATTGCAATGAAACATAAAATCCTATAATAATTCACTATTACAGATCCGATGAAATGGGTTTCGTCGAAATCCGAGACAGTGCCCAATAAGACTATTTTTACACGTTAATTAAAACGAGAAATTTCCAAAATCAATTTAATCACTTTTAATTCAATTTTAAAAGTTTACTATCATCATTCTTATTTAAAAAAATTTAAATCAACTTTTGAAATCATTTTCATTCATATTAAATCCAGGATTAAATTATTTAAATAATTCCAATATTAAATTTAAACAATTTAATTATCCAATAAATCACTATAGTTGAAATATAAGTTATTTAACTTATAAAATTTAACTTTTGAAACGAATTCAGATAATAAAACAATCACTTCCATTTACAGTAATTCAGCATCAATGGAATTATTTACAATTCAATATTATTTAATTTACTTTCTACTATAAGTTATCATCTCTTATTTTATTGAATTTTGTTATTCAAAATTTTTATATATGTTCATATCCAGTGAATTACATTAATAAATCATTAAATTTTTATTTCTAACCATTTTTGTTCAATAATTATATTAAATATAATAACTTAAAATAGTGAAAAATATGGGTCGTTACACACCAGATTTTTAATTCTATTCAACTCATTCTGTTCAGATGTAGGCTCCAAAATAATCTGGGTCCTAAAACCGAGTCGACCAATACCACCTCTTTACTCAATCGGTCTGGTAAGTAGCTAAGAAGAGTAGGATGCTGGTATCCTAACTCCATCCTAGAGTCAACTTTTCTTAGACACCTCTACGGTAAAAATGTTTATTAGTCGGCCCAATAACATCAAATAAAACTTAACTCCTAGGTGTTAAAATCAAAAGACATGATTTAATAAAACAAAGTTTATTAAACCTCATTAAATTTAACCAAATTAAAAACTTCATTTATTAACCTACTCTTTAATCAAAATATATTTTTATTTTAAAAACCTATTTTTTTTATTTCAAGAAACATAGGAGCACAATACCCGGGTTTTGTTCAAAAACCTTTTGAAATGATACTTTATTCTTAACCCTTAGAAGATATACATATAGCTCGAGTAACTCCAAATGTTATCAAGGAACTGTGTACTACCAAATAGTATCATCTATCCCTTTGCCAAGATGGGTAATACTTAAGAGGAGTGTTTACCATCCAAACACATCTCCTGCCCATTTTTAGTCACTTTCGAGTCACTCGAACTAGATAATTATAAAAATACTTCTTCCTTTCAAACCTCTTTTTGAAACAATATATATTTCCAACTGAATGTTTTCTATAACAAGTTATTTATCATCCACTTGCTTTGGATTCATCAGGATTCGAACTCGTTTCGGGACAAAGAGGATAATTTACTAAGTGCACTATCAAATTCGCTTAAGAAAACATCTGATTGTCACTTAGAAGATTATTGAGATCATCACAAAATAGATCGAGACTCATTTCCTGAACTGTCTAAAGAAATATCTTATTCTCAAATTCCCTTTCAAAATATTTATACCTTAAAATATTTTTAAGTAAAATCACTATTACTTTTCCAAGAATCATTTGAAAACTTTATCAAAGCTGGTGGGATTTAATTCTCCGAAAATCCTTCTTATTTTCAAAATATATTTTATAATCCTGATTTATAAAATTAACCTTTTATAAAGCCATTTGAATATTTCTTTTTAATAAACACCTTATATTAAAATCCAATTTTAAACCAACATACCATCAAACGCCTTATAGTCAAACTGTGAAACTTAATTCATAAGGTGTTCGTTTTAATATTCCTACAATTTCTATCTACCCACCCTATGATGGATAACGAAAAATCAACAAACAATAGTTAACGCTCAAAACTGGACGAGCATGACAAGTCAAACCCTATATAATAGTAATTAAATGATATCAACTCCTGAAAACAATCAAATCAGATATAAATATATTTTATTTTGAAAATCATTCCTTTATATATAAAATATAGTCCTGGATAAAATTATTTCATTTACACAATTTCAAAACAATACTATGTCAGTTTGCCTTCTTTAAGTGTTTAGAAACACCTATCGACACAACTGTATCTTCTGTACCGACCAGAATTCATAAACAACTCAATATATACATCAACACAATATAAAACATTTTTATAGCACTAATAAATATGCACTCTATATATAATACACTCGGACTCATTCTTGGGTCACACTACACTATCTCAAATGAGTTTACCCCACCAATGCCTAGGTGTTTTCTCAACCTAAGCTCTGATACTAGGTTGTAACGATCTACCTTTCTTACACCTAAAGACAACACTTATCACATCCTCGGTATTCGTATGCCGATCATTTAAGTGTCTGAAAGATAGTCATTTGGGGTGAAGAAATAAAAAGGCAAAATAGAATCTCACATCTTGATGAGAAATATATAATATACGTAAAATCTTTACAAAAAGAAATCATCTTTATTATTCACAATGTGAGAATACACTATCATATTATCAGCCTGGACGATTATAATAGCTTGTCCTTACAATTAGTTATAAATATAGACAAGAACAAAATAAACATAATAGAGTAAGTAAATAAGGTACGTGAATACGTCATGGAGAATCCAGCTCATCTTCTGAAAGCTCCAAAGTATCCAACTAAATCTGGAAAATATGCGAGTTGACCAAGCATTATAAGAAAATAACGCCCGGATCGGTCTAGTAAACCAACGTGAGAAAGCTCAATCAAATTAACCATATTGATTTCTATATTTGAAAATCCTTTTAAAATAAAATGTATCTCGTAAGACTATGGCACACATAAACACGGACGAATTTTTACCTTACGATAACCAAACCATTTTTTATATAAAATCTAACGATATTACAATAATGTTTATGGTTTAAAATAAATAGAATCATAGCCGAAATGGTTACATTATTAAATTCTAGCATTATAGGTATACAATCAAGTCCGAAGGCTCGTATTGGAAAATGGATTCCAATAGTGACAAGGCAAGGGACCACCTTCCGTACAGTACATCTCTAGATAAAATTTACCGAGGTCAGACCCTTAACTCGGTCTACCCCTGCCAATACAGAATCGGCCTACCCCTAAACTTGGATAGTATCGAATATGTCATCACCCAGGTTGTTCCTAACCTTTACAGAGAGCTCTCATGCACAACCAAATCCATAATATGATAATCTAAAAAGGTGATGACATACTCTTATGGAAGCGACCCACATAGCCATGCTACATCTACCATGTTTTAGCCATTTCCAGGGTGTGAGGCTTGAGGCAACGATTTATGTTATTTTTGCACTTCCCTCTTTGGAATGTAACACTGCCCTCCAGGTAGAGTCAGTATTCATCAATACAAGTTCACTCCAGGTCTGAATAAAACCGAAGGCACTACCTCTACTACATCCATTTTGGAATCACCCTCAGAATTAGTAGAAAAGAGTCCTTGCACTTCAAAAAACTCTGTCTTCAATCATCTTTAAGATGTCTTCCATTCGAATGCTCATGTTGGTTCGAAGTGATTTTCGGATAACATATCTGATCCCGGTCTCTTCGAATCAACAATTGATACTTTCCAGTTGACTTATTCCTGGTTCTTTCAGAAGTAAGCGGACTATAACAGAGTTTTAAAGGGATCTCTAATATATACCTTAAAGCTAGAGACGTTTCACTCGAATGAGTTCTCTTGAGGAAACCCAAATCGTAAACACGCGAAGATTTTTTTATATACTAAGTCAAAACTGACCAAGATTTGACAGTCAATTATGTTTCTATCAAATAAACAAACAAGAAATCAGAGATTTAATTACCTATGGTAATCACTAAGCCTCAAAATAAATCTTTTATTTATTTAAATCTCTTTCCAAAATATTTATCAAAATATTCATATACTTACCTCACTGGCATAAGTATATTCACAAAACATTGTGAAAGATTTCTTATTTCAAAATTATATTAAAAGGATAAAAAAATGTTATTTAAAAACACGGAGATAAGGATAACCCTAAACACTACTCCTTTGGTGTTAAGTGTGGAACGAATGTTACATACCACTATAACTAAGAAGGTCAATTTAAGGAAATCTAATCTTAGATTCTTTTATAAACTTCTTACATAAATTCCTTTTAAATAAATCTCTTTCATTTGATGCAATCTTCTTTATTTAAATTTCCAAATCCATTTATAAAACATCTTTATAAATCTTCAAGTTTATTTATAAAACTCTTTTATAAGTATTCAAAATAATTTATAAAACCTCTCCCAAATTTCAAGATCTTTTTAAAATTATAATCTCCTTTTATAAACTTTTCTTATTTAAACAAAACTTCTTTAATAAGATTTAATCAAGAAAGTTCCTTTGATAAACAATTAATTATTTAAAACACTTTTAAATAAACAAGTTATAATTAATTGAAATAACTTCAACACCTTAAATAAAATAACTAATAAACTATCTTTTAAATATCATATGGAAATGGAAATAAACTTTAAATATTTCAAACCAAAAAATTACTTTACTTTAAACCATTTAAATAATATAATAATTCTCTTTAAACCTTTTTTTAAAGGAATAAAATTTAAAAGAATGGTTTCACAATTCAGAAGAGGCTTAGCAACCATAATGTTTCTTATTTAATTCATTTAACTTTTCCAAGTTATAACATGGGTATTTACATAACAAGGAGATATGTAAAAGGAATCAACCAATAACAACCAATCAACATATATGTAAATGTCCAAGTTACCAAAATAGCAAAATTATGTTTTTATTCAGCTTAAATAGAGGTCAACATAATATATTGGGTAAATTGTGGAAGTACTATGATTTATTCTAACAATAGATGTCAAATACGAATTAATTAGCAGAACGGTGTTTTATTCTACTAACAGATATCATTGGGTTTCATATTTCAACTGGGGTACTTAAAGGGAATCGACAAAGAAATCCCTTGGATTTAAAATATCTTTAAAAGAGAGTTGCTTTAAAAACAAAACCAATCTTTAGAAATAAGGTGGTTTAAAACTTTAAAAAATTTATTGAAAAATTAACAACATTTAAACTCTTTAATTTAATAATAATTAAATAATAATTAACTTTTAAATAAATAGTTAAATAATAATTATCCTTTTAATAAATAATTAAATAATACTTAATCTTTAAATAAATAATTAAACCATAATTTATCTTTAATTAATTATTAAATAACAATTTAAACCCTTATTAATGATTAAATTAATCTCGATCAAATATTAATTAAATCTGAACTTAATTAGTAATTAATTAATAATTAAACCCTTTTATAATTAATTAATTAATATTTAATATTTCATTTATAAAATAATTAATCCTTAAATAATTAATTAAATCATAATTAATCCTTAAATAATTAATTAAATCATAATTAATCCTTTATTTATTTAACTAATTATAATTAACTTATTTGATTAATACTTAAGTACTAATTACCCTGTTAACTAATGATTAACTATTAATTTCCTTGTTTAATTAATTAATTAATTAATTATTAATAAATAAAAAAATAATATTTATTTTTAAATGCTTATAATAAGTTTTGAAAACACTTTTCCAAAAGATACTTAAGTTAAATCGGTTTTAATTTTGCAAAAAGAATTCATTTTACTAACTGCATCCATAGCGACTATCGCTATACGACCCATAATTTTCAAAACTTTGAAATTTTGTTTTCTAAGAAGTCTTTATCACTTGGAAAGTTTGCTTACTTTTATAAAACATAAAACAAGTATTTTGTAAAGTTAAACAAAATTTAAACTTAAAATGATTTTAAATTTTAAACTTTATAAACCTTTTTGGAATTAAGAAAACATTCTTTTAAAGGCAAGGAATCTCTATGTCACAGAATCAACAACTTTAAGTGCTACCTTACCTTAGTATACATTAACCAACATAATTTCGTGAATTCACAATACATTCCCTAACCATGGTTCATGAATAAAAATCGCTACTTTCCTATCATCATTTAACTTCAAACCATACTTCCAAGTTCTCAACCAATAACTATACATACATACATACATACATACATACATACATATATATATATATATATATATATAATCTTGCATACATACCACACAAACCACACTATATTTCAACCAAAATGCATGCAATTTCTAATGATAACATAAACCTTAATACTTTAAATTTAAGAGTGAGCTTACTCACCAAAAAGCTAACCAATTGATATCTTATTTAACCCGAATATCCACCAACTTAAGAAAACGACCTAGGACTTAGCTTGCTTTAGGAAAAATGTGATTTTGCCAAGGGAAGGGGTGTCATTGGGTTCGTCAATAGGGTGGGGGGTTCGATCATGATGCTAAAAGCTTAGTGTGGACTTGTTTTTGGTAGGAGGAGGTTTTGGAAAGGAAGGTGGAGGTTGAATATAAGTTTTAAGAGTTTTAAAAGAGAAGGAAACTGTAACGACCCGTATTTTTACGGATCAAAACATTCTAAAATGATTGACCTTTGGTTGTATGGTTGTTAAGTCATTTCAGGATTTGGCAGAATTTTGCTTAAGTCCTAAGTCGTAGCCGACTTAGGAGTTTGGACGAGTTAAGCAACAAGTCTGGGTCGAGTTGCCGACTCAAGGAACTCACCGAGTTAAGGGAGTATGGTTGACCGACTTAAGGTAGTGACCGACCTAGGAGATAAGTCGTGACCGACTTAAGAGGATCAGGCGACCTAAGGAAGAATAGTAGGCGACCTAAGTATTCTGGGGTAGAGTTAGGTCGGCAACGACCTAAGAGTGTTGTGAGCGACCTAAGTGTTTGGGTGTTAAGTGTTAGGTCGGCAGTTCGAGTTAAGGTTTCGAGCGACCTATAGGATGTAGTTATGGTTAGGTCGGCAACGACCTAGAGGAGCTGGGATAGCAGGTTAGCGACCTAGTGGTTCCGTGTTAGCGACCTAAGGAGTTAGCTTGTTAGCGACCTAAGGAGTTAGCTTGTTAGCGACCTAAGGAGTTAGCTTGTTAGCGACCTAAGGAGTTAGCTTGTTAGCGACCTAAGGAGTTGCCGTGTTAGCGACCTAAGGAGATAGGTCGCATAAGTGTTAGGTCGTAGCACTGTTAGGTCGCGTAGGTTGCTAAGTTGTTAGGTCGCTAGGATAGTATAAGTGTTAGGTCGCGTAGATCTAATTGTTAGGTCGTATGTTGTGTTAGGTCGCGTAGAAGTCTAAGTTGTTAGGTCGCAACCCAACTAGGTCGTAGGACGAAGGAAAGCGCATTGCTTTAGGTCGTCAGGTGTTAGGTCGCTGAGGAGTTATGTCGTGCATCTGTTAGGTTGGAGAAGCTTAGGTCGGAGAGGCTTAGGTCGGAAGCGACTTAGGGAGATAGCCAGATTTCGACTTAAGGGCAGTTTTCAGCTATAAATAGGAGGGGTTGTTCTCACTTTTTGGGATCCGGATTTTTGAAGCGACGAAGTGCTGCCATTTTGAGAGCTCGACTTCTACCCTTCTTCACTTCTTTTCTCCACTCTAATCTAGTGCTTCCATCCATCCAAATCGAAGATCAAGATTGAAGATTCAAGAGCTTAGATTGAAGATCTTCATCTTTTCAAGAGAGATTTCTTCATTTGAAGCGGATTTGTTATAGATCTAGCTTAGTTCTTCGCTGTCCAGATCTGAAGTTGATATCTTTTGAGGTTGTTTAGGTGATTTGGTGAGTGGTGATTATCTCTCACACGGATCCAAAGGAGTGTATCGGATTGTTGGCTCGTTTTGATGTTAAAATAGTGATTTTCATGCATTTCCTTCATCCTATGTGTAGATCCATATAGATCCATTGTTCATGATGATGTTACATCCATTTTATCATATGTTAACCTATGCAAGTTCATTCATCAAGTTTGTAGAGATATAATCCATGTTTTCATGCTTATTGGACTTTCAACTCTTTAATTACGAAAATGCCATTATTGTTATAATTGTCTACTTAGATCATATTTGAATGCTTGATTGTTTGGATTAATGTTTGACTTGGTTGATTTTTATGAATTAGATGATTGATGATTTGATTTAGACCGAAGACGATTCAAAAGCTAAGGGAAAAGGCTCTTGAATTGGGAAAGCTGCTCGTGGCATATGTAGCGGGATGATGAAGCTCTTATGCATAGATTTGATGATGTGATGTTGAGATGAGGCTTCGTGAGGATGTGATGAAGCGAGGCAATCATGTGATGAAGACTTGGTCTAATCCAGACGGGATCATTCCAAGCATGTTGATAACTCGGTGATATGATTCGAGTTGAGGATAATGGATGCTCGAGAGGCGCTTGAGCTAGTATGGAAATAGTCGTCGAGGAGGATGACTAGGAGGTTGAGATCTCATCGTTGTTGAAGGTTCTAGCATGCTCTAAGCAAGAGTACATGGGGACGCCCAAAAGACTAAGTTGATGGTCAAGTACTCTGGGTAGATTCGATAATCCTAGGCACGGGTCACGATGACGTGCGGGAGTTATGTCTAGAACCGGGGTTACCATTAGCCCTTGACGGACGGCTGAAAGAATGTGCCGGTCATTCAATTAACGGTGATATCGAAGCAATGATAACAGTGATAGCCAGAGTCATGGATGTTTGGTTGTATCGTCATTCGGTCTCAAGAGCGGTATTTCCTGGGTGCTTATCTGACCTTGGTTTTAGACCTTGGGATTTGTACTTGGAAAACATCGCTCTTGACTCGAGTGACAATTGTTTACTTTAAATTGTATGCTCTGCTATGTTGCTTCTGCTTAGTGTGTGTCTGGGGGCTATCACTGTAGAATGAGGTTGGAGTGGGAGGGTTGTATTCCTATTCCTTTTCCTTTTCCTTTATGCTCTTTTGGTATGTTGTTAGTTAATTTACTGCTCACTAAGACTGTTGTCTGACTCAAGGCTTTATGTTTTAATTCTTATTGCCTTGGGCTGTTCGTCCATTTTGGGACGGGCAGACTAGGTAGCAGGTGACAGATGCTGATCTCTTCCCACGATGCTGATATCGAAGACGAGCCGGAGGGTTGCATATTATCTTCTTATTATATGTACTGGATATTCCGCTGTTTTGTATTCTCTGAGAGTTTTGTAGTGAGGCTGGATGTATTGACTATGTGGATGCTTGTATCCAACTATTATGGAGTTTTATATGATGTCATTTTGTTCTGTAAAGCTTCACTATACATATGTTCTATTGTATTTTGTCCATGCGCTGTGAGTAATACGATAGATTCTGTTGTTTTAAATCTTACCTTGACAATCGTCCATGGTCGCCTGGCACACTTTACAGCGCTTATTCTCTAGATTCGGTGCAGAGGTCATGGGCGGTCGTCACATTTGGTATCAGAGCATTGGTTAATCGATTTTACCCAACGCTCGCTGTCATAACTACGTAAGAGAGACGTAATTGTATTTTGATGAATGATTACTATATATATAATATAGTAGCTTAGTAGAGTTTGAGTCCTTTATGCAGTTGTTTCTCTCGGTATGCTAATCATTCCTTTTTGTAGATGTTGAGAATGAGTCGAAGAGGGAGACCAGCTGCTAGGGAAGGCCGTGCTACTGAAGAGACTGCTGATTATGCAGCCATGTTCGAAGCTATGATGACTTCGATCATGAGAAGGATACCAGTTCCAGGGGCAGCAGTAGATGTTGGAGTTCAAGTCCAAACTCCGAAACCAGTGGATTTTGCTAAGTTGTGCAAGGATTATACTGCTCTTGGAGGGAAGGTTTTCTTAGGAACAGAATCTACCATTGAGGTCCAGAGGTGGATAGATGCTTGTAGAAGGATCTTTGGTGATTTGGGAATTGATGATGCAACTAAGAGGAAGTTGGCATCGAGGCAGCTTCAAGGGAGAGCTTCTGATTGGTGGAACTCTATTACCATCACTACTCCGGAAGAAGAGATTACTTGGGAGCAATTCCAAGTCAGATTTGAAGCTAAGTTCATTTCTACAGCTCAGAAGTCTGTTCTGTTCAAGAAGTTCGTGGAGCTCAAGCAGGGTGGAAGATCTGTTCTTGAGTATGTTTCTGAGTTCGAAGCTTTGTCCAAATATGCCCGGTCATATATTGAGTCTGCTTATCAGAAGAATGAGAAGTTTGTGACCGGCTTGGATAGTTATCTTGGGAGACAGTTGGTGGATCATTTGGACGATTCATTTGAGAAGCTTGTGGAGAAAGCTCTTAGGCATGAGAGTCTGTTTCCTAAGGAAGGATCTGTTGTTGCTGTTACCAAGGGAGAATCTAAACCACAGTAGGGTGGAAACCAGAAGAGGAAGCAGCAGCATCAGAAGGGTAAGGATGGCCAGAAGAAGCCGAAAGGCGAGGTGACTTGCTACAATTGTCAGCAGAAGGGCCATTTCTCTAAGGATTGTAAGAATCCGAAGGCACCGATGAAGTGTCACAACTGTGACAAGCCGGGGCATTTCAGGAAGAATTGTCCAGAACCGAGGAAGGACAGGCAGATTGTGCAAGCCTATGCTTTGGGAGCTGTTCCGTCGTCTTCAAAAGCTCCTACTGCTGAAGAGAAGGGAAAGAGTGTGGTTGTTCAAGGTACTCTTTTCCTATGTGGTATCCCAGTTAGAGTTTTGTTTGATACTGGAGCATCGCATTCGTTTGTTTGTAATGAACTAGTAGGCCGGTTAGATTTGAAGCCGGATATTGTTGATAGGCCATTGGTTGTGACTAATCCAGTTGGGGGCTCGTCTTGTTTGTGTATGTTATGCCGTGGTCTAGTTGTGTCGAGTCATGGTTGCTCTTTTGTTTGTGATTGCTTTGTTCTGAACTTTGCGGGGTTCGGAATTATTTTGGGTATGGACTGGCTTAGGAAGTATGCGGCAAAGGTTGATTGCGAAAGGTTGGAAGTGACAGTCGAGAATGTGGAGGGGCGAAAGATTGTGATACGATGTAAGCATGAAGAAGGCGTCTTCATGAGCTTCATGTATTCGCTAGTTGTTCCACGGGATGGACTGTCATCAGTGCCGATCGCTAATGGATTCGAGGATGTCTTTGACGAAGTCAAAGGGTTGCCGCCGCATAGAGAGATCGAGTTTCGTATAGATCTAGTTGAAGGAGCCAGACCTGTTGTGATGCCTCTTAGGCGGATGGCGCCTAGGGAACAGCAAGAGTTGAGGGTACAAGTTGATGACCTTTTACAGAAAGTATTCATTCGGCGTAGTGTGTCCGAGTGGGGTGCACCAGTTGTGTTTGCAACCAAAGCAGATGGATCATTGAGATTGTGTGTGGATTATCATGAGCTGAATAAGGTGACAAAGAAGAACAAGTATCCATTGCCGAGAATAGATGACTTGTTTGATCAGCTTCACGAAGCTAAGGTGTTTTCTCAGATGGATTTGGCAACGGGATTTCACCAGTTGAGAGTAGCTAAGGATAGTGTGCCGAAGACTGCTTTTAGGACACCATCCGGTTTCTTTGAGTGGCTGGTAATGCCGTTTGGATTGACTAACGCGCCAGCATATTTTGTGGATCTTATGAATAGAGTGTTCAGAGATCAGTTGAACAAGTTTGTACTTGTGTTCGTGGATGATATTCTGATTTATTCCAGAACGGAAGAAGAGCACAAGACGCACTTGCGTATTGTTTTGGAAATCTTACGGAAACATCAGCTGAAGGCTAAGTTTTCGAAATGTCACTTCTGGAAGAGTGAAGTGAGGTTCTTAGGCCATGTGATTTCTGGGAATGGAATAGCGGTTGATCCCGCTAAGGTGGCAGCAATCCAGGATTGGGTTAGACCTAAGAATGCATCAGATGTGAGAAGTTTTCTTGGATTAGCAGGATATTACCGACGGTTTATCAAAGACTTCTCCAAGATAGCTGCACCATTAACAGGGTTGACGAAGAAGAACCAAGTGTTCAGTTGGGATGCTAAGTGTGAGCAAGCTTTCGGAATCCTGAAAGAGAGATTGACGAGTACTCCTGTTTTGACTATTCCAAGTGGGAATGATGAGATGGTGGTTTACACCGACGCATGTGGTACTGGACTTGGAGCAGTGCTGATGCAGAAGGATAAAGTTGTTGCGTATGCCAGTCGACAACTAAAGCCGCATGAAAGGAATTACCCGACTCATGATTTGGAGTTAGCGGCAATTGTATTTGCTCTGAAGATGTGGAGACATTATTTGTTGGGAGTTCGATTCGAGTTGTTTACGGATCACAAGTCGTTGAAGTATCTTTTCTCCCAAAAGGATTTGAATCTTCGGCAGCAACGTTGGCTAGAGTTTTTAGCATCATATGATTTTGGTATAGCTTATACTCCGGGAAAAGGTAACGCAGTGGCAGATGCGTTAAGTCGAAGACATGCAGGATTGGGAGCCATGTTTTCTGAATGGAAGAGTCTCGAGTATTTAGCTGGATTTGACTTCAGGCCTAAATGCGAATTGGAACCTGAGATGCTGGCAAACTTATCAATAAGACCCACTCTTGTGGAAAGGATTGGTGAGAGCCAAAAGCGAGATGATAAGCTTGTCAAGATTATCCGTGAGTTGGAATCTGGATTGGATCCAGAAAAGGATAAAGGATTCGAGGTCGATCGAGAGGGTTGGCTTCGAAAGCAAGGACGACTAGTTGTTCCCGATATAGATGAATTGAGGAGTGAAGTTTTGAAGGAAAGTCATCACTCGAAGTTGACAATTCATCCAGGTGGAAATAAGATGTATCGGGATATGAAGAGAACCTACTACTGGGAAGGTATGAAGAAAGATGTCGGAAATTTCATTTCCAAGTGTATGAACTGCCAGTTGGTAAAGGCTGAACAGAAGAAGCCAAGTGGATTGCTTCAGCCCTTAGAAGTTCCTGCATGGAAGTGGGAACAAGTGTCGATGGATTTTATTGATGGATTGCCTAGAACCAGAATGGGAAATGAAGGAATTTGGGTCATTGTGGATCGTCTGACAAAGAGTGCACGATTCATTCCTGTTCGATCGACTAGGACTGCATCAAAGTTGGCTGAGTTGTATGTTAAGTGGATAGTTCGATTCCATGGTATTCCGAAGAGTATAGTGAGCGATCGAGATCCATTGTTCACTAGTGGATTTTGGAAGAGCTTCCAGGAAGTTTTGGGAACCGAGTTGTGTTTGAGTACAGCTTATCACCCTCAAACAGATGGTCAGACTGAGAGAGTCAACCGAGTTTTGGAAGATCTTCTTAGAGCGTGTGTTTTGGACTTCGGAGGATCATGGGAAGATCACCTTCATTTGGTGGAGTTTGCATACAACAACAGTTACCAGTCAAGCATTGGTATGGCACCGTATGAAGCGTTGTATGGAAGACCGTGTAACTCTCCGACATGTTGGTTGGAAACCGGAGAAAAGCTGATGCTTGGGCCAGAGATGATTCGACAGACTTCGGATTGCATAGAGATCATTCGGCAACGGATGAAGGCAGCCCAAGACCGTCAGAAAAGTTATGCCGATAAGCGTCGTAAGGATTTGGAATTCGACGTTGGAGATAGGGTTTTTGTGAAGATTTCTCCACTGAAGAATGTTATTCGATTCGGGAAGAAAGGAAAATTGACTCCGAGATTTGTTGGACCATTCCCGATTATCGAGCGAATTGGAAAGCTCGCTTACAGATTGGAGTTACCTGAGAAGATGTCGGGTGTGCACAATGTTTTTCATGTATCATATCTACGGAAGTATGTGCACGACTCGAGTACGGTGGTTTCTGCTGATAGCTGTGAAGACTTAGAAGTTGATCCAGCCGATAGAAGGCCTCGTAAGCCGCTTCGTGTTGTTGGAACCGACACGAAACAGCTTAGGAGGAAGATAGTTAAGTTGCTCAAGATACAATGGAGTGACGATGATAACGACTGTACGTGGGAGGTGGAAGAGAGGATGAAAGCGGCTCATCCTGAACTCTTCAAGGTATGGCCCTAAGGTGTCGTGTCATCTAACGAAATTGTAACTTGTTCTAAGTCTTAGAATTCTGTACGCTAAGCTAGAATTGGATGCATGGTTTATTGATTGTTATGGATGATAGGCGTACAGAATAGCTTTGATTGCCTTATTTGTTTGGAATTTCGGGGGCGAAATTCCTAAGGGGGAGAGAATGTAACGACCCGTATTTTTACGGATCAAAACATTCTAAAATGATTGACCTTTGGTTGTATGGTTGTTAAGTCATTTCAGGATTTGGCAGAATTTTGCTTAAGTCCTAAGTCGTAGCCGACTTAGGAGTTTGGACGAGTTAAGCAACAAGTCTGGGTCGAGTTGCCGACTCAAGGAACTCACCGATTTAAGGGAGTATGGTTGACCGACTTAAGGTAGTGACCGATCTAGGAGATAAGTCGTGACCGACTTAAGAGGATCAGGCGACCTAAGGAAGAATAGTAGGCGACCTAAGTATTCTGGGGTAGAGTTAGGTCGGCAACGACCTAAGAGTGTTGTGAGCGACCTAAGTGTTTGGGTGTTAAGTGTTAGGTCGGCAGTTTGAGTTAAGGTTTCGAGCGACCTATAGGATGTAGTTATGGTTAGGTCGGCAACGACCTAGAGGAGCTGGGATAGCAGGTTAGCGACCTAGTGGTTCCGTGTTAGCGACCTAAGGAGTTAGCTTGTTAGCGACCTAAGGAGTTAGCTTGTTAGCGACCTAAGGAGTTGCCGTGTTAGCGACCTAAGGAGATAGGTCGCATAAGTGTTAGGTCGTAGCACTGTTAGGTCGCGTAGGTTGCTAAGTTGTTAGGTCGCTAGGATAGTATAAGTGTTAGGTCGCGTAGATCTAATTGTTAGGTCGTATGTTGTGTTAGGTCGCGTAGAAGTCTAAGTTGTTAGGTCGCAACCCAACTAGGTCGTAGGACGAAGGAAAGCGCATTGCTTTAGGTCGTCAGGTGTTAGGTCGCTGAGGAGTTATGTCGTGCATCTGTTAGGTCGGAGAAGCTTAGGTCGGAGAGGCTTAGGTCGGAAGCGACTTAGGGAGATAGCCAGATTTCGACTTAAGGGCAGTTTTCAGCTATAAATAGGAGGGGTTGTTCTCACTTTTTGGGATCCGGATTTTTGAAGCGACGAAGTGCTGCCATTTTGAGAGCTCGACTTCTACCCTTCTTCACTTCTTTTCTCCACTCTAATCTAGTGCTTCCATCCATCCAAATCGAAGATCAAGATTGAAGATTCAAGAGCTTAGATTGAAGATCTTCATCTTTTCAAGAGAGATTTCTTCATTTGAAGCGGATTTGTTATAGATCTAGCTTAGTTCTTCGCTGTCCAGATCTGAAGTTGATATCTTTTGAGGTTGTTTAGGTGATTTGGTGAGTGGTGATTATCTCTCACACGGATCCAAAGGAGTGTATCGGATTGTTGGCTCGTTTTGATGTTAAAATAGTGATTTTCATGCATTTCCTTCATCCTATGTGTAGATCCATATAGATCCATTGTTCATGATGATGTTACATCCATTTTATCATATGTTAACCTATGCAAGTTCATTCATCAAGTTTGTAGAGATATAATCCATGTTTTCATGCTTATTGGACTTTCAACTCTTTAATTACGAAAATGCCATTATTGTTATAATTGTCTACTTAGATCATATTTGAATGCTTGATTGTTTGGATTAATGTTTGACTTGGTTGATTTTTATGAATTAGATGATTGATGATTTGATTTAGACCGAAGACGATTCAAAAGCTAAGGGAAAAGGCTCTTGAATTGGGAAAGCTGCTCGTGGCATATGTAGCGGGATGATGAAGCTCTTATGCATAGATTTGATGATGTGATGTTGAGATGAGGCTTCGTGAGGATGTGATGAAGCGAGGCAATCATGTGATGAAGACTTGGTCTAATCCAGACGGGATCATTCCAAGCATGTTGATAACTCGGTGATATGATTCGAGTTGAGGATAATGGATGCTCGAGAGGCGCTTGAGCTAGTATGGAAATAGTCGTCGAGGAGGATGACTAGGAGGTTGAGATCTCATCGTTGTTGAAGGTTCTAGCATGCTCTAAGCAAGAGTACATGGGGACGCCCAAAAGACTAAGTTGATGGTCAAGTACTCTGGGTAGATTCGATAATCCTAGGCACGGGTCACGATGACGTGCAGGAGTTATGTCTAGAACCGGGGTTACCATTAGCCCTTGACGGACGGCTGAAAGAATGTGCCGGTCATTCAATTAACGGTGATATCGAAGCAATGATAACAGTGATAGCCAGAGTCATGGATGTTTGGTTGTATCGTCATTCGGTCTCAAGAGCGGTATTTCCTGGGTGCTTATCTGACCTTGGTTTTAGACCTTGGGATTTGTACTTGGAAAACATCGCTCTTGACTCGAGTGACAATTGTTTACTTTAAATTGTATGCTCTGCTATGTTGCTTCTGCTTAGTGTGTGTCTAGGGGCTATCACTGTAGAATGAGGTTGGAGTGGGAGGGTTGTATTCCTATTCCTTTTCCTTTATGCTCTTTTGGTATGTTGTTAGTTAATTTACTGCTCACTAAGACTGTTGTCTGACTCAAGGCTTTATGTTTTAATTCTTATTGCCTTGGGCTGTTCGTCCATTTTGGGACGGGCAGACTAGGTAGCAGGTGACAGGTGCTGATCTCTTCCCACGATGCTGATATCGAAGACGAGCCGGAGGGTTGCATATTATCTTCTTATTATATGTACTGGATATTCCGCTGTTTTGTATTCTCTGAGAGTTTTGTAGTGAGGCTGGATGTATTGACTATGTGGATGCTTGTATCCAACTATTATGGAGTTTTATATGATGTCATTTTGTTCTGTAAAGCTTCACTATACATATGTTCTATTGTATTTTGTCCATGCGCTGTGAGTAATACGATAGATTCTGTTGTTTTAAATCTTACCTTGACAATCGTCCATGGTCGCCTGGCACACTTTACAGCGCTTATTCTCTAGATTCGGTGCAGAGGTCATGGGCGGTCGTCACAGAAACAAAGATTTATAAACTTTAGAAATCCTTGGAAGCCATGAAAGTAGCTGTGACGCCCCACCTCTATACCCACGCCAGCCAAGGACACTACGGGGTAATGCCGTCGACTAGCATGGAGAATAAGGCTTTTGAGGAGCAACCATCTGTGTAATTGCTTTGTGCGAGTACCGATATGCCAGATAAAAATATAACTTTTCATCTCAAGAGGAAATCCGACATACAGATACAAACTCAAAGCTACTACACAGTGGCTATATGGACCTCGAAAACAAATATAGAAATAAACATAACACAAATCAGTCACAGACAATTCATATCACAAAGGCGGAAATAGATATGAATATAACACATGAAAGTGTACATCAGAGTAGTGGTCAAATAAGATCCACAATAACACAAAAGAATAGATACAAGTGCAAGACAATAGAATATGTATAGATCAAGGAGTCTAATCTCAGAAGTATACAACAAAAACTACTAAACTAGAGTAGTTAGCCAAAACTCAGATGATGGTTCCAAATAGGAAGTCAAGAGGAAGCACCTGTAAAATCTCAGTCTGACCCGAGTATTATTTAAGAAGAAAATAATAAACGGATCAGTCTAGCTATAATTATCAGATAAAATGATATAGAATAAGAGATATTTCCAAAACGTATTATAACCATAAAGTCATACTGTGATAAGTATCTAATCGAAAATCAATCCAGAGGTCAATCAATATCACAAGAATCTTTTCAAAGATTAAAAGAATGTCATATTCTTAATTCAATTCACCAAGCCACAATAAATGACATACATATAAATGCCAACTGAAAAAGGTGGTGGAACATAAATTCCAGAAATCAACCATTAGAAATCCAGAAATCAAATAATCCGAAGCAACGACGTCGTACAGCGTAACGTCCGATGATCCAGAGACACAATAAATAGGAACAACGACGTCGTACATCGTAACGTCCGATGAACCAAAGCACAATAAAAAGGAACGACGATGTCGTACAGCGTAACATCCGATGAACCAAAGCAAAATAAAAAGGAACAACGATGTCGTACAGCGTAACATCCGATGAACCAAAGCAAAATAAGAAGGAACAACGATGTCGTACAGCGTAACATCCGATGAACCAACACATAGGAAAATGGAACAACGACGTCGTACAGCGTAACATCCGATGAACCAACACATGGTAAAATGGAACAACGACGTCGTACAGCGTAACGTCCGATGAACCAAATCACGATAAAACGGAACAACGACGTCATACAGCGTAATGTCCGATGAACCGAATCAAAGAGACATCGCACATTGCTAGTCTAAATCATAAAATGATCATCATCGATCATCAAGAAGTGTCGATTACACTAAGCTAGTAAATATAAGAGTTTAGCTTCATGTCCCATAACCACTTGCTTAACTCAAATATTTACGAACAGATTGTAGATCTGCACTAGAAAATTGTCACAAGAGTTTCAATATGTGTGAATCGAAATCACACCAATGAGGTATAGACTAACCTTGAAGATAAAGAGATATGTGTGAATCGAAATCACACAAATGGTGTCTAGTCTAACCTCGCAAACAAAGAGACATCGCTCAATCGCTAGTCTAAATCACAAAAATGATCGTCATGATCATTAGGAAGTGTGAATTACACTAAGCTAGTAAATATATGAGTTTAGCTTCATGTCCCATAACCACTAACTTAACTTAAATATTTACGAACAAACTGTAGATCTCCACTAGGAAATTGTCACAAAAAGGGTTCAATCAAACAAGTCCAAGAGCTAACCGACGAAGTGAACGCAAGCGTTTCATACCACTCGTTTTACTAAGTCGTTTAAGTCAATTTCTCATCCGAGTGAAGTAAAGGCTTGTATATACTAGTAGATTGGAAATCGGTTTGAGAAAACGAACTTTTGATATTTAAAATAGTGTTGAAATCGCTTTGATGAAAGAGTTTTGATATTTACTACTAGTATTGAAACCTTCATATCTTTAAAGTGACAAGTCACAAAAACGATTGTTGAAACAAATCGAATCACATCAATTCACGTTCAAAGACGTGAGTAAAGTCCAAAGAAATCAATCCCAAAACCATCATAGTAGAAATTCTGATGAATGTTTTTCAGATAAGATCCCTTATGAAGGGGGGTACGGGGTACGACCTTTCGAAGACAAGTTACAAAATGATTGTAGAAACAATCAATCATCAAAGTTCACATTCGAAGACGTGAATAAATTCCAAAGAAATCGATATCAAATCCATCAAAGTGGATATTTCCAAAATTCCCAAAGAAAGATGTCATCAAAGATGATAATAAAAGATAACAACAATAGGGAAACCACATGAATCGATTAAAGTTGGAAATCACACAAAATAGACGAAATAGGCAAACAGCATCAGGTCGGTCGGCCGGCTTCAGGGCTCGGTCGACCGGACCCTGTTCTGGAAAATTCTCGGGAAGCAGGTCGGTCGACTGAGCTCTGCAGTCGGTCGACCAAACCCAAACAAAGAAGTGCTTAGCACTTTTGGAAGCAGGTCGGTCGGCCGGCTACAGAGCTCGGTCGGCCGGACCTGTTTCCAGCACTGCCCAACTTATCAAGTTCATTGGCCAAATTCTCGACCAAATTGCATTTTCGCGAGCAACGGCACTAAGGATTTAAGCCAAACGACAACCCGGCCTTATAAGCCCTTTAATGCATCACAAAAATCATGATCTAAGATCAAAGTTTGGATTTTTAAAGAATTGAAATCAAAACACTAAAAATTGGAATATTTACCAAATCAATCCAAACCAAAAGCAATTGCACAAGAATAAGTGTTAGGAATTCATACCTAACAATAGAAGATAGTTATAGACTAAGATGTGAGATAAAAATCTCACCTTTTTACAAAAACAAAGAAGAAGGAGCTTGAAAGCAAAGGGAGAATCAACCACTCTTCAACACAACCCAAATGAGCTTGAATCTATGCTCAAAAGAGAAACATTTCCTAAATTAGGTTTAGGGAATTTTCTGAAATTCAAAGGAGAACGGGTTGGAGAAGATGAAGAGGAGACTTACCTATAGCTTCTCTTTGAATTTGGAGCAAGAACTTGAATTTGCAATGGAACTAGGGCTTAGGAATTTCCTAATTCTATTTCTCTTCCCCCATTTTTGATGAAGCTTGAGACTTAGGAAATGAAAGTGAAGTAATGAAGAGGAGAGGGGGTGGAGTAAAGATATAACCAGATTTGGGCAAGTGGGCTGAACCCAACCCAAAGTCCAAAGTGAAAAAAGTAGCAAAATTCTACCAACTCCAAACATATCGAAGCTTATACTCAAAAAGGTCGCAAACGACATTTTGAACTCAATGGAAGTGGTCTCGAGTCCTAATTCGACTGTTTGCAAAAAGTAGCTTTTCAGACTTCAATCCGATTAATATGCGGGTTGTTACAGTAGCTTAGGAACTTGGAGGAATTTTTAGGAAGTAGGGAAAAGGAAATGAAAATGAGAATAAAATTAGGAAATATGTTTTATATAAAATAAAACTAAAAAATTACCTAAATACCCCTTTAGTACAATACCCTCCACACATGCTCATCGCATCATCAACCTTGCCCCCTCCTCTCTAATTTTGAAAATTTATGTCCCCTTCCCCTTTCCAACATACCAACATGCATTAATTACCGTATTGTACTTTTGCCTCATAAGGAACCTTTTTAATTTAAACATCTTTTTATACTTAATATCTTAGGAAAGTGGCACATCATATTATATAAACTTAAGTAAATGATTTTCTATCATATTACTAGCTTTAACATACCTAAGTTATTAAAATATGCACGTAAATAAGTTAGCTAAAATGTTCATAACGTTTCGGACAACATTTATTTGACGAATAGTCGAAAATTTTGAAAACAAATTCCGGTCACATTTTCCATTTTTCTTCAAAGTAATTATTTTTATAAACAAATTTTGAAAACTATTTCACCATCATTATTTATTATTTAAAAGACTTTTATTTTTATTATAAAATTTATTATTTTAATATTTAAAATTAATTAAATATTCGTAAATCAAAGAGGTGAAATTCTAAGTTATTACATTGCTAGTTAGAAATATCATGGACCGGTATATCGATAGATTGTCAAATGCCGATAGTTATATATATAAGTGCTTATATATATGTATGTATGTATATTTGTATACTTGTATAATTCTCATGTCCAAAAAAATTAAAATAATATTATTAAATGACTTTATGAATTAAATCTTAACACAAAAAGATTAAATCGTATAATAAATATATTTTAAATTTTATAAAATATTATTCATACCTAAAAGGATTTTTGCAATGATAAAAAGTTATTATTTTTAGATATTTATTATATACATATATTGTTATTTAATTCAAAATTTATTATATAAATAAAATGGATTTATATATTTATTTTTTCATAATAAAAATTTCTGTAAAATTTTATATAATGTAAAATATACATTATGGTTTTTAAAATGATTTTTTTAAATTTATATTAATTATATGCGGTTTTAATTAATTATAAGTTATTAATTAATAAATTATTATTATTTGATGAAATTAATTAACAAACTATATAAAACCGAAAATTAAATTAAAAAAAAAGTATTTTTATTCTCTGGCTAAAAGAAGCAACATAATATATATATATATATATATATATATAATTATAACTACTTTTATGCTTATATGTATTATACATTTAAATTTATAAATATATATAAAAATATTATTTTGAATTTTATATTATAAATATTCTAAATTATTTTATAAAATAATATTCGAAATAATTTTATAATTTAAATATATATATATGTATTTATATGTATATATATGTATATGTATTTTAATAAATGCTTAGTGTGAATAATTTATAACCAATATTTTATAATAATTATAATTTACACACACATATATATAGAGAATATTTTTATGCACATAGGTATACACACACACGCACAAATACACATTTAGACAATCCATTTGTATACGCGAGGGGCTAACATGTCCGTTGTGGTGTAAATCCCAACATCTATACACAGCATGCCAAACCATGTACGCATTATCCCATTGCACGAGTGTGCACACAAATATGTGTATATGATACACATATATAAAATATAATACAAATTATATAAAATAAAACTTTGTTTATAAA
Organism: Allium fistulosum; assembly: GCA_030737815.1. NCBI lineage: Eukaryota > Viridiplantae > Streptophyta > Magnoliopsida > Asparagales > Amaryllidaceae > Allium > Allium fistulosum. The sequence continues at coordinate 98,079,323 of CM060906.1, read as the reverse complement.
TTTAAATAAAATATTGATTTTATTTAACAAAAAATTTAGATATGTTCTGAATGAATTGGACTACATTGACCCATTAAAGATCCATTAGTGAATTTTTTTTGAAATTTACCAAATCCCTTTACTGTCTGCGGGCTCAGTTCTAACAACATCATCATACTGAGATTTTTTGTTTGAACTGGTTTAACCAATTGGAAACTCTTGGATGAGTCATTCCACAATTATCGAATAACTATGAGTTAGTAACTTTTTTGTGCCCCCGAGAGTCATGAGTAATACACTTGCCCAAATTTAGCGAGTATTGCGCACTCTTATCTTAGAAAATGTATTGGTATCCTTTCTCAAAACGTCTTGACCGAGAATATTTAAAACAAAATGTTATTTTATTTTGGGATTAATTACTCACGATTGCAACTATTCACAATTACACAATCACATAACATTTTATTTAAGGATTTTATTATATTAATATAATTTAAATTAAATACCTAATTAATTATATCATAATATAACAAACTATGTGTGAGAAAACAAACGCCTTTATAATGAACAATATTAATTATAGATCTAGATATATGTAACAAATTACATAATTGCCCCTAAAGCATACTACTAACTCTTTCAATTACGTCCCTTGGTGAGACCATATCTATGGCGATGACATTGATCTTAGTGTTGACCTTTCTTCTTTCTTCCTTGATTAAATTTACCACTTTAGAACAGTTCAAGAATATTCTTTCTTAGTGGTGTATCCTTGTAATTTTGCATCTTGTGCAATGAGGTTTTATAACTCATGATAGTCGTGAGTTGTATTTTTTGGGTTGTGGTGACTATTGCCCATCCGCCTCACTCCTAGTTTACTTGTATTAAATTATAAGTGGTAAGGGATCATCCAACTCCTTTTTTCCTACCAAATAAGTAAAATAATATATTATTAATAGTTAATTTTTCAATTATGATTATAATCATATTTTTTTGTTATTAGTTCTAGTAGTCCTTTTATTATTATTATGAAAAATATACTTAATTAGCGACGATGTTATTTTCAGTGTTATTATAAAAAGAGATTTTAATATTAACATAATAAATATTACTAATTTTGTCTTATTATCACAATTATATCATATATGTGACTTCTGTTTTACTGTTAATATAATTATTTTCAGCAATATTTATAACATAATTGATTGTATTTTCGGTATTATTATAATAATATATAAATTATTAATCAAAAATGACTTCTGTTTTACATTAATATTTTTAATTTTCTCTTAAAATGACAAATGTTTTAATCAAAAATGACAAATTATTAACATAATAATATTACTAATTTTGTCTTATTATCACAATTATATCATATATGTGACAAATGTTAATAGTATTAGAAGTTATAATATGCTTATCCATTTCATTATTCTTCCATCAACTTCACAGTCCACCATTCATCATCATCCACCCATCTCGGCCCCACCCAGCGTTGTCAACATAACCATCTCAACTTTTCATCACCATCGATGCCTACAAAACCACCGTTGAATCTATTACACTGCCGTCATGACCCATTAAACCTAGGACGTTGCAACGTCCTACATCTCATAAAATGAAATTTAGAAATCCCCAATTTAGCTTGGGTCCTGGAAATATTTGGAATTCTACTGTATTAATTACTAGAATATTAATCTCAAGACCCTAATTCATAACTGGATTGTAAAATGAATCCTTAGTCACTAATTATATAAATTAGGTCCCTGCTTTTATAATATCACACCCGATAATTATTGGCATTCACCAACTTATTTATTTTTAATGTTTAAAATGTGATAACTTTTGTAGATTAATTGGACTTAAGAATCGTTTTCACCATTAAATCACAAATATAATAAAATTTTCAATGGTATCCATTATTGATATCTAGAAATAAAATTTTGAAGAACATAATTTTATATAGCAATTTTTAACTACATGTTAGCAATATGTTTAAAAACTGCATTTCTAATAGTACAGTTTTTAATTGCATCACAAAAATGCAGTTAAAACTATATTTTAATACAACATAAAATGTAGATTTTAACTGCATTACTAAAATGCAAGTAAATACCACACCACTAAAATGCAGTTAAAAACTACATTTTAGTAATGCGGTAAAAATGTACCTAAAGTAATTAAAAGCTGTATTACTATAATCCAGTTAAAAACTACAACGCTAAAATGCACCTAATGTAGTTAAAAAATGTATTACTATGTTATAGTTTTTACCTGCATTTCTAAAATCAGTTAAAAACTGCACCACTAAAATGCTAGTAATGCGGTTAAAAGCTGCATCACTAAAATGCAGTTAAAAACATGTCTTGGATGCAAATATAATTACATTAGTAAGACACAGTTTTAATTTTATCAATTGTTATAATTTTTTCAAGTTATATAATTAAAAAATATGATTATGTTTTGAAATTTTCAAATATTCGAATTTGAAAAGAATGAGTTTTGAATTTTCATATGCATAATAACTATCAATAGAAAGATGATAAAATTTATGATTTAACGGTGAAAATGATTTGTTGCTTCGATGTCTTTAGAAAAAGTTACAACCTTTTAAAGATCTATAATTAATTATGTGTGAATTTAGATAAGAGTGTAAGAATAATAGTCACATATGAAGTATAAAAGTAAAGTATACTTCGGTAAAGGCTATGTAGGGAAAGAAGAAATCTTAAGCATATTAAAATTCAAAGAGGGAATTCTACCAGTAAAATATTTGGGGCTGCCTTTACGCAATTAGGTAAATGATAGAGATTGCATAAGATTATATGTGTAACACCCCAGAAATTTGATTGTTTGATTTTTAACATTTAATTAATTTTAAATATTTAAATAATTAGATTTTGGAATTTAATAACTTGAATTCAAATATAGTGATCATTTAAATGTTTGAATTGTGAATTAAATATTAATTAAATGAATTTAATAGTCCTATATAACTCCTTTTAATTAATAAATAATATTGATGAATCCAATTTGTAAATTTATTTAAAATAATAAATAGATCAGATAAATATCAATAATTGGATCATTTAAATGTGCCATTGGATCTGGAATAGTAAATTTTTGTAAACCGATGGGTTTCGTGACGATCGGATGTATTGTGTGGTTGTGCGAACTTGAAATGCGCAACGATTAATTTTTAGAGAATTAAAGTAATATAATTTGATTTTAAAAGCTAACTTCTGTATACCATGTAATTAGGTCCTGATAATAGTTTAATTGACTTCGAAATAGGGGTAATTAGTTAGGAATGCCAGTGAGCATGCCTCGATTGAAGTTCGTAAATTTTCGGATGTGAATAGTATTGATTAGGATTGCCTATATAAGGACCCTCTAACTCTCTTATTTCTCAACTTAGAACCCTAGCTCCAAAAACAAACCATAGCCACTAGTTTTACATCTCCAAATCCTATGGTCATTATTGTTTTGGTCATTAGATGCAAAGTTAGATGGTGGTGTCAACATCAAAGTTGTTTTGGGGTGATGAGATGTGGACTTTGGTCGGTTGGATTGGCCTGAAGTTCATCGAGGTAGGGGTAAATCGAGCATTAAGGCGCGGTTGTTTTTAGGGAAATTCTCGTTTTCGGTGGCGTTTTGGAGGGCGTGGGTAGTGATGATGGCTAGGTTTCGGTGAGGTTGTGCTTGGATGAGGTGTCGGCAGGCTCTAGTGGCTCCTAGCTGCAGAGTTGAACGGAAAAGCGAACATTGTCGGGTTTGGGAGAGTCGGATTTTAAGTAGCCATGAGATGTTTAGTGCTTGTATTAATTAGGTATTAGATTAGTTAATGATGTAACTAAGGAATTAAATTAAATTATTTAACTTGTAAATCTTATTTAACTCATAATTGGTTCATACAAGGTCCAAATTGGACATAGATAGTCACGCTGGATTCATAATGACGTTAGCTATGTTTTGGAATTGGGTTGGTCGATTTTGGAGCTTATAGAATTTCAAGCTAAAATTGAACGATATTCGATTTTAGATGGAATCAGGACGCGATAGCGATAACTGGAATTTTGGTTAGTTAAACTCACCTTTTTGGTTAATCGGTATATTCTATAGTAGATAAATAAATTATTTATTGCATGCTTGGATGTTAGTGTATATTGTTGTTTGATTGATTGTTTGGATTGGATTCCCATTTTGGAAATTCATATAACTATGTAAATTATTGTTTGTTTCTGCCTAGTAGCAGATGGCATAATAACCATTTTGTTGCAAGGGACAAAAAGAAGAAGTCAGAGTGTTATCAAAGCGAATAGGTCGCTATGGAACGCTTTAAAAAATAAACATATGTATGCATGATTTATAGGGGACATTTGTAGGGAGACCCAAAGAGATTTCTCGCCATTACTTATTTACTGTTATCTACATCTCATTTATATTCTTTTAATGAGTATATTGATGTTTAGCTAAAATAATTTATGACCGTCTATTTGAATTGTTTAAGTGTCTTTATAGCGATTTTTCGCTATATCGTTACTTAATGAATATCATCTCCCTAAACCTTTGTATGTTGAACTTGAGCTTGTATTTTCACAAAATAGATGTTTAAAATTCATTAACTATTTTGTTAATAATATTTAAATTTAATCAATCGTTTTACTTTATGATGTTTGAATTAATAAATCATTTTGGTTAATGATATTTAAAATTAATTAATCATTTTAATTAATTAGATTTGAATTTAATTAATCATTTTAATTAATGATGTTTTAAATTTAGTTAACCATTTTAATAAATGATGATTGAATCTAATTAATCATTTTTAATAAATGATATTAAGATTTAGTTACTAATTTTAATTAATGATGTTTGAATGTGATTAATCCATTTAGTTGATGATATTTGGATTTAATTAATGAGTTTAATTAATGGTGTTTTTAAAATTTAATTAACTAATTTAGTAAAAGAGTTTAAAGTAAATCAATTGATTTAATAAAAGTGTTTTAAAGTTATTTAATTAATTTAATAAAATGTTTTAAAGTTAATTAATTTGACAAAAGTGTTTAAAGATAATTGATTAATTTATTAAAAAGATTATAAAGTTGTATATAAATTATCTTTTAGGACAAATTAACATTGTTTTAGATTTATAAACGTATTTAAATTGATTTATTATCCTTTGGGATGATAAGTTTTGTTTTAAATTTATAAATGCGGGTTTATAATAAGAAAATCTTTTAATAATTTAAAAATAAAACAAAGTGTAAATTGTTTTGGGTTTATAGTAAATAATGTTTTAGTGATATTTGTTTTTTACCCTTGTTTTAATCCACTTAGTATTATAATTTGCCCTCTTAAATGAATATTTCAAAGAGAATTTTAAAAATGTTTTGTAATGTGAAAATCATGCCCAAGTGTGGATCAATTTTTTTAAAAGTTTAACTCATTTATTAGTGGTAAGCGTATGCGATTTAATTGCCATACACAAATCAGTTTGTTATTCTTGATAGTTGATTTATCGACTCTCGATTTTGATTCTGCTATCTTCTTTGTATTTTGTCACTCTAAGACGATATGTTGCTTTTTTTGAGTTTTGATATCATTTGTCGAAAATGACTAAAACCAAAGCGTGTGTAAAAGGGGTGCACACTCCTAATCATTGTTGTGCTTCGTCATTCTAAAGGGATTTGTTGCTCATTTTGAGCATTGGTATCCAACATTGGAAAAACTAAACCCAATGAGCGAGTGGGAGCTCGGCCATGTGGGTTATATTCATTCGGATATATTCACATCCATCTAAAGAAGTCGATAGCATGCATGCATTGATGTGAGTATATTCGGATGCCTATGGATTTAACGGGGTCTAGCTTGGAAGTTCCCGAGAGTGGAGCGTGTGCTCTCGAGTATATTTTACCTAGAGGTATGCTTTTGTAGGAGGGAACATCCACTTAGTTATGTTTGATAAATTCATTTTCCTTGTTTCTATCTCAAACTTTGGAATTGATTTGTTCATCTTTTGTGTTTTATTAATTCAAGATGATTTGTTGTTTATTTGAGTGTTGCTATCCTTTATCGAAAGACTATAACCAAAGCGCCAGTGGAAGCCAAGCTATGTGGGAGAATTCCCATTAGGGTATCTTCACATCTACTCTAGATTGGATTTGGTGGTATGAATTCAAAGATGTGAAATACTTGGATTCTTGGTAACCATTGGCAGGGTCCGGTTTGGTATCGTCCAAGAGCCATCGTAGCTCTCAAGTATATTTCTAGAGGTATACTTTTGGTAAGGGAGGCACACCATCCTAGTTTTGTTGAAAACTTACCCTTCCCTTATTTAATTCAAATCTTTGAATTGTGTTTCGTAATGTGCATCGAGAAGTGTGTCTGACGCTCTTCTTGATGTCTAATTATATTTGTACATTCTATAAATTTGGATTTTGTTGTTATATATGTATATCCTTTCTTGTTTGGATTGTTATTCTAATTGTTTCTCATTTCTTAATATATGGATGTTGTTCTTATGAGGTAAAAACCCTAACCGCGCTTAGCAGTGTGGTCTCACAGAATTATTAAATGTTAGCCTTATTGCTTGAGTTTTCTCATGCTGGTTTTCCAGACTGATCCAGGTGTTATTTTATTATAATGCTCGGGTAAGACCGAGTATTTTTCCAGGTTGTTGTTGGTGGGACATGGGACTCATGGAGTAGAGCTGGATATTCACCTGTCGTAGTATTTTACTTTCTACTATATTAAAAATACCTATGTTCAAATTGTAAGGTCAGAAATTTATAATTGTCCAGCTGATGGAACTTTTTTTTAATTCTGATGTATCTTGTATGTTGAAGTGACAGTTTATATTGTCTTTATTATATTATATGTCGTCGATTCCGCTGTGAGATTCTGTTTTCCTCTGTTCATTCTGTGTTGTTCTTTTATTTACCCTAACAATATGCTTTTCCAGCAACTGGATGTTCGAAATTGAATACCGTGGACGTATTCGGCGTCGACTTTCGATGGTCGAAAAGGTGGGTGATCAAAGCTGAAGGTTAAGCGAGAACCTTTGCTTTGTTAGGGTATGGCTCACTAGAGATAGGGTAAGTGACACCCTAGAATGAGTTTGAGAGTGATATACATACGAGAGCATATTTGTATTTCTATAAAAACTTATTGTGTTAATTGGCCTATTGAGTTGTCTATGAATTATGGTCGAGACGTGAGACGCCACAATGTCGATAGAGATTTCTAGAAAACTCGAACAAGGCAAACGTAAACAATATTGATCTTTGAAAATTTGGCAAATATTCTTCCTTGGATTATATTTATATATAAACGAATAATTTTATATATTTATATAGTTACTATGCCGTTTGTTTTAAAATGATAATATTTATTTATTATCATAATTGTTTGATTTGTCATGCTTAGATAGTTAAGGAGCATTGACTATTGTTTGATAAATTACGCTCGTCCAGTTATGAGCATTTGTTGATAATTGTAAGTGTATTAGAACAAACCCCTTGGTGAATTAAGTTTTACTATTTGACTATAAGGTGTTTGGAGAAAATGTAAATTTAAAAGTCATCTTTTAATACTGTTGAATAAAAAATAAAACTTTTAGTAAAGGTTGTTTAATAGAATCTAAATGGTAAGTTAGTACATTTAAAGAATAAATATTCAAGAAAATTTTATTGTAATAAAGGAAAATTATAATAATATGAAATGATTTTATATAATGGTAATTTTATATAAATTTGATTCATAAAATATGTCTTAAAATGGATTTTGGAATTTAAATCATGGAGTCATTTGAAATAATTTTGAAAGGTTTTTGGACATGTATATATATATATATATATAACAATACTACTTGGAAGTAATTTCTAAATATAAATATTTTGGAAGCAATTTTTTAAATGGAATGCATTTTCTTTAGGGTAATTTAGTGGAAATCATCTCGATTAGTTTTGTGGTAATCTAAATAATCTTCTAAGTGACGATCAGATGTTTGCTTAGGCGAACTTTGTGGGCACTTAGTAAATTATTCTTCTTGTCATTATGCAAATGAAATGGGTTCAAATCTAGACGAACCTAGAGTGGGTTTTAATAAATAAACTATTGAAGTTATTTCATTTAGAAATATTTGTGGAATGTTTTCAAAAAAGGGGATTTGAAATAAAAACCAGGTATAATTTTAACACAGGTTTAAAAATGGGTTAAATTTCGTAGGAAGGCGTTAATAAACATTATTTTATTAAAATCATAGCTTTTGTTAAGTCATCTAAGTTTTGTAAGCTAATATTGAGTGAACCTGTAAGTATATTCCTTTAGTACAATCTAAGGTAAAGTAGTTTAAGGATTGACTCGGTTTTAAAGACCTATATTTTATTTGGGCCTCCAATTAAAATTTGAAAAAATAAATAAATAACAAATGAATAAAATAAAACCGATATTTTGTATATAATCTTAGGATGTAGAGGAGTATTCCACAAGTGAATAAGAGTGGAATAAGTATTATCTAATGTTTCATAAAGATGAGATTTTATAAAATGTTAATAAACATAAGTAAAAATTTGTGAAATAATTCATAAATAATGTTAATTTGAATAAAATACTAAATGAAAAATATAAGTGATTTAGAAAAATTGGTATAATTAAGAAACCAATCGAATTAAGTACGCAAGTTATACGTAGATTACTCTATTTGCACGGTTCTTGATCTAGAGTTCGAATACATATCTTTGGGGGTGATTCACACCAATCCGAAAAAGGATTTCTCACTTGATTCTCGTCGGTAAACACTTGACTTGGATTCTCGATATGATACTGAAGTTTTGTATCATAGTTTATAGCTATGAAAGGAGAATGGAAGTTTCTAATCGAGGAACCTAATCGGTGTCCATTTTAAGGGAGATCGAGTGAGAGATACTAGTTCAGAAGTAGGAGTCTATGTATTTGAGCAAGTGATCAGATAAAATATAGCGTACGGATGATTTATGTATATTATATAGGCTTAAGAATATCTGTCTACTTGTTGGGTGACTTCAGAAAATTTTGAACCTAGCAAAAAATTTAAATCTTATTTGCTAAGTCACTTAACATTTTAAAGGGTGTTAATTGTTAGTTTATTCTTTTACACAATTTGATTTGATTTGATTGATTATGTGATTTTATATACTACGGTTTATGAAATTTTTGTTTATTAGGACTTAAATCCCGGTGCTTTTAAAAAAAAGCGATTTCGAAAAAATTGGTAAAAGAAAGGATGATAATATTATTTTGAAAACTTTGAGAAAGTATTATTACTTTGGTATATATGGAAAAAATATTTATGGAAGTGATTTTTCAAATATTTTGGGTAATGACTAAAGTGGGGCAAAAAGGGAGTTTTCTGATTTGAAAGATTCACTAGGTATATTTGTTTTCTCTAGTTGTTGTTTAGGAGGAACATGAATATCATTAGATGCTCCATGTTGTTTGATTCTAGAGTTTTACCATGAGTCTACTGGAGAAGCCCCTCCTTATCCTAATTAATTTTGATTTTGATTATTTCTCTTTGGAGAAATTTAGAAATATATTTTGAATATAAAATCCTAGGCAATAAGTTATAAATTTATCTTTTGAAATAATTGGATGCATATTATTTTATTACAGGATATCCTCTGTGTTTTGTTGCATATGGTTTATATGTTATTTTTGCTTGCATGTGGCTTTATTCATAAGATTTATATCATGCTAGTTTTTGCATATAGAGTTGCCTCATTATTTTTAGTTGCATCATATTGCTCTTTTGTCAGCCTGACTTTCTTTTGGATTTTGTAAGTACAGGTAAACAAGAGATTGCTATTTGATTCTTGTGCACCTGCATTATCATCAAGATAATAAGTTGCTTGCAAAATTATAAAAATTTAACGCAAAACGATATGTAGTAGATTTAGAAATTAGAATTTGTTGATGATTTATGCCCCGGATTTGGATGGCCACTTGGCTTTTGTTTTCTTTGGTTGGTTTGGGGTTCGTAGTGGCAATTAGTAGTTGTTCCGATCGAGCTGCACAAAGGAGACGTTGCCGAAATTTTCCGTAAAATTTTGAGATTTAATTAATAAGTTTAATAACTCATTTTAATTAATAGTTTTAAACTTAAGGGTACGGAGACATTTTCTTCCTTATTTTGGGTACAAAATTCTACTAAGGAGGGAGAATGTAACACCATAGAAATTTGGTCATTTGATTTTCAATATTTAACTAATTTTAAATATTTAAATAATTGGATTTTGGAATTTAATAACTTGAATTCAAATATAGTGATTATTAAAATATTCAAATTTTTAATTAAATATTGATTAAATTGATTTAATATTCTTATTTAACTCCTTTTAATTAATAAATAATATGGATGAATCTAATTTGTAAATTTACTTACACTAATAAATAGATCAGATAAATATCGATAATTGGATCGAAAATATAAAATGATATTTAAAATGTGTGAAACTAGCATCTAGGGCATTTTCTCGGATTTTGACTAAACTAGTGCCATAGGATCCGGGATAATAAATTATTGTACGCCAAGGAGTTTTGTGATGATCAGACGTACTATGTGGTCATGCAAGCTTGAAATGCGTAGCGATTAATTTTTAAAGAATTGAAATAAAATAATTTGATTTTAAAAGCTAACTTCTTCTACATACGATGGAATAAGGTCTTACTAAGAGTTCTATTGAGTTTGGAATATGGGTAATTAGCTAGGAATGCCAATGAGCACGCTTTGATAGGAGTTCATCAATTTTCAGATTTGAATAGTGTTGATTAGGATTGCCTATACAAAGACCCTCTAATTTTCTCATTTCTCAACTTAGAACCCTAGCACAAAGACCAAACCTTAGCCGCTAGTTTTACATCCCTAGATTCTACGACCATTATTGTTTTGGTCATTGGAGGCGGAGTTAAATGGTGGTGTCAGCATCAAAGTTGTTCGAGGTGATGAGATGTAGACTTTGGTCTGTTGGATTAACCTAAAGTTTGTCGAGGTGGTGGCAAACATGAAAGTGTAGCAGGTTTTGGGGAAATCTCATCGTCGGTGGCATTTTGGGGGGTGTGGGTAGTGGCGATGGCTAGGTCTGAGTGAGGTCGTGCTTGGATGAGGTGGCGCGGCTCTGGTAGATCCTAGCAGCGGAGTTGAATGGAAAAGCGATCATTGTAGAGTTTGGGAGAGTCGTGATATTTAGTGGCCAGAAGATGTTTAGGGCTTGGATTAATTAGGTATTAGATTAGTTAATGATGTACTTAAGGAACTAAATTATATTATTTAATTTATAGATCTTATTTAACTCATAACTGGTTCATACAAGGTCCAAATTGAACGCGGTCAGTTGCATTGGATTCATAATGAAGTTAGCTACGTTTTAAAATTGGATTAGTAGAGTTTGGAGCTTATAGAATTTCAAGCTAAAATCGAACATTGTTCAACTTTAAACGGAATTAAAACGTGAAAGCGATAACTTAAATTTCGATGAGTTAAACTCACCTTTTTTGTTAATCGGTATATTCTATAGCAGATAAAAAAATTATTATTGCCTGGTTGGATGTTAATTAATATTGTTTTTTGATTGACTGTTTGGATTATATTCCCATTTTGAAAATTCATATAACTATATATATTATTGTTTGTTCCCGACCGCCTAGTAGCGGATGGTGTAAATAACCATTTTGTTGTAGGGGACAAAAAGAAGAAGTCAGAGTGTTATCATAGCCAACAGGTCGCTACAGAATACTTCGAAAAATACACATACATATGTATGATTTACAGTGGACATTTGTAGAGAGACCCAAAGCAGTTCTAGCCATTGTTTATTTACCGTTATCTGCATCTCATTTATATTCTTTTAATACTGATGTTTAGTAAAAAATAATTTGTGACCTCTATTTGAATTGTTTAAGTGTCGTTATAGCGATTTTTCGCTATATCGTTACTTATTGAATATCGACTTCCTAAACCTTTATGTGTTGAAGTTGAGCTTGTATTTTCACAAAATAGATGTTTAAAATTCATTAATCATTTTGATTAATGATATTTGAATTTAACCAATCATTTTAATTTATGATGTTTGAATTTAGTAAATCATTTTAATTAATGACATTTAAATTAATTAATCATTTCAATTAATGGGATTCAAATTTAATTAATCATTTTAATTAATGATGTTTTAAATTTAGTTAATCATTTTAATTAATGATGATTGAATCTAATTAATCACTTTTAATTAATGATATCTGGATTTAATTACTAATTTTAATAAATGATGTTTGAATGTAGTTAATCAATTTAGTTAATGGTATTTGGATTTAACAAATGATTTTAGTTAATGGTGTTTTCATAAGTTAATTAACTAATTTAATAAAGAGTTTAAAGTAAGTCAACTGAGTTAATAAATGTGTTTTAAAGTTATTTAATTGATTTAATAAAAAGGTTTTAAAGTTAATTAATTAATTTGACAAAATTGTTTAAAGATAATTAATTAATTTATTAAAAAGATCATAAAGTTGTATATAAATTATCCTTTGGGACAAATTAACATTGTTTTAAATTCATAAAGGCATATGAATTGATTTATTATCCTGTGGTATAGTAAGTTTTGTTTTAAATTTATAAATACTGGTTTATAAATGAGAAAATCTTTTAATAGAAATTGTTTGAAAATAAAGCTAAGTGTAAATTGTTTTGGGTTTATAATAAACGGTGTTTTAATGACATTTGTTTTTGGCACGTGTTTTAATACACTTAACATTATAATTTGCCCTCTTAAAAGAATATTTCAATGAGTATTTTAAATATTTGAAATGTAAAAATCAGGTCCAAGTATGGATTAAATGCTTTAAAAGTTTGATTCATTTATTAGTGGTAAGCGTATGCGATTTAATTCCCATATACAAATCACTTTGTTATTGTCGATAATTGATTTATTAATCTCGATTTTGATTTTGTTATCTTCTTTGTATTTCATCACTTTAAGACGATGTATTGCCCTTTTTAAATTTTGATAGCCTTTTTCGAAAATGACTAAAACCAAAGTGCGTGTAAAGTGGGTGCACCCTCCTAGTCAATGTTTTGCTTTGTCATTCTAAGATGATTTGTTGCTCATTTTGAGCATTGGTATCCAGCACCGAAAAAAATAAAACCAAAGCGCGAGTTAGGCCCAAGCTATGTGGGTCGCACCTATTAGGATATATTCACATTCATTTAGAGAAGTCAATAGAATGCATGCATTGATGTGAGTATATTCGGATGCCTGTGGATTTAACGGGGCCCAACTTGGAAGTTCCTGAGAATGATGCGTGTGCTCTTAAGTATATTTTATCTAGAGGTATACTTTTAGTGAAGGATGGAGCATCCTCCAAGTTATGTTGGATAAATTCATTTTCCTTGTTTCTATCTCGAACCTTGGAATTTTTCTGTTCATCTTTTGTGTTTTTTCAATTCAAGGCGATTTGTTGCTTATTTGAGTGTTGCTATTCTTTACCGAAAATTACTAAAAACAAAGCGTGAGTGGAAGCCAAACTGTGTGGGATTTTCCCCATTAGGGTATCTTCATATCTACTCTAGATTGAATTAGGTGGTATGCATTCAGAGATTTGAAATACTCGGATTCTCGATAACCGTTGGCGGGATCTGGTTTTGTATTATCTGAGAGCCATCGTAGCTCTCAAGTATATTTCTAGAGGTATACTTTCGGTAAGGGGGATGCACCTTCCTAGTCATTTGTTAAATAATTTATCTTTCTTTATTTAATTCAAATCTTTGAATTACGTTTTTTTATTTTCATCGAGAAGTGTCTGAAGCTCTTCTCGATGTCTAATTATATTTGTCCATTCTATAAGTTTGGATTTTGTTGTTATCTATGTAGAACCTTTCTTGTTTGGATTGTTATTCTGATTGTTTCTTATTTCTTAATATATGGATGTTGTTCTTGTGAGGTAAAAATATGTTTCTTGTTTAGCGAAGTGGTCTCACCGAATTATTAAATGTTAGCCTTATTACTTGAGTTTTCTCATGTTGGTTTTTCAGACTGATCCGGGTTATCTTATTATAATGCTCGGGTCAGACCGAGTATTTTTTCAGGTTGTCGTTGGTGGGACATGGAGCTCATGGAGTAGAGCTGGATGATCACCTATCATAGTATTTTAGTTTCCATTGTATTATAAATACCTATCAGCAAATTGTAAGTTCAGAAATTTATAACTGTCCAGCTGATGGAATTTGATTTTAACTCTGATGTATCTTGTATGTTGGAGTGATAGTTTATACTGTCTTTATTATATTATATGTTTTTGATTCCATTGTGAGATTTTTTTTCCCTTGTTCTTTTTGTGTTATTCTTTTATTACCATAACAATTTGCTTTTCCGACGATTGGATTTTCGACATTTAAATATCGTGGATGTATTTGGTGTTGGCTTTCAATGGTCGAAAAGGTAGGTCGTTACAATATGACAGAATAGATTAGAGGGGTGGTGTAGTAAATTGCTGTCATTAGCTAGCAGGATGAAGCTAACACACACAGCAATTATCATGTATTTAATTCAATCTCACAACATCCCAGTAAAAGCAATTCACAAAATAGAAAAAATTATGTGTAAATTTCATTTGCAGAGGAAAAATTAACAAAATTGCATGGGAAAGGGTTTGCAAATCGGGGAAAGTAGGAGGCTTGGGATTGAGAAACATTAATGATTTAAGAGAAGCATGCAAACTCAAATTATTTTGAAATGGAAATCATTATGGGCAAAATGGATGAAAGCTAAATACCTTAAAAACAAAAAAAATTGGACTACTAGCATTGAAAATCATTATTCTTTTACATGGAAAAATATACTTAGCGGCAGAGAAACTAGTATCAAGCTATTGGAAAGAAAATTCAAAGATGGAAAACAAACCAGTTTGTGGTTTGATCCATGGTTACATGGCAAATCATTAGTAAATCTACTGGGATGGAATAACATTTACATGTTTGGTGGAGCTAAGAAAAAAGTTTGCAGCATTATTCCAAACAACAGTTGGAATACATATAATCATTCAGCTACATCAATTTTTAAAGCAACAATTGAGAAAATCACAAATGACCCAAATCTTCAAAAGGACATATGAGATTGAAAAATTTGTTCAAAAGGCAGATTCTCATTCAAAAAACTTGAGAATTTATAAAAGGAAGTGAAACAGAAGTTGATTGACACAATGTTATTTGGAATAGATCAAACTGCCCAAAAATGCCTCATTGCGCCTATTTTATCATTTTAAATATATTATCAACAAAAGACAAATGCTTGAAATGGAATAAATACTACAAGAATAACATTAATTTTCAATGGCAGATAGCTGTCGGCGGTCGTCGATAACCAGCGGAATATCCATCGGAATAGCGTACGAGCTTCCCGACTCTTTTCGATGGAATCGACCATGAATTTCTGACGGCTTCGTACAGCTATTAGCGACGGTTTTCTGATGGTAGATGATGTACACATGGCCATGAACCTTACCAATATTTTGTCCATAGCCATCGCTATCCGTCGGAATATTGTGACCAGATGGTCGTCGCTATTTGTCAGAATCCACCGGTAATCTGGGTGATTTTTCCCTTCCCAGTAGCCATTTGATTCCCATACAATCCATATACATCAATATATTTCACTGCTCCATTTCACACATTTTATATATATATAAAAGCTAAAATCACATATTATACCAACAACAATATTAACAACAAATCAAGCCCAAAAAATCAAACAAACATAAAATTAAACATCCAACATCTCCGCAAAATATACCAAGCATATCCAATCAACATCAAACATCCAACATCTCCACAAAATGTATCAAACATACCCAAATCAACATATAACATCCAACCTCTCATTAACGTATATCAAATATAACAAAACACAACATACTCACCATCTCCAAGTGCATATATACAATGTCCAAACACAAACAAAAAATAGCATACATATCAAGACTCGTCCTCACCTCCGAAAGCACTCGACGACGAAGGGAATGTCCCATGCTACTGCACATACTCCACCAAGCGCTGGTTCAGCTATGCCATATCCACAACATGAAGGCGGTCTTGCTCCTATAGTTGTGCAACAATGGCTCTCAACTCTGCAATCTCTGCTTTGTCCCAAGCTTTTTGGTACGCTTTCTAAGAGGGCTTGGCATGTGAATAGAAATAAGTTGTTATAGAACTTACATAACTTTTTCAAAAATCGTGCAACTTTTATAAGGTAGTTTATTTTTATAAATTATTTCTTGGTTCCCAAAGCTAAAATGCCTACATCACGACGTCAGTTCCATGATAGAGTCAAAAATAGCATCCTCATCATCACGCGTCAACTCATCCCGTCCCGTTTCCTCCAGCATCTGTGCTCATGCTTTATGAAATTTTTCCTACAATGCAAAAAAAATATAATTGAAATTTACACAACATTATTTTAGTTCTTTATAACTAATTACTTAAATTGATCAACATTAATAACTTAAAATTTAAAATATGCTTACATAGGAAGCAGTTGCTTTATCCTCGTCCTCCCATGTGTACGCGAGGTTGTCAGCTTCGTCTGTCTGCTTGATGGCATGAGTATGAGCAAATACATCCATATATGAGACGGGACCATCACACACACTTTCCTGAAATAATTAGTATATATGTATTATTGTTGTAATAATTGTTTGTTAATAGCTTATAACTTAAAATATACTAATTTAATAACTGTTTATAATTACAATTAATAAATTTACTATATCCTCACGATGATGAATGAATGACTTGGAACCATCACGCTGTGTGACCGGGTTCTTGTTTCTATTTATGGAATTCCTCTTTGACTCCGCCTACAAATTTAAATTGGACATTATATTTTACAGCTGTAAAATAAATAAGTGATATATGATAGACTTACATTAAATTCATCGCTGTTCCACCAAGCAACCTAAGCATTCCACACGCTAGCGCCCATCCAGTTAGGCTTCTTTCCCACTTTCCTAAGGCCAGACATTATGTCCCGGTGATTCTTAGCAATTTTTGAACTCCAGTGGCGCTGGCAAAGGGGAACGTCATCTTCCTGCAAGTCATACATTTATACTTACTCGGCAAATTGTAAAGTGGTAATATATATTGATATATAAATTTACACTCATAAGGAAGTCTTGCCAGATACTCTACCTAATGGGATCTGCGAGTTTACTCCATCTAGGCCAACTCGCAGCCATCCTGCTCATGTAAGCCTGCTTCGAAATACTAAGAATAATCCATGATGGCTCCAGCTCAAATTCCTTGTGTTAAATATAAAACAAACCTTTAATAAATCATGACTAATATATCATACACAAAATATTTTTGATGCTAATAATTTTAATACTTATGACCCATCCACATTAGGCTGCAAAGTCATTTTAGTACGTGGTGCCTGCTCTGATAGGTCGCTGCCATCACCTCCAACGGCGGTCCCTCTTTGAGAAGAGGAGGGGGAACAAGAATGGGAAGAACTGCAGCGTCGGAAAAAAACATAATACCTATGACAAACATATCATTTTATTATGGCAGAACATATCATTTAATTATGAGAAAGACCATCATTATTAATGAGAAAAATGTAACATGAATAATCGCATAAGTTACCTTCTATTATAATGTACATTATTAATCAGTCCTCGTCATTTTATGATTCAGACTCGGTCTCATACTCTATGTTGTTTTTCTCTGCATTCTCAAATGCTTCTACTTATATATTTGATTCATTGTTTGGAGGTCCAAAATCGAATTGATCGACGGTTGTTGTTATTTCACCATTTTCCTTGATATCTGCTTGATAAGCTTGTTCGTTTGGAATATTCTTTCCATCAAACGTAAATCTTGCCTTCGTTTTAAAAATTGTTGACCAGTATGCTTTATCTCTTTTTAGAGATGGATAAGTAGTGTAATAAACTTGTAGGGCTTTTTTGGCGAGTATGAAAGGGTCGTACTTATGATAACACGAGGTATGCTTTATTTCAATAAGATTATAATTTAGGTGCACGTTCATTCCAGAACCTGAAACATTGTTGAACCAGTTGCATCCAAATAAAAAAACTTCCTCCACAGGCCTTGTAAAATATGTCAATTGCAAAACCTGGGTTGACACGCCATAAAAATCCTTTATATGATCATTCGGATCATCACTACCTTTAACAAATACACCGATATTGTGGTTAATTTTTCAGCACCATATTCTTTGTTGTTGAATTTATATCCATTGATGAAGAATATTAGATATGTCTTGACTTTTCCTTTTGGTCACATCGCTAGATGTTTCAATCCTTCATCGACCACACAGTTTATCGGATCATAAATGTAGTTCGAAAACCAACTAGCGAAATCTTTACTGATATCACTGCTTGGATGTTGTGATTCATAAACACTGCAGATATAGATAATATATTGCATTATAATTAGTGTACATGTGTATTATTAAAATAAATATATCTAGACTTGTTATTTAATATTACCTAACAAATGGTGTAACTTCAGCACAATTAAGAAGAATATATGTGTGTGCTACATGGTAATTTCTATCGTCTAACCATATATCCATACATTTTCCAACGGGTCGGCCATGTTGTCTAAAAATAGATAACATTGCTTCAGAAGAATCCTGTTCCATGCCTTCATCATTACACATAGTACTTTCAAATGATAAGTTCACATGATCACTGAAATAATGGGAGAAAAAGAACAAAGCTTCTTCTTTGATGTATGATTTGCAAATCGAACCTTCAACTCATGCTTTTTGTCTCACTTTTTTCTTTAGATGGTTAGAAAAAATCCCATCGAGAAACCTTAATCCTTCCACTCATTTTAACAGTATTTTTACTTGGTTATTATCTAGCTCATAGCATGCTTTAGGTTTTTAGTGTCATTTGGCTTGATATGAAGCTCAAGGCGATTACATATATCATGTATATCACATCTTGATTTTAAATCATCCTTGGTCTTGCCCTTAACATTCAAAATTGTATTAAACACATTATCAAACACATTTTTCTCGTTGGGCATCACGTCAAAATTATGACGAAATAGAAGATTTTTCCAATAAAGTAACCCTGAAAATATACTTGGCTTGCACCAATTATGAAGGTCGATTTACCTTGAATTTCAATTTATTCTCCAGTTTCATGTATCTTTGGATAATCCTTTACAAGGTCATATATATGTTCGCTTGATCAAATCGTTGGTGGTCGCAAAGTGTCATGTCTATTAGATGTAAAGTTTTTTTATATATTTTCCAAAAGGATGACTAATATGGAGAAAACACCAATGAAAATCAAACCATGAAATTTTCTTCCCATGTGGTAAAGAAAACGCTCATGTTTTTTCTATGCAATAAGGACAAGCTAGATGACCGGCCATACTCCAACCCAAAAGCATTGCATATGAAGGAAAATCGCTAATAGTCCACAATAAAGAAGCGAACATATTAAAATTCTTTTTTTTGAAACGTATGTTTCCACTCCTTTGTACCATAATGTTTTCAACTCTTCAATTAACGGTTGTAAACAAACATCGATTCCTTGTATCAGATCAACATGGCCAGGGATGACGATTGTGAGAAACATATATGGAGTTTTCATACAGATCCATGAAGGTAACTTTTAAGGTGTAACGATTATAGGACAAGATGAATATTTAGACCCAAATTGAGAGAATTATGAAAATCCATCCGTATATAAACCAACTCTTAACATTACGGCTCTCCGCTGCGAAAGCAGAATATTTCTTATCAAAGTGCATCTATGCTTCTCCATCAGTTGGGTGTGTTAACATACCTTCTTCCTGTGTTCTCACACTGTGTCATCTCATATGATGTGCTGTTATAGAAGATGCATATAACCTTTGAAGTCTATGAGTGATATGTAAGTAATGCATACGCTTGTATGGAACTTCATTTTTCTTCTTTTTTCTCGGTTTATATCTTTCCTAGTTACATATTCTACAATTTCTAAGATTGATGTCTTCTTTTCAAAACAACATGCAACCATTTGAACATGTATCTATTTTTTGATACGGCAAACCAAAAGCAGACGTAAGTTTTTTCACTTCATAATGATTTTCACATATTAAATTATCTGGTGGCATATGCCATTGTTAATAAGAAAACTTGTCAAAACACCAAAGTAGGATTAAAGGTGCCTTCTACGTTTCTTTTGGTTAAGTAGAATAGGTTAGGATCTTATTATTTTCTTTTATTAACCTTTCGAATAGATCTATGTTGTGAAAACTCTTCCTTTTCCGACCTTTCTACCGAGTCGAAACACTTATATTCCTTTCTTTTAAATCCTTTGAGCTTGCTAAAGTTGTTTGGTTATCCTTTCGAAACCTCCTTTCAAAACGGTTGTGAAACACTAAAGGTTGGCACTAAGAATATGATTTGGCTGAATAGGTTTAGACTTTGTCAAAAAAAGATCTTCTTAACGGCTTGGGATCAATCCTAAAATCCGAAGGAAAACAAGCTTAGATTAAGGTTTTGACTCATTAAAAAGTGGATGTTTGGTGAATAGTGGTTTGGAGCTAAGGACTTAAGTGTATTAGTAAGTGAAAGTTTTCGACACACTCGAAAGGTATCCTTTCGACTAAGTTGATTCAAGCAGAACACAATTGAATCAACTAAATTCTCAAAATAATCGCATAATCTAATATCAATATCCTACCTTCATTAAACTAATGATATAAAAACTAATAAATTTCCCCTAATTTGATTTCCAAATTATGGTTTACAAATTTACAAATTTTAAACAGTATGAGAAAAGAGTGAATGAATCCGGATCCCTAGAACCCGATCCCTAGGGTCTTATTTATAGATGCGAGTTATCACCTTTTGACTCGGTGATTTCGACCTGGTCGAAAGGTGGCTTTATATACCTTCCGTCTCCTTTGACACTTGTGCATCCCTCTACAAT
Source organism: Allium fistulosum (assembly GCA_030737815.1). NCBI lineage: Eukaryota > Viridiplantae > Streptophyta > Magnoliopsida > Asparagales > Amaryllidaceae > Allium > Allium fistulosum. The sequence continues at coordinate 98,058,356 of CM060906.1, read as the reverse complement.
TCTTTCGAATGGGTTTGAATGCCTCCGTCTTTGTCGAAAGGGGTGGTTGTGTCTTTTCTCTTTGTGTTGTTTTGTTGTCACAAGAAGCAGAGGTATGAGCTTTCGACTCTGTCGATATGTAGTTCCCTGGGGTTTTGAAGGTGTTGAAGTGTTGATGGTTTTGACGTGGAAGATAGCTTCCGAATGCATGCTTGCGAATTGATGTGGAACCTTCCCTAGGTGTTAAAGGCTTCGACCGGTTCGAAAGGCTTGATTATGCTTTCGAAAGGGTTGTTCTAATCAAGGCATCTTTCTGAGTAGTTTGAATGAAGGTGAAACCTTTGGTTTCGAAAGGTTTGGCGCACACATGAGGGGTTGTTATCCACTGCCTTCGAAAGGTACTCCCCTTCTTATTCGAAACGTCTTCATGTAGGAGAAAACATCTGTTTTGAAAGGTAGACATTGACGTGAAATGGAGCTTTCGACCACATTGACCCCTTCGAAAGCTTGTAACACATCTAGCTTTTGGCTGTAGCATCCCTTTGTCTCCTTCAAAAGGCTTTGTTGGTGCTGTCATCTCTCGTTCCTTTTTCCTTTTATTAATTTTTGTTTCGACAAGGTTGAAGTGGGAATTGGTGGTAACAATCATTTAGCAGCTTGTACAAAAGTTGTAAATCCGGCTTCTGTGAAGTTGTATTTTGATTTCATCGCAATGTATTCTGCAGTTACTGATAATTGAGTGCCGCTTGTACAACCATCCCAAGGATTTCTTAGCAACATCTAACAAATCGTAGATCTTTTTTGCTCCAACATTTGGTTCTTCTTTAACAATAACATCTTCATTATCAACTTCAATAGTAGGGAACATTGATCGTGCTGCATTTTCAACCATATCTTCTATGAGATTTGTCGTAATAATTTCATTACCAACCTCCTCCTCTGACTGTAAATGATTAAGTGCTACACTTTCTCCATGACAACCCCATACCAAATAATTCGGCACGAAACCGTATTGGCACAAATGAACTCTAACCATATCCGGTATCAAATGCTTCAATAATTTTTACCTACTACATGAACAACGAATTTCTTCGTCGTTTGCATTATTACTTAAAGCGAATTCAAAAAATACGTGCACGCCATTATAAAAATGTTCACTTATAGAGCCTCCTATTTCCCTTCTTTGTTGATACATCCAACTCTGATCAATAATATAATTGACCAATTTCCAACATTAAAACATATGATAGAAATTAAAAAAAGTATTAATCATTTTATGGATTGACATTTTATTTTTCAATTCAATCATACAGTTTAATGTTTTATATATTATATAGTATTATTTTTTTAATTTTTAATTTTTTAATTCATTCATACATTTTATTGTTTCTTTAACCATAATTCATTTTAATTATCTTTTATACATTTTACGAATTGGCATTATGAATATAATATTAAATTTTAAAGGTTATTTTTTTTACTGTGATGGTCGATCATCCTAATTACCATTACAAACACAATAGTAATTATATTTCGTAAATCATTTCATTTTAAACGAGTCAATAAAATTTCGGCAGCACTTCCTCCGTGTTCCCAATATCGTACACAAATTCGTGTACATAGGAAACAAAAAGGAAGTACTACTGAAATTTTGTGAACCATTTAAAATGAAATAATTTACAAAATGTAATTAGTTTATTGTGTTTATAACTTATCCAATATAGGGACAAATCCGACAAATTGTATCAAATAAATATAGATGTCCGTTCTATGACAAAAACGATTATCCATGTAACGTGCATATATATACAATACTTGTCAGACGAGGCCAAAAACTCTCTAAGGGATTTATAAAAAACAAAAGCATGTGTTCAACATTTTAGAAAACACATACACTAAATCATGCACATTTACCCTAATTAACCCAAGCTATCTTTAATGCGCAGATGCACTAGTTAATCGATGTATATACACTAACATACAATAAACAAATTAATGTTTTTGACATTTAGATGATAATAATTGTAATTAGCATTCAATGGGGTATAGTAAACAATCAATGTGGTATTATAAACAACTAGAGTAACAAATTAACCTTAATTTAACAAATCAAAAGTAATTAGGTTTTAGAAATAAAACCTGATTGGAGATTGATGAAGGGCCTAGACTTGTCCAGAGTGGAGAAGGATGAAGTTGGAGATGATCAGGGAGGCAGGGGTCGGCTAATGACTGGGAGGAGGTGATGGAGTTAGGGATTTATTGAATTAGGGGGGGTAAGGAGATAATAATGAAGTCTCGACTTGCTGGCTGTATACACGCTAATTTCCGACGGCTTTAGATGGCCACTGACTAAATATTTAGGTCAGTTTTCGACAGTTTACTACGACCACTATATTTTATTTACGTATAAGCCACAGAGATCATTAGCTATCGGTAGCCATCGAAAATATCCATCGACGGCCGTCGGAAGCTTCCACCGCTATTTACTATTGTTCTAGTAGTGAAAAAAATGGAAACCATCTGTCTTCTTTGTAAAAGTGAATGAGAAAACATAGAACATTTATTTTTTGATTGTGAACATTCAAAGCATATTTGGTTTATAGCCAAAACAAAGTTAAAGATAAATCAACATCGAGCAGTGCAAAATACCAAGGAAAGCATTCAATACATCTTACAGAACTTTAAGGCAAAATCAAAAGATTTCACGAAAGCATATATAATTCTAACAACAGCAATATTTCATATTTGGAAAGAGAGAAACTTAAGACTGCATACAAAAAGAGAAACATACTACATGCAACTATGGAAAATAATTGAATCAGAAAGCCAGATAATTCTCAAAAAGTTCAGAAAGCAATCCATGCTTTCAGATAATTCAAATCAGGATATATGGAAAATAGACAACTATGAAGAAATGATAGAAGCTTTCTTACAAAGCGGGAAAGCCAATTCTGACATTTCCCATGACAAACTATTTCACCAAAGTGGCAATCACTGGATGAAAGAGTCAAGAGGTTGAAGTGGAACCAATCTCGAGAGCACATCTACTGAACGTGGTCGATTCTGTCATCAAACCAAGAGTCATTCCTGCAAGGGAAGTAAACATGCAATTAATAATTATAAATTAAATTATGAATTAATTAAAAATGCTAATCAACCCCTTTTCTTAGCTGATTTGAGCAGAGGCTACCACTCACAAAGCAATATGGCAGAAGAGATTTAATCCCTGCAACAGAAAAGAATGTTGCAACTTGGCATCAATAATCAGAGAATAAGTGATGGAATTTTAAAAAGCAAGATCAATAATTGTAAATATATCACTTGTCTGTTTAGGAGAAAGGCAAAAGCAGCAAGCTTTGAGATCAAGAGAAGCTTACTACAATCGAACATGAAATATTGGACTACTTCAGAGGAAGCTCTTCAGAGCAAAGTAGCAAGCTTCGAGAGTAAGAGAAGCTAACTTCAACCGAACATGAATTTCGATATAACATCAGAGAAAGCTTATTTGAACCACAAATCAGGAGAAATAAAAACAACAAGGAGAGGACTTGGAGGCCTTCATGAAGCAAGATTTAAACTGGCAAATTGGAAAATCGAATGATTAGCCCCGATTTGTTTAACCCTAGTTTTTTCGAGATAAGTTCCTTTTCCATTCTAATTTAGAAGTGAGAACAACAAGGAGCGGCTAGGGTTTGTAGTATGCGTTGTAAAATACGGGTAATACATACCCGGTTATGTTTGGGCCTTGGGCCTATTTTACCAACATTCAAAAAAATATGAAAAAAATGCATGCGCAAGAATCAAATTTACATAAATTATTACGTATGGATGTTCTGGTCTTTTCAATTAAAAATAAGGACTTGTCATACACAGCCCCATTACTACTCAAACTTTGTTCTTCTAGCTGAAAACAAATCTGTCCTTGTGGAAAATGGGAAAATGGTTGAAGATTGTACTTCATACAATTTTTCTATGTTTCATGTTACTATAGCCATATATTATTATAAATATTCGTTTATAGTATTATTATAATTGTTATTGTCATTATTCAGTTATAATTACAATTAATATCATTATTATTAGCATCAGTTATCATTGCCGCTAGTAACTGTAGTTTGTTTATTTTCTATTATTATAACTATTATTAGCGATGTTTGTATCATCAGTATCACGATTAATCTTTGTACAATATAGTGATGTTTTAAATATTTAAATAATATATGTATAACAAATTACCAATTTTTATAAAGATAGGTGAGAAAAGAAACATCAGCATCACAGTGACGTTTTTTCTTTTTTTCTATAAACTCATTGTTGGTTAAAAATTTTAAACCGATAATAACTTGCTTCTTATAAAAAAATTAACCTTGCTAACCCCTAATGACGAGAAAAAGCTGATGATTTCAACAGATAATTCATCATTTTTTATACTTTCCTCTTTGCTTTCAGTAATGCTAATTTTAATGCATTTTTTTTTGAAAAAATGGGTACATATTTGGGGAAGCCCAAACTTAATAAAATGAAGGGCCCAAGGCCCACTAGGGTTATAAACCGACTCAAGCCACAAAAGATTATCTAAACCCTAGCCGCACAACACAACTCCCAGATAAACAAATAATGGCAACTTCGAGAAATGTCAAGCCACTTCCTCGCCTCTAAAACCCACCAAAAAGTGAAGCAAATCACTCTCCACTAGATTAGTTTAAACTCTGAGGCAACTACAACCAGTTATGGAGGATCCCAGTATTTTCCAGCTCCATTACTGCTAGCAACGTTCCACTTCGAGACCAATTTGTTGTTGAAATTGTTCAATCTATCCTCTTTGTTAATAATTTGCACAAATTCGCCATAAAAAGAGTTTCTTGTACTCTGCTCTTCCCTAATATTGCTACTATGAATCTTCATAGCAGTCAGATGGTCAAGATTGCTGTAAAGCTTGTTGCTTTCTGGTTTTTTAATAACCCAGTGGGCTGATTTGTTGTATGAATTGCTGCTTTCGCCCTTCTCCCACATAGATAAGTGATATATATTGCCGTTAAGTTTGCTAATATACTGATTATCCCCGATTCTTTGCATGTTGAGATATGAAAATTTTGCTTTGATATGCTTTAAGGAGGGCATCAGCTTCACTAGATCCTTGCTTGTAGAGCGGTAGCTCCTACCAAAATCAGGTAAAGAAGTGTTTAAAAGTTTATCCTGGTTAGATTTATTTAAAGAGTTAGAAAAAAATAAGCATTGTTTTCATCCCTTGTAGGAGTTACTCTTGGTTTTGGAGCTGGAATGGTCGTCTCCTGCATTTAGGTTGGTGAAGTTGCTAGCTTCTCTCCCCGAAGAATTGTGGGACCGGTATTTGTTATGATGGTAATTTCCACCATGGGAAATGTCATTCGTGAATTTCCCACTCTGTAAGTATGCTTCCACGTTGTTTTCACAATCTTCAGGGTCTTTTGTATCTGAATAAAGATGTTTAGATGATGAGTTTTCCTTGATTGATTTTCGTTTGAGAATATGAAATTCTGCTTCAATGCATTTCCAAGTTTGAATAATTTCTGTTTCCTTTTTGGAATGCAACCTAGCATTTCTTTCTTTCCATAAATGATAAATGATAGCAGTTAGCATTATGTTAGCATTGTTGAATTCTTTTGATTTGACTTTGAAGTTTTGTTGAATATGCTGAATACTGACTTTGATGCTTTGCATTGGAATATTTTGATTGATATTGAGTTTGTTTTTTGCAATGAACCAGATGTGTCTTGTGTAATTGCAATCAAAGAATAAGTGATCTACTGTTTCATTTTCAGTTTTGCAAAGGAGACGTTTGGTTTCATAATTTTTACTCCATTTTCTGCGTCTATCTCTGGTTGGCAGCCTGTTTATCAATGCAAAATAAGCACAATGAGCCATCTTTGGGAAGTTTGCCTTGTTCCATATAGTACTATGCCAATCCATTTCTGTTTTAAAGCCTTTTATATATTCCCATGTAGACTTAAAGGAGAATTTGCCTTTTTTACAAAAATTGCCAATTCCATCAGTCTTTAGCTATGCTTGAATCAATTTCAATACTTTCAATTGCTTTTTTAAATATAGAAGTAGCTGGATGAATGCTTGAGTTCCATTTGTGATTTTGAATAATACTTTTAACCTTTAAATTTGCTTCCCCAAATTGCAATAGATTAGATCAGCCTAATAAGCTAATTAAAGTTTTTCCTTTGATCCAGGGGTCAAACCAGAGGCTTGTATTTTTTCCTTCTTTAAATTTTCTATCCAATAGTTTGATACCATTACTTCTACTCTTTAAAATGCTTTTCCAAGAGTGAGAGTGGTGATTTTCCGCAGGCATGGTCCGAAAATTCGTGTTTTGACATATTTACATTCCATCCACTTTGACCATAATGACTTGCCTTCAACAAATCTCCAAAATAATTTCAGATTACGAGCTTCTTTTAAATCTTTAATATTTCTTAATCCCAGTCCTCCTGCCTTTTTGATTTGCAAACAATGTCCAAGGAGACTTTATGAATTTTTCCCCTCCAAATGAAATTGACACACATTTTTTCAATTTTATGAATGGCTGATTCTGGAATATTATGAGTCTGTATCCAATACATTATGATAGCGGTGATGACAATGTATGCGAGTTCCAACCTTCCAGCAATTGATAACAGTTTGCTTGACCAGCTTTCTAATTTGCCTTGAATGATGTCTACTAGTCTAGAGCAATCTTTTTCTACAATTTAATTTATACTAAAAGGAAGACCCAAGTACTTTACAGGAAACTGACCTTCTTGAATTCTTAAAATCTGAAGAATTTTCCCCTTATTATCAAATAATTTGCTAAAATAAGCTTTGCTTTTGCTCTCATTGATTTTCAAACCTGCATAATCTTTAAAGTACTTAAAAGTTTTTGCAATAGATAGTGCACTTTTAGAGTCTGCATTTGTAAACAAAAGCAAATCATCAGCATATACTAAGTGATCGAGTTATACTTGGCATGTTTCTGTTAACAGGTCTGAGATTGCCATTTATTTGTTCCAATTCCATTTGCAATGTTAAGTATTCCATAACAATTATGAATAAATAAGGGGAAAGAGGATCACCTTGTTTAATTCCCCTATTACTATTAATAAACCCACAAGGTGATCCATTAATTAATATGGAAAAGGAGGCAGCGTCAATACATTCTTTAACTAAATTACAAAAAATTTCATGAAAACCCATTTGTCTCATCATGTTAATTATAAAATATCTATTGATCTTGTCAAAAGCTTTGTGAATATCAATTTTAATACAAACTTTATTTTTACAGCCCCTGTTGAAGTTTCTAATTATTTCATGGGCCAGAAGGGTATTCTCAATAATGTATCTACCCGTGATAAAAGCACATTGGTTTTCAAAGACCAAATATTTTAAAAAAAAATTATTCTATTACTCAAAATATTAGCAATTATTTTGTAAATAAAATTACAACAGACAATAGGCATGTAATCACCAAGACCTGTAGGGGATTTAATCTTAGGGATTAGAGTAATAGTATGGTTTAAGCTCTTCAAAAGTTTACTTGTTGAAAAAATTTCATTTACAGCATCAAAAATTTTAAATTTAATATCCTCCCAATGAGTTTTGTAAAATTTAGCCCAAAATCCATCAGGGCCTGGGATTTTATCTATATTAGATTCGAAGACAATTTTTTTGATGTCATCAATGACTACAGGAGCAAGTAGGATGTCTTTACTATTTTCATTAAGAAGAATTTTTTAATACTTGGAAAATCTTTCTTATATAAATTGGTATTATATAAATCAGAAAAGTAATTTACTGCCTTTTCCTCTATTTGGGAAACATCATTTAATATAACCGCATTCTTGTCTAGCAATTTTCCAATGTCATTGATTTTCTTTCTACTAGACATCTTGGCATAGAAAAACTTGCTAGATTCATCCCCATTAGTATGCCAGTTCACCTTTGCTTTCCGCCTCATGTTGATTGCTTGCATATGCAAACTTTAACTTAATTTGTCCTGGTTTTGAAAAAATTGACTAATAAGAGAATTATCTGAGCTATCAAAATCAATAATATTTTGGAGAGACTCACACACTTTTCTGATGAGTTTTACATCATCTCTATTTCTATTTTTGTTCCAGAGTTTCAGCTTTTCTTTTGTGTTTTTTAAAATATTTCTAAGTTTATATTTGGTAGAGCCATGTTTGGAAGAGATAATACTGTTTTAACAGTATCCATATAATCTTTTTCAAAAGTCCAACCATTAACAAATCTAAATGGAATGGTTGTACATTGGAAATTAGAAAAGAATTTCTCAAAATTATGGTTTATTAAAATCCTATCAAGTTACAGTGAATATTTCTTAATTCACCTGATTTCTAAGTGAATTTATTCCCAAAAATAGTGGGTTCGATTAGACCTGTTTTAAGAAAAAAATTATTAAGAAATTACAATTTTCTAAAGGAAATAGGAATTCCATCCCTTTTTTATATGAATGGAAAACAGTATTGAAATCCCCCATTATAATCCAAGGCTTTATCATGTTATTATTTAAAGACTCAAGATCGTTCCAAAGAAAATTTCTTTCATTTTCACTATTTGAAGCATAAACAAAAGTTACTTCTAGTTGAAATCCACCTTTATTTGTGTATTTACAATGAATAAATTGAACATTCAAAAATGATGACTTAAACTCCAGATATTTGGATCCCACAGAACCATGATTCTACCATTTCCCCCCGTAATATTGGTATTAACTATACCCCTCTTTAAAATTACTAGAATGTAAATTTTGAATTTTAGTGTCCTCAAGTTCGTGCTCAAGGATACCAACTATATTTGGTCTATTTGAAAAGATTAGATTGGTTAAATATAATTTTCTTTCAGGAGTGTTTAACCCTCTAATATTCCAAGTAATAATAGACATAATTAATAATAATAAAATATGAAGGATACACTAAAGGATATAACTACTGCTATATTGAGAGACTAGGGTTGAAATCCTCCAAATTCTCTCTATATCTCTTCTCTTCCAGATAATCTGAACTTTTATGCCCTATTCTCTTAAGCGTCTTTCTGCCTTTGATTTTTAAATGATCAGACCACTTTGGATTTTTCATTATATATTTTTCCTGAAAGTCCTCTTTTTCACTATTCCCTTCAATGTCTTGGGATATGATATCTTGCAGATTTTTTGTTTTTTTGTCCTTTCTTTATTATTCTTTTTTGTTGGAGAAAAGTATTTTGGGACAAGTTTCATGGCTTTTTGTACCACATCTTTTGATAGATTTTGTTGTAAGCTGCTTGTACCTACAATATGATTTATGAGCTCTTTTCTACCAGTAGAATTGATACCTTTGCTTTTTGTGTTTATGTTAGCTTCCATAATATCATCTGCTAACTCAATGACATCTTCAATAGGGGAGTGCATATCATGTGCACCAGGATCCTTTATTGACTGCTTTACTGTTGAAGTTGTTTCACTTACATTTTGATGTATTTGATTTATATTCTCCTTTGAATTCTCTATCATTTCTTGGTCTGATATATCCTTCCTTTGGGAATCTTCCAATTGCTTGGAAACTTCAAGATTATTCACATTTGAATTCAATTCTTTTGCATAACCTAAGTTTTAAATATTTTCAAAATTTTGATTTTACCTGATAAGTAGTTTTCCAATGTTATAGAAGCGAAGACCTCTTGTTGCCTAGAAATCTGATTGGGAATCTTTTCTGCAATATTGATATTTTCTTGATTTTGTTCCATTGTAAATTCCTTTTCTTTATTGCCCATTGAATCTTTTGATTTTTCTTTCCATACTTTTTTTGATGAACAACTTTCAGTATTATGCCCAAAGCATTCACATATTAAACACTTTTGTGGAATCCACTCGTATTCGATTTTCTGAACTATGATTTCTCCGCCATGCATTGTAATGTGTGCTTCCTTAGGAAGTTCTATATTCACTTTGATTTCAACAAGAATTCTTGCATAACTTAGTCTTGTTTCTTTTGCTGTTTGTTCATCTAACTTTAAAGGAATCCCTACTACACTTGCTATTGCTCCAAAAGCTTCACTGTCCCATAAATTTAAACTAAGCTCCGGAAGACGAATCCAAATTGGAATCGTGGTTAACAGATCTTTATCAAAAGCATTTTTTTGTTCCATCTTTTCAATATAATTAGTTTTCCATTGATAAAATAAGGTCCTCCAGTGATTGTTTTTTCACAATCACTTTCAATAGCAAATTTAATTATAAAGAAACCATTGTTTCTTGTGAATATTTCAAAATTACCTGTGGGATTCCAGGTCCTTTGCACAAATGCTTTAAAGTGATGATAGAAAGTCCTATTGCTGTAAACATAAGCTATTACCGAGCAGCTCCACTTGGACTCAGTTCTTCTACTTACCCCTTTTTTCATTATAACCATTTTCTTATTGTTAATGGTTATATGTGCTTGATATTTTAGATCAAAATCATGACCGAGACCACCCTCTCTGATTAAATCTGCCCAAGAAGACGCTTTATGAGGAGAAGGTCCCTTTATTGCTTATTATGTGTCCCTGATTTGCTGTAGCACCAATGTATTCTTGATTTTTCTGTGTATTGGTTGCAGATTTAGATGATTTCTGAGAGTTTTGGCTTGAATTATACTTGTAGTTATTGATTCTTGACTCTTTGTAACCATCGTAAAAAGTCTGAGATTTATTCTTGGTGCGGTATTGGGTTGAAATTAGTTGGTGAAGGGGTTTCTCTCTGTTTCGGTGGTTCCTGACTAATTGGAACCCCTCAATGTCGAATTGTGATTGCACCTCCTTGGGGTTTGAGGAAGAAGAATGGGGGAAGAGAGGAGGAGGCTCGGGCGTGATAGATTGAGAGGCCTTTGATATCTGATTAGAGCTGATAGCCATTAAGCTTTCTTGATTTTAGATTTTTATAGATTTCAGTTTTATTTTAATGCTTAAAGACTCATGTATACTCCAAACTTGTCATATTTTGATGCATTATTGCAAACAGAGAATAAGGAAACATTTTTTAAGTTTGTGACTCTTTTTCCTAATTAAACTATATAATCTTTGTAATTTTTCCGTTATTATAAATATAATTAATAATGTTTTACCAGTATCATAATTAACATTTTTTACAATATTGTGATGTTTTAAATAATATTTTTATATAAATTACCATTTTCACTACAAGAGAAACGGCTCTTTCCAACGGCGGTAAGCCGTTGGAGGCCGTTGGAAAGCCATTGGAGGCCGTTGAAAATCCCGTTGGTATACGTTTCAACGGCTTCCAACGACTTCCAACGGCACCAACGGCACCAACGGGGTTATACCAACGGCTTCCAACGGCAAGTTTGCCAATGTGGCAAATCCTATTGACCAAACTACCGTTGGAAATCCATTGGAATGCGTTGGAATTTGCCGTTGGAAGCCGTTGGACGTAAATGACCAGTGTGTCGTTGGTCGCCGTTGGAAGCCATTGGAAATCTGGGTATATTTTTTTAAATAAAACCAGCAGTGCTTGCTTCCAGCCACACACAACCACAATTATATCAAAACAGCTCCATTTCGAGCATATATATAACAACTATATCAAAACATATCCAAACATATAGATATAACCAAATCATGCATATATTTCAACATAAACCAATATCCAAACATAACCAACATCAAAAAATCCAAACCAACATCTACAACCAAACCATCGGAATGTATCAAATCCAAATATACACAGAAACCTTCAGAATGTATCAAATTCTCACCAACTCCAAAATATACATGCCCATAACCAAACATACCTAAATTACTCCACACCAAAACCACCAGATGAAGGAGGCTGTCCATACTGTGCGATGAACTCCGCCATGCGCCGGTTCATCTCCTCCGTCCTTGCTTCATGTAGCAAATTGCGTTCCCGCATCTCAGCAAGCTCGGCTCGTAGCTGCACAATCTATTCCCTATCTTGAGCCTTTTGATATTCTCTTTGGGCTGTCTGAGCTTGTAAACGAATTTAAATTATCAACTACACTAAAAAAATTAGTATTAAAATAATTGCAAATTAACTAACCTATATATATTCACTAACAAATTCATAAAACAAACTACGGATATGGAAGTGTCTGCCGCGGGTATAAGGATAGTTCAAAATATGAATGGAATACACTAGTATAAGGATATTTACTAACTGAAAATTTAACTTAAAATTACCGATTAGCTTCCATATCCGTAGCGTCTGCCGCGGGTCACTGGATCCATGATAGACTCAAAAATGGCGTCCTCCTCATCGGGGGTCAAGTGAGCTCGTCCCGTATCCTCAAGTAAGGTTGTCCGCGCTTCCTGGAATTTCTGCTGTCATGCAAAATATAATTGAATTTAGGTAACGTTATTTCAATTAACTTGTAAGTTTTAGTTACTTATGTTATACTTACATAGGCAGCACGCGCTTTGTCATCGTGGTCCCAAGGGTAAGAAACTACGTCGGAATCATCGACCTGAGTCAAGGCATGTGTATGGGTAAACACATCCCAATAACTAACAGCCCCCCCGTTGTCTCTCCTGAAATATGCACATATAAATATACATTATTTATATTTTAACAAATTAAAAGTTAAAATAATTAACTATTTATCTTATTTAATAATTATACCAAATCTTCCCGATGATGCTGGAAAGACTTGGAACCACTACGATGTGTAACGGGATTCCTGCTCCTGTTGCAGAATTCCTCTCGGACTGCCTCTGCAAATTTAAATTGAAAACAAAAATTGTTTTGACAGTTTTAATTATTTATATATTATTTGCCTCAAATAATTTAAATTAAATATATGGTAGATTTACCACAAAATCCTCGTTGCTCCACCAGGTGGCGAACTCATCAAGGACAGCTTCACTCATCCAATGAGGCCTCTTTCCTGATGTTTTGATGCTGTTTATTGTTTCGCGATAGTTTTTTGCAATTTTGCTGCTCCAATGGCGCCGGACAACAGAAACATCAAAATCGGCCAAGTCCACTTCCCCCTGCACGTTTGAAAAAATATGAGTTATACAGTTGCTACAAATACTGCAAACATGAATTGACATAATGTACATGACTACATAATACAATAATTGATATACCACACATACCAAAAAGTCCTGCTAGATAGCCTCCCGCACCCCCTCTGGTATCGCAGTCCACCTCGGCCAACACGAGGTCATACGAGCCATATACGCCCGTCGTGAGATCGTGAGCACTATGTTGGAAGGCTCCAACGTAAACCCACCGCTGTGTAAAACAGGAAAAAAACATTTAATATTCCGTTACTACTATATATATTTGATAAAAGATTGTATGGAATAAAATTTAATTTTGAAACTTTATACTTAAATGCCATCGGCTTTGGGTTTCAGCCATACCGTAGGCCGAACACCCGGCTATGAAGGACCAGCATCATCACCTCTCTGTGAGCTGGAAGATCCGGAGTGTGAACGTCTGCGTCCCGACATACCTATATGAAATCATAGTATAAAGAAAAGCAAGAGTAACATTGATTAATTTAGTATGCAAATGGTGTCAGAATAATGAACATGGCATAACATACATTATGGCGTAACATAAAAGAGACTATGTGATACATATCATATAAAATTACTTTGGAAACAGAAAAATAAAAAAAATACCTTCTCAAAATATTGATTAGTGATCAATCCTCATCGCTTTCGGATTCAGACTCTTCTTCGCACTCTATATTTTGTTCCTCTATACTCTCAAATGCTTCAATTAATGCATTTGATTCATCGTTTAGAGGTCCAAAATCTATTTGATCGTCGGTTACTATTATTCCTCTATTTTCCTCGATATCTGCTTGGTAAGCTTGTTGTTCAGGAATATTCCGTCCATCAAATGTAAACCTTGGTTTGGTTTTAAAAACAGCCGACCAATCTATTTTATCTCTTCTTAAAGATGGGTAAGGAGCATAATAAACATGAAGAGCTTGTTTGGCAAGTACAAAAGGATTGTACTTATAATACCTCGAAGTATGTTTTATTTCTATAAGATTATATTTTGGATCCACGTTTATTCCAGAACCTGGAACGTTGCTGATTCAGTTGCATTTAAACAAAAATACTTCTTCTACGGGTCGGGTGAAATATGTCAACTGCAAAATCTGGGTCAGCACGCCATAAAAGTCATTTATGTGATCATTTGGATCATCACTACCTTTGACAAATACACCAGTATTGTTAGTTGATTTTTTGGCACCGTATTCTTTGGTATTAAATTTATATCCGTTGACAAAGAATATTGGATATGTCTTGACTATCCTTTTTGGTCCCATAGCTAAATGTTTCAATCCTTCATCTACAACACAATTTGTTGTATCAAAAACGTAGTTAGAAAACCAAGCAGCAAATTCTTTACCGATATCGTCGTTTGGATGTTGTGATTCGTAAATACTGCAATTATAGAACAAATGTTGCATTATGATTAAAATACATGTGTGCGTATTTGTGTATACATATGTGTAGATGATATGCATGTGTAGACGTATGTGTATATATATTACCTAATAAATGGTGCAACTTCGGCACAGTTGAGAAGAATGTACGTGTGTGCTACTTGATAATCTCTATCATCCAACCATACTTCCACACATTTACCAACAGGCCGACCAGTTTTTTTAAAAATAGATAAAGTCGCTTGACAATCATCTTCATCAATGCCTTCATCATTACGCGTAGCACTTTCAAATGATATGTTCACATGGTCGCTGAAATAGTGAGAGAAAAAAAACGAAGCTTCTTCTTCGATGTACGATTTGAAAATCGAACCTTCAACTCAAGCTTTCTGTCTCACTTTTTTCTTTAGATGATTTAAATACCTAGCAAAAATTATTTTAAATTAATTTTTTATACATTTAATTAAACCAATATGTAATAAACTAAATATTAATATACCTTTCAAATGGATACATCCATCCATATTGCACAGGCCCTCGAAGACGTGCTTCAAATGGAAGATGAATAGGTAAATGCTCCATAACATTGAAAAAACCTGGAGGAAATATTTTTTCCAGTTTGCAAAGCAATATTGGGATTTCTTCCTCAAGTTTACGTAGACGATCAACTTTTAATGTAGTTGAACAAATCTCTTTATAAAACAGACTAAGTTCTGTTACAACAGTCTAAACTTTTACGGGCAATAGTTCTTTAAAAGCAACGGGTAATAAATTTTCCATCATAACATGACAATCATGACTTTTCATCCCGCTAAGTTTATTGTTCTTATAGTCAAACATCTACGAAGATTAGAAGATATGCCATCTGGGAATCATAATCCTTCCACCCATTTAAAAAGTAATTTAACTTGATTATTGTCTAGCTCATAGCAAACTTTTGGCTTTTTTGTGTCATTTGGTTTTATATGAAGCTCAGGACGATTACATATTACTTCGATATCACGTCTTGAATTCAAATCATCTTTCGTCTTCCCTTTAACATTCAAAATTGTATTAAACAGATTATCAAACACGTTTTTCTCATTATGCATCACATCAATATTATGACGAATCAAGAGATTTTTCCAATAAGGCAATTCCCAAAATATGCTTTGTTTGCACCCGTTATGAATCGATGATTTACCTTGAATTTCAATTTGTTCTCCGGTTTCATGTATCTTTGGATAATTCTTTACAAGTTCATAAATTTCTTTGCTTGACCAACCCGTAGGTGGTCTCAAAGTTTCATGTCTATTAGCTGTAATGTTTTTTTATCTCTTCGAAAAGGATGATTAATATGAAGAAAACATCGATGATAGTCAAACCACGAAACTTTCTTTCCATGAGGTAAAAATATTTCTCGTGTTTCTTCCATGCAATAAGGACAAGCTAGACGACCGGCCATACTCCAACCTGAAAGCATTGCATATGCAGGAAAATCGCTGATTGTCCACAATAAAGAAGCATACATGCGAAAGTTCTTTTTTTGGAAAATATCATATGTCTCTACTCCCTCGTACCACAATTTTTTTAATTCATCAATCAATGGTTGTAAATAAACATCGATTCCTTGTGTCGGATCATCGGGACCAGGGACGACAACTGTAAGAAACATATATGAAGTTTTCATACACATCCAAGGAGGTAAATTATAAGATGTGACAATTATAGGCCATGACGAATATTTCAAACCAAATTGAGAGAATGGGGAAAATCCATCCTTATATAAACCAAGTCTAACATTATGAATTTCAGACGCAAAATCAGGATATTTCTGGTCAAAATGCTTCCATGCTTCCCCATTAGCTGGATGTGTTAACGTACCTTCTTTCTATGTTCTCACACTGTGCCATCTCATATGTTGCGCAGTTACAGAAGATGCATATAACCTTTGAAGTCTAGGAGTAATTGGTAAATAATGCATACACTTATACGGGACTTCCTTTCCCTTTTTCTTTCTTGCTTTGCATCTTTCCTGATTGCATATTTTACAATTTCTAAGGTTGATATCTTCTTTCCAAAACAATATGCAACCCTTTAGACATGTATCTATTTTTTGATACGGTAAACCGAAAGCCGACATCAGTTTTTTTACTTCGTAATGATTTTCGCACATTAGATTATTAGGAGGCATATGTCGTTTCGCAGCTGGTACAACAGCCGTAAATCCAGATTCTGTGAGGTTGTATTTGGATTTCATCGCAATGTATTCAGCAGTTATTGATAATTGGGTTCCGCTTGTGCAGCCTTTCCAAAGGGGTTTTTCGCGGCATCTAACAAATCATTTTTTTTGCCCCAATATTTGGTTCTTCTTCAGCATTACCATCGTCATCAGTTAATTGAGGAACAGGAAACATTGAACGTGCAGCATCTTCAACCATATGTTCTACAAGATTTGTCGTACCAATTTCATTACTCACCACCTCCTCATCTTGTATGGGATTAGATGCTAACTGTTCCCCATTACGATCCCAAATCAAATAGTTCGACACGAAACCGTACTGACGCAAATGAACTCTAACCATTTGTGGTATCAAATGCTTTAATAGTTTGCATTTACTACATGGACAACAGATTTCTTTGTAGTTTCCGTTATTACGTAGAAAAATCCATAAATACGCTAACACCATTATGAAAATGTTCACTTGTTGAGCCTTCAGTATCGACCCTTCGTTTTTTGTACATCCAGCTCCGATCAGTAAAATAATTGTCCATTTACCTACGTATATAATTAAAAAGTACGATATAAATTTGCATTGACATTTTTTATTAAAACAATTTTATAAACATTCTTCTTGTTTTTGTTATATCTGTTAAAATAATACTTAAAGCTTATTTTGAAATGAACATTATATTCTATTTAAATAATTTTTTTAGCAAATTTGATATTAATTGATCATTGACACTTTGTTGATGGGTCATCCTACCTCCCATTACAAATACAATAACGTAATTAAATCGCATAAATCATTTCAATTTAAATGATTCAACAAAATTTCGACATCACTTCGCTTTAGTTCCCTGAACAGTACACAATTGCGTGTACACAGGGAACATAAAGGGAAGCGCTGCCGAAATTTTGCGAACCGTTTAAACTAAAATGATTTACGAGATTTAATTACGTTATTGTTTTTGTAACTTGTCCAATACAGGGACAAATCCAACAAATACTGTATACGATGAATATAGATGTCCGTTTTGTTAAAAAAACGAATATCCACACAACGATCATATACAATTATCAGACGGGGCCAAAAACACTCTAAGGGTTTAAATTTTAAAATTAGTGATACAAAAGTTTAAATTTTATTTTCATAAAATTTAAACTTTTATATAAATAAACAATATGTTGAATCAACGCATATATAATGATTTTTTCCTAAAACAAAAAAAATCCAGTGTGTGTACGCAACGTATAAAATAAACAAACAATGTTATATATATAATCGCATCACAAATCACATCCAGTCATGCACAAAATGTATCACGTATATATCATATCATAACATGTCAAAAGCGAACAATTTATAGGTCAATATCATCACTTTCTACGTACGATTTTACGCAATTCAATCACCAATATAATAACAAGTAAGGTTCATGCTTAGGTTAGTAACAATTATTAAGTTTGACACTAATTTAATAATAAACCTAATTTAACAAATCATAGTTAAACATGCAATAATTAGTTTAATAACAATAATTAAGGTCCAATACACCACACTACACAAACAATAGCACAATACATACACAAAAATTACCAATTTAACCTAAAATTAAAATTTTAACAAAATTAGGGTTTTAGCAAATAATACCTGATTTTGGAGGTTGTGAAGCTTGCAAACCAAGATGGGGATGCTAGAACGTGTAGAAGGAGATAAAATGGGGTTGGAAATTTTTTAGGGTAGGAAAATTGGGGTTTTTGGGTTGATTTTCGTGTGTAAGATGAATGAGGAGGAAGAAGATTAATCTGCAGGTAAGTCATGGATTTCCAACGGCGAGCAACGGCCGCCAACGGCTTCCAACGGCATGTGCTTTTTGTTATTAAAAAATTCCGGGAAAAGCTTGTCGTTGCTTGCCGCTGGAAGCCATTGGTCAAAGGCCGTTGCCCTTGCCCCCCCCCCCCCCCCCGTTGCTATAAACAGTAATTCTTGTAGTGTTTTTATGAAAACAAGCTAGAAAGGAAACATCAACATTTCATGTACGTTTTCTCTTATTACCTCTGTTACCTAAGCCCTAAACATGAGAACCAGTTGATGGCTTCAATTTTGATACATTATTGCAAGAGAGATAATGAAACCGTTTTAACATTGTTTAAGAAGGTTATGATCATCTTACTTACTATAAATAAAAAGGGTTACGTGGAATAAACGAAAAAAAGAAAGTTGAAAAATAAGGAAAAGATGTCTTTCCATTTCTCTCTTTATAATGGCTTTGTGAATATGTCTGCAATTTGGTTCAGGGAAGCCAAATCGAAAATTCAAGCTGTAAAAAGTCATATCTTAATTCGAGTGAAGAGTCATGTCTATTGAATAAAAGAGTCACGTTTGTTGAGCGAAGAGTTATGTTCGTTGAAATGAAAAGATGTCTATTTAAAGAGCTGTGTATATTTGTCAGGTTATGTAGTCTACTATAAACATGCGAATACTTTCTTGTATTATATGCAAGTTGAACTGAAGCGTTAAAGAAAGGATAAATTTCGTCGACTCTAGCTTCCTTTCTCCATTAATTATAAAAATATAATTCTCCTCCTCCTCCTAACATTTCCCGTTATCACCATCATGATAACATCAAAGCTGGCAATTGTAAATAAACTTCAATCCTCAGTGGAAGTTCCTAAAGAAATACTCTACGAGATCTTCATCAAGCTATCAACAAGAGACGCCTTTCGAACATCCATTGTTTCAACGCAATCATACGACATCATCAATGATAAATACTTCCAAAGCCTCCATTCAAAGCACAACTCTTCAATCCCCAGCCCAAGCACTCCACTCTTCATCATAGATCGTCGTGACAGTGACAACAACTTCATCATCTCCTTACGCTTAGGACAACCTCACCCAAACAGGTATGATATTTCTATCAACATCAAAGTTCTTAACGGGTATTGGACCAAAAATCCATGGTACGACAATGATTACACCATTGGAAATGCATGCAACGACCTTCTATGCATTGTATCCACACCGATGAGCAAAGAAAGCAACCTACAATTATATGTAATCCTATTAACCAAGAGCATATCATTGCTCCTCCGTGTTCTGAATCAGGCTGTGTTTCTCGTTCTATTGGGGTAGGCTACTCCATAAATACAAGATAGCATAAGCTTGTTTCGATATCGGATGAAAGAATTATGATGTACACACTAGGGGTTGATTGTTCATGGAGAGAAGTTGCGGTTATTCATGATTATGTACCGTTTTTTGGGCCAGTTTGCATTGGTGGAAGTTTATATTGGTTAGTTTTGGATTTAAGGATGGTTGCATGGAAGAAGTGTTTGATGTTGTTTGATGTGGAGAAAGAGGAAGTAAGTTTGACAATGAATGTTCCTTCAGCTTTGGATAATTGTCATTTTAGGGGGATTTGGTTAATGGAAATCGGAGGAGAAGTAGCTATGGTAGGGTTTTATGAAAATTATGTTGAAATTTGGATGATTAATGAAGGTTTTTGTTGGTTGAGAAGGCATATGATCAGATTTCCTAGAGTGTGTTTGGAAGTGAAGGAGAAGTATTCAAGGGTTGAGGAGATTTGGGAGAAGGATGATGATGCATTGGCTCTATTGATCGATGATGTAATGATATCGTATAATTATAAAGAGAAGGAAAAGAGGAGATGCACTTACAGAAGAGTTTCCAATTATAAAAGCAATTCGAAGAATTGGAAGTTGTTCTGTGGTTATAAACCAAGCTTTGTTTCATTGGAGAAAGGGCAATTTAGTGAACTTTGATTGAACACTCTTTTTTTTTACATATAAAAAGAAGAGGAGGAAGAAGAAGAATTGCATGTGTTTTATTAGGGATAAGTGATTAATTTTGCAGTTAATGTTTTTCAAACAATGTTATTGGGTTCAGTATTTAATCTAATGTTACTCTTTTTACCTCTCATAACAACGTCATATGCAGGTGGTAGAATTAGTTATTTGTACGAGATTTCTTTATATAACTAGTTTTTTTTTTGAAAAAGTAAAAGGCCCAAGGCTTGCTTTGATAAATGAAAAAAAACGAATACAAACCAACACCCGAAACAATAGCTCACCCAAAACAAAACAGCTCCTCAACAAACAAACCCTAGCCGCAAACAAAAACGAAAGAAGAATGAAAAATGGCGAACAACGCTAGCAACCAGCCACCCATAAACAAACAACTCCTCACAGGGGTTTCCAAACTCTCTCCTGCGCATTAATGTCCTCTTTAGCTAACCAAGTTTGAAGCTTCTCACTGAAATTAGAAGATTTAATACAGCTGAATCTCTTCCTCTTCCGGAGTTTGATGCTATTCTCCAGATCTATGCTATCATCGTCAGAGAAATGATGATTGGGAAAGTGTGAAGCTTTGCCCTTCCCGATATCGTTGTTATCCTTCAGATCTTCTGTTGAATAGCAACGATTGGGGGGATTAAAGTCGATTTGAGTTGTATCTTCTGAGATCTTGCTACTCTCACCCTTGCTCCAGCAAGATATGTGATAAACTTTATCGTTTAACAAACTTTTATAAATAAAGATCTCGCTTTTATTGTCGCTGACGTTGATATTGATGTAGTCTTCCTTGGACAGCAACTTGATCTCCTTGGGAACGCTGCTGGATGTGCGGTAGCTCCTTCGAGCTGAAAAAGGTAAAAACCCAGCATTATTGTTCATAATATGATATGAATAAGAATTATTACTAATTATAGTATGGTCACTTCCCTTGCAGTTATTAGAATTGTTAACAGCTCTGGAATGGCCGCCTCCAGTGAGATAGCTCCGGGAGTGGCTGTCGTGACCGTGGAAAGAAGTGCTATTGGTATTAGTGGAGCATAGATTTAGCAGTAATTGTGTCTTCTTTGGGAAATATCAGTAGAGTGTTTCCCCCTGAGTAAGAAATCTTCTACTCCTGTTTCAAACATGTCCAGATTACTTTTTTCTTGATGATTTATAGTTTTCCTGCTAAGAATTTGAAAGTCAATGTAAATGTTGTTCCAAAGTTGGTTACTATTCCTCTCAGTGTTATTATGAAATCTGAGATTTCTTTCTCTCCATATATGGTAGATAACCGTGGTAAGCATGATAGATGCAATTTTGAAGTCTTTTGATTTTGGATTGTATCTGCCCTGGATATATCGAATACTCTCTTCTATATTTTGTATGGATTGATGTTGATAAAATCTTAAAGAATTTTTAGCATTGAACCATACATGCCTAGAGTAGATACAATCAAAGAAGAGATGGTCTGCATTTTCAACACCATTATTACATAGCAGGCATCTATTATCTGCATTTTTAATCCATTTGGCACATCTTTCTTTTGTTGGAAGTCTGTTGAGAATGGCAAAGTAGGAACAGTGAGCCATTTTGGGACAATTTGATTTACACCAAATAACTCTGTGCCAACTGACTTCAGTGTCATCCCCCTTGACAAATTTCCAACATTTTTAAAGGAAAGTTTTTCTTTTGAGTTAAGTTTCCAAACCCAAGTGTCTCTTTGAAGATTTTGATCTATTGAGATGTTGTTAATGGCAGCTCTAAAAATATTAGTAGCTTGATGCTTTTTTGAATTCCATGCTTGATTTGAATGATGCTTTGAACTTTCTCAGTAGTATTTCCAAATAAATACATGTTATTCCATCCTAAAAGATCAATTAGAGATTTTCCAAAAGTGAAAATTAGGGTCACATCCCTAAAACCAAACGTAATTCACAAAAACTCCTTCCGTTTGAAACTTTATAAATCCGGTCCCTATTTTTGTTTCGGCTTAATTCTTTTCCATAAATACCCTCGTTTATACCGTGCTCCATTTTTTCTATCTGTGATTATTTGGTTTATATTGAACGATAAAATTATCTTTGCTTAATGATTTATCTGTTTGCAATAAAAGATTTTTACTGAAATACCGTGTAAGTTCGTTTTCTGCAACTATTTGCAATAGTTGCAGAAATGTCTGCAACTATATGCAATAGTTGCAGAAATGTCTGCAACTATATGCAATAGTTGCAGACATTTCTGCAACTATTTGCAATAGTTGCATCTGCAACTATTTGCATTTCTACAACTATTTCATATATGCAATAGTTGCAGACATTTCTGCAACTATTTGCAATAGTTGCATCTGCAACTATTTGCATTTCTGCAACTATATGCAATAGTTGCAGAAATGTCTGCAACTATATGAAATAGTTGCAGACATTTCTGCAACTATTTGCAATAGTTGCATTTCTGCAACTATATGCAATAGTTGCAGAAATGTCTGCAACTATATGAAATAGTTGCAGACATTTCAGCAACTATACCATATAGTTGCAGAAATATCTGCAACTATATGTAATAGTTGCAGACATTTCTGCAACTATATCATATAGTTGCAGAAATATCTGCAATTTTTTGCAATTTGAAAAAAAATCGAAAATGTTCAATATTTGCTGAATTGTCTGCAAATATTTGAAATAATTGCAGATTTAATACAAATTTAAATTTTTGGTATCAACAATGGATCTCATTTTAAAGATCATAAAATTTGCGATTTTTTGGTGAAAACGTTATATTGATCCGGTTTTTGTAAATAAAGTTATACACGTTTGAAAAGTTAAAAACATAAAGGGTATTTCGGTCTTTCTGCGTGCGTGAATTTGAAAACAGGGAGCGGAAACGTAAATGTTGGTTGGGAAGGATGTTTTTTCTATTTTAAAACTTGTTAGGGATGTGAGCCAAACTTACCCTTTCCAAAAATCCAAGGGTCGAACCATAGGCTAGTCAAATTGCCATCTTTGAATTTTCTCTCTAAAAGAGTTTTGCCTTTTTCCCTGTAGTTAAGAATATTTTTCCAAGTGTATGAATGATGGTTTTCAACCCTTGTAGTCCAAAAATTTTTATTTTTGAGATATTTTTCTCTCATCCATCTAGCCCAAAGAGATTTGCCTTCAATGAATTTCCAAAAAAGTTTGTATTTGGCTGCTTCACTCAAATATCTGATATTTCTAAGTCCCTGACCACCTGCATTTTTGGGCATACAGACTTTTTCCCATGCAACCTTGTGTTGTTTGCCCTGCCAAATAAAGTTAGCACACATTTTTTCAATTTTGCAAATTGCTTTTGCGGGAATATTATGAGCTTGAATCCAATACATTACAATTGCAGTGATGACAGTATGGGTGAGTTCTAGTCTACCAGCTAGAGATAATAGCTTACTAGACCATCCATCAAGTTTATTTTGAATAATGTCATATAATCTTAAACAATCCCTCTCATTTAGCTGGTTTATACTTAATGGCAGGCCTAAATATTTGACTGGCAAACTACCTTCTTTGAATTTGAGAATGTTTAAAATTTCCTCTTTACAATTGCATCCTTTACTGAAATATATTTTGCTTTTACACTCATTAACTTTTAAGCCAGCAAAAGTTTCTAATTTTTTAAAAATTCTAACAATAGTATTAGCACTTTTAGCATCAGCTTTAATGAACAGAAGCAAATCATCTGCATATAACAGATGGGTAATGGAGGGTATGTTTCTATTTAAAGCTTTCAAACTACCCCTTTTATATTCAGAATTAATTAATGAGGAGAAATACTCCATAACAATGGTGAATAGATAAGGAGAGAGGGGGTCTCCTTGTCTAATTCCTCTGTTGCTATGAATATATCCTTTTGGGGAGCCATTAATCATAACAGAGTAAGTTACATTGTCAATGCATTCCTTTATTAGATCACAAATTTTTTTATTGAAGCCCATTTGAATCATCATGTGAATAATGAAGTGTCTATTAATTTTATCAAAGGCTTTGTGTAAGTCAATTTTAATACACATTGCATTTTTATTTTTATTGTTGAAATTTCTAATTTGCTCATGTGCTAATAAAATATTATCAGTTATGAGCCTTCCAGGGATGAAGGCACATTGATTTTCAACAATTAGAAATTTTAAAAACAATTTAATTCTATTGCATAAAATTGAGGAAATTATTTTATATATAAAATTGCAACAAGAAATAGGTCTATAGTCTTCCAATCCAATTGGATTACTAATTTTTGGGATAAGAGTAATGAAAGTGTGATTGAAAGATTTTAGAAGCTTGCCATTCTTAAAAAATTCAGAAATAACTTCCAAAATATTGTTCTTAATATCATCCCAATGAGTTTTGTAAAATTAGGCATTAAAGCCATCTGGCCCTGGGCTTTTGTCATTATCAGCATTAAAAATTATATTTTTAATATCCAAGATATTTACAGGAGCTAATAAAATATCCTGGCTACACTCTTTTAGTGAGAAGTTAGCATTAATATTAGGAAAAGCACTCAAATAGTTCTCAGAGTTGAATAACTCTGTGAAATAATTAATGGCTTCCTCCTCAATTTCAACTAAGTTTTTTAAAACAATACCATTAGCATCAATAAGTTTTCCCATGACATTTCTGTTTTTTCTAATGGTCATTTTGGCATAGAAAAATTTGCTAGCTTTATCCCCATTGGTTAGCCAGTCAATTTTGGCATTTTGCATAGTATTAACAGAATGAATATGTAGGGATGAACTAAGTTTATTTTGGGCCTGAAAAAAACTGTTTATGATATTTTTGTCTGAGCAATTACTATCAAGATCATTCTGCAATTTCTCACAGTCTGCTCTTAATTGTTTCAGCTCATTTTTATTTTTGCTATTATTCCAGCTCTTAATATTCCCCTTAGCAATTTGAAGAAATTTAAAAAATTTGAACTGAGCAGATCCATGAGTCTTGAATGATAAACTTTTATTTATGATGTCTTTATAATTATCCTCAAGCACCCACCCATTCATAAATCTGAATGGGATATTATTATTATATTGCATGTTGTTTGTGAGAAGAATTTGTAAAGGTGTGTGATCACTTGTAGCTTGGGGAAGAGTAAAACATTTGTAATGCGGGAGAATACTTAAAAAACTTTGATTAAGTAAAATCTTGTCAAGTTTACAGTGAATATTCCTAAACTGACCAGATTTCCAAGTGAATTTATTACCAATAATGTTAGCTTCAATAAGGCCTGTCCTAAGAAAAAAATTATTAATAAAATCTAGCTTGCTAAAGGGGACAGGGAGACCTCCTCTTTTATCAGATGCATGCATTATGGTGTTAAAATCACCCATTAAAATCCAGGGATGAGAGATTTGTTTGTTCAATGTTTCTATGTAGTTCCAAAGAACAAGTCTCTCATTTTCAAAATTTGATGCATAAATAAAGGTGATTTCTAAATTTAGACCCCCTTTATTTGCAAACAAACAGTGAATATATTGGAAATTTAAGGAATGACTAACTAAATTCCAAATATTATCATCCCACAATATTAAAATTCTGCCATTACCCCCCATTTGATTGTTGTGAATAATATTCTAATTGGAGAGATGTCTGGTGTGATAATCAACTATTTTTAAATCATCTAATTTATGTTGTAAAAGACCTAAAATGCTAGGCTTTTCAGTAAAGATTAAGTTGGAAATATCCAGTTTTCTGATAGGGGAATTAAGCCCCCTGACATTCCATGAAATGATAGACATAATAGAAATTATGCATTATTATAAAAATAATAAAGGATACACAGTGAATGAGTGTATAGTTACAGTGAATCACTGTAACTATCCTCATTCTCCATCACTTCAAGCTTCTTCCCTTTCTTTATGTATGCTGAATTATTTTTGACTTTGAGAAGCTTTTCACTTTTGTCATTTATAGAAATATACATATCTCTAAATTCTTTATCTGCAGCATCCTCCACAAGTTCTATAGAAGAGATATCTATTAGGCTTTTAATTCTTGGTCTAGCTTTTTTCTTCTTTTTCTTGTATTTGTCTGTAGATGAAATGGATGAAACAACATTAATTGCTGCTTGGATAGCTTTTTTAGATATTAGCTTCTTATTATGTGGAGTGAGTGAATCTGGAAGAAATGTTAATCCAATGGTATCTGGAGGAATGTGCATATCAGGATGAACCAGAATATTTGGCTGGCAGTGTTCAACCATCATAGAATCCTCTTGAATATTAACCAGAGCAGCATTCTTACTCATTCCTGTCTCATCCATACTTGGGATTGAAGAAGTTTGAGCAACAGATTCAATATCTTTATCTATGGTACCTTGGGGAGCCTGAGGGGAGTAATTTTCTTTATTTACCAAAACTATCTGAATGCTTGCAGTTTTGTTAATGTCCATTGCATTTAGTTCATCAGCATCTTTTTGAATGTTAAAGGGATCCATTGCATTTTTCTCTGTTGCAGCATTATTCCCACTAGATTTTTCTTTCCAAACTTTCTTAGCAGTACAATTTTCATTCGTGTGACCAAAACACACACAAGCTTTGCATCTTGGAGGAATCCATTCATATTCAATTTTTTGCATTATAGTATCTCCATCATACATAGAAATATAAGCTTCCTCAGGCAAATCTGCATCAGCCTTTATTTCAACAAGTATTCTTGCATAACTCAGTCTAGTTTCATTAGTTGTTGGTTCATCCAACTTAAGGGGCATACCCACCACACTTGCAACGGCACTGAATGCATCTTTATCCCATAATCTTAAGTTTAATTCAGGTAATCTGATCCATATTGGCATAGTAGAAAGAAGATCTTTGTCAAAGTTTATTTTCTTATTCCATTTTTTCAAAATGATTAACTTGCCATATATGAAGTATGGCCCTCCTTTAAGAATTTTTTCACAGTCTTCAAGATTTGAAAATCTGATAATGAAGAATCCATTGTTTCTTGTATAAATTTCAAAATTACCTGTGGGGTTCCAATATCTAGAGATGTAATTCTTGAAATGATGATATGGAGGACGGGGGCCAAACAAATAAGCAATAACTGAAAATCTCCATTTATTCCCTGTGCGCTTATCGATATCCTCCTTTACAGTAACGAATTTTCTGTTATTGATATTGATAGGAGCTACATAATGCAAATCGAAATCAGAGACTGCCCCTCCCTTCTTTAAGAGATCAGCCCAGGAAGAAGCATTTTGAGTCTTCTGTGCAGCATTTGTGATAACTGTTGCATTGGTGAATTGGCTTCTTGGATTCAACAGGGGCTTATTAACATTTCTTGAAGATGGGTTCAGAGTTCTTGAAACAGGATTTCTTACTGAAATAGGGTTTTGATGTGAATTTCCTAGTTTTCTTTGAACATTTCTCTGAAAATTATGAATTTCATCCTTTCTGGACGCTTTTCTGTTGTATGTGACTATCTGAAACCCATCTTCATCAATAATCGAATTACTTGGGTTAGAAGGGCTATCTCTGATAATTGCTTGATGTGAGAGAGGATAAGAGATAAGTATAGGATGAGTAGAGGAAGGGGGAGAAGAAGAATCCCCTGTCTGATCAAGATCATCGAAAATAGGATTATTTTGAAATTTGAATGAATCTGCCATTTTTGTTACATTTAATGTAAATTTAATTTGGAGCTTGGAATGATATTATATATTTTTGGCAAATTCTATTTCAACCCGAGTATTTACTTAGTAGCCCTCCAAAAATTAAAAAAATCTATAAACCCAAAAAATAACTTAGTAGCCCCATACCATTTCCAGAATTACCCTTTCCATCACGCAAAACGTAAAAAATTGAATTTTTCATTCACTGATTTAGAAACTAAGGTTTGAAGTTTTTCTTCACTGATTTAGAAACTTAGTAGTGAAAAATTGAATTTTTTCTTAGTAAAGTTAGTAAACCCAAAAAATAACTTAGTAGTGAAAAATTGAATTTTTTCTTCACTGATTTAGTAACCCAATTCATTTTTTTTCAGAACTACAATTAAAAATGTCTGTAAATTCAAAAAATAACCTACTAGTGAAAAATTGAATTTTTTTTTCACTGGTTTAGAAAGTAGGGTTTTGAAGAAGCGGTGGTTTAGACAATAAAAAACTGACGTAAAAAGATAATGGAATTGAGCAGAATCTTTAAAATTTTATTTATTTTAGGGGGCTACTAAGTAATTATCTGTGTTGAAATAGAATTTCCCTATATTTTTTATAACTAGTTATTTTGCTTTGCTATGAACGTTAAACAAAATATTGATAAAAAATTCTTTCTTTCCCCTCTTTTCACGTGCAACAATTCAGTCTTTTTAATTAGCATGGCTCATATGGATACAGCCATCCAACAGTGATACTTTTGCCACAAACATATGACTACACTGTCATTGTTAAGCATACTACACTTTGAAAACTACAAAAGACGGAAACTGATTGATTTTGCACTGGTTTAAAATAAAGTGAAACTGATGCTCTAATGCATTTTATACTCAAAAAAGGGGTATGAAAATGTTGCTAAAGGATTGTTTCAAAAAGAGCCTATGATCCAATGCAATAATGATAGTTTTGTATTTGATACATACTTCACGTATCATTTAATTGTGCAATTCAGGGTTCAAATATGCTAAAAAGGAAATATACTGAAAACTGTCTTCAATTCCAATGCAGACACAATAACCTTGTTCTTGCAAAATCAATTTTGAACACCATTTGATTACACGAATGTACCACATTGATAGTTTGGCAAACTCTTTAATGCATGTGATTACAGTCATTTAGAAAAATTTGAAGCTCATCCTTGGGCTCTTCAAGACATTATTTGTCCCAGTAGTATGGAAACTTTGTCTTGCCTGCATAATGAGGCATATCCCAATCATCATAGATGAACCTGCGTAAAAAACAAGGTACCATCCATTTGATCTTCATTCTCTTATATATGAAGAAAAAAAAATGAACAATTTTACCATTATTTTGGCAACTGTTTCAGCACTAGTGCTAGGCAATACCATAAATGTTAGTGCAAGTGAAATGTATATATATTTATGTGTGGGTGCATGTATGTATGGCTGGTGAAAAAGATAGTACTTTCTTTGCAGCAAATGCTGTTATCATGCTTCCAGGAAGCCATTTGTTTATTACTGTAATGATATGTTATTATAAATATTTATTTATAATTTTACCATAAATGTTGTCATCATTTTTTGTTATAACTACAATTACCACTGTTATCATTGACATTAATATTATACCTAGTAATTTTTCCGTTATTATAGTTATTATTAACAATGTTTTTATTAGTACCATATTAATTTTTTACAATATCGTGATGTTTTAAATAGTTAAATAATGCTAGTTTGAACACATTATGATATGGCATACATGTACAAATAATTAAGAGCATTGACACGAAAATTATGGTTCAGAAATAAAACCAATTTTTATTGAGCAATAAAAGTTTTCTTACAATAAGTTCCATCGTAGATTGCGCTGCAAATTGGTACAATGTTCATTAATCCAATTAGTACAAAGTTTAACTTGTCATTAAGTCATGTATATGAACAATTACAATTTTAACATGTTAAATGTTCTCATAAATAATGTATAGTAGCTTAGACATTCATTACTTACATTTCATGCATCCAATCCAATTCATGTATAGGAAGCATATGCAGTTATGATTAAAAAGAGTAATATTATTCATATATACGTATATGAATCAAGCATAACAAAATAAGAATCGTGTGAGCACTCAACATAGGCAGATGCATAATATGGGATAATAAATGATAAAAGCTCGTTCCAACCCACTCCTCCAATAAACTTGTTACCTAAAAATGAAACTAACAAAATTACTGCACCTCATAAACATAGAGGGAAGATTATGCACATAATATTCTTATTTTTAGCATATATCTGTACAACGAAATTGTTTATATAATGTTACTTAATGAAAGAATTTTCTAAAATACAATGCATACATGAAATTTAAAAGGGTTGAAATTATATCTCAAAGCATTTATGATATACCATTTTGTATTAGAAAAAAGTGCACTCATATATGTTTATAAAATTCAAAATCTAAAGATGACACAGCAGCGGAATAACGAAATGTATGAAACGGTGAAAGTAGCAATCGATGGAATGGAAAATACCGAATATCCCAAATTCGTTGATCCGAAGATACCGAATTCTAGCTATCTTCGTCACGTTGATCGCGCCACTACAAGGAACGGAAGCAATAGCAACGGCAATTAGCCGTTGGCGGCCGTTGCTAGCCGTTGCTATTTGCCGTTGCTAATAAGCTCGTTGCTACGAGCTCCAGCAACGGCAATAGCAACGGCTCCGTTGCCAATTTAGCAACGGCTAGCGACGACAAATTGTCCATGTGGAAACAGTTAGCTCCAACCGTTATCGTTCCGTGGCGTCGCGAACCGTTGCAAGCCTGGAACCAGATAGCCGTTGCTAGCCGTTATTAACCGTTGCAAGCCTGGAACCAGATAGCCGTTGCTAACCGTTGCAAGCCTGGAACTTTTCTGTTTTTCCAGCAGCTAGCTTTCACTCTTCCAACCTCCAAACCATTCCACAACACAACAATCACTTCCAAACCATCGTATACATTCCATTCCAACCATAATATAACCAAATACATCGCAAATAATCAAATAAAACACATATACATCAATAATCACGCAACTACATAATCAACTAACACAAATATTTCATCATCAACCAAACAAAATACATCTCAAATCATTCACACATAATATCCATCACCAACACCATAGGTACACAAAACACCAAACAAACTACAAAGCCCATCAACAAACATAAGTACACAAGTCCAACAAATATCCATTAAAACCACAAATCTTGCCAAAAAAAATTAACCATCAACAAAACATACCTACTCATCATCATCGTCGTCACCACAACCACCACCACCTGACCCTGGCATGGTCCCATGCTCTGAAACGAATGCGGCAATGCGCTCATCTATCTGCTGAGACAAGAAGCTCTGTCGCCAATCATTTATCTCGTCCAGCTGTCGTTGCATCTGGGCTATCTCCTCTTCGGCCATAGATTTCTTGTAAGCCCTCTGGAAGTTAAGAGCCTGTAAAAACGATAAAACAATCTAGTTCTAAGGTCAACATCATCTTTCCAATACAACATACAACCTTTTATACATGTATCTATCTTTTGGTATGGCAATCCAAAAGCAGACATAAGTTTTTTCACTTTATAATGACTATCGCACATCAAATTATTAGGTGGCATGTGTCGTTTTGCAGCTTGTACAACTGCTGTAAATCCAGCTTCTGTAAGGTTGAATTTTGATTTCATAGTGATGTATTCGGCGGTTACGGATAATTCGGTTCCGTTTTTACAACCATTCCACAAGGGCCTCTTAGCAGAATCCAATAAATCATTAATTTTTTTAGCTTGCGCGGTTGGTTCTTCTTCAACGTTATCATTGTCATCATCGCCCTGATCAATGGTAGGAAACATCGACCGTGCTGCATCTTGCACCATATTTTCTATTGGATTCGTCATAATATTATCGTCCTCTAACACTACAGGATTAGGTGTACGTTCAACAAGTTCACCATGACGATCCCATAAGTAATAATTCGGCACAAAACCAAATTTATACAGATGTACTTCTATTACATCTGATTTCCAATGCTTTAAATGTTTGCACTTACTACACGGACAACGAATTTCATCGTTATTCCGATTATTAGATTTAGCGAATCTAATAAATTCATGTACACCGTTACAGAAATGTTCTTTTATTGATCATTTCATACCAGTTCGGACTTCATACATCCAACCACGATCGAGAAAATAATCGAACATTTTTCCTGATTTGATAAAATATGTTAGAAGATTCAACTAAACACTTCACTTCATATTATACAGTATTTTACGATTGATTTATAATTTTTCATTAAATCAACTATTTAACAATTGAAAAATATTTCATAATTCATTGACGG
Source organism: Allium fistulosum (assembly GCA_030737815.1). Classification (NCBI taxonomy): domain Eukaryota; kingdom Viridiplantae; phylum Streptophyta; class Magnoliopsida; order Asparagales; family Amaryllidaceae; genus Allium; species Allium fistulosum. The sequence continues at coordinate 98,025,924 of CM060906.1, read as the reverse complement.
CCGGTCATCCTACTTCCCATTACAAACACAATATCGTAATTACATTTTATAAATCATTTCAGGTTAAACGATTCAACAAAATTTCGGCAGCACTTCCCTTTATTCCCTGTATCGTACACAAAATGCGTGTACACAGGGAACAAAAAGGAAGTGCCACCAAAATTTTGTAAATCGTTTAAACTGAAATGATTTACAAAATGTGATTACTTTATTGTGTTTGTAACTTGTCCAAATACTAGGACAAATCCAACAAATATTGTATCAGATGAATATAAATATCCGTTCTTAGAAAAAACGAATATCCATATAACGATCATATACAACACTTGTCAAACGGGGCCAAAATATATCTCTAAGGGATTTACAGAAATAAAACATATTTTCTAATTATTCTTCTAACAACTACAAAATATTTTATAATTAATTAATTCATTATATTTTAACTTTCACTGAATAATTAGCTCATTGTTATTACGCTCATTTCAAAATTTTATAATTCATTCAACGAATTATACTTATTTTAAACTATGATAACAATTATAATTAGCACTTCTGAATTAAATTATCGTTAACTGTACCAATCTATCATGATATCTATTAATTTCTATACAATTAACTTTGGCGTAAACTATACACACTATTTTAAATAAAAACAAATATTGTCATAAACTTAAATATCAACAAGCATGTTCATCAATAATATACACTAATTTTAAAATCAAACCACCAATCAAAATCAACTAATACAAATATTACCATAACTAATACGTCGCATTAATCATCATTTTCAACATAATGATAAACTAATTTAACTTCCACCTAACTTAAAACACTATAATCATCCAATATCACTATAAATAAATCACTATAATCATCATCCAATATCACTATGATCAACTAATACAATTATTTTCGAAATTAGGGTTTTCCAATTAATCCTAAATTAAACCTAAATCAAAGCCAAATCAAGTTTAGAAGATATACCAGCGAGTTTTTGAGGTGTTTGAGCGACGTGGAGGCAACGAGCAACGGCTGGAGTCGGAGAGGCGGCGGATTGAGACGGGGAGGAGGATTTGGGGAGGAAGTTTGGGTTGGTGGGAAATGAGAAATCTGTTCGCGGTTTACAGATCTGTAGTCGCGATCTGCAACGGCTAACAACGACCGCTTTTTTTAGTCGTTGCCAGCCGTTGCAACCTTCCGACACAAAATGGAGCCTTTTCTTGTAGTGCGCACGATGCCGTGAAAGAAGATCTACAATTCTTCAAGCGTTGATCAAGCGCACTTGATACCGCGAATTGGCTTCAACGATCGTTGATTCGAGTGCACTCGAATAACCGAAAGTGGAGATAGGAGATTACACTCAACTACCAATTTAATGAAGGCACAAAGCTAACAAACAAAAGTTTTATTCAAAATCAACTTCGTTACAAATGACCCACACTCCCTATTTATAGGGTTACAACTCACGCACTTCCATGACACAACACTTAGGTCGTAAACGACCTAACACTTGCGACCTAAAAACAAACACATCACATTACATCACAACACAACACAACACGCGACCTACGACCTTACATAGGTCGTTAACGACCTAAACAGAAACATCACACGACCTTACAACAAAGTGATTCAACATATATACAACACGAATACAACACATAACGACATAAGAAATACAACATGCGACCTACAACATACACGACCTAAGATTACAACACCACGCGGCATAAGCTTTAGTGACATGAGGAGAATCAGTTTCCAGAATGACTTATGCGACCTATAGGACGAGCGACTTAAGGAATTGAGCGACCTTGGCTTGAGCGACCTAAAATTGATGCGGCCTATGGTCGAGCGACTCATAGTAGGAGCGTAATAAGAGATACGGCAGCGACATAAAGAAGATAGTAACATAAGAAGGAGGGACATAACTTCTTGCGACCTAAGGAATAACATCTTCAGCGACCTATCATGAAGTGGTATATGTGAGCGACCTAACATAGGTCGTAGCTCGCTCGTACGTCCTGAGCGCCTTAAATCTTCTCGCGACCTAAGGACGGAAGGTCGTTCGCGACCTAAGTCAAACGGCATATTGTAGCGACCTATCTGCATATTGGAGCGATCTATCTTGTTAGGTCGTAACTCTTTAGGTCGTAGCACTTTAGGTCGTAGCTGGCAGATAGAGTTAGGTCACAACTCCTTTTCACGTGACTCGTTAGGTCGTGAGCGACCTAAGGAAAAGACTTTTAACTCGTTAATTCGCAACACTTTATCTCGTGACTCGTTAGGTCGTGAGCGACCTATGGAAAGACTTAGCTCGCATGACTTGCTTGGTCGGTCTTCATAGCTCTTTTGCGACCTAAAATGGCGCGACTTAGGGATTAAAGTGCTAGGTCGTAGCTCAGGTAAGTTAGCCCGTTGGCGACCTAAGAAACAGGAAGGTCGCGCTGCATCATCCTCCCCCTGTTGGAAGAAATTCGTCCTCGAATTTACGGTTTCTTCTTCTTCGAAAAGCTTATGTTCAAGGTACGGAATCAAATGTTGAATGTTAACAACATTAGCGGTAGGAAAATGATCCGGCAAGTTCAACTGACAGGTATTCTCAATAATTTCCTTCACAACTTCCAAACGACCAATCCTTCTAACTCCTAGCTTGTTGTAGGTTCCAAAAAGAAATCGATCAATGGAAAACACTACATACATAAAATATCCTTCCTTGCATTCAATGCTTCGTCGCTTAATCTCTGCTGATTGGTTATATTTCTCAGTTGCCTTAAGAAATCTTTCCTTTACAAATAATTAACAGTATTGACACGAAAATTATGGTTCAGAAATAAAACCAATTTTTATTGAGCAATAAAAGTTTTCTAATAATAAGTTCCATAGTAGATTGCGCTGCAAATTGGTACAATGTTCATTAATCCAATTAGTACAAAGTTTAACTTGTCATTATCTTGTCATTTTCATATACGAGGAATACTACATTATTATCGGTAAGAAGTCATGTATATGAACAATTACAATTTTAACATGTTAAATGTTTTCATAAATAATGTATAGTAGCTTAGATATTCATTACTTACATTTCATGCATCCAATCCAATTCATGTATAGAAAGCATATGCAGTTATGATTAAAAAGAGTAATATTATTCATATATACGTATATGAATCAAGCATAAAAAAATAAGAATCATGTGAGCACTCCACATAGGCAGATACATAATATGGGATACTAAATGATAAAAGCTCGTTCCAGCCCACTCCTCCAATAAACTTGTCACCTAAAAATGAAACTAACAAGATTACTGCACCTCATAAACATAAAGGGAAGATTATGCACATAATATTCTTGTTTTTAGCATATATCTAAACAATGAAATTGTTTATATAACGTTACTTAATGAAAGAATTTTCTAAAATACAATGCATACATGAAATTCAAAAGGGTTGAAATTATATCTCAAAGCATTTATGATCTACCATTTTGTATTGGAAATAAATGCACTCATGTTTATGAAATTCAAAATCTAAAGATGACATGGGTGTACAATTTTTTTAATATCAATGCAAATGTAGTCCAATATTGCAAAATCTAGCAAATTTATACTACTAAAATTGATGAAAATTTATTAAGTAGGCTTGAACTGATATTCCTGCCTCTTCTGCATATTTTTATTCATCTCTCCCCTCTTAATTTTTTATACTACTCTAATTTCTTCGCTTATTAGATTTTGATAAACTGATGTATTAGAGAGTAAAGAAAGAAATGATTTTATTGTATTGATCAGAAATAGAATACAATGTATTGATACAGTTCAGTTTATATAAAGAATACAAGTACTGGGTGAACTGGCTTGTTTAGAAACAAAGCCCAGGCCCATTTAAGTAATATGTTGTATTACTTCAGAGAGCAGTATGCGAACAGATCATATTCTAACTCGCCCCCTCAAACCAATATTAGGGTTATTCTCATGGCAGCTTCTCCTTGCGCCGCCTCAAGTAAACGATGATTTTTACTTCGATCTAGAGTGAAATTGTATAGTTCTGAGAGATTCCATCATTATAGTATGCTCCTTCAAGCAGATTTGAGTGATTTCGCTGATCTGGACATCGGTTCTGGTGATGGGTCTGCTGTTGTTTGTGTTAAAGCTCTTGACTTTTGTCGATTGAACTCTATGGCTTCTTCAGTTGAGTTTGTGAGAGTCGTAGCCACCTTTAATTCTTCTCTAAATCTGATGAAGCTTTGCTTTAACAGAGCTTTGGTAAGTGTATCGGCTCTTTGGTAAGCTGATGGTAAGTGATTTACTTGCAAGTTCCCTTTTTGTATTTGTTCTCTGACGAAGTATAGATCTATTTCTATATGTTTCGTTCTTAAGTGTAGTATCGAGTTTGCTGACATATATATTGTACTTTGGTTGTCGCACCATAATGTTGGTTTGGCTTGTGATTTGATGTTTAGCTCATGTAGTAAAGACTGTATCCACATGATCTCTGCAGTTGCACTTGCAACGTTTCTGTATTCAGCCTCGGTGCTGGATCTTGAGATTACTGGTTGTTTCTTTGAACACCACGACACTGGATTGTCTCCTATATATATGCAGTACCCTGTAGTTGATCTACGATCATCTGGATTGGTTCCCCAATCTGCATTAGTATATCCAGTTATGTTTAGATTGTTGCTTTTCTTCATTAGGAGTCCATAGTCTGCCGTTCCCTTTATGTATCTCAGTATTCTTTTTACTGCTTTCCAGTGATCATCTTTTGGTTCCTACATAAATTGGAAAACTTTGTTAACACTGAAAGATATGTCTGGCCTTGTAATAGTTAAGTATTGTAAAGCACCAACAATATTTCTGTATTGTTTAGTGTTAGTTATGTATTCTCCCCTGTTTTTAGATAAGTATTGATGGCTTATCATTGGAGTAGGCTGAGGCTTGGCATTGTCCATCTTGGTCTTTTCCAATAGCTCTAGAATATATTTTTTCTGACTGAGGATAATCTCTGACTTTGATTTCCTCTTCACCTCTATGCCTAAGAAATAGTTTAGCAAGCCCAAATCTTTGATGGAGAATTCATTGTGTAGATATTGAGCAAAACTTAGAATAATTCTTATAGTGGTTGGCTTGACAACAGGAGAAAAGGTTTCATTAAAATCAAACCCATATTATTGTATGTAGCCTTTTGCTACCAGTCTTTCTTTGTATCTTGACACTGTTCCATCAGGATTCTTTTTTAATTTGTATGTCCATTTGCACCCTATGATGTTTTTATTATCTGGTGGGTGTACAAGTTCCCATGTATTATTCTTTATCAATGCATTATATTCTTCATCTATTGTTGCCTTCCAGTTATTGTCCTTTTCAGCTTGCTCAAAATTTTATGGTTCCTCTAGATTTGATGCAGCTGTGTATAGTTTTGGTTTAAAGATTCCACTTTTTGACCTTGTAATCATTGGATGACTAGCTCTGTCCTGTGGTGATACATCTGTACTTGTTTGATTGTTGTTATCTTCTGATTGTAATGGTATGCTTTCAGCTTCTATTTATCAACTGATTCTGTTTGATGTCTTGAATATGCAGGAGTTTGACTGAGATAGCTGGGTGAGTTTGATGATTCATGACCTGGTTGGCTTGACATTGTGAGTTGTGGATCATGACCCTCAGCAGTCCTTGCAATCTCCTTAGGATGGAGATCATCACTGTAGACAGGTATACTAGGTACATAATTCTTTGGATTATGTATCTTTTGAGTTGTTTTAGTACCTGTACTTTTAAAAGGAAAAACATGCTCATTGAACACAACATGTCTACTAGTTATAACTTTGCCACTTTCATCTAGACATTTGTATCCTTTTTGATTTGACACATATCCTATAAAGGTACATGGTTTGGCCCTGAAACACAACTTATTGTTGTTGTATGGTCTTATGTGGGGAAAGCACAAACATCCAAACATTTTTAAACTCTGATAGTCTGGCTTAACACATAATAGCTTTTCTACTGGACTGATTCCTTTAAGAATTTTTGTGGGTAATTTGTTAATCAAATACACAGCAGTATTAAAGGAATCAGGCCAGAACTTTAGTGGTAATGATGCTTGAGCAAGCAGTGTTAGTCCTGTTTCGACTATGTGTTTGTGCTTTCTTTCTATTAGACCATTTTGTTTAGATGTATAGGGACATGTGATTCTGTGTACAATTCCCTTTTTAGCAAAGTAATTTCTAAGGGTTTTGTACTCAGTACCACCATCTGACTGAATAATTTTAACTTGATTGCCAGTTTTCTTTTCAGCTAATGATATGAAATGTATTACTGCATTATATGCTTCTGATTTAGCCTTTAGAAAATAAATCCATGTATATCTAGAATAAGCATCAATAAAAGATATGTAATATTTATAACCATGGTCAGAATAGATTGGGGGCAGGTCCTCATAAATCAGTTGCAATCAATTCTAAAGGTTTTGAATACTTGGTTAGTGAGTCATTGAAGGGTAACTTATGGCTTTTGCCCATTTGACAATATGTACATACATATGGTAAGGAAATATCATCAAGCACAATTTTATTTTTCTCAAGTACTTTCTTCATAACATTTGTGTTTGGGTGGCCAAGTTTGTAGTGCCACAAATCAAACACACTTCCCTTTTCTTTAGACTGACTCATTTCACCTATATTACAACACCTTTGATTTCTCTCAGACTTGCCACTGTTTTTAAGATTGAATCTGTATAATCCTTTGACTGCTTCACCCTGCAAAAGATTTTCATTAGTTAGTACGTCTTTAACTAAGCAGTAATCAGGATAAAATTCAAAGTATACATTATTGTCTTTTGCAAATTGTGACACACTCATAAGATTTTTCTTTATTTTTGGTACTCTCAACAAGTTGTTTAAATATAGTTGTCTTTTCCCATTAATACTCGTTCTTCCAGTATGAGTGATGTTGACTAACTCACCATTCCCAATGCATATGGACTGTTTACCTCTATATTCCTTATTTCCAAGGTTTAAATTGTCAAGATTATTTGTTATATGATTGGTTGCTCCTGAGTCTAGGTACCAGCCTTCATCACGTATGTGTTCTGATGTTGTGGTTGTGCTTTGATTGACTTCACCATTGTTGTTAGTGTCTGATTGTATTTGAGCCATATTAGCACCAGACTTTCCATTTCCTTGATTATTTGGATTTTGATTTGGTATGTAGTTGGCATTGAATCTAAAGTAGCACTTAACAGCAGTATGACCAATTTTCTCACAAATTTGACATTTAGGTTTGTTGTTGTTGTTATTCCATCTGCCGGCTCTACCTCTGGATCTGTTTGAGCTGCCTCCTCTTTGATAAGATTGACCTTGCTTGTTTTGATTCTGCCCTTTGTTTCTTGAGTTGGAGGCATAGTTGATTGACAGGTCTGTTTCTTGAGATCTTTTATGATCTATTCTTTCTTCATGTGCAAGAAGTGTGGCATGAACAAACTGTACAGGAGGTAAACTTGGTTGTGATGACACAATTGCAACAACTGCTTCATATTCCTCACTAAGTCCATTAAGGATACTTAGGACTTGCTCTGTTTCAGATACTTTGTGTCTCGTTGCTTCTAACATATTGCAGATTTTGTTGACTTGTGACAGATAATCTCTCATTGACTGATTTCCTTTAGTAATATTTTGCAGCTGTCTTTTGTAGTGCATGATTTTAGCAGCAGACTGAGTGTTGAATATTCTTTCAACAGTGATCCATATATCATTTGCTGATTTGCACCCTATAACTTGTGACAGTAATTTTGTGTCAATTAATGATAGGAGCCAAGAACTTATCAGTCTATCTTGCCTGTAAAATTTTGTGTATTCTTCATTACGGATCATCTTATTTTGTGAATCAGTGATGAATTTTGGAGGAGTTGGAATTGAGCCAAGAATAAATTCTTCTAGTCCATATCCTTGCATTGCTGTTTCAACTTGTAATTTCCATAAGAGATAGTTGTCTTCCTCTAGATGCACAATGATTAGCTTGCTTTGAGGACTGATGACTGTTTTGATCAACTTCTCTGTTGCATCAGTGAACTGTTGTGGATTGTTGGTGTTGTCTGAAGTTGCTGAAGCATTATCTCCTTCAGCCATGATTAAGAATTACGATGACTGGTGCAAGAAATCGATAACTCAGAAGGTTTACAAATTCAAGATCTCTCTGTTACAGACAAGAACAGGTTAGTTCCAGCCAAGATTTAGATGATGAGTTTGTTCCGATAAATCTTGGCACAGCAATTGCTTTCTTTAAGTCTTTGACAGCTTTCTTGAATTGATTTTCTGATTTTCTGAACTTTCTTGCAAAGAATTTGCTTAACTTTTGATGAAAAGCTTGTTGCAATCAGAAATCTAAATGATTTCCTGGTATGGTACCTGTTTTTCACAAACAATGCAAATTCTATAATTAACCCAAATGATGAGATATAACCTGATGGGTTAACATGCCTTCAAATGATGATATCTTTCTAATGAAGAATTGTATTGAGATTACTGTCGTTAGGCTTCTAAGGATTGCTTTGAATTCAAATGTTGATGTTGTTGCCGCAAGGCTTGTGTGGCTCCGATACCATATTAGATTTTGATAAACTAATGTATTAGAGAGTAAAGAAAGAAATGATTTTATTGTATTGATCAGAAATAGAATACAATGTATTGATACAGTTCAGTTTATATAAAGAATACAAGTACTGGGTGAACTGGGTTGTTTAGAAACAAAGCCCAGGCCCATTTAAGTAATATGTTGTATTACTTCAGAGAGCAGTATGCGAACAGATCATATTCTAACTTCGCCCCCTTCTTCATTTTTTTTAGCAGCACCTCCATCTTCATATTAGTAACCATATTTGGGCATTTTCATTTTCCTTAACAGCACCCCTTCTTCATGAGTACAGAAACTATTTTAGATTACTAATATATCTGAGAAATGTAACAAATCCATTTAACTAAACAATATGTTAACTGGAGAAACTAATTGTTTGAATTCATATTACCATTTATCCTTTTAAAAACGTTATTTAATTTTTTAGTTACATGTAATAGTGCAGTTTAATTATTGTAGAGAAAAGGCAGGACGGTTAAAAGGTATAATGTGTTGGTGCTTATTTGTAGAACTGAAAATAGATAAAATCTATTATAAAGGATTTTGTTGGATTAGTAACCAGATGCCTTATTGTCCTAAATGTAGATCGATAGTTCTTTTTTTTGGTTATTATGTTGTTTTTTTATTAGAAGGTGATTACAGCATAGTCAATGTATCATGTTCCATGTATATGTCTGGTTAAGTAATAAGCTTATTTTTCTGTAGTATATTGTTTTTTTGTGTGTATATCATGTACGACAGCCATTGTCATTATTTAGTTAAATATAGGACTGTAATGGTAATGATTACCGTTATCGTTTTTCAAATACCATTACCATACCATTTTTACCGGTATACTAAAATTGCTTACCATTACCATTAACAATTTGCTGGAATATCGAAGAGCGATATACCGATAAACTGGTGACCATTAAACTAGTAACAGTAAATTGCCATTTCTCAAAAAAAATCATTAACTTAACATGTTTTTGCACTACAATAATGTTCATTATACAATTTATAGTGTTACTTACTAAAAGACGTCAATAAAAAATAAAAAAAGTGGAGTTAGCATTATTTGATCTGAATTACTGAAATAAATGTACTCAGTTGTTTGGTTCTAAATACATGTAATAAAGCGTATTACATAAATATCAATGTGTTATAAATTTTTTGATAAATTTACCATTACTCCTGATTCTGAAAAGAATATTATTGATAATTTACCGCAATATATATTAAGTTTACCTTTACTGCACTGATTAAACTGTTATACCGATTTGCTTAAAAACGGTAACCGAATGATTGATAATGGTATGGTAGTGGTAAATTTACGTTACCATATAAACACTAGTTAAATATTTTGAATAGTTAATGCTTAGTAATAGTAATGACCTTGTTAGAATCTTTTTCTTTTTCCTTTTTTTACCACTAAAAGAAACAAGGTCCAAAGCCCAGAAGTCCATAATAATACAACAATCATTTTTTTAATGTTTTATATATTATATAGTATTATTTTTTAAAATTTAAAATTTTAATTTTTTAATTACATTTATACATTTTATTGTTTCTTTAACCATAATTCATTTTAATTATCTTTTATACATTTTACGGATTGGCATTATGAATATAATACTAAATTTTTAGGTTATTGTTTTTTACCGTGATGGTTGATCATCCTACTTTTCATTACAAACACAATAGTAATTATATTTCGTAAATCATTTCATTTTAAACGAGTCAATAAAATTTCGGCAGCACTTCCCCGGTGTTTATATCGTACACAAATGCGCGTATATTTCTTTCTTTTTTTTGACAATGAATATATATATATGAAGGAGAAAAAAAATGCCTTTCTCCGGTGGCTTACAAAAAGGACATGACAAAAAGAGAACGAATATCACCCCAAACCACACAGAAAAGGAAATACAAGCCCAAAAAACAAAAGGAAAGAGAGGAAAAAAACAGCACAGATAGCTAGAAACCCCGAAGCCACAACCGCAAAAGAGAAAAAATCAACCACCTCAACCACCAACAATCCCGCCTAAACCAAAGAGGTAAGGCCAGTCCACCATCGAAACAACCAACCCAAACCAGAAGAGATAGAGCCTCAAAAGGAAACAGGACCCAGAAATAGCCGACCACAACACCCAGCAACAAAGCCCAAGGAGAAGCAGAAGCAAAGCCAGCCGCATTAACAGACTCCTCTAAGCCGGGGAAAGCCCAAAAGAAGCAGAACATACTGGATGAGCTCCGGATAAATCCGCCGCCCATCTGACATCGTCATCGAGCTCCGGCAAAGCCACCACCCAATGATGATGTCAAAGTATGTCGGGCATACCAGAAGAAGGCAGAAGGATGCCGAGAACCACAAAAGCGCCTGCTAGACCCAAGCAAAACTCAAAGGGAAGGAGCAATCACTAGGACCGCATGGATACCCAAAAAAGAAGTACAAGACAGCCAGCATAGAGTCACAGCCTGTAAATCCAGAACCTGAAACAGTAGCAACCTCATGAGCCTGAAAAAGGGGGGGAGGACGGGATAGGGAAGACTTCCCGTCCCAGGAATGGGCCTCAACCTATACCAGCTCTAGCGGTCGCTCGCACGCAGTGGATGGAAAAAAGGTCCACCAACCGCTCAGAGCGGGAGCTAATAGGACCCTTGAAAGGTCTACCATGAAAGCGAGGGAAACATCATTACTGACACACCGAGTGATGGAAGGAGGGTCCATAGGGGATTCGTCGAAAATTGCCTTATTCCGTGCACACCAGAGGTGCTAGCAGATCAGGCAAGGGATCAGGCGATAGAGAATCGACCGGATCGATTTACCAGAGTTCCCGTTCCACCAGGTTCTCTGTAAATCAGAAGGAGAGGAGTAAATACCTCGGATACCAATCAGATTTCCGAAGTAGTTCCATCATGACCTTGCCGTGAAGCCGAAAAAGAGCAGATGACCCAAAGATTCAGTATCCCCGTTACTGCAGCACCTGCAACGAGATACCGTAGGAATACCAATCTTCTGAAGGTTGACATCAAGCGGCAACCCATCATGAAGAGTTCTCCACATAAAAATAGAGACTTTTGGAGGAATCCGCGAGTCCCAGATATAGGAGAACAAAGGAAGAGCCGGAGACGGAGATCGAAAAGAATTCCAGGCTTTGGAGATAGAGAAAGAGCCCCCGTCCCAACCAGCCAGACCACCATGAGAATCAGCAAACAACTTCACCGATTGCATGTGTTTCCATGTCTCACTAGCGAAAGAAGGAGAACCGGTAAAACCCACGCTTGCAAGACTGCGATATTTAATGTGTAGGAACGACGCCCAAAGGGATTCGTTAGCTCCGAATCGGTACCACAGCTTGCAAGCGAAAGCCACACAAAGGTCCTTAGGGATGCATAAGCCTAGGCCTCCTTCCCCCTTGGGACAGCAAACCACATCCCAAGAGACCCAATGATGACGGAGGGAGCACTCCTTGGATCCCCAGAAGAAGGACGAGGCCAAGGATTGGAAGGACCGAAAGAAAGATGAGGTAGGAGTCATCGCAACGAAAATATGAGAACCCATCGATCCTAAGACCGATTTGATGAGAACCAGACGACCAGCTTGCGAGAGGAGGGAAGCATTCCAATGGATAATCTTCCCTCTTACTTTGTCGGTTAAAGGATCGAAAATAGCGTTGAGTTTCCTACCTCTATAAAGAACAATACCAAGGTAAGGAATCGGGAGAGAGGATTCCCTGAACCCGGTAAAGGTCTCTAACCAAGAAGCCCTGGCAGGCGACATGTCCTTCGCATGGACGAAACAGCTCTTGGAAGCATTGACGAGCTGACCCGAGCATCTCTCGTAGAGTTGAATGAAGCGAATCAGCCGACGAACAGAAGTTCGATTGCCATTGGAGAAGATGACAATATCATCCGCAAAGGACAAGGATGAGATAAGAGGACACCCCCTAGGCAGCCCGAATCTATGGATCTGACCATAAATCGATAGGGTATGAAGACCGCGGATGAAAGCAGCTGCAATCACGAACAGAGAGGGAGACAGAGGGTCGCCCTGACGTAAACCCCTTCCCGCCTTGAAGAAACCATTAGCCGCTCCGTTGATGAGGACGGAGAACCAGCAGTTAGAAATGAGCCTCCAAACCAAGTCAATAAGGGTTTCCGGGAACCCAAAAGCCCGAAGAATCTTGATAACGAAGAACCAAGACATACGGTCGTATGCCTTAGCCATATCAAGCTTGAAAACAACATTAGAGCCCCTAACCTTACGATCGATCTGGGAGATCAATTCTTGAGCTAAGAGAACGTTATCAGTGATTAAACGGCCTTCGACAAAGCCCGCTTGAGACGAAGAAATGATACAATCCATGAGCGGGGCCAGGCGATTGGCCAGAACCTTTGAAATAACCTTATTAGAAAAATTACACAAGTTGATAGGGCGAAAATCCATGCAAGAACGAGGATTGTCACATTTAGGAATAAGGATCAAATTGGTGGAAGTCCAACTACGGGGGATGTCTCCACCAGAGAAGAAGAATTGGATCGCGAGACAAAAATCAGCTTGAATGATAGGCCAAACACTCCTAAAAAAGACACCGTTGAAGCTATCAGGCCCGCTAGCGCTGTCCTTGCTAAGAGCGAAAACACAGGCACGAATCTCATCCGTGGTCGGAGGATCCGCCAAAGCGGAACCATCCTCCTGAGAAATCAACCGGGGGATGAAGGGAAGAAGGTTTGGATCAGAATCCGAAGTTGATGGAGAGCCCAGAAAAGATTGGAAGTGAGAAAGAATGGTCTCTTTGACTTCAGCAGGGGTGGAGGCCAAAGATTGGTCCGATTTAAGAATCTCGCGAATAGACAGAATAGAGTTCTTCTTACGAATAGAAGAATGAAAGAATTTGGAGTTCGTATCACCATCAACAACCCATTTGACTCTCGCCTTTTGGCGAAGATAGGAGTTCTCGACACGAAGCTCCGAAGAGTAGGCCAGTTGGGCAAAAGCCCAAGCTTCCTTGTTAGAGGCAGACGGATCCTCATCGAACAAGGATTCGTTTATAATAAGGGATTCTTCAGCCGACCTAACACGGTCGAAGATGTTCTTGAAAACTTGGACGTTCCAGGACTTGAGACAATCCTTGAGACGTTTCAGTTTCCTGGTGAAAACAACCATGGGGGAGCCAGACAATGGCGAATTCCATGATTCCTCCACCACTTGGTAGAACGAATGATGTGATCTCCACATACTCTGAAACCGGAAAGAGGAAGGACCAGAGATAGAGTGGGGAGCACAGAACAGCACCATCGGAGCATGATCAGAAAAGGTCCGATGAAGATGAGAAATAGAGAAAGAAAAAGGGAGTTGGAACCAACCTTCCGACCCAAAGACTCTGTCCAACCTAGAGAGGATACAGTTTGGCCCCTCCTGATTATTGGACCAGGTGAAAGCAGAGCCGTAGAAGGGGACTTCGGACAGTCCCGAGCTGATGATGAAGGAGTTGAAATCCACCACCGCCGAGCAGTTAATGGCGGCCCCTCCATGTTTTTCATTCTGGCAAGCGACAACGTTAAAGTCACCCCCCAGAACAGAACACGAGAAACCCAAATCAGATAGCGAAAGGATGTCAGACCAGAGAGAAAGCCTTTCGATCCGGTCGCATTTGGCGTAGACCGCCGAGAAAAGAAAAGGATGAGCGAGATGAGGAGCAGAGCAGGCCACAGAGAGAAGCTGTGACGAGTCAAAAATAGGGTGAGCCACAAGGTCTTTGGACTATAAAATCCAAATCTTGCCCGAAACATTGGAAGCACCACCGCCAAAACCAAGTGAAAGGACGGAATTGGTTAAATCTCCTGGGCCCACAAAAGGTTCCAATAGAGCAACCAAGCAGACAGAATGCTTCCGAACGATGTGTTTCAGCCTAGCTGAAGACGCTTCGTTCCCTATACCCCGAACAAATGCGCGTATATAGGGAACAAAAAGGAAGTGCTGCCGAAATTTTTTGAACCATTTAAAATGAAATAATTTACAAAATGTAATTATTTTATTGTGTTTATAACTTGTCCAATACAGAGACAAATCCAAAAAATAATGTATCAAATGAATATAGATGTCCGTTCTGTGACAAAAACAAATATCCATGTAACGTTCATATACAATACTTGTTGGACGAGGCTAAAAACTCTCTAAGGGGTTTATAAAAAATAAAGCACGTGTTCGACATTGTAGAAAACACATATACTAAATCATGCTCATCTACCCTAATTAACTCAAGCTAGCTCTAATGCGCATATGCACTAATTAATCAATGTATATACACTAACATACAATAAACAAATTAATGTTTTTGACATTTAGATGATAATATTGTAATTAGCATTCAATGGGGTATAGTAAACAATCAATGTGGTATTATAAACAACTAGAATAACAAATAAACCCTAATTTAACTAATCAAAAGTTATTAGGGTTTAGGAATAAAACCTGATTGGAGATTGATGAAGGGTCTAGGTTTGTCCAGAGTGGAGAATGATGAAGTTGGAGATGATCGGGGAGGCACAGGGACCAGCCGACGACGGGGAGGAGGTGATGGAGTTAGGGATTTGGTGAATTTAGGAGGGTAAGGAGATAATGAATCAAGTATCAGATTGCTGGCTGTATACACGCTAATTTCTGATGGCTCTCGATTGCCAATAACTGAATATTTACGTCGGTTTTCGACAGTTTACCACGGCCACTATATTTTATTTACGTATAAGCCACTGAGATCATTAGCCATCGGTAGCCGTCGGAAATACCTATCGACGGTCGTCGGAAGCTTCCGCCGCTATTTATTGTTGTTCTAATAGTGAAAAAAAAAGAAAATCGTCTGTCTTCTTTGTAAAAATGAATCAGAAAACAAAGAACATTTATTTTTTGATTATGAATATTGAAAGCATATGTGGTTTACAGCCAAAACAAAGTTAAAGATAAATCAACATCAAGCAGTGCAAAATATCAGGGAAAGCATTCAATACATCTAACAGAACTTCAAAGCAAAATCAAAAGAGTTCACGAAAGCATATATAATTCTAACAACAACAATATTTCATATTCGGAAAGAGAGAAACTTGAGACTGCATACAAAAAGAGAAACATAATGCATGCAACTATGGAAAATAATTGAATCAAAAAGCTAGGTACTTCTCAAAAAGTTCAAAAGGCAATCCATGCTTTCAGACAATTCAAATCAGGATATATGGAAAATAGACTACTATGAAGCAATAATGGAAGCTTTCTTACAAAGTGGGAAAGCCAATTCTGACATTTACCATGACCAACTATTTCACCACAGTGGCAATCACTGGATAAGAGAGTCAAGAAGTTAAAGTGGAACCAATCTCGAGAGCACATCTACTGAACGCGACTGATTCTGTCATCAAATCAAGAGTCATTCCTGCAAGGGAAGTAAACATGCAATTAATAATTATTAATCAAATTATGAATTAATTAAAAATGCTATTCAACCCCTTTTCTTACCTAATTTGAGCAGAGACTTCCGCTCACACAGCAATATGGCAGAAGAGATTCAATCCCTACAACAAAAAAGAATGTTGCAACTTGGCATCAATAATCAAAGAATAAGTGATGGCATTTTCAGAAGCAAGATCAATGATTGTATTGTAGGGAAATCTTGGGCTTTCCCACTTCGTGAAGTTAAGATAGGCACTTTAAGATTAAAAGTACTAATGGTAGCACAAGAGTTTATAATTCTCCAATATGGAGATTCATCCACTATACCAAAGAATAGTAGGATTACAAGAATATGATTACAAAAGCAACTCACACTCGGTGGCTCACTCAAGCTTGAGGATAAAGAGACTTCCCAAGCTATCTCTCTTTTTCTCTCAAAGAGGCTCTCTTTTATAATTCTTGGGTATTTCTTTTTTTATTGATGATTAAGAATGAAGGCTCCTACCCCTATTTATACTACTTAACCTCCATAATGAATGGTGGAGATTACTTGTATCCAAGGGTGGAGATTGATTCTCTAGAATGCTCCACACTCTCTAGGAATCTATACACTCTTTCATTCCCTTCTACATCCTTTCATACTCTTTCGTAAGGTTCCGGAAGGTTCCACACATCTCCAGAATATTCTAGAAGGTTCCACACTCTTCCACAAGCTTCTAGAGAGTTCTCCGGAATTTTTTAGAAAATTCTATACTTTTCTAGAAAGATCTGGAATTTTCTATAAACGTTCCAATTAAGTAGGGATCCCAACAAATATATCACTTATCTGCTAGGGATAAAGGCGAAAGCAGCAAGCTTTGAGATCAAGAGAAGCTTACTACAATCGAACATGAATCTTTGGATTACTTCAGAGGAAGCTCTTCAGAGCAAAGTAGCAAGCTTCGAGAGCAAGAGAAGCTAACTTCAACCGAACATGAATTTCAAGATAAAATCATAGAAAGCTCATTAGAACCACAAACCATGAGAAATAAAAACAACAAGGAGAGGACTTGGAGTCCTTCATGAAGCAAGATTTAAACTGGCAAATTGGAAAATCGAATGATTAGCCCCGATTTGTTTAACCCTAGTTTTTTCGAGATAAGTTTCTTTTCCATTCAGATTTAGAAGTGAGAACAACAAGGATCGGCTAGGGTTTGTAGTATGCGCTATAAAATACAGGTAATACATACCCGATCATGTTTGGGCCTTGGGCTTATTTTACCAACTTTCTAAAAAAACATATGAAAAAAATGCATGCGCAAGAATCTAATTTATATAAATTATTACGTATGAATGTGTTTTGGTCTTTTTAGTTAATAATAAGGACTTGTCGTACACATCCCCATTACTACTCAGACTTTGTTCTTCTAGCTGAAAACAAATGGTTGTCTGTCCTTGTGGAAAATGGGAAAATGGTTGAAGATTGTACTTCATACAATTTTTCTATGTTTCGTGTTACTATAACCATATACTATTATAAATATTTATTTATAGTATTATTATAACTGTTATTGTCGTTATTCAGTTATAATTACAATTAATATCATTATTATTAGCATTAGTTATCATTGCCGCTAGTAACTCACTACTAGAAAAGTGTTAAATAACGATAGGGTGGGGCGACGGCTTCCGACGGCGATTTTCCGACGGGCCGTCGGTGGCCGTCGGAAAATCGCGAACATCATGCTCCAACCGAGCCTCTTCTTCCTCATTTCAGCATACGAAAAAAAGTTCCCCAAATTTCCAAATCCACTCCCCCAAGCCTCCAATCACTAATTTCGTATTTTTGCATCCTCCCCGGCTACGTATTCAACCTCTCTTGCTTTCTAGCTCAGGTATAATCTCTTATTTTCGCGAAAAATTCAATTTTTACCCTATTTCTAGATTTGCATAAGTTGATAAATTAGGGCTAATTGATGATAAATTGTTTCCAATAGTGTTATAATAGTTTCTTGCATTCAATGGTATACCTATTTCATCTTTTATCGTGAAATTGTAAAAAATATGTATAATTTGTGGTTGTTCGTGTATATGTAAATCGTTGTGTATGCCTTGATTCTACGATTGTATATGTGTGTAGCGCTGTTATCATTGTATTGTGTTAGTTGAAATAAGATAAAATGAATGCACGAGCTAGGAGTATTATATTGTACGTGCACGTATTGACTTATGCAAAAAAAAGCGTGAGTCTAAATTGTAATTGTGCGTATTGAAAAATGACAAAAATGTTAAACCAGCCTTAAGTTGATGTAATACATCGAATAAACATGTAACATCCCGAAATTTTTGAATTTGAAATTCGGTAAAATTGTTTGAACTTTTAAATTTAAATTGTGAAATTTCAAGAAAAAAAATAAATGTTGTTAATATTAATATTATAAAAATGTATAGAATTTAATGAATATTGATATTTAAGTCTAACTTAAATAATAATAATAATAATAATAAATAAAGAAAGGAACAAGTAGCAAACAAGAATTTGTTTTAAACAATAAAAACAAAGTATAAGGATATAAATGAAATGTTGATAATTAAACTATGAATAAATAAAATAAAATTTAAGAAAATATATATTGAAATAAAACCACATAATTATTAAATGTTAACAACTAAAACAAGTTTGCAAGAAAATATACAAAACCAGGTTTATACAAATAGTCATTTAACAAAGTAAAATAAAGAACAAGTTTTAGTACTTATAAAAAAAATAAAGATTAAACAACAAGATGACGAAAGTGTACAAAAATAAAACTAGTTGCTGTAAACCATAGCAATGTAAACAAATGAAGGAATATACAAACCAGGAAAATAAAGTATGCTAGCCTCAATATAAAAATAAAACAAAAGCCTGCAAAGTAAATACGGAAGTAAGTATCTTAATAGGAACATAAAATATAATAAGAAAATAGTACTTACTGGAAAACAAAAACAGAGCAGCCTTTATCAAAAGATAAGGCATGAACACGGCATGCTGTGGATTCACAAAGAAACATACCTTCATTAATGCTTGCATTTAATGCTGTTACTCTCCAGCATGGGTTAGTCAATATTAAAAGCAGTATTCTACCTACCTATACAAAGCAGTATGTACACCATCTTCATATATATAAACACCATAGTCTCTGCCTTATTTCGTTAAAACAAAACTGAGAAAAGAACAAAAATATAAAGGAGAGAAGAACATCACTTTATTTCAAAGTTGAAAAGCAGTTTACTGAAAAGGGAAAGAAGATCTGGGAAGATCAAAACTGCATCCTTTAAAATACAAAAATATAGTCTCTGTTCATCCATATTACAAAGTGAGTAAACATATCATTCTTTTTTTTAGCTTAAATTGATAATTAGTTCATGTACATCCTGTGATTTTTATGTATATTATGTTTGTGTTCTGAGATGCTAACTGGAAGCTTTGAGTTAAGTTTCTGGGCAAAGAGGTGTAGAGAACATTGATACTTCTTCCCTTAAATCAATTTAAACTTAGGGTTGTAAGTTAATTAAGGTTGCTTAACTGGAAACAATAAGTATGGAAATTTATTGGAAGTATATCAGTATCATATAAGATCTGTTTCATCAAGTTACAGTAGGAAGGAATCAAAGCTAAAAATTCGAATATCTTAATTTGTGAATTTGATCATATACCTTGATTACACACACCAAGTTAAGATTTTTAGTGTACGAATTAGAATTTTTAAGTGAGTATTTAAGGTACAATTAGAATATGAAATAAAATTACATTTTGGTCAATTGCAGCAGATTCAATTGATTTTAGTTGTTGAAATTCCGTATGTAGTAAGCTTGAACATGAATTAACCTTAGAAAAATACTAAAAAAATTTTCGAATGCATAGATTTTGGGTTTGGATCGAGAGTAGGGTTTAGTTCATATGTTTTTCGAAGCTCGGCATATCTTCGTTTTCATCATCATTTCGTGATCGAGCGCCTCGCGAGTTTGGGGAATGCTCAAACAAGGTCTAGCCGAGATGCGGGTGGAGCTACGTCGCCGCAGGTGGTCGGCGTTTTGGTGAGAAGTGTTCGTATATCTGGCTCGAGCAGATGGGTCGATTTTGATTCCAATTGTTTCGTGTTGATCTGGGTTCGTTTTCCGATTATCGAGTGGATTTGTGGGTTGTTGGTGGTGGCGCGAGTTGCTGGAGGGTCGCCGAACCACCGTGCACATGCACGGTGGCATGGTTGTGCAGCGATTTCGTGGGTTGCTTCAACCCCAGGGAATGTTCGAGTCGAAGAGGGAAATACTTCGGGTCTCTCTCGCGTTCGAGTGATATGGACTGCAGTGAGTAAGTTTTCGTTTAAACATAGCTAAATAAAATGGAAGAAAAGAAAAAAAGAAGAAGAAGATGCGTGAACGACCAAGGGATGTCTCGGGGAGGTGACGAGAAGAACCCGAGGGTAACTCGAGTGAAAAACCCTGTTTACTCGGGTTGTCTTGAAAATGGGTTAAGCCCAAATTATTAAAGTTTATAATGTCAAATTGAATAAAGTTGACCATTTTTAAGTTGAGAATTTGTTTAAGTAATCGACTAGGTATACATATATAAATGCTTATAAAACCTTAACTAATATTTAAATTAAGCATTTAATTTTAAGTTAATTAACATTAAAACTTTTAAAAATTAAAATAAATTGATTTCCAAACTGTAAAGCAGATCTTCAAACGATAATTAAAGTAAATAATTTATATTAATAAATGATTAACAATTTTTAAATTGAATCGATTTATAAACAATTAAGAGTTCAAATTTATTTGTAAATTAAGAAATTGTTATTCAGATAATTTAAAATCGACTAATCAAATTTGGCGGATAATTAAATAATAATTATGAAAACAATTAATCGAGTTAATCAAGATTTAATTTATTTATCCAAATTTAACCCTTGATTTTGAACATCACCACAAATAATTGTGTGGTAAATATATTTAAACCACATTGGAAAATAATTAAATATTGCTGTGCACTATATTAATATTTCTGTTCTGATAGTGATACTGTGTGATATAAATTGCCATGTACTGTATTGTGATTGTGCTTTGTTCTGTATTGGTGTGAAAACCCTGTTTGCCCGTAAAACGGCATTTAAACCTCGATGCGACATGGGGTCGGATTTCAGTAGTTATCCGAAACCCACATCGAATCTATGAAATTTTGTAAACAGCATATCCACAGTTTTTTGAAATTAACGCTCACTATTCGGGTTACCCATTCCGATATAGTGATACGTCGTATATGGATGGCATTTGAAGACCGGTGTTGAAGACCGGATATTTTCGAAAATGGAAGGACAACCTGTCGAACGTCTCTGCACCGAGTTGCTCCGGTATAGAGATTTATATCACTCTTTTGTGATGGGAAGTCCGGACGTGATTAGAAAATTATCCGGGTTTCCAAGGACTTCTTTGGAAGTGCCTTCGGTTCTGTTCGATCCCGGAATAGACTTGTATGGTTACATGTCTGACATTACACTTTGAGATATAAAGCCGATTTCTTTCAAATACATTTCTGTTGGTGGCGGAGAATTTATTCTCTTAGCTTAACACGCTTCTCTGAGACGTACGAGCTCAGAGGTTATGTAGTTGAAATTTATCAGCGTTATATTCCCAATCTGGTAATGTGACATGCTGAGTGTTGCTGTGTGATGATCAGTATTTGATCATTTGTGATATGATCATTTGTTTGATCATTTATCTTTGTGATCATAGGTTGATCATCTGTTGACCTAAAGCATGGCTTTGTGAAAAGCGTAGCTTTGTGGACGAGACTTCGTCGAACCTCACACCCCGGAATGGTCAAAACAAGAAAGATGCGGCAAGGTTATTGGGGGTAGCGCCCCTTAGGGTATGTTCATTTCCTTCTGGATAGAAGTGGTATCATGGTATGGAGCCCAGATACTTAACTTATGTGGATGTCGCAAGTATATATATATCTTACTTTGTGATTTGTTGCTGGGGCCCCGGTTAAAGGTTGGTTACAACCGGGAGATGGCATACTCGTGTTAGTAGTTACCCAGTTAGGGGTAACCCGGCCTTGTGTTGGCAGAGATCCGGTTTGGTTCTCGGGACGTCCTTCCAGAGGCGTTTCCATGTGGCATTGGGAAGTTCCTTGGCCTGACCATTGTTGGAAATCCAATTCCCAATACGAAATCCTGTACGGTTTTAGTTGTAGAACCTGCCATTTACTTATGGTGGTCACCACTGTTTAGATGGTAGCTATAGTAGGCATAGTTCGGAATGTCTATGCTGGCTAAGATTAATATCTTATTCTCGAAATACTTTCAACACTATGCACTAGTAATAATATCAAAGAAATTTCTCCGTACTAAGCATATTTAACTATCATAAGAAGAAATCTCCTCCAATTCTGCGTTTGCATTGTGTGTGTGGTGGGAGGTCTTATGGTAGTTCCATTTTTAAAAGCATACCGAAATTCTTTCATAAATCTAGTTTCTGTAAATGCAACTGTTTTTGTTTACTCATACCAGTCCCATGACTGATCCGGAGTTTATTGTTTTCTTTCCTAAACTCTGGGTGCCCATTATTTCTACACGGGCAGCCTAGTAGTAGGTTTCCGTATTTTGGAGTTAGCTGTATTTTGGAGATCTTATCTTGGAGATATTCTTAGGAGCTTTTTGGAGATCTCAGGTGTTTAGCTTTTGGGAGTCCGTTATCACTCCTTTCATCTGAAGACTTTTGATATATGATTACTGTTGTATTTGGAGTTGTAGTATCTGTATTAAATACTCTGATGAAGTATGGATTTCATGTGATGTTGTATCTGTGATGATATTTATGATATTGATTCTGTTCCGCTGTTTTTATATTCATCTAATTGTTGTTATAAGCTCCATCTGAACTGAAATTTGACGTTTGAATTTTGGCAGTCGAATACAAGTGAAGTATTTGATGTCTATTTTCGAATGATGAATTTTGGGTCGTGACAAATTGGTATCAGAGCTTCTGGTTGAGTAAGAACTTTAGCTACGGAGTATAACACATTAGATGGCTCATATTAGATAGGGTGTAGTATACCCTAGAATGAGTATAACCAAGACTGAAAACTTTAAAATTTCTTAGTCTATTTCTTTTTACTGCTGGTATTCCTTAAGATATTCGTCCGTATATCTAAATCAATTTTCTTACTAATTTCAGATAAGTAAGAATGAGTGGACGCCAAGGAAGAACTAGGGGTCAGGGGAATGCAGTAGCACCAAACCAAGATCCTCCAGCAGTATTAGCAGAAATAGATATCCAGCAGCAGCCGAATCTGGCTGATTTGTATAAAATTTTCGCAAAGCTTGGTGGCAAACCGTTCACCGGCAAAGAGTCAATTGTTGAGGCTCAAGCATGGGTAAGATCCTGTGAGAAAATCTTTAAAGGGCTTAAGCTGCAAGACGAGCAGAAGAGACTTATAGCTTCTTGGCAACTCCAAGAAGAAGCTTCACCTGGTACGAAATAGTTATTATAGATGAACCAGAGGAAGAGTTTTCTTGGGATCGTTTTAAGGAGGTGTTCGAAAAACGTTATATGCCGTCGGCGGGAATTTCCAGAATGTATCAAGAATTTCTGGATTTGAAACAGGGAAGCTTGTCATTTGAAGAGTACTTAAATAAGTTCAACGAACTATCCCGTTTTGGTCCAAAGTTGTTAAACACGCCTCTTAAGAAAAATGAAAGGTTTATCCAGGGAATGAACCAGAAGTATCACGAAAGAATGACAGCGCACATCAAGGAATCTTTTTCTGATCTTATTGATATGGGATACAGGTATGCCATGTTGGATATGCAGGAGATTCCAAAGGAAGGAGGAAATTCAAATAATCAGAACTGGAAAAAAAGGAAGTTTGGGGGCAAGAGGCCACAACAAAACAAAGATAAGAAGAGCAGTCAAGAAAATTCGGCAAGCAATATAACTTGTTACAACTGCCAAGAGAAGGGCCATTATTCAAACAATTGCACAAAACCGAAGAAGCAAGTTAAAGGATGCTATAATTGTCACAAGTCTGGACATGTTATTAAAGATTGCCCGTTAATGAAGCCAGCACAGGTAGCCAATGTTTATGCGATAAAGAAAGACCCTTCAACTTCGAAAGCTGATAAAGGAAAAGGTGTTCTGGAAGGTAACCTTACTATTTATGGTAGAACTGTTAGAGTTTTATTTGACACAGGAGCTTCACATAGTTTTATCTCCCAACAAACTGTAAGAGAATTAGGACTTAAAGCTAAATTTTCTACCGATCCTATTTGCGTGAAAAATCCGGTTGGAGGTCCCGCCAATCTTTGTTTGTATTGTAAGAAGGTTCCTATTTCATATGCTCACTATCAATTTCCTATCAACCTTTATATCCTCGAATTTAATGAATTTGAAATCATACTCGGAATAAACTGGTTATCGAAATACGAAGCTATATTGGATTGTAATAATCGGACAGTTTTAGTCAAAACGGACTTTGGAAATTTTATTGAAATCTCTTGTGAGGATCCGAGTCCAAGGAGAGATAGATTGATGTATACTTTGGGATATCCTGAACCCAGTTTGCATTCTATACCTGTTGTTCGGGAATTTTCCGACGTATTTGAAGAAGTAAATTCCTTACCTCCACACAGAGAAATAGCATTCCGAAATGACTTCAATTATGTTTTTGAAATTAACGCTCACTATTCAGGTTACCCATTCCGATATAGTGATACGTCGTATATGGATGGCATTTGAAGACCGGTGTTGAAGACCGGATATTTTCGAAAATGGAAGGACAACCTGTCGAACGTCTCTGCACCGAGTTGCTCCGGTATAGAGATTTATATCACTCTTTTGTGATGGGAAGTCCGGACGTGATTAGAAAATTATCCGGGTTTGCAAGGACTTCTTTGAAAGTGCCTTCGGTTCTGTTCGATCCCGGAACAGACTTGTTTGGTTACATGTCTGACATTACACTTTGAGATATAAAGCCGATTTCTTTCAAATACATTTCTGTTGGTGGCGGAGAATTTATTCTTTTAGCTTAACACCCTTCTCTGAGACGTACGAGCTCAGAGGTTATGTAGTTGAAATTTATCAGCGTTATATTCCCAATCTGGTAATGTGACATGCTGAGTGTTGCTGTGTGATGATCAGTGTTTGATCATTTGTGATATGATCATTTGTTTGATCATTTATCTTTGTGATCATAGGTTGATCATCTGTTGACCTAAAGCATGGCTTTGTGAAAAGCGTAGCTTTGTGGACGAGACTTCGTCGAACCTCACACCTCGGAATGGTCAAAACAGGAAAGATGCGGCAAGGTTATTGGGGGTAGCGCCCCTTAGGGTATGTTCATTTCCTTCTGGATAGAAGTGGTATCATAGTATGGAGCCCAGATACTTAACTTATGTGGATGTCGCAAGTATATATATATATCTTACTTTGTGATTTGTTGTTGGGGCCCCGGTTAAAGGTTGGTTACAACCGGGAGATGGCATACTCGTGTCAGTAGTTACCCAGTTAGGGGTAACCCGGCCTTGTGTTGGCAGAGATCCGGTTTGGTTCTCGGGACGTCCTTCCAGAGGCGTTTCCATGTGGCATTGGGAAGTTCCTTGGCCTGACCATTGTTGGAAATCCAATTCCTAATACGAAATCCTGTACGGTTTTAGTTGTAGAACCTGCCATTTACTTATGGTGGTCACCACTGTTTAGATGGTAACTATAGTAGGCATAGTTCGGAATGTCTATGCTGGCTAAGATTAATATCTTATTCTCGAAATACTTTCAACACTATGCACTAGTAATAATATCAAAGAAATTTCTCCGTACCAAGCATATTTAACTATCATAAGAAGAAATCTCCTCCAATTCTGCGTTTGCATTATGTGTGTGGTGGGAGGTCTTATGGTAGTTCCATTTTTAAAAGCATACCGAAAATTCTTTCATAAATCTAGTTTCTGTAAATGCAACTGTTTTTGTTTACTCATACCAGTCCCATGACTGATCCGGAGTTTATTGTTTTCTTTCCTAAACTCTGGGTGCCCATTATTTCTACACGGGCAGCCTAGTAGCAGGTTTCCGTATTTTGGAGTTAGCTGTATTTTGGAGCTCTTATCTTGGAGATATTCTTAGGAGCTTTTTGGAGATCTCAGGTGTTTAGCTTTTGGGAGTCCGTTATCACTCCTTTCATCCGAAGACTTTTAGATATATGATTACTGTTGTATTATCATGATGTTGTATTTGGAGTTGTAGTATCTGTATTAAATACTCTGATGAAGTATGGATTTCATGTGATGTTGTATCTGTGATGATATTTATGATATTGATTCTGTTCCGCTGTTTTTATATTCATCTAATTGTTGTTATAAGCTCCATCCGAACTGAAATTTGACGTTTGAAATTTGGCAGTCGAATACAAGTGAAGTATTTGATGTCTATTTTCGAATGATGAATTTTGGGTCGTGACAAAACATGTTAAATTAAAATATAGTTTTGTAAATGTGAACAGTTAGTAAAACTGTAGTTTTTCGTAAAATGCACACATGTAATTAACTAATGTCCCTTAGAGAGTTTTTGGCCCAATCTGACGAGTGTTGTACATGATCGTTATATAAATAGTCGTTTTTTTCAAAAAACGACCATTTATATTCATTTGGTACAATATTTGTTAGATTTGTCCCTGTATTAGACAAGTTATGAACACAGTAAGCATTTACATTTTTTATACTACTTCGTCTCAAACGGTTCATAAAATTTCGGCCTAACTTTTCTTTTTTGTTTCCTGCGTACACGCATTTGTGTACAATGCAGGGAACAAAAGGGAAATGCTGCCGAAATTTTGTTGAATCGTTTGAGATGAAGTAATATACGAAATGTAAATGCTTACTGTGTTTGTAATGGAATGTAGGATGCCTGACCATGGAAAAAAATATCTTTTTGTACAAAATTTTGTATCGATACGTTAAAATGTGTCATATTTGAAAATATTTTTTAATTTGTGAAATAGTTCTTTAAATTCAAATATTATACGACCATGAAATGATTGATTATTTTGTTTTTTAATTTTGTGAGTCATTTTTTCAAATAGGAAAAATGATTGATTATTTTGTTGATCGGAGGAGATGGATGTACCAAAGAAAAGGACTGAGAGGCTCAATAAAAGAAGATTTTTATAATGGTATAAACATATTTGTTGAATTCGCTTTAAGTAATAACGGAAACGATCCAAAATTCGTTGTCCGTGTAGTAGGTGTAGACATTTGAAGTATTTGTTACCAGATATTGTGAAAGTTCATTTATGCCAAAACGGTTTCGTACCTGAGTATTATGTTTTGGATTGGCATGGAGAAGTCGTAGCAAATACTTCTGTAGAGTCTGAAAGTATCGTTAACGAAGTAGTTACGACGACCCGTATAGAAAATATGGTCGAAGATGCAGCACGATCAATGTTTCCTATGGTTGAAGTTTTTAAAACAAAGGCTAGATTTACATTCGATGGGAAGAATATTACAGACGAACAAGCTTATCAGGCAGATCTTGAGGAAAATAACGAAATAATAATTACAGACGATCATACAGATTTTGGTCCTTTGATCGATGAATCAAATGTTTTGGTAGAAGCATTTGACAGTGCAGAGGAAAATATCATAGAAAAGGAGACCGAATCTGAATCAGAAGATGATGATGATTGATTAAAATCCGAATCTGATTTTTTTTCAATTGATGTAATTATGTTGAATTCTTGATGCATTATGAAATTGATGTAACTATGAAACCAAATCTATACGTTTATCATTGTTTACATGTTTTATGTCATTTCCATTTGTCATCTATTTAGCAATTTTTATTAAAAATGCAATGTAATCTGCTTATCGTCGGAACATGAGACCCATTATGAATCAGGTATAACACACTTCCTTTTCTATTTCCATTTCAATCATTAATTTAGCAATTTATAACGTTGATGTCATTTACGTATGAAATATACTTCATTATCATGTTATTATTCTCTTTTGAAATGATGTGTATATATGTCACAGGATTACCGTAATGTCATCTAGAGATAGGAGCTCTTCTCGATCTTAAGGAGGCGATGACAGTGGTCCATCGCAAGCATCACAGCGTCCTATAGTTTCATTAGTACCTAGATCAGAGGGGTAAGAATTAAATTTTATTCAGCATCTTATTTTATTTTTTTGATATACATACGTACTAATCTGTATCATATTTAAAAACAGGGGGTTCGACCTACTTCCCTCGAAGGTTGTGTTGGACGTTTCTAGAGCTTCTTACCGGAGTAGGATGAGTGTGTGTTGGCCGAAGTGGGATAACATCCCTCCCCACATAGTAGAGTGTATTTGGCAGGATGTCCTAGTAAGTATATTTACTATTTCTCGTTTACAGTTTAATATTCTTTTTTCTTTTTATTATTCTTTTTTCTTTTTATCGTGAAACACAGGCTGAGATAGACATTCAAACAGATGATATGAAGTTGGCACGAGGGTATTGGATGAAGAAGATGCATAAAAACTATAGGGACTCGATATTCGAAATCAAGAAATCAGGTAAGAAACCACATTGGAAGGGGGAGAGCGTATGGCAAGCATGGTTGGGATACTGGGAAACTGACGAGGCGAAGGCAAGTATACTATTTTTTTTAAATTATTTGACTGGTAGTAAATATCAAAAATACATGATCGATAAATAATGTATCAAATTTTGAATATACATGCAGAGTCGGAAAGAAACTCTGCAAACAGAAATAAAAATCCCGTCACTCATCGTGGAGGGTCGAAGTCATTTCAGCAGTATCGGCAGGAGTTGGTAAATTTACTGAATGCAAGTTGTAAATAGTTTGTGCTATATAATTTCAAATGTACAATAATTGTATGTAAAAATCAATTTCAGGAAGCTGAGGCGCATGGTCCCGTAGGCTATATGGACATGTTTACTCGTACGCATGCTGTCGAGCATGTAAATTCGGACGGGACAGTTTCGTATACATGGCACGACGATAAATCCACCAAGAGTCATGTAAGCATATTTCATTTTATGTAGTATTAGTAATTGTTATACTTGTTAAAATATAATGAAAGAAGATATGATGATATTAATTTGTTAATGCAGGAAAAGTTTATGGAACAGCGCCAAAAACTCCTTACTGATACGGATCGAGATCAGCTGACGACGGATGATGAGGATGCTATTTTTGAGTCAGGTTCAGGTATGGATCCATCGGAGCATGACAGACGATACGGATTTGGCAATCAAGTGGTAAGTAAATAATATACTGGATATCATATAAGTTTTCAAATTCAGTACATTGGTTTTGAGTCACTTCGTTATGAAAATATTATGCATTACCAAATTATATTAATTCGTTACTTGAATGTCATTTCAAAAATAAAAATAACGAAAAAGACATGTTATTTAATTTAGTTTTCCAGATGTATGCATATTTTTAATTCAGTACATATACTTACAGAGATCACACAGTGATGCAGCGTGGCAGAGCAAAAAGAAGGAAGAAGCAACGAGAAGTACCTTAGATCGTCTCCGACCTAGCAACAGCGACCTACGACCTAGCATCGACGACCTACCAATCTCCGACCTAACATTGTCACGACCTACCAATCACAGCGACCCAACGTCTCCACGACCAACTAATTCCTACGACCTAACATCACCCGACCTAACTCCACATTCACGACCTACCAAACCCCGCGACCTAACTCCTCCACGACATAATTCCTACGATCTAACATCACCGCGACCTACTATTTCCTACGACCTAACATCACCCGACCTAACTCCACATTCACGACCTACCAAACCCCGCGACCTAACTCCTCCACGACATAATTCCTACGATCTAACATCACCACGAGCTACTATTTCCTACGACCTAACATCACCCGACCTAAACCAAAGCTACGACTTAAATTTCCCCGACTTAAACCTTTCCAGTAACTCGTTCCTTCTCTAGGCCTAAATCGCGAAGCATTGAAGTCGATTGTCTTCTTTAAGTCGCAATTCCTTGAGTCGCTAAGGAAAACTCAGAAGAACATGAACGACCTAGCTATGTCGCGAAACTCATCGCTGCCGTACTTCTGATAAGTCGCGAGATAATTTGTTAAGTCGCGAGAATTATAAGTCGGATGTCGACTGTTACTTTAGGTCGTTAAAACACTATTGTTAAGTCGTTGTACATTGGTGCTATGTTTTCTTATGTCGTTTGTATAAAGTGTTGTAATTTTCTTAAGTCGTTGTGTCGTGTTGTAAACCCTATAAATAGGGACGTGATGTCATTGTAAGTGGTTGTTGAATTTGAATAAAATTTCTTTTGTGTGCTTTTGTGCCACCATTAAAATTGGTAGTTGAGTGTTATCTCCTATCTCCATCTTTGGTTATTCGAGTGCGCTCGAATCAACGATTGTTGAAGCCAATTCACGGAATCAAGTGCGCTTGATCAACGTCGAAGAATTGTAGATCTTCTCTCATGGCATCGTGCGTGATCAACGTGTCGAAGATAGCTAAAGTCCGGTATCTTCGTGATCAACGGATTTGGGCGTTTTGGTACCATTAATTCATCGATTCATCGATTAGTTTGACACGAATTCTTCAATTCATCGTCAAGTGGTATATCCACTGCGTCATTTGGTATCAGAGCTAGAGCACAAGGAGTTTGCGTAGATTTTTGGAGTTGTGCGAGATTTACATCATTTGGAGAATTGGGTTCTCGAGATTTTGAAGAGATTTGTTCGTTTGGTGATTTTTGACGATTTCAACAAGTGGGTAGTTTTGATTTGAAGATTTTTAGACCGAAGTGAAGTTTTTGTTGGAATTTGTTGAAGAGTGATCTTGCCTCCGAGAAGAGCTAACCGTTATCGCAACATTGACGCTTTGTATGGGAGAGAAGAGGTCGATGAGATGGAGCAAAGAATTAACGAAAACTTTAATGAGAAGCTTAATGAAGGGATTGGTCGATTAGAGAGAATGATGTTGGAGATGAGTCAAAATCAGAGAAGGGTTTCACCTGATTCGAGCCATGGGAGAAGTAGAGTTTCACCACATTCGAATCGAGAGAGAAGTGTTGATAGTGATCATAGAAGCGTGGATCGAGATTGTGATAGAAATGTTGATGATCGAAGTCGTGATAAAAATGTGAATAATCATGATCGAAGGAATGTAGATCGAAGGGATGTTGGTGGAAGAAATGGTGGTAGTAGAGATGTTGGTGGTCAGGATCGACATCGATATACATCAGATTTTGAAGAGGAGTTTGATGGTGGTAGTGTTCATGGACGAGGACGAGGTCAAGGAAGAAATCATTCTGAGTATGACCACAAATGGGAGTCCGGGATGAAAACTGAAATACCGGAATTCAAGGGAGGTATGCAGGCCGAGGAATTTCTTGATTGGCTAGCTTATGTTGAGGAAATTTTTGACTTCAAGGAGGTTCCGGAAAATCGTAAAGTGAAGTTGGTTGCTACTAGGTTGAGGGGGAGAGCTATGGCATGGTGGCAACAAACCAAACTACTAGAGAGCGGATGGGGAAGTCAAAGATTGTTGCTTGGGAAAAGATGAAGAAATTGATGAAGGCTACTTTCTTGCCTTACAATTACCAATCACTGATGTATCAGAGATTACAGAACCTGAGGCAAGGGACGAAGACTGTTGCTGATTATGCTGATGAGTTCTACCAGTTGATTTCTGGAAATGACATTATGGAGACAGAAGAAAAATTGACCGCTAGGTTTGTTGGGGGACTTAGAACACAGATCCAGGATATGGTGAACATGTTCGACCCTAGATCTGTGGCAGAAGCACATCAAAAGGCGTTGGCTTGGGAGAAACAAGGTAGACGTGGGGGAGGTGTGTTTCCAAGTTTTACGGGGCAGAATAAACGAGCGGGTAGTAGTTCTAATGTTCCTAAAGCATCGAGTAAGCTGGTTGTTCATGAAGTGGCTAAACCAAAAGTCAACACAAATTTCAAATGCTATAATTGCCAGGAAGTGGGTCACAAAAGCAACGAATGTCCGAAACCGAAGAAGAGAACTATGATTGCTGAAGTGGAAGATGAGGATGTAGAAGAAAATCTCAATTCACACCGTGATGAGGAGGAAGAAGAGGTGTCAGGAGACGAGGTATGTAATCTGATGCTACGGAGATCTTGTTTAACCCCGAAGCAGGAAGAGGAGTCAAGTTGGTTGAGGAGTAACATTTTTCAGTCAACGTGCACTATTTTGGGAAAGGTCTGTAAATTTGTCATTGACGCCGGGAGTTGTGATAATATCATTTCAACGGAAGCTGTGAAGAAGTTGAAGTTGAAAATGGAGAAACATCCTAGTCCTTATAAACTTGCTTGGTTGAGGAAAGGAGGAGAAGTGAAGGTAGACAGGCGAGCTCATGTTCCGTTTTCTATTGGAAAAAAATACAAAGACGAGATTTGGTGTGACGTGGTTGACATGGATGTTTGCCATTTGCTGTTGGGAAGGCCGTGGCAGTATGATCGGGAGGTACAGCATAATGGTCGAACAAATAGCTACAGTTTCTTATTCGAGGGCACGAAAATCACTTTAGTTCCAAAGAAGCGACAGCAGAATGAGAACAAGCTGGAGGAGATTGAGGAATTGAAGACTTTGTTGTCCTTGAAGGAGTTCGTGGAAGAGGTAGATGAGAGTCCTGAAGTTTTTATGTTGATTGGGCATGAAAGCAGTGAAGTTACTGAAGTTCCAAAGGAAGTGAAGCCAGTTTTGGAGGAATTCAAAGATGTGTTTCCAGAGGAGTTGCCGAAAGAGTTACCACTGCTTAGAGACATACAGCATCAGATTGACTTGGTGCCAGGTGCTGCATTGCCTCATAGACCGCACTATCAGATGAGTCCAAAAGAACACGAGGAGTTGAGAAGACAGGTAGAGGAATTACTGGGACAAGGGCGTGTTCAGGAGAGTTTGAGTCCTTGTGCAGTACCAGCTTTGTTGGTGCCGGAGAATGTGCACAGATAGTAGAGCATTGAATAAGATTACGGTGAGATATCGATTTCCAATGCCGAGACTGGATGATCTGTTGGATCAGTTGAGCGGTGCTGCTGTGTTTTCAAAGATTGACTTGAAAAGTGGATACCATCAGATTCATATTAGACCTGGTGATGAGTGGAAGACTGCTTTTAAAACTCGGGAGGGTCTGTACGAATGGTTGGTGATGCCGTTTGGCTTGTCAAATGCTCCGAGTACATTCATGAGAGTCATGAACCAGATTTTTCGACCATTTATCGGGAAGTTCGTAGTGGTATATTTTGATGACATCTTAATCTACAGTGGAAGAACTGAAGAACATCTACAGCATTTGCGGGAAGTGTTGTTGGTTTTACGACGTGAGGAATTTTATGCTGCAACGAAGAAGTGTACCTTCATGACTACAAGTATTCTATTTTTGGGCTATATTGTGTCGAAGGATGGTATTCAAGTTGATCAGAGTAAAGTTAAAGCTATTCGAAATTGGCCACAGCCTAAGACAATAACAGAAGTGAGGAGTTTTCATGGTTTAGCATCATTCTACCGAAGATTCATTCCACTCTTCAGTAGTGTGATGGCGCCAGTTACGGAATGTATGAAAGGGAAGAAGTTTGTTTGGACTGAAGAGGTTGATTCTGCTTTTCAGAGAATCAAGACACTCTTGACCACAACACCCATTCTTAAATACCCGGACTTTCAGTTACTCTTTGAGCTACATACTGATGCATCCAAGGTTGGAATTGGGGGAACGTTGAGTCAAAGGGGTCATCCTATTGCCTACTTTAGTGAGAAACCGACGGGAGCTAAAACGAGATACATTACTTATGACTTGGAATTCTATGCTATAGTCCAAGCCATAAAGCATTGGAGACATTATCTATTTCATAAAGAATTTGTGCTATACACTGACCATGAAGCTTTGAAACATTTGCAGGGACAAGATAAAATTTCAGCAAGGCATGCTTCGTGGGTTGCTTATTTACAACAGTTTACTTTCGTTGTGAAGCACAAATCAGGAGTTACTAATCGAGTTGCCGATGCATTGAGCCATAGAAATCATTTGCTGACAACTATGCGAGTGGAAGTAGTGGGATTTGATTTGTTGCCAGGGTTGCTTATTTCAGATTCTTATTTTGCGAAAGTGCTGGATCAGGTGCAGGAAGGGAGTTCTGATGATTTTGTGATGAAAGATGGATTCTTGTTCAAAGGAAACCGATTGTGTATTCCGGATTGTAGCTTGAGGTTGAAGATTGTCAAAGAATTGCATAAAGAGGGTCACGTGGGCAGAGATCGTACATTGCAGTTGATTTCACAATCATATTTTTGGCCTTCTATGAGAAAAGAAGTTGAAAGATTTGTGGAGAGATGTCATATTTGTTAAGTTTCCAAAGGGACAGCAACGAATGCGGGATTGTATATGCCATTACCCGTGCCTATTAAACCATGGGTTGATATCAGCATGGATTTTGTTTTGGGTTTGCCTAGAACTCAACGGGGAAATGATTCTATATATGTTGTGGTAGACCGTTTCTCGAAGATGGCACATTTCATTGCTTGTAAAAAAATGACGGATGCAGTTCATGTGGCGCAGTTATTCTTTAAAGAAATATATCGTTTACATGGTTTACCGAAATCTATAGTTTCAGACAGGGATACCAGATTTCTAAGTCATTTTTGGCTAAGTTTGTGGAAGATGGTGGGAACGAAACTGAATTTTAGTAGTGCATATCATCCTCAAACAGATGGGCAAACGGAAGTGGTGAATAGATCGTTGGGAAACTTGTTGCGATGTCTTGTACAAGACAATTTGAAGAGTTGGGACTTAAAGTTGTGTCAGGCAGAGTTTGCTCATAACCATGCTGTTAACTGAAGCACTGGTTACAGTCCATTTCAGATTGTATATTCAAGCTCGCCAAAGGGGCCGTTGGATTTAGCGATAGTACCACAACCGAAGGGGACAATTAAACGGGTTGCTGATTTTGTTGATGGGTTGACAGAATGCTAGAATCATTCAGGAACGTTCGGAGAAGACAAATGAGAAGTATAAACGAGCTGCAGATAAGAAGAGAAGAAGTGTGGAGTTCAACGAGGGTGATTGGGTGTATGCTGTGTTAACGAAGGATCATTTTCCAATGGATGCTTATAACAAGTTGAAAGCCTGAAAGATTGGTCCAGTAGAAATTATAAAACGGATCAATGAAAATGCTTATAAGTTGAAGCTGCCAGAGGATGTTTACACTTCTGACGTGTTTAATGTTAAACATCTTATACCTTATTATGGAGATGAACAATCCACTAGGGAAGAACTTTTAAATTCGAGGACGAATTCTTTTCAACAGGGGGAGGATGATGCAGCGCGGCAGAGCACAAAGAAGGAAGAAGCAACGAGAAGTACCTTAGATCGTCTCCGACCTAGCAACGGCGACCTACGACCTAGCATCGACGACCTACCAATCTCCGACCTAACATTGTCACGACCTACCAATCACAGCGACCCAACGTCTCCATGACCAACTAATTCCTACGACCTAACATCACCCGACCTAACTCCACATTCACGACCTACCAAACCCCACGACCTAACTCCTCCACGACATAATTCCTACGATCTAACATCACCGCGACCTACTATTTCCTACGACCTAACATCACCCGACCTAACTCCACATTCACGACCTACCAAACCCTGCGACCTAACTCCTCCACGACATAATTCCTACGATCTAACATCACCACGACCTACTATTTCCTACGACCTAACATCACCCGACCTAAACCAAAGCTACGACTTAAATTTCCCCGACTTAAACCTTTCCAGTAACTCGTTCCTTCTCTAGGCCTAAATCGCGAAGCATTGAAGTCGATTGTCTTCTTTAAGTTGCAATTCCTTGAGTCGCTAAGGAAAACTCAGAAAAACGTGAACAACCTAGCTATGTCGCGAAACTCGTCGCTGCCGTACTTTTGATAAGTCGCGAGATAATTTGTTAAGTCGCGAGAATTATAAGTCGGATGTCGACTGTTACTTTAGGTCGTTAAAACACTATTGTTAAGTCGTTGTACGTTGGTGCTATGTTTTCTTATGTCGTTTGTATAAAGTGTTGTAATTTTCTTAAGTCGTTGTGTCGTGTTGTAAACCCTATAAATAGGGACGTGATGTCATTGTAAGTGGTTGTTGAATTTGAATAAAATTTCTTTTGTGTGCTTTTGTGCCACCATTAAAATTGGTAGTTGAGTGTTATCTCCTATCTCCACCTTTGGTTATTCGAGTGCGCTCGAATCAACGATTGTTGAAGCCAATTCACGGAATCAAGTGCGCTTGATCAACGTCGAAGAATTGTAGATCTTCTCTCACGGCATCGTGCGTGACCAATGTGTCGAAGATAGCTAAAGTCCGGTATCTTCGTGATCAACGGATTTAGGCGTTTTGGTACCATTAATTCATCGATTCATATTGCTTCATCTAATCGTTTCATCGATTAGTTTGACACGAATTCTTCAATTCGTCGTCAAGTGGTATATCCGCTGCGTCACACAGCTAAATTTAATATTTATTACAGGCCAGCAGTCAGAGACGGGGTAGGCAGACTAGAGCCCAGATCGATCTAGCAGTGATCGAAGATTTGCGGGCTAAAGTGGCGCAGGTGGAGGAGCAGAACCATCGGCAGGCCATAGAGACCACACAGTTGCTAGACCAGCGTATCGCCGAGTACATACAGCAGTATGGTGGCCGCTTCCCTTCCTCTGCTGGCTTAGGTTCGGAAGGAGATTGATTGATTGCTTTGGTCGGTATGTTTTTTTTGTTTTGTATGATTTATGTACAATGTTATGATACACTTAGCTGTTTTGTTGCATAATTATGTGGATGTTGGGGATGTAGGAATTGATAGAACATTTGGTGTTGTGGATATTATTATGTATTGTACATTAGTTTGGGTAATGGTTATGTGTTTTGACTTAATTTTATGTATTTTTTGTTCGGTGAATTGTGTATAGTTTGGTTTTTGATATTTTGTTGAAATATTATATATTGAATTGTGTATATTGAATTCTGTAGTATTGGTGGAATAGTGTTTGTATGGGAAATGTGGATGGAAGGCTATATTGCAACAGAAATACAGAAAAATGCAGCAGATTTCGGACGGCTTTCATGTTATATTTTTCCGACGGCTTCCTACAGCTTTTAGATCATTTTTTCCGACGGCTTCCGACCACTCGGAAGCCGTCGGAAGTCGTCGGAATTCTAAACGGTGAACTGTATCGAAAGCCGTCGGAATTACTGCACCCCGACGCCTTATTTTACGACGGCTTTTTCCGATGGCTTCCGACGGCCGCCGACGTTCGGAAAATGGCTTTTCCCTTGTAGTGACTGTAGTTTGTTAATTTTCCATTATTATAACTATTCTTAGCGATGTTTGTATCATCGGTATCATGATCAATCTTTGTACAATATAGTGATGTTTTAAATAATTAAATAATATTCGTATAACAAATTACCAATTTTTATAAACATAAGTGAGAAAAGGAACACCACCATCGCAGTGACGTTTTTTCTTTTTTTATTCTATAATCTCATTGTTGGTTAAAAATTTTAAACCGATAATAACTTGCTTCTTCTAAAAAATTAGGCTATGTTTGGTTTACCGTTTTGAGTTTTCGTCCATACAAAAATACGCACGACGCATGTATATTATGAAAAATAACCATTTTAGAAAACGAATTTAACACACAAAATAGAAAACAACCTTTTTTCATTTTTCGTGTTTTGAGAAAAACGGACGCACGAGCAACAATTCATCCTTCCGTCGTTCCTCCATCCACTTCATGGTCCACTCCAATCTTCCGTTCATCCCTTCCGACCTCTCTTCATTTTTCTCATATTTTGTAATTAATGTTGAAAACCCAAAACATAAAATACAAAATAAACCAAACGACCCCTTAGCCTTGCTAATCCCTAATGACGAGAACCAGCTGATGGTTTCAACAGATAATTCAACATTTTTTTCTACTTTTCCTCTTTTCTTTCAGTAATGCTAATTTTGATGCATTATTGCAAAAAGAGAAAAAGGAAACCGTTTTTAGGTTTGTGACTCTTATTCCTAATTAAACTATATAATCTTTGTAATTTTTCCGTTATTATAAATATTATTAATAACGTTTTACCAGTATCATAATTAACATTTTTTACAATATTATGATGTTTTAAATAATTAAATAATATTTTTATCATAAATTACCATTTTTTATGAAAACAAGCTAGAAAGGAAACATCAGCATTTCATGTACGTTTTTTCTTTTGTTTTTTTTCCCTTTTCAGAAAAATTACCTCTATTACTTATGCCCTAAACACTAGGAACCAGTTGATGGCTTCAATTATGATACACTATTGCAAGAGAGATAATGAAACCGTTTTAACTTTGTTTAGGAAGGTTATGATCATCTTACTTACTATAAATAAAAAGGATTAAGTGGAATAAACGAAAAAAAGAAAGTTGGAAAATAAGGAAAGCTGCCTTTCCATTTCTCTCTTTATAGTGGCTTTGTGAATATTGAATAAATGAGTCGCGTTTGTTGAGTGAAGAGTTATGTCCGTTGAAACGAAAAGATGTCTATTTAAAGAGCTGTGTATATTTGCCAGGTTATGTAGTCTACTATAAACATGCGAATACTTTCTTGTATTATATGCAAGTTGAATTGAAGCGTTAAAGAAAGGATAAATTTCGTCGACTCTAGCTTCCTTTCTCCATTAATTATAAAAATATAATTCTCCTCCTCCTCGTAACATTTCCCGGTATCACCATCATGATAACATCAAAGCTGGCAATTGTAAATAAACTTCAATCCTCAATGGACGTTTCTGAAGAAATACTCTACGAGATCTTCATCAAGCTATCAACAAGAGACGCCTTTCAAACATCCATTGTTTCAACGCAATCATACGACATCATCAATGATAAATACTTCCAAAGCCTCCATTCAAAGCACAACTCTTCAATCCCCAGCCCAAGCACTCCACTCTTCATCACAGATCGTCGTGACAGTGACAACAACTTCATCATCTCCTTATGCTTAGGACAACCTCACCCAAACGGGTATGATATTTCTATCAGCAGCAAAGTTCTTAACGGGTATTGGACCAAAAATCCATGGTACGACAATGATTACACCATTGGAAATGCATGCAACGGCCTTCTATGCATCGTATCTACCGATGAGCAAAGAAAGCAACCTACAATTATATGTAATCCTATTAACCAAGAGCATATCATTGTTCTTCGGTGTTCTGAATCAGGCAGTGTCTCTCGTTCTATTGGGGTAGGCTACTGCATAAAGATAAGAAAGCATAAGCTTGTTTCGATATCGGATGAAAGAATTATGATGTACACACTAGGGGTTGATGGTTCATGGAGAGAAGTGTTATCCACACGGAACCCCTAATTTATACGTTAGGGTAGAATCAATCTGAGAACGAAAAGAATAGTTTAAAATGGAGTGCGTACCGTTTAGTACTTTGGTTGTAAGTTGAATATTTGTATCCGAGTCTAGCACAGCGGCAGTTCCCTTAAAACAGATTTGCTCCCCCTACGGCGCAGCGGGTTGGCGAGCAACTGTTTCCCAAGGTGAAACGGAACGGAAGCCTGCAAGGTTGCGTTGATGATGCAGGGGACGACGAACTCAAGAGAGTTGCTTATTTCAGAACAGAAGACGAAGAGGGAAGGGCAGAGAAAAGAAATAAAACTTAATTCATATTTTTTGTTCTGCATGCCTTTAAATAGGGTTGGGGAGGTGGCTGTTCGGGAAGAGACGCGGCTGTGACCGTTGGGAAGGTTGCGACCCTTTAACCAACGGAAGCAACCGTTTCCGGCAGCAAAAAATTAGCCGTTTTAGCGCAGCCCAGGTTTCAAACGAAGGCCCATTTAATCATCAGACCCCAAGAGCCCCAAGGCCCAAGGCCCAATCTTTGACTATATAATATTAAATATGTAGGATTTTTTCATGCCTATATTGCCTCTTCCCTTTCATTGCCTCATTCTTTTGATATAGCTCATTAGGTTTTTGTATATATAGTGAAATTTGGATGTGTATTTCCTGATGTGGGACATTGTTCCCTCCTTAGCCACTTATTCATTTTCTAACAATCCCCCACATGAATGAGTGGATATCTAATCTGTTCTGAAATATTGCGAAACTTTTATCATATTGGTAAAAGTAGCATAGAAGCCTTGAACTTTTCCTAGTGTTTTATCATCACCACTTACTGGCGAATCAGTGGACTAGATTGTCTTTGAACTGTAAGCCTTATGTATAAGATTTATAATGATAACACATGATAAGTGTTTTTAACTCCTTGGTTCTCTGTTTGTGTTCGTTTTAGCCATGAACACCTGCTTGGTCTCATGAGTACTTAAGAGAATAAGGCCTCGTTAATTCTCCTTGAAGCGGCGCCTTCGCACTCACGTAGGTGATTCTATAAAGAGTATTCCGCAATACTCCACTTGGTTCTTTATAGCTCCAAGTATAGACATCATTAAAAGCTGAGCTTATCCTTTTCTTCGGCGGCATGTGCACTAAATTATCTTAGGAATGTCTAAATGTTTGATTAGTGCTTCTAAGTTTTAACCTTAACTTAGTTGTCCCTTTGAACCTAAATCTTGGGATCTCCAGTCAATTAGGTTGGGTTTCCATTGAGGAAAATTTTAGTCAATAGGCCTTAAGCCCATTCCTATCGATAAGGTTTGAACTCTCTCTTTAGGCAAGCCTTTTGTTAGTGGATCCGCAATGTTATCTTTCGACCTTACATAGTCTATAGTGATAACTCCATTAGAGAGTAGTTGTCTCACGGTTTTATGTCTACGACGAATATGTCTAGACTTTCCATTGTATAGTGTACTGTTAGCTCTTCCAATAGCTGACTGACTATCGCAATGTATACAGATTGGTGGAACAGATTTATTCCAATTCGGAATATCTTCTAGGAAAGTTCTAAGCCAATCTGCTTCTTCAGCGGCTTTGTCTAAAGCAATAAATTCTGACTCCATTGTTGACCTTGCTATACACGTTTGTTTAGAAGACTTCCATGATATAGCTCCATTTCCTAGGGTAAATACATATCCACTTGTGGATTTGGTGTCATTTGAACCAGTTATCCAATTTGCATCACTATATCCTTCTACTACGGAAGGATATTTAGTGTAGTGTAAGCTGTAGTTCTGAGTATATTTTAAATATCCCAGAACCCTTATTATTGCTTTCCAATGATTTTTACCAGGATTGCTTGTATACCTACTTAGCTTACTTACAGCATATGCAATATCTGGTCTAGTACAATTCATTGCATACATTATACTTCCCAGTATTCGAGAGTATTCAAGTTGGTAGATTCCATCACCAGTATTTTTAACCCAATTTTGGTTCATATCAACTGGCGATTTAGCAACAGTTATATTATGTTGTTTGAATTTTTCAAGTATTTTGACCACATAGTGTGATTGAGATAGTACATAACCTTCTGACGTTTTTAAAATTTTAACGCCCAAAATCACATCAGCCAATCCAAGATCTTTCATATCAAATTTAGATGACAACATATCCTTTGTTGATTTGATTATGGCATTATTATTGCCTAGTATCAATAAGTCATCAACATATAGGCAAACTATGACATATCCTAT
Source organism: Allium fistulosum (assembly GCA_030737815.1). Taxonomy (NCBI): domain Eukaryota; kingdom Viridiplantae; phylum Streptophyta; class Magnoliopsida; order Asparagales; family Amaryllidaceae; genus Allium; species Allium fistulosum. The sequence goes on along the minus strand of CM060906.1, from coordinate 97,984,179 downwards.
ATCTACATTCTTCATATAGACACATTTATCTGATTCATTTATTTTGAATCCATTTGTCATCATAGTTTCATCAAATTTTTCATGCCATTGTTTTGGCGCTTGTTTGAGACCATAAAGTGATTTTACTAACTTACACACTTTATTATCATTTCCTGGGCTTAGGAACCCTTCAGGTTGCTGCATGTATATTTCTTCCTCTAACTCACCATTCAGAAATGCAGTTTTTACATCCATTTGATGTATTTCTAAATTTAGTATAGAAGCAATAGCAATAAGCATCCTAATGGATGTTATTCTAGTTACTGGTGAGTAAGTATCAAAGTAATCTAGATCTTCCTTTTGTCTAAATCCTTTGACTACCAGTCGGGCTTTATATTTATCTATTGAACCATCAGCTTTAAGTTTTTTCTTAAAGATCCATTTATACCCTAATGGTTTCGATCCTTTAGGAAGATCTACTAGTTCCCATGTGTGGTTTTGTAAAATGGATTCAATTTCGCTATTGACAGCTTCTTTCCAATAAGGAGCATCAGGTGATGACATTGCTTGTTTATATGTTAGAGGTTCATTTTCTGCCATATATGCATAGAACTCAGGCCCAAAGGTTTTTAATGTCCTTTGTCGTTTGCTCCTTCTTGGTTCCTCTAACTCTTGATCATTTTCATGATCAACACGATGTTTAAGAGTTTCTTCTTCTCTTGATCTCTTTTGGATACTAGTACCAATGGATTCTTTTAGTGGAAATATGTTTTCAAAGAATCTTGCATTTCGAGATTCGATTATGGTGTTTTCATGAATGTCATCAATTTCAGATTTATGCACCAAGAATCGATATGCACTACTATTATGAGCATATCCAATAAATATGCAATCTATAGTTTTGGGTCCAATTTTGACCTTTTTAGTCATAGGTATTTCTACCTTTGCTAAGCACCCCTACACTTTTAAGTATTTGTAAGATGGAGGTCTGTTTTTCCACAGTTCATGTGGTGACTTAAAGGTCTTTTTGCGAGGTACTTTGTTCAGTATATGATTAGCTGAAAGTATCGCTTCTCCCTAGAAATTGTCTGGTAATCCAGAACTAATAAGCAGAGCATTCATCATTTCCTTCAGGGTACGATTCTTACGTTCTGCTATTCCATTGGATTGAGGAGAATACGGTGCTGTTGATTGATGGATTATACCATTTTGAGCGCAAAATTCCTCAAATGGAAATTCGTATTCTCCACCTTTATCACTTCGCAAGGCTTTTATCTTTTTGTTTAGTTGATTTTCAACTTCTGCCTTATATTCTTTAACCGTTTCAAAGGCCTCATCCTTGCTTCTTAGTAGGTACACATAACAGTACCTAGTGCAATCATCGATAAAGGTAATAAAATACCTTTTACCTCCTCTAGTTTGACACATCTTTAGATCACATACATCAGTATGTATTAAATCTAACGACTCGGTATTTCTTTCAACATGATGAAAGGAAGTTCTAGTTAACTTTGCTTCAGCACATGTTTCGCATTTATAGTTGTGATCTATAGTAAACTTAGGTATAAAATCTAAATTAAACATTTTTTGCAAAGTATAAAAATTCACATGGCCTAGTCTAGCATGCCATATATTAAATGAGTCAGCGATATAAACAGAAGAATCCACTTTATTCATATCTTTTGGTACAACAGTCATTACATTCATCTTGAATAGACCATCACTCACATACCCTTTACCCACATACACTCCATTTTTAGACAATACAAAATTACCAGAAACAAAGACCAACTTGAAACCATTCTTGCTCAGCAATGATCCTAAAACTAATTATTACGAATGTCTGGTACATGCAAAACATCATTCAAAGTGAGTTCTTTTCCAGAAGTCATTTTTAGAACCACTTTTCCTTTTCCTTCAACCTTCGACGTGGAGGAGTTTCCCATGAAGAGTTGCTCTTCTTGTGTCGCAGGCTTGTAGTTGGAAAACATCCACTTGTTGGCGCAAATGTGTTTTGTGGCACCAGTGTCCACAAACCATTCCTTCGTGTTGCCAATCAAGTTGCATTCTGAGATTACGGCCGACAGGTTCATTTCTGAAACTCCATCCGAAAGCCTATCATGCTCCGTAACATTGGCTTGGTCTTTCTGCTTCTTTGGTCCTCGGCACTCACTTGCCTTATGGCCTTTCTTCCCGCAATAATGGCAGTTCCCTTTGAACTTCTTAGCCTTCTTTGCATTTGGATTATTTTCTCTCTTTCTTTTGTTGTTCTTGTCGGTCTCAACAACATTTGCTTTTGCCACCATGGTGTTGGTTGACTTCTTTTCAGATTTTCTGTTACCCTCTTCAATTCTGAGTCGAACAACAAGATCTTCCATAGTCATTTCTTTCCGTTTGTGCTTCAGATAGTTCTTGAAGTCCTTCCATGATGGAGGCAACTTCTCGATAGCAGCAGCAACTTGAAATGATTCGCTTAACTCCATCTTCTCATCATGAATCTCATGGATGATAACCTGAAGTTTCTGAATCTGGCTGACTACTGTTTTGGTGTCGACCATCTTGAAGTCTAGGAATTTGCCGACTATGAATTTCTTCATCCCGGCGTCTTTCGTTTTGTATTTTTTCTCGAGGGACAACCAAAGAGTCTTTGCAGTTTGGACAGTGCAGTACACATTGTACAGACTATTCTCCAAACCGTTGAGAATATAATTCTTGCAAATGAAGTCAGAGCCCTTCCAGGCTGTGAGGGCCTCGACCTTGGTGGCGTCGGGCTCGAGTTCATCTACTTGTGGAGGGTCCTCTGTTAGGTATTTGGCCAGACCTAACGTAGTCAAATAGAAGAGCATCTTGTGTTGCCAGCGCTTAAAATCCTGGCCATTGAATTTTTCCGGCCTCTCTCCATGTGAGAATGGTACAGGCTGTGTGACAAGCGGTCCCATCGGAGCGGAGGGCAGTGGTTGCTTTGTTGCCGAAGTGTTACAGTCTTGAGCCATCGTCTGAAACGATATGACTTCAATTAGTACACAGAACAGAACCAAACAAAGCACAAATCTGTTTTAAGATTGTTATCGACACGGAACCCCCAATTTATACGTTAGGGTAGAATCAATCTGAGAACGAAAAGAATAGTTTAAAATGGAGTGCGTACCGTTTAGTACATTGGTTGTAAGTTGAATATTTGTATCCGAGTCCAGCACAACGGCTGTTCCCTTAAAACAGATTTGCTCCCCCTACGGCGCAGCGGGTTGGCGAGCAACTGTTTCCCAAGGTGAAACGGAACGGAAGACTGCAAGGTTGCACTGACGATGTAGGGGACGAAGAACACAAGAGAGTTTCTTATTTCAGAACAGAAGACGAAGAGGGAAGGGCAGAGAAAAGAAATAAAAACTTAATTCATATTTTTGGTTCTGCATGCCTTTAAATAGGGTTGGGGAGGTGGCTGTACGGGAAGAGACGCGGCTGTGACCGTTGGGAAGGTTGCGACCCTTTAACCAACGGAAGCAACCGTTTCCGGCAGCAAAAAATTAGCCGTTTTAGCGCAGCCCAGATTTCAAACGAAGGCCCATTTAATCATCAGACCCCAAGAGCCCTAAGGCCCAATCTTTGACCATATAATATTAAATATGTAGGATTTTTTCATGCCTATATATCCTCTTCCCTTTCATTGCCTCATTCTTTTGATATAGCTCATTAAGTTTTAGTATATATAGTGAAATTTGGATGTGTATTTCCTGATGTGGGACATTGTTCCCTCCTTAGCCACTTATTCATTTTCTAACAATCCCCCACATGAATGAGTGGTTATCTAATCTGTTCTGAAATATTGCGAAACTTTTATCATATTGGTAAAAGTAGCATAGAAGCCTTGAACTTTTCCTAGTGTTTTATCATCACAACTTACTGGTGAATCAGTGGACTAGATTGTCTTTGAACTGTAAGCCTTATGTATAAGATTTATAATGATAACACATGATAAGTGTTTTTAACTCCTTGGTTCTCTGTTTGTGTTCGTTTTAGCCATGAACACCTACATGGTCTCATAAGTACTTAAGAGAATCAGGCCTCGTTAATTCTCCTTGAAGCGGCGCCTTCGCACTCACGTAGGTGATTCTATAAAGAGTATTCCGCAATACTCCACTTGGTTCTTTATAGCTCCAAGTATAGACATCATTAAAAGCTGAGCTTATCCTTTTCTCCGGCGGCATGTGCACTAACTTATCTTAGGAATGTCTAAATGTTTGATTAGTGCTTCTAAGTTTTAACCTTAACTTAGTTGTCCCTTTGAACCTAAATCTTGGGATCTCCAGTCAATTAGGTTGGGTTTCCATTAAGGAAAACTTTAGTCAATAGGCCTTAAGCCCATTCCTATCGATAAGGTTTGAACTCTCTCTCTAGGCAAGCCTTTTGTTAGTGGATCCGTAATGTTATCTTTCGACCTTACATAGTCTATAGTGATAACTCCATTAGAGAGTAGTTGTCTCACGGTTTTATGTCTACAACGAATATGTCTAGACTTACCATTGTATAGTGTACTTTTAGCTCTTCCAATAGCTGACTGACTATCACAATGTATACAGATTGGTGGAACAGATTTATTCCAATTCGGAATATCTTCTAGGAAAGTTCTAAGCCAATCCGCTTCTTCAGCGGCTTTGTCTAAAGCAATAAATTCTGACTCCATTGTTGACCTTGCTATACATGTTTGTTTAGAAGACTTCCATGATATAGCTCCATTTCCTAGGGTAAATACATATCCACTTGTGGATTTGGTGTCATTTGAACCAGTTATCCAATTTGCATCACTATATCCTTCTACTACGGAAGGATATTTAGTGTAGTGTAAGCTGTAGTTCTGAGTATATTTTAAATATCCCAGAACCCTAATTATTGCTTTCCAATGATTCTTACCAGGATTGCTTGTATACCTACTTAGCTTACTTACAGCATATGCAATATCTGGTCTAGTACAATTCATTACATACATTATACTTCCCAGTATTCGAGAGTATTCAAGTTGGTAGATTCCATCACCAATATTTTTAACCCAATTTTGGTTCATATCAACTGGCGATTTAGCAACAGTTATATTATGTTGTTTGAATTTTTCAAGTATTTTGACCACATAGTGTGATTGAGATAGTACATAACCTTCTGACGTTTTTAAAATTTTAACGCCCAAAATCACATCAGCCAATCCTAGATCTTTCATATCAAATCTAGATGACAACATATCCTTTGTTGATTTGATTATGGCATTATTATTGCCTAGTATCAATAAGTCATCAACATATAGGCAAACTATGACATATCCTATATCTACATTCTTCATATAGACACATTTATCTGATTCATTTATTTTGAATCCATTTGTCATCATAGTTTCATCAAATTTTTCATGCCATTGTTTTGGCGCTTGTTTGAGACCATAAAGTGATTTTACTAACTTACACACTTTATTCTCATTTCCTGGGCTTAGGAACCCTTCAGGTTGCTGCATGTATATTTCTTCCTCTAACTCACCATTCAGAAATGCAGTTTTTACATCCATTTGATGTATTTCTAAATTTAGTATAGAAGCAATAGCAATAAGCATCCTAATGGATGTTATTCTAGTTACTGGTGAGTAAGTATCAAAGTAATCTAGATCTTCCTTTTGTCTAAATCCTTTGACTACCAGTCGGGCTTTATATTTATCTATTGAGCCATCAGCTTTAAGTTTTTTCTTAAAGATCCATTTATACCCTAATGGTTTCGATCCTTTAGGAAGATCTACTAGTTCCCATGTGTGGTTTTGTAAAATGGATTCAATTTCGCTATTGACAGCTTCTTTCCAATAAGGAGCATCAGGTGATGACATTGCTTGTTTATATGTTAGAGGTTCATTTTCTGCCATATATGCATAGAACTCAGGCCCAAAGGTTTTTAATGTCCTTTGTCGTTTGCTCCTTCTTGGTTCCTCTAACTCTTGATCATTTTCATGATCAACACGATGTTTAAGAGTTTCTTCTTCTCTTGATCTCTTTTGGATACTAGTACCAATGGATTCTTTTAGTGGAAATATGTTTTCAAAGAATCTTGCATTTCGAGATTCGATTATGGTGTTTTCATGAATGTCATCAATTTCAGATTTATGCACCAAGAATCGATATGCACTACTATTATGAGCATATCCAATAAATATGCAATCTATAGTTTTGGGTCCAATTTTGACCTTTTTAGGCTTAGGTATTTCTACCTTTGCTAAGCACCCCCACACTTTTAAGTATTTGTAAGATGGAGGTCTATTTTTCCCTTGTTCATGTGGTGACTTAAAGGTCTTTTTGCGAGGTACTTTGTTCAGTATATGATTAGCTGAAAGTATCGCTTCTCCCCAGAAATTGTTTGGTAATCCAGAACTAATAAGCAGAGCATTCATCATTTCCTTCAGGGTACGATTCTTACGTTCTGCTATTCCATTGGATTGAGGAGAATACGGTGCTGTTGTTTGATGGATTATACCATTTTGAGTGCAAAATTCCTCAAATGGAAATTCGTATTCTCCACCTCTATCACTTCGCAAGGCTTTTATCTTTTTGATTAGTTGATTTTCAACTTCTGCCTTATATTGTTTAAACATTTCAAAGGCCTCATCCTTGCTTCTTAGTAGGTACACATAACAGTACCTAGTGCAATCATCGATAAAGGTAATAAAATACCTTTTACCTCCTCTAGTTTGACACATCTTTAGATCACATACATCAGTATGTATTAAATCTAACGACTCGGTATTTCTTTCAACATGATGAAAGGAAGTTCTAGTTAACTTTGCTTCAGCACATGTTTCGCATTTATAGTTGTGATCTATAGTAAACTTAGGTATAAAATCTAAATTAACCATTTTTCGCAAAGTATAAAAATTCACATGGCCTAGTCTAGCATGCCATATATTAAATGAGTCAGCGATATAAACAGAAGAATCCACTTTATTCATATCTTTTGGTACAACAGTCATTACATTCATCTTGAATAGACCATCACTCACATACCCTTTACCCACATACACTCCATTTTTAGACAATACAAAATTATCAGAAACAAAGACCAACTTGAAACCATTCTTGCTCAGCAATGATCCTGAAACTAAGTTCTTACGAATGTCTGGTACATGCAGAACATCATTCAAAGTGAGTTCTTTTCCAGAAGTCATTTTTAGAACCACTTTTCCTTTTCCTTCAACCTTCGACGTGGAGAAGTTTCCCATGAAGAGTTGCTCTTCTTGGGTCGCAGGCTTGTAGTTGGAAAACATCCACTTTTTGGCGCAAATGTGTTTTGTGGCACCAGTGTCCACAAACCATTCCTTCGTGTTGCCAATCAAGTTGCATTCTGAGATCACGGCCGATAGGTTTATTTCTGAAACTCCATCCGAAAGCCTATCATGCTCCGTAACATTGGCTTGGTCTTTCTGCTTCTTTGGTCCTTGGCACTCACTTGCCTTATGGCCTTTCTTCCCGCAATTATGGAAGTTCCCTTTGAACTTCTTAGCCTTCTTTGCATTTGGATTATTTTCTCTCTTTCTTTTGTTGTTCTTGTCGGTCTCAACAACATTTGCTTTTGCCACCATGGTGTTGGTTGACTTCTTTTCAGATTTTCTGTTATCCTCTTCAATTCTGAGTCGAACAACAAGATCTTCCATAGTCATATCTTTTCGTTTGTGCTTCAGATAGTTCTTGAAGTCCTTCCATGATGGAGGCAACTTCTCGATAGCAGCAGCAACTTGAAATGATTCGCTTAACTCCATCTTCTCATCATGAATCTCATGGATGATAACCTGAAGTTCCTAAATCTGGCTGACTAGTGTTTTGGTGTCGACCATCTTGAAGTATAGGAATTTGCCGACTATGAATTTCTTCTTCTCGGCGTCTTCCATTTTGTATTTTTTTCTCGAGGGACAACCAAAGAGTCTTTGTAGTTTGGACAGTGCAGTACACATTGTACAAACTATTCTCCAAACCGTTGAGAATATAATTCTTGCAAATGAAGTCAGAGCCCTTCCAGGCTGTGAGGGCCTCGACCTTGGTGGCTTCGGGCTCGAGTTCATCTACTTGTGGAGGGTCCTTTGTTAGGTATTTGGCTAGACCTAACGTAGTCAAATAGAAGAGCATATTCTGTTGCCAGCGCTTAAAATCCTGGCCATTGAATTTTTCCGGCCTCTCTCCATGTGGGAATGGTACAGGCTGTGTGACAAGCGGTCCTGTCGGAGCGAAGGGCAGTGGTTGCTTTGCTTTGTTGCCGAAGTGTTACTGTCTTGAGCCATCGTCTGAAACGATATGACTTCAATTAGTACACAGAACAGAACCAAACAAAGCACAAATCTGTTTTAAGATTGTTATCCACACGGAACCCCTAATTTATACGTTTGGGTAGAATCAATCTGAGAACGAAAAGAATGGTTTAAAATGGAGTGCGTACCGTTTAGTAATTCGGTTGTAAGTTGAATATTTGTATCCGAGTCCAGCACAGCGGCTGTTCCCTTAAAACAGATTTGCTCCCCCTACGGCGCAGCGGGTTGGCGAGCAACTGTTTCCCAAGGTGAAACGGAATGGAAGCCTGCAAGGTTGCGCTGACGATGCAGGGGACGACGAACTCAAGAGAGTTGCTTATTTCAGAATAGAAGACGAAGAGGGAAGGGCAGAGAAAAGGAATAAAAACTTAATTCATATTTTTGGTTCTGCATACCTTTAAATAGGTTGGGGAGGTGGCTGTTCGGGAAGAGACGCGGCTCTGACCATTGGGAAGGTTGCGACCCTTTAACCAACGGAAGCAACCGTTTCCGGCAGCAAAAAATTAGCCGTTTTAGCGCAACCCAGGTTTCAAACGAAGGCCCACTTAATCATCAGACCCCAAGAGCCCCAAGGCCCAAGGCCCAATCTTTGACCATATAATATTATATATGTAGGATTTTTTCATGCCTATATTGCCTCTTCCCTTTCATTGCCTCATTATTTTGATATAGCTCATTAGGTTTTAGTATATATAGTGAAATTTGGATGTGTATTTCCTGATGTGGGACATTGTTCCCTCCTTAGCCACTTATTCATTTTCTAACAATCCCCCACATGAATGAGTGGTTATCTAATCTGTTCTGAAATATTGCGAAACTTTTATCATATTGGTAAAAGTAGCATAGAAGCCTTGAACTTTTCCTAGTGTTTTATCATCACAACTTACTGGCGAATCAGTGGACTAGATTGTCTTTGAACTATAAGCCTTATGTATAAGATTTATAATGATAACACATGATAAGTGTTTTTAACTCCTTGGTTCTCTGTTTGTGTTCGTTTTAGCCATGAACACCTGCTTGGTCTCATGAGTACTTAAGAGAATAAGGCCTCGTTAATTCTCCTTGAAGCGGCGCCTTCGCACTCACGTAGGTGATTCTATAAAGAGTATTCCGCAATACTCCACTTGGTTCTTTATAGCTCCAAGTATAGACATCATTAAAAGCTGAGCTTATCCTTTTCTCTGGCGGCATGTGCACTAACTTATCTTAGGAATGTCTAAATGTTTGATTAGTGCTTCTAAGTTTTAACCTTAACTTAGTTGTCCCATTGAACCTAAATATTGGGATCTCCAGTCAATTAGGTTGGGTTTCCATTGAGGAAAACTTTAGTCAATAGGCCTTAAGCCCATTCCTATCGATAAGGTTTGAACTCTCTCTCTAGGCAAACCTTTTGTTAGTGGATCCGCAATGTTATCTTTCGACCTTACATAGTCTATAGTGATAACTCCATTAGAGAGTAGTTGTCTCACGGTTTTATATCTACGACGAATATGTCTAGACTTACCATTGTATAGTGTACTGTTAGCTCTTCCAATAGCTGACTGACTATCACAATGTATACAGATTGGTGGAACAGATTTATTCCAATTCGGAATATCTTCTAGGAAAGTTCTAAGCCAATCTGCTTCTTCAGCGGCTTTGTCTAAAGCAATAAATTCTGACTCCATTGTTGACCTTGCTATACACGTTTGTTTAGAAGACTTCCATGATATAGCTCCATTTCCTAGGGTAAATACATATCCACTTGTGGATTTGGTGTCATTTGAACCAGTTATCCAATTTGCATCACTATATCCTTCTACTACGGAAGGATATTTAGTGTAGTGTAAGCTGTAGTTCTGAGTATATTTTAAATATCCCAGAACCCTTATTATTGCTTTCCAATGATTTTTACCAGGATTGCTTGTATACCTACTTAGCTTACTTACAGCATATGCAATATCTGGTCTAGTACAATTCATTACATACATTATACTTCCCAGTATTCGAGAGTATTCAAGTTAGTTGATTCCATCACCAGTATTTTTAACCCAATTTTGGTTCATATCAACTGGCGATTTAGCAACGGTTATATTATGTTGTTTGAATTTTTCAAGTATTTTGACCATATAGTGTGATTGAGATAGTACATAACCTTCTGACGTTTTTAAAATTTTAAAGCCCAAAATCACATCAGCCAATCCTAGATCTTTCATATCAAATCTAGATGACAACATATCCTTTGTTGATTTGATTATGGCATTATTATTGCCTAGTATCAATAAGTCATCAACATATAGGCAAACTATGACATATCCTATATCTACATTCTTCATTTAGACACATTTATCTGATTCATTTATTTTGAATCCATTTGTCATCATAGTTTCATCAAATTTTTCATGCCATTGTTTTGGCGCTTGTTTGAGACCATAAAGTGATTTTACTAACTTACACACTTTATTCTCATTTCCTGGGCTTAGGAACCCTTCAGGTAGCTGCATGTATATTTCTTCCTCTAACTCACCATTCAGAAATGCAGTTTTTACATCCATTTGATGTATTTCTAAATTTAGTATAGAAGCAATAGCAATAAGCATCCTAATGGATGTTATTCTAGTTATTGGTGAGTAAGTATCAAAGTAATCTAGATCTTCCTTTTGTCTAAATCCTTTGACTACCAGTCGGGCTTTATATTTATCTATTGAGCCATAAGCTTTAAGTTTTTTCTTAAAGATCCATTTATACCCTAATGGTTTCGATCCTTTAGGAAGATCTACTAGTTCCCATGTGTGGTTTTGTAAAATGGATTCAATTTCGCTATTGACAGCTTCTTTCCAATAAGGAGCATCAGGTGATGACATTGCTTTTTTGTATGTTAGAGGTTCATTTTCTGCCATATATGCATAGAACTCAGGCCCAAAGGTTTTTAATGTCCTTTGTCCTTTGCTCCTTCTTGGTTCCTCTAACTCTTGATCATTTTCATGATCAACACGACGTTTAAGAGTTTCTTATTCTCTTGATCTCTTTTGGATACTAGTACCAATGGATTCTTTTAGTGGAAATATGTTTTCAAAGAATCTTGCATTTCGAGATTCGATTATGGTGTTTTCATGAATGTCATCAATTTCAGATTTATGCACCAAGAATCGATATGCACTACTATTATGAGCATATCCAATAAATATGCAATCTATAGTTTTGGGTCCAATTTTGACCTTTTTAGGCTTAGGTATTTCTACCTTTGCTAAGCACCCCCACACTTTTAAGTATTTGTAAGATGGAGGTCTGTTTTTCCACAGTTCATGTGGTGAATTAAAGGTCTTTTTGCGAGGTACTTTGTTCAGTATATGATTAGCTGAAAGTATCGCTTCTCCCCAGAAATTGTCTGGTAATCCAGAACTAATAAGCAGAGCATTCATCATTTCCTTCAGGGTACGATTCTTACGTTCTGCTATTCCATTGGATTGAGGAGAATACGGTGCTGTTGTTTGATGGATTATACCATTTTGAGCGCAAAATTCTTCATATGGAAATTCGTATTCTCCACCTCTATCACTTCACAAGGCTTTTATCTTTTTGTTTAGTTGATTTTCAACTTCTGCCTTATATTGTTTAAACGTTTCAAAGGCCTCATCCTTGCTTCTTAGTAGGTACACATAACAGTACCTAGTGCAATCATCGATAAAGGTAATAAAATACCTTTTACCTCCTCTAGTTTGACACATCTTTAGATCACATACATCAGTACGTATTAAATCTAACGACTCGGTATTTCTTTCAACATGATGAAAGGAAGTTCTAGTTAACTTTGCGTCAGCACATGTTTCGCATTTATAGTTGTGAACTATAGTAAACTTAGGTATAAAATCTAAATTAACCATTTTTCGCAAAGTATAAAAATTCACATGGCCTAGTCTAGCATGCCATATATTAAATGACTCAGCGATATAAACAGAAGAATCCACTTTATTCATATCTTTTGGTACAATAGTCATTACATTCATCTTGAATAGACCATCACTCACATACCCTTTACCCACATACACTCCATTTTTAGACAATACAAAATTATCAGAAACAAAGACCAACTTGAAACCATTCTTGCTTTGCAATGATCCTGAAACTAAGTTCTTACGAATGTCTGGTACATGCAGAACATCATTCAAAGTGAGTTCTTTTCCAGAAGTCATTTTTAGAACCACTTTTCCTTTTCCTTCAACCTTCGACGTGGAGGAGTTTCCCATGAAGAGTTGCTCTTCTTGTGTCGCAGGCTTGTAGTTGGAAAACATCCACTTGTTGGCGCAAATGTGTTTTGTGGCACCAGTGTCCACAAACCATTCCTTCGTGTTGCCAATCAAGTTGCATTCTGAGATCATGGCCGACAGGTTCATTTCTGAAACTCCATCCGAAAGCCTATCATGCTCCGTAACATTGGCTTGGTCTTTCTGCTTCTTTGGTCCTCGGCACTCACTTGCCTTATGGCCTTTCTTCCCGCAATTATGGAAGTTCCCTTTGAACTTCTTAGCCTTCTTTGCATTTGGATTATTTTCTCTCTTTCTTTTGTTGTTCTTGTCGGTCTCAACAACATTTGCTTTTGCCACCATGGTGTTGGTTGACTTCTTTTCAGATTTTCTGTTATCCTCTTCAATTCTGAGTCGAACAACAAGATCTTCCATAGTCATATCTTTTCGTTTGTGCTTCAGATAGTTCTTGATGTCCTTCCATGATGGAGGCAACTTCTCGATAGCAGCAGCAACTTGAAATGATTCGCTTAACTCCATCTTCTCATCATGAATCTCATGGATGATAACCTGAAGTTCCTAAATCTGGCTGACTAGTGTTTTGGTGTCGACCATCTTGAAGTATAGGAATTTGCCGTCTATGAATTTCTTCTTCTCGGCATCTTCCGTTTTGTATTTTTTTCTCGAGGGACAACCAAAGAGTCTTTGCAGTTTGGACAGTGCAGTACACATTGTACAGACTATTCTCCAAACCGTTGAGAATATAATTCTTGTAAATGAAGTCAGAGCCCTTCCAGGCTATGAGGGCCTCGACCTTGGTGGCGTCGGGCTCGAGTTCATCTACTTGTGGAGGGTCCTCTGTTAGGTATTTGGCCAGACCTAACGTAGTCAAATAGAAGAGCATCTTCTGTTGCCAGCGCTTAAAATCCTAGCCATTGAATTTTTCCGGCCTCTCTCCATGTGAGAATGGTACAGGCTATGTGACAAGCGGTCCTGTCGGAGTAGAGGGTAGTGGTTGCTTTATTGCCGAAGTGTTACTGTCTTGAGCCATCGTTTGAAACGATATGACTTCAATTAGTACACAAAATAGAACCAAACAAAGCACAAATCTGTTTTAAGATCGTTATCCACACGGAACCCCTAATTTATACGTTAGGGTTGAATCAATCTGAGAACGAAAAGAATAGTTTAAAATGGATTGCATACCGTTTAGTACTTCGGTTGTAAGTTGAATATTTGTATCCGAGTCCAGCACAGCGGCTGTTCCCTTAAAACAGATTTGCTCCCCCTACGGCGCAGCGGGTTGGCGAGCAACTGTTTCCCAAGGTGAAACAGAATGGAAGCCTGGAAGGTTGCGCTGACGATGCAGGGGACGACGAACTCAAGAGAGTTTCTTATTTCAGAACAGAAGACGAAGAGGGAAGGGCAGAGAAAAGAAATAATAACTTAATTCATATTTTTGGTTCTGCATGCCTTTAAATAGGGTTGGGCAGGTGGCTGTTCGGGAAGAGACGCGGCTGTGACCGTTGGGAAGGTTGCGACCCTTTAACCAACGGAAGCAACCGTTTCCGGCAGCAAAAAATTAGCCGTTTTAGCGCAGCCCAGGTTTCAAACGAAGGCCCATTTAATCATCAGACCCCAAGAGCCCCAAGGCCCAAGGCCCAATCTTTGACCATATAATATTATATATGTAGGATTTTTTCATGCCTATATTGCCTCTTCCCTTTCATTGCCTCATTCTTTTGATATAGCTCATTAGGTTTTAGTATATATAGTGAAATTTGGATGTGTATTTCCTAATGTGGGACATTGTTCCCTCCTTAGCCACTTATTCATTTTCTAACAATCCCCCACATGAATGAGTGGTTATCTAATCTGTTCTGAAATATTGCGAAACTTTTATCGTATTGGTAAAAGTAGCATATAAGCCTTGAACTTTTCCTAGTGTTTTATCATCACAACTTACTGGCGAATCAGTGGACTAGATTGCCTTTGAACTGTAAGCCTTATGTATAAGATTTATAATGATAACACATGATAAGTGTTTTTAACTCCTTGGTTCTCTGTTTGTGTTCGTTTTAGCCATGAACACCTGCTTGGTCTCATGAGTACTTAAGAGAATCAGGCCTCGTTAATTCTCCTTGTAGCGGCGCCTTCGCACTCACGTAGGTGATTCTATAAAGAGTATTTCGCAATACTCCACTTGGTTCTTTATAGCTCCAAGTATAGACATCATTAAAAGCTGAGCTTATCCTTTTCTCCGGCGGTATGTGCACTAACTTATCTTAGGAATGTCTAAATGTTTGATTAGTGCTTCTAAGTTATAACCTTAACTTAGTTGTCCCTTTGAACCTAAATCTTGGGATCTCCAGTCAATTAGGTTGGGTTTCCATTGAGGAAAACTTTAGTCAATAGGCCTTAAGCCCATTCCTATCGATAAGGTTTGAACTCTCTCTCTAGGCAAGCCTTTTGTTAGTGGATCCGCAATGTTATCTTTCGACCTTACATAGTCTATAGTGATAACTCCATTAGAGAGTAGTTGTCTCACGGTTTTATGTCTACGACGAATATGTCTAGACTTACCATTGTATAGTGTACTGTTAGCTCTTCCAATAGCTGACTGACTATCAAAATGTATACAGATTGGTGGAACAGATTTATTCCAATTCGGAATATCTTCTAGGAAAGTTCTAAGCCAATCTGCTTCTTCAGCGGCTTTGTCTAAAGCAATAAATTCTGACTCCATTGTTGACCTTGCTATACACGTTTGTTTAGAAGACTTCCATGATATAGCTCCATTTCCTAGGGTAAATACATATCCACTTGTGGATTTGGTGTCATTTGAACCAGTTATCCAATTTGCATCACTATATCCTTCTACTACGGAAGGATATTTAGTGTAGTGTAAGCTGTAGTTCTGAGTAAATTTTAAATATCCCAGAACCCTTATTATTGCTTTCCAATGATTTTTACCAGGATTGCTTGTATACCTACTTAGCTTACTTACAACATATGTAATATCTGGTCTAGTACAATTCATTACATACATTATACTTCCCAGTATTCGAGAGTATTCAAGTTGGTAGATTCCATCACCAGTATTTTTAACCTAATTTTGGTTCATATCAACTGGCGATTTAGCAACCGTTATATTATGTTGTTTGAATTTTTCAAGTATTTTGACCACATAGTGTGATTGAGATAGTACATAACCTTCTGACGTTTTTAAAATTTTAACGCCCAAAATCATATCTGCCAATCCTAGATCTTTCATATCAAATCTAGATGACAACATATCCTTTGTTGATTTGATTATGGCATTATTATTGCCTAGTATCAATAAGTCATCAACATATAGGCAAACTATGACATATCCTATATCTACATTCTTCATATAGACACATTTATCTGATTCATTTATTTTGAATCCATTTGTCATGATAGTTTCATCAAATTTTTCATGCCATTGTTTTGGCTCTTGTTTGAGACCATAAAGTGATTTTACTAACTTACACACTTTATTCTCATTTCCTGGGCTTAGGAACCCTTCAGGTTGCTGCATGTATATTTCTTCCTCTAACTCACCATTCAGAAATGCAGTTTTTACATCCATTTGATGTATTTCTAAATTTAGTATAGATGCAATAGCAATAAGCATCCTAATGGATGTTATTCTAGTTACTGGTGAGTAAGTATCAAAGTAATCTAGATCTTCCTTTTGTCTAAATCCTTTGACTACCAGTCGGGCTTTATATTTATCTATTGAGCCATCAGCTTTAAGTTTTTTCTTAAAGATCCATTTATACCCTAATGGTTTCGATCCTTTAGGAAGATCTACTAGTTCCCATGTGTGGTTTTGTAAAATGGATTCAATTTCGCTATTGACAGCTTCTTTCCAATAAGGAGCATCAGGTGATGACATTGCTTGTTTATATGTTAGAGGTTCATTTTCTGCCATATATGCATAGAACTCAGGCCCAAAGGTTTTTAATGTCCTTTGTCGTTTGCTCCTTCTTGGTTCCTCTAATTCTTGATCATTTTCATGATCAACACGATGTTTAAGAGTTTCTTATTCTCTTGATCTCTTTTGGATACTAGTACCAATGGATTCTTTTAGTGGAAATTTGTTTTCAAAGAATCTTGCATTTCGAGATTCGATTATGGTGTTTTCATGAATGTCATCAATTTCAGATTTATGCACCAAGAATCGATATGCACTACTATTATGAGCATATCCAATAAATATGCAATCTATAGTTTTGGGTCCAATTTTGACCTTTTTAGGCTTAGGTATTTCTACCTTTGCTAAGCACCCCCACACTTTTAAGTATTTGTAAGATGGAGGTCTGTTTTTCCACAGTTCATGTGGTGACTTAAAGGTCTTTTTGCGAGGTACTTTGTTCAGTATATGATTAGCTGAAAGTATCGCTTCTCCCCAGAAATTGTCTGGTAATCCAGAACTAATAAGCAGAGCATTCATCATTTCCTTCAGGGTACGATTCTTACGTTCTGCTATTCCATTGGATTGAGGAGAATACGGTGCTGTTGTTTGATGGATTATACCATTTTGAGCGCAAAATTCCTCAAATGGAAATTCGTATTCTCCACCTCTATCACTTCGCAAGGCTTTTATCTTTTTGTTTAGTTGATTTTCAACTTCTGCCTTATATTGTTTAAACGTTTCAAAGGCCTCATCCTTGCTTCTTAGTAGGTACACATAACAGTACCTAGTGCAATCATCGATAAAGGTAATAAAATACCTTTTACCTCCTCTAGTTTGACACATCTTTAGATCACATACATCAGTATGTATTAAATCTAACGACTCGGTATTTCTTTCAACATGATGAAAGGAAGTTCTAGTTAACTTTGCTTCAGCACATGTTTCGCATTTATAGTTGTGATCTATAGTAAACTTAGGTATAAAATCTAAATTAACCATTTTTCGCAAAGTATAAAAATTCACATGGCCTAGTCTAGCATGCCATATATTAAATGACTCAGCGATATAAACAGAAGAATCCACTTTATTCATATCTTTTGGTACAACAGTCATTACATTCATCTTGAACAGACCATCACTCACATACCCTTTACCCACATACACTCCATTTTTAGACAATACAAAATTATCAGAAACAAAGACCAACTTGAAACCATTCTTGCTCAGCAATGATCCTGAAACTAAGTTCTTACGAATGTCCGGTACATGCAGAACATCATTCAAAGTGAGTTCTTTTCCAGAAGTCATTTTTAGAACCACTTTTCCTTTTCCTTCAACCTTCGACGTGGAGGAGTTTCCCATGAAGAGTTGCTCTTCTTGTGTCGCAGGCTTGTAGTTGGAAAACATCCACTTGTTGGCGCAAATGTGTTTTGTGGCACCAGTGTCCACAAACCATTCCTTCGTGTTGCTAATCAAGTTGCATTCTGAGATCACGGCCGATAGGTTCATTTCTGAAACTCCATCCGTAAGCCTATCATGCTCCGTAACATTGGCTTGGTCTTTCTGCTTCTTTGGTCCTCGGCACTCACTTTCCTTATGGCCTTTCTTCCCGCAATTATGGCAGTTCCCTTTGAACTTCTTAGCCTTCTTTGCATTTGGATTATTTTCTCTCTTTCTTTTGTTGTTCTTGTCGGTCTCAACAACATTTGCTTTTGCCACCATGGTGTTGGTTGACTTCTTTTCAGATTTTCTGTTATCCTCTTCAATTCTGAGTCTAACAACAAGATCTTCCATAATCATTTCTTTCTGTTTGTGCTTCAGATAGTTCTTGAAGTCCTTCCATGATGGAGGCAACTTCTCGATAGCAACAGCAACTTGAAATGATTCGCTTAACTCCATCTTCTCATCATGAATCTCATGGATGATAACCTGAAGTTCCTGAATCTAGCTGACTACTGTTTTGGTGTCGACCATCTTGAAGTCTAGGAATTTGCCGACTATGAATTTCTTCATCCCGGCGTCTTCCGTTTTGTATTTTTTCTCGAGGGACAACCAAAGAGTCTTTGTAGTTTGGACAGTGCAGTACACATTGTACAGACTATTCTCCAAACCATTGAGAATATAATTCTTGCAAATGAAGTCAGAGCCATTCCAGGCTGTGAGGGCCTCGACCTTGGTGGCGTTGGGCTCGAGTTCATCTACTTGTGGAGGGTCCTCTGTTAGGTATTTGGCCAGACCTAACGTAGTCAAATAGAAGAGCATCTTCTGTTGCCAGCGCTTAAAATCCTGGCCATTGAATTTTTCCGGCCTCTCTCCATGTGAGAATGGTACAGGCTGTGTAACAAGCGGTACTGTCGGAGCGGAGGGCAGTGGTTGCTTTGTTGCCGAAGTGTTTCTGTCTTGAGCCATCGTCTGAAACGATATGACTTCAATTAGTACACAGAACAGAACCAAACAAAGCACAAATCTGTTTTAAGATTGTTATCCACACGGAACCCCTAATTTATACGTTAGGGTAGAATCAATCTGAGAACGAAAAGAATAGTTTAAAATGGAGTGCGTACCGTTTAGTACTTTGGTTGTAAGTTGAATATTTGTATCCGAGTCCAGCACAGCGGCTGTTCCCTTAAAACAGATTTTCTCCCCCTACGGCGCAACGGGTTGGCGATCAACTATTTCCCAAGGTGAAACGGAACGGAAGCCTGCAAGGTTGCGCTGACGATGCAGGGGACGACAAACTCAAGAGAGTTGCTTATTTAAGAATAGAAGACGAAGAGGGAAGGGCAGAGAAAAGAAATAAAAACTTAATTCATATTTTTGGTTCTGCATGCCTTTAAATAGGGTTGGGGAGGTGGCTGTTCGGGAAGAGACGCGGCTGTGACCGTTGGGAAGGTTGCGACCCTTTAACCAACGGAAGCAACCATTTCCGGCAGCAAAAAATTAGCCGTTTTAGCGCAGCCCAGGTTTCAAACGAAGGCCCATTTAATCATCAGACCCCAAGAGCCCCAAGGCCCAAGGCCCAATCTTTGACCGTATAATATTAAATATGTAGGATTTTTTCATGCCTATATTGCCTCTTCCCTTTCATTGCCTCATTCTTTTGATATAGCTCATTAGGTTTTAGTATATATAGTGAAATTTGGATGTGTATTTCCTGATGTGGGACATTGTTCCCTCCTTAGCCACTTATTCATTTTCTAACAATCCCCCACATGATTGAGTGGTTATCTAATCTGTTCTAAAATATTGCGAAACTTTTATCATATTGGTAAAAGTAGCATAGAAGCCTTGAACTTTTCCTAGTGTTTTATCATCACAACTTACTGGCGAATCAGTGGACTAGATTGTCTTTGAACTGTAAGCCTTATGTATAAGATTTATAATGATAACACATGATAAGTGTTTTTAACTCCTTGGTTCTCTGTTTGTGTTCGTTTTAGCCATGAACACCTGCTTGGTCTCATGAGTACTTAAGAGAATCAGACCTCGTTAATTCTCCTTGAAGCGGTGCCTTCGCACTCACGTAGGTGATTCTATAAAGAGTATTCCGCAATACTCCACTTGGTTCTTTATAGCTCCAAGTATAGACATCATTAAAAGCTGAGCTTATCCTTTTCTCCGCCGGCATGTGCACTAACTTATCTTAGGAATGTCTAAATGTTTGATTAGTGCTTCTAAGTTTTAACCTTAACTTAGTTGTCCCTTTGAACCTAAATCTTGGGATCTCCAGTCAATTAGATTGGGTTTCCATTGAGGAAAACTTTTGTCAATAGGCCTTAAGCCCATTCCTATCGATAAGGTTTGAACTCTCTCTCTAGGCAAGCCTTTTGTTAGTGGATCTGCAATGTTATCTTTCGACCTTACATAGTCTATAGTGATAACTCCATTAGAGAGTAGTTGTCTCACGGTTTTATGTCTACGACGAATATGTCTAGACTTACCATTGTATAGTGTACTGTTAGCTCTTCCAATAGCTGACTGACTATCACAATGTATACAGATTGGTGGAACAGATTTTTTCCAATTCAGAATATCTTCTAGGAAAGTTCTAAGCCAATCTGCTTCTTCAGTGGCTTTGTCTAAAGCAATAAATTCTGACTCCATTGTTGACCTTGCTATACACGTTTGTTTAGAAGACTTCCATGATATAGCTCCATTTCCTAGGGTAAATACATATCCACTTGTGGATTTGGTGTCATTTGAACCAGTTATCCAATTTGCATCACTATATCCTTCTACTACGGAAGGATATTTAGTGTAGTGTAAGCTGTAGTTCTGAGTATATTTTAAATATCCCAGAACCCTTATTATTGCTTTCCAATGATTTTTACCAGGATTGCTTGTATACCTACTTAGCTTACTTACAGCATATGCAATATCTGGTCTAGTATAATTCATTACATACATTATACTTCCCAGTATTCGAGAGTATTCAAGTTGGTAGATTCCATCACCAGTATTTTTAACCCAATTTTGGTTCATACCAACTGGCGATTTAGCAACAGTTGTATTATGTTGTTTGAATTTTTCAAGTATTTTGACCACATAGTGTGATTGAGATAGTACATAACCTTCTGACGTTTTTAAAATTTTAAAGCCCAAAATCACATCAGCCAATCCTAGATCTTTCATATTAAATCTAGATGACAACATATCCTTTGTTGATTTGATTATTGCATTATTATTGCCTAGTATCAATAAGTCATCAACATATAGGCAAACTATGACATATCCTATATCTACATTCTTCATATAGACACATTTATCTGATTCGTTTATTTTGAATCCATTTGTCATCATAGTTTCATCAAATTTTTCATGCCATTGTTTTGGCGCTTGTTTGAGACCATAAAGTGATTTTACTAACTTACACACTTTATTCTCATTTCCTGGGCTTAGGAACCCTTCAGGTTGCTGCATGTATATTTCTTCCTCTAACTCACCATTCAGAAATGCAGTTTTTACATCCATTTGATGTATTTCTAAATTTAGTATAGAAGCAATAGCAATACGCATCCTAATGGATGTTATGCTAGTTACTGGTGAGTAAGTATCAAAGTAATCTAGATCTTCCTTTTGTCTAAATCCTTTTACTACCAGTCGGGCTTTATATTTATCTATTGAGCCATCAGCTTTAAGTTTTTTCTTAAAGATCCATTTATACCCTAATGGTTTCGATCCTTTAGGAAGATCTACTAGTTCCCATGTGTGGTTTTGTAAAATGGATTCAATTTCGCTATTGACAGCTTCTTTCCAATAAGGAGCATCAGGTGATGACATTGCTTGTTTATATGTTAGAGGTTCATTTTCTGCCATATATGCATAGAACTCAAGCCCAAAGGTTTTTAATGTCCTTTGTCGTTTGCTCCTTCTTGGTTCCTCTAACTCTTGATCATTTTCATGATCAACACGATGTTTAAGAGTTTCTTCTTCTCTTGATCTCTTTTGGATACTAGTACCAATGGATTCTTTTAGTGGAAATATGTTTTCAAAGAATCTTGCATTTCGAGATTCGATTATGGTGTTCTCATGAATGTCATCAATTTCAGATTTATGCACCAAGAATCGATATGCACTACTATTATGAGCATATCCAATAAATATGCAATCTATAGTTTTGGGTCCAATTTTGACCTTTTTAGGCTTAGGTATTTCTACCTTTGCTAAGCACCCCCACACTTTTAAGTATTTGTAAGATGGAGGTCTGTTTTTCCACAGTTCATGTGGTGACTTAAAGGTCTTTTTGCGAGGTACTTTGTTCAGTATATGATTAGCTGAAAGTATCGCTTCTCCCCAGAAATAATCTGGTAATCCAGAACTAATAAGCAGAGCATTCATCATTTCCTTCAGGGTACGATTCTTACGTTCTGCTATTCCATTGGATTGAGGAGAATACGGTGCTGTTGTTTGATGGATTATACCATTTTGAGCGCAAAATTCCTCAAATGGAAATTTGTATTCTCCACCTCTATCACTTCGCAAGGCTTTTATCTTTTTGTTTAGTTGATTTTCAACTTCTGCCTTAAATTGTTTAAACGTTTCAAAGGCCTCATCCTTGCTTCTTAGTAGGTACACATAATAGTACCTAGTGCAATCATCGATAAAGGTAATAAAATACCTTTTACCTCCTCTAGTTTGACACATCTTTAGATCTTATACATCAGTATGTATTAAATCTAACAACTCGGTATTTCTTTCAACATGATGAAAGGAAGTTCTAGTTAACTTTGCTTCAGCACATGTTTCGCATTTATAGTTGTGATCTATAGTAAACTTAGGTATAAAATCTAAACTAACCATTTTTCGCAAAGTATAAAAATTCACATGGCCTAGTCTAGCATGCCATATATTAAATGACTCAGTGATATAAACAGAAGAATCCACTTTATTCATATCTTTTGGTACAACAGTCATTACATTCATCTTGAATAGACCATCACTCACATACCCTTTACCCACATACACTCCATTTTTAGACAATACAAAATTATCAGAAACAAAGACCAACTTGAAACCATTCTTGCTCAGCAATGATCCTGAAACTAAGTTCTTACGAATGTCTGGTACATGCAGAACATCATTCAAAGTGAGTTCTTTTCCAGAAGTCATTTTTAGAACCACTTTTCCTTTTCCTTCAACCTTCGACGTAGAGGAGTTTCCCATGAAGAGTTGCTCTTCTTGTGTCGCAGGCTTGTAGTTGGAAAACATCCACTTGTTGGCGCAAATGTGTTTTGTGGCACCAGTGTCCACAAACCATTCCTTCGTGTTGCCAATCAAGTTGCATTCTGAGATCACGACCGATAGGTTCATTTCTGAAACTCCATCTGAAAGCCTATCATGCTCCGTAACATTGGCTTGGTCTTTCTGCTTCTTTGGTCCTCGGCACTCACTTGCCTTATGGCCTTTCTTCCCGCAATTATGGCAGTTCCCTTTGAACTTCTTAGCCTTCTTTGCATTTGGATTATTTTCTCTCTTTCTTTTGTTGTTCTTGTCGGTCTCAACAACATTTGCTTTTGCCACCATGGTGTTGGTGGACTTCTTTTCAGATTTTCTGTTATCCTCTTCAATTCTGAGTCGAACAACAAGATCTTCCATAGTCATTTCTTTCCGTTTGTGCTTCAGATAGTTCTTGAAGTCCTTCCATGATGGAGGTAACTTCTCGATAGCAGCAGCAACTTGAAATGATTCGCTTAACTCCATCTTCTCATCATGAATCTCATGGATGATAACCTGAAGTTCCTGAATCTGGCTGACTACTGTTTTGGTGTCGACCATCTTGAAGTCTAGGAATTTGCCGACTATGAATTTCTTCATCCCGGCGTCTTCTGTTTTATATTTTTTCTCGAGGAACAACCAAAGAGTCTTTGCAGTTTGGACAGTGCAGTACACATTGTACAGACTATTCTCCAAACCGTTGAGAATATAATTCTTGCAAATGAAGTCAGAGCCCTTCCAAGCTGTGAGGGCCTCGACCTTGGTGGCATCGGGCTCGAGTTCATCTACTTGTGGAGGGTCCTCAGTTAGGTATTTGGCCAGACCTAACGTAGTCA
The DNA here is from genome assembly GCA_030737815.1 of Allium fistulosum. NCBI lineage: Eukaryota > Viridiplantae > Streptophyta > Magnoliopsida > Asparagales > Amaryllidaceae > Allium > Allium fistulosum. The sequence continues at coordinate 97,960,164 of CM060906.1, read as the reverse complement.
AATAGAAGAGCATCTTCTGTTGCCAGCGCTTAAAATCCTGGCCAATGAATTTTTCCGGCCTCTCTCCATGTGAGAATGGTACAGGCTGTGTGACAAGCGGTCCTGTCGGAGCGGAGGGCAATGGTTGCTTTGTTGCCGAAGTGTTACTGTCTTGAGCCATCGTCTGAGACGATATGACTTCAATTAGTACACAGAACAGAACCAAACAAAGCACAAATCTGTTTTAAGATTGTTATCCACACGGAACCCCTAATTTATACGTTAGGGTAGAATCAATCTGAGAACGAAAAGAATAGTTTAAAATGGAGTGCGTACCGTTTAGTACTTTGGTTGTAAGTTGAATATTTGTATCCGAGTCCAGCACAGCGGCTATTCCCTTAAAACAGATTTGCTCCCCCTACGGCGCAGCGGGTTGGCGAGCAACTGTTTCCCAAGGTGAAACGGAACGGAAGCCTGTAAGGTTGCGCTGACGATGCAGGGGACGACGAACTCAAGAGAGTTGCTTATTTCAGAACAGAAGACGAAGATGGAAGGGCAGAGAAAAGAAATAAAAACTTAATTCATATTTTTGGTTTTGCATGCCTTTAAATAGTGTTGGGGAGGTGGCTGTTCGGGAAGAGACGCGGCTGTGACCGTTGGGAAGGTTGCGACCCTTTAACCAACGGAAGCAACCATTTCCGGCAGCAAAACATTAGCCGTTTTAGCGAAGGCCTGGTTTCAAACGAAGGCCCATTTAATCATCGGACCCCAAGAGCCCCAAGGCCCAATCTTTGACCATATAATATTAAATATGTAGGATTTTTTCATGCCTATATTGCCTCTTCCCTTTCATTGCCTCATTCTTTTGATATAGCTCATTAGGTTTTAGTATATATAGTGAAATTTGGATGTGTATTTCCTGATGTGGGACATTGTTCCCTCCTTAGCCACTTATTCATTTTCTAACAATCCCCCACATGAATGAGTGGTTATCTAATCTGTTCTGAAATATTGCGAAACTTTTATCATATTGGTAAAAGTAGCATAGAAGCCTTGAACTTTTCCTAGTGTTTTATCATCACAACTTACTGGCGAATCAGTGCGCTAGATTGTCTTTGAACTGTAAGCCTTATGTATAAGATTTATAATGATAACACATGATAAGTGTTTTTAACTCCTTGGTTCTCTGTTTGTGTTCGTTTTAGCCATGAACACCTGCTTGGTCTCATGAGTACTTAAGAGAATCAGACCTCGTTAATTCTCCTTGAAGCGGCGCCTTCGCACTCACGTAGGTGATTCTATAAAGAGTATTCCGCAATACTCCACTTGGTTCTTTATAGCTCCAAGTATAGACATCATTAAAAGCTGAGCTTATCCTTTTCTCCGGCGGCATGTGCACTAACTTATCTTAGGAATGTCTAAATGTTTGATTAGTGCTTCTAAGTTTTAACCTTAACTTAGTTGTCCCTTTGAACCTAAATCTTGGGATCTCCAGTCAATTAGGTTGGGTTTCCATTGAGGAAAACTTTAGTCAATAGGCCTTAAGCCCATTCCTATCGATAAGGTTTGAACTCTCTCTCTAGGCAAGCCTTTTGTTAGTGGATCCGTAATGTTATCTTTCGACCTTACATAGTCTATAGTGATAACTCCATTAGAGAGTAGTTGTCTCACGGTTTTATGTCTACGACGAATATGTCTAGAATTACCATTGTATAGTGTACTTTTAGCTCTTCCAATAGCTGACTGACTATCACAATGTATACAGATTGGTGGAATAGATTTATTCCAATTCGGAATATCTTCTAGGAAAGTTCTAAGCCAATCCGCTTCTTCAGCGGCTTTGTCTAAAGCAATAAATTCTGACTCCATTGTTGACCTTGCTATACACGTTTGTTTAGAAGACTTCCATGATATAGCTCCATTTCCTAGGGTAAATACATATCCACTTGTGGATTTGGTGTCATTTGAACCAGTTATCCAATTTGCATCACTATATCCTTCTACTACGGAAGGATATTTAGTGTAGTGTAAGCTGTAGTTCTGAGTATATTTTAAATATCCCAGAACCCTAATTATTGCTTTCCAATGATTCTTACCAGGATTGCTTGTATACCTACTTAGCTTACTTACAGCATATGCAATATCTGGTCTAGTACAATTCATTACATACATTATACTTCCCAGTATTCGAGAGTATTCAAGTTGGTAGATTCCATCACCAGTATTTTTAACCCAATTTTGGTTCATATCAACTGGCGATTTAGCAACAGTTATATTATGTTGTTTGAATTTTTCAAGTATTTTGACCACATAGTGTGATTGAGATAGTACATAACCTTCTGACGTTTTTAAAATTTTAACGCCCAAAATCACATCAGCCAATCCTAGATCTTTCATATCAAATCTAGATGACAACATATCCTTTGTTGATTTGATTATGGCATTATTATTGCCTAGTATCAATAAGTCATCAACATATAGGCAAACTATGACATATCCTATATCTACATTCTTCATATAGACACATTTATCTGATTCATTTATTTTGAATCCATTTGTCATCATAGTTTCATCAAATTTTTCATGCCATTGTTTTGGCGCTTGTTTGAGACCATAAAGTGATTTTACTAACTTACACACTTTATTCTCATTTCCTGGGCTTAGGAACCCTTCAGGTTGCTGCATGTATATTTCTTCCTCTAACTCACCATTCAGAAATGCAGTTTTTACATCCATTTGATGTATTTCTAAATTTAGTATAGAAGCAATAGCAATAAGCATCCTAATGGATGTTATTCTAGTTACTGGTGAGTAAGTATCAAAGTAATCTAGATCTTCCTTTTGTCTAAATCCTTTGACTACCAGTCGGGCTTTATATTTATCTATTGAGCCATCAGCTTTAAGTTTTTTCTTAAAGATCCATTTATACCCTAATGGTTTCGATCCTTTAGGAAGATCTACTAGTTCCCATGTGTGGTTTTGTAAAATGGATTCAATTTCGCTATTGACAGCTTCTTTCCAATAAGGAGCATCAGGTGATGACATTGCTTGTTTATATGTTAGAGGTTCATTTTCTGCCATATATGCATAGAACTCAGGCCCAAAGGTTTTTAATGTCCTTTGTCGTTTGCTCCTTCTTGGTTCCTCTAACTCTTGATCATTTTCATGATCAACACGATGTTTAAGAGTTTCTTCTTCTCTTGATCTCTTTTGGATACTAGTACCAATGGATTCTTTTAGTGGAAATATGTTTTCAAAGAATCTTGCATTTCGAGATTCGATTATGGTGTTTTCATGAATGTCATCAATTTCAGATTTATGCACCAAGAATCGATATGCACTACTATTATGAGCATATCCAATAAATATGCAATCTATAGTTTTGGGTCCAATTTTGACCTTTTTAGGCTTAGGTATTTCTACCTTTGCTAAGCACCCCCACACTTTTAAGTATTTGTAAGATGGAGGTCTATTTTTCCCTTGTTCATGTGGTGACTTAAAGGTCTTTTTGCGAGGTACTTTGTTCAGTATATGATTAGCTGAAAGTATCGCTTCTCCCCAGAAATTGTCTGGTAATCCAGAACTAATAAGCAGAGCATTCATCATTTCCTTCAGGGTACGATTCTTACGTTCTGCTATTCCATTGGATTGAGGAGAATACGGTGCTGTTGTTTGATGGATTATACCATTTTGAGCGCAAAATTCCTCAACTGGAAATTCGTATTCTCCACCTCTATCACTTCGCAAGGCTTTTATCTTTTTGTTTAGTTGATTTTCAACTTCTGCCTTATATTGTTTAAACGTTTCAAAGGCCTCATCCTTGCTTCTTAGTAGGTACACATAACAGTACCTAGTACAATCATCGATAAAGGTAATAAAATACCTTTTACCTCCTCTAGTTTGACACATCTTTAGATCACATACATCAGTATGTATTAAATCTAACGACTCGGTATTTCTTTCAACATGATGAAAGGAAGTTCTAGTTAACTTTGCTTCAGCACATGTTTCACATTTATAATTGTGATCTATAGTAAACTTAGGTATAAAATCTAAATTAACCATTTTTCGCAAAGTATAAAAATTCACATGGCCTAGTCTAGCATGCCATATATTAAATGACTCAGCGATATAAACAGAAGAATCCACTTTATTCATATCTTTTGGTACAACAGTCATTACATTCATCTTGAATAGACCATCACTCACATACCCTTTACCCACATACACTCCATTTTTAGACAATACAAAATTATTAGAAACAAAGACCAACTTGAAACCATTCTTGCTCAGCAATGATCCTGAAACTAAGTTCTTATGAATGTCTGGTACATGCAGAACATCATTCAAAGTGAGTTCTTTTCCAGAAGTCATTTTTAGAACCACTTTTCCTTTTCCTTCAACCTTCGACGTGGAGGAGTTTCCCATGAAGAGTTGCTCTTCTTCTGTCCCAGGCTTGTAGTTGGAAAACATCCACTTGTTGGCGCAAATGTGTTTTGTGGCACCAGTGTCCACAAACCATTCCTTCGTATTGCCAATCAAGTTGCATTCTGAGATCACGGCCGACAGGTTCATTTCTGAAACTCCATCCGAAAGCCTATCATGCTCCGTAACATTGGCTTGGTCTTTATGCTTCTTTGGTCCTCGGCACTCACTTGCCTTATGGCCTTTCTTCCTGCAATTATGGCAGTTCCCTTTGAACTTCTTAGCCTTCTTTGCATTTGGATTATTTTCTCTCTTTCTTTTGTTGTTCTTGTTGGTCTCAACTACATTTGCTTTTGCCACCATGGTGTTGGTTGACTTCTTTTCATATTTTCTGTTATCCTCTTTAATTCTGAGTCGAACAACAAGATCTTCCATAGTCATTTCTTTCCGTTTGTGCTTCAGATAGTTCTTGAAGTCCTTCCATGATGGAGGCAACTTCTCGATAGCAACAGCAACTTGAAATGATTCGCTTAACTCCATCTTCTCATCATGAATCTCATGGATGATAACCTGAAGTTCCTGAATCTGGCTGACTACTGTTTTGGTGTCGACCATCTTGAAGTCTAGGAATTTGCCGACTATGAATTTCTTCATCCCGGCGTCTTTCGTTTTGTATTTTTTCTCGAGGGACAACCAAAGAGTCTTTGCAGTTTGGACAGTGCAGTACACATTGTACAGACTATTCTCCAAACCGTTGAGAATATAATTCTTGCAAATGAAGTCAGAGCCCTTCCAAGCTGTGAGGGCCTCGACCTTGGTGGCGTCGGGCTCGAGTTCATCTACTTGTGGAGGGTCCTCTGTTAGGTATTTGGCCAGACCTAACGTAGTCAAATAGAAGAGCATCTTCTGTTGCCAGCGCTTAAAATCCTGGCCATTGAATTTTTCCGGCCTCTCTCCATGTGAGAATGGTACAGGCTGTGTGACAAGCGGTCCTGTCGGAGCAGAGGGCAGTGGTTGCTTTGTTGCCGAAGTGTTACTGTCTTGAGCCATCGTCTGAAACGATATGACTTCAATTAGTACACAGAACAGAACCAAACAAAGCACAAATCTGTTTTAAGATTGTTATCCACACGGAACCCCTAATTTATACGTTAGGGTAGAATCAATCTGAGAACGAAAAGAATAGTTTAAAATGAAGTGCGTACCGTTTAGTACTTTGGTTGTAGGTTGAATATTTGTATCCGAGTCCAGCACAGCGGCTGTTCCCTTAAAACAGATTTTCTCCCCCTACGGCGCAGCAGGTTGGCGAGCAACTGTTTCCCAAGGTGAAACGGAAGGGAAGCCTGCAAGGTTGCGCTGACGATGCAGGGGACGACGAACTCAAGAGAGTTGCTTATTTCAGAACAGAAGACGAAGAGGGAAGGGCAGAGAAAAGAAATAAAAACTTAATCCATATTTTTGGTTCTGCATGCCTTTAAATAGGGTTAGGGAGGTGGCTATTCGGGAAGAGACGCGGCTGTGACCGTTGGGAAGGTTGCGACCCTTTAACCAACCGAAGCAACCGTTTCCGGCAGCAAAAAATTAGCCGTTTTAGCGCAGCCCAGGTTTCAAACGAAGGCCCATTTAATCATCGGACCCCAAGAGCCCCAAGGCCCAATCTTTGACCATATAATATTAAATATGTAGGATTTTTTCATGCCTATATTGCCTCTTCCCTTTCATTGCCTCATTCTTTTGATATAGCTCATTAGGTTTTAGTATATATAGTGAAATTTGGATGTGTATTTCCTGATGTGGGACATTGTTCCCTCCTTAGCCACTTATTCATTTTCTAACAATCCCCCACATGAATGAGTGGTTATCTAATCTGTTCTGAAATATTGCGAAACTTTTATCATATTGGTAAAAGTAGCATAAAAGCCTTGAACTTTTCCTAGTGTTTTATCATCACAACTTACTGGCGAATCAGTGGACTAGATTGTCTTTGAACTGTAAGCCTTATGTATAAGATTTATAATGATAACACATGATAAGTGTTTTTAACTCCTTGGTTCCCTATTTGTGTTCGTTTTAGCCATAAACACCTGCTTGGTCTCATGAGTACTTAAGAGAATCAGGCCTCGTTAATTCTCCTTGAAGCGGCGCCTTCGCACTCACGTAGGTGATTCTATAAAGAGTATTCCGCAATACTCCACTTGGTTCTTTATAGCTCCAAGTATAGACATCATTAAAAGCTGAGCTTATCCTTTTCTCCGGCGGCATGTGCACTAACTTATCTTAGGAATGTCTAAAAGTTTGATTAGTGCTTCTAAGTTTTAACCTTAACTTAGTTGTCCCTTTGAACCTAAATCTTGGGATCTCCAGTCAATTAGGTTGGGTTTCCATTGAGGAAAACTTTAGTCAATAGGCCTTAAGCCCATTCCTATCGATAAGGTTTGAACTCTCTCTCTCTCTAGGCAAGCATTTTGTTAGTGGATCCGCAATGTTTTCTTTCGACCTTACATAGTCTATAGTGATAACTCCATTAGAGAGTAGTTGTCTCACGGTTTTATGTCTATGACGAATATGTCTAGACTTACCATTGTATAGTGTACTGTTAGCTCTTCCAATAGCTGACTGACTATCACAATGTATACAGATTGGTGGAACAGATTTATTCCAATTCGGAATATCTTCTAGGAAAGTTCTAAGCCAATCTGCTTCTTCAGCGGCTTTGTCTAAAGCAATAAATTCTGACTCCATTGTTGACCTTGCTATACACGTTTGTTTAGAAGACTTCCATGATATAGCTCCATTTCCTAGGGTAAATACATATCCACTTGTGGATTTGGTGTCATTTGAACCAGTTATCCAATTTGCATCACTATATCCTTCTACTACGGAAAGATATTTAGTGTAGTGTAAGCTGTAGTTCTGAGTATATTTTAAATATCCCAGAACCCTTATTATTGCTTTCCAATGATTTTTACCATGATTGCTTGTATACCTACTTAGCTTACTTACAGCATATGCAATATCTGGTCTAGTACAATTCATTACATACATTATACTTCCCAGTATTCGAGAGTATTCAAGTTGGTAGATTCCATCACCAGTATTTTTAACCCAATTTTGGTTCATATCAACTAGCGATTTAGCAACAGTTATATTATGTTGTTTGAATTTTTCAAGTATTTTGACCACATAGTGTGATTGAGATAGTACATAACCTTCTGACGTTTTTAAAATTTTAACGCCCAAATTCACATCAGCCAATCCTAGATCTTTCATATCAAGTCTAGATGACAACATATCCTTTGTTGATTTGATTATGGCATTATTATTGCCTAGTATCAATAAGTCATCAACATATAGGCAAACTATGACATATCCTATATCTACATTCTTCATATAGACACATTTATCTGATTCATTTATTTTGAATCCATTTGTCATCATAGTTTCATCAAATTTTTCATGCCATTGTTTTGGCGCTTGTTTGAGACCATAAAGTGATTTTACCAACTTACACACTTTATTCTCATTTCCTGGGCTTAGGAACCGTTCAGGTTGCTGCATGTATATTTCTTCCTCTAACTCACCATTCAGAAATGCAGTTTTTACATCCGTTTGATGTATTTCTAAATTTAGTATAGAAGCAATAGCAATAAGCATCCTAATGGATGTTATTCTAGTTACCGGTGAGTAAGTATCAAAGTAATCTAGATCTTCCTTTTGTCTAAATCCTTTGACTACCAGTCGGGCTTTATATTTATCTATTGAGCCATCAGCTTTAAGTTTTTTCTTAAAGATCCATTTATACCATAATGGTCTCAATCCTTTAGGAAGATCTACTAGTTCCCATGTGTGGTTTTGTAAAATGGATTCAATTTCGCTATTGACAGCTTCTTTCCAATAAGGAGCATCAGGTGATGACATTGCTTGTTTATATGTTAGAGGTTCATTTTCTGCCATATATGCATAGAACTCAGGCCCAAAGGTTTTTAATGTCCTTTGTCGTTTGCTCCTTCTTGGTTCCTCTAACTCTTGATCATTTTCATGTTCAACACGATGTTTAAGAGTTTCTTCTTCTCTTGATCTCTTTTGGATACTAGTACCAATGGATTCTTTTAGTGGAAATATGTTTTCAAAGAATCTTGCATTTCGAGATTCGATTATGTTGTTTTCATGAATGTCATCAATTTCAGATTTATGCACCAAGAATCGATATGCACTACTATTATGAGCATATCCAATAAATAGGCAATCTATAGTTTTGGGTCCAATTTTGACCTTTTTAGGCTTAGGTATTTCTACCTTTGCTAAGCACCCCCACACTTTTAAGTATTTGTAAGATGGAGGTCTGTTTTTCCACAGTTCATGTGGTGACTTAAAGGTCTTTTTGCGAGGTACTTTGTTCAGTATATGATTAGCTGAAAGTATCGCTTCTCCCTAGAAATTGTCTGGTAATCCAGAACTAATAAGCAGAGCATTCATCATTTCCTTCAGGGTACGATTCTTACGTTCTGCTATTCCATTGGATTGAGGAGAATACGATGCTGTTGTTTGATGGATTATACCATTTTGAGCGCAAAATTCCTCAAATGGAAATTCGTATTCTCCACCTCTATCACTTCGCAAGGCTTTTATCTTTTTGTTTAGTTGATTTTCAACTTCTGCCTTATATTGTTTAAACGTTTCAAAGGCCTCATCCTTGCTTCTTAGTAGGTACACATAACAGTACCTAGTGCAATCATCGATAAAGGTAATAAAATACCTTTTACCTACTCTAGTTTGACACATCTTTAGATCACATACATCAGTATGTATTAAATCTAACGACTCGGTATTTCTTTCAACATGATGAAAGGAAGTTCTAGTTAACTTTGCTTCAGCACATGTTTCGCATTTATAGTTGTGATCTATAGTAAACTTAGGTATAAAATCTAAATTAACCATTTTTTGCAAAGTATAAAAATTCACATGGCCTAGTCTAGCATGCCATATATTAAATGACTCAGCGATATAAACAGAAGAATCCACTTTATTCATATCTTTTGGTACAACAGTCATTACATTCATCTTGAATAGAACATCACTCACATACCCTTTACCCACATACACTCCATTTTTAGACAATAAAAAATTATCAGAAACAAAGACCAACTTGAAACCATTCTTGCTCAGCAATGATCCTGAAACTAAGTTCTTACGAATGTCTGGTACATGCAGAACATCATTCAAAGTGAGTTCTTTTCCAGAAGTCATTTTTAGAACCACTTTTCCTTTTCCTTCAACCTTCGATGTGGAGGAGTTTCCCATGAAGAGTTGCTCTTCTTGTGTCGCAGGCTTGTAGTTGGAAAACATCCACTTGTTGGTGCAAATGTGTTTTGTGGCACCAGTGTCCACAAACCATTCCTTTGTGTTTCCAATCAAGTTGCATTCTGAGATCACGGCCGATAGGTTCATTTCTGAAACTCCATCTGAAAGCTTATCATGCTCTGTAACATTGGCTTAGTCTTTCTGCTTCTTTGGTCCTCGGCACTCACTTGCCTTATGGCCTTTCTTCCCGCAATTATGGCAGTTCCCTTTGAACTTCTTAGCCTTCTTTGCATTTGGATTATTTTCTCTCTTTCTTTTGTTGTTCTTGTCGGTCTCAACAACATTTGCTTTTGCCACCATGGTGTTGGTTGACTTCTTTTCAGATTTTCTGTTATCCTCTTCAATTCTGAGTCGAACAACAAGATCTTCCATAGTCATTTCTTTCCGTTTGTGCTTCAGATAGTTCTTGAAGTCCTTCCATGATGGAGGCAACTTCTCGATAGCAGCAGCAACTTGAAATGATTCGCTTAACTCCATCTTCTCATCATGAATCTCATGGATGATAACCTGAAGTTCCTGAATCTGGCTGACTACTGTTTTGGTGTCGACCATCTTGAAGTCTAGGAATTTGCCGACTATGAATTTCTTCATCCCGGCGTCTTCCGTTTTGTATTTTTTCTCGAGGGACAACCAAAGAGTCTTTGCAGTTTGGACAGTGCAGTACATATTGTACAGACTATTCTCCAAACCGTTGAGAATATAATTCTTGCAAATGAAGTCAGAGCCTTCCAGGCTGTGAGGGCCTCGAACTTGGTGGCGTCGGGCTCGAGTTCATCTACTTGTGGAGGGTCCTCTGTTAGGTATTTGGCCAGACCTAACGTAGTCAAATAGAAGAGCATCTTCTATTGCCAGCGCTTAAAATCCTGGCCATTGAATTTTTCCGGCCTCTCTCCATGTGAGAATGGTACAGGCTGTGTGACAAGCGGTCCTGTCGGAGCGGAGGGCAGTGGTTGCTTTGTTGCCGAAGTGTTACTGTCTTGAGCCATCGTCTGAAACGATATGACTTCAATTAGTACACAGAACAGAACCAAACAAAGCACAAATCTGTTTTAAGATTGTTATCCACACGGAACCCCTAATTTATACGTTAGGGTAGAATCAATCTAAGAACGAAAAGAATAGTTTAAAATGGAGTGCGTACCATTTATTACTTTGGTTGTAAGTTGAATATTTGTATCCGAGTCTAGCACAACGGCTGTTCCCTTAAAACAGATTTGCTCCCCCTACGGCGCAGTGGGTTGGCGAGCAACTGTTTCCCAAGGTGAAATGGAACGGAAGCCTGCAAGGTTGTGCTGACGATGCAGGGGACGACGAACTCAAGAGAGTTGCTTATTTCAGAACAGAAGACGAAGAGGGAAGGGCAGAGAAAAGAAATAAAATCTTAATTCATATTTTTGGTTCTGCATGCCTTTAAATGGGGTTGGGGAGGTGGCTGTTCGGGAAGAGACGCGGCTGTGACCGTTGGGAAGGTTGCGACCCTTTAACCAACGGAAGCAACCGTTTTCGGCAGCAAAAAAATTAGCCGTTTTAGCGCAGCCCAAGTTTCAAACGAAGGACCATTTAATCATCAGACCCCAAGAGGCCCAAGGCCCAATCTTTGACCATATAATATTAAATATGTAGGATTTTTTCATGCCTATATTGCCTCTTCCCTTTCATTGCCTCATTCTTTTGATATAGCTCATTAGGTTTTAGTATATATAGTGAAATTTGGATGTGTATTTCCTGATGTGGGACATTGTTCCCTCCTTAGCCACTTATTCGTTTTCTAACAAGAAGTTGCTGTTATTCGTGATTATGTACCGTTTTTAGGGCCAGTTTTCATTGGTGGAAGTTTGTATTGGGTAGTTTTGGATGTAAGGACAGTTGCATGGAAGAAGTATTTGATGTTGTTTGATGTGGAGAAAGAGGAAGTAAGTGTGATAATGAACGTTCCTTCTGCTTTGGATGACTGTCGTTTTACAGGGATTAGGTTAATGGAAATCGGAGGAGAAGTGGCTCTGGTTGGTTTTTATGAAGATCATGTTGAAATTTGGATGATCAATGAAGGTTTTTGTTGGTTGAGAAGGCATATGATCAGATATCCTAGAGTGTGTTTGCAAGTGAAGGAGAAGTATTCAAGGGTTGAGGAGATTTGGGAGAAGGATGATGATGCATTGGCTCTATTTATCGATGATGTAATGATATCGTATAATTATAAAGAGAAGGAAAAAAGAAGATGCACTTACAGAAGAGTTTCCTATTATAAATTCAATTCGATGAATTGGAAGTTGTTTTGTGGTTATAAACCAAGCTTTGTTTCATTAGAGAAGATTATTACTGAAGGGCAATTTAGTGAACTTTGATTGAATACTCTTTCTTTTATATAAAAAAAAGGAAGAGGAAGAAGAAGAATTGCATGTGTTTTATTAGGGATAAGTGATTAATTTTGCAGTTAATGTTTTTCAAACAATGTTATTTGGTTCAGTATTTGATCTAATGTTACTCTTTTTTCCTCTCATAACAATGTCATATGCAGGTGGTAGAATTAGTAATTTGTACGAGATTTCTTTATATAACTAGTTATTTGGCTTTGCTATGAACGTTAAATAAAATATTGATAAAAAATTCTTTCTTTCCCCTCTTTTCACGTGCAACAATTCAGTCTTTTTAATTAGCATGGCTCATATGGATACAGCCATCAAACAGTGATACTTTTGCCACAAACATATGACTACACCGTCATTGTTAAGCATACTACACTTTGAAAAGAACTACAAAAGACGGAAACTGATTGATTTTGCACTGGTTTAAAATAAAGTGAAACTGATGCTCTAATGCATTTTATACTCAAAAAAAGGTTATGAATTGTTGCTAAAGGATTGTTTCAAAAGTGCCTATGATCCAATGCAATAATGATAGTTTTGTATTTGATACATACTTCACGTAGCATTTAATTGTGCAATTCAAGGTTCAAATATGCTAAAAAGGAAATATACTGAGAACTGTCTTCAATTCCAATGCAAACACAATCAACTTGTTCTTGCAAAAACAATTTTGAACACCATTTGATTACACAAATGTACCATATTGATAGTTTGGAGTTGAGAAAGTGAGTTGATGAGAATGTTTTGATTTGTAATATTTTGTAAAAGAAAAATATTATTGCTTTTGATGATCAGATACAAGAATGTAATACAACATGTTTACACTGATTAAAACAGAGAGCATTATATACAATATAGTGATGGGCCTAAATATAATAGCCCATGATCTAAACTGGATCTGTAGAGAATCTCTGCCGTTGGATATGGTGAGCGGTTCAGATGAAAAGATGAGAAGCATATGGATTGATAACCAGGTCTTGAGAGAAAAGCACACATCATTTAACTCCCCCCTTCAAACCCGAGCTAGAGTTTGCTGAAGAAAGAAAAATAATGGTGGCTCCTTTTTTTCCATAGAGTGAGATCTGATATGAAAACCGCAATCAATACAATTATTCTGGAATGTAGATAGCTCTTTGCGATCTCTGACTACGGTCGGCTTCGTCGACGTTGAGTTCTTCTCTTAATTTAGTGAAGCTTGGTTTTGACAGCGGCTTTGTAAGTATATCAGCTTTTTGATGTTGCGATGGTATGTATCCAATCTTTAACTTCTCTTTAATAACTTGTTCTCTGATAAAGTAGAGGTCTAATTCGATATGCTTGGTTTTTGAGTGAAGAACTGGATTGGAAGTTAATGATATAGCACTAACGTTATCACACCAAATTGTTGCCTTTTTGCTTTGTTTGATGTTGAGTTCACTTAACAGTGACTCTAACCACATAACTTCGGCTACGGCACTTGCCACACACCTGAATTCTGCTTCAGTACTTGACCTTGACACCGTGCTTTGTTTTCTTGCACTCTATGATACAGGATTTTTACCTAAATAGATGCAATAACCTGATGTCGATTTCCTGTCATCAGTATCAGTACCCCAGTCAGCATCTGCATAAGCATTTATATTGAGTGTGTGACTGGATTTTAAGATGAGACCGTGATTTTTTGTTCCTTTGAAATATCTGAGTATCCTCTTAACGACTTTCCAATGATTATCTAAGGGGTTTTGCATGTACTGGCTAACTTTATTAACACAGAATGATATGTCTGGCCTTATTATAGTCACATATTGAAGTGCACCCACTATACTCCTGTATTGCTTTTGATTTTGAATTGCTTCACCCTTGTATCTTGATAATTGATGATTTGTAATCATTGGAGTTGGTAAGGGATTTGCTTTGTCCATTTTAGCTCTTGCTAATATTTCTGAAATGTACTTTCTTTGATTAAGATGTACTTCTGAATTTGATTTTTTTTGAACTTCAATTCCTAGAAAGTAATTCAGATCGCCCAGATCTTTGATTGAGAATTCTGAGTTGAGCATTGCAGTGATTGTTTCAATTTCTTGCATACTGCTTCCTGTAATTATAAAATCATCAACATAGATTAAGATATAAGTGGTGGCAATGTCATTAATCTTAGTAAATATGGAGTTGTCAGATTTTAGAGATTTGTAGCCAAATTTCATTAGAGTTGACTTGAGCTTATCAAACCAAACTCTTGGGGCTTGTTTTAAGCCATAGATAGCTTTATTGAGTTTGCACACTTGTTGTTTGTCAGCTTTCTGTGTAAACCCTTCTGGTTGTTCCATAAATACTTCTTCCTGCAGAATACCATTAAGAAAAGCATTATTAACATCTAATTGTTTGATGCTCCAATTTCTACTTAAAGCAATGGTTAGAATAACTCTAATTGAGGATGGTTTCACAACAGGAGAAAAAGTCTCTGAAAAATCAAATCCATGTTGTTGTGAATACCCCTTGGCAACTAACCTTGCTTTATATTTAGAAATTGAGCCATCTGCATTTTTCTTTAATTTAAAAGTCCATCTGCACCCAATTATATTTTTGTTTTCTGGTTTCTCAACCAGATCCCAAGTTTTTTTTGGTAATTAGAGCATTGTACTCTTCCTGCATAGCAACTCTCCAATTATTGTTTTTAGCAGCTTCTATGTAGGAAGAGGGTTCTTCTTGAACAACTGTATTGTTCACGATTTTTGGTTTATAGATACCACACTTTGCTCTAGTTAACATTGGGTGAACATTGATGTTATCCCTGACACCACTGTTAGGATTGTTGTTACTGCAGCCCATATTATCATCATTGATGACTTGATCCTGATTTGGGCTGTAAGTGCCTTGACTTTGATCATCTTGATTGTTGCTAATGTCTTCATTTGCAGCTTGCTCTTGGCCTGATTCTCTGTCAGTCCTGGTGTGTTGAGAACTTGTGATGGTCTCATTCCTTGTGGGCTGAACTGAGGGCTGTATCTCAATCTCTTCAGGTAGATCAAGAATTATGAATCTAGAATTCCTTATTTTTTCAGTAGTTTTAATTTCTGAACTACTGTAAGGGAATATCTGCTCATTGAATCTTACATGTCTGGATATATATATTTTTCCTTTGCTGTCTAAGCACCTATACCCCTTTTGTTTGTTACTATATCCTAAGAATGTGCAGGCGGTAGATCTGAAATCTAATTTGTGTGTGTTATAAGACCTTAAACAAGGAAAACATTGACACCCAAATATTTTAAATGCTCATAGTCTGGTTTAACTTTAGTTAACACTTCTTGAGGACACTTAAATTGAAGAGTTTTTGTAGGTAGAATATTTATTAAGTGCACAGCAGTGTTAAATGCTTCTGGCCAAAACTTCAGAGGCATAGAAGCTTGTGCTAGTAAAGTTAAACCTGTTTCTACGATATGTCTATGTTTTCTCTCAATAATTCCATTTTGTTCAGAGGTGTATGGACATGTGGTTCTATGATTAATACCCTTTTTTTCAAAGTAAGTTTTCAAAGGTAGGAATTCTCTTCCACCATCTGACTGAAAAGTACAAACCTTATTTCCAGTCATGTTTTCAACCTTGTTGATAAATTGTATTGTTATATTAGTAGTTTCAGACTTAGACTTTAGCATGTATATCCAAACAAATCTTGAATAAGCATCTATAAAAGATACATAATATTTGTAACCATAATCAGAACTGATAGGTGCTGGCCCCCATAGATCACTGGCAATTAATTCTAGGGGTCTTGTGTAACAAGTGTGTGAGTCTGGAAATGCTAGTTTATGACTCTTTCCCAATTGACAAGAGGTGCAAAAATAAGAATCAGGGTTATCACTAAAAGAAATTTTATTGCTACTCATGACTTGCTTAACAATCTTTATGCTGGGATGTCCTAGTTTGCGGTGCCACAATTCAAAATTACTACAGTTTTTATTACTAGCAACATTTAATACATGAAGATTTTCCCTACTCTCATAAATTTTTGAATTTGAAAAATCAAATATGTACAGTCCATTGTTTTCTTTACCCTGCAAGATAATTTCTTGTGTTAGTATATCTTTTACTATGCATGTGTCAGGATAAAATTCAAAATAGACTTTATTATCCTTTGCAAATTGGGAAACACTCATTAGATTTTTTTTAATTTTAGGAACCCTTAGCAAGTTTTTTAAGAGAAGTTGTTTGGGTCCATGTAAGCTAGCATTTCCAGTGTGTGTAATGTGTACAGTCTTACCATTACCAACAAAAAGTTTTTGTGTACCTTTATACTCTTTGTTTCCCAAGTTCAGATTGCTGAGATTGTTTGTCACATGATTAGTAGCCCCTGAGTCTGGATACCAGCAGTCATCACCAGCATCATCATTTGTTGTGGTTTCAGTATTTAAAATTTCTACTTGAGTTGTACTGTTGTCTTTTGATACAGTGGCAAGATTTACATTTGAACTGCTGCCTTGTTGTGAAGGAGTGTAGTTTTTGTTGAATCTAAAGTAGCATTTATTTGCCCCATGACCATATCTCTCACATATCTGGCACCTTATTTTGTTATTGTTGCTTCTGCCTCCTCTTCTTCCTCTGCCTGCTGATCCACCCCTTTGAAAGTTATTGTATTGTCCTTTGATATTTGAATTTTGTTTACCTTTGGAAGTGTAGTTAACGGAGATATCTGCACTCATACTTTTGTTGTGTTCTATCCTTCCTTCATGTGAGAGAAGGGTAGTGTATACAAACTGTAAGGATGGTGTTGGTTCCATAGTGGAGATGATGGCCACAACGGCTTCATATTCATTGTCTAATCCACTGATTATATGTAGTACTTGTTCAGATTCAGGTACTTTGTGCCCTGTAGAAGCTAGTTGATCACATAAATTTTTAATTTTAAGCAGATATTCATTCATTGTCATGTCATTCTTTCTAATACTCTGTAGCTGTCTTTTGTGATGCATGATCCTTGCAGATGACTGTGAAGTGAAATTTCTTTCAATTGTAGTCCAGACTTCTTGGGCAGTTTTGCATCCAATGAGTTGAGGCAGAATAGATGCACTTATGGATGACATCATCCATGCACATACAAGGCTATCTTGCCTTTGGTGTGTAGTATATTCTTGATTAGGCACCAGTTTGTCTTCATTATTTTTGACAAATTTTGGTGGTGTGATTCTTGTACCAAGAATGTAATCTTCTAACCCATATCCTCTAATTGATGTTTCTATTTGTAATTTCCAGAGCAGGAAATTTGATTCATCCAACTGAATGGAGATCATTTGGCTCTGGGGTTTGATGATAGCCTTCATCAGATCATTTACTGAATCAGATTGTGGTTGGCTTTGAGAAACTCTTGAGCTAGAGAAATGAGGGCTTGCAGCATCATCTTGATTAGCCATGATGAACACACGGATTGCAAAATCTGAAGAATGGTATGTAAATTCCTAACAAGAGCTCACTTTGAATTGAGATTTTTTCAAGAAAGTTTTTGGAGTTGAATCTTGATGGTTTTCTGAGAACTTAAATGATGATTTCTTTTAATTCTTGAATCTGAATTGCTTTCTGATGAGTTTTCACTAAGCTCTTGATTCAACCAGAATTTTTTTCTTGAAGATCTTGATCGTTTTGCTCTTTAAAGTATGGAATTTTACTTTCTTTGGTAAACTGGTGCAGTCAGACTAAGATTCTGGCGAGGCACAGTTTATTAAAGAATAGTTACAACTCTCAAGTGAAAGAATTCTGAATTCTTGATGAGAGGAGTCCACATGATGAAAAATTTCTGATGGACTAACAAATTTGATGCAGTTAGCATACGAACTGCTCTGATACCAAGTTGAGCAAGTGAGTTGATGAGAATGTTTTGATTTGTAATATTTTGTAAAAGAAAAATATTATTGCTTTTGATGATCGGATACAAGAATGTAATACAACATGTTTACACTGATTAAAACAGAGAGCATTATATACAATATAGTGATGGGCCTAAATATAATAGCCCATGATCTAAACTGGATCTGTAGAGAATCTCTGCCGTTGGATATGGAGAGCGGTTCAGATGAAAAGATGAGAAGCATATGGATTGATAACCAGGTCTTGAGAGAAAAGCACACATCATTTAACTTTTGGCAAACTCTTTAATGTGATTACAGTCTTTTGGAAAAATTTAAAGCTCATCCTTGGGCTCTTCAAGACATTACTTGTCCCGGTTGTAGGGAAACTTTGTCTTCCCTGCATAATGAGGCATATCCCAATCATCATATATGAACCTATGTAAAAAACAAGGTATCATCCATTTGATCTTCATTCTCTTATATTTTTTATGTAAAAAACAAGGTATTTAATTTGACCATTATTTTGGCAACTGTTTCAGCATTAGTGCTAGGCAATACCATAAATGTAAGTGCAAGTGAAATGTATATATATGTGTATACATATATATGTATACATATATATGTATATGTATATGTATACGTATATTTATATGTATATGTATATGTATACATCTATATGTATATGTATGTGTGGGTGCATCTATGTATGGCTGGTGAAAAAGATAGGACTTTCTTTGCAGCAAAGTGCTTCCAGGAAGCCATTTGTTTATTACTGTAATGATATATTATTATAAATGTTTATTTATAATATTACCATAAATGTTGTCAATCATTTTCAGTTATAATTACAATTACCACCATTATCATTGACATAAATATTATACCTAGTAATTTTTCCATTATTATATATAGTTATTAGTAACAATGTTTTTATTAGTACCATATTAATTTTTTTTAAATATCGTGATGTTTTAAATAGTGAAATAATACTGGTTTGAACACATTATGACATGGCATACATGTACAAATAATTAAGGGGGATAATTAAGTGTATTGATATGAAATTTATGGGTATAGAAATAAAAGCATGATTATTGAGCAATAAAAGTTTACTTGTAATAAGTTCCATCGTAGATTGCGCACTGCAAATTGGTACGATGTTCATTAATCCAATTAGTACAAAGTTTAACTTGAAGTCATATATGTGAACAATTACAATTTTAACAGGTTAAATGTTTTCATAAACAACGTAGTAGCTTAGACATTCATTACTTACATTTCATGCATCCAATCCAATTCATGTATAGAATGCATATGCAGTTATGATTAAAAAGATTAATATTATTCATATATACGTATATGAATCAAGCATAAAAAAAATAAGAATCGTGTGAGCACTCCACATAGGCAGATACCTCAAAGCATTTATGATATACCATTTTGTATTAGAAAAAAGTGCACTCATGTTTATAAAATTCAAAATCTAAAGATGACATGGGTGTACAATTTTTTTAATATCAATGCAAATATAGTCCAATATTGCAAAATCTAGCAATTTTATACTAATAAAATTGCTGAAAAATTATTATGTAGGCTTGAACTGATATTCCTGTCTCTTCTGCATATTTTTATTCATCTCTTCCCTCTTAATTTTTTATACTACTCTAATTTCTTCGCTCCCTTCTTCATTTTTTTAGCAGCACCTCCATTATTTTCTTTAACAGCACCCCCTCTTCATCGAGTACAGAAATTATTTTAGATTATTAGTATATCTGAGAAATGTAACAAATCAATTTAACTAAACAATATGTTAATTGGAGAAACTGGTTGTTTGAACATTCATATAACCATTTATCCCTTTGAAAACTTTATTTAATTTTTTAGTAACATATAATAGTGCAGTTTAGTTATTGTAAGATAAGGCAGGCATTACACCATAAACAATATTTTGATACGGCTAAAAGCCGTATCTAATCTTATTAGGCCATATCAAAATATGTCGAACTTAATGTTTTTATACGGCTTTTAGCCGTATCTAATGAGCCAATTAGATACGGCCTTAGGCCGTATCTAATTGGCTCATTAGATACGGCTTCTGGCCGTATCTACTGTATCAATTAGATACGGCCTTAGGCCGTATCTAATTGGCTCATTAGATACGGCTTCTGGCCGTATCTACTGTATCAATTAGATACGGCCATTAGCCGTATCTAATTGACACATTAGATACGGCCAGAAGCCGTATCTAATTGACAAATAGGCAGCATCTAATGAACCAATTAGATATGGCTAAAAGCCGTATCTAATTAGTCAATTAGATATAGATATATAATCAATATCCAATATATAATATTATAGACCTATTCATATTCAATATATAATATTATAGACCTATTCATATCCAATATATAATCAATAATCATTTCGAGACATCAAAACAAATAATATTATAGACAGTGCACATTCAAATGATTCAATAATCCGCATTGTAGTGCGTAATAACTTAACAATATCATTACATAATACTAGCATTTAGCACATTAATATATCGCAGTAGCGGATACTAGAAAACACTATCGCTCCAGTACCAAGATCCAAATACACAACAATAATACAAATGTATCACATTACTACATAATACAAATACACAACAAGCCTCTGTTATACTGTGTTGTTACGGCAGCCACTGCACAATGCAAAGCCAAAGAGCTAACTCCTCCAGCCCAAAACATCTACACAAGCATTACAAAATATTAGTACATCTTTAGTTTTAGGAGTTAACTCTATATTACGATTCACTGCAACTACATTTTTTTCCATTTGGTTATGTGAAAACTCAGATTTAGAAAATGCATCTAGATGCAACTAGTAAATACCCAAACACAGACTCAATACACCATAAAGAATTAAAGACTAAAAAACTTTTGTCAGTGGGATGCTGTCAGTGGGAGTATGCAGGTGATTGGAGAATGATGCAGTGAAGTGGGATGTTCTACAGAGGATGGTGACTTTGTAGGTGATCGAGGCTGTTTTCTTTCCTTTTCTTTTTGATGTGCACATTTGATGTGCACAGGGCAGTAGAAAACTTGACTCGCTTCTGATGCAAGAATAAATGGCTCGTCATTCACGTTATTTTTGTTCTTCAATTTCCCTAAATTTACCATGATGAGGTTTGAAATGGGATCTATTTTGCAACCATTGACCTTATACTCGACTTTTACCCAATCACAATAAAAAACTGTTTGTTTGAAGTCAGTGTAATACAACTCAAGTATCTGTTGAATGACTCCGTAATACGTTGTTTCTGCTTCCTTATAATTTTTATCCTTGCCACTCGCTCTAAATTTTGTAATTGCTCTCATGCATACACCGCTATTTTGTGTTACCATACGGTCTTCGTACTTTTTCATGGAAAATGAAAATCCATTCACTTGGTACTTCATATAACTACGCGTTATGAACTTCGGCCCGTGCACTAACCGCCATAGAGTTGGATCAACATCGATGGTCTTTAACAGCTACATAAATTTTAATAAGTAAAAAGGCATGGTCACAAAGGTGTATTGCACACTTATAAACACATGAAATACTTAAGACGAAGTTAAACCTCATTACGTAACCATAGATTAAAACTTTGAACAACTTCCACGGTGGTAGCCCAGCCTCAAGGTTGAAATCTAGTACTTTTCACATAGGAGTTATACCTCCTACGAAAAACACATATCAAAATGTATATATAAATTGAATTAAAAAAATTAAAATTCCAAACAAGTTCGTGAACTTACTTCTTCCATTCATCCAATCCATCGTACTTATTAAGGACCCATCTACGCACATGTTCAAACTGCACTTGGGTTAACGTTATGTCTTTACCATTATCCAGAGGTATCTCACTAGCAAACTCATCGTCCTTGTCTAAAAACGCTTCGCGGGTATGTTTATGATTGCCATCACCTCCGTTTGGCATATATTCCATGTAGTAAAGACTAGCTTCTTGTACGATATATCCTTCTGCAATACACCCTTCAATGTATCTTTTGTTGCACACATATCCTTTATATGTTTTCATCAACCTATAAATGTGATCAATTATATACTGTAGACGGTAGCTATTTATATGAAATAATGATGTGCATAACTGAAATTAGAAATTTACCGTTCAAATGGATACATCCATCTATATCTGACAGGGCCACAAATCAATGCTTCATCGGCTAAATGAACCATAAGGTGGACACTGATATCAAAAAATGCAGGTGGAAAATGTTTTTCAAAAACACACATTGCTTCTACTAAGCTAGCCTTTGCTTTTAAAAGCTGTTCTCTATTGATCACCTTTGAACACAAAATGTTAAAGAATAAACTAATACGATGAACAGCATTTCGTTGATCCTTATGTTGTGGATAAGAATGTTGAAGCAATACCGGAAGCAAATGCTGCATTATGACATGGTAATCATGTGACTTCATATTTCCTAGTTCAAGAGGATTGATGCTCACATTGTTGTGAAAGTTAGAAGAAAATTTGTTAGGCACTTTCAGATTTTTCAAAACGGTGCAAAACCGTATCTTTTCTTCTTTGCTCAAAGCGAAAGTTGTCTTTGGTCACAATTTTTGTTTTATACCCATGATTTTCAAATCCTTGCGTGCATTGATGCCATCTTTTGACTTATCTTTATGGTCCATAATGGTGCTAATGAGATGCTCCATGACATTCTTCTCCGTATGCATAACATCAATATTATGTCGGACCAAATTTGCTTTCCAATATGGTAAATCAAAAAAGATAGACCTCCTATACCATCCAGAAATATTGTCAACATCTTCATTGGTTGACTTTTTCCGTTTTCAACCAATTTCTTCTTTTTGTTTACCAACTTTCATTTTGATATTCGCTACTTTCTTTTCAACTTGAAAACCAATCAATGGCCATTTAGGACGACGAAGTTCTTGTTTGTTGTTGAAATTTGTCTTATCGTATCGAAACTTGTGTTCGTTAGGAAGAAACATTCGATGTCCCATGTAACACATCTTCTTACTTTCAGGAAGATAATAAGAACAAGTGTTTTCCCCACAAATAGGACATGCAAAGTAACCGTGAGTTGTACATCCCGATAAAGTCCCAAAAGCAGGGTGATCATGGATTGCCCACAGCACCCTAGCTCTCATTGTGAACTCAGATTTATTTAACGAGTCAAATGTAACTACTCCTTCCCATAACTGCTTTAACTCGTCTATCAACGGCTGTAAATAAACATCAATATCCTTTCCTAGTTGTTTTGGCCCAGAAATCAACAATGTTAACATTGAGAACTCCCTTTTCATGCACATAGACGGAGGAAGATTATATGGTACTACAATTACTGGCCAACAACTGTAAGGGTTAGAGAGAGAAGCATGTGGACAGAAACCATCTATTGCTATTCCAAGTGTGACATTTCGTGGCTCGGTAGCAAAAGTTTGATCAAATGAATCTGCGACTTTCCATTGAGAAGTGTCACATGGATGATGCATTACGGTTGGATCAGACTTGGCACGACCATGCCAGCTCATCGCATCTGCCATCCATGGTACAGTATACAGTCTCTTCAATCTAGAAATTAAAGGAAAATGTCTTAATGTCTTTCGAGGCACTTTGGTGCATTTTCTCTCTTCTTTTAATGATGTCATATATCTTGGTTCATTGCAATTTATACAAGAAACTTTGTTTGCATCATCTTTCCAGTACAATATGCAATCATTGATGCATGCATCATAAGTTTTGTAATTCATCCCAACTTGCTTAATGATCTTCTTCACGTCGGAGTACTTTGTCGGCAGCGTGTTACCTTCGGGGAGTAACTCCTTTATTAGTTCGAGAAGTGCAGTCATACCATTATCTGAAAAGCTGTATTGGGTCTTCAAGCTATTCAGTTTCACAATGGCATACAGCTTCGTAATCCCTTTTGAACATGAAGGATACAGTGGCTCTTTTACGCTACCAAAAAGCGATTTATACTTCTTACTTTCATTGGCCTGCCAATCTGGATAATCAGTAGACTGCTCTCCAATATTAGCACGATCAGGCAATGAATTTGTAGATTGAAAATGATGAAATCTATCTGCATCATTGACCAGATCTTCCATCCTAATATGTTCAGACTCAGCAGTAGTTCTGCCATGACTAACTGGTTGCTGTTTTTCCATCTCCACCCTTTTTTCTCCATGAAAATACCACGCTGTATACGATTGGATAATACCCCATCTAAGCAAATGAAAATGAATGTTATCTAATTTGATCGTCTTCATATTTTTGCACCGGGTGCAAGGGCATAAATACAATCCTTTCTTACCACCATTTTCTTCAACAAAACTAATGAACTTCTGCACCCCGTCTATATAGTATGTAGATCTTAGATCTGATTCATTTATCCATTGTTTGTCTATGCTGAAAGACATACTGCCCTCCTGTCACATTAACTACCTTTGACGATAAAATTGCCTCTTCCCCTCATTCCATTTCCACCACTACCTAAAGTTTCCAAAAATGTTATTTCCGAATTTGATACAAGAATACAAAAGTAAAAGGTCGTTGTCATCATATCATGATACATATTAAAACTAGCTCCATTCACGTTAACGTGATAAAACAAACTATCTCATGGAATATCATTGATATCCGACATGAGATATTTAAACATTAAACAAAAGTAAGGGTACGTGTGGAGTCCATGCCTCTATGCTTCAACGTTTATAATCTTCCACTTGAGATTAAAGTGACTATGATTGATAAAAATATAATTAGTATAGGGTTGAATTTTCATTTTATTTGTCAACAATTTTTCTAATTGGCATGAAGGCGAAAATATAAATTCA
Organism: Allium fistulosum; assembly: GCA_030737815.1. Classification (NCBI taxonomy): domain Eukaryota; kingdom Viridiplantae; phylum Streptophyta; class Magnoliopsida; order Asparagales; family Amaryllidaceae; genus Allium; species Allium fistulosum. Next base: position 97,935,359 of record CM060906.1, on the reverse strand, counting down.
GAAATGAACCAGTTTATGCTGTCTAAGTATGCAGCAATTAGGAGAGAACGCGGGGAAATTTATGCAGTATCTCTACCACCTTTCTACCCAACTTCTATTTCTTTGTTTAAAGTGCACTGCCCCAAAGCATATTTGTCTCTTTCTCGACTAGATATTAACTAAAATTAAATATAAATTCAAAACTGCTACTAATATTAGAAAAATTGAAAATATAGAATTCTTTGGTCGTTAAAGTGCATAGATGTCATTTAGCTCTCATATCATGTCAAACAAACATCATAGAATGGTGTGTAGGAAGTAAAGTCAATTAAATATAAGAACATTTAATATTTGCTATAAGTTAAAATGAATCATTATATGCATAGATCGTAAACGCAGCCATGAGGAAAGAATTGTTTTATATATACTATGTCAAATTTTGACAAAAGATAAAATGTTTTACTACAAAGTGCATATTCAACAAACAAAAACCATAAAACGAATGGATCTACACGTCTGGCTCGAACTCAGAAGAATCAGCGTCTGCAGTCTTTCTACTGTGATTACGTTTCGGAACCATCAAAGCGGCATTGAAGCCAGACTGAATCAGCAACCCAAGCATTGTGTAGACATGCTCATGCCAGACTGGAATGAGCGTATAATCCGATCGTGAAGTCATTTATGTCTAGATATAGCATGATTCATTCCTGTCCAAAGAAAAATACACCAAGCAATGAAAAGTAAAAGAGAAGAAATGTTCGTATGTTTATTATCTAAGACACATTGATTTCTTTCTACTAGTAATAGTGTAAATTGTATCCATTAGATCCCAATTTAAGGGTTGATAGTTATTTCATTGTTTGTCCAATAGTCATAAGGGGGATAAATATTGTGTGTGAATGGAAGTCATTGAAGATTAACAATTGTACTGATAATAAATTGTGTATAATGACATTCATAAAAGACAAGCTTCATCATTTTCTGTAAAAGCGTACAGAAATATCATTTATTTTCATTTTTAATGTTTGAATTTTAGATTTCATTAGTTTTGCTGTATTTAATTTTTCATGAGTTACAATCCACTATCCACTTTGGCTTCGAGGAAGGGTCTTTCGGAGGTTTTTAAAGAAATTTAAACTAATACCAAAGAAACTAAAAGATTTAAAAATTATTATTATCAAATTGTGAAAATATTTCAAAATTTGAAATCACTATCATAAAAGCATCTTTTCTAGAAAATAAATAAGTCTGTAACTTTCCTTTCCAAATTAGAACATGATTTAATCCACATGATAATTCACCATCATCAAATTGTGAGGACATATCTAAACTTGATATCATCATTGTTTTATAAAAAGCTTTATGGGGAAACAGATGTAACTTCATTTTCTAAGTTAGTAATTTTACATGATTCAAGCTGCTTGATCGTTCATAATATAAATTGTTTAGTAAAGAACAATATAATTTAGTAAATAATTAACTTCCTTGTAAGATTTATACGCATGCCTTTTTCATGATCGTTTTTTGTTTTCCTGTACGACCTAGAATTTTGTAGTATGATTTTTAACATTTAATTAATTTTAAATAGTTAAAATATATGGACTATTTAAATTTCAATAAATGGAACTCAAAATATATGGTTTATTTTAAACATTAGCACCAAACTGTTTCCAAAAATTTTGTCATTACAACGGTGCCATTTTATAGCACCGGAGTAATGTCTATGCATTACCCCTCTCCTGATACTTGGCTTGCGCCATTAACAACAATTTTATCTACTTATACAACAATGTCAGAACAATATACAACATTAGCACCAAACTGTTTCCAAAAAATTTGTCATTACAACGGCGCTATTTTGTAGCACCGGAGTAATGTCTATGCATTACCCCTCTCCTGATACTTGGCTTGCGCCATTAACAATAATTTTATCCACTTATACAACAATGTCAAAACCATATACAATGTCAGAACCATATACAACATTAGCACCAAGCTGTAAATTATGAAAGGAGATCAAAATAATACAAAATAGCATAAGATTGACTATTGTATTAGACACGGTATTATTGGTTTTTTTTAATTAGACATGGGGCTACTCAGCAAAAAACTGGGTTTCTTCATTTTTTTCAAATTACATAGGGCTACTCAACAAATTCACGAGTTCAAATAGAATTTGCCTAGAGAAAATAAAGACCAAGTAGACTCTGTGTACATGGTGCTCTTGCCATGCCATGAACAGGGCCAGTTATGTGGTTTTTCTTTACCAAAGACAAAAGTTTCGTTTTTTGACCTCGATTAGGCATTGACAGAAATACAATGAGACATTACTAAATATGTTTTTCTCATCTTTTTGTATTTACAGCCTATCTATTTATCTCAATTATATTCACTAATACCAAAATCAGGTTACAATCTCTTGTACGGAAAAGAGGGAAATGTAGCTATAGTTAACAAAAGAGACGTGGTTAAAGTTAGAGTTCATGTTTTAGCAGCAAAAGTTTTCTTGGCTGTCTCTTTGATAGTCATGATTCTGAAAACGAGGGAAAGAAATTGTCTGCCTGGCCTGAGTATGTGTTGAATGTAAGACGACTAGGATTTAGAATTAAGTAATCTCGGGTGTGCTCCATGACTTTTACAGACCTTTTTTTTTGGTGACGCGTTCCACCTTTGTAAACTTATTTAGTTTACATCCTTCTCTTTTATAAACTATTTTGTATATTCTTTTTTTTCTGAATTTTTTTTCTTCTCGTTTCCAAATTAAAAAACGGTACCTTTGTAAACTTATTTAGCTTACATCCTTCTCTTTAAAAACTATTTTGTATATTCCTCTTTTTTGAATTTTTTTTCTCTTTTAATTTTCTCGTTTTCTAATTTAAAATCGGTACCTTTGTAAACTCATGTAGCTTACATTCTTCTCTTTTAGAAACTATTTTGTATATTCCTCTTTTTTGAATTTTTTTTTTACTTTTTTTCGTTTCCAAATTTAAAAACAGTCATTTAAAGAAACGTGTATTACGACAGTTATAAGTTATGAATGCATACCCAAAAAACTCATATTAAAATTAGTAAAATTACCCAAATATCCATGTGAATTTTCTCTTTTTTTTTCTAAAAAATATATAGCAATGTAATTTATAAATGAAAATTGAAAGAAACCTAATGCTAACTTTTTATAATCATAAGAACGTATACCCAACTTTTTTTTTGGCTTGACTTGTTTATTTATGCAACAATTTTTTTTTATTTAGAAAGCGCATCATGTTCAATCAAATGTACTAAACAATGATCGTTCAACTTAGATAAATAATAAGGAGCATTCATTAAACACTCCTCTCTAATTTTCCACATTACCTTTCATTTTTTTATATCTATGCTATTTGGCTCTTATTTTAGAAAATAAAAAAATTGCAGTTTTTACTGCAAATATATAAAAACATAAGTACGAATTTTTTTTATTTTTTTTAAATTGCTCGACAAGGTCCGAAGTGTGGAAAAAATCATTGATATAGAAAGCATTAAACAGATGCACTTGGTATAACCGTATAAGCTTTGAAACTTCCTACTAACTAGTAAAAATCAAATGCACTTGATTCAAAACAGCATAATACCCCAATTGCTGATCCCAAGGTTTCCAAGAGCGAAAATATTCATTCTACAATACCAATAAGCCAGCATAGTCCACAAGTTCAAAACCAGATTACTGATATTAAACCATTAAATTGAGTTTGAATTTAGACGAAGAATCATCACAAATTTGATTAAAAATAAACATACTGCACGCATAAAAACCACAGAAAGAAATGACATTTAAGTTCACTAAATAAATATAACAGCCAACATAAGTAGCAGACAACAATGATTATAATTCAACATGCTTCAACTAACCCAGTAGCTAAAACCGCAAAAACATCAACTAACAAGCAAATTGCAGAAAAGGAAGGACATAAATTAGGTTACCTACATCAACTCATTAAGATTGAGGTTTAGTCTAAACTATACATATCAATCCCTTCTGTTATCATAACAGTACTCGTCAAAATTAAGCACACAATTTCATAACAAAAACAACGGAATTAAGCATGCAATTTCATAACAAAATTACCTGAGAGCAGCGATCGAATTCGAGAAGACGTGGAAGGCTCTGATGGATGACGTCAAAGCAACGTTCGATCGATCGAGGTGGAAGGCTCTCTGGCGATATAACCCTAAATAAGCACGGGAAAAAAAATGAAAGCTAGAAATAAAAAAAAAGGAGGGAAGGTGTGCGTTTTGGGGAAAATTTTCCCATGAAAAGAGGCATAGATTTTGATACCGCTATAAGCCGTATCAAATGTTAATACGGCTTATAGACGTATTAAATAATATAGATACGGCTATAAGCCGTATGAAAATTTGATACGGATTATAGCCGTATCAAATGTGTCGCCTAAGGTTTCGGCAAAATCCTATCTGTTGTGTAGTGAGGACTGTTAAAAGGCATAATGTGCTGGTGCTTATTTGTAAAACTGAAAATAGATAAAAACTATTATATTAAATGTTACACGGTATACAGGTTAACAATATGAAAATAGAAAACATCAGTTCTTTAGAAGGCAATGAAGCTTTCATAACAGTTGAAAACATTAAAAATAGTTTTATAGTTGCTATTTATGCTGACAGCAAGGTAAGGGGATCAAGCTATATTATCCGGCAAAGAAAGCAATCATGTTAAGCAGAAGAGTAAACGTATTTGTTGATGCTGGAATTGTTGGTTATGACTACGATGTGGAAACGGGCATAGATATATGAGTAATGAAGGTAAAAAAGGATTTTGTTGGATTAGCAACCAGATAGGTCTATAAAACCCAGTCAGATAAGTGATAGATCTAGTTATTTAGCTTGCTTATAGAAAAGGAATCTCCTCATCTTTGATCATTGATGGCCAGAAGAAACTTGTTGTCATGTTCCATACATCTATAACACCTCCTATTTGAATCAGGTAAATAATTATTTAATTTAGCGTATGATTCAGTTAGATAAATGGGATTGTTATTAACAGTAGCCTTGTTACTTCCCTTGCAAGCTTTGAGTTGATATTCATGAGGAACATCCCTAGTAATGTTGTCTGCGCTATTCTTTTGAAACAAAAGAGATAAGTGATTGTTGTTATTTTTAGACTTGGCTCTTAAATCAGCAACACTTGACTTGATAGTTCTGCTTGAAAGCTGCCAGTTATCATTTAGCAAAAGCTTGGAGTTGGTCGAGCGGTAATTACTATTCAAATCAGGCAAGTAATCAATATTGTTAGTAGTAGAATGATTTATATTATTTGATATGAGGCTAACATAATTATGGTTACTTCCCTTGTAGGAATGTTTTTTGGTTTGGATACTGAAGTGGCCGCCTTCAACTGGAGTGCAGGAACTATGATGATTTGATGATTTTCTTAAACAGCAGTTACTACTAAGTTGAAAAGAAGACTCAGTGGCAAATTTTCCCCTTTGTAAGTATTCCTCAACTGATTCTTTAAATTTGTCAGAATCATATATATTGTGACTTTGGTCGCTGATGTTGTTAGACTTGCTAGCCTTTTGGAGAATGATGTTGTATTCAATTTCAATGGCCTTCCATAGTTGAATGCTATATGTTTCTATTTTATTGTGAAGTATATTGTTTCTCTCTTTCCATAAAAAGTAGATAATTGGAGTAAGAACTACAGTTGCTTTGTTGAATTTTGTTTTCCTATCTTTGAAAATTTTCTAAATATGATGGATGCTATCTTTAATATTTTGGAGAGCTAAATGTTGATTAAGGTTGATTTTCCTTTTCGCTATGAACCAAATGTGTCTTGAATACTGACAGTCAAAAAAGATGGTCAGTATTTTAAATTTCTGTTTTGCAAAAAAGGCAATTGATGTTTCCATTGTTTTTGTCCCATTTTGTGCACTTTTCTCCGATTGGTAAGCGGTTTAGTATTGCAAAGTATGTGTAGAAATCCATTTTTGGACAATTAGCTGAATTCCAAATAGTTTTGAACCAATCTACTTCCATTTCTTCCCCTTTTAAGAAATCCCAAGTGTTTTTAAAAGAGAATTTTCCTTTTGATGATAGTTTCCAACTCCAAAGGTCTTCATCTTGACTTGAATCAATTTCAATTTTACAAATTGTGGAGTTAAAAATGGATGCTGCTGATTGAGATTGTGTGTTCCAAGATGAGTTTTGAATGATGCTTTCTACTTTTGCATTGGCTTCCCCAAAATAATAGAGATTACTCCATCCTAGTAAATTGATTAGATGATAGTTTTGTATTTGATACTTCACGAATCATTTAATTGTGCAATTCAAGGTTCAACTATGCTAAAAAGGAATATACTGAAAACTGTCTTCAATTCCAATGCAGACACAATCAACATGTTCTTGCAAAAACAATTTTGAACATCATTTGATTACACAAATGTACCATATTGATAGTTTAGCAAACTCTTTAATGTGATTACAGTCATTTAGAAAAAATTTAAAGCTCATCCTTGGGCTCTTCAAGACATTACTTGTCCCAGTATCATGGAAACTTTGTCTTTGCTGCATAATTCCAATCGTTACAGATGAACCTGCATAAAAAGCAAGATATTAGCCATTTTTTCTTCACTTTCTTATATACGAAGAAAAAAATGAACAATTTGACCATTATTTTGGCACCTATTTCAGCAGTAGTGCTAGGCAATACAGTTAGGTAAGTGGAAGTGAAATATATGTGTCTATACATATACATATATATAGTTAGTTAAGTGCAAGTGAAAATATGTGTATCTATACGTATACATACACATATATGTATATATATGTATGTATGTATATGTGTGGCACCTATTTCAGCACAAGTGCTACGCAATACAGTTAGGTAAGTGCAAGTGGAATATATGTGTGTCCACATATGTATGTATTTGTGTGTGTGTGTGTGTATTTTTGTACGTATGTGTGTGTATGTGTGTGTGGCTAGTGAAATAGATAGGACTTCTTTGCGGCAAACGTTGTTGCTCATACTTACGGGAAGCAATTTTTTACTAGTGCTGCAATGGTATGTTATTACTATAAATGTTTATTTATAGTATTACCATAAATCTTGTTATCATTTTTAGTCAGTGTTTTAATGATCCAACCCAACTTTGATTCGATCACAATTAACCTTCGACCTTGTAGCACTACGGCTCTGAAAACGAAATAATATTGCGTGTGCATGAGCCTGCGGTTTAACCTCAAAAACCTGAAAAAACCTCTAGGTCGACCTCTTTAACCCACGGTCCTTCAAATTTGATAAAAAATTATTACTTCATTCTTCATTTTTTCACATAATTAATTTAACAAATAATTTCATAATCTTTGTTATCCCGCCTTTTGGCAAGGCCGAGATATCAAGGAACTGACTGGGGAATACGAATCATACATCCTCAGCATCGAGTAGTTACTGGATGACCCCAAATATCGATGAATTTTACTCGAGTCCGGATCAGGCTACAATTGATAAGACACATCAAGCAAGGTCAGGAAAAGCAACGTTCCAAGTTTCAAGTCAATCCGAGTTCGTACGCTCAAGATATCATCGATGGAAATTGGAAGAGGTGACCATAGGTTCGAATCCATAGGCAGAGATTCTATTCGAATCCATCAGTACAACCTCTGTTCGTATCCATCAGCTTGGAGTACTATGAATCGATCAAGTTTCCCCACTTCGTATCCATCTGGGCTCGGTGCTTCGTATCCCTCAGGATGCATTCCTTCGAATCCATGAAGTCACTCCACTTCGTATCCCAGTGACCCTGCTTCGAATCCATCCTGATTGCAACGACTTCGTATCGATCGACTATTATATATCGCGATCGATACGAACGAACATCTGTTCGAATCCACTCCCTCGAACCCACTAAGTCAAAGCGGCGAAATTCGTGGAGTCGACCCAGTAAAACTCGAAGCTTAAACTGGATCAACCCGGGAAGCACACGCCACGTCAACGCCTTCGCTCACTAGGCCATCGATTCAACCCTATCGATTTGAAGAGGATCGATTCGAACAGAGCACAGCAACCGGAAAGGCAATTTCGAATCGATCATATCTCACAATCTACAAGTCCAAATGCCATGAAATTTTCACAGGAGCTTAAGCACATGTTGAAGAATGTCCACCCCAAATTTCAGCTCGATTGGATGTTTTCATGATCGATTCGAATGGACTTCGAATCGATCCCAATGTGGGCCCGGATTTCTTGAAAGCGGGCATGTGGGCCCCCTCACGTGCCAGAACTGGTCTCCCGAAATTTAGATAAAATATCAGCCTCCTACACCTATAAATAGAGCCCCTGGTCATTTAGAAAAGGGGTTGGACAATTTTAAGAGCTAAAGAGCGCCCAGGCTCTGCCAGATTTACTCCAAATCACCACCGCTGCTTTAGATTCAGACTTAGCTTATAAAATCAGTTGTACTACATCATAAGAAATTGTAATCTTCAAGTATCAAGCAATAAAATCATCAAACTTCATAGTGGACGTAGGCAAAACGCCGAACCACTCTAAATTGTTGTCTTCTGTGCAATTTACTTTCTGTTATTTGGAGTTTCTGTTAGATAATCTTCAGTTTTAATTTTCTTTCTTCACTTTTATCTCTTCAAAAACTTCCGAAGAGTGTTGTGCCCATTTTTGGTACAAACACTTTGGTGCTTTCACTAAGAACAACCAGTTTTTCTCCTGCTCCTTGGATCTACCATCGATACCGGATTGCATAAATCCAAGAGGAAGATCCAGATCTCTAATCCTGAATCCTTCCATTCTATTCAGATTTGCATAAAGTCTAGGAAAAGGATCCACCATTTATGATGGTTAGCACGAGAACTACCTCTACAACTGCTGATCAGGAAGGTAGGGATAGACAGAATCCCATCCAACAGCAGCCATCCAATCAAGACAACACTGCTCACTCAGATCCGTTTGGGCCAGTCACCAGACAAGAGTTCCATGTGTTGCTCCAAGAATTGACTCAAAGTCGGCAACAGTTGGCCGAACATTTGCGTGCTAATATTGAATTGACTAACCAACTGAACTGCCAAAGCCGCAGAAGGTCCAGGAGGGATGATATCTCCCGCTCATCTACTGAAAGTTCCGCCTCATCTGACTATCACCACAGATCTACCCGTCCCCGATTAGATGGGAGTCATGCACAAACTACCGGATATCAACCAGCCTTGAATGTTGGACAGTTGAGTGCGGGGCCGTCGACCAGCTTCTAGGCCGGGCCTTCAACACAAGGAGGCCCTACTCCATAGCATACCATGGACAATCATGCCACAGCTATCACGATAGAAACAAGGGTTGATACCCGAAATCTTTCAGAGCCAAATAATCATCAGCGTGGGCATACTCCTGAACCATACGTCCCGGAAGACGCTGAGCCAAGGAGGCGAAATTTGGACCGTCGACAGCGCCCGGTCCGAACTCGCGCTGTGGAACCCGACCACACCTTAGCTCAGTATACTCAAAATGTAGCGATGCCCGATATTTCAACCATGATACGTCAGATGATCCACGAAAGTCAAGGCCTTACCAATGACGATTGGGGAATTTCTCGTAGTCATACTCCTTTCACAGACGAGATGCTATACGCCGATCCTCCTCGGCGATTCAGAATGCCAACTCTCCCTATGTACGAAGGAAATTCTGATCCCAATCAACACATTTTGAAATATGAGTGGTCAATGAGCGCCGCAAGGGCTGACGATGCAGTAAAGTGTCGAAGTTTCCCCATCTCTTTGGGAGGAATCGCAACAATGTGGTTTACGCGATTACCACCTTGATCTATCTCTTCATTTGATCAACTGGCTAAGAAATTTGTAGAACAATTTCGCATGCATGTCGCTAGACCTAAAGATGTTAACACCCTGTCTAGTGTTACCCAAGCCCATGGGGAAACACTAAGACGATATTTAGAGAGATTCCATGCGGCATGTGTGGAGATTAGTAATCCCAACGATAACTCGATTTTGATGGCATTAACCAAAGGAATCGATCCCAATTCTGAGTTTGGAAATTGGTTAGCTGGAAAACCACCCGCATCGTTGGACCGTTTCTACTCCAAAGCCGCTCAATTCTTACGGCAAGAGGACGCGAAACAGTCTAGGAAGCCGGACGATGTGAGGCCCCGAAGTGAAGGAATACAAAGTAACGTAGCAGTTAAGCAGTCCGGTGATAATTCCGGAAAAGTTCAGTTAAATATATAGAACAAACAAACTCAGCCAAGAGGCAACAGTGGTCAAGATAAGAAAAGAGATCAGAACCAAGGACCACGACGTAAGGCTCCAATGTTCGATAATTACACGCCGCTGAATACATCACTGGAAAACGTGTACCTACAAACTTGCAACACTATGCAATATAAGAAGCCGGCTCCGAAGCAATCGTCGGAGAAGCAGATTCAAATAGGGAAGTTTTGTAGATTCCATGAGAGTTATGGCCACAATACCAATGAGTGTCGTCATTTGCAGGACCTCATCGAGAAGTTGATCAGGGAAAGAAAGTTAGATCAGTTTATGCGAACGCCGCAGCCTGGTGGTGCGGGCCCTTCAAACCAAAATCATGTGCAAAGTCAAGAAAGACAGGAAGAACCAGCTAGTGTCGGAGGAAGATTGGTAATTAATGTTATAAGTAGTGGTCCTCATCCAGCGGATCGAAGCTGGGAGGAAATGGAATCATATGACCATTTAGTCAAGCGTGCGAACTTCGAGTATGATGGTAACTTAAAAAAGAAACCCTCGACCAAGCGAAAAAGAACGATGACTAACGACATCATTTTTCGAGACGGCGACGTTGATAGCATAGGAAGCCCGACTACTGACCCACTTGTGATTTCGACTCAAGTAGGCCCGGTGTGGATGAAGAGGATCCTGATTAACTGTGGGAGCTCTGTGAATATCCTATTTATACATGCTGACAATCGAATGAGGATGAAAGCCAGGGATTTAAAACCTTGCCAAACTCATCTCCATGGATTCAACGGTAGCGCTACCACACTTGTTGGGATGGTGGAGTTACCAGTTGAGTTGGGGGCCGAAGAACGTAAAAGGATTCAGACATTACAATTCGTTGTGTTGGATATAGACTCGCCATACAACGCTTTTTTAGGTCGACCTGCCCTTGCTGAGTTCAGGGCCGTAATTGCCCTGTGGTGCTTAACTTTTAAGTTCCCCACCGTCAACGGATTTGGGGTCGTCCCGGGCGACCAGGCTGACTTGAGAACGATCATACACCGAAATCGAGTCGCCCGATTACGCAATGCCAAGGACCAACTTAAACTTTTTGAACTTGATGAGCCTGTCACCAAAATAGATTATTCGGCACTCCCACACATGAGATCAACATGGAGAGGGTCGCACGAAATCAAGCAAAAGCTTGGGGATGACCAATTTAAGTTAGCGACCGTTGATGGTCTAACTTTACCAGGGGGCCTGGAATAGCAAGAGTTTTCGTCGCTACTGGAAATAACAGGCTATGTTTATCCATTTAGTTTAAATTCCATTTTAAAATTTGTTTTTGCATTTCGAAATTAGAAGTTGTAATAAGGCAACTGACTTTGCCATATTTTCTTATTTCAGCAATAAAATGCCATCTGTTCGAGCCAGAACTGTGATTTATTGAATACAATGTACGACATCATGATGCACAGAGAGCTAAATTCCATCACGCAATGGAATTTATTCAAATAAGGAGTGGCTGTGGAACGACCGGCCACTCACTAAATGAAACCCGAGCTCGGGGGCAAGCCATCACGTCAGGCTAAAATGGATTGATACATGACAATCCTTCACTTAACTCCGTACTCCCAGAGTGCGAGACGGATTATAAAAATTTACTTAACTCCGTACTCCCAGAGTGTGAGACGGAGTATAAACATTAACTTAACTCCATACTCCCAGAGTGCGAGGCGGAGTATAAACATTTACTCAACTCCGTACTCCCAGAGTGCGAGATGGAGTATAAACATTTACTCAACTCCGTACTCCCAGAGTGCGAGATGGAGTATAAACATTTACTTAACTCCGTACTCTTAGAGTGCGAGAAGGAGTATAAACATTTACTCAACTCCGTACTCCCAGAGTGTGAGACGGAGTATAAACATTTACTTAACTCCGTACTCCCAGAGTGCGAGACGGAGTATAAACGTTAACTTAACTCCGTACTATCAGAGTGCGAGACGGAGTATAAACATTAACTTAACTCCGTACTCCCAGAGTGCGAGATGGAGTATAAACATTTACTCAACTCCGTACTCCCAGAGTGCGAGACGGAGTATAAACATTTACTCAACTTCGTACTCCCAGAGTGTGAGACGGAGTATAAACATTTACTTAACTCCGTACTCCCAGAGTGCGAGACGGAGTATAAACATTTACTCAACTCCGTACTCCCAGAGTGTGAGACGGAGTATAAACATTTACTCAACTCCGTACTCCCAGAGATCGAGACGGAGTATAAACATTTACTCAACTCCGTACTCCCAGAGTGTGAGACGGAGTATAAACGTTTACTTAACTCCATACTCCCAGAGTGCGAGACGGAGTATAAACATTTACTCAACTCCGTACTCCCAGAGTGCGAGACGGAGTATAAACATTTACTTAACTCCGTATTCCCAGAATGCGAGACAGAGTATAAACTTACATCAACTCCATACTTATCCCAAGACTGGGGGTAGAACCAAAGCAAATATTGAATTGAAGACAAAAGAGAATATGTTTTCATTTCCATTATCAACAGAAAGAATCTGATTACAAGCTGGTTCAAAAAATTCCTACTAGTGGGAGCCGAGTCCACATCTATATAGGGCTATAGAAAAGTCAACAAAACAAAACACTACCCCCGGACACAACAGCAAACTAAAGAAAGAGTTCAATCTTTCTTCTTCCTTGGTTTCTTCTTCGGGGTAGTCCCACTGGATCCGCTACCCGACTTCCTCCTCGCTCTCTTACTCTTCTCCGGTTTGTCCTCTGATGGCGACATAATGTCAACATCTTCCTCGAAGCTTGAGGCGACAGAAATTCTCTTGGAGGGTGGAACTGGAGGCATAGGAGCTGTAACAGGAAGCGGGACAGGAGCACTTGCAATGACCACAGTGCCGCCCGGCGATATCATCATTAGTGGGGCAGGGCCGGACGGATTCATGCCGGCAGTCACTACTGCCATCTCAGCATCAATCTCAGCCAAGATTTCATCTTCACGAGGCGCTTGGGTCGTGCTGGACATGCTAGTGGCTGGCATAAAGGAGCTAACAGCCGGAATGGCCCCGCTCATAGCAAAGGATGGATCGGCGAAGGGATCGTTGGGTTGACTGAGGAGTTCCTCAATCATCTGAGCGTCAAAAGACAACATGCTTACTTCTCCCTCTTCGCTGACCACGGTAGATGTCATAATGGCCTCGGTGACGATAGCCCCTTGCGCTTGATAAGGAACTTGTGATGCAGGAGGCGCAGAGACAACGGCTTCGGTCACTAAAATGTGGAAAAGCAAAGATTGTTAGTCAATTGTATTGCTTCAGGTTCATCACACTAAGTGTATACGGGAAGCGTTCAAATACCTTCCTTAGCCTGACCCGGAGCATGGGCAGGTGCAGAGACAGGGGGATCAACAGGAGACAACTGCGGCTGGTCAGGATTATAAGTGGGGATTGGCTGGGGATCGACCGCACCAATGGCTTCGGGCAATGTTGGAATTACAGCTCCAACACTTGTTTCGTGATGCTCGATCCCCGAACCCTCACATGTCTCTATCTGTTGAGCACCAAGCCTCTCTCTCGCCACGGAAATCACCGCCTCGTGGAGAACTTTCCTCTCATCTTCAGTGAGCAAGCGCATCTCAAGCTCGAAATCATCTAGTGCTTCATCTGGATGCGCCGCTTTCTTCTCCTCCACCGGCCTAGTCCAGGCGTTGTACAAGATCATAGAGTCATCTCCCAGCCAAGATAAATTTCTGTGCTCCAGCACATTGGCATTGTATGTGACCAGGAGATCATCAAAATTAGCCTCCATCCTAGATCGCTCCACCATAATCTTTTCCTGAATTTCTGCTTCCGCAGACTTAGTCTTGGCCACCGCCGCAGCAAGTTCAGCTCGAAGTGATATGGCTTGATCGCATGCCTCCTGAGCGGTGGTGTTTGCATCATCTTTTTCTTTCACCACCTCAGCAAATTTGGCCTTGAGCTCATTCAGCTCCTTAACGGCTGTATCTCGCTCAGCTACGACGGTGGTGTAACGGTGGCCCATCCCCTCTACCAAGGCACAATGTGCCTGTTGCATCCTCGCCATCTTCGCCACGGCCTCATCATACTTTATGAGCGCTTCAAGTTCTGAGCTCCAGGACGACTCCATCTCAGATTGAAGAACTTGGATGATGCGGTCTTTCTTAGCAATATCAGCATCACGCTTCTCAATAACCTTAGCCCGATCGAAAGCTACCTTTGAAGCTTTCACGGCTGCTTTGTACCACTCCTTGTATTGAGCGTAAAAGTCACGGATATAGTCATGAGCTATGTTCTCAGCATCTGGAGGAATCCTCTTGAGATGAGGAAGGAAGACGTATGCATCTAGGCAAATTTCTGGGAAGTCCTTTTTCATTTGAGCAAGCTTGATGGCTCCTTCACTCGTCAATTCAACCGGAGCTTGTTCAACAATGGCAGTCGTTTGTGGTTCAACTCTTGGCCGTTGAGTCTCGGGCCTTGAAGATTGAGAAGGCTGTTGCTGCTGCGAAGTCTCAGGGAAATCTACGGGAGCCCTAGGAGGCGAAGGAGAACGAGATCGCAATCGGTACTGGTGGCCCCTATCTCTGTCAGTACGATCATGACCAGAACGACCGCGCCAGTAATCTCGGTCCCTGTCATAGCGTTCCTAGCTGGTATAGCCTTGCTCGTGGTCCCTATCCGATTCCCTCCAACGGGACTCATAATAAGAAGAAGATCGGCGCATATTGCGGAGCCTGTCCAAAGTAGATCCCTTACCTGACATCTCACCGAAATAAGAAGAAACTACAGTTTAGAATCCTACAAAAGCGATGTTCAATATGAAGAAATCATGTAGTGCAGTGGAAGTGTGTGTAAATGTGTAAACCCCCAGACCAACCGGAAGTGTTGACCACATCAAAGGAAAGGGCTCGCTCATATTTAAAACATCTTGAAATTCTTCCAACCCAGAATTGGGATTGATAGATATATAATCCAGAATGGGAATATCATCAAGCCCTTTAAAGTATCTCTCGAATGAGAAGGGGCGGCCTCAGAAATTACAGCTCCGGAAGTGGGAGGAGACACAACTACAGACTTCCACCCTTTAGATTTGAGTTTTTTGGAAACGACGGCCTTGCTTTTCCGTATCTCTCCCAACTCTTCGAAATTGCCCGAAAGGTCCGCCATCGGCTCTACGTCCGTGTGAGTTCTTTCTTCATCGCTCACTTCGGTTATCACAACCCCAAGCGTTTTCTTCGCCATTTTCTTCTTCTTCTTCTTTTAATTCTTCTTTGGAACGGGCTTTGACATCCCTTCGGTGACTATGCTCTGTTTCCTTTCAATCAAGCCGAGAGCTCTTAAGTTATAGTCAGTCAGCACCGAGTCGATGTGTCTCAGCTCGCTCGGAATTTCTTGGAGGCTTCGAACTATGCCCTTGTAATACCCGCCATCGGGTCTGGAGATAATGGCTGTAAGAGAAGCAAGATGTCAATACCAATGCCAAAAAGCTGTTAATCAAGGAAATCATCGACAGGTTACGGCACTTACGTCTAGACAACCATCGCCTGGCAAAACCTGGAGGACACCGTACAAAGAACCATTCGTTCTTGAAGTAACTAAGTCTGGTCCAGGATCCAGTAATAACTTGACAATTTCTCACTGCCTCCAAAAATGTAAAAGACGGGCTATCGCCTCTACTCTTGAAGTTAAATAGATATCTGATTTCCGTCGGCCTTGGAGGACGGAAGAGATGTTCCATAAATACAATAAACACGCTGTTCAGTAGCGCGTGCCCGTTGGGGTGTAATTGAGAAGGAGCGATTCCAAGAAATGATAACATCTCCCTAATGTATTGATTGAATGGAGGGAGTGTTCCGGCCGCACAAGCATGTCGATAAAAGGCGGTATACCCTTCGGGCGGACAGTGAGGTCTGTCACTAGGCCCTGGCAATAGTGCATCGTCCAAAGAGATATTGTGTCTCGTGCATATCCTGCTCAGAAAGTTTTCGGAAATATTGGACTGAACGGAGTCTACAGGGTCCTCAATAAATATAGCATCTTGTAGTTCGTCAGGGGCTGGATCTATTATATCCGCTGGGATATCTGGAATTACAAGGACCGGAGGGGGAGAACTCTAAATCTCCTGCTGTTGAGAGCTCGAAGATTCCATAACTGACTACTTATCAGAAATCAGTGTTAAACAAACAATAAACCCGTGCATCCCGCAGTGAAAAGTGTGTGAAGTGCAGTGCAGCTAATACTTAGTAAATTTAACAAAACCGAAGACAAGATGAAAACTTCGGAAAATTATGAAGTTGGTTAGAGTGACCGTCATTGCTGACCGTCTTAAACCGTGACGTCCAGAATTCATGGTGATTAGTTTGCGTTAATTTGTCAAATTAAAGTTCCATCGACGAGCTTCGGAGGATAGTCAAGTATGCACAATAAAAGTTCAGTCCAAATATGCAAAGATGAAGCTCGTCGGAATCATGCTGCTAAATATATGAAAGTTGTGTATCCAAAGAAGTTACTTCGAATCGATCTGAGCCGGATTATAAGTGTTCAAATCGATCAAAGAGACGATGCCTCGAATCGATCTGGGCCAGATTTCTAGTAATCGAATCAATCGAAGTGACGATGCTTCAAATCGATCTGGGCCAGATTTCAATTGTTCGAATCAACCGAAGAGACGGTGCTTTGAATTGACTCTGTTCGAATCGACACGATTCGAATCGATAGTAACCGGAACTCTTCATATTGATCAGCGACTCAAGCTTTGCATCCATCGTCAATAGAGGCATCGAGTCGATCCCCAACAGCAAAAGACAAATAGAAGACTTAAAGTTCGTATCGATCGCATAGGCAGGATGTTTGAATCGATCGCAAAGGATCGATACGAAGGATTTATTCGTGTTTCTTCTCCAGCAAGCCAAGATCGAAACGAACGAAACACGATGGAATGGTTTATTCTTGAAATCTTTGAATCCATAAAATTTCATCTACCTGAATGTACAAATCGATTCGAAAGAAGTTGGATATCGCCTCGACTCGAAGGAAGGAGAATAGTTCAACCTGGTTCTTGAAGGATCGAGATGGATTCGAATACATAGGAAGACGGAGATAAAAAGTAAAAAGTGAAAAGTGAATGAGGCCTTAGTATTTATAAGGGTTCTGTGGCGATTCGTATCCCGGTGAGTAAAACCGGTAGCAATAGGTGAAGACATCAGAACGATTCGAAGCAACGAGTTCGAATCCATAAGCTAGAGCGTTGGAATTGATTCGAACCCCAGCATGCATTTACACTTCGAATCCATTCCCTCGAATCCATCAAAACGGTTCGAAGCACGATGTCAGAAAGGCCTAAAGAGCATTCGACTCCACCAGTTCGAGGTGTTCATCGACCCACAATGGTGCGCGGCCTATCGATACGAACGATCGCTTCGTATCCATCAATTTTCATTGATACGAATCAGGGTCCATCATCGCATCGAGTCGAACGATGCTTTCGAATCCATCACCAACGAGTTCCATCGATTCGAAGTTTTTGTTCGACTCCACCCACTGCATATCGATATGAACAAGCGTTTCGTATCCACTGAATTCTAAATTCACCAGTATGATGTCGGTCCTTCGACCTTCTATATTGATTCAGGAGAGGATTGATACGAAGGAACTTCTTAAAACAACTGACGGACATTGTTCCAACTCAAATTTCACATCGGTTCAGGAGAGGATCGATACGAAATGCAATACAAGAAAGTTAACAAAAACTCGAATTGAGCGTTCATCCAATAGCGACTGCAGCGACAAACAGTTAAATCACTACTGTACGACAGTCAGTTACGGCAATACAGAATACGGCTTTCAACGAAACATGCAATAGCTGTCCAACATGAATCTGTAGCTTTTCAAAGCACGTCATGTTTACACGAGACGTACTTTGGGGGGCAAATGTTATCCCACCTTTTGGCAAGGCCGAGATATCAAGGAACTGACTGGGGAATACGGATCATACATCTTCAGCATCGAGTAGTTACTGGATGACCCCGGATATCGATGAATTTTACTCGAATCCGGATCGGACTACAATTGATAAGACACATCAAGCAAGGTCAGGAAAAGCAACGTTCCAAGTTTCAAGTCAATCCGAGTTCGTACGCTCAAGATATCATCGATGCAAGTTGGAAGAGGTGACCATAGGTTCGAATCCATAGGCAGAGATTCTATTCGAATCCATCAGTACAACATCTGTTTGTATCCATCAGCTTGGAGTACTACGAATCGATCAAGTTGCCCCACTTCGTATCCATTTGGGCTCGGTGCTTCGTATCCCTCAGGATGAATTCCTTCGAATCCATGAAGTCACTCCACTTCGTATCCCAGTGACCCTGCTTCGAATCCATCCTGATTGCAACGACTTCGTATCGATCGACTATTATATATCGTGATCGATACGAACGAACATCTGTTCGAATCTACTCCCTCGAACCCACTAAGTCAAAGCGGCGAAATTCGTGGAGTCGACCCAGTAAAACTCGAAGCTTAAACTGGATCAACCCGGGAAGCACGCGCCACGTCAACGCCTTCGCTCACTAGGCCATCGATTCAACCCTATCGATTCGAAGAGGATCGATTCGAACAGAGCACAGCAACCGGAAAGGCAATTTCGAATCGATCATATCTCACAATCTACAAGTCCAAATGCCATGAAATTTTCACAGGAGCTTAAGCACATGTTGAAGAATGTCCACCCCAAATTTCAGCTCGATTGGATGTTTTCATGATCGATTCGAATGGACTTCGAA
Source organism: Allium fistulosum (assembly GCA_030737815.1). NCBI lineage: Eukaryota > Viridiplantae > Streptophyta > Magnoliopsida > Asparagales > Amaryllidaceae > Allium > Allium fistulosum. Next base: position 97,916,344 of record CM060906.1, on the reverse strand, counting down.
TCGATCCCAATGTGGGCCCGGATTTCCTGAAAGCGGGCATGTAGGCCCCCTCACGTGCTAGAACTGGTCTCCCGAAATTTAGGCAAAATATCAGCCTCCTACACCTATAAATAGAGCCCCTGGTCATTTAGAAAAGGGGTTGGACAATTTTAAGAGCTAAAGAGCGCCCAGGCTCTGCCAGATTTACTCCAAATCACCACCGCTGCTTTAGATTCAGACTTAGCTTATAAAATCAGTTGTACTACATCATAAGAAATTGTAATCTTCAAGTATCAAGCAATAAAATCATCAAACTTCATAGTGGATGTAGGCAAAACGCCGAACCACTCTAAATTGTTGTCTTCTGTGCAATTTACTTTCTGTTATTTGGAGTTTTTGTTAGATAATCTTCAGTTTTAATTTTCTTTCTTCACTTTTATCTCTTCAAAAACTTCCGAAGAGTGTTGTGCCCATTTTTGGTACAAACAATCTTAACCATTAAATTATTATTATCTCATCAATTTTGGACGACATAATACATTATTAGTGTACCTTTTACGAATTATCGTTGAACTGAATCTTTTTCATCTTAAAAAATAAGGAAATTTACAATTTTATGCTAATAAAAGTGTTATAGAATTGTTCCAATTAATATTTGTTATGAAATGTTTAAACATAATTGTTTTATATTTTAATATATTAATTATAATTGGTTAAATTTTAACATTAATTGAACTAATTTATATTTAAATCAATAAAATAAAATTTAACGATCAACGTGGTTCTCACGGTCTGACCGGTTGAACCATAAAACCTTTGATCTTGCACCAACACAGTTTGACTCACGGTTCGATCTTCGAAACTATGTTGTTAGTTACAATTACCATCATTACCATTGATATTAATATTATACCTAGTAAAATTTCCATTATTATTGTTATTATTAACAATGTTTTTATTAGTAACATACTAATTATTTTATGGAAAAAAATTTAAGGACAAATTATCGTAAAAATTAGGCAAAAGGGCACGCGTGGTTTTTTTTCTTTCAAGGACAGACCCAAATCTCATTCGTAAATTAAATCTTCCCACTACCCTTCTGCTTCCTTCCATTCGACTGTCTTCTTTGATTTCAAACTCTTTTCTCAATTCGCTCTCAACACTTAAAATTACTCTAGTAATGACACATGGAACCAAAAGCAGATCATTATCTCCAACACAAACGCAAACATCAACGCACGATGAACAACCACAAAAAATTCAACAACAATTTCCAAATTGCGAATCAAAGCCTATCTCCGTTTGAAAATCAACAGCGACGCCGAACTACAGAAACCGAAAACCTTGCTCCAACAGAAATTCAACAACAATCCCCAACTCGAAAACTGCCACCGTCATGTTCTTGAAGGAAATTGCATGGATGGACAGGTACATAATTTATTTTTTTAATTAACAGTACTGCTACCAATCAAAATAATGATAAAATTAAATACCTAGTAGCTGTTTGATTCAAATTAATGCTTGGATATTTTATAAATTATTTGACTGTTATTTATAACAAAACCGGTACCTATATATGTGCCAAAATGATACCTAGTTTCTGTTTGATATAACTTGATGCTCTATAAAGTTAATTATTTAGTTGACTGTCATGTATGACAAAAGTGATGCCAAAATAGTGCAAAACTGATACCTAGTAGCTGTTTGTTTGGAGTTGACGCTTGGTTATTTTATAAATTATTTTGACTGTTATTTATAACAAAACTGATACCTAGTTTATGTTTGATAAAAGTTTACGCTCTGTACATTTAATTATTTATTTGACTATTTATGTATAATAAAAGTAATACCAAAATAATGCAAAACCGATACCTAGAAGCTGTTTGTTTGAAGTTGACGCTTACTTACTTTATAAATTATTTTGGCCGTTATTTATATCAAAACTGATACCTATATATTTGCCAAAATGTCACCTTTATAAATTATTTTGCTTATAATAAGTTCCATCGTAGACTGGGCGCTGCAAATTGGTACAATGTTCGTTAATCCAATTAGTACAAAGTTTAACTTGTCATTACCTTATCATTTTCATATACAAGGAATTCTATATTGTGATTTTTAGGTGATGGGACCTATTAATTAATCCATTTAATTTTTAGGTCCCAACTTATAATTAATTGAAATTTAAGCCTTGGTCAATATTAATATACCCCAGTATTCTTTTACTTTAATTAAGCACACATAGAAGAAATTTTCAAATTAATTTTGATATGTCCTAAAATATCTATTGAATATCGCTACAAAATAGTTAGTATCTCTATCTTGACGTAAAATAACATATAACATAAATAATTAATTATGCAAAATATCATGATTAAAAAGACCGTTTTGAAAAGATCAATTTTATTTTGAAGACTAATAATAGAATTAAAATATATAAATAATTTAAATATGATAGTGACGTATAAGTATTGAATTGATATAAAACTTTATTCAAAAAACTTGTAAAATCTAAGGTGGTATTCGGTTTGTTATTTTTTGTTTTGGGTTTTTGTCCATACAAAAATGTACGCATCGTATGTATATTATCGAAAACGATCAATTTAAAAAACGAAGTTAACATACAAAATAGAAAACAACTTTTTTTTTTAGTTTTTGTATTTTGGAAAATAACACAATCACGAGAAACAATCTATTCTTCCGTTGTCCCTCTATCCCCTCCATCCTCCCCTCCGTCTTTATTTCATCACCTCCGTCATCTCTCCACTCTTCTCATATTTGATATACATATTGAAAATCGAAAACATAAAATTCATTTTTAAACCAAACACTACATAATATTTTAAAACTGAAACAATATTGTATCGTTTTCAAAACTGATACTATAATATATCGTTTTCAAAACTGATATAGTACTATATCATTTTAAAAACTAATACATTAAAATTTTGAGTCAAGAACATTACTACAGTGTAATGATGAATAATTTAAATATGTTGCAGTAACGTATAAGCGTTGATTAATACAAATCAACTTTGTTTAAAGAACTTATAAAAGTCTAATATTTTAAAACTGATACAATAATGTAGCGTTTTTAAACTGATATGATAATATATCATTTTCAAAACTGATACAGTAATATATCTTTTTAAAACTAATATATTAAAATTTTGAGTCAGGAACATTACTACAGTGTAATAATAAATAATTTAAATATGATATACTAACATATAAGCATTGAATTGATATAAACAACTTTGTTTAAAAAAATTCTAAAGTCTAAGGGTCGTTTGGGTTGAAAACGGAATTTCATATTTTTCATTTTCAATATGCATTCAAAAAGGTATGGAATAGGAGAACGGTGTAGGAAGAAGTGGAGAGTGCAGGAGGACGTGGACGACGTGAGGAGGGGAAAATGAAGAGGAATGGAAACAGTGGAAAACAAAAAAAAATCATTTTCAATTTTATATGTTAAAATAATTTTTTGGGTTGATCGTTTTTGGAAATCCAATGCATTTTATCATATGAAAATCCAAAATGAAAAGTTACAAAACAAACGGCCTCTTATATTTTAAAACTGATACAACATTGTGTCATTTGAAAAAACTGATACAATAATGTAGCATTTTCAAACTGATACAATAATGTATCATTTTCAAAACTGATACGGTACCATATCGTTTTAAAAACTAATACATTAAAATTTTGATTCGAGAACATTGCTCAGTGTAATAATAAATAATTTAAATATGATACAGTAATGTATAAGGGTTGAATTGGTATAAAACAACTTTGTTTAAAAAAGTTCTAAAAGTTTAATATTTTGAAACTGATACAATACTGTATCATTTGAATAAGCTGATAAAATAATGTAGCATTTTCAAACTGATACAATAATATATCATTTTCAAAACTGATGCATTACTGTATCATTTTAAAAACCAATACTTTAAAATTTTGTTTCAAGAACACATTACAGCAGTGTAAAAATAACGCTTGAAGAATGAACTATTGTAGATATTATATAATAACATAAATAATTAATTGTACAAAATACCATGATTAAAAAATCATTTTTAAAAGATCAATTTTATTTTAGAGACTAATGATAGGGTTAAAATATATAAATAATTTAAATATGATACAATAATATATAAATGTTGAATTTATACAAAACAACTTTGTTTAAAAAATTTCTAAAAGTCTAATATTTTAAAACCAGTACAAAAACGTATCGTTTTCAAAACTGATACAGTAATGAATCATTTTTCAAACTGATACAATAATCTATCGTTTTCAAAACTGATACAGTACTATATCATTTTAAAAACTGATACATTAAAATTTTGTTTCAAGAACATTACTACAAAGTAATAATAAATAATTTAAATATGATACAACAACATATAAATGTTGAATTGATATAAAACAACTTTTTTTTAAAAACTTCTAAAAGTCTAATATTTTAAAACTAAAACAGTCCTAGTTGAATTTTGGCGATACTATATGGAGAATTGAAGTGGTCGAAAGTAGCTTGGTGATGGAGAAAACGGTTCGTAAATCGGAGCTCGGAGAAGGAAGATATAACGATGAAGGGGAGTGATGTGGCCAGCATCAGGCGACATATGTTTGTCATAAAGCGACAGACGTCCGTGACTTCAGGGTTTGGAACCCCAGAGTTTGGACAAACGTCTATCACTTTATGGCAGACTTTTGTGGCTTCAAGGATGATTTTTTGAGACCTATGACAGACATCTGTCACTTGTGACAGACGTCTGTCATTTGTGACAGACGTTTGAGACGACTTTCTGCCTATATTTTGACTTGGTCTTAGTGTGAAGATTTGTGATATTCGAAGGGGCAATTCTGTAATTTTGCCTAGGTTTTCTATTCTCCTATATAAGCTATCTTCAGATTTCAGAGAGGCGCGACTGAAATACAACTGCAAGAGTTTTAGCCTCCATTAATTAGGGTTTTATCTAAACCTAATTTTCTTCAATTATCTTCTCCAAAAATCAATTCTATTAGAATTTTGATCATTGTAATCAATCTCTTGTACTCTTCTCATTTGTATTAATAAAAGCTCTCTCTCAAAGTGGATGTACAATAACAAGACGTTAGTGGAACCATTATAAATCGGTGTGTGATTTATTTTTCGTTATTGCTTTGACTTTCTATTGCTTTTTTGGTTATTGTGATTGCTTTTGGATTGGATTGAGATTGGGAGTAAGATATTGATTGGTTGTTTTTGCACTTTTTACCACGATCTCGTTTTCCCCTGTGTTTTGGGGTTTTGATTTGAGTGGTCTCGAGTTAGAATTTCCTATAACATTTGGTATCGGAGCTTTGGTGTTGGTAGGTGGTTGTAGAGATGTTTGAATCAGATAATACCTCAGGTAGTTCCTCAATGGTTAATCCAAGTGGAGTAGCGCCGTATGTATGCGGATTACGCGGCATTGGAATCACAATTGGTTATAGACAAGTGGAATGGAGATAATGATTTTGAAAAGTGGCAATAGAAGGTGAAAGCGGTTCTTAGGTGGAATCGAGTGCATCGAGTAGTGTTTGATACACATTTATTGCCAGCAGAGAGAGGAAATGGAAGAGTGGGCATTCACTACACTTCAACTTGCTATAGGGGAGAATGTTATCTTCGAAATTAGCGATGAGACTACCGCTAAGGGTATTCGAGACAAGTTGAAGGAGTTGTATATGAAGAAGTCACTAACTAATCATTTGACCTTGTTGAGAACATTCTTCACCTATAAGATGAAGGAAGGTACTTCGCTAATGGCGCACTTGGATATTGTAACAACCCTGGTTTTGGTGATTACCTGTAATTATAATTTAATATTACAGGTAATCACCAAAACCAGGCTTGTTACAGATACCTTTGATGATTTGCTAATAAAATGAAGGCGGTATATTTTAAGATTGAGAAAGAGCAAAAGGTGATGATATTGTTGTGTTCATTGCAGGACCATTATACAGGTTTCTCAAATAGTTTGATGTATAGCTGGGATAATTTGACTCTTGACGGTGTGAAAACGGGTCTTGTTAGCGAGAAGTTGTGGGATCAAATGAAGGAGTTAGGTGATGGAAGTAGTGGTGCTAGTAGTGACCATGGTTTATTAATGGAGAAGGAGAGATATGTAAAGAAGGAGAACCGAGGCATTCTAAAATCAAGGAACATCGGTTGGAGAGGAAAGTGGAAGGAAAGAAAGGGTAAGTGCTATATTTGTAAGAAGCCCGGTCATTGGAAGAATGAGTGTTCGGACAAGGAGAAGGCAAAGAAGGAAGTAGCATCTTCATCCATAGCGGTGGAGAGTGGAATTGGTGAGGGAGACGTAGATGTGTTGACGACGGTAGCATCGGATGTTTCGGGTAGCGAATGGGTGCTCAATTCGGGGGCGTCTTATCATATGACACCAAATAGGAATTGTTTTTCTTCTTATATAGACAAAGAAGTAAATTCAACTATTATAGATAATGGTGCTATTTGTAAGTCGAAAGGCATTGGTTCCGTGCGAATTTGGATGTTTGACGGAGTGGTTCGTACTCTCACTAATTTGCGCTATGATCCGGGACTTCGGAAGTCTCTTATCTCTTTGGGGTAGCTGGATTCTTTAAGTTGTAAGATCACTATTGAAAGTGATAGCTTATGGGTTTCGAAGGGTGCGCTTGTGGTGATGAAGGGTGCTAGAACTCATGGTGTTTATTTGCTTCAAGTAGTGACTATAGAAGGTGAAACTTGTGTGGTAGTTGATAGTTCTCGTGCCTTGGATGCGACTAGGTTGTGGCATTTGAGGTTATGTCATGTCTCGGAGAGGAGTTTGGATATTCTTTGGAAGAGGGAGATGATCGACGGAGAGAGTTTCAACAAACTAGAGTTTTGCGAGGAATGGGTTATGAGGAAGAAAACAAAAGTTTCATTCAGTGAGGGAAAACATGATTCAAGAAGGATTCTTGAGTATGTTCACATGGATGTTTGGGGACCGGCACCGGTAGCTTGTTTGGGAGGAGCTCGCTATTATATTTCTTTTATTGATGACTTTTCTCGAATTGTATGGGTGTATGTAATGAAGGCCAAGTCGGAGGTATTTGCAAAGTTCAAAGCATGGAAAGTTCTTGTTGAGAATGAGAGTGGCAATTCATTGAAGGTTCTGAGGTTCGACAATGACGGAGAGTATGTTTCCAAAGAATTCTTGGAGTTTTTCAAGCATCATGATATTCGAAGGCATTTTACTACACCGGAAGATCCACAGTCGAATGGTGTTGCAGAAAAGATTAACCGTACTCTACTTGAGAAAGCTCGATGCTTAAGATTGACATCGGGATTGTCTAGGGGGTTTTGGGTCAAAGCTTTGTCAACCGCGATGCATATTATTAATCGAATTCCATGCTCGGCTATCGGTAACAAAATTCTGGAGGAAGTGTGGAAGGGAAAGAGCATTGACTTGAGTTATCTTCGTGTGTTTGATAGTCCGGTTTATGTGCATGATCTAGGAAATGATAAGCTTAAGCCTAGAGTTTTCAAGGGGATTTTGCTTGGCTATATGGATGGAGTAAAAGGCTATCGGATTTGGAATCTGAAAACAAAGTTATGAATTCTCGTCATGTTACTTTTGATGAGTCGGCTTTGTTCAAGGAGAATAAGAGCTCATCGGATGTTCCGGATTTGGTTCATGGTGAATCAAAGGAGAAATTATTCCCATATTTTGTCCAAGGAGTAGAGAGAGTTCAGTAGTTGGAGATGCTTGTGAAGAGGAAGCAGTTGATGTAACATCACGTAGTCCATAGAGTTGGTGATGTATATGATTCTAGAGAGGATTCGATTCAAGGTGGAGCCGAAAGGAGTTTAGGTGATGGAATTGCTAGTCGGGTGGGTCGTCGTGCTATAAGGCCACCCGATAGATATGGTGATTGGAACTACCTTAGCTTTTGCCATAATTTAGACTATGCTCTTCACGTAGTCCAAGATGAGCCGATGAACCTTGATGATGTCATGGAGTCGAATGATAGCTCAAAGTGGATTTGTGCCATGGAGGAAGAGATGCAATCATTGTTGAAGAATCAAGCTTGGGATTTGATTCCACTTCCTAAAGGAAACCATGCTATTGGTGCAAATGGATATACGAGATGAAGGACGATGGGAGATACAAAGCTAGGCTAGTGGCTAGGGGTTTGTACAAAGGAGGGGAAAGGACTATGATGAGATATTCGCAATGGTTGTGTGCCATACTTCAATTCAGATATTACTTGCTATAGTTGCAATTCACGACTTGGATGGTGACTTGGATGAAGACATCTACATGGAGCAACCAGAAGGTTTTGTCATGGATGGTAAGTCAAATTTGGTTTGCAAGTTAAAGAAATCACTATATGGTTTCACCTAGACAATGGTACAAAAGATTTGGTCATTTTTTGCTTGAAAATGGTTTTGATAAAAGGGTCAAGGATGCTTGTGTATATTTCAAGAGGTTGAAAAAGATTGTTGGGTGTATTTGCTCTTGCATGTGGACGACATGCTCATTGCTTTTAAGAATAAGAATGATATCAACAAGTTAAAACTGAGTTTGAAATCGGAGTTCGAAATGAAGGATCTTGGAGAAGCAAGTGTAGGATCGTTTTCACCCTATAGGGGGGTGAATAAGGTCTACTACTAAAAATTAGTGCGGAAATAAAAATAAAAACAGATAGCAATGCAGTAAAGATCACACACAGTTTTACCCAACTTCGGCAAAACCTGCCTACGCGCTGCCCCCAAGGTTTCTACTTGAAATTAAGTAATCGGTTGTTTACAAAAACACGTAAACTTGTGATACCTACTAACTCGATTAAACTAACTCTAAGCTCAAAACTCTGTCACAACTTAGTCACTGAGTTGCGAATTCTCAAACTACGCCCCGTAGTTTGTACCTAGTTACACAACTAGAAATTTTCAAAATTTTCAAAAGAGAGAATTGTAAATAAAAATAAAGCTAAAACAAAACCCTATTTTTATAATTTATGACCAATACAAATAGAAATACGGCCCAAGAAATTAAAGAGGACTGTCTCCCTTTTCTTTTGTTTGTCTAATCTCTTCGGCCTAAAAGGATAAACTTGTTTCCCTTTTATTATTTTGCTTCCTACCGCGGCCTTGTTCCTTTTGTGATCTGGAATTAGGGATTCGTTCAAATTGAAGAGGCCGCTTGGAATTTGATCAATTGAAGTGATGATTTCACTTTGGGTTACTTCGTCAATCGATCCTAGCTTTGATTTCACTCGGTCGCTTCAATTGTGTTGAGCACTTCTTCGGTTATGGCTTTTGTATGATTTTAAATTTGCTGTTTAATTAACTTGCTAGTAACTCGACTTGGTGATCTTCTACCAACGATGAATTGGGTTTAAATAGGGATAAAATCCATAAATTTTCGTTTCATATATTTTGGTTTGAATTCTTCGTGATTTTAGTGCTTGCGTTGATTTTTGATCGAACGGTCTCTGAAGTATGACTTGTTCCTCTCTGACTTGATCTTCCTTCGATGACCGCTTAGTATTTGAATTTGAGATATATTTTCGGTTAATTTTGACTTCCTAAAGTCTGACTTGTTCATCATGTTATCAACTGCGACTTTTTTTTGGGAACAATTCATCAGTTCTTTTCATTTTTCCATTTCCTTTTGAAACAACTGCTTGCTGATTCATGATGTGATATATTTCTTGGCATAACCCATGGCTTGTTGAGTATTTTTGCTGTATATTTGTGTGTCACCCTATATTATCCTGTTGTCTCCTCTGTTGCATATGTATATACATGTCACTGTGCTTGTTGAGTTTCCATGTTCACTTGCTTGTCTTTTTTAATTTAGCCAAGTTCACTTGCATTTATTTCTGTCCTCAATTCTAGTTGCATGTTGATTTGCTTCGAGTTAAATTGTTGTTTACTGTGTACATATAAGTGTGTATACTTGTGCACTTCATATTGACTAAACTGAACTTGTACTTGCCCTGACCATGTCGTGTGCACTTGTATTCTCTGACCATAATCACTTGCATATGCATATGTGTGTATTCTATGAAGTCTGGTATATGTGTATACATATATATATATGCATATAAACATACATGTGTATATGTGAGACTGTCTTGTTGAGCTCATGTATGCTCTAATGCCTGGATGCCTGATTGCTTGAACATATTATAAATTTTCATATACATGTTGAAATTGAACTGGATTTCCTTATGCCTTTGTTATTCATGTTGAAACTGAACTTGATTGAACATTTTCAAGTGCTTGGACATTTTCCTAGGTTGATTGGTTGGTCTTCATATGTACATTTGAGTTGTTGTCTTGGTTGAGGCTTCACTTGCATGTTCTAATGTTTGCTGCATGCACCTCTTTGTACATTACATGTTGATATTGTCTCTGTTCTTATCCCTTATGCCATATGCATTGTCATTTGTGTTCATTGTGCCTTTGTACATTTTGTGGTCTGGTTCCATTTGATCTAGTTCCATTTTGGTCTGGTTCCATATTGACATGCTGTCATGTTGTATGTTGCATTGCACTTGACTGATTCTCAAGATGCTGGTATGTTCTTGCCTTTGTTATTTTTTTGGGTCTGTTTATATGTTGGTTGGACTGACCAGTTGAGTTATTTGCATGTTTGTACATATGCAGACTCTTACTTGATTGCTTTGACTGACCATTTTTGTGTTGACTTATTTGTATTTCACCTGAGTTGAATCTAGTCTTGGCATGGGTTTGACCTTGAGCTCACCTGTCCCTGCAATTTTAACAGGCAAGTGTATATCGGTGTGCACGACCTTGTGGCATGTACAGTGATACACTATGCATGTCACAAGTTGTTCGTGTAAGATGAGTTAAAAAAATGATGACGAACAACCCAAATAACTGAGGCAAATAATATTTTCAAACACACACTTCATTATGCACTGCAAAATATTTATTTTTCAATTTTACTACGTCAGTGTTATTTTTCAGATAGTTGAGATGTTGGATACAGGCTAGAACAAAGTTGAAGATCAAATACGAGTGATGAGTGAATATGTAGTGAGGTGAAACATGTATGTAAAATTGTATAGTGAAAATTGTGTTGTAACTGAAACTTGTATTTGGAGTTGTGTAAATATAGCGAGAGCTTAAATTTGTACTATTTGAATTTGTAATAAAATATTTGTTTAAATAAGAATTTTGAGTTATTTATTTTATTCAACAAATATTTATTTAATTATGTGGAAAAATAAAATAGTACAAAAAAATACATTTAAACGAACATATATATATATATATATATGTTTATTATCATCAAACAAAAATCATACACTAGTATATTTTACAATCTCCCCCTTTTGATGATAACAAACATATATTAAGATTTCGACTCTATTAAATGTATTTGGTCTTGATGAATTCTATTAGCTTCCCCTATTTGAATACTCCCCCTACAACAAAGCTCCCCCTTCACATATGCTTGAAAATAAAATAAAAAAATATGCAAAATAAAAAAAAGTGCAATGAACCATGATGGAAATATGCAAAAATAAAAAATATGACTTATTTGCCAAAATCTTAACTTCTCTCTCCCCCTTTTGTTATCAGCAAAAGGGTAACAGTTTTAGAAAATAGTGATAAAGTGATAGATATTAATACAACATTAATATTTAATCGAGTATAAATAGTAAATTTAAAAAAAAATCAAAAAAAATCATAAATACTTTGTTAGGCACATATTTCATTTTAGAGTGATAGGGGTGATGTCGGCATAGAAATCCATATAGTTGTGTCCATTTGTAGTATATTTATGATAGGAATTTTTTAAATACTTACTAACCATGCATAACCGTTAGGACTTTTAAATGAGGTTAGTAGTATTCCTTATTTTTATTAAAAAATGAATTCCAAGCATCTTCTAACCACGCATAAACATGATGACTTTTAAATGGGGTTAGAATCAACTCGCCCATTTCATCCAATTTTGATATGTGTTTCATACATGCATAACCATGAGAACTTTTAAATGAGCATAAAAGCACATAATCAGAAATTTCAAGTAGTTCACTCATGAATAACCGTGAGGACTTTTAAATGAGAGTGAGTACTTTTGGATGATTTTATTACTAATTAAAAAAATGAATAATTTCCTATATAAATACCACATTTTGACATATTACATTGCATTTTGATGAGTGATTGTCGTAGAAATATGATAGGAATAGAGATGGTCATGGAATTTTTACCAACCAAAATTATTACAAATTTTGTTTAAATTTTTAAAGAAATTTTCTAAATATACTCTCTCAAGACATAATGTATGATCAAGATCAACACTGATCACTTTTTTCAGTCATTATTTAATCGATAATCAATAGGGAGTCAAATTAGTTAACATGGACATTTAAGATCAAATCCAAAAAATATAAAATCACATTTCTAAAGTGCCTAAACTGAGACGAAGTCGACAAAAACTATTTTTTGGAAGGGGTTTTGTAAAAATGTCTACCAATTGAGAATCAGTTGAAATGAAATTTATGCAGATATTTTCTTTGAAAATATGATCTCTAATGAAATGATGTCTAACATCTATATACTTGGTGCGAGAATGATTTACAAGATTATTTGTGAGATCAATTTCACTTTTGCTATCACACATAAGTGGAACTCGTTTAAAATTTAGACCATAGTCTTGCAAAGTTTGTATCATCCATAAAATTTGAGCAGAGCAACCGCTTAGAGAAATATACTCTGCCTCGGTTGTAGATAATGCAATACAATTTTGTTTTCGACTTGACCATGTATCTAACGAATGTCCCAACATAAAACACGTTCCACTAGTACTTTTTCTATCGACTAGACTACCAGCATAGTCTACATCTGAATACCCTTTTAACTCAAAGTTATCATTAGTTGGATACCATAGACCAAACCGTGGGGTGTGCAACAGATACCTTATAATCCTTTTTACAGCTTTTAAATGAGATTCTTTTGGATTTGATTGAAAAAGTGCACATAAACAAACAGAGAACATAATGTCTGGTCTAGAAGCAGTAAGATAAAGAAGTCATCCAATCATACCTCGATATTTCTTTTGATCAACTACCTTACCTTTCTCATCCTTATCAAGTTTAATTGTTGTGCTCATGGGAGTTTTTGCAGGTTTAGCATCTTTCAATCCAAATATGTTGATAAGCTCTCTGATATATTTTGTTTGAGAGATGAACGTACCTTTTTTGCTTTGTTTGATTTGAAATCCTAAAACGAATTTCAACTCTCCTACCAAACTCATTTCAAACTTTTCTTACATGACTTTTTCAAATTTCTCATATAAAAGGTTGTTAGTGGCACAATAAATAATGTCGTCAACATACACTTGAACAATCAAAAGGTCATCATTTTCGTGCAATAGAAATAATATGTCTACACAGCCCTTTTTGGACCCATTTTCAAGGAGATAAGTGCTAAGATATTCATACCAAGCCCTAGGGGCTTGTTTTAATCTATATAATGTTTTTTTAAGTTTATATACATGGTTAGGGTATTCCTGACTTTCAAAACCTTCAGGTTGTTCAACGAAAACATCCTTTTTCAAAATTCCATTAAGAAAAGCACGTTTAATATCCATTTGTCTTAGTTTAAATCCTTTATAACAAGCAAAAGCTAACAAGATTCTAATGGATTCTAGTCTTGCTACTGCTGCAAAAGTTTCATCGAAATCAATTCCTTCAATTTGATTATAACCTTTAGCAACTAACCTAGCTTTGTTCCTAATCACATTTCCAGATTCATCAAATTTATTTTTAAAAATCCATTTGGTTTCTACAACTGGATAATCATTAGGTCTAGGTGCTAAAATCCAAACATCATTTCGTTCAAATTGATTTAGCTCTTCTTGCATAGCCATAAACCAACTCTCATCATTGAGAGCTGTATCTATGTCTTTGGGTTCAATCTCTAAAATAAATCCACTGTATAGACACAAATCACATAAATTTCTAAAGGAGGAACAAGTTTGAATACCTACGGTAGGATTACCTATTACCAATTCTGGAGGATGATCTACTTTGAATTTCAATCTTTTTGGTTCCAGATTTCTTTGAACTTCTTCCGCGGTTGCAGTTTCTTTTGGATTTTCACTTTCATCTTTTTCGTTCTTCTCTTCATCATTCCTTTTGATTGCTTCTTTGCTTTGATCATCAATGCCTTCATCAAATTTTACATTGATTGACTCCACGATTGTTCTCGTCCTTTTGTTGTATACTCTATAAGCTATGCTTCTGGAAGAGTATCCCATGAACATGCCTTTGTCAGCTTTTGGCTCAAATTTTCCTAGTTGATCACGTTTACCGATAATTTTACATTTATTGTTGTTTCCCATTGTGACTCTGTTAGCTTTGTACTTCTCTAGGCTAAGAAACTTTGATTTGTCGCCCGTCATGTGCTTGGACAACCAGAATACAGGTACCACTCTTGTTATTCCTTAGCCTGCCAACACACCTACACAAGAAAAGAGTTTTGTGACCTATTTGTTTTCATAGGTCCATGATTGTTAGTGACAAAAAATTTTAAAAAATAAGTTTGCGTAGAACCAAGACAGTCTATGTTAGTTCCTTTTGGTACCCAGATTTGTTTAATTCTAAGGGATTTTACATTCTTGCCTTTATGAACCCAAATTGGTATGGTTTTCATGTGTTTGGGTCTATACCAGCAATTGTTTTGATTGTGTCCAATTTTTCCACAAATCGTGCACTTAGAGTTGACATGTTTGGTTTCACTTCTACCTTTTTCGGATTGAGTATACCCAAGTCCTTGCCTAATAGTATTAACAGTTTGTTTCCCTAATAGCATATTTAGTGATCTTTCTCCTTTGGAGAATTTTTCTAAAGTTGTAGACAATTGTTAGACTTGTGACTTGAGTGATTCATTTTCATTCAATAACAAAGTGCATTTTTTAATAGAATTTTCTCTCCTAGTATTTTCACTTTCTTTCAAAATCAGAATTTCATTTTCAAGCAATTTAATTCTAGTTTTCGATTTTTTTTATTTCCACTTCTAATGATGGACACTTATCACACTTAGGGCTCTTATTTCGATAGTTTTGAACCATTTGATCAAGCAGCTTATTTAGTTCTATTAAACTATCTTTTTGTGATTCAATTTTAGCGTACTTCTCCCTAAGTCTTTCAGAACAACCATTTACTTCATGAAAATATATAAGTAATTGTGAGTGAGTAAGTTTTGATACCTCACTGGGCTCATCATCATCGCTGTCACTTGTTTTTCCTAAAAGACACCAATTTTCTCTTTCACTCTCACTACTAGTGCTTTTATCGTCATTTTCATCACTTTCATCCCAAGTTGCTGCAAAACTTCTCCTTTTCGATTTCTTTCCTTTGCTGACTTGATTTTGAGGACAATTTGGCTTGATATGACCAGGTTTATTGCACTTGTGACAAATTACCTCATGCTTTTCTGAGTTGTCTAGAACTTTCACGATTCTGCTTGATTTAGGGTTGGATTTTCATATTTGCGGTTCCACCTTTTGAATCTCTTTATTATCAGTGCTAGTTCAGCTGCTCCTTCATCATCATCATCTTTACTTTCCATTGTTCCCTTGAGAGCTATTGATTTCTTTCATGTATCTCCTCCTTCATGCTCTTCCTTGAATTTGATTTCTAGCTCATAAGTGGTGAGGTTTCCGATGAGTTCTTCAACTTTAACTTGTTTCAGATCCTTTGATTCTTGAATGCAGTCACCTTTGCTTCAAAATTTCGTGGAAGAGCTCTGAGGATCTTTCGGACTATTTCAAGTTCTGCATATGGTCTTCCTAGGGATTTTGATTTGTATACAAGATTAGAAAGTCGTCCATACATTTCTTTGACACTTTCATCCTTTGCCATTGCGAAGTTCTCATACTCACTACTAAGCATGGCAAGGCGAGATTCTTTAACTTGGGAGGTTCATTCATGAGTCAATTCAAGCGTGTGCCAAATGTCCTACGCAGTTAGACAATGTGAGACACGGTTAAATTCAATTTGATCTAATGAACAAATAATAGAATTCATAGCTTTAGCTTTAGCATTAGCAGTTTGCAGTTTATTTTCAATATCTGTCTATTGATTCATAGGTTTTTCAACTTCTTGATTATCTACCATTATTGTTGGTGTGCTTGAAAGTCTACGGGGTGGATCGTGTAGTGTATATGCAAGTATATGTGACAAAATATATGATGCAACTAAAACAATATTAATCTAATTAAATATAGAATAAGCACACCAGGATTTTATACTGGTTCGGACCTCCCATCCTACGTCCAGTCCCGAAGCTCCCCTTTGGAATTCGACTATCAAACACCCTCGCTTCGCCCGGAGGAATAGGCTTGATTACAATAATTTAATCTTTTCAAATGTGTGTTCTTAATATAACACGAATGTTGACTAATTAGTACAATTGCTTCCAATATATATCTAAAGAGTACTGTCTATGAAGAACTGAATATATGGAAGAGTGAATACAAGTAAGATTGCTAGAGTGCAGAAATCAAGAATATGATAGAGATAGAGAGCGTAAGTCAGTAAGGTAGTTAGGTGAGTTCTTTCTCTTGATTCCTGATGCTATATATAGTTGTAGATAGGTATGTTGAGTAGTTTCATCCATTAATGAGTGCTCTATAGTTGCTTCTGTTGATGATGAAGAGTTGCAGCGAAGAGAAGCGGAGATGTCTATTCGAATGTGACAGTTGAAGTTCTTTTTTGAAATCCGAGTTTGAAATCAGACGTCTGGTATTTGTATTAGAAGTCAGATACTACATATTTTTTGAACATAGTAGGTTTTCAGACGTTTGAGTGCTATTAACAAATGTCTGGTTTAGCCTGTTTGTTATTCCAGATGACTTTTCTAGACGTCTGGCTTGTGCACCCAGACGTCTGGCTTGTGCACCTAGACGTCTGATACTTGTGCATGTCTGTTTTGTGCATCTTTTCTTTTGCTTCTTTGTTCTTATCGACTTGTAGTCTCTTGTAGTGTCCTTTGAGCCTTGTTCTTGTCTTTCTAGTGATGTTGTTCTAGCCAGTTCCTGTATATATAAATATATATGTACATTTGATTTCCATTGTATAGCTGTTGTCATTAAAACCATGGATTTGATTTCCTAACAATCTCCCCCTTTTTGATGATGACAACTATACAATGTACTTATATATAATTTTTATAAATCTCCCCTGAATTTATGCTTTCCATTATTTATTGTACTTTTTATTATTTCTCCCCCTTTGGCATTATCAAAGAGCATTAATTTTTTAATTGTAGTATTTACCAATCGTTGTAAGGTTACATGAATATACACAGAAATAACACACCAAAAAATAATTTTCATTAATCATCTTAATTTGATTACCTGCATAGATTTTTAGCATTTTTTATACAAAAAGATGGAATACTAAAAAAAATCTAAGTATCTTTTGGGAAAGCTTTATCTTGATCACCTCTTTCATCTTCATTTTTGGAAGAGCTGGCTTGTTTTTTAGGAGATGTCGGAGTGTGTTCGAGAGGTTCTTTTTCCTCTTCAAATAATTTGGAATGTTTTTAAAGAGGAGGAGATGGCACTGGAGTTGGCCAATCTTCTGAAGGTGGTGTAGGACCACGAACTCGTTGAAGAACCTCTTTTAGAATGGATAATGTAGTTGAAAGTGACTCTTCAACTATGGCCAAGCGAGAGGCAAACGATGTTTCAAAACTATCAATACGCTTAGCCAATAATTTTTTATTTCGGGATAGGATAAGTTGGTTTTGGAGAGTTAAGTCGTGAATACTCTCATTTGGATTTGTCTCAGTACGAGTCTCCAAAATATCATCTTAGGATGTATAATCAAAGGTTGCAGGAGGAGGAGGAGTATTTTCGCGTTGTTGCTTTACCTGTTGTGATGGTTCAGGTTGTCTTTGAGGTGGAGGCCTAGCTTGTCCGGCTTGACGACGTTGCATCCATTCTTCAAATGATATAAAATCCAGAGGATTTTCTGGTAAGTGCGTTAGAGAGAAAATTTTTGCGGATGCATGTTTCGGAGAAATCTCTTCAAAAGTGGATAAATATGAAGGGATGTTGTGAGCTCTTAGAAGTCTCATGATGTATGTAGGATAGATGATGGATGGTCGTGATCTAGTCCAAAAATGTTTGAGCTCATCAAATATAAATTTTGCCCAATTAACCCTTGTTCCACTGAATATAGCATATAGAGCCTTATGCTCTAATTCTGTGATTTGCTCATGACTACCAAGGCGAGGAATGATAGTGTTGATGACCATTCTAGTGAGAAGTCTCGCCTTAGGTCTTAGGTATTTTGATGCAAATCTAGGCATGTCATCTTCCCATATTTGATGTGTGATATTATCTCTCGGTTTAAGACGCATATCCGGAATATTATATAAATCTTCTCCGGTGTTGGAACATCCAAGAGTACGGCCTATGATCCCTGGAGTAAGTCTAATTGTGTTGCCGTAAACACTTGACCATAACCAATTATCATCGTTGTCGGTGTTCCAAACAGCTGTGCTATCTAAATTAGCATAGAAAAGAAATATGGCTAGCTCATCGACTTGAACATTATTGGGATTGAAGGAAATCAATGTTTCTAATCCAGCACTTTCGCACATTTCGTCCAAATCATACATTGGGAACTTTGGTAAATTATAAAAGTGGACCTGTATGGAGCTTCTTCTTTTGAATATCCTCGTATCTCTTGATTGAATGTGGTACACGATTCATCCATCTCTCAATTTGATCGTCAGAGCAAACTTGTAGATTGGATGAAGTGTCTTGGTCTTGCTTGTGTTTAGAGATTTTAGGGTTTTTTGTTTTAGGGGCCATGAAATTCGAGCGTGTTTGAAGGAAAAAAACAAGTTGGAGAACTAGAGAATCGACCTTGCAGTAGAAACGAAATAAAATGTTAATGAGAATAAGCGAAAAAAATAGACGTTAGCAGGGTATTTTAAAGTTTCGATTGAATTTTAGACGTTTGGAAGGTGAATCAGACGTCTGATTTAACCTAGATTGAAGACAATATATATGTTCAGACGTTTGGTTGGTGGTAATAGACGTCTGGAATTGATCGATTTGGAAATTTTGAAATGCAGAGAGATTTATCAGACGTCTGGATGTAGATTCAAACGTCTGGAATAGGCTGAAGTGTAAATTTTGTAGGACAGATAGTTTTCTCAGACATCTGGACGTAATATCAGACATGTGAAAATGGCCTGAGTTTGTATCTTAAGGAGGCAGAGACTTTGTTCAAACGCCTGGTTAATAGATCAGACGTTTGAAATAGAATGGTTAGTATTTTTTATAAAGGAGAGACGTCTGGTAGGTTATATCAGACGTCTGATATATGCACGATGTTTAAAAATTTGTGTGATACAAGAGTATCAGACGTCTGATGGCAATGTTCATACGCCTGAAATAGCCAGTTTTTCTTAAAATAGCCTAATTTTTAAGGGTGTTGCTTATTTTTCGAGAGATTAATTCTTAATAAAGCATAATATTATTATTAGTGGAACAGAATACGCATATATGTAGATTAAAATACAATAGGAATAAGTAAATTTATTTAGAAGATGATGGAGCATTGCGATCTTCAGACTTGTCATCTCTCCATGGCTTGAGTGGAGACCATATATTTCCACGTTCATTAGTTCTTGGGTAACCAGAGAATCGCCTAGGTGAAGGATTCAAAGGTGTATGATAAGAAGCAGAGGGATCCAAAGGATTGCGGGGAATCGAAAGTGGTTCATGTACATCCTTATTTCATGAATTACAAAATTTGATCGCTAGTTGCTCCAAAAAAACTTAGTCGTCGCGCAGTGACCTTTTGTTCAAAGTATAATTCTCGTTGTAAATCTATTTGCTGCTTTTGGTAGTGATGTATCTCATCGATTTTCTCCTTGGTGTTAGGAGAGACAAATAGAGATCGTTTGGACTTCTTGTTATCGGGAGTGAATCCCGTGTGATAGGAGGACCACTTATATGTCGGTTCCTGATCTGGTGTAGGAGTAGGAAGGCGATGAGGTTTATCCGCTGAGCTATCCGTTGTTGGTGTTGAGAAGGAGAGATGAGAGTTGTCGGAAGACATGCTTTTTTCTTGTGTAAAAATATGACATTTATATATTCTTGTAAAAAGGCTATTTATACATGATTTTAAAGGTTATACATAGGTAATTTCAGAAAACAAATTGCTACAAATTGTTGGTTAGTGTTAATAATGTTAATTTGTGGATAAAAAAATTTTAGCCAAAAATAGAATGGATGAAAGTGTAGTATTAGTTTAGAAGATCATTAAGAGAACATATTCCTAAATCGCGTCGCAGTTTAACAAATGTTTGTTCATTTAGTGGTTTTGTGAAAATATCTGCTATTTGATTTCCGGTATTTACGTATTCTAATGTAGTAATTCCTTTTTCTACATTGTCACATAAAAAATGATGTCGTATATCTATGTGTTTAGTACGTGAGTGATTTACAGGATTTTTTGATAGATTTATTGCACTTGTATTATCTCAATATATTGGTGATTTATCGATAACTTTGCCGAAGTCATTAAGTGTTTGTTGCATGTATATCACTTGTGCATATGCTAGAGCTGCTGAAATATATTCGGCTTCACAAGTAGATAAGGAGACACAATTCTGCTTTTTGCTAAACCATGAAACTAATGATTGTCAGATAAAGTGACACGTTCCGCTAGTACTCTTACGATCTGTTTTACATCCACCGAAATCCGCGTCATTATATGAAACTAGTTCAAATGTTGATCCCTTAGGATAATACAAACCGTAATCTCTAGTACCAGATAGATATCATAAGATACGTTTAACAGCTCTTTAGTGAGATTCTTTTGGTTTTGCTTGAAATCGGGCACAAAGACATACACTCATCATAATGTTGGGTCGACTAGCCGTCAAATAAAGTAAGGAGCCAATCATACTACGATATAATTTTTCATCAAAATATTTTCCTTTATCATCTTTTTCCAAGTGAACACTAGTACTCATTGGTGTTGGTTTGCTTGAAGTTTTATCCATTTCAAAACGACGTAATAGATCGTTACAATATTTTTCTTGATGAATAAAAATACCATTTTCAAGTTGCTTTATTTGTAAACCTAAAAAGAAATTTAATTCTCCCATGTGAGACATTTCAAATTCATTTTTCATAATATTTGAAAATTGAGTACAAAGATTTTCGTTAGTTGAACCAAAAATAATATCGTATACGTAAATTTGTACAACTAGAATGTCGTTATTTTACCATTTAATAAATAATGTCATGTCAATTTTATCTATTTGGAAACCAAATGCAATCAAATGATTTATAAGACGTTCGTACCAGGTACGGGGGGCTTGCTTTAAACCATATAAGGCCTTTTGTAATTTGAAAACATGATTGGGATATTTTTCGTAAACAAACAATGGAGGTTGATCAACATATACGTTTTCTTTAATAAAACCATTTAAAAAAGCACTTTTGACATCCATTTGAAATAATTTAAAATTGTGATGACTTGCAAAAGCAAGTAACGTATGGCCTCGAGTCTTGTTACCGGAGCAAAAGTTTTGTCGTAGTCGATACCTTCTTCTTGATTATAACCTTGAGCAACTAGACGTGCTTTATTTCTAACTATATTTCCATTTTCATCTGCTTTGTTTTTAAATACCCACTTTGTTCCAATAACTGATTGATTTTCAGGTCTTGATACTAATTCCCAAACATTATTACGTTCAAATTGATTTAATTCTTCTTGCATAGCTATTATCCAAAAATTATCGTTCGAAGCTTCTTTATAATTTTTTGGTTCAAAATTTGACACAAATGTTATATGACTTATTTGGTTAAGTTGATTTCTAGTTACTCTGGAATTAAGATCTCCAATGATATTATCTTTTGGATGATCTTTTAGAATTCTAGGAGATGACACTAAAGTATTATTTTGTGCATTTGTCTCATTATTAGAAGAGTCTGTTATATTTGGAAATATTTCTTCATCATCATTAGTATGATGATTAAGTAAATTTTCATTAAATGAAACATGTAAACTTTCTTCAATTGTGTTAGTAAGTTTATTAAAAATTCTATACGCTTTGCTACGATCCGAATATCCAATAAAGATTCCTTCATCGGCCTTCGGGTCGAATTTTCCCAAATTATCTTTTGTATTTAGTATAAAACATTTTGATCCGAAAGTTCTAAAATATGATACTTTAGGTTTTCTTCCAAAAAATATTTCAAAACAAGTATGTTTAGTCATAGGTCATATGGTTATTCGATTCAAAACATAACAAGCCGTAGCAATAGCTTCAGCCCAAAAATGTTTTGGTAAACCACTACTATTTAATAGTGTCCGTGCACATTCTTGTAGCGTATGATTTTTTCTTTCTACTACACTATTTTGTTGAGGTGTGCGGGGAAAAGAAAAATTATGGCTTATGCCCTTTTTATTACAAAAATTAGTAAAAAGATCGTTTTCAAATTCTCCACCGTGATCACTTCGAATATTCTTAATTTTCAAATCCATTTGAGTTTTAATTCTTTTAGCAAAAATTTTAAACATACCAAAGGTGTCACTTTTATGTTTTAAAAATAAAGTCCATGTATATCTTGAAAAATCATCAACTATTACAAAAACATATTTGTTGTGACTTATAGATCGTACTTGAGTTGGACCAAATAAATCTAAATGTAATAATTCTAATGGTTGTTTTGTATAAATACTATTTTTAGATTTAAAAGAGTTTTTCTTTAGTTTTCCAATTTTACAATCGTCATATAAATTTTCTACTTTATAATTTATTTTAGGTAGACCTCTCACTAGCTCATATTTTGCTAATTTATTAATATATTTAAAATTAATATGACAAAATCATTTATGCCACAACCATGGATCGTCATGTTTGGCGGTTAAACATAAATTTGAATTTCGATTTATATTCATATTTAGGACAAAAATATTTTTATTTCTAAAACCCTCAAAGATAAGTTTTTTGTTATTGTCGAAAATATTACATCAATCCTTTTCAAAATTGATTTGAAAACCTTTATCACATAATTTGACTAATGCTAAGTAGGTTATGTTTTAAATTTTCTACTAACAAAACATTTGTAATAATAGGAGAGTTAGAAATACCAGAGTTGATGACTTCTCCTATGCCAATAATATATCCTTTTGAGTTATCTCCAAAAGTTACTGTTCCGCCATCGATATATGTTATATTTGATAACATTTTTGCATTTCCAGTCATATGCTTGGAGCATCCACTATCAAGTATCCATTTCTCTTTATTTTTTATTTTGGGTACCTGCAAGATAAAAATAATTTAATCGGTACCCATATACCTTTTAAGGGTCCTAAATGTTAGGAGGAGTAGGTAGCCATACCCAAGAAGGTTTGGTACCTTTATGAATATAATTTTTATTATAGACTACGTTATCTAGAAAATTATTAATATGTTTTTGTCTAATCAAATTATTATTTATCTTAGGAATCCAAATTTTTATACTTTCGGTATTCATTTTAGACTTAGGTGATTTTTTAGTCTTTTGATAAATAAAACTATATTTCTTAACATTATTTCCTTATTGTTTAGGAATATTTTTAAATCCTATTCCATTTCTATTTCCTGAAGATTTTGAAGTTTTGATAAGATTTTCCAAATCTTGTTTTCCTTTGTTAAATTTTGAAACATTATTTGTAATTTTATCTAATTTTTCTTTTATTTCAAAATTTTCAATATTTCTATATTACTTTTCAAGTTGATATTTTCTTTTAACAAGTTATCCTTGTCTAGTTTAACTTTTCCAAGATCGATAGATATAGTCTCATTTTCAACCAAACTACTTTTAATTTTTTCTTGAGATAATTCTAGTTCCTCTTCTAAAATAATTTTTTCATCTTTTAACATTCCTATTTCAAGTTCTAATCTATTTATTTTGGCTATATGTTCTTTATTCAATTTTTTAATTTGTCTAAACTTATCATCTAATTCCATACTAAGTTCTAATAATTCATCATAGCTAAGGTCAGGACATACCTCATCAGTTTGTGCCATAAAACATACATTAGCTTGTTCTCCATCACTATCGCTGTCACTGTCTGATGATGGTGAAGAATCCAAGTCATCCCATGTTACTATGAAAGCTTTCTTCTTTTTGAATTTTTCAAATTTGTTCTTCTTTTTATCTTTGTTGAGCTTGGGACAATCTTTCTTCATATGTCCAAATTGATCACATTCATAGCATTTGATTGACGTTTGATTGTTGAGCTTGATTTTCCTCCTTTCTGAAATCTAGTCATTTTTCTAAATTTCTTGAATTTGTTGTAGTTTTTAGCAATAAATACAATTTGTTCTTCGTCTAAGTCGGAGTCTTCATTTGTTATTGGGAATGCTATGTTTTTCTTCTCTGGATTTTGTTCTTTTCTTGCCTGTAAATTAGCTTCATAGGACATTAAATTTCCTATCAATTCTTCAACTAAGAGTGTTGAGAGTCGTTAGCTTCTTTGATAGCTAAAATTTTTCTTTCCCACTCTGGAGTTAAAGATTGAGTATTCTAGATATTAAGTCAAAATTTGTGAATTTGACTCCAAGTGCCATTAAATCATGTTGAATGGTTTGGAATCTAGAGTACATGTTGTAACGACCCGGCTTTTTCTCCACAGAAAGTCGCATCGTTATGAAGAAAGAAAGGGATATAAGAAGAAAAGAAAAGAAGAAAGAACAACAACACATCAGAGATCTCACAGCGGAACGAGAAATATATTATATCACATAAGATATTACATAGTATCATATACATCAGAGTATACAATTTATACAACACAGAATAGACAGTTATAAACTTCTGTCTATTATACATCACAAGTACATCAGTACAATACAACATACACAGCGGAAACTCTATATATCTACACGCTGAAGCCTCCTGCTCCTCAGCTCCTCCAGTATTCGTCAAGACTAACCTGAATCCCTCGACTACTCAATACAATATTGAGTACCCAAGAGTTTAATAAAACAGAAAATAAACACTTGGGTCAGACATGGGTCTGGTGTGAGTAAACGGTTAGATTGCTTAACTTTGAAAACTTTTGAAAACAAAAGTATCACGTAAGACTCCCCACAAATAAACATGGGTAAGTTTTTACCTTACGCTAACTAAAACGTTTGATAGGAAATCTGATTGTATTATAATAGGGTCTAGGGTTTTCAAGTAAAATACAGAAATAGCTGAAATGCTTACATCTCACATTCCAACATAGTTGGGCACAACTAATACGTACGGCACTTATTGGAGTTTGGATTCCATACAATGGCAGGGCTACTGGGGTACCGCCCGTCACAGTACGTGGCCTAGATCACCGTACCGAGGAGTACGCCCGCTCCCCTGCAACACAAAGCCGGAACCATCCCTTACTGGATAATCCCGAACAAGATAACCCCGTAGTTGGCGCGACCAACCACACACTAAGCCGAAAAGAAAAGGGACCTCTAGACAGGGATCTATCTTGCTCTCAGTGGGTGCTACCCACGAAGCTTTGCTGCACCTCCCCTGTTTTAGCCATTCCCGGTTGATGAGGCTTGAGGTTACGATTACCTTTAATCAGAACATATCACTTAGAATGCTCATCGTCCGCCTGACGATGTGCTGAAAGCATTCAATCCATACAAGTTCGTTCCGGGTTCGAACGAAACCGAAGGCATTATCTCGTTACACTCGTTTTGGAATCACCCTCAGAGTTAACGACAATAACCCTTGCACTCTGAATCTTCATCTTCACTTGAGATTCACGACCTATCGTTAATTTGGATCGATGTGGTATTCGGGTCTCCAGACCTGGAATACCGGTATACGGAAACCCGATCCCGGTCTCATCGAAATCCAAAACGTATCTTTTAAGGCCAAGTTGTTTAAAGGTTTAAACAGTTAAACTTATTCAGGATGATATAAACAGATAGATAAATAACATTATCACAATAGATAATTCATATCAACATTCATCTCACAAAGCAGCATATATCATATATATATCAGAGACATACAAATCATCCAATATCAACCAATCACCCAATATCAATCATCTATAAGCAGAATTGATTAACTCCATATCAATTTAATTAATCTTTAATTAAATTAATTACTATTCTTTAATCACTTGGATTATCTAAATCCTGCTTACTATCACTAATTAATTAATCATCTCTTAATGATCTTCCTTAATTAATCTTCCTTTTATTAATTATCTTTAATTACATCAAGTAATTATCCTTAACCATATACAGTAATTAACCTTTAATTACTATCATTAATTACAATAAATAAATGAACCTTCATTTATTTATTAACTATACTTAATTATATTAATCCTCAATTAATTATAATTAATTAATCATATTTAAATTAATTACTTTTATTAATCAACCTTGATTAATTCCATTAATTATATTAATAATCCTCTAATAACTTTATTAATTAATTAACCTTTAATTAATTAATCTTTAATTAACTACATTCATTAATTAACCTTAATTAATCTTAAACAGTAATTAACCATCTTGTAATTACTTACCTTAATTAATTAACTCCTTAATTAATTATATTAATTTTACTACTCTTTAATCAGTTATTATTGATTAATTAATCTTAATTAATCAATCCTTAATTACATTATTTATTATATAAATTAATGATCCTTAATTACTTCCTTAATTAATTACCTTAATTAATTAACCTAAATCCTTTAATTAATTACTTACTCTTTAATTAATTAACTTCAAATCAATTATATTAATTAATCCTTTAATTAATAACATCAATTGATTAACTCTTAATCACTTCCATTTAATTACTTCCATAAGTAATTTTATCTTATCTTAATTACATTCAGTAATTATCCATTAATTACTTTACTAAATAATTACACTTAATTAATCATAAGTGATTATCTTAAATTAATTAGACTAATTAATTAACCTAAAATTAATTACATTAATTAATTACTCAATTAATTAATCACTCAATCTCTAATTCATTTATTTATTAATTACATTCATTTCCACTAATTACTTCATTAAGTAATTATTCTTAATTACAAATAAGTAATTAAGTTTTAATTTATTTTATTAATTAACTATTCTTAATTAATCCCAACTCAATTAATTAAGAATACTTGTATTTATTTAAAATACTTACTCAAAGTATTTACTTTATTAAAACCAAATTTAGAAATCAATTTTGAAATATAATTTATTTTAAACAAAATAGCTTAAACATTTAATTTTAATATACTAAAAATCTTTGAAAACCATTTCAAACATGTTTAATCAAATTAAACAATTATTTATTTAAAACTTGTTTTAAATACTTAAAAACTTGTCCATGCTTTAAATTTTAAAACCAAGATATAATTTGCTTGGAAAACTTAATAACTTTAATAACAATAAAAACTTGTTTAAATTTTCTTTGTTTAAAAACAAGACAATCTTCAAAATGAAATAAAACTGGAGCCAGGCTATCAAATTTTCCGAGTTCTCCTCGTCTCACTCGCGAACCTTTCCTTCTTCGAGTCCACTCACGAAACAACTCGAACCCAACCCGAGAAAAACATCATCTCAGACCTCACCTGACACTGACGTGCACGCATGCACGTGCACGTGAATTCCGGTCATCTCTGACCAGCGCCGCGTCCATCAACTAGTCGCCAACGACCTCCACTATCGATCCGACCATCCAGATCCAAGCATCGATCACAAAAACGACATCGAGCTCATAGGAACCCAACCTCGAACAACCTGACCACCTAAAACTTCCACGCTTCGCCACCTCTGGCCATCAGAACCGTCGCCACCTCGTCCATAGCTCCGTCACGACACCAAGAATCCATGGCACCACATGCGGTCGCCTCCGGTAGCGCCTCGACTCCGCGAAGTCAAGATGAACAACGTCGACAAAATCAGGATGTTAAAACCCTACTTCGTCAAATTCCAGCCAACCCACTCATCAATAAATTCCCAAGTTATTTTTCCCATGATCCTTGTCTTTCCCATGACCTTCGTGCTCAACCCCGTTGCCCAGATCGCCGCCGTTCGCCATGAATCGGCCAAAATGCCCAAAACAGAAAACTCGAGAAATCTCACTAATTACCCATCTAAAAATCATGATACAAGTATTAAAAATCATGATTTCCTGATGCTATTCCAATCATGAAATCAAAACTAAAGATTAAATTCTCAAATTTTTGACCCAATTTGATTTTTACTGTAATGTTGAAATTTCTAAACAAATATTTCATTTTAAAAACTTATATCATTTTTAGATGAAAAGTTATATGATTACAAACAACTTCTATTTACAAATCAAAGTCCAATTCGAATTAAAAATCTAGTTATTGAATTTACTATGGCCATTGAAACTGTTATAAATATACAGAGCATATATTTTATGATTACAGGCATCTCAAACACACATAATACAACATGCATTCAATTCAATTCAATAATCCAGGAAGACATCTTGATTTTCATACATATATCAAAGAGAAGAACAAGATTTAAACTGTTTTTAAAATCTGTTTACTCACCATTTTTAAAGCAGAGAACAGTTTTCCCAGGCCTTTAAATTTTTGATCTGGCAACTGCTTTTGATTTAAAAAAACTTGAATTGTTGAATCTGGAAACTTGTTGTAGAGATGTCTTATATTTGAACTGAAACTTGCATTTTGTTTTGCTGAAGAAACAGAATCCTTGCATGCTTACAGATTTGTTGATTTAAAATGTTGAACAGATCTGACTTGCAGGTTGCAGATTTGATTTGTTTTTAGTTTTCTTTTAGATTTTAGAATAGATGGAGAGAAATAGAAGATGGAGGAAGAAGATTTCGAACTGAGAATTTTTGAACTGGAAAGAAATAACCAGGTTTTCTCTAACACATGATATTTTGTATCATTAAATTAATTTAATTCAATATTAAAGAAAATAAAATCTTGCCACTTGTTTATTTTATAAATTGGACAAATGTCCATGTACATCCATTTAGCTTACAAGTGTCTTTAATCATGTTAATATGTTTACACATATTACTTAAGTGTTTTTAAATAAATTTTATTTAATTTAAATGTAAATATAAACTTACTTTTTAAGTTACTTAATTAATAAATGTTGGTTTACCTTTAAAAGAATATATGTTAAAACTAATTATAAATATAAATAAATTCCTTATACATGTATTTTAAAATCTAGAACATTTATATAACCATTTAAAATTTAACACTTTAAAGAAAACTAGAATAAAACTTTGATTAAACCCTTTTTTTTTAAACTATCATATTTAAAATAAACAATTATCTTATATTTTGAAAACAATTGAATTAAACTTAAATTATCTTTTGAAAAATATAAATTTTAAAACAAAGCTTTAAATCACAATTCATACATATATATTACAAATTTGAAAATTCATCTTTAAAACAAAACAAAAGATATTTCCATTCACAATATATATCAAATATATATATTATAAATAGAATAAGATTTTATTAGCTTTAACAAACAAATCTTATTAATATTGCCAAATTAAGTATTTATTATTTACCTTTAAAAGATTAAATTAACCAATTTAAATTTAATTACATAGGATAATTATCAATCCAATTAAATTATCAATACAGATTATTAAATTTATATTACCCAAAAACCCGGGATATCACATTCCTCCGCCCTTAAAATAATTTCGTCCCCGAAATTAAAAACAAAGTTAATTTAATAATCCAGCAAAGATTTTAATTCCAAACAGCAAAGCACACCTATCATCCAGTTACTAACAACCAAAGCAACCAATCAACAATCATACTTAACTAACTATTCTGATACAAATCAGGATAGATCTCATAACATTATCTAGAGTTTCCCAAATATAACACCGGGATACTCGCTCTACAGAATCTAACAACACCACTATGATCCAGAGCTCCTCTCTTCTCTAGATTCACTAATCTGAACAAAATATCAGACCACACTCAAATCCAGCTCAACTACCAAATCCATCTGAACTGTTGATTCCACAACCAGCGATGAATCATACACGTACTCTCTCAAATATACGTGAAATACAATGAATTCCAGATATCCAAACTGGCTATTCATTCCCGTAGACAAAGAACTACTCCTTTCGAGAATACAAGAAATCCAAAATACTTCGGAGCTAACTTTCCAAACTTACCAAATCTTATAGCTATTTAATCGGAGAAAACTTAAACAATTTCCAATCTCCAACTCCGAATTCCAAACTCCTTGTCTCATATCTGCATAACTCACTAGACGATTCCTGGGCTACCTCATCTCTTCCTGATCAGCTCAACCCTTGCTGATGCTTCTTGAACAAATCTGAACCAAGCACAAGATGATCTCTAGATCCTATCAACAAGATGATCCTTCCAAAATCTGCTGAAATCCAAACTTGAAAACTAGATCTGACCCATCCGTTTCCAAAAATTTCTGAGCTGTTATACCAACTCTTCTTTCTCTAAGAACCATCCTACTACCAGACTATCTATCGGTATCGATTCTGGAACCAAGTCGATACGGAACTCAAACTCCAAATGCAGACAAACTTCTGACTTCTCTGAAGACATCTAGAAAAACTCTGACAACTCAAGAGAACACTCAGACAATCGCAAGTCACTTTTGCGATCAACCCATCCTAATTCCAAACAGACTGTTCTCTCTTTACCAATCAGAACAGCTTACACTTATTTATCCAATTTATCGAAGAAATGGATCCACTCTGCTGCTTCTGATCTTCATTTCCAGAAAAACTGCTCATCTAGAAAACTTCCTGCCATCACAGAATACTCCGAGCTGCACTGCTGACATAGATGCTCCTATCCAAAGATCTTCGAGAAACTCGAACTCCAAACCAAACAGAAACACCATGCTGAACTCAGCCACAATACCAAAGCACACACTTCCTTAATCTTGTTCCAAAGAAAACATCTTCAGGAACATCCATCGTCACTGTATCTCACCATACAGCTACTACTTCTTGAAGTTACCAAGATACTATAACTCGCTTCAGCTTATCCAATAGATCTACTCTATTCATCCAACTTCAAAGATAAACTCCGAACCTTAACAGGTTTTCTTCAGAGATCGATGAAATCCTTACACAACTGTAAAGTTCACTCGAGACGGTATTAGGTTTACAGTCTCGACAGATACTCTTCCAACCTCAACACTCAGACTCCTAATCCTAGATGATAAATTATTATCATCTCAACCAATCATTACAAATACCATATACATTTAAAATGATACTTTTTTTTTATATAGAAATTATATCTGGGTAAAATTATTTCATCTACCTTTTTAAAACAATATTGTGTCCGTTGGCCTGGTCCAAGTGTTTAGAGATCCCTATCAATAACGTTAGCTACTCGTATTGACCAGAATCCATATACCACTCAACCGATCAATTAACACAATATAAAACCATTTTTATATAACTAACAATTACGCGCTCTCAAGATAGACACCACTCCAGAGCTTAGGTATTCACTCAACCTACCGCTCTGATACCACTGTCACGATGCGACTTTCTGTGGAGAAAAAGCCGGGTCGTGACAGTTTGAGTACCCAAGAGATTCAGGTTTAGCTTTGACGAATTGTGGAGGAGCAATGGAGCAGGAGGCTTCGGCGTTCGTAGATATAGTATTCCGCTGTGTTGATATCTGTGTTAGAGTCTTGTATTGTTTTTGAGTTGTAATATCTAGACAGATGTTTATAACTGTCTAGTATGTGTTGTATAGTTGTGTAAACTCTGATAAGTGTTGTATACTATGTAATAGTTTATGTTATTAATATAATTTATTCGTTCCGCTGTGAGATCGTTGTTGTTGTTTCTTTCTTTCTTCTCTTCTTTTCTATTTCTACCCCTTTCTTTCTTATTAACGATGCGACTTTCTGTGGAGAGAAAGTCGTGGTCGTTACAGTGGTATCACAGTTTATCTTTCCTCAAATCTGTGGACCACGATGAAACAAAGATATTTTATTTTACTTTACAAACCCAGTTTATCTTTCCTCAAATCTCAAAAACAAATTGGTCTCCTTTTCCTCTAACTTTAGTATTCTCGAAAAAAGGGGGAGAATCATCGCCTAACAAATTAATCTCTCCTCTTCTTAAGCGGTTCCTACGAAAATTAATTCCCTCCATCTTCTCAATCGAGGCGGAAGAAGGTCACGACTGGGTAGATTAGGGTTCGCGAATGGCTCGTCTTGGTAGCGGCAGCGCGCGAGACAGGAGGCGATGAGGGGAGCGAAGCAACTGGGAGCTCGTGTTTCAAAAGCGAGTCGCGACTCGTTCGCGAGGGGTCGCGGTGGGATGTCGATGGGTGGTGTAGTCGAGCGGCGTATCGGAGCTGCGAGTGCGAGCTAGTGGTGGCTTCGCGAATGGAGACAGTTCGAAGGGATGGTGATTTCCACTTGCGGCTACCAAGTATTGGGTTCGTTTTCGAGCATCGTGAAGGGTAGCTCGCGAAGTGATGGAGGCTGGGAATGGTCGCGAGGCTAATAAGGAGCATGCTTGACTGTGGAGCGTGGGATTGAGCTCGTCAACCGTGAGGTGGATTTCGAGCAGCAGTTGATTTTTGGGTTCCTGTTCTTTGAGGTAGTAAATTTTAAGCAATTTTAGTTTTTAAGTTTCCACAGTTTAAACTGGCAGACTGTTTGATTTAAATTAGCAGTTTGCTATAAAGCAGAAAAGTTTATGAAATATGGAAATTCATTACACTAAAATAAATAGTTAGTTATCTGAAATAATATATTAGGGTAGTTAATTGGGTTAATTAACTGGGTTAATTGTTTCAGTTATTAAAAATAATTTATCTAATAGGAAACTGATCAATAGCTTAGTTTAAATTTATAGTGTTAATTAATTGAATCTTTTAAAAGGAAATTATGGGTAAGATTTAAATTATTAGGTTAACCAAACTTTAGTTAAATTAAATGGTTGGTAACTAAGTGGTAGTTAATTATTTGATCAATTCAAGTATTTATAAACTGTATAAATATTTTTACAAGGTCTGAGATTATGGAAATCAAATCGGGTTGGATGGACGGCAAAACAATAATCAAAGGTGAGTTAATCTCACTCAGTTGAATTTTATTTTAAATTTAAATGGTTAAATTTAAATAATTGATTGGATGATTGCATTGATTGAATATGCTATATTATATATATAGTAGTATATAGCAATATATACATATTGGCATATGTATATATTTGAGTTGTTGATATTCCCGCATTTATATAGCGGATGAGACCCTATGCGCCGCATAATAGCGGATGATATTTTATAAACCCATATACCGCGATATTCCACCTCGAAGTGGAATTGGTATTGTGCTAACGTCTGTGGATGCAGGGAAACAGGTTGGAGGGATCCAACTGGATTCCTCAAAATATTTAATTTTTGTTTAAATATTCTGTGATATGATTGTTGTTATCCTGTGATAATTTATATTGGATAATCTGGTTGGATTGAATTTCCCAGTATAATGAGTTATCAAAAGAAATTGAATTGGATTTTTGGAAAAATATAAAAGAGTAAAATTAAGTTAAGTAATTCTAGTGAATTCGAATAAATTAAATATGGAAAAGAGGAATTTTGAATAAATAGAGAAATGTTGAATTTTAAAAAGACTTATGTGATGTTATTTAAAGGGATAAAAATTTATTTTAATTCAATGTTTAAATGTAATTAAAAAGAGAAGGAATTTGGGAAATCTGAAACTTGTGTTTCGGTTTAAAGATTTTAAATCATAATGAGAAATAAAATCTGGAAGTTAATGAATTTGGAAATAAATGGATTAAGTAAGAAAATTTATTTCAAAGTAAAATAAATTGGGAAATCAATTATAAATTGATTTAAATACTTTGGAATTTGAATTTTTAAAGAGAAATGAGATTTGGGAGAGATAAACTGGGTTTGTAAAGTAAAATAAAATATCAGAGGATATTTGAAATATAATTTCAAAGTGGGAATTTATAAAAAGGATATGGTTTGGTTTAAAAATAAATGTTATTTTATTTTTAAAAGAGGGGAGTGAGAAGGATATTTCTCTGTATAGCCAAGTACGTTTTCAAAGCAATTTTAATATAAGTTAAAAGTTCTAATTGTATTTTTAAAAGCATATTTTAGAAAATTTATTATTTCTAAATGTTAATTTCCTAAGTAAGTATGTTTTAGGAAACCTATTCTTTTTAAATATTTAAACTTTAAAGTAAGTATTTTTCAAAGATCTATTATTGTAGTAATTATATAAAAGTGATTTGGTATTGTATTTTAAAAAGAGAAATTTAGTTTATATTTGTAAAGTGGTTTCATTTTAAATATTTCTTAAGTATATATTTTGTTAAGGTATTAAAGTAGTTTTTTTAATTTCAATATTATTAAGTATATTTATAGTAAAGTGTTTTAAGATTATTTTAAAATTTAAGTGTTTTGCACTTGGTGTTTCAGAGGAAATAAATATTTGGAAATGTATTCCGTAAGCGGAAACTGTTTTGAAATTGTTTTCAAATGAGTTTTGAAAATTCGGAAATATATCTTGGAAAGATATTTGGGTATATAAATAATGTGGGAAATTATTTATTGTGTGATGGTTGTTTATGGATGTTAATTGATAGTTAAATAACCGACTATCAATATTGACCAAATGCGCTGATCGTTTCGAAGAGACCGGGATCGAGTTTCCGTATACCGGGATTCTAGGTCTGGAGACTCGAATACCACTTCGATCCGGTTTGTACGTTTCGTGTAACGATTTCGGAGTCGAAGATGGAGCAGTGAAGTGCAAGGGCTAGTCGCTACTAATCCTGAGGATATTTCCAAAAATGGATGTAGTAGGAGTAGTGCCTTCGGTTCCGTTCAAACCCAGGACGGACTTGTAGGGACGAATGCTTGCGAAACATCGTCAGCGGACGATGGGCATTCTAAGGGATATGTTCTCTAAAAGGTATCGTTTAGCCTCGAACCTCATCAACCGGGAATGACTGAAAATCAGGGGTTATGCAGCAAGGCTTCGTGGGTAGCTCCCACTGGAGGGTAAGGTCATCCCTGTCTAGATGTCCCTTTTTATTTCGGCTTAGTGGTGCGGTTGCTGATCCCAACCGTGGGGTGATTTTATTCGGGATCATCCAGTAAGGGATGGTTCCGGCCTTGTGTTGCAGGGGAGCGGGCGTACTCCTCGGTACGGTGATCTAGGCCACGTACTGTGATAGGTGGTACCCCAGTGCCTAGTCATTCGTTGGAAATCCATTCTTCCTACGTGCCTTGTACGGTTTTGATTGTGCCCAACTATTGTTGAAATGTGAGATGCAAGCATTTCAGCTAGATTATATTTTACTTTCTGTAGACACTATTATAATATCAGAGGATTTTGATATAAAGTGTTTTAGCTATCGTAAGGTAAAAACCCGACATGTTTATTTGTGGCGTGGTCTTACGAGATGCTTTTGTTTTCAAAGGATTTTGAAACTTTAATAATCAATTTGAGTGTGATTTTCTCACGCTGGTTTTCCAGACTGACTCGGGTATTGTTTTATATGATGCTCGGGTCAGACCGAGTATTATAGATTACAGGAAACGATGCTATGGAGCTGGATGGCGATACGTACTTCCGTATTTGAGTTATATATTCCACTGTGTATTCAGATTGTGAGGACAAGTTATGATTACTGTCCAGTTGTATGATATTGATGTGATGTACTCTGATGATGTATTGGGATGATGTATATGTAAACAGATATAGATTTCTTTTTGTGTAAAGATCTGTTATTATCTATTATATTTTATTCCACTGCGTATGTGAGATTCTGTTGTTGTTTTCTATTTTTCTTCTTCTTCTACCTCTTCTTTTTACCCAAATGGTCCGGTTTTTCGTATAAGAAAAACTCGGGTTGTTAGAGAAAGTCGTGGTCGTTACAGTGGTATCACAGTGAGAGAAAGTCGTGGTCCACAGAAAGTCGCATCGTGACACATGTCTACTATAGATTCATTTTGTTTCATTTTAAAAGATGAAAATTGATTTTGTAAAATTGAAATTTTAGTTTTTTTAACTTTGTTTGTGCCTTCGTGTGTAACTTGTAAGGTACGCCAAATGTCATATGTAGTGTTACATAACATGACACATGAAAATTCATTCTTATCTAATGAACAAAATATAACATTCATAGCTTTGGCATTATTAGAAGCTGCGGTTTTTTGTGCATCATTTCATGTGTTCATAGTAGTGTCAGGTGCTTCAAATTTATTTTGAGTGGCTGACAAATTTCTAATCCATTAGTTTCCATAAAAATTCTCATACGTGTTGACCAATATGCATAATTAAAACCATTAAAAAGTGGGGGACGTTCTGTAGATTGACCTTCTTGAAAAATACTTGCCATATTAAAGTGATTCAAATACGTGTTACTGTACTTTGATCAAACCGAGCTCTGATACCAATTGAAAGTCTACGGGGTGGCTCATATAGTGTATATGCAAGTATATGTTACAAAATATATGATGTAACTAAAACAATATTAATCTAATTAAATATAGAATAAGCACACCAGGATTTTATACTGGTTTGGACCTCCCGTCCTACGTATAGTACCGAAGCTCCCCTTCGGAATTCGACTATCAAACACCCTCGCTTTGCCCAGAGGAATAGGCTTGATTACAATAATTTGTTCTTATCAAATGTGTGTTCTTAGTATAACACGAATGTTGACTAATTAGTACAATTGCTTCCAATATATAGCTAAAGAGTATTATCTATGAAGAACTGAATATATGGAAGAGTGAATACAAGTATAGATTGCTAGAGTGCAGAAATCAAGAATATGATAGAGTTAGAGAGCGTAAGTCAGTAAGGTAGTCAGGTGAGTTCTTTCTCTTGATTCTTGATGCTATATATAGTTGTAGATAGGTATGTTGAGTAGTTGCATCCATTAATGAGTGCTATATAGTTGCTTCTGTTGATGATGAAGAGTTGCAGCGAAGAGAAGCAGAGATGCCTATTCGAATGTGACAGTTGAAGTTCTTTTTTGAAATCCGAGTCTGAAATCAGACGTCTGATACTATATATTTTTTGAACATAGTAGGTTTTCAGACGTCTGAGTGCTATTACCAGACGTCTGGTTTAGCCTGTTTGTTATTCCAGAGGACTTTTCCAGATGTCTGCCTTGTGCACCCAAACGTCTGATACTTGTGCATGTATGTTTTGTGCATCTTTTCTTTTGCTTCTTTGTTCCTATCGACTTGTAGTCTCTTGTAGTGTCCTTTGAGCCTCATTCTTGTCTTTCTAGTGATGTTGTTCTAGCAAGTTCCTGTATATATAAATATATATGTACATTTGATTTCTATTGTATAGTTGTTGTCATTAAAACCATGGATTTGATTTCCTAACAGTGTTATATCCCGTTTCAACAATATTCCATGCATCTATGGTTTCTAGAAAAATTTTCATTCTAGTTTTCCAATATGCACATTCACCATTGAACATGGGTGGTCTAACTATAGACTGACCTTCAACAAAAGCATTATTAAAAAAAGCCATTGTAAGAAAAAATCAAAAAAAATTCTAATAGAAAATAGTTTTTAGTCCTAGCTCTAATACCACTTGTAGGATCGTTTTCACCCTAAAGGGGGGGTGAATAGGGTCTACTACTAAAAATTAATGCGGAAATAAAAATAAAAAAAGATAGTAATGCAGTAAAGATCACATACAGTTTTACCCAACTTCGGTAAAAACCTACCTACGTGCTGCCCCCAAGGTTTCTGCTAAAAATTAAGTAATCAGTTGTTTACAAAAACACGTAAACTTGCGATACTCGATAACTCGATTAACCTAACTCTAAGCTCAAAAAACTATCAAAACTCAGGCACTGAGTTGTGAATTCTCAAATTACACCTCGTAGTTTGTATCTAGTTACACAACTAGAAAATTTCAAAATTTTCAAAAAAGAGAATTGCAAATAAAAATAAAGCTAAAACAGAACCGTATTTTTATAATTTATGCCCAATACAAATAGAAAATACTGCCCAAGAAATTAAAGAAGACTGTCTCTCTTTTCTTTTGTTTGTCTAATCTCGTCGGCTCAAAAGGATAAACGTGTGTCCCTTTCATTATTTTGTTTCATGCTGCCGCCTTGTTCCTTTTTCGATCTGGAATTAGGGCTTCGTTCAGATTGAAGATGCCGCTTGGAATTTGATCGATTGAAGTGATGATTTCATTTTGGTTTGCTTCGTCAATCGATCCTAGCTTTGGTTGCACTCGATCGCTTCATTTGTGTCGAGCACTTCTTCGGTTATGGCATTGGTATGATTATAAATTTGATGTTTAATTAACTTGCTAATAACTCGACTTGATGATCTTCTGCCAATGATGAATTAGGTTTAAATAGGGATAAAATCCCTAAATTTTTTTTTCATATATTTTGGTTTGAATTCTTCATGATTTTAGTGCTTGCGTTGATTTTTGATCGAGCAATCTCTGAAGTATGACTTGTTCCTCTCTGACTTGATCTTCCTTCGATGACTGCTTGGTATTTGAATTTGAGATATATTTTCGGTTAATTTTGACTTCCTGAAGTCTGACTTGTTCATCATGTTATTAACTGCGACTTTTTTTTTGAACAATTCATTAGTGTTTTTCGTTTTACCATTTCCTTTTGAAACAACTCCTGGATGATTCATGATGTGATATATTTCTTGGCATGACCCACGGCTTTTTGGGTGTTTTTGCTGTATATTTGTGTGTCACCCTATGTTATCTTGTTGTCTCCTTTGTTGCATATGTATATACATGTCACTGTGCTTGTTGAGTTGCCATGTTCACCTGCTTGTCTTTTTCAATTTAGCCAAGTTCACTTGCATTTATTTATGTCCTCAATTCTGTTTGCATGTTGATTTGCTTCAAGTTAAATTGCTGTTTACTGTGTACATATAAGTGTGTATACTTGTGCACTTCATGTTGACTGAACTGAACTTGTACTTGCCCTGACCATGCCTTGTGCACTTGTATTCTCTGACCATAATCACTTTCATATGCATATGTGTGTATTCTCTGAAGTCTGGTATATGTGTATATATACATACATATACATATATATATATATGCATATACACATACATGTGTATATGTGAGACTAGTCTAGTTGAGCTGTTGTATGCTCTAATGCCTGGATGCCTGATTGCTTGAACATATTGTAAATTTTCATATACATGTTGAAATTGAACTTGATTTCCTTGTGCCTTTGTTATTCATGCTGAAACTGAACTTGATTGAACAGATTCAAGTGCTTGGACATTTTGCTAGGTTGATTGATTGGTCTGCATATGTACATTTGAGCTGCTGTCTTGGTTGAGGCTTCACTTGCATGTTCCAATGTTTACTGCATGCACCACTTCGTACATTACATGGTGATATTTTCTCTATTCTTAGCTCTTGTGCTATATGCATTGTCATTTGTGTTCATTATGCCCTTGTACATTTTGTGGTCTGGTTTCATAAGATCTGGTTCCATTTTGGTCTGGTTCTATATTGATCTACTGTCATGTTGTATGTTGCATTACACTTGACTGATTCTCGAGATGATGGTCTGTTCTTGCCTTTGTTATTTGGTTGGGTCTGTTTGTATGTTGGTTGGACTGGCCAGTTGAGTTATGTGCATGTTTGGACATATGCAAACTCTTACTTGATTGCTTTGACTAACCATTGTTGTGTTGAGTTATTTGTATTGCAGCTGAGTTGAATCCAGTCTTGGCTTGGGTTTGACCTTGTGCTCACCTGTCCCTGCAATTTTAACAAGCAAGTGTATATCGGTGTACATGACCTTGTGGCATGTACAATGATACACTGTGCATGTCACAAGTTGTTCGTGTAAGATGAGTTAAAAAAATGATGAAAAACAACCCAAATAACTGAGGCAAATGATATTTTCAAACACACACTTCATTGTGCACTGCAAAATATTTCTTTTTCAATTTTACTGTGTAAGTGTTTATTTTGTAGATAGTTGAGATGCTAGATACAAACTGGAGCAAAGTTGAAGATCAAATACGAGTGAAGAGTGAATATGTAGTGAGGTAAAACATGTTTTTAAAATTGTATAGTGAAAATTATGTTGTAATTGAAACTTGTATTTGGAGTTGTGTAAATACAGTGAGAGTTTAAATTTTTACTATTTGAATTTGTAATAAAGTATTTGTTTAAATAAGAATTCTGAGTTATTTATTTTATTCAACAAATATTTATTTAATTATGTGGAAAAATAAAATAGTACAATAATAAATACATTTAAACGAATATATATGTTTATTATCATCAAGCAAAAATCATACACTAGTATATTCTACAGCAAGAAGGATATTGGGCATGGAAATAGAAAGGGATCGAAAGTGTTTTGAGTTGAAATCGGAGTTCAAAATGAAGGATCTTGGAGAAGCAAGAAGGATATTGGGCACGGAAATATAAAGGGATCGAAAGCGTTTTGAGTTGAAATTGATTCAAAAGGAGTACATAGATAAAGTGCTTTGCCGATTTAGCATGAAGAATGCAAAGGCGTCAAATACACCTTGACCTTTGCATATGAAGCTTTCGAGTAAGGGATCACTTATCCTGAAGAAAGACAAGGCTTATATGGCAAAGGTGCCATATGCAAGTGGGGTTGAAAGTCTAATGTATTTTATGCTATGTACATGGCCCGATATTGCAAATGCCATCGGGATAGTTAGTCGATATGTCTAATCCGAGAAAATCGTATTGGGAAGCGGTGAAGCTTATATTGAGATACCTTAGAGGTACATCATCTCATGGTCTTTTTTTGCGGCAGTAAGGGGAAAAATTGCAAGTTGGTCTGTTATTGTGATCCGAACTACGCCGGTGATAGTGACCGAAGAAAATCAACTTCCAGATATGTCTTCACACTTAGTGGTACAGCCATAAGTTGGAGATCGGGATAGCAGACCGTAGTTGCTTTATCCACTACGGAGGCGGAGTTGATTGCCGCTGTGGAGACGACAAAGGAGGCACTTTATTTGAGGGGATTGTTGTGTGACTTGGGATTCGAGCATGATAGTGTCGATATTCGATGTGATAGCCAGAGTGCTATTCACTTGGTGGAAAATTTGACATTTAGCTCATGGACTAAGCATATTGAAGTAAGAGAGTCATTTCTAGTAGTCATGGATGAAGATAAGAAAGTATATTTTCAGAAAATGCACAAAAGGAATAACGCGGCGGATATGATCACTAAGGTATTGTCGGTTGGGAAGTTCGAGCATTGCTCGAACTTGATTCGCTTGTTGAAGTGCTAGGTACCATGGGGTGGCAAGGTTGAGGGAGGAGTTTGGTTGTAGATGAGGAAGGGTATCGGTGAGAGATTGTGATTCTATTTTCTTGGTGAGTGCTAGTTTACTTTCCTTGGCACTTTAGTCTTTGGTGAGATGGTTTAGGATTTGGATGTTTTCAATACTTCGTTAATCGGCAGGGGCTTTGCCTAAGCTTGTTGATGGAGTACAATGGGCGGTGGCTTTGTCGGAGCTTATTGGAAAAGCATTCACGTTTGGTTGAAGGTAGAAGTGGT
Organism: Allium fistulosum; assembly: GCA_030737815.1. Classification (NCBI taxonomy): domain Eukaryota; kingdom Viridiplantae; phylum Streptophyta; class Magnoliopsida; order Asparagales; family Amaryllidaceae; genus Allium; species Allium fistulosum. Next base: position 97,874,702 of record CM060906.1, on the reverse strand, counting down.
GATAGTTGGTGGTATCGGTTATTGATGATGGTATGGTGCAATTGGAGTTGGAGATGGATATAGTGTTGAGGTGGAGTATTGAATTTTGGCAACACTATATGGAGAATTGAAGTGGTCGGAACTAGCTTGGTGATGGAGAAAACGGTTCGTAAATTGAAGCTCAGAGGAGGAAGATATGTCGATGAATGGAGTGTTGTGGCCAAATCAGACGACAGACGTCTGTCATAAAGTGACAGACATCTGTAACTTCAGGGTTTGGAACCCGAGAGTTTGGACGGACGTTTGTCACTTTATGACAGATGTCTATCACTTCAAGGATGATTTCTCGAGACCTATGACAGACGTTTGTAACGACTTTTTGCCTATATTTTGACCTAGGCTTGGTGTGAAGATTTGTGATATTCGAAGGGGCAATTCTGGAATTTTGCCTAGGTTTTCTATTCTCCTATATAAGCTATCTTTAGGTTTTAGAGAGACGTGCGACTGAAATACGACTGCAAGGGTTTTAGCCTACATTAATTAGGGTTTTATCTAAACCTAATTTTCTTCAATTATTTTCTCCACAAATCAATTCTATTATAATTTTGATCTTTGTAATCAATCTCTTGTACTCTTCTTATTGGTATTAATAAAAGCCCTCTCTCAAAGTAGATGTACACTAACAAGACGTTAGTGGAACCACTATAAATTGGTGTGTGATTTATTTTTCGTTATTGCTTTGACTTTCTATGGCTTGTTTGGTGATTGTGATTGTGATTGGTTTGGGATTGAGATTGGGATTGAGATATTGATTGGTTGTTTTTAATCGGTCGTGCTCAAAACAGCGACATGTTCCCAAAATAATAATAATATACGCTGGTTAACGTATTTTGTAAAATCACAAAACACTCGTTTGCCAAACAATCGTCAAACGATAATTAAAACAATTTCCAAATTAAAAATTATGAAAAGATCAAATAAATTAGATTAAAAATATGTCAATAAATATCAAGTCATAAAAATAAAATAAAATTTTCTTATTATTTATTCGAACCATTTATTAATGCAAAATAAATTTACAAATGAATTCACTATTATTATTTATAATTTAAAATAAGTTACATAGACCATTAAATCCATTTAATAAATAATTAATTCAAAATCCTAATGTTTAGTTCACAATTCATATATTATATTCGCAATTTCAATATATAAATAATCTTTATATTTGAATTCAAGTTATTAAACCGTTTTAAACCAATATTTTAATATTAAAATTTATTAAATATTTCAAAATCCAATGACCAAAATTCTAAGTTGTTATATGTTATCTCAAATGTTTCCTTTTTATTTTACATAAATACTATTTATTAACCTATGTTCTCTCTTATTGGTATGCTAAATTATTTCTTTTCGTCTTTCTTTACTTTTGCTTTTTATTTTTGCATAACATAAAATCTATGGTTAACTTTATCTTTTGGATACACCTATATTTATTTATCATAAATTCAACACTACTCTAGTCTCTTTTGGCTTATTATCCAACAATTCACTCTCAATGAAAGATGTAACAAAGTTTTACATCTTTGTTGAATAAAGAGAGAAAGTTCATTGTCTCAACACCTTTTTTATAGGTTTTACCATTTTTATGTTCTTCTACAAAAAAGCATTACGATATTTATGTATAGCAGTGATGAAATTGCATAACAATGATGAAGTTATGTACTTCAGTTACACACCTTAAAATGATTAGCAATAACATCATGATATAGTCATTTATAATTTATAAAATGGTGCATGTAGGAATTTTGTTTTCCATATAAACTTGCATGCATTAAGACGTAACCCCCTCTACGAAATCTTACAATGAAATTTTATATGTAGGAAATGAGATGTTGTGCTTGTGCCTAATGTACGCTTGCATCATGCATGTTGTTGACTTAATAATGCTTGCTTTGGCAAAACTTGAGATTAATTTTTACATTTTCAAGAAAGTAAGTAAAATTATAAAAGCTTGGTAATCTTGAATAATAAAGTATTTATTGTAGTAAACAATCATAGTTGGAAATGCTTCCATATCACTATTTTGAGCTCAAAGATATGAATAAAGCATTAAACAACAAATCTTGATGTAAACATGTATCATCTAATCTCTTTGTTTTCAGTTCCTGTGGTACACCAATTTCTCGAATTAAACTTCTATTTTCTGATTTTTTTAGTAATTCAAATAATCAGAGAAAGTGTTTTCTAATTGCAGTTTGCAGCTGCTACAATTGATGCAAGGAGGAAGCCGAGTGAGGTACAGTGGAACAATGTTTTGCCCAACACCCGCATGCCAAGTGCCATCAAAGACTTAATCATGCCTGGTTTGTTCTTTCTTTATTTGCATATATAAGCACACCAGATCTAAATGAAAATACCTTTTGGTTCATTTTCCACTTTTCCATTTTGTGCTTTCCACTTCATTATTTTTAATTCCCTAATGAAATATTATTCCTATCAAAGTTAGTTAGTTCTTTGGACTATCCATATGTAGCAACAATATTCAGCTATTGAAGGGAAATGTGTTGAATTTATGCGATTCATATATGTGTTTGATGTGAAGATTCGGTAGAGCTATGCATCGGAAAGCATTGGAATTGGTTGGAGGAAGAAGAGTTGTCAGAAGAGGTGGAGTTCCTGCACTGTAACCTGAAACTTCCTGCAGACGTCTGACCTACCCAGGTCAGACATCTGACCTTGTTTCAGAATATTTCCTGAAACATTCTACAGACGTCTGACCCCCCTGGTCAGACGTCTGAGGCGACGAAAGCTATACTTCCAGTTCCGAATTCTGAAGAGCAATTTTGTAAATTCCGGAGCTTGGTTCTCTAAACTGATGGTGCAAATTCTTTTGACGTGCGTGGATGATCTAGATCATTTAGGTCATCTATATATTGTCTCTTAATCATCTTCCAAATAATAAGAGATTAGGTTTTAATCAGATTTCCAATAATTGTAATTAATAGAAACCCTAACGAAATCAAATTGGGGGTTTTCTATTTTGAGTGCTCTATTATTAATCTCTTCAATTGAGTAATTGATTAGAGAGAGTCTCCACCTATTGTATCTCTCTAATCATTGTATTGGCTTGTAATCTCTAGTGATAATAATAAAAGGGTTATTGGGTCTCCGTGGACGTAGGATCTTCAGATCCGAACCACATTAAATCTTCTGTGTCTCTTGTTTTTCATATTGTTGATTGTGTTCTCATAATTGATATTTTAAGTTGCATTGGTATTCAAATAGACAATACTAGGTCTTGATTTGAAATCGCTTCCGCAGCGCACCGTGGTGTTGAATTGTTATCAATCCTCAATTTTTCACTATAGTTTGGTATCGGAGCTGGTGTTATTGTTCCGTTTGGATATTAATGGCTACTTCAAGTAAATCTATTGGTAGATCTGGGGTCAATTATGGACTTACTCGTTTTGATGGAAAGGGAGACTTTGGAACTTGGAAGATGAAGATGGAGACCGTATTAAAGAAGGAGAAGACTTTTAAGATAGTTTCTGCGCCTGAGAAGCAGAAAGAGTTAGATAGTGAAACTTTAGAAGAGATGCAAGATGAAGCCCTAACTACCATCCAGCTAAGTCTTTCAGATGAGGTTCTTAGAGAATTTTCTCAAAAGAAAACGGCAAAGGAATTATGGGATGCATTATCTGATGCATATCAGGACAAGTCTCTCACCAATAGAATAATTATGCAACAACAACTCTATTCGTACAAGATGAAGCCTGGAACTGATCTCATGGGGCATGTGGATGCCCTAACCACCTTAGTAATGAATTTGAAGGCAGTGGAAGTTGAAATTACAGATGAGGCTCAAGCGGTAATCCTTTTATGTTCCTTGCCTAAGGAGTACACTGCTTTTGTTAATTCTATGATTTATGGTCGTAGTAAAATTATCCTATCTGATGTTAAAGCTGGACTTCATAATTAAGTGTTGAGGGGTAGATTAGCAAGCACTAGTTTAGACAGTGATACGGAGGGCTTATCTATTCAGAGAGGTAGAAGCCAAAGCAAGTCAAAATATGGTGGAGGTCGAAATAAATCAAGGTCTCAATCTAGAGGGCCTAATAAATTGACTTGCAATTATTGTAAAAGGCCAGGGCACTTTGTAGCAACTTGTCCCAAGCTTGAAGGTAGAAGAAGAGACCCAAAGCAAGCTTCAGCATCTACCGCTGAGAAGTCAGATACAGAGAGTGATACCGATGTGTTCACAGCTTCTGGCTCTTCTGGGAAGAGCAACCTATGGCTGATCGATTCTGGCGCATCCTATCATATGACACCTGATAGGAACTGTTTCTCCACTTACCGTGAGATTAATGGAGGAGAAGTTCTGATGGGCAATGATGCTTCTTGCCGTATGATTGGTGTTGGTAGTGTGAAGGTTAGAATGTTTGACGGTGTTATTCGTACTATTACAGATGTTAGACATGTACCTGATTTGAGAAGAAGTTTGATATCTATTGGGGCTCTGAGTAGGCTTGGTTTGAAGATTGTAGTTGAAGGAGAGAAGATGAAAATATCAAAGGGTTCTATGATAGTTATGAAAGGAGTAAGGGCAGGAAATCTTTATCATTTGAAGGGCACTACTGTAGTTGGCGAATCAGCATCTGTTACTTCTATTGATTCGGACTCTTCCAGATTATGGCATTTACGGATGGGTCACATTGGTGAGCGCAGCATGGGTGAGTTGAGAAAGCGAGGTTTGATTGATGGTGTTCATCATTTAAAGCTTAGATTTTGTGAAGAGTGTGTTCTTGGGAAGCAGACGAAGATTTCTTTTGGTACTGGAGAGCATAAGGCAAAGGCTGTCTTAGAGTATGTTCACACAGATGTTTGGGGACCTTCCCCTTGCCCCTCCTTAGGTGGAGCCAGGTATTTCATTTCATTTATAGATGATTTCTCTCACAAAGTTTGTGTATATTTTCTACAGTCAAAGAGTGAAACTTTTGACAGGTTTCGAAAGTGGAAATCTACAGTTGAGAAGCAGTCAGGAAAGAAATTGAAAGTTCTCCGTTCAGATAATGGCGGTGAATTTGTATCACAGGAATTCATCGATTATTATGAGTCTGAAGGTATCAAGAGGCATTACACCATACCTGGCGACCCTTAGTCCAATGGAGTTGCTGATAGAATGAATCAGACATTATTGGAGAGAACTCGTTGCCTCAGATTGACTGCTAAGTTGAAAAAGGGATTTTGGGCAGAAACTTTATCTATGGCGGCTTTCCTCATCAACCGCAAACCTTCTACCACCATAGACATGAAGATCCCAGAAGAAGTATGGAAAGGAGAGCCTGTTAGCTATTCATTCCTCAAAGTGTTTGGTTGTCCAGCTTACGTACATGAGAGCAGAGGGAAGCTGGAACCTAGAGCTCGCAAGTGTATCTTTCTAGGTTATAGAAGAGGAGTGAAGGGATATAGATTGTGGTGTCCTATTAGCAGAAAGATTGTTACCAGTAGGCATGTGACTTTTGATGAGAAGGCTATGTTGAAGGTGGAGCCTTCCTCATCAGATGACAATGAGAGGACAAATGAAGAATACCAAACACAAAGTAAGTCATCTATTGTTCCTTTTCATAGAAGTTCTGAAGGTGTTTCCGATGACACCGTGGTTGATGAGGAAAGTACAGAGATTAGTACAGAGGATCAGACTCAAGGTGGAGCTAGTTCAGAGATCAGACCTGTTAGACAGAAGAAGAAGCCTAATTGGCTTAATGATTTTGTTGGATTGAGCATCGAAGACATTGGCTTTGATGACATGGCAACATATGCTTTGAATGTTGTCCATGACGAACCCAGAGATTATAGAGACGCTATTGCTTCAGTTGACAGTTCCAGTTGGTTAGTTACTATGGAAGAGGAGATTGAATCTTTGCAGAAAAATCATACTTGGGATTCGGCACCTCTTCCCACCAACGAGAGAGCTATTGGTTGTAAGTGGATCTATAGAGTAAAAGACGGCGGCAATGGAAATTTCAGATATAAAGCAAGGTTAGTAGCAAAGGGGTATGTTCAGAAGAAGGGAGTTGAGTATCATGACATTTTTGCTCCAGTTGTTAGGCATACCTCCATTTTCATTCTATTGGCATTAGTGGCTCATTATGATCTGGAGTTGGAGCAACTAGATGTCAAAACCGCATTCTTGCATGGTGATCTGGATGAAGAAATTTATTTACGGCAGCCGGAGGGGTTCATTGATAGTAGCAGGCCTGACTATGTTTGTAAACTTAACAAATCTCTATATGAACTAAAACAGTCACCTAGACTATGGTAATGAGAATTGATAAGTTTATGCTTTCACAAGGATATTCTAGAAGCTTCAAAGACCAGTGTGTTTATTTCAAGAGATGTGATAATGATTTAATATATCTGTTGTTATATGTTGATGATATGTTAATTGCATCTCGGAGTATGGTAAGAATTATGGAGTTGAAAACTGAACTTAGCAAGGAGTTTGATATGAAGGATTTGGTAAAAGCACAAAGAATATTGGGTATGGAGATTTGTAGAGATAGAAAGCGGAGAGAGTTGAGAATCACTCAGGCGCAATACATCGAGAAGGTCCTCACTCGATTTGGAATGGAGAAAGCCAAACCGGTTGGTACTCCATTAGGCTCTCATTTTAAATTGTCAAAAGACCAATCTCCCACATCGGAAGAAGATAAAAGGTATATGACTGATATACCTTATTCCAGTGCTATTGGTAGTCTTATGTATGCCATGGTATGCACTAGACCAAATTTGGCCCACGCAGTGGGTGTTGTAAGTCGATATATGTCTAACCCAGGCAAGGAACATTGGCAAGCAGTAAAGTGGATACTTAGGTATCTTAGAGGCACTTCATATGTTGGCTTGTTATATGGTGGAGTGGATGGCGACATCTCACTTAGAGGATACTGTGATTCAGATTATGCTGGGGATAGAGATGCACGGAAGTCAGTGTCGGGCTATGTTTTTACACTTGGCATAGGCTCGATTTCATGGAGATCAAAGCTGCAATCTATTGTAGCTTTGTCAACTACCGAAGCAGAATTGATATCGATTGTTGAAGCAACTAAGGAGGGTTTGTATTTACTTCAGTTGTTGGGCAATCTTTTTATGGTGCAGAAGACCGTGGAGCTATTTTCAGACAGTCAGAGTGCAATTCATCTTGTCCATAATCAGGCTTACAGTTCACGAACGAAGCACATTGATGTTAGAGGTTTCTTCTTTATGCTGGAGGAAGAACGGAGTAAGATCAAGTTGTTGAAAGTGAATACTTCAGATAACCCCTCAGATATGATGACGAAGCCACTTCCCAAGGATAAGTTTGAGCATTGCTAAAACTTGATCCATTTGATTCCAGCTGCTTAGGCGCCATTGGGCGCGAGAACCAATAACCCCTATGATACTTTGTTGATGAGACATACATATATTGAATCGAGGTGGAGTGTTGAATTTATGCGATTCATATATGTGTTTGATGTGAAGATTCGGTAGAGCTATGCATTGGAAAGCATTGGAATTGGTTGGAGGAAGAAGAGTTGTCATAAGAGGTGGAGTTCCTGCACTATAACCTGAAACTTCCTGCAGACGTCTGACCTACCCAGGTCAGACGTCTGACCCTATTTCAGAATGTTTCCTGAAACATTCTGCAGACGTCTGACCCCCCTGGTCAGACGTCTGAGGCAATGAAAGCTATACTTCTAGTTCCGAATTCTGAAGGGCAATTTTATAAATTCCTGAGCTTGGTTCTCTAAACTGATGGTGCATATTCTTTTGACGTGGATGGATGATCTAGATCATTTAGGTCATCTATATATTGTCTCTTAATCATCTTCCAAATAATAAGAGATTAGTCTTTAATTAGATTTCCAATAATTGTAATTAATAGAAACCCTAACGAAATCAAATTGGGGGTTTTCTATTTTGAGTGCTCTATTATTAATCTCTTCAATTGAGTAATTGATTAGAGAGAGTCTCCACCTATTGTATCTCTCTAATCATTGTATTGGCTTGTAATCTCTGGTGATAATAATAAAAGGGTTATTGGGTCTCCGTAGACGTAGGATCTTCAGATCCGAACCACGTTAAACTTCTGTGTCTCTTGTTTTTCATATTGTTGATTGTGTTCTCATAATTGATATTTTAAGTTGCATTGGTATTCAAATAGACAATACTAGATCTTGATTTGAAATCACTTATGCAGCGCACCGTGGTGTTGAATTGTTATCAATCCCCAATTTTTCACTACAAAATGATCGTTTATCATTTTCATGGGTTATGTTCAAAATTAACAGGTTTTGAGTTATAAATAATAAAGATATGTATCATTAAGAACATTCATGTGAAAGTTGAGTTTTATTTACTACCAATAAGAATCACTGCAGTGTTGAATACAGAACAAAATCATACATGATTTCCCCATTCACTTTTGAAGTTTGGGATCAAATAGATCTAGTTGAAGATTATTACAAAGCCTTTATATTCAGGATCAAATAAATTTTTTTAGACATAATTATATTTATTTTAACATAAATTCAACACTATTCTAGTCTCTATTAGCTTATTATCCAACAGTTCATTCTTAGTGAAAGATGTAACAAAGTTTTACATCTTTGTTGAAAAAAGAGATAAAGTTCATTGTCTCAACATCTTTCTTCATGGTTTTTTCATTTATTTGTTCTTCTACAAAAAAGAATTATGATTTTTATGTATAGATGAAACTGCGTAATAATGATGAAATTATGTACTTCAGTTTCACACCTTCAAATGAATTAGCAAAAACATCATGATAGAGTCGTCCATAATTAATGAAATGGTGCACGTAGGAATTTTTTGCATATAAACTTGCATGCATTAAGATGATAACACCCTCTACGAAATCTTACAACGAAATTTCATATATAGGAAATGAGATGTTGTGCGTGTGCCTAATGTATGCTTGCATCATGTAGGTTGTTGACTTAATAATGCTTACTTTGGCAACACATGAGAGTAATTTCTACATTTTCAAGAAGGTAAGTCAAACTATAAAAGCTAGGTAACCTTGAATAATAAGGTATTTATTGTAGTAAATTATCATAGTTGGAAGTGCTTTCGTATTGTTGTTTTAAGCTCAAAGATATGAATGAAGCATTATTCAACAAATCTTGATGTAATTGATTATATGTAATTATTATCTTTTGCATATTAAAATAACTTCATAAAATTTGATTAGAAACCTCTAGATTTTTTTGAGATGGCCCTAATAATTAAAATAGGTTCTTTGTTTATAACTTTATACAATTACATTTAGAGAGTATCTTGAACTAGACATAGAATATGTGATTCGTGAATTTAATTGATGTAGAGAGAATTTTTTTTGAATTGGTACTTTATACACAATATGTCACTAGGACAACATATCACAAATCACATGGCAATATATGTTCGAATCACGCTACGCAAGTTTCGAACCTGTGACCTCTCGCACCAAAGTCGAATCACTTAACCACTAGGACAATGGTGTTTGTCAGAGAGAATTTGTTGATGATTATATATATTTTTTCACTAGAAATGCTTTCTTCCAAGCATGCCTACAGTGAAAGTCCATGAGATGCTTACCCTCCCAATGTTGTTCTTTATGCATAAATTAGACTAATAATAATATGGATTAGTTTACCGCTTACACAAGAATTCCTCACACTAGAAATTCTTAATGGCCTTTATCTCCTTTATAGTAATTAAGTAAATAAATGTTAGATAAGGCTAATTTATCAATATCTAACCATTGCCATCCTTCTTTTGTATAATGAACTTGGTAAGGAACGGTGAGATACAAAAATACTTACCTTATAATCCCCAAACTATGTACTTGTAGTTATGTAGGTTAGCATTCATTCCCTCGCTGCTATCTAAATCTGCTTTCTTAACAACGATATCCTTTTTATAATCAAAAGATGTGAGTCTATAACTAATATTTTTGTTTTGAGTATAGCAACTTCTGACAAATTTAAAGGAATGGGTTGCCAAGCATTGTATTGCACCTTTTCAAGCTTTTGAGTTATTGCACCAGCCAAGCCAAACTGATATTGATGTAGGACAAATTTTTTGTCTTTAGGATGTACCTTATATGCAATATGGTAAGGTTTTTTTATACTTATACGATGATCTATTATGTTGCGTTTATTTAAAGTTTGTGAATTCATAAAGACAGTTACAGAAAATCTAAGAAACATGACAAAAAAGGAATAAATGTATGTAACTAGATTAAAATAAAGTAAATTCTCAATTTTTGGTGTAGTTGATAATCTGAATGAGTTAAATCTAGGAGTAAAGGTAAAAACCAAAGTAACAGGTTTGTTGATTCCAAAATCCAACTTATTATGTAACTTGAAATAGTAAATTAAATATTGTCTTCCCTGTAAAAAATGAAGCTCATTAATGTTGCATCACCTACATGAAAGAAAGTAGTTTGTAAAAAATTTCTACTCATATATGACAAATATGTCGGGTGTCAAACTAATCCTTTTCTGTGTGCACAGATTTTGTATCTTCAAGTTCAAGACACCAGCAATATCTAATCAATTTTGTACATAATTCTGGCTATGCATTTACGAAGATGTTATTTGATGTATTTTACAAATGACAGTGTTGTTAACTGTTATCTATTATTGTAATAATGAAGTACTTCATTTGTTTTGGTATTGATAATTTATTCTTGTTATTTCAATGAAAATTTATGTACTAGACTCGGTTTCATTTTACTTACTATATGTCAAAATATATAATATTATGTAAATCTATGCATCTCAGTAGACTAAAGGAATTATAGATAAAAGCTATGTATTAATTTATTTGAGGCACATGCATTATTAAAGGCATTTATTAATGCCTTTGTTGCTTTAGTTTCAACTAAATAATCCAATGTGGCACATGCATTAATGGAGGCAGTTTAAGTAACAAATATGTCATTAATTATTATTAGGGGCTTGATTTATAAAGGTGTTTCTTCTTTTTTCTGTCATTCATTAAGGGCATTTTTAGCAAATAATTTGCCTCTATCAATAACATCAGAGGTATTAGTAATTGCCGTTAAAATTCACATTGTTGGTAGTGCGTATTACATGGGTAATTATTGAGATGTGAGGCATGGTATATTATTATGATGTTATGATGGATGTTATATTATGTTGCATTCGTACTTTCCCTTTTATTACCATGCTTAATGTTATGTACTCACAGTGGATTTAGAGATATAGTCTGACCAATTTATTATTTCTATAACTAGGAATAACCCATGTTATGCACACGAATTTGATGCCATATTGATTGACTTATACATAAGCATTTTTTGCCATATGAGAACATAAATTTGCTATCTATTTTTTCAAACCTAATCTGTTTCTAAGCCTATTATTATTCATAACCTAGTTTAAAAAAACAGAATGTTCACCCATGGTAGTAAGAAGTGTTAGCAAAATATAAAATAAACAATCATTTAAGTATCCAAAGAGTCTATTTTCTATTCGACAGGTAGAAAATTTAAAAGCTATGATTCCCCAGTAAAAAATGTGGCTCTACAATATATCTTAAGCTGACCGATATTTTTATATTAATTGGTAACTAAATTTTAAACTTGCAACCCGAAGAACTAAACCAAAAAAGTAGGCTCAAAAGTTGATGTTAGAGGACTGATGGTCTAACGATATGATGAAACCAACTGCATGAATTCACAAATGAAACCAACTGCATGAATTCACAAATGAACCCAACTGCATGAATTCACATATGAAACATGTATTTCATATTTTTATTCTGGACAAATATGAAAACAAATTAACATTATGAAAGAAAACAATAAATACACAAAGAAAGAGCTTGTAACTAAAGGTATGAATCAAATATTTAGTTTAAAATAATATCACACAAATTAAATAAAACTTCGAAGTTATATATAGAATGAGATAGAGGAAAAACCATCTACTGAAAAAAAGATATCTCAACAACCCTACATAAAAAATAAAAAAAATCAAGTAAAGACCTTATAACATTTTCAAACAACTTTATTTCAATCTCACAACCACTTTGTGGAACTTCTTGCTAGAGATAACATCTTCTCTGACCATAAATTTATTAATGACTCTATTGCCTAAAAGAAAACCTTCATCAAATTCTTTTAATATCCACTAACCAAAGCAACTGCATTTTGGTTCAAAGTTCCATGGAGTTGGTCTCAAGTCTTTTGAATTCCAATACACATTTTCAGGCATATAATCTCCATAGTCACTTTTTGTTTCTACATAATATCATAAAATCTCTCCCAATTTCTATGAAATGTTCGATTGAATCCAATGATTTGAAGAGCATGTTTTATTGGTTACACACGTAATGCTAAAATTAAAACTTTAAAACATTGAAATTTAGGTTTTGCAAATATCATCACTATAAATGCACATGAATATATGTATAAATTAATCACACATAAACATATGCTTGTAAAAAGATAAACCTCCAATGGAATAGCAAAACCTTTTTAAACTTTTTAACGAATAAATCCATCAACACCCGAATGAATTTGCAAAGTGATGTACTTATAGAAGTTCCAAGAATGCTTTTAGGATTTGTGATAAATCACGAATCCATTTGAATTCAAATACATAAGCTTAAAAGAACAAAGTAGAGTAATATTCAATATGCTTAAGCCATCCCCTTTATTCAAATATAATTTTATTACAAGATGAGTCATGAGAGAGAGAAATTAAAAGCCCCTTTTTGTGAGGGGTATATCTTTATATATAAAGGTAGGCAGGAGGCATGCTTATGTCAATTGGCGATGTGGGACTTATGGTGCTATGGAAGCTGTGAAGGCTTGTAAAGCTTTGTGAAGGAAAATGATCCAATTCCTCTTTACTTTGTGGATGGCTCTAAATTTTCTCTCTTTGCATGATCTCCAACATCTCATAACATAGACGCGGTGCGGCACCGATAATCATGAAATATAATCTTGATTAATGGTTTATGACATGCTTTCAGTCAATATTCTTCTCAAGTTTGATAGTATGCTATGAACAAGGCATGGTGATGACTCCGACGATTTCGAAGTGGTTGTATTCTAGATTTTCTTCGATGTTGATATTTCTGCAAGTGTTGATGGAGTTCACTATCAAAACCACTTCATGTGGATATGGATGATGAATTGAATACCGATGAAGGGCTCAATAGCTGAAGACTGACGAAGCTATTATAGATTTCTTCGCTATTGATGAGAAGAGATGCCTCTGAAAAGTCTACGAAGGAACTTGTAGGAAGTTAGGCGGAAGAAGGTATGTTGGTGGAAGGAGCTATGTTGGCGAAGGGGGCTATGTTGGTGGAAGGACCATCGATTGCGGAAGGATGCTTGCAGAGGAAAACTTTCGAAGAGCAAAGGGACGACGCTTGTGGAGGGACTCTTGCGGAGCCACTCCTACTTCAACGTTGTTGTCGTCTCTTTCGTTCTTTCATCTTAACGTCTCCTTTTGTTCTTTTCCTCTCTAGGGAATTATATGGAAAACATTTACCCCCCTTGTATGAAAGAAGCTTTTGTTCTTTAGGATAAAAATCCAAGAATTACTTTGCTATTTTCTTGCAAAACACAATGCGAATAGTATTTCTTATTATTAGTTTTGGAATCTATATAAAATGTGTTCGTTAATATCATTAGAAGATCCTGATAAATTTTCTTGCAAAACACAATGCGAATAGTATTTCTTATTATTAGTTTTGGAATCTATATAAAATGTGTTCGTTAATATCATTAGAAGATCCTGATAATAGAAGTCTGAGAACCCAAAGCCAAAAATAATATAAGTCCAGAAATCCAAATCTAAGAATAATAGAAGTTTAGAGATCATAATCCTAAAATAATAGTAGATAACCAGTAATCCACAACTGGAAGTAATAATAGAAGACTGGAAATCTATATATGGTGATGGAAACTCAAAAATCATGATCTTAATATGATAATAGAAAACCAAAGATTTGGATTAGGAGATAATAATAGAAGTCCAGAAACCTCTTTCTGGAGGTAATGATAGAAGACCAGAAATTCCAAATAATGGAACTCCAGAAATCCACATCTGGTAATAATGGAAGACTATAAATCCATTTTTGGTAATAATAATAGAAGACCAGAAAACCATATCTGAATAATAGAAGACCAGAAATCCATATCTGACAATAATAAAAGAAGTCTAGAAAACCATATGTAAATAATAGAAAACCAGAAATCCATATCTGACAGTAATAAAAGAAGTCTAGAAAACCATATTTGAATAATAGAAGACTAGAAATCCATATCGGGTAATAACAGAAGAAGTCCAGAAAAACATATCTCAATAATAGAATACCAGAAATCCATATCTGACGTAATATAAGAAGTCTGGGAATCATCATCCGGAAATAATAGAAGTCCAGAAGTTCTTATTTGGGATTAATAGAAGAAGACCAGAAATTCTTATCCGATAATAATAGAGGTTCATAAATCCTTTATCTGGATATAATAAAAGAAGAATAGAAATTCCCCTCTAGCAACAATAAGAGAAGTCCAGAAATCATTATTCGGAAATGATAAGAAAAGTACAAGAATCATCATCTGGAAATAATAAGAGAAGTCCGAAAATTATCATCTAGAAATAATAAGAGAAGTCCAGAAATCATTATCCGCAAATAATAAGAGAAGTCCAGGAATCATTATCTAGAAATAATAAGAGAAGTCCAGAAATCATCATCTAGAAATAATTATAAGAAATCTTTTGTCTTGTGCCACCCTTCAAGCCTTTGAAATTTTGAATTCTTGATTTTGCACCTCTCCAGGCTTTGAATGTTAGATGTCTTAATTTTCTGATTTGCACCACCCTCTGGGCATTGGATGTCTTTATCCTTTATTTTGTGCCACTCTTTGGGCTTTGGATGTTTTAATCCTTTATTTTGTGCCACTCTTTGAGTTTTGGATGTCTTATTCCTTTATTTTGTGCCCCTCTTTTGGCTTTGGATGTCTTAATCCTTTGATTTGACCTCTTACCATCATCTAAGGTGATGCATCAGGTCGTCCGGTGCGTTTGGTTAGCTTTCATCAACCAGGACAAATTACCCGACCTCCCTCTGGGAGGCGCTTCAAACATGCTTTATAGGTGGGAATGAAGGCTGGTTCGATACTTTGATCCGGCCATCTTAGGCGGGGCCCAAAGGTTTACTCCGTCCTCCCTTTAGGAGGTGCTTTAGACAAGCCTTATAGGCAGGAATGAAGACCGGCCGGTTGTTTGACCCAGCCGTCTTAGGCGGGGACCAAAGGCTTATTCCGTTCTCCCTCTAGGAGGTGCCTTGACCCGGCCACATAGGCGCAATTAATGGCTTGCAGATGCTTTAGCCTAGCCATTTCTGGCGTGGCTAAAAACTTACTCTGACCTCTCTTAGGAGGCACTTTGACCTAGCCATTTTAGCACGGTCAAAGGCTTTCTACCATCTTAGGTAGTTCCATTTAAAGGAGAGTCTTACTCCCGACCATGCAGATATTCTTGAGAAATTTCCTTTATTCTTCCATTGTTAGGAAACATAGTCGCAAATATTTGGCTTTTCTTTTTATTTATTATATTGATTTCTCACTAGCGTAGTTGGTGGGTTTTTGATGAGATTATTCCAAGTATAAGTTTCGGAGTATCCAATTTCCGTTTAGTATAATCTTTTCTAAATTTGCGGTCATTATATCTTGATATCCTTTGTCAATATTTGGGCCCTGGTTTGGCTTTCGATTCTCAACTCTTCGGCATCATTCAGATATTTTCTTTTATCTTTTATTCCCCTGATGGGATTTAATTCTTAACTTCGATGAAAGTATTGCTTCTTCTGCACGGGAAATTCATCCTGTAGTGACTTGATATGTCCAAAGTATGAACAATAGTTCTCAACCAATGCACTTTGCAGCAAGAGTTTAGAAGTTCTCTTTTATATGCATAACCCTTCAGCGAATTCATGCCTTTTGGGGTTTACTTCCCCTTTCATTACACTTTATGATTTCATTTCTGAGTTCTTGGGCTGCTTCCTCGTTTTGTCTCGGTGTATTGATCATCTAGTTAATGATTCCTTATCCTTTGCTTCTCCTGGCTAAGAGGATTCATAAAAAATCCTTTCTTAAATACTTCTTTGTTTGGGCTGATGGAAACACCTTTTAAGATGCCTCTTCCTTTTTGGGTTAACCATTTTCTTAGCTAACTTGTCCCCTTTTGGCTATTTTCGACCATAACTCTTGATGAATTCTATGACAGTTGCTTAGAGCGTTGTTATGGCTTGGGTAGAAGATTCTATTTTCAATGTTCGAAGGAGACTTTTATGGTGCTTATATATCTTCATAAGTGAAACGTGAACTCCAGATAGGGGATTTAATGGTTATGATTTTTGAGTTAATAGTTCTTCAACCGAATGTAAACTCTTTTGATTGGTGTAGTAGTAATGCAAATGGTCCTTGGTAAAAATGTTTTGAAAAACATAGTTTTCAATAGTTTATAATTTTAAAGCTTTCATAAAAATCCTTTTCCAAATAGATAGTCATATGGAATAATCAGTATAACTCCTTTGATTTACAAAGAATATTTTTCTCAAAGATTGGTGTGGTAAAAATTTTGAACAAAATTGCTTATTAACACGGATACAAGTGCATTTAAAATTATCCTTTACAAGACATAAAATTATACCTTGTTGGGTTTTACTTAACGAAAAGAAACATCTCATTTATGAGTTTGAAAAGTCATGAATTAGGAACTGATAGACTCTATAGGCAAGAGTATGCTTTATATAAGAACCCCTTTTATAAAACGATCTTTTCTAAAAGATTATACTATCATATGAAGAATTAGAGCTTTATACATCAAGAAATACACTAATACTAGAAAGTTTGAGTTAGAGGGATTTGAATGTATAAAATTATATTATATAGATTTATACATAAGAAATTAAATATCCAAGGCCATATCCATAAAGTCACTGAATTCCTTGAAGTTGCTGACATTTCCTGACGTTATCTGATGTAGTTGAAGTCAACTGTTACTTGCGATATAAATTCATTTTATCTTATTAATGCAACTCAATGTTGTTTGACTTGTTCTAAATTCTTGATGCTCATTGCTTCACTTATCCTAAGTTGCACCACTTATCCGTTCTGAAACTCGGAATCTTGAAGTTTTGTATACATTTTTCTTCAAAATTCGGCATTCGTCTAAAATTCGGACATTAATCTCCTGCACTTTACTTAAACATTGTATGCACTTAAATTTGCATGCATCTTTCAAGAATTCACTTATTCTCCTATGTACATGAGAACTTATTTATTTGAAATTTTCAAAAACCATGATTTACTTAAAACTCAATTATATATTCGTTTGAAATCTTTGCATATTTATAAATTCCAAAGCTCATATGCATTAATAAGACTCACTTATGTTCAAAATCATACATATGTACATATATATTAAAATCAAATATACTTGAAATTTAGACTTGTTCAAGACTTATACTGAAATTTTAATTTATTGTACATTTGGAACATGCTTTGGAATCATTTATACACTTAAAAGTCACATATGTTTAGAAGCATAAATGCATACAAAGATAAATCTGAAGTATATAAAAATATAGTACAATTAAGATCTATACATTTTCCAAAGCTCATACATGAAAAGCATTTGTAAACAACATATCTTTAAAGACTTATATATATACATTAGAAGTCATATATATCTCTTGAAAACTTGTTTACATGGACCTACTTCTGAAAAACTCGACTTAGTTGAAGTCCTCATACCTAGAACATTTTATAAGTATAAAGCAGACAGCCTATATTTAAAAACATGTATATATAAGCTCCATATTTTCGAAACTGTTATTTGTAAAATCGTTTTTATAGTTATTAATAAAACCTGACATATATCTTTAAATCCATGCATGAACTGCAAGTATTTAGGACCATTATTCTTTCAAAACATTTCGCACTTAAACTTAAATCATATAGGCCTGAAACTACCTTCTAAAAGCCTGATATTTATATATCAAATCTTTTATATGCATATTTGGAAATTTATATATTTCAAAGCTTCTTTCTATGATAGGTATAAAACTTTATCAGAGGGCCTCTGTACATGAAAGTCGAAATATTCTTCAAACCGTGTTTCTCAAAATCACATATTTGAAATCCAATATACACTTCTAATTCTGAAAGCAAAAACATATACTTATATTCGAGTTCTGTGCACTTGGAACTGGTATATACAAATGTAACTCTGACAGTGATATACATAAACTAGATTCTAAAACTGTTTGTTTTCGAAATTAGATTCACATGCCTTCAATATCATGTATACAAAACAAATGTATATATACTTGTAATTAAAGATATATGCAATACCGATACCCAAAATTCCATTCAAATTTATACACATCAAACATATTCTTATTAAAAACTTTGATATGCAAGGGGCTACACATTCCAGGAATAATATGCACTTGGAATCGCAACATGCAAAACCTGAACATTCAAACTTCAAAATGCAAAGAATTGTTATGGATTTAAAAACATGCATATTTGAAAAGTTGTTAAATTAAGGCCTTGCATACACTTAAAAATCATGCATATATTTGAAATCAAAACCCAGTGCGTATGGATATATAGCTGATATGTGTTTGTAGCTCTTACGCTCTTGAAATCTTGAAATCCAAGAAAACATATCATCATACATAAAACCCAACATACTCAAACCGTTATCATATCATGTATGTGTTTAAGACGGAAATTATTCATACAACACACCTTCAGGATCATAGATATATAAATCCTTTTGCCATTTTGAAATTATTCATCTCCAAAATTGCCATATGCACTTTTGAAAACATGGTATACTTAAAACCCTTCAGATTCATGGGGCATTATATTTTTAAAGCCTTGGTATTTTCAGAAACCATTCAGAAACTTTATATTTACAAGACCATACGCATGAAATTTCATTTTTGTAAAACCTGACATGCGCTTAGCATGTATCTAAAAATTTAGACAAAAATCTATTAATAAAATCAAATCAAATGTATAAGTGAAAATCCTTATATACATGAGAGACTACATATTTGAAACCGTACACTTTCATAGTCTTTGTTTCTCCATATTTCTTTCTCTTTGTAATATTTGTGCTTTTAGCAATATGTAAACTTGTAGAAAAAATGTTTGTAGATATATATATCCTTCTGTTATTCGCTTTATCCAGTATGTTAGGCTTTGTCTCAGGATTTGTGCTAGGAATCTGGATTCAGGCATTAACAGATTTCTTTATATTACTAGATATATTAGAATTCGATTTTATGGATTTTTTAAGGTAAATTTAAGGTAAATTTTTAAGGTAAATTCTACCGACCTTTTTTCCCTTGGTATCAGAGCTAGTTTGTTCCTAGAATTACTACAAAGACTTTAATACTGAAAATTAATTTTGATGTTACCTTAATGGAGTCATCCTTTGAGTCAGTTCTAGGGTAGCCATATGCTGCATAATCCCGTTTTTAACTGAACATGATAAAACCGTAAAGTGTAACAAAGAAATTTGTTTTCACAAGAAAGAATAAGTAGTAATCAGGGAATCTACTCTTTGAATATCTAAAAATATGTAAATTAAGTGTGTTTTTACTTTATTTTATCTCTCTCAAAGGAAAATTTACTACGAAGAAAGAGGTTTGCACAAGAGAAATGAAGTTGTTATAAATCTGAAAAGAAACTCTTAAAACAATTGACCCTTCAGCCTTCAAAAGACTAAGTTATTTAAATTTAGATTATAATTTTAAGGAACGAAGTATCATTAGTTTGGATAATTACAGATTTACTTGTCATTTTGATAAAAATTTCAAGCACCTTTTACACGACAGTGATAAACAGCTGAACTCTATAACAGACCTAGTTATTAATTTAGGAGAAAATTTAGAAAAGTACGATAATTCTACAGTTAAAACACTAGAAATTATTGCCAGATCTATAGGTGAAAAGAATAGAGCTTTAAAACAGTTAGTTGATAATTTTGATTTTGTTAAGACACAGAACGAACAAATCCTTCAAGGATTTTCACTACCAAAACAGAGCCTACCAAATAAAGCTACTATTAACGAACTTAAATACCTTTTAGAGACAAATAAACCAAAAACTATAGAATTTGAATCTAAACGCATCTTAGAAGATTTAAAAAACAGAACCCTTGAGTTTGACTCTAAAATCATTCGAATAGAAGAATTATTAGCAGAGGTTAAACACATTGTTAGTAGTTAAATTTTATGAATAAATACTTACAAAAAGCAGTCGAAGAAGCCAACGAGTACGCAGTAAAACCAGTATCAAAATCAGGCTTTACTAGGCATTCAGGAAATAGTCAGTCAGACAAAGAGTATCCTAATCTTTTTAATATTCTAATTAGTTTAAATCTACAAATTTTAGATAAATTAGATAAATTAGATAAATTAGAAACTAAACAGAGTTTTGAAAGAGAATTAGATAAACTATCTGAACAATTAACAAACTTAAGTTTAGGACAATCAGTAGAAAAAGTAAGTAGGAAGCCGCAGATTTACAAATATTGGATAGCTAAATAATATGTTAAATCCACGACGATCATTTTCCGGTCCTAGTAGAACGTTAGCAGAAGCTAGTACTTCCAGAGGAAAACCAAACAACGAAATATCCAGCATCCTTTCCAAGTTCAAGTCAAAAAGAGAAAAGAAAATAGTTCAATTAGATGAAGAGATAGATTTAGATAAAAATCTAGATCTATATAATAATAATCAGTTAGACTTATTAAATCCAAGAATTCTATATCAAACAGGTATTACAAATATTAATACAACATTAATAAGGTCTATACGAGAAGAAGAAATAAGAGTAGTTAATAACAGTATCACTTTAGATATCCTATCACCAGAGACCATACAGAGGTTAAAAAACACAGAAAAACGCTTCTTCCATTTAGGATTAATAGTTATAGGAATTAAAACATTAACTAGAAAAGGATTAGGAACAAAACTATTAACACTAGTCTTAGATAAATCATGGACAACAGATTTAGAAAAAGCTTTAATATCGGGAATGGAAATAGATCTTAATGACAAGTCAGCCTTAGTCTATTGTGTCCCAGATATCCTTAAAAGTGTTAAGGATCTGAAACATTTAAAGTTAGGTTTTAAGACAAATGGTTTTGAAAATTATTTAGGAAACAATTTAATTATTAGTATAGGTATAATAGGAAAAGCAAGTAACAGATCTGGAATGAAATTTAAGATCAATTTAAATGGTATAGTACAAAATATCACCAGTAAAGGAATAAAAATGATAGAGCCAAGACGAATTAATCCAGAAGATTTAGCTGGTTTAGAGTGGCAACTAAAGGATTTTGTAGAAATGGATAAAAGTATCTTAATTCCAGAATCACATCATATATATAATAACCAATTTGGAGAACCAAGTCTCAGATTTGGTAATTATAAGTTTAAACAAAACGAAGAGGAGACGGATACAGAATCGGAACTAGACTCGGTTAGAATAAATTTAAACGAAATAATAAGTGAAGACTTCAATGGTATGAATTGGGATAAAGAACCAATTTATGATCATTATGATATAGAAATAGAAGAAGATATAGATATTTTAGGTTATTTAATAGAAGAAGAAGACTATAAAGAAAATAATTTGGAAATTGAAGAAACCTTCAAGACAGAAACTAAGAAAACTTTAAATGAAATTATTAACAAAAAAATTACAGTTGAAAACATTAGGGACGAGACAGATGATATGATCATTAGTTGCATCACAGAATTAAACATGACTTACGAAGACGCCTTCACAGCTCTGTCAAAATACTACAACATGCCTTTAGTAGAAGATATCCTTAACAAACAAATTCCATTAAGTGATTTCTTTATAGAAACTCATTTTATGGATCAAGCTATGGTTCCATCTAATAAACGTAGTAGATTTGACAATGAACCAAGCGAACAATTCACTGAAGGTCCACTTCAGAGAGAACCTTGGGTAAAGATAGATTATGAATATAAAGAAAGCCCATATATAGGTAAAGGTACTAGAAAACCATACGGAAAATTATACAGCCATAATATGTTACTTCTAGAAAACCAATCTCCCCAGCTGTGGCCCGAAGAAATACTAGTTTGGGAACAAAATGTAGTACGTTATTGGGAAACAACTAAGAAACCAGAAATGGACATGTGGGTAGTCTTAGAGACAACTTTAGGTCCATTGACATTAGGCATTTACAGAGTAGGAAAACTGATAACCCAGCTCTAATTGCAGAACAGAAAGCTATGGGAAATAATCCATACAACTTTACAAGTTTCATTAGATTACTTTTAATAGGAAATGATCCAGGCAAAGGTGGTACGCTGATGCAAGAAACAGCCATAAGAAATTTAGAACAGTTAAGTATTAGAGATTTTAAATACATTAAAGAATTTCTCAAGATTTTTCGGTAACATTAGCACAAACAGGTAAAGCAATGGAAGAAGACTTATGTAATAAGTATTTTTCCAAATTACCAGGAGATTTAGGTAGACAACTAGAAAAAGATTGGAACGAACAGTATGGAAAAACACCAAAACTAGGAATAGGTCCTAGAATTATGTTTGTCTTCCATGAATTAGAAAAACGTTGTAGAGAAGCAACTCTACAAGACCAGATTCGTAGACAAGCATTGGCATTTTGTAAAACAGCTATATATACACCACAGGCCTATGGATATTATAAGCCTAGAAAATATTTACGAAAATCTAAACAATTTGATAAACGAAAAAGAGATAGATATATCAGAAAAACAAAGCCTAATAAAAAATGTACATGTTTCATTTGTGGTGATCCAAACCACCTAGCCAACAGATGTCCAAATAGACAAAACAATAAATATAGGGCTAATCTAGTTGATGAATTAAATGAATATGAAATAGAATCCGTTAATGAAGAAGATTTTAATGACAATGATTCTATATACAGTATTATTTCTGACAATGAAGGAGAAACTAGTTCTTCTCAAAACAGTATTTCTTACACATTAATGAATACAGACAATGATAAAAGTTGTGATCATATTTGGATTCAACAAAGAGGCAATGACCACATTCCATGTTTACTCTGTAATAAATACCCATAAATTTATAAACGTTTTCAATGTGACAATTGTTTCATTGAAATTTGCTTTTTGTGTGCTAAAACACATTTTAATCAAGATTTAATAACTAAAAAATAGATTATTAATGAAAAGAGTATTTTTTTCAAGAAATACTTGATAAACATGATGCACAGATTAAGTTATTACAATTAGAAGTCGACATTCTTAAAAAAGAAATACAGGTTTTAAAAAAAGGGGATTTTAACCTACATAAATTGGATGATACTTCTAAAGAAAAAGAATCTACAGAATTAGAAAATGAAATAGAACATCTAAATAACATGATAGAAGAAAATACAGAATTCTCTGTTAATATAAACAAATATAATACATCCTTACTTACAATAACTTGTAGAATTTGGTTTGACCAAAATAATTTTATAGATACCATAGCTATCGTAGATACAGGAAGCACTAAAAGTTTAATAGCACATTCTTTAGTTCCTTCACAATTTCATACACCATTAAACTATGTGATTACCTCTAAAACAGCTAATCAAAGTTTAATGACACTTACACATAAATTACCAGACGAGTCTATGATTCAGTTCAAAGACTTTGCAGGAAATTATAGTTCAAAATATGAATTAGGACAATGCACTCTTACACCCAAAGAAATTAAAAGCACAGAATTTTTATTAGGTTTAAACTTTATTTTAAACTACAGAGGTAGCATTACTATTTCCAAAAATAGCATTACTTTTAGCAAATATAATTACACTTTACCAACGAATTATCACACTTATACATCAGAGCTCGCTCGAAAGCGTGGTGGGCTTGGTGAATTAGATTTTTTACAACCAGATAAACATCATAAACAGAATGCTTCAATACAAAAGGAAACAAAAAATGCTTTAGCAATTCTAGCGTTTGAAACAATTAGAGAAGTTGAAAAGGGAAAAGAAGTAAAATTTATTCCCCATCAAATTATCTCTAAACTAGAAAAATTAGGATTTATTGGTAATGATGTTACCAAAAACAAAGTTAACCACACTTGTAAAATTAAGATTATTAATCCAGAAATCACTATAAAAACAGCGAACATTGATTATTCACTAGCTGATGTCAAGGAATTTAAAGAACAAATAAATGAAATGTTAAAGCAGAATCTGATTAGAAGATCGGATTCCAAGCATAGATCAGCAGCCTTTTTGGTCAGAAATCATTCTGAGCAAAAAAGAGGAAAACCCAGGATAGTTTATAATTACAAACGTTTAAACGATAACACTGAAGACGATGGTTATAATATCCCTAATAAAGATACATTAATCAATCTTATTCAAGATAAGCGTATATTTAGCAAATTTGACTTAAAATCCGGTTACAATCAGCTTAAATTAGAAGAAAATTTTAAACCATGGACAGCCTTTATGTGTTCAGAAGGACATTTCGAATGGAATGTTCTTAGTTTTGGTTTAAAAATAGCTCCAGCATTATTCCAAAGATTTATGGACAGTATTTTTAAGAAATATGACTTTTGTCTAGTTTATATTGATGACATCT
Organism: Allium fistulosum; assembly: GCA_030737815.1. Taxonomy (NCBI): domain Eukaryota; kingdom Viridiplantae; phylum Streptophyta; class Magnoliopsida; order Asparagales; family Amaryllidaceae; genus Allium; species Allium fistulosum. The sequence continues at coordinate 97,849,983 of CM060906.1, read as the reverse complement.
TAGTAGCAAGTAAAAGTATACAAGAACATCAACAACATTTAAAAATAGTATTTCAACAAATAGAAGACAATGGGTTAGTTGTTTCTAAAAATAAAATGGAATTATTTAAAAGAAAATTTTCATTTTTAGGTTTAGAAATAGGAAATGGTAAAGTAGAACTTCAGCCATATATTTCACAAAAAATACTTGAATTTCCAGATAAATTAGACAGTAAAAAGAAAATTCAAGCGTTTTTAGGACTAGTTAATTATGCTAGAAAATTTATCAAGCGTTTTTAGGACTAGTTAATTATGCTAGAAAATTTATTCCACGCTTAGCCAAGTTAGTAGGACCATTGTATGGTAGGATATCAAAAAACGGAGAAACAAGATTTAATACAGAAGATGTAAAACTAGTACAGAAAATTAAAGAAGAAGTAAAAAAATAAAACCTTTAGAATTACCATTAGAAACAGATTACATTATTATAGAATGTGATGGTTGTAAGGAAGGTTGGGGAGCAGTCCTCAAATGTAAGCCTTCTAAATATAGCAATAAAACAACAGAAAAAATTGCTGCTTATGCAAGTGGTAATTTTAATACAGTCAGTAGTTGTACTTCATTAGATTATGAAATCCAAGCACTTATAAACAGTCTAGATAAGTTTAAAAAAAATTTAAATAAAGATTTTACAGTTCGAACAGATTGTGAAGCCATTGTTAAGTTTATTTCTAATGAAAATTCAAAAAAGATTAATAAAACAAGGTGGTTAAATTTGCAGAACTTAATTCAAGGTAATGGTTATGTTATACAGTTTGAGCATATAAAAGGCAAGGATAATCGTCTTGCTGACATTCTTTCAAGAAAATTATTATCAGTCTATGCTAACAGTTTTTCAAATTTGCAGGATATTCATCTCATGAATATAGAAACGAGTAGAAAAACAGAAAACAAAGAAATAGTTGAAACGAGTAACAAAACTGTGGATGAGAAATCTCCATTAACCCCACAATTGATAAAAACAGAGGTACAATTGCCTAAAACGCCACCAACAGCCCTTTTGATGGGTAACCCCCTGAATAACTCTCCAGCTCAATCTCCAGGTAGAAATCAAACGAGTAATCAAACGACGGCAGCTAACACCCCGTGTATGACTTTTGGACAAACATCTCTTATTTTATACAGAAATGATGACCCAAGAAGATTCAAACCATTAGTCTGAATTACAGATCCTTCTCAACAATGCTTACTAGATCATTTATGGAACCTCAGAACAATAGAACCAGAAAGAAAGAATAAACAAAAACTGGGCAATTGTGTTGCTCATTATTTTTCCAAAATTCAGCAGAAGCCACTTGGAAAAAATTATTTTTGTTATGTGGTTTTCAAGGGTAACTATACAGGAGTATTCAAACATTATAATCAGGTCCAAATAGCAATACAGAATTGCTATAATCCAGTCTGGAAGGGCTTTTATACGCTTTCAGAAGCCTTAGATGAAGCCAAAAGAATCTTCGGCCCAAACTATTATGTCGAAGAAGATTGTTACAAGACTTACTCTCAAATGGCCTCATCAACTCCACAATCCCCAGATAACATAATCAACGACCAAACCAGACAGTTAAACGACTTGCAAAATCTCTACCAAAAAGCACAAACACAGATAAATGTTCTTATGGATAAAAACAGACATTTAGAAGAATACCTCCAAAAGGTTAACTATAACCAAGAGACAGTTAACTTAATGAATCAAAGAATAAAGCAACTAGTCGAAGATAGAGACGAAGCAAGAAAACAACTACCCAAGCGACCAAGAACTTTGTCTCATCAACAGCTCAGTAATCATTTAAAGCTACGGCCAGCACCAGTCTTGGAAGAATTGTACAAATACTCAGGTATGGAAATCAAAATCAAGATTGAGAAGATGGTGCATGATAGTTGGAATAATCATCAGGCAGAATTACAGCTTAGACTTAAAAAGTACTATGAAAAAGTAATTCAAGGAATCCAGTTTAAAATAGTTCAAGATCGAAGATCAAATATGCTTAGAATGCAAGTAGACATTGACAGATTACCCAACAATTTAGATGAACTTGTTGATATGTTTGATCATGGAATGGTATCAAGGATAACATTCCATAATTCGACACCATCAGACACTTTAAAGAGATTTGGAGAACGATTCTATTTCATTGCTTCACAGTATTTAAGAGTATTTCCAAGCATTGTTGTCTGTATTAGTTCAACAACACCATTGTTATTATCAGATAGTAATTACAAGATTAGACCAGCTAGCCATCGTATGGCAATCTTTAAGCATAAAGGTTATACAAGACTTCATGCTAGCAGAAGTCTTAAAGCTTATTTTCAGTTATACGAAGGTTCACCTATTTGGTTTGGAGCGCATATGCCATGGCAATATCATCAGCACAGCACAATGCTTAGTTCTCCACCAAATTGGAAAAATTTAGTTCTACAAGCAGAAAGTTCCAGATATCAAGTTTGGGGTGAAATGGAATTAAAGGTTTTATTACCCTTACCAGCTGCAATTCATATGTTCAACCCCGAAACAGATGTACTTATTTATGACAGACTTGACTCAGAAGAAGAAGGCAGCAGCCCATATTTATCAACAATAGCCACGAATGAAGAAATGGCAAGAGAATATGATCTAGAAAATATGGTAGATACAGATTAAAAACCATATTCCTACCTAGACGCTATAGATACAAAACACTATTCCAAGAGAAATCTCCAGAAGAAGAATAATCCACGTATAAAGAAATAGCCGACAGCATCTCAAAGTGCGGTCTACTTTATTCTCCACCAGCTTTAAAGGACAGGACAACACATAAAGAAAAGATAGTGAGTGACGTTTATTATAAGAATATTTGTAACCTATGCGTGTAAGTTTAAAGCAACCGGATAAACCGGCTAGACTTCTATATATAGCAAGTTTGTATGCAGTAAGTGGTAATTCGAGTCCTCAGAAAATATTTGTAAGCTTTTGAAATTAATGGCAGCTTAAAAGTTTGTTCTCATTTCTCTGTGCAACTATCTTCTTCTTCAGACTTCACAATTTGAGAGAGTGTGTAAAAAAAAGTCTTAATCTTCTTCCGCTCCACCAGTTCAAGATATATGGCTAATAACAAGGTAAATTGCTTTGTTTCTCCATATTTCTTTCTCTTTGTAATATTTGTGCTTTTAGCAATATGTAAACTTGTAGAAAAAATGTTTGTAGATATATATATCCTTCTGTTATTCGCTTTATCCAGTATGTTAGGCTTTGTCTCAGGATTTGTGCTAGGAATCTGGATTCAGGCATTGACAGATTTCTTTATATTACTAGATATATTAGAATTCGATTTTATGGATTTTTTAAGGTAAATTTAAGGTAAATTTTTAAGGTAAATTCTACCGACCCTTTTTCCCTTTCAAAAGATTGTATTTACAAAACTCATTATATTTTTTGAAATTTATTACATTCAGAATCACATACAACATTACTGATTTTTGAAAACATATGCATTTGAAAATAGAGAATATATAAAACTTTATACCATTAACACTGTCGTTTACGAAATCATACTTATAACTGCTAGTAAAATCTGATATATGTTTCTTGATCAAATATAAATCATAATCCCCTTTAAAACTGTCAACCACCCAAAACACTTCATATATATTTAAATCGAGGTTACACATGCCTGGAGCTATTATATTTCCAAAACCAAACACCGTCGAAACTCATTTGCTTAAACCATATTTGACTGAAATCCTATATATATACAAAAAACTTGTACGTTTTTTGAAAGCATGACGTATCCTAAACTTTTTCAAAACCTGATAGCATGCTTTATAAAACTTAAGTGAACATAGATCTGATACATATATATGAAACTTTTTTGAAGTCTTTGTTCTTTCAAAATTCCTATGCATAAAATCTGCAAAAACATATTTTGGAAATTAGTTAAGATTGAAATCTTGTTCATATCATATATTCATTGTCCAAACACTACAAGAGAAACCGGCTATTCCAACGGCTCCAAGCCGTTGGCGGCCATTGGGAGCCATTGGAAAAACCGTTGGAATAGCGTTCACGCTTTCCAACGGCTTCCAACGGAAGCAACGGAGCTATTCCAAAGGCTTTTCCAACGGCTTCAAACGGCGTCTAGCCAATGAAGGCCATTAGAAGCCGTTGGTTTAAAATGACCAAAAAGCCGTTGGTAGCCGTTGTTAATCTGGGTGAAATTTTTTTATAACAGCAAGTCATTCACCTTCCAACCACACATAATCAATATATATCAATTTCCATTCCATTTTCATTTTATTTTCACTCCATTTCACATATATATCACATATCCAACACATTATACCACAAACAATATAAACAACCAAAAATCAACATCAAACATTATAATTTCAAACCAAACTCCAAGTCAATATGTACATAAACAACAAAACCCTCACCAACACCAACTCCAACTCCATATTCAAGTCATATATACAATGCAAACACTTAAACCTCACCACCTCAAAGTCAATATATACACAATAACCATCAAACACAATCCTCACCACCTCAAAGTCAATATATACAATAACCAACCATAAAGACAATAATCATCATACCTCTCAAGCATCGTCATCGCATCCGGAAGTACCAGACGACGAAGGGAAGGAACCATGTCTCTGTGCGTACTCCGCTAAACTTTGATTCAGCTGCTCCATTTGTATAGCGCGAAGACGGTCCTGCTCTTGCAGCTGCTCAACCATGACTCTAAGCTCTTTTATTTCAGCTTTGTCACACACCTTTTGAGCTGCCCGAACCTGCAAATAGAATGTGAGATGTCCACATTTGTATTATAATCATTTTCTTAAGCAATGCATATTTTAAAATATAGAAACATAAATGACGTGATCTTAAGCAATGCATATACCACAAGAAAATGGATATTTTTAATACAATATATAGATGTTAAAAGTATTCTTATATATATTTTTTTGGTTCATCCATTTTCATCACATATCTTTGTATATTTTTCTTTTTTTACTTATCTAATATTTATAAATCACGTATATGTTAGATTTAACTCAGGTAGAAATCATCATATGTATAGTGTATCTATAGGTTAATTTATTAAATATAATATTGCAATGTTTATAAGATTACCTCTTGGTTTCCATAGCCCATAGTGTCTATTCCGCTGTGTCGGATCCATAATAACGTCGAAAATATTATCTTGCTCCTCTACCGTCAACTCATCGCGATCCGATTCTGAAAGCAGCTCTGCCCGTGCCTTCTGAAACTTTGCCAAAAATAAAAAACAATTACAGGTTAAAATTAGTAGAATAGGATTTAAACATATCGATATTAATAAAATAAGATTTAAAATATGCATACATATGCAGCCATCGCCTTATCATCATCATCCCACTGGTATGTAATATTATCAGCATTGTCTGCTTGTCTTGATGCGTGGGTGCGGGTAAATACCTCCATCATAGACACGGGATGTCCAAGCGATCTTTCCTGCAATAAATAATTTATATATTTTAATTTTTCATAGCTAATTATTGAACTGATTAATATACAAAATGTAATAACGATTTAGATTCGTAATTGATAAATTTACCAAGTCCTCATGGTGATGCTGAAAAGACTTGGATCCGCCACGATGCGTTATAGGATTCCTACTTCTATTGGCAGAGTTCCTCTCCGACTCCACCTGAAATTTAAATTGAATATTATATTTACTAATTGCGAAATAATTAACTATATATTTGGTAGATTTACCTTGAACTCGTCGGTCTCCCACCAACTCATCCAAGAATCCTATACGGAAGCGCCCATCCAGTTCGGTTTCTTCCTCGATTTTTTAAGAGCTGGCATTGCCTCCCTGTAATTTTTGGTGACCTTTGAATTCCAGTGGCGCTGAACCATGGCGACATCGGCCTCCGCCAAGTCCACTTGCTCCTGTACAAAGAAAAAATATTACTAATTGTTCATTTATACTTATTCATATAGTAAAGTAGTATAAACTCACCAGAAAATCCTGCCAGATGGCCTCCCTAACTTGGTCAGGGATCTTACTCCACTTAGGCCAGCAATCTGTCATCCTGCTCATATATGATTGCTTGGAAATGCCAAGCACAACTCCTGAGGGCTTCAAATCAAACCCCCTGTGTTAAATATAAAACAAAGCTTTAGACAAGTATATATATGTATGAACAAATTTATATTGTTATCATTTTAATTTTGATACTTACGCCCCATCAGCCTTCGGCTGCAAATATACAAGTGGTCGAGCCGGAGGCTCACCACTACTCTCGCCGGTCGAGCGAGAAGAGCTACGATGTCTGGAGCCTGACATAATACCTGTTGAAAGTTTCATTTTTAATTATAGACATAGATGAAATGATGATGATATGTGGTGCATGTAATGATGATGATGATATATATGTGATGTGTCTGTAACGCCCCACTCCGAGACCCACATTAGCAAAGAGTATTACTAAGTAACACCGTCTGCTAATACGAAGAATAGAGCTAGATAGGAGCGACCATCTATGACCTTGTCTTAATTATCTATTGAATACGCCGACAATTGCCATACCTTTTTCTTTCTATCTCAAGTGGATCGACATATCCAATAAATACTCAATACAAAGCCATAGGTGGCTGAAGGATCTATTAGAACAAGATATAACAACTCAAATGTAATGCACATCACAAAACAGTAGATCATCACATACATCTACACATATACAGAAACATCACAGAGTCTACAAAATGATACATGTCAAGTGGTAAAGCAAACCACAATATACAGTCGAGTCAAAAGAATACATATAAGAGTTACCAGTGTTTTAAATCTCGGATTTTGGCCAATATCTCGGGAAAATATCTCGGCTATCTCGGGCGATATTTAAAACACTTATAACTAAATAGGCTGCTAAATCTCGGATTTTGGCTGATATCTCGGATTTTTCATCTCGGCCATCTCGGGGAGATTTAAAAGCCTGAGAGTTACAGCCAAAAAGGACTACACAAAAAGCTATAACAAAAAGGAACTAGCGGAATAGTCCATGCGGAAGCAAAATAGGCTAAGTCCAATGTACCTAACCCGAAACATCTCGGTCTGACCCGAGTATAAAATACACGGGTCAGTCTAGCTAAACAAATCAGTTAGACAAACTAAAGGATAATGAACATACAAGATCATAAAGTACCACAAATATCTCCCAAAAGAGATAACCAAATCATCTAACATAAGATGAATCATAACAAGCCTCATATGATCGGCAAATCAAATAAACAAAGGATATCATATCCCAAAACAAGGAACAATATTACTCCCACTTAGGAGATATTCCAAAACCCGTCATATCGGCAATCATAAGCATTAGTGGAAACATATCCAAAAATCAATGCAACATAGCAAAGAATAGCGCCAATGCAGGTAATATAAGTTTCCACGGGGTAGTCGCACTCATATCGTGTGGTTCCATGGAACCATCACCGAAAGGCGCCACTCAAGGGAAATATAATAATAAAACATCAGAAAGTCGCACGTGCTAAGACCAAAGTCTTTATGCCAAGTACTGTTAATTTAGTGGTATCATACGCCCAGGGGCGATACACACTAAGGCTCTACTCCCACATAGGAGCAATTGTCCACATAGATAAAGCCAATATAATACTCCCACATAGGAGTAATTGTCCACATAGACAATCAATGACCCATATAGGTCCAGTACTGGCCGCCGAAGCTAATGTGTCATAAACTCTTGGAGAGGAACCCGAAAAATATTAACGTGAGTCCCATACCACACGTTCGCACTAAACGGTTTACTAACCGTTAGTAAATTTCACACTCAAAGCAGTACAAAGTTCACCTCATCTCATCGGTAAACCAGACCCAAAGGTCAAAACGGCCAAACGAATAGATTAGGAATTAACTGAAAAGATAAACGCACGTGTTCATTGCACGCGTTTTATTTAATCATTTAATTCTCCTCCCTCTTCACTCGAAGTGCAAAGTTGTGTGTGTATTTTGAATAGAAATTATAAATTGGAGAAACGAGGCAATTTGAAAAGATCATTTTATAAAAACCCGTGAACGAAATCTAAAAAGAATCATCAAAGTTAAAAAATGCGATAACAACTAATTGGAGCAAGAAGAATCGATCAAACAATGGAAATTCCATTAAAAATAGGAAAATAGGCAATTCCAGACGTTTGGGGGTCAATCCAGACGTCTGGATTTAGGTTCTGGAAATTCAGAAACCATCTAGACGTTTGGAGGGTGGCTTCAGACGTCTGACAGGGTGGTTCAGACGTTTGAAAGGTGGTATCAGAGGTCTGACAAGGTGTTTCAGACGTCTAAAAGGATGTTTCAAACGTCTGACTCTGTTTTCTGCCATTTTTATTTTCCAGAATGCATAACTAGACGTCTGAACCTTTGTTTCAGACGTTTGGATGCCTGGCCTGGGCAATAATTTGCCTAGGCCATGATGGCCAAAACGATTCGAGAGCGATCGATCGAGCAACAAAGACTAAGGGATTACGCCAAGCGACAACCCAGCCTTATAGGCTCTTCGATACACCCCAAACATCAATGTCCAAACATCCATAGGAGGATTTTCATAAAATTGGACCAAAACACAAAAATTGGAATATTCACCAATTCAATTCAAATTAAAAGCAAATGGACATAGATAAGTGTTAGGAATTCATACCTAATAACAATGATATCTATAGAAGTAGATGTGAGTTCAAAAACTCACCTTTTTAACGGAAAAACAAAGATGAGAAGCTTAAATGCAAAGAAAAGATCAACACTCTTCAATGTTAACCCTAGAAGCTTCAATCTAAGCTCAAATAGAAAAACATTTCCTAAGTTAGGGTTTAGGAATTCTGAAATAGAAGAGAAGAAGAAGAGAAGGCTTACCTAAGCTTCACTTTTGATTTTGGAGCAAGAAATGGAGTTTGCAATTGAATCTAGGGCTTGGCAATTTCAATTTCCCATTCCTCTCCCCATTTTCAGTTGAGCTTGAGTGTTAAGAGAAGTGAGAGTGGAATGAAATGAAGAGGGGGTTGACTTAAGGTGTTAAGATGGGTTAGTGGGCTTAAACCCAAACCCAAAGCCCTAGAAGAAAACATCAAAATTTGCTCACTCCAAACATATCGAAGCTTGAACTCAAAAAAGTCGCAAATGTCATTTTGGACTCAATGGAAGTGGTTCCGAGTCCTAATTCGGCCGTTTGCAAAAAGTAACATTTCGGACTTAAATACAACTAACGACGCTATATTTAAATAAAATATTTAAATGTACAATCGTAAAATATGAGGGTTGTTACAGACTCCCCTCCTTAAAGAAATTGCGTCATCGCAATACTTAAGAAGAAAATAAAGAGTAACAACCATAAAAGCATATCAACACAAAAGAAAATTTGAAATAAGAAGTTTACCAAAAAGAGCACGAAAGAGTAAGTCCGGATGTGTTTGCTCGATGAATTCTCAAGATTCCCAAGAGCAAACCTTAGGATTTGAGGGCCATTGAACTTTCATAAGAAGAACATCTTTATTTCGAAGGCGTTTAACCTCCGAAGAAATGATACGACTAGAATATTGCTCATAAGTCAAATATGGTGAAACTTCAATTTCTTCAATAATACCAGGCTCAAGAATAGAATCGGAATCCCTTTTCAAGAGAACGACACCCAAACCAATATGAATAGTATTGGTACGAACAATGAAGTCTTGGTTCCCTTCGGGAATCGTAAGAATAAAAGCATCGGAAAAGAGTTCCTTTAAATGATCACCTTTCCCGAAAAGCAAAGACATTTAAAAATAATAATTAACCTTGTGTAATCATCTGTTTAGAAAAATCTTATGATACCAAAGTCAACTTTATTGTGTCTGACTGTCTCATCATAGCGTTTAGGAGATTCATGTCGATAACGTTGATCAAGCTCATCGATTAGAATTCTTAAAGTACTCAATGGGCAAAATAACACAAAATCATCTTCTATATGATAAACAAACCTCTTAAAAATTTTACAAATTTTCTTTGCTCGTTTTAAGAACAAAATTCCAATCATACTTATAAATATCTTATTAAAAAGATTTGCAAATTTTAATTTGTTATTTTCATCCAATATCAATAAATACCAAGATAAACTAATCGAGATATTCGTAGAATACTCGATTCACAAAATGGATGAAATAAGGTAGAAGGTTCGTTATACCGAATGACATAACGAACCAAACACAAAAATCACAATGAGTGTGGAATGCGGTAAGAGGATGCTACCTTCCGCAACTCGTAGCTGATAAAAAGCGGTGGCAAGGTCGAGCTAAAAAGACCTTAACACCACTCAAAAGATTGCTTAGGTGATAATCCTAAGACAAATCTCAAAAATACCGGAAAACTCGCAAACTACTTGAATGAGAGAAATAACATTTTCCTCATCAAGTGGATTTTAAAGAATAGAATGATATCACCGAATTTGGAAATCAAAATCATTAAGAACAAAAGAAATCTGCTTAACAGATTGAGGATGTCGAAGATGAATAGTCCGCATTGGACATAGGATATAGGCTTCATAATGATTAAGCCAACCCTTTCCCAAAAATCAATTTCGAAGCCTAAGTATGCAAATTGGCTCGAAAAGAATAACCAAATAAAATAATCTCGACATCTTTAAAAGAAACAAACTGAATGTTGCAGATCCACCAACCGGATTGGCAATTCTCAAAGAAGTCGTTAAGCCCAAAATATTTAAAGAAAAAGAATCAACAAGTTCTTTTGATATAAAAGAATGGGACACACCCGTATCAAAAGAAATCAAAGAGGAAGATCACGAAATAAAATAATGTCATCAGGGATAGAAGGAGAATTACCTTGACCAAGAGAAGGGTTACTAGAAGCTTGCGCAACATTTAGCTTTCCCTCCCTCCTACTTTGAAGTTTGGGACATGAAGATAAACGGTGACCCAAACCTTTGCAATAGCGACAAGAAGAGAGTTTTGGACACTTATTTGCATGGTGGTCCTTAGAATCACAATTGTAGCATCGTCCTCGACTAGTGGTAGAAGTCTTTGCTACCGAAATTGCATGCTTCCCTTTTTTGTTGGGATTAAGACTTTTGAACTTAATATGCCTCTTTTCGTTGATGTTGAAGTTTTGTTTGGCATCCACAACTTCAACATCATTATCTTTATCGGCCTCTTCAAGTCGAAGAGCGATATCTTCAAACTAGTCGAAAGGCACTTCTAATTTCAGAGGTAAAACCCTTTCGGGGTTCTTACTTAAAGCACATATAAACCTTTGATTCTTTACAAGATTCAAAAGTTGTTGAGCAGTCATAAATACGCCATCCAGAGAAGGACTACTGGATTGACCGGCGCAGGGACTGTCACATCTAACCAACTCTTCTTGTTTAAGAAAGAAAGAAAAGGCAGAAGAGGAAAAAGGTTATTCTCAGAATGAATATCAAACAAACACGATTGATAAAACAAGGCATCATAAAAAGAAAATATGATAGAACGGTATGAAGACTCGAATTAATTCCTATAGCATGATGATTCAAAGATTCGTAACATTCGTACTACCCTTTGATGTACCGTAATATGTGACTCTGTTCTATGTTTATCATATTTTGTTCTGAACTCAGCTCTAATACCAAGCTGTGACGCCCCACTCCGAGACCCACATTAGCAAAGAGTATTACTAAGTAACACCGTCTGCTAATACGGAGAATAGAGCTGGATAGGAGCGACCATCTATGACCTTGTCTTAATTATCTATTGAATACGCCGACAATTGCCATACCTTTTTCTTTCTATCTCAAGTGGATCGACATATCCAATAAATACTCAATACAAAGCCATAGGTGGCTGAAGGATCTATTAGAACAAGATATAACAACTCAAATGTAATACACATCACAGAATAGTAGATCATCACATACATCTACACATATACAGAAACATCACAGAGTTTACAAAATGATACATGTCAAGTGGTAAAACAAACCACAATATACAGTCGAGTCAAAAGAATACATATCAGAGTTAAAGCCAAAAAGGACTACACAAAAAGCTATAACAAAAAGGAGCTATCGGAATAGTCCATGCGGAAGCAAAATAGGCTAAGTCCAATGTACCTAACCTGAAACATCTCGGTCTGACCCGAGTATAAAATACACGGGTCAGTCTAGCTAAACAAATCAGTTAGACAAACTAAAGGATAATAAACATATAAGATCATAAAGTACCACAAATATCTCCCAAAAGAGATAACCAAATCATCTAACATAAGATGAATCATAACAAGCCTCATATCATCGGCAACTCAAATAAACAAAGGATATCATATCCCAAAACAAGGAACAATATTACTCCCACTTAGGAGATATTCCAAAACCTGCCATATCGGCAATCATAAGCATTAGTGGAAACATATCCAAAAATCAATGCAACATAGCAAAGAATAGCGCCAATGCAGGCAATATAAGTTTCCACGGGGTAGTCGCACTCATATTGTGTGGTTCCATGGAACCATCACCGAAAGGCGCCACTCAAGGGAAATATAATAATAAAATATCAGAAAGTCACATGTACTAAGACCAGAGTCTTTATGCCAAGTACTGTTAATTTAGTGGTATCATACGCCCAGGGGCGATACACACTAAGGCTCTACCCCCACATAGGAGCAATTGTCCACATAGATAAAGCCAATATAATACTCCCACATAGGAGTAATTGTCCACATAGACAATCAATGACTCACATGGGTCCAGTACTGGCCGCCGAAGCTAATGTGTCATAAACACTTGGAGAGGAACCCGAAAATGTTAACGTGAGTTCCATACCACACGTTCGCACTAAATGGTTTACTAACCGTTAGTCAATTTTGTAACGACCCGATATTTTGGACCATTCAAATCGACCATAAACCACACATGTCTGACTTGAATAATTCAAAATACCGAATTGTTAATTTATATTTGGCAAACTCATCATATACAGTAAATAAATAATCACAGATCACAGACATAGAGTAATATAATTCAGCGGAAACAAAGAAATAGTAGTTCATGAAGCTACTATATAAATACATCAGAGTTAATTAAGATACAATAGGAATACCAAGTTACAACATGAGTAACAGTATGATAATCAGGTACAACTCAGAATACAACTAGAATCAACTGGATAACAAAATGAATAGATATCTGGTTCTTCAAAGAAAAACTCCAGCTCCAAAGGTGAGTCTCTAATGTTGTATCACTCATTCTGACCCGAGCGTAAAGAAAAACACAAAACACTCGAGTCAGGACATACATACTTATACAATGTAAACCAACTCAAGTGAACTGTAATAAAGGTACAAGTAACTTAAAGAATGCTTGGGATCGCCCATTCTTTAAGGATCCGTTAAACTATTTACTATGTAGTAATATTCGTTATTATAATAATGTCTAATCATAAAATAAACATACTTTTAAATAGTGTTAAGGCTTTACATTTTCCACCTTAACACGTAAAATGCCAATAGTCTACACAGTACCTGCATACCTCGAAAGGCTATGAGAAGATACTCCATAGGTATGACACAAATAGAAACTCATAGTAAAGCTCGATATGGTAGGTGACATGGCACACAAGGCATTGCCAAGGTAGATATACCAATTACGCACACAGACTGATGGAAACGCATAGCAGCCACTACCGCTCCACCTCGAACAATACTCCTAAATCAAGGGGTGCACCCAAATAATCACAAAGTAATAGAATGGTATCGAAGAAGTGCGTCTGATCAAAGGTGCTACCTTATTGGCCCGAGATCGCTCCTGTTTTAGCCACCTTATGCCAACTCACGGGAGTTGGGTCCACGCATATACCTTTAGGATCGTCGCCACCATCCTACTTCATTCTGGAAACTCCACCGCATACACAGTTGTTAAAGTGGTTTTCGGTATCGACAAAGAGTATGTCCATATCCGATCCCGGTCTCTTTAACAACCAATCGTTATTATAACCCGTGGTTATAAATTTCAAAATAGTTTATGTTTCAAATCAAAATATATCCTTTAAACCATTTCAAAATCATATCATTTATTTCAAAATAATACATACTTTCAAACCTAAAACATATCCATTTCAAAACCAATTCAAAAATATATCATTTCCATTTCAAAACCAATTCAATAATATATCATTTCTATTTCAAAAATCAAAGCAATAATATCTCGTTTAAATTCCAAAACCAAATCAATATATCATCTATTTTTCAAAAAATCAAAGCAATAATATATCATTTAAATTCCAAACTAAATCAATATATTTCTTTCAATTTATTTAACTTGAAATATTCTTTTATATCATATTAAACCAAACCACCTTATAAAGTCATATCCTTGAATCTTCAATTTCAACAAGTTTTAAATTAATATATAATTAAAGACAATCCTTAATTAAATACAATTCCAATTAATTTCATTTCCAAACCATAGTACTTTTAAAGTCATAACAATTCTGAAACCAAACTTTTTGAAACCAAAATACTTGGAAATCATAGCACTTGAAATATTGTCATTAGGACCTCATAATACTTAGAAAATCATAATACTTTTAAATTAATATTCATTACCAAAGTTATAACACTTTAAGTTCATTCATTCAATTATACCAATTTCAAACATTGTATTAACTCATAAATTTCAAAGTGGTTTATATTCAAATCAAAATAATTCATTTACACTATTTAAATATGAAGTCATTATACTTACAAATCAAATATTCAATTCCCAAAAAAAAATTAGCCTTTTCTGAGCTTATTAATTCACTTAAATACTTCAAACAATTTAAATTTCAGCTTTCGCGGCGCTTAGAAAATGCTACGGTAAGTTACATTTGAAAACAATTCAATTCAGCAAAGACATCATTTAAAAACTGCCGTAATAGTTCAGTTTTAGTTGAAAAATAGTTCAATTCAGAAAAGACAGCATTTACAAAGCTGCTATAATAGTTCAGGGTTCTATTTAAAGATTTTAGTTCAATTCAGCAAAGACAGCACTTTGCAAAGTGCTGTGATAGCCCTTAGTTAAATTTTAGCCTTTTTGTTCACTTCTGCAACTACAGCATTTACAAAGTGCTGCAGATTCATTTAGTTTAGATTTTAGTTATTATTCAGAAACGATAGCATTTCTGAAGTGCTACTAAAAGAATTTTCAGATTTAAAGGAGAATTTCAGCAACAATTAAACTTCAATTTAAACCATTTTAACTTATAAAATTTCATACTTTTCACTTTAAAATGGTCATTTAATTACCCTTTAATTTAAAATTTTATAAAAGAAAATTCTACAATAATTATCAAACTTTTCAACAATTCATTTATTTAATTCAAGTGTACAAATTTCTTATTCTTTACATTTTTCTTCTTTACACTTAAATTTAATTTACCCTCTCATAAATTAAACTTAATTTCCATTTTTATTTTCTTAACTTAACTTTTATTTTAAAACCAGATTTCACATTTCCAAGTCAAGTTATATTTCAAATTTCACTTTTAAGCATTCATTTAGTTAACATTTTTATACATAGAAAAATCATTTCACTTTATTAAATCATTTTAAAACCAAATTAAAATCAAAATATCAAAATTTACATTTTTAAAATACTTAAAAACTTCCAGAAAAATATATAAAATAACCACGGGTCTGTATAATATTTTCTAACCTAGGTCAAGTTATACAGATAATATATCATTTCAATCCGTAATTTACAAAGAAAAATCCGGGTTCTATCATTTCAAACCCGCAATCCCAAGTCAATAAAATATAATAAAAATCACTCAGGCCTATCATTTCAGCCCATAATGATTTTCCCTTATTCTAAAGTCTGTTCGGGTATGTATCATTTCAACCCATAGTGATTCTATTCTATAGGGAACTTGCAGTGTCATAAACAGAATAGAATAAACAGTAAAATAAAATAAAACATAACAGGTGATGTGACAAATTAATAACAGGGTTTAACATCATAAATATACAATCACAGACAGGTATAGAATAATATAATAGTTTCTACACATTCAGTTGTTGTCACTTCACATTTGCATAAGTATAAATGTCAGGTGTGATTACTTACCTTTTGAGCTGAAGTTAGCGAATCAAATGACACAAATGAAGTCCAGAAGCACGATATAGCACGACTTTGGATTTGAGTGGAGAGAGCCAAGATGTTACTCTTGTATACAATAATAAAACAAAGCACTATATAAATTTATATATTTTACATACAAATAAAGTCAACAACTTTAGTTTGCAAAACAATTGCAAAACATGAAAGATAACCAAACCTTAGAAGCAAAAGGCTTGTACAAGACAACATAGGCTTGGCCTAAATGCAAATGGGCTTGATCTCACCACACCTAGGCTCGGCCTAGGTCATGTATGCTTAGCCATGAGTCATGAGACATGGCTATGGACATGAAAATGGAAGGCAAGGGCATGAAGATGCAAAGGTATGCAAGGGGTCAAGGGATGGAAGGTTTTGGGTCAATGGATGTAAGGTTTTGGTGAATCTAAGGCTCGATCATGGTCACTATAGGTCAGGTCAGAGGTTGAGTTGATGGTCAGAGGTCATGGCAGCAAGTGGTGGTGGTGTTAGAGGTGGTGGCCAAGGCTAAACATGAAGGTGATGGTGGAAATGGCTTGGCTAGGCATTGTTTTGGAGTTTTGCAATGTATTTGTGGTGTTTGCATCATTTGGTTGCCATGGCCTGATCTGGTCAGAGGAGGGGGAAGGTCAGGCCATGGATTAGGTGGGGAAGAGGAGGAAGTGGTGGTCGGTGGAGGAAGTGGTGGTGAAGGCCGAGCAACTTGAAGAAGATTCAAGGCAAAACAAGTGGAAAAAAAGGAAGAAAAGAGAGAGAAAGGAAGGCCATTGCTCACAATTTTCCTTGGCCGTGAGAAATGAAATTGGAAGCAAGTTTTCACGTGAAAAAAATGAAGGAAGTGTACAACCAGCAAGAGAAAAGGAAAAGGAAAAGCAAGCGAAGAGACAAGGCAATGAAAGGTCATAAGCAAATGAAGAGTCAAAAGCAAATGAAGAGGCTTTGTCCCTTGGAATTTCCAAATTTATTTATACAAAATAAACAAAATAAAACTCAATAAATAAAAGTAAAACAAAACAAAATAAAGTGTGAAAGAAAATAAATAATTTGTTTTTGGAAAATAGAAAAATAAATAAAGAAAATAGCTTATTATATTGAGACCAGCTTTAAAATTTGCAAACAAAATGCACTTAACTTTGGAAAATTATAACCTTACTTCTAATCCAATAAAAAGTTAAGTAAAATAAAATAAATGCTGAACAAAATAAAGTGTAAATGAAAATAAAATAAATCCTTAAGAAAATAAAAAGATAAATAAGAATTACTTTAATTAAATGAAACTAGAAATTAAAAATTGTAAACAAAAGACAACTGACACTAGAAAATTTCAATTACACAATTAAAATGTTTTAAAACTAACATAGATACATAACATCATGTTACACTTGTAAACATACATTAGAACATGACATAACAAACAAAAATATTATTTATATAAAATTAAAATAACAATTTTGTTAAATACAACAAATTACATCCAATAGTGTAAAAGACATAACTTTCACAATATTAATCAGATTTCAACGAAACGAAAAGAAGTATTCTTGAAATTTTATTTACTTTCATAATAAAAGATAAAATTCAAAAATTCAAACTTTTAAATTTTTTAATTCAAAGTCAAAGTTTGACCATATTGACCAAAATTCATATTTTTGGAAAATACTCTATTTATTCATGTTTGGAATTATAATTCACATCCAAATCAAAATTTATATTTAAAATAACAAAATTTCCATTTTAATAAAATAAAAATTTTAACTCAGGAAATTCAATTTAAAATAATTATAAAATACAGAGTTTTTACACTCTCCCCCACTCAAAACTTTTCGTCCTTGAAAAGGAATGGGGTACAAGAAAACACAGAAAAAGATAGAATGAAATAGGATTAAGACAAGATGACAAGAAGATTGAAATTATACCTGATAACCGTGGTTATGGGTAAGTTTAACAAGGTGAAGATGATCTTCCCAAGATCCTCCAGAATCAAGAACACAAGCACGAAAAAATCATCGAGAATCTGATTTACCCTTTCCGTTTGATCGTCGGTCTGTGGATGGTAAGCAGTGCTTAGATTCAGAATAAGGAGAAGTAAGAACCACAGAAGAGATAGAAAAGTTAAATGATGAAGGAAAAAGAGAAAGAAAGACTAAAACAAACTTATTAAGCACAATACGAAAAACACGATTTATCAAATCAACAAAGAGAGTAGGAGCATTAGTCAAACCAAAAGGCATGACTAACAATTCATAGAAAAACCATTCTCAGTACGGAAAGTAGTCTTGGGAATACTTTCCTCATCAACACTGAGTTGGTGAAAATCAGAGGCAAGATCAATCTGAAAGAGAACAGTAGCTCCAAGGCTAACCAATTCGAATTTGATTTCCTACTTAGAAGGTGGGAGAATGGAAATAACCAGAAAGAAAATAGATTGGAAAACAAAATAAGATAATAAATTTAAAACCATGAAAAGTTCAACTTCCATTAATAATTAATTTCATTCATTTGATTTCACTTAAGTTAAATGAATCTTAATTAATTTTTAAATCTCATTATCTCATCATCAAATCAACAATTTATAAAGTCATGAATTTGAACAATCATTTATTATATTTCATCTTTATTCATTAAATTTCATTCTTCTTTATTCCACTTAATATATCAAATCCTATATATATTAAGTGTATTTCACTTATTATAACTATTCCAATTTATTTATAATTTCTTTTAAATATCATTATACTCTAAATTATTCAATTAACCCTTTTTCTCTATTTACCTCTATTGATCCTTTATAAATAAAATTTGAGTGGTTATAATAAATGTTATACACTTAAATTTTATTTATAAAATTCTCTTTATTATGTATATTATCCAATTACTTATTCAACTTCTGAATAATTTAGGTAATTTATATTGGAATGCAAGAGAATATTATACAAATAAATTTTTCTTAACTCAATTATCCAAGCTTAAATATTTATTCAAAATTTGATTTCCTTTTATAATTGAAATTATCCTTTAAGATAAAATTTAAGAATTAAATTTTCGATTAACTTCAAACTATTTAGAAATAAATATATATATATATATACATACACAATATATATTAAATCAAATTTAAATCATATGTCTATATAATATAAGTCAAGTCATATTTAGACATTAAAATCAATTAAATTTCAAAGCAAAACTGTAGCAAAGCTATAGAATAGTCTCTTCACTTCGAAACCCGAAAATGAATGTCGATAATGCTGCAGTCATCACCGAAATTATTTTCCAGCGACAAAGAACAGAGCACTGATTTACAAATTAAAACTCCTTTGAAACAATTTCTACTAGAAATACTTTTAAATAATATATCCTTTTAAAACTTTCAAAACAAAGTTCGAAATCATCGGAAATTAAATTCTCACATTCTTGATTTAAATCCATTTAAATTTCCAAATTAATTTATAACCATGTTTAATTATTTTGATATGAAACTAAAGCCAATGATTATAAAATATATGCAAAGTTAAATATTATTTCTTAACACCCAATTCCATTAATTATCAAAATTTAGAAAATTAACCTTATACATATTATAATTATACAAAATTTATCTATCTACTAAATTTTAAAACCATATTGTGTCAGTTTGCTCTGTTCAAGTGTTTTGGAGATCCTATCAATAGCGTTGATCAGACGAACCGATCGGAAACCCAAATCAACATCAACAACTCAAACAACACAATATATAAAACATCTTTAAAATATAAAATTTTCAAATACAAGATTAATTTTCAAAATAAGGATAGGGATTCAGATTTGATGGACTCAAATCAAAGAGAACTCTGATTTGAATATAAGTTGGAGACAAAAGATAAGATGATTAAACAACAGAATTGGGAGTATGGATAAGCCTATATAAATCGCGGGTAACCTTAACCAGGTCAACCGTGACTTAATGAATAAGATCGTTGTGGATTTTCTAGGGTAAATCTATATTCGATCTCAAGAGATAGAATTCGGAATAATAAGAGATACTAGCATCTAAACCGAGGATATATAAATCTTCAGTGAATCAATGCTTTTTGTAAAGGAATTTCACCCCTTTACAAGTTATTAGAATATTGGCGGGACCGCCAATTCATTAGAAAGATTATTCGGGGTGGAGTTATAGGACACTCCAGAATCAAGAAGACACGAATAGGGCAGGACAAGAATGGACTTTGGAACCGAAGGGAACGTTCCAAAATTCAAAAAACCGAGTCAAAGAAGAAGGAATTCTGTGACGCCCCACCTCTATGCTCACGCCAGCCAAGGACACTACGGAGTAATGCCGTCAACTCGCATGAAGAATAAGGCTATTGAGGAGCGACCATCTGTGTAATTGCCTTGTGCGAGTGTCGATATGTTAGATAGAATAACATGCATTTCATTTCAAGAGAAAATCTGACATACCGATACAAACTCAAAGCTACCACACAGTGGCTAAGTGGACCTTCGGAAACAAATATAGAAATAAACATAACATAATCAGTCATAGATGTTCATATCTCAAAGGCGGAAACAGATATGAATACATAACACAAAGAAGTGTATATCAGAGTAGTGGTCGAATAAGATCCACAATATCACAAAAGAATAGATACAAGTGCTAGACAAAAGAATAAGTATGCATCATGGAGTATATATCTCAAATGTATAACAACAAAAACTACCAATCTAATGTAGTTAGGAAAAAGTCAGAAGATGATCCCAAATAAGGAGTCAAGCAGAAGCACGTGTAACATCACGGTCTCACCCGAGTATTATTTAATAAGAAAATAATAAACGGATCAGTCTTACTATAAATATCAGATAAAATGAGATAAGAGTAGAGATATAACTAAAATGTATGATAACAATAATGTCAAACAGTGACAAGTATACTTTAAATAACGAAGAAATCATACTATATCTCAAGAATCTCAAAGCACCAAAAAGAATATCATATTCTTTGTTTTATTCACCAAACCACAAATATTGACAAACATATCATTGCCAATCACATAAAGAGGTGAAACACAAATTCTAGAAATCATCAATAAGAAATCTAGAAATCACAAAGGGGGAGGCCTATCACAAACGGGAGCATGAAAACTCACCAACACGTGTATCATAAACAGAACGCTATTCCATGGTCGCTAACCATAAATATTAAGCCGAAGCTCCACAAACGGCCCGAAGACCATGAGTCGCTACCCCGCCAAATTGAACCGAAGTTCCACAGAAATGGGGTTTAGTCTCCCTCGTAGATAGGTAGACATCGCACATTGCTAGTCTAAATCATAAAATGATCATCATCGATCAATAAAAAGTGTGAATTACACTAAGCTAGTAAATATATGAGTTTAGCTTCATGTCCCATAACCACTAGCTTAACTTAAATATTTACGAACAAATTGTAGATTTCCATTCGAAAATTGTCACAAGAGTTTCAATCGAACAAGTCCAAAAATTAACCGACGAAGTAAACGCAAGCGTTTCATACCACTTGTTTTGCTAAGCCGTTTAATTGTATTTTCTCATATGAATGAGGTAAAGGTTTGTACATACTAATAGATTGGAAAACGGTTTTGAAAACAAGCTTTATATTTAAAATAGAGTTGAAATCATCTTTGTAAAAGAGTTTAAATATTTACTACTAGTATAGAAAACCTTTATATTTTAAAGTGAAAAATCACAGAAATGATTGTAGAACCAATCAATCACCAAAATCCACGTTCGAAGACGTGAATCAAATCCAAAGAAATCGATACCAATTCCATTAAAATGGACATTCTCAAAAATCCCAAAAAAGAAGTCATCAAAGTCAATAATAAATGATAACAATAAATCGGATAATCACGAATCGATAAAAGTTGGAATCTCAAGTTAAATAGGAAAAATAGGCAAAATCAAGCAGGTCAATCGACTGGCCTTCTGTAGTCAGTCGACTGAACCAGAACCCGAGAGTTTTCAGACCCTGTAGTTAGTCGACTGACTGCAGGGGGCCAGTCGACTGGCTGTAGCTGAAACTGTTTTCCAGCCTATCAAATGGAAGAGCAAACTCTCATCATTTGTGTAACGACCCATAATTTAATCACTTTGAACATGAATAGTTAATATGTTTTTAAATGATTAAATAATGGATTTTATATCTAAAAGTATTAACCCTGCCTAATAAAACAAGAGAGAATTATTAACCTTGCCTAATAAAACAGAATAGTATAATTACTTGTCTAATAAAACAAGAAAGAATTATTAACCTTGCCTAATAAAACAAAATAGCATAATGATTATTATATTCCATATGGATGGTTGCCATTGGACCAAAATCTGGTCGAATCAGGTTATGCCATTCGGATGGTTGCCATTAGACCAAAATCTGGTCGAATCAGGTTATGCCATGTGGATGGTTGCCATTGGACCAAAATCTGGTCGAATTAGGTTATGCCATGTGGATGGTTGCCATTGGACCAAAATCTGGTCGAATCAGGTTAGGCCATAGTTGATAAGGAGAATTCCTATTGGACCAAAATGTGGTCGAATCAAATTAAGCCACAAGGATGTGTTCTATTGGACCAAAATGTGGTCGAATCAAATTAGGCCATATGGCTAGTTTCTATTGGACCAAAATCTGGTCGAATCAGGTTAGGCTATAGGAAATTACTAAAGTACCCTTCTCTTCACCTATAAATAGCCATGTCCATATCTCATTTTAATTCATTCACAAACTAAAAGAAAAGAACTAAAATTCATTATCAAAGGTGAAGTATTTCAAGTCTTCATCAAAGAAAATAGGATGTGAGTATATTCCTTATTTTCATAGTTTAGCGAGTATAACTTATTCTGTAAGTATATTCCTTATTTTCATAGTTTAGTGGGTATAACTTATTCTGTGAGTTTAATTCAATTATTTTACAGTGAGTGTAATCTTAATCTCTTTCCTTTGACTCATTCACATTTTAATAAATGTTGTGTTAACTATTGATTGTAAATTGTTAATAATAATGAGTCTGTTATTATTCTTGTTTGGTTGTTTGATTTGTGCTCGGCCAGTTTATAAGCAATAACTTTAATGTTTAGTTAAAGGGAACTTACACCACCTTTTAACTTAGGATTGACATTTAGTGACTTTTTGGTTAAAAGGAAATAACACCCCTTTTAGCTATCTCATTTGATTAAGAGGGAGCTTCACCCCTCTTGGTCGTATTCTCCTTTAAAGATGATGGGTTTAAGTTATGATTTGAATGGAAGTTTTAAATCTTTGTTTAAAGTATTTTAAAGGAGCTTCAAAATTTATATAATGATTTAAATAGGTTATTTATGGAAAGTAAGTATACCTATACTTGGCACTAAAAGCCGATGAGTAGATTGATCCTCTATCTGTGAGACCTGGAACCGAAGTGTCTAGGCAAGGCTAGGAGCAACCAGTGACCTGACTTACCTGGCTTTGTTTCTGGGCGAGGGGTAGAGTAAGTCGAGAATATCGGAAACGTGACAAGTGTAGGAGATTTGATTTCCATAAATGATCTTTATAATTATTATGGAAAACATTCGCATTTCTTATAGATAATTGTTTTTGACCCATCTAAGTATGCTTTTGAAATATGAAATCCATCCAAATGTTTTGTGAATATACATACCGATGGGATAAGTATATGAATATTTTCCAAGCATTGAAAAAGTATAAGATTTAATTTCCATATACGGTCATTTTGTTATCCCCGATAGTTGATATCTTGACTATCAATTTCGATACCCTTCTTCCTTTTGTTTTTGTTTCGTCAATCTAAGACGATTTGTTGCTCATTTAGAGTATTGATATCCTTTATCGGAAATGACTAAATAAAGAGCGAGTGGGGGCCAAGCTATGTGGGGTTGCTCCCATTAGGGTATTTTCACATCCACTCTAGATTGGTTTCGGTTGTATGCGCACGGAGATGTGAAATACTCGGATACTCGGTAAGGTTGGCGGGGTCCGGCTTGGAGGTTTCCGAGAGCCATCGTAGTTCTCAAGTATATTTTCTAGAGGTATACTTTCGGTAAGGGGGGCGCACCCTCCTAGTCATTGTTGGAAAAATTCCTTTTCCTTATTTTCGATTCAAATCTTTGGGTTGATTCTTTCTTAATTACATCGGGAAGCGTCTTGCGCTCTTCGCGATGTTTAATTATTTGTGTCCATTCTTTTATGCTTGGATGTTGTCCTTTTGAGGGGAAACCCGTTCTGCATTTTTGCGACGTGGTCTCACCGGTTATTTTGTGTGTTTTTTTTTATTTGGAGTTTACTCATACCGGACTTATTGTCTGACCCGAATTGTTTGTTTTCCCTAAACTCTCGGGTACTCATTTATATTTGAGTAGTCCGAAAATGACAGGTTTCTTTGGGCTCTTTTGAAGATGGTGGACGAGAAGGAGGCTCCTTATCTATCTAGTTATTTATTTCCGCTGTTATGAGATGTTAGCTCTATGTATGTATATTTAAATACAGGTTGTTATAACTACCTAGACTGATGGTAGTACTTTTGTAGTAACTCTGATAACTCCATGTTAGGAGTATCCATATGTACTGTCTTATTTTTATGTTATATTTAACCGTTCCATTGTGAGATTATTGTTCCTTTCTTATATTTTACCCCATGACAACTCGTCTTTCAGATACTTGGGCAACGGCACATGAATACCATGGATGTATTAAGTGTCGTTCTCAAGGGTCAGAAAGGTGGGTCGTCACAGTTGGTATCAGAGCTTTGGTTGAGCGAACACCTTAGCCTGATTGGGGTACAACTCATTAGAGATAGGGTAAGTGATGGCCTAGAATGAGTTAATCTTGAGAGAGCGTATTTGTAATTTTTATAATAGTAATATTTATCCTCTAAAGTCTAGTTTTAGATCCTTTGGTGTTATTTCCTTGAACCATTTTAATCCTATTTTGTATTCTAAAGATACCTGTTATTTGTTCAGATAATAGAAAATGAATACAAGAAGAGGAGGAAGGAGAGGATCTGGAACTAGCACGGCTACCAATGGCAGGGTACCTAGAAATGCTACTATGTCAGCTGTAGATCCGGTAGAGGAAATGGTAGCGCAAGTTCAAACCCCTATGAACTTTGCAGCTTTGTGTAAGAATTTTACCACTTTGGGTGGGAAACCATTCTATGGGACTGAAGATATTCTTGGAGTGCAGATGTGGCTTCGAACTTGTGAAAGAATATTTGGAGACCTTCGGTTGGAGGATGCGGAGAAACGGCTGTTGGCATCGCGACAACTTCAAAAGTCGGCGATGGATTGGTGGGATTCAGAAACAGCTAGTACTCCAGAGGGGGAGTTTTCTTGGGCCCAATTCAAGGAAGTTTTTGAAGCACAGTTTATTCCAGAAGCTGGAAAAACTCAGTTATTTAGAAATTTCATTGACTTAAAGCAGGGTGATATGACTGTGTCGCAGTATGAGCATAAGTTCAATGCTCTGTCCCGTTTTGGACTTGGATTGATAGACACACCACTCAAGAAAAATGAAATGTTTGTGAATGGAATGCGACCTGAGTTCCATCGTGAAATGACCAATCATCTTATGGGTACATTCACTAACATTATTAGCATGGCTTTGAGGTTTGAGGCTCTTGATATTAAGGAAGGAGTCCAGAAGGGTGTAGTACCAGCAATAAGTGCCAAGCCTTTATCAGTTATACCAGTTGAAGGAAAGCCAAACTTCAAGCGTAAGTTTAAGGGAAAGAAGCAGAGTGTAGGGAAGAAACCCGAAGATGGCGCTCCAGCACAGAAGAAGCAGACCAACTTGGCCAACATTCTTTGTTTCAAGTGCAATAAGATGGGCCACTTTGCAAATCATTGCCCAATTGCCACATGTTTTAATTGCGGCCAGCCGGGACATATGAAGAATGAGTGCCCTTTTCCTAAAAAGGGATCTCAAGGACAGACTTTTACCATTGAAGAGATACCATCCACTTCTTCAGATCAAAAAGGGAAGCAAGTGTTACAAGGTACATTATCCATCTATGATATTCCTGTAAGGGTGCTATTTGATACAGGAGCTTCCCATAGTTTTATTTCTTATGATCTAATGGACAAACTAAACCTTAAATATGTTATCATAAGTAATTCTCTTTGTGTGTCAAACCCAATTGGAGGTCCGACAAATCTTGACACTGTGTGTCTAAATGTACCTATTTCTTATCGAAATCATCTCTTTCCTTTTGACTTGTTTGTTCTTGGGTTTATGGGTTTTGGAGTGTTGCTAGGAATGGATTGGTTATCTAAGTTTAAAGCTATCTTAGATTGTGGTAGAAGGCTCGTTAGAGTTAGTGATGCAGGAGATGTTGGTGTTGATATTAGTTGTGAAGAGCCTAAGAAGTTAATGAGAAGTTTTCTCTATTCACTCGAAGTAGCTAAAGCGGAGCTAGGAGATGTGCCGGTTGTTCGAGATTTCACAGATATTTTTGACGAGGTGCAAGGTTTACCTCCTCACCGTGAAGTCGAGTTCCGTATTGATTTGGTTCCGGGAACTAGACCTATTGTACAACCCTTACGAAGGATGGCTCCAAAAGAGAAGAGGGAGTTAGAAAGGCAGACATATGATTTATTGCAGAAGGGCTTGATCCGACATAGTACCTCGAGTTGGGGATCGCCAGTCGTCTTTGTTACAAAGGCGGACGGTTCTCTAAGGTTATGCGTAGACTATCGAGAGTTGAACAAAAGGACTATTAAGAATAAATATCCTTTGCCAAGGATCGACGATATGTTTGACCAACTCCACGGTGCTCGGATATTTTCTCAATTAGATCTTGCCACCGGTTTCCACCAATTAAGAGTGGCAGAGGAGAGTGTTCCCTTAACAGCTTTTCGAACTCCTGAAAATTTCTACGAGTGGTTAGTTATGCCGTTTGGATTGACTAACGCACCCGCTTATTTTGTGGACTTAATGAATCGAGTATTTCGAGATATTCTTAATAAATTTGTTCTTGTCTTTATTGATGACATTCTTATCTATTCCAAGACAGAGGAGGAACATAAATATCATCTCCGTGTCGTACTCGATACCTTAAGAAGCCATGTGTTGAAGGCTAAGTTTTCCAAGTGCCATTTTTGGAAATCCGAAGTTAGGTTTCTAGGGCATGTTATTTCGGGAGAAGGCATATCAGTGGACCCAGCTAAAGTTGTGGCGGTTCAAGACTGGAAGAAGCCCGAAAGTGCGACGGAAGTTAGAAGTTTCTTGGGATTGGCTGGTTTCTACCGTAGGTTTATCAAGGACTTCTCGAAGATTGCTTCTCATCTGACGAAGTTAACAAAGAAAGATGTTAAGTTTGTTTGGACTTCTAAGTGTGATCAAGCATTCAACGGATTGAAAGAGAAGTTGACCAGTGCTCCTGTATTAACCATTCCAAATGGGAGCGAAGGTTTAACCGTGTATACAGATGCTTGTGGAACCGGATTGGGAGCAGTTCTGATGCAGCATGGGAAAGTTATTGCCTATGCGAGTCGACATCTAAAGCCGCATGAGAAAAATTATGCTACACACGATTTGGAGCTTTTAGCTGTTGTCTTCGCACTAAAGATGTGGAGACATTATCTTTTGGGTGAAAGGTTCGAGTTATACACGGACCACAAATCCTTAAAATACCTTTTTACCCAAAAAGATTTGAATTTAAGGCAGCAGAGATGGCTGGAGTTTCTCGCTTCTTATGATCTAGAGGTTCTTTATACCCCTGGAAAAGCAAATGCCGTTGCTGATGCACTGAGTAGGAATGTAGCAATGGTTGCAAACCTAGAAGTTAAGCCAGTATTATTAGAGAGAATTGCATCCAGTCAAGAGGCAGATCCTATATTGGCTCGACTTAAGAAGGATGTTGAAGAAGGTGTTGTTTCTAGCTTTGGGATTGACCCCCGGGGCATATTGAAAATGAATGGGCGTATTTGTGTTCCAGACTTTGATGGACTTAGGCAAGAAGTGTTAGCCGAATGCCACCATTCAAAGTTATCTTTTCATCCAGGAGTGACCAAGATGTTCAAAGACATGAAGAGGGTATTCTGGTGGAAGGGGATGAAACGAGATATTTCAATCTTTGTGAGTCGTTGTGCAAACTGCCAGCAGATTAAGAGTGACCAACAGAAGACAGCTGGATTGCTTCAACCACTTGAGATCCCAAAGTGGAAGTGGGAGCAGATCTCTATGGACTTTATTGATGGGCTTCCTAAGTCAAGAAGAGGTAATGATGACATTTGGGTTATAGTTGATCGACTAACCAAGAGTGCCCATTTCATTCCAGTTAAGCTGACTAGGACTGCTACGAGTCTGGCGAGTTTGTATGTGAAGGAGATTGTGAGACTCCATGGGATTCCTCATAGTATTGTAAGTGACCGAGACCCGATATTCACTAGTAGGTTCTGGGAGGGACTGCAGAATGCTTTAGGGACTGAGCTAAGTCTAAGTACAGCTTACCATCCCCAAACAGATGGGCAGACGGAGAGAGTGAATCGGATCTTGGAAGATTTATTGCGAGCATGCATTCTAGACTTCGGGGGTTCTTGGGAAGATCATTTACCCTTAGTCGAATTCACTTATAACAACAGCTATCAAGCAAGCATTGGTATGGCCCCTTTCGAAGCTCTTTATGGTCGTCCATGTCGTTCTCCTTCGTGTTGGGTTGAATCTGGAGATAGACTTGTTCTTGGACCCGACATAATCTTAGAAGCCAATGAGAAGGTAGCTGATATTCGAAGAAAGATGAAGGAAGCGCAAGATCGGCAAAAGAGTTATGCAGATCAAAGGCGTAGGGATCTAGAGTTCTTAGTCGGGGACTTAGTATTTGTAAAAGTCTCTCCTCTGAGAAGTGTCGTGAGGTTTGGGAAGACAGGGAAGTTAGCCCCTCTATTGGCCCTTTTCCCATACTGGATCGGATTGGTAAACTTGCATATAAAGTAGAGTTACCAGATCAACTATCAGATGTGCACAACGTATTTCACGTATCTCATTTACGTAAGTATGTGCACGACTCTTCAATGATAGTAGAACCAGGACAACAAGTTGATTTGGAGGTTCAGCCTAACCTAACCATTCTTAGGCGGCCTATTCGTATTGTCGCTCGAGATATAAAGCGATTAAGGAAGAAGGCTGTGAATCTTGTTAAGGTTCAGTGGAGTGGAGATGTTAGAGATTGTACTTGGGAAACTGAGGACTATATTAGGGATTCTTATCCCGAGTTGATGTAGTTGTTGTTTGTATTTTGTTGTTTCTTTTTAGTGTACTCACCAGTTGTGTTAAAGTCACTTTCCTTGTATCTTTGTGTGGTATATATGATATCATTTGGGTTCTTTGATATCTAGAGTTTATCCGATTAATTTCGAGGACGAAATTTCCTTTAAGGAGGGGAGGATGTAACGACCCATAATTTAATCACTTTGAACATGAATAGTTAATATGTTTTTAAATGATTAAATAATGGATTTTATATCTAAAAGTATTAACCCTGCCTAATAAAACAAGAGAGAATTATTAACCTTGCCTAATAAAACAGAATAGTATAATTACTTGTCTAATAAAACAAGAAAGAATTATTAACCTTGCATAATAAAACAAAATAGCATAATGATTATTATATTCCATATGGATGGTTGCCATTGGACCAAAATCTGGTCGAATCAGGTTATGCCATTCGGATGGTTGCCATTGGACCAAAATCTGGTCGAATCAGGTTATGCCATGTGGATGGTTGCCATTGGACCAAAATCTGGTCGAATTAGGTTATGCCATGTGGATGGTTGCCATTGGACCAAAATCTGGTCGAATCAGGTTAGGCCATAGTTGATAAGGAGAATTCCTATTGGACCAAAATGTGGTCGAATCAAATTAAGCCACAAGGATGTGTTCTATTGGACCAAAATGTGGTCGAATCAAATTAGGCCATATGGCTAGTTTCTATTGGACCAAAATCTGGTCGAATCAGGTTAGGCTATAGGAAATTACTAAAGTACCCTTCTCTTCACCTATAAATAGCCATGTCCATATCTCATTTTAATTCATTCACAAACTAAAAGAAAAGAACTAAAATTCATTATCAAAGGTGAAGTATTTCAAGTCTTCATCAAAGAAAATAGGATGTGAGTATATTCCTTATTTTCATAGTTTAGCGAGTATAACTTATTCTGTAAGTATATTCCTTATTTTCATAGTTTAGTGGGTATAACTTATTCTGTGAGTTTAATTCAATTATTTTACAGTGAGTGTAATCTTAATCTCTTTCCTTTGACTCATTCACATTTTAATAAATGTTGTGTTAACTATTGATTGTAAATTGTTAATAATAATGAGTCTGTTATTATTCTTGTTTGGTTGTTTGATTTGTGCTCGGCCAGTTTATAAGCAATAACTTTAATGTTTAGTTAAAGGGAACTTACACCACCTTTTAACTTAGGATTGACATTTAGTGACTTTTTGGTTAAAAGGAAATAACACCCCTTTTAGCTATCTCATTTGATTAAGAGGGAGCTTCACCCCTCTTGGTCGTATTCTCCTTTAAAGATGATGGGTTTAAGTTATGATTTGAATGGAAGTTTTAAATCTTTGTTTAAAGTATTTTAAAGGAGCTTCAAAATTTATATAATGATTTAAATAGGTTATTTATGGAAAGTAAGTATACCTATACTTGGCACTAAAAGCCGATGAGTAGATTGATCCTCTATCTGTGAGACCTGGAACCGAAGTGTCTAGGCAAGGCTAGGAGCAACCAGTGCCCTGACTTACCTGGCTTTGTTTCTGGGCGAGGGGTAGAGTAAGTCGAGAATATCGGAAACGTGACAAGTGTAGGAGATTTGATTTCCATAAATGATCTTTATAATTATTATGGAAAACATTCGCATTTCTTATAGATAATTGTTTTTGACCCATCTAAGTATGCTTTTGAAATATGAAATCCATCCAAATGTTTTGTGAATATACATACCGATGGGATAAGTATATGAATATTTTCCAAGCATTGAAAAAGTATAAGATTTAATTTCCATATACGGTCATTTTGTTATCCCCGATAGTTGATATCTTGACTATCAATTTCGATACCCTTCTTCCTTTTGTTTTTGTTTCGTCAATCTAAGACGATTTGTTGCTCATTTAGAGTATTGATATCCTTTATCGGAAATGACTAAATAAAGAGCGAGTGGGGGCCAAGCTATGTGGGGTTGCTCCCATTAGGGTATTTTCACATCCACTCTAGATTGGTTTCGGTTGTATGCGCACGGAGATGTGAAATACTCGGATACTCGGTAAGGTTGGCGGGGTCCGGCTTGGAGGTTTCCGAGAGCCATCGTAGTTCTCAAGTATATTTTCTAGAGGTATACTTTCGGTAAGGGGGGCGCACCCTCCTAGTCATTGTTGGAAAAATTCCTTTTCCTTATTTTCGATTCAAATCTTTGGGTTGATTCTTTCTTAATTGCATCGGGAAGCGTCTTGCGCTCTTCGCGATGTTTAATTATTTGTGTCCATTCTTTTATGCTTGGATGTTGTCCTTTTGAGGGGAAACCCGTTCTGCATTTTTGCGACGTGGTCTCACCGGTTATTTTGTGTGTTTTTTTTTATTTGGAGTTTACTCATACCGGACTTATTGTCTGACCCGAATTGTTTGTTTTCCCTAAACTCTCGGGTACTCATTTATATTTGAGTAGTCCGAAAATGACAGGTTTCTTTGGGCTCTTTTGAAGATGGTGGACGAGAAGGAGGCTCCTTATCTATCTAGTTATTTATTTCCGCTGTTATGAGATGTTAGCTCTATGTATGTATATTTAAATACAGGTTGTTATAACTACCTAGACTGATGGTAGTACTTTTGTAGTAACTCTGATAACTCCATGTTAGGAGTATCCATATGTACTGTCTTATTTTTATGTTATATTTAACCGTTCCATTGTGAGATTATTGTTCCTTTCTTATATTTTACCCCATGACAACTCGTCTTTCAGATACTTGGGCAACGGCGCATGAATACCATGGATGTATTAAGTGTCATTCTCAAGGGTCAGAAAGGTGGGTCGTCACAATTTGCAACTGGTCGAGCATTGGACTTTAGGGGCTTTTGCCAATCGACATCCCAGCCCTTTAGGCTCTCCGATTCACCACCAAAATCATGTTCACAAATCAAAGCTAGGATTTTCAAAGTTTTGACTTCAAAACACCAAAAATTGAAATGTTCACCAAATCAATCCAAATCAAAATCAAATGAACATGAACAAGTGTTAGGAATTCATACCTAACATCAAAGGTAGTTATAGACATAGATGTGAGATAAAAATCTCACCTTTAAATCCAAAAACGATGAAGGAGAAGCTTGAAAGCAAAGGAAGATCAACTACACTTCAAATCCAACCCTAGAAGCTTGAACCTAAGCTCAAAAGAAGAACATTTCCTAAGTTAGGTTTAGGAAATTTCCGAAATTAAAGAGAGAATGAGTTGGAGAAGATGAAGAGGAGGCTTACCAAAGCTTTTCCAAGAGTTTGGAGCAAGACTTGAGTTTGCAAATGGAATCTAAGGCTTGGAATTTCTAATTCCTGTACTCTTCCCTCATTTTCAGTTTTGCTTGAGTGTTTGTAAAAATGAAATAACTGAATGGATGAAGGGGGATGAGTTAGGGTAATAGAATGAGTTTGGGTAAAACCCAAGCCCAAAAGCCCACTTAGAAAATAGCAAAATTCAACTTACTCCAAACATATCGATGTTTATACTCAAAAAAGTTGTAAATGCCATTTTGGACTCAATGGAGGTGGTTTCGAGTCCCAATTCGACTATTTACAAAAAGTATCTTTTCGGACTTCAATCCGATTAACGATTCTATATTTAAATAAAACATTTAAATATTTAATTGTAAATATACAGGTTGTTACAGACCCCCTCCTTAAAGAAATCGTGTCCTCGCAATATTTAAGAATTAAGCAAGAAGTAACAATAATAAAAGTATATCAACACAAAAAGAAGAAATTTGAAATAAAAAGTTCACCTTAAGGAGCATGAGAGAGCAAGTCCGGATGTGTTCGCTCGATGAATTCTCTGGATTCCCAAGAGCAATCCTTAGGATTTGAGGACCATTGAACTTTCACAAGAGGAACATCTTTATTTCGAAGGTGTTTAACCTCCGAAGCAATGATACAAATGGGATGTTGCTCATAAGTCAAATTAGGTGAAACTTCAACTTCTTCAATAACACCGAGCTCAAGAATAGAATCAGAATCTCGAAGGCATTTCCGTAATTGAGAAACGTGGAACACGTCATGAATGGCAGAAAACTGAGCCGGTAATAAAAGGCGATAAGCCACGGAACCAATGTGTTCGGTGATGGGAAATGGGCCAATATAACGAGGTGCTAATTTTCCCGATCGACTGAAACGCACAACACCCTTCATAGGTGAAACACGAATAAACAGAAAATCTCCCACAGAAAATTCTAATTTCCTTCTTCGATTATCGGCATAGGATTTTTGTCTACTCCGAGCTTCTTTCATCCTATGACGAATAAGGTCAATCTTTTCTGTGGCATCACGAATAAAATCTGGACCTAAAACCAGCTTCTCACCGGCTTCAAGCCAACATGAAGGAGATCGCCATGGCCTTCCGTATAGTGCCTCGAAAGGCGCCATACTAATACTAGATTGGAAGCTATTATTATAGGAAAATTCAAAAAGAAAAATATGATCTTCCCAACTTCCACCAAAATCTAGAACACATGCACAAAGAAGATCTTCAAGAGTTTGATTCACACGCTCGGTTTTCCCATCGGACTGAGGATGATAAGCGGTGCTAAAATTGAGCTTCGTTCCCAAAGCATTTTGAAGACCTTTCCAAAATCCACTAGTGAACAATGGATCACGATCGCTAACAATAGAAGTAGGGACTCCATGCAATCTAACAATTTCCTTGATGAAAAGTTTGGCCAAAATAGGTACGGTACGATTGGACCGAACGGGAATAAAATGGGCGGATTTTGTAAGTCTATCTACTATCACCCATAGGCTATCATGACCCGAACGAGAACGGGGAAGACCGTCAATAAAGTCCATGGAAATTTGATCCCACTTCCATATTGGAATTTCCAAAGGTTGCAATAACCCATCGAGCTTTCGATGCTCGGCCTTAACGAGATGGCAAGTCATGCAATGCTTAACAAAGTTAGCAATATCTCATTCCATCCCAATAGTAAAGTCGCTTCATATCCGCATACATTTTACTACTACCGGGATAAATGGTAAATTTAGAACGATGAGAATCTTCTAATATATCTTTACGAAGATCAATAATATTTGGCACAATAAGTCTACCAAATTTTCAAATACCGCCACGAGCATCAATATCAAAGTCTTTCAAACCTTCAATATCAATTTTGTCCTTACAACTTTGGCTAAGAAGAACCAATTCGGGATCATTCTTTCGAGCTTCAAGAATGCGGTCTAAAAGAGAGGGATGAGCCTCAAGGATACACAAAACAAGAGATGAACATAAATCGGATTCACGATCTCAAATCTCACAAGTGGACAAAGTCTCGAGATCATTCCACTCGGATATCATCATAGAAACAACCGCTTGTTGCTTACGACTAAGGGCATCGGCAACAAGATTCCCCTTTCCGAGAGTATAGAGAATATCAAGATCATAAGACGCAAGGAACTCAAGCCAACGTTGTTGACGCAAGTTAAGTTCCTTTTGAGAAAATAAATACTTCAAAGATTTATGATAGGTGTAGAGAACAAATTTCTCTCCCAAAAGATAATGACGCCAAATTCTAAGGGCAAAAACAATAGCCGCGAACTCTAAATCATGAGTGGCATATCTAGTCTCGGCAGGTTTTAATTGCTTAGAAGCATAAGCAATAACACGTTCCCTTTGCATGAGAACGGCTCCCAAACCAACACGACTAGCATCGGTATAAACAATAAAATCTTGGTTCCCATTGGGAATCACAAGAATAGGAGCATCGGAAAGGAGTCTTTTAGTTTCTGAAAAGCAGCTTCATATTTGTCTGACCAAATGTATTTAACTCCCTTCTTTGTCAAATTAGTAAGAGGTACGGAAATCTTAGAAAAGTCTTTTATGAACCGACGGTAATAGCCCGCCATTTCGAGGAAGCTACGAATTTCCATCACACTCTCCGGTTTCTTCCAATTTTGAATCGCTTCAATCTTTGAAGGATCCACGGAAATTCCGGATTCGAAAATGATATGTCCCAAAAATTTCACACGAGATTGCCAAAAGTGGCATTTAGAAAATTTTGCTTTCAATTGGTTACTCTTAAGAGTTTCCAGCATAATCCGAAGATGTTTTTCATGCTCCTCTTCGGTTTTAGAATAAATAAGAAAATCAATTATAAAGATGAGAACAAATCGATCGAGGAAGTCTTTGAAAACTCGATTCATAAGGTCAACGAAATAAGTTGGAGCATTCGTCAAACCAAATGGCATAACAAGCCATTCATAAGATCCATAACGAGTACGGAACGATGTCAAAGGAATGTTATCCTCTGTAATACGGAGCTGATGAAAACCGGCTGCTAAGTCTAACTGTGAAAAGACTTTAGCACCACTAAGTTGATCGAATAAATCATCAATCCACGGTAAGGGATATTTATTCTTGATGGTGAGATCATTAAGCTTGTGGTAGTCAATGCAAAGCCTAAGTGTACCATCAGATTACTTCACAAAAATAGCCGAAGCTCCCCATGGAGAGGAACTAGATCGAACAAATTGCTTCGCTTCCAATTAGGATAATTATTTGCGCATCTTCTCATTTTCTTTATTAGACATACGATAAGGAGGACGAGTAATAGGTAGAGCTCCAGGGATTAGATTAATTCTAAACTCAATTGTTCGCTTAGGCGGTAATCCTAAAACGGGCACAAATATGTCGGGAAATTCACAAATAATGTGAATGAGAGAAATAACATCTTCCTCGTCATCATTATCATCGTCATGAGGATTGAGAGAATATAAGGATGATTTCGAATTGGAATCTGAATCTTTCAGAACAAGAGAAATCTGCTTAACAGATTGAGGATGCCGAAGATATATAGTCCGTACAGGATATAGAATGTGGGCTTCATAACGGTTAAGCCAATCCATTCCCAAAATCATTCCGAAACCAAGGTAACGCATAACATGCAAATTGGCACGGAAAGAGTAATCACACAAAATAATTTCGACATCTTTACATAATAAACTGAGTGTTGCGGATCCCCCAACCGGATTCGCAATCCTCAAAGAAGTCATCAAGCCAATAACATTCAAAGACAAAGCATCAACAAGTTCTTTTGATATAAAAGAGTGAGATGCACCCGTATCAAAAAGAACTCGAATAGGAAGATCACGAAATATAATAATGCCATCAAGGATAGAATGAGAAATACCTTGACCACGAGAAGTGTTAGCAGGGGCTTGTACAACATTTAGCTTGCCCTCCTTCTTGCTTTGAAGTTTGGGACACAAAGATATAGTATGACCCGAACTCTTGCAATAGCGGCAGAAAAGAGGTTTCGGGCACTTGTTTACATAATGGTCCTTAGAACCACAATTGTAACATTCTCCACGACGAGGGGTAGGAGTATTTGCTACCGGTGTTGCTTGATTTCCCTTCTTGTTGGGATTAGGCTTGAATTTAAAAGGTCTCTTCTTGTTGATATTTGGCTTGACCTCAGCATCACTATCTTTATCAGCCTCTTCGAGTCGAAGAGCGATATCAACAAGTTGATCAAAAGAAACTTCTAATTTCAGAAGTAATGGCTTTTTGAGGCTCTTGTTCAAGCCATACACAAATTTCTGATTTTTCTTCAATGGGGTATTAATGTACTCGACCCCATATTTGGAAAGAGATTCGAAAGAAGCGACGTAGTCGGTCACGGAAGATTCACCTTGAACAAGGTCGATAAAGCGTCGGGCTAGAGATACTTTCTCAGCCTCCGGCACGAATTTCAACTCGAACCTTTCTCGGAATTGCTCCCAAGTAAGGTCTGCTTCAATAATTTCAGAGATCAAAAGCTCGTACCAGTCTAATGCTCTTTCTTGGAGCATACTAGAAGCCACTTGGACTCGATGAAGATCAATAAGATTCATGCGAGAAAAGATGCGGTCGCATATTCGAAGCCAAGCCAGGACTTCTATAATGCATTCGGAACCTTTGAATGGCTTTCCACCCAAATTGGTGTAATCGCTACACAAGCATGCAAACCCAGATTTAGGATGGGTGGGCTCAGAAATAGGTCCGGCAGCTTGAGCATTTCTCACAAGGTCTAGAAGTTGCTGAGCAGACATGAATACTCCATCCTAGGGAGTAGCACTAGATTGACCAGCGCTGGGACGGCCAGGTCTGACCATTTCTCTTCTCTAAGAAAGAAAGAAAGAAAGAAGAGGAAAAATGTTATTCACAAAATGAATATCAAACAAAGTTGATAGGTAAAACAAGGTATCATAAAAAGAAATAGGATAGAATGGTACGAAGACTCGAATTAAATCATATGGCATGATTCCTAAGATAGACTTAGGACAATGATCCTTGCTAGATTATTTTACATTGTTCCGAAGTTTGGCTCCGATACCAAGCTGTGACGCCCCACCTCTATGCTCACGCCAGCCATGGACACTACGGAGTAATGCCGTCAACTCGCGCAAAGAATAAGGCTGTTGAGGAGCGACCATCTGTGTAATTGCCTTATGCGAGTGCCGATATGTCAAATAGAATAACATGCATTTCATTTCAAGAGGAAATCCGACATATCGATACAAACTCAAAGCTACCACACAGTGGCTAAGTGGACCTTCGAAAACAAATATAGAAATAAACATAACATAATCAGTCACAAATGTTCATATCTCAAAGGCGGAAACAGATATGAATACATAACACAAAGAAGTGTACATCAGAGTAGTGGTCAAATAAGATCCACAATATCACAAAAGAATAGATACAAGTGCTAGACAAAAGAATAAGTATACATCATGGAGTATATATCTCAAATGTATAACAACAAAAACTACCAATCTAATGTAGTTAGGCAAAAGTCAGAAGATGATCCCAAATAAGGAGTCAAGCAGAAGCACCTGTAACATCTCGGTCTGACCCAAGTATTATTTAATAAGAAAATAATAAACGGATCAGTCTTACTATAAATATCAGATAAAATGAGATAAGAGTAGAGATATAACTAAAACGTATGATAACAATAATGTCAAACAGTGACAAGTATACTTTAAATAATGAAGAAATCATATTATATCTCAAGAATCTCAAAGCACCAAAAAGAATATCATATTCTTTGTTTTATTCACCAAACCACAAATATTGACAAATATATCATTGCCAATCACATAAAGAGGTGAAACACAAATTCTAGAAATCAGCAATAAGAAATCCAGAAATCACAAAGGGGGAGGCCTATCACAAACGAGCATGAAAACTCACCAACACGTGTATCACAAACGGAACGCTATTCCATGGTCGCTAACCATAAATATTGAGCCGAAGCTCCACAAACGGCCTGAAGACCACGGGTCGCTACCCCGCCAAATTGAACTGAAGTTCCACAGAAACGGGGTTTAGACTCCCTCGCAGACAAATAGACATCGCACATCGCTAGTCTAAATCATAAAATGATCATCATTGATCAATAAAAAGTGTGAATTACACTAAGCTAGTAAATATATGAGTTTAGCTTCATGTCCCATAACCACTAGCTTAACTTAAATATTTACGAACAAATTGTAGATTTCCACTCAAAAATTGTCACAAGAGTTTCAATCGAACAAGTCCAAAAATTAACCAACGAAGTAAACGCAAGCGTTTCATACCACTTGTTTTGCTAAGCCGTTTAATTGTATTTTCTCTTACGAATGAGGTAAAGGTTTGTACATACTAATAGATTGGACAACAATTTTGAAAACAAGCTTTATATTTAAAATAGAGTTGAAATCATCTTTGTAAAAGAGTTTAAATATTTACTACTAGTATAGAAAACCTTTATATTTTAAAGTGACAAATCACATAAATGTTTGTAGAAACAATCAATCACCAAAATCCACGTTCGAAGACGTGAATCAAATCCAAAGAAATCGATACCAATTCCATTAAAATGGACATTCTCAAAAATCCCGAAAAAGAAGTCATCAAAGTCAATAATAAATGATAACAATAAATCGGATAATCACGAATCGATAAAAGTTGGAATCTCAAGTTAAATAGGCAAAATAGGCAAAATCAAGCAGGTCAGCAGTCAACTGAACCAGAACCCGAGAGTTTTCAGACCCTGCAGTCAGTCGACTGACTCCAGGGGCCAGTCGACTGGCTGTAGCTAAAACTGTTTTCCAGCCTATCAAATTGAAGAGCAAACTCTCACCATTTGCAACCGATCGAGCATTGGACTTTAGGGGCTTTTGCCAATCGACATCCCAGCCCTTTAGGCTCTCCGATTCACCACCAAAAACATGTTCACAAATCAAAGCTAGGATTTTCAAAGTTTTGACTTCAAAACACCAAAAATTGAAATGTTCACCAAATCAATCCAAATTAAAATCAAATGAACATGAACAAGTGTTAGGAATTCATACCTAACATCAAAGGTAGTTATAGACATAGATGTGAGATAAAAATCTCACCTTTAAATCCAAAAACGATGAAGGAGAAGCTTGAAATCAAAGGAAGATCAACTACACTTCAACTCCAACCCTAGAAGCTTGAATCTAAGCTTAAAAGAAGAACATTTCCTAAGTTAGGTTTAGGAAATTTCTGAAATTAAAGAGAGAATGAGTTGGAGAAGATGAAGAGGAGGCTTACCAAAGCTTTTCCAAGAGTTTGGAGCAAGACTTGAGTTTGCAAATGGAATCTAAGGCTTGGAATTTCTAATTCCTATACTCTTCCCCCATTTTCAGTTTTTCTTGAGTGTTTGTAAAAATGAAATAAGTGAATGGATGAAGGGGGCTGAGTTAGGGTAATAGAATGAGTTTGGGTGAAACCCAAACCCAAAAGCCCACTTAGAAAATAGCAAAATTCAACTTACTCCAAACATATCGATGTTTATACTCAAAAAAGTTGTAAATGCCATTTTGGACTCAATGGAGGTAGTCTCGAGTCCCAATTCGATTGTTTACAAAAGTAGCTTTTCGGACTTCAATCCGATTAACGATTCTATATTTAAATAAAACATTTAAATATTTAATCGTAAATATACGGGTTGTTGCAAATTCAAGCTCGAACGAAAGTGATTCTATAATTGAATTTTACTCTTTATGCTGAGTTTTGCCTAAAATCATAGCTCTGATACCAATTGTAACGACCCGATATTTTAGACCATTCAAATCGACAATAAACCACACATGTTTGACTTGAATAATTCAAAATACCGAATTGTTAATTTATATTTGGCAAACTCATCATATACAGTAAATAAATAATCACATATCACAGACACAGAGTAATATAATGCAGCGGAAACAAAGAAATAGTAGTTCATGAAGCTACTATATAAATACATCAGAGTTAATTAAGATACAATAGGAATACCAAGATACAACATGAGTAACAGTATGATAATCAGGTACAACTCAGAATACAGCTGGAATCAACCGGATAACAAAATGAATAGATATCTGGTTCTTCAAAGCAAAACTCTAGCACCAAAGGTGAGTCTCTAATGTTGTATCACTCAGTCTGCCCCGAGCATAAAGCAAAAACACAAAACACTCGAGTTAGGACATACATACTTATACAATGTAAACCAACTCAAGTGAACTGTAATAAAGGTACAAGTAACTTAAAGAATACTTGGGATCGCCCATTCTTTAAGGATCCATTAAACTATTTACTATGTAGTAATATTCGCTATTGTAATAATGCCTAATCATAAAATAAACATACTTTTAAATAGCGTTAAGGCTTTACATTTTCCACCTTAACACGTAAAATGCCAATAGTCTACACAGTACCTTCATACCTCGAAAGGCTATGAGAAGATACTCCATAGGTACGACACAAATAGAAACTCGTAGTAAAGCTCGATATGGTAGGTGACATGGCACACAAGGCAATGCCAGGGTAGATATACCAATTACGCACACAGACTGATGGAAACGCATAGCAGCCACTACCGCTCCACCTCGGACAACACTCCCAAATCAAGTGGTGCACCCAAACAATCACAAAGTAATAGAATGGTATCGAAGAAGTGCGTCCGATCAGAGGTGCTACCTCATTGGCCCGAGATCGCTCATGTTTTAGCCACCTTATGCCAAATCACGGGAGTTGGGTCCACGCATATACCTTTTGGATCGTCGCCACCATCCTACTTCATTCTGGAAACTCCACCGCGTACACAATTGTTAAAGTGGTTGTAACAACCCGCATATTTTACGATTGTATATTTAAATATTTTATTTAAATGTAGAATCGTTAATCGGATTAAAGTCCGAAAAGCTACTTTTTGTAAAAAGTCGAATTGGGACTCGAGTGTTAGTCCATGAGATGATGGTTTTGATGACAACAACCTTAAAATAGATTATAAAATATAAATACTAACATTACAAGTTTAGATATATATGTATATGCAGGATCTAACCATGCAGGTATCAAGAATGAAGACTGTACAGTATAGAGATTCAAGA
The DNA here is from genome assembly GCA_030737815.1 of Allium fistulosum. NCBI lineage: Eukaryota > Viridiplantae > Streptophyta > Magnoliopsida > Asparagales > Amaryllidaceae > Allium > Allium fistulosum. Next base: position 97,808,179 of record CM060906.1, on the reverse strand, counting down.
TATAGAGATAGAAGACTCATGAGTATCAAGATTATCAAGATTATCAAGATTATCAAAAGTTCAAGATTTCAAGGATAAGTTTGTTTTATTAAGAATATTTGTTAAAACTCGTAGAAAAGCACTGGCATCTTAATATCCAATTTATTCGTGGAATGGAATCCACTTCGAGCCCGTTAAAGGGATGGAACCCTAAGTAGGATGGAACCTACGAAAATCTAATGGGACATTGTTTTGTATCCACTAATCTTAATTCAAAATGATTTTTCAAAATTATCTTGTTTTCGAAATGATTTCAAAACTTTCCTTTTAAAAAGATTCAAAACTCTCTATTCCGTTTTAAAAATAATTTTAGCCTCAAAACATCTTTATTTTAAGAGTCAATTTTTTTTGCTGATTTTAAACTATCTTTTCAAATAATATATTTAGCTTTTAAATTATTTATACTTTGATTTAAATTATAGTTAAATAATATATATATATTGTTCTTTATATTTACTTATGAATTTCAACTATATTCAAGTATATTTATAAAGTTTTAAATAGTTTTTATATAAGATTAATATTATTTTTATAGAAATTCAAAACATCAATTTTGGCTGAGGGATGTCGACATGCCCTAGTACCTCATGTCGACATAGTGTCAGTTGAGTTCAAAATTCAAATTTCAAAAGAAGTGTCTATTCGCCATAACTCTTTATGAATGGTCATGGCTGTTGATCTTCTATAAATAGGGGTCAGTTTTAACGAATTTTTAATCACTTTTTTCTGGTTTTCACTTCTCTTCTTCTTCCACATTTCTTAATACAAAATCATACCATTACTCTGCCGAAATCAACATCGAATCATACTCGATTATTTATGGTTTTGATTCTCTCCACTATCTCTACAAGATTCAAGTGCTAATATGAGTTATAGACTTTTTGTAATCAATTAAGCGAGAAAAGGTGTAATTGTAGCCCTGGAAATCAATTGGGTGAACTTGTTGCCCCGGAAATCAAGTATCTCTACCCAGAGGATTGTGATTCTGGAGGGTGTACCTCGTAGCCTTGAAGCCGAGGGTTGTAATTGTTGAATTGAGTTTGAAAGAAAATCCGTACTTGGTTATGCGGGACTGGATGTAGGGTAACTCCGAACCAGTATAAAATCTGGTGTGTTCTTTCCTTTACTGCTTTTACTTTATATTTGCATCTGTGTTTGATTCTGTGTTCATATCTATGTCTAATTAGTGTATACATTGTTAACAAATTAAGATAATCTCTAAAAGATTAACAAATTTCTTAAAACACTATTCACCCCCCCCCCCTCTAGTGTTAATTCTAGGCTTAAGATCCTTAATCTTCATTTCTCACATTTGGTATCAGAGCCTTATTTTCAAAAGTTTCATTATCTGAATTTTGAAAATTTTCAAAATAGCTACTAACACTAGTACTGCTATTACCACCAACATTAGTTCATTTGTAGAAGGTCAGTCTACTGCCAGACCACCACTTTTTAATGGCAGTAACTATGCATATTGGGCATGTAGGATGAAAATATATTTAAAATCTGTAGGATTAGATACTTGGAATATCACACATACTGAATATTCTGAACCAACAACTAATTTTGCACAGTGGACCACTGAGCAAAAGACTGTTGCACAAAATAATTCTAAAGCAATGAATATTCTATTTTGTTCACTTGAAAGAAATGAATTTAATAGAGTGTCAGTTTGTAAGTCTGCATATGAAATCTGGAAAACTTTGCAAGTAACTCACGAAGGAACAAGCAAAGTTAAACAGACCAAAATTTCCATGCTCACAAATCAGTTTCGGTTATTTAAAATGAATACTAATGAGTCTATTTCAGATATGTATAGTCGATTTCAAGATATTGTGCATTCATTAATATCTTTGGGAAAGGAATTTTCGGAAGAAGATCAAGTCAGAAAATTTTTAAATTCTCTCACTCCAGAATGGGATCAAAAGACACTTGCAATTGAAGAGGCAAATGACATCAGTACTTTAAAGATAGAAGAATTGATTGGAAATCAAATGTCGTTTGAAGTTCAAATGATCGGGAGAAGAGAAAGCAAAGCATCTGAAAAGAAATCAATGGCATTCAATGCATTAATCGACGGGTCAGACTCAAACAGTGATAATGATGAAGAGATAGCATTTATGACTAGAAATTTTAGGAAATTCCTGAAATACAGAAAGATGAATAGTTCCAAGAGAAACAACTTTAAGAATTCCGGTAATCAGACTACAGTACCAAACTTTATCAAATGCTTCAATTGTGATGAACCAGGTCATATCAAAAGAGACTGTCCGCATCCAGATAAGCAAAACCCTCCTACAAACAATGAACCAGCAAAGAAACAGAAGCGTTCATTTACTGCTACTCTAGATGACTCAGACTCATCCTCCAGCGATGATGATCAAAAGACGGATAATTCGACTTTGTGTTTCACCGCAGTTCATGACTCCGACGAATTCAGAGAAATGGACTCAGAAAAAGGTACGCGTTTACAATACAATTGGTTGAAATTACCTGCATAGAATTAGTTGCTTGATTGTTTGATTGGTTGATTTTGAATTGATATGTTGTTTGAATTTTAAAATTTATTTTCTATTTTTTATTATTATTTTATTATTATTTTTATTATTTTTGACACATTCTGAAATATATTATAAGTACAATAATATTTATATATGTATATTAGATAACTTAAGAAAAATCATGTCATGAAAATTCAAAGGCACATGTCGACATGGCCCCTACCACGATGTCGACATGCCTACCTGAATTTGAATTTCAAATTTTGAATTCAAATGTTTGAATTTCCCTCCACCTTTTCACTTCATTTATTTCTCTGAAAAGATACTTTTTGACCAGAGAATATGTCCTTTGAAAGTCTATTTATCCACTACCTTTTATCATATCTTTTCACTTTCATTTTCAAATTCAAACTCTCTCTTCATATCTTCAAGCTCTCTACTCTCTACTCTAATGGCTTCTTCAAGCAACCCCTCAACCATGAGAATTTCCAGAAAAATCAAAGAGCAATTATTCAATGATCTGGAGGCAATTAAAGCATACATCAATTATGCTAATTATGCCAAAGTCCATCCCGAAAAATTTGCTATTTTTCAAGATTTTTCTTCGTATGAAATTGATTCTCTTTTTGCAAACAATGGTGTTTTAAGTCTTATTGACTCTTCTCAAAATGATTTTGTTTGCTATCCTAATCTTGTCAAAATCTTCTATGCTAATTTAAACCGTGGTTTTTATATTGGAAATGAGAATGAAATTTGGAGTAGTGTCAAAGGCACTCAAATTGTTTTGAATTGTGATCTTTTGGGTACCATTCTCAATTGCAAAAGCATGGGAATGGATCTTTCTAGTTTTAAAATCGATGAACATGATCGTGAGACATTTCATCATATTTTTGAAGAAGATGAAAACTTTGAATTTAAAAACCGAAATTTTCGTCCTAAAGCAAGAATTGTCAATCTTCTCTTAAAACATACTTTGACCCCAAGATCGGGAAATTTTAACAATCCTACTTCAAAAGTGTGCAAAGCACTTTTTGCTATTTTCGGAAATTATGATATCAATTGGGCGCAAGTTATTTTGGATGAACTTCGTCCTAAAAATTTTGAAATGGGAGAAAACACTTTATACCATGGAATTTATCTCACTCGGATTTTCAACTATTTTAGAGTGGATTTCAAAGGAGAAGAATTTATTTCTAGAAAAGTTTTTAATATCTCAAACATTTCTCTCATGAAAATCCCATATGTTTTCCAACCTTATGAAACCCTTACCGAAAAGGAAGAGCGTTTAGCTCATGAGGAAATGGAAGAAGAGGAAGAGGAAGAAAGAGAATAAGGGGATGAAATGGAAATAGAAGAAGAAGAAGGAGAAACATCCCTAGAAAGTATTGAATACCCATCCAATCCTACCAACAAAACTCTTCTCAAAAACCAAAAGATAATTGTGGAGAATCAACGGATTTTAAAACGATCCGTTAGTAAGAAGTTGGATAACATTTCTTCGAAGATGAACAAGTTCTTTTCAAAAGTCAGCAAGAAACTTGGACTATCTTCATCATCTTCATCTTCTAACTAGTTTTATCTTTTAGTATCTTATTTTATTTGTCTTAGTTTGTTTTATTTCGAATGTTCGTGTAGTTCATTATGATTAATCTTTGTATTATCGTAATGAAATGAAATTTCCTTTCTGTTATCTATCTTATCTCTAGAATAAATGTTAGTATATTATATAAATATATACATATACATAATTATTCACAAAATCAAAGTTGTCATAAATTTTCACTAACCCATGTCGACATCCCCTAGAAGACCATGTCGACATGTACTGGTCAGAAGTGATTATTTATTTTGAATTTGAAATTTGAATAACTACCAAATGTCTATTCATTTCAAACGAATTTCTACACCTATATATACCTTTTTCTTCCAGAAATCTTCACTGAAATTCATTTCTCATTATCTATATCCTTCATTTCTTTCTCTAATTCAATTATGGCCAATCCTATTCACAATCTATCTGAAAATCTTGAAGAAACACTCAATTCCTTCAAGAATATTCTCTCTATCATTCTCCGTAATCAGCGGCACTTAGAATTGAGTCAAATGCAGATGATCAAGGAACAAGAGAGACACTTCGATGCAATACGATGGATGGTCACCTTTCTACACAAGGATGATAATGAAGCACATCCTCCCGTTTCTCTATCTGTAGATACTGAGAATTGGGATGCCATCAAACAAGACCCTATCTTTAGAGAAGAAGGATGGGTTGATGTTCCTTGCAACATTTGATTTTCTTTCTTTGTTTTATTTGTTTGAATTAATTTGTTTGATTTAATTTGGTTTGAATTGATACTTTGTGTGGATTGATTTTATTTTGTTTGAAGTTTGGTGTGTAAAACATATATATATATACACTGAAATGAATATAGTATTTAATTAATTTATTATGCTCATAAGTATCATTATTTCTTACACTATATATTATATATTCCGTTGTATAGTTTATCAATGCAGGTATTGAAGTCCAAGAATAAGGGGGAGTTATATAGTTTGGAGTTATCTAGTTTAGAGTAAGTTTTTGTTGATGAAAAAGGGGGAGAAATAGAAAATAGGGTAGTTAGGCATAGATTAAGGGGGAGTTGTTAGTTTTAGGGGGAGTTAATAGGATAGAAGGAATATTTTATAAACAAAGGTTGTCATCATCAAAAAAGGGGAGATTGTTAGTCCATGAGATTATGGTTTTGATGACAACAACCTTAGAATAGATTATAAAATATAAATACTAACATTACAAGTTTAGATATATATGTATATGTAGGATCTAACCATGCAGGTATCAAGAATGAAGACTGTACAGTATAGAGATTCAAGATATAGAGATAAAAGACTCATGAGTATCAAGATTATCAAGATTATCAAGAGTTTAAGATTTCAAGGTTAAGTTTGTTTTATTAGGAATATTTGTCAAAACTCGTAGAAAAGCACTGGCATCTTAATATCTAATTTATTCGTGGAATGGAATCCACTTCGAGTCCGTTAAAGGGATGGAACCCTAAGTAGGATGGAACCTACAAAAATCTAGTGGGACATTGTTTTGTATCCACTAATCTTAATTCAAAATGATTTTTCAAAATTATCTTGTTTTCGAAATGATTTCAAAACTTTCCTTTTAAAAGGATTCAAAACTCTCGATTCCGTTTTTAATATAATTTTAGCCTCAAAACATCTTTATTTTAAGAGTCAATTTTTTTTTCTGATTTTAAACTATCTTTTCAAATAATATATTTAACTTTTAAATTATTTATACTTTGATTTAAATTATAGTTAAATAATATATATATATATATATTGTTCTTTATATTTACTTATGAATTTCAACTATATTCAAGTATATTTATTAAGTTTTAAATACTTTTTATATAAGATAAATATTATTTTTATATAAATTCAAAACATTAATTTTGGCTGAGGGATGTCGACATGCCCTAGTACCCCATGTCGACATAGTGTTAGTTGAGTTCAAAATTCAAATTTCAAAAGAAGTGTCTATTCGCCATAACTCTTCATGAATGGTCATGGCTGTTGATCTTCTATAAATAGGGGTCAGTTTTAACGAATTTTTAATCACTTTTTTCTGGTTTTCACTTCTCTTCTTCTTCCACATTTCTTAATACAAAATCATACCATTACTCTACCGAAATCAACATCGAATCATACTCGATTATTTCTGGTTTTGATTCTCTCCACTATCTCTACAAGATTCAAGTGCTAATATGAGTTATAGACTTTTTGTAATCAATTAAGCGAGAAAAGGTGTGATTGTAGCCCTGGAAATCAATTGTGTGAACTTGTTGCCCCAGAAATCAAGTATCTCTACCCAGAGGATTGTGATTCTGGAGGGTGTACCTCGTAGCCTTGAAACCGAGGGTTGTAATTGTTGAATTGAGTTTGAAAGAAAATCCGTACTTGGTTATGCGAGACTGGATGTAGGGTAACTCCGAACCAGTATAAAATCCGGTGTGTTCTTTCCTTTACTGCTTTTACTTTATATTTGCATCTGTGTTTGATTCTGTATTCATATCTATGTCTGATTAGTGTATACATTGTTAACAAATTAAGATAATCTCAAAAAGATTAACAAATTTCTTAAAACACTATTCACCCCCCCTCTAGTGTTAATTCTAGCCTTAAGATCCTTAATCCGCATTTCTCACATCGAGACCCCTTCCATTGAGTCCAAAACGGTGTTTGCAACCTTTTTGAGTATAAACATCGATATGTTTCGAGTAAGTTGAATTTTGACATTTTCTATTGGGTTTGGGTTTCACCCCAACTCAATCTATATCCTAGTTCAGCCCTCCCCTCTTCACTTCAATTCTATTTTCTTAAACACTCAAGCAAAACTGAAAATGGGGAGAGGAAGGAGATATTAGAAACTTCAAAGCCCTAGTTCTTCTAGCAAATTCAAATTCTTGCTCCAAATTCAAGGTGGAGCTTTGGTAAGCATCTCCTCCTTCTTCTCCAACTCATTCTCTCTTTAATTTCAGAAATTTCCTAAACCTAACTTAGGAAATGTTCTTCTTTTAAGCTTAGATTCAAGCTTCTAGGGTTGGAGTTGAAGTGTAGTTGATCTTCCTTTGCTTTCAAGCTTCTCCTTCATCGTTTTTGGATTTAAAGGTGAGATTTTTATCTCACATCTTTGTCTATAACTATCTTTGATTATTAGGTATGGATTCCTAACATCTTTACATGTTCATTTGATTTTGGTTTGGATTGATTTGGTGAACATTTCAATTTTTGGTGTTTTGAAGTCTAAAACTCTAAAAATCTTAGCTTTGATGTTTGATCATGCTTTTGGTGGTGAATCGGAGAGCCTATAGGGCTGGGTTGTCGATTGGCAAAAGCTCCTTAAGTCCATTGCTCGTCCGATCGCGAATTGGAAGAGTTTGCACTTCATTTGAATTAGCTGAAAAACAGCTTCAGTGCCAGTCAGTCGACTGACCCCCTGCAGTCAGTCGACTGGCTGTAGAAACCAGGCAAAACTGGGTCTGCCTGCAGAGAACAGAAGTCTCTATTTTCTACAGTCAGTCGACTGGCCCTCTGCAGTCAGTCGACTGACTGCAGGAAATGAAACATTCTGGTTTCTAGTTCAGTCGACTGACCTGCTTCATTTTGCCTATTTTGCCTATTTAACTTGAGATCCCAACTTTTATCGATTCATGATTATCCGATTTATTGTTATCATTTATTATTGACTTTGATGACTTCTTTTTCGAGATTTTTGAGAATGTCCATTTTAATGGAATTGGTATCGATTTCTTTGGATTTGATTCACGTCTTCGAACATGGATTTTGGTGATTGATTGTTTCTACAATCATTTCTGTGATTTGTCACTTTAAAATATAAAGGTTTTCTATACTAGTAGTAATTATTTAAACTCTTTTACAAAGATGATTTCAACTCTATTTTAAATATAAAGCTTGTTTTCAAAACCGTTTTCCAATCTATTAGTATATACAAATCTTTACCTCATTCGTATGGGAAAATCTAATTAAACGGCTTAGCAAAACAAGTGGTATGAAACGCTTGCGTTTACTTCGTCGGTTAATTTATGGACTTGTTTGATTAAAAATCTTATGACAATTTCCGAGTGGAAATTTACAATTTGTTCGTAAATATTTAAGTTAAGCTAGTGGTTATGGGACATGAAGCTAAACTCATATATTTACTGGCTTAGTGTAATTCATACTTTTTATGAATCGATGATGATCATTTTGTGATTTAGACTAGCGATGCGCGATGTCTATTTGTCTGCGAGGGAGACTAAACCCCGTTTCTATGGAACTTCGGTTCAATTTGGCGGGGTAGCGACCCGTGGTCTTCGGACCGTTTATGGAGCTTCGGCTCAATTTTTATGGTTAGCGACCATAGAATAGCATTCCATTTGTGATACACGTGTTTGGGAGTTTTCATGCTCCCGTTTGTGATAGGCCTCCCCCTTTTTGTGATTTATGGATTTCTGATTGATGATTTCTAGAATTTGGGTTTCATCAACTTTTGCGATTGGCATTAATACGTTTGTCAATATTTGTAGTTTGATGAATAAAATAAAGAATATGATATTCTTTTCGGAGCTTTGAGATTTTTGAGATATTGTATGATTTTATTGTTGTTTAAATCATATTTGTTCTAGTATGACATTATTGTTATCATACGTTCTTATTATATCTCTGCTTATATCTTATTCCTTTATCTGATATTTATAGCTAGACTGATCCATTTATTATTTTCTTATTAAATAATACTCGGGTCAGATCGAGATGTTACAGGTGCTTCTGCTTGACTCCTTATCTAGGATCATCTTCTGACTTTTGTCTAACTACATTACATTTGTAGTTTTTGTTGTTATACATTTGAGATATAGACTCCATGATGTATACCTATTCTTTTGTCTAGCACTTGTATCTATTCTTTTGTGATATTGTGTATTGTGTTTGACCACAACTCTGATGTACACTTCTTTGTGTTATATATTCATATTCGTTTCCGCCTTTGAGATATGAACATTTGTGACTGATTATGTTATGTTTATTTCTATATTTGTTTCCGAAGGTCCACTTAGCCACTGTGTGGTAGCTTTGAGTTTGTATTGGTATGTCGGATTTCCTCTTGAAATGAAATGCACGTTTTTCTATCTGACATATCGGCACTCGCACAAGGCAATTACACAGATGGTCGCTCCTCAACAGCCTTATTCTTCGCGCGAGTTGACGGCATTACTCCGTAGTATCCTTGGCTGGCGTGAGTATAGAGGTGGGGCGTCACAGTGGTTTTCGGTATCGACAGAGAGTATGTCCATATCAGATCCCGGTCTCTTTAACAACCAATCGTTATTATAACCCGTGGTTATAAATTTCAAAATAGTTTATGTTTCAAATCAAAATACATCCTTTAAACCATTTCAAAATCATATCATTTATTTCAAAATAATACATACTTTCAAACCCAAAACATATCCATTTCAAAACCAATTCAAAAATATATCATTCCATTTCAAAACTAATTCAATAATATATCATTTCTATTTCAAAAATCAAAGCAATAATATCTCGTTAAAATTCCAAAACCAAATCAATATATCATCTATTTTTCAAAAACTCAAAGCAATAATATATCATTTAAATTCCAAACTAAATCAATATATTTCTTTCAATTTATTTAACTTGAAATGTTTTTTTATATCATATTAAACCAAACCACCTTATAATGTCATATCCTTGAATCTTCAATTTCAACAAGTTTTAAATTAATATATAATTAAAGACAATCCTTAATTAAATACAATTCCAATTAATTTCATTTCTAAACCATAGTACTTTCAAAGTCATAACAATTCTGAAACCAAACTTTTTGAAACCAAAATACTTGGAAATCATAGCACTTGAAATATTGTCATTAGGACCTCATAATACTTAGAAAATCATAATACTTCTAAATTAATATTCATTACCAAAGTTATAACACTTTAAGTTCATTCATTCAATTATACCAATTTCAAACATTGTATTAACTCATAAATTTCAAAGTGGTTTATATTCAAATAAAAATAATTCATTTACACCATTTAAATATGAAGTCATTATACTTACAAATCAAATATTCAATTCCCAAAAAAAATTTAGCCTTTTCTGAGCTTATTAATTCACTTAAATACTTCAAACAATTTAAATTTCAGCTTTCGCAGCGCTTAGAAAATGCTACGGTAAGTTACAGTTGAAAACAATTCAATTCAGCAAAGACAGCATTTAAAAACTGCCGTAATAGTTCAGTTTTAGTTGAAAAATAGTTCAATTCAGAAAAGACAGCATTTACAAAACTGCTGTAATAGTTCAGGGTTCAATTTAAAGATTTTAGTTCAATTCAGCAAAGACAGCACTTTGCAAAGTGCTGTGATAGCCCTTAGTTAAATTTTAGCCTTTTTGTTCACTTCTGCAACTACAGCATTTACAAAGTGCTGCAGATTCATTTAGTTTAGATTAGTTATTATTCAGAAACGATAGCCTTTCTGAAGTGCTATTAAAAGAATTTTCGGATTTAAAAGAGAATTTCAGCAACAATTAAACTTCAATTTAAACCATTTTAACTTATAAAATTTCGTACTTTTCACTTTAAAATGGTCATTTAATTACCCTTTAATTTAAAATTTTATAAAAGAAAATTCTACAATAATTATCAAACTTTTCAACAATTCATTTATTTAATTCAAGTGTACAAATTTCTTATTCTTTACATTTTTCTTCTTTACACTTAAATTTAATTTACCCTTTCATAAATTAAACTTAATTTCCATTTTTATTTTCTTAACTTAACTTTTATTTTAAAACCAAATTTCACATTTCCAAGTCAAGTTATATTTCAAATTTCACTTTTAAGCATTCATTTAGTTAACATATTTATACATAGAAAAATCATTTCACTTTATTAAATCAATTTAAAACCAAATATAAATCAAAATATCAAAATATCAAAATTTACATTTTCAAAATACTTAAAAACTTCCTAAAAAATGTATAAAATAACCATGAGTCTGTATAATATTTTCTAACCTAGGTCAAGTTATACGGATAATATATCATTTCAATCCATAATTTACAAAGAAAAATCCGGGTTCTATCATTTCAAACCCGCAATCCCAAGTCAATAAAATATCATAAAAATCACTCAGGCCTATCATTTCAGCCCATAATGATTTTCCCTTATTCTAAAATCCGTTCGGGTATGTATCATTTCAACCCATAGTGATTCTATTCTGCAGGGAACTTGCAGTGTGATAAACAGAATAGAATAAACAGTAAAATAAAATAAAACATAACAGGTGATGTGACAAGTTAATAACAGGGTTTTACATCATAAATTTACAATCACAGGCAGGTATAGAATAAGATAATAGTTTCTACATATTCAGTTGTTGTCACTTCACATTTGCATAAGTATAAATGTCAGGTGTGATTACTCACCTTTTGAGCTGAAGTTAGCAAATCAAATGACACAAATGAAGTCCAGAAGCACGATATATCACGACTTTGGATTTGAGTGGAGAGAGCCAAGATGTTACTCTTGTATACAATAATAAAACAAAGCACTATATAAATATATTTTACATACAAATAAAGTCAACAACTTTAGTTTGCAAAACAATTGCAAAACATGAAAGATAACCAAACCTTAGAAGCAAAAGGCTTGTACAAGACAACATAGGCTTGGCCTAAATGCAAATGGGCTTGATCTCACCACACCTAGGCTCGGCCTAGGTCATGTATGCTCAGCCATGAGTCATGATACATGGCTGTGGACATGAAAATGGAAGGCAAGGGCATGAAGATGCAAAGGTATGCAAAGGGTCAAGGGATGGAAGGTTTTGGGTCAAGGGATGTAAGGTTTTGGTGAATCTAAGGCTCGGCCATGGTCACTATAGGTCAGTTCAGAGGTTGAGCTGATGGTCAGAGGTCATGGCAGCAAGTGGTGGTGGTGTTAGAGGTGGTGGCCAAGGCTAAACATGAAGGTGATGGTGGAAATGGCTTGGCTAGGCATTGTTTTGGAGTTTTGCAATGTTTTTGTGGTGTTTGCATCATTTGGTTGCCATGGCCTGATCTGGTCAGAGGAGAGGGAAGGTCAGGCCGTGGATTAGGTGGGGAAGAGGAGGAGGTGGTGGTCGGTGGAGGAAGTGGTGGTGAAGGCCGAGCAACTTGAAGAAGATTCAAGGCAAAACAAGTGGAAAAAAAGGAAGAAAAGAGAGAGAAAGGAAGGCCATTGCTCACAATTTTCCTTGGCCATGAGAAATGAAATTGGAAGCAAGTTTTCACATGAAAAAAATGAAGGAAGTGTAAGGCCAGCAAGAGAAAAGGAAAAGGCAAAGCAAGCGAAGAGACAAGGCAATGAAAGGTCATAAGCAAATGAAGAGTCAAAAGCAAATGAAGAGGCTGTCTCTTGGAATTTCCAAATTTATTTATACAAAATAAACAAAATAAAACTCAGTAAATAAAAGTAAAACAAAACAAAATAAAGTGAAAAAGAAAATAAATAATTTGTTTTTGGAAAATAGAAAAATAAATAAAGAAAATAGCTTATTATATTGAGACCAACTTTAAAATTTGCAAACAAAATGCACTTAACTTTGGAAATATATATCTATACTTCTAATCCAATAAAAAGTCAAGTAAAATAAAATAAATGCTGAACAAAATAAAGTGTAAATGAAAATAAAATGAATCCTTAAGAATATAAAAAGATAAATAAGAATTACTTTAATTAATTGAAACTAGAAATTAAAAATTGTAAACAAAAGACAACTGACACTAGAAAATTTCAATTACACTATTAAAATGTTTTAAAACTAAAATAGATACATAACATCATGTTACACTTGTAAACATACATTAGAACATGACATAACAAACAAAAATATTATTTATATAAAATTAAAATAACAATTTTGTTAAATACAACAAATTACATCCAATAGTGTAAAAGGCATAACTTTCATAATATTAATCAGATTTTAACGAAACGAAAAGCAGTATTCTTAAAATTTTATTTACTTTCATAATAAAAGATAAAATTCAAAAATTCAAACTTATAATTTTTTAAATTAAAAGTCAAAGTTTGACCATATTGACCAAAATTCACATTTCTGAAAAATACTCTATTTATTCATGTTTGGAATTATAATTCACATCCAAATCAAAATTTATATTTAAAATAACAAAATTTCCATTTTAATAAAATAAAGTTTTTAACTCAGGAAATTCAATTTAAAATAATTACAAAATATAGTGTTGTTACAAATTTCACACTCAAAGCAATATAAAGTTCACCTCATCTCATCGGTAAACCAGACCCAAAGGTCAAAACGGTCAAACAAATAGATTAGGAATTAACTGAAAAGATAAACGCACGTGTTCATTGCACGCGTTTTATTTAATCATTTAATTCTCCTCCCTCTTCGCTCGAAGTGCAAAGTTGTGTGTGTGTTTTGAATAGAAATTATAAATTGGAGAAACGAGGCAATTTGAAAAGATCATTTTATAAAAACCCGTGAACAAACTTTAAAAAGAATCACCAAAGTCAAAAATGCGATAACAACTAATTGAAGCAAGAAGAATCGATCAAACAAGGGAAATTCCATCAAAAATAGGCAAATAGGCAATTCTAGACGTCTGGGGATCAATCTAGACGTATGGATTTAGGTTCTGGAAATTCAAAAACCATCCAGACGTTTGGAGGGTGGCTTCAGACGTTTGACAGGGTGGTTCAGACGTCTGAAAGGTGGTATTAGATGTCACGACCCCGAAATTTAAATTTATTTAAATTTATAATTAAATGAATTCTTGAGTTAAATTTATGATTAAATAAATTTTAGATAAAAATTTGTAAATTTAATTGATAAATTGAGAGCGAGTTTCCTCGATATCCAAGTATATTCTGTATAAATCATTTGAGATTAAAATATTGTAAATAGTGTATATGTGAGTATATGTGTATATATTGAATGTATCTATATATATTTGGGCATATACGAGTGAATTTGAAAATAATAAAAATATAGATATATATTTTACTTGAGTTTAAATTGTAAATAAATAATTGATAATAATATTAAATATTAAAATTTATGGTTAATGATAATTTGAAATATATATATATAAATTTAATATAAGACGATAAATATAAAAGTAACACAAGAAACAAACAAATACAAATATAAGTGAATCCATTAGCTAAAAAAATACAACAAACATTAACAAATAAAAACAAACAAAAGTTGTACATACAAAACATAACAAAATAAACTAAACTAAAGGCAAATACCATCAGCCTATAAAACTGGAAGCAAAACAAAGAGGACAAAATATAAAACAAGACAAAAGAAACAAATGTAAATGTACAAAGCAATAACTAGCACACTATAACATCCTCTCAGCCGAAAGAAAAAGAAAATGAATTTGTACAAACTCATATCCTTCCAGCCGAAGTAAGTATGGCAAAAGAACTACCAAGAGAAAAATATAATAAGTGTAGACTTGAAAAGCATAAAGGACTTAAGCATTGAATGCTTACATCTCAACAAAAATAAACAAGTACAAATTTAAACAGCATAGGCTGTAAACATACAACTACAAGTATGGGAAGAACATGAGCATTAAATGCTTTCAAACCTGCACGTCTTCTTTATCTATGGGTATTGATTCCAATTTGTTCAAAGGCAAAACCAAACAAACCAGAAAAAGGAATTCAAAGTACCTCAACTTCTCATTTTTTATCTCTTCAAAGCCAAGAAAACTAAAGTGAATATCAACTGAAATTTAAACAAAGTCCAAACTTGAACAACAAATTTCTGGCATCAAAATAACAAAAGCATACAAATTTTCAAATCAAGTTTCAGTTTTGAAATCTTCACAAGGCAGTTCAAAGTCAAGCAACCCTCTGTTCTTCAAAATGAAAGGTGAGTAACACTTGTTTTAAAATTTTAAACATAGTTTCAATCTGTTGGTATGTTGTTTACATGTGGTAAAATTCTGAAGTAATCTAGTGAGTAAACAACTTTAAATTAAACTGAATATATTTAGTTGTTGTTGTTGTTAAGTTTGAGATCTGGAATTGCTTTGATGTGCATATACATATATAAATCTCCTCTGTTTCCTTGTTCTTCTTTCTTATTGACTGAGTTACAGGTTTAAACAAACAAGAAACTTCGATCTCTTATCATTAAATCAATATCAGATCTTGGTTTCAAAGACAAATGGATGGGTTTAAATTCACCGAGCAAACTTTAAATTTTAATAAATTCGAGTGAAACGAATTTGAGATTCACTCATATAACATGAAGCGGCATTAGAAGATAAGAATTTTGATCCAAGATTTATGATTTTTAAGTGAAGGAGTTGAGAGCAGTTGGGTCTTGAACTGGAAATGATTTTTGATCAATTTCCGGCACTAGGTTGAACTGGGGGTGTCGGGGTTGTTCGTAGTGATGGAGGAGGCTATGGGGGTGAGTAGAAAAATGGTCGGAGGTGGTAATAACGGCGGTAGCGTCGGCGGCGAGGGTTCAAAATTTCTAAACCTAGTTTTTGAACGGGGAGGAAACTCGTGCACCACGGTTTTGTTCGAGCATCGAGTCGCTCGAGGATCAGGGAAATGGTAGCTATGGGTTTGATGAAGCAATGGCCGGAGTTGTAGGCTGGCCGGTGGCCGAGGCGATGAGAACGTCGCGTTGACAGGTTCGGGGGTGATGGGTTCGAGCGGTTCCAGGTTTTGCATTTTTGCTCGAATTTTGATTTTGAGGTGGTGGGATGGCTCGAGTGGGCGAAGTACAATCGGGAGTTGATCGGCGACATGTTCGACGTCGCGGCGATGGCTGGAGCTGACCGGCGTCGTTGTGCACGTGCACGGCACAGGTTTGCTCCTGATAAAGAAGAATGGAGCAGTGGACTTATACTCGAGTGTTTACTCGAGTTGGTTCATATATTTCTCGAAGCATTTTGCAGTTTTACTCGAGTAAATTTGTATTGGACTCGAAGTTTTTAGCTGCTGAACCCGAAGTAAAAAGAGTTGCCCTGGGTTGCTTTGTTTTCTACAGGGTTTTGTTTTCAAAACCTGACAGTGTTGAGTTTTTAAACTTACACTGAATTTAAATTATTAATCAACGATTTTTAATCAAGAATTTAAATCAAGGTTTAAAAAGCAAGTTTAAATTAAAGTTTTAAATCAAAGTTGAAATGAAAATGATTTGCTCGAAATTTAAAATGAAACTTAAATGTAAATTTGAAATCACTGTTTCAACCTAATTGTAAATAATGATTAAATCCTTAATAAGAATGACACTTTAAAGTTAATAAAAATTTAAGGATCTATAATCCATTAATTATTAAGTCAATTAAAATAGACAATTGAGTCATTGAATTAATTAATGATTTGGATTTCTTAAATAAGCAAATAAAGGTTTTAATTTAATTAATTAAGGAATAATAAATTCGTAATTAAGGATAAATTATTCATTATGAGTTAATTAATGATTAATTAAAGGATAATTTATCTAATGTTTGTAGTTAACTGATTTTTTTATTTACCATAACTAGCAAATTTATGCATAGAAATTTATCTGATTTAAATTAATCAGATAATTAAACTAATCCTATTTATGGATGTTTGGATTATATTGGATGTTGAATCGTATTAATTGTCAAATTGTTTGATATCCCTTATATATGATGCTTTGTGATACACCCACATCGAATTATAATTGTGAATCTTTGTGACCGATAAGTTTATTATATCGGTGATTTGTGAATGAAGATAAGCGTTATCGATTTTACCGCTTATCAATATATCTGTGATGATTGATGTTGCACTATTGTGTGTGAAACCCCTGGACTACACTTATACACACACAAATATGGATTTCACGTGGAAATCGGTTAAGTCACAGATAATTTAAATCTGATGTTTTTAAAATTGAAATTTTAATTTCAATTGATTTTGAAATTAGAAATTTGGGTTTAAAAGTGAAAAGCTTTTGAAATGAGTTTTCAAGGATAAAAGTTATTTTGAATAACTTAATCGAGTTTTGAAAATTTAAATAATTAGATTTAAATTTGAATTCAAGTTTGAAATTAAATCTATGATTTTGAAACTAGGGATAAAAGATGATATAAATGTGTTTACATGAAGTTAAACCATTTAAAAGTAAAGTTTTGGGAATTTGAATTTAACCCAAGGATTTCAACTCGTATGGATGAATCGGATTTTCTGAAATGAAAACTGTTGTTTTAAAGGAATAAAAGCTTTCAGATAAGAAAATGAAATTCCAGTTTAATTAAAGGAATTTCAAGATTGAATTGGAATTATTTTTCCAAGTTATGAATGAACTGTTTTAAAAAGCTATGAATTAAATCTGTTATCTTAACAGATTTAAAATGATGTTTTGTTTAACCCATTTGAAATGGAATTGTTTTGAAAGCTATTAGTTAAATCTTTGATTTAAAGATTTAAATGAATTAATTAAACTGAAATGGAAATCGATTTGGAAAATCTGTGAATGAATCTTTGTGAAATTAAGTGAACTTTGTGAATTGAATCTTTTTGTTTAAAAAGATTAAAATGGTAATTTGTTAAACCATTTGAAAAGAAAGATTTTTGGGTAATAAGTTGTGACTTAATTGAAATCCCAATATCCATATATTTTTAAATATTGCGCTCACTATTCGGGTTAGCCGGGAAAAGACCTTTGGGTCATATAACTCATTCCGAATAGTGATACGTCGTATATGGATGGCATTTGAAGACCGGTGTTGAAGACCGGATATTTTTCGAAAATGAAAGGACAACCTGTCGAATGTCTCTGCACTGAGTTGCTCCGGTATAGAGATTTATATCACTCTTTTTGTGACGGGAAGTCCGGACGTGATTGGAAATTACCCGGAATTGCAAGGGCTTCGTAAGAAGTGCCTTCGGTTCTGTTCGATCCCGGAACAGACTTATATGGATACATGTCTGACATTACGCTTTGAGATATAAAGCCGATTTCTTTCAAATACATATCTGTTGGTGGCGGAGAATTTATTCTCTTAGCTTAACACCCTTCTCTGAGACGTACGAGCTCAGAGGTTATGTAGTTGAAATTTATCAGCGATATATCCCAATTTGGTGATGTGGCATGCTGAGTGCTGCTGTGAAATGATCAGTGTTTGATCATTTGCGATATGATCATTTATTTGATTTTATATCTTTGTGATCATAGGTTGATCATTTGTTTGACCCAAAGCATGGCTTTGTGACAAAGCGTAGCTTTGTGGACGAGACTTCATCGAGCCTCACACCCCGGAAATGGTCGAAACAGGAAGGATGCAGCAAGGTTCTAGGGAGTAGCGCCCCTTAGTGTATGTCATTCCTTCTGGATAAAGGTGGTATCATGGTATGGAGCCCAGATACTTAACCTCTGTGGTTACTGCATATTCTTTTCTATGTGGTTTGTTGGAAATCGAGGATCCTCGGGAAGATCGGTGACGATCGGGGGATGGCATACGCGTGTCAGTAGTTACCTATTTTTGCAGAGGTAACCCGGCCTTGTGTTGGCAGAGATCTAACCGTAATGTTAGGTTATTTCTCGGGTCGTCTATTCCAGGGACGTACCCATCGTGGAAAAGGAAGTTCCTTAGCCTGACCATTTGTTGGAAATCCAAAGAAACAATACGCGACGTGTACGGTTTTAGTTGTATTACCTGCTATGGAATGTGGCGGTAACCTGCTATTGAACATAGTAGCTATAGTAGGCATACGATACTGGTCGTATGTTGGCTAAGATTAATATTATACTTTCGAAATGTTTTCTACACTATGCACTAATAATAATATCAAAAATGATTTGATTTTGCGTAGTAAGCATCTTTGACTATCATAAGAAGAAATCTCCTCCAATTCTGCGTTTGCATTGTGTGTGTGGTGGGAGGTCTTATGGTAGTTTCATTTTCCAAAAGCATTGCGAATTGACTTTAAAATTCTCTGCTATTTGTTTTAAAGATAACTGTTTTTGTTGCTCACACCAGTCCCATGACTGATCCGGAGTTTATTGTTTATTTCCTAAACTCTGGGTGCTCATAACTTTCTACACGAGCAGTCTAGAGTTTGGTTTTTCAGATAGTCAGATTAGTAGGTTATCTGGAGCTAGTTCAGTCTTTGGATCGGACTGCACTTGCTTATCTTCGTGCATCGTTATTTGGAGTTCAAGCTATATCTGGATTGCTGCTTTGGAGATGAAGATTATCCGCTGCTGATGTTATCGTTTTCTTTTCCGCTGCTATTTGTTGTATCATATCTCTGATGTATATTGATATTCATTGTATCATTCTGTTGTATCAGATATTGTATATCAATGTATTATTCATTTATTCCGCTGTGTTATTTACTTAATGTTGTTATAAGCTCCGGCGACTCGGATTTGAACGGTCGAATCTACGGCATTCGAGTACGATGTAAAGTATGGATGTCGATTTTCGAACGCGAAAAATCCGTATCGTTACATTTGGTATCAGAGCTAAGGTTGAACTTTAGCTCAGGAGTATAACACGTTAAGTAACTCATTAGAGATAGAGTGAAGTAAACTCTAGAATGAGTAATCCTTAAGATATCCGTCTGAACGTCTCAGTAAATTCTCTTACTATCCACTGATAGTAAGTATGAGTGCAAGAAGAGGACGAGATAGGGGACAGGGAAATACGACTATAAATGGTCAATACCCTGCAACAGTGGAAGCAATCTTTCTTTATCAATATTCTTTGATTCGTTTCCAAATTCTTTTGATTTCTTCGTATCAGCTACAAGAAGTAGTTTCGGTGTAATGGTGGCCCTACAAATCGTTGTAGAAATTCTTATTTCGTATCTTCATCGGTTTCTTATCAGCTTTTCCATTTAAACTTTAATGAATTTGAAATTGAAAATTTTAAATTGAGTTAAATTGATTAAAGAATACGAAGCTAAATTTGAATTATATCGATAAAACGATTTCGTTTGAAAACAAAATTTGAAATTCTATTATAATTTCTTGTGAATACCGAAGTCCGAAGAGGGATAAATTGGTATGTATTCTGAGATATTCCGACTTGAATTCGGAATCCGTATCTTTTGTTTGAGGAGTTATAGGAGATCGAATCTGTCTATCTCTGCGTTGTTTTCGTGCCTGCGAATTTCGAGGACGAAATTCTTTTAAGGGGGGAAATTTGTCACGACCCCGAAATTTAAATTTATTTAAATTTATAATTAAATGAATTCTTGAGTTAAATTTATGATTAAATAAATTTTAGATAAAAATTTGTAAATTTAATTGATAAATTGAGAGCGAGTTTCCTCGATATCCAAGTATATTCTGTATAAATCATTTGAGATTAAAATATTGTAAATAGTGTATATGTGAGTATATGTGTATATATTGAATGTATCTATATATATTTGGGCATATACGAGTGAATTTGAAAATAATAAAAATATAGATATATATTTTACTTGAGTTTAAATTGTAAATAAATAATTGATAATAATATTAAATATTAAAATTTATGGTTAATGATAATTTGAAATATATATATATAAATTTAATATAAGACGATAAATATAAAAGTAACACAAGAAACAAACAAATACAAATATAAGTGAATCCATTAGCTAAAAAAATACAACAAACATTAACAAATAAAAACAAACAAAAGTTGTACATACAAAACATAACAAAATAAACTAAACTAAAGGCAAATACCATCAGCCTATAAAACTGGAAGCAAAACAAAGAGGACAAAATATAAAACAAGACAAAAGAAACAAATGTAAATGTACAAAGCAATAACTAGCACACTATAACATCCTCTCAGCCGAAAGAAAAAGAAAATGAATTTGTACAAACTCATATCCTTCCAGCCGAAGTAAGTATGGCAAAAGAACTACCAAGAGAAAAATATAATAAGTGTAGACTTGAAAAGCATAAAGGACTTAAGCATTGAATGCTTACATCTCAACAAAAATAAACAAGTACAAATTTAAACAGCATAGGCTGTAAACATACAACTACAAGTATGGGAAGAACATGAGCATTAAATGCTTTCAAACCTGCACGTCTTCTTTATCTATGGGTATTGATTCCAATTTGTTCAAAGGCAAAACCAAACAAACCAGAAAAAGGAATTCAAAGTACCTCAACTTCTCATTTTTTATCTCTTCAAAGCCAAGAAAACTAAAGTGAATATCAACTGAAATTTAAACAAAGTCCAAACTTGAACAACAAATTTCTGGCATCAAAATAACAAAAGCATACAAATTTTCAAATCAAGTTTCAGTTTTGAAATCTTCACAAGGCAGTTCAAAGTCAAGCAACCCTCTGTTCTTCAAAATGAAAGGTGAGTAACACTTGTTTTAAAATTTTAAACATAGTTTCAATCTGTTGGTATGTTGTTTACATGTGGTAAAATTCTGAAGTAATCTAGTGAGTAAACAACTTTAAATTAAACTGAATATATTTAGTTGTTGTTGTTGTTAAGTTTGAGATCTGGAATTGCTTTGATGTGCATATACATATATAAATCTCCTCTGTTTCCTTGTTCTTCTTTCTTATTGACTGAGTTACAGGTTTAAACAAACAAGAAACTTCGATCTCTTATCATTAAATCAATATCAGATCTTGGTTTCAAAGACAAATGGATGGGTTTAAATTCACCGAGCAAACTTTAAATTTTAATAAATTCGAGTGAAACGAATTTGAGATTCACTCATATAACATGAAGCGGCATTAGAAGATAAGAATTTTGATCCAAGATTTATGATTTTTAAGTGAAGGAGTTGAGAGCAGTTGGGTCTTGAACTGGAAATGATTTTTGATCAATTTCCGGCACTAGGTTGAACTGGGGGTGTCGGGGTTGTTCGTAGTGATGGAGGAGGCTATGGGGGTGAGTAGAAAAATGGTCGGAGGTGGTAATAACGGCGGTAGCGTCGGCGGCGAGGGTTCAAAATTTCTAAACCTAGTTTTTGAACGGGGAGGAAACTCGTGCACCACGGTTTTGTTCGAGCATCGAGTCGCTCGAGGATCAGGGAAATGGTAGCTATGGGTTTGATGAAGCAATGGCCGGAGTTGTAGGCTGGCCGGTGGCCGAGGCGATGAGAACGTCGCGTTGACAGGTTCGGGGGTGATGGGTTCGAGCGGTTCCAGGTTTTGCATTTTTGCTCGAATTTTGATTTTGAGGTGGTGGGATGGCTCGAGTGGGCGAAGTACAATCGGGAGTTGATCGGCGACATGTTCGACGTCGCGGCGATGGCTGGAGCTGACCGGCGTCGTTGTGCACGTGCACGGCACAGGTTTGCTCCTGATAAAGAAGAATGGAGCAGTGGACTTATACTCGAGTGTTTACTCGAGTTGGTTCATATATTTCTCGAAGCATTTTGCAGTTTTACTCGAGTAAATTTGTATTGGACTCGAAGTTTTTAGCTGCTGAACCCGAAGTAAAAAGAGTTGCCCTGGGTTGCTTTGTTTTCTACAGGGTTTTGTTTTCAAAACCTGACAGTGTTGAGTTTTTAAACTTACACTGAATTTAAATTATTAATCAACGATTTTTAATCAAGAATTTAAATCAAGGTTTAAAAAGCAAGTTTAAATTAAAGTTTTAAATCAAAGTTGAAATGAAAATGATTTGCTCGAAATTTAAAATGAAACTTAAATGTAAATTTGAAATCACTGTTTCAACCTAATTGTAAATAATGATTAAATCCTTAATAAGAATGACACTTTAAAGTTAATAAAAATTTAAGGATCTATAATCCATTAATTATTAAGTCAATTAAAATAGACAATTGAGTCATTGAATTAATTAATGATTTGGATTTCTTAAATAAGCAAATAAAGGTTTTAATTTAATTAATTAAGGAATAATAAATTCGTAATTAAGGATAAATTATTCATTATGAGTTAATTAATGATTAATTAAAGGATAATTTATCTAATGTTTGTAGTTAATTGATTTTTTTATTTACCATAACTAGCAAATTTATGCATAGAAATTTATCTGATTTAAATTAATCAGATAATTAAACTAATCCTATTTATGGATGTTTGGATTATATTGGATGTTGAATCGTATTAATTGTCAAATTGTTTGATATCCCTTATATATGATGCTTTGTGATACACCCACATCGAATTATAATTGTGAATCTTTGTGACCGATAAGTTTATTATATCGGTGATTTGTGAATGAAGATAAGCGTTATCGATTTTACCGCTTATCAATATATCTGTGATGATTGATGTTGCACTATTGTGTGTGAAACCCCTGGACTACACTTATACACACACAAATATGGATTTCACGTGGAAATCGGTTAAGTCACAGATAATTTAAATCTGATGTTTTTAAAATTGAAATTTTAATTTCAATTGATTTTGAAATTAGAAATTTGGGTTTAAAAGTGAAAAGCTTTTGAAATGAGTTTTCAAGGATAAAAGTTATTTTGAATAACTTAATCGAGTTTTGAAAATTTAAATAATTAGATTTAAATTTGAATTCAAGTTTGAAATTAAATCTATGATTTTGAAACTAGGGATAAAAGATGATATAAATGTGTTTACATGAAGTTAAACCATTTAAAAGTAAAGTTTTGGGAATTTGAATTTAACCCAAGGATTTCAACTCGTATGGATGAATCGGATTTTCTGAAATGAAAACTGTTGTTTTAAAGGAATAAAAGCTTTCAGATAAGAAAATGAAATTCCAGTTTAATTAAAGGAATTTCAAGATTGAATTGGAATTATTTTTCCAAGTTATGAATGAACTGTTTTAAAAAGCTATGAATTAAATCTGTTATCTTAACAGATTTAAAATGATGTTTTGTTTAACCCATTTGAAATGGAATTGTTTTGAAAGCTATTAGTTAAATCTTTGATTTAAAGATTTAAATGAATTAATTAAACTGAAATGGAAATCGATTTGGAAAATCTGTGAATGAATCTTTGTGAAATTAAGTGAACTTTGTGAATTGAATCTTTTTGTTTAAAAAGATTAAAATGGTAATTTGTTAAACCATTTGAAAAGAAAGATTTTTGGGTAATAAGTTGTGACTTAATTGAAATCCCAATATCCATATATTTTTAAATATTGCGCTCACTATTCGGGTTAGCCGGGAAAAGACCTTTGGGTCATATAACTCATTCCGAATAGTGATACGTCGTATATGGATGGCATTTGAAGACCGGTGTTGAAGACCGGATATTTTTCGAAAATGAAAGGACAACCTGTCGAATGTCTCTGCACTGAGTTGCTCCGGTATAGAGATTTATATCACTCTTTTTGTGACGGGAAGTCCGGACGTGATTGGAAATTACCCGGAATTGCAAGGGCTTCGTAAGAAGTGCCTTCGGTTCTGTTCGATCCCGGAACAGACTTATATGGATACATGTCTGACATTACGCTTTGAGATATAAAGCCGATTTCTTTCAAATACATATCTGTTGGTGGCGGAGAATTTATTCTCTTAGCTTAACACCCTTCTCTGAGACGTACGAGCTCAGAGGTTATGTAGTTGAAATTTATCAGCGATATATCCCAATTTGGTGATGTGGCATGCTGAGTGCTGCTGTGAAATGATCAGTGTTTGATCATTTGCGATATGATCATTTATTTGATTTTATATCTTTGTGATCATAGGTTGATCATTTGTTTGACCCAAAGCATGGCTTTGTGACAAAGCGTAGCTTTGTGGACGAGACTTCATCGAGCCTCACACCCCGGAAATGGTCGAAACAGGAAGGATGCAGCAAGGTTCTAGGGAGTAGCGCCCCTTAGTGTATGTCATTCCTTCTGGATAAAGGTGGTATCATGGTATGGAGCCCAGATACTTAACCTCTGTGGTTACTGCATATTCTTTTCTATGTGGTTTGTTGGAAATCGAGGATCCTCGGGAAGATCGGTGACGATCGGGGGATGGCATACGCGTGTCAGTAGTTACCTATTTTTGCAGAGGTAACCCGGCCTTGTGTTGGCAGAGATCTAACCGTAATGTTAGGTTATTTCTCGGGTCGTCTATTCCAGGGACGTACCCATCGTGGAAAAGGAAGTTCCTTAGCCTGACCATTTGTTGGAAATCCAAAGAAACAATACGCGACGTGTACGGTTTTAGTTGTATTACCTGCTATGGAATGTGGCGGTAACCTGCTATTGAACATAGTAGCTATAGTAGGCATACGATACTGGTCGTATGTTGGCTAAGATTAATATTATACTTTCGAAATGTTTTCTACACTATGCACTAATAATAATATCAAAAATGATTTGATTTTGCGTAGTAAGCATCTTTGACTATCATAAGAAGAAATCTCCTCCAATTCTGCGTTTGCATTGTGTGTGTGGTGGGAGGTCTTATGGTAGTTTCATTTTCCAAAAGCATTGCGAATTGACTTTAAAATTCTCTGCTATTTGTTTTAAAGATAACTGTTTTTGTTGCTCACACCAGTCCCATGACTGATCCGGAGTTTATTGTTTATTTCCTAAACTCTGGGTGCTCATAACTTTCTACACGAGCAGTCTAGAGTTTGGTTTTTCAGATAGTCAGATTAGTAGGTTATCTGGAGCTAGTTCAGTCTTTGGATCGGACTGCACTTGCTTATCTTCGTGCATCGTTATTTGGAGTTCAAGCTATATCTGGATTGCTGCTTTGGAGATGAAGATTATCCGCTGCTGATGTTATCGTTTTCTTTTCCGCTGCTATTTGTTGTATCATATCTCTGATGTATATTGATATTCATTGTATCATTCTGTTGTATCAGATATTGTATATCAATGTATTATTCATTTATTCCGCTGTGTTATTTACTTAATGTTGTTATAAGCTCCGGCGACTCGGATTTGAACGGTCGAATCTACGGCATTCGAGTACGATGTAAAGTATGGATGTCGATTTTCGAACGCGAAAAATCCGTATCGTTACATTAGATGTCCGACAAGGTGTTTCAAACGTCTGAAAGGATGTTTCAAACGTCTGACTCTGTTTTCTGCCATTTTTATTTTCCAGAATGCATAACCAGACGTCTGAACCTTTGTTTCAGACGTCTGGATGCCTGGCCTGGACAATAATTTGCCTAGGCCATGATGGCCAAAACGATTCGGGAGCGATCGATCGAGCAACGAAGACTAAGGGATTACGCCAAGCGACAACCCAGCCTTATAGGCTCTTCGATACACCCCAAACATCAATGTCCAAACATCCATAGGAGGATTTTCATAAAATTGGATCAAAACACAAAATTTGGAATATTCACCAATTCAATTCAAATCAAAATCAAATGGACATAGATAAGTGTTAGGAATTCATACCTAACAACAATGATATCTATAGAAGTAGATGTGAGTTCAAAAACTCACATTTTTAACGCAAAAACAAAGATGATAAGCTTAAATGCAAAGAAAAGATCAACACTCTTCAATGTTAACCCTAGAAGCTTCAATCTAAGCTCAAATAGAAAAACGTTTCCTAAGTTAGGGTTTAGGAATTCTGAAATAAAAGTGAAGAAGAGATGGAGAAGAAGAAGAGAAGGCTTACCTAAGCTTCACCTTGGATTTTGGAGCAAGAAATGGAGTTTGCAATTGAATCTAGGGCTTGGCAATTTCAATTTCTCATTCCTCTCCCCATTTTCAGTTGAGCTTGAGTGTTAAGAGAAGTGAGAGTGGAATGAAATGAAGAGGGGGCTGAGTTAAAGTGTTAAGATGGGTTAGTGGGCTTAAACCCAAACCCAAAGACCTAGAAGAAAACATCAAAATTCGCTCGCTCCAAACATATCGAAGCTTATACTCAAAAAAGTCGCAAATGCCATGTTGGACTCAATGGAAGTGGTCACGAGTCATAATTCGGTCGTTTGCAAAAAGTAACATTTCGGACTTAAATTCGACTAACGATGCTATATTTATATAAAATATTTAAATGTACAATCGTAAAATATGTGGGTTATTGCATGTGTGTGCGTGAATAATTGTAAAAATTACCAAATATTACTCAGTCCTCGTCGTTTTCTGGTTCAGACTCGGTCTCGTGTTCTATGTCGTTTTCCTCTACACTCTGAAATGCTTCGACTAATACATTTGTCTCATCATTTAATTGTCCAAAATCAGTTTGATCGTCTGTAATTGTGATTTCAACATTTTCCTCGATATCTGCTTGATAGGCTTGTTCTTCTGGAATATTCTTTCCATCAAATGTAGATCTCGCCTTGGTTTTAAAAACCGCAGACTAATCCGCTTTATCTCTTTTTAGAGATGGATAAGGGGCGTAATAAACTTGTAGGGCTTGTTTGGCTAGTACAAAAGGATCGTACTACTAATAACGGAAGGTATGTTTTATTTCTATAAGATTATAATTTGGATGCACGTTAATACCAGAACCTGGAACATTGCTAAACTAGTTGCATCTAAACAAACAAACTTCCTCTGTGGGTCTTATAAAATATGTCAATTATAAAATCTGGGTTAACACGCCATAAAAATCATGTATACGATTATTAGGATCATCACTGCCTTTAACAAATACACCGGTATTGTTTGTTAATTTTTCAGCATCGTATTCTTTGGTGTTGAATTTATATCCATTAACGAAAAATATTGGAAACGTTTTAACTTTCCTTTTCGGTCCCAACGCCAAATGTTTTAATCCTTTTCGATCCCAATAGGACCTCGAAGACGTGCTTCAAATGGAAGATGAACAGGTAAATGCTCCATTACATTAAACAAACCTGGAGGAAATATTTTCTCCAGTTTGCAGAGCAGTATAGGGATTTCCACCTCAAGTTTATGAAGACGGCCAAATTTTAACGTAGTTGAACAAAGCTCCTTATAAAATAAACTAAGTTCTGTTATAACCTTCCAAACTTTTACGGGCAACAATTCTTTGAAAGCGTCGGGTAAAAATTTTTGCATCATTACATGACAATCATGGCTTTTCATCCTACTCAGTCTTCTGTTCTTATAGTCGACACATCTACGAAGATTAGATGAAATTCCATCAGGAAATCGTAATCCTTCCACCGATTTTTACAGTACTTTAACTTGGTTGTTATCTAGTTCATAACATGCTTTGGGTTTTTTAGTGTCATTTGGCTTCATATGAAGCTCAGGACGATTACACATTTCTTCTATATCACGTCTTGATTTCACATCGTCCTCAATCTTGCCCTTAACATTCAAAAGTGTATTAAACACATTATCGAATACCTTTTTCTCGTTATGCATCACGTCAATGTTATGACGGATTAAGAGATTTTTCCAATAAGGCAACTCCTAGAATATACTCTGTTTGCACCAATTATGAAATGTCGATTTACCTTGGATTTCAGTTTGCTGCCCGGTTTCATGTATCTTTGGATAATCTTTTACAAGTTCATATATATCTTCACTTGACCAAATCGTTGGTGGTTGTAAAGTCTCATGTCTATTAGCTATGAAGTTTTTTTTGTCTCTTCTAAAAGTATGATTAATATGGAGAAAACGTCGATGACAATCAAACCATGAAATTTTCTTCCCATGCCGTAAAGAAAATGCTCGTGTTTCTTCCATACAGTAAGGACAAGCAAAACGACCGGCCGTACTCCAACCCGAATGCATTGCATGTGCAGGAAAATCGCTAATAGTCCATAACAAAGAAGCGAACATCCGGAAAAAAAAATTCATACGTCGTATGTTTCAACTCCTTCATACCATAATGTTTTCAACTCTTCGATTAGCGGTTGTAAGTAAACATCGATACCCTGTGTCGGATCATCAGGGCCAGGGATGACAATTGTGAGAAACATATATGGAGTTTTCATACACATCCATGGGGGTAGATTGTAAGGTGTAATGATTATAGGCCAAGATGAATATTTAGAACCAAACTAAGAAAACGGTGAAAATCCATCAGTACACAAACCTAGTCTAACGTTACGGCTCTACGCTGCAAAATCGGGATATTTCTTATCAAAATACTTCCATGCTTCTCCATCATATGGGTGTGTTAACGTACCTTCTTCAGGTGTTCTCACACTGTGCCATCTCATATGATGCGCTGTTACAGATGATGCATATAACCTTTGAAGTCTAGGAGTGATAGGTAAATAATACATACGCTTGTATAGAACTTCTTTTCCCTTTTTCTTCCTTGGTTTGTATCTTTCTTGATTACATATTTTACAATTCCGAAGACTGGCATCATCTTTCCAAAACAACATGCAACCATTTAGACATGTATCAATTTTTTGATATGGCAAACCGAAAGATGACACTAGTTTTTTCACTTCATAATAATTTTCACACATTATATTATCTGATGGCATATGGCGTTTAGCAGCTTGTACAACAGCTGTAAATCTGGCTTCTGTGAGGTTGTACTTTGATTTCACACATTATATTATCTGATGGCATATGGCGTTTAGCAGCTTGTACAACAGCCGTAAATCTGGCTTCTGTGAGGTTGTACTTTGATTTCATTGCAATGTACTCTGCAGTTGCCGATAATTGACTGCCGCTAGTACATCCATTCCAAAGAGGTTTCTTAGCAGCATCCAATAAATCATATATTTTTTCGCTCCAACATTTGGTTCCTCTTCGACGTTAACATCGTCGTTATTAATTTCAATAGTAGGGAACATTGATCGTGCTGCATCTTCAACCATATGTTCTATGAGATTCGTCGTACTAACTTCATCACTAATGACCTCTATTGACTATTCTTCGTTACGTGTTATAATTTCTCCATGACGATCCCACACCAAATAATTGGTTACGAAACCATATTGGCACAAATGAATCCTAACCATATTCGGTACTAAATGCTTCAACAATTTGCACCTACTACATGGACAACGAATTTCTACGTCGTTTCCAATATTACTTAAAGCAAATTCGACAAACACATTTACCCCGTTAAGAAAATGTTTACTTATTGAGCCTCCCATTTCTCTTCTTTGATACATCCAGCTCCGATCAATAAAATAATTGATCATTTTTCCTACTGTAAAACCTATGATCAATAGTAAAAAAATTATTAATCAAATTCGATAAACACATTTAGATTTTACTGTTTTTTATAATCCATTTTCGTTTATATACAAAGTTATATTTCTTGCTATTTTGTTTACATTTTGTACCTTTTATGATGGTCGGTTATCCTACTTCCCATTACAAACACAATAGTAATTACATTTCTTAAATCATATCGTTATAAACGATTTCCCAAAATTTCGGCAGCACTTCCCCTGTGTTCCTTGTATCGTACACATATGCATGTACACAAGGAACGAAAAGGAAATGACGTCGAAATTTTGTGAACCGTTTATAACGATATGATTTACGAAACGTAATTACTTTATAATGTTTGTAACTTGTCCAATACAGGGACAAATCCAACAAATATTGTATCAGATGAATATAAATATCTGTTTTGCAATAAAAACGAATATTCATACAACGATCATATACAACACTTGTCAAACGGGGCCAAAAATTCACTAAGAGATTTAAATTTTGTTTATATGTTACCATTTTATTAAATATATAAAATAAAGCATATTATGCATTATTTTATTTATATTCTATTATTTTATTAAATATATAGTATATGATTTTTACTATTTCGCAAAATATATAATTCATGCGTATATATATACTAAATTATATACTTATCTAATGCTAATATATTTTGTAAAAGATATAATTCATGTTCGTAAAATATTCGACTAATTCATGTTTGCCTAATATTTTACAAAACATACACAAAATAATTTAAATCAATCCTAACTAATCTAATGCTAACTCAAATGCGCATTTACACTAAATTATCAACATATGTATATATGTTCATAAGATATATACACAAACAATTTGGACATTTGGATGGTAATAATTGTAATTAGCACTTAGTTTGGTATAATAAACAATCAATAGGCTATTAGATACAACTATAACAACAAATTAAACACAAAATTAGCAAAATTTAAAATTTTAGAGTTTTAGGCAAAACCTGATTTTAGAGTGGAATTTGATGGGGAGAGGCCGCTGGTGTTGATTGATGGGGTCGGAGTAGCTACCGGTTGCATGGGGAGGCTGGGAGCAAGAAAAGAGGAGGAGTGGAGGAAGAGGGTGGAGGATTTGGGGTTTTTTGTTGGAGGAGAGGAGAATGATTGTTGCTCTCGGCTTGCTGCAGGTTTACACGAATATTTCCAACGACTTCCAACGACCGCAAACGGTAATTTTACAACAATTACCAATGGCCTGTTGCAAAATAACGAGCCATTGGAAATTACCGTTGGCGGCCATTGGAACTCTGTCGTGGCTATATATTGTAGTTCTAGTATTGAAAAACTGAAATTCAAAATTCTGAAATGAAATTAAAGTGGTTTATGAGATCAAATTTCTTTGGGAAAATTTTATTTCGAAATTAAGTGCTTGAAATTGTCATTCCCAAATTCAAATTTAAAAGTCTTGCCTACACTTATGATCTAAACCAATTTTAATGTTTAAAGATATGTCGAAATTATGTCATACTAGTATTTTGAGTGAAAAGTCCCATACCTGTAAATTTTAGCTTTAGGAATTTGAGCGACGATCTACAAGGTGAGAGTGGGGTCCAGATCTGCGCAATCGTAAGTTGAAGGTGCTGGCTGGTTGTTCTCTTCACTAGTAATGGCTTCGATAGTGTCGGAGATAACAACTCAAACTTGCCAAACGTTTTTGCTATTTCTTGGCTTTAACACTGTCGAAGAGAGCAAACCCAAACCAACAATATATGCTTCACCACTGTTGAAGGGAACAAACTCAAACCAATAAAATCTGCTTCGCCACTATCGAAGGGAACGAACTCAAACCAATAAAATCTACTTCACCACTTGATGAATTGAAACCTTTTGAACATCGGTGGAGACGATTCTTTCTTCGTCAACTCGTAGAGGCGATTCCCTTCGTCAACTTGCGGAAGCAACCCCTTTGAATACTTGCGGAAGCAACTTCACTGAACACTTGCAAAAGCAAATTTCTTCGTCGTTACTGAATTAGAGCCTTGCGGAGGAAATTTATTTGAAAAATCGAAAGAGATAAATCAAAGAATACTTACGAAGGCAAATCCTCTCCGAAAACATGCGGAAGCAATTACATTGCAGAAGCAATTACTTTGCGGATTCAAACTTAGGGAAGGCAACCTCCTCCGACACTTACGGATGCATCCTACCAAACATTGGTGGAAGCAAGCAATCACTTGCGGAAGCAATCAAATACTTGCGGAAGCATTCTATTGAACTCTGGTGAAAGCGTATCCTTCAACGCTTACGGAAGCAAATCTTTCAACACTTACGGTAGCACTTTATTGAATACTTGCGGAAACACTTTATTAATCCAAACCAATCCTATTGTCTTCGACAGAGTCGGAGCAAAATCAAATTGCCTTTGAATTGGATTCAGAATTCCCCAAACCTATTTTGATTTTTCTTCGAACGTATTAAAATGGGATAGATAAAGTGGTGTCACGAGATGAAGAGCGGAGAATCACGTGGTTTCTTCATGCCAAGTGTGTCCAATATTTTGTTGTGAATATGACTGTTCAAACGTGTGCGAAATGAATTTGGCCTTTAGTATTTCATATTTTCCTGCGAATGTTTAAATTTCAACAGTAATCGATCTTCAAGCTTTAAATCAAAATTTGAATTTGAATCTGAAAATTTAAAATATGAAATACAAAATCTCATTATGGTATTTTAGTCATTCGAAGGTTCCACTCCTAGCGCAAAAAATATTAACGAATAAATCCGTCAACGGCCAAATGAATTTGCAAAGTGATGTATTTATAGAAGTCCAAGAACTCTTTTAGGATTTGTGATAAATCCCGAATACGTTTGAATTCAAATACATAAGCTCAAAAGAACAAAGTAGACAAATATTCAATATGCTCAAGTCATCCTCTTTATTCAAATATGATCTTCTTACAAGAGGAGTCATAAGAGAGAAATTAAAAGTTTCTTTTATTGAGAAGGTAAACCTTTATATATAAAGGTAGGGAGGAGGCATGCTTGTGTTAATTGGTGATGTGAGACTTATGGTGCCATGGAAGTTGTGAAGGAATGTGAAGGTTTATGAAGCTTTGTGAAGGAAAATGATCTGATTCCTCTTGAATTTACTTTGTGGATGACTCTAAATCTTCTCACTTTGCATGATCTCCTACATCTTATAGTATGGACAAGGTGCGGCACCAATAATCATGAAATATGACCTTGATTAATGGTCTATGACATGTTTTTAGTCAATATTCTTCTCAAGTTTGATAGTATGCTATTAATAAGGCATAGTGATGAATCCGAAGATTTCGGAGTGGTTGTATTCTAGATCTTCTTCAATGTTGATGTCTCCGCAAGTGTTGATGTCTTTATCGGTGTTATGGCATTCACCATCAACACCGCTTCATGTGGATACTGATGATGAATTGAATAATAGCGAAGGGCTCAATAGCTGAAGACTGGCGGCGCTATTATAGGTTTCTCCGCTATTGATGAGAAGAGGTACCTCTAAAGGTCTACGAAGGAACTTGTAGGAAGTTGGGCAGAAGGAGCTATGTTGGCGGAAGGAACTATGTTGGCGGAGGGAGCTATGTTGGAGGAAAGACCATCGATTGCGGAAGGACGCTTGCGGAGGAAAACTTTCGAAGAGCGAAGGGACGATGCTTGCGGAGGGACGACGCTTGCGGAGGGACGACGCTTGCGGAGGGACGACGCTTGCGGAGGGACGACGCTTGCGGAGGGACGACGCTTGCGGAGGGACTCTTGTGGAGTACTCCTACTTCAACGTTGTTGCCATCTCTTTCGCTCTTTCATCTTAGCGTCTTCTTTTGTGCTTTTCCTCTCTTGGGAATTATGTGGATAACAAACTTCTACATGGCAGAAAATGTCAGCTGCATTCTTTGTTCCAAGATTGAAAATATGGTGGCAATATAACGTAAATCGGGCATTAGAAATATATTTCTTATGTGTACCATCATGAAACATCAAATAATCAAAAAATGTAATAAGATGTAGCATCATGTTTCAAGATATAAAATAATTTAATATCAATAAACTTATGATCTAATTTCAAATGTGAGGAGATAATAGTAGTACTAAACATTTGAAGTGATAATAGAGCAATGTATAACTAATAAAATAAAACTTATAAAGAAACTATGTATATTACCCTACAAAGGTATAATAATAAGTCCAAAATGTTAGATCTAAATGTCAACCATAAAATAATAAAAGAATTTTAAAATCTTATGATTTTCTACCAATGCTAACAGGAAAAATAGTTCTATAATTTGCAAAGGAAATTGATGTTTGACTGACTTTTACAAACCTATATATCTTGGTTCACTTTTTTTCAAATTTTGATAATAGAGATTTTTATTGGAATTGGCAAAAATGAAAATGAATCATTTATAATCTGATAACATGATTTGATGCGCATTTAATTCCTTCAGTTGCCATAAATATATAGGATAAATAATTCACAACTAAGAAATTCATCTGCCTATAAAAAGCTCATTTAGAAATCCCTAGCCAACGATAAAGGTTCATCCTAATTATACATAAATTGTGAATAGAAACATCCTAAAAAATTATATAGTTATATATTATCAGTAAAGGATGGTAGTGTTATGAACTTCGCTGATGTAATGTTAGTAACCATTGTGTAGTATAACTGGCCAATGATCCTTGAAGTATTATATAACATAAAATTATAGATATTGTCACTTTAGTTCCCTGCTTTTGACATAATTCTCTGTGCTAGATGGAAAAATAACCTTGAAACATAATATTTCCATTGGCTCCAGATATTCCCCCACTTGTATAAGCTTCCTTTTTTAGTACATTAATTTTATATAATCTTTTTTTTGCACCATTACATCAGGTGAAAATAATAGTAGTTAAAAGTGTACAAATCCTAAATGTATTAGCTAATTTATTTAATTGACCAAACAAAAGTAGGTAAAGTTAATTAGTGTATATTTTGGCTTTTGCTGAAGGACCCGTATATGTTTGTGGAAAGAAACGCATCAATCTTTGCAGCTAGTTAGGGAAATAATTTAAGTAAACAACAAATAATTCGAAAAATTATAGTAAGATTTATAATATATAACAGGTAATCAAGAAGGAGATCAATTTTGCATGAGATATTTCACAATTTGTGATGGCATATTCCATTCCTAAAAAAGAACCATACACGTTAAACATTAAAAAAAAAGGATTAAAGATATAGATATGACAATATATGAACATGTGGATAACATAAAGCATTATATAACAAACTCCATAAATCCCTACTAACCTTAAATATCATTAGAATATTTTTCCCTAACATCAACTTATATGTAATAACCATTTAAACACGGTACTTGACAAGTACAGTATTAGTTGTCCATAAATAGCGTGGAAATTGCATAGTTATATTTTTGCTACTCTCCACTGCTAAAATTATCCTAGAATATTTAAAACCTTATTTGGTATACATATATAGTTATATATTGTATTACATATTTAAGTATAATCCTTTGAAACTTATTACGGAAAGATTTATATTTAATGCTAGTGATTATGGAAGACAACCAATCAATAGGTAAAACAATTTATTTTTCTTTTATGACTTGCATGTTCTTGCAAAAAATTGAAAAATGGAAATATGAACATGAATAAATGGAATATTTATTCCAATAAAATTATCTTTTTTTTATCTAATTGAAAGTGGATCTGCCCAACGTAGGCAAATAAACCACAATAACTCCTATCAAACTTAAATCACCTTAAATTTGGATTTAAAAAATTGAAATCTAAATCAATGATATCAATGATATATTATATAATAAAAATTTGTACCTAAAAACAACCCAATTAGGAGGAAGAAAATAAAAAACAAATTTTTTACTTGTAATATTTCTTTATTTGCACAAATATTGCTCACTTTTACGTGCGACATGAAGAGCGTATTTATTTATGATTGCACGTTGAATGAAGGCTATATGCACCACCAATTTAAACACATTCTATGCACTATAGTATTTAAAAAAACAATAATAGGCAAAGAATGCATGACCAAAGCAATGAAGATTGGTTTTAAATTTGGTAAGTGAGTGAAATAAGTCAAAGTTCCAACTACTTTTTAAGTATAACATATTAATTCCAACATGGTCACTTATTAATGGACTACATAGTAGTTAAAAGTGTACAAATCCTAAATGTACATCTAATTTATTTGATTAACCAAATTAAAGTATGTAAATTTAATGTATATTTTGCATGAGATATTCCACAATTTATGATGGCATATTCCATTTCTAAAAAAGGACCATACACGTTCGACATACAAAAAAGGGGATCAGATATATATATATATATATATATGACAATACATGAACATGTGGATAACATAAAGCATTATATAACGAACTCCATAAATCCGTACTGACCTTAAATATCATTAGAATGTTTTTCTTTAACATCTTATATGTAATAACCGTTTAAACATGATATTTGATAAATACAGTGTTATTAATCCATAAATGGCGTGGAAGTTGCAAACAAATGTTTACATACTCATAATTATATTTTTGCTACTTTATGGTGCTAAAATTATCCTAGAATGTTTAAAACCCTCTTTGATATACATAGTTATATATTTTATATATTGGGTTACATATTTAAGTATAATTCTTTGAAACTTTCTTTTATGACTAGTATATGTTCTTGCAAAAAAGTCGAAAACTAAATATGGACATGAATAAATTGAATCTTTATTCCAGTAAAGTTATCTTTTTTCTTATCTAATCGAAAGTAGATCTACTTAGCGTAGGTAAATAAAACACAATCAACTCCTACCAAGCTTATATCACCTTAAAATTGGATTAAAAATATTGAAAACTAAATCAATGATACATTATATAATAAAAATTTATACCGAAAAAACAACCCAATTAGAAGGAAGAAAATAAACAACGAATTTGTTGCTTATAATATTCTTTATTTGCACAAATATTGATTTCCTCAAGTTACATTGTGACGATTGGACCTAAAATCCAAAATCTTTTTTCTTTCTTGTAATTTTTCAAACCGATATCATTTTCCAATAGCATTTGAAAGACTTTTCTGAATAATTGAACAGAAAACACTTATACCCCTATTATCCTTTCACTATATATAATAAAGCTAAACTTTTTTTATAACAAACATGTTGGTTTAGTAAACTAAACTTGTATGTAACTCATAGGAAATAAAAAATGAGTGGATTATTCAATCGACTTTAACATTAATGCTTGAGGGAAACTATATACTATAAGATTGGATTACTATATATACTACAAGACACACAGTGCATTCCAACGGCGGCCAGACGTTGGCGGCCGTCACTACACCATACTACCCATTTTGCCACACCCCAACGCGGAAAAATTACCACGGTTTTGAGCCGTGGCAATTTTACCACGGTTTTGAGCCGTGGTAAAGTAAACTAGCACGGTCTAAGACCGTGGCAATTTTACCATGGCTACGAACCGTTCCAATATTACCAAAAAAATTTCACTCCCACCCCCCGGTTCCATCTCAATAACCCTCGCCTATTTGCTCAAACCAAAAAAAAAAGAACGCCCCCAATTTCAATCGCCCGCCCTAGATTCAACCGCGCGCTATAATTTCACAGTTTTCCCCAATCGCGCTTCTTCTTCCTCACAGTTACATCGTCTGTGTATTTCGTCATCATTTTCAGTTATTTTATTAGTTTTCTTTCTCCTGCTGCTCTCAAAAGTCGAAAGTTTCGGTGCTTCAAAGAGACAAAACTCTATTAAATTTTCAAATATAATAAATTTAAAGATCAAAGCGTGAAAGAAACATTAACCCTCTCCCTCTCTATCCATCTATCTAAAGAGCTAACCTCTTTTTCTATGGCGGCAAAACAATAAACCCCTAAGTTTAACAGTCCTCGTTTCTCCTTTTCATTGTCCTTCGATTGAGTTCCTTGCCTATGCCCAGCCATTCCTTCCCAATTATTAAACTTCCATGCATGGCCCGATATCCAATCGGGTCCTAGGTCTAAAATCGAATTACAAGTTTCATTATTTTTGTCTTCGAAGTTCTAGAACTGGAAAGTTTGAATGTCATGGATGGGATGAAGGAGCAACGTCTTCGTAGTTTGCAAGTTTCAGATCTGGTAAATTCTAGCCTTTTCGTCCTTGTAGTTTGCAAGTTGGCTTCTCGAATGTGTAATTGAAATTAAGAATCCAATTTTATTATTTGAATGGGTGTACAATAAATGGTATAATACGAAGATATATATAGTGATAATGATGTATTTAAACATAACTGAATTCAAAGAATAAACTTCACTTAACCATGGCATATCATCACACAATCATTGAAAATATCGGTACATACAGTAATAAAGAAAAATAAGTATGTAAGTATAATATTCATAGAAAGGGAAAGAAGCAACAACCATGTGAATGATATCAATGTCTTGGAATGATACATAGACAGTACTATATTATATCAACTAACTAAAATCCATGAATATAAAATACCGTGTTTTCTATATACCATAGGCGTAATCAAAGGCAGGGATGATGAAAATTTAATGATTGAGTCAAATAAAACATGGTAATTTACAGCTAAGAGTTAGTGCAGTTGATAATAATAACGATATGGTCCGCTGGTAGCTTTGATTGTTCTCACATGATAGAGAAGGAGATTGAATTGATTGCTTCTTAGGTCATGCTTTTTACCTTTTGCTATTATGAGATTTTTTGATTTTTTTTGATTTTTTTCTTATGAAAGAGCGGTCCTCTATTGAGGAGAGCTCTCATATTTATTAAACAAAAATCAAAATGCGTACAAATGTTTGCAGAGAATTAGTTATTACAAATCTGCAGGATCATCACTATGATGA
Source organism: Allium fistulosum (assembly GCA_030737815.1). Lineage (NCBI taxonomy): Eukaryota > Viridiplantae > Streptophyta > Magnoliopsida > Asparagales > Amaryllidaceae > Allium > Allium fistulosum. Next base: position 97,769,144 of record CM060906.1, on the reverse strand, counting down.
TCAACGAAATGACAGAGGTAAAAATAAACAAAATAATATGTTTACAATTCATTGCATTAGTAGAATCAGCTATTTGATGAAATAACACTCGCGGAGAGAATGGAGTTACAGTGGGTTGCATCGCCTGGCTGTTGTTTAATGTGATTGATTTGATGGACGTGTGATCATGGGGCTGAGGCGAATCATGCTTACTATAAATAACACTCCCAATAAGAATAGAGCCATTTTAGCTATCAAACTGTTAATACTAAGCATGAATGAATATGTACCAAAAAAATTATAAGTCCAGTGAATCCATTTGTTTTGAGTAGTCACTTATATATTAGATTCTACTGAGTCCAGTGAATCCATTTGCTTTAACTTTTTTTATGGAGTACCATTTTCTCTTAGACCGCATGTTTGCATTAATTAAAACTTGTAACAAGTCACAATTGAAGTTTTATCTTGGTAACTTAGATGACATTTACTGAAGCAGAAGTAACTTCCCTTTTGTTTTATTGTGAAAATATAGCAAAATATACAGTTTGAAACTAATCGCCCCTGGCAACATCATCGTCAAGAATTTTATTATATGAATTTGATATTGAAATACATATTTTTCTCCTCATTAGTTGATTTTTAAAGAGCACAAAATTTTCCATTCACAGGCAAATTGTAGGTGAGTCTAGATTAGATCTTGTAAAAAGAAACGTGGATTTGTTCAAGAAGATAGTACCTCAGGTAGCAAAACATTCACCTAATACAGTGATACTGGTGGTGTCAAACCCAGTTGACATTCTTACATACGTCACATGGAAGTTATCTGGGTTTCCATCTGGTCGGGTTATTGGATTAGGTACCAACCTCGATTCAAGCAGGTTCAGATTTCTGATTGCGGACCATTTAGAAGTCAATGCCCAAGATGTACAGGTAAACCTCATCTGATTTTTCTAGGTTTTTGTTACTTCCATCTAATTACCAACTAGATCATAGCACAGAAAAATGCACCTATACATAACTACATGTATTTTGCACAAGATATTAAATAGATTATCATTATTTTTCTTTTTTTGATCAGGCGTACATGGTAGGAGAACATGGGGACAGCTCAGTGGCGCTGTGGTCAAGCATAACAGTGGGAGGGGTCTCCGTCCTCAGCTCCCTCCAACAACAAGACATCATACACGAACAAAACACCTTGGAACGTATACGAAAGGCAGTGGTCGACAGCTAGCTGAGTTCAATTTGTTTCCTTCACTTATGTATTAGATTCTACAGTTAGCTTGGAGTTGAACTGCAGTCGTTATACTATGATGAAGTATATGCTCGGTGAATTCGGGAATCATTTCTTTCTTGTTTTCTAGTGTTTACATGTACAATAGATGTTGTTTACTTGTTTTACTATGAACTGACGGTTTCACTATGAAATGAAGTTGTATTATGAACTGAAAGTTATAAGTTTGTAACCAAGCACTTATATTAGTTGTATTATAAATTGGGTTTGTCATGTATTACTCATTTTGTATTCACGTTATTTATTCCATGTACTATATATATTTCGAAACTACATGTGGAATGTCTGTGTATCATGAAACTGCATTTTAGAAATGGATTTGAGCTGTGGTAAAAATGGTTATAAGCTATGGCTGTTTTTCATTTAGCCACGGTTTTGAGCCGTGGCAAAAGTTTAATTTACCATGGCTTTGGGGCGTGGCAAAATATAAATTAGCCACGGCTCAGGGCCGTGGCAAAATATTTGCCACTGCCAATTTTGCCACGGCTCTCAACCGTGGCAAAATGATTTAGCCACGGCTCAAAGCCGTGGCAAAATCGCTTTTTTGGTGTAGTGCATTGGAAAGCCGTTGATGGACGTTGGAAACGCCGTTGATATACATTTCAACGGCGTCCAACGTCTACCAACGGACCCAACGCTCATATACCAACGTCTTCCAACGTTCAGGTTGTCCACGTGGAAGAAGATGTTGACCAAATAGACGTTGGAAAGACGTTGGAAGATCCGATGGAGGACATTGTAAGACGTTGAAATAAATGTGCGAGTAAATCGTTGGTGGACGTTGGAAGACGTTGGAAATCTAGGTGTTTTTTTTACAGAACCAACAATGCATGCTTCCAGCCACCTCCAACATCGTATATCTCATAAAAGCTCAATTTCGAGCACATATACAATAGCACATCTCACATATAATCAATCATAATAGTAAATCCAAGTAATAAGCATATATACTAATCAATATACACAATACAAATCAATATAAACAACATAAACCATCCAACATCAACATCCAACAAAACGTCCAATCCAACAATATCCAAACTACTACGTCAACATCTCAAAAATCACATCCAAAACATCAGAATGTATCAAATCCTCACACTCTCCAAATATACATGTCCATAGCAAAACAAATCAAATCATACCTGAAATCACTCTCCTCCAGAACCACCAGAAGACGGAAACCGGCCGTATTGCTCCATAAACTCCATAAGACGCCTATTCAGCTCCTCCGTCTTGGCTTCGGTGCCGATATTGCGTTCCTCGAGCGCGACGACCTGGGCTCTGAGATGTGCAATCTCCTCCTTATCTTGACCCCGCTGATACTCAATCTGAGCCGTCTTAGCCTGTAAATAAAATTTAAATTATCAGTGTTTAATAATTGTAATTCGTGTTTACTATAATCCATCACAATGTGCAACAGTTGGTTCGGAATAATATTTTAAAATTTAAGTTAAAGTTATTACCGATTGATTCCCAAAACCATAGCGTCTGCCATGTGCCGCTGGATCCATGACAGACTCAAAAATAGCGTCCTCCTCATCGGCGGTCAACTCGTCGCGCCCAGAGCCCTCGAGAATGGAAGTCCGTGCTTGCTGAAACTTTTGATGTTATGCAAAATAAGTTGAATTTAGATAACATTATTTTAATTAACTTATATAAGTGTTAAGTCATTATGTTACTTACATATGCGGACTGCGCTTTGGCATCGTGATCCCAGGAGTATGAAACGGTGCCTGCTTCGTCGACCTGGCTCAACGCATGAGTATGCGTGAAAACATCTCAGTAACTCACAGAAGCACCACCACGCTGTCTCTCCTGAAATATGTCCATATACATATATATTATATATATATTGTTACATTATCTACAACTTAGAATTTAAAATCTTTAAATTATTATCTTAATTAATAAATATACTAAGTCCTCTCGGTGATGCTGAAATGACTTGGAACCACCACGATGTGTGACAGGGTTCTTGCTCCTATTGGCTGAGTTCCTCTTCGACTGCCTCTGTAAATTTAATTTAAAAACAAAAATTGTTTAACATTTCTAGTTAGTATTTGCGTAGAAGAATTTAAATTAAACATGTGATAAATTTACCTGAAACTCCTCGTTTCCCCACCATGTCACAAAATCATCCCACAGCTGCGCTCATCCACTGAGGCTTCTTTCCCGCTGTCTTTAAGTTGTTTACTGTTTCCCGGTAGTTCTTTACGACTTTGCTGCACCAGTGGCGATATACGACTGAAATATCAACGTCTTGAAGGTCCACTTCCGCGTGCACGTTTGACAAAATAAGAGTTATACAGCTTTTGTAAATAATGTAAACATGAATTGATATAACATGTTCCTAATATATAAAGTGACATACCAAAAAATCCTACCAAATAGTCTCTTTAACATTTTACATTTAGTACATGGACAACGGATTTCTTCGTCGTTTCTGTTATTACTTAAAGCGAAATCAATAAATACGCGAACACCGTTATTAAACTGTTCACTTATTGAGCCTCCATTTTCGACCCTTCTTTTTTTGTACATCCAGCTTCGATCAGTAAAATAATTGTCCATTTACCTACGTATATAATTAAAAAGTACGATATAAATTTAAAAAATTGACATTTTATTAAAATAATATTATTGGTGAATTTTATATTAATAGATCATTGACACTTTGTCGATGGGTCATCCTACCTCCCATTACAAATACAATAACGTAATTAAATCACGTAAATCATTTCAATTTAAACGATTCAACAAAATTTCGGCAGCACTTCGCTTTAGTTCCCTGAACAGTACACATTTGCGTGTACACAGGGAACATAAAGGAAGCGCTGTCGAAATTCTATGAACCATTTAAAATGAAATGTTTTACGAGATTTAATTACATTATTGTGTTCGTAACTTGTTCAATACAGGGACAAATCCAACAAATATTGTATACGATGAATATCGATGTCCGTTCTGTTAAAAAACGAATATCCACATAACGATCATATACAATACTTATCAGACGGGGCCGAAAGACACTCTAAGGGTTTCATGAATATAAAATATCGTTTTTGAAATTTTCTAAAATACATAAACTAATTGTATGCTCACTAACAACTAACGTTTCCAAACAAACCTAAAACTAATTGTATGCACATTATTCTATTGTTAACACAAACTTAAATATATATAATCTTGCAATACATAAGTTAATAACATAAATTATGCCTCAATAAACTAGATTATACATACAATAAGGCAATACAAACATTTATACACTAATTTAACAAATTTAATTAAATATAGGGATTAGGGTTTATACCTTTTCTTGAGAGATTAGAGAGTTAAAGAGGACGAGAGGGAGGCTTGGAGTCGTCGGAGGAGCCGTTGATCGTCGGAGCAGCGGGGGGTCGGAATCGGAGCAAATTTTGGAATTGTGGGGGGGGGAAGGTTTCAGCCGAATGGGGAAGAAGAAGCTGGGCTTCTGTTTTGCTCGCGGATTTCCAACGTCATTCAACGGCCGCCAACGTCTACCAACGTCCTACAGTTTTTACCTAATAAAATATATGAGAAAACACTGGACGTTGGAAGACGTTGGTCAATGACGTTGGAGGCCGTTGGAAGACTTCGTTGGAATACACTGTATGCCTTGTAGTGATAAAATCCATCAATATTTCTAAAAAATGTCCAACATCAGAATTGCATATATTGTATCAAACCAGAATAGCTATACCATACCAAAATTTCTAACTATAATAATTAAAACCTTAGTGTAAAAGAAAGTGAAACAAAAAGCCTGACACTGAATATCAAATGATAAGAGAAAATTTTCAAATTATTAAATATAGTCATCCAAAGGTGACATCATCTTAAACATGTGGAGTTGGTACCTGCAATGTGACATAAAGAAGAATTTTCTTAGTTTCGCATTTAGTCTTTGATCATGATGACGTTTTGCAGAAATTAGGGATTTTAGCTTTTAGGGGAATTTTCGAAAAGGGAAGTATTTGAATAGAAAAAGAAACTGTGGAATATAAACATGAAATGATGAAGAAAATTGTTTACCAACGTAAAAGAAATGGAGAAGTAAATATTGGGTAGGTATGGTTTTAAAGAGGAGAGACGTTTGGATCTGAAATGGAGAAGAAGTAGGGCTCTTCACGTGAGAAGGCTTCATAGCAAAGGATATAGTATAGATAATAATAAAATGAAAGGTCACGGCTTTTCGCCTTCAGAATACACGTGGCATCATTCTATTGGAAAAAAATTTAGAAGGCTTGAAAGTAAAGGAAACTATACACATCTTTAATATTATAGTATAGATACTCGGGTCAGTCTAAGACTTTTTAGATATGGGGAAATTAGCCACTTTGGATGTTGGACTTTAGAGGAGACAAGTGTGTGTGTGTGTGTATACATATATGTATGTATGTGTGTGTATAATATCGTGTTATAAGAAGTCGATTGTATATAATTTCCTTTGATTATCCCCTTGTGTTTGTATTGCTGACATGGCTATGGGTTGTATAATTTGAATTCGAGTTGGAGTATATTATTATGTGTTATATTTTTCTGATATTGTTTTATCCTGCTTTAGCCCATGTGTTATGTGGATAATGTATTTGGTTTCAAAGCCCTACGAGCTCTACGTTTAGAAAGGATCTGCAAATTTCTCTACTTATTCCAAAGCTTTCCCAAGTCCCACCTCATGACATCCAAGTTGAAATTGATAAATTGAACAAGTATAGACGTCCCCTGTTGGGATGTACTATTAAACCAAAATTGGGATTGCTTTGTGTCAATACCGAGTACGTATATTAGTGTGATAATTTGAGGTAGAAATACGTATCGATGTTAGTCCAATGGAATATTCATGTCTAATCGTTATCCGTATTATCTGACGGTATTTTTTAGTAATACTCTTTGGTAGTATGGGTGTAGAGGGTGGGGTGTTACATATTTGTTGGGAACGCAAGGTGGGTTTTTTTCAGATCTAATGGAGTGAGGGTTGAAGATGATAGGAAAATTCGGGGTGGAGTAAGAGAAGATGAAGCAAACACAAAATTTTAAGCAAGATCGAAACACGCATGGATACCATATTAACATATTGGAATAAGTAAAATAGAGGAGAAGAAGAGGAGGAGGATGAAGGAAGGAATAAAATTAATAAACACAAAGATGACTACATCTTTGTTGGATTACTTAATTGTTGTTCTACAATACATGACTAGTATTTATAGGTAATTACTTCAAACCTAAATAATTATATAATAAGAAAATATTTTAACTAGGGAAAGTATAGATAAAATTGATAAATAATAAATTGTGAAATCTTCCGCAATATTTTTTAACAACCCCTTCAAACTCAATGCGTAACTACGGTAATTTGTCAAAACCAAAAACGAGTACAGAGGAATCTGAAATTGGCAATGTCATCCAAACTATCCAATGATGTGAAACAATGATTTCAAATACTGCTAGAACGAATAACATCGGTTATCAGCTTAAATCAGATTAGCAGGCAACTATCTAAAGAGACGACATCAATGAGTTAAAGATCCGCAGTCGAAATCTAGAAAAGGAAAATAGAAATAAGGAGATTCCTATGAGATAGAAAGCAGAATTCTAGTCAAAAATCGTGTCGAGTCCAAAAAATAAAATAAGTAAATTTCTTGAGGATTGAAAGTGGAATTCCAATCTGAAATCTAGAGTCGGAATATAAGAATAAAGAACAGAAGTAAGGAAACTCCTATGGGATTGAAAACACAATTCCAATCGAGATTCATTGTTTATCATCGTTGCGGGTCCAATCAAGTAGAAAAAAGTAGATTCTAAAAACGTGTGTTATATGGTTTCTTAAAGAGACTATTTGAGCAACACATCAATCATAGCATATATATAACTTCACCATCCTTAAGGACATTTCAAACACCTCATGTCTATACCGTTGTTCTAAATATCAAAAGAATAAATCATCTCATGCATATACAACTGTAACATGTGAACACGTAATTGAAACCATCTTAAGCTGAACAATTTAGAACTTTCTCATCCATACCGTCGAACCCAATAACATAGCTAATTAAGAAACTTGGCTTCAATACAAGGATATCTAGTTTCTAAATACTCCAAAATCATCATTGAGGAAGTAAGTTGTAGCTTATTTGAATTAGGTGTTGATACTGTTCTCACAATTTATTCTTTTATTTTTTGTTTGTGGACTTGCATGGCAAATTACTTCAAAAACTCCTTTTTCTTCTTTTGATCCGTGATTACGAAGAAATTGAGGAAGGTGTTGTGATAATTGAAAAAATCTAAGAAGTCAAATGGATATGGATTCATTACTTTGTAAGCATATTTATCTACTCAGAAAGCCTTGAAACATCCAAGCAAACTAATCGATGGTCGCATTACAGTTAGTCCTATAAACAGATACTTTCAGATACGGATAATGTCGCATTCGCATCAGCATTCATATCAAAAATCATTTTCGAATATCGGATATCCACATCTGTGGATACGGACGGATATTGAAAAATTATCTTATCCGCCAACGATCAATAGATTGAGAAAAGTTAATAGAAAATTTTAATTTAGCATAAAAAAATTTCAATTCCATTAACTATAAAAATGTTTGAAAATTAAACAAATATGATGATAATAAATAGTTTTGAGCAATTAATATGCATTAAATTCATATAGTACAAACTATTAACTTAATAAAAAAATAAACACATGTTTATCGATGTACTAAAATACACAAAATATTAACTGTAATCTTGATAAAAACCGAACGGATAATTTTTGAATGCGGATACATTCGTATCCACTTTTTTGGATATTGAGTATTTACCCATTTTTTAGATACGGATCCGAATGGGTTTTGGATTTTTCGAGCATCCACTGACAGACCTAATAGCTGTATGTAATCTTGCTTGTGAAACCCCATGTCGTATACACTTCACAAAGAACAATTTACGGTCTCCATCGTCATCCACGCCACGTCAGTTCACGGCAAGTGGAAGAGCCTTCAAACATCACAGCAGATCAAATCTTCAATGGAAGAAGCAGCATCGTGAGTTAGCCCATCCATTGGGATCACCTGAGACAACATCAGAAGCATATTTATCCAAATAAGAACGTGATTGTAAGTTTATCAAATCAAATGTACATAATCTGCATAAAATGCCAAAAACTCACGATGCTTCTAAATCTCAGATGCAGATCAAATCAAATGTACTTAATCGAATGTACATTCTTATTTGGAATTGGATAAATATAGCCTCATTGACATTTATGAGTATTGCGAAGAGCTTTTAGTGTGTGTGAAAGTCAAATAACAGGGAAATCAACGTTATTTGGATAAAAGAATTTTTGAATGATTTTAATCTTACCACCAAGTCCAAAAGTTTTCATAATAATATTTATTTATAGCACCTAGACTTTCCCCAAAGCATTCAAAAGGTTCAGTAAGTCTCAAGTGGTTAAGATTCAAATACAATCTTTACGTACTAATGGGGAAGTACTTGTCATGTGCTTTATATCATGAACTGAATAAGAGAAAAACACAAGGCATTGCTTGTTGTTTAACATTTTTCCTAGTATAAATCCTTAAGATATATTCACATTATTCTTATTATTCTTCTTATTAGTAGTCCAGACATTGCTAATTTTGTCAATCTGGTTATACAGCTAGGTAAATTCATTTCTTTTGTTTAAATGACTGTGTATAATGTACTGCTAAGAGCACCCAAAAGAATACCAAGAGGGGCTATAACGGTCGGTGGTGGTTGTCCGTCGATCGCGGTGTAAAAAAACATAAAAACAAAAATTCCATGGTAGCTTCTAACATTTCTTCATATGTTTTTAGCAACACACACTACACACACCCACCCACCCCCACACAAACATCATCTGCGTGTGTGTCAACATACAGATGTATTGGAGATAGCCAGCCATTGGGTAGACTACCCAGATGGTCATGCGACACTATGAAATGGATTTAATAGAGCAAGGTAGTGTAATATAAAATCCATACAATGTGTTTACAAGCACATCAACTATTTACACATCAACTATTTACATACAATGTGTTTTCACACATTATCATGATAGAGTTATGGGATAGTTTGGGCTAAATCATCACATATCTTATATAGCTGAAATAGCGTTCCCAGGGTATCAATTAGACCCGACCGGTCTCAGTTCTAAACAAGTAGGTTTTGTTTGGGGCTAAACTACACAATTTAAAACTTAACCTTAACCGACTCGAGATTCAATTCGAATCCAGTAAGATAACTACACTTAAAATACACATAGTATAATGTTCTTTGGTCCGATCTTTCAAGTTGAAAATGTAATTTCATCACCAAGACCAGACACATCGAGTTTAGATCAAGTTTGATTTTTCTCAAATTGGTTCAGCTCGGGTTCGCGAATCTCGATTCTTTAAGTGTCAGCCCATCCCAAATGGATGGAGCATAGGATTGTATGAGTCATGTGCTGCCACAAGGGATCATAGATCTTACCAATGAAACAGAATATAATAATTGGTATTGGTATATCATTGTCATGTACGAATATGGCCAGATATGCTCCATGAGGATTGAGGACGCTTGGAACTTGCCTTGGTGAGTGTTTCATTTCATTCCATGTTTAAATTGAGTAATCAACTATAATCACAAACAAGAAACAAACAATAAAATTCGTATGTAGCAAAGTGCTTCCACAAGTTAGATTAAATCCAAATTATATGACAAAGTCCATACAAAAACTTATGGAAACTACATACAAAATTCAAATAAGGTACATGAAGGCTTGGAAAGGATAACAAAGCTGTAGAGAAAATATTTGGTGATTAGGAATCATTATACAATGATTTGTAGAGAAAATTTATTAATGATAGCTCCATGCACCTCAGCGCCAATGTACATGCCTATATACCCATTTTTAGAAATGCTCATAAATTCTTTCGTATGGTGGGGAGTATAGATGACAATGTAGCAATTGGCAAGCACTGACCAAGTAAATCCAACTTGAGAGCTCAATGACAAATGCACCTAAAAAAAACAAATTGTTGTTGCTCTCAATGCTCCTAAAATGGCTACATTACTGAAATTACATGCATGAACAGGAAACTTATACCTTTATAACAGTCACCTTAGTGATTCAAGATTATAAAGTCAATATCGCCTAACCCTGAATTTATAAATAATTTATAGCATTGTATCAGCAACTAATAAAAGTCAGATAAGAATGTAATGAGATCGTGTAGTTTGTTTCTCTGTTTTTACTCTTGTAAGCTTGCAGGCTTGTGGGCTGAATGAAGCCCAGGCCCAAGTAGTCTTATTTAAATACTGATCAATATGTAAACCTTGAGATAACTTCTGCTATTCAATAATACAACTTTTTACAAACTCTTTTATGGTATCAGAGCATACACTGCCTAACGGCATTCTTTTATATAAAAAAAAGAAGAAAAGGAAGAGAGGAAGAAGGAGAGGAACTCATCAGAATCTATCTTCATCACCTGAGTTCCTGATTCAAATCTGAAGTGCTGTACCTTGCCAGCACTGTGTCTGGCTGCATCAACACATCAGATCGAACCTTTATGAAAAGAAACAAGCAAGAAATCAACCTACCCAAATCAAGAATCTCATCAAACCATTCATAATACCAAAAGAAATTGCCATCCAACAGAGATCATCAGATTATCATCATCTGATCAACAGAGATCATCAGACTCTCATCATCTGATCCTGTGGTTGCAACATACCTGGTTTAATTGCCCTATCTTTCTATAATTGAGATCTTGATCAAGATATAGACTGTCTTCTTGCCATTTCTTTATCTTTTTTGTTTCTCCAATCCATCTTCTTGATTCTTGATTCTAGCTTTCATCATGAGTAATGAATCCAACACTGCTTCGTCTGAGGACACAAACAATCCTCAGCAAAATTCAACTGTAGTTGAAAATCTCATTAAGACCATCATCAGCCCACAAAGCCAACTGGTAACTGTCCATCTGGACGAAGATAACTATCTCCTATGGAGGCTTCAGGTTGAAACTGCAATTCAAGGCTACGGACTTGAAGGTTACATTCTTGGCACCATTGCCATTCCACCAAAGTTCATCACTGTCCAGGAAAACAAAGTGGTCAGCAACGAAGAATACACAAAATATCACAGACAAGACAGACTGATTTGTTCTTGGTTAATGTCATCAATAAACACCAAGTTACTGTCTCATGTTATAGGATGCAAGACTGCAAATGAATTATGGACAACAGTTGAAAAGGTGTTTAATACTCAGTCTGCAGCTAAAGTTATGTATCACAAAAGACAACTTCAAAACACCAAGAAGGACAACTGCACTATGAGAGAATATCTGTCAAAGATCAAAAACATATGTGATCTTCTTGAAGCTGCAGATCACAAAGTATCTGACTCAGAACAAATACTAACCATACTTAATGGTTTAAGCGATGAGTATGAATCAGTGATTGCTGTGATTGCTTCTCAAAAGGTTCTGCCATCTATAGATGATGTACACTCAATCTTGCTATCACATGAAGCAAGAATTGACAACAAAAGACCACAAGAGTCAGATCTCTCTGTCAATTACGCAGCCAATCAGAGAAACAAAAGTCAAAACAGCAACAAAATTGAACAAGCAAGTCAAAGAGGTGGCTACACTAATAGATCAAGAGGAAGAGGAAGATGGCACAACACCAACAGCAGACCAAAATGTCAAATCTATGAGAGGATAGGACACACAGCAGTAAAATGCTATTTCAGATACTCAAACCAAAACAACAACATGCAGAGAAGCAGTAGCCACAATGTCAATATGGCTCAAACCAGTGACAGCCAAAGTGATAACAGCAACAAAAATCAAAGCTCAAATGATCTTGCCAAAGCAGAACATATTCAAGACGAATCATGGTATCCAGACTCTGGTGCCACTAATCACATCACAAGCAATCTGGACAATCTAAATCTTGGATGCAAGGAATACAGAGGTAATCAAACAATTTGCATGGGGAATGGTAAGTGTGTTAAAATCTCTCATACTGGTAGCACTTACATTAGAGGTAAAAGACAATTATTTCTACATAATTTACTAAGAGTCCCAGTTATTAAAAAGAACCTCATAAGTGTATCTCAGTTTGCTCTAGACAATAATGTGTATTTTGAATTTTATCCCACACATTGTTTAGTTAGAGACATACTGACTAAGGAAATTCTGTTGCAGGGTGAAACTGAAAAAGGACTTTACAAATTTACATCCATCAACTGCAGCAGTGTTACAAAGGGGCTTAATCATTGTAATTTGAGTACAAAGGAAAGTAGTAGAGATATATTTGATCTATGGCATTATAAACTTGGACATCCAAGTAGTAAAGTTGTAAAGCAAGTTCTTGTTGAGAATAAAATAAGATTTGATGATATATCTCTACCCTACATATGTACTTACTGTCAGATGGGGAAAAGCCATAAGTTACCCTTCAATCAGTCATCAACTGAATACAATAAACCACTAGAATTAGTTGCTACTGATTTATGGGGTCCTGCACCCATATGCTCAGATTTTGGATTTAAGTACTACATATCATTTGTAGATGCATATTCAAGGTACACTTGGATATACTTCTTAAAAGCAAAATCTGAGGCATATAATGCAGTTACATACTTTATAACTATGGCTGAAAAACAAACCAACTCACAGGTAAAAATCATTCAGTCTGATGGTGGAACTGAGTATAAATCTCTTAGTAGTTATTTTCAAAAAAGAGGAATTATACACAGAACCACATGTCCTTACACATCTGAACAAAATGGTCTAGTGGAAAGAAAACACAGACACATTGTAGAATCTGGTCTTACACTATTGGCTCATGCTTCAATGCCACTTAAATTTTGGCCTGAAGCATTCAATACAGCTGTTTACTTGATAAACAGAATGCCAACAAAAGTTCTTAAGGAAATAAGTCCCCTAGAGAAATTATATAAGTATAAACCAGACTATTTTAGCTTAAGAACCTTTGGATGTCTCTGTTTTCCTTACACAAGACCATACAATACAAACAAAATGAACTTTAGATCTAAACCATGTACCTTTCTGGGTTACTCCACAAACCAGAAAGGATACAAATGTCTTGATGAAAGTGGAAAAATCCTGATAAGCAGACATGTTGTGTTTAATGAACATGTGTTTCCTTTTAGCAACTTAGAAATGAAAACAACAAGCAAAGTATACAACCCAAAGGCATCCATACCTGACTTACCGGTCTACACTGAAGTTGAGCATCATGCAAGGGCAAAGGAGGCTACTGAGAGTCCAGATACTCAATCCAGAGAATCAGAACAAAACTTGGATTGGACTGACGATCTCAGTCATGCCAGTCCTTCATCTGCAAAAACAACAGAAGACAGAGAGCATAATCAAGGAAACAATCATAATGAAATCACTCAAGGACTACCAGATAACTCTGAAATCAGAGACATACCTCAGAATGATGCTCAAATACAATCCACCCATCCAATGATTACAAGGGGCAAGAGTGGAATATTCAAACCAAAAATTTACACAGCAACCTCAAGAGAATATGAACCTGTAACATACACTCAAGCTGTCAAGGACAAAAATTGGAGAGATGCAATGAATGAAGAATACAATGCTCTTATAAAGAACAAAACATGGGACCTTGTATATCCACCAGATCACAAAAACATTGTTGGGTGCAAGTGGACATACAAAATCAAGAGAAACCCAGATGGAACTATAAACAAATACAAGGCAAGACTAGTTGCAAAGGGCTACACTCAGCAATATGGGTTTGACTTCAACGAAACATTTTCCCCAGTTGTAAAACCATCCACAATCAGACTGATTCTCACTATTGCATTACACAAGAAATGGGATATAAGACAACTGGATGTCAACAATGCATTCCTCAATGGCGTTCTACAAGAAGAAATCTATATGGAACAGCCACAGGGGTTCATCAAAAATGAAAACTGTGTGTGCAAACTGAACAAGGCCATTTACGGCCTTAAACAGGCTCCAAGAGTCTGGTTTGACAGACTGAAAATATCATTAACAAGACAAGGATATCAGTCTACCAAATCAGATAACTCCCTATTCATCAAGGTTAATGAGGTATCAACTGTATACATACTAATATATGTTGATGATTTAATTATTACAGGTAATAATAGAGATGAAATCAGACACATCATCAATCATCTAGATGAGCAATTTTCTGTAAAAGATCTTGGAGATATCAACTACTTCTTAGGTATAGAGGTCAAAAGAAAAGCAAATTCAGAAATAATCTTATGCCAGAGGAAGTACATTCAAGAAATTCTAGACAAAGCTAAAATGAGTGATGCTAAGGCACAACCGACTCCCATGATAAGCAGCCAACATTATTCTAAAAACAGGGGAGAAGCTATAATTAATATTAAACAGTACAGAAGTGTTGTAGGGGCATTACAGTATGCAACTATAACACGACCTGATATTGCTTACAGTGTTAACAAGGTGTCTCAATTTTTACAGAATCCACTTGACGAGCACTGGAAAGCTGTGAAGAGGATTCTCAGATACTTAAAGGGAACAATGAATCATGGTTTATGTTTCAAAGCATGCAACAATCTGAATGTAGTAGGATACGCCGATGCTGACTGGGCATCAGATCCAGATGATCGAAAATCAGTCACAGGCTATTGCATATACATTGGAAATAATCTAATATCATGGTGTTCAAAGAAACAAGCAACTATATCAAGATCAAGCACGGAAGCCGAATACAGAAGTGTAGCAAATGCTACAGCAGAAATCATATGGCTACAATCCTTACTGGATGAGTTAAAACAGAAATCAGACAACATACCAGTTCTATGGTGCGACAATCAAAGCACTGTATACATGTCAGCCAATCCTATACTTCATTCTCGAACTAAACATATAGAAATTGACCTATACTTTGTTCGAGAACTTGTACAAAAAGGAAGGCTTCAGATAAGACACATACCTGCCACTTACCAACGTGCAGACGTCCTCACTAAAGCACTATCGGCAAAGAACTTCAACAAGTTCAGATCTGACCTGAAGGTTGAAGACGACAAAGTTCAAGCATCAGAAACCACCTCAAGCTCCAAAAAACTACTCTGTAGCTCCCGAGAGCTCAGGCACAGAAAAGAAGAAAGGAACTTCTCCTGGTTTCCACCTGCCGGAACAAGGGTACCAGGCTTCTGTCTCTAATTCGAGAAGCAAGCATGAAGATCCGGCCTTTCCAGCAGAGATTCATCATCTCATGGCCAGATCTGGTGGAAAGAAGACGACTTTTTAAAGCAATCGGAAGTGTTTCTCAATCGCCTCTCTGCAAACCCTAACCCTAGGGTTGCGTTTGAAGGGGGGAGATAAGAATGTAATGAGATCGTGTAGTTTGTTTCTCTGTTTTTACTCTTGTAAGCTTGCAGGCTTGTGGGCTGAATGAAGCCCAGGCCCAAGTAGTCTTATTTAAATACTGATCAATATGTAAACCTTGAGATAACTTCTGCTATTCAATAATACAACTTTTTACAAACTCTTTTAAAGTCCATTTTTGCATTTAATCGTATAATATATTAAGCCTTTAATAGACTAATAATAGTGTTATTAAGGTTAATTTAAGATTATGGCTTCCTCGTAGAAGGAAAAACAACATATGCACGATATGTGTTTAGCTATTGCTAGATGATTTGCTGTCAACAACCCATAATTTTAGTAGTCAGCATGGCTTTATATTAAAATCTGACCTGCGATATTTTTAAGATCAAGAAAATAAGGCTTTGCTTTTGAAGTTAATTATCTGGAGAGAAAGCACAACAAAGCTACCAAGCTTATACTCTAACCCTTGTTGTATTCGCACCGTAAGATTCAACAAGATCGAAGGGCTAGCATCTTCTGGAATGTAAAGACATGGATCACCAAATATATGGGCCGGGCCTATATTATTCTCTGTTCTGTATAAATACTTGTTACATTCCTGTATTTCTTTTGTACAATTGAGAATTATATCAATACAGTTTATCTCATTCAATTACAATTTATATCAATTCTTAATATGGTATCAGAGCATAAAGCCTAAAGACATCTATTTTTCATTGCTGATCATTATTGAAGACGAAGTATCACTTCGTTCCCCTCAGAATTTATTCTTATCACTGGGGATCAACCTCTCTGATCAAGCATCATACCTGTACCTCAACCGTGCCATGCCAAGAAGGGATCAGAACATTGTCTTCATCTCCACTCCTGGCTGCACAATAAAGTATCTTTTTCTTTCAAGATTCATCGGTGCCACATCAAGAAAGCTCCAGTCAACTTTCTGATTGCATCGAGATTCCTCTGATTTTTCCTGTTCAAGAAGCAAGGCAATAATCAGTTCTTATCAATATTTCTGCAATGGATCGTGATGACGACGACGTAACATCGGCAACATCAAGAAATGAAGAAAGGGAAACTGCACTGTCCCTTGTCAAACTCAAGAGCAATGTTATAACCATCCCTCTCGATGAAGATAACTACATCTTATGGAAGTACCAAATTGATACAGCCTTAAAAGGGCATGGCCTTCAAGATTATATCAAGGGCACAATATCCATCCCACCTGTCATAAAGAAAGACAAAGAGGGAAATACTGTTAACAACCCAGATCATGCAAATTATCAAAAACAAGATAGTCTACTATCTTCATGGTTACTATCCTCTATAAGTGCTAGCCTGCTATCACAAGTTGTTGGATGCAATTCTTCTCACGAAATATGGTCATGTATTGAACAGATTTTTAATTCACAATCGGCGGCAAGGATAATGCATTACAAGAGACAATTACAAGGTGCAAGAAAAGAAGATATGAGCATGAGAGATTACCTTGCTAGAATCAAAAACTTATGTGACAAACTAAGTGCAGTGGGTCACAAGATTTCAGACAGTGAACAAATCCTCACTATAACTAATGGTCTTGACGATGAATACGAGTCAGTGGTTACTTTTATAGCATCTCAAAAGACACTTCCAGACCTACAATACGTACAGTCTGCCCTTATTGCTCATGAAGGAAGAATAGAGCAAAGAAAGGCTATACAATCTGAAATATCTGTTAACTATGCATCTGGTTTCAATCCAAGAAACAAGAATCAGCAAAAACCCACTCAAGGCCAAAACCCAAGGACTGACGGTCAACAGCCAAGAAGCAATCAACCTCAAAGAGGAAGAGGCAGAGGCAGAAACAACTATAATAATAGAGTGAAATGTCAAATATGTGAAAAGTTTGGTCATGTAGCCAACAAATGCTATTTCAGATTCAACTCTGAATTTAACATAGGACAGTCAAGTCAAAGGGGGCCTAACATTAATATGGCTCAAATAAATCAGCAGACAAAAACTGGTGGTGATGCTCCCAAAACACAAGGCAGCAATGGCGATGATTCAGTCAAACCAGAAGATCTAAACACTGAAGATTGGTATCCGGACTCAAGAGCAACAAATCATGTCACCAACAATCTTCAGAATTTAAATCTTGGAAACAAAGGCTACTCAGGTATGAAATCCATAACTATGGGCAACGGTGAAGCTATAAGTATATCACATGTTGAAATTGACAGTATTATAGGTAAGAGGGAATTAATTTTAAACAACCTATTAAGAGTACCCAAAATCAAGAAAAACTTGATAAGTGTTTCTCAATTTGCCAACGACAATAATGTATACTTTGAGTTTCACCCTAATTTTTGCTTAGTTAGGGACTTACTGAACAAGAATATATTATTACAGGGTAGTTTGGACAAAGGCTTATACAAATTCACTTCCATCAAGTCAAATAAAGATCATGTAAGGGGAAACTGGTGTAATAATATCAACAGTAGCATGTTAAATAGAGTAAATGTTGTTGAATGTTGGCACAAGAAACTGGGACATCCCAGTAATGATATTGTAAAAAGAATTCTAAAAGATAATAAAATAGAATTTGATAATATACCTATTTCTGAGATTTGCACACACTGCCAGATTGGCAAAATACACAAATTACCATTTGCTAGGTCTGAAACAGTGCACAGTCAGCCATTAAGTCTGATTGCAGCAGATCTATGGGGTCCAGCACCACATGTCTCATCTCTTGGTTACAGGTATTATCTTTCTTTAGTCGATGCTTATTCCAGGTATACATGGATATTCTTCCTCAAAACAAAATCTGAGATATCTAGCATAATAAAACATTTTATTACTCTTGTTGAAAGGCAAATTAATAACAGTGTAAAAACTTTCCAAAGTGATGGAGGAAAAGAATTTTTACCTCTTAAAACTTTTTTCCAAGAAAAAGGTATTTTTCATAGAATCACATGTCCTCATACATCAGAACAAAATGGGTTAGTTGAAAGAAAGCACAGGCATATAGTAGACACTGGTCTAACATTAATGTCTCAAGCTTCTATACCCATGAAATACTGGAGTGGTGCATTCTACACATCTGTTTATCTTATAAATAGAATGCCCACTAAAGTTTTAAAAGACATGTGCCCCTATGAGAAACTTTATGACATAAAACCCAATTATCATTTTTTGAAAACTTTTGGGTGTCTTTGTTTCCCATATCTTAGGCCTTACAACAGGCATAAGTTAAGTTTAAGGTCAAGTCCCTGTACTTTTTTTGGTTACACTAACAATCAAAAAGGGTACAAGTGTTTAGACAACAAAGGGAGAGTTTACATCTCAAGACATGTTGTGTTTAATGAGAACATATTCCCTTTTGCAGGAAAAAGTGTTGCTGCAAAAGGAAAATCGGATGCATCAAACATTATAGTTCAACCCATTCCTGTCTTACCTAAAGAACTCACCACAAACAAAAACAACAAATATCAAGTTTCAACAGAGAAGTGTGCCTCAGACACTAGATCAGAATGCAGTTCTGACCTATCACCACAACCATATGAAGATACACCACAAACTGAAGACAATGGGAACAACACATGCAATGAAACTGAAGCATCAGAGAACACAACAAATGATAGTGATCATGATCAACAACAACATATCACAGCTATTGGGCATCACATGACAACAAGGTCAAAAAGTGGGATTTTTAAACCAAAAATATTTTCTGCTTCTATCAGTGACATAGAACCACAAAATTATGAACAAGCCATCAAATATGATGAATGGAGAAAAGCCATGGATGAGGAATATCAGGCACTCATAAAAAACCAAACATGGAGCTTAGTTGATCAGCCAAAAGACAAAAACATTGTGGGATGCAAATGGACCTACAAAATTAAGAAAAATGCTGATGGCAGCATAGCTAAACATAAAGCTAGACTTGTTGCAAAAGGTTACTCACAACAGTTTGGTTTCGACTTCAACGAAACTTTTTCTCCTGTTGTAAAACCCACTACCATTCAACTTATGCTAACCCTAGCCTTGTGCAAAAACTGGCAAATAAAACAACTAGATGTGTGCAATGCTTTCCTAAATGGAGACCTCCATGAAGAAGTATTTATGCAGCAGCCAGAATGGTACATCATAGATAATAATAAAGTATGCAAACTACGCAAAGCAATTTATGGCTTAAAACAAGCATCAAGATCATGGCATGAGAAACTGAAAGCAACCCTTATAAAATTTGGATTCACTCCCACCAAATCTGACAGTTCACTATACATGAAGAACCATGGGAACATTATTTATCTACTTGTTTACGTAGATGACATCATTATTACTGGTAATAATAACAGTGAAATCACAAATACCATACAGCTACTCGACAAGACTTTTGCCATCAAGGATCTAGGGGATATAGATTATTTTCTGGGCATACAAGTGAAAAGGAAAAAATCTGAAATATTCCTATCCCAAAAGAAATACATTGGTGAAATCCTCAAAAGAGCCAACATGAATGAAGCCAAGTCTTTACCTACTCCTATGATTACCAACTTGCATTTATCAAAACACAGAGGTGAAGCTATTGAGAACACCAAACAATACAGAAGTATTGTTGGTGCCCTGCAGTATGCAACCATAACTAGACCTGACATCTGCTATAGCGTGAATAAAGTATGTCAACATATGCAGAACCCCCTTGACGAACACTGGAAGGCAGTTAAGCGTATTCTCAGATACTTAAAAGGGACTCAAAATCATGGATTATCACTAAAAGCTTGCAACGATGTAAACATAAATGCTTACAGTGATGCAGATTGGGCAAGTGACGTGGATGACCGCAGATCCACTTCTGGACATTGTGTGTTCCTCGGACCAAATCCAATTTCATGGTGCACGAAAAAGCAGGCAACCACTTCTCGCTCTAGCATAGAGGCCGAATACAGGTCACTCGCAGGCGTCACTGCAGAGATAACTTGGATTGAGACCCTAATGTCTGAATTAGGGATCAACAATCAAAGAAGGCCAGTTGTGTGGTGTGACAACCTAAGCACCATTTCACTCTCCGCCAATCCCATACAACACTCGCGTACAAAACACATCGAAATCGACTTGCATTTTGTACGCGAGAGGACAGAAGCTGGAAAATTAGACGTGAGGCACGTTCCCACATATTATCAACGGGTCGATATCTTAACCAAAGCCCTCACAGCCAAAAACTTCCTCAGATTAAAGGAAGAGCTAAAAGTTTTGCAAGACGAGGATGAAGAAGAGGAGAACGAGAAAACCCTAGATAGAATTGAAGGCGGCTATCTGGAGAGAAAGCACAACAAAGCTACCAAGCTTATACTCTAACCCTTGTTGTATTCGCACCGTAAGATTCAGCAAGATCGAAGGGCTAGCATCTTCTGGAATGTAAAGACATGGATCACCAAATATATGGGTCGGGCCTATATTATTCTATGTTCTGTATAAATACTTGTTACATTCCTATATTTCTTTTGTACAATTGAGAATTATATCAATATAGTTTATCTCATTCAATTACAATTTATATCAATTCTTAATATTAATCTATATTTTGTAGCTCTACAGCCTATGTGTTAGTATGCATATATAATTAGTACATAGATGTCTATTTTATCACATGCTATAAAATATCCACAACCAAATCCATAGTTGTAAAGGTAACATATATGTGTAGGCCGATCTGGCATGAAAATATCACATAAAACTAAGTAATGCTGAACTAAATTAGTGATTGGTAAAATTATGGGAATATATGAACGTAATTTGAAGCAAATTATGTATTTGTTGTACACACATTTTGGGGAACCAAATCCAGTGGTTTAAGCATAATAAATTTTCCTTAGTGCTAGAAATGAGAAGTTTTTAAATATTCAGCAAGTCAGAACAGTTAATTATATAGTTCTTGACATCACATCTAAATCAAGTTCTAAGTTTGTTCTTGATTTTGGTAAGATGGTTACTAAGCATATACAAATGCACACACCATAACAATGTTTATCACATAAAAAAAATTATTGAAAAGAATTGAGAAGCCAATTATATATTTATAGAGCTACGAAGCTTAAAAACTCCATATGTAATCATGACAATCAGTGATACTACAATTATCTTTTAGACTTTTACTCATGTAGGTATGCAATGTTATACGTCTAGTATACCAAAACAGAGACTAATCAATAATAAACTCGTCTCACAAGTTTACAAATCAGATTTCCACTACTTTGGAATTCTGTATTAGCTATTTTTAACAATAAGTATGTTGTAATTAATCACAACAATAAACTAACAACTATAGTAATAATAACTATAGCGATAAATCAAACGTTATACTATTTAAAGAAACAGTACAACGTAGAAACAAAAATGATATATATATATATATATATAATATATATAAATTAACCAGAAATCAAACCAGTTGAAGAAGGAAATTTCGTCTGAGGCTTGTCGTAACAATTTCCTTAAGACTTTATTCAAAGTCTCCCAAGATACAATAGACGTAAGCTGCTCGAGATCGTGATGTGTACGGTCTTCTGTGTGATAGGACTGATTATGATTTTACGAAACGAAGATAAAGAAGAGATAATTCAGTTTTAAAATTAAGTGAGTAAAGTAATCAGGTTTCCTCCTTATTTATAGCCGAATTCTCAATGGCTACACCCGTTGAGAAAAGTAGCATCCCTTTATTTGTAATGCCAAAAAGTGTTACTGTTCGCAACAGCCGTATCCGTTCGTTTGCAACGGTTCAGAACTATTGCTGTTCGTTGTAACGGTCATCTCATCACCGCTTGAACCACTCCTCCCCATGTCGAGCTCTGTGCCTCCGCCACTGGTTCAGCCGAACCCTTCTAGCAGCCCACCCTCCATCAACGCCGACGAATGCTCACCTCTCCACCGTCTCGACCTCCCTGCCAAGCAATCCTCCATTGCCTAAGGCCGAGCACCACCTTTGTAACTTGTTTGTCTATGGCCTCCTTTGAGCATCTTCAACAGCTTCAACCTGTAGCCGAGACCTTGGCCTCATCCGCACCACCTAGATCGGCACATCTCGTCCACCATTGTGATTGCGTCCATTTTGGTATATATATAATTTATATAAATTGTTTATTTATGAGTATATATAAAGATATATACGTATCTTATATGTTGTACGTTCTGTGTGTGTATATATATATAATTTATGATGGGTCAGTTTATATATATATAGGTTATGTACATAGCTGTTTTATATTTTAGTTCTTTCGCTTTATATTTTCTTATGTACAGTTTATACTTTTCTGAGTTACAGTTTTATATATTAGTGCATCTGTTAAGTTTATATTAGCTTGGGTATAGTATATATAAGTTTATAATAATATTGATTTGTTACATATATTTATATTATGTAAGTTTGGTATATGTTTATATACTTGTTTTGAGATTATATAAGTTTAGTTATATATT
This sequence comes from Allium fistulosum, assembly GCA_030737815.1. NCBI lineage: Eukaryota > Viridiplantae > Streptophyta > Magnoliopsida > Asparagales > Amaryllidaceae > Allium > Allium fistulosum. The sequence continues at coordinate 97,745,979 of CM060906.1, read as the reverse complement.
TGTGAAGTATTTGATATATACAGTTTTGAAATTTGTCTGTTGCCAGATATATTCGTATGTGTACATATGTCAGTAGTAATGTACATATATGAGTTATATAAATTATATAATATATACATATTGTTTTTAAGTATGATATTTATGTCAGTTTTCTAATATATAAATGTTTACATTTCAGTTTTATATACAATATATATTTTGTATAGAAATATTGTTTTTTTTTCAAGTCTCACTGTTAAGTTGTAGTCATCTTTGCATTCATTTTTCATTCTAGTTGGTGCCTGTCTAAGGAAGTGCTGTAATATAAGGCTTGTTGTATTTGCAATTCATGTTAAAAAAAAAATTGGTCTGCAAATATAATAACGTGTGAGTATATATATATATATATATATATATATTATAGTAGAAAAATCAGTTTAAACTGGACAAATATATTGACAACTGATATTTACCTAAAACCAAGCACGTAACTAAGATATAGAATAAATAGCTCTACAAAATCTACTACACAAATCCCAAACACGAAGCCTGAAGAAAAGCTTATTATGCTAATCATAACAAGCCATAATAGTACACATAATTTAATAAAAACAAATGAAAGTAATAACTGAATGATTATAAATAAAAGATAAAACAACAATAATGGATGAAGGAATGAGAATGTCACCTTATCCATGAAGACCTTTGCTTATTCTTCTGACTGTATTCAGAGTAGCGGAAGGTTAGAGGAGAAAGACTGAGAACCGATTCCTCAAAACTTGCTAAATTCTTCAGTGGTTACTGAGCAGCGGAGTTTTTCAGAGTGATACAGCGGATTTTTTTTATATCTCTCTCAAAGTATTAGGAGTAGGGAAGAAAAGAAAGAACTACTAACAAAGGAAGAGAATTTTAAGCAGCCATGGAATTTTTCTCAAACTGCAATATTATTATACAAAAATTCTTACATTCCTTGCAGACTAATTCCCCTTATATACATGGATGATGACATAACTCGCAGAACAATTTAATCAAACATGCACCAACGCACTAAACAGAAAGGATTTTGAAAAGACAAATAATACATAAAGAAATAAAAAGATATTCTCCCTATCTTCTGATGAGACTTCGCACTTATCTTTTGGTCGAAAGATGACAATGCGCTGTAAAGTGGTTGTCAATTATTTTGAAAATATTCTAATGCTATCTCCTGAGATCTGTACCATGCTTGGAAGTTTCTTCTAAGTTGAAGTTCAGCACGGAGCATTAATTGCTAATCTGATTGCATATTATGTGACGACCGCCCATGACCCCTACACCGAATCTAGAGATAGTGCGCTGTAAAGTGTGCCAGGCGACCATGGACGATTGCCAGGGTAAAATAAAAACAACAGAATCTATCGTATTACTCACAGCGTAAGGACAAAATACAATAGAATATATATATAGTGAAGCTTCACAGAATAGAATCTCATCAATAAAATTTCATAATAGTTGAATACAATCATCTGAACAGTCAATACAACAAGCCTCACTACATAACACTCAGAGAATATACAAACAGGGGAACATCCAGTACATATAGTAAGAAATAATATGCAAGCCTCCAGCTCGTCTTCGACATCAGCACCGTGAAAAGCAAGAACAGCACCTGTCACCTGCTACCTAGTCTGCCCGTCCCAAAATGGACGAACAGCCCAAGGCAATAAGAGTTAAAACATAAAGCCTTGAGTCAGACAACAGTCTTAGTGAGCAGTAAATTAACTAACAACATACCAAAAGAGCATAAAGGAAAAGGAAAAGGAATAGGAATACAACCCTCCCACTCCACCTCTTTCTACAGTGATAGCCCCCAGACACACACCAAGTAGAAGCAAACATAGCAAAGCACACAATTTAAAGTAAAGCAATTATCACTCGAGTCAAGGGCGCTGTTTTCCAAGTACAAACCCCCAAGGCCTAAACCAGGATCAGATAAGCACCTAGAAAATACCGCTCTTGAGACCGAATGACGATACAACCAAACATCCATGACTCTGGCTATCACTGTTATCATTGCCTTGATACCATCGTTAATTTGAATGACCGACACATTCTTTCAACCGTCCATCAAGGGCTAATGGAAACCCCGGTTCTAGACATAACTCTGCACGTCATCGTGACCCGTGCCTAGGACTATCGAATCTGCCCAGAGTACTTGACTATCAATCATTAGCCTTCAGGGACTATCGAATCTGCCCAACGTACTCTTGCTTTGAGCATTCTAGAACCTTCAACAATGATGAGATCTCAGCCTCCTAGTCATCCTCCTCGACGACTATTTCCATACTAGCTCAATCGCCTCTCGAGCAAACCATTATCCTCAACTCGAACCATTTCACCGAGTTATCAACATGCTTGGAATGACCCCGTCTGGATTAGACCAAGGCTATCTCATATCATACTTCGCCTCATCATCATCATAGCAAAGTCTCATCTCAACATCATCATCAAATCTATCCATATGAGCTTCATCATCCGCTACATATGCCACGTGCAGCTTTTCCAATTCAAGAGCCTTTCCCTTAGCTTTTGAATCATCTTCGACCATCTTGTCTAAATCAAATCATCAATCATCTAATTCATAGTAATCAATCAAGTCAAACATTAATCCAAGTAAACAAGCATTCAAATATAATCTAAATAGACAATTATAACAATAATGGCAATTTCGTAAATAAAGAGTCGAAAGTCTAACAAGCATGAAAACATGAGAAATATCTCTACAACTTGATGAATGAACTTGCATAGGTTAACATATAGTAAAATGGATGTCAAATCATCATAAATAATGGATCTATACGGATCTATACTTAGGTTTACAAAAATGCATGGAAATCACTACTTTAACACAAAATCAAGCAAACGATCCGATATACTCCTTTGGATCCGTGTGAGAGATAATCACCACTCACCAAATCACCTAAACAACTCAAAAGCAACACACTTCAGATCTAGACAGCGAAGGAGCTAACTCGATCTATCACAAATCCGCTTCAAGCGATGAAATCTCTCTTCGAAGAATGTAGATCTTCAATCTAAGCTCTTCGATTTTCGATTTGATCTTCAACTTGAATGGATGGAATCACTAGATTAGAGTGGAGAAAAGAAGTGAAGAAGTGTAGAAGTCGAGCTCTCAAAATGGCAGCACTTCGTCGCTTCGAAATCCGGATCCCAAAAAGTGAGAAAAACCTTCCTATTTATAGGCTGAAATTCCCTAAGTCGTTCACTTTTAGGTCGTCCACGACCTATAGAGCATCACGACCTACGACTTAGTGAGACAACCCATCCTACGACCTAACGACCTAAGCCTATGCACACACACGACCTACCAGTTCTGCGCGACCTACAGATCCAACGACCTAACACACGAATGCGGCTTAGCGACTTATCAAAGATCACGACCTAACATCCTACGACTTAGCACACATTCGACTCAACATCTTAACTTCTAGGTCGCTCACGACTCAACGACCTAACCCCTTAAGCCTTCACGCGACCTAAAACATCACGACCTAAAAATGCCACGACTTAAGACTTAACTATAATACGACCTAACACTAAGCCAAAACTCAGCGACTTAAAGTCCACATGACCTAATACTTAGGTACGACTTAAGACAATGCGACCTAACACTTTACGACTTAACAGACACACGACCTACTAACTTAGCCCGGCTACGACCTAACTCCTTAGGTCGTCTAACGACCTAACTTTGCTAACCCGCTAACTACTAGGTCGTTGCCTCCTATCTCTTAGGTCGTTAACTTGCCCAACCGACCTAACACTTAACCCGTCCATTTTCTTAGGTCGCCCCAATTCTTAAGTCGCTTACTTCTTAGGTCATAAAACCTCCTTAAGTCATCCCCGACTTACCACTTCTACTATTTTGATGTCAAGATGCAATGCTACTAGTAAGTCGGAGTTGAAGCATTCTAAGTCGCACACGACTTACGACATACCCTAGGTCGTTCACGACCTATGACTTGCATGAATTCTGCCCAAACTTTATAACGACTCATCGACTCTAATAATACCGGATTTTTCGATCCGTAAAAATACGGGTCGTTACATTCTCTCCCCCTTAGGAATTTCGCCCCCGAAATTCCAAACAATCAAGAGCAATCAAAGACTATTCTGCATGCCTACCATCCATAGCAACCAACAAACCATGCATCCAATTCTAGCTTAGCATGCAGAATTCTAAAACTTAGAACAAGTTACAATGTCGGTAGATGACACAACACCTTAGGGCCATACCTTGAAGAGTTCAGGATGAGCTGCTTTCATCCTCTCTTCCACCTCCCATGTACAGTCGTTATCATCATCACTCCATTGTATCTTGAGCAACTTAACTACCTTCCTCCTAAGCTGTTTCGTGTCGGTTTCCACAACACGAAGCGGCTTACGAGGTCTCTTATCGACTGAATCAACTTCGAAATCTTCACAGCTATCAGCAGAAATCACGGTATTCGAGTCGTGCACATACTTCCGTAGATATGATACATGAAAAACATTGTGCACACCCGACATCTTCTCTGGTAACTCCAATCTGTAAGCGAGCTTTCCAATTCGCTCGATGATCGGGAATGGTCCAACAAATCTTGGAGTCAATTTTCCTTTCTTCCCGAATCGAATAACATTCTTCAGTGGAGAAATCTTCACAAAAACCATATCACCAACGTCGAATTCCAAATCCTTACGACGCTTATCGGCATAACTTTTTTGACGATCTTGGGCTGCCTTCATTCGTTGCCGAATGATCTCTATGCAATCCGAAGTCTGTCGAATCATCCCATGCCCAAGTAATAGCTTTTCTCCTGTCTCTAACCAACATGTCGGAGAGTTACACGGTCTTCCATACAATGCCTCATATGGTGCCATACCAATACTTGACTGGTAACTGTTGTTATACGAAAACTCCACCAAATGAAGGTGATCTTCCCATGATCCTCCGAAATCCAAAACACAAGCTCTGAGGAGATCTTCCAAAACTCGGTTGACTCTCTCAGTCTGACCATCTGTTTGGGGATGATAAGCTGTACTCAAACACAACTCGGTTCCCAAAACTTCCTGAAAACTCTTCCAAAATCCACTAGTGAACAATGGGTCTCGATCGCTCACTATACTCTTCGGGATACCATGGAATCGAACTATCCACTTAACATACAACTCAGCCAACTTTGATGCAGTCCTAGTCGATCGAACAGGAATGAATCTTGCACTCTTAGTCAGACGATCTACGATGACCCAAATCCCTCCATTTCCCGTTCTTGTTCTAGGTAATCCATCGATAAAATCCATCGACACTTGTTCCCACTTCCATGTAGGAACTTCTAATGGCTGAAGCAATCCACTGGGCTTCTTCTGCTCAGCTTTCACCAACTGGCAGTTCATGCACTTGGAAATGAAATTTCCAACATCCTTCTTCATACCTTCCCAGTAGTAGGTTCTCTTCATATCCCGATACATCTTATTTCCACCTGGATGAATAGTCAGCTTCGAGTGATGACTTTCCTTCATAACTTCACTCCTCAATTCATCTATATCGGGAACAACTAGTCGTCCTTGCTTCCGAAGCCAACCCTCTCGATCGACCTCGAATCCTTTATCCTTTTCTGGATCCAATCCAGATTCCAAATCACGGATAATCTTGACAAGCTTATCGTCTCGCTTTTGGCTCCCGCCAATCCTTTCCACAAGAGTCGGTCTTATCGATAAGTTTGCCAACATCTCAGGTTCCAATTCGCATCTGGGCCTGAAGTCAAATCCAGCTAAAAACTCGAGATTCTTCCATTCTGAAAACATGGCTCCCAATCCTGCATGTCTTCGACTTAACGCATCTGCCACTACGTTACCTTTTCCCGGAGTATAAGCTATACCAAAATCATATGATGCCAAAAACTCTAGCCAACGTTGCTGTCGAAGATTCAAATCCTTTTGGAAGAAAAGATACTTCAATGACTTATGATCTGTAAACAACTCGAATCGAACTCCCAATAGATAATGTCTCCACATCTTCAGAGCAAAAACAATCGCCGCTAACTCCAAATCATGAGTCGGGTAATTCCTTTCATGCGGCTTCAGTTGTCGACTTGCATACGCAACAACTTTATCCTTCTACATCAGCACTGCTCCAAGTCCAGTACCACATGCATCAGTGTAAACCACCATCTCATCATTCCCACTTGGAATAATCAAAACAGGAGCACTTGTCAATCGCTCTTTCAAGATTCTGAAAGCTTGCTCACACATATCATCCCATCTGAACCCTAGGTTCTTCTTCGTCAATCTTGTCAATGGTGCAGCTACCTTGGAGAAGTCTTTGATAAACCGACGATAATATCCTGCCAATCCAAGAAAACTTCTCACATCAGATGCATTCTTAGGTCTAACCCAATCCTGGATTGCTGCCACCTTGGCGGGATCAACCGCTATTCCATTTCCAGAGATAACATGGCCTAAGAACCTCACTTCGCTCTTCCAGAAGTGACACTTCGAAAACTTAGCCTTCAGCTGATGTTTCCGCAAGATTTCCAAAACAATCTGCAAGTGCGTCTTGTGCTCTTCTTCAGTTCTGGAATAAATCAGAATATCATCCACGAACACTAGCACAAACTTACTCAACTGATCTCTGAACACTCTATTCATAAGATCCACAAAATATGCTGGCGCGTTAGTCAATCCAAACGGCATTACCAGCCACTCAAAGAAACTGGATGGTGTCCTAAAAGCAGTCTTCGGCACACTATCCTTAGCCACTCTTAACTGGTGAAATCCCGTTGCCAAATCCATCTGAGAAAACACCTTAGCTTCGTGAAGCTGATCAAACAAGTCATCTATTCTCGGCAATGGATACTTGTTCTTCTTAGTCACCATATTCAGCTCACGATAATCCACACACAACCTCAACGATCCATCCGCTTTGGTTGCAAACACAACTGGTGCACCTCATTCGGACACACTACACTGAATGAATCCTTTCTGTAAAAGGTCATCAACCTGCACCTTCAACTCCTGCTGTTCCATAGGCGCCATCCGCCTAAGAGGCATCACCACAGGTCTGGCTCCTTCAACTAGATCTATACGAAACTCAATCTCTCTATGCGGCGGTAACCCTTTGACATCGTCAAAGACATCCTCAAATCCATTAACGATTGGCAACGATGACAGTCCATCCCATGGAACAACCAGCGAATACATGAAGCTCATGAAGACGCCTTCTTCATGCTTACATCGTATCACAATCTTTCGCCCCTCCACATTCTCGACTGTCACCTCCAACCTTTCACAATCAACCTTTGCCGCATACTTCCTAAGCCAGTCCATACCCAAAATAATTCCGAACCCCGCAAAGTTCAGAACAAAACAATAACAAACAAAAGAGCAATCATGACTCGATACAATCAGACCACGGCATAGCATACACAACAAGACGAACCCCCAACTGGATTAGTCACAACCAATGGCCTATCAACAATATCCGGTTCTAAACCCAACCGGCCTACAAGTTCGCTACAAACAAACGAATGCGACGCCCCAGTATCAAAAAGCACTCTAACTGGAACACCACACATGGAAAGAGTACCTTGAACCACCACACTCTTTCCTTTCTCTTCAACGGTATGAGCTTTCGAAGACGATGGAACAGCTCCCAAAGCATAAGCTTGCACAATCTGCTTGTCCTTCCGCGGTTCTGGACAATTCCTCTTAACATGCCCCGGCTTGTCACAGTTGTGACACTTCATTGGCACCTTCGGATTCTTGCAATCCTTGGAGAAATGGCTCTTCTGCTGACAATTGTAGCAGGTCACTTCGCCCTTCGGCTTCTTCTGGCCTTCCTTACCCTTCTGCTGTTGCTGCTTCCTCTTCTTGTTTCCACCCTGCTGTGGTTTAGACTCTTCCCTGGTCACAGCAACAACAGATCCTTCCTTAGGAAACAGATTCTCATGCCTGAGAGCCTTCTCCACAAGCTTCTCAAATGAATCGTCCAAATGATCCACCAACTGCCTCCCAAGATAACTGTCCAAGCCTGTCACAAACTTCTCGTTCTTCTGATACGAAGATTCGATATACGACCGGGCATACTTGGACAAAGCTTCAAACTCAGAAACATACTCAAGAACTGGTCTTCCACCTTGCTTGAGCTCCACAAACTTCTTGAACAGAACAGGCTTCTGAGCAGTAGAAATGAACTTAGCTTCAAATCTGGCTTGGAATTGCACCCAAGTGATTTCTTCCTCCGGAGTATCAATGGTGATAGAGTTCCACCAATCAGAAGCCCTTCCTTGAAGCTGTCTTGATGCTAACTTCCTCTTAGTTGCATCCTCAATTCCCAAATCACCAAAGATCCTTCTACAAGCATCTATCCATCTCTGGACTTCAATGGTTGATTTTGTTCCCAAGAAAACCTTTCCTCCAAGAGCAGTATAGTCCTTACACAGCTTAGCAAAATCCACCGGTTTTGAAGTTTGAACTTGAACTCCAACATCCACCGATGGCCCCGGAGCTGGCATCCTTCTCATGATCGAAGTCATTATAGCTTCGAACATAGCAACATAATCAGCAGCCCCTTCAGTAGCACGGCCTTCCCTAGCAGCTGGTCTCCCTCTTCGACTCATCCTTAATATCTATAAAAAGGAATGATTAGCACACCTTTGAGAAACAACTGCATAAAGGACTCAAACTCTACTAAGCTACTATATTATATATAGTAATCATCCATCAAAATACAATTACGTCTCTCATACGTAGTTACATCAGCGAGCGTTGGGTAAAATCGATTAACCAATGCTCTGATACCAAATGTGACGACCGCTCATGACCCCTGCACCGAATCTAGAGATAGTGCGCTGTAAAGTGTGTCAGGCGACCATGGACGATTGCCAGGGTAAAATAAAAACAACAGAATCTATCGTATTACTCACAGCGCATGGACAAAATACAATAGAATATATATATATATAGTGAAGCTTCACAGAATAGAATCTCATCAATAAAATTTCATAATAGTTGAATACAATCATCTGAACAGTCAATACAACAAGCCTCACTACATAACACTCAGAGAATATACAAACAGCGGAACATCCAGTACATATAGTAAGAAATAATATGCAAGCCTCCAGCTCGTCTTCGACATCAGCACCGTGAAAAGCAAGAACAGCACCTGTCACCTGCTACCTAGTCTGCCCGTCCCAAAATGGACGAACAGCCCAAGGCAATAAGAGTTAAAACATAAAGCCTTGAGTCAGACAACAGTCTTAGTGAGCAGTAAATTAACTAACAACATACCAAAAGAGCATAAAGGAAAAGGAATAGGAATACAACCCTCCCACTCCACCTCTTTCTACAGTGATAGCCCCCAGACGCACACCAAGTAGAAGCAAACATAGCAAAGCACACAATTTATAGTAAAGCAATTATTACTCGAGTCAAGGGCACTGTTTTCCAAGTACAAACCGCCAAGGCCTAAACCAAGATCAGATAAGCACCCAGAAAATACCGCTCTTGAGACCGAATGACGATACAACCAAACATCCATGACTCTGGCTATCACTGTTATCATTGCCTTGATACCATCGTTAATTTGAATGACCGGCACATTCTTTCAGCCGTCCGTCAAGGGCTAATGGAAACCCCGGTTCTAGACATAACTCTGCACGTCATCGTGACCCATGCCTAGGACTATCGAATCTACCCAGAGTACTTGACTATCAATCATTAGCCTTCAGGGACTATCGAATCTGCCCAACGTACTCTTGCTTTGAGCATGCTAGAACCTTCAACAACGATGAGATCTCAGCCTCCTAGTCATCCTCCTCGACGACTATTTCCATACTAGCTCAAGCGCCTCTCGAGCAAACCATTATCCTCAACTCGAACCATTTCACCGAGTTATCAACATGCTTGGAATGACCCCGTCTGGATTAGACCAAGGCTATCTCATATCATACTTCGCCTCATCATCATCATAGCAAAGTCTCATCTCAACATCATCATCAAATCTATCCATATGAGCTTCATCATCCGCTACATATGCCACGTGCAGCTTTTCCAATTCAAGAGCCTTTCCCTTAGCTTTTGAATCATCTTTGACCATCTTGTCTAAATCAAATCATCAATCATCTAATTCATAGTAATCAATCAAGTCAAACATTAATCCAAGTAAACAAGCATTCAAATATGATCTAAATAGACAATTATAACAATAATGGAAATTTCATAAATAAATAGTCGAAAGTCTAACAAGCATGAAAACATGAGAAATATCTCTACAACTTGATGAATGAACTTGCATAGGTTAACATATAGTAAAATGGATGTCAAATCATCATAAACAATGGATCTATACGGATCTATACTTAGGTTTACAAAAATGCATGGAAATCACTACTTTAACACAAAAACAAGCCAACGATCCGATATACTCCTTTGGATCCGTGTGAGAGATAATCACCACTCACCAAATCACCTAAACAACTCAAAAGCAGCACACTTCAGATCTGGACAGCGAAGGATCTAACTCGATCTATCACAAATCCGCTTCAAACGATGAAATCTCTCTTCGAAGAATGTAGATCTTCAATCTAAGCTCTTCGATCTTTGATTTGATCTTCAACTTGAATGGATGGAATCACTAGATTAGAGTGGAGAAAAGAAGTGAAGAAGTGTAGAAGTCGAGCTCTCAAAATGGTAGCACTTCGTCGCTTCGAAATCCGGATCCCAAAAAGTGAGAAAAACCTTCCTATTTATAGGCTGAAATTCCCTAAGTCGTTCACTTTTAGGTCGTCCACGACCTATAGAGCATCACGACCTACGACTTAGTGAGACAACCCATCCTACGACCTAACGACCTAAGCCCATGCGCACACACGACCTACCAGTTCTGCGCGACCTACAAATCCAACGACCTAACACACGAATGCGGCTTAGCGACTTATCAAAGATCACGACCTAACATCCTACGACTTAGCACACATTCGACTCAACATCTTAACTTCTAGGTCGCTCACGACTCAACGACCTAACCCCTTAAGCCTTCACGCGATCTAAAACATCACGACCTAAAAATGCCACGACTTAAGACTTAACTATAATACGACCTAACACTAAGCCAAAACTCAGCGACTTAAAGTCCACACGACCTAATACTTAGGTACGACTTAAGACAATGCGACCTAACACTTTACGACTTAACAGACACACGACCTACTAACTTAGCCCGGCTACGACCAAACTCCTTAGGTCGTCTAACGACCTAACTTTGCTAACCCGCTAACTACTAGGTCGCTGCCTCCTATCTCTTAGGTCGTTAACTTGCCCAACCGACCTAACACTTAACCCGTCCATTTTCTTAGGTCGCCCCAATTCTTAAGTCGCTTACTTCTTAGGTCATAAAGCCTCCTTAAGTCGTCCCCGACTTACCACTTCTACTATTTTGATGTCAAGATGCAATGCTACTAGTAAGTCGGAGCTGAAGCATTCTAAGTCGCACACGACTTACGACATACCCTAGGTCGTTCACGACCTATGACTTGCACGAATTCTGTCCAAACTTTATAACGACTTATCGACTCTAATAATACCGGATTTTTCGATCCGTAAAAATACGGGTCGTTACATATTATCTGGTTCATATGCTTCTAGTTCTTTTCTGGTAGATAAATCCATGCTAGATTCTGCTTCATCTTCTGAATCCATTCTATCATATATTATTACATCTTCTGTAGGGTTAAAAATATGTATTGCTGCTGGTAATGGCAGTAATATTCTTAATTCCATTTCTTCCCATATTTGATAGCGAGAACTTTCTGCCTGTAATGTAAGCTTAGTTTTCCAACTAGGTGGTGGACTAAGAGTATAAGGATGTTGATAGAAGTGCCATGGCTCATGAGCTTCTAGCCATATTGGTGTTCCCTCATACATATGGTAATATAACTGTAGGCATCTACTTGCATGGAGTCTTGTATAGCCTTTATGAACAAAGATTGCCATACGATAACTTGCTGCTCTGTATGTATAATTCTGGTCTGACAGCAACTTAGGAGTAGTAGAACAAATACATACTATAATACTCGAAAATTGCTTAAGATACTATAAAGCAATGGTCCCAAATCGGTCGCCAAATCGCTTTATTGTTTTTGCTGGAGTATGATTATGAAAAATAATTCTAGAGACCATACCATAGTCAAATAGATCTACCAATTCATTTTCATTATTTGGTAGCATATCTATATCCGTTTGCAATCTTAGCATGTTCGACCGCCTATCTTGAACAATTTTGAACTGAGTGTTTTGGGCTCTGGTTTTATAATAACCCTTAAGTATATCTTGAAGGTTTTCTGGTGGTTATTCCAACTATCATATACTGTTTTTTCAATTTTTAGTTTGACGTCGATACTTGACCATCTGTATAATTCTTCTAAAATAGGCATCGGCCTTAGCTTTAAATGGTTAGAAAGCTGTTGGAAACTGAGAATTTTTGGACGTTTAGGCGCTTTTTATTTCAAATCATCACTTTCTTCTACAAGCTATTTTATCCTTTGCTGTAATAACTCAACTGTCTTCTGATTGTAGTTAGCTTTTTCTACCTGAGTCTTCAACTGTTGGTTTTCTTTGATAAAAGCTTAAAGTTGTGATTAAGATTTTTGATAAAGATATTGCAAGTCATTGATGTAACGACCCAGAAAATTTTAACATTTGAAATAGAATATTTAATTTAATTTAAATATTTGAATGTTGATTTAACCTGAATTTCAAATGTATCTGTTTATTTGGCAATTTAAATAATTGAATTTAATAATTGAAAATTGAATAAATTGCTGATTTCAGACTTGTTAAAAAAAATATTTTTAAGGCTTCAAAAATTCACATTGACAATACTGAAGATAATAGAAGCTTTAGAATTGAATTTGAAACTGTTTTGTTCAGTTTTGAATTTATCGTTTTATATCGATATTTAAAATAGCATTCCGGGGCACAGTCTCGGAATTCGACGAAACCAGTTTCATTGGATCTGTAATATTGTATTATTATCGGATTTCAATTTTCGTAATGTTTGGAGTGATCGTGTGATCGTACGATAAGCAAACGTGCTGAAATTTAATCGAAAATTTAATATTATAATTGGTCCAATAAGCTATCTTCTCCATACGATTGAATTTGGACCCGAAACCTTTTCCATTGTGTTCGGAATAGGCGTATAACATTACAAACGCCTAGCGGCATGCCTCGATAAGAAGTCAAAAAATTTAGTTGACTTTATCGGAACGATTTGAATTTGAATTTAAATTAAATACATATTAGTCAACTCCAGCTGCTTTTCCTTCAAATCACTGTCTCCACTCGTACACGCCTACTTCTTTTCAGGTCGCGTCTCCTTTTTAAAAGAAAATGTCATGGCCGAGCTTTTCAAAGTTCATAAGAAAAATAATAAAATTGAATTCATTTTATCTCTGCCCTCATTCGTTCTTAGCAGCTAAACAAAAAAAGGAAATCATGTCTTCAAGAAAAATAAGGGGGCAACGAAAAAAATTAAAAAAACCCAGCCTTTTGTTTACCTTCAAAATCGAATCGGCCGAGTTTCTCTTCTAAACGGAAAATCGAGTTCATCAATGGAGACTCAATCGTGAATAGATCGAACGAAAATATTGAGATCGACTCGAAGCTGGGTGTACAGCAGGCAGCGGCGATTCGACGAGTTCATTATCGCGAGGTGGAAGGCTCGCTGGCAAGGCAGCGTCGCAGATGGGTGTTTAGCATCGATCTGGGATCGCGATGGTTCGTTTGCGGCAGTCGAAGTCTGTCGCACAGGTCGCGAGTGATGAGCAATGCTGGGAGTTGGTCTTCGTCGTCGAGCACGACTGTGGCAGAGGTCGTGGGGGAGGACTGGAGCGAGTCTTGGCAGTGAGGTATTCTCGGTGTTGTTTATTTTTAGTAAAACTTAATAGAAAAAAAATTATATTTATATATATACAGGAAAAAGAAAAGGGAAGTTTACTCTGATAATCATTATGCAAACAGAAACTTTATTTCAATAAAGGATAAAATAATTTCGTTTTTAATTTAGTAAATATATATATCCACATGCATTTTCTGATTTAAACATAAATATATATATATATATATATATATATATAGGAATTTCAGAAATGTTGAAATTGTATATGTAAAAATAGATTTATATAAAATCTGTGTAAAATATTTTATAGGCAGTTCGAGAAAATAAACATATGAATATTTTAATCTACTAGTTTATTTTAAAAATAATGGATTTGGAGATGTAACTGTTTTAATCAACTTATTTAACTATTTTGGTTACTCAAAATAAATTAATAAAGAAAATTTTAGTTTAAAAATTTAAAACATTAATTAATTAAATTATTTAATGATAAGTGGTTTTCGATTGATTAAATATTAATAAATTGTATAAATGTTTATACAAGGTTTAATTCTGTGAAGACAAAAATCGGGATTGGAAATGGACTGCAAATTAAAAATAAAAGCAAAGATGAGATTTTCTCACTCAAATAAAAATTTGAATTGCAGTTATTGATTGGCTGTTTGGATGTGATACTATATATAGTAGTATATAGCAATATATATATATTGGCATATGTATATATTGGTGATTGAATTCCCGCATTATATAGTGGATGAGACCCTATTGCGCCGCATAATAGCGGATGATATTTTATAAATCCCATATACCGCGATATTCCACCTCGAAGTGGAATGGGTATTGTGCTAACGTCTGTGGATGCAGGGAAAACAGGTTGGAGGGATCCAACTGGATTCCTCAAATTATGTGAATTTGTTTCATATATTGTGATGTGATTATTTATAATCTGTGTTTGATTATATTTGTGATTGAATGTTGAAGGCTAAGATTTAGCCGAATTTATTTTTGGTATCGTTGGATACCAGAAATGAATATAAATTGGATTTTTAAATCTGAGTGGAAAACTTTAAGTGAATTTATTTTTAAGAATCAGATTTATTTGAAAGAAGGAATTTTAAAGTATAAAAATTGATTTTCGAAATCTTACTGAATAAATTTCAAAATATGGGAAAAGAGGTTAATAAATGAGTTTTGAATAAAAAGTTGAAGAATTCATTTAAAAATGGAATTTTGAATAATTTGAAAAGAATAAGGGAATTTATTTAAAGGTGATAAATTTAGAAATCAAATTTGTAACTAATTTGGTGATGGAAAATAAATTATTGGAAAATTTATTTGGAATTGATTTAGTGTTTGAAAAATAAATTTGGAAATCGATTTGCAAATGGTTTGTTATTTGGAAATAAACTTAGAAATAAATTTTCAATGTTTTGTTCTATTGAAATTAAACTTAGAAATCAATTTGTAATTGATTTGGTATTGAAATAAAATTAGAAATCAATTTGAAATTTGATTTTAGGGTTAAAAGTGAATATTTGAAAATGTAAATTCAAAATGGAATTTATAAAGGAAAGGAAAATTTGTTTCAGAAATAAACACTGATTTATTTTTAAAGTGTGGAAATAAATTTTTGGATTTGGAACGTAAATTTAAAATAAATCGATAAGGATTTATTTAATTGGTTTAAATGGACCATTTTGAAATGGAAGTGTATTTTCCTTGAAAACCGAGTATATTTCCAAAGTAGCTTTTAAAATATAAATTAAAGTTCTAAAGTTGGTTTTTAAAGAGAAATATTTGGAGATATATTCTGCGTAAGGAAATTGATTTGAAATTGATTTTCAAAAGTTGAAAGGTGAAAATTGATTTGAAATTTGTTTTCAAAGTGTTGAAGTGGAAAAATATATATCTTGTGAAGATATTTTGAAAATAAATAATCTGGAAAAATTATTTAAATCTGATGATTGTGCGAATGTTGTTGATAGTTAAATCATCGACTATCAATATTTGCCTTTGAAATGGCACTTGAATTTGTTTTTAAAACAAACGCTCGCTATTCGGTTTAGCCGGGAAAGGACCTTTGTGTCATATAACCCATTCTGAATTAGTGATACGACGATATGGATCGTATTGAAGACCGGTGGTGAAGACCGGGTATTTGTGAAAATAATAGGATGACCTATCGATTGTCTTTGCACAGTTAGCTACGGTATAGAGATTTCCGTTGTGATGGGAAGTTTTATCGGGATTGTGAATACCCGGATTGCAAAGGCTTCTTTGGAAGTTCCTTCGGTTCTGTTCGAACCCGGAACAGACTTGTATGGTTACATGTCTGACATTACATTTTGATATATAAAGCAGATTTCTTTCAAATACATTTCTGTTGGTGGCGGAGAATTTATTCTCTTAGCTTAACACCCTTCTCTGAGACGTACGAGCTCAGAGGTTATGTAGTTGAAGGTTATCAGCGATATATTCCCAATTTGGTAATGTGGCATGCTGAGTGTTGCTGTGTGTTGATCAATTATAGATCAATTGTGATCAAAGCGTGCTTTGTGAAAAGCGTAGCTTTGTGAAAAGCGTAGCTTTGTGGACGAGACTTCGTCAGACCTCACTCCTCGAAAATGGTCGAAACAGGAATATGCGGTAAGGTTATGAGGGTCGCGCCCTTTAGGGTATGTCATTTCCTTCTAGAAAAGGGTGGTATCAGGTATGGAGCCCTGATATTTAACCTATGTGGATACTCCGATCTCATTTATTGTGTGATTGTGTGTTTATCGAGGCGCCTCGGATAAAGGTCCCAAAGGATCAGAGATGACATATTCGTGAGTTACCTAGTTACAGGGGTAACCCGGCCTTGTGTTAGCAAAGAGCAGTTGTCTCTCGGGACGTCCACCCAAAGGCGATCCCATGTGGCAGTAAGAAAGGAAGTTCCTTAGCCTGACCATTTGTTGGAAATCCAAATCCCAATACGAAATTGTACGGTTTTAGTTGCATTACCTGCTATGGAATGTGGCGGTAACCTGCTATTGAACATAGTAGCTATAGTAGACATACAATAATGGTTGTATGCTGGCTAAGATTAATATTATACTTTCGAAATGTTTTCCACACTAGACAATAATAATAATAATCCAATGATTTGCGTAGTAAGCATCTTTGACTATCATAAGAAGAAATCTCCTCCAATTCTACGTTTGCATTGTGTGTGTGGCTGGAGGTCTTATAGTAGTTTCATTTTCCAAAAGCATTGCGAATCTTTTTTATTTCTTTTGTGAAAATAACTGTTTAACGATCTCATACCAGTCACAATGACTGACTCGGAGTTTATTGTTTCCTTTCTAAACTCTGGGTGCCCATAAATTTTCCACACGGGCAGCCTAGAGTTATGTTATCAGGATATTCTGGATATTCTGGAGCTTAGGAAGCAAGCTGGATGGCGAGACGTACTCTCGTACTTGTTTATTTATTCCGTTGTGTATTCTGTATGATGACAAGTTTATATAACTGTCCATTGTTGTATTGAGTTGTATATTGACTCTGATGATGTATGTATAAACTGATATAGTCTTTTGTTGTAAAGATTATTGATTTATCTATTATATATTGTTCCGCTGCGATATGTGAGATTCTGATATTGTTCTGTTTCTGTTTTTCTGTTCTTTCTTTTCTTCTATCTTCTTCTACCTCTTCTTTTTAACCCTAATGGTTCGGTTTTTGGGCATTTGATTGCGCGGCATTTGATATAGTAGACGTATTAATGTCGACTTTCGAGCGTCGAAAAATCGTATCGTTACACTTCAACTGCTGGTTTTCTTTGATAAAAGCTTCAAGTCGTGACTGAGATTTTTGATAAAGATATTGCAAGTCATTGATCTGCACAGTCTGGTCATTTATAATTTTATCTGATGTTTGAGGAGTGGCAGAGGTCGTTTGACTGTATGTTTTATAACAGTCTTCTTCAACAAAGTAATTTGGTCCGAAGGCCTGTCTAGCAGCTTCCAAGGCTTCATTTAACTGATAGAAACCTTTAAAAATTATGTGACGTCCCACCTCTATACCCATGCTAGCCAAGGATACTACGGGGTAATGCCGTCAACTAGCGCGGAGAATAAGGCTGTTGAGGAGCGATCATCCGTGTAATTGCTTTGTGCGAGCACCGATATGTCAGATAAGATAATAACTTTTCATTTCATCTCAAGAGGAAATCCGACATACCGATACAAACTCAAAGCTACCACACGGTGGCTATAATATCTTCGGAAACAAATATAGAAATAAACATAACACAAATCAGTCACAGACAATTCATATCACAAAGGCGGAAATAGATATGAATATAACACATGAAAGTGTACATCAGAGTAGTGGTCAAATAAGATCCACAATAACACAAAAGAATAGATACAAGTGCAGGACAATAGAATATGTATACATCAAGAAGTCTAATCTCAAAAGTATACAACAAAAAACAACTAAACCAGAGTAGTTAGTCAAAACTCAGATGATGGTTCCAGATAGGAAGTCAAGAGGAAGCACCTGTAAAATCTCAGTCTGACCCGAGTATTATTTAAGAAGAAAAATAATAAACGGATCAATCTAGCTATAATTATCAAATAAAATGAGATAGAATATGAGATATGATAATAAAACATATGATAACAAAAGGATGTCATACTATGATAAGTATACATTAGAAAATCACGAAAGTCATACAAAATCTCAAGAATCTCATAGCATCAAAAAGAATATCATATTCTTTATTTAATTCACCAAGCCACAATAAATGACATACATATTAATGCCAACTGAAAAAGGTGGTGAAACATAAATTCCAGAAATCACAACGAGAAATCCAGAAATCACAAGAAAAGAGGATGGCCAATCCCGTAAAACTGAACATCGACGCACCTAGAAAGATACGCCCCATGTAAAGTCTAGCATCGATACACCTAGAAAGATGCACCCCATGCAAAGTCGAACATCGACGCACCTAGAAAGATACGCTCCATGCTCTAGCATCGACGCACCTAGAAAGATACGCCCCATGCATAAATAAACATCGATGCACCTAGAAAGGTACACCCTATGTAATGTCTAACATCGATGCACCTAGAAAGATACACCCCATGCAAAGTCGAACATTGACGCACCTAGAAAGACACGCCCCATGCATAGACGAACATCGCCGCACCTAGAAAGATACGCCCCATGTCCCGACTTATTGAGTCGATTGCTCCACGAAGTAAACAAACATCGACGCACCTAGATAGGTACGACCCATGCGTAAAGTAAACATCGACGCACCTAGATAGGTACGACACATGCGAGAAGTAAACATCGACGCACCTAGATAGGTACGACCCATGCGAGAAGTGAGACGAAGCTCATTAAAACAAGGAACAGTCCTCTACGTGGACAAAGAGACATCGCACATTGCTAGTCTAAACCATAAAATGATCATCATCGAACATCAAGAAGTGTCGATTACACTAAGCTAGTAAATATAAGAGTTTAGCTTCATGTCCCATAACCACTTGCTTAACTCAAATATTTACGAACAGATTGTAGATCTCCACTAGAAAATTGTCACAAGAGTTTCAATCGAACAAGTCCATCAATTAACCGACGAAGTAAACGCAAGCGTTTCATACCACTTGTTTTGCTAAGCCGTTTAATTATATTTTCTCATACGAATGAAGTAAGGGTTTGTGTATACTAATAGATTGGAAAACGGTTTTAAGAAACGAGCTTTGTAATAAAATAGTGTTGAAATCGTTTTAATGAAAGGGTTTTGATATTTACTACTAGTATAGAAAACCTTTATATTTTGAAGTGACAAATCATAGAAGTGATTGTAGAAACAATCAATCATAAAAATTCACATTCGAAGACGTGAATAAAATCCAAAGAAATCGATATCAAATCTATCAAAATGGATATTTCCAATAATTCCCAAAGAAAATGTCATCCAAGTGGAAGTTCTGATGAATGTTTTTCAGATAAGATCCCCTACGAAGAGGGATACAAAATGATTGTAGAAACAAATCCAAAGGAATCGATAATAAATCCATCAAAATGGATATTCAAACATCCCGAAAAAGGAGTCATCAAAGTCATAATAAATGATAACAACCACTAAGAACCAACATAAATCGATAAAATTCGGAAAACCAATCAAAATGAGCTAAAATAGGCAAAACAGGAAAACATGAGCAGGTCAGTCGACTGAAATCCCTGTTCAGTCGACTGAACACTGTCTAGAAAATTTCTGGCTTCAGCTCAGTCGACTGAACAGAGGATTCAGTCGACTGAACCTGATTTCCTGCATTTCGGCTTCAGCTCAGTCGACTGAACAGAGGATTCAGTCGACTGAACCTGATTTCCTGCATTTCCTACCCTATTTTAAATGAAGTGCAAACTCTCTCGATTTGCAACCGGACGAGCAACGGCGCTAAGGGTTTACGCCAATCGACTACCCGGCCATATAAGCTCTTCGGTTTATCACCAAAAACATGATTCAACATCAAAGCTATGATTTTTAGAGTTTTAGGCTTCCAAAACACCAAAAATTGCAATGCTCACAAAACCCATCCAAATCAAAAGCAATTGTACATCGATAATTATTAGGAATTCATACCCAACAATCGAAGATAGAAATAGACATAGATGTGAGATAAAAATCTCACCTTTTCACAAAAACAAAGAAGAAGAAGCTATAGAACAATGGCAAGAACAATCACTCTTCAATTCCAATCCAACAAGCTTGAATCTAAGCTTAAAAGAGAAACATTTCCTAAATTAGGTTTAGGAAATTTCTGAAATTGAATGGAGAAAGAGTTGGGGAAGATGAAGAGAAGGCTTACCAAAGCTTTTTCTTGAATTTGGAGCTAGAAGTTGGATTTGCAAATGAACTAGGGCTTAGGAATTTCCATTCTTTTTCTCTTCCCCCATTTTTATCTAAAGCTTGAGTTGTATTAGGAAAATGAAATGAATGAAGAGAAGTAGGGGTGGAGCTTGGGTCTTAGTTGGGGTTAATGAGCTGAAACTCAAACCAAAGCCCTAAGTGAAAAAGTAGTAAAATTCCACTAACTCCAAACATATCGAAGTTTATACTCAAAAAGATCGCAAACGGCATTTTGAACTCAATGGAAGTGGTCTCGAGTCCTAATTCGATTGTTTGCAAAAAGTAGCTTTTCGGACTAAAATCAGACGAACGATGAAATATTTAAATAAAATATTTAAATATAAAATCGACCAATATGCGGGTTGAGACAAATTGGGTTGAAAAAATTTTGTGTTGCAAACTGAACTTGTGAGTAATGCTTGAAAACACCTGTAAAATTTCCTTTGAAAACCACATAGCAAGAAAAATTCTTTGAAAGAGGTTTTTGCTGGATTTTTGAAAAATAATGAGCAAAACAATTGCATAGTTTCTGTTTGTGTTTGCGTTCTTGATCTACTGTTTTCAAATTCCACAGATGATCTAGAATGCACTTTGACTAGGGTCCAATCTAACCAGGGGTTTAAACCTCCTTGGATCGTTTGGCTGAAAGACAACTAACTCTTGTTGTCCAAAAGACATACAAGCAATGTTAGTTGGTTGATTATTTTCTGTTTTTACTGTAGTAACTTCTGAAGAGCCTATTGCTGGAGTTTTTTCTTCTTTCAGACTGTTTTTATTCTTCTATTTTTTGGATGGTGCTTTTACTTTTATCTCAGCAAAAGTAGAGACATCCATCATCTGTGAAGTAGATTCTTCTAAAAAACTCTTGCCTTTCTGTTTATTAAAATCTGAAGATGTTCCTTCAGCTGTTATAGGCTTTATATTTCCTGTAATTTCCTGATTCATACAACAATAATTGTTAGGAGAATCAAATACTGATAATAACTTTCTACTAAGAATATCTGCTAAATGGTTATTTTTACCTTTAATATGTTCAAAATGAATGAAATATCCATTACCTTGTATTAGATTTTGCAAATTTAACCATCGGGTTTTATTAATTTTTTTACTATTTTCATTAGAAATAAACTTGACTATAGCTTCACAGTCAGTTCGAACAGTAAAATCCTTGTTTAAAAAGATTTTAAATTTGTCTAAACTGTTAATGAGAGCCTGTATCTCATAGTCTAAGGAAGTCCATGAGTTTACTGAATTAAAATTACCAGAAGCATAAGCGGCAATTTTTTCTGTTGACTTGTCTGAATATTTCGAGGGTTTGCATTTAAGGACAGCTCCACATCCTTCTTTACAACCATCACATTCAATAATAATATAATCTTGAGTCAAAGGTAATTCAAGAGGTTGAATTTTCTTGACTTCTTTTATTTTCTGGACTAATTTGATGTCTTCAGAATTAAATCTGGATTCACCATTCTTTGAAATTTTTCCATATAAAGGACCAACTAATTTGGCTAAATTTGGAATAAATTTTCTGGCATAATTGATCAATCCTAAAAAGGCTTGAATTTTCTTTTTACTATCTAGTTTATTTGAAAAGTCTGTTATTTTTTGTGAAATATGGGGTTGAAGTTCTATTTTTCCATTCCCAATTTCAAGACCTAAAAAGGAAATCTTTAGTTTAAAGAGTTCCATTTTCTTTTTACTGACTACTAAACCATTCTTTTCAATTTCTGAGAAGACTGTTTTTAAATGTTGTTCGTGTTGCTTAATATTGTCAGATGCAACTAAGATGTCATCTATATAAACTAAGCAAAAACCATATTTTTTAAAAATATTATCCATAAATCTTTGAAAGATTGATGAAGCTGTTTTTAGTCCAAAACTAAGAACATTCCATTCGAAATGTCCTTCTGAACACATAAATGCTGTCCAAGGTTTAAAATCTTCTTCTAATTTTAACTGGTTATAGCCTGATTTTAAATTAAATTTACTAAAAATTCTTTTATTTTGTATTAAGTTGATGAGAGTATCTTTATTTGGAATATTATACCCATCATCTTCTGTATTGTCATTCAATCTTTTATAATTGTAGACTATTTTGGGTTTGTTATGCTTTTGTTCAGAATGATTCCTTACTAAGAAAGCAGCAGATATGTGTTTAGATTCAGATCTCCTAATGAGATTTTGTTTTAACATTTCTTCAATATGTACTTTAAATTCTTTAATATCGACTGTAGAATAGTCAATATTAGCTGTTTTAATTGTAAGTTCAGGATTTATAATCTTGATCTTACAGGTATAATTAACTGTATTCTTGGTTACAACATTTCCTATGAAACCAAGTTTTTCCAGTCTGGAAATTATTTGGTGAGGAATAAACTTGAATTCTTTTCCTTTCTCTAATTCTCTCATATGTTCAAAGGCATAAATTGCAAGAGCAGTTTTATGTTCTTTGTCTTTTTGAAAGTTTAAAACAAACAGTTGAAGAAGACTGTTATAAAACATACAGTCAAGCGACCTCTGCCACTCCTCAAACACCAGATAAAATTATAAATGACCAGACTGTGCAGATCAATGACTTGCAATATCTTTATCAAAAATCTCAGTCACAACTTGAAGCTTTTATCAAAGAAAACCAGTAGTTGAAGACTCAAGTAGAACAAGCTAACTACAATCAGAAGACAGTTGAGTTATTACAGCAAAGGATAAAACTACTTGTAGAAGAAAGAGATGATTTGAAACAAAAAGCGCCTAAACGTCCAAAAAGTCTCAGTTTCTAACCGCTTTCTAACCATTTAAAGCTGAGGCCGATGCCTATTTTAGAAGAATTATACAGATGGTCAAGTATTGACGTCAAACTAAAAATTGAGAAAACAGTATATGATAGTTGGAATAACCCCCAGAAAAACCTTCAAGATATTCTTAAGGGTTATTATAAAACCAGAGCCCAAAACACTCAGTTCAAAATTGTTCAAGACAGACGATCGAACATGCTAAGATTGCAAACGGATATAAATATGCTACCAAATACTGAAAATGAATTGGTAGATCTATTTAACCATGGTATGGTCTCTAGAATTATTTTTCATAATCATACTCCAGCAAAAACAATAAAGCGATTTGGCGACCGATTTGGGACCATTGCTTTATAGTATCTTAAGCAATTTTCAAGTATTATAATATGTATTTGTTCTACTACTCCTAAGTTGCTGTCAGACCAGAATTATACATACAGAGCAGCAAGTCATCGTATGACAATCTTTGTTCATAAAGGTTATACAAGATTTCATGCAAGTAGATGCCTACAGTTATATTACCAGATGTATGAGGGAACACCAATATGGCTAGAAGCTCATGAGCCATGGCACTTCCATCAACATCCTTATACTCTTAGTCCACCACCTAGTTGGAAAACTAAGCTTACATTACAGGCAGAAAGTTCTCGCTATCAAATATGGGGAGAAATGGAATTAAGAATATTACTGCCATTACCAGCAGCAATATATATTTTTAATCCTACAGAAGATGTAATAATATATGACAGAATGGATTCAGAAGATAAAGCAGAATCTAGCATGGATTTATCTACCAGAAAAGAACTAGAAGCATATGAACCAAATAATATGCAATCAGATTAGCAATTAATGCTCCGTGCTGAACTTCAACTTAGAAGAAACTCCAAGCATGGTATAGATCTCAGGAGATAGCATCAGAATATTTTCAAAATAATTGACAACCACTTTACAGCGCATTGTCATCTTTCGACCAAAAGATAAGTGCGAAGTCTCATCAGAAGATAGGGAGAATATCTTTTTATTTCTTTATGTATTATCTGTCTTTTCAAAATCCTTTCTGTTTAGTGCGTTGGTGCATGTTTGATTAAATTGTTCTGCGGGTTATGTCATCACTCATGTATATAAGGGGAATTAGTCTATGAGGAATGTAAGAGTTTTTGTATAATAATATTGCAGTTTGAGAAAAATTCCATGGCTGCTTAAAATTCTCTTCCTTTGTTAGTAGTTCTTCCTTTTCTTCCCTACTCCTAATACTTTGAGAGAGAGAGAAAAAATCCGCTGTATCACTCTGAAAAACTCCGCTGCTCAGTAACCACTGAAGAATTTAGCAAGTTTTGAGGAATCGCTTCTCAGTCTTTCCCCTCTAACCTTCCGCTACTCTGAATACAGTCAGAAGAATTAGCAAAGGTCTTCATGGATAAGGTGACATTCGCATTCCTTCATCCATTATTGTTGTTTTATCTTTTATTTATAATCATTCAGTTATTACTTTTATTTGTTTTTATTAAATTATGTGTACTATTATGACTTGTTATGATTAGCATAATAAGCTTTTCTTCAGGCTTTGTGTTTGGGATTTGTGTAGTAGATTTTGTAGAGCTATTTATTCTATATCTTAGTTACGTGCTTGGTTTTAGGTAAATATTAGTTGTCAATATATTTGTCCAATCTAAACTGACTTTTCTGCTATAAAAAAAAGTAAAATAAAAAGTAAAATAAAATATAGCAGAATTTCAGCCCCATAATCCATTTTGGTATCAGTCCTGATTTGCTGTTTTACTGGTAATTACATATCCTAGTGAAGTGTGATACTGTAAAGGTACTAAGGAGTAGCCAATTAAGCTTTTTGTACTTCCTGTGTCTACTATAGCTATTTCAACAAATTTATTATCATCAAACCATATTTTACAGGTTAGTGTTAATAAATTTGTATTATACTTGTTAATGTTTGCAGTAAACAAGTCTGGTTGTATTTCATTATTCAAAGTTTGAATAAGTACTATGTTTACCTGGTTTTCCCTTTGAGTGTGCTCAGTTATATCTTGGGATTTTTCTAAAGAATCATTTTTTAAGTATTGTAGGTCTTGTTTTACAATTTGTAATTCAAATTGTAACAATTTTATCTGTGCTTCGTGTTTATTTAAAATTTCTTGAAAGAGATTTTTATCAAACACATTCTGTTTTTGAACTGTAAGATCAATTCCAAAAATCTTTTTTGCACATAGAAAACACATTTCTATGAAGCAATTATCACATTGGAATTTTTTGTTAACTTCTGGGAATCGCTTACAATAATCACAAGGGATATGATCATTTCCTCGACCTTGTATCCAGTTATGATTACATTCTGTAGATTTTTCTTTATTCATTAGAGTATAAGTTATTGAATTAGAAATTTCACCTTCATCATTAGAGATTATACTATAAATGGATTCTGTATCATTAAAATCAGCCTCATGAACTGATTCTAAATCATATTCTCCAATTTCGCCTACTAAATTGGATCGTTGTCTGTTATTTTGCCTATTGGGACATTTATCTGCAAAATGATTTGGATCACCACATATAAAACAATGGCATTTTCTGTTAGGATGTCGTCTTCTAACGTATCTATCCTTTTTATATCTGTTATATTCTTTGGATTTTCGTAAATACTTCTTAGGTTTATGATAACCATAAGCCTGTGGAGTATAAATGGCTGTGCGGCAAAATGCCCAAGCTTGACGTTTAATATGTTCTTGTAACGTAGCTTCTCTGCATCGTGATTCTAATTCTTCAAAAACAAACATAATTCTAGGACCTATTCCAAGTCCTACTGTGTTACCATTAGTTTCTTCCCGAGCTTTATGTATTTGTCTTCCTAGATCCCGTGGAAGTTTGGTAAAATATCTATTACAAAGTTCGTCATCGCGAGCTTTGCCTGTTTGTGCAATCATTGTTGCAAAATCTTGTGAAAACTCCTTTATATACTTAAAATCTTTAATTGCTAGGACCTATTCCAAGTCCTACTGTGTTACCATTAGTTTCTTCCCAAGCTTTATGTATTTGTCTTCCTAGATCCCGTGGAAGTTTGGTAAAAATATCTATTACAAAGTTCGTCATCGCGAGCTTTGCCTGTTTGTGCAATCATTGTTGCAAAATCTTGTGAAAACTCCTTTATATACTTAAAATATTTAATTGTAAGTTGTTCTAAATTTCTAAAAGCAATTTCCTGTAAAACAGTTCCCTTTTTTGCAGGATCTGTTCCTATTATTAACATTCTGATAAAGGTTGTGAAATTATAAGGATTATTTCCTAAACTTTTTTGTTCTGTTATTACATCTGGCACATCTTTTTTAGTAGATAAATAAATTCCAAGGGCTAATGGACCTAAGGTTGTTTCAAGAACTCCCCACATGTCCATATCTTGTTTATTATTTATTTCCCAAAATCTTACTACATTCTGTTCCCAAACTAAAATTTCTTCAGGCCATAGTTGGGGTGATTGGTTTTCTAATAGTAGCATATCTCTACTATATAGTTTACCAACTGGTTTTCGACTTCCTTTTCCTAAAAAAGGACTATCTTGATATTGCCAATCAATTTGCTCCCAAGTTTCTCTTTCTAATGGGCCTCTTCTTGGAGGACCAGAAGTGCTAGGAACCTCTGCATCCCATCTTCATCTTTTATTAGTAGAAAGCATTGCATATCTGCCATATAACTGTTTTCTAAGAAGAAATCACTTAAGGGGATTTTTTGCTTAGATATATCGTCTACAAGTGGCATGTTAAAATATTTACTAAGGGTAGTAAATGCCTCTTCATAACACGTGTTTAGATCTGTCATGCATGAAATTATCAGTTCTTCATATTCCTGTATAATATTTTCAACAGTTATCTTTTTATTAATAATATCTTGCAAACTTTTTCTAGTTTCTGTTTCAAAGTTTTGTTCATTTATTTCTGTATTTTCTTCATATTCTTCATTATCCATTAGATAACCAAGAATATCTTCCTCTTCATTAATATTGAGTTGAATTAGCTTTTCTTCTAATTCCGACTCACTGTCATATATTGGACCATCTTCCCAATTCATATTATTATATTGATTTAATGGTTCAATAGAAATAAACTCATTTAAATTATGTGACTCTAATTCAGATTTTGTGTCTGTTTCTTCTTCATTTTGTTTTAATTTGTAATTTCCAAAACGAAGACTAGGTTCCCCAAATTGATTATTGTAAATCACATGACTTTCTGGCATTAGCATAGACTTTTCGTCTGTTACGAAGTCTATAAGATTCCATTCAAGACCGGCTAAATCTTGAGGATCGAATCTTCTGGGTTCTATCATTTTAATTCCCTTAGATGATATGTTCTGTACAATTCCTGCTAAGTTTATTTTAAACTTCATTTCTGATTGGTTTGAAGTTTTTCCTAGAATTCCGATACTAATGATTAAATTGTTTCCAACGTAATCGTCAAAACCAACTGTAGAAAATCCAAGTTTAAGATTTTTTAGATCTTTTATGGATTTTAAAATGTCTGGAACACAATATACAAAAGCAGATTTTTCATTCAGGTCTATTTCCATTCCTGATAATAATGCTTTTTCTATATTGCTTGTCCAACTTTTATCCAAGACTAATGTTAAAAGTTTCGTTCTGTTCCTTTTCTACTCAAGATTTTTACTCCTATGATAATTAATCCTAGATGAAAAAATCTTTTTCCTGTATTTTTTAACTTATAGATAGTTTCTGGGGATAGAATATCCAAAATTACATTATTGTTAATAACTCTTACTTCTTCTTCTCTAATTGATCTAATTAGAGTAGTGTTTATATTGGTTATACCGGTTTGATATAATACTCTGGGATTTAACACATTCAATTGATTTGAATTATATAAGTCGAGATTTCTGTCAAGATCGACTTCTTCATCAAGTTGTACAACATGTTTATCTTTTCTTGATTTAACTCTAGAAAGGATACTGGAAATTTCATCTTTAGGTTTTCCTCTGGATGAACTAGATTCTGTTTGAGTCCTACTAGGACCAGAAAATGATACTCTAGGTTGTAAAGACATAGGTAAACTATTTTCTAGGAGTCCAGTAGTTGTATAACTCTGGCGTTCTTTTAGGTTCTTCAACTGTTTTTCCTAAGGATAAGTTTGTAAGTTTAGTAGAAATACTTTTTAACTCTCTTTCAAACTTCTGTTTTTCTTCTAATTCTTTTAAAACTTCAAGTTTCTCAAGAATTTGAACATTAAGGTTTATCAAAATATTTAACATAAATGGATAAGCCTTATCTGACCTTGTTGTACCAATATATTCTGTATAGCCAAAAGGTTCAACTGTTTGTTTACTTGCTTCTGTAGCTTTATCTATTGCTTTTTTCAAATATGGGTTTAGGTCCATAAAAACTTAATTCATGATTATGTGTTTAACTTCTGCAACTAACTGTTCTATTTGTTTGATTTTGGTATCAAAATCTAGAGTTCTGTTATTAAAGTTTTCAACTAATCTTTTAGTTTCCGTTTCAATTGTTTTTGGCTTATTGTTTTCTAGTAGAAACTTTAATTCAGATATCAAAGACTTACTTGGAATAATTGTCTTAAGTTGTAAGACAGACTGTAGTAAATTTTCATTTTGATTTTGTTTTATATATAAGATATGATATCGTATATAAAATTTTATATAAAATTTTATAACCTGTTTATGTATGTATATACGTTAGGTAAATTACTTTTATATATAAGTTGTTTGTATATATGGGTTAGTTATGTAAATTATAGATATATTGAGTTACAGTATTAGGTGTTTGTTGTTTTCTTTTATAAGTTTGTATAGATTTTTATGTGTTTCGACTTTTGAAGTGTGTGTATAGTTTTCTTTTCAAATAATTGGCAGCAGGGATGTATGTCTGTTATAATATGTTTGTGTGCATATATAAGTTACAGCATATGTATAAGTTGTATAAATATATATGTTAAGTTTAAATGTATTGATTCAAAAATTTATTTTATATATATATTTGACTTTAATATTTGAGTTTAGTTTAAAACAATGGATTTTGAAATGCATATATATTTAAATTAATATATGCTTGAATTTAGGATCTGATTTTATATATATAATTATATATAGTTATAAATATATGTTCATTATGCTAATTTTCTTCATCGATCCAGTTCTGATTTGATTTTTTATCAATCCATATTTATCAGCTATGTCCGTCAAATTCGTGTCAACTTTACTTTGCTTTGGAATTCGTAGCTTGTTCTATTGTCTATTTTCTCTAGCCTCGAAAGGTGAGCAATCACTCACGATTAACATTCTTATATTTATTAAATTTGATTTTAATTAAAACGACAATTGAAATATGCTGATATTAGTTATTCACATTGCTATATATATGCTATTATCTGTATTTGTTCACCTGTGACATCTGACACCATTATCTGTTATTTATATTGATGATATATGCATGTTATATTATTATCATATCTGTTCTCACTTTGCAAGTTCCCTGTTAGTATAGACTTCTCTATGGGTTGAAATGATACATACCCAAACAATATTTTAGAATAGGGAAAAATCGTTATGGGTTGAAATAATAAACCCAAGCAATTTTCATTGAATTGAATTTGGGATTGCGGGTTGAAAAGATATATACCCGTATAAATTTAAATTGCGGATTGAAATGATAAATATCTGTATCACTTGGCCATAAGATAGAAAATTATATACAGACACCGTTGGTCTATATATAAATATTTTGAAAATGATTTCTATGGTTTTGAAAAGAAATATATGGTTTAATAAATATTGATTTCAAGATATTATATATAAATGTATGTTATAAGGTTTAAATTCTTGATTTTAAAGTTATATGTTTTGAAAATTTTAAAATTATAAGTTAGTTTTGAAATTATATATTTTAAGAATTTACTTATAATTTTACTATTTTAAAATATGTATAAATTAGTTTTATTATAAGATAAGTTTGATAATAAGATTTAGTTTAATAAAGTTAGATTTAATTTATATATAATATATTTAAAATTTTATTTTCAAATATAGAGTTTATAATAATTTTTAATAAATTAAGGTTGGAAAGATAGATTTGAAATTGATTTGAAATGGTATTTAATTAAGAATTTATTTAATTAAATCGATTTGAAACTTATTGAATTTTAGATGTTTAAATGATATGATTTTATAACTCGATCTTGATTAAAAGTGATTTAAATGAATATTTCAAGTTTAAATAAATTGAAGGAAATATTTAGTTTGTTGTAATTTGGGGTTTTATTTAAATGATATTGGATTTATTAAGTGAATATTTCAAACTAAAAAATAATGAAGTTGAATTAAGATATATATGAAATTATCAAATTTAGTTTGAAATGTTGAATATTTAAAGCTTTAAAATATATTGAAATTGAAATGGTTTATTTTGTGGTTCAAATCTGTATTTGAAACTGATATAATTTGAAATGGTTTATTGAGAAACTGAATTGAATTGAAATTGATGGATTGAGATTGAATTAAATTTGAATTTTTGGAACTCGTGTTAATTTGAATTGATTTGTGAAATTCGAGAAAGTTATTTTATTATATAAAGTATTTTAAATTATAATTAAAACCATTTATATATTTACTTTAAAAAAATTATTTTAATATAAACTATTTTAATATAAATCAATTTTTTATATATAAACTATTTTAATTATAACTATTTTATATAAACTATCTTATTTTACAAACTATTTTATTATATATATTATTATTTATATCAAAACTGTTTAAAGGAAAGTGTTACGATTTCAAAGTGTTATGATTTCCAAAGTGTTATAATTTCAAGCGTTTGGTTTCGAAAGTGTTATAATTTTGAAAGTATTATGATTTTGAAATGGATATATTTGAAGTGAGAAAATGATAGCGTATTGATACGGTTTTGAAATGGAAATGATATTTTGGTTTTGAAGTATAAACTATTTTGAAATGACCGCGGTGTTATAATAACGTTTGGTTGTTAAAGAGACCGGGATCGGATATTGTCATACTCTGCCAATACCGAAAACCACTTTAACAACTGTGTACACGGTGGAGATTGCAGAATGAAGTAGGATGATGGCGACGATCCTATATGAGGTATATACGTGGACCTGACTCCCGTGAGTTAGCTTAAGGTGGCTAAAACAGGAGCAATCGACGGGCCAAGTGAGGTAGCTCCTCCAATCGGACACACTCCTTCGATATCATTCTATTACTTTGTGATTGATTGGGTGCTCCCCTCGGATTTTGGGAGTGTGGATCGAGTTGGACGATTGCTGCGGCTTTGCGTTACCAACAGCCCGAAAGTGTAATTGGTATATCTACCCTGGCATTGCCTAGTTGTGTCATGTCACCTACCATATCGAGACCACTACGAGTTTGATTTGTGTCGTACCTATTGAGTATCCTCTGGTAGCTCCAGTTTACGGGGTATTACGGTACTGTATAGACTATTGGCACTATAAAATGTGTTAAGGGGGATATCGGTAACGTCTTAACGCTATTTTAATAGTTTACTTTAGACATTATTATAATAGCGTATATTACTATATAGTAGATAGTTCCACGGATCCTTAGAGGATGGTTATCCCAAACATCCTTTAAGTTATTTGTATTTCAATTGATATTTCACTTGAGTTGGATTTATTGATATAAGAATGTTAATCCTGACTCGAGTGTTTTGTGTTTTGCTTTACGCTCGGGTCAGACTGAGTGTCACAGCATTAGAGACTCACCTTTGGAGTTGGAGCTTCGCTTGGAGATCCATCTATCCATTCAGCTTGCAGTTATTCGGTTGATTCCAGTGATGTATTCTGATCTTGTATTTGACTATTGTATTGAGACTTCTATGTATTCGAGACTTCTGTTGTATCTTGTTTAACTCTGTTATATATATAGTAGCTTCATGAACTACTATTCTTTTATTTCTGTTGCTTATCGTTATATTACTTTGTGTCTGCGATTCTATGATTATTTATTTACTGTATATGCTGAGATTTGCCAGATTTAAATTAACAATCTGATATTTTGAGCAATTCAAGTCCGACATGTATGTATGCGAATGGTTGAAAATTTCAGGATGTTACATAAGATCTAAGAAAAAGAGAAGATTCTTCATTTTTTGTATTAATAGCTTGCTTACTTTTATCGATATTATGAGCTACACGAGTAATTTTGTAAAAAAATCTGTAGGTGGTTAGAAACTTGGAATTAAAAGTTGCAAAAATATGGATTTCTATTCATTGTTTTGTAAATAAATATGTTTAAAAAGAAATAAATCAAATGAAAATAAAAGGCATAAAATTTACAAAGTGTACCTTTTTTGTAAGCCAATAATGTTACTCGATCAGCTAAAAGGATTTTTCGAAATGATGATCTACAAATTAGATCACGCGCATGGTGATCTGGACGCCCAGGTCCAAGTCTGGAAACAGCCTCTTTACAATGCGAGGGAAATGCTGCGTACATTATCGATCTCCTTAGAGTCCGCTATTGTGTGGGAGCCTCGTGCACGGGGTTCCACCTTTGATGATCTACAAACATCATATAAATTTGTATATCCCAACCACAGTTTCATATATCATATAGACAAATTCCTCTAAATGAAAATTAGACATAAAATATTTACCACCATCAATTATAAAGAGTCTAGAACATGATCCTACATTAGAAAACTAAGTGCAATACTGCAATTCAAATATGAAAAACAAACATGTGATATTCACCAACATGAAGAACCGAAAGTTAATAACATCAATCCTACAGCTGAAAGTAAAAAAGTAGTAGAGTACAGTTCATTATAGACTTAAATTAGTAGGGAAGTGAATCCTTTAGTATAAAATGAAATTAATCAATTTGTTTGGAAATTAACAATTACCTCAAGAATTTTGCAATATTCCTTCTGGATGAGAACCTGTACAGAAAACTCCATAGAATGACGTTAGGGAAGAAAGAGAATGCAAAAGTATGTACATTAATGCACTAATAGCATTTTTCACAATGAGCTACAAATGCAGGCAATGATATAAAATGACATTGTTCCTATCTTTACGTTATCACTGTGTGTGTGTTAAAATTTAATCATGTTATAAAGTAAAAAAAAAAAAAGCAATTTCATAAGCAATGTACACACATGTGTATTTATGAATCACAATTGAAACATAACTTGTGGGAAACAAGCCAACAATCATATTAAAAACTGAAATAATAAACTGAAGTGTAACCTTGAATAAAATCACAATGAAGAAAATCAAAATGAATCCACCAAATAAGTCAGGAAATCTTTTTTACCTCAAAAACCTTGTGCAGTTAGTCAAAATTAAACCACAATGCATGATTTAGTATTGTAATAATTTGGTTGGATCATTTTACTTTTGTTAACTAATACTCAAATCATTCTTCCCTAACTATGTCAAACGTGTGAAGAAATAGTTTTAGAACATAGAAAGGAAATATGCGTGCCTCAGATGCAGATGAAAAGATGGCCAAAGATCTTATATTATCTGTCCCCCTTCTCCCCGGATCTGGCCATCGATAGGCTTCTTACTAAGTATGAGTAAGAGCTAAGTAAGGTAGAAGGAAAATGCTTTATCCAAGATTGCCCTAGCTGCAACTTGTCAAAATTAATTTGGTTGCAGCTTTTTTTGTGGAAACCTTTTTATTTCAGTAATTATGTGTGCAAATCTGATTGTGGTGTAACTATAAAAGATTATAATAAAGAAATCAACAACCTATTTCTTTGGTAATAATTTTTTATCTATACCTATGACTATAATATAGATATTGACTATCATACAAATGTAATAATACTTTTCCTCTGGAGGCAAATTATAGGTAAAAAGAACTTACAAAATTTCCATCTGTTGGACAATATGGTACTTGATAACTACTCCAATTGTCTGTTGTGGGCTCTTAACAAAGGAAATATATGGTAATACATATGAACCAAGTGTCTTTTTCTGCACAACACATCCATTCTGGACCCAAAGCATAACAAAATAAAAGATAAAATAGAACAAAAGGAATCATAAATAAAGGAGCCAACACTACAAAATATAAAATAATATACAAAGGAATGATGTGTGTGCGTGTGTATATATGATTACTGCCATGCACGTCTTTATTGAACTGAAAAACATTATATCTTTCATAAAAGATTAATAACTGCAAATTTGAGAGGTAAAGAATTTATTTTGGATGCTACCATTATTGGCATGTTGGTAGTTTGTAGCATGAATATCAGGCAAATAAATTGGAATGTTACAGAAGATTCCATGTGCCTAATTCAAGTTTTAAAAAAATACTTCAGTTCTTTTTATAGATTTAGATTTCATATATCTATCTATATTAAAATGAGAATGAATAGCCAAATAGGAACTTACTACAGCTACGGCATACTCTTGTTAAAATAATTTTGACCTTTTACTCGATATTATATAATCTGGTATAGTTTTTAACTTGACATAGAATCGGGTTTTAATCTTTTTTTATTATGACAGAACATATATGATTCAAGAAGAGCACTTGAAGTCCATATGACTTAATAAATATGCTACATTTTTCTTGTAAATACCTGAGAACTTCAATTGCTCCTAACATAGTTGTACCTATAGAAAAAAGCATGGGTATATGGTAGAGTGTTGGATAAGCTGGATAGAGAAAAATATTCCTTGACTTTTCTATTTGTCTTAGATTTACTTTCACCAATAGAAAATTAAAATATTACAAAGCATAATTTATTCAAGTTATGTAATTAGTTTTTAACACTTACACAATTATGTATGGTGTATACTTACAACATTTTAAGTCTCATTTCACGGTACGCAACATTTGTAATCTGCCACACTCAAAGCAATTTACATTCATTTAGATAAACTTTTCCACAATAATGCTAGATGATGATGGAGCAACAATATACTATGAGTACTAAGTGCAAACATTCCTAGTGAGAAATTTCTTGATCTCAATAATTAAAAAATTGCCTCTTAAATGTTAGGTAGAATGTAAATAAGTATATAGTTAAACTACAATCATATTTTGTTAGAGATTACAAATTACAGCATAATAAAAGCCGAGGCTTCCCCGAAATTTAAAATAAGATGTAGGCAAGGTGAAAACTCAGGAAACTCTTTGAGACAAAAAAAAATATGTATGCATTAAACATAAACCATCATAAATTTCAATAACTGGTGCAATCTATATAACCTAAATATAAGATGTTATTTTACTGTAAGTGAAACCATTCATATTATTAAATGACTGAGAGAGCATCCAACTTTTCTTACAACAATAAAATGTCAATAAAAAATAACGATGCTGACTAAATCTTCCAAGAAAAGCTCAAAAAATTAGTCACATTAACACAAACTTAAGGGCTAGTGAGGAGTAATAAATCTCATGCAACCTTTTGGAAAGTTTTGGAATGTTTCACGGTTATAAATTGCAGTTCACATAATATAACTTTGGGGGGAGGTGGCATGCTTAATTTCTATGCAAATATTACAATTTCATTAGTTTTTAAAAGTCTTCTCTCAAGACTTCTTCCTTGTATCCCCCTTTTAAGGGTGGATTCTTGTCGTAAAATAGTTCAAATATGACATGATGGCAGCCATGTTTCCCTTTAAATACTAGTTATGAAAAGTCAATAGGGAAAAATAGTCAAATATTATTTGTCCATAATCAGATAAGAGGATAAGTATGCAGCCAGTGTATGATCACTATCATGGTACACAACTACCTTTTTTTATCATCTAACTTGTATTTAGAAAACAAACTTGAGAATTCAATATTGAATTCACTTTTAAGCGAGCTTGGATAAAAGTGAAAAGGAAAGGAAGAATAAGACTACATTATCCGTTTATAAGTCTAAATATCCAAAGAACCAAAAAGGATCAAAAGTTGAGCTTGTACACATAAACACACATTTCAAAATCTCTATTATAAGCGAAGGCTAGATGTCATAAGATATATGTTATTTTACATGTTGTGAACCAATGAATTCAATATGAGAACTTTTTCCACTTATCTTTACTTAAATTTAATCTGCAAGTTGAAGTCACTAACAACATATTAGTGTCATCTTTTTTATTTTAATCTGTTGCACATGATCAAAATTTAGAAAATACTGTCTAGTCTTCTATTATTATATTGATAGTAGCTTATGTTTACAATTGTTTACATGAAACCTTGAATTATTACAATTAATAATTTTAATATTAAATTACTAAACACAAAGAAAATCTACCTGTATAAGAAGTGGCCAATTACCGCACTCCTCATCCCTGTTTGGTACCATGATACCAAGGCTTTGCTGAATGTATCTAAGTGTGGCCAAAAATATTATATTAGATATACTATTTCAGATACAAATTCAGCTAACATATATAACATAAGGAAAATATGAGAAAAGGACATGACTTTGTACATACAAAAGCCAAATTGAATGCGAATTTTTTTAAACATATAAGTAACTCGACTGTACTAAGAAGAAAGAGGTCAACCTCATTGTCTTGTTATCCTACTAAATGGAGCAAAATGCCTATAATAAGAATCAAAAATCAAATAGAATCAGCAAGTCCACACAAAACCTATCAAGCTTAATATAGAAAAAGGAGGTTTTTGGTGTTGTAGATTTCCATCAATCCACTAATCTGAAAATATACTAGTTTTAAAAAAACGATAAAATAAATTCATAGCTAACAACCATGGATATGTACGGGAAAAACCCAAAAACTAAAGCTAAAATAACAACAAAATTTAGTAGAACACCCCGATTTAAAAATCAAAAAATCATACTCAATGTTTTCACTATTTCACTTCCAACACACACCTTATTTTAAGCAAAGAACAAATTTCAGCCTAGTTGGTATGCAAAGGATTATTTTGTGTAGGTGTGAGAGGTAAGAAGATAAAATTTTGTATTTTTACTGGAAAAATAAATAAATGTTAATGTCATGGAGCGGTTGAGTATTGGATGAATATAATAAATATTAAGGCAGTTGAGATAATTAATTAGCTTCAATAAACAGTATACATGTAGGGAACATGAAAAGTCTAAGGAAACAAAGAGAAAGTTGTTTTGCCTAAAACTAATGTCTTTAATGATCAGTGTAATAATGAAATTTTGGAATATGTTACAAAATAAAACTAAGGCAGAAATAAGAAGTTTGGTAATGAGAAGGAAGAATACACTCAATAAACTTGTTCGATTTTTTTTTTTAAATAGAATAGATAGAATAGAAAAGGAGAAAATGAAATACATAGATTGAGAAAAATAAGGTGGTCCTCGACTATTCAAGGAGAAGAAATATACACTACAAATGATTGTAAATATGTGAAAACTCAAATTAAAATGAGTGTGATCTGAAATGCAGACAGTAAGAGAGAAGAAAATATGATATAAATAATTGCAAATAAGTGAAAACTTATATTAAAATGAGTGTAATCTGAAATTTGCAGTCTGGGAAAAAAGAGTAACAACAAAAAAGGCTAGTCCCCAACTGTTTTATTATGAGACATGTACTTCAATACCTCTTTCAAATTCATTTAATGCCCATTGCAATAACAAATAAGAAGGTATCGTAGCTCATTCATGCTTAAACATGGAAGCTTTGCTTTACGGTTAATTACATTTAATTATGCGTTCCATTTAATTTTCCAGTTTTAACCCAAGTAATGGTAGAGTCAAATCAGAAAGGGAGAACGTTAAACACTAAAAAAAATTAGGCTCTTTTTACCTAAAGAATGCTGTTAATTACATTTCATCAAGTTGAATTCACCTAAATGAAAGTACTCATTTACTAACAATTTAAGTACTCATTTCCGCCTCCTAAGCTGGAAAAGGTAACCTGCAAAAACAGAGTCACGTATGATATTCTTTTTTTAACATGGTTAATTGCTACCAACGGAATATGATCTTACCATCTCTAGATAGATAATCTAGAGGTGTACCACTCTCCTATAGAGGACAAATCACATATGATATTCTTTATTTACTAACAAAGTAATTAACCACTTGAATAAAATAAATGAATAAAAGGTCTTACAAATTAATAGTGCATAGATTTTCCTTTGTATTTATCGATGACGAGGATTGCTTCGAAATGTAACAAAATTGATCAAAGTACTTCATGATTTAATTTTTGGTCTCCCTTGTCCAGCCACTTATGCATTCATAGTCAAAATAAATTCATGGTAAGAGATTGGTTAAAGATGAAAGTAATGATTGCTAAGAGAAGTTGCGAAGAGTTGAAATATAGAGAAATTTAAACAGACAATGTAAAAGATGTATACTGATCTATTATAAATGAATAATAAGAGGGTACATTTCCTTTTTTTTATTGCCGTGACAAATAAACTATTTATATGTAGTAATGTAGATCATATCATTATGCATCCACGTTTAAAACAAACTAACTCTAGCTGAGGATGAAGTGTTTAAACATATTACACTGACGTATAAACAAAAAAACAAATAACAAATAAAACGATGAATTTATCGTCGGTAACATTGAAGATTAAGGATGCATCACTGAAGCTAGAAAAATGCTTATTCAATATAGGATGGCATTTTAATGTAGTTTCCCTCCTTGACAATAGAGGACAATAAATGGCGAGGAAGAAATGTTTCAATAGTTTCATTGTCAGTGATCATGTGTCAATATATCTAAGATGGAAAAATGCATGATTCCTTATCGAAATCCAAGCATGATCCAATAGGCCATAGTACTATACGTAAACTATATTGATTGAAGTTATTTGTTTAATGCGATCAATGAGTCGAAATTCAGTCAAACACATCTTTTGTAATCCCTTCAACAGAAAAAATACATCGAAGGAATTTGAATGATGAAACTCAAATAAACAAAGAAGAAACGTCAAATTAAACATGCATTTGTGTCAATTCCCAAACCATGACAAATCTAGGCTTCCCCTAAGCATCATATAGTATCAAAGTCCACAATTAGAGATACATTTCTTTCCTACTTAACCATATTCACAACTTCCTTGACAAACAATTTCTTCAATGATGATCAAAAACAATAAATTAGAGAAAATCCCATATATCTTACCAAAAAAGTAATAATTTTTTATGTCTAGTAATATATATAGAAATAAAATTTGAAAATTGGATAATATTGAATGAAGGCCTGACAAAATGGATGTTATAAAGAACTGAAATTGTACCGTTAGAAAATTCAAACCCACCGAGCAGAAACCCAATCGATTGGATCTTAGTCCTCCCTGGTCAGTTCATCGGTAACTGGAGGAATTGACGGTCCTGACATCGAAACAACCAACAAATGGATTAAATCTTAAGAAAAAACATGAAAATACAATCAATGAATAAACGTAAAATTGGTATACCAAAATACAAATTTTGATAAAGATAATTTCTGCTTTGTTTTCCTTAGTCAATTCATTTTGATAATTTTATCACTTAGAACTAAAAATGTAAATTATAAAAAAAAGGTTGTACACATCTGATCAACGATTGTTAAATATATCTATGGGAAAAATCAACTACTTCTCCTTAAAACTTCCAGACATGAACAAATATTAAAAAATTTAATCTGAAAGTTTGATGAAATATAGAAATTGATTGATTATGGATGAAACAAATTAGGATTTTAAAGTGCAGAAGAAGAATTAGACTAACCTCGTCTTATTGTTGATTACTGCTTCCAATCCGACTACGTGGTCACCATCAATTTTGATGAATAGGCAGTGGAAAGAGTGGATCAAGGAAGTAATTCAAAAAAAATTAGGGAATCAATTAGGGTGAACTTATTATTTTGAAACAAAATTGGATATACGAACAGTTCTATTTTACGGTTAGAGGAATAGCGATTTTGGTTAGAGGAAAATTGATTTAGAGCATGGGTTACGTGGAAAGGAAGAGAGAACGGGAATGGAAGGAAGAGAGAATGTGTGCGGGAAAGGGGAGAACGTTTCATCTTCTAAATACACGTGGCATAATATGATAGGAAAATGAGAGGAGGCCTGAGAGCTAAGTAAATCGTACTCAATGTTAATATAATAGTATAGATTACTCAAGACGTCTGATGTGCACTCACAAAATCAAACTTTATGGCTATACAAAATAAATTTTAGTGATTCTTTAGATCATCGCGTCCATTAAACATTCTTCCTTTTTCACGATAAACCATTCATAAAAAAAGCAGCACGGTTTTGTAATGTAATAACCAAATGACTGCATTTCATTATTTGATCTCTCCAGGTAAATTATATAAAAGAAAACAGAACAGTTTGTAATGCAATAAACAAATTAAACCAAAATTTCATTATAGTAGGTGATTAAGCCTAAGCTCGTGTCTTCTCCTACAGCAAAATGTTCTTACGGACTAGTTTTTTCTCCAGTGTATAAAGCTTGCAAAATTTTGCTGAAAGTAAGCTATTAAAGGACAGATCATTCAAGATCTCTATTACTCTTAAACTTTATGCAGTAAAACCATCCATAGAATCTCTATTGCAGCACAGTTTATAAGGAAATGTTCCTACTATAACTGTAAAGTTGAAACATGCAAATTCATTTTACTGTGAGCACATGCAGTGAAATATGCAAATTCATTTTAATGTATGGTTTGCTGAACACATGCAACAATACAGCATGACACAAAATTTCTGATGAAGATTAAATAAAGGTTCTATCATTAAACAATGGTATTTTCCTTTTATTGAAATCTTGATTAAGTGTGGAGTTGCTCGCTTTTTACGGAAAAAAAAAATTCCTTTATTTGATTTTTTCCGAGAATCTCTTTGCTTTGGATACGATACAAACTTACATTCACAACGCATTATTGAATCTATGCTTATAAATAAAGATTTTGCACATATGATAATTTCATTGATAATTCAGTTTTAGAATTCGTGTTTAATTTCCCATCTATAACTTTTTGCAATTAGGAAAAAAAATAGTTTATGGAAAATTGTATTAAATAAAATGAGTTAGGTTCAATGAAATAATTTACAGTAACTGGTCATAATATGGTAATGAACATCATTTATATAGGCATGAATATCAATTCAAATTAAACTATACAACTAAGATGTTGGATTTTCTATACAACTAAGATGTTGGATTTTAAAGATGCCGATCCACGCTTTCGACGCAATTAACTATAGCAAATAATTAGATAGCATAGAGTTTTTTTTTAATATATTTAATAATTATCCAATGCAGATGGAAAATATGGGCTTATCTATTAACGTTCCGTGTGTATTTTACATATAGAAAAAGGTTTAATACTCAATTACTAATTCATTGAACAAAAATACTATTATGGTATATAAGTGGTATAAAGTGAATTTGGTATGTTTAGCACTCAAAAGAGCACATAAAGTTTCGAATATGAGATATACCACATTTACTTATATTGATAAACGAATTTTCGGTTAAAGTCAAATCTGCAAATATGTATGTATGTGTGTGCACGCGTGTGTGTGTCCGCACACACACGCGCATGCACCAATTCAGTTTTTGTTGATTGAATTATTCACAAGAAACATCTGTTGTTCAATTCTCTTTCTTCCTTCTCAATTTCTTTGATTAATCTCATATTCTCATTATATAATGAAAGTATTTAACAAAAAAGATTTTATTGAAGTACAAGCATGCCAAAAGTAAAAACTCGCTGAATTTTACAAGGTCGATTACAGAAGATAAGTGATCCTTTATATCGTTTACACAAAAAGAATTTTTCTTTATTGATTTGAACCTCTTTTTGGAACTTACAACAGAAATAGGTTTGTTCTCAACATTTTTTACCATGTCAACTTCAAGCTAGACAACATTGTCTGGCGACATTTCAAAATTTGTCAGCTTGTTTTTTTAATAACACTGACATCAAGGGAAGTTGATTGGCAAAAATCCAAATGGCACCAAGTATAAGGATTTTTCTGTAGGCACATGTTAAATAAAAATGTCTGATGCCTTTTCAAACTGTGTTTTATATATGCTTCTTTGCACATTTTGAAAAGTCGTACTCTATTGTTAGATCTAGTTGAAAGATATCACTCTCTCTTTGTTACTAGAAAAGTATGATTTGTGCACACAAAATTAATTTTCAGTTGTTCAAAAAATAGTTTGTTGTGTTATAAATAATGAGGGATAATTTTGTTAGAAACATTCTAAAAGTACATATGTTAGAAACATTCTAAGAGTTTAATGCACTAACATCGAAATAAAAAGTACATATGTTAGAAACATTCTAAAAGTTTAATGCACTAACGTAAGAGATATTAAAATCTACTATAATTTAAACTTATTTTTTTTCCTACAATGACTGTCAGTCCAGTGGTAAAACAACTATTATATCAAAATAAAAAGTAGATATGTTAGAAACATTCTAAAAGTTTAATGCACTAACATAAGAGATACTAAAATCTACTATAATTTAAACTCATTTTTTTCCTACAATGACTGTCGTTCCAGTGGTAAAACAACTATTATACGTTGTTGCTTAGGTCTTAGATTAAATCCACTACGCGTACATAATAATCAAGTTCAAAAAATAAACTTCATTTTTTTTTCTTTTAAACAATGCATCGTGTTTACTTATTCTAAATATAATCGTTGTTTTTTATACTTAAATTATTATAATTTTCAAATTAAGAGTTTTAAATTGATTTTCAAATTTTATTTTTATTTCCAAGCTAAAAAAAGAAAGTTGCTTCAAATGTTATCTATTAAAAATATAATTCATTATTGTTAAAAGTTTATTATGAATTGATTTTTATCAAAATTTAAATAATAATAAACATTTGAAGAACTTTTAAATATTTAAAAACTCTGAATCGTTTTAATATTTTTTTCATATTAAATTAGTTGAGTCTATTCACAATAGAATGGGACAAACAACTCCAATAATTTAACAATTCATTGTTACCTAGCAAAAAAATCATATGCATAGTACTTGTGCTGAAGAAATTGATTTTTTGTTTGCAATATGGGTCCTACGCTTCTAAGAAATTAAATTAAGAAATGTACATGCAACTAATACGCAATTTGGATATTATTTGTAGTTTACACGATTCTGAATGTTCTATATTTAAGTCATCATTAATTGTGTGCCATCCCTTCAAACCAATGGATGCGTTCAAATGTTGCTTAGATCATCATCAAATAGAAACTTTATTTAAGAAATAAAAAAGAGAGATCTAACGGAGAACATTTCAAATACTGTATCAACCACCCTTGCAACAATTGCACATATCCATTTTGTCATTTCATGATAGAACCTTATAGAATCATACAGATCCATCAGCAAAACTACATAATCATATGAAAACTGAAACATACATTTATAAGAACGTAAACAACAAATCTAACATTTTTTCATACTAATACATTGTAAAATTTTGAAGTTTGAAATTTTACATTGGTTATTTTCTATGCAATGACATAAAACCTACAAATTTGCAGGGTGTGTGACGCATGATATACAGAAAATTTCAACATCAAGGGATAAAAAATATTTCGCCCCCAAAGGTGATCATTTAAATATCAACTATAATTCTAAGTCGGTTCAGATTAGGTCATATGAATCTTAAACGATCTCATGGTGCTTTCTACTATTCTTTAACATTCGAGGGTGTTCCTGTAAATTCTTACTTATAAGAAAGGTGGAAACCAGTGCACGCGGCTCCTGCACGATAGCAGGCTCCAAAGAGTTCGATAACGTACACAATCTTTCCATCGCATTGCGAAGAGGCTGCTTTCAGACTCGAACTTGGATGCCCAGATCACTATGCGGATGACTCAATCGTTGCGTCAAGACTCCACCTCTTCTATAAATTCTTACTTATAAGATTGTAAAATATATCTATACTCTACGAAGCTTTAGAGACTATTACTATGTTCCGAGGTACGGTCACGGTTGGAATTCATTCAAAACTTGTCAAAGAAATCATTTTAAGATACTACATGATATCGATTGAGGTGATGCACATAATACATAGTTTGCCTCGCATAGGATGTATCCAAACTCAAACACTCAATTATTTACTAAATAGTTCAAAAATCACTAGTGTTAGACAAGAATAGAACTAAATACAATTAAATCAAGAGAAGCTGAAAATTATGCTATTATAGAGATCAACCTGACTGAACAAAGTACTTTTAGCATGGAACATTGGGATGGACTCAAACACACCCGAAGATGAAACTAAAAGCGTTTTAGAGTATAGACCATCTGCATTCCTATTCTACGTATCTATGAGCCCGCTTGAAATCAACTTGTTTATATCTACTTAAAAGAGTTAAA
Organism: Allium fistulosum; assembly: GCA_030737815.1. Classification (NCBI taxonomy): domain Eukaryota; kingdom Viridiplantae; phylum Streptophyta; class Magnoliopsida; order Asparagales; family Amaryllidaceae; genus Allium; species Allium fistulosum. The sequence goes on along the minus strand of CM060906.1, from coordinate 97,701,039 downwards.
ATTGTAATAAAATTTAGTGGTAAAAATTGAAATAAGTCCAGTAATTATTTGTTTCTTATGACTTAACAACTTCTAAGCAATCTATTTTGCTTCTTTGTATGGTATTGGCAAACATATGAATAGTAACACATAACTAAGTTATTTTCACTATACATAAGTAGTTGTCAAACATGCTCTACATACTAATTTTGATCTCAAATGGAAGTTCACAAATTGATCTAAACCTGATGTAAAAGATAGATAATTTTTTGGACCTTTTCGACTTCTTTCTTTGAACTCTCACAAATATAAAGAACAATAAGCTAAAATTGTAATAAAATCTTGGGTGTGTTTGTTTTTTTCCCCTTAAGCATTCACTTAATGAATTTAATTCAGCGATCAAAAACTCTTTTTAATATATTTTTTCCCTTTTGTTATTTGTTCATCATTCAGGATCTACAAAACAACGACAGTAAGTGAGATTTTTGTGATCCACAATTTTATCGCTTTCTTTTTTAAAATTTATCACCCAGACCATATATATTTCACATCAGCATGGTTTTGTAATTCAAAAAGCATCATCTTCTCTGATAGACCATTCCTTTCTTTACCCTTTTTATGATGAGGTTTTTGAAAATTAAGCAGAATATTGTATTTTGATATTAATTTACTCTATGAAAAAAATACCGCTATTGAGCTCAGTAATGAAGTTAATTTGCAATCTGCATGACAATAGTTCACTTTAGAAACTTGAAACTCTAAGTAAAGTCTATCAAAGCATGTTGATATGGAATGATTTGATGATGGAATTATTTTTTAGTTTTGGAAATCTGATATCTTCATAGAACAATTATATTCAAGGATGTAATGATGTTATGCATAAAATACAAGTGTATGTCAGAGTTGTAATGTCCAAACATGGCATTGTATAACTCCTAATTTCATGTGCTATGTTACTACTATGTGCTCTCAAGATCTAAATAGTTTATCCATGTAAACATGTTCACGTTGGTGTTTTTGTTTTTATATAGCTTTGATTGAACTGATTTGAGATCACACTTATATATATATAATAATTAGAACTAATTTCAATGGTATCTCGCTATCTCTTTAGTTTTCTCATGTAACTATGAATATGCAAACAAATTTATCGTGTAACTATGAAATATGAATATGTAAACAAATTTATAATAAACATATTATTTTTTAATATAACACTTCTGTTGTGTGCGGTTATTGATCTTTGAGACATTTCTATATATGATTTCATGGTTGTTATAAGTTTTTGTATATGATTTGAAAAGGGAATTTATGTCTTTTGGTTTAAAAAAAATGAAAACAAACAACTATTTTTATATTCAGCCAGATTTCAGCATTCAACATCAAAATTTTACCATTCAGCATTCACCATAAAGAACGCAACCATAGTAGTAAAAGTTGAAATGAGTCATAACCAATTATTTGTTGCTTACGACTTGTTAACTTCTAAGCAACTTATTTCACTTCTTTATTTTATAGAAAAGGATGCTTCTTTATATATTGTTAACAAACATATAAATAGTGATAAATAAATAAGATGGTTTTGCCACATATAAGTGTAGTTGCCAAACATACTCAATACACTATAATTGATCTGACATAATGCAAAATATTAATGAATCTTCACACCTTTTGGGCTTCTTTCTTTGAGCATTCACCAACAGTAAGAACAATACTAGGCAGCTGCTCAAAATTCCACCCAAGCAAACCACAGATAGCCCTCCCGAATCCCCGGTGTGCCCCCTTCTTCTTCGTCTTCGAAACTGTAACAGCATGCTGCAAAAGCGCAACACAATCCTTATACCTCTTGGAAATCTTAACCCCAATCCCAAGGCATACCAAGCAGCAAAACTCTCCATTTTCCCAGTACTTCTGATAACACTCCCTCAACTTTTCATCCTTCTCAAACAGTCCCTTAAAGAACTCAAACGCCTTCGCTTCCATTTCTTTCACCTCATCCTCATCCTCGCTTGAATCCTCATCCTCTTTAGCGAAATAATCTATGCTCAGCTTAACCGCGGGTGTCTGAAGCTGGATCACGTCAGGTATCGCCTTATTATCTTCTTCCGGCACTGGAACGGGTTTCGGTTTCGGGACCGAGTCGGGCCAGGATGTGACGGCGGAAGCGGGTTCCGGTGGATCGGGTAGTACTGGCCATTCAGGCATTGGAACGGGTTTCGGTTTCGAGACCGAGTAGGGCAAAGATGTGAAGTCGGAAACGGGTTCCGGTGGTTCGGGTAGGACTGGCCATTCAATTTCTTTGAGGGTGGGATTTATGTTTGCGAGGTTTCTTGAAATGGGTCGAGTGGGCTACGCCGAAATTAGGGTTAGAGTAAGTGTTAGGGTTAGAAGTGGTACTGACGTACCCATAAATCTAATCCAGTGGGTGCGGAAAATCCGTAAGTTTTTACACACGACGTATCCAGATTCATATGCTCATGCAATTATCCAGTTTTTCAACTTTATTACGCAAGTAGCCTCATTTCAAAACTGATTTCAATTAAGAAAACTCTGCAACAACCAAAAATTCATACGTCGTTTACTGCGAAAATAAAAGCAACCGTTGGATCATTTAACACCCCCCTCCAAACCCCGAATTCCTCCCCTTTAATTTCAGATACGCGCTTTTTAACCGTTTAATTTTGATCGATCTACCATTATCCTTTCAATTATAGTCCAATTTTGACCAGTTCAGCGTTGAGCCAGTCAAACTGTATTGACATCATTTCAAATAACGTTAGTATATTATTTTTTTTGTGAATGTATGGACCATACGTTAAAAAAAATTGGACGACTTTTGAAATGCCATCAATGGACGACTTCTCAAAAGTCGTCCACTTTCTTAAACTACAAAACAGCAACTGCAAAAATTGAAGAACGTGTTGTCCATAACTGAGTAGAAACAGTGCATTAGTTACATTACTCAAACAAATGAGTTGAACCTGTGTTGTCCATAACTGAATAGAAGCCGTGCATAAGTTTGGAAGCTCTCCAAGCACATGTGTGTATGAGGTCCATGTCATAGAATCATAATCGAGTACATCGAACTCGTTGCGGTAGAACATTAAATGTTATCATTTCATTTTTCTAATAAAGCTCCTACTGGTCTTTTATGTTTCACCAAAGCCTAAGTTAAACATAGAAGTCTTGCGACTTCACTATTGGGTGTTGGGACTCGTCCATCTTGGAATTTTGACCTTGAGTTTGCTCAACAAGTCATAGCTCCACGGACAATGGATAACTCATTATCGATCGTATCATATACAACTCCTAACTCATTGTTCATTGTCTTAATCTCATTTCGACCTTGAGTTTGCTCAACAAACTGAAAGAGATTATTCATCCTTACCTATCATAGCGCGATGACCTAAGTATAGTATATGTAGCTTGAGTTTGCTTAACAAATACATATAGTTATCTTACCTCGTCTACTCAATATATTTATTTATTAATAGTTGGCTTGGAAGCGCAATCTTTTGGTCCAACCGTGAACTTCCCAAAATACCCTTCACCTAAAACAAAAAATAATATTTGTTATTTCTTACGTATTATTTCTACGCTAGACTGGAATAATTTAAATTAAGTTAAAACTTGAATATTTCAATGAATATATTTTTAGGCTTGCGTGTTCGGCCAAATATGCACATCAGATAATAAAAGATTCTAACAAATAAACTTAAACATTGGATGTAACTTCTTCTACAAGTTCAAAATTCCCCCCTACAAATATTACAAAATTTTAATATCATTTAAATATAGGATCTAACAAATAAACCTCTGCAAATATTATCCAATTTTAGCATCGCTTGAATATAGGACCTAACAAATAAACTTCGTTTTACAAATTCAAAACTTTTTCTCTACAAATATTATCAAATCTTAATAACACTTTGAAAAAAATCTAACAAATAAACCGTTTTTTATAGATTATTAGAAACAAAAATTCAAATAACAATAGATTAGATATTACAACTAATAAATAAAAACAAAAACTTACTGCACATGATTTCGACGTAAAAATATGACTTAATTTTTGTGCAAATCATTTCTCTTAAATATGTTAAACAGATTCAATTTATAGAAAAACAATTCACGTGTAAAGCATGTACCATCATCTTGCACGAAGCAGGTGTCGTAACGCTCGTATCAATAATACTGCACATAACATCCCTAGCTTGAGTTTTGCTCCATAACTAAGAAGTATGCAAGTAATTTATTAATATATATATGGTAAAGGATAACATAAAATTTAAGATTCATAATCTTCAATATATTATATTGAGTGATATCAACTTATGGAATAATGTATTGCTTATGAAATACGCTCGTGATTCAAGTGTTGGACACATTTGAAATCACGATATACGTACAATACGTACGTTATTCCTTAAGTCTATTTAGGGTTTCTTTAATGTTCCACATTTAGTTTATACATTCATATTATATAAGTTTTATTATATATAATAGTCTTATGTATAACATTATATTAATTAAATCTTATTTAATTAATTAACATTTTAATTAATTTTATATCAATATAACATTTATATTTAATATCTATTATATACTACAACATTTATAGTATAACACATATATCATATACATGTGTATATTATTTAATTTATTAACCTTTTAATTAATTAATTCAATTAAACTATTTTAATTAAATTATGTTAATTTCGAATATCATTATTTATACATACATATATATTATGATATCTTAAATATTTTAAAATATCATAACATATATCATAATATATAATACATGCATATACATTTATTAAATAACTTATTAACTAATATAATTAATTTTATTAATCTTATTAAAAAATTTATAATTTTCAATACTATTTTATATTATTTTTCAAACATTTTGAAAAAAATTATTATATTATAACTTTTATAATACTTTATATATTATTTTAAATTTAACTTTTAAATTTAAAATCCTATACATTTTTAATTTTCAAACAATTTTGAAAATTAGCCCAAGACCCAATTCAAATTAGGCTTCTTATATTATCGACAACCTTTGGGCTCACATATTTGAACCTTCCATTTGAATCTAATTTGATGGTTCTCCTTCTGCTTGCTTCTCCTATAAACACCGACTTTTCTTCTTCTTCCTCTTCTACCTGCAATTAAAAACTCGGACGAGAATCAAATTTTTTTTTTTCAAATTCAAGCTGTTAGATAGAAAAACTTCGGATTTAAGGTAAGATTCCTATCGCCTCGAATATTAAGTTAATTTTCGAATTTGCTAAGGTTTGGTATCGATTTCCCTATTTTGAAATCTGATTTTGATTTGAGTTAGTCGATTACAATGTTTAATCTTGCTTGTGAGTCTTCATTCGTCAATTTACATTGATTTCATTTAGTTTGTGACAATAATCTGGTTAGGAAAACAGGTTCGTTGATTTGGGGGATTCTTATTGATATTGGATACAGGTTCAAACCCGAATCTGCTATAGTCAATTGAAGACTAGTTAGAGAAAGTATAGTAGTTAATTAATGTATTAAGATCTAATGGGGTTTAGAACTTATTATAAATCTACTGTGTCGTTAGCTCGATTTGGAGAAGATGATTTTCTCCAACACTGTCGTCACTGTCAATTGTCCCTCCGACTTAGTCGAAACAACTAACAACTAAAAGAAATGCGAAGCCATTCACATTATTTGTTTCAATAATAAACATTGTTGCCATGCTACTATGGCCCTCCGAAAGTGTCGATACCAACTTATTTTCAGCCTTTCAGCCTAGTTGAAATGTAGCGTTCCATCATTGTTTACTTTAAGTAGTTATAATGTGAATAGTTTCCTTTTTATTGAAAGTGGGACTTAATGACTTTGACATCGTCGAAGAGGAAACCAAAAGACTGCGAGGGGAATCATGAGCAGTTGTAAGCAGTTCGACACTGTCGAAGGGCGAATCCAATTTGCTTCGACACTGTCGAAGAGCGAGTCTAAAGCACTGTGGCATCAACCTTAAGCGGTTTTAATTGGTTTCGACATCGTCGAAAGGCTATGACACTCAATAATGTTAACTTTCTACATTTATTGTGTCTTAACTTATTTGGTTTAACCATTAAGAATTATTTTTCCCAAGGATTTCAACTTGTTTTGCTATATTGTGTTGCTTGAATAATTCAAACTTCACACTGCATGCACTGCACATTTTAAATAATGACTTTGGTGGTTTTCTAAGTATGGTATAATATCACCTGGTAGAATTATGGGTAACAAGCGAACTGGCAAGAAACCTGCTACGGTGGCCAACCAAGAGCCTCGGCCATCTCATTCTGACAGTGAAAACGAAGAAGTTGTTTCCAAATACTCATATATCTCTTCCCTAGTTGAAGCGGATGCCATTCTCAGGGACTTTGGAATTACTGGCATCGAAGTCATTCCTCCTAATCCTACAGACAATATCTACAATCCACCAGATGTGTATTTTTCTTATACCATAGTTCATATATGGCATACTGGCTTCCTCCCCTTCCGGACTTTTTATCAAGGTTTCTAAGGCGTCTCAATATTGCTCATATCCAGCTCTCACCAAATGCGTATACATACTTGACCTGCCTGGAGCTCATGGCCATAAAATCTGGAATCTCTTCTTTAAATGCTAATGTTCTCCATCACTGGCCCATCTTACTAAAGTCGACAACTCATCCGATTATCAAATATTCTAGGTTAATCCACATTCAAAGCTAGTCTTAGAAGGTGTTAACAAGTTCAAAGTTTGGGAAACGCAATTTTTCTATGTCAAGTGTTTCCTTGGCATCAAGGGAGACTTTTCTTCTCTTAGTCCCCTTACTCCTGTTAATTTGTGTCTTTTACTAATGAGCAATGCTTTCCCAGATCCTGCCCCTAAGAATCTTAATAAAGAAGATCAGACAACCGTAACTTTAATAACTGCCGCTGCTAAAGTAATCGAAAATAGGCTTACATTGCTGACCCCGAGTAAGCTCTGGAAACATTCCATTATTCTGGCTGGTCAAAAGATCCTTGGAAAACCTCCTTTAATCTAGCTCAGCTCTAAGAGCAAAAGCTCTTTAGCAGCGGGAGATTCCACGACCTTTGCATCTACATCTCTCGTCCAACCGGATATATCTGGTGAGATTTCATCGCATTCTTTTATAACCTGCTACAACATTATCTCATAGGTCATTTTCTTAGTTTAGGTTCCTCTGTCCCAACAGCTATTCTTACATTAGAAAAAACTACCGCCGTTGTCTTTGTAGGAAATGAAATTATTATTGTCGCTCCCTCCGTCGAGCTAGAAAAAGACAACCAAACCTCTCAATCCAGGACGTCCACGATCTCACCTCTTAAAGCTGTAATTGCTAAGTCTAAATCTCATGCTAAGAGAAAACTTGAAGAAAAAGTTGTTATCGCTGCTGTATTTAATAAGAAGCCCGGAACTGATGAAGTTCAAACCTCCACAATTCTAGAGGAGGAAGAAGTCACCAATCTTGATCAAACCATGGAAGAATCCAATGTTAATCCTACTGCTCATAAGTCACATCATAGCTCTCTAGATCCTGAAGCTCAATAAGAAACCGTGGTGGTCCCCCTAAGAGGTGATCCACTGGCTCATATTACCATTCCAAGCACTACTGAAACGCTTAACCAAATCTACAATGATCTTGGCTTCTTTTCTTCTCTGGAAGGTCGGATCCCTCTTGGGTCTTCATCGTCTGTTCCTCCCAATAAATTCGATGACCTTCTTCGGCGGGTTATCTGATCCCCATCCTATGCTGCTTTCCAACCACTGTCACCTTCAACTTTTATGGAAGGTCGTCGAATCGCTCTTATCAAGCAACAATTTTTGGTATGTCTCTTCCCTATTTTATTACCTTAGATCCTTGATTTTACACATAGCCTTCTAACTTAAATTTATGCTACTCATTTCAGGTTACCAAATTTTTTTTTATTTACAAGAAAGTGCTCATGGCACATCTAGTGAAGTGTCAAAGCTTAAAGAGGAGGTTTCTTCATTGAATAATCAGGTCATTAATCTCCCCGCGGCCAAGGAGGAGGTGGCGCATGAAAATGAAAGGTTAAGTGTCTCTCTGAAAGAAGCCGAATCCACAATAACCAAGAAGAGAGGTGATAAGAAAATCTCGGATGATGGAATCATTGCGCTTGAGATAACGCTTAAAGAAGCTGAAGAAGAGAAGACTAAGCTTATTACCAAATGCACCTCACTTGAGAAGAGTTGCACCTCACTCGAGAAGAGTTTGGAGAAAAGAAGTAATCTTTTTATCAAGGCGACATACATTATAAAAGATGCCAAACAAAAAGTCTCTCACTTTCTTGGAGGACCTTTTGATGAGATTATCATAAATTCCTACGAAGATGCACTTCTCATTGCCTACACCGATAATGCAGACAAATGTACAGATTTTGGTTTTCCTTCTCTAGATCCTGAGTTGAATGATATATTTATGGCTCAATGTAAGGGGATGTAAGAGGGGTCTGCAGTGCATGAAAAAGAGGGAACAGACGCGGCCAAGTTATTAGCATTTTATGTTCTCCAAAGGATGAGGAGACTGGTTCAGATAAAGAGGAAAAAGAGAATGATGACGACGATGATTTAAAGGGCAATGATGAGGGTAATGATGACAATAATGGTGGCCATAATGACGGCCCTGGAGGTGGTGGAGACGGTCGTTCTAGGCCATCAGAAGATAAGGATGGATCGAGAGATGCCAATCTTGAATCGAGTGTATAAGGTATGTGGGCGATTGAGATTGCTGATCTTCCCAAGATAACCCCTCCTAGGAAAGATGATGTTTCTTAGGGTGAAAGACCCAAAGATAAAGGGAAAGCACAATCGTTTTCAGTTCCAGTTTCTCAGATACCCATTTCTTTGTTTAGATGTCTTAAGCTATTGAATGATTCTTAGCTAATAAATTAACTGTTTTAGACTAAGAGGAGAACAAAATACAATTACGATGTAATACTTGAGAAGAGACAGGCAGAAATAGATCACTTGAACAGGGAGTTTAACGGATAGATAAAAGAGCATAATAAACTGTTGGAATAATACCAAAATCTTCTCAAAAAGACTTCAAAACTGAATGACTTTAAGGACAAAGAGATTGCCCCCCAATTGAAGAAATTGCATTTTCATCGAGATGATCTCATAAAAGAAAATAATGAATTAAAAACACTCTTTTGGATGTTGATTGAAGATAGAGACATTTTAGTGAAATTTTTGAACAAGGCTTAATGTAGAGGGAAACCTGTTGACTTTTCTTATTTGGGCGACTACGATGAAGGCTTACTCAGACATTTCCACATGATATATTTAGATGAGTTCAAATCTGATCCCCATCCCGGGGAGTGCTGGAACCTTGCGAAAGTATACTATATTCCTCGTTCACTACCTCCTGAAAAACTTAAGTACAACAAGAATAGATTTATTTCTGAGTTCTTTAAGAGATCTATTTTGTATGAACCATAATAAGATTATAATATGGAATTGATTTTGCTCATGAATTATACTATTATAATTTTCTAATTCTTAGTTTTAATTCATTATGTGATACAGAACAAACCCCTTTCAAGTAGCCCGGTTTGTAGAGATTGTAATATGGAATTGATTTTGAAAGTTTCATTTGAAGGCCATTTGCCTTGACTAGTATTTAACCTTTTTGCTGCTTGATTCAGGCGCTTCTTTTTCAATAACCATCTTTCTTTTTAAAGTCCTTCGAACTTCATCTGGGGTTAATGAGCCACCCGTGATCTTATGCCATTTTTGAGCAAATATACAGTAATCATCCATCATCCCTTCTTCAAATATGGTTCCTTTAGCATAAAATTGGATGGCTTTCTTCATTTTTACAAATAGATTGCCCTTCTTGGAGCACTCTCCTCTTAATGCTCCAATTGTCTGGATCGTAAAAGCCTGCTTGTTTCTTCTCATTTATGATTTGCAGTGCCTTAAATCTGAGTACTTGCTCTTCATAATGTCAAGGGTCACTACTGCCTTGATAAGTGGAATTAGTTACCCGAGGTTCAAAGGACCCTTGTTCTAACCTTTTGACACAATTATTCATCATAATCATTAAAGATAGATTTGGTATGGTAGGACAACTAGGGATAAGGAATAGCGGTTTCAGGATTTCAACGTAGTCGGAGATTCAAGCCCTCCTTCTAGCGCTAAAAAAGTTAAACCAAAGTGTGGCGGTAAGAAGGTGGTCAAGTAGAAGTTTAATTGAAGCTTGGTGAAGCCAATATTTTCTTATACATGACCCTATCGCAAGTATTGGAGTCATTCATGTTTAAAGAAGCAGTCAATCTTTATTTCTTATACACATGAATTACACAAATCACAAGTCACTAAAATCTCCCAAATTGATTTAGACTTTGTAACGACCCGGAATTTCACCACATTAATTTCGAATATTTAATTAATTTTAAATATTCAAATAATAGGTTTTATAATTAAAATAAAAAAACTTCTAAATGATAAATATTGAAGATAAAATAGTTTTCAGATTTAGTTTACAAAAATATTCAGTTCGATGAAAAACAGAAAATGTGACCGGAAACTGTTTTTCGAATTTTCGACGTTTTATCATATAAAAATTATTTAAAATGTTGTGCACACTTTCTTATATATATGCACACATAGACTAATTATATAATATGGGTTAAGATAGTATAATTAGGTTTAATTAAGTTAATTAACTTAAGATACTGATGATGTGACACTTTGGCAATTAAATAAAAAATTAAATAGAAAATAGTCACATCATGGGAGATAAGATTTGACACTTTGGCAATTCAAAGTACAAAAATGTTTAAACATGTTTATTAGCATGTGTAAAAGGAGGAAGGCTTGGTGATGAGGTGGAAGCATATGAATGGAGGACAAATTATAAGGTATAATGGTAATTTCCTTTATGCATTTTGTATAAAAGCTTTTCTCCATTTTCTTTTCCCTTATTCTTTTCACTTTCTCCATTTTTTTTCAAAAGTCTTCATCTTCCTAAAAGCTTCATAATACATTTTAATAGCTTCCATTAATAATTTTAAGTTTTAAAAAAAAATCCAAGTTTAAACTTTTAAAACAATTTCAAAGTTGTTAAATCTCCTCTTTTTCATTTTAAAAACATCTCCATTTTACTCCCACTTCATTCGGCCAGAATTTCCTCCAAACTATGCCAAATCAAGTTTTTCTTTTTTTTAAACCATGTATATTTCCAGTGGCTACAACTTTGAAATTTACCACTTTTTCTGATTTCAAGCTTAGATGGCCTAAAATTTCATTTTTTTTCAAGAGTATTTTTGAACCTAGATTTTTATGTCCGAAAATACTCCTCACTGTTTTGGCCATAACTTCCTCAAATTTTAACCTTTTTGAGTAATTCTTTTTTTTAAATGATAGAGGAAATAATTTCCTAAAAATTTCCTTTTAATCACTTTACCAAATTATGAGTGTAACATGTCTAAAAACTAAGAAGAATATGACCCTTTCCGAGTTGATTTTTGGTGGTTTCCAAGCTCTACAAGTTTAAAGTTTATTTCAAGTTTGGATAGCTTTCGGCGAGTAAAACTCTTAACTTTTTGGGAAATATTTTACTTTAGTTACATTGTGATATATATTGCTTGCTTGGTTTGGATATGATGTGAATTTATTCATGTTTGGTTTGGAAATGTATATGTGTGATGGATGCAAACATGTTAAGTAAATGTTAGTTAGCAAACTAGTTAGTAAGTAAAATTTTACCCTCAAAAACCAAAGCTTTAAAACTATATTCATGTTTATATTTATTGCCTATGAATGCTTGTTGTATGTATGCTTAAACCATTGCTATGTGATGTTTGGTTATGTTGATAATATTATAAACTTGTTTGCCGAACTGCCCGTATAGCGATGGTCGCTATATCGGCACTTTCGGAAAATCAGTTCTTATCAAACCATTTGGTTTCAACTTCGTGCTTAGAATTGTTTTACAAGTTAAGCAAGGTTTTGATCGATGATGTTTTCAAAAATAATTAATTATTTTAATAATGATTATTTAGTTAATAAGGATTAAGATTAACTAATTAACATATTAATGATGTGTTTTAAATTTAACTAATTACTTAGTTAATGATGTTTTAAATTTAATTAATCATTGTATTTAATGACGTTTAAGGCTAATTAATCTTTTAAAAATTATGGATTAAAATTAATTAATCAATTAATTAATGATGTTTTAAAATTAATTAATCTTTTTTAATTAATGGCTTTTAAAAGGAAATCAACTTGTTTTAACTTTAATTAATCTTTTTGTAATGATGATTTAAAATTTATTAATCATTTTAAAATAATGATATTTAATTATTAATTAACTAATTTAATTAATTATAATTAATTAATTAAATTAATGATGTTTTAGAGGTTATTTACCCTTTTTAATTAAAGGTTATTGGGGTTCATTAATCAACTTAATTTACGAAGCTTCAAAGTGAATTTATCAAAGTAACAAGTATGTTTTGACTTTGTTATTCATTTTAAATAATGATAACTAATTATTGATTAATTTAATTAACTATATTTTACTAATTAATTGAATTAATAAGGTTTAAAGTGGTTTACCCTTTTTATTATTTAAAGTCATTTGAAGTTCAAAAATTGAATTGTGTGATGAAGTTTAAAGTTAATTAATAAATGGAATAAAGATGTTTTAAGTTATTAAATCCTTTTTAAATTGATGTTTTAAGTCAGTGAACTCTTTTAACAAAGTGTTTTAAAGCTAATACTTATAATGTGAGGCCAAGCACGAATTCGGGTTTCTAAAAGAAAAAAATGTTTCATTCATTTGTGGAAATGAATTAATTTTCATAAAGCGATTCACTTGTATGGGAACGATTTATTTGTATACTTAGCACTAAACGTCGAAGAAGTAGACTTGTCGCTATTTCGAAAGATAAGAATAATCGTGAGACATGACTTTGAGGTAACACTACCTTGACTTGTCCGGTATTATTGTTAACCAAGAAATAGTACAAGTTGTAATTCGATGAGTGGTGATACATATATAAGACTTAATTTCCATATACGATCGTTTTATATCATCCATAGTTGGTTTCCCAACTATTGGTGACCTTAGCTTCTTTATTATCGTCATTCTAAGATGACGTGTTGCTCCGTTGAGTTTTGTTATCCTTTGTCGCAAATGGCTAAACCGAAAGCACGAGAGGGGGCCAAGCTATGTGGGGTTGCTCCCATTAGTGTATTTTCACATCTCATCTAGATTTTTTTGTACCGTCATGTGAAAAATGGTTAAGATTTAGATGTGAAATATTCGGATTCTCGGTAAGGTCTAGCAGGGTCCGGCTTGGAGGGTCCCGAGAAGTGTCATAGAGTAAATGAGCTTCTCAGGAGTATATTACTAGAGGTATATTCCAAGGGGGGTGCACCTTCCTAATCATTGTTGGAAATTTTCTTTTTCTTATTTGATTCGAACATTTGAATCTGTCTTCTTTAATTATAATGGAAAGGGTCAACCACTCTTCGCGGTGTTCAATTATTTGTTTTGTAACGATTCGAAGATTTCGACGCTCGAAAGTCGACATTAATACGTCCACTGTATCAACTGCCGAGCAATCGAATGCCGGAAAACCGATTGTTATGGTTAAAAAGATGAGGTAGAAGAAGACAGAAAGAAAGAAGAAACAACAGAAACAATATCAAAATCTCACATTCGCAGCGGAACAACATATAATAGATAAATGAATAATCTTTTAAAACAAAGAACTATATCAGTTTATACATTATATCATCATCAGAGTGTACAACAACCATATACAACACAATACATCAATGGACAGTTATATAAACTTGTCCTCATACAGAATACACAGCGGAATAAATAGTATCATATACAAGTGATACGTCTCGCCATCCAGCTCGCCACTTAAGCTCCACAGCATCTCCTGAATATCCAGAATGACCTGAAAACCTGACTCTAGACTGCCCGTGTGAAAAATTATGGGCACTCAGAGTTTAGGAAAGGAACAATAAACTCCAGGTCAGTCATGAGACTGGTGTGAGAACCTAAAACAGTTATTATCTTTAAAACAACAACAAAGGAAGTAAAAGACATCCGCAATGCTTTTTGGAAAATGAAACTACCATAAGTCCTCCCGCCACAACACAATACAAACGCAGAATTGGAGGAGATTTCTTCTTATGATAGTCAAACATGCTTACTACGTAAAATCATTGGATTATTATTATTAGTGCATAGTGTAGGAAATCTTTTCGAAAGTACAATATTAATCTTAGCCAACATAGGCATTCCGCACTTATGCCTACTATAACTACTATGTTCAATAGCAGGTTACCGCCACATTCCATAGCAGGTTATACAACTAAAACCGTACAAGGCTCGTATTGTTTCTTTGGATTTCCAACAAATGGTCAGGCTAAGGAACTTCCTACTGCCAATGGGTACACCACTGGCGGGACGTCCCGAGAACTAACTAGCTCTCTCCCAACACAAGGCCGGGTTACCTCTTACACTAGGTAACTACTACACGAATATGCCACCCCCCGGTCCTTTGGGACCTTTATCCGAGGCGCCTCGATCACAAAGCAACAATCACACAGTAATGAGATTGGAGCAACCACATAGGTTAAATACCAGGGCTCCATACCTGATACCACCCTTTTCCAGAAGGAAATGACATACCCTAAAGGGAGCGACCCTCATAACCTTGCCGCATCATTCCTGTTTTGACCATTTCCGGATTGTGAGGTCCGAAGAGGTCTCGTCCACAAAGCTACGCTATTTCACAAAGCTACGCTTTGATCAACAAATGATCAATAAATAATCATCACACAGCAACACTCAGCATGCCACACTACCAAATTGGGAGTATATCACTGATAACCTTCAACTACATAACCTCTGAGCTCATATGTCTCAGAGAAGGGTGTTAAGCTAAGAGAATAAATTCTCCGCCACCAACAGAAATGTATTTGAAAGAAATCAGCTTTATATCTCAAAATGTAATGTCAGACATGTAACCATACAAGTCTGTTCCGGGTTCGAACAGAACCGAAGGCACTTCCGAAGAAGCCCTTGCAATCCGGGTATTCACAATCCCGATCGAACTTCCCATCACAAAGGAAATCTCTATACCGTAGCTAATGGTGCAGAGACAATCGATAGGTCATCCTATCGTTTTCACAAATACCCGGTCTTCACCACCGGTCTTCAATGCGATCCATATCGTCGTATCACTTATTCGGAATGGGTTATATGACACAAAGGTCCTTTCCCGGCTAAACCGAATAGTGATCACAATATTTAAAACATATGGATATAGAAATTTCAATTAAGTCACGACTTATTACCCAAATCCTTTCCTTTAAATGGTTTAAACAAATTACCATTTTAAATCTTTAAACAAAAAGATTTACCTCACAAAGTTCACCCAATTTCACAAAGATCCATTCACAAATTCCCAAATCATTTCCCATTTCAATTGGATTAACCCATTAAATCTTTAAATTAAGATTTAATTTATAGCTTTCAACACTATTCACAATTCAAGTCTTTTATAATATAAAAGATACACCTTTTAAAATCTTCTTTGATTTCAAAATAAAGCTTAATCATCTTCACAAAGGTTAATTCATAGTTTTTCCAAACTATTCACAATTTCATTTCAACTTGAAATGTTTCGATACAAATTGGAAATCTTTTCACTTTATGAAAGCTATTATTATTTGAAAACAGATAGTTTTTGTTTTGGGAAAAACTGGTTACAATTGCACAGGTTAAAGCCATCAAAGTATAAAACTTGAATTTAAATTTAAATTTCCAAAACCATATTTTAAATGGTAAAAAAACCCATATAAACACCTTTTATACTTGCATAATCTTTTAGACCATAATTCCCAAATCATTGAATTCAATTTCAAAATATTGAATTCAAAATTTAAATCAAATGATTTAAATTCCAATTTTTATTAAGTTATTTAAAATAACTCTTATTTTTGAATCTCATTTTCAAAAACTTTCATTTCCAATTCCAAAACTATTTTTGACTCAAAAATTCAATCTTTAGAATTGTTAAAAATCTGTGACTTAACTGATTTCCACGTGAAATCCACATTTGTGTGTGTATTGTGTAGTCCAAGGGTTTAACACAATAGTGCAACAACATTCAACCATCACAGATCAAATATAACAATATAATTGATAAGCGGTATAAACTATAACGCTTATCTTTCATTCACAGATCACAGATATATATATATATCACAGATAAACAAATTACAGATCACAACACAAATCAGGATATATCACAAAGTATCACATATTTGAGATATCAAACAATTCAACATCCAATAAAATCCAAACATCCATAGATAGGATCAATTTAATCATTTGATTAATTTAAATCAGATAAATTTCTATAAATAAATTTTACTAGTTATGGTAAATTAATAATCAATTAATTTCAAATTGATTTTCAAATTTATTTCAAAACACCAAATCAAATTTCCAATTAATTTCCAAATTATTTCCTTTTTTAAAATAAATTTATTTATCTCTTCAAATCTATTTAAAAATCCAAATTTTAAATAAATTCTTCAACTAATAAATAATATTACCCGAAATCCATTTATTAATGCTTTTTCCCAAAATTTGGAATTTAATTCAATATGGTCCAAAAATAAGACTTTTATCTTTTTAAAACTCCTTTTAAATTTATCCAATTCTCAAAAATAAATTTTTCGATAAATTTTCAACTTGAATTTCGAAAATCCAATTTTTATTTATTTGCGGTATCCAAGGATACCAAAAATATATTCGGCTAACCTATAGCCTTCAACCATTCCAATTCACAAATATAATCACACGGAGATTATAAAAAATCAACACACAACATTGAAATAAATTCAAATGTTTGAGGAATCCAGTTGGATCCCTCCAACCTGTTTCCATGCATCCACAGATGTTAGCACAATACCAATTCCACTTCGAGGTGGAATATCGCGGTATAAGGGATTTATAAAATATTATCCGCTATTATGCGGCGCAGTAGGGTCTCATCCGCTATATAATGCGGGAAATCAACTCCAAATACATATATAATACCAATTCCACTTCACGGTGGAATATCGCGGTATATGTGTTTAATATAATAACCTCCGCTATTATGCGGCGTATAGGGTCTATTTCAATCCATTAAATAACAACCATCATTCAATTCACACAATCAAGCAATTTTAAATTTAACTATTTAAAATTTAAATCGAAACAAATTCGATTGAGTGAGAAGTTCTCACCTTGCTTCCAATAATGGTTGCAGTATTTTATTTCAAATAAAATTAAACGCACGTTTAATTTTACTCAAAATTATCACTAGCTCCAATCGACTCCAAACCAGCTCCATTGTGTAGTGCTCGTCGAAACGAACCCAATGCAAGTCGTTTTGTCAGTTTTCGACCTCGCATCAAAAAGATATGATTTTACAAAGTTTATACATTTTAATATATAAATTAATTTCATTTTCTTTTTATTTTTTTTAACCTTCACTCGATCTGGGCCGTCAATTTTTGCCAACTCCAGATCTGGCCGTGTGTGATTCTCTTCTTCCCCAGGTCATATGCACGAAGATGAACCCATAGCCGCCAAACAATCGACGAATTATCCTCCCTCCACGATCGTCGAGATGTCGATCAGGGACCTCCACCACGAGCGCCGAAGCAAGCTCTACCTCTGGCCAGAGCACGGCCAGGCTCGGCCTCCATCTCGTGTGGAAAAACGCGTGCGAACGTTGCGCGTTCAAGCTCGAATTGACGACGATCTACCATATGAAATCCAATCATAACCGTTGGATTCGAGCATCTCGTAATGTTCTACAACTTTGCAGTTGAACATTTCTTGAATTGATTTGTGGATTGTGAAATATTTGTGGAAGAACGAGACGCGTTTCTGGCCTTTGAAGTTTTGAACTGGCGGCTAACCCTAGCCTCCTTAGGGTTTTAGCAAAATGAAGAAAGTTAGGTTCTTGTATAGAAAATTGCCAAAACGCTATTCATCCGAGATTGTCCGAACTCCAAACGAAGCGTGTCGGCTGACGTTTCTATGGTTTAACCCGTGTTCCGGACACAATAGAACATGTTTCGAAGGCCAATTCAATCATATGCGCGAGTTACAGAAATAAACGATCAAATTTAAATTAAATCGATTAAAATGATTTCTACGCGTTTTGGCTTGCCCCGGACAAACCGTAAATCCGATTGACACGAAATTTGAAACATTACAATAATTTCACATTACGGATCCGATGAAACTTGTTTCGTCGAAATCCGAGATTGTTTGAAAAATGGCTATTTTCACTCGTCAATTAAATATTAAAATAATCAATTTTCACAAATTAACTTTTAATTCAATTTTAAAAGTTTACAAACATCATTCTAACTCCAATATGATTAAATACAACTTTATAAATCATGTTCATTCACATTTAATCCAATTTCCAATTATTTACGCAATTTCAAATATTAAATTGTCGATTTAATTATCTAATTAAATCACTATATTCGAAATTAAATTTATTCGACTTACAAATCTTACTTGTTAATATTTAAAATCAATTAAATATACGAATTTCAAATGACAGAAATTCTGAGTCCTTACAATCTTCCCCCCTTAAAAGAATTTCGTCCTCGAAATTGCCAAGTAAGAAAAATGCACCAAATCCATTAACTTTTCAAAAATCCACTTAGTGAAAATTTTATATTCACTTTTTCCAAAACCTTTAACTTCAACCAAAACAATGGTTTCCATTTTCTAGTTCAATTCCTATATTTCATTACAATTTAGAAATTGACTTTTCATTAACGAAAATTTTCCAAAAGTTCAAAAAATTTCTAACTCCCAAAATTTACAGAAAATTTTGGCAAAATCTCCTTTGTACGGAGGAGTTTTCGCAATTTCACAATAGATATAAATATATATACATCGACCCACACGGTCGGAAAACAGAAAAACAATTCATATTTCCTATTTTTATTGCGTAGGCGTACCTTTTTAGCATTTTTAAGCAAAGCAGTTATTTATTAAGCATTTTAGCGCGACCCAACCAGCCGAACGGCAGCCCCAGTACCTGTACTTACTCAATTTAAATATGTAAGTGCCATATATATGAAGTTATTAACATTTTACTCTTTTAAACAACTACAACATATGCATATTAAAAGAAATGCATACTAAACAAGGTTTATAAGCAACTTATATAATTTCGACATCACTTGTAATTGTTTACAACCAATTCATATACAACGACATTCATTTCTTCATTTTCAATTAGTTTACATTCACTAATTTAAATTCAAGTTGGTTCACTTTCAATTTGGATTCAATTACATAGCTTTCATACGTTAGCTTTTCATTTGATTAATTCAATTACATATGAATTTCTATACAATCAACTAACAATCATCTAACAACCAAATCATAATCAACATAACCAAATTCATTCAATTTACTTTACTTCACATTCAATTTGGTTCAACATTTTTAATTCCAATTGGTTTAATATTAAATTGGTTTTCATTGAATTTCCAATTTATTAGCTTTTAATGAATTAACACTTATATCCATTATTCCATATCAATTTACTTACATTCGATTGATTAACATTCAATCCATTTATTAATTCAATTGCTAATTCATTTTACAAATAAAGTTGAATTTCATTTATATAACTCAAGTTCACATTCATTTAATTCACTTTGTTATTTCACTTCGATATCAAAATCAAATTCATTCATCATTTAAGTTATATTCCATTTCAAATTTCCACTTACATTTGCTTTCACTATACAACTTAAGTTATATTCCTTTTAAACATTATTTGTTTAGCTTAACTTAAATTTCCACTTATAAATCCAATTCAAATTTTGTTTTTCTTAACAAAATTGTTTAACCATTTTAACAATTGGTGTTACTTACCTTTTCTCATTCTATAGGTTATACAACTTATTATTCAACTTTACAAATCATATTATAATCACTTATCTAATCCAATTCAATTTATTTAACCTTCCTTTAGTTAAATTCACATCATATATTTACTATGCTAACTCAAATTCGTTAACTTTACCAAAGCTAAAATCTTTATTTCATATTATAAGTCTAAAACTCGTTTCACTTATATTCATCAATTTCAATTTGGATTTTAATTTAAATTTTGTTTATCACAACAAAACTTCAATTTTCAATTTGTTATGGTAGCAAATCCATCACACAGAAACCCAAAAATGATACCGATGATGCTGCAGTCATCACCCTTATTATTTCCAGCAATAGTAGTGAACTCAATGCTTTAATTCCTTTCAAAAATTATAGAAAAATGTTTAATACTAAATTACTAATTCATTGAACTAAAATACTATAATGATATATAAGTGGTATAAAGTGAATTTGTATGTTTAGCACTCACAAGAGCACATAAAGTTTTGAACATGAGATGTACCACATTTACTTATATTGATAAATGAATTTTCGGTTAAAGTCAAATCTACAAATATGTGTGTGTGTATGTGTGTCCGTCCGCACACACGCACACACCAATTCAATTTTCGCTGATTGAATTATATGGCTTTTCAAAGCTTTATACTTGCCAATTAAATCTGTTTTATTGTTGATAGTTTGAACTTCTTTAAAATTATTACTTCTTTGAATATTGCATTTTGTTAAAAAATAAATTTGATTGTAAGGCCTTGACTGACGTTCAATAATGCTATACAAAATCAGGAAATTATATTTCTATAATATCATCTTATAAATTAAACATAGTCTATATATTATAAGGAATTGACAATGTCCATTAATTCAAATGTAAAGACAAATTAAGCATAGTCTATATATTCACAAGAAACATTTGTTGTTCAATTCTCTTTCTTCCTTCTCAATTTCTTTGATTAATCTCGTATTCTCGTCATATAATGAAAGCATTTAACAAAAACGATCTTACTAAAGTACAAGCATGCCAAAAATAAAAGCTTACCGAATTTTACAAGGTCGATTCCAGAAGACAAGTAATCATTTTATATCATTTACATAAAAAAGAATTTTTCTTTATTGATTCGAACCTCTTTTTGGAATGTACAATAGAAATAGGTTTGTTCTCAACACTTTTGACCACGTCAACTTCAAGCTCGACAACATTGTCAAGCGACATTTCAAAATTTGTTGGCTTGTTTTTTTTAAATAACAACGGCATCAAGGGAAGTTGACTGGCGAAAATCCAAATGGCGCCAAATATAAGGATTTTTCTGTAGGCGCATATTAAATAAAAAATGACTGATGCCTTTTCAAACTGCGTTTTATATATGCTTTTTTGCGCATTTTGAAAAGTCGTACTCTATTGTAAGGTCTAGTTGCAAGATATCACTCTCGCATTGTTACTTGAAAAGTATGATTTGTGAACACTAAATTAGTTTTTTGTGTTATAAATAATGAGGGATAGGATGAATTGTTGTTGAAATTGTGTAATTTTGGTATTTATTGTTATTGTAGAAGGGCTAGAAATTTTGTTTCCACTATTTGTTGTTACGATGGTGAATTGAAGATTGATGAACAAATGTGTGGGAAATGCTATTTGAACTATTTGGATATTCTAAACTTAAATGAAAAACATATTTTGTACGATTTGAAAAGTAGAGTTTGTATATGTTATTAAATTCAATTTAAATAATCTGGACACTGATTTAACTATATATATATAAAATTTCTAGGATGTATAGATCAGAAAATTTAATTCACGTAAACGTAAATCTATTATTTTTTCAAACTAAAATTACTTGTCTACCTTCACTTTGAGTTTTGAAAAATTCTCAAAACAGTTTCTTTATAAAAGCTAAACGATTTGTTAAAAATAAAAGTAAATTTTTTTTGAAACTATAAAAATTATATGGCTTTTCAAAGCTTTATATTTGCCAATTAAATCTGTTTTATTGTTGATAGTTTGAACCAAGGTTCGAGAACTCGGTTTCGGTTTCGGTCATTTGAAATTTTGTTTGTTTCGGATGATTTCGAAAATTTCGGAAGTTTCGCTTTTGGTTTCGGTTTCGGTCCCAATTTTGATTTTCAATGGTTTTTTTAATGTAAATGTAATAATTATCTTTGTAAACAAATACAAAATATAGTATATAATGGTCTCGACCGCGACTTTTGACCCTCGACCAAGGCTAGGGTTTTCTATTCTCGACCAAAGCTCAAGTAATTAGGATTTCAATTTTGATCCTCAATCCGTTTTGCTTTAATTAGGGCTTTATTCCAATTGCTAATTTGATTCGTTTCTTTTATTTACATGGCAACCGAAACCGATTTTTTTGATCGATTTCGGGGTACTGATACCTCAAACCGTGGTTTGAACTTCTTTAAAAATATTACTTCTTTGAATATTGCATTTTGTTAAAAAATAAATTTGATTGTAAGGCCTTGACTGACGTTCAATAATGCTATACAAAATCGGGAAATTATATTTCTATAATATCATCATCTTATAAATTAAGCATAGTCTATATATTATAAGGACTTGACAATGTCCATTAATTCGAATGTAAAGATACATAACTACTCAAAGGTTTTAATGAAACTTAACTAATAGTTTAAGGCTAAATCTATGAACGTCCCGAATTTTTTTGCTTTCTCACCCTAGTTAACACTAAAACTAAAATGATCATATTCCAAAATACCCTTCAACATCAACATAGTATCCAGATGTTTTCCTTCCCTCCTCCTCCCTCTCCTCTATTCTTTAATCTAAAATTAAAAGATTGAACATAACTACATATTTATATCTAATTCATACGCATTCCATTAAATTAACAAAAATTATAGAAGAATTCAGTCAACTTCATCAAGTTCCAAATACTTTTTAACTAATTTCATAAAAAACTCAAATTGTAACCCCTAATCTCTATATAAAAGAACAACTATAAATTAAAAAAAACTTATCTAGAGTTGGTTTTTCTTTCTTAATTCATTTTTTACAAAGATTAATGATAAAAATTACGAATTAGTAGCCCATAACAGGAAATGAGTGAAGAAGAAACTGAAAGTAAAACGGTAAAATTTACATAATATGAGGTGAGAAAAGAAATACATTGGTGTGATTTCTTGTTACAAACCAGTTGGGGTGTGAAAAAAAATTAAGGGGTGCTAATAGATTCAACCATTGCTTAAACTATATTATGTAAGCACGCGCTTTTGTTTGCAAACACTTCAAAAAATAATCAACAACAAGTAAGCTGACTTCTTATTGCAAACAAGCACAACTTTAGACTACGGATACACAAAATAATGGCTTTCACAACATTAGTTTCAGCCTACCACAAGCTCTCTTCTTGCAACTGCAAATCCATGCATCATATAATGTTTGTGAGCATTTTGCTCGCACTAGCCACCAATGTCAAAAACATATCCTTAGTGGGTACAGTACACTGCAAAGGATATTGACACACTAAAAAAAAAGTAGTAGTAGTAGTTAATGTGTCACTAACTTGATAAATATCTACACAGATTTAACTTATTTGTCAATATAAGATAAATTTCTTTTTTCCAACCTACACCTCAACTCTTCTTCAAGACAATCTCAACAATTTCCATTCCGACTTGCAATAACACACACACTTCTATTACTAAATCTTTTCTCTGTGTTTTAGCTCTCCATGGAGTCAGTATCACCTTAGGTCTGCCTTGCTTTATCTCTCATAAGCTCCATCATTAAAGGCAGTCTATGAGCTTTGATACCAAGTTGAATATTGACTTAACACTTACTGGAAGAAAAAAAAAAGTCCTTTCTACCAATGACACACATATATAGCATGGTAGTTTCACCTTAGGTCCATCCAATTAGTTCTGCCATGCTATATATATCTTATAAAGTTCATTATTACTTTTATATGCCAAACTATGAGCTTTGATCCATGTTAAAGTTTTGACTTCTCACTTACTGAGCCATGCTCGATCTAAAAAATATAAAGGGTGGGATTAATCTATTTCCAACCTACGCATCTTCTCCAGTGTGAGTCATCAATACCAACAGACAGTTCACAAATGAAACATATTCGTTATAAACTAAGGAAGGGGTCGACTTTTTCATCCTCGTAATTCCTCTTGAAACGCTATTGATTATCTATTATCCAAAAATTTGAATGTTGTTTATGATTATGGGTGGGTTTGAATGACAAGGCTTTAAGTCTATAGATGCTGTTCAAAATATTCATTTTAACTGTTGACTTGACATTAAATTTTGTAAAGGTTGCAATTCAATTCCAAAATATTCCAATTTCTTGTGGAAAGAGTCTTGAAAGAAAGAAAAATTACATTAAAAGATTACCACTTTCTTGCTCTTCATTCTTCATCCTACGCAGCCCCGACCCGATGGCAGTGGGACATCCCAACCAAGCACTTGGCAAACTACCTTTCCAAATGCAAGGTGAGCCCACCTTCTTTTCATCAGAGTAACTCCTCTTGTGTGTTGCACTAGTCTATAACAATTATCAAAAGGTTTTAATTTCTTTGTCCCTATTGCACCACAAACCAGACAATAAAACTTCCCTTTCACATGATTCTTCTCATAGTAGTTTCTTAAATCAACATCCCTTGCAAAAATTGATGAGAAAAATTTAAAAGCAATTGACTCACGGGTTGCCAGCTCCTTCTCGTCGCATTCATCATCTGATGAGCTCTCATCTTCTGATTTTGCAAGAAATTCACAGCATATCTTGAGGCTATTCTGTTGCAATTTTTGATCAGCAGAAATACACCCTTCTTTTTTGCTAATAACATCATGATTATTGTTCTGTTTATTAAAAGATCTCAGTTTGGATATAGGGAGGTTGTAAAAATAAATAAAAGTTGAATATGCAAATTATATAGCATATGTACATTTGGTGCCTCATGCTCCTTTGGCTTTGAGTTTGTGGCGTCAAGGAAGGCGGCATTGGAGTAATCTTCTTTCACATCCTGCTAATATATAAGATTAATTAGAATAATGAACAACACGGTAAATAGCTTAGATTTAGGTTTAACGTCTCTCCTAATTTATAAAATATTAACTAGAGAAATGAACACTACGGAAATTAGCTTAGATTTAGGTTTTATTTAAGCAGAACTTCTAAATGTCTCGACAATCTCTTTAAATCATTGTTTTATAAACTTACTGTACCAACTTTAGCGGTTACAAGAAATAATATCGTGAAATTAAGGTATTTTACATCTGATAGATTGATGATCTCATCAATAGCCTCATTCTGTCCAATATCAGCCTTCTGCTCTTCCTAGACCATAAGATAAACATAAAATTAACATAGAGAAAAATCTAAATATCATCTACAAGAGCCTAGTTGTACCAATAAAACTCATGTTTACAAATTAACTATGTTTATCAAAACAGATGCAAAACACAAACATCATTTTTGTCTCCCAATCATGTATTGCTACAGTTCTTATTTTTTAGATCTACACAATAGTCCAGTGCACATGTCCTGGAAGATAGTAAATGTTTTGAAGAAACAACAAGGAAGACAAAAAAGAATAAAGAACGGACATTCACATAGACTGACCAGTCAGGCACTATATGATCAATCATCAATGTCTAATATCATCTTTAGTTGATTAACCACGAAATTTTCATCAACATGTCTTAAAAATAGTATTTGCAGTCATGCCATCTTGATATAATAAAGTTACTTAAATAAATTATACTCTTCAGAGCTTACAGAATTCTAAAGATTTATGAATAATGCAAGTAGCCCGCAAAATGGGTTGATACTAAAATAATGTTATTTACTATTGCCTGATTTTTGTATCAATCCTCATTTCTATATGGTAAATTATAAATTAAGCCACGAATCTAAAAATGAAGTACAACGGGCCTACTTCTAGCTAATGGTTGGAACATAAATTGCATCTCTAATATTGAACATTGTTAAGTCAATGTTGAACCAAGAGTTATGACACAAAAGTTAAGTATATATAACAGAGGTCATGAGTCAATTTTGTGCCTATATTGTTGTATCCCTTTCATTGTTAAAAACTACATGATGCGGTCGGATTTAGTGTCACACAAAAAGGTTATATACCAAGTGGTCAATAGTTTGATTCTTGACTTTACTGACTAGTATTTTTGCACATGTCATGCATGATATGCAATAGTTAAAGTGTTAAAATAAATTTTGCGAATAAATATTCTGGAATTTAAAAACATCACGTAATCAGAGTTGTGAGTGTATAATAATATTATATAATATAAATATCAGCTTATCCAAAATAAATAAATTTCAAACAAAAATGTAAACAAAAAATATTTCAAAGAAGGATAACTTGTTCAATATCTAGTTATGAAATGAACATAAAAGAAATCTGAAAATCATACCGAACAAATGTGAAATTTTAATATAAACTGGATTTTAAAACAATATCAATCTTTTGATAAAATTAAACCAAAACTCAGTAATTTCGGAATTTGAAAGACATAAATTTTAAATTCTTAATAATGTATAAAACTTACTGTACCAACTTTTAGCAATTATAAAATATAATATTGAAAAATTAAGGTATTTTAAATCATGTAATCAGAGTTGTGTGTGTATAATATATTATATAAATAAATATCAGCTTATCAATAATAAATAAAATTCAAACAAAAATATAAGCAAATAATATCTCAAAGAAGAATCACTTGTTCAATATTTAGTAATGAAATGAATATAAAAGAAAACTAAAAATCATGCCGAACGAAATGTGAAATTTAATATAAACTAAATCTTAAAACAATATCAATCTATTGATAAAATTAAACCAAAACTCAGTATAAGAATAGAATTTTGGAATTTGAAAGACATGAATTTAAATTCTTAATAATGTATAAAAATAAAAAATATTTTTCTCTGAAATGAATTTAATTTTTTATACTAAAACCAAATCATTTAAATTTTAAATTTAAGCTTTTGTTAGCTTACTTATTTTAGAATAATCCAGAATTCTTTTTTTTTTAAGAAATGATTTCAACATGTATTTAGAAAGATCGAAACTTTAACACCATTTCAAATTCTTCAGCACATAAATTCAAATTATGACCCAATAAAAAAATTATAAATCAAAACAAAGTTAAAAAAAAGCATGATGGGTCTGCTTGAAACTCAATATTACACGATTAGAAAATTATATATGTATTTTTATTCTATTTCGTGGAAATTTATAATGTTTGAATAAATTTTGTTCTCGTGGTTCTGTGTTCTTTTACATGAAACTATTTTGTATTATAAATCTTGTCTCATCCCTTATATTCAAGGGAGTCCTATATCTTCTAATTGTATTGTTCTACTCTAGTATCAAAATACAAACGGAGAAAGTATGTTTTAAATAATTTTTTGAATTCATCTATCATGTGATTTTGGAACAAGTTTCAATTTATCCAACCGGAATTATATCAGCATGTTTTTCCTTTTTTGGAATTTTTTATTTTTCGTTAAGTAATATTCTTCCGTAATTTACTCATTCTCCAATTAGGCATGACTTCTTTTTTCCGTTGGATTTTATTATGTTGTTTAGATTGTTTTCAGGTGAATTTTTGTGTGTAATGCTTTGTGGATCGTATGCAAATATACTTATGATGTGATTTTTGGAAGGTTTGAACGAATCGTCAATTAACTATCAAGTGATTTTAGTATAATTTTCAATTTATTCAACCAGAATTATATCAAGGTAATATTCTTCCATATTTTACTCATTCTCCTATTAGGCATGACTTCCATTTGTTCTTAGATTCTATTATCTAATTTAGATTGCTTTCACATGAATTATTTTGCATATGCTTTGTGGATCGCATTCAAATTTGTTTATGACGTGATTTTTGGAAGGTTTGATTAAATCAAATTCAATAATCAAACCAAAATGGGTGTTCTGTGCTCGAACCAAATGTAATTGCGATGTTACAACTATGTTTATTTATAAATCTTTATAGTTATTAAAAAAAATACCATAATGATTCATTTTTGATAAGACATATGAATTATAAGCATCTATTTACTTGTTTATATCTTATATCATATAGTTGTAATAACTATAATGTCATAATTTATTAAGTGAATGTGAACCATGGAAATTAACCTTTATTTGTTATTATGGATAAATTTAATTGGAAAATTTACAAATTTTGATTTTCTACGATTATTTTAGTCTCCGTTCTAATAAAAATACTAACCAACCAATCATGTAAGGTAGCGTATGAAAAATAACTAAAATATTAAAATAAGACAAAATATTGAAATAAAAAGTACACATGTTAGAAATATTCTAAAAGTTTGATGTACTAACATAAGAGATATTAAAATTTACTTTAATTTAAACTTAATTTTTTTCTAAAATGACTGCCAGTCCAATGGTAAAACTATTATTTATTTGCTTTGGTCTTAGATTCAATCCTCCACGCATGCATAATAATCAAGTTCAAAAAAATAAGGCCCCGTTTGGTTTGCTATTTTCGTCTAAAGAAAAATTCGCATTTATTGTGTATTGTTGAAAACACACAATTTTGAAAAATGAAACTAACATAGAAAATAGAAAACAAGTTTATTTGATTTTTCGTGTTTTGAGACATAACAAAAGAATGGAAAACAATTCATCTCCTCCGTTTCCCGTCCATCGTCGCGATGGCTAAGAATTGTAAAAAATTTCCCACATTTTCTTGTATTTTGTAGTGTATGTTGAAAACACAAAACACAAAACTCAAAATGAAACCAAACGGGGCCTAAACTTCTTTTTTTTCTTTTAAGACAATGAGTCGTGTTGATTAATTCTAAATATGGCCCTTATTTTTTTATACTTAAATTATTATAATTTTCAAATTAAGAGTCTTAAATTGATTTTCAAATTTTTATTTTTTCCAAGCTAAAAAAAGAAAGTTACTTCAAATGTTATCTATTAGAAACATAATTCATTACTGTTAAAAGTTTATTATGAATTGATTTTTTTGTCAAAATTTAAATAGAAATAAACATTTGAAGAACTTCTCAAATATTTAAAAACTCTAAATCATTTTAATATTTTTTTCATATTAAATTAGTCCAGTCTATTCACGATAGAATGGGACAAACAACTCCAATAATTCAACAATTCATCCTTACCTAGCAAAAAAAGCATATACGTATTACTCGTGAAGAAGAAAGTGAAGAAAACACAATTTAGTATGGTAAGTTTACGTTGTGTTCATGATTTACCTATGTAATTACTGAGAATATGTATTTGTGATATTAATGGATGATTCAACTTCACAAATCCATTTTAAGAAATTAAATTAACAAATGTACATGCAACTAATATGTAATTTGGATATTAATTGTAGTTTACAAGATTCTGAATGTTCTATATTTAAGTCATCTTTAACTGTGTGCCACCCTTTCAAACCAAGGTTCGAGAACTCGGTTTCGGTCTTGGTTTCGGTCAATTTCGGAAATTGCGAAAGTTTCGGTTTTCGATTCAGTTTCGGTCCTAATATCGATTTCTGTATTTTTAATGAAAAATTATTGATAAACGTTGCAAATCCATATATCTAGTGTATAGTTTACAAAAAGATAATAATGCAATAGACAACACTATTATATTTGGAAACTATTTCTTGGAGCTACATATGAATTGTTTTCAAGTCCAATACAAGTCCAAGTCCAATAATACAAGTCCTACGATTGAAAATACATTGAATTAATCTCAGCTCATTTACCAATTTACTAATAGTTTGGAATTGTTACCCTGGACTTGAAAATACATTGAATTAATCTCAGCATTCACTAATTTACTGATAGTCCAACAATTGTAACATTTGAAAATACAAGTCCAACAATTTAAATACAAGTCAAACAATTAAATTAATCTCAGGCCATTTACTAATTTTAGCCTACTTCCAAACTTAATTAATCACTTACGTAACCCTAGCGCTCTTTAATACAATCTCCTCAATTCGACATTAGATCAATTCGACATCATATTAAAAAAAAAGCGAAAAGCCAAAAAAAACTGCCTGCGATATTTGGATATGTATCGAATCTCTATGCTTTGTTCGTTTTTCTGCTCAATGCTCGACTCTTCTCAACGATGCTCGACTAGGGATTTTTTATTTGCTTTTTCGTTGTATTCCACTTTCGGTTGCTATTTCCTGTCGTTTATTCTCTCTTCTTCTTATTGCAGCTATATATATATATATATAATGGGATGGGATTTTGACATAAGCACGTCCTACCGTTGGCCAGAACAGATCTGAGAAGGTCGAAATCTCGTGGTTCCGACCGGAACCTTATACCATGCTTCAAACCAATGGAAACGTTCAAATGTTGCCTAGATCATCATAAATTAGAAACTTTACTTAAAAAGAGAGATCTAACGGAGAACATTTGAAATATTGCATCAACCACCTTTGCAACAATTGCACATATCCATTTTATCATTTCAAGATAGAAACTTACAGAATCATACCGATCCATCGGCAAAACTACATAATCATGTGAAAACTAAAACATACATTTATAAGAACATAAACAACAAATCTAACATTTTTTCATACTAAAACATTGTAAAATTTTGAAGTATGAAATTTACATTAGTAATTTTCTATGCAATGGCATAAAACCTACAAATTTGCAGGGTGTGCGACGCGTGATATAGCAAATTTCAAGTTCAAGCAATAAAAAATATTTCGCTCACAAAGGTGATCTTTTAAATATCAACTATAATTCTAAGTCAAACAATCCCATGGTGCTTTCTACTGTTCTTTAGCATTAGAGGGCATTCCCGTAAGTTCTTACTTATAAGGTTGTAAAATATATCTATACTCAAAAAAGCTTTCTAGACCGTGATTATGTTCCATGGTTCAGTCATGGTTGGAAGTCATTCAAAACTTGTCAAAGAAATCATTTGAAGATACTACATGATATTGATTGAGGTGGTGCACATAATACATAGTTTGCCTCACATGGGATGTACCCAAACTTAACACTTGATCATTTACTAAATAGTTTCAAAATCACTAATGTTAGACAAGGATAGAACTAAACACAAATAAATCAAGAAAAGACAGAATGCTATGCTATTATAGGGATCAACCGGACTAAACAAAGTAATTTTAGCATGAGACAGACTCAAACACGCCTCAAGATGAAGCTAAAAGTATATCAGAGTATAGATCATTTGCATTCCTATTGTATGTATCTATGAGCCCGCTTGAAACCAACTTATTTATAACTACTTAAAAGAGTTAAAATTGTAATAAAATTTAGTGGTAAAAATTTGAAATTAGTTCGGTAATTATTTGTTTCTTATGACTTAGCAACTTAGAAGCAAATCTATTTTGCTTCTTTGTATGGTAGTGGCAAACATATGAATAGTAACATATAACTAAGTTGTTTTCGCTAAACATAAGTAGTTATCAAACATGCTCTACATACTAATATTGATCTCAAATGGAAGTTCACAAATTGATCTAAACATGATGTAAAAGATAGATATTTTTTGCACCTTTTCGACTTCTTTCTTTGAACCCTCTCAAATATCAAGAACAACAAGCTAAAATTGTAATAAAATCTTGGGAGTGTTTGTTTTTTCCTTAAGTGTTCGCTGAATGAATTTAAATCAGCGATCAAAAACTCTTTTTAAGATTTTTGTCCTTTTTTTATTTGTTCATCATTCAGGATCTACAAGATAGCGGTAGTAATTGATATTTTTGTGATACCACTTTCTTTTTAAAAATTTATCACCCAGACCATGTATGTCACCTCAACATGGTTTCGTTATTCAAAAAGCATATTCTTCTTCGATAGATCATTCCTTTCTTTTCCCTTTGTGTGTTTTGATATTAATTTACTCTATGGGGAAAAAAATACTGTTATTGAGCTCGGTAATGAAGTTACTTTGCAATCTGCATGACAATAGTTCACTTTAGAAAATTAAAACTCTATACAGTAAGAAAAAAGTAAAGTCTATCAGAGCATGTTGATATGGAATGATTGACGATGAAATTATTTTTAGTTTTGGAAATTTGATGTCTTCATAGAACAATGATATTCAAGGATGTGATGATGTTATGTATAAAATACAAGTGTATGTCAGAGTTGTCATGTCCAAACATGGCGTTGCATAACCCCTAATTTCATGTGCCATGTTACTACTATACGCTCTCAAGATTTAAATAGTTATCCATGTTTTCATGTTGCTGTTTGTGTTTTTATATAGCTTTGATTGCATTGATTTGAGATCCCATTTATATATGATATTAGAACCGATTTAAATGGTATCTCACTATCTCTTTAGTTTTTCCATGTAATTATGTATATGTAAACAAATTTATCGTGTAACTATAAAATATGGATATATAAACAAATTTAAAACAAACATATTATTTTTTAATATAACACTTCTGTTATGCGGGGTTGTTAATCTTTGAGACATTTCTATATACAATTTCATGGTTGTTATCAGTTTTTGCATATGATTTGAAAACGGAATATATGTCTTTTTGTTAAAAAATGAAAACAAACAACTATTTTCATTTTCAGCCAGATTTCAGCATTCAACATCCAGAGTTTACTATTCAGCATTCACCATAAAGAACGCAACCATAGTAGTACAGGTTGAAATGAGACATAACCAATTATTTGTTGCTTACGACTTATTAACTTCTAAGCAACTTATTTTTCTTCTTTATTTTATAAAAAAAGGATGCTTGTTAACAAACATATAAATAGCGGTAAATAAATAAGATGGTTCCACCGCATATAAATGTAGTTGCCAAACATTGCTCAATACACTAGAACTGATCTTATATGAAGTTCAAATTGATCTGAACATAATGAAAAACATTAATGATTTTTCACATCTTTTCACACATTTTCAACTTCTTTCACACCTCGTGCACTGGGTTCCACCAAGATAATATTCTTCTGTATTTTACGCACTCTCTTATTCAGCATGACTTCTTTTTTTTCCTTAAATTTTATCATCATGTTTAGATTGTTTTCATGTGAATTTTTTTGTGTAATGCTTTGTGGGTCGTATGCAAATATGCTTAGATGTGATTTTTGGACGCTTTGATCAAAACATCAATAATCTATCAAGTGATTTTAGTATAAGTTTCAATTTATTCAACCAGAATTATATCAGCATGTTTTTCCTTTTTTATAGATAATATTCTTCCATATTTTACCCATTCTCCTATTATGCAAGACTTCCTTTTGTTCCTGGATTCTATTATCTAATTTAGATTGCTTTCACATGTATTATTTTGTGTATGCTTTGTGGATCGTATTCAAATATATTTGTATGAAGATTTGTGGAAGGTTAGATCAAATCAAATTCAATAATCAAACCAAAAATAATTTGCTCGAACCAAAAGTAACTGCGATGTTACAACTACTAATAAAATATGTTTATTTATAAACCTTCGTAGTCATTAAAAAATACCATAATGATTCTTTTTTGGTAAGACATATGAATTATAAGCATCTATTTATTTATGTATTTATATCGTATATCATATAGTTGTAATAACCATGATGTCATAATTTATTAAGTTAATGTGAACCATGAAAATTAACATTTATTTGTTATTATGGATAAACTAAATTGGAAAATTTACAAATTTTGATTTTCTCTGTTTATTTTAGATTATGTCCTAACAAAAATACTAACTAACCAATCATGTAAGGTATCATATAAAAAACAACTAAATAATGAATAAACAAAACATCAAAATAAAAAGTACATATGTTAGAAACATTCTAAAAGTTTAATGCACTAACACAAGGGATATTAAAATCTACTTTAATTTAAACTTATTTTTTTCCTACAATGACCATCGGTCCAATGGTAAAACAACTATTATATGTTGTTGCTTAGGTCTTAGATTTAATCCTCTGCGCATACATAATAATCGAGTTCAAAAAATAAACTTCATTTTTTTTCTTTTAAACAATGCATCGTGTTTAATTATTCTAAATATAATCGTTGTTTTTAATACTTAAATTATTATAATTTTCAAATTAAGAGTTTTAAACTGATTTTCAATTTTTTATTTTTTTCCAAGCTAAAAAAAGAAAGTTATTTCAAATGTTATCTGTTAAAAACATAATTCATTATTGTTAAAAGTTTATTATGAATTGATTTTTTTGTCAAAATTTAAATAATAATAAACATTTGAAGAACTTTTCAAATATTTAAAAACACTGAATCATTTTAATATTTTTTTCATATTAAATAAATGAGTCTATTCACGATAGAATGGGACAAACAACTCCAATAATTTAACAATTCATCATTACCTAGCAAAAAGAACATATACATAGTATTCATGCTAAAGAAAGTGATTTTTTGTTTGCAATATGGGTCCTACGCTTCTAAGAAAACACAATTTAGTATGGTAAGTTTATGTTGTATTCATGATTTACCAATGTAATTTATGAGAAAATATGTATTTGTGATATTAATGGATGACTCAACTTCACAAGTCTATTTTAAGAAATTAAATTAAGAAATGTACGTGCAACTAATATGTAATTTGGATATTATTTGTAGTTTACAAAATTCTAAATGTTCTATATTCATCGATTGTGTGCCACCCCTTCAAACCAATGGATGCGTTCAAATATTGCCTAGATCATCATAAAATAGAAACTTTATTTAAGAAATAAAAAAGAGAAAGATCTAACGAGAACATTTCAAATATTGTATCAACCACCTTTGCAACAATTGCACGTATACATTTTATCATTTCATGATAGAACCATACAGAATCATACTGATCCATCAGCAAAACTACATAATCATATGAAAACTGAGACATACATTCATAAGAACATAAACAACAAATCTAACATTTTCATACTAATACATTGTTAAATTTTGAAGATTGAAGTATGCAATGTTTGCAACAAATTTGTGTGTCGCATGATATAGAAAATTTCAAGTTCGAGGGGTAAAAAAATATTCCGCCCACAAAGGTGATCGTTTAAATATCAACTATAATTCTAAGTCGGGTCAAATTAGGTCATATGAATCTTAAACAATCTCATGGTGCTTTCTACTATTCTTTAACATTCATTTAAAGTTGTAAAATATATCTATACTCTACGAAGCTTTAGAGACTATTACTATGTTCCGAAGTACAGTCACGGTTGGAATTCATTCAAAACTTGTCAAAGAAATCATTTTAAGATACTACATGATATCAATTGAGGTGATGCACATAATACATAGTCTGCCTCGCATGGGATGTACTCAAACTCAAACACTTGATTATTTACTAATAGTTCCAAAATCACTAATGTTAGACAAGAATAGAACTAAATACAATTAAATCAACAGAAGATGAAAGTTATGCTATTATAGAGATCAACCTAACTGAACAAAGTAATTTTAGCATGGGACATTGGGACGGACTCAAACACACCTCAAGATGAACTAAAAGTGTATCAGAGCATAAACCATCTACATTCCTATTCTACGTATCTATGAGCCTGCTTGAAACTAACTTATTTATAGCTCAGAATTTGACTGCTAACCCGAGGATGTTGACTGTGTTGAAAGACTAGGTCATCGCATACTTTTTTTGGGGCTACTCTGAGAATAAGAATAGGTAGATGTAGATTGGTATTAAACCGAAAGCCTACCCTGGACTGCTAATGGCTTCCTCTCTTCTTAGAGGTGTGTAGCGAAACTTAAAAGAGTTAAAATTGTAATAAAATTTAGTGGTAAAAATTGAAATAAGTCCAGTAATTATTTGTTTCTTATGACTTAACAACTTCTAAGCAAATCTATTTTGCTTCTTTGTATGGTAGTGGCAAACATATAAACAGTAACATATAACTAAGTTGTTTTCGCTACATTGTCAAACATGCTCTACATACTAATTTTAATCTCGAATGGAAGTTCACAAATTGATCTAAACATGATATAAAAGATAGATAACTTTTTGGACCTTTTCGACTTCTTTCTTTAAACTCTCGCATATAAAGAACGATAAGCTAAAATTGTAATAAAATCTTGGGTGTGTTTGTTTTTTCCTTAAGCATTCACTGGATGAATTTAATTCAGCGATCAAAAACTCTTTTTAAGTTTTTCCCCCTTTTTTATTTGTTCATCATTCAGGATCTACAAGATAACAACAATAATTGATATTTTTGTGATCCACAATTTTACCACTTTCTTTTTTAAAATTTATCACCCAGACCGTATGTATTTCACATCAGCATGGTTTTGTTATTCAAAAAGCATCTTCTTCTCTGATAGACCATTCCTTTCTTTACCCTTTTTATGATGAGGTTTTTGAAAATTAAGCAGATTATTGTGTTTTGATATTAATTTACTCTATGAAAAAAAAATACCGCTACTGAGCTTAGTAATGAAGTAAATTTGCAATCTGTATGACAATAGTTCACTTTAGAAACTAGAAACTCTACATAGTAAGATAAAAGTAAAGTCCATCGGAGCATGTTGATTGGAATGATTTGATGATGAAATTATTTTTTAGTTTTGGAAATTTGATATCTTTGAAGAACAATTATATTCAAGAATGTAATGATGTTATGTATAAAATACAAGTGTATGTCAGAGTTGTAATGTCCAAACATGGCATTGTATAACTCCTAATTTCATGTGCCAAGTTACTACTATGTGCTCTCAAGATTTAAATAGTTTATCCATGTAAACATGTTCATGTTGGTGTTGGTGTTTTTATATAGCTTTGATTGAACTGATTTGAGATCATGTTTATATATGATAATTAGAACTGATTTCAATGGTATCTCGCTATCTCTTTAGTTTTTTCATGTAACTATGAATATGTAAACAAATTTATCATGTAACTATGAAATATGGATATGTAAACAAATTTATAATAAACATTATTATTTTTTAATATAAAACTTTCGTTGTGTGCGGTTATTGATCTTTGAGACATTTCTATATATGATTTCATGGTTGTTATAAGTTTTTGTATATGATTTGAAAAGTGAATTTATGTCTTTTGGTTACAAAATAATGAAAACAAACAACTATTTTTATATTCAGCAAATTTCAGCATTCACCATCAAGATTTTACCATTCAGCATTACCATAAAGAACGCAACCATAGTAGTAAAAATTGAAATGGGTCATAACCAATTATTTGTTGCTTACGACTTGTTAACTTCTAAGCAACTTATTCTACTTCTTTGTTTTATAAAAAAGGATGCTTCTTTATATATTGTTAACAAACATATAAATAGTGATAAATAAATAAGATGGTTTTGCCACATATAAGTGTAGTTGCCAAACATACTCAATACACTATAATTGATCTTAAATGAAGTTCAAATTGATCTGACATAATGCAAAATATTGATGAATCTTCACACCTTTTCGACTTCTTTCTTTGAGCATTCACCAACAGCAAGAACAATACTAGGCAGCCGCTCAAAATTCCATCCAAGCAAACCACAGATAGCCCTCCCAAATCCCCGATGTGCCCCCTTCTTCTTCGTCTTCAAAACTGTAACAGCATGCTGCAAAAGCGCAACACAATCCTTATACCTCTTGAAAACCTTAACCCCATTCCCAACGCACACTAAGCAGCAAAACTCTCCATTCTCCCAATACTTCTGATAACACTCCCTCAACTTCTCATCCTTCTCAAACAGTCCCTTAAAGAACTCAAACGCATTCGATTCCACTTCCTCATCCTCATCCTCATCCTCGCTTGAATCCTCGTCACCTTTAGCAAAATAATCTTTGCTCAGCTTAACCCCGAGTGTCTGAAGCTGGATCACGTCAGGTTTCCTCTTAGCTTCTTCCGGCACTGGAACGGGTTTCGGTTTCGGGACCGAGTCGGGCCAGGATGTGACGGCGGAAGCGGGTTCCGGTGGTTCGGGCAGAACTGGCCATTCAGGCATCGGAACGGGTTTCTGTTTCGGGACCGAGTCGGGCCAAGATGCGAAGTCGGAAACTGGTTCCGATGGTTTGGGCAGGACTGGCCATTCAATTTCTTTGCGGGTGGGTTTTAGTTTGCGAGGTTTCTTGAAATAGGTCGAGTGGGTTACGCCGAGATTAGGGTTAGAATTAGGGTTACGGCTAGGGTTTGGGTAAGGAGTGGTGCTGGAGTGCCAGAGAGAGTGGAGGTAGCGTACTTCCTCGGCCGATTTGCGTTTGAGAGATGGCGGACAGAAATTGAAATTCATGTTTGTTATTCAAAGAGGAAAAAGTTGATGACCAATTTTTATTCTGCAACCGCGATATTTATATCAGGGAAAAGGTTGATGGAATTTATTTTTTAAGAGGAGAATTGAAAATCACTAAACGGGGGAAATTAATATTCCATTATTTTCAACAAAGGTTAGTATACCTTATACAATTTTATTTTATTTTCCTAACATTCATAAAACAAAATCAATCCACTTATAAATGGTAGCAAAAATCAACTTGTGATGTTTTGTATCTAGAGATGTCTTCAACTTTCTTTAAAATGTTTTGAAAGCGCATACAAACTGATATAGTTTTAACAGCATCACAAACATTATATATTTTTAACATTACTCAAACGAAGTTAAAACTACATCAATAGCATGCCTTTATAAATGCATCTTACTAATGCATTTAAAGCCACCTCATATAAATGCAGACAATACTTTAGATGAATTTATCATTTCAGCTTGCATCCACATTTTACCTTTGTGGGTTAAAACTTTAATTGCATTTGATCAATGTAATTAAAACGTTAAGCATCTTAAATGTTAGTTAATTAAGTAAAACGAATATTCTTCGATCAAGGATGAGGCATAGTAAAATTAGAAATACATATTATTTACCATTTAATTCAATGATATGATTTCTGAATTAAAACATAATTTCAAGCATAACGGTGTAAAATTGAGTTCTTACAAAAAATCATTCAAGTGAATTGAAAGATCAAAAATACGCGCTTAAAAAACAATTCATATGTAATATGAGTTAAAATTATAATTGCATTATATAGCAGTTGAATTATTTAAATGCAACGGTAATTGCATCATTCAAATAGTTGATCAAACTCTATTTCAGTATGCTAAAAGGTAAGTCATTTAAATGCAACTATAACAAAATCTATTCAAGTAGTTGAAAAAAAATAAACATACACTTAGAAATCAATTTTGTATGTAATATGCTTTCTAATATGCAGTTAAAATCATGGTTGCACTATATATAAATATAGTTAAACTATTTGAATGCACTATAATTACATAATTGAAATAAATAATTAAAATACATTCAAGTATGTTGAAAAATGATACCATATACTTTTAATAATAAGTTTCATATGTGATATGTAGTTAAAATTATAAATGCATAGTATGAATGTGGTTAAACTATTCAAACGCACAATTAATACATCATTTAAACAATTAATTGAAATACATTCCAGTAGGAAAGATAATAAATATGTACAAAAAAAATAATATATAATGGAGTTAAAATACAAATGCATTATATAAATGTGGTTAATTAATTGCATAATTGAAACAACAAATTACGATTCTTGCAATGGATTGACAAATAACAAATATCACTTAAAAATCAATTTCATCATGCGACTAAAATTATAAACACGCCACAAAAAATATAGTTAAATTATCACACTACAACAAAATGGTCCTATTACAAAATTTTGCATACACCTTTTTTTTGTTCTGATTGTTGTAATGGACCTTTTTAACAACTCTTTTGTGATAACCCTGGTTTGTAAATTACCTTGATTAGAATTTCAAAATGATTAAGTTGGAAATTTAAATAAGAAACTATAATTGTGAGATAATAAAAGATAGTGAAATTATAAAGTTTACTCTTTTTAAAGGATAATAAATTCTGTTAGAAGGTAACTTCTGAAGCTTAAATAAGGGTTTGGAAGATTAGAACTATGAAATAAATACTTGATCTATTAAATAAAAATATATTTTATAATGGTGTGTAAGGTGCGAATTCTTATTTGTAGCTTGCACTGTCTATTTCTACACATTGAATAGAGATTCTATTATCTAATTTCATGTAAAAAGAAGTTGAATAGTAAAATTAATTAAATTGTAAGTTTCAATTATTATCGTTTTATTCCATTGTTTTAATGTAAAATAAGCTAGAGATTGGATTCTAGGTATAAGTCTATTGATTTGATTTTGGAATATTGGATTTATGGTAAAATGCTATTGTGGAAACAAGACTTGTATAACATTGTAAGATGTAACATTTGAACGTTAGTTTATGGTGTAATCTTCGTACGCATAGAAATTAATAAATGTGTGCTTACACACACACACAGATATATATATATATATATATATATATATATGTATATAGGTGTGTGTGTGTGTGTATATATGTATGTATGTATATAGGTGTATATACATACATACATATATATATAGTGGAAATTAGGTTGAAGGGTTTTTTATTTCAGGGTAACAAGTTTTAAGGACAACAATTCTGAATAGTTAGTTTTAAGGACAATTAACAGAAAAATAATAAATTCATTTATCTTTTTAAGTCATAAAATTAATTTATCATTATTTTTGTATAATTAAAAATGATAACTTTATTTATCATTTTCCTGTAATTTGTCCTTAAAACTAATTTTTCAGAATTGCCGTCCTTAAAACTTATTACCCTGCACAAAAAAGTCATTCGAGTGAAAATCCCATATATATATAATATATATATAGTGCGTGTGTGTATGTATATGGGTGTATATACATATATATATATATATATATATATATATATAGTGTGTGTATGTATATGTATATATGTATATGTGTGTGTGTGTATGAATGTATAAACTAGCGTATATAACATATAATTGTAACGTTTTAATTGCGCAGTTATTTAAGTTAATCATTGTCATTTAAATCTCCTTAGCAAAGTAATTAATTAGGCGAAATAAGAAGGATTTCTTATAAGGCATAAATAATGAATACGGTAAGATGTGTGATAATACATTTAGAGAGTGTTATGAAATATGACTAAGTTATAGGGATGCGGGTCTAGTCAAAAACACTCAGAAGTCTGCCAAGCTAATCTGACTACCAGTAGTGTGACTTTGGGGCTGTTGTGAGATATCTCCCATACTAATTAACTATGGATGATGTAAGGTTGGTCCCAATTATGTAGGGTAAATCTACATGGCTAATCTGGCTATCAGTTCCTACGAATAGTCGGACTAATGTGAGACATCTCTATGGGGTACGAGTCATAATACGAAAGACCTGCTTCTGCGAATTGAATGTATTAAGTAGTTGTTTTAAGGGCCCGCCTCTTTCCCTTATATGAAGTATTAAATGGTCAAGCTTAGGTTTATGCATGGTGAGGATATCTCGGAAATGTCCGCTTCAATTAAAATGTTAAGGTCCGAAGATATTTTTGTGCAATGTGAGCTATTTATGACATTTGGAATCTAGACTTTGAAATAAAATGAGTTTTATTTTG
This sequence comes from Allium fistulosum, assembly GCA_030737815.1. Lineage (NCBI taxonomy): Eukaryota > Viridiplantae > Streptophyta > Magnoliopsida > Asparagales > Amaryllidaceae > Allium > Allium fistulosum. The sequence continues at coordinate 97,659,511 of CM060906.1, read as the reverse complement.
TGACATTTGGAATTTGAAATAAAATGGGTATTATTTATGCTATTATATTTTATCCTTCCACTTTGAGTTCTGAATGAATAGATAAATAGCTTGTATTGTTCTTTTTACTAACCAACAACCAACTTTAGAATAGGTCCAAGTTTCAACGGACCTTTTCTGGGTCGGGATTTAAGCCTGTTTCGGGGCTGTTTGTTACATTTGAAGTCAAAACATAGGTTACCTGATCAATGGGAAAAAGTATACGTATGAGTGACGTATTTGTTATTTTTGAAAATTATTTTCCAAAATATCCTACTACATATAAATTTATATAGTTATTTCGAAGATATGTCTAATTCTATAAATTCCAACTACATAGGTAGTTGTGATCATGTTCTGAAAGGATAAACGAAACAACTACGAGTTGGAAAAAAATTAACAGAGTGAAATTTATACTCCTGCTCCGATTACTTACGGAGCAGAGTTCATATCATAAGGAGTGGACTAAGAGAAGCATGAGCGCGACATATGGAAGCACCCTGGAAGCTGAATGGTACATAACTCCTTTGATGATTTGAAGAGTTGAAAAAAGGGGGGTATTCATTTTTGAAATTTTTGGTTTAAAATTAGTTGAGTTAAACAATTTTCAATTTCTAGATTCTTTATTTTTTAAACGAATGCAAAATAGAGTGTATGTTGGACCCAATGATTTTTCTTACTTTATAAATTTGGAAGTTGTTATTTTGAAAGAGCAAGAAAATTTAAAAATTCATAATTTATAAATTAGTTGAGTTGAAAAGTTCTAACTTAAACGAATTTTTTTTAGCATTCTTGAAAGGAAAATTCTATCCACATACCGTAAATTACTGTACATACACTAGAAAATTAGCTAAACTCAAATGCATAATTTTTTACTTAACATACACTTTATGTATTACGAAACTACCCTCACTTTGGAATAAAACAAAATACTTTTCTAATTTCATAAAATTTTCTAATTCATGCATTGATCAAACTATGGTTCCTAATTTCCCAAATTTCACTTTTGTAAATTTCAATTTTCAAATTCAAATACCTTAAATAAAATTCAGATTTATTTATTATTTATATATAGCAAATCAAATTTAATTTCGATAGCAAATTATTAAACTTTTCAAATTTTAAAGTCAAATTTACACTTGGTTTAATTTAAGTGAGGGTTAGAGAAGAATTTAATACTCCACGAATCTTAATAATTTTAGTGATGAATTTTAAAATTTAACATTTTATATTTAATTTGTAGTGAAAAATGTTAAAATTGGCTATGAATGTATACAATTTAAAACTGTATAAATAGAATTTGATACTTGAAAGGAATATCTAATTCAACTAATGATGTATAGAAATTTTAGTTACTTAGGAATAAAAATATATTGATTAGACTATGACTTTTTGATTCTTTAATTTTGATTTTTATGTCTTATTAAATAGGGGTACTTTTGTCTAATGTTTTATTAAAATTTCTATGGTGTAGGTACAACAATTAATGGTGGCCTTCTTGAAATCCTTAGTTTAAAATTTATTGAATCAAAAAGTTTTTGGTCTAAAGATTTTTGATTAAGGGACTTTTCATTTTTTGAAATAAAAGTAAAGTCGAACTAGGTTAGACTTGATAAGTTTTTCTACCTTATAAAATTGGAAGTTCTTTTCCTTAAAATTCTTTTAAAAGGGTGTATACAATGGAAATGACATTTGATTGAAATAGGATAGAAAGAATAGAAGGTTAAAACTACTCGATACGGTAAGTAAGAGGAACATTCATGTATAAGAAATTGCGGAAAATAATAACTGAGATAAATAGCAAAGGCATTTGGGATTTAAATAAAGTGTGATTAGTACTAGTTAGAAATAATATAAGAGGAAAATAATAGAATGTAAGTTACCATTGTCTACTTCGTTTTTCATTGTTTAAAATTATATAAATTTTTTTTTGAAAATTTGAAACAAATGATTATTTGGTATGATAATTGGATTTTTGAATGTTTTGGGTTAAAAACCCTACTTTCAAAAGAAGAAACCCTTTGTTATATGAAGTAATTAAAATGGGAAATTTTTCATTATTTCTTTTTGAAAACCAAGCCATTTTTAAATGTTATGAATGGAAAGTCCAACTTTTAAAAGAATAAATCTTTGATGTAGAAAGTATTTGAGAAGGGAAATTATCTTACTTTTTGGAACTATAAACAATTTTGAATTCTTGATAAAGGTTTCCAAGTTTATACTTTCAAGATAAAGATTTTGGATCTAACACTGCATGGTTGTAAAATTTTAGTTTTATAAGGAAGGGTGGCAATTAAACCAATTTTTTTAATTTAGAGTAAATAGGGATCACTACTTTGATAATACAGGTTAAAAGTTTTAGTATATGAATAAAATGGGAATGGTATGTACAACCTGACTTGGAAATTTTAAATCAGTCCCAAACCTTTATTTGTAAAAGGTGGTAAAGTTGTTAAGATATTCCAGATCCATGATTGGATTGTTGCCCGTAAAATGTGAATTTTTATATTTTGATTTTGGAGTGGTTTCCGTGTAATTTTCATAAATTATCAAATTCTAAAATATATATGAAAGCACATTGTTTGAATTAACAAGAGTTGTACTAAAAAAGGGAAAGAGATGTATAAGATATGGATATTTTTTCATAGTTTACATTGTCTATTTTAATAAAAAATGAAATAATCCCTTGTAATCTCAAACAAAGCAAAAATCTCATTTTTGGTTAATTTACGGAAAGTTATAATGGTAATCCTTTTAGAAGTATAGCTCTAATAAATTAAAAATGTGGAAATAAGTGTTCTAGTTTAGAAATTAGTAGTTAGAAATATACATACACGCATAACCGCACTTAACGACTAAAAATAAAATAAGTATATAAATAGAATAATTTACGGTTATATGCGTATTAGTTAGTAATTAGCAGATTAAGGTTTATGGACATTAATTACAAATTTAACGGGTAATAAATTTATAATTAATGAGAGATAAAAGGAATTAAATAGGGATAGATTAAGGAAATTTAATATGGCATTTATGAAAGAATTGAATTAGAGTAATAAATGGAATTTGAAAGTTAAAGAGATCAAACGAAGATTGAATAGAAATGGTCCAATTTTGACAATCATGATTAATTATTATTAGTATATTAACTGAAGTAGTGAACGAATCGCATTTATTAGAAACTGTAACGATCCACCTTTTTGGACGGTTTAAATCGACAATAAACCACACATGTTAAACTCAAACCATTCAAAAGGGAGGATTGTTATGGGGTAAATAAGAAAAAGAAGAGAAAAGAAAGAAACAAAACATCGAATCTCATAGCGGAATGACAAAATATAATAATCAAATAAACAGTTCATGAAGCTGTTTACAAATAATACTTGATTACACTTTTACAATACAGATTAGAGTTACATATAACAAAAATAAATAAATAATGCAACGGAACAATATGATGCAGTGGAACATATATGAAATAATATAGTATACAAATCTCTGTCTTCGTCCTCCAAAGGTAAAGTCTTCAATACACTGAAAAGCTCAAACCGACCCGAGCGAATTGAAAAGACAAAACACTCGAGTCGGAATAAAAAGATCTTATGTAAGTTAAATCAACTGTAAATAAATATGAATGTGACGGCGTCAGAGATATTTACGGGGTTTGACATCTCCTATCCAGTGTCAAACGTGAGTGCAATAACTTAAGAGATGTTCGAGATTCCATCTTCTATATGGATTCGTTAAACTATCTGCATACATAGTACAATACACTATTATAATAGTGTCTACAGTAAAGTAAAGTATTAAAATAGCGTTAAGGCGTTACCTATATCCCCCTTAACACATTTTATATAATGTCGTAGTCTATACGGTACTGTAAACTCCACCGTAAACTGGTGGGCTATCAGGGAGCACTCCATAGGTACGACACAAACCAAACTTGTAGAAGGTGCGATAATGCATGTGACACGGCACTCGAGGCAATGCCAGGGTAGGATTCTACCATTTGCACTCCCGGACTGGTGGTAACGTATAACAGCTACTACCGTCTACCTCGAAACACACTCCCATAATCAAAATCGAGGGGTAGCCACCAAATCAATCACAAAGTCATAATATGGTATCGAAGAAATGTGCCCGATATGAGGAGGGACCTCACTTGGCCCGGTATAGCTCTTGTTTTAGCCACATCAAGCTGACTCACGGGAGTCAGGGCTACGTAAATACCTCATATAGAATCGTTTGCCAAACCATCCTACTTTATTTTGGAACCTCCACCACATACACACTTGTTGAAATGGTTTTCGGTATTGGCAGAGAGTATGACAATATCCGATCTCGGTCTCTTTAACAACTAAATGCTTATTTCACACCGGATGGTTCTTTTAAATTTCCAAAACCGTTTCATAATTGATATCAAAATATCATATTCAATTCAAACCATATTACCTTCGAAACCATATTCCTTTCGAAATCATATCACTTTCAAAATCATATTTACTTTCGAAATCATACTTCCAAAATAGGTTAAACCTTCCTTTAATATCATCGTATTTACTCAGAATATGTTATTTTACTAGAAAATATCATTTCAAATCCCAACTTAGATTATAACATCATTTAACCATATTTACTTTTAAATCAAGGATTTAAATATAGCAGTCCAACCTTGCACCGGTTTAATTTTAGAAAATAGTTTAGATAGTTTAAAATAGTTTAAATAGTTTAAAATACTTTAAAATACTTTAAAATATTTTAAAAATAGATTAAAATAGTTTAGGTGGATTTAAGATAGTTTAAATAGATTTAAGATAGTTTAAATAGATTTAAAATAGATTAAACAGATTTAAATAGATTAAATAGATTTAAAATAGATTAAAATTGGGTTAATTAGTTTAAAATAGGTTAAATAGATTAAATTGGATTAAATAGATAAAGTAGATTAAAATAAGTTAAAATAGTTTAAATTGATTAAAATAGATTAAAATAGTTTGAAATATATTAAATTAGTTTAATAGTTTGAAAATCTTAATAATCAGGATTTAAAGATAATATATTTTTAAACAGTTTATATTAAAATAATAAATTTGAAATTAATATCAAATTAAACTATTTCTTTCATTTCAACACATCTGGACCATGTCCAACTTTCAAATCAACAACTAAATTTTTGTCTTTCAATTAAAATCCTCATTTAAAACCATTTAATCAATATCGATTTCAAATCCATGTTTGAATTAAGATTTTAAAACACTTCAATTTCATAGATTTTAAAGTTTAAATGCTCAAACATTTTAATTACTCAATTTCGATAAATTTCATTTATATTTCACAATTCAACTTTGAAATTTCGATTAAATTTCTTTAAAAATTCTTTTAAACCCAATTCTAAATTCAACATTTAAAGTTTGGATTTCGAAATAATCCAGTTTATATAAATCAAATTTTATTTCAAAATATCATTTAATTGAATTCAAAAATTTAAGGATTTAAAATCATTTGATTTAACCAATCCGGTGTCCGTATATAATTTTCTACCCAATGGTCAAGTGATACGGACATATATCATTTCAATCCGCAATAAATTTAAAATTTACGGGTATATATCATTCCAACCCGCAATCCCGAATTAATATTCAAAATCCACAAAATCGTTTGAGTTTATCATTTCAACCCATAACGAATTTTCCCTAGTTTATAGATCGTTCGGGTATATATCATTTCAACCTATAGTGATTTTTCTAGCAATAACTAAGGGAACTTGCAGTGTTATAACAATATAAAAATATAACATCCAGTCATCCAATATCAACAATGAAACATCCATCACAATCGGCATTCAAACCAATCAATAAACAATAACAAGTGACTGATTTTCAATAACGGGCATTAACTGACAATTTAGAATTTAATATTAAATTGAATGACAATTATATTCAATAAATTCAGATTTAATTGGAATGGCAATTTAAATATATCAACAGCGGTCAATCAATTTCAAATCACATCGTAAATTCAACTTAACTAACATAAGATAATCTAGTAGTTGTGAGTGGGTCAAAACACTCACCTTTGATTTCAAATTGATTTGAAACCCAAAATAAGGCCCAAAATTCAACAGTCATAGAATTTATCCAAACTAGTTCCAAAATGTCCAGAATTCTAATGCGATCGCAACGGAGAAACCGCGCGTGAATCCGACCTCGTATGCGAAAGTTATAATAGTTAGAAGATTATACGATTTATAATTAAAACAAAAAAAAGAATGGTGTACACGTCACCTTGCCATCTTCGCCTCTCAACTACCCTAGTGCGACCTTCCATAAACAACGCAAGCCAGTCACCGTGCATTTGACCATCAATTGCTGCCGTTAACGCTACCTTACCGAGATTGAGCCATGCCACCCTCATTCTCTCGTCGAGCCGCTTCCATTGATACTCATGCCGACGCCTCACTCTCCAACCGCCGCCACCCACTCACGAACCCTAACTCGGCAAATACCATCACCTCCAGCCGAATTGGCCAGCCACACTACCACCAATCGACTCCTCCCCTTGATTTCCACCTAAAACAACCATCAATTTCATCTATAGGCACATGGATTGCAAACGCCCAATTTGCACTTAGGGTTTCGTCCACCAAGCTTTGACCACGATTTGCCGCTGATTCAAGCGCTATTATGAAAAATGGGTAACTCGATTCGTCGAGATCTTTTAAACCGTATATAATTTGACATAGTTTTGAAGATTTTGATTTTGAAATTGGATCAAGAGTTTTGAATTTGAATTGGTTTCTACCATTAGAAGAAGGAGATAGTCAGATAAAATTGTATGTACTGTAATAAGAAATAGAAAGGCTGCTAGGGTCTAGAAAATCTATTTATATGAACAAAGCCCGATAAGAAAGAATGATCATATTGAATCGGTTTGAAATGACAATAACGACCCTAAAAGCCCGTTCCGCTTCCGAAACGAAAATGGGTCATCCCATATATTAAAATAGATGTTTTCGATATTTTTAAATTCAATGGAATAGGTTTCAAGTCCAAATTCCATTGTATACAGAAGTTAGCTTTTAAAATCAGCTTATTTTCAATTGAATTAAATTAAATTGATTTCTACGCGTTTCGAGCCCGCACGATCAAACGACAAGTCCGATCGCTATGAAACTTGAAATCCTACAATAATTCACTGTTACGGATTCGATGAAATTGGTTTTGTCAAAATTCGAGACAGTGGCCAAAATGGCTATTTTCACGCTAATTAAATATATTATTATTAAATTGATTTTATCACCTTTCAAATTCAAATTTTATAACTAACAATTTTTTTATCATTTCAAATCACACAGAAATCAAATAAATCCTTTAATACCAATTTCCCATGTCAAATTCAATTATTAATATTGCGCTAATTACGCGTTCAAATTTCAATTGCAATAAATTCATTAATTATAATTTAAAATCCCAATAAATTCATTTATCTTGATTTCACTCTTCTTATTAAATCAATTATTTCCTTATGAATATAATTGACATTACTATACATTTTATTACATTTACATTTTACAGTTATCGTCTTAACTCATATTAACATAATATTTAATTACATTTAATTGCAATTGATTTCCAATTTAATTCAACAGATTAAATAAATGGGTAACAATTAACAATTGTCACCTTTTACTTAGTCTAATCACATTTATAAGTGTATTATCTACAAACAAATGTTATAACTACTTACACAACACTGATTTTTATCCAATTACATATTATTTCACCAATTACTACAACATTTGGTTTATTTCCTTATTTGTAATTTATAACCAAATTTTATGTTTATAATTATTTCAAGTAATTGAAATTGAGTTAAAATAATTATCAATTGCCTTAAATTAACATTAATAAATTTCATTCTAGTTATTATACTCATTAATAAATCACAAATTTTAATTTCTCCTAGTATTAAACACCAACATCTTATTAAATTAAATATTTTTTAATATCGAAAATTACGGGTCGTTACGAAAACCGAAAAAGGAAAATTAAGAAAAATGGATAATATTGGAGTGACATATTAGGAATGTCCATATTAATTCAGTAAGGAATGTTAAGTCTCAACACCATTAACACCAGCTGATGATAAATAGAAACTTCCAGCGAAAAAAATTCCTCTAGAGTTTTTGCGTTGTAATCGCTAGTTGTCTACCTTAGTTATTGGGTAAGCGTAAGATGTGACATAAGATATGTCCTTGTTTATCACTATACTGATTTTATAAATGGGATTAAAACGCTTGATAAATATATGTGTATTGAGAAGCCACATAAATAAAGGAATTTTATAGGGACACTTAACTAGCGATGAACTGTAGGTAAGATTGGAAGTTAATAAGGGAATTAAGTTAGCAACCAAAAATAAAAGAATGCTCCAATCCCAGAAATTTTAGGATTTTGGGAAATAAATTATAGCTTGTAGAATGTCATCATTCAAGGAAGAGGTAAAATGTATAAGGATATTAAGAGAATTTCTAGTGGAAAGGATGAAGAAGAAGATAGCACAATTTTCCATTAGGAGCAATATGATCGCATCATCTCTAGCACAAATTTATATCAAGGAGGTGATTGGACTTCATGGAATTTCGGTTAGCATCGTTAGTGATAAGAACCCATTAATTACTAGTGAATTTTGGAGGAGATTGCAGATAGCTTTAGAAAATTCATTGAACCTTAGTATCACATACAACCCGCAGACTGACAGACAAACTGGAAGAGTGAATAGGATTTTGAAGGATTTCTTGAAGAGCTTGCATTATGGACTTTGGAGGGCACTGGGACTAGCATGTGCCTTTAGTATAATTTGCGTATGATAATATTCACCAATAGACGATTGGTATGGCACCCTTCAAAGTGCTTTTTGGGTGGCCACACAAATCGCCAAACTATTGGTAAGGAACCACCGACAAAATCCTACTTGGACCAGATTTAATCCGTGAGACTTGGAAAAGATAGAGTTGATTAGGCAGCATGTGAAGGTCGTAAGATTTTGAAAGCAGGGAAAGTTGGTGCAAAGATTTATTGGGCCTTTCCCAATTTTGGGCAAATAGAAAAACTTGCATATCGTGTGGAGTTACAAGATAAATGGGTAGGAGTCCATGATGTTTTTAACATTTCGCATTTGAGAAAATGCCTTCATAACACAGCCATCATGGTAGAGCCTAATCAATTAGGGGATATTAAGACAAAGCCAATAGAATCATGTGCCAGTATAAGCATTGTAAAGTACGGAACTTGGAAGCCCTACAACAAAAAAATTTGGTTGGTTCGAGTACAATTGGGAGAAAATCAGACAGAAAGCATGAGGGATTCTCATCTTATGCTTTTCTTCGATAAACTTTCCTCTCCAAAATTAGGTTTTGGATTCATTGTGCTTGCTAGATTGGATGGTAGGAGATGGTTGCTATAGTTTTCACTATCACTGTCACTTTGCACTCATGTAGTAATTTTTGCATGTTTAGGGTTTTTGCATACATATATGTCATGATCACACACTCACGCTAGAATTGAGCTCGTTCATAGTACGTCTGCATTACATAATCACATTGCACTTTTGGTTGAGTAGATGATCGTGTAGATAACTTGATGGTATAACATGGTCGTTTCTTACGAGTTATGCTGCTCGCCCCTTGGAAAGATTTCGAGGATGAAATCCTTTTAAGGGGGAGAATTAACACCCCTTAAAACCAACCATAAGTAAATAAATTGGATAAAATAATTTAAATAAGATAAGAGTAAAAATAGAAATTTTGCAAAAGCTGTAATTTGACCACAAATGTCATTGCGTTCGTGGCGAATTGTAACGACCCGAAATTTTTTACGAATGAGAATATTTAATTTATTTAAATATTCAGATTTGATTCGAATTTAATAAATAATAAGAAAATTAATTTTTTTAACGACTCGATTTATATTGACGTGTTTTTAATTTAATTATTTGAATTTTCCATAATTTAATTTGAAAAATATTTAATTTATCGTTTGACGATTCTTCGACAAACAATTGTATTTTTGTGATTTTACAGAATCAGATAACTACTGTATATTATTAGTTTTTTGGGATCGTATCACATTTTTGTGCATAACCGTATTTTTTGTCATTTGGGATTCGTATGTGAATGAAATTCTGTGTGATGAGATGCCGAAAATTTGTGAATAAGTTTAACCTAACACTTAGATAAAATTCAACACCTACTTTCCTTTTCTCCTTACCATTACATTATCCATTTGCTGAAACCAAATAAACTAGAAAACCCACCTCTTCAAAAAATTATATAAATTCATATATTCAACGGAAAATTCAAAGCAAGGATCTTTGGATCCAAAATGGAGAGATCTACCTTATACCTGAATTTGGTTGTGTTCGGTGGCAAAATGGAGGATGCGACAGTAAAGACGTGAGCTAGAGAGAACTAGGATTTTAGTTCTTCTGTACTTAAGGTGGAGTTTGGTTGATCGAAGGTTAGGTTTGAGTTAGTTGTGTCGAATAGCAGCTTTTCCCTTAATCTTGTGTTGTCTGATTGTTCCTAAAGGGGTGCGACTTCGTCGGGTCGTGGGTAGTATGTGCCCAGGCCGCGATTTAAGGGCCTTGTTCGGATGTGAAGTTTTGGTGATGGATGGGTCGAGCTTATAGAAAGAAGTTTGTCGGTGGCGACGGAAGTGGATTTCATCGAGTGGGAATGAAGGAATTGACGATAGAAGGGCACAACCATGGATGGATGTGTGTAGGTTATAGGCGGAAAGTGTTTTGGAGAAGGAGGGTTTAAGTTTTAATAAGGTAATTAACTTTAATGATGAGATTAGTGAATTTAATCAAATTTAATTTAATCTTAATCTTATAAAATGTGTAACTCTCTCATACTAGGTCGAATCGAGGTGAGACTTTTTACGTTGCACTCATAATGGTGATAGCTACGCGATGGAACTAGTTTCGTTGAATTTGGAGAAAGTAAAATTTTGTCCTAAAATCTAACGTTGTTCAATTTTAGTTCAAACTGGAACACCTAAGCGTTCGCTAGAATTCCGGTGAGTTAAACTCACTGTTTTAGATAATCAATATGAGATATAGTAGATAAAAATTTACTGTTTAGGTTTGGATGAATTATTGGTTGATTTGGTTAAATATTCACTTTGAAAAGAGAATGAAATTTAAAAATGAGATACATGGAAAATTTGTGGAGAAATCCGGATTTCTCGACATTGTGATTTTTAATTTTCAGTTATATACATATTGTAGTATATATCTATTATATAGATTGTTAAATATTGTAATTTGATTGTTTGGCTATATTGGATGTGACATCGACATATATAAAATGTTGAGCCTTTTAGTGGAAAAGGAAGTAATATAATTAGTTAAGTACTATAATAGCTATTGGCCTCGTTATAGTATTCTAAAATACTATTGATTGTTGTTTGGCTTGGAAATGGTTTTGATTTAGAGAATGATTTTTAATTGTGATTTTTGGAGATTTAAAAGGTTTTTGAACTTCTCTATTTCTCTTCAACCATTTTATTTGTCCTTTTGTAATATATGGGAATGTTTTAAAATTATTTTGAAAAGTACCTTTTTTAGAAAAGTTACTATAACAAAGAAAGTTACTATAAAATGAATGAGACCCGATTTGCATAAACGATCATTTCAACTTACGATGGTATGGAAAATGTCCTTTTCATACTTAACACCAAACTCCCAGGTATGGAAACTCGTCTCTATCTTGAGAATTAAAAATGTGTATCGAGGCAAGAATAGTTTTCTAACTTGTCTGATTTCATTATTAACCAAGAGATAGTGCTGTTTGAAATCAAAAAGTGGTGTCAAGTATATTTGGTCTAGTTTATATTAGATTTATTTACTTAAACAAAAAGGAAATGTTTGGGTTTATTGTTATCAATTTTTTAAATGACATTTGTTTTAAGCCAATTAAGTATGGTTTAAAAATGAAATCACTCTTAAGACTTGTGGATATATTTATACCATTGAGATAAGTACATGCGTATATTTTCTAAGTATTGAAAATGTAGGGTTTTGTGAATATACTTATATGATTAATATAAGTATACGGGAAAGTTTTCTAAGTTTGAGAGTGAAATTTTTTATGAGTATACTTATATAGTTGAGATAAGTATATCAATATTTTTCTAACTATTGAACAGAGTATAGAAGGGTTTGTGAATATATCTTATCTTTATAAAAGTATTTTAATACAAGAATTTACAATGCGGCTTTAATTAATGAAGGAATTAATTAAAAAGGCTTAGTGGGTGTGTGATATCCTCCATTATAAGGCTTGAAACTAACTGCTACAAATGTTGCAGTCATTTATACTATTAATCTCCGACGACAAAATGCAGTAATGTTAATGGTATCCATAATATTAGAAGCACAAGAATATGAAATATTTCAAACACAATTTCAAAGCAACTTTTATCATTACATTTCAATTAGCATTTCATATTCAGTACAGAATCTCATAACGTTGTCCAGGTTCAGATAAATATAATTATTACAAATTACGCCAATGGCTACATATTAAGATGCCTCCTTGGTTGATTAGAGTTGCTAAATAGACAGTTATAACATCTACCATTACATACAACATTCAATCATCGCAGAATAAATAAATATATAATCTCCTATATAGCTAATCTTTGCCTCATGCATGTCTTTGGAAGCTTTATTCGTCAAAACCTACTAAACTGGAAAACCTTAACTCTCAATCTACTCAAATTAAATTTTTGAGCACTCGAGAGTTTAGCGGGAAGACATAAGCTTCAAGTCAGATATAATGCCCGGTGTGGATAATAATATGACATCTCGATTTATCGATATTAAGTGAGACCACACCACCTAGCGGAATGGGTATGACCTCACTAATAGCATTTAAAGGCATATCTTTTGTAATCAAAATCCTACAACCAAACCGGTTATAGTAAACAATATACAATAACATGTATATAATCAAAATAGGTAATCAGTGGACAATCTGTCACAATATCATAGTTTTATCAGGTTGATTATAAACCTATGGATGACTCGGGCCTACCAGATATAATAAATACTCTAACTTACTGTTAGAGGAAAACTGGACGATCTGTCTGTAACTTACTACTTCTAGAGTCAACTGATCCTAATGGTTTTGCGGGCTCACTAATAACCTATCTCTACTCCGTATATTCCATTCTGTATGTAACCTTCTTTTAGTCTTACCCATGACATTGCCCTATATACTAGAATCCCGACTTATATTAGCTAGGGACTACTAGCTAAAGTATAGGGTGCGACCCTACGCCAGTCTCATTTGGCTTTTTAATCTCTGAGCCATTTTTAAGTAAAATTCTAGGTTAACTACCCAATACATATTTCCTTGAAAACAAAATCTTTGTAAATGATTTAACCCATAAAATCATTCGAAAACAAGGGAAACATTGTCCTTTACTTTACTCAAAATACTTATGCCATGATTTATGCTTTACAAAACATTATTGATGAAAACTCAAAATCATTGGGGTCTTCGACCCTCTCAAAACTTAGGCTACAAGGCCAGTACTATGTAATATCTTTACAATTATAAAATTCGGCGATGTCATCACCATTAAAGATCTTTGTCCATTCTATAGCATGTCGAAGTCTTTTATTTGAAAATATAGGGGGATGATGTTGAAGTTTATTACTTCATAAATCATAGCGATAAACTATATAAATTGAACTTCGTAAAGCATAAAATCTCGGCATCAAAGCCTCATCGAGGGTATAAGATATATATTATGTGTTAAGCTCGATGTCTATAAAAACATGGGTTTGATTAGGCTTGATGACAATATTAAATCGTTAGGCTCGATGACCATTAGGTCGGCGAGGCAAAAACTCGAAGTTGTATATGCAGCATTGTATAAACTCGATGATAAGTTAAAAGCAGTCTAGGTTAGGCTCGACAACAAGTTGAAAGCGACATGGTATTGGTTTGATGACCATCTGGGTCGGTAAGACAAAAACATTAAAATGTGTATGCGACATCATGCTTCTTAGTAAAAATGCGGCATCAAGAGCCTCGACATATCCATATCGAGTCCTATCTCTTTACCTTTATTACTTCGCTCTCGACAAGGTTCAAACCCAATCCATTTCATGCCAAGCTCCTTGGCATCATACGTATTGGTTGGTTCCGCGTCGATGACTCTGAGATGTAGTGAGATGAGGCTCGACGTGGACAATGTCGACATGGCAGAATGGTAATCAACTTGAAAACTACAATATTACTATAAAAAGTTGTTTCTTTTTACCAAACCTCTATAATTTGTCAAGATCTCATTGGGTAATAAAAACTTATCAATTTCTTTACTAAAAAATTTGCCGCACTTAATATTTATCATTTGTAAACATTTTTGCAAATTAACCCCTATCTTAATTTCTCACTAAAACTATTAAGTCCGTCTTTCTTAAATAATTTATTTATCATATCAAAACACTTATGAAAAATTCCCAAAAATAAAAATAAATCAAATTAATCATAGTCTTCGACATATACAATTTCAAGACCAAAAAATTTATATAATTATTTTAAATAATTATACCCGAAATCCACCAATTTCTCCACTTAGAAAACTCATATAAAATCCATCTTTGCTTAGATAATTATGAAATTAAAAAATCACTTCTAAAATGATATTTCTAATATCACATCAAAATCTCAAGTCATTTGGGTATCATATGATAGGTTTTCCAACTCAAACATATCACTAAATTTCATATTTAAATTCTAAAAAAAATCACCAACAAGCATATAATCATTCAAAATACCGAAATATGGCATAATATTAATATTAAATTTGGATTCCCATTAAAATCGAAACATAATTCAAAACATGAGATGTGTATATATTATTCATCTTGTATTGATTAAGAAAGTTGAGATTTGAACTTGATTTACTTTCCCCTAAGCTTTTCCTTGATTCCCTGACTTTTTCTTCATTGAATGTTTGTTAATGGTCGACCCTCACTTCTCTTATTTTTTTCGTTTTATATTATTGAAGTGTGTAGAATGAATAAAGGAAATGATGATAGAAGGGTTTAAGGGGTAGGAATGAAGGCTATTCCCATTTTGCCTTTATCATTTTCCTCCTTCTTATATATTTCTTTAATTAATTTATTAACTAAGGCACGACATAAACTTAATTATCAAATCTTAATGTCATTACCCCTTTACATTATTTTATTTTATTTATCTAATAACATGTTCTAAATAATGTTAATCAAAATTAGGGTAATTACAGATTCCCCTCCTTGAAGGATATCATCCTCGAAATTATGATAAAGTACACACATCAATCAAACATAAA
The DNA here is from genome assembly GCA_030737815.1 of Allium fistulosum. Lineage (NCBI taxonomy): Eukaryota > Viridiplantae > Streptophyta > Magnoliopsida > Asparagales > Amaryllidaceae > Allium > Allium fistulosum. Next base: position 97,644,098 of record CM060906.1, on the reverse strand, counting down.
GGTAAAATGTACCATCAAACAAGTCGGCATAAGAGTCTCTTATCATGTGCTCTATTTTCCAAGTACAGTCTCTCTCATCGTCACTCTATTGGACCTTTACTAATCTGACTGTCTTGTTCCTTAGCTTCTTCTCACCCTTAGCCACTATACAAAATGGCTGTCTAACTATAGTAATGTACGGTTCCTCTACTAAGTCTTCTAACTCAATCGGAGTAATAGTAGTCTCTAGATCTTGAACACACTTTCTTAGATGAGAAATATGGAAAACATTGTGGACTCTGACCAAACTATTTAGTAACTCTATCCTATAAGCGAGTTTTTCGACCCTTTCTATAATAAGAAATGGTCCAATAAACCTCCGTGCCAATTTCCCTAACTTCTCGAATCTTATTACACCCTTCATAGATGATACCTTGACAAAAACATGATCTCCGACTGAGAACTCCAAGTCTTTTAGTTTCTTATCTGCATAACTTTTCTACCTTGAATGAGCTTCCTTCATTCTAGCTTGAATTAACTCAATCTTTTCTATGGCTTCTCTTACTAAATCTAAACGAAGAACTTATCTATCTCCGGTCTTGGTCAATCTGTCCACCATAACTCAGATACTCTCATTTCCTATATTCGACCTTGGCAACCCATCTATGAAATCCATAGATATATATACCTTGAACAACGACTCCCTTCCCTTTCTCCTTCGTTGAGGGAGCACTTGACGAAGTCGGGACTGCATCCAAGGCATACGCCTTCACTGCCAGCTTATCCTTTATCGGTTCTGGATAATTCTTCTTCAAAAGCCCAATCTTGTCACAGTTGTAACATTTCCTCTTCTCACTCATCTTGCAATCTTTGATCAAATAACCCTTTCTGTTGCGTCCAAAGCAAGTAGGTTCCCATTTACCCTTCTTCTTACCACACTTTCCCTAGGACTGATTTCTCTTTCTATTCCACTTCTTCTTGCCTTAACCGCCTTGCTGTGACTTTGGCTCTTCTTTCTTAGCAGAAACAATAATAATTGTCTTAGCCTTAGGGTAAAAGCTCTCATGGCAAAGCACCTAGGCCTGTCAATGGGTACTTTGGATATAGATAGTGTTAGCACCAAAATTGATCACTAACCTCGTTGAGAAAGATTATGTAGAGAGATATATAAAGAAAGTAAATTTAAACAGAGAACAATATGTTATATTGAATGCAAAGACGAGAACACCGGATTTATAGTGGTTCGGTGTAACTGCCTACGTCCACTTTGAAGTTAATCTTTTATTGCTTTACTTGTTAACTGATTACATATACAATCCGTACACCAACTACTCGAATACAGTTGCTAAGTAAAAAGGACGAGTCTTGAAAGCGACAGAGTCTCCTCAGTGTTCTCAAAAAAAGGTCCTTTTCACTGTGCCCCTGCCTCTCTATTTATAGACAAAGATGGATTGGACTTCCCTGGTGGGCCTGGCAGCTAAATACCTCGGCCCAAAAAGAGCGAGTTCTATGTGCCGAACCATAGATGCCGAACGAAGTGATGCCGAACGATATCGTCATGCTGAACGAAGTGATGCCGAACTATATCGTCATGTCGAACGAAGTGATGTGCTGAGTGGAGAGTGCAGGCCGAGCAATAGTTGAATCCGGCCGAGATCGGATGAATGCCGAACACCTCTGGATGTCGAACATCCCTAGATGCCGAACAACTCTGAATGCCGAACAATCTCGAATGCCGATCGAGATTTATGCCGAACGAGGTTGAGTGCCGAACGAGGTGTGGATGCCGAGCAGTATGGAGTGCCGAACGAGGTGTGGATGCCGAGCAGTATGGAGTGCCGAATAAGGTGTGGATGCCGAGCAACATGGAGTGCCGAATGACTCTGCCATGCCGGACGGTCCATGTATGCCGAACGCTCTATGTATGCCGAACACTCTCGGATGCCGAACGATCCATGTATGCCGGATGCTCTTTGAGTGCCGAACGTTCCTGAATACCAAACGCTCCTTGATGCCGAACGGCCATAGATGCCGAACATCACTTAATGCCGGACGATATACAATACCGAACGACTCTTAATGCCGAATGGTATGTAAGCGCCGAGTGCCTAGTTGCCTGGTCAAATCTTCAGGTAACACTTGCCCCCCCCCCAAAGTGCATCATGTGGTTAAACGTGATGTGCTTTGAGTCATGAATCCACTGTGTTTTGCTTCAAGCTGTGGCTTAGTCTTCACGATAGTATCTTCTCTCGAATTCCAGGTGAGGCGATGTGTGCCAAACGATATGCAAATACCGAGCAACATAGCCGAAGCCGAGCACCCTGGATGCCGAATGACATAGCCGATGCCGAACAATGTCGTTTTGACCGGTTCTACCGGTTATTGCCTCTTCGACTTCCTCTCCTCTCCTATAAAGGCCGGCATTCTCCTTCTTCTTCTCTTTTTCACTTTTCACCTCCGTGATTCTCCAAGAATACGTAACTTACCTCCCTTAAGTTTTATTCACCTCTTCCGATCTTCCCTTCCTACTTTGAATCCAACAAGCCCTTCCCAAATTAAGCTCGAACAACTTTCAATCTTAAGTTCACAGATCCCCATGTTCCCGCTGTTCTCTTTGGTAAGAACCTTTCGATCGTTTTCTCAAATTAGGAAGCATAACACAAAACTCAAACTCGTGAATCCTCCGTAGATTAAAGGGAGTAAGAGGTGTGTGGGTGATGAACTATTGTGGCTCGGCACGACCTTTTAAAGCCGAGTGAGTATAAAGGTGCACAGAATTGGAGATAAGGCCTAGTGATGTGGATCGGCATGGTTGTGGTTTGGCACGGCTTGCCGAAAGACTCGGCCATGACGGTCGGGAGAGATGGAGGAAAAGAAGAGAAGTGATGTTAAGGGCAGAAGGCCGAGCGAATCGGCTCGGCATGATTTGCCGCGTGCACTTGTATTTAAGCCGAACAGAAGGGAGGCCGAACAAAACGAAGGTGGAACAGAAGGGAGGCCGAACAGAACGAAGGCCAAACAGACCAAAGGCCGAGCAGAATGAAGGCCGAACGACATTTAGGCCGAACACCTATTCACCTTGCCTAATCATATAACAAAAACAAGGACAAGGACCTAAGCATACTAGCATATCGAACTAATCTAGACTGATAACTTCCTAGTTTCAATAATCACAAGCCTGAACTTAAACCGATAAAAACAAATAAAAGCTTTTAACATGCAGTGCCAATGTCCAAGTCAAAAATTGAAAACATTGCAAGGCTGGCTTTCGGAGACGGTCAGCGATGACGGTCTTCGAAGACGACAGTTCAAAGTTCAACTTTATACCATCAATTCTGTGACTTATAATTTCTCAGCGTTTACACCTGAATGATCGCACTAGTTCACACACCACACGGGGGGGAATATTCGTATTGTTAAGTCTACCGTCGATTATTTTTCAAGTATAGTTCGAACAGGTGCTCTGCTAGATTCAATCTTTATCAGAGATGTCTAGGAAATCTAGTTCCGCCACGATTTCAGACAGCTTGGGCCGTCCTCCCGACGAGAAGTCGCAGATACTTCAAACCCGTCAACTTCCCCTGCAAATGACTTAGCTCCCGATGCTCTGGAGGCAGCAATTCTCTTGGACAACCCTTTCAATTCACATGCTTCGAAGATTAATGAAAGTACACTCCGTTGGATATGCTTTGTCCATGGAATCCCCTTTGATGACGTGCTAGTTCCATCGAGGCATGATCGTCCACACTTGCCCCCAACCGGATATACAGCTTGTAATAAATTCATGTGCTGGGTTGGCAGTGTGCCACCTTTCAACTCGTTTCTTCGGGATGTGCTGCAATATATTGACATTGCCCCATCGCAACTGCACCCGAACGGCCATGCATTCCTCTACGGTACTTGCATCCTCTTCATGAATGTCCTCTCTAGGCTTCCAACTCCGGGCGATATCAGATACATATATTGCATCAAGAAGTGGAAGGATAGCCCATCATTCATGTTTCTCGAGCCGCATAACAAATGTCAAATCTTAACTGGGGCGTGGACCAAGTTCGCCTTGTATAAACAGGAATGGTTCTATGTGCGTTGTCCTCCCGGCTTTGCGAGGAGATGGGTTGAAGGAAGTAAGCCTTTTTCTTGAACCGTTACTCATGTTTAGTCGAAGCCGTACCTTTTCTAACTTTTACCCATCTTTTCAGGTATCGATCCACGTCCTGACGGCCGTGGATACTCTGATGTCATCGAAGCTATTCGAGCAATTCCTGCCGAAGAACGGGACATTAGAACTCTCATTTCGAATGAGTCACTTACAAGGCTTGGACTGTTGGCAGAAGGCCGTCGGATAAGCCTTCCTCATGGCGTCACCATTCCCAGGTCTGCCTTTGGCAAAGGGAAAAAACAAGCTGAGTCTTCAGCACGCAATGCTCCTGATGCACTAGAAGAGGGGGAAATTAAAGAAGCAGAAATGCCCGAAGTACAAGATGAGAATGTTGGTCCCACTCAGGATCCGACGGTCGAAGTTCATGATATTGAAACGTCGTCTTCTCCTTCGAAGAGGAAGAAGAAACTGACGTGCAAGCTGAGGAAGAAAACAGAGGGCGGAACTTCTAAAGTTACTCTTATTCCAACGGAAAAAGAAACTTCCTCGCAGCACTTAGAAAGTTCTCTGAAGGGCCTGTCGAATCTTACCATTCCTGACGATTTACTCAACTACGGTTTCGACGATCCAGAGGCCCTCAAGCTGCATTCGCCTACTAGAGGCGATACAGGAGTTCAAGCCCAAGTCCAGGGAGATAAAACTCCAATTAGTAAAGAAACTGGTCCGTCGGGGGGAAACACTAGGACACACACTGACACGTGCACTTCACCCCGCACTTCAATCTTAGCCGTCACCCTGATCTTTTCTAACTTGTCGTTACTTTCATTTTATGCAGGTGACATGGGATGCTCCCATGGATTAGATCGTCTCCACGGCTCATCCATTTTTCATCATTCTGGCTGGGACTCAAGCACCGGCAAGCGCCGGGACAGGGACGACTACGGAGATCGAGACAACCGTCCTCGAGAGTCGACTTATCGAAAGAAATCACATTGCCAGTCTTCATACTCTCGCGATCTTCCTCCTCAAATAGAGCCAGATAGAGAAAAATATTCGCAGAAGGGGTCTCAACCCGATGTTTCCCGAGATCAACATTCCGGTTCATCAAGCACACGACAATCTCAGAAGCATCGTAAGAGAACAGAACTTTCAAAACCTCCTCCCCCTGTTCCTGCGGCAGACCCAACGATATCGGAGAAGCTGGCCGAGCTTAAAGCTAAATTTCCTAAAATCTGCTTTGACGGTCTGAAGTTCCTCCCAGCTATTCATCACAGTCCGGGACATGTCAAGCAGAGTGCCATCGCTTGCAACAACGACGTCTATGTTCAACATGACGCGTTTGTTCATTTAGTCGAAAAAGTCTTGGAAATATCCGTTGAGCGTCAATAGGAAATCGACCGCTTGATGCTCGAAGCTATCTTTGATAAAGACATCATCAAAAATCAGGATGAAGAGCTCGCTTCGTACAAGTCCAATCTCGAAGCTGCAGAACAGAGTGCTATGGAGACTACGGAGGCCGTCACTCGTCTAGAGACGACTCATAAGAAGAAACTTGACGTCGCGGTCCAACGCAGTGGGACCCTAGCTTTAGAAAAAGATTCTATTAAAAAAGAAAGGGATGCACTCGCCGTGCAGGTTAAAGAGTTGAAGGAGCTACTCTCTAAGGAGAGGGAAGAGAAGATAGCGGCTCAAGAGGAGTCTCAACAGTACTGTAACGAGATTGTCGATACACGTCTCTTGAAGGCAAAGCTCGACGATGAGCTTTCTAAGGTCGGGACAATGAAGGATGAAGCCCGTGAGGAGGGCAAGAAAATAGCTTCCGCGGAGATCGACTCCCGCCTTGAAGCGGCTGCAGAGGCCGGCAGAGAAGAGATCAAGTGTATGTTTGACCCACTGATAGCCGAATACAATGCCCGTGTCCTCATGCACCGGGACTTGACTTTCTTAGGCGAGGGCTACCTTGAATCTTTGGCCGACGCTTGGGAGACTTTAATAAAGATTAGAAAGGTGGAGTCGGGCAACAAGGAGGTCGACGAGGATGCTTTAGAGAAAGAGTTTCTCAGGGGGAACGAGCCATCAGACTTGTCTGAGGCTATGGCTCTCTTTAGCAAAGGCTCTCCTCCATCAAAGTAGAAAAATGACATAGCTAGCTCGTCTGGAACTAGGCCTTCAGCTCCCCCTCCTACTCAATCGGTCAATCGGCCAGTGCTTGATCCGTTCGAACAACACGCCGGCTATGATCCAGAAGACCCCGGTCTTGGCATCCACGTGCTATCTCCCATTCTAGAGGGTGAAATTCCTCGCACAGCTGAAAACCAGCAAGAAACCGGTATAAAACTCTTCTTCTTGAAGTTCAAAGATCTATCGCTTCTTACGAGAGGTTATTGATTCTAACGTTCGTTCTTTGTGTTTTTTCGCAGGCCACCCCGATCCTGAACCGACTCCGAGGAGCGATGACGCCAAGGAGGAGATGGGGAAAGCGAGCAAAGCTACTTACGCGGGAGTAACCCCCAGTCCTGATGCTCAAGTGATCGGGGCGCTCGACGATGCCAAGTCTGAAACTTCGTCCCCCGTTGAAGGGAGTCATGAAATTGAAATCACGGGCGCCTCATAACACACTTCTAAATTAAGCATGAAGGAGCGACTTGCTGAAGAGAAGAGGAAGAAAGTTGAGATCAAGGTCGAGTCTCAAGTAATAGAACTTAACAACCCGCTGAACAGGCCTATGAAAGTCATTCTTCCCGGCAAATCCAAACCTCTGGATGTTCCTCCTCCCACTCCTGACTCTGCTTCTTTGGCGAGCAAAATATCCAAGAGAAAGCGTGAGGGAGAGGAGTCATCCGAGAAAGCAAAGGAGGACAAGAAACCAAAGAAGTCGAAGAAGTAGCCACTATACTCGTTCAAAGAGGTTTAGCTTAGGTCATGTAACTACTTTTTACTTATTTATTTTTGTAGTCAACGTAGACAGACTTTTGACTCCGAGTTTTGGCGGAGTGGTTGTATAACCCCATTTGAATTAGTGAATAAAGTTTAGTTTCTTTGTCTTTCAAATGATTTCTGCTTTTTAGCTTTCTGTATAACTGCGGACGAAACTCAAGTTCTCGTGACTTACATAAATTCCCAATCCACATTCACATTACTCGGATATTCTTGGGAATTAGACATTTCTTGTTTCACATTTTTGGTACTTAGAACATTTTTTTAATCCGTGTTCTGGGGACTTAGAGTAATCCGGTCCGCATTCAGGAGACTCGGAGTTTCAAGTCGTTTATATTCTAGTCCGCGCTTCGGGGACTTAGAGTACTCTGGTCCGTATTCAGGGGACTCGGAGATTCAAGTCGTTTATACTCTAGTCCGCACTCCAGGGACTTAGAGTACTCCGGTCCACATTCAGGGGACTCGGAGATTCAAGTCGTTTATACTCTAGTCCGCGCTCTGGGGACTTAGAGTACTCCGGTCCGCATTTAGGGGAATCAGAGATTCAAGTCGTTTATACTCTAGTTCGCGCTCCGGGGACTTAGAGTACTCCGGTCCGCATTCAGGGGACTCCGAGATTCAAGTCGTTTATACTCTAGTCCACGCTCCGGGGACTTAGAGTACTCCGGTCCACATTCAGGGGACTCAGAGATTCAAGTCGTTTATACTCTAGTCCGCGCTCCGGGGACTTAGAGTACTCCGGTCCGCATTCAGGGGACTCGGAGATTCAAGTCGTTTATACTCTAGTCCGCGCTCCGGGGACTTAGAGTACTCCGGTCCGCATTCAGGGGACTCGGAGATTCAAGTCATTTATACTCTAGTCCGCGCTCCGGGGACTTAGAGTACTCCGGTCCGCATTCAGGGGACTCGGAGATTCAAGTCGTTTATACTCTAGTCCGCACTCCGGGGATTTAGAGTACTCCGGTCCGCATTCAGGGGACTCGGAGATTCAAGTCGTTTATACTCTAGTCCGCGCTTCGGGGACTTAGAGTACTCCGGTCCGCATTCAAGGGACTCGGAAATTCAAGTCGTTTATACTCTAGTCCACGCTCTGGGGACTTAGAGTACTTCGGTCCGCATTCAGGGGACTCGGAGATTCAAGTCGTTTATACTCTAGTCCACGCTTCGGGGACTTAGAGTACTCCGGTCCGCATTCAGGGGACTCGGAGATTCAAGTCGTTTATACTCTAGTCCACGCTCCGGGGACTTAGAGTACTCCGGTCCGCATTCAGGGGATTTGGAGATTCAAGTCGTTTATACTCTAGTCCGCGCTCCGGGGACTTAGAGTACTCCGGTCCGCATTCAGGGGACTTGGAGATTCAAGTCGTTTATACTCTAGTCCGCGCTCCGGGGACTTAGAGTACTCCGGTCCGCATTCAGGGGACTTGGAGATTCAAGTCGTTTATACTCTAGTCCGCGTTCCGGGGACTTAGAGTACTCCGGTCCGCATTCAGGGGGCTTGGAGATTCAAGTCGTTTATACTCTAGTCCGCGCTCCGGGGACTTAGAGTACTCCGGTCCGCATTCGGGGGACTCGGAGATTCAAGTCGTTTATACTCTAGTCCGCACTCCGGGGATTTAGAGTACTCCGGTCCGCATTCAGGGGACTCGGAGATTCAAGTCGTTTATACTCTAGTCCGCGCTTCGGGGACTTAGAGTACTCCGGTCCGCATTCAGGGGACTCGGAGATTCAAGTCGTTTATACTCTAGTCCACGCTCTGGGGACTTAGAGTACTCCGGTCCGCATTCAGGGGACTCGGAGATTCAAGTCGTTTATACTCTAGTCCACGCTCCGGGGACTTAGAGTACTCCGGTCCGCATTCAGGGGACTCGGAGATTCAAGTCGTTTATACTCTAGTCCACGCTCCGGGGACTTAGAGTACTCCGGTCCGCATTCAGGGGACTTGGAGATTCAAGTCGTTTATACTCTAGTCCGCGCTCCGGGGACTTAGAGTACTCCGGTCCGCATTCAGGGGACTTGGAGATTCAAGTCGTTTATACTCTAGTCCGCGCTCCGGGGACTTAGAGTACTCCGGTCCGCATTCAGGGGACTTGGAGATTCAAGTAGTTTATACTCTAGTCCGCGCTCCGGGGACTTAGAGTACTCCGGTCCGCGTTCAGGGGACTTGGAGATTCAAGTCGTTTATACTCTAGTCCATGCTCCGGGTGTTGATACACGAAGATTTTGATCAATGACAATGTGCTTCAACAAAAAGGAAGAGATATATGCAAAATCAAAGGAAGATCGATGAAGACCAAAATATAAACATGAGTATGATTTTTATAGGTCTAAAGTCTAGATTATTTGTTAAAATCTATCCTCAAGAGATTTGCACGAACACTAAAACACATTCATAAAACTTCATTTTTATTCACACATTCACTGTGCATACCTTTATAGTTCAGTCGACTGAACAGGTATGGACAGTCGACTGAAACTGGCACACATTTACAAATATGCACAGTTTCAGTCGATTGAATTTCCTGCGCAGTCGACTGAAAGCATTCCTGAAAATTTTTCTTTATATTTTCAGTCGACTGAATTTCCTGCTCAGTCGACTGAATTTGTAACTGCGAATTTTTTCTGAAAGGACACCTTCTTCCTCCCAAGAGTTGCAACCATTCTCCAATGGAAATGGAAGCATCTCTTGCCTGCACCTCTAGCAAACAAATGCATCTCTTCTCCATATATAAATACATGGTTTTAACATTTGCAAATCACTAATTCTAATTGCTTTAATCTTTCTATTTTCTTGAACATACTTTCAGATTTCTAAAGTTTCAAAAGCAATCACAAACCACTTCCATTGCTTGAATATCTGTTTTAACTATAACACCTTTTGATTCATAGCAATTCACATTTCCTAAATCTTCACAAACACTTTGTATACTCTCGAGGATAAGATTATAGGAAAGTTGTACTCAATTTGACTCATTAGTGTTATCAAGAACACAACAAGTCAGAAATACTTTTAGTATCTAGTTGAAGTCCTCTTCGGTAGTTGAGGCAAGAAATCCCGTTCGGTTGTTCGGGTAAGTTGTAAACCTATTCCTTCGGGTTAAGTGAGGGCTGTTGGTTAGTTGAATTCCTAAGAGGAGCTTAGGGACTGGACGTAGGACAAGAGGTCTGAACCAGTATAAAGTTTTGGTGTCTACTTTACTTATTGCATATTACTATCTACCTAGACCATTTCATTATTCCATATTATACGATCCTACCGCATAGACTCTTTCAATTGATATCAGAGCAAGGCCGTCCTATAACCATAACACCGTTATTTGACATATTGATAATATGGAAAACAACATAAGCACAACATCTACCTATAACTCTACATTTGCGGAAGGACAATCTACTCAAAGACCCCCTCTATTCAATGGACTAAACTATAATTATTGGGCTACAAGGATGAGGATTTATATGCAAGCAACAAGTTTTGAAGCCTGGAATGCAACACAAGCAAAACTCGTTGTACCCATAATGGAATATTCTACATGGACGCAAGCTCAGAAGAATGAAGTTAGTGCAAATGCCAAAGCTATGAATATGCTATTTTGTGCTTTGGACAGAAATGAATTCAATCGTGTTAGCATTTGTACTACTGCACATCAGATATGGAGTACACTTAAAACCATACATGAAGGCACAAACAAGGTTAAACAAACAAAGATCTCCATGTTAAAGAACCAGTTCCAAAACTTTAGAATGCGACAGAATGAATCCATCAATGACATGTACTCGAGGTTTCAAGACATTCATCATGCCTTAATAGGACAAGGAGAAAAATACATGGATTTTGATATTGTATCTAAAGTTCTAAATTCACTCACTGATGAATGGGAGAGAAAAGTCTTAGCAATCGAAGAAGCAAATGATCTATCTACAATGAAACCAGAAGAATTAATTGGAAATCTTTTGTCATATGAAGTAAATATGCAAGCTAAGAAAGATCAAGCACAAGAAAGAAAAAAATGTAGCTTTTCATGCGGAAAAGGAAGAATCAGAGTCTGAAGATGAGGATTTAGCATTTATAGCCAAAATTTTCAAGAAATTCTTAAGATATAGAAAAGAAAATAAAAACGGATTCAAAAAGAATTTCTTGAACAAACCTTCATCCTCGAATATAGAATGCTTCAACTGTCACAAGAAAGGTCACATGCAAAAAGATTGTCCAGAGCAAAAGAATGAGAATCAAAACAAAAACAAGAAAGAAAAATTCAAAAAGAAGGCATTCTCCTTAACATGGGATGATTCAGATTCATCTTCATTTGAAAGTGAAAATAATAGCAACAATGAACAAGCGAATGTATGCTTTATGGCTCAAGAATCTGAGGTTACTAATTTAACTTTCGACGATTTAATTGATGTAAATACTGAACTATTGAGTACAATAAAAAAATCTTAAAAAGAAACTTAAGGAAACTCGTGAAAATCAGAACAAAGCTGAGTTTGAAAGGGATATGTTAAAAGATGAAAAGAAAATTCTAGAAGAAGAACTTGAAAAAGTTCAAGAGTCTCTTTCAAATTCGGAAACTCAATTATCTCTTTTAAGTCAAGAAATTGAAAATCAAAAGACAAAAAATGATATAATTCTTTCTGAAAATCACGAGTTAAAAACTCAGAATAAACAAGTTGAGCTAGAAAATAATAGTCTTCAAGTTAGACTAGATAACATCACTAAAAATGTTTCTAACTTTAACAAAGGAAGAGAAAATTTATCTAAGATTTTAGAAAATTCTCAATCTTCCTCGAATAAACATGGATTAGGATATAAAAAGGAACCAAAAATTCCTAAAAAGATAAATACAAATATTAAGAGGAATATTGATTCAAAACAACAATTGTTATTAAGAAAACATATTAGAACAAAAGAAGAAACTAATATAGTTAAAATTTGGGTTCCAAAGACTAACAATATTTTGATTAGGAATAAATATATCAAAGCATTTATGGATAGTGTTCATAATAATAAAAATTATATTTATAAAAAGGATACTGAACCAAATTGGGTTTGGTTTCCTAAGTTCTAACTTTTAGGACCCTATTGAAAGGTGGGTACCAATAATTTTGTATTTATTTTCAGGTCCCACTCAAAAAGAAGAAATGGATACTTGACAGTGGTTGCTCAAAACACATGACCGGCGACAAAGATATGCTTACAAACATCACATACTTTGATGGTGGCTCGGTTACCTTCGGAGACAATTCAAAAGGCTATATCATTGGCAAAGGAGATGTGAGCAATTACGGTACATCAAATTTACCTTTTATTAAAAATGTTTCATTAGTTAAAAATCTAAAACATAATCTTCTAAGCATAAGTCAACTTTGTGACAAAGTCTTTAAAATAACTTTTTCGGAAAATAAATGTAGTATTTTTGATCAAAATCAAAATCTTGTTTTTGAGGGAAATAGAGATAGGAATATTTATGTTTTAAATATGAAAATTAATCATAATACAAATATGTGTTTACTAGCCAAAGATAATGATCCTTGGTTGTGGCACAAAAGATTTTGTCATATTAATTTCAAAACTATTAGAAAACTTTCTAAAAATGAATTAGTAAGAGGTTTACCTAAGATAAACTTTAAGATAAAAAATCTTTGTGATGATTGTCAAATAGGAAAATTAACAAAATCATCTTTCAAATCTAAGAAAAATATTTCAACTTTACAACCACTAGAATTACTTCATATGGATCTTTTCGGACCAACACAAGTTCAATCCATTAATCATAATCGATATGTATTTGTAATAGTTGATGATTTTTCAAGATATACATGGACCATTTTTATGAAAAATAAAAGTGATACATTTGAGCACTTTAAAACATTTGTCAAAAGAATTCAAAGCACTAAAGATCTGAAAATTAAGAATATACGAAGTGATCATGGTGGCGAATTCGAAAATGAAGCTTTTGAATCCTTCTGTAAAAAGAAAGGAATAAATCATAACTTTTAATTTCCTAGAACTCCTCAACAAAATGGAGTAGTAGAAAGAAAGAATAGAACATTACAAGAATGTGCAAGAACATTATTAAATGGAAGCCTTCTACCAAAACATTTTTGGGCAGATGCCGTAGCTACTGCATGTTATGTATTAAATCGTATTTCTATTCGACCATTAACTAAAAATACTTCATATGAACTTTTTAACAATAGAAAACCAAATATCTCTTATTTTAAAATATTTGGATCAAAATGTTTTATTTTAAATACAAAAGACCAACTAGGAAAATTCGATCCAAAAGCTGATAAAGGAATTTTTGTAGGATACTCAGAACGAAGTAAGGCATATCGAGTTTTTAATAAACGAACAAATATAATCGAAGAAACTTTACATGTATCTTTTGATGAAAACTTTAATAAAAACTTGAGTATAAAGGATGATGATGAATTTATAATAAATACAGACAATACAAATCTTGAAAATATAAATAATACCGAACTTAGATATCCACCTAGAATCTTACGAGATCACCCTGTACAAAACATAATCGGTGAAATTGGTTCTCAAGTTAAAACTAGAAGTCAGCTAAACCAAATGGGACATGTTGCTTTTATTTCTACATTAGAACCTAAAAATCCTAAAGAAGCATCAACAGATGATTTCTGGATTGTTGCTATGCAAGAAGAATTAAATCAATTCGAACGTAACGATGTTTGGGATTTAGTTCCTCGTCCTAATAATCAATCTGTTATAGGAACAAAATGGGTTTACAAAAATAAAGTAGACGAACAAGGAAATATAACTAGGAATAAAGCTAGACTAGTAGCACAAGGATATAATCAAGAAGAACGTATCGACTTTGAAGAAACATTTGCTCCCGTTGCAAGACTTGAAGCAATACGTATTCTATTAGCCTTCGCTTGTTTTCACAATTTTAAACTTTATCAAATGGATGTTAAAAGTGCTTTTCTAAATGGTTTTATAAAAGAAAATGTGTACGTAGAACAACCCCCTTTATTCATACACGAAAAATATCTGGATCATGTATATAAATTAAAGAAAGCCCTATATGGTCTTAAACAAGCACCTCGTGCTTGGTATGAGAGACTTAAAAGCTATTTACTAGATTCGGGATTTCAAATCGGAAAAGTAGATCAAACTCTATTCATTAAAAACACTACAATGACATTCTAATAATTCAAATATATGTAGATGACATTATATTTGGTTCAACTAATGAAAACTTATGTAAAGAATTTTCAAATATAATGACTAAAGAGTTCGAAATGTCACACATGGGAGAATTATCTTATTTTCTCGGGTTACAAATTAAACAATTAACAAATGGAATTTTCTTAAATCAAGAAAAATATTGTGCTAATCTAATTAAACGTTTTGGAATGGAAAACACTTCTGGAAAGCCTACTCCTATGAGTACCACAACTCATCTCGATCGAGATGAAAATGGCAAAAGTATAGATCAAAAATTGTTTAGAAGTATGATAGGTTCCTTATTTTACTTAACCGCTAGTAGACCAGACATAATGATGAGTGTATGTTTATATGCACGATTTCAATCTAATCCTAAAGAATCACATTTAAGAGCGGTAAAACGAATTATACGATATCTTAGCAATACTAAGGATTTTGGTCTTTTCTATCCAAAAGAGTGTCCATTTGAGTTAGTATCATTCAGTGATGCTGATTTTGGTGGATCTCGAACAGATAGAAAAAGTACAAGTGGTACGTGCCATTTCATTGGAAAATCACCTGTATCCTGGTTTAGTAAGGAACAAAATTGTGTCTCGCTTTCAACCTGTGAAGCAGAGTATATATCAGCCGCTTTAGCTTGCACTCAAGTTATCTACATGCAACAAACACTTAAGGATTTTAATATAAATTTAACAAACTCTACAATATATTGTGATAATACAAGTACAATAAATTTATCTAAAAATCCGGTTAATCACTCTCGTACAAAACATATAGATATTCGTCATCACTTTCTACGTGACAATATCGAAAAAGGAATCATAAATTTAGAACATATTTCTACCGAAAATCAGATTGCCGATATATTTACTAAACCTTTATTAGAAAACTCATTTATAAAATTGCGATGAGAATTAGGAATAATATCTTTTAAAGATATTTTTATAGGAAATATTATAAAAATATATAAACTCAGTCGACTAAATAACTCTGCCCAGTCGACTGAATAACAAAAACAAAATTATTCAATATATATATTTCTATTCAGCTACCTAATACATAATAGATTAAAGGATGTCTCTAATCCATCCATTTCTAACCAATGCTTTTAATCCAATAAAACAATGATTGGTTCTAAAACCTTATTAATTTTCCACCACATTTTTTTAGCATTTTTATACTATAAATATACGTTTATACATATATTTATTTTCAAAAGAATTACAAAGTTTGAAAATTCTATATAAAAATGTCTTACGACAGCTCAAACTCTCATATCAACATCACCTCCTCAGTCGAAAACACTCCTACATCACCAAAACTTCCAACGCCAACACCAAAGCATAAACCAGTGTATAAATGGGAAAACTATCGCACTGGTTACACACCGGAATCAAAGAAGGCAAAACGTGGACTTTTTACCTCCCCTGATACAAAAAGAAAGATTGACGAGATTCATCATTTTCAACAACAACAAATTAATCTCCAACGAGAATTATATTTTCAACAGAAAGTAATGGCAAGACGACTAAGCTTTCTTGAGAAAATTGGTTTACATTTTTGTAGCTCAAAGAAAAATGAGGTGAGCGAGCCCCTACCTCGACCAAGTAGTGTGTTCGATCCATCTTCATCTTACCATACACCGACTTATCCCTTGAATCCTTGGATGTCCCCAAAGACTCCTCAGTATACTCCAAATTCATGGGATATAACCTATGAGAAGAATGAAGAAAAAAAGACTCCAAGTCCATCCCCGAAGAAATAGTCAATTTTAATATATTTTCATGATGTTACATCTATATAATTGTAACTATTTCTTTTAAATAAATTGTTTACTTTAAAAAATTAGAAGAAACAACAAAAATGCATGTTTCAGTCGATTGAAACTCACTGCTCAGTCGACTGAACTTAAGAGAAAAACAAAATTTACAAAGCTCAGTCGACTGGAACCATCTGCACAGTCGACTAAAATTTCAACAGAAAATTTCAGCTAAAAATTCAGTCGACTAAATATACTGTTCAGTCGACTGAATCTAACACAGAAAAATTTCGTCCTTTGATTCAGTCGACTGAACAGACTATTCAGTCGACTGAACGCCAATTCCCAGACAGTTTTTTCTTTTTTAACCACCAGATTTTTACCTACCCATTCATTTTTTTACCTACAACAACATCTTCTTCCCCAATTAGTTTCAAAACTCTAGCTCTCGAATTGCTCCAATCTCACTCAAATTATATACAAATGGCCCCAAAGAGATCTAGAGCTTCTTCTTCTTCATCCTCCGAGCCAATTGATGCTCAAATAGCACAATGGCTTTACGATGGAGTAGCTGTCACTAGGTGGAATAAGATGAAGAATTCTCGTATCTTCGAACATTCTTTTGTTGATTTTCAAAGCCTTCAGACATACAACATCCAAGCATTAACGGATCAAGCAGGTCTAACTTCTCTCTTGGATTTAAAAAGAAACGACCATGCAATAAATCATATCATGGTAAAATTATTTTATGCTAACCTTAATCTTGTACACCAAACTCCAAGAAATCCAAATGATAGTGTTTGGAGTTTGGTATGTGGAAAGAAAGTTTGGTTCTCCCTCGACCGCATTTCACACATTTTAGGTTCTCCAAACTTTGGTAGCAAGCTTGAAGAAATAGACTTTAACCCTCGTATTCGTGACAACATCAATCATCAATTTTTGGATGATAACATCAACATCGGGGATCTTAAATCCACTTCCTTACGTCCTAGAGCAAGAATTCTCCACAAAGCTCTTATGAGAACAATCACCCCAAGAACGGGTTCATATGAACTTGTATACCCTAACAACTATCGCGCACTCTATGCACTTTGGGGTAATTATCAAGTTAATTGGGTTCAATTGATTCTTGATGAATTCCTTACGTTTAATAATGGCAAAATGAGGACAATCTATTTTGGTGAGTATATCATGCGATTACTTCTCAATGTTGATACGCCATTATCTGAGTCCGAGAATACAATGGTGCACCAAATAAACCATCGAACCATAAGCCTAATGCAACTTCCGGCAAGACCTCCTCGCATTATATCTCTTGCCGAATGGGAAGCTAGACATCAAGAACAACATCAACCTCCTCCACCTCAACAAGAAGAACCTTTAGACCAAGATTATGAAATTCGTATCATTGAGCCAGGTTATACTTCCACCAATCAATCATTGGGGATCTTATCAAGGAATCAACAAATTCTTGATAATCGTCTCAAGAAGGTAGATCACAAGCTTGATAAAATTAAAGGATTCTTCAACAAGTTATGGAATGCCATATCATGCTCAAGCTCCACTACTGCTTCAACATCACTTGGCAAACGTCCGACACCAACTTTCACTTGGACATCATCCGAAGAGCATACAAGCAGCAGTACAAGCGGAACAAGTGGTGGCCAAGTAGGAAGAGCTTATAGACCACCCACAGGTGGACCTGTTATTCGAGAACCTGAAGGAGATCGTGAAGGCTCTTACGATTGGGATAAAGATCAGTAATTTTTTTTATGGTTTGTTGTTATATGTTTTAACTTGTTTAAATCGTGCATCTATGCTACTTATGCAACTTTTTTATTGACTATGTTATTCTCTGATAATCTTAGAATTCTATTGTTCAGTGATTGTTTTTATACTATACATCTATGATTATTACTTCCTTTTTGTCGATGACAAAGGGGGAGAAATCTATGCAGCTAACTTTGTTTTGTAGGAAAGATAAGTGCATACATTCAGGGGGAGAAAATTAGTAAATACATCTCTATAACACATTAGTGTTGTCATCAATCAAAAAGGGGGAGAATATTGATACACGAAGATTTTGATCAATGACAATGTGCTTCAACAAAAAGGAAGAGATATATGCAAAATCAGAGGAAGATCGATGAAGACCAAAATATAAACATGAGTATGATTTTTATAGGTCTAAAGTCTAGATTATTTGTTAAAATCTATCCTCAAGAGATTTGCACGAACACTAAAACACATTCATAAAACTTCATTTTTATTCACACATTCACTGTGCATACCTTTATAGTTCAGTCGACTGAACAGGTATGGACAGTCGATTGAAACTGGCACACATTTACAAATATGCACAGTTTCAGTCGACTGAATTTCCTGCGTAGTCGACTGAAAGCATTCCTGAAAATTTTTCTTTATATTTTCAGTCGACTGAATTTCCTGCTCAGTCGACTGAATTTGTAACTGCGAATTTTTTCTAAAAGGACACCTTCTTCCTCCCAAGAGTTGCAACCATTCTCCAATGGAAATGGAAGCATCTCTTGCCTGCACCTCTAGAAAACAAATGCATCTCTTCTCCACATATAAATACATGGTTTTAACATTTGCAAATCACTAATTCTAATTGCTTTAATCTTTCTATTTTCTTGAACATACTTTCAGATTTCTAAAGTTTCAAAAGCAATCACAAACCACTTCAATTGCTTGAATCTCTGTTTTAACTATAACACCTTTTGATTCATAGCAATTCACATTTCCTAAATCTTCACAAACACTTTGTATACTCTCGAGGATAAGATTATAGGAAAGTTGTACTCAATTTGACTCATTAGTGTTATCAAGAACACAACAAGTCAGAAATACTTTTAGTATCTAGTTGAAGTCCTCTTCGGTAGTTGAGGCAAGAAATCCCGTTCGGTTGTTCGGGTAAGTTGTAAACCTATTCCTCCGGGTTAAGTGAGGGCTATTGGTTAGTTGAATTCCTAAGAGGAGCTTAGGGACTGGACGTAGGACAAGAGGTCTGAACCAGTGTAAAGTCTTGGTGTCTACTTTACTTATTGCATATTACTATCTACCTAGACCATTTCATTATTCCATATTATACGATCCTACCACATAGACTCTTTCACCGGGGACTTAGAGTACTCCGGTCCGCATTCAGGGGACTTGGAGATTCAAGTCGTTTATACTCTAGTCCACGCTCCGGGGACTTAGAGTACTCCGGTCCTCATTCAGGGGACTCGGAGATTCAAGTTGTTTATACTCTAGTCCGCGCTCCGGGGACTTAGAGTACTCCGGTCCGCATTCAGGGGACTCGGAGATTCAAGTCGTTTATACTCTAGTCCATGCTCCGGGGACTTAGAGTACTCCGGTCCGCATTCAGGGGACTCGGAGATTCAAGTCGTTTATACTCTAGTCCGCGCTCCGGGGACTTAGAGTACTCCGGTCCGCATTCAGGGGACTCGGAGATTCAAGTCGTTTATACTCTAGTCCGCGCTCCGGGGACATAGAGTACTCCGGCCGCATTTAGGGGACTCAGAGATTCAAGTTGTTTATACTCTAGTCCATGCTCCGGGGACTTAGAGTACTCCGGTCCGCATTCAGGGGACTCGGAGATTCAAGTCGTTTATACTCTAGTCCGCGCTCCGGGGACTTAGAGTACTCCGGTCTGCATTCAGGGGACTCGGAGATTCAAGTCGTTTATACTCTAGTCCGCGCTCCGGGGACTTAGAGTACTCCGGTCCGCATTCAGGGGACTCGGAGTTTCAAGTCGTTTATACTCTAGTCCGCGCTCCGGGGACTTAGAGTACTCCGGTCTGCATTCAGGGGACTCGGAGATTCAAACCGTTTATGCGAGTTCGTACGTCAGGTAGAATAATGCAACTTCAGTTGTTTGTCACCGGACTATAAGGTTCAGAAACATCAATAATTCATAGAAAGGATGGCTTCAAGCCTTTATTAACGAGAACAAACTAAATCTTCCGATTACATGCTAAAAAGGAAACTAAGAATCAATGGAATAAAAACATACGAGAAACAATTGCACCTAAAACAGGAAAGAAACAGGCTAAATATAATAACGTTGCAAATGTTCACTGTTCCACGCTCGGGGGAGTGTCACGCCATCAACGGTCGGTAGCTTGAAAGTTCCTTCTCCAAGCTTCCGTTCAACGACATATGGACCTTCCCAGTTGGGATTCATACGTGATGGTACCGGGAAAACTCATTTCAAAACGAGATCACCCACATCAAAGATTCTTGGGCGGACTTTTTCGTTGTAATATCGCTTGACTCGGTGCATATATGCTGCCGCCCTTAATTCAGCTTCTTCACGTTTTTCATCAACGCAGTCCAGTGATTCCAACAAGAGATCCTGATTCGTCTTAGGATCGTAATGTGTCACCCGATGTGATGGAACTTCAAGCTCCACGGGTATAACAGCTTCCGAGCCGTATGCCAATGCGAATGGAGTGTGGCCAGTCGTGGACTTGTGGGTAGTTCTATAAGCCCATAGCGCTGTTGGGAGTTCATCTACCCACTTGCCTCCAGCCTTTTCCAAACGCTTCTTCAATATGGACTTGATTATTTTGTTTACGGCTTCAACTTGTCCATTAGCCTTTGGATGAGCAACGGCGGTGAACTTTTTCTCAATGCCGTACTTTAAACAGAAATCTTTGAATTCTCTACTTTCAAATTGAGTTCCGTTGTCCGTAATGATGGTTCGCGGGAGGCCAAAGCGGCATATAATGTTTCGTACAACGAAATTAATGACCTTCTTGGAGGTGATTGTGGCCAAAGACTCTGCCTCGGCCCATTTCGTGAAGTAGTCGACCGCAACTATCACGTATTTTGCACCACCTTTGGATATAGGCAAAGAACCGATTATGTCGATTCCCCAGATTGCAAACGGCTATGGACTAACCATTTGCGTGAGTTCCGTCGGTGGAGCTCTCGGGATTTTTGCGTATCTTTGACACTTGTCACATTTTCTTACATAGTCTGCAGCATCCCGATTCACAGTTGGCCAATAGTATCTGTAGCGGAGGATCTTTTTTGCTAGTGTTTGCCCTCCAGTATGGTCGCCACATTCTCCTTTGTGAACCTCCTCCAAGACCCTCTTTGCCTCATCACGGGCAATGCACCGGAGTAAAGGGACCGAGAATCCTCTCTGATACATTACTCCTCCCTGCATCACATATCGCGTGGCTTTGCGAATGACTTGTCGTCTTTCGCTTCTTCTTTCGGGCAAAGTCCCGTTTAGCAGGTATTGTTTTAATGGGGTCATCCACGACTCCTTCTCGATTTTTGTTTCCAACACAAAATCGACTTCCATCACATCTATGCTTGGAGCATGTAAGGTTTCGACGGGAACTAATCCCATTTGCTGCGCATCGCCAGTGCTTGCGAATTTGGCCAACGAGTCGGCTTCCTTGTTCTGTTCACGCGGGACATGCGAAATGTCATAATGTTCGAAGTTCTCCAATAGTTCCTGATCCAGAGCGAGGTATGGAGCAAGCTTTTGTCCCCTTGCTTGGTAGTCTCCTCGCACTTGGTACACCACCAGCTGCGAGTCACAAAAGATTTCAACTGATTTTACCCCGAGTTCTCCAACGAGCTTTAAACCAACAATCAATGCTTCATATTCTACTTCATTATTCGTAGCCAGGAAATTGAGCTTCAAAGCATAACAAATTGATCGATTTTCTGGAGTCACAAGGACTACACCAGTCCTAGAGCAACGGTCATTTGACGCCCCATCGGTGTACAATTTCCATTGAATGAGAGGAATGACACTGTGACCATCTAGTTCGTCTGGTACAGTAAACTCAGCGATGAAATCTGCTAATGCTTGCCCTTGTATGGCTCTTCGTAGCAGGTAGGTAATATCGAACTGACTCAATTCGATATTCCATTTTAACATCCTTCCAGAAGTTTCTGGTCGTTGGAGTACCTGTCGTAAGGGCTGATCGGTATAAATACCGACTGAGTGTGCTTGAAAGTATGGACGCAGCTTGCGTGATGCAATCACCAAGCAATAGGCCAATTTCTCAATTTTAGGGTAATTCCTCTCTGCCCCCGTCAAACGTTTACTAACATAATACACCGGCTTTTGAACTCGGTCCTCCTTATGGACCAAAGCCGCACTTATAACATGCGGGGATACGGCCAAGTATACATACAACATCTCGTGGTCTACTGGTTTCGACAGCACTGGAGGACTCTCCAAATGCCTCACCAGATCTCGGAACGCTTCCTCACAGCTGGATGTCCATTCGAAATTCCTCTTTCCTTTCTTTATTATATCAAAGAAGGGAATGCACTTGTCTGTGGCTCTGGATATAAATCAACTCAGCGCAGCCACCTTTCCATTCAAGCTTTGTACCTGTTCTATAGTTCTGGGCACTTGTACATCTCGAATAGCTTGAATCTTTTCCGGGTTAGCTTCAATTCCCCTGGCATTAACAATGAATCCCAAAAACTTCCCTGACGCAACGCCGAAGGAACACTTCAGAGGGTTGATCTTCATCCCATAATATTTGAGTATACCGAACATCTCTGCTAAGTCTCGAATGTGGTCGTTTGACTGTCGTGACTTCACGAGCATGTCATCCACATAGACTTCCATTGTTCTACCAATCTGATCTTTGAACATTCGATTCACCAAACGATGATAGGTCATTCCCGCGTTTTTCAATCCAAAAGGCATTACTACATAGCAATATAGCCCATTGTCTGTGACGAAACTGGTGTGCTCCTGGTCCGGAATATGCATCAGGATCTGATTGTATCCCAAGTACGCATCCATGAATAACAACAACTCATGTCCTGCAGTGGAGTCGACCAACTGATCAATCCTAGGTAATGGGAAACTGTCCTTGGGGCATGCCTTGTTCAAATCGGAATAATCTACGCAAGTTCTCCATTTCCCGTTTGCCTTTTTCACCAGCATGGGGTTTGATACCCATTCAGGGTAGAGGGCGTCGCGAACGAACCCATTGGCTTTGAGTTTGTCCACCTCCTCTCTGAGAGCAGCGGACCTCTCTGAGTCCATTCCTCTCCTCTTTTGTTTAACTGGGACGTACTTCGGGTCTATGTTCAACATATGACTCGTAATAGCGGGAGAAATCCCACACATGTCGGAATGTGTCCAAGCGAAAACATCGAGATTCGCTCGGAGGAAATCACTAAGGTCTTCAGTCATTGAGGGGCTGAGTTGTGATCCAATCTTCAGTACCCGCGATGGATCGTCTCGGCTGACTGAAATGTCAATCATCAGTTCAGCCGGTGCTGCTTTTTCTTCCCTGGGTTCCTCATCGTCGTCTCTCGGATCTATGTCTCTGTAGATCCGAGAATTTTGCCCGAGCCAGGGCTCGGGCATTATTTGTCAATTGTCGGTATTCTGGATGCGGACAGAATTGTCCGCAACCTTTCCTTTCTCTCTTCGCTGGGCCTCTCGGAGCTCAGCCACATAACATGCATGATCGATCGCCTGGTCGCCGTGAACAACACCTACTCCTTTGTCAGTCAGGAACTTCAAAGTCAAACACCACGGGGCCAATGCTGCCCTAAACTCAGCCAGGGTCGGTCGGCCCAAAAACACATTGTATGGAGAATCTACATCCAAAACTACGAAAGGTAGGATTCGCACCCTCCTACGTTCACCTTGTCCCAGTTCAACTGGCAACTCAACATACCCCACTACATCGGTTGCTGCGCCATTAAAGCCATGTATACGAGCTTTAGATGGCTTCAAATCCTTCGTCTCCATCTTCATCTGGTCATAAGCCTTCTTGAAGATGATATTGACAAAACTTCCACAATCAATCAAAATTCTTTTCACAAAAGCCGGCCCGATTGTCACATATATGACCATCGGGTCAATGGTAGGAGCCTCCACCTGGTGAGCATCTCTGCTCCTGAATACTATATCGTCCGTCATCATGCACAACTGTTTAGCAGAGGTCCCATCCTCTACGTTGGAACAACACTCAAAATCTGCATGCCTCAGGGAATTAGCATACCGCTCCATTTCTTGCCAGTTCTTACCTGCAGGGTGAGGTCCGCCGATGATCGTGTTTATGACTAGTCTGCCCACGGTCCGAGCAGGCTCCTCGGGGTGACGTGGAGCGGGTGCACGACCGAGATTTGACGTTCCCTGTCCACCTTCCTGCGGATTCTTTACAAACTCCTGTAGCTTTTTCTGCCTAATCAACTTCTCTATAGCGTCGTGTAGGTGTCTACACTCTTCAGTATTGTGCCCATAAGTCTCATGAAAACGGCAATACTTCCCGGTCCGCTTTTGTTCTTCGGTTGACTCCTTTGGACGTGGCTTTCTATACTGAAAGGTATTGCAGGTTGATAGGTAAATGTTCTCAAGAGATGCTTTCAGCGGGGTGTACTCGTTGTAGGTTGGAATTCTCGGCTTCCATTTCCCCACTTCTCCCTTCTTCCCCTAATTTCTTCCTCCAGATTCCTTAGATTGCCCGGGCTTGTTCTGGACATTGACCTGAACCTTCCTCGAGCTATCTCCGGACTGCTTCACAGCAATGTTGCTTTTCACGGACTCCTGAATAGGCCCCGGTGCCTTATCTCGCCTTATCCACCTGGCTTCCTCTCTTCTTATGAACTAATGTGCCTTTGAGTAAAAACGTTCTAGCGTAGTCGGAGGTTTTCCTGCCAGCCAATCTTTAAACTCTGAATCCGGATCCACACCTCGCATCACAGCCTTAGGAATTGCATGATCATTGGGATTACTGACTTCAGTAGCCGCAACATGGAATCTCTGTAAATACTCCTTCAATGACTCCCTAGGAGCTTGGATTACGCTTGGACTTGATAGAGACATCACGTCCTTTGGACGAGTAGTATGTATCCTGAACTGTTCTATAAATTTCTTTGCCAACTCCTCGAAACTGGATACGGACCGCGGAGGAAGTCGGGTGAACCACATGGTAGCGATCCCAGATAGAGTTATTGGAAAGCACCTGCACTTGGTTGCATCATTCGCTCTAGCTGAATCCATCATCCATTCGTACCTCATCACATGCTGCCTGGGATCAGTCTTTCCTTCATAAGCCGGGATAGTTGGCATGATGAACTTCCTAGGGTACTCAGCCTATAGAACAATGTCTGTGAACGGAGTATGACTTCTGGACACTCCCCAATCATCATTTGATAAGCCATGATTCTCTTTCATCAACTGTCTGATCATAGCTGTCAGGTATGGGGTTTGTATGGAAGGTGGAAGGTTGGAGTCTGTCCTACGGGATTGATCAGGCTGATGCCTCCTCTGCTGATGATCTGCCAAATGTGCATCTTGAGGTTCGCGTCCAGCCTCCACCTACACTCCAGCTCCTAAGTTTCCAGCTCCTGCTCGGTCACAGTCTCCGAGGTGTAAATGGTCTCCAACTGTTCGAACAGCAGCACCTGCCTGTGTAGTTTCAGTCTTGCGGCGTCTACGCTTGGGAGGTTCATCGGACGAAGTCGAGCTGTCAGATGAAGAGTAAGGTGCTGGACTGTCCCCAGCATTCTGATGCTTTTGTTGAGTGAGCTGTGTCATGAGGTTGGCGTTAGCTTGCATCTGCTCTCCAAGTTGTCTCTTACTTTCCCTGAGCTCTCTCATCAAGTCGTTGAACTCTATTATGGTGACAACTTGCATTTGGTCCTAGGCGGTAGTCCCTGCACCTAGATTTGCTTGCTGATTGCTAGGCCATGCTTGTTGTATGCTAGCAGTCTCATGGGCGTCCGCCTTATGAGAGGCTGATCTGGTACGTGGTCTTCCCATTGTAGAGTTATTGGTAAGAACTCTGATTAGAATCAACGGACGTCTTATGAATGACTCGGATCTCCTTCGGGGGATTTATTCAATCCAGTAGCTTCAAAGCAGATCCTTATGGCCTGAGAATTTGATTCTCAGTGAAAGCACCAAAGTGTTAGCACCAAAATTGGTCACTAACCTCGTTGAGAAAGATTATGTAGAGAGATAAATGAAGAAAGTAAATTTAAACAGAGAACAATATGCTAAATTGAATGCAAAGACGAGAACACATGATTTATAGTGGTTCGGCGTAACTGCCTACGTCCACTTTGAAGTTAATCTTTTATTGCTTTACTTGTTAACTGATTACAGATACAATCCGTACACCAACTACTCGAATACAGTTACTAAGTAAAAAGAACGAGTCTTGAAAGCGATAGAGTCTCCCCAGTGTTCTCGAAAAAAGGTCCTTTTCACTGTGCCCCTGCCTCTCTATTTATAGACAAAGATGGGTTGGACTTCCCTGGTGGGCCTGGCAGCTAAATACCTCGGCCCAAAAAGAGTGAGCTCTGTGTGCCGAACCATAGATGCCGGACGATGTGATGCCGAACGATATCGTCATGCCGAACGAAGTGATGCCGAACTATATCGTCATGCCGAACGAAGTGATGTGCTGAGTGGAGAGTGCAGGCCGAGCAATAGTCAAATCTGGTCGAGATCGGATGAATGCCGAACACCTCTGGATGTCGAACATCCCTAGATGCCGAACAACTCTGAATGCCGAACAATCTCGAATGCCGATCGAGATTTATGCCGAACGAGGTTGAGTGCCGAACGAGGTGTGGATGCCGAGCAGTATGGAGTGCCGAATGAGGTGTGGATGCCGAGCAGCATGGAGTGCCGAATGACTCTGCCATGCCGGATGGTCCATGTATGCTGAATGCTCTATGTATGCCAAACACTCTCGGATGTCGAACGATCCATGTATGTCGGATGCTCTTTGAGTGCCGAACGTTCCTGAATACCGAACGCTCCTTGATGCCGAACGGACATAGATGCCGAACATCACTTAATGCCGGACGATATACAATACCGAACAACTCTTAATGCCGAATGGTATGCAAGTGCCGAGTGCCGAGTGCCTAGTTGCCTGGTCAAATCTTCAGGTAACAGATAGTGCCATATCCATATTCATATTCGAAATCATTTTCGGATATCGGATATCCACCTCCACGGATACGGACGGATATTAGATAATTATCTTATGCGCTAACAATCGACAAATTGAGAAATATAAATAGAAAATTTTGGTTAAGCATAATTTTTTTCAATCCCGTTAGTTGTAATAGTGTAAAATATAAACAAATATGATGATAAAAAATAGTTTTGAGCAATTAATATGTTTAAATGCATATAATACA
This sequence comes from Allium fistulosum, assembly GCA_030737815.1. Classification (NCBI taxonomy): domain Eukaryota; kingdom Viridiplantae; phylum Streptophyta; class Magnoliopsida; order Asparagales; family Amaryllidaceae; genus Allium; species Allium fistulosum. Next base: position 97,616,939 of record CM060906.1, on the reverse strand, counting down.
AACTATAGGCTTTAAAAAAACAAACACATGTCATTCATTGTAGTAAAATACACAAAATATAAACTATAATCTTGATAAAAACTGGACGGATAATTTTCAGATGTTGATACCTTCTTATCCGCATCCGCATCCATTTTTTCGAATATCGGGTATTTATCTGCTTTTTGGATGCGGACGGATTTTGGATTTTTTGGGTATCCATTGACAGGCCTAGAAGCGCCTTGTCTACATCTATATGGTCCAATAGCTTTTCTCTCTAGTAGTCATCCAAACCAATAATGAATTTCTCATTCTTTCTCAATGGAGTGTCGACGAACAACATCCTATACTTAGATAAAGCATCAAATTCTGCCATATATTCAGAAACTGCCATCTCTCCCTGCTTGAGATCAGCAAATTTTCTCAACAGAACCGAATTCTGACCAGACAAAATTAAGCTTTTCCTCGAACCTTGCCTTGAACTGATCCTCTAGAGTAGCAATAGTAATAGCATTCCACCATTTCATGGCTCGACCCTGTAGCTGTCTCGAGGCCAACTTCCTTTTCATAGCATCTTCCATTTCCATATCACCTAAGATGCACTTACAGGTATCCAACCAATCTGGCACTTCTATGGTTGACTCGGTCCCTTGGAATGACTTCCCTCCAAGAGTAGAAAAATCTTTCTTCAGCTTGATGAAATCAGCCCTAGTCACTTGCACGGGAGCACCTCCACCCATCACCACTCTAGGAGCATTTCTTATCATACTAGCCATCATAGCATTGAACATGTCTTGGATATTAGGTATAGCAGCTCCTGATCTCGCTCCTTCCTCTACTTCTAAATATAATTCCTCACAGCGTTCCTTGTATGCCGACTCATTCTTATCTGTAATAAGAGTGATCAGTCTCTCATAAAGAAAATTGTGTGCATAGTGCTGATGTGCATGCGACTTATACTATATAATATATATTATTATATAGCTTTGAAAACCAAACTTATAACAAGTAAGCACTCTCTTGTTTACACACACACACACTCTCTCTCTCTCTCTTACTCTCGATCCAGTCTAAGGCAGTAGCACCTTCCCCATCTTTACTAGATCATGGTATCAACTCTAGTTAATCGTGTAACCAAAGCTCTGATACTAAATGTGACAACCACCCCATATCACCAACACAAACAATATATAAATAATGCACTGCTATTGTGCTCAACTGATATAGGATGATCATCAAGGTTGAAATAGAACAATATAACAAATAACTTGTCGTATATTTCACGACGCATGGACAAAATATAATATCACATATACAATAGAAGAGACAATAATAATAATGTGAAAAAACCATCATCATCAGAGTATAATATCCATAGAATTATACATCACTAGTAGAGTTTATACAACAACAAAAAACTCAACAACTATCTCAAATACAAATGGTAAGCAGAGATAACTCCATCTAGCTCGCCCTCTGAAAAGCTACTGCGTCACCTAGACCCGTTATCTAATCTACTCATTTAAGAGTGCCCAAGATAATAAGAAACAAAGCATAAAACCTTGGGTCAGACAACAGTCTATTGTGAGCAGTAAATGAGTCTCAAAATACTATATAGGTAAATATGGTAAGGAATGAGAGTACACGAACCACATGACTCATCTTACAACAAAACAGTTAGCATATAATACTATTATATGCTACTCTATAATATCATAAAGGTATACCATAAACCAAATAAAGCATATCGGTCTTCCAGGTATTCCTATCTCCAATACCTACTTCCCCTGATACCTGTGAGTGATAGCCTACAAAAGAAAACAACCAAAACATCCATAGCATCCATCAACAATCCTAACTATCACTCCTTATGCTCTGAATATATGAAACTCGTATGACCCCCAAGCTAGGGACTAATGGAAATCTCGGTTCTCTGTTGTACTCTCGTATCTCGTAGCCTAAAGCTGGACACTAGACCCAAAGCAACTGGTCCAAGGTATACAGATCCCTTTAGTGACCCATGGGCATCCCCACTTACAATACACCTACTTCAAGTGCAACTGAAAACTCTCCGAGCATTAACGATTCCTTTGCACATACACCCAAGCCCACCTTTAATCCAGTTGGATACCGAGCCCTATATGCCCAATCTAGTTTCCATTATTCATGAGGAACCCATCCACATTTTCTGATCATACGGTTCAGTCCTTTTACGAGCCGCGATCTTCAGAACCTACTCCCAACACAAGCAAACATCCGAAGACCATAGCTTTTCATCATGTTGTTATATCATCATCCAACTTGATTCAAATGAGCAAACACCTATAGCACTATCTACCGAGCATCCTCCTCCCATCCTAGAAATTCCACAATCATATCATCCACCCTGATAACTCGGTATCAAGTTATATGTATAACTTAGTGTCGAGTTATTACACTTAGCCAACAATCGGCTAATCTCTCTTCCATGTCTCTAGTATTCCCCTTCCAGTGCTTTGGACCCTAAATCATCCACCTTTGATAACTCGACCCCTAACCCAAAGCCCTTTTTTCTACTACTAGGGATAACTCATTCGTCACATCCAACACTTAGCCAAATTTCTTGCATCAAGCTATAGGCAACCTCCACTTGACAAACCCTTCCCATCCATGAAGTTAATAAGTGTACATGAATTAGCACCATAACTCGGTGCCAAGTTATGGTCTTAACTAAGTACCAAGTTATGACTTTAACTTCTACCAACTTGTGAGTTATCATGTGGCCTCTACCATTCTCCTAAGTCTACCTACCAAGTTTCATCCACCAACTTTGCCTCCGATTTGCTCAATTTTCTGACCTAACTTTCTATGCAATCATAACACTAGCAAACAACATCAAATCATATGGTCCAAACATATAACAACAAGCAATTTCATCCAATCAAACTTGCAATCCAATAAAATGAGACAAACAAGTCAATTTCTAACATAGATCTACATACATCATGAATATATGAGCATGAGCAAGGGTGATTTCTAATCAATCTAGATCATATAAATAGTTTAACATGTAATTGAAGATAGAAACGGTTTTATGGCCAAAAATTGATTTAAAATATGTTAAATCCTATGATTCTACCATATAAACATGCATGGTATAGTGAGAAGGCATAAACCACTCATCAATTACCAAACTCGATCAATATGAATGTAGATCCAATCTGAACAACAATGCGATACACTTCAAATCAAGCAAATTGATGATCTCTGTCTTCTGGTTGATGATCTAATTACTAATCATCAATCTAATTGGATTTAGAGAGAAATTTAGATGAATTAGGAAGGATTTAGGACTAATTAGGGTTTAGACCTGATTTAGAAAAAGAGAAAAGTTTTTATTTGACTCCTATAGCCCCTATTTATAGTGATTCTCTAATTATACTAATGGGCTTCACTGATTACACACTAATTTTGACCAGCAGTTTTCAAAACTTAAGACAAACATAACTCCAGAACCGTAAGTTGGTTTTTCTATTTGACCACTGTACAAAATGGGAAACCATCATCCCGAAGCAATAAAACTAGTTTGAGACCCTAATTCAACTTCTATCAAAATTTATATCTCAAACAAGATTTTCAAGGTCAAAATGGTCACATAAAAATTTGGGAAAAATCATAGGTGTGTAAAATATCCTTAAGAGCCATATCCCAAAATTATAGAATCATATGGTCTCATACAAATGAAATAAAAATATTTTTACGATCCTTCTATACGTAAAATACGAGTCGTTACACCATTTTTACTCGTAAGCTCAAATTGCCTACAGTTACCATAATTGATAGGCTGGTATATCGAAGACTGGTATATGGATAATCTAATAATCATTACATTAGTAATGATAGATTATTGTTTGTCTAAAAAAATCAGTAAATTGACATGTTTTTTTATACTAAATGCTGCTTCATTATACAATTTATATTATTACTTAATAAAAGACATAAATGAGAAAGAAAAGAAGCGTATTCAACATTATCACATACGATTGCTGAACTATATCTAATTATTTGTTTAGTTCTAAGTGCTTGTAATAAAACATTTTAAATGAATATACATGTGTTATAAATTAACTGGTAAAATTACCATTAGCGTTGGTTTTGAAGTAATGTTACCGATGATTTACTATAAAAATGGTAAATTTACTAATTAAACTTGTATATCAATTTCAGACAAAAATGGTAACCGATTAACTGATAATGGCATGATAATGATGAATTTATCGTTACCATAACAGTCATATTAGTTGGCATAAGCTGATTGTTTGCACCTGATACAATGCCAATGGTCGTGCTATTATCGCTTGCTTGGGTATTCTTTTAAAAAAATCACATTAAAGTCCAAATTTATGAAATAATTAACATATAGAAGTAGTAACTACGTATAGTTAAAATTTTAGTAAATGCTCAACATCTGTAAAATTACCGTAGGTGTTTGAGTTAATGCGATTTATTTTGTTATTTTCCTTACCATCAGAAATGCTTCAAGGTTGTTTATTTCGTAATTACATGACCGAAATTCCTATGATTATGTAATCATGTGGCATTTATTACTGTTTCTCCAAAAAATCCACCTTTCGACTGAGTCAAAAGGTCCTTCAACAAAGACTAAGAAAGAGGAGTTCAGATCAAACCTTTCAAAGGAGTCGAAGTGATGCAGTCATTAAAGTTTAGCAGCTTCAAGATCTTTCGAAGGGGCTGGAAGGTTCCATCTCACAATACTCAAGGAGTCCTTACCTTTCAAAGAAGGTGAATAAGTCAAAGCAAGTGTGAGCAACTCCATATGACTTTTTCGAAAGCATAGCAAGCCCTTCGAATCGGTTAAGATCCATCTAGGATACCTTTTGACAATGTCAAAAGGTGTTGTGAAGAAAGCAATACTTAGAAGTCAACAAAGGCATAAGAGTGATAAAGAACCTTTCGACAACGTAGAAAGGAAGCACAGCTCTCGACAACATTTAAAGGAAATGTAGCTTCCAATAAGGTCGAAGGGTTTATAAAAACAAGTGAAGTGCAAACCTTCCGACAAGGTCGAGGGACTCAAAATAGCAAGTGAAAGACAAATCTTCCCACAAGGTCAAAGGGTCCATGATAGCATATGGAAGGCAAACCTTTCGAAAAGGTCGAAGGGTTCATACCAACAAGTGAAGGGTAAACCTTTCGACAAGGTCAAAGGGTTCATGATAGCTTACGAATAGCAAACCTTTCGACAAGGTCAAAAGGTTCATAACTACATATAAATGGGGAACCTTTCGACCTGGTCGAAAGCACTGGCTCGAAAGGGGGGCTGCCTGCATCTATAAAAAGACCCAAGGGGTCACGTTTGGGGGCCGATTTCTTTCATTAAAACTTGTATTTTTCTTAATCAAAGCATTTTAACCCTAATTGGGTGATGATTTGGGAATTTTATGGAATAAAGTTTGCTTGGATGAATAAAGGGAAGTCTTGAACTTTTTTGGTCACTTTACTGTTTATTAAAACTTTTGTTGGATTAACTTATATTTTCTAGGTTCAACCTCATTGTAAGGTTCTTGCTGACAAGGTCGACAACGCATCTGATCCCAACATCTTTTGTAACCTTTCGAAGTCATTGACTCATTGGATCGAACCTTTCGACAAGGTCGATAGCTCTTTATGCTCAAACAACACCTGTAACCTTTCGAAGCCATATATTTTGTGATCTAAGCTTTCAACAACATCAAAACCTACTATTAACCTCCCATCTCTGCTTAATAACTAAAAATCAAGTCACCCTATAGCTTTAAGCTTTCGATTAGGTCGAAGCCTTTCTGAATAAGCTTAACTCAGGGAATTTTAGTTTGGTTGATTGAAAGTCATTCGAAAGGGATCTCACACAAGCTCAACTGGTTCGAAAGGTCGCTCAATCTGAAAGGCCATACCTTTTGACGTCATCGAAAGGTCGAATTGGTGATAAATTAACAATTAAAGTCAACTCAAAAGGGCAATTCCTAAGGGAATCTTGCTAACTGTTCTTATAAAGGATATTCTTCTTTCTTAGCATTACTTTGGGGTGTTGACAGGAAATCTTATTAACATTTTTGGCACTAGAAGGAGGGCTTGAACCTCCGATCCCTAATAATTTTTGTCTCAGATTAATTGTATAAGGTCACTCATTTGAAAGAAGAAAAAAGGTAAGAGCAAGGAGTAGTAACAGCAATCCAAGTGAAGAGGCCGCTTCACAGTCAACTTTGAATGATCACATGGTTCGAAACTCTAACTTAGGGGATACGGTAGTTGAGAAACCCTTAACCCTAACAAAATTGGGAAGCAATATGATCAAGGTCCAGGATCAACGACCATAAATGGCAGCAATACAAGAATATCCTGAAAGAGCTCCATCTTGGGAATCAGTAAGAATCATGGAAATGGATGAAGTGCGATATCCAAATGAGGTAGAGGATCAAGAGTTAAACCGAGAAAGTCAAATAAAAGGGTCCCTATAGCGATCGAACATCCTAATCCAAGAGAACAACATTGGTAGTCATAGAAATGAAACTGACCAAGAGAACGTCCAACACCAAATAATGATGAATATGCTTAGAGAAAAGGAAATTTCTGATCCTGAAGAATATGTTATCCTGGAAAATGCTCCCTTTTCCGAAGAAATAATGGCGACATATCTCCCCCCACACATCCAGATTCCTTCACTAAAATATGATAGAACAACTGATACAAATGATCATCTTGTCGTCTTTGAAAATTGGATGAACTTATACAACGCTCCAAAGGCAGTTTGCTATAAACTTTTTCCCATTAATTTCCAAGGAACAACTATTAAATGGTATAGGAGTTACCGAATGGAAATCATCCATTCTTGAGAATAATTTACTTGCGACTTCGTGGCTTTATTTTCTATATTCAAAGATAAAATTATGGAATTTAGCTTACTAGCAACCATCAGACAAAAACTATAGGAACTACTTAGCGAATACTTAAATAAATTCAGCACAGAAGCATTAAGGGCAGAAAGTACAACTGATAGAGAAAGGCTTATGGCAGTCCGATCAAGGCTAATTGAACAAATTCCATTCTACAAAGACCTTTATATCAATGGGTGCAAAGATCTGCAATATTTCTTTCTCCAGGCCGAGTAGTTTATTCAAATGGACGAGATGCACCATGCTAAGAAAGAATTCCACCGAGAATCCAAGGAAGAGAAACCTGATTTTAAGCGTCTTGATAAGAGACCAAAGGAAAATGAAAACCCGAAGGGAAGTCGAAGAAAGAATTCTAAAACAAATTACGTAGTCTTAAACAAGCGCTTCTCCTACATATTCTCCAAGATGAAAGGAAATGAGAATTTTGCTGCACCTCATAAGGTTTGGAGCGCCCCAGAGCCAAATAAAGGTGGAAGTTATTATGAATACCATAAAGCAAATGGACATCAAACCGATGAATGCCGTATCCTATCAAAGAAAATACAAGGCATGATCAGGGCAGGGTTCTTGCAAGAGTTCGTCAAGGAACCTGAAGGACATATTATTCGAGCAGAGAGGAAAGCAACTCGGTAAATTATAAATGCAAATCTCTATCAAGTCATGAGGACTCGTGGCATTAGCTCAACTATGAACTTTCTCTTTCTCTTTTCATATCTTTTTAACTCAATTTCTATTTTCATTCATACTTAGATGTGTGTAGTGTATTGACCGTATACTGATTAAAAATCGAGTGCTATTGCCGGAAAAACAAAACCTGACCAAAGCATTCAACATACTCTTAGAGAACAACGCACTTCTGTCTGCTCGAAAAAGAAAGCTCAAATGCCAAATATGAGATAATTATCAATATTTCAGCCAACACAGTACAAAGGCTACCCTCCAAGAAATAGTAGATCACTGTCAAATCCAACATCAATTTAGGGGAAGTCCATATATACTAACTCTATTTTTAGCAAATGATTTTAAAAGAAATTTCTCAAACATATCTTCTTAAGAAAAATATTCTTAATTACCCCACGGCCTGGGTGAAAACAAATACCTATTTGTCCTAAAAAGCTGGTTTACGCGACCTATTTGAGATATTATATAGCATTAGTGAATGCATAACAAAAATTTCAAACCGATCGATTTCAATATTTCAAAGTTTTCTAAGAATTATGAGCAAAGGAAAACCCTTTCATGATTTTTCAAGAAAATTTTTGAAATCATCAAAAGTTTATTGAAACTCGGACTAGAGAATCCTATTCTCAACTAAAAGACTATTGATTCTGTAACGTCCCGGAATTTTGGTCGTTTGTTTTTGAATGTTTAATTTATCTTTAAATGTTGAATTTGAATTATTAATTGACTTTGAATATGGAGATTTTGGTTGAATTAGTGAAATGGTTTAAAGTTTCAAATATAGCGATTAATTGGATTTGGTAAATATAAATTTAATATTTGAAATTGGGTTAATATGGGAGTTTGGAGTTGAATGGAAATGGAAATGATTTATAAGTTGATTTTAAACTCCGTTTGAATTAGAGTGATGATAGTGGACTTTTGAATGAGATTAAAAGTTGATAAGTTAGAATTTGGAATTTTTTTATATTAATTTAATAGTGGAATTTAATATATAGTAATATTGTAAATAATAGAATTTTCATTTAATATAAATCGGAATGATTTCTTATATGAATATAAATTCTATTTGAATTAAGATTGAGTTGGTAAGTTTTCAAAATGGAGATTTCAAGAAATTTCGTTGATTTTGAAAATCGCTCGATTTAATTGATGCGTTAAATTAGCCTTCCGGGGCACAGTCTCAGAATTTGACGAAACCTGTTCCATTGAATCCGTAATAGTTTATTATTATCGAATTTCAAATTTGGTAGCGTTTGGAGTTACCGTTTGGTCGTACGGGGTAGAAACACGTTGAATTTAATTTCGAAAATTTAATATTTTAATTCGATTCGAAAATCTATCTTCTACATACGATTGAATTAGGCCTCGAAACATGTTCCATTGTGTTCGGAATAGGGGTAAAACATTATAAACCCCAGGCGGCTCGCTTCGTTTGGAGTTTGTTCGAAAAAACACGTTAATTGTGAAAATAATAATAAAATATTATCCGCACGCATACACACACACACACACACAAGCAACAGTAGACCTAACCCTAGAAATAACGCGGCTGCCTCTATCTTTATCAATGGTCGAAAAAAATCGAATTTATTCCCTTAATTTCTTGAAATCCATCGACAATTAAAGAAAATTTTCAACTGCAATATCGAAGAACTCAACACGATCTTCGATGTGAACGGTCACGATCGAAGTTGTAGTGATGGATTGGCGGCAATTCGATGGTGTAGGTCAGCTGTTCATTCGCATTTTCCAGGATCTAGGGGATGCCGAGCTTCATGAGGTTTCAGGCAAGGGTGTGGCGAAGCATGGCGCATTCACGAGTGGTCGCCGATCATCTCCTAGACAAGTGATGTGACATGCGACGGTTCGAGAAGGAGACGATGTCTTAGGTTCAATTTCATGCAAAGCGGGAACGAATGAGAATACTTGCGTGAGGGAAGAAGGAACTCGCGGCCTTAATCTCGTTCTAGAAAATGAACGGCCCAGATCTATTAGGTTAAAAAATTACTTATATAATTTATATTCAAAACTTCAAAAATTCGTATCTTTGTCATACGAGGTCGAAATCGGATGAAACAAGTAGCGACGGAATCGTGGCAACGAGCACTATGCGCTGGAGTAGATTTGGAGTCAATCAAAGCTAGCTAAAATTTTAGATTAAATCGAACGTGTCCGATTTAATCTAAAATTGGGACGTTTGGCAAATTTAAAATTCAAGGTGAGAATTTCTCACTCATTTGGTTGACACATTTAAATTTAAATGTTTATATTTAGGTTACTTGATGCTTGATTGAATTGATAAATTATAATTATCTGTTGGATGATTATATATATAGTAGTATATATATTAGTAATTAGAGTGATATTCCCGCACATTATAGCGGATGAGACCCTATGCGCCCCGTATAATAGCGGATGACCCTATATATCGCGATATTCTGCCTCGAAATGGAATTGGTATTTTTATGTTGTATTAACATCTGTGGATGCAGGGAAAATAGGTTGGAGGGATCCAACTAGATTCCTCAAAATGTTGAATTTTAGTTTCATATATAGTAATATATGTTTTGTTTGGATAATCTGTGATAGATTATTGTGTGATTTTAATTGATTGGATGCTATGGCAGTTTTAGCCTAGATTTTTGTATTGTTAAATACTAATAAAATATGGTTTGAATTGGAAAAGAATCTTAAAGGGATTTTTGAAGTAAAATATTTATATAGAATTTTGGGTTAACTTGATCTGATAAAATAATGGTTTTGAAATTTGTACTTAACCAATTCGGGATATTGTAAATAGAGATTTTGGGATAAAATATATAAAAGGATTTTGAATAATAAATTTTTAAGTGGCACTTGTCAAATTTAAAAGGGTTTTAAAATCGAGAGAGATTTATAAGTATTGGATTGGTTATATTGGAATCGAAAAGAGTTATATTGTTATCGAGAAATTGAGTTTGTTTTAAAAAAGATGATTTTTGACTGTTAACTAGGTAATTTAAAAAGTGTTAAAAATATTCCAGAAAATTAGTATTTTAAAATGGTTAATGTATATTTAATTATAATTTATGTTACCTTATGGTGATTTGTTAAAGACTTATTATTATTTAAGAATTAGTCAGCATTGTTATTTAAAAAAAGATAAGTTTATTTGATATTAATATAGTTTTATATAATAACTTTTATTTAAGAGCTTTTGCATAAAGTAAAATTGGAAATTTTTGTAGAAGTTTCATAAGCATTATTTTAAGATAATTTTTTAACGACTTTTCGGAAGGTAATGATATGCTACATGGCGTAATCGGAGGCAATGAGTTCCTGTAGTTAAGATTTGGATTTCTCTGGAATAGAGACGTAACCATTGAGCTGTGAATCCATGGTTAATACCGTAGTGGTACTTACTTTATTATTTTTAAAGGTTTCAATATTTTGAAATGGGTAGTTTATGAATATACTGAATTCGATAAGATAGGTACATGACTTTGATAAGAGAATTAATTTATTAAAATTAAATTAAAAAGAGATTTAGTGTTTTCAGTGGAAATGAGGTATTTGATTGAATGATTGTTTATTTGATAGTTAAATAACCGACTATCAAATCTAGATCCAAAATATAACTTTGGGAATATCTAGGGGAAAACATGGGAATTATATGGTACAGTTGCCATTCGAGGCGCTATACTGTGCATATAAGCTCGTTTCGTTCTTCTAGGACGATGTTAAGGAAATCCGTCCACTAACGGTTAGGAGGTGATCTCCGATCTTATTTTCGTCTGTTTATTTCCTAAAGAACCGGGGTTGAGTTTATTGGAAAATATCGAACGTTGTTTCGAAGACCGGGATCAGATAAGTTATCCGAAAACCAGTTCGATCCAACGAGTATGTTTTCAAATTGAAGACGAGAGCATGGAGTCGAAGATGGAGCAGTGAAGTGCAAGGCTAATCGCTACTAATCCTGAGGATGATTCCAAAATTGATGTAGCAGGAATAGTGCCTTCGGTTCCGTTCGGACCCGGGACGAACTTGTATGGATGAATGCTATCAGTACATTGTCATTGGAGGACAATGAGCATTCTAAGTGAAAATTCCTTTCAAAAGGTAATCGTAGCCTCTAGCCTTATCAACCGGGAATGACTGAAAATTAGGGGAGATGCAGCAAGGCTAAGTGGGTAGCACCCAATTAGGGTATGTTTATCACCTTTCTAGATACCCTCGGATAATTTTACTACGATTTGTGGAAGGAGCTCAGGAAGGGTGGGAACACCCGGGGTGATAGCATATTCGGTCTATCCAGGTTAAGGATAGTCCGGTCTTGTGTTGCAGAGGATCTCGGCGTGGCCCTCGATACATTGTTTCTAGACGTGTGCTATGACATGTGATACCCCAGTACCTAGTCATTCGTATGGAATCCATTCTCCAATAAGCGCCGTACGGTTTTGATTGTACCCAACTATGCTGAAACGTGAGATGCAAGCATTTCATCTATTTGAATAAGTATTTGTATTTAGACACTATTATATTATCAGAGGATTTTGATATGAAATGTTTTGGTTATCGTAAGGTAAAAACCCGTCGTGTTTATTTATGGCGTGGTCTTACGAGATACCTTTGTTTTCAAAGGATTTTGATAACTTTAATAATTCAAATTGAGTGTGTTTTCTCATGCTGGTTTTCCAGACTGACTCGGGTGTTATTTTATTATAATGCTCGGGTCAGACTGAGTATTATAGGTTTAGGTTAGGATGCTATGGAGCTCAGGAGACGAGCTGTATGGCAAAGATGTATTACTCGTATTTGATTTTATTTCAGCTGTAGTGTTTTGTTTTGAAATCATCAGCAAATTGTGAGGGCAGGTTGTTATAACTGTCCAGGCTGGTAATTATTGATTTGTGTACTCTGATGTGAGTTATGTATATTACAGTTTTGATTTGTGTAAAGAACTATTTATATTATATGTTATTCAGTCCGCTGTGAGATTCTGTTTTGTTTAGTTTCTTCTTTCTTCTACCTACTTTCTTTCCCCTCAACAATCTGTCTTTCCGGCACTCGATCAATCGACATGTTATACAATGAACGTATTTTTGTCGATTTTCGAGGTTCGATAAAGGCGTTTCGTCACAGGTTCATGAATCATGACCTCCTAGTCTCGTATTTGAGTTCCGTGTCTCTATTATGATATCAGCAAGAAAGTTCTTGCAAAAGACCATGCTGAGAAAAATTCTTTTATTAAAAGGATTCATGAGTCCAAACTAATTTTCAAAAGATAACCCCTTAGTATACTAAGAGAGGTTAATTATAAAATTCTTTCTCTCAAAGGAGACTCCATTTTAATTGGCCAAAAATTATTTATATGTATATACAAATATTCAAGCCTACGATGCTATTCCGTAGCACCTCCTAGAGGGAGGAACATAAGCCCACAACGCTATTCCGTAGCACCTCTTAGAGGGAGGGACATAAGCCTACAACACTATTTTGTAGCATCTTCTAGAGGAAGAGATAGAACCCCTAACATCAAAACCACATCTTAGGGAATGGGTCAGGATAGTACCCATCAGCAACCTTCTGGAGGATGGTCAGCTCGGCAAGCACAATATCCCTTTCAAACAAGGGAAGCCCAGAGGAGGCTCATCAGTCATTGGACTAAGATGTCCAAGCCCAAGCCCAGAGGAGGCTCATCAAACAGTGGACTAAGATGTCTAAGCCCATAGGAGGCTCATCAAATAGTGGACCAAGATGTCCAAGACCAAGAAAAAGGCTCCAGACAAAAGAATAAAGACAATGATGTCTACAACTCAAGGCGAAAGTTAAAACCCAAGAGAATAAAGGGATAAAGATAGAAATCTATTTATCAGCTAGGATAAAGTTGAAATCCTAAAGAAGGATACATACGGAGACAATAAGACAAAGATGTCCAATACTATAATCAAGAACATAAAAAGAGTTCAAAATCATATTAAAAAAAGACAAGGTATGAATTAGGAAATCTTAAAGCATCTATTGTTTGGAAAGGGATTAAGAAATCTGTATCCTGAAAGAAGACATGAGATTGGAAAATGGAAAAGAAAATCCATGATATAGTAACCAAAGTAAAGATCCATACCACAGCCAGAAGAATAGAATAAGCAACAGGTTACCACTGACGATAAAAGAAACTACACATAAAGAATAGATTGAGTAAACAACTACTGAATCCCCAGAAATAGGGTGATCCCTTAGAACAAGAGAAATTCCATGAGTATATGAGGAACCAATATTCTAATTAATTATAGGACTTTGCAGATGCGATCCAACTCTGATATACCAAAAGCTTTACTAACCCATAGGTCTAGTAGTTTATTGTTTGGACTTACTAAATTTTTTATGGTCAAGCAAATTTCTAATTTTGATATCGAGTGAGTTTCTAATGATCAATTTGTTAGTTTGGAGTCTGATAAGATTTTGGTTGGATTCCCGATTTTACGAACTTTCACTTCCTTTTCATGAAGATTTCATTTATGATGATTCATTGATTTCATTAACTTCATAATGATTTATTGATTTCATTTGAGAATTTCTATGAAGGCTTCATATTGAATTTCAGGTTTCAAGTTTTCCCAATTCCTTCGTTAACTATCGAGAGGATTTATGAATTTCACATACATGAATTTCCATGATGACTTCCCATCGTTTGTTTTATTAGTTTTTAATTTCTTAACTCCTTTGAGGAGTTTCCATGATAATTTATGATGGGAAGTTTTCCAATTGATTTTTGCGATAGTTTGTTGATTTTGTACTCATGATTTCTTTGTTAAATCGACGTAGTAATTTCTTGCTGAATACTGGTTTAATGAATTTTCAATTTCCCCATTGACTTCTATAATGATTCATGGATTTTGCATGTTACGATTCCCCATTGAATTTTCATGACGATTTCTTATTGATCACTCATTTCATGGGTTTATGATTTCTTGATTCCCTTTATTGAGTTTGCATGATGATTTTGGATTTGCCATTGATTTCATAATTTTGAGTAAGAATGGACAGGTTTCGAATCACATTTTTGGGATTCTTGGATTTTTGAGCTCCCTTTTTATAACAATTTCCCAATTTAATGAAATTTAGATTTCCTTGTTGATTTTTATGGTGATTGATTTATTTTACATTCTTAATTTCCTTATTTGGATTTTGATGATCTTTTACCGAGCTTTTGACTTGATGAATTCTGAATTACTTGTTGATATTCATGATAATTTGTGAATTTCTTATTTTCTTATTAAGTGTTTGATAATCCATTATGAGATTTCTGATTTAGTGAATTCCAAATTTCCTTGTGGATCTTTATGATGATTGGTGAACTTTGTATTTTTAATTTCCTCAATGGATTTGTGATGATCTCTTATGGGATTTCTGATATGATGAATTTTGAATTCCCTTGTTGGTTTTTATAATTATTTATGAATCTTATGCTCCTAATTTCCCTATTGAAATTTTGATGATCCTCTACCGGTTTTCCGATTTGATGAACCCAACACTTCTTTATGAATTTTGATAAAGGTTTATGATTTTTATATTCTCAATTGCCCTATTAGACCCTTGAATCCCAGATTTTATGAATCTTGAATTTCTTTTTTCATTTTTGTGAAGATTTATGAGTTTTGTATTTCCAATTTCCGAGCAGAAATTTTTAATGAGTACTTATTGAATTTCTGGTTCTAAAAATTTCCTTGAAGATTTCAATGATGATTTAAGGGTTATAGGCACGTGATTTCCTCATTGGATTTTGGATGATCTCTCATTAGATTCTAGCTTTTATAGATTTGGAACCTCCTTGTGAATTTTGTTGATAATTCATGAATTTCATATCTTTTGGTGGTGTTAAAAGAGACTTAACTCAAGTAGAGGAACTACCTAGGGTACATGGTTGACTTTCTCCAAAGGTTTATTTACTTGAGTCAACATCTACAAATTAGGAAATGAAGAAAGAAGATTCTTGAAGTTCTTTTCCTAAAGAACAAAAGCTTCTTTCATACAGGGGGGGGGCAAATGTTACTCCAAAAAATCCACCTTTTGACTGAGTCAAAAGGTCCTTCAACAAAGACTAAGAAAGAGGAGTTCAGATCAAACCTTTCGAAGGAGTCGAAAAGATGCAGTCATTAAAGTTTAGTGGCTTTAAGACCTTTCGAAGTGGTCGGAAGGTTCCATCTCACAATACTCAGGGAGTCCTTACCTTTCTAAGAAGGTGAAGAAGTCAAAGCAAGTGTTAGCAACTCCATAGTGATCTTTTCACAAGCATAGCAAGCCTTTCGAACCGGTTAAGATCCATCCAGGATACCTTTTGACAACATCGAAAGGTGCTGTGAAGAAAGCAGCACTCAGAAGTCAGCAAAGGCAGAAGAGTGATAAAGAACCTTGTAACAACGTCGAAAGGAAGCACAACTCTCTTCCGACATGGTCGAAGGGTTCATAAAAATAAGTGAAGTGCAAACCTTCCGACAAGGTCAAGGGACTCAAAACAGCAAGTGAAAGACAAACCTTTCGACGATGTCGAAGGGTTCATGACAACATATGGAAGGAAAACCTTTCGACAAGGTCAAAGGGTTCATACCAGCAGGTGAAGGGTAAACCTTTCAACAGGGTTGAAGGGTTCATGACAGCTTATGAATAGAAAACCTTTCAACAAGGTCGAAAGGTTCATAACTACGTATAAAAGGGGAACCTTTAGACCTGGTCGAAAGCACTGGCTCGAAAGGGGGGCCGCCTGCATCTATAAATAAGACCCAAGGGGTCACATTTGGGGCCCGATTTCTTTCATTTAAAACTTGTATTTTTCTTAATCAAAGCATTGTAACCCTAATTGGGTGATGATTTGAGAATTTTATTGTATAAAGTTTGCTTGCATGAATAAAGGGAAGTCTTAAACTTTGTTGGTTACTTTACTGTTTATTAAAACTTTTGTTGGATTAACTTCTATTTTCTAGGTTCAACCTCATCGGAAGGTTCTTGCCGACAAGGTCGACAACGCATCTTATCCAAACATCTTTTGTAACCTTTCAAAGTCATTGACTTTGTGTATTTAACCTTTCGACAAGGTCGACAGCTTTTTATGCTCAAATAACACCTGTAACCTTTCGAAGCCATATATTTTGTGATCTTAAGATTTCGACAAGATCGAAACCTACTATCTACCTCTCTTCTCTGCTTAATAACTAAAACTCAAGTCACCATATAGCTTTAAGCTTTCGACTAGGTCGAAGCCTTTCTGAATAAGCTTAACTCAGAAATTTTAGTCTGATTGATTGAAAGGCATTTGAAGGAGATCTCACACAAGCTCAACTGGTTTGAAAGGTCACTCAATCTGGAAGACCATACATTTCGACATCCCCGAAAGGTCGAATTGGTGAAACATTAACAATTAAAGTCAACTCAAAATGGCAATTCCTAAGGGAATCTTGCTCACTGTTCTTGTAAAGAATATTCTTCTTTCTTAGCATTACTTTGGGGTGTTGACAAGAAATCTTGTTAACAATTACCTACTTCATATTTGAATAGACCAACAGACAACAGTACAAATGGTACAAAAATATTTTTCCACTAGTGATATATGTTGAATTCCTTTAACTAAATCATTATAGGTCAAAAAAGGTTTGACAACTTTATGTGATTGCTACCTACTCAATAGCGCTCCGCATAAAACAAACACTATGAAAGATGTAGTAGTGTAAGAGTACAAACTGGAAGCCATAAAGTAATTTTAAAAAAGTAGATGTACTATATTTGGGAAAGAAATTTATACAAATTGATATAACATTATGCCAATAATTTTTCGATGAGTAATCATAGTAGAAGGTAATAAGTTTAAAATATAAAGGCAACAAAAATAATTCGTTAATACATGCAATAAATAAAAGTAGTACGTTGATAGTTATGTTAATCGAATAAGTATTTTTCTTTTTTTTCTTTTTTGTAAACATAACACTGTAGTAAGATTAGAACAATATCAAATAAGTGAACATGCTAATTATGTCATACATTTACAACATATAAGGCTTTGAAGAAGATGATAATGCACTAATGAATATGCACATGTGGAAATTGAATTCATAATAACACCATAATTTTTCATGTTGTTTCACATAATGACTTGGTTAAGTATAATAAGTGATACCAAATTACTTAGTTTAGGTGGTAAAAGAGTAAGCTGTCAAGGAATTATTAACTCAAATTCAAAGCTATGGGAAGATAATTATGTGTTGACTTTCAAGTGAAATGTAATGCCAGTTTATAAAAAAAGACTCTTGAGAAGTTCAAAGGTTGTATTGACATTAATTATATGTTGAATTGTTATTTATTAAGCATATATATGGCTTGCTTTGGCAATACTAAATATAAGTGAAATTTGAACTTAAAAATTTGTTCTGGTAGCCTTTAAATCTGATATTGGAGCCAACATGAACTCCAACGTAGTTCAATAACAAATACCCAGATTAACAAAAGATAACTATGGCTCGTGGTCAATCCAAATGAAAGCTTTGTTTGGATCTTAGACCTCTATAAACCATTACAGATGGTTTTTTAGAACCCACTGCCGAGGAAGAGGCTGCATACAAAGAGCAAAGAAAGAAGACTCTTAAGGAGCATGGGATGAAGGATAAAAAGGCCATCTTTATACTCTATCAAGGATTAGATACGGTCACATTTGAAAAGGTTGCCGAAGCAATAACAAGCAAACAAGCAAACAAGCATGGGAAATTCTTGCTTCCATTTACAAAGGAGATGATCAAGTGAAGTGAGTTCATTTATAAGCATTACGAAGCGAATTTAAAGCACTTCACATGAAAGATGAAGAATCAGTGTCAGACTATTTCTCACGATTGCTAGTAATTGTAAATGGCTTAAAAGAAACAATTCTCCATTTGTTTTGATAGAGTATAGACCTCATCATCGGTGAACCCTCACCAGTGGAAAAATGATTGAATTTTTTGGAGCTTTCAGCTTCAAAACAAGAAGGAAGTTTTGTGTGTGTTTTGTTATGATTTTCAGTTCTTTTTTGATAATCATGGTTTATTTTATCTGAACTTCTACATCACTTTATATTTTTATTTTAAGACATTTCTAGAAATTATTTAAATGGGATTTGTATGGATATTAACTCTTTATTTATTAAATACAGCAAGTTTTCTATAAAAGATTTACATAGTCACCAACATATATATGTTAGTCCCTGAGGAGTTGGTTTTGATGACAACAACCTTACTTAGAATTAGATTATAAAATATATAATACTAACGTTATTGTGTAGATATATATAGATATGTTTGCAGGTACTAAAGAATGAAGAACTGTACAGTATAAAGATTAGAGATCAAAGATTGAAGATATCAAGATTCAAGACTCATGAGTATCAAGAATTTCAAGAGTTCAAGTTTCCAAGATAAGTTATATAGTTAGGAATATTGTTAAAACTCAAAGAAAGGCACTGACATCTTAAAATCTATTTTATTCGTGGAATGGAATCCACTTCGGGCTCGTTAAAGGGATGGAACCCTAAGTAGGATGGAACCTACGAAAAATATAGTGGAACATCTTTTTGTATCCACTTACTTTTATTTCAAAATGACTTTCAAAATATATAGCTTGTTTTTCAAAATGATTTTAAATATTCCTGTTTAAAAACCAAAATCATCTGTCCTGGTTTTTCAATATATTTTAGCCTAAAAAATATCCTTAGTTTTAAATATCCTTAATTTTAAATATCTTTGATTTTAAATTATTATCCTAAGTTTTTAAACTATAATTCTGATATTAATATATTTAGTTGTTTTATATATTTATACTTAAGATTTAAATATAAAAGTATAGAAAATTATTATATATATTTTAATATTGTTCTCTATAGTTATTTATGTATTATAACTATATATAAGTATATTTTAAAGTTTAAATATAAGTATAATATAATATAGAAATTATTTTCAAAGAAAAACAAATCACCAAAAAATACAAGGGCATGTCGACATGGTCACATGTACCCCTGTCGACATGGTGACAGTTAAATTGTTTTTTAAAAAGAAGTGTCTATTCGCCACATCCCTTCACCAATGGACATGGCTATTGATCTACTATAAATAAAGGGTGTTTTCAACGAATTTTAATCACTTTTTCTTTGATTTAACTTCTCTTCTTCTTCTCTACTTTCTTATTACAAATTACACCATTACTCTACCGAAATCAATATCGAATCTAACTAGATAATTTCTGGTTTTGATTCTCTCCACTATCTCTACAAGATCCAAGTGCTAATCTGAGTTATAGACTTTTTGTAATCAATTGAGCGAGAGAAGGTGTGATTGTAGCCCTAGAAATCAATTGGGTGAACTTGTTGCTCGGTAAATCAAGTATCTCTACCCAGAGGATTGTGATTCTGGAGGGTGTACCTCGTAGCCTTGAAACCGAGGGTTGTATTTGTAAGAATTGTTTTTGAAAGGAAATCCGTACTTGTGTTGCGGGACTGGATGTAGGGTAACTCCGAACCAGTATAAAATCCGGTGTGTTCTTTCCTTTACTGCTTTTACTTTATATTTGCATCTGTGTTTGATTCTGTGTTCATATCTGTGTCTGATTAGTGTATTCATTGTTAACAAATTAAGATAAATTCAAAAAGATTTAGTAATTTCTTAAAAACACTATTCACCCCCCCTCTAGTGTTTATTCTAGCCTTAAGATCCGTAATCCGCATTCCTCACATTTGGTATCAGAGCCAGGTTTTCAAAAGTTTCATAATCCGATTTTTGAAAAATTTTCAAAATGGCTACCAACGCTGGTACTGTTATTAACACTAGTATCTCTGTCACTAGTTCATTTGTAGAAGGTCAGTCTACTGCCAGACCACCACTTTTTAATGGCAGTAACTATGCATATTGGGCATGTAGGATGAAAATATATTTACAATCTGTAGGATTAGATACTTGGAATATCACACAAACTGAATATTCTGAACCCACAACTAATTTTGCACAGTGGACCACTGAGCAAAAGACTGTTGCACAAAATAATTCTAAAGCAATGAATATTCTGTTTTGTTCACTTGAAAGAAATGAATTTAATAGAGTGTCAGTTTGTAAGTCTGCATATGAAATCTGGAAAACTTTGCAAGTAACTCACGAAGGAACAAGCAAAGTTAAACAGACCAAAATTTCCATGCTCACAAATCAGTTTCAGTTATTTAAAATGAATACTAATGAGTCTATTTCAGATATGTATAGTCGATTTTAAGATATTGTGCATTCTCTAATATCTTTGGGAAAGGAATTTTCGGAAGAAGATCAAGTCAGAAATTTTTTAAATTCTCTCACTCCAGAATAGGATCAAAAGACACTTGCAATTGAAGAGGCAAATGACATCAGTTCTTTAAAGATAGAAGAATTGATTGGAAATCTAATGTCGTTTGAAGTTCAAATGACCAGGAGAAGAGAAAGCAAAGCATCTGAAAAGAAATCAATGGCATTCAATGCATTAATCGACGGATCAGACTCAAATAGTAATAATGATGAAGAGATAACATTTATGACCAGGAATGTAACAACCCTGAGATTGCAATTACCGAATAATGAATTAAAATTTATGATTTTAAGTTGAAAAGGGAGCTAAACAAAATTTTGGGAATTTAAATTTGCAATTGGTTTGCAAATTAAAGTATTTTGGGTTTAAAATGGGGAAATTAATATTTTTGGAATTTAATATTTAAAAGGGGAATTTTTAAATGTGATAATGAGTTTAATTGGCTAATGAGACAATTATATGGTTTTAATTAAAACTAGGATGCCACTTAGGATTTTGTTCACATGATAACCTTAGAAATTAAACTAAGTACTAAAGGGTTTAAAAACCTCCTAACATAGCCCATTAACCAACCCACTCCTATATAATATCTCAAACCCCTTCCATAAACCCTAACCCTCCTCTTCATAATTCCTAAACCTAGATCTAAACATAATTAATGGCCTCCCTTTAGAAGACCCATCTCCTTCTCTTCATAATTAGACTAGTTTAATCTTTGAAAGGTAATGCAATCTTCCATATTCTCTAATCCATCTTAATCCCTATTTTATCTCTACCATCTTGTTGTAATCTTTGTTTTATTTTTTTTATTTTTGGATCCTTGAAGTTGCTTGATCTTTTGCTTTGGGGTTGAGAATTTTGGCTTGCTTTGGTTGTTGCACACAAACTATTTGATCCTTTGCTTTATTGAAGTAATTACTATCTATTAGTGATTATTGCTAGTTAATTTTGGTGAAAATTTGATGCCAAAACTTGAAAAAAACACCCCTAAACCATCAAAAATCAACATTAATGTTGGCTGAAATGTTTCAGCCTGAAAATAGGCTGAAACAGTGATCTGGGTGCACCAGGACAGACCTGGGCTGCACCCAGGCTGCTGCACTCCCCAGCCCAGGCGGGCTGGGGCAGAACCCCCCTCTCCCCAGCCCAGGCGGGCTGGGGGCCTTCCCCTCCTCTCCCCAGCCCGCGTGGGCTGGGGGCCTGTCTCCTCAGCCTGCGCGGGCGGGGGCTGTCTTCCCAGCCCTGGCGGGTTGGGGCTGTCTCCCCAGCCCGCGTGGGCTGGGGTGGGGGGGGGCTGTCTTCCCAGCCCTGGCGGGCTGGGGCTGCCTCCCCAGCCCGCGTGGGCTGGGGGGCTGTCTCCCTAGCCCAGGCGGGCTGGGGCTGTCTCCCTAGCCCGCGTGGGCTGGGCCTGTTTCCCCAGCCCGCGTGGGCTGGGGCTGTCTCCCCAACCCAGACGGGCTGGGCCTATTTTCCCCAGCCGCGTGGGCTGGGCTGTCTCCCCAGCCCAGGCGGGCTGGGGCATGTCTGACCCCAGCCTACGTGGGCTGGGGCTTTTTCCCCAGCCCAGGCGGGCTGGGGCATGTTTGACCCCAGCCCATGCGGGCTGGGCTGATTAATTCACTCCAGCCCGCTTAGGCTGGGGATTTGTATCTCATTCCTAGTCCAAAGCGGACTGGGTTCACGATGCCGCTACGATCGCATCCGAAGTCGGAATTCGACGTTTTTGGTCTCGTTGTAAAGGTGGAATTTCGAACTCCATCTCTGGAAAGTTTGGGCAACATCGGAGTTCGTTTGGTACTTCGAATTTCGTGTCGAAGTTGAACTCTGGTCGCTGTTGGTAAACAGTATGAATCTTTTCCTGGGTCCAACTTTGAGATGTCGCTGCCACTTCGTCTCAACTCGAAATCCAGAAATTCTTTTTGCATCTTAAAGTAGGGATGTTGGACTACATGACTGAAAAATTTCATGACATTTGGACACCGTTTTCTGGTCCAAATAAATTGCCGAACTTGGGTTCGCAACTGTTTTTGAATGTTTACAAACACTTAGAATATTTTTCAGTGATTTTCTGGTTTTATTGATTTTTTTGAGATTTTTCTCTACATTTCGTACATGGGTTTTATGAATCATTTTCAAAAGATTTTTCACTCCTAAATGGCTTTAGAAATTATTATATAATATTATTTTTAATTATTAAATTAATTACTCCATAATAGGAGAGTTTTCAAAAGCCGTTTTAAAGTGATTTCAAAATCAATTATAAATCCGTTTCGCACCATTATTTTCTATAATAAAAATCTCACTCTCACTTTTTAGCACGTCGAGCGAAGTGGAAAGGTGCTTAAACGGTTAGGAAATCTCCGGCCTATGGAACCGTGTGTATTTCCTTTCCGGTTAATCCCCGACCTATTCGATTGATCGTTTTGACCTTTGGGTCTAGTTTACCGATGATACGAGGTGAACTTTTTATTGTTTGGAGTGTGAGCTTGCTATTGGTTAGTAAACCATTTAGTGCGAACGTGGGGTATGGGACTCATTGTTAACACTTTACGGGTTCCTCTCCAAGAAGTTGGTGACACATTAGCCTTTGGGCGGCCAGTACTGGACCTCTGGGTCACCACGCCTCTGGGCAACCGTCTCTGGACACCTGCTCTATGGAGCAGTTTATTTTTTCGACATGCGCCTCTGGGCCTTTATCCTTCTTGAAAGGATCTTGCCGTCTCGTGCGTTCCGCATCTATGCGAGTGATCGATCACAACTCTACAGTACTTGGCAACAACGACTCTGGTCGGTGCACGTGCAATATTGGTATTATTTGATGATTTTTATATCCATTCGAGTACCGCCATTCGGTGTTGGTTCTATGGAACCATACGATGTAAGTGCGATTGCCTTGTGGATTCACAGTGTCTCTGGACACTGCTTTTCAGTGTTGGATTTCATTGACTTTTCAGTATATCCCCATTGCTCTTTGGAGCATCGATCTTTGCTCTGGCATTGATTACAGAATCTGGTCACTCTTGGGATTATTGCCTATGGGCATCTTTTTATAGCTTTGGCTACGCCGATGATATGAGGCGATTTTATTTATTCTACACTTTGGTGTTGATTTCTCTTTGGAGATTTTTATTGTTTATTGATGATTAGGGATTGTCATTATATTCATGTGGTTCATAATATACTTCTCTTTGGATAAGTACTGTTTTATTTATGTACCGTATTATTATATATCTCAGTTATTTCTGATTGTTTAGCTAGCCTGACCCGAGTGTTTTCGCTCGGGTCAGACCGAGTTGTTTCAGGTTAGGTCTCTGGACTTAGCTTCTGTGCTTCCGCTTGGACATTATCTGCTATGCTGATAGATAGCGCTTTTATTTGTCCACTATTCCGCTACTCTGTTATTATTCAGACTTTGATATGTACATATTTTGACCCACATGTGTGGGTAGTGGCTTTGTACCCACTTATAGTATTTGGATCTGTATTGACATGTATTGTTCTGGGATTTTATATCTGTTATGTGATTCTGTTCTGTGATGTTTTATGTTTTATTACTATGCTTATTCTGATAGATCTTTAGCCATTGTAATTTCGTTATAAATATTTATTGAATATGTCGAACCACTTGAAAAAAATATATAGATACCACCCTTTCGACGTATTTGGTAGATAGTTATAGCTTGATTACAAATGGTCGCTTCCACTATACTCTATTCTCCACTTTAACAGACAGTATTACTCCCGTAATACTCTTTGTTACAGTGGGTCTCAGAGTGGGGCGTTACAAGGAATTTTCGGAAATTCCTGAAGTACGGAAAATTGAATAGTTCCAAGAGAAACAACTTTAAGAATTCCGTTAATCAGACTACAGTACCAAACTTTATCAAATGCTTCAATTGTGACGAACCAGGTCATATCAAAAGAGACTATCCGCATCCAGATAAGCAAAACCCTCCTACAAACAATGATTCTGCAAAGAAACGGAAACGTGCATTCACTGCTACTCTAGATGACTCTGACTCATCCTCCAGCGACGATGAACAAAAGAAAGATAATTCAAATCTGTGTTTCACAGCAATTCTCGATTTAGTCGATACCAAAGACACGGACTCTGAAAAAGGTACACGTTTACAATACATTGGCTATAATTGCATGCTTGAATTGATTGATTGGTTGGTTGTTTTTGAATTGATGTGTCGTTTGAATTTTAATTTTTTTTATTTATTATTTTTTTATTATTTTTATTTTTAATAATATTATAATATTTTATGAGTCTTAGTAATATTCCAGATATTATATAGACATTAAAATAATAGATATATATATATAAATATTACATTATATAAAAGTATCTAGTCATCAAAATTTATGGATACCTGTCGACATGGGTCCATCCCTACCTGTCGACATGGTATAGAAAATTTGAAATTCAAATTTTGAATTCAAATGCTTGTATTTTCCTTTATTCTTTCATACCATTCGAGACTCTGAAAGGACACTTTTTGACCAGAGAAACTGTCCATTTAATTTCTATTTATTTGCTATCATTTATCTCATCTTTTCACTTAACTTTTCAAATTCAAACTCTTTCTTCATAACTCAAGCTCTCTTCTCTCTACATCAATGGCCTCCTCAAGTACTCCATCAACTATGAGACTTTACAAAACCTTAAAAGAACACCTCTTTTATGATCCGGAAGCAATCAAAGCCTATATTAGCTATGCTAATTATGGAAAAGTTCATCCCGGAAAGTTTGCAATTTTCCGCGATTTCGCTTCTTATGAAATTGATTCTCTTTATGTTAGCAACAACATTTTAAGTCTTGTTGACGATTCTCAAAATGATTTTGTATGCTACCCAAATCTTGTGAAAATGTTTTATGCAAATCTTAATCGTGGCTTTTATCAAGGAAACGATGATGAAATTTGGAGTAGTGTAAAAGGCACTCAAATTGTTTTAAATTGTGATGTTTTGGGAGCGATTCTAAATTGTAAGTGTACGGGTATGGATCTTTCAAATTTCAATTTTAATGAAAGTGATCGTGAGACTTTCCACCATATTTTTGAAAGTGACGAAAACTTTGATTTTATAAACCACAATTTTCGTCCAAAAGCAAAAATTGTGAGCCTTCTTTTACAACACACTTTGACCCCGAGATCGGGAAGTTTTAATAATCCTACTTCAAAAGTTTGTAAAGCTCTTTTCGCTCTTTTTGGAAACTATGATATTAATTGGGCTCAAGTTATTTTGGATGAATTTCGGCCTAAAAACTTGGAAATGAGAGAAAAGATTTTATATCATGGAATTTACCTTACTAGAATTTTCAACTATTTTGGAGTGAATTTTAAAGGAGAGGAGTTTATTTCTAGAAAAGTTTTCAATCATTCCAATATCTCACTTATGAAAATTCCATACATCTTTCAACCTTATGAATCCCTTGTGGAAAAGGAAGAGCGTTTAGCTCACGAAGAAATGGAAGAAGGAGAGGAAGAAGAAGAAGAAGGGGATGAAATGGATATTCAAGAAGAAGAAGAGGAAGGTGAATCATCTCTTGAAAGTATTGATTACACCTCCAAACCAACCAACAAGATGATTATCCAAAACCAAAAGATAATTATGGAAAATCAACGGACACTTAAGAGATCCATTAGTAAAAAGTTGGATAAAATGTCTTCTAAGATGAACAAGTTCTTCTCAAAAGTCAGCAAGAAGTTTAAGCTTTCATCATCCTCATCATCCTCCAATTAGATCTATCTTTTCATACCCTGTCGTAGTTGTTTAAGTTTGTTTTAAGTTTGAATGTTATTGTATTTCATGTTGTTTAATCCATGTATCATTCCAGTTTGAATTAATGTTGAAGTTCTTTTTGTTATCTAGCTTATTTCATCTCTAGAATATCTGTTAATATGATATATATATATATACATTTATTCAAAATCAAAAACAAGTCTTCAAAACACAGATGACCCTGTCGACAGCCCCCAAAGGCACCCTGTCGACATGCTTAAAATCTGAAGTGTCTTTTTATTTTAATTTTTGAATTTTAAATAACTAACTTGTATCTATTCATTTCAAACGAAATTTACACCTATAAATACCCGTTCTATTCCAGAAATCTTTACTCAAAATCATTACTTATCTATTCTATCTATATTTCTTCTCTTTTTCACAAAAATGGCCGATCCTATTCACAATTTATCTGAAAATATTGAAGAAACTCTTAAATCCTTCAAGAATATTCTCTCTATCATTCTCCGTAATCAGTGTCACTTAGAATTAGTAAAATGCAGATGATCAAGGAGCAAGAAGGCATTTCAAAGCAATTCGATGGATGATTTCCTCCCTGCACAAGGATGATAATGAAGCACATCCTCCCGTTTCTCTCTCTGTTGATAATGAGAATTAGGATGCCATCAAACAAGACCCTATCTTTGGAGAAGAAGGATGGGTTGATGTTCCTCGTAATATTTGATTAACTTTGTTTAATTTTTATTTGTTTGCTTGCTTAATTAGGATTTGGTTTGATTTGCTTGAATTTGACTTAGTATGGATTGATATTATGTGTGTAAAATATAACATACATATGATTAGTATTAATAATATATGATCTTTTAAGTTATCATGATTATCAGTTTAATTATCTATTTTTATATTAAAAAAAAACTCCATTATGAATAAATAAATTGTGTTCTCTTATTCATATATTCTCTTATCTTTTGAATAAATAGTTTAGTAGTTAGGAAAAGTAGTTATTAAGAGTTTAGTTTAAAGTTAAGTATTGATTATGTATGATAACACTATCATTATAATCACAAGTAATGTAGTCTTAGTTTCAGGGGGAGTTATATAAAGTTATATAGAGTTATATAGAATTATATAGTATTATAATTATGGAGTTATATGGTTTTTGTTGATGACAAAGGGGGAGAAGTATAAAATAGGATAGTTAGGCATAGATTAAGGGAGAGTTATTACAAGTATTAGGATAGAAGTGATATTTTATAAACAAAGGTTGTCATCATCAAAAAGGGGGAGATTGTTAGTCCCTGAGGAGTTGTTTTTGATGACAACAACCTTACTTAGAATTAGATTATAAAATATATAATACTAACATTATTGTGTAGATATATATAGATATGGTTGCAGGTACTAAAGAATGAAGAACTGTATAATATAAAGATTCAAGATCAAAGATTGAAGATATCAAGGTTTAAGACTCACGAGTATCAAGAATTTCAAGAGTTCAAGTTTCCAAGATAAGTTATATAGTTAGGAATATTATTAAAACTCATAGAAAGGCACCAACTTCTTAAAATCTATTTTATTCGTGGAATGGAATCCACTTCGTGCTCGTTAAAGGGATGGAACCCTAAGTAGGATGGAACCTACGAAAAATCTAGTGGAACATCTTTTTGTATCCTCCTACTTTTATTTCAAAATGACTTTCAAAATATATAGCTTGTTTTTCAAAATGATTTTAAATATTCCTATTTAAAAACCAAAATCATCTGTCCTAGTTTTTCAATATATTTTAGCCTAAAAAATATCCTTAGTTTTAAATATCCTTAATTTTAAATATCTTTGATTTTAAATTATTATCCTAAGTTTTTAAACTATAATTATGATATTAATATATTTATCTGTTTTATATATTTATACTAAGATTTAAATATAAAAGTATAGAAAATTATTATATATATTTTAATATTGTTCTCTATAGTTATTTATGTATTATAACTATATATAAGTATATTTTGAAGTTTAAATATAAGTATAATATAATATAGAAATTATTTTCAAAGAAAAACAAATCACCAAAAAATACAAGGGCATGTCGACATGGTCACATGTACCCCTGTCGACATGGTGACAGTTAAATTGTTTTTTAAAAAGAAGTGTCTATTCGCCACATCCCTTCACCAATGGACATGGCTATTGATCTACTATAAATAAAGGGTGTTTTCAACGAATTTTAATCACATTTTCTCTGATTTAACTTCTCTTCTTCTTCTCTACTTTCTTATTTACAAATTACACCATTACTCTACCGAAATCAATATCGAATCTAACTAGATAATTTCTGGTTTTGATTCTCTCCACTATCTCTACAAGATCCAAGTGCTAATCTGAGTTATAGACTTTTTGTAATCAATTGAGCGAGAGAAGGTGTGATTGTAGCCCTGGAAATCAATTGGGTGAACTTGTTGCCCGGTAAATCAAGTATCTCTACCCAGAGGATTGTGATTCTGGAGGGTGTACCTCGTAGCCTTGAAACCGAGGGTTGTATTTGTAAGAATTGTTTTTGAAAGGAAATCCATACTTGTGTTGCGGGACTGGATGTAGGGTAACTCCGAACCAGTATAAAATCCGGTGTGTTCTTTCCTTTACTGCTTTTACTTTATATTTGCATCTGTGTTTGATTCTGTGTTCATATCTGTATCTGATTAGTGTATTCATTATTAACAAATTAAGATAAATTCAAAAAGATTTAGTAATTTCTTAAAAACACTATTCACCCCCCTCTAGTGTTTATTATAGCCTTAAGATCCGTAATCCGCATTCCTCACAATATAGTTATACGGTTTTAACTACAGTTTTTCTCTGGATATAGAAATCTATGGACTGCTTATTATGGAACAAATGATATGATGATAATAAAAGTTCTAGACTTAATGAAATGGTTTTAAAATAAATAATAATTTAAGTTATATGTGTATATATAGGTGTAAATACATTTTCTAAAGCGGTTTAAATATTAGTCTAGTTTTTATAAATGGGTTTATAAAGTCCTAAAGCAAAGTTTAACTCTTGTAACAATTATTCATTTTCAAGAATTTTTATTTGAATTTACCCTCATGTTAATTATTCATTCTATGAAATATGAAATATAATTAAACAATTTAATAGTATGGAGTGGTATGTGACATTCGATATCACTTCATTGCTTAAATATACAACTTGCTGTGTATAAAATACCTAAGTGAGTGGAATTTACTAGCCTATAGTAAATACTATAGCAACTCCAAGTGGTATGGGGCATGCGTGTTACTTTGGTGATTACTATTCAAAGGACCAGTAACACTCTTTGATTAAATATTATCTTGGGAAAATGTGTTATTTCTATAGTTCGCCATATTCGTTAGTGCATTCATTCGCTTAACCTTATAGTCTAGTAATCACCCTAACGGTTGATTGTGGTGGTTGCATCCCAAGTCATGGAATCTTTGTCAGTTATTAGCCCAATACCACAAAAGCCAGCAGTCAGTACCATGTGCATATCTCGCATTACGAGGATCATGTATATTATGACTGCAGGAGTTTATTGATGTCAATACTTCTTGAACTCCTAGAGCATGTCTTGCAAGTCTCCCCTTGGAATGGAGCAACTCGCACTAAGAATTCCCTTATAGTCAAGATATCTATAGGATCCGTTATTTTATTCAAACTTGCATTATGCTTGTCTTTTATGTCAATTAGCAGTCATGCAGCTTCTTTTGTTGCGTTTATCTTGCTGTCGTGCAGTTCTGTGATTAATTTGATCTTTATCCACCATATTTAAGATGATTGTCGATGTTAGGCATGAGATTGTTTTATGACATGGTGATTATTTATGATATGTTTATTCGATGAGATCTTTATATAGTATTTCATGTTGACATGTCATTATGTATTTGTTATGCTCATTATTCACCTCTTTATGATATTAGAGACAGTCTAACCCGTTTATTTTATAATATTCAGGTCAGACCGAGACTTGATGGGTCCATTGACTCATTGACTATGGATATGGTTAGCTTATGCTATGGCAGATGATCTATATATGTATATATCTAGTGTCATTGTTCTGTGTTAGATTCATATTTATACTTATATATCTTGTATGAGATAGTGACTCATTTTGAGGCGTATATTATTTTGAGAACTGTGTAGTTTCATGTTTATGTATGTGCATGTGGGTCAAGTACTCTCCTTGTTGACTCACTTTTAGTAATGTGATATGGTATGTATTATATTTTCCACCGCGATATGTGATTCTGTAACGACCCACTATTTTGGACCATTCAAATCGACAATAATCCACACATGTCGGACTTGAAAAATTCAAAATAACAGATTGTAATAAAATTTGGAGCAAATAAAATCATTCACAGAATCACAGACACCAAAATATCAAAATAACTCGCAGTGGAAGATAAAATACCATAGTAGTTCATGAAGCTACTATAACAAAGTCTCAAAACAAAATACATAATATCAGTCTGAAAATAATACAATAGAAATCCCAAATACATAGAAGTCTACTAATACAATAGCTAAAATAGAACAACTGAAACTGAAACAGATAGATAACTAGATAAGCAAAATCTCCAGCGATTCCTAGCTCCAGAAAGTGAAATCCAAAGCTGTGAATACTTAGGTTGACCCGAGTGTAAATAAAAACACAAACACTCGAGTCAGGACATACATACTTATACAATGTAAACCAACTCAAGTGAACTGTAATAAATGTACAAGTAACTTAAAGGATGCTTGAGACCACCCATCCTCTAAGGATCCGTTAAACTATTTACTATGTAGTAATATTCGCTATTATAATAATGTCTAACAGTAAAATAAACATACTTTTTAATAGCATTAAGGGGTTACCCATATAGCCCTTAACACGTAATAGTCCCAGTAGTCCATCCAGTATCAGCATACCTCCAGATCAGGAGGCTACCCTAAATACTCCATGGGCTACGGGAGAAAATCAAACTCGTAGTAAAGCTCGCTATGGTAGGTGACACAGCACATAAGACAATGCCAGGGTAGATATACCAATTACGCACACGGGAATTCCTAACATCTATTCATGTTCATTTGCTTTTGATTTGAATTGATTTGGTGAACATTTCAATTTTTGGTGTTTTGAAGTCAAAAACTTTAAAAATCCTAGCTTTGATGCATGAACATGCTTTTGGTGGTGTATTGAAGAGCTTATAGGGCTGGGATGTCGATTGGCATAAACCCCTAGAGCCCATTGCTCGTCCGGTTGCAAGTTGTTGAGAGTTTGCCCTTCATTGGCTAGGCTGGAAAAACAGTTCCAGTGCCAGTCAGTCGACTGGCCTCTGCAGTCAGTCGACTGGCTATAGAAATAGAAAGTTTCAGGTTTTTGGATCGGTCGACTGTCTTCTGCAGTCAGTCGACTGACTGCAGAAACCGAAACTTTTAGGTTTCTAAATCAGTCGACTGGCCTTTACAGTCAGTCGACTGACCTGCTGTCTCAGCCAGATTTGCATATTTGCCTACTTCTTTTTGGTGAATTACCATTGTTTATCGATTTTTGTTGATCCTTTTAGTTGTTATCACCTTTGTCGACTTTGATGACTTCTTTTTCGGGACTTTTTAAGAATATCCATTTTGATGGATTCGGTATCGATTTCTTTGGATTTTGATTCACGTCTTCGAATGTGGATTTTGGTGATTGATTGTTTCTACAATCATTTCTGTGATTTGTCACTTTAAAATATAAAGGTTTTCTATACTAGTAGTAAATATTCAAACTCTTTTTCAAAGATGATTTCAACTCTAATTTTTAAATATAAAGCTTGTTTTCAAAACCGTTTTCCAATATATTAGTATATACAAACCTTTACCTCATTCGTATGAGAAATCTAATTAAATGGCTTAGTAAAACAAGTGGTATGAAACGCTTGCGTTCACTTCGTCGGTTAATTCTTAGACTTGTTCGATTGAACTCTTGTGACAATTTTCGAGTGGAAATCTATAATTTGTTCGTAAATATTTAAGTTAAGCTAGTGGTTATGGGACATGAAGCTAAACTAATATATTTAATAGCTTAGTGTAATTCACACTTTTTATCGATCGATGATGATCATTTTGTGATTTAGACTAGCAATGTGCGATGTCTATTTGTTTGTGTGAGGACTAAAAACCCCGTTTGTAGAGCTTCGGCTCAAATTTGGCGGGGTAGCGACCCGTGGTCTTCGGGCCGTTTGTGGAGCTTCGGCTCAAAATTTATGGTTAGCGACCATGGAATAGCGTTCCGTTTGTGATACACGTGTTGGTAAGTTTTCATGCTCCCGTATGTGATAGGCCTTCCCCCCTTTATGATTTCTGGATTTCTAGAATTTGCGTTTCACCTCTTTTTGTGATTGGCAATGATATGTTGGTCAATATTTGGGTTTTGGTGAATAAAATAAAGAATATGACACTCTTTTTGGTGCTTTGAGATTCTTGAGATATTGTATGATTTTGTTGTTGTTTAAAGTATACTTGTCACTGTATGACATTATTGTTATCATACGTTTTTGTTATATCTCTACTTATATCTTATTTTATAAATGATAATTATAGCTAGACTGATCCGTTTATTATTTTCTTATTAAATAATACTCGGGTTAGACCGAGATGTTACAGGTGCTTCTGCTTGACTCCTTATCTGGGATCATCTTTTGACTTTTGTCTAACTACATTAGATTGGTAGTTTTTGTTGTTATACATTTAAGATAGAGACTCCTTGATGTATAATTATTCTTTTGTCTAGCACTTGTATCTATTCTTTTGTGATGTAGTGGATCTAGTTTGACCACTACTCTGATTTACACTTCTATGTGTTATATTCATATCTGTTTCCGCATTTGAGATATGAAGATCTGTGACTGATTTGTGTTAATGTTTATTTCTATATTTATTTCCGAAGGCCTCATAACCACTGTGTGGTAGCTTTGAGTTTGTATTTGATATGTCGGATTTCCTCTTGTAAGTTATATTATCCGACATGTCGGTACTTGGACAAAGCAATTACATAGATGGTCGCTTCTCAACAGCCTTATTCTTCGCTCTAGTCGATGGCATTACTTAGTAGTGTTCTTGGCTAGCGTGACCATAGAGGTAGGGCGTCACATAATTAAACTCCAATTTTAACCATTTTAACTTATAAAAAATCAGAAAATGTTCATTTAAATACCCTTTAATTTATGATTTTTATAAAGAATTTTTTTACAATAAAATCAAATTTTCCAAAATTTCACTTATTAAATTCAAGTGTACAATTATCTTGTTCTTTTCATTTTTAACAATTTACCTTAACTGTAACGACCCGGAATTTTAGATCCAAAAAATTCCAGATAGTTAGGGAAAAGAAGAAAAGAGGTAGAAGAAGAAGAAGAAGAAACAGAAGTACCAAAAACATAGATTCTCACATTCGCAGCGGAAAAATATAATATCAAATAATAACAGTTATACAAAGGAAGCTGTATTTGTCAAATTACACTTTAATACATCAGAGTTACAACATATACACAAATCACTAGACAGATACAATTAACATGTCCCAAACAACTACAAGATATCACAGCGGAATATACTCTATACGTTCCTGCCATCCAGCTCGCCTCTTGAGCTCCAGAACGTCCATACCTGAAATCTGTAATACCCGGTCTGACCCGAGCATTACATCAAAGTAACACCCGGGTCAGGCTGGAAACCAGCGTGAGTAAACTCATCTAACATGAAATTTCAATCCATATAACTTATTTAAAACCCGGGGTAACTCGTACTTACTACACGTAAACAACTTATATAGTCATCACTTATTTTCTCAAAACAATATCTAAGTATCCAACTTAGTTTAAATGGTCCATATTATCCCAATCCAGCCCATTGGTTCCACATATCAATCTATAAAGAATTATATAAGATTTCAAATCGAAGTGGTTTCGGGTATTTACTGATACCCGACCCCGGTCTCTTCGAGTCCCATGTCATCTTAACCCAAGTTATTCTAATGAAATACAATTCAAACTTTAGATGCAAGATATCGCTTTTACATAGTAATTCATTATCAAGAGATAACCACATTATCACTATTCCACCCCAAACATAACATATCACAAATCTCTTCATACAGAAATATCGACCAATTCAAGACATTTAACATCATTCAATCATTCATAAGCAAGATTTATCACTTCCAAGATTAATTTAATTTATCTCTAATTAAATTAATTCCTAATCTAATCACTTAGATTATCTTTACTTAAACATTAATTAATTACAAACCAATTAATTAATCATCCTTCAGTTTTTCCGTCTTAATTTAATCACCCTTGACTAATTATCCTTTAATTACAATAAGTAATTAATCCTAAAATTAATTACACAAATCCTTTACTCATCCATATTAATCACATTGATCCTTAATTAACTTCTCAAATTAATTATCATTGATTTATTTATCCTTTAATCAATCACACTCATTAATTAACTAACCCTTAATTAATTTTTTTAACAATTTAACCCTTTAATTATTAAGTAATTAATCAATCTTTAATTACTCAAGATTTTAAAGATAAATCATTACCCTAAATAAATTACTTATTTATTATTCAAATCTTTAATAACCCTTTGAAATAATTTATCATTAACATAAGAATTAACTTAAGACCTTTAAGTTAATTAACAAATTAAAACATTATTTAAGATAAACCATTTATTTTAATTATTTACTTAATTACATTATTATTTTTAAAACAACTAGAGATTTAATTAAATGGTCAACCTAATATTTAATTATCCAAATCAAAACAATTTTTAAAGAAAACATTTAACTTTAAAAATTAAATCTTGAAAAACTAGTTTTAAAACTTGCTTAATAACTCAACCTTTGAAAACATGGATATGCTTCTCTTTGTATTTTAAAACCTGGTAACAACAAAATAAACAACCCGTGCCAACATCGATCCCTTCCCCAAGTAAACCCCAAGTCTACTCGCGTTCACACTCGTCTTCGAGCCAAACCATAAAAATCTTCGAGAAACTCACCAACTCTCCCAATGCTCTCATCACAAAGCTGCCATCAGATACCGGAGGATACGCGTGTATGTGCACGACTAGCCTGACGACCTCCGACCATCGCCGATCCTCCCAACGAGTCGCTGACGATCTCCTCACCCCGAACAACAACCCAGTATCACCAAATTCACCACGAAACCTAAAAGAGCTATCGAGCTCCACCTGAAACCCGACTTTGATCACCAATTCACCTCGCACCTCCACGACACTTCGCCAGAATTCTTGCCACTTCACCAGGGCCTCCGCCTGAGTCCCTAGCTCCTGCTCCCCCTTGACCGATCACCCCAAAAACCCTGACGACGTTGCAATTCCCTCGAGAACCAATTCGACCAAAACCCCAGTTCAAACCCTAAATCATCGCCGCCTGATCACCACGATCATTAGAAAAATTTATAAACATTTTTCCGTGAATCCCCATCCCCCTGGCTACCTTCAGCCATGACGACGACCTTCTTTACTTCGTCGACGACCAGCAATTTCCAAAAATCCTAATTTCGATCATCTCATGAATATTTGATATTCCCAAACTTAAAAATCAAGATTTGATTATTAAAATTCATCAATTTGTAATACGAATCAAATTATAAGTTCAAATCATGAATTCCAGAACTTTAACTTTTGACTTATATTTGGTTATTACTGTTATTTCATATTTTTCCCAAATAATCTAAAATAATTTCACTTGAAACCATTTTTAAAATAGATATCTTGTTAATTCAAACATATTTTGTTTATACATCATAATCTATAGAAGATTAGGGAAAGGGCAATTGATTTTTGAACTTGTTTAAAACCTGTAGAACTTAAAACAGAGCAACATTCTTGTATACAGACATGCACAGGTATTTTTTTTATACATGAAAATACTTTAATTCATTCATGCAAACCTATCTACAACATTACTTTAAATCCATATCACATGCATCAATATAAAATAGAATTAAGTTTGATAGAAAGTGATGTTTACTCACTGATTTAAAAAGGCAGAGGCTTCGAAACTGGATTGAAAACTGGAAGACTTGAGATTTTGAATTTCTGAAGAGAATGCTTGAAACTGAAGACTTTTGATTACTGCAAGTTGAAGCTTATGCTATTGAGAAGATTGCCTGACCATGTTCTTCAGGTTGCTTTGCAAATTTCAAACTTGAAAGTGGTTACAAGCTTTGAAAAGATTACAGTCTTTGTTTGCTCACAGATTTGAAAATGGTTTCAGGCATAACATTCCAGGCTTTTGATTTGAAAAAGATTTCAGGGTTTAAATTTTTGACCTGAGGAATGTTTTGATTTGAGTTTGGGAAAGTTTTGATTCAAGAGGATTTTATGTTTGTGAAGAGTTTTCAGGTTTGATTCAAGAGTTCCTGGTTTTGGAAAATATTTTAAGTGAAGTTTCTTTGTTACTTAGAAATGAAAATTAGAAAAGAGACGAGAAAAGAAGATGCAAGTTTTTATATAATGTATTTAAAATTTATTTTAGAATTAAAGAAAACAAAAATAAATTTTGACACTTGTTTCAAATACCAACACTTGTCATTACCTATTATTCATTAACTTACATGTGTATTTAATATGGTTTAAAAATTTACACTTGTATTATTTCCTTTTTATTTATCTTTAAAAGATTTAAAAGCTTTTTAAATTAATTTTCCTAATTAATAAATACATTTGTAAATTAATAAATGCTTTTCTAAATTTATATAAATAATATTCTTTAAGGAAAACAAAATCTTATCTTAAATAGAAACTTATCCATACGTTTTATATCTACAATAATTTCAAGATATATATATATATATATATCCATTTAAATTTAAATTTAAATCTAAATTCAAATTCAAATTCAAATTCATTTACGTATCCAGTTATCTTTAATTCTTATATGTTCAATCCATAAACCAGATAATTATTCAACTATCAGATGTTCAAAAATCCGGGTTATCACATTCCTTCCCCCTTAGAATCTTTTCGTCCTCGAAAAGGAACGAAGCCAGAATTTACTTAATACTTAAAATCAGATAAATTATCTTTTGATCATTTTTAAAACACTTTAAAATCTATATAGTATTACAAAAATAGTTTTTATAAATATACTTTTTATAACTTGATATTTCGACAAGTCCATCCTTGTTCTCATAGAAATTCGGTCATACGTTGATCAGGCGTAAGACTGAAAATCTATAAGTACTTGGTAAACCCGTTTTTAACACCCAGTGAAAATACTTGGAAAATAATTTATGAAAATATAGAAAATAGTTTTGAAAATAGAGGAAATATCTTTGGTGAGAATGCTCTGAAAATCATCACCCCCATCCATGGTCACAGTTACATCCCGGGTTACGTTGCCATCGCAACAAAAGTCCATGTAACTGATTACACCATGGAACCCACAACAGATCGCAGTTACATTCCAGGGTTACGTTGCCGTCGCAGCAAAAGTCCATGTAACCGTTGGCTCTCAGCGGCACACACGATTTTCGCTGTCAAAATGAAACTTCTCCACTCCTACATAGGTCGCAGTCTACCGATATAAAATCAAACGCAGACTGTTGGCTCTCAGTAGCACACACGACTTTCGCTATGTTACCATAGTGTCACAGTCTACCGATATAAAATCAAACGTAGACTGTTGGCTCTCAGCGGCTCACACGACTTTCGCTATGGTCTACAGTAGATCGCAGTGACATCGAGTTACACTGTCGTCATAGCATAACACAAATGCCTCTGTAGGCATCAACGCCCTCGACTTCCGCTACACAATAATCCTCAGGAACTAGTTTTGTCCAGACTCCTCACATGATCAATTTTAAAAACCCCCTTAGGGTTCAAGGCAGTACCACCCTATGGCACTCCTGAGAAGTTCATTTCAAGGGAGCGCCTTTTTCTCCAAATCCATTCTCAAAACACTTTATACTATACACTTATAGTATCTTTAAA
The DNA here is from genome assembly GCA_030737815.1 of Allium fistulosum. Taxonomy (NCBI): domain Eukaryota; kingdom Viridiplantae; phylum Streptophyta; class Magnoliopsida; order Asparagales; family Amaryllidaceae; genus Allium; species Allium fistulosum. The sequence continues at coordinate 97,578,237 of CM060906.1, read as the reverse complement.
TCATATCCTTTATGATTTATATCAAAATCTCCTTTACACAAAATCGATATCCCAAATCGATAGTTCCAAACTTGTCTTTCCAAATTTCCAAAACTGATTTTTCTCAAAAATCAAAAGCCTTTCCAAAATCCATAGGTTCCAAAACCTTTTCCAAAATCATTCTCATAAGATCCTTTATATATATATAACTTTGAAAATCTTTGGATCATTTCAAACTTGTATAAAACCTCTTTTATACTTCAAATATTTTCAAAACCCTTTTCTTCTGGCAATAGATTCAACAAGGGAAGATTTATCTTATATAACAAAGATATATAACTTGGTTTATTCCAAATCAAATATTCAAATTTGATTACTCTATAAAGTCACTTACCAAATTACTTACTTCCATAAAGTAAAATTTTACCATAGAAATATCCAATTTCCACTTTACCTCATCGTATATTTCACAAAATATATTTCCAATTTCAAAAATCATTTACAGTTCTTATCCACAAATTTCCAATATCAATTTCATTCAAACCCGTACGATGTACACATATCATCCGTACGCAATATCAATCTGATCGCTCACTCGATCACATAATTTCTCTTCCGAACTAGTATCGTCCTCCCGACTTCCTAGTGCGGACTCAGATCTGGTTTCTTGATCAGAAACCGTCATTCTTCTTGCATAGTCACAACTATGATAGAGAATATCCAGAACCAATAAAAAATCCATATCCAGGTTCGCCGTCAAAAATCGAGCGAAAAATCCCAACTCGGATTGATAATACTATCTCGAAATTCTATGCTCGAATCTGGATCAAATCACTATGCGAATAGAATAATATACGTACATCCTACGTATTTATCATTATTGATTATTAGCTAAATAAATTTTCTTTTACTTCACATTCATTTAGATTTCTATTCACTTATTCACAATTGCTCCCAATTTCCACTTGGGTTAATACTTCAATTCTTATCTCAATTGGTATTCAATTATAGACAGTTTGAACTTTACCCAGCTTAAATTTAGAAAATAGCTTGAAAAATTAAAAATAGATAAGTAGTTGAAAAATAAGTTTTAGTTTGTAAAATAGCTGTAAAATAGTTAAGTAATTGTAAAATAGTTGGAAAATAGTTAAATAGTTATAGAATATTTAGGTAATTGTAAAATAGTTGTAAAATAGGAATTAGTTATAAAATAGTCGAAAAATAGTAATTTGTTCCAAAAATAATTGTAAAATAAGTATAAAATAGTTTGGCTTTAAAAAGAAAGATTGTATAGTAAGTAGCTTGGAAAAATAGGTTTATATTAAACCAAATTATTTTGAAAATAGTCTAGAACCAAACTGTCCAACTTTCCAATCCCCATTTCCAATCAATTTCCAATTTCCACTTCTATTTAAATTGATTCAATTTCAATTAAATTTAAATTAACCTCAATTTCTATCCCACATTCAAATCATCTCCCATTTGAATTTTAAACTTATTCAACTTCAATTTCACTTCAAATTATTTCAATTTAAATTTTCAATTTAAACTTATGCTTATCCATCTTCAATCACAATTCTAATTAATTCAAATCAAATTCAGTTTGAACTAATTCTATTCAAATCTTAACTTAAAACCATCTCGAATTATATAAATTCGAGTAAAAAATTTTAAATGTTGATTTAATCCTTTAAGTCAAATTAACCCTTACTTTTAAATCAAATCAACCTTTATTTTTTAATTTAACAACTTAAATCTTTAAACCATTTAATTCTGAATCCAAATTCCAAAATTCCATTTTAAAATTATCTTTACTTAACTTATTCAAAAATAATTTAATCTTCAGATTCTAATTTATTATCCATTTCTAACTTCAAAACCAATTCTCAGTTTCATAGATTATTTATAACAATAGAATGATATTAGGATAAATAAACATCCAAATTTATCCAAACACCAATTAACAGCATCCATTTTCAATTTCCAGATCTCAAATCCATTTTGAGATTACTCATAACTCCCATTTAAAATCAACAATTTAACTTTCCAACTTAAATTTCAATTTCATCTTGAAATTTCCAATTCAAGTTGTTCATTCTAAACTCATTTAACTTTCCTTAAGTTAAATTCAATTTAATCCAGTCAACTTGACCCAATTTGAATTCCCATTTCAAATTTTAAACTTTATATTAATAATCTTCCCACTTATAAGTTCAAAAACTTATCACTTTGGGTTTTCATATCATATTCCAAGAAAAAATTTAAAACTCAACACTTTCAAATCATTTTTTATATTATGTATATCCTCATTTATACATATTTATTTCCTTTACACACCAAGTCATACCTTAAAATTTTAAACCACCTTTGGTTTTAATTAAAAACAGATTTCTTTAAAAAAATTTCAAGTTTTCTGGACTTAGATTTAAAACTTCACAATTTAAAACCCACTTCAATTTACAAGTCATACTTGCCTAAATGTTTTAAATGTTTTACTCCCCTAAAACATTTCATTTTGCTTACTCATTAATATACATTTTATTATTAAACACAACAATCACTTATTATAATAACCAAGATTATCATATTTGGAAACCAATTCATTATTATCTTATTCTGAAACTCTTTCCCAAATTCAAGATTTTAATTTCAGTTTGGATCCATTTCAAGCTTATCTTCATTTAATTTCAATTTGATTGTATTTCTATTACCACTTAATTCTCATTATTTAATTTAATTCAATGATTCAACAACCAATTTCTTCAATATATTTAATAATTAGAAAATTTATTTCTTTATATACCAAAAGATAAACTTATATAAAAATCATTCAATTTTAAAATCAATTTAAAATCTTTTTATAAGAAAATAACAAGTACGCTCTCATATATATATATATACACACACTCAACTTATTTTAGGGTACTATTGACCTTATACTTAATGAGTAAACCCACCAGAGCCAAGGTTCTCGCTTAACCTTCAGCTCTGATACCAAATGTAACGACCTGGAATTTTCGATCCCGAAAATTCCAGATAGTTAGGGAAAAGAAGAAAAGAGGTAGAAGAAGAAGAAGAAACAGAAGCACCAAAAACATAGATTCTCACATTCGCAGCGGAAAAATACAATATCAAATAATAACAGTTATACAAAGGAAGCTGTATTTGTCAAATTACACTTTAATACATCAGAGTTACAACATATACACAAATCACTAGACAGATACAATTAACATGTCCCAAACAACTACAAGATATCACAGCGGAATATACTCTATACGTTCCTGCCATCCAGCTCGCCTCTTGAGCTCCAGAACGTCCATACCTGAAATCTGTAATACCCGGTCTGACCCGAGCATTACATCAAAGTAACACCCGGGTCAGGCTGGAAACCAGCGTGAGTAAACTCATCTAACATGAAATTTCAATCCATATAACTTATTTAAAACCCGGGGTAACTCGTACTTACTACACGTAAACAACTTATATAGTCATCACTTATTTTCTCAAAACAATATCTAAGTATCCAACTTAGTTTAAATGGTCCATATTATCCCAATCCAGCCCATTGGTTCCACATATCAATCTATAAAGAATTATATAAGATTTCAAATCGAAGTGGTTTCGGGTATTTACTGATACCCGACCCCGGTCTCTTCGAGTCCCATGTCATCTTAACCCAAGTTATTCTAATGAAATACAATTCAAACTTTAGATGCAAGATATCGCTTTTACATAGTAATTCATTATCAAGAGATAACCACATTATCACTATTCCACCCCAAACATAACATATCACAAATCTCTTCATACAGAAATATCGACCAATTCAAGACATTTAACATCATTCAATCATTCATAAGCAAGATTTATCACTTCCAAGATTAATTTAATTTATCTCTAATTAAATTAATTCCTAATCTAATCACTTAGATTATCTTTACTTAAACATTAATTAATTACAAACCAATTAATTAATCATCCTTCAGTTTTTCCGTCTTAATTTAATCACCCTTGACTAATTATCCTTTAATTACAATAAGTAATTAATCCTAAAATTAATTACACAAATCCTTTACTCATCCATATTAATCACATTGATCCTTAATTAACTTCTCAAATTAATTATCATTGATTTATTTATCCTTTAATTAATCACACTCATTAATTAACTAACCCTTAATTAATTTTTTTAACAATTTAACCCTTTAATTATTAAGTAATTAATCAATCTTTAATTACTCAAGATTTTAAAGATAAATCATTACCCTAAATAAATTACTTATTTATTATTCAAATCTTTAATAACCCTTTGAAATAATTTATCATTAACATAAGAATTAACTTAAGACCTTTAAGTTAATTAACAAATTAAAACATTATTTAAGATAAACCATTTATTTTAATTATTTACTTAATTACATTATTATTTTTAAAACAACTAGAGATTTAATTAAATGGTCAACCTAATATTTAATTATCCAAATCAAAACAATTTTTAAAGAAAACATTTAACTTTAAAAATTAAATCTTGAAAAACTAGTTTTAAAACTTGCTTAATAACTCAACCTTTGAAAACATGGATATGCTTCTCTTTGTATTTTAAAACCTGGTAACAACAAAATAAACAACCCGTGCCAACATCGATCCCTTCCCCAAGTAAACCCCAAGTCTACTCGCGTTCACACTCGTCTTCGAGCCAAACCATAAAAATCTTCGAGAAACTCACCAACTCTCCCAATGCTCTCATCACAAAGCTGCCATCAGATACCGGAGGATACGCGTGTATGTGCACGACTAGCCTGACGACCTCCGACCATCGCCGATCCTCCCAACGAGTCGCTGACGATCTCCTCACCCCGAACAACAACCCAGTATCACCAAATTCACCACGAAACCTAAAAGAGCTATCGAGCTCCACCTGAAACCCGACTTTGATCACCAATTCACCTCGCACCTCCACGACACTTCGCCAGAATTCTTGCCACTTCACCAGGGCCTCCGCCTGAGTCCCTAGCTCCTGCTCCCCCTTGACCGATCACCCCAAAAACCCTGACGACGTTGCAATTCCCTCGAGAACCAATTCGACCAAAACCCCAGTTCAAACCCTAAATCATCGCCGCCTGATCACCATGATCACCAGAAAAATTTATAAACATTTTTCCGTGAATCCCCATCCCCCTGTCTACCTTCAGCCATGACGACGACCTTCTTTACTTCGTCGACGACCAGCAATTTCCAAAAATCCCAATTTCGATCATCTCACGAATATTTGATATTCCCAAACTTAAAAATCAAGATTTGATTATTAAAATTCATCAATTTGTAATACGAATCAAATTATAAGTTCAAATCATGAATTCCAGAACTTTAACTTTTGACTTATATTTGGTTATTACTGTTATTTCATATTTTTCCCAAATAATCTAAAATAATTTCACTTGAAACCATTTTTAAAAACGATATCTTGTTAATTCAAACATATTTTGTTTATACATCATAATCTATAGAAGATTAGGGAAAGAGCAATTGATTTTTGAACTTGTTTAAAACCTGTATAACTTAGAACAGAGCAACATTCTTGTATACAGACATGCATAAGTTTTTTTTATACATGCAAATACTTTAATTCATTCATGAAAACCTATCTACAACATTACTTTAAATCCTTATCACATGCATCAATATAAAATAGAATTAAGTTTGATAGAAAGTGATGTTTACTCACTGATTTAAAAAGGCAGAGGCTTCGAAACTGGATTGAAAACTGGAAGACTTGAGATTTTGAATTTCTGAAGAGAATGCTTGAAATTGAAGACTTTTGATTACTGCAAGTTGAAGCTTATGCTATTGAGAAGATTGCCTGACCATGTTCTTCAGGTTGCTTTGCAAATTTCAAACTTGAAAGTGGTTACAAGCTTTGAAAAGATTACAGTCTTTGTTTGCTCACAGATTTGAAAATGGTTTCAGGCATAACATTCCAGGCTTTTGATTTGAAAAAGATTTTAGGGTTTAAATTTTTGACCTGAGGAATGTTTTGATTTGAGTTTGGGAAAGTTTTGATTCAAGAGGATTTTAGGTTTGTGAAGAGTTTTTAGGTTTGATTCAAGAGTTCCTGGTTTTGGAAAATATTTTAGGTGAAGTTTCTTTGTTACTTAGAAATGAAAATTAGAAAAGAGATGAGTAAAGAAGATGCAAGTTTTTATATAATGTATTTAAAATTTATTTTAGAATTAAAGAAAACAAAAATAAATTTTGACACTTGTTTCAAATGCCAACACTTGTCATTACCTATTATTCATTAACTTACATGTGTATTTAATATGGTATAAAAATTTACACTTGTATTATTTACTTTTTATTTATCTTTAAAAGATTTAAAAGCTTTTTAAATTAATTTTCCTAATTAATAAATACATTTGTAAATTAATAAATGCTTTTCTAAATTTATATAAATAATATTCTTTAAGGAAAACAAAATCTTATCTTAAATAGAAACTTATCCATACGTTTTATATCTTCAATAATTTCAAGATATATATATATATATATATCCATTTAAATTTAAATCTAAATTCAAATTCAAATTTAAATTCAAATTCATTTACGTATCCAGTTATCTTTTATTATCAAAATTCTTATCTGTTCAATCCATAAACCAGATAATTATTCAACTATCAGATGTTCAAAAATCCGGGTTATCACATTAACACTTAAATTTAAATTTCCATTTCATAAATAAAACTAAATTCCCATTTTATTTAATTAACTTAAACTTCCATTTAAAAATCAAATCACAAATTCCAAATTAAGTTAAGTTTCAAATCACAATTTTTTTCCATTCATTTATTTAACATTTTTAATACATAGAAAAATCATTATCACTTTATTAAATCATTTAAATTCAATTTAAATAAAATTATCATATTTTTACATTTTAAAATACTTAAATTTTTTCCAGAAAATATATAAAATAACCACGGGTCTACATAATATTTTCTAGCCTAAGTCAAGTGATACAGATAATATATCATTTCAATCTGTAATTTACAAAGAAAAATCCGGGTTCTATCATTTCAAACCCGCAATCCCAAGTTGAATAAAATAAATAAAAATCACTCGAACCTATCATTTCAGCCCATAATGATTTTTCCCTATTCTAAAGTCCGTTCGGGTATATATCATTTCAACCCATAGTGATTATATTCTACAGGGAACTTGCAATATGAGGAACAATATAAAATAAACAATATAACAGAATTTATCATAGCAGATGATGTGACAAGTTTATAATAGGGTTTAACATCATATATAATACATATCACAAGCAGGTATAACAGGAAATAACAGTTCTACACATTCACCTGTTGTCACTTCACAATTCTATAAGTATAAATGTCGTGTGTGAATACTCACCTTTTTACGCTGGAGTTAGCAAATCAAAAACACAAACAAAAATCCAGAAAGCACGATAGCACGATTTGATTTGAGTGGAGAGATAACTAAGATATTAATCTTGTATTTAGCAACAAAACAAAGCAAAATATAAATATAAATACAATACCAAAATTTATTGGAACAAAAATGGAAATAGAATTTACAAAAGACATCACCAAGCTTCCAATTCAAAATTGCTTGACCACAAGCCAATGTTTGCTCGGCCATACATGTTATAGGCTCGGCCATGACATGTTTTCATGATGGAAAAGGTTTGGGTTTGGCAACACAAAGGCATGGTTAGGCAAGAATGTGAAGGGGTAGGAGTTACAAAGTAGAGAAGGTAAAGGGTCAAGGCCAAAAGTGGAGTTTTGGTGCATCATAGGCTCGACCTATGGGTCAAGTGGACTCGGCCATAGTCTTCTATAGGTCAGGTCAGTTCTGAATCATGGCTAGGGGTCAAGTCATGAGCTGGTGGTGGTGGCTAAGGTTGATGGCCGAGGTGAAAATGAAGGGGATGGTGAACTATGGGTTCGGCTATGCATTGTTTTTGGGTTTAGCAAAGGTTTTTGTGGTGATTGCATCAAAGGATGGTCACAGCCAGTATTGGTCATAGGAGGAGGAGGTCAGGCCGTGGATGATGAGGTGGAAGGCGATGTGGTGGTCGGTGGAGATGGTGGAGGGTATGTGGCCGAGCAAACATGAGATGAATCAAGGCAAAAATTAATAAAATGAAGAGGAAAAGAGAGAAAAGAGGAGGCCATTGCTTACCAAAAATTTCAGAAATGATGATGGCCAAAAATTGTGATGGAAATGAGAAGTTTTCACGTGAAATACAAAATAAAACTCACGGCTACAATCAAGGAGAGAACGGCCAAAGCATGTGAAAGGACTAGGCAATGAAAAGTCATAGGTTTTAAAGCTTTTTGTCTCTTAGAATTTCCACTTTATTTTATTCAAAAATAAACAAAATAAAATCAGTAAATAAAAATAAAAGACGAACAAAAATAAAGTGAAAATGAAAATAAATAAATAGTCTTAGGAAAAATAGAAAATAGTTTGTTTAATTGAAACTAGAATTAAAAATTGTAACAAAATACAATTAACTTTGGAAAAATTATAACTATACTTTTAAAATGTTTTAAAATTAAAATATTGAAATAAAATTTAATTTAATATAATTGAAAAATATCTGCAAAATATTGGGTTGTTACAGATTCTATGTTCTGTAATATGTAATATTTTTTTTATATTAACCAAGATGTTTATTGCTTAGTACCGAGGTTGTTCATGTTATTATATTTCTTTAGACTTAAAAGTAAAAACATGACAGTGTTAGCCCAAGGAATAAACATGGATGGTCACTCCTATCCAGTCTTATTCTTCGTACTACTCGATAATATTACCATTAATATTCTTGGGTAATATGGTATAATGGTTGGGTGTTACATCTTTCCTGTCAAATGTTGTAAAAAAGATGGTTTGACAATTATTTTTTTATCAAATGTTGTAATAAATTTTTATACTAACTATTGGTTGAAAAATGTCAAAATATTAATTTATAATCACTTTTTTAAAAGTTGTTTTACTCATAGGTTAAAATGATCACATAACACTGCCTGAAAAAATGTTCACAACTGAATGTGCGTTAATTTTTTTAAATATGTTTACAATTGTATAAAATATTATAATAATTAATATTTACTAATTTATAATTTATAATTTATAACTAGTAATTTGTAAATTAACAACTAAAAATAATAATCGATAATTCTAATAATTAATGATTTATAATAAGTGAATTGAAAAAAAATACTAATTGGCTTTCATAAAATTCTTAGTACATTAGTTAAGGAAAACTCCCTACAACAAAAACTATAAGAAAAAGTAGGTTAACAACATCATGAACCAAAAATAATAAAGTCATAACATACGGTTATCGTTTGCTCCAACCAAGATAAACTAGCTAGAAAACACTGCTTTTTGTAACTGAGCGCCAATGATTAAACAAAATTTATAGAGCCCGTTCATTTCACATTCGATCACGTTAACATTTTACTATTTACCCCATCTATCTATCTATTACTTAAACTTAAAAGAAACATACTAGATTTGTTTACATGTACCTGTTGTTTTTTAAGCATTTAAAAATACTTGATCAGTAATCTCCTATATTTCTTTTCTTTAACCTAAAAAACTGGTGTGAGGCCCGTGCTTCGCACATGGGTAGAATGTACAATAATGTAAGTTGAAATCATTTGGTTAGTAAAATATATGGTTCTACTTCATTATTCTTGCTTTGCTTGTTTAACTTCATTATAAAGTATTTTTATTTAAATAGTTTTCTTAGTACCCTGGTTATTAATATATTTGATGAATTTCTAGTGTTTCTTCACAGAATCTCTTCCAGACACATTATATTTTCAAATACCGTAACACATATGCGACTTGATTATCATAGTATAGTAGTATAACAAAATTATATTTATACAATTATAAGTTAATACCATAGTTATAGAGCATGTGATAAGGATAACAATTAGTAGGTGGTAGTTGTTAATATATAATTACATGGGAGAAACATAAGTTTCGATTGTAGGGTGGTTTAGGTAAGACAAAGTATATGAGATTTGTAGTTTATGTGTATAAAAGCAGCTGGTATTGGTTGACTAAATTTCCAATGAAAAATACATTTGCATAGTCATGTACTGTGTACATCAGCTAACATTCTCATGTATAGCGTAGAAATATCATATTTGAATTAAAAACATTGTTTGGAGTACACTAGATAAAACACACTGGAAGACATAAAATCAGAAAAACAGAAAGACAATGAAATCTAAATCAAAATAGAATATTAAAATTATGCATAAACAAACATTAGAGTAGAAAAATAATTGCAGTAAACATTGATCGGGTGTCCTTACACCTTTTGTCATGATTCCTTTAGGATGTACTTCCGAGTTGATGTTGGCTTCCTCAACGTCCTAGAGGCAGGTAATAAAAAGAAGGCTAATTATATTTATACACCAATAATCTCCTAATATACACCGAAATATATAACGAACTAGCATACAATAAATTTTACTTTACATACACTATCACTTTGACAAAATAACCCTTGTTTCAACTTCATCATCTTCCTCTTTAAAACTTAAAACTTATTTACACAAAACAAGAAATTCCTAACATTAAATGAAGTTAAAATTCAGTGAAATGAACTTTGATTTTTTACGTTAGTATTGTAAAGTCTTTAAAAAAAATCAAAAAAAATCTTAATTCAATAAAATCAACTCTGATTGAAGGAAAGAAATTAAATAGTTCAAAATTAGAACAATTAGTTGCGAAAGTTGTCTTAACTTATATTTTAGGTTTAATGGTAAAAATTATTAACTTCTTCACAAAAAATGTATGGATTTGATCATATAATTGATTTTAATGTTTTAATTTGATGTGTTATAAGAAAAGGTTTAAAATTAATAAGAAGGGTAGTTTGGTAATAGATTTTTTTGCAAAATAGTTGTGTATGTTAAGTGATTTCTAGTTTATGAATAGATTTTTCTTTAAAAGAATTACGACTATTATGATGCATAATGCACATAACTAAGTTGAAAGTTATAGCATAAATTTGGTTGGTATTAGTTTGTAATTGAATTTTAAAAAATTTCTAGGTACTTGGTGACTGAAATGAAGTGGGATCATAGAATCACATTTATTTCAACTCCTTTGCGTATTCCCTTTCTAGTTGGTGAGGAGGCATTGCAAGTTACAACTCTGTCGCTATTAGTGACTACTTTTTCATTGCTCTATGAATAAAAAAGATGAAAGTGGAATGTCTGGGAAAAGCAGTATGGATTAATTCATAATATTAGCAGAAGTATCGGGTTTGCTTTACTTTTCCCCTTCCAATCCATGTTAGTTGGTAGAGCTGTTATGGTAATGGTTACCGTTACCATTTCACAAATACTATTACAATACTATTTTTACTGGTAAGCTAAAATTGCCTACCGTTATCATTATCGATAGGCTGGTATACCCAAGACTGGTATATTGATAATCTAGCAACCATTACATTGGTAATGGTAAATTACCGTTTGTCTAAAAAAGTCAATAACTTGACATGTTTTTACATTATAATGCTGTTTCATTATACAATATATATTATTAATTAATAAAAGACATAAACGAGAAAGAAAAGAAGTGTATTTAACATTATTACACATGACCTAAACTGTTTGGGTTTAAACGCCTGTAATAAAGCATTTTACACGAATATACACGTGTTATAAATTAACTGGTAAAATTACAGTTACTACTGGTTTTGAAGTAATGTTATCGATGATTTACCAAAATTTACCATTATCATATCAATTAAATTGTTATACCAGTTTCACATAAAAATGGTTACTGATTGACCGGTAATGGTAAATTTACCGTTACCATATTTGTAACAATCCAAAATTTCGAACACCTCGTGTTTAAATATTAGAATTATTTAAATATTTGTACCTTGAATTTAATATGAATACATATGATTTTATAACTTTATTCGCCCCTTTATAATTAATAACTAATGAAGGAAAAACTTATTTTTGAATTGTGTTTAAAAAATATATAATTTAAAGAAATATTGAAAATGTGACCCAAAAATTTTTTGTAAAAAAATCACCTTTTTATTTCATAAAAGTTATTTAAATTCTTTGGACTTGTGTAACAATTATATCAACACATTAATAAGTGCTTAAATCTTCTTAGTGCTAAGAGAAATTAATTAGCAAAAAGGCTTCTAGAAGAAGTACACAAAGGAGGGAATAACGGAGAGACTTTTTCAAAGTATGGTAGGATGTGAAGTAGAGGTATGTCCATGTCATGTTGGAGTCCTTTAGAGTCGGCCATAGGGGGGCCTTTGGGTCATTTAACTTCATTTTTCAAGGCTATAAATAAGCACTAAGGCCTCCATCCATTGTTAACTAATTCACAAACCAAAACTTCCAAGTTCTTGCACTCCTTTCTATTCTCAATCTCCTTAAATCAAAGTAATTCAAACAAAGTTAAAACTCCTCCAAACTTATTTATCATCCTAATATAACATATAACACCATAACATCATCTCAAACCAAAGGAATTTGAAGCCATCCTCTTTATATAGCCTAAGGCATACCCAAAATAGTGTTTCCCTTGCCTAGGTCGTGCACCATCTTCCCCATCCTCATCTTGGTCGTGCTCTTTTAGGCGCATATCTCTCTTGTTTGATTGCTTAAGGGTTGAGGGAAATAAGGCAGTGTGTTGTTGCTTGGTAGTGGTAGGAAGTGGTAGCTTCATCCTTGAGTTAAAAGTGAGTTACCTATACCTTGAATGAAAACTGAAAAACTAGACAATTGCTTGTTGAAAACTTGACAATTTGCTTGTTAAAATTTGTTGATTTTGCTTGCTATTAATAATAATAATAGACATTAAAGTTATAACCTATATTGGTGTGCTTTGAATAGCATATTATTTGTGTATTGGTTGTGCCTTGGAAGTCTTTGATTGTGTTGCTTATTTGAGCACATGTAATTGGAAGTTTGAACATTGGATTTGGACATATTATTTGTATAAATGTTATACCATGCCTCTTTGCGATATGGCTTGAATTTTAGAATCATATATGTTTATATCATTGAATAATATTGAATATTGAATTGAATATGGAATTGTCCGTATAACGATAGTCGCTATAAACGCACTTTGAATCCCTCTTTTTCATCTCACGTTTTAAACTCCATATATTGTTTATTTTTGGATGAAATATTTTCTATACTTATAGAAGTATGAATGATGGTAAGAAGTGATGTTTAAAAGCTATTTTTTTATAAAACAAAGTTTGTAATGTTTAGTCCATACAGCGATAGTCTCTATGGATGCACTTTGAAAAAACAAGCTGTTGTGGTGTTTTTAAATGTTGTACTTTGGATATTTTTATGAAATCTTTTCAAAATAGTTTCGTAAAAAGTATATTAGCATTTTAAAAGAAGTTGGAAGTTTAAATATATTTTTAAATAATTATTTTAAAGATTTAAAGTAAAGGTTATTCTTATTTTATATACACAAAACTTGTTTATTTTGTTAAAATAGTAGATGTATAAAACTATTTTTAATTCTTTTATTAAAATAATTAAGAGCCATATTCACTTTCCTTCCTTAACTTATTTTAAAAACCTATTTTCTTATTAAATAAAACTATTATACACACACATAGATATATATCATTAAAAGAGGTTTTAACTTATTCATACAAGTAATATCATAAGACTATTGTTTTAGAAGATGAGATGAAAAGTAACACTATGTAATGACTTTGGCTTGACTATTTATGGAATAATAGTATTACTATATGCTTAACACTAAAAGCCAAACGAAGTAGGCTTTTCTATTTGTGAGAGTCAAGATTGATGTTCGAGTAGGGATGGAGCAATAAAGCTCTAACCTACCGACTTCCTTCTTGATCAAAGAAAAGTTAAGCTGGAACGTCGAAAACGTGTTAAGTATATAACCTTGATTCCTATAAGCAAGCGCTTGAGATTCGATAGTCGATTAGTTGACTACGAACTTGGCCAAACTTAATGTAGGAAGTATACGAAAGGCTCCATGGATTTATACCATTGAGAACCCCCGGGGAGGATCATTGGTATGAAATGCCTCTAGCTTTCGGTTCTTCTAAAAGAACCCGGATTGATTTAACCGAAAATTCATCGATAAGTTTTGGAGAGTCCAAAATCAGTAAGTGTTCTACTTACTGAATACCACTTCAAAACTATTATACGTGTTCTATGTTCTGGAAGTGGAAAGATGGAATCCATGTTTGGTTTTGAAATCGTTGGGATGATGGAACTTATATAGGATTCATGATTTGTTTGAGTATTGAAGACTCGTATGAAAGATGTCGTACGTAGCCTCGATACAGGAAATGACTAAAAAAAGTAGGATGCATAATCTCAGGTTTAGCTAACCCATGACGGTATAACAACCCCAAACCTAGAGATATTATTGATTGTTAGGCGCCGAGGGTTGTTGATACTTGGTGCTACACAGTTCAACATTGGGCCAGTTATGTAGACTTTATGGTATATTTTATTTAGAGATATACAACACTTGAAAGAGAATTTTTTGACCCTTGTGCAAGAGATCCACCTTGAAGTACTAAGGGTGTCCCTTGTGGAAACCCTACACAATTAGTGAACACGCCTTAGCAGTTTTGATCTATTATTGCAATGATGTATACTCACTCGCTGCACAGCTTATATTCAATACTTTAGACATTATTATAATATCATTATATTTTCTAATATAAATGGTTTGGTTATTGGGTAAAAACCTATCCGTGTTTATCTGCGGTGTGGTCTAACGAGATACCTTTATTTTTGAAGGGTTTTATAAATATAAAAATCCATATGATTGAGTTTCTCACACTGGTTAACCAAACTGATTTGGGTGTTATTTTCTTATAACGCTTGGGTCAGCCCCGAGTTTATTTCCAGAATTAGCTATGGACGCTTATGGAGATGTGTTGAATGCTTCAATCTATTTATCCGCCTATATTCATTTTCATTCACTATTATATATGTATATATTCACCGTTGTGAGGACAGACAGTTAAAACTGTTTAGGCTGATAGTTGTACTTAGTCATTTTTTGTAACTCTAAGATTTATGTATATCAGAGTAACTCTTTGTAATACACTTTTGAGATATTATACATTATCGTTTTGCATGTGAGATTATGATATTATGTTCTTCTTTCTTGTTCTTTTTTTATTTTACCCTAACTTTCTGTCTTTCCAACACTTGGGTACTGATAGGGTATTGATGCACCAGCAAGATAATATGCCTAAACGAACTACATGCAAACCAGCAAGGTATATGAGCTAATACAACATGCAACACAAGTTAATATACAAGACAAAGCAGTTAATATATATTATTAATTCAATTATGATAAGGAACATGATTGAAAAGTTGTTATTTCTTTTTCTTTATGCATTTAGCAATTCTGTTACAAATTATATGGCTTACAATGGCTCATCTTTCCATTGGTCCAGTCGTCCAATTAGTTACAAGTTGTTGCAATATGTAGCTATAAAAAGTATGAATGAGAAAATGATTTGGAGGCTGGAAATTAAATATATCTCTTCTTTACTGTATTTCTCTTCTTCTTATGTTTTCTTCTTTCTTCTTTTCTCCTCCCCTAAAATTCTACTATCTATTTTAATTTCATATTTTTTGGTGCTTTCACCTTCGTATTCGTTCTCTCTTCTCGCCATGGGTAAAACACTAACGCTAGAACAACTTCGCAACAACTCCTACCACCTTGCCACCCGTAGCTCACTACTAGCCATCCAAAGAACCCTCTCTTTACAAGAAACCATGCTCCAATCCGACCATTCTATTCTACCTTCACCGACATAAAATCCATCATCGCCTCTCAAAACACAATCTTACAAAACACTACAAAAACTCTTATCGAACTCTTTTTTAGAATATCTTCCTTTCAACCACCACCGACTCCTCCAACACCGCTCTAAGCTACTACTACGGACTCGACAACACCAGCTGCTCCTCTGACCTCTGTTGCTGCTGCTGCACTTTCCCGCTATCTTTCTTCATTCTCAAATCCTCCTCATCTAAACTCATCGGCACTTCCCATTAATTCATGCTCCTCACCATCAACACTAGCAGTGATACCACCTGGATCACCCCCTTCGACAGCTCTGACAGCCTTAAACCCTACTCACCTCTTCCCACTACAATAACGACCACGACAACCTCTTTGTCAATGACAACAAACCCTCTTCCTTCCCCATCCCCAATCCAAAAGCTGGTCCAGGTCTCCACCTCTACGATGCCAGCCCTAACCGCACAACCCATTAACCGAAAATCGTTTCTCTCAACTCCTAATCAAAATTCCAAACCAGCAATTTACGACCCATAAATTTTAATGATTTTTATAACGTAATTAACTGAAATTTTGCTTGAAAATATAACAATAAAATTTTGCAATGAAAATTTGATATTTGAGATGCGTCTATTGAAATATAGCAAATGGCAAATTTTCGTTGGAAAATATGAAAGTTAATTCTATTGTGTAATTTTCAGTTTCAATTTAAATCAGTTAATTTGATGAGAAGAAAAAGTTTTCGAGATATGAATATTTTTATATAATAAAAATGTAAATGATTTTCTGAGTGAGACGTCGTATTTCGTTTCGTCAAATTTGGACTGCTATAGACTCGTTTATCTTATCTTGGGCGAATTAGCAGCGGTTTGGCAGCGAATATCGATTTTTGGTAGGATGATCGTATCACTGATATTTGTGCACCATTTTGTTCATCTCGTCGTGTTGATCTCCATAGTATATTCATTTGTATTTTTTGACGTTAGGTGCACGGTGGAATCTCCTAAACTATTTCCATATCGGTTCTGTATTTGGGCTTTTGGGTTCATTTGTCCATTCGTTTTTCCACCGGTTAAATATAAATGAGCACTAGCTATTAGTATTCTAGGAAATTGACTTTTGACTTTCTGTATCCCTTAAATTTATTAGCTATTTCATTTATAATGGTTTGTTCATTTTGGGGTCTCTTCGTTTCTAGGTTGTTCATGCCCTTGTATAAAATTATATTATTATAACTAAAGTTATATATTTCTAAAACTATTGGATGTGCCTTCTTCTTCATTTCTCCCCTCACGACTTCAACCTTGCTTCCCAACCCATGCCCTTCACCATTTTCAAACTCCATGAACTCTCAGCCACGTGATCAACCATCTCTCTCTCTCCCACCACAGACCGCTCGTATCAGCCTCTCTCTAACCACCGCCAACTCGACCACGATCTATCACCGCCTGAACCATCCAGTGACCGCCTCTCACCACCTACCTCCGTCCTTGCTACGACTCAGACCTCCGTCTTGGCCATCCAACCACAGCCAAACACTTTTCCACTACACGCCACCACCCCAAGCCCTCCGCCTCCAAAAGCCGCTTGTTTTGTTTCCTGTCGCCCCTCGACTTTGCTGCCTTCTAAAAAAAGAGGTATGGTTCGCTTTGAGATTGCAGACGCCCCTCCACCACTTTACCTGCTCGTACTCCCCATGTGGAACCCCGCCAATAGCTGCAACACCCAGATAGCCCTGATACGCACAACCCATATTCTCTATTATATATATATGTATAAAAATATATATTGAAAGGGTATATATATGTATTATATATATATATGGTTCCTATCCTAATTTTCTTTGCTCTGGTCCCCTTCTTTGCTGCCTATGACTTGCTCTTCTCATTCTTTTATAAAGAGGTATATAATCTATATTATATATATGGGTATTATATATATATTGTATGAGCTTTGTCTTTTGTTCTGTGTTATAAAAAAATATACATATATATACATATATAAAAGTCTCACTATGTGCCTGTTGATAAGAGTTTTACTCTTAACTTTTCTTTTCTAATATATATATATATATATGTTTAAGTTTGAATATTGATTTTTTAATGTAATGATAATATAGAATTTTGAAAGGGAATATATGTGTTTTAACTTTGGTATATATATCGCATATATGTATATATGTAAATAATTTTATAAGCATTGATTTTTTTTGAAAAGGTTCGCACTTATATATGTAGGTAATTTTTAAATATTTATTCGAAGGAATTTTGGAAAAATATGGGTTTATTAAACAATAATTTATTTTAAAATTTAATAGAATTTTATTTTAAATATGTGTTTTAAATAAAATATTATTTTTAAAATATAATATATAATGATTTTATTTGATATGTGTTTTAAATTGAATATGGATTTTAAAATATAATACATATCCGTTTTCCCTTGAATTCAAGATCTTGCTTGTCGCTGTCCAGTTATCTAGCTTGTTTGCGTCCGTATCCTGGTAGACGTCACCCCCCATCCTCGTGGTCAAGTTTATCTAGCCTCGAAAGGTGAGAAATCACTCTCGATTAACATTCTTATATCTAGTAAATTTGATTCACATGAAATGACGATTGAAATTTGCTGTTAAATTTGAATTGTTAAATTATTTAATTGTTAAATATGATATGTCATTATCTGCAATTGTTTACCTCTGAAATATGACACAATAACCTATTGTATATATTATATTTAAATTGTTAATGATTGTATATGCTCATCGTTGATATGTTATGTTATTTTTTAACCATATTTGTTTTCACTCTGCAAGTTCCCTGTTAGTTTAGAATTCCCTATAGGTTGAAATGAAACATACCCGAAATCTTATAGAATAAGGGAAAATCGTTATGGGTTGAAATGATAAACCCAAGCGATTTTCATTAATTTTGAAATTTAAGATTTGCAGGTTGAAATGATATATATCCGTAGATATTTAAATTGCGGATTGAAATAATAAATATCCGTATCACTTGACCATAGGATAGAAAATTATATACGGACATCGTTGGTCTATATTTTGAAAATGATTTCCAAAGTTTGAAAGGAAATATATGGGTTTTAATGAATATTGATTTTTAAAATATAATATATAAATGCTATTTTTATATGTATAAAATTTAGATTTTAAAATAATATGTTTTGGAAATTTTAATTTACAAGTAGTTTTGGAAAATATAAATTTTAAGATTTCACTTATAATTTTATTATTTTAAAATATATAAAATAAGATTTAATATAAAATAAATTTAACAATAAGATTTAATTTAATAAAAATTTAACTATTATAAATATATAATATGTTTAACTATTTATTTAAAATTTATATTAATATTTCATAATAGATTTTTGTAATAACTTTAATTAATGGAGGTTGGAGAGAATTGGATTTAAATAACAATTGATTTGAAATTTTATTTGTTAAAGATTGAATTTAAATAAAAAAAATTGATTTATAATTTGGTTAGAATTGAATTTAAATAAGGCTTGATTTAAATTTATTGATTTGAGATTTTAAAAGGTATGATTTTATAACTTGATTTGACAAAAAGTGATTAAATGAATATTTCAACTTTAAATAAAATTGAAATTTAATATTTTGTAATATGAGATTTTATTGAAATGGTTATTAAAATGATTAAGTGAATAATTTCAAACTTAAATAGAATTAAAAGTTGAATTATGAAATATAAATGAAATTTATAAAATTTGGTTATTGTAAATGTTTGAATAATTAAACTTTGAAACTAATTGAATTTGAAGTGGTTTAAATTTGTAGTTCAAACCTGGATCGAAATCGATAAATATTAAATAGTTTTAATGAGAATTTGAATTTGAATTTGACCTTTAACCTTTGTAATTGAAAACATTAAATCAAGATTGATTTAAAGTGAATTTTGGAACTACAGTTGATTTAAATTGATTTGTGAAATTGGAAGAAACAATTCAAATTTGAAATTTATTTTGATATATATACTATTTTAATATATAACCTATTTTAAATATAAACTATTTTAATTTATAACTATTTCAGTATATATACTATTTCAATATTTAAACTGTTTAAGTACGAAAGTGGATATGATTTCGAAAGAGATATGATTTTGAAATGAATATGATATTTTGATATGAAGTATAAACTGCTTGAAATATAATTTACCACGGTGTGAAATAAGCATTTGGCTGTTAAAGAGACCGGGATCGGATATTTTCATACTCTCTGCCAATACCGAAAACCACTTTAACAACTGTGTCCGTGGTGGAGATTCCAGAAATGAAGTAGGATGGTTTGGCGAACGATTCTGTATGAGGTATTTTTGTAGCCCTGACTCCCGTGAGTCAGCTTAGATGTGACTAAAACAGGAGCCATGCTGGGCCACGTGGGTTATTCCTCCGATCGGACACATTTCTTCGATACCATTCTATTACTTTGTGATTTGATTGGGTGCACCTTTGATTTGGGAGTTTGTCTCGAGGTGGGCGGTAGTAGCTGTTATGCGTTACCACCAGTCCGGATCCGCAAACGGTATATCTACCCTGGCATTGCCTCGCGTGCCGTGTTCACATGCCCTATCGCGCCTTCTACGAGTTTGTTTTGTACCGTACCTATGGGGTGTCCTCTGGGTAAACCACCGGTTTGGTGGAGCTTATGGCATTGTATAGACTATGGGAATATATGAAATGTGTTAAGGGGGATATGGGTAACGCCTTAAAGCTATTTTAATAATTTACTTTATTGATAGACATATTATAATAGCGTATATTACTACATAGTAGATAGTTCCACAGATCCTTAGAGGATGGAAATCCCAAACATCCTTTAAGTTATTTGTATTTCAGTTGACACTTCACTTGAGTTGAATTTACTGTTATAAGAATGTTAATCCTGACTCGAGTGTTTTGTGTTTTGTTTTATGCTCGGGTCAGACTGAGTGACACGGCATTTGATACTCACCTTTGGAGTTTGGAGCTTTGCTTGAAGATCTACCTTATAGTTAGCTTTCAGTTGTTTCCAGCTATTTCTGTTCAGTCTTGTCAGTCACTTTTGTATTTGAGACTACTATGTATTTGAGATTTCTATTGTATTTTGTTTTAAACTCTGATGTTTATATAGTAGCTTCATGAACAACTATTTATCTATTCCGCTACTTATTGTTACATTACTCTATGTCTGAGATTCTGTGATTGATTTTATTTACTGTATATGTTGAGTTTTGCCAAATATAAATTAACAATCTGTTATTTTGAGCAATTCAAGTCTGACATGTGTGTCTGCTTGTCGATTTGAACGGTTCAAAATAGCAGGTCGTTACAAGCAACAAACTCCTCACTGACATTTCATCAAACATCACAAGTACCCTCTAAGAAAGTCACCAACTTACCCTCCAAGCTCATATCCTTCTTCCACACCATGTCTCTAATGCAATGACTAAAGATCACATCCGATTCTCTTCACAAATCTAGTCTCATAAATGAATTTTACCGCTTTTACGATAGTTTGGAAGTTGCTAAAATGTATGATGAAACGACTGAAATAGGTTACTATAGACAGTGTGATTTCATGCTGAACAGAAATGGGAAAAATATAACTGGAAAGGCTTTATTCGTATTTGATCCCGGTGAAACGTTCACTTTTGAGTGCATTTCCGACCTTGAGGACAAGGTCGATTTCGAGGGGATGGTAATGATAGGGTATTGATGCACCATCAAGGTAATATGCCTAAACGAACTACATGCAAAACAGCAAGGTACATGAGCTAATACAACATGCAACACAAGTTAATATACAAGACAAAGAAGTTAATATATATTATTAATTCAATTATGATAATGCACATGATTGAAAAGTTGTTATTTCTTTTTCTTTATGCATTTAGCAATTCTGTTACAAATTGTATGGTGTAGAATGACTCATCTTTCCATTGGTCCAGCTATCTAATTGGTTACAAGTTGTTGCAATATGTAGCTACAAAAAGTATGAATGAGAAAATGATTTGCAGGCTGGAAATTAAATATATCTCTTCTTTACTATATTTCTCTCTTCTTCTTCCTATGTTTTCTTCTTTCTTCTTTTCTCCTCCCCTAAAATTCTACTATCTATTTTAATTCTGTATCAAGTACTCGACATACGAATATCGTAGATGTATTTAGTATCGACATTCAGGGGTCGAAAAGGCGATCGTTACAATAACAGTTCTATTCGTTGGTGTAGGCATACTGTTTGCACTTGATACAATGCCAAATGGTCGGCGATTCTTACTTGTTTGGGTATTCTTTTAAAAATGACATAAAAATCCAAATTTATGAAATAGTTAACATACAGAGGCAGTGACTTTGCATAGTTAAAATTTGAGTAGATGATCGATATTTGAAAAATTACTGTAGGTGTTTGAGTTAATACGATTTTTTTTTTCCTTGCCATCAGAAAGGCTTCAGGATTGTTTATTTCGTAATTATTTGAGCTGAATTCCTATGATTATGTAATTATGTGGCATTTATTACCCGCTTCATATTTGAATAGACCAACAAACAGCACTACGAATGATACAAAAATATTTGCCAACTAGTGATATATGTTGATTTCATTTGACCGAATCATTACAGGTCAAAAAAGGTTTGACAACATTATGCGATTGCTACCTACTCAATAGCGCTCCATATAAAACAAACGTTGTGAAAGATGTAGTAGTGTAAGAGTACAAATTGGAAGCCATAAAGTAATTTAAAAAAGTAGATGTGCTACATTTGGGAAAGAAATTTTTACAAATTGATTGAATGGAACAAATCATGTATATAGATATAACATTACGCCAATAATTTTTCGATGAGTAATCATAGTAGAAGGTAATAAGTTTAAAATATAAAGACAACATAGATAATTTGTTAAATCTGCAATAAATAAAAGTAGTACGCTGATAGTTACATTAATCAAATAAGTATTTTCAGATTTTTTTTGGAACATAACATTGTAGTAAGATTAGAACAATATCATATAAGTGAATATGCTAATTGTGTCATACATTTACAACATATAAGGGTTTGAAGAACATGATAATGCACTAATGAACGCACACATGTGAAAATTGAATTCATAGTAACACCGTAATTTGTCATGTTGTTTCACAAAATGACTTGGCTAAGTATAATAGGTGATAACAACTTAGTTTAGGTGGTAAACGATTAAGTTGTCAAGGCAAAATATATAACATATGCAGGTAGAAAAAGAAATAGATCATCAATTATTAACTTGTAAATAATATTTTAATATAAATAATATGGCTTCGTCGGGAAATTACTGTAATATTAAAGTTAGGTA
This sequence comes from Allium fistulosum, assembly GCA_030737815.1. Taxonomy (NCBI): domain Eukaryota; kingdom Viridiplantae; phylum Streptophyta; class Magnoliopsida; order Asparagales; family Amaryllidaceae; genus Allium; species Allium fistulosum. Next base: position 97,555,037 of record CM060906.1, on the reverse strand, counting down.
CCTTATCCTAATGTTTTCATGCAAGCTCGTTGTGTCTGATGTCCATCATTCTTTGATCATCCTATGAGAAGTTGTTGGTTAAAGGTACACCTTGAAGTTTGTATATGTTAGATTTTAGTAAGCAAATAGATGTGGGAGATGACGGTAAAGAGAAAGGGGTTAAAACAGCGGCATTAAATCTAGGGTATGACATAAACCAAACCGGACCTATCCACATCGATACAGTTCGGTTGCGGTTAGGACGATTGAACCGATCATATTAAATCTAAAATTTACAATAGTAATCCTATGATAAAAATATAAGCAACTCTTATCTCATTTTAGATTCTAATGATGTATATACGTTGTTGTTATATTAATAATAATCGTTGTTATATAGGAAAAAGTTATAGTTTTAATATAATATTTTTCATCTCGTTTTTTTGGTAAATGTTAATTATAATCTTATTTTAGTCATTTCACTTAATAATTGTGCATTGTTTAACGTTGACGTTTGGTTAATCTACTAAAAAAATATCACTGGTAGCTAAATGTCATATTGAAATATTAATACAATTAAGAACTAATCTTTCATTTCAGCATAACATTGTGTATTTTAACCTTTAAGTGTAAAAGTTTCACACGGTTTCCTTCGTAAATTGATTTTTGATGGAAGTGTTTCTCTAATTTCATATTTAATATGAGTTCAAACTATTAGGATTTCAATATACTTTAGGATAAATTAATCATGAAACCATAGATCTTAATAGATGACCCATATTGATTTGATTGAAAAGAAACCAAAGGAAAGTAAACAAATTAGCGGAAAATATACGTGAATTCATAGTTGCTGATTGGAAAAGTAAATTTGATTTGATTCCCCATATTAACACAAGCCCTCGATCTTACATTAGATCTGAATCACGTAGTTATTGCTTTCATAAACTGATTAAGGGAAAGAGATAGATCTAAAAGATAAAAGTTGGATCTGATCTTCCAAATTGACATAAACCCTAGATCTGAATTATTTTCATAGAAGAGATTAAGAGAATAACTGGAGCTTATGTAATTTGGGGACCATAACCCCTTATTTATAATGTTGGCATTTTCTAATTTGGCCCTTCAACAAAATAGAATCGCCTCAATATCTACACATTAATACCATGACAATTATACCTATAAGCCTTTTAACTTTAATTCATAATTTGATCACTTTAATTAGGCTTTACAACAAAATAGCACGATACATTTATTTTACATATGTGGCCCACATATTGAAATTTTCCAACAATCTCCCCTTGGGCTATGTAATAACCTTATAAACATGTTCAACTTTATGAGCTCCAAAATTTGATATTTATATAACATAAAGTGTTTTGAAACAATCTCGTCCATTAACTATGCCGACAAAGGATCAAAGTGGCTTTCGTTACTTTCAGTGTAAATAAACCAATAATTGGTCACGTATACCAACACAATCAAACGACATAGATCAATCATGAATGCATAGTATGGAAATTATATGAGATGTGATCTATACATGTCTATTTCCAACTGGTCCTACTTTAGTGAGATCAAAACGTTCAATATTTGAACAACCCAGAGTGCAAACAAAACTTTATTGCTTTATTTCTGATCAGAAAAAAGAACATGATATATATCTGTAACCAAAGTATAGAGCAATGTGTCATATAACAGTACCAAATGCAAACTCCCCCTGAACCTAAATATTCTTACATAAAAGTTACACCAATTGAGCAAGATGCTCATGAAAGACCTTGGGTGATAGTCGTTTTGTAAGTGGATCCGCCATAGTGGAGTTTATCGCAGTATACTCTATGAATTACAATCTACTTTGCACTCCCCCTTACTGGAAAATAATATGTTGTTTATTGTTACAATATTACTTTAATGATCTTTCAATTTCTTTATTCAGTAGTCCATTACTTTATGACAAAATTATACAATTATTTTCCATCGTTGGATGCCCCATAACGGAAAATAGCAAAGAAGGCTAAAAGTATCTATATGACAGCTTTCCTTATATAGCTTCATCCTAAAATAATAATAACAATAATAACAACAATATTATTGTTATCTGAAGTGGATCTTTTGTACTCTTGGCATCCAAAATATTTGGACTGTAATGCCTTATGATCTCCAACCAATCCATCTTGAGCATATAATCCTTTGTTTCTTAAAGATATCTCGTAACCATTTTGGTTACTAACAATTGATCCACTTTTAATGTCAGTAAGATATCTGCAAAATAATACATGCAATATCCATATGTGTATATGCTGTAGCATGTATTAGACTCCACACCGCAAATTCATGAGGAATCTTTTGCATTTCTTTAGCTTTAAGGATGTTCTTATATTACTATATAAGACAACATTTGTCTATTTTGGTAAAAGAGAATTGATTTGCAGTTTGCATACCAAACCCCCCTTCCCCCCGCTTTTTTAAAGCCTTATCTGCCTAGCCCTTTTGTGATAATCCAAATAGCACTCCATGAATGATAATGGTGTATTTGAGTCCCTAATACAAAAAGGTAATCCATAAGTAGTCATCTTAGTTGTTTCATCAATGTTTCCATTGAATAACACGACTTTAATATCCCTTTGATATTGTTTAAAATCATAATCTACAACAAGTTTCAAAATAATTCTAAAGAGTCCTTTAGCAACACCAAAGAGCAAGTCTCTTTAAAAATAAAATATTTTTTTCCTTTTTAGTATTGTCTTTTCTGTAATGACCCTTATACCTTTCCACATTACTCACTTGATCCATTTTTATTTTGAATAATTATTCATAACCAGTGATCTTGTTACCTTAAGGTGGTGGGAAATATCTCAAACTTTATTATCCTTATAGATTTAGACTATATATTCATACCTTAAATCTACATTTCAAATTAGTACCTTATATGTATTGATGCAAGCCTAAAGAATCATCTTCACCAATCCAATATTTTTTTTTGAAGAAGGGGTTCAAACTTTTCTATTAAGAAATAAAAACAAGGTCCAACAAGATACAAAATACAAAGCAAAGCCTATAACCGGAACAAAACAAAAACCAAAAACAATACAAAAACTAAACTCGTTGGGCTATAAAAACAAATACAACCCAAACCCAGTTTCAGGCCCAAAGAAAAGAAGCCTCCCGAAGACTCAGAAACTTCTCGATAACTCCCAAGAACAGCAAAACGACTTTTCATTCTCTTCCTAACTCCAAACTTACCAAAAGAAAACTCGCGAGAAACAGAAATGGCTGCTGTCATTAAACTTCTGATCTCCTCCTTTACTCGGAAACTCCATCTCTCCAGACTTACTTGAGTAAGTATACTATCTAAAACTACTGCTTAGTTCCTTAAAGCCTTCGAACTAACGAGGATTTTTAAATCCATGTCAGGGAAGCTGCAAAAACTTTAGATCTGAGATTCATCTCCGATCTGAAACGTTAAGCTGCTCTAAACAAGATAAGTTTTGATATAGCTTCTGTGTTCATCAGTAATTCTGCTTCCTTTGAAAAAAATACTATATAGTCATCGGAATAGTATTTCTTCTTTTCAAGTGGATTTCCTTAGTGACCTTACACTTTAGGTTGTTGAGTTTGTTTTCTTGAAACAATAACCTTTATTTGAAGAAAATTTAGTTTGACATTGTCTTATTATGGTTCTTAATCTACTTCTTATTAATGAAAGGAAACATCCTATATATTATCCGAGGAAGTAGTTGTAGTTGAATCAAAGATAATGATTCTTCTTAAAGACAATGATACATACCTTAAAATTTTGTTTAACATTGTCTTATTATGGTTCTTAATTTACTTCTTGTTAATGAAAGAAAACAAATCCTATACATTATCCGAAGAAGTAACTATAGTTGAATCAAAGATAATGATTCTCCTTAAAGACAATGCATGATTCGTACTTTATTTCTCCCCCCAAACTCAACATCCTTAAAAATTGTAGCATTTCTCGTTTTATAGTTTTTTCTTCTTAGTGTGGGTTTATAAAACTTGTAGCTTTTAGGTCGCTTAGAATACTAATAAAGTATTTGCTAACTTTAGTGCCTCTATCTACAATTATTTAGTAAGTTGAAACAAATAATCATATTAATCACCGAATCAAAATTTGAGACTTCATTATAAAAGGTATTTAACATAAGTAGATATATAAGCTATATTTTAAACATTAAGAGCTTTAATTCCAACAACGTTTGAATTTATTCATAAATCAATCTTATTAAGTCTAAATGAACGATAATAACCCAATTTGTTCATATTAGAAATAAAAAACTAAAATCTATCTAAATGACATCATAACAAAAATATTTATACCTTATTTCAAAATAATTTATACTGCAAAACCAAAATATCATTTCCATCTCAAATATATATATTTCCAAATTATATGTAACAACCCGCATATTTTACGATTGTATATTTAAATGTTTTATTTAAATATAGCATCGTTAATCGGATTAAAGTCTGAAATGTTACTTTTTGTAAACAGTCGAATTAGGACTCGAGACCACTTCCATTGAGTCCAAAATGACGTTTACAACTTTTTTGAGTATAAATATCGATATGTTTAGAGTTGAGTAGAATTTGCTATTTTTCCACTTGGGCTTTGGGTTTCAGCCCACTAAACCATCTAATACCCTAGCTCCACCCGCTCTCCTCTTCATTCATTCTCATTTCCTAATACATTCAAGCTTAAGTAAAAATGGGGAAAAAGATTGGAAATAGAAATTCCAAACCATAGTTTGATTTGGAAACACAAGTTCTTGCTCCAAAATCAAAGAGAAGCTTAGGTAAGCATCCTCTTCATCTTCTCCATTTCTATCTCTCTCCAATTTCAGAAATTCCTAAACCTTAACTTAGGAAATATTTGCTTATTAGCTTAGATTGGAGCTTCTTGAGTTGAGATTGAAGAGGAATTGGTCTCTCCTTTGTTTTAAAGCTTCTCACTTGTGTTTTGAGTTTAAAAGGTGAGTTTTTGAACTCACATCTACGTCTATAGCTTTAGTTGTTGTTAGGTATGAATTCCTAACATCTAATCATGTTCATTTGTTTTTTATTTGGATTGATTTGGTGAATTTTCCAAATTTTGGTTTTTGAAGTCCAATTTTGTGAAAATCCTTTTATGGGCGTTTGAACATGTTTACCGGGGTGTATCGAAGAGCCTATTAGACTGGGTTGTCACTTGGCATAAATCCCTAGTCGCCATTGCTCGATCAATCGTTTCCGGTAGAATTTTGCCCCAATTGGGGGCTAGGCTGATTCTGCTCTGGAAGCAGGTTCAGTCGACTGAACCAGGGGCAGAAAACATTCTGTCCCTGTATCAGTCGATTGACCTTTGTGTTCAGTCGACTGAACCCGAGGACAGAAGATTCATGTCCCTGTATCAGTCGACTGACCACCTGGGTCAGTCGACTGACCTGGAAACCGAAAGTTTCCAGGCATTGGGTCAGCCGACTGACCACCTGGTTCAGTCGACTGATCTGCTTGTCCCAACCCATTTTGCCTATTTTGCATGGATTTCCAATTTTAATCGATTCATGTTGATCCGATTTGTTGTTATCATTTATATCGACTTTGATGACTTCCTTTTCGAGATTTTTGGGAATATCCATTTTGATGGACTCGGTATCGATTTTTATGGTTTTAATTCACATCTTCGTATGTGAATTTTTGATGATTGATTATTTCTACAATCATTTCTATGGTTCATCACTTTAAAATACAAAGGTTTCTATACTAGTAGTAAATACTAAAACTCTTTCATCAGAACGATTTCGACACTATTTTAAATATAAAGCTTGTTTCTAAATCCGTTTTCCAACCTATTAGTATATACAAACCTTTACCTCATTCGTATGAGAAATCTAATTAAAGGACTTAGTAAAACAAGTGGTATGATGTTTACTTCATCGGTTAATTTTTGGACTTGTTCGATTGAAAATCTTATGACAATCTTTGAGTGGAAGTCTACAATTTGTTCGTAAATATTTGAGTTAAGCTAGTGGTTATGGGACATGAAGCTAAACTCTTATATTTACTAGCTTAGTGTAATTGACACTTTTTATTGATCGATGATGATCATATTATGATTTAGACTAGCGATTGAGCGATGTCTCTTTGTTGGTATGGGGATTAAACCCCATTTGAGGAGCTTCGGCTCAAATTTGGCGGGGTAGCGACCCATGGTCTTCGGGCCGTTTGCGGAGCTTCGGCTCAAATTTGATGGTTAGCGACCATGAAATAGCGTTCCGTTTGAGATACACGTGTTGGTAAGTTTTCATGCTCCCGTTTTAGATAGGCCTTTCCCCTTTTTGTGATTTCTGGATTTCTAGTATTTATGTTGATCATTCTGAGATTTAGATTAGCGATGTGCGATGTCTCTTTGTCCGCATGGGGGACTATACCCCGTTATGTTGAGCTTCGTCTCATTTCTTTTATGGGCTAGCGACCCATGTTCTTATTTGAGTTTTTGGTTCATCGGACGTACCGTTATTGTACTGCGTCGTTGTTCCGAATTATTTGAGTTTGGGTTCATCGGACGTACCGTTATTGTACTGCGTCGTTGCACCGGCTTATTTTATGGATTAGCATTCCATTTGCGTTTCTGGATTTCTAGTTGATGATTTCTAGTATTTACGTTTCACCGATTTTGCGATTGGCATCGATATGTTTGCCAATATTTATGTTTGGTGATTAATTTAAAGAATGTGCCATTCTTTTTGGATGTTTGAGAATATTTGAGATATTGTATGATTTTTGTTGTTGCCTTATGTATACTTGTTATAGTATGACATTTTTGTTATCACACGTTTTTGTCATATCTCTTATCCTATCTCATTTTATCTGATATTTATAGCTAGACTGATCCGTTTATTATTTTCTTCTTAAATAATACTCGAGTCAGACCGAGGTATTTCAGGTGCTTCTGCTTGACTTCTTATCAGGGTCCGTCACCTGACTTTTGGCTAACTGCTTTAGCATAGTAGTTTTTGTTAGTATACATTTGAGATGGAGACTCCTTATTGTATACTTATTCTTTTGTCTAGCACTTGTATCTATTCTTTTGTGATGTAGTGGATCTAGTTTGACCACTATTTTGATGTACACTTTTATGTGTTATATTAATATCTGTTTTCGCCTTTGTGATATGAATATCTGTGACTGATTTGTGTTATGTTTATTTCTATATTTGTTTCCGAAGTCCGTATAGCCACTGTGTGGTTTCTTTGAGTTTGTATTTGATATGTCAGATTTCCTCTTGAAAAGAAATGTAAGTTATATTATCTGACATATCGGTACTCGCACAAAGCAATTACACAGATGGTCGCTCCTCGACAGCCTTATTCTTTGCGCTAGTCGATGGAATTACCATGTAGTGTCCTTGGCTAGTGTGAGTATAGAGGTGGGGCGTCACAGCTTGGTATCAGAGCCAAACTTCGGAACAATGTAGAATAATCTAGCAAGGATCATTGTCCTAAATCTCTCTTAAGATTCGTGCCATAGGATTTAATTCGAGTCTTCGTACCGTTCTATCCTATTTCTTTTTATGATGCCTTGTTTTATCAATCAAGTTTGTTTGATATTCATTTTGAGAATAACCTTTTTCTTTTTCTTTCTTTCTTTCTTAAAGAAGAAGAGATGGTTAGATCTGGCATTCCCAGCGCCGGTCAATCCAGTAGTCCTTCTTTGGATGGCGTATTTATGTCTGCCCAACAACTTTTGGATCTTGTAAAGAATCAAAAGTTTATCTGTGCTTTGAGTAATGACCCCAAAAAGGTTTTTCCTCTGAAACTAGAAGTTCCTTTCGATCAGCTTGTAGATGTCACTCTTCGACTTGAAGAGGCCGATAAAGAAAGTGATGTTGAAGTTATGGATGCCAAACAAAACTTCAACATCAACAAGAAGAGGCGTATTAAGTTCAAAAGCCCTAATCCCAACAAGAAAGGGAGGCAGGTAATTTCGGTAGCAAAGATTCCTACCTCTAGTTGTGGACAATGCTACAATTGTGGTTCTATGGACCACTACGGGATCGAGTGTCCAAAACCCTTTTCTTGTCGCTATTGCAAAAGGGTGGATCATCTTTTATTTTCATGTCCCAAACTTCAAAGTAGGAGAAAGGGAAAGCTGAATGTTGTGCAAGCCCCTAGTAATACTTCTCATGGTCAAGGTATTTCTCCTTCTATCCTTGATGGCATTATTTTATTTCGTGATCTTCCTTTTTGATTTCTTTTGATACGGGTGCATCCTACTCTTTTATATCAAAAGAACTTGTTGATTTTTTTTCTTTAAATATTATGGGCTTGAAGACTTCATTGAGAATTGCGAATCCGATTGGTGGATCCGCAACACTCAGTTTACTTTGTGAAAATGTCGAGATTATTTTATATAATTATTCTTTTCGAGCCGATTTGCATGTTATGCGTTACTTAGGCTTCAGAATTGATTTTTTTTGGAAAAGGATTGGCTTAATCATTATGAAGCCCATATCCTATGTCCTGAGCGGACTATCTATCTTCGACATCCTCAATCTGTTAAGCATATTTCTATTTTTCTTAATGATTTCAGTTCCAATTCGGTGGCATCATTTTATTCTTTAAACCTACATGATGAGGAAAATGTTATTTCTCTCATTCAAGTATTTTGTGAATTTCCCGGTATTTTTAAGCTTGTCTTAGGATTACCACCTAAGCAATTTATTGAGTGGTGCTAAGGTCTTTTCAGTTTGACCTTGCCACCGGTTTTCATCAGCTACGAGTCGCGGAGGGTAGCATTCCACTTACCGCCTTCCGCACTCGTTATGATTCTTATGAGTGGTTCATTATGTCATTCGGTTTGACGAACCTTCTACCTTATTTCATCCATCTTATGAATCGAGTATTCTACGAATATCTCGATGAGTTTATCCTTGTATTTATTGATTATGGATGAAAACAACAATTTAAAATTTGCAAATCTTTTTAATAAGATATTTATAAGTATGATTGGATTTTGTTCTTAAAACGAGCAAAGAATATTTGTAAAATTTTTAAGAGACATGTTTATCATATAGATGATGATTTTGTGTTGTTTTGCCCATTGAGTGCTTTAAGAATTCTGGTCGATGCGCTTGATCAACGTTATCGATAGGAATCTCCTAAACGCTATGATGAGACAGTCAGACACAATAAATTGACTTGTAAAAAGTAATTTTTTCTAAAAAGGTGATTACATAAAGTTAATTGTAATTTTGACTGTCTTAGCTTTTCAGGAAAGAGGATAAGAACTCTTTTCCGATGCTTTTATTCTTGCGATTCCCGAAGGGAACCAAGATTTTATTGTTTATACTGATACTAGTCGTATTGGTTTGGATGTCGTTCTCATGCAAAGGAAACGTGTTATCACATATGCTTCCTGACAATTAAAGCTTGTCGAGACTAGATATGCCTCTCATGATCTAGAGCCTGCGGCTATTTTTTTTCGCTCTTAGTATTTAGCGTCATTATCTTTTGGGAGAGAAATTTTTTCTCTACAGCGATCATAAATCTTTGAAGTATTTATTTTCTCTAAAGGAACTTAATTTGCGTCAACAACGTTGGTTCGAGTTCCTTGTATCTTATGATCTTGATATTCTTTATCTTCCTGGAAAGGGGAAATCGTGTGGCCGATGCCCTTAGCCAAAAGCGATAAGCGTTTGTTTCCATGATGATATCCGAATGGAATGATCTCGAGACTTTATCCACTTGTGAGGTTCGAGACCGTGAATCCAATTCATGTTCATCTCTTGTTTTGTGTAGCCTTGAGGCTAATCCTTCTCTTTTAGACCGCATTCTTGAAGCTCAAAAGCATGATCCCGAATTGGTTCTTCTTAGCCAAAGTTGTAGGGATAAAATTGATATTGAAGGGTTGAAAGACTTTGATATTGATGCTCGTGGCGGCATTCGAAAGTTTGGTAGACTTATTGTGCCAAACATTTGTAATCCTTGTAAAGATATTTTAGAAGATTTTCATCATTCTAAATTTACCATTCATCCCGGTAGTAGTAGCGACTTTGTTATTGGGATAGAATGAAATCCGATATTGCTAATTTTATTGAGCGTTGCACGACTTGCCAACTCGTTAAGGCCGAACATCAAAGGCCCGGTGGGTTATTGCAACCTTTGGACATTCCCGTTTGGAAGTGAGATCAAATTTCCATGTACTTTATTGTCGGTCTTCCCCGTTCTCGTTTGGGCCATGATAGCCTATGGGTGATAGTAGATTGACTTACAAAATCCGCCCATTTTCTTCCCGTTCGGTCCAATCGGACCGTACCTCTTTTGGCTAAACTCTATGTCAATAAAATTGTTAAATTGCATAGAGTTCCTACTTCTATTGTTATCATGATCCATTATTTTACTAGTGGATTTTGGTAGGGTCTTTAGAAGCTTTGGGAACAAATCTTAATTTTTGCACCGCTTATCGTCCTCAATCCGATGGACCAACCGAGCGTGTGAATCAAACTCTTGAAGATCTTCTTTGTGCATGTGTTCTTGATTTTGGTGGAAGTTGGGAAGATCATATTTCTCTTGTTGAGTCTTCCTATAATAATAGCTTTCAATCTAGTATTGGTATGGCACCTTTCGAGGCACTCTATGGAAGGCTATGCCGATTTCCTTCGCGTTGGCTTGAAGCCGGTGAGAAGCTGGTTTTAGGTCTAGATTTTATTGGTGTCCATTTGTGTTTCACCTATGAGGGGTGTTGTGCGTTTCAGTCGATCGAGAAAGTTAGCACCTCGATATGTTGGTCCATTTCCCATCACCGAATGTATTGGTTCCATGGCTTATCGCTTTTAATTACTGGCTCAATTTTCTGCTATTCATGACGTTTTCCACATCTCTCAACTACGGAAATACCTTAGGGATTCCGATTCTATTCTTGAGCCCGGTGTAATTGAAGAAATTGAATTTTCACCAAATTTGACTTATGAGTAACAATCTATTCGTATCATTGCTTCGGAGGTTGAACGCCTTCGAAATAAGGATGTTCTTCTTGTGAAAGTTCAATGGTCCTCAAATCCTAAGGATTGCTCTTAGGAATCTAGAGAATTCATCGAGAAAACACATCCGGACTTACTCTTTTGTGCTCTTTATGGTGAACTTCTCATTTCAAATATATTTTTTCTTTTGTGTTGATATGCTTTTGTGGTTGTTACTCTTTATTTTCCTCTTAATTATTGCAAGGACGCAATTTCTTTAAGGAAGGGAGTTTGTAACAACCCGCATATTTTACGACTATATATTTAAATGTTTTATTTAAATATAGCATCGTTAATCGAATTAAAGTCCGAAATGTTACTTTTTGTAAACAGTCGAGTTGGGACTCGAGACCACTTCCATTGAGTCTAAAATGACGTTTACAACTTTTTTGAGTATAAACATCGATATGTTTAGAGTTGAGTAGAATTTGCTATTTTTCCACTTGGGCTTTGGGTTTGGGTTTCAGCCCACTAAACCATCTAATACCTAAGCTGCACCCCCTCTCCTCTTTATTCATTCTCATTTCCTAATACATTCAAGCTTAAGTAAAAATGGGGAAAAAGATTGGAAATAGAAATTCCAAACCCTAGTTTGATTTGGAAACACAAGTTCTTGCTACAAAATCAAAGAGAAGCTTCGGTAAGCATCCTCTTCATCTTCTCCATCTCTATCTCTCTTCAATTTTAGAAATTCCTAAACCCTAACTTATGAAATATTTGCTTATTAGCTTAGATTGGAGCTTCTTGAGTTGAGATTGAAGAGGAATTGGTCTCTCCTTTGTTTTAAAGCTTCTCACTTGTGTTTTGAGTTTAAAAGGTGAGTTTTTGAACTCACATCTACGTCTATAGCTTTAGTTGTTGTTAGGTATGAATTCCTAACATCTAATCATGTTCATTTGTTTTTTATTTGGATTGATTTGGTGAATTTTCCAAATTTTGGTTTTTGAAGTCCAATTTTGTGAAAATCCTTTTATGGGCGTTTGAACATGTTTACCGGGGTGTATCGAAGAGCCTATTAGACTGGGTTGTCACTTGGCATAAATCCCTAGTCGCCATTGCTCGATCAATCGTTTCCGGTAGAATTTTGCCCCAATTGGGGGCTAGGCTGATTCTGCTCTGGAAGCAGGTTCAGTCGACTGAACCAGGGGCAGAAAACATTCTGTCCCTGTATCAGTCGACTGACCTCTGTGTTCAGTCGACTGAACCTAGGGACAGAAGATTCCTATCCTTGTATCAATCGACTGACCTGGAAACTGAAAGTTTCCAGGCACTGGGTCAGCCGACTGACCACCTGGTTCAGTCGACTAATCTGCTTGTCCCAGCCCATTTTGCCTATTTTGCATGGGTTTCCAATTTTAATCGATTCATATTGATCCGATTTGTTGTTATCATTTATATCGACTTTGATGACTTCTTTTTCGGGATTTTTGGGAATATCCATTTTGATGGACTCGGTATCGATTTTTATGGTTTTAATTCACATCTTCGTATGTGAATTTTTGATGATTGATTGTTTCTACAATCATTTCTATGGTTTGTCACTTTAAAATACAAAGGTTTCTATACTAGTAGTAAATACTAAAACTCTTTCATCAAACGATTTCGACACTATTTTAAATATAAAGCTCGTTTCTAAATCCGTTTTCCAATCTATTAGTATATACAAACCTTTACCTCATTCGTATGAGAAATCTAATTAAACGACTTAGTAAAACAAGTGGTATGATGTTTACTTCATCGGTTAATTTTTGGACTTGTTTGATTGAAAATCTGGTGACGATCTTTGAGTGGAAGTCTACAATTTGTTCGTAAATATTTGAGTTAAGCTAGTGGTTATGGGACATGAAGCTAAACTCTTATATTTACTAGCTTAGTGTAATTGACACTTTTTATTGATCGATGATGATCATTTTATGATTTAGACTAGCGATTGAGCGATGTATCTTTGTTGGTATGGGGATTAAACCTCGTTTGAGGAGCTTCGGTTCAAATTTGGGGGGGTAGCGACCCGCGGTCTTCGTGCCGTTTACGGAGCTTCGGCTCAAATTTGATGGTTAGCGACCATGGAACAGCGTTCTGTTTGAGATACAAGTGTTGGTAAGTTTTCATGCTCCCGTTTGAGATAGAACTTCCCCCTTTTTGTAATTTCTGGATTTCTAGTATTTATGTTGATCATTCTGAGATTTAGACTAGCGATGCGCGATGTCTCTTTGTCCGCGTGGGGGACTATACCCCGTTATGTTGAGCTTCGTCTCATTTCTTTTATGGGCTAGCGACCTATGTTCTTATTTGAGTTTTTGGTTCATCGCCTGTACCGTTATTGTACTGCATCGTTGTTCCGAATTATTTGAGTTTGGGTTCATCGGACGTACCATTATTGTACTACGTCGTTGCACCGGCTTATTTTATGGATTAGTGTTCCATTTGCGTTTCTGGATTTCTAGTTGATGATTTCTAGTATTTACGTTTCACCGATTTTGCGATTGGCATCGATATGTTTGCCAATATTTATGTTTGGTGATTAATTTAAAGAATGTGCCATTCTTTTTGGATGTTTGAGAATATTTGAGATATTGTATGATTTTTGTTGTTGCCTTATGTATACTTGTTATAGTATGACATTTTTGTTATCACACGTTTTTGTCATATCTCTTATCCTATCTCATTTTATCTGATATTTATAGCTAGACTTATCCGTTTATTATTTTCTTCTTAAATATTACTCGGGTCAGACCGAGGTATTTCATGTGCTTCTGCTTGACTTCTTATCAGGGTCCGTCACCTGACTTTTGGCTAACTACTTTAGCATAGTAGTTTTTGTTAGTATACATTTGAGATGGAGACTCCTTGTTGTATACTTATTCTTTTGTCTAGCACTTGTGTCTTTTCTTTTGTGCTGTAGTGGATCTAGTTTGACCACTATTTTGATGTACACTTTTATGTGTTATATTCATATCCGTTTCCGCCTTTGTGATATGAATATCTGTGACTGATTTGTGTTATGTTTATTTCTATATTTGTTTCCGAAGTCCGTATAGCCACTGTGTGGTAGCTTTGAGTTTGTATTTGATATGTTGTATTTCCTCTTGAAATGAAATGTAAGTTATATTATCTCACATATCGGTACTCGCACAAAGCAATTACACAGATGGTCGCTCCTCGACAGCCTTATTCTTCACGCTAGTCGACGGCATTAGCCCGTAGTGTCCTTGGCTAGTGTGAGTATAGAGGTGGGGCGTTACATTATAGCACTTTCAAAACTAAATTAATAATTTCATATATACCTTATTTTAACTTCATTATTATTTAGTTTTGAAATTTTCACTTAATAAATCCATTATCATTTAAATAACCTTAAATTACACTAAATTAAATATTTTCTTCGATTTATTTAAAACTTGGAAATATCCATTTAATCACTTTAAATCAAAAATCAAGTTATAAAATCATATCTTAAAACCGTCGAATTCAATAAGTTCCAAATCGATTTAATTAAACAAAAATTCTTAATTAAATACAATTTCGAATAAATTCAAATTTACCTTTCCAACCCTTAGCTTATAGAATCATTATAAAAATCTATTTTTAAATTAAATTTTAAATAAATACTTAAACATATTGTGATTTACTTAAATCAACTTTACTAAATTTAAAGCTTATTATTCAATCTTCTATTATATATTAACTTATTCATATGCATGATATTTTCAAATTTAAATAAACTATATATATTTCCTTTCAAACCATAGGAATCAATTTCAAAATATTTATATATAGACCAACGATGTCTGTATATAGTTTCCATACTATGGTCAAGTGATACAAATATTTATCATTTCAATCCGTAATTTAAATATATACGGGTATATATCATTTCAACCCGCAATCCCAAATTCAATTCAATGAAAATCGCTTGGGTTTATCATTTCAACCCATAACGATTTTCTCCTATTCTACAGATCGTTCGGGTATGTATCATTTCAACCCATAAGGAATTCTATACTAACGGGGAACTTTCAGAGTGAGAACTGATATGGTAATAACATAACAGGCATATGTCATCAATAACAATATAATATAAACAACAAGATATGGTGTCATATCCCACAGGTGAATAGTTACAGATAATAGCATATATAACAATTTAAATAACTACAACAGCATATTTCAATTGTCGTTTCAATTGAAATCAAATTTAATAGATACAAGAACGTTAATCGTGAGTGATTGCTCACCTTTCGAGGCTATAGAGATTCGACAACAAAACAAGTTACAAATTCCAAAGCAAAGTATGATTGGCACGAATTCGACGAACTGAGCTGATAATAGGGATTGATGAAAAGCAAATTGAATCAGTTTTTGATATATATATATATACTGAAATATATACATTATTATTATATATATATAATTTTAGTATTTCAGTTTAAGACAAATATTAAAGTAATATAAAAGTTTCAAAAAAAGTCATTGTTCTTAAACTCAAGTATTAAGGATCAAGGATATATATTATTATACTTAAAAATCATTACCAAAACAAAAATCTTAAACACATATTTTATAATATCACATCTATATATGATATACATACCATAGAAGGTCAAAATACATATCATATCCGAAATCTTGTGTAAACTACCTTTTCTTTTCCAAACTATATATATATTTACAGTATATGTGCTTGCCGACCTTATGCATATATATTATACATAAATATATATATATATATATATATATACATACATAAATATATATATATATACATAAATAAATAAATATATATGTTTAAACACAGAGATTTTTAAAACCAACGTATACAAAGCATATACTGAGATAAAATATTACATATAAACAAGATGCGAACACTTATATATTGCTTAAATAGATAATATACAACTTTTGTAGACATATATATTTATACTTACATAACTATCATAATCTAAATCATATAGACTGACATATACGAACGAAATATATATACTATTTTAAAAATCAATATTTATTGTTAAATCACTACAACTTACTTTACTATAATAGGCGTATAAGCTTATACAGCAACTAGCAACCTATACTAACTTTATATATATTTTTACACATACATATTATATAATTTAATAAAATCTAACCTATAAATGCAACTGACGTGGACTACATATATAAACTAACTGTATGTAAAATATACTTTCAACCCAAGATTCGAAATATATATACAAGTTTATATATATCAATTTACATCAATATATAACTATATATACGACAAACAGTATCTACATATAACTTATATAATATAATATATAATATAGCACTTTTAAAAAATATATATTATAAATATACTTCACATATATATATCCAAGTTTACCAAGATTTTCTTATGCTTGCATAAATACAGAACAACATATATATAAGAATATACATATACACACGACAAAAAGAATCGTAACTCACAAAAAGATTGGGATAGGTGGACAAGGAGAGGAAAGCAGTGGGAGAGTGAGTGCGGCCACTGGTGGTTGCCTGAGCGTGAGGCGAGGAGGTCATGCTGAGGTTCGGCAGCACAGGGCAGCATCAGATGGCAGGATAATAGGAGGAAAGAGCGGATCGGCTTTGGATTGAAGAGCTTGCGGGCGAGTAAGGTAAAGTGAAGAGGCCAAGACAAAAATTTGCAGAGGTGAGGAGATGCAGTTTCCATCGAGCAAGCCATAGAAGAGTGAATAGTTTTATTATTTTTTCAAACAAAATAATGTAGGAGGCGCAGATTCCACTGTAACAAAATGGGTAGCTTGACAGGCAATTAGAAGAAGGTTCCACTGTAACAAAATGGGTAGCTTGACAGGCAATTAGAAGAAGGCAATGCTACTCTATATTTTGAATTTTATAATAAGAAAACTGAACGAAAATCAACGGTAAAAAAAATGATGCGGTGCGAATGGCAAAAGTCATGCACGTAAATGTAGGAAATATAAATTCAAACGGTTGGAAAAAATCAAAGGCAATAGGAAATAGGAAATTACAGGCAATAGTTTTGATATAGCTTTATATATTTTAAAATTTCCTTTCAAAGGCAACGGTCACTCACCCTAAATACAGCTGACTCATTAAAGCAATTTAGTGATTGCTTGGGGTGTACGGTTCAAAGTTTGAAAGCAAGAAAACAAAAGGTCACGGATCTGGTACCGATATGGTTACCGGTTTCGCGGATTCCGCTGTGTACTGGACTTCCAAACACAGAATTGAATATACCATAACGGTCAACACGACGAGGCAATCAAAACGGTACACAGATATCAGTGATACGATCATCCGATCAAAAGTCGATATCGGTATGAAAATGCTGCTATTTCGTCGAAAATAAGATCGACGGAGCAATAATAGTCAAAATTTGACGAAACGAAGAATGACGTCTCACTCAGAAGATGATTTACAAATTTTCTATATAAAAATATTCAGGTTTGGAAAACATTTTATTGTCATCAATTTTTAACTGATTTGAATTGAAATTACACAATAAAATAAACTTCAAAATTATCAGATGAAAATTTATCATTTGCTATGTTTAAATAGACGTATTTCAAATATCAAATTTTTATTTAATTACGTTATAAAACTATTAAAATTTCCGGGTTGTTACACTGACACTGATATACGTTCCTATCCTGTACGGAAAAATCCAAACGGAGCTAGAAACGTCCGAATTTCGCGAAACGGTTTACGTAGTCTTATTCGGAGTGTTCTAAATAAATTTTCTCATGTTGACATATTTCGGTTTCGGAACACTTTTAAATTCAACTGTTATTTACAGATTTAAACAGAATTTCTAGCGACTAATAGAACATCTATATTATTTGACGAAAATTTGCCATTTGCTATGTCTAGATGGACGCATAGCAAATATCAAATTTCCGTCGTAAAATTCTATTATTTGTTCAAATGGTAGATTTTAGTTTAATATATTCAAAAAAATTCACCTTTATTTAATTTCAAAATGAACTATATTTCAAATTAATAAAATTGAATATACATTGGTTTATAATTTCTAGTTCCTTAATTAAAATGCTAATATTAACTAATGAAGTATTAAATTCTCAATTTCTGAATCATTTAACTAATTAAGCGTTATTAAATTAAAATTTATATTTCTTTCCTTTTATGAAAAATCCAATTATACTAAATTTTATTAACAAATTAATTTCAATAAGTTGATATGTATGTAAGATGAACAAAACCAAGACTAAGATTTAAATAGGTTTGAATACATAATTATACATTTATTGTTTACAAATAGATTAGAAGTTAATTTACAATTAAAACCCATTTCCAGTTAATCATACATTTATTTCATGCTTTACACAATATTAAATCTATCCAATTAAACCTTTTTATTAAATCATATGTTTGAAATCGCATAAAATAGTTGTCACTTTATTAAATCAAAACAGATGTTACAATTCAAAGTAAATTTTATTTAAAAATCCTAAATTTATAATTTCTTACCGTATTAAATTCTAAATTTTGAATTTTCTTCTTTCTCGAAAAATACAGGTCGTTACACTCTCCCCCACTCAAAACTTTTCATTCTCGAAAAGGAATGAAGACAGGAGAAAAAGGTAAGCAGAATAGATAAAGCTGAGCAGATAAGGTAGATTCAAAAGAATAGTATCAGGCATGCAAAATTAATTTAAAACCATAAAATTTCAATTTCAAATGTTAATACAAAATTCCTTTGTTGAAAATACTTTTAAAATAAAATACTTTTATATCGAAACAAATTTCCCTTTCGAAAATACTTTTATAACTCGATGTCTCACAAGTTCATCCTCGTTCCTGCAGACTCTGACTATGCGTTGATCAGGCGCAAAGCTAGAATTCTCCAAGTACTTAGTAGACTTGTTTCAACACCCAGTGAAAATTCTGGAAATCCTTCAAAACTGATATGGAAAGTACAATCCAAACAAAACAAACAAACGAAACATGTCGAATCATGGATCGCAGATACACAATGGTTACGCCTGGATCCCCCAGGAAACATCGTACCTGTAAGCCGTCACGGCCTTGCGAATTTCGCCATGATAACCAAAAACCTATAAACCGCGGATACACAATGGTTACCCTTGGATCCCCCAGGAAACATCCGTACCCTTTAAGCAATCTCTGCCTTGCGGATTATGCTACTAACACGACCATAGATCGCAGATACACAATGGTTACGCCTGGATCCCCCAGGAAACATCGGTACCCATAGGCCGTCACGGCCCTGCGAATTATGTTATGCAGTCGAGTTCATAAGACAATGGGTAACGCCATGAAATTCGAAGAACACTCGAGTATCATATCCGGAAAACCTAAATCAGAGAGAATAATATCAGTAGAATGAATCATAAATGTGGCCACAAATAGGATATCAAGCAGAAGGCACTTTCCATATCTTTACTTCGAAAATATGTATCATATAGTACCTTTTCAAATCAATTTCAAATATCATACTTATATAAATTCCATTATATATAAGATTTCATTTTCAAATCGAATACTTTCCAAAATCAATAGTATATCAAACCACACTTATATAGACTTCGATTATATAAGATTTCGCTTTTCAAACTGAATACCTTTCCAAATAAATAGTTTTCGAATCAACTTCATACTTATACAAATCAATTTTATATAAGTTCGATAACTCCCAAATTAAGTATTTAGTAAAACAAGGTTCTCAATTTCAATTCGTTTCAATATCAGTTAGTTTCAAAATCATATACAATTTCACCAAATTATTTCTTCCAAATTAAATATCTTCAGTTTCAAAGTTTCCAAATAATAGGTTTAGAAAATAATCCAAGTTTCCAAATCAACGTAATTTAGGTCAAACAAATTCATTTCCAAAATTATCATATAAATACTGGATTTTTAATTCCAATCTATTTTTTCGAAACCAAATATTTTCCTAAAAATCAATTATACCCAAAATGATTACCAAGTTTATAACCATCAATTTAAACCTTTAAACTATTTATTTCTATTTGAAAGATCAAATTTACCCTTCTGAAAATTATTATTATTATTATATATATATATATATATAGTTTTATAAAAGATGTTACTAAGTTAAAAACATTTAAAACTAAATTTTATTCAAAACATTTCAAAACTAAATTTCATATTAGTATAATTCAAAATAGTCTTATTCATTTACTTAACAAAACAGTTTCAAACTTATTTAAATCATATTACTTCATACTTAAACATACAAAACTAAACTTATATACTTTATCAAATAATTTATACCTTTCGAAATTCCTTAGCTTTGAAAATTAAACCTTGATTTGGGAGTGTTCGAACATTCAAAATTGTCGAAGAAATCAAATTTCCAATCCAAGAGTTGGAAATCAACAACTAATCAATAAATTAATTTCGAAAGATAGGGTTATACCAAATCAAATCCGAAACTCGAGGACTGAACACCAGGCTTACTTCAAATCGTTTCAAATATATATACCTATATCTTTCGAATATCAAATCAAAATTTGGAATTTGAAATCAAAATTGGTTTCACAAAATCAATCGCATAGCAAAGCTACTAAAGTGGTCTATCCCCCACTCTGAAACTCGAAAATCAATGTCGATGATGCGTGCACTCATCACCGAAATTATTTTCCAGCGACATAAGTGAGTTCTGAACTTCTATTTTCTTAAAACTTCTTTGAAATTTCTTCGAAATCATTGAAACTCATTTGAAGTCATTTGAAACATTTCTTATTCGGAAAATACTTTCAATCGTATCATTATATATTTTCAAAATCTTAAAACCAATTTTCAAAATACCGGAGTTCAATCTCTCAAATTTCCAATTTAAAACCCTTCAGTTATAAATCATTTTTATATAAATCAATTCCTTATATAATTTTAAAAATTTCAAATCCTTTCAAAACTTTAAATCCTCGTTTTAAAAAGGTATATAATCCTTATCGAAAACATTTTCACTTATATATATATATAATATAATCATACTTATCAAAATAATAATTTTGATATATAAACAATTTCTAAAATACAAACAAACCCGATTTTCAAAGGAAGATTCAAGAATGGATTTCAAAACAAAGATAGAGATTCAAATTAGAGGAACTCTAATTAAAATAGAATTCTGATTCGAAGATAGGCTCGAACGAAGATGAGATGATTAAATTACAAAATAGAAGATGGATAAACTTATATAAATCGTGGGCGACCTTAACCAGGTCAACCGTGACTTCAGGAATATTATCGATACATAATTCTAAGGCAAATTGACCTTCGATCGCCAGAGATAGGATTCGGTATAGCAAGAGATAGCAGCATCAAAACCGAGTGTATAGAAATCTCCGGTGAATCAATGCCAGTTGTAAAGGAGTTTCACCCATTTACCAATCGTTCAAAGATTGGCGGGACCGCCGATTATTATAGAAATCAATCGAAGTGGAGTTATGTGATGCTCCAGGATCAAAATAACTCGAATAGGTCGAGACAAGAATGGATTTCAGAATGAATGGGAGAGACCAACTGTAACGACCCTAGATTTTAATTTAATTTAATTAATAATTAAATGAATTTTTGAATTAAATTGATAATTAAATTAATTTTTGAATAAAAATTGTGGAAATTGATTTATAAAGTGATGCGAGTTTCCCCGGATTAAAATAAATTCTATGTTAAATCAATTAAAATCTATAATATGTATATATGTGAATAAATGTATATGGGCATATATGAATAAATTTGAATTTTTATTTATATATATGTATATATATTCTGGATTTGAAATTAAATCTTAAATAGATGATTTAAAAATAAAAATAAAATATAGGCTTTGAACACAGATATAAAGTAATATTATAAAAGACAAGTCCAAAGGAAAAGAAACGAACATATATACCTATGGAAAGTATAAAATAAAAAGGTAAAATATCTATGAACACCTACAAAATGAAGGAACAAAACATGCACATTATCCTTTGCATTGTACAACCGAAGAAGAAATAAAGCAAATATATATATTTGTTTGTACAACGCAATTAATGCTTGGATCCTTAGCCACCAAATTTTTGAAACCATCAGCCGAAATCAAAGGAAAAAAAATGAATTGGTACAAACAAATAAAAACATCTATGTACTAATAAGATTAGGATAATACCTAAAGTACATAAACATTTAATGTCTTCATTTTAGCAGCAAGACAAAGTCAATTCGAATTGTTTTCAAAAGCAATTCAGCCATCAAGAGCAACAGAGATCTGATAAAAGAAAAGAAAAATATCTCTGGCATTGTACAAATAAAATTATATCAACCTTTACAATGTAATACTATCTGTAAACTCATTTCTTATATACATTATCTTAGCTCGTTTCATCAAGTAAGATTTTATTCAAACTGAAACAAAAGTAAGCCTCAGTTCAAATTTAAACAAAACAAAAACAACACTGAAATTCAACAAAACATAGGATTTAAACTGGAAGGTTTCAATCTGGAGTTGTTACTGCAAGCAGCTCTGTTCTTCTTTTCTTGAAATACAGTGAGCAACTTCAAGCTTCAACCTAGAAATGATAAACCAATTTAAAGTCTTCAAAATCAAACAGTTGCAACAATTTTCAAGTTCCAAGCTTTGCAGTCCTATTCTCTGTTCTTCTTCTGGGTAAACAAAGGTGAGCAAACTACTTTGTTAAAGCTTAAAATCTGATTTAATCTTGCAAGTATGC
This sequence comes from Allium fistulosum, assembly GCA_030737815.1. Taxonomy (NCBI): domain Eukaryota; kingdom Viridiplantae; phylum Streptophyta; class Magnoliopsida; order Asparagales; family Amaryllidaceae; genus Allium; species Allium fistulosum. Next base: position 97,532,309 of record CM060906.1, on the reverse strand, counting down.
TACTGTAGAAATCTCGAGGATAAATGTGAATATACTTGTATGTATATGAATTTAGGTGTGCATGTTTGAGTTACAGGCATATTTGCCTCTGTCATTTCCAGGTTTTCAAAAACCTGTTTAAAAACTGATTTCTCTTCCCCTGGATCTTGTTAAACTTTATAATCTAAACAGAAATTATTTGTTTAAACACCATCTAGATTTTGAAACAAGTTTAAGTAGTTTAAGTTTGAAAATTCCCTGCAAGCAAGAAAATACAGTTGAAACTAAAAAAAAAAATGAGGTAAATCAAATGTCGTATTATACTGATTCAAGTATATGCCTCGAATCATCTTTGGAAAGTAAGATTTTTGAAACAAAAATCCAAATTTATCATTTTAAATTGAATGTAGATTTTGGAATTTGTCTGGAAAATGAATCTTGATCAATTTCTGATAATCGAAGAATCTATGAATGTTGAAATTTTGTCTGAAGCTTGCTTGGTCATCAATGGAGCTAGGAAAAATGTTGAATAATTTTTCTATTGTAAACAATGACTATACGAGTAAGATTTAGGGTTTCGAACCAGTTTTGGGTTGCCTGAATTTGCGAGGTCACCGCGATGTCTCTGGATGATCGAAGTGTATGTGACTTTGGGAAAGGCAGCGTCGAAGATCGACGGAGGGGTGGCCAAAGTTTCGTGGTCGCTGGTGATGGGAAGCGTCGAGTCGAGGGGTTATTGATGATCTGCTTTGTTTCAAATTTTGAATTGAGTTGCTCGATTTTGGGTTCCAGTGAGATTGATCATTCTGGGTGGTCTGAGGGTTCGAATAAGTCGTCGTCGACTTGTAAGCGAAGACGAAGTTGGCCGGAGGGGCGGCGAGCAAGCGTGCACGTGCACGAATTCGATTGCGTGTCAGTGTTGGTCTCCGTGCACAGTTGGGTTGGGAAAGAAGCAAAGTTACTCGGGTTTTCACTCGAAGCAGTTCGAGTTTCTCTCGTGCTCGTCTCGGGGAGGAAAGATGCGAGGCGTGCTACTTCGAGTTCACTCGAGCGTGGACTCGAGTCTATGTCAGGGATTGTGAAGAGTTGCTGAGGATTGTATTTTAAGGAGTTTAGGACCTGTACCAATTTTGAGAAGAGAGAAGAAAAGGGGTTTTAAAGTTAACTTAAGTAAACAATACAAGGCAAGTATCAAATAAAAATCATAAAGCAAATGTCTTGAATTTAATTGGTCTGACTTGATAATCTTCAAAAGAAATGTGATAATGATTAAATTAAGAAATTAATCAAGATAGATGGGTTATAAAGATAATTATTTAAGGAAATTAATTAAGATTAAATGATTATGTAATTCACTTAAAGTTAATCTAATTAATTTATTAATTGAGAAATTTTTTTTAAGAGGATTGATTAATTAATTATATCAAATGATTTGTAATTTATAAATCAGAGATTGGATAACTAATTCATAAGTAATTAATTTGATTAGAAATAAATAAAATTAATTAGGATTAAACGATCAATTAATCCTACCTATAAATGATTATTGAAAGTTTGACCTTTCTTATGAATGTTTGCCTTGTATAAATTGCCTTGGCTTGATTGTCCTATCTGATTTGAGATATTTTGTTATGTAGATTGAACTGTGTATGATTTATTCATTTATTTACATTTGTATACTATCGGTGAATCTATGAATGGACGATGAGCATTATAGCTTATATCGCTTATCAATTATATTTCTGTGTTTTAATCTGTTATGATTGAATGATGATGCACTACTATGTGAAACCCCTGGACCACACCTTTACACACACAAATATGGATTTCACATGGATATCGGTTAAGTCACAGATAATTTAAATTTAATGTTTTGAAATTGAAATTTTAATTTCAATTGATTTTGAAATTGGAAATTTGGTTTTAAAGTAAAAAGGTTTTTGAAATGGAATTTCAAAGATAAAAGTTATTTTGAATAACTTAACCGAGTTTTTAAAAATTTAAATAATTAGATTTAAATTTGAATTCAAGTTTGAAATTAAATCTATGATTTGGAAACTAGGGATAAAAGATGATATAAATGTGTTTGTATGAATTAAACCATTTTAAAGTATTAATTTGGGAATTTGAATTTAAACCAAGGATTTCAACTCGTATGAATGAATCAGATTTCCAAATTGAAAACTGTTGTTTTCGAATGATAAAAGCTTTTAGATAAGAAAAGAAATTCCAGTTTAAATTAAAGGAATTTCAAGTGAATTGAAAAAAATGTTTTTCCAAGTTATGAATGAATTGTTTTTGAAAGCTATGAATTAAATCTGTCTATTTTTAACAGATTTAAAATGATGATTTGTTTAACCCATTCGAAATGAAATTGTTTTGAAAGCTATGAGTTAAATCTTTGATTTAAAGATTTAATGAATTGATCAAATTGAAAGGGAAATTGATTTGGAAAATCTGAGAATGAATCTTTGTGAAATTAAGTGAACTTTGGGAATTGAATCTTTTTGTTTAAAAGATTAAAATGGTAATTTGTTAAACCATTTGAAAAGAAAGTTTGGGTTTAAGTTGTGACTTAATTGAAATCCCAATATCCGTATGTTTTTAAATATTTCGCTCACTATTCGGGTTAGCCGGGAAAGGACCTTTGGGTCGTATAACTCATTCCGAATAGTGATACGTCGTATATGGATAGCATTTGAAGACCGGTGTTGAAGACCGGATATTTTTCGAAAATGAAAGGACAACCTGTCGAATGTCTCTGCACTGAGTCGCGCCGGTATAGAGATTTATATCACTCTTTTGTGACGGGAAGTCCGGACGTGATTGAAAGTTATCCGGAATTGCAAGGGCTTCGTGAGAAGTGCCTTCGGTTCTGTTCGAACCCGGAACAGACTTGTATGGATACATGTCTGACATTACACTTTGAGATATAAAGCCGATTTCTTTCAAATACATTTCTGTTTGGTGGCGGAGAATTTATTCTCTTAGCTTAACACCCTTCTTTGAGACGTACGAGCTCAGAGGTTATGTAGTTGAAATTTATCAACGATATATCCCAATTTGGTAATGTGGCATGCTGAGTGTTGCTGTGTGATGATCAGTGTTTGATCATTTGTGATATGATCATTTGTTTGATCTTATATCTTTGTGATCATAGGTTGATCATTTGTTTGACCCGAAGCATGGCTTTGTGAACAAAGCGTAGCTTTGTGGACGAGACTTCGTCGGACCTCACACCCCGGAAATGGTCAAAACAGGAAGGATGCAGCAAGGTTCTAGGGAGTAGCGCCCCTTAGTGTATGTCATTCCTTCTGGATAAAGGTGGTATCATGGTATGGAGCCCAGATACTTAACCTCTGTGGTTGCTGCAAGTTTATTACTTTGTGGTTGTTGCGAATCGGGGATCCTCGGGAAGATCGGTGACGATCGGGGGATGGCATACGCGTGTCAGTAGTTACCTATTTTTGCAGAGGTAACCCGGCCTTGTGTTGGCAGAGATCTAACCGTAACGTTAGGTTCTCGGGTCGTCTATTCCAGGGACGTATCCATCGTGGAAAAGGAAGTTCCTTAGCCTGACCATTTGTTGGAAATCCAAAGAAACAATACGTGACTTGTACGGTTTTAGTTGTATTACCTACCATGGAATGTGGCGGTAACCTGCTATTGAACATGGTAGCTATAGTAGGCATACGATACTGGTCGTATGTTGGCTAAGATTGATATTCTATTTTCGAAATGTTTTCTACACTATGCACTAATAATAATATCAAAAATGATTTGATTTTGCGTAGTAAGCATCTTTGACTATCATAAGAAGAAATCTCCTCCAATTCTGCGTTTGCATTGTGTGTGTGGTGGGAGGTCTTATGGTAGTTTCATTTTCCAAAAGCATTGCGAATTGACTTTAAAATTCTCTGCTATTTGTTTTTAAAGATAAACTGTTTTTGTTGCTCACACCAGTCCCATGACTGATCCGGAGTTTATTGTTTCTTTCCTAAACTCTGGATGCTCAAAATTTTCTACACGAGCAGTCTAGAGTTTGGTTTTTCAGATATTCAGATTTAGTAGATTATCTGGAGCTAGTTCAGTCTTTGGATCGGACTGCACTTGCTTACCTTTGTGCCTCGTTATTGGGAGTTCGAGCTATTTATGGATTGGCGCTTTGAAGATGGAGATTATCCGCTGCTGATGTTATCGTTTTCTTTTCCGCTGCTATTTGTTGTATCATATCTCTGATGTATATTGATATTCATTGTATCACTCTGTTGTATCAGATATTGTATATCAATGTATTATTCTTTTATTCCGCTGTGTTATTTACTTAACTGTGTTATAAGCTCCCGAGAACCAGATTCGGCATTTGAATCTACGGCATTTTGAGTACAAGTGAAGTACGGGTGCCGATTTTCGAAGGTCGACTTTTGGTCCTTGACAAAGTGGTATCAGAGCTAAGGTTGAACTTTAGCTCAGGAGTATAACACATTAAGTAGCTCATTAGAGATAGAGTGAAGTAAACTCTAGAATGAGTATATATCTCTAAGATATCCATCTAAATGTCTCAGTAAATTCTCTTACTATCCACTGATAGTGAGTATGAGTGCAAGAAGAGGACGAGATAGGGGACAAGGGAATACGGCTATAAATGGTCAATACCCTGCGATAGTGGAAACAAACTTTCTTATCCATTTCTTTGATTCGATTCCAAATTGTTTTGATTTCTTCGTACCAGCTACAAGAAGGAATTTCGGTGTGATGATGGCTCTACGAATCGTTGTAGAAAATCCTTACTTCGTATTTCATCGATTTCTTATCAGCTTTTCGATTTAAACCTTAATGAATATAAATTGGAAATTTTAATTTGAGGTAAATTGATTAATAGAATATGAAGCTAAAATTGAATTGTATCGATAAAACGATTTCGTTTAAAATCCGAATTTGAAATTCTATTGTAATTTCTTTTGAATACCGAAGTCCGAAGAGGGACAAATTGGTATGTATTTTGAGATATTCCGACTTGAGTTTGGAATTCATATCTTTAGTTTGAAGAATTATAGCAGATCGAATCAATCTATCTCTGTGCTGTTTCGTGCCTACGAATTTCGAGGACGAAATTCTTTTAAGGGGGGAAGTTTGTAACGACCCTAGATTTTAATTTAATTTAATTAATAATTAAATGAATTTTTGAATTAAATTGATAATTAAATTAATTTTTGAATAAAAATTGTGGAAATTGATTTATAAAGTGATGCGAGTTTCCCCGGATTAAAATAAATTCTATGTTAAATCAATTAAAATCTATAATATGTATATATGTGAATAAATGTATATGGGCATATATGAATAAATTTGAATTTTTATTTATATATATGTATATATATTCTGGATTTGAAATTAAATCTTAAATAGATGATTTAAAAATAAAAATAAAATATAGGCTTTGAACACAGATATAAAGTAATATTATAAAAGACAAGTCCAAAGGAAAAGAAACGAACATATATACCTATGGAAAGTATAAAATAAAAAGGTAAAATATCTATGAACACCTACAAAATGAAGGAACAAAACATGCACATTATCCTTTGCATTGTACAGCCGAAGAAGAAATAAAGCAAATATATATATTTGTTTGTACAACGCAATTAATGCTTGGATCCTTAGCCACCAAATTTTTGAAACCATCAGCCGAAATCAAAGAAGGAAAAAAAATGAATTGGTACAAACAAATAAAAGCATCTATGTACTAATAAGATTAGGATAATACCTAAAGTACATAAACATTTAATGTCTTCATTTTAGCAGCAAGACAAAGTCAATTCGAATTATTTTCAAAAGCAATTCAGCCATCAAGAGCAACCGAGATCTGATAAAAGAAAAGAAAAATATCTCTGGCATTGTATAAATAAAATTATATCAACCTTTACAATGTAATACTATCTGTAAACTCATTTCTTATATACATTATCTTAGCTCGTTTCATCAAGTAAGATTTTATTCAAACTGAAACAAAAGTAAGCCTCAGTTCAAATTTAAACAAAACAAAAACAACACTGAAATTCAACAAAACATAGGATTTAAACTGGAAGGTTTCAATCTGGAGTTGTTACTACAAGCAGCTCTGTTCTTCTTTTCTTGAAATACAGTGAGCAACTTCAAGCTTCAACCTAGAAATGATAAACCAATTTAAAGTCTTCAAAATCAAACAGTTGCAACAATTTTCAAGTTCCAAGCTTTGCAGTCCTATTCTCTGTTCTTCTTCTGGGTAAACAAAGGTGAGCAAACTACTTTGTTAAAGCTTAAAATCTGATTTAATCTTGCAAGTATGCTACTGTGAAAATCTCGGGGATAAATGTGAATATACTTGTATGTATATGAATTTAGGTGTGCATGTTTGAGTTACAGGCATATTTGCCTCTGTCATTTCCAGGTTTTCAAAAACCTGTTTAAAAGCTGATTTCTCTTCCCCTGGATCTTGTTAAACTTTATAATCTAAACAGAAATTATTTGTTTAAACACCATCTAGATTTTGAAACAAGTTTAAGTAGTTTAAGTTTGAAAATTCCCTGCAAGCAAGAAAATACAGTTGAAACTAAAAAAAAATGAGGTAAATCAAATGTCGTATTATACTGATTCAAGTATATGCCTCGAATCATCTTTGGAAAGTAAGATTTTTGAAACAAAAATCCAAATTTATCATTTTAAATTGAATGTAGATTTTGGAATTTGTCTGGAAAATGAATCTTGATCAATTTCTGATAATCGAAGAATCTATGAATGTTGAAATTTTGTCTGAAGCTTGCTTGGTCATCAATGGAGCTAGGAAAAATGTTGAATAATTTTTCTATTGTAAACAATGACTATACGAGTAAGATTTAGGGTTTCGAACCAGTTTTGGGTTGCCTGAATTTGCGAGGTCACCGCGATGTCTCTGGATGATCGAAGTGTATGTGACTTTGGGAAAGGCAGCGTCGAAGATCGACGGAGGGGTGGCCAAAGTTTCGTGGTCGCTGGTGATGGGAAGCGTCGAGTCGAGGGGTTATTGATGATCTGCTTTATTTCAAATTTTGAATTGAGTTGCTCGATTTTGGGTTCCAGTGAGATTGATCATTCTGGGTGGTCTGAGGGTTCGAATAAGTCGTCGTCGACTTGTAAGCGAAGACGAAGTTGGCCGGAGGGGCGGCGAGCAAGCGTGCACGTGCACGAATTCGATTGCGTGTCAGTGTTGGTCTCCGTGCACAGTTGGGTTGGGAAAGAAGCAAAGTTACTCGGGTTTTCACTCGAAGCAGTTCGAGTTTCTCTCGTGCTCGTCTCGGGGAGGAAAGATGCGAGGCGTGCTACTTCGAGTTCACTCGAGCGTGGACTCGAGTCTATGTCAGGGATTGTGAAGAGTTGCTGAGGATTGTATTTTAAGGAGTTTAGGACCTGTACCAATTTTGAGAAGAGAGAAGAAAAGGGGTTTTAAAGTTAACTTAAGTAAACAATACAAGGCAAGTATCAAATAAAAATCATAAAGCAAATGTCTTGAATTTAATTGGTCTGACTTGATAATCTTCAAAAGAAATGTGATAATGATTAAATTAAGAAATTAATCAAGATAGATGGGTTATAAAGATAATTATTTAATGAAATTAATTAAGATTAAATGATTATGTAATTCACTTAAAGTTAATCTAATTAATTTATTAATTGAGAAATTTTTTTTAAGAGGATTGATTAATTAATTATATCAAATGATTTGTAATTTATAAATCAGAGATTGGATAACTAATTCATAAGTAATTAATTTGATTAGAAATAAATAGAATTAATTAGGATTAAACGATCAATTAATCCTACCTATAAATGATTATTGAAAGTTTGACCTTTCTTATGAATGTTTGCCTTGTATAAATTGCCTTGGCTTGATTGTCCTATCTGATTTGAGATATTTTGTTATGTAGATTGAACTGTGTATGATTTATTCATTTATTTACATTTGTATACTATCGGTGAATCTATGAATGGACGATGAGCATTATAGCTTATATCGCTTATCAATTATATTTCTGTGTTTTAATCTGTTATGATTGAATGATGATGCACTACTGTGTGAAACCCCTGGACCACACCTTTACACACACAAATATGGATTTCACATGGATATCGGTTAAGTCACAGATAATTTAAATTTAATGTTTTGAAATTGAAATTTTAATTTCAATTGATTTTGAAATTGTAAATTTGGTTTTAAAGTAAAAAGGTTTTTGAAATGGAATTTCAAAGATAAAAGTTATTTTGAATAACTTAACCGAGTTTTTAAAAATTTAAATAATTATATTTAAATTTGAATTCAAGTTTGAAATTAAATCTATGATTTGGAAACTAGGGATAAAAGATGATATAAATGTGTTTGTATGAATTAAACCATTTTAAAGTATTAATTTGGGAATTTGAATTTAAACCAAGGATTTCAACTCGTATGAATGAATCAGATTTCCAAATTGAAAACTGTTGTTTTCGAATGATAAAAGCTTTTAGATAAGAAAAGAAATTCCAGTTTAAATTAAAGGAATTTCAAGTGAATTGAAAAAAATGTTTTTCCAAGTTATGAATGAATTGTTTTTGAAAGCTATGAATTAAATCTGTCTATTTTTAACAGATTTAAAATGATGATTTGTTTAACCCATTCGAAATGAAATTGTTTTGAAAGCTATGAGTTAAATCTTTGATTTAAAGATTTAATGAATTGATCAAATTGAAAGGGAAATTGATTTGGAAAATCTGAGAATGAATCTTTGTGAAATTAAGTGAACTTTGGGAATTGAATCTTTTTGTTTAAAAGATTAAAATGGTAATTTGTTAAACCATTTGAAAAGAAAGTTTGGGTTTAAGTTGTGACTTAATTGAAATCCCAATATCCGTATGTTTTTAAATATTTCGCTCACTATTCGGGTTAGCCGGGAAAGGACCTTTGGGTCGTATAACTCATTCCGAATAGTGATACGTCGTATATGGATAGCATTTGAAGACCGGTGTTGAAGACCGGATATTTTTCGAAAATGAAAGGACAACCTGTCGAATGTCTCTGCACTGAGTCGCGCCGGTATAGAGATTTATATCACTCTTTTGTGACGGGAAGTCCGGACGTGATTGAAAGTTATCCGGAATTGCAAGGGCTTCGTGAGAAGTGCCTTCGGTTCTGTTCGAACCCGGAACAGACTTGTATGGATACATGTCTGACATTACACTTTGAGATATAAAGCCGATTTCTTTCAAATACATTTCTGTTTGGTGGCGGAGAATTTATTCTCTTAGCTTAACACCCTTCTTTGAGACGTACGAGCTCAGAGGTTATGTAGTTGAAATTTATCAACGATATATCCCAATTTGGTAATGTGGCATGCTGAGTGTTGCTGTGTGATGATCAGTGTTTGATCATTTGTGATATGATCATTTGTTTGATCTTATATCTTTGTGATCATAGGTTGATCATTTGTTTGACCCGAAGCATGGCTTTGTGAACAAAGCGTAGCTTTGTGGACGAGACTTCGTCGGACCTCACACCCCGGAAATGGTCAAAACAGGAAGGATGCAGCAAGGTTCTAGGGAGTAGCGCCCCTTAGTGTATGTCATTCCTTCTGGATAAAGGTGGTATCATGGTATGGAGCCCAGATACTTAACCTCTGTGGTTGCTGCAAGTTTATTACTTTGTGGTTGTTGCGAATCGGGGATCCTCGGGAAGATCGGTGACGATCGGGGGATGGCATACGCGTGTCAGTAGTTACCTATTTTTGCAGAGGTAACCCGGCCTTGTGTTGGCAGAGATCTAACCGTAACGTTAGGTTCTCGGGTCGTCTATTCCAGGGACGTATCCATCGTGGAAAAGGAAGTTCCTTAGCCTGACCATTTGTTGGAAATCCAAAGAAACAATACGTGACTTGTACGGTTTTAGTTGTATTACCTACCATGGAATGTGGCGGTAACCTGCTATTGAACATGGTAGCTATAGTAGGCATACGATACTGGTCGTATGTTGGCTAAGATTGATATTCTATTTTCGAAATGTTTTCTACACTATGCACTAATAATAATATCAAAAATGATTTGATTTTGCGTAGTAAGCATCTTTGACTATCATAAGAAGAAATCTCCTCCAATTCTGCGTTTGCATTGTGTGTGTGGTGGGAGGTCTTATGGTAGTTTCATTTTCCAAAAGCATTGCGAATTGACTTTAAAATTCTCTGCTATTTGTTTTTAAAGATAAACTGTTTTTGTTGCTCACACCAGTCCCATGACTGATCCGGAGTTTATTGTTTCTTTCCTAAACTCTGGATGCTCAAAATTTTCTACACGAGCAGTCTAGAGTTTGGTTTTTCAGATATTCAGATTTAGTAGATTATCTGGAGCTAGTTCAGTCTTTGGATCGGACTGCACTTGCTTACCTTTGTGCCTCGTTATTGGGAGTTCGAGCTATTTATGGATTGGCGCTTTGAAGATGGAGATTATCCGCTGCTGATGTTATCGTTTTCTTTTCCGCTGCTATTTGTTGTATCATATCTCTGATGTATATTGATATTCATTGTATCACTCTGTTGTATCAGATATTGTATATCAATGTATTATTCTTTTATTCCGCTGTGTTATTTACTTAACTGTGTTATAAGCTCCCGAGAACCAGATTCGGCATTTGAATCTACGGCATTTTGAGTACAAGTGAAGTACGGGTGTCGATTTTCTAAGGTCGACTTTTGGTCCTTGACACCAACATGGATTTTGAAACCGAGGGGAATGTTTCAAAACTTAAAGGAAATCAAGTCAAAGAGGGAGAGATTCAAACACGAACGAAAGTGATTCCGTAATTAAGTTTACTACATATGCTGAGTTTTGCCTAAAACCAGAGCTCTGATACCATTGTAACATCCCGATATTTTCAACCATTCGCATCCACACATGTCAGACTTGAATTGCTCAAAATATCAGATTGTTAATTTAAATTTGGCAAAACTCAGTATATACAGTAAATAAAATAATCGTAGAATCACAGACACAGAGTATTATAACAGAATGCAATGGAATAGATTAATAAATAGTAGTTCATGAAGCTACTATATAAACAACAGAGTTTGAAATAAAATACAACAGAATATCTCAAATACAAACTGATGACATCTCTGAACAAATCAACTGGAAAAGCTGAAAGCTGAATCGATAGTTGATTCTCCACGCGAAGCTCCAAAATTCAAAGGTGAGTCTCAAATGCTGTATCACCCAGTCTGACCCGAGCGTAAAGAAAAACACAAAACACTCGAGTCAGGATTAACATTCTTATATCAATAAATTCAACTCAAGTGAAATATCAACTGAAATACAATTAACTTTAGGGATGTTTGGGATAACCAACCTCTAAGGATCCGTGGAACTATCTACTATGCAGAAATATACGCTATTCACAACCAAACGTCATTATAACACCGTGGTCATTTCAAAATAATTTATACCGCAAAACCAAAATATCATTTCCATCTCAAATATATATATTTCCAAATTATAGCACTTTCAAAACTAAATTGATAATTTCATATATACCTTATTTTAACTTCATTATTATTTAGTTTTGAAATTTTCACTTAATAAATCCATTATCATTTAAATAACCTTAAATTACAATAAATTAAATATTTTCTTCGATATATTTAAAACTTGAAATATCCATTTAATCACTTTAAATCAAAAATCAAGTTATAAAATCATATCTTAAAACCGTCGAATTCAATAAGTTTCAAATCGATTTAATTAAACAAAAATTCTTAATTAAATACAATTTCGAATAAATTCAAATCTACCTTTCCAACCCTTAACTTATAGAATCATTATAAAAATCTATTGTTAAATTAAATTTTAAATAAATACTTAAACATATTGTGATTTACTTAAATCAACTTTACTAAATTTAAAGCTTATTATTCAATCTTCTATTTTATATTAACATATTCATATGCATGATATTTTCAAATTTAAATAAACCATATATATTTCCTTTCAAACTATTGGAATCAATTTCAAAATATTTATATATAGACGAACGGTGTCTGTATATAGTTTCCATACTATGGTCAAGTGATACAAATATTTATCATTTCAATCCGTAATTTAAATATATACGGGTATATATCATTTCAACCCGCAATCCCAAATTCAATTCAATGAAAATCGCTTAGGTTTATCATTTCAACCCATAACGATTTTCTCCTATTCTACAGATCGTTCGGGTATGTATCATTTCAACCCATAATGAATTCTATACTAACAGGGAACTTGCAGAGTGAGAACAGATATGATAATAACATAACAGGCATATGTCATCAATAACAATATAATATAAACAACAGGATATGGTGTCATATCCCACAGGTGAATAATTACAGATAATAGCATATATAACAATTTAAATAACTACAGCAGCATATTTCAATTGTCGTTTCAATTGAAATCAAATTTAATAGATACAAGAATGTTAATCATGAGTGATTACTCACCTTTCGAGGCTATAGAGATTCAACAACAGAACAAGCTACGAATTCCAAAGCAAAGTATGATTGGCATGAATTCGACGAACTGAGCTGATAATAGGGATTGATGAAAAGCAAATTGAATTAGTTTTTGATATATATATATATATATATATACTGAAATATATACATTATTATTATTATTATATATAAAAAATATCGGTATTTCAGTTTAAGAAAAATATTAAAGTAATATAAAAGTTTCAAAAAAAAAGTCATTGCTCTTAAACTCAAGTATTAAGGATTAAGGATATATATTATTATACTTAAAAATAATTACCAAAACAAAAATCTTAAACACATATTTTATAATATCACATATATATATGATATGCATACCATAGAAGGTAAAAATACATATCATATCTGAAATCTTGTGTAAACTACCTTTTCTTTTCCAAACTATATATATATTTACAGTATATGTGTTTGCCGACCTTATGCATATATATTATACATAAATATATGTATATATATATATATGTTCAAACACACAGATTTTTAAAACCAACGTATACAAAGCATATACTGAGATAAAATATTACATATAAACAAGATGCGAACACTTATATATAGCTTAAATAGATAATATACAACTTATGTAGACATATATATTTATACTTACATAACTATCATAATCTAAATCATACAGATTGACATATACGAACGATATATATATATATTATTTTAAAAATCAATATTTATTTTCAAATCATTACAACTTACTTTACTATAATAGGCGTATAAGCTTATACAGCAACTAGCAACCTATACTAACTTTATATATATTTTTACACATACATATTATATAATTTAATAAAATCTAACCTATAAATGCAACTGACGTGGACTACATATATACACTAACTGTATGTAAAATATACTTTCAGCCCAAGATTCGAAATATATATACAAGTTTTTATATATAAATTTACATCAATATATAACTATATATACGACAAACAGTATCTACATATAACTTATATAATATAATATATAATATAGCACTTTTTTTTTAAAAAATATTATAAATATACTTCACGTATATATATCCAAGTTTACCAAGATTTTCTTATGCTTGCATAAATACAGAACAACATATATATAAGAATATACATATACACACGACAAAAAGAATCGTAACTCAAAAAAAGATGGGGATAGGTGGCCAAAGAGAGGAAAGCAGTGGGAGAGGGAGTGCGGCCACTGGTGGTTGCCTGAGCGCGAGGCGAGGAGGTCGTGCTGAGGTTCGACGGCACAGGGCAGCGTCGGAGGGCATGATGATGGGAGGAAAGAGCGGATCGGCTTTGGATTGAAGAGCTTGCGGGCGAGTAAGGGAAAGTGAAGAGGCCGAGACAAAAATTTGCAGAGGTGAGGAGATGCAGTTTCCATCGAGCAAGCCAAAGAAGAGTGAACAGTTTTATTATTTTTTCAAACAAAATAATATAGGAGGCGCAGTTTCCAATGTAACAAAATGGGTAGCTTGACAGGCAATTAGAAGAAGGTTCCACTGTAACAAAATGGGTAGCTTGACAGGCAATTAGAAGAAGGCAACGCTACTCTATATTTTGAATTTTATAATAAGAAAACTGAATGAAAATCAACGGTCAAAAAAAATGATGCGGTGCGAATGGCAAAAGTCACGCACGCAAATATAGCAAATATAAATTCAAACGGCTGGAAAAAATCAAAGGCAATAGGAAATAGGAAATTACAGGCAATAGTTTTGACATAGCTTTATATATTTTAAAATTTCCTTTCAAAAGCAACGGTCACTCACCCTAAATACAGCTGACTCATTAAAGCAATTTAGTGATTGCTTGGGGTGTACGGTTCAAAGTTTGAAAGCAAGAAAACAAAAGGTCATGGATCTGGTACCGATACGGTTACCGGTTTCGCGGATTCCGCTGTGTAATGGACTTCCAAACACAGAATTGAATATACCGTAACGGTCAGCACGACGAGGCAATCAAAACGGTACACAAATATCAGTGATACGATCATCCGATCAAAAGTCGATATCGGTATGAAAATGCTGCTATTTCATCGAAAATAAGATAGACGGAGCAATAACAGTCAAAATTTGACGAAATGAAGAATGACGTCTCACTCAGAAGATGATTTACAAATTTTCTATATAAAAATATTCAGGTTTGGAAAACATTTTATTGTCATCAATTTTTAACTGATTTGAATTGAAATTACACAATAAAATAAACTTCAAAATTATCAGCAAAATTTATCATTTGCTATGTTTACATAGACGTATTTCAAATATCAAATTTTTATTTAATTACGTTATAAAACTATTAAAATTTTCGGGTTGTTACACTGACACCGATATAGTTGCTATCCCGTACGGAAAAATCCAAACGGAGCTAGAAACGTCCGAATTTCGCGAAACGGATTACGCAGTCTTATTCAGAGTGTTCTAAATAAATTTTCTCATGTTGACATATTTAGGTTTCGGAACACTTTTAAATTCAACTGTTATTAAATGATTTAAACAGAATTTCTAGCGACTGATAGAACATCCATATTATTCGACGAAAATTTGCCATTTGCTATGTCTAAATGGACGCATAGCAAATATCAAATTTCCGTCATAAAATTCTATTGTTTGTTCAAATGGTAGATTTCAGTTTAGTATATTCAAAAAAATTCACCTTTATTTAATTTCAAAATAAACTATATTTCAAATTAATAAAATTGAATATACATTTTTTTTATAATTTCTAGTTCCTTAATTAAAATGCTAATATTAACTGATGCAGTATTAAATTCTCAATTTCTCAATTTCTGAATCATTTAACTAATTGAGCCTTATTAAATTAAATTTTATATTTCTTTCCTTTTATGAAAAATCCAATTATACTTAATTTGATTAACAAATTAATTTCAATAAGTTGATATGTATGTAAGATGAACAAAACCAAGACTAAGATTTAAATAGGTTTGAATACATAATTATACATTTATTGTTTACAAATAGATTAGAAGTTAATTTACAATTGAAACCCAATTCCAGTTAATCATACATTTATTTCATGCTTTACACAATATTAAATCTATCCAATTAAACCTTTTTATTAAACCATACGTTTGAAATCACATAAAATAGTTGTCACTTTATTAAATCAAAATAGATGTTATAATTAAAAGTAAATTTTATTTAAAAATCCTAAATTTATAATTTCATCCGTATTAAATTCTAAATTTTGAATTTTCTTCTTTCTCGAAAAATACGGGTCGTTACACTTACTCATAAAAAAATGCTTAAATTTTTTTCCCAATGAAATCAATGATGGATGGCTCTAATACCACTTGTTAGGATTTCAATATACTTTAGGATAGATTAATCATGAAATCCTAGATCTGAATAGATGACCCATATTGATTTGATTGAGAAGAAACCAAAGGAAAGTAAATAAATTAGCAGAAGACATACCTGAATTCATAGTTGCTGATTGGAAAAGTAAATTTGATTTGGTTCCTCATATTAACACAATCCCTAAATCTTATATTAGATCTAAATCACGTAGTTGTTGCTTTCATAAACTGATTAAGAGAAAGAGATAGATCTAAAAGAAAAAAGTTGGATCTGATCTTTCAAATTGGTATAAACTCTTGATCTGAATTATTTCCATAAAAGAGATTAGGAGAATACATGGAGCTTATGTAATTTGAGGACCACAACCCTTTATTTATAATGTTGACATTTTCTAATTTGGTCTTTCAACAAAATAGAATTGCCTCAGTATCTACACATTAATACAATGACAATTATACATGTAAGCCTTTTAACTTTAATTCATAATTTGATCACTTTAATTAGGCTTTACACCAAAATAGTAAGACACATTTATTTTACATATGTGGCCCATATATTGAAATTTTCCAACACAAACCGGACCAGATCAAAATTGAATCGAAACCGAACAATTTAAAAGATTAGTATAATACTTTATATTTTTGATTAACCGTTTGATGTGGTGCGGAAACGGTTTGGGCTCCAAACTACACCAAACCAACCCACGCCCACCTCTTAGTATATTCAAAGCACGATGCCTAGAAAAATTGCTATGTTAGTAGCACAAATGACATCACCTTGTAATACGTAACTCACTGCAAAATTAAGTAAAGTAGATAGTTTTGCATCAGTTACACATTCGTAGCTTTAGATGTGTAAATGAACCGATAAATATGACCGTGGGAGGTTGCAGGATTAGTAAAATGAAATCCTCCCCATAGAGGCATAAAAATGATTTTTGATGTCCCCAATATGAAATGGCGGTTATTTGTAGCTTTGCAGTTAAGGTAGTGGAGAGTTATCATGGGGTCCATTGATGATCACACTACAAGGATAATTCTATTTAGCGTCGGCGTATCGCCGACTACGACCGACTCGAGCCATCGCTAAAGGCCGACGCTAAATAGCTCGTCGCCAAGTGAAATGGTGATGGCAAAGGGGATGGGTCCATCCCCTAATTTAGCGTCGGCTAGAGTTATGGTTTATTTCAATAAGTTTATAGTCTTTGTGCACATTGATACCAGAGCCCGGAACATTGCAAAACCAACTACATCTGAATAAAAATACTTTTTCTACAGATTGGACATAATATGTCAATTCCAAAACCTGTGTTAAGATGCCGTAAAAATCTTTTATATGTTCATCTGGATCATCAGTCCCTTTGACAAATACACCGCTGTTTTAAGTCATTTTTTCAGCACCGTATTCCTTGGTGTTGAATTTAAATCCATTCACGAAGAATATTGGATAAGTGTTGACATTTCTTTTTGGTCCTATCGCAAGACGTTTCAATCCTTCATCACTGACACAATTTCTTTGATCATAAACGTATTTCGTAAACCAGTTAGTAAATTCTTTGCTGAGATCGCCAAGTGGATGTTCTGATTCGTAAATACTGCAAATAAATGTATACGTATATTAAGTGCAGAATCAATTTAAATTGGGTAACTCGTAAATAATGCAAATATGTACTATTATCGAGAATTATCATTCAATATTTACCTAATAAATGGTGCAACGTCAGCATAATTAAGAAGAACGTATGTGTGTGCTATATGGTAATCTCTATCATCTAACCATATTTCTACACATTTTCCAGCAGCTCGGCCATTCTGTCTAAAAATAGAAAACATTGATTCAGAACAATCTTGTTCAACGGCTTCATCATTACGCGAAACACTTGCAAATGATAAGTTCACATGGTCACTGAAATAGTGAGAGAAAAAGAATGAAGCTTCTTCTTCGATATATGATTTGCAAATCGAACCTTCAACTCGTGCTTTTTGTCTAACTTTTTTCTTGAGATGATTCAAGTACCTATTACAAAATTTATTCGATTAAAATTTACTTACATCAAATTCAAATTTAAATTATTATTTCAAATATTCATAATTACCTCTCAAATGGATGCATCCATCCATATTGTACAGGAATTCGAAGAAGTGCTTCATATGGAAGATGAACAGGTAAATGCTCCATTACATTAAATAATCCTGGAGGAAATATTTTCTCAAGTTTGCAGAGTAGTATAGGGATGCCATTTTCAAGTTTACGAATACGCTCAACTTTTAACGTGGTCGAACAAAGCTCTTTATAAAACAGATTTAATTCTGTTATAGCACTCCACACTTTTACGGGCAATAGTTCTTTGAAAACAACGGGTAAGAAATTTTCCATCATGACATGGCAATCGTGACTTTTCATCCCACTCAATTTATTGTGTTTTAAGTCAACACATCTACGGAGATTTGAAGAAATCCCATCAGGACATCTCAGCCCTTCAATCCACTTCAACACAAGTTTTACTTGATTGCTGTCTAGCTCATAGCATGCTTTGGGTTTTTTTACTGTCATTAGGGTTTATATGAAGTTCGGGACGTTTACAATATTGTTCTATATCACGTCTTGAATTGAGATCGTCCTTAGTTTTACCCTTGACATTCAAAACTGTATTAAACACATTATCAAACACGTTTTTCTTGTTGTGCATCACATCAATATTATGTCGTAGTAAGAGATGCTTCCAATAAGGTAACTCCCAAAATATACTTTGTTTGCACCAATTATGCCAATTCGATTTACCTGGAATTTCAGTCTGTACTCCAGTTTCATGTATCTTCGGATATTCTTTAACTAGTTCATATAATTCTTCACCTGATAAAGTCGTTGGTCGTTGTCTGTTCTCTACTCTATTTACTACAAAGTTTTTCTTATCTCTTCTAAAAGTATGATTAACATAGAGAAAACATCGATGACAATCAAACCATGAAATTTTGCTTCCATGCGGTAATGAAAATGCCCGTGTATCTTCCATGCAGTAAGGACAAGCCAGACGACCGGCCGTATTCCAGCCTGAAAGCATTGCGTAAGCTGGAAAAACACCAATAGTCCATAACAAAGATGCAAACATACGAAAATTCTTTTTTTTCGACACGTCGTATGTATCCACCCCTTCATACCATAATGTTTTCAACTCTTCGATCAATGGCTGTAGATAAACATCGATTCCTTGTGTCGGATCATCAAGACCAGGGACAACAATCGTAAGAAACATATATGGAGTTTTCATATACATCCACGGAGGTAAATTATAAGGTGTAATGATAATAGGCCAAGACGAATATTTACTACCAAATTGAGAGAATGGTTAAAATCCATCTGTACATAAACCAAGTCTCACATTACGACTCTCTACGGCAAACACAGGATAAGTCTTATCGAAATGTTTCCATGCTTCTCCGTCCGATGGATGTATCAAAGTCTTCTCTTCCTGCGTTCTCACATTGTGCCATCTCATATGTGATGCTGTCGCAGACGACGCATATAACCTTTGAAGTCTGGGAGTGATGGGTAAATAATGCATTCTCTTGTATGGAACTTCCTTTCCTTTTTTTCTTGGTTTGTATCTTTCCTCATTACATATTCTGCATTTCTTAAGATTAATGTCATCTTTCCAATACAACATACAACCTTTTATACATGTATCTATCTTCTGGTAGGGCAAACCGAAAGCAGACATTAGTTTTTTCACTTTATAATGACTATCGCACATCAGATTATTGGGTGGCATATGTCGTTTTGCAGCTTGTACAACTGCTGTAAATCCAGCTTCTGTAAAATTGAATTTTGATTTCATAGCAATGTATTCAGCAGTAACTGACAATTCTGTTCTGCTACTACAACCTTCCCACAATGGTCTTTTCGCAGAATCCAGTAAATCATAAATTCTTTTCAACCCCTCGATCGGTTCTTCTTCGACATTTACATCATTAACTTGAACAGTAGGGAACATTGACCGTGCTGCATCTTCCACCATATCTACTATTGGATTCGTCGTAACATTATTGTTATTCACCTCAGCCTCGGGCACTATAGAATTAGATGCACTAATCTTTTCTCCATGACGATCCTAAAAATAATAGTTTGGCACAAAACCGGATTTACACAAATACACAATAACTAAATCCGGTTCCCGATAATGCAAATGTCGACATTTACGACACGGACAACGAATTTGTGTGCCGCCTTCTTCATTATTAGCTTTAGCGAATTTAACAAATTCATGTACACCATCCTTAAAATGTTTTTTCATTGAACCTTTCGTTTCTGTTCGACTTTCATACATCCAGGTACGGTCGAGAAGATAGTTGAACATTTTTTCTAATTTAAAAACATATATATATTAGAAATTTTGACAGCATTTCTTTTCTATTCCTATACGCATATACTTTGCATCTGAAGTTTTATGTGATTATTATCGTATTTTCTAATCTACCAAAGCCTTTTGGGACTAAAGGCTTTGTTGCCGTCTTATTTTTGTTTAAATTATTTATATTAACTAGAGATAGACTAAAATACCTACACCCAATTATTCCCAATTCACACTTTCACACTTTCAAATTCACACTTTCACACTTTCAACTTCCCAATTCCCAATTCACACTTTCAAATTCTAAATACCTACACCCCAATTATTCCCAATTTACACTTTCAAATTCAACGATTTCATACTAATTAAAAATAACCTAATACACTAAATTAGCAATGCCTACACCCAATTATCATCACAATAATGTACATTTAAATCTAATTAAATAATTTAATTCGAAATTAGGGTTTAGAAAATTACCAAATTTAAGAAGAAGAGATTCCAGCGAGTTTTAGGCTTCTACGGTGACAACGACGGAGGGTGACGGCTGAAGAGGGTCGAAATCGGTGATGGGAAAGAGAAAAAATCGTTTTTTTAGGGGAGCAAAGAAAGTGAGGAAGAAGGGTTCGACTGAAACCTGTATACGCGACATGGCGTCGGCCTGCATCGGCCCGAAGGGCGTCGGCTAGCATCGGCCGTATATATTTTTTTTAAATTCTTTTTTTAACACCTATTTCGTTTAAAAAAATAAA
Source organism: Allium fistulosum (assembly GCA_030737815.1). Lineage (NCBI taxonomy): Eukaryota > Viridiplantae > Streptophyta > Magnoliopsida > Asparagales > Amaryllidaceae > Allium > Allium fistulosum. The sequence continues at coordinate 97,511,348 of CM060906.1, read as the reverse complement.
AAACACTACTACATTATAAAATAAAATAAAATTGACATTTGTTATTATTATTATTGACCCAATGACGGGTCGTGATAGTTTAGATTGGTATTTTCGATGATATATGTTCGTGTAATTAGAAAAGTTATCGTTGTTGAAAATCTAACTCGCACGACCAATCGATGCAACTTTTAGTCGATCCGCTATACAAATTCGATAAAGGTGGTTTTATGTAATATTTTAAAGAATTAAAATAATTTTTTAAACTGTTGGGTAATCAATTATGAATTTTTAAATGTATTTGGTATAATAAAATTATATAAAATAAATTATGCGGCGTAAAAATAAATTTTTTGGATCTTATGTTGATCTAAGGTATTTTGGAGATGTTTCCAGAATATGGTTAAAAAAATACACGAATCTTCACAACAGTGTAATGAAAACTTATACCAACCATGATGAAATGAAAAATAGCAATGCCAGTAGCACAAATGCCATCACCTTGTGCCTCGGAATTCAGTCCATCCACAAAAATAGAACAAATTTGCATGAGTTTAACTTCCATAGGTTTATAAGTCTAACTTAAATGACAAACAAAGTTGTGGGAGGTTGCAGGGTCAACAAACTTAAATCCAACTACATAAGAAGCATTGGTAGGATTTTCAATGCACTCTACTGAAAAAAATTTGCAGTGACGATAATACAAACTTTTAAGGTACGTTGAAGTCCATATTTTTCTTTGCCTTCTCCACTTTTTCACTATTCTAAAATGTATAAGGGTGTATGTAATAATCACTCCAAGGAGAACGAAATAGAATTGAATAAAATTGCACTTCAGATGGGGATGTAATAGGTTGTGAAATGAACTCAAATCCATCTGGCAAACTCAATTACATATGTAATAACCTTGTTTTCATTTAGCTAGAAATTAATCATTATTTTTTATTACTTTTAAACTTAATTTTTATCTTTAAACCCAAGTTAAAGAGTTAAAAAAAGTAGCAATTGCTATCAAGCTGTAGAATTAAGTCTCCATTCAGTTGCATGGCAAACTGAGTATGGCATAACAAATTATTTAAGTGATGAGATTAAAATAAGGTAACTTAAAATAAGAAAAATAAACAGTAAGTTGTAGTTAATCACTACCATATATGAAAGGCATGTGATTCTGAACATTTATACTAATTCAAATGTTCCAAACACATTATACTGCCAAATAAATTATATTTTTGGAACTGAGTATCATGGAAGTAAACATATACAAATTCAATAATTTGGACTATAAATTTAGGCAAAAGAAGCTTATTTCTTCATATATATGAACGTGAAAAAATTAAACACGAAAACATAAAGAGAAAGTGAGCAGTTACCTGAGGTTAGACATTCTCGTTAGATCTAATCAATGTTGGATCATCGGCAGGAACACCTGCTACATGCACAGGCATCTCTTTTGAGTGAGTAGAACCAAACCTCTAATTAGGTTATTTATGATAATAGCTTGTGCGTAATCCTTTGTTTCATATATTCCAGGTAAACTCAATCAGAAATTAAGCACAAATAATGTTAAACTAGTGCGAACCCGTGCTTCGCACACGAATATGGAAAATATATTTTTGTTGCAGTTAGAAAATTAAATTATTTTCATAAATAATCAAAATATACCATTAACCTAAAGGAATTAGAAACATTACTACAATATCAAATATAAATATTAAAATTAGTACAGAATTATTATTGAGTCAACATAGTAATATGATTGAATGCTCAAACACATACATAAATGAAAAAGTTAAAAGGGCAAAGTGGACTCATCGTTAAAAAATGTAAACAAAAGTATAAGAACTTTTGAATTACTTATGCTATAAAAAACAAAAGCCAAAGCACGTACATACCATAAACAATAGTTGACTTATTATGTATGATAGGGCAAACCCGTGCTACACACGGAGTTTGCCCTATTTGTCTTCATCATTGATGCATTATATATATTCAGACTCTAATACCAGAAATTCATATTTTAATCCAATGCAAAGATGACTTGGTCTTCTTAAATCACCCCAGAAATGGAGGAAAATAATTTTGAAAACTGTAGTTTGGTTGAATCTCATTTTGTAAATTGTCGCAGAAGGGCATGAAAATATTAGTGGAAATAAAACTTTTGGTGACTAATTTAAATTACCTAACATGAAAAATAATTTCACCATTCATTTCAAGATGCATGAAGAATCAAGTAAACATGTGTTAGAAGAATTATTCTTTTTCCAAGATTGTGGCATAAATTTTGCGGCAGTTCATGAAGTACATCCAATCAAAGTAGACAAAAAACAACATTTTCAAAAATAGTAATTACAGTTAGGAAGAACTTATGTTAGGCCATGAAGCATGATTTCCATTAAATACAATCATAGTGCAGTTAGTCTAATCATCGAAAAATTAAAAATGAATGAAACACATTGTGTAGGAAGATCCCTATGTCAAAAATATATGATTCAAAAGCTTACTTCGAAATTCAGCACCAGGTGTTCAGAAAGGATGGAAAAAAAGGAAGAAAAAAATTCAAAACAAAATAGCTGTAGTTTTACAAATTCCTTTGTGCCGTCATTTCATGTCCCATCAGGTGTCGTAATCATACTGCCGAAATGTGAATGAACCACCTGTAAGAATTTATTAACAGTTAATATAAAATAACATGAGGATAACACACCTGCTAATATAAATCACAAACCATCAGACATTATATATACAAACTGCATACACCTAGGATCTAAGAGGCATCAACTACAATGGCTATGTTATTTTTAATCACTAAAAGTCCACACTGTATAGCGGTATGTGCTAAAATGATTTATAATGCATTGAAATGTTTGTTATAAATTGATATATGGATTTCCAGTATGTTCTTCTCTATGTATTGAATTTTCAGTTTTTATTTAGATTTTCCATTATACCATATGCGAGTCAGACTATTTAACCTATTATTTTCCACTATATAACGGGATTAAAAAGTAACATTGATTTCTATAGATACGCAACTATGAAAGATAGTTATATATTGAATATGAGCAATTTACATATAGTCGGTACGATCAACTGGTGCAATATTTCAAATATAGAAATAATTAGGTTTACAGATAGAGGTGCAAGTCAGAGGTGAGACATCAATCGTAGATTGCAAGGAACAATGTACTATAGTAATGCAGGTAGAAAGCAGTAGTGAAAATTGAAGTGAAAAGGAAACAAACTCAAGGGAAAAATAGGCTTAGAATTGAGTGTATCTGAAAAATAGATGGTCCGGTACATTTAAAGATTTTTGTGTAAAACCTGCAGATCTTGAGTCAGTTTGATAAAATCATTAATTTAATGTGTTTTTAGAGTGTCTAGAAAGATACCGTTAAAGATAATCGACAAACCAATAAAGAGTCAAGAACCGTTTGCACGGGTATTGGTGGATCACCAAAATATTAATCATTCACATTAGTAGCTAAAAGATACGTGTAAACTGGACCAAAATTGGAGGTAGGTTGTTGAAGGGGAACTAACGTAAAGAAGAAGAAAATATTAGGTAAGTAATAAGGCCTAGGATTTCGTTACATGGTTTGCGGTAAAGCCTAATAGTTGCGATTATAATTTTGGATTTGATGGTGTCGTGTTATAATTTTTGATAACTAATAATTTATTCATCATATTTCACAGACAACCTAATTTACGTACGCTTACCAATAAATCCATTGAAAGAGGTTAGAACATGAGGATAAAAGGTTGTGTTCATAATCCCTTTACATATAACTAAACTTATTGAAATCAAAACTTACTGAATTAGACAAATTGGAGTGGAAAGCTTCCAACTTTGCAGCCATCTCTAAGTCATCTAATGAGATGATCTATAACAAATACACACACTCCATAAGATTCAGCTCTCACACACACACACACATTATAAGATTCAGCTGTATGACAATCAATGGCACATGCATGTTGTGCTTAAAATTGTAACCAAATCATATACCTATAAACAATCTATAAAAACAATTGCACAACTGGCAAAAAATTTATGAAACTTCCACATGCAAACAATTAAGCAAAAAAATGTATATGCAATTGGGATGAAGAGAAGAAAAGCTAATTACTCTATACATCTCAAATAAGAGTTGACAATGATAGAAGTGGAAAAGATTGCTAAAGAATTTTACCTTGTTGTCAGCTGATATCGCTACTATGGTAAATTTATGTTTCATCGGTATTCAGGAATAGAAAATAACTACTACAATTATCACGCATAAGAAGTTTTAGAATGAAGAAATTAAATAACTACACATCACTGCTTCAATGGTTATATAGGCATGCCTTATTTAAGCTGCAGTGTTGCATTGCATAAATTCATTAGTTATGCCTTAATGATTATATACCAATGCCTAGTAATTTGTAAAAGTAGCATTGAGTTGGAAAATTTTACTGGTAAATAATATACGGTCATGGTTACAGTAAGCCTAAGATAAATAATCTAGGATCATATATCATTGATACTTGAAATGCGCATCAACAATTAAGAATACAGTAAATAATTATAAAGGAGTGGCTGAAGTGTATATAGACCAACCCAGGATTTTAAACTATTCTCAATGTTTGAGTAGTTTCCAAACCTAAAAGCTCATTATGACCTAAAATACAAAGGTGTTAACATAGATAGAAGGTTTTATTGCATAGGATACCTTTGAACCTTTAGCAAAATTTATTTGATATAAAAAATTACATGTTTGAATTACAGAAAGATAGAGATAATATTCTATAAGTCAACTCCTACTAAATCAAAATGTGGAATTCACTGTGTACCTACTACCATGTTCCATAGATTATATACCTTAACAACTTTTGTTCTTTCATGTCTAGTTGTCTATTCTTTGTGATATGGCAATAACTTTGTATTATTACCTAATTATTAGCTAGCTTTCTTGTTTCAAGATACTATAAAAATATGTAAATGAGTCTGACGTAAATAAATTTGGATACCTTTTACCTAAACTTAAGTAAACATAATTGCGGTTGAGATATCTTATTAAAAATTAAAAATAAAACATAAAATAAGCTAAGGGTCCTACTTCTTTCAAGTTATGTTTATTCAAACATGCCAAATTCAAGCTTATAAATAGAAAGAAATTGTCATGTTTTAGGTACAGCGTACTGTATGTTTGATTCAAGAATATATATATGTTCCATCTAGCCTATATTGTCTAATTTCTTCTTCAGATAAACTCAAAGGAATCGGCTACATTGCTTCATTGACATTAGTTTATGTATAATTATAAGTAGATAAATTTAAAGGGAGATATACATTATGCATCATCCCACTTCAGGTTAAATAATTAGACTGCTACTTCAATTCTACATGTAAATTATCAACACATATCACTAAGTTAAGCAAGCAAGGATGATTATGTTAACCCCACATATCACCAGTTCGTTTATATGTCATGAACTGATAATGAATGAAATTTACAATAGCAGCTGAGCCTAAATTAAAGCACAAATTTAGCGATTGTGATTTTAGAAATGGGAAACATGATCCTAGGAAGAAGGAAAAGGATTCTTGCAATGCTAATACTAAATAATCACAGTTCTATTTCAATATTGTATTAGTAAAAAGAATAAAGAGTCTCTAATCGATCTTAAATTAGTGAATAGCAATCATTAGTATGTACTTTTAGTGCATGCCATTCAAATTGGCATGTGTAAGTGTTTGGATTTATATGCATAATCTCTTACCGATGACTGTGTTGCCAAAAACTATCTTTCCCACCTTTTTAACAATCATCTAAGCATTAAAAAAATCAGAGGCAAACATACCTAGCTTCCTTGACGAAAGATTGAGAATTTTGCACAGGTAGGGATGTCTTCTTTTTGTTCCTTCCGCAGACCACACGACTGCACCGTAGTCAGCGCATATGTTCTTTGGAGGTCCAAAATTCCAAATTCTAAGATACGACCTCAGTTGGTTAAAGTATGTTAGCATATACCATCTTTCTTTAACATGAGGAATAAACATGACATTTACATGAAGGGAGAGCGAAACTTACGTTGGTATATGTTATTATTTGCTAGATGATGCATGGCAAAACATTTGTCAATGGACTATGAAGTTGCAGCTCAACCTCAAATATTCCATTATCTATCCCATTTTGCAAACGTCTTTCTGATGCTTGTATTTTCCAATTTTATAGTTGAGCATAAGGGAAGCCCATAAACTGTAGGGAAGAAAAATGCACTGGTTAGTTGTAAAACATCGGTTGTAAAGAAAATGTAATGCCCAGCATAACCAACTTTCTTACTATTAGGTAAATTTTTAGGGGTGTGAAGAAATTTTTTGTTGTAGTTATAATATTACTAAATAATAAAAAGAGATATGTCAAGACAAATACAAAGACAAAGACAACAAAAAATATGTATAATATTCATTTTGTTAAAATGATGTAATTTGTGGATACAAACAAAAGCATACAACCTCGTCATAATTAGTAAGTTCATCATTTCCACTCATATCCATACTAAATTTCACCAAATATCCTGTCTACAAATTGGCAACAACTACTTAATGATACACATACAACAGCATTACCATGAAGATACCCATACATATAAAGTGATGAGAGTTTGAAAGAAACTCAAATTATGGAAATTTCCTATATTCTTTTATTCATTTAATTAAAATGATGAATCCATTGTTACTATTATAAGTGGGGCTATGCAAGAAAGAAGAGATGTTATTTTCAAAATTTTGTTATAGTTTTATGAACAAATGATAAAAAGAGGTACGTTGAGAAGAAACAAAGACAAAGTATACAAAAATAAACTATAGCATATTAATTTTATTAAATGATGATGTTGTTTATAGATAACAAAAAAGCATACAACCTCATTATAATTATTAAGATCACCATTTCCATTAGATTCAATACTATATGTCACCAAATATTTTGTCTATAAATTGGCAACAGTTGCAAAAAGATACACACACAGCAGCACTACTACAAATATACCCATACATATACAGTGATGAGAGTTTGGAAGTAGACTAAAGTTATGGAAATTTTCTGTATAGTTAAAATGGCATGAATCCCTGATTCTCAGATGAAGTAAAAGGGAATTTTTATGACTGTACAAAAGTAGATAACCACATATACATTTAAATGTCAGAACCATTAGCCAGAGCCCCAAATTCAATAGTGTATTCAGATAATGAAATTAAAAAAAAATAGTGTATAATGACATATGGTTAACAATTAAAATTACAATATATGATCTGTGCATTGTAATTATCCATTTTGGAAACAACATATGCAGCTCTGGATTATCAAGGAAAAAATATTATGTTCGAAAAATGATAATAGTTCTTCAAAATATTACATTTTCCTTCAAGTTTCATTAGTAACTATGCAATATTCGGAGACCATATAAAATAGCTAAATCTGTGGAAACTTGGTTTTAGAAGAAAAGGTCAGACAAAGATATGTAGCAGCAGAAAATGGGGAATGAATGGAGGTCAAAATAATGCATAGCAGTGTCATAAAGCTTGTATTGATAAAAACGAACAGCTTAAAGAAATAGTAGGTAAAAGCAAGTGGGTTAACAACCATATGGTTCATATATTACACAAACAAAGTTAATACACCAGAAAAGGCAAAATGGACCCATAATTTTGTCAAACATAATGCAAATCTTCCCATCGGATATTAATTTGAAGACAATACAGACAAAAGCAATAACATGAAAATCAAGATACAAACAAACCAACAGCCGATTATGTTTTCAGATATTTGATGCATAATTGCATTGCTAAATTACGGTATTATAAAATATTTACCATAAAGAAATGCTAAGTACGTATAGGAAACCTGTAATTTACATAATCATTCATATTGTCTATTTTTTATTATTCACTCTATAATATCAAATATTAAAGCTACAATGATAAAATAATCACCAAATCACTGCACTTGGGTGGATTAACTATACTGTTGTAGGATTGCCATAGAAGACCAAAAAAGGAGAAAATGATACCATAATCCGAGGCTAAGAACACCGAAAAGAGGCAGGTCGGAACGTGGTGGAAAATAGCGGCCATAAAGAGCGTCGGGGAAAGAGGGTAAACCGTGGTGGTAGACGGGAGGCGGCAACCTGAAAGACACCCAATCGACTAAGCGTGGTCGACCACCGGTACAGTGGAAGAAGATGAAAAACACTGCCGAGCAAGGCAATGTGAAGATGAAAACCGATGGAGAGGCATAAACGGTTAAGGCCTTGACCTTAGGGTTTCTACAACATTTGAAGATGTGGGGTAGAAATCGATGGGAACAGAACGAAGAAGCTACAAATCGAGGGAAAATTATTAATTTCCACTGGAGGAAAAGGGGGAAGAGGATATTGGGAAAAGGGGAATTTATCGATTTGGATTGGACGAAATGGGGGAAAGGGAAGAAGAGAAGAATATCGAGAGTGGAGAAAGAAATAAATACGAAACGGTTGAGTTTGCAAAATTCTTAGGGACTTGTGTACTATAGATTAGGGGACTGTTCAGTTGCCAAATTTCAAGGGGGCCTGTGTGAGCTTGAAAGTTAACTCACTAATAATAATATAGTATAGACTACTGATGCATTATAAGGTACTAACTTAAAGATATACTGCAATGTAGCTTGTACTAGATAATAACAGGGTAAATCGATACATACTGTTGACGTCAAGTAATATTTTTGGAAAAAACTCTCATCAAATGTTTGGATTTAACTTGATAGGTTTTTGTGTACAAACTTTACATGTTATATATGGATTTAACAATATGTGAATAAAACAATGTTGTAAACAGATAAACTTCGGCTGAGTCGTGTACTATGTCACTGTCTTGAAGATGTTTCGACGTTCTGTTCTAGGGTGCAAGCAGTCAAATAAACGCCGCCGCTTTTAAGATAAAACAATCTCTTTTTGTTTGTTTTTTAGTATCGATCCGTCTGCACAAACAGATTCGACTTAGTTGCACTTAAAAACACTGCTCGGCTTTTGATTTTTGAAGAAAAATTGGTTTCGTGGAGAAGAGGAATGGATTCCAGAACAAAAATGTCGTTCGTTTTTTTTTGATTTCGTCTAAAAACTAATTTAATAGACGGAATATCAAGTCGAATGTATTACTGAGCTGTGGGGTGATGTTGGTCCAAAAATAGGATCTGAAGTTTTACCGTTTCAAATAAAATAACGGCCAGAAAACGTTTAATAATTTCGTCCAAAAATATAAGTGATACACCACAACAAGCCCGAGCCCGGCGCGGGTCGAGTCGGTCTGTCGACGCGCGCACGTGTGGTGATTAAGCATGATCTTCCTTCCAACAAAAGAGCATCATTGGGTGCCCAAAAGGCCCAATTTAGCTTCTAAGAATCAAATATATATATTTTATTCTTTTCTATAGTCCTACAATGTGAGACTATTCACATATGAACATTTACACTTATTCACTTTTTTTTAATACTTCACTTAAAATTTTAAAAACATTTCTAACAATCCCCCACTTGAATTTTTTTTAAATATTTTTCTTTCGAGCAGCTTCTAAAAAACATAAGATTGTGCATAAAAAAAGATGTCTTTCGACTTGAACCATTGTATAGTGGATAAGATTCAGTTTTTACTGAAGTGACACGTAGTCTTGAACTATATTCTTGACATAAAATCACACACAATCTTTCTACAGTGCAATCAAATAAGTCCGTGCATTTATGGTCATGCACGTTTAACCCAGTTTAGTGAATGCTATAAGAATTTTGCCCAAAATTCTATAGAAACGGTCACATTTCCACATCCACATAGGTGAGTCTATCAAGAGTACTCCTGAAGGTAGGTACTCCACTCTATATAGAGTATAGATCCCATTAAGAGTTTCCATTAACTCATCCTCTAATCACTTCAGGTATACATGCTTCAAAATATATAAAAATAGCATGTTCAACTCATATCACTTCACAACTTGTTCTTACATATTGAATCTAGTTCTTGGGATCTCCAGTCATTAGGTCGGTTTACCATTGTGCGTGGCTCAACAATCTAAGGGCAATAGTCCCATTCTTTTAGAGGTTTTAAAGACTTTCTCTCTGGCTAGACTTTTTGTTAAAGGATCGGCCAAATTCTCATCACCGCGTATGTGATCTACTCTAACAGCTCCTAAGAGAGTAGCTCTCTAACAGTGATGTGCTTACGACGTATCTGTCATCTCTTACCGTGTTGTAATAACGGTTCTGTACTTTTGTGATAGCCATGGTACTATCACAATGGATCAACATAGCTGATATCGGTTTTTCCCATAAAGGAATATCAGCTAGCAGATTTCTTAAGTAATCTGCTTCTTCACTAGTCGTGGCTAAAGTTATCATCTCAGACTCTATAGTGGACCGAGCAAAAATAGTCTGTTCTTAGATTTCCAAGAAACAACTCCACCAGCAATGCTAAATATATAGCCACCGGTTGCTTTCGAATCATCGGATAAAGTATTCCAGTCTGCATCGGCGTATCCTTCAAGGACAGCTGGAAACTTTTCATAATGTAACCCAAGGTTCATAATTCGTTTTAGGTATCTCATGACCTGTTCGATAACATGCCGGTGCTCTATACTAGGTCTACTAGTAAACCTGCATAATAATACCATGACATAGACAATGTCAGGTCTAGTACGATCAGTGGCATACCGAAGGCTACCAATGATGCTTGCATAATCAGACTGTCTTACACATTCACCATTGTTTTTAAATAGTTTTACACTAGGATCATATGGTGTACATGCATGTTTACAATCAAAGTAATTGTATTTCGTTAGTATCTTTTCAATGTAATGAGATTGATCTAAAGAAATTCACTTTTCTGACCTAGTAATCTTAATTCCAAGGATTACACTCACTTCACCTAGATCTTTCATATCGAAGTTGGCACTTAAAAAATATTTGACATTGTTTATAGCATGAATGTTTGACCCAAAGATAAGTAGATCATCTACATATAGACATATTATAGTGCAATGTCATTCTTAGATTTATAGTAAATACATTTGTCACGTTCATTAACTTTAAAACCATGCGAGATTATTAAGTTATCAAATTTCTCACATCATTGCTTAAGTGCTTGTTTTAAATCATATAATGATTTATCTAACTTGAAAACTTTATGTTCTTGAGCATAAATTACAAAGCCTTTAGGTTGGTCCATATAAATTTTCTCTTTTAATTCACCATTTAAAAAGGCAGTTTTAACATCCATTTGATGTATTATTAAATTATGAATAGATGCTAGTGGAATTAGTACTCGAATGGATGTAATTCTAGTTACAGGTGAAAAAGTGTCAAAAAAGTCTACATTTTCTCTTTTTTTAAGCCCTTTAGCTACTAAACGGGCTTTATATTTATCAACTATTCCATTAGGTTTTAATTTCTTTTTAAGTACCCATTTACAGCCTATAGGCTTACAACCAGTTGGTAAATCCAACCTCTAGCCAAATATCGGCATCTAAAGAAGATAAGACTTCTTGGAGGTTTAAAGGATCATCCTCTGTAGTAAAAGTGCAAAAATCTGAACCATAATCTTTTGTAATTCTTGCTCTTACTTCTTCTAGATTCATTTTCAAAAGATTCATTATGTTCTATTCTAATAGGTATAATGTTACTTGATGTGCCCCCACTATTCCTCAATTTAAAAGGAAATCTCAATTCATAAAAATCAGCATAATTTGATTCTATTATATTTTGTGTATTCAGCTCATAAAATCTATGTGCTTTGTTATTAATAACATAGCCAATAAATACACATTCATATGCTCTACTTGCTAATTTTATTCTCTTAGAGTCAGGTATACGAACATATGCTAAACATCCCCAAGTTCAAAAATAAGACACATTTGGTTTATAATTTCTTAAGATTTCAAAAGGTGAAAATTTTCTTTTTGACTTAGGGATTCTAATCAAAACATAACACACGGTCAATAAGATTTCCCCTACCAATGTGATGATGCACCGGAATTAAGTAAAATAGCAACTACTAATTCAGTTAATGTTCTATTTTTCCTTTGAGATTTACCATTCATTTCAGCTGAATATAGTGTAGTTCTTTCATGTATTATTCCATGTGAGTTGTAAAAGTCAATAAACAAACCTGATTCATATTCAGTTCCTCTACCATTACGCAATCTTTTAACATTCTTATTAGATTGATTTTCAATTTTAGTTATAAAAGATTTAAACATCTCAAATGCATCACTTTTATTTTTCATAAGGTATACATAAGTAAAATTAGAGATATCATCAATGAAAGTGATTAAGTAGTGGTGTCCATTTCTAGTCAGAGTGCCATCAAGCTCACATATATAAGAATGAATCAAGTCTAAGGGTTCTGATTCTCTAATTACAGATTTATGTGAGGTTTTAGTTATTTTTGCTTGACCACAAAAATCACATTTTTCAAAATCATTTAGTGACATATTAGGGATTATACCTAAGCTACTCATGTTCTTTATTATTCGTCTATTAACATGAGATAGTATAGAGTGTCAGATATTAAAATCACACAACATATAAGCAGAAACAGACATTTTATTACATTCAACATTCAGTTTAAACATGTCATTAGTTGCATAACCTCTACCTACAAACATACCATTTATAGTGATTGTGTACATATCATCCCCAATAGTTTGTGTAAACCCAACCTTATTAAGAAGATAACCCGAAATAAGATTCTTTCTCATCTCTGGAGTGTGCAGGACGTATTTCAGAATAACTGTCTTTCCAGAGGTAAACTTCAGCTCAACGCTTCTAATTCGAGCAACAATAGTGGTGTGAGAGTCTCCCAATATGTAAAGACCCGCAAATCCGTCTTCCGAAAACTAGACACTGATACATCCACTGTACCAACTGTCAAGAAATCGAATGGTGGAAACGCGAAACTTTAGGTTTGAAAGAAGAGGTAGAAGAAGATAGAAGAGAAGAAAGAACAGAAACAGAAACAATATCAGAATCTCACATATCGCAGCGGAATAATATACAATAGATAAATCAATAATCTTTAAACAAAAGACTATATCAGTTTATACATACATCAATCATCAGAGTTACAACAATACACATCACTGGACAGTTATATAAACTTGTCCACATACAGAATACACAGCGGAAATAATAAACAAGTACGGTAGTACGCTTCGCCATCCAACTCATCTCCAAAGCTCTAGAATATCCAGAATATCCTGATAATATAACTCTAGGCTGCCCGTGTGGAAAATTATGGGCACCCAGAGTTTAGAAAGGGGACAATAAAATCCGAGTCAGTCATGGTGACTGGTGTGAGATCGTAAAACAGTTATTTTCGCAAAGAAAATAAAACAGATTTGCAATGCTTTTGGAAAATGAAACTACCATAAGGCCTCCCACCACACACACAATGCAAACGCAGAATTGGAGGAGATTTCTCCTTATGATAGTCAAAAATGCTTGCTACGCAAAATCAGTTGATATTATTATTAATGTCTAGTGTGGAAAACATTTCGAAAGTATAATATCAATCTTAGCCAGCATACAACTATTGTTGTATGCCTACTATAGCTACTACGTACAGTAGCAGGTTACCGCCACATTCCATAGCAGGTAATACAACTAAAAATCGTACCGGGTTCGTATTGTTTCTTTGGATTTCCAACAAATGGTCAGGCAAAGGAACTTCCTTATACCGAAATAGAAACGCCTCTGGAAAGACGCCCCGGATCCTAACCGGATCTCTGCAAACAAAAGGCCGACGCTACCTCACGCTCTAACCGAGCTGTAACTAGGTAACTAACACACGAGCTATGCCATCCCCCGGTCGTTACCGACCTTTATCCGAGGATCCTCAATCACAACGCAACAGCCGCAAAATATAATCAACATAGGTAAAATATCTGGGCTCCATACCATGATATCACCTTTTATCCAGAAGGAAATGACATACCCTAGGGGCGCAACCCCTACAAACCTCTGCCGCAACATTCCTGTTTCGACCATTACCGGGTTGTGAGGCTCGACGAAGTCTCGTCCACATACACTACGCTTTTTCAAAAAGCCACGTTTTTCACAAAGCCACGCTTTGGTCAACCAATGATCAACAGCACTTCGTGTGCCACATTACCAAATTGGGAATGTATCACTAGTAACCATCAACTACATAACCTCTGACCTCGTACGTCTCAGAGAAGGGTGTTAAGCTAAGAGAATAAATTCTTCGCCACCAACAGAAATGTATTTGATAGAAACCAGCTTTACATCTCAAAGTGTAACGTCAGACACACATCCATACAAGTCCGTTCCGGGATCGAACGGAACCGAAGGCACTTCCAAAGAAGCCCTTGCAATCCGGATATTCACTAATCACGTCCGGACTTCCCATCACAAAAAGAGTGATATAAATCTCTATACCGGAGCAACTCGGTGCAGAGACATTCGACAGGTTGTCCTTTCATTTTCACAAATATCCGGTCTTCACACCGGTCTTCAAATGCAATCCATTCACGACGTATCACTATTCGGAATGGGTTATATGACACAAAGGTCCTCTCCCGGCTTAACCGAATAATGAGCGTTTGTTTTTAAAACAAATCGAGTGTCATTTCAAAGGCAACTATTGATAGTCGGTTATTTAACTATCAAACAACATTCACAACAATCAGCCAATTTAAATAATTTTTCCCAAATTATTAAATTTCAAATCTCTTCACAAGATATATTTTTCCACACTTCACATTTGAAAACCAATTTCAAATCACACTTTCACACTTCACATTTGAAAATCCATTTCAAATCATATTTCGCACTTCACATTTGAAAATCGTCCATTTAAACCAATTAGATAAATCCTTATCGATTTATTTCAAATTTGTAAATTTATTTCCACACTTCATCACTTTGGAAATCCGATTTCAAATCATATTTTCCACACTTCAAAAATAAATCAATGTTTATTTTTAAACAAATTTCCCTTTCCTTCACCAATTCTATTCGGAATTTACATTCCTAAAAATCCACTTTTACAAGATTTTCAAATCGTTTTCCAAATATTCATTCTCAACCCCGAATCAACTTTAAAAATTGATTTCTCCATTTTATTTCAAATCCCAAATCGAATTTCAAATTGATTTCTGAATTTACTTCAACACCGAATCACATTTCAAATTGATTCTAACTTTAATCCCAAATATCAAATCATTTTTACAAATCTATTTCCAAATTTATTCTCAACACAAAAATCAATTTTCATTCAACATCAAATAAGTTTTCATATCGATTTCCCAAAGATTTATTTCAAATACCCAACCAATTATCAATTTGATTTCAAACAAATTTATTTCTTTTTAAATAAATTCTTTTATTCTTCCGAACCATCCAAAATTCAATTTTAATTTCAGAAATCCAATTTCATTTATTTCTGGTATCCAATGATACCAAAAATACATTTGGCTAAATTATAGCCTTCAACAAATTCAATCACAGATATAATCATACACAGATTATAAATAATCAATCGCACAACATATGAAATCAATTCAAATGTTTTGAGGAATCCTGTTGGATCCCTCCAACCTGTTTCCCTGCATCCACAGATGTTAGCACAATACCAATTCCACTTCGAGGTGGAATATCACGGTATATGGGTTTTATAAAAATATCATCCGCTTACTAACGGCGCAATAGGGTCTCATCCGCTATATAATTGCGGGAAATCAATCAATCCAATATATACATATGCCAATATGTATATATTGCTATATATATATATCCTACTATATCTAATATCACATCCAAACAGTCAACAAACAATAACTGAAAATTCCACTTTTCAATTTGAGTGAGAAGATCTCACCTTAGCATTTATTTTTGCAATCCCATTTTTCCATTCCAATTTGCTTTTCTCCATTTATAGACCTTGTATAACAATTTATACAATTTGTTAATATTCGAAATAATCGAATAACCAATCTTCGTTTGGTAATTTCAATTATACAATAAATTAAATTCCTAACAAATCTCCTTTTACAAAATATTTTTTTTATTTGAAACTAAAATTTTTATTCAACTAAAATTTAGTTTTAACAAATTTTCTTTGCTGTAAACTGCAGAAAAATGAAATTTTCTTTACGGTTATAATTTCTAACCTATATTTATTTTTGTTCAACTGTAAATCTTTTGTACATATACATTTTCAAAACTGCATATATTCACATATAAATTAAATTTGAAAATAAATTATACCTCACTGGAAAACAACTCAGGAGACTCCACTTCGGTTGCACGCGGCTCAGGATCTAAATCCTAATCGCAAAGCTTCTGCATCCCTAACTTCGCCTCAACGAAGTCGATTGCCAAAACCCTATGTCGACATCTTCTCTGTGCTCGACTTTGCCCCAGCACCACAAGAGAAACCCCACTGCCACGAACTACAATCGCACGCGACACTGAATCCACTCGCCTCGAAGCTATCGACTACGCCCAGAACTTCGACTTCGCCTCCGCCAAATGTCGCGACCCAACCCCTAGCCCAGATCGAGACTTCTACCTCCGCTCACAAAGACGCCTTCGACCCATCAATCGGCTCTCGCTCTCGAACCCACGCCTTGATTTCGAGTGTCTCGCGCCTCTGAACTCGAGTCGAACGCGACTGCTGCTGCGAAACCCCCCTTTATCATCACGTCCTCCAGGCGCCGTTTTGCTCGAACTCGCACTCGCGATGTTTGCCTTGAAGTCGCTCGAGTGTTCCCCCATTTCCGTTCGATTCGCTTGTTTACTTAGTGGCCTCGTTCAAATTTTAAAAATGGGAAAAGAGATTTTGGGTGCCGGCCATTTTTGTTTTGTTTTTAATTTGAAGAAAGAAACTCGGCTGTTAAATTTTTTTCTTTCTTTTACTTCTTTTGTATACGCGTGAATTACAAAGGAAGGAGATCAGAAGACATAATGGAGTGGTTACTTGTACGAGTGGAGGCAGCGATTTGAAAGCAAAAAGCTGTGATGTGAAATAATATCAGCTGATGGTTGACTAATATAAAGATTCAGTTTAAATTCAAATTCAAACCGTCTTGAAAATGCAACTCAAAATCTTGACCTCCTATCGAGGCGTGCCGCTAGGCGTTCGTAATGTTATACGCCTATTCCGAACGCAATGGAAAAGGTTCCGAGTCCAAATTCAATCGTATGGAGAAGATAGCTTTTTGGACCAGTTATAATATTAAATTTTCGATTTAATTCTAGCGCGTTTGCTTATTGTACGCCCACACGACAACTCCAATCACTACAAAAATTGAAATCCTATAATAATACAATATTACAGATCCAATGGAACTGGTTTCGTCGAATTTCGAGACTGCGCCCCGGAACGCTATTTTTAAATTCAATTTAAACGATACAATTTCAAAACTGAATAAAACAGTTTCAATTTCAATTCTGAAAGTTCTATTACCTTCAGAATTATCAATATGAATTTTCTAAGACTTCATATTATTTTTAATCAGCTTAAAACTGACAATTCAAATTTTTACCCAGTTTCAATAATTAAATTCAATAATTTAATCGCCAAATTCATTTTGATATCTGAATTTCAAATTAAATTACCATTCGAATATTTAAACTCAATTAAATATTCACTTTTTGAAATGTCAAAAATTCAGGGTCGTTACACAATAACACTTTCTTGTCCTCGACTTCCGTGTATGTTTAAGCATAGCACGGTCATAGCAGACATGACGTGTAGCGTCAGTATCTACCCACCAACCCTTTGATCCGCCAACAAGGTGAATCTCATCCGAAACCATAGCCGTAAGATGCTCCTTAGTTAGGTTAGCCTGCGGTGTAGAGCTTGGCCTGTTCTGACACTTGTGTGCCATATGTCCTGGTTTTCCACAATTGTAGCAAAGAAACAACCGTGCAGAGTCATTCTTTTGGGGTGGTTTCTGTTGACCTCTATGGTTTCCTTATGAATTAAAATTATGTTTTTTGCGGTTCTGATTAAGCTTGCGGTTCTGATTCTTAAAGCTTTTGGGATTCAATTTCAAAACTGCAGCTTTCTTAGTGTTGCTTGAGATAGCAAGCACTTCTTCCTTCATATCATTTACGAGATTCCTCCTCAATTCTGAGATGGGTTAGTAGACTTTCTAATGAAAATTCCTTAGATTTATGTCTAAGATTATTCTTAAAATCCTTCCAAGTTGGAGGTAACTTATCGAACAAAACTACCACTTGAAATTATTCATCTATACTCATACCTTTGGAGATGATCTTATGAGCTATCTTCTGAAGCTCATGAGACTGCATCTCTACTGACATGTCATCTATTATCAGGTATTTGAGGTAGCGGCTGATGGCAAACTTCTTTGCTCCTGCTTCCTCTGTATCGTACTTTTTCTATAGCGCTTCCCAAATCTCCCTTGCTGTTTTTTCAGAGTTATAGTAGTCATAGAGATCGTCACCGAGTCTGTTGAGGATGAAGTTCTTGCACAAGAGGAGTGGCTTGCAGGAAAAAAATTCGTTCATTTTTTTTGTTTTCATCTAAAAACCAATTTAATAGACGGCATACCAAGTCGAACGTATTACTTAGTCGTGGGATGACGTTGGTTCAAATATCGGATCTGAAGTTTTACCACTTCAAATAAAATAACGGTCAGAAAACGTTTAATAATTTCGTCCAAAAATATAAGTGCTACACCACAACAAGCCTGAGCCCGAGCCCGGCCCGGGTCGAGTCGGTCGTCGGCACGCACGCATGTATGTTGGTCAAGCATGGTCTCTCTCCTCATAAAAGAGCATCGTTGGATGCCCAAAGGGCCTAATTTAGCTTTTAAGAATCAAGTATACTTTATTCTTTTCTATAGTCCTACAATGTGGGACTATTCACATAGGAGCATTTACACTTATTCATTTTTTTCTAATAATTCACTTAAAATTTTAAAAACATTTCCAACAAACAATAAAGGAAACTAGTTGAATCCAATGTATTTGGCGGAGGTGAAATTTAACGTTTAAATATGTCTGAGCAACTCGTTCATATTACATAATTTCAAGCTCAGTACAATCGGTGTAAGTAGAAAAACCAACTATTTATACTTTTAACATAATGAAATTCAATTAGTTCGTTCGTGCGTGTTTCCAAAATCGCGTAAACAAAACCTCGAAGTCATAAACAAACCTATAATGTAAAAAACCGTAAACTGTGACTAATCCATAGACCATTAAAAAATATACATAATTGCCTCATATTAAAAGAAAGGGTAATCAAAATAGCACATAATAATCTGTTTCAAAATAATTTATTAAGCACTGTACACTTGATATACTAGACTTACAATATATTTTCATTTGTTTTCTTAAACCATTATATTAACAATAAAAATAATTGGTTTGCAATAGCGTACCAAAATCTGTCTCTGTGCTATGAGCAAGATGACGTATAGTTCAAACCTATGCTATGAAAAACGCGCTTAAGCATCGTCTAAGTATCGCTTAAGAGCTAAATGCATTCACAACACTTAATTTTTTGAAAAAGCAATACGATTAAGAGATGAGTGCTTGAGTCGCTTAATTGTCACTTATATGCGCTTTGCTTAAATTTAAGCAATGGTTAAGCAATATAGAAAAAATAATTATTTTTAAAATAAAATGAATTAGGATTATAGCAAAAACCTCATTTCTAACAAGATTTTCTCATTTTCTATGATATTGATTGATTTGCATTAAGATACGATTATTTTGTTAACAAATGTGCATAGTTTGTACTTGACTCGAGTATGCGAACTTTTAAAGAATAAAGAAAGTAAAATCCAACTTTTAAAACCTATAAATTTATAAGTTAACTTCAAAGTCAAACTTTAGTTCTTTGTAATGAATTTGTGTGTACACATATAGTACACTTGTACAAATATAATATGCTTAATATAATCTCTTTTTAATAGATTTGTATATGGATAAAGTATGTTATAACATTAAGCTGTGCTTAAACAACATTAAGTGAAGCGAGACTTCTATCGCCTCGCTTCACCTAGCACTTATTATAACATAGGTTCAAATAACCCATCAAACATTTTAAACTACATCAAATAATTCAAAACCTCATAAAATGTGGTGCAACAATAACAATATTAATTTGGAGATGATGGATATAACTTGTTGATGGTAAGAAGGAATATGCGTTACTGTTAATTGACGTCCAAAAATATGCACAAATGATGATCTTCTATGCACCATCTCTTTTGACAAATATTGAAGAATGTATCCGCCCATGTATGTAACAAAATAGTGGTGGAGTGAATAAATGATACACTCAATGGTTCAGTCTTTTGGATGAACCTGTCAACCTAAAAATAAATACAAATATGATTAAACTGAATGATAAACCAAAAGGTAATTCTTTTAAGCCGGCAAACAGTAAGTTGACTAATAGATGTTACTACCTCAGTAGGCATTGATGTAAAGTATTCCTTACCACAACAGTACGCTGACTAGTGGTACAACCGATTTCATGATATGAAACATCATTTTATTGTGTAGCTAAAATCATGTATAAAACAATCAGTCAGTAAATAATATTGTTTAGAAATATTAATCTGCCAAAGTTAGAAGGAAATGGGTGATAGAGTAACTGCATCCATTATATTTCATAGATTTTAACAAATTCAAATCAGAATACCAGCAACATTTTTCTATTATATAAAGTTCAAACTGAGTTAATATAGTTCAATGATGTAATGTAGTAAGGAAATAATTTGTAGATATTTCAAACAGTCTCAGAGTAGCGCCCACCAAAAATAGACATGCATTGAAATCTAGTCTAGATAGTAGAAATTTAACAATAAATAATGGATAGAATTTACTGTAAAATCTATGTCATTTATGGAGTAAATAAAGAATAATTTTGCTCAAATTTAATAGGCGTGTGGAAATAAATTAACAACTCTACAAATTTGTAAGGACAAACCATGATAATAAAATCATAACAAAAGGTTAAAAGTGAAAATGTACATAAATCTTGTAATAACCCACACCTTAATA
Organism: Allium fistulosum; assembly: GCA_030737815.1. Classification (NCBI taxonomy): domain Eukaryota; kingdom Viridiplantae; phylum Streptophyta; class Magnoliopsida; order Asparagales; family Amaryllidaceae; genus Allium; species Allium fistulosum. The sequence continues at coordinate 97,490,297 of CM060906.1, read as the reverse complement.
GACCTGAATTTTGATTAAATCGAAACTCAGATTCATTAGAGCATGGATCGTTGGTTTTGGTAACCTATAATAAACACAAGTATATCAAAGTGCGATCAATATAAACTCATATCGAAAGAGAAAAATATAATAGGACATAGATACCAACTGAGGATGCTACTTTGGAGTCAATGGTATTCTTTGGATATCTAATTGCCTTGTCAGCGCCGAGCATGAATAAAAAGACTTCACCATCTATCATTCCCGTCTTGCATAAGTAGCATGTCCCTCTAAATCTTCACGTAGGTTGTAATGAGGAGGGGGTTAGAACAATGTTCTGGTGATTGGAAAAATTACATACTTTACCTATAACATTAATTTATGCCGATTGATTTCCATTTAAGTATTATGTCTGTTATTTACGGCTAATTCGACAAAATCCTATGTGCGCGTACGGTATGTCTAACCTCTTTTGAGTTATAACTGTAACAACCCGCTTCGAAAATGCCTAATTTTTGATCTAGAAAAGACCCATCAAACATTAAACTCATTCTAAAGTTAATGGTTGATAAAATCTATACAATACACAAAACTATCTATCAATGCTATTAGAACCACAAAGCGGAAATGATAAAATACAGTATCAAAAATAGTACCCATTTTATAAAAATTCAAGTATCATAACAAAACATAACATCCCAATATCCATGGTACAATATCTAAAAATATAATAACATCATGATTGAATGGGTACATCAAAATGTAACAAAAATATAAGCAGATATATAACTGCCACCATGACTCCGTCTCCGCCTTCATCTCCTAGATCTACATCGCCTTCCTTAACCTCTGTTGTAGTGAGGAGCGAGCTAACAACAACGTCGTCTGATAAATAAAATCTCGAGTCTTTCCATAATAGTACTTAAACAATATAATTTGGATAAGAATATGTCTTACGTATCCTAACTATATTTCTCATAACTACCTTCAACTGTAAGCCCGAATGTTTTTCCAGTCCAATCCTATAACTTACACTATTCTTATCCAACTCTTTATATAACTTACTTTTAACTATAGGCCCAAGGTCATTCCTAGTCACATGCATCTACTGTCAATCATGTCCTAACAATGTGCGAGAAAGTACCCAAGAAATCTAATACATTTTCAATGGAAATTGAGCGGACTGATCATATAATACCTATATCTTAGGTAGATCCCATCATTTAATACTTAACCCGAAGATAGACCTCTCTCTGGTACTCTCTATCTGATATCACACGGAATCTCATCAGATCACTAAATACTTCTTTTTGGAAGAGGACCTTACAATAGCCACTTAATACCTCAAACCCAAAGTAGATCCTTCCCGAAATTTACTACTACCATGCCTAAAAGCTAACCCCAACCATTTAATACTTCTTAATTAGGGAGGGAGGCGGACCCTACAACAACCTATTACTACCTATGATCCCCGAAGTAGGTCTTACGTATTATGACCCATAACTCAAACTATGACTTCTTACATTAGTTCGACTATTCATAGGCACTGATAGCCAGATTAACTGGGCAGACTTACCCAACAGAATTTAGACCAACCTTGCGTTCTCCATGTGTAATTATTATAGGCGATGTCTCATATTAGTCCCAAAGTTACACTGCTGGTAGCCAGATTAGCTAGGCAGACTTCCGAGTGCTTTTTTCTGCCCTCACATCCCTATAAATTAGTCATAATTTACACTCCCCTAATCATACTACCACATACCTCACCACATTCTACTAAGGCTATAAAGAAAGATTCTTTATTCCACCACTAATCATAATCATCTTTAACTTTCATCCTATGGGGTTTTAATACTAACCTATTGATTACGTGATTAATACGTTATTTACGCTAACATACATATACACGTAACTAAAATACACCTAAGCGTGCGAAGATTGCATCCTATACCAATCGTTAAATTTTGAAACTTTCAATTTGTACAAGTCTAGTTCCATATCATAACATACAATTTAGCTAATATCCTTAGCCCAACAGTAGACCTGTATAAGAAAATAGAATCAATTACCAAATTTATTTTATATTAAAATAATAGAATCAACATTAGTAGAATTTATAATTCAATCCTTTTACACTCTATTCAACTTCCACATATAAAATGGAAAAGGGATTCATATTTAAATTATCGAAATAGGCAGTGCAAACTGTGAATAGGAGAACACGTATTTTACATACCATTTCCCAACTTTTATAACCCTCAATCATATCAAAAGAGAAAAATGAAAACTGAAATAGAATGTAAGATATTAAAATTCCAATAATTACACAAATTCCTGTATTTTAACTAGAATAATTGAGATTTCAAAACATAAGGATTGACATTTCGCTTTGGGGGAATTTTAAGGATTTAGATTTGAAGTTTTCGTGAACCAAAGTTCCCGAAGACATATATCAAATCCAACCTATATATTATACAATTACAAAAGTAAGAAAAACTAAGATTTTCACTCATGGATAACCCAGCTTTCTCCTTTGGATTTGAATACACCTACTTCTTTTTCTCTTTTCAGACCTCTTCCTTTTGAAATATACAATAATTGGATTGTATATTAACTAGATTTATAATTTTAAGAATTGGAGGATAATAGAATTAGAAATTCAGTATTAATATATAAAATCCCTTATCTGAAGACCTTAAGAAATTTATGAGTCGCGTGGAAGAAAGAAACCGAGAGCTCCGTTTACGTTCCCAAATAATTTGTGAATAAAAGTAAGGAGGCTAGCCTCTTATTTATAATAGTTAGAAGTCACCATAACCATCAGATTTAAGTTGGTTTAAAATAATAAAATCCAGGCTGTTATGCCTAAATAATCCTAGCCGCCACAACACTCATCAGTCGACCGTCCTTCCTCAAGCGGCCGATCGGCCCTAGGTAGGCACTCGACCGATTACCAATATATGCGAACGTTTTATTACTGTCGTTTAATTATTATTTAATTCCTTAATTAATTTTCAATGTTAACGTTTCTTTTAACATTTTCTCTACTCCCATTTCTAATCAATGTTAATTTTTAAATTACAAATTCTTAATATTAATTATAAATTTCAACTTGAATTCCATTTGATTATTTCAAATTCGAAAACTTTAAATGTCAATAACTTCTTCGTTTGAGCTCCAATTCCAAAACTTTATATATGAAAATTGATTTGAAAATTGCCATGAACACAACGGCACAGCTTTCGTGGCCAAATTCCATTATCTATTTTTTTTAACTTTAGCCTTTTAATTAATTTATATCTAATTAATTAATTTCTTATTAATATTTACGGGGGTTACATTCTCCTCCCTCCCTTTAAAAAAAATTTTCCCCCGAAATCCCTAAGTAATAAACAGTATAACGCGCACTAAGCGTCCATCTTACAACCAAGTTATCTACACAACCATTCACACAACCAAAAGGTGCAATGTGATTATGTTTGCAGATAAACTATAGGTGAGCTCAATCCTAGCGTGTATGCAAGGTCGTGACATATAGGCATGTATGCAAGCATCCTAAACATGCAAAAATTTCTACATAAATGTTAAAATGACTGTATAAGGTGTGGCAACCATTCCCTACCATCCAATCTGCCAACTACGATGCAACCAAAATCCTAATTTTGGAGAGAAAAAGTTTACCAGAGAAAATCTAAGGATGAGAAGTCCTAGTCCTCTCTTCAGTTTACCATGTGCTTTTCACCGGATTATCTCTCCATTATACTCGAACTAGCTTAAATCCTTTGTTGTGGAGCTTCCTAGTTTCATACTCCACTATGTGCGCGGTGGCACATGATGCTATTAGCTTCATCTCAATGTCTATTAACTGATCAGACCCTACCACGATGGCTTTATTATGAAGGCATTTCCTCAAGCGTGAAATACGAAAAATGTTATGGACTCTTACCAACTTGTATAGTATTTTTCTCGATATGCAAGTTTCTCTATTCTTTTCAAGATCGGGAAAGGCCCTACAAACTTTAGTACCTACTTCCCGAACTTTCCAAACCACATAACCTTCCTAAGAGGGAAAAAATTAACGAAAACCAAGTCTCCTGCCTCAAACTCCAATTCCTTCATTCGCTTGTTCGCATAGGACTTCTGCTGATCTAATGGGGTCTTCATTCGCTTTTAAATCAGCGCTATCTTTTCCGAGGTCTCACAAATAAATTCTGGTTAATTTTGTCGGTGGTTTCCCACCAACAATTTGGCAATTTGCATGGCTTCCCGTATAACACTTCAAAGGGTGTCATGCCAATCATCACTTGGTGACAATTATTGTACGCGAATTCTACTAAAGATAAGTGCCGCTTCTAATTTCCTCGGAAGTCCATGATGCAAGATCTCAACAAGTCTTAAAGAATCATATTTACCCTTTTAGTCCGACCATCAGTTTGTGGGTAGTAAGCAGTGCCAAGATTAAATAAGGTTCCTAAAGTTAACTGCAAACTCCTATAAAATTCGCTAGTGAATAAGGGTCCCAATCACTAACAATGCTAATTTGGATTCTATGAATGCGAACCATCTTCTTAATATAAATTTATGCTAAAGATGTTGTGGTTCTTTTACTTCTAACAGGAATAAAATAGGCATTTTTAGTGAGCCTGTCTACTACAACCCAAATAGCTTCATTGCTTTTAGACTCTTAGGCAACCCATCTATAAAATCCATTGATATACGCTCCCATGTCCAAGTCAGTAATTCCTATGGAAAATCAATCCTTTGGGATTTTCTTATTCATCCTTAATCCTGTGGAACGTCAAACACCTAGAGACAAATTTGATTACCCTCTTTAACATCCCCGACCAATAGAAAATTCACTTCATATCCTTAGACAGCTTATCTCCTCCGGGATAAATAGTCATCCCTGAATGGTGATATTCTGTTAACACTTCGTCTAAAACATCCTCAACCATAGGGACATAAAGGCGTCCATCTCTCCTCAAACATCCTCTTTCTTCAATTGCATATCCACTGACATAGGGAAAATGCTTTTCTCCACTCAACTTGCCCAAAATGTCTACTATCGCTGCATCTTTCTTCTGCTCTAGCCCAATGTGATTCATCAACGCTGGCCTAACCTCAATTGCTGCCAAATAGCCTAGAGTGGGTTCGATTAGCGGTTAGAAATTGAAATTAGAGAGAAACTCCAACTACCTTTACTCATATATAGCACTTATAGTAGCATGCTTCCAACTAAGGGTGTCGGCGACGACATTCATTTTCTGGGGGTATACTATATCCCAAAGTCACATGATGCTATAAACTCATCCACCTCTGTTGCGCAAGATTCAAATATTTTTGGGAAAATAGGTATTTGAGTGATTTGTGATCAGTGAACAACTCAAACTTTTCCCCTAAAGATAGTACCTCCACAACTTTAAGGAAAAAATGATAGCTGCCAACTCTATGTCGGGAGTTGGATATCTCCTCTCATAGTCCTTCAATTATCCACTAGCATAAGCTATTAACCTTCTTTATTGCATAAGAAAAACTCCTAATCCTATACTGTATTGGTGTAAAGGGTGACAGGCTACGTCCCATCAGGAATAGTCAATACTGGTGCATTAGTCAATAGCTCTTTCAGCTTTTCAAATGATTCTGTGCACTTCTCATCTCATGCAAAAACCATATTCTTCTTGGTTAAGCGAATTAGTGGGACTGCTATCTTCGGAAAGACCTTGATGAATTTTCTATATTAACTTTTCAACCCAAGAAAATGCCTAATTTCCATGGAATTCTTTAGAATCTTCAAATCTTGAATAACTTTCACCTTCGCGCGGTCTATAGACAATCCTGTCTTGGAAATAATATGTCCAAGAAATCTCATTTCCTTCTTCCAAAAGTGACATTTTGAGAATTTGGCTTTAAGTTGGTGCCTTCTCTAAGTTCCTAGTACCTCCCTTTTGTGATTTTCTCGGTCACCTTCAGTCTTGGAGAATACTAAGATGTCATCAACAAACAGTACTATGAATTTATTCAACTGCCCCTAAAGAAACTCTACTCATCAAATCTACAAAGTATGTGGGGGCATTAGTCAATCCAACATGCATCACTTCCAATTCATATAGTCCGTCTAGAGTGCAAAATACAGTCTTCTGCTTGCTATTCGCAGCCATGCTCAATTGATGAAATCCAGCAGCTAAGTCCAATTGGAATTTTTTTTGGCTCACATAAGCTTATCAAACAAATCATTTATTCTAGGTAAGGGTACTTATTTTTCTTAGTCAAATTATTGAGTTCTCTAAAGTCGATGCATAGCCTTAATGAGCTGTCTACCTTGATGGTATATATAATAGGTGCTCCCCATTCATAAGCACTTCGACGAATGAATCCTTTCCGCAATAGCTCCGAAATCTATTATCCAGCTCTTGCCTCTCTTTGGGGGCCATGTACCTTAATGATAGAGCGATAGGTCTAGCATTCTTCTCTAAATAAATCTTAAACTCGATCTCCCTTTAGGGTGGGAGACCTGAGACTTCTTTGAAGATGTCAGGAAATTCTCGAATTGCGGGTACAAATGAGAGCCCATCTTTTGACAAGCTCAGCGAATATACGTAGCTTAACTCGACTGAGTTTTGCGGTGTACAACGAACATCTATATCTTACCCCTTACAACTCCTTAACCTTACAATTCTCCCATCACAATTTAAAATAATCCCGTAGTAAGATAACCAATCCATCCTTAGGATAAGTCCATGCCCCTCAAAATTAAGAACATACCCATTACATATATAATCGACGCTACATATATCCACGGCTAGATCTTTGCAAATTAAGAAAAAACCAATAGTATTTGATAATACTATTGGATCGGTGAAAATGAGGGTTTTTAGACTCAAAGATTTAACTACACTTTTAGCTAAGATTGAATGTGATACTCCCGAGTCAAATAGGTTATGAATGGTATACCCAGAAATATGGTTGCACCTTCTATTTCATCCTTTCCTTGATCTATAATGGGAGATCTACTCGAGATAGGAACATCTTAAATGGCATAAGCATGCCTACTCTGCCCTTCCTTTGCAAGCTTTAGGCATCGATTCTTGAAGTGCCCCTCTTCGTGGCAGTGATATCACTTCCCTGAATTCTACCCTCATCCAACTCACTTTACAATTCTTAGCGACATGTCCTTTATTTTGGCATCTTCGACATGTTATCCCTTCCCTTTTAACTTCCCTTTTTCCTTCTTATTTGCCCAAAATCCTCCCTTCTTAGCTTCACTTTAGTTTGTCGACGGTTCTACTTTCTTCTTCTCCTCTAAGCCAACCGTTTAAAGAAAAGCCAACTCAACTAATGTCTCATAAGCATTTGTAACAACCTTAATTTTAATTAACATTACTTAGAAGATTGAATTGGATAAATTAAATAAAATAACGTAAAAGGTTAAGAAGATTGATATTTGATAATTAATAGGGGTCGTGTCTTAATGAATGAGTTAATGGGAATGGTTTAAAAACATAATAAGAAGGATGAATATTAGCTAAGGGCAAAATAGGAATAGATATAAATTCCTAAACATAAACTCATTCTCTTATTTCCTTCCTCATTTCACTCATTACAATCAAAACTAAAACAGCAAGGCTGGCCATAGCAAGGTGATTCCAGAGAAGAAAAATTAGAAAAGAAAGATAAAAGCTTAGAGGAATTAAATCAAAATACAAATCTCAATCTTCTTAAACCATTCAAGGTGAATAATAGTTATGCATCTCATGTTTTAATTTTTATTTTTGGTTTTAAGTATAAATCCAAATCTTTTGCTTATATTATGCCATGTTATGATAGTTTGAATGATTATAAACATATTTAATGAATATTTAGATTTATTTATGAAATTAGATAATATGTTTAAATGTGAAAACCTATCATATGATACCCAAATGACTTGAGATTTTGATATAATGTTAGAAACATTATTTTAGAAATGATTTTTTAATTTCATAATTTTTCAAGCAAGCATGGATTTATTATGAATTTTCTAAGTATAGAAAATAGGTTATTTTTGGATTTTAATTATTAAAGATAATTAAATAAGGATTTTGATCCCAAAATTTTGATATGTTAACGAATATAATAAATTGGATTTATTATGATTTTTTAGTATTTTCCCAAGTGTTTATGATTTATTGCGAATTATTTAAGTTAGAAAACCTTAAGTATTATGTTACAATATTAATATAAAAGGTATAGTTTGAAAATGTTTTGTGAATGATAAATTCTGGTAATTGGCAGATTTCTAAAAGGAATTATGATAAAGTATTTGTTTACCAATAAGATTTCAAAAAACAATAGGGATTAGTGGAAAAGAACTTACTTTTATTAGCAAATAAACATCTTGATATTGATTACAGAAATGCCATGTCGTCAATGACCACATCGCCATTCCTCTTCATTGCTGCTACGACTTCGATGGGAACCAATGTCAATGCACATGATATTAATTACTATTGGTATGAAGTGAATTTGCTAAGGGTGGTGAGGTTCAAAGTTGGTATCCTCACCACCGACGTTGACCTTGCCGCATGTTTTGTAATAGTACCGCACTTTATATAGATATACGGCTATGGTGCCTCATACCTTTAATGTCACTGACTCTATTGCTTTCAAAGTACTCATATTGACTTTGGCTATAGTGAGGCCACTTATTTTCTATTAGGAAATGATGCCGCATTTTATCTACTTCAACCCTATTGAGGTCGTGTTTTCTGTAAGGTGATGACGCCATTGTTCTATATCGGCTATACATGATATCGTGTTTTATTACTTCGACCTTAATGAATGTCGACCTCAATCCTTTTAACTTGTTTCTATTTTTTTATTATTGTTTGTATGCACGCACATTATTATTTCTACTATTTAAATTGTTTTTTATAACCAGTTTGGTTGCAGGACTTTGATTTGCAAAAGATATATTTTTAAAGGATATTAATTAGGGGAAAACCCGTTCCGCTCAGCAGCATGGTCTCACTAGATATCTATAAGTCGGGACGACATATTATTATTCATACCAGCTTTTTTTCTGACTTGAAGTTTATGTTTCCCCTTAAACTCCCGGGTGCTAAAAATTTGATTTGAGTAGGTCGAGAGTAAGGGCTTTATAGGTTAAGTTGGTTTTGGAGAGTAAAGCTTCCGGGGATGTGCAGGTGCCGAAGCTAGCTATGTAGGAGTCTATCAATTACATGTGTTATATCAATTGTTGTATGAATATATTGACAATAGATGTATCTGCCTGTTGAGTAACTATGAAAACCAAGGGGGTACTTCATATATTGCTCTTGGAGTATTTTTGTAATAATTATATTTCATCTGAATATGGGTAACTTTTGGGATTATGTACTGAATATGAAATTAATTTGTAATGAAATGTGAATTTTTTTTTTAAAATTATTTCATATTCTTGTGTTTCTGATATTTCGGATGCCATTAACACACTCGCATTTTGTTATTGGAGATTAATACTATAAATGACTGTAGCATCTATAGCGCTTGGTTTCAGGCCCCAAAATGGAGGTTATCACAATAGCGCTAGTGGGTACTTGGGTAAAAAGCAACTCACTAAGTGGGAAATTCAAGCATTTCACAAATTTTATGGCCTTCTTCATGGGAGTATCGATCAACTCATTCCGAACTTACTAGTTCCGTGAACCTACCAATTTATTCTTTTAATGTGGAATATCCTTGCGTAAGTTGTATAAACCTTTCCAATTGCAAATTCACTTTAGCCCTAGACATAAATCGTAACTCAAAGTGGTTTCTGAACTCAGCCCAAGTGATAATTCTCTCAGCATTCTCCTCAACCACAATAGTCCACCAATCTAAGACCTCTCTTTTAAGATGACATGCCACCATTATCCTCTTAATCTGATCCTCTCATCAAGGCTCCCAAAAGATATGCTCACAATCATTTATCCAAGTCCTTGTCTCCATAAAACCTTTAACTCTCATATACACCTTTCCTCCCATATTATGGAAGTCCTTGCACATCTTGTATGTATACCTATACCCATTAGTCGGGCAACCAAAGCTCTAATACCAACTTTAACAAACCGCATCGAAATGGGCCTAATTTTCGATCCAGAAAAGGCCATCGAACATTAGACACATTCCAAAGCTGGCAGTTGGTTGGTAAAATTGGTACAATACATAGAGCTATGTATTAATGCTATAAGAATCTCACAGCCGAAAGGATTAGATATAATATCAGAAAATGTACCCATTTTATAAAACTTCAAGTATCATAATAAAACATAACATCCCAACATCTGTGGTATAATATCTCAATATATGATACCATGTCTGAATGGGTACATCAAAATATAACAAAAACATAAGCAGATAGATAATTACCATGAAGACACTGTCTTCGCCTTCATCTCTTAAATCTGCATCGTCTTTCGTAACCTGTGTTGTAATGAGAAGGGAGTCAGAATAGTAATGTCTCATAAATAAAATCTCGAGTCATTCCATAATAGTACTTGGGCAGTATAATTTAGATAAGAATATGTTTTACATATCCTAACTATATTTCTTAAAAATACCTTCAACTGTAAGTCTGTCGGCTTTTCTAGTAAAATTCTATAACTTACAATTTCTAACCTAACTCTATAACTTATTTTCAACTGTAGGCCAAAGGCCATTCCCTATCCCATGCATCTACCATCAATCTTGTCCTAACAATGTGAGAGAAAGTACCCATACCATTTAATACCTTTTCAATGGAAATTAGACAGACTCTGACTATTTAATACCTATATCTTAGGCAGGTTCGCATCATTTAATACCTAGCCCAAGGCGGACCCCTCTCTTATACTATCTAGTTGACATCGCATGAAATCTCATCAGGCCAATTAATACTTTTTTGGAAGAGCAGACCCTACAATAGCCACTTAATACCTCAAACTTGAAGCGGACCCTTCTCGAGATTTCCTACTACCATGCCTAGATGCTAACCCTGACCATTTAATACTTCCTAATTAGGGAGGGAGGCGGACCCTACAACAACCATTTACTACCCTCGATCGTCGAAGCAGGTCCTACGTATTATGACCCGTAACATGATTTATGACGTCTTACATTAGTTCAACTACCCGTAGGCCCTTAGTAGCCAGATTAACCAAGTAGACTTACCCTATAGAATTGAGACTAACTTCACATCCTCCATTGTTACTTATTATAGGTGATGTCTCACATCAGCCCCAAAGTCACACTACTGGTAGCCAGATTAGCTGGGCAGACTTACATATGATTTTGACCGACCTCTCATTCCTGTAAGTTAGTCATAATTTACACTCCCTTAAACATACTACCACATACCTCATGCATTCTACTAAGGCTATAAAGAAAAATTCTTTGTTCTGCACTAATCATAATCATCCTTAACTTTCATCCTATGGGTTTTAATGCTAATTATTAACCTGTTTATTACATGATTAATAAGTTACTAATTATACATTCAAATATTTATGTATATATACACGTAACTAAAATACTCCTAAGCGTGCGAAGATTGCACCCTATACTAATTGTTAAATGTCAAAACTTCCAATTTATGCAAGTCTAATTTCATATCATAAAATAGAATTTAGCTAATAACTTAGCCTAATGATAGATTTGCATAAAAAATGGAATCAATTACCACACTTATTTTATATTAGAATGGTATAATCGACATTAATATAATTTACAATTCAATCATTTTACAATCTATTTAACTTCCACATATAAAATGGAAAAGGGATCCATATTTAAATTATGGAACAAACTACAAATAGGAGAATGTGTATTTTACACACCATTTGCTAACTTTTAAAACCCTCGATTGTATAAAAAGATAAAAATAAGAAGTGGAATAGAATGTAAAATATTAAAATTGCAATAAATACACAAATTCTGCTATTTTAATATAGAACAATTAAGATTTCAAATATAAGAATTGACATTTCTCTTTGGAGGTATTTTGAGGGTTTAGATTTGAATTTAATGAACCCAAATTCCACAAGGCATAATCAAATCCAATCTATACTATACAATTACTAAAATGAGAAAAACTAAGATTTCCAATCACAGATAATTCTGAACTTTCTCCTTTCGATTTAAATATGCTTGCTTCCTTTTCTCTTTTAAGTCTTCTTCCTTCTAAAATAAACAATAATTGGACTTAACTATATTCAAAATACCAGGGATTGGTGGAGAATAGAATAAGAAATTGAATAATAGTATATAAAACCCCTTATTTGAAAACCTTAAGAAATTTCTGAATCGTGTGGAAAAAAGAAACTGACAGAGCTCAGCTTAAGTTACCAAATGATATGTGAATAAAAGTGAAGGACTAGGCTCTTTTTGCAGTGGTTAGAAGTCACCAGAACCGTCGAATTTGATTCGGTTTAAACTAATAAAATCCGGGTCGTTCCTGGTCTAAATATGTAACACCTCTAATTTTGATTAACATTATTCAAGAGATTTAATTAGATAAATTAAATATAGTAATGTAATGTGTAGTGTGATAAGGGAATTGAGATTTGACAAATATTAAAGCTAGGCCTTAACTAAATAAATTGATAAGATTATTTTAATAACTTTAAACACATAAGAATACATGGGAAGAGTAAAATAGGAATAAATAAACCTTTCATCCCTTAAACCCTTTCCTCCCATATCATTCACGTTTTCATCAAACTAAAACAATCAAAGAAAGAAATCAAGGTCAGCCATAAGCAAGAAGTTAAGAGGAAGAAAACATAGGAAACCAAATTAAAGTTAAGGAGAATCAATTCTATTCACTCAAGTCTCAATTATCATTATCAAATCAAGATGAATAATTGTAACGACCCAATTTTTCGACTTCCGAAAGTCGACATCAATACGCCCACCATATTAAATGCCGAACCATCGAATGCCGGAAAACCGAATCATTAGGGTTAAAGAAGAAAGAGGTAGAAGAAGAAAGAGGTAGAAGAAGAAAGAAGAAGAAACAGAAACAATAACAGAATCTCACATTCGCAGCGGAACAACATATAATAGATAATGAATAATCTTTAAACAAAAGAACTATATCAGTTCATACAATACATCATCAGAGTTTACAACAACAACACACAAACACTGGACAGTTATATAAACTTGTCCTCATCACAGAATACACAACGGATAATACATAATATAAGTGATACGTCTCGCCATCCAGCTCGCCTCCTGAGCTCCACAGCTATCCATCCAGATCCAATTGATAACCTGACTCTAGGCTGCCCGTGTGGAAAATTATGGGCACCCAAAGCTTAGAAAGGGAACAATAAACTCCGAGTCAGTCATGGAACTGGTGTGAGATCTTAAAACAGTTATTTGCACAAAGGAATAAAAAGAAATCTGCTATGTTTTTGGAAAATGAAACTACCATAAGTAAATGGCAGGTTATACAACTAAAACCGTACAGGGCGCGAATTGGATGATTGGATTTCCAACAAATGGTCATGCTAAGGAACTTCCTACATCACATGGGTACGCCTCTGAAGGGACGCCCCGAGAACCTAACCGGATCTCTACCAACACAAGGCCGAGTTATCTCACATTTCTGGTGCAATGAAGCTGTAACTAGATAACTCCACACACGAGCTATGCCATTCCCGGTCGTTACCGACCTTTATCCGAGGATCCTCAACACCAACAACCACAAAGTAATAAATTTGCAGCAACCACATAAGTTAAGTATCTGGGCTCCATACCATGATACCACCTTTTTCCAGAAGGAAATGGGCATACCCTGAGGGCGCTACCCCCAAACAACAACCTTGCCGCATCCTTCCTGTTTCGACCATTTCGGGTTGTAAGGTCCGATGAAGTCTTATCCACAAAGCTACGCTTTTCACAAAAGCATTGCTTCGATCAACAAATGATCAACAACACTTAACATGCCACATTACCAAATTGGGGATATATCACTAGTAACAATCAACTACATAACCTTTGAGCTCATACGTCTCAGAGAAGGGTGTTAAGCTAAGAGAATAAATTCTCCGCCACCAAACAGAAATGTATTTGATAGAAACCGGCTTTACATCTCAAAGTGTAACGTCAGACATACATCTATACAAGTCCATTCCAGGTTCGAACGGAACCGAAGGCACTTCAAAGAAGCCCTTGCAATCCGGATATTCACTAATCACGTCGGGACTCCCCATCACAAAGGGTGATAAAATCTCTATACCGGAGCAAATCGGTGCAGATACATTCGACAGGTAATCCTTTCGTTTTCGAAAATACTCAGTCTTCAACACCATCTTCAAATGCAATCCCATTTCATCGTATCATTATTCGGAATGGGTTTTATGACATAAAGTCCTCTCCCGGCTTAACCGAATAATGAGCGCTTGTTTTGAAAAAAAAATTAAGTGCCGTTTCAAAGGCCAATATTGATAGTCGGTTATTTAACTATCAATCACTATTTACAACAATCACCAGATTTTAAATAATTTTTTACCCAATTATTTATTTTCAAAATATCTTCGCAAGGTATATTTTAACATTTCAACCCTTTGAAAACAAATTTCAAATTACCTTTTCACTCGCGGAATAAAATTCCCGATATTATTTATTTCCACTGAAAATCTACCAAGTCCAAATACTTTAAAATAATTTAAATCACTTATCCAAAAATATATGTACTTGGATACATTTAAAAATTATTTTTAAACATTTTATTTAAAATATTAGTTATGAAATTATTATACTAATATCTCATATAAACTTCAAGCCCAAACTAATTTTAAAAATAAAATTATTAGATATAGTATAATTATTTAAATATCCATTTTCTAAATCAAATCTCAATTTGATCTTTAAAATAATCACTTCTATAATTAACCAAATAAATCTTTACCTTAAAGATTTAAAAAAAACTTAAGAAAACAATTTCTCCAAAATATCCTTTTTAAAACCATCCTTAAAACTTTCAATTTATATTTATCAGCTACTTTGAAAACATACTCGGCTTTCCAGTGAAAATACACTTTCCATTTCAAAATGATCCATTTAAATCAATTAATAAATCCTTCTTGACTTATTTCAATTTACATTCCAAATCCGTAATTTCTTTCCACGCTTTTTAAAATAAACCATTTTCTACTTTAATTTCCAAAAATCCAATTTTATTTATTTCTGGTATCCTATGATACCAAAAATATATTCGGCTAAATTATAGCCTTCAAATGAATTCCATTTATCAATATAATCATTCACACCAATATAATCATTCACAGATTATCACATCACAACATATATGTGACGCCCCACCTCTATACCCACGCTAACCAAGAACACTACGGTGTAGTGCTATCAATTAGCACGGAGAATAAGGCTATTGAGGAGCGACCATCCATGTAACTTCTTTGTGCGAGCACCGATATGTCAAATAGAATAGGATGCATATCTTTTAAGGAGGAAATCCGACATACCGATACAAACACAAAGCTATCACACGGTGGCTATATATAATCTTCGGAAACAAATATAGAAATAAACGTAACATAAATCAATCACAGACAATTCATATCACAGAGGCGGAAATAGATATGAATAAATATACAACACATGAAAGTGTACATCAGAGTAGTGGTCAGAAAAATCCACGATAATACAAAAGAATAGCATCACGTGCTATACAAAAGAATAAGTACACAACATAGAGTCTATATCTCAAATGTGTACATCCAAAATCTACAATCTATGTAGTTAGCCAAAAGTCAGAATAGTCCTGAAGAGAAGTCAAGCAGAAGCACCTGTAACATCTCGGTCTGACCCGAGTATTATTTATAAGAAAATAATAAACGGATCAGTCTAGCTATAAATATCAGATAAAGTGATATAGAATAAGAGATATGACAAAAACGTATCATAACCATAATAGCGTACTGTGATAAGTACGTAATTGAAAATCAACAAGAGATTAATCAATACCACAAGAATCTTCTCAAAGATTAAAAATAATGTCATACTCTTTATTTAATTCACCAAGCCACAATAAATGACATACATATTAATGCCAATTGTAAAAGTTGGTGAAACATTAAATTCAGAAATCAACACACGAAATCTAGAAATCACAAAAAGGGGGAAGTTCGAGCACACGGACGAGAAGCTATCTCATGGAAGCTATCCATTTAATTTTCCGAACACACGGATGAGAAAGGCAAGTCCGAACACACGGACGAGAAAGGCAAGTCCGAACACACGGACGAGAAAGGCAAGTCCGAACACACGGACGAGAAAGGCAAGTCCGAACACACGGACGAGAAAGGCAAGTCCGAACACACGGATCGGTCTAGCTATAAATATCAGATAAAGTGATATAGAATAAGAGATATGACAATATACAAATAAATTCAACAATTTGAGGAATCCAGTTGGATCCCTCCAACCTGTTTCCCTGCATCCACAGATGTTAGCACAGCAATTAAATACCAATTCCACTTCGAGGTGGAATATCGCGGTATATGGGTTTATATAATATCATCCGCTATTATGCGGCGCATAGGGTCTCATCCGCTATATAATGCAGGAAATCAATCACTCCAAATATATATATATATACACACTATCATATATACTATCACAACCAAACAATCAATCAAAAATTTAATTTCTATCAATTTCAATTGAGTGAGAAGATCTCACCTTTTGCTTACGCATGCAATCCATTTCCATCCCGACTTGTTTTTTTCATTGTATTAGACCTTGTATAAACAATTTTATACTATTTATTAATATTCTAAATAATCGAAAAATCAATTTTTGTTTTGATAGTTTTAAACCAATTCCTTTTAAATTTTCAAACTCTTACCTATATATATAAATTTGAAAATCTGCATTTATATGCTACTGTATATAAATTTTTTTTCTTATTTTCTGGATATATATAATCTGCGTTTATATACTATAATGAGATAATATATTCACATACACATTTGTTTGCAAATTAAATTAATTGAAGATGAAATCGAGGGTACCTCTATTCGCACGAGTTTGGCGAACCCCAATCCAAATCACACGACCCAGATCCCATCGGCCAACATCACAGCTTGCCGCTTTGAACGCCACGCCGCCCGATGTCATCACTCATCATCGTGACCCTCTACCTCAAACCACCATTGCAAGCGACCACGAATCGCCATCGCGAGCAGCCACCTCGCGAAGCCCATCTTTGATTTACTGTTCGAGCTGAGGATTTCGAATTTGAATTGAACAAAGATATGAATGCTTGAAATTGCGATTTCAATTGAAAGAAAGAGTTGGGTTTTTAGTTTGAATTGAAAGAGCGGCCATTACAAATTTGAAGTAGCTGTATTGTATTTTGAACGAACGAAAATGGTTTTCGTTTGTTTTTATTTTTCTTTTTTTTCTTTTGATAATACTCAGTTGAAAATGTAAAAGAAGAGGAACGCGTGTTATAATCATACAGAAGAAAGGAAACACGTGTTTGATAAGAGAGAAACGTGTAATTTGCCCAGAGAAAATACTATATCAAATATATATATTATTTTTAAATTTAAATTCAAATTGCTTTGATAAACGCACTCAAAATCTCGTTTTCCAATCGAGGCATGCCGCCAGGCGATCATAGGGTTATACCCCTATTCCGAATGCAATGGAAAAGGTTTCAAGTCCTAATTCGATCATATGGAGAAGATAGCTTTTTGAACCCAGCTATCATATTGAATTTCCGATTTAATTTCAGCGTGTTTATCTACCGTACGGCCAAACGATCACTCCAAACACTACGAAATTTGAAATCCAATAATAATACACTATTACGGATCCAACGGAACTAGTTTCATCGAATTCCAAGACTGTGCCTCGGAAGACTATTTTTAAATATCGATTTAAACGATATAAATTCAAAACTGAACAAAACAGTTTTCAAATTCAATTCTGAAGCTTTTATTATCTTCAGTATTATCAATATGAATTTTCTAAGACTTTAAAATAATTTTAATCAGCTTAAAATTGAAGATACAAATTTTTATCCAACATCAATAAATTAAATTTAATAATTTAATCGCCAAATTCATAGTGATATTTGAAATTCAAGTTAAATTAACTTCCAAATATTTAAAACCAATTAAATATTTCAATTTCAATTGTTTAAAATTCAGGGTCGTCATAATAATGATACTCCATCTCACTTTTATACCTATTTGGTTTCGAATATAGTTTTGGTTGATTCGTTTATGATGATTTGTTGCGCCATGTTGATTTTATCATTGTCTGGTTAAAATAATGATTTATGGAAATTATATGAAATTATGTATATGAGTTTTAAGGGTAAAACCTAAGATTTTTATCTTCAAACGATTTGATTTTTTTTTATATGTTAAGTAAAAGATTATTTTGGAGATGGGTTCCTAATTTCATAATTTTTCAAATTAAGAGAATATTTTATGAACTTCCTAAGGAGGAAATAGCTTAATTTCAGATTTTAATTATTTAAAATAATTAAATTTGGATTTTGGTTCTAAATTTTTTATATGATAAAATAATATCGTATTTCTAAATTTTTATGAATTTTTGGTATTTTTTCCAAGTGATTTTGAATTATTGTGAATTTACTATGCTAGTTAAACACATAAATTATTAATTAATTAATATTATTAATTAATTCTTTTGGAAAATGTTTTGGAAATGAAAAACTAATGGGTAGTAGATTTTTAGAAAGGATTTGTGTAAAGTAGAATAATATCCAATAGAAATTGGACAAGAATCAAGATTTAGTGAAAAACAATTACTTTTAGTAGTAATAAAATAGTTTTCATAAGAATTACAACAATGTCATACCACCTTAGCATTGCCGAGCCTAAGATAAGGTCATATCCATAAGTGTCGATGTCGAAGTGAAAGGAAGCATATAATAGTTACTTCGGTAGCTATATAATGTTTCTAAACAAGCCAAAGTCGACCTCATCGATAATATAGTATTGGTTGAAATGGTGCCTTCACGATTAACCTAAATGTTTTAAAAGTTTAATGTCGACGTTGACGACATCGCATGTCTTCATCACTATTTTAAATGATGCCATATCTCATCTCTTCATTTGTTTTCCAAATCAAGGCAATGATGCCACGTATTATGTCTTCGACACTATATAAGAAGTAGACAAAGTAACTTAAGTACCAAAATTTATAATGCCGCCGAGGGTCTTGGTGGTTGATTTGCATTAAGATCGATGACCTTATACTTTAGAATTGATGCCGCTTGGCCACGATGTCGCACCTTATTTTTTTGAATGCCGAAGAGGTTTGTTATTTGTAAATTAAAACTAAGTTTTAAAAGGGCGAAGAGGCATATGTTTTAGAGGGTTGACGATCCTATGTCTTCGGCAGTTAGCTAAATAACTTATAAAGGTTTTAAGTTTGTTTTAATAGATGGATAGCCTATTGTTATTGAAGGTCGACAACATCAATTTCGACATGAATTTTCTTAAACTTAAAAGCATTTAAGTTTTTCTCTTCGACTATGGATAGGGGTCGATGTTGTTTTAAACCCACATGGGTTATTTTATTAAGGGCAGAGGGCCTAAGTTTTCTACTTTGACGTTGTCATTAGGGATACCAATGCCGTTTTAAAATTTTTAAACTTCGACACTATCATTGGGGACACTAATATAGATGAACTTCGACATTGATCTTTATTAACTTTATAAGGGCGGTGAGCCTATTGTTTTATGACTTCGATTCTAAACATTGGAGATACCAATGCCATTTTGGTACAAAGTAGGTTTGTTTTGAAAAATTAAATACGTTATTGAATTCGACTTTAAACCATGGGGATACCGTTGTTTTTTTAGTAAGTTCGATATGGATCAATTGGGAATACCAATGTATGTCACTTTGAATTGGTATAATTATAAGAGGATACATGTAGGTAACATTAATTAAATTGAAACGTGTGGGTAACATGAGTTAAATTGTTAAATGATAGGTTCATAGTCATCCTAGGAAAACTATGGGATGTGAGACAAATAGTCCTCATCATGCTGGAGATGGATAGTCTCTATGAGGATAATGAAGGGTTCATAGTCATCCTAGGAAAGCTACTAGAGATGTGATGTATAATCCATATTATTTTTAAGTTAAGTGGAATATGTGTGATGGATTATCCATATAATTTTAAATTATTAAACCATATGTGATGGTTAGTCAATATGGTGGGGGATGGGTAATCCAAGTCATAATTGTAAGTGAGATGGATAGTCCACATACACTGAATATTATTAAATGTGAGACAGATAGTCCACATAATTATAAAATGGGTAGTCAGATTAAAATAAGATGGATAGCCAGTTTAAATTATGGCAAGTAGTCATTTGAAATTAAGATGGATAATCTAATGAATTGGGATGGGTATCCAGTATATGTTGCATGATTATAAATGCTATTATTATGTTTTATCCATTGTGGATGCAGGAGCACAGTATATGGTTAATGTATTGTGGTTAAGATACTAGTGAGAGGAAAATCCATTTTGCTCAACGGCATGGTCTCACTAGATATCTATTTAGTCCGAGATGGTAGGTTATTATTCACACTAGAATGTTACATGACATGAAGTTTTTGTTTTCCCCTTAAACTCTTGGGTAAATTAATTTGAGTAGGTTGGGAGTAAGAGATTTCATGTTTTCAGTTAGACGAATAAGCTTTCGGAGGCGTGCAAGTAGCATTCTAGCAACTAGGAGCTTTATTTATTTTTGCTATGTAGTTGGGTTTTATCTATTTGGATGTAATGGCAAAAGTTGTATAATTGCCAAGTATTTGACTCCGATCAACCGAGGGGGCATCTTCATATGTCACTTTTGGAGTATTTTGTAATAATTATATTTTCTCAGAACGTGAGATTACGATTGGTATTATGTAAGAATATGAAATATCACTTGTGAAATGAGATATGAAAATTTCCTATTAAACTATGTTGAAATATTTTCATATTCATGCACTTTTGATTATTGATATGATTAATATAGTCGTATTTTGTCATTAAAAATTAATAATCATGGATGACTGCAACATCTATAGCAGTTAGTTTTAGGCCTCAAAATGAGGGATGTTATAAGTTGATATTAGAGCATAGGTTTATGACTAAATGAATTTTAAACCTAAAAAGTTTTTGAAAACATAATACTAATAAATCAGAGAATAAGGTTGGGATATATGATAATGCTATAATAAAGTACTTGTATTTTCTATATATAAATAGGTATTCCATCTCAATTCTCCCCTCTCTTAGACCATTCTTCTGTATCTTACTAAAACACATATGCAGATTTACAAGAAAGAAAGATATGGAGCAGGAAATGGAAGAGTGAATCTAGTGGAGGAAGCACAATAACCAATGGAAATGCTCGGCCCAATCGTAGGAGAAACCAGGGTCGATAGGGAAATGCTAATCAAAATGCAAATGCCAACATCGGTGCCGAAACTCCACTAGCAGATATGGGGACTATGTATTAGTTCTTTGTCAACTTGATGAAGCTGGAGTAGTTGTAGGTGTAACTGAAGGAAATGTTGCTAATGCGGGAGGAGTTAATCCCGTAGCACTAATTGGTAATAACTATGCTAAGTTGAGTCGAGATTACACCAGTCCGGGTGGAAAGCCTTTTTTGGGGACAGAGGATGCAATAGAAATGGAGAATTGGTTGTTGCACCATGAAAGGATTTTTGATGATTTAGGTCTGGATGATGAGCAGAAAAAGAGATTGGCTTCGAGACAGTTCTAGGGAGCTGCTTTATTCTGATGGAGCGGAGTTACCGTAGGAGTGCCTGAGGAGAAGTTGATTTGGGCGGATTTTAGAAGGAGACTCGAGGAAATATTTTTGTCCGAAGTAGCTAAGTCTGCTTTTCTCAGGAAGTTTATAGAATTATAGCAAGGAGATATGACGGTATTGGAATATTCTGCTAAGTCTGTGTGCTATCTAGATATGGATATACTACTATTGACACCGTGATTAAGAAAATGAGAAGTTCATCTGTAGGTTGAGGCCGGAGATTGCTAGGGCAATAATGCCACATCTCAAGGACCCATCGAATGTAGTGGTAGAGATATCTGTCAGGAATGAAGAAATGCTTTTGAACTTTGGGAAAGAGAAGTCGGTGGAGAACCAAAATTCTCAAAATAAGAAGAGGAAATTATTTAAGAAGAAGGGAGCTCAGAATGGTGGGACTGCCAAAAAGGGAAAGCTGATATAGTTTTTACAAGTGTAACAAGAAGGGACACTATGCTAATGAGCCGTGATCTGGTTATGGCAAGGTGGTGGTTGGGAAGCATAATGTGAAGTGCTTTAATTGCGACTAGGTGGGGCATTATAACAGCAAATGTTCAGAAGCAGCCAAGGTTAACAAAGGAAAAGTTGCTTTAGAGCCATCATCTTCTAGACAAACTACTATTGAGAAAGGAAAGTCTATGATGGAAGGTACGCTTTTGATTCATAGCATACCAGTTAGAGCATTATTTGATACTGGTGCATCGCATTCATTTATATCTCAGTGTATGGTAGATTATGTGTAGAACCATCATACCTTGTTACTTACTTAAGGATATGCTAATCCAATAGGAGGGTATGCAACTCTGGGGTTGAGGTGTGACCATCTAGAGTTTGAGTTGTTAGGTTGTACCTTTTCCTGCAGTTTGTATGCATTTGATTCACGGGTTTTGGAATTATTTCGGCTATGGATTGGTTGCTAGGACATTTTGCCAGGATAGGAAAATATCATTGATACACCCTGATAGAAGTGACCAAATAGTATACTTAGTTGAGAATTAAAGTCCAGAAATTTATGCTTTATTAGGTGCCACAGAGGTGGTGGATGAATGGAATCGCGGTTAATTGTAATAGAATTTGTGGATATCTTTGAGCCGGTTATAGGACTACCACCGAAACGAGCTATTGAGTTTTGAATATACCTTATACCAGGAGCCGAACCCCTAAGTAGATCACCTAGTAGGATGACACCTATGGAGATGAATGAATTAAAGGTGCAACTAGTGGACTTAGAAGGAGAGAGTTTTATTAGACCAAGCAGTTCGCTTTAGAGAGTGGTCACGGTATTCTTGAAGAAACCAGATAGGCCATTAATATTGTGCATCAGTTATTGTAAGTTGAATTAAATGATGATAAAGAATTGATATCCTTTATCGATAATTGATGATTTATTTTATCCGTTGAGTGGAGCCAAAGTATTTTCCCAGTTGGATTTGGCGATAGGGTTCCATCATTTGAGAATGGCGAAGGATGGTATTCCTTTAATAGCATTTCGTACAAGCATGATTCGTACGAGGTTAGTGATTCCATTCGGATTAACAATGCACTAGCTTTCTTTGTGGATTTTATCAACCATATTTTCCGAGAGCACTTGGATAGGTTCAGGTTGGTGTTTATTGACAATATTTTGATATATTCTATGAATGAAAGAGATCATGAGATTCATCCTCGAATAGTGCTTGAGATGCTAAAGCATCATCAACTGAAAGCGAAGTTTTCGAAGTGTCATTTTTGGAAGAAGGAGGTGAAGTTTCTTGGTTGTGTAGTCTCATAAAAAAGGTTGTTAGTGGATCTAGCTAAGATAGAACAAATTAATAACTGGAAGAGACCCGAAATGGTGACCGAGATAAGAAGCTTTCTTGGATTAGCTGGCTATTACCGAAGATTTATCAAAGATTTCTTGCGGGTAGCAGTGCCATTAACTAAGCGAACCAGAAAGGACGTGAAGTTTATTTGGTTTGATAAATGTGAGGAAGCATTCCTTAAGTAAAAGCATTTGTTGTCCAACACGCCCGCGCTTGTAGTTCCATATGGGTTTTAGGATTCAATGGTGTATACAGATGCATGTGGAACGGGATTAGGAGCTATGTTGATGCAAAAGGGTAAAGTGATTGCCTACGCTTCTCGGTAGCTCGGACCACATGAAGTTATACATCCGACTCCTGATTTGGAGTTGGCAGCGGTAATTTTCGCATTAAAAGTGTGGAGACAATACCTCTTAGGAGAACGATTCGAGTTGTATACAGATCATAAGCCTTTGAGGTATTTATTCTCTCAAAAAGAGTTGAATATGAGATAACAGAGGTGGTTGGAGTTTTTAGCAGCTTATGATTTTGGTATTGAGTATGCACCATGGAAAGGAAATAAAGTTGCAGATGCACTTAGGAGGAAACATCAGAATATGGTATTAGCTATGTTGGATAAGAGGATCTGAAGGCATTGACTACTTGTAGTGTGCAGTAAAGATCGACTGCTAGTTCTAATCAAAGCATATCCATGTTATCTGGCATGGAAGTTTGACCAATATTGATCGAAAGAGTTTCTTCTAAGTAGAGGGATGATACAGTGTTAGCTGAACGGATCAAAAGACTGAAAAATGGAAGTGAGATATATGATCTGAAGGATTTTGGTCTTGACCAGAAGGGATGGTTAAGAAAAAAGGGACGGTTATGTGTTTCAGATGTTGGTGACTTAAGGAGAGAAGTTCTTAGGAAATGTCATCGATCCAAGTTTACGATTCATCCTGAGGGAAACAAGGTGTATCAAGATATTAAAAGAGGTTTCTTTTGGGAAGGTATGAAGGGGATGTAGGCGAAGCAACATGCAAATTTCCAGCAAGTGAAAACCGAAAATCAAAAGACAAGTGGATTGCTTCAGCCTTTGGATATACCAGTTTAGAAATAGGATCCAATGTCCATGGATTTTATTAATGGGTTGCCAAGGTCGAACGGGGGAAATGAGAGTATATGGTTTATGGTAGATAGATTAAACAAGAATGTCTATTTCATTCCTATTAAGTCTACCAGGACGACGCTTTTATTGGCTAAGTTATTCATGAAGAACATTGTTAAACTGCATGGGATTCCTAGCAGTATAGTCGGTGACAGGGATGCATTATTTACTAGTGAGTTCTAGAAGAGTCTACAGGAAGTATTAGGTACCAAGATTAAGATGAGTACCGCATATCACTAACAAACAGATGTGCAGACAGAGAGAGTCAATAAGGCACTTGAAGATTTGTTGAGAGCCTATGTACTAGATTTTGGTGGGTCATGGGAGGACCGTTTGCACTTGGTTGAGTTTTCCTATAATAATAGTTATCAGACTTGTATAGGAATGACGCCTTTCATAGCTTTGTAAGAAAGGCCATGCAAATCACCAGTATGTTGGCTAGAGACCGGATACAGATTGGTTCTTGGTCCAGATATGGTACACGAGAAGATTGAGTTAATCCAAGGTAGGATGAGAGAAGCTCGGTTTAGGCAAATAAGTTACGCGAATAAAAGGCGTAAAGATTTAGAGTTCTCAGTTAGAGATCTTGTTTTTATTAAGGTATCACCGATGAAGGGTGTGGTGCGATTTGGGAAGTCAAGGAAACTGGCACCAAGATATGTTGGACCGTTCCCTATTATAGAGAGGATCAGAAAACTCATGTACCAAGTAGTTTGGCAGGTGTCCATAAAGTATTTCATATTTCTCATCTTTCGAAGTGTTTGCACGATCCACATACTACTATTGCTCCATCGGCATTGGAATATTTAGTAGTAGAACTAGAACCAACTTTTGTGAGACAACCAGGTCGAGTTGTAGCGAGAGATGAGAAGAAGTTAAGGAACAAGATAGTCAGATGGGTAAAAATCTAGTGGAGTGACAACGAGAAAGATGTACTTGGGATATAGAGGACAAGATTAAGTATACTTATCCTGAGATGTTATGATGGTATGTTCTATATTTGTTGTATATAGACTTAGTAGCTCGTAGGATATACTAGCATTTGTTGCATGTTTGATATGCTTGTTTTATAGCCCTTACTGAATTTCGAGGATGAAATTCTTTAAGGAGGGGAGCTTGTAACACCCCTAATTTTGATTAACATTATTCAGGAGATTTAATTAGATAAATAAAATAAAATAATGTAATATATAGTGTGATAAGGCATAACGACCCGTAATTTTATCACTTTGATTTGGAATATTTAATTAATTTTAAATATTCGAATATAGGTTTATTAAAAATAAATAATCACGTTTTACGTGGTAAATAATAATGGTGGTTTTGTTTTGGAACAATGTCTACACAAATATATTTTTTGGAAAAATATCATAAAGCGACCAAAAATTGTTTTATCGATAAGCAGCTTTTTCCATTTTTGAAATAAAATAATTATGATGTCATCGATGATGTCATCATTTTCATAAATGAGCATATAAGGAAAGTTTTAGTATTTTGGGAATTTAAATATTCAAATAACTGTTTTAAATGGTAAATAATTCTTTGTAATAATAATAAGTGATTTATAATGGTTTAATAAATATATAAATATGTTTTATTAAGATAAATAAACTTCATCGCATTCTGGTAGATCGGCGTCGTATCTCTACAAATAGATTTTAATATTATTAAAAATGGTTTTATAATTAAAATAATATTCTTTTAATTATTTAAAGAAAATAAAAAATTTATTTTTAAGTTTTGTTTACATAGATAAATAGCTTGATTAAAAATTTAAAATATGATCGGAATTCGGATCCCAGATTTACGACGGTTTGACGAATAGAAGTTGTATCGAAACGTTGCAAATTGGTTTGCCAAAAGCAATATATATACCTATGTACATGCGCATGTATACACATACATTTACATACATAATTATCATTCACATTTACAAATTTACTTAAGGTAAATAATTAAAAATCTAGATATTCTCCTGAGCAAATAAAAACAAAACTCACCATCACTAAAGAGAAGACAAGTGCACATGGAGGGTCACATGGGTGAGGTGAAATGTGTCATGATGTGAAAGGGTATTCTTGGTCATTTGAAACATATTCTAACACTACAAATACACACACACACAATCATTTCATTTCCTACAACATATCCACTTCTTCTTCTTCACTTCTTTCTCTCATCTTCATGTCTTGGCCTTAGTCCATGTGTGGTTTGGTATAGAAGGATATAGCTTTAAGCCGTAAGAATTAAGGAGGAGGAGGGCTTAGGCCGTGAGCAAGGTGGGATAGTGGTGGAGGACGTGAGCTAGGAGAGAGTGGATGTATGCAAAGAATAGGGAGGAGACATGGCCGTGTGCTTTAGGGAGGTAAAGGAAGGTTGTGGTGATGCTTTGATGGAGTAGAGGATGTTAGAGAAGTATTGTTATAATTGAATGTTGGTAGGAAGTAAATGGGTTAAATAAATGTGAAAATTACTCCGCTAATTTATTTTGTTAAACTATATAATGATATGATATGTCTTTCCATGCTTGTTTTTCTATGTTTGATTATCGTGTTTTGGATGCGATAATATGTTTGCTTGGTTATGGAAATAACTTAAGGTAAATACACGTCCAATTTACACAAAGAAATCACTTTCTTTTATGAATTATAAAAGTGTTACGGCATAGTTTAATGCCTTTAAACATGAATAAAACTGGTTTAAAATAGTTTATAAATGTTTTATAAACATTAAAACTCAATTAGGCAAAGTTTTGAAAAGATATAAATTAGAGTCAAAACAGGCGCGTCGTTGTAACGTAGTTCGCGATTTCGCGCCATAAAAGTTAAATCAACGTTTAGAGTGGAATATAGCTCCGAGCTATTCAAAATAAGAATTTTCCGGACTCTTATTACTATAGTTTCTAAATGAAGGAGAAAAATTAAGATTTCATTTTGTAAAATTTGAGATACGTCCAAATCAAGTTTTAAAATCATCGCGTTTGACAGTTCGTAAAATATGGATTTTAACTCTTAAAAATAGATATTTTTAAATCTTTAATAATATGAAATAAATTCCATAAATATGTTAAAATGTTTTAAAAGGGATTTAAGTTATAAAATTAAATGGTTAAAAGGAAATTGTTTATAAAACTTGGGTTTTTCTTCCCAAATCTTTTGTGAATGTTTTTAAAATATTAAATCAAGTATTTTAAAGGGTTTTGAGTTGATCAAATAACTTGACCACCTTATGGGTTGACAGAGAGATAATCTCTAGGCTTGAGTTTGGAAAACCAGCATCCTGCTCTCCCTAGCTATTCGGACTGGCCTGAGGGGATATCTAATTTTATTTACTTGGATCACATTTCGTAAGATAAATGAAAAGAGATTTGGAGTTTTCCAAAAAGGTTAACCAAGATTTCAAATAGGATTTTGATGATAAAGTGAACATTTTGGTTAAACTCTATGTTAAATTCCAAGGAAGGAACTTATACTATTAGTATTTATTTAAAAGGTGATTTCACTGTTATTCAACGAATAGTACAGGTTGAATACAGAAATTAGTATCAAGTATGATTAATCTGAAATCTATGGATCAGTTTTACTCAATACTAAGTGAATTGGGTTTACAGTAAACGATGTCATAAATAACATTGTTTTTAAACTATTAAAAGATATGTTTTGGAAATAAGTAATCTCCACTATGATTGATATTATACCAATAATAGAAGATGGAAACGTTTTTCTATAAAATTAAAGAGAAATGATTTGGTATTTCCTAATTTAGAAAGAGGTTTAAAAATACCTATATATGTTGAAAAAGAAAATGCTTTAAAGACATATATCTCTAAGAAGATATTTTACTTGGATAGTAATTGAATAATAATCACCCACATACTTGACATCTTATATTGATAATTGGTTCTAAGAAACCGTAACCGGATTTGGGTGATTCCTATCTGAAAACCACTTCGAACCAATATACGCATTCCAAAGTGAAGCCATGTTGAAGACAATGATATTGAAGATGAAGATCTTTATAATGTAGGATTACTGTAACGACACGGTATTTCGAACCGTTCAAATCGACAATCATCCACTCATGTCAGACTTGAATTGCTCAAAATAACAGATTATTAATTTATATTTGGCAAAACTTAGCAAATACAGTAAATAAATCAATCACAGAATCACAGACACAGAGTAATACAACAATAAGCAGCGGAATAAAATAATAGTAGTTCATGAAGCTACTATATAAACATCAGAGTTAAAATTAAAATACAATTGAAATCTCAAATACAGAGTAGTCTCAAATACAAAGGTAACCAACAAGACTGAACATAAACTGGAAACAATTGGAATAACTGAAAGCTGAATAGATATAAGACAGATCTTCAAGTAAAGCTCCAAGTTCCAAAGGTGAGTCTCAAATGCTGTGACACTCAGTCTGACCCGAGCATAAAGCAAAACACAAAACACTCAAGTCAGGATTAACATTCTTATACCAGTGAATTCAACTCAAGTGAAATGTCCACTGAAATACAAGTAACTTAAAGGATGTTTGAGATTTCCATCCTCTAAGGATCCGTTGAACTATCTACTATGTAGTAATATACGCTATTATAATATGTCTATCAGTAAAGTATTAAAATAGCGTTAAGGTGTTACCCATACCCCCCTTAACATATTTTATATATTCTCATTGTCTATATAGTACGGTAAGCTCCACCAAACCGGTGGTTTACCTAGAGGGCACTCCATAGTTACGGTTCAAACCAAACTCGTAGAAGGCACGATAAGGCATGTGACAAACCACGCGAGGCAATGCCAGGGTAGGATTCTACCATTTGCACTCCCAGTCTAGTGGTAACGCATAGCAGCTACTACCGCCCACCTCGAGACACACTCCCAAATCAAAGGTGCACGCAATCAAATCACAAAGTAATAGAATAGTATCGAAGAAATGTACTCGATCGGAGGTGCGACCTCATTTGGCCCGGTATAGCTCTTGTTTTAGCCATATCCAGCTGACTCGTGGGAGTCGGGGCTGCGTTAATACCTCATACATAATCGTCGCCAAACCATCCTACTTCGTTCTGGAATCTACACCACGTTCCAAGTTGTTAAAGTGGTTTTCGGTATTGGCAGAGAGTATGACAATATCCGATCCCGGTCTCTTTAACAACCAAACGCTTATTTCACACCGTGGTCATTTTTATAAAATCACTTTTATAATCATTTCGAACAGTTTATACTTCATATCAAAATATCATATTCATTTCAAGATCATATTACTTTTGAAATCATATTCACTTTCGAAATCATATCACTTCCAAAATCATAACTAGAAAATAGTTTAAACCATCATATCAAAGTATTCGAATTTAAATCCATCAAATCTAAATAATAACAGTTCCAACTTAAACAGTTTGTATATTGAAAATAGTTTATATACATTGGAATAGTTATAATTTAAAATAGTTTATATTTAAAATAGGTTATAGATAAAATAGTTTATATACTAAAATATTTTATATTTAAAGTAGATTATAGGTTAAAATAGTTTGTATATTAAAATAGTTTATATATATTGAAAATAATTTATGTATTAAAATAAATTTTCAAATTAGAACTGTTTCTTTCAATTTCACAAATCAATTCAAATTCTCATTAAAACCATTTTAATCTATATCAATTTCAAATCCAAGTTTGAACTACAATTTAATCCACTTCCAATTTCAATAGGTTTCATGGTATAAAAATTCAGACCATTTACAATAACTCAAATTGATAAATTTCATTTATATTTCCAAATTCAACATTTAATTTTATTTGAACTTGAAAAATATTCACTTAACATTTTAATAACCATTTAAATAAAATCTCAGATTACAAATTTAAATCATAATTAAATATTCAATTTCAATTTTATTTAAATTTAAAAATATTCATTTAACCACCTTTGGTTAAACATTTAAATAAAATCTCAAATTACAAATTTAAATCAAACTTCAATATTCAAATTCAATTTTATTTAAATTTAAATATTCATTTGATCCTTTTAACCAAAATCAAGTTATCCAGTTATAAAATCATATCTTTAAATTCTCAAATCAATAAATTTCAAATCAGTTTTATTTAAATTAAATTCTTAAATAAATCAAATTACAAATCAGCTTTAACTTATCTTTCCAACCTTTATTTATTAAAGTTAATACAAAAAACTATTTAAAATTATATTAAATCAAATCTTATTATTAAATTTATTTTATATTAAATCTTATTTTATAATTTAAAAATAATAAAATTATAAGTAAAATCTTAAAATTTATATTTTCAAAACTAACTTATAAATTTAAAATTTCCAAATATATAATTTTAAAAATCTAAATTTTGCTCATATATTAAAATAAAATCTTTATATTATATTTTAAAATAAATATTTATTAAAACTCATATATATATTCCTTTCAAAACAAATCATCTTCAAAAAATAGACCAATGGTGTCTGTATATAATTTTCTACCCTATGGTCAAGTGATACGGATATTTATCATTTCAATCCACAATTTAAATTCTTACGGTATATATCATTTCAACCCGCAATCATAAAATTTCACAATCAATGAAAATCGATTGGGTTTATCATTTCAACCCATAACGATTTCTCATAATCTATAAGATCGTTCAGGTATGTATCATTCCAACCTATAGGGAATTTCTAAACTACAGGGAACTTGCAGAGTGAGAATCAATAAATAATAGCATAAAATGACATAGCATATCAACAACATGCATATCATCAGTAACAAATTTAAATATAATATATACAACAGGTTATAGTGTCATATGTCATAGGTAAACAATTGCAGATAATGGCATATCATATTTAATAATTAAATAACTTAACAATTCAAATTTAACAGCATATTTCAATCGTCATTTCATGTGAATTAAATTTACTAAAGTGAAAATTAGTCACACATCCTTAAAACGGAACTTAATTTCAAAGCGGGTCCCTGTCATAAAAAATATGTATTCTACGTCCCTGTTTCTGTTTTCCGCCAATTTATTCCCCAAATTACCCCTGCGTTTCACTGCGAGCTCTAATTCTTCTTCTTATTTTTCGATTTAAATGAAAAACTGCAATTAAATTGAAGACGAATCAAGTTTTTTTTTATGAAATATGATATTCTTAATATTTACAGTTATAAATAATTGCAACAAATTTCTGCAAATATATGCGATAGTTGCAGAAATTTCTGCAACTATACGCAATAGTTGCAGACATTTCTGCAACTATACGCAATAGTTGCATTTGTGCAACTATATGCAATAGTTGCAGAAATGTCTGCAACTATACGCAATAGTTGCAGAAATTTCTGCAACTATTGCAAATAGTTGCAGACAATTCTGCAATTATTTGCAATAGTTGCATTTCTGCAACTATTTGCAATAGTTGCAGAAATGTCTGCAACTATACGCAATAGTTGCAGTTATTTCTGCAACTATAAGCAATAGTTGCAGAAATTTCTGCAACTATAAGCAACTATTTGCAATAGTTATAGAAATTTCTGCAACTATACTCAATAGTTGCAGACATTTCTGCAACTATTTGCAATAGTTGCATTTCTGCAACTATTTGCAATAGTTGCAGAAATGTCTGCAACTATATGCAATAGTTGCAGATATTTCTGCAAC
Organism: Allium fistulosum; assembly: GCA_030737815.1. NCBI lineage: Eukaryota > Viridiplantae > Streptophyta > Magnoliopsida > Asparagales > Amaryllidaceae > Allium > Allium fistulosum. Next base: position 97,457,845 of record CM060906.1, on the reverse strand, counting down.
TATACAATATAGTTGCATAAATTTCTGCAACTATACCCAATAGTTGCAGACATTTCTGCAACTATACCATATAGTTGCAGAAATATCTGCAATTTTGTGCAATTTTTATAAATTTGAAAAAAAAATTGAAATGTTAAATATTTGCTGAATTGTCTGCAAATATTTGAAATAATTGCACCTTTAATACAAATATAAATTTTTGGTATCAACAATGGATCTCATTTTAAATATCATAAAATTTGTGATTTTTTGGTGAAAACGGTATGTTGATCCAGTTTTTGTAAATAAAGTTATACACGTTTGAAAAGTTTAAAACATAAAGGGTATTTGTGTATTTTTGCGTGCGTGAATTTGAAAATAGGGAGCAGAAACGTAAATGTTGGTTGTGAAGGATGTTTTATCTATTTTAAAACTTGTTAGGGATGTGAGCCAAACTATCCCTTTACTAAATATAATAATGTTAATCGTGAGTGATTGCTCACCTTTCGAGGTTATGGAAAACACGACGATGAAGAACAATGCAATGGACACGGGCACGAATCAGGCACGACAAGTCAAATAGCTGTGATAAGCACAAAAGCAGATTTAGCTCGAGAATTCGATGAAAACAAATATATATACATATGTGATATATATACATTCGTTTTTTTATATCAAAGGAATAATATATATATATATATGCAACACATAGCTTTCTGTCAATCAAAACATACGTGTGCAATATACATAACATATATAAGCCTGGATTGAAATGGACAAAATATATATGCGTGTCATATAACTTTCAGTCATCAATAGATATAGGCAACGTATGTAACATATATATATATATATATTCAACAATATATATACTTCTGTCAACATATATATATATATATATGCACAACACATATGTGCTTTGAATATAGTCACCTACTATATATGTGCAACGCATATATAAGTAACTAACACAAACAGGTCATTGATGCGACATATATATAAGTAAATAGAGGCTCATATATGAGTTAGAAATATATATATAATTTCATATACATACATACATACATACATACATACATACATACATACATATATATCTACTAAGACAGAGATCCAAGACATGCATAGAACACACAGATGTAAGAAAATACAACATATATATACTCAAGCAAAATATATATAACATATTTAAAAATCAATACTAAAATCAAGCAGCTTCTCATTAATAAAAACAATCTATATATTATAAAGATAAAAAATATTTATATATTATATTTTAAAACTTTATATATTTTTAAAAATCCAAATATCAATATATATCTATTATATACATAAATAAACACGTCAACACTTATATAATTCAAAATCAAATAAGGCCTTAATATAAAGCTGTAGACAATGAACTTTGTAATACTATTTTATATTATATATATAGTACGAAGCAGGCAACAGGAAAAGCGAAATAGGAAAACAGGGTTTCCAAAAAGAAGCAAATATATATAATTGCAACATATATAGCTTTCTCCAAATGAAGCAAGGAAGGAAACAAACATACAACTTCCTACCGACAACTATATATTTATGAGACACATATGAACATATATAAGCTTATATTAAAGGAAAACAAATACATATATACACCATATGGGCTGGCGGCTACGAATTTCAAAGATGGAAAAGAATATTGCTAAACTTGATGCAATATATGAAGAAATCATAAGGGATCACCTTCATTCCATGAAGAGCAGGAATGACCATGAAGATATAGTTGATGTTTGCTTCGGTTGATGGTGAGGGGACGAAGCTTTAGGGTTCAGGTCATGGCTGCTGCTGTCCAGGCAGGTTTTATGGCGGAGTTTCTGGCGGAGGTGACGGGAAAGCGCAGAGTTTGATGAGAGATGGGCTGCTGTGGTGTTTTGGTAGAGGAGAAATGGGTCTCGGCTGTGGTTGCGGAGCTACGGAGGTGATGCATGCGAGGTGACTAAGGCTTGGACGGGGTTTTGGTTGCAAAGAAGAAAAGGCAAGCTTGCTAACTCCAGAAAAATGAAAACAATCTTCGTATATATATACTTTGCCTATATACTATTTTTTTTTATAGTGAGCATGGCATGAAGGTGGAATGATGGTTGCTTGGGGATGTCATGGAAGTGTGGTATGTGCTTGCTTGCGTGAGCTACTGTGGCGGTGGAAGTGAGAGAGAGGGCGGATCGGAAAAGGTGGTGCTGACGTGGAATTGGGGTCTATTGTGGTGGGAAAGAGGAGATGCTGCATGGGAGTCAGTCTCACAGGCAAGAGAAAAAAAATGGTGGAGCAGCAGCATATAATTTGTTTTATTATTATTTCAGAGCAGAAACAAAAGAGGTAAAAGCAACGAATTGGAGCAGAAAATGGAAGTGAAAGGACAACTGAAAATATATATTAAAACCATGGAATAGCAAAGGCCATAAGTTGCATTGATAAATTATTAATAGCTAATGGCTATTTGAATTATACGGTGGATAATGGAAAGACACAATGAACCCAAAAAGGCCAAAATACGGAACCGATACGGCAAATCGTTTTGTCGAATTCACTATGCACCAGACATCGTAACACATAAATGAATATACAGCGGAGATCAGCATGATGAGACGAACATAATGGTACACAGATATCAGCAATACGATCATCCTATCAAAATTCGATATTCGGTACCGAAAATGCTGCTAAAACGCCGAAAATAAGATAAACGGGGCTAGAGAAGTTTAAATTTGACGAAACGAATTATGAGGTCTCACTTAGAAAATGATTTACATTTTTATTATGTAAAAATATTCAGATTTCGAAAACATTTTATTTTCATCATTTAACTGATTTAAATTGAAATTGAAAATTACACAACAGAACTAACATCTATATTTTCTGATGAGAATCTGACATTTGCTACATTTAAATAGACGTATTCCAAATATCAAATTTTCACCGCTAAATTTTATTGTTTAATTTCATCCAAATTTCAGTTAATTACGTTATTAAATTTTTTAAATTTTGGGGTTTTTACAGTTACCGCTAGCCTTTGGGGTAATTCCCATGTCATATATATGGTGGCAGTGGTATCTTCATTTTGAAATCTTTGATGCAAAGATGGCTCACTACTAATCCTAGAGGTGATTCCCAAACAAGATGTAGTATGAGAAGTGTGACGACCGCCCATAACCCCTGCACTGAACCTAGAGAAAGTGCGCTGTAAAGTGTGCCAGGCAGCCATGGACGATTGTCAAGGTAAATTAAAACAACAGAATCTATCGTATTACTCACAGTGCATGGACAAAATACAATAGAACATATATATAGTGAAGCTTCACAGAATAGAATCTCATCAATAAAACTTCATAATAGTTGAATACCAACATCTGAATAGTCAATACAACAAGCCTCACTACATATCACTCAGAGAATACAAAGCAGCGGAACATCCAGTACATATAGTAAGAAGTAATATGCAATACTCCAGCTCGTCTTCGTCATCAGCATCGTGGAAGGCAAGAGCAGCACCTGTCACCTGCTACCTAGTCTGCCCGTCCCAAAATGGACGAACAGCCCAAGGCAATAAGAGTTAAAACATAAAGCCTTGAGTCAGACAACAGTCTTAGTGAGCAGTAAACTAACTAACAACATACCAAAAGAGCATAAAGGAAAAGGAATAGGAATACAACCCTCCCACTCCAACCTCTTTCTACAGTGATAGCCCCCAGACACACACTAAGCAGAAGCAAACATAGCAGAGCATACAATGTAAAGTAAAGAAATTATCACTCGAGTCAAGGGCGATGTTTTCCAAGCACAAACCCCCAAGGCCTAAACCAAGATCAGATAAGCACCCAGAAAACACTGCTCTTGAGATCGAATGACGATACAACCAAACATCCATGACTCTGGCTATCACTGTTATCATTGCTTCGATATCACCGTTAATTGAATGACCGGCACATTCTTTCAGCCGTCCGTCAAGGGCTAATGGAAACCCCGGTTCTAGACACCCCGCACGTCATCGTGACCCATGCCTAGGACTATCGAATCTGCCCAGAGTACTTGACTACCCAATCAGTAGCCTTCAGGGACTATCGAATCTGCCCAACGTACTCTTGCTTTGAGCATGCTAGAACCTTCAACAACGATGATATCTCAGCCTTCTAGTCATCCCCCTCGACGACTATTTCCATACTAGCTCAAGCGCCTCTCGAGCATCCATTATCCTCTAACTCGAACCATATCATCGAGTTATCAACCTGCTTGGAATGATCCCATCTGGATTAGACCAAGACTATCTCATATCATCAATCATCTAATTCATAGCAATCAATCAAGTCAAACATTAATCCAAGCAATCAAGCATTCAAATATGACCTAAGTAGACAATTATCACAATAATGGCAATTTCGTAATTAAAGAGTCGAAAGTCTAATAAGCATGAAAACATGAACAATGTCTCTATAATCTTGATGAATGAACTTGCATAGGTTAACACTTAGTAAAATGGATGTCAAATCATCGTGAACAATGAATCTATACGGATCTACACATGTGATTAGGAAAATGCATGGAAATCACTACTTTAACACCAAATCAAGCCAACGATCCGATATACTCCTTTGGATCCGTGTGAGAGATAATCACCACTCACCAAATCACCAAAACAACCTCAAATCAACACGCTTCAGATCTGGACAGTGAAGGATCTAACTTGATCTATCACAAATCCGCTTCAAACGATGAAATCTCTCTTCGAAGAATGTAGATCTTCAATCTAAGCTCTTCGATCTTCGATTTGATCTTCAATATGGATGGAAGGAATCACTAGATTAGAGTGGAGAAAAGAAGTAAAGAAGTGTAGAAGTCGAGCTCTCAAAATGGCAGCACTTCGTCGCTTCGAAATCCGGATCCCAAAAATGGAACAAAGCCCTCCTATTTATAGCTGAAAATCCCCTTAGATCGTCTACTCGGAGTTAGGTCGTCTCCGACCTACGACCTAAGACCCCCACCGACCTAAGTCCAAGCGCACTCACGACCTACCAGGCCAACCTATCTACGAGTTATGACTTAGCAGCGCTCGCGACTTAACAACCCCTTAGGTCGCTCACGACCCAACACCTTAAGTCTTCACGCGACCTAAAACATCACGCGACTTAACAACAGGTACGACCTAACACTTAGGCAAAACCCAACGACCTAACGCAGACTGCCTCTATGACCTAAAAACTTACGGAGTTACGACCTACGACCTATAAAACCTTGCGACCTAACAACTTAGCAACCCACGCGACCTAACAGTGTTACGACCTAACACTTAAGTCGTCTGAACGACTTAACTAACAAAGGCTGCTTACGACCTAACTAACCCAGCACCCCCATAGGTCGTTTACGACCTAACTTCTTAACCTTAAGTCGCTCAAACGACCTAACACAAAACTCCTAGGTCGCCCACCGCTACCCCAGCTTCCTTAGGTCGTTGCCGACCTAACTATACTAACTCGGTAACTACTAGGTCGCAAACTCTCTTAACTCGCTAACTTCTATAAGTCGTCAACACTTAGGTCGCTCGACCGACCTAACCTACCATACGACCTAACCACCTACGACCTAAAATCCTTAAGTCGCTAACTCACTTAAACCCTTAGGTCGCTAACATCCTATAGGTCGTCCCATCCGACCTAACACTTAACTAGTTCACTTCCTTAGGTCGTCCCCGACTTACCACTTCAACTAGTGATGTCAAGATGCAATGCTACTAGTAGTGAGTCGGAGCTGAAGCATCCTAAGTCGCACACGACCTACGACATACCCTAGGTCGTTAACGACCCATGACTTTGACTCAGGACGACTTATCACAAATGCGACCAAACGTCAACTGTTCTACGATGTTTCAATCTGTGAAAATACGGGTCGTTACATTCTCTCCCCCTTAGGAATTTCGCCCCCGAAATTCCAAACAAACAAGGCAATCAAAGACTATTCTGTACGCCTACCAACCATAGCAACCAACAAACTATGCATCCAATTCTAGCTTAGCGTACAGAATTCTAACACTAGAACAAGTTACAATATCGTGAGATGACATGACACTTTAGGGCCATACCTTGAAGAGTTCAGGATGAGCTGCCTTCATCCTCTCTTCCACCTCCCACGTACAGTCGTTATCATCATCACTCCATTGTATCTTGAGCAACTTAATTACCTTCCTCCTAAGCTGTTTCGTGTCGGTCTCCACAACACGAAGCGACTTACGAGGTCTTCTATCGACTGGATCAACTTCGAATTCTTCACAGCTATCAGCAGAAACCACTATATTCGAGTCGTGCATGTACTTCCGTAGATATGATACATGAAAAACATTGTGCACACTCGACATCTTCTTAGGTAACTCCAATCTATAGGCGAGCTTTCCAATTCGCTCGATGATCGGGAATGGTCCAACAAATCTCGGAGTTAATTTCCCTTTCTTCCCGAATCGAATAACATTCTTTAGTGGAGAAATCTTCACAAAAACCATATCTCCTACTTCGAATTCCAAATCCTTTCGACGCTTATCGGCATAACTCTTCTGACGGTCTTGGGCTGCCTTCATTCGTTGCCGAATGATCTCTATGCAATCCGAAGTCTGTCGAATCATCTCTGGCCCAAGTATCAACTTTTCTCCAGTTTCTAACCAACAAGTCGGTGAGTTACACGGTCTTCCATACAATGCCTCATACGGTGTCATACCAATGCTTGACTGGTAACTGTTGTTGTATGCAAACTCCACCAAATGAAGGTGATCTTCCCATGATCCTCCGAAATCCAAAACACAAGCTCTAAGAAGATCTTCCAAAACTCGGTTGACTCTCTCGGTCTGACCATCTGTTTGAGGGTGATAGGCTGTACTCAAACACAACTCGGTTCCCAAAACTTTTTGGAAGCTCTTCCAAAATCCACTAGTGAACAATGGGTCTCGATCGCTCACTATACTCTTCGGAATACCATGGAATCGAACTATCCACTTAACATACAACTCAGCCAACTTTGATGCAGTCCTAATCGATCGAACAGGAATGAATCTTGCACTCTTAGTTAGACGATCTACGATGACCCAAATCCCTTCATTTCCCGTTCTTGTTCTAGGTAATCCATCAATAAAATCCATCGATATCTGCTCCCACTTCCATGTAGGAACTTCTAATGGCTGAAGCAATCCACTTGGCTTCCTCTGTTCGGCTTTTACCAACTGGCAGTTCATACACTTGGAAATAAAATTTCCAACATCCTTCTTCATACCTTCCCAGTAGTAGGTTCTCTTCATATCCCGATACATCTTATTTCCACCTGGATGAATTGTCAACTTCGAGTGATAACTTTCCTTCAGAACTTCACTCCTCAATTCATCTATATCGGGAACAACTAGTCGTCCTTGCTTCCGAAGTCAACCCTCTCGATCGACCTCGAATCCTTTATCCTTTTCTGGATCCAATCCAGATTCCAAATCACGGATAATCTTGACAAGCTTATCGTCTCGTTTTTGGCTCTCGCCAATCCTTTCCACAAGAGTCGGTCTTATCGATAAGTTTGCCAACATCTCAGGTTCCAATTCGCATCTAGGCTTGAAGTCAAATCCAGCTAAATACTCGAGATTCTTCCATTCTGAAAACATGGCTCCCAATCCTGCATGTCTTCTACTTAACGCATCTGCCACTGCGTTACCTTTTCCCGGAGTATAAGCTATACCAAAATCATATGATGCCAAAAACTCTAGCCAACGTTGCTGCCGAAGATTCAAATCCTTTTGGGAGAAAAGATACTTCAACGACTTATGATCTGTAAACAACTCAAATCGAACTCCCAGTAGATAATGTCTCCACATCTTCAGAGCAAAAACAATCGCCGCTAACTCCAAATCATGAGTCGGGTAATTCCTTTCATGTGGCTTCAGTTGTCGACTAGCATACACAACAACTTTATCCCTCTGCATCAGCACTGCTCCAAGTCCAGTACCACATGCGTCGGTGTAAACCACCATCTCATCATTCCCACTTGGAATAGTCAAAACAGGAGCACTCATCAATCGCTCTTTCAGGATTCCGAAAGCTTGCTCATACTTAGCTTCCCATCTGAATACTTGGTTCTTCTTCGTCAATCCTGTTAACGGTGCAGCCACCTTGGAGAAGTCTTTGATAAACCGTCGATAATATCCTGCTAATCCAAGAAAACTTCTCACATCCGTTGCATTCTTAGGTCTAACCCAATCCTGGATTGATGCCACCTTAGCGGGATCAACCGCTATTCCATTTCCAGAGATAACATGGCCTAAGAACCTCACTTCACTCTTCCAGAAGTGACACTTCGAAAACTTAGCCTTCAGCTGATGTTTCCGTAAGATTTCCAAAACAATTCGCAAGTGTGTCTTGTGCTCTTCTTCAGTTCTGGAATAAATCAGAATATCATCCACGAACACAAGTACAAACTTGTTCAACTGATCCTTGAACACTCTATTCATAAGATCCACAAAATATGGTGGCGCGTTAGTCAATCCAAACGGCATTACCAGCCACTCAAAGAAACCGGATGGTGTTCGAAAAGCAGTCTTCAACACACTATCCTTAGCCACTCTCAACTGGTGAAATCCCGTTGCCAAATCCATCTGAGAAAACACCTTGGCTTCGTGAAGCTGATCAAACAAGTCATCTATTCTCGGCAATGGATACTTGTTCTTCTTAGTCACCTTATTCAGCTCACGATAATCGACGCACAATCTCAATGACCCATCTGCCTTGGTTGCAAACACAACTGGTGCACCCCACTCGGACACACTATGCCGAATGAATCCTTTCTGCAAAAGATCATCAACTTGCACCCTCAACTCCTGCTGTTCCCTAGGCGCCATCCGCCTAAGAGGCATCACAACAGGTCTGGCTCCTTCAACTAGATCTATACGAAACTCGATCTCTCTATGCGGCGGCAACCCTTTGACTTCGTCAAAGACATCCTCGAATCCATTTGCGATCGGCACTAATGACAGTCCATCCCGTGGAACAACTAGCGAATACATGAAGCTCATGAAGACGCCTTCTTCATGCTTACATCGTATCACAATCTTTCGCCCCTCCACATTCTCAACTGTCACTTCCAGCCTCTCACAATCAACCTTTGCCGCATACCTCCTAAGCCAGTCCATACCCAAAATAATTCCGAACCCCGCAAAGTTCAGAACAAAGCAATCACAAACAAAAGAGCAACCATGACTCGATACAATCATACCACGGCATAGCATACACAAACAAGACGAACCCCCAACTGGATTAGTCACAACCAATGGCCTATCAATAATATCCGGTTCCAAACCTAACCGGCCTACGAGTTCACTACAAACAAACGAATGCGACACTCCAGTATCAAACAGAACTCTCACTGGAACACCACATAGGAAAAGAGTACCTTGAACCACCACACTCTTTCCCTTCTCTTCAGCGGTAGGAGCTTTCGAAGACGACGGAACAACTCCCAAAGCATAAGCTTGCACAATCTCCTTGTCCCTCCTCGGTTCTGGACAATTTTTCCTAAAATGCCCCGGCTTGTCACAGTTGTGACACTTCATCGGTGCCTTCGGATTCTTACAATCCTTCGAGAAATGGCCCTTCTGCTGACAATTGTAGCAAGTCACTTCACCCTTCGGCTTCTTCTGGCCATCCTTACCCTTCTGCTGCTGCTTCCTCTTCTTGTTTCCACCCTGCTGGGGTTTAGACTCTTCCCTAGTCACAGCAACAACCGATCCTTCCTTAGGAAACAGACTCTCATGCCTGAGAGCTTTCTCCACAAGCTTCTCAAATGAATCGTCCAAATGATCCACTAACTGTCTCCCAAGATAACTATCCAAGCCTGTCACAAACTTCTCATTCTTCTGATAAGCAGATACAATATATGACCGGGCATACTTGGACAAAGCTTCGAACTCAGAAACATACTCAAGAATAGATCTTCCACCTTGCTTGAGCTCCACAAACTTCTTGAACAGAATAGACTTCTGAGCTGTAGAAATGAACTTAGCTTCAAATCTGGCTTGGAATTGCTCCCAAGTAATCACTTCCTCCGGAGTATTGATGGTAATAGAGTTCCACCAATCAGAGGCTCTCCCTTGAAGCTGTCTTGATGCCAACTTCCTCTTAGTCGCATCCTCAATTCCCAAATCTCCAAAAATCCTTCTACAAGCATCTATCCACCTCTGGACCTCAATGGTTGATTCTGTTCCCAAGAAAACCTTCCCTCCAAGAGCAGTATAGTCTTTACACAACTTAGCAAAATCCACCGGCCTTGGAGTCTGAACCTGAACTCCAACATCAACTGATGGCCCTGGAGCTGGCATCCTTCTCATGATCGAAGTCATCATAGCTTCGAACATGGCTGCATAATCAGCAGTTCCTTCAGCAGCTCGCCCTTCCCTAGCAGCTGGTCTCCCTCTTCGACTCATTCTCAATATCTATAAAAAGGAATGATCAGAACATCTAGAGAAACAACTGCATAAAGGACTCAAACTCTACTAAGCTACTATATTATATATAGTATTCATCCATCAAAATACAATTACGTCTCTCATACGTAGTTACGTCAGCGAGCGTTGGGTAAAATCGATTAACCAATGCTCTGATACCAAATGTGACGACCGCCCATAACCCCTGCACTGAACCTAGAGAAAGTGCGCTGTAAAGTGTGCCAGGCAGCCATGGACGATTGTCAAGGTAAATTAAAACAACAGAATCTATCGTATTACTCACAGCGCATGGACAAAATACAATAGAACATATATATAGTGAAGCTTCACAGAATAGAATCTCATCAATAAAACTTCATAATAGTTGAATACCAACATCTGAATAGTCAATACAACAAGCCTCACTACATATCACTCAGAGAATACAAAGCAGCGGAACATCCAGTACATATAGTAAGAAGTAATATGCAATACTCCAGCTCGTCTTCGTCATCAGCATCGTGGAAGGCAAGAGCAGCACCTGTCACCTGCTACCTAGTCTGCCCGTCCCAAAATGGACGAACAGCCCAAGGCAATAAGAGTTAAAACATAAAGCCTTGAGTCAGACAACAGTCTTAGTGAGCAGTAAACTAACTAACAACATACCAAAAGAGCATAAAGGAAAAGGAATAGGAATACAACCCTCCCACTCCAACCTCTTTCTACAGTGATAGCCCCCAGACACACACTAAGCAGAAGCAAACATAGCAGAGCATACAATGTAAAGTAAAGAAATTATCACTCGAGTCAAGGGCGATGTTTTCCAAGCACAAACCCCCACGGCCTAAACCAAGATCAGATAAGCACCCAGAAAACACTGCTCTTGAGACCGAATGACGATACAACCAAACATCCATGACTCTGGCTATCACTGTTATCATTGCTTCGATATCACCGTTAATTGAATGACCGGCACATTCTTTCAGCCGTCCGTCAAGGGCTAATGGAAACCCCGGTTCTAGACACCCCGCACGTCATCGTGACCCATGCCTAGGACTATCGAATCTGCCCAGAGTACTTGACTACCCAATCAGTAGCCTTCAGGGACTATCGAATCTGCCCAACGTACTCTTGCTTTGAGCATGCTAGAACCTTCAACAACGATGAGATCTCAGCCTTCTAGTCATCCTCCTCGACGACTATTTCCATACTAGCTCAAGCGCCTCTCGAGCATCCATTATCCTCTAACTCGAACCATATCACCGAGTTATCAACCTGCTTGGAATGATCCCGTCTGGATTAGACCAAGACTATCTCATATCATCAATCATCTAATTCATAGCAATCAATCAAGTCAAACATTAATCCAAGCAATCAAGCATTCAAATATGACCTAAGTAGACAATTATCACAATAATGGCAATTTCGTAATTAAAGAGTCGAAAGACTAATAAGCATGAAAACATGAACAATGTCTCTATAATCTTGATGAATGAACTTGCATAGGTTAACACTTAGTAAAATGGATGTCAAATCATCGTGAACAATGAATCTATACGGATCTACACATGTGATTAGGAAAATGCATGGAAATCACTACTTTAACACCAAATCAAGCCAACGATCCGATATACTCCTTTGGATCCGTGTGAGAGATAATCACCACTCACCAAATCACCAAAACAACCTCAAATCAACACGCTTCAGATCTGGACAGCGAAGGATCTAACTTGATCTATCACAAATCCGCTTCAAACAATGAAATCTCTCTTCGAAGAATGTAGATCTTCAATCTAAGCTCTTCGATCTTCGATTTGATCTTCAATATGGATGGAAGGAATCACTAGATTAGAGTGGAGAAAAGAAGTGAAGAAGTGTAGAAGTCGAGCTCTCAAAATGGCAGCACTTCGTCGCTTCGAAATCCGGATCCCAAAAATGGAACAAAGCCCTCCTATTTATAGCTGAAAATCCCCTTAGATCGTCTACTCGGAGTTAGGTCGTCTCCGACCTACGACCTAAGACCCCCACCGACCTAAGTCCAAGCGCACTCACGACCTACCAGGCCAACCTATCTACGAGTTATGACTTAGCAGCGCTCGCGACTTAACAACCCCTTAGGTCGCTCACGACCCAACACCTTAAGTCTTCACGTGACCTAAAACATCATGCGACTTAACAACAGGTACGACCTAACACTTAGGCAAAACCCAATGACCTAACGCAGACTGCCTCTACGACCTAACAACTTACTGAGTTACGACCTATGACCTATAAAACCTTGCGACCTAACAACTTAGCAACCCACGCGACCTTACAGTGTTACGACCTAACACTTAAGTCGTCTGAACGACTTAACTAACAAAGGCTGCTTACGACCTAACTAACCCAGCACCCCCATAGGTCGCTTACGACTTAACTTCTTAACCTTAAGTCGCTCAAACGACCTAACACAAAACTCCTAGGTCGCCCACCGCTACCCCAGCTTCCTTAGGTCGTTGCCGACCTAACTATACTAACTCGGTAACTACTAGGTTGCAAACTCTCTTAACTCGCTAACTTCTATAAGTCGTCAACACTTAGGTCGCTCGACCGACCTAACCTACCATACGACCTAACCACCTACGACCTAAAATCCTTAAGTCGCTAACTCACTTAAACCCTTAGGTCGCTAACATCCTATAGGTCGTCCCAACCGACCTAACACTTAACCAGTTCACTTCCTTAGGTCATCCCCGACTTACCACTTCAACTACTGATGTCAAGATGCAATGCTACTAGTAGTGAGTCGGAGCTGAAGCATCCTAAGTCGCACACGACCTACGACATACCCTAGGTCGTTAACGACCCATGACTTTGACTCAGGACGACTTATCACAAATGCGACCAAACGTCAACTGTTCTACGATGTTTCAATCCGTGAAAATATGGGTCGTTACAAGAAGTGTCTTCGGTTTGTCCTATTCTTGGACAACTTATATGGATGAATGTCTAACATTTCATTTTTAAGACCACATACATTGACTTCTACAAATGTACATCTTTTTGGTGGTATATGACGTAACCCCTCTTACACTTACCACCCTTCCTTAAGGCGTATGAACTCGGGGGTTGTACTTTTATGGAAATCAATAACGTGTTATTAGAAATGGAAATGTGGCATTCAAAGTGGGATTTGTGTTGTAAACTGTAATGCGTTACCTCAGGCCTTACATTCAGAAATGGCTGAAATAGGGTATGTCGTTAGCCTATGTGGATCGCACCCATTAGAGTATGGTCATCACCTTTCTAGATTAGCCTTTATATATCAAGTTTGTTATGTATGATGTGGCCACAGATAGGTCGGGAACGACCGGGATGATGTCATATTCGGTACTATCCAGAATCATTATGTTGATCACCGGAAAGGGGTAGACCGGTCTTGCCAGATGCAGAGGTTCGTCTGTGGGTCCTCGGTACATTCCTCTAGAGATATACTGAACGGAAGGTGGTCCCTTACCTGTCATTATATGGACCCATTCTCCAATAAGTGCATTCGAACTTAGTTGTATACCTATTATGCTGGAATTTAATCAATGTAGCAATTTTGGCTATGATTAATATGTATTTGTAACTAGAAACTATTATAATATCACTAGATTTTACATGGAAATGTTTTGGTTATCATAAGGTAAAAACCCATCTGTGTTTATGTGCGGCGTTGTCTTATGAGATACTCTTTGTTTCCAAAAATATCCATGTCTTGAGTTTTCTCACACCCGCCTCATGACTGACTCGAAATTTATTTCTTCTCCCTTAAACTCCGGGTGCCATATTTTTCCGGGTAGCCGAGTAGTTTAGGTCCAGCTTGGAACATTTTGGAGGAGTTGGAGTAGGAACTGGAGTTTCCTCTATAGATGGTTATCTATTTCTATTTCCGCTGCATTTGTTTATAGTTTGTATTCAACATTAGTAGGGACATAGATTTATAACTGTCCAGGCTGAGATTAGGATAGACTTTGATGTATATATTTAAAATTTTCATTGTAAAGATTATATATTAAAATAATATATGTAATTCCATTCGTGTAAGATTCTGTTCTGTCTTTAATTTTCTTTTTACCCTTAATGATTGATTTTTCCATCACTTGAATGCTCAACACGCAAACAGTGGATTTATTAGTGTCGATTTTCGAGGGTCGAAAATCTCGTTCATCACATTAAGTATCAAAGCTTAGATTGGGCGGAAACCCGAGCATGGTAGGGGTAAAGTCTCATCAAAGATAGGGTTAGTAACACCCTAGGATGAGTAACTCATTAAAGATAGGGTAAGTGACGCCCTAGAGTGAGTTGAGAGTATTATATATGAGCCCATATTTGTTAATGTTTTATAAAAATGATTTATATTTTGAAAATTGGTAAATAAAATAATTTTATCTAGGATTATATCTGGAATATAAAGGAATATCTTTCAAATGATATAGTTATTTATGTAGTGTTTGGTTGTTAAGGGAATGATAATATTCAGTTATTATAATTGATTGATTGGTTGTTTAATTTAAAAGTCTAAATACGAAAACCATATGAATTTAGTTTCACAATTTGACTATGTGGTGTTCGATAAATAATATCAGTTTAAGGTTAAATAAATTTATTCAAGATAAATGATTTTATGAATGTTTTATAAAAATAAGTGATTTTATAAATTGGATTTATAAAACGTGTTTTATAAAGAGTTTTTTGAGAATTTGAATCCCGGTATTTTTGAGAAGAATCTTATGATTAACTAGTTAAGTAACTAAAAATGGACTGGAGATGTGTTCGGATGGTAAACACTTCTCTTAAGTATTCCCCTTCTTGTTAAGGAAATATGTGATACTATTGGCATTACCCAGTTTCTTGGTATTATTTTTGAGTTACTCGATCTATATAATTTTCTAAAGTTAAACAAATAATGTGAATCATTAATGGATAGTCAATTAGTGATTGTTAATTTTTGTCATGGTGCTTGCATTTAATATTGGTTAAAGGGAGTATATTATAATATAAGGAGTTTATTGTAATTTTAGGAATAAAAGATATATAGTTATATTTTGAAATAATAAAATTGGTATTTAAATTCTTAAGAAAGTTGATTCAAAATAAAAGTTGTTTTGAAAAGAAAAATGGAGTGTTCTAAATAATAAGTGTTTCGATAAATGTGATTTTGATAAGTTAAACTTAGTAGAAGATTTTAGTAAAGCCTATTTTATTAAAAGCTATGTTTTTAGGAAACTTTTAAAAAAGAGTACTTAAATAAGCAGAATAACTTTTAAGATATCTTCTTTAACAACCCGCATATTTTACGATTTTATATTTAAATATTTTATTTAAATATAACGTCGTTAGTCGGATTAAAGTCCGAAAAGCTAATTTTTGCAAACGGTCGAATTAGGACTCGGGACTACTTCCATTGAGTCTAAAATGGCGTTTGCGACTTTTTTGAGTATAAGCTTCGATATGTTTGGAGTGAGTTGAATTTTGCTATTTTCTATTGGGCTTTTGGGTTTGGGTTTCACCCAACTCATCTTATACTCTAACTCTTTAACTCTTCATCCATTCACTCTCCAAACATTTTTGCTCGGCTGAAAATGAGGGAAGAGAAAAAGAATTAGAAATTGCCAAACCCTAGTTTCCTTTTGCAAACTCAATTCTTGCTCCAAATTCAAGAGAAGCTTAGGTAAGCATCCTCTTCTCCTTCTCCATCTCAATTCCTCTTCGATTTCTGAAATTTCGTAAACTCTAATTTAAGAAATACTTGTTTTGATCTCAGATTGAAGCTTGTAGAGTTGAAGTGAAGAGTGGTTGATCTTTTCCTTGTGTTTAAGCTTCTTATCATTTGTTTTCGTGTAAAAAGGTGAGTTTTTGGACTCACATCTTTGTCTATTTCTATCATTGTTGTTAGGTATGAATTCCTAACATATATTCATGTTCAATTGCTTTTGATGTGGATTGATTTGGTGAATATTCAAATTTTTGTGTTTTGGTCCAATTTTATGAAAATGCTCCTATGGATGTTTGGACATTGATGTTTAGGGTGTATCGAAGTGCCTATAAGGCCGGGTTGTCGTTTGGCGTAAATCCTTGGTCGTCATTGCTCGATCGATCGCTCCCGAATCGTCTTGGCCATCATGGTCTAGGCAAATATTTTGCCCAGACCAGGCCTTCAGACGTCTGAAATGCAAGTTCAGACGTCTGGTTTGGAACCTGGAGCAAAAGAAAATTCGGTAGAGATTTATAAAAATGGCAGAAAACAGAGTCAGACGTCTGAAACAACCTTTCAGACGTCTGAAACACCTTGTCAGACGTCTGAACCACCCTGTCGGACGTTTGAAGCCACCCTCCAGACGTATGGATGGTTTCTGAATTTCCAAAACCTAAATCCAGATGTCTGGATTGACCCCCAAACGTCTGGAATTGCCTATTTTTGCCTATTTGCCTATTTTTGATTGAATTTCCATTTGTTTATCAATTTTAGTTGCTCCAATTAGTTGTTATTGCATTCTTTGACTTTGATGACTCTTTTTAGATTTCATACACGGGTTTTTATAAAATGATCTTTTTAATTGTATTGAAAGCTCGTTTCCCCAATTTATAATTTCTATTTAAAACACACACACAATTTTGCACTTCGAGCGAAGAGGGAGGAGAATCAAATGATTAAATAAAACGCATGCTACGAACACGTGCGTTTATCTTTTCAGTTAATTCCTAATCTATTCATTTGACCATTTTGACCTTCGGGTCTGGTTTACCGATGAGATGAGATGAACTTTGTACTGCTTTGAGTGCGAAATTGACTAACGGTTAGTAAACCGTTTAGTGTGAATGTGGGGTATGGGACTCATGTTAACATTTTTCGGGTTCCTTTCTAAGAGTTGTGACACATTCTGCCGGACAGTGGTGTCCAGTACCGCCACTACGGTTTGTTGCCTTCGGGCGTTGCCTTTTGGCATTGCCTTCGGGCGTTGCCTTCGGGTGTTGCATTTTGGCGTTGCCTTCGGGCATTGCCTTTTGGCATTGCCTTCGGGCGTATGGATCCTTCTTACAGTACTGAGCTCGAGCATCTTTTATTTCTTTGACAATTATATTTCCCTAGTGTATCGCCTTTCGGGGTAGGTTCTTGAACCACACGATATATAGCGATTACCTTGTGGAAACTTGTGTTACCTTTGTTGGTATTTGTCATTTGCCTTTTGGCTTGTTTTGGGATATGTATGTCCTTGGTTTATTTGAGTTGCCTATGAGATGAGGCTTGTTTTGATTCATCTTATGTTAGATGATTTGGTTATCTCTTTTGGAGATATTTGTGGTACTTTATGACTTTGAATGTTCATTATCATTTAGTATATCTAACTAATTTGTTTAGCTAGACTTTCCCGTGTATTTTATACTCGGGTCGGACCGAGATGTTTCAGGTTAGGTACTTTGGACTTAGCCTATTTTGCTTCCGCATGGACTATTCCGCTAGCTCCTTTTTGTTATAGCTTTTTGTGTAGTCCTTTTTGTTTGTAACTCTGATATATACTTTATTGACTCGTCTGTATATTGTGGTTTGATTTACCACTTGACATGTATCGTTTTGTAAACTCTGTAATGTATCTGTATATGTGTAAATGTATTTGATGATCTACCGTTCTGTGATGTGTATTACATTCGAGTTGTTATATTTTATTCTGATAGATCCTTTAGCCACCTATGGCTTTGTATTAAGTATTTATTGGATATGTCGATCCATTTGAGAAAGAGTTCAAGGAGGTATGGCAATTTTCGGCGTATTCAATAGATAATTAAGACAAGGCTATAGATGGTCGCTCCTAACCAGCTCTATTCTCCGCATTAGCAGACGGTGTTACATTGTAATACTCTTTGCTAATGTGGGTCTCGGAGTGGGGTGTTTCAGCTTGTTATCAGAGCTGAGTTCAGAACAAAATATGATAAACATAGAACAAAGACACATATTATGGTACATCAAAGGGTAGTACGAATGTTACGAATCTTTGAATCATCGTGCCTTCGAGGTAGATAGAATTTTGGGGAATACATCTAGGATTGCATTTTATTCCGTAGTATTCCATATCTGAATTAATGATATCTACCTTGTGAATAATATTTATCTTATCTTATCTTTCAACTAATGGCCGGAAGAGGCAGAGGACGTGTAACGACCCGCCATTTTTGACCGTTCAAGTCGACAATAATCCACACATGTCCAACTCAAACCGTTCAAAAAGGCAGATGGTTATTGGGGTTAAATAAGAAAAGGAAAGAAAGAACAGAAGCAAACTCAGAATCTTGCAGCGGAAGGAACAAGATATAATAATAAAATAACAGTTCATGAAGCTGTTAAATAAATAAATTTGATTATTATTATACATCATAAATCAGAGTTACATACATATCAGAGATAATACAATAATGCAGCGGAAAAATAATATGGTAGTAGAATACAAATGATGTAATACCAAACTCCGTCTTCGTCCTCCAAAATAGATCTTCAACCTTATCTGAAACGCTCAGGCTGACCCGAGCGTAATGAAAAGACAAAACACTCGAGTCAGGACTAAAATATCTCATGTAAGTCAAATCGAATAAGAAAATATGAGTGTGACGGCGTCAAAGATGTTTACGGGGTTTGACATCTCCTATCCAGTGTCAACGTGAGTGCAATAACTTAAGAGATGTTACGGGATTTTTCATCTCTCAAGGATCCGTTAAACTATCTACTATGTAGTACAATACGCTATTATAATATGTCCACATTAAAGTAAAAGTATTAAAATAGCGTTAAGCCATGGCCCATTCCACCCTTAACACAGTTTATATTCCCAAGAGCATATACAAGACCGTAGTTTCCCCAAAACCGGAAATCACCAGAGGCAATCCATATACTAAAGGTACAAACCAAAACGTAGTGGTCGCGAATAGGATAATCAGTATGACAAGGTACATGAGGCGATACCAACTAGGGTACTAGTAGTTGCCTGATCCGGACTGATGTTGGGCATAGCAGCTACTACCCCAACACCGCGAAACAACACTCCCAAATCGCGGGGTGCACCCAAATCGAATCACAAAAGTAATAGACATGGTATCGAAGGAGTGTGTCCGCTAGAGATGGCGATCCTCAATGGCCCGGCGCGGCTCCTGTTTTAGTCATGTCAGGGGTCATCCAATATCGTTCTCTTTCTTCAGTCAACGCGTTCACCAAACCATCCACTTCGTTCTGGATCAACACTCCGCGTATACTAGTTATTAAAGTGGTTTTCGGTATCGACAGAGAGTATGTCCATATCCGATCCCGGTCTCTTTAATAACTACGTATTATTACACCGGTGGCTCTTTTATATTTCAAATCGATTCATAATTGATATCAAAATATCATATTCGCTTCAAAATCAAATCCATTTCAAAATCATCATATCTACTCAAATATACGATTTCATTTCAAAATCATTTTTCGCCTCAATATCTCATTTCGATTTCAAAATCAATTTTCGCCTCAATATCTCATTTCGATTTCAAAATCATTTTTCGCCTCAAAATCTCATTTCGATTTCAAAATCATTTTTCGCCTCAAAATCTCACAAAACGATTCACATAAACTCGAATTCCAAAATTTAAAATTTAATCAAATTTCAAATCATCAATTTCAACTCGATTCAGCTTCTCAATAAACCATTTCAAATTATCAATTTCAAATACATATTTGAACCACAAAATAAGCCATTTCACTTTCAATATATTTCGAAACTTTAAATATTTCACATTTCAAACAGTTCATATATTTATATAAGAATATAAGATTCGCTTTAAAACCATTTCGTATTCAAATTAGAATATACTTCAAATTAAACATCCGTATTAAGTAGTTTACTTAATTTCTGGAACAATTCCAATTCAATAAGCTTAGATTAACATTCGGATTTCAAGAATTCATTCAAGTATTACATTCCAAATCAATTTCAGTTCAAATCCTATTCAAATCAATTTTGTCTTCAAATTTAATTCAATAGTTTCAATTTAGTCCAATCCACAAATTTCTTTGAATTTCAATTAAATTCCAAATTAATTAAATCTCAATTTCAAATAAATTTTCAATTCCAAACTCAAACTTGAAATATCATTTCATATAAATTTTCTTAGAAATATTCAGAGTTCGATTAAAAGTCCAATCTTTTAAAAACAAATCAACTTTCGAAAATTTTCGCCGTATTTCAATTTTTTTTCTTAAAAAAATCTAAACTTCGAATAATTAAACAATTTCATTTACTAAGTTTAAATTCCAACATCTCGAGCTTCAATTCAAATTAATTCAATTTCCATAAATTGGATTTTTATTCTTAAAATCAATTCATTTAAATAATTTCAAAACAACTTTTAAAATCATTTAATTTAACCAACCCGGTGTCCGTATATAATTTTCTAACCTACGGCCAAGTGATTATTTATTTCGATTAAATGTCAGGGATGAATATATATTACTTAAACCAAATCACAGTGTCATATGTATGTATAACAGGATATATATAAGCAAATAAACATCCAACCATCTAAATATCAACCAATAGCATCCATCGAAATACATCATCCAATAGTCAATACAATTCACGGCAATATCATAGTTATCAATATCGGGAAATTTGATTTTAATTAAATCCTAATTTCAATTTACTGTCAATTTAAATTTTCAACGGTGAATTCACACGACAATCTATATGACAATTAAATTTTTATCAAACAACGACAAATAAATTCATATCACTTCATAATGTCAAATTTAACTATCATAAATTATTTTAGTCAATTGTGAGCGTATAAACACTCACCTTGATTTTCTGTTGTCGCCGAGACGTTCCGGTTTGGAACTAAAACTGGACGACGCCCAACTTTAGCCCAAATTTACACTGTCTCCAAATCCATCCAAACCAGTTTCATTTCGAAGCTCTCGTCATTACGATCGCAACGCAAAAAATTTCGTTCCAATCGGACCTCGTATGAAAAAGTTATGCTATTTTAAAGTTTACACGAATTTAAATAAACAATTTCAGCTTTTAATTTAAATTTCAAACCCTAGCTTCAGATCTGGCCGTTCGTTTCTGCATCTTCAGAACTGTGCCGCACCTTCCCATCATCTTCTTCAACGTGAAAACACGTTCACCAAAACCCATTAGCCGCCATCTTCAAGCAATTTTCACGACCACACCGAGCAGCTTGAAGACGATCAGGGACCACCACCACGCGCGCCACCACACGAGCCACCAACGCCTGGAATAGCTTGAAGCTCGGCTGCTCCTTTGGCCTCGAAATGTGTGAAAAACGCAGCAGCTTCGAGCTCGATTTCTCGTTGATCCGTTGCTCCGTTTTCGATCATCTCCGTATGGATTTGAAGCTCTCGCAATGCTCTACAAGTTTGTAGTTGACAACTTCCTCTAATTCCTTACGGATTGAGAGAGATTAAAGGAAGAAAGAAGATGAAATTCTGGCCATTGGCTGTAAATGTGGCGGCTACAAAGAGAAACCCTAGTTCTTTTACAAAATGAAATAAGTGAGGGGCTTTTATAGAAAAATACGCGACACTATTCATCCGAAATTTTCCGAACTCCAAACGAAGCGTGCCGACTGGCGTTTCTAAGGTTTACCCCACGTTCTGAACGCAATGGAATATGTTTCGGAGGCTAATTCAGTCATCTGTGCGAGTTACGGAGAAAAACGATCAGTTTTAAATTAAACCGATTTAAACCGATTTCGATGCGTTTTGGCTTGCCCCGGACAAACGGTAAATCCAATTGACACGAAATTCGAAACCATATAATAATATCACATTATGGATCCGATGAAACTAGTTTCGTCGAAATCCGAGACTTTTTGAAAAATGACTATTTTCTCTCGCCGAATTAATATTAAAACAATTCGATGCGTTTCGAGCTGCCACGGTCAAACGATAACTCCGATTGGTACGAAAATTGAAATCCGACAATAACAAACTATTACGGATCCAATGGAACTAGTTTCGTTCAATTCTGAGACTGTTCGAAAAATGGCTATTTTCAGTCAATAATTAAATATTAAAAATATTCAATTTTTACAAATTAACTTTAAATTTAATTTTAAAAGTTCTATAACATTACTATAACTCCAATATGATAAGATAAAATTTTGCAAATCATTTTCAATCATATTCACTCGATTTACAATTATTTTTGAAATTTAACTTATTAAATTATCGATTTAATTGTCTAATTAAATCCAATATTCGAAAAATAAATTATTCGACTGTTTAATTTTTATATAAAATTCACAATTTAAATTATTAACTTTTAAATCAAATTTCAATTGTTCACAAATCCCATTTTTAATTTCACAGTAATTAACAATCTTCTACAATGCAGTTTTCCATTATAAATCCAATATAAAAGATTATATTAGATTCAGCGTTCAATTTTATTGTAATTCAAATTCAAGTTACTTAATTCCAAATAAATTCTTTTATTTCGATTTACACTTTCATTATTGAATCAACCATTTACTTATACATTATTATCAATAGTTTATAATTCATTTACTTTCATTTTCTTCAGCTATCATCTTATTTAAATTCACAGTAATATTAAATTACATTCATTTACGTTGATTTCCATATTATAACTTCAATATTAAATGTAACATTTTATTTATTTCGTTGTTTACAATCAAATTCAATTCAATTCAATTACTTGTTACATTCAAATTTAAATCTTTACTTACGTTCAATTACAAGTTAACATCTTTATTTAATTTACAAATAAGTTATTTCAGAATTCAGTTTTGTATTTTAACTTGTAATTCACATTTAACAACACAAAATTTTATTTCCTTCGGATTTTTATCCAAAATTTTCATTTTAATTCGTATTTTTAAAGTGTTAAAAATACGGGTCGTTACATTCTCCCCCACTTAAAACTTTTCGTCCTCGAAAAGGAACGGAGAAGGGGAAACCATCATTTAGATATAATTCATTCAAAATATTCTACTTATTTTTGCAAAATTTAGTTATAAGATTTTTTTTTTTAAATCTCAAAAATTTCTAACTCCCGGATTTTTGAAAAATTTCGGCAGCACCTCCTTTGCGCGGCTAGGACCGAAAAATTTCACAGTGGTAATAATTGCATGATATACATCTCATTACGAAAATGAGGCATCCCAAAACATGGGGAACACAATAATATACCACAACATAAACCGTAATCCGAGAACGTACCTTTTATTAAGCGTTTATTAGCATTTTAACTTGCATTTTGCATTTAACGAAGAAGCGAGCTCCACAAGCGAAGCGCAACCCCTTTGCTACCTACTAAAATGCTCAATAACCAAGTTAGAACCGTGCATATAAAGATAGATCGATATACTTAGCATAAACAACATACATATAACATGTTTAGCTCCAAAACTAAAATTCCAATTCCAGAATAGCAAACAAATCTTAGTTTTTGGTCACCTAAACGATAAAATTTTAAAATGGAATCTGAATAAAAGTTGTTGCATTTGTTTCAGGCTTTCCATAATGTCCAAAATCATTGAATTCGGACCTTCCGTTCAAAAGTTACGACCGTTTTACTAAAATGATACGCTTCAGCCCCGTGCAATTTAGCGCAGGCCTGAAATGTAATTTCAGATTTTCGACCTCCTAAATGACAGAAATAAGAAAAGCTTATGAAACGAAAGTTGGAGCTTAGGCTCTAAGCTTTCTAGGAAGTGCAAGATCGTCAAAATCTGATACACCAGTAAAAAGTTATGGTGAAAATACTAAGGGTATGTGCTTCAGATTTTTACTTCGCCCAGGCCAGCGACTAATATTGGTGTTTTAAGCCTAGTGGATGAAGGTATTTATCAAAACATTCTAAACAAAAGATGTAGCACAGTTTCTAGGCTTTCCGAAAAGTCTAAGATCGTCTAATTTCATCTAGCCATTTAAAAGTTATGGTTGTTTTCGTTTCAGCATATATTGGACAATTTTGGATTTTTTTCAAATTATTATTTCAAAGTACAAACCATCAACTTCAAATTTTCTAAAGAAACAATCATAAACACAAAGTCATTTATTTTCTTATATATCCATGAAATAAGTTTACATTTGATTTGTTTCCGATTTATTCAAGTTTGTTTCATTCATAATTTAAATTCAAGTCAATTTGCTTCAATTTAATTTGAATTCAATTATATTTAATTTCCCTATGCTTCAAATTTGAATTTAATTATTTTAAAATTTTATTCCGTTTATTCAATTCCATTAACACTAATGAATTCTATTTAATCAATTATCATCCATCTAACAACCAATGCATATCAAACATTAACATCCATCCAAATCTATAATAAATCAATTATACATTTCCAAGTCAAAATTTTAATTTCATACACTTCCAAGTTTATTGACATTTAGTTTTATTCAAATTTAATTAGTTTCCATTTACTAATTCTATATTTAATTAATTTTAAATTTAATTCATTTTACAACTTAAATTTCCTTTATATTTACAACTATCAATAGATCTTCACATTTTATTATTCACTCTCACATTGGTATATTATTCCTCTACTTATCCTTATTAGCATTTTAAACTTTTTAAGTATTTGGTAAGTTTTTGTTATGCAAATAGAATGTAGTTAAACAACATACAACCTCTTTTCATTCAAAGTTGAATTTTTAATTAATTAATTCTTAAGTAATTACTTAAATTTCACTATAATTTAATTTCACATTTACATTCACATATAGTATTTCCATTTTATATTAACATAATGGTGAATCACCTTTAAATGTTAATTTAAATTCCAATTATTTACTAACAATTTTATTTATATTTGCAAACCATTAATTAAATTCATATTTCATTATTCAAACCTAAACTTGTATATTATCCAATTAACAATTCATATAACATTTTTGAACTTCTTAAATATTTTGGTAAGTTATATTTATGCTATAGAATGAAATTTAATACTATGCGAGTTTTACAGTTTCAATTTTATTTTAAATTCATAATTTCCTAATTCTAAGGATTTCTACTTCCATTGATATTTTCACTTAGCTCTTAGGTTCATTTCTCATTTCACAATTCAGAAGTTCCGTAATGATTCAAGTATTTGTTTATCTCAATAGTTTAAAGTCATTAAATATTAAAGAACTTAAGAATTCCATCTCCGGTTTCATTTCAAATCAAGTTTGAAATAATATATACTTATATTAATGTGTATCAAGTCATACTATAGAGAATACAAAATAAAATTCAATTTTAATCAAAACAGGGTTTAGAAAAAGCTATTAAGTGATCTCCCCCACTTGGACTCTCGAAAATAAACGTCGATGATGCGTGCACTCATCACCGAAATCATTCTCTAGTGTCAAGTGGGGAGTACAACACTTACTTCACTTGAAAATCCTTTGAAAACAATTTCTAATCGAATATACTATCATATAATACTTATATTATACATTTCAAATTTTTGTTAATTAAATTTTCAAAACACCGGAATTTAAATTCTCCATCTTAATTTAAATTCATTTTTTTATTTTATTTTATTTACCATTTATATTCATTGTCAATCATATTTACCAGTTTCATTTCTTAAAATCATTCAATAGTCAATAGTTAGAAATATTGGCTAATCAACAATAAACGATGATAATCTAATATTATCATCTCCTAACAACCAATACAATCAAAATTTATAAATTTTCAAGATAATTCTTTTATATATAAAATATAATCTAAAACAATATTATGTCAATCTGTCCTATTCGAGTGTTTAAAAATTCCTATCGATGCCTTGGCGTCCCAAGTACCGACCAGAATTCATAAATACTCAACAGAACAAATTAACACAATACAAAATCATTTTTATATCAAAATTACAAATACGCTCTCTCATATACCCTCAAACTCATTCATAAGGTTTAACCCTATTTCAATGAGTTATTCCCCACTAGAGCCAAGGTAATCTAAACCAAAGCTCTGATACCAACTGTAACGACCCGCCATTTTTGACCATTCAAGTCGACAATAATCCACACATGTCCAACTCAAACCGTTCAAAAAGGCAGATGGTTATTGGGGTTAAATAAGAAAAGGAAAGAAAGAAAAGAAGCAAACTCAGAATCTTGCAGCGGAAGGAACAAGATATAATAATAAAATAACAGTTCATGAAGCTGTTAAATAAATAAATTTGATTATTATTATACATCATAAATCAGAGTTACATACATATCAGAGATAATACAATAATGCAGCGGAAAAATAATATGGTAGTAGAATACAAATGATGTAATACCAAACTCCGTCTTCGTCCTCCAAAATAGATCTTCAACCTTATCTGAAATGCTCAGGCTGACCCGAGCGTAATGAAAAGACAAAACACTCGAGTCAGGACTAAAATATCTCATGTAAGTCAAATCGAATAAGAAAATATGAGTGTGACGGCGTCAAAGATGTTTACGGGGTTTGACATCTCCTATCCAGTGTCAACGTGAGTGCAATAACTTAAGAGATGTTACGGGATTTTTCATCTCTCAAGGATCCGTTAAACTATCTACTATGTAGTACAATACGCTATTATAATATGTCCACATTAAAGTAAAAGTATTAAAATAGCGTTAAGCCATGGCCCATTCCACCCTTAACACAGTTTATATTCCCAAGAGCATATACAAGACCGTAGTTTCCCCAAAACCGGAAGTCACCAGAGGCAATCCATATACTAAAGGTACAAACCAAAACGTAGTGGTCGCGAATAGGATAATCAGTATGATAAGGTACATGAGGCGATACCAACTAGGGTACTAGTAGTTGCCTGATCCGGACTGATGTTGGGCATAGCAGCTACTACCCCAACACCGCGAAACAACACTCCCAAATCGCGGGGTGCACCCAAATCGAATCACAAAAGTAATAGACATGGTATCGAAGGAGTGTGTCCGCTAGAGATGGCGATCCTCAATGGCCCGGCGCGGCTCCTGTTTTAGTCATGTCAGGGGTCATCCAATATCGTTCTCTTTCTTCAGTCAACGCGTTCACCAAACCATCCACTTCGTTCTGGATCAACACTCCGCGTATACTAGTTATTAAAGTGGTTTTCGGTATCGACAGAGAGTATGTCCATATCCGATCCCGGTCTCTTTAATAACTACGTATTATTACACCGGTGGCTCTTTTATATTTCAAATCGATTCATAATTGATATCAAAATATCATATTCGCTTCAAAATCAAATCCATTTCAAAATCATCATATCTACTCAAATATACGATTTCATTTCAAAATCATTTTTCGCCTCAATATCTCATTTCGATTTCAAAATCAATTTTCGCCTCAATATCTCATTGCGATTTCAAAATCATTTTTCGCCTCAAAATCTCATTTCGATTTCAAAATCATTTTTCGCCTCAAAATCTCACAAAACGATTCACATAAACTCGAATTCCAAAATTTAAAATTTAATCAAATTTCAAATCATCAATTTCAACTCGATTCAGCTTCTCAATAAACCATTTCAAATTATCAATTTCAAATACATATTTGAACCACAAAATAAGCCATTTCACTTTCAATATATTTCGAAACTTTAAATATTTCATATTTCAAACAGTTCATATATTTATATAAGAATATAAGATTCGCTTTAAAACCATTTCGTATTCAAATTAGAATATACTTCAAATTAAACATCCGTATTAAGTAGTTTACTTAATTTCTGGAACAATTCCAATTCAATAAACTTAGATTAACATTCGGATTTCAAGAATTCATTCAAGTATTACATTCCAAATCAATTTCAGTTCAAATCCTATTCAAATCAATTTTGTCTTCAAATTTAATTCAATAGTTTCAATTTAGTCCAATCCACAAATTTCTTTGAATTTCAATTAAATTCCAAATTAATTAAATCTCAATTTCAAATAAATTTTCAATTCCAAACTCAAACTTGAAATATCATTTCATATAAATTTTCTTAGAAATATTCAGAGTTCGATTAAAAGTCCAATCTTTTAAAAACAAATCAACTTTCGAAAATTTTCGCCGTATTTCAATTTTTTTTCTTAAAAAAATCTAAACTTCGAATAATTAAACAATTTCATTTACTAAGTTTAAATTCCAACATCTCGAGCTTCAATTCAAATTAATTCAATTTCCATAAATTGGATTTTTATTCTTAAAATCAATTCATTTAAATAATTTCAAAACAACTTTTAAAATCATTTAATTTAACCAACCCGGTGTCCGTATATAATTTTCTAACCTACGGCCAAGTGATTATTTATTTCGATTAAATGTCAGGGATGAATATATATTACTTAAACCAAATCACAGTGTCATATGTATGTATAACAGGATATATATAAGCAAATAAACATCCAACCATCTAAATATCAACCAATAGCATCCATCGAAATACATCATCCAATAGTCAATACAATTCACGGCAATATCATAGTTATCAATATCGGGAAATTTGATTTTAATTAAATCCTAATTTCAATTTACTGTCAATTTAAATTTTCAACGGTGAATTCACACGACAATCTATATGACAATTAAATTTTTATCAAACAACGACAAATAAATTCATATCACTTCATAATGTCAAATTTAACTACCATAAATTATTTTAGTCAATTGTGAGCGTATAAACACTCACCTTGATTTTCTGTTGTCGCCGAGACGTTCCGGTTTGGAACTAAAACTGGACGACGCCCAACTTTAGCCCAAATTTACACTGTCTCCAAATCCATCCAAACCAGTTTCATTTCGAAGCTCTCGTCATTACGATCGCAACGCAAAAAGTTTCGTTCCAATCGGACCTCGTATGAAAAAGTTATGCTATTTTAAAGTTTACACGAATTTAAATAAACAATTTCAGCTTTTAATTTAAATTTCAAACCCTAGCTTCAGATCTGGCCGTTCGTTTCTGCATCTTCAGATCTGGGCCACACCTTCCCATCATCTTCTTCAACGTGAAAACACGTTCACCAAAACCCATTAGCCGCCATCTTCAAGCAATTTTCACGACCACACCGAGCAGCTTGAAGACGATCAGGGACCACCACCACACGAGCCACCAACGCCTGGAATAGCTTGAAGCTCGGCTGCTCCTTTGGTCTCGAAATGTGTGAAAAACGCAGCAGCTTCGAGCTCGATTTCCCGTTGATCCGTTGCTCCGTTTTCGATCATCTCCGTATGGATTTGAAGCTCTCGCAATGCTCTACAAGTTTGTAGTTGACAACTTCCTCTAATTCCTTACGGATTGAGAGAGATTAAGGGAAGAAAGAAGATGAAATTCTGGCCATTGGCTGTAAATGTGGCGGCTACAAAGAGAAACCCTAGTTCTTTTACAAAATGAAATAAGTGAGGGGGTTTTATAGAAAAATACACGACACTATTCATCCGAAATTTTCCGAACTCCAAACGAAGCGTGCCGGCTGGCATTTCTAAGGTATACCCCATGTTCCGAACGCAATGGAATATGTTTCGGAGGCTAATTCGGTCTTCCGTGCGAGTTATGGAGAAAAACGATCAGTTTTAAATTAAACCGATTTAAACCGATTTCGATGCGTTTTGGCTTGCCCCGGACAAACGGTAAATCCAATTGACACGAAATTCGAAACCATATAATAATATCACATTATGGATCCGATGAAACTAGTTTCGTCGAAATCCGAGACTTTTTGAAAAATGACTATTTTCTCTCGCCGAATTAATATTAAAACAATTCGATGCGTTTCGAGCTGCCACGGTCAAACGATAACTCCGATTGGTACGAAAATTGAAATCCAACAATAAAAAAATATTACGGATCCAATGGAACTGGTTTCGTTCAATTCTGAGACTGTTCGAAAAATGGCTATTTTCAGTCAATAATTAAATATTAAAAATATTCAATTTTCACAAATTAACTTTAAATTTAATTTTAAAAGTTCTATAACATTACTATAACTCCAATATGATAAGATAAAATTTTGCAAATCATTTTCAATCATATTCACTTGATTTACAATTATTTTTGAAATTTAACTTATTAAATTATCGATTTAATTGTCTAATTAAATCCAATATTCGAAAAATAAATTATTCGACTGTTTAATTTTTATATAAAATTCCCAATTTAAATTATTAACTTTTAAATCAAATTTCAAATGTTCACAAATTCCATTTTTAATTTCACAGTAATTAACAATCTTCTACAATGCAGTTTTCCATTATAAATCCAATATAAAAGATTATATTAGATTCAGCGTTCAATTTTATTGTAATTCAAATTCAAGTTACTTAATTCCAAATGAATTCTTTTATTTCGATTTACACTTTCATTATTGAATCAACCATTTACTTATACATTATTATCAATAGTTTATAATTCATTTACTTTCATTTTCTTCAGCTATCATCTTATTTAAATTCACAGTAATATTAAATTACATTCATTTACGTTGATTTCCATATTATAACTTCAATATTAAATGTAACATTTTATTTATTTCGTTGTTTACAATCAAATTCAATTCAATTCAATTACTTGTTACATTCAAATTTAAATCTTTACTTACGTTCAATTACAAGTTAACATCTTTATTTAATTTACAAATTAGTTATTTCAGAATTCAGTTTTGTATTTTAACTTGTAATTCACATTTAACAACACAAAATTTTATTTCCTTTGGATTTTTATCCAAAATTTTCATTTTAATTCGTATTTTTAAAGTGTTAAAAATACGGGTCGTTATAGGACGACAATCGGATGCTGGGCAATCCAGTGGCTCGCATCGGGACGGCGTTTATATGTCTTCCGATCAGTTTTTGGAGTTATTTAGGAGCACTCAGCCTCCAGCTCCTATTCGTGCATCTCCTCCACGCAAGTCTGCCTTTGCACGCCTGTGCAGTGATTTTTCTCATCTTGGTGGAAAGCCATTCAAAGGCTCTGAGTCCGTTCTTGAGGTCCAAGCTTGGATTCGCACATGCGAGCGTATCTTCTCTCGCATGGATCTTTCTGACCACGATCGAGTTCTTGTAACTTCTAGCTTATTGCAAGAGCGTGCCCTTGATTGGTGCGAGCTTCTTATAGCCGAACTTGATGAGTCTGCTCTTTCTTGGACTCAGTTCCGGGAACGATTCGAACTCAAATTCGTTCCTGAATCTAAGAAGGTTTTATTAGCCCGTCACTTCCTTGAGTTGAAGCAAGGGAAGTTCTCCGTTTCTAAATATGTTGCATCATTCGAGGCCTTATCTAAGTATGGTCTTGAATTCATTAGCACTTCTTATAAGAAGGATATGAAGTTTGTCTCTGGTCTTAAGAAATATCTTAAGAAGTCCTTAATGCTCCAGCTTAAGCTTTCTTTTGAGGAGTTGGTTGATTCGGCACTTCATCTCGAGGCCATCGAGAAGAAGTGTGATAGTGGTGATGATGTTGAGGTTCACAAGAACCCCAATAAGAAGAAGTTTCCATTTATAAGCAGGGATTTCTCCCTTCTAAGAAGAAGAAGCCCGTTGAATCGGGTTCTAACTCTCAATCTGCTGGAACACCTTCCATTCGGAAGTGTTTCAACTGTGGTTCTCCTGACCATATGATTCGAGCTTGTCCTAAGCCTCTCTTCTGTCATTATTGCAAGAAGGAAGGTCACCGTGTTTCCACTTACCCTACTGCTCCTGCTAGTGCCAAGTCTGGCAAGCTTTATGTTGCTAAGGCTTCTGGAGGTCCTTCTCAGCCCGGAGGTATATCTCCATCTATTTTGGAAGGTTCTATTTTATTTCATGACCATAATATTCGAGTTCTTTTCGATACGGGTGCTTCGCATTCTTTCGTACAGAAAAAGCTCGTCGATGAATTTTCTTTGGATGTTTCTTGTATGGTTACTTCGTTGAGGATTGCGAATCCTATTGGGGGATCCATAACCCTTAGCATGCTTTGTGATGATGTTGAGATTGTTTTATGTGGCTTTTCTTTTCGTGCGAATCTGCACGTTATTTCTTATTTGGGATTTGATATGATTTTGGGTATGGACTGGCTAGTGAGATATGATGCCAGGATTATTTGTTCTGGAAGAATTTTATATCTTCGTCATCCAGATTCGTCTTCTCAACTATCACTTGTTCTTCGGAATGTGGATAATTCCGAAATGGCCTTATATTCTCTTGATTCACAAGATGACGATGATGATATGTCTCGTATTCCTATTGTTTGTGATTTCTCTGATATTTTTGAGCCGGTTTCGGGTTTGCACCCAAGCGGGCGATCGAGTTCTGCATTGATCTCATTCCAGGTGCACAACCAGTTGGCCGTCCTCCCATGAGGATGTCTACAAAAGAAAATGAGGAACTCAAGATGCAGCTTTTTGAGCTTGAGTCCAAGCAGTTGATTCAGTCCAGTTTTTCACTATGGGGTACCGCGGTCGTCTTCATGAAGAAGTCCGATGGAACTCTTAGGCTCTGCATCGATTATCGCAAGCTTAACGAGTTGACCATCAAGAATAGGTATCCTTTGCCGAGGATCGATGATATGTTCGATCTATTGAGTGGCGCTAAGGTCTTCTCTCAGCTCGACCTTGCCACAGGTTTTCATCAGCTCCGAGTCGCGGAAGATAGCATACCTCTTACAGCTTTCCGCACTCGATATGGTTCTTTCAAGTGGCTCATTATGCCGTTCGGTTTAACGAACGCTCCTGCTTTCTTTGTTGATCTTATGAATCGAGTATTCCGGGAATATCTCAATAATTTCGTCCTTGTGTTCATTGACGACATTCTTGTTTATTCTAAGTCTGAAGCCGAGCATGCTACTCACTTGAGAATTGTCTTGAGTACTCTTCGTCACCATCAGCTTAAAGCCAAATTCTCCAAGTGCCATTTTTGGGAGAATAAGGTTAAGTTCTTAGGCCATGTTGTATCTTCCGACGGCATTTCGGTCGATCCTTCAAAGATCGAAGCTATCCAGAATTGGAAGAGGCCTGAGAATGTTCATGAGATTCGTAGTTTCTTTGGATTGGCGGGTTATTACCGTCGGTTCATTAAGGATTTTTCCCGTGTTGTGCTTCCTCTCACCAGCCTTACTCGGAAAGGCATTCGTTATATTTGGTCCGATAAGTGTGAAGCTTCCTTTCAGACATTAAAGTAACTTCTCACTAATGCTCCTATTCTTGTGGTTCCCAAAGGGAATCATGATCTTGTTGTCTACACCGATGCTTGTGGTAGTGGTCTCGGTGTCGTGCTTATGCAGAAGGATCGGGTAGTTGCTTATGCTTCTAGGCAGCTGCGCCCGAATGAGGTTCGCTATGCCACTCATGATCTTGAGTTAGCCGCCATTGTCTTCGCCTTGAAGATTTGGCAACACTATTTATTAGGTGAGTGCTTCATTCTCTATACCGATCATAAATCCTTGAAGTATTTGTTCACCCAGAAGGAACTCAATATGAGGCAACAACGTTGGCTCGAGTTTCTTGCCTCCTATGACTTCGATATCCAATATACCCCTGGTAAGGGTAATCGTGTTGCTGATGCGCTTAGTCGTAGACATTCGGCTGTCGTTTCTTTGATGCTTGCCGAATGGGATATTCTTGAGACTCTATCTTTTTGTGATATTCGTGATCGAGCTCCATCCTCTGATTCTTCGCTTGTATTATTCAGCTTGGAAGGTCGACCCACTTTATTGGATCATATTGCCGATGCTCAACGGCGTGATCCTGATCTTGTGCATCTTATTCAACTTTGTGAGACTGAACCCCGTGATGAGGCGTTGCGGGATTTCAGCATTGATTTTCATGGGTGTCTTCGCAAGAAGAACCGTCTTGTTGTGCCTTCTGATTCTGCACTTAGGCATGTCATTCTTGATGAATGTCATCGTTCTAAGTATACCATTCATCATGGCAGTAGTAAGATGTATGCCGACATGCATTGCTTTTATTATTGGGAAGGCATGAAGCGTGATGTGGCGAGTTATGTGAGTAATTGCATGACTTGTCAACATATTAAAGCCGAACATCAGCGCCCTTCTGGTCTCCTTCAGCCTCTAGAGATTCCATTGTGGAAATGGGATCAGATTTCGATGGATTTCATTGGTGGCCTACCTCGTACGAGATCGGGCCATTCTAGCATTTGGGTTATTGTTGATCACCTCACCAAATCAGCTCATTTTGTTCCTATTAAATCTAATAGGACTGCTTCTCTTTTGGCTAAGTTATTTATCAAGGAAATCGTGAGACTTCACGGTGTTCCTAGTTCGATTATGAGTGACTGTGATCCCTTATTCACTAGTCATTTCTGGCAGAGTCTTCAGCAAGCTTTGGGAACAAAGCTTAATTTCAGCACAGCTTATCATCCACAGTCTGATGGACAGACTGAACGGGTGAATCGTATCTTAGAGGATCTCCTCCGTATTTGTATTCTAGATTTCGGAGGTAGTTGGGAGGATCATCTACCCCTTGTAGAGTTCTCCTACAACAATAGTTTTCAGTCCAGTATTGGTATGGCTCCTTTCGAAGCCTTATATGGAAGGCCATGTCGATCACCTTCTTGTTGGTTGGAATCTGGGAGAAGCTTATTCATGGCCCCGATTTTGTTCATGATTCTTCTGAGAAGATTGTTCTTATTCGTCAGAGAATGAAAGAGGCACAGAGCTGCCAGAAATCCTACGCGGACAACCGTAGGAAGCCTCTCGAGTTCTCGGTTGATGATCTCGTCTTTATTCGTGTTTCTCCTTTGAAAGGGGTTATTCCCTTCAGTGTGACAAGGAAATTGGCTCCTCGCTTTGTAGGACCATTTCCTATTACTGAACGTATTGGCCCGGTGGCTTATAGAGTTTCACTTCCAGCTCATCTATCCGGAGTTCACAACGTGTTTCACGTCTCTCAGCTTCGGAAGTGTCCTTGAGAATCGGATTCTGTTATCGACTCTCCTGATATGCAAGAGCTTGAGATCTCACTAGACTTATCTATTGTACAGCAGCCTATTCGCGTACTTGCCTCGGAGGCAAGGTTTTAAATATCGGATTTCGGTCACGTTTCGTCTCGGAATTTTTACACAAGTTATCTCGTATCGGGGGAGATCTCGGACAAGATGAGTACGTATCGGGTGTACATCTCGGATTGACAATCTCGGGTCTTATAATGCATCTCGGGAATATCTCGGATGTACTTATGTGTGTAAAATTGATGTGTCAAAAATTTATTTAACAGATATAACTTTCTTAGTAAAAATAAAAATGGTAAAATACTTGATTTACATGGAAAAAGGAATATTTTTAGAAGAATGGTAGCTTGATTAGCTTAATTGATTTGGTAATGATTGAATAATATTCTTTTATTGGAACATAATAAAGAAGTGAAACCTTTCGCTATGACTCATTAAGATAAAAAGTAAAGAATATGCTCAAGAAGTTGGTAATTTATAATTTGATTGACTAGTTTCTTTTGAATCAATATGAAAATAAAAAATATTGTGGAAAATAAGAAAAATGTATAATTTCGGATGAGATCTCGGATTGAGATTTTGATCCATATTTCGGGTGAGATTTGAATATCTCGGATGAGATGAGTGTCGAGGGAGATATGGATGAGATTTGATGTCTCGTCTCGTTTAAGTGTGAAAAGGAGATCTCGGAGGAGATCTCGGGCGATATATAGGAGATTTAAAACCATGCTTGGAGGTGAGACACCTTCGAAACAAGGACGTGCCGCTCATTAAATTTCAATGGTCCACTAATCCCAATGACTGTACTTGGGAAACCAGAGAGTTTATCGAGCGATCCTATCCAGGTTTTCTATCTTCGCTTAGCAATGGTGAGAATATCTCTTTATCTCAAGCTTATTTTTTTTCTTTTCTTGTGGGTGATATAAGTATGTAGTTGTTACAAATTCTTCTCTAGGAATTGCGTGGGCGCAATTTTGTTAAGGAGGGGTGATCTATAACAACCCGCATATTTTATGATTTTATATTTAAATATTTTATTTAAATATAACGTCGTTAGTCGGATTAAAGTCCGAAAAGCTACTTTTTGCAACATTTGAATTAGGACTCGGGACTACTTCCATTGAGTCCAAAATGGCGTTTGCGACTTTTTTTAGTATAAGCTCCGATGTGTTTGGAGTAAGTTGAATTTTGCTATTTTCTGTTGGGCTTTTGGGTTTGGGTTTCACTCAACTCATCTTATACTCTAACTCTTTAACTCTTTATCCATTCACTCTCCAAACATTTTTGCTCAGTTGAAAATGGGGGAAGAGAAAAATAATTAGAAATTTCCAAACCCTAGTTTCCTTTTGCAAACTCAATTCTTGCTCCAAATTCAAGAGAAGCTTAGGTAAGCATCCTCTTCTCCTTCTCCATCTCAATTCCTCTTCGATTTCTGAAATTTCCTAAACTCTAATTTAGGAAATACTTGTTTTGATCTTAGATTGAAGCTTGTAGAGTTAAAGTGAAGAGTGGTTGATCTTTTCCTTGTGTTTGAGCTTCTTATCATTTGTTTTCGTGTAAAAAGGTGAGTTTTTGGACTCACATCTTTGTATATTTCTATCATTGTTGTTAGGTATGAATTCCTAACATATATTCATGTTCAATTGCTTTTGATGTGGATTGATTTGGTGAATATTCAAATTTTTGTGTTTTGGTCCAATTTTATGAAAATTCTCATATGGATGTTTGGACATTGATGTTTAGGGTGTATCGAAGAGCCTATAAGGCCGAGTTGTCGTTTGGTGTAAATCCTTGGTCGTCATTGCTCGATCGATCGCTCCCGAATCGTTTTGGCCATCATGGTCTAGGCAAATTGTTGACCAGACCAGGCCTTCAGACGTCTGAAATGCAAGTTCAGACGTCTGGTTTGGAACCTGGAGCAAAAGAAAATTCGGCAGAGATTTATAAAAATGGCAGAAAACAGATTCAAACGTCTGAAATAACCTTTCAGACGTTTGAAACACCTTGTCAGACGTCTGAACCACCCTTTCAGACGTCTGAACCACCCTGTCAAACGTCTGAAGCCACCCTCCAGATGTATGGATGGTTTCTGAATTTCCAGAACCTAAATCGAGACTTCTGGATTGACCCCTAGACGTCTGGAATTGCCTATTTTTGCCTATTTGCCTATTTTTGACTGAAATTCCATTTGTTTATCAATTTTAGTTGCTCCAATTAGTTGTTATTGCATTCTTTGACTTTGATGATTATTTTTAGATTTCGTACATGGGTTTTTATAAATGATCTTTTTAATTGTATTGAAAGATCGTTTCCCCAATTTATAATTTCTATTTAAAACACACACACAATTTTGCACTTCGAGCGAAGAGGGAGGAGAATCAAATGATTAAATAAAACGCGTGCTATGAACACGTGCGTTTATCTTTTCAGTTAATTCCTAATCTATTCGTTTGACCGTTTTGACCTTCGGGTCTGGTTTACCGATGAGATGAGGTGAACTTTGTACTGCTTTGAGTGTGAAATTGACTAACGGTTAGTGAACCGTTTAGTGCGAACATGGGGTATGAGACTCACGTTAACATTTTTCGGGTTCCCTTCTGAGAGTTGTGACACATTCCGCCGGATAGTGGTGTCCAGTACCACCACTACGGTTTGTTGCCTTCGGGCGTTGCCTTTTGGCATTGCCTTCGGGTGTTGCCTTTTGGCGTTGCCTTCGGGCGTTGCCTTTTGGTGTTGCCTTCGGGCGTATGGATCCTTGTTATAGTACTGAGCTCGAGCATCTTTTGTTTCTTTGACAATTATATTTCCCTAGTGTATCGCCTTTCGTGGTAGGTTCTTGAACCACACGATATATAGCGATTACCTTGTGGAAACTTGTGTTACCTTTGTTGGTATTTGTCATTTGCCTTTTGGCTTGTTTTGGGATATGTATGTCCTTGGTTTATTTGAGTTGCCTATGAGATGAGGCTTGTTTTGATTCATCTTATGTTAGATGATTTGGTTATCTCTTTTGGAGATATTTGTGGTACTTTATGACTTTGATTGTTCATTATCATTTAGTATATCTAACTGATTTGTTTAGCTAGACTGACCCGTGTATTTTATACTCGGGTCAGACCAAGATGTTTTAGGTTAGGTACGTTGGACTAGCCTATTTTGCTTCTGCATGGACTATTCCGCTAGCTCCTTTTTGTTATAGCTTTTTGTGTAGTCCTTTTTGTCTGTAACTCTGATATATACTTTATTGACTCGTCTGTATATTGTGATTTGATTTACCACTTGACATGTATCATTTTGTAAACTCTGTAATGTATCTGTATATGTGTAAATGTATGTGATGATCTACTGTTCTGTGATGTGTATTACATTCGAGTTGTTATATTTTATTCTGATAGATCCTTTAGCCACCTATGGCTTTGTATTAAGTATTTATTGGATATGTCGATCCATTTGAGAAAGAGTTCAAGGAGGTATGGCAATTTTCTGCGTATTCAATAGATAATTAAGACAAGGCTATAAACGGTCGCTCCTAACCAGCTCTATTCTACGCATTAGCAGACGGTGTTACCTTGTAATACTCTTTGCTAATGTGGGTCTCGGAGTGGGGCGTTTCATCTTTTGAACGAGGGTTAAAAATATTTGGGATATACGATAAGGTTTAAAACATTTCGATAGGATTTTATGAAATATTTTCATAAACAATTTTGAAAAGGGCATAAGTGGAAGAAGACATGGATTTCGACATCATTGTCGTAATTAAAAGTTTTTGGGAAAGTAAGGAAGACATAGACTATAAAACTGTTGTTATAATAAGTGATTTTCGAAAGAATGTCTTTATATAGTATACGGGATTCAAACTTACAAAAGTATGAAAAATCATCGAGCCAAACCTATGCTTTATTTTCCAATCATTTCAAAAATGAAAAAACCCTTTTACTCAAAAATCTTTAAGTTAGAAACTTTTGACCCAACCAAATTTAAACTAAGAATTTCAAAATTTTCTTGTTTTTCCAAAATAATAACTTCCCAAAAAAACTTTTAAATACCCATTCAAACTGTTTCAAAGATTTTTCCAAAATCTTTTGTCAAACTCTTTCACATGGGGTCGGATTCAGAAATGGACTTTACTTGTCCTTTCTTTTGACCTTCCCTTCTTCCCTACTCAATTTTAACCCATCTTCACCAAAAATCAAGTTATCGTCTTATGATGGTTAACATACACCGTCTTCATAATATACACCGTTTTGTGGAAAATTTCTCCACCCCTATGTAACTTGCTTCTGGATGTTAGCAAAATATAGGTTCTTACTTTCAATTTGTTTGGATGAAAATGTACATGTTCAATTGGCAATCCATCAAAATCTACAGTCATAAAGCAGCTTAGGTCTAACAAAGGAGTCAAGTACCATCCAGCCTTCGAAGTTCTTCTATATGTCATGTTCATGCTCTTCTCTGTCCAATCCTTATTGTACGTTCTCCACCTCATGGAGAAATCGGCTTAGGCGCATCGATTTAACTCAATTTATAGGCCTAACTCATAGTTTCCTTGACCATTCTTTCGAAATACGGTTGCAACTACTTCTATAGCCGAAATTTATAAAGTTTGGCATATAATATATATATATACATATACACACATACACTTATAATTATAGGTAAAAATACAAGTACGTTCTCTCAGCATATCCTAATTCCTATGATCGATTAACCAAAGCTCTGATACCAAATTTAACAACTTGCACCTTAATGGGCCCGAATTTCAACTAAATCGAAAGCCAAGTCTATTAGGGCATGGAACGTTGGTTTTGATAGCATGTAATAAACACAATATCAGAGTGTTATCAATATAAACTCACAGCGGAATAGAAAAATAAAATAGAATATATGTTCTGTCTAAGACTACTACTTTGGAATCAACAGTATTCCTTGGATATCAAATAGCCTTTTCAGTGTTGGGCATAAATAAGAGGACTTCACCATCTACCATTCCCGCCTTGCACTAGTAACCCATCCCGCTAAGTGTACCCTATAGGTTGCAATAAGGAGGGGGGGTCGAAACAATGTTTTGGTGACTAGAAAATTACACACTTTATCTATATCATTAATTTATGTCGATTAACTTCTATTTAATGTTATGTCTATTATTTACAGCTAATCCATTAAATCCTATGTGCGCATATGATGTGCCTAACTTCCTCTGAGGTATAACTAACTATATATGTGTCTATATACATATATATGTCTAAACATATACTACCCAAAAATCTCGGCCAGTTAATACTTCTTAAATAAGGGGAAGGCAGATCCAACGACCATTTAATACCTCAATCCCTGAAGCGAGCCCTCCGCAACGTAAATGCTAGTCAATTGGTCCAGCTACAAAGACTGATATTCCCTATATACGACTTTATAATTTATAATTTATAATTTAATTCCCATTTAATGCATCTTGAAGATTCCTCCAAGGGTTAACTATCCCACCTTTGACAAACAAATTACGTCTAACCAACTACTTTTAGGTTTGTGCATATCCCATATGGATTCTACACTAGTAGGAAATGAAATCCATGAGACCATAACCTAAGTCTTTGCTGTAGCTTGCTCGGGATTGCTGGTGGTCATAGCCAATATGTCAGCCCTACTACTAAATATCGGTCTGACAGGAATACTAACACAGCCCATCGACCTTCCTCAACTGACATCCCATTTAGACTAACCTAATGTAAGTTAAGGAAAATGCCCCTTTGGTTATTTAATACCTCGTATTAAAATTGAAGCAGATCCCATTTCCTTAAAAGTACTGGATCATTTGATACTTCGAATCCGAGATGAACCCTTGGTATATTTTCCTTACCAATCCGCAAACGCATATCCCTTCCCCATGGGTCTTATGGTTGGAGAAGTCTCACGCCAATGTAATTATATGCAATAGCTGGTAGCCTCTAGGCGAAGGGCAGACTTCTGTTGTGTAACTCTACTGACCTTGTACCCTTATGCACTAAAGCAAACTAACCATCCTAGTCTTAAATGTTGGGTTAGGCCTACTAATTCACGCTTGTTCTAATTGGATAATTAAGATTGTATAATTTCCCGCTATGAAAATTATATTACTTTCTAATATTTAATTCCTACCTTATACTCATATTTATTATATTCCATAAATATTAATTGTCTGTAATAAACGGTTATTATTATTTTAATCGAACAGTTTCTAATAACGTCTATGTATTCGTTCTAATTTAACCTATTATGACATATTAAACTCTTAATCAGTTTTCATTTAACTCCTTTGACTCTCTATTAACTACAAATTTATTGTCCATTAAATTTGTAGTCATTGTCTATAAATTTTGGAATTACTATTCCTTTCTTTTTCAACCTCCTAGTCTTATAATACTGCCCTATTAATAACTAATACAAATATCATCGTAAATATGTTATATATATTTTTATTTTCAATTGATAAGCGCGGTTATATATGTTTGTGTGTGTATTTGTATTGATAACCATCGATTCCTAAACCAGAACATTAATTTTCAAATTTTAATTTATTAGAGCTATCCATTCCAAAAAGGATTACCATTATAGTTTTCCATAAATTACCTAAAATGAGACTTTTGCTTCATTTGAAATTATATGTATTGAAATAGGCAATGCAAACTACGAAGAAGAGTATACATACTATACACATCTCTTTCCTTTTTGGTATATTCCTTGTTAATTCAAACGATGTAGTTTTTATACATGTTTTTAGAATTAGATAATTTATGGATATTATTTGAAAATAAATACAATTGAATTATACCCCACTCACAATAAATTGAAACATGGAAATTCACATTCTAAGTCAACTATAGCAACCAATTTACAACCTAATTATAAATCTAGAATAAATTTTACAAATTTACAAACATTCTATAAAAAAAATTTAGGACTGGTTTTAAAATTTCAGATTAGGTTGTACATACTATTCCAATTTCCTAACTTACGGAGCATGTAGGCAGTTTTTCAACTAAATATGCTCGTTTAAGCCTACAAATCAATATCTCTATTATAGACATACTAATTAAATAAAACTCAATAATATAAATTTTAATGTTATAAATAAATTATATAATTTTCCACCAACCTTTCAAGCTTTCCATATCTTTGAAATCTAAATCCATTCTTTTACTTGACTCCTTTTTCTAATAAAAAAGAATACGTATAATAAGGTAAATACCTACTATTAGAGTTATAGATATGAGAATATAGATTTGGGGTTAAGGAGAATATAAATTTATAACTATAGAAATTTATCTCTTTCTTTCGCAACATTGATTCACTTCTTCT
The DNA here is from genome assembly GCA_030737815.1 of Allium fistulosum. NCBI lineage: Eukaryota > Viridiplantae > Streptophyta > Magnoliopsida > Asparagales > Amaryllidaceae > Allium > Allium fistulosum. The sequence goes on along the minus strand of CM060906.1, from coordinate 97,415,116 downwards.
CTTCTTTATTTTATTTTCTGCCCTTATCTGATTTATGTGTGTGTATAATATTTTATAATTTTTAGAAATATTGGAGAGGGAAAAATGGCAAAGTTTCACTGCTTTGATTAGAAAATATGAGAAGAAAAGTGAGGGGATAGGCATGTATTTGTAGATGCTCGAATCAACCGTAGCCGTTAGATTAAAATAATTAAATCTGGACCGTTTGACCAAGGTTCAAACCCTAGTCGCAACCATGCAACTGGGGGTTCCAGCATTAATTAATTTTTATTTCCTTTTTTCGTTTTTTAATTATTTTCGTTCTAGAAACTTCAAACGCTAATAACTTCTTCGTTTGAGCTCCGATCATGAAACTTTAAATATGAAAGTTGCTCAAACAATCGCCACGAATGCAATGGTGCAAGTTTCATGGCCAACTTCTATCATTTTCTCAAATTCCATTTTGGAGCCTTATTAATTATTGTTAATATAATAGATGCTGCATTCTCCCGCCTTAAATGAATTTCATCCTCAAAATTCACCAAGGGTTATACGATGTAACATAACGTGCAACCAATCTAAGCATCCAATCAATTAGTGTATAACTAATTTTATAGCCATATGTGCACAAGTGCATGATGAAGCATGACATATAATGTAACACTCCTAATTTTTGATAACATTATTCAAAAGATTTAATTAGATAAATTAAATAGAATAATGTAAGAATTAGAATGATAAGGAGATTGAGATTTGAATACACAATAAGAAGGCCATGCTTAATTTATTGGGCTTATACAGATTTTACATATTAATTAATTTACAAAAGAAGGCCTATTAGAGAATAGCCACACCTATTAGGCACGTATCCTTTCATTTTTTCAACCATTTCATTTCTCAAAAACAAAACATAAACCTAAGGGAGCCAACCATTACAAGGAAGAAAAAGGGGGAAAATCAAATCAAGCTAAGGATCAAAGCTAGGAGAAATTAATCTACAACAAATCTCAAATTCCTTATCATATTCAAGGTGAACAATAATTTTCACCATATCTATTTTGTTTTTAATCATATCTTTTTGAGTTGAGGATAAGACTTACTCTTACGACGTTTTGGATGATGATATGCTTGAATTATAATATGTTTGGTTTAAATCAAATCATTTAAATGTTGATTTATAGGTTTTAGGGCAGAACCGAATGTAAATGATTCTTTAAATGCCATGGAAAAATTATATATTATGTAAAATATGATTTTAGAGATGGGTTTCAATTTTTGTAATTTTCCAAGCTATGGAAAATTTAATATGAATTTTCAAAGGGAAATATGATAAAATTGAGTTTAAATTTAATTTCGATTATTTCAGGAAGAATTTGGGTTTGAAATTTTAATATGTCAGATAACATGATGAAAGTGAATTTCTGTGATTTTTGCGAATTTTTCCTAATTGATTTGCTATGGAAATAAAATTGTTTTAGAAAGATGAATTTAATTACATAATTGGTTTTGCTTCTGAAAGGGCTTAAATGTTAAAATTTCTTTGATTTGAATCTGTGATTATGTGGCAGTTACTTTGTAAAGAATTTGAAAATTAAGGCAAGCAATCAAAGGACTATAAATAGGCAGATCGGTAATAAACCCATTATCAAAATTTGCATTATTTCAGCCTTTTCCAAAAAGTTGTTTCCACCTCCTTTAGAAGTGCCTTTCAACTCCAATGTTTCCATTTCGACTCAGTCAAAACCAACCTTGCCGAAACCCACCTTATCGAAACCAATAAACAAGTATCACTTAGATGGTACGTAGTGGATTGGAGGAAGGCGTAAGGCATAGTGTCAAAAGCCTTGCTTCCGATGTGGTCGAAACCTCAGTTTTACTTTCAAATGAAAAAGCACCTACCTTGTTTTCCTAAATGCTTCCGAAGGAGTCGAAACATATGCTTTTGAAATGGGTTTTCTCAGTAACTTTCGAAGGGGGTTTCCATCTGATGTTTAAAGTATAAGCTTTTGAATGGGTTCCTATATTTTTGAATAACTACTTACGAAAGTAGTGGTTCCGACCTAGTCGAAACCTAGCCGCTATTCTTTTACCTTTCGAGTGTATTGAAGCCATCAGGGCAATCTTTGTTTTAAACTCATACTAAGTCACTTCCAAAATGCTTTCGAAAGGGGTCAAGGGTTTCGAAGGCAATGGTGTCGAAAGGGGGTTTCAATGCTACCATTCTAAGTTTTACTCAAAGATTTTGAGCATTCGAATAAATGGTTCCGACGCCATCAAATTTTCCCAAATAACTTTATTAAAGGTTTCGAAAGGGATACTTTTATGTATATTTACTCTGACCCAAAAGATGTTTTTAAAGTAAAACCCAATTGTTTCGAAAGAGGTACTTTGGTTGGTTTCGAAGCTATGTTTCAAAGTGATGTTTTGATACTTTCGAAAGGTGTATTTTGTTTTCGAAAGATATGATTTAAGGCTTCGAAAGTTATATATATTTAGTGTTTTTGAAAAGAATTTTTCAATGCTTTCGATGGAGGTTAACCAGGGTTTCAAAAGTGATGTTTTAAATTTTAAAACAATTAACCCAACCTCATTTTAAAGGAAAAACCATGGCATAAATAAAAGGATTTTGAAATGAAGTTTTTGAAGAAGTTTTCCTTGATTAACAGGTTAAAGGGATTAACCAAGTTTTATATAAAATGATTTCAAGGATATTAAACCACATGTGTTGGTATTATTATGTTGTTATGAGTGCTTCTTCATATGTTTATTCACATTGTAATGGACCCATAATGGTACTTTAGGGAGGGGCAGAATAACGAACTAGGTTAACCCAGTAGTGAATATAAATTAAGGATGCTAAACTATTATTTAAAGATATTGGCAGAGGCCAATAGGTTCACAGTAATCTTATAAAAACTGTGTATATGGAAAGTATAGATAGGGGCTGATAGGTTCATAATAAGCCCATGAAAACTATGTATAAATGAAGATGTTAGGAAGACAGGTATATAGTAAGCCAATGAAAACTATGATTTGATATTGGCAAGGGACAATAGGTTTGTACTTAGCCCATGAAAACTATATTTGAATTAAGATATTGACAGAAAGGTTCCTAGTCAACCCATGAAAACTAGGATAAAAGGAAAGATATCGGAGTTACCAATAGGTTCTGGGAGAATCAATGAAATAGTAAAGATATTGGCAGGGGCCAATAGGTTCTTGGTGATCCCATGGAAACTATGAAATCGGGCAGGGAGTCCATAAACATTAAATATGTTATTAGTAGCCCATGAAAACTAATAGGTTAATAGTAACCCTAGAAACTATAAAAGGGATAATTAGTCAGAATGAATGGGGAAGGGTAATCCAGAAGTAATTTACTTGTTTGCGTATCGTCATATTGTTTTGAATTGTTTTTAACCATTGTGGATGCAGAAGTACAGTAATGGTTTTATAAAGGTTTTAGTATACTAGTGAGGGGAAAACCCATTCCGCTTAGCGACGTGGTCTCACTAGATATCTAAATGGTTTGAGATGGTAGATTATTATGCATACCAGGCTTTATGTCTGACTTGAAGTTTTTGTTTTCCCCTTAAACTCTTGGATGCTCAATTAATTTTGAGTAGTTTGAGAGTTAAGGTTTTCAGGTTCTCTTCTTAGAGGAATAAATCTTCCGGAGACATGCAGCAGACAAGCTAGTTATTAAGAGTTTTTTTATTCCGTCGTGTTTTGGTTGTAAAGGCAAATTTGTTTTATTGTCTTATTATATACTCTGAACATCCAAGGGGGTATCTTCATATGTTACTCTTGGCGTATTTTGTAATAAGTATATTTTATCTGGACGTTGTTACGATTGTGGGATTATGTAATGAACTTGAAATGCTTTGAAATGGAATGTGGAATTCGTTTAATGTTTTAAATTTGTTCCATATTCTTGTGTTTTGGTGTATCAATGTATCTAACATTACCATATTTGGTCACTGAGGATTAATAACTATGGATGACTGCAGCATCTGTAGCCGTTACTTTTGGGCCTCCAAATGGGGGATGTTACAAGTTGGTATTAGAGCATAGGTTTATGAAACTTTAAAATAAATTTAAACCTAAAAGATTTTTCAAACATAATCCAATGAATCAGAAAATAAGATTGGAGTTTGGGATAACGCTATAGTAACGTACTTGTATTTGATATATAGTTATATATATAAGTACGTATTCCCCGCTCTCTTAGACCATTCTTCTGTATCTTACTAAGGCTCGTATGCAGATTGACGAGAAAGAAGATATAGGAGCAGGAAATGGAAGAGGACATCTCGATGGACGAAGCACCACAACCGACGGAAATGCTCAACCCACCAGGTGGAACCCGAGTCGACTGGCTCATGCTAATAACCAAAATGCTGACGCCAATGTGGGTGTTGAAAATCCACCAGTAAATATGGGGACGATGTATTAGTTCTTCGTCAATATGATGCAAGCAGGAGCTGCTACTAGTATTGCTGGAAATGTTGGAGGAGCTGATTCTGTGGCTCCAATTGGGAACAATTATGTTAAGTTGAGTAGAGACTACACCAGTCTTGGTGCGAAGCCATTTTTGGGGACGGAGAATGCTATTGAGGTAGAGAATTGGCTATTGCGTTGTGAGCGTATCTTTGCTGATTTGGGTTTAGATGATGAGCAAAAGAGAAGGTTGTCCTCTATACAGTTGCAAGGGTCAGTGCTTCACTGGTGGAATAGTGTTATTGTTGGTGTTCTGGAGGAGCAGTTGACTTGGGCTATTTTCGAAGGAGATTTAAGCAAAGATTTATGTCTGAAGTCGCTAAGTTAGTGCCGGTGAGGATTTTTTGGATCTGCAGCAGGGAAAGATGTCTGTTATTGAGTATGCTGCTAAGTTTGATGAGTTGTCCTGTTATGGATATAATACTATCGACACCGTCATCAGGAGAAATGAGAAGTTCATTAGGGGACTGAGGCCTGAGATTGACATGGCGATCCTACCCTATCTCTGTGATCCTAGTAATCTAGTTGTGGAGATGGAAATTCAACATGAGGAGATGCTTGCTGTGCTAGAGAAAAGCTAGTGGAAATTCAGGGTTCTTAGGGAAAGAAAAGGAAGTTTTTTAAGAAGAAGGGAGCCCAAAGGGAGATGCTGCCAAGAAGGCAAAAGCTGAGTTAGTTTGCTTAAATGTGACAAGAAGGGTCATTATGCAAGTGAGTGCCGGTCAGGCAAGGGAAAAAGGTTGCAGATAAGAAGAATGTGAACTATTTCAACTTTGATCAAGTTGGGCATTATAAGAATCAGTATCCAAAGCCAGCCCGGGCGGATAGATGGAAGGTTTTTGCTATAGGACCAGCTTCAGCTAGGCCTACTGCAGCTGATAAAGGAAAGACTGTGATGGAAGGTACGCTTTTGATTTAGAGTATACCAGTTAGGGTACTTTTTGATACTGGTGCATCACATTCATTTATATCTCAGTGTTTGGTTGATAGATTATGCTTAGTACCCACCTACCTTGTTACTTCCTTAAGGTTTGCGAATCCAATAGGAGGGTATGCAACTCTAGGGTCAATATGTGACTAGTTAGAACTTGATTTATTAGGTCATAAGTTTGCATGCGGTCTGTATGTTTTCAATTTCGTAGATTTTGGAATCATCTTTTGCATGGATTGGTTGGGTAGGTATGAGGCTAGAATATTTTGCCAGGATAGGGAGATATCATTAAGACACCCAGATAGTCATTACCGAATCATATTCTCAATGGAGTATTCTGACCGGAGTGTTGGTGCTTTGTTGAAAGCTATGGAAGTAGGAGAAGAGTCAAGTTAGGTTCGGGTAGCAAGGGAGTTTGCATATGTCTTTGAACCGGTTAACGGATTACCACCGATACAAGCTGTTGAGTTTCATATAGATCTTGTACCAGGAGCTGAACCTGTAAGTAGACCAACTAGCAGGATGACACCGACTAAGATGAAGGAATTAAAGGTGCAGCTAGTGGATCTTAAAGGAAGGAATTTTATTAGGCCACTTGGGGAGCAGTGCGTTGTTCGTTAAGAAACTAGATGGGTATTTAAGGATGTGTATTGACTATCGTAAGTTGAACGAAAGGATGATCAAGAATAAGCATCCTTTGCCAAGAATAGATGATCTGTTCGAGCTGTTGAGTGGAACCAGAGTGTTTTCCCAGTTGGATTTGGCTGCAGGTTTCTATCAATTAAGAGTGTCAGAGGATGGTATTCCTTTGACAGCATTTCGAACTAGGTATGGTTCATATGAGTGATTAGTGATGCCATTTGGGTTGACGAATGCACTTTCTTTCTTTGTAGATTTAATGAACCGAGTTTTCCGAGAGTTCTTGGATAGGTTTGTGCTGGTGTTTATAGATGACATTTTAGTATACTCTAAGGATGAGAGAGAGCATGAGGATCATCTTAGAGTGGTGCTTGAGACGCTGAGGCAGCATCAGCAAAAGACGAAGTTTACCAAGTGTCATTTTTGGAAGAAAGAGGTTAAGTTTCTTGGTCACGTGGTTTTAGAGAAAGGCTTGTCAATCGATCCAGATAAGATCGAAGCTGTGAATAATTGATCAGAAGTTTTCTTGGACTTGCTAGCTACTACCGAAGTGCAACGACCCAGAATTTGACCATTTTAAAATATACTATTTAAAGTGATTTTAAATTTGAATTTAGTAAGGTTATATGATTCAAACAAAATTAGATAGGGTTTGGAAAGAGAATTATACACAAAAATAGTAACATTTGCCTATATCGACAAAGTGACAAAATGTTGATTTTAGAAAAGTAAGTTTCAATGGTTAAATAAATTATTTTAATTAATTTATGAGTGTTTATATTTTTAAATAACATTATACAAATTTATTTTTAAATTTGGTTTACATAAATAAATGGTTTAACCAAAACGTCAAAATGTGACCGTAAAACATTTTGTCGAAAATCAACGTTTTGTCGATTAAAAGTTGTCGCAATGTAGTCGCACCTTTATTTTGTTATATAGGAACATATATTCAAGTAGTGTAAGTATTAATTAATTCACTAATCAAGTTTACTTTTACTAAACATACTTAGAAAATTCTAGAATATAATTAACAAAAAGTAAGCATAAAAAGACAAAAAAAGTACAAAAGTCAAAAAGTAAAACATCAAATCAAAGAAACATAATTATTACTTTTTTTACTTAATATCTAAGTGAAAATGACATAAAGTAATGATTTCAAATGTGATGTTAAGTGTTGAAAAAATATAAGATTACTTTATTAGTAAGTAAGGGTATTTTGATCTTTTTACAAAATATTATTTTAATCCAAAACTTTTCTATAAATAAGACCACCATTCTTCCACTTTGTTTTACACATTTCTACATTTTCTTCTTCTTCCTTTCTCAAGCTTACTAAAAGCTTCTCTAATGGCTTCTTCTCTTCCATTTCCTTACTAACTTTTTCAAAACCATACCAAATAAAGTCAAAACACCATCAAACTTTGCCAAAGACCTTAGAATACAATTAAAACATGGTTTAGCATCTAAGAAGTGAAGAAATGATGGAGGAAGGGGTGGAATAGCGTCAGATCCGAGTATTTCCAGGTTTAGTCGAAGACGGTTGGAGTTTCCAGAGGAGAGCTGGAGATCTTCATCATCGTATGGACGTATTCTATTATCCGCTACATCTATTGTATTTGTTTTGTTGTTTGTCAGCATTTGTAAGGGCATGTGTTATAATTGTCTAGGCTGAATCTAGGTCAGACTCTGATATTGTATTTTAAAATTTTCCGCTGAAAAGATTATTATTGAAATAATATATGTTATTCCATTCGTGTAAGATTCTGTTCTGTCTTTATTTTCTTTCTACCCTTAATGATCCGCTTATTCGTGCAATTTGAGTTAGACATGTGTGGTTTATTATCGATTCAAAGGGTACAGAAAAGCGGGCCATTACATAAAGATTCATTAAGGATTTCTCGTGGATAGTAGTCTCTTTGACTAAGTTAACTAGAAGGATGTGAAGTTTGTCTGATCCGGCAAATGTGAGGAAGCATTCCTTTTGTTAAAGCATTTTCTGGAAAACGCACCCGTGTTAGTAGTTCCAAACGGAAACCAAGGGTTGGTGGTGTATATGGATGCATGCAGAACTAGATTAGGAGCAGTGTTGATGCATAAGGGTAAAGTTATTGCCTATGCTTCACGACAGCTTAGACCGCATAAAGTGAGGTATTCTAATCAAGATTTGGTGACATTATCTCTTAGGAGAGAGATTTGAGCTATACACAGATCATATGTCTTTACGGTATTTATTCTCTCGGAAGGAGTTGAATATAAGACAGTAGATATGCCTGGAGTTTTTGGCTACTTATGATTTTGGTATAGAGTATACACCTAGGAAAGGTAATAAAGTAGTAGATGCTCTTAGCTGAAGACATCAGAATGTGGTGTTAACTATGTTGGCAAAGTGGAAGGATCTAGAACTTTGGCCAATTATGGTGTGCAGTTAAGGTCGACTGCTAGTTCTAGTCAAAGTACCGCCATGTTGTCCTGTTTAGAAGTTCGACCATTGTTGATCAAAAGGATTGCTTCTAAGCAGAAAGAGGATCCAGTATTAGCCGAGAAGATCAGAAGGCTTGAGGTGGGATTGAAGATCGAGGATCTAAAGGAATTTAATCTTGACCAAAGAGGATGGTTGAGAAAGAAGGGATGATTGTGTGTTTCGAGTGTAGAGGACTTGAGGAAAGAAGTTCTTAAAGAACGTCATTGGTCCAAGTTTACGATTCATCCTGGAGGGACCAAGATGTATAAGGATATGAAGAAGAGCTTCTATTGGGAAGGTATGAAGAAGGATGTTGGCTTGTGTGTTAGGTAGTGTGCGAACTGTCAACAAGTGAAAGTTGAGCATCAGAACCCGAGTGGGTTGCTTCAGCCTTTAGAGATTCCAGTTTGGAAATGAGATTCGATATCAATGGATTTTATAGATGGGTTGCCAAGGTCAAATAGAGAAAATGAAAGTATATGGGTCATAGTGGACAGACTGATCAAGAGTGCACATTTCATTCCAGTTAAGTTAACCAAGACGACACCTGTTTTAGCTAAGTTGTTCATGAAGAACATAGTTAGACTACATAGAGTTCCTAGTAGTATAGTCAGTGACAGAGATGCTTCGTTCACTAGCGAATTCTCAAAGAGTCTATAGGAAGTGTTGGGTACCAAGCTTAATATGAGTACTGCATATCACCCTCGACTAGATGGGCAGACAGAGAGAGTCAACGAGGTACTTGAGGATTTGTTGAGAGCTTGTGTATTAGACTTTGGTGGATCTTGGGAAGATCACCTACATTTAGTTAATTTTTCCTATAATAATAGTTATCAGACTAGTATAGTGTTGGGCATGTTTTCACCGAACCAAAGAGGGGAGGTCACCACCGAATCAGAATAAGGAAGTCCTCGCCGAACCAGAGTAAAGCAGGCATTGCCAAGCCAAGACAAGGAAAGCTCTACCGAACCAACACCCTTCCCATGCCTACCGGACCAGCCACTCCACTACCTGCCAAACCAAACCCAAAGTATCCCTACTGGACCAACCAATAGCCGAACCATCCACTGCCGAATCAACCTCCACCGGTTCAACCTCTACCGAACCACCCACCACCGAATCAACCTCTACCGAACCACCCACTACCGGACCAACCCACCACCGAACCATTCATTGCCGAATCAAGGCCATCCTCTCACCACCGAACCACTCGCCACCGGACCAATCATCGAACCACCTACTACCGGTCCAATCCACTTCTCCATCCACTACCGAACCAACATCACCAGGCCAGATCACGTCAGCCCAGGCCCATCAACAGCTATATACTTCCAAGACCCCTACCCCCAGCCTCACTCTATAAATAGAGGGGCAGGGGTACAACAATGGGGGACAAGTTTGAGAGCTCAAGCATGGAGAGAACTTTCAAACAACTTTCAGATACTTGTATCAAAGCTTTGTACTTGTAATCTAAACAAGAAAAGAGAAATAATATACAAAGTGGACGTAGGCACATTCTGGCTGAACCACTATAAATCTACGTGTCTTTTACAGTTTAGTCCCTGCTTTTCATATATTTGGATAAATCACCCAAATCACTAAGAACAACATAAAATCAATTAAAACAAACGACTTTGAGGTGTTTGTCCATTTTTTGTGCAAACAGTTTTGGTGCTTTCACTGAGAATCCGAAGCTCGAAGCTTCAGTTTCTTCCACTTAACCTTCTTCCTAACAGCGTCGTTCATCGCTTGGAAAACATGCCTCCCAAGCAGAAGAAAGATGTTAACAAAGGAAAAAACATCGCAACCAGCAGTCTTCCAGATCCAGTGGTCACTGATCAAGTAAATCGTCCCCTTCCAACAGCAGTACCAAATGAAGGTCAGGCAAATCCGACCACCCCTGTCGCGGAATAGCCGGCAGCAATTACTAGGGCAGATCTAGACAAGGTTATGGCTGAAGTGACTAACCGCTTCGCATCCCAGCAAGAAGCCTTGGTGGACCATCTAATGTCACGCTTAAGGGATGCTGAAGAGTCCAACCGCAACACTGAATCATGGGGTGAGTCTCAATCTGGAGGATCTCAGAGACAACAAAAGTCTTCCTTCTTTGAAGGAGCTAACGGCAGAAGCAGCCATGGTAGGAGCCGAGACCGAGCTCAGCCCGAAGTTAGGCCTGAAGAAACGCTTGGAACCGAACCCAACGGGGGAGGTACCGAACGGAGGCCAATTGTAGCTGAGCCTGTCATACTGCCTAACCATGGAAACACCAATGAACGGGGCCGAGCTAGAGTCCAGCCCGAAGTTGGACCCGAGGAAGTGCTTAGATCAGAACCCAGCAGGGGAAGATCAAGGCAAGGGCCAACTGTAGCTGACCCTAGCATGCTCCCAGAAGACCAAAGACAACCACTGGAAAATATCAGGAATGATAGACGATATCATCCCTACAGGTCATCTGGACGGAATCAATCCCACAGAACAGAACCGAACTCATTTCTATCTGCTCCAAATTCTGATGAAAGGATGGCACGCTTGTTCAGAGAGTACGTCCAACGGGATCAAAGAGATCGAGGGATAGGCGCTAGGGTAACCAGCCCTTTCGCCCGCAATATCGAAATTGCTATCACCCACCGAGAATGGAAAATGCCGACAATGGAACCTTACAAAGGAACCTCCGACCCCGTTGTACACTTACAGAGATACACACAGCATATGCTCATGAGTGGAGCAACAGAGGGAGTACTGTGCAAATGCTTTCCACTATTCTTAGCAGATCTAGCTACCTCCTGGTTCTGTCATTTACCTCAGGGATCCATCAGCTCGTGGGAAATGTTAAAAGAAAAGTTTATCAGTCAGTTCTGCATTCATGTGGAACAACCCAAGGACGCTTATTCCTTGTCCAGTATCAAACAGAAACCTGGAGAGAAACTGCAGCAATACCTAACCCGATTCAATGCCGCGACGGCCGCAGTCCAAGATGCCGATGAAAAGCTTATCCTAATGGCCCTCTGTAGTGGTGTGCATCCGGATACTAAATTTGCTAGAAGGTTGACAAAAGAAAAACCATCTACTTTACCTGATTTCTTCCATGAAGCCGGGAAATATATGAGGCTTGAAGATGCTGCCATTGAGGGGAAGTCAGGGCAACAAAATAAGGCAGCTCATGGCAACGCGCCCGCTGCAGCAAAGGACGTTCGAAGAAATGATTCTAGAGACAATGCTGGGGGCAAGAAGGGAGAAAAGCGCCTATATCGGCCAGGACCAAGATTCGACACTTACACTCCCTTGAATGAAACAGTCGAAAACATCTTCCTTGCCACCCAAGGCGAAGTTAGATACAAACGCCCACCGTACAAGAAGGAATCAGATAACGCACAGAAGTCTGGAAAGTTCTGCCGCTTCCACGAATCTCATGGGCATGATACCAATGAATGCCATCATCTCCGGGACTTGATTGAAGAACACATCAGAAGGAAGAAACTGGAACGCTATGTAAAAGGTCAGGACAGGACTCCAGCTCCTGCCAATGAGAACCCAAGGCTGCCCTCACCGGAGATAGGCAGAGGAAACCGCAACACTAGCGGCTCCAGTCAAGAGAAGATAGTGGTCCATACCATCTCGGGAGGACCGCACATCGCCGACAGAAGCTGGGCAGAGATGGAAAGATATGGAAAGTCGCTTAGAAACGATGAAGACTGTGTTAATTCTGTTATAGAAGAACGTCACCCGAAGCGGAAAGAGAGCGATGACATCACATTCAGTAGGCGTGACCTAGAAGGAAGATAATACCCTCACATGGATCCCATGGTTATCTCTGCCCGGCTCGGTCCAGCCGAAGTTTTCCGGATTCTAGTAGACACTGGAAGCTCAGTAAATATCCTATTCAAGCATGCGTTCGACAAAATGAAACTATCAATGAAGGATGTTTCTCCCTGAAATAGATCGCTACACGGTTTCACTGGAGATGCGAAGATGTCCCACGGGCAACTGGACCTCTTCGTTGAAATTGGAAGTCATCCCCGCTCCGTTGTGCGGAAACAGACATTTGTGCTGATAGAAAACCACTCGGCCTACAACGCTTTCTTAGGAAGGCCAGCCTTGTCTGACTTCCAAATTGTCCTGGCCCCATGGTGCCTAAAGATGAAATTTCCAACGGACAATGGAGTAGGGGAAGTAGAGGGAGACCAGGACGTTGTTCGAGACTGCTATGTAACTGAACTTCGCAACAACCACAGGAAGGACAAAGGGAAAATTGTAGAGGTTGCCCTCTACGCAAAAAGTTTGGAAGCATAGCAACTAAAGAAAGCCCCTCCTCTTCGATATACCAGCGACCCTTTCAATGAATTAGACCCCAGGGACAAAGAGGAGGAGGCCACCGCCGAGCCCGCAGAGGCTATGGAATTTGTATCTGTAGACAAGCATGACCCGAGTAGACTATTGAAAATCAGATCCCAACTAAAAGCTGAGTTGAAGGAGCAACTCATTGACTTTCTCCGCCACAACTTGGATGTATTCGCATGGTCACATGCTGACATGACCGGAATCTCCCCTGACATAGTATGCCATGTACTAAAAATTGATCCTACCAAGGCGCCCGTAAAACAAAGAAAGAGAAGTATGGGGGCGGAACGATCAGCAGCCCTCGATGAAGAAGTAAAGAATCTACTTGCCAACGACTTTATACGGGAAGCCATCTACCCAGAGTGGATCGCCAACCCGGTGCTGGTAAAGAAGGCTAATGGGAAGTGGCGAACATGCATTGACTTCTCCAACTTAAATGACGCCTGCCCAAAAGATTGATTCCCACTTCCCCGAATCGATCAACTTGTAGATAGCACAGCCGGGCACGAACTCTTATCTTTTATGGACGCATACTCGGGATACAACCAAATTCCTATGCACACTCCCGATCAAGACCACACTAGTTTCATCACTAACCGGGGGTTGTACTGCTACAAGGTAATGCCTTTCGGACTTAAAAACGCAGGAGCCACCTACCAGCGCCTCGTCAACAAGATGTTTGCAGGGCTAATAGGACAAACTATGGAAGTGTATGTGGATGACATGCTGGTAAAGTCAAGGAAAGCCGACGATCACGCAAGCCACCTGGGCGAGATGTTTCAAGTACTTCGCCAATATGGAATGAAACTTAATCCTCTAAAATGCTCCTTCGGAGTATCATCAGGAAAGTTCTTGGGATTCATCGTCCATGCCAGAGGGATTGAAGCAAACCCTGAACAAGTCCGAGCTCTAAAAGATATCAAGATACCTTCCACTCGAAAGGAAATGCAAAGCCTGAATGGGAAAGTGGCCGCCCTAAGCCGATTCATCTCCAAAGCAACGGACAAGTGCGTCCCCTTCTTCGAAGCTCTAAAGAAAGACAAAGGAAAGTTCGAATGGACTGACGAATGCTTAACCGCTTTCCTTAACTTAATCAAACACCTCCAGAAACCGCCGGTACTCTCGACTCCAAGCGAAGGCGAAGAGTTATACCTATACCTTGATGTGTCATCTCACGCCCTAAGCGCTGCTTTGGTAAGGGAAGACAACCGCACGCAGAGGCCCGTTTACTTTGTAAGTAAGAGGTTTACGGGGGAAGAAGTCAGATATCCTAAACTTGAGAAGCTAGCATACTGTTTACTGATCACGTTACGGAAACTGCGTCACTACTTCCAGTCCCATTCCATCAAAGTTCTGACCGATCAACCACTGAGGTAGGTACTCCATCGTCCCGACACTTCTGGGCGACTACTTAAATGGTGCGTTGAACTGAGTCAGTATGATATCACCTATCACCCTCGCACCGCCATCAAGGGACAAGCCATGGCCGATTTCATTGCAGAATTCACTACCAACGAAGGTAAGGAGCAATCGGAAATAGCAGAAGACATCAAGTGGAATCTCTTCGTGGATAGGGCGTCAAACAATCAAGGCTCGGGGGCAGGTGTGGTAATAGTCACTCCTAGGGGAAATAAGCTGCACTATGCTATAAGGTTGGAGTTCGCTGCCACTAACAACGATGCAGAGTATGAAGCAGTGATAGTTGGATTAGAACTTGCCTTAGAAATCGGAGCCAATTCTTTGTGTCTTCATAGCGATTCTCAACTTATTGTTAATCAAATACTAGGAGAATTCCAGGCTCGAGAAGAACGACTCATAGCATATTTAAAGAAGACCAAGTTACTTCTTAATCGATTGGACCACTACTTAGTTAAACACATCCCTCGGGAAGAGAACCGAGAGACCGACGAATTGGCGAAGCAAGCAAGTGTGAGAGACGACACTATTTCCGGAGCAGTAGCCATCTCAAAGCAACTGACCCCAAGTTTTGAGCAAGTGAATCTGATAGCTGCAACCGAAGAAACAACTTGGATGACTCCCATCCAAGACTACTTACAAAGCGGTACACTACCCAACGGGCGTAACAAAGTCAAGAAAATCTTGAGGAAAGCTTCCCGCTACACAATACAAGATGACACCCTCTATCGGCGCGGATTCTCTAACCCCTTATTAAGATGTGTCGCTCGAAGGGAAGCCAAGGAAATCTTATCCAACATTCATCAAGGAAGCTGCAGAGATCACACCGGAGGGCAAACTTTAGCAAAAAAGATACTTCGATATGGATATTTCTGGCCCACCTTATGCAAGGACGCCTTAGATTTCATCAGAAAATGTGACAGATGCCAAAAGTTTGCTAAGATTCCGCGGCTACCAACAACTGAGATTACTCAAATGACCAGCCCTTGGCCCTTTGCAGTATGGGGAATTGACTTAATCGGCGAACTGCCAATGGGCCGAGGCGGGGCCAAATATGCTATAGTGGCAGTCGACTATTTCACCAAATGGGTGGAAGCAGAACCCCTGAATAAAGTATCTTCAGCAAAAGTTATTAACTTCTTGATCAAAAATGTTCTATGCAGGTATGGAGTCCCATTCAAAATCACATCGAACAATGGACTTCAGTTTGACAGCGAGGAGTTCGCCAACTGGTGCCAAAAGCACGTAATTCATAAAAGCTTCTCATCCGTAGCCTATCCCCAGGCAAACGGACAAGTCGAAGCCGTCAAAAAAAAATCTCAAAACTCTAATCAAAAAGAAACTCGAAAAGCCAAAAGGCGCTTGGGTGGACGAACTTCCTGCGGCACTGTGGGCCTATCGCACATCTTTCAGAACATCAACGGGGCATACTCCTTTCTCTTTGGCATACGGATCAGAGGCTATGCTCCCAGTTGAACCTATAGTGCCTTCCCACCGTAGGATCCACTATAACCCAGAAGAAAACGAAGAACTCCTCCACATGTCTTTGGATCTAATTGAAGAGAGAAGAAACGATGCAGCACTTAAAACATCAGCTCACAAGCAAAAAGTGGCAGCGCAATACAACTCCATAGTCAAGCATCGTAGCTTACAAGAGGGAGATCTTGTCCTCAAGCGAATCTTCCCGCGCCCCGGGGCACTAGATCCAATCTGGGACGGACCATATGTAATTCATAAAGATCTCCACAATGGAGCTTATATTTTTTCAACAGTGGACGGGGAGGTGTTCCAGAGGGCATGGAAATTACACACTATTTCATGGTGTGTATCTCACTACAGTTTTCACTTACTTCAGTGTTGACCTTAAAGGAGAGGAAACCATTCCTCGAAAAATATTTGACAATGCCAACTCTCACTTATGCATATTCCACCCTTTTTCGAGACTTATGAAATACTTGGGGAAAAGGAACAAAGACTGGCTTGGGAATAAGAGCAAGATATAAGGGAAGTGGAGGAGGAAGAAGAAGATAAAATGGAAGTCGAGGAGGAAGAACAAGAAGAGGAGGAGGATACTTCCTTGGAAAGTATCAATATGCCATCTAATCCATCCAACAAAGATCTTCTTAAAAAATCAAGGGAAGATCATTCACAATCAAAGGAAGCTTAAGAAATCATTTTCAAAGAAGTTTAGTTCACTTTCCACCAAAATGGATAAATTCTTTGGAAAGGTCATCCGCAAGCTGTGTGGTTCTTTTTCATCTCCATCCACATCTTTCTAGTTGTTTGTTTAAGTTATCTATCTTGAGTTTGTGTTAATCTTATGTATCTTTCTTCTATTTCTAATGTATTTCATGTACTCATCATTATTATAAATGAAATTCTATTTCCTACTGTTTACATTGTTAATCAAATATAGAATGTCATACAAGTATAATAGTATAGGCCAAATACAATAGAATGGTAAAATAAAACAGTTTTGAAAATTATAGTGCATATATCGACATATGCCAAGCCTGTATGTCGACATACAATGGCCAGTTTTCAGATTTTTTTTAAAAATAAAATAACTACCAAACACTTATTTATTTCAAACAACTTCTTACCCCCATATATACCAATTCACTTCAGAAAATCATCATTTAAATTTTCTTTGTTCTCTATCTTTCATATATAAACTTATCTCTTTAATAATGGGTTCTCCATATCAAATACTATGCAAAAATCTTGAACAAACACTTAAGTCGTTCAAGAATATTCTTACCTTCATTCTTAGAAATCAGAGACACTTAGAACTAAGTCAAATGTAGATGATTAAAGAGTAAGAGAAGAACTTTGACACTATTCTATGAATGACTTCTTCTCTTATCAAAGATGAACCAACCAACAATCCTGAAACTACCCTCAATAAAGATGGTGAAGATCGAAATGCTATCAAAGTGGATCCAATTTTAAGATCAATGGATGGGTAGAAGTTCCTAGGGAAGTCTAAAGATTGATTGCTTTGGATCTAAATAAGTATGTATATTAATATATTACAATATTGATTTGTGTGGATTGGATTGACTTTGTGTGTATTAACTAGATTTGATTTGTTGAATTATATAATTGATTGGTTTGATTTACTTGTTTTATCTAACTTATCAAATGTATTGATTAATGTGATTAATACAAGTTATTTATGTTCTCACTTTTATATTACTATTATTGCCTTCTCTAATTGCTTATATATCTCAGTATTATATATATTATGTAGTACCTTAGTTGGGGGAGTTTTTAGTTAGATTTTTTTTGATGACAAAGGGAGATAAATATATAAAACCTAGGCATAGATTAAGGGGGAGTTTTATAACTCATGGGAAGTTATAACATATTTTACATGGTTGCCATCATCAGAAAGAGGGAGATTGTTAGCACCTTAGGCATTGGTTTTGATGACAACAACCATACGATATTATATAAAATATAGATAACATTATATAAAATATAGATACAAATGTTATTATCAAATTATATATAGTGGAGGATATTAGACAGGTATTAATTAAGAAGACTGTACAATATCAAGTAATGATTCAAAAGGATGATATAGAAATTCAAGAGTTAGAGATTAGAGACTCATGTGTACTGAAGAACTCAAGATTTCCTAGATAAGTTATAGAGTCGTAGAATTTTTGTTAAAAGCCTGATAGCAGTTCTTTGTTCTCTCTCTCTCTCTATTTTTCCTTTTCAAATGATTTTTAGTTTCAAATATCTTAAAATCCAAAAATAGTTTTTAAAGATAATTCTTTGATTCAAAATAATTTTTTAAAATAGCCTTTAAATTAATTCTACTTTTTGATTTTATTATACCTTGAGGAATTAAATATTTAAAGTATTTTAAAATATACTTTGAATATTATACATTGTTATAATTTTAGTTTTAAAGCTTTTTAAACATTTATAAGTATATTATAATATTTTTTATATCTTTGATTTTAAATATATTCACTTATACTTTATTATTTATATTTAATATCCTTTAAATACTTATAATATTCTAAAAATAATTTTATAAAGTTTTCTTAAGTTTTGATATAATTAAAAGGGGCATTTCACTAGAAGGACAAACTTTGCAGTTCAATTAGTTTCTAGGACACACATCCATAGAAATTAATTTCAAGGCCAAAGTTAGTAGAATAATTACTTTTACGGACAAATTCAGCAGTCCAATTACTTTCAAGGACATAATTTCATAGGTTTTTAGGCCTTAGAAACTAATTATTTTGCATTTTGTCCTTAAAAGTAATTATTTCAGTTGTGTGTCCTAGAAACTAATTGCACTTGCTAAAGAGGCCTTTGTGGCTAATTTCCACTAATTAAAATATATATAAACTATGTTTAAATGATTTTACAAAGTATCAAAATATTTCACAAACCTTAATATTTTAAAACAATTTTTATAAATTTTATTTCAAAATAACAAAGGATATGTCGACATATCCCATAGAGTATGTCGTTATATTATGTCAAGTATATAATAGAAAGAAAATACCTTTATTTCGAACAAGATTGGTCAACGAGTTTGATATATGTAACAAATTACATAATTGCCCCTAGGGCATACCCCTACCTCAATCAATCTCCCACTTGCACTTGGGTTAATTATGGAATCTTATTCCAACTTCTCCAATCGGTTTTCTCAAAACCAATTAAGTCAATCCCTTTGTGAATGGGTATGCTATCATGTTTAAATTATCTACTTTGTCAATCAACTCTTTTTGATGGCGATAAACTGTTTTATCATGTAGAACGGTTCGGAGTATGTCTATCGACCTCTAATGAGCTCTAAGTTCTATTATGAACCATATCGCGACATTGTTACCATATAACAATGTTATGAGATTCTCAACATTTCGAATCGGCTCAGTTATAAATTTGTGCGCTTATAATTTTATATACATTATTATTATTATTATTATTGCGACAGTATTCAAGGCAATGTACGTAGCCTTTTTCATTTAATAAGCCACAATCTTTTATTTGGAACATTTCCAACTTAAAGATTTTTAACTTGAATTTATTATTGACATACTACACTCAATATGACTTATGAAGTTTGAGTTCGAACACTCCTTCATAAGGAGTTTTTTTTCTGTAAACAATTCTCTAGTATTTTATAAACACACGAGAAAACTTCAAACAACCATTTAGTGATACCAATTTGGATATGATATTTGCTTCATGTATCAAATACATAAACAAATCGTGATATCATAGACAACACAACATGTATGATAATTCCTTTTGCCAATGCAAAGGAATCAATCTTACATGTTCCATATTAAACATTTCAATAAGGTGTACTTGCATATCATTTGGGACATTCCCGACATCTTTTATATTTACTATAAAATACATCATTTATTAATCCAATGTTGGGTATTAAAACAACTAAGGCTAATTTTAACATAAGTACATTACTAAAATCAACAACATGTTGTTTACTTATAGTTTAGAAATATCAATGTACCTTTTAACATTCTTTCTTATGAGCACACGCTTCCTCTGCACTTTGATTGATAATCAAACTATTTGATATTTCTATCAAAATAATTTTTCAATTTTAATGCTTATAAAATGATACTTTCTATCATTTCTTGGATCATATCCAAAGACTCACAAACTCAACATTGCTCCCATTGACTTTGAGACATTTTTGGTTATTATGTGTAAACATCTTATTCTAAATCATTATTTAAAATTTTCTGTTTCAATACATATGTACCAAACATAAAGTCATACTAAGTGGTAATTTTGTGAGTAATTCCGAATTAATTTGAGCACATTGAATACCAACTGCATTAGCCTTGCTCATAAAGACACAATCGCGATCGATGGATCATAACCCTTCAATTATGACTACCAAAATCATATTTTGATAGCGTACTTGGAATTCTTTAAGATTTTCGCATCATAACATAGAGTTAACACTCTTAATGGTTTAATTAAACAACCGAGGATTATATATTTTCAACATTGATAAGAAACTCATAGTTTCTCTTCAATGTGCGAGAATATATATTAGACACTCTAATGTGTTGCGTTCGTTTAGGTTAGTTAATTTCATTTCAACTCATCTAATCAGTTCTATCTATGGAAGACAACTAATTCCATTTTACTACCAATAATTCCTAAAAGAAATTTCTTCACAATGAAGTTGGTATATCTTGAAACAACAATTGTTTCTCAGTGCAATAGAATAGGTATTCATAAACGTTTTATAAATTTCTTTATTTATAGAACTGATTTGGTTTTAGTTTACAAAAATTATGTTTGAAACATAAATATGTCATCTAATGACAATCTTTTCAAAATCCTTTTGGGATTCATACAAGATCCCTCATGAACAATTATTACATGCAATCTTTCGACTTGCATAATCTGCCAACTCCTTGGCATTAGATATGTTGGAGTTTCTTATAAACCCTTATCTTGTAAAATTTTGTAAACTGTCATTCAGATGAAATAACATCAACCTTATATACTACCTTTAACTACATTACCATATAGAAAGAAACTAACTCAACTTCACTCACAATTAATCGTACATTGTCTAACAAAGTTTGATTACTCCATATCGATGCATCATTATGTATCATATGGAGGAGTAATTTTGAGATTGAGTCTTTATTCATTTAGGTACGTTCGGAACATTTTCCAATATACTCACTAATTCGATCAAATCAAATCATTTCTATCGCATGTTATTATATTTACTTCTGTTTTATATTCCATAAGTTTACCATAGACATACTACATGTGTATCAAATACACATGTCCATGACGACGATAACTCATCGGTGAATATGACAAAGTATGTTGAACAGTTTTGGTATTTATAGAATTATGATTGCATACATCTATATGTATCAATCCGAAGAATTCATCAATGCTTATGATACTCCCACTAAATGGGTGCATAGCTATTGTCTGAGATATGATTAACAAGTATCGTATGATTCAAAATCATACAAAAAGTTATTTCTCAAAACTATTGTTTGGTCTATAATTCCAAAGTAACCGTAAATAATATTAGATAATTTTTTTTTCCAATGCATCACTTTTGTTATAAAAAAATTACCACATTATAGTTTTATTTCACAAAAAATATCCATAATATTCATATTGAAATATAGCTAAGTCTAATTTTCATTCGATACCAAAAAATAATCATTATTTCATAAATAATGTATGGTAAGTTTTACGAAATCAATTTTCATACTATGATGCAATTAATAAGTGCTATATGGTATGCTCCCACTATTTTCGCCATTACTATAATAGCGTATTAAATTTGGAGATCCGTCATTCACTTAATACAATTTGTTTATTTCATACACCGCAACTATTTACAGTGGAGAGTTCGTTGATCACATATCTTGAGCTCAAAGAAATAAATCTCATAGAAAACAATTTTCTATATGAAAATACATTCAGAATAGAAATCATATTTCTTATTCCAATATTAAGTATCAATTATTTATTACAATTCATATTTCTAATGTTTCTCTATGAAGCAGAAGTGAGTATTCATTCTCTTCATTCCAACTGTACTTTAAATTACATATATTCTTATACATTCATTTTCCTTTCAAATGGTCAAACTATTCAAAAGAAAACCTTACTACAATATCATAACAAACTCTTTACAAAAGCGCATTTGATTATCCTCAACATTTAAGGACATCAAATATGTTGCACTTTACGTAACCCGGTCAAAATTACATTTCAGCAATCGAGTTCTTATATCTATCCTGTAGTTTTTGGTCTTGTGTAACATTAACACAATATGATCTCTTTTGTAATCAATCAGATTGAACACTCGATCTTGCACTAAGGTTTATTCGGTTTTTCGGACGAACTAATTTCATCGAAATATTGTACATTACAAACTTTGACCATTCATCATATAACATTTATATGCAATTGTATATGGATCAAATATTCATAGTCTAGTATTACTTTTAGAGTTCGAAACTCATAGAATGCAACACATGGTCTTGACCAAATAAATGCATAAGTGACCAAACCACGAATGTATTCAGTAGTTGTAAAATCAGGCATTTGCATGGGTGTTGAAACGTTAACATGTAATAGGAATTTGATAGTGGGTGTTATATTTCCATTTGTCAACTTTCAATTCAGTTCGTTTGTATATGTTAATTAATAAACATTTTATCAATCTTATTAAATGCACAAATTTATCATTGTAGATAATTATAACATTATCTAGCATATGTTCTTACAATATTAGAAAGGTTAAATGTTACCATTTCATTTTTCTAATAAGGCTCCCACTAGTCTTTTATGTTTCTCCATACCCTAAGATGAAACACATAAGTATTTCTACTTCACTAGTGGGTGTTAGGACTCGTCTGTCTTGGTATTTTGACCTTGAGTTTGCTCAACAAATCATAGCCCCACAAACGATAGATAACTCCTTATCGGTTGTATCACATACAAATCCTAACCCATTTTCCATGCTCTAATCTCATTTCGACCTTGAGTTTTCTCAACAAATCGAAAGAGATTATTCACTCGTACCTACCATATCGTGATGGCCTAAGTTTAGTATATGTACCTTGAGTTTACTCAACAAATACATATAGTTATCTTACCTCATCTATTCAATATATTAATAATACTACACATAACATCTCCAGCTTGAGTTTGCTCAACAACTAAGGAGTATGCAAGTAATTTATTAATATATATATGGTAGAGGACAACATTATATTGAAGATTCATAATCTTCAATATATTATATTGAGTGATATCGACTTATGGAATAATGTATTTCTCATGAAATACCCTTATGATTTAAGTGTCAGACACATCAAAAATCACAGTATATGTACATTTACGTATGTATTTATTCCTTAAGTCTATTTGGGTTTCTTTAATGTTCCTCTTTTAGTTTATACATTCATAGCATATAATTTTTGTTGTTAAATAACTTTTATATTTCATATTACTTATATGATAGTCTTATGTATAATATTTCATTAATTAAATCTTATTTAATTAATTTTAATTAATTAACTCTTTAATTAATTTTAAATTAGTATTTTAATACAACTTTTATATTGGACATATTTATTATAACCTTTATAGTGTAAAACATATATCTTAAATATGTGTATTTTTATTTAATTAATTAACCTTTAGTTAATTTATTAATTAAACAATTTTAATTAAATTATATTAGTTTCAAAATTTTATCTTATATACATACATGTATGCTTATGTTACCTTAAACACTTTAAAATAACATAACATAACATATGTCTACATATATAATACATGCGTATAAGTATTAATTAACTAACTCATTTAATTAATTTATATTATTAATAATTTTAAATTTTGAAATTAATATTTACATAGTTTAAAATTTTTGAACTTTTTCAATTACATTCTCAAACATTTTGAAAATTTATGTTATATTATAACCTTTTATAATAAACATGTTTTTATTTTTAATTTAACTTTTAAATTTAAAATCACATCTTAATTTTCAAAACTATTTGGAAAATTAGCCCAAAGCCCAATTAAAATTGGGCCATTTCTATTAGGGGCAACCTTTGGGCTCACATCACCTTTCAGGCCAGGCAGGTAACCAGGTAGGACATGGTACTTGATTACCCAATTCCAATCCTAGACATCACCTTTCTAGACACTGTACTAAGTTCACAAGCTTAATTAATTAGACCTAACATGACCAATTTAGACCTCATAGGCTATTGGGCTATGATACTATTGAAGGAACTGGGCCAACCCGCAGCGGAAGAAATGGGTGGATTTCAAAAATCTTACCATTTTGGATCATTAACAGGCCTATGAATTCTAAATGCATTTAGATCTTATCTAATTTTTTTAATTAAAATCAATAACTTATTTAATTTGGTAAAAAGATTTCAAAAAGGGTTTGAATATTATATAAATTTATATGAATGAGTGTATCAAATACACCTATGTGTGTAGTAGTTACTTACTAAAATAAATATGAGAAAGTAAACTTTAGTTTTCTTCTCTAATAGTTATGCAATTAATTAAGAAAGTAAACAATATTAATTGAAGAGAGAGAAATATCAAATTTCTCTATCTTTGATTAGATTGATTGTATGTTGAATAAATAAGTTAACATTTCAATTGAATGTTTTATTAGGAAAGCATTAATTCAATTTAATTTTATTAATAGTAAATGATTATGGGAATATCACATGCATCTATGTGTAATGTAATGAATGTATCAAATACATTCATATCGTGAAATATAAGTGTAACATATAAGAAGCATATATTTGTGTCACTAGGCATGAGAAATTTTAGAGAAGGAAAACCTTTGGTTTTCTTTCTCTTGACATGTATAATAAATTGAGGAATGATAAGGCTATAAATATGGAGAGAGAAACCCTTACATTTCTCTCTCATTTTAATTACATTGAATGACATATTAAATGGCATTTACAATAGAATTTGCATATGCCTTTGTTGTTCAAGTTTTTTTAAGTAAAAAAAATATACATGTGTAATAATTGATAAGTTTACACATACACATGTTAAAATAGGTTTTCCTACATATATGAGTTTGTCAAAACAAGAATTAACAATTGTAACAAAGGTTTCAGTTAAGGAAGAGCTTGAAATTAGATTCTACAGTTTCACAAAAGGTCCGTTTTGATTTAGATTAAAATAACATAAACACATGTATATCTATATGTGTAAATAATTGCAAGTTATGTATTCATTTTAAAATAATACATATATTTATATATATGTATGAAGATTGCAATTTAAGTAATATATATATATATATATTTAAATTTAATGCTAACAAAATGATTCAATCTTTTAATCTTAGGTATGAAATAAAATTCTATAACTTTACATAAATGACCACTTATGAATTCTAAAACAAAAAGAAAATTTTACTTTTATGACTAAAATAAGTAAAATTAAATCATTCTGGAAATTAACTATGCAACATAGGATTTTAATTTTACTGTATTAAACCACCAACAAATATAGTTTATTAATGTTTATGTATACAGATGTTACAAAATTTTATATACAACATAACAAAGTATTTTCACATTCCTTTTTTTACCATTCCAAAATAATGATAGAAAAAATATAAGACAACTTGGGCATATACAAATTTGTTGTACGGTCAATTAGATCTGACTATACAAAAGGGACACACAGTAAAACAAATAAAGGATTTGAAGTCAACCATAATAAACATATAGTCAATGGATATGTAAATAAGGAGAGATTCAAATTAAATCTACATAATGATCATATAATTAAATGAGATGAACAAAAGGGGATCTAAGTTATATTACAAGATGAATACACAAGATAGAAGAGGTATAATATGAATAAATCTGGACCATTTCTACATGACGAGCATACAAATAAATGAAATTAGAATTACTAAAAACGAAGGCAATGATTTGCACCTTAAATGATGAATCAAATCTTCTAGATTCAGAAATCAGCCTCCGGATGTTGCAAGGATCAAGAGGAATAAACCACTTTTCATAATTGATTTATTTGTATTTGATTTTAGGAATAATTGTAGCCATGGAAGATCTCATATTTTCAGCCATTAGAGAAGGAGAGAACTAGAAAAGTTACAGAAAGAAGAATGAAAATGAGAAACTTGGTTGTACGTAAAGAGTGAATTAGAGAGTATGTTTATTTTAAAGAAGGAAACCTTTCCCATTCTTTAATTAAAACTTCTCTAATTAATTCTTTTGATTAACTTTCTTTTTTTCACTCCTATTTTTTTACATGGTATGGCTGAAAATTACGTGCCATCAAATGACATAAGATTCCATAAATTAACGCATGTAATTATCTTTTATTTAATTACAATGATACCATATAATAATGCGCACAAATATAACTTTTATAAATTCATTCAAATAATTACAGATAACTCCCAAACATCAAATAAAATAAATAATAATTAATATTTCTCAAATACTGATTAATTTAATTAATTTACAACTTTTTATAAATTAATTAAATCATGTTGTTTTTTGGAGAATTCATCATTACGGTTGTACGACTCAGAGGTGTAAATTCATTCTGCGATTAATATTGATCAATTCAAATATTAACGTTCAAACTTCACTTAGCAGGTGATGTGAAATTTTGGCTGAATTTATCGCTTACACATCTTTTGGTAAAATCCAATTTTACTTATTATAAGCGGTTCCTAATAGTGACAACTATTTACACCAATTCTCTTCGTCAAAACTGTATCACTTTTGATTTATGGAATTTGGTAATGGTCAAAATTCCAATATCATGCACATTCAACTTTATAGTCCAAACACAAAATCTTTGGTTCAATAATAATAATTATTATTAACCGAAATGCTCTGGCCAGAGACTTTGACTTTAAGTTAACTTGAGTTGACCATGATACTAACCCCATATAACTGAGGAGACGAATCCTCTCTTGAATAGTGCTTCACTTCCAATACTTTCACTTAACCCAACTATAGTCACTCGATGGAACGCCATGCCATGATTTCACTATAATCAAAGTGGAGCTTTCATATTGAAGATCCACATTATTCTCAAGTCGAGAGAACTATGTAAATCAGTCACATCGATATTTTCTGTTTGACCTTAGTTATGTTAACCAACAGAAAACTATTGAGTGAGTCATTCCATAGTTTTTCAATAGTTATCAGCACGTAACCCTTAGGTGCCCCCAGCAGTCGTGAGTAATACACTGCCCAACATTTGGAGAGCATTACATACTCTAGTCTCAACGGATACATCGATATCCAGTCTTGATGCATATTGACTAGGAAAATTTAAAATGGTATGTTTATTTTATTGTGATAAATTACTCATGGTTACAACACTTTGTAACTACTATCACAAAATATGCCATTTATGGATTTTCTATTAAATATACTTTTAATTAAATTAATTAATTAATATAACCACATTATATCAAGTATATAATAGAAAGAAAATACCTTTATTTCGAACAAGATTGGTCAATAAGTTAGATATATGTAATAAATTACATAATTGCCTATAGAGCATACCCCTACCTCTATCAGTCCATAAATATTAAACAAGTTATTAGTCAGCCCTTGAAAACTGTTAGGTTAACAGTGACCCTAAAAACTATAACTAAGACAGATAGTCAGATTGAATGAGGATGGGAAATCCAAGATGAATTGTTATTTGCATATCATCATATTATTTTAAATTGTTTTAACCATTATTCGGAAGCACAATATATGGTTTTATAAAGTTTTAGGATACTTGTGAGGCAAAAACTCATTCCACTAAACGACGTGGTCTTACTAGATATCTAAATGGTTTGAGATGGTAGATTATTATTCATACCAGGCTTTTTGTCTGACTCGAAGTTTATGTTTTCCCTTTAAACTCTGAGGTGCTCAATTGATTTTGAGTAGTTTGAGATTTAAGGTTTTCAGGTTCTCTTTTTGACGGATAAGCTTCCGGAGACGTGCAAGAGGCAAGCTAGTTAATAAGAGTTCATTTTATTCCGTTGGGTTTTGGTTGTAAAGGCAAATTTGTTTCATTGCTTAATTATATACTCTGATCATCCAAGGGGGCATCTTCATATGTCGCTTTTGGAATATGTTGTAATAATTATATTTTATCTGAACGTGGTTATGATTGTTGGATTTTGTAATGAACTTGAAATGTTTTTAAATGGAATGTTGAAGTTTGATGTTTTTTTTTCATATTCATGTGTTTTTGTTATATCAATGTATCTACATTACCGTATTTGGTCACCGAAGATTAATAACTATGGATGACTACAGCATCTGTAGCCGTTAGTTTTGGGCCTCCAAGTGGGGGACGTTACATCCCCTTCTAGTGTTAAATTAGCCTTAAGATCCATCTTTCGCTAAATAATACCTATGAATAGTCGAACTAATGTGACACGTAATAATTTGGGTTACAGGTCATAATACGTTGGACCTGCTGCGGGGTTGGGGGGTATTAATTGGCTGTTGTATGGTCCGCCTCCTTCCTACTTAAGAAATGTTAAATGGTCAATGTTAATAATATAATAATAATTTATACATAATGAAATTTTATCTAGAAGATTGTAAACTATAATTAAATAGAAATCATACCTAAAAACCAAAATCTTGAAGTACACTTTGAAAGGATGAACTCTCCCGTTTGAAACCTTTTCCGATTCGGTAGATTGCTAGTCCTTGAACCGTTGATCTTCAACTATCAAATAGCAACCGAACTGATTTAATTTGAGCTTAGGATACTAGAGAAATGGCAGAGGGAAGGTTGGCTAGAAAAGTAATGTGGATGGCGGCTCCAAAAGGATCCTTATCAAATAGAGGAAAAGATGTTTAAATAGAGGAAGAAAAAATAGAGTTTAGGATCATATATTTTACTCAATCTCCTTCCATCTCAGCTACTCATTTTCACTCCTATTTGGCCTATTAACTAGCTGCCTCTAACCCCTTTATCCAAGTTGATCCTATCTGCCCCATGTCGGGCTACAAAACCATTTAAAGCCCAAATGAATATTTTGTATTTTAAATCTAATTTAACACACTTATCGACATCTATATCGATTAATGTATTTATAACTTTTATAAATACATTTAGTATTCATCTATTAAATTGAAATCAAATTTATAAATAATATTTCATAAATATTATTTAATTTAATTAATTTATAACAATTATGAAGTAATTAAATTGTTTGGTCAAAAAAGAATTCATCATTTCAGTTGTGTCAGGTGTAAATTTGGTCAGCGATTAATATTGAACTATTCAAATATTAACATTCCACGTCACTTAGCAGGTGATGAGATTTTTACCAAATTTATTACTTACTTGGTTTTGGTAAAATCCAGTTTCACCTTGTTAAGCATTACCCGATTGTGACCTTTATTTTACACCAATTTTCTTCGTCAAAACTACTTCACTTTGGACTTTCGGATTTTGGTAATGGTCAAAATTACTATATCGTCCATAGTCAACTCTGTAGTCCAAACACAAAGTCCTTGGTTCAAATAATAACAATTATTATTAACCGAATGCTCTTAATAGAGACTTTGGCTTTGAGTTGACTTGAGTTAACCTTGATACTAACCCCATATAACAAAAGAGATGAATCCTCTCT
Organism: Allium fistulosum; assembly: GCA_030737815.1. Lineage (NCBI taxonomy): Eukaryota > Viridiplantae > Streptophyta > Magnoliopsida > Asparagales > Amaryllidaceae > Allium > Allium fistulosum. Next base: position 97,385,644 of record CM060906.1, on the reverse strand, counting down.
TGAATAGTGTTTTACGTTCAATACTTCAACTCGACCCAACTATAGTCACTCGATGGATGCATTGCCATTATTTGACTATAATCAATGAAGAGCTTTCACATTGAAGATCCACAGTATTATCAAATCGAGAGAACTATATAAATCAATCACATCGATCTTTTCTGTTTGACCTTAGTTATTTTAAACAACAAAAAATTATCGAGCGAGTCATTCCATCGTTATCCAATAACTATACGTACATAACCCCTTTGTGCCTCAATAGTCATGAGTTATAATGCCTAACATTTGGAGAGCGTTACGTATGCTAGTTTCAATGGATACATCGATATCCGGTCTCGGTGCATCTTAACTAGGAACATTTATAATTATATATTTGTCTTCATTGTAATAAATTACTTATGGTTACAACATTTTGTAACTACTATCACAAAACATAACATTTATGGATTTTCTATTAAATATACTTTTAATTAAATTAATATAACATGTTTTATCAAGTATATAACAGAAAGAAAACAATTTTTATTTTGAACAAGATTGGTTATCGAGTTCGATATATATAACAAATTACGTAATTACCCCTAGGGCATACCCTTTACTCTGTCAATCTCCTATTAGCACTTGGGGTCAATTATGGTATCTTATTCCAACTTCTACAATTATTTTTCTCAAATCCAATTGGGTCAGTCCCTTAGTGAATGAGTATGCTATTATGTTTCAATTATCTACCATGTCAATCAACTCTCTGCAATGCTGATAGACTAACTTTATCATGTGGAACAGTTCGAAGCATGTCTCTCGACTTCTAATGAACTCTAATTTCTGTTATGAGCTATATCGTGGAATTTTTACCATATAACAATGTTATGTGATTATCAACATTTGGAATTACCCTCGGCTCAGTTATAAATTTGTGCATTTATTATATATATATATACATATATATATATATACATTGCTTTATTGTGGCGCTATTTAAGTCGGTGAGTCAGCCACAATCTCTTCTATTTGGAGCATTTCCAACTTAAAGATTCTTAATTTATTATTGACATATTACAATCAATATCACTTGTGAAATTTGAGTCCGGACATTCCTTCATAAGGAGTTCACTATTTCTGTAAACAATTCTCTAATATTTCATAAATACAGAAGAACACCTCAAACAACCATTTAGTGATTTCAATTTGGATTTGATATTTTCTTATGTATCAAAAACATAAATAAATTACGATATCTTAGACAACATAATATGTATGGTAATTACTATTGCCAGTGCATAAGTAATCCATCTTATACGTTCTGCATTAAACACTTTAATAAGGTGAATCGAGTTGGGACCTTTCCAATATCTTTTATGCTTTAAACACTTTAAAAGACATCATTTACAAATCCAACGTTGAGCATTAACACTATTGAGGTTGTTTTAACACAAGTAATTATTAAAAATCAATAATGTATTATTTACTTATTGTTTAGAAATATCAATGTACCTTCTAACTTCCTTTCTTACGAACACATGCTTCCTCTATATTTTGACTAAAAGTCAAACTATTTTATATTTCTTTCAAAATACTTATTCAATTTTGATACTTATAATCATTTCTTGGATTATATCCAAGAAATCACAACCTCTATATCGCTTCTACTGACTTCGAGACAATTTGTTTGTTATGTGCAAATATTCTATTTTAAATCATTATTTATAATTTTCTATTTCAGCACATACATACCAAAATACTAATCTTATCAAGTGATAATCTTGTGAGTAAATCCAAAATAATTTGATCATGTTGAATGATGAATCTATTACGCTAATTTCAACAATTGAAATTTACAAGATTATTCTTATCAACATTGCTCATTTAATTCCAACTACAATAGTCTTGCTCATAAAGACATAATAGCAGTCAGATCACATCCTTTCAGTTATGTCTACCAAAATCATTTTTTGATAACGTACTTGGATTCTTCGGATTTGCACATCATACCTATGATAGAGTCGATACTCTTAATGGTTTAATTAAATAACCAAGGGTATATATGTTTCATATTGATAAGAAACTCATAGTTTCTCTTCAATATGGGAGAATACTCTCTAATGTTATATGTTTATTTAGGTTAGTTAAATTCATTTCATCTCATGTAATCAGTTTTATCTTTGGATTGTATCCAATTCCATTTTGCTACTAATAATTTGCCAATGAAATTCCTTTACTATGAAGTTGGTATTTCTTGAAACAACAATTGTTTCTCGGTGCAATGGAATAGGTATTCATAAATATTTTATGAGTTACTTTATATGTAAAACTGATGTGGTTTAGTTTACATAATTTATGTTTAAAACATAAATATGTCATCCAATGACAGTCCTTAACAAACTCCTTTTGAGGAGATTCATACAAGATCACTCATGAACAATTATTATATGCAGAATTTTGACCTGCACTACTTGTCAAGTCCTTGGTCTAGGATATGTTGGGGTTTCTTATAAACTCTTATCCTGTATGATTTTTTAAACTATTACAGATGAAATGATATTAACCTTGTGTACTACTCTTAAGTACATAACCTCATAGAAAGAACTCAACTTCACTCATAATTAACCGTACTTTGTGCAATAAAGTTTGATTACTCCATATTGATACATCATTATGTATCACATAAAGGAGTGACTTTTGAGATTAAATCTTTATTCACTTTTAGGTACATTCGGACCCTTTCCAATATACTCACCCATTCGATCAAATTGAAACATTTCTATCACATGTTACATTATTTACTTCCGTTGTAATTCTATGGGCTTACTATAGACTTATACATGCGTATTAATTACACAAGTCCATGTCTGTGATAACTCAGCGATGAATATGAGAAGTACGTGGAATTGTTTTGGTATTAATAGACTTATGGTTGCATACATCTATATATATATATATATATCAATTCGAATACTTCATCAACTCTTATGATGCTCTCACCAAACGGGTGCATAGCTATTAATTGTTTGAGATATAATTAACCGATATCATACCATTCATAATCATACAATAAAATTATTTCTCAAAATTACGGCTTTGTCTATAATTCCAAAATAACTATAAATAATTTTAGATACTTCTGTATTTTCTAATGCATTAATTTTGTTATAAAAACAGATACCACATTGTAGTCGTACTTCATTATGAATATTCAAAATATTCAATATTGAAATATAACCATGTCTATTTTTCAATCAGCATTGAAAATAGTCATTATTTCATTTTTCAAAAATTAAATCAATAAGTGTTACATGGTGTGCTCCCACTATTTCCATCATTACTATAATAGCATACTGAATTTGGAGGTCCATCATTCACTTAATATAAATTATTTATTTCATATACTATAACTAGTTTACAGCAGTGAGTTCTTTGATCAAATATCTTAAACTCAAAGAAATAAATCTTATATAAAACAATTTTCTTTATGACAATGCATTTTGGAATAGAAATAGTATTTCTCAATCCAATATTAAGTATCAATTATTATTATTACTATTCTCGTTTTTTATGTTTCTTTATGAAGCAGAACTGACTATTCACTCCCTTCATCCCAACTGTACTTTAAATCACATCTACTCTTGTACATTCATTTTCCTTTCTAAATGGTTGAACCATTAAAAATATTTTTACTACAACATCATAACGAATTCTTTACAAAAGTGCACTCAATCATCCTTAACCTTTGAGGACGTCAAACATGTTGCACTTTGTTTAAACTGATCAAACTGACATATCAGTGATCGAGTCCTTAGATTTATATCATAGCCTGGTCTTCTGTTACTTTTAAGTTTTAACACAATGTGATCTTTATCATAATAAATCAAATTTAATACTCGATCTCGCATTATGGTTTATTTTCTTATTTTAGATAAACTAATTTCATCGAAGTATCATAGATTATGAACTGTGACAGTTCACTATATAACTTTTATATGTGAAAATATATGGATCAAATATCCACAGTCTTATATTGCTTTTGAGTTCAGAACTCATAGAATGCAATACACAGTCTCGCCCAGTAAAATATGTAAGCGACCAAATTAAGAATGTATTTAGTAGTTGTAAAATCAGGTGCTTGCATATGCATTAAAACATTAACATGCAAGAAGCACTTATTAGTAAGTATATGTTACATTTCTATTTGTAAATCTTTAATTCGATTCATTTGTATATCTCTTAATTGATGAATGTTCTTAATCATATTAAATGCATGGATTAATTAATGTAGATTATTATAACATTATATAACATATGTTTTTATAATATTAGAATGGTTAAATTTTATCATTTCATTTTTCTAATAAGGCTCCCACTAGCCTTTTATGTTTCACCAAATCCTAAATGAAACATAGAAATCATTCGACTTCAATAATGGGTGTTAGAACTCGTATGCCTTGGGATTCCGACCTTGAGGAAAGCTTAACAAATCATAGGTCCATATATGATGGATAACTCCTTCTCAATTGTATCATATACAAATCCTAGCCCGTGGTTCCTTGTCCTAATCCTGCCTTTAACTTGAGGAAAGCTCAACAAATAATGTGGGACTATTCACTTAGACCTATCATTTCATGATGGCCTAAGTATAATGCACGTATCTTAAGGAAAGCTCAACAAATACGTGCAATTATCTTACCTCGTCTATATATTAATAGTACTACACATAACATCCATAGCTTGAGGAAAGCTCAACAACTAAATGGTATGCAAGTATTCTATTAATATGTAAATGATAGAGGACAGCTTTATTAAAGATTCATAATATTCAATATATTATATTGAGTAACATCGGCTTATGGGAAATCACGGTATACGTACATTTATATATGCAGTTATTCCTTAAGCCCATTTAGGGTTTCTTAATGGTCCACCTTTAATTTAGTGGAAATTATGTTGAAGGGCTTCTATTTTCAAGGTAATAAGTTTTAAGGACAACACTTCTAAATAATTAGTTTTAAGGACAATTTACAGGATAATGATAAATTCATTTATCTTTTTAAGTTATACAGGAAAATGATAAATCTTTTTATCATTATTTCTGTATAACTGAAAATGATAAATTCTTTTACCTTTTTCCTGTAAAATGTCCTTAAAACTAATTTTTTAGAAATAGTGTCCTTAAAACTTATTACCTGCACAAATAAGCCCTTGAAGTGAAAATCCCCTTTAATTTATATATTCATATTATATAATTTTTCATATTTCATATTGCTTATATAATTGTCTTATGTATAATATATTATATTAATTAAATATTGTTTAATTAATTAACATTTTATTCATTTTATATTATTTTAATATAACATTTATATTAAATATTTATTATTTACTATAACCTTTATAGTATAATACATATATCATATTTATGTGTATATTATTTTATTACTTAACCTTTTAATTTATTTATTTAATTAATTAACCTTTAATTAATTTATTTAATGAAACAATTATAATTAAATTATATTAATTTCAAAAATCATATTATATACATACATGTATACTTATGATATCTTAAACATTTTAAAGTATCATAATATATATCAAAACATATAATACATACACATATCTTTTTCTAATCAACTTATTTAATTAATCTTATTAATAAATTCAAATTTTCAAAATTAATTTATTCTATTTTTCAAACTGTAACGACCCAGAATTTTGGTTATTTGAAATTGGAATATTTAATCGAGTTTAAATATTTAAAAGTAAATTTTTAAGTTGATTTTCCAATATAACTATTTACCAAATAATTTAATTATTGAATTTAATAATTGAAAATTGGGTAAATTATTGAATTTTGAGTTTTAAGCTTGTTAAAAATAATTTAAAGGCTTGTAAAATTTATATTAATAATACTGATGATAATAAAACTTTTTAAATTGGATTTTAAAGTGATTTGTTCGGTTTTAAAAATATATCGTTTAAATTGACATTTAAAAATAGCCTTTCGGGGCACAGTCTTGGAATTCGATGAAACAAGTTCCATTGGATCCATAATAGTGTGTTATTATCAGATTTCAAATTTCGTAGCGTTTGGAGTTGTTGTTTGGTCGTACGGGATAGAAACGCGCTGAAATTTATATCGAAAATTCAATATAATAATTGGTTCTAAAAAGCTATCTTCTCCATACGATCGAATTAGGACTCAAAACCTTTTCCATTGCATTCGAAATAGGGGTATAACAATATAAATGCCTAGCGGCACACCTCGATAGGCGTTCGAGATTTTAAGCAACAAAATCGAGACGATTTAAATTTTAAATAATCATATATATATATATATATATATATATATATTCAAACCAGTCTTTTCTTTCTACAACCTAGGCTTTGACCAAAACCTAGTCAAACATGCAAGGAGTCATGTCTCTCCTTTTTAAAAGAACACACGCGACAGTTCTGTGTACAGAACAAAGAAAAATGGTGGCAAGGAATTTCAAAAATTTATATCTCCTATTCTACTCAATGAAAAAATCTAAAATTGATTTGTAAAATCCTCTTCCTCTTCCTCTTAGATTTAATATAAAATATGGGTGGTGCGGCTGAGTTTTGTCGAGCTCGACATAGAGACAGCTGACTACGGTTTTGGTTTTTGGGTGCTTGGAGGCGAGATTGCTCGAGGCGAGGGTGGATTCGTGGTCAGAGGTCGGAGGCGTGTCGTTCGGTGGGATTTCATGGTGCTCGGTGGCGGTTTGAGGGTTGCGACCTGATGGTGGTCGACATGGTGTGGTACTATCGTAGGGTAGTAACAAGGAATCCCCATTGAATATAGAGAATATGGGTATGAACCTTGAAATATTTTGTTAGGGATGTGCGGAAGTGACAAGAAGAACCCTCGAAAGGAGTGGGAAACAATATCGTTGCGAGTCGTAAGATGTACTCACATGAAAGATCAAGGATAAAGAACGTAAATACTAAAATTAAAGAATGTTATCAAGAGATTTTAATTGAGAGTGGATGATAGTATAGTTGGAGAAGAGAGTAATAAGATGGAAAATAGACATAAAGGTTGTTGGTTGACTTAAGGTTAAAGAAGGCAAGATAGGTGGTAGAAGTTATTTTACCAAGCCAATTTTTTGATGAGTTATTCTAAATGAGCATACTCATATGTATTGCTCACTACAGTATGAGATGCACAATTTATCCGACAAGCGGGTGTAATAATTGAAGTAATAGATGGACCTTGCTTATTGGGAGCCAAGGAGGTAAGTTAATACATGGATTTTAGTTAAATGACATGCTAGAAATGTCCATCTTAATTGAGTAAGGATTGTTATGGCCATAATATCACTAACACCAGTTAATGATGAATGGCAGCTTCCAACTATTATTTTGTTTAGGTTTTCAAATTATAATCGCTAGTTGACTCCCTTCGAATATTGGAAAAGCATATGATATGATATGAGATATGTTCCTATTTTATTACTGTGTTGATGGTTTGGATGAGCTTTGATCATATATATTAGGAAATAATGTAAATAAGGAGATCTTAAAAGGACACTTAACTAACTCTAAATGTTATTAAAGCTGGAAGTTTAGGAAAATTAATTAACAACCATAAATAAATAATGCTTAGATTCCGAAACTTTAGAATTTAATAAAATAATTTACAAATGGAGGACAGGGAAAGGGTATTGTGAAATCACGGGTCACTATCTTTATGCTTTAAGAAAAAAATTATAAGTAAGCTTATGTGTCATTGTTTAGGAGAAAAAGGAAAGGTTCCCTAAATCTAGGATTAACCGCACAATGCTTGGGTCAATCATATGCATTAACTCATTGACTAGGTCCCGATTACGTTAGATTGTGGCTATTTTTGTTTCTAAGGATGAAGGGCAGATGTTTGAAAACTTTTATTTGAATGCTTTTGAAAATTTTGGTTTGAATGATTTTGAGAAGTTGAGTTCAAATGCTTTTGGACAAAAAATGGTGCTTAAACAATGCTTTTGAAAACTTGAATTTTTAAACCATTTTGCAAGTTTATTTAAAGGGCGAAAAGGTTTCCTTTTGAAATGGAAAATTTTCTAATTCTCAAACGCCACATGCTTAGCATAAGGTGCGTCGATGTGTTGGTAAATATGAGTTTTATTGTCTGAAAAAGGTGACAATATAATAAAAATAGATAAAAATAAGAGAAAAGGATGTTTTAGCTTTGGAAATTTAATTTTGATACCTTGTTGATAGTGAAATGAAACTTGCATTTAGGATAATTACGTTTTAACATGCAAACCCTCCTTATGTGTATGGTATTTGAAAAAATTGGATAAGAATTGGGGGCAAAAGAGAAGGTTCCAAGGTACAACGGAATATATGTCCAAAAGAAGGGTGGAATCATAAAATTTTCCATCTGAATTCCTTTTTTGGAATAGTAGTATAAATTCAGAAATCTAACTTTCTAAAAATTTTGGAAATTGGAAATTATGTGTTAGGTTTTGGACGGTAGGGATTGGTTGCAAAATTGATTGAACCATACTCCTACTTGAAGAAATGTGGAATTTGTGTTTGAGAAAGGATTTTTGATTTATTAAACTTGCATACATATAGAACCGTCAATACATCTATGTTGTTTGCATCATATTTTCAAATGTTTTTTTAAAGAATGCATTCATATAGGAGGCATCGATTTAGAATCATTCTGCATGCATGTCTTATATGTTGTAATACACCATGCACATGTACGCGTTTGGCTACAAAATTAGATGTACACTAATTGGTTGGACAGTTTAGAATGGTTGTGCACTATGTTACATGCTTCAATCCTTGAGGAATTTCGGGGATAGAATTCTTTTATGGAGGAGAATGCAACATCCCGTAAAAATTGATGATAATTATTAAATAAGTAATAGGCTCCAAAAAGGGAGTATGAGCAAACTACGGAATTTGGCCACAAAACTTGCACCATTGCGTTCACGATGATTTTCCGAGCAACTTTCATATTTGGAGTTTTGCAATCGAAGCTCAAACAAAGAAGTTATTAGTGTTTGAATTTATCGAATGAAAATAATTAAAAACGAAAATAGAAAATAAATAATATTAAATATGAGACCCCTTCGATTGACACCTCCTTAGGCTGGCCGACCGCTAGCTGTCGACTGCCTATAAGGGAGCTATCGACCGATTGTATAGTGGCGGCTAGGGTTTGAACCTTGGTCGAACAAATCAGATTTAATTAGTTTAGCCTAATAGATACAGGTGATTCAAGTGGCTATAAATAAAAGCCTAATCCTTCACTCCTCTTCTCATATTTTCTGATCAAAGTAGCGAAGCTCCTCTTCTCATATTTTCTGATCAAAGCATCAAAGCTGTGATGAATAGCTTTTTCGACCCTCAAAAGTTGATACTAATACATCCACGGTATTCATTTACCGAGCATCTAAGTGTTGGAAAAATAGATTGTTGGGGTAAACGAAAGAACAACATCCCATATCGCAAAGAGTAATATATAATATACAATAGATCTTTATAAAAGGAAATTGCATTATACATATATTAGTTAGAGTAAACTAACTGTTGATCAGCCTAGATAAGTATAACAACATGTCCTCACAGATGTTGATAAATACAAAACAAAAAATGCAGTGAAAATAAATATACGTGAATACGTCTTAGAGGCATCCGACTCGTCTCCTGAAGCTTCAAAACATCCATAACTAAATCTAGAAATATGCTTGGGCTGACCCGAGGATTAAGAAAATAATGCCTGATCAGTCTAGTAAACCAGCGTGAGAAACACAAATCGAATTGTTTTTTTAATGTTATACAACCTTTCAAAAATAAAGGTATCTCGTAAGACCACGCCGCATATAAACAGAGATGGGTTTTTACCTTACTATAACCAAACCATTTCATAGGAAACCTTGTGATATTATAATAAGGTCAAGATTTTAAAATAAATACTTAATCATAGCTGAAATGGTTGCAGTAATTACATTCCAGCAAAATAGTTATACAACTAAGTCCGTGAGGCACGTATTGAAGAATGGATTCCATACAATGGTAAGATAAAGAACTACCTTCCGTATAGTACATCTATAAAGAAAATGTACCGAGGTTGTAAACCTTGTACCTCTGCGAATTAGGACCGGCCTACCTTTCCTGGATATTACCGAATATGATCACCCCTCGGCTGCCAACTTGAAAAACCGTACCAAGCTCGAAGCATACAAAAAATCATAAATATCGATCTAGATCAAGCAGTGATCATATCATAATAAGAGCGACCCACTTAGCCCTGCGGCATCACTCTTGTTTTTGCCATTACCAGGTGTGAGGTTTGAGGCTACGTTTTACCTTTTAGTATCCCACTTGGAAAGCTAACACTGCCCACCAGGCAATAATGCAATGCCATCATTCATCCATATAAGTTGTTTAGAATATGAACAAACCGTAGGCACTACTTCTACTACATTCTCAGGATTTGTAGCAAGTAGCCCTTACACTTCAAAGAACTCCATCTTCGATCATCTTCAAGATGTCTCAAATTCGAACGCTTTAGCTAGTTCGAAGTAGTTTTCAGATAACTCACACTTATTCGATCCCAGTCTCTCTGAACCAACAATAATAGTTTCAAAACAAGCCAAGATTTGATTGTCGGTTATTTAACTATCAAATAAACAAACAACCAAATCAGAGATTTATTTCCATATGGAAACCAAGCATGGTTATACATAAGCAATCATTAGCCTCGTTCATTAATCCTTTCATTAGCTAAAACCGCTTTGTAAATATTTGTGTAAGAACCTGGAATTTTTGTCGTCTTGAGTTTTGAATATTAATTTTTAATATTCAATAATATGGTATTTTAATCAAAATAAATTTTCGTTAAATGACAATTGATAATAATATATAGCTTTTAAACTAAGATAATATTTTAAAATTCCAGATTTTATTTATAAAATAGGAAATTGATTTAATTTAAATTCTTACATATGTTTGTATAACAACAGAAATTATATATATATATATAAATTAGAAATAAATTCAAATAAATATAGATGAAAACAAAAATAATATATTGTAAATAGAAAAGATGACTTATGGAAAATATAATGTATCATAAATAGAGAAAGTTTAAAATGGATTTTTCTTATATATAAATACATATATATACACATTAGTTAAGAAGAGTGAAATATATATATATATATATATTAACTGAATAAACATAGTGATTAAATATATATATATATTGAAAAGTGAAAGAAAAGATATATATGAAAAATGTAACAACCCGTAATTTTCGATAATTAAAAATAGTTAATTTAATAAGGTTTTGTGATTTAATGTTGGAAGAAATAAAAAATTTGTGATTTAGTAATAAGAATATAATTGGAATAAAATGTAATAGTATTAATTTAAGGTAATTTATAATTGCTTTGAATGAAATTCCAATTAATTGAAATGATTAAAAGGTTAATATTGTTATAGACTGTAAATAAATCAATTGTAATAACATGTATTAATTGATAATTGGATTAAAGGAGTAATTGATAATTTGAATGTTGTATTAACTAATGAAATAAGGTGTAATTAATTGTAATTGATAAAATGAGTGTAATGATAGTTGATATAACATTTGCTTGTACATAATAAACTTACAAATGTTACTAAAGGTAGAAATGGTGACAATTGTTATTTGTTACCAATTTCTTTAATCAATTACAAATAAATTTAATTAAATGTTACATTAATGCGAGTTAAGACAATAACTGCAAATTGTGAATGTAATAAAATGAATAGAAATGTTAATTATATTAATAAGGTAATATTTGATTTAATAAAAGAATAAAACAAAGATAAATAAATTAATTGGGATTTCAAATTCTAATTAATGTGAAAAAAATCGACAAATTTCAATATAATTGAAATATAGTAGTTGATACAAATAAAAGATGGAAATTGTAGCATATTAGTGAAATAAGAGATAAACAAATGTTAACTATGTTATTAGAGTAATAATTGATTGAATATAAAGATTGAAATCAAATTAAATCAATTTATTGGAATTAAATTATAACTAATTGGATTAATTGCAGTTGAAATTGAACGCTGTATTTTGGAAAATAATTAACACTGAAATTTTGGGTAAACTTGTTTAAGTTATTATAAATGTCCAAGCAATCAAAAATGATGAAATTTGTTAGTTATAAATATTGAATTAAAAAGTGATTAATTAATTTAATATGAATTTATTTAATTAACGTGAAAATAGCCATTTTGGCCACTGACACGGATTTCGACGAAACCAGTTTTAACGGATCCGTAATGGTAAATTATTGTAAGGTTTCAAGTTTCGTAGCGATCGGACTTGTTGTTTGATCGTACGGACTCGAAACGCATAGAAATCAATTTAATTAAATTCAATTGAAATCAATTTGAAATAAGCTGATTTTTATGCTAACTTCTTCATATGATGAAATTAGGACTTGAAACCTGTTCCATTGAGTTTAAAACTATCAAAAACATCTATTTCAATATATGGGATGACCTATTTTCGTTTCGGGGTCAAAACGGGCTTTTTGGGCTGCGTAGTCGTTTCGATCCAACCCTGCCTATATATAGGCTGTTATAAACCCTTGTTTTTTCTCATATTATTATTTTTGTACGTTCATCTTCTTCCTCCTTCTCAAACCAAATTCCCAAATTCCAAAACCTTATTTCAAAAAAAAAAAATTTGCTCCTAGTTTTCTTCGAGTCGGGAAGAGGTTTACTTCGAGTTTCAGAGGAGAAAACCCTATAGCGACTTGGGGTCAGAGAGAGTTCAAGGCCAAACAAGGCAGATCTGGGCATGCTTCGAGTTCCAGAGGCGAAAACCCTGGAGCGACTTCGGGTCAGGGCAAGCACCGGGTAGTTGAGGTGGCGACTCGAAGTACGACCCGAACTCGAAATTTTCAAATCTTCTAACGTTAATAACTTTTGCATACGTGCTCGGATTCACGCGCAGTTTATTTCGTTGGGATTGTATTAAAATTTTGGACATTTTGGCGTTTGTTTGGGCAAATTCTGAGACTGTTCAAATTTGGGCCCTAATTTGGATTTCAATTCGATGTGAAAACAAAGGTGAGTGTTTTAACCCACTCACAACTTCTAGATTATCTTATGTTAGTTAAATTAAATTTATGATGTGATTAGAAGTTTATTGATTGTTGTTTGGTATGTTAAATTGTCATTCTGGTTAAATTTGACTTTTATTGAATTTAATCATCGTTTAATTTAATATTGAATTTTAAATTGTCAATTTAATACCTGTATTGATTATCAGTTATCTATTGATGTTTACTGATCGATTGGATGATGATTGTGATGGATGTTTGATGGTTGATATTGGATGACTGGATGATTGTATTTTATATTGTTATAAACTGCAAGTTCCCTATGGGTTGAAATGATACAAACCCGAACGATCTTTAGATTAGGGAAAAATCGTTATGGGTTGAAATGATAGACCCGAGCGATTTTATGGATTTTTATCAAATTCGGGATTGTGGTTTGAAATGAAATACAACCGTAAAATTTTAAATTGCAGATTGAAATGATAAATATCAGTATCACTTGACCCTAGGGTAGAAAATTATATACAGACACCGGATTGGTTAAATTAATAATTTTTTAAACTATTTTAAAACTGTTTAAACTATTTTAAAGCTATATAAACTATTTATAATTACCTAAACTATTTTCTAAAATTTCAGACTATGTAAAGTTGAAGTATTTATATCTAAATCCTTAATGATTATACAACCTAAGTTGAAGTTTGGAATTTGATACCTTTTTGTGAAATGACATATTTGAGTGAATACGATGATTTTGAAATGAAGAATTAAGTAACAGAACTTATCGATAATTTCAAAGTGAATGTGAATTTTGAAAGTGAATATGATTTGGAAGTGAACATGATTTTGAAAGTAAATATAGTTTGAAGTGAGTATGATTTCGAATGAGATATGATTTGAAATTGAAATTGAATATGATATCTTGATATAAATTGTGAATTGAATTTTTGAAACGTAAAAGAACCATCCAGTGTGAAATAAGCGTTTGGTTGTTAAAGAGACCGGGATCGGATATTGTCATACTCTCTGCCACTACTGAAAACCACTTTAACAACTGTATACGTTGTGAAGATTCCAGAAATGAAGTAGGATGGTTTAGGAGTCAGCTTAGATGTGACTAAAACAGGAGCCACGCCGGGCCAAGTGAGGTCATTCCTCCTATCAGACACATTTCTTCGATACCATTCTATTACTTTGTGATTGATTTGGTGGCCACCCCTTGATTTGATTTGGGAGTGTGTTCCGAGGTGGGCGGTAGTAGCTGCTATGCGTTACCATCAGTCCGGATCCGCAATTGGTATATCTACCCTGGCATTGCCTCGAGTGCCATGTTCACATGCCTTACCATGCCTTCTACGAGTTTGTTTTGTGTCATAACTATGGAGTGCTCGCTGATAGCCCACCTGCGGGTGGAGTTTACAGTATCTGTATAGACTACGGCATTATAAAAATGTGTTAAGGGAGATATGGGTAACGCCTGAATGCTATTTTAATACTTTACTTTGCTGTAGACATATTATAATAGCGTATTGTACTACATAGTAGATAGTTTAACGGATCCTTAAGAGATGTAAATCCCGAACATCTCTTAAGTTATTGCACTCACGTTAGACACTGGATAGGAGATGTCAAACCCCATACACATCTCTGACGCCGTTACACTCATATTTATTTACTGTTGATTTAACTTACATAAGATCTTTTATTTCTGACTCGAGTGTTTTGTCTTTTCAATTCGCTCAGGTCAGTCTGAGCATTTCAGGGTTGAAGACCTTATTCCTGGAGAACGAAGACGAAGATTTGTACCATTATTATTTATTATATTTATTCCACCACATCATATTGTTCCGCTGCATTTATTTGTTTCATTTATTCCTATTTTCTGTAACTCTGATTTTGTGTTGTAAAAGAATATTCAAATGTATTTATAAAACAGATTCATGAACTATTATTTGATTATTATATTTTGTCATTCCGCTGCGAGATTCTGTATTTGTTTTTTTTTCTTTCTCTTTTTCTTATTTACCCCATAACAATCTGCCCTTTTGAATGGTTAGAGTCTGGCATGTGTGTCTGCTTAAAACGTCCAAAAAAAGGCAGGTCGTTACAAAAAATATGATGATAGGAATGCGAAAATTTATAATATCATTTTTAATAAGAAATGTTTCACAAAAAATAATGTTTTGACAAAAATGTTATTTTTGTAAAGATAGTATGGCAAAATTTTCAATTGCTTTGAAATATACATTTTTTTATAAAAGAAATGTAAAACATAAATGTAATTTTATTAAAAATAGAACGACAAGACTTGTAATGTCCTGAGTTATATATTTTAATAGATATATATATATATATATATATATAAAGACTTAAATTGTTCATTTAAAAAAACTTTACATCTAGTTTTCAATATATATATATATATATATATATGAAAGCATATTAAAATCAAATGAAAGTAAAAAGTGAATAAAGAGTAAAAACATGAAGTTAACAATCAAAAGTTAAACTAGTAAAAGGGTAAAACAAATAGGAAAAAAATAGGCAAAATAAAAAATATAAATATATTAAAACATTTGCCTGGTAAGAAAAAAAGAAAATTTTATAAAACCAAAAACAAAGTATAGGCATATACATTACCTGGCAACAAAAATAACAAGTAAAGATGAAATAAAATAAACATATAAATATATAAGCATAAAACATTGTTTGGTCAAAAGAAGTAAAGACCAAAACATTTATTTTGATTTCATTTCTACTCAAAAGTAAAAGAAGGAAGGTTGAAAGATTTGTTTCATCTCAATATCAACTCAAGTCACCAATTTTTCATTTCAATCCACCACTGTACAAACATTTTACAGCAAAGAAAATCCTTCTTTTGAGCCAAAATCTTGTACTATATTCATCATTTCATACTAGCATAAACGTATATATATTGGCTATATGAATGTATGCTTCAGTTTCAAAAGCCTATAAAACAAAGATACACTGTAAAAACAAAGCTTTGTAAACTAACACAGTAAAAAAGAAAGAAGAAGCAACTTGTTCTTCCAAATCCAAAACCAAAGCAAGATATCAAGATTTGCAGATCATAAAATCAAATTCAAAACAGAAGATTTGAAAAGATCTTAACATGTGCAAGGTGAGGATTTTAAATTTTAATTCCTGGAATATGATTATCATCACTTTGTTATGTTAACAGAGGTAAATTCCTATATATGCTTAGTTTCAAAAATCAATATCTCTTCCCTTGATTAGCATTTGTGGATGACGTAAACTGGTAAAATGTTTGTTTTTGAGTCTAGAACACACTAAAAATAGTTCGAAGCTTGTTCATCATATATATAGGGTGAATTTTTAAATTTACAATAAAGAGACCAAGTTTTGGAAAATTTCAACATTTTTAAAACAGTGATTCATGTATTTAATCATGATCGTTATGTGAAAATAGGATTTTTAGTCAAAGTTTCATGATTTTTAATGGTCTATGTTGTGAGTAATATGGAGATGATCATTTTTTGTTAAAAAAATAAATTCCGACGACGTGGTGGTCGATAGGCGGTACGGCCTGGCCGAGGAGGAGCGTGGAGGCATGGGGAAGAGGTTCACCGTGGCGGAATTGTGAATTAGGGTTTGAATAGAGGGGGTGTGGTGATTTTAGGGTTCAAGGAAGGTTTTGGTAGGGGTTTGAACGCAGTTGAAATACGTCGAGGAGGGAGCATCGAGTGGTGCCGCACCTGGCTTGAGGGTAGCTCGAGACGAGGCGGTTGCTTTAGAGTTGGTGGCAGCGGCTATAGGCAGGCGAGAAGTTGGTGCTCCTCATTTTTTTCGAGCTCGATTATGGTAGCCTGGAAGGATGGTTTGACCTCAAAGTGGAACGCGATGTGAAGGGGGGTTGGGGTGCTGGAGGATGCTTGGTTGAGAAAGTAGGGTGATGCGGACGTGGGGTGCAGTTGCCAGGATCGTTGGTGGGTTGGGGTTCGCATGCAAGTGCACGTGTGCACCTCTGTGTGCACGACATCGTGTGCACAGGGAGGGTTCCATGTAGGAGATGATGACAAGTCGAGGATGATGGTGGTTGTGGAAGTTTCGGCTGAGTGCTCAGGTATCGTGAGAAGATGGGAAAGTGGATCGAGAAGGCAACAACTTGATCGAAGAAAATTAGGCATTGGTTTGGAATTTAAGTAGCAGTGAAAATTGGGGAAGGAGGGAAGACGGGTTTTGGAACGTGGATGATGGGCTTTGGGCTGAAGGAAGTTAAATTAAAATGTTTAAATTTGTATAAATTTAGTAAATTATGAACTATCATAACTAATGCTTAAGAATTCCAATTAACGCGAGATTGGTGACTATGGGTTCGTATCGACGGACACTACATCATCATACGGCTTGTTGTAGAATTTAAACAAGTGGAATTTTACGGTATTTTAAAACGGCTAGATTTTAATTACCGATTTAAAACAAATATCGTCATTTAAATTTATATGACCCGTATATTGAGGTTATTTGCCAAATAAAAAAATAACGATGAGTTAATTTGAGTTAATACGATATTTTGACATCTATTTAGTGGGATAAAACATCGTTCCGCTAATTTTATTAAATTGGACCCCTGTTGGCAGAATAAATCACCGTTCTACCATTATTACTGAATATATCTATTTTTAGACATTTACTAGCTGAAATAAAACCCTGTTCTGCTATTATATTTGTACGAAAATTTGTTTATTACCCTGAATATTATATTGGGCAATATGATGTTGAATTGATTGTTAAAAATAGATTGATGTGAATGTCTGTATCTGTTATTCTGGACTGTTATGGAACGAATGGTAATTTGATTAAGTACCATTGAAATTAGTAAGCCTCTTTTCCAATTTGGAAGTTGATTTTGGAATCAAAGTTATTTAAAAGATAATTTTTATTTATTATTGGTATTTTAAAGATAATTAATAATTATTTGAAAATGATTTAAAGTTAATTATTTTATTATTCTTAAAAATTATTTAAAGTATTTAATTTTTGTTTCAAAAGTTATTTAGCTATTCTAATTGTTAAAAGCATATAAAATATTAATTAAAGTTATTATAATGATTTGATAAGGTTAATTATTACTTAAGGATAAATTAGTATTAAGATATTATTATTAATTCAAAAGTAATTTGTTCAAATATTAATAATGTTTTAGAAATAATATATTATATAGTAAACTTTTTATAAAAGAGTAATTTTCCTAAATTAAACTTGGAAAAAATTATATAGAAACTTTATAAGTATTGTTTGAGATAATTATTAAATATAGTTTCCAAAAAGTAATGGTATACTTTCATGGCGTAATCGGAGGCAGAGATTGCCTACAGTTAAGTTTGGATTTCTCTAGGATAGTGACGTAATCATTGAGCTGCGAATCCATGGTTGATATCCCAGAGTACTTTCCATATTTATTTAAAAAGGGTTTTCAAATATTATTGAAGGAAATGGTTTGTGAATATATTTATTCATGTAAGATAAGTATATACTTTTTGATTAAGAGATTTAATTAAATTAAATTTTAAATTAAATAAGGCTTAGTGATTTCAGTGGAAATGGAATCTTTGATTGAATGATTGTTTATTTGATAGTTAAATAACCGACTATCAAATCTGGACCCAAAACGTAACTTTGGAAATATCTAGTAGAAACACGGGAATTATAGGGTACAATTACCGTTCGAGGTGCTATACTGTACGTATAAACTCGTTTCGTTCTTCTAGGACGATTATAAGGAAATCCATCCACTAACGGTTAGGAGATGATCTCCGATCTTATTTTCGTCTGTTTATTTCCTAAAGAGCAGGGGTTGAGTTTACCGGAAATACCGAATGTTGTTTTGAAGAGACTGGGATCGGATAAGTTATCCGGACACCACTTCGATCCAACAGATACATTTTCGAAATGAAGACAAGAGAATGGAATCGAAGATGGAGCATTGAAGTGCAAGCGCTAATCGCTACTAATACTAAGGATGATTCCAAAATAGATGTAGTAGGAATAGTGCCTTCGATTTTGTTCAGACCCAGAACGGACTCATATGGATGACTGCTATCAGTACATTGTCATTGGAGGACAATGAGCATTCTAAGTGTAAATTCCTTAAAAAGGTAATCGTAGCCTCAAGCCTCATCAACCGGAAATGACTGAAAATCAGAGGAGATGCAGTAAGGCTAAGTGGGTCGCTCCCAATTAGGGTATGTTTATCACCTTTCTAGATACCCTCGGATATTACTACGATGCATGGAAGGAACTTGGAAAGGATGGGAACACCCGGGGTGATAGCACATTCGGTCAATCCAGGTGAGGGAAAGTGTAAACTTTGGTTTATTTTAGAATTTTCGACACTTCGCTACGTAGAACCCTATTCGCGTATGAACCGCGAATGACAGAAACAAAAATACAATTGCGTACAATAATGCAACATGATCAAAAAAATACACTGGTTATCTTATTCTGTGAAATTTCAAAAATAAACAATAATAAAATACTTCAAACGATAATTTAAATATTTTCTAAATTAAAATTATAGAAAAATTCTATAAATTTGCTTAAAATCACATCAATAAAAATCAAGTCGTTTTATTAAAAAATGATTAAATCAAATCTAAATATTTAGATAAATTAAATATTCTCATTTGAAACGTTAAAAATTGTGGGTCGTTATAGAAGCCCTACTATTTTCCCTAATCCACTATTTTTATTAATTATAAAATATTATATACTAGTGCAAATCTGTGCTACGCATACAGATTACAACTATATTTTTGCAAATCTTGTTGAGTATATTTTTATGATTAACTCAAGTAAAACATTTATTTCCAAGACATATTTTACATATGAATATTCTTTATATTTTGAATATTCGAAATTAGTTATCCAAAAATCACATTTGTTTGTCGTTGTGTACATCTATACAACTACGTTTATGCACCATGCAAAGGATGAAAATAATTGCCTAATACACGTATAAATAATTATGTAGATGCATACATCAAATTATAAGCTATAAGGCTAAATCGTTGATTTGAGATATCATTATTAGTTAAATAACTCATTCATAATGACTTAATTCAAGTAACTATATGTACATGTAAAAAACAT
Organism: Allium fistulosum; assembly: GCA_030737815.1. Lineage (NCBI taxonomy): Eukaryota > Viridiplantae > Streptophyta > Magnoliopsida > Asparagales > Amaryllidaceae > Allium > Allium fistulosum. The sequence continues at coordinate 97,365,413 of CM060906.1, read as the reverse complement.
AAAAAAGATTTGCATCATGCATACGCTACCACCGTACAATAATGGAAAAAGTTATTAATTAGTCTATATGTGATTAGTAGATGTAAAAGGAATAATGTCAAAACACTCAAAAATTTGAGCTATAAAAATATTACAACAAAATTAAAGATCTTAGGAATGTCTAATTATAATACGTAATTATCTGGTTTACTCTTCTAAGCATTGTATCATATCCCATCGTTTAGTTACTAAGAAAACTAATATTGTTGGTTGCCAAGATAAAACTATAGTACAAAGATTGATATTGCAATATAAAGTGTTGGAAACATTAAAATATGAAAGGACATATTAAATGGTAAATAACGACATTGAAACTTCTAAAATCCTTAAATTAGATCCTTCTCCCATTTCTTCTTTACTACTTCCTTGTCTTTATTAGTATCAAGCAAACAACAAAAGAAATAGAAAAAAAATTGCTGGATCAAGTGATATTGGTAGAAAGTTATTCAATATTCAAATTTTATAAAATCCATCACAATCTTATAGGAAAGTCTAAAACAAAAATATGCAAGTAATAGACTTGGTGTATATGGGTTTTTAAGGAATGTCTGTGTAACGATATGCCTTTCTTGTACTTAAAGGCGAAACTGAATACATCATCTGCCTTTCTTGTACCTAAAGACGACACTGAATACATCTTCTATATTCATATGCATATCATTAAGTGTCCGAAAGACTGGTCATTTGGGGTGATGAAAAAAGAAGACAGAACATAATCTCACATCGTGAGGAGCAATATATAATACACAAAATCTTTACAAAAAGAAATCATCTTTATTTATACAACATTAGAATATACTAGCCTATTATCAGTCTGGACAGTTATAACAGCCTATCCTTACAGTTACCGATAAATACAAAAAAGAACAAAACAAAATAGAACATCGAAAAAATATAAGTATGTGAAGTTGTTTTAGAGAATGCAGCTCGTCTCTTGAAATCTCCATAGTGTCCAACTAAATTTGGAAAAGTATGCTCGGGCTGACACGAGCGTTATAAGAAAATAATGCCCTGATTTGTCTGGTAAACCAACATGAGAAAGATGAATCAAATCAATCATATTGATTTCTAGATTTGAAAATCCTTTTTAAAATAAAAGGTATCTCGTAAGACATGCCTCACATAAATGCAGATAGGTTTTTATTTTATGATAACCATAAACATTTCTATAGGAAATCCTCTGATATTATAATAATGTGCAAGGTTTAAAATAAATATGGAATCATATCTGAAATTGTTACATTATTAAATTCCAATATACTAGGTATACAATTAAGTCTGAAGGCTCTTATTAGAAAATGGATTCCTATAATGGCAAGGGACTTACTTCCGTATAGTACATCTCTAGACAAAATGCATCGAGGGCTACAAACGCATTTGCCCCTCTACCAACACAGGACCGGCCTACCCCTTACTGGATAATATCGAATATGGCATCACCCCAGTTGTTCCCAACCATTATAGAGAGCTCTCATGCACACCAAAATCCATAATATGCTAATCTAGAAAGGTGATAACACGCCCTTATTGGAGCGACCCACATAGCCCTACTTCATCTACCCAGTTTTAGCCATTTTTGGCTGTGAGGCTTGTGAGGTAGCGATTTACCTTCTTTAACAGTTCCCATTGGGAATGCTAACACTTCCATCCAAGTAGAAATGCAATGCCAACAATTATCCATACTAGTTTGTTCTGTATCTAAACGAAACCGAATGCGCTACCTCTACTACATCCATTTTGGAATCACCCTCAGGAATGGTAGCAAGTAACCCTTGCACTTTAAAGAATTCCATCTTCAATCATCTTCAAGATGTTTTCCATTTGAACGCTTATATGTTGACTCGAAGTGGTTTTTGGATAACATATCTGATCCCGGTCTCTACAAACCAATAACTGATAATTTTCGATTGACTCATTCCCAGTTCTTTCAAAAGTAAGTGGACTATACCAGAGTCCTAAAGAATCTCTAGTATTTCCCTTGAAGCTAGAGATGTTTCACCCGGGTGAGTTCTCCTAAGGGAACTGAACCCATATGATCATGCAAAGCTTTTATTTACTTCTTAAGTCAAAACTAGCCAAGATTTGATAGTCCGTTATTTAACTATCAAATAAACAACAACAACAATTCATAGATTTAACTATCCACAACAATCACTAAGCCTCAAAATAAATTGATCTTTCATTTATTTAAATCTCTTTCCAAAATATTTATCAAAATATTCATATACTCATCTCATTGGCATAAGTATATTCACAAAACATTATAAAAGGAATCCTACTCTAAATCATATTAAAAGATAAACAAAAGTTATTTTAAAAGAAACGGAGATAAGGATAAACCCAAACACCATTCCTTTGGTATTAAGCATGGAACAAATGTCCACACCACCAAAATTAAGAAGGTCAATTTGGGGAAACCCAATCTTAATTCCTTTTATGAATTTCTTCAATAAATTCTTTTTAAATAAATCTTTTCATTTTATGAAATCTTCTTTATTTAAATTCCAAATATATTTTTAAAAACTCTTTATAAATCTCCAAGTTTATTTATAAAACTCTTTTATAATTATCAAAACCATTTATAAAACTCTTTATAAATCTCTAAAATCATTTATAAAACTCTTTTCCAAATTTCAAGACCTCTTTTCAATTTATAAAACTCACTTTTATAAACTTTCCTCATTTAAAACAAAATTTCTTAAATAAACTTTTAAATCAATAAAGTTCCTTTGATAAAACCAATTATTTAATACACCTTGAAATAAACAAGTTATTATTATTTAAAAGATTCTCCGTTTAATTTTTATCTTTAAACCACATTTATATAATAATGAGTTTAAACAATCGTTTTAAAAAATAGTAAATTACTTCAAAACACCTTTAAATAAAATAATTGGTAAATTATGCTTTAAATATTTTAAAATGGAATAAGCTTTAAACCATTGTCAAAAGGATAAAATGAAGTATTTGCTTTCATAAAAATCAGAAAGAGGCTTATGACCACAATGGTTCGTTTATTTGAGTTTAACTTATCCAAGTTAAAATAAGGGTACTTACATAACAAGCACAGGGAGTTAGCCAATAACAATCAATCAACTTACAAGTAAGTATCCAAGTTACCGTAATAATAGAACTGTGTTTTTTTTCTACTTAAAATTGGATCAGTGATTGATTTCTAGGTTTCATCGTAAACCTAATTGGTTACTTCCAATTACGTAAATCAATAGTTCAAACCGCACTCAAAGGTAGGGCATTTCCCATTGATATAGGGACTTCTGTACCAGAAATAATGGTATCTCCAATTATAGCCCCTCTGGGGTGTAAAATATATCTTTTCTCGCCATCCCCATAATGTATGAGACAAATGTATGCATTTCGATTAGGGTCATATTCTATGGTTACGATTCTACCAGATATGTCTTTTTCATTCCGTCGAAAATCGATTTTACGGTAACAAGAAGGGTGAAGAATCCGAAGTGAAAGAGCGAAAGATCCCGATGAAGTCTTCGACGAGGTAAAGCCGGGAAATACATGTCCACATAATCTACTTGGTGAATTATGATAGAACTATGATTTACTCTACCAAACAGATGTCCAATACAACTTAATTAGTAGAACGGTATTTTATTCTACTAAACAGATGTCATTGGGTTTCATATTCAATTGGTGTTACTTATGGGTAGTCGACAAAGAAATCCCTTTTGTTCAAAACTATTCTTTGTAAAAGAAAGGTGCCATTTGAACAAATTGATCCTTGGAAAATATAGAAATTAAAAACTTAAACTTCTTTTTAAATAATTGATTACAAGTTAAACCCTTTAGTAAATCATAAATTAATCTTAATTAAGTCTTAACTTAACTTAATTGCTAACTAAAAAAATTAAACCTTTAACAAATAATTTATTTATAAATTAAAACCCTTAATTAATTGATAATTAAAAATAAATAAACACTTAATTAATAATTAATTAATAATTAACCTTATACTTAATTAAAAACAAATCTTATACTTAACTCATAATTAATTAAAAATTTATCTTACTTAATAAATGATTAATTAAAATTAATCTCATTTTAAAGAAAATTAATTAGTAATTAATCTCTGCTTAATTTTAATTTATAAATCTTATTTAATATTTAATTAATTACCAAAACTTAATTAATTAATAATTAATTAATAAATCCTTAATTAAATTTCCGTAATCATCATTATAAGTTTATAAAACATTACTAAAGATTTTTAAATATAAAAACTTAATGTAACAACCCTTGTTTGGAGATTATCTGTTAATATTAAATTATAACGGTAGTTATAATTTAATATTGTAAATTAGAGTAAAATTGGAGACTTATAATTGTTTATTTGGAATAAACAATGAATTTTGGAAATAAAATGAGAAAAATAAAGTTTGAACTTTATTTTATTTGTTTGGCTTAATAATGATTGGAAAATGGTTTTTATTTAGAGAAAATGCAATAATTGTATTAATTATTGCCAATTACTTCTTTTAATAATTTTTAAAAGAAGTATGTGATTTTTAAAGGTGGTTTTTTAAAATAAAAAGATGGGAATTGGTTTTAAAAATGTGCTTTAATTGTAAATTTGAGTTTAAGATGGTTTGTAATATTTTTTTGAGTAGGAAAATATTTTTTGTGGAATTTTAGAAGTTAAAAATGTAGACTTTTGCATTTAATTGTGAAAATAGTGCATTTTTGTAAAATAAAGGATTTTGATAATAAAAATGTCTTAAAAATAAAATTTTATCTTTTTATATAGTGGAAAATGTTTTTTTATTAGTGTGTGATTTTACATATTTTTCTTATGTAAAAATTTGGAATGAAAATGTATTTTGGTTTTGTAAATAGTGTAAATATGAACATTTTTGATCGAAGTATGAATTAATTTTAGGCCATTTTTTTTCATTTTGGGTCCAAATGACCCATTAATACTTTCTAGATAATTGAGAAAAGAAGAAAACAAAGTTGAGTACGTTCATTTCTTACCTCACTTCTTCTTCCTCTTCTGTAAACTAAGAACTGTAAAAAGAAAACTCTCAAATTTCTCAATTCCAAGCCTCTAAACTTCAAATAAATTCAACAAATTAAAATCTTTCTCAAACTAGAGAGTTAATCAACAGGTAATCAAACTCCAAATCTTTTAATTTCATCAAATTTCTAAATTTCAAAGATAAGTTTTCTAATTTACGGTTTATTTTCCTTTGCATGTACTATTTCTTGGTTCTTACAGGTTTTTGAAGGCTAATTTCACCTCCAAGCTCCAAACTTTCTGCTAAAATCCGAGTTTTTCCACACTACAGCAAGGTGAGTATCAATCTCACAAAAGCTGGCTCATGCAATGCCAAAAATCGCAAGTTGAAATCAAAAATTTGCTAAAAATTCATTTTTGAACTATTTTGATCTTCTGTGTAATGTCTTGAGTTGCAAATTTGAGCAGTCATATCTCTCTAGTACGGTAACTAAATGCTACCAGATTTTTTTTATTTTGTATACAATGTTTTGTAGATTAAGCATACCAAATTTTAGGTCATTTCAACCTATATAGCTTATAGAAATATGCTGCCAAACTTTGATTCGGAGCATGTTTTTGCCCAGATTTTTACAGTGAAAACACTGCTTGGGTTCAACTTTGAGACATCATAACTTTATCGTACCTTATATAAATTGCATGATTCTTTTTGTAGTAAAAATTATAGTTGTTTAGCTTTATGAATGTTAAATTTAAGGTCATTTCGATCTATATAGCTTATAGAAATATGTTTCCGAACTTTGATTCGGAGCATGTTTTTGCCTAGATTTTTACAGTGAAAACACTGCCTGAGTTCAACTTTGAGACATCATAAATTTCTCATACCTTGTCTAAATTGCATGATTCTTTTTTCAGTTTAAAGCATAGTTGCTGAGATTTAAGCATGTTAAATTTTAGGTCATTCCAACCTCTTTAGCCAATAGAAATGTGCTGTCAAACATGAATTGGAGCATGTTTTGCTCCAGCTGTTGACAGTGAAATCTAGCTGTAAGTCCAACTTTGAGAGATCATATCTCTCTCATTTCTTGTCCAATTGTATCCGTTCTTTTTATTTATTTAAAGTAGAGTTGTTGAACACTATGCTTGAAAATTTTCAAGGTTTTTAAACCTTTGTTACTAGTTAAAAATTTGCTTGGAACTTTGAATCGGAGCATGTTTTGCTCCACCTGAGAATTTATAAATTGTTTTACATGGATTTTTTTTGATGTTGTTTTTGATCGGTTTGATCCTAAGATGGAAGAGCCAATATTACCACTTATCCATATTTCGGATTGGTAAGTTTTTTTTAGAGATTTTTGTATGACGATTTTATGAATAATTTCATTGTATTTCGGTTGATTTTTGTTATTTCTTTGCACGCGCTTTCTAAACCATTTTCGGAAGATTTTCTTTAGCTTTCGAAATAAATATTTTACAATATTTATAATTAATTTAAAGCTATTAAAATTATACATTTTCTAAAATAAGAGAATTTCAAAAGTTATTTTCCAAACGATTTTGAAAATAGTTTTAAAAGCTTGTTTTCTATAATAAATTATTTTCTATATAAAAATACATGTTTTTTCACTTTCCGGATGTATGAGAAAGAGAATTAAATAATTTAGTAAAACACGTGGTATGGAACACGTAGGTTTACGTTTTCGGTTAATTCCGGACCTGTACGATCGAAACCTCTTGAGTATATTGTTTTGAGTTGATATTAGAGATTAATAATTCCTATTATATGAATTATCTGAGTTAGCCAATATTTGGCGAGTTGAGAGGTTCGAGATCTCTTATTATAGGAGTAATAATCGATGAGAACCCCTTATGTATGTTGTTTTACTCGCCGATGAGACGAGGCGAGTCTTGAGATGAGATTTCCCTTTTCGGGAATTATGGTTTATGAGAAACCACTATGAGTTTTATTTGCACTTGCTGATGATACGAGGCAAGATATATGAGTATTCTGAAATTTCTAAGATTTGAGATTTTATTTTTATGATGTGGATTTGACTAGAGGTTAGTAAACCGTTTAGTGCGAACGTGTGGTATGAGATGCACGATAACACTTTTCGGGTCCCTTTCCAAGAGTTTGTGACACATCCATGAGTATGCGAGTTCTATAGACCTTTGGGTCATCTGAGTTATGTGACTTCGGTCACCACGAGTTATGTGACTTCGGTCACCATGAGTTATGTGACTTCGGTCACCACAAGTATGACCTTCGGGTCCACGAGTTAGGTACCTAAATTTATAAATAGCACCGGACACGAGTTTAGCACGTGTAGCATTGCTTCGGCATTGCAATCGGGGATCTGGCCAATCCGGGTTTTCTGAGTTTTCTGAGTTTTCTGAATTTTCTGTTTTATTATGATTTCACCATTTTAAGATGTTTTATTACATCGATAGCCTAGTGCTATATTATATGTTATATATATGGTGATTTCATTTATGATGTTTTGAACTCTTATTGGGTTCCTTGAGTTATGAGTTTTGATGGTTTCGTGATTTTGAAGAATATTCTGGATTTTGCCATTTTGGAAAGTTGAGTTTGAGTTATGTATATACATACAAGTATGGTGGCACGTCCGTTGGACGTGTGCAAAGAAGGAAGTGACGTATTTTGTCTTTGTTACAATTATGATATTGTGAGAGATTATAGTAATGTTTTCGTTATTTACGGGAAAAAAGAGGAAGATGATATGACAAATAAACAGAAATAAGGTGTTGTAAGAAAGACGATAGGTAAACCCGATAATGATGAAGCACCTTTGTAGGAGTTATTTGGCACGTGTGATGCACGTGCACGTACGCAGAAGGAATTGGTATTATGAAACATTGTTTGTTAGTTTTTTTTGTCACCTTACGAAATGACATTGTATGTGATGTTGCATTTTTATGTGCGTACATGCACAATTCTTTTTTTTTACATTAACGTTGGTATTTTTGATCATTTAACCACCATCTTCTCAGCTGCACTTCGCTTTCAAGTCCCATAGCACAAACCATAGCTTCTTTTGCATTAATATCTACAAAGCAATACTTCCAATTTTGCACAGAATTATATTTCTAGTGAAAACTGATATCAAGTTGCATTACTTTTCTTTGTAAAAGAAATCTAATAAAAGTACAGTGTATAGCATCTACGGGAATTCAAGACTTAAATGCTAATGATCAAAATTGAAGAACTTAGCATGTACAGAAGAAAATTCTAAATAATATAGGAAAAAAAGCAAACGTCACACTATAAAATCTAAAATAGAATAACTGGCCTAATAGGAATCAATATCGAAATTGAAATGTAAGACAAAAACCTATTATTAAACTATTCAAAATCCAATTGACATCCTTGTTCAACAAAGCTACATGTTTAAGGGTACAAAAATGGAAATTCTAAGTATGGTAAAACACTTTCCTCCCTTTCATGTTTACATCAATACCCTCATCAACATATAATAGAATTATATCTGCTTTCCTCGGACCTTATGTGCATGCGAATGCAAACAGTGCCGTAAACAGCAAATTATTGGTCTATCCATGCAAGATACAATAGTGCAGTTGTTCTAACGTGTATTGCAACCTTACTAACTTCCAAAATATAGTGCGACTTTCATACTTACCAATGAAAAATGTAACTGCATGTGATTCTTCACGTTTTTGAGGTTTGAGGTATTTCATTGCTTTCCTCTTATCATCTTCTGCAAAGTGCTTTACAAATAGTTCCTCGACCTCGTCCATTAACTTAATTGCCTGTTATAGTTTAGTTTGGTTGTTAAAATTTTACATTTGAATTTCATTTGTGTAATAAGAAATGAATACATGCCTTATCCGAGCTGTTGAAGTATGAACTTTCTACAACTTTGAGATAGATGGACAACACTTGTTTTCCTATCACCTGAAATACACCACAAATTAATAACACAAAAACTGTTATGAATTTTGCTTGAATCTTATAAATAAAAATTAACAGTAGATTTATATGGTTGTGGGAAATCAGCCATAAAGCATATACATTTGACAATATACTTGTCATGTGTGAATTCAGCTGGGATCTATGAATTTTTGGTAAGAACATGTCTTATAATACATCTTCATTTTTTTTCTTCTTAGTATACTTCTAGTAACAATGTAGGAAAATTCTATTTCATCTCCAACATATACTGAGTAAGCCCCCCAAAAAACTGTAAGAATTATATACCCAATTATTTTGGTGTTACCCCAGAAAAGAATAACATTTCCAAATGGCCCCACTTTTCTAATCAGTTCTTTCATCTTAATACATTTTTCTTCTTTGTAATTTTTTAAACCCTATATTTACAAACAGGGGTAATTCAAAATTCTTAAACTAAGTGCTAATGGTGTATATATTTTGTTTCGTAGATGAAAATTTCCATTTTTCTTCTCTAGTTCTTTAATCCAATACATTCTTTCTGTCAAAAAATTTATAAATCATTGATTTTCAAACAGTGGCAATTCAAGATTCTTATATTAAGTGCTAATGGTGTATATATTTTGAAGACTTTGCATTGTTTTTATCTTTAATTTGATTGGAGTACATAATTGGTTTTATATAAAAAAATCAAGTACAATGGGTTAAGTCAGCTGTTGAATTTGTCAATAGAGACGGAAAAATTATTGTAATTTCGGTAATCTTTTCCTTGCATAATTATGCGACTTTTTCTCTAATATCTGACATGCGGCAGGTGTATAAACGACTAAAGCAATATTATAATTTATATCCACCAATAGAGAAAACTCATAAGAGAAATGAGTAATCATGTGGTAGTTTGGGATATTTTAGTTTGCATATGTTAATTTTTAGAGCTGAAACATACAGTAATAGGAAGCATCGAAAACAAAGTAAACTCTACGACAGTAAACTGATACAGCTCTAGCATCGTAAAGGATTTGAAAGCATGAAAAGCATATCTTAGTGAATGAAATACATAATAGTTTTTCAAAAGAAAACCAAATCACGAAATATATCTCATGGAAACACAGGAAAATAAGGCAAAATTTGTTAAAATTCAGATAATATAATTTTATTAAACATGAATATATTACAATTACAATTTGAACAAAAAAAGTCAAGCTTAATGAAAAAAGAGAAAGGAAACCTTACCCATAACCGCAGTTAACAGACATAGATCCAAGCTTCTCCATCAATATCTCATAGAAACATAAGAAACTGTATGGAATAAAATCACAAACTCAAATAACCAATAGATTTAATATACTACCGAACCACATGAAAAGCCAGAGAGGAAACCTTACCAAGCCTTGTTCACCATTCTTAAACCCAGATCAGTATACAACCCCATAAGGAATGATATTCCTCAATTCTGAATAATTTTTTGTCAAATTTACCCTAGTAAATGAGTTTGGAGAATGTGCTCAAAAGGGAACCAAGCGAGATACCAAAGAAATGCGTACGCACTATGAAATGGGTTGAAAACTGTTCAACGAAACTTCTCAGATTAAAGAACAATGCAAATGTTAAATAAACTGATCATCTTTTCAGTATTTTATTATACACATGTATGTAGGCAGGCTGTGACAAAGTAAATAGAGTTACTGACCTTGGTTATATGAGTTGTTGCACCTGTCTTCATATCAATCTATTGACCGTCAATCAACTTGAAATCTGTAGGATACAAAAATATTACAACTCGTTATGATAGTTCCCACCAATGCAAATGTTAAATAAAATGCTTCCAGCAATGCAAACGACCATATAAATTAGAGTTGTGATATATATAATACCCGCAAACAATTATTTTACAATGTAAAAGAAGGGGATGAGTAAATAGTAACCTTATCTTGCATATTACTCCAATAACTAAGCTTATTACACCTATATGTCCTCATTATGCGGAGCATGTGTGGAAAAATTTATTAAAAAAGGAGGGATTTGTTGTGAACTCCGGTTTTCCTGAAGCTGATTCTCCTGATCTTACACTTCAAAGAGCTAATAAGTACTTGCAGGACTCTATTGTTTTCATGAGGAAGCTACTGCAAAAGCAGGTGTCAGGTTCCAAAAAGCCCAAAAATAATGCTCCGGTCTCATCTGAAGAAGAAAATAAGTTAACTGTTGGACTTATTTATGTGAATGAACAATACGGTGGATGGCAAGAAGAGTGTTTGAGAATACTTGAAAGCAAGTATAACAATGATAAAAGATCATTTGCGCCTCATAATGACATAATCGAAGCATTAAAAGGAAGCTCACTGGGACAGGAAGCAAACTTTAAGCAGATTCAGAAACTTTGCATGCCGTTTTTGAAATTTAAAAAGGATGAGGCTCTCACAGTTGGATCACAGGCTCTTGACCTGAAGCTGCCATTTGGTGAGATAGATGTCCTTACTGAAAATATAAAGTTGATTAAGAGACAACTTGGCCTTGAACATGTAGAAATATTGAATGCATTGGATCCTGAAGCTCGCAAAAGAGCAGGTCCAAACGTGTCCTTGCTGGATCAGAATCCACCTTCACCTGGAAATCCTATAAGCATCTTTTTAAGCATGTCCGCTTTTACTTCAATCCAACCATAAACTGTTTGTATCATTCTCTTCACCAAAATGCTCTCGTTTGAAGAGATAAAATCTTCTGGAATAAATAACCAAATCAAAAACTTCTGGAATAAATAACCAAATCAAAATTTTTTGGAATAAATAACCAAATAAAAAACTTCTGGAATAAAAAAAATTGCATTCAAAAATCTAAGGTATAGAATTTACTTGATATTTGGGATGGATGTAGATCGGCTGTCTTCTACTTCTCAATTTAGGCATCTTGTCTTGAGATCTGATTTCTAATTCTGGAGTTGAAGAACCATTTTCGATCTCCTTGCTAAACGTCCGTAAACAACTTCAGGGAAGAGAAAAGCGATCGCATCGACTGTCTTCTACTTTTCAATTTAGGCATCTTGTCTTGAGGTCCGATTTCTAATTCTGGAGTTGAAGAACCATTTTCGATCTCCTTGCTAAACGTCCGTAAACACCTTCAGGGAAGAGAAAAGAGATTGCATCAATTTCGTAAAAAAAAAGAAACAATAGCAAAAAAAAACCATCATACCTGTAGGAAGCTTAGATGAAAGACCAATCTCCAGCCTGTCGATCTTCTTGCACGCCGGTTAAATACCGATTATGGAAATATGAAAATTTATATGAATCTCATGACTAATTAGAAAAGGAGAGAACATATGAGAAGCAGTTGCTAAGTGTGTGGAGTGGTTGACGATGGAAGAAATAATGGGATAAAGGGACCGAGAAAAATGAGGAGAGATGATGATCGTGCCAAATGAAAGCAATTATGAATGACTCTTTTGCCCTTACCGAGATAAAGGACGTTGGTTAGTAACCTTGGTCATTTTCGGAATAGCCAAAAAGGCTTCACTTTGACCGGTTGACCAAAGGTTTTTTATTATAGTATAGATATATATATATATACATATATATATACATATATATATACACACCGATGAGATGAGGTATAATTGAGTTTGGGGATCCTTCTATATTTGAGATATTTATTGTCATTCCATGGCATTCGGAGATTTTGTTTATGCCGATGAGATGAGGCATATTTGAGTTTTGGGATTATCCTATTTGAGAATGTTTTTATGTTTTCCATTTTAGGCAAGAGTTTGTATTGATATCTCTTCTATTCAGGAGATATAGTTCATCGAAATCGTTAATGTTATTTTAGATATTTCGCCAATGATATGAGGTAAATATGATGTTTAATTGAGTTTTATCATTAGATTTTCTTCCTAGAGATTTCATATTCTTAAGTGTATTTAGTCCACTTGAGATATGAACTCTTACATCTTGTTATTTCTTCTTATTCAAGAAGAATGATCATCCCTTTCTTAAATAAAGGGGTATCATGCTCTTGGTGGGCCTTCCTCTTGTATAAGAGGATACTTTATGCTTCCTTATGCTTCACCTTATCTATTATCCTTATTAAACTGATGTTTTAGCTAGACTGACCCGTGTGTTTTATACTCAGGTCAGACCGAGTTTGCTTCAGGTTAAGCTTTTACCTTTGGACTTAGTATGGCTTGAAGCTTCCGTGTGACTTCTTCTTAACACTATTTGTGACTCTAGTCTTTTTAGAGTTGTATCTTGAGTTGTACATTCATTTGACTTGTGTATATATAGTGGTTGTCGTACGACTTTGATGTATCATTTGTATTGTATTGATATGTATCATTGCATATGTGTATATGTATATCTGTTCGATGTTCTGCACTGTGATGTTCATTTAGTTATTGTATTTTGTTCTAATAGATCCATTAGCCACCTATAGTTTTGTATTAAGTATTTAGTGGATATGTCGATTCACTTGAGTTAGGGAAAAAAATTAATATATAGCATTTGTCGACGTATTCAATAGACATTTAAGACATGACTATAGATGGTCGCTCCTAACCAACCCTATTCTCCGCATTAGCAGATAGAATTACCTAATAATTCTCGTTGTTAATGTGGATATTGGGGTGGGGCATCACACTTAATTTTGCAAAAAGTTAATTTTTATTGAAACTGCATCCATAGCGACTATCGCTATGGATACCATAACTAAAAATGTTTTTCTAAATTACTTTGAAAACTAATCACTTTTGAAAACTCACTTACTTTTTCAAAACATAAAGTAAGTATTTCTAAAATTAAATAAAGCTTGAAACTTGAAATTTATTTTGATTTGAAATCAAAACATCTTAGTTTTTGTACAAAAGATTTCATTTCACCAAACCAGACAAAGGTGCTAACTTTTAGCATATACAACACAAGTGCATACCATAACATCAACATACAGACAAGCACCATTGTCCAAGTGGTTAAGTGATTCGGCTTTAGTGCGAGAGGTCATAAGTTTGAAACTTGCGTAACGTGATACGAACGTTTATTGACATGTGATATGTTGTCCCAGTGACATGTTGTATATAAAGTACCATTTCAAAAAAAATCAACATACATGCCACTGCCATAAATATAAGCAACATCACAATCATATATACATGCCATAGTCAACATAAACAAGCAAAGATCATAACTTGTAAACTAACTTGACTTTTTTCCTCCAAATTCAATTTATACATCATCACATCCAAGCACTTATGTTGAATATGCGAGTATATGATTTTTGTTTGATGATAATAAACATATATATATATATATATTCATTTAAATGTATTTGTTAATGTACTATTTTATTTTTCACATAATTCAATAAATATTTGCTGAATAAAATAAATAACATGGAATTTAAATTCAAACAGATATTTTATTCAAACAAATATTTATTACAATTTTGAATAGTACAAATTTGAGCTCTCACTATATATATATACAAATTTCAATTACATCACAATTTCAATTACATCACAATTTATCATTTACATTAGCACCTCACTACATATTACTCATTCACTCGTATTGATCTTCAACTCCATTCCAGATTGAATCCAGCATCTGAGCTATCTGCAAAAATACACACCGACGTAGTAAAATTGTAAAAGAAATATTTTTGCAATGTAAATTAAAATGATTTTTGAAAATATTATTTTCCTCAGTTATTTGGGTTGTTCGTCATCATTTAATTTTGAATTCATCATACACGAACAGCTTGTGACATGCACAGTGTATCACTGTACATGCCACAAGGCCGTGCACACCAAATGTACACTTGATAAAATTATAGGGACAGGTGAGCACAAGGTCAAACCCAATCAAAAGCCGTGTTCAACTCAAGTGCAATACAAATAAAGTCACGACACGAGCACAAGGTCAAACCCGGGCTATAAGCTGGATTCAACGCATGTGAAATACAAAATTGTCAAGTACAAGTGAAAATGCTCGATCAAAGCGATCAAACAACACCAAAACTGGAAACAATGAGTGACATGCACAGATGCAAGCAAAGACCAGTCAATAGCAAGCTAGTGATGTACATATGAACCCATACAATAGACCATGCTAACAATTACCATCAGATGAAGCAGTTCAATATCAAACCGAACCAGCACAAGCAACTCAAGCTAGCATATCAGATTGCAACAATGCTCGAGGCACAAAAACAAAGTACAGACTGTAACAAGATAACAGTGACTCATGGAAATGCAGTCACAAAAATGTACACAAACACTTGCAACAGAAGAAGGCCACAAAATCAACCAGACTGCACATTCAAGTACGAGCCCAAGTGCATGACCATGAAAACAAGTAAGCAACAGCAGCCTTAATAAGTGATGGCCTCAACATCAAATAACAAACTGGAATCAGAGATAGAAACAAAGATTGCAAATACCAAAGTGAAGAAACCAGACTTCGGGTCGAGCAGTGGATAGACTAATCAAGTTAAACAATGCATTCTACAAAAGTGCAGACCAAATTAATGTACAAAGACAAAACTAACTACACATGAAAATGTACATCAAAATTCATATGCAATTAGGTCTCAACAGCATAGACTCGAAGAAAATAAATTCAAGATGAATGCATATACATCAATGTGCACGGCATCTATCCAATGCAAACTCAAATGAGCAAGTGCACCAGAGACAAAATCAAATAAACATCACATTAAAAAAGATATTGGACAGAGGACATCAAACTAGCACTGACAGTATACAAGCATCAGGTCGAAAGTGCTATCAAATATGAACACAAATCAAAGTCAGGTAATAGAAAATCAAAACCGAAGTCAGCAGCAGTTTTTACAATTCAAATCATTTCAACCGAAGTCAAAGGGAATAAAGAACGGAATTGAACAGTTCAAAATCAAGTCGTTGTAGCCAAGGGTTCAAACAGTTCAAAATCAAAGCCGTGAGGAACAAGTAAACAAAATATACGAATTGGAACAAGTTGGTAATTATCTCAAGCATCCAAACGAAGATCAATGGCCAAAGCAAAGTAAATGACAAATTCAAATTAACGAAATTATAGGAATTTGAATCCCATATAAGCCCGGTAACATCATAGGCCAATACTCATTCGAGTTCGAGCAAAAAAATACCAAAAATCAAATCAACAACTCGAATCTGATCGAGTTCGAGCAAGCTAAACAGTAAAGCAGAAAAGCATAAATTACATACCAGATTGTTCGAATCGAACTCAATTAAAGAAGCAGCCGAAACTAAGCTACGAAGAGACGATCGATCGACAGAGCAAAGAAAGTGAAATCGCAATTCGATCAATCAATTGAAGTTGGCATTATAAAAGCCCTAATTTCAAAACGAACGAGGAAAGAAAATTGAAGCAGCCATTATCACAAAAGAGAGCCGCCGAATAATGAGAAGAAAAAGGGCTTTAATTTTTTACTTTGGGCCGGCCTGTTTATTTAAGCTTCAATATTTAAATTAGGGTTTTGTTTTTATTGTATTTTCTCTTTTAAACGTTGTAATTTCTAGTCATGTGACTAGGGGACAAACTACGTGGCGTAGTTTGAGAATTCGCAACTCACTGGCTGGGTTGTGGCAGGGTTTTGAGTGTAGAGTTAAGGTTAGTCGATAGCGGGTGTCGTGAGTTTACGTGTGTAAGCGTCTCACTACTTAATTTCTAGTAGAAACCTTGGGGGCAGCACGTAGGCAGGGTTTTGCCGAAGTTGGGTAAATCTGTGTGTTCTATTGCCTGTTTTTATTATTCTGCTATTATCTATGCTGCATTATTCTACTGTGATCTGTGCTGAAATTATTTTATAAACTTCCACAATAAATTTTTATAATTAATAGTATCACCCTATTCACAACCCCCCTCTAGGGTGAATTTGATCCTACAAGTGGTATCAGAGCTAGGAACAAAAGTCATTTTTGTTTTAAAGATTTGATTTTTCAGAAACCAATTTTTATTTGAATTTTTAAAATGGCTTCATTTAATGCTTTTGATGAGGGTCGTTCCAATATTATTCCTCCTGTTTTTTATGGAACAGATTTTTTGAATTGGAAATTAAAAATGGAATTTTATTTAAAATCTATTAATGTTAAATGTTGGGATATTATTGAAAATGGGTGTAATATAACAGACGAGAAAATTACTTTGATTAATTCTATTGCTATGCACATACTATATTCTCATATTAATCAAGATAATTTTAACTTTATTTCTCATTGTGAAAGTGCACAGGAAATCTGGAATACTTTTGGTGCAATATATGGTGCAAAAGTCAACAACGATGAGAAATTCTCAAAAATCAACTCAGTTAAAGAAACGTGTTTAACATGATTAGTAAAAGGCAGTAGTGATGATCATGATGATGATCGAGCAGCTGAGCTAGCGTTACTAATGAAGAGATTCAAAAAGTGGAACCGCAAATATAGAAATCCAGCTCTAAATCAAAAATTGAAAAGTAGAATAGTCAAAGTACTAGATAACCCAGAAGAACGGGAGATCATCTATCACAAGTGCAACAAACCCGGCCACATCAAGCCCAATTGTCCTCGAAATCGACACGGCCAAGAAAAGAAATCAAAAGGAGAAGTTTTGCAGTCACGTGGAATAAAAGTGATGATGATCATAAAAGTACTAGTAGTGAGAGTGAGAAAGGAGATTTGTGCCTTCGAGGTGATATAACTGATAGCGATGATGACGAGCCAAGCGAGAGGTATCAAAACTCACTCATTCAGAATTACTTATATATTTCCATGAAGTAAATGGCTGTTTTGAACGACTTAGGGAAAGAAACGCCAAAATTGAATCACAAAGAGATACTTTGATAGATTTAAATAAACAGCTTGATCAATTAGTTAAAAACTATCAAAGCAAAAACCCTAAGTGTGATAAGTGTCCAACATTCGAAAAAGAGATTAAAAAATCAGAAATTAAAATTAAATCGCTTGAAAATGATATCCTGATTTTGAAAGAGAGTGAAAACACTAGAAGAGAAAATTCTATTAAAAGGTGCACTCAATTATTGAACGAAAACGAATCACTCAAAACACAAGTCCAACAATTGTTAACGAATCTAGGAAAATTCTCCAGAGGAGAAAAATCACTAAATATGCTAATAAGAAAACAAACAGTCAATATTGATAGACAAGGACTTGGATATAATCAAACTGAACAAGTTAGAAATGAAATTAATCAAGTCAATTCAAAGTGCACAATATGTGGAAAAACTGGACACAATCAGAATATTTGTTGGTATAGACCCAAACACGTAAAAACTATTACAATTTGGGTTCCAAAAGGCACGAATATAAATCCCTCAAAGTCAAACAAATCTGGGTGCCGAAAGGGACATATATAAATAGTTTTGGGTCTCCATAAACTTATTTTTCAAAATCATTTGCCACTAACAACCATGGACCTATAAAAACAAATAGGTCACAAAAATCTTTTATCGTGTAGGTGTGGTGGCAGGCTAAGGAACAACAACAGTGTTATCTGGATTCTGCCTGTTCCAGACACACAAGGGCAACAAAATTAAGTTCCTTAGCCTAGTACAAAGGTGGCAGAATCACAATGGGCAACAACGAAAGGTAAAAGAGGTAATGGTATATCTAATGTTTTATTAAATGTGAAAATCTACACCATAATTTGAATTTAATTCAGCCAGTTATGTGATGAAGAAATGAATTATAATATTGATTCTGACTTTTTCAAAATTGTTGGCCAATTATATTTTTATGCCGAAAATGCAATAAGTATTTCTATAGACTTTGAATTGGTTCATAAAGATTTGTTTGGATTAATGATGATGTTTTGATGATTACTCTTGATACACGTGGATATATTTACTGGACCTGACACTATATTCACTGATTATTTATTTACACGGTTTCAATTCGAATTCAAAAGAAATTCATTCAAAAGCTGTTAAATGATTTTAAGATATTTTGTTGAACACATCACGGTCTGGTCTATAACATTCAACTAATGATAATCTCGAGTGAAAGGAAAATTCAGATGCAGATTACACTGGTAATCTAGTTGATAGAAAAATTTCTAGTGGAACGTGATTTAACATTCAGTAATTGCATCATTTTTTCAAAGAAAATATCTGCATATTTTTTATTTCAAATAATTTTCATATAGCAGACAATTTTCTTATAAAACCCCTTCTAGAAAATCATTTTTGTTGACCTTGTTTCAGAGTAGTCATTTTGGAAAATTTGATTTTATAATTAGTCTTGAATCTGATTTTAAATGACTACATTAACTAATCTGAATCCCTACTGATTATCAAAAAGATAAATAGTGATTGAGAAAAGTGATGATTTTTGACACTAATCATATATTATAACTTGAGACGGTATAATTAGTAAATTTCTTTAGAAATTTAAACAAGAGTTATAAAAACTTTTTGTTGGTGAAAATTCCATGATCATTTCTATTTATATCATATTTCCATCAACCATCACTCATCAAAATCCAATATAGTATGTCAATATGTGGTATTTTAAACGGGAAATTATTCATTTTTCATTTCATTATATTTTTAGCAAATAAAAAAAATCCAAAGTATTCACTCTCATTTAAAAGTCCTCACGGTTATGCATGGGTGAATTACTTGGAATTTTTGATTATGTGCTTCCATGCTCATTTAAAAGTCCTCACGGTTATGCATGTATGGAACGCATATCAAAATTGATCGATTAAATAGACAAGTTGATTCTAATCTCATTTAAAAGTCTTCACGGTTATGCGTGGTTAGAAGATACTTGAATTCATTTTTAATAAAAATTTGGAATACTACCAATCTCATTTAAAAGCCCTAACGGTTATGCATGGTTAGTAGATATTCAAATTCCTAAAATAAATATACCACAAATAGACACAACTATATAGTTTTATATGATGACATCATCCCTATCATTCTAAAGTGGAATATGCGTCAAACAAAGTATTTATGATTTTTGTTTGATTTTTTTATTGAAATTTAATATTTATACACGATTGAGTATTGATGTTGTGTTAATGTCTATCACTTTTTTTCTAACACTATTACTCTTTTGCTGATAACAAAAAGGGGAGAGAAATGTTAAGATTTTGGCAAATAAAGGTCAAATATTTTATTTAGTATTTTCTAAATGCATCTAGGATCATTTGCATATTTTTATTTAGTTTCATGCATATATGAAGGGGGAGCTTGTGTAGAGAGGGAGCATTCAAATAGGGGAAGCAAATTGAATGATCAAATACATTTAATAAATTCAAAATCTTAAATATATGTTTGTTATCATCAAAAGGGGGAGATTGTTGAATATGCGAGTATATGATTTTTGTTTGATGGTAATAAACATATATATATATTCATTAAATGTATTTGTTAATGTACTATTTTATTTTTCACATAATTCAATAAATATTTGCTGAATAAAATAAATAACACGGAATTTAAATTCAAACAGATATTTTATTCAAACAAATATTTATTACAATTTTGAATAGTACAAATTTGAGCTCTCACTATATATATATATATACAAACTTTAATTACATCACAATTTCAATTACATCAAAATTTATCATTTACATTAGCACCTCACTACATATCACTCATTCACTCGTATTGATCTTCAACTCCATTCCAGATTGAATCCAGCATCTGAGCTATCTGCAAAAATACACACCGACGCAGTAAAATTGTAAAAGAAATATTTTTGCAGTGTAAATTAAAATGATTTTTGAAAATATTATTTGCCTCAGTTATTTGGGTTGTTCATCATCGTTTAATTTTGAATTCATCATACATGAACAGCTTGTGACATGCACATTGTATCACTGTACATGCCACAAGGCCGTGCACACCAAATGTACACTTGATAAAATTACAGGGACATGTGAGCACAAGGTCAAACCCAATCAAAAGCCGGGTTCAACTCAAGTGCAATACAAATAAAGTCACGACACGAGCACAAGGTCAAACCCGGGCTATAAGCTGGATTCAACGCAGGTGAAATACAAAATTGTCAAGTACAAGTGAAAATGCTCGATCAAAGCGATCAAACAACACCAAAACTGGAAGCAATGAGTGACATGCACAGATGCAAGCAAAGACCAGTCAACAACAAGCTAGTGATGTACATATGAACCCAGACAATAGCCCATGCTAACAATTACCATCAGATGAAGCAGTTCAATATCAAACCGAACCAGCACAAGCAACTCAAGCTAGCATATCAGATTGCAACAATGTTCGAGGAACAAAATCAAAGTACATACTACAAAAAGATAACAGTGACTCATGGAAATGCAGTCACAAAAATGTACACAAACACTTGCAACAGAAGAAGGCCACAAAATCAACCAGACTGCACATTCAAGTACGAGCCCAAGTGCATGACCATGAAAACAAGTAAGCACCAGCAGCCTTAACAAGTGATGGCCTCAACATCAAATAACAAACTGGAACTAGAGACAGAAACAAAGATTGCAAATACCAAAGTGAAGAAACCAAACTTCGGGTCGAGCAGTGGACAGACTAATCAAGTTAAACAATGCATTCTACTAATGTGCAGACCAAATTAATGTACAAAGACAAAACTAACTACACATGAAAATGTACATCAAAATTCATATGCAATCAGAGCACAGACTCAAAGAAAAGAAATTCAAGATGAATGCACATACATCAGTGTGCACAACATCTATCCAATGCAAACTCAAATGAGCAAGTGCACCAGAGACAACAGCAAATAAACATCGCATAAAAAAGACAGAGGACATCAAACTAGCAGTGACAGTATACAAGCATCAGGTCGAAAGTGCTATCAGGTATGAACACAAATCAAAGTCGGGTAATAGTAAATCAAAACCGAAGTTAGTAGCAGGTTTTACAATTCAAATCATTTCAACCGAAGTCAAAGGGAATAAAGAACGGAATTGAACAGTTCAAAATCAAGCCGTGGTAGCCAAGGGTTCAAACAGTTCAAAATCAAAGCCATGAGGAACAAGCAAACAAAATATACGAATTGGAACAAGTCAGTAATCATCTCAAGCATCCAAACGAAGATCAATGGCCAAAGCAAAGTAAATGACAAATTCAAATTAACGAAATTATAGGAATTTGAATCCTATATAAACCTGGTAACATCATAGGCCAATACTCATTCGAGTTCGAGCAAAACATATACCAAAAATCAAATCAACAACTCGAATCTGATCGAGTTCGAGCAAGCTAAACAGTAAAGCAGAAAAGCATAAATTACATACCAGATTGTTCGAATCGAACTCGATCAAAGAAGCAGCCAAAACTAAGCTACGAAGAGATGATCGATTGACAGAGCAAAGAAAGTGAAATCGCAATTCGATCAATCAATTTGAAGTTGGCATTATAAAAGCCCTAATTTCCGAACGAACAAGGAAAGAAAATTGAAGCAGACATTATCACAAAAGAGAGCCGCCGAATAATGAGAAGAAAAGGGATTTAATTTTTTACTTTGGGTCGGCCTAATTATTTAAGCTTCAATATTTAAATTAGGGTTTTGTTTGAATTTTTTATATTGTATTTTCTCTTTTAAACGTTGTAATTTCTAGTCGTGTGACTAAGGGACAAACTACATGGCGTAGTTTGAGAATTCACAACTCAATGGTTGAGTTGTGACAGGGTTTTGAGTGTAGAGTTAAGGTTAGTCGATAGCGGGTGTCGCGAGTTTACGTGTGTAAGCGTCTGACTACTTAATTTCTAGTAGAAACCTTGGGGGCAGCACGTAGGCAGGGTTTTGCCGAAGCTGGGTAAATCTGTGTGTTCTATTGCCTGTTTTTATTATTATGTTATTATCTATGCTACTATTATTCTGCTGTGATCCATGCTGAAATTATTTTATAAACTTCCACAATAAATTTTTATAATTAATAGTATCACCCTATTCACCCCCCCCCTAGGGTGAATTCGATCCTACAACTTATACGTACATACAAATCAACATTTATTTACACCCAACAAGCATTAGATTTAAAAACCAAGTCAAACAATAATATAGGTTTAAAAAATTAGTTTAAAGGTGTGAGCTTTACTCACAAAAAGCTAACCAAAACACCCCGAGCTTTCCTTAAACTTTGAATTCAACCTAGATCTTAGCTTTGCTCCTAGAAAAAATAAAGTTTGGTGGCTTATGAGAGCAAAAAGGGTTTGGCCATAAAGGGAAAGTATTTGGCCTAGATGGGGGAGGTGGAATTTGGGCTCGTTATGAAAAAGGTGATGTAGGAAAGGAAGGGGGAGGTGGAATTTGGGATCGCTATGAAAAAGGTGATGTAGGAAAGGAAGAAGGAGGTTTCAAACTATGTTTTATGGATTTAAAGGAATAGTTTTTTATTTTTAAACTTTGGACAATGAAAAGAGAAGCCATTAAAGTGGAAATGGAGCTTACTAAAGTGAAAACAGATGTTTATAAATGAAAATGAAATGAGGATGGAAAAAAAAGAAAAGCTTTTATATAAAATGGTATAAACGAATTACTAAAATACCCCTTTAAACATTACCCTCCATTCATGCCTTGCCACCTCATCACCATGCTCGCCTCATCTGTGTTTCCATATGAATATCATGTTCCACTTCTCCACCTTGAGCCAACATGAAATTAATGCTCTTGTACTTAATGTTTCCTTATATTTCACTTCACTTTTTCGTTAAATTTTATTTTATATTTTCATAAAATGGTCACATCTCTTTTATAAATATATATCAAAGTATATACGTATATATATACATATATACATACATAACCCTAACTTATTATATTTGTATGTGTATAATTATACAATAGAGTGCATAATGTTTCCGATAATGTTTAGTCGACGAAAAGTTGAAAATTCAGAAAACGAATTCTGGTCACATTTCCAATTTTTCTTCGAACTAATTATTTCTGTAAACTAATTTTGAAAACTAATTTACCATCACTATTTATTATTTAATTTTTTTTATTTTATTAATAAAATCTATTATTTGAATAATTAAAATTAATTAAATATTCTCAAGTCAAAGCGGTAAATTTCCGGATCATTACTGTTCATGTCTAACTAAGGTTTAACATGGCTTGAATGTAGAATATAATCTGGAATATATGTGTATTTTTGGAGGTTTGATTATTGTTTTCCATTACGTAAGCAAGGTTATATTTTAATTTGTTATTATTTTTATAAATTTTTTATTCGTTACATGAATGTTGTCATGTTATTGTTCAATTTGAATCTACAAATTATTATTTTTTGCTGAAATAATTATTTTGATAAATTTCTTGTTTCATGTTTATCCATAAAAAATTTGTTTAGATAAATGAATGACACATTTGTAGTTGAAATAACATTATTCAAGTTTCTAAAGTTTTAAATTTGAAAATGCTAAAGTTAAAATTTCTATAATGATTTTGAAGTGACTCGATAACAATATAGAATATGAAGAATTTAGTTTAAAAAATTTAATAGGTGGACAAAGAAAACATGATTTTTTTTGTAAATATGGATGATGTAAATTAAAATATTACGAGAGAATTAGAATTAGAGGAGTAAGTTATTTTTTTACAATTACATAAGATGCTTTGAGTTTAAAAGTCACTTTGAACACATGCATACAAATCCCAAGCATAAAAACAAAATCAAGTAATATTTTGAAGTATATATATAACATATTAATTGCATTTATTAATGCATTTATCAATTGCATATATGCCCTAAATTTAGCTTGATTGAATTTAAATTGGTGACAACTCGCACAAAAACAATTATAGCATATAAAAGATTATGCTTAGTTTTCCTAAATAATAATACTACTTTTATTAGATAGTTCTTATATAATAGCTACTAAAAAAGTAATATTATCAAAAAAGAATAAGAATAAAATACAGATCATCTCCTTTTTTTCTTAGGAAAAATAGGTATATATTATTTGGATTCATTTATTAAATTTATCTATTTTACTAAATCAATTTCTCTTGATATATAATCCTGTAAAAATAAAAAATAAATATATAAAAAGGAATTGTCAAACAAATAATCTCCAAACGTATAGTCATTTTTAGTGTAAAGTATAACTCTTTATATCAATAATACCCCTCTACCATTTCAAAATCTCATACCTTAATTAAATATAAAACTTCATACCTCAATTTGATATTCAATCAAAGTGAAAGATACTAAAATTCCTTTTAAAACTTAATTTGAATTTTGAATAGAAGGAAATAAATTAATACCCATGTTATTTTGTCTATTTTAGATTTCGATGAAGATTGAGAAAATTAAAAGCAAGATTGGGATAAGTTTTCCTCTATAGTCATAAAATTAAATATTTAGGGTTTAAGTTTTGGAGATGAAAAGATTAATTTTATGGGGTAATAAATTTACATGAAATGAAAACTATGAAGGAAGAGAAAGATAGATTACATAAATGACAATTTAGTAATTTTAATAAGATGTTATAAGAGGCGAATGTGTTGTTTCATTCTTCCCTCAACAAAACCATTTTAATTTAAAAATCGACTCTTTTCATTCTCCTTAGTCAAAATGGTTTAGCATTTAACAGTTCTATAAATAATTGTTGCTTCTTCTACAAAATAAGAAATTATTACTTTTATTTATCTTATTTAGCAAAATTACAATTCACTCAACTCATAGATAAAAGGTGGGGATATGAATCCATATCCACTACTAACAATGCATGCAATT
Organism: Allium fistulosum; assembly: GCA_030737815.1. Taxonomy (NCBI): domain Eukaryota; kingdom Viridiplantae; phylum Streptophyta; class Magnoliopsida; order Asparagales; family Amaryllidaceae; genus Allium; species Allium fistulosum. The sequence goes on along the minus strand of CM060906.1, from coordinate 97,339,741 downwards.
TTTTACCTTTATCGCCATATTCAAGCACCATGGATAATTTTGAAACCTAGAGCCCTAAAAGATAGAGAGAGAAAGAAAAAAGACTTTTAAACAATAATTAAAATGCTTCAGTATAATTAGAATAAGTTATATCAACCACTAAACCATGCTCATAAGCTTTGTATGTTTTGTGATAGCCTTGAAATTAAATAACCCAAAAGAAAGAGAAAAATCATCACACCACCATGGGTAATTAATCTATAGTTAAAATTTAGAAGCAAATAACATAAGGTTCAAACTTATGAAACATAAAAGTAGATTTTGATCATAATGTATAAGCATACTCATAAGTAATAATTTTGCAATATTAGCAGGATCAACAAAGAAATTATTAAGGTGTATAAATAAATATTAAGCAATCAACGACATAAGCAGAATAAATCCTTATATCTTGATTATATATTGGATAAATAAATTAGAAGATAATAAAATTAGTTAAATAAGCTATAAATCAAAGTTTGGATTAACGTAAAAAAAGATATTACAATAATGGAGAATGAAAATGAATGGAGAAGATGTGAAATTAAAATAATGAAGAAATGGATTTCAAAGGGTGTAAAAGGAATGCATTGAGTAATGAATTAATTCAAAAGGTTTCGAAAATAAAAAGAAGGATGGATACAAAGAGGTTAAATATACTTTTGATAAGATATAATAAAAACATATTATGAAAGAGACGGGAAGATAAAATGAAGTGAGCAGGTTACAAAATAATTATAAATGTGGTAATTAATGTAAGGATGGAAATATGTAAAACAAAGATTTAATTTCCAAGAAAGGATTTTGACTCTCTAACTTATGAGACAAAAGAAGAAGAATGGTTTAACATTAATGTATTATACTATAGAATGGATGGTTAGTACTATAACAAAAAAGATGATGGGTACATATATAATATGTCGCACATTATAATTGATTAATACAAATGATAATAACAACCAAAGCTTGCATAATTTCTTTTAGAACAGATAGCGTTATGATATACTATTCCATTGAACGTGGATATTCTTGTTACCAATCGTTGCAATGAATCTTCTGAGAAAATGAGATATAATGATTAAGAATGAAAGGAACAATACCATCAACCAACAAATAAATAAAATCAATTTTGTTTAAAAATTTACCTTTGAGCAAACCACCAAAAATCATATTATCAATTGACTTCCTCTCCATTCTCATATGCCTTGATATATATCAAATGTTCTACTAATAAAATCTTCTATAGTTATGGGAACTTAAACATCAACTACGCGTCATACAACTTTAATGATTCCAATTACTTATTCGAAAATGTGCAAATAATATGAATATGGATTATACAACATGATATAATAAAGGTGCTTAAAATATGCAATTAAGTAAAATTAGAAAGCAATCTTAACATTTCACAAATCAAAAGTTAATTGAACTTATGTAGTTTATTTTCCTGCTAAATTGAATTTCAATGAAAGTAATTTAATTAATTGTAATTAGTTCTCTAATTAATTTAATTTCAAACTAAAATAATAACTATTTATTTATTTCGTCGATTGCATGGTAATATGACATGATACAAACCTTTATATTTGAAGTCAGTTTATTATAAACGTTGTTCTTGTCTACATCTTCAATCCAATATTATAAAAAATAATCCAGGGTAAAATTTAAAACAGCATAACTTCTAACTCTTTAGAAAATAACAGATAATCGTTGTAACGACCCGGATTTTTTCGACATTTTATTTGGGATATGTAAATTGTTTTAAATATGGATTTGAAATATAATTTGATTTTTGAATATGAAGATGTTGGTTGGAATTTTAGAATGAATTTAAAATTCAAAATATAGCAACTTAACGTAATACGGAAATAGTGGATAATTAGAATTTGAATTGAATATGAATCGAAAACAATTCTAATTTAGATATAAATTCTATTTGAATTATAAATGAGTTAATAAGTTTTTAAAACTGGAATTTTAAGTGATATCGTAAAATTTTGAAATCGTCGATTTTATCGACGCGTTAAAATAGCGATCTGGGGCACAGTCTCGGAATTCGACGAAACCAGTTCCATTGGATCCGTAATGGTGTATTATTATTGGATTTTCAAATTTCATAGCATTTAGATCCACTGTTTGGTCATACAATTCGAAAATGCCTAGAAATAATTTAATTGAATTTAATTTAAATAATCGTTTTAAAAATCTATCTTCCACATACGATCGAATTAGGTTCCGAAACTTGTTCCATTGGGTTCGGAATAGCGGTATAACCTTATGATTGGATGAATTTGTAAATTATTATCTGTTGGATGTTATATTATATATAGTAGTATATATATCAGTAGTTGGATATATTTCCTGCCGTTGGAGTGGATGAGACTCTATTTACCTCGCATAATAGCGGTTGACCATATATACCGCGATATCCCCCTCGAATTGGGATTGGTGTTTTTATGTTATCTCACATCTGTGGAGGCAGGGAAACAGGTTGGAGGGATCCAACTGGATTCCTCAAATTTATATTGATTATTTTCATGTATAGTAATATATGATGTGTTAGAATAATTTGTTATAGATTATTATTGTGATGTGGAATTAATGGATTCTATAGTAGCACTGACCTGGGAATTTGAAGGAATTTAAAAGGAGATTTTGAATATAAAAAAAATTATATCGAAATTTGGATTATTTTAAAGAAAGCTAATTTGGATAAAATAAATGATTTAATATTGGGGTTGTACTTATATATTCGTAAAACGTTTAAAATAAAGACTTTAAAATAATTTATATAGAGGATTTTTAAACGTTGGATTTTTAAATGATATTTTTGGAAAATAGGAAAAGAAGTTGAAATCGATATTTTAACTAGATTTATGAGATAAATGGAATTTATTAAGAATGGATTTATAAAATGGATTTTATAAAATGAGAGTTTATAAATTTATAAAACAATGTTTATAGATAAGGGAAAATGATATCAGTTGATAAATTGGGAATATAAATTCGTAATGTGAATTTATATCGAGATATAGAAATAGGTTTTGGGAAAAATAGTGAATTATATTTTGAAAAGTGAGAACGGTTAGGAAATCGAAATGAAGTCGATGTGTTATGAATCGAGAAGGATTTATAAATTGAAATTGGTTATTGGAATTTTTAAAATATATTTTTATCGTGAAGTTAAATTTTGTTTAAAAATGAAAATTTTATTTATTAAACTATGTAATTTAAGCTAGTTAGTATTGAAATACTTCGGAAGTGGGTTTTTCAAATATTTAATATTAATTGGAATAAATTCTAATTTTTATAGTAGTTTGTAAATCGATTAGTTTTATTAAAAAATGCATTGGAAATGAGTTATTGACGTTTTATTTAAAGTATTTCATATCTTAAATAAATACTTGAACATGTTTTAAAAATAAATTATTATTCTTTTAAATACTTATTTTATTTCATATTATATATATATATATATAGTTTGTAATGATTGAAATTCAGTTATAAATCTTCTTGAGATTTGGAGACGGGGTTTATTCACTAGATGAGATTTATAAGAGAAATTCTAAAAAGGGAATTTGGAAAAATATAAGACAATTGTCGAAGTAGTTAAATAAAAGTGAACTTTGAAAAAAAGAATTAGGATTCATAAAAGAAGTTGGAAATGGATATTCGGAATTTACAGACAAGTGTTTTTGACTTTGGAAATATTAAAGGAAATTAATTAAGGAATCCCGGAGCTTACAAAATTCGTTATAAACGAATTAAGAAATTTACAATATAAATTGTGAAGGATTTTGAGAAAAGAGAAATAAATGGAACTTTTCCCAAGTGTTGGGAAGTAAGGGGATTCGGGAAATATATTTTTAAATATTTTTCTAAGTGTTGGAATAAGATATGGTTTGAAATTTCTTGATACGGATATAAGTATTTGAGTTTCTTAAATATTGAAACATTGGAAGGGATTTGAATATATATCTTATAAAGATATTTTGAAAATAAATATTTTAGAAAATTTATAATAAGGTCCGGTGATTGCTTATGGATGTTTTATTTAGGGCTGTTATGGTAATGGTAAATTTACCATTACCATACCATTACCAGTCGATCGGTTACCATTTTAAAGTAAAGTCGGTATACCAGTATAATCGGTATGGTAATGGTAAATTTACCATTTTCTACGGTAAAATATCAGTAATATTTTTTCAATACCAACGGTAACGGTAATTTACCAGTCCATTTTGTAATACATTGATATTCATGTAAGATGTTGTATTACGGGGATTTAAAAGCAAGAAAATAGTTCAATTTATTTCAGTAATTCAACTCAATTGATCATAAATACATTTCTTTTCTATGTCCTTTATTAAGTGACCCAATGAGATATATAATGAAGCATTGTTCAGTGTAAAAATATATCAGCTTATTATTTTTCTAAACAAATGGTAATTTACCATTACCAGTGTAACAGTTACCAGTTTATCGGTATACCAGTCATCGGTATACCAATCAATCGGTAACGGTAACGGTAAACAATTTTCGTTTACCAGTAAAAATGGTACGGTAACGGTATTTACAAAATGGTAACGGTAACCATTACCATAACAGCTCTAGTTTTATTGATAGTTAAATAACCGACTATCAATTTTGGCCAAATTCGTAGATCGTTTCGAAGAGACCGAGATCGGATTTAATTATCCGAAAACCACTTCGATCCGGTTTGAACGTTATGAAAGGTGATATCATGGAGATGGTGAAGACGGCGACTCGGTTTATCCAAACCCAGGACAACTTGTATGGATGAATGCTATCAGAACATCGTCATTGGAGGACGATGAGCATTCTAAGTGGAATTGTTCTTGAAAGGTAAACGTAGCCTCAAACCTCATCAACTGGAATGAATAAAATAGGGGAGATGCAGCGAGGCTAAGTGGGTCGCACCCAATTAGGGTATGTTATCACCTTTCTAAGTACCCTTGGAATATATTGTAATCATGGATGTGGTTGTGCATGGAAAAGTGAGCGCTCGATTAAGGGTGGGAACACCCAGGGTGATAACATATTCGGTACTATCCAAGTTAGGGGTAGGCCGGTCTTGTGTTGGCAGGGGATCCCGGCGAGGTCCTCGGTGCATGTTTCTAGAGGTGTATTGTGACGGGCGGTACCCCAGTAGCCCAGTCATTGTATGGAATCCAATATCCACTATGAGCTTATAAAGTTTTGATTGTGCCTAACTATACTGAAACGTGAGATGCAAGCATTTCGGCTATTTTCTAATTTACTTTCTATAGACACTATTATAATATCAAATGATTTTGATTTCAAATGTTTTGGTTATCGTAAGAGAAAAATACCCGTCGTGTTTATATGTGTCGCGGTCTTACGAGATACCTTTGTTTTCAAAGGATTTTGATAAAAGTTCATAATTCAAATTGAGTGTGTTTTCTCATGCTGGTTTTCCAAATGGTCTCGGATGTTATTTTATTATAATGCTCGGGTCGAACCGAGTATTACAGATTCAGGTTAGGATGCTTTCGAGATCAGGAGACGAGCTAGCGGATTTCAAGCGTATTTCCCGTACTTGTTTATATTCCGATGTGTGTGTAGACTGTATAGTCAACACTGCTGAGGACAAGTTATAATAATTGTCCATATTGATGTATTGATTGGTGTACTTTGATGTTTGTATGTGTATTAACAAATACAACTTATTTTGTATAAAAATCTTTGATTGGTTTACTTTGATGTTTTACATGTTTAAATTGTTGGTGGAAGTGGAGTTTAGTGTTGTCGCACGTGAGAAGCTGAGGTGTTGACAAGGTCGAGGCGTGGTGGAAGTAGCAACGTTCTAGGGTTTTGACAGCGATGATCTGCAATGGTCGAGTACGGTGGCTCGTGGTGGAGGTTAGGGGATCGAGTATGGGTGTTGGTATACCAGGGTTTCGCGACTGGAAGGTTATGGAACGAACGATAGTGGTTTAGGTCGACGAAATGTAATGGTGACATCGTGAGTGTGCTGGTGAGGAGAAGAGGCTGACTTGGTTGTTTAGCAAATTCTTGCTAGCTGTAGGCGAAGGTTTTAGGCAGGCAGTTGGCACTAAGCTAGGAGAAGCGGCAGTCGATGAGTGGAGTCGAAATTTTGCTTATACGAGGTTCGGTTGAACGGAATCGGTCGTTTGGATTCGGAGCTATGGAATCTAAGCAAAAAAACTTAAATTGGAACGATTAGTAAATTAAATGTCAAGGTGAGTAAATCTCACTCGACTTGGATTACTGTTTTAATTTTAATTGATGAAAATTAATTATTGAATGATTGGATGAATTTATAAATTATTAACTATTGGATATTATATTATATATAGTAGTATATATATTAGTAGTTGGATATATTTCCCTCCATTGGAGTGGATGAGCCTTATGTGCCCTGCATAATAGCGGATGACCCTATATACCGCGATATCCCCCTCGAAGTGGGATTAGTATTTTTATGTTATCTAAGTCTGCGGATGTAGGGAAACAAATTGGAGGGACCCAACTGGATTCCTCAAATTTATATTGATTATTTTTCATATATAGTAATATATGATGTGTTAGAATAATCTGTTATAGATTATTGTTGTGATGTGAATTATTGGATGCTATAGTAGCACTGGCCTAAATTTTGGTATTTTAATACCATAAATATTATTTTGGAATTTGAAGGAATTTAAAAGGCGATTTTGAATATAAAATTATTTATATTGAAATTTGGATTAATTTAAAGAAAGTTGATTTGGATACAATAAATGATTTGATATTGGGGTTGTACTTATTTATTCGTAAAACGTTTAAAATAGAGACTTTAAAATAATTTATATAGAGGATTTTTAAACGATGGATTTTTAAATGATAGTTCTGGAAAATAGGAAAAGAAGTTGAAATCGATATTTTAAATAGATTTATGAGATAAATGGAATTTATTAAGAAATGGATTTATAAAATGAGATTTTATAAATGAGATTTGTTTTATAAACGAGTGGAAACTCAAAAGAGTTTATAAATTTGTAAACAATGTTTATAGATAAGGGAAAATGATATCAGTTGATAAATTGGGAATATAAATTCGTAATGTGAATTTATATCGAGATATGGAAATAGGTTTTGGGAAAAATAGTGAATTCTATTTTGAAAAGTGAGAACGATTAGGAAATCGGAATGAAGTCGATGTGTTATGAATCGAGAAGGATTAATAAATTTAAATTGATTATTGGAATTTCTAATATATATTTTTATCGTGAAGTTAAATTTTGTTTAAAAAGGACTATTTTATTTATTAAACTATGTAATTTAAAGCTAGTTAGTATTGAAATACTTCGAAAGTGGGTTTTTCAAATATTAATATTAATTGGAACAAATTCTAATTTTTATAATAGTTTGTAAATCGATTATTTTTATTCAAAAATGAGTTGGAAATGAGTTATTATTGACGTTTTATTTAAAGTGTTTGATATCTTAAATAATTGCTTGAACATGTTTTAAAAATAAATTATTATTCTTTTAAATACTTATTTTATTTCATATTATATATATATAGAGTTTGTAATGATTGAAATTCATTTATAAATCTTCTCGAGATTTGGAGATGGGGTTTATTCAATGGGTGAGATTTATAAGAGAAATTCTATAAAGGGAATTTGGAAAAATATAAGACAATTTCCGAAGTAGTTAAATAAAAGTGAACTTCGAAATAATGAATTAGGATTCATAAAAGAAGTTGGAAATTGATATTCGGAATTTATAGACAAGTGTTTTTTACTTTGGAAATATTAAAGGAAATTAATTAAGGAATCCCGGAGCTTACAGAATTCGTTATAAATGAGTTAAAAAATTTACAATATAAATTGTGAAGGATTTTGAGAAAAGAGAAAAATATGGAACTTTTCCTAAGTGTTGGGAAGTATGGGGTTTTGGCAAATATATTTTGAAATATTTTCTAAGTGTTGAAATAAGAGATGGTTTAAAATATCCTGATACAGATATAAGTATTTGAGTTGTCTCAAATATTGAAACATTGGAAGGGATTTGAATATATATCTTATAAAGATATTTTGAAAATAAATATTTTGGAAAATTTATAATAAGGCCCGGTGAATTCTTTTGGATGTTTTATTGATAGTTAAATAACCGACTATCAATTTTAGCCAAATTGGTTGATCGAAGAGACCGAGATCAGATTTAATTATCTACAAACCACTTCGATCTGATTTGAACGTTATGAATGGTGATACCGTGAAGATGGTGAAGACGACGACTCGGTTTGTCTAGACCCAGGACAACTTGTATGGACGAATGCTATCAGAACATCGTCATTGGAAGACGATGAGCATTCTAAGTGGAATTTTTCTTGAAAGGTAAACGTAGCCTCAAGCCTCATCAACCAGAAATAACTAAAACAGGGGAGATGCAACAAGGCTAAGTGGGTCGCACCCAATTAGGGTATGTTATCACCTTTCTAGATACCCTCGGAATATATTATAATTATGGATATAATCGTGCATGGAAAAGTGAGCGCTCGATTAAGGGTGGGAACAGCCGGGGTGATAACATATTCGGTACTGTCCAGGTTAGGGGTAGGCCGGTCTTGTGTTGGCAGGGGATCCCTATGAGGTCCTCGGTACATTTTTCTAGAGGTGTACTATGACGGGCGGTACCCCAGTAGCCCAGTCATTGTATGGAATCCAATATCCACTATGAGCCTGTACAGTTTTGATTGTGCCCAACTATGCTGAAATGTGAGATGCAAGCATTTCGGCTATTTTTCTAATTTACTTTCTATAGACACTATTATAATATCAGATAATTTTGATATCAAATGTTTTGGTTATCGTAAGGGAAAAACCCGTCGTGTTTATATGTGACGCGGTATTACGAGATACCTTTGTTTTCAAAGGATTTTGATAAAAGTTAATATTTCAAATTGAATGTGTTTTCTCACGCTTGTTTTCCAGACCGACTCGGGTGTTATTTTATTATAAGCTCGGGTCGGACCGAGTATCACAAATTTAGGTTAGGATGCTTTGGAGCTCAGGAGACGAGCTGGAGGATTTCAAGCGTATTCCACGTACTTGTTTATATTCCGCTGTGTGTAGACTGTATAGTCAACACTATTGAAAAAAAGTTAAAATAACTGTCCATATTGATGTATTGATTGGTGTACTCTGATGTTTGTATGTGTATTAACATATACGGCTTCTTTTGTATAAAAATCTATTATTATATATATATATATATATTTTGTTCTGCTGCGATTGTGAGATTCTGTGTTGTTGTTCTATTTTCTTCTATCTCTTTCTTCTTCACCCCTAATGATCTGGTATTTCCGGCACTCGATTGCTCGGCATGCTATACAGTGAACGTATTGATGTCGATTTTCAAGTGTCGAAAATCTGTTTCGTTACAATCGCCTTATCTGTAAGATCATTAAGAATTGAATAAATATCTACCTTATATCTAATAGATTATATAAAACGCAAGATTATTTGATGTCCACATAGTAATAAACTAATAAGAACATACAAAACAAATATAGGAAATAAAGTTCATATTCTTACTCAACGATAAAAAATAAAATGAAATTTGATTTATGTATAAATTATGAAAGTACAAAATAGTTCAACTTTACCTATAATAGATTTTGGAAATAACCAAATATTTTGTGTTATCCACTTATTTATAACTCAAGTAACCTCCTACAAAATAAATGAAAACAAAATTAGGAGAAAACAAAATTTGAGGTAAAGAAAACCTCAAGCAAAGATATGAAATTAATAATTTAGAGAAAATCCAACAAATTCAACATCGAATCAAAAGGAAAGAAATGTCAAAAAAAGTCAAAAATTTTAATCGATCTTAATGGATTCAAACAAAACAACAAATTGACATTAAATTAAATGAAAAGAAAAATAAAAAAAATTAAACTTGTTAATTGGTCTCAATCAAATTAGAGGTTTTTTCTATGGTCTTCAAATAACATCTTTATAAAAATACTAACATTGAAAGTCAGGTAAATCATTATAAAATAAGTATATATATTCACAAATAATTTTTGATAACGGCAAAGTGAATTATTATTATTGAAATATATTATTTATATATTTAAGCTTTTATTTTAGATACGAAGTTGAGAAAATAAAAGTAATAAGAGACAACTAGCATGGAACATGTCTGAATGGCTGAAAGAGAAAATGATCTATTTTAGATAAGAAGTTGAGAAAATAAAAGGGAACATGTAACATTTTTGAATAACTGAAATAAAAAATGAAAGGGCATATTGTGATTAATGTATAATGGAAATTTAATTTGATGCTTGGAATGGTAAGTAATTATTAGAGGGGTAAGTAAAACTTTTTCTCTCAAATCAACTAGAGAAAAGAATTAGGAGTAAGAATGAATGAGAAGTAATAATATATATGGTCTTATATTCTCTTTTATAGATAATAAAATATATATACATACATACATACATACATATATATATAAAATCAGAGAAGGGTAGAAAATAAAAGAGAAGAAGAGAAGGAGCGAATAAATATTGCAGAAAAAGGTAAATTTCATTATTATAAATTTATATTCCTCTTTACTCTAAATCTATTCTCCGATTTGTAGTTCTAATAGTATGTATATACCTTACCATACATATTCATTTGGATTAAATTGGAAAAGGTGTCAAAAAAGGGATGGATTCGGATTTAGGAGATTTGGAAAGCTTGAAACTTGAGTGAGAAATTACATAATTTATTTATAACATTGAAATACATATCATTGAGTTTTATTTAAATAGTATGGATATGCAAGATCATGGAGTTGTAAGTTTAGGAAGATGAAATATCGCCTACATATTCTGTAAGTTAGGAAATTGGAATATGAATGTTATTTACACCCAAATCTAGAAATTTAAAAAGCAGTCCCAAAATTTGCTAAAGTTGAATGTTGATAAGGTTGTAACTTTATTCCAGATTTATGATAATTGGGTTGTAAGTTTTTAGTATAAATTTAGATTGTCCTAATTTAACTTAAAATGTGAATTTTTATGTTATAATTTATTGGGAGTGAGGTATAATTAATTATATCTATTTCCATGTAATTTTCATACCAAATCCAAGTCTAAAAATATGAATAAAAATTGCATCATTTGAATGAACAAGGAATATACAAAATGAGGAAAGAGATACGTACAATATGGAAATTCTTCTCTATAGTTTGCACGGTCTATTTCAATAAAAGAAAAAAAGATAATTTCTTGTAATTTCAAATGGAGCAAAAATCTCATTTTTGGGTAATTTATGGAAAATTATAACATTAATCCTTTTACGAAGGATGGCTCTAATAAATTAAAACATGGAATGAAATGTTCTAGTTTAGGAATTAACAGTTAAAAAATAGGAATATATATGTAACACACACACACATATAACTGCGCTTACTGATTAAAATTATATATATAGCATAATTACGATGATATTCATATTAATTATTAATAAAATAATAATTATAGGACTAGGAAATTAAAAAAGGAGAGAATAGTAATTCCAACATTTATGGATAATAACTACAAATTTAATGGGTAATAAATTTGCAGTTAATTAAGAGTTAAAGGAATTAAATGAGCACTGATTAAGAGTTTAATATGGCATATATTAAGAAATGAAGAGGCACACTAGGGTGAATTAGAACGAATAAATAAATGTTTTTAGAGATTGTCTAATTAGAATAATAATGACCATTTATTACAGATAATTGACATTTATGGAATATGGTAAATAAACATATAAAATAGGAATTAAATGCTAGAAGGCAATATAATTTCCATAGCCGGAAATTATACGACCTTAATTATACAACTAGAACAAGCATGAATTACTGGGCCCAGCCTTAATTGCATAGTTCACGTTTTTTTTACTTGTATAATTAAGGCTGTATAATTTCCCACTATAGAAATTACATTGCCTTCTAGCATTTAATTCCTTTTTTATAGGCTTATTTACTATATTCCATAAATATCAATTGTTTGTAATAAATGGCCATTATTATTCTAATTAGACAATCTTTAATAACATTTATTTATTCATTCTAACTCAATCTATTATGCCTATCCATTTCACTATAAATGTCATATTAAACTCTTAATATATCCTCATTTAATTCCTTTAACTATTAATTAACTACAAATTTATTACCCGTTAAATTTATAGTTATTGTCCATAAATTTTGGAATTACTATTTCTTCCTTTTTCAACCTCCTAGTCCTATATTTGGTACGCTATTAATAACTAATACAAATATCCTTGTAAATTACGCTATATATATAATTAGTAAGCATAGTTCTACTTATATATATACTTATATGTATATATATATATTCCTATTTTTATCTATTAATTACTAAACTATAACGTTCCTTTTCATGTTTTAATTTATCAGATCTATCCTTCCTAAAAGGATTACCTCTAACTTTCCTTAAATTAGACAAAAAGGAGATTTTTGCTCTGTTTGAAATTACAAGGAATTTCTCTTCTCTTTTATTGAAATAGCCAGTGCAAACAATAGAGAAAAATATTCATACTTTACATATCTCTTTCGTGTTATTTGTCTATTCCTTGATAATTCAAATGATGCACTTTTTATTCATATTTTTGGACTTGCATAATTTATGGAATTACATGAAAATATATAAAATTAATTTATTCCCCGCTTCCAATGAATTAAAACAGAGACATTCACATTTGAAGTCTACTAGGGCAACCTAATTTATAATCCAATTATAAATCTTGAATAAACTTTACAACTTTATAAACATTCCGCAATAATAAATATTTTGGACTGATTTTAAATTTCCAGATTAGGTTATACATACTACTCCTATTCCAGTTGCCAATTTTATAGAATATGTAGGCAATAATCCTATACGTTATTTTTAAGCCTACAACTCATCATATCTTATGCAGACGTAATAATCAAATAAAATTCAACGATATAAATTTCAACGTTATAAATAAATTGTGTAATTTCCCACGCACCTTTTAAGCATTCCAAATCTCCAAAATCTGAATCCACCCCTTTAGTTGACTCCTTTTCCATTCTAATCCAAAAGAATATGTATAATGAGGTATACACATATAATTAGAATTACATATCTAAGAAGAGATTTTGGATTAAGGGAATACAAATTTATAATTATAAAATCTTACTTTTTCTTTCGCAAAGTTAATTCGCTTCTTCTCTTTTATTGTCTGCCCTTCTCGGGTTTTTGTGTGTGTGTGTACATTATAATTTTTAGAAATAGTGGAGAAGCGAAAAAGGCAGAGCATCACTGCTTGGATCAGAAAATCTGAGAAGATAAGTGAGGGGTTAGACCTGTATTTATAGGCGCACGAATCAACCATAACCCTTTGATTAAAATAATTAAATCCGAGCCTTTTGGCCAAGGCTAAAACCCAATCCACCGTCTTAAGACTGGCTAACCGCTCTCCCATAGACGGTCCACTACTAGTAGTCGACCGACCCAAGGAGGGGATCCGGTATTAACTGATATTTATTTCCTTTTTTGCTTCTAATTATTTTTGCTTCAAAAACTTCAAACACTAATAACTTTTTCGTTTAAGCTTCGATCGTAAAACTTCAAATATGAAAGTTGCTTAGAAATTCACCACGAATACAATAGTGCAAGTTTCGTAGCAAAATTCAAAAGTTTGCTAAAATTCCATTTTTGGAGCCTTATTAATTATATATTAATTATTGTTAATTTTACGGGTGTTACATGGTAGCCTCTAGGTGAAGGGAATACTTCTGTTGTGTAACTCTACCGACCTAACATCCCAACCCATTAAACCAAACTAACTATCCTAGGCTTAAATGTTGGGTTTGGCCCATTAATTATCGTTTGTTGTAATCATAATTAAGGCTCCGCTATGAAAATTATATTGCTTTTTAGCATTTAATTCCTATATTATATGCTTATTTACTATATTTCGTTAATTGTTGTAATTAATGGTTATTATTATTCTAATTGGACAATCTGTAGTAAAATTTATTTATTCGTTCTGATTTAACATATTACGCCTATTTCATTTCCCCATAAAATCCATATTAAATCCTTTAATAAATCCCATTAACCATGTTTATGTTCCAATTTAACTCTTGTAACTCCCTATTAATTGCACATTATTGCCCTACTAATTTTGGAGTTACTATGTCTTTTCCATCTATCTTCTATTCCTATAGTTTAATATGCTCTTAATAACTAATACGAATATTGTCGTAATTTACGCTATGTTTTTCTAATTTTTAATTGATAGGCATGGTTATAGGTTTATATATTTTCTCTTTATAACTATTAATTCCTAAAATAGAACATTCCTTTCCACGTTTTAATTTATCAGAGTTATCCTTCATAAAATGATTACCATTACAACTTTCCATAAATTACCCAAAAATGAGACTTTTGCTCCATTTGAAATTACAAGAAATTATCTCTTTTCTTTTACTGAAATAGACAGTGCAAATTATGAGGAAGAATATCCATACTTTACACATCTCTTCCTTTTTGGTATATTCTTTGTTAATTCAAACGACGCACTTTTATACATAATTTTTGGAATGGGATAGTTTATGGAAATTACACAGAAATAAATACAATTAAATTATACCCCACTCCTAATAAACTAAAACATAGAAATTCACTTTTCAAGTAAAATTAGGGCAATCTAAATTTATACTAATAATATACAACCTAATTATCATAAATATGGAATAAATCTTACAACCTTATCAACAATCCACTTTAATAAATTTAGGATCTGCTTTCTAAATTTCCATATTTGGGTGTAAATAACATTCCTTTTCCAACTTCCTAACTTATAGAATACGTAGGTGATATTTTATCTTCCTTAGCATACAACTCCATATATCTTGTATAGACATAATATTTAAATAAAACTCAACGATATAAATTTCAATATTATAAATAAATTATATAATTTCTCACTCACCTTTCAAGCTTTTTAAATCTTCAAAATCTGAATCCATCCCTTTACTTGACTCCTTGTTTATTCTGATCCAAAAGAATATGTATAACAAGTTATATACATACTATTAGAATTTCAGATCTTAGATGTAACGATCCGGAATTTCACAGTTTTGATTTGCGAATATTTAATTAATTTTAAATATTCCAATAATAGATTTTATAACTAAAATAAAAATCTTTTAAATAGTTGATAATAATGGCGAAATAGTTTCCAAAATTATTTTACCAAAAATATTGAGTTAGAAGAAAAATCAAAAAAATGCGAGTGGAATTTGTTTTTCGACTTTTCGTCGGCTAAAAGGACGAATTTTGATTTTTCGTCGGCTAAAAGTTATCGAAAACATTGTAAACTCTATTGTATAATTATCCTCATTCATTTTAAATGAAACTAGGATATAGTTTGTTATGTATGCATACTTAAGTAAATATGAAAAGAGATGCGATTTATTATGTAATTTAAATAAAATATAAAGGATGTTTAACACAAATTGTCACATCATTAGGAGACATAAGTACATTAGATCACTAAAGCATGTTTTAACATGTTGAGCAAGGGGGGAGGCATGAATTTTAAAAAAATAGAGTGGGGACAAGGTAAAGGCATGAAGTACAATAGATGGACATGTATGTTGATGTGGCATTACATGAAAAGAGGGCATGTACTCGAAGGGTATTTTGGGTAATTCAATTTATTCACTTGTATATATACAAATTTCCTAACCTTACTCTCATTTTTCATTTCATTCATCATTTCTAAATCTTCTTCCAAGCTTTCATGTTTACTTTTATGGCTTTCATCTATTTTTTCAAAGTTTGAAAAATCATTTCTTTTCTACTTCTAATTCATGAAAACCTTAGTTTAAACGCCTTATTTCTTCCCTACAACCTTCTCTTCCCAAAGGCAAGCTCCACCACCCTAAAACCACTCATGGCCGAACCACCAAGGTTCAATGGCCGAATTGTTTTAGTCATTTAAGGCCTCAAAATCTCCACTTTGTTAAAATTAAAGTTAGGAGCTAGGTCATAGACAAGTTCTAGTGGAAGTTCAGAGTGGTTTGGTAGCTTTTGGGTGATTATAGCTCACGAATTTATTTAAAAGTTCTAACTTTAAATTTGTTGTATATACTTTTTCAAAATCATAGCTTGATTTGGTTCAATATGATGTTGCTTTGTTTGTATGCTTATGTGTTTTGATGTAATATTAACTTTATAATGTAAGTTAAATATTAGTAAGGTTGAAGCTAGAATTTTGATTAGCTATATGTTGTGATGACATGTATGTGTGTTATAATTATGCATATGTTGTGTATGTAAAAGAAAAAGTTAGTATTTGGAGATAGTTAGGTTGCGACATCGAAGTACTTTGTATTAAAACTTGTTTACTTACTTTATGTTTTTGAAATGTTTGTGCAAAGTCCCAAAAACCATACTTTTATTTCCCACAACATTTTTCTTAGTTCATAAGGTGGTTAAAATAATAAAATAAGAATTTTG
This sequence comes from Allium fistulosum, assembly GCA_030737815.1. Taxonomy (NCBI): domain Eukaryota; kingdom Viridiplantae; phylum Streptophyta; class Magnoliopsida; order Asparagales; family Amaryllidaceae; genus Allium; species Allium fistulosum. The sequence goes on along the minus strand of CM060906.1, from coordinate 97,323,165 downwards.
AAGCATATTTGTTATTAAAAATCAAGTTTGAAAATTTCGGGTCGAATAGCGATAGTCGCTATAAATGCTATTCGTAAAAAAAAACTTTTTTTTTAATTTAAATTTTTTTTTACTTAAGTATCCTTTGAGAAATGTTTTCAAAACTTATTTTAAGTATGAGTAAGTAATTATTATTATTCAACATCCGCAATAGTGGTGCAATGGTAAGATACTCGCTTCCTAGTAAGCAGGTCGCATGTTTGATTCCCGTCTGCTCTACTCCCATTTCAAGACGCGGAGGTGGGTCCCCATAAAACCGCATAACATGGTTGGGGGCATCAAATCTTTATGCTGGGCTGGCTGAAAACCCTCATGTCTGTGGTCGGACCAGGCTACGGGGGAGCTCATCTCATCCCTTCGATTTCATCAAGGCTCTAGGTTGAGGTTTTTAAAAATTATTATTATTTAACTTAATAAATTATTATTTATTTAATGATTGATTAATTAATTAGTTAATTGATTAAGGTAATTAGTACTTAATCATTAGTTGATAAAGGAAACTTGTACTTAATTATTATTTTTATTTTTTTGGCAACCAGGGAAACCTGTTCCATCACCGCCGACATTGCGACTCCTGAACAGTAAACCTGGGGGGACACAACTGGCCCGCCACAACCGTGTCCCCAGGTAGACCAGACCTTTCGGTAGGCTTGAAGCGGTTGACAGGAATCGAACTCCTCACCTCATAGGAGGGAGGTCGTTGCTCTTGCCAACCGCGCCAAGTGCGCGGACGCAAAACTTTGGGGCCATGGATACTTTGTATTCCATAGCCTTCGGTTAGACCGGTTTTATAAGTGGCCGTGCACTATGTCTCATTATTGTGGTCGCTGGGTATCGAACCGGTGCCACTACAACACAATGTAGCAACTCCACTATGTCTTAACCACTGGACCACTAGAACTTGTACTTAATTATTGATTAAAGTAAGTAATTCTAATTAGTTAATAAATTAAAGATTGTTTATTAATTAATAATTTATTTAAGGATTAATAATTATCAATTATTAATTAATGATTAACTATTATTTATTTATTAAATAAAGGGTTTTTATTAATTTCTAATTAAGTTAAGATTTAATTAAGTTTTGATTAAGATCAATTTAATTATTAACGAAGATTTAAATTATTATTTAATTAAAGATTTAATTTATCATTTAAGTTTTAATTATGGATTATTTACTTAATTAATTGGGATTAATTAATATTTAATGATTAATTAAAGTCTAATTATTTAATTATTTATTAGAAGAATAATTATTATTTAATTATTTATTTAATAGTTAAGTATTGTTTAAATTTTTAATTAAAGTTTTAACTATGATTTAATAAAGAGTTTAAATATTAGTTAATTATTAAATAAATAAATTTTTAAAGTTTTAAACCACTTTGTTTCTAAAAATCAGTTTTGGTTTTTTCTAAAAGCAACTCTCTTTTAAAAGAAGATTTTAATTCAAGGGATTTCTTTGTCTACTACCGTTAAGTAACCCCAATTGAATATAAAACCAAATGATATTTATTTAGCAGAATCAATCACCATTCTGCTAATTAAGTTATATTTAACATTTTTTTGGTAGAATAACATCACAGTTCTTCCATAAGTCATCAAGTAGATTATGATGATATTTATTTAAGCAGAATAAAAACTCATTCTACTATCATAATAACTTGGACATGTGTTTAGTAAAAAAAATCATGTCTGGTAAATTGATTACTTGGACATTTGCCTATAGGTGATTGTTTGTTATGTGTTGATCCATTTTATATATCTGCTTGTTATGTAAATACCCATGTTGTAACTTTGCTAAATTAAATGAACCATTGTGGTCACTAAGCCTCTTTCTGATTTTGTGAAGTCAAATATTTCATTTTATTCTTTTTACAGAAGATTTAAAGTTTATTATCATTTCAAATATGATATATAAAGGATAATTAAGTAATTATTTTATCAAAGGTGTTTTGAAGTAGTTTAATACTTTTTAAATGATTGTTTAAATCATTATTTTGTTAATGAGGTTTAAAGATAAATTAATGAAGAATGTTTATAAATGATAATTTATTTATTTCAACATGTTGTAAATAATTGATTTTATTAAAGGAGTTTTATTGATTAAAGTTTATTCGAAAAATTGTTTTAGATGAGGAAATTTATACAAGGAGTTTTATAAATTGAAGAGATCTTGAAATTTGAGGAAAATTGTTTTATAAATGATTTTGGAGATTTATAAAGAGTTATATATATATATATAGTTTTGATATTTATAAAAGCATTTTGTAAATAACATGGAAATTTATAAAGAGTTTTATAAATGGATTTTGAAGTTAAGTAAAAGAGATTTCATAAATGAAAGATCTCGGTCAAAGGTGCGCACCAAATCAAAGGTGCACACCAAATCAATCACAAAGTAATAGAATGGCTAACGATGAAGTGTGTCCGATTGGAGGAGCAACCTCACTTGGCCCGTCGATTGCTCTTGTTTTAGCCACCTTATGCTAACTCACGAGAGTTAGGTCCACGTAAATATACCTTTAGGATCGTCGCCACCATCCTACTTCATTATGGAATCTCCACCACGTACACAGTTATTAAAGTGGTTTTCGGTATCGACAAAGAGCATGCCCATATCCGATCCCGGTCTCTTTGACAACCAAACGTTATTATAACCAGTGGTTATTCAATTTCAAATGGTTTATTTTCATATCAAACATATTCCTTTCAAAACCATATAAATTTCATATCATTATTCTTTAAAATATTATCATTTTTTCCAAAGTTGTAACACTTCCAAGTTCATTTAATTATAACCCCTTGAAAACGTAAAACTTAGAGATCATAGCACTTTAAAAATGTAACCTTTAGAACCATAACATTCGGAACTATAACCCTTTAGAAAATTTTGTAGCATTTTGGAAATGTCAATTTTAAGAAAACGCAGCAGTGTCGAAGTGTTACTGTAAGAATTCGCAGCGGTGCAGAATTGTTACTGTAAGAATTCGCAACGGTGCAGAATTGTTACTGTAAGAATCCGCAGTAGTGCAGAATTGTTAAAGTAAGAAATCGTAGCAGTTTTGAATTGTTGCCGTAAGAAATCGCAGTAGTTTTGAATTGTTCCTGTAATACTTCCTACTACAATAGTTTATATAATCAAATAGTACATATATTTACAGTTTTTATCATAGTCATTATATCATTCTTATTATATTACTCTAATTTTAGCTATTTGGTCATTAAAGAAACCACACCTTTAGTTAAATAACTTTGTTACTATAATGTCAAATTTTAAAGCTGAAATCCTTATGCTAAGTTAAAAGTACGTTATTAACTTACACTTTATTTCCACAAAAAAACCATTTATCATTTTAATCACTATTACATGAATTAAAACTTACAATTTATAGGTTAGAATAAAATACCATTATTAAGTCAAATCGGATTATTAAATTTCAATTAACCTTCATTTTGTAAATTAGATTCCAAAATTTACATTTCCAACTATTTATTTCTTATAAACATTTTAACTCATGTAAACAAATTTACATAAATTATTACATTAAATTTTAGTTGAGATTCATATATAGAAATCCAAAATACTTAATAATTTTTAGAAAAATCATTTTAAATTAACCACGGAGTTTGTATAAAATTCTCTACCCTAGGGTCAAGTAATACAGACATATATCATTTCAATCCGTAATTTATTAATTTTCCGGGTTTTATATCATTTCAAACCCCCAATCCCAAGTCAAATAAAATTGCTCAGGCCTATCATTTCAACCCATACAAAATTTTCCTTAATCTAAAGATCATTCGGGTATGTATCATTTCAACCCATAGTGAAGGAACTTGCAGTGTGAGAACAGAATATTAACTAAACATAACAATATTCAATATATCATGGCATATAATCATAACAGGTAAAATATGATATGAAATAACATAATATAAATATAGGTGAAATTCTCGACTTGCATATACAAATCCATACAATTCCATTGTCATCAATTCACCAAAATATAAGTACGTTGTCAAGAGTGATTACTCACCTTTCTTTGGTTAGAGAAGCGATTCAAAACGCAACACAACGACTACAACAAAGCACGACAAATTACGAATAAGCTTAAGTGAGAGGAGAATCCAAATCCAACGCTTAAAAAAAATCCATACGTAAACAAATAATTCACATAGAAAATAAAAGTAGAAAAATTATATATTTGTAAACATGTGAAGAGGGCTTGTCTAGGGAACACATAGGTTTGGTCTAGGGTTTGTTTGGGTTTGGTCTAGGCTAGATTTGGGTTAGGGTTTGGTCTATAGGCTAGGGTTTGTGACTACAAGGCTAGAGGAAGGCAAGGTTTGGGTTTAGGGTTCGGCCTACATGGTCAAGGCAAGGCTAGGGTTAGAGTTTGGCTAGGTTTTGGGTTCGTCCATAGGCTATGGCAAGGCTAGGGTTAGGGTTTGGCAATTGGAGAGGAGGATGGTGGTGATGGTCGAAATAAATGAAGAAGAAAAGGGGGGAAAGTAAAGGGTTCGGCTATAGGGTTTTTGGTTGGAGGAAGAGGAGGTGGAGGCCAAAATTGGTGAAGAGGAAAGGGAAAAAAGAAGGAGAAGAGGTAGTTTTGGCTAGGGTTTCTGGTTGGAGGAAGAGGAGATGGGTGTAGAGACAAGCATGGCCGAAATTTGTTGAGGAGAGAAGGAGGAAAATTGTAGAAGAAAACAAAATTTTAGAGAAGAAGAAGAAGGTGGGGAAGAAGAAGAAAACTTACATCAATTTGCGGAGGCATAAATGAAAAGATGAGGAGTCTAGAAAACCCTAGGATATTATATAGTCATCTCAACAGGTGGCTTCTCATCTAACTAAAGGAATTCCTATCCCATTAGTACAAGCCCAAAGTCACAATGTAAATAAGATGAATGTTAAGGGAAAATAACTGCGTGTAATACGCCAAAAGTTGTAAACTTTTAGAAGTAGGAATCTAAATTTAACAAAACGAAAAACAAAGGAAATGTTAGAATTAAATCCATCTTCATAAAAAAAAGTTCAAAATTCAAAATTCAAAATTTTCACAAAAAGTCAAACTTTGACCAAAGTTGACCAAAATTTGCATTTTAAGAAAAATCTTTATTTTATTAAATTTGGAAGAACATTTCACATCAAATTGCAAAATATTACATTAAATTTCCAAATTTATCAAATTTTAAAATAATTATATATCTTCAAAGTTTCAAATGAATTTTTATTTAAAATATTTTCAAAATTTGCGGGTTGTTACACCTTTGGTTGTTCTTTGGACTTATTATATAGAATAAATTTTACGATCTTGGTGTAGTTTACGAGCATTGAGTAAATGAGTGAGTAACATTAGGTGGAATGGGACACCTGAGATGATATTTGTTCAGTCACTTTTTATAAGTAAAAGTCACTTATACAAGGATGAGTAATATGGGTATACATGGGATATCCACATAAAGATGTTACAAGTTGAGAGCGAGCTGGCTGAAAGTCATAAGTGTTTTTATAGATTATGAGCGTACTCCAATTATCATGCACATAGTAAAACCAGATTAGTTAAGTGTCCATCCAAGCAGCCTGATTGCAGGGTTGCGCCCGGACTCCGTGACATGGCTTGTGATGTTTATAGCTGAGAGCTACTACCCTAATGTCACATAGGCCAGTTGTCTATTACTACATGGCAGTTGTAGGGTCGTGAACATTGCATTGATTAGTCATGCAGCAAGATGGATACCATGTCTGATGTCCATCGATGTAACTAAAGATTATAGGAGTAGCGCTGAAAGCATGTAAGGAAGGCTCCTGAAGCAGGCTGAGAACTATCAGTCTCATGTCTGGTTATTATTATTGTGATCATATAAATATACATATTATTTATCTTTTAAGATCGTTGGATATACGGCTGCGAGTCAACGTGACTATTTTTTAGGCTGGGAGTCCAGAGATAGTCAACCTCTGCATATATCTATCATATGATTATCCAAGAGATAATATTAAGCAATTAACACCTCATCGATTGTATCGTATATAATTCCTAACTCACGCTCTTTGTCCTAATCTCATCTCAACCTAGAGAAAACTAGACAAATTTGTAGATATTATTCACTCGTACCCACCATTTTGCGATGACCTAAGTATAATGCATGTACCTTGAGGAAACTCAACAAATACGTGGATGTATCTTACCTCATCCAGTCAACATATTAATAGTACTACACATAATATCTCTAGCCTATGGAAACTCAACAATTAAAGTGCATGCAAGTAATTTATTAATATATAAATGGTAAAGGACAACTAATATATTAAGGATTCATAATCTTTACTATATATATTTTAAGTGATACCGATTCAGGGAAAAATGTATTTTTTACGAAATACTCTCGTGATTCAAATGTCGGACACATCTGAAACCACGATATACGTACAATACGTAGGTACTTGTTCCTTAAACATTTATTAAGTTTCTTTTTGTTCCACTTATATTATACATTTATTTCATGCAAGTTTAATTTGTTTATAACCTATCACAATTTATTAACTTATATAATATTCTTATGTACATTATTAATTAAATCTTATATAATTAATTTAAATGTATTAATTTAATTAAAAAAATTAATTATGAAAAAAATCCAATTTTTTTATTTTATTCATCTTAAACAATTTAAAATGGGTATTAGCTATAACATTTATAGTTTATATATATATATGTATATTTTATTTTATTAACTAACATTTAATTAATTTGAATTAATTAAATGTTAGTTAATAAAAAAATCATTAATTTTAAAAAAAATTATTATTATTTACCTTAAAAAAATATACATACATATATATTTATATATTTATGGATATACATTTTGATTTATTTAATTAACATTTAATTAATTAATTATTTAATTAATCCAATTGATTAAATAATTAAGATAAATATTCAAAATTAATCTATTAGATTTCAAAGCAATTTAGAAAAAATATTTTATATCACTTATAAAATTTATTGTATATTTTGAATTTAACTTTCAAATTCAAAATGACTTTTAAATTTTTAAATAGATTTTGAAAATTAGCCCAAAATCAAATTAGACCTATTGGGGATAATCTTTGGCTTACTTCATCCTTTAAGCCCACTCAATGGTTATGTAAGGTAGAGTACTTGTTACCCAAACCTAATCTTAGATGCTATCTTTCTAGACACCCTACTACATAGGTAGGCTTTAATCAATTAGCCCTAACATTGCTAATTTAGACCGCATAGACATTAGACTGTAACACCATTGATGGTCCTTGGTCAGTCAGAAGCAGAGAAATGGGTATATTACAATTTTTTCCTTAATTTGGATATATTAGGCCTATGAAGTCTAATTAATTTTAGATTCAATCTAAAATATTTTAATAAAATTTTTCATTTATTTAATTTGTTTGAAATTTTTTTTGTAAGTTTTAATTTGTAAGTGCATTAAATACACTTATATATATGTAATGCATATGCTACGAATACGAAATATACATGGTTAACATGATCATATGTAGATGTGAGGATTTACACTGCAATCGACCCATTTATCATTTTACATATGCCATTGTTATCCGAATTTTTGATTTATACACACACATACATAAATATATATATATATATATATATATGTGTGTGTGTGTGTGTGTGTGTGTGTGTATGTTAAAATTAAGTTTGACTGGTTTATATGTTTAAAATATAAATTAACAATTAAAAATTTAGTTTCAATCAAGGAAGAGTTTAAAATTAAATTATACAGTTTTGCAACAAAAATCCATTTTATGAATTTTGAGTTGAAGTTTGCAATTATGAATTTTGAGTTGAAGTTTGCAATTATCTATATATGTATGTGTGTGTGCGTGTATGTGTAAAGTTTGTAATTTAATATACGTATTGAATTAAAATAACAAATTGAAATCTAACTTTAACTTAAGAGAGATTCAATTGGTTTATGATATTTTGTGCAAAAGTCCATTTATGTGTTTTTTAGTTAAAATAACTTTTAAACAAAAGAAAACAATAACCAAATGAATTAAATTCAAAACAACAAACATGTATTCAATTTCCAAATTGATTTCAAATAAACAACATACGTAGTTTTTGTTTTTGTTTGTATATAACAAGTAATAAAATTATATCAATTAACTAAATATTAGTTATCAATCAAAATTGTTTTTTTGGTTAAACAATAGTTTCTAAAACATAAAAAAATGAATAAGACAACCTATGCATATATAAATTCATTGTAAAAGGTTTGGATATAAACTGTACAAATAGTATGAACAAATAATTAAATTAGATGTAGCATATAAAGGATCCAAAATATATTAACATGAAGAACATATAATTAGTTGAGGTATGACATAAAAGGGATCTAAACTATATAGCTAGATAAACATATAAACATATGAGATGTAGAAGTACAATATCTAAACCATGTAAACATGGTGAACATATGAATAAATAAATTTTGAATATTATCTTATGCTGTAGCAAAAAATTACACCTTGAACGATGAACAAAGCTCCTATATTCGATTGAATCAACCTTCCGATTTTATACCGATCTGAAGCACTAATTTTTGTTTAAAGAAATTTTACGACTATGAGCCATTAATTTTTGGCCATGGGGAAGAGTAGGAGAAAAGGAAAATGAATTTGTTTGGAGAGTAAATGCATCAATGAAAGGGAATTTGTTTTAAAAGAAAACATCGAAACCTTTCTAATTTCCTCCTTTAAAATCTTCCTTCTTTAATTCCTCATTAAATCTCAATCAAATCCCTTCTCCCTATCATGCATCATCGACCATAAATGAAGGTTATTTAGGCCCTTAAATTTTCCGAAACCACTTAGCAATTAGTTTATGTAAATCAAATTTAAATGTTTATCAATATCACATATCGATACATACTTATATAAATTTTACATACACATTTATTAATTACTAATGGCATTTAAACAAATCAAATAAAATTTGATAATTAATATTTCATAAATAATTACCAGTTTAATTAAGTTACATCGATTATAAATCAATTAAACCATATGAGTTTTCGGAGTATTCATTATTATGGTTATGTGACCCAAAGGTGTAAATTCAATCAGGGATTACATCAAACAATATGAATATTAACGTTCACATGCGTTACAAGCAGCACATTAGAACTTACTTATTTCTTTTGATTTTGAGCTTTGTGCTTATGCTGATGTAGATTGGGTTGTTGGGTAAATCGCTCGATTTCTTTTTCGCCCTAGATATAATTCATCCCATCGAGTTTACAGGAATCAAATTTATCATATCCATGGGATTAGATCCCGAGTGTCACCTCAGCTGATGGTGCAATATTTTGGATGAATTGATTACTTACACATCTTTTTAGTAAAATCTAGTCTTACAATTATAAGCGGTATCCTATAGTAACGATTATTTACACCAATTCTCTTCGTCAAAACTATATCATATTAGGACTTATGGAATTTTGGTTTTGGTCAAAATTCCAACATTATCCACATTCTACATGATTAGTCCAAACACAAAATCCTTGATTCAATAATAATTGTTATTATTAACCGCACTGATCAAGCCGAAGACTTGACTTTGAGTTGACTATAGTTGATCATGATACTGACCTCATATAACTAAGAAGACGAATTCTCTACCGAATAGTGTTTCACTTCCTATGATTCAACTCAAACCCAACTATAATCATTCGATGAATGTCATGCCATGATTTAACTATAATCAAAGTGGAGTGTCCACATTGAAGTTCCACAGTATTTTCAAATCGAGAGAACTATTTAACATCGTCACTTCAAGATTCTTTATTTGACATTGGTTATATTAACCAACAGAAAACTTTTGAGTAAGGCATTTCATAGTTACCTAATAATTACCAGTATGTAACCTCTTGGTGCCCCAGCTACCATGAGTAATACACTGCCCAAACATTTAGAGAGTGTTACGTACTCTACTCTCAAAAAGATGAATTAATACCCTTCCTTGAAACATCTTGACTAGGAATGTTTAAAATAATATATCATTTTAAATACGATAAATTTCCCATGATTACAACACATTGTAATTACTACCATATAACATATCATTTAAGGATTTTCTATTTAATATACTTAAATAAAATAATTAATTAACGTATCACAATACGACAAGTATATAATAGAAAGCAAAACAAATTTATTGCAAACAAGATTAATTGTCGAGTTAGATATATGTAACAAATTACATAATTACCCTAGGGCATGCCTTTAATTCTATCAAATGGTGATCGACTAGTCCCCTTAGCCGGGAGCCGTTGAGCTCCAAATACTTGCTTGTGTTGCATTGCAAAAAAAATTGAAATTAAATAAAAATTAATGTTTTCAAATGAGATTAAAAGTATTTAATATATATATATATATATATTTGCATAATAAATAATTATTTTTTTATAGATTATTTATTAAATTAATTTGTAAATTCATAAATAAATATGAAATTGAATTTAATGCCTAAAAATTTATTTGAAAATCATACTTAATTGTAGAAAATTATGGGATGGTTTTAGTTAAAAATATGTGATTTAAAATGAGTTTTCTATAATTTAAATATGGGAAAAGAGATTTGAAAATTTATTACAAGGTTTAAAATTCTTATTTTTGGAATTAAATAAAAGGAAAATTGTGTTTTGATTAGTAAATAATATAAAGCTTTTGAAAAAATAAATATGTTTTTCGATAAATAAAATATCTTTCCTAATTAATATGTGTGCATTGTTTGGTCATATTTTCCGTGCAACGAGAAGATTGAATAAACATAGTTATAATACCATTTTGTATAGGATGTTCGTAATATTACTCTAGTTATTCTTTGGATATGTTTTATAGAATAAATTGTATGAAGCGAGTGTAGTTTACAAGCATTAAGTAAAGAGCGAGTAACACCATTGCGGAACACTTGAGCTAATATTAGTTCTATTATTTTTTGTATGTAATTATCACTTGTAGGGGGATGAGTAATATAGGGTATACATTGGATATTCACATAAAAGGTGTTGCAAGCTGAAAGCGAGGAGGTTGAGGGTCATAAGCATGTCTATTGATTGAGAGTGTACTCTTATTATCATGCGAGGAGTAAAACCAGATTGTGTGTTGATTTAAGGTTGGATGTATGGTTGTTTCACCCATTTTATTCTTATGCCATTTGATGTGTAGATTGACTATTCTTTGCTATGAGTGATATTCTATGTGCATGGCGTTTAGATATGCTATTATATTTGAAACGATCATATGCAACTTTGAGTTATATTTATTGAATCATTCCAGTTGTTTATAATTATTAACATCTGTTGTGACGCCCCATCTCTATACCCACGCTAGCCAAGAACACTACGGTGTAATGCTGTCAACTAGCACGGAGGATAAGGCTGTTGAGGAGCGACCATCCGCGTAATTTCTTTGTGCGAGCATCGATATGTCAGATAGAATAACATGCATAAGAGGAAATCTGACATACATATACAAACTCAAAGCTATCACCCATTGGCTGTATATAATCCTCGGAAACAAATATAGAAATAAACATAACACAAATCAGTCACAGACATCCACATCACAAAGGCGGAAAAAGATATAAATATATATATAACACATGAAAGTGTACATCAGAGTAGTGGTCTGAAAGATCCACGATAATACAAAAGAATAGCTACAAGCTACAAAAAAGAATAAGCATACATTACGGAGTCTATATCTCAAATGTATACATCCAAAAACTACTAATCTAAGTAGTTAGCCAAAAGTCAGAGTAATCCCAGAAGAGATGTAACGACCCAATATTTTCAACCATTCGCATCCATTATAAGTGTATAGGTAGACACTCATGCCGGAGTTGAATTGCTCAAAATACCGCGTTGTAAATAAAATTTGGCAAAACTCAGCATATACAATAAATATAAAAAATTACAGATCACAGACACAGAGTAATATAACAATAATGCAGCGGAAACAAAAGGATAGTAGTTCATGAAGCTACTATATATATAACAGAGTTAAACAAGATACAACAGAGGTCTCGAATACAATAGATGTCTCAATACAATAATCAAATACCAGATCTGAATACATCACTGGAATCAACAGAATAACTGAAAGCAGGATCGATAGATTGCTAGATCTCCAAGCGAAGCTCCAACTCCAAAGGTGAGTCTCAAATGCTGTATCACTCAGTCTGACCCGAGCGTAAAGCAAAACACAAAACACTCGAGTCAGGATTAACATTCTTATATAAATAAATCCAACTCAAGTGAAATATCAACTAAAATACAAGTAACTTAAAGGATGTTTGGGATAACCATCCTCTAAGGGTCCGTTAAACTATTTACTATGTAGTAATATTCGCTATTATAATAGTGTCTAAATAAGTAAAGTATAATCATATCGGAAAATAGCGTTAAGGGGATGGAGAACCTTAACGCGGTCGGATCTTAAAATCATAATCGTAGTAAAGCTCGGTATGGTAGGTGACACGGCACAACTAGGCAATGCCAGGGTAGATATACCAATTACGCACACGGACTGATGGATACGCATAGCAGCCACTACCGTTCCACCTCGAACAACATTCCCAAATCGGAGGATGGCCATCTAGTCAAATCACAAGTAAGAGTATAATATCGAAGAAATGCGTCCGAGAAGAGGTGCTACCTCACTGGTCCGAGATCGCTCCTGTTTTAGCCACCTTATTGCCAACTCACGGGAGTTGGGTCCACGTAACATACCTCAAGAACGTCGCCACCATCCTACTTCATTCTGGAATCTCCACCGCGTACACGGTTGTCAAAGTGGTTTTTGGTATCGACAGAGAGTATGTCCATATCCGATCCCGGTCTCTTTGCCAACCAATCGTTATTATAACACCGTGGTCATTTCAAAGTAGTTTATACTTCGAAACCAAAGTATCATTATCATTTCAAAACCCAATTTAATACGATATCATTTCGTTTCAAATATATCCATTTTCAAATCATATTACTTTCCAAAGTTATAATGCTTTCGAAATCATAGTCTGGAAACCACAGTATTTTGGAAATCATAACACTTTCCCATTAACAGTTTAGATATTAAAATTTCTTTATAAAATAAATCAGTTTCCTCAAATTTCACAAATCAATTCAAATTAACTCGAATTCCAAAAATTTAATTTATTTTATCAAATCTCAAATCATCCGTTTCTACTCGATTTAGCTTCTAAATAAACCATTTCAAATTATCGATTTCAAATACATATCTGAACCATAAAATAAGCCATTTCAATTTTAATATATCTCAAAGCTTTAAATATTCAACATTTCAAACTAAATTCGATAAATTTATATACATATCAAATTCACTTTACAATTATTTAGTTATGAAATCTTAACTTAATCATTTCCATAACATCTAAATACAATTTCAATTTACAATTTAAATAAACAACAGATCTCATTTAAATATTTATACGTTTGAAATATCCATTTAAGTCACCTTTTCAAATTCCAAGTTGTAGATCACTTCTTTAAATTTCAAATTCAATATATTTCAAATCAAACTTATTTAAGTATAATTCTTAAATAAATACCATTTCAATCAATTTCAAATCATTTTAAATCCTATATTTGAAAATATAGATATTAAATAAATACTTAAACATATTATTTATCAACTTTATTAAATCAACTTTAATAAATCTTAAAAATCAATATTTATCAAAACCATATATTTCTTTTTCAAAACCATAGAAATCATTTTCAAAACGTTTATATATAGACCAACGGTGCCTGTATATAATTTTCTATCCTATGGTCAAGTGATACGGATATTTATCATTTCAATCCGCAATTTAAAACATATTCGGGTATATATCTTTTCAACCCAAAATCCCAAATTCAATTCAAATTGAAAATCGCTTGGGTTTATCATTTCAACCCATAACGATTTTCTCCTATTCTACAGATCGTTCGGGTATGTATCATTTCAACCCATAGTGATTCTATACTAACAGGGAACTTGCAGAGTGATAACAGATATGAAAATAAAATAACAACAGTAACAGGCATATATCAACAATATAAATAACAGATAATGGTGTCAGATGTCACAGGTGAACAGATACAGATAATGACATATATAACAATGTAAATAACTAACATCGGCATATTTCAATTGACGTTTCAATTGAAATTAAACTTAATAAATATAAGAACATTAATCGTGAGTGATTGCTCACCTTTCGAGGCTAGAGGAGGTAGACTACACGACAGGTTACGAATCCAAGCCCGAATTTCAAAACAAGCACGATGGACACGAGTGATGAACAAAGCTGATAGATAGGAATAGACAAAATCCAATCAGAACTAAATCGACAAAGAAAATTAATAAAAGTGAATTAATAGATTTATACAATTATATATATATATCAAAATCATGTTCTAATTTCAAACACATATAAATAAAATATATATTTATTATTATTATTTAAATAAACTCAATATTTTGATTTAAGTCAAATATTAAAATAAATATAATTCAAACTCATTATTCCTAAAACTCAAATAATAAAATCAAAGTATATAAAATTTATCCCTTAAAACCAATACATGAAATCAATACTTAAATTTATAAAATAAAGCCCATGTATTGCCCAAACTTGATACACATTCGAACTTATACACATACCTGAACTCTCTACAAACAGATGAGACATATCAGCAATTTTACTTGCACGGTATAAACAGCTTTTATATACATTTATATGTATACGAAATTTAAAAGTCAACAATTGATAAACAAATATATATTTCCTTTCAACACATTTTTATGTATAATGTTGTAAATATACTATTGTAAATGTGCTGTAATATATATATAAATCTACAAGTCAAAAAGGCTGTAAATGAAAAGTTGTAACTTTATATATGTGTAGATCTCAAAACAACATATTCATAAATATATACGGCTAAACTATATACTTGAAACCAACTCATGTATACAACATATATCAACTAATATATATAGGCTACATACATTAAAACCAATATTTATAAACAATATAAAACCCAACCTATGCTGTAACCAACAAAAAGATAAATATATATGTAATGTCCAACCTATACTTGAATAACTTGCTTATTATACCTCAGACATGTCACATACATACCTTATCTACATATATATAAATCTTACTATTCAAATCTATGCGTAACTAGTATAACTTACGCAACTTACCCAACTTTATATATTGTATTAATATATATATATACCATAAAAGAAAAATCAATACTTATAAATACAATCCTATAAAATCATATATATTATACGCGCTTCTATAACAACTTATATAACAGATATATGCAACGAAATATAAATTTTTCAAAATATATACATATGTAACACAAGTAACAGATATACAAACCAAATGATGTATATTCTTTTCTACTATATATATTAAAAATCAAGGTATAGATTTAAAGATGAGGAGGTTGAAGAAATTACCAAGGAATGAGGCTGACACGTTGATGGTGGTGAAGGCGTGGAGTTGCCTGGGTGGAGTTTCGAGCGAGATGCAGTGAGTGGTGGGGTTCGAGGCTGTGTGATGACGTGGTGGGAGGAGGAGTTGTAGATCGGTGGGTTTGGGTTGTCGCAGCAGTTAGGGTGGCGGTAGACTGCAAGGTGAAGGGTTGGGTTCGGTGGAGGTACGTGGGTAGGTTGGTAGATCTGGTCTTGGGCGAAGGGTTTTGAGTGGAGGCAGCAGGTTGATACGGAGAAGAATATGGAACGCCAAAAAAAATGGAACGAAATGAAATAGAAATGGTCTAAAGGTTTGATTCCGGAAAAAAATCAATTGCTATTTGGTTTGGGTAGCACGTTTTATTTTTGAAACCGAAGGAACGTTAAAAGTCATAGCTAAGGGTACCGCTACAACGAACCGTTTTATTATTTCCGTCGCGTACCGGACCTCAAAATAAAGAAATAAGTATACCGCTGAGATCAGCCCGACGAGACGATCAAAACGGTATACAGATTTCAGTGGTACAACCATCCGATCAAAAGTCGATAATCGGTACCGAAAATGTTGCTATTCAGCCAGAATTAAGATAAACGGAGCAATAGATGTCCAAATTTGACGAAACGAAAGATGACGTCTCACTCAGAAGATGATTTACAAATTTTCTATGTAAAAATATTCAGGTTTGGAAACTATTTTATTATCACTTATTTTTAACTGATTAAATTGAAGTAAATTTACGCGCGAAATAAATTTTCATATTTTCGGATGAAAATTTACCAGTTGCTATTTTTAATTAGACGCATTCCAAATATCAAATTTATATTTCAAAATTTTATCGTTTAAAATTTCACAAAATTTAACAAATTACGTTATTTAACAGTTAAAATTTACGGGCCGTTACAAGAGAAGTCAAGCAGAAGCACTTGTAACATCTCGGTCTGACCCGAGTATTATTTATAAGAAAATAATAAACGGATCAGTCTAGCTATAAATATCAGATGATATGGTATAGAATAAAAGATATGGCATGAACATATAATAACCATAATGGCATACTACTATAAGTATGTAATTGAAAATCAACAAGAGATTAATCAATATCACAAGAATCTTCTCAAAGATAAAATGGGGTATCATACCCTAAACTTGTATTCATAACAAGTCAATGACACACAAATTCACCAATGCACAAAAATTGATAAAACTTATCAATGGAAATCACGAAAATTGGTGAAGCACAAAATTCTAGAAATCATCACAAGAAATCCAGAAATCACAAGAAGGGGGGGCCTATCACAAAACGGGAGTATGAAAACTCACCAACACGTGTAACACAAAACGAGACGCTATCTCACAGTAGCTAACCATTAATTTTGAGCCGAAGCTCCACAAGAATGGCCCGAAGACCGTGGGGCGCTACCCCACATATGTGATGTAGAAACATCACACAAACGGGGTTTAGTCTCCCTCGTAGACAAAGAGACATCGCACAATTGCTAGTCTAAATCACAAAAATGATCGTCATGATCATCAAGAAGTGTCAATCACACCAAGCTAGTAAATATATGAGTTTAGCTTCATGTCCCATAACCACTTGCTTAACTTAAATATTTACGAACAAACTGTAGATATTCACTAGAAAATTGTCACAAGAGGTTCAATCGAACAAGTCCAAGAATTAACCGACGAAGTAAACGCAAGCGTTTCATACCACTTGTTTTACTAAGCCGTTTAATTAGATTTCTCATCCGAGTGAGGTAAAGGTTTGTATATACTAGTAGATTGGAAAACAGTTTGAGAAAACGAGCTTTGTAATAAAATAGTGTTGAAATCGCTTTGATGAAAGAGTTTTGATATTTACTACTAGTATTGAAACCTTCATATTTTTAAAGTGACAAACCACAAAAATGGTTGTAGAAACAATCTATCACAAAAATTCACATTCGAAGACGTGAACAAAATCCAAGGAAATCAGCTCATAATGAATCAAAGTAGAAGTAGGTGGTGCGGCCTAGCATGCCGAGCGACCTAACGAAATACAGGTCGAACGATTTAAGGGGTCAGGCGACCTAAAGAAAAATAAGGTCTAACGACCTAAAGGAAATAGGGCCAAGTGACCTAAGAGAGGAAACAGGTCGAACGACCTAGTGGGTTGCGACTTAGGGGGTGAGCGACCTAAGCTGAGCGACCTAAAGGAAGCGAGCTAGGCGTGCGACCTAACTGGTGAGAGACCTAGTGGTAAAACAGGTCGAGCGACCTATAAGAAGCGAGCTAGGCGATGGCGCGACCTAGGACGTAACGACCTAACTGGTCTCGAGATGCCTCAATGGTCACGCGACCTAAATGAACGAACGACCTAAGGTACGAACGACCTAAAGATGGCGACCTAGTGTGTTGACGAACTAGGCAAGCGACCTAGCGATGTTTTAGATCGCCGAGCGACCTAAGGGATAAACGAGCTAAGGGGCGAATGACCTAAGCCCAGAACGAGCTATATGCAGGCAGAGACTTATTCACGCGAGCGAGGTAACAAGGCAGAACGACCTAAGTGCAGTTTTCTTGCCAAAAACACTGAAAATTGGGGTTTTTCACCAATTCAATCCAAACCAAATGCAAATGTACATGCTAAAGTGATAGGAATTCATTCCCAACAATCCAAGATAGTCATAGACAAGAATGTGAGATAAAAATCTCACTTTTTCACGAAATTGATGATGGAGAAGCTTAAAAGCAATGGAAGAATCAACCACAAGCTTGAATCCAATGTCTTCTCTTTGAATTTGGAGTTGAATGATGGATTTGCAAGAGAACTTGAGCTTGGAATTTTAATTTCCCATTCCCTCCTCCATTTTTGATGAAGCTTGAAGTGTTAGGAAATGAAGAATGAAGTGATGAAGAGGAGATGGGTTGGGACTGAGTTAGTAAGTGGTTCAGCCCAAACCAAAGCCCTAAGCGAAAAAGTGACAAAATTCCACTCTCTCCAAACATATCAAAGTTTATACTCAAAAAGATCGCAAACGTCATTTTGAACTCAATGGAGGTGGTTTTGAGTCCTAATTTGACCGTATGCAAAAAGTAGCTTTTCATACTAAAATCCGATTAACGATTAAAATATTTAAATAAGATATTCAAATACATAATCGTCAAATATGCGGGTTGTTACAGACTCCCCTCTTTAAAGAAATTGCGTCCTCGCAATATATATATATATAAGATGGAAATAAAAAGTAACAATCATTTGAAATAAGAAGTTCACCTTAAAGAGCACGAGAAAGTAAGTCCGGATGTGTACGCTCGATGAATTCTCTAGATTCCCAAGAGCAATCCTTAGGATTTGAGGACCATTGAACTTTAACAAGCGGAACATCTTTATTTCGAAGTCGTTTGACCTCCGAAGCAATAATTCGAATAGGATGCTGCTCATAAGTTAAATTAGGCGAAACTTCAATTTCTTCCACAATACCAGGCTCAAGAATAGAACTGGAATCCCGAAGGCACTTCCGTAATTGAGAAACGTGAAACACGTCATGCATGGCAGAAAACTGAGCCGGTAATGAAAGGCGATAAGCCATGGAACCAATATGTTCGGTGATAGGAAATGGCCAAATATATCGAGGTGCTAACTTTCCCGATTGACTGAAACGTACAACACCCTTCATAGGTGAAACACGAATAAATACAAGATCTCCCACAGAAAATTCTAATTTCCTTCTTCGATTATCGGCATAGGATTTTTGTCTACTCTGAGCTTCTTTCATCCTATGACGAATAAGTTCAATCTTTTCTGTGGAATCACGAATAAAATCTGGACCTAAAACCAGCTTCTCACCGGCCTCAAGCCAACAAGAAGGAGATCGGCATGGCCTTCCATAAAGTGCCTCGAAAGGTGCCATACCAATACTAGATTGGAAGCTATTATTATAGGAAAATTCAACAAGAGAAATATGATCTTCCCAACTTCCACCGAAATCAAGCACACAAGAACGAAGAAGATCTTCAAGAGTTTGATTCACACGCTCAGTTTGTCCATCGGACTGCGGGTGATAAGCGGTGCTAAAATTAAGCTTCGTTCCCAAAGCTTTTTGAAGACTATTCCAGAATCCACAAGTATATAATGGATCACGATCGCTAACAATGGAAGTAGGAACTCCATGCAATTTAACAATTTCTTTGATAAAGAGTTTGGCCAGAAGAGGAACGGTTCGGTTTGACCGAACGAGAATAAAATGGGCGGATTTAGTAAGTCTATCAACTATTACCCATAAGCTATCATGACCCGAACGAGAACGGGGAAGGCCATCAATAAAATCCATGGAAATTTGATCCCACTTCCAAATTGGAATTTCCAATGGTTGCAATAACCCACCAGGCCTTTGATGTTCGGCCTTGACAAGTTGGCAAGTCATACAACACTTAACAAAGTTAGCAATATCAGATTTCATTCCCTCCCAATAATAAAGTCGCTTCATATCCGCGTACATTTTACTACTACCGGGATGAATGGAAAATTTGGAACGATGTGAATCTTCTAGAATATCTTTACGAAGATCACTAATATTTGGCACTATAAGTCTACCAAACTTTCGAATGCCGCCACGAGAATCAATATCAAAGTCTTTCAAATATTCAATATCTGTTTTATCCTTAATATTCTGGCTAAGAAGAGCCAATTCGGGATCTAGCCTTTGAGCTTTAAGGATGCGGTCTAAAAGAGAAGGACGAGTCTCAAGGCTACATAAAACAAGAGATGAACATAAATCAGATACACGATCTCTAATCTCACAAGTGGATAAAATCTCGAGATCATGCCATTCGGATATCATCATAGAAACAACCGCTTGTTGCTTACGACTAAGAGCATCAGCAACACAATTTCCCTTTCCGGGAGTATAAAGAATATCAAGATCATAAGAGGCAAGGAATTCGAGCCAACGCCGTTGACGCAAATTAAGTTCCTTTTGAGAAAATAAATATTTCAAAGACTTATGATCAGTATAAAGTATAAATTTCTCTCCCAAAAGATAATGTCGCCAAATTCGAAGGGCGAAAACGATAGCCGCGAGTTCTAAATCATGTGTGGCATATCTAGTCTCAGCCGGCTTCAATTGCCTAGAAGCATAAGCAATAACACGTTCTTTTTGCATAAGAATGGCACCCAAACCAACGCGACTAGCATCGATATAAACAACAAAATCTTGATTCCCTTCGGGAATAACAAGAATAGGAGCATCAGAAAGGAGTTCTTTTAATTTCTGAAAAGAAGTTTCACATTTGTCCGACCAAATGTATTTAACACCTTTCTTTGTTAAGCCAGTAAGAGGCACGGCAATTTTAGAAAAGTCTTTTATGAAATGGCGGTAATAACCTACCAATCCAAGAAAGCTTCGGATTTCAGTCACGCTCTCTGGTCTCTTCCAATTTTGAATCGCTTCAATCTTTGAAGGATCCACTGATATTCCAGATTCGGAAATAATATGACCGAGAAACTTCACACTAGATTGCCAAAGGTGGCATTTAGAAAATTTTGCTTTTAATTGATTGCTCCTAAGAGTTTCCAATACAATCCGAAGATGCTTTTCATGTTCCTCCTCGGTTTTAGAATACACAAGAATATCATCAATAAAGATGAGAACAAATCGATCGAGGAAATCTTTGAAAACTCGATTCATAAGGTCAACGAAATAAGCCGGAGCATTCGTTAAACCAAATGGCATAACTAGCCATTCATAAGATCCATAACGAGTACGGAACGAAGTCAAAGGAATACTATCCTCTACAATACGAAGCTGATGAAAACCAGTAGCCAAGTCCAATTGTGAAAAGACTCTAGCACCACTAAGTTGATCAAATAGATCATCAATCCGAGGTTAAGGATATTTATTCTTAATAGTAAGATCATTAAGCTTGCGGTAGTCGACGCAAAGCCTAAGTGTACCATCGGATTTCTTCACGAAAATTGCTGAAGCTCCCCAAGGCGAGGAACTAGAGCGAATAAATTGCTTCGTCTCCAATTCGGATAATTGTTTGCGCATCTCTTCATTCTCCTTATTGGACATGCGATAAGGAGGACGAGTAATAGGTTGAGCTCCAAGTATAAGATTAATTCTGAACTCAATTGCTCGCTTAGGTGGTAATCCTAAAACGGGCTCAAATATGTCGGAAAATTCATGAACGACGTGAATAAGAGAAATGACATCTTCCTCATCATCATTGTCATCATCAAGAGGATTTAGAGAATATAAAGATGCCGTCAAAGTGGAATCCGAATCTTTAAGAACAATATAAATCTGCTTAACAGATAGTGGATGTTGAAGATAAATAGTCCGCTCAAAGCATAGGATATGAGCTTCATAACGGTTAAGCCAATCCATACCCAAAATCATTCCAAAGCCTAAGTAACGCATGACATGCAAATCGGCTAGGAAAGAAAAATCACACAAAATAATCTCGACATCTTTACAAAGCAAACTGAGTGTTGCGGATCCACCAACGGGATTCGCAATTCTCAGAGAAGTCATTAAAGCGACAACACTTAAAGAAAAGGTATCAACACGTTCCTTTGATATAAAAGAATGGGATGCACCCGTATCAAAAAGAACTCGAATAGGTTGATCATGAAATATAATAATGCCATCAAGGACAGAATGAGACATACCTTCAACGTGAGATGTGTTGCCAGGGGCTTGAGCCACATTAAGCTTTCCCTCCTTCTTGCCTTGAAGTCTGGGGCATAAATGTATATAATGATTTGGCCTTTTACAATAGCGACAAGAACGGGGCTTTGAACACTTGTTCGCAAAATGGTCCTTAGAACCACGGTTAAAGCATTGCCCACTACTTGGGGTAGAAGTCTTTGTTGCCGGAGGTGCAGGTTTCCCCTTTTTGTTGGGATAAGGACCTTTGAATTTGTTTGGCCTCTTCTTGTTGTTGAAGTTTGGTTTGGAACCCACCCTTCAACATCACTTTCCCTATCCGCCTCTTCAAGACGAAGAGCGATATCAATGAGTTGGTCGAAAGGAACTTCTAATTTTAGAAGTAATGGCTTCTTGAGATTTTTGTTTAAGCCATAAACGAACCTTTGGTTCTTCTTCAATGGGGTGTTGATGTATTCAACCCCATATTTAGACAGTGACTCGAAGGATGCGACATAATCTGTCACAGAGGATCCACCTTGAACAAGATCTATGAAACGACGAGCCAATGTTACTTTCTCAGCTTCTGGTACAAATTTCAATTCGAAGCGTTCTCGGAATTGCTCCCAGGTGAGATCCGCTTCATTGATTTTAGAAATAAGAAGTTCATACCAGTCCACTGCTCTCTCTTGGAGCATACTGGAGGCCACCTGAACACGGTGAAGATCAATAAGGTTCATGCGAGAAAAGATTCGGTCGCATGTTCTTAGCCAAGTTTGGACTTCTATAATGGTTTCAGAACCTTTGAATGGCTTTCCACCCAAGTTGGTATAATCGCTGCACAAGCGTGCAAATCTAGACTTAGGGTGAGTAGGTTCCGGATTAGAACCAGCAGCTTGGGCATTCTTCACTAGATCAAGAAGCTGCTGAGCAGTCATGAAAACTCCATCCTGGGGAGTAACAGTAGATGGTCCGGCTCTGGGACGGCCTGGTCTAGACATTCTCTTCTTTAAGAAAGAGAGAAGAAGAAAAGTTATTCTCCAAATAAATATCAAGCAAATCTTGATAGATAGAACAAGGATACATAAAAGGAAATAGGATGAATCGGTACGAAGACTCGAATTAAATCCTAAGGCACGACTCCTAAGGTGGACTTAGGACGATGATCCTTGTTAAGTTATTCTACATTGTTCCGAAGTTTGGCTCTGATACCAAGCTGTGACGCCCCACCTCTATACCCACGCTAGCCAAGAACACTACGATGTAATGCTGTCAACTAGCACGGAGGATAAGGCTGTTGAGGAGCGACCATCCGTGTAATTGCTTTGTGCGAGCATCGATATGTCAGATAGAATAACATGCATAAGAGGAAATCCGACATACCGATACAAACTCAAAGCTATCACCCAGTGGCTGTATATAATCCTCGGAAACAAATATAGAAATAAACATAACACAAATCAGTCACAGACATCCATATCACAAAGGAGGAAAAAGATATGAATATATATATAACACATGAAAGTGTACATCAGAGTAGTGGTCTGAAAGATCCACGATAATACAAAAGAATAGCTACAAGCTACACAAAAGAATAAGTATACATTACGGAGTCTATATCTCAAATGTATACATCCAAAAACTACTAATCTAAGTATTTAGCCAAAAGTCAGAGTAATCCCAGAAGAGAAGTCAACCAAAAGCACCTGTAACATCTCGGTCTGACCCGAGTATTATTTATAAGAAAATAATAAACGGATCAGTCTAGCTATAAATATCAGATGATATGGTATAGAATAAAAGATATGGCATGAACATATAATAACCATAATGGCATACTACTATAAGTATGTAATTGAAAATCAACAAGAGATTAATCAATATCACAAGAATCTTCTCAAAGATAAAATGGGGTATCATACCCTAAACTTGTATTCATAACAAGTCAATGACACACAAATTCACCAATGCACAAAAATTGATAAAACTTATCAATGGAAATCACGAAAATTGGTGAAGCATAAAATTCTAGAAATCATCACAAGAAATCCAAAAATCACAAGAAGGGGGAGGCCTATCACAAAACGGGAGTATGGAAACTCACCAACACGTGTAACACAAAACGAGACGCTATCTCATGGTAGATAACCATTAATTTTGAGCCGAAGCTCCACAAGAATGGCCCGAAGACCGTGGGGCGCTACCCCACATATGTGATGTAGAAACATCACACAAACGGGGTTTAGTCTCCCTCGTAGACAAAGAGACATCGCACAATTGCTAGTCTAAATCACAAAAATGATCGTCGTGATCATCAAGAAGTGTCAATCACACCAAGCTAGTAAATATATGAGTTTAGCTTCATGTCCCATAACCACTTGCTTAACTTAAATATTTACGAACAAACTGTAGATCTTCACTAGAAAATTGTCACAAGAGGTTCAATCGAACAAGTCCAAGAATTAACCGACGAAGTAAACGCAAGCGTTTCATACCACTTGTTTTACTAAGCCGTTTAATTAGATTTCTCATCCGAGTGAGGTAAAGGTTTGTATATACTAGTACGATTGGAAAACAGTTTGAGAAAACGAGCTTTGTAATAAAATAGTGTTGAAATCGCTTTGATGAAAGAGTTTTGATATTTACTACTAGTATTGAAACCTTCATATTTTTAAAGTGACAAACCACAAAAATGATTGTAGAAACAATCTATCACAAAAATTCACATTCGAAGACGTGAACAAAATCCAAGGAAATCAGCTCATAATGCATCAAAGTGGAAGTAGGTGGTGCGGCCTAGCATGCCGAGCGACCTAACGAAATACAGGTCGGATGATTTAAGGGGTCAGGCGACCTAAAGAAAAATAAGGTCTAACGACCTAAAGGAAATAGGGCCAAGCGACCTAAGAGAGGAAACAGGTCGAACGACCTAGTGGGTTGCGACTTAGGGGGTGAGCGACCTAAGCTGAGCGACCTAAAGGAAGCGAGCTAGGCGTGCGACCTAACTGGTGAGAGACCTAGTGGTAAAATAGGTCGAGCGACCTATAGGAAGCGAGCTAGGCGATGGCACGACCTAGGACGTAACGACCTAACTGGTCTCGAGAAGCCTCAATGGTCACGCGACCTAAATGAACGAACGACCTAAGGTACGAACGACCTAAAGATGGCGACCTAGTGTGTTGACGAACTAGGCAAGCGACCTAGCGATGTTTTAGATCGCCGAGCGACCTAAGGGATAAACGAGCTAAGGGGCGAATGACCTAAGCCCAGAACGAGCTATATGCAGGCAGAGACTTATTCACGCGAGCGAGGTAACAAGGCAGAACGACCTAAGTGTAGTTTTCTTGCCAAAAACACTAAAAATTGGGGGTTTTCACCAATTCAATCCAAACCAAATGCAAATGTACATGCTAAAGTGATAGGAATTCATTCCCAACAATCCAAGATAGTCATAGACAAGAATGTGAGATAAAAATCTCACTTTTTCACGAAATTGATGATGGAGAAGCTTAAAAGCAATGGAAGAATCAACCACAAGCTTGAATCCAATGTCTTCTCTTTGAATTTGGAGTTGAATGATGGATTTGCAAGAGAACTTGAGCTTGGAATTTTAATTTCCCATTCCCTCCTCCATTTTTGATGAAGCTTGAAGTGTTAGGAAATGAAGAATGAAGTGATGAAGAGGAGATGGGTTGGGACTGAGTTAGTAAGTGGTTCAGCCCAAACCAAAGCCCTAAGCGAAAAAGTGACAAAATTCCACTCTCTCCAAACATATCAAAGTTTATACTCAAAAAGATCGCAAACGTCATTTTGAACTCAATGGAGGTGGGTTCGAGTCCTAATTTGACCGTATGCAAAAAGTAGCTTTTCGGACTAAAATCCGATTAACGATTAAAATATTTAAATAAGATATTCAAATACATAATCGTCAAATTTGCGGGTTGTTACATCTACATTCTAGACATAGTCTGACCTATTTATTACTTCTATAATACTCGAGTCAGTCCGAGAAATTTTAGGTTTAAGGATGAAGTAGCCAGCTAGTTGTTATTAGGCATATTTTGGAGGCTAGTTACATAGAAAGATTATTATACCTTTATTTATTTTAGTAGCCTTAATGTATATGTATTTGTTTTGATGATGTTATGTGATGGACAATGTTATGTTTATTTTTGGGATAGTGGGTATTAGAGTTATATTATGAGACATACTTTGACTCATGTATGTGATGTATTATATTCTATCATTGTGTTCTGATGACACCGTTGTCTATGATATTTGTTTATATTGTGTATTGTTTTATCCTAGGAATGCATGTGTTTATTACTTTGTGTTGATATCAAGTAAGTATAGGTAAGTTGTATATGATTTGTTATACATACCGGTGTTAGCCTAAGGGAATATTTGTGCGTGGCTGCAAAATATCACCTCGTTCTTCGTATTATCAGATAATATTACTTAGTGAGATACTTTCTAGCAGTATGGACATAAAGGTGAGGTATTACATTACACCCCACCAAGATCATCGTCGATGCCTCCACTGTAATCCCTATGTCAACCACAACCTTTTAACGTCTCTAACATTGAAATTTATTTGACTATTTGGAAATCTTGATTTTAATTTTAGCATCATACTCTTGGAAATTAGCGCCACTGCATCTCAAACCATCTCCGTATCATGCTCAACAAATCGAAGTCGATGACTTCACTAGATCTGATGTTGGCGAATGTCAAAAGCTTATTGATGAAGTACGTGCACGGTTGTGATATAAAGATGTGCACATATGGATAAATCTAATTTAGCTTTAAAATTATGTATTAAACATGATACAGTATACACGATTGTAAAATTATTATGAGATATCACTTACTCGATAATCCAGCTGGTTGAGTACACCTTGAACCACCAGCTTCACTTTGGAGAGATCCAATCTCCAACAAAAATGGTAGAGTTGTAAAGTCCATCATTAAGACGTAATTTATTTTATAGAGAGGGAACGAATTTATGTGCATGTAGAATGAGGCATTTAGGTATATTTGTAGTAGCACTAATGAGCTATGTAAAATATCTTACCTAGATCTACTATTCATGGTATGGTATGGTCCGTTATAAGTAGACCTTATCTCACTTAATTAAGTAAGCCTATCTAACTAATTCGTACCCACATATATTTCGACATATTATTCATTATATTTAAATTATATTATTTATTATATTTAAATTATTATACTGGTCCAAAAATAATTAAATAAATATATAATAATTATGTATTATGTTAATTAGTTTTAGACCCTCTGATAATAAATTTAAAATAATCATAATTTAGTTAATAACAATTATATTAATTTCTCAATATTAATCATTTCTAACTTTTATAAATTATTGCAATAAATTATTTTCGGTCGAAAACTCAACATATGGCGCGTGACTCTCAGGTATGAACTCAACCCTTGGTAATATTTAAATAACTTAAATTTAAACTCTATATGGAATTTGCTGAAGCACGATATTAGACATGAGTTCGGTTGCTTACGAATTATCTAGATGAAATCCAATTTCTTATCTTTTAAAGCGACATCCTTAAGCAATGATATATTGTACATGCTTTCTCTTCATTATCACTATATTACTTGGGTATTTAGAGCTCGATCAATGATCAAAACTCTATTAATATCCACAGTTATTTTTAAAGTCTAACATTAACGTCCATGGTTCATTTCGATAACAATTACCGATTAACCGATTTGCTTTAGTCAAAAACTTTGACTTTAAGTTAACAACTAATTACAGCAATACCAGCCTTCTATTCAAAGAAGATAAATCCTCTTTTGAATAGTGTTTCACTTCAAGCGATTCAACTTATACGTAACTATGGCCTTAGCAAGATCAACGTTATCATATAATTGGCTGTAATCAAAGTATAGTTTAGACTCTTAAGATTCACTGTATTTTCAAATCAGAAGACTATTGCACATTGTCACGTGGGATATTCTATTTGACTATTATCCTACAGAAGACTCTCAGTGAGTCGTTCTATAATTTTTCTAAAAAACTATACATAAGTAACCCCTTACGTCCCTAACAGTCATGAGTAATTCACCATCCATCATATGGAGAGCGTGACACACACTAGTCCCAACGGATATGTCAATATCTCATTCTTGATACATCTTGATTAGGAATACTTAGGAACAAATAATTATTTCATTGATTCTAAACTCATAGTTATGAACATATTTATAACTACAACTGATTAAATACTTTTCCTATAAATTTTCTACCTTTGTGTACTTCAAACATTATCCATATCACGGTATAACAATATATACAATATAAAATAAAACAGAAAACATACTTTCAAACAAGATTCACTATAATAGTTAAGTTGCATAATCAAATTACATAATTGTCCACATGACACACCCTTGACTCTATTAGTTCCTCCATGATGCTTCTCATTATGATATTCTGCTTATCCATTGAGAATGGTAGCAAAATAGAAGAAATTGATGGATCGACACCAAACCATGTACTTAGCAAATTTCTTCTTATTCTCCTCTTGCCTTGATACTTCATATAGTCATAGAGAAGTGAGGTAAAAGAGCAAAATGATGGATCGGTATCGATCCATGGACTCAGTCATTTCTCCACTTTTGCCTAGCTATTTTTTGTACTTGATCGTTGTTAAGTCTAACATTCATTTTTTTCATCATTTTATAGTCCAATATCATCGAATGTCACCTGTGAGAAAATACCGGATAATAATGTACATTTTTTAAAGAAGTTACAAGATAAAATAATGGTTATGATATCAATATTTCATGAGTTTTAGCCAACAGACTTAAAAAGCTCGACGAATGAGTTTGAATAATAAATTTGAAATGCCCAACGGGTTCAAGTTGAGAACAGGTTATGATTTTAGTAAACGAGGTCGGATCCGGCTATTAAGCTGCCCGAACAGAACCCGATCACATGTTTGTTTAGGGTGCCTCCACAAAACTTTCACATGGGCCCTAAACAAAGATGACCAAGCCCTTCTCATAATGGATGGTTAATCCAAGATCCAAGCCCAAAGGGCCTAAACTACGTCTTCCTGGATCGTATCTGCGTTTTCTCCTTGAATCGCTCATCCCAAACCCGTCCGCCATCGGTAGTTGCTAATTGGTGCTTACTCGCGTCCGATCCCAAAGTAGTTTACCATTTATTTACATCTATGATTACACTCAAGTAACGTCCTTTCAACGTTTTGGGAAACCTTTTCTCAAATGGCAGGGATTGCTATTATTCTCGATCTCTTGAAGAAGAAGCAAGCTCTATCAACAGCCCAATCTCTCCATTCTTTCACTCTCCTCTCATCCGTCGCCGCCGCGTCCGCTGCCGCAGCCACAATCTCCGCTGGAAAGCCCTTCGCTTCTCGTTATATATTTGGGTAGGAGTTATTTTTATACCTCTTCGAATTGTGTTATGTAATTTTTTTTGTATTCTGATTAGTATCTTAATCAGGATTTTACATGTTTGTATTATGAGTTATTGACTCATTTGTGTGTTGCGTGAATAATAGAGGCCAAATTTGACCATTTTCTAGATTCCCCAAAGGTTAAAACCATAGAAGTAAATCTGTTTGTGCATTCTGCCGTACGTATCTAAGACACGTGCACCCAAAATGTCAAGGGATTTGTTGAGTGCATTCTATTGTTCTAGAATCCCCAATCTGTACACCAAGATGTTGTAACTTATACCCAAACACTTGATTTTATTAACGAGTAGTTAGGATATAAAAATCATGAAGGGGGCACTGGTCATCCAAAGTATGCTTCTGCTGCTGCTGCTTAATATATTAACCACCTCACTCTCTTTATGATAATGTTATATGGTACAGTTTGTTTTTCAAAAACATATGTCAAGAATTTGATATGTTATGAACACAACGGGATACACCAGTCAAGATCTATTGGGTCGCACTTTGTGTTGTGTCGACATAAAATAAAACACAAAGTGCGACCCAATAGACCTTGACCGTTGTATCCCATTGTGTTCACAT
Source organism: Allium fistulosum (assembly GCA_030737815.1). Lineage (NCBI taxonomy): Eukaryota > Viridiplantae > Streptophyta > Magnoliopsida > Asparagales > Amaryllidaceae > Allium > Allium fistulosum. Next base: position 97,292,886 of record CM060906.1, on the reverse strand, counting down.
TTGGGTTTGAAAGCAGGGGGTCATCGAATGGTGGAGATCCATTGTGTCACCAACTTGTATCCCAATAGAATTTCCATATGCATGCGTGCGTGCGTGTTGTTATAAATCAGAACCTACAAAAACCTACTGGAAAGTGGAAACGGCTAAAATTTCTGAGGACCAACCTTTATAATTTTCAAATATAGAGGTAATGAACATTTTCAAGGATGGTTAATAGAGTTATGGAATAAACCTAAATTCTTCAAAAAAAAAATCATCGATAACTTGGTGTGATATGGCGTTTGGCTGAATTCATGCCAACAGACACTGTTTTATTATCATAAGCTATAATGTTTTTTACATGTTATGTCAGCGATGGATTAATCCCAGTTGCTCATTGTGATGCTGGTGCTACATTTGATGGGTCTTACATTCCTTATATTCGTGATGCATATGGAACTCTACTGGATCACGAGTCTATTGCATACACACCTAAAGAATATACTATAGAGCTAAAACCTCTTTTCTCTGCATTTGGGCTGAAGTCTCTTGCTATTACGTCCGTGAGGTCTTTCTTGTTATTTTATTTACCTCTTTTAGAACCTCGTCCTCCTGTAGAAGATGATGAAGATTTCTTACAAGAACAAGAAGAAAACCATGTAGATTTGGTTATTCCTTTCAAGAATTCCATAAAGCAAATTTTCCGTGAGGTAACTTCTTTTTTGAGTTTTATTCTGTACTTTTGTACTCAAGGGGTTAATTGACTGGAACATGTGACATTATAAAATAGAACAATTAGATTAAGAATTCAATTTCCTATTACAAAATATCAAGCATCATTGCATTGTTCTCTATTATACATTACTATATTTCAATTTTGTTGTTAAAAATCAAATTATCTTCATTTTTTTATAAGTTTCAGTTGCTAACCTTGAATGTACAGATATCTGCAGTTTTTATTGAACAAATTTGATTATAAAACATAAGTAAGGAATAATAAAATTATTCCGCTTTTATTTGTGATCCCGATTTAATAAATGTAATGCATGTGTGCTGGAGCATACACAGAGATATACATACATAAAAATTCTATTGGGACACAACTTGGTGACATGATGGATTTCAACCTTAAATGTGTGCACTATGAAATCCAACGGTCAAGATCTATAGTGTCACATTTTGTGTCCAAGTGAAATATTTGTAAGGCTTAATATGTTCTAAACTAATTTTGAATGTTTGCTTTTTAATGTAAATATGGACTATATAACTACTATTTGAATTTCGAAGCAACCACCTACACAAAGGCTCAGAAAAGAAATGACCTTTTTACCAAAGTTGCGAACTTTTGGTGTCTCGTCCTCCTATTTTGAATCAGTTATTATTATTTTTTTATTATAAATAACGGTAATAATAATGGAAGAAAATTATTTACTATAACATGCTCACTCTGCTTTCAACTGATTGCTTAACTTCGTTTGATGTTTCATTGCATATCAGACTGCTGTTGTAACAACTAGAAGGCTGTTTGAAAGAATTGCTGTCCACTATGTATCACAAAGAATGGCATGGAAGCTTCTCAAAGGTAGTAAACCTTTTAAATTGTAGCACTAAACTATTTGCACCTGCAAAGGCTTTGGTTTCTTGGACTGTTAGTGTATTATTGATTTATGTACAATATGTAGATTTATACTGTTAGTATCAAACAATAGCAGTGATATATTGTCCATATATTGCATGTCAAACTTTTGTTGGCATTGTTATTTCAAGATAAGAATTGGAATATTAATCGGTAATATATTTGTGATTATATCAACGATATTTGCTAATATATCGTTGATATCTTATCTTACAAATATTAATATATTTGTGGTTACCTTGACGACATTGGCCAATATATCGTTGATATAGTGCCAATATTTGATGCAAATATTGGTGAAATAGTCTAATATCATCGTATTGTGAAAACGTTATGTATATGGAGTATATTTGTAATAAAGTAGGTCGTATTATCATCAACAATCAAACCTTTTCTTTGTAATCATAAAAGTATTTGAGCTTTTTGTTATTTTCATATTTCTTATCACTTACCAACAGACATATCAATATTCTATGCAGTCAATTTCAGATAATATCGATGATATATTACATATCGAACTTCAAATGATATTTTTTTTTAAATATAAATGAAATAATGTTGGTCAATGATATATTTAGGATCAAGAATGCCGACCGCCGAAATTAGTCCAATCTATCATTTTCAAAAAGTATATAAATATCATGTATTTCAACTAAACTCTAGTGTATACATGCAATTTTTTTATGTTATATATATATTCATAAAGTATATATGTAGAGCTAGGATTAATAGCCCCCTTTATTTAGCATCACACTATTACACAACCCCTGATATTAGACACAAGTTTCTATTTAAATATTTTATTCTTTCTCTCTCCTTTCACATGAACCAAATATTTAAATATAAACGTGTGGCTGATACCGGGAGCTACGAAATGGTGCTAAATAAAGGGGTTATCGATCCTAGCTCATATATACATACACACACACACACACACACATATACACATACATACACACACACACATACATATATACCAACTCAAAATATGAAATTTATTTCAAAGAGCAACATTATTTTTCTCTACTTTTTAACCATATATATTTTTATATATAAAATCAAATTAGTTAATGTAAGACAATGAATTTATATTAGTACATGATCCGGGATTTATTCAAGGCTGGAGATTATGTATATTTTTCTTCAAATTTTTTCTTCTATTTCGGAATATTTCGAAGAATTTTGGTATCGAACATTTAGTTTGTGTTCTTTGTTTTAGCTAAATTTAATTAGCCCAAAATTAATACTACAATATGTAATTTATATGATAAGATGTGGATAAATATAAGATTCCAATCAGTAATACACAAATGAGGTATACTAAGCAAATGCTTGGTAGATAAATTTATCAAAACTTCTAACAATTGTTTAAAGCGCTAAAAAATAGAACGTTTACGTTTTTTTTATTACTATATTTTCTATAACTTGCTAACCAACATGCTGAAATTGCTTTGGTATATACCTTGATATTATCAGAATATCTTATATCTAAATTGATATCTATGTTAACTACCTAGCCGTTATGACTCATATATCGATATTCTCAATTGTACGTGCTACAGTTAGAGGCTAAAACTGGTATCTCCCTCCCCTTATTTTTTGCTTCTAATATCCCTTATGCTGTGCTAAGAAGTGGAACAAGACAGTATGATGTGACGTTTTGACTTTTCATTTATTGGAATCATAATTGGGGGGAAAAAGCAAGCATCAAGTAGTGAATTTGGTTGTGAACCAGCAAATGACAAATATACTTTTCTGCTTCATACCTTTGATTTTCGTGTAGACAAACAATGTCAAATATACTATTATGCTTGGAAATTTGATGTAGATCATTAGAAGGTTAAAATAAAATTTCTTTTTACATGCTTTGTTGAACCATTAGTTATCAGGACTATTTTTCCCCTTATTTAAGAAGCATGTCTATAACATATTTATCATTTTTCTTATCTGCAATCTTTTTTCTAGTTGTCATTAATATCAATTGCATGTGCAACATTTAAAGGTTAAAACCGGCATCCCTTCTCCCCTCATTTTTTGTAGCTAATATCGCATAGGCTGTGCTAATAAGTGGAACGAGACACTGGTAAGCGATGCTTAACTCTTCCTTTATTGGAACCATAATTTGTGGGAAAATATAAGCGTCAAGTAGTAAATTTGGTCGTAGACCAGCGATGACAAACATACTTTTCTGTTTGATACTAGTGGTAAGCCCGTGCGGATGGCATGGGTGCATGTTTTATGTGTAATATATATGAAGTATTATGTGTTAGGTCAATGATGTTATATTTCATGATGTATAATTTTGTTTTATTGACTTGATTGAAAGAATAGTGTTTATTTGTTAATTTATGTCTATGTGTTTTTCAGATAAGAGTTGAAGAGTTGTTTGTTAGCAAATAGCAATATGGTAAACAGTTATATAATAGGAATACATTGTACAACAAAATAAACCAAGTACATATATCTACATATATTTATTACTGTATATGTAATATTTTATTCCTTCGAACTCACAAATGCAGTGATTAGCTTATGTAGGCCATAATATATCATATTTCATTGGAAATTTTGTAAATTTAGCCTAGTTTTCAAAACTAACAACAAATTTAGATCAGTTTGGAAACTTATTACAAATATAGGTATGTTCCTACCACGTTGGCGCTGAGTCAACGCTCTCCTATAGCGCATGTGAAAATGCGCCATGCAGATTTTCCCTTTTAAGTTTCCTATTGACGCAATTTAAAATGGTGCCAATAGAAATTACTGAAATTTTTTTTACCCCTCTTGATTTCATTCGAAAATGCACCAATAGAATTTTTATTTTTTGAATTTTCTATTGGCGCGATTTCAAATATAGTCAATAAAAGTTACTGAAATAAATTCATTCAGCCTTCATGTGAAAACGTGCCAATATGGAACTTAAAAATAAATAAATTATTGGCTCATTTTTAAATGGAGCCAAGAGGAATTTTTTTTCCAAGAGTTTGCATTGGCTCCATTTGAAAACTAAAAAGATTTCTTCATGGCACATTTTCAAAATGTGTTAAAGAAGAGCGTTGATTCAGCGCCAACGGAGCATAAACATGCCTGTATTTGTAATAAGTTTTCAGAGTTACTTAAATTTGTAATTAATTTTCAAAACTGCCCTAGGTTTATAAAATTCTCTATTTCATTTGTATGCTTCAGTAAAGTTGTTGTGCCTATTTTTCTAATAGGAGGAAGCATGTATGTTACATAGGATACGTTTTTGTTGTGCATAAAAATTTAAATGCTACATAATAAAGGTGGTTTTTTTCTTTAAAAATAATAATATAAAACTCTCTTCCCAATCTTCTAATAAAGTCAAGTGGAAAGACATGGTTCCATAAAGTACTTATGAAATGGCATCGTAGTTATTTATTGGGTTATAAGAAATATGAAAGAATAATTACAAATGAATTAGTTCATAACACATAGATTCAGAAATTAATACTACATCAATTAATTATTATAATAGAAATTTTCCATTGTGACACATTTTCCATTTAATGTTCAGCTTCTTCATCAATGAACTTTTATTACACCAATAGGGTGTCAATATGAACCATTATTTACCAATTCAACTACATTTTACGTTCAAATCTAGTTTTTATATGTTTTTAGTTAGTTTGTTTGTAATTATTAAATACTTTATTTAACTTTACAACATTCTTTTTATGAATTTTTGTTCCGTACTTTAATGACGTGTAGTTGTGTAATAGCTTTTAATTTGATAGTTTGAACCTCTAAGGTTATAGGGTAGAATCATAGAGTTCATTTATGGTATATTGACTTTGTAATTTTATTTCTAGTTTAAGGTATTTTTAAAGTATATTGAATTTGCTTTTAATTTTATTTTCAAATTCAATATATTGATGCCATTAAAATTTAGGAACTGTTCTAGTTACCTGTAGAACAAATTTTAGTTAACATGTTAAGTTATAAGCACTTTCATACTTAATTTACAATCATATTACAGTCAATAAGACGTGAATTATAATTTAAATTTCGAAGGAGCTGTTTCCATATGATAGCGAACACATAAAACTTTAAGCTACTCATATTTTAATATGTGATGATATACTCTCTTGTGGAATGTTTATTTTAAATATCAAATTGGAAATATTGTTGCAGAACTATAGATAAAAAGGTAAAATATGAAATGGTAAAGAAACCTTTCTTCATATTCGAATAGTTTAATATCACCAATTTGTTTTAGATGCCCATGTAGTAACCGAACTGAGAGAATAAGTAAAAGGGACAGTTTGACATAGGTCCCTAATAAGTTTCAAAATACACAAAACCCCAGTAAAATAAAGTTTGTAAATTAGGTTCCTAGAATTAAGTTACCGAATAATGGCATACACTTATGTAATTATTCACCGAATAATTGAAGACATTTATGTAATTATATCAAAAAATTGCAGACATTTCCATAATTATTCACTGAAAAATTGCGGAAATAAAAAATTGCGTAATTATTCACCAAAAAATTGCGGAAATTTCCGCAATTTTTCACCGAAAAATTGCACAAATTTATGCAACTTTTGGATATAATTGTATAAATGTCTGCAATTATTCATTGAATAATTGCATAACTATATGCAATTACCTAGTAACTTAATTCTAGGGACCTAATTTACATACTTTTTATTACTGGAGTTTTTGTGTATTTTGAAACTTATTAGAGACCTGAGCCTAATATTCACTAAGTAAAATTGTGGTGCCCACAATTTATGACAAAAACATTACAATATTCATTCCCCGGAAGATAATAAATTTTCATACTAAATTATATTGTAAAATTTTGAACATAATAAATGTTTTATAAAGTAATAGCAATAGTTTCTATCTACTGTACTTTTTAAGCGATTATTCATTCATTCCTCCATTCCTTAAAAATTATAGTTATAGTACGTATTCATTTATATTTATTCTTCTACTTAGTTTAGAGATTTTTCCAAGGTAAACTTAACAAAATAAATGTATATACATACATAATGAAAATAATGGCAAACATAGTAATGTGCTTGAAAAATGGAAATTACTTGTTTTTTCTCAAGCAGACATCCAATCATTTAAAGAACATACACCAAACCACCATGATAAATCTTTCTCATCTTTGGTTTCATCCAAATGTGTAATTTTCTTCTCCATAGACCTCCACTTGTACCTATGTAATAATAGATCAAAGACGTGACAATAATTGAGAAAACAAAAGCTGGAACCATTGAATTTTAGTCTTTTGATGCACCATATGCACCTATTTTTCAATGAGAAAGGTTTCTCATGGAGACATCTCTACCTAATAGAATGACACCATTTGGCGACGATGGAACTCCAAAATATAATCTTTTGGCCATCTAATATACAACCAAAGCATGGAATCTCTTGAGGTAGACTGATCTATGAACAATAAAGGAAACACAAAATCAAACTCTGACTATAAGAGTACATTTTAGGTTACATATAGAACTTTTCATAACCACAAATCTACCTTCGAGAAAGGATGAGTCTTTTTCCAAATATTTAACGAAATCAATGAATGAAACACTGTATATTCGTCAGGAATAAAGTAGCATCGTTAGAATATATAATATAAATAATGGACAATAAGTCAATAGCAAAAGTCATATTGTCCATAATCAATAATGGATAGTGAAGATAGAAACATTCAAATTATATCTTTTATTATGCATAATGTGTCATATTAAACAAAACTCTACAGTATATTACCAAGTTTACATGCAAATATATTTATGGTACAACAAATAGTGACACTGTTTCATACCTTTTGATCTTCCAAAGCTTCTAAAATAACTAAACCGTCAGCATGCATCTCCACGGCGAAGTAGTGTAGAATACTAAAAGCGTCAAAATAGAGAAGTTAAAACCATCTAAATGGATCTCTTTGGGTCCTTACCAAATGTTTATAACACTGTAACACAAACATATATTCATTCAACTTTATATATACAAAAGCATATCAAAATTTCATGAATATCAATGAATGTAATTATGTATTGTATTTTAAAATACCAAATTTATCTTGAAGGAAAACCTAACCATCAATAAAATGGTATCGACCCCCATTTCAGAAAATTAGGCATGGAATTTCATGTAAATTCTTAAGTAGAGAAGATTTATAAATCCAAAAGACACCAATTTTTCTTAAATTTTACCCACATAATGAAAATAAAATTTGATGAGATCAACTTTTAATTATTCGAATTCCGCTCACATGAGCATATCCTAGTGATGGGCTGCAACGTGCTCTGACTTGAGCATCCAAATTCTACGGTACATTTATTTACACGCATACTTAAATGCATGATTAAGGATCATATTATGAACTACATTTAAATAAGTATATTTATTTACAAAGATAGTAGATACTACCCAGACTAACTAACCTAGGAGAAAATGGATCTGAATGCGACAACTGAAATAAAATTTCATTTCCAGAATTAGTATAACATGCAACGAATTCGAGATTAGTAAACTCACAGTAAATTGAGGATGCAAATCATGATATCTCTAGCAGTATGTAATGAATTGTGAAGCCGGAGTAAGTAACGTATTTAAAATTTCTAGCGAGCAATGGAGACAGCGGCGAGGCTAATCGAGGAGCAACAGTTGGAGCAAGAAAGATATGATGTTCTAACTCTTTTAGGCAAGATGTTTCGGAGGTTGAAGAGAATTATAAATTGGAGGATGATGACGGTATAAGAGAAAGATATGACTGAGGAAAAAAGAGGATGAAAAAGTTACACTGATCGTGGTCATGTAAAGTGCAGAATCAGAATGATCGTGGGAAGACTAATCGTGTGTAGGAAAGTAAATTAAATTTAACGCTGTTAATGCTCTGTTTAATGATATAATGGCGCATTTTTGGAAGACCATCCGATGTGTTAACTGGAAACAAATCCTGACCATTCTTTGTCTTTCTTTTGTCTATCCGTTAACTTTAACAGAAAACAGGAGCAATTTTATTATATAGATTCCTGGATTTTAGTGCAGACAAGCAATGTCGAATATACTTTCACACTTGAAATTTTGGTGTAATTAATTAGAAGTTAAATTATTATTTCTTTTTCATACGCTTTCAGACTAGTAATTATCAGGACTATAATTTTCCCTATCTAAAGAGCTTGTCTATGATTAATGTTCTTATCTGTCCCTATAAAATATATACGTATACATGTATAAAATTCCCAAATATTGCTTTAATTGCTTTGATATAAGTTAAATCAATTTCAGATTAATGACCTATTTTTATACTCAAATAACTGTCGCCATAGGTTTAATTAAACAGTTAGAACTAAATGAAGAAAGACGCGGAGAAATAACAAATCTTGTTGAAGAAAAAGAAAATCTGAGATTTTTAAAGTATTTTAACCTGATATCCTTGTTAATTGCATTATAATCAAGAAGATAGTTTTATGTATTTTAACCTGATATCCTTGTGTGTTTTTCACGAATAAAACTCTAGTTTAGTGCAAGCAATTTTTTTTAGCATGTGCACGCATCATTACACTTGCAAAGTGCTAATATTTAAAGTAAATGAAGTTTATAAACAGACTTATTCTCCAACTCACAAAACGTCTAATTGTGGATATGTCAGTTTCTTGCAAAACTACCGATGCTTATGAAATATTAAATTGTCTGTTTACTTGATGATTAATATACAATGAATATCAGCTTTATGTTTTCGGCTCTATGCTGATTGGTTTTAGTAAGATTTTACTTATGTCTAGTATGCTTGAAGTTTGATGTCATAATCACTTTTCAGTTTTCTCCCTTTATTTTCCATATGTCTAGGTTTTTTGTTTCTACTATTAATAATCATAATAAGCAGAGCGTGATAGTAATACTTCCAGTTGTATTTGAATGAATTGAAAAAATTGTTCTACAAATAGACAAGTACATGTGATAGCTAAGATGGTAGATGGGAGAGGAGGAGTGCAGAGGGGATAGAGGAATTTATTACTGCTTCGCGAGATCTTAATTGGACAAGACAAACACAATTACTACACAGGCCTAGATTCATTTTAATTTTACGGTTTATTAAAGAATTATGTGTATCCAAATCATCAGTTGAAGTTAATGAAAAGTCATTCTGATATTAAGTTCTCCATTATGATCATTGAAATTAAATATTATGAAAACAATACCTGTAATTCATTATGAGTGAACGCATGAATAAATATTTAACAAAGTTAGGTTATTGAACAAATATATGCTCTTTAATCTTTTCTGAGGTTAATTTTAGTGTATATCTTTACATTTCTGCCATTAAAGTTCTTACGTGATAGTTGATGTCGATTTTCAGATGCCTCTAAGTCGGCCAAGCGCAAGTCTCTACGAGGGATTCCAACTACATCATTCATATTTTGTGTCAGCAGAACAACGTTCAGAGGTAGCTTCCTATATACTTTCCACCTTTAAGTGCATTTTTAAACATGAAAGAACCATGTTGTACATGGTATTTGCCACTCATTTCTTTTTCCAATTTCACTGCAACCTTACTGCCATATTTCCGTTCTTGTAATGTGGCTCTAGTTGGATTAAAAATTAAATTTAAGGGGGAAAATATGTAGATTTAAGGGCTGGGAGTGATGGGGCTTCTTGCCATATGTACTTCTATAATTATATTTGCCTACCATCATTTGTTGTATGCAGGGAATCTGCTAGGTGTTGCTGCATCATGGCTTGTCCAAGTAATCATTGAAACATACAGATGCTTATTCCGTAAGTCCGCGATTCCTGATGAGAACAATGCTGATAGAGCAAAAAAAATTAGACTACTTGGAAAGAAAATCTATTCCACGACTATTAAATGTGGAGCATCATTAGTTTTTGCATCTATTGGAGCAGGAATTGGTGCCACTTTCTATCCTTCCATGGGTCAATGGATTGGTAAGCACCTTATGTTTTTCCCCGGTGTTTAAATATAATTTATAAATGTATCTTCTGTTCTAGAAAAAGAAATGAGCTTTTCATCGATGAAGCAATTTTTCTTCTGTCTTAATTAAAATTATCACAAACCGACGTTTTTGTGCTACACTACATAATGTAATATAAATATCCCTCTGCTCATGGTGCATTGAGTATGGCATATTCTGTGATATACCATAGAGAAATCTTGGTGTTACAAACAACAACTCTCTCAAGAGTGTTATAGTTTGTAACACTCAATTTCCTCCGCAGAATGAATTATGTTGCTTCTGCACAGAAATTCTCAAGATTTGATTTGGCTTTATTTGTTGTTTGTAGCACTTTCTCACATATGAGTTCTACAAACTGCAAGAGTTATCTTTCACATAACGATAATTCATTGAAAGAGTTTACACCCCCAACCCCTCCCCCCTCCCCTTGTTTGTTTAGAATCTAAACGACCACCCTCTTCTTAACCACCTCTTTCACCCCCTTGTCGAAACATTCTCTTTAGCAATCAAAGATTTTAAATTCAGCACTCGGGTCCTATGATTAGAATTCTATTGGAAGAAATAAATTATGCAATGAAAACGTAAAAGAGAAGAAAGGGGTAAAAATGATGTGGAAAATGGGATACCTTCTCATTTTGAAGGGCGCGGGTTCAATCCTTACCAATGACATATCCCTGTGAATTTACCTGAAGTATGTGTTGTAGGTTCAATGTATACTTTCTCAGAGTTTACCAGCAAAGCTTTGGTTCTTTGGGTTTTCAAAATAATAATAAATAAATAAATTAGTGCACTTCCCTAATTCAACTTCTCCCTAACAACTTGGGAACATCAAGCAAGGAAATTTAAATGGCTTTCTCATGGATATAAGAAATTTGGGGAGGTGGGAAATCAATCCTTAATCGAGATATATCTTCTTGCATCTTGTCATTATTGGAGCTAGCTCATCATTTCAGATAGGGCTTTATGTGACATACATTTACATCCACCAGCTTCAGTAGAAAAATGAGGTTTGTAACTGAATCCACAAACTTCAAATCTCAATGAGGCATAGAAAAACCTAGAGAGTAAAACCGTCTATCTTTAATATTTGACACAGAAAAGATTGTCGAGTTTTCCTATTTTTTCTTCTTCTTTTCTAATTGGAGATTACAGGTTAAAGTTAAAACTCTTGTGTTATTCCTTCTTATGCACTTTGTTCTCTATGTCGTTTTATGCTTTGTATATGCTTGTTGAGTTAGAGTCATTACTGGATCTTAACATCAACGTCAGTTAAATGGATTGGTGGTTTGAGATGGACATACTTTCAGTATATTATCTCAACCACGGATGACATTTTTTTTAGTATGGTATTCGAGTTGCACTTGTTCATCTAATCATCTGAACATCAGTGAACCAATTATAAAAACTATAGAAGAGGAGGTGTGTATATTTGCAAACATAGTATGTGATACTACGAAACCGACCAAATTAGAAACTTGGGTCCGTCCCTTATCTTCAAGTTTGATACACGAAAAACTCTCCTTAAAAATATGTTTTAAATTACACCTCTAAAATTATCTTCGATAAAAAAAAAGTCGTTTTTTATCGGCATTTAATCGCAGGTTTCTACTAACGTTTCTATTATCATTATTATTTGAATATTTGCAGTATACATTGCAAATATCTTCAGTTTGGCTGAAATTAAAAACCGGGGTGTTTTTTAAAACCAGTTCTTGAGGATGGAGGGATGTGTATTTTGAAACTTAAAGAGCGTGTTTTACAAAAAGTTCCCTTTTATTATTTTGTAGTTTGTTTAAGATTGCTCCCAATTTCTATTGAATGCTGCATGCAGTAGAATATTAGCATTAATCTATTATTTGCTTTGACATCTCAGGGGCTGCCCTTGGTGACTTCGTCGGGCCAATCATTGTTATAATCGTTTTCGAGAAGCTTCATTTGGAACTTTAATACTTGAATCATTTGGCATGCCTTATTTTTGGGGGGAGACAGGAACTCTAGCAGTGAGTAATTTTGAACATGGACATATCATTTGTTGCAGCTTCAGTCAAGTAGACTCACAAGTCACCCCCCAAACTTTATAAAAGTGTTGGAATGAGCATGTCGTTTGTACTAGTATTCCATACTCTGTTTAATTTATTTATAATATATGTATTTTTTATTCCATAATGATCACGCTTCTTTAAAATTGCAACACAAATTATTGTACTTCTTACATGATATTTGTCTCCTTACCCTTCTCTATGATGCCAGCATTTTCATGGTAAATCAATTATTTGTAGAGAATATTGTTGATGTTTTTTTAATGTTTTTTAAAGTCACAATGAAACATGCAAAAGTAACGTTACAATCGAGATGTCGGCGATCGTATTTATGGACTAATGTTAGAGGAATCTAAACTCTACTTGTTTCTTTAAGAAATAGGATTTCAGTGTATGGAGCTCGACCATTTCATGATCATCCTAATGCTTACATATTGAGGAATGGATAACTTGGGGCGAGTTTGATGTCCTTTTAAAACAATAAAGCTTTTATTAAATTTGAAATATTAGGATGAAAATGATGTTATATTCTAAAGAGTGATAAATCAAGTTAACTAAAAGCACTAAAGTTTCATCATATGTAGATTTTTGGATTAGTATCATCTACGTATCGGTAGTGGTGATGGTCCGGTGGCAAGGCAATCATCGTTGTCAAGTGATTGACCACGGTCAAAGTATAGTTTAAACTCTTAAGATTAGGAGTATTCTCAAATTAAAAAACTACTGCATATCACAGCATGCGATCTTATATTTTACTTTATAATCAACCTATAGAAGACTCCCCTTGAGTCGTTCTGTAATTGTTTCAAAAATCACACATGTAAAGTCTTGGTTTCTCTAACAATCATGAGTAATTCATCGTTCATCATATGGATAACATTACGTACATTAGTCTCAATTGATATATTGTTATCCCGTTCTCGACACATCTTGAGATAAGTATTTATTTGACACGGTTCAATATTCTAACGACCTGTATTTTATGTATTAGATGACCGTAAAATATTATTCTTAAATCTGAACTGGGTCGGTTTTGGCTATAACTTTGGATGATGTTGGGTAGTGACATTTTTGACCCTTAGAAATTTTAGTGGATGAATTTGACTCTACAAACTTCTAAGGTCTTTAACACTTGATAGGAGCTGAATTAGGGTATGATATCACTTGCAAACAAAAGATACGCTAGTTTCTCTTTTCGTAGAGTGATCGTAATAGTTTTTTTGGTTTACTGTTTGGGAGATATGACCATTTGGAGTTTAGACGACTTTTGGACAGTTTAGTGGATAATCATGAAGTTTGGATTAAGCCTAAAGACTCATTTGATTAGAGCCAAGTAGGTCTGGTAGGACAACCCCCACATCATTTTCTCATCTTCTCAAAATAATTTACCACCATTAATTATCTCTTTAGTCAAAAAGAGACCCCAAACCCTACTTTAGTTAGCCAGATTAAGCAATTAAAAACCAATTAGCAAAGGGATTAGCAAGGGGATCATTTATTACTTTTGGGTGCATTGGAATTCATGTTAATTGCTGTTCATTTTCGATTCTCGTCGATTCTTGTGCATTTAGGCTCCTATGTTAAGTGATATTTGTCTCTCACTTTACTATAGTTGTTAATATAATATTACAATGTGTTTTAAAATGTTTTTTTAAAGTTAAAAATGTGATTTTGATCAAATCTAAACTTATCTACATTTTCAAAATGAATTGAAGTGGACTAGATCATTGAAATGGAGTAGATCTAGATAAAATTGCTTGCATGTTCATATGGATAGGACTTTTCATACTTTCGGCTTGATTTTGATTGTATGACAATGGCATTGTGTATATGAATGTTAGTATTGTGTTTATAATGTTGATATGATGTTTATTTAGTAGTTTTGTTGTGTTTTGTTTAGGATAGAATATAGAGTATTGATATGTGTTGAATATGCGAATATATGATTTTTGTTTGATGATAATAAACATATATATATTCATTTAAATGTATTTGATAATGTCCAATTTTATTTTTCACATAATTAAATAAATATTTACTGAATAAAATAAATAACACAGAATTTAAATTCAAACGAATATTTTATTCGAACAAATATTTATTACAATTTTGAATAGTACAAATTTGAGCTGTCACTATATATATACAATTTCAATTACAATACAAATTCAATTACATTACAATTATCATTTACATTAGCACCTCACTACATATCACTCATTCACTCATATTGATCTTCAACTCTATTCCAGATTTAAACCAGCATCTGAGCTATCTGCAAAAATACACACTGACGTAGTAAAATTGTAAAAGAAATATTTTTGCAGTGTAAATTAAAATGATTTTTGAAAATATTAGTTGCCTCAGTTATTTGGGTTGTTTGTCATCATTTAATTTTGAATTCATCAAACACGAACAGCTTGTGACATGCACAGTGTATCACTGTACATGCCACAAGGTCGTGCACACCGATATACACTTGATAAAATTACAGGGACAGGTGAGCACAAGGTCAAACCCAAATCAAAAGCCGGGTTCAACTCAAGTACAATACAAGTAAAGTCACAACATGAGCACAAGGTCAAACCCGAGCTTTAAGCTGGATTCAACTTAGGTGCAATACAAAACTATGAGTCAAGATACATACAACACAGTCTCGACCAAAAATTCGGATGTACACTTGAACCCAAACTGGTCAGAGAAACAAGTAATCAAGTCAAGCAAATGCAGACTGCATAAGAATCAATATACAGTGAATCAAGGTACCGGACTCGAGCCAGCATACCAAGCATACAAGTCCAATGCAGACTATGTCAACAAGACCACATACAAGTAGCATGATCAGACCAGTGAGCAGTGCACATGTATACCAGACCAGGCAACTAACAAGACTAATGTTTAACTTCAAGTTCACATATACAAAAGACCAACAAAGCATCCAGTACACATGACTCAAGACTGTAATACAAACACAGTGCACATATAGCAGTGAAGTACACAAGCTAATCCAAATAACAATGAAGTCAACAATGAACCAGTGTGACAACAGTGGTGCAGCAGCCTCAACAAGTATAAGCATGGATGTGATAAGCAGAAGTGATACAAAATGCAACAGAGAATAACCATACAATATGCAAATAAAGTATGCAGTGACAACACAAGTATAGCCTCAACAATGAAGACCAAATGAAGATTCAAATATCAATGGCACTGCCTCAACAGTCAAAGCATCATATATACAAATGTGCTCGAGACAACCCAGCTAAATATGCTAACCAGGACACATGCACTGATACATGTCCAGACACAACACAGCAAGCACTCGAGTTAACATAGATGTCTTAAATATCATCGTATAAACAAATTCCAAAATATACTTAAGGCCAAGCAGGGAATTTCAAAAATAACCGAGTCAATATCAAAACAACATTGCACACATACATGGAGTAATGCAACAACAGTAGCAGTTTCAAAATAATCTCAAGCATCAGGTCGAGTATGCTACAAATATGAACACACATATATATGCAGTGCAAACTCGGCTAATAGGTTCAGAAAGACTAGAGAACAACATAAATTCAAGTTCCAAATGACCGAAGTCAGATAACGTGAGAAACATGAATTAGCAAGTCAAAAATATTATCACAATGTCAAGTGCCGATAAATTCACGGAACCAAAGTAAAGTTAAATCAGAAGAATCGAAACCGTGATGACCAAGAAAAATGAACAGTTCAAAATCGAAGCCGTGAGAATCAGGCAACGAAGTATACGAAATTGAAGAAGTCATAAATTATCACAATCATTCAAGAATAATCAAGCGGCCAAGCATAGTTACAAACGAATTCAAATAAATTTATACGAACGAAAATATAATAATTCGAATCCTATATAAACGTCTAACATCATCGGCAGAGAAATCATTCGAGTTCAAGCAACAAAGAATAATCATTCAACTCGAATCAAAGTCGAGCGTAATTGAAATCAAAGAAACATCACATACCAATTTTATACCAAGCATACGCACTCGACAAATTGGAGCTGCCGCAAGCAACAATCAACAAGCAAAATCAAGGAGCATTGAACTCTACAATCGAACGATATCAAGCGGCGCTACAATTTAGCAAAACCCTAAATCAGAGAGGAACGAATGAACACAAAGGAAGCAGCCATTTTTTTAAGCAAAGGAAAGAGGGCCGATAGTATAAAAATCGTAAGAGGGATATTCTTTTAATTAACTTGGGCCGGCTTCTTTAAACTCTTATTTGGGCTTGAATTTTTAATTAGGGTTTTGTTTTGTTTAAATTGTTTTAAATTGTAATTTTCTTTTTAAACATCGTAAAGTCTAGTCGTGTGACTAGGGGACAAACTACGTGGTGTAGTTTGAGAATTCGCAACTCAGTGGCTGAGTTGTGGTAGGGTTTTGAGCGTAGAGTTAGGTTAGTCGATAGCGGGTGTCGCGAGTTTATGTGTGTAAGCGTCTGACTATTTAATTTCTAGTAGAAACCTTGGGGGCAGCATGTAGGCAGGGTTTTGCCGAGCTGGGTAAATCTGTGTGTTCTATTTTCTGCATTTACTATTCTGCTATTATTTGTGCTGCTGTTATTCTGCTGTGATCTGTGTTGAAATTATTTTATATACTTCCACAATAAATTTTTATAATTTATAGTATCACCCTATTCACCCCCCTCTAGGGTGAAATCGATCCTATAATATGAACTTTGGAGGCCATCGATTTTACAGCGTTTAGAGTTGAATCGATGCAAACGAATTGCATGGGGACTTAAAGCATTTGGAGTAGAGGGGGAGCCAACTCAAAAAATGTTGAAACAAAGACAAGTATTTTTTGAAGATGGTCACCCTAGACCTATAAGATCCAAAGTGCTTAGATTCACTTGCGATCGATGTGGGAGGTAGAAGATGATGTAGGGAAGCTACCTTATCGATCACATGCATTGTGGAGTTAAATATGTGGAATTATGACATGGGTCGGTCGTGGACTGGAATGGAGTTTTAGAGTAGACACTAGGAGGCTCTGGGCTTGCATGTGTGGAACTTCGGGCATCTTGATAGGAAGCTTCTGGTTTAGCTAAGGAAGGCATGCCATGGAGTGGGAAAGGAGTGGACTTAGCCAAAATTGTGACGACCGCCCATGACCCCTGCACCAAATCTAGAGATAGTGCGCTGAAAAGTGTGCCAGACGACCATGGACGATTGTCAGGGTAGATCAAAATAACAGGATCTATCGTATTACTCACAGCGCATGGACAAAAATAAAATAGAACAGATGTATAGTGAAGCTTTACAGAATAAAATGCCATCATATAGAACTCCATAATAGTTGAATACAAGCATCCAAATAGTCAATACATCAAGCCTCACTACATAACACTCAGAGATTATACAAACAACGGAACATCCAATACATACAAGAAGATAATATGCAACCCTCTAGCTCGTCTTCGATATCAGCATCGTGAGAAGAGAACAACACCTGTCACCTGCTACCTAGTCTGCCCGTCCCAAAATGGACGAACAGCCCAAGGCAATAAGAATTAAAACATAAAGCCTTGAGTCAGACAACAGTCTTAGTGAGCAGTAGATTAACTAACATACCAAAAGAGCATAAAGGAAAAAGGAATAGGAATACAACCCTCCCACTCCAACCTCTTTCTAAGTGATAGCCCCCAGACACACACTAAGCAGAAGCAAACATAGCAGAGCATACAATGTAAAGTAAAGAAATTGTCACTCGAGTCAAGGGCGATGTTTTCCAAGTACAAACCCCCAAGGCCTAAACCAAGATCAGATAAGCACCCAGAAAATACCGCTCTTGAGACCGAATGACGATACAACCAAACATCCATGACTCTGGCTATCACTGTTATCATTGCTTCGATATCACCGTTAGTTGAATGAACGGCTCCTTCTTTCATTCGTCAGTCAAGGGCTAATGGTAACCCCGGTTCTAGACATAACTCCTGCACGTCGTCGCAGCCCGTGCCAAGGATTTTCGCAACTACCCAGAGTACTCGACCATCAACAGTTAGTCTTTTGGGCATCCCCATGTACTCTTGCTTAGAGCATGCTAGAACCTTCAACAACGATGAGATCTCAGCCTTCTAGTCATCCTCCTCGACGACTATTTCCATACTAGCTCAAGCGCCTCTCGAGCATCCATTATCCTCAAACTCGAACCATATGGCCGAGTTACCAACATGCTTGGAATGATCCCGTCTGGATTAGACCAAGACTAACTCGAACCATATGGCCGAGTTACCAACATGCTTGGAATGATCCCGTCTGGATTAGACCAAGACTATCTCATATCATACTTCGCTTCATCACATCCTCGCAAAGCTTCATCCCAACATCATCATCATCAAATCTATGCATAAGAGCTTCACCATCCGCTACATATGCCACAAGCACCTTTCCCATTTCAAGAGCCTTCCTCTTAGCTTTTGAATCATCTTCGGTCTAAATCAAATCATCAATCATCTAATTCATAGCAATCAATCAAGTCAAACATTAATCCAAGCAATCAAGCATTCGAATATGATCTAAGTAGACAATTATAACAATAATGGCAATTTCGTAATTAAAGAGTCGAAAGTCAAATAAGCATGAAAACATGAGCAATGTCTCTATAATCTTGATGAATAAACTTGCATAGGTTAACATGTAGTAAAATGGTTGTAACATCATCATGAACAATGGATCTATATGGATCTACACTTAGGATGAAGAAAATGTATGGTAATCACTATGTTAACACCAAATCGAGCCAACAATCCGATATACTCCTTTGGATCCGTGTGAGAGATAATCACCACTCATCAAATCACCTAAACAACCTCAAATCAACACGCTTCAGATCTGGACAGCGAAGGATCAAGCTTGATCTATCACGAATCCGCTTCAAACGAAGAAATCTCACTTCAAAGGATGAAGATCTTCAATCCAAGCTCTTGAATCTTCAATTTGATCTTCAACTTGGATGGATAGAATCACTAGATTAGAGTGGAGAAAAGAAGTGAAGAAGTGTAGAAGTCGAGCTCTCAAAATGGCAGCACTTCGTCGCTTCGAAATCCGGATCCCAAGAATGAAGCCAACCCCCTCCTATTTATAGGCGAAATCCCCCTAAGTCGTAACTCGGAATTAGGTCGTCTCCGACCTATGACCTAAGACACTCACCGACCTAAGTCTTCACCGACCTAAGTCTTCACCGACCTAACAACTCTACGACTTAACACCCAGGCGCTTCAACGACCTATCAAAGCTCTCCATCTTACGACCTAACGAGGTTGCGACCTATGACTCAGCGACTTAACAAATGCGCTTCCACACAGTCTACGATCTAACAGAACCACTTGTATACGACTTACGACCTAACACAGATCGCGACCTAACACTTAGACGCGACTTAACAACAGGTACGACCTAACACTTAGGCAAAACCCAGCGACCTAACGCAGACTGCCTCTACGACCTAACAACTCACTGAGTTACGACCTACGACTTATAAAACCTTGCGACCTAACAACTTAGCATGCCGACCTACGACTTAGTAATTCCACGCGACCTAACACTTAAGCGCTTACGCGACCTAACCCACAAGCGACCTAACTGACTAAAAGCCTAGCGACCTAACTACACACAGGTCATACGGCCCAACTACTCCTTCCTTAGGTCGTTGCCGACCTATCCTTCTTAGGTCGCTAACTTACCCTGCTTCCTATACCTCTAACTCTTAGGTCGCATGTTCCTTAGGTCGCTATCTCCTATAGGTCGCTAACTCCTATAGGTCGCTAACCCCTATAGGTCGCCTAATTCTATAGGTCGCTCCAACCGACCTAACACTTCCAGTTCACTTCCTCAGGTCGTAAAACCTCCTTAAGTCGTCTATGACCTATCTTTCTACACACGACTTATCTCCTATACAACCTAACTCTCACACGACCAAACTACTTAAGTCGTTCCAACACTTAGGTCGCTCCACATCACTAAGTCGTACACTTCCTAAGTCGTCACTCGACCTAAGCCACTCACGACTTACTTCCTACACGACCTAAGCTTCCAACGTTCTAACTCTTAGGTCGTCCAATCTATAAGTCGGTCACGACTTATCACTTAGCCAAATTCTACCCAAAATCTGAAACGACTTAAAAATGCGAAGAATTCCAGATTTTGATGAACTTTTCAATCCGTAAAAATACGGGTCGTTACATTCTCTCCCCCTTAGGAATTTCGCCCCCGAAATTCCAAACAAACAAAGCAATCAAAGACTATTCTGCACGCCTACCATCCATAGCAATCAACAAACCATGCATCCAATTCTAGCTTAGCATGCAGAATTCTAAAACTAGAACAAGTTATAATATCGTGAGATGACACGACACCTTAGGGCCATACCTTGAAGAGTTCAGGATGAGCTGCCTTCATCCTCTCTTCCACCTCCCACGTACAGTCGTTATCATCATCACTCCATTGTATCTTGAGCAACTTAACTACCTTCCTCCTAAGCTGTTTCATGTCGGTCTCCACAACACGAAGCGGCTTACGAGGTCTTCTATCGACTGGATCAACTTCGAAGTCTTCACAGCTATCAGCAGAAACCACCATATTCGAATCGTGCACATACTTCCGTAGATATGATACAGGAAAAACATTGTGCACACTCGACATCTTCTCAGGTAACTCCAATCTATAGGCGAGCTTTCCAATTCGCTCGATGATCGGGAATGGTCCAACAAATCTCGGAGTCAATTTTCCTTTCTTCCTGAATCGAATAACATTCTTCAGTGGAGAAATCTTCACAAAAACCATATTACCTACGTCGAATTCCAAATCCTTTCGATGCATATCGGCATAACTCTTCTGACGGTCTTGGGCTTCCTCTGTTCGGCTTTTACCAACTGGCAGTTCATACACTTGGAAATAAAATTTCCAACATCCTTCTTCATGCCTTCCCAGTAGTAGGTTCTCTTCATATCCCGATACATCTTATTTCCACCTGGATGAATTGTCAGCTTTGAGTGATGACTTTCCTTCAGAACCTCACTCCTCAATTCATCTATATCGGGAACAACTAGTCGTCCTTGCTTTCGAAGCCAACCCTCTCGATCGACCTTGAATCCTTTATCCTTTTCTGGGTCCAATCCAGATTCCAATTCACGGATAATCTTGACAAGCTTATCGTCTCGCTTTTGGCTCTCGCCAATCCTTTCCACAAGAGAAGGTCTTATCGATAAGTTTGCCAACATCTCAGGTTCCAATCCGTATCTAGGCCTGAAGTCAAATTCAGCCAAATACTCAAGATTCTTCCATTCTGAAAACATGGCTCCCAATCCTGCATGTCTTCGACTTAACGCATCTGCCACTGCGTTACCTTTTCCCAGAGTATAAGCTATACCAAAGTCATATGATGCTAAAAACTCTAGCCAACGTTGCTGCCGAAGATTCAAATCCTTTTGGGAGAAAAGATACTTCAACGACTTATGATCTGTAAACAACTCGAATCGTACTCCCAGTAGATAATGTCTCCACATCTTCAGAGCAAAAACAATCGCCGCTAACTCCAAATCATGAGTCGGGTAATTCCTTTCATGCGGCTTCAGTTGTCGACTTGCATACACAACAACTTTATCCTTCTGCATCAGCACTGCTCCAAGTCCAGTACCACATGCGTCGGTGTAAACCACCATCTCATCATTCCCACTTGGAATAGTCAAAACAGGAGCACTCGTCAATCTCTCTTTCAGGATTCCGAAAGCTTGCTCACACTTAGCACCCCATCTGAACACTTGGTTCTTTTTCGTCAATCCTGTTAACGGTGCAGCTATCATGGAGAAGTCTTTGATAAACTGTTGATAATATCCTGCCAATCCAAGAAAACTTCTCACATCTGATGCATTCTTAGGTCTAACCCAATCCTGGATTGCTGCCACCTTAGCGGGATCAACCGCTATTCCATTTCCAGAAATAACATGGCTTAAGAACCTCACTTCACTCTTCCAGAAGTGACACTTCGAAAACTTAGCCTTCAGCTGATGTTTCCGTAAGATTTCCAAAACATTTCGCAAGTGTGTCTTGTGCTCTTCCTCAGTTCTGGAATAAATCAGAATATCATCCACGAACACAAGTACAAACTTGTTCAACTGATCTCTGAACACTCTATTCATAAGATCCACAAAATATGCTGGTGCGTTAGTCAACCCAAACGGCATTACCAGCCACTCAAAGAAACCGGATGGTGTTCGAAAAGCAGTCTTCGGCACACTATCCTTAGCCACTCTCAATTGGTGAAATCCCATTGCCAAATCCATCTAAGAAAACACCTTGGCTTCGTGAAGCTGATCAAACAAGTCATCTATTCTCGGCAATGGATACTTGTTCTTCTTAGTCACCTTATTCAGCTCACGATAATCCACACACAATCTCAACGACCCATCTGCCTTGGTTGCAAACACAACTGGTGCACCCCACTCGGATACACTACGCCGAATGAATCCTTTCTGTAAAAGGTCATCAACTTGCACCCTCAACTCTCGCTGTTCCCTAGGCGCCATCCGCCTAAGAGGCATCACAACAGGTCTGGCTCCTTCAACTAGATCTATACGAAACTCGATCTCTCTACGCGGCGGCAACCCTTTGACTTCGTCAAAGACCTCCTCGAATCCATTCGCGATTGGCACTAATGACAGTCCATCCCGTAGAACAACTAGCAAATACATGAAGCTCATGAAGACGCCTTCTTCATGCTTACATCGTATCACAACCTTTCGCCCCTCCACATTCTCGACTGTCACCTCCAGCCTCTCACAACCAACCTTTGCCGCATACTTCCTAAGCCAGTCCATACCCAAAATAATTCCGAACCCCACAAAGTTCAGAACAAAACAATCACAAACAAAAGAGCAACCATGACTCGACACAATCAGACCACGGCATAACATACACAAACAAGACGAACCCCCAACTGGATTAGTCACAACCAATGGCCTATCAACAATATCCGGTTCCAAACACAACCGGCCTACAAGTTCACTACAAACAAACGAATGCGACGCTCCAGTATCAAACAGAACTCTAATTGGAACACCACATAGGAAAAGAGTACCTTGAACCACCACACTCTTTCCCTTCTCTTCAGCAGTAGGAGCCTTTGAAGACGACGGAACAACTCCCAAAGCATAAGCTTGCACAATCTGCGTGTCCTTCCGTGGTTCTGGACAATACTTCTTGATGTGCCCCGGCTTGTCACAGTTGTGACACTTCATCGGCACCTTTGGATTCTTGCAATCTTTGGAGAAATGGCCCTTCTGCTGACAATTGTAGTAGGTCACTTCGCCCTTCTTCTTCTTATGGCCACCCTTCCCCTTTTTCTGCTGCTGCTTCCTTTTCTTGTTTCCACCCTGCTGGGGTTTAGACTCTTCCCTGGTCACATCAACAACAGATTCTTCCTTAGGAAACAGATTCTCGGGTCTGAGAGCTTCCTCCACAAGCTTCTCAAATGAATCGTCCATATGACCCACCGGTCTTGGAGCCTGAACTTGATCTCCAACATCTACTGATGGCCCCGGGGCTGACATCCTTCTCATGATCGAAGTCATCATGGCTTCGAACATAGCAACATAATCAGTAGCCCCCTCAACAGCACGGCCTTCCCTAGCAGCTGGTCTCCCTCTTCGACTCATTCTCAATATCTATAAAAGGAAATGATTAGCACATCTAGAGAAACAACTGCATAAAGGACTCAAACTCTACTAAGCTACTATATTATATATAGTAATCATCCATCAAAATACAATTACGCCTCTCATACGTAGTTATGTCAGCGAGCGTTGGGTAAAATCGATTAACCTGGCTCTGATACCAAATGTGACGACCGCCCATGACCCCTGCACCGAATCTAGAGATAGTGCGCTGAAAAGTGTGCCAGGCGACCATGGACGATTGTCAGGGTAGATCAAAATAACAGGATCTATCGTATTACTCACAGCGCATGGACAAAAATACAATAGAACATATGTATAGTGAAGCTTTACAGAATAAAATGCCATCATATAAAACTCCATAATAGTTGAATACAAGCATCCAAATAGTCAATACATCAAGCCTCACTACATAACACTCAGAGATTATACAAACAACGGAACATCCAGTACATATAAGAAGATAATATGCAACCCTCTAGCTCGTCTTCGATATCAACATCGTGAGAAGAGAACAACACCTGTCACCTGCTACCTAGTCTTCCCGTCCCAAAATGGACGAACAGCCCAAGGCAATAAGAATTAAAACATAAATCCTTGAGTCAGACAACAGTCTTAGTGAGCAGTAGATTAACTAACAACATACCAAAAGAGCATAAAGGAAAAAGGAATAGGAATACAACCCTCCCACTCCAACCTCTTTCTAAGTGATAGCCCCCAGACACACACTAAGCAGAAGCAAACATAGCAGAGCATACAATGTAAAGTAAAGAAATTGTCACTCGAGTCAAGGGCGATGTTTTCCAAGTACAAACCCCCAAGGCCTAAACCAAGATCAGATAAGCACCCAGAAAATACCGCTCTTGAGACCGAATGACGATACAACCAAACATCCATGACTCTGGCTATCACTGTTATCATTGCTTCGATATCACCGTTAGTTGAATGAACGGCTCCTTCTTTCATCCGTCAGTCAAGGGCTAATGGTAACCCCGGTTCTAGACATAACTCCCGCACGTCGTCGCAGCCCGTGCCAAGGATTTTCGCAACTACCCAGAGTACTCGACCATCAACAGTTAGTCTTTTGGGCGTCCCCATGTACTCTTGCTTAGAGCATGCTAGAACCTTCAACAACGATGAGATCTCAGCCTTCTAGTCATCCTCCTCGACGACTATTTCCATACTAGCTCAAGCGCCTCTCGAGCATCCATTATCCTCAAACTCGAACCATATGGCCGAGTTACCAACATGCTTGGAATGATCCCGTCTGGATTAGACCAAGACTAACTCGAACCATATGGCCGAGTTACCAACATGCTTGGAATGATCCCGTCTGGATTAGACCAAGACTATCTCATATCATACTTCGCTTCATCACATCCTTGCAAAGCTTCATCCCAACATCATCATCATCAAATCTATGCATAAGAGCTTCACCATCCGCTACATATGCCACAAGCAGCTTTCCCATTTCAAGAGCCTTCCTCTTAGCTTTTGAATCATCTTCGGTCTAAATCAAATCATCAATCATCTAATTCATAGCAATCAATCAAGTCAAACATTAATCCAAGCAATCAAGCATTCGAATATGATCTAAGTAGACAATTATAACAATAATGGCAATTTCGTAATTAAAGAGTCGAAAGTCAAATAAGCATGAAAACATGAGCAATGTCTCTATAATCTTGATGAATAAACTTGCATAGGTTAACATGTAGTAAAATGGTTGTAACATCATCATGAACAATGGATCTATATGGATCTACACTTAGGATGAAGAAAATGTATGGTAATCACTATGTTAACACCAAATCGAGCCAACAATCCGATATACTCCTTTGGATCCGTGTGAGAGATAATCACCACTCACCAAATCACCTAAACAACCTCAAATCAACACGCTTCAGATCTGGACAGCGAAGGATCAAGCTTGATCTATCACGAATCCGCTTCAAACGAAGAAATCTCACTTCAAAGGATGAAGATCTTCAATCCAAGCTCTTGAATCTTCAATTTGATCTTCAACTTGGATGGATAGAATCACTAGATTAGAGTGGAGAAAAGAAGTGAAGAAGTGTAGAAGTCGAGCTCTCAAAATGGCAGCACTTCGTCGCTTCGAAATCCGGATCCCAAGAATGAAGCCAACCCCCTCCTATTTATAGGCAAAATCCCCCTAAGTCGTAACTCGGAATTAGGTCGTCTCCGACCTACGACCTAAGACACTCACCGACCTAAGTCTTCACCGACCTAACAACTCTACGACTTAACACCCAGGCGCTTCAACGACCTATCAAAGCTCTCCATCTTACGACCTAACGAGGTTGCGACCTATGACTCAGCGACTTAACAAATGCGCTTCCACACAGTCTACGATCTAACAGAACCACTTGTATACGACTTACGACCTAACACAGATCGCGACCTAACACTTAGACGCGACTTAACAACAGGTACGACCTAACACTTAGGCAAAACCCAGCGACCTAACGCAGACTGCCTCTACGACCTAACAACTCACTGAGTTACGACCTACGACTTATAAAACCTTACGACCTAACAACTTAGCATGCCGACCTACGACTTAGTAATTCCACGCGACCTAACACTTAAGCGCTTACGCGACCTAACCCACAAGCGACCTAACTGACTAAAAGCCTAGCGATCTAACTACACACAGGTCATACGGCCCAACTACTCCTTCCTTAGGTCGTTGCCGACCTATCCTTCTTAGGTCGCTAACTTACCCTGCTTCCTATACCTCTAACTCTTAGGTCACTATCTCCTATAGGTCGCTAACTCCTATAGGTCGCTAACTCCTATAGGTCGCTAACCCCTATAGGTCGCCTAATTCTATAGGTCGCTCCAACCGACCTAACACTTCCAGTTCACTTCCTCAGGTCGTAAAACCTCCTTAAGTCGTCTACGACCTATCTTTCTACACACGACTTATCTCCTATACAACCTAACTCTCACACGACCTAACTACTTAAGTCGTTCCAACACTTAGGTCGCTCCACATCACTAAGTCGTACACTTCCTAAGTCGTCACTCGACCTAAGCCACTCACGACTTACTTCCTACACGACCTAAGCTTCCAACGTTCTAACTCTTAGGTCGTCCAATCTATAAGTCGGTCACGACTTATCACTTAGCCAAATTCTACCCAAAATCTGAAACGACTTAAAAATGCGAAGAATTCCAGATTTTGATGAACTTTTCGATCCGTAAAAATACGGGTCGTTACAAAAATGCCCAAGTCTTGTACCACATGTGGGTCATACTTGACACATGTGTGAGTCATACCCAACGAATGTTGGTCTTCTATAAGGCATGGGCTATGGACTGTGACACGGGAAGAATGGGAAGTGCTTCAAGCTGCGAGGCTTTGGCTTCGAGAAAGGATGGAGGAAACTTCGGGCTGGAGTGGTGAAGGCACACGAAGATGGGTCATACCCGACCGATCATCGAAACTCCATCTTGGCCATCCATTTCGACTTCTTCAAATTGGCATGCACCACACTTCCAAGGATGA
The DNA here is from genome assembly GCA_030737815.1 of Allium fistulosum. Taxonomy (NCBI): domain Eukaryota; kingdom Viridiplantae; phylum Streptophyta; class Magnoliopsida; order Asparagales; family Amaryllidaceae; genus Allium; species Allium fistulosum. The sequence goes on along the minus strand of CM060906.1, from coordinate 97,265,019 downwards.
AAGAGCATGTTATAGTGAGACTACGGGAAAATTTGGTAGGGCAAGGGTATGTGAGGACACTCATCTATGTACCCTAGACCATAGGATGGTCTGACCAACCCTGGGAGGGCAGTACTATGGGATATGTATGATCGAACACCAAATTTGATTACGACATGGGATGTCGCCGGACTGGGAGGTAATGATGTGGTACCATGGGATGGTCACTTCATTTATTTTGTATTTCTATGTGTGCTATGATTTCGGTATTTTGCTTTGGTTGTTGTGTGATTTAGATGGATGTCTTGTGATGTCGGTAGGTATGGATAAATACTCCTGTATGATTGATTTCACCCTAGAGGGCGGTGAATAGGGTGATGCTATTAATTATAAAAATTTATTTCGGAAGTATAAAAAATAATTTCAGCATAGATAATAGTCAAATAATATCAGCACAGATAATGGCAGAATATAAAAAGCAGAAAATAGAACACATAGATTTACCCAGCTTCGGCAAAACCCTGCCTACGTGCTGCCCCAATGGTTTTTACTAGAAATTAAGTAGTCAGACGCTTACACACGTAAACTCACGACACCCACTATTGACTAACCTAACTCTACGCTCAAAACCCTGCCACAACTCAGCCACTGAGTTGCGAATTCTCGAACTACACCATCGTAGTTCGTCCCCTAGTCACACGACTAGAAATTACAAAAGTTTAAAAAGAAAAATTACAATTTAAAAAACAATTAAAAATAAAAACCCTAATTGGAAATTATAACAGCCCAATGTGATAAAGGAACCGGCCCAATAAGTAAATTAGGTAATAAACATATTTGTCCCATTTATTCTTTTATCGGCCCGACTCCTTGTACTTCGATCTTTGAAAATGGCTGCTTGTTCGTCTTTAAGAAAATTAGGGCTTTTGATAATTGAATTAGACGATTGTTTGTTGGTCGATTACAATGACTATTCCTCTGATTTGCTTTGGCAACCGACTGCTTCTTCAATTCGCTCACGGCTCCTTCAATTTGATCGAGTTCGGTATAAATTGGTATGTGATTTTAAGTTCTTTGCTTTACTGGTTAATTTCCTTGAACTCGATGATTTAGGCCGATGATGTTAATCGTTTATATAGGATTCAAATTCCTATTTCTTCGTTCGTCTGATAATTTTCTTCGGCCACTTGATTATGTTTGAATGATTGTGATTTTTCTGACTTGTTCAAATTTGTATATTTTGTGTTACTTGATTCCCACGGCTTCGATTGATTTCTTGGCCACCACGGTTTGTTTGATTTGGTTCCTTTTTGACTTCGGCCTTGACTTTGTTTATGTGATAATGTTTGACTTTGGCACCGACTTGTTAAATTTGAAATTCCTGATGCATTGACTCGATTTGAAACTGCTATTTTTTTCCGGCTTCTTTGTGTTTGTTCAAAACTTCCTTGTCATTGTTTTGTGTGTTCATGCCTGTATTCATATAATAGCTGGACTTGCTCGAGTTGGTTTGGTTCGATATTTAACTGCTTCATCTGGTGATAACTGTTAGCATGGTCTGTTGTGTTTGAAACTTGAACATGATTTTGTTCTCGAGTCGTGTAGTTCATGTATACTTAGTTCTTGTGATCTTGAGTCTGTCTTGGAGATTTTTGTTGCCAGCCTTGTGTTTTGCATATCAGGTTTACTTGAGTCTGGTTATCACTGTTGTATGGTTCGATGTACTTGAATATGTACTTGTTTGTCTGGTCTTTGGACATCTGATTTTTCATTTGCTTGTATACTTCATGTAGAGGCTGCACTTGCTTACATTGTTTTCATGGTCATGCACTTGGGCTTGCACTTGAATGTGCAGTCTGGTTGACACTTGTATTTTGTTGCACTGTGTGGTGAGTTTGATGCATGTCTGAAGTCTTGTATCAATTTATGGTGCACTTTGTTGTTTGAATCTATCCATTGGTTCATGTTGTAGCTTAACTTGATTACTTGTTTCTCTGACAAGTCTGGGTTCAAGTGTACATTCGAATTTTTGGTCGAGGCTGTGTTGTATGTATCTTGACCCATAGTTTTGTATTGCACCTAAGTTAAATCCAGCTTAAAGCTCGGGTTTGACCTTGTGCTCGTGTCGTGACTTTATTTGTATTGCACTTGAGTCGAACCCGGCTTTTGATTGGGTTTGACCTTGTGCTCACCTGTCCCTGTAACTTTATCAAGTGTATATCGGTGTGCACGGCCTTGTGGCATGTACAGTGATACATTGTGCATGTCACAAGCTATTCGTGTTTGATGAATTCAGAATTAAATGATGATGAACAACCCAAATAACTGAGGCAAATAATATTTTCAAAAATACATTTTATTTTATACTGCAAAAATATTTTATTTTCAATTTTACTACATCAGTGTGTATTTTGCTGATTGCTCAGATGCTGGATTCAATCTGGAATAGAGTTGAAGATTAAATATGAGTGAATAAGTGATATGTAGTAAGGTGCAAATGTAAATTGAAACTTGTGATGTAATCAAATTTGTATTGTAATTGAAAAATTGTATATATATATAGTGAGAGCTCAAATTTGTACTATTCAAAATTGTAATAAATATTTGTTTGAATAAAATATCCGTTTGAATTTAAATTCTGTGTTATTTATTTTATTCAGCAAATATCTATTTAATTATGTGAAAAATAAAATAGTACATTAACAAATACATGAATATATATATGTTTATTATCATCAAACAAAAATCATATACTTGCATATTCAACAACTTCGACACCCACATTGTGCTTAGCATAGTACCCCTATATGATGATAGTATAGCATGTAGTAAGTTATGTGCTAACTTGCTGGGTGCAGGGATAGAATAGGCACGACTCCTCATACCTAGTGTTCCTTATATCATATCGACTTTTATATTATCTTGAGATTATTTATCGCCCACACCAGATTGTTGTCAGATCTCATATTTTTTGCTTTGCTTTTTATTATCTCGAGTACTCTTAAATGAGTAGACTAAATAACAGGTCTATGATTAGCGCATGGAGCTATTCAAAGGACGAGCAAGAAGTTGACACCTATCTATATTATAGTCGAGTTTACTATTATTCCATTGTGCAACACTGTGAGGCTCTTATCAATGCTATACATTTATCTTGAGATAGTTTATTTAAGGTTATTATTGATGTAAAAACTCTATTATATGTTGTTTAACTACGATGAACCTATGTTTTATGGTTTATTTCAGTTATATGATGTCTCGCCTGTTTTATACCTATGTTGATTATTATATTTCGTCATTGCACTTTGAGATATACGATAGGTTATCAATTGGAGTTTGATTACCTTACCACCTGATTATCGCTCTACATAGGTCGAGTACAACTATAACAAGTTATATTGGGTACCTAGAGTATAGGGAGTCGTCATATTTGGTATCAGAGCTTAGGTTGCATAGTTAACCAAAGGGATACCGGGATCCATCAGAGGTAGAGTATGAATTATCACTTTAGGATGGATCGAACCATATGAGAGAGCGTACTTGTCATATTTTGGTTTTCAAAACTATATAGCAGTATATATAGTATAAGTCCCATTGCATACATGTGTACCACTTAGTAGCTTTCCTTTTCGAGAAACTGATGATTTTTATGAATAGATTGTAAGAATGAACCGATAGATAATAAATGCTACAAGGACCCTTCTATTTGGATTAGAGGAAGGAGCAGGCTCCAGGGCGGCCAACCCTGACTTGCAAGCTATGTTCATAGAGATAAAAAGGGACATGCTTCAGACTATCCAAGGGGTTGCTCTTACTCTTGCTGTTGGTGCTTTTGGTGTAGGTGCCTTGAGCTGATTTTGCTAAACCAAACAAGGTTTATTCTAACATGAGATGAAATCCATTCCTTAGGACAGAGTCAACATGGAAGTCCAAGAGTGGATCGATACTTGTGAAGGGATCTTTGAGGACATAGAATTAGAAGATGCAATGAAGAGGAAGCTAGCCACTAGATAGCTTAAGGTCGAGCAATGGGTTGGTGTAAATCCTTCCAGATCGCTACTTCTGAAGATTAGATTACCTACGAGCAGTTTAAGACAAGATTCGAGGAGAAGTTTATATCGATTGCTTAAAAGTCGATGTTGTTTCGTAAGTTCATTGATTTAAGGTAGAGAGACATGACTTTTCATGGAGTATGTAATCGAATTCGACATGTAATGGAAGCACATCTTGTCTTTTATCGATACTTCGTTGAAAAAGAATGAGAAGTTCATCATAGGCCTAGACATTATCTCGGGAGAATATTGTTTGTCATAATGATGAATCTTTCAAGAAGCTTGTGGAAAAGGCTCTCTAACATGAGAGTCTGCATCTGAAGACTAAGTCTATCAGTGTTGTTGCTTCCAAGGAGAGGCTTAAGCTGCAAGTGAGCAGAGGCGGAAAAAGAAATTGGAATAAAAATATGGGAAAGAAATAGTTCTAAGGAAAGAAAGGAAAATGGGAGCTCGTCCATTTTTGCTACAATGAGACAGGGCATATCAGTAAGAACCACACGAATCCAAAGGGTGCTGAAAGAAAATGTCTTAATTATGACAAGGCTGGGCATTTGAAGAAAGACTGTCCCGATCCACTAAAGAATATGTAGGCGATGACTACTTATGCTTTGAACGCTATTCTAACTTCGTCTACTGCTCCATCGGCGAAGGAGAAGGGAAAAAGCATCACTATGCAAGGCATGCTTTCTGTTATACCCATTTGAGTTTTATTTGATATCGTTGCATCACATTCTTTTATATCTAATGACCGAGTGGATAGGTTTTCTGACCTAGTGGGCAGACCTTTGGTTGTATCGAACGCTATGGGTAGTTCGACCAACTTGAGCATGTTCTGTCATGACATGGTGTTTTTGAGTCATGCTTACATGTTTTCTTGTGATTTCTTTGTTCTTGGTTTCATGGGTTTTGATATCACGTTGCGAATGGACAAGCTGAAGAATTACGAAATTATAGTTGATCGTGAGAGATTGATGGTGACGATCAAGATAGGCAATGAGTGTAGGCTTGAGTTGAGCTGCATTCCCAATACGGTAGTGATGGTTAGCTCTTATATTTGCTCGAGGTTCCTTGTGAGGAATTATCATCAATACCCATAGTGAGAGAATATTTAGATTTATATGAGAAAGTGACCGGATTACCTCTACAACATGAGATTGAATTTGACGTCAATTTGGTGAAGGATGCGAGGCCAAAATTTATACCACTAAGGTGTATAGCACATAAAGAACAACATGAACTCAAGGTGCAAGTGAATGACCCTTTCAAATGAGGGTTCATTCGACGGAGTATGTCTGAGTTAGGTGCCCCGTAGTGTTCACCACAAAGATGGATGTCTCCTTGAGAATTTCTGTTGATTACCTTGAGCTGAACAAAGTGACGAGAAAGAATAAGTATCCACTCCCACGCTATAGTGTTTTCTCTGTTGGATCTAGCGATGGGGTTCCACCAACTAAGAGTGGCGAGAAAGTGTGTCGATTACTGCGTTCTATATGCCATCGGGATTCTAGAGTGGTTGGTTATGCCATTTGGATTAACCAACATACCGACATACTTCTTTAATATCATGAATCATGTTTTCAGAGATCAATTGAATAAGCCTATATTTGTGTTCGTTGATGATATTCTTGTCTTCTGTCGGATCTAAGAGAATACAAGATACACTTGAGGATCGTGCCAGAGGTGTTGAGGAGGCACCATCCGAAGGCCAAATTTTCTAAGTGTCACTTCTAGAGGAGAGAAGTGCAATTCTTGGGTTACATTATTTTTGAGTAGGGCATTGATATATATCCTACAGAGGTTGCAACAGTCTAGGATAGGAGTCAACCCAAGAATGCTATATATGTGAGAAGCTTCGTTGAATTAATAGGATTATTGCAGATGATTCATAAAGGACTTCTCAAAGGTAGCAGTATCGTTGACTAACTTGAAGAAGAAAAATTAGACTTTTGCTTGGGATGAGAGGTGTGAGCACGCATTCCTGAGTTTGAAGGAGAGGTTGATGAGTACATCAGTGTTAGTGATCCCTAGTGGAAACGATGAGTTGAAAGTATACACATATGCCTATGGTACTAGACTGGGTGTGGTGTTGATGCAAAGAGGGAAGGTTCTCGTATATGCTACTCGACAGCTAAAGCCTCACAAGAGGAAGCATCTAGCTCATGATTTAGAATTGGCGAAGATAGTATTTGCTTTGAAGATTTCAAGGCATTATCTATTAGTAGAGAGGTTTGAGCTAGGTTTGAACTATTCATTGATCATAAATCATTGAAGCACCTCCTCTCCCAGAAGGACTTTAACATTTGTCAACAACGATGGTTACAGTTCCTAGCCTCCTCCAACTTTGACATTTCCTATACGTTTGTTAAAGGAAATGTAATCACTGAAGCATTGAGTAAAAGACATGCTAGCTCGGGATCTATGTTCCTAGAGTGGATGCAGTTAAAGTATATTGCTGGTTACGATTTCAGACCTCGATGTGAGCTAGAGCTAGAGATGTTGACTAGTTTGACTATCAGATTTACTTTAATTGAGCGGATCGTTACTAGTCAAAGACATAATGCCAGACTGGCGAAGATCATTGATAAAATTGAGGATGGAGTAGAGTCTAAGGATAAGAAGAAGCACAGACTTGACCGTAATGGTTGACTCCTTAAGGATGAGAGATTGTTTGTACCTGATATTGATGGGTTAAGGGATGAGGTGCTACATGAGTGTTAACATTCGAGGTTGACTGTACATTTAGAGGCAATAAATGTACATGATATGTGGCATATATTTTATTGGAAAGGGACGAAGAAGGACATAAGGGCATTCATCTCCAAATGCATGAACTATCAGCTAGTGAAGGCTGAATAGAAAAGGCCAAGTGGATTGCTGCAACCACATGAGGTTACCGAGTGGAAATTAGAATAGATACCGATGGATTCCATTGATGGGTTACCAAGGACCAAAGTAGGATATGATAGCATTTGTGTAACGCCCGTAATTTTCGATAATTTAAATTTGTTAATTTAATAAGATTTTGTGATTTAATATTGGAAGAAATGAAAATTTGTGATTTATTAATGAAATAATAACTAAAATGAAATGTAATAATGCCAATCTAAGTTAATATCTAACAATTTGAATGAAAATTCCAATTAATTGAAATAATATAAATGTTATACTTGAATATAAATTGAATATATGAAAACCAATGTAAATATTGAATTAACTTATGAAATAATATATAATAAATGGAATTGAATAAAATTAGTGTTAGGTAAGTATTTATAACATTTGGTGGTAAATAAGAAACTTATGAATGTGATTAAGGGAAAACGATGAAAGTTATTATAAGCTACCTATTTATTTGGTCTATTAGATATAATTGGAAATCAATTCCAATCAATTCACTTAATTAGTGCAGTTAATGTAGAAAAAATTGATAGTTATAGAATGTTAATTCAATAAGATACTACCAATGGAAACTTTATGTATAATATGGCAATTGATTGAATAAAAAGAACTTTTAATCAAGTTGACCAAAGTATTGGAATTTAAATTATAATAAGTGAATTTATTACAATTAAATGTAATTAAAGATTAAGTTAATGAAAAGTAAGATGGAATTGGTAAACTACTAATGTAATAAAATATATAACAATGTTAACTATGAATGTAGAGAAATAATTGATTGAGTTGAAAGGTCAAAACCAAATTTAATAGGTTTATTGAAATTAAATTATATTAATTGGATTTAATTACGGTTGTAATTGAACATCGTAATTTGTGGAATATTTAACACGGAATTGTATGTAAACTTGTTTTAATTTATTATAAAGGTCTATGAAATCAAAAATGATAAAATGGTCGGTTATTAAATTTGAATTGAAAAAGTGATTTAATTAATTTAATATTTATTTATTTAATTAACGTGAAAATAGCCATTTTGGCCACTAACTCGGATTTCGACGAAACTAGTTTCATCGGATCCGTAACGGTGAATTATTGTAAGGTATCAAGTTTCGTAGCGATCGGACTTGTCGTTTGATCATACGGACTCGAAACGTCTGGAAATCAATTTAATTAAAATCAATTGAAATCAATTTGAAATAAGCTGATTTTAACATAACTTCTTCATACGATAGAATTAGGATTTGGAACCTGTTCCATTGAGTTTAAAAATATTGAAAACATCTATTTTGATATATGGGATTACCCATTTTTGTTCCGGAGGCGAAACGGGCTGTTCGGGTCGTTTATCGTTCAATCAAATCTTGTCCGGCCTTTCTATTTTCAGCTCTGCCTATAAATAACTTGTTATAAACCCTAATTTTTTCTTATTTCCATTTGTCTGTACGTACACTTCCTTCTCAACTCCTCATTCCAATGGAAGACAAACAAATTTCCAATTCAATTTCAAAATAAAAAATCAAATCAAAAATTAAAACTCCTCAAAATATATCAAACTATATATCGATTTGAAGCTCTCGACGAGCGCAAGTCAAATCTGCAGTCTGTTTCTCGATCTGAGTTTTTGTGTGCCCAAAATTCGAGGAATAAACCTCGGCCGTTCATCGTGTCACGATCAACTTGGCCTAATCGTCGAATCGAAGGTGCTGGGTCGTAGAGAAGGGCGAGCGATGTTCATCGGAGGGGGTTGTTTGATGAGGTGATGGTTGGATCGGCGCCTAAATTCAAACTAGGGTTTGTAATACACGGCGGCGCTGCTCGTGTTTTGGAGTTGAGCGGTGATCGTAGCGACCATGAGGGGTCGCGAGGCTGTAGGGGAGGAGCGGAGAGCTTGGCGCGGCGTCCTGATGGTTCGTAGGTGGCGCGATCGAGGGTAGCGAGGTGGCGGCGGCTTGTCTGGACTTGGTCGATATTGGGTAGGGTTTTGCAGTGCACGTGAGAGGGAGATGTTTGGGTATCGTTCTTTTTATTTTATTTTTATTTTAATTTGGATTTCAATATTCTAACGCGTATAACTTTTACATACGGCCTCGGTTTCACGCACGGTTTGATCCACTGGGATCGTATCGAAATTCCGGACATTTTGACGCTAGTTTGGACAAATTCTGAGGCTGTTTGAATTTTGGGTTTAAATTGGATTTCAATCCGATCTAAAATCAAAAGTGAGTGTTTTAACCCACCCACAACTTCTAAAATTTCTTATGTTAGTCAAATTTAATTTATGATGTGATTAGAAATTTATTTATGGCTGTTTGATATATTTTAAATCGTCATCTTAGTTAATTTGAATTTATTTGAATAAAATTATCATTTAATTTATTATTGAATGTAAATTGCTAGTTAATCACCTGTATATAATAATCTGTTAATTGTTGATTATTTATTGGTTGAATTGGATAATGATTGTAATGGATGTTTGAATTTCTTATTGGATGATTGGATGCTATAATTGATTTATATATTGTTATCACTCTGCAAGTTTCCTATGGGTTGAAATGATACATACCAAAATGATTTATAGATTAGGGAAAAATCATTATGGGTTGAATGATAGACTCGAGCGATTTTATGGATGTTATTTATTTCGGGATTGCGGTTTGAAATGATACATAACCATAAATATTAAATTGCAGAAAGAAATAATAAATATCGGTATCACTTGACCCTAGGGTAGAGAATTATATACGAACACCGGATTGGTTAAATTAAATGATTATAAAGTCCTTAATTTTCGAATTTAATTAAATGATATTTTGAAATAAAACGTGATTTATATAAATTGGATTATTATTGAAAAATCAAGTTTATGTTGAAATGTGAATTGGTCTAAAGGAATTGCTTTAAGAAATTAGGTTGAAAGTTTAAAGTTGAATTTTTAAGTATAAATGAAATTTTATCGAGTTATTGAATTTGTTTGAAATATAACTTTGAAATGTATTGAAAATTGGAATAATTTAAATTGATAGTTCAAACGTGGAATTGGAATCAATATAAAATTTAATAGCTTATTGTAGAATTTGAATTGAAGATTCGAAATTGGATTTTTTGCTGATTTGAAATTGAAATGGTCTAGATATGTTGAAATAAAATAACTAGTTAAATTGATGTTAATTTCAAACTTATATTTTTATATAAACTGTTTTAAAAATATATTACTCTAAAGATTCTAAATTTTAAGATTTTCAAATTATTAAACTAATTTAACCTATATGACTATATTAAATCATTTTAACCCATTTTAAACCATTTAATTTATTTTAAAACTAATTACCCATTTTAACTTATTTTAAATCTAATTAATCTATTTTAAAGCTATTTAATCTATTTTAATAATCTATTTTAAATCTATTTAACTATCTTAAATCAATTTAATAATATCTTTAATCTATAATTAAACTATTTTAGAGTATTTAGCTATTTGTAACTATTTAAACTATTTTATAAATTTTCAGCCTAAGTAAAGTGGATGTGTTTATATTTCAAATTCATTGATTTAAAAGAGAATACGGTTAAATGATGGTATAACCTAAACTGGGACTTAAATTACACATTTGATTTGAGTATGAAGTTTTGAAATGAGGGTTTTAAACTATTTTGAAAATATGATTTCAAAGTGAATATGGTTTCGAAAGTGATATGGTTTTGAGAATATGATATTTTGATATAAATTGTGAATTTACTTTTGAAATGTAAAAGAATCATCCGGTGTGAAATAAGCGTTTGGTTGTTAAAGAGAGCGGGATCAGATATTGTTATACTCTCTGCCAATACCGAAAACCACTTTAACAACTGTGCACGTGGTGGAGATTCCAGAAATGAAGTAGGATGGTTTGGTGAACAAAATCTGTATAAGGTATGAGTCACCCTGACTCCCGTGAGTCAGCATAGATGTGACTAAAACAGGAGCCACGCCGGGCCAAGTGAGGTCATTCCTCCGATCGAACACATTTCTTCGATACTATTCTATTGCTTTGTGATTGATTTGGTGGCCGCCCTTGATTTTGATTTGGGAGTGTGTTCCGAGGTGGGCGGTAGTAGCTGCTATGCGTTATCACCAGTCTGGATCCGCAATTGGTATATATACTCTGGCTTTGCCTCGAGTTCCGTGTTCGCATGCCTTAGAGCACCTTCTACGAGTTTGTTTTGTACCATACCTATGGAGTGCCCTCTGTGTAAACCTCTCGGAGGAGCGTACGGTACTGTATAGACTATGGGAATATATAAAATGTGTTAATGGGGATATGGGTAATGCCTTAACGCTATTTTAATACTTTTACTTTACGGTAGACATATTATAATCGCGTATTGTACTACATAGTAGATAGTTTAACGGATCCTTAAGAGATGTCAATCCCGAACATCTCTTAAGCTATTGCACTCACGTTAGACACTGGATAGGAGATGTCAAACCTCGTAAACATCTCTGACGTCGTCACACTCATATTTACCGTTGATTTAAATTACATAAGACCTTTTAGTTCTGACTCGAGTGTTTTGTCTTTTCAATTCGCTCGGGTCAGCTCGAGCATTTCAGGATTGAAGACCTCATCTCTGGAGGATGAAGACAGAGATTTGTATTACTATTATTTACTATATTATTCCACTGCACTCATGTCAAAATCACCGGTCTTTTTATTTTTCTCAGTTTTCTTACCATCACTCTTCCACTTCTTCGAACCTTTCGATGATGACGCACCACCCTAAATATTAATTGTATAAATGCATATGCACATACAACATGTACTTTATCATTTATAGTTATACACATATATCTTTATACATATGTATTTTATTTATTAATTAACTTTTAATTAATTTATTTAATTAAATAACTTTAATTAAATGTTATTAAGTTTGAAAATTCTTTTATATACATGTATACCTATGTTGTATTAAACATTTCAAGACAACATAACATATATCTTATATGTATTGTACATATATATGCATTTTAATTAATCAATCTTCTAATTAATATATTCAATTTATTAATCTTATTAATAATTATAATTTTCAAAATTTTATAACACTTATAACTTTAAATTTAACTTTTAAATTTTAATTTCAAAATAATTTTGAAAATTAGCCCAAGGTCCAATTTAAAATGGACCTTTTCTATTAGGGGCAACTTTGGGCTCACTTCATCTTTCGGGCCAGGCCGGTAGCTAAGAAGGTTAGGGTACTTGATTACCCAAACCAAGGCTAGACATTACTTTTCTAGACACTCTACTAAATTAGCTAGCTTAATTAGTTAATCTAACATTACTAATTTAAACTGCATAGGCTATTATGCTATGATACCATCGTTGGATCAGAGCCAGCACGTAGTGGGGTAAATGGGCAAATTTCAAATAAATTCCTCCATTTGGGTTTTATTGGCCAATGAAGTCTAAGTTTATTTAGATCTTATCTAAATTTGTTTTAAATAAAATCGATATTTTGTTTAATTTTAATAAAGTTTAATATTAATATTAATTTTATATTATATAAACTGATATGTGTATCATATACACATATGTTGTACATGCACGTGCAATATAAAATGATGTACATGGTTTAAAATGAATGTGTATAATTATTGAGATTTACATCGCAACGGACATCTTTGCTCCTCCGTATACATATTTTTCGTCTAATATATAATTGTATATATGTGTAAATGTTTATATATAAATATTTATTATAAAATGACAATTGTAAAACATATACATTAATATATATATATATATAACTAATATCGTTATATATTGTGAATAAATCTAATAAATTCAAATACAATAATTTAAATACATACATACATACACACACAGATATATATATATATATATATATTAATTTGTACATAAGTATGTATATATGCATACCCATATTAAAATATTAGAATTATATATATGTGTGTGTGTATGTATGTATATGATAAAATATATATACATTAAAATATGCGTGTGTGTATATATACATAAATGCATTTAGATATAAATTAATATTTATATACATAATAAATTATATACAATCAACGAGCAAAAGAATTTTTTTATTTTCATTTTTAATGTTTAAAATGTTTTTTTAATTATGATTTCCGCATAGAAATCATTTTAGAATTCAAAAATATTATTTTTGAAAATAACATTAAAGATGTATAGAATTTTGTTAAATAAATTTTGCATACTTTATATTTTTAATGGATATATAAGTATCGTAAAACATAGGTTTTAAACTTAAATAGAGTGTGTGTGTGTATATATATATTATATATATATATTCAGTTAATTTTTTTAAACTCGAAAAATGTTTTGAAAAATGTATCAATAAAATTTATATGTATTTCAAAAAAATATGTATCATGTATATGCTTTTTAACTAAACTAGTGTTAAATAATGTTTATCTTTTAATTTCGAAGATCAAAATAAATATACTATATTTTTTTACTTGCTATTGAATGAAATATGTACACATATATTTACAAAATATATTTTTCCAAATATATAACCAAACACATTCATCCAGTGTTGACAACAATAACATATAGGGATTCGTTATATATTCAATAACTATTCAATCACATATATGACATAATAAACATTATATACATTAACATATGATATTAAATGGATATTACCTTTTCACCAAAGTATAATTGATATACGTCGAAACTTTGAACCGATTACTCCTTGAATTAAGTCTTGAATCCAGAAAGCATTGCCAGATTGAATGCAGCTGCCGGTTGTGTCTGAATCTTACTTTAATTTGTGTTTTAGAGACTTGGAATTTGAGGAGATGGGAGCTATATTGACCGGTCTTTTCTAGTGTTAATGGAACAAGCGAGTTAAGTGCAAATGTGAGGGTTAGAGGTATTTAAATAAAGGAGATTCCAAGGAGTAAAAATAAGGATCTGGATCCCGTTTCTTCTCTTACTGATTCTCCCTTTTTGAAGTCAGAATCCTACGTCCATTAGCCATCATACGATTGGCCTCGTAAGCATCCCTATCGCCAGCTATAATAATCCTCTTTATGGGCCTCAAAGTCGCTTTAAGCCCAATTAGTAATTAACACATTTAAATCAAATTCAAATATATATTGATATCGTATATCGATAACTGTATTTATAACTATTATATACACACTATTTAATGTTGATCAACACAAATAAAATAAAATTTTATGATTCATATTTCATAAATATTAATTAATTTATAACAATTACAATTAACTAAATCAGGTGGCAATAGGAGTATTCAATGTTTCGGTTGTGTGACTCTTCGGTGTAAATTTGATTAACGATTAATATTGAACAATTTGAATACTAACGTTCACATGTCACTTAGCGGATGGTGTGATGTTATGGCCAAATTTATTATTTACATGGCTTTGGTAAAATCCAATTTTACTTTATTAAGCATTACCCGGTAGTGACAATTATTTACACCAATTCTCTTTGTCAAAACTATATCACATTAGGACTTATGGAATTTGGTAGTGGTAAAAATTCCAGTATCTTCCATATTCAAATTTACAATCCAACACAAAATCCATCATTCAATAATAACAATTATTATTAATCGAACTACTATGGCCAGAAATTTTGACGTTGAGTTGACTTCTGTTGACCATGATACTAACCTCATATAATTGAGGAGATGAATCTTCTTTTGAATAGTGTTTCTCTTCCAATAATTCCACTTGATCCAACTATAGTCATTCGATGGACATAGTGCCACGATTTAACTATAATCAAAGCAGAGCTTTCATATCAAAGATCAATAGTATTCTTAAGTCAAGAGAAATGTGTAATATTGTCACATCGATATTTTCTGTTTGACTTTAGTTATATTAACCTACAAAAAACTATCGAGTAAGTCATTCTATAGTTATCCAATAACTATTAGCATATAACACCTTGGTGCACACAATAGTTATGAGTAATACACTGCCCAACATTTGGAGAGCGTTACGTACTCTAGTCTCAAACAGATGCATCGATATCTAGTGTCGATACATCTTTACTAGGAATATTTAAAATGACGTGCTTATTGTATTGTGAATAAATACTCATGATTACAACTATTTTTATTTACTATCACAAACATACCATTTATGGATTTTATATTAAATATACTTAAATTAAATAATTAATTAATTATAACATATTATGACAAGCATATAACTGTCACGTACCGAAATTTTCGACTTTCGAAAATTCGACATCGATACTCACTTTATCGACTGCCGAGCAATCGAGTGCCGGAAACTCCAATAGTGAGGGTTTTAAATAGAAGAAAAAGGCAGAAGAAGAAGAAGATAGAAGAAAAAGAGAAGAAAGAAGAACAACAGAACAACATCAGAACAGAAAACAATATCAGAATCTTACACATCGCAGCGGAACAATATACAATAGATAATTACTAGTCTTTTAAAACAAAGAACTATATCAGTTTATACATACATCAATCATCAGAGTCAATATACAACAATGGACAGTTATATAACTTGTCCTCATACAGAATACACAGCGGAATAAATACTATCAGATACAAATACTACGTCTCGTCATCCAGCTTATCTCCAAAGCTCCAGAATATCCTGATAACATAACTCTAGGCTGCCCGTGTGGAAAATTTGTGGGCACCCAGAGTTTAGAAGGGAACAATAAACTCCGAGTCAGTCATGGTGACTGGTGTGAGATCGTAAAACAGTTATTTTTCACAAAGAAAATAAAACAAATTCGCAATGCTTTTGGAAAATGAAACTACCATAAGACCTCCCGCCACACACACAATGCAAATGCAGAATTGGAGGAGATTTCTTCTTATGATAGTCAAAGATGCTTACTACGCAAAATCAAATCTTTTTGATATTATTATTAGTGCATAGTGTAGAAAACATTTCGAAAGTATAATATAAATCTTAGCCAGCATAGACATTCCGAACTATGCCTACTATAGCTACCATCCAAACAGTGGTGACCACCATAAGTGAATGGCAGGTTCTACAACTAAAACCGTACAAGGCTCGTATTGTTTCTTTGGATTTCCAACAAATGATCAGGCTAAGGAACTTCCTATCCACGATGGGTACGTCCCTGGAATAGACGACCCGAGAAATAACCTAACATTACGGTTAGATCTCTGCCAACACAAGGCCGGGTTACCTCTGCAAAAGTAGGTAACTACTGACACGCGTATGCCATCCCCCGATCGTAACCGATCTTCCCGAGGATCCCCGATTTCCAACAACCACAAAGAAATAAATTTGCAGCAACCACATAGGTTAAGTATCTGGGCTCCATACCATGATACCACCTCTATCCAGAAGGAATGACATACACTAAGGGGCGCTACTCCCTAGAACCTTGCTGCATCCTTCCTGTTTTGACCATTTCCGGGGTGTGAGGCTCGACGAAGTCTCGTCCACAAAGCTACGCTTCTCAAAAAGCCATGCTTCGGGTCAAACAAATGATCAACCTATGATCACAAAGATATAAGATCAAACAAATGATCATATCGCAGATGATCAAACACTGATCATTTCATAGCAACACTCAGTATGCCACGTTACCAAATTGGGAGTATATCGCTGATAAATTTCAACTACATAACCTCTGAGCTCGTACGTCTCAGAGAAGGGTGTTAAGCTAAGAGAATAAATTCTCCGCCACCAACAGAAATGTATTTGAAAGAAATTAGCTTTATATCTCAATTTGTAACGTCAGACACACAATCCATACAAGTCTGTTCCGGGGTCGAACAGAACCGAAGGCACTTCTCACGAAGCCCTTGCACATCCGGATAATTTTCTAATCAGGTCCGGACTTCCCGTCACTAAGGGTGATAAAATCTCTAAATCGGAGATCAGCCGATGTAGAGTAACTCGACGGTAATCCTTCCGTTTTCAAAAATATCGGGTCTTCAACACCGGTCTTCGAATGCAATTCATATCGACGTATCACATATTCGGAATGGGTTATACGACCCCATGGTCCTTTCCCGGTTAACCCGAATAGTGAGCGCTTATTTAAAAACAAGTGTGGCATTCAAATTCACCCAATTCACAACAAATACCCATTCAAGGTAATTATTGATAGTCGGTTATTTAACTATCAATAAAGATGCGCAACATCATCAGATTCCAAATAATTTTCCCAAATTATTTTATCTTCCAAAATATCTTTTACTAGATATAAAATTTCCACACTTAATCATTTGAAAACAATTTTCAAATCAATTTCCACATTTCATTTTATCTTTGAAGATAAAATCTCAAAACAGTTCATTTCATATTGGAAAAGCATTTCTATACTTATTTAAAAATAAGTAATTCACAAATCATTTATTTTCAACATTTGAAAATATTCAATATACTTAAATCAAATTTAAGTATAAATTCATTCTTTCAGGAAATCATTAATTTTAACATCTATTTGAGTCAAAACGAATGTTGCGTAAAACATCGTTACGACGACTCGAAATCAATAGTATAGGGATTCGGAATTAAGATAGATATATAAATCCCAATACTATATAAAACATTTCCTTTTGGAAATTATTTACTATAACAACAGTGTTATAGTCCACCATTTCCTTATATTTCTCGAAAACGTCTATTTCAACAATGAATGTTGTAATCTATGTATTCGATACTTAACACGTTTTAAAACATCTTTTAAAACAATTAACTTCATTTTATAATATCGCTTTCCCAAAACCATATCCATTTTACATAAAAATATATTCACTGTCCAAAATCGTGAATATACTTCACTAACCACATTTCAATCTTTTCTACACATTTATTTCAAGAATTCACTATCCAAAATCGTGGAAAAAATTCCCTTAATAACCTTCTATATTAAATTCATAAAATTTGATTGATTTTCGAATTTATAAAACAACGTTTATAAATTCCAGTTCTATTTTGTAACAACTTCAACTTAATAAATCCCCTTTATTAACAATTCGATTCATAACTCAAATCTTATACCAACAATCCATATTATAAGTTAAATACTTATAATTCCTTTATCTTACAAAATCATTTCCATTTATAAGTTCACAATTTATAAATTCCATTTATTTATAGATTCTTAAAAATTCATTTTAACGCTTATAAAAACTTGTTTTATAATACCAACATTTTAAAGTTTAAAATATCAATCTTGTTACATCTTTTACATACATCGTTTTTAATAATTCAAAAATTCCAATTAAAACCATTTTATAAATTTCTTGACTATTTATTTCGAAAGAAATTACCTTTTGGTTATAATTCACAAATCTTAACTTTTATAACTTTAAAGTTTTAACGTTTACTTATTTAAAATAAATCACTTCAAAAATTTAAAAAAAACGTATATTTTCAAATAATCACTTTAAAAATCCTTTTAAATTAAAAGTCGTTATTTTTAAAACTTAAATCCGATGATGCAATAGCACCAATTAGTCAATCACAACATCAAACATCATATATCAACATATGATAACAGAATATACATCAATATCTGTAAATAAATAAATACTGGTGAGAAATCCAGTTGGATCCCTCCAACCTGTTTCCCTGCATCCACAGACGTTAGCACAATACCAATTCCACTTCGAGGTGGAATATCGCGGTATATGGGTTTTATAAAAATATCCGCTTACTAACGGCGCAATAGGGTCTCATCCGCTATACGAGGCGGGAATCAATCAATCCAATATATACATATGCCAATATGTATATATTGCTATATATATAGATATATCCTACTATATCTAATATCACATCCAAATAGCAATCAAACAGTCAATAAATAACTGCAATATCAATTTCATTTGAGTGAGAAGATCTCACCTTAGCTTTTTTATTTTGCAATCCATTTTCCATTCCAGATTGATTTTCTTGATTTATAACCTTGTATAAATAATTTACACAATCTATTAATATTCGATATAAATCGAATAATAAATTTTCTTTTCAATAGATTTATTAAACTAAGTATTTCAATTTCAAACTAACTTCCTTGTTTCCTTAAATTAAATCTCATTTACAAATATATATTTCAAACATTTTTCTTATATAAATTTCTTTTAAATGATTTTCCTTTTAAACTACATATATATTTTATACCTGCATACATATATATTTAATATTATTTTTTTTTACAAACTTCCTTTTTAAATAAATTAAACCAAGCAGTGATAAAAATTTTCTTAAACTGGTAATTTGATTTTAACCAAAAAATTTCCCTTTTAAAATATTTATACAAAAATTAAAATAAATATACTATTATACCTCACTGCCTTCGAACTGCAGACTTCCTCAACGATCGCGACATCGCCAGAAATGCTTCACCCCCATCCAGCGAGCATCGCGACGAGCACGCGAATCAGCTCGCGCACGCGACTTCCCACAGCTCCGACCAACGCGACACCAGACTTCGACATGCCTTCCCCGAGTCGCCATAGACTGGCGATCGAATTCTCCTTGCGCACGCGAGCGCCGCTCGCTCCATCACGAATTCCCACCACTTCGAGAAACCCGTCAAATCCCACCTCCACCATCGATGCCGCGCCTCGTTGGCGAACCTCGAAACCCCCTCCCTTTTCCCGAATCGCCGCCTCCATCGCTGTAAGCCTCGCGTCGCAGTCGCCATTTCCTTGAACTCGATTCGAGTGCGACTCGAACTCGAACGAACTTCCCCAGGTTGTAATCGATCTCCTCTCGTATGCTAGAACGTGATTTTTGTTTTGAACGAGAGAAGGGATACGCGATCTTCTTTTTAACAGAGGCCATTATTTAATTTATGAAGAGGGCTCGCGAATTTAAATTGAACGAATTAAATGTTCTCTGAAATTTTGAGGAGCTCGGCCATTACTTTTATTTTTGAACGAGAGTACTTTCTTCCTTTGGTTTTGATTTCTCGTGCCAGTTAAAAGATGAAGGGGAAAAGAAAAGGAATGGTACGAAGGAGACAAGAGAACATGTTTTAACAGGGAATAGGTCTGCAAGAAAAAAGTAGGGTGGCTGATGTTGACCAAAAATTTAAATTTTAAATTTAAATTGAATTTGATTTAAGTTCAACGCGTTTACTCTCCGTACGGTTACATAACAACTCCGATAATTACGAAATTTGGAATCCGATAATAATTCGATATTACGAACCCAATGGGACTGGTTTCGTCAAATTCCGAGACTGTGCCTCGGACGGCTATTTTTAAAATTCGATTTGAACGATTAAATTTCAAAACTGAACAAACCATTTTTCAAATTCGATTCTGAAGCTTCTGTTATCTTCAGTAATATCAATATGAATTTTAAAAGCTTTCGAAATATTTTTCTTCAGCTTAAAAATGAAGATTCAAATTTTTATTCAACTATCAACAGATTAAATTCTATAATTTAATCGCCAAATTCAGAGTTATATCGGGGATTCAAATTAAATCATTGTTCAAATATTTAAAATTAATTAAATATTCTCAATTAAATTTGTTCAAAATCCCGGGTCGTTACAATAACGGAAAGAAAACACCTTTTATTCCAATGAGAATTGATTACAAAGTTAATAATTTACAGTAAATTACAGAATCATCCTTACGTTATACCCCTAACTCTATCAATAGAGAAACAAGTTTTCATGATTTTGGCTTGATTTTCATTATATAATGATTGGATTGTGTATATTATGTTTGTTTTTTGTTTATATTGTTGATATGATATTTGTTCGGTAATTTTGTTGTGTTTTGTTTCTTAGGTAGGACATAGGGTATCGATATGAACTTTGGAGACCCAATCGATTTTAGAGCATTTGGAGTTGAATCGGTGGAAATGAATTGCATAGGGAGTTAAGGCATTTGGAGTGTAACGATCGCCCTTTTCAACCCCCGAATGTCGACACTAATACATATAACAACACCTTTTAAGACCAATTAAATCACCGGATTGGTTTTTCGCTCAAAAATGCAAACCATCTAGTAAGTATATATTGCGATATAATAGATAATGTCTAGGGTGTAGAATACAAGTAAGAAATAGCTGTGGTGTATGTACGCCACAACAATATTAGGTATACAACCAAAATTGCTAAGGCGTGTTCGCATAATTATGTAGGATTTCCATGGAGGTACCCTCGGTACATCGAGAACGGTCCTTCTGCAAAAGGATCAGAGATATACTTTTGAGTAGTGTACATCTCTAGGGAATGTGCCATAAGAAATACATAGCTGGCCCACGCCTCGCCACGTGGAACTAAGTACAGCTCTCCCTCATGTATATCCATAAGCAACACTAGAATGGAGTACCCTGCACCCTTAGGTTAGCCAAACCCCTTGGCTATACATCTTATCTCTGGTTTCTGTCATTACCAATGGTGAAGTCACATTCAACATCCCAACACACGAGCCATAATCACTCGATCATAACATGAATCACCAAATGGATTCTAACATCTCGAACACAGAAATTTCCATATGGATTCGAGGATATTTAACAAATCACATATCTCCACATTGATTCTAGCATCTTGAACAGATCACAAACCTCTTTCAAAGCATAGATCACATATATGGTTTTGAAGTGGTTACAGTTTCAAGTCTTCTCATATAAGTACACTCCCTCATTTACTGGGCCTTCAAAACTAATCGATAGAATTCGATCAACTCAACCTTGGTTCTTTCAGAAATAAACAAACAATACGTAAGGATATAGATCATCTCCTATCCGAACGAATTTTCTTATCATTTGTCCTAGAAGACAAAGATGAGTTTATATGTAGGTTATATCGTCACCGAGTGAATAACTGTATCATATAATCCTCATATTTCTTTTAAATATTTCCTAATTTAATGTGATCAAATTCAACAACAATGAGAATGGTCGCATATGGAAGCCAAGTCTTGTATACTTATCATGTTTCCAAACTTCTTAACTTCCGCTATCCCTTGATTAAGAGTGAAGCCTAGTAGGTTAGAGCACTATTGCTTCTATACCCTAGTTGAATCATCATTCTTAACTTTCACAGATAGAACAAGTCTACTTCATAAGCTTTAGTACTAAGTACACGACTAAATACTTTCCATAGACAAGTAAACAAACAAAGCACGATTAATTCACACAAAGCACGATTAAGTCACATCAAAGGCTTCTATTCTCCTTTTTATTTAATTAATCCTTTATTAATTAAACCTCTTATAATAGAAAAAATCCTTTTATCTAATAAAATATAACGAACCGACTTTTCGACCCTCGAAAATCGACACTTATCACATGCCGAAACATTCAAGTGCCAAAAATATCGATTTGTTAGGGTAAAAGAAGAAGGTGGAAGATAGAAGAAAACTAAACAACACAAAATCTCACAATGTAGGGAATAATATATAATACAACAATGATCTTTACCAAAAGGAAACATCTTTATCCATATATACAACATCAGAGTACACTAGACTTATCCTAAATTGGACAGTTATAGAAACATGTCCTTACATTGACAAACATACAGACTCTATAATACAACAAAAGAAAAATATACGTGAATACATCTTGACCATCCAGCTCCTCTCCGTCTCCAAAGTATCCAGCTAAACCTGGGAAAACATGCTCGGTTTGACCCGAGCATTACATGGAATAACGCCCGGGTCAGTCTGGTAAACCAGCATGAGTAAAACTCGATAACAAGTAACAACCAAACTGATTTCTACGTTTGAAAACTTTTTAAACAAAGGGTATCTCGTAGGACTATACCTCAAATAAAACAGATGGGTTTTTACCTTACGATAACCAAAAGATTTTATATCAAAATCCAGTGATATTATCATAGTGTCTAGGTTTAAATTGAATAGATAAAATAGCTGAAATGCTTGCATCTCACATTCCAACATACTAGGCTCTACAATCGAAAACGTAAGGCACGTATTGGAGAATGGATTCCAACTAATTACTCGGCTACTGAGGTACTGCCCGCTACAGTACACCTCTAGAAAAATGTACCGAGGTTGTAACTAACGATCCTAGCCAACATAGAACCGGCCTACCCCTTGCTGGATAGTACCGAATATATCATCACCCCGGTTGCTTTGCAATCTTTAACCGAGCGCTCCCACGTACATGAATTCATTAATGATTGTGTATATATCTAGAAGGGTGATGATATACCCTAATGGGTGCGACCCATATAGCTCTGCTGCATATCCCCTGTTTTAGTCATTCTCGGTTGATGAGGCTTGAGACTACGTTTTACCTTTCTGAATAGCCATCCATCAATGCTAAAACTGCCCTCTAGGCGTAAATGCAATGGCACCATTCATCCATACAAGTTCGTTCTAGGTTTGAACGAAACCGAAGGCACTAACTCTACTACATCCATTTTGGAATCACCCTCAGGATTAGTAGTAGTAGCCCATGCACTTCAAAGAGCACCATCTTCAATCATCATCAAGATGTCTTCCACTCGAACGTACATGTTGGTTCAGAGTGGTTTTCGGATATAAATCCGATCCTGGTCTCTCCGTATTAACAACCGATAATTTCCGGTTGACTCATTCTCTGTTCTTTCGGAAGTAAGTTTTCGAGTACTCATCGGGGAAGTCGAATTTACATTCATACTTCCTAAGTCAAATTGGGTCAAACTTTATAGTCGGATATTTAACTATCAAATAAACAAACAACAACCAGTTCCATTTGAGATTTATTTATCCATAGCAACCACTAAGCCTCAAAACATATCTTTGTTTAATAAATCTGTTTCAAAAACATTCATATACTTACCTTTTAACATAAGTATATTCACAAAACATTTTTAAGATTTTCCATTACCAAATCACTAAAAAGGATTTAACTACATTATTTAAATAGGAGAAAAGAATAACTCTAAGCACTATTCCTTCGGTGTAAAGTGTGGAACGGATGTTCCATAAAATATATTTTTTAAAAGGTCAGCCTCTAGAAACCCAAACCTAAATTTCCTATTGTAATTATCTTCAATTAATCCTTTTATAAATTTCCCTTATCCATGAAATCCTTTTTGCTTTAACCCAAACCCGTTTACAAAACATTTATCGACTTCCATACTCATTTATGAAACTTTTTATAATTATTCAAACCTGGTTATATAACTTCTTTATAAACTTTCAAACCTTGCATAAAACTTCCCTTCATAGACATCCAAACCCATTTATAAAATCTTTCTATAAACATTCAAAACTATTCTAAAACTCCTTTTATGAATACCCCAAAATTATTCATAAAATTCCTTATATAATATTCAAAACAATTGTCAAATAATTCTTCAAATATCTTGTTCAAAATAGAATAACCTTGAAGACCATTTTAAAAGAAAATGAAATATTAACTTTCCAAAGCCAAACTGAGGCTTAATGACTATAATGGATCATTAAATTTGGGTTTACTTATCCAAGTTATATCATGGGTATTGCCTAACATCGGATATGTAAAGGATTCACACATAACATACAATCAATCATAGGTAGATGTCCAAGCTACAAATATAGATACATCCATTATCGGTGAGAAAGGTACATATAGAAGTATATTCTATATGCTTAAGTTACCATGACCCGCTTATTGAAATTAACTTCCTTATGCCTATCACGTTACCAATTCGGCATTTATGCTAAACACAAGTCAACCTACTTCCCATAAAACGTGTCAACATTTTATAATCACAATTTTAATTCATTTGGCTACTTAATGGTCCAGACGAGGGATCCTTTGATTTAAAATCAATTAACCTTAAAAAGAAAATTGATTTAAAACATAACCGATTGGATTTAGAACAACATTTGAAAAGATTAAAGTATATTCAATTGGCTTAACCCTAATTAATTAAAAATTAATTTAATAATCACTTAATTAATTAATAATCAATCAATTAATTAACTTAATTAAATAATAATTAACTATAACGATCCAGAATTCCAGTCATTCTAAATTGGAATATTTAATCGATTTTAAATATTGAAAAGTTAATTTTATAAGTTGAATAACTTACATTTCAAATATAGTGATTTATTTGGATAATTAAATTGTTAAATTTAATATTTGAAATTGTTTAAATAATTGAATCTTGAATTTAAAATGAATGAAAATGATTTATAAAGTTGATTTAAATTCTATTTAAATTAGAATGGAGTTAGTGAATTTTTTAAATTTGATTTAAAAGCGATTAAACAGAAATTTGAAATTACTTGATTTAATTAACTTGTAAAAATAGTCATTTTCGGCACTGTCTCAGATTTCGACGAAACTAGTTTCATTGGATCCATAATAGTGAATTATTATACGCCGTCAAATTTCATGTCGATTGGACGTATCGTTTGACCGTGCGAGCTTGTAGAAATTAATTAAAGATATTTTAATTAAAATAACTCGATTTTGAAAAGCTATATTCTGTATATTATGGAATTGGCTTCCAATACATATTCCATTAAGTTTGGAATATGGGTATAACATATAAAACGCCAGGCGGCACGCTTCGTTTGGAGTTCATAATTTTCACGGATAATAGTGCCAAGCGATATTTTCTATAAATAACCCTCAACTCTTCTCATTTGCAAACCCTAATTCTCAACCACCGTATAAAAAGAAAACTATTTGATGGCCATCGTTAATCGGAGCTGCTAGAGGCAAAATTAGCCAACGATTTCAACTAGAGAAATGTAGAGCATGATCATACGAAGCTAGCGTATGATTGGATCAACGAATCGTCGACCGAGGCGGCATAAAATCGCTCGCGTTCGAGAACGGTAAAATGGGTTTCAAAGATTGTTTTTGTGCGTATGCGTGCTGATGTAAGTCTTGCGCTAGTGGTCGTTGGGTGGAGGTGTGGTCGCGGCAAGGGGGTTCGGCTGGCGAGCGACGTACGGTGGTGGCGCGACTGGCAATATTCGAACCCGTGCGTGTTTAAAAAACCAAAAAAGAGGATGCGCGCCGGGAGATGTTCTCGGCCTGGAGGGTAACGATGATCAGGTTTAGTTTAAATAAAAGCTAATTTAAATTTATTTAGTTAATTATATGCTAATTATATCGTTATGGTAATTAATTCATATCTTTCTCATACGAGATCCGTTTCAAGCGCGACAAGTTGCGTTGCGTTCGTATGAGAAAGAACTATGCTATGGATTTGGATTGGACGAATTCAGAGTGAGTAGGAATTTTGAGTTAAACTGAACGACCGTTCAATTTTATTTCAAAATGGAGCACTTTGGCGATTTCTGGATTTTTTTGAGTAAACTCACCTCTGTGGCCTGCTTATATTTTTATATAAGTGGGAATAATTTAATTATGCGGTTTATGCTTGTTTGGATGATATATTATATTTATCAGTTGGTTTGGATATATTCCCGCCTATTGGAGCGGATGAGACATTATACGTTTCCGTGTATGAGCAGATGATCCTTTGTATATGAATCTGTAATGACCCGTAAATTTTAATGGTTTTATTTATTTAATTTTGTGAAATTTTAAATAATAAAATTTTGGAATAAAAAGTTAATATTGGGATTACGTCCAATTAAACATAGCGAATGGTAAATTTTCATTAGATAATATTGAAGTTTATTTTCTTGTGTAATTTTATTTCAATTTAAATCAGTTAATGACAGTTGAATTTAAAAGTGTTTCGAAACCTAAATATGTCAACATGAGAAAATTTATTTAGAACACTCTGAATAAGACTGCGTAATTCGTTTCGCAAATTTCGGACGTTTCTAGCTCTGTTTGGATTTTTCCGTACGGAATAGCAGCGTTTATCGGTACCGGTTATCAACTTTTGATAGAATGATCGTACCACTGTTATCTATATACCGTTCTGATCGTCTCATCGTGCTGATCTCTATGGTATATTCTCTTCTATGTTTCGAAGTTTGGTACACCGCGGAATCCGCGAAACGAGATATAATATCAGTTTCGTATTTGAGTTTTTGCATTTCGGGTGACCACTCATTATCCATCGGGTTGAGCTTGATAACCTCTAGCCTGTTATTCCATAATTTATTATTTAACGTTTGCCATTCCACCCATTTTATAGTGGCTGGTTTCAAAATAAATTTTGTTGGTTTACATATATCGATTCGCATGTTAAAACCTGCTCATCTTCTACGTTTAATAAAAGCCTGCGTTTGCCTCTTCATTTCTTGCTTGAGGTTAATCTTCCGTTCATCCATCTATCTTCCAGGCTCCAGATTGACTTTGCTATTTTTTTTCTTTTCTGTTCCTTCCCACCTCCGCGTGAAGATCTCTCCACCTTACCGATTTCCTCTTCTATGCTGTGCATGTGTGCATGCACAGTTTCAACCGAGCCACCAACTGCCCAGACCTGCCGACCTGTTACCAGACCTCCTCCTCACCACCGAGTGTTCTATCTTCTCTCATGTATATATTTATTTATGTTTCACAAAATTGTTGTTTGCCAAGGTTTTGCTGTTCGATATATATAATACTTGATTTCGTTTACTATTTCTATCCATAGGTTCGTTTCTATATATCTCGTATACATATGTTTTATATTATAATAGATACTTATATATATGTTAGATCTGTTAAATTGTTAAAATTGAAAATTGTTTGTGAAAAAGCTTGTTATGTATAAAATTTTAAAATCAGTGGTCTTATTGTTTTATATTGTATAAATAGGGTTTCTAAAGTCTGTTATATTTGAAGCTGTATGTTTAATAATATATATGTCTGCTAAATTTTAATATAGTAATACATACATATTTGTTTTTACGTCGGTCTGGTTGGTGGATGAGCATATGTTTGCTTACAGTATAACTATCTATATATTTGTATGATTTTTATATGAATTTTTGATTTAAATATATATTATGTATTTTAAATATATGAGTTTAAACTTGATAACGATTTAAACATATATTGATGTTGATCTGGATATATGTATATGTTAGTTACAGTAGTCTTAAGTTGCTGTGTTATATATATGCCTATGGTAT
The DNA here is from genome assembly GCA_030737815.1 of Allium fistulosum. Lineage (NCBI taxonomy): Eukaryota > Viridiplantae > Streptophyta > Magnoliopsida > Asparagales > Amaryllidaceae > Allium > Allium fistulosum. Next base: position 97,237,093 of record CM060906.1, on the reverse strand, counting down.
TATATATATAAAAAATTTCGCCTTTGATTTGTATAAGTATATTCTGGTTTTAGTTTATATGTAAACTTTGTTTCATATATATGGTTGGATTTTGTTTTAATTACAGTTAAGTTATTGATTTGAAATATATATATGTTACTTTAAATATATGTTGAATTTTATGTGCTAAATTAAAACAATAATTTTGAATATATATATTTAAATTTAAAAATGTGTTGAATATAAGATATGATTTATGTACATAGTTATATATAGTTATATATATATATATCCACTTATACCGATTATCTTCATCGGTCCAATTCTGATTAGATTTCGTCAATCCCTATTTATCAGCTTTGTCCATCGAACTCATCTCCATCGTGCTTTGCTTCGAAATTCGTGCTTTGTCGCTTTTTTGGAGTTTAGTGGTGTATCTCTTGTTTGTTATCTCCAGCTTTAAAAGGTGAGTTTTTATCACTCTAGACATATATACTTATATTATTTTGAGACAAGTGCGTCTGTAAAAATCGATATGTTATTCATATATGCCTGTGATACGTTATATGATGTTAAATACTGCTTATATATTTGTTACATCACCTGATATGATATTATTTGCTATACTGTTCATTTTATTTACTGTATCTCACACTACAAGTTCCCGATCACTATGGGTTGAAATGATGCATACCCGAACAGACATTAGAATAAGGAAAAATCATTATGAGCTGAAATGATAAGCTCGAGTGATTTTTATTGTATATGATTTACTTGGGATTGCGGGTTTGAAATGATAGAACCTGGATTTTTCTTTTTAAATTACGGATTGCAATGATACATATACGTATCACTTGACCTAGGTTAGAAAATATTATACAGGCCCATGGATATATTTTTAATAATATTTTCCTAAAAATTTATTAAGTATTTTTAGATAATATTTTCCTAAAAGATTTCTAAGTATTTTGAGTTTTATAAATATATGAAATTAAACTTAAATTTGATTTAAGGCTTTAAATTATAAAGGTGTATTGTTTTCTGTAGGTTAAATTTTTATAGGTTAATAATTGGTTTTAAATGGAATTTAAAGGATTTTATTTTGATAAATAACTTAATAATTAAATTGGATTTAATATGGAATCTTAAACCTAACCTAGTAATTTTAATAAAGGTTATTTCCCGGATGAATATGTTTTGTATAATGAATAATGTATTTTGAATTGATAAAAATGAAATACAGTTTAATTTGGCATTTTGTAGTAAAATTTATTAATTTGAAACCATAGTTAATTGATGTCTAAATGAATAAGATTTATAAAGGGAATTTAATGGTGATATTAACTATGATAAAATACTTTATTTATGAGATGGAAAGGTTTGGAAATTGGATAATTATGATTTAAATGAGAAAATGTAATTTAAGAATATGACTTAAACTTGATAATTGGAAATTTGGTTTTAAACGAAATTGTTAAGTTAAGTAAATAAAATGGGAATTTAGTTTTATTTATGAAATGGGTATTTTAAAATTCGGTAATAATTTGTTTATTAAAATGAAAAGTTAAGTAAATAATGTACTTCTGACTTAACAAATGAATTGCAGTTTAATTTGGATATTTTATTTATAATATTTTTATATAGAGATTTTTGGATATTTTATAAAGGATTTTTAAAATTGATATTTTATAAATAAAGAAATAGATTTATAATCGGAGTTTATTAATATTTTTTAAATGGATTTGAAAAGTACTTGGTAAATGGATTTATGAATAGATTTTATAAATAACTTAGATTTATAAAGAAATATTTTATAAATAAATTAGATTTATAAAGAAATGGATCTATAAATGGATTTTGATAGTAAATGAGTTTAATAAAAGAATGCTTTATAAATAGAATTTTATAAATAAAGTGATTTTATAAAATAGAAGTTTTATAAAATAGAAAGAAGATTTATAAACATAGTTTTTATAAATATGGAAATGATTTATGTTGAGATTTAAATATGGATTTTTATTTAAAGGAAATATATTCAAGTTTTTAAGAGTTAAAACAATTTTTCAAAGGATTGAAAATAATGTTTTTAATGAAGTTTATGGCTTTGAAAAGTAAATTATCGTTTTAAAGTAAAGTTTTAGGAAGTAATAATTCCAAATGGAATTTAATAGTTTGAAAAATTACTTAAAATGTGATATGTATCGAAAACATAAATTTCAACAATTATTGTTGAAATAAACGTTTTTGGGAAAGTATGGAAGGCATGGACAATAACACTATTGTTATAGTAAATGATTTCCGAAAGGAAATGTTTTATGTAGTATATGAGATATATATATATATATATATAATTAATTAATCGAATCCCTATACTAATGGTTTGTGTTGTCGTAACGATGTTTTACACAACATTCGTTTGGACCCAATAAAGCGTGCTTTGGAAAATATGAAGCTTTCCTTAAATGATTTTTAAATTATTATGAATATAAGTATATGGAGATATTTTCTAAGAGTCGAAAATGAAATGGTTTGTGAATATACTTATACCGTTGATATAAGTATGTGAAAATGTTTTCCAATATCAAAGGTTTGAAATGGTTTTGAAGATATATCTTTCTAAAGATAATTTGAAGTAATTATTTGGAAATTGATTTAATTAATAAAAAATTAATTAAATGGCATAGTGACTGCTTATGTGCTAGATATTGTTTGTTGCTTTCATAGTTAAATAACTAACTATCAAATTTGGCCTCTTTTTATCGTGGTTGGTTCGGAGAGACCGGGGTCGGATTTATCTGAGAATCACTTCGGACCAACGTATATGCATTTGAAAGTGCAGGTTTATGATTATGATTTTGAAGACGGAAATCTTCATGATGTAGGGCTACATTACACTAGTCCCTCGAGCTAAAATTTACTATATCATATATTTATGGTGGCAGTAGTGCTTTATTATGAAAATCCACGATATGCAAGGACTTCTCGCTACTAGTCCTAGGGGTAATTCCCGACAGGATGTGGTAGGAGAGTGCCTTCAGTTTGTCATGTTCTTGGACAACTTATATGGAAGAATGCCTGATATTGCATTTCTGAGATCACATCGTTGACTTTTAGAAACGTACATCTGTTTGGTGGCGGAGAAGGCAACTTCTCTTAGCTTAACACCCTTCTCTGAGACGTATGAGCTCGGAGGTTGTATGTTCATAAAAGTAAATAGTGATCGAAGGAATGGAAATGTGCCAGTGAAAGTGAAATGTGCTTTGTGAAAGGTAATCGTTACCTTATGTCACATCACCCGGAAATGACAGAAACAGGGTAGAAGCGGCAAGGCTATATGGGTCACTCCTATAAGGATATGGTCATCACCTTTCTTGATTACTCTCTATATGTCAAGTATGTTGTTTATGCTATGGCCATGGATAGGTTGGGAACGATCGGGGTGATGTCATATTCGGTACTATCCAACGAAGGGGTAGGTCAGTTCCGTGTTGGGTTAGGAGTTCAGTATCTGGACACTAGGTACATTTTTTTAGAGGTGTATTGTACGGAAGATATTCCCTTACCTTGTCATTTGTATGGAATCCATTTTCCAATACGTTCCTGCCAGTTTGTTTGTAAACTTATTACGCCATCAAATTTAACCAATGTAACAAATTTCGGCTATAATTAATATTATTTGTATACTAGACACTAGTATAATATCAGATGATTTGATATGAAATGTTTTAGTTACCATAAGGTAAAAACCCGTCTGTGTTTATGTGCGGCGTGGTCTTACGAGATACTTTTATTGGATAAAGAAAAGTTTTATAACTTTAAAATCAATTTGGGATGTGTTTTTCTCACGCTGGTTTACCAGACTGATCGGGGCGTTCTTCCTTTTCAATGCTCACGCAGACTGAGAATATTTACAGATTTAGTTTTGGATGCTTTGGAGCTTCAGCAGACTAGCTGGAAGTCTTCAGGTCGTATTCCACTTTTATGTTTATTTTTCGCTGCATTGTTATTTAAATTATCAGCATTTGTGAGGAAAGGTTATTATAACTGTCCAAGCTGACGATTTTGATTTAATTGTTGTACTTTGATTGATGTGTATATATATTAAAGATTACGGTTTCTCTTTTGTAAAGCTCATTAATATTATATTATATATTGTTTCGCTGCAATTGTGAGATTCTGTGTTTGCTTTTAGTTCCTTCTTCTCTTCTTTTTCTCTTCTCTTCTTCTTTCTTATTTCTTTCCCATAAAGATCCAGTTTTCCATTCAGTTTGGGCTAGACATGTGCGGTTTATTGTTAGCTTGAACTGTGTGAATTTTCGAGCCTTTTACACGTATCTAGCATGATTACATAAAATACTCAAACTAAGTTCAGGAAAAAAATTACAAAAGATGTGATTGCGCACAACACTGCTATGTCAGCCATAGTGTGCCAGACCTTCTCCTCGTGAAGCTCCTCAACCAAGGTAAGTTGAGTAGAACTAGAAAAGACAGATATAAGAGAGCGAGAGTGTAATTTGGCCAAGTTGATGACTGTGTTGGTGGGAAATAATTGGTGACTTGGTCTTCAAGTTCGTTTATATTTCAAATAGCAATTTGTCGCACCTGCACCAAATCCTCCTAAACTTGGCCTCTATTTTCTTAGTTTTTGAAAAGCACAAAATAACTTATATGCGATTGAATGCCCCATGTATTCACTTAACACATAGACTTTTATAATCTTTTCTCATAAGTAGCCTTTAATTCTTCAAGCTTAGGTTGGTAGTAGCTTAGCACCTTACTTTTCCATTTGGAGGCAACCTCACTATCTAAACCAGAAGGAGGTGTAGAAACATCATCGGGTCTAGACAGCCTGGGTAAAGTTGGATTAGTTAGAGGATTTTCTTCTTGGTTAAGCTACTTTACTACCTGCATAGACTACATATTAATTGTTTTCTTCAACCCCTTAATCTCATCTTCATAAGAAGCAGCATTGATACTCTCTATCTCTTTCAAACGCTGCTCTAAATTAATTATATGAGCCTTCACATTCCTTAATTCCTCCTCCAATTCTTGTATTATCTTTTTTTCCTTAGCCAATCACTGCATTGAGAGGTTATGCAATTATACTGATGTGATAAAGCTTCTTTGGCCTCTTGAAGCTCGCATGAGAGATTCCAAATATCAATGAGTGTCCTTTATTTTTTCAAGCTTAACCCTGATTTGTCATCATCAACAAGTTCCAATGCATCACTTATATACTAATGTAGTTCAAGATTGCTAGCCAAAATTCGATGGTCTGTCATTGAGCAAAAGGGAAGTTGAGAAGCGGTGGAAGGCTCGTCAGATTCATGAAATGACAAATTACCCTACATATCACGTGGAGAAATAAAAAGGGCCTAAAAGAATAAATGACCAAAAATGCTAAAGAAAAGTTAAAAATGTGGTGGAAAGAGAAAAAATAATTTTATTAAATATACGACATCAAACAAAATATGCTATGCACAATATTACTACCTATGACTGATAGAGTTAGAGGTATGCCCTATGGGCAATTCTGTAATTTATAATGAATTATTAACTCTGCAATTAATTCTTGTTCGTAATAAAGATGTTTATTTCTATTATATATTTTTTATAATGTGTTATAAATAAATAAATTTTTAATTAAAATATATTTAGCCGATAAACCATAAATGATGTGCTTGTGATAGTAATTACAAATAGTTGTAATCATGAGTATTATGTAACGACTCGAAATTTCACGGCTTTGATTAGTGAATATTTATTTAATTTTAAAAAATTCAATATGTATGTTTTGTAATGAAAATAAACTAATTTTAATAAATTAATAATGATGATAAAATCATTTTCAAAATTTGTTTGCCAAATTAAACTGTTCGTAGAAAAATAGAAAAGGTGACTGAAGAACGTTTTTCGAAATTTCGAGCTTTCGACACCAGAATGTCGGAAACGTTGTTCGTCTTTGTGCACAATACACACACATATATAAGAGTTCATTAACTAAATAACAATACACTTTAAAGTAAATTATCTTATGTTAATTTGGATTATTAAGTGATGTGACAAGACATAGTTTTAAAAATAATAAACTTATATATATAAATATATAAGTATTGTCACATCTTAGGTTATATATATATATATTAAATATTGTCACATCTTAGATTGTAATCATTAACCATCATTATCTTTTGTCACGTCTTAGCTTTAATTAATATTTTAACTTATATATATATATATATATAAAGAAGGTGATGTGACAAGTCATGGATTAATAAATAAATAAATAAATATGTATATAATGAGATTTGATGTGATATATATATAAGGATTTGATGGGAAAAATCATTATTTAAAAAATAATATATATATATATAATAGAGAGTGATGTGATAAGACATGGTGATATGACCTTTCAATATCATGACATGTTAGAATATTGTTGAAGGCAAGGGTATACATGTAATTTGCTCTCTCCCCTCTATCTATAAATACCCACATAATCTCTCTTTTTCATTTTACTTTCTATATTCGTTTTCCTAACCTCTCCATTCTATTCATGTCCTTCCTCTTAAACAAAAGGAAAAAAAATCCTTAGAAAACTTATTCAAAATCCACTCAAAATCTTCTCCATTTTCATTCAACTTCCTTCAGCCGTAACTTCCACCTTCCTACTTCAAATCATGATTTTATTTTTTTTCAAACCGTATATAAACCCAGTGGCTACAACTTTTTTGTTGATCACTTCCTCATGTTTTTAGTCTAGCTATGTCAAAAACGCTTGTCTTTAAGACCCATTTTCAGACCTATGTTCTGAAGGCCGAAAATACAACCTCTTCTTTTGACCATAACGTTCTTAAAATTGATCCAAATCGGGTTTTTTTTAAATAATAGAGAAAAGAATTTTTTAAAACTTTACTGTTGACAACTTTTCAAAATTCTAAGATTATCATATCTTAAAGCCGAGAGGAAGTTGAGCTATTTTCGTATTGCTTTTTGAGTTTTTCAAGTTTACAAGTTCTAAAACATTCAAGTTTAGGAAAGATTTATGGTGAGTAAATTCTTAACTTTTTGGAAAAGATATCACCTTTATATATTTTTTGGTTATATGGTTATATATATGATGTTGTGTTTGGATTATGATATGGTTTGGATGTTTTGTGTATGTGCTAACTTGTAGTTTAGCATTTGATTTGAGATTGGTGGTTAGGTGACGTGTTTTGATATGAATGTGGTGATTTTACTACAATATAATGATGATGTGATTTGGTATCTTTCATATATGCTCGGATTATGGTTGAATGGTATGGAAGATAGGAACTTGAGTTAGTAAATGGTTTTGTTTAAATTCTAACTTGAGTTATGGTTTTCAAAAACTTTTCTTCTATGTATTAAAAAGGTATTCCAAAGTAAGATTAAAATTTTAGATGGTATCTTAGAGAAGTAATTCTAAGTTATTGCGTTTATAGCGATGGTCGCTATGGATGTAGTTCGGAAAATTTTGATTTCTAGCTTTAAAGTTTTCTTTTAAAAATGATTTGAAAACCTATTTTCAAATGTAATTAGCAACACATAAGTTAATTATAACTTGATTAAGTATGTTTAATAATTAATTAATTTATTAATTAAGGACAATTATTTATTAATTAAGCAGTAATTAGGTTAAGTAATTAGTGACTAATTAGTGATAATTAAATAAGTTGTTAAGAAGTTTTAATTAACGATTAATTAAGTTAAAAAGGGTAATTTTTTTAATCAAGTTTAATTATTATTTAATTAAAGATTAATTATTTACTTCATTATTACTTAATTAGGGATTAATTTTAAGTAAATGTTTATTTGTTTAAAGTTTAATTATTAATTATTAATTTACATTTAAGTAATTAAGACTTAATTATGATTTGATTTTGATTATTTAAGATTTAATTAAGCTTTAATTTATTTTAAATTATGATTTAATTATTAAAAGTTGTTTTAAACTTTATCGGTTATGTTTTAAGTTAGGTTCTTTTCTAAGTGGTTTGATTTTAACCAAAGGATCTCTTGTCCATAATATTAAATAGGCAGACAACTGTGAATAAGTTAGAATGTGATTGTTTGTGTTGTATGGACGTTCATTAGCAGAATAAAACACCGTTCGACTATAGGGTAATTGTTTGGATTGTTTGGACATGTGTTTAGCAAAATAAATCTCTGTTCTTCTATTAATTAATTAAATTGTTTTGGACATCTATTTAGCAGGATAAATCACCATCCTGCTATTATGTTGTTTAGACATGTATATGCTAGTTGAGTTGTATTGACATGTTATTACCTGATTTGATAATTGGTTGGATTTACATATATGTTGGCCAATGTAAATAGTTGATAAGTGCCTTGAAATTAAATTGACATAAAATGGTAACTTAAAATCAGTACCATTAGGACTACTAAGCCTCATTTGGAATTTATAAAGTATGGTTTTGAATTTATTTAAATTCTTTAATCAATTTGAGACTAAGGGGTTTTAAATGGTTTTTTTAAGTTATATAATTCTTATAAAGGTATTTATAAATGATAACTTGTGTATAGAAATTGGTTTTACTATTGGAAAGGATTATTAAGGTGTTTTACAAATGATGTTTTGTAAATGATATTCATAAAGGAGTATAGAATGGTTTATATAAAGAGTTTTAAAAATAGGAAAAAGGTTTATAAATCATTTCAGAGATTTGGAAAGAGGTTTATAAATTAACTTAAAGGTTTATAAAAGTGGGTTATAACTTTATTCTGAAAGTTATAAGTTAATTGAAATATGAGATGAGCTTTTTAAACGGGAATTTTTGATAAAGGATAAGCATAATGTTTTATTTGAAAGAAATGTTTGGTTATTTAATATGGGATTTGGAAAGAAGAAAACTTTGAAAAGTTTGTAAATATACTTACACTAATAAGATAAGTATATGGTTTTGTTTCAAGGCATGAAAAGTAAAATGTTTTGGTAATATACTAATACCGTTGAGATAAGTATATAAATATTTCCAAGTATAATGGAAATTAAGGGGTTTGGGATTAGTGTTTTGAAAAGATCTTTTGATCAAGTTTTATAAAGTGGTTTTATTAATTAAAGAGAATTAATAAAGGCTTAGTGGATCCCATATGGAAATGAAACCATGATAGGATGTTTGTTTATTTGATAGTTAAATAACCAACTATCAAATTTGGACAAAACGTAACTTTGGAAATATCTAGGAGAAACACGAGAATTATATGGTATGGTTACCATCAAAGGTGCTATACTGTATGCATAAAATCATTTCAATCTTCTAGGACGAATGATAAGGAGATCCGTCCATAAACGGTTGGGAGGTGAACTCCGCTCTTGTCATTTGTTTGTTTATTTCCTAAAGAACCGGGGTTGAGTTTACCAGAAATATCTAAAGTTGTTTCGAAGAGACAAAGATCGAATATACTATCTAAAAACCACTTTGATCGAACTCAAGAATTTTGAAATGAAGACATCTTGAAGCGTGGGATCAAAGACAGAGCCATTGAAATGCAAGGGCTGCTTGCTACTAATCCTGAGGGTGGTTTCAAAATGGATGTAGTAGAAGTAGTGCCTTTGGTTTGTCCTTATCCTAGACAACTTGTATGGATGAATGCTGGTACTGCATTACTGCCAGGAGGGCAGTGGTAGCATTCCAAGATGGAATGCTATTCGGAAAGGTAAAGCATAGCCTCAAGCCTCACAACCGGGAGGAATGGCAAAAGCAGGACATGCACCAGAGCTATGTGGTTTGCTACCATTAGGAGCGGTCACCCCATTCTAGATGTTTCTTTCAGAGTTGGTTTGCACGCAAACACCATGGTAGTATAAGGCCTCGGTGTCAAGGGGATGAGGTAATTCGGTCTGCCATGTTGAAGGGGCAGCCGGCTCTGTGTTAACATCGGTGCATTTTCTAGAGGTGTATCATCAGAAGGTAGTCCCTTACCTTGCTATTGTTGGAATCCAATCTTCAATACGTGCCTTACTTTTTTTATTGTAGAGCCTACTATGTTGGAATGTGGGATGCAAGTATTTCAGCTATTTTATCTATTTACTTTAAACCTAGACGCTATGATAATATCACTGGATTTTGATATAAAATGTTTTGGTTATCATAAGGTAAAAACCCATCCGTTTTTATATGCGGTGTGGTTTTATGAGATAACCTTTGTGAAAAGTTTTCAAATATAGAAATCAGTTTGGTTGTTACTTGTTATCGAGTTTTACTCACGTTGGTTTATCACACTGACCCGGGCGTTATTCCATGTAATGCTCGGGTCAGACCGAGCATGTTTTTCCCAGGTTAGCTGGATACTTTGGAGTTAGAGAGGAGCTGGATAGTCAAGGTTTATTCACGTATATTTTTCTTCCGCTGTATTACAGAATCTGTATGTTTGTTAATGTAAGGACAAGTTTCTATAACTGTCCAAATTTAGGATAAGTCTAGTGTACTCTGATGTTGTATATATGAACAAAGATGTTTCCTTTTTGTAAAGGTCATTGTTGTATTATATATTATTCGCTATGTTGTGAGATTCTGTGTTGTATAGTTTTCTTCAATCTTCTACCTTCTTCTTTTACCCTAACAAGTCCGTATTTCCGGCACTTGAATGTTCGCCATATAATACAGTGGACGTATTAGTGTTGATTTTTTAGGGTTGAAAATCAGGTTCGTTACATATTATATCAAAATATAATAAACACATCATTTTAAATATTCCTAGTCAAGAAGCATCCATACTGGATATCAATGCCTCCATTGAGACTAGAATACCTAACGCTCTCCAAATGTTGGGATATGTATTACTCATGACCGTTGGAGGAACCAAGAGGGCTGCGTAATGATAGTTATTGGATAACAATGGGATGACTCACTCAATATTTTTCGGTTGGTTAATATAACTAAGGTCAAACATAAAATATCATTGTGACTAATTTACATGGTTCTCTTGACTTGAGAACAAGGTTTAAAATCTTACATTTCGGTCAGTCTCGTCTCGAGAATTTTACACACAAAATCTCATATCGGGCGAGATGAGTGTATTTTAAGTGTACATCTTGGATTTAAAGTCTATCTCGGGACTATCTCAGAGCAAATTAATCATCTAATATTGGCATATTAAAGATTTTTATAATAATGGTTATCCAAATATAGACTTTTTAATATAATAATTTATACAAAACGATAATATTATATTTTCTTTTTAGAGTGCATGGTAACATGATTGATTTATATTGATTGAATGGATTCTACACATTCAAATATTAAAAATAAAAATAAAAATTATTTTTCCTTACCCACTAAATAAAGCAGAATTAGAGCGTAGTAAAATGTCATTGGAGTGCAATTTATTTTGGATCCACACAAGAAGTAAAAGAAATATATAAATTAAATAATATAACTTCATATAGGAACTTATATCGAAATCTTACCTTAATTTTCGCTTAAGATCCTATAATCTTGGCATAGATGAGTGTAAAATAAGATATAAATGAAATTTAATATCTTTTTTCATCGAATCTCATCTTACTCAAGTTTGAAAATGGTATTTCGAGAGAAACTCAGTGAGGTAAACGAGATTTGAAACAGTGCTTGAGAATACTGTAGATCTTTAATATGAAGATCCGCTTTGATTATAGTCAAATCATGGTATAGAGTCCATCAAATGACAATAGTTGGGTCAAGTGGAAGTATTGAAAGTGAAACACTATTCAAGAGAGGATTCGTCTCCTCGGTTATATGGGGTTAGTATCACATTCAACTGAAGTCAACTCGAAGCCAAAATCTCAGGCCAGAGTAGTACAGTTAATAATAATTGTTATTTGAATCAAGGACTTTATGTTTGAACTATAGAGTTGAATATGGACGATATTGGAATTTTGACCATTACCAAATTCCATAAGTCCAAAGTGATATCGATATAGTTTTAATGAAGAAAATTGGTGTAAATAATTATCACTAATGGGTGACGCTTATAATAAATAAAATTGGATTTTGTCATACGATGTGTAAGCAATAAATTCAGCCAAAATGTCACACCACTAGCTAAGGCGACGTGTGAACGTTAATGTTTGAATTGTTCAATATTAATCGCTGATTGAATTTATACCTTTAAGTCATAAAATCGAAATGATGAATATTCTGAATAAACCGCAATATTTAATTAATTTTTAATTATTGAAAATTAATTAAATTAATTAATATTTATGAAATATTAATAAAAAAAATTCTTTTGATTTATTGGATGCCTTTAGTATTTAGTAAAGTGCAAATGGAAAAGTTATAAACACGTGTATCAATATACGATATCGGTAAAATGTTTAAATTCGGTTTAAACAGAATAAATACTAAAGTGGGCTTTAAAAAATTAATATTTTTGAAATGTTAGTTTTTAAAATATTTCTTATTTGATTTGTTTGATTTTCATTATTATTTAATAACGTGTGTATATAAAAGTAATGAACGCGCTATCGGTATATGATATCGATAGGAAGTTTAAATTGGATTTAAGTAGTGTTAATACTAATTGAATTTTATAAAAAAATTGGACCCAATGCCCACACATGATGGCCGGCCATGATATCGAGCAGGGGAGGGGCTTTTGAATTTCAATTGAAGGGAAAACTTAATTAAAGGAGAGAACAAGGCCATGTCTTTATTACACATCAATTTCCTCCTATAATTAGGTATTGCTTTGTCATTTTCTTTTCTTTTTCCTCCATACAAAAAATCAGTGGTCCAGTTCGAACGGCGACTAGAGTTTCAAAATACCAAAACTTAATCAAGCAAAATTAAGTAGAAATAGGTGGATATCGCTTTATTGTTGCAGATCTAGAGATTGATCTATTGGGTCTAAGATTTATTCCATAATTCAAAGTGTTTCTCCTGGCTTCATCCTAAGGTATTTCTATATTTTGCTGATATATTTTTAATTTATTTACACCATCTAATTCTCTACCTCTCCCTTCTGTTCATACGTGTCAATTTGGATTATAACTTGAATATCTCAGTTCCTCCTTTTTAAATCAATCGTATACTCCTATCATGTTGATTTAATCAAAAAAACCTATGATATGCTCTTTGTTATTTATTAGTTATGAACAATATTAATTTTATTCATATCTGTTTTATATGTTTATTTATCTTATATGTTTAACCTAGATCTTGACCATCTTATCACGAATTTCTATATGCCTATGTCGTCTGATTTTATTAATGTTTAAATAAAAGAAATATAAATTTTGGAACAATCTTTTTAATAAGTTAGTTTTCATATTACAAGATTTATATTTGAACGTTTACATATAAACTGCTATGTGAATAAAACTTTGAAATAAGTTTATTAATTCCATAGTGAACAACATAATATGACGACTTAATTGTCTTATGTTTAAATTATTTTAAAACAAATTTTGCTAATAAAAAAAGGGAAACATTAATTTAGTGATTATTTCTTGTTTTACAATTATTTCTAGACCAGTACTCGATCTTTGTTTAAGAGGCAAACAATCTAATTCACAAACTATTTGGTTATAAAGTTTATCTTGTTTATTTCAAATTTTGTTTTGGTTTATGTTTATATATATATGTATGTATATATATGTATGTATGCATGCATGTATGTATGTAATAATATTTATGTGTATTGTATGTGGATTTGACTCAATGTTTCAAAAGGGGTTTTATGTAAATATAGTAGTAAACTTTTGAGCTACCTTAATTAGATATTATATTCATTGATTTATTAGATGTAATATAAATAAAGTCTATTTCAATATAAACCACTGTATAAGATATATGTACATACATATGTACACACACGCATGCACGCACATACAAACACACATGCGCACACATGGACACACACACACACACACACATTTCATCAAATAAAGAAAAAACCTTTCTTGTTTTGGACGACAGAGGCATATATAAAGGGGAAATGTGTCTATTGCCATATGAATCCCAACACCTAAATGACTTTCACATAAACTACGTACACTTCTTTATGTTGCAATTGCACTTCTACACATGGATGGATTTACCGTGCTCATCAAAATATACAAACAATTTAAAAGTTAAATTAAACTAATTTTAGACAGTTGTAATAAATAAAGACTTTATTTAAAAGAAAGTTTAGAAAAGTTCTAAATGAATTTAGACATATAGGCCCAATAAAGATCCAAAAGGATTTTTTGTAGTTTACCCAAATTTCCCTACTTTCGACTAGCCCGAATCCACCAATGGTACCAGAGTCCAATAGTCTATGCGGACTAAATTAGTCATGTTAGAGCTAACTAATTAAGCTTACCAATTTAGTAGGGTGCCTAAAATGGTGGTGTCTTGGTTTCGGTTTGGGTAATCAAGTACCCTACCCTCCCTAGCTACCAACCTGGCCCGAAAAGAAAAGTGGGCCCAAACGTTTCCCTAATAGAAAAGGCCCAATTTGAATTTGGACTTAGGCTAATTTTCAAAATTGTTTGAAAAGTAGAAATATAGATTTTAAATTTAAAAGTTAAATTTAAAATAAGATATGTATATATATTATAAAAGTTATAATATAATGAAAATTTCAAAATGTTTGAAAATAAACGTAAGTTAATTCTGAAATTAAATTTTACTAATAAAAGAATTAAATTAGTTAAATGGGTTAATTAAATAATCTACATATATGCATGTATAATATATTTTGATATATGTTAAGTTGTCTTGAAATGTTTAAGATAACATAAATATACATGTATGTATGTAAAAATTAAATTTTTGGAATTAATAAAATTTAATATTTTTTTAATTAAATAAATTAATTAAAAGTTAATTAATAAATTAGAATATATAGTATATACATATTAATATACATATGTGTGTACTACTATAGAAGTTATATTATATAAATATTTAATATAATATGATAAAATTGAATAATAAACAATTAGTTAAAGATTTAATTAATTTAATTTAATTTAAGATGATTTAATTAATATAATGTTATATATAAGACTATTATACAAACTAATGAAAATATAAAGTTATATTATAATGAAACTTATATAATATGAATGTGTAAACTAACGGTAGAACATTATAGAAACCCTAAATAGACTTAAGGAATAAATACATAAGTAAATGTAGTTATACTGTGATTCCTGATATGTTCGATGCTTGGATAATGTGGATATTTCACTAGAAATACATTATTCCATAAGTCGATATCACTCTAAATAATATATTTAAGATTATGAATCTTTGATATAATGTTATCCTCTACCATATATATATTAATAAATTACTTGTATACTCCTTAGTTGTTGAGCAAACTCAAGTTAGGGATGTTATGTGTAGTATTATTAGTATATTGAATAGATGAGATTAGATAACTATATGTATTTATTGAGAAAACTCAAGGTATATATATTATACTTAGGTCATCGCGGTATAGTAGGCACGAGTGAATAATTTCATTTCGATTATTTGAGAAAACTCAAAGTCGAAGTGGAATTAGGATAAGGTACCGTAGGTCAGTAGTTGTTTATGATGCACCGATAAGGAGTTATCCATAGTCTATGGAGCTATGACTTGTTGAGCAAACTTAAGGTCAGAATTTCAAGACAGACAAGTCCTAACACCTACTAGTGAAGTCGAAAGACTTCTATATTTTGACTTATAGTTTGGTGAAACATAAAAGACTAGTAGGAGCTTATTAGTAAAGCGAAACACTAAGTTTAACCTTACTAATATTATAAGAACATCTACTATGACATTGTCCTAATAATCTACCAATTAAAACTTGAAGAAAATGATAACTCCAAAACTGTTTACTAAAAGTGACAAGCTTACCAGAACCAACTATAACAATTGGATAAGAGCAATTATGATAACTCTAATTTACGAGTGACTTTGGATGTCTATTACATGCGATCCTAAAGAAAAACCCGTTGATGATGTGGACCCGAAACTTAAACTTGCTTACGAGAAACTAATTTCATACCTAAAGATCGCCCAGGTTTTTGTGCTATCTTTGTTAGACAAGCCGCTGCAGAGGCAGCATGAAAAGATGTCTATCCATGAGACATTTAATACTCCCAAGGCTTTGTTTGGTGAATAGTCATATTTCAAAAGGTATGAGCTTACGAAGAAGTTATTCAATACCAAAATGACTAAAGGATGGAACATGGGTGATTATGTATTTATAATAAGGGGCTATATTGATAGGCTTTCACAATTGGACGTACATATAAGTAATGAGTTACAAGTTGAATTGATCCTTAGTTCTTTTACACCTCGGTATGAACTGTTCATACTGAATTACAATATGAACCAGTTGAATGTGAATCTCGTGGAGTTCCTCAATATGTTGAGGTCGGCCGAGTCTATATCTTAGTATAAAGGGGTTATGTTTGCTATAAAGGGTAGTGCGTTATCTTCGAAAACTTCGAAGAAGTGGAAGAGAAGATAAGAAGAATAAGAAAAGTAAGAAGACCAGTGGCAAGGGTGAATGTCACCACTGCCAGAAGAAAGGTCACTGGAAAAGGAACTATCCTAATTAGCTAAAGAATGTTAGAGAAAGAAAGCAGAACAGTTCTGCAGCTCTGTCAAATACATTTATGATTTAAAATTGTTTTGTAAACAATAAAATGTCTTGGATTTCAGGTACAGGATTTGGAACTCATATATGTAATTCATTATAGGGGCTTAGGAACTGGCGCCGCATGGAAAAAGGAGAGATGAGACTCCAAATTGTTGATGGATCTATCGTAGATGCAATGGCAATAAGAGATCATCATTTATCTTTGCCTAATGTAGTAGTATTGATATTACATAATTGCTATTTTGTAAAAGACTTTATTTTTGGAATTATGTCCTTTTCCAAGTTGTTTGAGACTGGATATATATTTCATTGTGCGAATAATGTTATGAGCATTAGTTTGAATGGAAATAAAGTCTGTGATGGTGTTCTTGAAAATGGTATTTATGTGATCAATACTAATTATGCATGTTCTGTGAATGGCTCTTCTAACAATATAAATGATAGCTAGCTTTGGCATTGTAAGCTAGGTCATATTAGCAAGAAACGATTACACAAATTGAAAACTGAAAGTTTTCTCCTGTCACTTAATTCTGAATCATTTGACATATGTGAGTTATGTCTCAAAGGTAAAATAACAAGCACCCCTTCAATGGTAGCAATGAAAGAGTTGATGAACTCTTAGGGTTAATTAGTACATAGTGATGAATATGTCCCGATTTCTATAATCAACAAGGATAATAGTTCTTACTTTGTTACCTTCACAGGTGATTTCTCGAGACTGAGATATGTGTATCTTATGAAGAACAAATCCAATGTCTATGAGAAATTTGTTGAGTATATAATTGTAGTAGAAAACCAAATGGACCATAAGATTAAGATTCTTCACTCCGATCGAGGTGGTGAGTACATTGTACAGGAATTCCAATAGTAGTTAAATGATAATGAGATTATCTCTCAGGTTACTCCACCTTATACTTTGCAACACAACGGTGTCTCAGAGCGAATGAACCAAACCCTATTAGATATGGTTCGTTCCAAAATGAGTGAAGCTGAGTTAAATCTGTCCTATTAGAGATATGCGCTAGAAATCATAGCATATATGTTGAACTTGTTGCCCACTAAATCTATGCCTAAAACACCATATAAGATGTGGTGTGGTAAGAAACCTAAACTCAAGTATATAAAGGTGTGGGGTAGTCCGGTCTACATTAAGAATGTTGTCCCAATAAACTAGAGGAAAGATTGGTACTGTGTAAATTTATAAGATATCCCAAAAACTCAATTAGATATTTATTCTACAATTCTGAGGAACAAAAAGTCAATGTTTCTTGGCATGTTATCTTTTTGGACAAGGAATTTCTGTTAAAGGAAATTAACAACAAGGTTGTATATTTAGATGAGATCTAAGAAGTTAATACTAAGCCCAAACTAATGGGAGAACCGAGTTCACCCGTATACAAAAATACACAACCTATTAGAAGGTCTAGTAAGAAATTTCATACACCAAAGAGATACTACAATTTTCTCGTTGATGATGAGAAGTAGGACTATGCCTTAGATGATGACACTTCTCTATCTTTCCAACAATCACTATAGATTAAAGACTCTACACTTTGGCTTAGAGCGATGAAATTTGAAATGGATTTCATGTATGAAAACAAAGTATGGACTTTGTTGGATGTACCCAAAGGGATAAAACCCATCGGTTGTAAACGAATTTTCAAGCTATATGCCGATGGATAAGTAAAGACTTATAAGGCTAGGCTAGTTGCAAAAGGATTTCGTCAAATTCAAGGTGTTGATTATGATGAGACCTTTTCATCCGTAGTCATGCTTAAGTCCGTTCGAATTATGCTTATCATTGCTACATTTTATGACTATGAAATATGACAAATGGATGTAAAGATGGCATTTCTAAATGGTGATTTAGAAGCAACTTTTGATCTGTTACAACCTAAAGGTTTTGTAGTTAGTTGGAGTAAGGGAAGACTTGCAAGTTGTTAAAGTCCATTTATGGACATAAACAAGCTTTAAAAAGTCGTAACAAGTGTGTTCATAAGATAATCATACAATTTGGTTTTTATCTGAACATAGAGGAAGAATGCGTATAAAGAAAGGAATAGGGCAACACTATCGTATTCTTAGTGCTATATATTGACAATATTCTATTGATTGGCAATAACACTTCGTTATTGCAATCGGTGAAAGTTTGTCTTTACAAGGATTTCTCCATGAAGGATTTGGAAAATTAACCTATATACTTGGTATAAAGATTTATAGAGATAGGCCTAAGAGTTTGTTGGGATTGTCCCAATCCTAGTACATAGATACCATACTAAAGAGGTTCGGTATGGAGACTTCCAAGCGTAGGAACGTTCCAACACAGTCTGGAATTGTCTTTTCTAAGAAAGACGCTCCTCATACTAATGAGGAGAAAGAGCATATGAACGGGCTCCCCTATGCTTCAACTATAAGATCCATAATGTATGTTATGCTATGTAATAGACCGAATGCGGTGTAATAACTCCAGAACAAGCCTAAATTCCAACTCAGAAAAGGGCCGTCGAAACTTAGACCCATTCTAAAGTTGGTTGTTGGTTGGTAAAATTAAAAAAACAGAGCAATCTATATTTTCTTTTAGTTTTCATAGTAGAAGGAACAAAATATAATAACAATAGTAGTAACCATTTATATCAAATCATTTCAAATGTCATAAACCATTACATAATGTCAATCGTTACAACATTTTGTTTAGAAATACATTTCATGGGTACAATAAAAAATAACATGAAATGATAGATAATAATTGCCATAAGCTTCACTCTCGCCATCTTTAAGCTTCATCAACTCCTTCTCTAACCTGTGTTATAATGAGGAGGGAGTTAGAACAACAAGTGTCCAGTGAACAGAAATCTCGAGCTGTACTTTTGCAGTACTTAGGCAGTATAATTCAAATAAGAACATGTCTTATGTATCTAAACCTTTTAATACTTCATAAAAGGAAAGGAGGCAGGTCCTCGATCGACCACTTAATACCTTCCATTCCCAAAGCAGCTTTCTAAATCCTATAACACATGTCATAAATACATAGCAATGCAAGAGGTAGTACCCAAGCCACATAATAACTTTTATTGGAAAATAGACAGACTATGGCCATTTAAGACCTCAGTCGAGGCAGATCCCATCATTTAATACCTATTCCCAAGGTAGACTCCTCACTTGTGACTATCTAGCTAACATTGTATAGAATCTCTTGAGCCACTTAATACTTCTTTATGGGAAGGCGGACCCTCAATCAGCCACTTAATACCTTATCCTGAAGTGGACCCTTATTGAGATACCACCTATTATGCCTAATAACTAGCCCCTTGGCCATTTAACACTCTATTTAGGGAAAAGAGGTAGGCCCACAAATAAATACTCAATACCTCAAGACCCCGAAGCAGGCCCTTCGTATTATGATCCATACTCATAATGATGCCTCACATTAGTCTGACTATTCGTAGGAACTGGTATCCTGACTACCTGGATAGATTTAGCCTAAAGAATTTGGGACTAACCTCTGGTCATCATATATACTAATAATAGGAGATGTCTCACATCAGCCCCAAGGTCACACTATTAGTAGCCAGATTAGGTGGACAAACTTTTGTGTGCCTTTTGACTGACCTTGCATCCCTATGGCTTTGCCATAATTTAAATACTCTCTATATATAATACTCATCTCACCATTCCATAATTAAGGCCTTATAAGGAATCTTCCTTATTACGCCTTAAAACATTAATTACTTTCCTTAAGGGGGATTTTCTGACAATTATTACTGAACTAACTATGCAGTTATACGTTATAATTATATGCTTATTACGCTAATTAATATATAATAAACATGCATTTATTATTCTATGCATGCAGAGATTACGCCCTAAGTAACGTTCATTGTCAATTCTTTTTTAACCATAACAATACAAGTCTTTCCTTTATCTTCCATTTTACTAATAATGTCCAAATTCCAATATCCATAATAAGAGATTCTAATATCCATAACCAGGATTCAATACTTGTATCCAAAATTGCAATAAATAGACATGTATATAGAATCTAAATCTGACTTATCTCATATTAAAATAATGGAATAAACCAAAAATGAAAACCTACAATTTAATCAATTCTATGCTCTATTCAACTTCTTTTACATGAGTTTGGACAAGGGAAATTCTATTAAATTTTGTAGAAATATGCGGCATAAATTACGAATAAATATTTGTCCTTTACACACCATTTCTCAGTTAAATCCCTTGGAGAAAAACATTAAGAAGTGGAATAGAAGGTAGAATACGTAAAATGCAAAAGCCACAAAACTCCATTATTTAACGCAAAACAATTAAGATTCTCATCCTAAGAATTGATATTTCGCTTTGGGGGAATTTTGGAGATTTTTATTATGATGTTTTCATAATCCAAAACTCCCCAAGGCATATATCGAATCCAAGCTATACTATTCAACTACTTAAATAGAAAGTCTAAGATTTCCACTTATAGTTGGTCCTTAGTTTTGCTTCTCTTTGGATTTGCAATGCCCATAATAATCTCCTTCAAATGTCTTCTTTTTGATATATATAACAAGAGATTTGTAAATATATTAGATTTAGAAAAGTTGGAAGAGAAGAGGTATAGAAATTAAATAATAAACAAAGGTAGGTATTAGGATTTCTTACCTGAGACTCTAATAGAGTTTTCTGAATCTAAGAAGAGATAAATTGAATGAGCTTCGCTGATGTTCCGAAAATATTTGTGAATAAAAGTGAAAGGTTTAGGGTCTTATTTATAGAGGTTGAAATGCAATAGAATCGTAGGATGAAACTAGGTTAAAAATGGATAAATCTGGAATGCTCAAATCAACAAAACCTTAGCCGCCACCTATTCAGGACCGGTCGACCACCACCTTCAACTGGTCGAGTGCAATAGGTCAATCGGTCCTAATGTAGGGGTCAACCGATGTGTATTTATCTGGGAACATAATTTTTTTTATTTCTGTTGCCTAATTATTTTATTCCCTAATTAACTTTTAACATTAACTGTTTAACTTAATGTTTACTTATCCCCCAAGTCTAGTCACAGTTAATATTTGAAATTCAAACTCTAAATTTAAATACTTATTTGAATTTGAATTCGAACTAAATTAATTTAAATCTGAATACTTCAAATGCTCATAACTTCCTTGTTTGAGCTCCGTTTTCAACATATTATATATGGAAACAGATCAGAATTTCACCTCGAACACAACGGAATAACTTTCATGGTCAAATTCCAACTTCTTTAAAATTTTCATTTTTATTCCTACCTTAATTAATTGAATTCCTCTTAATTGACTTATTTAATCAGGGTCGATTTTATGCGGTGTTACATATGGCATACACAATAGGATGTGCAAGCATATACCAATCTAATCCTTGAGAAAAGCATTGGACGGCTGTAAAATGTATAATAAAGTATTTAAGAAATACTCGAGACTTATTCCTTATTTAAGGCAATGGAAAGCTCTTTACGAAAGGGTATATGAATTTGAGCTTCCAGAGTGATATCGATGATAGTAAGTCGATGTCTGGTTATGTCTTTATGCTCAACGGTGGAGCCATAAGTTGGAAAAGTTCCAAACGAGATGGTAGCTGATTCGAAAATGGAGGCTGAGTACATCTCCTTAGTGAAGCAACTAAAGAGGCAATCTGGATGCTTAAGTTTTTTAGCGAGCTTAGAGTTATTCCCAATATCGAGAATCCAATGGCATTATTCTGTGATAACAATATAGAAATATAGATCGTAAAGGAGCCCATAGCACACAAGAAGTCACGACATATTCTTTGGAAGTTCCACATCATTAGAGAATTTGTTGAGAAGAAAGAGGTCGTGATCCAAAGGATAGATACCGAGGGCAACATAGCAGATCCATTCACTAAGGGCCTAGCTCGGTCGGCTCTTGAAAACCGAGGAGATGACACTGAGATTCCATAATCGGCCCTAAAAGCAAGTGGGAGATTGATAGAGTTAGGGATATGCCCTAAGGGCAATTTTGTAATTTATTATGAATTATTAACTCTGTAGTCAATTCTCATTCGTAATAAAGGTATTTTCTTTCTGTTATATATATATTATAACGTGTTATAAATAATTAAATGTTTATCTAAAATAAAAGAAAATCCATAAATGGTGTGTTTGTGATAGTAATTGCAAATAGTCGTAATCATGAGTATTATATCATAATATAATAAACACATCATTTTATATTTTCCTAGTCAAGATAAATCAAGACTGAATATCGATGCATCCATTGGGACTCGAGTATGTGACACTCTCTAAATGTTAGGCAGCGTATTACTCATGGTTGTTGAAGGCACCAAGGAGCTACGTACTGATAGTTATTAGATAACTATGGAATGACTCACTCGATAGTTTTTCTTGGTTAATATAACTAAGGTTAAATAGAAAATATCAATGTGCGGTTTTCTTGACTTGAGGATACCATCGATCTTCAATATGAAAGCTTCACTTTGATTATAGTCAAATCATGGCACATTGTCTATCAAACGACTATAGATAGGTCGAGTGGAAATATTGAAAATGAAAAAACTATTCAAGATAGGCATACTCCAGGAAGTTCAGACTCACTTTCGCATCTACATCATCAAGACAATCGGTAATGAACTACCTCTTCACTTGCTCATAAATCGCATAAAGAATGTCGCAAGTGGGTTTTTGGCTATTTCCAATGTGTTAAACAACTCCTTTTCTAACAGGGACACCCTATGTTTAGTTTTCTTTTCTACATCCTTGATTTTCTCCTCGGCCTCCTCATCTTTATTTTTATATGTATTCTCCCATTTTTGGCATGCTCAAAGATCTAGTAAAGCCTTTTCTAACTTAACTTTCAACTTGAAAACTTAATTTTCAAGTTTCTTTAATGCAATTTCAAATGCTATGGTGCATTTGTATAGTTTTAGAGCCATAGAAAGCTCCTAAAAAGAGAATAGCACAATAGGTATAAGTGCTACAAAGTGCAAAGAAACATCTAAACCATAATAAAAGTAAACCAAATGTAAAACAAAAATAGGTAAACACTAATTTTATAGCCACTGTGATGCAAGCTAGTAAAAACCTCATTTGTGGACGAGTAAGAGGAATTTAATGAGGTGGATGGTAGCATAGTAAAGTCACTAATAAGAACTCGTCATATTTGTTCTACCAAATCAGCAACAACACCCTCCTAAAGGGTAGGAAATGAGAAGGAAGAACAAAGGTGATGGGCTACAATTGAATGGCAGCTGTAGAAGGAGCAATTGTATGGAAAGATAGCTCATCATACCTTGACTTCTTAAATGTGTTTTCTAATGCGGTAAGGTCATCCCTAGGCCTTTTGCTCTCTCTACTTTTCTTAACATTTTTCCAAGTAAAGGCATTGAGTAAGTCCGACATTGTGCATGCACAATTTAAAAATAACCAAACAAGTTAAAGCAAAATGTATTTAAAACACAAGTAGATAACTATCGACCAATTAAGAGGAATGAACTTAATTGGTCATATACCATTTGGCACAGTAGGGTTAAAATGTGAAAAAAGATAAAATGTGAAAAACGATGATGTAATCATAAGAAGTTGTATTTACGCAACAAGCATTCATCAAAGAGACAGGAGTCATTTTAAACATCCTTGCCAAGCATTAATGTAGTTTCCCATTGAGCAACAAATAATTCCCTCTCGGTTTTTAAAAAATTAGGGTGACCAACTAAACAATAAGGATGATATAAGTCAACAAAAAAGTAAGCAAAAACATGAGATAAGGGTAGTACTAGACACCTGAAAAGAATGAATGAAACCATCCTAATTAGAAACATAAAAGGATTGGTTCACCCACCTCTGGGTTTTACAAGAGGAAATAGTAAAAAGGGATTTCATGGCCTAAACATAGTGAAACCTATCACAACCCAAAGAACCGCTCTTGCAAACGGAATAAAGAAAAACAAGTTCATGGTAAGAAAGGAAAGATCAAAATATTAAAACATAAAGAATATATGTGCAAGTTAGATGGAAATACGATATAAGGGCTAGTTTTAAGGAAGAAATTCAGTGTCCAACATAGAATCATCAACATCCATAACTAACTAAATAGGAACTTCAATATGCCAAGAGCTCATCAAATTACAACATAGAAAATCAATTAAAATAACATAAATATTTGGCCAAACAACTTAAAGTTGTTTAATATAAAGAAAAGAAAGAAGAGAAGAAAACTTCATCACAAAAAATAAAGAATGGTAAGAGTTTTGCTTACCAGAAATGATGAATTAACAACGAGAGAACAAAGACGAAAATTGGAGAAGACTAGTATAGAGGAAACGTTGGATCATGTAAAAAAAGAAAGAAGGAAGAAAGAAGGAATATAACGGTTTCAAAGGATAATGCTAACCGTAAAGTTCAAATGACATGAAAAATGGAAACCGTCAAATATGGATTATTACGAAAATCATTTACAAAAAATGAGCTAGATTTTCGAAATCATGCAACGATTTATCTGATAATAACGGACCCCATCACGCCATGTGTAAGGGGTGTTAAATGCTAAAAATAACTGATAAGATCAATCAAAAAAGTTGGGTGCGAAATTACTAGTCTATTCTAATATGCATTAGCATAGACTTAGGGGGCAAGTACTACATAGGTTTTTTCACTTACGATATGTTGAGCACAAATAAAAATGAATAAAATCAACAGAACACATAAGGTAGTAAGAAAGATAAACAGGTTACGATTTACATTAGAAAGGAACTGCGTATGTCCAGTAACAAATCTCACACAAATCTGTGTAGCTTACAAGTTTATGCACAAAAATAAGTAGAGCATTGTGCATACAGTGAGACAAACTACATCATCATCAATGAAAGATCAAGATTACTCAAAATATATACCAGCACAGTCACAAAGACCGCCCTTACAAGTTGCGTCAACACTCATAACTAAAACTACACCACCACGATTAAGGCAACCTATGCTGCCAACCTTGAAATGGATCGTGCTGCCATGCTCAAGATGAACTACACTACTACCTTCAATAACAAATTATGCCACCACAGTCAAAGCAGTGGCAGTGTGCAGCATTCCATAACCATCCCTTCACAAAAGACTTTAGCCACAAATCTCATATTAAGCAAACTAAAACAAATAAAAATTCATAAAGGAAAATTAACATGGTTCGAAAGGGACATGCCCCACCACAATAATAGGATGAGCTGCACCGACACTACATCGAGGGGAAAAGTGCTTGCCAAATCAAGCATCGCCACATCCTTACTAACTACATGGCAACATACAAACTATGCTGACTCAATTAAAGCGAGCAACGTTAACATTTCTCAAACATTAGCACAAAGTCAAGTCTATTTATTGTGCATGTAGCATAGTAAAGTCAAAGGTGCACAAAGTAGGTTAATCTCAATGCTTGCATACAACACTCATGCCTGCCACATAAAGAACAGCTTACAACTTTATTCATGAGAACAACCTTTCAAAACTCAAGGTTTTCGTTTAAAACCAAATTAGCCCACCTAAATCCAAATTCTACCACCCAAAGTGAATTCACTAGCCTATGTCCATGTCATCAATCTATGTACCATAAATCAAGCTTAGAGATAGGCGGCATGAGGCAACATCTAAAAGTGGAGGTAGGAAATAAAGTTATAATGTTAACAATCTGCATGGCATCAAACTTGCTATAAAGGGAAAGATACTATAGTAGAAAAAAGGGATCGCAATTTATTATTTCTATTTTTGACATTGTAAATAGTACTCTCTGCCATTTAAATCCAAAAACTTGTATTAGAAAAGAATTTAAGAAGAAAGTAATTGACCCATGGATATAGGATTCCTTAACATTGGAACTGTATAAAATCTTTATGTCTTTTACTTTTCTGCATTTATTACGTTGTTTTCTATGTTTGATTCTGTTTGAATTTTGTTCTTACCACTAAACCGAACTTAGCATTTTTAACAAATAGTTAAAGTGCATCTACCTAATTGTGTATACTTTAGCAACATAATTACTATTTATAAGGCAATTTTAATACTACCCAAATTTGCTAATTCTAAATTACGGAAGCATTTAGCACCATAATTATTTCGAATATATGTTGCTATTGTGAGAACAAAAAACTTCACTAATAATGTGTAAACAAAATTTAAGTGGAACACTGAAATAATTCCAAAACAGATTTTTAGAATAAGTACATACGTAGAGTACATGAATTGTGATTTCAAATGAGTCTAACGCTCGAATCTTGATGATATTTCTTAAAAAATACATTATTCCTTAAATTGTGGTACTCTAATGTATATATTAAATATTATGAATCTCAAATACATAAATTCAGATACATAAAGTTGTCGTCTATCATTTATATATCGATAAATTACATGTATACTAGCTAGTTGTTGAGAAAACTGAAGATAATGATGTTATTTGTGCTACTATTAATATATTTCCTAAACAAGATAAGATACATGCATGGATTTGTTGAACAAACTCAAGGTTTGTACGTTACACTTAGGGTACAAGTGAATAATCTCTTTAAATTTGTTGAGCGAACTCAAGGTCAGATTGAGATTTGGAGTTGTATATGATATGATTGATACATAGTTATCCATAGCTTATCGACCTATGATTTGTTGAGCAAACTCATGGTCAGAATCCCAAGGAGAATGAATGATAACACTTGCTAGAGGAATAGAAATATTTCTATATTTCTCTTAGTATTTGAGGAATATAGAAATCTCATGAGAGCGTTATTAAAAAATTGAATGAATCATTTAACGTTTCTAATATTGTAAGAACATAAGTTATACACATTAAGATTACCTACTACAATAAATTTATGCAACTAATCTAATTGATAAAATAGTTTATTAATTGTAATACTAATAAAATGGATAAGGATTGACAAAGAAATATAAGCTCTACTAACAAATAAATTATTTGGCTTGTTGTTACTTCAATACCAACGCAAGAGCCAAATGATACAACTACTAAATATACTCATACCTTGGTCACTTAAATATTTATTTGCTCAAGACTATGTATTGTCTTCTATGAGTTTTGAACTCAAAAGCAATTCAAGATTGTGGATTTTTTATCCATATTTGATCATGGACAAAAGTTGTATGGTGGTCAATCGTGTTCGTAATATATGAAATATCAATGAAATTGTTTCATGCAAAATAAGGAAATAAACCACAGTGTAAGATCGTTTGTTCAATGTGATTGAATATAATGAGAGTCTTGATATTTTGAAAATAATAAAAGACCAAGGACCAAAGACAAACCTAGTAGTTTGATCATTGAAATGCTAATTTTGATCGGTTTACTCAAGCCCAACCTTTTATATGTCCTTAAATATTAAGGATGTCCGAAAGCACTTTCGTATAGATTTCGGTGCGGTCATGTAAAATAATTTCTTTAGATTGTTTGTTATTTAAAATGAAAGTGAATGTATGAGAGTAGATGTAAAATAAACATAGTTGGGATAAAGAGAGTGAATCGTCACCTCTGCTTTATGAATAATCATTGAGTGTGAGAATTGTATAAAATTTATTAAGATACTTAATATGAAATAAGAAATATGGTTTCCATTGCAAATATTTTTTATTATAGAAAATTGTTTTCTATAAAAGATATTTCCATGAGTTTATGATATGTGATCTAAAACTCTCAACTGTAAACTAGTTACGGTGGATGAAATAAATTGCTCACAATAAGTGGTTAAGGAAGCTTTGTGTTTCATGCGCTATTATAATAACTACGGAAATAGTGGAAGCTTTCCATATAACACTTACTAGTGAATGCATCTAGATACGAAAGACTATTTTCATATATGTACCAAATATTATTTATGAAATAATAACCGTTTTTGGGTATTGGATGAAAATAAATATAGTTTTATTTTGTTATGAACATTATGAATGTTAATTATGAAATAAATCTACAATGGTATTTATTTTCATAACATTAGTGATGCATTAGCAATATAAAATATAGAAGAAACTAAAATTTTAATAATTATTTTAGAACTTTAGACTATGCCATATCTTTGAGAAATAATTCTTTGATCATAAAATTATGAATCAAATGATGCTGGTGAAGCAATTAAGGGCAAAGCACCCATTCAGCGGGAGTGATGAAATAGTTGATGAATTCTTTAGATTGATGTATTCAATTCGAGGTCTATTGATACCAAAATGGAAACATGTACTTCACTAAATTCACCGATGAATTATCATAGACATGAATATGTGTATTTGACACATAAGTTGTATACATTTGATAAGTTCATATAATTCAAAATAGAAGTAGGAAACATAACATGCAAAGAAAATAAAACAATTCGATTTGATTAAATAGGTGAGTATACTGGAAAGAGTTCCAAAAGTACCTTAAAATGAATAAAATTCAATTTCAAAGTGACTCCGCCCTGTGATACAGTACGATGTATCGATAAGGGGTAATCGGACATTGTTTGACAAAGCACGATTAATGGTGAGTGATATTGAGTTAACTTTTTTTTACAAGAACCCGTACTTAAAAGTAAGTACATTTATGAAACTTAATATCATCTAAAGCACTGTGTAGGAAATCGTATAAGATATGAGTTAACAAAAAATCTTATATGCCCTAAGTCAAAGAGTTGATAGGTTGTGTTAGTCGAGAAGCTTCGCGTAAAATTTGATCATGGGGGATCTTGTGTGAACCATCTCAAAGGAGTTTAAGATCGAGCAACAATGATTCAATAATTTAGGTTATTAACATAAGTTTCACGAGCTCATAATTGGATCATTTTTATGTAAGTACGGAATGTGATCCAAACATTCTAACATGGAAACTGATTATATAAGATGAAAAGAAATTAACCAAGCCTGAAATAGACATAACTCATTAGAATTTCTAATAAGAACTTTTGCGCATTAAAGAGATACTATGATTTTTTTATGAATGTTGAGAAAAAGAATTATTAGTAATAGAAACTTTCTTAATTGTCAATTAGCCATGAAGAGTATAGACTTTGCTATATGGCACGATGTTTTAAATCCAAAGTGTATTCGAGGTACATTATTAAAATACAATTTTGATAATTGTAACCGCAAGGATGTGATCCTTCGATTGTAGGTGTGTTTTCAGAAGAATGACCGATGAAATTGGAATGTCATAAGCAAAACTGATGAGAACAACCACATAAATTTCAATTGTTGAAATGGCACAGCAGATTCATCAGTCAACGTGCTTGAGTTAATTCGTTTCTACTTGCAAAATTATCAACCAATATGACTTTGAATTTTGGTACATCTATGTTAAAATTAAAATTCCGAATAATGATTTAGAATTGACGGTTTGCACATGATAACAAATATGTCACAACATTAGTGGAATTGATAACCAAGCTTGTAAATGTTGGATAAAATCCAAGAATTTATACGATAATATCGTTCAAAAAGCGTCAGAGTTGAGAAAATATTTTGACAAAGAAATCAAATAGTTTGATTTTCAGTCAAAATGCAGAGGAAGCGTATGTTTGTAAGAAAGAATATCAAGGGTGCTAAAATTTTCTAAAACTATAGGTAAGAATGTTGGGATTGTCCCAAATGATATACGTTAAAACCATATTAAAATGTTTAATGTGGAGCATATGAGATGGATTCCTTATGCATCGGTAATAGAAATTAACATGTATGCTATGTTGTCTACTATCGCCATTCACTTATGTAATTGAT
The DNA here is from genome assembly GCA_030737815.1 of Allium fistulosum. Taxonomy (NCBI): domain Eukaryota; kingdom Viridiplantae; phylum Streptophyta; class Magnoliopsida; order Asparagales; family Amaryllidaceae; genus Allium; species Allium fistulosum. The sequence continues at coordinate 97,206,756 of CM060906.1, read as the reverse complement.
GCACTGAATGAGTATCAAATCTGAATTACTATCCCTAAATGGTAGTTATGAGTATTCATGAGTATTTACAAAATACTAGAGGACTATCTATGAAACAACAAACCCATTACGAAGGAGTATTCGGGCTTGGATTTCATAAGTGATATCACATATATCATGTAAATCCAAAATTCATGTTCAACCTCATTTAAGGAGCTTTAAGTTGGAAATGGTACAAACAAGAAGTGGTTGTTGATTCAACCATAAGGCTTAGTACATCCCCTTGAATAGCACCGCATTAAAAATAGTACAACTATAAATGTTAAGGGTGATTCCAAATATTTGGAAATCCATGGTATTATTTTGTGAAACCAATGTCGCTAAAAAGGTCGTAAAAGAAACCGGGGTTCACAAGATGTCTAGACACATACCTTGAAAATTACATATGTTAAAGGCAATTTATCAACGATGGATAAATGTTGGCAAACATAGTGTATAGTGGTACAATACAGCAGATCCATTCACTAAGGGATAGCTCGATCAGTTTTGAATTGATCAGATGAATGGACTAAGATTACATAGTTGACCCCAAGTGCAAGTGGGAGATTTTAAGAGCTAATGATATACCTAAGGGAAAATATGTATTTTGTTACATATATCTAACTTTGTAGTCTATCTTTTTCATAGTAGCGGTGTTCATTTTCTTTTATCTACTTTGTTATATTATGATATAATTAATTAAGTAATAAATTTAGAGTATATTAATAAGAAAATCCATAAATAAAATGTTATGTGATTATAGTTGCAAATAGTTGCAATCATGAATAATTAATCTCAAAATAAAATAACTTTTTGTTTTAAATATTCCTTGTCACGATGTTTCGAGAAAGGATATCGATACAACTGTTGAGATCATAGTGCGTAACGCTCTCCAAATGTTGGGCAATTTATTACTCATGGCTGTTGAGGGCACCAAGGGGTTACATATTCGTAGTTATTGGATAATTACAAATGACTCATCCGAGAGTTTTCTACTGGTTGATAATAACTAGGTTAAATAGGAAATCTCAATGTGATGATGTTACACAATTCCCACGACTTGGGAATACAGTAGAACTTTAACATGAATACTCTAATTTGATTATAGCTAAATCATGGCATGATAATCCATCGAGTGACTATAGTTAGGTATGCGTTGAAGTATTGGCAGTGAAGTGCTATTCAATAGAGAATTCATCTTCTCAGTTGTAGGTTAAATGTTTCAGTTTAAAATTTTAATCAATCCTAAAATATATAAATCATTAATATCTTATTTGATTTTATGTATCTAAAATTAGTTTTATAATATTTTGATTATTTTTTAAAAAACAAGTTTTTAATTTTGGGCCGAAACTTTGTACATGCACATAGGCATGATGATGGTTAGTCCACAATCATGAAAGCGATATAGAATGGTGTATGAAGAGGTGCAGTTCCAATAGTGACCAAGAGTCTTGCCAAGCCTACTGAAATGGTTGTAGTATTGTTGAACCTGAAAATTGGCTCTGGTTTTGGCTTGAGAATTTCTGCTAGCAACTTCATCAAATAATGGCACTTTTGAAGATGACATATATAGAACTTCTTGATTTAACAAATACCTTCTTGACTATGCAGTTTGATATTTGCACAGTGATCACTAATGGATCATTGTGTGAAAAGACTACTATTACTGAATTAGCCATGGTGAAGGTCATTTTTTATGTAGGGAGGTATTTTATATGGTACATTGTGTGGTATTCACCTTGAGCTTCCTGAATTGCCTTTCAATGGAATTTTCACTCTTTCCAGCAAGATGAGGGCCTACATGAATACAGTCGGTCAAGATTCTAGGTGTAACAACCTGCATATTTATCGATTTTATATTTAAATATTTTATTTAAATATTTCATCGTTCGTCGGATTATAGTCCAAAAAGCTACTTTTTGCAAACAGTCAAATTAGGACTCGAGACCCCTTCCATTGAGTTCAAAATGCCGTTTGCGACTTTTTTAAGTATAAACATTGATATGTTTGGAGCTAGCCAAAAATTTGACCTTTTTCACTTTGGGTTTGGGTTTGGGTTCGGCCCACTAGCCATCATTATACCCCAAACTGAACCATCTCTCCCCATTCTCCCTCACTTCCTCATCTTTTCAGTTCTAAAGCAAAAATGGGGGAAAAGAAAAGGAATTAGAATTTCCTAAGCCCTAGTTTCCATTTGCAAATCAATTTCTAGCTCCAAATTCAAGAGAAGCCATTGGTAAGCATCCTCTTCATCTTCTCCAACTCTTTCTTCCTTCTATTTCAGAAATTCCTAAAACTAAATTTGGGAAATGCTTGTTTTGATCTAGATTGAAGCTTGTAGAGTTGAAGTGGAGAACGGTTGGTCTTCTCTTTTGCAATTGAGCTCCTTCTTCATTGATTTTGTGAAAAGGTGAGATTTTTATCTCACATCTTAAACTATATTTATCTTTGATTGTTAGGTATGAATTCCTAACACTTATTCTTGTGCATTTGATTTTGATTTGGATTGGTTTTGTGAAATATTCCAATTTTCGTGTTTTGAAGCCAAATCATTAAAAATCATAGCTTGATCTTTGACCATGATTTTGTGATGCATCGAAGAGCTCATAGGGCCGGGTAGTCGATAGGCATAAACCCTTAGCGCCGGTGCTCGAGCGATTGCAATTTGGTCGAGATTGGCCATTGTACTTGATAGGCTGGGAAGAGCTGAAAACAGGGTCCGACCGACCGAGCTCTGTGCTCAATCGACCGACCTACTACAAAAGTGCAAAGCACTTCTCTGCCTTTGGTTTGGTCGACCGACTACAGAGCTCAGTCGACCGACCTGCTTCCCGTGAATTTTTCAGAACAGGGTCCGGTCGACCGAGCTCTGTAGCCGGCCGACCGACCTGCTGCTATTTTGCCTATTTCGCCTATCTTGTGTGGTTTCCAAATTTAATCGATTCGTGTTATTTCCCCATTTGTTTTTATCATTTATTATCGTCGTTGATGACTTCTTTTCTTTGGGATTTTTGGAATATCCATTTCGATGGATTCGGTATCGATTTCTTTGGATTTTATTCACGTCTTCGTATGTGAATTTTGGTGATTGATTGTTTCTACAATCATTTTTGTAATTTGTCACTTTAAAAATATAAAGGTTTCAATACTAGTATTAGATATCAAAACTTCTTCATCAAAATGATTTCAACTCTATTTTCAATACCAAACTCGTTTATAAAACCGTTTTCCAATCTACTAGTATATACAAACCTTTACCTCACTCATATGAGAAATCTAATTAAACGACTTAGTAAAACAAGTGGTATGAAACGCTTGCATTCACTTCGTCGATTAATTCTTAGACTTGTTCGATTGAATCTCTTGTGACAAATTTTCTAGTGGAGATCTACAATTTGTTCGTAAATATTTAAGTTAAGCTAGTGGTTATGGGACATGAAGCTAAACTCATATATTTACTAGCTTAGTGTAATTGACACTTCTTGATGATCGATGATGATCATTTTATGGTTTAGACTAGCAGTGTGCGATGTCTCTTTGTCCGTATGAAGGACTGTACCTCATTTTATTGAGCTTCGTCTCATTTGTTGCATGGGTCGTATCTTTCTAGATACGTCGATGTTTATTTCACGCATGGGTCGTACCTATTTAGGTGCGTCGATGTTTGTTTACTTCGTAGAGCAATCGGCTCAATATGTCGGGACATGGGGCGTATCTTTCTAGGTGCGTCGATGTTCGTCTATGCATGGGGCGTGTCTTTCTAGGTGCGTCGATGTTTGACTTTGCATGGGGTGTATCTTTCTAGGTGCATCGATGTTAGACATTTCATGGGGTGTATCTTTCTAGGTGCATCGATGTTTATTTATGCATGGGGCGTATCTTTCCAGGTGCGTCGATGCTAGAGCATGGGGCGTATCTTTCTAGGTGAGTCGATGTTCGACTTTGCATGGGGTGCATCTTTCTAGGTGTATCGATGCTAGACTTTACATGGGGTGTATCTTTCTAGGTGCGTCGATGTTTAGTTTATGGGATTGGCCATCCTCTTTTCTTGTGATTTCTGGATTTCTCGTTGTGATTTCTGGAATTTATGTTTCACCACCTTTTTCAGTTGGCATTGATATGTACGTCATTTATTGTGTTTTGGTGAATTAAATTAAGAATATGACATTCTTTTTATGCTATGGGATTCGTGAGATATTTGTATGATTTTCCTTTGTTGATTTTCTAATGTATACTTGTCGAGGTATGCCATTTTTGGTTATCATACGTTTTGATTATATCTCTTCTTATATCTCATTTTATCTGATAATTATAGCTAGACTGATCCGTTTATTATTTTCTTCTTAAATAATACTCGGGTCAGACTGAGATTATACAGGTGCTTCTGCTTGACTTCCTATCTGGAGCCATCTTCTGACTTTTGGCTAACTACTCTAGTTTAGTAGTTTTTGTTGTATACATTTGAGATTTAGACTCCTTGATGTATACATATATTTTTTCCTTGCACTTATGTCTATTCTTTTGTGTTATTGTGGATCTTATCTGACCACTAATCTGATGTACACTTTCATGTGTTATATTCATATCTATTTCCGCCTTTGTGATATGAATTGTCTGTGATTGATTTGTGTTATGTTTATTTCTATATTTGTTTCCGAAGTCCATATAGCCACTGTGTGGTAGCTTTGAGTTTGTATCCATATGTCGGATTTCCTGTTTTATTTTTATCTGGCATATCGGTACTCGCACAAAGCAATTATACAGATGGTCGCTCCTCAATAGCCTTATTCTCCGTGCTAGTTGACGGCATTACCCCGTAGTGTCCTTGGCTAGCGTGGGTATAGAGGTGGGGCGTCACACTAGGATTCCCTACCTGATCTGCATGAGGATTAGGAGACTAGTTTTATACAGTAGCTAAAGATGGTGCTTGCTGGAAACTGGCCATATAGCTTTTCTGAACTAACCGTTCCATTTCATTTTTAAAATGGCAACAGTTGTCGTTGGGGTGTCCATTCACCCAGTGAATATAGTAATTATGCTCCACCCATGTTCTTATCTAGTTTTTTCGCTTCTTAGGGAAGTTCTAAGCTAATATAGATTTGATTACTTTAGAGACGTGTCTTGCGTCATAGGTAAGAGGTGTATGACATGTGAAGTTAAACCCTCTTTGCTAGTTGATGATAGGCACTTATTCCCCTTTTTCTTTCATTTTGAATGGGTGCAGTTTTATCTTCATGCACTTTTTTGGACTTTCTGGCTTCTTCAGCCCTGATATGACCACTAGAGCATTCATAAAAAGCTTTCATGCTTTTGCATAGATTCCTGAATTTTTTATTAAGAACATGGTTCTGTTTCTGGTACTCGAGTATGCACCCACTAATAGAGCTTTCTCTCAAATCACCCCCGCCTTATGCCCTCAGATTTGAATATGTCGATGAAACTATGTAGACTCTCATTTTGCTTTTTCTTTATGCAATAAAGAATGTTAGGATCTAGCAATGCTTCTCCCAGCATTGAACTATTTAAGAAAGTATGAGGATAGTTAGGGCCAAGTGTATATTTCTCCATGCTTATACCTTTTTAAACTATCTTGTTGTTGCCTTAGTTAAGTAAACTAGAAATAGCTTGAACCAGGCCAATAATCCAAGTTTTTGAATATTCATATGATATTCAAAGGTGCTCAACTGGTTATCTAGGTTTGCATGTCCATTATATTTATCTATGGTTGATACTCTAAAATTATTGTGAAAATCATAATTAATGATTTCCTCACTGAATGGTGAGTCAGTCCGCTCTTTTATTCCTTTATCCCTTGATTATTGACACAATTTCACAAGTTATTCAACTTTCTTTTAGGGCCTTATCTCATCATTCTTACTTCTACTCTTATTCACCCTCCTTATTAGATAAAGTTAGCCTCATTTTCCCCTTGTGTAGTGGGCTCCCTGCTTTGCTTAACCAATAGAGAGCCGATGTGGGCCTTTTAGATATAATGTTGGGATAGGCTTGGTTTTTTCCTTACAAGCTTTCTCCCTCGCTCTTAAGGCTAGCTTTGTCGTTCTCATTGTTGATATTGTCATTTTTATCAATTAACCCTTCAGTTTGTTTAGTTTGTGATACATGGCGATGGGCTGTGGATCTGTTGTGACGGCGAGAATGACTTTGGGATGGACCTTAGGCTCTAAGCCTTCCTAACTCGGCCACCCTCTGGTTGATTTGGCCTACGAACTGATTAATGGGTTCTAGGATATAATTTTTAGAAGTGTTGAATGAAGGACCCATGACTTGTTTTTGAGTTGTTCAGTCAGTCTTATTTTTTGCTTTGGCGGCTTAGTGTGCTGCCTTAGAGTTTGTGTGACTATAAGGAGTCATATGCATATTTAGAAAAATGGTGGGTATACAAGCGGTTGAAGTGTTGGGCGATATAACACCCCACATAAATTAATCAAAAATTTAATAAAAGAATTAAATTAAATATAACAAGGGTAATAACTGGATTTTCACAAACATTTGAATTTGGCTATGAAAATTGCACTATTGCATTCGTAGAGATTTTCTGGACAATTTTCATATATAAAGTTTTGTAATCGGGGCTCGTATGAAGAAGTTATTAAATTTTGAAAATTCAAGATAAAAAATAATTAAATAAATAAATAAAGAAGGAAATAAATTAAAAGTGGAAATCTCCACTGGTCGATGGTTGGTATGGACCGGTAAACCCTAAGCGGTCGACCACCCATGGCCAAGAGGTCGACCGATCGAGTATATTCAACGGAGTTCGGCTTGGCCGAACGAGCCGGATTTTATAAAGTTTAATCTAACGGCCGATGTTATTTCGTACCCCTATAAGTACAACCCTAATCAAATTTCGAGCATACCAAAACTCTCTCTCTTTTCCAAACTAAACTCCATGTTCTCTCCGAATCAAGTTTTTTCAAAAATAAAAGGTTTGCAAATTAAATTCAAAAGATAAAAGGAGGAATCAAATCAAATCAAACGGAAAGGAGAGAACGGCGAACCAAACGGGGGTGATTCCAAGCGAATAAAAGAGGGAATAGCTTACCAGAGATAAGTGGGTTCGTTATTAATATGATGATTTATATATAATTAAGTTTCTTATACCTTATTTTAATATAGAATTGTTTTAATTTAATTAGAGACGCTCTTCATCTAATAACTGTAATAGATTGGAAATTTGATAGTAATTTAACCCATATGAATATGATCTCTGTCTAATCTAAATTTGATTAAAGTTGATTTAGGTTGAACACACATTTTTTGTTAAATTGAATATAGATTGATATCTCAATAGCCTATTTATTCCAAACCTAAGTTAATCTGAATTAATGACAAATACACTTATGAAATTGTGAAATGATTAGAAATTGAAATTGAGAAAACTTGGAATTGTAAATTAACAGGGTAGAATTTTTACTGTAAAATGAAATCAGTTAACAAAGAATGAAGAAAAATAAAAATTTACGATAATTAACTTCGATCGGTCGACAGCAAGCGGTCAATCGCTCTAGTAGCCAGCGATCGATCGGTTAACAATTTACAACTACAAGTTGAACCTCGACTTAACGTCCAGATTATAGCTTTGTGTGTGTGTGTGTGTTTATATATGTACATATATTTATTAGTAAAGAAATTAGTTCTCTAAATTTATGACTCTTGGTCTTTAGGGGACTGGATAGATGCGTAAGCTGGCTATTAGGCCTAGACACTATTTATTCGGCGTTGCCAATATAAGATAGGGGCGATTTGATCGCAAATCGCACTCACAAGAGGTTCAAGATGTACACACAACATTGATGAGGATGCCTGAAGAAGTGTGTGGGCAGGCACTAATAGGAGGTTCCTTGGTGTATACAGCAAGTAGGACGTGATACTGTTGTTGGATGCCTGGCGTTGTGCAGTAGGTAGTGTTATGTTTGAACCAAAAATGGCACAAACACCTGAAAGATTGTGTAGAGAATAAATAGTGAAGAAACTAAATAAAAATGAGCAAGAAAAGAACACACAACGTTTATAGTGGTTCAGCTAATCTTGCCCTACGTCCACTAAGTGATTTTATTGCTTAGATCACTAGATTACAAGCAGTTGTCCTTACAGATTGGTATGCCTCTGAGAGTGATTACAAGAAATTAGGGTAGAGAATGTAAGAGCCCAAAAGATCCAAAAATGAGCCATGCCCCTCTATTTATAGACGTAGGAAGCCTAGAAACTCGCATCCATGATCTCACCTCATTTTCCACGCTAAGACTAAGTCCCCTAAAGAAAATGGTGGCTACATCAACAAATTTCCTAGATCGATACTGATCCAAGGGCCTAGATTAGTACCGATCCATAAGTTTAGTGTATGGATTATTGTGAACTCCTTTTCCTAGCTCGATTGGTGGTTGGCTTCATGATTCCAAACTTGTTTGCACCATTATTAGCTTATTCTAAGTCCAAATGATGGATCTATGGAAGAATGGAGTTGCTGGCTTTGAGTGCTCATGGAGATCAATAGAGGATTGCATAGAACCGACAAAATAGTATTTGATATAGCTTCCTGGGATCATCATTAGCATGTAGAAGGAGTGGGGGCAACTTTGGATGAAGATTCGTGGATCGGTACTGATCCATGAGTTGGATTGGTATCGATCCAACACTTTGTTGGATTTTTTCCCTTTGCTTCTTTGAATGGCTGGACCTTGTTATCATGACTCTGTTTGTACTTGTTTTCTAGACTCTCGGGTTATCTATCCAGGCTTCCTACCTTGATAGTTTCTAAGTTTGATTCATCCAGTCTATTTGAATATTGCCTGGTCAAAAGGCTAGATAACACTTGCCCCCAAAGTACATCTTGTTTCAAACATGATGTGCTTTGAATCAAGACATGTTAGAATTGTCATGAAGGACTCCACTCTATGTTTTGAACGGTCGTTACCCTTCCTACGGATCACTTCTACAAAAAGTTATATCTATAGCTATTCGTTGTGATGCTTTACCAGCATCTGCTACTATGAATCTGGAAGATGTCCTCCGCGATCTATCATTCTGAACTCTGTAATTTGAATTAGTTCCTTTAATGGACTTTCTAGGTTTGAATCCTATTTCCTTTGACTCTAATTACTGGGATCGAATATGTGCTTACACAAATATACACATGCACGCTCTCGAGTAATTCCATTACCATATGCATTTATCAATGTACGCATATATATAGAGATCAATTACATCATCCATTTTTTTAGGACTCGGTACCGATCCAAAGTCGTTGAATCAGTACCGATCTAGGACTTTGAAAAGTCCTGCTCCTTTGCCTTGAGATTTGGGGTCCTTGGGTTATATAACCCAATTCATTCCTCTTCCTCCTCACTTTATTTGCTATTACCGAACCAAGCTTGGACTCTGCCATTAAAATCCTTGGCCTTCAAAATGAAACTCGTGCCTTACCATCACCATTCTCTAACCTGCTTTTGATTTTCCCCTTAGACACCCAAACTCCAATTTGCAAGCGCCACCATCGAACTTCGAAGCACTAGTCATAAACCTGATCCAACTCCATGTACTCGAGCTAACATCTAACCCTAAGCCAAAACTTAAACTCCTCATATCTAAGAACTACTAAATTAGGTAGGTGGTGGAGTTGGACATGGACGTGGTTGGATTTGACGTTAGTTATGGTGTATTGGATCGGGGAAGAAAAAGTTAAGGGTGAAAATTTTACACTAAGGGTTTGGATCGGTATAGATACACCCTTAGAGTTAGAGTTCCTTTTTGATTTCTTGTTAAAGTTCCTTAATGAATTTCCAAAGCTTGAGTTTCCCTCAAGCGATTTCACTTTACTTTCCAATGTGCACCCAATGCATGACCACTAATGCGAAGCTCAAGGATGGTCAGTAATGATGGTCACTACAGTCATTATTCAAACTTTAAAATGAACCGTTGAACTATATTGAAAATGAACTACATGACACTTCACAACACTACACTAGGTTCCACTTTAGTATAAAGTGTATGGCATATAATTAAACTAATGTTGATTATCTGTTGATTATTTAAAGAAATGGAGCACGGACTTTCCAAACGTCTTGCCACTCAAGCTGCAGGTCCACCTACTTCTAAATATGCCGAATCTGATACTGAGTCAAGCTCGATTATAGTTCCACTTGCACAATAAACTCTAGTGCATCCAGTACATCATTTAGAAAATCCCCAGGTAATGCAACAGATTTTGGAAAATCCAATAGAACCTACAGAAGAACCAGAAGTAGAAAATGATCCCGACGCTCTTGAGGATGTCGTCATTTAAGACGATTCCGTCAATTCCATTACTTCAAAGATAGAAGATGGATTGCTCTGTAGAATCTGCAACAAGCATAGAATTCCATTCGAGGATGTACTAGTACCTTCTCGCCATTAGAGAGATAACAATCCCAGAGGGTTATACTATGTGCAATAGATATATGTGTTTGGCGGAATGTGTTCCACCGTTCAACCAATTCATTCGTCGAGTCCTGAACTTCATAAGGTTAGCTTCAATGAAAAAACATCCGAATAGCTATACCTACCTCCATGGCATGTATATTGTCTTTGATCAACATTTGCCCCAAGTGCCTAGTGATGACGAGATTCGGTGTGTACATATAGCTTCAAGAGCTGAAATGGAAGCCCTTCTCTGACTTATCCAGAGCCGGTAAAGAATTTCAGAGTCATCACTGGCACATGGAACAAAGTCAGCTATTTCAAGAGCGAATGGTTCTATGTCTGTTGTCCAGCCGGATTTGCGCAAAGATGGCTATTTGGATGTAAGTTATACTTCATCTGTTTGTTGCGGATTCGTCTTGTGAGTTTGCAAGCTTAACTCATATTCTTTATGTCGTTCAGATATTCCGACGAGACCTAGGAGTGCAGCATGAGTCCTTATGGCATTTCTGAAGGGGCATAGAGATATTGGAGTTCTTCTCTCTGATGAAAATTTCCTAGCTCATAATTTGCTAGAAGCGGGCCATAGCACTGGCCTAGTCCAAGTGGCTTTCGATGACGACGACGACGATAATAACTCGCATGTAGGTGGTGATTTAAACCCTGATTTACCCTCGGTCCAAGTCCAGAGATGAAGTTGAAAGAGAGCAAGAACACGTCGAAGAAGGCGAAATCATATGCAAAGGTGGTGAAGCTGGCTATAATGATGTTGATGCAGGCCATAAGCCTTCAGTTGAGCAGTCCAAAGATGACTAACAGTTTGTTTTGAAAAAGAGGCTAGTTGTGAAGATTACCAAAGTACAGGCTTCTACGCAGCCTCCATCAGTCACAACTGCGGAGAAAACTCCTTCTCTTCCTTCGACAAATGATTTGCTAACTTAGGGCCAATTTCTACCGAGTTTGGCTCTTTCAGTATTAGGAACATGAGCCTAGAGGGTCCCGATTCTCCCTTTCACTTTGATAATGACATTATTCCTACTAATGTGGGAGAGATCACTCCAAGGAGCAAAGCTCTAAAGCATGGTCTATCGAGGGGACACTAGGCACTCACTCACACATGCACTTCACGACACTACATTGCACTTGACTTGTGTCCTTACTCATTGAATCTAACTTGTTTCCATTTCTTTTACTGGATCCATGGTGAGGAAGAAGTTTATATTTCAATCTTTGGAGGAAAATGTATCCCAACCATATAGGCATCAACCTAGCATGTACCATCAATGCAATGGTCGAGATTTGGAATCCGGTTACCGGTCTAGCCGCGATAGAGGAAGTCTCGATAGAGACTATCCATCTCATGGCTCTACCTTTAGATATCGTTCTAGGTCTAGATCAACCTCGCCCAGTGGTTTCGGTAGACACTCTGATCGTTGGGGTAACTTGCCACCCTATGATGTTTCTCATGCACCCCCTCCAGCTTCCATTCCTGTGCAGACCACAAGCATCATAAAAGCAGCTATGAGATTTTTCATCACAAGGCTGGCAAGAAACGGATTAAAGCCCTGATCATCATAATGGAGTGATAACTTACCGTCGATGCTCAAATGGTTGAACTACAGAAATAGATCCCAAAATATGCTTTGATGGTCTTATGTTTTTCCCCAATCTGAAGAGAATTCCATCTGAGGTCAAAGACGTGATCATTGCTTACATAACCGAAGCTTATAATAAGTACAGTAAATGGTCGCGGGTAGCTGAGAAAGTCTCCAAGGTCAAGGGAAAGAAAACTCCTAGATTGACAATCTGAAACTCATGGAGATGCAAAATCAAAGAATCATTGCTCATCTCGACGCCGAGGTCAAAAACATAGGAAAATCGCAAGCTAAAGCTAAGAAGAAGGCCGAGGAGACTATCAAGGCACTCGAGGATGGGAGAACCAAGCATCAGGATGAGATGGAAACTGCATAGCATCGAAACCATGATTTAGTGTTGGAAAGAGATGCCTAGAACAAGAAGGTGATCGAGTCGTCAGCTAAGCTCAAGAGAGAAACTAAAGAGAAGAACGAAGCTCTCCAACAAGCTCAGGATTACTATGAAGAGCTTCTCACTGCTTATGATGAATGGGACAAGGCGGTCACACGTGGTCCAGACATGGATGCACTTGTCAAAAGGGAAGTTGAAGCTGCTGAAAAGCGAATGATGGAGAAGTTCGAACCAGTACTCAATAAGTACAATGCCAATGTACTTAAGTTTCGCAACTCAGAGTGGTTTGACCATGATTGCTGTAGAGTTCTTACCCTTGCTTGCGAACAAGTCGTCGAGGAAGAAAAAGAATTCCTAAAAGGTGGTGATGTGGTTTTGGCACAGCTTGAGAAGGGGATATTAATAGGAGATGAGCCAAAGATGCTAAAAGAGGGCCAGCTTATTCTCCATCTGGAGCTAGCCGATATAGTGAAGAAAGACTTAGGCGTGGCTTTGGATCATCGCCCAAAGATGCCACTACTGGAGACATCTCCAGACCCAGAACTACCTATGATTTATCTTCGATCCCGGGGTATAATCAGATCAACCCCAAATGCTAAAGTCCATAATCCTTTCTCCTATCTTGGAAGGAAATTCCGACGCACTCTGTTCCGCATTGAATCTCAAACTGAAGGAGGTATCTACTTGACCTCACCTGTATTTCAAAGAGTCCATATGTTGCTGATTGACATCGCTAATCTCTCTTTCTATATCTCTTTAAGTTTCAGGGTAGCCACAGGTCATTTCGCTTCTCGATAAAGTTCAACAGTCAGACAACAAGCATCTACAATGGAATCAATGACCATGACCACTTCAATGACGATGCTATGTATCCCGAGTGTTCAGATTCCTAGGCCTGGTGAGTGAATGATAGGTGCTCTATAGGATGAAAGGACTTGTGAGCTTCAGGGAGCTCAAATTGACGATAATGTTGTTATCATTGGGTCCTCCGATCCCCTATAGGGTCCCACCATGAGTATGCTTGAGCGGGAACTTGTTCTAGCCAAGGAGGTTAAGCTAGAGAAAATAGAGACCTCTTCTGGTCCTCTATCCATAGCTCTGCCCGATCAGACTATCTTTGTTCCCGTCACTCTTCCTCCACCCGAGAGCACCTAGAGTGTACGTGTTGGATCATCGCAAAGTACTCCATCTAAGGGTTTGGGAAGAGGCGGGAGGAAACCTGATCAAGTTACACCTCCTTCTGGGAAAGAGAAGAAAAAATCCAAGAAGCAGAAGCATAAAAAGCGACCGTTGATTTGTTCTGCTTTTGTTGTACAGTTAGGCACTTCATAGCCTTCTATTTTTGTTTTTCTGGCTGGTGTTGTGCGAATTCGGCCTCCGCTTTTGCTTAATTTAGATGTAAATAAAACTTGTACTTCTCCTTCCAAGTTCCATTATGAATATGAATGAAAAATACTTTTCTTTAGTTCAATCTATATTGGAATTCGTTTAAATATTTAAGAAATACGCTTTCCATATAATGTACTTGCGATACATTCCTTTTTATGGTCATCATTGGACTAAGTCATTAGTCCAGTCCATAATTTGTCGGCCTTTTATTGTTCTAGTGAACGCAAAGTATTCGTTGAAGTGCCAAGCTCTAGTCATCGATTGGGATAAACCGTCTAGCATAATGGTTCAGGTGTCCTTTACTAGGATAATGACATCTGATCATGCCAAGCTCCGAGTGCTGGTTTGAGCTAACTGCTTAAGTTCGTAGCTTGCACATCCTCATCTAGAATGTCTACCATTAATTATGCCAAACTCTGGGCGTTGTTCAAAGTTTATAGGTAAGATCCCTCCTTACACCGAGCAGGGATCTTTCGTCTTGCCTACTCTAGGCAAGGTGTTAGTGATTGGATGGTCGCGTCACATCCATTCTGAATTATACTCCTTCCTTTGCATCAAGGGCAAGAGTTAGTCGATGGACGGTCAAATCACGTCCTATTCGTTTTATACTCCTACCCCCTCATCAAGGATAGGAGTTAGTTGGCGGACAGTTGAATCATGTCCTTTTAGGTTTTACTCCTTGTAATGACCCAGATTTTCGGACCACTCAAAATCGTCGAAAACCCATTCATTTTGAAACTATGAATGAAAACTACCAACTTAATACACAATATTATTTGATAAATATTCAATATTGCTAAATATATAGGATATAACTTTCAATTATACAAGTTATCGGAGTAATAATTTATTCTACAGGTGTGCTTAAATACAAAGAAGACTCAATATACAATAAATCTACCGCTGCACAACTCTGATGAGAAACAGCAATGGCCATTCCTGCAAACTCAATAAACATGTCAAATGCATAATAAAATGATAAGCAGGAAAGATACAACAACACATGATAATTAGCAAAAAATAAACATGAAATATATATATTATTATTGGGGCTGTGTCACTACCACTTGTGACTGCCTATGTACCCCTATCTAACTCGGTACCCAACTAGATATAGGATCAAACCAACATAGTTCTCTTACCACAAATAGGACTCCATTGGACCTACGATGCACAAACAAATAAATCCCAAACTACATAGCATATATCATGCAAATGTAGGTTCCAAATCCGCGCACTTAGCTTAACCCTCACATTTACATTTCTAAAATCCAATTAACTTTATTATTTTCAAAATTTAATCATTTTCGAAAATATTTTCTTTGGACCAAACTCCCAATTTTTATTTCAAAACCTTTAAAATAATATATACATCTTTTGTATCAAATTATACTTTACTTCGAGATTATAAGATAAATCACTTTTGAAAACGGCATTAAATACTCTATATATAAAAGCATACAAAAATGTATGCAACCAGATCGGGAGGTTTCTAGCCTTAACAAGGCAACTAGGTCCCAGCCTTCCGAAAAAATAGTTATGTATATCCCTTTGTTCGTCGAGCGGACTATATCGAGGCTACAAAACATTTGCACCTCCTTTACCCACCTTTTTAGTTATGGTTACCCGCATCATTCTTAACATAACAAATCATTTTACATCCCAAAGTGATAAATAATTTTCACTAATATTCACATTACTTTCAATCGCAGTATTTTCATTTCCTAAAACCTTTTGAAATCATTTTCAAGCACTGGGTTTTTAGTCCTTGAAATTCTCTTTGTTTATAAAACACTTTTATAAACATTTTATGGAAATCGCTTTTGTATATAATCCCTTCAAAAATATTTATTCTTAAAATATTTCTACTACTTTTCAAAAGAATTCATTGCAATTGAAAAGATAAAATATCTTTATTTCTAAAATTATAACAAACATCTTTTATATAATATCTGCTCAACCAATCTTCTCATCCAACACCTTATAATCAAACCATGAAATTCTAATCACCAGGCATCCGCATTAAATCATCCTCAATTTATTGTCTACCCAGTCCATGCATATAAAAAGGTTTATTGCTTATAAACTAACTAAGCTTAATTCAAACAATCAATCAATTAATTAAACATAATAATAAATGATAATCAACATTTCATTCTATCAAACATTTATAACACTTTTAATTTTATCTTGTGATAAAATGGTTTGAGTAAATCAAATTAACTATCCCTTCCGTTAGGCCAATCCGGATAGCTAGGGGGAGTAGGCAATTGGTTTCCCAAACTCCAGCCGAGAGACTACGACTCTGTCCCATAAGGTGGTCATGTTATTTGACCGACTCTAAACTAATCGCTAGTAAATTTCACACTCAAAGCAGTAAAAAGTTTACCTCATCTCATCGGTAAACTCGACTCGAAGGTCAAAATGATCAAATGGACAAGACGGGAATTAACCGATAAGATAAACGCACGTGTCTCATACCACGTGTTTTACCAAACCGTTTAATGCGAACGTGTGGTATGGGACACATGTTAACACTGTTCGGGTTCCTATCCGAGAGTTTGTGACAAATTTGCCATTGCAGCATGCCAGTACCGGACCTTCGGGTCATTGCCATTGCGGCGTTTTCCATTGCGGCATATTTGCCATTGTGGTGTATTTTCCATTGCGGTGTATTTTTCATTGTGACGTTTTGCCTTCGGGCGAGGTACCTATTTGAGATAACAGTACTTGGCAAGGCTTCGGCCACATGCACGTGCTAAACTTTTGAGATGATTCCTTTGACTATTTTCCCTAGTGTATCGCCCCTTTCCGGAATTGGTCCTTTGAACCATTCGATATATCTTTGTGGCGATTACCTTTTGGGAATTTGAACTCTTGGAAGTTCTATTTTTGAGATTTGAATTGCCTACACTGGCATTATAAGAGATTTTCCTTTTGGAGTTTACTTGAGATTTTATTCTCCTCATTGGAGATATATTTGCCAAGATGGCGGGTTTAGGTTTTCCCCTAAACCATATTTGATGTTTTATGAATGCCGATGATATAAGGCTCGCTACTTTTAGCGTTTTATGGGTTATTTTATCTCTTTTGAGATTATAAGTTTGTGTAGTGATACCATATTATCACTTGATGTAATCATACACTTTAGTTGTCTCTCCTCACTCGAGAATATTATCATATTATTTCTTATCTCTGTTAACTGATTTGTTCAGCTAGACTGACCCATGTATTTTATACTCGGGTCAGATCGAGGTGTTTCAGATTAGGTACATTTGGACTTAGCATATTCTGCTTCCGCATGGACTTTATTCTGCTAGCTCTTTTTGTTATAACTCCTCTCTTCTTTGCCTTGATACCAAGCTATAACAACCCGCATTTTTGAGTTAATAAAATAAGGGATCAGATTTGCTTCATTACAGCATGATAGGGGTTTCTCGCTTCTTGTTAAGTAGCGAACGGGTGACTCTTCCTCCTACATGTCCCGGAGTGGTTGGTTGCAGTCGAGAGGCTGGCCGTAAAAGCAAATTCGAGATACCAGTGTGAGCTACGGCGGAGAGTGGTCGCTGTCCAGATGGTTGAAAAGCCTACGGATCGTCACAGCTAAAAGATAAAGGTTTCTACTATATGTCTACCAATTTTTAGCTCAATCCAATGCAGTTTGATGCTCTGTTTTATACTTGGAAGTTGAACCCAGGCAGTGTTTTCACTGTAAAAATCTGGGCAAAAACATACTCCGAGTCAAAGTTCGGTAGCATATTTCTATAAGCTATATAGGTCAAAATTACTTGAAATTTTGTATGCTTATAGTACAAAACTTCAAGTAATTTTGACTTATATAGCTTATAGAAATATGCTGCCGAACTTTGACTCGAAGCATGTTTTTGCCCAGATTTTTACAGTGAAAACACTACTTAGGTTCAACGTCCAGGTATAAAACAGAGCATCAAAATGCATTGGATTGAGCTAAAAATTGGTAGACATATAGTAGAAACCTTTATCTTTCAAAAAAAAAGAATCCTGTAATTTGGATAAAGTATGAGAAAGTTATGATATCTCAAAAACGCCATAAGGCAACAACCTCATATAAGAGAATAAAATCTCATATAACGCCAAAAGGGAAATCCCAAAACATCACCAATAGGCAAATCGCAATAGATATATATAAGCCAAAAAGGCAAATCCCAATGCATCGTTTCAAAGTTGGACTAAAACAAATAGCACGAAGATGGATATTCAACCAATATACGTACAGTAAACGAATTTTAGCAATTTCAAGTTACCGACTTCATTGTTTTAGCAAGCATTTGGGAAAGTAGATAAGTTGAAAAAGAGATGGTTGAATCAAAATATTTTTTTTAGTTTGATTTCTATCAGAGGGCAATATGAATGTTATACCATGTTCCATTAAAACACTCAAAGGATTCTACGATATATCAGGTGTAGAAGTAGGCCAACATTTATATTGGCAAATAGGAGGTTTACAAATTCATGCTCAAGTACTTATCACTTCTTAGGTAGTAATTGCTATCTTATTAGGGTCAGTTATCATAACTGTTCGGAATCCACGCCATGCTAAGGGCTTTACTTGGAGAAATAGAAGGAACATGTATCACACGTGCTAAATCTGAGAAAGTGCCACATGAATATTTTACGATAGTAGGTATTGAGGAATCAGTACATGAAATTTTAATAAATTTGAAAGAAATTGTATTGAGAAGTAATCTGTATGGAGTTAGAGACGCATCCATTTGCGTTAGAGGTCCTAGATACGTAACCACTCAAGATATCATCTCACCGCCTTCCGTGGAAATAGTTGACACAACACAGTATATAACTAACCTGACGGAACCAATTGACACAAATGCTTGCTAAAACAATAAAGTCGGTAAGTTGAAATTGCTAAAATTCGTTTACTATACATATATTGGTTGAATATCCATCTCCGTGCTATTTGTTTTAGTCCAACTTTGAAACAATGCTTTGGGATTTGCCTTTTTGGCTTATATATATCTATTGTGATTTGCCTATTAGCGATGTTTTGGGATTTGCCTTTTGGCATTATATGAGATTTTATTCTCTTATATGAGGTTGTTGCCTTATGGCGTTTTGGAGATATCATAACTTTCTCATACTTTATCCAAATTACATGTTTCTTTTTTTGTTTGAAAGATAAAGGTTTCTACTATATGTCTACCAATTTTTAGCTCAATCTAATGCAGTTTGATGCTCTGTTTTATACCTGGAAGTTCTCATTCGCTCGAATAGTGCAAAAACGTGTACTTTATAGGAAATAATTTTCCTTGAAAATAAGCTTTGAAAAAACGATTTCGAAAACCATTTGGAAACCATAAATTTGCAGAAATGAAGTTCAACATGCAAGCTACCAAATGCAAGAAATCCGACAGCATTTTGTTGCCGGAATCAAAAGATACAAGCATACAAAGAAGCAACCCAAACTAGATTTACAGAAAGAAAACTATCAACAAAAACTAATCAGGATCTTATTGTCTATACCTAATCACTTAATTCTCCTCCCTCTTCACTCGAAGTGCAAAATTGTGTGTTTTATATAGAAATTAAGTTGAAGAAAACGAGTTTTAGGAACGTTTCGAAACCGCTTTAGAAATTGCCTTTGAAATTCTCTTATTATAGAGTATATAATTTTTGTACTAAAAATAATAATATATAATAATAATAATTTCTAAAGCCCATTTATTTGAAAACATTTTTAAAACACATTTTTCTTCAACTTAATTTCTATATAAAACACACAATTTTGCACTTCGAGCGAAGAGGGAGGAGAATTAAGTGATTAGATAAACGCACGCGTTCAAATTTGAATTGAATTTGAATTGAATTTGAATCGAATTTGAATTGAATTTGAATGACAGTTTTGAGTGATTTCTTTGATTTCGAGCACAATTTTTCCAAACAATTTTGAAATAATTTTTAAAATAAATTAGCATTTAAAATAATTATTATGTAATATTTTTAAATTATTTTAAGCTACAAAATCTATTTATTCTCTATAATAAGGGAATTTTCAAATATCCTCTTTAAAATTGATTTCGGAAAATGGTTTTAAAAGCTTGTTTTCTCAAATAAATTATTTTATATATAAAATACACGTTTTTGCACTATTCGAGCGAATGAGAAGGGGAATTAAACGGTTTGGTAAAACGCGTGCTATGAACACGTGCGTTTATCTAATCACCTAATTCTCCTCCCTCTTCGCTCGAAGTGCAAAATTGTGTGTTTTATGTAGAAATTAAGTTGAAGAAAACGAGTTTTAGGAACGTTTCGAAATCGCTTTAGAAATTGCCTTTGAAATTCTCTTATTATAGAGTATATAATTTTTATACTAAAAAATAATATATAATAATAATAATTTCAAAAGCCCATTTATTTGGAAAACATTTTTAAAACACATTATAATACCTGTTTATGAAATCCAGAAAGAAATATCAAGAAACATCAAAATAACGGAAATTACACAGGGTATTATCCGTTTAAAACAAACTGCGACTCAATATTCGACAGAAGGTTTGAACAAGTTAACAGTGTCAAAATGACTTGAAATTCTGCAGAAATGTAGTTCAACATTCGTAAAATATTTCCAAAAGATTCGGGAAGATAAATCCATGTTTAAATTGTTTATTCAATGGTTACCAAATTCCATTGCTAAATTGTCTATGAATAGTGTTTTTAAAGCTTTATAGATTAAAACATCAATTTCATTTCATATATGCTCATTTTTATAATTCAAATTCCTTTTAAATATTTTAACATATTTATGGAATTTATTCCATAGTTTTTTAAAGATTTAAAAACATCCATTTTAAAGAGTTTAAAACAATATTTTACGAACTGCCGATGTGCGACAATTTTAAAAACTTGATTTGGACATATTTCAAATTTTACTAAACAAAATCTTAATTTTTCTTTTTCATTTGAAAACTATGATCATAAGGGTCTAGAAAATTCTTATTTCAAAGGATTCCGATTCATATTCCATTTTATAAATGGATTTTACTTTTTATAATGCGAAATCGTGAACTACCATTACGCGACGCGTTTATTTTGACTCCATTTTCCAACCTTTTTCAAACTTTGTCGAAATGAGTTTTAATGTTTATAAATTTTTATCCATTTTTAAAGAGGTTAACAATGCTATATATACCATTATAATTTTTTTAGGGAAGTGATTCTTTGCTGTAAATACGACGTGTATTTTACCGTGAATCATTTCCATATCAATCAAGCATATAATCAATATCCAAAACATGACGATCGAGCATATGAAACAAACATGGAAAACATATCATGTCATCATATTGTTTAACAAAATAAACTAGCGGAATAATTCTCACATTTATTTAACCCATTTACTTTCTACCAATATTCAATTATAACAACGCTTCTCTAACATCCTCTACTCCATCAAAGCATCACCACAACCTTCCTTCACTACCCTAAAGCATACGGACATGCCTCCTCCCTCTCCGCCTCTCTTCTAGCTCATGTCCGCCACCACCATCCCACCTTGCTCACAGCCTAAGCCCTCCTCCTCCTTAATTCCCATGGCCTAAGGCCATATCCTTTTCTACCGAAGTACATACAGCCTAAGGCCTAAAAGACATGAAGTGGAAAGAAAGAAGTGAAGAAGAAGAAGTGGATATGTTGTAGGACTTGAACTGAGTGTGTATGTGCATTTATAGTGTTAGGAAATGTGATAAATGACCAAGACACATCATGACACATTTCACCTCACCCATGCGCCTAACCCACTCCCTCTCCATGTGCCATGTGTAAGTGATGTGTGGATTTTAAGTTTGTTTTTCATGTCTCATTTGTTTATACATAAGGAGTTTATATGTATATATGTTTAGATATTTCTTTTTGGTTTGATTTAACTAATTGCATATACATATATGTGTGTTTATTATGTGTATACATGCACAAACAATGTTGTAACAACTTAAAATAATTTCTATTTGTCAAACCGTTGAGATTCCAAGATTCGAATTCCGGTCATATTTTCAGTTTCTATTCAAACTATTTATTTATGTAAATAAAACTTGAAAATAAATTTCTTATCATCTTTAAATAATTAAAACAATATTATTTAAGTTATAAAACCATTTTAAATAATATTAAAATCCATTTATAAAAATACGACGCCGATCTACCAAAATGCAACGAAGTTTATATATCTTTATAAAACAAGTTCATATATTTATAAAACCATTATAAATCACTTATTATCATTATATAATAATTAAAATGGATTATTCAATATTTAAAACAATTATCTGAATATTTAAAATTAATTAAATATTCTGATTCAAAGTGATAAAATTATGGGTTGTTACACTCTTGCCCCCACATCAAGGACAAGGGTTAGCTGGCATCCATCTTTAGGCGCCAAGAATTGTTGAACTCCAAGGGTCCGATTATGGACCGTAGAAGTTTGGTTGGCACCTAACTCCGGGTACCTACATTATACACTTGCAGATTCATGCGAGTCAGTCATATTTCACAACCCTTACGCTATGTAAAGACAGAAACAAAGATTTGGAAAGCCATTTCATTTATTGAAGACGGGAAATTATAGGTTATGTCTTATTACATGGCTTTATTCAATTATGTGCAAATTTATTTCTAAGTGAAATAGCATCGTAGGTGCTCGCTATTCCATGCCCTCAGGAGTGTGATCCCGTCAACTATAGCTAACCGGAAAGTTCCATCTCTAAGCTTTTACTTTATTGCATATGGACCTTCCCATGTCAATCCCAAGTTCCCAGGGCCTGGGAAGGTTCGTTTGAGAACTAGATCACCAATCTCAAAGGTCTGATTCTTGACCTTGGCATTGTAATATCGGGCGACTCGGTTTCGGTGTGCAGTTGCTCTCAAGTCATCTTCGTCACGCTTCTCATCGATAATATCAAGAGATTCCAAAAGGAGTTGTTCATTCGTCCATGGATTGTAGTCAATCACCAGACGAAAAGGTACTTCTAGTTAACTGGAATCATAGCCTCTAATTCGTAGGCTAAGGTGATTGGAGAATGGATAGTCGTTGACTTGTGGGTCGTCCAATAAGCCCAAAGTGCTAATGGAAATTCATCAACCCACTTGCCCTTAGCCTTTTCCAATCGCTTCTTGAGAATGGACTTGGTAATCTTGTTTACAGTTTCACACCTGGGGGTATGCCACCATAGCAAATCTCTTCTCTATGCGATGTCGATGGCAGAAATCCTTAAACCCGGTGATATCGAATTGGGTTCCGTTCTCGATAATGATTGCTTGTGGAACTCCAAAACAACATATGATATCCCAAACCACGATAGTTGACTACTTTCTTAGTGCTAATTATGGCTAATGGCTCCACCTCAGCCCATTTGGTGAAGTAATCAACTGCAACGATGGCGTACTTTGCACTACTTTTAGATATCGGCTATACATCAATAGTATCGAATCTTCAGACTGCAAACAGCCAGGGACTAACTATTTGAGTAATCTCCATCGATGGGGCTCTTGGAATCTTAGCAAACCACTGGCACTTGTCACACTTTCTACTGTAATCAACTGCGTCTCGGTTGATAGTTGGCCAGAGTACCTATAGCGAAGAATCTTCTTCTTCAGGGTTTGACCCCTAGTGTGGTCGCTACAGGCCCGTTTGTGCACTTCTCTTAGGACTTGTTTGGCCTCGTTGTTGGTGACACATCGTAACAGTGGAACCGAGAATCCTATCATGTAAAGTGCTCCTTGCTTAAAGACGTATCTCAAAACTTGGCGAAGGAGCTTCCATCGTTCTCTCTTCCTGTCTAGAAGGATTTCCCTCTACAAATAATTCTTTATGGGACTCATCCATGAATCCTTCGCATACTAGGCCTCCAAGATCCATTCGACATCCATATGGTCAATGCTCGGAGTCGACAATACTTCCAACAAAACCAGGCCCATGAGCTACGCATCTCTTGAAGTGGCCAGCTTGGCAAGTGAGTCAGCATTCACATTTTCATCTCTAGGAATATGCGTTATTGTGTAATATTCAATGTCATTGAGCAGCTTAAGTGTCCGGTTTAGATAAGGAGCCAACCTCGCTCCTTTCGCCTGAAACTCCTTCCTAACTTGACACACCACTAACTGGGAATTGCAAAAGATGTGTATATTTTTAACTTCCAGTTCCCTAGAAATTTTAAGTCCCACAAACAATTCTTCGTACCCCGCTTCGTTGTTTGCAGGAAATTCGAGACTCAAGGCATAACAGATTGAACGTTCGTCAGGAGTGACAAGTACAACTCCAGCACCAGAACAACATTCATTTGATGCACTATGGGTGTACATCTTCCACCAAGAATTTTTCTCACCACTGTTCTTTGGAGTATTGTCTCGTGTAGTGAACTCAACTATGAAATCCACCAAAGCTTGACCCTGGATAGCTCTCCGAGAATGATAAGTTATATCGTATGAGCTTGAAAATAGGGGTGGAACTTCCTTGAAGCGATCAACATGCAATATCCGAGCTTTACTAGCTTCGGGTAATTTCTTTCTACTCTTGTCAACCGTTTACTGATGTAATATATCGGTTGTTGGATGCGAGATTCCTCTCGAATGAGTGCGGTGCTCAACGCATGCACCGGCACTGCCAGATATATAAACAAGTCATCATTCACCGGCTTTGAGAGAATGAGGGTCTCTCCAAGTGATCCACCAGAGCCTGAAATGCATCTTTACACACCTATGTCCAAACGAAATTCCTTTTTCCCTTTGAACTTTTTCCATTCTTAGTTACGTCAAAGAAAGGGATGCATTTGTTGGTGGCTCTAGAGATGAATCGACTCAAGGTGGCGACCTTTCCTTTCAAGCTTTGTACCACATTGATTTTCATCGAGGCCTACATGTCCCTCAATGCCTTTATCTTTTTTGGATTGGCTTCAATCCCAGGGGATTTCATAATGAAGCCCAAGAATTTTCCTGACATAACGTCGAATAAGAATTTTAAAGGATCGAGCTTCATTCTGTATTTTCGGAGAAAACTGAACATTTCAGCCAAATCATCCACATAGTTCCACCATCGCCCTGATTTCACGAGCATATCATCTATATAGACCTCCAGCAAGCGTCTAATCCGGTTTTTAAACATCCTACTTACCCGCCTTTGGTAAGTATCTCTAGTATTCTTTTGTCCAAAAGGCAAGACCAGATAGCAGTATAGTCCGAGATTGTTTATGAAGTTGGTGTGTTCCTGGTCTTGTACATGCGTTGAAATCTGATTGTATTTGGAGTACGCATCTATGAATGAAAGTAATTTGTGGCCGGCAGTCTAATCCACCAACCGATCAGTCCTTGTGAGCGGAAAGTTGTCCTTCGAGCATGCCTTATTCAAATTAGAATAGTCAATGCATGTCCTTCACTTCTCGTTTGACTTTGTCACCAAGACCGGATTTGATACCCACTTTGGGTATAAGGCACCGCGGATGAAGCCATTGTCTTTTAGCTTATCGACCTCTTCTTTGAATGTAGTGGATCTCTTTGGACCCAGGATGCGGCGCTTCTATTTCATAGGAACGTATTTGGGATTTATGTTCAATGCACGTCTCACTATCTCCGGTGAGATCCCACACATCATAGTGTGTGTCCAGGCGAATTAACCAACTCCATCATTATTCTCACACCGAGCTATGATCTAACCTTCAAGACCCGTGTGGGTCATCCCGACTAACTGGAATGTTGATCGTTAACTCAGCAGGAGCTTCGCTTCCACATTCTGGCTCTTTCCATGGATCTGTATCCTTATATATGGAACCGACTATGCTACTCGAGTCGGGGCTTAGGCATTAGTTGCTATGCATCTAAACCCTTGATGCATAGAGTCCTCTCTACACCTTTTTCTTTCTGTCTATGCCTCACCTCCTTTAGCTCGGTGACATAACATTCGTTGCCTTGCCTCTGATCTCCCTGGACTATTCCCACACCATTCTCTGTAGGTAACGTCATTGTCAAGCACCAAGGGGCTATAGCCACCATAAATTCGGCCAGGGCCAATCGGCTCAAAAATGCATTATAAGTAGAGTAAATATCCAACACCAGAAAAGGCACAATCCACACTCGCTTGCGGTCGCCCTCTCCAAGTACTATCTGTAGTTCCACATATCCAACTGGCTCTGTAGCTGTACCGTTGAATCCTTGGATCTGAAATTTACACGGTTTTAATTCCTTTACTTCCAAAAGCATATAGTCATAGGATTTTTTGAATAGAATGTTAATCGAACTCCCAAAGTCAACTAGCACCTTTCGTACAATAGCAGGACCAATCGTGGCTGCTATAACCGTTGGGTCAATCGTCATGGCTTCTGCCCCATTAGCATTTCTATTCTGGAAAACAATATCATCAGTCGTGGTTCTGAACTATTTTTCCGAAGCCTATCCTCTACAGCGAAGCATCTTTCATTCTCTGTATGCTTCAAAGCACCAACATACCTATCCATCTCATTTAAACTTTTATCAACTGGATGTGGTCCATCGATGATTGTATTTATTACCAAACGTTTTTCAAGCTGCCTAGGCTTCTTACCACTAGGACCAACTTGCCCCTGTTGAGATGTCATCCCGGGGGTTAGAGTTTTCTTGCCCGCCATCCAATGGGGCTTTCACAAATTGTTGCAATTTCTTCTTTCGAATCAGCTCCTCAATCATATCGTGCAAGTGTCTGCATTCATTGGTATTAGACTATGGGTCTCGTGAAATCGGCAAAACTTGCCAAACCTCTTCTTCTTGGCCGACTCCCTTGGAACCGGCTTCGTATACTACTCTATACCTTTAGTTTCCAAATAGATATTTTCGATTGAGTTATTCAACTCAGTATAATTATCATACTTAAGAATCCTAGGACGATTCCTATTATCAGGCTTTCGCTTTTTAGCCTTATTGTCATTCTATTTCTGACCACCACTCTTGTTTCCAACATTCACATCCACTTTTTTGGAACTTCCTTCAGACTATTTTATAGTAATGTTGCTCTGTATGACTTTATTTGAACTTCCGGCCTCACCTCTTCAGGGATGATTGTGTGCCTCCTCCAAATGCAGAAACTGATTAGCCTTCCTACAGAAAATATCCATAGTCGACAGGGCTTAATTTCCAGCCATCTCCTGAAGTTAGTCTTGGGATGAATCTCCCTGATCAATACCATCGGTACTATGTCATCATTGGGATTTATTACTTCCTTCATAGCTGTATGGAATCGGTTCAAGAAATCCTTTAATGGCTCCCCTACTCCCTAGAAAAGGTTTGATAATGACATCACATCTTTCGGACGTGTGGTGTGTAAACAAAATTGCTTTAGAAATTTTCATGACAACTCAACGAAAGACGATATGGATCTTGGTTGGAGCCGAGTGAACCACATCGTCGCTACTCCTTCCAAAAAAATTTGAAAGCAACGACAGCTCATTGCATCAGACGCTCAAGCTGAGTCCATATGCCATTCATACTTCATCAAGTGCTGCCTAGGATCTATCTTTACACTGTACAATGGCATCGTTGGCACCACAAACCTTCTTGGATACATCACATGCAGAATGTTCTCAGGAAACAGATTCTTACTAGGAGAAGAACCCCATTCATCATTGCTTCTAAACTGATTTTCATTCACAAGTTTCCTGACCATCTCGGCTAAATAATCCAGTTCTATAGGTTCGGTTGAACGACAGTAGTCGAGATATATTCCAAGTGTTCGTCCTGGCGAACACTCTTGGGCATACTCACAACGTCTAGGTTCTCCAGACTCTGGGATATTCATTCATTAGCAGTCCCCTCTATTTGATTCTTGGGCGGAAAATTGTCAACAGCAGCTCGATATTCCACATTCTGATCATCTACAACATGACTAGAGGTCAAGTCCATGCCACCCTCCAAAGGCTGACCCTAGGAGCCAACATTAGTTGGATCAGTACCAATCCAACCTCTTAAATCAGTACCGATCCACAAACTCAAGCCATGGGATTGTCTCATCCCTTGATTTGAGGTCCCAACCATGTTTTGCATCTTCTTTTGCTTCATATGCCTCTATCTTTACTTGGATGATGAGGAACTTTTAGATTCTGAATTTGAATGGTCTAAGTCCCTCCTACTCCTTCTACGGCTATTCTGAGTTAGTTCATTCAACAACCTCAAGCTCTGTTGCATCTGCTGGTTCACCTCATTGCGAGCCTCATATAATCTATCCTCTATCTGCTCCATCATACAATCCATCTCCATTCTGGTCATGACTTTAGTTGGATTGTAGATCTCAGCTTGTTCTGGTTAGACAACTTCATCCACACGGTGGTTGCCTTGGTTCTCAACATCATTAGTAGCTCTGAAAGTTGTAGCATGTTCTCTCCTTGATGGGGCCATGGCGAATAACTTCTCTTAGATTGTTGAAAATCTAAATAGTAGAACGGTAAGATTGAAAGACTGTATCTATCTCTCGGATCTAAGAAATCCAATAGTAGATGATGGATCCAAGTGGCTTGAGTTCAATTCTCATTGAAAGCACCAAAAATGTTTGAACCAAAAATGGCAAAAAAACCCGAAAGATTGTGTAGAGAATAAAAATCGAAGAAAATAAATGAAAATGAGCAAGGAAAAAACACACGATGTTTATAGTGGTTTGGCTAACCTTGACTTACGTCCACTTAGTGACTTTGTTGCTTAGATCACTGGATTATATGCAGTTGTTCTTATGGATCGGTATAAATCCGAGGGTGATTACAAGAAATTAGAGTAGAGAATGCAAAAAGGCAAAAAGATTAATAAAAATGAGCTTTAACCCTATGTTTATAGATGTAGGACGCCTAGAAACTCTCTTCCATGATTTAACCTCGTTTTCCATGCCAAGACTAAGTCCCTTGGAGACAATGGAAGTTATATTAATAATTTCCCTAGATCGAAACCGATCCAAGGGCCTGGATTGGTACCGATCCATAAATTTGGTGTATGGATCGGTGTGGACTCCTTTTCCTAGCTTGATTGATGGTTGGCTTCATGATTCTAAACATGTTTGCACCATTATTAGCTTATTCCTAAGTCCAAATGATGGATCTGTGGAAGAATGAAGTTGCTAACTTTGAGTGCTCATGGAGATCGATAGGGAATTGGATGAAACCAACAAAATAGTATTTGAAATAGATCCATGGATCATCATTAGCATGTAGAAGGAGTAAGGGCAACTTTGGATGAAGATTCGTGGATTGGTACCGATACATGGGTTGGATCGATACCGATCCAACTCCTTCTTTGATTTTTGCCCTTTGCTGTTAGTCCATAGGATAGTGGTTTTGATGACAACAACTATAGAAGTGTTATAAAATATATATGTGCAGGAAATCTATATGCAGGTATCAACAAAAGAAGACTGTACAGTAAAGAAGACAAAGATCAAGAGTTCAAGATTGAAGACTCATGAGATTCAAGATATTCAAGAGTTCAAGACAAATAATATAGTTAGGTTAGATATTTGTTAAAACTCCTTGAAAGCACTATCATTCTTTTTTATCCAATTTACTCGTGGAATGGAATCCACTTCGTTGTTGTTAAAGGGATGGAACCCTAGTGAGATGGAACTCACGAAATATCTAGTGGAACGGATAGTAGCCCTATTTTGTTATCCACTAATTTTGATTCAAAATGATTTTCAAAATTATCTCTTGTTTCATAAAATGATTTTCAAATATTCCTTTTCAAAAGAAAAACCTTCGTTCGTATTTCCAAAAATGTTTTAGCCTCAAAATCATATTTATCATTTTGTTATATTTTGATTTCAAAATTGTCCTTGATATTTTAGCATCAAAATCTATTTTAATATTATATTTACTTTAGTTTATTTACCTTGATTTTAAATATATTTTAGTATATATACATATATATATTCATAAGTATTTCTACTTCTAAATACCTTCTACAAATACATAGAGTCCATTTGAATAAAGTTGCATATGTTTTAAATCATCATTTTCAAAGAAAAGCAAATCATCATTTTTACTAGACCATGTCGACATCATAGTTACTCGTCATGTCGACATGCTTCCCGTTATAGCAAAGGTTGTTTTCAAAAGAAGTGTCTATTCATTTAAATCTCTTTAAATGGACACATCCATTCATTCTCTATAAATAGAGACTGTTATGGACGTTTTCCAGTAACTACTTTATTTATTTTCTCTCCTCTTTACTCTCTTATCTTATTTTCTAATCATCCTATCCATATTCTGCCGAAATCTTAAGTGAATCAAACCAGAATATCTCTAGTTTGATTCACTGTCACTCTCTTCAAAGAATCTCAGTGCTTATCAGAGTTATAGATACATTTGTACTCAAAGAAACTTGTTTAGGGTTATAAAGGTGTGATCGTGTCCTTGGAAATCGATCGGGTGAACTTGTGTCCTGTGAATCAAGTGGTTCTACCCAGAGACCTGAGAATCTGGAGGGTGTACCTCGTCGCCTTGGAATCGAGGGATTGTAATCTAGATTATTATTGAATAGAAAGCCGTACGAGTTGTGCGGGACTGGATGTAGGGTAACACCGAACCAGTATAAAATTCCTGGTGTGTTCTTTCCTTTACTTGCTTTTTATTTATATTTGCATCTGTTTGTGATTCTGTGATTTGATCTGTGATTGTGTATTTGCATTAAGTTAGTTAAATCAATTTAAATTAAAGAAGTTTTAAAGAAATTCTTAAAACACTATTCACCCCCCCTCTAGTGTTAAATAGCCTTAAGATCATCTTCCGCGTTCCTTTCATTTGGTATCAGAGCAAGTTTTTCAAAGTATTCATAACCTGATTTTTGAAAAGTAACAATGGCTACCAACACTGGTATTTCTAGTTCATTTGTAGAGGGTCAGTCCACTGCCAGACCACCACTTTTCAATGGCAGTAACTATGCATATTGGGCATGTAGAATGAAGATATATTTACAATCCATTAGTTTAGAAACATGGAATATGACACAAACTGAATACACTGAGCCCACAACTGATTTTGCTCAATGGACGACCGTTCAAAGAGAAGTGGCTCAAAACAATTCAAAAGCCATGAATATTTTATTTTGTTCACTAGATAGAAATGAATTTAATAGGGTATCTGTTTGTAAAACTGCATATGAAATCTGGAAAACTCTGCAAGTTACTCATGAAGGAACAAGCAAAGTTAAACAGACCAAAATTTCTATTCTTACTAATCAATTTCAATTATTTAAGATGTTGCCTAGTGAATCTATTCCAGATATGTATAGTCGTTTTCAGGATATTGTTCATTCACTAGTATCTCTGGGAAAAGCAATCTCCGAAGAAGATCAATTCAGGAAAATTCTGAATTCACTCACTCCAGAATGGGATCTGAAGACACTGGCGATTGAAGAAGCAAATAACATCAGTACCTTAAAGATTGATGAATTAATTGGAAATCTGATGTCATATGAAGTTCAAATTCAGGAAAGAAGGGAGAATAAGTCATCAGGAAAAAAGTCCATTGCCTTTAATGCACTAACTGGTGAATCAGACTCTAGTGATGATGATGAAGAAATAGCCTTCATGACAAGAAACTTTCGAAAATTCTTGAAGTATAGAAAAATGAATAATCACAAGAGAAAAAGTCTTGGAAATAACACTGAATCACTCAACAACATCAAATGCTTCAATTGCAATGAGTTTGGTCATTATCAAAGAGACTGTCCACATCAAGAAAAGCAAACTCCTCAATCAAACAAAGAATATTCAAAGAAAAGAAAGAAAGCATTTGCAGCAACACTGGATGATTCAGATACGTCCTCAAGTGATGATGAACAGAAAACAGAATTGGCAAATATGTGTTTTATGACAACTCAGAATTCAGATAATCAGGATGATATGGAACTCAAACAAGGTACACGTTTACTATTTTAATTGGTTGAAAATTGGTTGCTTAGAATAGTTTATTAATTAAGTATATAATTAATTTTATTAACTTAAAATTTTTTCAAATATCTTTTAAAAATTTATAAAATATTATTTTTATATATTTTCTGTATAATATATTTTCAAAATATATTCAGACAATAGTCATAATATATATAAGTATATATATATATATATAAATCTTGTACATGTTTGAAATCATTTTTGCAAAATCTGATGTGCATGTCGACATGGCACTTATTGGTAATGTCGACATACCTGTAGCAAATCAGATTTCTAAATTTGAATTCAAAATTCAAATTTCCCTCCACCTTTTCACTAACTCCTATGTTCTGAATAGTTATGACTCTTTGACCAGAGAATCCACCTATTCAACCTCTTTATATCTATCTTCTATCAACACTTATCTCCCTCTTCAATTCAAATTCAAAACAACTTTTATCTTCAAACACTCTTATCTCTTCAAAAATGGCATCCACTAGCAACGTAGCCGGAATGAGGCTGTCAAAAGCCACCAAAGATCATCTCTACAATAATAGAGATGCCATACTTGCATACATTAATTATGCAACTTATGGAAAAGTTCATTCGGGTAGTTTTGCTATTTTTAATGACTTCGCTTCTTATGAAATTGATGTTCAAAACAATGGTATTCTAAGCTTGGTTGACAATAACCAAAATGATTTTGTTTGCTATCCAAACCTTGTCAAAATGTTTTATGCAAATTTAAATCGTGGTTTCTATAATGGAAGGGATGATGAAGTGTGGAGTAGTGTCAAGGGGACACAAATTGTTTTGGATACCGATGTTTTAGGAACCATACTTGAGTGTAAAAGTACCGGTTCCAATCTTTCTTCTTTTGAAATCGAGGAAACCGATCGTGAAACTTTTCACAATATTTTTTGAGGAAGAAATGGATTTCAAAAATAAATTTTTTCGACCAAAAGCTCGTATTGTTAATCTTCTCCTTCAACGCACTATTACTCCGAGATCGGGAAATTACAATAACCCGACTCAAAAAGTGTGTAAGGCTCTTTTTGCAATTTTTGGAAATTATGATATTAATTGGGCACAAGTTATCTTGGATGAATTTCGTCACAAAAACTTGGATTCGGGAGAGAATGCATTATATCATGGAATATACCTCACTAGAATTTTTAATTACTTTGGAGTGGATATGAGAGGTGAAGAATTCTTTCCAAGAAAGGTTTTTAATCATTCCAATATTTCACTTATGAAAATTCCGCACGTGTTTCAACCATACGAAACACTAACGGAAAAAGAAGCACGATTGGGGTATGAGGAAATGCAAGAAGATGAGGAGGAAGACGAAGAAGAGGAAGAGGAGGAAGAAGAAGGTGAAGAAGAAGAAGGTGAGGAAGAAGAAGAGGAAGAAAGTGAAGAAACTTCCTTAGAAAGTATTGATTTTCCCACACGACCATCAAACAAGATTCTCCTTCACAATCAACGAGTAATTGTAAAAAATCAAAAAGCTCTCAAACACTCCGTAAACAAAAAATTGGACAAAATGTCCAATACTATGAATAAGTTCTTCTCCAAAGTCAACAAGAAGCTTAATATCTCATCATCTTCATCCTCATCTACTAGTTTCTAGAGTTTACTTTTTGTATATCAATGAAATTTGGTATATTGAAAGTTGTATCTTTATGTTTTCTCTATGAGATTCATGTACTTATCTGTTCTAGTATGAAATGAAGCTTATTCTCTGTTTATCTTACTGTCACTCTTATTTATATCAAGTAATATATATATAAATCATATGTATATACACTGAAAATTCAAAAATAAGATGTGCAAAATCTGCTATGTATGTCGACATACTGTATAGAGGTCATGTCGACATATACTGGTCATATTCTGAATGGACATTTCAATTTGAAATTCAAAATAACTCCTTATGTCTATTCATTTCAAACGACTTTCCTGTCTATTTAAGTCCTATTTTCTTCCAGAAAACTTCTCATAACTTCTCTCTACTCTTATCTACTTATTTCCTTCTTACTTATCGTCAAAATGACTTCATCCTCTTCAAATCTAAGTGATAATCTTGAAGAGACTCTCAAATCCTTCAAAGACATTCTTACTTTTATTCTACGAAATCAGAGGCACTTAGAACTGAGTCAAATGCAGATGATAAAGGAACAAGAAAGGCATTTCGATGCACTACGATGGATGATCTCCGCTCTCAACAAAGAGGATCTCCAAGTAAATCCACCGAAGACATTGCTCCAGGACGATGAAGATTGGGAAGTAATCAAAGCGGATCCCATCTTTGGAAAAGAGGGATGGGTTGAAGTTCCACGTAACATTTAACTTGTTTGATTTGGTTTAAAAATTGATTTGATTTGAAATACTTGATTTGGTTTTAAACATGGTTGATTTATGATAACTTACTATATTGATTATGTAATAAGACATAAATAGGTGTGCTTATGGTTGATTGATTTGTCTATTTATTGTATGCATTTTCTTTTCATTTAACAGTTATGTATATAGTAATATGAATAAAATAATCTGTGGTTACACGTATTATTCTCATTCTTATATTACTCATATATATCATTCTGAGTATACAATATTTAGCATTGTTATATCTAGTTTCAGTATTATTAATGATAACACTATCATTAATATCATAGATTTAGGGGGAGTTAATGTCATTTTTTGTTGATGACAAAGGGGGAGAAGTATAAAATAGGTTAGTTAGGCATAGATTAAGGGGGAGTTATTAGATTTAGGGGGAGTTATAAGGAGAATATAAATATTTTATAAACAAAGGTTGTCATCATCAAAAAGGGGGAGAATGTTAGTCCATAGGATAGTGATTTTGATGACAACAACTATAGAAGTGTTATAAAATATATATGTGCAGGAAATCTATATGCAGGTATCAACAAAAGAAGACTGTACAGTAAAGAAGACAAAGATCAAGAGTTCAAGATTGAAGACTCATGAGATTCAAGATATTCAAGAGTTCAAGACAAATAATATAGTTAGGTTAGATATTTGTTAAAACTCCTTGAAAGCACTATCATTCTTTTTTATCCAATTTACTCGTGGAATGGAATCCACTTCGTTCTTGTTAAAGGGATGGAACCCTAGTGAGATGGAACTCACGAAATATCTAGTGGAACGGATAGTAGCCCTATTTTGTTATCCACTAATTTTGATTCAAAATGATTTTCAAAATTATCTCTTGTTTCATAAAATGATTTTCAAATATTCCTTTTCAAAAGAAAAACCTTCGTTCGTATTTCCAAAAATGTTTTAGCCTCAAAATCATATTTATCATTTTGTTATATTTTGATTTCAAAGTTGTCCTTGATATTTTAGCATCAAAATCTATTTTAATATTATATTTACTTTAGTTTATTTACCTTGATTTTAAATATATTTTAGTATATATACATATATATATTCATAAGTATTTCTACTTCTAAATACCTTCTACAAATACATAGAGTCCATTTGAATAAATTTGCATATGTTTTAAATCATCATTTTCAAAGAAAAGCAAATCATCATTTTTACTAGACCATGTCGACATCATAGTTACTCGTCATGTCGACATGCTTCCCGTTATAGCAAAGGTTGTTTTCAAAAGAAGTGTCTATTCGTTTAAATCTCTTTGAATGGACACATCCATTCATTCTCTATAAATAGAGACTGTTATGGACGTTTTCCAGTAACTACTTTATTTATTTTCTCTCCTCTTTACTCTCTTATCTTATTTTCTAATCATCCTATCCATATTCTGCCGAAATCTTAAGTGAATCAAACCAGAATATCTCTAGTTTGATTCTCTGCCACTCTCTTCAAAGAATCTCAGTGCTTATCAGAGTTATAGATACATTTGTACTCAAAGAAACTTGTTTAGGGTTATAAAGGTGTGATCGTGTCCTTGGAAATCGATCGGGTGAACTTGTGTCCTGTGAATCAAGTGGTTCTACCCAGAGACCTGAGAATCTGGAGGGTGTACCTCGTCGCCTTGGAATTGAGGGATTGTAATCTAGATTATTATTGAATAGAAAGCCGTACGAGTTGTGCGGGATTGGATGTAGGGTAACACCGAACCAGTATAAAATTCCTGGTGTGTTCTTTCCTTTACTTGCTTTTTATTTATATTTGCATCTGTTTGTGATTCTGTGATTTGATCTGTGATTGTGTATTTGCATTAAGTTAGTTAAATCAATTTAAATTAAAGAAGTTTTAAAGAAATTCTTAAAACACTATTCACCCCCCCTCTAGTGTTAAATAGCCTTAAGATCATCTTCCGCGTTCCTTTCATTTGCTTCTTTGAATGGTTGGACCTTCTTCTCGTGTCTTTGTTTGTACTTGGTTTATGGACTCTTGGGCTATCTCCTCGGGCTTCCTGCCCTGATAGTTTCCAAGTTCGATTCGTTGGTCAAAAGGCTGGATAACATGTTATGTTATCATTGAGAGTGGACACGGATGCAGCGGACTCTGAGATGTCTTCGAAATGAGTCGGCACTGCAAGCTCCTCGTTAATGCGTAAATACGATATAAGTAGTCATAGTTCGGGAATATATTCCCAAAGTTGATACTGTAGGCAATCAGATGTTAGGAGTAGTGTCAGAGGTTATTAGTCTGATCCGTCATTGGTTCGGGGTTCGGTTAGTTGTTCGACCCTGAGTGTAACCTTCACAAGATGTTGGATGTAGGTGTATTTAGAGCTATAATTCCTTAAGTTAATGAAATCAACCTTAGTAGGTAGTTCACAAAACCAAGTAGAACACCTTAGGTTACATAGATTATAAATGAAGTCAATTGCATATGATCACATATGTTTTTTTAAGAAAAATGAGTGATCCTCTATTAAAAGAGGAGAGCACTCATGTGTTTATTCTACACTAGAAAAGCTATCAACAGACCTGACAAGTAGCGATACCACCCCGTACAATATAAAATAAAAATAAGAAAATCCCCAATCCTATAAAACTAAAGTCCATAATAAAGTAATAAAATACTATAATCTACTAAAATGATGGTAATCCTATCCCTAAAATCAACCGAATCCTTCCTAACCACGAGCATATCTGGATCCTTTAAGGAAAATCCAAATAAGCTATATAAGACCTAGTAGCACATCAAAGCTTGGCTCATCCAAAGCTCATCTAAAGAATGAGAACATTCGAATCGAACGTCCCTTGTCAATAGCTAAAACTTAAAAAAAGGCTTAACAAACAATATAAGGCTTGAACATATATATGTACATATGTCTATTATATATATGTGCAAGAGGAAAAGAAGAAACGTGCATGAGAAATAACAATCTAGGTATGACATATATTATGTGAGGAAATAAACCTGCACATAACTCATAGGCTTATAAGTAACCGATGGATGAAAGACTAGGATTACTAAACATCATAAGTTTTGAGATGAATTTTGTATTCAAATTACAACATTTTAAAACCTAACTTGTTTCCTAAATATAATATAGAATCAGATTCAGTGGCATACATATCAATTTAAAAGGTATTTAAAGTGCTATTGTTGGTTCTGTTTTTAAATGCTACATGTAACGACCCGACTTTTCAACCCTTGAATCTCGACACTAAATACATCCACGGTATTCTTGTACCGAACACCCATGTACTAGAAAGATAGAAAGTTAGGATAAAATAAAAATTAGAATAGAACAAGAAAGTGAGAACATAACATCAGAATCTCACAACGGAATGATAATATATAATATCAAAGGAACGGTACAACGGATTACACCGAGTACAAAAATTTCAGAATTAAGCCTAAGTGCTATCATCAGCCTGGAGAATTATAACTACCTATCCTCACAATGCTGATATATACACTATGCCACAAAGTGAATCAGACAACAGTGATCATACAACATATGGTAAATTTTCTGTTATCCCTCTTTTTCACAATATATATGGAAAAATCATTTGTTGTATGACATAGCCTATGAAATCATTATTTTATTGAAATTTCATGCTTGTCATTTAGACAAATCTGTTGCTTGATTTAAGTTATCAAAAGAATTTAGTTTTGGCTCCATTCATATTTTGGTTTCCCACTTAATATTTGCTGAATTATTTTATAGCCACGTTCCTTGAATTATTTCCCTGTTCTGTTTCTCTCTATTCCATTTTGTGGTCGCGTTCCTTGAATTATTTCCCTCTCAGTTTTGGTTTCCATATCAAAAAGTTCTCACTCTCCCAATACTTTCTAACTCTCAAACAACATTGATAATAAAATTAGGGTTTCTTTATTTATCCTCCCTTTCTATCTCTTTTAGCCAGTATCTTATTATCATTCGTTCAAGCTTGCTTTGATGTCGCCACTTGTAATTAGAGTTTCGTTGAATTGAATCCTCCTCTTGAAATCATTCACCTTATTTCTCTAATGCTCTTATTCCTCAATTTACTAGCATTTATAGGTTACGACTGCTGTAATTTGTCAAGTATTCTTTGATTGATATATGGTATGATATTTGCTCCCTTTTGATTTTATTGGCCCCAACTTGATTTGCTTGTGATGATTTGGGTGTTTATATATAGGAATCAATTTCCTATATATTCGTATATACTTTTGGTTTGAATTTTTCAAAAAACATTTTGGCTGTTCAATTTTCTGATGGACAATAATTAGCACTCCGACTTGTTCATTGATATATATTTGAGATTCTTTAATATATTTCGAATTTATTTCGTCCATTGTTGTTTTTCTGAGTTCGTGCTTGACTTGGTCCTAAACTACGATTATATTGATTTCGAACTTCAATTTTAATTTTTGATCGATGGCTTGATGCTCTTCTGACTTGCTCACTGCTGCGATATATACTTGAACATTCCAATTATTCTTTGAAATATATTTAGCTGTCTTGTGCTTTGATACACTCATTTGCCTTATCCTGGTTGCTGATATGTATGAACTGTGTTTTGTTTCCCCTTGTCTTTCCTTGAGCTTGTGGATGTAGCCTGACCATGCCCTTTTTTTGAGAGAAATGTGTGATCCTCAAAAGTAGAGGAGAGCACACATTCTGACCATGTCCTTTTTCATTTCTTGGTTCAGCAGAATAGTTTTTCATTCTACTGGCTTGTTGTGTTACATGTGTGCTTCACTTCACTAAGCTTCAGTTTTCATATTCAAAATTTATTGCCTTACGTGAACCATTTTTGCTTGTATATGTGTGTCTCTGACTATGTTGTGTGTGAATTTAACCATCTAGCCTGCCTTGTTTGGTTGATTGTGTGAGTATGCACTAAGTTGCTGTTGTCCACTGAAACAGACTACTATGTGCATGCCTGAGTTTTTGCCTCTGGTGTCCTATGTGTGTTGATCCACTATGTTCACATTAACACCCTATTTGCAGTGATGAAATTGTGGTTGCTATATCTTCAATACTACTATCCATATTAAGTAGTTTGAGACAATTTCCTCCAATCTTTTTCTTGATTGAAACTGATGCTTAGTATATATATACATACAGACATATATATGTATACGTGTATATACGTACTTGCTTAAACTGTTTTGAGATTTTTGTTCTCTTTTGGTTGGTTGTGTGAACTTCCCTTTGTACAGGAGCTTAATCCCTTGATTTCTGTATGCATGCTTATCTAAACTGGTTTGCATATGTGCCTGACTTCATTTGATAATTCATGTGCACACTTGAGTTCCATTTTCATTACTATGTATGTACTTGTACTTGTTGTCTTGAGCTGCTTCTATGTGCAAGTCTGAACTTCAGTATTGCGCTTGTTGAACCCATGCATACATCCTTGCCTTGTTGCTCTTGTGCCTAAATGTGTTATGTCATGTGTATCATCATCTTACTGGTTTGTATATCTGTTGAACTGCTTGGACCTATTATTATATAATGCTCTTCCATGTATATACATACATACATATGTATGTATATATGTGTTAAATATCTCCAGTTGCTTGAGTCTTGCTGGTTCATGTTATTGAATTGCTTGAGTCTTGTTGGTACATGTTGTTGAATTGCTGAAACTTGCTTTTGCGCGAACCTGTGCACCTTTGTTGAATTGTTGTTTCCTGACCATGTGCTCTTGACTATGGTTCTGGTTTGGTTGTAATACTTAACCATCCTAGTTGAATTGTTTTTTCCTGACCATGTGCTCGAACCAGTGCATTTTAGCATTGTTCATGCTTTTTAAAACTGATATGTGTTGCAGTTGAGTTGAGCCCCGAGCCCGCTTTGGCTTGACCTTTTGCACACTTACACTATGTTGAGCCTTTGGGCTTGACCTTTGCATTTGTCCTGATAGATAATTGATGCTTGACCTTGTGATATTCACAGTGATACACTGTGCATATCATTAGTTGTTCGTGCACACTTAATTTTTGTCCCTATCTAAAATATGAAAACAAACAACCCAAATAACTGAGGCAATATTAAATCACAATTATAATTTTATTTTTGTCATTTCTGTTTGTTTCTTTTTCTGTTTTACTGTGTTGTTTATTTGACAGGTATAGTGGACGATTAGACATAGGTTGGAGTAAGAAGATATCAGAAACAAATTAGAGTGAGAGTAAAAATATTGTATATGAGTGTGAAATAGTGTATGATGAAATTTGTATTGTATTTGAAAATGTAAATATAGTGGAAGCTAAATGTGTACTATTTGAATTTAAATTCAAATAAAATGTTTGTTTAAATAAAATTGCGATTCATTTATTTCAGTCTACAGGTATTTATTTCATTCTGTGAACAACATATAAGTGTAATTGGTATTCATATTAGTCAATATTTATATGTTGTCTAATAGGTAATTCTGGGAATGGTATTATAACAACAAACAACATACGAATTTATTTTCTCTGTTGTGTTAGTGCATATCGAACGATGGGGCTTATCTTTGGTCTGATGTACAATGAGATAGCACCGGATTTAACGATAGATGGATATGCTTTCAGACAACGGAGTATATCTGTCGTCTAATGCGCTTTTTGGCATAGTGACACAAAATTGTTATGCAACGGAAATAATAATACTACGTTAGATAATCATTCAACATCTCTCCATAAGCTCCAAAGCATCCACATCTAAATCTAGAAATATACATGGGCTTACCTGAGCATTATAAGAAAATAGCTCCCGGATCTGTCTAATAAACCAACATGAGAAACTCAAGAAATGTGTAACAAGTAACGGTAACCATCGATACTGTATGGATTACTGTAACGGTTTTCCCCTCAAATGAAACCAACCATCCGATCAGTAAATATATTAGTATAATAGATAATGTCTAGGGTGTAGAGCATATATCATAAAATAACTACAGTGCGTACGACACAGCAATAATAGGTATACAATCAATACCGCTAAGATACATTCGTATAATGGATTTTTCCACAGAGATGCTTCCAGTAAATAGAAGTGGATCCCCATGACAGAGACCAGAATCTACCTTCCGAGTGCCGTATATCTCTAGATAAAATATACCATAAGGTAAACACAACTAGCCCATCGCCAGAACATAATATGAACAGCATGGAGCAAAAGTACTAACAACTCCCGCTAGAATAATCTATAAGCATTTCTTGATAATGGCACTGATATACCCTCAAAGGTTAGCTAAACCCGAGATTGTGCATCCCATCCTATGTTTAGCCATTCCCAGTGTCGAGGTCATGTTCGGCATCTCTCACACGAGTCTTCATCAGTCGATAGAACACGAATCCCAAAACGGATTCCATCATCTCAAACAAATCACAAATCTCTACATGGATTTGAGCATCATGAACAGATCTCGAATCTCAACATAGATTCCCACATAAGCCTTTTAACGAAAGCTAACGTTGTCATCTCTCTTGCAATACTCCTTAAGGTAGACAGTCTCACATGATAACATCATTTGAAATGTTAATACTTACCTCTCTCTTGGACTTAACCTTAAGATAGACGGTTCAACTCTACAGCATTTTACTTTATAACCGCTTCTAGGATATGGATTGCATATGAGGTTTTAAAGTGGTTACGAGTTCGAGTCATCTCATATAAGTACACTTTTCCTGCTTACCAAACGCTCCAAAACCAATCCATGAATTTTCGGTTAACTCAATTCCGGTTCTCTCAAAAGTAAGCAAAAGCTAGAGATGTTTCATACCAGTGCTCCTCCCTAGGGGTTCTCATTAGTATGAAATCATGAAGCTTTTCGATACTTCCAAAGTTAATATTAGGTCAAGTTCGATAGTCAACTAATCGACTACCTAGTAAAAAAATTGCTTATACAAATCAATATTATATACCTAACTCATTTTAGACATTCCAACCTAACTATTCCCCATCCAAGAGTGAATCCAGGTAACTTAGAGCACCGGTTGCATCAAAGCCTTACCTAGACACTTCATTCTTAAATTTCACAAATAGATAAGTCTACATCGTTGGCTTTTAGTGTTGTGTATAGTATTAATGATTTCCATAAACAAGTAAGAAATCAGTACGATTAATACGTTTTCGACATTTTCTGACTTACTATTCCCCGGTCAAGAGGGAAGCCAGTAGGGTAGAGCTCCATTGCTCCATCCCCACTCAAACATCAATCCTAACTCTCATAAATTGGTAAGGTCTACTTCGTCTGCTTTTTGTATTAAGCATAGGTAATTACTTTTCAAATAAGTAATTAAACAATTAGCCATTTGGCCATTATGAAATTCTAACCCCTTTTTAAGCCTTTTTTTTATACTTTTAAAACCCTTTTTAAAATGATATATAAGTATAGAAATTTATTTACCAAAACTTGATACGTAAATAAATAAGTCAAAAGATATTTTATTACATAAGATATAAAATAGTCAACATATTTTCTAAAAAATATATATAGTTGATAAGGCTTTATAATACTTATAATAGGTTTAAAAACATTTATCGAAAATATTACATGAAAATAACAATTTTATAATTTCCTTAAAAACTTGAAAAAACAAGTTTTTATTATAAAATCCTATTCTTTAAAAATTCACAACTAATTCTTAAAAATTCATAAATATCTAAAATAACTTTTGAAATACTCTAATATGAGTTAGTAAACACTTGTAAAATGAATGAAACAAAATATTTAAATTTAAATATCTTTTCAAACTTTGAAAGTCCAAAACCAAGGCTAAACGAGTCGGTTTTGCACAGGTGAAGTTTTTGTCCATTTTTGAGATGTTACTTAACGTTTTGCTGTCCAAAATTTTAATGGCAAGAAACATACATATAAAACATTATAAATATGGTGAGAAAACCCTAAGGATCTCTTTACAAAGTTCCATAGAAATTGCCAAAAACAAGGCAATTCACAAGTGCATCCATAACAACTATCGCTATAAGTGCACTTTCAAATCCGAGTCCGATCTAAACCAAAGTCCATATATAACCTATGTGCTTTGTTTCTAGATCTTTTCATAAGTCATATAAGTCCGTTCAAGTCCATTCCAAATCCATATACATTGATCACATATGCATCTTGTTTTCAAAACAAGAATCAAACCAATGTTTTCAACAATGTTAATAACCATTCAACAACCTAAACACGATCAAAACGCAACATATATATGTTATATTTTCCATTTAAAGAGGTGTGTTAACTCACCTTTAACCCAAAAACAACCAAGATCCAAGCACCCTAGTCAAACCTCCACCTTGCAGCAACTTTTCTTCCCTTCCTTTCCTCGCTTTAACTTGCCAATATCCCACAATGGACCCCTAAAGGTCACGGCCTTCTATGATAGGGTGAGTATGGCTTTTTTTCTTCAATTTCTAACTATGTGGAAGGTGTTATAATATTCCTCCAAGGCTTCACTCTAAACTTGAGTTGATTTGGATTTGATTTGCAAACATTTTGCTTTA
Organism: Allium fistulosum; assembly: GCA_030737815.1. Lineage (NCBI taxonomy): Eukaryota > Viridiplantae > Streptophyta > Magnoliopsida > Asparagales > Amaryllidaceae > Allium > Allium fistulosum. The sequence continues at coordinate 97,163,137 of CM060906.1, read as the reverse complement.
GTAATTTAAAGAGGAAGAAAAGGAAGACATGGATTTATGGTAACTTTTGCTTTGTGAATTTGTGAGTGATATACAAGGGTGTGCCACTCCGTATATAAGCTAATGAATGGTGCTCTTTAAGCTTGACTTTACCCACCACCCCCCTCCCCCGATGCCATGGAATACTCACCTCCCATCATTTCTCCTTTGCATTGCTTCTCCTTTATGCTAATAACACTTATACCCTTAACATGATAATATCTCTTATCCAAACAGAAGCTTCTACAATGTTCCATGCTTTATTATGAGGTGTGTGTGTTAATTAGTTGCTAATGTGTTCATTTGATCATTAGACAAGAGCACAAGAGTTTGAACAACTTATATTGATTGAAAAGTTGTTTATCGACAAACCGATTTTCTGTCATATTATAGATTTTCCTCGAAGAATATATTTTAATAAAAAATTTAAAAAACAAGTTTCTTATCATTATTCATTAATCAAACGATGTTTAACAAGATTATAAAATCATATTTATAACACTTAAATATATTTTAAAACATTTCGATATTCGAAGACGAAGTGTTCGAATTTCAGTGTTGTTACATTCTCTTACACCTAGAACATTTCATCCTTAAAAATTCAAATATGAATGATAATCAAAGGAGATAGAAAAAACAAGATACACATATAGAGTTCTATTGAAACTATATATAAGTTAAAATGCAAGCCAAAATGCATACAAAGCGGCACCAACTCAAGCGGTGAGTACACGACAAAAGATATATGATACTAAGATAAGAAGGAACCCCTAATCTATAAGCAAATTTGGATGGATCTCCTTCAAACTGTCATCCGACATCTTTGTACCATCCCGAGTATCCTTACTACACGATACTTCTAACCTTAATAAAGGAATAAGCACAAAAATACATAAATAGCATTCACACCCATTAGCAAACAAAGCTCAAAAACTCTCCCATCGCCCAAGGACGATAAACAATCTACTAAGCATACCTTATGCTTAACAGCCTTAGGCTATTACTTAGAAGATTATTCATGCTACCTTATAATAAATCAAAGAGTCATTTCCTTAACTCTTCATAATTCATCATAACACATCATGAAAATGTACTAAAGCCCATACGATGCATATGGACCATCAGTACGCAATATTTGATCTGATCACTTGCTCGATCACATAGATTTCACTTCCAAACTAGTACAGATCACTTGACTATTCTAGTACGGACTCTAATTTGGTTCACTAATTAGAAATCTCTATTCTCCTTATGTAACATCCCCCATTTTGAGGCCCAAAACTAACTGCTACGGATGTTATAATCATCCATAGTTATTATTTCTCGACGACAAAATGTGGCTATGTCAGTCATATCAATAATCAAAAGCACATGAATATGAAAAACTTTCAAATACAATTCAGAAATAACTTTTACATTCCCTTTCAAAATATGATTTCATATTCAATACATAATCCCATTTGTGATTCCACTTTCATAAAAGTATAACTATATAAAATACTCCAAGAGCGACATATGAAGATGCCCACTTGGTTGATTAGAGTCAAATATTTGAAAATTATACAACTTTGTCATTGCATCCAAATAGACAAAACCAAACTATATAGCAGAATTAGATAAAGTCTTAATAGCTAGATTGCCTCATATATGTCCCCAAAAGCTTATTGGTCTAACTGGAAACCTGAATTCCCTTACTCTAGACCTACTAAAATGAGTACCTGAGTGTTTAAGGGGAAAAACAAAAACTCCAGGTCAGACAAAAATTTGGTGTGAATAATAACCACCATCTTGAACCAAATAGATATCTAATGAGACCACGCCGTTGAGCGGAGCGGGTTTTCCCCTCACTAGTATCTTAATTAAAACATAACAACCATATACCGTGATCCTACAACCACAATGGTTAGAACATAGAAAATAGCATTTATAATCATGCAACATATATTAGATTACCCATCCTAATTCATTAGATTATCCATCTTAATTTCAATGACTACCAATCACAATTTAAACTGATTACCCATCTTATTTTAATCTGACTACCCGTCTTATAATTATGTGGACTACCCATCTCACATATAAGCATATTCAGAATTATGTGGACAATCCATCTCACATGTAATTATTAGTTGGATTACCCATTCCCTACCACATTGACTACCTATCACATGTGGTTTAATTATTTAAAATTATGTAGGCTATCCATCATACATATTCCATTTAACTTAAAATGATATGGACTATCCATCACACATCCCATAGTTTTCTTAGGATGACTATGAACCCTTCATTATTCTTATAGAGACTATCCATCTTTGGCATGATGTGGACTATCCATCTCACATCCCATTATTTTCCTAGGATGACTATGAACCCATCATTTATGTTTGCACCAAAATTGGTCACAAACACCCAAGAATAGATTTAGTAGAGAAGTAAGTGAATAAGACAAAATTAAACCGAGGAAAGATTAAGCCAACAACAAATAAAGAGCAGTAATCAGGAACACAAAGATTTATAGTGGTTCGGCGTTGTATGTCTACGTCCACTTTGAAGTTTTGACCTTTATTAATCACTTATCAATCTGATTACAATGGACAAATAAAGATAGCACTTGATTACAATGAAGTCCCCTCTAACCAGCAGCGTAAAGATCCTCCAAATGAACAAAGAGGCCAGTATTTATAGGGAGAGATGATGAGATATTTTGCTAAGATTTCGGCATAAGGCTCTCTAGGTCCATAGGGACCCACTATAACGATCGGTAGCCTTAACTTGACAACCTGGAACGATCGGCTAAACTTTCACCGATCATTTTTCCTTACTTCCAATTTACGTGTGATCGTTTTTGAGAGGTCCCACATGCCCCTTGACATTGCTCCTAAAATATGAAATCATTCTGAGTTGTAAATTGTGAGAAATGGATCGATCTTTGTTGTACTTGGATCGTGCATTGAAATATACCGATTGTTTTGATGGATTGGAAAAAACAATCGGCCAATAACGATCGGCCATCCTCAATTCTCAACTTTGTGACTGCAATCGTTTTTGTAGGCTCCACTCTTCATTTTGTTGATGCTCTGAAAATTCAAATGAATTGACCTTGTGGATTTTGAGATATTGATCGTTCTCCAATGGTTTGAGCTATTTTATGGATCATTTTCGACTCCAAATTTGAAATATAACTTTCGAGGCTATGCCTGTCACTTCATGTTGATTTCACCTTGATTGGGACCTGGTCTGAATCTGCCTGACCATCGTCTATAGTATTGTATGTAATCGATTCCTAAGGCTGATAGCCACCCATTCCTAGCCAAGTCGATCTTATTTTAAACATGATGTTCTTTGAATCGTCGCAAGCAGGAATTGTCAGAAAGAAACCCATCTGGTTCATCGAATAATCATTATCCTTTTATTGAGTTGTTTTCTTGTCAAAGGTCAATTCATCATGATGATTAGTCGATTTCCCATAGTATAAACACGAGATTATAACTTGTTAGCGATCATCTTACTTTGACTCTAGAAATTTCTAAGCTTTAGCAAATTGGCTTTAGTTTTTCCCTAGTCAATTCTAGGTGATCATTCGGTTTTTTGTCGATTTCAAAAAATTTAAAATTTTGAAATGTATACTTGTACGTATATGAGTTTTCACTTGACTCCCGATCACAATTACACGTTCACGAGTCATTTTCAAGTTTAAAGAAAAAAATTCTATAAATAGTTTCTACTGATCGTTATTCCCTCATGCATATTCTCCCTTCTTTTGTTTTTTTAATCCATAATCCTCCTTTTTTTAGAAAATAAAAATCGAATCGTTCCTGGTTATGAAACGATCGACATATGCTAGGTTATGGAACGATAGACATATAATTTGGATATAAAATGATCGGCATATAGCCTGGATGTGGAACGATCGGCATATGGCTTGAATATGGAATGAAAGGAATATGGCTCGGATATGGAGCGATTGGCATATGGCTTAGATATGGAACGATCGGCATAATTTTGGGCCAAAACAATCGGCATAGTCTTTGGGCCATAGACGTTCGGCTTATACCCTTCCTATATTAACCATCAACACTTAGCCGCTTCTCCTTGTTCCTTCAGCTCATTTCGTATCATTCCATTTTGAAGCAAAGAAAACAAGACTCCTTTTCCTTTCTTGCCAATCCAAACAAAGATCCGCATCCCAAAAATTATCGTCCGCCTTCGAATTTTTCTTCGATTCGATTTTGATTCTTCCTCCTTTCCCAGATCTCAAGCATAGGTAGAATGAATTTAAACTTGCTTTATGATTTGAGGATGAGAATGTGAACTTCATTAGTGTTGTGATATTCGATTCGATCGGCTGAAGTTTCTATCTCCTCCAATTCCTACGATCATTTTTGGAGAAGATGAAGTAACTTGTCTTAATGAGGGACGATCGCATTGTGGCCTTAACTGATCGTTTGTTGAAGAGGACGATGCATTGGAAATGGGTAAGTCATGCGATCGATCCATCACAATCGTTCTTGGATGATTGGTGAAACCCTGGGACGTTGAGGCTTGACGATTACCTGCAAACGATCGGAAATGCTTTAGAGTTGGACACTCTTGAGGTGGACAGAGCTAAGTGGGATGATTGATTGATGGCATAGAGAAAACGAATGACATTGAAGATCCACAAGAACGATCGGTGGAAATGGATACTGTGAACGATCGGATGATGTTGTCTAGCGAAACGATCGGTGGGAATGCTTTTACAAATGATCGGCCTTATTTGCAAATGAACTGTTTTCAAAAAATGGAACTTAAATAAGTGAAATTGAACTAAATGATGAGCTTCAGCCTTGCATATTTGAACAGAAATTTGGGCTTGCATATAGCTTGCATACAATTTGAACTGCATATTCGGTAACAAATGACCTTAGAACTACGAAACGAACCAATGCCTTTGACTATTCTCTTGAAGCTCATCAGTAACTTAGATAAAAATCAAACTTTTTCTTGCCGACAATCGATCGCGAAACTCAAACTACATCGTTTCCCGATGACATAGAGAAATGGTTTAGATGGTCGGGAACGACGGTCTCTCCGGTTGGACCTCGAAGTCTCGTCGTCTTTTCAGTCTTTGGTTTCGCATAACTTATTATTGTATTGTATAGTAGTTTACTACCACAAACACTCACTACACACTGGGGGTACAGGTTACTTTATCTAACCATGATTTTTACTAAGTTTAATAGCAATAGGTTTTAGACATTCTTGGCACCTTTCAGTTATGCCAGCTGGATCATCTTCCCAATGGGTTAACCCTGATGTAGAATCAAGTTCGGCAACTGAATCCAATAGTCTGACATCTAGTCATCATTCGGAACAAACGGAAAGTCCGGGCCCTCAATTTGACCTTTCTGATGTTGTTCCCATTTTTCCACCGGAGGTTATCGATCCTGCTCCCGGCACTCTAGAGGACGTCGTTATTCTTGAGAGCCCTTCTGATTCGGTAGCTTCTAAAATTAAGGAAGATGCCCTCCACCGAATCTACGTAAGGCACGGGATTCCTTTCGACGATGTGTTGGTTCCATCGTGGGATGATAGGGCTCACAGACCCTAGAAGGGTATACGACATGCAACAAGTTCATGTGCTAGGCCGGATGTATTCTGCCATTTAATTCATACATTCGGGAAATTGTCCATTATTTAAGGATAGCTCTAACGCAGCTCCAACCAAATGCTACATACTTCTTAATTGAACTTATAGGATATTTATGGAGTTTTTGCACCATCCTCCAACCATCGAAGATATTAGATCCATTTTCAAGCGGCGGACAGGGAGTCTTTCGTTTACATTTCTTGAATCAGTGAAGAGGTGCTAGATTCTGGCTGGCACGTGGAATAAGTTAAGTGCCTTTAAAAGCGAATGGTTTTGTTCGTTGTCCGCCCGGTTTCACCCAACAATGGCTGGAAAGACGTAAGTATTATCCACTATTTTCATGTTAGCATAATAAACGATATCCAGGTCGTATTCCTGACTATGTTACTCCTTTACAAGTGTCGTCACCCGTTCTAGCGACAATATTTATGAAGAGGCAGTCACAATTCTGAAAAATGCACCTCCCGAGGACGGAAACATCGAATATTTGTTTATGGACCAACGTCTTGTTACTTTTTGTTTGATAGAAGAGGGACTTAGCATGGGGCTAACCAAAGATGCTCAAATGGCAGGTATAAAACCATGGGCTGCAATCAGTCAAAAGGACAATCGAGCCGATCATGTGGTGCCCCCAGTCATGAGTGCTAAAAAATTCACTGATATTGATGTCAGAAGACATAGAGGCGATGTGCCTGGCTACAATGGTGACAAATCCGATCTTGGGGTTGATGCTAGATCCTCTCGGGCCTCGCAACCCTCGGTTTCGGATAGGAGAAAGACGAAAATGTTTGTACACAAATTTCCAAGAAGTCGTCTCTCTAATCAATCCAAGTCTTCGATGGCTCGGAAAATTGTTCAAGATGAATCTTCTTCCCAACCATTAGAGCGTTTAAGTTTACCACTTGACTCTTTATTTGGCCTACTGATTCCGCATGATCTTGATGCTTTTCATTTTACTAATGTGTGCACCGAGGGTTCAGAATCTCCTACCAAAATTGGCACTGAGATTCCTACTTCTAGAGGAGAATTTACACAAATGAACAATGCTCCAGCACCTGGTTTGTCAGAGGGTTACACAAGGACACTTGCACACACACACACCCCTCAACATTGAATTATACTTGACGTTATGCTCTTTAACGCTTAAAGTTGACTGATTTATGTTTTTCTTTGAAGAAAAGATGGCGAGGAAAAGGAACATTTTTTATTCCACCAGGATCTACACAACCAATCATCAAGTTCACGCTATGGTTCTTACCGTGGTAATCGAGAGAATTACGATTCCAGTTATTGCCCCAGCCGAGACTGGGGTCATCAAGCTAGGGGTGATAGGGATAAGCTACCCTAAGACATGCATCAATCGAGATCGAGATCCCTTGCTTCAAAAATTCCGTAAAGCTAGCAGATCGTAGGGACCTGCCTATCGATCCCTCTCATGGTCCTCCTACCACTTCAGTGCTTCCTTAACCTTTAGTTCCACCTCATTCTAAGCGGCCGAGCGATTGTCGTCGCCATAGTAAACATGCTGCTATCCATAGGCTCGGCAAAGAAATTACTAAAGTTGAAGCTGCTACTGAAGATTCTACGATCAATCCAACTACTTGTATGGCACAGCTCCACGAAGAATTTTCAAACTTACGTTTCGAAGGGTTCTATTTTCCTTCCAAGTTGAAAAGGGTTCTGTAACACCCCTCTACTTTGAGGCCCAAAACTAACGGCTATGGTTGCTGCAGTCATCCATAGTTATTAATCCTCGGCAACCAAATATGGCGATGTTAGATTCATTGATACACAGAAACACATGAATATGGAAAAAAATTAAAAATTCAAACAAGATTACATTCCATTTCAAATCATCTCCAATTCATTACATAATCCCATAATCGTAAACCACGTTCAAAGAAAGTATATTTATTACAACATACGCCAAGAGCCACATATGAAGATGCCCACATGGATGATAACAGTATATACATACAATATAACAACTTTTCCATTACAAACAACACAATGGAATCAAGTAAAAGAGAACTCTAAATATCAATTATGCCTCCTGCACCTCTCTGGAAGCTTTATTCGTCTAATGAGGTACCTGAAAACCTCAACTCTAAAACTACTCAAAATCAATTGAGTACCCGAGAGTTTAAGGGAAAACAAAAACTTTGAGTCAGACATAAAGCCTGGTATGAATAATAATATAACATCTCAAACCATTTAGATATCTAGTGAGACCACGCCGCTTAGCGGAACGGGATTTCCCCTTGCTGGTATCTTAAAACCTTTGTAAAACCATATACTATGCTCATGCATTCACAACGGTTAAAAACATAGTCATTTCAAAATATTATGATGATATGCATACAAGTTAAAACATTTTTGATTTCCCATCCCATTTTTAATTGACTCCATGTCATATTTATAGTTTCTAGGGTCACTATTAACCTATTACTTTTCATGGGCTTACTAATAACCTTTATATGATATATGGACTCCCTATCCTATTTCATAGTTTTCATGGGTGCACAATGAATCTATTGACCCCTGCTAATTAACTTAATTAATTCATAGGTTCCCCTGAACCTATTGGTGACCCTAATAACTTCTTTCTTATCTTAGTTTTCATGGGTTGACTAGGAACCTATTGACAACTGTCAATAACTTAATCCGGATATAGTTTTCATATGTGCACTACAAACCAATTGGCCCCCGCCAACCACTCTTTATAACATATTTTTCATGGGATCACTATGAACCTATTGGTAACTCCAATAACTTCCTAATCATAGTTTTCATGGGTGCACTATGAACCTGTCCCGCTGACAACCTCTATATTTGGGCATCTTATATCCTGATCTCCCTGACCTCCTAGATGCAATTCTACTCATTCATGAGTTTAATCAATTTACATTCACTACTGGGTCAACCCAGTTGGTTTTTCTGCCTTTTATCACCAAAATGTAGTTATGGGTCCGTTATAATATGAATATATTTATATTTGAAGAAGCAAACAACGTAGCATAACAATACCACTCCTGTGGGTTTAATATAAAACATGGTCAATCCCTTTAACCTATTATTTATCAAGGAAAGCTTCTTTTTAAAACCATTACAAATACTCCTTTAATTTAGCCATGGTTTTTTTTCCTTTAAAAATTGGGTTTGGGTTATTCGTTTTGCAAAACAATGCCCTTTGACTCCTTCGAAACCTTGCCTACGACCTCACTGGATACCCACCTTCGAAAGCATAACAATCTATTTTCAAAACATTAGGCCCCTGCCTTTCTAATACTTTAAAACTTTCTTTTGAAACCTTTTGAATGTATTAAAGCATTAGCATTTAACGTTTAGAAGCATAGGTTCGGAACCAATTGAAAGTCCCCCTTTTGAAACCATTTGGTTTATATTTAGAAATATCTTTTGGGTCTATGTGAATATCTTTTGGGACTATCCATCTCATTTAGGTCCTCCTTTTAAAATAATTTAATTTCCATAATAAACCTCTTAGTAAAAATCCCCCAAAACCACCGAAATTCACTTTAATATGTTATCTAACATATATAAATTTTAGACCCAAATTCACCATATAATAATAGAAAATAAATTTCTAAACCCAATAATACATATTTTCCTTTGAAAATTCATATTAAGTTCTCCACGGCTTGGAAAATTATAAAAATTGAAACCCAACTCCAAAATCATGTTTCTCTTAACATAAAAAATTTCCATGGCTTTCTAAAGTCACTTGCTATTAGTTTTGCCTTAAAACCGTTCATATACATATTTAAACAATTTGATATTAAATCAAACATGTTATAAAACCAAGCATATCATCATTCAAAATCATCGTAAAATGGATTAATTCATAAACCCGAAACATATGGTTGAAAACAAAATAGAGATGATTAGGATTATTATTCACCTTAGATTGGATAAGGCAATTAGAGATTTGTTTGAGATTGATTTCCCTTAGATTGATCCTAAGCTTTTACATCGATTTCTCTTCTTCTTCTCCTAGTAATGGCCGACTAGCACTTTTCTTTTCTTATGTTTAAATTTTTGTGATAAATGATCGTGAATGATAAGGTAATGTGAGTATAGGGTAGTGAACTATGGGTGCGGCAATTACCCTAATGCCTTTATGTTAATTTAATTATCATTTATAACCATTTATAAGCCCATTAGAGTTAACAAGCACGACCTCTAAGTTTATTCACCAATCTCAACATTCTTATCACTCTACATTATTATATTTAATTTATCTAACTAAATCTCCTGAATAATGTTATTTTAAAAATTATGGGAGTTACAGGCTCCCCTCCTTAAAGGATTTCATCCTCGAAATTCTGTAAGGACTAAATACTAAACATAGCAATCATTTGTAACAACTCCTAACAACCATACAATTCTACCTGACTGGCTAATATCTATATAAATATAATATAGACATACCCTCAAAGCAGATAAGGTAAGTATCTCGAATCATGTCCTCTGTCTCCCAAGTACAGCCCTTCTCGTTGTCGCTCCACTGAACTTTCACTAACTTCACTGTCTTGTTCCTCAATCTTTTCTAATCTCTCGCTGCAACTCGAACTCGTTGTCTAATAAAAGTCAAATCAGGCTCTACTAATAAGTCTTCCAACCCAGTCGGAGGAATAGTAGTTTCTGGATCACGCACATACTTGCTAAGATGAGACACATGAAATAAATTATGGACACCTACCATACAACATGGCAACTCTACTATGTATGTGAGCTTTCCAATCCTCTCTATAATTTGGAATGGACCAACATATCTTAGGGCCAGCTTTCCCGACTTTCCAAATCATATCACGCCCTTCATTGGTGACACCTTAATGAAAACCCTGTCTCCAACTGAGAACTCTAGGTCTTTACGTCTCTCATTTGTGTAACTCTTCTATCTGGATTGAGCTTCCTGCATCCTTTCTCGGATCATCTCAATTTTCTCCGATGCCTCTGTAATTATATCTGGACCTAAGACCAATCTATCTCCAGTCTTCCACCAACATGATGGGGATTTGCATGGCCTCCCATACTATTATCCCACTTTTTGTGAATAGCGACTCAACTGCTAAAAGAAGAAGCCACGACTCAGCACTCAACAAAACAACGAGTTAATTACCCTGAATAATCCGAGCGACTTAGCCATCTGCAACCCCTAGCGACCTACGAACTATGGAATTCAATGAGCTAACATTGCTAAGGGTTAGCGACTTAACTTTCCGACAACTTTCAACGAGCTAAGCGACTTAACGACCTAAAGCATAGAGCGGCTCAGCATGGCACGACCTAACTCCTAACGACCCAACTTTCTAGCGACCTAACTTCCTAACGACCTAACTTCCTAACTTCCTAGCGAACCAACTTCCTAGCGACCTAACTTCCTAACGACCTAACTTCCTAACGACCTAACTTCCTGACGACCTAACTTCCTAACGACTTAACTTTCTATGCAACAACATACTAAGTCGCTCGCAGCCTGTATCTCGTCCAGGATTACTCCACTAAGTTGCCAATGACTTATGCTACCTCGGAATCACCTGAAGTCGCAACACCTTAGGTCGCTAACGACCTATGACCTACGACCTACGACCTACCTCCAGATTTTACCTATAAATAGCCACCGGCTCCACATTGTAAAGGGACTTTTTTTCCGGGACTCTTTCAAGACTTTGAAGCGCCTAAACTCTGCTGCATTCACGACCTCTACAACACCTCTACTACCAAAAACACTTCAAACTACCTAAAGAGAAGATCAGCTACATTCAAGATGGACTCCAGAATCTCTTTTGCATTGTAGTGCTAATTACTTGTATCGATTGTTGAACAATCGGAGGAATTCCTGTAAAACTTGTAATCGAACTTGTGATAAAGAAGGTAAAGTGGACGTAGGCTTGACTTTGAGCCGAACCACTATAAAAATTGCTATCTCTTTACTTTTACTGCAATTATCTGCTTGTTTTAGTTCCCGTACTAATGGGTGGTGCTTTCACTTTGTTACTACTTACACCGGGGTGTTAGCATTCAATTTTAGCGTTAACATTTTTTGTGCTTTCATTGAGAGCTGAACTCAGGGATTCTACTACTTGGAAGTTAAGTTTGAGGGATTAAGAGTTTAGATCTGAAAAACTATGACAAGGCAATCAAATAGGCGACAAAGACCGAAAAGAAGTCAACACGAGGGGAGTCAAGAGGCTACCTTAGGAGTGAAACGAACTTCAGTCTTCGTTACCAGGGATGAGATAGAGACAATGATGAGAAGACAAGAAGAAATGATCCAGAATCTGTTTCAACAGATCGGGCAACTTGGAGCCCAAAATCATAAACCAGATAGAGCGGGACCATCAGGGGTAGCCCCTAGGCTAGGGAGCAGCCCCTAGGAGCGCGTTGATCCAACCTTAGGCAGGATACCAACCGACACTAGGCCACTGAGAGCTAGCAGAGGAACAGAAACCCAGCCAGAAGAACAGATTCTGGAATTCCCTCGTGAGCTCGGGGGGCAGGACGAAGGCAATGGACGAGAACTACAACTCGGAGACAATGACATGTTAGTAGAGATGGTCAGGCGGGCTATGAGAGGCGGATTGGTAAACAAAGATCTGGAGGATGTGAATAGGAGTCCATTTACAATAGCAATCAGGCGAGCTAGGAACCCACCGGATTTCAAGTTACCATCATTGGATATGTATAATGGGAGGACAGACCCTACAGTCCATCTGACAAAGTATATGAGGCATATGGAAGTGCTGGGGGCATCGGAGGAGGTCATGGCCCGGTGCTTTCCATTGTACCTGGCAGATATTGCAGCATTATGGTTTAGACAACTTGAGAGTGAGTCTATTGGAACATGGAATGATTTGACTGAAAGGTTTATGAGACAATTCAGGGTCCACATTTCGAGGCCCAAGAATGTGATGAGTTTGGCGGTACTGAAGCAAAGAACTGGAGAATCTTTGAGAAGCTTTTTGACACGATTCAACGCAGCTGCAGCATCGGTGGATCGACCAGATCCATCCATGGTTTTGATGGCAGCTGTATCGGGCATAGCTGATGGCACAAAATTCAAAAATTCACTAACAAGAGATCCCCCTATGGATCTAGGGGAGTTTTATCATGAGGCTGAAGGATTCTTACGATTAGAAGATGCAAATGCTGAAAGAGAAGAAGGAGAAGGGAAAGAAGTTTTTGCACTCAAAGGCGGAAGACCTCTTGAAAAGGATTTTGGCAAGGATAAAGGAAAGCGGAAAGCGGAAGATAATGATGATAGGTCAAAGCAAGCGCGAAGGGAGCCGCGTTTCATCACTTATTCGGAATTGAATGAAAGTTTGGAGCGAATTTACCAAGATACTAGAGAGCAAGTTTCTTATCGCGAGCCAATAAGAAGAGATCCAACCAGCAATGAAAGAAAGTCAGAAAAATACTGCTTATTCCATGAGTTGAATGGTCATAGCACAAATGATTGCAGGCACTTGAAGGATGAAGTTGAAGGGCATATCCGTAATGGTCTACGATCACAATATGTGAAAAGGGGAGCAACGACGGTGGAACGGGAACGGCCACCACCTACACCTGTTGGGGACGGCTCAGGATTGAGACGTCAACTTGTCATCAATTGATTGGTGTAATGACGAATAAGTAGCAAACTCCACACCAACGCGATTAAGTCTTTTTACACATGTACAGGACCGCGAACGATCCTCAGGCATGCTCTGATATGACTACTAATCGCATCGGTGTAGGTGTTTGCACTTGGACGTCTCTGTTTTGCTTTTGTTTTCCATTTTTCATGCTTAGACTTGATTCTGTTTGATATTTCTGCTAAAAACTTATTTTCAGTAAAAAATGCTACTTGTGATTCCATAACGACTAAGCCACTTACACATGTACGGGATCACGAACGGTCCCTAGGCATGCTCTAAGTTGGTGATAAACCGTCGCATCCATAACGGCTAAGACACTTACACATGTACGGGATCGCGAACGGTCCCTAGGCATGCTCTGAGTTGGTGATAAACCGTCGCATCCATAACGGCTAAGCCACTTACACATGTACGTGATCGCGAACGGTCCCTAGGCATGCTCTGAGTTGGTGATAAACCGTCGCAACAAACAATCCAAAAACTCACCCGAACGTGAAATCTGGTATTGATGATGCTAAGTCCCCCCCCGGGCACACATAAACTCGCCTCGAACGGCACTCGACCGCGAACGGTCAAAACTCGCCTCGAACGGCACTCGACCGCGAACGGTCAAAACTCGCCTCGAACGGCAACCCGACCGCGAACGGTCAAAACTCGCCTCGAACGGCACCCGACCGCGAACGGTCAAAACTCGCCTCGAACGGCACCCGACCGCGAACGGTCAAAACTCGCCATGAACGGCATCTGACCGCGAACGGTCACAGATTGCCTTGAATGACATATGATCCCGAACGGTCATCATTCATGGTTAGATAAAACTATCAATTTTTCTTTGCAGGTCATCAACATGACATGAACATCTGGCTTATAGCTTTACAAAACACACCTTCCTCTCGCAAGGCATGTTTTGGGGGGCAAGTGTTATCCCACCTTTTGTGAATAGCGACTCAACTGCTAAAAGAAGAAGCCACAGCTCAGCACTCAACAAAACAACGAGTTAATTACCCTGAATAATCCAAGCGACTTAGCCATCTGCAGCCCCCAGCGACCTACGGCCTATGGCATTCAACGAGCTAAATTTGCTAAGGGTTAGCGACTTAACTTTCCGACAACTTTCAACGAGCTAAGCGACTTAACGACCTAAAGCATAGAGCGGCTCAGCATGGCACGACCTAACTCCTAATGACCCAACTTTCTAGCGACCTAACTTCCTAACGACCTAACTTCCTAACGACCTAACTTCCTAACATCCTAGCGAACCAACATCCTAGCGACCAAACTTCCTAACGACCTAACTTTCTAACAACCTAACTTCCTAACTTCCTAACTTCCTGACGACCTAACTTCCTAACGACTTAACTTTCTATGCAACAACATACTAAGTCGCTCGCAGCCTGTATCTCGTCCAGGATTACTCCACTAAGTCGTCAACGACTTATGCTACCTCGGAATCACCTGAAGTCGCAACACCTTAGGTCGCTGACGACCTACGACCTACGACCTACCTCCAGATTTTACCTATAAATAGCCACCGGCTCCACATTGTAAAGGGACTTTTTTCCGAGACTCTTTCAAGACTTTGAAGCGCCTAAACTCTGCTGCATTCACGACCTCTACAACACCTCTACTACCAAAAACACTTCAAACTACCTAAAGAGAATATCAGCTACATTCAAGATGGACTCCAGAATCTCTTTTGCATTGTAGTGCTAATTACTTGTATCGATTGTTGAACAATCGGAGGAATTCTTGTAAAACTTGTAATCGAACTTGTGATAAAGAAGATAAAGTGGACGCAGGCTTGACTTTGAGCCGAACCACTATAAAAATTGTTGTCTCTTTACTTTTACTGCAATTATCTGCTTGTTTTAGTTCCCGTACTAACGGGTGGTGCTTTCACTTTGTTACTACTTACACCGGGGTGTTAGCGTTCAATTTTAGCGTTAACACATACAAAGCTTCAAAAGGCGCCATTCCTATACTAGTCTAGTAACTATTATTATAGGAAAACTCAAACAAATATAGGTGATCTTCCCAAGACCCACCAAAGTCTAACACACAAGCTCTCAACAAATCCTCAAGTACTTTATTGACTCTCTCTGTCTGCCTATCCATCTGAGGGTGATATGCAACACTCATCTTGAGCTTAGTGCCTAACACATCCTGTAGATTATTTAGAATTTGCTAGTGAATAAAGTATCTCTGCCACCGACTATGCTACTAGGAACTCCATGCAGTCTAACTATGTTCTTCATGAACAACTTAGCCAAAAAAAGTGTCGTCCTGGTTGACTTAACTGGAATGAAATGGGCACTCTTGGTCAATCTGTCCACTATGACCCATATACTTTCATTTCCTCCGTTTGACCTTGGAAACCCGTTAATAAAATCCATGGATATCGAATCCCATTTCCAAACTGGATTCTGTAGAGGCTGAAGCAACCCACTCGGCTTCTGATGTTCGACCTTCACTTGTTGACAGTTTGCACACTGCCTAACCCACAAGCCAACATCACTCTTCATACCTTCCCAATAGAAGCTCCACTTCATATATTGATACATCTTGATCCCTCTAGGATGAACCGTAAATTTGGATCGATGACATTCCCCAGAAACTTCTTTCCTCAAGTTCTCAACATCTGGAACACATAATCGCCCCTTCTTTCTTAACCATCCTCTCAAGTCAAGACAAAAATCTTTCAAATCATCGATCTTAGTTCCAACCTCAAGCCTTTTGATCTTCTTGACTAATAATAGATCCACCTTCTGCTTAGAAGCTATTCTTTCGATCAATACTGGTCGAACTTCTGAACAGGACAACATGGCAGTACTCTGACTAGAACTAGCAGTCGATCTTAACTACACTCCACAACTGGCCAAAACTTCTAGATCCTTCCATTCTGCCAACATAGCCAACACCACATTCTGGTGTCTTCTGCTAAGAGCATTCGCTACCTTATTGCTTTTCCCTGGTGTATGTTCTATACTAAAATCATAAGCAGCTAAAAACTCCAGCCACCTCTGTTGTCTCATATTCAACTCCTTCTGAGAGAATAAGTATCTTAAAGACGAGCTTATGATCAGTATATAGCTCAAATCTCTCTGCTAAGAGATAATGCCTCTAAATCTTCAATTCGAAGATCACCGCAGCCAACTCTAAATGATGAGTATGATATCTCACCTCATGCGGTCTAAGCTATCGTGAAGCGTACGCAATCACTTTACCCTTCTGCATTAACACAGCTCCCAATCCAGTTCCACATGCATCGGTATACACCACTAACCCTTGGTTTCTATCTAGAACTATTAACACTGGTGCATTGGTCAACAAATGCTTTAACTTATGGAATGCTTCCTCACATTTGTCGGACCAAACAAACTTCACCTCCTTCCTGGTGAGCTTAGTCAAAGGCACTGTTATCCGCGAGAAATCCTTGATGAATCTCCAGTAGTAGCCAGCAAGTCCAAGAAAATTTCTGATCTCGGTCACCGTCTCTGGTCTCTTCCAATTATTAACAGCTCTGATCTTACCTGGATCGATTGACAACCCTCTCTGAAACCACATGACCAAGAAACTTACCATCTTTCTTCCAAAATGACATTTGGAAAACTTCGCCTTTAGCTGATTTTGCCTCAGCGTCTCAAGCACCACTCTAAGATGATCTTCATGTTCTCTTTCATCCTTAGAGTATACCAAAATGTCATCTATAAACACCAACACAAATCGATCTAGACACTCTCGAAAGACTCGGTTCATTAAATCTATGAAGAAAGCAGGTAAATTACTCAACCCGAATGGCATCACTAACCACTCATACGATCCATACCTAGTCTGAAATGTTGTCAAAGGAATACTGTCCTCTGCTACTCTTAACTGATGGAACCCCATCGCCAAATCCAATTGGGAAAATACTCTGGCTCCACTCAACTGATCAAACAGATCATTTATTCTCGACAAAGGATACTTATTCTTGATCGTCCTCTCGTTCAACTAATAATAGTCAATGCACATCCTTAATGACCCATCTGGTTTTGTCACGAACAGCACGGCTGCTCCCCAAGGCGAACTGCTTGGTCTAATAAAATTTCTTCCTTCTAGATCCACTAGTTGCACCTTCAATTCCTTCATCTCAGTCGGTGTCATCCTGCTAGGTGGTCTACTTACAGTTTCAGCTCCTGGCACAAGATCTATCCGAAACTCAACAGCTCTTTTCGGTGGCAGTCTTATGACTGGCTCAATGACATCAGCAAACTCTCTTGCTACTCGAACCTGACTTAGATCTTCTCTCACTTCCACTGAACTTAACAAAGCACAACTACTCCGGTCAGAATTCTCTACTGAGAATATAATTCGGTTATGACTATCAAGGTGTCTTAGTGATATCTCCTCATTCTGGCAAAATATCCTGGCCTCATACCTCCTCAACCAGTCCATACCCAAAATGATTTCGAAATCTATAAAATCGAAAACATACTGCATGCAAACTTATAGCCTAACAAATAAAGTTCTAACAGGTCACATCTCATCCCTATAGTTGCATACCCTCTTATTCGATTCGCAACCCTTAAGGAAGTAACAAGGTATGTGGGTTCTATGTAGGCCTGTCAAATCATACCCTAACCCATTTACCCAACCCAATAACCCTTATATTAAAAGGGTTGGGTCTACCCATTTAAAAATTTAGTTTGTTTTTACCCAGCCCGTATATAACCCATGAACAAAACTTCCCACGGCAATCCAAACCGTTTACCCATCCAACCCTAATTCTAATTTCTTCCGTAGCTCAAATCTGCAAAACGCGAAAGAAGAAAAAGAGGCAATTTCTTCAATCTTTGATCTTAGGTATTAATCTTTTCAATCATTTAAATTAATCTAACTTTAGTTTAAATCGGAATTTGTTGCATATTTTTGTTTCACTTCATTCGACTAATTATGATATTTAAGTGAAATTAGTAAACCTAAAATTAGCTTTATTTTTTATTATATGATTTTGTTATTTTAGTTGGATCAACTGGTTATGATTATGTTTTCATTCGTTTACAAGTTTGAGGATTTGCAGACAATATTCTAGATGGTAGAAGTAGAGTTTATTTTCATTCGTTGTTGTTTGGTGTTCTATTATCAAATTATGATACTGTGACCTTCCTAAAATTGCATCTTTTGATTTATCAACTAATTGAGAGTATGCTACATCATGCTCTTTCATTAACACATCAGTGGAGGTCTGATAAAAATTTTTTCTTACTTTATTATTTGAGACAAGCTTTAGTTTTCTTAAGTTTTGACAATAATTGAAACAAAGGGTTACCGGAACATTCAGTATTCCATTCTGCTTACACTAGCCTGTTATAGTCAAATTTGAAATGTCACGAGTTATTATATTTGAAAGAGCTATTTTTCTATCTTGTATCTGTACTACAATGTTGAAAATTGTAGTACTGTGATTGTTGGTTAAATGATTTGCAAAATAGATAGAAAAATATGGAACTTGTGGCAACATTCTTTGTGATGAACAATCTGTTCATATTGCCATGAATCAACAAACTATTTCCACCTCCCTAGTTGTAATAATTGCACATACTCCGAGGTTCAAATAAATTAGCAGAACCAATACATTTCATGAAATCTACATCTGTGGTAGTATAGTAAATGCCATTATTGATTCTGTTGTGACAAAACCAAATGACATTGGAATCACCAACAACCACCCATGATACAGTTGTTTTTTCAAATTAATGCCATAAATATTCTCACAAATGTTGCCTCTATCTCCTTGATTGTAGCTATATACCACCGTACATGGAAATGACATACCTAGCTTGTTCTATAGACATGCCTAGCGTGTTCTGTTAATAGCATGTAATTAATGTATTGCTCGTTCGTATGTTTAACCGAAATAGCCCATTACTTTTTGTCTCATATAACTAATATTCTACCTTTTTCCTATCGTTTATTATCAAGTATGTTTAACCGAAATGGCTTTATTTAATAACTTGTGCTACATCAAGTTTACATCAAGTTGTTTGAAGGGGGAATTAATTCCCCTAACATTCCAAACTAACATATTCATTAATTTATACTGATGTTATCACTCCTTATATCAATACGAGGAGACTCGCACTTGACTTTGTCCGTTACATTTTTCTACCTTTTGATTTTAGTTGGGATATAACATTTCGCCAGGCTGTGTTATCGATGACATTAGTAGTTTAGGTAGCTCTAAACTCGAACGGGGTGTCTTGTAATGCAATTGCTTCCTACTTTGCTTATTTCTTTTTTGGACCCTATATTGCCTTCAGTTTTGGGAGTTAGGTTAGTTAAGTTTGATGATTTCCCTTGCATTTTATTAGGACTGTGCATTTCGAAGCTGGTGGGATCTAGACAGGCTTGTGCTGAAGTTTGAAGGGGGTTGTCACTGTTTATCCCAATAGAGGTGAAATAAGGGTCTGGGTTAGTTTAGGGGATACTAGTTTGGATTTGTAAATAATGTGACTTTTTCTATGTCATTTGATTTTGTATGCTGGTAGTTTGAGGAACCAAATTTACGTGTACTAGTTAAATCGGGACTATGAACTGAAACCGTTCCTCCCTCGTTAATTGTTGTGTGCATGTGTTCAGACATTTGACTTGGTATTTTGTTTACTCATGTGTCGACTACATCCTCCAAACCTTTTGATTTAAAATCTGAACTGTTTATATATGCTTTATCTCTATCATTGTTGTTTGGTGTGTTTGCGCTACTTGTCTTGCCATCTTTTGAGTTATACTGCTTATTAGGATCCACGTGTTGCTGCTGAGTTAATGAGTCGTTATTTTGGGTATCAACATCCATACCACCTTCAGAGGTAACGGTAGTTGCATTTTTCTTGGGACCCAAACTTTTTCAAAAGCACAATATTTGATCGGGTGCCTAAAGTAGTTGCAGTTTTGACAAATACTAGGCTTCCACTCATATTCTACTGGTTGTAGGAACATTTCACTATTTTTAGTTAATATGGCCACTTCATTAGGGAAGTTAAAGTCATTTTTAATCTCAATCAAGACTCTAGCAAATGAAATTCTAATCATACTTTTTGTGCAATTTTCCATTCTAATTGGATTATCCATTATAGAGGCAATTCTACTAATGCCTTCCTCTGACCAAAAGTCTAATTTTAACCCAGGAATTTTAACTCACACCAGAATAGTAGGAAAAAATTCTTTATTAGATTTAAACCTGCTTCTTCATCATACGCTTCCTTCTATGAGAAATAGGGTCCTTCCAGAATCTGATAGAGTCTTCTTTATTGTCAAATTCTATCACATGGAAGCCATTTACCTTAGTGTGAATAAAAAACTCTCTAATCAGTTTCCGTACTCTCTCGATGTAGGCTCTAAAATAATGACAGTAAGGCCGTGACCCAACCACATAGGTCGCTATAAAATTATCATAGTATCTTTTTGCAGAATCAGTTGCTAAATTTGTCATCTTAGCATATCTCATCTTCGATTGAAATCTATAGGGTTACAAAATTTCAGCAATGTAGATATATGAATGTGTTCCTATATGATAGTTTATTTCGCTCAAGTTTTTTCTCTGGACAGTAAAAACCTAAGAATTTTTTAAAACACCATTTTTATTGTTGAATGCCAGACTATAGTTGTTTACATTGATTTATGATACAACGTTTTCTGTTTGTTTTGCTGTTAGTTTTATGATACAATGTTTTCTATTGGTAATATCATTATTCTTGCATATCATTTACTGCAAGTTTGAGAAATTCAATGCAGTGAATTATCTAACAGCTTAATGAAGCATTTACAGCTGATTGTTTGTGCCATATCAGGATTACAAGGCCGTGCTTAAGGGCTTCGGAACTATAAGACTATGCTCAATTGTTGTAGAACGTTCAATATTTTGTAGTTTTGTTATTTATGTATGACATGATGTTGTTTTTGTAGTAGCTAGTTCAGTTTATTTCAGTTATTTAGATGCACTTTTTATATTCAACTATGGAGTTTGTCACCTAAAAGCGTATCACGTTGAATCTTTTAGTTTTTAATGTTGTAGTTTGTAATTGTACTATGGAGGATCTTCAAATACTTTCTAGTTTTTGCAATATCCAGTTCAGTTTGCAATTTTCTAATGCAGGTTCTTGTATTTTTATGTAGAATTGATTATTATATGGTGCAGTTTTTCATTTTTTGATGCTGTTTTTATTAAATGATGTAGTTTTTTGTTAAATGGTGCGGTATTGATAATATAATGGTGCAGTTTTTTATTTCATTGTGCGGTATTTACAGCTTATGCAGCAGTTTTTTGTTAAATGGGTCGGGTCGGGTCAACCCGTTTATTAAATGGGTCAAACGGGTTAGGGTCGTTTATGTCTTGAATGGAACGGGTTAAATTTTACCCGATCCATTTATGACCCGACCCGACCCGTTTGACAGGTCTAGTTCTATGCATAACCTATCAACCAAATACTATGATATAAATGAATGTGATGCATCGGTATCAAATAGTAGCCTAACTGGTGTACTCGGAATCAAAAGCGTACCTTCCATCGCAGTTTTCCCTTTATCTATGACAGAAGGCCTAGAAGAAGATGGTGGTCTAAAAGCAAAAACCTTCTCTCTATCCGCCCTGACTGGCTCTGGACACTAGTTCTTATAATGCCTAACTTGGTTGCAGTTAAAGCATTTCACATTCTTCTTTTCTACAGGCTACTTTTCCTTGCAAGACAGGCACTCGTGAGCATAATAACCCTTCTTGTCACACCTGAAGCATAATAAATCAACATTTTCCTTCTTGGCAGCATCTCCCTTCTGGGCTCTCTTCTTCTTAAAGAACTTCCTCTTCTTTCCCTGAGGACCCTGGGAGTCAATTGGCTTCTCTCTAGCACAACCAGCAAGCATCTCTTCATGGTGAATGGCCATTTCTACCACCACATTACAAGGATCATGGATATGCGTCATGGTCATTCTAGCAAGCTCGGGCCTTAATACCCGAATAAACCTCTCATTCCTTCTGATGTCAGTGTCTATAGTGGCATATCCATATCGAGGCAGCTCGTCAAACTTAGCAGCATACTCGATTACTGACATTTCTCCCTGAACTAGATCATGAACTTCCTCATCAACATCGACTTATACAAAGGAGTTTTTTAATGGCTTGAAGTATGTAATTTTGAAGAAGAATTTGCCTTGATAAAAATATATGTTAAATGCGTTGATTGTTTTTTATGAAATATATTTCAAGGACCTTAAAACCCACAGGAGTGGTATTGTTAAATTGTTGTTTTGCTTCTTCAAATAGGAATATATTCACATAATGACCCATAACTGTATTTTGGGAAAAAAAAGGGTAGAAGAACCAACTAGGTTAACTCAATAGTGAATATAAATTGCTTAAACTCCTGAATTAGTAGAATTGCATCCAAGGAGTCAGGGTGACCATAAATATAAGATGCTTAAACTTTGTAGTTATTGGAGGTAACCAAAAGGTTCATAGTAAACCCATAAAAACTATGATAAATTATTTATTGGTGTAACCCAAAAGGTTCATAGTAAACCCATGAAAACTATGATTAAGTAGTTATTGAAGGAAACCAGCAGGTTCATAGTTAACCCATGAAAACTATGTATTAAGGACAGTTGGAAGGGGCTAATTGATTTGTAGTGAACCCATGAAAACTATATCCGGATTAAGATTTGACATCAGTCAATAGGTTCCTAGTAAACCCTTGAAAACTAGGATAAGGAAGTAGCTAATGGAATTATCAGTAGATTCCTAGTCAACCCATGAAACCTAGGATGTGAAGTGAGTTACTGGATAAGTCCATAGGTTCCTAGTAAACCCATGAAAACTAGTATAATGGAATTAGTTATTGGAAGGACTAATAGGTTCAGGAGGACCCATTAATTAATTAAGTTAACTGGCAGGAGCCTGTAGGTTCTTAATGATCCCATGAAAACTTTGAATAGGACAAGCTGTCCATTAGGTATAACAAGGTTATTAATAAACCCATGAAAACTAAAAAGGTTAATAGTGCCCTAGAAACTATAATTATGACAGGTTGTCAGACTAAACTGGGAATGGGAAATACTAATTATTTTCAAGTGCATATCATCATAATATTTTGAAAATGTAAGTTTTAACCATTGTGGATGCAGGAGTATAGTATATGGCTTTATAAAGGTTTTAGGATACTAGTGAGGGGAAAACCCATTCCGCTAAGCGGCGTGGTCTTACTAGATATCTAAAAAGGATTGATATGTTAGATTATTATTCATACCAGGCTTTATGTCTGACTCGAAGTTTTTGCTTTCTCCTTAAACTCTTGGGTACTCAATTGATTTTGAGTAGTTTGAGATTTAAGGTTCTCAAGTTTTCTTCTCTGACGAATAAAGCTTCCGGAGGCGTGCAGGAGGCAGATAGTTATTTAGAGTTTTTTTTCCGCTGTTTATTTGTTTGTAAAGGCAGATCTATTAGCCTTACTATATACTCTGATCAACCAAGGGGGCATCTTCATATGTCGCTCTTAGCATAATTGTAATAATTATATTTTGCTGAACGTGGTTAACGTAATTTAGGATTATGTAATGAACATGAAATGTTTCGATTGGAACATAGAAATGTGTTTTTGAATTGCTAAATTTTTTCCATATTTCTGTGATCTATGTATCAGTATATCTTGCACCGCCATATTTGGTCGCCGAAGATTAATAACTATGGATGACCATAGCATCCGTAGCCATTAGTTTTGGGCCTCCAAGTAAGGGGATGTTACAAGTTGGTATCAGAGCATAGGTTTATGAAATTTTAAAAAGAATAGTTAAACCTAAACAGCTTTTTCAAGCATAATCCAATAAATTTAAAAAATATGATCGGGGTTTGGGTTAACGCTATAATAACGTACTCGTATTTGATATATAGGTATATATCTAAGTATGTATGTATTCCCCTCTCTCTTAGACCATTCTTTTATATCTTACTAAGGCTCATATGAAGATATACGAGAAAGAGGATATGGAGGTAGGAAATGGAAGAGGAAATCTGGGTGGAGGAAGCACAACAACAAATGGAAATGCTCGACCTAATACTCGGAGAAACCAAGGTCGACAGGCTAATGCTAACCAAAATGCTGAGGCCAATGTAGGTGCTGGAAATTCGCTAGTAGATGCAGGGATGGTGTATCGGTTGTTGGCTAATCTTTTGCAAGTGGAAGCTACTGGTAATGTTGGTGGAGTTAATCTTGTAGTTCCATTTGGATATAACTAAGCTATTCTGAGTAGGGACTATATCAATCTGGGAGGAAAGCCGTTTGGTGGAACGGAAGATGCTGTTGAAGTTGAGAACTAGCTGTTAAACTGTGAAAGGATCTTTACAGATTTAGGCTTGAATGATGGTGAGAAGAGAAGACTAGCCTCTAGACAGTTGCAGGGGTTAGCGCTTCATTGGTGGAACAGCGTGACAACCGATGTGTCGGAAGAAGAGTTGACCTGGGCTGACTTCAGGAGGAGGTTTGAGCAGAGGTTCTTGTTTGAGGTTGCCAAGTCGGCATTGATGAGGAAGTTCATGGGTCTTGTCCAAGGACAGATGTCTATGATCGAGTATGCTGCTAAGTTTGATGAGCTATTTCGATATGGTTTTGCTTTGGTTGACACTGATGTCAGAAGGAATGAGAGATTCATTAGAGGTTTGAGGCCAGAGCTTGCAGGATGGCTATGACTCATATTAGAGAGCCTTATCATGTGATGGTGGAGATGACGGTCCACGATGAGGAAATGCTTTCTTTTTCAGCTAGGGAGAAGCCAGTTGAGTCCCAGGGTTCTCAGGGAAGGAAAAGGAAATTCTTTAAGAAGAAAGGAGCCCAGAAAGGGGAGGCCGCTAAGAAGGCGAAGGCTGATTTGGTGTGTTATAAGTGTGATAAGAAGGGCCATTATGCCCACGAGTGCAGAACTAGGAAAGGAAAGAAGCCTGCGGAGAAGAAGAATGTGAAATGCTTCAACTGTGACCAAGTTGGGCATTATAAGAACTAGTGTCCAGAGCCAGTCATGGTGGACCGAGGGAAGGTGTTTGCTTTTGGACCACCATCTTATTCTAGATCTACTGCAGTAGAGAAAGGGAAGACTATAATGGATGGTGCGCTTTTGATTCAGAGCATACCAGTTAGGGTACTTTTCGATATCGGTGCATCACATTCATTTATATCTCAGTATTTGTTTAATAGGTTATGTATAGAACCCATATACCTTGATAATTCCTTAAGGGTTGCGAATCCAATAAGAGGGTATGTAACTCTTGAGATGAGATGTGACTGGTTAGAACTTGATTTGTTAGGTCATAAGTTTGCATCTAGTATGTATGTTTTTGATTTCATACATGTCGGGATCATTTTGGGTATGGATTGGTTGGGTAAGTATGAGGCTAGAATGTTTTTCCATGATCGGGAAATATCATTGAGGCACCTAGATAGTCATAACCGAATCATTTTCTCAGTAGAAAATTCCAGTAAGAGTGTTTGTGCTTTGTTGAGTACCATGGAAGTTGGAGAAGAGCTTAGTAAGGTTCGTGTGGCTAGAGAATTTGCAAATGTCTTTGAGCTAGTTACTGGATTACCCGAGAAATGAGCTGTTGAGTTTCGGATAGACCTTGTACTGAGAGTTGAACCTTTTAGTAGACCACCTAGTAGAATGACATCGACATAGACGATGGAATTGAAGGTGTGGCTAGTGGACCTTGAGGGAAGGAATTTTATCGAACCAAGTAGATCGCCTTGGGAAGTAGTTGTGGTGTTTGTGAAGAAACCAAATAGGTCATTAAGGATGTGCATCGACTATCGTAAGTTAAACGAAAGGACGATCAAGAATAGGTACCCTCTGTCGAGGATAGATGACTTATTTGATCAATTGAGTGGAGCCGGAGTGTTATCCCAATTGGATTTGGCGACAGGGTTCCATCAGCTGCGAGTGGCGGAGGATAGCATTCCTTTGATGGCATTTCGGACTAGGTATGGTTTGTATGAGTGGTTGGTGATGCCATTTTGATTGACAAATGCGCCTGCTTTCTTTGTTAATTTGATGAACTGGGTTTTCCGAGAGCACTTGGATAGGTTCGTGTTAGTATTTATATATGACATTTTGGTGTACTCTAAAGATGAAAGGGGTCATGAGATTTATCTTAGAGTGGTGTTGGAGAAGCTGAGGCAGAATCAGCTAAAGGCGAAGCTTTCCAAGTGTCATTTTTGGAAGAAAGAGGTTAAGTTTCTTAGTCATGTGGTTTCAGAGAAGGGATTGTCAGTCGATCCAGACAAGATCGAAGCTGTGAACAAGTGGAAGAGACTAGAAATGGTAAACTAGATTAGAAGTTTTCTTGGAATTGCTAGCTATTACGGAGATTCATCAAGGATTTCTCGCGGATAGCGGCACCTTTGACTAAGTTGACCAGGAAGGATGTAAAGTTTTTTGGTTCGGCAAATGTGAGGAAGGGTTCCTTAAGTTAAAGCATTTGTTAACCAATGCACCAGTATTAGTAGTTCCGGATGGTAACCAAGGATTGGTAGTTTACACTGATGCATGTGGCACTGGATTGGGAGCAGTATTGATGCAAAAGGTCAAAGTTATTGCTTATGCATCTAGGCAGCTTAGACTGCACGAAGTTAGATATCCTACTCATGATTTGGAATTGGCTACGGTGATCTTTTCCTTGAAGATTTAGAGGCATTATCTTTTGGGAGAGAGATTTGAGTTGTATACCGATCATAAGTCTTTAAAGTATTTATTCTCTCAGAAGGAGTTGAATATGAGGCATCAGAGATGGCTAGAGTTTTTGGCTGCATATGATTTCGGTATAGAGTATACTCCTGGGAAAGGAAATAAGATAGCAGATGTTCTCAGTAGAAAACATCAGAACGTGGTGTTAGCGATGTTGGCAGAATGAAAGGATCCAGAAGCTTTAGCCAGTTGTGGTGTGCAGTTAAGATCGACTGCTAACTCTAGTGGAGATATTACCATGTTGTCTTATTTAGAAGTTCAACTAGTGCTGATCGAGAGGATAGCTTCTAAGCAAAGAGAAGATCCAGTTTTAGTTGAAATAATTAGAAGGCTTGAGGTTGGATCAGAGATTGATGACCTAAAGGATTTTAGTTTTGACCAAAGAGGATGGCTGAAAAAGAAGGGACAGTTATGTGTCCCAGATGTAGAGAGCTTAAGGAGAGAAGTTCTAGAGGAATTTCATCGTTCAAAGTTTACGATTCATCATGGAGGAACCAAGATGTATCAGGACATGAAGAGGAGCTTCTATTGGGAAGGCATGAAGAGGGATGTCGGCTTGTGGGTTTGGCAGTGTGTAAACTATCAACAAGTGAAAGCTAAATATCAAAAGCCGAGTGGGTTACTTCAGCTTCTAGATATTAAAGTTTGGAAATGGGATTCGATATCGATGGATTTTATAGATGGGTTGCCAAGGTCAAGGAGAGGAAATGAAAGCATATGGGTTATTGTGGACAGGCTGACCAAGGGTTCCCATTTCATTCTGGTAAAGTCAACCAGGATGGCACCTATTTTGGCTAAGTTGTTTATGAAGAACATAGTTAGACTTCATGAGATTCCTAGTAGCATAGTCAGTGACAGAGATGCATTATTGACTAGTGAATTTTGGAGAAGTCTACAAAAGGAGTTAGGTACCAAGCTCAAGATGAGTACAACTTATCACCCACAAATGGATGGGCAGATAGAGAGGGTCAACAAGGTACTCGAGGATTTATTGAGAGCATGTGTGTTAGACTTTGGTGGATCTTGGGAAGATAACCTACATTTGATTGAGTTTTCCTATAACAATAGTTACCAGACTAGTATAGGAATGACGCCTTTTGAAGCTTTGTATGGAAGGTCATGCAAATCGCCAGCATGTTGGTTAGAAACTGGAGACAGATTGGTCCTAGGTCCGGATTTGGTTAGAGAGGCGTCGGAAAAGATTGAACTAATCAGGGGAAGGATGAAGGAAGCTCAATCACCGTGGAAGAGTTACGTAAATAAGAGGCGTAAAGAACTAGAGTTCTTAGTGAGAGATAGGGTTTTCATTAAAGTATCACCAATGAAGGGTGTGGTACGATTTGGAAAGTCGGGAAAGTTAGCTCCGAGGTATGTTGGAGCATTCCAGATTTTAGAAAGGATTGGAAAGCTTGCATATAGAGTAGAGTTACCGAGCAGTTTGGCAGGTGTCCATAATGTATTCTATGTGTCACATCTTCGTAAGTATGTGCATGATCTAGAAGCTATTATTCCTCAGACAGAGTTGGAGGATTTGGTAGTAGAGCTAGTTTTGAATTTTGTTAGACAACCAGTTCGAATTGTAGCGAGAGATGAGAAGAGATTGAGGACCAAGGCAGTCAAGTTGGTGAAAGTTTAGTGGAGTGGCAACGATAAAGACTGTACTTGGGAGATAGAGGACAGGATTCGAGAGGCTTATCCCGATCCGGTTTGATGGTATGTTTATAGTAGATTTATATAGATTGATCGCTAGGCAAATAGGCTAGCATGGTTGTTAGGAGATGTTATAGATGATTGCTATGTTTTCTAATTAGTCCTTACTGAATTTTGAGGACGAAATTCTTTAAGGAGAGAAGCCTGTAACACCCCTAATTTTATTGACATTATTCAGAAGATTTAATTAGAATAAATTAAATAGAATAATGTAGATAAGGAGATTGAGGTTGATTAATAAACTAGGTGGCCGTGCTTATTCAAAATCTAATGAACTTATATAAATGGTTAAGATACTAAACATAAGGGCATTAGGGTAAATAGCCGTCCATATTTCCCACCCTTATACTATCTCCTTTAGTCATAAAGGTTCATTTTATCAAAAAAATAATTTATAACCGTAAGAAAGCAAGCAAGACCAGCCATTAGGAAGAAGAGAAGAGAAAAATCAAAGTAAAAGCTTAGGATCAAGCTAAAAGAAATCAATCTCAATCAAATTTCAATTTTCTTATCTAATCTAAGGTGAATAATAATTTCTACGTCCTTATTTTAGTTTTATGATCATATGATTTTGGATTTCAGTGTAAATCTGTTTTTATGATATATTGAATGATGATATGCTAGATTTATGATTTATATGGATTAAACAAGGTTGTTTAAAAGGAGATTAAAACGGCTTGAGGTTAAAACCGAGATGAAATGATTTTTAAATGCCATGGGAAAATTATATGTTGTAGAAAATATGATTCTAGAGATGGGTTCCAATTTTCATAATTTTCTGAATTTATGTGGATTTTATATAAATTTTCTAGTGAAGAAAATAATTTATTGGGTTATAAATTATTTACGGCTAAAATAATAATTATTTGGGTTTGAAATTTTTATATGTTGGAAAACATATTAAAATAGATTTTCTGAAATTTTCTGAGGTTTTTCCTAAGTGATTCGATAAATATATAAAATTATTTAAGGTATGGGACTTAAATGTTTTATATATTTAATTAAGGAGAAGGGGCTATAAAATAGAATTATTATTTAATTCTGAAATTAGTGGCAACACTTTTCTGAAAAGTAATTATCAACCAATGAGAATTTGACAAATAATGGTAGGTTAGTTGTAAAGTTATCTTTTTAAGTTAAAAACAAGAAAATCATGCTTTTAGCATGTTTTGGCCATTTTAGGCATCAAACCTTCCGACCCAGACCTTCCGACTAAGTCGAAAGGTTATAGCTTTCGACAAGGTCAAAGTTCAATGCATATGGTATCAAGTTACTTGGTACGTAATGAATTGAACAAGGTTGAAGGGTACTTAGTCGAAAGGTTGGTTGCAAAAGAGGTTGGGGTATGTTTGTTTTATAAACCAAAAGCTTGTAACTGCTTGCTTTCGAAAAAGACCTTTCGGCTTGGTTGCTTTCGACCAGGTCAATTATTTAAAATTAAGGTTTTAAATCTTTCGACACAGTGGAAAGGTTATTATCGCTTTATCATTGTTTTGTTTTGAACCATCTGACATAGTCGAAAGGTTATTGCCGCTTTTTCCGACCTTTCGAAGTCGTTGCTTTAACAAAGTCGAAAGGTTTACTTGTTTTAAAACCAGCCTCTTCTCCAATGCTTTCGAAAGGTATCAAAGTTTTCGACTTAGATGATTTACCTTGTTTTATAATTCAAGTATAACCCAAAGCTTTCGAAGGAGTTGCTTTAAAAGGCAGAGGCCTATTGTTTTAAATGATATGTTTTAAAGCTTTCGAAGTAGAGCTTTCGACAAAGTCGAAAGGTTGCCTCTAATGAAGTCGAAAGGTTTTCAAAGAAGGTTCTCCACATGTTTTAAATTGAACCTAGTGAGTTTTCAAAAGGTTTATTATCCATTGCTTTCAAAAGTTTTGCATTTTAATGGTTTCGAATGGTTTTCCAAAACTTGCAAAAGGTTTGAGTTCCAATGGGGTTGAAGGGTTTGGAAAGAAGAGTTTTAAAGTAGAAAGAGGGCTGGAGCCTATTATTTTGAAAAGATATGATTGAAACCCTTCGAATGGTTTGAAAATAGTAGCTTTCGACATTGTCGAAAGATTTTAAAACCCATAACTCTAAATTTTTAAGGAAAACCACGGCTTATATAAAGGAGTTTTGTAATGGCTTTAAGTATGTAATTTTGAAGAAGAATTTTCCTTGATAAAAATATATGTTAAAGGTGTTTACTATGTTTTATGAAATATATTTCAAGGAACTTAAAACCCATAGGAGTGGTATTGTTAAATTGTTGTTTTTCTTCTTCAAATAGGAATATATTCACATAATGACCCATAACTGTATCTTGGGAAAAAAGAGGTAGAAGAACCAACTAGGTTAA
The DNA here is from genome assembly GCA_030737815.1 of Allium fistulosum. NCBI lineage: Eukaryota > Viridiplantae > Streptophyta > Magnoliopsida > Asparagales > Amaryllidaceae > Allium > Allium fistulosum. Next base: position 97,132,019 of record CM060906.1, on the reverse strand, counting down.
CTCAATAGTGAATATAAATTGCTTAAACTCCTGAATGAGTAGAATTGCATCCAAGGAGTCAGGGTGACCATAAATATAGGATGCTTAAACTTTGTAGTTATTGGAGGTAACCAAAAGGTTCATAGTAAACCCATAAAAACTATGATAAAGTAGTTATTGGTGTGACTCAAAAGGTTCGTAGTAAACCCTTGAAAACTATGATTAAGCAGTTATTGGAGGAAACCAACAGGTTCATAGTTAACCCATGAAAATTATGTATTAAGGACAGTTGGCAGGGGATAATTGGTTTGTAGTGAACCCATAAAATCTATATCCGGATTAAGAATTGACATCAGTCAATAGGTTCTTAGTAAACCCATGAAAACTAGGATAAGAAAGTGGCCAATGGAAGTATCAGTAGGTTCCTAGTCAACCCATGAAAACTAGGATGTGAAGTGAGTTACTGGATCAACCCATGAAAACTAGGATAAGGGGATTAGTTATTGGAAGGACTAGTAGGTTCAGTAGGACCCATGAATTAATTAAGTAAACTGGAAGGAGCCTATAGGTTCTTAGTGATCCCATGAAAACTTTGAATAGGACAGGTTGTCCATTAGGTATAACAAGTTAATTAGTAAACCCATGAAAACTAAAAAGGTTAATAGTGACCCTAGAAACTATAATTATGACAGGGTGTCAGATGGGAAATCCTAATTATTTTTAAATATGCATATCATCATAATATTTTGAAAATGTAAGTTTTAACCATTGTGGATGTAGAAGTACAATATATGGCTTTATAAAGGTTTTAGGATACTAGTGAGGGGAAAACCCGTTCCACTAAGCGGCGTGGTCTCACTAGATATCTTAAGAAGGATTGAGATGATAGATTGTTATTCATACTAGGCTTTATGTCTGACTCGAAGTTTTTGCTTTCCCCTTAAACTGTCGGGTACTCAATTGATTTTGAGTAGTTAGAGATTTAAGGTTCTCAGGTTTTCTTCTCTGACGAATAAAGCTTCCAGAGGCATGCAGGAGGCAGATATTTATTTAGAGTTTTCTTTTTCCGCTATGTATTTGTTTGTAAAGGCAGATTTATTAGCCTTACTATATACTCTGATCAACCAAGGGGGCATCTTTGTATGTCGCTCTTGGCATAATTGTAATAATTATATTTTGGTGAACATGGTTAACGTAATTTGGGATTATGTAATGAACATGAAATGTTTTGATTTGAACATGGAAATGTGTTTTTGAATTGCTAAATTTTTTCCATATTTCTATGATCCGTGTATCAATATATCTAGCACCGCCGTATTTGGTCATCGAAGATTAATAACTATGGAGGACTTCAGCATCCGTAGCCATTAGTTTTGGGCCTCCAAGTAGGGGGATGTTACAGTGATACCCACTATTTTCGTGTTAGCATGGAAAACGATATCCAGATCGTATTCCTAATTACGTTACTCCTTTACAGGTGTCATCACCCGGCCTAGCAGCAATATTTATGAAGAGGCGGTCACAATTCTAAAAAATTCACCTCCCGAGGACAGGAACATCGAATATTTGTTTACAGACGAACACTATGTTACTTTTTGTTTAATAGAAGAGGGCCTTAGTATAAGGCTAACCAAAGTTGCTCAGGTGGCAGGGATAAGACCATGGGCTGCAATCAGTCAAAAGGAATATCAAGCCGATCTCGTGGTGCCCCCAGTCACGAGTTCTCAAGAATTCACTAATATTGATGCCGGAGGACATAGACGCGATATGCCTGGCTACAATGGTGACAAATCTGGTCTTGGGGTTGAAGCCAGATCCTCGCAGGCCTCGCAACCCTCGGTTCCTGATAGGAGAAAGACGAAAATGTTTGTACACAAATTTCCAAGAAGTCGTCTCTCTGATCAATCCAAGTCTTCGATGGCTCCGAAAAATGTTCAAGATGAATCTTTTTCCCAACCGTCAGAGCGCTTAAGTTTACCACTTGACTCTTTGTCTGGCCTACCGATTCCGCATGATCTTGATGCTTTTCATTTTACTGATGTGGGCATCGAGGGGTCAGAATTTCCCACCAAAATTGGCACTAAGGTTCCTACTTCTGGAGGAGAGTTTACACCAATGAGCAAGGCTCCTGCACTTGGTTTGTTGGGGGGTTACACAAGGACACTTGCACACACTTATACCCCTCAACATTGCATTATACTTGACGTTATGCTCTTTAATGCTTAAAGTTGACTGATTTCTGTTTTTCTTTGCAGAAACGATGGTGAAGAAAAGGAATATGTTGATTCCTCTGGGATATACACAACCAATCATCAGGTTCACACTATGGTTCTTACCATGGTAGTCGAGAGGACTATGATTCCATTTATCGCTCCAGCTGGGACTGGGGTCATCTAGATAGGGGTGATAGGGATATGCCTCCTCAAAACGAACATCAATCGAGATCGAGATCCCCTCCTTCAAAGTTTCCCGAAAAGCTAGCAGATCGCAGGGACCTGCCTATCGATCCCTCTCATGCTCCTCCTACCACTTCAGTGCCTCCTCGACCTTTTGTTCCATCTCATTCTCAACGGCCGAGCGATCGTCGTCGCCATAGTGAACATCTTATTATCCATAGGCTCGGTAAAGAAAGTACTGAAGTTGAAGCTGCTACTAAAGATTCTATGATCAATACAACTACTCGTATGGCACAGCTCCGCGAAGAATTTTCGAACTTACGTTTTGAAGGGTTCTATTTTTCTTCCATGTTGAAAAGGGTTCTGTAACATCCCTCTACTTGGAGGCCCAAAACTAACGGCTACGGATGTTGCAGTCATCCATAGTTATTAATCCTCGGCGACCAAATACGGCGGTGTCAGATTCATTGATACACAGAAACACATGAATATGGAAAAATTATAAAACTTCAAACAAGAAAACATTCCATTTCAAATCATCTCCAATTCATTACATAATCCCATAATCGTAAACCACATTCAAAGAAAATATATTCATTACAACATACGCCAAGAGCCACATATGAAGATGCCCCCATGGATGATCAGAGTATATACATGCAATATAACAACTTTGCCATTACAAACAACATAATGGAATCAAGTAAAAGAGAACTCTAAATATCAATTATGCCTCCTGCACCTCTCTGGATGCTTTATTCGTCTAATGAGGTACCTGAAAACCTCAACTCTAAAACTACTAAAAATCAATTGAGGACCCGAGAGTTTAAGGGAAAACAAAAACTTCGAGTCAGACATAAAGCCTGGTATGAATAATAATATAACATCTCAAACCATTTAGATATCTAGTGAGACCACGCCACTTAGCGGAATGGGTTTTCCCCTCATTGGTATCTTAAACCTTTGTAAAACCATATATTGTGCTCATGCATTCACAACGGTTAAAAACATAGTCATTTCAAAATATTATGATGATATGCATACAAGTTAAAACATTTTTGATTTCCCATCCCTTTTTTAATTAACTCCATGTCATATTATAGTTTCTAGGGTCATTATTAACCTATTACTTTTCATGGGCTTACTAATAACCTTTATATAATATATGGACTCCCTGTCCTATTTCATAGTTTTCATGGGTGCACAATGAATCTATTGGCCCCTGCTAATTAACTTAATTAATTCATAGGTTTCCCTGAACCTATTGGTGACCCCAATAACTTCTTTCTTATCCTAGTTTTCATGGGTTGACTAGGAACCTATTGACAACTGTCAATAACTTAATCCGGATATAGTTTTCATGGATGCACTACAAACCAATTGGCCCCTGCCTACCACTCTTTATAACATAGTTTTCATGGGATCATTATGAACCTATTGGTAACTCCAATAACTTCCTAATCATAGTTTTCATGGGTGCACTATGAACCTGTCCCCCTGACAACCTCTATATTTGGGCATCTTATATCCTGATCTCCCTGACCTCCTAGATGCAATTCTACTCATTCTGGAGTTTAATCAATTTACATTCACTACTGGGTCAACCCAGCTGGTTTTTATGCCTTTTATCACCAAAATGCAATTATGGGTCTGTTATAATGTGAATATATTTATATTTGAAGAAACAAACAACATAGCATAACAATACCACTCCTGTGGGTTTAATATAAAACATGGTTAATCCCTTTAACCTATTATTTATTAAGGAAAGCTTCTTCTAAAAACCATTACAAAAACTCCTTTAATTTAGACATGGGTTTTTTTCCTTTAAAAATTGGGTTTGGGTTATTCGTTTTGAAAAACAAAGCCCTTCGACACCTTCGAAACTTTGCCTTCGACCTCACTGGATACCCCCCTTTGAAAGCATAAAAATCTATTTTCAAAACATTAGGCCCCTGCCTTTCGAATACTTTAAAACTTTCTTTCGAAACCTTTCAAATGTATTAAAGCATTAGCATTTAACGTTTAGAAGCATAGCTTCGAAACCAATTGAAAGCCCCTCTTTCGAAACCGTTGGGTTTATATTTAACAATATCTTTTGGTTCTAAGTGAACACACACGAAATCAACCATTTCAAAACCTTGCTATATCTTATAAAAGCATTTGGGGAAAACTTGATGGCGTTGGCACCATCTTTTCGAAAGCATAAGTCCTTTGGGTAAAACACTTGAAGGTTAGCTTCGAAACCCATTTCGAGACCATTGTCTTTGAAACCCTAACCCCCTTGAAAGCTATGGGAAGTGGCTTACATTTTTAAAACAAGGGTTACCTTCCGAAAGCAATGATATCTTCAATGCCTTCGAAAGGCAAAGCGGCAGAAGGACTTCGACCTGGTCGAAACTACCCCTTCCGAACACTTTAATTTTTGAAAACAAAGTAGCCTCTTCGGAAGCTACTACTTTAATTGATAAGGTGGAAACCCTCTTTCGAAAGCAAGTAAAAAATCATTTTCGAAAGCATTGGTCTCGACCCCTTCGAAAGCATATAAGAAGTAGGCAAGCATTTTTTCTTTAGAAAAGAAAACCATTGTACCAACCCCACCGGAAGCCACGTTTCGACATCCTACCTTCCGCCTTTCTCTAATCCACTATGCACCAACTAAGTGATACTATGTGTATTGGTTTCGGCTTCTATGGTTTTGACCCGGTCGAAGGTGGAAGCTCTGGGACGAAAACTACTTCGAAAGGAGGCGGAACTCACTTTTTGAGTAAAAGGTTGTTTTTACCAAATAAAGTAATTTCTTTGTAACTAACTTGCCCATGTGTAAACACTTGATTGGTTGCCTTAAACTTTTCAAATTATTTCACAGATAATTGCCGAATTTCTCAGGTCTAAAACAAGGTTAACTTTTAACAAATAAGCCCTTCCCATTTCACAACAATTAAATCATTTAGGTCCTCCTTTTAAAATAATTTAATTTCCATAATAAACCTCTTAGTAAAAATCCCCAGAAACCACCGAAATTCACTTTAATATGTTATCTAACATATATAAATTTTAGACCCAAATTCACCATATAATAATCGAAAATAAATTTCTAAACCCAATAATACATATTTTCCTTTGAAAATTCATATTAAATTCTCCATGGTTTGGAAAATTATAAAAATTGAAAATCAACTCCAAAATCATAATTCTCATAACATAAAAAATTTCGATGGCTTTCTAAAATCACTTGTTATCAGTTTTTCCTTAAAACCGTTCATATACATATTTAAACAATTTGATATTAAATCAAACATGTTGTAAAACCAAGCATATCATCATTCAAATCATCGTAAAATGGATTAATTCACAAACTCGAAACATATGATTGAAACCAAAATAGAGATGATTAAGATTAGTATTCACCTTAGATTGGATAAGGAAATTAGTGATTTGTTTGAGATTGATTCCCCTTATCTTAATCCTAAGCTTTTACTTCGATTTCTCTTCTTCTTCTCCTAGTAATGGTCGGCTTGCTCTTTTCTTTTCTTACGTTTAAATTTTTCTAATAAATGATCGTGAATGATAAGGTAAGGTGAGTATAGAGTAGTGAACTATGGGTGCGGCAATTACCCTAATGCCCTTATGTTAATTTAATTATCATTTATAACCATTTATAAGACCATCAGAGTTAACAAGCACGACCTCTAACTCTATTCACCAACTTCAACCTCCTTATCACTCTACATTATTATATTTAATTTATCTAACTAAATCTCTTGAATAATGTTATTTTAAATTTTTGGGGTGTTAGACCATGTTCAAAAGACGGCTATTGATTGTGTCACCGACATCCACATGATGCATGCCGAATGGATGAAGGCAACATAAAAAATAACGAAAGTCTCTTTCGAGCGCGCGGCTAAGATTGAAAAACTAAGATGCTAGGAAGGTCAAGGTAAAAGAATCATTGAAACTTTGACAAACGAGCTAGAAGCCTCTAGTACCTCCTTAGCAGAAGCCGAAGGAAAAGCTAATGCTGCTTTGAAATCCATGGAAGAGATGAAATCCAGCCATCTTGGTTTGGTTCAAGTGTTGCATCACCGAAATTAGGAGATAGCGCTTAAGCGGGATACAGCTCGGAATAATGAATCCTCGGCCTTGAAGGAGATAGAGGATCTCAAGGCCAATCTTGAGTATGCAAATAAAGAAAAAGTTGATGCCCAGAAGATCGCTCAAGATGCTTGCAATGAGCTGGTAAACGTCGGACTTGAGAGGGAGACGGCTGTTGAAAGGGCTAAGAATGTCGATGCACTTATACAGCGTGAAGCAGATGCTACCAAGGACAAAGTTAAGGAGGAGATAATGAATGAGCTAGACCCACTTCTCGTTCTTTACAATGCTAACTTTCTCAAGCATAGAAATTTGACATGGCTCGGTGACAATTATCCCTACCAGCTCTTGCGTGCTTGGGAATTTCTCATTGCAGAAGAGAAGAAACTTCTTAATTCAAAGGATATCGACCTGTCTAGACTTGAAAATGAAATGCTATTGGGCAATGAACCCAAAACAATGCATGATATCCCGCTCTCACTCCAGAAAGAGTCTGTTGTTGCTTCTTCCCATGAAGTGGGTAAAGGATCCAGGTCGGTGCAACCTGATATTACAACTGAATTTCCCCTGGCACCCCAGGTCATCCCTAGCTCCACGACAGGCTCTTCAACCATTCCCGGGTATGATCCAGACAAGCCACAACTTTCTCCAATTCACGAGCGTAGTTCTGAGGATGTTTCGGCTCAACCTGGGAGCCATACCGAGGAAGGTATTCCATTGACCTTTCCTGTCTTTCATAAATTTGTGATGTTATCTGTTGATATCTCTAATATTTTCACCTAGTTTTTCTCAGCTTTGAATCCATCAGGTGTCACTCCTCTCCCCTCATAAGAGTCTCAGTTGGAGTCACAAGCGGTTGGGACAAAATCCATTAAAGTCACAAGTTCGGCCGCTACTCAAGGTGCTTAAGAAGAAGCCTTTATTATTGATGATCAATTCATGGAGGCATTATTAAAGGAAGGGAGCGACCCACACCATGTAATTCCCTTTGATGAGGATATTGTGATCGCAGGTCCTTCCTACCCCACTGGCAAGTTCAGCATGAAAGAGCGTGTTGAGAGGGAAGAACTATTGAAAAAGGAGGTGAAAAACGAGCTTGTTGTTTTGGGCTTTGATGAACCGATTCCTGTCTCGCTCCAGATGATCCCTCCTAGCGCGACAATTCCCCGGGATGATATCCCTCTCTCTTCTGGTGCTGAGAGTGCCTCCATCCCTCCTGCTTCCAAAGATGATACCGCCTCGATTCATACAACTAAGGATACTCATTTGAAGAGAAGCCGAGGTGGAAAAGGGTCGAAGAGAGGGTCGAGCGGTAGTTCAGAAGGAGCCACTCCAAAGAAGCAAAGAAAAGATAGAAAATCCAAGAAATAATCTTTGGATTGGGGTGATATGTAAATAGCTTGGATGATTACTTTTTCTTCTCGTTGGTCATGCTTGTTTAGGCCTGACCCTTCACTTTTGTTTTGCATTTTGGATAAATTTGTATAATGTACAACACGTTTAGTGTATGACGAGCAGAACCATGCCGAACGACCCAGTGTATGCCAAGCAGAACCATGCCGAAGGACTCAGTGTATGCCGAGCAGAACCATGCCGAAGGACTCAGTGTATGCCGAGCAGAACCATGCCGAACGACTCAGTGTATGCCGACTAGAACCATGCCGAACTACTCAGTGTATGCCGAGAAGAACCATGCCAAACGAGCCAATGTATGCCGAGCAGAACCATGCCGAACGACTCAGTGTATGCCGACTAAAACCATGCCGAACTACTCAGTGTATGCCGAGCAGAACCATACCGAACGACCCAGTGTATGCCATGCGGAACCATGCCGAACGACTCAGTGTATGCCGAGCAGAGCCATGCCGAACGATCTAGTGTATGCCGAGCTGGACCATGCAGAATGACTCAGCGTATGCCGAGCAGAACCATGCCGAATGACTCAGTGTATGCCGAGCAGAACCATGCCGAACGACCCAGCGTATGCCGAGTAGAACCATGCCGAACAACCCAGTGTATGCCGAGTTCTCAATGTATGCCGAGTAGAACCATGCCGAACGACTCAGTGTATGCCGAGCAGAACCGTGCCGAATGACTCAGTGTATGCCGAGCAGAACCATGCCGAACGACCTAGTGTATGCCGAGCAGAACCATGCCGAATGACTCAGTGAATGCCGAGCGGAACCATGCCGAACGACTCAGTGAATGCCGAGCGGAACCATGCCGAACGACTCAGTGTATGCCGAGCAGAGCCATGCCGAACGACTCAGTGTATGCCGAGTAGAGCCATGCCGAACGATCTAGTGTATACCGAGCGGGACTATGCCGAACGACTCAGTGTATGCCGAGCAGAACCATGCCGAATGACTCAGTGTATGCCGAACGACTCAGTGTATGCCGAGCAGAACCATGCCGAACGACCCACTGTATGCAGAGCAGAACCATACCGAACGACCCACTATATGCCGAGTAGAACCATGCCGATGCCGAGCAGAACCATGCCGAACGACACAGTGTATGCCGAGCAGAACCATGCCGAACGACCCAGTGTATGCCGAGCAGAACCATGCCGAACGACTCAGTGTATGCCGACTAGAACCATGCTGAACGACTCAGTGTATGCCGAGCAGAGCCATGCCGAACGATCTAGTGTATGCCGAGCGGGACCATGCAGAATGACTCAGTGTATGCCGAGCAGAACCATGCCGAACGACTCAGTGTATGCCGAGCAGAACCTTGCCGAATGACTCAGTGTATGCCAAGCAGAACCATGCCTAACGACTCAGTGTATGCCGAATATAACCATGCCGAACGACTCAGTGTATGCCGAGCAGAACCATGCCGAATGACCCACTGTATGCCGAGCAGAACCATGCCGAACGACTCAGTGTATGCCGAGCAGAACCATGCCAAACGACTCAGTGTATGCCAACTAGAACCATGCCGAATGACTCAGTGTATGCCGAGCAGAACCTTGCCGAACGACTCAGTGTATGCCGAGCGGAACCATGCCGAACGACTCAGTGTATGCCAAATAGAACCATGCCGAACGACTCAGTGTATGCCGAGCAGAGCCATGCCGAACGATCTAGTGTATACCGAGCGGGACTATGCCGAACGACTCAGTGTATGCCGAGCAGAACCATGCCGAATGACTCAGTGTATGCCGAACGACTCAGTGTATGCCGAGCAGAACCATGCCGAACGACCCACTATATGCAGAGCAGAACCATGCCGAACGACCCACTATATGCCGAGTAGAACCATGCCGATGCCGAGCAGAACCATGCCGAACGACCCAGTGTATCCCGAGCAGAACCATGCCGAACGACCCAGTGTATACCGAGCAGAACCATGCCGAATGACTCAGTGTATGCCGACTAGAACCATGCCGAACGACTCAGTGTATGCCGAGCAGAGCCATGCCGAACGATCTAGTGTATGCCGAGCAGGACCATGCAGAACGACTCAGTGTATGCCGAGCAGAACCATGCCGAACGACTCAGTGTATGCCGAGCAGAACCTTGCCGAACGACTCAGTGTATGACGAGCAGAACCATGCCTAACGACTCAGTGTATGCCGAATAGAACCATGCCGAACGACTCAGTGTATGCCGAGCAGAACCATGCCGAATGACCCACTGTATGCCGAGCAGAACCATGCCGAACGACTCAGTGTATGCCGAGCAGAACCATGCCAAACGACTCAGTGTATGCCAACTAGAACCATGCCGAATGACTCAGTGTATGCCGAGCAGAACCTTGCCGAACGACTCAGTGTATGCCGAGCGGAACCATGCCGAACGACTCAGTGTATGCCAAATAGAACCATGCCAAACGACTTAGTGTATGCCGAACAGAACCATGCCGAATTACCCACTGTATGCCGGGCAGAACCATGCCGAACGACTCAGTGTATGCCGAGCAGAACCTTGCCGAATGACTCAGTGTATGCCGAGCAGAACCATGCCGAACGACTCAGTGTATGCCGAGCAGAGCCATGCCGAACGATCTAGTGTATGCCGAGCGGGACCATGCAGAATGACTCAGTGTATGCCGAGCAGAAACATGCCGAACGACTCAGTGTATGCCGAGCAGAACCTTGCCGAATGACTCAGTGTATGCCGAGCAGAACCATGCCTAACGACTCAGTGTATGCCGAATAGAACCATGCCGAACGACTCAGTGTATGCCGAGCAGAACCATGCCGAAAGACCCACTGTATGCCGAGCAGAACCATGCCGAACGACTCAGTGTATGCCGAGCAGAACCATGCCAAACGACTCAGTGTATGCCGACTAGAACCATGCCGAACGACTCAGTGTATGCCGAGCAGAACCTTGCCGAACGACTCAGTGTATGCCGAGCAGAACCATGCCGAACGACTCAGTGTATGCCAAATAGAACCATGCCAAACGACTCAGTGTATGCCGACCAGAACCATGCCGAATTACCCACTGTATGCCGAGCAGAACCATGCCGAACGACTCAGTGTATGCCGAGCAGATCCATGCCGAACGACTCAGTGTATGCCGACTAGATACATGCCGAACGACTCAGTTTATGCCGAGTAGAACCTTGCCGAACGACTCAGTGTATGCCAAGCAGAACCATGCCGAACGACTTAGTGTATGCCGAATAGAACCATGCCCAACGACTCTGTGTTTGTCGAGCAGAACCATTCCGAACGACCCAGTGTATGCCGAGCAGAGCCATGCCGAACGACTCAGTGTATGCCGAGCAGAACCATGCCGAACGACTCAGTGTATGTCGAGCAGAACCATGCCAAACGACTCAGTGTATGCCGACTAGAACCATGCCGAACGACTCAGTGTATGCCGAGAAGAACCTTGCCGAACGACTCAGTGTATGCCGAGCAGAACCATGCCGAACGACTCAGTGTATGCCAAATAGAACCATGCCAAACGACTTAGTGTATGCCGACCAGAACCATGCCGAATTACCCACTGTATGCCGAGAAGAACCATGCCGAACGACTCAGTGTATGCCGAGCAGATCCATGCCGAACGACTCAGTGTATGCCGACTAGATACATGCCGAACGACTCAGTTTATGCCGAGTAGAACCTTGCCGAACGACTCAGTGTATGCCAAGCAGAACCATGCCGAACGACTTAGTGTATGCCGAATAGAACCATGCCCAACGACTCTGTGTTTGTCGAGCAGAACCATTCCGAACGACCCAGTGTATGCCGAGCAGAACCATTCCGAACGACTCAGTGTATGCCGAGCAGAACCATGCCGAACGACTCAGTGTATGCCAAATAGAACCATGCCAAACGACTCAGTGTATGCCGACCAGAACCATGCCGAATTACCCACTGTATGCCGAGCAGAACCATGCCAAACGACTCAGTGTATGCCGAGCAGATCCATGCCGAACGACTCAAAGTATGCCGACTAGATACATGCCGAACGACTCAGTTTATGCCGAGTAGAACCTTGCCGAACGACTCAGTGTATGCCAAGCAGAACCATGCCGAACGACTTAGTGTATGCCGAATAGAACCATGCCCAACGACTCTGTGTTTGTCGAGCAGAACCATTCCGAACGACTCAGTGTATGCCGAGCAGAACCATGCCGAACGACTCAGTGTATGCCGAGCAGGGCCATGCCGAACGATCTAGTGTATACCGAGTGGGACTATGCCGAACGACTCAGTGTATGCCGAGCAGAACCATGCCGAATGACTCAGTGTATGCCGAGCAAAACCATGCCGAACCACTCAGTGTATGCCGAGCAGAACCATGCCGAACGACCCACTGTATGCAGAGCAGAACCATGCCGAACGACCCACTATATGCCGAGTAGAACCATGCCGATGCCGAGCAGAACCATGCCGAACGACCCAGTGTATCCCGAGCAGAACCATGTCGAACGACCCAGTGTATACCGAGCAGAACCATGCCGAATGACTCAGTGTATGCCGACAAGAACCATGCCGAACGACTCAGTGTATGCCGAGCAGAGCCATGCCGAACGATCTAGTGTATGCCGAGCAGGACCATGCAGAACGACTCAGTGTATGCCGAGAAGAACCATGCCGAACGACTCAGTGTATGCAGAGCAGAACCTTGCCGAACGACTCAGTGTATGACGAGCAGAACCATGCCTAACGACTCAGTGTATGCCGAATAGAACCATGCCGAACGACTCAGTGTATGCCGAGCAGAACCATGCCGAATGACCCACTGTATGCCGAGCAGAACCATGCCGAACGACTCAGTGTATGCCGAGCAGAACCATGCCAAACGACTCAGTGTATGCCAACTAGAACCATGCTGAATGACTCAGTGTATGCCGAGCAGAACCTTGCCGAACGACTCAGTGTATGCCGAGCGGAACCATGCCGAACGACTCACTGTATGCCAAATAGAACCATGCCAAACGACTTAGTGTATGCCGACCAGAACCATGCCGAATTACCCACTGTATGCCGGGCAGAACCATGCCGAACGACTCAGTGTATGCCGAGCAGAACCTTGCCGAATGACTCAGTGTATGCCGACTAGAACCATGCCGAACGACTCAGTGTATGCCGAGCAGAGCCATGCCGAACGATCTAGTGTATGCCGAGCGGGACCATGCAGAATGACTCAGTGTATGCCGAGTAGAACCATGCCGAACGACTCATTGTATGCCGAGCAGAACCTTGCCGAATGACTCAGTGTATGCCGAGCAGAACCATGCCTAACGACTCAGTGTATGCCGAATAGAACCATGCCGAATGACTCAATGTATGTCAAGCAGAACCATGCCGAAAGACCCACTGTTTGCCGAGCAGAACCATGCCGAACGACTCAGTGTATGCCGAGCAGAACCATGCCAAACGACTCAGTGTATGCCGACTAGAACCATGCCGAACGACTCAGTGTATGCCGAGCAGAACCTTGCCGAACGACTCAGTGTATGCCGAGCAGAACCATGCCGAACGACTCAGTGTATGCCAAATAGAACCATGCCAAACGACTCAGTGTATGCCGACCAGAACCATGCCGAATTACCCACTGTATGCCGAGCAGAACCATGCCCAACGATTCAGTGTATGCCGAGCAGATCCATGCCGAATGACTCAGTGTATGCCGACTAGATACATGCCGAACGACTCAGTTTATGCCGAGTAGAACCTTGCCGAACGACTTAGTGTATGCCAAGCAGAACCATGCCGAACGACTTAGTGTATGCCGAATAGAACCATGCCCAACGACTCTGTGTTTGTCGAGCAGAACCATTCCGAACGACCCAGTGTATGCCGAGCAGAACCATGCCGAACGACTCAGTGTATGCCGAGCAGAGCCATGCCGAACGATCTAGTGTATACCGAGCGGGACTATGCCGAACGACTCAGTGTATGCCGAGCAGAACCATGCCGAATTACTCAGTGTATGCCGAGCAAAACCATGCCGAACGACTCAGTGTATGCCGAGCAGAACCATGCCGAACGACCCACTATATGCAGAGCAGAACCATGCCGAACGACCCACTATATGCCGAGTAGAACCATGCCGATGCCGAGCAGAACCATGCCGAACGACCCAGTGTATCCCGAGCAGAACCATGCCGAACGACCCAGTGTATACCGAGCAGAACCATGTCGAATGACTCAGTGTATGCCGACTAGAACCATGCCGAACGACTCAGTGTATGCCGAGCAGAGCCATGCCGAACGATCTAGTGTATGCCGAGCAGGACCATGCAGAACGACTCAGTGTATGCCGAGCAGGACCATGCCGAACGACTCAGTGTATGCCGAGCAGAACCTTGCCGAACGACTCAGTGTATGACGAGCAGAACCATGCCTAACGACTCAGTGTATGCCGAATAGAACCATGCCGAACGACTCAGTGTATGCCGAGCAGAACCATGCCGAATGACCCACTGTATGCCGAGCAGAACCATGCCGAACGACTCAGTGTATGCCGAGCAGAACCATGCCAAACGACTCAGTGTATGCCAACTAGAACCATGCCGAATGACTCAGTGTATGCCGAGCAGAACCTTGCCGAACGACTCAGTGTATGCCGAGCGGAACCATGCCGAACGACTCAGTGTATGCCAAATAGAACCATGCCAAACGACTTAGTGTATGCCGACCAGAACCATGCCGAATTACCCATTGTATGCCGGGCAGAACCATGCCGAACGACTCAGTGTATGCCGAGCAGATCCATGTCGAACGACTTAGTGTATGCCGACTAGATACATGCCGAACGACTCAGTTTATGCCGAGTAGAACCTTGCCGAACGACTCAGTGTATGCCGAGCAGAACCATGCCGAACGACTTAGTGTATGCCGAATAGAACCATGCCAAACGACTCTGTGTTTGTCGAGCAGAACCATTCCGAACGACCCAGTGTATGCCGAGCAGAACCATGCCGAACGACTCAGTGTATGACGAGCAGAGCCATGCCGAACGATCTAGTTTATACCGAGCGGGACTATGCCGAACGACTCAGTGTATGCCGAGCAGAACCATGCCGAATGACTCAGTGTATGCCGAGCAAAACCATGCCGAACGACTCAGTGTATGCCGAGCAGAACCATGCCGAACGACCTACTGTATGCAGAGCAGAACCATGCCGAATGACTCAGTGTATGCCGAGCAAAACCATGCCGAACGACTCAGTGTATGCCGAGCAGAACCATGCCGAACGACCTACTGTATGCAGAGCAGAACCATGCCGAACGACCCACTATATGCCGAGTAGAACCATGCCGATGCCGAGCAGAACCATGCCGAACGACCCAGTGTATGCCGAGCAGAACCATGCCGAACGACCCAGTGTATGCCGAGCAGAACCATGCCGAACGACTCAGTGTATGCCGACTAGAACCATGCAGAACGACTCAGTGTATGCCGAGCAAAACCATGCCGAACGACCTAGTGTATGCCGAGCAGAACCATGCCGAACGACTCAATGTATGCCGACTAGAACCATGCCGAACGACTCAATGTATGCCGACTAGAACCATGCCGAACGACTCAGTGTATGCCGACTAGAACCATGCCGAACGACTCAGTGTATGCCGAACGACCCAGTGTATGTCGAGCAGAACCATGCCGAACGACTCAGTGTATGCCGAGCAGAGCCATGCCGAACGATCTAGTGTATACCGAGCGGGACTATGTCGAACGACTCAGTGTATGCCGAGCAGAACCATGCCGAACGACTCAGTGTATGCCGAGCAAAACCATGCCGAACGACTCAGTGTATGCCGAGGAGAACCATGCCGAACGACACACTATATGCCGAGCAGAACCATGTCGAACGACTCAAAGTATGCCGAGCAGAACCATGCCGAATGACTCAGTGTATGCCGAGCAGAACCATGCCGAACGACGCAGTGTATGCCGAGCAGAACCATGCCGAACGACGCAGTGTATGCCGAGCAGAACCATGCCGAACGACCCAGTGTATGCCGAGCAGAACCATGCCGAACGACTCAGTGTATGCCGTGTATGCCGACTAGAACCATGCCGAATGACTCAGTGTATGCCGAGCAAAACCATGCCGAACGATCTAGTGTATGCCGAGCGGGACTATGCCGAACGACCCAGTGTATGCCGAGCAGAACCATGTCGAACGACTCAGTGTATGTCGAGCAAAACCATGCCGAACGACTCAGTATATGCCGAGCAGAACCATGATGAACGACCCACTGTATGCAGAGCAGAACCATACCGAACAACCCAGTGTATGCCGAGCAGAACCATGCAGAACGATGCAGTGTATGTCGAATAGAACCATGCCGAACGACCCAGTGTATGCCGAGCAGAACCATGCCGAACGACCCAGTGTATGCCGAGCAGAACCATGCCGAACGACCCAGTGTATGCCGAGCAGAACCATGCCGAACGACTCCGTGTATGCCGACTAGAACCATGCCGAACGATATAGTGTATGCCGAGCAGGACCATGCCGAACAATCTAGTGTATGCCGAGTGGGACCATACCGAAACACTCAGTGTATGCCGACCGGAACCATGCCGAACGACTCAGTGTATGCCGACCGGAACCATGCCGAACGACTCAGTGTATGCCGACTAGAACCATGCCGAACGACCCAGTGTATGCCGAAAAGAACCATGCCGAACGACCCAGTGTATGCCGAGCAGAACCATGCCGAACGACTCAGTGTATGCCGAGCAGAACCATGTCCAACGACTCAGTGTATGCCGACTAGAACCATGCCGAACGACCCAGTTTATGCCGAGCAGAACCATGCCGAACGATCAAGTGTATGCCGAGCGGGACCATGCCGAACGACTCGGTGTATGCCGAGCAGAACCATGCCGAATGACTCGGTGTATACCGAGCAGAACCATTCTGAACGACTCAGTGTATGCTGACCGGAACCATGCCGAACGACTCAGTGTATGCCGAGCGGGACCATACCGAACGATCCAGTGTATGCCGAGCGAGACCATGCTGAACGACTCAGTGTATGCCGAGCAGAACCAGGCCGAACGACTCAGTGTATGCCGAGCAGAACCATTCCGAACGACCCAGTGTATGCCATGCCGAACGACTCAGTTTATGCCATGCCGAACGACTCAGTGTATGCCGAGCAGAACCATGCCGAACGACTCAGTGTATGCCGAGCAGAACCATGCCGAAGGACCCAGTGTATGCCGAGCAGAACCATGCCGAACGACCCAGTGTCTGCCGAGCAGAACAATGCCGAACGACTCAGTGTATGCCGAGTAGAACCATGTCGAACGACTCAGTTTATGCCGACTAGAACCATGTCGAACGACTCAGTGTATGCTGAGCAGAACCATGCCGAACGACTCAGTGTATGCCGACGATAACCATGCCGAACGACTCAGTTTATGCCGAGCAGGACCATGCCGAACGACTCAGTGTATGCCGAGCGGGACCATGCCAAGCGACTCAGTGTACGCTAACTAGAACCATGCTGAACGACTCAGTGTATACCGACTAGAACCATGCCGAACGACCCAGTTTATGCTGAGTAGAACCATGTCGAACGACTTAGTGTATGCCGAGCGGAACTATGCCGAATGACTCAGTATATGTGGGACCATGCCGAACGACCCAGTGTATGCCGAGCGGGATAATGCCGAACGACCCAGTGTATGCCGAGCGGGACCATACCGAACGACCCAGTGTATGCCGAGCAGGACCATGCCGAACGACTCAGTGTATGCCGAGCAGAACCATGCCGAACGACCCAGTGTATGCCAAGCAGAATCTGAGCAGAACCATGCCGAACGACTTAGTGTATGCCGAGGAGAACCATGCCGAACGACTCAGTGTATGCCGACTAGAACCATGCCGAACGACTCAGTGTATGCCGAGCAGAACCATGCCGAACACGCCGAACGACTCAGTGTATGCCGACTAGAACCATGCCGAACGACTCAGTGTATGCCGTGCAGAACCATGCCGAACGACCCAGTGTATTCCAAGCAGAACAATGCCGAACGACTCAGTGTATTCCGAGCAGAACCATGCCGAACGACTCAGTGTATGCCATCTAGAACCATGCCGAACGACTCAGTGTATGCCGAGCAGAACCATGCCGAACGACTCAGTGTATGCCGAGCAGAACCATGCCGAACGACTCAGCGTATGCCGAGCAGAACCATGCCGAACGACTCAGTGTATGCCGACGAGAACCATGCCAAACGACTCAGTTTATGCCGAGCGAGACCATGCCGAACGACTCAGTGTATGCCGAGCAGAACCATGCCGAACGACTCAGTGTATGCCGACTAGAACCATGCTGAACGACTCAGTGTATGCCGACTAGAACCATGCCGAACGACCCAGTTTATTCTGAGCCGAACCATTCCGAACGACTCAGTGTATGCCAAGCGGAACTATGCCGATCGACCCAGTGTATGCGGGACCATGCCGAATGACCCAGTGTATGCCGAGCGGGACCATGCCGAACGACCCAGTGTATACCGAGCAGAATCCGAGCAGAACTATGCCGAACGACCCAGTGTATGCCGAGGAGAACCATGCCGAACGACTCAGTCTATGCCGAGCAGAACTATGCCAAACTATCAAGTGTATGCCGAGTGGGACTATGCCGAACGACTCAGCGTATGCCAAGCTGAAACATGCCGAACAACCCATCGTATGCCGAGCAGAACCATGCCGAACGATCAAGTGTATACCGAGCGGGACCACGCCGAACGACTCAGCGTATGCCGAGCAGAACCATGCAAAACTACCCAACGTATGCCGAGCAGAACCATGCCGAACAACCCAGCGTATGCCGAGCAGAACGATGCCGAACGACTCAGTGTATGCCGACTAGATACATGCCGAACGATCTAGTGTATGCCGAGCGGGACCATGCCGAACGATCCAGTGTATACCGAGCAGAATCCGAGCAGAACCATGCCGAACGATCTAGTGTATGCCGAGCGGGACCATGCCGAACGATCTAGTGTATGCCGAGCGGGACCATGCCGAACGATCTAGTGTATGCCGAGTGAAACCATGCCGAACGACTCAGTGTATGACGACCGAAACCAAGCCGAACGACTCAGTGTATGCCGACCAGAACCATGCCGAACGACTCAGTGTATGCCGAGCGGGACCATGCCGAACGATCCAGTGTATGCCGAGCGGGACCATGCCGAACGACTCAGTGTATGCCGAGCAGAACCTTGTCGAACGACTTAGTGTATGCCGACGAGAACCATCCCGAACGACTCAGTGTATGCCGAGAGGGACCATGCCGAACGACCCAGTGTATGCCATGCCGAACGACTTAGTGTATGCCATGCCGAACGACTCAGTGTATGCCATGCCGAATTACTCAGTGTATGCAAGCAGAACCATGCCGAACGACGCAGTGTGTGCCGAGCAGAACCATGCCGAACGACCCAGTGTGTGCGGAGCAGAACCATGCCGAACGACCCAGTGTGTGCGGAGCAGAACCATGCCGAACGACGCAGTGTGTGCCGAGCAGAACCATGCCGAACGACCCAGTGTGTGCCGAGCTGAACCATGCCGAACGACCCAGTGCATCCCTAACAGAACCATGCCGAACGACCCAGTGTGTTCCGAGCAGAACCTTGCCGAACGACCTAGTGTATGCCGAGCAGAACCATGACGAACGACCCAGTTTATGCCGAGCAGGACCATGCCGAACCACTCAGTGTATGCCGAGCAGAACCATGCCAAACGACTCAGTGTATGCCGAGCAGAACCATGCCGAACGACTTAGTGTATGCCGACGAGAACCATGCCGAACGACTCAGTGTATGCCGAGCGGGACCATGCCGAACGACTCAGTGTATGCCGAGCAGAACCATTCCAACCATGCCGAACGACTCAGTGTATGCCGATCGGAACCATGCCGAACGACCCAGTGTATGCCGTGCGGGACCATGCCGAACGACCCAGTGTATGCCGGGCGGGACCATGCCGAACGACCCAGTTTATGCCGAGGTGGACCATGCCGAACGACCCAGTGTATGCCGAGCGGGACCATGCCGAACGACTCAGTGTATGCCGAGCAGAACAATTCCGAACGACCCAGTGTATGCCGAGCAGAATCCGAGCAGAACCATGCCGAACGACCCAGTGTATGCCGAGCAGAATCCGAGCAGAACCATGCCGAACGACCTAGTGTATGCCGAGCAGAACCATGCCAAACGACTCAGTGTATGCCAAAAAGAACCATGCCGAACGACCCAGTGTATGTCGAGCAGAACCATGCCAAACGACTCAGTGTATGTCGAGCAGAACCATGCCGAATGATCAAGTGTATGCCGAGCGGGACCATGCCGAACGACCCAGCGTATGCCGAGCAGAACCATGCCGAGCGATCAAGTGTATGCCGAGCGGGACCATGCCGAACGACGAAGCGTATGCCGAGCAGAACCATGCCGGACAACCCAACGTATGCCGAGCAGAACCATGCCGAACGACTCAGTATATGCCGAGAAGAACCATGCCAAACGACTCAGTGTATGCCGACTATATACATGCCGAACGACTCAGTGTATACCGAGTAGAACCTTGCCGAACGACTCAGTGTATTCCGAGCAGAACCATGCCGAACGACTCAGTGTATGCCGAATAGAACCATGCTGAACGACACAGTTTATGCCGAGCAGAACCATGCCGAACGACTCAGTGTATGCCAAGCAGAACCATGCCGAACGACGCAGTGTATGCCGACTAGAACTATGCCGAACGACCCAGTGTATGCCGAGCAGAACCATGCCGAACGACCCAGTGTATGTCGAGAAGAACCATGCCGAACGACTCAGTGTATGCCGAGCAGAACTATGCTGAACGATCAAGTGTATGCCGAGCAGGACCATGCCGAACAACCCAGCGTATGCCGAGCAGAACCATGCCGAACGAACAAGTGTATGCCGAGCGGGACCATGCCGAACGACTCAGCGTATGCCGAGCAGAACCATGCCGAACAAGAACGACCCAGCGTATGCCGAGCAGAACCATGCCGGACGACTCAGTGTATGCCGAGCAGAACCATGCCGGACGACCTAGTGTGTGCCGAGCAGAACCATGCCGGACGACCCAGTGTGTGCCGAGCAGAACCATGTCGAACGACCCAGCGTGTGCCGAGCAGAACCATGCCGAACGACCCAGTGTGTGCCGAGCAGAACCATGCCGAACGACCCAGTGTGTGCCAACTAGAACCATGCCGAACGACTCAGTGTATGCCGAGCAGAACCATGCCGAACGACCCACTGTATGCCGAGCAGGACCATGTCTAACTACTTAGTGTATGCCAAGCAGAACCATGCCGAACGACTCAGTGTATGCCGAGCAGAATCATGCCGAACGACTCAGCGTATTTCGAGTAGAACCATGCCGAACGACTCAGTGTATGCCGAGCAGAACCATGCCGAACGACTCAGTGTATGCTGACTAGAACCATGCCGAACGACTCAGTGTATGCCGTGCAGAACCATGCCGAACGACCCAGTGTATGTCGAGCAGAACAATGCCGGACGACTCAGTGTATTCCGAGCAGAACCATGCCGAACGACTCAGTGTATGCCGAATAGAACCATGCCGAACGACTCAGTGTATGCCGAGAAGAACCATGCCGAACGACTCAGTGTATGCGAAGCAGAACCATGCCGAACGACTCAGTGTATGCCGAGCAGAACCATGCCGAACGACTCAGTGTATGCCAACGAGAACCATGCCGAATGACTCAGTTTATGCCGATCGGGACCATGCCGAACGACTCAGTGTATGCCGAGCGGAACCATGCTGAACGACTCAGTGTATGCCGACTAGAACCATGCTGAACGACTCAGTGTATGCCGACTAGAACCATGCCGAACGACCCAGTTTATGCTGGGCCGAACCATGTCGAACGACTCAGTGTATGCCGAGCGGAACCATGCCGAACGACCCAGTGTATGCGGGACCATTCCGAACGACCCAGTGTATGCCGAGCGGGACCATGCCGAACGACCCAGTGTATGCCGAGCAGAACGATTCCGAACGATCAAGTGTATGCCGAGCGGGACCATGCATAACGACTCAGCATATGCCGAGCAGAACTATGCCGAACGACCCAGTGTATGCCAAGCAGAACCATGCCGAACGATCAAGTGTATGCCTAGCGGGACCATGCCGAACGACTCAGCATATGCCGAGCAGAACCATGCCGAACGACCCAGTGTATGCTGACTAGAACCATGCCGAACGACCCAGTGTATGCCGAGCAGAACCATGCCGAACGACCCAATGACTCAGTGTATGCCGAGCAGAACCATGCCGAACGATCTAGTGTATGCCGAGCGGGACCATGCCGAACGACCTAGTGTATGCCGAACAGAGCCATGCCGGACGATTTAGTGTATGCCGAGCGGGA
Organism: Allium fistulosum; assembly: GCA_030737815.1. Lineage (NCBI taxonomy): Eukaryota > Viridiplantae > Streptophyta > Magnoliopsida > Asparagales > Amaryllidaceae > Allium > Allium fistulosum. The sequence continues at coordinate 97,109,672 of CM060906.1, read as the reverse complement.
CCATGACGAACGAATCAGTGTATGCCGAGTAGAACCATGCCGAACGACTCAGTTTATGCCTAGCGGAACCATGCGTAACGACTCAGTGTATGCCGAGCGGAACCATGCCGAACGACTCAGTGTATGCCGACTTGAGCCATGCCGAACGACCCAGTGTATGCCGAGCAGAACCATGCCGAACGACCCAGTGTATGCCGAGCAGAACCATGCCAAACGATCCAGTGTATGCCGAGCGAGACCATTCCAAACGACTAGTGTATGCTGAGCAGAACCATGCCGAACGACCCAGTGTATGCCGAGCAGAACCATGTCGAACGACCCAGTGTATGCCGAACAGAACCATGCCGAACGACTCAGTGTATTCCGAGCAGAACCATGTCGAACGACCCAGTGTATACCGAGCAAAACCATGCCGAATGATCCAGTGTATGCCGGGCCGGAACATGCCGAATGACTCAGTGTATGCCGAGCAGAACTATGCCGAACGACGCATTGTCTGCCGAGCGGGAGTATGCCGAATGATTCAGTGTATGTCGAGCATAACCAAGCCGAACGACTCAGTGTATGTCGAGCATAACCAAGCCGAACGACTCAGTGTATGCCGAGATGAATCATGCCGAATGACTCAGTGTATGCCGACTAGAACCATGCCGAACAACTCAGTGTATGCCGAGCAGAACCATGCCGAACGACCCAGTGTATGCCGAGCACAGTGTATGCCGAGCAGAACCATACCGAACGATCTAGTGTATGCTGAACGATCTAGTGTATGCCGAGCGGGACCATGCCGAACGACCCAGTGTATGCCGACCGAAACCATGCCGATCGACTCAGTGTATACCGAGCAGAACCATACTGAACGACTCAGTGTATGCTGAGCAGAACCATGCCGAACGACCCAGTGTATGCCGAGCAGAACCATGCCGAACGACTCAGTGTATGCCGAGCAGAACCATTCCGAACGACCCAGTGTATGCGGAGCAGAACCGTGCCGAACGACCCAGTGTATGCCAAGCAGAACAATGCCGAACGACTCAGCGTATGCCGAGCAGAACCATGCCAAACGATCTAGTGTATGCCGAGCGGGACCATGCCGAACAACTCAGTATGCCGAGCAGAACCATGCGAACGACTCAGTGTATGCCGAGCAGAACCATGCCTAACGACTCAGTGTATGCCGAGCAGAACCATGCCGAATGACTCAGTGTATGCACACTAGAACCATGCCAAACGACCCAGTGTATGCCGAGCAGAACCATGTCGAACGACCCAGTGTATGCCGAACAGAACCATGCCGAACGACTCAGTGTATTCCGAGCAGAACCATGTCGAACGACCCAGTGTATACCGAGCAGAACCATGCCGAATGATCCAGTGTATGCCGAGCGGGAACATGCCGAATGACTCAGTGTATGCCGAGCAGAACCATGCCGAACGACGCAGTGTATGCCGAGCGGGAGTATGCCGAACGATTCAGTGTATGTCGAGCATAACCAAGCCGAACGACTCAGTGTATGTCGAGCATAACCAAGCCGAACGACTCAGTGTATGCCGAGCAGAACCATGTCGAACGACTCAGTGTATGCCGACTAGAACCATGCCGAACGACTCAGTGTATGCCGAGCAGAACCATGCCGAACGACCCAGTGTATGCCGAGCAGAACCATGCCGAACGACCCAGTGTATGCCAAGCAGAAGCATGGCGAACGAATCAGTGTATGCCGAGCAGAACCATGCCAACGTCTCAGTGTATGCCAAGCAGAACCATGCCGAACGATCTAGTGTATGCCGAGCGGGACCATGCCGAACGGCTCAGTGTATGTCGAGCAGAACCATGCCGAAATACTCAGTGTATGCCGAGCAGAACCATGCCGAACGACCCAGTTTATGCCGAGCAGAACCATGCCGAACGACCCAGTGTATGCTGACTAGAACCATGCCGAACGACCCAGTGTATGCCGAGCAGAACCATGCCGGACGATCTAGTGTATGCCGAGCAGAACCATGAGGAAGGACTCAGTGTATGCCTAGCGGAACCATGCGGAACGACTCAGTGTATGCCGAGCGGAACCATGCCGAACGACTCAGTGTATGCCGACTAGAACCATGTCGAATGATCCAGTGTATGCCGAGCAGAACCATGCCGAACGACGCAGTGTATGCCGAGCGGGACCATGTCGAACGATCCAGTGTATGCCGAGCATAACCAAGCCGAATGACTCAGTGTATGTCTAGCATAACCAAGCCGAACGACTCAGTGTATGCCGACTAGAACCATGCCGAACGACTCAGTGTATGCCGAGCAGAACCATGCCGAACGACCCAGTGTATGCCGAGCACAGTGTATGCCGAGCAGAACCATGCCGAACGACTCAGTGTATGCCGAGCAGAACCATGCCGAACAATCTAGTGTATGCTGAGCGGGACCATGCCGAACGATCTAGTGTATGCCGAGCGGGACCATGCCGACCGATCTAGTGTATGCCGAGCGGGACCATGCCTAACGACTCAGTGTATGCCGACCGGAACCATGCCGAATGACTTAGTGTATGCCGACCGAAACCATGCCGAACGACTTAGTGTATGCCGAGCAGGACCATGCCGAACGATCCAGTGTATGCCGAGCGGGACCATGCCGAACGACTCAGTGTATGCCGAGCAGAACAATGCCGAATGACTCAATGTATGCCAAGCAGAACCATGCCGAACGATCTAATGTATGCCAAGCGGGACCATGCTGAACGACTCAGTGTATGCCGAGCAGAACCATGCAGAACGACTCAGTGTATGCCGAGCGGAACCATGCCGAACGAGGCAGTGTATGCCGAGCAGAACCATGCCGAACGACCCAGTGTATGCCGAACAAACCAGTGTATGCCTACTAGAACCATGCCGAACGACCCAGTGTATGCCGAGAAGAACCATGCCGAACGACCCAGTGTATGCCGAGCAGAACCATGCCGAACGACCCAGTGTATGCCGAGCAGAACCATGCCGATCAACCCAGTGTATGCCAAGCAGAACCATGCCGAATGACTCAGTGTATGCCGACTAGAACCATGCTGAACGCCGAACGACCCAGTGTATACCGAGCAGAATCATGCCGAACGATTCAGTGTATACCGAGCAGAACCATGCCGAACGACCCAGTGTATGCCGAGCAGAACCATACCGAACGACTCAGTGTATGCCGAGCAGAACCATTCCGAACGACCCAGTGTTTGCCGAGCAGAACCGTGCCGAACGACCCACTGTATGCCGAGCAGAACAATGCCGAACGACTCAGCGTATGCCGAGCAGAACCATGCCGAACGATCTAGTGTATGCCAAGCGGAACCATGCCGAGCAGAACCATGCCGAACGACCCAGTGTCTGCCGAGCAGAATAATGCCGAACGACTCAGTGTATGCCGAGCAGAACCATGCCGAACGACTCAGTGTATGCCGACTAGAACCATGTCGAACGACTCAGTGTATGCCGAGCAGAACCATGCCGAACGACTCAGTGTATGCCGACGATAACCATGCCGAACGACTCAGTTTATGCCGAGCAGGACCATGCCGAACGACTCAGTGTATGCCGAGCGGGACCATGCCGAGCGACTCAGTGTATGCCGACTAGAACCATGCTGAACGACTCAGTGTATACCGACTAGAACCATGCCGAACGACCCAGTTTATGCTGAGTAGAACCATGCCGAACGACTCAGTGTATGCCGAGCGGAACTATACCGAACGACTCAGTGTATGTGGGACCATGCCGAACGACCCAGTGTATGCCGAGCGGGACAATGCCGAACGACCCAGTGTATGCCGAGCGGGACCATGCCGAACGACCCAGTGTATGCCGAGCAGGACCATGCCGAACGACTCAGTGTATGCCGAGCAGAACCATGCTGAACGACCCAGTGTATGCCGAGCAGAATCTGAGCAGAACCATGCCAAACGACTTAGTGTATGCCGAGGAGAACCATGTCGAACGACTCAGTGTATGCCGACTAGAACCATGCCGAACGACTCAGCGTATGCCGAGCAGAACCATGCCGAACGACTCAGTGTATGCCGAGCAGAACCACGCCGAACACGCCGAACGACTCAGTGTATGCCGACTAGAACCACGCCGAACGACTCAGTGTATGCCGTGCAGAACCATGCCGAACGACCCAGTGTATTCCGAGCAGAACAATGCCGAACGACTCAGTGTATTCCGAGCACAACCATGCCGAACGACTTAGTGTATGCCGACTAGAACCATGCCGAACGACTCAGTGTATGCCGAGCAGAACCATGCCGAACGACTCAGCGTATGCCGAGCAGAACCATGCCGAACGACTCAGTGTATGTCGATGAGAACCATGCCGAACGACTCAGTTTATGCCGAGCGGGACCATGCTGAACGACTCAGTGTATGCCGAGCAGAACCATGCCGAACGACTTAGTGTATGCCGACTAGAACCATGCTGAACGACTCAGTGTATGCCGACTAGAACCATGCCGAACGACCCAGTTTATTCTGAGCCGAACCATGCCGAACGACTCAGTGTATGCCGAGCGGAACCATGCCGATCGACCCAGTGTATGCGGGACCATGCCGAACGACCCAGTGTATGCCGAGCGGGACCATGCCGAACGATCCAGTGTATACCGAGCAGAATCCGAGCAGAACCATGCCGAACGATCTAGTGTATGCCGAGCGGGACCATGCCGAACGATCTAGTGTATGCCGAGCGGGACCATGCCGACCGATCTAGTGTATGCCGAGCGGGACCATGCCTAACGAATCAGTGTATGCCGACCGGAACCATGCCGAACGACTTAGTGTATGCCGACCGGAACCATGCCGAACGACTTAGTGTATGCCGAGCGGGACCATGCCGAACGATCCAGTGTATGCCGAGCGGGACCATGCCGAACGACTCAGTGTATGCCGAGCAGAACCATGCCGAATGACTCAATGTATGCCGAGCAGAACCATGCCGAACGATCTAATGTATGCCAAGCGGGACCATGCTGAACGACTCAGTGTATGCCGAGCAGAACCATGCAGAACGACTCGGTGTATGCCGAGCGGAATCATGCCGAACGATGCAGTGTATGCCGAGCAGAACCATGCCGGACGACCCAGTGTATGCCGAACAGAACCATGCCGAACAAACCAGTGTATCACTACGCCATAGATTGCATACTGCAACACCAAAGAAGTGATGCAGGATGTGCCAAAAAATGTTGCTGAAGGCTAAAAAAGGGCAAAGGCAACACTTTCTCGGTGTTGCATTTTGCCGCGTTGCCGCAGACCTCAAAGGCAACATTTTGACTATCTAAGGCAACATAAGAAATATTGTTGCAATAGAATCCTATTTGGGTCTATAGCAACATCCATAGGTGCATGTAGCAACATTCAAAAATGTTGCTATAGATATTAATTTTCTGAATTTGTGGGGCCCACAATGTAGAGCATATTTGATTTTTTAATAGAAATAAATATTTATTTAATAAAATGCTATTGCACAGAATTTGATATTCAAACAGTAATTTATTTAAATAAATATTTTATTTCAACATTTAAAATAGTACAAATTCCCGACTCCACTATTTTACAATTCAATGATAAATAACACTGATATTCACATATACAGATATTCCTCACTACATCACTCAGTTCACTCATTACATATGCAGTTTCAATTTATACAGACACCGACACTAACAAATATATGACGAGCCGAGTGCCGAGCCGAAGGCGAGCCGAGAAGCGGGTCCGGGCGCAGCGCCGGCGGGGGTCCGGGGCACCGCAGTCCGATTCATCCGATTTCGGAAGATCGAGCCTTCATTGAAACCTGTCTTCAAGCTCATGCACATTTGATTTGACTCTGTCTTCAAGCTTGTATCTAGTTGTCCAGTGTTCAATACCTGTCACATATAATTCAAAAGCAGTTCACAGATATTAGCACAATTCAAAAGCAGTTCACACATATTCTTATCATAATTTGATTCCAACTTAAAACATCTCCAAGGCCATGCTATTCTTATCAAGCAACAGTCAACTGTGAAGAACATAAAGTTCAAGAACCAAACAGTGAAGAAACGTAAGTTAAAAATGCAGAGGTGAGTAAAATTTACTCACATAATAATGTGATGAAGATGCAGTCGATCGCGGCCCCTTCTATATCGCGACCATTGCCTTGCGACTGTTGCCCACCGTCGACGCGACTACCCCCAACGACAACCATGACTCCTCAAGCTTGCCCCTTTCTATCATTCCCAGCAAGAAGATTGGGATATACCTCTTATTACTTTAATGGCTATAACATGTTGTTCATTTCCAGAACCAAAAGAGGGGACCCAAGCATTAAACATGCAATTGGTTCGCCTCAACATTATTATGCATGCACCCAGCAATATCTGGATAGGCAAAATGTGAGCGTCAATTACACAAGCACCTTGCGTGCACTCAACTGATAAACAATCCTCAACCACCAATGCTCCAACAAGATTAGGAACAACGTGAACAGCCACATTGCCAAAATCAGCGTCAACACACGCATTATCAGTACCATGAACAGAAGCCAAATTTCCAATTTCAATACTAGCATTATCAACATGCCACTGCCCACCTTAACGACAAGATGCTAGCATAGGAGGAATATAAGAACCAAGGCCAAGAGCATCAGCAGGCAGACCAAATAAGGAACAGTGTCGTCGAATCATTGCAAGGAGGATTCCAGGGCATGGAATGGATTCGACAGAAGGACAGACGATACCTGAGGCGGCAGGCGAGCAGGAGAAGCTCGTAACGGAGGAAAGTCAACTATAGAAACATCAAATGGCGGTAGTGACGAACTGGAGTGAAGAATTGGAAGAATAAGGCCTACCAGATCTCGTCGACGAAGGCGGAAGTAGAAGAGGGCGTAACCGAATAACCATGGCTTCACGATCCCAAAATTCCAATACTCGACCAACGTACCTTCACCGATCTTGCCTTTTGAATCTGCATTTTTAATTTGATTTTGCGTTTCATCGGAGAGAAAAAGTGAAGAATCGATAATTTACCCAGAAAACTGAAAGGGGGATCGGCGGGAAAACGAAAATTTGGGACAAATTGCAGTGGTGATTCGTTTTAACAATCGGATTAAATGTGGATCGTTGGATCGTATTCACGCGGATTGCTAATTTTATTAATTTTTTAATTTGAATACATCTATAGCTACTGCAACATCTTGTTGATACCTATGCTAACACCTTGAAGCGAGTGTTGCAATAGACAAAAATCAGCATACCTATCGTTACATTATAGCTAGCAACACCTTGTAATTTCGTTGCAGTAGGCCATCTATGGCGTAGTGTATGCCGATTAGAACCTTGCCGAACGACCCAGTGTATGCCGAGCAGAACCATGCCGAACGACCCAGTGTATGCCGAGCAGAACCATGCCGAACGACCCAGTGTATGCCGAGCAGAACCATGCCGAACAACCCAGTGTATGCCAAGCAGAACCATGCCGAAATACCCAGTGTATGCCGAGCAGAACCATGCCGAATGACTCAGTGTATGCCGACTAGAACCATGCTGAACGCCGAACGACCCAAGGTATGCCGAGCAGAATCATGCCGAATGATTCAGTGTATACCGAGCAGAACCATGCCGAACGACCCAGTGTATGCCGAGCAGAACCATACCGAACGACTCAATGTATGCCGAGCAGAACCATGCCGAACGACGCAGTGTATGCCGAGCGGGAGTATGCCGAACGATTAGTGTATGTCGAGCATAACCAAGCCGAACGACTCAGTGTATGTCGAGCATAACCAAGCCGAACGACTCAGTGTATGCCGAGCAGAACCATGTCGAACGACTCAGTGTATGCCGACTAGAACCATGCCGAACGACTCAGTGTATGCCGAGCAGAACCATGCCGAACGACCCAGTGTATGCCAAGCAGAAGCATGGCGAACGAATCAGTGTATGCCGAGCAGAACCATGCCAACGACTCAGTGTATGCCAAGCAGAACCATGCCGAACGATCTAGTGTATGCCGAGCGGGACCATGCCGAACGACTCAGTGTATGCCGAGCAGAACCATGCCGAAAGACTCAGTGTATGCCGAGCAGAACCATGCCGAAAGACTCAGTGTATGCCGAGCAGAACCATGCCGAACGACCCAGTGTATGCCGAGCAGAACCATGCCGAACGACCCAGTGTATGCTGACTAGAACCATGCCGAACGACCCAGTGTATGCCGAGCAGAACCATGCCGGACGATCTAGTGTATGCCGAGCAGAACCATGAGGAACGACTCAGTGTATGCCTAGCGGAACCATGCGGAACGACTCAGTGTATGCCGAGCGGAACCATGCCGAACGACTCAGTGTATACCGACTAGAACCATGCCGAATGATCCAGTGTATGCCGAGCAGAACCATGCCGAACGACGCAGTGTATGCCGAGCGGGACCATGTCGAACGATCCAGTGTATGCCGAGCATAACCAAGCCGAATGACTCAGTGTATGTAGAGCATAACCAAGCCGAACGACTCAGTGTATGCCGACTAGAACCATGCCGAACGACTCAGTGTATGCCGAGCAGAACCATGCCGAACGACCCAGTGTATGCCGAACAGAGCCATGCCGGACGATTTAGTGTATGCCGAGCGGGACCATGACGAACGAATCAGTGTATGCCGAGTAGAACCATGCCGAACGACTCAGTTTATGCCTAGTGGAACCATGCGTAACGACTCAGTGTATGCCGAGCGGAACCATGCCGAACGACTCAGTGTATGCCGACTTGAGCCATGCCGAACGACCCAGTGTATGCCGAGCAGAACCATGCCGAACGACCCAGTGTATGCCGAGCAGAACCATGCCAAACGATCCAGTGTATGCCGAGCGGGACCATGCCAAACGACTAGTGTATGCCGAGCAGAACCATGCCGAACGACCCAGTGTATGCCGAGCAGAACCATGTCGAACGACCCAGTGTATGCCGAACAGAACCATGCCGAACGACTCAGTGTATTCCTAGCAGAACCATGTCGAACGACCCAGTGTATACTGAGCAGAACCATGCCGAATGATCCAGTGTATGCCGAGCGGGAACATGCCGAATGACTCAGTGTATGTCGAGCAGAACTATGCCGAACGACGCAGTGTCTGCCGAGCGGGAGTATGCCGAATGATTCAGTGTATGTCGAGCATAACCAAGCCGAACGACTCAGTGTATGCCGAGATGAATCATGCCGAACGACTCAGTGTATGTCGACTAGAACCATGCCGAACAACTCAGTGTATGCCGAGCAGAACCATGCCGAACGACCCAGTGTATGCCGAGCACAATGTATGCCGAGCAGAACCATACCGAACGATCTAGTGTATGCCGAACGATCTAGTGTATGCTGAGCGGGACCATGCCGAACGACCCAGTGTATGCCGACCGAAACCATGCCGAACGACTCAGTGTATACCGAGCAGAACCATACTGAACGACTCAGTGTATGCTGAGCAGAACCATGCCGAACGACCCAGTGTATGCCGAGCAGAACCATGCCGAACGACTCAGTGTATGCCGAGCAGAACCATTCCGAACGATCCAGTGTATGCGGAGCAGAACCGTGCCGAACGACCCAGTGTATGCCGAGCAGAACAATGCCGAACGACTCAGCGTATGCCGAGCAGAACCATGCCGAACGATCTAGTGTATGCCGAGCGGGACCATGCCGAACAACTCAGTATGCCGAGCAGAACCATGCGAACGACTCAGTGTATGCCGAGCAGAACCATGCCTAACCACTCAGTGTATGCCGAGCAGAACCATGCCGAATGATTCAGTGTATGCACACTAGAACCATGCCAAACGACCCAGTGTATGCCGAGCAGAACCATGTCGAACGACCCAGTGTATGCCAAACAGAACCATGCCGAATGACTCAGTGTATTCCGAGCAGAACCATGTCGAACGACCCAGTGTATACCGAGCAGAACCATGCCGAATGATCCAGTGTATGCCGAGCGGGAACATGCCGAATGACTCAGTGTATGCCGAGCAGAACCATGCCGAACGACGCAGTGTATGCCGAGCGGGAGTATGCCGAACGATTCAGTGTATGTCGAGCATAACCAAGCCGAACGACTCAGTGTATGTCGAGCATAACCAAGCCGAACGACTCAGTGTATGCCGAGCAGAACCATGTCGAACGACTCAGTGTATGCCGAGCAGAACCATGCCGAACGACCCAGTGTATGCCGAGCAGAAGCATGGCGAACGAATCAGTGTATGCCGAGCAGAACCATGCCAACGACTCAGTGTATGCCAAGCAGAACCATGCCGAACGATCTAGTGTATGCCGAGCGGGACCATGCCGAACGATCTAGTGTATGCCGAGCGGGACCATGCCGAACGACTCAGTGTATGCCGAGCAGAACCATGCCGAAAGACTCAGTGTATGCCGAGCAGAACCATGCCGAACGACCCAGTGTATGCCGAGCAGAACCATGCCGAACGACCCAGTGTATGCCGAGCAGAACCATGCCGAACGACCCAGTGTATGCCGAGCAGAACCATGCCGGACGATCTAGTGTATGCCGAGCAGAACCATGAGGAACGACTCAGTGTATGCCTAGCGGAACCATGCGGAACGACTCAGTGTATGCCGAGCGGAACCATGCCGAATGACTCAGTGTATGCCGACTAGAACCATGCCGAATGATCCAGTGTATGCCGAGCAGAACCATGCCGAACGACGCAGTGTATGCCGAACGGGACCATGTCGAACGATCCAGTGTATGCCGAGCATAACCAAGCCGAATGACTCAGTGTATGTCGAGCATAACCAAGCCGAACGACTCAGTGTATGCCGACTAGAACCATGCCGAACGACTCAGTGTATGCCGAGCAGAACCATGCCGAACGACCCAGTGTATGCCGAGCACAGTGTATGCCGAGCAGAACCATGCCGAACGACTCAGTGTATGCCGAGCAGAACCATGCCGAACGATCTAGTGTATGCCGAGCGGGACCATGCCGAACGATCTAGTGTATGCCGAGCGGGACCATGCCGACCGATCTAGTGTATGCCGAGCGGGACCATGCCTAACGACTCAGTGTATGCCGACCGGAACCATGCCGAACGACTTAGTGTATGCCGACCGGAACCATGCCGAACGACTTAGTGTATGCCGAGCAGGACCATGCCGAACGATCCAGTGTATGCCGAGCGGGACCATGCCGAACGACTCAGTGTATGCCGAGCAGAACCATGCCGAATGACTCAATGTATGCCGAGCAGAACCATGCCGAACGATCTAATGTATGCCAAGCGGGACCATGCTGAACGACTCAGTGTATGCCGAGCAGAACCATGCAGAACGACTCAGTGTATGCCGAGCGGAACCATGCCGAACGAGGCAGTGTATGCCGAGCAAAACCATGCCTAACGACCCAGTGTATGCCGAACAGAACCATGCCGAACAAACCAGTGTATGCCGACTAGAACCATGCCGAACGACCCAGTGTATGCCGAGAAGAACCATGCCGAACGACCCAGTGTATGCCGAGCAGAACCATGCCGAACGACCCAGTGTATGCCGAGTAGAACCATGCCGAACAACCCAGTGTATGCCAAGCAGAACCATGCCGAATGACTCAGTGTATGCCGACTAGAACCATGCTGAACGCCGAACGACCCAGTGTATGCCGAGCAGAATCATGCCGAACGATTCAGTGTATACCGAGCAGAACCATGCCGAACGACCCAGTGTATGCCGAGCAGAACCATACCGAACGACTCAGTGTATGCCGAGCAGAACCATTCCGAACGACCCAGTGTATGCCGAGCAGAACCGTGCCGAACGACCCACTGTATGCAGAGCAGAACAATGCCGAACGACTCAGCGTATGCCGAGCAGAACCATGCCGAACAATCTAGTGTATGCCGAGCGGGACCATGCCGAACAACTCAGTGTATGCCGAGCAGAACCATGCCGAACGACCCAGTTTATGCCGAGCAGAACCATGCCGAACGATCAAGTGTATGCCGAGCGGGACCATGCCGAATGACTCGGTGTATGCCGAGCAGAACCATGCCGAACGACTCGGTGTATACCGAGCAGAACCATTCTGAACGACTCAGTGTATGCTGATCGGAACCATGTCGAACGACTCAGTGTATGCCGAGCGGGACCATACCGAACGATCCAGTGTATGCCGAGCGAGACCATGCCGAACGACTCAGTGTATGCCGAGCAGAACCAGGCCGAACGACTCAGTGTATGCCGAGCAGAACCATGCCGAACGACTCAGTTTATGCCATGCTGAACGACTCAGTGTATGCCGAGCAGAACCATGCCGAACGACTCAGTGTATGCCGAGCAGAACCATGCCAAACGACCCAGTGTATGCCGAGCATAACCATGCCGAACGACCCAGTGTCTGCCGAGCAGAACAATGCCGAACGACTCAGTGTATGCCGAGCAGAACCATGCCGAACGACTCAGTGTATGCCGACTAGAACCATATCGAACGACTCAGTGTATGCCGAGCAGAACCATGCCGAACGACTCAGTGTATGCCGACGATAACCATGCCGAACGACTCAGTTTATGCCGAGCAGGACCATGCCGAACGACTCAGTGTATGCCGAGCGGGACCATGCCGAGCGACTCAGTGTATGCCGACTAGAACCATGCTGAACGACTCAGTGTATACCGACTAGAACCATGCTGAACGACCCAGTTTATGCTGAGTAGAACCATGCCGAACGACTCAGTGTATGCCGAGCGGAACTATGCCGAACGACTCAGTGTATGTGGGACCATGCCGAACGACCCAGTGTATGCCGAGCGGGACAATGCCGAACGACCTAGTGTATGCCGAGCGGGACCATGCCGTACGACCCAGTGTATGCCGAGCAGGACCATGCCGAACGACTCAGTGTATGCCGAGCAGAACCATGCTGAACGACCCAGTGTATGCCGAGCAGAACCATGCTGAACGACCCAGTGTATGCCGAGCAGAATCTGAGCAGAACCATGCCGAACGACTTAGTGTATGCCGAGGAGAACCATGTCGAACAACTCAGTGTATGCCGACTAGAACCATGCCGAACGACTCAGCGTATGCCGAGCAGAACCATGCCGAACGACTCAGTGTATGCCGAGCAGAACCACGCCGAACACGCCGAACGACTCAGTGTATGCCGACTAGAACCATGCCGAACGACTCAGTGTATGCCGTGCAGAACCATGCCGAACGACCCAGTGTATTCCGAGCAGAACAATGCCGAACGACTCAGTGTATTCCGAGCAGAACCATGCCGAACGACTTAATGTATGCCGACTAGAACCATGCCGAATGACTCAGTGTATGCCGAGCAGAACCATGCCGAACGACTCAGCGTATGCCGAGTAGAACCATGCCGAACGACTCAGTGTATGCCGACGAGAACCATGCCGAACGACTCAGTTTATGCCGAGCGGGACCATGTTGAACGGCTCAGTGTATGCCGAGCAGAACCATGCCGAACGACTCAGTGTATGCCGACTAGAACCATGCTGAACGACTCAGTGTATGCCGACTAGAACCATGCCGAACGACCCAGTTTATTCTGAGCCGAACCATGCCGAACGACTCAGTGTATGCCGAGCGGAACCATGCCGATCGACCCAGTGTATGCGGGACCATGCCGAACGACCCAGTGTATGCCGAGCGGGACCATGCCGAACGATCCAGTGTATACCGAGCAGAATCCGAGCAGAACCATGCCGAACGATCTAGTGTATGCCGAGCGGGACCATGCCGAACGATCTAGTGTATGCCGAGCGGGACCATGCCGACCGATCTAGTGTATGCCGAGCGGGACCATGCCTAACGAATCAGTGTATGCCGACCGGAACCATGCCGAACGACTTAGTGTATGCCGACCGGAACCATGCCGAACGACTTAGTGTATGCCGAGCGGGACCATGCCGAACGATCCAGTGTATGCCGAGCGGGACCATGCCGAACGACTCAGTATATGCCTAGCAGAACCATGCCGAATGACTCAATGTATGCCGAGCAGAACCATGCCGAATGATCTAATGTATGCCAATCGGGACCATGCTGAACGACTCAGTGTATGCCGAGTAGAACCATGCAGAACGACTCAGTGTATGCCGAGCGGAATCATGCCGAACGATGCAGTGTATGCCGAGCAGAACCATGCCGAACGACCCAGTGTATGCCGAACAGAACCATGCCGAACAAACCAGTGTATGCCGACTAGAACCATGCCGAACGACCCAGTGTATGCCGAGCAGAACAATGCCGAACGACCCAGTGTATGCCGAGCAGAACCATGCCGAACGACCCAGTGTATGCCGAGCAGGACCATGCCGAACGACCCAGTGTATGCCAAGCAGAACCATGCCGAAAGACCCAGTGTATACCGAGCAGAACCATGCCGAATGACCCAGTGTATGCCGACTAGAACCATGCTGAACGCCGAACGCCGAACGACCCAATGTATGCCGAGCAGAATCATGCCGAACGATTCAGTGTATACCGAGCAGAACCATGCCGAACGACCCAGTGTATGCCGAGCAGAACCATACCGAACGACTTAGTGTATGCCGAGCAGAACCATGCCGAACGACGCAGTGTATGCCGAGCGGGAGTATGCCGAACGATTAGTGTATGTCGAGCATAACCAAGCCGAACGACTCAGTGTATGTCGAGCATAACCAAGCCGAACGACTCAGTGTATGCCGAGCAGAACCATGTCGAACGACTCAGTGTATGCCGACTAGAACCATGCCGAACGACTCAGTGTATGCCGAGCAGAACCATGCCGAACGAACCAGTGTATGCCAAGCAGAAGCATGGCGAACGAATCAGTGTATGCCGAGCAGAACCATGCCAACGACTCAGTGTATGCCAAACAGAACCATGCCGAACGATCTAGTGTATGCCGAGCGGGACCATGCCGACCGATCTAGTGTATGCCGAGCGGGACCATGCCTAACGACTCAGTGTATGCCGACCGGAACCATGCCGAACGACGTAGTGTATGCCGATCGGAACCATGCCGAACGACCCAGTGTATGCTGACTAGAACCATGCCGAACGACCCAGTGTATGCCGAGCAGAACCATGCCGGACGATCTAGTGTATGCCGAGCAGAACCATGAGGAACGACTCAGTGTATGCCTAGCGGAACCATGCGGAACGACTCAGTGTATGCCGAGCGGAACCATGCCGAACGACTCAGTGTATGCCGACTAGAACCATGCCGAATGATCCAGTGTATGCCGAGCAGAACCATGCCGAACGGCGCAGTGTATGCCGAGCGGGACCATGTCGAACGATCCAGTGTATGCCGAGCATAACCAAGCCGAATGACTCAGTGTATGTCGAGCATAACCAAGCCGAACGACTTAGTGTATGCCGACTAGAACCATTCCGAACGACTCAGTGTATGCCGAGCAGAACCATGCCGAATGACCGAGTTTATGCCGAGCACAGTGTATGCCGAGCAGAACCATGCCGAACGACTCAGTGTATGCCGAGCAGAACCATGCCGAACGATCTAGTGTATGCCGAGCGGGACCATGCCGAACGATCTAGTGTATGCCGAGCGGGACCATGCCGACCGATCTAGTGTATGTCGAGCGGGACCATGCCTAACGACTCAGTGTATGCCGACCGGAACCATGTCGAACGACTTAGTGTATGCCGATCGGAACCATGCCGAACGACTTAGTGTATGCCGAGCAGGACCATGCCGAACGATCCAGTGTATGCCGAGCGGGACCATGCCGAACGACTCAGTGTATGTCGAGCAGAACCATGCCGAATGACTCAATGTATGCCGAGCAGAACCATGCCGAACGATCTAATGTATGCCAAGCGGGACCATGCTGAACGACTCAGTGTATGCCGAGCAGAACCATGCAGAACGACTCAGTGTATGCCGAGCGGAACCATGCCGAACGAGGCAGTGTATGCCGAGCAGAACCATGCCGAACGACCCAGTGTATGCCGAACAGAACCATGCCGAACAAACCAGTGTATGCCGACTAGAACCATGCCGAACGACCTAGTGTATGCCGAGCAGAACCATGCCGAACGACCCAGTGTATGCCGAGCAGAACCATGCCGAACGACCCAGTGTATGCCGAGCAGAACCATGCCGAATGACTCAGAGTATGCCGACTAGAACCATGTTGAACGCCGAACGACCCAGTGTATGCCGAGCAGAATCATGCCGAACGATTCAATGATACCGAGCAGAACCATGCCGAACGACCCAGTGTATGCCGAGCAGAACCATACCGAACGACTCAGTGTATGCCGAGCAGAACCATTCCGAACGACCCAGTGTATGCCGAGCAGAACCGTGCCGAACGACCCACTGTATGCCGAGCAGAACAATGCCGAACGACTCAGCGTATGCCGAGCAGAACCATGCCGAACGATCTAGTGTATGCCGAGCGGGACCATGCCGAACAACTCAGTGTATGCCGAGCAGAACCATGCCGAACGACCCAGTTTATGCCGAGCAGAACCATGCCGAACGATCAAGTGTATGCCGAGCGGGACCATGTCGAATGACTCGGTGTATGCCGAGCAGAACCATGCCGAACGACTCGGTGTATACCGAGCAGAACCATTCTGAACGACTCAGTGTATGCTGATCGGAACCATGCCGAACGACTCAGTGTATGCCGAGCGGGACCATACCGAACGATCCAGTGTATGCCGAGTGAGACCATGCCGAACGACTCAGTGTATGCCGAGCAGAACCAGGCCGAACGACTCAGTGTATGCCGAGCAGAACCATGCCGAACGATCCAGTGTATGCCATGCCGAACGACTCAGTTTATGCCATGCTGAACGACTCAGTGTATGCCGAGCAGAACCATGCCGAACGACTCAGTGTATGCCGAGCAGAACCATGCCAAACGACCCAGTGTATGCCGAGCAGAACCATGCCGAACGACCCAGTGTCTGCCGAGCAGAACAATGCCGAACGACTCAGTGTATGCCGAGCAGAACCATGCCGAACGACTCAGTGTATGCCGACTAGAACCATGTCGAACGACTCAGTGTATGCCGAGCAGAACCATGCCGAACGACTCAGTGTATGCCGACGATAACCATGCCGAACGACTCAGTTTATGCCGAGCAGGACCATGCCGAACGACTCAGTGTATGCCGAGCGGGACCATGCCGAGCGACTCAGTGTATGCCGACTAGAACCATGCTGAACGACTCAGTGTATACCGACTAGAACCATGCCGAACGACCCAGTTTATGCTGAGTAGAACCATGCCGAACGACTCAGTGTATGCCGAGCGGAACTATGCCGAACGACTCAGTGTATGTGGGACCATGCCGAACGACCCAGTGTATGCCGAGCGGGACAATGCCGAACGACCCAGTGTATGCCGAGCGGGACCATGCCGAACGACCCAGTGTATGCCGAGCAGGACCATGCCGAACGACTCAGTGTATGCCGAGCAGAACCATGCTGAACGACCCAGTGTATGCCGAGCAGAATCTGAGCAGAACCATGCCGAACGACTTAGTGTGTGCCGAGGAGAACCATGTCGAACGACTCAGTGTATGCCGACTAGAACCATGCCGAACGACTCAGCGTATGCCGAGCAGAACCATGCCGAACGACTCAGTGTATGCCGAGCAGAACCACGCCGAACACGCCGAATGACTCAGTGTATGCCGACTAGAACCATGCCGAACGACTCAGTGTATGCCGTGCAGAACCATGCTGAACGACCCAGTGTATTCCGAGCAGAACAATGCCGAACGACTCAGTGTATTCCGAGCACAACCATGCCGAACGACTTAGTGTATGCCGACTAGAACCATGCCGAACGACTCAGTGTATGCCGAGCAGAACCATGCCGAACGACTCAGTGTATGCCGAGCAGAACCATGCCGAACGACTCAGCGTATGCCGAGCAGAACCATGCCGAACGACTCAGTGTATGCCGACGAGAACCATGCCGAACGACTCAGTTTATGCCGAGCGGGACCATGCAGAACGACTCAGTGTATGCCGAGCATAACCATTCCGAACGACTCAGTGTATGCCGACTAGAACCATGCTGAACGACTCAGTGTATGCCGACTAGAACCATGCCGAACGACCCAGTTTATTCGGAGCCGAACCATGCCGAACGACTCAGTGTATGCCGAGCGGAACCATGCCGATCGACCCAGTGTATGCGGGACCATGCCGAACGACCCAGTGTATGCCGAGCGGGACCATGCCGAACGATCCAGTGTATACCGAGCAGAATCCGAGCAGAACCATGCCGAACGATCTAGTGTATGCCGAGCGGGACCATGCCGAACGATCTAGTGTATGCCGAGCGGGACCATGCCGACCGATCTAGTGTATGCCGAGCGGGACCATGCCTAACGAATCAGTGTATGCCGACCGGAACCATGACGAACGACTTAGTGTATGCCGACCGGAACCATGCCGAACGACTTAGTGTATGCCGAGCGGGACCATGCCGAACGATCCAGTGTATGCCGAGCGGGACCATGCCGAACGACTCAGTGTATGCCGATCAGAACCATGCCGAATGACTCAATGTATGCCGAGCAGAACCATGCCGAACGATCTAATGTATGCCAAGCGGGACCATGCTGAACGACTCAGTGTATGCCGAGCAGAACCATGCAGAACGACTCAGTGTATGCCGAGCGGAATCATGCCGAACGATGCAGTGTATGCCGAGCAGAACCATGCCGAACGACCCAATGTATGCCGAACAGAACCATGCCGAACAAACCAGTGTATGCCGACTAGAACCATGCCGAACGACCCAGTGTATGCCGAGCAGAACCTTGCCGAACGACCCAGTGTATGCCGAGCAGAACCATGCCGAACGACCCAGTGTATGCCGAGCAGAACCATGTCGAACAACCCAGTGTATGCCAAGCAGAACCATGCCGAAAGACCCAGTGTATGCCGAGCAGAACCATGCCGAATGACTCAGTGTATGCCGACTAGAACCATGCTGAACGCCGAACGACCCAATGTATGCCGAGCAGAATTATGCCGAACGATTCAGTGTATACCGAGCAGAACCATGCCGAACGACCCAGTGTATGCCGAGCAGAACCATACTGAACGACTCAGTGTATGCCGAGCAGAACCATTCCGAACGACCCAGTGTATGCCGAGCAGAACCGTGCCGAACGACCCACTTTATGCCGAGCAGAACAATGTCGAACGACTCAGCGTATGCCGAGCAGAACCATACCGAACGATCTAGTGTATGCCGAGCGGGACCATGCCGAACAACTCAGTGTATGCCGAGCAGAACCAAGCGAACGACTCAGTGTATGCCGAGCAGAACCATGCCTAATGACTCAGTGTATGCCGAGAAGAACCATGCCGAATGACTCACTGTATGCCAACTAGAACCATGCCAAACAACCCAGTGTATGCCGAGCAGAACCATGTCGAACGACCCAGTGTATGCCGAGCAGAACCATGCCGAACGACTCAGTGTATTCCGAGCAGAACCATGTCGAACGACCCAGTGTATACCAAGCAGAACCATGCCGAATGATCCAGTGTATGCCGAGCGGGAACATGCCGAATGACTCAGTGTATGCCGAGTAGAACCATGCCGAACGACGCAGTGTATGCCGAGCGGGAGTATGCCGAACGATTCAGTGTATGTCGAGCATAACCAAGCCGAACGACTCAGTGTATGTCGAGCATAACCAAGCCGAACGACTCAGTGTATGCCGAGCAGAACCATGCTGAACGACTCAGTGTATACCGACTAGAACCATGCCGAACAACTCAGTTTATGCCGAGCAGAACCATGCCGAATGACCCAGTGTATGCCAAGCAGAAGCATGGCGAATGACTCAGTGTATGCCGAGCAGAACCATGCCAACGACTCAGTGTATGCCAAGCAGAACCATGCCGAACGATCTAGTGTATGCCGAGCGGGACCATGCAGAATGACTCAGTGTATGCCGAGCAGAACCATGCCGAACGACTCAGTGTATGCCGAGCAGAACCTTGCCGAATGACTCAGTGTATGCCGAGCAGAACCATGCCTAACGACTCAGTGTATGCCGAATAGAACCATGCCGAACGACTCAGTGTATGCCGAGCAGAACCATGCCGAAAGACCCACTGTATGCCGAGCAGAACCATGCCGAACGACTCAGTGTATGCCGAGCAGAACCATGCCAAACGACTCAGTGAATGCCGACTAGAACCATGTCGAACGACTCAGTGTATGCCGAGCAGAACCTTGCCGAACGACTCAGTGTATGCCGAGCAGAACCATGCCGAACGACTCAGTGTATGCCAAATAGAACCATGCCAAACGACTCAGTGTATGCCGACCAGAACCATGCCGAATTACCCACTGTATGCCGAGCAGAACCATGCCGAACGACTCAGTGTATGCCGAGCAGATCCATGCCGAACGACTCAGTGTATGCCGACTAGATACATGCCGAACGACTCAGTTTATGCCGAGTAGAACCTTGCCGAACGACTCAGTGTATGCCAAGCAGAACCATGCCGAACGACTTAGTGTATGCCGAATAGAACCATGCCCAACGACTCTTTGTTTGTCGAGCAGAACCATTCCGAACGACCCAGTGTATGCCGAGCAGAACCATGCCGAACGACTCAGTGTATGCCGAGCAGAGCCATGCCGAACGATCTAGTGTATACCGAGCGGGACTATGCCGAACGACTCAGTGTATGCCGAGCAGAACCATGCCGAATGACTCAGTGTATGCCGAGCAAAACCAAGCCGAACGACTCAGTGTATGCCGAGCAGAACCATGCCGAACGACCCACTGTATGCAGAGCAGAACCATGCCGAACGACCCACTATATGCCGAGTAAAACCATGCCGATGCCGAGCATAACCATGCCGAACGACCCAGTTTATGCCGAGCAGAACCATGCCGAACGACCCAGTGTATACCGAGCAGAACCATGCCGAATGACTCAGTATATGCCGACTAGAACCATGCCGAACGACTCAGTGTATGCCGAGCAGAACCATGCCGAAAGACCCAGTGTATGCCGAGCAGAACCATGCTGAATGACTCAGTGTATGCCGACTAGAACCATGCTGAACACCGAACGACCCAATGTATGCCGAGCAGAATCATGCCGAACGATTCAGTGTATACCGAGCAGAACCATGCCGAACGACCCAGTGTATGCCGAGCAGAACCATACCGAACGACTCAGTGTATGCCGAGCAGAACCATTCCGAACGACCCAGTGTATGCCGAGCAGAACCGTGCCGAACGACCCACTGTATGCCGAGCAGAACAATGCCGAACGACTCAGCGTATGCCGAGCAGAACCATGCCGAACGATCTAGTGTATGCCGAGCGGGACCATGCCGAACAACTCAGTGTATGCCGAGCAGAACCATGCGAACGACTCAGTGTATGCCGAGCAGGACCATGCCTAACGACTCAGTGTATGCCGAGCAGAACCATGCCGAATGACTCACTGTATGCCAACTAGAACCATGCCAAACAACCCAGTGTATGCCGAGCAGAACCATGTCGAACGACCCAGTGTATGCCGAGCAGAACCATGCCGAACGACTCAGTGTATTCCGAGCAGAACCATGTCGAACGACCCAGTGTATACCAAGCAGAACCATGCCGAATGATCCAGTGTATGCCGAGCGGGAACATGCCGAATGACTCAGTGTATGCCGAGCAGAACCATGCCGAACGACGCAGTGTATGCCGAGCGGGAGTATGCCGAACGATTCAGTGTATGTCGAGCATAACCAAGCCGAACGACTCAGTGTATGTCGAGCATAACCAAGCCGAACGACTCAGTGTATGCCTAGCAAAACCATGCTGAATGACTCAGTGTATACCGACTAGAACCATGCCGAACAACTCAGTTTATGCCGAGCAGAACCATGCCGAACGACCCAGTGTATGCCAAGCAGAAGCATGGCGAACGACTCAGTGTATGCCGAGCAGAACCATGCCAACGACTCAGTGTATGCCAAGCAGAACCATGCCGAACGATCTAGTGTATGCCGAGCGGGACCATGCCGAACGACTCAGTGTATGCCGAGCAGAACCATGCCGAAAAACTCAATGTATGCCGAGCAGAACCATGCCGAACGACCCAATGTATGCCGAGCAGAACCATGCCGAACGACCCAGTGTATGTCGAGCAGAACCATGACGAACGACCCAGTGTATGCCGAGCAGAACCATGCCGAACGACCCATTGTATGCTGACTAGAACCATGCCGAACGACCCAGTGTATGCCGAGCAGAACCATGCCGGACGATCTAGTGTATGCCGAGCAGAACCATGCGGAACGACTCAGTGTATGCCTAGCGGAACCATGCGGAACGACTCAGTGTATTCCGAGCGAAACCATGCCGAACGACTCAGTGTATGCCGACTAGAACCATGCCGAATGATCCAGTGTATGCCGAGCAGAACCATGCCGAACGACCCAGTATATGCCGAGCGGTACCATGTCGAACGACCCAGTGTATGCCGAGCGGGACCATGCTGAATGATCCAGTGTATGCCGAACGGGAACATGCTGAATGACTCAGTGTATGCCGAGCAGAACCATGCCGAACGACGCAGTGTATGCCGAGCGGGAGTATGCCGAACGATTCAGTGTATGCCGAGCAGAACCATGCCGAACGATTCAGTGTATGCCGAGCAGAACCATGCCGAACGATTCAGTGTATACCGAGAAGAACCATGCCGAACGACCCAGTGTATGCCGAGCAGAACCATACCGAACGATTCAGTGTATGCCGAGCAGAACCATTCCGAACGACCCAGTGTATGCCGAGCAGAACCGTGCCGAACGACCCAGTGTATGCCGAGCAGAACCGTGCCGAACGACCCAGTGTATGCCGAGCAGAACCGTGCCGAACGACCCAGTGTATGCCGACTAGAACCATGCTGAACGCCGAACGACCCAATGTATGCCGAGCAGAATCATGCCGAACGATTCAGTGTATACCGAGCATAACCATGCCGAACGACCCAGTGTATGCCGAGCAGAACCATACCGAACGACTCAGTGTATGCCGAGCAGAACCATTCCGAACGACCCAGTGTATGCCGAGCAGAACCGTGCCGAACGACCCACTGTATGCCGAGCAGAACAATGCCGAACGACTCAGCGTATGCCGAGCAGAACCATGCCGAACGATCTAATGTATGCCGAGCGGGACCATGCCGAACAACTTAGTGTATGCCGAGCAGAACCATGCGAACGACTCAGTGTATGCCGAGCAGAACCATGCCTAACGACTCAGTGTATGCCGTGCAGAACCATGCCGAATGACTCAGTGTATGCCAACTAGAACCATGCCAAACGACCCAGTGTATGCCGAGCAGAACCATGTCGAACGACCCAGTGTATGCCGAGCAGAACCATGCCGAACGACTCAGTGTATTCCGAGCAAAACCTTGTCGAACGACCCAGTGTATACCGAGCAGAACCATGCCGAATGATCCAGTGTATGCCGAGCGGGAACATGCCGAATGACTCAGTGTATGCCGAGCAGAACCATGCCGAACGACGCAGTGTATGCCGAGCGGAAGTATGCCGAACGATTCAGTGTATGTCGAGCATAACCAAGCCGAACGACTCAGTGTATGTCGAGCATAACCAAGCCGAACGACTCAGTGTATGCCGAGCAGAACCATGCCGAACGACTCAGTGTATGCCGACTAGAACCATGCCGAACAACTAAGTGTATGCCGAGCAGAACCATGCGAACGACTCAGTGTATGCCAAGCAGAACCATGCCGAACGATCTAGTGTATGCCGAGCGGGACCATGCCAAACGACTCAGTGTATGCCGAGCAGAACCATGCCGAAAAACTCACTGTATGCCGAGCAGAACCATGCCGAACGACCCAGTGTATGCCGAGCACAACCATGCCGAACGACCCAGTGTATGCCGAGCAGAACCATGCCGAACGACCCAGTGTATGCCGAGCAGAACCATGTCGAACGACCCAGTGTATGCCAAGCAGAACCATGCCGAACGACCCAGTGTATGCTGACTAGAACCATGCCGAACGACCCAGTGTATGCCGAGCAGAACCATGCCGGTCGATCTAGTGTATGCCGAGCAGAACCATGCGGAACGACTCATTGTATGCCTAGCGGAACCATGCGGAACGACTCAGTGTATGCCGAGCGGAACCATGCCGAACGACTCAGTGTATGCCGACTAGAACCATGCCGAATGATCCAGTGTATGCCGAGCAGAACCATGCCGAACGACCCAGTGTATGCCGAGCGGTTCCATGTCGAACGACCCAGTGTTTGCCGAGCGGGACCATGCCGAATGATCCAGTGTATGCCGAGCGGGAACATGCCGAATGACTCAGTGTATGCCGAGCAGAACCATGCCGAACGACGCAGTGTATGCCGAGCGGGAGTATGCCGAACGATTTGGTGTATGCCAAGCAGAACCATGTCGAACGATTCAGTGTATACCGAGCAGAACCATGCCGAACGACCCAGTGTATGCCGAGCAGAACCATACCGAACGATTCAGTGTATGCCGAGCAGAACCATTCCGAACGACCCAGTGTATGCCGAGCAGAACCGGGCCGAACCACCCAGTGTATGCCGAGCAGAACAATGCCGAACGACTCAGCGTATGCCGAGCAGAACCATGCCGAACGATCTAGTGTATGCCGAGCGGGACCATGCCGAACAACTCAGTGTATGCCGAGCAGAACCATGCGAACGACTCAGTGTATGCCGAGCAGAACCATGCCTAACTACTCAGTGTATGCCGAGCAGAACCATGCCGAATGACTCAGTGTATGCCAACTAGAACCATGCCAAACGACCCAGTGTATGCCGAGCAGAACCATGTCGAACGACCCAGTGTATGCCGAGCAGAACCATGCCGAACAACTCAGTGTATTCCGAGCAGAACCTTGTCGAACGACCCAGTGTATACCGAGCAGAACCATGCCGAAAGATCCAGTGTATGCCGAACGGGAACATGCCGAATGACTCAGTGTATGCCGAGCAGAACCATGTCGAACGACGCAGTGTATGCCGAGCGGGAGTATGCCGAACGATTCAGTGTATGTCGAGCATAACCAAGCCGAACGACTCAGTGTATGTCGAGCATAACCAAGCCGAACGACTCAGTGTATGCCGAGCAGAACCATGCCGAACGACTCAGTGTATGCCGACTAGAACCATGCCAAACAACTTAGTGTATGCCGAGCAGAACCATGCCGAACGACCCAGTGTATGCCAAGCAGAAGCATGGCGAACGACTCAGTGTATGCCGAGCAGAAACATGCCAACGACTCAATGTATGCCAAGCAGAACCATGCCGAACGATCTAGTGTATGCCGAGCGGGACCATGCCGAACGACTCAGTGTATGCCGAGCAGAACCATGCTGAAAAACTCAATGTATGCCGAGCAGAACCATGCCGAACGACCCAGTGTATGCCGAGCATAACCATGCCGAACGACCCAGTGTATGCTGACTAGAACCATGCCGAACGACCCAGTGTATGCCGAGCAGAACCATGCCGTACGATCTAGTGTATGCCGAGCAGAACCATGCGGAACGACTCAGTGTATGCCTAACGGAACCATGCGGAACGACTCAGTGTATGCCGAGCGGAACCATGCCGAATGACTCAGTGTATGCCGACTAGAACCATGCCGAATGATCCAGTGTATGCCGAGCAGAACCATGTCGAACGACCCAGTGTATGCCGAGCGGGACCATGTCGAACGACCCAGTGTATGCCGAGCGGGACCATGCCGAATGATCCAGTGTATGCCGAGCGGGAACATGCCGAATGACTCAGTGTATGCCGAGTAGAACCATGCCGAACGACGCAGTGTATGCCTAGCGGGAGTATGCCGAACGATTCAGTGTATGTCGAGCATAACCAAGCCGAATGACTCAGTGTATGTCGAGCATAACCAAGTCGAACGACTCGGTGTATGCCGACTAGAATCATGCCGAACGACTCAGTGTATGCCGAGCAGAACCATGCCGAACGACCCAGTGTATGCCGAGCACAGTGTATGCCGAGCAGAACCATGCCGAACGACTCAGTGTATGCCGAGCAGAACCATGCCGAACGATCTAGTGTATGCCGAGCGGGACCATGCCGAACGATCTAGTGTATGCCGAGCGGGACCATGCCGACCGATCTAGTGTATGCCGAGCGGGACCATGCCTAACGACTCAGTGTATGCCGACCGGAACCATGCCGAACGACTCAGTGTATGCCGACCGGAACCATGCCGAACGACTTAGTGTATGCCGAGCAGGACCATGTCGAACGATCCAGTGTATGCCGAGCGGGACCATGACGAACGACTCAGTGTATGCCGAGCAGAACCATGCCGAATGACTCAATGTATGCCGTGCAGAACCATGCCGAACGATCTAGTGTATGCCAAGCGGGACCATGCTGAACGACCCAGTGTATGCCGAGCAGAACCATGCAGAACGACGCAGTGTATGCCGAGCGGAACCATGCCGAACGATGCAGTGTATGCCGAGCGGAACCATGCCGAACGACCCAGTGTATGCCGAATAGAACCATGCCGAAAAAACCAGTGTATGCTAACTAGAACCATGCCGAACGACCCAGTGTATGCCGAGCAGAACCATGCCGAATGACCCAGTGTATGCCGAGCAGAACCATGCCGAACAACCCAGTGTATGCTAAGCAGAACCATGCCGAAAGACCCAGTGTATGCCGAGCAGAACCATGTCGAATGACTCAGTGTATGCCGACTAGAACCATGTTGAACGCCGAACGACCCAGTGTATGCCGAGCAGAATCATGCCGAAAGTTTTAGTGTATACCGAGCAGAACCATGCCGAACGACCCAGTGTACGCCGAGCAGAACCATACCGAACGACTCAGTGTATGCCGAGCAGAACCATTCCGAACGACCCAGTGTATGCCGAGTAGAACCGTGCCGAACGACCCAGTGTATGCCGAGCAGAACAATGCCGAACGACTCAGCGTATGTCGAGCAGAACCATGCCGAACGATCTAGTGTATGCCGATAGGGACCATGCCGAATAACTCAGTGTATGCCGAGCAGAACCATGCGAACGACTCTGTGTATGCCGAGCAGAACCATGCCTAACAACTTTGTGTATGCCGAACAGAACCATGCCGAACGACTCAGTGTATGCCAACTAGAACCATGCCAAATGACCTAGTGTATGCCGAGCAGAACCATGTCGAAAGACCCAGTGTATGCCGAGCAGAACCATGACGAACGACTCGGTGTATGCCGAGCAGAACCATGTCGAACGACCCAGTGTATACCGAGCAGAACCATGCCGAACGATCCAGTGTATGCGGAGCGGGAACATGCCGAATGACTCAGTGTATGCCGAGCAGAACCATGCCGAACGACGCAGTGTATGCCGAGCGGGAGTATGCCAAACGATTCAGTGTATGTCGAGCATAACCAAGCCGAATGACTCAGTGTATGCCGAGTAGAACCATGCCAAACGACTCAGTGTATGCCGACTAGAACCATGCCGAACAACTCAGTGTATGCCGAGCAGAACCATGCCGAACGACCCAGTGTATGCCGAGCGGGACCATGCCGAACGACTCAGTGTATGCCGAGCAGAACCATGCCGATTGATCTAGTGTATGCCGAGCGGGACCATACCGAACGATCTAGTGTTTGCCGAGCGGGACCATGTCGAACGATCTAGTGTATGCCGACCGGCACCATGCCGAACAACTCAGTGTATGCCGACCAGAACTATGCCGAATGACTCAGTGTATGCCGAGTGGGACCCTGCCGAACGATCCAGTGTATGCCGAGCGGGACCATGCCGAACGACTCAGTGTATGCCGAGCAGAACCATGCCGAACGACTCAGTGTATGCCGAGCAGAACCATGCCGAACGATCTAGTGTATGCCGAGCGGGACCATGCTGAACGACTCAGTGTATGCCGAGCAGAACCATGCAGAACGACTCAGTGTATGCCGAGCGGAACCATGCCGAACGACGCAGTGTATGCCGAGTAGAACCATGCCAAACAACCCAGTGTATGCCGAGCAGAACCATGCCGAATGAACCAGTGTATGCCGAGCAGAACCATGCCGAACAACCCAGTGTATGCCGAGCAGAACCATGCCGAACGTCCCTGTGTATGCCGAGCAGAACCATGCCGAACGACTCAGTGTATGCCGACTAGAACCATGCTGAACGCCGAACGACCCAGTGTATGCCGAGCAGAATCATGCCGAACGATTCAGTGTATGCCGTGCAGAACCATGCCGAACGACCCAGTGTATTACGAGCAGAACCATACCGAACGACTCAGTGTATGCCGAGCAGAACCATGCCGAACGACTCAGTGTAAGCCGAGCAGAACCATGCCGAACGACTAAGTGTATGCCGAGCAGAACCATGCCGAACGACCCAGTGTATGCCGACTAGAACCATACCGAACGACCCAGTATATGCCGAGCAGAACCATGTCGAACGATCCAGTGTATGCCGAGCAGAACCATGCTGAACGACCCAGTGTATGCCAAGCAGAACAATGTCGAACGACTCAGCGTATGCCGAGCAGAACCATGTCGAACGATCTAGTGTATGCCGAACAGAACCATGTCGAACGACTCAGTGTATGCCGACTAGAACCATGCCGAACGACGCAGTGTATGCCGACTAGAACCATGCCGAACGACCTAGTGTATGCCGAGCAGAATCATGCCAAACGACTCAGTGTATGCCGAGCGGGACCATGCCGAACGACCTGTGTATGCCGAGCAGAACCATGCCGGACGATCTAGTGTATGCCGAGCGGGACCATGACGAACGACTCAGTGTATGCCGAGCAGAACCATGCCGAACGACTCAGTGTATGCCTAGCGGAACCATGCGGAATGACTCAGTGTATACCGAGCAGAACCACGTCGAACGACCCAGTGTATGCCGAGCGGGACCATGCCGAACGATCCAGTGTATGCCAAGCGGGACCATGCCGAACGACTAGTGTATGCCGAGCAGAACCATGCCGAACGACTCAGTATATGCCGAGCAGAACCATGCCGAACAACTCAGTGTATGCCGACTAGAACCATGCCGAACGAGACTAGAACCATGCCGAACGATTCAGTGTATGCCGAGCAGAACCATGCCGAACGACCCAGTTTATGCCGAGCAGAACCATGCCGAATGACCCAGTGTATGAAGAGCGGGACCATGCCGAACGACCCTGTTTATGCCGAGCAGAACCATGCCGAATGACCCAGTGTATGCCGAGCGGGACCATGCCGAACGATCCAGTGTATGCCAAGCGGGACCATGCCGAACGACTAGTGTATGCCGAGTAGAACCATGCCGAACGACTCAGTGTATGCCGAGCAGAACCATGCCGAACGACCCAGTTTATGCCGAGCAAAACCACGCCGAACGACCCAGTGTATGCCGAGCAGAACCATGCTGAACGACCCAGTGTATGCCGAGTAGGACCATGCTGAACGACTCAGTGTATGCGAACCATGCTGAACGATCTAGTGTATGCCGAGCGGGACCATGTCGAACGACTCAGTGTATGCCGAGCAGAACCATGCCGAACGACGCAGTGTATGCCGACTAGAACCATGCCGAACGACTCAGTGTATGCTGACTAGAACCAAGCCGAACGACCCAGTGTATGACGAGCAGAACCATGCCGAACGACCCAGTGTATGCCGAGCAGAACCATGACGAACGACTCAGTGTATGCCGAGCAGAACCATGCCGAACGACTCAGTGTATGCCGACTATAACAATGCCGAACGACCCAGTGTATGCCGAGCAGAACCATGCCGAATGACCCAGTGTATGCCGAGCAGAACAACAGAACCATGCCAAACGACGCAGTGTATGCCGAGAAAAACCACGACCCAGTGTATGCCGAGCAGATCCATGCCGAACGACCCAGTGTATGCCGAGCAGAACCATGCCGAACGACGCAGAACCATGCCGAACAACTCAGTGTACGCCAAGCAGAACCATGCCGAACAACTCAGTGTACGCCAAGCAGAACCATGCCGAACGACCCAGTGTACACCGAGCAGAACCATGCCAGGCACATACGAATGTGATTCGAATGTCGTTGAAAAACTTTGACCACCAGAGTGTGGAAAGGAGAGTAAACCATGAAAACTTGGTCATTAATTCTCCAGCACCCTTCTTTGATCCATCATGAGGAGTATGAAACTGGATGAGCATGACCCGACTGCTCTTGAGGCAACTTTACCCCCAAGATCTGATTGCAGAACATGAACCAAAGTGGACGTGGCTGACCATCGAGTATCCAACTTACGCCCATAAACTGACGACGCATCGGAGTATTCCCCTTGGAATAAAAAAACATAATACAATCCAGGATAGGCGAGACTCAGCCTTTCATCAACTGACCTGATCCCACAATTCAAGGGGAAAGAGAGTAAAGTTAAAGAGGGCATGGTTGGCCTTCCTACATATCGATATATACCCCAGGCTTGGGGGCACGAGTGAGAAGTAGGATGAATGTGAACCGACTATTCACGGATCAACTCTATGTTTTTGGAGTTTAGGTAGGAATATAAACATAGCTAGGGCGAGACTCAACCGTCCACGCAGCACATTTGTCAACCCGAGACTGGGAGCATAAGCATGATCATCCAAAGACTAGCTACTATAGCTTAATATTGAAACTTATATATAGTGCTTACAGTTACTCAAGGCTACGACAAAAAGAATGCCTAGAGATAGAATCATTAAATCGATGCTAAAGCTCGTAGGCAACTGACTGTCACTCCAACCCGAAGGGCGAGTGAAGGATCATGAATGCATTGAATAGAAAATGTGTTACTCGAATGTACAAACAAATTCAAACTCATAGCAAGATCCAGCTATGCAGTTGCACGCTACTCGAGGCTGACCCCTACTCGACATTTCCTTCAACGTGCTTTTAAGACTGATCTTTGGCCATTTGCAGATAATCAATTAGAGCATTCAGAGCCCTTAATTATTAGACTTAACAACTCATGACAAGACTCTAGGATTCGACCAGAGCAACCATCAACATTGACCATCCCAACCATATTTCACATTGAATGCAAAATAGTTACATCTAAACTCAAAGAATCCGGGATTGCACCCACTAAGCTGACAGTCGATATTACAGCCATCCATGGCGACCCTTTCCGGGTGCTGAATACCGGATCACAGCTCAGTGCAAGGATGATAAAAGAATTAGTTGGATTTTTCTGAATAAATGATGATATATTCCCTTGGACCCATTCTGACATGCGTGTGTGATTTCACCGACTATTGCGAGCCATGCATTGGATACCGACCCGAAGCTACAAAAGCTAGTGCAATGTCTATTGATTTCATCATGAAAGCTCGCCCCATCAACATCTCTGCCTACCAGCCATTACGACAGGGCATACAATAACCTGAGACGTCTAAAAGACTACATAAATAGAATATCGAACTAAGCCAATTCGATATCACTTATTTCCTTCGAAGGGCTATCCAAGGACGGAAATTAGCAGACCTCATACTCGAATTCACTGCATCAGAAGACTACTCGACGAGTAGTAGAGAACCAACCAACAAATGAAAAATGTACGCGGATGGAGCATCCAGTGATCAATGTTATGGCGCAGAAGTCATGTTAATGACTCTTGAGGAACGATCGATCTCCTACGTCCTGAAACTCGATTTCCCTGTAACAAACAACGATGCTTAGTATGAAGCCTCGACCACCAGCCTCAAACTTGTTAGAGGACTTGGAGTGGAAGTTATATATATATCTTTTGTGGTTCCTGATTAGTAGCATACAATATTAAGGAAGTTGATCTTGCTAGGGGGCATTGTCTTGCTCCTTATCTCGACTAGGTCCAAGAGCTACTAGCCGACTTCACGTATTACATCGTTACACACATCCTCAGCGATCGAAATGAAAAGATTCAAGCCACTGGGCATGTTGGTCAGTTTCAGGGACGCACAACGGACATACTTTGTTTCGATTGAAATGCTTAATATTCGAAGCATTGACGGATAGAGATCGGCTAGATCTTAGGGACAGAGCCAGAAAAGGGGTCATGGTTGACTCCTATCAAAGACTATCTACAATGAGAAATTCTTACTGAATGAAGGAATGGAAAACGACAGATCCTCGTCAAAGCTTCATGCCAAATCATCCAAGAAGAAGTCATGTGTAGAAAGAAGTTTATCCATTCCCATGCTTTGGTATATCACCCATAATGATATCAAATGAGTCATGAGCAAAGTATATGAAGAAGAATGCGGCGAGTACATCAGGGGGAAAACCCTGACAAAGAAAATACTCCGCTACAGGTATTACTGGCCAACTATCAATCAAGATGCGGTTGATCATGATAGACAATGCGATGAGTGCAAGATGTTTGCAAAAAATCTGGGAACCCCGCCGATGGAAATGACTCAAATGGCTAGTTCGTAGCCGTTTGCCACTTTGGGGCATTGACATCATCGTCTTCTTTCTGATCCTAAAGGTGACATGGAATACGCCATCCTAGCAGTTGATTACTTTACCAAATGGGCAGATGAAGAACTTTTAACCACGACCAAGATGAAGAAAATAATCAACTTCATTGTCCTTAATGTCATCTGTCCTTGTGACCTTCCATGATCCATTATAATTGGTTGAAGCTCGGAACAAAATCATCATAAAGTCTATTCCGAAGAGAGGTTTGGAAAAGGCTAGAGGTAAATGGGTGTATGAACTCTCACCAGCATTATGGGCTTGTAGAACTACCCATGAGTTCCCGACTGGCCATACTCCATTCGCCCTTATTTATGGCTCCAAGGCCATCATCTATGTAGAACTTGAAGTCCCCTCTCATCGAGTGGCTGATGACAACCAATATTACAAAAAAAAAATATAAACAAGGAATTGCAATTGAATTGCAATTAAACTAGAAGGAATTGGTGATAACTCACGAAAATATAAAACGCATCCAGGAGCCAATAGCAAGAACATGTACCTGAATGTGCACATTTATAGTCATAAAATTCGACTACTTGAAATCAACAGAATTTGGATTTTCACATAGGGTTACTAAGAAAAGACTGGATTAGATAGCCAAAGTATACTAGCCCTAAAATACCAGACACATATGGCCACTGATGAACTACAATCCTGAATTTATACTATTGGAAATCGACCAACTATTGGAAATTTGACCCGGTAACGAGAGGCTCGGCACAGAGTTCCCATTCGGCATGCAAAGCTATCGTTCAGCTTGCATGGAATGGTGCGCAGTAGTCATCTACTATAGGGCCGAAGTATCTCACTCCTAGGCCCAAGAGGGAAGTTCAACCCATCTTCATCTATAAATAGAGGGGCAGGGGCATGCTGAAAAAGGACTTTTTTGGGAGAACACTGGGGAGACTTTGCCGCTTTCAAGACTTATTATTTTTAGTTCAAACTTGTATTCAAGTCATTAATATACGGATTGTATCTGTATTCAACTACTTGTGAAAGCAATAAAGATCAAAACTCAAAGTGGATGTAAGCAGTTACGCCGAACCACTATAAATCTGGTGTTCTCGTTTTTGTTGTTCTTATGGCATTGAATTACACTATTTTTCAGTTCTAATTTATCTTCTTCATTAATCTCTCTACATAATCTTTCTCAATGAGGTTAGTGACCAATTTTGGTGCTAACAGTATTGGTTGATGATTACTCTAGATACACGTGGGTATACTTCTTAGCTAAAAAATCAGAAACTCTCTCATACTTCACTAAATTCACAAAATTAGTTCAAAATGAAAAAGGAGTTTCTATTATTTTGCTAAGAAGTGATCATGGTGGAGAATTTAAAAATTATGAAATTGAAAATTTTTGTGATGAAAATGGATTTAAACATGAATTCTCTGCCCCACATACTCCACAACAAAATGGAGTAGTCGAGAGAAAGAATCGAACCTTACGAGAGTTGGCTAGATCTATGATAAATAAGTATGAACTACCCTTGTCCTTTTAGGCGGAGGCAGTAAATACAGTTTGTTATGTAATGAATAGAGTCATGATTAGGCCGATTCTTAAGAAAACACCATATGAACTATGGTTCAACAAAAAGCCAAACATTGCATATTTCAAAAAAAAATTGGATGTCCATGTTTTATTTTCAATACAGGTGATCAACTGGGAAAATTTGAGCCAAAAGCTTATGAAGGCATGTTCATGGGATACTCTTCCAGAAGCAAAGCTTATAGAGTATACAATAAAAGGACGAGAACAATTATGGAGTCTATAAATGTGAAATTTGATGAAGGCATTGATGATCAAAGCAAGGAAACGATCAAAAGCAATGTTGAAGAGGAGAATGAAAAAGATGAAAGTGAAAATCCAAAAGAAACTACAACCACGGAAGAAGTCCAAAGAAATCTGAAACTAGAGAGATTGAAATTCAAAGGGGATCATCCTCCAGAATTGTTAACAGGTAATCCTATCGCAGGTATTCAAACCCAAAGACATAGATACAGCTCTCAATGATAAGAGTTGGTTTATGGCTATGCAAGAAGAGCTAAATCAATTTGAACGAATGATGTTTGGATTCTAGCACCTAGACCTAATGATTATCTAGTTGTAGGAACCAAATGGCTTTTTAAAAATAATTTTGATGAATCTGGAAATGTGATTAGGAACAAAGCTAGGTTAGTTGCTAAAGGTTATAATCAAATTGATGGAATTGATTTTGATGAAACTATTGCACTAGTAGCAGGACTAGAATCCATAAGAATATTGTTAGCTTTTGCTTATTATAAAGGATTTAAACTAAGACAAATGGATATTAAAAGTGTTTTTCTTAATGGAATATTGAAAGAGGATGTATCCGTTGAACAACCTGAAGGTTTTGAAAGTCAAGAATACCCTAACCATGTATATAAACTTAAGAATGCACTATATGGATTAAAACAAGCCCCTAGGGCTTGGTATGAATGTCTTAGCACTTATCTCCTTGAAAATGAGTTCAAAAAAGGTTATGTAGACACCACATTATTTCTATTGCACGAAAATGATGACCTTTTGATTGTTCAAATATATGTTGATGACATTATTTATGGTGCCACTAACAACCTTTTATATGAGAAATTTGAAAAAGTCATGTAGGAAAAGTTTGAAATGAGCTTGGTAGGAGAGTTGAAATTCTTTTTGGGATTTCAAATCAAACAAAGCGAAAAAGGTACATTCATCTCTCAACCAAAATATATCAGAGAGCTTGTCAACAAATTTGGATTAAAAGATGCTAAACCTACAAAAACTCCCATGAGCACAATAATTAAACTTGACAAGGATGAAAAAGGTAAAGTAGTTGATCAAAAGAAATATCGAGGTATGATTGGATCACTTCTTTATCTTACTGCTTCTAGACCAGACATTATGTTCTCTATTTTTTTATGTGCACGGTTTCAATCAAATCCAAAAGAATCTCATTTAAAAGCTGTAAAAAAGGATTATAAGGTATCTGTTGCACACCTCATGGTTTGGTCTATGGTATCCAACTAATGATAACTTTGAGTTAAAAGGGTATTCAGATGCAGATTATGCTGGTAGTCTAGTTGATAGAAAAAGTACTGGTGGAACGTGTTTTATGTTGCGACATTCGTTAGTTGCATGGTCAAGTCGAAAACAAAATTGTATTGCATTATCTGCCACTGAGACAAAGTATATTGCTCTAAGCGGTAGCTTTGCTCAAATTTTATGGATGATACAAACTTTGCAAGACTATGGTCTAAATTTTAAACGAGTTCCACTTATGTGTGATAGCAAAAGTGCAATTGATCTCATAAATAATCCTGTACATCATTCTCACACCAAGCATATAGATGTTAGACATCATTTCATTAGAGATCATATTTCCAAAGAAAATATCTGCATAAATTTCATTTCAACTGATTCTTAATTTGCAGACATTTTTACAAAACCCCTTCCAGAAAATAGTTTTTGTCGACTTCGTCTCAGTTTAGGCAATTTAGAAATGTGATTTTATATCTTTTTTTATTTGATCTTAAATGCCTATGTTAACTAATCTGACTCCCTATTGATTATCGAAAAGATAAATAGTGACTGAAAAAAGTGATGAGTGTTGATCTTGATCATACATTATGTCTTAAGAGAGTATATTTAGAAAATTTCTTTAAAATTTAAACAAAATTTGTAATAACTTTGGTTAGTAAAAATTTCTTGCCTATCTCTATTCCTATCATATTTCTACGACAATCACTCATCAAAATCCTATATAGTATGTCAAAATGTGGTATTTAAACAGGAAATTATTCTTTTTTCTAATTAGCAATAAAATCATCCAAAAGTACTCACTCTCATTTAAAAGTCCTCATGGTTATGCATGAGTGAACTACTTGAAATCTTTGATTATGTGCTTTCATGCTCATTTAAAGTCCTCATGGTTATGCATGTATGGAACACATATCAAAACTGGGTGAAATAGGCAAGTTGATTCTAACCCTATTTAAAAGTCCTCACGGTTATGCGTGGTTAGAAGATGCTTGGAATTCATTTTTAATAAAAATAGGGAATACTACTAATCTCATTTAAAAGTCCTAACGGTTATGCATGGTTAGTAAGTATTTAAATTCTTGTCATAAATATACCACAAATGGACACGACTATATGGTTTTCTATGCCGACATCAACCCTATCACTCTAAAGTGGAATATGCGCCTAACAGAGTATTTATGATTTTGTTTTATTTATTTTTTTGAAATTTAATATTTATACTCGATTAGGTATTAATGTTGTATTAATGTCTATCATTTTATCACTCTTATCTAACACTATTACTCTTTTGCTGATAACAAAAGGGGGAGAGAAGTTAAGATTTTGGCAAATAAGTTCAATTTTTTTATTTGCATATTCTCATCTAGGTTCATTGCTTTGTTATTTTTTTTGCATATTTTTTATTTTATTTTCAATCATATGTAAAGGGGGAGCTTTGTTGTAGGGGGAGTATTCAAATAAGAGGAGCTAATAGAATTCATCAAGACCAAATACATTTAATAGAGTCAAAATCTTAATATATGTTTGTTATCATCAAAAGGGGGAGATTGTAGAATATACTAGTGTATGATTTTTGTTTGATGATAATAAACACACACATATATATATTCATTTAAATGTATTTGTTATTGTATGTTTCCACAAAATTAAATAAATATTTGTTGAATAAAATAAATAACTCGGAATTCATATTTAAACAAATATTTTATTCAAACAAATATTTTATTACAAATTCAAAACGTACAAATTTGAGCTCTCATTACATTTACACATTTTCAATACAACTTCAATTACAACACAACTTTCACTTTACTATTTTACATACATATTTCACCTCACTACATATTCACTGATCACTCATATTTGATCTTCAACTCTGTTCCAGCCTGTATCCAGCATCTGAACTATCTGCAAAATAAAGACTGGCATAGTAAAATTGTGAAAGAACTATTTTGCAGTGCACAAAGAGGGGTGTGTGTGTGTTTGAAAATATTATTTGCCTCAGTTATTTGGGTTGTTCGTCATCATTTTTTTAATTCATCTTACATGAACAACTTGTGACATGCACAGTGTATCACTATACATGCCATAAGGTCGTGTACACTGATATACACTTGCTTGTTAAAATTGCAGGGACAGGTGAGCACAAGGTCAAACCCAAGCCTAGACTGGATTAAACTCAAGTACAAATGCAAAAACAACCAACATGACTGTAGCTCAACAAAATATACACATGAAAATCAAAGCATACAGCAAAGTCGGGAAGCAAGAACTCAAACTGGACATAGCATAGGCACAACAATCACACACATATATACATACATACATACATACATGTATGTATGTATATACATGGTGACGCACAAACATACTCAACCCAGCAACAAGCAATACAAAAAAGAATAACAATCAAGCCAGTAAGTCTAACAAGCACAGTGCAGTCCAACCAAGTGCAACATGACAGCAAGTATGCACATGGCACTGGGGCAATTTAACTTGAAGCAATGCAAGGGTAACAAGACCAGATCAATGAAATGACTCGAACAAAACAAAACAGAATTTATGGCCAGAAAATCAGTGCAGACCACCAGACATGTACAAAGGACAAAGGTAAGAACATACCAAACTTCAAGTGCAACAAGACTTCAAATTGAACCAGACTACAAATGCAAAGCAAATCAACATGAAACAGAACCAGACTTCAAATCACAACAACACAACAATGGTCAGTAAATATGAATATGGATATGCATTCAGGCATTCAATATGCAAGCTTTCAAGCATGAACACAAGGGCTGCAACCAGACCAGGGCAGTGCACATGTACAAAGTGGTGCACCAGTTATATAAACCAGAAACATAGGAGACTTCAAGGCATGAACACACATAATTGAGGCTAGAGAATACAAGTGCAATGTACAAAGTTTAGCATAAGATCACACACATATATACATACATATATGTATGTAAATACATGGAGACAACAGATTAAACTCGAGCAACTAACATCCAAGACTCCAAGTCGAGATCAAAGAAATGGCCAAACGAAAAATACTGTTGAAGTGTTCAAAAATTCGGTAACTATCAATAGTATTTCGATCAAAGTCAAGGAGTAGAAAAGGTCGCAGATGAACAAGTCAGACTTCAGGAAGTCAAGATTATCTCAAATTCAAATGCCAAACTATAAGCAACCGATGAACAAGTCATAGGAGCAAAGAACGGATCAGATTCAAACATATTCGAATATATCAACTAATGAACAAGTCAGAATCATCATAATCGTTCAAGCAAGAATCGAATGGCCGAGCAAAGTAATTGAAGAATTCAAACCAAAATATACGAAACAAAATTATAGGGTTTCGATCCCTATAAATGCACAATTCATCATCGGCAAAAAACCAAGAGTTCAAAAATAATCTACGAAATCATTCAAGAGATAAAACATACTGAAGTCGAACTCAACCCTTCTGGAGAAATCGAATTACACTGATTGAAGAAGCAGCGAAGCGAATAGAGAAACGAAAGAATACAACAAACGATTCGAATTGCTATCACCAAGCGGCGGCTCCAATCCAGAAGGAACCCTAATTTCAGAAGAAGGACAAAAGGAATTGGCCGAAGAATTTCACAAACTAAAATAAGGGGAGACAGTATTCATTTTATTTAGTACTTGAGCCGGTCGTATTTTTTTGGGGCTTCAATTATAAAAAATTAGGGTTTTGTTTTTAGATTTTATTTGTAATTTTCTCTCTTGAAATTTGGTAAATTTCTAGTTGTGTAACTAGGTACAAACTACGAGGCGTAGTTTGAGAATTCGCAACTCGGTGGCTGAGTTGTGGCAGGGTTTTGAGCTTAGAGTTAGGTTAATCGAGTTAGCGGGTATCACGAGTTTACGTATTTTTGTAAGCGATCGATTACTTAATTTCTAGTAGAAATCTTGGAGGCAGCACGTAGGCAAGTTTTTTCCAAAGCTAGGAAAAACTATGTGTAATCTTTACTGCATTACTTTCTTTTTTTATTTCCGCATTAATATTTAGTAGACCCTATTTAACCCCCCTCTAGGGTGAAAAAGATCCTACAGAATTATCTTCCCAAAGTGTTGTATCTCTCTTTGATCGTCATGACGCTTGGTCGATTTCCAATAGTATAAATTCTGGGTTGTATTCCATCAGTATTTATCTGTGCCTAGTTCTTTTGAGGTAGTAAGCTTTGGCTATATGATCCAGTCTTTTCTTTAATAAGTCTAGGTGAAAATTCAATTTCTGTTGATTTCAAGGGATCAAATTTTTTGAATATACATGTGTACGTTCAGGTACACATACTTGTCATTGGCTCCCAGATGTGTTTGTACGCTCATGAGTCGTCACCGATTCCTTCTAGTTTAATTGCAATTCATTGTTTATATTTTATTTTATAATGGAATAAGGGTTGTAATAAGTCACTCGATGAGAGGGGACTTCAAGTTCTACAGGGATGACGACCTCGGAGTCGCGTAAGCAAGGGCGAGTGGAGTACGGTCAGTCGCGGACTTATGGGTGGTTCTGTAAACCCATAATGTTATTAGGAGTTCATCAACCCACTTGCCTCCAGCATTTTCCAAACATTTCTTTAGAATGGACTTTATGATTTTGTTCACAGCTTCGACTTACCCATTTGCTCGAGGGTGAGCAACTACCGCAAATCTTTTTTTAATATGATGTCGTCGGTAGAAGTTTTTAGATTCAACACTGTCGAATTGGATTCCATTATCAGTTACAATGGTTTTTGAAAGGCCAAAACGGAAGATGATGTTTCGGATAATGAAGTTGATTACTTTTTTTTCATTGTGATGGCGGCTAAAGGTTCAGCTTCAGCCTATTTGGTGAAGTAATCCACTGCTATGATGGCATATTTCGCACCACCTTTAGAAATCGGCAAGGAGCAGAAGATGTCAATAACCCAAGTGGCAAATGGCTATGGATTGACCATTTGAGTAATTTTCGTCGGTGGGGCACTCGGAATATTTGCAAACATCTAGCACTTGTCGCATTATCTAGTGTGATTAGCTGCATCTCGATTGACAGTTGGCTACTAATACCTATAGTGGAGTATTTTCTTTGTCAAGGTTTGCCTACTGGTGTGATCGTCGCATTCTTCTTCATGGACTTCTATCAAGACTCGTTTGATTTCATCATGGGTGATATACCGAAGCAGGGGAATGGAGAAAGCCCTTTCTATACAAGACTCCTTCTTGGATGATGCAGCGTGAAGCTTTAAGCAGGATCTATCATTTTTCATTCCTCCGCTCAAGAAGAATTTCCTATTGTAGATGGTCTTTGATAGGAGTCATCCAGTACTCCTTTTCTGGCTCCATCTCCAAGATCTAGTCGATCTCCATCTGTCAATGTGTTTAACGACGAATTTTCTATCGGTTTAGAAAAT
Source organism: Allium fistulosum (assembly GCA_030737815.1). Lineage (NCBI taxonomy): Eukaryota > Viridiplantae > Streptophyta > Magnoliopsida > Asparagales > Amaryllidaceae > Allium > Allium fistulosum. The sequence continues at coordinate 97,068,638 of CM060906.1, read as the reverse complement.
CGCCGAAAAATTTATAATAAAAATTACTGCAAGCGCACGTCGTACAAAAGTTAGTACGTGGTGAGTACGGGTCGATCCGCAGGGAATTGTTGATTCTAAATCTCTATTCAATCAAATTATACCAAAGTCGAGAGAGAGTTAAGCTAAAAATGTAAGAAACTAACAAAAAGAAAGTGATAAAAATATGAGAGTTAAATGACAATTTAGAGATAATTCCACTCTCTAGATCATATAGTTCAACAAATTATTAAATTATGATTTCTTATTTTTGTCATTAGTGAATTTAAATGATGTGCTTATCATAAGTATGACATATTTGTGCTATTAACTAGCTCAACATAAGCCATCAAACTTTAACACACCTCTTAAACCACTTACTAATTCTCATGAAAAACGACAACAAGTTGAAAATGAAATCTATTTTAAGCATGGCCTATTAACTATGAATTAGAAATATAGACCATCAAATTTTAATTTCAACATTCACTTTATTACCATCGTCATATGTAGATGAAGAGGTAATTATTGTTTGTGATTGTTTAAGCATAGCCTATTTGGTGTCAACAATATAGGCTATCAAATTCAAAGCAAAAACAACAAGTTAACCACTTCATTCCTTCTCATTAAGCACAAAAAGAGAGCATAAACGTCAAATTATGTTGAGGCTACATAATTAGAGAGCTTCATTACCCCTAAATTGAAGGGGTTTAGCCTCTCATATTTGTTATCAAATCAACAAATGTAACTTGCAACATGAAACAAAAAGAAGTGGAAAAAGAGAGAAAAATGAAAATAAAAGCTAAGTAAAAAGAAATAACACTAATATACTTGCATGAAAAGTAAACTACACTACTAACATAAGAAGAGAAGAAGCATGTAAATAAAAGAGAATACTAATTAACATTGCATAAAAGAAAAAGGAAAATTACATGAAACAAAATGGCTAAGTGCCATGGAAAAAGAAGAGCTTTGATTTATTTTCCTAAACTAAACTATAGAGAAGAGAGCCTAAAGGAAGAGGAGGGTTACATGAAGGTACGGGGTATTTATACATGTTTTAAACCCTAATTCACTTTTTGGGAACTCCCCAAACTAACCCTTTAGGAAGTGTGGTGGCTAAGTAGTCATTATCATGTGTTAATCCTCATTTAGATGTGCATGAAGCTTTAAACTCTATTAGCATGTGCATTAGCCTCTAATTTGTACATTAAGGTAGGTGGGTAGGTGGGGTCCTCTATGATCCATGGCTTTGAATTATTTCCATCTTCATTCATTTGTATCTTCTTTGTGCATGCATATATCTTCATGAAACCATTTTTATTTGAATTTAAATTCCTACAAAAAAATATAGAAATTTTCAATTAAATTTTAGAAAATTAATATATGCACAAAAATGAGCATTTTGCCCCTTGATGAAGATGAATATGTGACAATTGAAATAATTTGAATTTTGGTTTTAACAAGTTAAAATACCTAATATGATCATTTATTTAATTTAAATCGATTAAATATGGTGGTAAAAACATGCACATTTACGTGTACATCACAATGCTTGGAACGTTAAGTACTTCAACCGGGACAAGTCTATTTGTTGTGCATCCCTAGAACTGGCCAGATTGGCCAATGACTTGGCTTTTTCATTTTGTTCTCTGAGGATGTGTGTAATGGTGTAATACTCGAAGACGGCCAGTAGCTCTTGAACCCAACTGAGATAAGGAGAAAGACGCTGCACCCTAGCAAGATAATCTTCCCTGACTTGGCATACTACTAACCAGGAATCACAAAAGATATGTAAAGTTTCCACTCCTAGTTCTCCAACAAGTTTGAGCCTGGCGATCAAGGCTTCATACTTAGCTTTGTTATTTGCTGCAGGGAAGTCGAGTTTCAGGGCGTAGTAGATCGATCATTCGTTGGGGTTCATTAACACAACTCTAGTGCTAGAACACCGATCATTGGATGCTCCATCCATGTACATTTTCCATCGGTTGGTCGGTTCTCCACTGCTCTTCGGATATTCATCTGATGCAGTGAATTCAGCTATGAAGTCTGTTAATGTTTGTCCTTGGATAGCTCTCTAAGGGAGATAAGTGATATCAAATTGGCTTAGCTCGATATTCCATTTGAGCAACCTTCCAAACATCTAAGGTTGCTGTTGGACCTATCATACTTAGTGTAGGCGTTGATAGGGTAAGCCTGGAAGTAAGGGCGAACCTTTCATGATGCAATTAGCTGGCAGTACACGCTTTTCCAAGTTTGGTTAGTTTCTCTCAGAACTCTCAATCGCTTGCTAACATAATATACTGGCCTCTAGATCTGATTCTCTTTACATAACAGTGTGGCACTTATGGCATGTGCCGACACCGCTAAATAGATGTATAAGTCTTCACAATCCAGTGGCATCAATAGGATGGGAGGTCTCTTTAAGTGATCTATTAGAGCTTGAAATGCATCTATGCAATCCTGCATCCATTCAAAGTTCCTCTTCCCTCTCCTGATCAAGTCGAAGAAAGGAATACACTTGTCGTTGCCCTTAGAGATGAAGTGCCTCAGGGCGGCAACCTTCTCATTTAAGCTCTGTACCCGCTTAATCATCTTTGGTGCCTAGATGTTTTGAATTGCTTGGATCTTCTCGGTACCGGCTTCGATTCCATGAGAGTTGACGATGAAACCCCAAAATTTCCCTGATGCAATGCCAAAAGAGCATTTCAAGGGATTTAGTTTCATTTTATATTTTCGTAGAATACCAAACATCTCCACTAAGTCATCGATGTGGTCGTTTGATCGTCATGACTTTATGAGCATATCATCCATGTATACTTCTATCGATCGCCTGAACTGGTCTTTGAACATCCTATTGACCAGTCTCTAGTAAGTAGCTTCAGCATTATTTAGTTCAAATGGCATCACAACATAATGATATAGTCCTAGATCGGTAATGAAGTTGGTGTGCTCTTGGTCGAGGACGTGCATCAGGATCTGGTTGTATACAGAGTACACATTCATAAATGAAAGCAGTTCATATCCAGAGGTTGAGTCTACCAGTTGGTCGATTCTCAGAAGTGGAAAGTGGTCTTTTGGGTATGCCTTGTACAGGTTTGAGTAGTCGATGCATGACCGCTACTTTTCATTAGCTTTTCTCACAAGAACTGGAATGGATACCCATTTCGGGTAGAGGGTGTCACAGGTAAACCTATTTTTTTTAAGTTTATCCACCTCCTCTTTAAGTGCAGCAAATCCCTCGGGTCCATGTTGCGTTGCTTTTGTTTCAACGGGACATGCCTCGGGTCGATATTAAATGCATGGCTCGCGATAGTCGGTGAGATCACATGCATGTTAGAATGGGTCCAATCGAACGCATCAAGGTTCATTCAGAGAAAGCCAGTTAATTCCTTCATCATCGTTGCACTGAGCTGTGGTCCGATCTTCGGTACCCGTGATGGGTCACCATGGCTGACTGTAATGTCGATTGTTAGCACAGCGGGTGCAGCCTTGACTTGAGCTCAAATGTAACTATTTCACGTGACAATCAACATGAAATCTAGTTGGGGCTGTCAATGATGACGATTACTCCGCTTGAATCCTAGAGTCTTGTCATGAGTTATTGAGTCTGATGGTGAAGGGATCTAAATGCTTTGAGTGATTATCTGCAAATGGCCGAAGATCAGGCTTAGAAGAACATTGAAGCAAATGTCGAGTAGGGATCAGCCTCATGTTGCATGCAACTGCATAGATGGCTCTTGCTTTGAGTTTGAATCTTCTTGTATATTTGAGTAACGTGCTTTCCATTCAATGTACTCATGATCTGTTACTCATCGTTCGGGTTGGAGTGATGATCAGTTTCCTATGAGCTTGGGCATTGATTCGATGATTCTATCTCCAGGCATCCTTTCGGTTGTAGCCTCGAGTCGTTGTAAACACTAGGTATGAATCATGGTATTGAGCTATCGTAGTCAGTCTTTGGATGATCACACTTCTGCTCGGTCTCAGGTTGATAAATGTACTGCATGGACAGTCGAGTCTCGTGCTAGTCGTGTTTACACTCCCGCCTAAGCTTCAAAGACTTAGAGTTGATCGATGAATGGTCGGTTCACATTCATCTTGTTTCTCACTCGTTCCCCCAAGTCTGGGGTATACGTTGATAAGTAGGAAGGCAAGTCACGTCCAATCAGTGATTGATGCTCTCCCAACTGGAACAAAGGCAAGGACAAACCATGTCCATTTTGTATTGCTCTTCTAGTCAGATTATGGTAAGAGTCAACGAATTAACAGTCGCGTCGCATTCATTCAGAGCTAAACGGTTAGTCGCATCCATTTTGATTCATATTCTCCCACCAGATCTAGGGATAGAGTTGGCTCAGGTCCAGTCGGGTCATGCTCATCCAGTTTCATACTCCTCCTGACGGATCGAAGTAGGGTGCTAGAGAATTAATGATCAAGTCGCACTCATTCATGGTATATTCTCCTATCCATGCTCTGGTGACCGGAGTTATTCGATGGACATTCGGGTCACATCCATTTGTGGTTAGTGCAGATCGATATTGACCCTCGATCTGATGGTATGATATAGTAGGCCATCCGTAATTTCGGACGTTGTTCCGATTGGTTTTGTATTGAGGCCTCCTTGCAGTCGTTGCCTTAAATTGTAAAATCACCTAATCGGAGCTATAGTAAGATGTCGTACTTAGCTTGTAGTAGTTTGTACTCTCGTTCCCATTCTTAGGTTAGCAGAATTAGTTCGTGGACGGTCAAATTCCATCCGTGGTGAGTTTATACTCCTTCTGTCGAGTTCAGATCGGAGTTTATGCAATATTGAGTGGTCGTACCGCACTCATCCATTTGTTTATACTCATATCCGCACTCTAGTGAAAAGAGTTTGTTGGCGGGTGGTAGAACCGCACCCAATTTGTGTTTATACTCCAATTTGCACTGGGGGACAAGAGTTATTTGCTGGACGGTCGAACCACGTCCATGTCTTGGTTTGGATTTTGGGTTTGTCGATGTCCGGGCAAGGCTTGGATAGTTCACCGTACCTCAGGCGCAAACAAGGTCGTGGATGGACGTATCACATCCTCTTTGGATTGGACGGTCGAACCACGTCCAATTTAGCCTTAGGCTCTTAAACTACCCCCGGCATCCATGGCATGATTCGATGCATGGACGGTCATACCGCGTCCACTTCCATTTGGATCCAGTTTTTGACGAGCCTTAGGAGTAAGATCAGTGTTCTGAAGAACTTTGAGCTTGAGCCGGGGAGGAGATGGTCGGATTGAATCCACTTTGAGTCGTGTGTTTGCTTCCAGTAAAGGGCAAGAGTTGAGGAGAGGACGGTCAAACCACGTCCACTTTTTGTGTTTATCCTCCAGTCCCCACCCTAGGAACCATAGTTCTATGATGGGTGGTTAGTCACACCCGTTTGATGTTTATATTTCGGTCCACCCTCTAGGAACCAGAGTTGATTGATGGACGGTCGAACGGTGTCTATCTTTTTGTGTTTATCCTCCGGTCCGTGCTCTGGGGACCAGAGTTCTATGATGGGCACTCAGTCACACCCGTTTGATGTTTATACTCCGGTCCATGCTCTGGAGACCAGAGTTGGTCGATGGGTGGTCAGTCACACCCATCGGGTGTTTATACTCCAGTCCACGTTCTGAGGACCAGAGTTGGTCAATGGACGATCGTATCGCATCCATCTTTTTGGGATATATACTCCAGTCTATGCTCTAGGGACTAGAGTTGGTCAATGGATGGTCGAACCACGTCCAATTTGCTCCGTACTTCTCCTGGCAGGTCAAGTGGGAGAGTAGTTGGGTGGATGGTCAAGTCACATCCACCTCACATTTTAGTTGTGTCCTCATGTCGAGGGCGACGATTGATGAGTAGACGGTCAATCATACCTACTTTAAGTCGAGCTTCCAGACTATTTCCTGTTTTCAGGGCAGGAGTTAATGTGTGGACGATCAAATCGCGTCCACTTTAGTTAGACCTCGGTCGAGCTGAGCTTCGGGAGAGGCATAAGTATTTTGGCAAACAACAAGCATGAGATGGAAGTGGATTATCGGGTTGCATCCACTCTAAGTGTTTCTTCGGTCTTCAAGTCAAGCATGGATGATGATGAGTGGACAGTCAGTCGTGTCCACTTTGTATTAGGTTCTAACCTTGTCGGGCTCTGAGTAAGGCATAGATGTTCTGTCAGAATTGAAGCACGAAGTAGGAAGTGGATGTTCGAGTCACACACACTTTCCATTTTGAGTCCTTGCCCCAAGTTAGGGGCATCTGGTAGCTGATGAGCGGCTGAATCATGTTTGTCTTGTGAAGCTTCGAAGGTCCGATCAAGATCCATGGAAGTTGGTTGGGCCCAACTCTAGGTGCATGGTTACCTGCATCGTATGCAAGTAGTTTAATTCAAGTTGGTAGCAGTTCATAACATAATTGAAATTGAAATAAAATAATTCAAAGAAGATCGAAATAAATCATATTGATAAGTGAAGCAGCATCGTGTGCTCGCTATTCCACTTTACCCCTAGCTCCTTTCAACGGGATGTCAACTGTCAGCGGTCCAATTGATAATAAAAGTTCTTTATCGATAGGCCTCGGATGTTTCGAGCCTGCCATTCTGTAGGGCTTGCACATACTATTGAAACTTTCCTTTCCGGATTAGCTTTCCGATCACATCTCGGAGGTATCTACAATCATCGGTGTTATGATCGTGTGTATCTTGAAATATACAACATTTCCCGGACATCTTCCGGGTTTTGGTGGACTCTCTCGAGGCTGGTTTCCAGTATTGCTCCAAGTCGGGAGTCTCCAAGTATACGTTTTCAATTGAATCATTCAAAGGAGTGTATGAGTCGAATTTTGGGATTCTGGGTCGTCTCATAGAATCCAAGTCCCCATCTAGGGCATCGTCATTATTGGACTCGCTTTGACTTCCTTCATCCAATGGGCTTGCCTCGTTCTTTCTCCTAGTCTGCTATACCTCCTCCTTGCTTAGGTTCTAGTTCACTTTGTAACATAAATGATTCAAGGTCATATGAGGCTCTCTAGGTAACCAATCGCCAAAGTGTGCCTCGGGGTCGATTCCCATTATCAATGCCATCGGTATGATACTCTCCCTGGGATTGCTCACTTTAGTGACAGTGGTGTTAAATCTCTACCAAAAGTCTTTGAGCGGCTCGCCTAGTGCTTGGGATAAGTTAGGGACAACAACATCACATCCTTAGGGTGAGTTGGATCATTTTGAATTGCTCAATGAACTCCTTAGCCAGTTGATTAAATGAGGAGATGGACCTGGGCGGTGATTGTGTAAATTACATGATCGATCGCTACTCCCTTGAGAAATATGGGAAAGAAACAACATTTAATTGTGTTCACCGCTCTGGTGGAATTCATGTGCCCTTCATATTTCATGACATACTCTTGGTGCTTTGTGTTTCCAGAATACACCGGTATAGTTGGCATATTGAATCTCTTGGGATATTTTGCATATTGAATGGCTTTAATGAATGGGCTTCGACTGGGGGAAATGCTCCAGTTGTCGTTAGTCCGGTCTATTTTTAAGCTACAGCAGTTTGTAATGCTTGTGAATATTGTATGCATGATTTTCCAACGTGTGACGGATTAGTGATAATTTACTTGGAGTCCGACCCGAGAAGAATTGCTATTTGCTTGGAGTCATCCCCTAGTTCACTTGGAGTCACTGAATTTGAAGTGCTGAGTTGGTGATGAATGGTGCTTGGAGTCATACTAATGTTTGCTTGGAAAAAATCTTGGTTTTACCCGAGTTTGACCTTGGGCCAGAACTTCATGGGTTTGCTTTGAGTTGAATGGATGACTACTTCGGGTTCAACTTTGATGATGGATAGCTATACTTTGAGATGGCATAATAAGTGGCGTAGGGCGGTCGTCACACAAGCCATCGTATCATAGTTGGAAAGTCAAGCGTTTGGAAGTTGGCCAGTTGAGAGCAGTCGTAATCTACCGTAGAAGCCTGATCCAGTAATAGATCCCAATTCGTGTCATATCACCTTGGTTCTCCATCTTTTAGGTTTACCATTTGAGTAGCAGCTCCTTATCCATTCCTTGGCTGTAATTCAGTAGCTGCCGCTTGATCCCTGATTCCTCGATTAGTCATAGGACGTAAGGGAAGTGGATAAAATATACCATTTTAAAGTTGAGTTCCGAATCCAGAATGTGGGGGCACTGCATTACGGCACGGGTTGGTCATATGAAGGGAACAGTTGTATAGGGATCGGCAATTTGCTATAAGAGAGAGAATGGTAATATGAAGGGATCAGTCATAAGAGGGATCGGTATATCTATTTCGGAGGGATCAGTATAGCTATTTCGGAGGGATCGGTATATATACCTTGTAGAGGGATCAATATATATATATATATACACCTTTGGAGCGATCGGTATAGATGTTGGAGGGATCGGTATATAGACCTTGTAGAGGGATCAGTATATACACTTTGCAAAGGGATTGGTATACATACCTTGGAGAGGGATCGGTATATACACCTTGGAGAGGGATCGGTATATATACCTTGTAGAGGGATCAGTATATACACCTTGTAGAGGGATTGGTATAGCTATTTCGAAGGGATCGGTATTAATGTCTTTGGAGGGATCGATATTGAGCATGTATATGTATTTAGGGGTCGGTTGAATTGCCTTGGTAAGGGATCGGTCATTTAGGCTAAGGGATCGGTAAGTTTGGCTTGGGGAGAGGGATCGACCATTTTGGCCTTGACAGAGGGATCGGCTATTTTGAGGGATCGGCCATTTTGGCCTTGAGAGAGGGATCGGCCATTTTTTCCTTGAGAGAGGGATCGACCATTTTGACTAACTTAAGTGCATACTTCAGCATCTGATCCCAAGAACTTGCATACATGAGTGAATCTGATCCCTTCCAAAGGGACATGAACACATGAGCAACTCCAAACAAGAACACTAGCATAATCAAACAAGACAGAAAGTTAGGGTAAAATTAAAAAATAAAATAGAACAAGAAAGAGAGAACACAACATCATAATCTCACAATGGAACGATAATATATAATATCAAAGGAGTACTACAAAGGGTTACTCCGAATACAGAAATTTCAATGTTACCAAAACCTAAGTACTATCATCAACTTGGAAAGTTATAACTACTTGTTCTCACAATGCTGATGTTGGCGCCAAAAATAGGCATCAACACCCAATAGAATCTAGTAGAGATTAAATGAAGAATGAAATTAAAACATAGCAAAAATCATAAATGAACACAAATTTTTTTAGTGGTTCGGCAATCTTGGCCTACGTCCACTTCATATTTTTATTGATCTTCCACTTGATTATGATTACAGGAATGTTTGGATCAGCCGGGATCCATTATTACAAAAGTGAAGAATAAAAATGGCAGAGCCTCGGCAGAGAAAGCAGGATTCGTTTTTTGGTGCCATGCCTACTATATTTATAAGGGAAGACATACACGGATCAGACTGAAATTTTGGTAGAAGGTTCGGGAGACCAAGACGAGGCTACCCAAAAATTTGCAGGCCCATCGGGGCCCACAATAGGGATCGGTATTGATCCCTATTAATGCATCCAAATGGGCTGTGATCCCTATGAGGGATGCCACATGGTGTTATCTACTTGCTCCCCAAATTTCGTGCAATTCCGACTTATGGTTTGTGAGATATCGCATTTTCCATGAAGTAGTGTTGCTTGAATTCTGATTTCTGTCGATCCCTCCAAAGAGAGTTATGTCGATCTCTCCAACTTCCTCCAATTAGAATGAGATCTCTAGCGGGTGTTCCACATATTATGGTAAGCTTATACTCCAAGTTTCATGTTGATAGCATGTGTAGATTTTGAGTTATTGACCGATCATAGCTTCAAAATTGAGTTGTGGAATTGATACGATACGATCCATAGTGTTGAATACGGATCGTACATGATCCATCTTCGAGGAGTAGTGATCTTTCATGCTTCTGCTTCATATTATCATTTATGCTTGATTTTTAGACCCCATAATCATCGCTCTGGGCTACTGGCCTTACAGTAATACAGCAGATATAGTCGAGAAAATGTCGGATAACAACTGATATATACAATATAGTAATACAATGAAAATAATAATACTACGGTAGGTAATCATCCAGCTTCTCTCCATAAGCTCCAAAGTTTCCAAAGCTAAATTTTGAAATATACACGGGCTGACCCTGAGCATTATAAGAAAATAACATCCGGATCAGTCTGGTAAACCAGCATAAGAAACTCAAGAAATATGTAACAAGTAATAGTAACCATTGAGACCATACGAATTACCATAGCGATTTTTCCCTTAAATGAAACCAACCATCCGATCAGTGAATATATTAGTATAATAGATAATGTCTAGGGTGTAGAACATGTATCCTAAAATAGCTGTTGTGTGTACGACACTATAATAGTAGGTATATAATCAATACCGCTAAGGTTTTTAGCATAATGGATTTTTCTATGGAGATGCTTCCAGTAAACTAAAGTGAATCCCCATGACAAGGACCATAAACTACCTTCCGAGCGTCGTATATCTCTAGATAAAATATACCATAAGGTCAACACAACTGGCCCATCGCTAGAACATAAATTGAACTACGTGGAACCAAGTACCAATAACTCCCACTAGCATCATCTATAAGCATCTCTAGATAATGAAGTTGATATAACCTCAAAGGGTAGCTAAACCCGAGATTGTGGATCCCACTTTGTATTAAGTTATTTCCGATGTCGAGGTCACGTTCGGCATCTCTCACATGAGTATTTATCACTCGAACAGAACACGAATCCCCAAATAGATTCCATCATCTCCAACAGATCACGAATCACTACATGGATTTGAGCATCTTGAACAGATCTCGAATCTCCACATAGATTCTCGCACAAGCCTTCTGATGAATGCTAACGATGTCCTCTCTCTGAGAACACTCCTCAAGATAGACAGTCCCACACGATAGCATCATTTGAAATGTTGATGCTGACCTCTCCCATGGACTTAACCTTAGGATGGACAGTTCAACTCTACAACATTTCACTTCATAACCGCTTTTAGAATATGGATTGCGTATATGGTTTTGAAGTGGTTACGGGTTCGAGTCATCTCCTATAAGTACACTTTTCCCGCTTACCGGACGTTCCAAAACCAATCAATGAATTTTCGGTTAACTCAATTCCAGTTCTATCAGAAGTAAGCAAAAGCTAGAGACGTTTCGTACCAATGCTCCTCCCTGGGAGTTCTCATTGGTATCAAATCGTAAAGCTTATAGATACTTCCTAAGTTAATATTAGGCCAAGTTTGATAATCGACTAATCGAATACCTAATCAAAAACAATTGCTTATACAAATCAATATTCGTATACTTAGCTTGTTTCCAACATTCCAACTTAATTATTCCTCACCCAAGAGTAAAGACAAGTAAGTTAGAGTATTGGTTGCATCAAAGCCTTGCCTAGACACTTCATTCTTGAATCTCACAAATAGATAAGTCTACGTCGTCGGCTTTTAGTGTTAAGCGTAATATTAAGGATTTCCATAAACAAGTAAGAAATCAACACAATTAACACGTTTCCGACATTTTTTGACTTACTATTCCTCAATCAAGAGGGAAGCCGATAGTTTAGAGCTCTATTTCTCCATCCCTACTCGAACATCAATTTTAACTCTCATAAATAGGTAAGCCTACTTCGTCGGCTTTTATTATTAAGCATAGTTAATTACTTTTCAAATAAATAATTAAACAATTAACCATTAGGCCATTAAGCAATTCTAACCCTTTCCTAAACCTTCTGTTTATACTTTTAAAACCTTTTTAAAATGATATATAAGTATAGTAATTTATTTACCAAAACTTGATATGTAAATGAACAAGTCAAAAGATATTTTACTACATAAGATATAAAATAGTCAACGTATTTCTAAAAACTATAGTTGAAAATGCTTTATAATACAAATAATAGGTTTTAAAACAATTATCCAAAATATTACTTAAAAATAACAAATTTATAATTTCCTTAAAAACTTGAAAAAACAAAATTTTATTATAAAATCCTCTTCTTTAAAAGTTCACAACTAATTCTTAAAAATTCATAAATATCAAAAACCACTTTTTAAATGCTCTAATATGAGTGAGTAAACACTTGTGAAAAAAATGAAACAAAATACTTAAATTTAAATATCTATTAGAACCATTAAAGTCCAAAAATCAAGGCTAAACGGGGCAGTTTTACACAAGTGAAGTTTTGGTCACTTTTTGAGGTGTTACTTAATCTTTTACTATCCAAAATTTTTATGGCAACAAACATACATATAAAGCATTATAAATATGGTGAGAAACCCCTAAGGATCTCTCTACAAAGTTCCATAGAAATTTCCAAAAATAACGCAATTTCTAAGTGCATTTATAGCAACTATCACTATGAGTGCACTTTCAAATCTGAGCCTGATCTAAACCAAAGTCCATTTAAGGTCTAGTAATAAGTAATACAAGTCTTCTTAAGTCCATTCCAAGTCCATAGACATGGATCACATATGCGTCTTGTTTTCAAAACAAGAATCAAACCAATGTTTTCAACAATGCCAATAACAATTCAACAACTTAAACACAATCAAAACACAACGTATATATGTTATATTTTCCACTCAAAGAGGTGTGTTAACTTACATTTGACCTATCAACAACCAAGATTAAATCACCCAAGCCAAACCTCCACCTTGCAACACCATTTCCTTCCTTCCTTTCCATGCTTTCACTTGCCACTGGCCCAAAATGGACCCTCAAAGCTCATAGCCTTCTAGGATAGGAGGAGTATGGCTTGTTTTCTTCAACTACTAACTAGGTGGAAGGTTTTATAATATTTCCTCAAGTCTTCACTCCAAATTTGAGTTTATTTGGATTTGATTTGCAAACATTTTGCTTTAGGAATTTAGAGAGAAAAAAGAAGAAGACATGGATTTATGATAACTTTTTCTTTGTGAATCTGTGAATAATATACCAGGGTGTGCCTCTCCTTATATAGGCTAATGAATGGTGCACTTTAAACTTACCTTCATCCCCCCCCACAACCATGCTTAGGAAGACTCACCTCCCATCACTTCTCCTTTATGCTAATTACACTTATACCCTTAACATGATAATATCTCTTATCCAAATGGAAGCTTCTAGAATGTTCCATGCTTTATGAAGAGAGGTGTGTGTTAATTAGTTGCTAATGTGTTCAGTTAATCATTAGACAAGTGCATAAGAGTTCGAACAACTTATATCGATTGAAAAGTTATTTACCGACAAATCGATTTTTGGTCACATTATCAATTTTTCTTTGAAGAATATATTTTTGCATACAATTTTCAAAAAAAAAATCTTATCATGATTCATTAATCAAAAAATGTTTAACAAAGTTATAAAGTCATATTTATAATACTTGACTATAGTTCAAAATGTTTTAATATTCAAAGACTAAGTGTTCGAATTTCAAGGTTACTACACTACATTTTTCTCAACTAGTTTAATACGAGATTTGACCTTTTTAAGGTATTCATTGAAACTAATATTATTATCTTTATTCTTTATTATAATTAGAGTTTTAAATCCAATTAAAACAAAACAAAACAATTTTATATATATTAAATTATCTATTGAAGTATTTATATTATTAAAAACCATTTGATTCCTTTCAAACCATATAAAATAACATATAATAATAAAAATAGTATTTATTACTAATTTATGAAATACATTATAATAAAACCTAAGCCTACTTCAAAATAATTCACAATTAATATAATTATTAGTTGTATTAAAGTAAAAAATATTAAGACAATTTATAAGAATATAATTAGTGATATGACATTCAAAATATAATTGCGAAATATTTTCCACTCTCATATTATAGAAAAAACATTTATTATCAATAACTATATTTTGTTTTTTAATAGTTCTATATTATTACATTTTCCATGTATAATTAACCACATATGTACTTTAGCTTTGGGTGGATTATTAACTTTCGATATATATTTAAATATATTCGACTTTGTACCCAAAAAATTAAGAAATTTATAAAAAAGAGTGCATTGTATAAATTTTATTATTATCCCAACACCATATTTTAATGTCATTTCTATTATTAAGTTGTATAATTCTAATTTAGCACAAAGTAAGGCAAACTTAGATAACGTATTTTCGATTATAGTACGATTAAAACTAAATTCTCATGGAAAGTTTTAGTTTGGTCTATATATTTCTGAAATCAATACATTTTTAAAATTACAAATTTCATAAAGTTCATTAAATTCTACCTTAAGGAGAATTGCTGATATCCAAATATCATGCCAAAAGGGGGTATTATTCCCCGAATGTACCACATTATTAATTCCTAATTTATAAATATCATAATTTTGTATTATCGATTTTCAAAAATAAGAAATGTTATTTATAATATTAGTAGAATTATGTTGTAGATTATATGTATTGTTATACCATTGATTCGATATTATTTCTTTCCAAATTAAATTTTCATTATTATCATTAAATTTACAAATCTATTTTCCTAATAAAGATGTGTTTAAATTATGTAAATTTATAACACATAACCCTCCCACACCTTTTGATTTGTATACTATTTCCCAATTAACTAAACATTTTGAACTATTATTACGATTATCACCGCTCTATAATAAATTTCTCCTAAATTTATCTATTTTATTGATTGCCCATTATAGGAAAAGATAAAATTACATGCAGTATATAGGTAATACTGAAAAAACTGAGTTAATAAGGACTATTCTACCCATCCTTGATAAAAATATACCGTTCCATTTTGTTAATTTTATCTATTATTATAAACCAGTCATCATATTTGAGTTTACTTGGTCTTATTAAAATCCTAAATATTCTATGGGAAATTTCATAATTTTACAATTTAATGTACAAGCGACTTTATTCTCTATTTTATTTATATCATTCAAAACTAACACGGAACTCTCTTTAACCCAGAGAGAAACTTAAAACTATATAATATAAACTTAAATGCTATAATATGTCTAGGTGAGTGGGATGTAAAGAGCAAGGTATCATTCGCAAACTGAAGAATGGAAATGTCATTGCTCATAATTTCATTTCTAACATTTATTAAAATCTCATTATGTAACGACCCAGAATTTTGGTTATTTGAAATTGGAATATTTAATTGATTTTAAACATTTGAAAATTTATTTTATAGATTTATTAACTTGAATTTCAAATATAATGGTTTATTAGATAATTTAATTGTTAAATTTAATAATTGAAATTATGTAAATAATTGAATCTTGAATTTCTAAGTTAGATAAAAATAATTTTAAAGGCTTATTAAATTTCTATTGAGAAGAATGAACGTAACAAAACTTTTAAATTAGATTTAAAAGTGATTTAACTGATTTTAGAAATATCTCGTTTTAATTAACATATAAAAATAGCCTTCCGGGGCACCGTCTCGGATTTTGACGAAACCAATGTCATTGAATCCATAATAGTGTATTATTATAGGATTTCAAATTTCATAGCGATTTGGATTTACCGTTTGGTCGTACAGGATAGCAACGCATTGAATTTAATATCAGAAATTTAATATTTTAATTGGGTTCAAAAAGCTATCTTCTTCATATAATTGAATTAAGCCTCAAAATTTGTTCCATTGCATTCGGAATAGGGGTATAACATTAGAAACGGCAGGCGGCACGCCTCGATCAGGGTTCGGAATAAATATCTAGATATTTTGGAATTTAAAATATATATATTATCACATCAGTCCACAAACTTACCATCAGCCGCACCTATCAGCCGCCCTATAGATCGTACTCGCCTCTTCCTTTTAAAAACGCGTCCACCTTCTTCTTCTTTGTTTCACGCAAAAGAAAAGAAAATATATATATATATATATATATATAGAAACGAACGATCGAGACAGCCCGAAGCATTTTTAGGCCTCGACCCCAACTAGAGAAGTGTTCGTCTCGACAAGACAAATAAGGAAATCAACGGTCATGATTGGATTTGAGGACACGTAGTGGCCGAAATCTCACCGTGACAGTCGGATCATGGGTAGGAAAATCCAGCGCCCTTGATCATCGATAGGCGATGGGACCAAAAGGAGAGTTGAAGAGGTTGGCGAGGGCTGTTGACTGGTGGAGTTTGGTATCGATTGGTTGATCATGGCAGTAGATATTTACAGATGAACTGGGACGTGTCTTTGGGTTTGTGCTCGGTGCTCCGGCGGTGTTGGGCGATTGTGGTCGGTGGCGTTTGGCAGCTTGAGGGATGGGCTATCGGCGACGATGATATAGTGAAGTCCGGTCGACTCTGGTGTCATGCGACAGTCGATAGGGCGGAGGGTGGAAGGTTCGATCGTGTTGGGAGGGAACGATGAGTAAAAACACGTGATTGCTATGATGACTTGGCTGGATTGTTATTAAGGTTAATTTAATTGTTAATTAGATTATTAAAATTTCAAATGTTTAATTATCTGTATTTTATTCATACGAGGTCGGATTCGAGTAAGGTCGGTTGGATTCGTATTGACGAAATCTTCAACATGGAATTGGATTGACTGAATTTAGAGGTTTCAAAATTTTTAGCTAAATTCGAATGGTAATAAAAGAAATGTAAGCGACAACTGGAATCAAGGTGAGTTTATCTCACCTTTTTGGATAAATAGTTTGATTTATAGTTGATAAAAATTACTGAATGACTGTTTGGATGGATTGATAAATTATTATTATCAGTTGGATGTTATATTTTATATATTAGTAGTTGGATATATTTCATGCTGTTGGAGCGGATGAGACCCTCTGCGCCCGCATAATAGCGGATGACACTATATTACCGCGATATCCCGCCTCGAAGCGGGATTGGTATTTTATGTTATATAACATCTGTGGATGCAGGAAAACAGGTTGGAGGGATCGAACTGGATTCCTCAAAAATATATTGATTGTTTCATATATATATATATATATAGTGATACATGATGTGATTGATTAATCTGTTATGGATTTATGTGTGATTTGATATATTGGATGCTATAATAGCATTTGCCCTAATTTTGTATTTTAAATACCATAAATAATATTTTTGAATCTTAAAAAAAAGAAATTCAAAGGTGATTTTTGGAAATAAAAATATTTATATGGAAATTGGAATATTGAATAAGGAATGGTTTGGATTAAATAAAAGATTTGATTTTGGAAATATACTTAACTATTTCGTAAGAAGTTTTCAAAGATAAATATATTTTTGAAACTTATATATATATACAAGGAAATTGAAAATAAGGGATTTTAATAATATTCCTTAAATTATAATTAGAAGTTGAAATCGAGTTTCTAAAGGGATTTGGAATATAATTGGGTTTATTGAAAAGAGATTTCCAAACAGGATTTAAATAGAAATTGAATTAAATGGGCTTTTGAAATATGGATCTGTTATTAATAGATAAAACAAGAATGAGTTATGAATTTATAATCGATATTTATAAATGAAGTGAAATAATTTAAATGGATAAAATTTGGGAGGATATGTCGCAGTATGAATTTTAAATGAGGATCCTCAAAATAGGAAGAGGAAGTCGTAATCAAGATTTTGAATGAATTTGGATTATAATTGGAACTTGTTAAGGAATAGATTTCCAAATGGAATCTTGAATAGAAATCGATTTATAAATGAAGCTATTTAATATAAATATGTTGTTAACACAGAAAAACTGGAAATGGGATTATGAAATTTATAAACAATGTTTATAAATAAAGTGAAATGATTATCATTTGGTAAATTGAAAATATAAATTCACAGTGAGAATTTATAATGAGATATGGTAATCGGTTTAGAAAGAAATAGTGGATTCTATTTTGAAATAGTTATGGAAATTGGAAATGTGATTCGATTTGTGATAAATCGAGGGAGATTTATAAGTATAAAATTGGGTATGTTGAATTTTAAAAATGGTTTTTCACAAGAAGTTAAGATTTGTTTAGAAAAGTATTTTTATTTATTAAATTATGTAGTTTTAAAACTATTAATTAGATTTAAAATATTTCAGAAAGTTAGTTATTTAAATATTTAACTTTGTTGAAATGAATTCTAAGTTTACAAACAAGTTTTGTAAATCGATTAGAATTTTATAAATGAATTGGAATTAGTTATTGACATTGATTTTAAAAAGTGTTTTTATATTTTAAATAATTATTTAACCATGTTTTTGAAATTTATTATTATATATATAGTTTAAAAGCAAGTGATTGAAATTTATTTATAAATGCTCTCGGGATTTGTGAACTGGGTTTTATTTAATGGATGCGATTTTATAACAGAAAATCTTATAAATGGAATTCGGGAACTTAGAAAATTTGAAAAAGGAAATTTCCAAATTGTTTGGATATGGGAAGCTCGAAAATGAATCTAAATTCATTAAAGAGGTTATAAATTGTTAGTTGGATTATAAATAAGTATAATCGATAATTTTTAGAAATTGTAAAGGAAATTAATAAAAAATTCCGGAGATTTATGAGATAAGTATGGATATTAGAAATTATTTTGGGAAATAAACTTATAATATTTTCCCTAAGTATTGGGATTAAAGGGTTGGAGATATTTTTGCGACAAAATGGTTTATATAGAAACGTTGTTCTAAGAAATGTACTACAAAATTGGAAATTTGAAATATTTCTAAGTGATATGGTTTGAAAATATCCTGTTATGGATATAAGTATTGGAATTTTTTTCCAAATATTGAACTATTGGAAGAGATTTGAATATATATCTCTGTAAAGATATTTTTAAAATAAATGTTTTTGGAAATTTATAATATGGGCCTAGTGACTGTTTATGTGTGTAATTTGATAGTTAAATAACGGATTATCAAATCTTGCCAAATTCGTTAATCGTTTCGAAGAGACGGGGATCAGGTTTAATTATCCAAAAACCACTTCGATCTGATTTGTGCGTTACGAATTGTGATATTGTGAAGACAATGAAGATGGTGATTTTGGAGATTCGGTTTGTTCAGACCCAGAACAACTTGTATGGATGAATGCTATCAGCACATTGTCATTGGAGGGCAATGGGTATTCTATGTGTAAATTTCTTGAAAGGTAATCGTAGTCTCAAGCCTCATCAACCAGGAAATGGCTAAAACAGGGCATGCAGCAGGGCTAAGTGGGTCGCTCCCATTAGGGTATGTCATCATCTTTCTAGATTACCCTATATTTATGGATTTGGTTGTGCATGAGAGATCTCGATTATGGTTGGAGACCGGGATGATGACATATTCGGTACTACTAGTCAAGTGGTAGGCTGATTCTATGTGGCAGGGTACAAGATGTTCTTGTCAGACCCGGGTGCATTGATCTAGAAATTTACCCATCGGGGGTAGTTCCTTACCTGGTCATAGTATGGAATCCATTCTCCAATACGTGCCGTACAGATTTGATTGTGCCTAACTATGTTGAAATGTGAGATGCAAGCATTTCAGCTATTTTATAGTTTATTTTTCTATAGACACTATTATAATATCAGATGATTTTGATATAAAATATTTTGGTTATCGTAAGGTAAAAACCTGTCGTATTTATGTGTGGCGTGGTCTTATGAGATACCTTGTTTCTAAAGGATTTTGATAACATTAATAATTCAAATTGAGTGTGTATTCTCACGCTGGTTTTCCAGATTGACTCGGGTGTTATTTTATTATAATGCTCGGGTCAGACCGAGTATATTACAGATTAGTTTTGAATGCCTGGAGCTTCAAGTGACGAGTTGGAGGCCAGAGACGTATTCACGTAGATGGTTATATTTTCCACTGTATTCATTGGTGTGTTATCAGCAATTGTGAGGACTGACTCTTATAACTGTCCAGGCTGAAATAGGTTAGTATACTCTGATTGATGTCTGTTTATATAGATACATTACAATTTTATTTTGTGTAAAAATTTATAGTATATTATAGATTATTCATTCCGCTGTGAGATTCTATGTTATTTAGTTCTCTTCTTATCTTCTTTCTTCTTCTTCACCCCTAACAATCGGGTTTCCAGCATTCTATTACTCGGCATGTAATATAGTGGACGTATTGATGTCGATATTCGAGGGTCGAAAATCTGGTTCGTTACACATTACTAGTGGCTGATTTGATAATCTTATCAAAAACATCTGTAGCTAAATTAAAGAAAAGAGTTGATAATGGATCACTCTGCCTTATTCCATATTTCGATTAAATTTTACTTCTTAATATACC
Organism: Allium fistulosum; assembly: GCA_030737815.1. NCBI lineage: Eukaryota > Viridiplantae > Streptophyta > Magnoliopsida > Asparagales > Amaryllidaceae > Allium > Allium fistulosum. Next base: position 97,048,347 of record CM060906.1, on the reverse strand, counting down.
ATTAACCATAATACTTGAATTTCTAGTTTTAAGTAAAGACATAATTTAGTCCAGTCATCTAATACTGAAACCCCTAGCATATAATAAATCCTTAAGAAAATCTCAGTCAATTCATCAAAAGCTTTTGCAAAGTCATCTGCATCCACTTTCTTTTGTAATGATTTTTAATTGATTTTGAAAGAACAATTTAATAATGAAATAAGCATGAAATCTTTTAACTCATCTGCAACCACTATTTTTGTAATAAGATCGCATTAGCAAAATTAAATCAACATAATTGTAATGAACCTCCATAAAATTCATTAAACATATTATTAAATCATATTTTAAAGCACACTAAAAAATTTCATAAAATAATATATAAAGCCCATCAGGGCCAGGTGATTTATCATTTGGCATATATTTTTTATAGCTCTCAAAATTTTCTCTTTCGTAAATGGAAAATCCAGTCCATCTAAGTCAATCCTAGTGTCGTTGGGATATAAATCATCCTAATTAGTTCTAATTCTATGTTCATTTTTACTTCCAACAATTTCTTTATAATAGTTAGTAAATGTCTCATTTAATTTTTTTTGATCAAAGACCTCAACATTATTAATTAAATAGAGTTAATGGTATTACTACGTTTTCTACCTTTTGCTACATTATGAAAAGAATTAGCATTTATATTACCCTCCTCCATCCATTGAACCCTATATCCTTGTTTCCACATTACTTCTTCCTATGTTAGAATTTTACTTAATTCGTCTTTTAGGCTTAAAAGCATGTTTTTTTCTAAAATATTTAAATTTCTGAATTCTTCTATTTTATTTAGCTTTATAATTTCATTTAATAATTTATTCTTTTTAATTCTAATATTACCAAAACATCTTTGTTCCATTTCTTTAGAAATATTCTTAAATCTCTAATTTTACTTACAAATATTTTAGCTATATTGCCCAAAAATTTATAATTATACTTACTTAGAGCAAACCATTTATTTATAATTAATTTTGAAAAGTTATTTCTAACAACCAACAAATTTTCAAATATAAATATTTTATTTCTATTATTTTGATTATTACAAGATAAAATAATTGGACAATGATCCGAGGAAATACTCGAAAGCCCAATCACTTTACAAACTGGATATTTATCTTCTACCTCATCAGTAATAAAAATCTATCTAAAAGAGCCACTAGTGGGTCATCCCTTTTATTCGACCAAATGAACCGTCTATTATTTAATTGAAGTTCAATTAAATTATTATTAATAATGAATTGATCAAATTCTACCATAGTAGAAAAATCTCTTTCTCTAGGGGTACATTCTCCTAGAAATCTAATGACATTAAAATCCCCACCTATTAGCCATGGACCTGGATAGAGTGATCTAAACTTCAGACATTCACTCCAAAGAACCCTACGATCCAATTTAGAATTCGGTCTGTAAACATTGGTAACATTTAGAAATGGGCTATCACTATAAGATCAGAAAAAGTTGAATGTATCGAATGAAATTTAACAATAGATTGTAAAAGTTTAACACGGTTTTTTTTCCAGCCCACCATTAATCCCTCAGAGCTACCCGTGGTAGGAAGAAGAACCCAATGACTAATATATGACAACCTAAACTCATATAAAATCTATAATCGGGATGTTCTATTTTGGTTTTTTTTAACAAAGCAATATCGATATTATTACCTTTGAAAAATGTCATAATTTTACTACATTTTCCTAGATCTTGTAAACCTCTAACGTTCCAACTAATTTATCTCATGGTCCAAGTAATCTAACCTGCTCTAATTTCCTACTTCTAAGATATTCAGTATCTAGTTGAACATCGTCAAATATAAAACCAGAATTACTAGTTAAATAGTGCATGTCACTGGAAGATAACGTACTCAAAGCATACGGACAATAACTACTACCTAAAATAAGATCCATACCCAAGCTAGAGTCCTAAGAAACTATAATGGTCGCTCTATGGATAAGAGCACTCCTCCTTACTGATTTAGAAGATCTAGAATCTAAATCAACATCTTGCACTGTGCTAGGGACACTGGATACTCTAGTGGTCACTCTACTAATATGAGCACTTGATAAAGTCAAAAACAGATATGAAGAAGAAAAGAAAATGATTCAAAAAAACTTATTCAGACCTAAGAATTACAAGGTATATATAGTTGCAAGAAATGAAACTGTGCACATGCACCAACAGTAAAACGTACATAGCCTATAATAGAAAGTACAAAGACTAATTTCTCTAACACTTCCCCTCAATTCAAACTCTCTTCTCTGTTGCCTTCTCCTTTTCTTCACTTGTTATATCTGATGCTTCTTCTACATTCAATTCTTGCCTCAACTTCACAAAGCGAGTGGATGACAGAGATTTAGTTAAAACATCTGCTTTCTGATACAAAGCTGGAATGTGATTAATACAAACGTTACCCTTAGTGACTTGTTCTCTCACAAAATAAAGATCTAATTTATATGCTTGGTTCTTGAGTGGAGAATTGGATTAGCTGCTATCAGAACAACACTTGAGTTATCACACCAAACAGTTGATGGCCATGTTGCATTGCCAATCACTTCAGATAACAATGACTTAAGCCACATGATTTCTGATACAACAGCAGCAACACTACGATATTCAGCTTCAGTAGATGATCTAGGTACTGTAGTTTGCTTTTTTGAACACCAAGATACCAGATTCTTACCAAAGTACACACAATAACCACTAACTGACCTTCTATCATCTCTATCGGCAGCCCAATCTGCATCAGCGAATGCACTAATTTTTAATGTATCACTGAAGTGTAGTTTCAGTCCATAGTCTATTGTTCCAGCCAAGTATCTAAGCACTCTCTTAATTGTTTTCCAATGTTCACTCAATGGATTAGCCATAAATTGACAAACCTTATTCACACTGAATGATATTTCAGGTCTTGTAATGGTGATATACTGCAAGCTCCAACTATACTTCTGTAGAGATGTGGATTGTCTATTGGATCACCAGAATTCTTGGATAGCTGTAGGTTTGTAGTCATGGGTGTGATGGATGCTTTAGCCTTGTCCATTCCGGCCCTTTTCAATACAGTTTGAATATAGTTAGTTTGACTTAGATGAAGCCCACCATCCTTAGTTCTTTTTACTTGTATACCCAGAAAGAAATTTAAATCACCCAGTTCCTTGAGCTTGAATTGATCATTCAAGTATTTTATTAAGTAATCTATCTGCTCTATGTTGCTTCCTGTTATGATAAAATCACCCGCGTAGACTAGAACATATATAATACTAGTACTGTCTTTTCTAATGAACAATGAATTATCAGACCTAGTTGGATTGAAGTTCTTGAGCTTTTCGAACCAAACTCTAGGGGCTTGTTTCAAACTGTATATTGCTTTATTCAATCTACAAACCATCTGCTGCTTGCTATTATCTTCAAATCCCTTGGGTTGTTCCATATACACCTCCTCTTCTAGCTCTCCATTTAAGAATGCATTATGTACATCTAGTTGCTTGACTGGCCACTTATTATGTAAGGCAATGGTGAGTATAACCCTTATTGTAGTGGGTTTTATTACAGGTGAGAAGGTCTCTTTGAAATCGAAGCCTGGTTGCTGTGTAAATCCTTTTGCCACAAGTCTAGCTTTATACTTGGCTATAGTACCATCTGCATTATACTTCAGTCTATAGGTCCATCTACATCCTATCACAGTTTTATTTCTTGGTAATGTCACCAATTTCCACGTATTATTATTCAGTAAAGCCTTGTATTCCTCTTCCATGGCCTTTCTCCAGTTAGCATTCTTTATAGCTTGCTCATAGCTTGTTGGTTCCAGTGATGAACACTGTATTGTGTATGCTTTTGGTTTGAAGATTCCACTTTTGCCTCTGGTGATCATGTGATGTCCTTTGGATTGTTCCATTGGTCTGGTTGTAATAGTCTCTCTTGGTTGAATACTGACTGAATTGTCTGATGTGTTTCCTGGCTGTGATGTTTGATGCCTATCATTTATGTTACTGTCTTCTTCTTCCATTTGATTCTGGATCCAGTTGTCTTCATCATCATTTGTACTTGTTTCTGGTATACTGGGTGTTGAATCTTTCTCTAACATCACCTCTGGTATAGTATGTACATCTTCACTAATTATAGGTAAAGGAACTGATAGCATGGATCTTTGTGCATTGATAACTTTCTTGGTACATTTCATCTGATTGTCAGCAAATGGGAATGTTCTTTCATTAAACATAACATGCCTGGACATGATAATTCTCCCATCTGTTGTCAAACTCTTATAGCCTTTTTGTCTTGATTCATAACCCAGAAATGTGCATGGAGAGGATTTGAAGTCAAGTTTATGAGTGTTGTAGGGTCTTAACATTGGGAAGCACAAGCACCCAAACACTTTTAGTCTTTTGTAATCAGGTTTGATACCATATAGAGCTTCATGTGGGCTGATATACTTTAGAACTTTAGTTGGTAGATTGTTAATTAAATATACCGCAGTTGAAAATGATTCAGGCTAGAACTTAAGAGGCAAAGACCCTTGTGCTAGAAGAGTTAACCCCATGTCTACAATGTGCCTATGCTTCTTCTCTACAATACCATTTTGTTGAGAGGTATGAGGGCATGTGTATCTATGAACTATTCCTTTTTGATTGAAGAATTCCTTTAATGGTTTGAACTCAGCTCCACCATCTGTTTGAAACACTTTCAATTTCTTATCAAACCGTCTTTCCACTTGAGTAATGAATTTCTTGACTGCCTCAGTTGTCTCTGATTTCAGTTTCAAGAAGTAAATCCATGTATGCCTCGAATATGCATCCACAAATGCAATGTAGTACTTGAATCCGTAATCAGAATTCAAAGGTGCAGGACCCCATAGATCACATTCAATAAGTTCAAGTGAACTATTATAGATTGTTTCTGACTGATTAAAAGGTAGCTTGTGGCACTTGCCAACTTGACACTGACTGCATAAATGTGGTTTGATATGATTTAAATGCAAAAGATTTTCTTTATTCAATACAACTTTCATTACATTTGCATTTGGATGTCCAAGCTTTTTATGCCATATATCATATTCATCATCTACATTGTTATTAACAGTACTATAGCATACCATATTATTGTGTCTTCCTTCATCAGATGGTTTGAGATTGAATTTGTAAAGCCCATCATGTAGTTCCCCCTGCAATAATGTGTTTCCTGTCGATTTATCCTTGACCAGACATATGTTTGGATGAAACTCAAAGAATACTTGATTATCAATTGCAAACTGTGAAACACTAATCAAGTTCTTTTTAATTTGAGGAACCCTAAGTAGATTTCTTAACAGTAATGTTTTGTTTCTATGATCTGAGTTAAACTAAGCATTGCCAATGTGTGCGATATCAAGAGGTGTACCATTGCCCATATGTATAGAATTCTTACCTTTGTAGGCTGCTCCTCCAAGATTAAGGTTCTGAAGATTGTTTGTCATGTGATGAGTGGCTCCTGAGTCGAGAAACCAAGCTTCATCCTGTATATCCATGTCACAAGCTAGAGTGTTCTGATTCTCATTCTGATAAGTTGAATCCCTTGAGTTAAGTCTTGTTTCATTCCGGATTTGACTAAGATTAACACTGTAAGGAGAAGTCCTTGATGTGCCTTGATTTGGTGAAATCAGCTGATTGCCATTGTAGTTGGATTCAAATCTAAAGTAACATCTTACGGCTGTGTGGCCGATCTTCCCACATATCTGACATTTTGGTCGGTTATTGAAGAATCTTCCTCTTCCTCGACCTTGAGATCTTCCTCTTTCATACATAGTGTATCCTCTGGCTGGTTGGCTTTCATTATAGTTGTTAGTTGACAAATCAGATTTTGAGTTATGTTGAGTGTTCTTGTTCTTAGCATTAGCAGCATAGTTAATGGAGAATTCAGTTGTTGAATTATTTTTCTGCTCTAACCTTCCTTCATGAGCAAGAAGACAGGAACTAACATACTGAACAGATGGTGTGGATTCTTTTGAAGTTATAACTGCAACTATGGCTTCAAATTCGTCTCCTAATCCATTAAGAATGTGAAGAACATGTTCTGTTTTACTAACCTTATGCCTTGATGATTCCAAAAGATCGCAAAGATTCTTTATCTTGCTGAGATACTCTTTGACACTTACATTTTCCTTCCTAGCATTTTGCAGCTGTCTCTTATAGTTCATGATTCTTGCCGCTGCCTGTGAGTTAAAGTTTTGATGAATAGCACTCCAAACTTCGAGTGATGTTTTGCATCCAACAACAGATGAGAGGAGGCTAGGACTGATTGAGGACAATATCCAAGAACAGAGCAAGCTATCATGTCTGGTATATATCAGGAATTCAGTACTTGGAGTTGATAGACCATCTTGACTGGAAACAAATTGAGATGGAGGAGTAGTTACTGGATCTATGAATTTCTGAAGACCGTATCCCTTAATTGCCATTTCGATTTGAAATTTCCATAACAGAAAATTGTCCTCATCTAGGGTTACAGTTATCAGTTGAGTTTGAGGATTGATGATCGATTTCAGTGATTCTTCGAAAGTTTTTGATGTTTGATTGAGTGCGGTATCTCCAACGTTGGTTGAATCTGATCTTGAATTAGTATCATCGTCTCCTGCCATGATTTAGAGTGGGTGATTGGATCCGATTGGGGATAAATGGATCTGAATACTGAAGTGAGATCGATGATGATGAATGTGATAATCAGATCTCAGATCTGGATCTTTGATTGTCGTTGGGCATTAGTGCTCTGATACCATGATAAAGTTAAAAACAGATATGAAGAAGAAAAGAAAATGATTCAAAAACACTTATTCAGATCTGAGAATTACAAGGTATATATAGTTGCAAGAAATGAAACTGTGCACATGCACCAACAGTAAAACGTACATAGCCTATAATAGAAAGTACAAAGACTAATTTCTCTAACAGCACTCCTCCTATTTGACCTTAATGAACTCAAATCACCACCAACCTCACTATGAACATGCACTGGAATCTGATCATTGTGTGCCAAAACCTGATCTCAGCATTTCATGTCAGTATCTTCAAAAGGCAATCCTCTGGACATCCAAATTCATCTGATCAAAACAGCCAGCTCTTTGATTTTTTAGTGGACACCTTTGACACTGATTATCAGCCATATTTTGGTTTTCAAGTGACAGGAGTACTTGATTTTTATTTTCCGTCCTATTGTATTTATCAGCATGTACTTCAAGCAAAAATTCTAAAACAATGGCTTTATGACACTATTGTGCATAAGCGGTTGTATATGTACTGATGTATGCATGAACTGGAACAGTGCATGTACATGTACTGCGTCGGCAATATTTCAGACTATTCACGTTAACGTGTTTCATTCCTTCTCTTTTCTAACTACTATGTTTAACAATTTGTAAAATATCTCCAACCTCCTATCTCATATCTAAAATACTATGCGGTGCAATCTGATCTACAACTTCATCCGAATCCACTTCTCTATCAGAGACCACATCCATACCATGAACCATCTCTACCTGCTCCAAGCCATAATTACCCTGTTCTGGAAACATTCCATCCACCACTGCAACAGTTAATTAGGTTTGGAATCACTATTAAATCATCAACTGTAATTCCATGCATGCCAATGTACACCATACTTATATATAAACATGCATTACTTTTTTGGCTAAAATATTTCATGACATGCGCATTATATAAGCTATCTCCAACCTCATGTATCATAACTTGATATGAATTCAATCTATCTACTGCAGTAACCACAAATGAATAAAGTTCCATTGCTAAATCAGAAGTAGCAGTTTTTCCTTGAATGCCAATGTATATATATTGAACTTTGAATATACTTGATGAAATTGTAATTAATATGAAATAGAAAGATTATGAGAAGCAGGAAAGTATGATAAAATGTATCAGAATTTTTATTATGACACTTCAATACAATGATGTATAGCAATACACGTATTTATAATAGAATACAGTTTGTTTGGGCTGGTTACATAATGAAGCCCAGAAGCCCAAATGGTCAGAAGTATTATATTGAACGATAGTGAGACAACACATACTTCTAACTCTCCCCTTCAGTTCCATCTAGGGTTTCCTTCTCTCGTCCCCATTTCTGTGCCGCCATCTTCAATTCTTAGATCCCTCTTTAATCGGCTAAAATTTTTTGACGAGAGGGGTTTTGTTAGGATATCTGCTCTCTGAAACTGAGCTGGTACGTGATTGACCTTCAGTTTCCCTTCTAGCACTTTTTCACGAACGAAGTGTAGATCTATCTCGATATGCTTCGTTCGTGTGTGCTGAACTGGGTTCGACGAAAGAGATACCGAGCTTAAGTTGTCGCACCAGATAATGGGAGTATTTGTGAGCTTGAATCTGATTTCAGAGAGAAGGGATGTGATCCAGACGATCTCGGCAGTAGTGTTGGCAATAGCTCTGTATTCTGCTTCAGTACTGGAGCGAGAGGTAGTAGCCTGCTTCTTTGAGCTCCAAGAGATAGGGTTACAACCGAGATAGATGCAGAATCCTGTAGTCGATCTTCTGTCGTCTGGATCTGAGGCCCAGTCTGCATCACTGTAAGCTTGTATGTTCAACTCCTTTTCATTGTTGAGATGTAGACCATGATTCATAGTTCCTCTCAGGTATCGTAATATTCGCTTTACAGCTTTCCAGTGATGACTAAGTGGTTTGTGCATGAATTAACATACTTTGTTTACACTATAGCTTAGATCAGGTCTGGTAATAGAGATGTATTGTAGTGCTCCTACAATACTTCTGTATTGTTTTTCGTTTGTTATGTTTTCTCCTGAGTTTTTAGATAGTCTGAGACCACTTATCACAGGAGTTGGAAGTTGTTTCGCCTGATCCATGTTTGTTCTTTTTAGTAGGTCCTGAATATATCCCTTCTGACATAGAAACATCTCTGAGTTTGTTTTTCTGATGACTTCAACACCAAGAAAATAATGTAAGTCACCTAAGTCTTTTATAGAGAACATTTTATCAAGATGGTTGATTATCTGGTTTATTGTCTGAGTATCATTACCAGTGACAATGATGTCATCTACATATACCAGAATGTAGGTGATTTTTTCTTGATTGAATTGCACATATAGGGAGTTGTCAGACCTTGTTGGATTGAACCCCAAATTTATTAGAGTAGACTTAAGTTTCTCATTCCAAACACGTGGGGCTTGTTTTAGTCCATAAATGGCCTTGTGAAGCTTGCATACTAGATTGGCATTATTGTCCTCTTTGTAGCCCTCTGGTTGATCCATGTAAACATTCTCTTTCAGATCTCCATTAAGAAATGCATTATTTACATCTAATTGTCTGATTTTCCATCCTCTGTGAAGAGCTATGGTTAAGATAATTCTTATAGTGGTTGGTTTGACCACTGGGGAGAATGTTTCATTAAAGTCGAACCCATACTGTTGGTTGTATCCCTTAGCTACCAGCCTTGCTTTAAATTTTGCAATACTACCATCTGGATTTCTCTTGACTTTGTAGGTCCACTTGCATCCCACTATATTGATGTCTTTTGGTGGAGGTACAAGGCTCCATGTCTTATTTTTGATAAGGGCCTCATATTCATTGTCCATTGCTTGCTTCCAGTTGTTATTTGTAATGGCTTCATTGTAGTTTCTTGGCTCAGATGTATCAAGTTGCACATTGTATGTCTTTGGTTTGAATATTCCACTTTTAGATCTTGTGATCATGTGATGTTTTGGTATCTCAGGTGGTGGCTCTTGAATATGAGTGCTCTCATCAGTTTGTTGATGCATTGATGGAGGTGATGCTCCTTGATCTGAATTGACATTACTTGCATTGTGGAAGGAGCTGGAAGGTTCTGATGAATCCTGACCTGATCCAGTGTCACTTCTGGATATAGTGTGTTGAGGTTCCTGATCTTCCTGCACACTTCCACCAGAGTTGTTCCATTCAGCAACAGTGGGTATAGAAGGTATTGAATAGTTGTCTTTACTGTGGACCTTCTTGGTTGTTTTTATATTTGAATCTGCAAAAGGAAAAGTAGTTTCATTAAATACCACATGTCTGGACACATAGATCCTACCATCGTTGCTTAAGCATCTGTATCCTTTTTGATTACTTCCATACCCTATGAAGGTGCATGCGGTAGACCTGAGACTTAACTTGTGTTTGTTATATGGTCTGAGACAGGGAAAACATAAGCAGCCAAAGGTCTTTAGACTTGTGTAATCTGGTTTTACCCCAAACAATACTTCTATGGGAATTAGATGCTTAAGAACTTTAGTAGGGAGTCTGTTAATTAGATATACACCAGTGTTAAAGGCTTCTGGCCAGAATTTCATAGGTAATGAGGCCTGAGCCAATAAGGTTAGACCAGTTTCAACTATATGTCTATGTTTCCTTTCTACAATTCCATTTTGCTCAGATGTGTGTGGGCAAGTTGTTCTATGAATGATGCCTTTTTTCTGAAAGAATTCTTTCAGTGGCTTATATTCACTCCCACCATCTGTTTGTATGATTTTGACATCATTACCCAATTGTTTCTCTATTTGGGTTATGAACTGTATTACAGTTTGTTGTGTCTCTGATTTTGACTTTAAGAAATATATCCAGGTATATCTAGAAAACAAGTCAACAAATGATATGTAGTACCTGTAGCCAAAGTCTGAATTTATAGGGGCTGGACCCCATAAGTCAGTAGAGATGACCTGTAGTGGCTTGTTTATAACAGTTGTAGAATCTGTAAATGGTAATTTGTGGCTCTTGCCTAGTTGGCAATGTGTACATATAAAAGGCATAGAAACATCAACAGAGATATTATTACTCAGAAGTACTTGTTTCACAGTGTTAACATTTGGATGACCTAGTTTATAGTGCCAATGAGTAAAAACATCTTGATTACTTATAACATGAGATTCTATATTATTACAATGCATATTTCTAGAACTGCTCTTTCTTGTATCACCAAAGTTGAATTTGTATAATCCCTTGTCCAGTTTACCCTATAATAATATGTTCTGACTTAGTAAGTCCTTAACTAGACAGAATTTGGGGTGAAACTCAAAATACACATTATTATCATTGGCAAATTGAGATACACTCAATAGATTTTTCTTGATTTTTGGTACTCTTAATAGATTGTTAAGGTAAAGAGTTCTTTTACCTGGAACTCTGCTGGTTCCAACATGTGTGATTTTTAGAGCTTCACCATTTCCCATGAGAATAGAGTGCATACCTGTGTATTCTTTGTTGCCGAGGTTGAGATTCTGCAAGTTGTTTGTAAGGTGATTTATTGCACCTGGGTCAGGATACCAGTCTTCTTCAGTTATTTCTTCAGACCTGGTAAGTCTTTCTGAATTTGAGTTCTGAGCTCTTGAGTTTTCTGCATGATTGCCTTGTCTTTGATCAATATGAGCAACATTTGCACATGAGTTTTGGTTTCTCTGATTTTGCTGATTTTGTTGATTAGGGTACTGGTCAGTGTTGAGTCTGAAGTAGCATTGCCTGGCAGTATGTCCTGGTCTTTCACAGATCTGACATCTTGCTCTGTTGTTGTTCCATCTTCCATTTCTTCCTCTACCCCTCTAAGCAGTGTTGCTCCTCTGAATGAAGTTGTCTTGTCTAGTGTTCTGACTATCTTGTTTCCTCCCTGGATTTTTATTTCTTGAATTTGAGGCATAATTGAGGGATAAATCTGTGTTCATTTCTTTTCTCTGTTCAATTCTTCCTTCATGAGCAAGAAGAGTTGAATTGACATACTGCATGTCAGGTAGTTCATGTTGAGATGAAATGATTGCTACCACAGATTCATATTCACTATCCAATCCATTCAAGATGGTTAGAATTTGCTCTGTTTCTGATGCTTTGTGTCCAGCTGTGGCAAGAATGTCATAGTATGATTTAGCTTTAGTCAGATATTCTCTTATTGACATATTTTCTTTCTTGAGATTCTGTAATTGTCTTTTGTAATACATGATTCTTGCAGCAGATTGAGTATTGAAATTTTGTTGTATTGCAGACCATATTTCGAATGATGTCTTGCATCCAACAATTTGTGACATTAGATTTGAACTGATGGATGAAAGGAGCCATGCTGCCAGTAGACTGTCTTGTCTCTGGTGATTGATGAACTCTTTGTTGGTGACCCTTTCTCCTGTGCTGTCAGTTACCATCATTGCTGGTACAGTTGACGTACCATAGAGAAAATCTTCCAAACCATATCCTCTTATACTAGTTTCAACCTGATACTTCCATAGTATGAAGTTGTTTTCATCAAGAGTTGTTGTTACTAAACTGTTCTTTGGTTTTATGATCTTGCAGGAACTAGATCCAGTATTTGATGAATCTTGGTTTCTTGATCTTGACCCTTCCTGATTCTTTATTCCATTGGTTGCAGATGATCCAGAATCGTCATTTCCTGCCATGGTGGATTACAGGGAAGCGCAGTTGAGATTATCAGAAGTTCTTGATTTGATGGTGCAGCCAATGTTCTTGATTCAAGAATTTTGGCGAGGCACTTTCACAGTGGGATCTTGATGAGGGAATGTAGGAGCTTTATCCCTTAGATGATGAGATAGCAATATTCTGAGAGCAACCAGGATGGTGGATGATGACAGTGCTCTGACACCTCCTTGGATGGCTCAGTGATGATGCAAGAGTCTCTGATGGGGATCACTGTCATGAGACAGATTTTGATTGCTCTGATACCATATTGAACTTTGAATATACTTGATGAAATTGTAATTAATATGAAATAGAAAGATTATGAGAAGCAGGAAAGTATGATAAAATGTATCAGAATTTTTATTATGACACTTCAATACAATGATGTATAGCAATACACGTATTTATAATAGAATACAGTTTGTTTGGGCTGGTTACATAATGAAGCCCAGAAGCCCAAATGGTCAGAAGTATTATATTGAACGATAGTGAGACAACACATACTTCTAACTATATATCTTTGCGCACCATCATGCTTAAGCATTTACATGTGCTACTAGAACCATTGCAATCCAAACTCCCCACACATTCCACCATCTTTCCGGTCTCTGACAGTTTTTCCTTCTCCTCCTTGTCAGTTATACGTACTTAAACATTTGGCAAAAACATCTCCCTTATCGTAAAGAGTATTATTCATATTACTGCATTCGTCCACATACCCATTCAGACCAACATGATCCATTTCAGATAACATTTCTGATGTATACGAATCAAAATGCCATAGCATTTTATCAAAGAGATCATTAATTTCCCTCTTCCCATATCTCTGAATTACCAGCAAACCCATCCATAAAGATTCTCTTCAGATTCAAGAATTCCAACATGAAATAGAACCCATGATCTCTTTTGCTCCGTGGTTTTAGCAACGGTGGATTAGAATAAAAAACACAGCTCTTCCTTTTATGCCCAAATTTTCCACATTTGAAGCATCGTATGGCTTCATGACAGTTCTTAGCCATATGTTCTACTCCACCGCATCTAAAATTAATTGCTACCTCTTTCCTATAATCAATCCAATTTTTTCCTTTGTAAGAACGACGCGGAAGAGGAATTTTGGGGATTGAGTCACGAACGACTTGGGTATAAGAATGGCATTGGGGATGAGAATACTTTTTAGGATAAAAAGAAGATGAAAAAGGATACGTGAACGTGACTTTGTTAAAAGAAGACGAGTAACAAGAGGACCAGTCGTCATTTTTTTACTTCAAACAAGCTAAAACATTCTTTTTCTTATGTGATTACCATATGTTAAAGATGCACCGTGACATGTTTCAAAATAAAGTATCTTGTTCATGATATGTGTTCTCACAAGAGAACAGCGTTAAATATACTCCTAGTCCATGATAAGACTGAAGCTAAACCATGGGTACATATCTAATTTGGGTGGAAAAAGATCGTGTCCAGTGTGCCTAGATAGCATAGATTACTGTCACTAATAAATTGAAATAGCTTCCATTGCAATTGATGACAAACTTTCATACTGACCAAAATGTATGGTCCAAAAAATTGCTAGAGTGATTAAATTCAACCATCTAACTGTAAGTAGAGCTGACGATTCTTGATATAATCAATAACTTCGTCAGGAGTGAGATATTTTACAGTGACAAGTCTGGATTTTGAAAAGGAATTATGTTATATATATCCATGATATTGCAGTGAATATTCTTAAGATATTACACTGTAATAGGATTGTTATCACTGTAATAGGAATGTTATATATGCATGATATTACTGTAATAGTAGCAATGTGTGAATCATATGCATATTTTGTTGTTTCAAAAAAAATATTGCTGTCTATGGAGATTGTGCTATGGAAATTTGTGCTGACACTAATGTTGCTTGGGAATACACTAATTTTCCTTGAACAAGATACTTTACTTCACTTCTTTCATTTCCATCCCCTCCCCCACCGCAGGAAGACATGGTAGTAGTTGATTTGGCTCAAACATAATGTGTGGGGAAAGGAGCTAAATGATGAAGTTCCATTATTCCTCATATAGCTATTATTTGTATTAACTGTCTGTCAGACTTTAATTTATATTGTACTTCGAAAACATCGTATATTAACCAAGTATTTTTTGTGGTTGTTTTTCTAAAATGTATATTTTCAATACTTATATTTTAATCTCTTCCGCTATAAAATTTGAAAGTATAGAATGCCTTAGATTTTACCCTTATAATCTTAGTCTCTATAATGTTTTAAAAACCCGATAGCTCGTATCTTTTGGTATGACATGAGTTCGAAAATCACTCTAGACGTTGGATCAGTGTGTTCGGAAGTGCGGGTTGTCACATGTGGTGTCAAAACTTAGATTAAAGGTTTCTTAGGAGTTAGGTACGTATTGAACGAACGTACTTAAATATTTTGAAAAAAAAAAGAGTTTCTCAGAAAGGTTATCAAAATGTTAAAAAAAATAGATTTGTAAAAAAATAATATGGATACATAAAAAGCTTTTTAAAGGTTTTATATATGAAAAACGCTATTACTTATTATTGCCAGTACTATCTGCGAGAAAGTTGCTAATAATTCCTAATCATAAATAGTGAGAATGTGCAATTTTGATGGGAATGGCTTTAGTGAGGCAGCTAAGGTTCCGAGCGTGAACATCCTTATATGGCTCCATCGGTATCTACAAGCAAGGAGATAAGCTAAATCTAATCTGACCAAGGAAGCATATTTGTAAATTTCTAATATGTATATTCATTAGTGTTGGAAATGTGTTTGTTTATGAAGTGAATTTATTAAAAAAATTAAATAAAAAACAGGTTAATGGTAATTTATTTATGAACCATTATTATAATTGAGCCGTTGCAAGTTTATAATACTAATATATTTATGAATCATTAATATAATTGAGCCGTTACACTTGCACAACGGTAATATATTTATGTGACATTATTATTGAGCCGTTACAAAAGCTAATGGTATTACAGTATTATTTTAAATGAGAATAAATTAAAATCCATTAACATTCCATCACTTTAGTAACGTATACAATTTCCATTCTGCCAATTTAAATGATAGATAGACAGAAGAGAAATGGTAAGAATAACAGACATTTTTCTTTTTCTTCTTCTTTCAACAAAACTAAACACCTTGAGCAGTATTTCAGAGTGCAAATCAGAATCGACTTTGTCAGTGCAAACAAGTTGATATTTTTTCAGATTAGAGAGGTTGTTTTATCCTGGAGGCGGCGGCATTTATTTTCAGAACTGCTTTGTACCTTCGAGCAAAACGCTGAAACGTCTTCAAGAGAGTGACAATGTACACGACTTAGCTGAAGTTCATTGTTCCCAACAATTTGAAGATGTTCCAAACAACAATGACTTATGCTGCAACTATTGATGATGCTGCACCGACCTCAATGTTTCAGGTCCCCATGGTCGCTTCTGCACCTTTCAGATTCGAGGGCCTCCATTTCAAGCGCTGGAGGCAAAAGATGGATTTTTTTCTGACAATGAGGAAGGTGGTTGGTGTGCTCACAGTAGAAAAGCCGATAGTACCAAAGAAGCCCGCTGAAACCGATGCACAACAACTGCAGATCTGGCAGGAACAAAACCAAAAATTGCAGAATTGGACAGAGCAGGATTACCTTTACAAGAACTTCATACTCAATGGCCTGAGCGACAATCTCTACAACTACTACAATTCGGAGAAGACAGCCAAGGAAATCTGGGAGGCGTTGCAAAAGAAGTATGATACAGAAGAAGCTGGAGCAAAGAAATATGTCGTCAGCCGCTACCTCAAATTTCAGATGACGGACGACAGGTTAGTAGAGACCCAGTCTCATGAACTTCAGAAAATAGCTCATGAGATCATCTCTGAAGGTATGGTTATTGATGAACAATTCCAAGTTGTTGTTTTGATAGATAAACTACTCCCTAGTTGGAAGGATTTTAAGAATAATCTGAGACATAAAACTAAAGAATTTTCTTTGGAAAGCTTGATAACTTGCCTCTGTATGGAGGAGGAACCACATAATAAAGATATGAAGGAAGAAGTGCTTACTGTTACAGGCAACGCTAAGAAAGCTGCAGTTCTGAAACCAAATCCTAAAATTTTTAAGAATCAGAACCGCAAGCTTAGTTAGAACCGCAACAAACAGAAACCACTCCAAAAGAATGACTCTGGACAGTTGTTTCTTTGCTACAACTGTGGAAAAGCAGGTCATATGGCACGCAAGTGTAGGAACAGACCAGGCCCTGCACCGTAGGCTAACCTGACTGAGGAGCCTCTAACGGCTATGATTACTGATGAGATTCACCTTGTTGGGGGATCAGAGGGTTGGTGGGTAGATATTGGTGCTTCACACCATGTCTTCTATGACCGTGCTATGTTAAAAACATACACAGAGACTAAGAACAAGAAAGTGTTGTTGGGAGACTCTCACACCACTATTGTTGCTGGGATTGGAAGCGTAGAGCTGAAGTTTACCTCTGGGAAGACCGTCATTCTAAAGGACGTAATGCACACTCCAAAGATGAGAAAGAATCTTATTTCGGGTCATCTTCTTAATAAGGTTGGTTTTACACAGTCTATTGGGGCTGATATGTACACCATCACTATGAATGGTATGTTTGTGGGTAGGGGCTATGCAACTGATGGTATGTTTAAAATGAATGTTGAATGTAATAAAATGTCCGCTTCTGCTTATATGTTGTGTGATTTTAATATCTGGCACTCTAGATTATGTCATATGAATAAAAATATAATTCATAACATGAGCACCTTAGATCTTATCCCTAAAATGTCACAAACTGATTTTGATAAATGTGAATTCTGTAATCAAGCAAAAATCACTAAGAAACCACATAAATCAGTTGATAGAGTTTCTGAACCTTTAGATTTGATTCATTCTGATATATGTGAGCTTGATGGAACTTTGACTGGACATGGACACCGTTACTTTATCACTTTTATCGACGACTGTTCTAATTTTACTTATGTATACCTTATGAAAAATAAAAGTGATGCATTTGATATGTTTAAATCATTTAAAACTGAAATTGAGAATCAATCTAATAAGAAAATTAAGAGACTTCATAGTGATAGAGGAACAGAATATGAGTCTAGTTTATTTCTTGATTTCTATAAATTGCATGGTATAATTCATGAAATAACTACACCTTATTCACCTGAAATGAACGGTAAAGCTAAAAGAAAAAATAACACCTTTATCGAATTAGTTGTAGCTATCTTATTGAATTCGGGTGCAGCAGAATATTGGTGGAGGGGTATTTTATTGACTGTATGATATATATTGAATAGAATCCCTAAATCAAAAGGTAAAATCCCACCATTTGAAATTTTAAGAATTATAATTCAAATGTGTCTTATTTTAGAACTTGGGGATGTTTGGCATATGTTTGTATACCAGACCCTAAGAGGATAAAATTGGCAAGTAGAGCATATGAATGTGTATTTATTGGCTATGCTATTAATAGCAAAGCATATAGATTTTATGACCTGAATACACATAATATAATAAAATCTAATGATGCTGATTTTTATGAATCTAGATTTCCCTTTAAATTGAGGAATAGTGGGGCACATCAAGTAACACCATGCTTATTAGAACAGAACTTAATGAGTCTTCTCAAAATGAACCTAGAAGAAGTAAAAGAGCAAGAACCGCAAAAGATTTTGGTTCAGATTTTTGTGCTTTTACTATAGAGGAGGATCCCTTAAACCTCCAAGAGGCCTTATCTTCCTTAGATTCCTATTATTGGCAAGAGGCTATAAATGATGAAATGGATTCTTTGGAATCCAATAATACTTGGCACTTAGTAGATCTACCACCTGGTTGTAATTCTATAGGCTGTAAATGGGTACTTAAAAAGAAATTAAAACCTGATGGCACAGTTGATAAATATAAAGCCCGTTTAGTAACTAAAGGATTTAAGCAAAGAGAAAATGTAGACTTTTTTGACACATTTTCACATGTAACTAGGATTACATCCATTCAAGTACTAATATCACTTGCATCTATTCATAATTTAATAATACGCCAAATGGATGTTAAAACTGCCTTTTTAAATGGTGAATTAGAAGAGGAAATTTATATGGACCAACCTGAAGGATTTGTAGTTCATGGTCAAGAACATAAAGTTTGCAAGTTAGATAAATCATTATATGGCTTAAAACAAGCACCTAAACAATGGCATGAAAAATTTGATAACTTAATAAACTCACATGGTTTCAAAGTTAATGAAAGTGACAAATGCATTTACTATAAATCTGAGAATGACATTTGTACTATCACATGTCTATATGTAGATGGCCTACTTATTTTTGGGTCAAACATTCATGCCATAAACTCTATTAAATCTTTGTTAACTGCCAATTTCGATATGAAAGATCTAGGTGAAGCAAGTGTAATCCTTGGTATTAAGATTACTAGGTCCGAAAAGGGACTTTCTTTAGATCAATCTCATTATATTGAGAAGATTCTAAATATATACAATTATTTTGACTGTAAACCTACATGTACACCATATGATCCTAGTGTAAAGCTATTTAAGAACACTGGTAAAGGTGTAAGACAGTCTGATTATGCGAGCATCATTGGCAGCCTTCGGTATGCCACTGATTGTACTAGACCTGACATTGCCTATGTCGTGGGATTATTATGCAGGTTTACTAGTAGACCTAGTATAGAGCATTGGCACGCTATTGAGAGGGTCATGAGATACCTAAAACAAACCATGAACTTTGGGTTACATTGTGAAAAATTTCCAGCCATCCTTGAAGGTTACACCGATGCAGACTGGAATACTTTATTTGATGATTCAAAAGCAACCAGTGGCTATATCTTTTGCATCGCTGGATGAGATGTTTCTTGGAAATCCAAGAAATAGACTATTTTGGCTCAGTCTACTATGGAGTCCGAGATGATAGCACTAGCCACAGCTAGTGAAAAAGCAAAGTACTTAAGAAATCTGCTAGCTAAGATTCCTATATGGGAAAAACCGATACCAGCTGTGTTGATCCATTGCGATAGTACCACGGCTATTTCAAAAGTACAGAACCGTTATTACAATGGTAAGAGATGATAGATACACCGTAAGCATAGTATTGTTAGAGAGCTACTCTCTTCAGGTGATGTTAAAGTGGATCACATACGCAGTGATGAGAATTTGGCAGATCCTTTGACTAAAGGACTGGCCAGAGAGAAAGTCCTTAGAACTACTAAAAGAATGGGACTATTGCCCTGATTGTTGAGTCACGTACAATGGTAACCCGACCTAATGACTGGAGATCTCAAGAACTAGGTTCAATGGGTAAGAACAAGTTGTGAAGTGATATTAGTTGAACATGTTATTTTTATACTAAGAAGCATGTATTCCTGAAGTGATTAGAGGATGAGTTATTAGAAACTCTTAATGAGATCTATACTCTATTTGGAGTGGAGTACCTACCTTCAGGAGTACTCTTGATAGACTCACCTGTATGAATGTGGAAATGTTGCTGTTTCCTATGGAGTTTTGAGAAAAATTCCTAGAGCATTCACTAAACTGGGAAGATGTGCATGGTCATAAATGCACGGGCTTATTTGATTGCATTCTAGAAAGATTGTGTGTGGTATGATGTCAGGAATAGAGTTCAAGACTACGTGCCACTCTAGTAAAAACTGAATCATATCCACTATGCAAAGGTTCAAGTCAAAATACACCTTTGTTTATGCACAATCTTATGTTTTCAGAAAATGCTCGAAAAATATTTAAAAAAAATTCAAGTGGGGGATTGTTGGAAATGTTTTTGTTTATGAAGATAATTTATTGAAAAAATTAAATAAAAAAAGGTTAATGGTAATTTATTTATGAGCCATTATTATAATTGAGCCGTTAGTTTATAACAGTAATATATTTATGAATTATTATTATACTTGAGCCGTTTCAAGTTTATAACGGTAATATATTTATGAATCATTATTATAATTGAGCCGTTACACTTGCACAATAGTAATATATTTATGTGACATTATTATTGAGCCGTTACAAAAGCTAATGGTATTACAGTATTGTTTTAAATGAGAATAAATTAAAATCCATTAACATTCCATCACTTTAGTAACGTATACAATTTCCATTCTACTTATTTAAATGATAGATAAATATAAGAGAAACAGTAAGAATAACAGATATTTTTCTTTTTCTTCTTCCTTCAACAAAACTAAACACCTTGAGCAGTATTTCAGAGTGCAAATCAGAATCGACTTTGTCAGTGCAAACAGGTTGATATTTTTTCAGATTAGAGAGGCTGTTTTATCCTAGAGGCAGCGGTGTTTGTTTTTCAGAACTGCTTTGCACTTTCGAGCAGAACACTGAAACATCTTCAAGAGAGTGAAAACGTACACGACTCAACCGAAGTTCATTGTTCCCAACAATTAATACACAACATCCTATACATTTTGACTCATAAAGTAGTTATTGGCTTTTCCCTTATACAAGCAAAAAATTGTGAGTTAAAAATAAGTGTTAAGATTGTAACAATTAAGGTAAAAAATAAATCATGCACGTTTGTTGTAATTTACACCACAAAGAAACACTAGTAGAGGTTTCACATACCAACTAGAAGTAGCAAGCAAGTTATGAATTTAAGGGTGTGTAGAAGAAAAGGGGTACCCTTGGACCCATATAATAAGAGTGTGGTGTCGATAAGGCGCAAGAGAAACATGCAACAGACTCCACGAACATAAGGCAAATTCACCCAACTAAAGTGGAAGCCCTATTCTTATATTGGTAGTAGTTGCAAAGACTCTAATTGGCATAAATTTATAACTAGAGTGTTCCTATATTGGAGTTGGACACTTTATAGGAAGGTAAACTTGAGTTAACCATCTTTGAGGAAGAGGGATGGAAACTCTATGCACCTAAAGCATGTAGCTGGGCTTGGATAAATTAGGTTGCTTTTATCTACTCCAATTCAAGTGATGAACCAGTGAAAATGTTTTTTAAAAGTTAGAAATAGTAGATGTATGATATTTTAAAAAGGAAAATAAGTTGGTTTATGATTTTTTAGGAAATGATCAGATAAATTTTATGAAATTTATTTAAAAAGTAGAATTAAAAGAATTTTAAAAAGACAATCTTCAATAACTACTTTAAAGCTTTTGATTGTATAGGCACATTGTTGCACTTACCCTTGATGTGTACTTTGCTTTTGATAATGAAACTTATGAAAGTAAAATTGAGAAGTATGTAAAACCCAGCTTTTGAATCTCTTTTATAAGTAAGAAATGATCAGTGCTAGAAAATGTCTTTTACAAGTATTTCTACCACACTTTAAAAGTAAAAATAATAATAGTAAGTTAAAACATCATGTTTTCTTTTAAAGTACACTTTTGTAAAAATTTCTTATTTATAAAGGAAAATTTTAGAAAGATATGCTTATATGTACATTTTGCAACGTTAAGCAAAACCATTTTGGGATAATTTAAATTGAAGAAAAAAATGTCATGATCTTTGTAAAAAGGAAAACGTGTGTTAAAATTAATAGAGGATTTTTCAGTTTTAGAAACTAACTAGTCTTGTGGAAATGATGTTAAAATCGAAGATTTTGATTTAAAAGGTAAATTAAAGGTATGTGTAACGACCCAGAATTTCGGACAGTCAAAATCGCCGAAAAATACGTCCGTTCTAAAACATCGAATGAAAACTACCATTTTAACATACAATATTTGATAAATATTCAACACTATTTAATTTATAGGATACAATTTCAATTATACATGTTATCAGAGTAATCAATTTTATCTACTAGATGTACTTTAATACATACCAAATACAGATACAAATATCTAATGCTGCACAACTCTGATGAGAGAGACAGCAGTAGCCATTTCTGCAAACTCAATAAACATGTCAAATGCGAAAGAAAATAGTAAGCAGAAAAGAAATATCAACACATGATAAATAGAAAAAAATAAACATAAAAATTATATATTATTATTGAGGCTGCATCACTACCACTTGTGATTTCCTATGTATCCCTATCTAACTGGGTACCCAATTAGATACAGGATCAAGCCAACGTAGTTCTCCTACCACAAATAGGACTCCATGGGAGCTTATGATGCACAAACAAATATGCAAATCTCAAACTACATAGCATATATCACGCAAATGTAGGTTCCAAAATCTACCTACTTAGCTTAATCCTCACTTTTAGATTTTCTGAAATCCAATTAAATTTATTATTTTCAAAATATAATCATTTTTGAAAATATTTTATTTGGACCAAACTCCCGATTTTTATTTCAAAACCTTTGAAATTATATATATATATATATATATATATATATATTGTATCAAATTATACTTTACTTTGGATTTTTTCAGCAAATCACTTCTAAAATATTTATTTGGAAATTTCAAAATACTACTATACAAGCATATCAAATATATGCAACCAGATCGGGAGGTTTCTCCCAAAAACAAGGCAACTAGGTCCAGCCTTCATACAGTCGATAAATAAGTACATCCCTCTATTCCAAGAGCGGACTATACCAAAAACATATGCCCACTTTTTAGTTATGGGTTACCCGAATCGTCGGTAACATAACAAATCATTTTATATCCCGAAGCGATAAATCATTTTTGCTAATATTCACAAATACTTTCAAATCATAGTGTTGCTATTTCCCAAAACTGTTTGAAATCATTTTCAAACACTGGATTTTTAGTCCTCGAAATCCTCTTCGTTTATAAAATACTTTTATAAATCATTTTATTACCCCTTCAAAAATATTTATTCTTAAAATATTTCTATTACTTTCCAAAAGAAATCATTTCAATTCAAAAGATAAAATATCTTTTATTTCCAAAATCATAATAAACATCTTTTATTATAATTCCTACTTAACCAATATTTTTATCGAACACCTTATAGTCAAACTGTGAAATTTTAATCACAATGTGTTCGTGTTTAATCATTTTCAATTTATTGTCTACCCATCCCATGCATATAAAAAGGTAAACATCCCATAAACTGGTCGAGCCTAATTCAAACAATCAATCAATGAAATAAACAAAACAATAAATGATAATCAACGCTTCATTCTATTAAATATTTATAACATTTTTTATTTTATCTTGGGTTAAAATGGTTTGATTTTTATTTTGGAGCATCCGGGCTTCCCTTCGACATGTTCCGTCCCTCATCCAAGTCTCCTTGGATCTCACAAACGAAACACGTGTACTAGTCGTTTCCACATACCCCATTTAGTATTTAACTTCTAAATTTTAAAATACTTAATTAATCATCCAAACATGGTCAAACAAGGAAATCAAACCATTGTTTTAGCAGATAAAGAAAAGAAACATTCAACAAGAGTTTTCAAACAACGCTTAACACTTAAAGTTTCTTCAACTTAGCAATGGTTTTAATGAAATTAAAGGAAGAAATAACTGACTTTGGATTCCACTCCATCAAACCTTAAGGTAAAAAACTCAAGATCTAAACCATACTTCCTACCCTGCTTCGAAACCAAACCAAAATAAACTTGAATTCCTTCTTCCTCATAAATAGGTTCGGCCTTACCATGCTCTACCCTTTCCTCCATCATTCTTTAACTTTTTAGATGCTAAACCAAGTTCTAATGGTATTCTAAGGTCTTTGGTAAAGTTTGGTAGAGTTTTGGAGTTGGTTTGATATGATTTTAAGAAAGTTTTTAAGGAAGAAGAATTGTATATTTATAGGAAAAAAAGAAGTGGTAAGTTACCAAATTAACCCCTTACCAATTTACCAAAATACCCTTCATTAAGTTTAAAGTAAACTTACCTTTTTCAACACTTACCAACATCCATCACTTTATTACTTTATGTTATTTTCACTTAATACTTAAGGAATGTACGTGGATGGAAAAGTGGATTAAAGTGAAGATTTTGCCTTGGTTTTGGTGAGATTTGATTGATGGTTGCTTTTTGACTTTTTTAATTACCTTACTTACTTTTACTATGATATTCAAGAATTTGTAATGGTACTTAGTAAAAGTAAACTTGATTGTTTGTAAAAATATGTGTGTGTGTGTGTGTGTGTATATCTGTGTGTGTGTGTTAAAACATGTTAACAAAGATGCAACAACGTTGCGATAACTTATATTGAATAAAATGTTGATTTTCGACAAAACGTTTTACGGTCACATTTTGACCTTTCTGTTAAATTATTTATTTATGTAAACTGAACATGAAAATAAGTTTCTTATCATCTTCAAATAATTAAAACAAGATCGAGTTATAAAACTATATTTAATAATATTAAAATCCAATTGTTAAAATACGACGTTGATTTGTCAACGTGTGACAAAATTTATCAATCATTATAAAACAAGCATATCTATATTTATAAAACTTTTATCAATCACTTATTATCATTTTATACCAATTTAAAAATAATTATTTATCATTTAAAACAAAAATTGAATATACATGCAATTTTATCGCAAACTGACTTTTGTCACTTTTCGATGAAAATCCGAACTTCTTGATTTTTTAATCAAATTCTAAAAATAAGTTACTTTTATTTATCACATAAAAAATGATTATTTAAGTTTGAAAATTATATATCTAAATATTCAAAATAAATTAAATATTCCATTTTTAAAGTGGTAAAATTACGGGTCGTTACAGTATACTATCACTTAAACGTAAAAATGGAAAGAATCAAATTGGAGTTAGATAAATAGGATTACATAGCCTACATGACTAAGTTGACTATGGAGTTCAGAAGCATTGAAATTTTGGGGATAGAGATAGGAGGTAGTATGGAGATTTAGTGACTTTTTCAATTGGCGTTTGAATTGGAAGGGTAGAATACTAAATCAAGCTTTCTATAATAATGAAGAGTGAACACCACTTTATATTTTTCTACCCAAATATGGTTTGAATTGTAAAATCGTTACGCAAGAAAGTTTGGGATGTATGATTTGTGTAACACCCCATAAAATCAGTAAGAATTAAATAAGTAAATTAAATTAAATAAGGGTAAAAATGAAAATTTTGTAAAATTTGGAATTTGGTCATGAAAGTTGTACCATTGCATTTGTGGCAAAATTCCGATCTGTTTCATTTATAACATGCGGAAAACGCAGCTCAAATAAAAAAGTTATGGGCATTTGAAGTTTTTAGATTTAAAATAAACAATTAAATTTGAAATTTGAAAATTAACTAAGATTACACTGGGGGTTAAGGAATCGTTAATGTTAAAAATTAATGTTAAAAGTATAATAAAGGAATTAAATCAAACAACAGTACATAAATAATTACGTTCCCAAAATAAGGAGAGGGGTCGACCGCCAACCCCAACCGGTCGACCGCTAGCGGTCGACCAGTGCGTATAGGGTGGTCGACCGCTCCTGTTGGTGGTGGCTAGTATTTTCCTATCGATAAACATTGCAGATTTATCTGTTTTTGACTTATTTTCATCATACGGTTTTGGTATATTTCAACCTCTATAAATAAGACCCTGCTCTCTCTACTTTTGTTCACAAAAATATTTGGGAATTCAGCGAAACTCTATCATTTTCTCTCTTCAGTTAGATTCAGCAATTCAATTGGGAATTCAGGTAAGGATTCTATTTCGTTCATAATTATTCTTTTAATCTATTATTTTCTCTTACAACCTCTCTGAATCTAACAAAATTATATATACCAATTCCTTGCTGTGTATATATCAAAAGAAGAGATCTAGAAAAGAGTGGTTTGGTGTTGCAAATCCAAACAAGAAAGTCTAAGGATAATCTATGAGTGAAAAACTTAGTATTTTTATTCCAGTAATTATTTAGTAAATTATGGATTTAATTATGCCTTAGGGGTTTTAGGTTTACGAAAATAAAACAAAATTAAACCCCTAAAACTCTTATAGTTCGAAATGTAAATTCTTGTTGGAATTCTCAACTGTTTACATTAAATTGTTGGGATATATAGTTTTTACAGTTTTTGGTGGTTTCAATTTTTATTCCACTCCTTTTTGAATTCTAATTTGATTATGAATTTATTCGTAGTTTACACCATTTATTCCATATGAAAGTAAAATAGAAATCCCATTATTTAAATTCTTTGTAAAGAGGAGTTGAAAAGAGATTAAAAACTAGAATTGAATTTCTATTTTTGAGATTATTCCCTGATTTGATGTGGTAGATTGAGTTGAGATTTTTACTGTATACAAGTCTGTTTATTACAATTTTTCGATGTGAATGTTGAATCCTTTGTTAAGGATATTGAAATCCCTTGTTATGGATATTGAAAATTTAGCACCATTGATAATATGGAAAAGGACTTCTATTATTGTTATTAAAAAGGAATTGACATTTAAGCATTAGTTAGGGTGAAATCTCCGCACACATAGAAAATAGTAGGTGTGTATTTATCTATATATTAATTACTGTAAATAACGTACAATTATAACGTATAATTGCATAGTTAATTAGGTAATAATTATCATTAAATCCCCCTTAGGAAGACAATTGATTTGTTAAGGCAAAATAAAAGGGAATTCTTATATAGCCTAATTAATGGACGTGGCGACGTGTGAGATAATACATTAAGAGTGTTGTAACATATGACTAAGTCATAAGGGGTGCGAGATTAGTCAAATGACACCCGGAAGTCTGCCCAGCCAATCTAGCAACCAACAGTGTGACTATAGAGCTGATGTGAGACATCACCTATGATAAGTAACTGCGATGGCGTGAGGTTAGTCCAAAGTCTGTAAGGTAAATCTGCCCAGTTAATCTAGCTACCAATGCCTACGAATAGTCGGGCTAATGTGATACGTCGTCGTAGGTAAAGGTCATAAGACGAAGGACCCGCTTCGGCGTTTTGGAAGGTATTAAGTGGTTTTTTGAGGGCCCGCCTTTCTCCCCAAATGAAGTATTAAATAGTCAGGATTGGGATTAGGTAGGGTTAAGGATATCTCGAAAAGGTCTGCTTCAATAGGAAGTATTAAGTGTCCGAAGAGATTTCTGTACAATATCAGCTATATAGATGCCTATGTGGTGTTTTCCTTGGAAATAGGTATTAAATGATGGGGGCCTATCTCAGTTGAGGTCTTAAATGGTCAGAGTCTGCATATTTTCCATTAAAAGGTATTAAGTGGCTTGGGCTCTATCTCTCGCATTGTTAGACATTTATGACGTTGCTTATAGGTTATGGGATTGGGAAACCTGCTTCGAAAATGGAAGGTATTAAGTGGTTATTTATGGGCATGCCTCCTTTCTTTATATGAAGTATTAAACGGTTTTAGAATAGGTAGACATATTGATGCAGCTAAGCCCAGAGATGAAGTCCTGAGTCGTCCACGAGATAAAACTGCTAAGCCCAGAGATGAAGTCCTGAGTCGTCCACGAGATAAAACTAACACGGCAGATATAAGTCGTCTACGACTTAAGGGCAATGCTATGAGTCGTCCACGACTCATAGAGAAAGGCATGAATCGTATGAGACGTCTACGACTTAAGGAAGCGGTAATGAGTCGTCAAGGTATAAGTCGTCTACGACTTAAGGAGGCGGTGATGAGTCGTCTACGACTCATCTGGAAAACCAAAGGGGAAGGCATAAGTCATCTACGACTCAAGGAGGCGGTGATGAGTCGCTCACGACTCAAGGGGAAGAATACACAAGTGATAAGTCGTCTACGACTCAAGGAAGGTGAGAAGATAAGCCATCCACGACTCAAGGGAGAGGCTGGTATAAGTCGTCCACGACTTATCGAAACTGGGTTAAGTCGTAGAGGCCTGGAGCTGTAAATTCTGATGCCGCTTTAATCCATGCCGTAGATTCTCCTGACGAGTTAATCTGAACCGATTGTTTTCTAAGTCGCTACTGGAGTATAAGTCGTATGGCGTCTGTTGTAAATAAGTTGAGTCGAATGGAGTTGATAAGTCGGCAACGACTTAAAAGATGTATTTTTCTATGTTGTATTTTCTGTTTGCTAAGTCGCTAGGCTTTCTTGTAATAAGTCGTGAGTCGTATGCTTTGTAAATAAGGAGTGTTGATTTGTTAAATCGTTAAGTCGTGTACCTGGTTGTAACATTTGTATCGTAAGCTGATAAGTCGTATACGACTTATGATGAGTCGTAGGTCATAGATGATGAGTCGGAAACGACTTAAGACTTAGGAAATTTTCTGGATATGTGTTGTAGCCTATAAATAGGCAAGTTGTTTCATTTGTAAAGGTTGTTGATTTTTGAATAAAATTCTCATTTGATTGCTTTGTGCTTTCATTCCAAATTGGTAGTTGAGTGTAATCTCCTATCTCCTCTTTCGGATAATCGAGTGCGCTCGATTCAACGATTGTAGAAGCCGATTCGTGGAATCAAGTGCGCTTGATCAACGCTTGAAGAATTGAAGATCTTTGAACCCGGTATCGTGCGCGATCAACGAGTTCAGGATAGCTAGAATTCGGTATCTTCGGATCAACGAATTTGGGCATTTCAGCATCTTCCAATCCACCGATTGCTACATTCAACGATCTACATTGTTTTGATTAATCCGCTGCGTCAGTTTGGTATCAGAGCTTGTTCTAACCAATCATAGTTAGATCGAGACTTGGAGCCTAATCATTTTGAGGAGTTTTGAAGTTTGAAGTTGTTTGGCCGAGAAGTTTGAAGTTGAGCCGTGAGCAAGTGAAGTTGTTCGCATTTGTTTGAAGATTGAAGTTCGGATTTGCATTGGAGGCCGAAACTTTGTCCATCGTGTTCATCGCGATTTGCTACAAAGTGGAAGTTTTCGATCCGTTTCATTTTGGATCAAAGTCCGAATTGTGTTTGAATTTTGAAGTGTTGGAAGATTTTCAAGTATGCCGCCAAGAAGAGCTAATCGCCACCAAAACGTAGAAGCTTTGTATCGAAGAGAAGAAGCTGATGAGATGGAACAAAGAATCAATGAGAATTTTAGTGAGAAGCTTAATGAAGGAATTGGCCGGTTAGAGAGGCTTATGACGGAGATGAATCAAAATCGGAGAAGGGTTTCACCAGAATCTAACCATGGGGGTAGTAGAGTCTCGCCACATTCCAATCGAGACAGAAGTGTTGAAAATGATCAAGAGCGTGGGAGGAACGTGAATGATCGTGAACGGAGGAATGTCGATAGAAGGGATGAAGGTGGAAGGCGTAATGGTAGTAGAGATGTTGGTGGTCAGAATCGACATCGTTATGCATCTGATTTTGAAGAGGAATATGATGGTGGTAGTATTCAAGGAAGAGGTCAAGGAAGAAACTATTCTGAATATGATCACAAGTGGGAGTCGGGGATGAAGACTGAAATTCCTGAATTCAAAGGTGGTATGCAAGCAGAGGAATTTCTAGATTGGGTGGCTAATGTTGAGGAGATTTTTGACTTCAAAGGAGTTCCAGAACATCGTAGAGTGAAGTTGA
This sequence comes from Allium fistulosum, assembly GCA_030737815.1. Classification (NCBI taxonomy): domain Eukaryota; kingdom Viridiplantae; phylum Streptophyta; class Magnoliopsida; order Asparagales; family Amaryllidaceae; genus Allium; species Allium fistulosum. The sequence goes on along the minus strand of CM060906.1, from coordinate 97,018,472 downwards.
TTGCTACGAGGCTGAGGGGTAGAGCTTTGGCATGGTGGCAGCAGACCAAACTTACACGTGATCGGATGGGAAAGTCAAAAGTTGAATCTTGGGAGAAGATGAAGAAATTGATGAAAGCAACGTTCTTACCATACAATTATCAATCTTTGATGTATCAACGTTTGCAGAACTTGAGGTAGGGCACAAAGACCGTTAATGACTATGCTGATGAATTCTATCAACTTATTGCAAGGAACGATATTATGGAAACAGAAGAGCAGCTGACATCTAGGTTCATTGGGGGATTGAGAATGCAGATTCAGGATATGGTTAATATGTTCGATCCAAGATCTGTGGCAGAAGCACATCAGAAAGCGTTGGCTTGGGAAAAACAAGGGAGACGAGGAAGTGGTGTGTTTACTAATTCTAACAATCAAGCGAAGGGTGTTGGAGGAAGTTCTAATGTTTCTAAACCTATCAGTAGACCAGTGGTGAAGGAGGTTGAGAAGACAGGGGTTAACAATGGTTTCAAATGTTACAATTGTCAGGGATTGGGTCATAAAAGCAGTGAGTGTCCAAAGCCAAAGAAGAGAACCATGATTGCAGAAGTTGACGATGAGGATGTTGATGGAGATTGTTCTAATCCAGCTGAGGAGGATGAGCATGATATTGCGTCAGGAGACGAAGGTTGTAATCTAATGCTAAGAAGATCGTGTTTAACACCGAAGCAGGAGGAAGCTAGTTGGTTGAGAAGTAATATTTTTCAGTCAACATGTACTATTCTGGGGAAGGTGTGTAAGTTTGTAATTGACGCAGGAAGCTGTGATAATATTATTTCGACCGAGGCTGTGACAAAGTTGAAATTGAAGACAGAGAAACATCCGAATCCATACAAGTTAGCATGGTTGAGAAAAGGAGGAGAAGTGAAAGTGGATAGACGAGTTCGTGTACCATTCTCTATTGGGAAGAAATACAAAGATGAAATATGGTGTGATGTAGTAGAGATGGATGTTTGCCACTTATTATTGGGAAGACCATGGCAGTATGATCGAGCAGTACAACATGACGGTCGGACCAATAGCTACAGTTTTATGTTTGAAGGCACGAAGATTATCCTAGTTCCAAAGAAGAGACCACAAGGAGAAAGTAAGACAGAAGAAATTGAAGAGCTGAAAATTTTATTATCCTTGAAGGAGTTTGTTAAGGAGGTTGAGGAAGAGCCTGAAGTATTCTTGTTGATTGGACGAGAGAGTAGTGAAGAGGTTGAAATTCCAGAAGAAGTTAAACCAGTCTTGAAAGAATTTGACGATGTATTTCCAGAAGAGTTGCCAACGGAGTTGCCACCGTTGAGGGATATACAACATCAGATAGATCTTGTTCCAGGAGCAGTGTTGCCACACAGACCACATTATCGAATGAGTCCGAAGGAACATGAAGAGTTGCGGAGGCAGGTAGAGGAATTGCTTGAACAGGGGCGTGTGCAGGAGAGTTTAAGTCCTTGTGCTGTACCAGCTTTATTGGTACCCAAGAAGGATGGGACGTGGAGGATGTGCACTGACAGTCGAGCATTGAATAAGATTACCGTGAGATATAGATTTCCAATGCCGAGGTTGGATGACTTGTTAGATCAAATAAGCGGAGCTACTATATTTTCGAAGATAGATTTGAAAAGCGGATATCATCAAATTCGTATCAGACCAGGAGATGAGTGGAAGACTGCTTTTAAAACCAGGGAGGGTTTATACGAATGGTTGGTCATGCCATTTGGTTTATCCAATGCACCGAGTACTTTCATGAGAGTGATGAATCAGATTTTTCGACCGTTCATTGGGAAATTTGTGGTGGTGTATTTTGATGATATTCTGATTTACAGTGGGAGTCCAGAGGAACATTTGAATCATCTTAGAGAAGTGCTGAAGGTATTGCGATAAGAACAATTCTATGCTGCAACGAAGAAATGCGTGTTCATGACGCATAGCGTGTTATTTCTGGGATATGTTGTTTCAGAGAAAGGGATACAGGTTGACCAAAGTAAAGTTGAAGCGATTAGAGATTGGCCGCAACCCAAGACGATAACGGAAGTACGTAGTTTCCATGGGTTGGCTTCATTTTATCGAAGGTTTATTCCACACTTTAGTAGTGTGATGGCGCCTGTTACAGATTGTATGAAAGGCAAACAGTTTTCATGGTCAGAAGAAGCAGGGGTTGCTTTTGGGAAGATCAAGGAATTGCTGACGACTGCACCAATTCTAGTATTACCAGATTTTCAGTTGGTGTTTGAACTCCATACTGATGCATCCAAGGTTGGGATTGGAGGGGTGTTGAGTCAGAAGGGGCGTCCTATTGCATATTTCAGTGAGAATTTGTCAGGAGCGAAGATGCGATACAGTACATATGATATGGAGTTTTATGCTGTTGTACAATCTATTAAACACTGGAGACACTATCTATTTCAGAAGGAGTTTGTTCTGTATACTGATCATGAAGCATTGAAGCATTTGCAAGGGTAAGACAAGATTTCAACGAGACATGCATCGTGGATCGCATATCTGCAACAGTTTACTTTTGTTGTTAAACACAAGTCAGGGGTGACAAATCGTGTGGCTGATGCTTTGAGTAGGAGGAGTCATTTGTTGACTGCACTAAAGGTTGAAGTGACGGGGTTTGAAATGTTGCCAGACTTATTTACTAATGATCCTTACTTTGCAAAATTTGTTGAAAAAGTCAAGGAGGGAGAGACGGATGATTTCGTGATGGTAGATGGTTTTCTGTTCAAAGGAAATCGATTGTGCATACCAGAGGGTAGTCTGAGAATGAAGATTATCAAGGAGTTACACGAAGAGGGACATGTTGGGAGAGACCGTACATTGCAGTTGATTTCACAATCCTACTTTTGGCCATCAATGAGGAAAGAGGTGGAAAGGTTTGTGGAGCGTTGTCATATTTGTCAGGTTTCGAAAGGAACTGCGACTAATGCTGGTTTATATATGCCATTACCTGTACCAAATAAACCATGGGTTGATGTGAGTATGGACTTCGTGTTGGGATTACCGAGGACACAGCGTGGTAACGATTCCATATATGTGGTGGTGGACAGATTTTCGAAGATGGCACATTTTATTGCTTGTAAGAAAACGGCGGATGCTGTTCATGTTGCTCAGATGTTTTTCAAGGAGATCTATCGACTTCATGGATTGCCAGAATCTATTGTGTCGGATAGAGATACTCGATTTCTGAGTCATTTTTGGTTGAGTTTGTGGAAAATGGTCGGAACGAAGCTGAAATTTAGTAGTGCTTATCATCCACAAACTGATGGACAGACTGAGGTGGTGAACAGATCATTGGGAAACTTGCTGAGGTGTCTTGTACAAGATAATCTGAAGAGTTGGGATGTGAAGTTATGCCAGGCAGAATTTGCTCATAATCATGCTATGAATCGAAGTACTGGGTTCAGTCCATTCCAGATTGTTTATTCGAGCTTACCAAAGGGACCGTTGGATTTAACGGTAGTGCCACAATCAAAGGGGACAATTAAGAAAGCTGCTGATTTTGTTAAAGGGCTGACGGAGTGTCATAAAATCGTTCAAGAACGATTAGAGAAAGCAAATGAGAAGTATAAACAATCTGCAGATTTGAAACGAAGGAATGTTGAATTTCATGAAGGTGATATGGTTTATGCAGTATTAACAAAAGATCGTTTCCCAGTGGGCGCATACAACAAGTTGAAAGCCAGGAAAATTGGTCCGGTGGAAGTTGTGAAACGAATCAATGAAAATGCTTATAAACTGAAGCTGCCAGATGATGTGTATACATCTGACGTATTCAATGTTAAGCATCTCGTACCATATCATGGGGATGAGTTTGTTGGGAATGAAGAGTGTGCAAATTCGAGGACGAATTTCTCTCAACCTGGGGAGGATGATGCAGCTAAGCCCAAAGATGAAGTCCTGAGTCATCCACGAGATAAAACTGCTAAGCCCAGAGATGAAGTACTGAGTCGTCCACGAGATAAAACTAACACGGCAGATATAAGTCGTCTACGACTTAAGGGCAATGCTATGAGTCGTCCACGACTCATAGAGACAGGCATGAATCGTATGAGACGTCTACGACTTAAGGAAGCGGTAATGAGTCGTCAAGGTATAAGTCGTCTACGACTTAAGGAGGCGGTGATGAGTCGTCCACGACTCATCTGGAAAACCAAAGGGGAAGGCATAAGTCATCTATGACTCAAGGAGGCGGTGATGAGTCGCTCACGACTCAAGGGGAAGAATACACAAGTGATAAGTCGTCTACGACTCAAGGAAGGTGAGAAGATAAGCCATCCACGACTCAAGGGAGAGGCTGGTATAAGTCGTCCACGACTTATCGAAACTGGGTTAAGTCGTAGAGGCCTGGAGTTGTAAATTCTGATGCTGCTTTAATCCATGCCGTAGATTCTCCTGACGAGTTAATCTGAACCGATTGTTTTCTAAGTCGCTACTGGAGTATAAGTCGTATGGCGTCTGTTGTAAATAAGTTGAGTCGAATGGAGTTGATAAGTCGGCAACGACTTAAAAGATGTATTTTTCTATGTTGTATTTTCTGTTTGCTAAGTCGCTAGGCTTTCTTGTAATAAGTCGTGAGTCGTATGCTTTGTAAATAAGGAGTGTTGATTTGTTAAATCGTTAAGTCGTGTACCTGGTTGTAACATTTGTATCGTAAGCTGATAAGTCGTATACGACTTATGATGAGTCGTAGGTCATAGATGATGAGTCGGAAACGACTTAAGACTTAGGAAATTTTCTGGATATGTGTTGTAGCCTATAAATAGGCAAGTTGTTTCATTTGTAAAGGTTGTTGATTTTTGAATAAAATTCTCATTTGATTGCTTTGTGCTTTCATTCCAAATTGGTAGTTGAGTGTAATCTCCTATCTCCTCTTTCGGATAATCGAGTGCGCTCGATTCAACGATTGTAGAAGCCGATTCACGGAATCAAGTGCGCTTGATCAACGCTTGAAGAATTTAAGATCTTCGAACCCGGTATCGTGCGCGATCAACGAGTTCAGGATAGCTAGAATTCGGTATCTTCAAATCAACGAATTTGGGCATTTCAGCATCTTCCAATCCACCGATTGCTACATTCAACGATCTACATTGTTTTGATTAATCCGCTGCGTCAGTTTGGTATCAGAGCTTGTTCTAACCAATCATAGTTAGATCGAGACTTGGAGCCTAATCATTTTGAGGAGTTTTGAAGTTTGAAGTTGTTTGGCCGAGAAGTTTGAAGTTGAGCCGTGAGCAAGTGAAGTTGTTCGCATTTGTTTGAAGATTGAAGTTCGGATTTGCATTGGAGGCCGAAACTTTGTCCATCGTGTTCATCGCGGTTTGCTACAAAGTGGAAGTTTTCGATCCGTTTCATTTTGGATCAAAGTCTGAATTGTGTTTGAATTTTGAAGTGTTGGAAGATTTTCAAGTATGCCGCCAAGAAGAGCTAATCCCACCAAAACGTAGAAGCTTTGTATCGAAGAGAAGAAGCTGATGAGATGGAACAAAGAATCAATGAGAATTTTAGTGAGAAGCTTAATGAAGGAATTGGCCGGTTAGAGAGGCTTATGACGGAGATGAATCAAAATCGGAGAAGGGTTTCACCAGAATCTAACCATGGGGGTAGTAGAGTCTCGCCACATTCCAATCGAGACAGAAGTGTTGAAAATGATCAAGAGCGTGGGAGGAACGTGAATGATCGTGAACGGAGGAATGTCGATAGAAGGGATGAAGGTGGAAGGCGTAATGGTAGTAGAGATGTTGGTGGTCAGAATCGACATCGTTATGCATCTGATTTTGAAGAGGAATATGATGGTGGTAGTATTCAAGGAAGAGGTCAAGGAAGAAACTATTCTGAATATGATCACAAGTGGGAGTCGGGGATGAAGACTGAAATTCCTGAATTCAAAGGTGGTATGCAAGCAGAGGAATTTCTAGATTGGGTGGCTAATGTTGAGGAGATTTTTGACTTCAAAGGAGTTCCAGAACATCGTAGAGTGAAGTTGGTTGCTACGAGGCTGAGGGGTAGAGCTTTGGCATGGTGGCAGCAGACCAAACTTACACGTGATCGGATGGGAAAGTCAAAAGTTGAATCTTGGGAGAAGATGAAGAAATTGATGAAAGCAACGTTCTTACCATACAATTATCAATCTTTGATGTATCAACGTTTGCAGAACTTGAGGCAGGGCACAAAGGCCGTTAATGACTATGCTGATGAATTCTATCAACTTATTGCAAGGAACGATATTATGGAAACAGAAGAGCAGCTGACATCTAGGTTCATTGGGGGATTGAGAATGCAGATTCAGGATATGGTTAATATGTTCGATCCAAGATCTGTGGCAGAAGCACATCAGAAAGCGTTGGCTTGGGAAAAACAAGGGAGACGAGGAAGTGGTGTGTTTACTAATTCTAACAATCAAGCGAAGGGTGTTGGAGGAAGTTCTAATGTTTCTAAACATATCAGTAGACCAGTGGTGAAGGAGGTTGAGAAGACAGGGGTTAACAATGGTTTCAAATGTTACAATTGTCAGGGATTGGGTCATAAAAGCAGTGAGTGTCCAAAGCCAAAGAAGAGAACCATGATTGCAGAAGTTGACGATGAGGATGTTGATGGAGATTGTTCTAATCCAGCTGAGGAGGATGAGCAGGATATTGCGTCAGGAGACGAAGGTTGTAATCTAATGCTAAGAAGATCGTGTTTAACACCGAAGCAGGAGGAAGCTAGTTGGTTGAGAAGTAATATTTTTCAGTCAACATGTACTATTCTGGGGAAGGTGTGTAAGTTTGTAATTGACGCAGGAAGCTGTGATAATATTATTTCGACCGAGGCTGTGACAAAGTTGAAATTGAAGACAGAGAAACATCCGAATCCATACAAGTTAGCATGGTTGAGAAAAGGAGGAGAAGTGAAAGTGGATAGACGAGTTCGTGTACCATTCTCTATTGGGAAGAAATACAAAGATGAAATATGGTGTGATGTAGTAGAGATGGATGTTTGCCACTTATTATTGGGAAGACCATGGCAGTATGATCGAGCAGTACAACATGACGGTCGGACCAATAGCTACAGTTTTATGTTTGAAGGCACGAAGATTATCCTAGTTCCAAAGAAGAGACCACAAGGAGAAAGTAAGACAGATGATGATGCTATGACTCCCTCCTCAATACAACATAGGTTAAGCAAGGAGTGAGGACGATGATGATGCTTAAAGACGACATAAGCAAAGCTTGTGGTGTTATTTTTATTTATTTATGATACTTTTTATTGTACCCATGTAAGAATACTTTTGAACAAATGATGTAATAGTTATTGTGGAGACTATGCTTTGTTCTGTATTATGACATTTGAATTTATTTTGAAATAAATGGGTATAATTTGCTATTATACTTTGTTTCTTCCGTTGTGAGTTCTGAAAGAATAGTTATAGCTCTGTATGGTTATTAATTTTACCAACCAATAGCCAGCATTGGAATGGGTCTAAGTTTCGATGGGCCTTTTCTAGATCGAAATTTAAGCCTATTTTGGGGCAGGTTGTTACAATTTTGGTAAAATATATTTTAAAGCAAAGAAGGAGTAAGCCAAGATATTTTATTATATCATAGAATGTTACGGATGTAAGAAGATTTCTCGGTTTACTGGCTGCTCCATGATGGTTCGAAGGCGTTTGTTGTATATATCAATGCTTGCGATACAGTATGGGATGTTTTTTTGATACAAGAGGGTAAAGTTGTTTGTTATACTAGTCAACGGTTGAAAGTACACGAAAAGAATTATCCGACCTATGATCTTGAGATGGTAGCTATTATTTTGCTCTCAAGTCTTGGAGGAATTTAAGTAATTTGCAGATTATAAGTCCTTAAAGTATTGGCTGTTTTAACATCGACGAAAGAGGAAGATGATTTGGATTATTTGTGGGTGAGTGGCATTGATCCGATATTTCGAGTTACATTATGCCACATGTGTTGCTTTTGACTTGGTGAATTATAGGTAACCAAGCAAGTAGGTTGTTCTCTATTGGTATACATTCTAGCATGATATTTATAAAGTAATTGATACTTGAGTTGTCATCGTAACTAAAAGTATGTTGTTAGGGATGAGGCGACATGAGTTCCATAAGATGTTTACTAGGCTAGGACATCGTCTATTTTAGATGTTCCTAGATGAGTTTTTGGGTACGATGTTAGTTAAGTATTGGTCATTATGTCTATTTGATTAAACTGGAAAGTCACCGGTCCATATTGAGTTGTCTCGACCATAAAATAGTTGGAATAAAATAGTGAGAAATTAAGTTTGGGAAAAAAGGTCCCATTGATGGGGTGGCATTACGGAAAGGTAAATTTTGGAAGTTCAAACTATAAAATATATCGTAGATGGAGTTGGAGTCAAGACTGTGTAAGGAATGGTTAATTTAACGATTCGAAGTTCCCGTTAAGAAAAAAAGATATTACTATTTGCACACATTGAGAATTCGAAGGCGATTTTCATAGAAAATAAGACTTGGAAATTTTTGGTAAGATTTGAAGGAAATGATAATAAGAATCTATTCAATCATCCCTTAGATTAGAAGAAGGCTATTTATTTAAGGAAGTTCATGAAATACTAACTTAGGATACATAGTTTGTGTTGCATAACAGTTGCACTTGAATGATGTATCACCAAGTCGATTACTATTAATGCTAAAATAAGTTTAGGTTATAATTTCATTTAAATTTAGGACTTCACTTAGATTTAGAATTTTAATTGTTAGGTTTGAAGAGGAAAATAGACCAAGTTTACTCTACTAGAATACATGAGTATTTAATTGCTTGTATGCTGAAGAACTTGGGATAAATCCCGGTAGACTATAAACGTGATAACTAGGTGCCACGATCGTTGAAGGATTGGACAAACGAATCATAAGTAAAATGAGATAGCTTAAGTTAAATCGAATTAGAAAATAATTATGCTATTTTCAACAGTTTAAGAAGTTTCCAGGTTTGGATATTCTTGGGTGAAATGGAGAAATAGCAAAAGAGCTAAGTAGAAAATACTGGAGGACAGGACACCGTCCACTTTCGGGGGGTCTTACCTTAGTATCTAGAAGATGAAGTGATCAGGTGTACTACTTTAAGGCATTGTGTATGTGCATTGAGGATTGCTTAAGGCTACAATTTCGTTGGACCATACTTATGCTCAAGCTACCTAGTATGGTGCATGTCGACATCATTTTATTTGAGTCGGTAGCAAGGACTGCAGAGGGTTGCCTATGCACGTACATTTGGGTTGAAGTTACATGCCAGTAGTAAAGATGATAAGTGCGGTCGGATGAATGATCCACTACAGAGTATTTGGAAAGTGGAAGAGAGAATCTGATCTTTTCGTCTCGACTCTTTATAGAAAGGCTTTTTGTGGATGGAGGGAGACTACAAGAAATAGGCAGAAATCATATGTTGACAGAAGACGCACAAAATTGAATTCTGCGGTGCTGACATGGTCTGTGTGAGGATCTCACAACTTAGATAGGTTATTAGGTTGGTAGTTCGAAAAAGTTAGCACCAAGGGTTGTAGGGCCATTTCCGATTTTGGATAGAGTAAGGCAATTAGCTTATAGAGTGGAGCTTCCTAAAGGGTTGGTGGGAGTTCACAACGTTTTTCATATGTCACACTTGTGGAAGTGTATACACAATTCAGCTACCTTGATCAAGCCGAGTTAGTTAGAAGAAATTAAAGTAGGAAGTGAGTCACTTGATCACCATTCACCTACCCACATTTTTTAGCATGGGACAAAGTGACTTTATAATAAAGCAATTAAACTAGTTATAGTCCAGTTGGAAGATGATCTAGTTGAGCGTATTTGGGAGCCTGAGGAGAAAATCCTAACTATCCATTTAGGTCTCTTTTCTGGTAAGTCTCTATTTAGATTAAGTAATTATTTATGCACTTAGGATTTAGCTTAGTATACCCCATAGGTAGGGATATTTTGTTACTAGGAATGGTTGCGAACGTGTCATTAGGAAATATTTTGGATGATGGTTGCTGATAGATTTATTTTATTAAATTGATCCTTGCACACTTAAGCAAATATATTCTCGATATATCATATACTCACACCATCACATGTTTTATATTACCAAGTTAAATGCATATAGTTATCGCATATGGATTGAATGGTTATGCATACATATAGAACTGCTAGTATATTTACATGGGATGTTGCATACATTTGGATATATAGCATAAGCACTTGCATTTCAAGAGGTTGACTAGATCAAGAGACCACCTAATTTTTGCATTAGTACAGGTTCATATGCATTCCACACCTATATGTACATATTGCATTAGAAATTTGAACTAAGGACAATGGTTGCCCATGGTTGATGGCTGAGTTGATGATTGTAATTATTAATTTTCACATACGAGTTGCATTTTCCATCCTTAGAGATTTCGGAGATAAAATACTTTTAGGGGGAGAACGTAACACTTTGCAAAACTGAACCATAAATTTAATAAAAGAAATTAAATATAACAGGGTAAAAATAGAATTTTTACAAACATCTGAATTTGACTACGAAACTTTCACTGTTGCATTCATGTCGATTTTCTGGACAATTTCCATATATAAGTTATGTAATCGGAGCTGGTATGAAAAGGTTATTGATGTTTAAAAATTCAGGATAAAAAATAACTAAATAAATAAGCAAGGAAATAAATTAAAAGTGGAAAGCTCCACCGATCGACATCCTGGTATGGACCCGTCGACCACCCATGAGCAAGCGGTCAACCGATCGAGCATTTTCTATTGGTGTTTGGCTTGGCCAAACAGCTTGGATTTTATAAAGTTTAATCTAATGGCCAATGTTGTTTCGTACCCCTATAAATACAACTCTAACCTAATACTGAAAACCCTAATCTAATTCAGAGCGTACTGAAACTCTTTCTCTTCCAAAACTAAACTCTATGTTCTCTCCAAATCAATTTTCTTCAAAAATAAAAGGTTTGTAAATTAAATTCAAAAGATTACAGAAGGAGAAATCAAGTCAAATCAAATGGAAAGAAGAGCTCGACGAACCAAGCGGTGGTGACTCCAGGTGGATAAAAGAGGGAATAGCTTACTAGAGGTGAGTGGGTTCATTATTAATATGATGACCTATATGTATTAAGTTTATTTATACCTTGTTTATCTAGAATTGCTTTAATTTAATTAGAGACATTATTTATCTAATAACTGTAATAGATTTGGCATTTGATAGTAATTTAACCCATATGAATATGATCCATATCTAATCTAAATTTAGTTAAAGTTGATTTATGTTGAACATAATCCTTTTGTTAAATTGAATATAGATTGGTATCTTAATACCCTGTTGAATCCAAACCTATGTTAATCTGAATTGATGACAAATACACTTGTGAAATGATTAGAAACTAAAATTGAGAACAATTGGAATTGTAGATTAACAAAGTAGGGTTACTGTAAAATGAAATCAATTAATAGAGAATGAAGAAATTTAAAAACTTACAATAATTAACTTTGACCGGTCGACAGGCTCACTAGAGCCGGTCGACCGCTCTAACGGCTAGCGGTCGACCGATTAACAATTTACAACCGCAAGTTAAACTTCGGCCTAAGGCCCAGGTTATAGATATGTATATTATATGTGTGTGTGTGTTAGTATATTAGTAGGGAAATTAATTTCCTAAGTTTACGACTCTTGGACGTTACGGGACTATATAGATGTGTACGTTGGCAATTAGATCCAGACACTATTTATTCGACATAGTCGATATTCGATAGGGGAGACTTGACCATAATTTGCACTTAGAGAAGGTTCCATGGTGTACGCGCAACACTGACAAGGATGCCTAAAGAAGTGTGTAGCCGGTACTAACGGTTAGTTCCTCGGTACATACGACAAATAGGACGTGGTACTGTTGTTGGATGTCCGATGCTATGCAATAAGTGGCGTTACGTTACCATTGAGAGAAGACACAGATGCAGCGGACCCTAAGACATCTTTGGCGCGAGTCGGCATTGTGGGCTCGTCCTCAATGCATAAATATGATATGTGTAGTCATAGTTTGGGAATGTAGTTCCAAAGTTGATACTGTATGCGACCCTATGTTAGGAATAGTTCCAGAGGTTATTAGTCTAATCTTTCATTGATTTGGGGTTCGATTAGTTGTTCGACCCTGAGTGTAAACCTTCACAAGATGTTGGGACAAGAAGTTGGGTGTATGTGTATTTAGAGCTATAATTCCTTAAGTTAATGAAATCGACCTTAGTAGGTAGTTCACAAAACCAGGTAGAACACCTTAGGTAACATAGATTATAAATGAAGTCAATTGCAAGTGATCGTCATATGTTAATGATGTACCTCATTCATCAAACTTTTGTCTGGTCCACTGCTTTCATTATCCTCTCCCCCACCCCCACTGCAGAAAGACGAGGTAGAAGTTGATTTGGCTCAGTCATAATGCGTGGAGAAAGGAGTTAAATGCTGGAGTTTCATTATTCCTCATATAGCTATTATTTGTATTAAATGTCTATTGGAGTTTATAGTACTTTGGAAACATTGTATATGAACTAAGTATTTTTAGAGACTGTTTTTTTGAAATGTCTATTTTCAGTACTTATATTTTAATCTCTTCCGCTATGAGATCTGAAAGTGTAGAACGTCTTATATTTTACCCTTATAATCTTAGTCTCTGTGATGCTTAAAAACCTAATAGCTCGTATATCTTAGCATGATGCGAGTCTAAAAGTCATCCTAGCCTTTGGATCGGTGTGTCCGAAGGTGTGGATTGTCATAACCAAAAAATTTATAGGGGGTTTTCCCTCCTTCTAAGGTCAAAATGTTAGCAAGATTTTTGGATCTCACGGCACCTATATGAAATAGATGAATTGTTGAATGTTTATACAACTATGAAGTAGCTGGCTAACTGTTTGTTAAAATGCTTAGTTATGTTGTAATTGTATTTTTGTACGCTTGTACAATTAAGAGGTTACAAATAACCTAATTATCAAAATGTTTAAGTGGGGTTATTCTAGTCTTTTTTTAAATCAAAGCAGAAAAATATATAAATTCGTAGCAAAATAAAGGATAAAAAAATTACGTAGTTAGATGTCAAGGAATCCTACGTCCACGGGTCAACTAGTCATTCTCTTTTCTATATTTTTGGAAATACAAGCACCGAATTCTATAAAGATCCTTATATTTTTATGTATCCTTTTTAATTTAAAATCTATGAATTCTGCAAAATTTGATCCCTTATTGCTACAGTGATCACTTCCTTTTATAGGTGAATGTCCTCACTTGGATTGATGGCATCATTCTCATACTCAATCATTATCGTCAGATATTGTCATGTGTCCTCTAGCGGCTTGCCTTGGGTTGAGTTCCCTGGATTGTTGATTTGGTTTAAGTGAGATAATTTGGTTTAGGTGGGATAATTTGGTTTATGCCGGATAATTTGGTTTTGAAATGCTAAAATTAGCGCAATGTCGTCTGATGTTTGTCATTTGTCCAAGAGTTATGTTGCATGTTGATGTGTTTTGACTTGGCTTTGCTTTAATGGAGTGGCCTCTGGCGAAGTTCTATATTTGATAGCGATTTGTTCCTTTAGAAAGCTTTAAGAAGTAACCTCTAGCATGGTTCTACCTTTGGTCATGGTTTGTTTCTTTGGAATACTTTGGCATTTTGTCCCTAGCAGTGATGAGTTGCGCAATTGAGCATTGTACCATACCAATTGAGCCATTTGGTGTATGATAGCACAATACGAGGTTCATGATGCATTGTATGATATATTTAGAATATGTGCAATTCCTGGTTGATCGAAACGGTATATAAGTTTGTACACATTGGGATGATGACGAGAGAGATATGAACGTTTTTGTAAAATACATCTTGAATTCAAATTCAAGGGGCTTAGCCTAGTTAGGATGAACGGACATTTGGTTTGGGTTATAAATATACTAGTCATTCGAATTTCAATTTCAAAAATAAAAAATATACATATTCTTTCTTCTTCCTCATCCTCTCAGAAACCCGACTCCTAATTTAATTTCAAACAGCCAAAACTACATCAAATCTTCCAACGAATTACGTAAGTAAATAGTCAAATCGAAGAGCGTGACAAATGTTATCTTCTAATATAAACATATGGAGTAAATATACGGATTTGAAGGCGATTCAATTCCGGACAGCGAGTGGTCATTGTTTTGGATCTTCAATTCAGGCTAATTGAATCATTATGAGTGGGTTCTATCCAATTCATTACTTATTTGATCAAACCTATGTCATTTTATGATCTTTGTGGCCTAGGATTAGAATTTCGTTTGGATATTGATTAAATGCTGATATGGATAGTAGTTAAATTAAAATAAAATTGAATTAAACTATGATCTGGATAATGGAATTAATGATTTGATTTATAAACGAAATGTGTCCATAAGCAATGAAAAAGAAAACGTATTTTGATCATATATAGCTTGAAACTCATATAAATATATACAAATTAACATGAATTCCAATTGTGATGTTAACTCATGTAAATAGAAGAGTAAAATCCAAAATTTAATAAATATATGAATATATATATATATATATTATAAGGAAAAGGAGTATTTTTTAGTATAAAATGAGATACACATGAATGATATATGGCAAAATACTATATAAATATGAATTAAAATTGTATAAAATATATTTTTGAAATGAATACATAACTTTCAGAAAATAAATTTGAATATATATATATATATATATATATGATTTATAACCTCGAATATATGTATGAAAGAGAGTCATATATCAAATTATAGACTATATAGTATTAAACCAAATGGAAAAATATTTAAAAATGTGATATAAAGATTTCAGATATTAAAAGTGATTAATTTTGAATTTTTTGTACTATATTTTAAAGTATTTAAAAGTAGAGTTCTATATTTAAAAGTTGTAAAAGTTTGATTATTAAGTAAGGAAATTTGGTGATGATTTACTCATGGATGTATTGATGAATATGTAGTGAAACGAAGTAATAATAATATACTAAAATCTGAAATCAAATCGGGTAAGAATCAAATCAAAAACAAGGAAAAAGGAGAAAAATAAAAACTAAATAGTGCACAGGAATTCATTCTTGTGTCTCGGCTCCAACTGCAGACTAGTCGACCGGTCGATGACCAATCGATCACTGATTGGGACCTTTTGGACATAGGTTGAACTTGGACCCAATAGGGTCTATAAAAATAAGGGAGTTGACTAGTGTTTTGTTCCTCGACCCGTTCGTGGGATCGAGTAGGACTTCTAGGACAATATTCACCAATTTTTAATGGATGTTATTATATTGGGTTGTTATGTTTGACTTCAGGCGATATCATGTGTGTGCATGTGTACACACACGCAAACACACACACAGATATATATAGATATATATATATACATGCACACAATATATACGCATATATATATATATCCATACTATTGTATTGGGTTGCTATGTTTGACTTTAGGCGATATCGTGTGTGTGCGTGTGTGTGCACACCAACATATATACACACACATATACACATACATACATACATACACATACATACATGTATGTATATCCATAGTAATTCTAGTGATATATATATATATATATATATATATATATATATATTGGTTATTTGTTTCCTCCATTGGTTACATGGTAATACGATCACTCGATTATATATGAGGTATGTGTTGATGTATGATAATGAGTTCGTATGAAATATATGGAACTGTGTCCATTCTGTGACTAAGTAATGCGTTAATGCAATAGAGTGGGGCTTGGCATGTATGTAATTTAGACCCTGTCATCATCCTTGCATTTTTTGTTTGGTTATGACATTGTTTTCATAAGTCAACCATATATGTTATACCATTTGACTAACTTGTCAGTTGCAGATGAAATAGGACTGATGTATATTGTTTACACCATAGTATTTTATAGAGATGATTATAATATGTGTAAAGTAGATGCACTTTATTCACTCGGACTATTGTTTGATATCTCTCTATGTTTTTCCCTTTGTGGCCATCACTGTTAGGTTGATGGGGTTGGTTCTTATCTATAAAATGATGTTTGAAGGTGCGGATGACGATGTCATTACCTGTGTATATAAAACTATACGTAAACAAACATATGTCAGTCTATTGTATGTTTGGATTTGGATTATACAGACATATGTAGATACTTTAGATTCGTTTGGTTATGTGATAAAGTGATATATTGTTTATATATTTGTTCCATTTTGTTGTGAGTTGCATAAAGCTATAGTTACTTTGTATTTTGTTTCTTATTATCGTATCCTAACGACGCATCTTTTTCAGCTTTTGAGGTTTACACCTCTTGGATTTTTATGTCAAAGGATCGAAAATGGAGGGTGGTTACAATGAGAGAAGATACCGACTCTATGGTTTGGAGATCGGTAGTGATTCCTTTCGCAATTTACTTAAACTCCTCTTCGTTTTGAACCTTACAACCTATTTCTAGGGATTCCATGTCTTTAGGGTCATTGTTCTAGAGCATCTGACTGCATGAAGGTACAGCCCTTCCATTTATCTCACTTGCTTTCATCCTTCATTAGCTTGCCATAAACACCAACAAGGACACAAGCATAATTCTCTCTGAACCATTGAAGGTTCTTTGTGCGAATTACCATTTCATAAAACAAAAAATTATTCCATCGACTACTGACGTAACTTTATCCTTTTCTTTTTATTTAATTTGCATATGTATTTGTGCTAGTTCAACCTGGGCATCGGTAAGAGCTAACTTGAGCCTCTCGACATCAGCCTAAAGTTCGATGGAGCTATCAGCTTTTGCTCGTAACGGCTAAAGTTCTTAGATGGTACACCGATCTTGGGCCAATTCTTTTGTAAATTTTTTATTAGCAGCTTTAACTTCATCGATCTCTTTAATTAGATTTCCATTTTTAACATGAGCTTGCTCAATCTGTTAATTGACAACCTCAAGCTTGACCTGTAATTCAAGATAAGCCTGACCGATTGTTTAGCCTCTACCAACCAATGTTTCTTCTCATACCTTTCTGCATCAAGGGTGGTCATTTGCTCTTCATTCTCCTTTATTTGATTTTCTTTTTCGTTGAGGAGGGTTCTATTTATCATGTCTATGCTACTTAGATGTCGAGCTACGTTATGATATGAGTCGTAACAATCCCTCAACATGTTAATCGTAACAATAGAAGCCGTCACTGCTTCTTCTAGGACACTCTAAATTGTACGTGAAACATAAGCCAATCAAGTCGAGAATTTGGATATGTCGATAACACGAAAGAAGCGGCGGATGCTAAGTATGCTGGAGCAGCAGAACCAGAAGCAGCAACAATGATCCCTCTAGTAGTGTGCCTTTGGCGTTCGGAAGAAGTTGTAATAAGGGGGCATGGAAGTAGATATCTAAGGTGGAGAAGCAGAATGACCTGATGGTCCCTTCCCCTTGTGGTTAGGGAATACTTCTGAGGAATGGATGAAAGCAAAGCCAATTGAATGGCTGGGGGTGGAAGATCGGGATTTTGAGGAGTGCGCCTTTGAAGGGAGCAACCCCTTTCTGCTTAAGAGGAACCACATTATGGAGAAGAAGATGGATGTTGAGAGTAGTACGAGCTAGAGCCCCGAGGAAAGTGGGGGTCGCCATATTGAGTTTTAGAATATGATTCATGATACCTCTCGTCCCTCTCTTGGCGGTGGTATCGATCTTCTCTTTCATATCAGTAGAGCTCATCTCGAAAATCTCTCCCACGATCTTCTTCGCGATGGTAAGGAGGACTTGGAGGAGGAGATATGGATTCTCGATGTTTTAAGTTCTTTAAGAGGATGCCAGTGTATAAAACCTGACTCATTTCACCTGTAATAAAATAGGAATGAAGTTAGAATAGGTACTAGGACTACTGAAGATGCAGCATGGGTGTGTAGTGTAGTTCTATTTAAAATGGACTAGGACAGCGTGAATGAATCCAAAAAGCCTCCTTTGGACGAAACCCATTAGGCAGGTGACAAAGAAGTAGCTATCCTTAAACTTACTTCTTTTGTTTTATAGGTTGACTACTACGCAATGAGAGCGAGCACCTCGAAATAAACATATGAGGTGTTAAGAGACCTTCGTTTTAGGTATCTAAATGTCAATTGATGCAGCTCTCACCTAAAGCGATTGGCAAATAGCATGTATAAGCTTAGAATAACTGCATACGCGTTTAGATGTAGTTAGGATGGAGCAATCTTAAGTGATCAAAGGACTTGACGCATAAAGAGATTAAAGCTGCGACCACACCAGCAAGACATATGTATATATTACATGCAGTATAACCAACTGTTGGGTTATGAGCTCGCTTAAATGATTGTGGTAGCCTGACCTCATATTCTGGAATCCAGCATCTCTGGCATATTCTTTAGAAATCCCCAGTAATAAGTTGAGATGAAAGAGAATCGGATGGATTGTCGAGAATGGTTAATTCGACCAACGTAACATGTGGAGCAACAGTAGTAGGAGGGTCTACGACGATCGTCAATGGAGCACTAATTATGGGCGCCCCAAGGGCATTAGACGGTCGGGCAGCAGAAGCAAAGAAGAAACTGATATAGTGCTGGATGCAATAGTTGAAAAGTGGATGTAGAAGCGGTTGCAGCAGCAGTTGATCTTGCAGAACTGCAACAAGTAGTTGATCTTGTGGAACGACGTTTCTCCACATCTAAGTTCAATACAAGACTTGAAGGACAAATACTATGAGGTACGATTTACTTTATTTAATTTCCAATATGTGTGTAGTTAATGTAACTAGCCCTAGTGCGATCAACGTACAGTACCTTGTACGAATGTTGTCATGTGTTGACCCTTCGAACTCTGTTACAAATAATATCATATGTATGCATGTACGTCGTGGAACTTGTGCATGATATGTGAAAGTGCACAATATGAAATTACTGCTCACTCATGCTTACTAATGGGTTCCCGACACATGATCAAACTATGCGTTGGATGGAAACTATTAACGTAGTGATTGAGTTAATAGTCCCAGACCAATCTTCATGGACGAAACTATTGTTCTCGACTGGTTTTTCCCTGGAGAGGTAGTGCATGTTTGAGAAACAGAAGATTCTGGATTCACTGAAGATTAGTGCACAATCGATCCAAAGCACTATGCAACGATGTTGAATCAATGCATAGGTTATTTTTTGCTCATGTATATTCGAGTCAATGTGGCTCAACCATGATTTCATCACAAGAGCTAGCAAGGGAAGATCAATGGCAAATTTGGGAAATGAGGAATTCGACATGGATTGTGGAATCGATGAGATAAATGCAGACACGAATCTCAAAAAAGATGGGTCTACCTATTGAAAGTGGGTTTGATATGGAATTGATGGAGTCGGCAAGAGTTTGGAGTCTAGGTTAAGTAAGTGATTGTAACAATCCACCCCGAAACAGACCTAAAATTCGATCCAGAAAAGACACATCGATACTTAGATCCATTCTACGGTAAGCTGTTGAGATTAAAAAGAAATAAAATTACAGAGCCATAACTAAACATTTAGAACTTGCAGTGCATGAAAACAAAATATAATAGCAAAGTGTACCCACTTATTTCCATAAAAATGCCATAATACAAAATTCCATAAAATTCGTAACATAATATCTGTTACAACAGTTGTCTAAGTACATGAGTACATGTAAAAGCAAGTAATAATAACAAATACTGCTGCAAGCCAAGCTTCTCCATCTCTAAGCATCGTCACCGTCATCACTTCATCCTTAACCTGGGTTGTAATGAGGAGGGAGTCAGAACCACAAGTGTTTGGTGAATAAAAACCTTGAGTCTTACCTTTTCAGTACTTGAGCAGAATATTTCAAAATAAAAATACGTCTACGAACATAAAAACGATTAAAACCATTTAATACTTCTTTATAAGGAAAAGAGGTGGGTTCGACCACTTAATACCTTCCATTCCAGAAGCAGATTTCTAAAATCCCACATCCCAATCATAAGTTATAAATTTCTAATAATGTGAGAGACGGTACCCAAGCCATTTAATACATTTTATTGGAAATAAGCAAACTCTTATCATTTAATACCTTAATTAAGGCAGTCCGCATCATTTAATACATATTTCCAAGGCGTGCTCCTCAATGGTACTATCTAGCTGATACCATATGGAATCTCTTAAGCCACTCAATACTTCCACGTGGAAAATAGACAGACTATGGTCATTTAATACCTTGATTAAAGCAGACCCCATTATTTAATACCAATTTTCAGAAGCAGACCCCCTCATAGAGATACCACCTAATGTAACCCCTTGGTCATTTAATACCTCAACTGGGAAAAAGAGGCCGGTCCAACCACTTAATACCTCAAGACCCTGAAGCAGGTCCTTCGTTTTATAACCCATAATGGCGTCTTACATTAATCTGACTATTCATGGGAACTGATAGCCGGATTAGCTGGACATAATTTTCTTACAGAATTTGTGACAAACCTCGCATCATTACAAATATTTATCATAAGGATATCTCACATCAATCAAAATGTACATAACTTCTGGTAGCCTCAAAATGAAAGGCTCCTTCATGTAACTCTATTGACTTCGCATCCCTATGACTTAGCCATAAATCAATTACTCTCCATGTACACACACACACAGACATACACTCATCTCACCATTTCATAAATAAGGACTTATAAGGAACCTGCCTTATTACGTCTCAAAATAATAATTATGTTATATAAGAGTTTCCTCTTATTTTTGCCTAACAGTCAATTACCTTTCTAATGGGGGAAATAAATGAAAATTAAAGCCTAATCAACTACGCCATATACGCAATAATTCTACGCTAATTACGCAAATAGAGATAAGTAAATATTTGCACCTAATAAGCACTAAACGTACGGGTTTTACGCTCTAAACCAGCGTTAAATGTCAATTCTCAAACTAATTATTATTACAAGTTCTTTTTCTTCAAATTTCCAGGATTTCGTGAGATTCTAATATCCAAAGCAGGAAATAAATATTAATAACAAAAATTGTAATAACAGACTTGTACATAAAATAGAAACTCAATTTGTTACACCAATTCAATGAAATATCTTAAATAATAAAAATTCTAAACCTCATATTCCACTACACTTTTCTTCTACAAAGAAATAGATCAGAATAAGTGGTGTAAACTATGAATAGGATTCATAATCTAAACCCCTTATTTTATTGAAGAATCACAAATTGATCCAAAGAAGGAGAAGTGGAATAGATTATGAAATAATCAAAAATTGCATAAATGAAACAAATTCCATCAAATTAATATAAACAATTGGGAATCTCAACATAGAATTGACATATCGAAATAAAAAAAATTTGGGGATTTTATCTATCATATTTTCGAAATCCCAATATCCCTAAGGCATATTCAAATCCAAAATGAAATACACTAAATAATTGCTGAAAAGAAATACTATGGTTTCCATCCACAGATTAGCCTTAGCTTTGCTTAAATTGATTTGTGGCCTTCCAATCTCTTCCATAATCTCTATCTTTTGATACATACACACACACACACAATAGGGAAGAGGTATATATATTCGTTAGATTTAGAATAATTGGAGAAGAATGGGATAAGAATAGATTGGAGGAAGAAGAAACGAATAAGAAATAAGTTGAATTCTTACCTGAATTCCCTACGAAGTTTTTAAATCTTATTAGAGAGATAGCAATGGAATAATTTCATCTTATTCCCAAAAATAATATGAATGAAAAGTGGAGAGGATAGGTTTCTATTTATAGGGGTTGAAGCGCACCAGAACTGTAGGATGGAAATAGGTATAAATGGATAAATTTGGAGCGTACAACTCAATGTAACATAGCTTCAAACCCTAGCTGGCACTAGCAACTTTCATTGCCAAGCGATCAATCACCTATGTGCGACCAAGCGACCGCTACGGTCGATCGGTTGACCTATATAGGTCGACCGCTCCTCTATTTTGGGGAACGTTTATTTTGTTCCGTTGCACAATTATTTTATTCCCTAATTAACTTTTTAACATTCAATGTATATTTAGCCCAAGCTAATTTTTGAAATTTAAACCTTAAATTTGATTTTTCATTTGAATTTGAATTCAAACTAAATTAATTTAAATCTAAAAACTTCAAATACTCATAACTTTTTTGCTTGAGTTCCGTTTTCAACATATTATATATGAAAATAGATCAGAATTTCACCACGGACGCAATGGAATAACTTTCATGGTCAAATTTCAACTTCTATAAAATTTCCTTATTCAACCCTTATCATATTTAATTCAATTTGCTTCATTTATTTGTGTTTCTTTTTACAGAGTGTTACATTCTTCCCCCTTAAAAAGGATTTCATCCCGAAATCTTTTAAGCGGCTAATAGCGTAATGCACAATAACATCCATGTTATGCAACCAAGTTATCTACACAACCATCAACAAATAATGCAATGTGATTGTGTACTGCAGACATGCTAAAATGAGCTCAATCCTTGCATGAGTGTGTAATCATGTCATGAAATTATGTATGCAAATATCCTAAATGTGCATAAAAGCTTCTACATGAGTGTAAAGTGATTGTGAAAAGTGTAACAACCATCTCATACCATTTAGAAACCACGATGCAACCAAAATCCTAATTTCTGAGAGAGAAATTACCAGTGAAAAGCTCTGGGTGAGTGCTCTTCATCTTCTCCTTGGTCTCACATGTGCTTTCTGCCAGATTGTCTCCCCATTGTACTTGGACCAACTTAATTATTTTATTGTGCAGTCTCCTAGTACTATGCTCCACAATGCATATGGTGGCACCAGGCACTATCGGCTCCATCTCAAAATCCCCCAACTTATCAGGCTCTATTCTATTAGCAGTGTCATGAAGTTATTTCCTATGGGAAGAAATGTGGAAATCATTGTGGACTCGTACCAGCTTGTTAGGAAGTTCCACACGATATGCCAATTTTCCTATTCTTTCCAAAATTCTGAATGGCCCAACAAATCTAGGCGCGAATTTCCTAGACTTGTCAAACCTAATAACTTTTCTAAGAGGGGAGATTTTAACAAATATCGTATCTCCAACCTCAAATACAAGCTCTATCCTTCTTTTATCCGCATAAGATTTCTAACAGTCTTGCGCTACCTTCATCCTTTGCCTGATTAACTCTACATTTCCTTGGTATCATGGATCAAATAGGGTTCGAGTAATACTTTGTTGGTGGTTTACCATCAACAACAAGGCGACTTGCATGGCCGCCCATAAAATGCTTCAAATGAGGTCATGTCAATCGTCGCTTGACAGCTATTATTATACGTAAACTCAACCAAAGGTAGATGCTACTCCCAATGTCCTACGAAATCCAAGACACAAGCTCTTAACAAGTCCTCCAAAATCATATTCACCCTCTCTATTTGTTCATCAGTTTATGGATGATACGCCGTACTAAGGTTTAAAGAAGTTCTCAATGCAGTTTGTAGGCTCCTCCGAAACTCACTAGTGAATAAGGAGTCTCTATCACTGACTATGCTTATAGGAATTCCATGTAGACGAGCTACCTCCTTAATATAAATCTGTGCGAGAGAGGTGCTAGTCCTATTTCTCCTAATCGGAACAAAATGAGTACTCTTAGTGAGTATGTCCATAATAACCTAAATAGAATCATTGCCCTTCTAACTTTTAGGCAATCTTTCCACAAATTCCATTGTTCCCACTTCCAAGTGAGAATTTCCAAAGGTAATAATAATCCACCAAGCTTCCCTTGCTCGGCTTTTATTTGCTGACATGTCAAACACCTAGCAACAAACTTAGTTATGCCTCTTTTCATTCCATTCGAAAAGAAAATTCTCTTAATGTCCTTGTACATCTTATTTCCTCCGGGATGAATGGTCATCGAGTGGTGACACTCCATAAGCACATCTCTCATCAAATCATCAATCATTGAAACACAAAGACGTCCATCTCTTCTCAAACATCCCTTCTCATCAACTGAATACCTCCTAGCATGGGGAAAATGTTCTCATTTTCTCAATTTCTCCAAAATCTCTACTAATCCCTCATCCTTTACTTGCTCATGCCCTATACGATCCATCAAGGCCGGTCTAACCTTCATCACTGTAAGAAAATCTTGGATGGGATCTGTTGGTGGTTGGAGGTTAAAATTTGAGAGAAACTCCAACTTTCTCCATTCATATATAGCACCTAGGATAGCGTTTCTCCGACTAGGGCATCGGGGACTACGTTCCCTTTTTCAGGGGTATATAGAATACTAAAGTCAAAGGATGCTACATACTTCATTCATTTCTGTTGCCTGAGATTCAAATCATTTTGGAAAAATACATATTTGAGTGATTTATGATCAGTGAATAAGTCAAACCTTTCTCGCAAGAGATAATACATCCACATCTTTAAGCCGAAAACAATGGCTGTCAATTCTAAATCATGTACTTGATACATCTTCTCATGGTCCTTCAGTTGTCTTCTTGTAACGACCCGTAAATTTTCAATAATTAAAGTTGTCAATTTAATAAGATTTTGGTAAATAAATTTGGAAGGAATAAAAACTTTGTAATTTAATAATGAAATGAATGCCAAAATGAAATGTAACAATGTATTTAAAAACTAATTATTAACAATTGAAATGAAATTACCATTTATTGAAGTAATGTAAATTGTTATACTTGGCTATAAATTTATGTAAGAAAATAGATGCAAACATTAAAATTTATAAATAATTTAGTATGAAATAAATGACCACTGGATAAAGATTAGATATATAAGAATGGTAACATATGTTTGTGAACAATGAATTCAAAAATGGTGATTAAAAGTTATAGTAACGGTTGTAAGTTACTATTTAATTGGTCTATTAATTAAATTGTAAATGTTAGATTTGAGGTATAAAACTGAATATAAGTGAATAAATGTAAGTGTGGTATGAATATATGAATTTGTATATAGTTTATGGTAATTGGATGAATTGAACATTTTGTAAGCAATTATGATAATTAGTGGACATAATAAACTTGAATGTAATATAAAGATAATGATAACATTTATTGCAAGTTACATTCTATTTAGGCTATAAAATGAATTGGAAATTTATTACATTTAAATGTAAGTAAATGTTCATTAACTTGGGATAGGACAGTAAATTGAAAAATGTGAATGTAATGAAATAAATGGAAATGCATATTTTATTCATAAGATAATATAAAAGAATGAAACCTATCTGAATGAATTAATGGAGTATTCAATCATAATAAATGTATACATTTAACAACTTCAATATAATTGAGAACAACTGTTAATACAAAGGAAAGATGGATATTTGTATATATATTAATGTAATGAAATTTGTAGAGTGGTATAGACTTAATAAATGGATTAGAATTGAATCAAATCAGTTTATTTGAAATTTATTTATAACTTATGGGAATTCAATTTCATAACAAATAGATTTATGGTAAGAGAATGAAATTAATTACTTTGCTAATTGAAATTTGGATGAATTGGGAAGTTATTAATGTATTAGTATCTAAACCAATGTTAATATGAATTTTTGGGAATTTAAACTTAAACTTTTAATTTAGATAAAAATATAGTGTTTGCATGCAATGACTTTCTATATTTTATTTTCTATTTCCCTATGTTTGTTTCTCTAATTTTTATTTTCTATTTTATTTGTATAAACTTTGAATATATTCATTTTATCTTTGATTAATTTTTCTTTGAATAATAGCTTAGGAATTTCAAGAGATATATGTTACCTGTTTTGTATATTTATTGCCTTTTCATTGCGTGCAAACAAAGGAAAAAATATACAAGGTTCTTCCTCCTTAAATTGTGCCTTTTATTTACCTACCCTCTTTATTTCAAACCCTAGCCATTCATCTATTCTAGCCGTGTATTCCCATATCAAATCAAGCACATAATATTCTCATTTCCTCATTTCCATTTGCATTTAAGAATAAATTATATGTATATGTTTCTCTCTCTTTAATTCTTGCCTTTTTGTTTTCCTATCATTTACTCATCTATAGCCGTTCATTCTTTTTGTAAACCCTAGTCGCCATCTAGTTTTGCAATCCACGTGAATAACTTCTCATCTCAAAGTCATTTGCGGAAAAAAAATTACAGAAAGCTATGGCTTCCTTCTCTTCCTCCTTTCCATTTCTCTTTTGTTTCTCCTTTGTTTCATTGCTATTGCTTGGCCTCCACCATAATTCCGACCTCATCCCATCATCCCTCCTCCTTACCACCATCCAAGGACGTGGCCACCTTGAAGATAACATCACCAAAATTTTGACCAAACCAAGCCATGTATTGATCACCTTGCTTTGAGTTATCAAGGTTATGTCATTTTTATTTCCTATCTTTTCATTGTTGTAATCTATATTCTTTGTATTGAATCATGTTCTTATGTTTGGGATATTTGTTTGCTTTATTTTTTTATGTACAAGATGTGGATTTTGGGCTCTCTTTTCACTCAAGTTTACATCTTGCTTTGTTCTATCAAAAGGTTATGTCCCTTTGATCCATATTGTTCATTGTTTGATTCATAATCTTGTGTGTTGAATTATACACTTATGTTTGTGTAATTGTTTGTATACAAGATTTGAATCCGACTCTTCATCCACTCAAAAGAATATTGTCGTGCCTTTTCGTGCTTTGCGGAGTTTAGATTTGGGTTTGAATTTCAATTCTAGCTTTTAAAAGGTGAGTTATTCACTCTAGACATACGTACTTTTATAATTGTGAATTAATGACAAGTTAATTGTATAAAATAATGTGTTATGTTCATACATGCCTATGATATATTTATATGATGTTAAATACTGTTTATATGCCTGTTATATCATCTGTTATAATATTATTTGTGTACTGTTATTTATTTCCTGCTTATCATCACTGCAAGTTCCCTATCACTATGGGTTGAAATGATACATACCCGAACGGACTTTAGAATAGAGAAAAATCGTTATGGGCTGAAATGATAGGCCTGAGCGATTTTTATTTATTTTATTTAACTTGGGATTGCGGGTTTGAAATGATAGAACCCGGATTTTTCTTTGTAAATTACGGATTGAAATGATATATTACCTGTATCACTTGATCTAGGTTAGAAAATATTATACAAACCTGTGGTTATTTCATATATTTTTCTGGAAGTTTTAAGTATTTTAAAAATGTAAATTTTGATATTTTAATTTAAATTTGGTTTTTAAAATGATTTAATAAAGTGAAAAATGATTTTCTATGTATTAAAAATGTTAAATAAATGAATGGAAATTTGTGATTGGAAATATAACCTAATTTGGAAATATGTGATATCGATTAAGACAATAAATGCTCTTTATTGTGCGAATAAAATGTATGTTAAAAATGAACATTTGACATGTAATTTTAATTAATGGGATATTGGATAAGACAATAAATGCTCTTTATTATGAAAATAAAGTGTAAGTTAAAAATGAACATTTGACATGTAATTTTAATTAATGGGATATTGATTAAGACAATAAATGCTTTTTATTGTGAAAATAAAATGTAAGTTAAAAATGAACATTTGACATGTAATTTTAATTAAGGTGGTATTGATTAAGACAATAAATGCTCTTTATTGTGAAGATAAAATGTAAGTTAAAAATGAACATTTGACATGTAATTTTAATTAATGTGATATTGATTAAGACAATAAATGCTCTTTATTGTGAAAATAAAATGTAAGTTAAAAATGAACATTTGACATGTAATTTTAATTAATGGGATATTGATTAAGACAATAAATGCTCTTTATTGTGAAAAAAAAATGTAAGTTAAAAATGAACATTTGACATGTAATTTTAATTAATAGGATATTGATTAAGACAATAAATGCTCTTTATTGTGAAAATAAAATGTAAGTTAAAAATGAACATTTGACATGTAATTTTAGTTAATGTAATATTGATTAAAACAATAAATGTTCCTTACTGTAATAATGAAATGCAAGTTAATAATATACTTTAACTTAACATAGGTAATTTCAACTTTAAATGGGAATTACAGTAATTAAGTTTATTTAACTTAAAAGCATGGTTTATTTAATATCCAAATGAATTAATTAGTGTAATAAAATAGAAGTGATAAAATAACTATAGTAAAAAAATTGTAAGTATATAAACATTTGGATTATATAAAATGGTAAAGTGGAAAGTATTACATTCCAGGATGCCTTGATTTCTTAAAAATTACATTTCAAAAACGCTATGATCCCTTAAGGTTACATTTCTAACTTGCTATGATTTCTTAAGTATCGCTTTTCCAAAATGCTATGATGACTTAAGGTTATGTTTTCAAAATGTCATTATTTCTAAAATGTAATGTTTCAAATTGCTATGGTTATAAAAGTTACATTTTAGAGTGCTATGGGTTTTAAATTATTATGGTTTCACAATGTTATAATTAAATGTTTAATTTGGAGGTGTATATGATAATTTGGTTTTGAAGTATATACTATTTTAAAATAAATGATATGGTTTGAAATAGATATGATATTTTGGTTTTGAAAGTATATACTGTTTTGAAAATAAATATCCATGGGTAATAATAACGATTGGTTGTTAAAGAGACCGGAAACAGATATGGACATACTCTCCGTCGATACCGAAAACCACTTTAACAACTGTGTACGCGGTGGAGTTTCCAGAATGAAGTAGGATGGTGGCGACGATCCTAAGGTATATACGTGGACCCAACTCCCGTAAGTTGGCATAAGGTGGCTAAAACAGGAGCGATCGACGGGCCAATGAGGTAGCACCTCTGATCGGACACACTCCTTCGATACCATTCTATTACTTTGTGATTGATTGGGTGCACCCCTTGATTTGGGAGTGATGTTCGAGGTGGGCGGTAGTGGCTGCTATGCATCACCACCAGTCCGGATGCGTAATTGATATATCTACCCTGGCATTGCCTTGTGTGTCGTGTCACTAACCATATCGAGCTTTACTACGAGTTGTGATTTCTCCCGTAGCCTGTGGAGTATCGAGGGTAGCCCCCATTTTGGGAGTATGCTAATACTGGATAGACTACTGGGACTATTACGTGTTAAGGACTATATGGGTAACCCCTTGACGCTATTAAAAAGTATGTTTATTTTATATTAGACATTATTATAATAGCGAATATTACTACATAGTAGATAGTTTAACGGATCCTTAAAGAATGGGCGATCCCAAGCATTCTTTAAGTTACTTGAATCTTTATTACAGTTCACTTGAGTTGGTTTACATTGTATAAGTATGTATGTCCTGACTCGAGTGTTTTGTGTTTTGCTTTACGCTCGGGTCAGACTGAGTGATACAGCATTAGAGACTCACATTTGGAGCTGGAGTTTTGCTTTGAAGATCTAGATATCTATTTATTTTGTTATCCTGTTGATTCCAGTTGTATTCTGAGTTATACCTGATTTTCATACTGTCACTCCTGTTGTATCTTGGTATTCCTACTGTATCTTACTTAACTCTGATGTATTTATATAGTAGCTTCATGAACTACTATTTCTTTGTTTCCGCTGCATTATATTACTCTGTGTCTGTGATCTGTGATTATTTATTTACTGTATATTATGAGTTTTGCTAAATTTTTATTTACAATTCGGTATTTTGAGCAATTCAAGTCCGACATGTGCGGATAGAGTGATTGAAAATATCGGGTTGTTACACTTCTAGCATATGCAACTACCTTCCCTTCTTGCATAAGAACTACCCCTAATCTTGTGCCACATGCATCTGTGAAAACCGTAAATGGCTTGGTTCCATCTAGAATAGTGAGCATGGGTGCACTAGTCAATGACTCCTTAAGGTTTTCAAGTGCCTTGGCGCATCTATCATCCCAAACAAAAACTAGATTCTTTTTAGTCAATTGGGTTAAAGGGGATGCTATTTGTGCAAAGTTCTTGATGAACTTCCTATAGCAGCCTGCCAACCCTAGAAAACTCCTAACCACTAAGGCATTACTAGGAGTCTTCCATCCTTGGACAGCTCCCACTTTAGTAGGGTCCACAGCCAATCCTTGTTCCGAAACAATATGCCCAAGGAACCTAACTTCATTTTTTCAAAAGTGGCATTTAGAAAACTTGGCTTTAAGTTGGTTTCTTCTCAAGGTCTCCAATACCTCGTTGAGGTGGTCCTCATGCTCCTTCTTGCCTTTAGAGAAAACCAAGATGTTTTCAACAAACACCACGATAAATTTATTAAGTTGCCCTCTAAATACTCTACTCATCAAATCCACAAAATATGATGGGGAATTCGTCAATCCAAAAGGCATTACTTTCCACTCATATAGCCTATCTGGAGTACGGAGTGTGGTCTTTGGCTAGCTTTCCTCTGCAATCCTCAACTGATGGAATCATGTTGCTAAGTCTTATAAGAAAAAGACTTTAGCCCCTACAAGTTGGTTGAATAAGTCATATATTCTAGATATCGGGTATCTATTCTACCTTGTCAACTTGTTCAACTCCCTATAACCAATGCAAAGTCTCAAAGAACCATCTGTCTTAGCAGCAAAAACAATAGGGGATCCCTACTTAGAAGTACTCCTACGGATGAATCCTTTCTTCAATAGCTCTGAGATTTTCTTATCCAATTCCCTTCTTTCTTTGGGGGGGCATATGTCTCAAAGGAAGAGCGACAGGTCTTGTGTCCTTCTCCAAATCGATTTGGAACTCAATCTCTTTATCAGGAGGGAGACCCATGACCTCCTCGAAGACATTAAGAAATTCACAAAATGCGGGTACAAATGATGGCTCTCCAACAATAGATAGATTTAGTGAGTATAAATGCCTTAACTCAACTAAACCCTTCGGTGTACAAAGGATTTCTAGGTCGCGACCTCCACAACTCCTTAATCGTACTACTCTCTTTTCACAGTGAAGAATGGCTCCATAATATGACAACCAATCCATACCCAAGATAAGACCATACCCCTCAAAATTTAGAACGTACGTAGTACATATAAAATCAACGTCGCATATGTCTAACACTAGGTCTTTGCAAATAAAAGAAAGATGGATCGAACCCCCAATGGGATTGGAAACCTCTATTGGGCTGTTGACCATCTAGGTTTGAAGGTTTAAGAAATATACTACATCCCTTTGAATGTGATGCCCCTGAATCAAATAGGGTACAAATAGTAACCCCAAAAATAAGAGTTATACATTCTAGAGTTGTTTTTCCTTGGTCTCATGGTGGCTTACTGGCAATAGGGACGGATTCAATAACGTAGGCATATCCACTTGATCCTTCCTTAGCGATCTTGGAACAATGATTCTTGTGATGCCCATCTTCGTGGCAATTAAAGCACCTACCTTTAAAGGCTTACTTCATCGGACTCACCCTACAATCTTTAGCTTCATGACCCTTTCTTTGGCATTTCTTACACACCTTCCCATCCTTCTTAAACTTCCCCTTCGATTTCTTGTTGGTCCAAACGATCCCCTTTTTGGACCCTCCTTACTTTTGGGCCAGTAAAAACTTCTCCTTCTCCATTCCTTTATCTTCTTCATTGACCACGTGCAGCATTTCCATTTCTACCAACATCTCATACGTGTCCCCAATAGGTACTTGGATCAACAACATTTCTCTTAGCGGGGAATTTAAGCCCTTCACGAACTTCATGGTCATTTTCATACGTTTGCATATGTACTCCCTAAGCGTGGAATCTCCTGGTCTTAGTTGAATGAACTTTTCCAATTGCAAGCTAATCTTTGCGCTCGACATGAATTTCATCTCAAATCGGTCCTTGAATTCATCCAAGAGAATATCCTTCCAGGATGCACATCAGTCGTAAAGTTCTAATAATTCAAGGCCTCTTCCTTAAGGTGCCAAATTTCTATTCTTCTTCTTAGTTGATCATCCCAACGAAGCTTTCTAAATATTTTCTCGCGGTTACTAATCCAGGCTTTAGTTTCCAAATATCCTTCAGTTCCAGAGTATGTCTTCCTTCCCATATTGAGAAAGTCCTTACACAACTAAGGAAAGTCGACAGGACGGGGTGCTACATCAGCGGGCGGGACAGTTGGTGCAGCTAGAGGAATAGGAATCTGCTCGACAGTCCTAAGGTATTGTTTAAACCATTCGAGCATTCCACGAATGGGTGGTCTTCCGTAGGTAGGGTTCCCTTGTTCGAAAGAAGATTGATCATCAACCATATCATCTATATGTAGGTTAAACCTTTAGTGACGATTTCCTTAGATAGTATTTACATGCTGAAAGAAAAAGGTTGCCTAGTGTATATGCGCATGTTCAAGAAGATAGGGTATAGATATGTATGTGTGTGTGTTTATAGTAAAAATTCTTCAAAAATTCTTTTTGAAAAACCTTTTTTAAAATAACAAATACGTCTCCCATACATATAGTTTTTCCCTATTAATCGGGTAACTTAGGCTTTGATACCAAATGTAACAACCCACCCCGGAACAGGTCTAAATTTTGATCCAAAAAAGGCCCATCGAAACTTAGATCCATTTTAAGGTAAGCTGTTGATAGTAAAAAGAAATAACATTACAGAGCCATAACTAAACTTTCAGAACTCACAGCAAATGGAACAAAATATAATAGCAAAGTGTACTCATTTATTTCAAAACCATAAAAATGTCATAATACAAAATTCCATAAAAACCGTAACATAATATCCATTATTAAAATTGTCTAAATACATGGGTACACATAACAGCAAGTAAAAATAACAAATACAAAGCCAAGCTTCTCCATCTCTAAGCATCGTCACCACCATCAATCCGTCCTTAACCTGTGTTGTAATGAGGAAGGAGTCAGAACAACAAGTGTTTGGTAAATAAAATCCTTGAGTCTTACCTTATCAATACTTAGGCAGTATATTTAAAAATAAGAATATGTCTATGGACATAAAAACATTAAAGCCATTTAATACTCTTTATAAGAAAAAGAGGTAGGTCCAATCACTTAATACCTTCCATTCCAGAAGCAGGTTTCTAGTTTCTAATATCTCAATCATACGTCATGAATTGCTAATAATGTGAGAGACGGTACCCAAGCCATTTAATACATTTTATTGGAAAATAAGCAGACTCTTATCATTTAATACCTTAATTAAGGCAGTCCCCATCATTTAATACATATTTCCAAGGCGTGCTCCTCAATGATACTATCTAGCTGACATCATGTAGAATCTCTCAGGCCACTTAATACTTTCATATGGAAAATAGGCAGACTCTGGTCATTTAATACCTTGATTAAGGTAGACCCCATCATTTAATAGCTATTTCCAGAAACATATCCCCTCATAGAGATACCACCTAACATAACTCCCTGACAATTTAATACTTCATCCGGGGAAAAGAGGCGGGTCCAGCCACTTAATACCTTAAGACCAAAAAACAGGCCCTTCGTCTTGTGGTCCATACTCATAACGACATCTCACATTAGTCCTACTATTCGTAGGAACTGGTAGCCAGATTTGCCGGGCAGATTTCCCCTACAGAATTTGGGACCAACCCCGTGTCATTACGAATATTTATCATAAGGACATATCACATTAATCAAAGTGTATATAACTGTTGGTAGCCTCAAAGTGAAGGGAAAACTTCCATCAACTCTATTGACATCGTATCCCTATGACTTAGCATAAATCAATTACTCTCCATATATACACAGACACACTCTCATCTCACCATTTCATAAATAAGACCTTATAAGGAACTTTTTATTATGCCTTAAAATAATAATTAGGCTATATAAGAGTTTCCTCTTATTTTTTCCTAACGATCAATTACCTTCCTAATAGGGGAAATAAAAGAAAATAAATGTTTAATTAACTATGCCATATACACAATAAGTATATGTTATATGCAAATAGAGATAAACAAATATTTGTGCCTAATAAGTTCTAAATGCATGGGTTTTACGCTCTAAATTAGCGTTAAATGTCAATTTCTAACCAATAATTATTACAAGTACTTTTTCTTCAAACTCACAAGATTTCATAGGATTCTAATATCCAAAGTAGGGAATAAATATTCATAACCAAAACTGCAATAATAGACTTGTACATGAAATAGAAACTCAATTTATTTTACCAATTCAATGGAATATCTTAAATAATAAGAATTACAATCCAAACCCTATATTCTATTCGACTCCTCTTCTACAAACAAATAGATAAGAATAAGTGGTGTAAGGTACGAATAAGATTCGTAATTTAAATCCCTTATTTTATTGAAGAATCACAATTTGACCCAAAGAAGAAGAAGAAGTGAAATAGACTATGAAATTATCAAAAATTGCATAAATGAAACAAATTCCATCAAATTAATGTAAATAATTGGGAATCTCAACATAGAATTGACATATCGAAATAAAAAGAAATTTTGGGGGATTTATCTATCATATTTTCAAAATCCCAAAATCCCTAAGGCATATTCAAATATAAGAAATACAACAAACAATTGCTGAAAAGAAATACTAAGGTTTCCACTCACACATTAACCTTAGCTTCGCTTAAATGGATTTGTAGCCTTCCAATCTCTTCCAGAATCTCTCTCTTTTGATATATATACACACAATAGGGAAGAGGTATATGTATACATCAGATTCAGAATAATTGGAGAAGAATAGAATAAGAATAGATTGGATGAAGAAGAAAGGAATAAGAAATAAGTTGAATTCTTACCTGAGTTCCCTACGGAGTTTCTGAATCTTATTAGAGAGATAGCAATGGCAGAATTTTTTCGTATTCCCCAAAATAATATGAATGAAAAGTGGAGAGGATAGGTTTCTATTTATAGGGGTTGAAGCACACCAGAACTGTAGGATGAAAATAGGTAAGAAACGGATAACTTTGGAGCGTACAACTCAATATAACATAGCTTCAAACCATAGCCATCACTGGCAACTTTCGTTGCCAAGCGGTCGATTGCCTATGTGCGACTAGTCGACCAGTTGATCTATATAGGTTGACCGCTCCTCTATTTCGGAGAACGTTTATATTGTTCTGTTGCACAATTATATTATTCCCTAAATTTATACAGTTAATTAATCATTTATTTATCCCCCAAGCTAATTTTTGAAATTTAAATCCTAAATTTGATTTCTCATTCGAATTTGGATTCAAACTAAACTAATTTAAATATGAAAATTTCAAACGCTTATAACTACTTGCTTGAGCTCTATTTTCAACATATTATATATGAAAACAAGTCAGAATTTTACCACGAACGCAACGGAATAGCTTTCATGGTCAAATTCAAACTTTTATAAAATTTCCATATTCAACCCTTATCATATTTAATTCAATTTATTTCATTTATTTATGATTCATTTTACAGAGTGTTACAGTGACGGTCGATATTGAAGGTAGCTGAAGAAAAAATGGTGCAAAATGAGAAAAAAATTGAGTACTAAGTATTAATGATCGATTGGTAACGACCCATCGATGGATTTGTACAGATCATAAAAAAGAGGATTTATTTTTGAAAAAAAGGGAGAAAAGGTATTCTTAAACAAACTTAATTCTCATTGATGGATAATAGAAGTTGAAGATTTATGGATAATGACTTACCTATGCATTGATGAAATCTTCATTGGCAAAGACGAATTCTCTAGACTGCAAAACTATTAAATTTAAATCTATCGAGGGGACGTGACTCAATGACTATGGGAAAAAAGAAGTGTTTTTGTAAGATACGACTTTTCATGAAGACCTCTAAATAGCGTAAACGGTTGTTCAATTCAGGATTTGACCGCTTCCCTTTGAACAAAGCAAGCTTTGTGATAACGGAAGCGAACTTTGGAGGACATGCATTATCCGTTATTTTTCACAAGTGAAAAATCGATGACATCGAATTTCAAATAATGAGGGAATGAACACTAGACTCAAAGAGAGTCAAATACAAGACACTATAAAAGGAAAAAGGAAGAATTTTAACTAAGTGTCTCGCATCAGTTTGCATGAGAACAATTCTCAGTGAATTGACGAGGGAGTTTGTCTTTGAAGCATGAAGGAAGGTTGGTACATTGAGTAAACAATGGATTTACCAAATGTGTAAAGAGGAATAGTCAAGTCCATTGATCGTACCGATCCAAAAAACCATTCAAACCTTCCTTTTTATTCCTTTTATCTACTAGGATTTTTTATTCCTTAAATCTACACTTGGATTTAAACTTGAAATGTTTTTGAGCAATTTTACAGAGAAGAATCTTGACTTCAAGCCCCAAGATCAGCCCTCTACAACTATAAGTACAAGAGCACATGCAATGAAAAGGGATATCTTGATTTAGACTATGTTATTTTATATCCTAATGGAAATGCTGCCATTTTTTATCTTTATTCGATCATTGAATTTGCGATCATAATTATAGTTACTTTTGGAAAACATTGTAAAACAACAATAATGCATCTTAAGTAGATGTTGGCATCACCAAACTACCATAAATCTTATGTTCTTATCTTTTCTTATTTTTTCTTGATTTTATTGCATTTTATCAATAATTTATATAAATGTTATGAAATTCAACCTTAGAATGATTTATGATCTGTGAATCAATGACTAATATGTGAATCAATGACTAAAAACCTCATATCATCGTAATAAATAACCACATCCAAAATTATTTGGCTCTATGTAGTCTTTTGGGGGTATTAGACTAATATTTTGTTTAACAGATACAGATGCAGATCTTACATTATCTGCATTTAAAATTATCCATTGCTCCATCTTTTTCACTATGAACAACTATCAAAATCATAAAATAATGTGCCAACAATTTCTAAGAAACCAAAAAATCATCGGTACACTCCGGTGGAACCACCTTCAATAAGTATTGCTATAAAAGAAGTTGATTTTCCATGTATTCAATTGCTTTTGTTATATGGTAACTTCTTAACGTTGTTTTTGGCATACTCACTTTATCCTCATATGGCTTGTTCAATATTATATGTTATGTATTGCTCTAAGTGATGAATCTTAACTGTATATCCAATTAAAGGTATGAAATTTCACATAAAGTTGCCTTATATTCATGATGTATCGCTTATCTTTGAGATTTTTGAATTTTGAAGCAACACTAGTCAACACTAGGGTTGTTATTCTAATGTTAAACTTATCAATATCATACTAATGCCAAACAATTGGAAACCAATATTGAGTTTCATCGATGTATCAATACTATCAGTGTGAAAACGCTAAATTTATCATTAATAATGGTAAATATAACGGTAAAGAAACGTTAAAAACAATGTTAAAGGTAAATTGAATAATATTAACTTTGATTATTTCACCATTTAAATTAATCAAACTACGGACATTTATAATTGTATATCAATTTTTAAGAAGTTTGCATTGTTATTTATGATGATGCTTCTTTTTTAGTTTAATTAGGTTCTATATCTAAGATTAGCAAAGTTATTATTTTATATTTTTGTTGCAAATTTGATGAATTCGGAAAATTTTCAATGTCAACTATAATAAGTCAAAACGTTGATATTAACATTAATGGGCTTAGAATATAAAACAAAATCTTTATATTTTTAGCATTATCAAAATTATAATGTTTTATGCATCGATAAATTTATCATTGTCAGTCAACAGTTTATTAGTTTGTCGGTATACTAGAGATCATTTACCAGCGGTAGCGATAAAATACTGCTAGTCATTTTTAATTCACCAATAATATTGTGTGATAGCAGTTCTAGCATATTGGCACGGTTATCATACCAGCTCTGGTTCAGCACGATCAATGAACTTAACAAACACAACGTAGTGTTTCTTTTTACAACCTCTATGGATTAAC
The DNA here is from genome assembly GCA_030737815.1 of Allium fistulosum. NCBI lineage: Eukaryota > Viridiplantae > Streptophyta > Magnoliopsida > Asparagales > Amaryllidaceae > Allium > Allium fistulosum. The sequence goes on along the minus strand of CM060906.1, from coordinate 96,980,634 downwards.
ATTTCAAATTTACATCCATGTAACACAGCCTTCACATATGTCATTTCAGTCAAATGCTTATTTTTCTTATGTTTTCCCCTTTGAAAGAATATATCTAATGAACACAGTTGCAGATCAGTTTATCAAAGTTCTTTCTTCTTTTTTCTTGCATTAACCTATTGACATCAATTTTTAAACTTTTAAGAATGCACTTTGCATATGCACTATAGATGCTCTAATCAGAATCTAAGGTAATATACATTAGTAAACGCAATTTGAACCACAAAATTTCATGCATTAAACACATTTTGAAACCTAGTCGCAAAGAAAGAAGGGAAAAAAGTTCTTTACACCTACTCATTAATACACTTGCACCATTGTTCACCTACATCACCTAGAGGTGTAAATTAGGACCGGGACTCGTAAACCTAAACCAACCAGAGAAGAACCAAACCCGATCCAAATCCAATGGGTCTTAGGTCGGATCTACATGATGAAAAGTATCAATTAAAACCGATCAAACCAAACCCCAAAAATTGGACCAAAAAACATAAAAATATGTGTATTTTAAGTGTAATTGAACCCAAACTGATCTCCGGATTGAGTGGGTACCAGATTTCCAAATGTATTGTTTATAACTGACAAAATCTGATCCGTCTAGAACCAAGACACAATGGATCTGGTCCACGTCAGATCCGACGGGTCGAAGTATGTTCCGCTTTAACAATATTCAGTAAGCTATATGGTTTGGTAATTGATTCCAAATGGTAATTTTATTTAGGGAAAAGAGAGATTGTACAACCATGGGTTGGTTGGGATGCTACCGACCCCCGACAAGGGGTTGGTTGTATAATTTAGAGTTGTTTTGAAAATCCGGAAGGTTGCCAAAACAACCGAGAGGGTGCTGGCGTAGCTGGCTAAAATAAAGCTGGCTAATCTTAGCCGACTTTATTTTAGCCGGCTAAGGCATTGTGGCAACGGCCATAAAAATGACCGTTTCCACTTAGTCGGCTTTAATAAAGCGGGCTAAAGGTAGCGGTTATTTTTTTGGTTATTTCCTCACGGTCGTTTTTTTGGTTATTGCCTCTTCCCCTCTATTAAAGCCGGCTAAAGGTAACGGTCATTTATTTGGTTGTTGGCTCTTCCCCTCCTTCATCCCTTATATAACTTACAAATTACAGCATTTTATTTACACCATTTTTTATATATTTCATACCATCTTCAGTCAATTATCTATAAAAAATCTCATATATGTCAAAAAATTAGAAAAGAAAATCTCAAAAATCTTCATATTCCAATTTTCTATCACGGCTCAGATTGGATAATTAGAATCCGACTCATTTCAATCAAAATACGTTTAATTCTTAGCATAGTCAAAATCAATATCGTTTTCAAAATTTTCAATAACAAAATCACAATTCAAATTTTGGTTTTTCCCACCAAACTCCAAATTCGTACCATCCTTAACAAAATCAGAATTTCTACCATTTCAACAAAATTCGAATCATTACCAAAATTCTCAAAATTTGAATTATTCCAAGAATACTTAATTTCAACAAGACAAATAACTATGACCAAAGCTACGTGTCTCCCAATAGCCAACAACGGTCAGTACTGCCTTATCGTTCTCAAAATTCATCAAGAAATCTGAAAAATCAATTTGAGGACAACAGTTGGAGAAACCAAGAATCGCAATTCGAGGGTGATGAAACTACTGAAGACGGAGATGTTTATAGGAATTCTAATTTGTCTTCCGCTCAAGGAAGGGGAAAGCAATCACTGGGAATCAATATTAATGAATCTCCTAATGCAAAAAATGAAAATCCACTACCAAATGCCCCAAAAATACAAAAATGGACACCAGACGAGCAATTTGAATTAGCATTCTATTGAGTTGAATATTCTAAAGATAATAAGAAAGGTACAAAGAAAAGTGAAATTTCTTTTTGGATTTCTACGTGTAATTTATTTTACCATCGATGTCCAAACAATCTTCCAAGAACCGTTGATTCTTTGAAGCAGCCGTGGAAAAGAATAAATGTCGGTTATCAATGTTGGAAAGAAATAATGGCCGGGTTGCATGCAAGACAACAAAGTGGGGCAAATGACATAGATTTAGTAATGATTTTAAATTTTAGTTCAAACTATCTAGTTTCGTGTTTTATTCTTTTAATAGTACTTCATCATCTACAGCTTATTCAAGCAAATGCATTGTATATGGCTGAACATAATAATCAACCGTTTAACGTGCAACATTGCTCGACATTCTCTCAACAAAGGGAAAATGGAGTTGAGTGCAAAACGAACACTCGATATTGCGCTTTCTTCCTAGAAAGATAAGCGATGAATCTTGTCCTGGTAGTTCTGATGCACATGAAGACACCCCCTTCAACGCTAGTACATGTGGTAGGCCTCCGGGAAAGTACAAGAGAAAGAAAAAACCGTCAATGATTACAGCGCACACTTGGAACATATTGGCGAGCATATGGCGGTTTCTGAAGATGCAAATAAATTGTACATGGAAGCAAAAGAAGCAAATATATTTAAAAGGTAAAGGAAAAACAAGGACGTCGTGATGAAAAACAATAGTTAAGAATCGATGAGTTAGAGTTAAGAAAACAAGAATTGGCTCGACAAAAAAGAGTTGATGATATGGCTCTTTTAAGTTGCAACCTAAATGAACACAATACAGTGCAAAGGTTGCATATGGAGAAGAAAATTGAGGAGCATCATAGGTGTCATAGGGGTTTGTAGAAAACTAGGTTCGTACTATGTATCTTATTATTGCACCTTGTATTTGTTCTGTTAGTTTTTAGTTTTATTGTCATTGTTAGTGTTATTGTTATTGGGATTTTTTCAGTTTTGGTTTCAGTTATTGGTGATGCTATTGTTGTTGCCACTATTGTTGCTGTTGTATTGTCATTCTCACTGTTGTTGTTGTTGTTAACACGTCAATAACAACATAGTATAATAGATATTAAAAATTCAAGTACGTACACTATTACAACACATCAACAACAACTTACTACAATAGATATTAAAAATTCAAATACAAACACTACTGCAACATGTCAATAACAACACGTCAACAACATCTTAGTACAATAGGTAAGTGATACATACTAAAGAAAAATATCGCACAGTTAATCCAAACATCAAAAATCCTAATGGTTTCCTATATGTTCCTAGTAATGTTCCACTAGTTCATTTCTTAGATCAAGATGAACTTGTTGATCTCGAATGTCTTCGATTCTTTGCATGTATTCGACAAAAGTATTTGGGTCATTGTAAGGTTTTTTTTGTAATGCCATAATATTGTCTAGATAGTTTCTTAGTTGAAGCTCATATCCTCCACGTTCTTCTTCGATAATCACATTATGTAAAATGATACAACAGTATATGATATTAGATAATATCGCCGAATCATGGTAGTACACCTCTTTTCTTAATATATGAAACCTACCTTGCAGCACTCTAAATGCTCGTTCGATATTTTTCTCAAACTCTCTTGTTGTTTGGTGAATCTGGCTTCTTTTGGGTTATTTGGTCTTTTGTAAGCTTACACAAGTGTTTTCCATTTTGGATAAATTCCATCTACCAGGTAATAACCCATTGAATGAACTTTGTCTCATATATTTTTAATTGCATGGAGGTATTACATCATTGTATAAGTCATTAAATAAATATAAATATCGTAGAACGTTAATATCATTTAGTGAACCTTGTGCTACAAAAAAAGCATGTCATATATACAAATCGAATGAAGCCACAGCTTTCAATACAAGAGTTGCCCTTTTGCAGTGTCATGTGTATTGGCATTGCAATGCAACCGAACAGTTTTTCTACCTCCAATGCATACAATCTAAGCTACCTAACATACCTGAAAATCCACATTGAGCCCCCATTGCTAACAATCTATCAATGTCATGAGAGGTTGGGGACCGAAGATATTCTTCACCAAATTGCAAAATAACAGTTTTGCAAAATTCTTTCATACATAATATTGTAGTCGAGTCTCCAATCCGCACTTTGTCATCTTGTGAATCACCAGAAGTTGCGTATGACATCATGCGAAGTGCAGTCGTAACCTTTTGCAATGGAGAAATATGTTGTTCGTTGATTCCATTTCTTCTATGACTGAAAAGGATGTTTGTTTCGGTTAATTTGTCAAGAACCCGACTAAAGACAGTCTTTGACATACGGAATCTTTATCGAAATCTATATCCCAGTATGCGGGGTTTTCCATAAAATAATCCATAATCAGTTGATTGTGACCGCCAACAGTCTCTCCCATAACACAAGTCTCTCCTTCCAACAACACTACCTCATTGAGTTGAAGTAGAGCTTTCAGCATTTGCATGGGCCATTAAATCCATCACTTCGGTAACAAACATTATTTGTTGATTAATACAATGTTCAATGAAATCGTCTGAAGACGACGACGATAATGAACACGAGGATGAGAAGCTCATTCAACATAACTAGAAGAATGGTGATGATAAGCTTAGAAGATTGAATGAGTATGTTATTAGAATCCTTTGGTTATATTTATAAGCTTTTTTTGTTCAATGGAAACAGCATGTATTGAACAGTACTGTATAATGCAAATGGACAGAAGATGAAACAATAGTGATTAATCACATGGAGGCATTGATTGTTGTTGTGCAACTAGCCATATTGATTAATCACATGGAGGCATAATCTATGGTCTATGTTTTGTCCTTTTTCCTTCCATTAATACAATAATAGAACATAACCTTTCTTGGATACCCCGTAACATGCTTGTATTGGTGGAGACAGCATGGCACAGTGTCCGGTCGGACATTGTAGCCATGTTGCACTGATATCCAAGAATGCCATCTTTGTTAGTGGAGACATAATGTCACGGCGTCCGGTCATATCAGACACTGTAGCCACGTTGCACTGCTTTCCACGAATGCCAGCCTTGTTAGTCGAGACAAAATGTCACAGTGTCCGGTCATATCGAACGTTGTAGCCACGTTGCACTGCTTTCCACAAATGTCAGCTTTATTAGTGGAGACATAATGTCACAGTGTCCGATCATATCAGACACTATAGTCATGTTACACTGCTTTCCACAAATGTCAACCTTGTTAATCGAGACAAAATGTCACGGTGTCTGGTCATATCTGAAACTATAGCCATATTGCATTGCTTTCCACGAATGTCAGCCTTGTTAGTCGAGACAAAATGTCAGTGTCCGGTCATATCGAACGTTGTAGCCACGTTAGACTACTTTCCACGAATGCTAGCCTTGTTAATGTAAAATGCTACATATATGTATGTATGTGTGTGTGTGTGTATGTGCGTACGTACGTACTTATGTATGTATATATCGTATTATTTGTCATACTTCTCTTCATTTATATCATAGCAGTAGTATATAAAAATGATGGATTACAATCATATTTCTCCACCCTCCTCATACTCATACGAAGGTCCTTTATGACACAATACCCCTCCGGATACATCATCCCCTCAACCATCAACCGAATGGTATATTGAAATAGAGGAAAGACACAATGCTGATATAAGAGGACATGAGATAGAATTGCAAGAGCGCATACAGGTGGAGGATGGTAGAGGCCAAAGAGCAGAGCGGTGTAGCCATAACGGGAGAAGACAAAGAAGGAATGGAATTCGCCATCAAGTACCTCACACAGAGCAAGAGGATAATTCTAAAGAAATCTACTGTAACTGTGGGATTTTTGTTCTGTATTCTGTCATAAGAAACGGAACTGACATCAGTCGACGCCATTATAGATGCCGCAATTTTCTTGTTGGTTGTGAACTTTGGCAATGGCTTAATGATCCTCAACCTTACCGAGCAGTTGTATATGCTACTGAACTTAAAGAATAAATTCAAACGCTTCAGAGGACACTAGGTTCAATTAACTTATTAGGTAGTCAAAGGCAGTATTTTTAATCATCAGTTGTCTTGTTTGATGTCTTGTTTGTTTCCTATAATGTTGTCTTGAATTATTGTTTGTTGCCTTGTTTCTCAGTAAGTTAAATCTTGTTTGTAATGGTTTAATTAAGCAAGTTTGTAATGTTGTTCTTATCTTAAGTGCGTACTTGAATTTGAATACACAGACTTAACTTGAATTTAAAAGTACATAGAACTTACTGAAAGTACACAGAACTTGCTGAAGGTAATTAACTTAAATAACTTACTTATCTAACCAAAACATCATTCAAATTGTCTAACATATCTAACCCAGAGATCATGTGCAGCATGTCCAACAAATTCAATGTGATATTCCTACAAATATGTGAATCAAACGCAGCTCGTGTTAACTGAAATAGGTCTTCTTCCTCCACTGCATTTATAATGCTTCTATTTCTTCGATAAGCTCTAGTAAACGTAACATAAGTACTCCGAATTTTCAAAATCCTTCGACTTAATCTACAATCACAATGATTATTAAAAACTTCATTTAGAGTAACCCAAAAATCTTGCTCCAACTCCTCTTCCATGCATCTACAGTCAGTTTCTATGTACGCTGCGATTAGTACCAAATAATCTTGTGGAGTCCAACTTTCATTTCTCATTTAAGATTACTGAAGATGTTGTGAATTATTGAAGATATTGTGAATTTTAAATACAAAACATTTGTTTAAATAGAAAGTTCATGATCATCATCTCATGAATCAAGTGCCATCTGAACGACCACATGGCAAGCATCCATAAACTTGAATAGAAACAAACATAAGCATATTGGTTTCTTCACAAAATGAAGTGCAGACACTCAAACAAAATATGAAATCCAAATTCCAATACAGATATTAGATATGAAATACAAATATAAACACTGACTTAAGTTATCAAATACAAACACTGACATGAGTTATGAAATACAAACACTGATAATACACATATAGTAAATCTCAAAAACTGATAATACACTGATAGTACATGCAAACACTGATAATGTACTAGTAGTAAATCGCAAACACTGTTAATACAATGATAGTAAATATAAACACAAATATGCGAAAAATAAATAATCTGCAGCCCATCAAACTGATAATGATCATCCCAAAGACCAACTGCATCATCATCATTATTACCTACCCTAGGTTTAGGGTGGTATCATTGCTCATCAGCAGCAGTAAGCTCGTTAATACAAGCAGTCAACTCATTTATGTTTCATCGATGCTCGACATACATGGCTTGGCGTAGTCCCATCTGCATCTGAAACAAACCCTCATATGAATACGTAGATGGATCTGGATACTCCGAAACCTCAGGTCGAGGAATATCAATATATCTATCAACTCCCGACCTCGTAGGTATACCGACTGTCCAACCAAAATCTGTTGTTTGGGATAGCTGTGGAGCAGGATATACCTGAGTGCTTTGTGTAAGGTCCTGTAAAACCGAGGGGACAACACCACTTCGGATGCCTAGAAGGTCCTACCAAATCAATAGCTCCAGCATGTACAAATCTGGCTGTGTACGATGGAGTGTAAAACCGACGCCAAAACGATACATAATCTAAACTGGTGATGATGTACTGAGCCGGCCACCACTCATCTGCATGCACCAGTAAACAAGCGTTGGAATACACCTTCAAAAATGGTGTATCTGGGTGCGGATCGTCAGGAACATAATCACCGTCCAAGGGCTGTGTCCAGCTAAGCTCGCCAAGAAACCAGTAACAGCCACCAGTGGGAGGAGATGATGCTAATGGAAAATGTCTCGCAAACAGGAATCTGACGTGCATCACGTTCTCGTTGATCATAAAGGGAGAACCTTCGTACAGATACCACACAATACTCTTTCGTGTAGTCCGTAACTCAATCTGATTTCGGGCCACAGCAAAAATAGGTCGTGCATCGCCTCCTTGCACCATTTTATGGTTCTCGCAAGCCCAAGCTCTGACATGGGGAAAGAATAAGGGTAATGTGGAATCTAACATCGGGTATGTCAAATTGCGAAAGTACTCATAGTACCAACACTGCAAAATCTCCCAAAACCCTGTAATCGACGTGGATCTCGACCTAACAACGCACTGATGATTCAAAGAGCGATACAAATAAGCTAATATGGGAGTCCCCCAATCATATCTAGTTGGAGTATCAAACGATAACTCTACAATAGCTGCAACATGACCAGCCAGCAACGTGTTCGACGGATTTGAAAAGAATATGTTTCCCATCATGTACAGAATAAACGGTCGAGCAATCTCCAAATTGTTTTCTGAGCTATAATTATGTATCAATTCAGAGATTGCTTGTCCAATATAACTACATCTAATCTGCAGTTCGGATGTCAGTCCATCTTGAAAGTCAAGATGTGGGAGTACACTAGCTAAACAACCAAATTGCTGATATTCCTCGTCATATGGCAAGCTCTCCCCACATCCAATGCTTAAAACGGTAAGAAGTAAAGTCTAAAGGGGTCAAACCTAACATTCCAAAACTAAAGTGAAATGTATGAGTGCTCTTCCACCAACATGCAGCTAAAACACCACAGAACTGAACATTCGAATTTAATAGACTTTCAATACCTATTAAAGCAATTTATGGTTATCGAAAATACTAAAAACATTAAATAAATGAGGAGTAATTAAGTAAATACGTACTCAATAAATCTCCAAATCCTATTTCCCGAAGAAAAGTGTGAATAGTGTCGTCGGCATCACTGCTCAAATAGATCTATAAAGGCGGATTATACTAGACCAAGAGCCACGGGTGCGCTCAAGACGAGTCTAATTTTAAATAGGACGCATATTCAATATATATTCTGCAATTCTAACTAAAAGTAAAATTTTAAAGTAGATGTCTTACAGAATCTTCGACACGCGCGCTGACGTGTACTTCATCGTTGGGAAGTATACGAAAATTGATCAAATCCTTATCGACTCTTAAATTTTGATCAATATGGGATTCCAGAACCGCATCTCTTGTGTTTCTCGCCAAGTGTATTCACCTAACAACGGTACTTCGTCGACCACTTGTACATTCGGTAGGGGCGTTTTCTTCTTCCATCGTAACATTACCAGCACTACTAATGCTACTACCTCGGATGTTCCTCCACTCTTCTCATATTATTATTTTCACTTTTTTTTCTGGTCTGGTAAAGGTTTGGGGAGAACGAAGAAGAGAAGATATGAGAAAATAGGGTAGCCGGCTTATTTATAGCCGACTACCCTTCTGTACACTTGACCGACTTTACTAAAGCTGGCTAAGCGTACGCCGTTGATTGCAATACACGACATACTATGGATCGCAATCCAACAGCAGTGGATTGCGATTCACAGCTAATGTCTTAGCCATCTTTATTTTAGTCGGCTAAAAACAAACACAAAACCCCTTCGTTGGGGCTTTGTTCTTTCTTCGATTGAGGGTGGGTGGGATTGTAAATGCGAGAATAGACGTTCCCCAACCCACCTCATTGGGAATGCTCTAAGAAATAGAACCCTAACTAAGGAAAACGCAAGCCACAGCTAGGAGAACCACCTTTTTAGTATGTGTCATTTCCGTGAACTCACCAGCATTTATCCTCATAATATCACAAGAAGTTTTTTCTGTAAACCTCCTGCATTCATTTTGGTTCCATACATATTTTGGATTTGCAAATAGATAACTAGTTTCGTGCTAATGTTGTACAAGGTCAATTCTAAACTTCGATTAAACATAAATCTAGAAAGCAAATGACTAAAATGAAGATTATGGAACCTGCTATTCCCATATGGATTCATATTGATGCTTGTAAAAAATAATTTATTGACAGTTGAAGAAACATTCTAATCCATTAAATAAATACTTATACTTGATAAAGCGATCACTATAATTTTTCACATATATTATTTAAATAAATTTTTTGATAATCATGTTATCATAGCACACGTGTGCGTAAACTTATTAGATGATTTACTTAAACATTTTTTTTTTGAAATGGTACTTTATATACAAATGTCACTGGGACAACATGTTACATGTCAATAAACGTTCGAATCACGCTACGCAAGTTTCGAACTTGTGACCTCTCGCACCAAAGCCGAATCACTTAACCACTTAAACAATGGTGCTTGTCGATTTACTTAAACAATTGATGCAAAAAAAATTATAGTATATATATGAAAATTTTTATTGGAACACAAGTTGATGACATAATGAATCTCAGCATACATATCATGTTCACTTATTTGTATTTATATTATTTTTAAATAGCATTAATTTTTTTAGTCCATTTTTCTTTTAAGATTTATATATACTTCGTATATGAAGAATATAAAATACATTGATTGCAAGTCCTAAATTACATTAATATTGCATATACAGTTGACTGTAAGCGAAACATTGATAACGGATTCTAAAAAATACACATTGCAAAATATTCTTGACGCTGCTTAAATTAAATAGATCTGTAATATTACGTAAAATAAAACATCCAATAAAATACTACATACAACATACAACATGAAATAAAACATTGATAATAAAACATAAAGAACGCTCAAAGAAATGAGCAAGTCAATGCTACTATTCCTCTTCAGGACCATGCATATAACATACAACATGAAATAAAACATAAAAATGCTCAAAGAAATGAGCAAGTCAATGCTGCTAGTCCTCTTCAGGAACATGTATATCATCAAGGTAAGCGAAAGATTTATATGAGTGTAATTTTGTTGCATATGGCTTACTCTTCTTGTCAAGGGTATAATGGAATAGAAAGAAATGGGCCAAATCATTTAACAAGAAATAAATTATAAGCTTGCATATCAATATAAATTTAATAGGATTAACAAAGAAAACAATCCATGTAATCTGTTAAAAATGCATTAGTATTCAAAATTTATATCAAATTGGTATATCATTGCAAATATATGTTGTATAACAAAGTGATGCCATATGATTAACACAACTTCCCAAACTTGAATTTGATTTTTGTTTTAATTTTTTTTTTAATTTTTTTTGTTCCTTCATTAAAAGTTGAAAATATGTAAATGATTATGCAAACGTTGCATCAGTTGTTAGTTTTCTTTTAGTGCACTTCTCGTTGATATATTCGGCACCCCTCGCATCTTGCGCTATGCACGCACTTCATTTAGTGTAGAAAGGACGAAACCACTGAACGAACATCTTTTGGTGTCAGTTCATGATTGAATATCCCTACACCACCCTTAGAGCACGTATATTTTTGTGGCAATATTTATTGTAATAAAAGGAATTCTTGTTGTTACATGCTACCAATCTCATATACATGTTCACCTCTATCTTGCGATGTGACACTCATTATAATTCAATATATGCATCCACTTTAATACAATACGAGTCACAACTAACAGTTCTCTGATAATATAGATAGTAAGATCAATTGCTATAGTGGCTATTTTCATTCTTGGTAATTCGTTTTGAAACTACAAATTTTATGGATAAATGGTTTTCAAAACCTAAGAATCTCTCATTAATAGTTTATTCATGCAACTACAAAGCTTATGGATAAATTAGCCATTCTAGCATTCACCTTTTTGATAAAGAGGATTAAACTAACAGTCCTCTATTTATAACACTTGTAACAAGTCAACAATTTGTCTGAAACTTCAAAGTTGAATTTATTTTGGATCTAAAAGCTTTTATAAAATATGCAATGGTAGCTAGTTAATTTATAGAATTTTGGATCTTGACAACTCGACCTTTTTTGTATTATTATGATACTCGATGAATATGCAGCTTTTGATAGAAGCAGGGGAAGAAAGACAACCTGACCTTTTGTGAATTGGCCTGAGCATTGCTTGAGGTTCTTTTCAGTTAAGTTCTTATGTATGTTGAAACTATAGTATTTTGATGTCTATTATGTATGTCGAAGTTGTTATGTCGAAAGGTTTCAAGTTAAACTCATATATACTTTGGACGTTTCGACAAAGATGGACAGAGACAACTCTAGGGGGTTTCGACCTAGAGGTCAAAGGGTTTCGATCTTGTCGGAAGCTAATTGTCGAGGGGGTCAAAGGGGTTTCGACTAAGTCGAAACGTTTTGCTATCGAAAGGGTGCCTACACTCTATCTAATAGCATAACATTTCGACAAAGATGACCTAATTGGCGTTACAATACCTTTCAACCCCATCAAAAGGGGCTAAGGGAGAAAATCCAATGTTGCCGCCTCAATCTCTTTCGAAGGGGTAGAAAAGACATTTGTAACGCAAAATTTTTCATCCGTACACAAGAAGCTTACGGGTAAATGGATCGGGTCTAATTAACCCCCAAACCCGATAGCAAATCCAGTTTTTCAAAAGAAAATTTTCTTGAAGAACAAGTAAATCAAATCAGTAAATAAAACGAATTCAAACCAGAAACGAATTATCTCAATGTCGAAAGTATTAAAGTAATTATCGAGTTAAAAACCCGGATTTTCCAACAACGAACAAAAAATACAAATTTCAAAATAAAATCCAAACCCGATAAGAGAATGGGTTTGAGTATCATTCATTGTCAATTTCAAAAACTAAAGCGAAAAGTGAAGCTTTAAAAAATTCCTGAAACTAGGTTAGAAAAAGCTTTTCAACAAATCAATTGCAACCTACTTTCAGAATAATTAAGATTCGAACATTTCAAAAAAATCGATTTTCAGTTTCGAAATCTTAAAGGATGAAATTCGATTAAAATCAACAAAACGAAGATAAATCTGAAACTTACAGATTAAGTTTGATGAACGTTTTGAATTCTAAGAAGAGAATTGAAGTTTGAGAATCTGTGGAACTCTTTTACCCATGTTTAAAATTTTGATTGCAGGAAAAGTGAAAGAGAAGGAAGAAGAAAGGCGTACTTTATAAGAAAAGTCGCCCAAGGAAACTAGCCGTCGGATCAGATTTGAATGGGCGGCCTAGATCTACGTGGGAAGGCCAAGAGGCGGGAAGCTTCTAGGTTTCGACAAAGACGACTTGGAAAGTCAAGAGCAACCCTTCGCCGAGGGGAGGGGGTAAATGTTACTTCAAATACTCACTTTTCGACCAAGTCGAAACCTCTTCAAGGCAAAGAGCAAAGGAGAAGATTTCCAGTCCAACCTTTCGAAGGAGTCGAAGGGATGCTGCTATCAAAGTTTAACGGCTTCAAGACCTTCTGAAGGTGTCGGAAGGTCCCTCCTCACAATATCCAAGGAGTTCTTACCTTTCGAAGAAGGTGAACAAGTCGAAAGCTTCCTTCCGCTCTCATTGGCAACGCCTCAACTGGATGAAGGGCTTTCGATCGATTCGAAGCCACACCTTCCGAAGACAATGAAGGATAGCCCTTTGAATATATGCCAAACCATTCAAAACAAATGGTTTCACCACAATTCAAACTGCTAGGAAGCAAGTATTAGCAACCCCTTCGAAAGCTATAGCAAGCCTTTCGAAGTATGGCCCCAAAAGGGTTCTGCATCAGATCGAAACAAGAACTGGGCTACTCAACAACATCGAAACCAATGACAATTGAATCTCTTCGAAACCGATGTGGTTAACCTATCGACCGTGTCGAAGGCTCCAAACTTACTTCCACTAACAATAAGAAGACAAAGATCCATCCAAGACACCTTTTGACAATTTCGAAAGGTGCTATGAAGAAAGCAAAAATACTCAGAAATCAGCAAAGGCGAAAGAATGATAAAGGACCTTTTGACAACGTCGAAAGGAGGCATGACTTTCAATCGAGTCGAAAGGTTAAGAGAGAATAAAGGAATTGCTAGAGTATGACAAGAAGAACAAGGACATTTTTCGACAACGTCGAAAGGAGGCATGGCTTTCGACTGGGTCGAAAGGCATATACTAGCATGTAAAAGACGAACCTTTCGACCAGGTCGAAAGGCATATAACAGCATGTAAAAGGCGAACCTTTCGACTAGGTCGAAAGGTTCATAACAGCATATAAAAGGAGGACCTTTCGACATTGTCGAAAGCAAGAACCGCCTGCATCTATAAATAAGACCAAAGAGATCACGTTTTGAGGATCTGATTTCTCTTATTCCAAACTTGTATTTTCTTTAACAAAGCATAACTCTAATTTGGAGATTGTTGATTTGGGAATTTAATGAAATAAATTCTCCTTAGATGAAAAAAGGGAAGTCTTGAGCATTATTGATTACTTTACTGTTTACTAAAGCTTTTGTTGGATTAACCTCTATATTTCAAGTTTAACCCCGTCAAAATGTACCTATCGACAAAATCGACACCTCTTCGGGCTCTAACAATTTCTGTAACCTTTCGAAGCTATCAACTCTGTGATCTAAAACTTTCGACAAGGTCGAATGATGTTCTCTAGACACCAAAACCAAGAATTACATATTTAATACAAAGGAAGTTGTTCCTATAGCTTTCGACAAGCTCGAACCTACTTCAAATCCACTAGAGCATAAGATTTCCTACCTAAACTCAAGGAAAGCGACAAAGTCGAAACCTACTTTTAACTTTCCTTCACGGCTTAATAACCAAAACTCAATCCAACCTACAGATTTAAACCTCCGACCAAGTCAAAACCTATCTAAAGAAACTTAACTCAAGGAATTTCAATCAAATCAAAAGGAAAGCTTTCGAAGGAGATTTCATACTAACTCAACAAGATCGAAAGGTCACCTGACCCAGAAACCATATCTTTCGACGTCATCGAAAGGTCTGTTTGACGAATATCAACAAATAAAGTCAAACCGAAAGGCAATTCCCAAGAGGTTCACACTCACTACTCGAACAAAAGATTATTCATCTTTCTTAGCATCACTTTGGGGTGTTGACAAGAAATCTTATTAACAAGTAATTTCAAAACTAAATAATCTGTATTTTCAATAACAGAAAATCATTAGAGCATGTATGTCAAATCAATAAATTTTACACTAAGGGTAAAATGTAATCCTTACCAGAGCAATATTCAGGCTGTCAGCTAGTATCATTCAGGATTTTTGTTGTAAATGGTATGAAGCAAACAAAATAATTGTTGGGAATCTTCTAACTAACAAAATGTAATAGTGTTTCTTTTTATAACATGTGTGTACAAATTTATATCCATCATCACAATGTTACATGTCATTGTAATCAAATGCTTATTTTGTCATATATTCGCTTTTAAAAGCATATGTTTACAATAAATCCATTTACAAAACATTTTATCAAAGTTCATTTTCCATATTTTGTACATTAATCCTATTGTTCATTGGTTTTTAGAACTTTTAAGAATGCACTTTGCATTTGCACTAAAGATGCTCTAACCAGAATCTAAGGTAACATCTTTAAGCAGTAATCTGAATTATAAAATTTTATGCATTAAATACATTTTGAAACCTAGTTGATCAAAAAAAAGTTCTTTACACCCACTCATTAATACACTTGCAACTTCACTTAGCATTAACACTATTCAGTAAGTTACATGGTTTATTCATTGATTCCAAATGGTAACTTTGTTTAGGGAAAAAAGATGTTGTAAGAAGTAGAACCCTGTAAACCTTCTTCATTCACTGATTTACACTACTCCAAATGGTAATTTATGTGATTTTTGAGTTTCTATCCTATATAAACTACACTATTCGGTTTTTGAACTGCACCTTTGTTGCTATGGGTTGGAAGCGGCTCAAACGTCATAAAAGCGAATTAAGAACTTTAATCTAAAAGCAACTCAAACATTATAAAAGCAGTATAAACTGAAAGCAGTTCAAACATGAAATACTTAAACTGTTTATAAAACAGTTTATAGTTTTTTCAACTAAAAACAGCTTAGGTTCAGTTTTTACAATAGTTTATAAGACAATTTATTGACAGTTAAAGAAACATTCTCATCCATTAGCTAGATACTTCTACCTTGATTGAGCAATCGCTATATTTTTTCCATAAATAATTTAAATATAACTTTTGATAATCGAACAAATTTTATTTGAATAAAACTTTTATAAAAATTTGTATGCTTATTGAAAGTTTTATTTAAACAATTGGTGCAAAATATTATAGCATACATATGAGAAATTCTATTAGGACACAACTTGAGACAAAGAATCCCAGTCATATGTATGTATATATGTATGTTTACCTATTTGTATTTACATTATTTTGTAATCATTTTGCATTAATTGTTTTTAATCTATTGTTTTTTTCTTCGAATTTATATATACTTTGTATATGAAGAATAAAAAAACACAAAGTGCAAGTAATATATTACATTAAATAAAACATTAATATTACATATACACTTGACTGTAAGTGAAACATTGATGTTAGACATTAAAAAATACACTTGACAGTAAGTAAAATATACCCGGTACACACTACATTAAATTAATATAAAACGGTAATATTAAGTAAAATAAAATATCCAATAAAATACAACATACAACATGAAATAAAACATTGATAATAAAACTTGAAGAATGCTCAAAGAAATGAGCATGTCAATACTACTAGTCCTCTTCAGGACCATGTACATTATCAAGGTAAGCAAAAGATTTATATATGAGTATGTAATTTTGTTGCTGCTAGCTTACTCTTCTTGTCAAGGGTGTAATGGAATAGAAAGAAATAACTTTAAGTTTACCTATCAATATACACCTAATTAAATGAACAAAGAAAACAATTCATGTAATCTGTTAAATATACATCAATATTCAAAAATTTATATCACATTGGTATGTCATTGCGAATATATATTATATACCAAAGTGATATCATCTCCACGGAACATGATGTTATTTCGATAATTGAAGCCTTTCCAAAATTACAAGTAAAATATTCAACGTTCAAGAATATTTATTTTAACCGTTAAATTTAAACATCAAATATATTATGGTACATATATTCAAATGAACTCAAATTTTGTTCAGATGATCTTGAGTATGAGATGAAGATAATTACCAAATTTTATAGCATTTGAAATAGTGGATCTCCAGATACGATAGAGGCTTTAATACGGTGCTTCAAAATAGATGTGCTTCAAAATAGAGGTGTCATTGAACCTTCCTCTATATGTATGTGTAAATACTAAATATGTTTGTATGTGTGAGCACGAGCGTGCGCATACAAATATATATAATGTTGCCTATTTTGGAAATTGATTAGTAATTGTTGTAAACTTTTGGCATATGAACCATACAGCAGTAGGTATACAGTAATGAAGTAATACTCTTTTATTCAAGAAAACCACATTACCAATGGAAAATGTAATTTCATCAAAGTCTTCAACATTTGTATAATTGAACTGATCCAAAGTTTCTTCGGGGCTTTCATCACTCTGGATTGGCCTACGTAAGATGCCCCGATGGACCTTCTCCTCTTCCATGCATTTTAAATTACATGTTGAAAACGCAAAATACAAAACTTGTTTTCAAACCAAACACCACCTAAGATATTCATAAGCTAAAAACACAAATAATTACAAGAACAGAGAGAGAAAAGCAACATGATAAATGTAAAAGAAAAGGAAAAGGTGATTCGTTATTGATGATGTCTGCACTCATTTTACATTACAGTTGTATTTTTTATGATTGAAATTTTATGCACATTTACCCCCACTTAATCTAGCATTAACTATCAACATTTACAGTAATGTTCTTATTAGTAAATTTGAATAATAAGTCTTTTGGGTAAACCACTTTAAAATTGTCATATCACTTTGCGTTAATAATCATGTTTGTGCATGCTCAAATGCAAATCTAACCAGAACTCCATGTACTGCATGTAATAGAAAACAGAATGCAACAATTCCCTTCCCAGTTAAAACAGCCTCGTCCACAAGGTCAAGTGAAGCGCAACTACTTAAAGCATTAACTCTCAATCAACCGATAAACATTAACTTTTCCTAAACAATTCGTGTGCATTATCCAACAAGTTTAATAACGCTTCAACTTCTTCACACTGTTGATTCATGAGTTTTGATTCATGACATAAGCTTCAGAGATCATACGACGAGAATACTATACGAAAGCGACAAAAAGGAGAATAACCATATATTGCACACTACAAAGGAGACAAGACTACAATCTAGATATTAGTATGAATATTTTATTTCATTTAGTCTTAGAATATTGTTAAAATCATTCCTCAAGTAGTCACACATACACACAAAATGATTTATACAAAAATAAGTGTACACTGTGCAAATAACAGCAGGTCGGCCGACCGACCAGAATCTTCGGTCGACCGACTCTGTGTCCAGTGCACAGATATGCACCGTTTTATTTATATCTGTAAACTCAGCTGACCGGCCCAGGTTTCTCGGTCAACCGACCAGAACACAACGGCTAATTTTCTGAAGAGGTGCAATTGTTCATGAAGAGGAATGTTCTTTAATCCAACAGATATGGACACAACTCTTGATTGAAACTCTTCATGAAAGATTGTAACTATTCTACAACTATATAAACATGTTCAATTCACTTCTACAATCACCGATTCTTGTTTATAATTCTGAAATTTATTCTCTATTTATTTCTGCAAATAAAAACATTCATTCTTATTTAATATCACTAGAATCCTTTATTTAATTCATATACTTCGATTCTACGTGATTATCTTCCTTCTAAATCTTCACACACATATATACTCTTGAGGATTTGATTATAGGAAAGTTGTACTATCAAAAGACAATTAGTGTTATTCAGAACACATTCGTCAACAAACTATTTGTATTAAGTTGAAGTCCTCTTCGGCTGTTGAGGCGGAAAAATTCATGTTCGGCTGCTCAGGTGTCGTATACCTATTCCTCCGGGTTAAGTGAGGGGTTTAGTTTAAATCCAGAGGGTATTCTGGGACTGGACGTAGAACAGGAAGTTCGAACCAGTATAAAAATTCCTGGTGTGCTTACTTTAATTTTTACTTTACTATTATTACCAGTTTCCGCATTTATATACCATATTACATGATCCTTAGTACTACACGTACACTTTCATTTGGTATTAGAGCAAGGTTATCCTATAACCATCACAAAGTTATTTGATATTTATTTCTAGTAATATGGCAACCACACAAACTAAAGATGTTAACACTAACACTAATTCTAGTTTCACAGAAGGTCAATCGACTTTACGACCTCCACTTTTTAATGGTATAAATTACAATTATTGGTCAACTAGAATGAGAATCTATATGCAATCTAGTGCATTTGATATCTGGAATATTATACAAAGAGAGTACACGACTCCTACTGAAGAATACTCAACTTGGAGTAACACACAAAAACTATATGCTACTTCAAATGCAAAGGCTATGAATATTTTATTTTGTGCATTAGATAGAAATGAATTCAATAGAGTTAGCATGTGCACTTCCGGTTATGAAATTTGGAGAACTCTTAAAGTTTCGCATGAAGGAACGAACAAAGTTAAATTAAGCAAAATTTCTATGTTGAAAAATCAATTTGAAAATTTCAAAATGAGGCCAAATGAATCTATAAATGACATGTACTCTAGATTTCAGGATATTTATCATGCTTTATTATCATTAGAACAAAAGTTTACTGATTTTGATGTTGTTACAAAAATCTTAAATTCTTTAACGGACGAATGGGAACGAAAAGTCCTAGCTATTGAAGAAGCAACTGATTTGTCAACATTAAAACCAGAAGAATTGATAGGTAATTTAATGTCCTACGAAGTAAATCTGCAGGCAAAAAGAAATGGAGCACAAGAAAAGAAAAATGTGGCATTCCAAGCAGAAAAAGATGATTCCGACTCAGATAATGAAGATATGGCAATGATTGCTAAAAATTTCAAAAAGTTTTTGAAATTCAACAGAAACAAATTCAAGGGAAACAAAAATAATTCCAACAACAATTCCAATAACAGCAAACCATCATCTTCAACAATGGAATGTTATGAGTGTCATAAGAAAGGACACATGAAGAAGGATTGTCCAGAGCGTAAAAAGAATAATTTCAAGAAGGACAAAACCAAACGAAAAGCTTTTTCAGTCACTTGGGACGACACTGACTCATCATCCTCATCAGAGAGTGAAAGTGATAATGAACAAGCAAATGTGTGCTTCATGGCTTCGTCAGACGATGTAAGTGATTTTACTTTTGAAGATTTAATTGAAATAAATTCTGAATTAGTAAATTTAGCAAAACAACTCAAAAAGAAAAATAAGGAGTTGCAAAGAAAGTTAGATAGAAATATCTTAGAAGTAGATATGCTGAAAGATGAGAAGAAAATATTAGAAGATGAACTTGAAAGTTCTCAACAATCAAATTCTAACTTATCTTCTCAAATTTCGTCAATATCTGAAGAACTAGAAATTCAGAAAAATAAAAATGATGTTTTACTTTTCGAAAATAATAGTTTAAACTCTAAGATTAAGGATTTAGAGTTAGAAAAATCTAGTCTTAAAATAAAATTTGATGAGATTTCTAAAAATATATCTAATTTCAACAAAGAGAGAATCTTTCTAGTTTACTTAAAAATTCTCAATCCTCTAACAATAAATCTGGATTAGGATTTAAGAAACAAAATAATTTTGTTAAAAGTAGGATTAATAATAATATTAAGAAAGATATTGAGAAAACAGTTTACCCAAATACTAAAACCATCAAGATATGGATTCCAAAAACAAATAATGTTTTGATAAGGAATAAACATATCAAAATATTTATGGAAACTGTTCATAATAACAAGAATTATGTTTATAGAGGGAATTCTGAACCCGTATGGGTTTGGCTTCCTAAGATCTAATTCTTAAGACCCTAAAAAGATTGGGTACCAACTTTTTACAAACTTTTTGCAGGTACCACATAAGAAAAGAGGAAAATAGATTTTAGATAGCGGTTGCTCAAAACACATGACTGGAAACAAAGAAATGTTGTCAAACATTATATACTCAAATGGAGGAGCAGTCACCTTTGGAGATAACTCAAAATGATATATCATCGGCAAAGGCGATGTCAGTAGCAACGGTACCTCTAATTTACCTCTTATTACTAATGTTTTATTAGTTAAAAATTTAAAACACAATTTATTAAGTATTAGTCAGCTATGCAATAAAGGTTTTTATATAACTTTTTCAGAAAATAAATGTAATATTTCCGATAAAAATCATAACACTATTTTCGAAGGAAAAAGAGATAAAAAACATTTATATCTTAAATATGAATGTTAATAATAATTCAAATTTGTGTTTAGTAGCTAAAGAAAACGATTCTTGTCTTTGGCACAAAAGATTTTGTCACATCAATTTTAATACTATCAACAAACTAGCTAAAAACAAATTAGTTAAGGCTTTACCCAATATAAAATTCGAAACTAATATATTTTGTAATGCATGTAAATTAGGAAAATTAACAAAATCTTCTTTTAAATCAAAGAAAGTAATATCTACAGAACAACCACTTGAACTTTTACACATGGATCTTTTTGGTCCAACTCAAGTGCAGTCTATTAATCATAATAGATATGTATTTGTTATTGTAGATGATTTTTCTAGATATACTTGGATTTTCTTTTTGAAAAATAAAAGTGATACTTTTGATAATTTTAAAGTTTTTGTTAAAAGAATTCAAAATATTAAAAGTTTGAAAATTAAAAATATAAGAAGTGATCATGGAGGAGAATTTGAAAATGAAGCTTTTGAACAATTTTGTAACAAGAAAGGTATTAACCATAATTTTTCGTTTCCTAAAACACCACAACAAAATAGAGTTGTAGAAAGGAAAAAATAGAACGTTACAAGAATGTGCAAGAACTTTATTAAATGGAACCACTTTATCGAAACACTTTTGGGCAGAAGCTGTAGCTACTGCTTGTTTTGTATTGAATCGCGTGTCTATTCGACCATTAACTAAGAATACTCCATATGAACTTCTAAATGAAAGAAAACCAAATATTTTATATCTTAAAGTTTTTGGTTCTAAATGTTTTATTTTAAATACTAAAGATCAGCTAGACAAATTCGATCCAAAATCCGATGAAGAAATATTCGTTGGATATTCGGAATGAAGCAAGGCTTATCGAATTTATAATAAACGAACTCAAATTATTGAAGAAAGCTTACATGTTTCATTTGACGAAAATTTTAAAAATATAAATCCAATTGTTACTATTGATTCTGATGATGAAACTACTCAGAATGAAAATAGTAATACAAATGAAAATTTTGATATTCATGAAACCAATACAAACATTACTCTTAATATAATAAAATCTCCATCTAGAATTTTACGAGATCATCCTGTGCAAAATATAATTGGAGAAGTTAATACGAATGTTAAAACCAGACATCAATTAAATCAAGTTGGTCATGTAGCTTTTCTCTCTAACATAGAACCTAAGAATATAAAAGAAGCATCAACTGATGACTACTGGATTCTTGCCATGCAAGAAGAACTAAATCAATTCGAACAAAACGAAGTTTGGGAACTCGTTCCTAGACCTAGTGATTAATCAGTCATCGGTACTAAATGGGTTTTCAAAAATAAAGCAGATGAACTAGGAAATATAACCAGAAATAAAGCTAGATTAGTTGCACAAGGATATAATCAAGAAGAAGGAATTGATTACGAAGAAACGTTTGCTCCAGTCGCCCGACTTGAAGCAATACGAATCTTATTAGCTTTCGCGTGTTTTCATAAGTTTAAACTTTATCAAATGGATGTTAAAAGTGCATTTTTAAATGGATACATAAAAGAAAATGTTTTTGTTGAACAACCACCTCCTTTTAATCATGAAAAATTTCCGGATCATGTTTATAAACTCAAAAAGGCGTTATACGGTTTAAAACAAGCACCACGTGCTTGGTATGATCGTCTTAAAAGCTATTTATTAGAATCTGGTTTTGAAATTAGTAAAGTAGATCAAACGCTTTTTATTAAGAAAACTAATAAAGATATTTTAATAATTCAAATATATGTTGATGATATCATTTTTGGCTCGACAAATGAAAAACTATGTCAGGAATTTTCGACGATAATGACAAATGAATTTGAAATGTCTCATATGGGAGAATTGTCATATTTTCTTGGATTACAAATTAAACAAATTGAAAATGGAATTTTTATTAATCAAGAAAAATATTGTTATAATTTAATTAAACGATTTGGTCTGAAAAACACTTCTGCCAAGCCAACTCCAATGAGCACAACTACTCATCTTGATAGAGACGAGGAGGGCAAAAGTGTTGATTAAAAGCTATATCGTAGTATGATAGGTTCTATACTTTATTTAACAGCAAGTCGACCCGATATAATGAAGAGTGTTTGTTTATGTGCTCGATTTCAAGCAAATCCCAAAGAGTCACATATGAGAGCAGTTAAACGCATTATTCGTTATCTAACTAAAACCAAAGATTTCGGACTATTTTATCCGAAAGAATGTCCTTTCGAATTAGTCTCCTATAGCGATGCTGATTTTGGAGGAAGTCGGATGGATCGAAAAAGTACGAGTGGAACGTGTCATTTCATTGGACGTTCCTTAGTCTCTTGGTTTAGTAAGAAACAAAACTGTGTTTCTTTATCGACGTGTGAAGCAGAATATATATCTGCTGCTTTGGCATGTGCACAAGTCGTATATATGCAACAAACACTACAAGATTTTAATTGTCATCTTGAAAAATCTATAATTTATTGTGATAATACTAGTGCAATAAATCTTTTTAAAAATCCGGTCAATCACTCACGAACAAAACACATCGATATTCGTCATCACTTTCTTCGTGATTGTTTGGAAAAAGGATTAATAAATTTAGAATTTATCAATACTGAAAATCAAATTGCTGACATTTTTACTAAACCACTAAATGAAATATTTTTATAAAACTTAGACGTGATTTAGGTATAATGTCGTTTAAAGATTTATGAATAAAAATATACAAAAATATCGAAAAACAAAAATTGTTTTATTTCTGATCAAAGCGGAACTCGAACTCATGACCTCTGATTTGCTTGTTAGATGTTGTGTTATAGCTACTTGAGCTATGGGTGTTTCTTGTTTTAGTTCTCTTTAAAATTTGTTTTATCTGTTTTGTTTTCAGAAAAACTATATTTAGCTCTTAAGTTATAAATCATACATTTACAAACAATTTTATTCTTAAAATTCTGTGATTATAGTTAAAATTAGTTTCAATCCACTAATTTTTCAGCAAATAGATGTTTATATATATGAACTATGCTTATCTTTTAGAACATATTCTAAGAAAATTTTAAAAAACAAAACTTGAAAAATGTCTTCAAACAATGACTACTATAACTCTGAAAATTCTCATCTATCATACACATCTCCGGACGATGATGGTTCCGACCGCATCCCTGAAAATGGTCCCTATCCTACCTTTCTCATGCCTAAACGTGTTCTAGACTTCTCCTCTCCTGATAAAGACCCCCGACATGGGTGGAAACCATGGAAAGACTCTCATACAGGCTATACACCTGAAAAGAAAAAAGGGAAGAATACGATGGTAATATCTCCAACCACCAAACAAAAAATTGATGAAATACATCACTACCAACGACAACAAATGGATATGCAACGGGAACTCTACTATGGACAAAAAGTCACGGCAAGACGTTTAAGTTTTCTAAAAAAGATTGACATGAAAATTTATTCATCAAAGAAGGATGATGTTGCTGAACCTTCTTATAGACCCTCATCCTCGTCAAATCCTGTTCAAACTCCAATAACTCCAAGATGGTCACCGATAGAAGATGTTCCATCTCCAAACTCATGGGAACACAGATTTTAAACGGTGGCTAAGCATGATATATATATATATATATATATATATGTATGTATGTATGTATATATATATATATATGTATGTATGTATGTTGGTGTTACAAATAAGATGTATAGTGCATTGATAATAAAATATATTTCTATATTTTTATTATATATAAAACTGCAAAAAATACACTTCTAACAGGGTCGGTCGGCCGAACACCCTGAGTCGGTCAGTCGAACCCTTCCCGAGAATTACAAACAAACATTTCTAACAGGGTCGGTCTACCGAATACTCTGAGTCGGTCAGCCGAACCCTTCCCGAAAGTTTTAACACCTTTAAGATTAACAGCTCGGTCAGCCGACCCAGTCATTCGGTCGACCGAACGTATAAAACTGCTACTTCTATTTCTTTTTAACAACCCATCCATTCACTTTTCAACTTACCTCTTCACTCTTACTTTCCCAATTACAGTTTTTTTAAACCTAGCCTCCATTAAAACTTCTCAAATTTTTAATCTTTTCTTCCAAAATCAAATGGCTCCCAAGAAGAAATCAAAGACAACTGGTGGCTCTTCTTCATCTACTCCAGTGGATACACAAATTGCTTCATGGCTAGTTAATGATATAGCTCTTCAAAGATGGATAAAACTTCAAGATGTCAAAATCTTTGAAGAATCATTTGTAAGTTATCCTGACTTTGCTTCCTACAGTATTGAAAATGCCGCCCTTGAGAGTGGTCTTGATACATTTCTTGACCATAGAAAAAATAACTTGAAAATCAATCATATTATGGTCAAGTTATTTCTAGCAAACCTTAATCTTGTTGATCCACCAAGAAACACTGATAATTGTGTTTGGACATCGGTTTGTGGTACTTCATTTTTTCTCTCAATAGATCGAATTAACCACATTTTACATGCTCGACCGGGTGGAATTTCGTTACACGATGTAGATTGTAATATATCAACTCGTGACCGTCTAAGCCATCTATTTTTTGAAGATGATGCTACTGATTTAAGGCAAACTTTATCCCTTCGACCTAAAGCCCGACTCTTTCATCGATTCATGATGAAGTCTATAGTTCCAAGAGGGGGTTCATACCACTTAGTATATCCCGAAAACTTCAAAGCATTGCATGCTATGTGCGGAAATATACGAGTAAATTGGGCACAACTTCTTATGGATGAATTTCTCTCTTTCAACCAAGGAAAGATGCTCCATATTTATTATGGAGAATACATAATGAGGTTGATTAATAGCTTCGTTACCCATGCTCCGGAATCCGAAACATCCAAAGTTCGTTCTTTTGACTCACGAACCATAAAACTAATGAAGTTACCCGATGCACCTTCCAAAATTTCAACTTTTCACCAATGGCGTACTACTCCTCGAGAACAACTACGCCGTAGCTTTTCCACACCGCAACCATCAACTCATTCTACGGAACGTCTAACTCGCCAGCATTCAATTCAACGACCAACTCCCGGAACTAGTACGGAGGCGGCCATTGATATTTTGGCTCGAAATCAACTAGCTTTGGATGCCCGACTATGAAAAATTGATGGTCGTTTCAAGAAAATCAAGGGCTTCTTTGTGAATTTATGGGATGCCTTATCATGTACTTCCGAAGCCGGTGCTTCATTTGTTGCTCCCGGAAAAAGACCAGCGCCAAATTTCTCTTGGTCTACTTCAGATAACACAAGTTCCAGCACATCGGCAACTCACGTTCCTCACACTCAAAGACGTGGAAAGGAACCGGCTCCTCCGGAAGAAAATATTCATCCAGAATTTTAGGATTCCAATGATGATGAAGAGTAACCATATTTTTACAATTTAATTTCAAGTATTATTTATGAACAATATGTCTATTGTTAGATGTTGTGAAACTATGAAAATATTCCTATCTTGTTTAAACTATGTAATATTTAAAACTTGCTGTTCTCTTACTCGTGTTACATGTTCCATAATTTTTAATATTACATCTAATAAATATTCCTTTTTGTCGATGACAAAGGGGGAGAAATGTATGAAAGCTAACAAATTTTTTTAGAAAAGTCGCCATATATTCAGGGGGAGATTTATAATATAGATAAGTTCTACTTCGTCACATAAGTATTGTCATCAATCAAAAAAGGGAAGAATGTTGATTCATGAGTTTTGATTCATGACATAAGCTTTAGAGATCATACGACGAGAATACTATACGAAAGCGACAAAAAGGAGAATAACCATATATTGCACACTACAAAGGAGACAAGACTACAATCTAGATATTAGTATGAATATTTTATTTCATTGAGTATTAGAATATTGTTAAAATCATTCCTCAAGTAGTCACACATACACACAAAATGATTTATACAAAAATAAGTGTACACTGTGCAAATAACAGCAGGTCGACCGACCGACCAGAATCTTCGGTCGACCGACTCTGTGTCCAGTGCACAGATATGCACCGTTTTATTTATATCTGTAAACTCAGCTGACCGGCCCAGGTTTCTCGGTCAACCGATCAGAACACAACGGCTAGTTTTCTGAAGAGGTGCAATTGTTCATGAAGAGGAATGTTCTTTAATCCAACAGATATGGACACAACTCTTGATTGAAACTCTTCATGAAAGATTGTAACTATTCTACAACTATATAAACATGTTCAATTCACTTCTACAATCACCGATTTTTGTTTATAATTCTGAAATTTATTCTCTATTTATTTCTGCAAATAAAAACATTCATTCTTATTTAATATCACTAGAATCCTTTATTTAATTCATATACTTCGATTCTACGTGATTATCTTCCTTCTAAATCTTCACACACATATATACTCTTAAGGATTTGATTATAGGAAAGTTGTACTATCAAAAGACAATCAGTGTTATTCAGAACACATTCGTCAACAAACTATTTGTATTAAGTTGAAGTCCTCTTCGGCTGTTGAGGCGGAAAAATTCCTGTTCGGCTGCTCAGGTGTCGTATACCTATTCCTCCGGGTTAAGTGAGGGGTTTAGTTTAAATCCAGAGGGTATTCTGGGACTGGACGTAGAACGGGAAGTTCGAACCAGTATAAAAATTCCTGGTGTGCTTACTTTAATTTTTACTTTACTATTATTACCAGTTTCCGCATTTATATACCATATTACACGATCCTTAGTACTACACGTACACTTTCACACACCGGTCAATAAACCACCACTGTATTGAACATGAAAATAGTCTTCATTATACCACTAGTCTGGGCATATAAACAAACCAAGAGTTTTCACTTATGTACCTTGACTTGTTTGTTAAGCACTTTTAAGTTTCATGGCTAGTGATGTGGGTAATAATCATGCAAATTGAAAGGAGAAACCGATTCTCCTGCTTTACAAACATGAGACTTCATAAATTGATCATCATGCAAACATTCTTTAATTAAACTTGCAACTTTTTGGAATTTAATATCTGGCATGTATTCAAATGACTTATCTATCATTTATGTCGCTATATCCCTATCCTTCAAAAATGGTTATGCCCATGCAGCAAGATTTGTTACTTCTACACTACTAGGACTATCAACTGCCCTCCTCCAATTAATAAGTTCTATAACAGCCTATCCAACTAAACTTGTTAGAGCAAAGCAAGCTCGCCATCTACCGTCTCATTTTCATTATTTGAACTTTAATTAGGCAGAACCTCCAATCACTTATTCCAGCTTGATTAGATGATTCAGACTCAACACCATCATTCTCATATCCCGGTGAAGTAACCTCTTGAATTTTTCAATCAGACTCGCTAGAAAACAATTCTCGTCCGAACTGAGTATTGTTATGCTTAAAATTTCATTGGAATGTTGGCATGAAGATTTCTATCTCAGAGTAACTTAAGCATCTAAAATTAACATTTTAAATGTTATTATGATATTTTTATACGAATATAAACTTATTGACATACATAATTCATAAAAAACAATAATATCAAATTTTCTTTTAGAGGAGCGTGGTTACACGATTGATTAGGTATTGATTGAATGGTTTCTACTCATTTGAATATTAAAAATAAAAAATAAACATAAAATCATCTATGTTTTCTCCTCTCCGTAAAAAATAAAAAATAGAATTAGAGGGATTGTAAAATGTCACTAGAGCACAAGTTCTTTTAGATCCACATAAGAAGTTAATGAACTATGTAAATGAAAAAACATTTTCGCATGAGATCTTTTATTGAGATTTACCTTAAATTGTGCTTGAGATCTTAATAACTTGGACAAGATAAGTGTCAAATAAGAGGTAAATTAAATTTAGCGTCTCGTTTCGTTAAATCTCATCTCGCTCTAGTTCAAAAATGAGATCTTGAACAAGATCTCGGGTGAGATAAACGAGAATTGAAACAGTGATTCTATCATCACCTCTTACTTCCTGGAAAACTTCATGTTACTTGCCAGAACTCCACTCAAACTTCAATAATGGCCACAATATCCAAACAAAAGAGAACATAGCCTATCCTGCATGTTGCTAAAAGTTGGGATCATTGATAGTAACTTCTCTTTTCGGATCCCATCTAACCTCCTCCAAAAAAAGCAGTTGCTGAAAATTTGCATGCAATCTCACATGATCTCATTTGTTGGTAACCACATTGATTGTGTAGTGATCACCATAAGTTTCAAGTAGATAAGTTTGGATTGTTTGAAAATACACTTTCTATTTTTCAAACTTCCTAATTCTATGAAGTATCAAAATAGTATTTACAAAAAAAAAACAAAAAAAAAACAAAACAAAAAAACAAAAACAAAAGGCACACCAATAGATATGTTTCTTGTTGAGGAGAAGAGAAAGTAGTCGTCGAAATGGAGAAACTAGTGAATCAACTAGAGAAGAGAACCTTTTATTGCGAATATGAGGAAGTGCCATTAGGCATTTATAAAAGGGAAGATAAAAGTTTACGTCTTATGCAAACCAAGTTCTCGAAAACTCCTCATTTTTTAGCGCTAAATGCTTCTTCTGAAAATGGTGACGTAAACTTTACACTCAATGTAAATCTAATTACGTCGGATATAAGAAATAGGTAAACGTTGCTATATAATCATTTTTGCTGTCCAAAAACACACCTCCGATAACCAGAGAAAAAAAACCATTTGACCGATAAAATTTTCTTTGCTTTAAAGGATACACACACCCTATAAGTAATTTCAAAACAAATTAATCATCAATAACAGAAAATCATTAGATCATGTATGTCAAATCAACAAATTTCACACTCAGATTAAAATGTAATCCTTACCGGAGCAAAATTCAGGTTGTCCACTTGTTTCATTGGCAAAGCC
Organism: Allium fistulosum; assembly: GCA_030737815.1. NCBI lineage: Eukaryota > Viridiplantae > Streptophyta > Magnoliopsida > Asparagales > Amaryllidaceae > Allium > Allium fistulosum. The sequence continues at coordinate 96,950,733 of CM060906.1, read as the reverse complement.
ACCATGCCATAGCCTGCGCCTACTTAATTGGTGCATCTGACTACCTTAGACATAATTAGAAATACTTCAGAAAACCATTCATAAAATAACAAATGCATTAAAAGCAACGCAAAACTGAAAAGATAACCTTGTTCCAAGTAAAGTGCTTTGCCTGGAGATTTTGGCTGAAGTGATTTCTATACATGCCTGGTTCAAGGTGTAAATTCAATGCTAATCACTTACCTGCTGATTATTTTTTCCATCATGTATTTTATTTATCAACACTACATTCAAAAGAGCACTTGATCAAGCTTAGAGGCTTGAAAACCAAAGCGAATACATATATAATATTAGGATCAAACCAAACTACCAACATTTTACATTCACTGTAACATACACTCTTCCAAAATCCCACAGCCATCAGAGAAGAATAGCTCCACAATGATCTACAAAGAATCTCCCTACTGTGAAATGAAAAAGAAAAGGAAATTGTATAGTTTGATTACTTATAGAGGTAATATAATGAACTTGCAGAACTTCTCGAGCAAAAACAAAAACATAAATACTGGATGATATCATATAGCTCAGATGACCACTTCAGGATCTTGAGGATGATAGGTTTTTTTAAGAAATGGGATTTGACTATTTATGTTGGAAAGGAGTAAATTACATTCTGTAAATACACTCAAACAATTTTAAGCATATAAACACACACTAATCGTAACCATTGCAGAAATTTCATTCATACTCAGATCAATTGTTAGTTTTTTGATGATATTTATGTAAAACTGAAATTTGACATAAAGAAAAATGATATGATATTTTAAGCAAAAAAGCTGGCATTCCAACATCGAAAGAAGAATAGCACAATTCGCTTAAGAAAGTATAATGGTGTTTTAACATATTGAATGAATAGCAAAATAGATGCATTTGGATGCAGCTTATCAACACACAACTATTTGAGAAGACCAACTTACTATGACCACGTTCTTGAATATTCTGAATGCACTAGTTTACTCAAAGCAGATCTTTTTTGACTTCAGAAAATGTGTTTTGCACCGTTGGTAACCCTGCATTCAATTTTCTCTATGATTGAGAGTCCAAACTGCATTTTGGGCTTACTTCAGCCTAAAGCAATCTTATACCAGACGTAAGATTACCTGAGTTTGAACCAAGGTTCCAGAACTCGGTTTCGGTTTCGATCATTTGAAATTTTGTTAGTTTCGGAAGATTTCGAGAATTTCGGTTTTGGTTTCGGTTTCGGTTCTCAGTTTTTAATGGTTTGTAAATGAAAATGTAACAATGATCTTTATAAGTAAATTATAAATAGCCTATGAATAGATAGAACAGGAAATTATTGTCAAGGACAAAATTTCTCAGCATTTTAAGCTCAAGGACAGACCCTCGATATTTTAGCTCGAAGGACAATTTTCTTTAGGTATCAGTTTTTACAATTTTTAGATATCAGTTTGTAGTTATCGGTAGCAGTTTTTAGGTATCAGTTTTTAGTTCGGTAGCGGTTTTGAAAAAATGTTTGTCCTTATGAATAATTTTGAAAGAATTTTTGTCCTTATGAATAATTTTTAAAAGAATGTTTGTCCTTGTGGTTAAAATATTAAGATCGTGTCCTTGAGGCTAAAAATATATAAATTTTTGTCCTTTAAATTAATTCCCCCTAGATAGAATACAACATTATAAATTTATAAACTAAATTAAATTAAACAATGATAAATTAAACTAAATTAAACAAATTAAATCCATTATTTATTTCAGCCCAACTTATTCCAGCCCAACTAAACTGAACTAAACTCGCGCAACAGCTATTTCCAACCGCACAAATTCTTCCAATTCTTTTAGTTTATGCGGCAGCCACTTCCCAACGCAACAAAACAAATTATTTCTCATGCTCAATCAAGGTCGATTTGGGATTTGCTTAAGCTAGGGCAAGGAGGAAACCGATTTACTGAAGCTAGGGCAAGGGAAATTGAAATCAATTTGTGATTTGATAAAGCTAAGGCAAGGAGGAAGCCAATTTACTGAAGCTAGGGCAGCGGGATTCAACAAAGATCTGCGATTTGCGTTTTGCTGGGGTAATTTGTATGTTTTGATTTATTAACCAATTTACTGAAGCTAGGGCAGCGGGATTCAACAACGATTTGCGTTTTTGCTCGGGTAATTTGTATGTTTTGATTTATTTTTTTACACCCAAACCAAAACCGATTTTTTTGTTTGGTTTCGGTTCGGTCGACGATACCGTTACGGTACCTCCGAAATTTCGAGGTACCGTCTGATACCTCGTACCTTGGTTTGAACTAAGGCCGTAAATTTTGCTTTTTCAATTATAAGCTTAATTGTATTGATCAATATTTATTATAGTACTTAAATATTGCAAGTTATTTAAAAAAATACAAAATTATTTTATATATGTTATAGATTACAATAATTTTAAAAAAGAAAAAACTTGCTTCCGATTTATACTTCTCAACTCTGACCCTTGTCTTCAAAGTGTCCCAAGAATGCACAAAAGTTCATTTTGTGCTGCTAGATACACGCATCTCCAATAATGGCTATACAAATTACAATTCTATAATTTAAACCACAAAACTGCTTCCAATGATCAATTACGGAGCGTAATATTACAAAATAGATCATATTTGGTTACAAATCTGTAACCAATTTGAGCGCCTGCTGAAAAAGCGTCTGACTCACTTTTTCCTTAGGCGTTTGTTAAAGGATCGCCCAATTTATTATTTTGCAGTCTCTACTGGAGGGAAAAAAAACCGATTACAAATGTAATATTACAAATCTGAAATTGTGATCGTAATCAACTGGGAGAGATGCTCAGTTGCTTTTGTTGTCATTAAAACTAAGACAACAAACAAATGTGCTAACATCCCTACACACCATAACAAGTTGCAAGTGTAACACCACAGACAACCAGATATGCTAAATTGGTGAAACTCGGGTTTGTGGTTTAGTATTAAGACATTTGTGTTGTTTGGAAAGAAGTTATTTATACGGAAATTTGCAACATTTTATTTCAAAATGTGAAACCAAACACCTTTGTTTGCATCTATCAAGCATTATGGAAGTAGTTCCTTCTCTAAAGTGGCTATATACCAAGGTTTGAAAACTCTATATCACGGCTGGTTCTTTCAAATTTTGGGCATCTCAATTGCTTCTCTAGATTTGAAACTTTTGATGAAGATTTCGTTTTATATTTCAGTGCTTGATTTAATAAAATTGCATTAGTATGTTATGTTTATTTGTGATAAAATACTTCTAGTACTTCAAAATTCTAGAACTAAGTCTTTTAACTATATCATCAAATTTTTATTATTTCGATATTTTTTTACATATATTCATCAATTTTATATTATCAAAATAGTTATAAATAAAGCAATTAAAATACAATTTAATAATGCTTGGTTTTCATATGACCCAACATTTAAACTGTAGCCCACATAATTTAATCCTACCCAATATATTAAATGATTAAAATTCTGACCAGCATCCAAAAAAAGAGTATATCTATATGAAATATTTAATATTTTTTCTTCTTTGTTTGAACATTGTTACAAGAGTTTATCTTAAATAAAACAGTACGGTTGCAGCCATTGGATTAAATCAAAATAAGTTGTCAAATTAATTATTAAGTTAAACTAAATGATTATAAATATTAACCTTACAATTTGACTGTGCGATCAACCAGAGAATAACATTTGTCTCTTCACTAGTCATGAAAACTATCTGCAGAAAGAAAACATGGGTGCAGAGATGGAACAAAACAATGAAATTCAAGGCAATGTTTTAGTATTGTCTCTATACATTTTTTGCTAAAATCTGACTGCAACCAAGATGCTCCAGCCAGTTTCGAATCAATAGTAATATCATATTTAAAGAACTCAATATCATCTTGGCTACAATTTAGTAGGAAATATACTCTAATTTGAACTACCAATTCTAAGGCACAGGAAAACACACATAGGTTAGTAGGTTGAGAGTTTTCATGTCTATGCTTATTTGAAAGCTGTAAGGCCTTTTAACTGAGGCTTTAAGAGGTCTTAAAATTGAATCCCAATGTTAGTAATTCATCTAATAGGCAAGTTAAAGCAGTAAATAATTCCTTCTCTAAAATTATATTGTTTTTGTTTTGAGTCAGCTTTTTATATGTATGTATGTATATAATTGGTAATTGATGTCAACTCCAGATCTATGATCCTATAGTCAAAGAGTTTTACCACTTGACAAGTTATATATAGAGACAATCTCTGCATCTCATTCTTTTAACCTGGAGAATCTTGTTAATTTGTTGCGTTGTCGGATTAAGTCGACATTTTTGGGTACAAAATTTTCGTAATATAGATCGTCTTCAGAAAATTTTAAAATGTTTTAAAACCAGTAGCCTTTTCAAAACTCATACTTTGAATTAATAGTTCAGCAAATATTTTTGACGACTCAATAAACTATGGATTTGAATGAGTTAAAAGTTCTACAATTGCCTTTTTTAGAAAATATGATTCACACAATTTAAAATTCATATCTGTAAAAGATGACACAATCTGAGACATCTAGGAACATAAAAGTCAACAGAGGATTATAAAAGATTAGACAGATGTGAAAACTCATTTCATTGAAGATCCAAAAAAAATCAAGCTATCACTTGTAACTCCAAGGATGTAAGCCTCAAACACAGAACACATACTGTATGTTTATTGCAGGATGTTACGCCCACTATCTTCACCAATAACTCATGAGCTCTTATTACCCCCTGAAACATATGTACTAAAAGAACTAAGGGAAGGAATTGAGATCATAATTTTGTAAATAACCCCTGATTTTTTATTATAATTTGAGGGGATCAAAAAAAATTGTTTATGAGGTCATGTTGCAAATTTTAGAAAGATTGAGGGGGAGCTGATTGTCCCGACCGTACATGACTATGCATCTGCATATCAGTATATGTGTGTATGGTGAGGGAAGGGAGTGTTCATTAGCAAATGTGAGAATTTTTTTCAACTGTTACAACCTCTCCATGAAATAGCTATGTATGTATATGGGGAGAGAGAGTGTTCACTAACCAATGTGAGGCTACTATTTTTCAAGCGTTGCAACTTACAATTACCATGAACTAGTTCAATTATAATATTAATCAAACTTTGTGAACGCGATTTCTCCCATTCCAATGAGATGCACAACCACATGAACACATCGTGTGATCAAGTGTTATTGTATACTGCAGTTCATCAACTCTAAAGAACCAAATGAGTTGTTCGTGATTCGATGCAGAGTTTCATAGAAAATAACGTGCTTGGAAAATCTTGCATGCTAGGTTTTGCTTCTGAGGAGAGTTTTGCAACTCTGCTTTTATGTGCTAGTCTAAACTTCACAATTTTGAAAGGTGACAAATGTCTACACTGATTTTCCTCGATCAAAATTTGGACAGTTTGGTTTCTACAATTATGTTCTGAAAAAGAAATGAAATAAGTTTGATGCAAAATTAGGATTCGATATTTAATTTAATTTCTTTGTTAAAACTAAGACTTTATGTTCAATAATTTCAAAATCAAATATATTTAATATAGAAAAAGAAAGCTCCTTACATAGGAAAAGCTCAATCCTAAGCAGTAACCAATTGAGGCGAATTCCTGGTCTCTAACCATGATTTGGCAGCCACTTTGGTCGTCAGGAACCAGCCAACTTTATCTTGGGCCTCATGAAATGGTGCATTCAATTCTTTCAAATGTGATTCAACAACTGCAGCCAAACCTTTCTCCGAATATTTATGTTTTCCATGACCTGTATGAATACCAAGCAACGCAGGCAACTCTTCTCCATTTTCAATAGCCTTCCTTAAATCACTCATCCATATATGCAATGCAGTAAAAGCAGCACCAAACGACAAGCTTTTCACATGCAAAGACCACTGCATCGGAGACCTTGTTTGAAGTTCTCTATAAACACCTAGTTCAAGCGCCAATTCAAGAAGCAAACAAGCTCTTTCTGATAAATCAAGGTTCACACAAAGATCTATAAGACAATTAAAATATGCTTTGCTCACTTCCTTGCTAACTTTCCCGAAAAGTTCTCTAGCCTCAAGCTTGACTACCTCATCAGTAACTCCTTCATTCACCAGTATCCTAACCAAAGAACCCAAATCAAGATTCGCCTTCTCAATACACCCAATCAGCTTGCTCACTTCTTCTCTAGATGTCTGAGTGAGTACATTTAAAAGACAACCACAAAACCTATCATCAGGCACAATATTCAACTCCAGCAACCAGTTAAACATTCTCACTACATCATCAGTCCTTTTCGCTTTTCCATAACACTGTATAAGCGAAGTTAACACAAAAATATTAGGCTGAAATCCCGCATCCAACATCTCCTTCAATACACCCTCTGCATCAGACACCTTCCCAATACAAGAATAAACAGTGATCATAGACGAATAAGTCCATGTATCAGGCTTACACTCCCCACCTAACTCCTTCATTGTCCCAAATATTTCAAGAGCAGAATCTACTAACCCAATATCCGCACACATAGACAAAACCATGTTGTACAAAACAAGATTCGGTTCATATCCCTTCTCCTTCATTTCTTTATAAACCTTTAGAGAATCCTCAGCATATCTGGCCCTACTAAAAGCTCTCAATAAGGCAGAGTAAGTAGTCCTATTAGGCACCAATCCACTACTCTCCATCTCCTTATAAATAGTCTTCACTTGCCATGGCCTACCCGCCCTTCCCATTGCATCCAACAACGTGTTAAAAACTCCTACACTAGGCTTCACTTTAAGTGCCTTCATCTCCTCATACACGTTAAGCACTCCATCAAAATTACCCGATGCTCCATAAACTCTAATGATAGTTGAAAAAGTACCCGGGTCGACCCGCCACTTCTCAGTTCTAGCCCGATCATACAACTCAAGGGCTTTATCGACATTTCCTGCACGTCCATATGAGTCGATCATGGTCGAGTAGGTCACATCATCAGGGCTCAGTCCGAACTCTGGCATCCTCTCGAACCACTCTACTGCTTTCTCAGGCATGTTACAATACCTAGCGCTACTAATTAATGTGGAAAACGTTACATTATCGGGTTTGATGCCCTTTTCAATCATTTTGGCTAAAAGGTTTTCCATCATGTTCCAATCTTTGGACTTCCGGAGGAGTTTTAATGTTACGTTGTAAAGGATAACCTCTCTGTTGATTTTAACGTTGTTTAGGAACCACTCTAGGGCGGATAACGCGTTGCCTGCGTTTCCCATGTTGTTCAAAATTATAACGGCGTCCTGCTCGCTAGGGTTTGGGAATGAGGAATTGAGAAGGGAGTTTAGATTTTCCACCTCGGTTTTGTCGATTGATTTGGCGATTTTGGAAAGGCGGAAATGGCGGGAGTCGGAGGAGTTGAGACGGAGGAGGGGAGCGCGTTTGCTGTTGGGATTGACCCAGATGGAGTTTTTGATGGTTTTAGGGTTTTGGGTTTCGGGTTGGGTTTGGAAAGAGAGGGAAATGGGTTTGAATTGGGTTGGCGGGGTTTTAGGCTTGTTTGGGGGTTTAAGGAAAGGAGAGAGGATGGAGGAAGAAGAGGAGGAGAGAGGGTGGAGCTGGGATGGAGGTGAGAAGGGCATAGATGCCATATCGTATTTATTTATTTTTATATATTATTGGAGGAGGAGATGGAGCTGGGTCGTAGAGTGCTCTTATCCAGAATGGAGGAAGATGATGATGGAATAATTCCAGAGCTAGATTTAGGAATGGGCCGGGTTACGGGCTTATTATGTGCAACCATTATTAGCTGTTAAGTTTAGAAAGTAATAGAGTTGATTACTGGAAAATAGACACAAGGACGAACTTAAAAAAAAAATTGACTGAAGGGCGGCAAGTTTATGTTTTTGGCTGAACAACAATAGTAGTTATAACTAACATATTGTATAGTATAAAAGTTGAATATAATACTAAATATAACTAGCATTTGTCATTCGATCTAAAAATAAAACTTGAAGTCCTTCGGTCTAAATTTTTTTTGAAGTTTGTCACTTTCCGTAATTCCCCCGGTTAATTATTTATAACGCAGAAACCGCTTCTTTTTACCCACTAATCAACGGAGCTATTATCTACACATCTGAACTATCCCCAACACCACTTTAATTGATAGTAAAATTAAAGGGGAATTAATTTAAAGAACAAAAATTTGTATATTTTTAGCCTCGAGGACACGACCTCAATATTTTACCCACAAGGACAAACATTCTTCTAAAAATTATTCATAAGGACAAACATTCTTTCAAAATTATTCATAAGGACAAACATTTTTCCAAAACTGCTACCGAACTAAAAAATAATACCTAAAAATTGCTACCGATAACTACAAACTGATATTTAAAAACTTAAAAACTGATACCTAAAGAAAGTTGTCCTTTAGGCTAAAATATTGAAGGTCTGTCCTTGAGGCTAAAATGCTGAGAAATTTTGTCCTTGACAATAATTTCCTGTAAAATTAATTGGAAAAAAAATACTGCAAAAACCCACTTCGTCCGGTTATGCAAAATCGAGTGAAAAAATAAGCATATGGTTTTGCATAACCGACCGAAGCAAATATATAGAAACAAAACCCTAATTATAAAGCACGGTAATAGCTTCCTTTATCAGCAATTAATGGCACAACATATTGAAATTAATAATGTAAGTAAGACTTGTTTTATCGATTTTGAACGAATCATTGTATGAATTATAGTTTTTTCTATTACTATTCAAATTATGCAAGGTATTTATGTATGTTATAATCTCATAAATTCAAGGTGAATTTATTGTAGTTTGCATTGATGTTTTTCTTAAGATGGTATGTAATAAAAATTTAATTTTGGTTTGAACAATATCATATACGTTAATTTAATTTTTGATTAAAAAAATGAGTTTAGGAATTCAACGATTTCGCAAAATCGTACTTTGTTTATTTTTTTGTAGTTGGGCCTATCAACAGATACTTTCGGATACGGATAGTGTCATATTCGTATCCACATCCGAAATCATTTTCGGATATCCGCATCCTCGGATACGGACGGATATCAGATAATTACCTTATCCACCAACGACCGATAAATCAGGAAACATAAATGGAAAACTTTAATTCAATATAAACTTTTTGATTCCATTAATAATCAAAGTATTAAAGATAAACAAATATGATAATAATAAATAGATTTGAGCATTTAATTTGCATTAAATGCATATAATATAAACTTTTAACTTGATAAAACAATAAGTATCTTTCATTGTACTAAAATACACATAATTTAAGCTATAATTTTGAAAAACCCGAACGGATAATTCTTGGATGTGGTCGTCTTCATATTCGTATCCGCATCCATTTTTTCGGATATCGGATATTTATCCGCTTTTTGGATACAGATGCGAACGGATTTCCGATTTTTTGGGTATTCATTGACAGCCCTATTTATAGTTTCGATCTATTTGAAAATCGAATTAATTTTTACGGGTAGAGATTCGAGTGTGTTGGATGGGAAGGGATTTTTTTTTTTGGAGACAAGTGGATAAATTCATACTTTTAATTTTTGGTGGAAAGTGCAAAATGCAGGAGGAAGAAACATAAATTAAATTGGTGGATGTAAGTGGGTGCATGGAATAATTTAGTGGGTGTGAAGTAAAAAGGGTGAGAGATGTACATTTGGTATATGTGTAGATAGTAACACCCCTAATCAAGTAGAAACGAGGATTTGTCTCTTATTTCTATACCTATTAGTGTGTAATTCATGCATTGAACATGGTAATGTTGTAACATAAATTATAAAAAATACATGATTAAAGTTGATGTGCAATACAATAAACTATCTTAATTCTTAATAAAATACTAATTTTGAAAGAAAAATAACAACTTAAAAGTAATTTTGTTAAATAGAATTAAAGAGAGAATTGGTTATCATATATACGTTTTTTGTTACTGAATATAATTGTAGGAAAAAAATAATAATACAAACTAAATGCATTTTTTTTTATTTAGTTGCTTTTACTTGGAGCATCCACAAAATTATTGTTTGTTGACTTCATGGTTGTTGTAGAAATTGAATTAATGTCTAATTTTGGTTTGACAATCAACTATGTTGTAAAATTTTCATTTCAATGTTAAATATCAATATAAATTTATATTTTGTTTATAGCAATCCTATTGCATTATTTATACTGTTGGTTTCGATTTAACTAAGTTCATAGTTGTATATTAAACCATTAAAGATTGATTTGTATAATAAAGATTAAATCGAAATAGGCATATTTAATTGTTTATTTGAAATAATCGTATAACAAGGATTGATTTGGACACTTGGAAATGGTTAATGGATTTTTTTTAATGGTTAGTTAATGTAAAATTTATTGATGAATAACTAAGTTTGTTTTCGTAGAAATTTATAGTTAATGTTTTTTTAGTTGAATCGATTAGTTAAAATGAATTTTTGCTTCAAATTATTATGGGAAATATTTTTGATAAATTATAACTAATGGATTTAATATTCATAATTTAAAATGTATTTTGGTTTTTAATAATTATTAATATATAATACTTTTAATGTTTTATAGTGTTTAGAATGCGCAAACAATAATCTTCACTGGTTAAAAGGGAATAAAAAAAAGAAGGCTATATGAACTCATTAATTTACAAAACGGCGCTTTTAACAAAAATTTCACCAAAAATAGTCGAATAGAAAGTTCGATTTTGAATGTGGATGATGCCCCTCTAATTGAGGTTAAAGATCAAGAGTTCGATCCTTGATATTGACATTTTTTAGCATTAATGCACCTTGTTCAGAAAAATGCCCCTCTTATTGACGAAAATGATGATAATATTGATGATGATATTTTAATGATCGAACTTGACAATGAAAATATTAGTGAGGAGGAAGCAAAATTTGATTCATCATTCCACGTGGAGAATGTTAGTTTAGTATCAAATGACCTTGGTATATGAGAAATAATTTATCAGAAACTAAGAGACGTGTTGGTTGAAAGATGTCCTTTTAAAGTACTAAAATATAACGAGTCAAATATTTCCAAAAAATGCAATTAATAGACATATTTTGTAACACCGCGGAAATTTAACAGGAATTTAGACAGAAATTTAATAAGAAAATTAAATTAAACGAAAATAAGGATTTAAAATAAAATTTTCACAAACGTCCAAATTAGGATACGAAACTTGCATGATTATGTTCGTGGCGATATTTCAGACGATTTTCATATATAACACTTCGAAAAGTTAGTATGGGAGAATTACAGGCATTAGAGTGAATTAAAACTTATCAAATCTTCTTTTTTTACGATTGAATCCACCTCTACGGTCCCATATTTAGTAATTCCCGAACTGTTTCTTCTATATTGTGGATCGTTAAAATAAGCAAGAATACTATTTCTATGTAAAATACTAAAATTAAAATTCACAAAAAAAATACATTGCCATGGTCGACCCTTGGGGGTTCTTAGTCGATCGGTAGCGGTCGATCCAGCATGGGGGCGGTCGACCGTTGTTCGAGTAAAATCGAGAATGTCGATTTTCAAGGACGGGAGATGAACAAACGTGATTTTTTGCTTAGGAATGAAGGATGAGATGTGCGAACCAAATTTTATAAAATTATTCCCTAAGCTAATCTAATGGCCCAAAGTAAACCTTACCCCTGTAGATAATAAGTCAGTGAAACTCTAATGCTCCATTAAACACTTGTAGTAACTAAACTTGCCTAATTTTTTCTTTGAAACCATAATTTCTAAAATTCTAAAAATCAAATCTATTCAACCTAAGAGATTAAAGCAAACAAATAAAGGTGGATCAAGATACGATCTAAGGAGGAGCTATCAATTTGGAGGCCAAATTCTCGGGTGTAAGCATTAATAAGAGCTTAGGCTAGAGGTGAGTGGGCACAAATTTGATGAGTTGATTATTGTAGTTAGTTTAAACTATTATAATTGATTAGGATGTTAGAAAACCTAAATTTAATATGCAAACCTGTTAAACCATAAATTTTAATCTTAAACCCTAGTTTTAAATTACAGTTAACTGTTAATTGAAATTATGCATATACCCCTTTCTCTTTTGAAATTGGAAACCCTAAATCAACAAACCTTAAACTCAATTGCAAACTATTGATTAGACTATAATTAGGGTTCACAAATCGTTGTACGACTTGTTGATTAGCCTGTATAAACAATCGAAACTAGAAGAACCCCAAATTTTGTTCATCAACGGTCAACTTGGAAACCCTAGCGGTCAATTAGTAGTGCTCGACCAAAAGGTATAAGCGGTCGACCATTCGTATTAAAAATCAGCAACCCAAACCTCGGCCTAAGGCCCAAAATTTATAAATAAAAATTATATGAAACGCGAATTGTTGTGAGCCTATTTAAGGGCAATTAGTTGCATGTTAGGCCTTGTAGGGAAGCTATTTTCCTAGGAGCGGACGCTAGGTTGAGGCGGTGTTGGGTAAATGTTGTTTTACCCAATTTAAGATAGAAATTGATTCAAGGCGATGTATTTTCGCAATTGGCACTCACAAGAGGTTCCAACAGTAGGTGTGCAGCTGGCATGGAAGCTTGATGGAGTGGGTCCGGCACAACAGGAGGTCCTAGTATTCACAAATTTCTAACGTGCGTGATACAATTAGAGAGGACCTAGAGTGTGCAATAAGAGGCCAATGCTACGATCGAGAGGTAGAAGCGAATGAAGACGATGAGACCTTATAATATGTCAGCATTTATGTTCTTCCTCTCCAAGCACAGTAAAGGGGAACATTCGCAATAGCCTAATGGCGATGATAGTAGTGGATGTTTATGTCCATGGTAGCCTAGTGGCAGTGTCTTCCATTGTTAATAGCCAAAAGGACGGTGTCTTATACACTAAGTAGCTCTAGGAGCGATGACCGATCGTTAGATATGAAATGTGATCCTTGGTTCGATCCATTAAATTAGCCTACACAATTTAAAGTGTACAAATACACTAGCAAGAACCCTTAGGTAATAGACCTTAGGAGTTCATGAACACTTATATCATATCCTATATCATTTAGAGTAGTAGTAAAGTAACTGCATATAATCATCGTATTAAACTTGTACTCATTCATCAAACTTTATATATGGCTCATTTCCTTCTTTTTTCCTACCACAGTTGGACAGGGTAGCAGGTGACTGGCCTATTCTAGATACTTGGATAGCTGAGCTTATATTTGGAGTCTGTTTTTATCATATTTTACTCTCCATGTATTATTCTAGCCTATCGGTACACTTTGCTTCATGCATCAGACTTCGAGAGATATTTATTATGTACTCTGTATTGGATCATGTACTGATATTTTTTTGAGACCATGACTTGATATTGTCTAGGATTTATATTTTTCTGCGATATATACATGTTTATTTCTTTCCACCATGAGATATGAAAGTATAGTGCATCTTAGATTATAGTTGCTGGTATTAGTCTCTGTGGTGTGAAATGTTAAAACCCTGACGATCCGTAAGCATTTTGCACGAGTTCGAAAGTCATACTAGGCTTTGGATCAACATGTGGGGAGGTGCGGGTTGTCACAGTTGGTATCAGAGTATAGGTTCAAGGTTTCTTAAGAATTAGGACCCTATTGAGAGAATGTATTTGAATTTTTTTTAAATGGATTTTCAAAATAGTTTTCCAAAAATATTTTTCAAAGTTTTTTCAGAATGGACTTTTTGAAATATATATGTATAAAAGTAAATATTCTTCAAAGAGCTTTTCTAAAAATTTCATACAAGTCATAATCTCTCTTTTCCGTGCCTATGCTATCTTTGATTCATGCTTATGTTATCTCTCTTATTCGTGCCTATAACATATGTGAAAAATTGCTAATAGAATTCTTAAAATACACAGATAAAGATGATTGATCCTGTAGGTTCAGTTTCAAGCTCAGGCGACGCAGTTGAGATTCTAGGTGTGAACAATGTAATTTGGTTCCGCCGGTATCTCCAAGCAAGGGAATATGCCAAGCTTAATCCCACTAGTGGACCCTGGAGGAAGCGATAGGTGCGACTCCTGCCTGCCCACCTACCAACTTTACTAAGCTATGCAAAGATTTCTCAAATCTTAAAGGAAATCCATACTTAGGAACAGAGTCTTATTTAGACTCGAGGTCATGGATCTGCATTTGTGAGAGGATCTTTGGTTTGATAGGTTTGACTGATGAGGTGAGGACGCAGTTGGCTACCTGGCAGTTACAGTGTGAGGCATTAAACTTGTGGAAGGTAGTTAAGGATGAGACCGAGGGAGAAGTGATCACTTGGGATGAGTTCAATAGGCGATTTAAGGTGAAGTTTCTTTCTAGGGCAGAGGAGGGTGTGCAGTTAGAGAAGTTCCTTCACTTGAAGCAAGGAAATCTGTCTGTTAAGGAGTATGTCAACCATTTCAATGAGCTAGCTAGATTCGGTATGAGACTAATTGATGCAACACACAAGAAGGATCTCAAATTTTCTAAATGGCCGAGCCAACCTCTTTAGGACTTAGCTCTGAGTCATATTCCTATGGATGCTATGTATGAGGGTCTAGTGGAGATGATTTTGCTAAATACCATCTGCAAGGGTGAAGCTAAGGGAGAGGAACCCAAGAAGGTTGGAGGAAAAGCAACAGAACCAGCATAAAGGTGGAGATGGACCCAAAGGAAAGATATAGCAAAATGATATGCATTGTAGGAAGTGTAGCATGAAGGACATTTTACGAAGGAGTTGAGGGTAGATCTTTCTAAGGTTAAGTGCTATAACTATGATCAGTTTAGACATCTGAAGCGAGATTGCACAACACCACCGAGAGCTTCTACTCAGACTCCTACTCAGGTGGTTCCGGCTTATGCACTAGAGGCAATCCCTAGCTCGAGTGCACAGCCAGTGGCAGACAAGGGTAAGAAAGTGGTGATCGAAGGTGTGTTGACTCTTTTCGATTTATCCATTCGCTTTTTTTTGAAACCGAGGCTTCACATTCTTTCAATTCCAGTAGACTTGTTGATGAATTACACTTACACACTAGTATAGTCACGGACCATGTAGTTATGTCAAACCATGTAGGAGGATCGGCATATTTGTCTATGTTGTGTAAGGGTTTGAAGTTGTTTATTTTAGGGATGGAGTTTGATTGTGATGTCTTTGTATTTGGATTTTCTAGGTTTGGATTGATATTAGGCATGGGTTGGATGACCATGTATGGAGCTATTTTAGACTGTGATAGAAAGATCGTCAGATTAAGCACGTGTAATGGACGTAGCTTAAAGGTTTATTGCGATCCCCAGGGATCTGTTATGTTGAGCTACTTATATTCATTGGACCTATCATATGACGAGCTTAGAGCAGTACTTGTAGCTAGAGATTTCCCAGATGTTTTTGATGAGGATACCGATCTCCCGCCCCAGAGAAAGATCGAGTTTAGGATCTATTTTATCGAGAATGCTAGATCGGTCGCCTTACCACTAAGGCATATGGCTCCAAAGGGAAGACGCAAATTAAATAAGCAATTGAATGAGTTATTGGAGAAGGGTATTATTAGGAGGAGTATTTCTGAGTAGGGAGCACTAGTCATCTTTGCCACCAAGGCGGATGGTTCTTCAAGACCCTGTGTCGATTAAAGGGAGTTGAATAAACTGACAAACAAGAATCGTTATCCGCTACCCTGCATAAGCGATCTCTTTGATTAGTTGGTTGGAGCTAGAGTATTCTCACAGCTTGACTTGGCTACTGGATTCCATCAGTTATGTGTAGTCGAGGACAGTATTTAGAAGACAACATTTCGTACATCCGATAGAATCTATGAGTGATTAGTCATACCCTTCAGACTAACCAATGAACCCTCCTATTTTGTTGATTTGATGAACCGAGTATTTAGGGGGTTGCTTAACAAATTTATCGTGGTATTTGTAGATGATGTTCTTGTATACTTGAGAAGTGAGGAGGAGCATGTGTTTCATTTGGGAGAAGTGCTCTGTACACTCCGTGCACATAAACCGAAGGCGAAGTTTTTGAAGTGTCACTTTTGAAAAGAGGAGGTACGCTTTTTGGGATACATCATCTCAGAAAGTGGCTTAGCTGTCGGTCCCAGTAAAGTGGCAGAA
Organism: Allium fistulosum; assembly: GCA_030737815.1. Classification (NCBI taxonomy): domain Eukaryota; kingdom Viridiplantae; phylum Streptophyta; class Magnoliopsida; order Asparagales; family Amaryllidaceae; genus Allium; species Allium fistulosum. The sequence continues at coordinate 96,934,628 of CM060906.1, read as the reverse complement.
GTTCAAGATTGACATGTTCCCAAGAATGCCATGGAGGTGAGAAATTTTCTTGGTTTGGCGGGCTAACATCGCAAGTTCATTATGGACTTCGTGAAGATCTCTACCTCACTAACTCGTCTTACCAAGAAGAATCTAGTTTCCTCATGGGATTCAAAGTGGGATGCAAAGTGTGAGGATGCTTTTGTAAAGTTGAAGGAGGCATTGACTAGTGCGCGAGTTTTGGTGCTACTGGATGGGACGAAGCCATTTATAGTTTATACCAACACTTATGGAACAAGGTTAGGCGTGGTATTGATGCAAGAAGGAAGGGTGGTGAGTTATGCGAGTAGGTGGCTGAAGACCCACGAGAAAAACTACCATGCATATGACCTTGAGTTGGTAGCCATTGTCTTCGTGCTCAAGTCATGGAGGCGTTATCTTTTAGGAGAACGATTTGAGCTATTTACGGATCACAAGTCCTTGAAGTACATGTTCTCCCAAAAGTACTTGAATTTGAGGCAGTAGAGGTGGATGGAGTTTCTGGCATCGTATGACTTTGATATCTCTAATACCCTAGGCAAGGGTAACGTAGTGGCAGACTCTTTGAGTAGACAACGTGCAATGTTGAGTCCCTTGTTCTTGGACTAGAGACATTTGGAGTATATTTCTACCTTTGATTTTCGACCATTATCAAATATTGCTCCGGGACTACTAGCAGCTTTAGATATTCAACCTGCGTTGGTGGAGTGTATTGGACCTAGGTAGAAGGAGGATAAGGAGCTAGTAGATATTTTTGAGAGGATTGGTAGAGGAGAATCATCGAGTCATTTGAGGCATTATGCCACTGACTCGAGAGGAAGGTTACGGAAAGATGATAAGCTTTGTGTTCCTTGTAATATGGATTTGGTAGATGCGGTACCAATAGAGTCTCACCGTTCTAGGATGACCATTCATCCCAGTGGAGACAAGATGTATCACGACATGTAATGAGTTTTCTATTAGCCCGGTATAAAGAAGCAAGTAGAGGAGTATGTAGCTAGCTGTATGACTTGCCAGAGGGTAAAGGCCGAGCAGAAGAAGCCTGGAGGATTGTTGCAGCCATTGGATATTTCTTATGGAAGTGAGAGAGTATTTCCATGGATTTTGTAGATGGTCTACCTAGGAGTAGGAGAGGGAATGAGAGCATTTGGGTCATAGTTAATCGATTGACCAAGTGCGCTCATTTCATACGAGTGAGGAGTACTAGGACATCGGTGGCATTGGCGGCTTTACACGTGAGAGAAGTCATTAGGTTATATGGAGTTCCTATTAGCATAGTTAGTGGCCAAGGTTCGCTTTTCACTAGTGAGTTCTGGAGGAGTCTACATGAGGCTTTGGGGACTCAATTAAGTTTGAATACTGCATATCATCTGCAGATGGACGGATAGACGGGGAGAGTAAATTGGGTTTTGGAGGACTTGCTACGAATGTGCATTTTAGACTGTGGAGGTTCTTGGGAGGATCATTTACCATTTATGAAGTTTACCTACAACAATAGCTATCAAGTTGGCAGTGGGATGGCACCTTTTGAGACATTGTATGGTAGACCCAATAGATCACCGTTGTGTTGGTGGGATACGACGGATAGGATTATTCTTGGACCAGATATGGTGAGAAAGACATCATAAAAGGTGGATTTGCCATAGGAGGATGAAGATTGCTTATGATAGGCAAAAGTCTTATGTTGACAGAAGACATACGGAGTTGGAGTTCACAGTGGGAGACATGGTATTCATAAAGGTTTCATCTCTTAGGTATGTGATGAGATTTAGTAGTTCAGGGAGCCTAGCACTGAGATTTGTAAGACCCATTCCGATAGTGGCTAGAGTAGGGAAGTTGGCATATAGAGAAAAGCTTCCAGATAAGTTGACAGGGGCACATGATGTTTTCCATGTGTCGCACTTGCGAAAGTGTTTACACAATACAGCTACTGTGGTCGAGCCGAGTCAGTTAGAGGAGGTTAAGGTAGAGTAAGAGTCACTTATTCATCATGAACCCACTTGTATTCTAGAGCATGGTACAAAGCGACTTCGCAATAAGAAGATTGGACTTGTTAAAGTCCAATAGGAAGACAACCCAACAAAGAGTGCATGAGAGCTCGAGGAGAAAATCTGCGCTAGCCACTCACAATTCTTTTCTAGTACGTTTCCAATTTAATTCTTGTAAGCATAAATTACTTAATGTAGGCCTTAAGTGGTATACCCTTTAGGTAGAGACCATTGGATGTTAGGAATGGTTTTAAACATGTCGATAGGACGTGTTATGAATGATGGATGCTAATGGATGTATATGGGTGTATTGTTCGCATTGTGCTCTTTTACACGTAGGGTGGTATAACCTATAGGGGCACACACACTTATATCCCATTGCATATTATTTCTTGATTATTATTGTGCTAGTGGATGTTATGCATATGGATGTTGCATATGAGTTGTATGATTGCGCATACATATAGAATTGTAAGTAAGCATTTAATTAGGATGTTGCATTCATTTGGATGCATGGAATGAGCATTTGCATGGTAGGAGGTCGACTAGATCAGTAGACCGTGTACATTTGCATTAGTATAGATTCATATACATTTCATATTGCATATATATGTACATTTTTCCTTAGAAAATTTCTATGGATCGTGATTGCTCGTGGATGATGGATGAGTATATGATTGGAGCTACTGATTACTATGTGTATAGGTTTTTCCATCCTTAGAGATTTTAGGGACAAAATCCTTTTAAAAAGGGAGAAATAACACTCCGGAAATTATACAAGAATTTAGACGGAAGTTTAATAAGAAAATTAAATTAAATGAAAACAAGGACTTGAAAGCAAATTTTAACAGATGTCCAAATTTGGCTACGAAACTTGCACAATTGCATTCGTACCGTTTTTCCAAACGATTTTCATATATAACACTTTGAAATCAGAGTTAGTATGGGAGAGTTACGGGTATTAGAATGAATTAAAAACTTAAAATAAAAAATTCACAAAAATACATTGCCACTAGTCAACCCTTAAGGGTTCATGGTTAATTGGTAGCGTTCGACCAGCAATGGGGGCGGTCGACCGTGGTTCGAGTAAAATCGAGAATATCGATTTTCAAGTATGTGAGATGAAGGAACATGATTTTTTGCTTGGGAACGAAGGATGAGATGTGCAAACCAGATTTTATAAAATTATTCCCTAAGCTAATCTAATGGCCTAAAACTAAACCCTACCCCTATAAATACTAAGCTAATGAAATCCTAGTTCTCCATTAAAAACTTATAGCAACTAAACTCTGCCCAATTTTTTTTCTAAAACCCTAATTTCTAAAATTCCAAAAATCAAATTTATTCAACCTAAGATAGTAAAGCAAGCAAATAAAGATGGATCAAGGCGATCTAAGGAGGAGCTATCGATTTGGGGGCCAAATTCTCAGGTGCAAGAATTAATAAGAGCTTAGGCTAGATGTGAGTGAATTCGATAAGTTGATTATTGTAGTTAGTTCAAACTATTGTAATTGATTAGGATGTTAGAAAACCCTAAATTGAATATGCTAACCTGTTAAGCCCTAAGTTTGAATCAAAAACCCTAGTTTTAAATTGTCAGTTAACTATTAATTGGAATTATGCATATACCCCTATCTCTTTTGGAATCAAAAACCCTGAATCAACAAATCCTAAACTCAATTGCAAACTGTTGATTAGACTGTGATTAGGGTTCACAAATCACTGTATGACTTGATGATTAACTTGTATAAATAATCAACAACCGAAACTAGAAAACCCTAAATTTTGTTCGTCAACGGTCGACCTGGAAACCCTAACGATCGACCGAAGAGTATATGCGGTCGATCGTTCGTATTAAAAGCTATCAACCTAAACCTAGGCCTAAGGCCTATAATTTATAAATAAAATTTATATGAGACATGATTTATTATGAGCCCATTTAAGGGCAACTAGATGCATGTTAGGACTTGTAGGGAAGCTATTTCGCTAACAGCAGACGCCAGGTTGAGGTGGTATTGGGTAAATGTTATTTACCCAATTTAGGATAGGAATCGATTCAAGGCGATGTATTTTCGCAATTAGCACCCAGGTTCCAACAGTGGACGTGCAGCTGGCGTAGATGCCTAATGGAGTGGGTGTGGCACAACGGGAGGTCCTAGTATTCACAAATTCCTGACTCACGTGATACAATTAGAGAGGATGACTCATAGCATGCAATAAGAGGCCAACACTACGGTCGAGAGGTAGAAGCAAATGCAGACGATGAGACCTTGCGATAAGTTGGCATTTCGGGTTCTTCCTCTCCAAGCATAGTAATGGGGAACATTACCAATAGCCCAGTGGCGGTGATAGTAGTGAAAGTTTACCTCTACAGTAGCCTAGTGGTGTTTTCTTCCCTTGTTCGTAGCCAAAATGGCGATGTCTTATACATTAAGCAGCTCTAGGAGCGATGGCCCATCTTTATATATGAAATGTAATCCTTAGTTTAATCCATTGAATTAGCCTACACAATTTGAAGTGTAGGAATACACTAGACAAGAACCCTTAGGTAACAGACCTTAGGAATTCTCAAACACTTGTATCACACCCTATATCATTTAGAGTAGTATTAAAGTAACTGCATATGATCATCATATTAAACTTGTACCCATTCATTAGACTTTATATATGACCCATTCTCTTTCCTTCTTTTTCCCACCATAGATGAATAGGGTAGTGGGTGATTGGCGCATTCTATTTTACTCTCCATGTATTATTCTAGTTTATCGGTACACGTTGCTTTATGATTCAGACTTTGAGAGATATTTTAATGTGTTCTTTGTATTAGATCATGTACTGATATTTTTCTTAGACTATAACTTGATATTTTTTGGGATTTATATTTTTGTGTAATATATACATATTTTATATTTAGTTCCTTCCGCTATGAGATCTAAAAGTGTAGCACATCTTAGATTATATCTACTTCTATTAGTTTCTATGATGTGAAATGTTTAAACTCTAACGATTCGCATTTCTCGGTATGGTGCGAGTTTGAAAGTCACACTAGGTTTTGTATCGGCATGTCGAAAGGTGCGAGTTGTCACATATTTCCTCCACATTGTATGTCAGACATTTGGCTAACATGTAATGATCTACCTTTTGAACGTTTTAAGAAGACACACACGTCAAACTCAAACCATTTAAAAGGGCAGATTGTTATGAGGTAAATAAGAAAAGGCAGAGAAAGAAAGAAAACAAATACGGAATCTCACAGCAGAAGGACAAAATATAATAGTCAAATAAACAGTTCATGAAGCTGTTTACAAATAACATTGATTAAACTTTTATAATATAGATCAGAGTTACATACAACAAGAATAAATAATAAATAAATGCAGCGGAACAACATGATGCTGTGAAATATATATAATAAGTAATAATAGAACAAAATCTTCGTCTTCATCCTTCAGAAAGCGGTCTTCGATAAACTGAAAAGCTCAGACTCACCCGAGCGAATTGAAAGACAAAACACTCGAGTCAGAACTAAAAGATCTTATGTAAGTTAAATCAATAATAAATAAATATGAGTGTAACAACGTCAGAGATGTTAACGGGGTTTGACCTCTCATATCCAGTGTCTAACCTGAGTGCAATAACTTAAGAGATGTTAGGGATTACCCTCTCCTAAGGGTCCGTTAAACTATCTACTATGTAGTACAATACACTATTATAATAGTGTCTACAGTAAAGTAAAATATTAAAATAGCGTTAAGGCGTTACCCATACCCCATTAATACATTTTATATATTCCCCTAGTCTATACAATGCCGTAGGCTCCACCAAACCGGTGGTTTACCCAGAGGACACCCCATAGGTACGGTACAAAACAAACTCGTAGAAGGCGCTCTAGGGCATGTGAATACGGAACTCGAGGCAATGCCAGGGTAGATTTACCAATTGCAGAACCGGGCTGGTGGTAACGCATAGCAGCTACTACCGCTCGCCTTGGAACACACTCCCATAATCAAATCGAGTGGTGGCCACCAAATCATCACAATGTCATAATATGGTATCGAAGAAGCATGTCCGATCGGAGGAATGACCTCACTTGGCCCAGGTATAACTCCAGTTTTAGTCAAATCTAAGCTGACTTACGGGAGTCAGGGTCACGTAAATACCTCATACAGAATCGTTCGCCAAACCATCCTACTTCATTTCTGGAGTCTCCATCACGTACACAATTGTTAAAGTGGTTTTCGGTATTGGTAGAGAGTATGACAATATTCGATCCCGGTCTCTTTAACAACCAAACGCTTATTTCACACCGGATGGTTCTTTTACATTTCAAAAAGTCAATTCACAATTTATATCAAAATATCATATTCGATTTCAAATCATATCTCTTTCGAAATCATATTCACCTTTGAAACTATATTCACTTTCAAAAATCGTATTCACTTTCGAATTTATCGATAAGATAGGTAAATTAAATCCTAGTTCCAAAATCATCATATTTACTCAAATATGTAAATTCACAAAAACGTATCAATTCCAAATTCCAACTTATGTTGTATCATCATCAAGGATTTTAAATACAAATACTTCAACTTTACACAGTCTGAAATTTTAGAAAATAATTTCGATAGTCGTAAATAGTTTTAATAGTTTTGAAAATAGTTTAAAATAGATTAAAATAGTTTAAAATAGTAAAAATAGTTTAAATAGGTTTAAATTTGATTAAATTAGATTTTAAAATGATTTAAATAGATTTAAAATATATTAAATAGATTTAAATTATATTAAATAGATTTAAAATAAATTAAATAAACTTAAAATAGATTTAAATTATATTAAATAGATTTAAAATAAATTAAATAAATTTAAAATAGATTAAATAGATTTAAATTATATTAAATAGATTTAATATAAATTAAATAAATTTAAAATAGATTAAATAGATTTAAATCATATTAAATAGATTTAAATCATATTAAATAGATTTAAAATAGATTAAATAAATTTAATTAGTTAAAAATAGGTAAAATAGATTGAATTGGATTAAATAGGTTATAATAGGTTAAAATAAATTAAAATAGTTTTAAATTGATTAAAATAGTTAATTTGATTAAAATAGTTTAAATTAGTTTAAAATAGATTTCAGAGTTATATCCAAATATTTCAATAACTCAATTCCAACAAATTCATTTTTATTTGACCCTTCAACTTTGAAATTCCAATTTAAATCCTTTGAGCAATTCATTACACCAATTCCAATTTCAACATTTACGCTTGGATTTTCGAAAGTAATTCAGTTTATATAAATCAATTCCTATTTCAAAATGCCAGTTAATTGAATTCGAAATTTAAAGATTTAAAAATCATTTAATTTAACAATCCGGTGTCCGTATATAATTTTCTACCCTAGGGTCAAGTGATACAGATATTTATCATTTCATTCCGCAATTTAAAATTTTACGGTTATATATTTTTTCAAACCGCAATCCCAAATTAAATAAAATCCATAAAATTGCTCGAGCCTATCATTTTAACCCATAACGAATTTTCCCTAATCTATAGATCGTTCGGGTGTGTATAATTTCAACCCATAGGAAATTTGCAGTGTAATAACAATATAAAAATACAACATCCATTCATCCAATATCAACAATCAAACATCGATCAGAATTATCATCCAAATCAACCAATAAACATCAATAGATAACCGATTATCATTAACAGGTATTAAATTTGACAATTATATTTAATATTAAATTAAACGATGATAAAATGCAATAAAAGTCAAATTTAACTAGAATGACAATTTAAACCTACCAAACATCAATCAATAAATTTTAAGTCACATCATGAATTAAATTTAACTAACATAAGATAATCTAGAAGTTGTGAGTGGGTCAAAACACTCACCTTTGTTTTCAAATCGATTTGTAATCCAAAATAAGGCCTAAAATTCAAAAGTCTCAAAATTTGTCCAAACTAGCGTTAAAATGTCTGGAATTTTGAAACTATCGCAGCGGAGCAAACCGCATGTGAATTCGATCTCATATGCAGAAGTTATGATCGTTAGAGCATTATACGATTTGAAAGTAAATAAATAAAATTAAATAAACCTCACCACACGAAAATGGCCACGTTACCATCCCGCGCGTCCTTCTATGCGACATCTCCAAATTCCTCGAACAGATCGCGAAACCTAGTTCAGCCACCACCTACCATCTTGAAATCGTCGCCGCCACGCCAACCTACGACCACATCAGACCACGTCGCTAGCTCCAGCGTCCACGGCCGCCTCCATCCACGTAGGCGCGACCACCAGCCTCGGCCAGAAACGCCTACCGCTACTGCGAGTTTCAAACGGCAATCATGGCGAACTACGACCACCTGGGGATGAACGAGCACCACCCCCGAAGACCTGCTATCGCCCTCTTCCCAACGTCACTCCCCGATCGTCGATCGGGCGACGATCCACCGTTGGATCGTCAAAACTTAATAATGAACGACTGAGGTTCAACCTCGATTTCTGGACAAACAGTGAATCCGATTGAAAAACGAATCACACCAGTGAACTACGCTCGTCGAGAGCTTCAAATTGATATATAATTTGATATGGTTTGGAGGAGTTTAATTTTTCGATTTGATTTTGATTTGCAATTAGAGTTTGAGAATTTGAATATGTTCTGCCATTGAAAAGAAGGAGATAGACAGGAAATGTACGTACTAAATAATGTAATAAGAAATAGCTAGGGTTTATAACATGCTATATATAGGCAGATCAGAAATATGAATGAATGGACTAGATTAATTTGGATTGAAACGATAACTACGACCCAAAAGCCCGTTTCGCTTCCGAAACGAAAGTGGGTCATCCCATATATCAAAATAGATGTTTTCGATATTTTTAAACTCAATTGAATAGGTTTAAAGTCCTAATTCCATCGTATGAGGAAGTTAGCTTAAAATAAGCTTATTTCAAATTGATTTCAATTAAATTAATTTCTATGCGTTTCGAGTCCGTATGATCGAACGACAAGTCTGATCGCTACAAAACATGAAATCCCATAATAATTCGCCGTTACGGATCTGATGAAACTGGTTTCATCGAAATCCGAGACAGTGGCCAAAATGGCTATTTTTACGGTAATTAAATAAATTATTATTAAATCAATTAAATCACTTTTTAAATTTCAAATTAATGACCAACAATTTTCATCATTTTTTATTATTTGGACATTTAAAATAATTTAAATCAATTTTACATGTTAATTCATTTTTAAATATTACACCAGTTACAGTGTTCAATTTCAACTATAATTAAATCCAATTAATTAAAATTTAATTTCAATAAATTGATTTAATTTGATTTCAATCTTTTTATTCAATCAATTATTACTTTATAGACCTAGTTCACACTTTGTTTATATCTTATTACACTAATATTCTCCAATTGTCATCTTTTACCATATTAGTTGTAGTATTTCAATTACATTGAAATTTTGTTAATTTTATTATAAATTTAAATTCCAATAAATTAGCTTATCTTGGTTTCAATCTTTTATTACATCAATTATTGCCTTGTAAATATAATTAACATTTTCTATACATTTTATTGTATTTATCTTTTACAGTTATCGTCTTGACTCATATTAAAGTAACATTACATTACATTTAATTGCAATTGATTAAATAAATGGGTAACAGATAACAATTGTCACCATTTCTACATTTAATAACATTTGTAAGTTTATTATTTACAAACAATTGTTATATCAACTTACACTATACTAATTCTATCCAATTACCATTTATTACACATTATTACATTAATTAATCAACATTTAAATTATCAATTACTCTTTAAATCCAATTATCAATTACTACACACATTATTATAATTAATTTACAATCTATAACCAATTATAACTTTTTAATCATTTCAATTAATTGGAATTACATTTAAAGCAGTTATTAATTACCTTAAATTAATACTATTACATTTCATTCCAAATATAGTCTTATTATTAAATCCCAAATTTTTATTTCTACCAACATTAAATCACAAAAATCTTATTAAATCAACTATTTTTAATTATCGAAAATTATGTGTTGTTACACTCTCCCCCACTCAAAACTTTTCGTCCTCCAAAAGGAAAAAGAAGGGAAAAGAAGGAATTAAGTAATCAATATATCTTATTCAAAATATTAAATTTATAAACAATTAATTTACATAGTTAAATCATTTAAATAAAATATATCAATTTATAACAATTAAATCCTTTTATATTCAAGTTAATAAAAGTTCGAAAATATTTCACAAAATTTTCTAAGTCCAAAATTTACGGAAAATTTCGGTAGAGTCTCCTTTGTACGGAGAGGTCTGGGAGAAATAATAATATCAATAATAACAATATATATATCATATTTTTCAAAATAAAATATCCCAAACCAAGGGAAAAACAATAATATCGCTATAAAAACCATAATCCAAGAGCGTACCTATTTGTCGGACAAATAACGCTTATTTTATGAAACCAAAAGCAGTAGCAATTGCTTCCAGAAACCTGTATTTCACTTATATAATCCAAAGAGTTAATAATTATATAAAAGAGAAATATTTTAAGTTGTTTCAACTAATAACAAATAAAACATCACCACATAACAATAATCATTTGCAAACAAACAACTGTACAAACATCATTTCAACAAAGAGAGCAATCATCCATCCATAGCAACCAAAAACAAATGGTTTGTTCGGGTTCAGAACTTCTAATCATATAAAATGATAAATAAACTATGAAGTAAACCATACACTCAACAGTCGTAATACATTTCTATACAAAATAGAAGTATCATTTCCCAACCAATCCATAAGTCCAACAAACAAAGAATTCAACACATTTTTAAGTTTACTCTATTTATCTTTTTCACATCATTTATGGTTCATCATTTTTCCATACAATGATTTTCTTTAATTCACGTTCATTATTTACAAAATTTAAATTTTCATTCACTCATGTAAGGCTTATTTCATTAATTTACATTCTTTACTTACATAAGTTATATCCATTTCAATTATTTGGATCATAAATGAATTCATTATTGAAGTATTGTATACATTTTTTTTCAGTTTACTTCACATTTACAATTTAGTTTGCTTTTCTTTTTTTCTTTCATCATTTACTTTTCTTTTCTCATTCATATAATGTTTATTTTTATTAATTTACATTCGTTGTTACTTACAAAAGTTCATTTCTTCTTTATTCATACAGTGCCATTTTCTTTCATTTTTATTACTTTACATTCATTGCTTAAATTGCTTATTTTTATTTCAATTATCGGATTGTACATTATTAGGTAGTTTCTTTACGATTCAATTCACCATTTATAGATTATTTTTTCTTCACATTCATTCTTCCATATAAAGTATTATTGAATATTAACTCCATTTCTAAATCATTTCCAATGTTCTCTAAAGTTATAATCATTCAATTTATATAGTATTCATTTTAATTATAAATGGCTTCAATATTAATTCAAGTTTATAATTATTTATTTACAATATTCACCTTTACCGTTCAATCTGATTATAAATAGCTTAAAATGTTAACCTAAGTTTATAATCATTTTTCTTACATTATTTACCTTTATTATATTTAATCAGTAGCATTTCAAACTATTAACTTCAGTTTATAACATTAGAATTCTTATTTATAGAAGTAATTCCATAGAACACTTTCATTTTTCCAAGTTTTTACTTGTATAATATTCTATTACATATTCTTATTAACATTTCAACTTTTAACATTTTGGTAAGTTATATATATATATATATGTGTGTGTGTGTGTGTGTGTCTTTTAAAATGCAATAGAAAGTTACATAAGTCATCATATTTATTTTATTAACCAAATGTTCAATAGTTACATTTTCTTATTTCCATTTCCATTTTATTTACAGTTTACAAAATTTTAGTTTCTTACATATTTCATTAATCATTTTAACATCAAATTTCTTATTTTCATTTTAGAAGTTTCCAATTATTAAAATAGTCAAGATTTCATTTCATTATAATTTCAATTTCTAATTTACAGAAACCTAAGAACTAAACAACCGGGTTCCATTTCAGTCCTTTTAAAATTATATATATGTATATACACACACACTCATAACTTATACATACATACATATATATATATCAAATCAAGCTTCAGAAATTAAAATTAAGATTCATTTATCAAACGGATGTGCAACAAAACTACTATAGCAGTCTACCCACTTTGAAACTCGAAAATTAACGTCGATGATGCGTGCACTCATCACCGAAATTATTTTCTAGCGACAGAGAGGGGAGTACAGAACTTATTTCCTTTAAAAGTTCCCTTTAAAACTTTCTTTCAAATCATCTCTAAACATTCATATCAGAAAGTACTTCTAAATACTACTAGTATTATATTCCAAAACTTTTCGAAAGAAATTTCCAAAAATCTCGGAACTTCAGTTCTAAACTTCCAATTTATATTTATTTTATTTACAATCTCATTTTCAACCAATATTTATAAATTTCACTACCTAACAAATAAATATATAACAACCAACTATATCATTTATAAATTTATTATTTTATATACAAAATATATAATAGGCAAAATTATTTCATTTACCTATATTTCAAAACAATATTGTGTCAGTCTGTCCTATTTAGTGTTTATAAATCCCTATCGATGTCATAGCATCCTATGCACCAACCAGAATTTATAAATACAAAACAGAACAAATTAACACAATACAAAAACCTTTTATAACACTAACAAATACGCTCTCTCATATATATACACTCACCGACTCATATTAGGGTATTACTACCCTATTTCTAAAGAGTCAGACCCCACAAAGCTAAGGTTATCGCTAAACCAAAGCTCTGATACCAACTATAATGACCTGCCTTTTTGGATGTTTTAAGCAGACACACACGTCGAACTCAAACCATTCAAATGGGCGGATTGTTATGGGGTAAATAAGAAAAAGCAGAGAAAGAAAGAAAACAAATATATAATCTCGCAGCGGAAGGACAAAATATAATTGTCAAATAAATAGTTCATGAAGCTGTTTACAAATAACATTGATTAAACTTTTATAATACAGATCATAGTTACATACAACAAGAATAAATAATAAATAAATGCAGCGGAACAACATGATGCAGTGGAATATATATAATAAGTAATAATAGTACAAAATATTCGTCTTCATCCTTCAGAAAGCAATCTTCGATAAACTTAAAAGCTCAGACTGACCCGAGCGAATTGAAAGACAAAACATTCGAGTCAGAATTAAAAGATCTTATGTAAGTTAAATCAACAGTAAATAAATATGAGTGTAGCGGCGTCAGAGATGTTTACGGGGTTTGACATCTCCTATTCAGTGTCTAACGTGAGTGCAATAACTTAAGAGATGTTCGGGATTACCATCTCCAAAGGGTCCGTTAAACTATCTACTATATAGTACAATACGCTATTATAATAGTGTCTACAGTAAAGTAAAATATTAAAATAGCGTTAAGGCGTTACCCATATCCCCCTTAACACATTTTATATATTCCCGTAGTCTATACAATGCCGTAGGCTCCACTAAACCGGTGGTTTACCCAGAGGACACCCCATAGGTACGGTACAAAACAAACTCGAAGAAGGCGCTCTAGGGCAAGTGAACACGAAACTCGATGCAATGCTAGGGTAGATTTACCAATTGCAGAACCGGGCTGGTGGTAACGCATAACAGCTACTACCGCCCACCTTGGAACACACTCTCATAATCAAATCGAGGGGTGGCCACCAAATCATCACAATGTCATAATATGGTATCGAAGAAGCATGTCCGATCGGAGGAATGACCTCACTTGGCCCAAGTATAGCTCCTGTTTTAGTCACATCTAAGCTGAATCACGGGAGTCAAGGTCACGTAAATACCTCATACAGAATCGTTCGCCAAACCATCCTACTTCATTTCTGGAGTCTCCACCATGTACACGGTTGTTAAAGTGGTTTTTGGTATTGGCAGAGAGTATGACAATATTCGATCCTGATCTCTTTAACAACCAAACGCTTATTTTACACCGGATGGTTCTTTTACATTTCAAAAAGTCAATTCACAATTTATATCAAAATATCATATTCGATTTCAAATCATATCTCTTTCGAAATCATATTCACCTTTGAAACTATATTCACTTTCAAAAATCGTATTCACTTTCGAATTTATCGATAAGATAGGTTAATTAAATCCTACTTCCAAAATCATCATATTTACTCAAATATGTCAATTCACAAAAAGGTATCAATTCTGAATTCCAACTTAGGTTGTATCATCATCAAGGATTTTAAATACAAATACTTCAACTTTACATAGTCTGAAATTTTAGAAAGTAATTTAGATAGTCGTAAATAGTTTTAATAGTTTTGAAAATAGTTTAAAATAGATTAAAATAGTTTAAAATAGTAAAAACAGTTTAAATAGATTTAAATTTGATTTAATTAGATTTTAAAATGATTTAAATAGATTTAAAATAGATTAAATAGATTTAAATTATATTAAATAGATTTAAAATAAATTAAATAGATTTAAATTATATTAAATAGATTTAAAATAAATTAAATAAATTAAATAAATTTAAAATAGATTAAATAAATTTAAATTATATTGAATAGATTTAAAATAAATTAAATAAATTTAAAATAGATTAAATAGATTTAAATTATATTAAATAGATATAAAACAAATTTAAAATAGATTAAATAGATTTAAATTATATTAAATAGATTTAAAATATATTGGATAAATTTAATTGGTTAAAAATAGGTAAAATAGATTGAATTGGATTAAATAGGTTATAATAGGTTAAAATAAATTAAAATAGTTTTAAATTGATTAAAACAGTTAATTTGATTAAAATAGTTTAAAATAGATTTCAGAGTTATATCCAAATATTTCAATAACTTAATTCCAATAAATTCATTTTTATTTGATACTTCAACTTTGAAATTCCAATTTAAATCCTTTGAGCAATTCATTACACCAATTCCAATTTCAACATTTACGCTTGGATTTTCGAAAGTAATTCAGTTTATATAAATCAATTCCTATTTCAAAATGCCAGTTAACTGAATTCGAAATTTAAAGATTTAAAAATTATTTAATTTAACCAATCCGATGTCCGTATATAATTTTCTACCCTAGGGTCAAGTGATACAGATATTTATCATTTCAATCCGCAATTTAAAATTTTATGGTTATATATTTTTTCAAACCGCAATCCCAAATTAAATAAAATCCATAAAATCGCTCGAGCCTATCATTTCAACCCATAACGATTTTTCCCTAATCTATAGATCGTTCGGGTATGTATCATTTCAACCCATAGGGAACTTGCAGTGTAATAACAATATAAAAATACAACATCCATTCATCCAATATCAACAATCAAACATCGATCACAATTATCATCCAAATCAACCAATAAACATCAATAGATAACCGATTATCATTAATAGGTATTAAATTTGACAATTAAATTTAATATTAAATTAAACGATGATAAAATGCAATAAAAGTCAAATTTAACTAGAATGACAATTTAAACCTACCAAACATCAATCAATAAATTTCAAGTCACATCATGAATTAAATTTAACTAACATAAGATAATCTAGAAGTTGTGAGTGGGTCAAAACACTCATCTTTGTTTTCAAATCGATTTGTAATCCAAAATAAGGCCTAAAATTCAACAGTCTCGGAATTTATCCAAACCAGCGTCAAAATGTTCGGAATTTTGATACGATCGCGGCGGAGCAAACTGCGCGTGAATTTGACCTCGTTTGGAGAAGTTATGATCGATAGAGAATTATACGATTTGAAAATAAAAAAATAAAATTAAATAAACCTCACCACAAAAAACGGCCACATCACCATCCCATGCGTCCTTCTACACGACATCTCCAAATTCCTCGAACAGATCGCGAAAGCTAGTTCAGCTACCACCTACCATCTTGAAATCGTCGCCGCCATGCCAACCTACGACCACATCAGACCACGTCGCTAGCTCCAACATCCACGACCGCCTCCATCCACGTAGGCGCGACCACCAGCCTCGGCCAGAAACGCCTAACCCTGCCATGAGTTTCAAACACCAATCGTGGCGAACTACAACCACCTAGGGACGAACGAGCACCACCCCGAAGACCTGCTATCGCCCTCTTCCCAACGCCACTCCCCGATCGTCGATCGGGCGACGATCCACCGTTGGATCGTCAAAACTTAATAATGAATGGCCGTGGTTCAACCTCGATTTCTGGAAAAACGGTGAATTCGATTGAAAAATGAATCACACCAGTGAATTACGCTCGTCGAGAGCTTTGAATTGATATATAATTTGATATGGTTTGGAGGAGTTTGATTTGCAATTAGAGTTTGGGAATTTGAATATGTTCTGCCATTGAAAAGAAGGAGATAGACAGGAAATGTACGTACTGAATATTGTAATAAGAAATATCTAGGGTTTATAACAGGTTATATATAGGCAGACCAGAAATAGGAATGAATGATCTAGATTGATTTGGATTGAAACGATAACTACGACCCAAAATCCCGTTTCGCTTTCGAAACGAAAGTGGGTCATCCCATATATCAAAATAGATGTTTTCGATATTTTTAAACTCAATGGAATAGGTTTCAAGTCGTAATTCCATCATATGAGGAAGTTAGCTTAAAGTAAGCTTATTTCAAATTGATTTCAATTAAATTAATTTCTACGCGTTTCGAGTCCGTATGATCGAAAGACAAGTCCGATCGCTACGAAACTTGAAATCCTATAATAATTCGCCGTTACGGATCTGATGAAACTGGTTTCATCGAAATTCGAGACAGTGGTCAAAATGGCTATTTTTACAGTAATTAAATAAATTATTATTAAATCAATTAAATCACTTTTTAAATTTCAAATTTAATGACCAACAATTTTCATCATTTTTGATTACTTGGACATTTACAATAATTTAAATCAATTTTACATGTCAATTCATTTTTAAATATTACACCAGTTACATTGTTCAATTTCAACTGTAATTAAATCCAATTAATTAAAATTTAATTCCAATAAATTGATTTAATTTGATTTCAATCTTTTTATTCAATCAATTATTACTTTATAGACCTAGTTCACACTTTGTTTTTATCTTATTACACTAATATTCTCCAATTGTCATATTTTACCATATTAGTTTGTAGTATTTCAATTACATTGAAATTTTGTCAATTTTATTATAAATTTAAATTCCAATAAATTAGCTTATCTTGGTTTCAATCTTTTATTACATCAATTATTGCCTTGTAAATATAATTAATGTTTTCTATACATTTTTATTGTATTTATCTTTTACAGTTATCGTCTTAACTCATATTAAAGTAACATTAAATTACATTTAATTGCAATTGATTAAATAAATGGGTAACAGATAACAACTGTCATCATTTCTACATTTAATAACATTTGTAAGTTTATTATTTACAAACAATTGTTATAACAACTTACACTATACTAATTCTATCCAATTACCATTCATTACACATTATTACATTAATTAATCAACATTTAAATTATCAATTACTCTTTAAATCCAATTATCAATTACTACACACATTATTATAATTAATTTACAATCTACAACAAATTATAACTTTTTAATCATTTCAATTAATTACTACACATATCAATTATAACTTTTTAATCATTTCAATTAGTTACTACACATATCAATCATTACAATCTACACACATATCAATTACTACACACTAACTTTTTAATCATTCCAAATATATTCTTATTATTAAATCCCAAATTTTTATTTCTACCAACATTAAATCACAAAAATCTTATTAAATCAACTATTTTTAATTATCGAAAATTAGAGGTCGTTACATAACATGTGTACATAAGATAGAAAATGGTTGGTATATTCAAATTCACTTGATAAAGTGCTTTGTTTTTGCTGTAAATTATTCACGAATCAAATAATGTCTAGTCATCTTGCAAATGAAAGAATTAATGATTGGTGCAATCTTAGTTCTAAGTTGAAACAACATGAAAGCAGTAGTGATCGTCTTCTGAATATGAGCAGTTGGATTGAGTCAGAAACAAGATTGAGAGCCAAAGAAACCATAGATTGAAGTGTACAAGATCAATTAAATAAAGAAAAATAACGTTGGAATAAAGCGTCGATAAGAATAATTATTATTGTGAAAACACTTGCTACCAATAATTTAGCATTTCGTAGAACGAATGAAAGTCTTTATGACAAAATAATGGTCTTTTTTGCAAGTTAATCGATATGATAGCAGATATCGATCCAGTAACGCAGGAACATGTTCGATGAGTTGAAGAAAAAGAAATTCATATACATTACCTTGGACACAAAATTCAAACTGAGTTTATACTCACATTGGCAAATGAAATTAAAAATGAAATCCTTAAGAAAATAAAAAAAGGCTAAGTATTTCTCAGTTATATTGAACTACACTCCAAATGTTAGTTGTGTTGAACGAATGTCTATTGTAATAAGATGTGTTAATGTTTCAACTAATCCTGCAAATGTGGAAGAGCTTTTTTATTGAATTTTGAAAGTAGATGATACTACATGACTTGGACTTTTTAACAAGCTTAAAGAAGTATTAGAAGTTATTAAGCTTGATATTTACGATATCAGAGGACAAGGTTATGGTAATGGATCAAATATGAAAGGAAAAAATAAAGAGGGTGCAATATTGACTACTATAAATTAATCCAAAGCTTTCTACACACCCTGTGGTTGTCATAGTCTAAATTTTATGTTATGTGATATAGCTAAATCATGTCCTAAAGCATCAAACTTTTTTGGGGTGATCTAATGAATATTTAATTTATTTTCTTCATCCGTACAAAGATGGCAAAATTTTAAAGGTCATGTATCCGGTTGTACTGTTAAGCCATTATCAGACACACATTGGGAAAGTCATGTTGAAGTAGTAAAATCTATAAGATATCAAAGCATGAAGATAAGAGATGCTCTAATTTCCTTATCAAATAGCACCAAGGATTCTATAGTGAAGAGTGAAGCTAGAAGTCTTGTAACAAATGAGATTGAAAATTTTGAATTCTTGTTCTGTTTGTGCATTTGGTATGAAATATTGAAAAATGTAAACATTGTTGGTAAGATTCTTCAAACTGAAGATGAGCAAATCGATGTTGCTATTACTCGATTAAAAAAGCTTATTAATTTTGTGAAGATATCGTGAATACTAAATTTTAATTCTACAATGATTGATGCTAAAGAGATAGCCCAAATGTTGGAGTTGAACCAATTTTTTCTCAAAAAACAATTATTCATAGATTCGATGAAGATGTGAATGTTGAAGGACCGATGCAAACACGAGAAGAGTCTTTTCGAATCAATCACTTTTTGCAAATTGTGGATAAAGCTCGTGTTTCATTGATGCCCCGATTTGAGCAATACAAATAATATGATGATATGTTTGGCTTTTTGCTTGATTTAAAAAAGTTCACCTCCATAGATGTGAGAAACTGAAAGATCGTTGTCTAAGACTTGAGGGATATTTGAAACATGATTTGCACTTTGATATTGACGAAAGAGAACTATTTTCAGAAGTAAAAGTCTTGAAAGTTATTTTTCCAAGGAAAAAAAACAAAAGCATTTGAGTTGCTTCATTTCATAAATTCTTGTTCGATGAAATAAATTTTCCTGATCTTGGATTGCATATAGAATATTTCTAACTATACTAGTTACATTTGCACTGGCCGAAAGAAGTTTTTTAAAGCTAAGATTGATAAAATCTTACCTTCACTTCACTATGTCACAAGAAATATTGAATGGTTTAGCACTATTATCAATTGAAAATGATATGATCAATGGACTTGAATATGAAAATATTATTAGAAGTTTTGCAAGTTAAAAGGCTAGAAAATTGTTCATAAGCAATTAGTATTAATATCGTTGTATAAATTGAATAATTGTTATGAATAAAGTTATTTCTTTTTAGTCATTATCTTATTATTTATAAACAACATAAATTATTTTGATGATTTAATTAATGATAATAGCATTATTTTTTATACAAGGGCCTTGGTTTTGCAGTTGGCTTAGGTACCAAACTCCTAGGACCAGCCAAGTATGTGAAAATAAACATGAGTCGGAATTACACTAACATTTATAAATGGTGCCCATCAAACTGGAAATCTCAATCACTTAATTTTTATTGTTATAGTCTAGAGTCAATTAGTCAAAGTTCTTAGCAAACACATTGAAGAGTAAAACAACTAATTTGATTGCCAAACCAACACAGTAATTCAGTTTCCAACCAAAATTTAGTACATTTTCAAGAAGTCAACAACCATCGCCGTCCGAGTCTCTGATTTGGAGTGTGGAGTCGAACGAATTTCGAAGTATGCAGTCGATCAAAGTCAACAACCAAGTCACATATGCTATGTTGGAGTGTGGAGTCGATCGAACTTTGAAGTTTGGGGTTGCCACCAGCCTTAGAATTGGAGTCGCCGATTTAGACTCGCAGTTTGGCTTGGATCGCTATATTTTTTCTTTCGGCTGTTGTGCGATGTTTGATATATAACACCAATGCCCTAGAGTTTGTGTAGGCCAAAGCGATTGCTTCTATGGCTTTACCAAAAGGTCGGCGATGGTTGAACTAATCAATACACAGATAAACATATGGATTAATTAACTTGATATATTAATAGAATAGATTATAAGTAATTATATTTTTCTCAAATTGTAAATATATTTCTAAAATAATATATTTGGATTATAAATTAATTTGAAATTTAAAACATACATTAAGTATAACTTTTCACTGATTTATGTTTGTCTAACAAATATAGATGAATCTATAAAAAAATATCATTGTTATTCCTGGATTTTGTTATATTAAATTATTATGTTTTTTGTTATAAAATAATTTGAAATGTTATTTTTGACACATAATAAATTATATGTTAAATATCATAAATAATTAATTTGTACACTATTATTAGTTATAAGTAATCGTATATTTATCGTTTTTAGATTCTAACTATTTAGAACGATATATTTTGTATTAAATTGTTTAATTATAAATTTTCAAAAAATTATAAGTTAAACATAATCTTTTATTAACTTATATATTTTAAATAAATGTAAATAAATTTTAGAAAGATATATTATTGTTATTTTCAAAATTTTATGTTTTAAAATATTATTTTCTAATTTTAAAATAAGTTCAAATAATATTTTTGAAATTTAAGAAATTATATATTAGATATAATATTTGATCGATATACGTATATATGTGAAATATTTTCAATTAATTATTTATGTAGTAAATTTCAGAGTTTAAATATTAAAATAATATTTTCTTTTTTGAACTAATATTAAGAAAATTTATGTTTATGTGTGTACTTATGCGTGTGCGGATGTACATATATGTTAATGATGAGTTTTGGATTTAAAATTACAAAATCAATTTTGATATGAAATTTAAATTGTAATAGAAGATGATTAAAAAGTAAACTAATTGCCTTTTATTCTCTAAAATTGTGGGTACTAATAATAAAGTTGCGTGTAATTTGTGCGTTGCATAAGGTAATACTGTAAAAACTTAGTATTCATACTATGAATATCATTAAAATCAATTTTTGCTATGCAATGTACAATATATCAATCATAAATTAAACTTTTTATTATTGTTTATTCGTATAATTTTTGTTAAGTGATTTATATACTTTTATATTTGAATGAAAAAATTGTTTTACCAATATGAATGTGATATACAAATTGAAATTATAATTTTTTAGATATTATTAGATAAATTAATGAATAATTGTTACTTGAGTTTTGTTTAAATAGTTTGAATTTACATTATTTGATTAATATAAATGTGTGCTTCTATTGGCACCCACAAAATGCTTCTGCCTTCCATGAAAATTTTAATATATATCAATTCTTTTTATACGTTACTTAACACCAAATTCAATTTTTTCATTCGGTCCTAAACAGCCATTTGTCTTGAATTTCCAACAGTCGTTCACTACCGTATCATGATAAACTTTTGTATGTCTTTGAAAACCGACGGTTTTTCACTGCCATACGGTGATAAACAACTGAACGTTATTTGGGTGGCTTTTTGATAAAACAAAATAATATATGGTGTTAGTAGGCATGTATGCAGAGTTTGTATGGTGGCCATTTACGGAAGCCAGAAGAGATTTTCTAGGCGCCTAATGTTACACACTTTAAATATATGAATTTGGAAGTAAAATAATAAGAGAGAACTGATGAGAAATTTGTAAAAAAGTATAAAATCTAGGTATATAAATGTAAAATCATGGAAAGAATTAATGCAACATTTTAGAGAACTTAAAAATGATAATTTACATAGATATAAAAAAATCAAAGAGTATGGAGTGGGGTGAGGATTTCTAGAATTATTAAGATGGTTTGTAATTTCTAAAACTTCCTTTATTTAACCGACAATTTATTAGAATAAATGAATTATACATTAAAGTTGTTATTGTTGTTTTTCTTTTAAACCAAATCAAAGTTACCTTTATTGTTGTAAATCAATATGTACAAATTTATTTACAAAAACTCAAAATCCCAAGGCTACACATCCTAAAAACATGGTCACGTGAATTACATACTATGCTCTTAGTCGTCCGTTAAACAAACTGAAATGAGTTATCAGTTCATTAAACATAAAACCCTGTATTCCTTAAATGAGTCTTCAATGGCAGCGGATCGGGTTTCAAACACCGTTTCAACTACAATTTACTAAATATCACATGGTATCTCATTAAAGATTGTACTCTAGCTTTCGAGCTGTTTGTATAGGGGAGAAATAGAAAGTTATGTAGTGTTTGTATCAAAATTGGGCACAACACTCTTCGGATGTGTTTGAAGAGATAAAATGAAGAAAATAAATGTAAAATGAGGCAGATCTAACAAACACACCAATCAACAGATAAGAAAATGCATAGAAACACAGATTTAGAGTGGTTCGGCGTATTGCCTACGTCCACTATGAAATGATTGATGTTTATTTATTTTCACCCGCTGATTACAAGGGGTTACAACAGTATAACTGAAGTGTAGTTATGATTTCGGAAGAGTATCAGCATAGAGAAGCCAAAAAGTCCATTTTCTGTAGGTCCAGGGTCACTATTTATAGGCGTAGGCAGCAAATATCTCGCCTAGATCTCGGAAGACTTCTTCTCTCACGTGGGCGGGCCCACGGGAGCGAGTTCAGGTGATTTCGACTCGATCTGGGAGCGATACAAATTGGGTTCGTATCGATCAAGAATTGGTCCTTTCGGGCTGAAATTTATCAGGTACATTCTTGAGGTTGTAGATAAGCTCTTGTGAAAATTTGGTGGCATTTGGACTTGTAGATCTTGAGTTATGATCGATGCAAGTTTGGATCTCCAATGTGCAGCCGAGCTCGTATCGATATGTTCGTATCGATCTCGTTCGTATCGGTCGAAGGCACGTGCTTGCTAAGTGACGTGGCGCTATCTTCTAGGATCGATCCACTTTTCATGCCGAGTGACTGAATCTTCCTCTCTTCTGGGCTTTCTTCGTATCGATCTAAATTCTTCCCCTCATATCGATCAACCGTGCTCCACTTAGTATCGAGCTTTATAGCTGTTTCATATCGATGGTTCTTTCCTCCAATTCGCATCGGTTTTAGGAGTGACTTCGTGTCGATGGATTCACATCGTCACACGGCTTCTTCCATCGTATCGATCGAATGAATGATCAATACGAGTCTGGTTACTCTCATTTGATGGATACGAACGAAGTGGACACGAAGGAGATGGCTGTTAATGGATACAAACTCGATGGGTACGAATGAGGTGGATACGAATCTGGGTTTTTCCTTTGAGATTCGATGGAGCGGTTTCGCATGGACACGAACGCGACATTGCTTGGCTATGGCTACAAAGTGGATGGAGACGAATGAGGTCGCTATCTTCCCATGGTTACGAACCATTACTTGCTTGGATGGACACGAATGGGACTTTATGACCCGATGGATACAAAGTAGATTGGATATGAAGGAGAGCTAGTGATGGATACGAATCACTATTCATACTGATAGATACGAATTGTAGTTGTTATCCTTAACTTGCAACGATCATATTTTGAGCATACGAACTCCGATTGATTTGAAATTTAGAATGTTGGCTTTCATAGCTTTGCTTGTCGTATCATATCGATTGTAGCTTGATCCAGACTAGGAAAAAATTTACTAGTATCCATAGTGAACCTGCGTATAACCGATCTTCGGGACGAATTGTCCTTGGTTGTCAGTCAAGTCCTTGGTGTCACGGCCTTGCCAAAAGGCAGGATAACATTTGCGCCCCAAATTACATCTTGTGTGGACTTGACGTGCTTTGAAAAGCTGCAATCTTCATTCTAAGGAGTTCTATCCGATTCGCTGAATAGTCATTGTCATTTTGTCAAAAGATATGACCTTTGATTGATCTCTAGTAATATAAATAACGAATTGTTGACTGTCAATTATTGTACTATGCACTGTTGTAACTGAGCGTTGAGAGCTAGAGATCTGTTGTTCATCGTTGTGATTGTTGCTAGGTAAGCATCCAATTCCTGTAAATTTTTTAAAAATTGAATGTTAATCCACCACACACACAAATGCATGTTAACCTAACTCCCGTTAACGTTCGCACGTTCACTAGTCGTTGTCAGTTTCCTTGTATCGAATTCCGTATCGACCCTCTCCTGAATCGACGTGAAATTCGAGTTATAACAACGCTTGACGGTTGTTTTCAGAGTATCTCTTCGTATCAGTCCTCTCCTGGATCGATGTGAAAAGTTGAAAAATTGTTTTCGTATCGATGCTGGTCGACACGAATTTGGCAGGTGTTTTAATGTAGTTCGTATCGATTTGAACCGATGGATACGAACGTTTGTGGTGTTAGATGGACACGAATTGATCCTCTCGTATCGATGAACTAAGGGATATGAAAGATTTGATGTGCATCTGCTTCGTCTCGATTGCTTAATGGTTACGAGTGGGGAGTCACTTGGGCAAAGCTTGGTTACAAAGAGGCCTTCACACTAGCAGCATCAGACTCGCCTCGATCGAGCCATTGGATACGTATGGATCGACTCGTATCGTTCAATAGTTGACCGTTTCAAACGGTAGGAGTGACTGGGAGACGAACGGTCATCCCTAGGTGTATATATAGGCTTGGTACTTAGAAATTTTTTTTACTTTTTCATTTCTTTTCTCCAGCCCTTTCGTATCACTCCGAGTAGAGAGAATTAAAATTGCTTTTTGCCCTCAAGCCATTCAATCTACCTAACTGCTTAAACTAGGTAAATCAATGAACAAAATCAACGTAAAAATGATGAGATTTTAATTCTCTTATCTTTTCACTTGTTCCCGTGGTTGATACTGGTGAAAGGGATGCCATAGATGGTTAGAGTGAGGTGGAAATAACATCTGAGTTGATCGGGGAAGATGAAGAGTGGATGGTTACGAAGTATCCATGGAAGGGGCGCTCGGCTCTGACCTCGTATCGATGGGAGATGGAAAGAAAAAAAAACTATTCGTATCGATCAGGAGTGTGGAGTTCGTGCCGATCTAGAACTAACAGGTGTAAGGTGGATATTCGTATCAATTGGAGTCATGGAACTTCGTATTGATCTAAATCCATCGATACGAAGTGTGGACAATGCAATCGATACGAAAGAGAATTACACGACCGATACGAACTCATTGTGGGCGATCGATACGAAAGTGATAGTCTTCGATCGATACGAAGCTTATATTCGCTTGATCAATACGAAGTAGGTTTCTGGTGATCGATCCAAGTTTGAATCTTGATGGATATGAAATTTCTACACACTCGAACATTTGACTCCGACGAGCTTCTGCCCTGCATAACTGGACTTAGCTGTTTCACCACATATTTGATTGGCTTTTGAAGCTCGTCGATGGAACTATAACTGGACTAAATTTAACGATCTTTAACTTGGATCGGTTTTCGAAGTCTGGATGGCACGGTTGTGATGGTCAGCGATGACGATCACTCCAGTTGAATTTTGAAGTCTTGTCGTTCAAACATTCTCTTTTAAATATTATAGAATCTCTTAAGTAATATACAGCACTTCACTGCACACATTCATGCACGTCACACTGGGGAACACACAGGATTATTGTTGTTTAACGATGGTTTTTGATGACTTATGGAACCCGGAAGTTCACAGCAACAGGAGGCTCAATGTCCACCTCCTTTGGTAATAGAGATGTCGGCCATCGCGACCGAAGTCATAAGTCTAGCTCCGGACGAGTTACCAGGAGCAACCTTCATTGGGGACCCACAAGATTCTGTTTCATCCAATGTTATCGAAGATATGTTGGGGATAATTTGCTTGCATCACGGGCTATCGTTGAACGATGTTCTATTACCAGGGCCGAACGATAGGCCACATACTCCCCTGGAAGGGTAAACCGCTTTTAATCGATTTTCCTGCACAGCCGGGACACTCCCACCATTCAATCAGTATATCCGGGAGGTGTTATCTTATTTAGGGATTGCCCCGTCATAGTTGCATCCGAATGGGTATGCTCTTCTGAACAGCTTATTCATCATCTTCATGGAGCACCTTTTTCGACCCCCGACTCCAGAGGAAGTCAGATTCTTGTTCAATGTAAAGAGTCGGGGAGATAATCCTTCTTTCACATTCTTAGAGGGAGCCAAAAACTGGAAAATCGTGATTGGAACTTGGGCCAAACTTAGCTACTTCAAAATCGAGTGGTTTTATGTTCGTTGCCCGCCTGGATTCGCTAGACGATGGCTAGTCAGACGTAAGTGCCGCACTTTCTCTGGCGACTAATGGGACAGTTGCAATCGATGTTGAGTCTAACATTTTCTTTCTTTTATAGCTTCAATTCCACGACCTGAAGGTGCTCACTTTAAGGAAATAGTGTGAATTCTTCAAGAGGTGCCGGGCGAGATTAGAGAGATCGACTCGGTGCTTATAGATGAAAATTTGAGAGCCGTTGGGCTGATTGACAAAGACCAGAGCATAGGGCTTGAAGAATCTCTTAGGGCAGCTCCGGTGAGACGGGCTAGGCGTAGGGCACCCGGGATTGTAATTGCTGAGCAGGGTGGTGAAGAGGATACACCCACTTAAGATGAACCCATAGCCAGGCTTTTAGATAGTCCTCGACATTCAGAGGGAAAGAGGAAAGGCAAGGCGGTTGCTCATAAGCTTCACAAGTCTTCAAGATGGAAATCCGTGGTCATGTCTCTACCAGCCGCCGGTGTTATAATTTCGAAGGCTCCTCCCTCACACATGGAGAATCCTTTTGAAGGACTTGCAGACATCCCAATTCCAGACTATGTGTTGCTCCAACAAGATACTGGATTGAAAGGGCTTCAGAGCGCTTTAGATCTAGGCGAGTCAACTCCTTCGAGTATGGCCAATACAGCTGGTTGGTCAAGGGGTTTGCACATACATACACACACTTCACGCCACCACACAGTTTCTAATCACAAGCAATTCGTTTTTGGGAAATACCAACTCTTTTTTTCTTTTTCTTTTATAGGCACCATGTCAAAGCGAGGATCTATGCTTGGCAGCCTCCGTTCTGCACGTCATTCATCTAGTTCGTATTATGAGTCCCACAGACGTGAGGCCGATAGAGACCGCGATCGAGGCTACTCTAGCCAAGAGAGGGAGCGCTATGAGAGGGAGAAAGAGTATAGGCGTCGTTCCCGATTACGCTCTCCGCCACTTAGAGGTCCAACACAACCTTCTGGTTCTGGCAAACAAACTCATGAATCTTTGCGTCAAATACCACCTTCCCAAGCACCAAGGTGTGACCAACTGTGTCGTAGGACCGAAACTCCCGTCGTTACTGAATAAGCTATCACAGAGCCCACTAGGGAAGGAGCGATTAGAATCTCTAAGCTAAAAAAAGATTTTCCAAATATCTGCTTTAACGGCTTCGTCTTTCCTCTGTACTTAAAGCGAATTCCGATCGAGGCCGAACAGACGATGCACGACTATATACGTGATGTTTATGGCCAATATCGGGAATGGATGAAGACTGCAGATAAAGTATCAGCGGTGGCTTTTGAGTGGGCGAAAACAATCGAGAAATTAAGGACTGATCTCGCTCAGAAGGACCGCATAATCTAGGTGCTCAATGATGAAAATGAGTCCACGAGAAATTTAGAAACGGAGGCCAATAAAAGAGCCGATGATGCCACCCGAAGGATGGAGGAGATGAGCGAACACACTTAGCCCTGGTTGAGGAGATGGGGCACCGGACCACCACAGTCATGACCAAAAGGGATGGAGAGCTAAAAGAGCTTGAGGAGCTTAAAGCCAAACTTGCTGAAGTCGTCAAAGAGAAAGACGATGCAAATAAAGCCGCCTAGGAAGCATGCGAGCAGGCTATGGTGCTTAGGGATGAGAGGGATGCAGCAACGCTTAAGTTTCAGGAAGCCGAAGTCAGGGTTGAGAATGAAGTGAGATCGGCAGAGGCCAAGTTGGAAGGTGACATTGAAGATCTCCTCATCACATATAATGCCAACGTTCTGAAGCATCGAAATCTAAGCTGGCTCGAAAACTATCCCTCACATTTGTACAATGCGTGGCGCCGCTTGGTTGAAGATGAAAAAACGGAGCACCCCACTGAATCTATTGATGAGTTTGAATTGGAGAATCGGGTGCTGAGTGAGGATGAAAGAAGAGTTCTCCACGATATCACTATAACATTTGAGAAGGAAAGGCTCAGTACTCAGCACCAGGAAGCTGGAGAGGGTTCTGGCATTGAGCATCATGATGCGGGTTTCGAAATTCCTATGCCAACCCAGCTCGAATCTACTCATGCGGTTGATTCTTTATCCGTGCCTGCTTACAATTTTGATCAACCGCGGTTGTCTCCAGCTCGCAAGCATGTCTCCGAAGCTGCTCCGCCACCCGCGAGCCAATCTGAGGAAGGTATTCTGAACATTTCTCGCACTTATTCAAAGTCGGGAGCGTTGTTTGAAGTAGTCACTAACGCTTTTTCTCTTATCTTTATTCAGCGATAAGAGCTGCATCGATCGTGCCCCTTGCAACCCAAGAGTCGCATCACAAGCATGAGGCCCTTATAACAGAGGCGACCACAACAACGGCCACTGCACCAACCGATGAAGCGCAGGGGAGCACTTTTACTTTTGATGAGCAGATGATGAAGGAACTTCTTGGTCATCAAAGCGACCCTTTTGCTGACCTGCCATTTTTCATGGGCGGAGGCGCACCCGTGGTCAGCTCCTCGGGCCCAACTGCCAGCATCCCCGCGGATGCTCAAACAATCCATGAAGAAGAGATAATAGCTAAGATTAATGCCGAGACGAAAGCGGCCGTGCGGGCCAGCGGTGTTGAAGGTGGGATGGCGGGTCCAGGTCCAGCCCCTCTGCGAATGATATCTTCGGGAGGCACGGTTGTCGACACCGGTGTGCCTCCCTCGTCTTCTAACGTCGATCCTGTCCCTTCGACTCCGCCTCCATAAAGTATTCCAATTTCCGTGAGTTTGGAGGAAGAGATTACCATAATCCCCTCGGCTGGAGACCAACCACCAAAGGGCAAAGGCTCGAAGAGGCATCCAAGTGGTAGCTCTAGTGGGTCGACGCCGGGGAGAAAGAAGAAGAAACTGAGGGAATAGACATATCATCTCGCTCCCTTTTTTGGTAGATAAATAGGAATTTCTTTTTGCTTCTTGTAGGCCGTGCATAGATGCAGGTTCGGTCCTTGCTAGTAGGAATTATTTAAAAGATTTTTGTACTTATCCTTCTTTTTCAAAGAATAGTTAAAATAACATTCCATTTTGTCTTCAGCACAGTTTTGCGTTTATTTGCTTAAGTATTTCAGTGCTTGAACTTCCATTCAATGTACTTGTGAAGTTTTAGTCTTTGAATCGGACCTGAGTTTAGTTGTTAAGTCCTGAAGCCATGGCTTCGGGTCACGACCGAACGTTAAGTCGAGTTTCAATACCGCACTGTCTCGATCAGTAGCTAATACTTAAGTTTTGCCCCAGTCCCGGGGATAAATTGAAATGGTTGGTCAGCAGTCGCTTTTCGCCTTTAATACATCGAGCTTGACTTTGTTGAGATGAAGCTGAAACAAGACAAGTTCGAGTGGTCGAACCACACTTGCTCTTCTATTGGTAATTACATCCACACTTTGGGGATTGCACTTATACGTCGGCGGTCAATCATGCCCATTTAAGGTCCAGAGATATGTCCGTGCTCCGGGGACTTAAGTCGCTTTACGGGCGGTCAGTCACACCCGTTTGATATTTAGAATTTTGTCCGCACCTTGGGGACTTAGATTGATCCGTGGGTGGTCAGTCACACCCAATTTGCGTTTATACTCCGATCCGCACTCCGGGGACTCGGAGTTGTATCATGGGTGGTTGGTTCGCACCTGGTTTATGTTATACTCCAGCCCGCGCTCTCGGGACTTAGAGTTAGCTGATGGGCAGTCAGTCACACCCATTTTGATGTTTATACTCCAGTTCACACTCTGGGAATCTAGAGTTGGTTAACAGACCAACAGATGGTCGATCACATCCGTTTTGAGTTCTAGGATTTCGTTCGCACTCTGGGAACGATAGATGTACCAGGATCGTGGATGGTCGGATCACATCCACCCTAAGTTAACAAGCGAGGTCGTTAGATAGACGGATCCATCCTCCTCAACTTGGTTTAAATACGGGCAAAGTCGTTAGGTGGACAGATCCACCCTCTTCGAGTCCGCATTTGTAAGTTTATATTCCAGCTCACACTCTAGGAGCCGGAGTTAGTTAGAGGATTGTCGTGTATCAATCCTTTCTTGGCTTCAGTGTGATGGTTTGCCCCCGAGCTCGGGTTTCACTTAGCGAGTGACTGGTGGTATCACAGTCACTCCCTATTTGAAAATTCCCACCGTAGGATGGAACTTAGCTCTCCGTGCATTGTGATGGTCGCATGACGCATTTCAAAAATCATTGCTCTGGCTCGAAGAGATTGCATTTTATTGCTGAAATAAGAAAGTATGGCAAAGTCAGTTGCCTCATTACAAATTCAAATTTCGAAATGCATAAAAAAATTGTAAATGAAAAGCAGACTGAATGAATAAGTAAAGCCTGTTATGTGTAGTAGCGACGAAGAATCTCGCCGTTCCAGGCTCTCGGCAAAGTGAGACCATCAATGGTTGATAATTTAAAGGTGCCGTCTCCAAGCCTTCGTTCAATAACATATGGCCCTTCCCACGTTGGTTTCATATGTGAAGGAACCGGGTAAATTACCTTGAGGACGAGATCGCCGAGTTCAAAGGTTCGGGGTCGGACCTTGGCATTGTATAATCGGGCGACTCGGCTTCGATACGCGGTTGCCCTCAAATCAGCCTCTTCTCGCTTTTCATCCAATAAGTCCAGAGATTCGGCAAGTAATATAGCATTTGTCTTTGGAACATAATATGTCACACGATGAGAAGGCACTTCCATCTCGACTGGAATAATGGCTTCTGAACCATAGGAAAGAGAAAATGGAGTGTGGCCGATCGTGGACTTGTGGGTTGTTCGATAAGCCCATAGGGCCATAGGAAGTTCATTGACCCACTTGGCCCCGGCATTTTCCAATCGTTTCTTCAGGATGGACTTTATAAGTTTATTAACAGCTTCAACCTGTCCATTCCTTGAGGGTGTGCAACTGCATAGAATTTCTTTTGGATATGGAATCGCTCATAGAAATTCTTGAATTTGACACTATTAAATTGGGCTTCGTTGTCAGTGATGATGGTATGTGGGAGACCAAATCGATAGGTAATATTGCATACAACAAAGTTGATCACTTTCTTCGTTGTGATAGTAGCAAGGGACTCGGCTTCCGCCCATTTGGTAAAATAATCAACTACAACGATGGCATACTTCGCGCCACCCTTGGCTAGAGGTAGAGACCCAATGATGTCGATGCCCCATATTGCGAATGGTCATGGACTGACCATCTGAGTTATTTCGGTAGCCGGGGCCCTTGGAATTCGAGCATTTTTCTGACATCTGTCACACTTCCTAGCGTAATCTGATGCGTCGCGGTTTACAATCGGCCAATAGTATCCATACCGGAGCACTTTCTTGGCAAGAGCTTGTCCTCCGGTGTGATCACCACATTCTCCTTCGTGTACATCATGCAATACTCATTTGATTTCATCATGGGCGATACACCGGAGTAAAGGAATAGAGTATCCTCTTCTATACATGACTCCATTCTGAATGGTGAACCGCGAAGCCTTCCGAAGAACTTGTCTTTATCACTCCTATGCTCTAGCAAGGTCCCATGCTCGAGATAGTTTTTGAATGGAGTCATCCATGATTCCTTATCGTGTACGACTTCAAGTGCCCAGTCAGTCTCCATTTGATCAATACTCGGGGAAGATAATGTCTCAACGGGAACGAGTCCCATTTGTTGTGCTTCGCCGGTACTGGCTAACTTTGCCAAGGAATCAGCCTTTTGATTGTGTTCTCGAGGCATGCAATAGATGACATAATAATCGAATTGATTCAATATTTCCTGGACCCGAGCGAGATAAGCGGCCAGTCTTCGGTCTCTTGCCTGGTACTCCCCCCGAACTTGGCACACGACCCATTGTGAATCGCAGTAAATCTCCACAGCAATAATTCTTAAATCTCTGGCAAGTCTTAGTCCGGCGAGCAGGGCTTCGTATTCAGCCTTGTTGTTATTCGTGCAGAAATCGAACTTTAAAGCATAGCATATAGATCGGCCTTCAGGAGTTTCAAGTACAACCCTGGCACTTGAGCAGCGGTCATTCGATGCACCATCAGTATGTAGCTTCCAGACATATTTTAGAGATTCACTGGTTTCGGGCAAGTCCTCCGAGACAGTGAAATCAGCGATGAAGTATGCCAGGACTTGTCCTTGAATAGTTTGCCTTGGTGTGTAAGTGATGTCGAACTGACTCAGCTCGATATTCCATTTGAGTAACCTACCAGACGTCTCAGGCCGCGTAAGGACTTGTCGTAACGGTTGGTCGGTGTAGACAGTGATAGGATGAGCCTGAAAATATGGACGGAGCTTTCTCGAAGAAATGACAAGACAGTAAGCTAACTTCTCCAACTTTGGATAATTTCTTTCTGCTCCGGTCAGTCGTTTGCTGATGAAATAGACTGACCGTTGTATCCAGTCTTCCTCCCGAACTAAAGCAGCACTGATTGCATTTTCTGACACTGCCAAGTAAATGTACAGTCTCTCGTGATCAATAGGCTTTGACAGAATGGAGGGTGTGGACAGATGTCGAACCAGTGCTCGGAATGTGCCCTCACACTCTGTAGTCCATTCAAAGTTCTGTTTCCTTTTCTGATCAGATCGAAGAAGGGAATGCATTTGTCAGTGGATTTTGAAATGAACCTGATCAGTGCTGCTACCTTTCCATTGAGACTCTGGACTTGCTTTATAGTTCTTGGAGTCTCAAGATTTCCGATTGCCTAAATCTTCTCGGGATTAGCTTCGATTCCTCGAGCATTAACGATGAATCCAACGAATTTTCCGGATGCGACCCCAAAGTGACATTCAATGGGTTGAGCTTCATTCTGTACTCTCAGAGGATGTTGAACATCGTTTCTAGGTCTTTGATATGATTTGTGGAGAATCGCGACTTCAGAAGCATGTCGTCCACATATACCTCCATGGTTTTTCCGATTTGATTAGCGAACATTCGATTAACTAGCCGTTGGTAGGTTGCTTCGGCGTTCGTGAGTCCAAATGGCATCACTTTGTAGCAGTAAAGTCCCAGATCGGTGACAAAGCTGGTATGCTCTTGATCAGGCAAGTGCATGGGTATCTGGTTGTAGCCAGAATACACATCCATGAAGGATAAGAGTTCATCTCCGGCCATTGAGTCTACGAGCTGATCAATCCGAGGGAGTGGAAAACTGTCTTTAGGGCAAGCTTTATTCAAGTCTGAGTAGTTAACACAAGTTCTTCACTTCCCATTAGGTTTCCTAACAAGTACAGGGTTGGACACCCTTTCTGGATATACCGGATCTCGGATAAACCTGTTCGACTTGAGTTTATCCACCTCTTCCCTAAGGGTGGCAGATCTCTCCAGATCCATACCATGCCTTTTTTGCTTGACCGAGACATGTCGCGGGTCAATATTCAATGTGTAGGTCGCGATGTCCGACGAGATCCCACACATGTCGGAGTGCGTCCAGGCAAACACGTCGAGGTTTGCCTGGAGAAATTCAACCAATTCCTCTTTCATCTGTTGGCTTAGCTGAGATCTAATATTTAGCATTCTAGAATCATCATCATTACGGATTGGAACATCGATCGTCAACTCTACCGGAGAAGCTTGACTGTCTTTGACTTCGTCTTCGCTTTCGGTATCTCTCGGGTCAAGATCTTTTGAAAATTATTTGTGGTGCCCGGGCCTTGGCCTAGGTGTTAACTGTCAATTTTCCACAAAGCGGTGCAGAGAGATTCCTCGACGTCCTTTCCCTTTTCTTTTCGCTGCGCTTCCCGCAGCTCAACAACATAACAGGCTCGTCTAGCAGCCTGGTCTCCCTGAATGGCTCCAACTCCATTGTCGGTAGGGAATTTCAAAGTCAGACACCAAGGGGCGATAACAGCCCTGAACTCAGCTAGGGCCGATCGGCCCAAGAAAGCGTTGTATGGTGAGTCTATATTCAGTACAATAAACGGTAATATCCAGACTCTCTGGCGTTCTCCAACTCCCAACTCCAATGGTAGCTCCACCATCCCAGTGGGTATAGTTGCACTTCCATTGAAGCCATGAATACGAGACTGACAAGGCTTCAAATCTTTCGCTTCCATCTTCGTTTGATCATAAGCTCGCTTAAACAGTATGTTCACTGAACTTCTACTGTCCACTAAGATCCTCTTCATCCAAGCAGGACCTATTTGAGCTGAAATGACAAGTGGATCAATGGTTGGGGCTTCGACTCTGTCAGCATCCCTGTCTCAAAATACGATGTCATCTATCATCGTTTTCTGTTGTTTGGCCGGAGCCCCGTCTTCCAAATTACTACAACATTCGAAGCTCGCATGCCTAATAGAGTTGGCATACGACTCCATTTCCCTCCAGCTCCGATCCGCTGGATGAGGACCACCACTAACAGTGTTTATCACTAACCTCCCGCCGGTACGAGCGAGTTCCTCTGGTCTAACCTGATTTGGTACTTGGTTTTGATTCGATGGGCCCGCACCTCCAGACT
This sequence comes from Allium fistulosum, assembly GCA_030737815.1. Classification (NCBI taxonomy): domain Eukaryota; kingdom Viridiplantae; phylum Streptophyta; class Magnoliopsida; order Asparagales; family Amaryllidaceae; genus Allium; species Allium fistulosum. The sequence goes on along the minus strand of CM060906.1, from coordinate 96,899,276 downwards.
GCGGTGCCCGAACAAACTGCTCAAACTTTCTTTCTCGTATCAATTTCTCGATAATATCCTGTAAATGATGACACTCGTTCGTGTTGTGGCCATAACTCTCGTGAAATCTACAAAACTTCCCCGTTTTTCTGACGATTGCTTCGGAGCAGGTTTCTTATATTGGATAGTATTGCAGGTCTGTAAGTACACATTTTCTAGAGACGTATTTAAAAAGGAGTATAAGTGTCAAACATGGGAGCTCTACGTCACGGTCCGCGATTCTGATCCCGTTTCCTGCCCTGATTTCCATCGCTTTTCTGTGGATTATGTTTATTCTGTATGTTTAACCGCACCTTTCTGGAACTCTCCCCAGTTTGTTTTACAGCGACATTGCTTTGGATTCCTTCCATACTGGGCCCTGCGTCATCCTTTTTCCTAGACTGTTTCGTATCCTCCCTTCTCAAGAACTAAGCTGCCTTGGAATAGAAACGGTCCAATGACATAGGAGGTTTTCCGACCGACCAGTTTCCAAATTCGGAATCGGGATCGATTCCCTTAGTTAGTGCCATCAGAATTGAGTTGTCATTAGGATTACTAATATCAGCGCATGTAGCATGAAACCTCTCCAGATAACGTCTGAGTGTCTCTCCGGGAGCTTAAGTGACACCGGACAAGGTATTAACATCTTTGGGCCTTGTGACATGCATGTGAAACTGTTCAACAAACTTCATTTCCAACTGGTCAAAACAGGAGATAGATCGAGGTGGTAGGCGAGTAAACCACATAGTTGCGATCCCCCTTAGGGAAATTGGGAAACTTTGGCATTTGACCGCATCATCAACATGCGCGGCATTCATTAACCATTCATACTTTAAAATGTGTTGGTTAGGGTCAGAGCTCCCTTCGTAAACAGGTAGAGTTGGCATTCTGAATCGCCAAGGCGGTTTAGCGAAGTTCTCTCTTAGACTTGGTACGAATCTGAATAGGATGGAAGAACTTCTAAGCTTGAAATCTGGATCTCCTCCTTAGATTCTTACAATCCAATATCGAAAGTAGATCCAATGAGCAGAAGAAAAGCTGGGCTTTCTCAATGAAAGCACCAAAGTGTTTGTACTAAAATTGAGAACAACACTCTTCGGATGTGTTTGAAGAGATAAAATAAAGAAAGTAAATGTAAAATGAGGCAGATCTAACAAACACACCAATCAACAGATAAGAAAATGCATAGAAACACACGGATTTAGAGTGGTTTGGCATATTGCCTACGTCCACTATGAAATGATTGATGTTTATTTAATTTCACTCGCTGATTACAAGGGGTTACAACAATACAACTGAAGTGTAGTTATGATTTTGGCAGAGTATCAGCATAGAGAAGCCAAAAAGTCCATTTTCTGTAGGTCCATGGTCACTATTTATAGGCCTAGGCAACAAATATTTCGCCCAGATCTCTGAAGACTTCTTCTCTCACATGGGCGGGCCCACGGGAGCGAGTTCAGGTGATTTCGACTCGATCTGGGATCGATACGAACTGGGTTCGTATCAATCAAGAATTGGTCCTTTCTGGCTTAAATTTATCAGGTATATTCTTGAGGTTGTATACAAGCTCCTGTGAAAATTTGGTGGCATTTGGACTTGTAGATCTTGAGTTATGATCGATGCAAGTTTGGATCTCCAATGTGTAGCCGAGCTCGTATCAATACGTTCGTATCGATCTCGTTCGTATCGGTCGAAGGCATATGCTTGCTAGGTGACGTGGCGCTATCTTCTAGGATTGATCCACTTTTCATGTCGAGTGACTGACTCTTCCTCTCTTCTGGGCTTCCCTCATATCGATCTAAATTCTTCCCTTCGTATCGATCAACCATGCTCCACTTTGTATCGAGCTTTGTAGCTGTTTCGTATCGACGGTTCTTTCCTCCCATTCACATCGGTTTCAGGAGAGACTTTGTGTCGATGGATTCGCATCGTCACACGGCTTCTTCCATCGTATCGATCGAATGAATGATTAATATGAGTCTGGTTACTCTCATTTGATGGATACAAACGAAGTGGACATAAAGGAGATGGCTGTTAATGGATACGAACTCGATGGGTACGAATGAGGTGGATACGAACGTGGGTTTTTCCTTTGAGATTCGATGGAGCGGTTTCGCATGGACACGAACGCGACGTTGCTTGGCTATGGCTACAAAGTGGATGGAGACGAATAAGGTTGCTATCTTCCCATGGTTACGAACCATTGCTTGCTTGGATGGACACAAATGGGACTTTCTGACCCAACGGATACGAAGTAGGTTGGATACGAAGGAGAGCTAGTGATGGATAAGAATCACTATTCATACTGATGGATATGAATTGTAGTTGTTATCCTTGACTAGCAACAATCATATCTTGAGCATACGAACTCCGATTGACCTAAAATTTGGAATGTTGGCTTTCATAGCTTTGCTTGTCGTATCATATCGATTGTAGCTTGATCCGGATAAGGAAAAAATTTACCTATATCCATAGTGAACCTGCGTATAACCGATCTTCGGGACGGATTGTCCTTGGTTGCCAGTCAAGTCCTTGGTGTCACGGCCTTGCCAAAAGGCGGGATAACATGTAGCAATCTCTCTTTGATTGTTGCATGGTGTTTCGAGTTCACAACAAGCAATTTTATAGGGGGTAAAAGCCAGATCTGCTGCAGTGCTTCACTAATTTGCAACTTCATAGTTATAAGAAGCAATAAGGGAGAAGTCCACCAAAAGTATGACTAATCAAACCTACTCAGAGAAGTGTGTGCTTATGCATCAGATTCGTTCATGTATAAACCATTCTTTTTGAATTGTTTCATCTTATTGACCATTGATGGATTGATAATCAAATTTGAATGCTCCTACTCTTACATGCAAAGTTATCTGTTGACATAATTGCTGTTGTATACTATGGTTCACCTGATTTAAAATTCTGTTTTTACGTTCACATCAGATCATCCACATAGTTGTAGAAAAAGCTATATATGCTATAATTTTGCTAGCCTTGAGATATTGAATAATTTTTTCTATGAAATGCAATTCTGAGTTGATGTTTAATGCTTTTATTTGACTGGCAAGTTGAAGTATTTTGATACGAATCCTTTTCCAAACATAAGAACTATACTGTATTCAATGAAAAGGTGTTGGTTGTTTTCTGCTTGTGCATAAGGAGTCAGCAATCAGGCAATCAGGCTTTTTGTGGGACAACATTCAGAGCAAGGACTACAATGATCTGGCCCTCTGCAAATTTCCTGGAGCGGCAAACCTCATTCCATTGACCTGTTGTACCATCACCTGTCTGGCAGTGCCCTTTTGCCTACATATAAATGGTCTGGCATTATTTGGAGAAACGACTCATCCCCTAGAGAAAACTTAATGTTATGGAAGGTGACCAGCTCTGCTTTGTTGACTACGGATGTCCTATATGGTTATGGTTTGCCTTGTAGTAGAGAGTGTGTTTTCTGTCTTGTGCATGAGGAGTCTACTGCTCATTTATTTTATGAATGTCATGCACTTTTCCCTCTCTGGTCGAGACTAATGAGTAAATTTGGTACACAATCACCAAATTTAGTATCTGAAATTGAATGGAATATTGTGTACAAATCTACAAGATGGAAGTCTGAAAGTTCGAGATTAATAGCAATGAGCACCAAGATTTATCTTGATTTAATATGGAGGGAAAGGAATGCAATCATATTTGAAGATGAAAGAAAGTCACTGGAAAGCCTTTGGAATGAGATAAAAAGTAGAACTCATATGCAATTGAAGAGATCATCATCCAAACTTCCAATCGGATATGCTATTGACTAGGCTTGATTTCTCTTTTATTTTACGTTTGTTCTGTTTTTTATTTTCATTCCTTGTGTGGTTGTTTGTTTGTTCACTCTTGTGTGTGTGTGTGTATGTGTCTACTTTTCTTCCTTGATTCAAAGTTTGTTTTGAATCAAGCTTACTTTATTGTTTGCTGCAATAAAATCTGGTAGGGGCCTAGTCAACCTTGCTAGCTTTGCTAAAAAAGGGCATTGGTTGTTTTCTGGTGCATAGTTGAAAAATACACACATAAGGTCAATAGGGATGTTGCATAGGATAAGTTTGTCTTTGGTTGGATGTGCACTAATGATGCTCTTATAAAGACAAATTGACTTTTTTGGTGTGTTCCATGTTTTCCAAACAAAGTTTGCCCAAGAAGTTATGGAATACTTTGCTATCAAGGTTTTCCATGCTTCTTTAAAACTATATTCGCCTTTTGAGGAAGTGGTCCATGTCCAGTGGTCTTTATGTTGGTATGAAAAATATATATTCTAAGAATATCATTTCTTAAGTTGTCAGATAATTGAGATGTAATTTGTATATTTTTACACTTGAATAAAATTAATTTTTACCATACGATGTGGTATACATGCTGATAGACAATAGTAAACCAAATTTATTTATACTTATGATTTTTTGATTAATTCGAAATATATGAACTTAAATGTAAATTACACATGAAAATTAAGAAGAAATTTGAAAATATCAGTAGAAATCGAAAAGTGTAGGTATTTGAATGTAAAAGGAAGGTGGAGAACTTAAAAAATACCGACAATTGTAAAGATCATATGTTGTATTAATACTTTAAAATAAAATATCAACAAATATTTGGAGAGAGTTAAGAAGAGTCGTGAAAAATCTTAAAATATATATGAGAATTAAAAATTCTTTTACTTATTGTTATTTAACTGGAGTGTAACTAGTGCGCTACACACATCAATATTGTTAAAAATAGCACTTATATTTTAGTTATCACTAAAAGTAGCATGTAATATTAATAAATTTATTATGTCGGATGAATTATAAATTAAAGGCATATGACGCTCCATTGTAAGGTTGAGGGTTTAGTCCTTGCTATTTACATATCTTTGTGAGAATTGATGTCCTAATTCAAACAAAAATAAAAATTGTTAATACTTTATATGTAAATAGTTTATATCATGTGATATATATACTTTTAATATGTATGACCGAATAAATATCTTTACTGTTTTCACTAATATGAATGTTGTATACATACTGATTTGTCATTTATTTAAGGATTTATAAATGAATTAGTGAATATTAAATAATTTAAATAAATAATCAACTAAATTAATTAAATCTAAGGAGTTCTACGTAAAAAGGTTGGAGGAAACTAAAAAGAGCTTTGTATGTATATACAATTGGGAAGAGCATCTTATGGCCAGCTTATCTACATTCGAACTTTTGTCCATTATTTAGTTTTTAATTTTAAATAATTTTATCTTTGCAGTTAACTAAGATTTCATGTTTTGAGAGAAATGTGTGATCCTCTAGAAATAGAGGAGAGCATACATGCAACTATATATATAACACAAAGCAAGGTGCTACCAACATGCCTGGCAGGTAGCTAGTCTAAGTACATATATCAAAAGATAAGAACTCAAGTACTCCTATAATGAGCTCCGACAAGGCCACCGCCCATTACACCCTAATATCGAGCTCCGCCATGGCCACCGTCCAATATTAAGGTGTTAAGAGTACCTGAAAATCTAAAGAATAACACAAAGCCAAAGATACGGAAAGCCGACACCATATAATAAGGAAGCTCCATGCTACTGACTCAGAAGGAATGAGGATGTAACTAAACTGAGGTGGAACTGCTAGTGGTCCTGAAAGGAAAACTCTGCTCCGATGACTCAGTAAAAATGGAAGTAGCACCTAGTTGAAGAGTGAATCTCCTTGAAAATATGCCACCATGATAAAGCTGAAGATGTGCTGGGAAGTGATCCTCACTGCAATCTGGAATCCTGCAATCTGTAGTCCTATGTACCTGCAAAGTGAACCGAACACCCTATCACCCATACTCGTGTCTGAAGAATTACTAAGAAAATAGTTAGAATGATACACATATATGTATATATATATAATTTATATACATATATGTATAAATGAGGTAGGAGTTAAAATACTTAAAAAAACTAACTGGACAAAATAATGAAAAGAGAGAAGAAAAACAAAAAAACATATAGAAAAACTAATTAATAAATGCCAATAGCATCCAAAAACTAAAGAACTAAAAGATCTATAAACTAATACAGACAATGACTAATATAGTAATTGAAAAAAATCTTAAAATATTCTTATGGACCTTTAATCAAAAGAAAATTATGATACACAGTGAAATCGTCATTTAAGTTTGAAAAAATATTAATACTACAATTGTTAATGTTAAAAATATTATTATTATGCTTAAATAGATTAATATTATAACTAACCTTATTAAGATAACCTTTAAATAGGTTATTTTTAGCTAATTTATATTTGGGATTAGAGATCCAATTAAAACAAAATGAAGAAATTGTAAAAATCAATTTATTAAAATGACTATTATTATTATTAAAAATTCTCTGATTTCTTTCAAACCAAATATACCAATAAGTAATAACGAATAAAGTGTCAAGTAAGAATCTAATATTCTTTTTGAACCTAAATCTAAAATTATTTCAATAGAATTCACAATCTGAAATTTTAGTTATTATATTAAAGTTAAAAATTTTAAGAGTATTATTTAGAATGTAATAAGTATCCATGCAATCATATTATATATGTTTAATATCTTCAAAATGCAGATTACAAAATAACATTTATTATCGTTTTGAATGTTTTTTCTCTTTAAAAATTCTATAGCATTAAGTTTTCCATGCAGTATTAACCACATGTGAATTTTAGATTTAGGAGGAGCATTAGATTTCCAAATAAATTTAAAATAGTTGTTAGTTATACCCGAAAAGTTAATAAATCTATAGAATGAATTAGAAGTATATTTCTTACTCTTATCCCATTCCCAACTAATAATATCATTATCATTATCAATATTATAAAGATTTAATCTAGCATAAAGCAAAGAAAGCTGCCTAAGGGTTGAACCTACTAAAATTCTGTTAAAACTAAAATTCCAAGGAGGGTCATTTTCGAGAGAAAAAACTTCTATAATTAAAGCATACTTAGAATTACAGATTTCATAAAGCTCTTTAAACTCTATCCTAAGAGGTAAAACGGAAATCCAACAGTCATGCCAGAAAGAAGTACAATTACCAGAATGAACTATTGTATTAGTACCTAGGTTAAAAATCTCATGACATTTTAAAATGGATTTCCAAAAATTAGATAGTTTTTGAATGACTAGAGAAGTAATGTGATATAAATTGTTACTACCATTATAGTAATATTTAGAAATGATCTCTTTCCAAGTAGATTTATCATTAATATCCTTAAACTTCCATAACCATTTACTTAGTAAGGACAAATTCATATTACGCAAATTAATGACTCCTAAACCACCATCCTTTTTAGATTTACAAACTATTTCCCAATTTACTAAACATTTAATGCAACTATTAGAATTTTCCCCACTCCATAAGAAATCCCTTCTAATTTTGTCTATTTTATCTATCACCCAATCTGGAAATAGATGCATAGACATCCAATAGATCGTGAGAGCTGATAAAACATAATTTATTAAAACTAATCTACCTGCACTTGATAAAAATCTCCCATTCCAATTATAAATCCTATTTTTGATTTTATCTATGATTATAAACCAGTCGTCATGTTTAAGTTTAGTAGGTCTAATCACAAAACCAAGATAGTCAAATGGAAAGTTCATAGTTTTACAATTAAGAGTATTAGCAACTAAATTTTCAACTTTTTCAAAATTGTTTAAAACTAAAACAAAACTTTTATCAAAATTTATTTTTAAACCTGATAGTAGTTCAAAACTATATAAAATAAACTTAAGGGTAATAATGTGCCTAGGTAAATGGGAGGAAAAAAGCAAGGTATCATCAGCAAATTGAAGGACATATATACCGTTACGTGATATGTCATTACCTACATATCCCAGAGATCCATTATCAACTGCTTTTTTTAATAATCTTAGCGAAAACATCTGCGGCTAAGTTAAATAATAGAGGCGATAAAGGATCCCCTTGCCTTAAACCTCACTTAGATTGAATTTTATTACCTAATATACCACTAACCATGATACTAGAGTTACCAGTTCTAAGCAAATTCATAATCCAGATAATCCATCTATGACTAAAACCTCTAGCATGAAAGATATCTACAAGAAAATCCCAATCTACCGAATTAAAAGCTTTTGCGAAGTCCAGTTTTAAAATCGCACAAGTTATATTATTCTTACAACAGTGATTAACGTATTCTTGAACAATAGCCACACCATCAGTGATATTTCTCCCTTTGATAAAAGCAGATTGTGAACAGTCAATTAAATCATTCATTCTTATACTAAGTCTATTAGCTAAAACTTTAGAAATAATTTTAACGGAACAGTTAATCAAAGAAATAGGTCTAAAATCTTTTAAGTTTTTAGCTCCTACTTTTTTGTGTAATAAAATAACATTTGCAAAACTAAATCTCCCTAGTTGCAAATTACCATTATAGAAATCATTAAACATATTAATTAAATCTAGTTTTAAAGCATCCTAAAAAGTTTTATAAAAAATATTGGGAACCCATCCGGGCCCGGGTATTTGTCACCTAGCAAGTCATTAATAGCTTTTCGAATTTCCTCTTCAGTAAAAGGATTATCTAACTCAGAAAGATCAACAATAAAATCTGACAGATACAGATCATTCCATCTAACATCAATTCTGTGTTTGTTTTTATTACCAAAAATATCCCTATAATACTCTGTAAAAGCCTTATTAAGATCTTTTTGATCAACTAACTCTTTATTATTAACAATAATGGAATTAATCGTATTGTTATGCTTTCTACCATTAGCCATATTATGAAAAAAATTAGTATTATTATCTCCTACGTTGATCCACTTGATTCTGGATTTTTGCTTCCACATAACCTCCTCATTTTCTAAAATATAATTAAGTTCTTCTTTTAGATTAGCGAGAACATTACGTTGTCCTAAATTTAGTTGTCTAGTTTCTTCTATCTTGTTTATTTTAAGCATCTCATTAAGAATATTATCTTTTTTGATTTTTATATTACCAAAAACATTTTTATTCCAATTTTTTTGAAAAATCCTAAGATCCCTAAGTTTTGAAACAATTTTTTTGCAGCATTATCCTTATTTCTAATATTATAATAACTCAAAGAAATCCACTTATAATTAATTAAGTTCAAGAAATTTGATTCCAAAAGCCACATCTTTTCAAATTTAAAAGATCTAATAATAACCGTATAATGCTCACAAGTGAGGATAATAGGACAATGATCTGAGTACGTGTAAGGTAGACCAGCAACTCTACAGATTGGAAATTTATCTTCAATCTCATCACTAACGAAAAACCTATCAAGAAGAGCCATAGATGGAGACTCCCTAGCATTACTCCAAGTAAATTCTCTATTAGAAAGAGGGATCTCAATCAAATTAGAAGTAATAATAAATTGGTCGAATTCCTTCATAGCAGAGTAATCCCCTACCCGAGGTGAACGCTCTCCTATAAAACGCGTAACGTTAAAACCAGCCCCCAAAATCCAAGAACCCGGAGCTAAGGATCTAAACTCTAGGTATTCGTTCCATAAAATTCTTCGATTAATTTTTGAATTAGGCCCATAAACATTAGAAATATTTAAAAAAGAATTATCAACGAGTTTAATGAGAATAATAATATACAGAGAATGCTGCTTAGTAATACATTGAAGCAACTTAAATTAATTATCCCGCCACCCAATCATTAAATCCCCAGAAGCACCCATAGAAGGTAAAAAAACCCATTTTCTAAGTTGATACCCACCTAATCTCCTGTAGAAACGAATATCTGGACAATTAATTTTAGTTTCCTGAAGAAGAGCAATGTCAATAGAGTAGTCTTTAAAAAACACTCTAACCTTATCACACTTATTCAAATCATGCAAACCTCTAATGTTCCAACTAATGATCCTCATATACCAACTGTTCTAGCCCTCTCTAATTCCTTACATCTAACATACTCACGATCAACCTCAACATCAGAAAAAATGAAAGAAGTATCACAAGTTAACTGACTAAACTCAATAGATGATAAACTACCTAGAGCATAAGGAGAAAACATACTACCCAAAACAAAATGCATGCCTGAGCCTAAATTCATAGCGCCACTCGTGGCACTCGAACCAGGTAACTCACCCATGGACAATGACTGACAACTGCGGATCCCAGCACTTCGACGAACATAACCACTAGAAGCCACTGATTTCTTACGCCTTCCTCTCTTCGACGAAGAAGGAATAGGAACTGAACTGGTGCCCCTCTCCATCATTTTTAACTCCAAAACATTAACTTCATTATTCACTATCAAAGGGCCCACACAAATACTCGAAGCTAAAAAGCTATTTCCTGATACAAGGCCTGATGCAGTTTTACTGTTGGAATGAACAATCAAATTGCTAGCACCATTTTCGTTCACCGCATCTGATATATTACCCGAAGTCATATGATCCTTTTCAGCTACTTGACCCAAAGCAGATTCTCTATTTAAATTTACTCCCCCAAAGTTAGCATAATTTTTGGTCCACTCTTTTATTAAATCACTCGAAGTCAGATTATCATTTTCACTTTCTTTCCTTAAATTAGTTACAGTAACAACTAATTTCTCCACCCCTTCATTTGAATTTTGTAATGAAAACATATTCAAATTAATAGGATCAGCCATCTCCTGGTTTACAAATTCTTCCTCCTCTAATCTGACCATCCCCACTATAGGCAACAACACATTCTCATCACCATTAACAGAACTGACATTAAAATTACCGTTTCTGTCATCATCAAGCATAAATGAAACATCACCAAAATGATCTAAGTTCTGTACACCATACTCACCCTGTACACTAATGTCAGTGTGTACATCAACAGAAACTGGCACAAAACAACATTCAATACTCGGCTCAATCAATAGGTTATCTAGACCATTCTCCAATATCACGTCTACAGTTACTGATGATGTCGATGACAGAATCCCATCAAAAACCTCTCCATGATATACCTTTTCAACTTCTTCTATATTATCAGAAATTCCAGCAATCAAAGACTTCCCAAAAAATCACCCAAATCACTAACCTGATCTGTGGTATCTATATTATACTGCAATTCATCACCACAAAAATTCAATTTCTTATCAATACTATCAGCAATAACAACATCTATATCCTCCTCAATCAAATTATTATTTTCAGAGCTCTTAGAACAATCCATTTTTGCATTTGTTTCACTTCTGCATGATAAAATACTTCTATCTATTATAACGTCAGTTAGTTCCAATCCACAGTGTAAAACATTTTTGTCATCAAATGGCCAGGCATTCAAATCTGTTACCAGTGTTTATCTCAAAATTAACCAATTCCTGATATTTTTCTCTTTTACCACTAACTTGAGTAAAGCCTCTGATTAAACCATAATCTTTACCCTTATCATGAACATCCATGGTTGAACCAGAAGAACTTGTCACTTTATTTGCCATAGGAGCACTGAAATCCATTGAACATTGCATAATAGAGGAATCCAACAACATAGGATCGAATTCTATAATTTCGTCCCCTTTAGTATTTGCAGAAATGACAGAGTCAAAACATCCAATAACTAAGATTTCATGTTGTTGTAAGATAGTCATGTTTAAAACTTTGGTAATTGCAAGATAACGTTCTCTAGAATTTAATTGAGTTATGAGTTAGGTAGGGTTTAATACAAAGTGAGAATGTTTATATAATCTAATTTTTATTTGTGTAATTTGTGTTATTGCATTGTAATGTTGTAAAATATAAATTTATCCGTTAAAAGTTGTTAAAAATGGAATTATGTTATGTAATGTACGATAAATTTTTTGAGATAAATGAATTAGAAATTAAAAGAACTATTATTATTTGTTTATAGATTTTATGTTATGTGATTTAAATATCTTTATATTTGAATAAAAATTTAATTTTATTAAATTTTCCTTATATATATATGAATAATGTAGATATAATGAAATTCTCAAATATTTAGGAATTATCAGGAGAATTAATGAATGTTAATTAACTGAATTTATTTAAATAGTTTAAATTCAATATTACATAATTAATTAAACAAATGGACTTGAAAGTAAAATATTAGAGGAGAACCGATAAGGGTTTGTAAGTACTTGTATAAATTATAAAATGTAGGTATGTGAAGTTAATGGTATTTTATAGTGTAATGTATGATAAGTTCATTCAGGTAAATAGATTGTAAAATAAATCGTTAATGTATATAATTTATATTATGAGATTTATATATATTAATATCCAAAAAAATAATTTCATCAATTTGATGATGGGCCTATGCTATACATATTGAAACTGACATCTTTTAGGATTTATTTGATGTACTAATAAATATTAGTTGACCGAGTTTATCAATTAGTTTAAATTTTAAATTATGAAAATAATTAAATGTATGGGTTGTAATGTAAAATATTGAGAGAAAATTGAGAAAATATTTGTGTATAATTGTGGAATTTTTTAAAAGTAAATCTTTGAATGTAAAATAGTAGAAGAAATTTAGTAGAATAATTGTAAAGTGGTAAAATTATAGGACTTTGAAAATAGAATATCTGAACTTGGATATAATTAAGGAGAATGGAGAAAATTCTGTAGAATTAATAAGAGAGTTTTAAATTCTTCAACTTTACTGTTATTTAATATATTAAGTCAAAAATCCCTTTTGATCAATCATTGCAGATTCGGCTTCTTTACTTATTTTTGGCATTTTATTTTTCGATTTTACCCTCCTTTTCATACATGAATCCTTACATTCCTTCTCGTATACAAATCCTGTCCATTTAATTCGTCAAAATTTACCAATCCATTCACTTTATTTTCTAATTTTAATTTTTTTTAGTTCTTATAATTTTTCTTCTTTTCACAAAAGTGGTTTATATTACAACATCGTACTTTTATTTAAGAAGACATTTTTCAATAATTTTTTAGAACTCTGAAACAAATATGCATATTGTTTATCAAGGACCATTAGCTCAAGTATTAAGTGGTATGGCGTTTTAGACTAAAGTTCCAAAGGTCATGGGTTCGAACCCTTGAAACAGCAAAATGAGTGCTATGCTTGAATAAAGTATAACTCTTATTCTAAAAATGCATATTATTGCTTGTTTTCTCGCAAAAGTGTAAATGGGCCATCAGCTCAAAGCCTAATAGCATGGTCTTGCACAACATATCAACCAGTACCACTTTCGACGTGAAAGCATCCCCGCCTTCAACATCCCAACCCATAAAGAGATATTCGTTCCACTCTCCCAAATCCCAGGACCTTGCCCGCCATATCCCTATATCACTAATGGGATTCAAACCTCATGGGCAGCACCTTTTGTTCCGTTACTTAAAGACCAAATCGTGGTAAGATAACTCCACCTCTCAAACCTCTTGACCGCTCATTGGTCCCACATGTGCCTTCATCGGATTGCTATGGTTCCCTCGATGATCACCGTTATTGCCCACTCCGTATTTTTCATAACTCGACAGATTTATGACTAAAGCCTTTGTTCGCCCCTGCAAATATAGGTAGTGAACCCATATTGTTCCCCTACAAAAAGAGATGATGACCCCGTACTGGTTCCCATGACAAAAGCAGTGTAAACGACATAATTCATGTGATAAAATCATCACTACACAACATTCCCATGACAAAAGCAGTGTAAATGACACAATTCATGTGATAAAATCATCACTACACAACAATCACTCATATATTTCACTATCTACCTGGAAAAAGCACTGTTGTATATCAACAACTCCATGTTGTCCTTCTAACACAAGCATGCAATAGTACGACCTGCCAACCGATACCCATCCGAACCATTCTTTCCACACAACATCTAAGCTAGTTGCCACCTAATCCGTAGATCACAGTCAATAGTCACGAGGAAACTTAGCATTCAAGGAATCAATCTAAGCCCTTCAAGACATGATCTCTTATACTATAAATAAGAATCTCATGCACTTACACAAGGATCAGATTTTCTACTCTCAAAAGATATATTTTCTAACTCAATGCTCTTGTAAAAACCATTAAAATCAAATCTTTAATCAAAAGACTCAAAAGTAATAAAATCATTAACTATAATGAATGTAGATCTTTGCAAAGATCGAACCACTCTACATCTTGTGTTATATATATCACCTGCTATTTACAACTCCATTAGTCGCACCTCATTCTATATTTTTAATCATGATTTTAGAAAGTAATCTTTGTTACAATCTTCCTCTAATTGTAATTCAAAGGTTGGCTATAGTTAAAATTTTGACGCTAGAGGGAGGGACTCTCCTAAAGCTCTCAACTATAATCATTTTTTCTCCTCAAAATACCTATTCTACTCCTAAAAAGCATTGACCATGAAAACTATTAGTAGCAAACTTGAGGCTGACAATTCTAATGGCCATAACACTAAAGGTAGTACTAAGGCCTAGTGAATGTGATAAAAAACATAGGGCAAATCACCCATAACCTAAACGATCTCCACGCTCGGGTATGGCTGGACCTCATCCCACTTATGGTAGTTTTCAATATCATGCACAACAACCGTGAAAGGTTGAGCTTAAAACCCCTGTTGGTGCTACTCCCACCTATAACAAGGACTTGCAAGCTATGCCTGCCTCAACTTTGCTCACGACTCTCTGACACCTAAACCAGTCCTACCACCTAAAAATCATTTCCTTCCTCGCATCCCCACTGTCGAGAGACTATTTCCATTGAACAACTTAGGGCAGTAGATGGGAGGCATGAGCTGTGCTTTGACGTTCTGAATGATGATGGGAGCAACGAGCCTAGGGAATTCTCTGTTCACTTCCAACCCCGACGGAAAGTGCCAAGACCTCGCTCTCACAAGCGGCAAGGCTATTATTCTAGATCTCCTTCTATGAACAAAAACAGGACGTCTCCAACACATGGTCACCTTCGCCCCTCGATGCCAAACAAGGCATAAAAGAAGCCCCTCTATAACAAGGGCCTCACATCGTCTGCTAGAGGTGGAAGAGGGTCTTAGGGAAGAAATGGTACTCTTAGGCAGCAGATGCTCAAAATTCAAAACAGAAACTAAGACGGTGAGGGCCTTTTCGATGAAGAGATAGGGAACCATTCTTTGAAGAAATATTGAGAACTTATATTTGTAGGGGTATGCTTTCCCTCCTATTAAAAAAATATGATGGAATCACTGGCCTATCTGATCGTGTTACGGCTTCCAATTCCATCTCCCGAGCCGGTCAACTTTCTAGCAATGCTAAGTGCCTCTTATTCCCCTCCACATTGACTGGACTGACCTCCCATTGGTTTATGCACTTACAAACAGGCAGAATTTACTCATGGGCCTAATTATGCAAGAGTTCAATTCCCACTTCCTTGCATCATGAACCTAAACCATGATGACAAGCAAACTCTGCAACATATGGCAAAGACCAATAGATTTGCTCCGCTCCTAGACCATTGAAAGTCAACACCGAATACATCCACGGTATTCAAATATCGAACATCAAATCGTCAGAAAGGTATATTGTTAGGGTAAAATAAAAAGGAAAGAACAAAGAACATGGAAAATAGAATCTCATAGCGGAAACGACAACATATAATATAACAAAGACAATATCAACTGCCACTCCAAAAATACAGAGTGCATCAAAGTAAAAAACAAACCTTCTCAGCTAGTGGAAAATAAAACACTACAATAAGTAAACATCCAGCTCTTCTCAAGAACTCCATATCACCAGAGCAAACCTGGGAAAATACTCTGTTTGACCCGAGCATTGTAATAAAATAAGATCCAATTCAGTTTAGAAAACCAGCGTGAGAAAACTCAAGTAATATGATGAACATATAAAAATTCTATAAGACCATGCCGCTAAATGTGGAATGGGTTTTTACCTCACAAGAACAACATCCATACAGGAAAGAGTGGAAATAAACAATATGAAACAAATGCAAATATAAAGGATGAGTACCAGTAAGAACAAATCCCATGCTTAAGGAATAAGCATAAATAATATCATAATCTAGACTTAATAGAATGGAAATAATCTAAACAAAATCCAAACTGGAAAGAATGGACAAATAAGGTAAAAGTCTAAAACTTGAAAGAATGGACACAAATAATTAAACATTAAGAAGAGCATAAGGCAGTTCTCAATGCAAGTAAGGAAACGGTTCAAAGATTTGAATTAATAATAAGGAAAAAGAGAAGTTTTTCCAACAATGAATAGGAGGGTGCACCTCCCTTACTTAAAGTATACCTCTAGAAATATACTTAAGGACTTCGATGGCTCTCGAAGACCTCCAAGCTGATTCCCGCCAACTGTTACCAAGAATCCGAGTATTTCACATCTCAATGCACACAACCGAATCCAATCTAGAGTGGATGTGGAAATACCCTAATAGGAGCAACCCCACAGAGTTTGGCCTCTACTCGTTCTTTAGGCTTAGTCATTTCTAACAAAGGATAACAAAGCTCAAATGAGAAACGCATCGTATTAGAGTTACGAAATAAAAAGAAGATAGCAGAATCAAAATTAATAGTCGATAACTCAACTATCAGGAATTAACAAAGTGATTTGTGTATGAGAATTAAATCACATACACTGACCACCAATAAATGAATCAAACTTTTAAAACATTTGATTTAGATTTGGGCTTGATTTTCATATTTCAAATATTGTAAAACACTTTAAAAATAATCTTTTAAATAATCTTTTAAAAGGAGAATTATAATATTAAGTGTATTAAAACAAGGGTCAAAACAAATGCCATTAAAACATTGTTTACAATAAACCCAAAACAATTAACACTTAGTTTTATTATAAAAAAATTCCTTTTGAAGGATTTTCTCATTTATAAAATATCATTTATAAATTCAAAACAACATTTATTATCCCCGAAGTTAATAAATCAATTTAAATTACTTTTATAAATTTTAAATCAGATGTTAACATCCCGAAGGATAATTTATGAAAATCCATTTAAAACTTTAAAACCGCATTAACTTTCCCAAAAGAAAATAAATCAAATTTTAAAATCTTTTTATAATTTATTTTAAAACAACATTAATTATCCCAAAAGATAATTATTCACATTTATAATCTCTTTTAATGAACCAATCAATTATATTTAAAATACCTTTGTTAAATTAGTTTATTAACTTTGAAACACTAAATCAGTTAATAACTTTTAAACACTTTTATTAAATCAGTTAATTTAACTTTAAACTCTTTTATTAAATCAATTAATTAACTTTTAAAACACCGTTAATTAAAATTATTAATTAAATTCAAATATCGTTATCTAAATGGATTAATTTAATTCAAACATCATTAATTAAAATTATTAACTAACTTTAAATTTCAATAGTTAAAATAATTAATTAGATTCAAACATCATTAATTAAAATGATTAACTAAATTCAAAATATCACTAATTAAAATGGTTAATTAAACTCAAATATCATTAATTAAAATGATTAATTAAATCAAACATCATTAATTAATTATTAATTGAACTCAAATATCATTAATTGAAATGATTAGTTAAACTCAAATACCATTAATTAAAATGATTAATTAAATCAAATATCATTAATTAAAATGACTAATTACTTTTTAACATCATTAATTAAAATAATCAATTAACTTCAAATATCATTAATTAGAATAATTAATTAACCTCAAGCATCATTAATTAAAATTAAAATATCATTAATTTATTAACTTTTGTGAAAATACAAGGTCAAGTCAACATACACAAAGTTTATGGGATGATATTCAATAAGTGACTGTAATGACCCGTAATTTTCGATAATTAAAATTTGTTAATTTAATAAGGTTTTGTGATTTAATGTGGGAAGGAATAAAAAAAACTTGTGATTTAAATAATAAGAATATAATTGGAATAAAATGTAATAGTATTAATTTAAGGTAATTTATAATTGCTTTGAATGAAATTCCAATTAATTAAAAGGGTAAAAAAGGTATAATTGATATAGATTGTAAATAAATTTTAGTAATGTATACATTAATTAATAATTGGATTTAAAGAACAACTGATAATTAAAATGTTGATTAATTAATGAAATAATGTGTAATAAATTGTAACTGAATAAAATTAGTGTTGTAGTAGTAATTATAACCCTTGTTGTGGATAATAAACTTGTAAGGTATGACCAAAAGTTAATGGTGATAATTATTATATGTTACCTATTTATTTAGCCTGTTAAATTAAATTTGAAATCAATTGCAATTAATTCACTTAATTAGTGCAATTAATGTAGGTTAAATTAATAATTGTAGAATTAGTATAGTGTAAGTTGTTATAACTTTTGTTGTAAATAATAAACTTACAAATGCGATTAAATATAGAAATGGTGACAATTGTTATTTGTTACCAATTCATTTAATCAATTGCAATTGAATGTCATTAAATGTTACATTAATGTGAGTTAAGACAATAACTGTAAATCATGAATGTAATAAAAGGAATAGAAATGTTAATTATATTCATAATGTAATAGTTGATTAATAAAAGAGTGAAATAAAGATAAAAAAATTAATTTGGAATTTTAAATTATAATTAATGTGTGAAATTGACAAAAATTCAATATAATTGAAATATGGTAGTTAATACAAATAAAAAGATGGAAATTGTAGCATATTAGTGAAATAAGATATCAATAAATATTAACTATGCTATTAGAGTAATAATTGATTGAATATAAAGATTGAAATCAAATTAAATCAATTTATTGGGATTAAATTATAGTTAATTGGATTTAATTACAGTTGAAATTGAACACTGTAATTAGTGTAATAACCAGCACTGAATTGTTATATAAACTCGTATTAAGTCATTGTAAATGTCTAAGTGATTAAAAATGATGAAATTTGTTAACTATCAAATTTGAATGAAAAAGTGATTTAATTAATTAATTATTAATTTATTTAATTAACGTGAAAATAGCCATTTTGGCCACTGTCTCGGATTTTGACGAAACTAATTTCATCGGATCCGTAAGGGTGAATTATTGTCTAGTTTTAAGTTTCGTAGCGATCGGACTTGTCGTTTGATCGTACGGACTCGAAACGCGTAGAAATCAATTTAATTAAAATCAATTGAAATCAATTTGAAATAAGCTGATTTTAAGCTAACTTCTTCATACGATGGAATTAGGACTTGAAACCTGTTCCATTGAGTTTAAAATTATCGAAAAAATCTATTTTAATATATGGGATGACCCATTTTCGTTTCGGGGTCAGAACGAACTTTTTGGGTCGCGTAGTCGTTTCGATCCAACCCTACCTATATATAGGCTGTTATAAACCCTAGTTGTTTCTCATATTATTATTTCTGCACATACATCTTCTTCCTCCTTCTAAAACCTAATTCCCAAATTCAAAAACCTAACATTTAAAAAAAAAACCGAAAAAAATTTGCTCCGGGTTTACTTCGAGTCGGGAAGAGGTTTACTTCGAGTTTCAGAGGAGAAAACCCTACAGTGACTTGGGGTCAAAGAGAGTTCGAGGCCAAACAAGGCGGATCTGGGCACGCTTCAAGTTCCAGAGGCAAAAATCCTGGAGCGACTTCGGGTTAGGAGCCAAACGACTTTGGTCTCGGGTCATTTTGGCAAAAACTTAGAGCAAGCACCGGGTAATTGAGGCGGCGACTCGAAGTAAGACTCGAATTCGAAAATTTCCAATCTTCTAACGTTAATAGCTTTTGCATACGAGCTCGGATTCATGTGCGATTTTCTCTGTTGGGATCGCATCGGAATTACGGACATTATAGAGCTAATTTGGTTGAATTCCGAGACTGTTGAATTTTGGGCCTTATTTTGGATTTCAAATCAATATGAAATCAAAGGTGAGTGTTTTAACCCACTCACAATTACTAAACTATCTTATGTTAGTTAAATTTAATTTATGATGTGATTTGAAATTAATTGATTGATGTTTGGTATGTTTAAATTGTCGTTCTAGTTAAATTTAACTTTTATTGCATTTAATTATCGTTTAATTTAATATTGAATTTTAAATTGTCAATTTAATACTTGTATTTATTATCAGTTATCTATTGATGTTTATTGGTTGATTTGGATGATGATTGTGATGGATGTTTGATTTTTGATATTGGATGACTGGATGTTGTATTTTATATTGTTTTAACACTACAAGTTCCCTATGGGTTGAAATGATACATACCCGAACGATCTATTGATTAGGGAAAAATCGTTATGGGTTGAAATGATAGACTCGAGCAATTTTATGGATTTTTATTTAATTCGGGATTGCGGTTTGAAATGATATATAACCAAAAAAATTTAAATTGCAGATTGAAATGATAGATATCCTTATCACTTGACCCTAGGGTAGAAAATTATATACGAACATCAGATTGGTTAAATTAAATGATTTTTAATTCCTCAAAATTTGAATTCAATTAACAGGCATTTTGAAATAGAAACTGATTTATATAAACTGAAATATTTTTATGATAATCCAAGTGTTAATGTTGAAAGTGGAATTGATTTAATGATTTGTTCAAAGGATTTAAATTTGAAGTTCAAAGTTGAAGTATAAAATATAAATGAATTTATCGGAATTGAGTTACTGAAAATGTTTGGATATAACTTTGAAATTTATGTTAAACTAATTTAAACTATTTTAATCAATTTAAAACTATTTAATTCATTTTAATCTATTATAACCTATTTAATCAAATTTAATCTATTTTACCTATTTTAAACTAATTTAATTTATTTAATCTATTTTAAATCTATTTAATATAATTTAAATCTATTTAATCTATTTTAAATTTATTTAATCTATTTTAAATTTGTTTAATCTATTTAAAACTACTTAATATAATTTGAATCTATTTAACCTATATTTAACCTATTTAAATCATTTTTAAATCTAATAAAATCTATTTAATCTATATTTAATCTATTAAAATCATAAAATCTAATTTAATCAAATTTAAATCTATTTAAACTATTTTACTATTTTAAAACTATTTAATTTATTTTAAATTATTTTCAATCTATTAAAACTATTTATGACTACCTAAACTATTTTCTAAAATTTCAAACTATGTAAATTTAAAGTATTTATATTTAAATCCTTGATGATGATACAACCTAAGTTGGAGTTTGAAATTGATACTTTTTGTAAAATGACATATTTGAGTGAATAAGATGATTTTGAAATGAAGAATTAATTAACTTAACTTATCAATGATTTGAAAGTAAATATGATTGGAAGTGAATATGATTTTGACAGTGAATATAGTTTGAAAGTGAATTTGATTTTGAAAGAGGTATGATCTGAAATTTAATATGATATTTTGATATAAATTGCGAGTTGACCTTTTTGAAATGTAAAAGAACCATCCGGTGTGAAATAAGCGTTTGGTTATTAAAGAGACCGAGATCGGATATTGTCATACTCTCTGCCAATACCGAAAACCACTTTAACAACTGTGTACGTGGTGGAGATTCCAGAAATGAAGTAGGATGATTTGGCGAACGATTTCTGTATGAGGTATTGACGTGACCCTGACTCCCGTGAGTTAGCTTAGATGTGACTAAAACAGGAGCCATACCGAGCCAAGTGAGGTCATTCCTCTGATCGGACACATTTATTCGTTACCATATTTTGACTCTGTGATGATTTGGTGGCCACCCCTTGATTTTGATTTGGGAGTGTGTTCCGAGGTGGGCGGAGTAGCTGCTATGCATTACCACCAGTCCGGATCTGCAATTGGTATATCTACCCTGGCATTGCCTCGAGTGCCGTGTTCACATGCCCTAGTGCACCTTCTACGAGTTTAGTTTGTACCATACCTATGGAGTGCCCTCTGATAGCCCTCTAGTTTACGGAGGAATTACGGTACTGTATAGACTATGGGAATATATAAAAATGTGTTAAGGGGGATATGGGTAACGCCTTAATGCTATTTTAATACTTTACTTTATTGTAGACACTATTATAATAGCGTATTGTACTACATAGTCAATAGTTTAACGGATCCTTAGGAGATGGAAATCCCGAACATCTCTTAAGTTATTGCACTCACGTTAGACACTGGATAAGAGATGTCAAACCCCGTAAACATCTCTGACGCCATTCCACTCATATTTATTTACCATTGATTTAACTTACATAAGATCTTTTAGTTATGACTCGAGTGTTTTGTCTTTTCAATTCGCTCGGGTCAGCCTGAGCATTTTAGGGTTGAAGACCTTATTTTTGGAGGACAAAGACGAAGATTTGTACTATTATTATTTATTATATTTATTCCACTGCATCATGTTGTTCCGCTGCATTATTTATTTATTTACTCCTGTTTATGTAACTCTGATTTTTGTGTTGTAAAATAATAATCAAATGTATTTATAAAACAACTTCATGAACTGTTATTTGGTTATTATAT
This sequence comes from Allium fistulosum, assembly GCA_030737815.1. Taxonomy (NCBI): domain Eukaryota; kingdom Viridiplantae; phylum Streptophyta; class Magnoliopsida; order Asparagales; family Amaryllidaceae; genus Allium; species Allium fistulosum. Next base: position 96,876,833 of record CM060906.1, on the reverse strand, counting down.
TTTGTTATTCTGCTACGAGATTCTGTATTTTTTTTATTTCTTCTCTTTTCTTATTTACCCCATAACAATGTGCCATTTTGAATGGTTTGAGTCTGGCATGTGTGTCTGCTTAAAACGTCCAAAAAGGCAGGTCATTATAGTTGGTATCAGAGCCTGGTTTAGCGATAACCTTAGCTTTGTGGGGTCTGACTCATATAAAATAGGGTAGTAATACCCTAGAATGAGTCGCTGAGTGTATATATATATGAGAGAACGCATTTGTTAGTGTTATAAAAGGGTTTTTGTATTGTGTTAATTTATCCTGTTTTGTATTTATAAATTCTGGTCGGTACATAGAACGCTATGGCATCGATAGAGATTTCTAAACACTTAATAGGGCGGACCGACACAATACTTTTTTTGAAATATAGGTAAATGAAATAATTTTGCCTATTATATATTTTTGTATATAAAATAATAAATTTTACAAATGATATAGTTGGATGTAATATATTTGTTTGTTAGGTAGTGAAATTTTACAAATACTGATTAGAAAATAAGATTTACAAATAAAATGAATATAAATTGGAATTTGAGAACTTAAGCCCCGGGATTTTTAAAATTTCTTTCGAAGGATTTTGGAATATAATATTAATATTATTCGGAAGTATTTTCTGATATAAGTATTTCAAGATGATTTGAAAGAAATGTTTTAAAAAGGAAAATTTTAAAGGAAATAAGTTCTGTACTCCCCTCTTAGTCGCTGGAAAATAATTCGGTGATGAGTGCATGCATCATCGACGTTCATTTTCGAGTTTCAAAGTGGGAAGACTGTTGTGGTAGTTTTACTATACATCTACTTTGATGAATAAAACCTTAATTTTTAATTTCTAAATATGATTGATCTATAAAAGAGATGTATATATTTTTTCTAAGTGACTAAAACGGAACCCGGTTGTTTAGTTCTTAAGTTTCTATAAATTGGAAACTGAAATTATTGTAATGAATGGAACCTTGACTATATTAATAATTGGAAACTTCTAAAATGAAAATAAGAAATTTGATGCTAAAATGATTAATGAAATAGATAAGAAACTGAAATTTTGAAACTGTAAATAAAAAGGAAATGAAGATAAAAATGGTAACTATTGAACATTTTGTTAACTAAATAAATAAGAGAAACTTGGGTAATATTCAATTGCATTTTTAAGACATATATATTACTTACCAAAATATTAAAAGTTGAAATGTTAATAAGAATATGTAATAGAATATTACACAAGTAAAACTTGGAAAAATGAAGTGTTCAATGAACTTATTTTTTTAATAAGAATTCTAATGTTATAAATTGTTATAAACTTAAGTTAATAATTTGAAATGCTACCAATTAAATGTAATAGAAGTGAATAATGTAAGAAAAACGATTATAAACTTAAGTTAACATTTTAGTTATTTATTATCAGATTGAATGGTAAAGAGGAATACTGTAAGTAAATGATTATAAACTTGAGTTAATGTTGAAGACATTTATAATTACAGTGAGTACTATAAAATTGAATGACTATAACTTCAGAAACATTGAAAAGATTTAGAAATGAAGTTAATATTCAATAATGCTTTATATGGAAGAATGAATGTGAAAAAAAAATCTATAAATGGAAAATTGAATTGTAAAGAAACTTACCTAATAATGTATAATCCAATAATTGAAATAAAAATAACTTATTTAAGAAATGAATGTAAGGTAATAAAATGAAAGAAAATGGCGTTGTATGAATAAAGGGTAAATGAACTTTTGTAAGTAATAACGAATGTAAATTAATGAAAATAAACACTATATGAAGGAGAAAAGAAAAGTAAATGATGTGAAAAGAAAAAAAGAAATCAAACTAAATTGTAAATGTGAAGTAAACTGAAATAAAATATATACAATACTTCAATAATGAATTCATTTATGAACCAAATAATTGAAATGGATATAATTTATGTAAGAAAAGAATGTAAATTAATGAAATAAGCCTTACATGAGTAAATGCAAATTTAAAACTTTGTAAGTAATGAACGTGAATTAAAGAAAAATCATTGAAGAAAAAAAATGAAAAATAAGAAAATATGAACAATATATGATGTGAAAAAGATTAATAAAATAAAATTAAATATTACTTGAAATTATTGTTTGTTTAACTTATGGATGGGTTGGGGAAGGATACTTTTATTGTGTAGGATGTATAAATAACCTATAAGTTTTATATATGACTGTTGAGTGTATGGTTTACTTCATGGTTTATTTATCATTTTATATGATTAGAAGTTCTGAACCCGGACAAACTATTTTTTTTGGTTGCAATGGATGGATGATTGCTTTCTTTGTTGAAATTATGTTTGTACTGTTTGTTTGCAAGTGATTGTTGTTATGTAGTATTGATTTGTTTTGTTATTGGTTGAGACAACTTAAATTATTAACTCTTTTGGATTATATAAGTGAAATACAGGTATGGAAGCAATAGCTACTGTTTTTAATTTCATAAAATAAGCGTTAATTGCCCGACAAATAGGTACGTTCTCGGATTACGGTTTTCTAGCGATACTATATTGTTTTTCCCGTGGTTTGGGATATTTTTATTTTTGAAAAATATGATATATATTGTTATTATTGATATTATTATTTCTCCCAGACCTCTCCGTACAAAGGAGACTCTGCCGAAATTTTCCGTAAATTTTGGACTTAGAAAATTTTATGAAATATTTTCCAAACTTTTGTTAACTTGAATATGAAGGATTTAATTGTTATAAATTGGTATATTTTATTTCAATTATTTAATTATGTAAATAAATTGTTTATAAATTTAATATTTTGAATAATATATATTGATTTCTTAATTCCTTCTTTTTCCTTCCCTTTTCCTTTCCGAGGACGAAAAGTTTTGAGTGGGGGAGAGTGTAATGACCCGTAATTTTCGATAATTAAAATTTGTTAATTTAATAAGGTTTTGTGATTTAATGTGGGAAGGAATAAAAAAACTTGTAATTTAAATAATAAGAATATAATTGGAATAAAATGTAATAGTATTAATTTAAGGTAATTTATAATTGCTTTGAATGAAATTCCAATTAATTAAAAGGGTAAAAAAGGTATAATTGATATAGATTGTAAATAAATTTTAGTAATGTATACATTAATTAATAATTGGATTTAAAGAACAACTGATAATTAAAATGTTGATTAATTAATGAAATAATGTGTAATAAATTGTAATTGAATAAAATTAGTGTTGTAGTAGTAATTATAACCCTTGTTGTGGATAATAAACTTGTAAGGTATGACCAAAAGTTAATGGTGACAATTATTATATGTTACCTATTTATTTAGCCTATTAAATTAAATTTGAAATCAATTGCAATTAATTCACTTAATTAGTGCAGTTAATGTAGGTTAAATTAATAATTGTAGAATTAGTATAGTGTAAGTTGTTATAACTTTTGTTGTAAATAATAAACTTACAAATGCGATTAAATATAGAAATGGTGACAATTGTTATTTGTTACCAATTCATTTAATCAATTACAATTGAATGTCATTAAATGTTACATTAATGTGAGTTAAGACTAACTGTAAATTGTGAATGTAATAAAAGAAATAGAAATGTTAATTAATTCAGAATGTAATAGTTGATTAATAAAAGAATGAAATCAAGATAAATAAATTAATTTGGAATTTTAAATTATAATTAATGTGTGAAATTGACAAAAATTCAATATAATTGAAATATGGTAGTTAATACAAATAAAAAGATGGAAATTGTAGCATATTAGTGAAATAAGATATCAACAAATATTAACTATGCTATTAGAGTAATAATTGATTGAATATAAAGATTGAAATCAAATTAAATCAATTTATTGGGATTAAATTATAGTTAATTGGATTTAATTACAGTTGAAATTGAACACTGTAATTAGTGTAATAATCAGCACTGAATTGTTATATAAACTCGTATTAAGTCATTGTAAATGTCTAAGTGATTAAAAATGATGAAATTTGTTAACTATCAAATTTGAATGAAAAAGTGATTTAATTAATTAATTATTAATTTATTTAATTAACGTGAAAATGACCATTTTGGCAACTGTCTTGGATTTCGACAAAACCTGTTTCATCGGATCTGTAACGGTAAATTATTGTCTGGTTTCAAGTTTCGTAGCGATCGGACTTGTCGTTTGATCGTACAGACTCGAAACACGTAGAAATCAATTTAATTAAAATCAATTGAAATCAATTTAAAATAAGCTGATTTTAAGCTAACTTCTTCATATGATGGAATTAGGACTTGAAACCTATTCCATTGAGTATAAAATTATCGAAAACATCTATTTTGATATATGGGATGACCCATTTTCGTTTCGGAGTCAGAACGGGCTTTTTGGGTCGCGTGTTCGTTTCGATCCAACCTTGCCTATATATAAGCTATTATAAACTCTAGTTGTTTCTCATATTATTATTTCTGTACGTACATCTTCTTCTTCTTTCTCAAACCTAATTGCCAAATTCCAAAACCTAATTTCAGAAAAAAAAACAAAATTTTTTTTCTCCAGGTTTACTTCGAGTCGGGAAGAGGTTTACTTCGAGTTTAAGAGGAGAAAACCCTGCAGCGACTTGGGGTCAGAGAGAGTTCGAGGCCAAACAAAACGGATCTGGGCGCGCTTCGAGTTCCAGAGGCGAAAACCCTGGAGCGACTTCAGGTCAGAAGCCAAATGACTCGGGTCTCGGGTCATTTAGGCAAAAACTCAGAGCAAGCACCGGGTAATTGAGGCGGCGACTCGAAGTCGAAATTTTCCAATCTTCTAATGTTAATAACTTTTTCATACGAGCTTGGATTCACGTGCGGGTTTCTCCGTTGGGATCATATCGGAATTCCGACATTATAGAGCTAGTTTGTTCGAATTCTAAGACTGATGAATTTTGGGCCTTATTTTGGATTTCAAATCAATTTGAAATCAAAGGTGAGTGTTTTAACCCACTCACAATTACTAAACTACCTTATGTTAGTTAAATTTAATTTATGATGTGATTTGAAATTAGTTGATTGATGTTTGGTATGTTTAAATTGTCGTTCTAGTTAAATTTAACTTTTATTTCATTTAATTATCGTTTAATTTAATATTGAATTATAAATTGTCAATTTAATACCTGTATATATTATCAGTTATCTATTGATGTTTATTGGTTGATTTGGATGATGCTTGTGATGGATGTTTGATTTTTGATATTGGATGACTGGATGTTGTATTTTATATTGTTTTAACACTGCAAGTTCCCTGTGGGTTGAAATGATACATACCCGAACGATCTGTTGATTAGGGAAAATCGTTATGGGTTGAAATGATAGACTCGAGCGATTTTATGGATTTTTATTTAATTCGGGATTGTGGTTTGAAATGATATATAACCGCAAAATTTTAAATTGCGGATTGAAATGATAGATATCCGTATCACTTGACCCTAGGGTAGAAAATTATATACGGACACCGGATTGGCTAAATTAAATGATTTTTAATTCCTCAAAATTTGAATTCAGTTAACTGGCATTTTGAAATAGAAACTGATTTATATAAACTGAATTATTTTCGATAATCCAAGTGTTAATGTTGAAAGTGGAATTGATTTAATGATTTGTTCAAAGGATTTAAATTTGAATTTCAAAGTTGAAGTGTCAAATATAAATGAATTTATCGGAATTGAGTTACTGAAAATGTTTGGATATAACTTTGAAATTTTTTTTAAACTTATTTAAACTATTTTAATTAATTTAAACTATTTTAATCAATTTAAAACTATTTAATTCATTTTAATCTATTATAACCTATTTAATCAAATTTAATCTATTTTACCTATTTTAAACTAATTTAATTTATTTAATCTATTTTAAATCTATTTAATATAATTTAAATCTATTTAATCTATTTTAAATTTATTTAATCTATTTAAAACTACTTAATATAATTTGAATCTATTTAACCAATATTTAATCTATTTAAATCATTTTTAAATCTAATAAAATCCATTTAATCTATATTCAATCTATTAAAATCATAAAATCTAGTTTAATCAAATTTAAATCTATTTAAACTATTTTACTATTTTAAAACTATTTAATTTATTTTAAATTATTTTCAACCTATTAAAACTATTTATGGCTACCTAAACTATTTTCTAAAATTTCAGACTATGTAAAGTTGAAGTATTTATATTTAAATCCTTGATGATGATACAACCTAAGTTGGAGTTTGGAATTGATACCTTTTGTAAAATGACATATTTGAGTGAATAAGATGATTTTGAAATGAAGAATTAATTAACATAACTTATCAATGATTTAAAAGTGAATATGATTGGAAGTGAATATGATTTTGAAAGTGAATATAGTTTGAAAGTGAATATGATTTCGAAAGAGGTATGATTTGAAATTTAATATGATATTTTGATATAAATTGTGAATTGACCTTTTTGAAATGTAAAAGAACCATCCGGTGTGAAATAAGCGTTTGGTTGTTTAAGAGACCGAGATCGGATATTGTCATACTCTCTGCCAATACCAAAAACCACTTTAACAATTATGTACGTGGTGGAGATTCCAGAAATGAAGTAGGATGGTTTGGCGAACGATTTCTGTATGAGGTATTGACGTGACCCTGACTCCCGTGAGTCAACTTAGATGTGACTAAAACAGGAGCCATGCCGGGCCAAGTGAGGTCATTCCTCCGATCGGACACATTTCTTCGATACCATATTTTGACTTTGTGATGATTTGGTGGCCACCCCTTGATTTTGATTTGGGAGAGTGTTCCGAGGTGGGCGTTAGTAGTTACTATGCGTTACCACCAGTCCGGATCCGCAATTGGTATATCTACCCTGGCATTGCCTCGAGTGCCGTGTTCACATGCCCTAGCGCGCCTTCTACGAGTTTGGTTTGTACCATACCTATGGAGTGCCCTCAGATAGCCCTCCAGTTTACGGAGGAATTACGGTACTGTATAGACTATGAGAATATATAAAAATGTGTTAAGGGGGATATGGGTAACGCCTTAATGCTATTTTATTACTTTACTTTATTGTAGACACTATTATAATAGCGTACTGTACTACATAGTAGATAGTTTAACGGATCCTTAGGAGATGAAAATCCCAAACATCTCTTAAGTTATTGCACTCACGTCAGACACTGGATAGGAGATGTCAAATCCCGTAAACATCTCTGACGCCGTTCCACTCATATTTATTTACCGTTGATTTAACTTACATAAGGTCTTTTAGTTCTGACTCGAGTGTTTTGTCTTTTCAATTCGCTTGGGTCAACCTGAACATTTCAAGGTTGAAGACCTTATTTCTGGAGGACAAAGACGAAGATTTGTACTATTATTATCTATTATATTTATTCCACTGCATCATGTTGTTCCGCTACATTATTTATTTATTTACTCATGTTTATGTAACTCTGATTTTTTTGTTGTAAAAAAATAATCAAATGTATTTATAAAATAGCTTCATGAACTGTAATTTTATTTTTATATTTTGTCATTCCGCTGCGAGATTCTGTATTTTTTTATTTCTTCTCTTTTCTTATTTACCCCATAACAATCTTCCCTTTTGAATGGTATGATTCTGGCATGTATGTCTGCTTAAAACGTCCAAAAAGGCAGGTCGTTACAGTGACAGTGTAGCAAAAATTGCTATAACGACATTTGAACAATTCAAATAGAATGTCACAATTATTTTCAACCAAATTACAATATAAGCAAAGCAAGCATGTAAATAAATTACTATTGGCGAGAAACCCCTTAGGGTCTCTATGCAAATGTTCCCTGCAAAACAGTGGTTATGGACGATATATATACAGACATATAGGTTCACTGCAGATTAGATAATGTGTCATCCGTTTTTCCAAAATGAGAATCCAACCAAACAATCGATCAAACAACAATATAAACTAACATTCAAACATTCAATAATAATCTTTAGAATCACAGATATTATATAGTTTATTTAAAGGTGAGTTTACTCGTCGAAATTCCAATGGACGCTTTCATGTTCTAGTTTGAACTGAAATTCTATATGTTCCAAACTCCACCAATCCAATTTCAAAATGAAGATATCCTTGATACGAATCCAACTCGACTGACCACGTCTGAATTTGACCTCATTTGAAATAGATTTCGGATTTACAAGATTCAAGATTTAAAAAAATATTAATTGCTTAATTACATTGTAAATCCACTATTACCCTAGGTTAAACAAACCGTAATCTCGTTCGAACGAGCAAACTCAGGCCGGCTTCTTCAATTACTCACTGTCATCGCCATGTCGATTTTGCCACCACTGCCCCGCTACCACGACCTCCCCAGAGCACGACACACCCATTGGCACCGACCTCATCTCCGATAATGCCCCGTAGCTCTAGAATGAGCTAAAAAGGTTGCCACCATTCATCTCAAGATTCCCGCCACCGCACGCCGATCTAGGTTGATCCAACCGTCCATCATCTTCCGCTTACCTACACAATCAACTTTCTTGTTGGCATTTCTGCCTATCTAGGCCTCTAATGGGGCCGATGAATCATGGCCATAGGATTTTGAGTGTAGAATTCGATGGCTAGGGTTATCTCTTAGGGTTTTTAGCACATGAAGAGGTTGAGGGCCCTTATATAGCAAACTATTCAACACTATTCATGTCCAGAAAATCACGAAATCCAATTGAGGCATGCTAACTGACATTCCTAGCTAATTATCCCTATTCCGAACTCATTGGAACTATTTTCAGAACCTAATTCCAAAATATACAAAAGTTAGCTTTTAAAATCTATTTTTTTTAATTTTTAAATTTAATCGCTACGCGTTTCAAGCGAGCTCGATCACACGATACGTTTGATCATCACAAAACTCATCAAAGTACAACAATTCATTATTCCACATCCAACTGCACTAGTTTCATTAAAATTTGAGAAAGTGCCCCGGATGCCATTTTTACAAATTAAGATATCGTTTTATATTTTCGATCCAATTATCGTTATTTATCCAATCTATTTATTTATGTAAATAAATTTACAAAATGAGTTCACCAATATTATTTATTAATTAAAAGGATTTAAATAAAGTTATTAAATCCTTTTAATTAGTATTTCATTCACATATTCATATATTTAAATGATCACTATATTTGAATTCAAGTTATTAAATTCCAAAATCCAATTATTTAAATATTTAAATAAATTAAATATTTAAAATCAAATGATTAAAATTCCGAGTTGTTACATTCTCCCTCTTAAAAGAATTTCGTCCCTAAAATTATCATGGAGCGGAAATTGTAATATCCCTACCCAAAAATAAAATCAAGTTACTTACTTGGCTTTCAGTAACCTGATTAGTTATATTTTCCTTATGGGAAATCCTTACCATCACTTAGATTCCTAATACTCTGATCTAATTCAAATGCCTAAGTAATGCACTAATTTTTCGTGAAAGGGAATACGTATACAATGTACACTTGTTAACCGAAAGGACAAGTTAACTGGACATATCACACCACTGATTCCCATGACTATCGGTGATGTCTACAAATCTCCACGCCAACATTCCTTTCAACTTTGGTCTAAGTTCCAAAAAACTTCGGCAGCACCTCCATAGTGTGGCTAATCTAAAAAAACTACAACTCGCCTCAACAAGCCTAAATCAACTAAAAGAAAACAAAAGCCAAGTGGCCTCCCATATCTACAGCATAAAATTACCAACCAAACAAAATACCAAACTTCTAAATCTATTACATACCATTTTGTGTTTGATTTATATTTCTGCAGGTGACTTATTATCTCGATGAAAATGCAGGTGCGTAGAAAATCAAGTAGAAATCTCTTACTTACCTATACTTACACAATCCAAAAGAGAGTCAGGCTGACAAAAGATCAATACACTAGCTATTTCTATCATAAGCTCAAACAGCATAAACAATATAACATTCATAGGAAACAAGGCAATATGATGCAACTGATAATAATGAGGCAACTTATTTGTCGATGGAAATTCTATCGGTTAGAACACCGTTGAACGAATTTATAATAAAATTAACCACAAGCGCACGACGTACAATGATAGTACATGGCAAGTACTGGTTGATCTGTAAGGAATTATTAGATTTTAACATTTCTATTCAATCAAATTAAACCAAGATTTGAAAGTGTTGTTAACTACAAAAAATGTAAAAACTAACAAAAGCTAGAATGGATAAAAATATGAGAGTTTGAAGGCAATTTAGAGGTAATTTCCACTCTCTAGATCACAAATATCAACACAACATGAAATTATGATCTCTCTTTTTTGGTCATTAGTGAGTTTAATTGATGTGTTTATCATAAGTATGGAATATTTGTGCTATTAATTAGCCCAATATAAACCATCATGCTATAAGACACCCCTTAAACCACTTGCTAACTCTCATGAAAAATGATAATAAAGTTGAAAATAAAATCTATTTTAAGCATGGCCTATTAACTAATGATTAGAAATATAGACCATCAAATTTTGATTTCAACATTCACTTCATTACCATAATCATATGTAGATGAAGAGATAATTTATGTTTATGTTTGTTTAAGCATAGCCTATTTGGTGTCAACAATATAGGCTATCAAATTCAAATCTAAAACAACAAATTTTAAACCATTCATACATTGCCATTAATCACAAAAAGAGATCAAAAATATCAAATTATGTTGAATTAACATAATTAGAGAGTTTCATTACCCCTAAATTGAAGGGGTTTAGCCTCTCATATTTGTTATCATATCAACAAATGTAGAGTTAAACATGAAACAAAAACAAAAGGAAAAAGAGAGCGAAGTAAATAAAAGCTAATTAAAATGAAATAGAAACTAATCTACTTGCATAAGAAATGAAACTAAATGACTAAAAAAAATAAGAAAGAGAGCATGTGTAACAACCCGTATATTTTACGATTGAATATTTAAATATTTTTATTTAAATATTTTGTCGTTAGTCGGATTAAAGTCCGAAAAGCTACTTTTTGCAAACAGTCGAATTAGGACTCGAGACCACCCCCATTGAGTTTAAAATGACGTTTGCGACCTTTTTGAGTATAAACTTTGATATGTTTGGAGCTAGCTAAAATTTTGACCTTTTTCACTTTGGGTTTGGGTTTGGGTTCAGCCCACTAGTCCATATAATACCCCAAACTGAAACACTTCTATTCATCCACTCCCATTTCTTTACCTTTTCAGTTCTAAAGAGAATAATGGAGGAAGAGAAAAAGAATTAAAATCCTAAACCCTAGTTTCCATTTGAAAATCAAGTTCTTGCTCCAAATTCAAAGAGAAGCATTGGTAAGTATCATCTCCTTCTTCTCCAACTCATTCTCACTTTAATTTCAGAAAAAAATTCCTAAACCTAATTTAGGAAATGTTTCTCTTTAAGCTTAGATTCAAGCTTCTTGTGTTGAGACTGAAGTGTGGTTGATCTTCCTTTGTCTTCAAGCTTCTCTCTTGTGTTTTCATGTATAAAGGTGAGATTTTTATCTCACATCTATGCCTATAACTATCTTTGTTGTTAGGTATGACTTCCTATCATCTATTTCGTGTTCACTTGTTGTGATTTAAATTGGTTTTGTGAATTCTTCAATTTTGGTGTTTTGGTCCAATTTTATGAAAATCCCTCTATGGATGTTTGGACATTGATATTCGGAGTGTATCCAAGAGCCTATAAGACCGGGTTGTCGCATGACGTAAATCCTTAGTTGTCATTGCTTGCTCGATCGCTTCCGAGAACATTTTGGCCATCTTGGCCTAGGCAAATTTCTGCCCAGATTAGATATTCAGACGTCTGGAGATCAATGCCAGACGTCTGGTTTTGCCTCCTGGTGAAAAATAACATACGGCAGAAAAATAAAAAGGGCAGTGACTAATTTCAAACGTCTGAACTATTGTTCCAGACGTCTGAAAAGATGTCAGACGTCTGATTTGTGTTTTCAGACGTCTGGTTGGTTTTCTGGAATATTTCCAAAAACCAAATCCAGACGTCTGGACTTTTCCCCAGACGTCTAAATGCTTTCAGACGTCTGATTTTAGGTTTCAGACGTCTGGATAGTTTTCTGGAATATTTCCAGAGACTAAATCTAGACGTCTGGACCAACCCCTCAGACGTCTGGAAATTCCCAGTTTTGCCTATCTGCCTAATTTTGAGTAAAACTTCCAATGTTAATCGATTTTTGTCGACCCGATTAGTTGTTATCACTTTTATCGACTTTGATGACTTCTTTCTATGGATTCTATGTGAATATCCATTTTGATGGATTTAGTATCGATTTCTTTGGATTTGATTCACGTCTTCGTATGTGAATTTTGATGATTGATTGTTTCTACAATCGTTTTTGTGATTTTTCACTTCAAAAATATAAAGGTTTTCTATACTAGTAGTAAATATCAAAACTCTTTTATCAAAACGATTTTGACACTATTTTAATTACAAAGCTCATTTCCTAAACCGTTTTCCAATCTATTAGTATATACAAACCTTTACCTCATTCGTATGAGAAAATATAATTAAATGGCTTAGCAAAACAGGTGGTATGAAACGCTTGCGTTTACTTCGTCGGTTAATTTTTGGACTTGTTCGATTGAAACTCTGGTGACAATTTTCGAGTGGAAATCTACAATTTGTTCGTAAATATTTAAGTTAAGCTAGTGGTTATGGGACATGAAGCTAAACTCATATATTTACTAGCTTAATGTAATTCACACTTTTTATTGATCGATGATGATCATTTTGTTATTTAGACTAGCAAGTTTATCAATATTTGTGCATTGGTGAATTTGTGTGTCATTAACTTTTGTGATTGGCATTGATATAATTGTCAACATTTATGGTTTGGTGAATAAAATAAAGAGTATGACATTCCTTTTTATCTATGAAAAGATTCCTGTGATATTGATTAATCTCTTGTTGATTTTCAATTACGTACTTATCACAATATGGTATTATGGTTATGATACGTTTTTGTCATATCTCTTATTCTAAATCATTTCATCTGATATTTATAGTTAGACTGATCCGTTTATTATTTTCTTATTAAATAATACTCGGGTCGGACCGAGATGTTACAGGTGCTCCTGGTTGACTCCTTATTTGGACCATCTTCTGACTTTTGTCTAACTACAGAATAGTTGTAGTTTTTGTTGTTATACATTCGAGATATAGACTCTATGATTTATACATATTCTTTTGTCTAGCACTTGTATCTATTCTTTTGTGATATTGTGGACCTTTTTGACCACTACTTTGATAAACACTTTTAAGTGTTATATATTCATATCTATTTCCGCCCTTGTGATATGGATGTCTATGACTGATTTGTGTTATGTTTATTTCTATATTTGTTTCCGAAGATTATATAGCCACTGTGTAGTAGCTTTGAGTTTGTATCGGTATGTCGGATTTCCTCTTGAGATGAAATGCATGTTATACTATCTGACATATCGGCGCTCGCACAAAGCAATTACACGGAGGGTCGCTCCTCAACAGCCTTATTATCCGTGCTAGTTGATGGCATTACCCCAAAGTGTCCTTGGCCAACGTGGGTATAGAGGTGGGGCGTCACATCTTGGTATCAGAGCCAAACTTTGGAACAATGTAGAATAATCTAGCAAGGATCATTGTCCTAAGCCTTTCTTAGGAATCGTACCATAGGATTTAATTCGGGTCTTCGTACCGTTCTATCCTATTTCTTTTATGATTCCTTGTTTTATCAATCAAGTTTGTTAGATATTAATTCTGAGATTAACCTTTTTCTCTTTTCTTTCTTTCTTAAAGAAAAGAAATGGTTAGACCTGGCCGTCCCAGCGCCGGTCAATCTAGTGCTACTCCTCAGGATGGAGTATTTATGTCTGCTCAGCAACTTCTTGATCTTGTAAGAAATGCTCAAGCTGTCGGACCAATTCCTGAGCCTACTCACCCTAAGTCTGGATTTGCATGCTTGTGCAATGATTATACCAACTTGGGTGGGAAGCCATTCAAAGGTTCTGAAACTATTATTGATTCCAAGCTTGGCTCAGAACATGCAATCGAATCTTTTCTCGCTTGAATCTTATTGATCTTCACCGAGTTCAGGTGGCCTCTAGTATGCTCCAAGAAAGGGCATTAGACTGGTATGAGCTTCTGATTTCTGAAATTAATGAATCGGATCTTACTTGGGAGCAATTCCGGGAATGATTCGAATTAAAGTTTGTGCCAGAAGCTGAGAAGGTGACTTTGGCTCGTCGTTTCATAGACCTTGTTTAAGGTGAATCCTCAATGGCAGATTATGTCGCATCTTTCGAGTCACTTTCTAAATATGGGGTTGAGTACATCAACAACCCATTGAAGAAGAACCAAAGGTTTGTCTATGGCTTAAACAAAAATTTCAATAAGCCATTACTTCTAAAATTGGAAGTTTCTTTTGATCAACTCATTGACATCGCTCTTCGACTTGAAGAGGCAGATAGGGTAAGTGATGTTGAGATTGGGAGTGCTAAACCGAACTACACCAACAAGAAAAGGCCTAATAAATTCAAAGGTCCTTATCCCAATAAGAAAGGGAAGTAAGCATCTCCGACAACTAAGACTTCTAACTCTAGTGGTGGGCAATGCTACAACTGTGGTTCTAAGGACCATTATGCGAATAAGTGTTTGAAGCCCCGTGCTTATCGCTATTGCAAAAGCCCGAATCATTATTTATCAGCATGCCCCAAACTCCAAAACAAGAAAGAGGGAAAGCTTAATGTGGTGCAAGCCCCTAGTAATACTTCTCGTGATCAAGGTATTTCTCATTCTATCCTTGATGGCATTATTGTGTTTCGTGATCATCCTATTCGAGTTCTTTTTGATACGGGTGCGTCCCATTCTTTTATTTCTAAAGAACTTGTTGATACTTTTTCTTTGGATGTTATGTGTTTGATGACTTCTTTGAGAATTGCGAATCCGGTTGGTTGATCCACGACACTCAGTTTATTATGTAAAGATGTCGAAATAATTTTATGTGATTATTCTTTCCGTGCCGATTTGCATGTCATGCGTTATTTAGGTTTCGGAATGATTTTGGGGATGGATTGGCTTAACCGTTATGAAGCCCATATCCTTTGTCCTTAGCGGACTATTTATCTTCGACATCCTCAATCTGTTAAGCAGATTTCTATAGTTCTTAAAGATTCGAATTCCACTTTGACAGCATCTTTATATTCTTTAAATCCTCGTGATGACGATAATGATGAAGAGGACGATGTCATTTCTCTTATTCACGTTGTTCGTGAATTTCCCGACATATTCGAGCCCGTTCTAGGATTGCCACCTAAGCGAGCAATTGAGTTCAGAATTAATCTTATCTCTGGAGCTCAACCTATCACTCGTCCCCCTTATCGCATGTCCAATAAGGAAAATGAGGAGATGCGCAAACAATTATCTGAATTGGAAGCGAAGCAACTTATTCAATCTAGTTCCTCTCTGGGAGCTTCGGCTATTTTTGTGAAGAAATCCGATGGTACACTTAGGCTTTGCGTTGACTACCGCAAGCTTAATGACCTCACTATTAAGAATAAATATCCATTGCCTCGGATTGATGATCTATTCGATCAACTTAGTAGTGCTAGAGTCTTTTCACAATTGGACTTAGCAACTGGTTTTCATCAGCTTCGTATTGCAAAGGATAGCATTCCTTTAATATCGTTCCGTACTCGTTATGGATCTTATGAATTGCTTGTTATGCCATTTGGTTTGACAAATGCTCCGGCTTATTTTGTTGACCTTATGAATCGAGTTTTCAAAGATTTCCTTGATCGTTTTGTTCTCATCTTTATTGATGATATTCTTGTGTATTCAAAAACCGAAGAAGAACATGAAGAGCATCTTCGAATTGTGTTAGAAACTCTTAGGAGTAATCAATTAAATGCAAAGTTTTCTAAATGCCACTTTTGGCAATCTCGTGTGAAGTTTCTTGGTCATATTATTTCCGAATCCAGAATTTTCGTGGATCCTTCAAAGATTGAAGCGATTCAAAATTGGAAGAGACCGGAGAGTGTGACGGAAATCCGTAGCTTTCTCAGATTGGCGGGATATTACCGTCGTTTCATAAAAGACTTTTCTAAAATTTCAGTGCCTCTTACTAGTTTGACAAAGAAGGGAGTTAAATACATTTAGTCGGACAAATGTGAAGCTTCATTTCAGAAATTAAAAGAACTCCTTTCCGATGCTCCTATTCTTGTGATTCCTGAAGGAAACCAAGATTTTGTTGTTTATACCGATGCTAGTCGTGTTGGTTTGGGAGCCATTCTCATGCAAAAGGAACGTGTTATTGCTTATGCTTCTAGGCAATTGAAGCCAGCCGAGACTAGATATGCCACTCATGATTTAGAGCTCGCGGCTATTGTTTTTGCTCTTCGAATTTGGCGCCATTATCTTTTAGGAGAAAAATTTATTCTCTATACCGATCATAAATCATTGAAGTATTTATTTTCTCAAAAGGAACTTAATTTACATCAACAACGTTGGCTCGAGTTCCTTGCATCATATGATCTTGATATTCTTTATACTCCCGGAAAGGGAAATCGTGTTGCCGACGCCCTTAGTCGAAAGCAACAAGCAGTTGTTTCTATGATGATATCCGAATGGAACGATCTCGAGACCTTGTCTACTTGTGAGATTCGAGATCGTGTAACTGATTTGCGTTCATCTCTTGTTTTATGTAGCCTTGAAGCTCATCCATCTATTTTGGACCGCATTCTTGAAGCTCAAAAGCTAGATCCCGAATTGGCTCTTCTTGGCCAAAATTTGAGGGATAAAATTGATATTGAAGGTATGAAGGACTTCGATATTGAATCTCGTAGCGGTATTCGAAAATTTGGTAGACTTGTCGTACCAAATATTTGTGATCTTTGCAAAGACATATTAGAAGATTTCCATCGTTCTAAATTCACCATTCATCCCGATAGTAGTAAAATGTACGCAGATATGAAGCGACTTTATTATTGGGAGGGAATGAAATCTGATATTGCTAACTTTGTTAAGCGTTGCATGACTTGCCAACTCGTTAAGGCCGAGCATCAAAGGCCTGCTGGGTTATTGCAACCTTTGGAAATTCCAATATGGAAGTGCGATCAAATTTCCATGGATTTTATTGACGGCCTTCCCCATTCTCGTTCGGGTCATGATAGTTTATGGGTGATAGTTGATAGACTTACTAAATCCGCCCATTTTATTCCCATTCGGTCTAATCGGACCGTTCCTCTTTTGGCCAAACTCTTTATTAAAGAAATTGTTAAATTGCATGGAGTTCCTACTTCTATAGTTAGTGATCGTGATCCATTGTTTACTAGTGGATTTTGGAAGAGTCTTCAAAAAGCTTTGGGAACGAAGCTTAATTTTAGCACTGCTTATCATCACCAGTCCGATGGACAAACCGAGCGTGTGAATCAAACTCTTGAAGATCTTCTTCATGCTTGTGTTCTTGACTTTGGTGGAAGTTGGGAAGATCATATTTCTCTTGTTGAATTTTCCTATAATAATAGCTTCCAATCTAGTATTGGTATGGCTCCTTTCGAGGCATTATACGGAAGGCCTTGTCGATCTCCTTCTTGTTGGCTTGAGGCCGGTGAGAAGCTGGTTTTAGGACTAGATTTTATTCGTGACGCCACAGAAAAGATTGACCTTATTCGTCATAGGATGAAAGAAGCACAGAATAGGCAAAAATCCTATGCCGATAACCGAAGAAGGAAATTAGAATTTTCTGTGGGAGATTTTGTGTTTATTCATGTTTCACCTATGAAGGGTGTTGTGCGTTTCAGTCGATCGGGAAAATTAGCGCCTCGATATATTGGTCCATTTCCCATCACCGAACGTATTGGTTCCGTGGCTTATCGTCTCTTATTACCGGCTGAATTTTCCGCTATTCATGACGTGTTTCACGTTTCTCAACTTCGGAAATGTCTTCGAGATTCCGATTCTATTCTTGAGCCCGGTGTTGTTGATGAAATAGAGGTTTCGCCAAGTTTGACTTATGAGCAGCATCTTATTCGTATTATTGCTTCGGAGGTCAAACGCCTTCGAAATAAAGATGTTCCGCTTGTGAAAGTTCAATGGTCCTCAAATCCTAAGGATTGCTCTTGGGAATCTAGAGGATTCATCGAGCGAACACATCCGGACTTACTCTCTTGAGCTCTTTGAGGTGAACTTCTTATTTCAAATATCTTCTTTTGTGTTGATATGCTTTTATGGTTGTTACTTTTTGTTCAAATATTTCTTATGATTGCGAGGACGCAATTTCTTTAAGGAGGGGAGTCTGTAACAACCCGTATATTTTACGATTGAATATTTAAATATTTTTATTTAAATATTTTGTCGTTAGTCGGATTAAAGTCCGAAAAGCTACTTTTTGCAAACAGTCGAATTAGGACTCGAGACCACCCCCATTGAGTTCAAAATGACGTTTGCGACCTTTTTAAGTATAAACTTTGATATGTTTGGAGCTAGCTAAAATTTTGACCTTTTTCACTTTGGGTTTGGGTTCAGCCCACTAGTCCACATAATACCCCAAACTGAAACACTTCTATTCATCCACTCCCATTTCTTTACCTTTTCAGTTCTAAAGAGAATAATGGAGGAAGAGAAAAAGAATTAAAATCCTAAACCCTAGTTTCCATTTGCAAATCAAGTTCTTGCTCCAAATTCAAAGAGAAGCATTGGTAAGTATCATCTCCTTCTTCTCCAACTCATTCTCACTTTAATTTCAGAAAAAAATTCCTAAACCTAATTTAGGAAATGTTTCTCTTTAAGCTTAGATTCAAGCTTCTTGTGTTGAGACTGAAGTGTGGTTGATCTTCCTTTGTCTTCAAGCTTCTCTCTTGTGTTTTCGTGTATAAAGGTGACATTTTTATCTCACATCTATGCCTATAACTATCTTTGTTGTTAGGTATGAATTCCTATCATCTATTTCGTGTTCACTTGTTGTGATTTAAATTGGTTTTGTGAATTCTTCAATTTTGGTGTTTTGGTCCAATTTTATGAAAATCCCTCTATGGATGTTTGGACATTGATATTCGGAGTGTATCCAAGAGCCTATAAGACCGGGTTGTCGCATGACGTAAATCCTTAGGTGTCATTGCTTGCTCGATCGCTTCCGAGAACATTTTGGCCATCTTGGCCTAGGCAAATTTCTGCCCAGATTAGGTATTCAGACGTCTAGAGATCAATGCCAGACGTCTGGTTTTTCCTCTTGGTGAAAAATAACATACGGTAGAAAAATAAAAAGGGCAGTGACTAATTTCAAACGTCTGAACTATTGTTCCAGACGTCTGAAAAGATGTCAGACGTCTGATTTGTGTTTTCAGACGTCTGGTTGGTTTTCGGGAATATTTCCAGAAACCAAATCCAGACGTCTGGACTTTTCCCCAGACGTCTAAATGCTTTCAAACGTCTAATTTTAGGTTTCAGACGTCTGGATAGTTTTCTGGAATATTTCCAGAGACTAAATCTAGACGTCTGGACCAACCTCTCAGACGTCTGGAAATTCCCAGTTTTGCCTATCTGCCTAATTTTGAGTAAAACTTCCAATGTTAATCGATTTTTGTCGACCCAATTAGTTGTTATCACTTTTATCGACTTTGATGACTTCTTTCTATGGATTCTATGTGAATATCCATTTTGATGGATTTAGTATCGATTTCTTTGGATTTGATTCACGTCTTCGTATGTGAATTTTGATGATTGATTGTTTCTACAATCGTTTTTGTGATTTGTCACTTCAAAAATATAAAGGTTTTCTATACTAGTAGTAAATATCAAAACTCTTTTATCAAAACGATTTTGACACTATTTTAATTACAAAGCTCATTTCCTAAACCGTTTTCCAATCTATTAGTGTATACAAACCTTTACCTCATTCGTATGAGAAAATATAATTCAACGGCTTAGCAAAATAGGTGGTATGAAACGCTTGCGTTTACTTCGTCGGTTAATTTTTGGACTTGTTCGATTGAAACTCTAGTGACAATTTTCGAGTGGAAATCTACAATTTGTTCGTAAATATTTACGTTAAGCTAGTGGTTATGGGACATGAAGCTAAACTCATATATTTACTAGCTTAATGTAATTCACACTTTTTATTGATCGATGATGATCATTTTGTTATTTAGACTAGCAATGTGCGATGTCTCTTTGTCCGCACGGGGGACTGTACCTCGTTCTTGTGGAACTTCGGCTCATGGTCTTCGGGCCGTTTTTGTGGAGCTTCGGCTCAAAATTAATGGTTAGCAACCATGGAATATCATTCCGTTTTGTGATACACGTGTTGAGAGTTTTCATGCTCTCGTTTTGTGATAGGCCTCCCCCTCTCTTTTTGTGATTTCTGGATTTCTAATTGACGACTTCTAGAATTTGTGTTTCACCAATTTTCGTGATTTGATTTGATAAGTTTATCAATATTTGTGCATTGGTGAATTTGTGTGTCATTAACTTTTGTGATTGGCATTGATATAATTGTCAACATTTATGGTTTGGTGAATAAAATAAAGAGTATGACATTCCTTTTTATCTATGAAAAGATTCTTGTGATATTGATTAATCTCTTGTTGATTTTCAATTACGTACTTATCACAATATGGTATTATGGTTATGATACGTTTTTGTCACATCTCTTATTCTAAATCATTTCATCTGATATTTATAGTTAGACTGATCCGTTTATTATTTTCTTATTAAATAATACTCGGGTCAGACCGAGATGTTACAGGTGCTCCTGCTTGACTCCTTATCTGGACCATCTTCTGACTTTTGTCTAACTACAGAATAGTTGTAGTTTTTGTTGTTATACATTCGAGATATAGACTCTATGATGTGTACATATTCTTTTGTCTAGCACTTGTATCTATTCTTTTGTGATATTGTGGATCTTTTTGACCACTACTCTGATAAACACTTTTAAGTGTTATACACTAATATCTATTTCCGCCCTTGTGATATGGATGTCTGTGACTGATTTGTGTTATGTTTATTTCTATATTTGTTTCCGAAGATTATATAGCCACTGTGTAGTAGCTTTGAGTTTGTATCGGTATGTTAGATTTCCTCTTGAGATGAAATGCATGTTATACTATCTGACATATCGACGCTCGCACAAAGCAATTACACGGAGGGTCGCTCCTCAACAGCCTTATTCTCCATGCTAGTTGACGACATTACCCCGTAGTGTCCTTGGCCAGCGTGGGTATAGAGGTGGGGCGTCACAGCATGTAAGTAGAAAAGAGAGCAAGAATTAAAATTGCATAAAAAAAAGAAAATTACATGAAAGAAAAATGGCTAAGTGGCCATGAAAAGAGAAAGAGAGCTTGTCTTTTATTTTTGAGCCTAAACTAAGCTAAAGAGGCTAAGAGGAAGAGAGGGTTACATGAACATATGAGGTATTTATACATGTTTTAAAACCCTAATCCATAATTTGGGAACTACCTAAACTATCCTTAAGGTAGTGTGGCCATCAAGTAATCATTAGCATGTGTTAATCCTCCACTTAAATGTACATGTAGCTTTAATTTCCATTAGCGTATGCATTAGCTCCTGAGTATACATCATGGTAAGTGGTTAGGTGGGGTCCTCCATGTTATTATGAAATGAATTATTTCCTTCATTTGTTCTCTAACTCTTGTGCATGCATATCTTTCATGAAAACCTCTTCCATTTGAAGCCAAATTCCTACAAAATAATATAGAAATTTCAAAGTAATTTTTCATAAATTAATATATGCACAAAAATGACCGTTTTGCCCCTATATAAGATGAATATGTGACGATTTGAAAATAATTTGAATTTTGGTCTAAACATGTTAAAACACCCAATATGATCATTTATTTTATTTAATTAGATTTAATATGGTGGTAAAAATATGCACATTTACGTGCGCATCACAACTCAACATGCAAAATCTAGCATGATATAAATCTACATGCAACTCCAATGAATAAAGCCACATGCAACCAAAAGAAACATATCAATCATATGCAATAAAATACAGAGAATACTCAGTAATAAGATAATACACATCCAATCTTTTCAAAAGATAAATTTTGAACTAAACGCCTAGTTTTTTTATTCAAAATATTATTTTTTTCAAAACTCTTTCCAAAGGGGAATATATCAAAACTATTTCCAACATTGACTAGGAGGGTGCACCCCCCTTTTCGAGCATGATATAACTCTTGACAAAAAATGAAGCCTCCAATGGTATCCTGGTACCTCCTAAACACAATAGAGTAAACAAATATACCTGTTGAGTCCCAAAAATAGAGAAACTCCTAATCACCTTTGGTTTTAATCATTCACCGAAATAATAAAATTATTTGTAAAACACTTTGCAAATATTTATTGGAATAAATTCCAAACTCATATTGAAATAATGATATTTCTCAAATACTTCAAATTATACTATTATTATTTCTTTCCACAATCATTCCAAAAACTCTTTTCAAATGATTTCAAAACCACCGGGATTTAAGTCCTAATAAAGAACAATCCAAAAACCTTTATTCATAATTCAAACTTTATAAACTATGGTATATAAATCATACAACCAATCAATCAAATCTAATCAAATTAAATTCTGTATAGGAATAAACTATCACTTAACATTATTTAAAATGTTAAATGAATAACGAACAAATCTTAGCTTAGGTTCTAAACTTTCTTGATTGTCCAAGAATATAGTCAATTTTCTGAATGTACCATTTTGCTCATAAGCCTTTGGTTATTGCTTAGAAGATTATTAAGTTCCCTAGGATAATTGAAAGTCACTTTCTATAATTTATTGGTTTCTTAACTATACCAATTTTTTTAAATCACTTAAAATTTTAATTTAGTATTTTATTCAAGAATAACATTATTTATGAATTATTTCATAAATTTTCACCTAAGTTCATAAATATTTTATAAAGATATTTCTTTATAAAATAGAATTAAAAACTTACTCCACTATCTAATTGTATAATACTCTTTTATATACTAAGAGTACATACAAAACACTAATTTGATTTCACTTTTCAAAATTTAGATGGAGACCTAATCAAAATATGGGACTTTTAAAACCAAGTCAAACTTTTGACCCCTTTAACTTAGAGTGTTATAATGAAAGATGTTTATTGGTTGGCCCAATAACACCAAATAGTTCACACCACTCAAATGTTTTACCCAAAAGCTATGGTTTTCATAAAACAATGTCTATTAAAACCTCCCTATCTAATTCAACCGATTTTAAAATTTGTGTTAAATTATCCCTTTTTCTATTCAAGGGTAAAAATTCATTTATCAAATCATCCTTTTATCAAAAATACCTTTTATTTTGAAATCAATTCCCTTTAAGGGAACTTAAAAACTAAATACCCGGTTTATAATTTCAAAATCTATTTTTTGAAAAATACTACATGTATTTCTTTTATGAAATAACTTCAACAATTTATTTATTAACACTCACTTTGGTTCGTCCAGATTTGAACTCATTTCGATCGCACAATGATAAAGAGAATAATTTACTACGTGCTCCACAAAGTTCGCCTAAGCAAACATCCAATCATCACTTAGGGGATTATTCAGATTACCACAAAATTAATTGAGACGATTTCCTTTGAATTACCCTAAAGAGATTGCATTCCACTTAAAATTTCTCTTCCAAAATATTTATATTTAGAAATACTTCCAAGTACTACTATATATATATATATTCAATAACCTTTTGAAATTATTTTAAACGACTCCGAGATTTAAATTCAAAAAAAATCCTTTTTAAAACACATTTATAAATCATATTTATATAAAATCGTTTCATATTATAATACAAAATTTCCCAAATATTTATTCTCTAAATGTCTTATCTGACCATTTAGATTATTTTAAAAAACTTTTATTAAAAAATTACTTTTAATCCAACATTATAGTCAATCGCCTTATAGTCAAATTGTGAAATTTAATTCACAAAGGATTCGTTTATAATCAAAATAATAAATGCTTAAAAATAAGCTTAGCACAAATAATTAGCAATCAACAAATGACAATCACGCTCCTAATTTAACCGAGCATGATTGATCAAATAACAATGATAATAAATAAATATTATCACATTCAAACAAACATACACACTCTGTAACTATATAAAATTTGAAAATTATTCCTTTATATATATATATACGAGTACTTTGGCACGTGCGATGCACGTGCTCAGGAGGAATTGATATTAAAAAACGTTGTTTGTAAGTTTTTTTTATTTTATAAAATGACTTTGATGTATACGTAATGTTGTATTTTTTATGCATGTACATGCACAAATCAATCATTTATTAAATTATAAATGAGACAAAGTTATTTTAGGAAATAATTAAACATGTAAATAAAGTAATCAACTATTATATGAATATCTAGAGAAATGTAACAAACATTAAATTAGTGTTTCTAGTAATTTGAAAGTTAGAAAACTTGCACCATCTCTCTTCTAAAAAGTATTAAACCACCATATTAGTATATACAGAATTTTTCTTGTCCACCATAAAGATCGCACTTCCCGAGATACTCCCTTCATAAACCATCGGTACTTGCTAAAGTATAAAACTACTTGCTGCTAGAGTATAAATTTTGGATTTTTCTTTGAAGTTAGGTGTATTCCCAGTCAGGTGTATGCTTTTCAACGGCAATGCAAATAGTGGAGCACTCCAAATACCCCTAATTTCCACCACTAATTCCGATTTAAATAATAGTAGTGGTGGTAAGAGAGAGAAGGCACTGTTATTTAAATTGGAACTTGTGGTAAAAATCAGGGGGCGTTTAGAGTGCTGCACTATTTGGACATGTTATAGGAAAATAAGTCAAAATGACATTAGTAAGCATTGACGTAGTTTGTTGCAAATTTAATTTTGTTCCAATTCTAGTGGCTATGAATATTAAAGTACGTATTTCTTTTATGTTATAAGTTTGGTTAACTTATAGAGTTTACAATAGGTATTAATTAAATACAAAAGACATGATATGATATAACATTTTACCCTTTGTTATTTGCATGAAGCTTTTCTTGCATTAACGGAAAGGAATTCTTTTGCCAAGCCATTAGAACTTCTGTTGATATTTCATTTTATTGCACAAAAACTATGTCGTACATTCGTAAAATTCAAAACAAAAAAGATTTGAGTTACGATTAATAGCAGGTGGATGAATTTTGTGCAAATGGAATCCGAAAGAATTTACATAGCCTCCATACTATAAGACCTCCATACATGTCTGATATCCCATGTCCAACATGTTTCTCATAAGAGGCTAAACTTGGAATAAGAATATATATTCATGCAAAAGGATTTATTTATCTACCTTACCACCATTTCATAGAAACTTAAACATGTTTATATAGTCAGCAACTCACATAAAGACACCATAAACAAAAATGATAACATGCCCCTATATCTCTTGGACCTACTTATGTCACCATGATATTCTTATTGACTTTTGATTGGCATAGTCTTGTACAGCAAAAGTGATGGTGACCTTGAAAAACTAAAAGGGTATCAGATGAAAGCTGTAGAAATATTGAAGTCGGTAAAAAATGAAAAGAACAAAGTAGAGGATGATAAAAAGTTTATTGAGATGAAATCTGAAGAGTACATGCGATGCTTGGAAAAAGCCGGATTTGAAATAAAGGAACTTGCAGAAAATCGAAAGCAGAGACTTCAAAAACAGAAGACTTCAAGAAAAATTCGAATCAGAAAAGCTGAAGATAGTTGAAAAAGTACGTGCAGACTTGCATAAATCATTTACAGCCGAACAAAAAAGGTTGAAAAGTATAGCAAGAAAGAAAACAAATGAAGAGAAAGCATGTGCAGAACACCTAACTCGAGTATTGGAGGAGGAAAAGCAAATTTGGAAGAAATTGCAGAAGAAAATAGAGGATTTTGAATCAAACTCAGAAAGAAAGTGTGGTAAGAATATGCATGTTAGGGATAGTAGCGTTACAAATGAAAATATAGTGCTATTAAGAGAAATGTATAAGCTTCTCAAGAAGCAAGCAAAGCATGCAGAAAAGAAGGTGATGCTTGATGCTCGTCTTACTCACCGTATTTTAGGTATCAATGTCCTAACCGAGGTTTGTGTTCATTTAAATATTGATATTTTACCTGTTTTTGTTTTGTTTTGCATAATCCGCTGGAGTTTGCTAAAATGATAGTAAAAAAAATGTTTCAGGCAAGGTATTGTTTCAATCATATCACTATCATATCAAAAATATATTATGTGTATAATTTTTTCTTGCCTTCATAAGAAGGATCCGGTTCCTTTTAGTCCAAAATGCTGAAGAAAACCGGCATTTGCTGGATTATTAATTGTTACCATCTTACAATCTTACAATAAAAATAATATTCCTTTGTTTAGTCGCTGCTACAGTAAAATTTGTTTTCGATAAATTGTACGAACAAAAATTCTATACAATATTTGCATATTCTTTGATGGTGGGAGAGCTGTATACTCTGAGATCTGTTGCAAGATTGCAAAACTGAGTAAGCAAGTTTTTTAATGCATCTTGGCTTATTTTCAAAGCTAAACATTATCCTCTATATATCAAGGTATGTTCTAACATTCCTATTTTGCAGTTTATGTGAATCATATAAACTATTACCTAAAAATATAAAAACATAGTAAACACTCATTAATTCAAATGAATATTAACAAAATGGTTTTGTTACTTTTACTAAACATAGTTACTTATGGGCAAATCTAATTCTATTAAACTTGCAGGATTTTAAATAATATTTTATTTTTCTATAATCAGAATACCATCAATAAACATATCTTTTTCTTGAACTCTCATGACTATAACTTTTTTACATAAATATTAGAATAGCAAGTAAAAGCTAAAAAAATAAACCAACTAATGAACCATATATTGTACATTTTCGTACAGCTTTTTCAAAATTATATATAGTAATTGTAGCTGTTTCACAAAGATCCAAATTCCTATTCATATTCTAGTGCACTAAAGAAAACAGTGGAGAAATATACAATGCATGCTTACTCATCAATTTTGACACACAGAGCACCCATTCTTGGTTTCTTTATGACCAAGACAATCAACATCTGCCACTGCACAATGAAGACAAAATACAAAAAAATTTTGAGCATACAACTTGATAAAATTACTCATATATAGTGAAATCCAATTGAAAGAATTTACAGATGAGGTCAGAATATTCAGTGTCACAGTATATCGTTTTAGTAATAAATCAAGACATCATTACTTCACTTAATATCTCTTTTCCCATGAGTAAATTCCATCCTAACTTCGTTATTTGCTGCTTTACTTATGTTGGATTAGTTTTAAAAGGGTGATGGGTTTGTGGTTTTTGTGAATAACAAATGAAAAGGTAGGAACAGGAAAACCCAACATTTGACAAATTACATTTGTATATTTCATCTCTCTAATATTTCACTGAGCATATTCACTAACAAAGGTAATGTAATTATCAAGACATCTAAATGTGGTTAGACATTCTAACAGCAAGGTTACAATTATAGTCAAAGACTGCATTCAAGATACAATACACGTTTTTTTTTTAAATTTCTCTGTGCTGAAAACATAAATATAAATCCCAAAGTTTTCCTTCGTTTACATTAAATTGTTGTTCTATTTTTATCAACTTTATCCCAGGCAATTGTATATGTTAAAGATATAAAAAATGAAGAAATACAGTAGACAACAATCTTCACCAACATAACTTAGAAGATTAGACAACCAACATGCCAAAATTAATGATTGAATTCTAATATGCATAAATTGAACAAATTCGCCTGATCCTAATTTTTGTTTACTCGTTAAATGGAAATAAAATAAAATATAATTGATCATACATAATTTCGCAAGTTATAATAGTCTAACAACCACATCTTCAAATTCCTTGCAATAGTCAAACCATAGAGAAATTATAGCAATGATTTAAGCAAAGGTCTACCAATTCTGGATAGTAAAAGTTACAAAGAGAAAATGCATCCAGCTTGCCTACAAAAAAAAGAGAAGAAATGGAAGAAGAGAAAGAAACTTGTACTAATAATTCAAAAAATTAAATTGCATTAAAATGTTGATAAATCTAAACCGAACTATAGGGAATAAGTCACCAAGTTCATATCTCTGCACTCTATGAGTCCATACCGTCGAAACTTCGTCCTGATTTGTGCCAGTTAAGAATAAATCAACAATGAATGCACCAAATAATTTCATCAAATGAAAAATAATTGTACCTTAGATGCTAAGGAAATTAATATGAAATAAGAGATTGGATCATCTGACAATGGTGATTAGTAGAAAGGAGGGGAGGATGGGTGAAGTCGGAAGCCAAATGAAGAAAAGTTGATGTTGATTTGAAGCAGCTAAGGTTTTTTTCAACATTGAGAACAGCTGGAGCAGTTGTGGGTTGGTGGAAGTATGGAGAAACGTGAAAACAATCAATGTACATGAAAGTAGGGTCGGCGGCATCGGCTGCTGAGGCGGACAGTGGAAGGGAAGGGGTAGATACAGTAACGGCAGTAGGCGGTTGCCGGGTAGGAAAGGAGTAGAGGGGAGTTGGCATTTTTTTGGATGAGGGGAAAGTGCAGTGGGAGGAAAAGTGGAAAACGCAGAGGGAAGTGGAAAGTGGAGGACAGTTGGGGAACGTGGTAGTGGTTGATGGGAAAGACAAAACTGCCCCTATGGTCTGTTTTGGTTCTAATTTGAGCTGGGGGCAATATGGGTATCAGATAAAAGGCTTCAGTTTGACCTGTTGACTGAGGGTTTTGCATTATAGTATAGATAAAAGTATAAACCAAGGTAAAGTATTTCATTTACCAATTTTCAAAAGTCAATATCATGTTCGTTTTCCTTGTTCAAGTGTTTAGAAATCCTCATCGAGACTATGGCATCCCATGTCTCCACCAAAATTCATAACAACTCAATAGACCAATTAACATAATACGTTTTTACATCAATAACAAATATGCTCTTGTATATATAATACTCTCAACTCATTCTAGGGTGTCACTTACCCTATCTCTAATGAGTTACTCATTCTAGGGCATTACTAGCCCTATCTGTATTGAGCCATACCCTACCAAAGCTAAGGTTCTCGCTTAACCTTCAGCTCTAGTACCAAGTTGTAACGACCCATCTTTTTGACCATCGAAAGTCGACACCGAATACATCCACGGTATTCAAGTATCGAAGATCCAATCACCGAAAAGACAGATTGTTATGGTAAAATAAAAAAGAAAAGAATAGAGAACATGGAAAACAGAATCTCATAGCGGAAAAAATAACATATAATATAATAAAGACAATATAAAATGCCACTCCAAAAATACAAAGTACGTCAGAGTAAAAAACAAACCTTATCAGCTGGATGGTAATAAAATCCCGACCTTACAATTATTGATATGTATAAAATATAATACAACGGAAAATAAAACACTACAATAGGTGAACATCCAACTCTTTTCCAAGAACTCTAGATCACGAAAGCCAACCTAGGAAAATACTTGGTCTAGCTGGAGCATTATAATAAAATAACACCCGATCAGTCTGTAAAACCAATGTGAGAAATCTCAAGTAATATGATTAACATATAAAAATTCTATGAGACCACGCCGCTAAACGGGGAATGGTTTTTACCTTACAAGAATGACATCTATATAGGAATGAGTGGAATTAAACAACATGGAACAAATCCAAATGTAAAGGATGGGTACTAGTAAAAACAAATCCCAAACATAAGGAATGGGCATAAATAACATCAAAATCTAAACTTAAAAAAATGGAAATAATCCGAACAAAATCCAAACTGGAAAGAATGGACAAATAAGGTAAAAGTCTAAAACTTGAAAGAATGGACACAAATAATTAAACATTGAGAAGAGCACAAGGCAGTTCTCAATCCAATTATGGAAACAATTCAAAGATTTGAATTAATAACAAGGAAAAATAATAGTTTTTCCAACAATGACTAGGAGGGTGCACCCCCCTTATCGAAACTATACCTCTAGAAATATACTTCTGAACTCCAATAGCTCCAAAAACCTCTAAGCCGGACCCCACTAACTGTTACCGAGAATCCGAGTATTTCACATCTCAATGCGCACAACCGAATCCAATCTAGAGTGGATGCGAAAATACCCTAGTGGGAGCAACCCCACATAGCTTGGCCATCACTCCTCTTTGGGTTTAGTTATTTTCGACACAGAATAACAAAATTCAAATGAGCAATACATCATCTTAGAGTGATGAAATTCAAAGAAGATAGCAAAATCAAAATTGATAGTCGATAAATCAATTATCAATAATTAACAAAGTGATTTGTGTATGAGAATTAAATCGCACACTCACCACCAATAAATGAATTGGACTTTTAAAACATTTGATTCACATTTGGGCTTGAAATTTATATTTTAAATATTGTAAAACACTTTAAAAGTACTCTTTGAAATATTCTTTTAAAAGGAAAAATTATAATACTAAGTGTATAAAAACAAGGGTCAAAACAAATGTCATTAAAACATTGTTTACTATAAACCCAAAACAATTTACACTTAGTTTTATTTTTAAACAATTCCTTTTAAAGGATTTTCGCATTTATAAACTATCATTTATAAATTCAAAACAATATTTATTATCCTGGAAGAAAGTAAATCAATTTAAATTACTTTTATAAATTTTAACTCAAATGTTAATATCCCAAAGGATAATTTATAAAAATTCTTTTATAACTTTAGAACCACATTAATTTTTCCAAAAGAAAATAAATCAAAATATAAAATCTTTTTATAATTTTTTATTAAAACAACATTATTTATCCTGAAAGATAATTTTTCACATTTATAATCTCTTTTAACAAACCAATCAATTATCTTTAAAACATCTTTGTTAAATTAGTTTATTAACTTTGAAACACTTAACCAGTTAATAACTTTTAAACACTTTTATTGAATCGGTTAATTTACTTTAAACTCTTTTATTAAATCAATTAATTAACTTTTAAAACACCGTTAATTAAAATTATTAATTAGATTTAAATATCGTTATCTATCGATTAATTAAATTCAAACATCATTAATTAAAATTATTAACCAACTTCAAATTTCATTAGTTAAAATGATTAATTAGATTCAAACATCATTAATTAAAATGATTAACTAAATTTAAAACATCATTAATTAAAATGATTAATTAAACTCAAATATCATTAATTAAAATGATTAATTAAATCAAATATCATTGATTAAAATGATTAATTAAACTCAAATATCATTAATTTTAATTCAACTAAAATACAATTAATTAAAATTATTAATTAAATCAAATATCACCAATTAAATGATTAATTACTTTTAAACATCATTAATTAAAACGATTAATTAATTTCAAATATCATTAATTAGAATAATTAATTAACCTCAAATATCATTAATTAAAATGAATAATTAAAATTTCAAATATCAGTAATTAAAATGATTTATTAACTTTTGTAAAAATACAAGCTCAAGTCAACATACACAAAAGATTATGGGATGATATTCTATAAGTGACGGTATAACAAAAATTGCTATAACGACATTTAAACAATTCAAATAGAATGTCACAACTATTTTCAACCAAACTACAATATAAGCAACGCAATGTAAATAAATTACTATTGGCGAGAAAACCCTTTGAGTCTCTCTGCAAATGTTCCTTGCAAAACAATGGTTATAGACAATATATATGGTTATATGGGTTCACTGCAAACTAGATAATATATCATCCATTTTTCAAAACGGGAATCTAACGAAACAATTAATCAAACAATAACATAAATTGACATCCAAACATTCAACAATAATATATAGCATCACAGATATTATATAATTTATTTAAAAGTGAGTTTACTCATCGAAATTCCAGTGGATGACTTCGCATTCTGGTTTGAACTAAAATTCTACAAGTTCAATCTCCACCAATCCAAATCCAAAATGAAGATACTGTCGATACGAGTCCAACACAACTGACCGCGTATGAATCTGACCTTGTACGAAATATATTTTTGATTTATAAGATTCAAGGTTTAAGTAAATAAATAATTAATTGCTTAATCACATTGTAAATCCATTAGTTACCCTAGGTTAAACCGACCCTAATCTCGTTCGAACAAACGAACTCAGGCTCCTTCTTCAATTACTCACCGCCGCTGCCACATCGATTCTGCCACTGCTGCGCCGTTACCACGACCACTCTACACCACGACACACCCAATGACACCGACCTCATCTTCGATAATGCCGAGAATGAGCTAAAAAGGTCGCCGCCGTTCATTTGGAGATTCCCACCGCCACACGGCAATCTAGGATGGTCCAACCGTCCATCATCTTCCACTCACCCATGCGATCAACTTCCATGTTGGCACCTCCACCTATCTCATCCTCTAGTTGCACCGATGAACCATAGCTACTGGATTTTGGTAATAGAATTCAATGGCTAGGATTATCTCTTAGGGTTTTTAGCAAATGAAGAGGTTAAGGGTCCTTATATAGCTAACTATCCGACACTATTCACATCTAGAAAATCACAAACTCCAATTGAGGTGTGCTTATTGGCGTTCCTAGCTAATTACCCCTATTCTGAACTCTTCCTAGCTAATTACCCCTATTTTGAACTCAATGTTACTATTTTTGGGACCTATTCCAAAGTATACAAAAGTTAGCTTTCAAAATCTAATTATATATTTTTTATTCCCGAAATTAATCACTACACGTTTCGAGCTCGCTCGATCAAACGATACGTCTGATCTTCATGAAATCATTAGCGTACAACAATCCATTATTCCAGATCCAATGGAACTACTTTCATCAAAATTCGAGATAGTTCTCCGGAATGCTATTTTCACACATTAAGATATTTTTTTATATTCTCCATCCAATTATCGATATTTATCCGATCTATTTATTTTTTTAAATAAATTTACAAAATGTGTTCACCAATATTATTTATTAATTAAAAAGAGTTAAATAAAATTATTAAATCCATTTAATTAATATTTCATTCATAAGTTCAAATATTTAAATGATCGCTATATTTGAATTCAAGTTATTAAATTCCAAAATCTAAATATTTAAATTAAATATTTAAAATCAAATGATTAAAATTCCAGGTTGTTATAGTATGTCACACATTTCAACAAGGAGTCAACTTGGGCCATGAGGTGGAAAATAATAGTTGGGTAATCACATTATGTTTTGAGGTGAGTTACTATTCCAAGATGTGGAAAGAGTTATAAAGGAACTAGCTCGTCTTTAATAGATTTCTTTCAAAGAGCTATCAACATTATAAGGATGATGGAAGCTGACTCATCTGACAGCGACGAGGAGGATAGGCGAGGCAATAAGAACAACTTATGCAGCGAGGGCAACCATAGAAGAAATGATCATCAAGGGTGCAACGAAAAATGATCTGGTTACGACCCCCAATTCAAACTAAGGTATGCAAATTATGCCTCATTAAATTGCGATATGAAAATCATCTATCTCTCCATTAGGGATCATGCTTCGAACCATAGGCATCCTCCCACCCGCTTAGGAAGTAAGGAGTTGCCCCATGGTAATAGGAAGTATCGTGAGTTCCACCGATTAAACGATCATGCCCCCAATGAGTGTCGCCATATAAAAGACAACATAGTGTGGTTGGTTTGCAAAGGCATACTTGTGCAATATGTCTGGCAATAAGTAGAACCAAGAGCCAAACGACAAAATATTCATGTCCCGCCTTAATAGGTAGATGGAAACAATGCGGTTGCATCAATACCGAAATATTATCAATATGCGGCAGCCCGCACATGGACGGAAGCAGCAAAGTGGCTCAAGCCCAATACAAAAAGGAGCTTACCCCTACAAATTAAGTATATTCAATAGAGCTCTAGGCCGCAAAAGCATTAAGAGTGAAGGAAGATGAAACTGACATCACCTTCATAGCCAAAGCCCAAAGAGGCATCGGTTAATGCTCACCATGACTCTATGGTCATCTCCATCAATATAACCAGCACCAGGGTGCGTCAGGTTTTCATTGATGGAGGTTTCTTTGTGAACATCATGTTCAAAAATGTCTTCGATCAAATGAAACTTCCATCATCAACTCTCACTCCTTGTGCCTTTCCCATTTACTACTTCGGCAATATCATGATTGTTCCTCCAAATTCAACATTGCATGTGATCACCTTCGATGAGGAACCCTACTCTTCTGAAATATAGGTAAATTTTGATATAGTAGAATGTCCGTCTGCCTACAACATTTTTATAGGTGGGCTAACTTTGGTCGACCTGGATGAGGTTATGGCATATGAATGACCCGCCATCAAATTCCACATTAAAGGAGGAGTAGGGTGAATCTATAGCAATCAATAAGCCACTAGAGATTGTTGTAGCATCTCTCCACTACAAGTCAAAAAGGAGTGATCATGCTCCAAAAAGATGTCACAACCCTCAACATCGACCAACCTCAAAGGGTATGAGACTACTCAATTTCTCCTACCCATGCTATGCTCGAAAACTCGGTAAATCAACTTCCTTCAAGAGAGAGTAAGAGCTACACCTCTAATATCAAATGTGACGACTACCCTACACCTATGGCATCCGGTATACCTATATAATGCATTGTAATGGTGCCCAGCCGATGTATGACAATTTTCATGGTTGTAAAGTAAATAAAATAATCATTGAACATGTCATATATCTCAAAGTGCATCAAATAAAATATAATAATCATCATATATACAAACATGCAAGAAAGTAATAGCTAAATGAACCACAATTTCAGAGTACATAGGTTCAATCCAAGCAGTATAAGAGCTTATACAACTGTTAACTGCCTCTAAATAGAATAAACAACACTACCAAGGCTCCATAGTGTCGCACAACGGAATAAACATTGATGAGTCTAAATATAAGTACGAGAAAGCATCTCCTCCTGCACCTCCATCTATACAGCTCCACATATCGCCTATGCCTATTATCTAGTCTACTCATTTAAGAGGACCCAATGTAATAGGAAGCAAAACATAAAACCTCGAGTCAGACATCAGTCTGGTGTGGGTGATAAACAATCTCAGAATACTTTGAAAGTCAATATACTATATGGCACATAGAGTATGTAGAGTCATACCTGACATGTCTCTGCATCTAAGGAGTTTGAACATAACAATCAATACATGCTACTCTACTATCATCACCATTATTTGGGTGTACTACAATCAAAGCACAATGTTGGGTGTGCACGTATCCTTGTCATAATACATACCTAATGCGACAATCCTAGGGTGATAAGAAAACATGACAGATATAGCAAAACATAGCATCCATTAGATAAAACTCACATCGCTCAAGTGTGTTGGATATAAGATAACTTGTATGGAATGATCATAAGTTAGAGGAATCAAACCTTGGTTTCACAATGATCAATCCATGCCACTTTGTAAGGCCAGTAAATAGACCCATAGTCATAAGGTCTAGGAAATCCACAGTCATAAGATTTGGACACGGTCATAATCCAGGCAGGGTCCTTACGTATCCTCTCTACACAAGTACACTAGAAACCGCATTCAAATCAGACCTTTTATGAAAAAGATATGGATGGTATAAGAAATTGATTATATATAAACCAATTAATTAATTAAATCTAAATGACCTTACTTAACTTAATTAATGAGATTCATAATTACTTCTCTCTCCTGTAGCCACTAACATTTCCTATAGCTCTCACCATGTCACGTAATTCATGCCTTTCTCCATGTAGCCTTCAACAACAACTCATACACGCAAACCCCATGAACACACACAGCCTAGCACCACCCCCTATCCAACTGCCACTTGCTGCCTGCTCCATCACTTCACTACCCAGCTCCACCTGCCATCGCCTTCGGCTACAGCTCCTCGTGCGGCCCACTCCTTTCTATTTTCCTCCTTTTTCATCCTCTGCCTCTCACGTCTTCCCCACCAATCTCCACCAAAGGCCACCATACTTCGTCGCCTCTACTCTAGCCACCGTCTCTTGCCTACCTCGACCACCATGACGGCTTGCAATGGCCAGAAACATGGCCAAACCCACTTTCCCTTCAAAACTTTTCAAGCTTATCGCCGCCACTACGTCCACTTTTAGCTCAGGCGATCTACGTCATGGTCAATCCCTCGTTGAGACGAACAAATCTACAGCATCCAAACCCATTTCAGTTCACCTTTAAAAATCACCCTTTGTCGGATTCACTGTTTCGGCCACCACAATTAGAGCTGGGTCGAACTGAAGCCATTGTTTTGTAGCTCTCAAAAAAATAGAGAGGCCCGACTTTTATTTCGCTCAAAACGATGTTCATTTGATTAAGAAAGAGGAGTATGGGAGGTGGATTTGATGAGGAAATGATGAGAACGTAGATCAGAGGAATAATGTGCGGTCAACTAAATGAGTGATACTTATAAGGTAATGGGTAGGGTTAGGGAATGTGTGCACCTTATTTTCTTTTATTTTCAGAATTCCAATGCACGTTTTGTGGATGTAGGCTTGTAGGAATGTCAAATTATGATGATTCTTCAATGGTGCGAATCGTCATATTTTTCCATTCCAACGGTATAAGTTTAATCAGAATCCGAGACTGTGCCCCAAAACGCTATTTTTAGGCACTTTTAAGTCGTACGGGCTGCATGGATGTCCAATCTCAAAAATTCTTTGAATGTATGGCTCATACACTTTTTCTAGACCCAAGGAAGTTTTTCGTTCGTCCTAATTCTCCGATGCATATTGGTACACCCGCATTGGTGTAATACGTATAACTATTGAAAATGCCAGAAAACATAAATCAGGGTCAAAATCATCTAATAAAATTACTAAGGATCAAAAGCATACTCAACATTACCCAAAGTTATTTTCAAATACGACCTAATATGGATTTAAAAATAATATTTTATGATTCTCCGATACGTAAAATACAAGTTGTTACACTCTCCCCTCTTTTTGGAATTTCGCCCCTAAATACCCAGATTGAATAAGTCAAAATCAACTTACTATCCTGCATGTCTAACAGCCATAATAAGCTAAAGTAATTGTATCAAACATCAACCATTAAACATTAAACATTAAACATGCACATATAACAGCAAACACCAAGAGGTAACATCCACGCTTATCCTAGCATGCATGATACTAAATTATCTAATATAAAGCATCATAAACGATGTTAGAAAGCTAACAATAAGAATGGAAATTACGAAGTGAAGAGCTTCAGACAAGTGTTCCTTACGCTCTCCTTGGTCTTCCATGTGCAATTGCCTTCGCTTTCTCTCCGTTGAACATTTGCTACTTCAACATCTTCCTTCTAAGTTGTTTCATATCACGTTCTATAATACGAATGAGCCCATAAGGTCTCGAAGCATCAGGTTCAATCTCGATATCATCTAGCCGATATGGTGCCATCTTTCCTAACTTCCAAAACCCACTAGTGAACAATAGGTTTTGGTCACTCACAATGCTTTTTGGCACACAGTGGAATCGCATAATCCACTTCACATACAATTCGGCCAATTTGGATGTTGTTCTACTGGACTTAATGGGATAAATCTAGCACTCTTCATCATTCTATCAAATATGACTTAGATGCTATTGCACCCACCGCTGGTCCTTAGCAATCCATCGATGAAGCTCATCAATATCTTCTCCCACTTCCACTCGGGAACAGACAATATCTCATTCTTACGAAGCCACCACCTTGATCGATTCCACACTGCATCATCTCTATAGATTCTACTCATTCCTCTAACATAACCATGTTCTCCGCTAGTCTAGCATCACGTCTTTGACTAGTACCGATCCACTAAATCAAAGTAGGTCAAATAGTCAAACTATCCATCATCTCTAGCTCTAGCTCATATCGAGGTCTGAAGTCATAACCGACAATAAAGTCAAGCTATGTCCACTATAGGAACATCGCTTTCAAAATGGCATGTCTTCTACTCAGAGCATTAGTGGTTGCATTTCCCATACCGGGCGTATAGGAAATGTCAAAGTTGTAGGAGGCTAGAAATTCCAAGTATTACTACTGACAAAGGCCGAGATCCTTCCGAAGAAGAGGTATTTCAACGATGTAGGGTCAGTGAACAAACCAAACCTCTTTCCTAGTAGATAGTGACTTCAAATCTCCAAAGTGAATACTGTCGCTGCTAACTCAAAATCATGAGTCAGATACTACCTCTCGTGTGGTTTCAATATCGACTAGCATATGCGACAACCTTACCCATCTACATCAATACGGCACCTAGTCCAGGACCATAGATATCTGTGTACACTGACAGCTGTTCATTCTAACTTGAAATGAGTAACACTGGTGTACTCGTCAACCTCTCTTTTAGACTTGCAAACGCGTGCTCTTACCTCGCGTCCCAAATGAAAGTCTAATCCTTTTTCGCCAAATGGGTTAATGGTGCTGCTACCTTAGAGAAGTATTTGATAAAATGTCCATAGTATCCCGCTAATCTAAGGAAACTCCTCATTTGTAGCACTCTTAGGTCTGTCCCAATCCTGGACTGCTGTAACCTTCGTAGGATCTACAACAATATCCTACTCTAAAAAAAATGCCCTAGGAATCCTACTTTCCTCCTTCGGAAGTGACACTTCAAAAACTTTACCATCAGTCGGTGTTTTCTCAACACCTCCGAAATAAACATCGAATGCATCCTTTGCTCCTCTTTCGTCCATGAGTAGATGAAGATATCATCAATGAGCACAAGCACGAACTTCCTCAACCGATCCCTTGAAACACAATCCATGAGACCAATAAAGTATGTCGGTGCATTGGTTAGCCCGAATGGCATAACTAACCACTCATAAAACCCAAACATCATAAGAAACGCTGTGATCGGCACACTCTCTCTGGCTACTCTCAGTTGATGAAACCCTATCCTAAGGTCTAATTAAAAGAACACCCTTACACCATAGTGCTGATCGAACGAGCCATCAATATGCGGGAGTGGATACTTGTTCGTTATCTCATTCAGTCCATGGTAATCAATACACAACCTCAAAGAGTAATCCTCCTTAGTGGTGAACACTACAAGTGCACCCCAATCAAATATGCTCCTATGAATGAACCCTCATCTCAGTAGGTTCCTGGTCCCTCGCTCACACCTCTAGTTCCCTCTTCTCTTTAGGCACCATATGCCTCAAAGGCATAACTACTGGTCTAGCATCTCTGACCAGATTAATACAGAACGCTATCTCCCTACGTGGTGGTAATCTGGTCACCTCATCGAATATATACGGATATTCTCTAGCTACAAGCACAAATGATGACTCATCCTGCAGGACCTTTAATGAATATAGAGAACTAACCACCACCTTATCTTATTGTGGGCAGCCTAACTCTAACTTCCGCCCATCCTTGATCCCAATCATCACCAATGGCCTATCACAGTCCACCATCGCTCTGTACCTCTTTAGCCAGTCCATTTCCAAAATAATATCAAACACAATGAAACCCAATACAAAGAAATCGCAAATAAACAAACATCCATGACTCTATAAGGCTAAGTTTAGACAACCCGTGCACAGGCTGGCTAAGCCCCTGATAGGGTTTGTCAGAATTTAAGGTTGGTTACCTTTCTCGGGTCCCAATCCTAGTCTATCTACCAAATCACTAGGTATGTAGAATATGAAGCCTTCGGTATCGAATAAACATGCATGAAACACCATAAATGGAAAGCATACCTAGACATCAATGCCCTTTCCCTTCTGTTTCGTCGATGGAGAACTCGATGAAATCAAAATGGCATTCGATGTATATGCTTTCATTGTCCATCCCTTCTTAACTAGTTCGAGACAGTCCTTCTGCACCGAGTATAGACTCTCGTGTCGTAAAGCCTTTTTAATTACCTTCTCAAAGCTCTTGTCAATGCAACCAATAAATCGCTACCTAAGGTGATTATTCAACTCCATGGTAAATTCTTCATCCTTTTTGAGTGGAGTATCAATGAAAGATGGATTGTACTTCAACAACATATCAAATTCGGCCACATACTCCAACATGGATAACTTGCATTGCTTTGAGTTAGCGATCCTCCTAAATGAAATCGACTTCTAAGTAGTTGTGATAAAATTTTCTTCGAAGCAAACTATGAATCGATCCTAAATTACCCGATCCTTGGGGTTGCTACTCTAAGGGTATTCCACCAGTTCATTGTTCATCCTTAGAGTTATCTACAGGCCAACCTATGTCTCATATTGTTGTCTAACTTTAAGTCTTCGAATATCCTATTGCAAGTACCCATCTAGTCTTTCACCTCAATAGCTGACTCCATTCCAAGGGATGGTCTACCTCCTAGACTCATGTAGTCTTTATACAGCTTGGCAAAGTCGACTCTTGGCATTTGCACTTGAGTACCATCTCAATAAACATGTTCTATAAATCAGGGTTAACAGTCCCCGATCCTTCCCCCTCCTTAACTCTAGAGATGGAGTTCCTAATAAGATT
Source organism: Allium fistulosum (assembly GCA_030737815.1). Taxonomy (NCBI): domain Eukaryota; kingdom Viridiplantae; phylum Streptophyta; class Magnoliopsida; order Asparagales; family Amaryllidaceae; genus Allium; species Allium fistulosum. Next base: position 96,836,265 of record CM060906.1, on the reverse strand, counting down.
TCTCATATGCCAGATTATTCCCAATCTATAATAAGAATGATCAGTCACTCATAGAGAGAAGCTGCATTAATGGTACTCTTGTACGCAATACGACTTATATATTGTATATATACTACTATATGGTTTTGAAAACCAAAATATATAAGAAGTATGCTCTCTTGTATACTCTTGATCCAGTCTAAGGTGATAACTCCTATCCTATTTCTATTGGATCGTGATATCAACTTAGGTTAACTAAAAAACCTATGCTCTATTACCAAATGTGATGACTGCCCTACACCTATGGCACCCAATATACTTGTATAGTGCATTATAACGGCCCCCAATCGATGTATGACGATTGTTGAGGTTGTAAAGTAAGTAAAACAGTCATAGAACCTTCCATATATCTCACAGCGCATCAAATAAAATACAATAATCATCATAGATATAAAACAAGCGAGATAGCAATAACTAAATGAACCACTATTAGACTACACAGGTTCACTAAGTTATACAATGTTGTAGTGGAGTTTATACAGTTGAATATAAACTCAAAATATAATTGTCTCTAAATAGAATACACAACAATTTCAAGACTACGGCAGTGTCGCACAGCGACATAAATGATGATGAGTCCAAATATAAGCATGAGAAAGCATCTCCTCATGCTCGTCCATCTGTATAGCTCCATGTATCGCCTACACCTACTATCTAATCTACTAATTTAAGAGTACCCAAGATAATAGAAAGCAAAGCATAAAACCTCGAGTCAGACAACAGTTTGGTGTGAGTGATAAAAAAATCTTAAAATACTATGAAAGCCAATATAGTATATGGTATATAGGGTATGGAGAGTCATACCTGACCTATCCTTGCATCCAAAGAGTTAGCATATAACAATCAATACATGCTACTCTATCATCATCATCATTATATGGGTGTACTACAATCTAAGTATAATGTCGGGTGTGTAGGTAACCCAGTCATAATGCATACCTCATGTGACAGCCCTAGCATGATAAGAAAACATGGCAGACATATCAAAACATAACATCCATTAAAAAATTCACACATCACTCGAGTGCGTTGGATATAAGATAACTCATATGGCACGATCATAAACCATAGACACAATCAAATCTCGGTTTTATGGTGCTCAATCCATGCCACTTCGTAAGATCAAGAAATAAACCCGTAGTCATAAGGTCTAGGGTAATCCACAGTCATAAGATCTGGAGACGGTTATAATCTAGGTAGGGTCCCTACATACCCTCTTTACACGAGCACACTGGAAACCTCCGAGTATCCATGATCTCTTTGCATAGTCATCGTAATGGAACACAATCATATTTCCATTCTACTCATCTCCATAGCAGACACAATCATAATCCCACTCATTTCCACGATAGATCACATCATCGTTCTACCCATAAGTTCCCCTCATCGAACTTATCCTTATGGTCATCATCACAATTCCCATTACTGAGTCGTCGTCGTCAGAAGTCGTAGAGCCATCATCACCAAGTCCCGAAGTCATCACATCGAAGTGTCACATCATCGCTCCACCATTGAAATCGCTCATTGTAGAGCGAATAACATCAAAACCAAAAGTCGGACGAACAAACAAACCACCACATCATGCTCCTCGAAGCCTCCTCATCATCCATGTCAAAGATTGGCCAAATCAACCATCATTAATAGTGATAGGTACCGACCACTCTATAGTGGTAAATACCGACCACTTTGGTCGTGCACTTAGCCAAAAATGGCTAAGTACAAACCAAGTGAAAATGTCCAGCATCCATCCTGAAGTCCAAAGCATATACCCAAGTCCATCATCTTCCACCTTTATTTCGATCGGCATGCATCCCAATACTCCTCTATATTTATCTCATTCATTCAAATTTCCATCATATGTGCATTCGATTGATATGAGAACTTTATCCATCATTCGAGTTCCTATAACTACAGTGCCCATCCATCGATGTTTTCAACCAGAAAATGCAAACAAACATATATACAACCAAACTAGCATACAAGCAACACTGCATATATAAAATAGGTACAACAGACATAATAACCCAGAATTTTATCGCTTTAATTTATGAATATTTAATTTCTTTTAAATATTCAATTTATGGTTTTTAATAATAAAATAACCCACTTTCAATTTTTAACTAATGTGGAAAAATTCATTTTTGAATTTTGTTTACATAAATAGGTAGTTCGATAAAAAAACAGAAAATATGACCGAAACTCGTTTTCGGATTTTCAACTCTTTATCGAATGACAAGTTATGGGAAGTTGTGATATATATCTATATACTTTAATTAACATTTAAATGTTTAAGATATCTTAGTTTGGAAAAATATAAATAAGTAAAAAGATAATAATAATTAATAAAATATATTTAAATTTAAGATTTGAATTTTAAATAGGATAAGATAGATTAGAAAAGGAATGATGGTTTGAGTGTGAAAACCAACTTAAATACATTAGATTAGCCTAATATCATACATATTATCAAAAAATGTACAAGATCATCCTAATAACCACCATGTTTTACATTGCTTGAAATTTGATATGAGGATTTCTTGAAATTCTTATGTTACTTGTAAAATTTGGTTAGCTTAGGATTTAAACAGTATATGGTTATAAAAGAAATCAAAGGCAACTTATTTTCTTGCCTTTTCATTATTTTCATTCCTCTGTACATCATATATTCACTGAAAAGAAAAAATGGTAGTAAATATAAAAATCAAAAATCAATTTGTACGCTCCACTAAAAAAAAGAAAAAATTGTATTGTGTTCCTTATAGTAAGATCTTCGTTTTTATGTCGGGTTTGTTAGGTTCGACTGTGATTTAGGAGCTCGGCTTATCCATGGCTGTAGGCAATGATAACTTGGGTTTTAGTTGGTGATCGTTTTGGTTGAAATTTGGGGTTTTGGAGGGATGCATTGGGTTCAGGGTGGCGAGGCGCACCTGATGATGAATTTTGGTGGAGATCGGTCCATGGATGAAATCGCAAGCTAACAGCGTCGTATGGGGTAGTGGTTGGTCGCATTTTGACTAGGGGTGTAAAGATCATGGCGATGGGTGCAGGTGGTGGTGCTCGCGATGGGGGACATGGTGGTGGGTTCGGGTTCGTCGTTGGTGGTCTGGGAGGTGTGTACACATGCACACAGTGCATGTTTTTTGGTTCTGGGTTTTGAATAATGGAGAAGGGAAGAAGAAGGAGGAGTTAGTGTAGAGGTCGAGTTGGGTTTGCTTGCTGGGCTAGGTCGAGTTTGTCATTGGTGGTCCGGGAGGTGTGTGCACATGCACACAGTACACGTTTTTTGGTTCCAGGTTTTGAATGATGGAGAAAGGAAGAAGAAGAAGGAGTTAGAGGGGGGGTGAGAAAGTTTGGAAATTTATATGTTTTAGATTAGTTAAATGTACGCGTTAACTTATAAATGTGATATTTTGCTCAAAATCCGATTGATACGTGGATTTTTGCATTGGACTCATATTGACAAGTACAACATCGTAATGTAATTGGTTGGCAGATTTGGGATGTTTAAAAATTATGACATATTGATAGGGACTAAATTTGATTACGTTATTTTAAATAATAACGTCGTTAAACTTATTTATACCTAAATGGGTGATATTTATTTGGCTAAATAAAATAGCATTAAGTTAAATTAAATTGAATAGATTATTATAGACATCTATTGAGCAGAATAAATCCTCATTCTGTGCTTGCTAAGTCAAAAGTTGATTAGTGTAATTAATTAATATCGAGTACATGGTGAATAAAGTATTGATTTTAATTGTTGAGTGTTTGAAGCTTGGTAGCCTGACCGTATTGAATATGATATTGACTTATGTTTGAAAGTTGAACCCCCTTGAGATATGAAAACAAATGGTAACTTATTTAAGTACCATTGTGGTAGCTAAGCCTCAACCCGAACAATATTTAAAGTTTATGAATTATCTTAATTGAAATTGTTTTAAAGTTAATTACTTTTTATTTAATAGTGTTTTAAAGGCTTAATTAATTATTTTATTTATGATATTTTAAGGAAACTTAGTTATTTAATTATATTATGAATGTTATTTTAAGTTAGTTAATTAGTTTAGTTTTGTTTGAAGTTAATTATTTATTTTATTAACGATGATTTAAAGTAAATTAATTAATTATTTATGGTGTTTAATATTTTTAATTTATTTGATAAAAGTGTTTAAAGATTAAGTATTTGATTTAAGGTAATGTTTTCGAATAAGAGTTTGGATTTTTATTTAAGTATTTCAAAGGGTATAATTGATTTGTAAAAGAGTTCATAAATAATAAAGTGATTTATAAAAGGGTTTATAAATATTTTTAAAAGAGTTTCAAAGAGGGTTAAAGGCTTTTTAATTTATAAACCAAGTTTCAAAGGTTATGATCCATATAGCGATAGTCGCTATAAATGCGAAATTTATCGTTTACATAAAATATAAGGGTTATCTATTTCGGATATTTGAAAATTCCCTTTGAAGGTGATTGCATAGGTTGTATAAGTATTTAAAAAAAGGATTTGGTTTAAAATGTATTTTAAAGGGATATTTGTTAGGATTTTTATAAAGGAATTGTATAAAAGGGTTTGTTTATAAAGGATTTTTAATAAAAGAAATTTATAAAGGGAGATTTAGTAAAGGGTTTTATAAAAGAAAAAAGATTTATAAAAGAAGTTTTATAAATTTATTTGGAGATTTTATAAAAGTATTTGTAAATATGAAATGAGCTTATAAGAAGGAAGTTTATAAAGGAATGGGATTTGTTTTGACTACTAATCCTTCTTAATTTATGGTGGTATGGAAAACATTCTTTCTAGACTTAACATCGAAGGATAGGTGAGTGGTTTATAATAAGAATGTTTTGAATGACGTTTGTTTAGTCCTTTTAAATAGGAGTTTGGGAAAAAGGGAATTCTTCCTTAAGTTTTGTTAATGTACTTATACCGTTGAGATAAGTACATAGTTATATTTTCTAAGTATTGAAAATTTAATGGTTTGTAATATACTTATACCAGTGAGATATGTATATGAATGTTTTCCAAGTATTGGAAGGAGTATAAGGGGGTTGTGAAAGTATTTTTTGAAAAGATATTTTGAATCAAAAATTTGGAAGATGATTCGATTAATAAAAGTTTTATTAATAGAGGCTTAGTGGATTCCACATAGAATTAAATCTATGCTTGATTGATGTTTATTTGGTAGTTAAATAATCGACTATCAAATCTTGACCAAAGTATAACTCTGAAAATATCTAGGAAAAACACCTGATTTATATGGCATAATCATCTTCGATGATGCTGTACTATTCGAATAAATCTCTTTCTCCTAGAACAGATGATGGGAAGATCGGTCCACTTAAATGGTTAAGGGGTGACCCCACTCCTATGTATTGACTGTACATTTCCAAAAGAACCGGGGCTGAGTTTACCAAAAACTAGCGAATGATGGTTAGAAGAGAGCGGGATCAGATAAGTATGAATTATCTAAAAACTACTTCAATCCAACTAAAGCGTCATATTGAAGACATTTTAAAGATAATGGAATCAAAGACGGAGTTCTTTGAAGTGCAAGAGCCGCATGCTACTAATTATGAGGGTGATTCCAAAATGGATGTGGTAGAAATAGTGCCTTTGGTTTGTTCATATTCCGAACAACTTGTATGGACAAATACTAGCATTGCATTGCACCTAGAAGGCAGTGTTAGCATCCCAAGTAATTCTTGCTAAGAAAGAAAATGGTAATCGTAACCTCACAAGTTTCACAACCTCATAATTACAAAATCAGGGGATATGCAATAGAGCTATGTAGTTTGCTACCATTAGAAGCATCATTCCTTGATATAGGGTTGATATTTATCGTTTTGGTATGCACGCAAGAGTGGGTCCGTGGCTGGTGCACATTGTTTTGGAGCTTTGGTCCAAGGAATGGTGTAATTTTGCCTGTCATGTTAAAGGGGCAGCCGACTCTATGTAGTTGGGATGCAAGAAGTTCTTGTTGACCTCAGTACATTTTGTTTAGAGATGTACTGTGACAGGCGGTACCCTAGTAGCCCAGTCATTGATGGAAATCCAATCTCCAATAAGTGCTCCCTACGGATTTAGTCGTATACCTATTATGTTGGAAATTAATTAATGTAACAACTTTGGCTATGATTAATATTTATTTTGTCTAGAGAATATTATAATATCACACAAGATTTTCTATAGAAATGTTTCGATTATCGTAAGGTAAAAACCCGTCCATGTTCATGTGCGACGAGGTCTTATGAGATACCTTTACTTTCAAAGGTTTTATAACATCAAGTAATCCATTTGATGTGTTTCTCATGCTGGTTTTACCTGACTGATCATGGCATTAATTTTCTTATAATGCTCGGATCAGCCCGAGCATATTTTCTAGATTTAGCTGGACAAGCTTTTAGGAGACGAGCAGTGCCTCCAAAACATACTCCCATATTTTGCTGTTATTTCCCCCTGTTTGTTCTTATTGCATTTATCTACAATTGTAAGGGCAAATTGTTATAACTACCCAGGGTTGCTGATAGGATGATTGTACTCTGATTGATGTATGTATATCAAAGACCAAATTTTCTTTTGTAAAGATCATTTGTATATTATATGTTACTCATCACATTTTCTAAGATTCTGTTCTAAATTTTCTTTCTTTCACCCCAATGATCTGTCTTTCCAATGCTTGGATGTTCGACAAGTGAATACCATGGATGTATTAGTGTAGACTTCTGGGAATCGAAAAGGTAGGTCGTTACAACATCTATATCAACCAATTTGGGATTCATATAAAAAATGGCCTAAATCTAGCAATTTTCAGAAAATGATACATCCATACTAATATATGTGATATCTGATTTAAAAACATTTTAAAATACTTTAAAATTCTTTTATAAAATCAGGTGTGGTTTTAAATACATTAAAATCACATTTTAAAGTTGGAAATCATTCCAAAACGTCGCTTTTATACTATACTAAAAATCATAAAATGGTGAGAGATAATATCACTCACCTAAACAAAAGTTGCCAATCCTATGCCAAGTCATAGAGGAATCCAATACGACTGCAACGCAAGAAACCACGTTCAAATCGGACCCCGTATGAAAAAAATATGGATGGTATAAGAAATTGATTATATATAAATAACTAAATTAATTAATCAAATCTTAATGACCTTACTTAATTTAATTAACGAGATTCATAATTACTTCTCTCTTCTATAGCCACTCACGTTTCTTGTTGCTTGCCATGTCACATAATTCATGCCTTTCTCCCTATAGCCTTCAACAACAACTCATGCACGCAAGCCTTATTAATGCATATAGCCTAACACCACTCCTATCCAACTGTCGTATGCCTCTTGCTCTATCACCGCACTGCCTAGCTCTACCAGCCCCTGCCACCAGCTCCTCACAGGGCTTGCTCCTTTCTCTTATTTTTCTTTCTTTTTTTGTCTTCTACCTTTTATGTGCATGCCACCACCCTCCACCAAAAGTCACCACACTTCGTTGCCTCCACTCCAGCCACTGTTTTCAGCCTTCCTCGACCACTACGACGACTTGCAATGCCCAAAAACATGGTCACACCTACTTTCCCTTCAAAATTATCCAAGCTTGCCACCGCCACTGCATTCACTTTCAACTCAGGCGATCTACGTCATCCCTTTGTCCAGACAAACAAATCCACATCATCCAAACCCATTTCAGTTCTCCCCAAAAATCACCTCTTTGCCAAATTCACCGTTTTAAACCACTATAGTCAGAGCTGGGTCAAATCGAGACCATGATTGTGTACCTATCGGAAAATAGAGAGACCTGATTTTTATTTTGCTCAAAATAGTGTTCATTTGATCGAGAAAGAGGAGAAGAAAAATGAATATGGGAGGGGGGTTTCATGAGGAAGAGAAGAGAATGTGGATTTTGAGGAGATAATATGCGGGCAGAGTAAAAGAGTTATAGTTATAGAGTAGTGAGTAGGGTTAGGAATTGTGTGCACCACATTTTCTTTTATTTTCAAAATTGTAACGCACGTTTTATGGTCGTACGACTTCTAGGAATGTTGGATTGTGATGGTTCTTTAACGGTGTGAATCATTGTATTTTTCCTATTCTAACGATACAAATTTCGTCAGAATTCGAGACTGTGCCCCGAGACACTATTTTTAGGTGTTTTTAAGTCATACATGCTGCCGGAATGTTCGATCTTGAAAATTCTTCGACTGGGCGGCCCGTACACTTTTTTTTGACCTAGGGACGTTTTCCGTTTGTCCTTATTTTCTAGTGCATATCGGTGCATGTATATCAGTGTGATACGTATAACTAAAGAAAATTCCGGAAATATAAATTAGGGTCAAAATCATCCAATAAAATTACTAATGGTCAAAAATGTGACTACTCAACATTACATAAAGTTATATCCAATTATGACCCAATATGGATTTAAAAATAATATTTTACGATCCTTCGATAATTAAATTATAGGTCGTTGCATCTAATTTGTTGTAAGATTGAATTTCAAAGCAACTAATAGTGAGGCTAAGAACAAGGCCATCCTGTTCGTCCTTTGGATGGCAAAAGAACTCAAAATTGAAGAAATCCAAGTATATAATGACTCCTCACTTTTCGTCAATCAAATTAATGAGTGGCTTCAAGTAAAGAGCAAAACACTATCCCTATATAGCTTGAGATCCAATAAACTCATTAGTACTCTCTAATTTCAAGCTAGAATAGAAACCTATAAAGAAGAATGTTAATGCCGACCAATTGGCCAAAGTGGCAAGTAATCCAGAGGAGAATAACCCTTGTGTCCTGCAGGAAATCAGGAGCGCCCCGTGCTCTGAATAGAGAGCGACCACCATGGAGATGATGACCCTAATCCTGAATTTTTTGGTGAGGGCAAACTGCCTATAAATGCAAAAAAGTAAGGAAAATCCTCTACCAGTAACCTAGCTACATAGTCTTGAACGCCAAGCTATACCGGAGAGGTTACTCTACCTCGTTCCAACATTACATCACTCAAGTAGTACTCATTCAAGTCCTTGAAGAATAACACGAGGGATTATGTGCAGACCATGTAGGAGGGCAATGCCTTGCCAAGAAGACTACTCGAAACGGGTATCACTGGCCAACCATGATCCAAAACCTAATGTATCATGTCAAAAAGTGCGACATTGCCAATAGTTCGCTAATATACCTAGAGTTTCCCCCAACTTATTGACTCCAATGACTTCTCCATGGTCATTAGATGCATAGGGAATTGGCATAATTGGGAAGCTTTCGAATGTGAAGGGAGGATACAATCATGTGATAGTCACCATTGACTACTTTACCAAATGGGTCGAGGCAGAGCCCCTTACTCGGGTCACCGTACCCAAGGTACTCAACTTAGTTATCAAGAACATCGTTTGCCGCTTTAGTCTACTAAAGACAATCATCACGAATAGTGACGCCTGGTTTAGAAGTGGTTAGTGTTGGGTCCGGCCGGATTTTAAAGTGGAAAAAATAGGTAAATTTTTATATTAAAAAAATCTCTATTTGGATCTTAGTGGGCGTATATAATCTATTAACTAAAATTAGATCTAATCTATTTGTTAAAATAAAATCATATTTTATTCTAAAATATTTCATATTTATTTAATTAATCATATTAATTAAATTTATTTAATATTTATTTTGAATATATCTAATATATTCCAACACTAACATGATAATAGAGTAATAAATAAGGATGTGTATAACTATATATATACATATAAATGTTGCAGTTTATAACTATTATGTATACATATATATTATCCGTACATATTCACATGCATATTAGGAATATAAATGCCTAAGAACATACATATGTTTGAATGTGCTATAATTTATGTATATAATTTGTATACTGATATTAATTGTACCATATATATACGTGTGTATGTAATAGATATATATATATATATATATATATCCATGTTTTTTAATATTAATTTTGTGTAAATCATTAAGAGAGATAACTCTCATGAAATTGCCTTTTAAATGCCAAATCAAATAATCTTCAAATCTCATTTGGGCCTATAATATATCTAAGTTGTGTATATTCCGTATGTGTATTATATATTAAATCCACATATACATTTGTATAAAAATGACATATTTAAATCATAGCCAAAATAAAGGATTGTTTATACATACAAGGTAACTAAAATTAAGTAAACTAAGTTTGTATTTAAATCTAATTTTACATCAAAAGCCAAGTGGATTGGTTTAACCTTTAGATACATCGGTTTGGAAATAGGATCATATATCCATGGATTTCATTGATGGATTGCCAAGGTCGAATAAGAGAAATGATAATATTTGGGTATAGTGGATAGACTGACTAAGAGTGCACATTTCATTCCCGTTAAGTCGACAAGGATAGCACCCGTATTGGCTAAGTTATTTATGAAGAATATTGTTAGACTACATAGGATTTATGTTAGTATAGTCAGTGACATAGATAATTTATTCACTAGTGAATTCTGGAAGAGCCTACAAGAGGTATTAGGTATCAAGCTTAAGATGAGTACTGCATATCATCCACTGATGGATGGACAAATGAAAAGAGTTAACAAATCCTTGGAAGATTTGTTAAGAGCTTGTGTGCTAGATTTTGGAGGATCATAGGAAGATCATCTATACTTAGTCAAATTTTCCTATAACAATAGTTATTAAACTAGTATAGGAATGACACCTTTTGAAGCTTTATATAGAAGGTCGGGTAAATCACTTGTATATTGGTTAGAGACCGAAGATAGATTAGTTCTTGGTTCAGACTTAGTAAGAGAAGAAGAGAAGCAACAGAAAAGATTGAGTTAATCCGAGCAAGATGAAGGAAGCTCAGTCTAGGCAGAAGATTTGTGCAGATACGAGATGGAAAGACTTAGAATTATAAGTTGGAGATCATGTTTTCCTTAAAGTATCACCAATGAAGGGTGTAGTAATACTCCGAAAGTCGGAAAAATTGGCACCAAGATTTGTTGGACCATATCCTATTATAGATAGGATCGGGACATTCACTTATAGGATAGGGTTACCAAGCAGTTTGGTAGGAGTCCCCAATGTTTTTCATATTTCTCATCTCAGGAAGTGTGTTCGTGATCTAGAGACTACTAGCACTCCGACTGTACTGGAAGACTTAGTGGTAGAATCATATATGACTATTATTAAGCAACCAGTTCGTATTGTGGCTAGAGATGAGAAGAAGCTAAGGAAGAAAACAGTCAGACTAGTAAAGGTCCAATGGAGCGACGATGAGAGAGACTGTACCTAGGAGACAGAGGATTAGATTAGAAACACTTATCCTGATTTTTTCTAATGGTAAGTTTTATCTCCGTGTTATATGTTTGTTATGCACCTTATCGTAATTTCGAGGACGAAATTCTTTAAGGAGGTGAGTCTGTAACACCCCTAATTTTGATTAACATTATTTATTAGATAAATTGAATAAAATAATGTAAGAGAATAAGGAGATTGAGATTTGATAATTGTAATATGGGTCGAGCCTTTATTAATGAACTAATAAGATTTGTTAAAGAACGAGGATTTATGAGAAGGGAAAAATAGAAAAAGGCTACATTTCCTTAGCATGCACCCTTCCATTCTCATTTCCTCCCTTACATCATTCATACAAATTAAAAGAGAATCAAGGTCAGCCATTGTTAGAGAACTAAGAGGAAGAAAAGCTAGGAAATTGAAAAGAAAGCTTAAGGAAACCAAATCATCACTCAAATCTCAAGTCTCATTATCTAATCAAGGTGAATAATAGTTATCCATATCACTAATTGCATGTTCATTTTGGTTTCGTGATCAAACCCGAACCTTACGTTGTTGTTATGTCATGTTTTGAATGATTGGTTGATTATATGCTTGAATGATGAATTATTGGATTTATTAAAATTATTTAATATGTTTTAAGAGTGAAAACCTAGTTTATGACATCCATTTGACTTGAAATTTTGATATGATGTTCGAAATGTTATTTTCAAAGTGGGTTTTTAATTTCATAATATTTCAATAAAGTATGAATATTTCGTGAATTTTCTAAGTGAGGTTATGGATTTATTTTGTGTTTTAATTATTAAAAATAATTAAATAAAATTTTTGGCTTCGAAATTCTTATATGTTAAAAGATATGATAAATCTGACATATTGATGACTGCAGCATTAATAGCGCTTATTTTCGAGCCTCGGAATGTGGGACGGTACATCACCTTACTAGATCTAGCCCTTTATAATACCTTGATTTGTGAACTGCTTCCTTGACTCCTTAAATCATCACCTGATCTTGCTAGAATCAAATGAACCATATTGATTTTATTTTGTTTGATTTGGTTTTGAACAGAACAATTTTCATTCATGAGAGGATGTAGGAGCCGTCTAAGGATGAGATAGGAAAAAGAAAAAGAAAATTAAAGAATGAAATGAATTAGAGGATTTTTTAAGGAGAGAACAAATACATTTCCCATTCTTTCTTTAAAACTTCCACTTTTAATTTCCAATTAATTCTCCATTAGATCTCATCCAAATCCCTTCCTCTCTCCTTAATATGATCTGCCAAATCTTTGCCTCATATGGATTAGTATTTCCTAAAATCAGTTCTGTATTTAACAATATTTAAAAATCATTTAATATATATCGATCATTATCAATACGTTCATACATAACTTTTATATATACAACCAAATAATTACTAAAAACACCCAAAACATTAGATAAATTAATAATTAATGTTTCTTAAATAATAATTAATTTAATTAAATTATAATACTTTATAAACTAATTAAATCATATGGTTTTTTTGGAGAATTCACAAATGCTATGTGGTTTAGATGTGTGAATTCAGTTAGTGGTTAATATTGAACAATTCAAATATTAACGTTCAAATGTCACCTTAGCTAGTGGTGTGATAGTTTTTCCAAATTCATCACTTATAGATCATTCCAGTAAAATAAAATTTTATATTATCTTAAGCGTTACCGATTGTGACAATAGTTTACACATGTTCTCTTCCCCAACACCATATCACATTAGGATGTATAGAATTTTATATTGATCAAAACTCCAATATCATCCACATTCAACTTGATTGGTCCATAAATAAAGTCCTTAGTTCGATAATTACATTTATCATTAACCACTTTACTCTGACTAGATATTTTGACTTTGAGTTGACTACAGTTAACCGTGATACTAACCTCATACAATTGAGGAGGTGAATTCTCTATTGAATATTGTTTCACTTCCAATGCTTTAATTAAAACCCAACTACAGTCGCTTGATGGGTCACTATGCCATGATTTAACTATGATCAAAGTGGAGTATTCTCAATGAAGTTCCACTGTATTCTCAAGTCGAGTGAACTGTGTAACATCATCACATTGGGAATTTCTATTTAACCTAGTTGTTATTATCCAACATGAAACTCTCAAACGAGTCATTCCATAGTTATCAAATAACTATGAGTACATAACCCACTGTACCCCTACCAACCTTGAGTAATACACTGTCCAAAATTTGTAGAGTGTTACGTACACTGGTCTCAATGGATGTATCAGTATTCTTTCTTGAAACATCTTGAATAGGAATAAAAAAAAAATATTATTTTATTTTGTGATTAATTTCTCACGATTGCAACAGCTTGTGACTACAATCACATGACATTTTATTAAAATATTTTCTTACTAATAAACTTTAAATTAATAATTATATCACAACAAAACAAGGGGTATAATAGAAATCAAATACCTTTATTTAGAACAAGAATACGTAGTTAGATATATGTAACAAATTACATAATTGCTCCTAGGGCATACTACTAACTATTTGAATATCCCACTTGCACTTGAAGTCAATATGAAATCATAATCCCATTTCTCTGATCAGTTCAAAACTGATCGAGCTAGTCCCTTATTAAATAGATTGGCTATATTGTTTACTATATACTCTATTTGCTAACATATCTCTATCATAGATAAACTGCCTTCATCATGTGGAACTTTCAAGGTATGTGTCTAGATATCCTGTGAGTCTTAGTTTATTTCATGATCTGTATCGCGATATTATTTTTAGAAAAAATGTCATGCGATCCTCAATATTTAGAATCACCTCTAGCTCGGTTTTTATTGCGGCATTATTCAAGGCAATTTTCTTGGCCTTTCAGTGGAATTAGCAGCTACCTCTTGTTTGGAATATTTCCAACTTAAAGATGCTTATCTAAGATTGAACATGAATTTAGGATGACATATTTTATTCGATATAACTTATGAAGTTCGAATTCCAACACTCCTTCATAAGGAGTTCATTATTCAATTAAGGAATTTCTTTGTCAACTTCAAAATATTTAATTCAGAATTGTTTGGGCTAGAAATAGGCTTGATCAACCTAGTATTAGCCCATTAGAAATATGCAAGATCCATGTGAAGTAGGCATGCCTATGACCCCAGTCCATAATAAAAGCGGTCATGTTCATATCGAAAATATAAGTTCATAAAATCATGTGCGAGTCATAGGCAAGTCATAACCACATGTCTTTATTCACTTGTAATAGGCTATGCAAAATTGATTGTACAAGTCATTTGTAAAAAGGGTTACAAAAGTACAATAGGCTCTAAAATCCTCAAATTGATCTAGGGTTACAAACTTTAAAAATGTAAGAGGGAAAAGAGAATGAATCGCCCCTTTTACAATGCCACGGGACTGTATTTATAGGAGTTGGAGTTGGCGGCATGGCTGCCACATGGCACTTAGAATCCCTGACCTTCGACATCATCAATTGCTTCATTGGTGTTTGACATCTTATTCGAAATGGATGATTTATGATAACCTTTGAAGGCTTATGATTTACAATTTCAATGAGGGTGGGTGATTTACAATGTCAATGCCGTATTGCAGCTATTTGATATTCCTACCATCCTGATGATATGCAACATCCACCTTTTATTGGTGGTTTATGATATTTCTTCATGTTACCGATATTCAATATCCATTGTTATAGTGATGAAGCATGGCATCCCACCCAAATTTTTATGACATCAATCCTTTATACCAATGATATATAACCTTCCGACTTTATTGATAAGCGATATTCTCGATGAACTTTGATATCCATGTTGTATTGATGACTTACGACATCCATCAAACCTGGGAGACTCACACTATCCTTCTCTTCACGGTTAATATTCGATATCCTCTTCTATATATTGTTAATTTATGACATCGTTGTTAACTGTAGGAATTTGATATCCTTCCCTTTTCATGCTGCTTGTATATGCTTTATAATAGTTGCTATTTTAAAGGCTTCGACATCCAATCCATGACTGTCTTCCAGTTCTTTTCAACATCTGGATTTCGTCATGCTTTATTCATACTTTCGATATCACTGTTTGGGATAACATTTTCCCCTAGTATAGAGAAAACGTTGACTTTTCAAATCGACTCTTCAATATTGGTGCTTACCGCCTTAATTTGTATATTGCTACCTAATTATATTCTATTTTAATCTGGGCCATTCGTTCAAATTTAAATCAAGGGCTCTTACTTTCCCTCTTTTCTGCTATAAATACTCGTATTCTTCCTTATCTCTTTTACCTGCAATAATAAACTTAAGACAAAGTTTTTAATTTTCAAACTTACTAAAATAATTTCAATTTTTTGGGCATTCAAGTTTAACTCAAGGTACGATTTTTGCTTTTAATTAATTAAATCGACAAATTAAATTAAGAATTTCCGATTTTGAGTTAAAGCTAGGGTTTAATTTGGGTGTTTTCAATATTGAAGTGATTTTAAGGTTTATTAACCGGGTACAATCACTGATATGTTATGTTTATAGATGAACTTAACTTTCAAATTAGTATATTGTTTGTGGGGGGTTCATGGATTGATTAAGGCTTGTCGACATCAACTTAAAAATCTAGGGCTTTCTAGTTTAACTTAACAATGGGTTATGTGTGAGTAATCCGAAGCCCGCTTCATGACTGATCAACTTGTTTGATTTTAGAGTTATTGCCTTATGGAATCAAATATTTAACCTGATGTTTGACATCAAAAATTGATCTTCCCTTTAATCATTATTTCGGCAACTAGTTCAAAGCTTGAAAACGAAATTCCTATAATGTCGGCCACCAATTAGGAGTGTGATAACTATCCAGGAATTCAACATACATCTTTAAGGGTTTTCGTATAGATTGGATAACTCTTATAATGAGTTGTTATCCCTGTTCGATAACTACTGAAAGTGTTGATAATTCAATATTCTTGTTCAAATCTTATATGACATCACTAGTTTTGTACGTATTTATCGTATATCAGACTTATAAATTATTTGCATATTTGGTATCTTTATGAGTTTAACAATTGGTTAGAACATTTCTGAACTATTCCAATATTATTTATCAATTTTTATTATCTCCCTATTCGATATCAGATCATTGTTTCGATATCCCATTTAGGACGGTGTTAGCATGATATTTAAATTAGACCTTTTGACCAGCTAAGAACTTATCATCTCACTATGGATTTAATAATTGTTTATATATCCTTAATTGATCATAAATTTCCAAATATTTCATAAATTCGACATGAACTACTTTTGGGTTACTGACTTATCGCAAAGGTAATAGCTAACTATGAGCTTTAATACCTTAATATTAGGACTTGGGTAATTTGCAATCAATTAATTGCCATTTGCTTAGGCATTTGATTTTCTATTTGGTATTTATGAGCATTCTAAACTTTGTAAGACATGTAGCACTTCCCTAACTTTATATGATATCACTTGGTAGCAAATGGGAAGCAAGAAATCGAGTAAGAGCTCCAAACCATCTTCTTCTGCAAAGAAAGGAGACTTCCGACTCAACCAATCTTACATTACTACTCAAGAGGAAGTAGATATGATTCTTTAGCAATTTGGGAATACAAACATAAAGGCCATGCTTGTCGATCTCTGGCAGGATAGACAACCCTCCAGGGGGGTTCTTTACCTTTACTCCTATCCATATCTGGCATTAATGCAATTCCTGGAACATTTGAACATTGCTCTGATTCAGCTGACCCTCAGTTCATACAGTTACCTGAGCTTCCTAGAAGTCCTTGCTAGGGAGGCTAAACACCCTTCTCGGAGCGTTGAGACTCTTTATATATTGCCTAATCCTATAAGGATTAGCAAACAACTAGATAGTTCGTTCTACCATCTCTATCTTTTCCCGAAAAGCTTAATTACTTATCCCATTAACAAGATAGAGGAATGAGAGAACCAATTTTTCTACATCAAATGCTACTTCTCTAAGATCAGTGGAACCTTATGTGTAATCAGTAAGCTTCTGTTTTCTATAGTTTATGTTATATTTGTCATCCTCTTACGACGGGTGATTTCTTTCATACTCCACTCCCAAACAAATTAGCTCTTCCATCAACGATACCATTAAGTCCCTAATTTTGGCGTCTAAGAGTATGGGTGATAGGCTTACACTCTTGATGGGGACGAATCTCCGTAATTATTCTTTGATTCAGGATCATCACAAGATACTAGGAGAACCCCCAATGGTAAAGAAGAATGCCTAAAGGAAATGATCATTGGTCGGTAATCAGAAGGCTTTCTCTATCTCCTATCATGTACAACTTAAATCTCTTGGTAAGTTTTCATTACAACTTAAATGGAATTTCTTATGTTATATCTCATAAACTTCTATTTTTGGTTTAGGCTCTTCTACACTCATTATTGCATCCAAGGAGAAGAAAGCCAGAGATCATGCTCCTGGCTTAACTAAGCCAACTAAACCCACTCCCATTAAGAAATCCATTGCTAAGGTAGTTGGTGAGCCAAAAAGGAAAATGAGCACTAGTGCTTTAGTTGATATTTCAGTTCTTCCCTTGAGTAAAAAGCTTAAGCTCGAGTATGATCAAACTTTTATTTTTATTGCCGAGGAATCACATGTAAATATTGATTTGGGGGCTCAAAATCTTGATGTAATAAATTTAGGCTCTCCCAGACATAAGACTCAAAAGCGAACCGAGGAGACTTATACTCCCAATTCCTTCCTTAATATTTCCCTTCCTACTTCCACAACGGCTATCTGTCACTTGTATGATGAGCTTGATAAGTCTCCTCTTCCAAATGATCCTCTTCCTTCAATGGCTCAAGCTCAAACTGATGATTTTCTTCATTTGGTTGTTCAATCTCCTACTTTGGCCTCTCTCATGCCATCGCGGCCTTTGATTTACCCAAAGGATCTTTTTAACGTTATTTTTCAATAGCTTCTGCTGGTATGCATCTCTTTCTAGTTGGTTAATTTAGACTTTCAGCTTTGTATGTCCTGATTTAGCTTATGTCCGTTGTATGTTTCAGGCGACCAAGCACTTATTCTTCCTCCAACAGACCTCTCGGGTGCCTTCTGGTGAAGTCGCTGAGTTGAAGGAGTAAGTTTCTTTGCTCATGAATAGTATAATTGATATTACTGCAGCAAGACATGAAGCCATTACTAAGAAAAAGAAACTTGCTTCCTTCCTTGATGAGTAGAAAAAGGCTAAACAATTACTGGAGGAGGAAGTGGAAATGCTAAAAGCAGATCTTGGAAAGGCCAACAAAGAGAAAACTAAAATGGCCGGTAAAGTGAAGTCTTTGAAAGACAAGGTGGAAATTAAGGACACCGCTCTGGTTTATTCCAACAACATTGCAAAAGATGCTAAGGAGAAAGTTTCCTTTTTTCTTAACCAGGCTCTCATTACCATTACAGAAAAGTTCTATGAAGATGCTCTCCTTATAGCATATGGTGATAATATCAACAAATGTCCAGATTTGGATTTTCCTTCTCTTCCTCAACTAAATGATAAATTTAAAAGGAAATTTGACCTTATTTTGGAGAGAGCTCAGCGATCAATTCAGGAGGAATTCCTTAAAGAAGAGGCTATCGACCCCAAGAAGTTACTGTCCTTTGATGACCTCCCGCTTAAAGGGGATAAAGACATTGATAGAGGGGAAGATGATGATAATGATGATAACGATGATGACGACAATGCCGATGATACTGATGACGATGCTCATGGTGAAGATGGGGGTGATAAGGGTTCGGATGGATCAAGGGATGGTGGTGGATCAGGCGGTCACAACTTAGACTCGTCTGCTCATGATGCAGATCTTTTTGATTTTCCTGATCCTCAAAATACTTTGCAAGAAAATATTTCCCCAAAAGATGCCACTCCTCCTAGTCAACATTTGAAGGAGAAGGCTCAAGTCCCAGCCCTTCAGGTTCTAATTGCGCAGGTATGGAGTTCATTATTTAAATATTTAATCCTATCTATGGCCTTTAGTTAATTAATTTATCACTTTAGCTAAGGAAAATATCCAAATATTATTATGAAACTCTTTATGGAAAGAGCGAAACAGAGGTGCATCAGTTGAATAGGGAGATAAAAAGGCTAGTCAAATAATTAAAAACTTCAAGGAGAAATGAGCCGCTTGACTCTTAAAAGGATCTCGTCTTCATAGAGAAATAATTTTAAGAGAAAATGCAAAGTTGACCACACTCTTTTGGATGCTTATTGAGGATAGAGATATTTTAGTATAGTTTCTTTATAAAGTTTATTCCAGAAATGTACTTACTGATTTTTCATTCTTAGGGAATAGAGAGGTAGGTTGATTAGACATCTCCATTTCAATGAGCTTGGGTCTGATCCTCATCCCGGGGTATGTTGGAATCTTCCTAAAGTAGCGACCATTCCCCTTACCATAAACAGTCTTCCTACTAAGAAAGTTAAATTTAACAAGGGGAGATTTATTTCTTAATTTACAATAGATCAATATCGTATGAACCTAAGTGACTTTGTTATTAATATATAAATCAAATAGTTTTATGAATTTTGATGCTTTCCATTTCTAATTTCTTTGTAACTTAGCTTGTTTCTCATAAATCATACAGATTAGGGGGTCGTCGGATAGTCCTATTTCTAAAGAACTCTTAAGTAAATTTATCAAACTAAAAAAGGATTTTAAAGAGAAATCGTTAATTCTCTAAAACTCTCGACTTGCAAAATATTGTTCCCTTAGAGACCTCCAAGAAATTTACACAAGGCTTCCACACTTTTTCTTTAATATCCTAGGAGATGAAAAGGATAACTTGCTTCACGAGAAACGAACCAACCATGCTAAATAGTTATGCGGTGAGATCAGCCCCTTGGCTGGAGGATGGGACTACCATCAGTTCCCTCTAGTTAATACCCCTCCAAGGTTTAATGTTCCTTTTGACTCTACCCTCTCTTTGTATGCAAGGTCTTTTTAAAAAGGCTCAAACTGTTGTTTGTAACCTTTGAGTGTTAAATGCTTAAAACTTATATTGTTGATGTAATTTTGAATTTGTTCATGCTTGTAACTCTTTTTTGTTGTTAATAAAGAAAACATTTCCTTTGTATTGATCTCTTTTTACTCATTTTTATTTAGGAAAAATAATTAACGCTTACACTTCGCAGTCCAAATCTCCTTTCTCGACTTGATAATATCACAGCAGAGATAAAGTCAGTCATCGAGGAATAACATTCTTTTCAGGATGCTTCAACTTTATTGTTTCCAAACAATCCGGATGCACATAATTGGTATAAGAAATATTACTAACCGAAATCTATATTAAGTGGTATGAAGGAGATGGTTTCCATTTAGAGGGAAAATATTAAGGAAAATGGCAGAGGAATCCAAGATTTAAAGAAGAAAATGGATGTGATCGGCCAATCGGGGCTTTTGGTTCAAAGAACGAAAGCTGATGAAGAAATTGCCCTACATTGTCAAAAGACAATAGATCTTGAGGTAAACTTATTGAAAAGCCAAGCATTCTGTCAATCCTTAGAGCTTATTATGAGCGAAGGCGAGTCAATCCTACCTATTTGTACTCCATTGATTGGCAAAGAAAAGTTTTATGCTTTGCTAAACCCACCTTCGAGTCTAGATGATAACAAAATTGTTTGATGGAGTCAAAGGGTTAGATATGAATGCATGCAATTTTTGAACAAACAATAGGACGATAAAGTTTCTCTATATCTTAATAATTATCAGAGCCAGGTAGAGAAACTTGAGCATGAAAAATATGCTTTTAAACAGGAGACTAAGGGATTAAAGAGTAAAATTTAGACTCTTAAGGGAGCCAATAAGGCGCTCAGCCATGCATTGGAAATTCAAGTTGATTTTATTGACGATGCAAATAACATTCCCAAGAAAGAAAAAAGCTTAAGAAACTTTTAGATACAGCAATTCATCACATTATTGAACCTTCTTTGGTCACTGAAACTTTGAAAGGGGAGATGCAGAAATTTAATGCTTGATGGAAAATCACTTATAAGTTTTTGGGCAGATTTCCCATTTGGCTACTTGTAATTCTTGTATATAACATGTAAAATAAATAAGTTTGTACCTAGACGATTGCTACCTTGAATGAACTCGGCATTTTTCTTTTTCAGCTTGTTGAATTGTCTGAGATATACAACTTGTTTACTTGAGATTCAATTTTGATGAAATATGATATGTAGACCTTGATTGAGTAATGGTTTGCCTTCATAATACAACCCTATCATAAAAACCTAAAATCTATTTTGATCAAAAGATTTGTAACTTATTTGGTAGGAAGAACTCTTCCTCTAGTTAACTGGAAATTAGTAATTTTTCTAATAACAAAGATTCTTGTTATTAGAAAAATTTTGAACTCCATTTTAGGAGAATTTAACTTCTTCCTTGAAATTTATTCGTTTGATAATAATTCTGAAATCGAAGACTAGGAATCCATCTGGCATTTAACTTGAATAGAATACCATAAAACCATCTGGTAATTATTTGATAATAACTTAAATGGAAGACTAGAATTTTGAGTAATAATAGAGATTCGCTTTATTTGATAATCTGAAATTTAAATTTTCACTTTCGCGTGATAAATAGCTTTTGATCCTTCCTTTGAAGGTTGCCCTAAATTTGACTTAGTATGGAACTAAATGTGTTTGATAGAACTTCCTCTAGAATATTGTTTTTGCATTTGAATGATCTTTCTCTAGAAGGCTGCGTCAATCCTTCTTTAGGATTGAGTTTAATTTGCTTTTGAATTTGATCTTCCTCTATAAGATTGCCTCTTACTACTCTTTGGTTAGTGATTTAGGATTTGATTGATTTCTTTATCACCAGCTTAGGTAATGATCTCAACTTGGATCGAACCCCTTATCGCTCTCTCAGGTGATGTTTTAGGTTTTGGTCGGTGTTGATTAGCCATGTTGAGCGGAACCAAAATCTTATCCGTCCTCCCTCTAGGAGGCACTCCGGTTAGGCCTTATAGATGGGATTAAAGGCTGGTTCGGTGTTTTGGCCAGGCCATCTTAGGTAGGACCAAAGGCTTACTCCACTCTTTCTCTAAGAGGCGCTTCAGACATGCCTTACAGACGGGACTAAAGGTTGGTCGGTGCTCAAGCCAGACCATCTTAGGTGGGACATAAGGCTTACTTCATCCTCCCTCTAGGGGGTGCTCTAGCCAGGTCACGTAGGTGGGACCAAAGGCTTGTAGTGAGCTGACTAGGCCTTATAAGCAGGACCAGAGGCTTACTCTGACCTCCCTCTAGGAGGTGCTTTGATCAGGCCCTTGTGGTGGGATTAAAGGCTTTATTTCGCCCCTTACTACCATTTTAGGTAGCGATTTAGGCTTTTTCTTTTGTTTTATGAATTCTTTCCATCAAGAATATCACTTCATTCAGAAATTACCTAAACTTGACTTACAAACTCATTGAACTTTCCTTTTCTTAAGAAATCACCAATCAGTCCCTTTAAGGTCCGACATTGATTAGTTTCATGTCCATTCGCTTGATTATATTGACAATAAGAACCTCCAAGGTTCCTTTCATTTTTAGGCTGCTTCTTCTTCGAAGGCTAATAATTCAGTTTTCTCTTGATTAGAAGATAGATACGTTCGTAGGAAGTAGTGAGAGAATGGATCCAAGAATTCTTAGGATATAATGCCTTTTCTTCCCAATCGACTCTCTTGTGGCATCAGATTGGCATATTAGCATCATTTATAAAGTTTTTCTTTTGAATTTTGGCTGGAGCAGGAGAATTACTCTTTCCCACTTCTGGACAAACTTATCAAAATCTCTTATCATTTCCTTCTCAAAGATAGTTCCTTTGTATTGAAATTGTATGTCCTTCTTATCTTTAAGAAATAACTATCTT
The DNA here is from genome assembly GCA_030737815.1 of Allium fistulosum. Lineage (NCBI taxonomy): Eukaryota > Viridiplantae > Streptophyta > Magnoliopsida > Asparagales > Amaryllidaceae > Allium > Allium fistulosum. The sequence goes on along the minus strand of CM060906.1, from coordinate 96,813,027 downwards.
TCTTCGGGCTTTCTTTTCCTAAAGCAATGATTGGGGTAGAACCTATGTGGAATGGGTTTATGCTCAATTTATCAGGATTATAAGAAACCCCTTGTTTCTTTTCTTCCATGATTTGTATGGCAATATCCTTAACATTTGCTCTTCATGAAATCGAAGGTCAGAGGTGATTTAATAAATTAGTTTGGCCAAGCAAGGCCTAAAAGATCCTTGTTAGGAAATAGTCATCATATGGTCCAATGGGCTATACTAGATTAAAAAAGTCCTTTGTATTCCTCATATGCAAGTTAGGGAAAAGTCCTTTATATACAAGGTAAGGCAAGGAAGGTCAAATATGGAATATGCGGTGGAGGTTCGAGCCCTCCCTCTAGTGCCAAAATATTAACAAATTTCTTTGTAAACTCCAGAATATGCAAGACAGACAAGTTTAGGCTAGAAATACGCTTGTTAAACCTAGTATAAGCTAATTAGAAATATGTAAGATCCATGTGAAGTAGGCATACCCATGACTCCAATCCAACACAGAAGTGGTCATGTTTATATCGAAAATATAAGTTCATAGAATCATATGCAAGTCATAGGCAGGTCATAACCATATGTCTTTATTCACTTGTAATAGGCTATGCAAAATTGATTGTACAAGTCCTTCTTTGCAAAAAGGGTTACAAAATTACAATAGGCACTAAAATCCCCAACTTGATCTAGGGTTACAAACTTTAAAAATGTAAGAGGGAGAAGAGATCGAATTCGCCATTTTACAATGAAAGTGGGTCCCGTATTTATAGGGGTTAGAGTTAGCGGCATGGCTGCCACATGGCACTTAGAATCCCTGACCTTTGATATCATCAAATGCTTCATTGGCGTTTGGAAGCTTCTTAGGAATGGATGGTTTACGATAACTTTTGAAGGCTAATGATTTACAATTTCAATGAGGGTTGGTGATTTACGTTGTCAATGCCATACTGAAGCTATTTGATATTCCTATCGTCCTGACTTTATTAATCTTTTACCACATCAATCCTCATACCGATGATATACAACCTCCCGGCTTTATTCATTATAGGTGATATTCTCTTTGAACATTGATGAAATTTGATATTCATGCCGTATTGATGACTTACAACATCCATCAAACCTAGGAGACTCAGACATCCTTCTCTTTATGGTTAACATTCGATATCCTCTTCCATATATTGTTAATTTACGACATCGTTGTTAACTGTAGGAATTTGATATCCCTCTTTATGCCGCTTGTGTATGCTTTATAATAGTTGCTATTTTAAAGGCTTCAACATCCAATCTCTTGACCATCTTCGATTGTCTTTTGACATCTGGATTTCATCATGCTTTATTCATATTTTCAATATCACATTTTAGGTTAATAGTTTCCATAAAACATTGTTTAATTAGTATTTCGTAAATACGTGAGAATACTCTTAATTCCATTTAGTGATCTTAATACTTGCTCAATGTACCAATTATATAAGCAAACTGTGATATATTGGACAACATAACATATATGATAATTCATATTTCTGATGCCTAAGGAATCAATTTCATATGCTCCATACCAAATATTTTAATGTAGCGCCTATGTATATCATTTAGGACAATCTCAACATCCTTTTATACTGATTATAAAAGATGTCATTTTTAAATCCCTATATCGTGAATTAAACAACCAAACTAAAATTGATTTTAACATGGGTACATCGCTAAAAATTGGTAGTATGTTGTTTACTTATAATTTAGAAATATCTTAGTACCTTTTAATATTCTTTATTATTGACATATGCTTCCTCTGCATTTTGACTAGTAATCAAACTATTAGATTTTTCTATCAAAATATTTGCTCAATTTTGATGCTTGTCGGATGATATTGTCGTATCAGTTCTTAGATCTTATCAATACTTACAAACTCAGTTATTGCTCCCATTGACTTAGTGACATTTTGGTTATTACGTGCAAACAATATATTAAATCATTATTTCTACTTCAACATAGATGCACCAAACTTAAAGTCATACCGGGCGATAATTTTTTGAGTAGAACCTGAGTCAATTTAAGCACGTTGATCAAGGAATGTGTTACGCCAATTTCAACAATTGAAATTTTTGAAGTTATTCTCATCAATGTATCTTACTACATCCAAACTACCTTAGTCTTCTTCTTGAAGACACATTTGCCATTGATCGATAATATCTCATTGTGTATAACTATCACATTTATATTTCGAAGATGTACTAGTAATCTCTTTCGAATTTATGCATTCTGCCATGTGGTAGAGTCTATACTCTTTATGGCTTATTGACAACCGAGGAAATTGTTATTACTAACAATTCTTTTTCTCAACATTGATAAGACACTCATAGTTTCTCTTTAATGTGCGATAATTCTTACTAGACATTCTAATGAGTTGTGTCCGTTATTGGCTTAGTTAATTTCATTTCATCTTATATAATTAGTTTCTATGTTAGAGTCTTGGGATCGTGTCCAATACTTACATAATACTGATTTAATTTTGATCCCATGAAACTTATGTTCATAATATAAACTGGTCAACCATTGTTGCTTGATCCTAAACTTTTTTGGGGTGATCCATATAAGATCGCTCATTACTGAATTTTATGTGCAACCTTTCGATTCACACGACCTGTCAACTCCTTGATCTAGAACTTGTAGAAGTTTATTATCAACTCACATCTTGTATGATTTTGTAAACTGTACTTTAGATGAAATTAAATTAACATATGAACTTACTCTTAAGTACATATCCTTATGGAAAGAAGTAATATCAACTTCACTCATCATCAATCATATTTTATCCAACAAAGTCTAATTACTCCTCATTGATACATCATTATGTATTATTAGGAGGAGTGATTTGAGATTGAATCTTATTCATTTTAGATACTCTTGGAGCTCTTTCCATTGTACCCACCAATTTGATTCGACCGAATTGTTTTATTTTCTTTGTACATTATGTTTTATACTTCCACTTTTTAATGATTTTATCACAGATATACCACTTGCAAATCAAACACACATGCTCATGTTTATGATAATTTATATGTGAATTAAAAAAAGTAAGTGGATCTATTTTATTGTCATTAGACCTTAGATTGAGCATACCTACATATTTAAATCCAAAGAGTTCATTAATACTCTTTTGTCACTCCCACTGAATGGATGCTTTGCCCTTAATTTTTTGAAATACATTTCACGAGTACCGTATGATTCATAGTCATATGATTAAAGTACTATTTCTCCAAAAAATGGCTCTATCCATAATTCTAAAATAATTGTAGAAAATATTAGATAGTTCTGTATTTTTTGTAACTAATGCATCACTATTAAATAAATTTGGTATTAAAGTAACATTTTCAATAAGCAAATAATACTTGTTGTTTTTAATAAGAAAATAATAAATTTTTTAATAAGTAATTTTTTCAATAAGAAAATAATAATTTTTAATAAGCAAATAATACTTATTAAAAAATGATTGTAACTAATGCATCACTATTAAAGCAATACATTATTATTTTTCTTCATATTAAAGAAAAACTATATCTATTTCCAATCAATAAAAAAAAAAATTATTTTATAAGTATTATTTGGTATGTATATGAAAGCAATCTTTCGTAACTCGATGCATCCATTAATAAGTGTCATATGGTATGCTCCCACTATTTCCACCATTACTATAACGGTGCATGAAATTCGAAGCTCCATTCAACCACTTATTTTTGGCCATTTATTTCATCCACTATAACTAGTTATAGTCGAGCGTTTCAGATCAAATATCTTGAACTCGAAGAAATATATGTCATAGAAAATAAATTTCTATATAAAAATATATTTGGAATAGAAATCACATTTCTCATTTAACCTTAAGTATCTACTGTATTTTGTACAATTCTAGTTTCAGATGTCTCTTTATAAAGCAAAGGTGAACATTCACTCTCTTCATACCAACTATGCCTATGTTACATCCACTCTCGAACCCTTTTAAAATAGTTAAACCATTCAAACAGAAATTCTTACGACAAGACCATATCGAATTCTGTACAAAAATGCATTCATACATCCTTAACATTTTAAGGGTATCGTATAGGTTGCACTTAAGTAAACTGATCAAGATTGAATTTCAGTGATCGAATTCCTAGGTCAGCCTTTATTCCTTCGTTTAGTATTGTTTTCAACACAACAAGGTTCTCATTATATTCAATTGTATTGAACTTATGATCTTGCACTATGATTTACTTGCTCATTTCGAAATGAACCAATTTCATCGAGATTTCATACATTATGAATGCGACTGTTCGCTATAAAACTTTTGTATGTAGTCGAATATGGATCAAATATCCATATTCTTCTTTTACTTTAGAATTACAAATTCAAAAGGCAGTATATTGTCTCAGGAAAAAAAAACTTAAGTGACCAAGGTACGAATGTATTTAGTAGTTGTATAATTTCGCTCTTACATGAGTCTTGAAGCGATGACATGTCAAAAGGTTTATTGATAAGTATATTTTATATTTCTTTGTCAATCTTAATTTAATTATTTAGTAAATTTCAATAATAAACAATTTTATCAATTAGATTAGTTGTATACATTTATTAAAGTTAATAATTTTAATTTTACATAACACGTGTTCTTACAAAATTAGAAAGGTCAAATGTAATCATTTCATTTTTTCTAATAAGGCCTCCACAAGATTTTTGTTTTCTTAAAATCCTAAGAGAAATATAGAAATCATTAGATTTCTCTAGTGAGTGTTAGGATTTGCTTTCCTTGGGATTCTAACCTTGAATTTGCTCAACAAATCATAGGCTTACAAGCGATGGATAAGTCTTTATCGGTGGTTTCATATATGACTTCGAATCATGAACTTTGCCTTAATCTTGACCTTGAGTTTGCTCAACAAATCAAGAGAGATTATTCACTCTTATCTATCATTTCTCGACTGCCTAAGTATAATGCACATAACTTGAGTTTTCTTAATAAATACATGCATGTATCTTACCTACTAGGCAATATATTAATAGTAATACAAGTAACAACTCTAGCTTGAGCATGCACAACAACTAGCGCGTATGCAAGTAATATATTAACATATAAATGATAGAGGCCAACTATATTAAAAATTCATAATCTTTAATAAATTTTGAGCGATATTGATTTAGGGAATAATGTCTTTCTTCTTAAATCCTCGTGATTAAAATGTCGGACATATCTGAAATCACGGCATACGTACCATACGTATATTTTTATTCCAAAATTCCATTTTGTGTTTATTTCAATTTCACTTATATTTTAATTATACATATTATTATTATACAATTTCAATTTATTTACAACTATTATAATTTAATTAAACTGTATAATATTTATATGTAACTTATTAATTAAATCACATTTTATTCATTTTAGTTCTTAATATAATTAACTAGTTTAATTAAATTTTATTCAAAATTTCAAAAACTTTATTTTATTCATCTTAAACTATTTAAGAAGCTTACTTAACCATAAACTTTATAGTTATATATATTAACTATTTAATTAATTAATTATTCATTTAAACATTTTTAATTAAATGTTTAATAAACTTTAAAATTTTATTTGGATTTATTTCTCAAAACAATTTTGAGAAAATTAGACGTTTTAATTATTAAACTATAACCTATATAATTTTTATTTCCTTATATATCATTACATATATTCTAATTAATTAGCATTTAAATAATTATTTATTAAACAATTAAACTAAATATTTTAATAAATTTTGAAATTTTATTTAATCTACCTTAAACAGTTTTAAGATAAATACTCAACTATAAGCTTTATTGTTGTATATACATGCACATCGACATATATATATATATATATATATATATATATCGATTAACTTTTAATTATTAAATTAATCATATTAGTTAAATATTTCTAAAAATTTCTAAACTTATTAGATTAACTTATAAAAAATATTTTGAAATTTTGAAATTTATTTTATAACCCTTATAAAAAAAATTCTTTTATATTTTAAAATTAACATTTAATTTAAACTATATATATAATTTTTAAATCTTATTTTTCAAACTAATCCAAGTCCCAAATAACTCCAAGCCTTACATTTAGCCCAACGTTTTGGACTTACTCCACCCATTAGGTCTGGTAAGTAGCCAAGGAGGGAAGAATACTTTTTATTCAACCCCAAACCTAGACACTACTATTCTAGACACCCATTAGATGGAAAAGTTTATTAGTTGGCTCCTAATGTTGGCTAATTAGGCTGCGTAGACCAAACGAGCACTAATACCAATAATGGTTTTGGCCCTTATTGGTAGCGGGTGAAATAAGTAAATTTATTTATAAAAAAATCCCTATTTGGATCTTATTGGGCCTATGAAGTCTATTAACTAGCATTAGATCCAATTTATCTATTTAAATAAAATCATATTTCATATTTCTTAAATTAATCATATTGATTAATTGAATTCAATAGTTATCTCGAATATATCACATATATTCATAACATGACATGATAGTGTAGTGATGCGTAAACATATGTATAACCCTATATATACATATAGATATTGAAATTTATATCTATTGTACATAGTACATACATATATATTATAAATTTATACTTACATATGCATATGATAATTTTATATGAATATTGAGAATATAAATGCCTAAGTGTATGTGTGTATATAGTGTTTTGTCATATATTAATTTATGTTCATAGTTTGAAATAAATCTATATACTAAATTATATATCATAAATATGTGGGAAGATCTAGTTATTGAAAATAAAAGGGAATATAATTCCTCAAATATTCATAAACAAAAATATTTAACATTGAACTTCTTAGATTTGAAATATTACATAAAGATTTACAAACCAAATCACCTTTTAAACAATATACAACTAAGATTACTCAAACATTTGAAATTTCATATAAATATTCATAAATAATTTTGACCTTTGACAAATATGTACCAAACAACAAATAAATTCTAAAAAGAACAAAGAATTAAATTAAACATGAAATATTTTAGATCTAAACATGTGCATGTTCATATATATGAAATAATGGAGTGAATACATATCCTTTGAATGTTGCTAATAACCAAATGTTACCTAATATATCAACAAATCCTGCACATGCATAAAACATTGCAGTGAGTGCTACAAAATCCTGGACCACTTTATTTTCTAGCAAGCCTAAAAATGCTGGTAGGTATAGTTCTAAACATTTTAAAAATTCTAGCAATGTTGATGAAATTCTTATTCCACCGAAAGAAGTTATTGATGTGGGTTCGGAATTTTGGAAGAACTCACTTGTTGGATTCTTTTCAGATGACAGTCTTCTATACATTATTGTTAAATAACATTTGTCAAGCCACTGGAAATTAAAAAGATAATTGAAAGTGCAATTTAACCAAGATATTAGAAGTGGACCCTTGCATTATTGGTAGCAAGGTCTTTATTATAACCCATTAGTCTCCATCAATTGACGATGTTAGGGAGAAAGTTATGTCTATTCTAGTCTAGGCAAAGTTTACTTGCCTCCCCTCCTCTCTTTATTCCCTTGAGGACCTTGACTGGTTAGCAAGCAATACTGATAAACTGATTTGCTTTGATAAGAGTATGGAATGTAGGGAGCATCTGGAGTTTGCTAGAGCCCATGCTGAGATCACCCCTTCTCGGCTGCTACCGTTAAAGCCATCAGTTGTGATTTCGAGAAACAGAATTGCTCATATCTTAGTCTCTTATCAACGGAAGCCTCCCATCTACACCCACTACCACTTTTTTGGACACACTAACTCAACCTACACTCATTTACCAGATTCAAGTTTATTTTATTCTTCCTCCTCCACCCCCATCCCTTAAAAGGTTCCATTGCAAAAGCATCCTCTCAAGCAATGGAGGCCAAAAGAACCTATTATCCCTACCTCCGTTGAGCCTTCACCTATAACATCGCCTTCACCCACCTTAACCATTCATCCAGATCCTTCAGACATTGCCAAGCTGGATGCTTTTCTTGCCAAAGCTTTTTCTCGTGACAACACTGCTTCTACTAAACCCCCCATGGAAAAATCTAACTCAGTCATGATCCCTACTCCTGTTTCTTGCTATCAACATGGTCATGACCTTAGCAAACCTTCAGACTAATCAATGCATAATCCTGACAACCTCGATGATGGAATTGAGTACAATATTGCTGATCTTTTTCCGTCTTAGGATATATAGATGTACATTGTCATGTTTTATTTCATCTGGCATTTTGGTTTTGGGCATGTATTGTTGGTTTGGCACTTTGATCTTAGGATAGATGATGATTTTGGGAATGTCCTGATCCCTGTGAGTTGTAATTGATTTGACAGCATCTCTGTTTATTTTTGGAAATAATAAATAGTGGGCGGGCCACTTGAAAAAATGACTTACCTTTAAATATATATATATATATATATATATATATATATATGAGATATGCAATTGAACAAAAGCAAAATCCAATTCATGGTCTAAAGTTGACAAATATTTGTATCGGTTTACTGTTTTGTCAAACAGGTTTGCAATCATGGTCAAAATTTACATATTATTATTTTTCAGTAATAACCAAGTTAAAATCAAGTAAAGTACCATGCCCGATTAGATCCAAGCAACATCATCTTCGAAGTAATCACTTCTCCACTCCCTGTAACAACAACGAAACCCTGATTACAGAAATCTGTAAAACACAAAAAAACAAAAGTGTAAGACGAAGAAATTGCCAGAACTATCCTATTTGATGGCGACGGCCTTGGCAGCATACTCGATCTGGAAGAGGCGAGCATTAAACTCATTAAAATCTGGAAGAGGCGAAATTGAGGTCCGTCGTGGTGAAGAATGGGAAAAGGTGAAGGGAAAATGTTTTCGAGGGGAAAGAAAAGTGAGGAGGGGAAAAAAGAAATGTGATGAGGAGAAGGAAAGAGAAGGGGGAGGAAGTTAGGGAGACGTGGGATGATTTCGGTGTTAGGACGTGGGATGGGCCGGTGTTGAAAATACAGATTAGCCCTCACAGCATTTTGTACTTGGAGTTTGCAATGTGGGCAAGATGGGAAGTCCAAAAAAGGCTTCACTTTGACCGGTTTGACCAGGTATTTGCATTATAGTATAGATATCTGTGTGTGTGTATTTGAAATAATATTAATTATAGTAAAACTTAACATAACATGTTATATTATGTGTATAAATGTTCATATGTATTTAAATATATATACATATAAATAATTTTGGCAAAGTAAAATTTTCTTTTAAACCGGATCTAAATAAATTTAATTTTTTCTTACAAAATTAATTACCAAAATAAAACATCAATGGTATATATGTTAAGGATCACTGGCTCAAGTGGTAAGATATCTAGTTTATGGTTATAGAGGTCTTGAGTTTGATCCCCAGACATCAAAATGAGAGCTCTGTTTTAAATTAAGTATCACTCTTGTTATAAAACAACATCAATAATATACATGTATATAATTTTTTCATTTGAAATTGCAGTAATTTTCAATTTAAAACATGTCAAAGGTTACAATAAAATTTCAACAATTGAAAGCACATGTAAATAATTAATTGGAAATACAGATATATTTTAGGGTCGATGACATGTTACAAATAATTGATGAATAATTACCTCACTAGATCTTGCTCTTTGTAACACTTTGATTTGTGAATTACTTCCTAGAATCCTTAAATCATCACTCGATCTTGTTATAATCGAATGAACTATGTTGATTTTATTTTGTTTGATTTGATTTGGGTAGAAGAATTTTCGACCATGAGAGGATGGAGGAGACCACCATCGATGAGGCGGGAAAAAGAAAATTAAAGAAAGAATGAATGAGAGGATCTTGTTTTAAGGAGAGAATAAAAGCCTTTCTCGTTCTCTCTTTAAAACTTCATCTTTTAATTTCTAATTAATTCTCAGTTAGATCTCATCAAAATCCCTCCCCTCTCCTTAATTCAACCGGCCAAGTCTTTACTTTATATGGATCAATATTTCCTACAGTCTGTTAAGTATTTAACTATATTTAAAACCCGTTTGAATATATACCGATCATACATCAATACATGCATACTCTTATATATACATCCAAATAATACTGAAAACACTCAAAACATCAAAAAATTAATATTTATTAAACACCAATTAGTTTAATTAATTTATAACACTTTCTAAAATATTAAATCATGCGGTTTTTTTGGAGAATTCAAAAATATGGTTATGTGACTCTGAGGTGTGTATTCAGTCAATGATTAATATTGAATAATTTAAATATTAAAGTTCACATGTCACCTTAGCTAGAGATATGCCAATTTAGCCAAATTCATCGCTTATAGATCTTTTTGGTAAAATAGAATTTTATATTATCTTAAGTGGTACCAATAGTGGCAATAATTTAGATAAGTTCTCTTTGCCAACTTTATATGACATTAGGGTGTATGGAATTGGTATTAGTTAAAACTCCAATATTATCCACTTTCAACTTGTACTACAACAAAGATACCTTTTTATAATGTTTTTTTATTACAATGTTTATGCAAAAATCGTTGTAAAATATCATTTCACAACATTTTAAAGAAAACACTATTTTTTACAAAAAAAATTTATGAAGTTGTAATAATACTCTTTGATAACGTATTTCTCTGAAATACTATAAATGTTGATTTATAACAACTTTTTTAATTAGTTGCCTTACTATTATATATTTGACAACTGTTTTTTCAGAAAATTTGTAATAAATATATTTATTTATTAATAATTATTGTTACATAATTCATAATTAATATTAAATATATAATAATTAGTAATTAATAGTTATTAATAGTAAATAATTAATAATATATATGGACTGACTAACATCTAATAATTTTTATTCAATTATAATTAATAATTAATAAATAAGAAGTAATATTTTATATTATATATTTCATTTTAATAACCAATAATTACTATTAAAAATATTAATAACTAATAATTAATACTAACAATTAATAATTAATAAGTAATATTTAACAATTAAGAAGTAATATTTATTGTTTGTTCTTTAGTATTTAATATTTAATAATTATAATTAATAATTATTTGGAAAAAGTAAAATTTTGAAATCTTCTAAATAAATTTTAAAATATTCATAAAATTTTGAAATTTTCATAAAATTAAAAAATAAAATTTTTAGATTTGTAAAATATTTAAATTTTTAGATTATTCGAAAATGTTAAAAGAAATCAACTTGTCTATGATACAAAAGTACTGCAACGTTTGTGTAATACAAAGTATTACTTCCATATGCATCTAAAAATGTTTTTTTCTAACTTTTTTCTTCGTTGTATTCAAGTTTTTATTTGGACTCCAAATCGAATTGGTTCCAAACCAAATTTTTTTGCATCAGGCCCAAATTTTCACAACTTCTCCTTTAATTTTTTCTTTTCATTTCTATCCCTTATAAATTTCGTCATTTCCATCTGCTTCATCAACATCATCTACCACTCATTCTCAAGTGCATTTAGCTTTTCAATATGATAGTAAATATCAAATTCCGAGAACACCTTCGTTCCCTTCACCTTCTTTGATTCGAGACTATCGTTGCTGGCTGGAACCTTAACAAAGTCATCGTTGCTACCGAGATGAGTCTCGCCTTTATTTGTTGAGATTGCTACTGATGAAGGACGCCAAAAATTAGGATAGAAATGGTTGTAGGTTGTTTGATGTAGGTTTGTGGAAGTTGCACAAGGAGAACCAGATGGCATAAGATATTAAGCGTGAATTGTTAGAGCGGTGCGGAGTTTGGTTCGGGTTTGTCTGGCTCTGCGACTTTTCAGATCTGAGAAGTTGCAAGTCCGAAGAATCTTAGTTAATGAAATCTTGGTTTTGGATCTTGGTTGATATGATTTCGATTGTGGATTTGGAGCAGGTGGCAATTTGTGGATGTGGGTTGATTCCATTTTTGCGAGTGGACATATTTATAAACTTTGAATAAGTACCTCCTCTGTATAATTGGTTATGTTGTATGAATAGGGGTAGTATATTGACATGGGATCTAGTTATTGATAGTGGATGATGAAGGTTCAAATGATGGAGGATTTCATGTGTTGGGTTATGGAGATCGCAATCTGGATGCTAGCAGTTGCAGTGTGGATCTGGGTGTTGTGGTGGGTTGGGATTTGACTGGTAGTGTTATGATACGGTGATGTGGGTTCAAACGATGGAGGATTTCACATGTGTATTGCTTTGTGTTGATAATTACATATTAGTGCACTGTATTACTTAGGGTTGGAACAATGTTAACTTATTTTGAATGGCAAGCAATTTGGAAAAGTATTATTGTTTGAATCGATGGATTCTTTATATTTGAATCATCGAAATTATGTATTTGAATTTCTGAAATTGTGATTCTATGATAATTGAATTTAAAAAACATATTTTGCAAAATATAAAAGTTGTTGTAGCTGACTCTATTACAACATCTAAAAATATTTGTAGTTGAGTCTAGTACAACATTTTTTGCAACATCTAGAAAAGGACATGAAAGGCGACAACTCTATTACAACTTCACTTGAAACAGCATTTGCAAAAACGTCGCAAAACACATATTGCCACCTTTTTAGATGTTGTAATAAGGTATATTTATTGTAGTGTTGATTAGTCCATAAACAAAGTTGTTTGTTCAATAATAACACTTACTATTAATCATTCTACTCTGGCCAAAGATTTTGACTTTGAATTGACTACAATTGACCATGATACTACCCTCATACAATTGAGGAATTGAATTCTCCATTTAGCAGTGCTTCATTTCCAATTCTTCATCTCAGACCCAACTGCAGTCGCTCGATGGATTGTCGTGCCATGATTTAACAAAAATCATAGTGGAGTATTGACATTAAAGTTTCATAGTATTCTCAACTTGAGTGAGATGTGTAACATCGTCGGACTGAGATTTCTTGTTTGACCTAGTTGTTATCAACCAATAGGAAACTCTCAAATGAGTCATTCCTTAGTTATCCAATAATCATGAGTATGTAACCCCTTGGTGCCCTCAGCAATCATGAGTAATACACCGCCCAACAATTGGAAAGTGTTACGTACTCTAGTCTTAATGGATGTATTGATATTCTTTCTCGAAACATCTAGACCAAGAATATTTAAACCAAATGTTATTTTATTATGTGTTTAATTACTCACGATTGCAACTATTGGCAACTATAATCAAATTACATTTTATTTAAGGTTTTTCTTGTTAATATACTTTAAATTAATAATTAATTATATCATAAAACAACAAGGTATATAAAAAATCAAACACCTTTATTACGAACAAGATCGACTAAAGAGTTAGATATATGTAATAATTTACATAATTGAACCTAGAGCTTACTACTATCTCTTTCAGTATTGTTCATCTCCCAGTTGAGAGCGAGGTGGGTCACTCCATGGGGGTCTGCTGGTTATCCCACAACTCGATCTCCCTATTCCCCACATGACCCCTGCTTGACTCTGCATGTTCCACCTTAGTCCTTGCTCACTTGAGAAGGAGGATGCCAAAGTTCCTACTCTAGCATCCCAGAGGTAGGACGGTTATAACATCAACACGTTCTTGCGGTAGGAGGATAGGGTAAAGGACAACGATGGGAACACACGGGGGTAGTGAGGGGATGTGCTCCCTCTGGGAAGTTGGTGCAGCGCTCTATGGTTAAGGGGTCTAGGTGGAAGATGTGTTGGCTTAGGAATCGTCATTCAAAGCAGAAAAATTCCATTGGACCACTTTAAAACAAAAGTAAAGAAAAAAGTCTGTAGTTAATTGGAGTTAAGATGCATACCAGAAAATAAAATGCAATAAAAAAAGAAGTGAACAAGATAATTATAGACAAACCCAAGTTAAAAAAAGTAAATTATATCTACGGTTGGGTATGGTACAATGCCTTTTCCAAACTAAAGGTGGGGCATAATGATTCAGTGTTGGTGTCATTGTTTTATGCCTCTTTTGACGGGTGCGTGATGCAAGGCATGACTATGGGTTGGTTGGATTGGTCAGCGGACCCTGTAGGAGGAGGGTCTTCTTCAGAGGAGCCTACTCTCTCGGGTTGTTTGGGGCCCTAGCCCATCCCCTGGTTCTCTCTCCGCCTCTTGGGTTTTGGGGATGTAGTATAATTAGAGGACCATCAAATATTATGTTTGACGACTTGTACATCCATCCACAGCCCCTCTTGACTTATGGCGGTCCCATGTATTTCCTTCTCCACATAGTCATATAAGCTTAGGTCATAGATTGACTACTCACCCTCATCAATTTGACCACATATCGCCAAGCTAGTCCCTGTGCCCTGACTCGGTTTAACCTTAGCTACCTCCCACCCTCCAGCAGTCTTGGTCCACTCTCTACCTCTGATGTTGCTAATGCGGCTACCACCTCTCTTCTCCTCTTGGGGTTCGACCCTCTTACCTTCTCCCAGCATAGTTAGGTTGAGTCCCAATAGCCCGACCCGACGTAGGTTAGCATCCATCAAAATCAACGTCACGTCCTGTTAATTATCTCCAAGCTTGAAAACGACATTGATCCAGCCCTAGAATAGAGATTGGTCCTTCCATGAATCAGACTAGAACATTATGTCGAGAAACCATACATTATTAGAATCATGATAAAATGCAGACTTGTGTTTAAATTTTGGGACAAGTAGGGACGTATACCTAGAATTTTAAGCCCTTGCACATGGAGGTTAGGGTTAACAGTGGAAGGAAGGAATAAGAAGTGGTTAAGATAGTCATCTACCTTCTCCAATAGACTGAATATTGCCACTTGTGTCACACAGATTTGCAGTAGTACTAGCCCTTTGGATAGCTGGTGAGCTTGAAAAGCTTATACATAGCCAGGATGAAGAGGGATGAGGGCATTGGGATGCCCATGTCTTGACAAATGATGAATAAAGCAACCAACAAGTTGTAACCATTGGTGGCGAGTTTGGTCGACACCATATGTTGCATGTTAAGAAAGCGGATGAAATAGTGATGAAGAGGGATGAATTGCCCACACATCATATAGGGGAGTATCCATGCTAAGAAGCCAGAGGGAGGCTTGTTCACATTATCCCCTTTGATTGGATACACGGGGTTGACTCGTGTGGCACCATGCTTAATCAAGGCCTTAACCAGCCTATCTTGTTCTCTTGAACATTTGCAGGACATGCTCAAATGGGTGGATGGTGCTTGAAGTTCCCTCGACAATACTTTTCTTTCCCTTAGTCATCTGCAAAAGGAAAGAAAAGACAACCTAATTACTGAACTTCCCGCCACAAAACTATGGGATCATACTAAAATCGAGGGCAAGCCACTTCCTCATATTAAGATGGGTGATAAAGAATCCGGCGTGCCTAATAGCCATACCCGCAAGCACAAGATCAACCACCTACTTAACATTTTCACGTAACTTATTATATAACTTGGTTGCATGACCCATTCACTTAAAATATGGTATTCAAACAACTTAGTAGGCCTTGACCCATAACCTAATTTACTATCTTCTTCCTATAGGGGGAAGTTTAGTGATTTAATTTTTTTTCAAAGTACTCTATAAGGAAAATCCAGTTCAACACGACGTTGGTCAATCAACGTCAACCCATTAACATCAAACAGGCAATGTTTAAGACATGATAAACTATTATTTTAAATCCTAAGAGGTCGAAATGAAAAACAGAATGAACATAAGAAACATGTGAAAATCTCATTTTTTAACCGACAAAACTTCGATATGGAAACAAAAATATAGAAGATAAAAGAGTAAAAAAGACTCTTACTATTAATGGAAGTAAATGCTAGAAGTGAGATTGAATAACTAATGAGTATGAAAAACTTTAAAATGATCAATGGAGATTGAATAATTGATGGAAGTAAATGTTGGAAGTCGCCCTAGCAATCTCCGGCCTCAAACTCCGAATAAACTTCTCATTCCTCTTAATCACAGTATCAATGGTGGCGTATCCAAACCTGGACAACTCATCAAAATTGGTACCATACTACGGTATGGACATCTCCCCTTGCACCAAATCAGCAAACTTCCTAAGCAAGGTTGACTTGGCTACTTCAGATAAGAACCTCTCCTCGAATCTTCTTCTAAACTCGGCCCGAGTCAGTTCCTCTTCAGGCATACCAATGGTTACCCTGTTCCACTAGTACAGTGATGCTCCTTGCAACTGCATAGAAGCCAATTTCCTTCTCTACTCATCCTTAAACCCTAGATCAGCAAAAATCCTCTCATAATGCAATAGCCAGTTCTCCACTTCAATAGCATCCTCAGTTCCAAGAAAAGGCTATTCTCCAAGACTAGTATAATTAGGGTTCAGCTTGGCATAGCTGTTGCCAACTGACACCATGGGATTTGCTCCCCCCACATTAACAGCAGTACCTCCAGCCAAACTAGCAACTGCTCCAACTTACATCATGTTTACAAAGAACTAATACATAGTCTCCATATCTACTGTGGTTCCAGCACCTACATTGGCATTTGCATTTTGGTTAGCATTTGCCTGTCGACCTTGGCTCTTTCTGGTATTGGGTAGAACATTTCCATTAGTTGTAGTTCTTCCTCCACCTAGATTCACTCTTCCTTTTCCTACTTACATATCTTGCTTTCTTGTAATCTGCGTGTGAGCCTTAATAAGATACAGAAGAACAGCTTAAGAGAGAGGGAAGAATACATACTTATATATAACAAATACAAGTACGTTTCTATATCATTATCCCATACCCCAATTTCATTCTCCAATTCATTTGGATTATGTTTTCAAAACCCTTTTAATCTTATAAAATTTTCATAAACCTATGCTTTGATACCAAGTTGTAGCATCCCCTATTTTGAGGCCCGAAACTAAGTGCTACGGATATTGCAGTCATCCATAGTATTAATTTGGTGACAAAATGCAGCTATGTTAATCATATATAACATCAGTTGCATATGAATATGAAATTTGTCAAAACACACTACATTAATAAATTTTCATAATTCACTTCAAATAAGATTTCATATTCATTATATAATCCCATTTGCAATCCCACGTTTAGAGAAAACATAATCATTACAAAATACTCCAAGAGTGACATATGAAGATGCCTTCTAGGTTGATCAGAGTCTACTACTTGACAGCTATAGCTTCTGTCGTTAAATCCATTAAATGAGAAACCAAACAACGAAGCTTCTAGTAATAGCTAGCTTGCCTCCTACACATCACCGGAAGCTTATTCTTTTAACCTAAAAATCACTACTCACGACCTACTCAAATCAGTACCCAAGAGTTTAAGGAGAAAACAAAAACTTCGAGTCAGACAAAAAGTCTGGAGTGGATAATAACATTTAATCTCGAACCAAATAGATATCTAGCGAGACCACGCCACTGAGCGGAATGGGTTTTCCCCTCACTAGTATCTTATCCAAAATATGTCAATCATAGTCCACAATGGTTAGAACAATATAACATAATCTTACGTGGGTATGCAATGTAACGACCCGTATTTTCATGGATCGAAACATCGTAAAACAGTTGACAATTGGTCGCATTGTTGACAAGTCGTTCAGGATTTTGTTAAGTCCTAAGGCGTGACCGAGTTAAGAGTTATGTCGTAGACGACTTAGTGTTGTGGAGCGACCTAAGTGTTGGAACGACCTAAGTAGTTAGGTCGTGTGAGAGTTAGGTCATATTAGAGATAAGTCGTGTGTTGCAGCTTAGGTCGTAAAGGAGGATAGGTCGTAGACGACTTAAGGAGGTTGTACGACCTAAGGGAGCGAACTGGTTAAGTGTTAGATCGGTTGGGACGACTTATAGAAGTTGGCGAGTTAACAATCTAAGGGGGGTAGGTTGGGTAGACGACTTAAGGAATGGCCGACCTAGTGGAGTTAACGACCTAGGGGATAAGCAGTAAGCGACCTATGGGGTGCTATGATAGTTAGGTTGTAAGCAGCCTTGGTTAGTTAAGTCATTCAGACGACTTAAGTGTTAGGTCGTAACCCTGTTAGGTCGCGTGAGTGTTAAGTCGTAGGTCGTACCCTGTTGAGTTGTAGGTTGTATGCTATCTATTAAGTCGTAGAATGGGTTGCCTCTTAAGTCGTAAGTCGTAGAGACTTGGGGTTTGTTGAGTCGTATAAGTGTTAGGTCGTAAGGAAGCGGTCTGTGTTAGGTCGTGGATGCGCATTCATTAGGTCGTAAGTCGTATGAAGGCGCTGGTCTGCTAAGTGCTAAGTCGTAGGTCGTAGAAGCTTGGACTGTTAGGTCGTAGGTCGGAAGAGTTAGGTCGGCAATGACTTATAGGGGGCGGACGACTTAAGAATCTGCCTATAAATAGAAGGGTTTTTCTCACTTTTTGGGATCCGGATTTCGAAGCGACGAAGTGCTGCCATTTTGAGAGCTCGACTTCTACACTTCTTCACTTCTTTTCTCCACTCTAATCTAGTGATTCCATTCATCCATATTGAAGATCAAATCGAAGATCGAAGAGCTTAGATTGAAGATCTACATTCTTCGAAGAAAGATTTCATCGTTTGAAGCGGATTTGTGATAGATCAAGTTAGATCCTTCGCTGTCTAGATCTGAAGTGTGTTGCTTTTGAGTTGTTTTGGTGATTTGGTGAGTGGTGATTATCTCTCACACGGATCCAAAGGAGTATATCGGACCGTTGGCTTGATTTGGTGTTAAAGTAGTGATTTCCATACATTTTTGTAAATCTAAGTGTAGATCCATATAGATCCATTGTTCATGATGATTTGACAACCATTTTACTACACGATTAACCTATGCAAGTTCATTCATCAAGTTGTAGAGATATTCCTCATGTTTTCATGCTTGTTAGACTTTCGACTCTTTAATTACGAAATTGCCATTATTGTTATAATTGTCCATTTAGCTTATATTTGAATGCTTGATTACTTGGATTGATGATTGACTTGATTGATTGCTGTAGATTAGATGATTGATGATTTGATTTAGATAAGATAGTCGAAGATGATTCAAAAGCTAAGGGAAAGGCTCTTGAATTGGAAAAGCTGCACGTGGCATATGTAGCGGATGATGAAGCTCATATGGATAGATTCGATGATGATGTTGAGATGAGACTTTGCCATGATGATGATGAGGCGAAGTATGATATGAGATAGCCTTGGTCTAATCCAGACGGGATCATTCCAAGCATGTTGATAACTCAGTGAAATGGTTCGAGTTGTGGATAATGGTTTGCTCGAGAGGCGCTTGAGCTAGTATGGAAATAGTCGTCGAGGAGGATGACTAGGAGGCTGAGATCTCATCGTTGTTGAAGGTTCTAGCATGCTCAAAGCAAGAGTACGTTGGGCAGATTCGATAGTCCCTGAAGGCTAATGACTGATAGTCAAGTACTCTGGGCAGATTCGATAGTCCTAGGCACGGGTCACGATGACGTGCAGAGTTATGTCTAGAACCGGGGTTTTCCATTAGCCCTTGACGGACGGCTGAAAGAATGTGCCGGTCATTCAATTAACGGTGATATTGAGGCAACGATAACAGTGATAGCCAGAGTCATGGATGTTTGGTTGTATCGTCATTCGGTCTCAAGAGCGGTATTTTCTGGGTGCTTATCTGATCTTGGTTTAGGCCTTGGGGTTTGTACTTGGAAAGCATCGCCCTTGACTCGAGTGATAATTACTTTACTTTAAATTGTATGCTTTGCTATGCTTGCTTCTGCTTAGTGTGTGTCTAGGGGCTATCACTGTAGAAAGAGGTGGAGTGGGAGGGTTGTATTCCTATTCCTTTTCCTTTATGCTCTTTTGGTATGTTGTTAGTTAATTTATTGCTCACTAAGACTGTTGTCTGACTCAAGGCTTTATGTTTTAACTCTTATTGCCTTGGGCTATTCGTCCATTTTGGGACGGGCAGACTAGGTAGCAGGTGACAGGTGCTGTTCTTGCTTTCCACGTTGCTGATGACGAAGACGAGCAGGAGTATTGCATATTATCTTCTTACTATATGTACTGGATGTTCCGCTGCTTTGTATTCTCTGAGTGTTATGTAGTGAGGCTTGTTGTATTGACTTTTCAGATGTTTGTATCCAACTATTATGAAGTTTTATTGATGAGATTCTATTTCTGTGAAGCTTCACTATATATATCCTATTGTATTTTGTCCATGCGCTGTGAGTAATACGATAGATTCTGGTGTTTTAATTTACCTTGGCAATCGTCCATGGCTGCCTGGCACACTTTACAACGCACTATCTCTAGATTCGGTGCAGGGGTCATGGGCGGTCGTCACATTTGGTATCAGAGCATTGGTTAATTGATTTTACCCAACGCTCGCTGACGTAACTACGTATGAGAGACGTAATTGTATTTTGATGGATGATTACTATATATAATATATAGTAGCTTAGTAGAGTTTGAGTCCTTTATGCAGTTGTTTCTCCAGATGTGCTAATCATTCCTTTTTATAGATATTGAGAATGAGTCGAAGAGGGAGACCAGCTGCTAGGGAAGGCCGTGCTACTGAGGGGGCTGGTGATTATGCTGCTATGTTCGAAGCTATGATGACTTCGATCATGAGAAGGATGCCAGCTCCGGGGCCATCGGTGGATGTTGGAGTTCAAGTTCAAACTCCAAAACCGGTGGATTTCGCTAAGTTGTGTAAGGACTACACTGCTCTTGGAGGGAAGGTTTTCTTGGGGACAGAATCAACCATTGAAGTTCAGAGGTGGATAGATGCTTGTAGAAGGATCTTTGGTGATTTGGGAATCGATGATGCAACTAAGAGGAAGCTTGCATCAAGACAGCTTCAGGGAAGAGCTTCTGATTGGTGGAACTCTATCACTATTGATACTCCGGAGGAAGAGATCACTTGGGAGCAATTCCAAGTCAGATTTGAAGCTAAGTTAATTTCTACAGCTCAAAAGTCTGTTCTGTTCAAGAAGTTTGTGGAGCTCAAGCAAGGGGGAAGACCAGTTCTTGAGTATGTTTCTGAGTTTGAAGCTTTGTCTAAGTATGCCCGGTCGTATATTGAATCTGCATATCAGAAGAATGAGAAGTTTGTGACAGGCTTGGACAGTTATCTTGGGAGGCAGTTGGTGGATCATTTGGACGATTCATTTGAGAAGCTTGTGGAGAAAGCTCTCAGGCATGAGAGTCTGTTTCCTAAGGAAGGATCTGTTGTTGCTGTGACCAAGGGAGAGTCTAAACCACAGCAGGGTGGAAACAAGAAGAGGAAGCAGCAGCAACAGAAGGGGAAGGATGGCCAGAAGAAGCCAAAGGGCGAAGTGACTTGCTACAATTGTCAGCAGAAGGGCCATTTCTCTAGGGATTGTAAGAATCCGAAGGTACCGATGAAGTGTCACAACTGTGATAAGCCGGGGCATATCAGGAAGGATTGTCCAGAACCACGGAAGGACAAGCAGATTGTGCAAGCTTATGCTTTGGGAGTTGTTCCATCGTCTTCAAAAGCTCCTACCGCTGAAGAGAAAGGAAAGAGTGTGGTGGTTCAAGGTACTCTTTTCCTATGTGGTGTTCCAGTTAGAGTTCTGTTTGATACTGGGGCGTCGCATTCTTTTGTTTGTAATGAACTTGTAGGCCGGTTGGGTTTAGAACCGGATATTGTTGATAGGCCATTGGTTGTGACTAATCCAGTTGGGGGTTCGTCTTGTTTGTGTATGTTATGCCGTGGTCTGATTGTATCGAGTCATGATGGCTCTTTTGTTTGTGATTGCTTTGTTCTGAACTTTTCGGGGTTCGGAATTATTTTGGGTATGGACTGGCTTAGGAAGTATGCGGCAAAGGTTGATTGTGAGAGATTGGAGGTGACAGTCGAGAATGTGGAGGGGCGAAAGATTATGATACGATGTAAGCATGAAGAAGGCGTCTTCATGAGCTTCATGTATTCGCTAGTTGTTCCACGGGATGGACTGTCATCGTTGCCAATCGTTAATGGATTTGAGGATGTCTTTGACGAAGTCAAAGGGTTACTGCCGCATAGAGAGATCGAGTTTCGTATAGATCTAGTCGAAGGGGCCAGACCTGTTGTGATGCCTCTTAGGCGGATGGCGCCTAGGGAACAGCAAGAGTTGAGGGTGCAGGTTGACGATCTTTTACAGAAAGGATTCATTCGGCGTAGTGTGTCCGAATGGGGTGCACCAGTTGTGTTCGTAACCAAAGCAGATGGATCGCTGAGGTTGTGTGTGGATTATCGTGAGCTGAATAAGATGACTAAGAAGAACAAGTATCCATTGCCGAGAATAGATGACTTGTTTGATCAGCTTCACGAAGCTAAGGTGTTCTCTCAGATGGATTTGGCAACGGGATTTCACCAGTTGAGAGTGGCAAAGGATAGTGTGCCGAAGACTGCTTTTAGGACACCATCAGGTTTCTTTGAGTGGTTGGTAATGCCGTTTGGATTGACTAACGCGCCAGCATATTTTGTGGATCTTATGAATAGAGTGTTCAGAGATCAGTTGAGTAAGTTCGTGCTTGTGTTCGTGGATGATATTTTGATTTATTCCAGAACTGAAGAAGAGCACAAGACGCACTTGCGTATTGTTTTGGAAATCTTACGGAAACATCAGCTGAAGGCTGAGTTTTCGAAGTGTCACTTCTGGAAGAGCAAAGTAAGGTTCTTAGGCCATGTTATCTCTAGAAATGGAATAGCGGTTGATCCCGCTAAGGTGGCAGCAATCCAGGATTGGGTTACACCTAAGAATGCATCTGATGTGAGAAGTTTTCTTGGATTAGCAGGATATTATCAACGGTTTATCAAAGACTTCTCCAAGGTGGCTGCACCGTTGACAGGATTGACGAAAAAGAACCAAGTGTTCAGATGGGAAGATAAGTGTGAGCAAGCTTTCAGCATCCTGAAAGAGCGATTGACAAGTGCTCCTGTTTTGACTATTCCAAGTGGGAATAATGAGATGGTGGTTTACACTGACGCATGTGGTACTGGACTTGGAGCAGTGCTGATGCAGAGGGATAAAGTTGTTGCGTATGCAAGTCGACAACTGAAGCCACATGAAAGGAATTACCCGACTCATGATTTGGAGTTAGCGGCGATTGTTTTTGCTCTGAAGATGTGGAGACATTATCTATTGGGAGTTCGATTCGAGTTGTTTACAGATCATAAGTCGTTGAAGTATCTTTTCTCCCAAAAGGATTTGAATCTTCGGCAGCAATGGTGGCTAGAGTTTTTGGCATCATATGATTTCGGTATAGCTTATACTCCGGGAAAAGGTAACGCAGTGGCAGATGCGTTAAGTCGAAGACATGCAGGACTGGGAGCCATGTTTTCAGAATGGAAGAATCTCGAGTATTTAGCTGGATTTGACTTCAGGCCTAGATGCGAATTGGAACCTGAAATGTTGGCAAACTTATCAATAAGACCGACTCTTGTGGAAAGAATTGGCGAGAGCCAAAAGCGAGACGATAAGCTTGTCAAGATTATCCGTGATTTAGAATCTGGATTGGACCCAGAGAAGGATAAAGGATTCGAGGTCGATCGAGAGGGTTGGCTTCGGAAGCAAGGACGACTAGTTGTTCTCGATATAGATGAATTGAGGAGTGAAGTTCTGAGGGAAAGTCATCACTCGAGGTTGACAATTCATCCAGGTGGAAATAAGATGTATCGGGATATGAAGAGAACCTATTACTGGGAAGGTATGAAGAAGGATGTTGGAAATTTTATTTCCAAGTGCATGAACTGCCAGTTGGTAAAGGCCGAATAGAAGAAGCCAAGTGGATTGCTTCAGCCATTAGAAGTTCCTACATGGAAGTGGGAACAAGTGTCGATGGATTTTATCGATGGATTACCTAGAACCAGAACGGGAAATGAAGGGATTTGGGTCATCGTAGATCGTCTGACTAAGAGTGCAAGATTCATTCCTATTCGATCGACTAGGACTGCATCAAAGTTGGATGAGTTGTATGTTAAGTGGATAGTTCGATTCCATGGTATTCCGAAGAGTATAGTGAGCGATCGAGACCCATTGTTCACTAGTGGATTTTGGAAGAGCTTTCAGGAAGTTTTGGGAACCGAGTTATGTTTGAGTACAGCTTATCATCCTCAAACAGATGGTCAGACCGAGAGAGTCAACCGAGTTTTGGAAGATCTTCTTAGAGCTTGTGTTTTGGATTTCGAAGGATCAAGGGAAGATCATCTTCATTTGGTGGAATTTTCGTATAACAACAGTTACCAGTCAAGTATTGGTATGGCACCGTATGAGGCATTGTATGGAAGACCGTGTAACTCTCCGACATGTTGGTTGGAAACGGGAGAAAAGTTGATACTTGGGCCAGAGATGATTCGACAGACTTCGGATTGTATAGAGATCATTCGACGACGGATGAAGGCAGCCCAAGACCGTCAGAAAAGTTATGCCGATAAGCGTCGTAAGGATTTGGAATTCGACGTAGGTGATATGGTTTTTGTGAAGATTTCTCCTCTAAAGAATGTTATTCGATTCAGGAAGAAAGGAAAATTGACTCCGAGATTTGTTGAACCATTCGCGATCATCGAGCGAATTGGGAAGCTCGCTTACAGATTGGAGTTACCAGAGAAGATGTCGAGTGTGCACAATGTTTTTCATGTATCGTATCTACGGAAGTATGTGCACGACTCGAATACAGTAGTTTCTGCAGATAGCTGTGAAGACTTTGAAGTTGATCCAGTCGATAGAAGACCTCGTAAGCCGCTTCGTGTTGTGGAAATCGACACGAAATAGCTTAGGAGGAAGGTAGTTAAGTTGCTCAAGATACAATGGAGTGATGATGATAACGACTGCACGTGGGAGGTGGAAGAGAGGATGAAGGCAGCTCATCCTGAACTCTTCAAGGTATGGCCCTAAGGTGTCGTCTCATCTCACGATATTATAACTTGTTCTAAGTCTTAGAATTCTGTACGCTAAGCTAGAATTGGATGCATGGTTTGTTGATTGCTATGGATGATAGGCGTGTAGAATAGTCTTTGATTACTTTGTTTGTTTGGAATTTCAGGGGCGAAATTCCTAAGGGGGAGAGAATGTAACGACCCGTATTTTCACGGATCGAAACATCGTAAAACAGTTGACAATTGGTCGCATTGTTGACAAGTCGTTCAGGATTTTGTTAAGTCCTAAGGCGTGACCGAGTTAAGAGTTATGTCGTAGACGACTTAGTGTTGTGGAGCGACCTAAGTGTTGGAACGACCTAAGTAGTTAGGTCGTGTGAGAGTTAGGTCATATTAGAGATAAGTCGTGTGTTGCAGCTTAGGTCGTAAAGGAGGATAGGTCGTAGACGACTTAAGGAGGTTGTACGACCTAAGGGAGCGAACTGGTTAAGTGTTAGATCGGTTGGGACGACTTATAGAAGTTGGCGAGTTAACAATCTAGGGGGGTAGGTTGGGTAGACGACTTAAGGAATGGCCGACCTAGTGGAGTTAACGACCTAGGGGATAAGCAGTAAGCGACCTATGTGGTGCTATGATAGTTAGGTTGTAAGCAGCCTTGGTTAGTTAAGTCGTTCAGACGACTTAAGTGTTAGGTCGTAACCCTGTTAGGTCGCGTGAGTGTTAAGTAATAGGTCGTACCCTGTTGAGTTGTAGGTTGTATGCTATCTATTAAGTCGTAGAATGGGTTGCCTCTTAAGTCGTAAGTCGTAGAGACTTGGGGTTTGTTGAGTCGTATAAGTGTTAGGTCGTAAGGAAGCGGTCTGTGTTAGGTCGTGGATGCGCATTCATTAGGTCGTAAGTCGTATGAAGGCGCTGGTCTGCTAAGTGCTAAGTCGTAGGTCGTAGAAGCTTAGACTGTTAGGTCGTAGGTCGGAAGAGTTAGGTCGGCAACGACTTATAGGGGGCGGACGACTTAAGAATCTGCCTATAAATAGAAGGGTTTTTCTCACTTTTTGGGATCCGGATTTCGAAGCGACGAAGTGCTGCCATTTTGAGAGCTCGACTTCTACCCTTCTTCACTTCTTTTCTCCACTCTAATCTAGTGATTCCATTCATCCATATTGAAGATCAAATCGAAGATCGAAGAGCTTAGATTGAAGATCTACATTCTTCGAAGAGAGATTTCATCGTTTGAAGCGGATTTGTGATAGATCAAGTTAGATCCTTCGCTGTCCAGATCTGAAGTGTGTTGCTTTTGAGTTGTTTTGGTGATTTGGTGAGTGGTGATTATCTCTCACATGGATCCAAAGGAGTATATCGGACCGTTGGCTTGATTTGGTGTTAAAGTAGTGATTTCCATGCATTTTTGTAAATCTAAGTGTAGATCCATATAGATCCATTGTTCATGATGATTTGACAACCATTTTACTACACGATTAACCTATGCAAGTTCATTCATCAAGTTGTAGAGATATTCCTCATGTTTTCATGCTTGTTAGACTTTCGACTCTTTAATTACGAAATTGCCATTATTGTTATAATTGTCCATTTAGCTTATATTTGAATGCTTGATTACTTGGATTGATGATTGACTTGATTGATTGCTATAGATTAGATGATTGATGATTTGATTTAGATAAGATAGTCGAAGATGATTCAAAAGCTAAGGGAAAGGCTCTTGAATTGGAAAAGCTGCACGTGGCATATGTAGCGGATGATGAAGCTCATATGGATAGATTCGATGATGATGTTGAGATGAGACTTTGCCATGATGATGATGAGGCGAAGTATGATATGAGATAGCCTTGGTCTAATCCAGACGGGATCATTCCAAGCATGTTGATAACTCGGTGAAATGGTTCGAGTTGTGGATAATGGTTTGCTCGAGAGGCGCTTGAGCTAGTATGGAAATAGTCGTCGAGGAAGATGACTAGGAGGCTGAGATCTCATCGTTGTTGAAGGTTCTAGCATGCTCAAAGCAAGAGTACGTTGGGCAGATTCGATAGTCCCTGAAGGCTAATGACTGATAGTCAAGTACTCTGGGCAGATTCGATAGTCCTAGGCACGGGTCACGATGACGTGCAGAGTTATGTCTAGAACCGGGGTTTTCCATTAGCCCTTGACGGACGGCTGAAAGAATGTGCCGGTCATTCAATTAACGGTGATATTGAGGCAACGATAACAGTGATAGCCAGAGTCATGGATGTTTGGTTGTATCGTTATTCGGTCTCAAGAGCGGTATTTTCTGGGTGCTTATCTGATCTTGGTTTAGGCCTTGGGGGTTTGTACTTGGAAAGCATCGCCCTTGACTCGAGTGATAATTACTTTACTTTAAATTGTATGCTTTGCTATGCTTGCTTCTGCTTAGTGTGTGTCTGGGGGCTATCACTGTAGAAAGAGGTGGAGTGGGAGGGTTGTATTCCTATTCCTTTTCCTTTATGCTCTTTTGGTATGTTGTTAGTTAATTTATTCCTCACTAAGACTGTTGTCTGACTCAAGGCTTTATGTTTTAACTCTTATTGCCTTGGGCTGTTCGTCCATTTTGGGACGGGCAGACTAGGTAGTAGGTGACAGGTGCTGTTCTTGCTTTCCACGTTGCTGATGACGAAGACGAGCAGGAGTATTGCATATTATCTTCTTACTATATGTACTGGATGTTCCGCTGCTTTGTATTCTCTGAGTGTTATGTAGTGAGGCTTGTTGTATTGACTTTTCAGATGTTTGTATCCAACTATTATGAAGTTTTATTGATGAGATTCTATTTCTGTGAAGCTTCACTATATATATCCTATTGTATTTTGTCCATGCGCTGTGAGTAATACGATAGATTCTGTTGTTTTAATTTACCTTGGCAATCGTCCATGGCTGCCTGGCACACTTTACAGCGCATTATCTCTAGATTCGGTGCAGAGGTCATGGGCGGTCGTCACATGCAATGTGGGTAAGTCTGACTCGTTTGTCAATTTAAGATTATATCTACTCTACGTTCTCCTATTCTCACAAAACTGACTATCTATCTCAACCTGTAATTTTCCTAAGGTCACTATGAACGTATTAGTTTTCATGGCCTGACTAATAACCTACCAAAATTCTTAGGGACTGCCTATCCTAAATCATAGTTTTATGAGATCACTAAGAACCTATTGGCTTCCACCAATAACACTTTCCAATGATAGTTTTTATGGAATTACTAAGAACCTAGTGGTAACATACCTTCAATTATAGTTTTCATGGGATCACTAAGAACCTATTGGGATTCTCTAATAATATCACTCAAGCTATAGTTTTCATGGGATGACTATGAGCCTATTGGACCCTTCCAATATCATATCTCAAATTATAATCTTTTGATCAGTCTTGGCATCCCACACCTTTGATCTACCTAATCTCCTGGATGCAATTCTACTCACTCAGAAGTTAAATTTGACTATACTTACTATTGGGTCAACTTAACTGGTTATCCCGCCCTTAATTATCCCCAAAATGCAGTTATGGGTCATGAGATGTGAGTATGACAATAATAATCATGTGAAAATAACTGATCAAATAATAACAAGAACATATAGCATCCATCATTCAAATATGTTCAATCGATTGCCATTGGCGTCTTGTAATTACTTAATCTTAAGTAATAACCCCCTTTGGTAATTTCATATCAAAACTTAGGCTAAACAATAATTTATTCCTTGAAAAACTTTATTATCATATATGATTAATCCCTTTAATTCATATTTAAAATAAGGAAAATATAGCCCATTATTTTACCAATTTCTCATGCCAGTTTATATTCCATTTTAATACCGCCATATATACTTTCGATATTAATATGAAGATGTCCCACCTCTTCATTATAGGGCATAACGCTATAAGTTAGAATATATTCATCATTGAAAACTTACGGCATCAATATGGCCGGCATTGATGATATACGACATCAATGTTACAAAACTATTGATATTAGGTGCTTTATAACAGTAGGGTCGACATTGATGACTTCCGACATCAATGCCTCAAAACAGTTGATATTAATTCCATAAAACTAGGCTGCTCTGCCACTATGAAATTGAATGCTGAAATTGATAATAGGTGGCATCATTGCCATTTTATATTGATGTCGAACATATATAGGTATAAGTGGCATCATTGCCATAATGCTTCTATCTCGTAAGTAGTACTAGCGGCATCACTGCCTAGAGTATTTAATGTGTGAAATAATACTTGCGGCATTACTGCCTTAAACTATGGCATCAAATAGGAATATGTGACATCATCTAAACTGTAGTGAAAACTTATGGCATCAATGTCATATGCTATAGATCTAAAAAAAAGAAACAAGGGAGGTCGACATAGTACTGGAATGTTACGAGATTACCAACGCCGATATTGATTCAACGTCGAAGGCCTTATAATATAAGACTTCAACCCAAACAGTTTCATTCCATATGACTCGGTTGAAAACGTATGCATCCATTCATGTTAATGTCACTGGGGTTCGGCATAAACATTGGCAACATAGCAATACCGTAATTATCATAAAAACTGTTTTATTTCTATTAAAAGCAATCACGAACCCTTAACCCTTGTCAATTTTCTATTGGTTAAATATAATCTTTATCAAAATTCTTTTTAGAGGAACTACCGCAACTTATTTACCTCCTCAAAAATTCAGTTCACGCCCCTTAATCAATATTAATTATTTAATACTATTTATAAGCTTTTCTAGCTTATTAAACTCATTATAAATCATAATTGCATGGGAAAAATATCCAAAATTAATCAAAAATCACAACTAACATAATCTTTAACATATAAAAATTTCTGGACCAAAATCATTATTTTATTATTTTCATAATTAAAACCCAAAATAAACATCTTTTCTTCCTTTGGAAATTCATAAAATATTCCCATTAGTTTAGAAAATTATGAAATTAAAAACTCTTCTCCAAAATATCATTTTGCACAACGCATCAAAATTTCAAATCATCAGGAGATCAAAAACTTAGGTTTTACCTTTAAAACCTATTATGTCAATTCCATAAAAATTCCCATAATTATTCATTAAATCTAATAATGACATAACCGATCCAAACATGACAAATTAACTCAATCAATTTGAAATTAGATCATAAATATGAAAACTCGAGATGGATACTATTATTCACCCTAGATTGGATGATGGAGTTAAGATTTGATGAAGAATGGTTTCCCTAGCTTTCCTTTTGAAATTCCTTAGCTTTCTTCTTCTAATCCTTCTTAGTTATAGCTAGCCTCTATGGTTTGTAATTTGATTGTTGTGAAAATTAGAACAAAATGGGAGAGGGATAGTTTAAGAGATAAAAGAAAGATCTATTCCTAATTTGCCCCTCTCATTTATTCTCTTATATATTATATTTTTTAAATCAATCTGATTAGTCAATTAGTTAAGGCCTAACCGAATTAATTATCAAATCTCAATCCCCTTATCACACCACACATTATCCTATTTAATTTATTTGATTAAGTCTCCTGAATAATGTTACTAGAAGGGGGTGTTACATTGCAACCGGGTCATGTAAGCCATGAATGCTCATGACTTTGCCAATAATATTTCAATACCTGAAATGGTCCTACCACCTAGAAGTCATACTGCCATCTCCCTCTTCTGAGAGACTATCTGCTTGGAAGGACTTAGGGCAATGAATGAAGGGTACAACCTACGCTTTGACCGTCTAAGTAGTGATGGGCAAGTAAGAAGCAACGAGTTTAAGGGATTCTCAGTTCACTCCCAACCCCAGCAGAAGCACCAAGACCTCGCTCTCGTGAGAGCCGATGCCATTGTTATAGGTCTCATTCTATGAATAATACAGGAGGTCGCCAACACTTGTTCATCATATCCTTATCGATGCTAAATTTCTTCTTCCTACATAAGGCATAGAAGGAGCCTATGATGACCTCCCTCCACTTCCAGTATCAAATATCCATATATAGTAGTGCATTGTAGTGGTACCCGAATGATGTAAGGAAAACATCAAGGATAATACAATCAATCCATATGATAACATACAATATATCTCAGAGCACATAGAAAAAATATAATTTCAATATTGATATAAAACAAATAAGACATATGATCTTATGAACTGAGACATCGCCATCAGAGTGCAACAGGGTTTATAAAGTCATAAAAAACAAAATATATGAGTTTATACATCTCCAGTATGTCATAAACTCCATAATAAAATTGTCTCTATAAAATAAAGTGCTAGTAGCTCTATAGCACTGCATATTGGAAATAAGTGGTAGCATCTCCATAAAAATATCATATATAAGAAAGCGTTTGCCTCCTGCTTCATCCTCCGCATATCTCCATGCGCTATTGCCATACCCGTCTCTCATTGAACTCATTTAAGTGTACTCGAGAATATAAAAAGCAATGCAAATAACCTTGGGTTAGGCAATAGTCCGATATGAGCAATCTATAATCTCAAAAATAGATATAAATTTGATATATCGTAATAAAGCAATATGTTGTGGAAAGTCATATCTGACATGCTCCTGCATCCAACAAGTTAGCATATTAAAAATATATGTATGCTAAACTACTATCATCAGTATGGTATATTACTCCACTAAGTACAAATTAAGGTGTCAGTTTATTTGACTCAATAATACCTACATCACATAGACAACCATAATAAACACAGATACCATTTCAAAATCTCGCATTTCTCATACTCAATGCACTTGGACATATGAGAAATCAAATGATCAATGTCGTAAGGTCAGCGACTACACAACATCATGACCATCAATGCTCAAATCCTTATCCACTTAGAACTGAGAACTAGACTAATGTCGTAAGGTCCAGAGATATGGATCATGTCATATGATCTACAATGAGCGTCCCTACCTACTCCTTTACAAGCATACATCAAAATCTTTGACTCATCAACGATCCCTTGGCACATGTATCAATAGTATAACCCCTTTATTCCACTCCAAAAGTCATCGTCATACAGAACATTCCTGCTTGGAAGATTCCCAAATGCACCTGCTAGCTTCCCTTATAAGTACTCATCATTTGGTCATTGTAGCATAGATTAGTACCGATCCATCATGGATCGGTATAGGTCCATATACTTAAACAAAAGTCACTCTAACTCCCGTGCTTTAGAGAAAAATATCCAAAATAATGGTACTGATCCATATGGATCAGTACCACTCCATATACTTAGCCAACTTTCTCCATTTTCCTTGCGATCAATTTCCCAAATTCCCTCATCTCCAAATTTGCCTAAGCACAAAATTAGCACGGATATGGATCGATACTGATTCACCACTTAGCTAATTTTTGCTAAGTCTTTTGCCTTGGTCCAATCTACCATCGATCCAACTCTTATCTTGCCTCTTCGATCTATGTGCATCCCTCGTTTGCAGCGATCTAAATCCAAACTATCTAGAGTTGATCCATCGAACCTTGTTCTATGATTACAAACCTTCCATCCTTAGCATAATCGAAGCAGAGACTACATCGAATTGGCTTCATCTTCACACAAAGATGCTCGCCAATAGAATAACTCATCCCCAATCACTCAATGTGATTTTTCTATTCATTCAAACTTTACATGCAAGCACAATATCAACAAACATATCATCATATCAAGCGTACAATCCATCAAAATTTACTCAAAAATGTCAAACATAAAATTATGATATCTCCTAAACAACTTGGCCAAATTACTATTATAACCATTCTACGGAACGCGAAACCATCAAGTCTTTCATTTGGAATAGGTTTTAGGCCAAAATTCTATTCCTTTTAAAAGTTATGACCATTACTAGTTTTTTGGGTCGAAAATGTCCACAATTTATTCTAAGGGTCAAAATTTTCAAATTTCTACATTTTCCAAAGTTTTTGCTTATTGCTAAAGTCATTTGATTATGTAAATAATATTTAACTATCTGCCGATATATAAAAACATGGGTTGTTACAAAAGTAGTAGTTATTCTAGCTCCTAGGTTCGACTTTGATAAAATCTACAAGTGTTAAGCCAATCTAGAAGGTAAACCATACATGGGCACTTAGTTATACACCGAGACTCGAACTTGGTAATGCATATGCAATCGAATCTTTGACTACATAAATCTTGATGATATGATGAAGAGGAGTCACCTCTCGTCGGCTTTATGATGAAGCACTGAAGTGGCGGGACTTAGCAGTGGGTAAGGTGTATGAGAATATTATGTCTTGGCAAGAGTTCGACCTCGCTTTGAGGCTCATTTCATTTCTGCAGCAGAAATGGATATGCATCCAACTAAATTCATTAACTTATAGTGGGGGAGTTGATGTAAAAGAGTAAGTTGCATAGTTAAACTCTTTGGCTAACTTGTAGCTGGGGGAGATTGCTGTAAAAGAGTATGTTGCATAGTTTAACTCTTTAGCTAGCTTGCTTTACCTTAATCCCAGGTTTTTAACTAAAAATGGTATGCTTTAAGATATATTTAGGAAGAAAGATGATTAATGGAGGTTTAGATCTATTTTAGGAAGAAAGAGAAATGATTTGGTGGTTGCATTAAGGCCTTAATTATGGGCTTGGGCCTAATTACTAAAATCTATCTAAAAATGTCTAATTTAAAAATGCGATATCTCCTAAACAGCTTGGAAAAATTACTATTATGACCACTTTATGAAATGGGAAACCATTAAATATTTCATTTGGAATAGTTTTAAAGTCAAAATTCTGCTCCTATCAAAAGTTATGAAAATTACAATTTTTTAGGATGAAAATGTCCACAATTTGTTCTAGAGTCCAAAAATATCTGACTACTACATTTCCTTAAGTTTTAAATAGTTTTAAGTTTTTTTGGTTATATATAAATAATATTTTGTCTACCAATCGATATATACAAGTGTGGGTCATTACGTTCCCCCTCACCTTCAAAGAAATTCGCCCATAAAATTCAACGTCAAACAAACATAACCAAAACAAACAAGTAAATTAAGCATTCATAATATCAAAGCATAGAAATCAACCTATACCATTGTTCAATCATGCATATAATACTATCACACAAGTAAGATACCAAATGTGATAGGTAGATTCTCACAAAGCGAAAAGCTCTTGATAAGTGATCTTTATGCCCTCCTTGGTGTAACGACCCAGTTTTTCAGTCATCTGAATTTAGAATATTTAATTGGTTTTAAATATTTAAGTGTGAATTTTTATAAGTGAAATAACTTATATTTCAAATATAGTGATTTATTTGGATAATTAAATTGTTTAATTTAATATTTGAATTGTGTAAATAATTGAATATTGAATCAAATATGAATAAAAATAATTTCTACTGTTGTTTTAAATTCTATTTGGATTAGAATAGTAATAGTAAACTTTTAAAATTGAATTAAAAGTTAATATACAGAAATTGAAAATTTTAATATTTAATTAACGTGTAAAAATAGCCATTTTTGACACTGTCTCAGATTTCAACGAAACCAGTTTCATTGGATCCGTAACGGTGAATTATTATAGGATTTCAAATTTCGTATCAATCAGACTTAAGGTTTGGTCGTGCGAAGCTGAAACGCGTAGAAATTTATTTAAGTAAAATTTAATTAAAATAAGTCGATTCAAAAACCTATCTTCCAAATATGATGGAATTGGCCTCCGATATATATTCCATTACGTTCAGAATAGAGGTAAAATATTATAAACGCCAGGCGGCATGCCTCGATTGGAGTTCAGAATTTTCAAGTGTGAATAGTGTTTTAAGATTGCTTATAAATAGAGGACTAAATTCACAAAACCCTAATAAACTAGGGCAAACAAACGCAGCCGCCACCATCAAATTAACGGCCGAAAACACTCCTCATTCCACCTCGTTTTTCTCTCGATCCATCCCATATTACCAAAAACTTCCTAAACGAGAATTGTAGAGCTCGGCACGATCTTCAATATGAACGGCTACGATCGAATTTGGAGCAAAGGATCGGTGTGGATCTTGATGCAAAGATCACGCATTTCGGTACGTTTTTCGAAGCAATGACCAGGCTGAGGGGATGCGCGCTCTGGCCAGAGGAGGAGCTCACGTAGGTGCTCCGTTTGGCGTTGTCTGATCGTCCTCTTGATGGACGATGGAGGCACGGTGGACGATGGGAGATGCACGATGATGGGTTCGAACGAACGCGTGAATGATGAAAGACGGAAGAAACAAAAAAACGCGGCCGAGATCTGATTGTTGAAAATGAACGGCCAAGATTTGCAAAGGTTAAAAAATAAAAATAAAAAGTGTAAATTATTATATTATAATTCGTGCAAACTTTAAAAATTCATATCTTTGTCATACGAGATCCGTTTCGCACGAAACAAGCGGCGTTGGGTTCTTATTATTGAGCATTACATTTTAGAGCTAGATTGGGATTTATTTGAACTAGTGAAAATTTTGGTTAAAATTAAACGCTCGCTTAATTTTAATCGAAATAAATCGCTATCGCGACAACTGTAACCAAATTGAGTACAACTCACTCTCTTTGTCTCGCTTATATTTTTATATGGGTGAGAATAAATTTTATTTATGATGATTGATGATTGTTTGGGTGATATATGATATTATATATATATTGTTTAATTTGGATATATTCCCGCATATTTTAGCTGATGAGACCCAATACGTTCCCGTGTATGAGCGGATGACCCTTGGTATGCACGTCTGCCTCAAAGCATACATTATACATATTTTATCATGTGTATATTTGTTGCAGGTGGCAGGTTGGAGAGATCCAATTGGAGTCCTCATCATTGTTGATTTTTATTACAGATATTGTTATATATGTTGTTATCATGTGATATATGATATTTAGATGCCATGATTGATATTGTTGATGTATATTCCCTTATTTAGCGCTTTTGCAGCATTGGGCCATGTTTGGAATTTAAAATATTAAAATGATGATTTTAATTTAAAAAAGGATTTCAAAGTGATTTTGAAAATATATATGCTTTTAATAAATTTTGAATTGTTAAAGAAATGATTTATTTTAAATAAATAAAAAGTTATAATTTTTATGATATAAAAATTATGGCTTTGTGAAATATAAGCAAAATATGATTTTTGAAATATGGAGTTAACTTTTTGTAAAATAAGTTAAATTGAGAATTTTGAACTTATTATAAATGGTTTATATATAAGATTTATAAAATTGATATTTTATAAATAAAAGTAGTGGAATTATAAACAGTGTTTTATAAATATTAGAAATGGAATTGTAATCAAATTTGTTTATGGATTTGCAATTGAAATTTAGAAATGAATTTATAATGGATTTTATAAATAATAAGATTTGAAATGAAAGAATTTGGAATTACATCAAGGGTCAGCTTTGAGCCCCTACATTTTTGCTCTAGTGATGGATGAGGTTACGAAGGGTATACAAGGTGAGATTCCTTGGTGTATGCTATTTGCTGACGATGTTGTGCTAATTGATGAAAATAGGATTGAGGTTGATTGACAATTGGAGCTGTGAAGACAGACTTTAGAATCAAAGGGTTTTAGGCTTAGCAGAACTTAAACAGAGTATATGAAGTGCGGGTTCAGCGGTGTTAGGTCGGAAGATGGAGATGTCACTCTGGCTGGACAAATAGTTCCCAAGAAGGAATCATTTCGATATCTAGGATCAATGTTGCAGAATAATGGTGAGATTGATGAAGATGTTAGTTTTAGAATTCGAGCGGGATGGGTGAAATGGCGAGCGTCTGGGATTCTCTGTGACAGGAAGGTCCCATAAAAGCTTAAAGGAAAGTTCTACAAAACGGCAATCAGGCCTACGATGTTGTATGGTGTAGAATGTTGGCCTACTAAAAGCCAACACATCCAAAAGATAAGCGTAGTAGAGATGCATATGCTACGATGGAGTTGCGGTCATACAAGAAGAGACCGAATTAGAAATGATGATATACGTGATAAACTTGGAGCAGCACCAATTGAGGAGAAGCTAATTCAACATCGCTTAAGATGGTTTGGACATCTCCAACGAAGGCCGCCCGAGGTACCTGTGCGTGTTGGAATTATAGGCCATGTTGAATGCTCAAAGAGAGGAAGAGGTCGACCAAGGTTGACATGGGAGGAAGTAGTAAAAAGGGATTTGAAGGATTGGGGTATATCCGAAGAGCTGGTGACGGATCGGAGTGAGTGGAAGTTAGCGATTCACGTACCAGAACCATGAGCATTGAGTTTTATAAGTTTTAGATTATAGGACTAGGAAACATGAGCCTAAGACGTAGGTTTGGTCTTTGACCAATATTACTATTAGTATCATTATCGCTATTAGTATTATTATTATCATTCCTCTTATATATATATATAGACATATATATTTTTATTTTATTTTACTTTACTTAGTTGTTATTATTGATTTACTTATTTGACTTTATTTTATTATTGTTATTTCTATTGTTATTATTATAACTTTTAAATTGATTTTTTTCATTTAGTTTTGGGTTCCATCTCTAGCCGACCCCAACTTGTTTTGGAATAATGACTTAGTTGTTGTTGTGTTGTTGTAACTTATAATTAGATTTTGACTTATAAATGAGATATAAATGGAATTTCTTATTGTATATGGATGTTTTATAAAATATAAATGGAATTTATAAACATTGTTTTATAAATCTGAAATCAATTTAATTTGATAAGTTAAGCGTGAAAGTTTATTAAAAGAATTATATTCACAATTTTGGACAACGAATAATCCTTTAAATTAAATATTTAGATGTAATGAATTGGGTAAGGAATCATATTCACGATTTTGGACAGTGAATAATCCATTAAATTAAATATTTAGAAGTAATAAATTTGGTAAGAGAATTATATTCACGATTTTGGACAGTGAATAATCTTTTAAATAAAATGGATATTTTGGAAAGTGATATTATAAAAAGGGAATTTAAATGGTTTGAAAATAAAATAAGTTGTGAATTTACTTATTATTAAAATAATTATATAAGAATATTTTCAAATATCCAATAAGTGAAATGGTTTTGAATATTATCTTTTTAAAGATATTGTGAAGTGAATAATTGGAAAGTGATTTGATTTATAAACGTTTAATAAAATCAGGTCCATTGACTACTTTGGTGCTAGATTTTTGACACTATTATTTTAATAATTCTCTAACTAAATTATTTATAATACAAGCTTATCATTTCAAAACAAATAATATACTCGGGCTATTTACTGTTATATATATATATATATATATATATATTGAAAGAAAGACTATGATTTGGAAATTCAGAAAATAATATAAATCTCTCTAGAATATTTAAATACAAAAAACTATCTTTATAACACTAAATATAAGTATATGTATATATATGAATATAATTTAAGTGATGATACTTAAGCTTGAAATAAAAACAGAAATAAAAATATATGTTTAAAGGATAGGAATAAAAGTATATAAGTGATTTATATGGTTGTATGTAACATAAGTAAAACCATATAAAAGTAACTATGGTAAATATATACATGTGTAAGTATGTAAGGCAATAAGACAAAGAAACATATGTATGCATATACGTGATATGTATGAATGGATATGCATGTAAACATGAAGGGGGACACACACATTTAATGCCTATCTACTCAAGCACATAAAAGGTCAATTCTTCTTCTTTTTAAATCACTTCTATTTCAATAAATCACTTCAAATTTCAAAGATCATTTCAGGTCAAGGTAAAGATGGCTAACTAAAGAACTAGAAAATAAATCAAAACAAAGGAAAAATATGAAAATAGGTGGCTGTGTACAGTGTTATGCCTTCTTATAAATATGTATATGTCTCCTTTGTCTCATTTTCGTTCACTCAACTAAGTAAAACAAAGGATAAACATTTCTGCCATTTCTCAAAACTAAAGAATCAAAACTCAACTCAACAACTAAATAAAGAAGATCAAGATCAACAAGCAAGCTAGCAGCTTTTGAGAATCAGGACATTGTTTCCTCTATTCAAAGGCTTTTACAGGTGGTAAACCTTTTTCAAAAAAAAATCTCTTTTCATAAATCTGTGATTATGTTGGAAATAAAATAGAAATAACAACCTTGAATATGTGCTGCATAGAAGAAAATGTATGTATGCCTAGGTATGAAAGCATGTAAATGCCTGTATACATGTCTTGCCTCTGACTTCTTGTTTCTGCCATGTTCGAACACTTCTAAAATCCAATTCTCTTCATCTATACAGTTTTAGTTCCTGGAGTCTGAAGAGTTTTTGCTTGTACTAGTATGTACTAAATTTTAAAAACAATTTCATGATTTATTATTCGGTAGATATACTATAAAGAAGGAATGAAGTAGGTCAACCAGTATTTCAGGGAACATCGATCATTTTAATTCACGTTTTCATTTACATAGGCAGGATCAGTTTTGGAAATAATGAATTTTGGTAGTGGTCTCGTGATTTTAAACTATGTATTTAGAGTGAAATTGGGTGATGATCGGAATTGGTTCATTTGCCAATTCACGACGATCGGGACATGGTTAGAGGTTGGGATTCTCGCCAGAGGAGGCCGAGGGGATGGGGGTCTCGGGAAAAATAGGGGAGTAATTTTCTGGTGGACGAGGCGTCAGGCCGGAGGCGAGATAGGGTTTAGGTATGTTTTTGGTCGAGGTGGGTTTTTCGTGTGGTTGTGGCGTCGTGGTGGCGTCAGAGCGATGCAGTGCTAAGGGAAAATGAAGGGGGAAGTCAGGCGAGTCTCCAGGCATTGGGCGTGGGTTCCGGTAGTCGATGTCGGCGGCGCGAGGTGATAGAGGGGAACCAGGTTTTTCACTGGAAAGGGTGAACTGCTCGATTTGGTTTTGAGCATCGTCGAGATGGTCTGGGTGGTCGGAAAGTTCGGGGGTGATGTCGGTGACTTGGGGGCAAGGTTGATGGTGGACGGCATGGCTCCGGTTGGGTGTGCATATGCACACCGGGTTTGGGTATCTGGTAGTAGCAGGATTGAAATAAGGGGAAGGGAAATAATGAAAGTAAAGAGGAAAAGAGAAAGAGAGGGGAGGGATTTTTTTCTCTGGGTTCGGTATTGGGCCAGTGGGCCTAGTTTTAAAAAAAACAAAATAAAAAATGAAATGTTCTTTGGTATTTCAAAAGTCAATAACCTTTAAAACCATTTGCTTTTAAACTTTAACATCCTATTTTATAAACTTTAGGAGCCCAGCATCTTATCTCCTTAACTTGTTAACAATTTATTTGATAATAAATTTTGAAATGTAATTGGTTAATGGTTAATATAGGAAAAATGATGAAAGACTTTAAAATTAATTAAAAGCCTTAGGTTAAATTATACATGTTAATTATTAATAAATTCCAAGGATTTTTGAATGTAAAATAAAAAGTTCGTAATTAGTTTAATAATAATTAAACAGGATTTGAAAATAATTAATTTTGTTTTAAAATAATTTGATGGTGTGACTAGTTAATCTAGCCTATGAATGGTTTAAATGGTTAAGTACTTTAGATTGGTTGATTTATCTAGTATGTTATTTCCAGTTATTCTGTGATATGAAATACCCTGAATTGAACTATTGATATAAACGTGAGACGTTTGTTTGAAATAGATATTTGTGATGAAATTTCTGTGTGAATATGACATTCTGAAATGGAATTGTTTTTATTTAAAAACAACTTGGCCTTAAAAGATGGCGTTTGGATTTCGATGAGACTAGGATCGGATATCGATTGTTATCCGAAAACCACATCGATCCAAAATAAATGATAGGTCGTGAAGATCTCAAGGGCAGATCAGGAATGAAGATTCAGAATGCAAGGGCTATTTATCGCTAACTTTGAGGGTGATTCCGATACGAGTGTAGTGGAGATAGTGCCTTCGGTTCCGTTCGGATCCGGAACGGACTTGTATGGACGAATGCTACCAGACCATCGTCATTGGAGGACGGTGAGCATTCTAAGTGAATGTGTGCTTTAAAGGTAATCGTAGCCTCAAGCCTCATCAACCGGGAATGGCTAAAACAGAGGA
The DNA here is from genome assembly GCA_030737815.1 of Allium fistulosum. Taxonomy (NCBI): domain Eukaryota; kingdom Viridiplantae; phylum Streptophyta; class Magnoliopsida; order Asparagales; family Amaryllidaceae; genus Allium; species Allium fistulosum. The sequence continues at coordinate 96,772,121 of CM060906.1, read as the reverse complement.
GGTGCAGCAAGGCTAAGTGGGTAGCTCCCAATTAGGATAAGGTTTCCCCATTCTATATTCCCTTTATATTCGGCTGTATGGCGGTTGTTGGCCCCAACCGTGGGGTGATCTTATTCGGGCTATCCAGTAAGGGGTAGTCCAGTCTTGTGTTGCAGGGGATCGGGAGTGGTCCTCGGTATGCTGATTAGACCAGGTACTGTGACGGGCGGTACCCCAGTAGCCCTGCCATTGTATGGAACCCAATCTCCAATAAGTGCCTTCGGACTTGATTGTATATCTATTATGATGGAATTTAATGAATGTAAATTTTTTGGCTATGTGAATAATTTATTTGGAAACCCTAGACACTATTATAATATCACTGGATTTCCTATGTAAATGTTTTGGTTATCGTAAGGGAAAAACCTATCCGTGTTTATGTGCGACGAGTCTTACGAGATACCCTTGTTTTCAAATGATTTTCAAGTTAAATGGATTTAACCGTTTACTCACACCAGACCCGTGTCTGACTCGGAGTTTATTTTATGTTTTTCCTAAACTCTTAGGTACTCAAATTTTTATGAGTAGCCAAGTGATTCCAGGTTTGCTTTGACGTATTTTGAAGGAGGACTTGGAGCATGAGGTTTCTGCGTGTGTGTATATATATATATATATATATGTTTCCACTGTACTAGTATTTATGTCTACATTTTGGTTTGTAATGAATAGGCAGGTCATCCCGACTGTCTAGTATGTTGTATATGAAACTTATGACTCTGATGTGCTGTATTAGTGACTTTTTGATATATATATATATGATGTAATATATTTTATTCCGTCCCGCTGTGAGATTCTGTAATGATTTTAGTTCTTTCTTTCTATCTATTCTTTTCTATCTATTCTTTTCTATCTATTTATTTTTTATTTCATGACACGTCTTTCTATGGAATGAAGGGCGGGTTGTCACAATTTTGTTTGTTGCTTTGATAGTCAAATAACCGACTATAAGAATTGACCATTTTAGTTCATCAACTTGATGGGGAAACTAGTTAGTCGTACACTTACGTAACTGACTGTGTAGGCTTGATTATCATTTGTGTTGAGAATGTTGATTCGTATAGTGCGGAGTGATTACTCCAATCTATCAAGCTTCCTTCTTGGCCGAAGGATAGCAAGTTGAAAGTTGGAGACGTGATAAGTCTATGAGACTTAGTTTTTGTGTGAGGTTGAGAAATGCTTTTGTGTTGTTGGTGCGAAGAGACCGAGATCAGATTTATTTGAAAACCACTTCGGACCAACATATATACGACGATTATGCAGGTTGGTCGATGATTGTGATGTTTAGCATTTTCATAGTGAAGGACAGCTTGTTGATCATTTTGGGTTAAAATCCCAATATACATATAGTAGCAGTAGTCTCTTTGCTATGAAATATCCATTGCAAGGACTATTCGCTACTAATCCTAGGGATTTCCCGATAGGATATGGTAGGAAAGTACCTTCGGTTTGTCCTGTTCCTAGACAACTTGTATGGACGAGTGTTTGACATAGCATTTCTATGATTACGTAGATTGGTTTTTACAAACGTACATCTATTTGGTGGCGGAGAAGGCAACTTCTCTTAGCTTAACACCCTTCCTTGAGACGTACGAGCTCAAAGGTTGTATTTTTGTGGAAGGCAATTAGTAGTCAATGGAAATGGCAATGTGGCATTCAAAGTTGATGTGGTATGTGATATGTGAAATGTAACGACCCGTAAATTTCAACTGTTTAATAACGCAATTAGTTGAAATTTTGTAAAATTTTAAACGATAAAATTTTGAAATAAAAATTTCATATTTGGAATACGTCTAGTTAAACATAGCAACTGGTAAATTTTCGTCCGAAAATATGAAAGTTTATTTCGCGCGTAAATTTACTTCAATTTAATCAGTTAAAAAACGATGAAAATAAAATGTTTCCGAAACCTAAATATTTTTACATAGAAAAATTCTAAAACATCTTCTGAGCAAGATGTCAGTTTGTCGTTTTTCCAAATTCGGACATCTTTGGCTCCGTCGATCTTATTCTTTTGCGTTTTTCTTGCATTTTCCGTAGTAGAAAATTTGAAATTTTTATAATTCAATCTTACCACTGATATTTGTATACCGTTTTGATTATCTCGTCGTGCCGATCTCTATGGTATATTTGATTGTCAAATTCGAAGTCCAGTATGCGGTACGATCTACGAAATGCCCAATGTATCGGTTCGGCAACAAAGTCTTTTGGTTTTTCCTGTCCCTTCATTTTTCCGTGCATCAATGTCATTCCCTTTTATAACTCATGCATTCTCATTTAGACCATTTCTATTTCCAAAAAAAAAAGAATATGATGAGTCACGCGTGGTATACTAGCTTTTAACCTTTCCAGTTACCAATGTGAAATTTATAATTTGCTGTTCACTTTTATTTTGGTTCGTATACATTTTCTTCTTCTATCATACTTTTGTGAATCTCAGTTGCCAACTTCATTGTTCTTTCCTTTTGTATTCGGCCACCACTTCCTTACTTCAACCAGTACCCACTACCATGCCTTGTTACCCAAGCATGTAGCCGAGGCTCCACCGAGCAACGTCGGCACCCGAACCCCACCACTTCCTCCACCTTGCCACCAACCCTTCTCCTTTCGACCAGACCCAGCACCCACTCCGCCTTATCTTCCACCCAACGCAGCCATAACCAAAGCTTCCACCCACTGCTTCGCCACCTCAGGCCCACCCGAACGTCCCTCTTGAACCACCATAGCTTACCTCCGCCTCCAAGCTTAACCGAGCTTTTCACCATTCCGTGCCAATAAGGGTCACAACACTGCCACCTTCTCATCTCTTCTTTTGTACAACTGGTATGTTTATATATATACCATATAGGACCAGCTTTGTTATGTTTTTATATGTGCAATTTTATGAAGCAAGCTATACCAGTATTTTTGTACTAATATATTTTATGGCATTATGTTAGTTTATATAAGTAAGTAAGTTATTTGATTACGCATATTTGGATATGTTATAAAACCTATTGAAGTATGACTTCCATTTTTTTATATAATTTATATGGATTTGAAAGTTATATATTCTATATTAAATTCAGAGATTTTAATGTAAAGAGTACTGTATATACACTTATTTCATAGCTGTATTGCAATATTTGGAAGTATATTCATATCAGAGCTCTGTTTTTGTGTTAGTTTACACTTTTGTTAATAACTTGCTGTAAATAGATATATACATTGGTTAAAAATAATAGGTGCAGTTGTATACATTTTCACATTTTAAAGGTATATAAGTTTCAAAGTCACAAAAGCTACTGTATAATTTATAAAGTATATATTTATAACAGGCTGTTTCTAGTCTAAGTATATATTTATTCATTCACGTAACAGTTCGTTTATGTATTTATTTATATTATATGAAACTGTACTGTTGGTATCTATTGTAAATTATTGAGATGTTGATGTATGATAATATATGTTATATTATAAACATTTAGTTGTGCATATGCTATGATTTATAAGATCTGCAGATTTAGTATAGGTTGATATTTAAATTTTTAAATATATGTTGATTTATAGTTGGGTATATGCATTTTTGTTTACAATATAAAGAACATACTCAAAGTCTGTTAGTTTATAAGCTATAAAGTATATAAAGTTGGTTACTGTATAATATGTTTGTACGTTATATAGGTTTGTAATAGTAAGTTGAACATATAAATTCATTTAATAAGTTATTATATATAATCGCAGTATGAATGATTACAATATTTATATATATTGTTTATTTATAATGTTTGTGTTTTTAAAACAAGTTATGGTATGCATTTAAATTCTGTTAGTATATAAATTTGTTTTGTAACAATTTTAGCAAGTCGTATAGACTTGGTTTAAATATTGATTTCTAAAGAGATAACTTGTATATAGGTTACACATATGCTTATATATTTGCCTATATATCTATTCGTTTATATAAGTATTGATTTTTAACCTATTATGTATATATTTTGATTTTAATATATCAGTAAATTCGAAGCAATGGATTTTTTTTGAAACACATATATATTTAAATATTAAACATGTTTGAGTTTAAAATAAATTCTGCATATATATAGTTATCTATAGTATATACATAAGTTCACCTATACCAATTATCTTCATCGATCCTGTTCTGACTTGATTTCGTCCAATTCGATTTATCAACTTTATTCGTCGACTCGTGCCGATCTAGCTTTGCATTGGAATTCGTGTTCGGATGTGTAATTCGATTTCAGTTTCCTCTCCAGCCTCGGAAGGTGAGCACTCACTCATGATTAACGTTCTTTTATTTATTAAATATGATTTAAATTGAAACAACAATTGAAATATGCTGCTGTTATTTAATTACACTGTTATATATGCTATTGCCTGTATCAGTTCACCTGTGACATCTGATACCTTTATCTGTTAATTATTTATGCGATGATAATACAGTTTGGATGATAATTGATTGATTGTTGATGTTTATATTGGACGTTAAATTGTTAGTGTTAAATGACAAATAGTATGCAAAAGTGAAATGGATATAGGATAGTTAACAATTTTAAAACTGATTTATATGTTAAATTTGATTAGTCGAATATGACCCCTTTAATTGTTAAATTAATTGACATGTAGAATAGTGATAATTACACTTTGAACCATCGACGTATATTGGATTAATTGTTGTAGTATAAAATTGTAATAGATGACAAGTGAAAACCGTAATGTAATAATCTTTAATCTACATGAAATGATAGTGTAGATTCTAGAAATAATTATATTAATTCGTACAAATAACAATGCGAATTAATACGGTTATTTCGGGATTATTTGAAATTGATTATTGGATTGATATTGGTTGTTGTTATTGCTTGTTTATTTACTTTGACACCATCCCAGTTATCACACTGCAAGTTCCCTTTGCTATGCTTTGATTTTGAATTGAATTGGAATCGGGTTGAAATGATAAATACCCAAATTGAACTTTGATCTAGGATAGAGAATTAAATAAAACCCGACTGGTCAATAATTTGATTTAAAAATAAACGAAGATTTTATTTGAATAAATAATATGGTTTTGAAATGAAGTTGAAATTTGAATTTTAACGAAAGGAAAATGTTAATATTTAATAATCTGAAACAAAAGATTAACAATGTAATTGATGAAAGAATGTTGTTTAATTTGAGAAATGATTGGATTAAGTTTGAAATTATAATTAAGTTTGAAATTATTAAACTTTGAAATTATTTAATAATTAAGTTTAGAATTATTTAATAATTAAATAAGATTTGATTTTTAAATGATTAAATTGAATTGAACTCTTTAATAAGTAAAATTGAATTTTTGAATAAGTAAATTTTTACTTCGTAAATAATTGAAATTGAGTTTCTTTATTAATTAAGTTTTGGAAAATTATTTAAGTAAGTAAATAAGTGAAATTGAATTTCTTTAACAAGAAATGAAACTGTGACATTTTTGGAATTAATGTAAGACTTGTAATTGAAAGAATTGATTTGACGAATTTAATTTAATTCAAAATTGTAAGTTTGATTTAATGAAGTTGAACTTAAGAAATTGATTTAATGAATTGGAAATTTAATAGAAATTGTTTTGAATGATAAAGTAACTTAACGAATATTAAATGAAATCGATAAATGAATTTAAATTGATTTGAATGTTAAATTAAGTTAATTTAAATGACTTCGGAATGAAACTTATATACGGACTTGAATCAATATTTGAATTGTTTTGAATAAAATTTGAAATTGAATTATTGGATTTTGAAATGAATTTGGAAGTTGAAACGTAAATCTTGGAAATTGGTTTTGAAAGAGAAATGAAATGTTGGTTTACAAATTCTAATTGAAATTGTATTTGATTTGGTTTTTGAAATATATAAATGACCAATCGGTGTAATAATTACGAAAGTTATTAAAGAGACCGGGATCGGTAATGGATATACTCTCTATCTAAACCGAAACCACTTTAATAACTATACGCGGAGTGATGATCCAGAATGAAGTGGTTGGAATGATGTGCGTGATGACTGAAGAAAGAGAACGATAATGGATAGCCTTGACACTTGTGTCAAATTGGAAATGACTAAAACAGGAGCCGTGCCGGGCCAATGGAGGATTAGCTACCTCAAGTGGACACACTTCTTCGAACTACTCATTACTTGTTGTCGATTGGTGCACCCTTGATTTTGGGAGTGTTGTTTCACGGTGTTGCGGGCGCTGCGGCGTTGCGTTCTCACCAGTCCGGATTAGGCAAACGGTAGTATCACTACCTTGGGTATTGCCTCATGTGCCTTGTCATACTTGTATTCCATTTATACGCGACCACTACGATTTTGATTTGTACCTTTAGTATATGGATTGCCCTCTGGTGACTTCCGGTTTTGGGGAAACTACGGTCATGTATATGCTTTTGGGAATAAAAATGTGTTAAGGGTGGAATGGGCCATGACTTAACGCTATTTTGATATCTTTATATTACTGATAGACATTATCTACTTATCGTACATTACTACCTAGTAGATAGTTTAACGGATCCTTAAAGGATGGTTATTCCAAACATCCTTTGAGTTACTTGTATTTCAATTGCTATTTCACTTGAGTTGGATTTATTGATATAAGAATGTTAATCCTGACTCGAGTGTTTTGTGTTTTGCTTTACGCTCGGGTCATACTGAGTGTACCAGTATTCGAGACTCACCTTTGGAGTTGGAGCTTTGCTTGAAGATCCAGCCATCTATTCTACTTTCAGTATTCGATGATTCCAGTGATGTATTCTGATTTGTATCTGATGTATCGTATTACTCTTCCGTTGTATCTGGTTTAACTCTGATGTATCGTATTACTCTTCTGTTGTAAACTCTGATGTAACTTATACATTTATATAGTAGCTTCATGAACTACTATCTCTTTTATTTCCGCTGCAACTATTACTCTGTGTTTGTGATATGTGATTACTTATTTACTGTATATGTTCAGTTTTGCCAAATTTAAATTAACAACGCGGTATTTTGAGCAATTCAACTCCGGCATGAGTGTCTACCTATACACTTATAATGGATGCGAATGGTCCAAAATAGCGGGTCGTTACATGAAAGGTAATCAATACCTCTTTGGCCTCACTCCCTGAAAAATGACTGAAACAGGGATAGAAGCAGCAAGGCTAAGTAGGTCACTCCCAATTAGGAGATGTCATCACTCTTCTAGATATATCTTTACACGCTACGACGTTGTGTATCTGATTATTGTTGTGTATGCTTTGTGCTACGGATAAAGTTCGATAACGACCGAAGTGATGACATATTCGGTACTATCCAGGTATGGGTAGGTCAGTCTTGTGTTGGTTTAGACGGGTAGTATCTGCTCCCTAAGTACATCTCTCTAGAGGTGTACTGTGTTGGTTCGGAAAGATAGTCCCTTCACTTAGTCATTTGTATGGAAATCTAAAATCCAATACGTGCCTACCATTTTTTTGTAAACCTATTACGTTGGAATTTAATAATGTAACAATTTCAGCTATTTAATTTATTATGTGTGCAATAGACACTATTATAATATAAGAGAATTTGATATGAAATGTTTTGGTTATCGTAAGGTAAAAATCTTGTCAGTATTTATTTGCGACTCGGTCTTACGAGATACCTTTTGTTTTGATAAATGAAAAGTTTTGATAACTTTATAAATTCAGTTGAGGTGTGTTTTCTCACGCTAGTTTACCAAACTGATCCAAGCGTTCTTCCCTTTAAATGCTCGGGTCAGTCGGAGTATATTTACAGGTTCAGATTTGGTGCTTTTGGAGCTTCAGCGGGCGAGCTAGAGATCTTCATGTCGTATACACGTATCTGTTTATTTTTCTGCTGCTTTGCTTTGCATTGTTGTTGTTGTAAATTATCAGCATTTGTGATCACAGGTTATTATAACTGTCCAAGCTAATGATTACTTATTGTGTACTCTGATATTGGTTTATGTATATTACAGATTCTCTTTGTAAAGATTAATGATCTATATTATATGTTATTCCGCTGCGATGTGAGATTCTGTATTGTTTTGGTTCTGCTTCTCTCTTCTTCTTCTTCTTTTCTCTTCTTCTTTCTTCTCTCTTTCTTCTTACCCTCTCTTTTCTTTCTCTTGATTATCTACAATCAGTGCACTCTGGATCAGACACGTGTGGTTTGGTGTCAGATTCAGAGGGTGCCGAGTGCAGGTCGTCATAGTGTGGTATCAGAGCTTAGGTTTAGTATATTCCTAGGCTTTGATGTGTACTTAGTATAGATAGGGTCAGTAGCACCCTAGATTGAGTTTGAGTTTGAGTGTATTATATATATATGAGCGCGTATTTGTTAGTGATATAAAAATGTTTTATACTATGTTGATTGAACTGTTGAGTGGCTTATGGGTTCTGATCGTTGCGTCTGGCCAACGTTATCGATAGGGATCTCTAAACACTTGAACATGGAGATTGGACACAATATTGTTTTCGAAAATTGGGTAAATGAAATAATTTTACCTTGATGGTATTTTATATAGTAGTTTATAAATTAATTGATCGTTAATGAATGGTAATATTTGATTATTTTCATTTGTTATTAATTGTTGTGTTTAATAATAAATGTTGTTGTTATTATAAATCTAAACAAAGATTAAAAAAATTGAAATGAATCTTATATAAGAAAAGTGAAATAAGTGAAATTATATAAGTATAAATTTATAAATGTGGTTTATAAATAAAAGGATTTAAAAGAAATAATAAAAGCACTGAATTCACTACCGTTGCTGGAAAATAATAAGGGTTATGACTGCAGCATCATCGGTATCATTTTCGAGTTTCTGGGTGATGGATTTGCTACCATTAGTAAATTAAAAATTTAATTTTTGTTGTGATAAACAAATTTGAATTTAAAAACCAAGTTTGAAATTGATTAGTATAAGTGAAATGAGTTTGGACTTATAATATGAAATTAAAATTTAATGTAAGTTAGGTTAAACTGAATTGAGTTAGAAAATGAGTTATATGAAATTGAAGTTTAACTTAAGAAAAGTTAAATAAATGAAATTGAATTGGATTTGGAATGAATAAAAAAGATATTTGAAATGAATCAAATAAAAATGAATATACAATTAAGATTGTAAAGTAATTATATAACCATGAATTTAATTTGTAGAAGGTGAATAAACTTAAGTATATATTGACGAAAACTTAAGTAAATAAGTTTATAACTTATAGATTTGAGAGATGTTAAGTTGAAAACAAATTTTGAATAGGTTGAATAAGAATGTTAAAAAATGTAAAGCTGAATTTGAATTATAAGTTGAGATTAAACTTAAGTAGTATAAAATGAACTTTGAAAAGGAACTTAGCTTAAGTAATATTAAATGAAGTTGATTTGGATATTCAAAATGAATTAATGAAATGAAGCTAATAGGATGAATAATGAACTTGAGTTATATAATGAGATTCAACTTTAGCTGTAAAAAGAATTAGCAATTGAATTAATAAAATTAATTGAATTGAACTAATAAAAATAAATTAGTTAATTGAATATGAGTTTGAATGTTGTTTGTTAAAATGGAATATAACTTAAGTTAAGAAGTGATAGTAAACATTAGAAATGTTGTATAAAAATGTAAATTAAACTTAAGTAAGTGATGTAGAAAATAAATCATAAGTGTTATTAGTATTACTAGATATATACTAAGGAAGAATCAATGTAAACATAAATGAACATGATTGTTAACCAATGTGAATAATGGAAGTAAAAACATTGAATGATTAATGAATTTGATGTTAATAAGTTGTATGTAAATGAAAGGAATTGATTGTTAATAGAATTGAAACAAATCAAATAAATGCGAACAAATTAATTGTTAATTAATTGAATATGAATTCATTAATGGTTAATGAAATTGAAAGTTAAATAATTAAATTCAAATTAAAAGTAAAGTGAATCTAAATAGAATTGAATTCGATTTGAATGGGAAGTAAACTAACTTGGAAGTAAATTAGTGAATGTAAACTAATTGAATGTGTAAATCAATCGAATCTAATTGAACGTGAATAAATTGAAAACCAATTCAAGTAGTGTTATGTGTCATTAGTATTAAAAGAATTTTGTTAAGTGAATTGGAAAGTAAATATGAATTGAATTTAAAGTGAATGTAGCTAAATTGAATTCAATCTAAATTGAATATAATCAATTGTGATTAATGAATGTGATTAAATTGAAAACCAAATCAAGTGAATGTTAATAAAATTTGGAGTGAATATTGATTTGGTTATGAACCAATTTGGTTGTAAATTTGTTGATGGTTGTTAGTTGTTTGATGATTGCTTATGTTGCATATGTTTCATTTCCATACGATAGTTGTATAGTATATGTTATATATGTTGATATTACTTTCCATATATGTGTTCTCATTTGGTTGTTGCGTGTTTAGTAGGTGCAGATGGCATTTGCTTTGCATTTGGAGCTCGCTTTCGCGCTATATTAGCCGTATATGCTCGCTAATAATATATAAGGTACATATCTCGGATTACATATCGTACTTTTACACCTTTTTCCCTACGGGATGCCTCATCCTCGATGATGAGATGTATATTTGTGATATTATATATATTGTGATTTTTTTCGGATCGAACCGCGCAAAGGAGACTGATGAATTTTTCTAAAAATTTAAGACGTTAGAAAATTTTTGGAAAAATTGGAAAAAAATTCGATAACTAAAATTTTGATTTTTAAATTATAATTTGAAATGAGATTTTTTGGTTTTTGAAATGATATTAGTTGATTTTTTGAAAGAGTATTAGTTAATAACTAAGAATAAATTGACACTTAGAAGAGTTTTAAAAAGGGTTGTAACTAAATGATTTTGGAAAAGTTAAGCACTTAAAAGAATTGATAATCTATTAAACTAATTTGTTTTGAAAGTTAATGGAGTTGTAGCATCTTTTTTTACTTAGTAATTTCGGAGACGAAATTCTTTTAAGGGAGGAAAAATGTAACGACCCAGTTTTTCAGTCATCTGAATTTAGAATATTTAATTGGTTTTAAATATTTAAAATTGAATTTTTATAAGTTAAATAACTTATATTTCAAATATAGTGATTTATTTGGATAATTAAATCGTTTAATTTAATATTTGAATTCTGTAAATAATTGAATATAGAATCAAATATGAATAAAAATAATTTCTAACATTGTTTTAAATTCTATTTGGATTAGAATAGTGATAATAAACTTTTAAAATTGAATTAAAAGTTAATTTATTGAAATTGGAAATTTTAATATTTAATTAACGTGTAAAAATAGCCATTTTTGACACTATCTTGGATTTCGACGAAACCAGTTTCATTGGATCCATAAAAGTGAATTATTATAGGATTTCAAATTTCGAATCAATCGTACTTACGGTTTGGTCGTGCGGAAGCTGAAACGTGTAGAAATTTATTTAAGTAAAATTTAATTAAAATAAGTCGATTCGAAAACTTATCTTCCAAATAAGATGGAATTGGCCTCCGATATATATTCCATTATGTTCGGAATAGGGGTAAAATATTATAAACGTCAGGCGACACGCCTCGACTGGAGTTCGGAATTTTCAAGTGTAAATAGTGTAACAACTCGCCTTTTGGGCAGATAGTTATGGGGTAAATAAGAAAAGAAAAGATAGAAGGAATAGAACAAACACAGAATCTTGCAGTGGAAGGATAAAGTATAATAATAAAATAACAATTCATGAAGCTGTTAAATAAAACATTGGGATATTATTATACAACAATAATCAGAGTTACATACATTCAGAGTAATACAACAATGCAGCGGAACATAGTACAATGCATGGATATAGTAATAGTAAATATACCAAATCTTCGTCTTCGTCCTCCAGAATAATCTTCAACCTAAACTGAAATGCTCAGGCTGACCCGAGCGTAATGAAAAACAAAACACTCGAGTCAGGACTAAAATATCTTATGTCAGTTAAATCGAAATGGATAAATATGAATGCAATAACTTAAGAGATGTGACGAGTTTTTCCATCTCCTAAGGATCCGTTAAACTATCTACTACATAGTAATATACGCTATATACACTAGGGTCTAATCAGTAAGGTAAGATATCAAAATAGCGTTAAGTCGTGGCCCATTCCACCCTTAATACATTTTTATTCCCAAGAGCATATACAAGACCGTAGTTTTCCCCAAAACCGGAAGTCACCAGAGGGCAATCCATATACTAAAGGTACAAAACAAATTCGTAGTGGTCGCGAATAAAGGGATACAAGTATGACAAGGCACATGAGGCAATACCCAAGGTAGTGATACTACCGTTTGCCTGATCCGGACTGGTGAGAACGCAACGCCGCAGCGCCCGCAACACCGTGAAACAACACTCCCAAAATCAAGGGTGCACCAATCGACAACAAATAATGAGTAGTTCGAGGAAGTGTGTCCACTTGAGGTAGCTAATCCTCCATTGACCCGACACGGCTCCTATTTTAGTCATTTCCAATTTGACACAAGTGTCAAGGCTATCCATCATCGTTCTCTTTCTTCAGTCAACACGTACATCATTCCAACCACTTCATTCTGGATCATCACTTCGCGTATAGTTATTAAAGTGGTTTCCGGTTTAGATAGAGAATATATCCATAACCGACTCCGGTCTCTTTAATAACTTTCGTAATTAATTTCACCGATTGGTTTTATTGTGTTTCGAAAACAATTCATCTTTTTAAAATCAAATCTCGTATTTGTTTCGAAAACAAAACCATTTCAAATATCATATCATTTTCCAAAGCCAAATTTTTCGATAAGTCAATTCATTTCAAAATCGTTTACTTCAAAACCTCATTTGAATTTTTAAATTTGATTAAATTTCCATTAATCCGATTCGCATTTAAATCAAGGATTTAAACATAACCTTTATTCCCTTTAACTGGTTTAAATTTTTAGAAAATAGTTTAAAAAAAAAGTTTTAGAAAATTTAATAGTTAAATAATTTTTAATAGAAAATAATTTAAGAAAACATATGGTTTATAAAATGAATAATTGTATTAGTTTAATAGAAAATAGTTTTACAAATAAAATGGTTTATAAAGTAAATAGTTTGAGAAAACAAATTAGTTTGAATAAATGAAAATAGATTTGAAAAAGTTTTACTAAAATAATTTGTTTAAAATACCTTCCCAAGTCAAACCAGTTAAATTTCCAAATATTTCGATTCCTTTCAAATTTATTTCAATTCTCAGTTGATTCAAATCAAAGTTCAAGTTTATATTTTCAGATAAATCTTCATTCAGTTCAAATAAATTTCAATCAAATTTCCACGATCCAATTCGATTCAAATAGTCAAATTAGATTAGTTAACTTCAACTTAAACTTCCATTTAAACATTTTATATATATACAACATTTCGAATTCAAATTCCAGTTATCTATCATTTAAATTTATACCACTTAATAAAGTATTTCATTCTAAATTCACAATTCCTTTTATTAATTTCAAATCATACCTAACTTAAATTTAACTTTCAGTTTTATTTCAAACGGTTTCTAATTCAAGTTTTAGTTTCAAAAAAAAAAAATCAAATTCATTTATCTTTTTTTTTGAACAAATTCAATTAAACCAAATTTCAATGTTTGAAAACATTAAATTTATCCAATCGGTGTATGTATAAGATTCTCTATCCTATGGCCAAGTGAAATTTTATTATTTTAATTTTAATTCCTTAAACGATTAATCCCGGTTAATTTGATGCCCGCAACATCTAGGGTAATGATTGGGATTAATCGATACAAATCAACGACCAAACTAACAATGTATATGAAATCAATATAAATAACCGGAAAACAGTCACATAATCAATATACAACAAATAAAATCATATATCACAACCATAAATCCAAGCAGTCATAATATCACAAAATTGACTATTCAATGGTGTCGGGGTTTTTAACTAGCAAATAATTTAAATTCTAGACTAACTATCAAATTTAAATTAACTGGCAATTAAAGTCATATAAATCATACAATACGATATAAACAGCCAATTTCATCCATCAAACATCAAACAACACAAACATATTATCACAGGAATTTCTATTTAACTAACATAAAAAATTTTAGTCAAATGTGAGCGTAAAACACTCACCTTTCGATTTCAAATCAAATTTGAAATCCAAATAGCTCAAAATTTTGACGGTCTCAGATTTGAACCAAACCAGTGCCATTTCAAAGAGCTCGTCGATACGATCCTAACGCAAAAAAAAATAGTTCAAAACGGAGTTCGTAAGCGAGAGTTATCGTTGTTTGAACACTTGTATTTGAAAATAAAATAAAATATATATACCTACAATTAAATTTCGTCCACTTCAGCCTAGATCCGGATCCCACGCGTTTTCCCTCTCTTCCCTTTGCTCGAGCCCGATCGCCAGTATAGCAACCCAAACCCGCACCTTTGACCATTCCTCCACTTCGACTCCGGCCACCATGCTAGACGTGACCATCGCCATCGGAACCACCTCCCCAGGCCGCACGCCACTGGCTCCACCACGACCATCCCGGCCCTCCCAGTCGCCGCCGCTTCCAGCCCCAAAACGCACCCAAACAGCCACGAACGGAATAAAATTCCTCCCCCTACCGAACTTCGATCGAAACCTCATCCGTTGGATAGGTCCATCGAGACGTGCTCTACCTTTTCTCAGTTGAAGGCGAAGGCTAATTGTCGACGGATTGGCTCCGATGAGCGTGGGCCATCCGATTCCACGAGATTCAGAAACTGTTTGATTTTTTTCCGATCAAATCGTAGCTTAAATTGAACAACGAATTTCAGATCTGAGATACGCTCGTTGAGAACTTCGACTTATATTTTTTTCAAATTTTTCTGAGGCATTTGAAATTTCAATTTGATTTTTGAGATCTGTATTTAGGGTTTTCTGTCATTGAGGAATCATTGTACGTACTGGAAATGGAATTCAGGAATAAGAACAGCAGAGTGTCGGCTAGGGTTAGAGAATGGATAGGTATTGAATTGGGCTGGGCTAAACGGAGATAAATATAAAATAACGTTATACGTTCAATTGGACCCGAATAGTCCGTACAAAGCCCGGAAATCAAAATTTCAATTCTAGACGAAGTTATAACAATTATATATCATAATGGACGTTTTAAATATTTCTGAATCCAATGGAAAAGGTTTCGTGGCCTAATTCCATCGTATTCAAAAGTTGTATCAAATTCAGCTTATTTTAAATCAATTTCAATTTAATTTATTTCAACACGTTTCGAGTCCGTACGATCAAACGACAAGTCTGATCGATACGAAACTTGAAAACTTACAATAATTTACCGCAACGGATCCGATGAAACTGGTTTCGTCGAAATCCGAGATCGTTTGCAAAAATGACTATTTTAACATGTAAATTAAATAATAACATTTCAGTTTTCCCATTTATTCATTTTCAATTAAATTTTAAACTTCAAAATCTTTGTTCTAACTCAAATAAAATTTATAAAATTATGAAATCAGTTTCATTCATATTATATTGCATATGCAACAATTCAGAATTTCAGTTATTCAAATAACAATATACTGGAATTTTAATTCAAATTGAATCTTTAAAACATCTAATAATCACTTATTCGTATAAAGTTATAAACAACCTTTAATTCCATTGTACATTCATTCTATATTCAGACTAAATCATTTATCAAATCTAAAATCAAATCAGTATACAGTTTACGTCAAAATTTGATAATTTCAATGAAACTAAGTTTACACTTAGAATTATACATTTTAAGGCAAATTAAATAAACAAACTATATTTTCAATTTCAAATTCCATATCAAATATTTAATAATCTTATTTTCATTCACTTTGGTTTTAATCAAATTTTCACTTTCAATATTATTAACAGCGATTATTCAATTACATTTCAACCTAATTTTTATGTTAATCATTTAAGAAAACAATCGTCTTCAAGTTCTAAATTTTTATAACACATCCAACATTACTTTAAGACTTAACCCTTTCGAAGTTTAAATAAATAAATTCACCTAGTTATAAACTAAGTCGGAATCCACTCAACTATTTAACTCAGCTTCAATGTCAATAAATCCTAATTCAATATTAAACCTTTTTATAAGAAATCCAATTATTCATAATATAACCATTGTAGTATATCCATTACTTTATAAACTAAAATTTACAAAGTTTCAATTATAAAGAAATTAATTCACTTAATTATAAAACGAGTTGAAATCAAATTAACTATTTGGCTAAGTTCCTATATTAAACTCAACTAGTCTATTTCCTAAATGAGTTACAATAAAAGTTAAAGTCCAAATTACGTTCTAGTTGATAATTACAATTTTAATTTCAAGTAAATAAACAACAACTCATTCAAGTCCAATTTATTTTATTATAAATAATCTAAGTGTCGAATCCATCCTCAAAATTATTATTTGATTTCATTAACTTTGTTTTATTTCAAAGTTTTATTCAGGTTCATATTCAGTTTATAACAAATTTCATTATTAAAATTTTATTCTTATTCAATTTATTCAAACTTAGAATTAAATTAGCAAATTTAATTTGGTTAAAAGTGCGGGTCGTTACAAATAGTGTTTTAAGATTGCTTATAAATAGAGGACTAAATTCACAAAATCTTAACCAACTAGGGCAAACAAACGCAGTCACCACCATCAAATTAACGGCCGTAAACACTCCTCCTTCCTCCTTGTTTTTCTCTCGATCCATCCCATATTACCAAAAACTTTGTAAACGAGAATTGTAGAGCTCGGCACGATCTTCAATATAAACAGCTACGATCGAATTTGGAGCAGAGGATCGGCGTGGATCTCGATGCAAAGGTCGCGCGTTTCGGCACGTTTTTCGAAGCAACGACGAAGCTGGGGGGATGCGCGCTTTGGCCAGAAGAGGAGCTCTCGTAGGCGCTCCGTTTGGCGTTGTTAGATCGTCCTCTCGATGGACGATGGAGGCACGGTGGATGATGGGAGATGCACGATGATGGGTTGTGTGAATGATGAAAGAGGGAAGAAACAAAAAAATGCGGCTGAGATCTGATTGTTGAAAATGAACGGCCAAGATTTGCAAAGGTTAAAAAATAAAAATAAAAGGTGTAAATTATTATATTATAATTCGTGTAAACTTTAAAAATTCATATCTTTGTCATACGAGGTCCGTTTCGCACGAAACAAGCGGCGTTGGGTTCGTATTGTCGAGCTCTACATTTTAGAGATAGATTAGGATTTATTTGAGCTAGTGAAAATTTTTGTTAAAATTAAACGCTCGTTTAATTTTAATCGAAATAAATCGCTATCGCGACAACTGCAACCAAAGTGAGTACAACCCACTCTCTCTGTCTCGCTTATATTTTTATATGAGTGAGAATAAATTTTATTTATGCTGATTGATGATTGTTTGGGTGATATATGATATATTATATATATATTGATTGATTTGGATATATTCCCGCATATTTTAGCGGATGAGACCCTATAAGTTCCCGTATATGAGCGGATGACCCTTGGTACGCGCATCTGCTTCGAAGCAGACATTGTACATATTTTCTCATATGTATATTTATTTCATGTGACAGGTTGGAGGAATCCAATTGGATTCCTCATCGTTGTTGATTTTTATTACAGATATTGTTATATATGCTGTTATCATGTGATATATGATATTTGGATGCCATAATTGATATTGTTGATGTGAATTCCCTTATTTAGCACTTTTGCAACATTGGGCCATGTTTGGAATTTAAAATATTAAAATGATGATTTTAATTTAAAAAAGGATTTCAAAGTGATTTTGAAAATATATATGTTTTTAATAAATTTTGAATTGTTAAAGAAATAATTTATTTTAAATAAATAAAAAGTTATAATTTTTATATTATAAAAATTATGGCTTTGTGAAATATAAGCAAAATATGATTTTTGAAATATGGAGTTAACTTTTTGTAAAATAAGTTAAATTGATAATTTTGAACTTATTATAAATGGTTTATATATAAGATTTATAAAATTGATATTTTATAAATAAAAGTAGTGGAATTATAAATAGTGTTTTATGAATATTAGAAATGGAATTTTAATCAAATTTGTATATGGATTTGCAATTGAAATTTAGAAATGAATTTATAATGGATTTTATAATAATAAGATTTAAAATGAATGAATTTGTAAATAAGAGATTTATAAGTAATTAACTTATAATTGGATTTTGACTTATAAATGAGATATAAGTGGAATTTGTTAGTAAAGGAATTTTGTATATGGAAGTTTTATAAAATATGAATGGAATTTATAAACATTGCTTTATAAATCTGAAATCAATTTAATTTGGTAAGTTAAGTATGAAAGTTTATTAAAGGAATTATATTCACGATTTTGGACAGTGAATAATCCTTTAAATTAAATATTTAGAAGTAATGAATTGGGTAAGGAATCATATTCATGATTTTGGACAGTGAATAATCCTTTAAATTAAATATCCAGAAGTAATGAATTTGGTAAGAGAATTATTTTCTCGATTTTGGACAATGAATAACCTTTTAAATAAAATGGGTATTTTGGAAAGTGATATTATAAAAAGGGAATTTAAATGGTTTGAAAATAACATAAGTTATGAATTTACTTTTATTAAAATAAGTATATGAGAATATTTTCCAAATATCTAATAAGTGAAATGGTTTTGAATATTGTCTTTTTAAAGATATTGTGAAGTGAATAATTGGAACTTGATTTGATTTATAAACGATTAATAAAATCAGGCCAGTGACTACTTTGGTGCTAGATTTTGTTTATTGCTTTGATAGTCAAATAACTGACTATCAGAACTGGCCATTTTAGTTCCTCAACTTGATGGGGAAACTAATTAGTCGTACACTTAGTACGTAACTGACTGTGTAGGCTTGATTATCGTTTGTGTTGAGAATGTTGATTCGTATAGTGCAGAGTAATTACTCCAATCTATCGAGCTTCCTTCTTGGCCGAAGGATAACAAGTTGAAAGTTGGAGACGTGATAAGTCTATGAGACTCGGTTTCTGTGTGAGGTTGAGAAATGCTTTTGCGTTGTTGGTGCGAAGAGACTAGGATCAGATTTATCTGAAAACCACTTCGGACCAACATATATACGACGATTGTGCAGGTTGGTTGACGATATTGATGTTTAGGATTTTCATAGTGAAGGACTTTTTGTTGATCATTTGGGGTTAAATCCCAATATACATATAGTAGCAGTAGTCTCTTCGTTATGAAATATCCATTACAAGGACTATTCGCTACTAATCCTAGGGATTTCCCGACAGGATGTGGTAGGAAAGTACCTTCGGTTTGTCCTAAACCTGGACAACTTGTATGGACGAGTGTCTGACATTGCATTTCTATGATTACGTACATTGGTTTTACAAACGTACATCTGTTTGGTGGCGGAGAAGGCAACTTCTTTTAGCTTAACACCCTTCCTTGAGACGTACGAGCTCAAGGGTTGTATTTATGTGGAAGGCAATTAGTAGTCAACGGAAATGGCAATGTGGCATTCAAAGTTGATGTGATATGTGATATGGCCTCACTCCCTAGAAAATGACCGAAACAGGGATAGAAGAAGCAAGGCTAAGTGGTTCGCTCCCAATTAGGAGATGTCATCACTCTTCTAGATATATCTTTACACGCTATGACGCCGTGTATCTGATTATTGTTGTGTACGCTTGTGGCCACGGATAAAGGTCGGTAACGACCGGAGTGATGACATATTCGGTACTATCCAGATATGGGTAGGCCGGTCTTGTGTTGGTTCAGGCGGGCAGTATCTGCTCCCTAGTTACATCCCTCTAGAGGTGTACTGTGTTGGTTCGGAAAGTTAGTCCCTTCACCTAGTCATTTGTATGGAAATCCAAAATCCAATACGTGCCTGCCATTTTGTTTGTAAACATATTACGCTGGAATTTAATAATGTAACAATTTCAGCTATTTAATTTATTACGTGTGCAATAGATACTATTATAATATAAGAGAATTTGATATGAAATGTTTTGGTTACCGTAAGGTAAAAACCTTGTCGGTATTTATTTGCGACTTGGTCTTACGAGATACCTTTTGTTTTGATAAAGGAAATTTTTTGATAACTTTAATTCAGTTGGGGTGTGTTTTCTCACGTTGGTTTACCAGACTGATCCGGGCGTTCTTCCCTTTAAATGCTCGGGTTAGACCGAGTATATTTACAGGTTTAGATTTGGTGCTTTTGGAGCTTCAGCAGGCGAGCTGGAGATCTTCATATCGTATACACGCATCTGTTTATTTTTCCGCTGCTTTGCTTTGCATTGTTGTTGTTGTAAATAATCAGCATTTGTGAGGACAGGTTATTATAACTGTCCAAGCTGATGATTACTTATTGTGTACTCTGATATTGGTTTATGTATATTACAGATTCTCTTTGTAAAGATTATTGATCTATATTATATGTTACTCTGCTGCGATGTGAGATTATGTATTGTTTTGGTTCTGCTTCTCTCTTCTTCTTCTTTTCTCTTCTTCTTTCTTCTCTCTTTCTTCTCACCCTCTCTTTTCTTTCTCTTGATTATCTACAATCGGTGCACTCTGGATCAGACACGTGTGGTTTGGTGTCGGATTCAAAGGGTGCCGAGTGCGGGTTGTCACACTTGGTCTCCTAAGTACTATCATCATCATTTTCCCTCCTTTGAACCCTTACTAGCTTCACGGTCTTCCTCCTAAGCTGCTTTGTACTCTGTTCAACTATATGTATAGGTCTAGGAGGACTTGAAGCTTCAGGTTCAACTAACAAGTCATCTAGTTAATCTAGTGCAACAATCACGCCTAAGTCATGCACAAACTTCCGAAGATGGGAAACATGGAATAAGTTGTGTACACGCACATCCTTTAAGGTAAGTCAACTCTGTATGCAAGATTCCCAATCCTTTCAAATACCGAAACATGCCTTATAAATCTCAGAGCCAGTTCTCCTTGTTACTGAATTAAACTACATTCCTTAATAGATAAACTTTGACGAACACCATATCGCAAAAAGAGAACTCATGGTCATGGCATCTCTTATCAGCATTGCTCTTTTATCTATCTCATATAGCTTTCATTCATTCTCAAATGATCTCTATCTTCTCCGAAGTCTCTATAAACATATCTAACTTAATTATCAATTTCTCCCTCATTTCCCACCAACACGAAGGGGCATCACATGGTTAGTCGTATAAAGCATTGAATAGTGTCATACCAATGCTCTACTGCTAGCTAATGCTATATGCAAACTCTAGTAAATACAAATTGATAGAGTTAGGGGTATGCCTTAGGGTCGTTTATTTAATTTATTTCAAATTATCTAACACTATAATAAATTTTGTTCATAATAAAGATATCTGATTTCTATTATATACTTTTTATACCATGATATAATTAACTAAGTAATTAATTTAAAATATATTAGTTAGAAAGTCCTTAAATATTATGTTATGTGATAATGGTTACAGATAGTTGTAATCGTGAGAAATTTATCACAATATAGAATAACATATTACTTTAAATATTCACTGGCGAGATGTTTCGAGAAAGGATATCGATACATCCATTCAGACCATAGTACATAACTCTCTCTAAATGTTGGTAGTGTATTACTTATGGCTGTTGGCGACATCATGTGCTACGTACTTGTAATTATTGGATAACTATGGAATGACTCACTTGAGAGTAACCTCTTGGTTAATAACAACTAAGATCAAATGGGAAATCTCAAAGCGATAATAGTTGGGTCTGAGTTGAAATGTTGGTAGTGCCACACTATTCAATAGAGAATCATCTCCTTGGTTATATGAGGTTAGTATCACAGTCAACTGTAATCAACTCAAAGTCAATATCTCTGGTTAGAGTAATACGGTTAATAATAAATGTTATTGGTGGACCAAAGACTTTGTTTATGGACTAGCCGAGTTGAATGTGTATAATATTGGAATTTTGACACATACCAAATTCCATATATCCTAAAGAGATATAGTTTTGATGAAAAGAACAAGTGTAAATTATCATTGCCAAAAGGCGCCGCTTAAAATGTAAAATATGACTATACGAATAAAGATCTATAAGCAATAAATTCTATCAAAGTATCACACCATATGCAAAGGTGACAGTTAAATGTTAATATTCGAATTGTTCAATATTAACCACCGTCTTAATATAGACTTTCAAGTCGCACAACTGAATATATTCAGTCTCCGAAATACCACCTGATTTAATTAGTTTATAATGGTTATAAATTGATGAAATTAATTAATATTTAGAGAAATTTTAATTATGAGTATATTTATTATTCGATGCGCCATTAGTAAGTGGGGTAGCTCTTAGAATTATTTTGGGTGATTTTAGTAATTATTTATGTGTATATATAATTGTTATATGTACACACATCGATATACGATCTCAATTTGTATTTAATTGGTTAATCTGAAATAAATAATTAGAAGAAAACATGGATTGCCATATCATCTCATAGGAGTTTTGGCCACACTTGGTAAAAGGAGGTTTGAATTAGTCTGAATTAGTATTATTAGATTAGAGACAGATGGTGAATATTTGCTCAAATGTCTCCATGTATCCCTCTATAAATACAAACTCGCACCATTCACTTTCTTTGATTTTTTTCATTCTTGTCCTTTCTTTTCCGCCGCCCTTACCCCCATACCTAAGCTCCACTTCCATCATTCCAAATATGACCACTCAGATCTAGGAGGTTTTACACTGAAGGTTGCATCTTCAAGTATTTATTTCGGATTTTAGGAGACTTCTTAGATTAAGGCGTGTTTAAAGGCTTCGTCTTCATTCATGTATATTCATATTTTACATATTTCTATCATACGCTATTTTCATAATTTTATATACATGTTATTGCCTCACTTTAATTATTTATGATTAATTTTACAATTTAAATAATTAATTAAATGATATGATTTAATTTAACTTGTAAGCTTAAAATTAAAATATATACGTAATAAAATTATTTTTCAGCCATATATAATGTATATGTCTTAATATACGTGTAATAATTTATACAAATTACATATAATTTTTAAATAAATATTTTGAAATTTTAATCAATTTTAAAACATAAAATATATTAATATCTTATTTAAACTTAATATATATATATATATATATATATATATTTCGGTTATTTAAAAAAGATTTGGCCTATAGGTATATTGTACATATATAATATACATACATACATATTTATAATCAAATATGCAAGTCTTATATTTAATAATATATATATATATATTTATTAAAATAAAATTTAACTATCATTTTTTTATTTAAAAAGAATTTTTATCGGCCGAAAGTATATTTATGTATACATTATATATATATATATTATATATAGATATATATTAAAATGGTTTAAATTTAATATGTACATACATTTAATTAAATAAATTATTTTCAGTTATATCATATACATGCTATAATATTTATACTTAATCTATTAAAGATGTTTTAAATTAATTTACTTTGATCTTTATTTAAATTTAAATATACTCCCAAGTCAAACTTAGAATTTCAACTTTAAATTTGAATTTAATTTTTTTAAGTTAGTCAAATTATGTTAGAAATTTTACTAAGTAAAATTTTAGTTTAATAATATATAAATATTTAGAAATATTATGTATACATTACCTTAAATAACTAAGTTTAGGTAATATGAATAGCCAATATATACATGGTAGATATAAATCTCAATATCCACACACACAGATATATATATATATATATATTACCCATGTTGTTATATGTTATATCATCATGTTATACCCAATATATCATCAATACATGTCTGAATATATACTAGATATATTTATACATATATACATTAAATATATTCTATTAATGAGATTAATTCAATAAAATAAAATATTCAAATAAAATATGACTTTAGTAAACAACTAGTTTGGATCTAATGTTAACTATAAGATTTCATAGACCCATTAAGATCCAATTAGGGAATTTTTTTTGAAAGCAACCATTTCACCTGCTACCAACTAGTATTATTCCAACAATGGTATCAGAGCCCAAATGATCTATGCTGTCTAATTAGTCAACATTTTAGACTAACTAATTAAACTTATCTTTCTAATGGATCTTTAGAATAATATCTAGGCTTGGGGCTGAATAATAAGCATTCTCCCCTCCCTGGCTACCGGCCAAGCCCAATGGGTGGGGTAAGTCCAAATGGTTGGTCCAAATGTAAGACCTAGAGTTATTTGGGCCTTGGGCTAATTTTAAAATTAAGATTTAAAAAATTAAAATATATTTCAAATTTAAATATTAAGTTTAAATATAAAATAAAATTTAGCAAAGTTAATAAAATAAATTTAAAAAATTCCAGAATTGTTTTGAGAAATTAAATAATTAATTTAGAATTTTTTAAATGTATTTAATTAATATAAAAATTTAAATAAAATAAATAGTTAGCTAAATGTTAATTAATTTAAAACATATATGCGTGTGTATATTGATATATGTATGTGTTTGCAACCAAATTGGCCACAAACACCCAAGAATAGATTTGTGTAGTGAAATAAATGAAGAAACTAAATTAAAACGGAGGAATATATCAAATTAACAAGAAAATCACAACAGAAAACAAGAACAACAGGAGTTATAGTGGTTCGGCGTTGATTGCCTACGTCCGCTTTGAATATTCTCTTTATTGATTCATAATAATCTTGATTACAGTAAGCAACAACAAAAGACATGAGAATAATGGAGGAAGTTGGTAGGGAAGCATCACCTAACATGCTTTCCTACATGAAACAAAACTAGAACGAAATTCTATGCAGCTTTATAAGCATATTCAAATCCAAACTCATGAGAATAAGAGTGACAAGTGAAGAAGTCCTGCTGATGGTAGCACACTTGGAGATCAGGAAGGACACGACATTCTGGACCAAAAATACTTGAAACTCATGCAATAGTATGAAATATTTTATTAGCATGCCAATGGTCATATCAAGGTGAAGGAGGCTAGGAAATCCGAGGATGCGCAGGATGGTTAAACTGCCCCCATCCAAAATGATAAGAAGAGGGGGCATAAGTTTATCATCAACCTACTAAGAGGCAAAGGAATTCAAATTCATAGCACATACATCCCTTACCCATAGGGCATGACATATCTTTGAGGTGACCAAGTCTAAGTTAGCCTATAACTTCCCCGACAAGGGAAGAAACCTAAGAAAAGGACTAGTGGTGTCTACTATTGATTTCATAAAGTGAATTGGGCATCATATAGGCAACTGGTGCCATCTGAAGAATGAGATTGAACGGCTGATCTAGAAAGGCCACCTGAGAAATTTCTAACAAACATCGTTTTGTCCTTTACTCAAAACTAGTACCCGGATCCACACCCAAACCAAGCAGGAAACCCTGGGACCCTAATTAGCTCCATTCATAGAGGGCCTCGTCTTATAGGAAAGAGAAAAAAAATCAATAGAGAGTTACATTTAGGAAGCCCAAAGGGAACATAATGCAATGTACCATATCAAGCAACCACATGTGCAGGAGATAACATTCACAATAGCTGATTCAACTTGTGTGATATTCCCTCACAAGATACATTGATAGTGTAACGACCCGGAATTTCACTGCTTTGATTTGCGAATATTTAATTAATTTTAAAATATTCAAATAATAGGTTTTATAATTGAAATAAAAATCTTTTTAAAAATAAATAATGATGGTGAAATAGTTTTTCAAATTTGTTTACAAAAATATTTAATTCGAGGAAAGATTGAAAATGTGACCGAAATTCGTTTTTCGAATTTTCGTCGGCTAAAAGTTGTTGAAAATATTGTAATCAAAATAACATAAGTATATACATTCATTTAGAAATAAATTAAGATATGTATGTATTCATGTATGCATTAGTTAAGTGTATGTATGTGTATATATATATACTTAAGATAATATAAAATTATATAAAAGTAAACATCACATCATGGAAACATGTTTAAACATTAAGTACATGAATTTATGGCACGTTAGCTTCGATTAAAAGGGGGAGGAGGCTATGGTGGCATGAGTACAAGGGGAGGGAGGCTTGATGATGAGGTGGAAGCATATGAATGGAGTGCAAAGGACATAAGGGTAAAACGATAATTCAACTTGTGACTTAGTATATAAGCAAATTTTCATATCTTTCTTCAAATATTTAAAAAAAAAATTGAAAAACTATTTCACCATCATTATTTATTTTTAGAAATAGTTTTATTTTAATTATAAAACCTATTATTTGAATATTTTAGAATTAATTAAATATTAGCAAAACAAAGTAGTGAAATTCCGGGTCGTTACATTTATCCAAGTTGAACCTAAGTTTAGTTTTATGAAATGTTTTCATAATTAATTTAGTGGAAATAGAATTGGTATTAAGGGAAACCAATTAAAGAAGTGCTTAGGTTGGACGTAGATCATATCTCGTTTCCATATAGTTTGATCTAAGATTCGAGTACATGGTTTTAAGGTGTTTCACGCCATTCCGGATAAGGATTCCTTACTCAATTTTTGACGGCGAGCACTTGATGAGAATTTTTGGTATGAGACCAAACTTTTCTATCATAATATATGACTATGTAAGGAGATTAGAGGTTCCTAATCGCCACCTCGCCCAACCGCCACCTCGCCGCCACAAGCCAAAGTTGCCACCTCATCGCTGCAAGCCTAAGTCGCCTCCTCCTAAGCCCAACACCTCATCCAAGTCGACGCAAAAGGTTCCAAGCCGCCGCTAGCTAGCCAACCACCATCGCAAGCCCAAGCCTCTGAACCGCCGCAAGCATCGCCCTCCATCTGTGTAATTTAGTACTCTGATTCATTTTTTATTCAATGATATGATATAGATTCGTTGATTTATATTCATTGACATTGGTTTGTTGGTATGATAATTCATATATGATTTGAGATATCATCAGTATTGTTTTTAAATTTTTCAACAATTCCTTGCCATTGATAAATAAAACCCCAAAAATGTTTAATTTGGCCTTGTAAGTACCGTATATGATCTTTATATAGATATTCCTTTTTAAATAAAATAGAAATCGATTTTCATTTGATACGTTATTTGTCGGATTTTGCCCAGTATTGGACAAATTATAATGCAATTATATTTATGTTTCATAAATCAAAATTTCAAATCGAATGGTTAACAAAATTTTAATGGCACTTTTTTCTAGTTCCTCATGTACGCTCTGTTGAGTACGATATGGGAAATAAGGGGAAGTGCTATCGAAATTTGGATAATCGGTCGATTTGAAATGATTTACAAAATGTAAATATACTTGCGTTTATAGTGGAAAGTTTTATAAAATGAGGCTGTTTTGAAGTTTTTGTAAGTATGTTATTTATATTACCGAGTTTGCGGTATGTATACTTGTATTTACATAATATCCCCACACACACACAAATATATGTATAAAATTATGATGAATACGTAAAATGCAAAATAGGCAAATATATATTTATACTTGCAATAAATACATATAGTATACTATATTTATGTATAAATTGGTTTTAAATCCTAAGAACCACATGTGTATATATGTATTTTATGCGAATGCTTAGTATAATTTGAGTTATTTTAAATTCAAAGAACCACATATATGCTATATGCATCGCAAAAATCGTCATTTTAAAAGTAAATTAAGTTAGAGTTAAATATATAAGTTAAATCACTCAATAAATTAAACAAATATAAAATTAGCTTAAATTATAAATTTTGTTTCAATAAACTAAACAGGAAATATATATTTTTATAAAATCACACAATAAATTAAACAAATATATAAGTTAAATCACTCAATAAATTAAACATATGTATGTATAATTGAGTTAAATTACAAATTTTGTCTCAATAAATTGAACAAGAGCATGCATGTATAAGTTAAATCACTCAATAAATTATATATATATATATAATTAAGTTAATTTATAAGTTTTATTTCAATAAATTATACATGAGTTTATTCGAGTTAAATTGTAAAATTTTTAAATCACACAATAGATTAAACAAATATATAAGTTAAATCACTCAATAAATTAAACAAATGTATATATAATTGAGTTAAATTATAAATTTTATTTCAATAAATTAAACAAGACTATGTCTATATAAGTTAAATCACTTAATAAACTATATATATTGTATATAGTTAAGTTAAACAATAGATTTTGTTTCAATAAATTATACAAGAGTTTATTCAAGTTAAGTTATAGATTTTTTAAATCATGCAATAAATTAAACAAATATATAAGTTAACTCACTCAATAAGTTACACACACACATATATAATTAGGTTAAATTATAAATTTTGTTTCAATAAATTATACAATAGTTTATTTGAGTTAAATTACAGATTTTTTAGATCACATAATAAATAAACAAATATATATATATATAATTGTACTAAATTATAAATTTCGTTTCAAAGTTAAACAAGAGTACGTCTACATAAGTTAAATCACTTAATAAATTATATATGTATGTATATGTATATAATTAGGTTCAATAATAAATTTTGTTTCAGTAAATTATACAAGAGTTTATTCGAGTTAAATATACAATGAAGTAAACAAATATATAAGCTAATCACTTAATAAATTGAATATATATATATAGATAATTGAGTTAAATTATAAATTTTGTTTCAATAAATTAAACAAGAGTTTATTTGAGTTAAATTATCTTTTTTCTAAATCACCCAAAAATTTTAAAAAATATATACGTTAAATCACTTAATTAATTAAACGAATATATATTTACAATAGTTGAAATACAAAATTACTCGTTATTAACAAAAAAAATTGGTTAAAATGTAGAGATCATCATTAGATAGAGCTGCTACGGTTAGTACTGCAATAGAAGAAGGAAACTGATGGTTGAAGTCACACATCGGTAATCTAGAGATGAAGCTTGTATTGCTTACGAATGCATTTTTGTGAGGTTTTCCAAACGAGGACATTTCTGGTGATAGTGGGCATGGTTCGGGGGAGTATGAAGTATTTGTGTTGTTGTTATTTGGATATATTTGGTTGTATATATTATCATGATACTGCTTGGATATTTGGTTTGTATTGTGATGGTATTGTTTGAATATTATGACG
Organism: Allium fistulosum; assembly: GCA_030737815.1. Taxonomy (NCBI): domain Eukaryota; kingdom Viridiplantae; phylum Streptophyta; class Magnoliopsida; order Asparagales; family Amaryllidaceae; genus Allium; species Allium fistulosum. The sequence goes on along the minus strand of CM060906.1, from coordinate 96,742,881 downwards.
TCTGATAATATTTATGATATTATTATGTTGGTCAGTATATTTTGGTATATAAATTTGGTGGTATGTGATAGTATCGTATATGAATTTGTGATATCAATATGTTATGTTGAGATGAATATATATTGTATATGTTTGAATGTGTGATTGAGGTTAGAAATACAGCAGAAATGCTGCAAATATGTTTTACCAAAGGCGTCGGAAGGGCGTCGGGAAATCCAATTTTAACAATTTAATCGGGCATCGCAATGGTGTCGGAAAGTCGTCGGAAAGTTCAAGTTATACAATTTTAATAGTGTTCGGTAGGGTGTCACAATGGCATCGAAAATTAGGCGTTAGAAAGTTGTAAGTAAATGGAGACTGTATGGCATTAGTAACAACCCCACGCAAGGTGTCTTCAAGGCGTTGGAATACATTTTCTAACCTACTTTTTATCGTGTTTTTTTAACGTCGGCATGGTGCCGATATAGTGTTTACCGACGCCCCGCCGACGCTTTTTTGATGTCTGGAAATTGCCTTATTTTTGTAGTGATTAAAAGTATAGATCACCGGAGAAAGCTTTTAGCAATAAATCAATGAATAAAAATGAAATTAATTGAAATCCTTACTTTTGATTTCTGCCTTCATAGTTTTGTTCTTAACCATAATAAATTAAAATTTCTTCATTAGGAAAATATATAACGATTTAAACTACCAAATTACAATTGCAAGTATATATAAACAAGAAGACATTTATTTATGCATATGACTATTATTTCATGTTCATTCAGTTTTCTTTGCATATGTTCAACGGACGTGACTGACATACTAATTATTATAATTATATTGTATCCTCGTAAAACTAAGCAAACAAAAGGTCCGAACTCTATAAAACAACCAAAGAAGTACAAATGTTTATTTAGTATTTAACATGTAAGGATTGTTGCATCTTCATACATAACTATACCAAAATCCACCTTGACTATTTTTTTACATTAGTAATAAAATGTATTTTTCAAGCAGCAAGAATAACAACACATTCAATCATTTAATATACATGCACCATATTAAAATATAACACAAAACTCATACCTAAAACCAGTAACAGATTTACATGCACAGGGCCGGCCCTGGCCTCGGGTCCAATTTGAAGATGGGGCCCCAAACTTTTAATTCTTGCTTCAAATTGAATTTCAGAGTGAATGCAAAGTATAGTGTGGGTCAACGATATAGTTTGTGTTTCAATGTTTAATTGTTGTAGCTTCAAGTCCTACCAACTCTAGTTTTATTGAAATATGTTGTAACTAAGTTGTAGTCGGATCTTTTTTTTCTGAAATCCAAACCGAGAGTTCATACTTATAACTCTAAATTTTGTTCAATTGCGCTCAAATTTACCTTGGACCGGACTTCTATATACACTAACAATTCTTTTCACTTTCCTCTTGGTATATGAGCATGAGGTATACTAATCACATAATTTTCATGCTAAATAAGTCATTGCAGATTTTTCATGAACCCAACCGAAATTGAAGAATCAGTTACTGTGAAGTTGCAAAATTTAACATTAACCAAATTCTAAACTCGTAGATATATTCAGAGGATACACACATGCACATACATATTAACATGGTATATTAATATCAATAAATGTTGATCTCCAACTCATAACCTTTAGTCTTGTTGCCATGAAAGCAGAACCGAATGAAATTAAAATAAAAAACGTCTTTAGAAGGGTAATATGGTCTTTTTGCGAAAATTAGGTTTATCCTTCTAAAAAGTGAAATAAATAACATAAGCGCTAGTTTAAACAACATAAAAGAACCAGGCCTTAATAATACATCCGTAATAGATCTTTCTACAGCGATTTATTTTCTTAACTGAAAAATATTTGGGCCTAAATTGTTAACTGGAATGCAAAATCAAACCCATGGGCCTAAATTCAAAATTCTACCACAACGTGGACCATGTAGCTTTCAACAAAGCTGTTCTCCCATGTGTATTTTTCAGCTCGAGGAGATTTGATAATCATACCCCCTTTTTTAAACAGAACACACTATCCAATCCCAATCCCAATCCCCATCTCCAGCCAGCAGTAAACTGAAAGGCAAAATCCCCAAATCCCAAACCCTAAAAAAAAAACAGAGCATGCCGGTCTTCCGCACTCCCTTCAACGGCTACGCCGTGAAGTTCTCCCCATTCTACGAGCACCGCCTCCTCTCCGCCACCTCCCAAAACTTCGGCATCCTCGGCAACGGCCGCCTCCACATCCTCGAACTCCAGTCCAACCTTCTCACCAACCCCATCTCCTTCGACACCGCCGACGCCATCTACGACGCCGCCTGGTCCGAGTCCCACGACTCCCTCCTCGTCGCCGCTATCGCCGACGGCTCCCTCAAGCTCTACGACCTCAACCTCCCCATCACCCAGAACCCCATCCGGTCCCTCCAGGAGCACGCCCGCGAGGTCCACGCCGTCGATTGGAACCCCTTGCGTCGCGACTCCTTCATCTCCGCGTCCTGGGACGACAGTCTAAAGCTCTGGACCATGGACCGGAACATCAGCATCCGTACGTTCAAAGAGCATACCTACTGCGTCTACTCCGCCTCCTGGTCGCCCAGACACGCCGATATCTTCGCTTCCGCGTCCGGTGACTGCACCGTTAGAGTTTGGGACGTCAGAGATCCTGGATCCAGTGTCGTGATTCCAGGTCACGAACATGAAGTTTTGACTTGCGACTGGAACAAGTATGACGAGTGCATGATTGCTACAGCTGGGGTTGATAAGATAATTAGGGTTTGGGACGTGAGGGCTGTAAGGGCGCCTGTGGCCCAGCTTGCAGGCCATGGGTATGCAGTGAGGAAAGTTAAGTTTTCGCCTCATAGAGAAAATTTAATGGTGAGTTGCAGCTATGATATGACTGTATGTGTTTGGGATTATCGGGCGGAGGATGGGTTGCTGGCGAGGTATGATCATCATACTGAGTTTGCAGTTGGGGTTGATATGAGTGTTTTGGTGGAGGGGTTGCTAGCCAGTACTGGTTGGGATGAGATGGTTTATGTTTGGCCACATGGAACGGATCCTAGAGCTGGGATTTGAGTTTTTTCTTACTTGGGTAAGCTTATATTTTTCTTGTTCATGTTACTATGAGAATGCACATGTTAATAAAGTAATCAGGTTATTAATACATCACACTTGATATGCTGGAAGGTTGGTTCCGTCTGTTACTATAGTGATAATTTATGTCAAAATTTATATGCCTTTATAAAGATAATAATTTAGTACATATGTAATGTATGTGGAAAGAAACATAGAACTTGAAATGTTTGGTTGAACTGTGTTACATTACTCTATAGTTTTAGACTAGTGTTGCTGGTTTCTTTCAGTAGCTAAATGTTCCGGTATTGGTATTTTTTCACTTGGGTAATATATGCTCTTTCTGCCTCCTGTTACTATGTGAATGTGCATATTAGTAAAATGGGAGACTTGCTCTACTTATAGTTGTCTTTAGAAGTGTTTGGGTCACAAAATGCATTATACTTGCTATGCTGGAAGTTTGGTTTAGTTCGTTGCTAAAGTAGCAATGGATGTTAACATTTATTTGACTTCAACAATATAGTAATTTAGTTCATGAATACTGTAAGAACAGATAAATTGATATGTTCAATTAACCTGTTTTTTGTTACTATATGGTTTGAGAATAGTGATGTCGGTTATTTCAGTAGCTAAAAGTTGGACCCTGAAGATGCCTTTGGTTCGGTAGGGAAAAATGGCTGATTCTGTCATTTAACCTTTCTATTTCTAGTACTTTTGTACCATTTGCTAGAACAACAAAAGAGACATTAAATTTTACAAGGATTAGACAAAACAAAGTAGAAGCATTCGTTTCCTAATCGTAGATGCTGATATGATATAGAACCTACATCCTGCAACTTACTTACATTATATACTTAATGTAGGCCACATGAGAGGAATCCGAAACCAAGCTTAGAGTACCCATCATATGAGTCATCCAACACATAGATTCTACCTCCCAATAAAATATCCCCACACACTTACAATCCGATACACACCTTCTCTTACACTCCTCTCCCGTCATTTTCCCTTCTCCTTTCTTAAAACTTGTCACAAAATTCTCCACACCCTCCACTTTATAAAAACCCACACTCTTCCCATTCTTACGCTTTCCAAGTTCAGGCATTACACACTTCTCACTCCACCCTAAAAGCCCTAACTTTGTAGGGCAAGCAACACACATCTCATCCTTACACAGCCCTAAACTCCCACACTTACTCGGTAGCCTACACCCGTCAACTCTTCCAAGCTCACCCGAAAAATAAGCAAATGTCTTCTCCCAAGCATTCTAGTCTACAGGATCATAATATGTATACACTACCAAATTTCCATCATCTTCTATCCTTAAAAAGGACAAAAATGCATTATATTTTGGCCTAGCCAATATCTCATTGAACCTCAATTCATATGCATCTGTATTCCCATACTCTCCTTCACATTGAAACTGGATTGAACTAGAAGCTTGACTTTGCTTCCTCCAACTACTTAAGGTACCATACTTTATAGGTTTTGACGTAACGTTATTTACATACATAGCGATATCGTATTTTTCTAACACTAGGCTGTAAGCTCCGTTCTTGCTAACTAGTTTGTTCGGGCCTTTAATGCTTAAACTCTGGCCCACTAGAAGAGTGTCGCTTGGATGTTCGAAACTTTGCCAAAGAAACTCCTTTTTGTTGTTATATAAAACAACGTTACCGTTAGATAGGATGTTAAGTCCGATAACGCCCTTATCGGAAGTGGAGGTTTCCCATACTATAAGGCCATTTGAGTCTGAAAGGACTAGGTTTCCATTTGGGAGAAGTTCGAATGAAGCATTTTCGTGGACCGGGCTAAATTGGTTTGCGACCCAAACCCAACGGCGTGTGGATTCGGATCGTGAAGTGCCCATGCGTAGGGCGAGGTAGAAGGAGTTAGGGGTGACGTTGTAGAAGCAGAATTGGAAGGGGGAGGTTGCTATAGGGAGTGTGCGGTAGGTTGCATCGTTTTCGGTTATGTATGGGCCGAATTCGCCTTGGTTTATGTATTTGAATGTTGTGATTTGTGAAGGAGTTTTGAGCAATGGTGGTGGTAGAGATGATGAGGAGGAGGAGGAACGAGAGGAAAACCATGGATTTTGAATTGTTTTCAGTGTTGTTCGAAGTTCTCTCTGTGTGTCTGTCTATCTATCTATATATATATATATATATATATATATATATATATATATATATGTGGGCTTCAAGTTTCTCACACTCATCCATTGGAATTGAAGTTTTGGATGGTTGACTATGGAAAGTCATGTGCTCGTGCTGGCAGTCGATTATAGAAATGCAACTGGGCCACGTCCATTTTTACACGCTTATTAAAAAATAACTGGGTATGGGATTTCGTACAACAAATCCTCATGTTTGGGCGCTTTATTTACCAGCAAATTTGTTAAATTATCTCAATGTCACACGATTCTAACTTAATTTTGTTATGTATCCTTTTATTGAAGTTTTATTGTATGCTTAATTAAGTTAAGAAATTATGTATTTTCTGAATTAAGAAATCTTTTTATTTCTTTATAATATTTTACAAACGAAAATTCAAACAAATTAAATTTAAATTATTATTCAAAGTTACTGTAAACAGCTTGGAAAAAATGTATTTTTTTTGAACTCTCAACGACTCCAACTGGTTCTAATACCAGTCGCAGTCTAGACGCAGGTATTGACCTTGTTTTATGACTGATGATTTATGCGACCATACTTGAATTTTGGTGGATTAATAATAACCAGCTACAGGTGATTTTATTTTATAACGCATGTATTGTATAAACCATAAAGATTGCCTTCTGAGTTCTGCAGACATTATTCAAAACGTATCGAAATGTGGTTTTTTATTTATTTATTTTTTCTTCTTTAGTAAAGTTGATTTTCTTCTTTGGTGTCCTCTTTGATCTGCTTGTATGTAGTCTGTAATGCTATGGTTGTCAAGAGGTGACTGATGTGATACTGCATCCATGTAAAATTGATAATGCGATACTGAACTTCATGTAACAACGATAAATTTGTGATTTGTGGGTTAAATTGTTGAAAATTAGCAGACTGTTTGTTCGAGAAATTTGTGTGTTTCCACAGATATTACATATTTTATTTGTTGTTGATCGATAATCGTTAAATTTAAGCATGACTGGTCCAATGAATTGGGTTGCTCGAGGCGATAGAAATAATCATGTTTCATAATTAAACGATCACGAGCAACAAGAATATTTGTTATTATTTAACGAAAAGAAGCAAATCAAAATTAATATTAATACATATGTTTCTTAATTTAGATAGAAAAAACAAAATATTTCTCAGATACATAATACCTTTAGAGTGTCGAGTGTGTGACATTTACTCACATTTATTTACGCATGTTATTATCATGTTATTGTAATGTATACTAATACACTCATAGGTAGTTTCTAGTTTGCCTCGTGGTATGTTATTTGTTTAACAACCTCAGATCAGACTAAGGTTGTTTTTGACAGGATGTGTTAATGTGATTGTTTTTCATTTGGAACTTGAGTTGATGATGGAGTACAGGAGGATAGCGATGCTTGTTGTTTTGTACTTAGCTATATTGATATATGGTGATATTATGTATAGCGTGTACTTATATGGATGATGATGTATATCGTTATGGTAAAACACAGTTTGTATTATTTGTGATATATGTGTTATGATGTTATACGTTTCATTGCGTTTTGAAGTTATATGTTCTTTGTTTATATTATGTATTGTTATATCCTAGAAAATCCATACTTTTCTTGTTTTATATGTGTGTTGCGCGCGCCTGAGTGTGTGCGTGTCCGTGCGCGCGAGTGTTGGAAAATAATAATATGTTTTCTTAGTTTTGTGTGTTGGAAAATGATAATATGTTCTCTTAGTTTAAATACATTATAAACAATGCTTGTCGCTATATAATAAAAGTGAGAAAGTGACATGAGTAGCGAGGCAGTGTTTATATTTGGTTGCAGTCAACACTGCAGTCGACTAGAGAAATGAATCACTAAGATCCATGGCATAACAACGTTGTACGTTTTTATATGTAACTAATAACTTCTGGTTTGATATAATTGCTTCGTGATTTATGTTGTTTAAATTTTCCTTCTCGTGAATAAAAATAGTTTGAAGTTGTTTTAAAGAAAAACGGAGTAAAAAAAAATTAAGGATTTTGACAGGAAAATAGGCACAAGAACAAACTTAGAAAAAAAAAATTAGGCTGGTTTTATAACTAGCATTTTGTATAGTGTAAAAGTTGAATATAATGCTAGATATAACTAGCATTTTGTATAGTGTAAAAGTTGAATATAATGTTAGATATAACTAGTATTTTGTATAGTGTAAAAGTTGAATATAATGCTAATTATAACTAGCATTTGTTCTTCAGCCTAAAAATGAAACTTGGTGTCCTTCAGTCTAAATATTTTTCAAAATTTGTCATTTTCCTTAATTTCCTCCGATTTTAAATTATTAATTTAGAAAGTATGTTTATAAAATTCTATGGGAAAAAAGTATAAAGGTTACGGATGGTTATTATGTTTTATGAGAAAAATCTTTTTTACTATGTTTCAAAACCAAAAGCAAAGACAAATTCTGTTTCAACCCGAGTATTTACTTAGTAGCCCCTTCAAAAATTAAAAAAGTCTGTAAATCCAAAAAAAAACTTAGTGACCCCCTACCATTTCCAGGAATACCCTTTCCATTACGCAAAACGTGAAAAATTGAATTTTTTTCTTCACTGATTTAGAAACTTAGTAGTGAAAAATTGAATTTTTTCTTAGTAAGGTCTGTAAACCCAAAAAATAATTTAGTAGTGAAAAATTAAATTTTTTCTTCATTGATTTAGAAATTCAATTCATATTTTCTTTAGAACTACAATTAATAAAGTTTTTAAACGCAAAAAATAACTTAGTAGTGAAAAATTGAATTTTTTCCTCACTAATTTAGAAACTAGGGTTTTGAAGAAGCGGTGCTTTAGACAGTAAGAAACCGATGTAAGAAGATAATAAAATTGACAAGAAAGAAAGTACGCACTTTCTAAGGATATTTTAATCTTTAAAATTTTATTTATTTTAAGGGGCTACTAAGTAATTATCTATGTCGAAATAAAATTTGCCAAAAACAAAATGGTTTGTAAAAAATATGGGGTGTTTAATTTAAATAGATTGCTTCCAAAGTGGAAGTTTATGTTTTTAAAACATCTTGAAATGTTCGTTCCTTATAATTAATATTTCATTCCTTCTAATTAATTTAAAGGGTGCGCTATATAAATGTGAATATGTTATACATTTGGTAAAGATGTTTTGAGAAGTTCCGTAGGAAGAAAAAGTACGAGGAGGAAAATGAGTCTTTCCTTAAAAGTATATATTACCCACTTGTTGCAAAATGTTTTGTAAGACAATAAATGAATATGAAATGTTTCAAGATGTGCAATTGCAATTTAGTTTGCTAAAAGAAAGTCTTTTGAAATATAGATAGGGTTTGGTTTACCCTTTTTAGTTTTCGGTTTTCGTTCATACAAAAATGCGCACGACGCACGTATATTGTGAAAAACGATCAATTTAGAAAACAAAGTTAACATACAAAATAGAAAACAATTTTTTTTTATTTTCCATGTTTTGAGAAATAAGAGAAGCGCGAAAAACAATCCATTCTTTTATCGTTTCTCCATCCCCTCCATGGTCCCCTCCTTCTTCCATCTTATCCGTCGTTCCTCCACACCTCTCATATTTTGTAATTAATGTTGAAAACTCAAAACTTATTTTAAATCAAACACTACATTAGCTTTCTGGTAAATAGATTTCAAAGTGTACAATTTTGTCTAAGGAATTTTGGTAAAGTTTTACTTGTTTTGAAATGAAAGATTACAAAATGCACGTGTTGCTAAAAATTTGTTTTAAAAAAATGCTGAAGTAAAACTACAGTATCTTTTGATTCTTTTATTTGATTTGTGTGAACCTTTTTTGGTTGGAATGATCTATTAAATAATAGTAAAACAGAAGAAATTCAAGCTCTCTTATTAATTGTAGGAGCTTTCTCTGCTTTCCTTAATTCTCTCTTTAGATATTTTACTTTTAAACTTTTAATTTATCACTTTTATTCTAATAAATTCTAATGCCAAATTATAATCAAATACATACTTTAAAATTTTCTATAATTATTCACAAATGCCTTCTTAATTTTCTTCTGATATTTTACATTTAAGTACATACATTTAAATTAATTAAATAATTCAAAATTTAAACAATTTAATAAACTCACCTAATGAATATTCGATACATCATGTAAATCATAAAATATGAACAATTTCAATAGTATAACCAGGAAATTATTATGAAGGACAAAATTTCTCAGCATTTTTGCCTCAAGAACAGACCTTCAATATTTTATCCTGAAGGACAACTTTCTTTAGGTATCAGTTTTTAGTCATTGATAGCAGTTTTTAGGTATCAGTTTGTAGTTATCGGTAGCAGTTTTTAGGTATCAGTTTTTAGCTTGGTAGCAGTTTTGTTGTCCTTATGAATAATTTTGAAAAATGTTTGTCCTTATGAATAATTTTTAGAACAATGTTTGTCCTTATGGTAAAAATATTGAGGTTGTGTCCTTGAGGCAAAAAATATACAAATCTTTGTCCTTTAAATTAATTCCCCCTAGTATAACATACTAACATCAACAAATCGATAAAACAAAATTTTCATTTGCATAAAATGATATGTAAATCACATAGCATAAATTATATACACTAACAATAATAACTAATTTATTTTACAATTGGTTTATATCAATGAAGTTATCATGCATTAAAGTGAAAAATTATATTTTTAGCTGTAACGCCCCACTCCGACACCCACATTAGCAAAGAGTATTACAAAGTAACACCGTTTGCTAATACGGAGAATAGATCTGGTTAGGAGCGACCATCCATAGCCTTGTCTTAATTATCTATTGAATACGCCGACAATTGCTATACCTCTTTCATTTCTTTCTCAAATGGATCGACATTTCCAATAAATACTTAATACAAATCCATAGGTGGCTGAAGGATCTATCAGAACAAGATATAACAACTCAAATGTAATACACATCACAGGACAGTAGATCATCACATACATATACACATATACAAATACATTACAGAGTATACAAAATGATACATGTCAAGTGGTAAAGCAAACCACAATATACAGGTGAGTCAAAAGAATACATATCAGAGTTACAACAAAGAGGACTACACAAAAAGATATAACAAAAAGGAGCTAGCCGAATAGTCCATGCGGAAGCAAAATAGGCTAAGTCCAAATGCACCTAACCTGAAACATCTCGGTCTAACCCGAGTATAAAATACACGGGTCAGTCTAGCTAAACAAATCAGTTAGATAAACTAAATGATAATGAACATACAAGATCATAAAGTACCACAAATATCTCCCAAAAGAGATAACCAAATCATCTAACAAAAGATGAATCATAACAAGCCTCATATCATCGGCAACTCAAATAAACAAAGGATATCATATCCCAAAATAAGCCAAAAGGAAAATAACAAATACCAATAAAGGTAACACAAGTTTCCACAAGGTAATCACTATATATCGTGTGGTTCAAAGAACCTACCCCGAAGGGCGATACACTAGGGAGATATAATTGTCAAAGAAATAAAAGATGCTCGAGCTCAGTAATGTATAACAAGGATCCATACGCCCGAAGGCAACAAACCCCGAAGGCTCAACCCCGAAGGCAACGAACCCCGAAGGTTCAAGCCCGAAGGCAACAAACCCCGAAGGAAACAAACCCCGAAGGAAACAAACCTCGAAGGCTCAAGCCCGAAGGCAACAAACCCCGAAAGCTCAAACCCGAAGGCAACAAACCCCGAAGGTTCAAGCCCGAAGACAACGAACCCCGAAGGCAACAAACCGTAGTGGCGAAGGTCCGGAGGCCCAGTACTGGACACCACTAACTGGCGGAATGTGTCACAACTCTCAGAAAGGAACCCGAAAAATGTTAACGTGAGTCTGATACCCTACGTTCGCACTAAACGGTTTACTAACCGTTAGTCAATTTCACACTCAAAGCAGTACAAAGTTCACCTCATATCATCGGTAAACCAAACCCAAAGGTCAAAACGATCAAACGAATAGATTAGAAATTAACTGAAAAGATAAACCCACGTGTTCATAGCACGCGTTTTATTTAATCATTTAATTCTCCTCCTTCTTCGCTCGAAGTGCAAAATTGTGTGTGTGGTTTATATAGAAATTATAAGTTGGAGAAACGAGTTTTTAATACAATTCGGAAAGCACTTTATAAAGACCCGTGTACGAAATCTAAAAAGAATCATCAAAGTCAATAATAAATGATAACAACAAATCAGATAATCACGAATCGATAAAAATTGGAACCTCAAGCAAAATAGGCAATATAGACTGAAACAAGCAGGTCAGTCGACTGAACCAGGCAGTCAGTCGACTGGACCAGTGCCTGGAAACTTTCTGTTTTCAGATCAGTCGACTGAACTAGGTGGTCAGTCGACTAACACAGGGACAAGAATATTTGTCCCCCCAGGTCAGTCGACTGAACACAGAGGTCAGTCGACTGATACAGACCCAGGCAAATTCCTAGGTTCTGGTTCAGTCGACTGACCCACTGGTCCAGTCGACTGAACCTGCTTCTAAGCATTTTCCATCTTCTGGTTCAGTCGACTGACCTCCTGGTTCAGTCGACTGAACCTGCTTCAGGAGCATATTCAGCCTAGCCCCAAAGTGGAGCAAAAATCCAACAAATCGCGATCGGACGAGCAATGGGTACTATGGGTTTACGCTAATCGGCAACCCAACCCTATAGACTCTTCGATACGCCACCAAAAGCATGATCAAACATCAAAGCTATGATTTTTAAAGATTTAACTTCAAAACACTAAAAATTGGAATTTTCATAAAACCAATTCAATCCAAAAGCAAATGGACAAGGAATAGATATTAGGAATTCATACCTAACAACAAAGATAGATATAGACTTAGATGTGAGATAAAAATCTCACCTTTTAACCCAAAAACACAAGAGAGAAGCTATAGAGCAAGGCAAGAGCAATCACTCTTCAAAGAAGCTTCAATCTAAGCTCAAAAGAAAACATTTCCTAAGTTAGGGTTTAGAACATTTCAGAAATCGAAGAGAGATTGAGATGGAGAAGGTGGAAAGAAGGCTTACCTAAGCTTCACCTTGATTTTGGAGCAAGAATTTAAGTTTGCAAATGATTTAGGGCTTGGAATTTCTATTTCCTTTTCTCTTTCCCCATTTTTGCTAAAGCTTGAAGGTATTAGGGAATGAAAGTGAATGAAGAGAAGAGGGGGTGGAGCTAGGGTCTTATGTTAGGTTATTGGGCTGAAACCCAAACCCAAAGCCCTAAGTGAAAAATAGCAAAATTCACTCAACTCCAAACATATCGATGCTTTTACTCAAAAAGGTCGCAAACGCCATTTTAGACTCAATGGAAGTGGTCTCGAGTCCTAAATCGACTGTTTGCAGAAAGTAACATTTCAGACTTTAATCCGACTAACGATGCTATATTTAAATAAAATATTTAAATATACAATCGTAAAATATGCGGGTTGTTACATTAGCTTTAAACACCTATGTTTTAAATTTCCATGGTTACTTACAAACCCTTCTCAATTCTCTCCTAAAATTTTGTACTCATATCCATGTATATGACTAATTATGTGATATTTATTTTAAATCATTCAACTAAATTCAATTAACTAATATTTATTAATTCATCTAATAAATCTTAAAATGTACCAGTTAAGTGTGTATACAACATTCATATATATAAGCAAAGATAAAATTATTATTTTCATTCGTATATAAAGATATATGAATCGCATAATGTAAAATGTAAACATGAACAATGATATATATTTTAATTTATAATTCATTTATCTCAAAAAGTATCATACATTACATTACAAAATTTCATTTTTTTACAACTTTTGAAGGATAAATTTATATTTCACAACATGGGTGTGGAAGTATGGACTACTCTAATAAAAATTAGGTTATGGAGACATTCACATTTTCAACATGATATTAAAACTTACCCAACGCATAACTCAAATTAGCGCTACAGAATTATTATTATTATCATTATTATTTGCAAATATTAAAGTTGTAAACATGACACTCCTACAACAATGTGAAATTTATGATTAACTACAAAGTTAAAAAAAGTTTACTAATTGAAATCTCAGATAATAAATAAAAGTTCATGTGCAGATAAGTTGATTGTAAGATGTTTTTCTCAGTTACAATTACATACCAAGCTCTTCTCATTTTTTCCCTATTTCTAACATGAAGCTCCATATATTTAATTAGTTAAGTTGATCATTGATTTAAAATATTTAAATATATTTAATTCTGCAACATTCATTATTTCGTTATAAATCCTTAAAAATATATATACAATATTCATATTAAGAAAAATGGAAAATTCATTGTTTTTCATCTATATATATGAAAAAAACACGTATCACATAACATCAACTATTTACATATATAGTAGCAAACTATATACATACACACACATATGTATGTATATTGTGTTTGCTATTACCGAGTTAGGATAATAATTGCGACATGAATGTGTTAGTGACCATCTACCTTACATCTGAGCGTTGCATGTCATTTTAAAATATAAATTCCTTTATTTCAATAAATTTATCGTACACTACTTGAAAAAAGTTCAATTTTCAACAATAATTAATTTTAAAAATTATTTTTTAACAACATTATCGTGTGCAACGCACGGGTTACACACTAGTATTGCAATAAAGAAGAAATTGTCGTTAGATCGCTTTATTAAATTATGTAGTTTTCTTGGGCTAAACTATGTTTTTAACCAAATCAAAAAACCGGCTTTGTTATTTATTTTATGAGTTATTCAACCATTAACCCAATTTTAGTGATCTTTTACATTCTAGGAAGCTAAGACTGCAAGGAAAAAAAATTCGTATGAGTTTTGCGAAATTTTACGATTTGTTATATGAAAATTGACAATTAATAAAGAAGATCAGGATATCAAAAGCGATTTCTAAATTGTAATTTGGATTTTGATGGGTTAGTTTTAATGGGCTTTATATTTCTAAATTCGTAAATGTTTTGAATAATTTAGTAAACCTCTTGCAACATTATCTTGACATTTATTAGTCGCATGTTTTGAAAGTTGAAAGCTAGATATGAATCCGTACACTTATGAACTTTGAATGAGTAGGTGCTATGTAGATGTAATTTGTATATATAAATATGTGTTATTACGTGAATGACATGTTTAACCATAGGTATTTGGAGGCGATCAAAAGAAAATATAGCACAAACGCACTTGTGCTCGCAAAGGTAAGTATACTTTTAAAGTAGCAAAGAATGGCATGTCTCATAAATGGATGTTAGGTTTTGATGTTGTTTCCCTCATGTTCAGATGTCTCTACGGAGTTTTATATTGATTTTTATATGCTGTGAGCAGTGCCGGCTCAACCACCTGGGTTGCCCAAGGCAACTCAATCTACAAAGGAGCAATAAATATAAAAAAATTGTCAAAGGCAGGAATTGAACTCCAAACCTCAACAATGGAAAGCTCACTTACTACCACTACACCAACACATAATTGATGTGCGCTAAATACAATTTCGTTTTTAAAAATATTGCCCCTATTATGTTGTCCCCCACCACCTACCACCACCAGTATGTTGCCCCCACCTGGGGGGTTGCCCTAGATGGCCGCCTGACTGGGCCTGGCTGTGAGTTTTCAAAGGCTCTCCGAATAAAGAAGATTCCGTCGAAACTTTTTAAAATTTTCGACACTTTATGCTTTAGGATTCGTGCGTATTCGATACAGTGGGTAAATATGCCTAAGCGAAGGCTAATACCTCATTTATCGAACGTTCTTTGTTGATTAATTTTGTGTTGCTTTAATTAATACCAAAGGGTCGAAGCAATATTGCCATTTCATGCAGGACCCGAAATAGTATTTAAAAGAGCATTTTGTGTGTTATGGTTGCTTTGATTGGTATGTATTGATGTTTGTTTGTTTTTCTTTGGATGTTTGATAGATGCTTAGGTCTAAATTGTAGATGGTGGAGAATGCAAGAAGTTATTAGCATGTTATAGAATAATTTTTTTCTAGAAATTGTAAGGATACAATTTTCTTAAGGGCGGAAGTCTATAACAACTCGGTATTAAGAAGCAATAAATTTGAATTTTTAAATGAAAATCTAACAGTAAATGGAATTAAATGATGGAGATTAATTAATTTGGATTTGAAATTATTGGAGTAAGAATAAAAAGTTGATATGGATTCATAATTGTAATGAAAAGAGAAATTAATATATTGATGAAAAGATGGTTATGAAAGATTATGGAAGTTTTAAAATAAGATTTTCAAAGTTATAAAAGTGTTTATTTTGGATGTTAAGCCATTTATTTAGTAATAAAGAAATAAATGTTGGATGTATATTTTCGGTTTAATATTACAATTTGAATTTGAAAGTTGCATTAAGATGTAATAAATGATAATTGGGAGTTGGTAAAGCAAATGTTACATACATTTGTTAAAAAAGTAATGAATAAATGGTAATGGAAAATTTATTATTTTGATCTAATATTGGATTTGTAAATTTTGTAAAAGGTGGAATAGAAATATTCTAAATTCAAATAAGTATGAGTATCTATTTTGTCTATGTGAAGTAACTGAAATGGAAAACCCATGATTTCATAATTAATAGAGTAATAAATGATGATTTTACATTTAATGTAATGAACCCGTTTTATGGAAATATATTTGTTTAAAAAGGGAATTTTTGTATAAATAAAGCCATTTGTTGGAATATGAGCTTTGAACTTTAATGAAAATTGAAACATCATTATTTGGAGTTTTTGAAATTTGTTAAGAAAGAAAAGGAGAAGCAAATTTAAATATTGACCTTAACTTATCTTAAATCACAAGGATAAGATAAATATGGGAGTTTGATCTTTAATTATATGAAGTTGTGATATATATATATATATATATTGAAAATGATTTTTTGTATGTCATTAAAATTTTGGAATGATAAAAATATAAATTTAGACAATGTTTGATAATTTAAATTATGAAGCGTATTGTGTTTGAACTTATGTTAGTAATTCTATTTTATAAAGAAATAAAGTATGGTATATTTTATAAAATAATAAAAATAAAAATTTATAAGATTGTTTGTTAATAGGAGTTTAAATTTTAAAATCTCATTTGGAATAAAACTTAGTGTTAAAATGATTTAAATAATTGTTTATAAAAGTGGAAAAGAAAGGAAAATGAATTTTTTTTACTTAATAATGGGTTTTGGGTTTGGTTAAATAACCTTTTAGCCCATTTGGTAATTCAAACTTCTCATTTAGAAGGATAGACATGTTTCTCTTTTAATTACCAAATGGGCTAAAATGTTATTTAATCAAACCCAAAACCCATTATCAAATATAAAAAATTCATTTTCCTTTCTTTTCCACTTTTATAAACAATGATTTAAATCATTTTAACATCATTTTTTTCTCAAATTGAAATTTTTAAACTTAAAATCCTATTAACAAATAGTTTTATAAATTTTTATTTTAATTATTTTATAATATATCTTACTTTATTTTTTTATAAAATACGTTTATTTACTTAAGCTCAAACATAATACGATTCATAATTTAGTTTACCAAATTTTGTTTAAATTTATACTTTTGTCATTCCAAAATTTTAACAACATACAGAACAAAAATTATTTGTAATATATTTCACAACTTAATATCATTAAAGGTCTAACTCCCATACTTATCTTGTCCTTGCGATTCAAAATAAGTTAAGGTCCATATTTAGATTTACTTCTCTTTTTCTTTCTTAACAAATTTCAAAAACTCCTTATAACGATGTTTCAATTTTTATTAAATCTCAAAACTCATATTTCAACAGATGTCTTTATTTATGCAAAAATTCCATTACTAATAAAATATATTTCCATGAAACGGGTTCGTTACGTTAAATGTAAAATCAACATTTCTTACTCTATTATTTATGAAATCATGGATTACTCATTTCATTTACGTCACATTGACAAAATAGGCATTCATAAATATTTGAATTAATTCTTTATCATTATAAAAATATTTTATATTCTAATTTTAGTTCATTCTAAATCAATTACAAATTTGAAAATCCAATGTCAGTTCAAAATAACAAGTTTTCCATTACCCTTCATTCATTACTTTAAAAAAATGTACTGAACAAAGCATTTACTTTAGTAACACACAAATTCTCTATAAATATTTTTTCGGATCTAGCATTAAATAGCGATATTGCTTCGACCCTTTTAAAGCAACATAAAATTAGTCAATGCAGAACATTGGATAAATAGGGCCTCAGCCATTACTTAGGCGTACTTACCCACTGTATCGAATACACCAATCCTATTGCATACAGTCTTTGTTCAATTATCATACATCACAACTTATCGTACACTTACGCATTTTATCCAACCTTTTGTATAACTTTCTCTAATTAAAGACCGTCTAAGCTCCTCTATTTCAATGTCATGGATTTAATTTAACTTCCCTAAAACTTTTCTATCCTCACATACGACCAAGTGTCAAAAATTTTGATTTTTTTTGGCAGTCTCCTTTGTATGGAGAGCATTTGGAAAATTCGTAACACATAGAAATCAATATAAAACTCCAAAGAGTCATCCCGAGCATGGGGAAAACAACAACAACAAAAACATAACATATATTTATGAGGCATACCTTGTTTTGCTACATTAAAAGCATGCTTACATACCTTTGCAAGCATAAGTGCATTTGTGCTATACTTTCTTTTGATCATCTACCTATGCTCAAACTTGTCATTCACGTAATAGCACATATTTATATACACAAATTACATCTACATAGCACACATTCATTCAATGTTCATAAGCGTATGTATTCTTATCTAGCTTTCAAATTTCAAAACAGGCTACTAATAAATGTCAAGATAAGGTTGTAAGATGTTTAATAAATCCTTCAAAACATTTCCATATTCAGAAATATGGAGTACATTTAAACTAACTCATCAAAATCCAACTTACCAATTTTGAATCACTTTTGATACCAAAATCTTCTATATTGATTTTCAATTTTCATATAGCAAATCTCAAAATTACACAAAACTTATAATATAAAAGTTTTTCCTTACCATCTTAGCTTTCTAGAATGTACAAAATCACTGAAACTAGATTAACAGTTTGGAAGTTGTGATCAAAACCAGTTGTTTCAATATAGAAAATAAATAACAGGGTTGAGTTTTTTATTTTTGTTTAAAATAGGATTTAGCCCAAGAAAACTACATAATTTGATAAAGCTATCTAAAGAAAAGTTCCTCTTTATTGAAATATCTTTCCAACAAAAAAAGTTTCCTACAAATCAGTTAAAAGAATTAGAAGATATTGCAATTTTACTTCAGCACATAGAAAAACAAAAATTTAGCAACATCAACATTTTGTAATCTTTCATTTCAAAACAACAGAACTTCACCAAAATTCCCTAGAAAAAGTCATACACTTTTAAATTCATTTTCCGAAAAGCTAAGATTTGCAAACGTTTTCTTTAAGCAAAATAAATTTCAATTGCAGATCTTGAAACATTTTATATTCATGTATTGTCTTACAAAACATTTTGCGGCAAGTTGGAAATATATATTTTTAAGGAAAGACTTGGTTTTTCTACGTACTTTTTTTCAAGATAATTTCTCAAAGCATCTTTACCCATTTTCCAAATACTTTTAAATGTATAATAGGTTCACATTTATATTGCTTGCCAATTAAATTAATTATGAGGAATGAACATTTCACGATGTTTTAAAAACGTTAACATCCATTTGGAAGCAATCTATTTAAATTAAACACCCCTTATATTTTCAAAACCATTTGTCTTAAGCTTTGAAACATAGTTAAAAAAATTTCTTTTAAAATATAATAACCATCCATAACCTTATACTTATTTACCAAAGTATTATTTAACCTTCTTTTTAAGTTAATAATTTAAAATCCTTACTTTCCTTTTTACTCCATTTTTCTTTAAAAACCTTCAAACTTTTTATTCTGGTGAAGGAAAATTTAAAACAACATAAATCACAAAACAATTATATCAAATCAGAAGTTATTATTGATATATAAAAATTTATAACGTTACTGTACAATGAATCTTAGTGGTTCATTTCTCTAGTCGACTGCAATGTGGACTGCAATCAATTATCAACACTGCCTCGCCACTCATCTCACTTTATCACTTTTATTCTACAGCTGGCGTTAAATATAATGTATTTAAAATAAGAAAACATATTATCATTTTTCAAAGCTACATCTTTTCCCCATAAAACAAGGTTCACATCTTTGAAAAATAATATTTATAGCATCTTCAAAATATTGAGTCACAATGCCTCATACAAGCGTTTAGGAATTCCAATTGATAAAGCTAATCAGATGTATCGACCAGAATTCATAAAGCATTCAACGGACAATTCCACACAAAAATAACCATTTAAAACTTTTTTTTCATTTATAGAAATAAAATTCTTACCTTACCAAAATCATATGCTTGCCTTTATAAAATTGTTCTTTAGAAGTTTACAAATATAGTCGATTTATCAATCATTAGCAACCATACCATTCATTACACATCAATAATTCATAGTAACAAACAAGCACACCATTTTTAAGCATTAATACAACTAAAAACGCACATCAAATCTTCAAATAAACAAACGCGTCCGACAGAAAGTTATCTATCAACTTCTGGTGCGTAACTCTGATCACTATATGGTCCTACTTTCAAGCAGGTTTCATCAAAGCTTACCATTCATACTGCGAGAATCAGATTAGGGTCTTTTACAACTTTCCTAATCGAGCTACTTCATTCTTATTTCCAATCGATAAAGAAGTTTATGTCATATAACCAATGCCGACACTACTAGTCTGGCTAACAACTCTTTTCTTCACTACCTCCATTAACAACTACCATTTCACATGGAAACAAACATACATAAAAGGTAGGGATATGGATATTTTATAATAGGAAAAATAACAAATACATCCCTTGATGATTACTCAAATAATCATCGTATACTCATGTAACTACCACAGCCATGGGGAAATAGAGACTTTAGGTCTCACTAAGGCTAGGAGTTATGTCTTATATATTCCATATTGTTTTGAACCTGCTCTGATACCAAGCTGTAATGTCTCACCTCTGTACCTGTACTACCAAAGAATATTAAATATGAACATATCCTTGTGTTTTTTAAATCAAACCCCTCAATTACATCATTATATTTTCATCATATTTAAATATATCCAAATATTCATTTTCAGTTGAAATCATCGCGATTTCATTTAAATATTTTTGTGATATTGTGTTCCGAAGGTAACTTTTGACTAACTTCAATTTAGAAAAGATTCTTTCGTTGAAGCAAGCATTACTAGTTAATGGTAAATAATATTCAATATGCAGTCTACACATCTAGGAATTCACCAACATCATGATATGATTTTAGAAAAAAGACCGTGAATGCTAATTTTGTTACTTTCAATAATAATATCCTTTTCAATTGATTAATTTCAAGAAATAATCCTGCTTGGCAAATAACACTCCTTTGATCATGCACCAAAAAACTTTTGATAGAGTTAGGGGTATGCCCTAGGGGCAATTATGTAATTTCTTACATGTATCTAACTCGATAACCAATCTTGTTCAAAATAAAAGGTGTTTTCTTTCTATTATATATTTGATATAATGTGTTACATTAATTAATTAATTTAATTAAAAGTATATTAATAAAAAAATCCATAAATGGTATGTTTTGTGATAGTAATTACAAAGTGTTGTAACTATGAATAATTTATCACAATGAAATTAAACATACCATTTGAAATATTCCTAGTCAAGATATATTGAGAGCGGATATCGATGCATCCGTTATGACTAGAGTACGTAACGCTCTCCAAATGTTGTCAGTGTATTATTCATGACTGTTGGAGGCACCAAGGGGTTACGTACTGATTAATATTGGATAACTATATAATGACTCTTTTAATAATTTTTTATTAGTTGATATAACCAAGGTCAAACAAAAAATATCGATGTGACAATATTATATAGTTCTCTTGACTTGAGAATACTGTTGATCTTCAATGTGGAAGCTCTGCTTTGATTATAGTCAAATCGTGGCATATCATCCATCGAACGACTATAGTTGGGTCGAGTGGAAGCATTGGAAGTGAAACACTATTCAAGAAAGGATTCGTCTCCTTTGTTATATTAGGTTAGCATCAGGTCAACTGAAGTCAACTCAAAATCAAAGCCTTCGGCCAAAGCATTTCAGTTAATAATAATTGTTATTATTGAATCAAGGACTTTTTGTTTGGATTATAGAGTTGTATATGGATGATATTGGAATTTTGACCATTTTTAAATTCCATAAGTCCAAAGTGATATAGTTTTAACGAAGAGAATTAGTGTAAATAAATGTCATAATTGGGTAATGCTTAAAAAAGTAAAATTGGATTTTATCAAAATCAAGTAATCGGTAAATTTGGCCGAAATGTCACACCACCTATTAAGTGACATGTGAACGCTAATATTTGAATTATTCGATAGTTATCGCTGACCAAATTTACACCTAACGGGTCGCACAATCGAAACGTTGAATAATCCTTTGATCAAACGATTTAGTTAATTTATAACTGTTATAAAATAATTAAAATTTATGAAATATTAATGAAAATTATATTTTATTTGTTAAGAAATATTATTAGATATGGTTTTTTTAAAATGGTACTTTATATACAACATGTCACTGAGACAACGTATCACATGTCAATAAACGTTCGAATCACGCTATGCAAGTTTCGAACTTGTGACCTCTCGCACCAAAGCCGAATCACTTAACCACTTGGACAATGGTGCTTGTCTATTATTAAATATGTTTATAATAGTTATAAATATATTAATCGATATACGATATCGATACACATTTAAATTAGATTTACAATAGCAACAACAACAACTAAGCCAGTATTCCCAAACAAGTTGGGGTTGGCTAGAGATGGACCCAAAACTAAATGACAAAATCAATTTAAAAGTTATAATAAAAACAATAATAATAACAATAATAAAATAAAGTCAAATGAGTAAATTAATAATAATAACTAAGTAAAATAAAATAAAAATATATATGTATATATATAAAAGGAATGATAATAATAATACTAATAGCGATATATAATGATACTAATAGTAATATTGGTCAAAGACCAAATCTATGTCTTAGGCTCCTGTTCCCTAGTCCTATAATCTAAAACTTATAGAACTCAACGTTCATGGTTCTGGTACATGAATCGCTAACTTCCACTCTCTCCGATCCATCAGCTCTTCGAATATACCCCAATCCTTCAAATCTCTTTTTACTACTTCCTACCATGTCAACCTTGGTCGACCTCTACCTCTCTTTGAGCATTCAACACGGCCTATAATTCCAACACACACAGGTGCCTCGGGCAGCCTTCGTTGAAGATGTCCAAACCATCTTAAGCGATGTTGAATTAGTTTCTCCTCAATTGTTGCTACTCCAAGTTTATCACGTATATCATCATTTCTAATTGGGTCTCTTCTTGTATGACCGCAGCTCCATCGCAGCATACACATCTCTGCTATGCCTATCTTTTGGACGTGTTGGCTTTTAGTATGCCACCATTCTGCACCTTACAACATCGCAGGCCTGATTGCCGTTTTGAAGAACTTTCCTTTAAGCTTTTGTGGGACCTTTCTGTCATAGAGAATCCTAGACGCTTGTCGCCATTTCACCAATCCCGCTCGAATTCTAAAACTAACATCTTCATCAATCTCACCATTATACTGCAACATTGATCCTATGTATCGAAATGATTCCTTCTTGGGAACTATTTGTCCGGCCAGAGTGACATCTCCATCCTCCGACCTAACACCGCTGAACCCGCACTTCATATACTCTGTTTTAGTTTTGCTAAGCCTAAATCCCTTTGATTCTAAAGTCTGTCTCCACAGCTCCAATTGTCTATCAACCCCAATCCTACTTTCATCAATTAGCACAACATCATCAGCAAATAGCATACACCAAGGAATCTCACCTTATATACCCTTCGTAACCTCATCCATCATTAGAGCAAAAATGTAGGGACTCAAAGCCGACCCTTGATGTAATCCTATGTTAATGGGAAAGTCACAGGTTTCACCATCGCATGCTCTGACACTAGTCACAACATCATCGTACATATCCTTGATAAGTGTAATGTACTTTATTGGGACTCTCTTCTTTTCCAGGGCCCATCACATCACCTTTCGCAGTACCTTGTCATAAGCTTTCTCCAAATCGATAAATACCATGTATAGATCCTTCTTTTGCTCCCTAAACCTCTCTATAAGTTGTCTTATCAAGAAAATCGCCTCTGTGGTCGACCTCCCAAGCATGAAGCCAAATTAGTTTTTTGAAACACTTCTCATTCTTTTTAATCGATGTTCAATGACTCTCTCCCAAAGCTTCATTGTATGACTCATAAGCTTAATTCCTATGTAGTTTGTGCAACTTTGGATTTCTCCTTTTTTTTTGAAAATTGAAACTAGTATGCTTCTCCTCCACTCATCTGGCATCTTGTTTGATTTGAAAATATTATTGAGCAACTTAGTCAGCCAGGCTATCCCTGCATCTCCAAGGCATCTCCACACCTCAATGAGGATATCATCACACCTCAATGAGGATATCATTAGTGCCTCCTTTACCTCGGATTCTTGAATTCTCCGAACAAAATGTCTATAGGTGTCATCAGAAGATTTAAATGCAATATAATTTGTTTGGGCTTTAAACGGGTTTGAAGCCCATATAGAGGCTTGTGAGTTTGGCCATGATGGATCATGACGGAGTGTGGCCATATGATGGCAAGAAGGGTTTGGTTTTGATGGATAAGAGAAAGAGAATGGTAAGACAGAAAAAAGGATCTAGATCCTTACTAATCTCTCTATATAAACATCATTATCCTCACTCATTCACCACTTTTTAGAGCATCAATCAGCATTTATTTGTGGCAAAAAATACACTCTATCTCCTTCTCTATTTCTTAAGCTCAAACCAAATAAAACAGATTCTATTCGATAGTTGATGGTCATCGGTTCAGGAGCTAGCAGCTTGCTGGATTGCAAAGTAGTTCAAGGAGTTATCTCATTATTTCAATGTATACTAATAAGCTTTGGAAATAAGGTAATTTCTGAATTACAATTATAATTTTATGTCTAGATAGTTCATACATTATATATTGATTTGTTAGTTAGGTGACGATTATAGTATATTGATATATCGTTACATATAAAATTGTAACGACCCAGAATTTCGCACAAATTAAATTGAGGATATTTAATTAATTTTAAAATATTTGAACGATGATTTAATTTAAATCCCCGAAATAACTTTGAAATTGGCGATTAAATTTTTAATTTAATCTAGTGTGAGTTGAATAAAATGTTGTATCTTCAATTTTTAGCTGAAGAAAAATATTTCAAAACGCTTGTAAAATTCATATTTATAATACTGAAGATAATTGAAACTTCAGAATCGAATTTGAAAACGATTTGTTCCGTTTTGAAAATTATCGTTCGTATCGATATTTAAAATTAGCGTTCCGAGGCACAGTCTCAGAATTCGATAAAACCAGTTCCATTGGGTCCGTAATAGTTTGTTATTACCGGATTTCAAATTTCGTATTTTACAAAGTTAATACGTGATCGTACGGTGGGAAAACGCGTTGAAATTAATCGGATTCAATTTAAAATTTAAATTTAAAAATTGTCAACATCAGCCACCCTACTACCTACTTTGTCTCCTGCCTTTTCCAAGCACGTACGCATCTTGTCCCCTTTTTTTTTCGTTCATAGCAGAACACTTCATCATTTCGTTCAAAAGAAAATTCTCTCGTCCAAAACAAATCAATGGCGACTGAAACCAAATCGCGTACATCACTATGGCTTCTTTCAGAAAACAAAAGGGAATATATGACAGCATCGCGCCTTCCTCTTTCCAGATTCAAAATCAATACAAATTCGTGGCCGCGATAAACATTCGTTCAAAAGAAATCAAATCTCGTTCAAAATAACGATGGCCGCCTCCTATTTCAGAAAACAATTCGTATTAAAAAAAAAAATGGGAGATCGCGGCACGACAAGCGGCGACCTGGGGGAGTTCGTGCTCGCGATGGTGACGATCGAATTGCGGCATGGGATGATGTCGAGTGCGTCGACATTTGAGGAGGCCGCGAGTTGCCCTAGATCTAAGTCGAAGGCATCGTGGCAGTTTCATCAGCGGCGACTCGAGTGAGGTTCGATGGCAACGGCGACTTAGGGTTTCGCGAGGCGACTGGAAGGAAGCGCGTGCTCGCGCGAACGAAGGTAGTTGATTTGGGTGGCGCAGGGGATGTTCTCGAGCTCGACCTGGGCAGTAAGGTATTGGCCTTCGATTTAATATCTGTTTTGCGTAGTAAGTTAGGAACAGTAGGAGGTGAAATTTTAAAGTTAACTGAATGCTAAAGTTTTTGTTTTAAAACAGAATGGATTTTTTTTAACAGTAAAGTTAATTAAAAATTTAAATTGCTGTAAAATAAAAATGTGTTTGTTTTAATATTATGGGTTAGTTTGTTAAACTAAACTGATAAATTTATTTAGGTTGCAGAATGGTTTTAAAAGGAAAGCTAGTTTGAAATTAAAATGTTTAGTTAAATAAATTATCTAACAGAGACTTGTTTAAAAAGGAAAATAATGATGAAGAATAAAATTTGTTTAATTTAAAAGTGATGACTTTTAGAAATCAAAGTTGTAATTAATTTGTTAAAAGAAATTGGTTAATTGAGATAATGGAACTGGTAAATAAAATTATTAAGTTGACCTGATTTATTTTTCTAAGTACCTAAAGGATTTTCAGAGGAAAGATAAATATGCAAGTATACACTTTTAATTCATTAGCTTGGTTTAAGTAAAACTATCAGTTAATTTAACTATTAAAAAATGAAGTCACCGATGAATCAAAATTTGTTATTCGATCCGTTCGAATATTAATAGAATTGTATAATTATTTATACAAGGTATAAATCAAGAAAAAACAAGTCAAGATGGAAAATGGATTGCAAATAAAAGCTAAGGTGAGATCTTCTCACTCAAAAAAATTTAAAGTGGAATTATTGCAGTTATTGATTGATTTGTTTTGATTGCTATTGGATGTGGTATTAGATATAGTAGGATATATCTATTATATATAGCAATATATACATATTGGCATATGTATATATTGGATTGATGATTTCCCGCCTCGTATAGCGGATGAGACCCTATTGCGCCGTTAGTAAGCGGATTTATAAAAACCTATATACCGCGATAATTCCGTACTGGAGCGGAATTGGTATTGTGCTAACATCTTTGGATGCAGGGAAACAGGTTGGAGGGATCCAACTGGACCCCTCACATTGATTGATTTTATTTATACTGTGGTATGAATCTGTGAATGATTATATTGATGTTATTGATCATATCGATGTCTGGAAATTGATTGAAAGCTAAAAATTTAGCTGAATGGATGTTTGATATCATTGGATTCCAAAAATAAATGAAATTGAATTTTTGAAATCGAAGTAGAAATTTTTAAGTGAATTAATTTTAGGAATTGAATAAATTTTGAAGAAAGGAATTTTTGAAGTATAAAAAGTAAAATTTTATAATCTTATCGAATTAATTCCAGAATCAAGTGGAAATGTTAAATAAATGGATTTCGTAAAATAGTGATTATGATTTGAAGAATTTAATTTAAGAATTTGGATTTTTAAATAGATTGAAAGAAACGATTGGAATTTATTTCCTTAAAAAGAAATTTATTAAAAGAAGATAAGTTGGAAATCCAACTAGAAATTTAATTGGTAAATTGAAATAAATTGGGAAATCAATGTAAAATGATTTCGATTTGAAGAATCCATTTTAAAACAGAATATTGAATAATTTGAGAAAGAATGAGGAATGTGCTTAGTAGTGATAAATAAATTTCTAAATCAATATCGAAATTGATTTGGGATTGAAGTTTTTATAAATAGAATTGGAATTTATAAAAGTTGTTTATAAATCCGAAATCACTTATTTTGATAAGTAAAAATATAGAAGTTGATAAAAAGAAAATTTATAAGTCGAAGTTGTTATTAAAATAGAAATAGAATTTATAAACGTGTTTATAAATTCAAAATCAGTTGAATTTGAGAAATTAAATATAGAAGATTTTTAAAGAAGATATATTCGCGATTTTGGATAGCGAATTTTTATTGAGATAAAAATGTGTAGAAATGATTGAAATTGGGTTAAGCGAATTATATTCACGATTTTGGACAGTGAATATATTATTAAATAAATGGATTTATTTTTGAAGAAGTGATAAGTTAAACATTTTAAAGATGTTTTAAAATGTATTATGATATCGAATACATAGATTTCAACATTTTTATTGTTGAAATAGACGTTTCGAAAAAAATAAGGAAATGGTGGACTATAACACTGTTGTTATAGTAAATGATTTCCGAAAGGAAATGTTTTATATAGTATTGGGATTTATATATCTATCTAAAATTTCGAATCCCTATACTAGTGATTTTGAGTCGTCGTAACGATGTTTTACGCAACATTCGTTTTGACTCAAATAAATGTTGAAATTTATGATTTCCTTAAAGAATGAATATATACTTAATATTGATTTAAGTATATAGAATATTTTCTAAGTGTTGAAAATAAAAAGATTTGTGAAATACTTATTTTTAAATAAGTATGGAAATGCTTTTCCAATATGAAATGAACTGTTTTGAGATTTTATCTTCAAAGATAAATTGAAATGGGAATATTTGAAATTTGTTTTCAAATGATTAAGTGTGGAAATTTTATATGAAGTAAAAGATATTTTTGAAGATGAAATAATTTGGGAAAATTATTTGGAATCTGATGATGTCGCGCATCTTTATTGATAGTTAAATAACCGACTATCAATAATTACCTTTAGATAGGTATTTGTTGTGAATTGGATGAAATTGAATGCCACACTTATTTTTGAAAAATCGCTCACTATTCGGGTTAGCCGGGAAAGGACCATGGGGTCGTATAACCCATTCCGAATATGTGATACGTCGTTATGAATTGCATTCGAAGACCGGTGTTGAAGACCGGATATTTTTGAAAACGGAAGGATTACCGTCGAGTTACTCTACATCGGCTGATCTCCGATTTAGAGGTTTTTATCACCCTTAGTGACGGGAAGTCCGGACGTGATTAGAAATTTATCCGGATGTGCAAGGGCTTCGTGAGAAGTGCCTTCGGTTCTGTTCGATCCCGGAACAGACTTGTATGGATTGTGTGTCTGACGTTACAATTTGAGATATAAAGCTGATTTCTTTCAAATACATTTCTGTTGGTGGCGGAGAATTTATTCTCTTAGCTTAACACCCTTCTCTGAGACGTACGAGCTCAGAGGTTATGTAGTTGAAATTTATCAGCGATATATCCCAATTTGGTAACGTGGCATACTGAGTGTTGCTGTGAAATGATCAGTGTTTGATCATTTGTGATATGATCATTTGTTTGATCTTATATCTTTGTGATCATAGGTTGATCATTTTGTTTGACCCAAAGCAGGGCTTTTTGTAGAAAGCGTAGCTTTGTGGACGAGACTTCGTCGAGCCTCACACCCCGGAAATGGTCGAAACAGGAAGGATGCGGCAAGGTTCTAGGGAGTAGCGCCCCTTAGTGTATGTCATTCATTCTGGATAGAGGTGGTATCATGGTATGGAGCCCAGATACTTAACCTATGTGGTTGCTGCATTATTATCTATGTGGTTTGTTGGAAATCGGGGATCCTCGGGAAGATCGGTTACGATCGGGGGATGGCATACGCGTGTCAGTAGTTACCTACTTTTGCAGAGGTAACCCGGCCTTGTGTTGGCAGAGATCTAACCGTAATGTTAGGTTATTTCTCGGGTCGTCTATTCCAGGGACGTACCCATCGTGGAAGAGGAAGTTCCTTAGCCTGACCATTTGTTGGAAATCCAAACTCCAATACGAACTTTGTACGGTATTAGTTGTAGAACCTGCCATTTACGTACGGTGGTCACCACTGTTTAGATGGTAGCTATAGTAGGCATACGATACTGGTCGTATGTTGGCTAAGATTAATATTATACTTTCGAAATGTTTTCTACACTATGCACTAATAATAATATCAAAAATGATTTGATTTTGCGTAGTAAGCATCTTTGACTATCATAAGAAGAAATCTCCTCCAAGTCTGCGTTTGCATTGTGTGTGTGGTGGGAGGTCTTATGGTAGTTTCATTTTCCAAAAGCATTTCGAATTGACTTTAAAAATTATCCTGTTGTTTATTTTAAAGAATAACCGTTTTACGATCTCACACCAGTCACCATGACTGACTCGGAGTTTATTGTTCCCTTCTAAACTCTGGGTGCCCACCAATTTCCACACGGGCAGTCTAGAGTTAGATTATTAGGTTATCTGGATATTCTGGAGCTTTGGAGATAAGCTGGAGGACGAGACGTAGTATTTGTATCTGATATATTTATTCCGCTGTGTATTCTGTATGAGGACAAGTTATATAACTGTCCATTGTTGTTTATTGACTCTGGTGATATGATGTGATGTAATGTAATAACAAATATAATTCTTTTGTTTTTAAATGATATTCATTTATCTATTATATATTATTCCGCTGCGATATGTGAGATTCTGATATTGTCTTTGTTCTGTATCTGTTGTTGTTTTGTTGTTCTTCTTCTCTTTTTCTTCTATCTTCTCTTCCTCCTCTTCTTTTAAATATTAAAGTTTCGCGTTTTCGCCATCCGATTGTTCGGCAATTGCTACAGTGGACGTAGCAGTGTCGGGTTTTCGGAAGACGGATTTGCGGGTCTTTACAGTTGGTATCAGAGCATATGGTTAAGCGACAACCCTACTCTGTTGGGTGTTACTCATTAGAGATAGAGTCAGCAGTACTCTAGAATGAGTTGAGTGTAATAATAGATACGAGCGCGTATTTGTTAGTTAATATAAAATTGTTTTGTATTGTGATGATTGGTTTATTGAGTGGTATATGAACCTTCGTCGGCACAGTCTTGCAAAACTGTATCGAAGGGGTTTCTAAACACTTGAATAGAACAATTCGGCACAGTATTGTTTTGAATAGGGTAAATGAAATAATTTTACCCAAATCTATTTTTGTATAGAAAAGAAATGATTTTCTGTAAATTATAATAGTATATGGTTGCATGGTTGTTAGAGGTGATAATATTAATCTATTATCATTGAAATTGAATAAGAAATTGAAATTGTAACTCCAAAGTTAAGAAATAAAATCCATATACAAATGAAATTTGAGAATGTAAATTTTAAATGTGATTTGTAATTTGAAACAGAGTTCCAGAGAAGTTTTTGGAAATGTTTTGAAAGAAATTTGAAAAATTTTGGAGATTTGGGAAGTTTAAATCTTTTTGGAGTTGAAAATGAATTTCGAAGGTTTTGAAAAGTATTTTGGAGAAATGAAAAGCTCTAAACTCTTTTCGGTCGCTGGAAAATAATTCCGATGATGATCGCGACATCACCGGTGTTCATTTTCGGGTTTCCAAAAGAGGAATTGCTGCCAAATTGTTTTGAATAGAAGTTGTTTGAAAAATTTGGATTTTGTTTTGAAATTCAAAGGATAATTTGAACAGTTTTCAAAAATGGTTTTTGAAATGTTGGCAAACTCTGGAATACTATGTAGAAATACTTATGAAATATGAAATAAGTTGATAACTTATACAGTTTGAATTTAGATAGAATAAATTTAACTTAAAGAATGAAGTTAAAATTAAAGCAAGTATAGGTGAATCAATTAAATGAAAATGGAATTCCAGATAGATATTGGAAAATTTAAAATTCATTAATGAAATGAATTTGTAATATGAATATATAAGTGATTATATAAATCGAAATGAAAATAAGTTGATAACTTATAGAATATTTGAAATCTGAGTGGAATGAAATTCAAATTGAAGACGAATGGATTAGTAACTGAAACTAATTTAAAATGGTGCAGTATGAATGAAAGCTAATCAATAAAATTCAATATTCAGAAATTGAACTGAATCCAATTAAATGTTGGAATTGAATTCAAATGGAATTGAAATGTAAAAATTGAACGAAATTGAATATGTAACTTCAATAGTGAAGTAAAAATGTATAAGCAGTTATATTGAAAATTTTGTAATTGAATGTACGAAATGGTTTGAATATATGCAACTAGATATTATGGCTAGTAGGATATACAGGTATAAATGAATTGGATTTGATTTCAAAGATAAATTTGAATTGCTCGACAAAAGGTATGTATTTAAATTTCTATATGAGATTTGCTGATTTCTTGTCTAGCCGCTTGGCTTTTTCTTTTTCTTTTTGAAATCTGAGAGTCCGTAGGGACGTTTTGTAGTCGTACCGTATTAGCCGCGCAAAGGAGACGCTGGCGAAATTTTTCGAAAATTCCGAGTGTTAGAAAATTTTTGAGAAAATTTTGAAGTTTAAAATTTGAATTTAAACTCGAATTTGAATTTTGAAGTTAAACAGTGTTGTTTGAAACTTAAAAATTGAAGTTGGGAATTTAGTTGAGATGATAACGAATCTTTAGTAAAAAGATTTGTTTTGAAAATTTGATAAAACTATTGAATGTTGAAGAATAGTAGACGAGTTAAGGACCACTTTTCCTAACTTGTAATTTCGAGGACGAAATTCTTTTAAGGAGGGAAGTCTGTAACGACCCAGAATTTCGCACAAATTAAATTGAGGATATTTAATTAATTTTAAAATATTTGAACGATGATTTAATTTAAATCCCCGAAATAACTTTGAAATTGGCGATTAAATTTTTAATTTAATCTAGTGTGAGTTGAATAAAATGTTGTATCTTCAATTTTTAGCTGAAGAAAAATATTTCAAAACGCTTGTAAAATTCATATTTATAATACTGAAGATAATTGAAACTTCAGAATCGAATTTGAAAACGATTTGTTCCGTTTTGAAAATTATCGTTCGTATCGATATTTAAAATTAGCGTTCCGAGGCACATTCTCGGAATTCGATAAAACCAGTTCCATTGGGTCCGTAATAGTTTGTTATTACCGGATTTCAAATTTCGTATTTTACAAAGTTAATACGTGATCGTACGGTGGGAAAACGCGTTGAAATTAATCGGATTCAATTTAAAATTTAAATTTAAAAATTGTCAACATCAGCCACCCTACTGCCTACTTTGTCTCCTGCCTTTTCCAAGCACGTACGCATCTTGTCCCCTTTTTTTTCGTTCATAGCAGAACACTTCATCATTTCGTTCAAAAGAAAATTCTCTCGTCCAAAACAAATCAATGGCGACTGAAACCAAATCGCGTACATCACTATGGCTTCTTTCAGAAAACAAAAGGGAATATATGACAGCATCGCGCCTTCCTCTTTCCAGATTCAAAATCAATACAAATTCGTGGCCGCGATAAACATTCGTTCAAAAGAAATCAAATCTCGTTCAAAATAACGATGGCCGCCTCCTATTTCAGAAAACAATTCGTATTAAAAAAAAAAAGGGAGATCGCGGCACGACAAGCGGCGACCTGGGGGAGTTCGTGCTCGCGATGGTGACGATCGAATTGCGGCATGGGATGATGTCGAGTGCGTCGACATTTGAGGAGGCCGCGAGTTGCCCTAGATCTAAGTCGAAGGCATCGTGGCAGTTTCATCAGCGGCGACTCGAGTGAGGTTCGATGGCAACGGCGACTTAGGGTTTCGCGAGGCGACTGGAAGGAAGCGCGTGCTCGCGCGAACGAAGGTAGTTGATTTGGGTGGCGCAGGGGATGTTCTCGAGCTCGACCTGGGCAGTAAGGTATTGGCCTTCGATTTAATATCTGTTTTGCGTAGTAAGTTAGGAACAGTAGGAGGTGAAATTTTAAAGTTAACTGAATGCTAAAGTTTTTGTTTTAAAACAGAATGGATTTTTTTTAACAGTAAAGTTAATTAAAAATTTAAATTGCTGTAAAATAAAAATGTGTTTGTTTTAATATTATGGGTTAGTTTGTTAAACTAAACTGATAAATTTATTTAGGTTGCAGAATGGTTTTAAAAGGAAAGCTAGTTTGAAATTAAAATGTTTAGTTAAATAAATTATCTAACAGAGACTTGTTTAAAAAGGAAAATAATGATGAAGAAGAAAATTTGTTTAATTTAAAAGTGATGACTTTTAGAAATCAAAGTTGTAATTAATTTGTTAAAAGAAATTGGTTAATTGAGATAATGGAACTGGTAAATAAAATTATTAAGTTGACCTGATTTATTTTTCTAAGTACCTAAAGGATTTTCAGAGGAAAGATAAATATGCAAGTATACACTTTTAATTTATTAGCTTGGTTTAAGTAAAACTATCAGTTAATTTAACTATTAAAAAATGAAGTCACCGATGAATCAAAATTTGTTATTCGATCCGTTCGAATATTAATAGAATTGTATAATTATTTATACAAGGTATAAATCAAGAAAAAACAAGTCAAGATGGAAAATGGATTGCAAATAAAAGCTAAGGTGAGATCTTCTCACTCAAAAAAAATTTAAAGTGGAATTATTGCAGTTATTGATTGATTTGTTTTGATTGCTATTGGATGTGGTATTAGATATAGTAGGATATATCTATTATATATAGCAATATATACATATTGGCATATGTATATATTGGATTGATGATTTCCCGCCTCGTATAGCGGATGAGACCCTATTGCGCCGTTAGTAAGCGGATTTATAAAAACCTATATACCGCGATAATTCCGTACTGGAGCGGAATTGGTATTGTGCTAACATCTTTGGATGCAGGGAAACAGGTTGGAGGGATCCAACTGGACCCCTCACATTGATTGATTTTATTTATACTGTGGTATGAATCTGTGAATGATTATATTGATGTTATTGATCATATCGATGTCTGGAAATTGATTGAAAGCTAAAAATTTAGCTGAATGGATGTTTGATATCATTGGATTCCAAAAATAAATGAAATTGAATTTTTGAAATCGAAGTAGAAATTTTTAAGTGAATTATTTTAGGAATTGAATAAATTTTGAAGAAAGGAATTTTTGAAGTATAAAAAGTAAAATTTTATAATCTTATCGAATTAATTCCAGAATCAAGTGGAAATGTTAAATAAATGGATTTCGTAAAATAGTGATTATGATTTGAAGAATTTAATTTAAGAATTTGGATTTTTAAATAGATTGAAAGAAACGATTGGAATTTATTTCCTTAAAAAGAAATTTATTAAAAGAAGATAAGTTGGAAATCCAACTAGAAATTTAATTGGTAAATTGAAATAAATTGGGAAATCAATGTAAAATGATTTCGATTTGAAGAATCCATTTTAAAACAGAATATTGAATAATTTGAGAAAGAATGAGGAATGTGCTTAGTAGTGATAAATAAATTTCTAAATCAATATCGAAATTGATTTGGGATTGAAGTTTTTATAAATAGAATTGGAATTTATAAAAGTTGTTTATAAATCCGAAATCACTTATTTTGATAAGTAAAAATATAGAAGTTGATAAAAAGAAAATTTATAAGTCGAAGTTGTTATTAAAATAGAAATAGAATTTATAAACGTGTTTATAAATTCAAAATCAGTTGAATTTGAGAAATTAAATATAGAAGATTTTTAAAGAAGATATATTCGCGATTTTGGATAGCGAATTTTTATTGAGATAAAAATGTGTAGAAATGATTGAAATTGGGTTAAGCGAATTATATTCACGATTTTGGACAGTGAATATATTATTAAATAAATGGATTTATTTTTGAAGAAGTGATAAGTTAAACATTTTAAAGATGTTTTAAAATGTATTATGATATCGAATACATAGATTTCAACATTTTTATTGTTGAAATAGACGTTTCGAAAAAAATAAGGAAATGGTGGACTATAACACTGTTGTTATAGTAAATGATTTCCGAAAGGAAATGTTTTATATAGTATTGGGATTTATATATCTATCTAAAATTTCGAATCCCTATACTAGTGATTTTGAGTCGTGGTAACGATGTTTTACGCAACATTCGTTTTGACTCAAATAAATGTTGAAATTTATGATTTCCTTAAAGAATGAATATATACTT
This sequence comes from Allium fistulosum, assembly GCA_030737815.1. Classification (NCBI taxonomy): domain Eukaryota; kingdom Viridiplantae; phylum Streptophyta; class Magnoliopsida; order Asparagales; family Amaryllidaceae; genus Allium; species Allium fistulosum. The sequence goes on along the minus strand of CM060906.1, from coordinate 96,707,506 downwards.
AATATTGATTTAAGTATATAGAATATTTTCTAAGTGTTGAAAATAAAAAGATTTGTGAAATACTTATTTTTAAATAAGTATGGAAATGCTTTTCCAATATGAAATGAACTGTTTTGAGATTTTATCTTCAAAGATAAATTGAAATGGGAATATTTGAAATTTGTTTTCAAATGATTAAGTGTGGAAATTTTATATGAAGTAAAAGATATTTTTGAAGATGAAATAATTTGGGAAAATTATTTGGAATCTGATGATGTCGCGCATCTTTATTGATAGTTAAATAACCGACTATCAATAATTACCTTTAGATAGGTATTTGTTGTGAATTGGATGAAATTGAATGCCACACTTATTTTTGAAAAATCGCTCACTATTCGGGTTAGCCGGGAAAGGACCATGGGGTCGTATAACCCATTCCGAATATGTGATACGTCGTTATGAATTGCATTCGAAGACCGGTGTTGAAGACCGGATATTTTTGAAAACGGAAGGATTACCGTCGAGTTACTCTACATCGGCTGATCTCCGATTTAGAGGTTTTTATCACCCTTAGTGACGGGAAGTCCGGACGTGATTAGAAATTTATCCGGATGTGCAAGGGCTTCGTGAGAAGTGCCTTCGGTTCTGTTCGATCCCGGAACAGACTTGTATGGATTGTGTGTCTGACGTTACAATTTGAGATATAAAGCTGATTTCTTTCAAATACATTTCTGTTGGTGGCGGAGAATTTATTCTCTTAGCTTAACACCCTTCTCTGAGACGTACGAGCTCAGAGGTTATGTAGTTGAAATTTATCAGCGATATATCCCAATTTGGTAACGTGGCATACTGAGTGTTGCTGTGAAATGATCAGTGTTTGATCATTTGTGATATGATCATTTGTTTGATCTTATATCTTTGTGATCATAGGTTGATCATTTTGTTTGACCCGAAGCAGGGCTTTTTGTAGAAAGCGTAGCTTTGTGGACGAGACTTCGTCGAGCCTCACACCCCGGAAATGGTCGAAACAGGAAGGATGCGGCAAGGTTCTAGGGAGTAGCGCCCCTTAGTGTATGTCATTCATTCTGGATAGAGGTGGTATCATGGTATGGAGCCCAGATACTTAACCTATGTGGTTGCTGCATTATTATCTATGTGGTTTGTTGGAAATCGGGGATCCTCGGGAAGATCGGTTACGATCGGGGGATGGCATACGCGTGTCAGTAGTTACCTACTTTTGCAGAGGTAACCCGGCCTTGTGTTGGCAGAGATCTAACCGTAATGTTAGGTTATTTCTCGGGTCGTCTATTCCAGGGACGTACCCATCGTGGAAGAGGAAGTTCCTTAGCCTGACCATTTGTTGGAAATCCAAACTCCAATACGAACTTTGTACGGTATTAGTTGTAGAACCTGCCATTTACGTACGGTGGTCACCACTGTTTAGATGGTAGCTATAGTAGGCATACGATACTGGTCGTATGTTGGCTAAGATTAATATTATACTTTCGAAATGTTTTCTACACTATGCACTAATAATAATATCAAAAATGATTTGATTTTGCGTAGTAAGCATCTTTGACTATCATAAGAAGAAATCTCCTCCAAGTCTGCGTTTGCATTGTGTGTGTGGTGGGAGGTCTTATGGTAGTTTCATTTTCCAAAAGCATTTCGAATTGACTTTAAAAATTATCCTGTTGTTTATTTTAAAGAATAACCGTTTTACGATCTCACACCAGTCACCATGACTGACTCGGAGTTTATTGTTCCCTTCTAAACTCTGGGTGCCCACCAATTTCCACACGGGCAGTCTAGAGTTAGATTATTAGGTTATCTGGATATTCTGGAGCTTTGGAGATAAGCTGGAGGACGAGACGTAGTATTTGTATCTGATATATTTATTCCGCTGTGTATTCTGTATGAGGACAAGTTATATAACTGTCCATTGTTGTTTATTGACTCTGGTGATATGATGTGATGTAATGTAATAACAAATATAATTCTTTTGTTTTTAAATGATATTCATTTATCTATTATATATTATTCCGCTGCGATATGTGAGATTCTGATATTGTCTTTGTTCTGTATCTGTTGTTGTTTTGTTGTTCTTCTTCTCTTTTTCTTCTATCTTCTCTTCCTCCTCTTCTTTTAAATATTAAAGTTTCGCGTTTTCGCCATCCGATTGTTCGGCAATTGCTACAGTGGACGTAGCAGTGTCGGGTTTTCGGAAGACGGATTTGCGGGTCTTTACAAAAATGGTTATATAATTATATGTTTACACACACATACACACACATATATATTTTGTGACACACCTACTATTAACGCTCATGGCACAAAAAAATGATTTTTTATTTATTTAATAATCTTAACATTCATTGTTTAAATTATGTAAACATAATCATTTAAATACAACATCTTATACTATACAAAATATGGTTTTATAATTTTATATATTTAGTTTCATACTTAAAATATTTTTAGCATATATATATATTATTTAAATATTATTTAAATCAACTAATTACATAAATTAATTATATCAACATATATATTATATAAAATACAATTTAGATTTTATAAAATTAAATTAATACATGACATGCTTTCGGCAGAAAGAAAAAAAATATAATTTAAATATTTAAATACTAGCTGAAATTAAAAATTGAATTTAAAATTGATTTAAATTATAAGATATATATTTATAAAATTTATAACATTTAAACATTAAACATTGCATAGATTTTAACTAAAAAAATTTAAATTTAAAATTATCTTTTAAAAATAATTTTATTTTAATTTCTGTAATATACATATATATTTTAAAATTAAAAAAAAACTTTTTCCATAAGCATTACAATAGGTATATATTTATTTTATATACTTTATATATATATATATATACACATTTCATTTAAGTATATTTATATATTTTTTATTATTAAATTATTTATAAGATATATATATTATGTGTGCGTGTTTATTTTCAAAAAAAATCCTATTTTGATTTTGAATTTTCCGCAAAACAAAAAGTAAAATTATTAATATAATTTTAAACAAATTTCAACTATACATATTGTAATGACCCATATTTTTGACAACTATAAGTATTAAATTAAATAAGACTTTGGAATTTAATATTGTGAGAAATTAAAATTTATGATTTATAAATGAAAAAGAATTATTAGATTATAATTTAATAATGTTGATTGAATGAAATTGACAACTATTTAATGTAATTTCAATTAATGGTAATAATAAAGGTTAATAATGAATAAAATAAATGTTGTATAAAATGGGGAAATCAATGTTATTTAATTAGAATTGGTTTTAATATTTTTGAGTAAATTTATAATCTTTGTTTGTAAACAATAAATTTATTAATGTAATTAAATCATTTTAATATAACAAATTTTTTATTTCTCACTCATTTAGTTAGTCCATTATGAAATTTAATTTTGTAATCAATTAAATTTTATAAAATTGAAATGTTGCGGTTAATATAAAAAAAGATGTTAATTGTAGAGTAATAAGTGTAATAAATAGAAACTTATGATTGCTAAATACTTAAGGTAATCGTGGATTTAATATAATGGACATTAAAATAAAAAAAAGAGTTTGTCGAAATTTAAATTATAATAAACTAGGTTTTATTTCTATTGTAATTGAATGTTGAAATTAATGTAATATTTAAATATTGGATTTAACATGGAAAATTTAATCTTAAAAATATTATTAATTCTATGTAATAACGAATGATGAAAATTATTAACTTTTAAATTTGAATTTAAAAGTGATTAAATTGATTTTAAAATAGATTGTTTTAATTAACGTGTAAAATTAGTCTTTTTGGACACTGTCTCGGATTTCGACGAAACTAGTTTCATCGGATTCATAATAGTGAATTATTATAGAATTTCAAGTTTTGTAGCGATCGAACTTATCGTTTGATTGTGCGAGCTCGAAACGCGTAGGAATCCATTAAAGGAATTTCATTAATATAATTTGATTTTAAAAGCTAACTTCTATATACGGTAGAATTAGGGTTTGAAACTAGTTTCATTGAGTTTAAAAATATTGAAAACCTATATTTCGACATATAGGATGACCTATTTTCGTTTCGGGAACAAAACGGGCTTTTCGGGTCTTCGTTGTCGCTACGACCCAATCGATCTGTTCCATCCATTTCTATTCAATCTCTGTCTATATATATGATGTTATAAACCCTAGCAGGCTTCTATTCTATTTTCTGTATATACAATTTCTGTTCTTATCCGCTCCTCCTTAATGGTGAATAACCCAAACCCTAAATTTCAATTCCAAATCAAATCGAAAAATTCAAACTGCTCAAACCCTATCATATAATATATCATCACGAAGCTCTCGACGAACGTAATCTGTGTCTACAATTCGTTTTTCAATTGGAGGCTCTATTTTTTCAGAAATTGGCGATTTATTCTCGGCCGTCCATACTAGGTTTTCGTGATCAACCGTGAAACATTGACTATACGACGATCAGACGGCACTGGCATGTAGAGGAGGAGCAGCGATCATCCAGTGGAGTCGATCGTCGCAGAGGCAACCGATTTCACCAGAATTGGCGATTATTCACGGCGGTGGCGGTTCGTTTTCTTGTGAGGCGGAGGTTTGCGCGTGGTGGGAGATGGTGTGGGCAGAGGTGGCCAAGGCGGCGGTAGTGTCCAATCTGGGGCGCGGCGATCGTAGGAGTGGCGTTTGGTCGATGAACGTTGGCGGCCTAGTGGTATATGTTCGTTCTATTGTTCGCGAGGGTTTGGAGACTGTAACAACCCGCATATCTATCGATTTTATATTTAAATATTTTATCGTTAGTCGGATGTTAGTCCGAAAAGCTACTTTTTGCATACGGTCAAATTAGGACTCGAGACCACCTCCATTGAGTTCAAAATGACGTTTGCGATCTTTTTGAGTGTAAACTTCGATATGTTTGGAGATAGTGAAATTTTCGACACTTTTTCCCGCCTTTGACTTTGGTTTGGACTGCACCCCTTTAGTTCAACCCAACCATCTTCCTCACTCTATCAAAACACTTCAAGCTTTGTCAAAAATGGTGGTGGGAAGTGGAAATTAAAACTCCAAACACAAATTCTATTGCAAATCCGAGATTCAACATCAAATTCACGTGAAGACCATTGATTCAAGCTTGTTGGTGTTCTTGCTTTGCTCTCAAATCTCCATCTTCATCAAATTCCGTGAAAAGGTGAGATCTTTGATCTCACATCTTGCCTATATCTATCTTGGACTGTTGGGAATGGTTCCCTATCATTTTAGCATCAGCATTTGCATTTGGTTTGGATTGGATTGGTGAAAAACCCAAAATTTTAGTGTTTTTGGTGAAAAAACTGCACTTAGGTCGTTCTGCCTTCGCTAGGTCGTTCGCGAGTTAAGCCTAAGTCGTAGGTCGTTCGTGTTGAAAAGTCACACGGAGCATAAGTCGTTCCAGGCCTTAAGTCGTTCTGGGTGTGCTAAGTCGTTCGCGAGTTAAGTGCTAAGTCGTGCGCGAGTTAAGAGTTAGGTCGTTGCCTTCAGCTACCTCGTCCTGGCTTAGGTCGTACTGGGATAAGTCGTTAGGTCGTATAGACCTTAGCTCGTAGCTCGTATTTGAGCTTAAGTCGTAGCTCGTATTTGCTCTTAAGTCCTAGGTCGTATGGCTCTTAAGTCATAGGTCGTTCGCCCTTAAGTCTTAGGTCGTTGCCGACCTATAATCCCCCAGGCAAACTTTAGGTCGCTCGCACTGGCTTATCTCGTAGGTCGTCTCCGACCTAAGCTTCTTTTCCATAAGTCGTTCGCGAGTCAAGTGTTAGGTCGTCTCCGACCTAACGCCCCTCGTCACCTTAGGTCGTAGCTCGTAAGTCGCTCGACCCTGCTAAGTCTTTAAGTCGCTCGAGTTAGGTCGGCCAGTATATCTCGTAGGTCGTCTCCGACTTATCCTCCAGTTAAGTCGTTCGACTCTCTAGGTCGTTCGAGTTAGGTCGTTGGGCCATTTACCTTAGGTCGCTTGACCCTAAGTCGTAGGTCGTCTCCGACCTATGCCCCACTAAGTCGCATCCCACTTAGGTCGCAGGACTCTGTAAGTCGTAGGTCGTCGCCGACCTTACACTTGGTCTTTTTAGTTCGCGATTTCCTTAGGTCGTATGACCTACTTTTCCTTAGGTCGCTTGACCAGCTTGCCTTCACTAGGTCGAACCCCGTATTACTCTGCGTAGGCAATCATATCTGAAAAGCATTCATCAGAACTTCCACTTTGATGCATTTTGAGCTGATTTCCTTGGATTTTATTCACGTCTCCGAATGTGAATTTTTGTGATAGATTGTTCCAACAATCGTTTTATGACTTGTCACTTTAAAGATATGAAGGTTTTAATACTAGTAGTAAATATCAAAACTCTTTCATCAAATCGATTTCAATACTATTTTTAATATCAAAAGTTCATTTTCTCAAACCGATTTCCAATCTACTAATATATGTAAGCCTTTACTTCACTCGAATGAGAAATCGACTTAAACGACTTAGTAAAACGAGTGGTATGAAACGCTTGCGTTCACTTCGTCGGTTAGCTCTTGGACTTGTTCGATTGAACCCTTTTCGTGACAATTTCCTAGTGAAGATTTACAGCTTGTTCGTAAATATTTAAGTTAAGCAAGTGGTTATGGGACATGAAGCTAAACTCATATATTTACTAGCTTGGTGTGATTGACACTTCTCGCTGATCATGATGATCATTTTATGATTTAGACTAGCAATTGTGCGATGTCTCTTTGTTTGCAAGGTTAGACTAGACCGCAGTAGTGTGATTCCGACTCACACATATCTCTTTGTCCGCAAGGTTAGTCTAGACCGCAGTAGTGTGATTCTGACTCACACATATCTTTTTTTGTTTGCGAGGTTAGGCTAGACACCACTTGTGTGATTCCATTCACACATACCTTTTTACTTTTTGGTTAGCCTAGGCCTCAATCAGTGTGATTTCGACTCACACATATGGGGTAGCGCCCCATGGTCTTCGGACCATCATGTGATAGGCCTCTTTTTTTTTTATGATTTCTGGATTTCTTGTTTGATTTCTGGATTTTTATGTCATTGACTTGTTATGAGTACAAGTTTAGGGTATGATGCCCTCTTTGGATCTTTGAGAAGATTCTCGTGATATTGATCATTTCTCATCGGTTGATCTCCTGTTGATCATCATTTTCATACTTATAGTAGTATGTCAGTATGGATATTCTATGTTTATGCCATGTCTTTTATTATATATCATGTCATCTGATATTTATAGTTAGACTGATCCGTTTATTATTTTCTTAAATAATACTCGGGTCAGACCGAGATGTTACAGGTGCTTCTGCTTGACTTCCTTCCGAGATTTGCTACTCTGACTTTTGGCTAACTATTTAGTTTAGCAGTTTTTGTTGTATACATTTGAGATATGGACTCATAGTTGTATTCTTTTTGTATAGCACATGTTGCTATTCTTTTGTATTATTGTGGAACTTTTTGACCACTACTCTGATGTACACTTTCATGTGTTAGTTATATATTCATATCTTCTTCCGCCTTTGTGATATGGATGTCTATGACTGCTTTGTGTTATGTTTATTTCTATGTTTGTTTCCGAAGATTATTTTATAGCCACTGTGTGATAATCAATTACATGGATGGTCGCTCCTCAACAGCCTTATTCTCCGTGCTAGTTGACAGCACTACATCGTAGTGTCCTTGGCTAGCGTAGGTATTGAGGTGGGGCGTCACAAAGACGGTGATAAATTACCAAATTGCCCTTGTCTATTTTTAATTTAAAATTTAAAATTTCAAACTTCTAACTAGCGTAACTTTTGCATACGAACTCGGATTCACGTGCGGTTTCTTCCATTGGGTTCGTATCGAAATTACAGACAACATGAAACTAATTTGGTTGAATTTAAAGACTGTTGGAATTTTGGGCTTTTATTGGATTTTAATGGACTATAAATCAAAGGTGAGTGATTTAACCTACTCACGCAATACTAAATCTTGTTATGTTAGTTGAATTAAAATTATGAAGTGATAAGAATTTTATTGATTACTGTTTGGTAATTTAAATTGTCATTTAAATTTAATTTGAATTTAATATTGAATTAAATTGACTTTTAAATTAATATTTAATTTAATTGCTAGTTAAATACATGATATTGATAACCAGTTAATTGTTGTGATTTATTGGCTGATTTGGATGTTGACTGTGATGGATGTCTATTTGTTGACATTTTGGATGACTTGATGTTTATTTATTTTATATATCCCTGTTATCACCCTGTATATTAAGTGACAGCATATAAACTGTTATTTGAATTATTTCGAATAAATTAAGAAATAGGTTGAAATGATATATATACTTATGACATTTAATTATGGATTGAAATGATATATATCCATCCGTGTAATTAAAATTGAAATAATCGATCACTTGGCCATAGGGTAGAAAATTATATACGGACACCGGATTTGGTTAAATTAAATGGTTTTAAAATCTTGAAATTGGATTTATATGAATTAAATTATTTTCTAATTCAAACTTTGAAATGTTGAAATTGAAATTGCTTAAAAGAAATTGTTGTAAAGAATTGAATTTGAAATGTAAAGTTATAAATCGAAATATGACTTAAATTTTGAAAATTGAATTATTTAAAGATTCGAATCTTAAAATTGAACAATGAGGTTTAATTTGATTTAAGTGATTTAAATTAGTAAATTGAAATTGGACTTAAAATTGATATAAATTGAAATGGTTTAAAATAGGAATTCGATTGAAATATAAATCATTGAATTGAATTGTTGAATCAAAATTGAAGTTAAAATGAATGTTTCAAAAATTGAAGTTAATTCGAATTGAAATTGAAATTAATCGAATTGAGTCAATTGAATTGAAAGGTTGGAAATTAAGTTTGTTGATTTGAAATTTGGACAGAGGTCCAGATTTGTTGAAATGGAAAGAAACAGTTTGATTTGTTATTATTTTCAAAATAAATTATTTTAATATAAACTATTTAAAATATATTTTTAATACTAAAATTATTTTGAGTTTCCAAACTATTTTACTATATAAACCATTTTCAATACTCAAACCATTTTATATTAAACTGTTTTAAATCTCTAAACTATTCAAACTATTTTAAACTATTTATAACTATTCAAACTATTTTCTAAAAAAACTCAAATTGTGCAAAGTTGGAATGTTTATATTTAAATCGTTGATTTAAACGCGATGTGGTTAAATGAGGTTATAACCTAAGTTGGAATTTGAAATGATATTTTCAAGTGAAAATGATATATTTTGAGTAAATATGGTATTTTGAAATGAAGTGATATTTTTGAAGTGAATATGATATTTTGATATCAAATATGAATCGTTTTCGAAATGTAAAAGAACCAACCGGTGTGTAAAACGACGTTTGGTTGTTAAAGATACCGGGGCCTCTTATTGGCATACTCTCTGTCAATATTGGAACCACTTTAACAACTGTGTATGCGGTGGATGTTATCCAAAATGAAGTGGTTGAATTGGAGGCGTTTGCTGGATTTGAAGAAAGAGAACGATGATGGATGACCCCGACACCTGTATCAATTTTAAATGACTAAAACATGAGCCTTTGCTTGGCCAACAGGTTCGCAACCTTTAGGGGCCATCACTCATTCATATTATTATATTGATTTTGGACTTGATCGGTGCACCTTGATTTGATTTGGGAGTGGTGTACTCGGTGGGCGTTATGGCTACGATGCATTACCACCATCCAAAAAGGGTAAACTGGTAAAATCCTAACTTGGGCATTGCCTCACATGCCTTGTCATACTTTTATCCTTGTACGCGACCACTACGACTTTTTTTTAGTATTGTCTTATCATGGCACCTCCCTGGCTACCGACGTTATTGGTTGTGTTAAAGGCAAATTGTAGGACAATGCTTAAAAATGTGTTAAGGGGAATCAATGTAAAGCCTTAACGCTATTTTAATACTTTACATTACTGATAGACACTACATATATAGTGTATTTTACTACATATAGATAGTTTAACGGATCCTTAGGAGATGGAAAATCTCGTAACATCTCTTAAGTTATTGCACTCACGTTGTACACTTGATAGGAGATATAAAATCCTGTAAACATCTCTGAAGCTATTACACCCATAGTTACATGTTGTTGATTTAACTTACATAAGAACTTTTAGTTCTGACTCGAGTGTTTTGTTCTTTCATTACGCTCGGGTCAGCCTGAGCATTTCAGTGTTTGAAGACACTATTCCTTGAAGATGAAGATGGAGTTTGCTAGACTGTATTTACTATTATTATTCCACTGCATTATTTTGGTATGTTTGTTGATTGTAATGATTATGTTGTAAAAATTGTGTAATCAAATGTATATTGTAAAACAGCTTCATGAACTGTTTATTTGATTATTATATTTTGTCATTGCGTTGCGAGATTCTATGTTTTATTTTCCTTCTTTTCACTTATTTTCTTATTTATCCCATTGATAACCTACCCTTTTGAATGATTTAAGTTAGACATATGTGGTTTATTGTCGATTTAAACCGTCCAAAAAGGCGGGCCGTCACACATATAGATAATTATATATTTATTTATTTTATAAATTATATATATATTAATTACAAATTATTTCAAAATAATATATATATATATATATATTTGAAATATTTCTAATACATAAATTAAATTATATAAACATACATTTGGACGATATATTTGTATACTAGATGAGCTAATATGTCTGTCGCTATGTAAATCCCAGCACTTATATACGGGCATGTTAAACCTTACATGGATTGCTATATGAAACACACACACACACACACACATATATATACACGTTTATATGATACATGTATATATATATTATAATATTAATTACATAATATAAAACCATATTACAAATATAAATAAACTAATGATTTTATTTTAAAGGAAATTTAGAAATGTTCTAAAGAAATTAGACTTAACAGGCTCAGTAGAGATCTAAAATGGTAAGTGTTTTTTGAAATTCACCCATTACTTCCACTGTTGGCTAGCCTAGCTCCAACAATGCTATCAGAGTCAAATAGGCTATACGGTCTAAATTAGTCATGTTAGGGTTAACAACTAAGCTCACAACCCAAATTGTGCGGTGTTTAGAATGGTAGTGTCGAAGGATTAGATTTTGGTAATCAAATACTACGCCTTACCTGACTACCCGCTTGGCCCGAACAAATATGTGACCCCAAAAGGTTATCCCTAATAGAAAGGCCCAATTTGAATTGAGCATTGGGCTAATTTTCAAAATTGTTTGAAAATAAAAAATATGAGATTTTAAATTGGGACAGTTTGGCACAGGTCCCTAATAAGTTTCAAAATACACAAAAACCCCAGTAAAAAAAAGTTTGTAAATTAGGTCCCTAGAATTAAGTTACCGAATAATGGCATACACTTATGCAATTATTCAGTGAATAATTGCAGACATTTATGCAATTATATCAAAAAATTGCAGACATTTCAATAATTATTCACTGAAAAATTGTTGAAATTTCCGCAAATATTCACCAAAAAAATTGCGAAAATTTCTGCAATTATTCACCAAAAAAATTGCATAAATTTATGCAACTTTTGGATATAATTGCATAAATGTCTACAATTATTCAGTGAATAATTGCATAACTATATGCAATTACTTAGTAACTTAATTCTAGGGACCTAATTTACATACTTTTTTTACTGGGGTTTTTTTTGTATTTTGAAACTTATTAGGGACCTGAGTCTAATATTCACTTTTAAATTTATTAATTAAACTAAAAATAAAATATATACATTTTATAAATGTTATAATATAATAATGTTTTTCAAAATATTTGAAAATTAATATAAATTAATTTTGAAATTTATAAAAATTATTAATGAGGTAATTAAATAAGTTAATTGATTAATAAATATATACATGTGTTATATATTATAATATATGTTATGTTGTTTTAAAATGCTAAATTAACATAAGTATACATGTGTCTATATAAATGAATTTCAAAATTAGTACAAATTTAATTAAAATTATTTAATTAAATAAATTAATTAAAAGGTTAATTAATTAAATAATACAACATATATGATATATGTGTTATACTATAAAGTTTATAGTATATAACAAACATTTAATATAAATGTTATATTAAGATAATATAAAATTAATTAAAACGTTAATTAATTAAATAAGATTTAATTAATATAATATTATAGATAAGACTATATTATATAAGTAATATGAAATATAAAATTTATATAATAATAAAACTTATGTAATATGAATGTATAAATTAAAGGTGGAACGTTAAGAAATCCTAAATAGACTTAAGGAATAAATATATATGTAAATGTACATATGCCGTGATTTCCGATGTGTCCGACACTTGAGTCACGAGGATATTTCATAAGAAATACATTATTACATAAGTCGATATCACTCAGTATAATATATTGAAAATTATGAATCTTCAATATAATGTCCTTTACCATATATATATATTGATAAATTACTTGCATACTCCTTAGTTGTTGAGCAAACTCAAGCTTGGGATGTTATGTGTAGTATTATTAATATATTGTATAGACCATGTAAGATAACTATATCTATTTGTTGACCAAACTCAAGGTACATATATTATACTTAAGCCGTCACGATATGATAAGTAAGAGTGAATAATTTTATTTCGATTTGTTGAGCAATTCAAGGTCGAAGTGAAATTAGGACAAGGTACTAAGGGTTAGGAGTTGTATACGATACAACCGATAAGAAGTTATTCATCGTCCATGGAGCTATGACTTGTTGAGCAAACTCAAGATCAAAATTATAAGACAGACGAGTCCTAACACCCACTAGTGAAGTCAAAAGACTTCTATGTTTTGACTTAGGGTTTGGAGAAACATTAAAGACTAGTGGGAGCCTTATTAGAAAACTAAAATGATAACATTTAAACTTTTTAATATTATAAGAAGATATGTTATATAATGTTATAATAATCTACACTGAAAAATTCGATCATTTAATATGATTGATAAAATGTTTATTTTTATAACTAGACCACGTCACTGTGTCGAATTGCCTCGTCGGGCGACAAAAATTTGCACATTCTTCGAACGAAATTAAAAGAGAAAATTGAATGAATAAACGATAAAGAAATGACCCAAGGACTTTGGAAAGATCAAAAGATGAAGATATGAAGTAACTTAAGAAATTGCAAAGGTCGAGAGGAACCACTCGATACCGAGAACTTTTTACTCTACTATGGATCTCCAAAATCACTTATACTTAAAGTATTACCTCTGGTGATTGCCACGGAGTGCTTTTCTCGAAGAACAGACTAGGAACTCTAAGGGTTTTTTGGAAGAAAGCAAAGAAAGCAGAGATGAACAAAGCAATACCAGTAACTATTAGAAACGACTCATTCTTCGAGGAAAAGTGTCTGGAACACAACAGATCAAAGATAGGAAGCAAAATAAAGGAAGAGGGGAAAACTCCTACTTATAAAAACCTATCCGTACGGAGTGGTTTTTATTGGAGCATGGGTCCCGAAGTTCACTTTTGGATACTTGGGATTGGATCTAGACTTCATATATCATAGGCCCCGATCTACTAGGTGGTTTCATTATAAATACAGAACCCATAGCTTCAGGAAAAGGACTTCTTCTCTTTCTAGACTTTGGACCTTTTGGCACTTGGATTTCTCCTTTATGTTCTTCTTCCCAAAATACTCCAAATACTCTCAAATCCGATATCTACTAGATTGTGGTCGAACTTTAGTGATAATCATTTTAATCCAGAGAGAAAATAATCAATAATAAAGATTAAAGTGGACGTAGGTCGAAGTATTCATCGAACCACTATAAAAAGTGCCTATGTGATCTTATTTTCTGCCCGTTTTTGCCTGTTTGATTTGGATTTCTACATTTTTGGTGCTTTCATCTAATATTGGGTTGTTGGTTCCACTTTTGCCGTCAACATTTTCAAACAACCCGCACTTTCAACAACCGATCCAAATCCGAGAGTGACTTTCGGGCTCTCGTCGGTATCACGAGGTATGAGCTTTCTATAATATGCCTAACGTATGCCTTATGAATGTAAGGTGTGCTTTTCTCAAGAACAAGTTTCTACAGTAGTCAATTTCTAACGGTCAAGCTCTTTAGCTACCCATTGATTCAAGTTGTGGTGAATCATTCGATTTCTTCATATTTTCATGCAAATCCATGTTTATTCCAGACCATCATAGCTAAGGACTCTAACACCTGCTTAAGCGTCAGCCGTAAATCATAATCAGCCTGTTTTTATCCAGAGTTAACATATCGTATATCAAAATCATCACGTGTTCGTCCGGGATTTATCTATTTTAGTCAGATTACAAGGCATTCAAATTCTAAGGTCAATTCAACGTCCACTTCAAGGTCCGATCTCTCCGGATCATTTAACATCCAATCTAGGATTCGATTTCTTCTGATCGTTTAACATCCAATCTTGGATTTGATCTCTCCGGATCATTTGCCATCCAATCTAGGGTTTGATCACTCCAGATTGTTTAACATCTAATCCATGATTCGATTTCTCTGTATCGTTTGTCATCCAATCTAGGGTTCGATCTCTCCGGACCCTTGCTAGGTCCAGTTTGCTTGCTCTTCGGTAAGGTGACCCAACGTTCAAGCAAGCCCATCTGCTTACTCTACAGTAAGGGGACTTACTTTCATGTATAAGTCCATCCACTCGCTCTCTGGCAAGGGAACTTACATCTTGTAGTCATCACCTCATCTCTCTGAACAGGACTACCACGATCAATATCAGTCATCACATTCCAACGGTTTTGAAAAATCAAATAATCAAATCAAAGCAATCGAGCAAACATCCTAAGCATTCATCTTAGACATCCAACTCAGAGCGTGCCTAGAAACCAATCGAGGTTTCGTACACGTGTAAGCAGTCTAAGGTTATTATTATCTTATATATTCAAAGCAGAAACTAAAACGAGGGAAACAAACCTGACTCTCGTCCATCCCAATCATGAGATTACCAATCTTGACCCATATCCTTGGTCGTGTCTTGACACATTCACTGTAGACGGTGGCTGCTTCGGCTGCACCATCGCAGTTTGGTACCTTACGTACTGTTATAGCCGGTTACTTTGAACCAGCCCTTCTATCAGATCATGAAGGTGTCAGTACTCATTCATTTCACGTCCATCTAGCTCATGGAATAGGAATTTTTTTCCATACTTTCTCTCTCTATTCGTGGTTTCTCTCCTAGCCGAACGCCGATAGGGGATATGCCTTATAGTATCTAGATATATCTTCTTTGGGGTTTTGGTTAGAATAGTGCAACAAGAGAACTTCGATTCCCTCATTTGCCGCTTCAGTCCTACGAAGTCGTCATCAGCTTTTCGCTTTCCTTTGTCTTTACCATATCTTGCTTCGGACTATCCTCTGTCTTCCACGACATTAACATTAACATTCTTAGCTTCAGCATCCTCCTAAAGCAAGTATCTCTCTACCTTGTGATAGAATCCATAAGATCCATTGGTGGATCCCTTTCCAAAGCGATTTTAAAGTCCATTTTATTTGCAACTCATGAAACTTCCACCGTCAGAATTGTTGATGGATCTGGCTTATGAACTACAGTGGCTGCCACGTTAAACCTAGTCAAGTAACTTCTCATGTCTCTCCGACCCTTTGTGTAAATTCAAGGAATTTAATTAGATAACTTGTAACGACCCAAAATTTTGGTTATTTGATTTTAAATGTTTAATTAATTTTAAATATTTAAATAATTGAATTTTGGAATTTAATGACTTATAATTCAAATATAGGGAATAGTCAAATATTTGAATTGTGAATTAAATGATAATTAAATCGATATTGGTAAGTTCAATTTGTAAATTTATTTACAAATATAAAATAGACTGGACCAATATCGATAATTAAATATTTAAATCTATGAAATTAGCCTTCCGAGGCACAGTCTTGGATTTCGATGAAACTAGTTTCATTGGATCCATAATAGTAAATTATATTATGCCGTCAAATTTCATGGTGATCAGATGAATCGTTTAGTCATGGGAGATCGAAACGCGTTGAAATCAATATCGAAAATTTAATATAATAACTAGGTCCAAAAACCTATCTTCTACATACGATTGAACTAGGTCTCGAAACAAGTTCCATAGTGTTTGGAATAGGGGTATAACATATAGAATGCCAGGCGGCATGCCTTGTTTGGAGTTCATAATTTTCGGGTATGTTTTGGGGAATAATTTAAAATTAAAATAAAATAGATATATTTATATTCAGCCATATGTATGTCCATACCTCATCATTTTCGACCATCCCCATGCCCATAAACCTCATGTACAAGACCATACCCTTTCCTCCTGTAAATTGTTGCCTGTACATGCAAATGAGATTTTCCCCTTTTAGTTCAAACTTCGAATTTAAACTAAAAATCCTATACTTGTTTACAAATCATGAAACCAGTTTTAGAAATCTTGTTTCAGCTAAAGCTTCCATCCCATACCCACATTTTAGCTCGCGGTTATGTTTTGGCCGAAGTCAGTAGTTGGGGATGAGCTAGGGTTTGAGTTTTCGGTGGTTTTAGGCGACGAGGGGACGAACGGAGCTTGGATTTGTGATCGTGGAGGAGTTTAGCACCTGGATGCAAATTTTGGTGAAATGCTGTTGTGTGTAGGGTGTCGCGACCTGATGGTAAATGCGGTTTGTGGGAGGTGATGGTAGCGTTTTTCTCGGGTGGCTTTCGGGCGTCGCGGTGTGGTCGTTCGGGTCGTGTTCGTTGAGAGAAGCATGATGGTGAAGACGGAATCGAGTTTAGTGGAGCGTAGCTCTACATCCATGATTTCATGCACAGCTCTGTGCGTGTACATTGGATAAGTAGATCAGGGAAGGAGAAGATAGGAGTAGGGGTATATCTGTAAATATAGTTTAGTTGTTGTTTTTTTATTCAAATTTATCGTTAACTTATAAAATTCATATCTTGCTCAAACGAGGATGGATTTGAATGCCGTTTTTTTACGTTGGACTCATCGCAATGGAATTAGTTCGGTTGGATTTGGAGAAAGTGAAAATTTTGTCTAAAATTGGACGACTGTTCGGTTTTAGTCCGAAATCGGGACGATTCGGCAGAAATGAAATCAATGTGAGTTTAACTCACATTAAATTTTATTATATCATATCAATGATGTTATAAACGTTCATGGATTTTTTAGATGTTAATTAATTGTTTGATTGCTTGTTTGGTTGAATTTGCGCTTGGAAAATGGATGACATATTAATTTGATCATTATAAACCCATATGATTGTCTATATAGTATCCATAACCATTGTTTTGCAGAGAAAATCTGTAGAGAGACCCAAAAAGGGTTTCTCGCCCATAAATTATTTATTTACATCCGTATGCTGTTATTGATGGTTAATTGAACTTAATTTTTGATATTCGATTTAATAGTTTAAACGTCGTTATAGCAATTTTCGCTATACCGTCGTTTATTCAATTCCATTCCCAAAACCTTATCATATGAACTTGAGCTTGTCTTCCGATAAAAAGAATATTGAAAATTCATTAATCATTTTGATTTAATGATAATTTAGATTTATTAATCATTTTAACTAATGATTTGAGATTAATTAACCAATTTAATAAATAATGTTTTAAAATTGGTTTATCTTTAGATTTAATTAATCAGTTTTGTTAATGATGTTTTATACTTAATTAATCGTCTTAACTAATGATTATTTGAGTTTAATTAATTATTTTAATTAATGATAATGGAGTTTAATTAATTTATTGAACTTAATCAATTATTTTAATTAATGATAATTGAAATTTATAATCATTTTACTTAATAATATTTAAAAGTAATTAATCATTTTAATTAATGATTGTTTTAAATTTAATTAATTGGTTTACTAATGATTTTTAGAATTTAGTTAAATCATTTTAATTAATGGTGTTTTATAATTAAATAAATCATTTTTAACAAATGATATTTTAATTTATCGTTTTAGCTAATGAAGTTTAAATTTAATTAATCCAATTAATTTATGATTATTTGAATTTCATTAATTGTTTTAATTAATGGCATTTAGAATTACTTATCATTTTAATAAATGATGTTTTAGATGACTTATTCATTTTAACTAATGATTATTTGTATTTAATTAATCTTTGTAATTCTTGATAGTTAAAGTTAATTAATCGATTTAATAAAAGTGATTAAAGTAAATTAACTAATATAATAAAATTACTTTAATAAACTAATTTAAAGCTAACAAACTAATTTAATAAAGATTTTTAAAGTTGATTTACCTATGGTATAAAAGTGTTTCGAAATAATTATCCATTTTATTATAGATAATGGATTTGTTTATTTAAAAGAAATTTTAAATGTGATTAATTATCTTTCGGGATAATTAATATTGTTTTTAAAGTTATAAAAAGGAATTGGAACTCGATTATTGGGATGTAAGTTAGATAATCTTCTGGGTGTTCGGTCTGATGTTGGTTTAGGCCTTCGGGGTCGTGCATTTGGAAATATTATTCACTTAACGTTTTAGAAATCAGGAACTAATTCTAAAAGTGTTTTACCAATATGGAAATATAGAAATCAAACACAAGTTTAGTACATTTTAAAAAGTAAAAGTTTGATTCGTTTATGGAAATGATTTAATTCCTATAAAGCAAATCACTTATATAGAAACGATTTACTTGTATAATTAGCACTAAACATCGAAGAAGTAAACTTGCCGCTATTTCAAAAGTTCAGAGTAATCATTGGACATGACTTTAAGGTAACACTACCTCGACTTGTCCAGTATTACCGTTAAGCAAGAAAAAGTACAAGTTTGAATTCAATGAGTGGTGATAAGTATACAAGGCATAATTTCCATATACGATTTTTATATCCTCGATAGTTGGTGTCTCAGCTATTGGTTACTTCAACTACTTTATTATCGTCATTCTAAAATGATTTATTGCTCCATTGAGCTTTGTTATCCTTTGTCGGAAATGACTAAATCCGAAGAGCTAAGGAGCGTCCAGCTATGTGGGGTTGCTCCCATCAAAAGGGTATTTCACATCTCGTCTAGATTTTTTGTGTACCGTCATGTGAAAAGCTATTTGTGTTTTAAATGCGAAATATTCGGATTCTCATGAATGTTTGGTGGGGTCCGACTGATACTTTTCTCGAGGAGGTCACCGAGATACGACCTTCTCAAGAGTATATTACTAGAGGTATATTTAAGGGGGGCCGCACTCTCCTTGTCATTTGTTGGAAATTTTCCTTTCCTTATTTGATTCGAAAGCCCTGAATCTATTTTAGCTTTAAATTGACACAAGTAGAGCCAACTCCTCATCACGGCGTTTATTTATTCAGTCCATTCTATCAAGTCTAGATTGTTACCTTATTTAGTCCATTCTACCAAGTTGGACTGTTTTCCTTGTTCTATCCATTCTGTCTAGTTTGGATTTTACTCGGTTTATTTCCATTCTTTCAAGTCTGGTTTAATATTAATTATGCCTATCCCTATTTGCATTTATTTCTGCTTGCCTGTATGGGTATTATTCTTATGAAGTGAAAACCTATTCCGCGTTAGCGGTGTGGTCTCATAGAACCTAATATGTTTCCCATTATTTGAGTTATCTCACGCTGGTATTTCCAGACTGATCCAGTGTTATTTTATTATAATGCTCGGGTTAGACCGAGTACTTTCCCAGGTTGTCTTTAAAGTTTTGGAGATCGTGGGAGGGAGCTAAAGATTTACCTATCGTAGTATTTTATTTTCCATTGTATTATATAGTATACCTATTGGTATTTGTAAGGTCAAAACTTTATAACCGTCTAGCTGATAAGGTTTGTTTTTAACTCTGATATACTCTGTATGTTTGGAGTGACAGTTTCTACCATCCTTGTTATATTATATGTTGTCGATTCCGTTGTGAGATTCTGTTCTTCTCTAGTCTCTTTTCTTTTCTTTTTTTATTTACCCTAACAATCCGCCTTTTCGTTCACTTTAAGTTGGACATGTGTGGTTTATTGTAAACTCAAATGGTATGGAAAAACAGTTTGTTACATTTGGTATCAGAGCGCGAGGTTAAGCGAGAACCTTGGCTTTGGTAGGGTTTGGCTCATTAGAGACGAGATGAGTTTGAGAGTACTATATATACGAGAGCATATTTGTTAATGTTATAAAAACCTATTATGTTAATTGGTCTATTGAGTTTTTATGAATTTTGGTCGAGACGTGGGATGCCACGGTATCGATAGGAGTTTCTAAACACTTGACCAAGGCCAACGGACATGGTATTGAAAATTTGAAAATTTGGCATATTAAATATTTTGCCTAGGATTATATTTTATATATATATATATAAAGGAATAATTTCCAAAATCTCTATACAGTTATACAGTGTGTTGGTTTAAATGTGATAATATGTATTTATTATCACTATGGTTTGTTCGGTTATGCTGAATTTATATAAGAAGCATTAACGGTTGTTTGTTGATTGCTAAATGATGCTCGGTTTATATAGGAGCATCCATAGTATTGATTTAAAACGAACCCTTTGTGAATTAATTTTCACAATTTGACTGTAAAGGTGTTCGGAGAAAATGTTAACTTGAAAATTCACCTTTTAATAATAGTGGGTTAAGGATTGAACTTTAATAAAAATTCATAAATATAGTCTAAATGGTAAGATAAAACATTTAGGTAATAAAGATTTGAGATAATTCTATCATAATAAAGAAGAGTTATTATGATATGAGATGATTTTTACGTAAAGGAAATTTATATAAAATTAATTTGTAAAACTTGTTTTAAAAATGATTTTTGAATCTAAATCCTGGAATTTTTGAAAAATAACTTCAAAAAGATTTTTGAGAAATGAAATAGTAGTGTTTTTGAATGTAATTGAAAATGAAATTATTTTGGGAAGTAAAATTTTAAATGGAATGCGTTTTCTATGGGATAATTAGGTGGAAATTGTTTCGATTATTTTTGTGGTAATCTGAATAATCTTCTAAGTAACGATCAGATGTTTGCTTAGGCGAACGTTGTGGAATACTTAGTAAATTATTCTCATTGTCATTGTGCAATCAAAATGAGTTCTTATCCGAATAAACCCAAAGTGAGATTTAATAAATAAATTGTTTGAAGTTATTATATATAAAAACATATGCAGTATGCTTCCAAAGTTGAGTTTTGAAATTAAAACTGGGTATTTAATCTTTAAGTTCCCTTAAACGGTAATTGTTTCCCAAACAAAAAAAGGTATTTGTAATAAGAGATTGTTTGATAAATAAGGTTTTTCCCTTAGATAAGATATGAGATAATTTAACACAGGTTTAAAATTGGGTTAAATTAAATAAAAGGGTTTTGATAAACAATTTTTTTATTAAAACCATATAATTTTTTAAACATCTAAGTAATGTAAACTATTGGTTGATTGGGTCAACTCATAAATATGATCAGTTTTAACACTCTAAGTTAAAAAGGGGTTGATAGGTTGACTCGGTTTTAAGAAACCATAATTTGATTTGATCTCCATCCAGATCTTTGAAAAAGTAAAATAAATTTTGTATGTATTCTTAGGATATAAAAGAATATTATACAAGTAAATAAAGTGGAATAAATTACCATTTGATGTTTTATAAAGAAATAACTTTATAGAATATTTTTAAACTTGGGTGAGTATTTATGAAATAATTCATAAATAATTTTAGTATTGAATAAAATACTAAGTGAAAATATAAGTGAATTATAAATTTTAATATAATTAAGAATTTAATAAAATATAGAGTTTAACTTTCCATTTTGTCCGAGCTTGTTTGGATAATATTCTAAGCAATAGCCAAAGGCTAATGGGCAGAACGGTACGCTTAGATAATTATTTATACTTTTGGACAATTAAGAAAATTTTGAACCTAAGTTAAGATTTGTTACTAATTATTTGACATTTTGAAACAATGTTAAGTGATAAGTTTTTCCTTATGGAATTTGATTTACTATTAGTGTTAGTTATTCCTTCGCGGAATTTGATTGATTGAATTGAATTGATTGGCTGTGTGATTTCATTTACCATGGTCTATAAAGTTTAAATTTCTAGACAAAGGATTTTAAATTATTGTCATTAGGACCTAAATCCTGTTGATTTTGAAAGGGAAATTTTTGAGAAAGGAAAGATATTTATTCACTCTAGTTGGTGTTTATGGGGGAACCGGAATACCACTGGACGCTCAATGTTGTTTTGAACTAGAGTTTCACCATAATTTATTTGGATGAATTCCCTCCTTGTTATTTTGATTCTGATTTTTGGTTTTTCTCATTTGAGAAATTTGAAAATAAAATTTTGAATTGAAAAACCCGGGCATTTAGATCTAAATTTGTCATTTGAAATAATCGGATGCATATCATCTATTACAGAATATTCTCTGTATTTTGTCACATATGATTGTGATATGGTTGTTGGTTGCATGTAGATTTATATCGTGCTAGTTTTTGCATGTGGAGTTACATTACATTGCTTTTGTCAGCCTAATTTTCTTTTAGATTTTGTAAGTACAGGTATGCAAGAGAGCCATTTGATTCTTGTGCACCTGCATTTACATAGAAGATAATAAATTACTTGCCAAAATATAAGTCAAACGCAAAAAGGTACGTAATAAATTTTGGAAATTTAAATTGGTTGATGATTTTATGCCCCGGATATAGGTGGCCACTTGGCTTTTGTTTTGTATGATTGGTTTGGAGCACGTTGAGGCAATTTGTAGTTGTTCCGATCGAGCCGCGCAAAGGAGATGGTGGTGAAATTTTTCAAAAATTTAAGTGTTAGAAGAATTTTAAGAATTTTGGAAAATCTTTGACAACTAAAATTTGATTTTTTTGGATTATTTCTTGGAATAAAGGAATATAAGAGAATTAGTTGGTCTAAGTGAATGAATTTAAAAGACTTATAAATTTTGGAATCTATTCCAGCTAATGGATCTTGTAAATATGCTTAATAACTCAATTTAATTAATATTTTTAAACTTTAAGGTTTGGAAACATTTTCTTCCTTATGAATTTCAAGGACGAAATTCATTTAAGGGAGGGGGAGGGGTGAGGAGAATGTAACGACCCAAAATTTTGGTTATTTGATTTTAAATGTTTAATTAATTTTAATTATTTAAATAATTGAATTTTGGAATTTAATAGCTTATAATTCAAATATAAGGAATAGTTAAATATTTGAATTATGAATTAAATGATAATGAAATGGATTTAATAATTTTATTCAACTCCATTTAACTAATAAATAATATTGGTAAGTTCAATTTATAAAAAAATTTAACAATATAAAATAGATTGGATCGATATCAATAATTAAATATTTAAATCTGAAATTAGCCTTCTGGGGCACAGTCTCGAATTTTGACGAACTAGTTTCATTGTATCCGTAATGGTGAATTATATTACGCCGTCAAATTTTGTGGTGATCAGATGAATCATTTGGTCGTGGGAGATCGAAACGCGTTGAAATTAATATCGAAAATTTAATATAATAACTAGGTCTAAAAAACTATCTTCTACATACAATCGAATTAGGTCTCGAAACAAGTTCCATTGTGTTCAGAATAGGGGTATAACTTATAGAATGCTAGGCGGCACACCTCGTTTAGAGTTAGGAAATTTCGGGTATGTTTTGGGGAATAATTTAAAATAAAAATAATATAGATATATTTATATTCAGCCATATGTATGTTAGTACCTCATCATTTCAGGCCATACCCATGCCCATACCCCTCATGTACAAGACCATACCCTGTCCCTCTATAAATTGTTGCCTGTACATGCAAATGAGATTTTCCTCTTTTAATTCAAACTTAAAATTTATATTAAAAATCCCATACTTGTTTAAAAATCATGAAACCTGTTTTAAAAATATTTTTTCAGCTAAAGCTTCCATCCTATACCCATGTTTTAGCTCGCTGTTATGTTTTGGATGAAGTCAGTAGTTGGGGATGAGCTAGGGTTTGAGTTTTTGACGGTTTTGGGCGACGAGGGGATGAACGGAGCTCGAATTTGTGATCGTGGAGGAGTTTAGCACCCAGATGCGAATTTTGGTGAAGTGCGGTTGCGTGTGGGGTGTCGCGACTTGATGGTCGATGCAGTTTTTTTTGGAGGGGGGGGGTGATGGTCGCGTTTTTCTCGGGTGGCCATCGGGAGTCGCGGTGTGGTCATTCGGGTCGAGTTCGTTGAGAGAAGCATGATGGTGAAGGCAGAATCGAGTTTAGTGGAGCATAGCTCCGTATCTATGATTTTGTGCACAACATTGTGCATGTACAGGGGATAAGTAGATCGGGGAAGAAGAACATGGGAGCAGGGGTATATCTATAAATATAGTTTTGTTGTTTTTTATTCAAATTTATCGTTAACTTATAAAATTCATATCTCGCTCATACGAGGTTGGATTCGAACGAAGTTTTTTGCGTTGGACTCGTGTCATCGAGACATTCATGATGGAAATAGTTTGGTTGGATTTGGAGAAAGTGAAAATTTAGGCTAAAATCGGACGACCGTTCGGTTTTAGTCCAAAATCGGGATGGTTCAACATAAACGAAAATCAATGTGAGTTTAACTCACATTAAATTTAATTATATCATATCAAAGATGTTATAAACGTTCAAGGATTGTTTGGATGTTAATTAATTGTTTGATTGCTTCTTTGGTTGAATTTTCGATTGGAAAATGAATGACATATTAATTTGATCGTTATAAACCCATATGATTATCTATATATTATCCATAACCATTGTTTTACAGGGAAAATCTGTTGAAAGACCTGAAAAGGGTTTCTCGCCCATAAATTAATTATTTACATCCGTATGCTGTTATTGATTGTTAATTGAACTTAATTTCTGAGATTCCATTTAATAGTTTAAACGTCGTTATAGCAATTTTCGCTATACCGTCGTTTATTCAATTTCATTCCCAAAACCTTGTCATATGAACTTGAGCTTGTGTTCCAATTAAAAGAATATTGAAAATTCATTAATCATTTTGATTTAATGATAATTTAGATTTATTAATCATTTTAACTAATGATTTTGAGATTAATTAACCAATTTAATAAATAATGTTTAAAAATTGGTTTATCTTTAGATTTAATTAATCATTTTTTCTAATGTTGTTTTATACTTAATTAATCGTTTTAACTAATGATTATTTGAGTTTAGTTAATTATTTTAATTAATGATAATGGAGTTTAATTAATTTATAGAACTTAATTGATTATTTTAATTAATGATAACTGAAATTTATAATTATTTTACTTAATGATATTTAAAACTAATTAATCATTTTAATTAATGATTGTTTTAAATTTAATTAATTGGTCTAACTAATGATTTTTAGAATTTAGTTAAATCATTTTAATTAATGTTGTTTTATAATTAAATAAATCATTTTTAACAAATGATATTTTAATTAATCATTTTAAATAATGAAGTTTAAATTTAATTAATCCAATTAATTTATGATTATTTGAATTTAATTAATTGTTATAGTTAATAAGATTTAGAATTACTTATCATTTTAATAAATGATGTTTAAGATGACTAATTCATTTTAACTAATGATTATTTTATTTAATTAATCTTTGTAATTATTGATAGTTAAAGTTAATTAATCGATTTAATAAAAGTGATTAAAGTAAATTAACTAATATAATAAAATTGTTTTAAGAAACTGATTTAAAGCTAACAAACTGATTTAATAAAGATTTTTAAAGTTGATTTACCTATGGTATAAAAGTTTTTCGAAATAATTATCTATTTTATTACAGATAATGGATTTGTTTATTTAAAAGAAAATTTAAATGTGATTAATTATCTTTTGGGATAATTAATATTGTTTTTAAAGTTATAAAAAGGAATTGGAACTCGATTATTGAGATGTAAGTTAGATAATCTTCTAGGTGTTCGATCTGATGTTGGTTTAGGCCTTCGAGGTCGTGCATTTGGAAAAATTATTCTCTTAACATTTTAGCAATCATGAACTAATTCTAAAAGTGTTTTACCAATATGGAAATATGGAAATCAAGCACAAGTTCAGTTCATTTTTAAAAGTAAAAGTTTGTTAGACACACAACAAAATAATCTAACATCTGTTAGACACACCTCTTCTGGACGGTCTGTCCTTAACTATCTGTTAAATACTTCTCTTTTGGATGGTCTGTCCCTAACTAACATCTCCCAGGGTCACCTGATCCTAATGATTTTGCGGGCTCACCAATAACCTATTTGTATAAAAATATATTTTCACTTCTGTGTGTAATCATAATTTTAGTCTTACCTGTGACAAAGCCCTACACACTGGAATTTTGGACTAAATTAGCTGGGGCCAATAGCTAGTGTATAGGGCGCGACCCTATACCAGTCCCATCTGGTATTCTAATATCTGAGTCATTTTACTTAGGGATATCTTCCCAAAAATTTTCTTGAAAACCTTTTCCAAAATGATTTAAGACCTTTTAATCGAACTCACATAAGGAAAATATATATACTCTATGCTTTACTCAAAATCACCTTGCCAAGTTATATATATGTATATATATATATACACTTTGCTCAAACCTTAGTTGATGAAAACATTTAAACACTTAAAAGTACCCCTTTCGATTCAAATGAAAGTATCTCTTTCGAAACCAAGTAAAACCCTTTATTTATCTAGGCCGAAAGGCTAAAGCTTCCCTTTCGAAACCATACTTAAACCCTTTCGAAAGCTTAAAAAACCTTCCTTTCGAAAGCGTTAAAACCTTAGACATCATATCTCAAAACACTTCAAAACATTGCCTTTAAAAACCTTGGAAAAACCTTCCATGTCAACCCTTTCGAAACCATCAGAAAATAATACCTTTCGACTCCTTCGAAACCCTTTGGGGAACCATCCCATCGAAACCATTTTATATACCTTTTGAAAGCATCAAATCTTTAGAAACTCAAACCTTTCGAACGCTCTTGGGTTCAATTTAAAACATGTGGAAAAACACCTTTCGAAACCATTTAAGTCGAAACCATTCTTTTTCGAAACCATTTAAGTCGAAACCATTCTTTTTCGAAACCATTGAGTTGTACTTCAATCAGAGCAAAATGGTTATTTGAAAACATCAAAGTCGAAAGCCTTCCTTTCGAAACCTATTCCTAAGTAAAGAAGTGATGGTGTCGAAACCATCCCTTCGAAAGCATTGGAGAAGAGGTAAATTTAAAAACAAAGTATACCTTTCGAAACCATTGACTTCGAAAGGTAGAAGAGCAACAGCTAGTTGTTTCGACCCCTTTCGAAAGCATTATTTAAAACATAGGAGTGCAATCCATTGGAAACCTTTCCTTTTAAAATATTTGACCCAGCCGAAAGCCAACTGAGTCGTAACCTAACCTTTCAAAAGCAAAGTAGGTGCTACCTTTTATTTTAAAACAAAAAGGCGCTTCGACTATTTCGGAACCTCTTGGTTTCGACACTTACCTTCCGCCTTTGTCCAATCCACTGTGTACCAACATGTTGCTACTATGTGCATTGGTTTGAGGAAGGAGGCGGAGGGTCTTAGTCGAAAGCTACCCGGGCGAAGCCAAAAGAGGCGAAATATGCTTTTAGCATGAATTTCTGATTTAAACCCTTTTTAAGTAAACTTTTTAACTAACCTATCTTATTTGTCAAACACTTATTGGTTGCTAGTTCTTCTTTTCTAAAAGTGTTGCCAAAATTTTAGAATTAATTAATTTAAATTATTTGCAAAACACCCCTTCTCCTTAATTAAATATATAAAACATTTAAGTCCCATACCTTAAATAATTTTATATATCCATCAAAACACTTAGGAAAATTTTATAAAAATTCCAGAAAATCCTTTTCTATATGTTTTCTAACATATATAAATTTTAGATCGAAATAATTATTTATTATGCCGTAAATAATTTATAACCCAATAAATCATTTTCTTCACGAGAAAATTAATATACAATCCACATTAATTCAGAAAATTATGAAAATTGAAATCCATCTCTAAAATATACATTTAAATTTTCAAGGCATTTGGATGTCAGTTAATAGGGTTTTCATATCAAACATATCATAAAAATAATAATATAAACATGTATAAATCATCAACAAGCATATATAAACTTTCAGTTATCCAAAACATATTATCATGCAATATCATTTCGGGTTACCCTTAAATCCAAAAATTATAAGAAAAATGGGATGTAGTAATCATTCACCTTAGCTTTGTGATGAAAGATGTGAGATTTGATGTTGAATAAGTTGATTTACATCTTCCTCTTGAAAATCCTAGCCTTATCTTCTCTTGAGATTGAAAATGGTGGCCGGCCTTAGGGTATTTTTGCTTGAGAAAAATGAAATGAACGTGTGTTTGATTTCCTAAGGGTTTAGGGTATAAGTTCATCCTATTTCCCATTTTGCCCTCCCTTATTTCCTAACACTTTTGTTCATGCTATCTCATTTTGATTTACATTTAACATGGCACGACTACCCTTAGTTAAATCAAATCTCAATCTATTAATCATCTTACATTATTTTATTTTATTTAGCTAATTAAATATTCTAAATAATGTTACTAAAACTATGGGGTGTTACAATCTCCCCTCCTTAAAGAATTTCATTCTCGAAATTATGATAAGATACACAACACATGATGTGCACGTAAATGTGCATATTTTTACCACCATATTTAATCTATTTAAATTAAATAAATGATCATATCGGGTATTTTAACCTGTTTAAACCAAAATTCATATTATTTTCAAATCGTCACATGTTCATCTTCATCCAAGAGCAAAATGGTCATTTTTGTGCATATATTAATTTGAGAAAATTTAATTGAAAATTTCTATATTATTTTGTAGGAATTTAAATTCATATACAAGTGGTTTCATGATGATATATGCATGCACAAGAGTGAAGAGAACAAATGAAGATGGAAATAATTCAAAGTGAAGATAATGGAGGACCCCACCTACCCACCTACCTTAATGTACAAATTAGAGGCTAATGCACATGCTTATGGAATTAATGGCTTCATGTACATTTAAGTGAGGTATTATTGAAGCTAATGATAACTTGGCCACCACACTTCCTAAGAGGGTATTTTGGGCATTCCTCAAAAATATGAATTAGGGTTTAGCACATGTATAAAATCCCCTTATGTTTCATGTAACCCTTCCTCCCTTAGTCTCTCTTAGTTAGTTTTAGATCAAATAAAAAGAAAGCTCTCTTTCTCTTTTCATGGCTACTTAGCCATTTTATTTCATGTAATTTTTCCTTTCTTTTATGCAATGTTAATTAGTATTCTCTTTTGCTTTCATGCTTCTTCTCTTCTTATGTTATTAGTGTAGTTTACTTTTCATGCAAGTAGATTAGTGTTATTTCCTTTTACTTAGCTTTTCTTTTCATTTTTCTCTCTTTTTCCTCTTTTTTATTTCATGTTGCAAGCTACAAGTGTTGATATGATAACACAAATGAGAGGCCAATCCCTTAAATTTAGGGGTAATGAAGCCTCTAATCATGTAGCTTCAACATTTTGATAATTATTGCTCTCTTTTGTGCTTCATGGAAAATGATGTTTATGTAATTTGTGCTTATTATTGAGTTTGATAGCTTATGTTGTTCAAAACAAATAGGCTATGCTTAGTCATATGAATCACAAATTGCCTCTTCATCTATATATGATTATGGCACAGAAGTGAATGTTTAAATCAAAATTTGATGGCCTATATTTCTAAACAATAGTTAATAGGCCATGCTTAAAATAGATTTTCATTTTCAACTTTTTTGTCATTTTCATGAGAATTAAAAGTGGTTTAAAGGTTGTGTTATAGTTTGATGGCTTATGTTGAGCTAATTAATAGCACAAATGAGCCATACCTATGATAAACACATCATTTAAATTCACCTATGACCAAAAAAGAGAGATCATAATTTCATATTTGGTTGAACTATATGATCTAGAGAGTGGAATTATCTCCAAATTGCCTTCACACTCTCATATTTTTATCAATTTCTTTTTGTCATTTTTTATCATTTTCTAGCTTAAACAACTCTCAACTTTGGTATAATTTGATTGAATAGAATTTTAAAATCATCAATTCCCTGCGGATTGACCCGTATTCGCCATGTACTACAAGTGTACGTCGTGCGCTTGCGGTTATATTTTTAATTTAAATTCGTTCGACGGTTTTCTAAACTGATATAATTTCCGTCGACGAACAAGTTTTTGGCGCCGTTGCCGGGGAATTTGTTTTGATTTTGATTTTCTATTCTTCGGATTATTTTTATGTGATTTTATTTTGTGTGTTTGTTTGCATTTAAAAAAAAATTGTGTGTGTTTGTGTGTTTTTTTATTTTTAATTTTGTTTGTGTGCCTGTTGTTACTTATTTGCACTTGCATTTGCTCTTCTATTAAAAAAAAATCATTCACAGTTTCAAAACAATTTTTTTTCATTATTGCATTGCATTTACATTTTTGTTTACAAGTACATTCATTTTCTTTTCTTTTCTTTATTCTTTTTACAAAACCAGAAAATCTGCCCCTCTGTCCTCTGTTCACTGTCACACCTCTCAATAAACATCCCCACATTCAACAACCTTCACTTCTTCTACCCACACTGATACCACCATCAAAACTGCACCCCTGTCTTCTTCTTCACTTCTGCCTCCTACAAACATACCACCAGTTCTTCCACTGCACTTCTGACATATACCATCACTGTCACATCCCGAAAATTTTCGACTTTCGAAAATTCAACATCGATACTCACTTTATCGACTGCTGAGCCATCGAATGCCGGAAACCCGAAAAGTTATGGTTTTAAGAAAGAAGAAAAAGGTAGAAGAAGAAGATAGAAGAAAAAGAAAGAAGAACAACAACAGAACAAGAGCAGAAACAGAAAACAATATCAGAATCTCACATATCGCAGCGGAACGATATATATAATAGATAAATGAATAATCTTTAAAACAAAGAACTATATCATTTTATACATACATCAATCATCAGAGTCATATAGAACAATGGACAGTTATATATACTTGCCCTCATACAGAATACACAGCGGAATAAATAATATCAGATACAAATACTACGTCTCGTCATCCAGCTTGCTTCCAAAGCTCCAGAATATCCAGAATATCCTGATAATCTAACTCTAGACTGCCCGTGTGGAAATTTGTGGGCACCCAGAGTTTAGAAGGGAAACAATAAACTCCAAGTCAGTCATGGTGACTGGTGTGAGATCGTAAAACAGTTATTCTTTATAACAACAACAGGATAATTTTAAAGTCAATTCGAAATGCTTTTGGAAAATGAAACTACCATAAGACCTCCCGCCACACACACAATGCAAACGCAGAATTGGAGGAGATTTCTTCTTATGATAGTCAAAGATGCTTACTACGCAAAATCAAATCATTTTTGATATTATTATTAGTGCATAGTGTAGAAACATTTCGAAAGTATAATATTAATCTTAGCCAACATACGACCAGTATCGTATGCCTACTATAGCTACTATGTTCAATAGCAGGTTACCGCCACATTCCATAGCAGGTAATACAACTAAAACCGTACACGTCACGTATTGTTTCTTTGGATTTCCAACAAATGGTCAGGCTAAGGAACTTCCTTTTCCACGATGGGTACGTCCCTGGAATAGACGACCCGAGAACCTAACCGGATCTCTGCCAACACAAGACCGGGTTACCTCTGCAAAAATAGGTAACTACTGACACGCGTATGCCATTCCCCGATCGTCACCGATCTTCCCGAGGATCCCCGATTCGCAACAACCACAAAGAAATAAATTTTGCAGCAACCACAGAGGTTAAGTATCTGGGCTCCATACCATGATACCACCTTTATCCAGAAGGAATGACATACACTAAGGGGCGCTACTCCCTAGAACCTTGCCGCATTCTTCCTGTTTCGACCATTTCCGGGGTGTGAGGCTCGATGAAGTCTCGTCCACAAAGCTACGCTTTCTCAAAAAGCCCTGCTTCGGGTCAAACAAAATGATCAACCTATGATCACAAAGATATAAGATCAAACAAATGATCATATCGCAAATGATCAAACACTGATCATTTCACAGCAACACTCAGTATGCCACGTTACCAAATTGGGATATATCGCTGATAAATTTCAACTACATAACCTCTGAGCTCGTACGTCTCAGAGAAGGGTGTTAAGCTAAGAGAATAAATTCTCCGCCACCAACATAAATGTATTTGAAAGAAATCAGCTTTATATCTCAAATTGTAACGTCAGACACACAATCCATACAAGTTTGTTCCGGGATCGAACAGAACCGAAGGCACTTCTCACGAAGCCCTTGCACATCCGGATAATTTTCAATCACGTCAGGACTTCCCGTCACTAAGGGTGATAAAACCTCTAAATCGGAGATCAGCCGATGTAGAGTAACTCGACGGTAATCCTTCCGTTTTCAAAAATATCCGGTCTTCAACACCGGTCTTCGAATGCAATTCATAACGACGTATCACATATTCGGAATGGGTTATACGACCCCATGGTCCTTTCCCGGCTAACCCGAATAGTGAGCGTTTATTTAAAAACAAGTGTGGCATTCAAATTCATCCAATTCACCACAAATACCATTCAAGGTAAATATTGATAGTCGGTTATTTAACTATCAATAAAGATGCGCAACATCATCAGATTCCAAATAATTTTCCCAAATTATTTATTCTTCAAAAATATCTTTATAAGATATAAAATTTCCACACTTAACCATTTGAAAACAATTTCAAATATTCACTTTTCAATTTATCTTTAAAAGATAAAAACTCAAACAGTTCATTTCACATTGGAAAAGCATTTCCATACTTATTTAAAAATAAGTAATTCACAAATCATTTATTTTCAACACTTAGAAAATATTCGATATACTTAAAATCAAAATTAAGTATATATCTCATTCTTTAAGGAAATCATTCTTAAATCTCATTTATTTGAGTCAAAACGAATGTTGCGTAAAACATCGTTACGGCGACTCGAAATCACTAGTATAGGGATTCAGAATTAAGATAGATATATAAATCCCAATACTATATAAAATATTTCCTTTCGGAAATCATTTACTATAACAACAGTGTTATAGTCTACCATTTCCTTATTTTTCGAAAACGTCTATTTCAACAATAAATGTTGAAATCTATGATTTCGATAGTTCACACGTTTTAAAACATCTTTTAAAACAATTAACTTCATTTCATAATATCGCTTTCCCAAAACCCTATCCATTTTACTTAAAAATATATTCACTGTCCAAAATCGTGAATATACTTCACTAACCACATTTCAGTCTTTTCTACACATTTTATTTCAATAAAAATTCGCTATTTAAAATCGCGAATATATCTTCTTTAATGTCCTTCTATATTTAATTTATCCAATTCAATCTATTTCGAATTTATAAAACAACGTTTATAAATTCTATTTTCTATTCTATAACAACTTCGATTTTATAAATTTCCTTTAATGACCCATTCAATTTTATAACTCAACGTATACATCAAAAATCCATATTATAAGTTAAATACTTATAATTTATTTATTTTAAAAGAAATCGTTCTTTTAAACTTTACAAACTGTAAATAAACCCATTTTAACATCATTTCCATTTTTAAATCCACATTCCCAAATATTCACTTTTAACCCCAAAATCAAATCTCAAATTGATTTCTAATTTTACTTCAATACCAAATCAATTTCAATATTCATTTCTAAATTAATTTCCCATCCCAAATCATTTTATATTGATTTTTTCTAAACTTGTTTCAATTTGCCAATTAAATTTATAATTGGACTTCCAACTTATTTCATTTTAAACAAATTCCTCTTAAAGAAAATAAATCCCTTTTATCTTTTTCCAACTATTTAGAAATCCAAATTTTAATTAAATTCTTCAATTTAAAATCACTATTATACGAAATTCATTTATTTAACGTTTTCACTTGATTCTGGAATTAATTCGATACGATTATAAAAATTTACTTTTTATACTTTAAAAATTCCTTTCTTCAAAATTTCTTCAATTTCAAAAATTGATTCACTTAGAAATTTTCTACTTGAATTTCAAAAATTCAATTTCGTTTATCTTTGGAATCCAATGATATCAAACATCCATTCAGCTAAATTTTAGCATTCAAATAATTTCCAGATATCAATATGATTAATAGCATCACTATAATCATTCACAGATTCATATCACAATAGAAACAAATTCAATCAATGTGAGGGGTCCAGTTGGATCCCTCCAACCTGTTTCCCTGCATCCAAAGATGTTAGCACAATACCAATTCCGCTCCAGTACGGAATTATCGCGGTATATGGGTTTTATAAAAATCCGCTTACTAACGGCGCAATAGGGTCTCATCCGCTATACGAGGCGGGAAATCAATCAATCCAATATATACATATGCCAATATGTATATATTGCTATATATATATATAGATATATCCTACTATATCTAATACAAACAGCAATCATAGCAATCAAACAATAACTGTAAAAATTCCACATTTTATTCGAGTGAGAAAAATCTCACCTTAGCCTTTAAACTTGCCATCCATTTCCCATTCCAGTTCGTTTCCTTGATTTTTAACCTTGTATAATAATTTATACAATTTATTAAAATTCGAAATAATCGAATAACAAATTTCCGTTTTGTAATTTTAATTATCCAACGAATTTATAAATTTAATTTAAACCAAAAATTTCCTTTAATAATCATTTCACCTAATAGATTGAACTTCTAACAAATTCCCTTTATAAATAATATTTTTCATTTGATAATTAAATTAACTTATAATTTTATCTAAACCAATTTCTTAAATTAACTAAAATAGGCATGAGTATATTTTTCTTTTATTACATATATATATATTTAAATAGAAATCTGATTTTATATAACTTTCAAACCTCATTAAAAATCCATATATATATATATACATATATATTTACTGTGAAGATATATATTCATATACACATATTCATATATGCACTGTCTTCAAATTATTTATTGTAAACTGCATATTGGAAATAAAATAAATTGTAATAAAGAAAATATACCTTACTGGCGAAAATCGTGATCGAATGAACACTCTCGCGATTGGAAGAAAAAAAACACTGAACCCTAAGGCCCTGACCTCCTCCATCGTTCGCAGTTCGCGACCCACCAGAATGTCTCGCGACTTCGAAAATCTCGTGAAATCCACCAATATTGCCGAGAAACCCCATCGCCAGTGTCGCCGGATCACCACCGCGAGCTACTCGCGACTGCCACTTTCCACTTCGTGATGCTCGAAATCGAGCATCCTCTGAATCACGACCACGATTCGTCTGCCTTGCTCACGCGCCTGAAACCCCCATCGCGAACGCGATCTACCCCCGATCAAAACGAGATTCCCAATCGACGTCATTCTGCCACTTGACTTCGGCCTCGACATCGCCTCGATTGACTTGCCAATATCGTCGCCGTGGTCGCGAGCTCGAGCTCGAGTGCCTCCCTCGTCGAGAACCAAGCGAGACCCTACGCGAGTGCACGCGTTTCCCAGTCGCGAATCCCAAATCTTGCTCGAACGCCAGTCGCCATTTTTCTTTGAATTCGTTTGAATTGAGGAATGAGGGAAAGGGGAATGAGATAATTTAAAATTAAACGAAGTGTGGGTTGCGTGATTTTTCTTCGGCGTGAGTTAAGGTGGGAAGCGCGATTCCAGGCTGAAACAAGGGAGAGTATCGTGCCTGCACGAATTTTCTTTTCCCACGATTTCAGGCGTGATTTTTGGGATGCTGTCCTTTGCTCAAATTTTAAAATTTAACTTTAAATTCATTTTGTTCCGGTACCATTTTCAACGCGTTTTATGTGTCGTATTCTCACCCAACAACTCCGAACGATACGAAATTGGAAATCCGACAGTAATTCAATATTACGAACCCAATGGAACTGGTTTCGTCGAATTCCGAGACTGTTTGAAAAATGACTATTTTTAAATATCGGTTCGAACAATATAATTCAAAATCGAACAAGACAGTTTGAAACTGAATTCTAAAGCTTCTATTATCCTCAGTATTACCAATACGAATTTTAAAAGCTTTCGAAATATTTTTCTTCAACTGTAAATTGAAGATTCAAATTTTTATTCAACTTCCAATCGATTAAATTTTATAATTTAATCGCCAAATTCAAACTTAAATCGAGGATTCAAATTAAATTACCGTTCAAATATTTAAAATTAATTAAATATTCTCAATTAAATTTGTTCAAAATTCAGGGTCGTTACAATCACCACCACACAAACATTCTCAAATACAAACTGTCACCCTCCTACACATCATGCACTGCCTTTCGGGCTTACGTGAGAAAGGTACAGAGCATGGCGAGTGTACACACAAGTGTGCACACCTGTCGATCGTAGGTGTTAATAGAAAATATTTACATATATACAAATGTTTTTTTTCATTTCTTTTAGTCTTTCTTTGATATAAAAAAATTGTATATACTTTGTTTTAGTTTCAAGTTGCCAAAGCAGAATTGCAGAAGGAGTACAAGTGCTTGCTAAAATAAATTGCTTGTTTTGTTGAGCTTGCCAAAAAAAATAACTGCCTGTTTATTTATAATTTTCTTTTTATTTGCATTGCATTGTATATATCTATTGTTTTGTTTGCTTGCATTTTAGAAGAAAAAAAATCAAAAAACAAAACAGAAATTTCATTCGTAGTTGCATTGTTAATACACGTTTAATTTCTGCTTTGCATTTCATCCTAGAATTTGTTAATAATAATGGTTAGACATCGATAGCTCTTAATTGTATATTGACAAGTTGTTTTCTTTGAACAATTTACTTTCTTGGTGTCTAGGCTACGACAGAGTAATAACCATTTATAAATATTACGGTGATTCATAAATATTATAGTGGTTGTTCCTCTGAAGGTACTTAAACCTTCGGCTGCATTGCTACGGTGATTCGTGGTGCATCGATAACTCCTGCCAGTTACCTGGCTGAGAACTATCTTGTTGAACTAAGACAATTTGTAATTATACAATTTTGGGTTAACTTAGGATAAATCATTTGTAATTAGCCCTTGCATTCATTTAGTTGCATTAGTTCATGCATATTTAAAAAAAACACAAAAATTCAAAATCCAAAACTAAATTTTTTTGTAAATATTCCTTTTCCTTTTTCTTTGAAATTTTTAAATCCTTTTCCTTTGAAATTTCAAAAATCCAAAAAAAAATCTTTTCAAAAAAAGCCAATTTTTTTTTGAAAATCCAAAAACAAAATAAAAATCAATTTCCCTTTTGAAAAATAAATTTTATTTGTAAATATTTTTCCTTTACAAAAAAAAAACAAAAATATTCTTGAAAATGTCCGAGTTTCCCCACTTACGTGAATTTTACAATAGTTGTGAAAATCAATATAATCCATATGATTTCACTCCAAATTCGTATGGATATTTTAACAACAACTATTGCTTAAATGATTCAAATTTTGAACCACAAAATTTTCAAAATGATGACCAACCCACAAATCTTGAAAAGAGCATTTCATCTTTACTTGAAATCTATACACAACAAAATCAAATGATAAATGATTTGTGTAATTCATATTTGGGCAATGATTCAAATTAAAGTTTTCAAAATAATCAAAATTTGAATTCACTTCAAAATTCAAATGATTTCGAGTATAACCCATGCCAATTCAATTTCGAACTCCAAAATAAATTTAGAAATCAAAACAAAAATGTGATCCACTTTTCAAATAATTTTGGCAATGGTAATAATCTCGACTACGATATGAGTGAAATTTTTTGTTCTCAACAAATCCAAATCAAAAATTCTCAAGTTAATAACTACAAATTGGATTTTGTAGAAAAAATGAACGAAATTTACGATGATCTCACAGATTCGTTGTTTGAAACTTATATGAAACAACGTAAACAACAAAACCAAATCCCAACGTGTGACGAGTTAAGTAATAATCCATCTTTTACCCAAATCGATGATTTTCAAATAACAACTTTTGAAATCGAAAATAATAACCTTAATGAAGTTGTTGAAAACACGGTAATTGAGTTGGATTTCAATTCTTTTGAGGGTGTGGAACCAAATTTAAAATTCGATCTTCCTTTTCTCAATTTCAAAATTTTGAATACAACAACTTTGGATTATGAACATGAGATACGCAATGAAGTTGTTGATAATCCAAGAAAGGAACTCAAATTCAATGAACATGATTTCTTTGGAATTTTTGAAATGAGTTGTTAAATTCTGAAGGGGAAGATTTACATCACCATTTTGATTTTGAAATCTTTAATTTTGAAGAAGTTTTCAATGATAAGTTTGAACTTCAACTTGGTGAAAGTAAACTTGAATTTCAATCAACTGTTTTATCAACCTCAAAAATCATCGAAAATAAAACAACTCATACGATTTTTAATAAAACGACATTCGTTTTTTCAAATCAACGTTCAACTTCGAAATCTTTTACGATTTGGTTTTTCGAGCTTAAGCTGTGTCTCGCATATTTGACGAGACAAATGAATCGGTCTTTGGAAGACCGTTTCATTTACTTTTTGACGATATACTTTCTGATCTCATGTAAATACCGTTAATTTTCATTTAAATAAAGTCATGTTTTTATTTTTATTTTTCTCCTTCCACTTGGGTTGACTGTGGGGACACAATCAAAATCAAGTGTGGGGGGAGACTCACCATCATTATCAATTTTTCCAAAATAAAAATTCTCAAAAACAAAAAAACAGATAATTTTTTTTAAGCATTTTAATTTATTTTTAAAGAAACACTATAAGATAAATATATGGTTTTGGTTTATTAAATTGAAATTTTTGAAAATTTATTCGTCTTAACAAAAATAAAAATGAAGTTTGATTACAAATAATAATGGTTTAACTAGTATATAGGAAGATTCATACGTGATAATTATGAAATATATCCTAATTGAAAATCTTTGTTTTAAAAAAGTGGTGAATTTAAAGTAAAGGATATAACATTTTTTTTGTCTTCTAAGTTAAATGGTGCTAAGATGATTTTGCAAAAACTCTCTCTTTCTATAAAAAAAATAATCTGAAAAAGAAAAAAAAAGAAAAAAAACATTTGTATATATGTAAATATTTTCTATTAACACCTACGGTCGATAGGTGTGCACACTTGTGTGTACACTCGCCATGCTCTGTACCTTTCTCACGTAAGCCCGAAAGGCAGTGCATGATCGGTATATCTGGCCTCAGTTTATCTGAGCTAGGTGTATATATATATAAATTCTTTCTAATAACGCCTACAGTCAATAAGTGTTCACACTTGTGTGTTCACTCGCCACGCTCCGTATTCCCCTCACATCAGTCTGTAAGGCAGTGCATGGGTAATATATCTGGCCTCAGTTTATCTGAGTTAGACATATGTAAATATTGTTGATATCAATAAAATTTCAAAAGAAAAAAATGGAGAGAGTAAGCAAATGAAATCCAAGCAATATTTTAACTTATTTGATTTGATTTGTTATTGAAAAGAAAAGAAAATACCACTTTGAAAAACTTTGATAATCAACTAAGGATCCATTTCAAATTACACCGTGTTATCAACCAAAACAACGAGTTAAACTATTGTCTATTTGTTATGATAACTTGATTTTTGTTGGAAATTTTGACAAGTAAATGACTTAATTTTTCAAGATAATGACCAAAACTTATATTTAACTTATTTGTGTCTATTTAAAAGTAAATCCTTCATTGTAAATATTTTCAAAAAATTGCATTCATCTCCTTGTAAATAAATCTTGCATTTTGTAAATATTTTCATCCTGCATTTGGATTTTGTGGGTAGTATCCACTGAAAACCCTCACGAGACAACACTCGTCCTACTGGGGACACCCAGAGGTTTAACGGCTTGTTGCATACGCTCAATGAAATCGTGCTCCCTACGAAAATGGATTTATCTTAGTTTTTCCTTTATTCGAGGACGAATAAAAAGATAAGTGTGGGGGTATTTGATGTGCACGTAAATGTGCATATTTTTACCACCATATTTAATCTATTTAAATTAAATAAATGATCATATCGGGTATTTTAACTTGTTTAAACCAAAATTCAAATAATTCCAAATTGTCACATATTCATCTTCATCCAAGGGCAAACTAGACATTTTTGTGCATAAGTTAACTTGAGAAAATTTAATTATAAATTTCCATACTATTTTGTAGGAATTTGATTTCAATTACAAGTGGTTTGATGAAGAAGATATGCATGCACATATAGAACACAAAGGAATGAAGATGGAAATAATTCAAAGTGAAGAACATGGAGGACCCCACCCACTTACCTTGATTTTCAATTTGGAGCTAATGCACATGCTAAAATGCCATTAAAGCTTCATGTACATTTAAGTGGGGGATTATTGAAGCTAATGATAACTTGGCCACCACACTTCCTACAAGGGCATTTTGGGCATTCCCCAAAAGTATGCATTAGGGTTTCTAACTTGTATAAATACCCCTTATGTTTCATGTAACCCTCTCCCTTAGTCTCTCTTAGTTAGTTTTAGATCAAATAAAAGAAAGCTCTCTTCTCCCTTAGTCTCTCTTAGTTTAGTTTAGGCTCACAAATAAACAAGCTCTTCTCTTTCTCTTTTCATGGCTACTTAGCCATTTTTATCTTCATGTAATTTTTCTTTTTTATGCAATTTAATATATGATCTTTTCCCTTTCTTGTTTATTTCCTTTCAAGTTGTAGTGTAGATTTACTTTCATGCAAGTAGAATAGTTCTAATTCTTGTTAATTAGCTCTCTTTTTCATTAAGCTTTCATTCTCCTTTCATTTTGCTTTCATGTTGCTAGCTCAACACACAAGCAAAGGTAAAACATACCATCAATAAATTAGGATAAGCATCTCTAATCCTGCTCTCAGTTTCCCAAGTACAGTCTCTAGCATCGTCACTCCACTGGACTTTGACTAATATGACTGTCTTGCTTCTCGACTTCTTCTCATCTCTCTCGACCATCCGGATAGACTTCCTACCTATAGTCATGTCTGGTTCCACTACTAAATTTTCTAACACAGTCGGTGCTATAGTAGTGTTTGGATCCCTAACACATTTCCTCGGATGAGATACATGGAAAACATCGTGGACTCCCACCAAACTACTTGGTAACTCTACTCTATATGTGAGTTTCCCGATCCTTTCTAAAATAGGAAATAGTCCTACAAATCTTGGTGCTAACTTCCCCATCTTCCCGAACCTGATAACACCTTTCATCGGCGGTACTTTGACGAAAACATGATCTCCAACAGTGAACTCTAAATCTTTTCATCTTCTATCTACGTACCTTTTCTGCCTAGATTGATTTTCCTTCATTCTTGCCCTTATCAGCTCAATCTTTTATGCTGCTTCTTTTACCAAATCAGGACCAAGAACCAATCTATCCCCGGTCTCTAGCCAACATGTAGGGGATTTGCATGGCCTTCCATACAAAGCCTCAAACGGTGCCATCTCTATACTAGTCTAATAACTATTGTTAGACGAAAACTTGACTAGATGTAGGTGATCTTCCCATGATCCCCTGAAGCCTAATACACAAGCTCGCAACAAGTCCTCCAAGATCTTGTTAACTCTTTCCGTCTACTCATCAGTCTGTGGATGATAAGCGGTACTCATCTTGAGTTTGGTTCCTAAACTGTCCTGAATACTTTTCCAGAACTTGCTAGTAAACAAAGAATCTCTATCACTAACAATATTACTAGGAATTCCATGCAGTTCAACCACATTCTTCATAAATAACTTAGCCAATGCAGGTGCCGTTCTATTTGCCTTAACTGGAATGAAATGGGCACTCTTGGTCAGTCTATCTACTATGATCCATATACTTTCATTCCCTCTATTAGATTTCGGCAATCCATTAATATAATCCATAGAAATGGAATCCCATTTCCATACCGGGATATCCAATGGCTGAAGCAATCCACTCGGCTTTTGATGCTCGGTTTTCACTTGCTGACAGTTCAAACACTGTTTCACGCATAAGCCAACATCCCTCTTCATGCCTTCCCAGAAGAAACTTCTCTTCATATCCTAATACATCTTTGTTCCTCCTGGATGAATAGTGAACTTCGAACGATGAAATTCCTACAAAATTTCCTTCCTTATGTCTCGCACATTTGGAACACATAGTCTACCCTTCTTTCTCAACCATCCATTTGGTCAAGACGGAAATCCTTTAAGTCATCGCTCTCTGTTCCATCCTTTAATTTCCTGATCCTTTCAGCTAACACCGGATCCTCTTCTTTTTTAGAAGCAATCTTCTCAATCAATACCGGTAGACTTCCAAACATGACAACCTAGCAGATCCTCCACTAGACTTAGCCTCGGATCTCCACAATACTCTACAAGCTGACAATGCTTCTTAGTTTTTCCATTTTGCTATCATATCTAATACTGCATTCTAATGCCTTCTACTAAGAAGATCTGCAACTTTGTTGCCTTTCCCTGGTGCGTACTCTATTCCAAAATCATAAGCGGCTAAAAATTCCAACCACCTCTATTGTCTCATGTTCAGCTTCTTCTGATAGAACAAGTACTTCAACAACTTATGATCCGTATAGAGCTCAAACCTCTCTCCCAAAAGGTAATGCCTCCACACCTTCAACGCAAATATAACTACAGCTAATTCCAAATCATGCGTCGGATATCTAACCTCATGCGGTCTAAGCTATCTAGAAGCATAGGCAATCACTTTACTCCTCTGCATTAGTACATCTCCCAACCCACTACCACACGCATCAGTATAAACAACTAAATCTGGATTCCCCTCCGGAACCACCAACATAGGTGCATGGGTCAAGAAGTGCTTCAAGCTCTAAAATGCTTCCTAACACTTATCGGTCCATACAAACTTTACATCCTTTCATGTTAGCTTGGTCATTGGTGTAGCTATCTGTGAGAAATCCTTTATAAACCTCCGATAATATCCCACTAATCCAAGGAAACTTTTTATCTCAGTTACCATTTCTGGTCTTTTCCAATTATTAATGGCTTCGATCTTTTTTGGATCAACTGAAAATCCTTTCTCCGAAACCACGTGACCAAGAAATCTCATTTCTTTCTTTCAAAATTGGCACTTCGAAAACTTTTCCCTTAGCTGATGCCGCCTCAGCGTCTCAAGAACAACTCTAAGATGAACTTCATGCTCCTTCT
The DNA here is from genome assembly GCA_030737815.1 of Allium fistulosum. Lineage (NCBI taxonomy): Eukaryota > Viridiplantae > Streptophyta > Magnoliopsida > Asparagales > Amaryllidaceae > Allium > Allium fistulosum. The sequence continues at coordinate 96,664,144 of CM060906.1, read as the reverse complement.
CATCCTTAGGGTATATCAGAATATCATCTATATAAACCAACACAAACCTATCCAAATACTCTTGGAAAATTCAGTTCATCAAATCTACAAAGAATGCCGGTGCATTAGTGAGTCCGAATGGCATAACTAACCATTCGTATGACTCATATCTCGTCCTAAACGCCGTTAAAGGTATACTATCTTCTGCCACTCTAAGCTGATGAAATTATATGGCCAAATATAACTGAGAGAATACCTTGGCTCCACTCAATTGGTCAAAAAAATCATCAATTCTCGGCAATGGATATCGATTCTTTATCGTCTTCTCATTCAGCTTACGATAATCGATACATAGCCTTAACAATCCGTCCAGCTCCTTAGCAAATACTACGGCTGCTCCTCAAGGTGAACTATGCGGTCTAATAAAACTCTTTCCTTCCAAATCTACCAGCTGAGTCTTCAACTCCTTCATCTCCGTTGGTGTCGTCCTGCTTGGCGGCCTACTCACTGGTTCTTCTCCAGGTACCAAATCTATCCGAAACTTAATGGCTCATTTTGACTCCAGTCCAACTACAGGTTCAAACACATCCGCGAATTCTCTAACTACAAAAATGCGATTCAACTCATCTTTCAACTCCGTAACACCCAATAAAGCATTCACCTCACAGCTAGGGTTCTCTATGGTATAAACTATCCGATCACTACAATCTGGGTGTCTAAGCGATATTTTTCTATCTTGGCAAAATATCCTAGCATCATAATTACTTAACCAATCCATACCCAATATAATTTTGAACCCAACAAAGTCAAATACATGCAAACTGCAAACAAAGGTGTAACCTAGCGGGTCAAACTCTAAATGGTCACACTTCATCCTAAGCGTCGCATACCCTCCTATCGGATTTGCAACTCTTAAGGAAGTAACTAAATATGTGGCTTCTAGGTTAAGTTTACCAACCAAACATCGAGATATAAATGAATGAGACGCACCAGTATCAAATAAAATGCTAACAGATGTATCCTGGATCTGAAGCGTACATCCTAACACAGCCTTTCCCTTCTCCTACACTATCGGCTTTGAAGTAGCAGGCTCCAATGCAAACACTTAGCCTTTATCTCCTTTAGCTGGCTCTTTGCATAGGTTCTTGCAGTGGCCGATCCGCTCATAATAAAAACAATTGATGTTCATCTTTCCAATCACCTCCTTTCCTTTTCTTTTTCCAGTATGACACTCGTGAGCATAATGTCCTTTCTTGTCGCACTTATAGCAGACCACCTCAGACTTTCCTTTGTTTGCCGCACCTTCTTTTTTAGCATTCTTTTTTGTGGAAAAACTCTCTTTTGGCCCTATCCAATCTGGAACTCCTTCTCCTTCTTCCTCTCCAAACAAACTAACATCTCTTCATGTCTCAACAACATTTCCACAACTACATCACATAGATCTCTGATGTGCGGTAAAGTAGCCCTAGCCAACTCCGGCTTCAAACCTCTAATGAACTTTTCATTTCTTTTCAACACTGTGTCAACAATGGCATACTCATACCGGGCTAATTCTTCGAATCTACTAGCATATTCCAGAACTGACATTTCTCCTTGTTCCAGCTCAGCAAATTTCCTAACTAACACAGACTGCGCCATTACTGACATGAACCTTTCCAGTAACCTCCTCCTAAATTCTGCCCACATCATAGTCTCTTTATCAACACCAGCAGTTACAGTGTTCCACCAAACAAAGCAGCTCCCTGAAGCTATCTTGAAGCAAGTCTTCTTTTCCGCTCGTCATTGAGCCCTAGATCAGCAAAAATCCTTTCATAGTGTAACAGCCAGTTTTCCACCTCGATAGCATCCTCTATTCCGATAAACGGCTTTCGTAGTATAGTCTTTGCTCAAGTTAGCATACCGACTGACCATCGGAGCTTCCTGAACTCCTCCTCTAGCAGAATTTCCTCCAACAACTACAGCTGCGATTCCAGCTTGCATCATGTTTACGAAAAACTAATACATGGCTCCCATGTCCACTTGGGGAACCCCAGCACCAACATTCTTAGCCTGAGCCTGACCTTGTCCTCTTCTAGCATTTGGTCGAGCATTTCCATTTATGGTGGTGCTATCTCCTCCTAGATTAACTATGCCTCTTCTTCTATCCATATCTGTATTCAAGTCTTGTGAGATACAGAAGAATAGCCTAACAAAGATAGGAGTCTAGAGATAAAGCGTATACTTATATATACAAATACAAGTACGTTACTATAGCGTTATCCCATACCCCGATCTTATCTCTAATTCCTAAGGATTATGTTTTAAAAAATCATTTTTAGTTAAAGTATTTCATAAACCTATGCTCTGATACCAAGTTGTAGCATCCCCTATCTAGAGGCCCAAAGCTAAGCGCTACAGATGCTGCAGTCATCTATAGTATTAACTTCTGGCGACTAAATATGGCAATGTTAATGGTATCTATAATATTAGAAGCACTTGAATATGAAACAAATCACATATTTCAAAACAACATTTTTCCATTACATTTCAAAACACATGTTCCATATTCATATTACATAATCCGAAATGTTTCCCAAGCAATGGTAAAATATACTTATTACAAAATATGCCAAGAGCGACATATGAAGATGCCCCCTTGGGTGATCAGAGTCATATAGTCATAATTGACTTAATACATACACAGCGGAAATACACGCAAAACAAATAACTGCAACTCCTAAATAGCTATCCGTTAGCATCCAGCTCCCATTCGGTAGCTTTATTCGTCATCCTACTAAAACCTGAAAGAACCTCAACCCTCAGCCTACTCAAATCAATTTTGAGCACCCAAGAGTTTAAAGAGAAAACACAAACTTCAAGTCAGACATAAAGCCTGGTGCGATTAATACTATACATCCCAATTATTAATGTTAAGTGAGACCACGCCGCTTAGCAGAACCGGTTTCCCCTTACTAACATTCTTTTAAAACATATATTTTGCAAATCTTTTCCTACAACCAAAACTGGTTGAATACATTAAAGCATCATTACATAAACATACATATCAGGTAATAAAAGAACTATCTATTCCAATACTTTAGTTTTGTTTGGCTAACTATTAACCTTTGGCCGACTCGGGCCTACAAGACAACACAACAAAATAATCTAACATCTGTTAGACACACCTCTTCTGGATGGTCTGCCCTTAACTATCTGTTAAATACTTCTCTTCTGGACGGTCTGTCCCAAACTAAACATCTCCTAGGGTCACCTGATCCTAATGGTTTTGCGGGCCCACCAATAACCTATCTGTATACAAATATATTTTTCCTTCTGGGTGTAATCATAATTTTAGTCTTACCAGTGACAAAGACCGACACACTGGAATTTTGGACTAAATTAGCTGGGGCTAATAGCTAATGTATAGGGCGCGACGCTATACCAGTCCCATCTGGTATTCTAATATCTGAGTCATTTTACTTAGGGATATCTTACCAAAATTTTCTTTGAAAACCTTTTCCAAAATGATTTAAGACCTTTAAATCAAACTCACACAAGGAAAATACATATACTCTATGCTTTACTCAAAATCACCTTGCCATGTTATATGTATACACTTTGCTCAAACCTTAGTTGATGAAAACATTTAAACACTTGAAAGTACCCCTTTCAATTCAATAGAAAGTATCTCTTTCGAAACCAAGTAAAACCCTTTATTTATCTAGGCCGAAAGGCCAAAGCTTCCCTTTCGAAACCATACTTAAACCCTTTCGAAAGCTTAAAAAACCATCCTTTCAAAAGCATTAAAACCTTAGACATCATATCTTAAAACACTTCAAAACATTGCCTTTAAAAACCTTGGAAAAACCTTCCATCTCAACCCTTTTGAAACCATCAGAAAATAATACCTTTCGACTCCTTCGAAACCCTTTGGGGAACCATCCCTTCGAAACCATTTTATATACCTTTTGAAAGCATCAAATCTTTAGAAACTCATACCTTTCGAAAGCTCTTGGGTTCAATTTAAAACATGTGGAAAAACACCTTTCGAAACCATTTAAGTCGAAACCATTCTTTTTCGAAACCATTGGGTTATACTTCAATCAGAACAAAAGGGTCATCTAAAAACATCTAAGTCGAAAGCCTTCCTTTTGAGACCTATTCCTAAGTAAAGAAGTGATGACATCGAAACCATCCCTTCAAAAGCGTTGGAGAAATGGTTAATTTAAAAACAAAGTATATCCTTCGAAACCATTGACATCGAAAGGTAGAAGAGCGGCAGCTAGGGGTTTCGACCCCTTTCAAAAGCATTATTTAAAACACAAGAGTGCAACCCATTCGAAACCTTTCTTTTTAAAATATTTGACCCAGTCGAAAGCCAACTGAGTTGAAACCTAACCTTTCAAAAGCAAAGCAGGCGCTACCTTTTATTTTAAAACAAAAGGGCGTTTCGACCCTTTCGGAACCCCCTGGTTTCAACTCTTACCTTCCGCCTTTGTCCAATCCACCGTGTACCAACATGTTGCTACTATATGAATTGGTTTGAGGAAGGAGGCGGAGGGTCTTAGTCAAAAGCTACCTGGGCGAAGCCAAAGAGGCGAAACATGCTTTTAGCATGCATTTCTGATTTAAACCCTTTTTAAGTAAACTTTTTAACTAACCTGCCTTGTATGTCAAACACTTATTGGTTGCTAATTCTTCTTTTCTAAAAGTGCTGCCAAAATTTTAGAATTAATTAATTCAAATTATTTACAAAACACCGCTTCTCCTAATTAAATATATAAAACATTTAATTCTCATACCTTAAATAATTTTACATATCCATCAAAACACTTAGGAAAATTTTATAGAAATTTCAAAAAATCCTTTTCTATATGTTTTCTAACATATATAAATTTCAGATCAAAAACAATTATTTATTATGCTGTAAATAATTTATAACCCAATAAATCATTTTCTTCACTAGAAAATTAATATAAAATCCACATTAATTCAGAAATTATGAAAATTGAAACCCATCTCTAAAATATCATTTTTGATCTACGTTTAAAGTTTCAAGGCATTTGAATGTCATTTAATAAGGTTTTCATATCAAATATATCATAAAAAAAACTAATATTAACATGTATAAATCATCAACAAGCATATATAAACTTTCAATCATCCAAAACATGGGATTATCATGCAAAATCATTTCGAGTTACCCTTAAATCCGAAAACTATAAGAAAAATAGGATGTAGTAATCACTCACCTTAGCTTTGTGATTAAAGAAGTGAGATTTGATGTTGAATAAGTTGATTTACTTCTTCCTTTTGAAAATCTTAGCTTTATCTTCTCTTGAGATTGAAAATGGCGGCTGTTAGAACCAAAATTGGTCACTAACCTCGTTGAGAAAGATTGTGAAGAGATATAAATGATGAAAACAAATTAAACAAAGAAGAATATGCTAATTCAAATGCAAAAAGTAAGAACACCGAGTTTATAGTGGTTCAACGTAATTGCCTACGTCCACTTTGAGATTAAACTTTATTGATCTTCTTAATGATTGATTACAAATACAATTCGTAGATCAAACGCTTGAATGAAGTTGCTAAGAAAAGAAGATGAGTCTGAAAAATGGCAGAGTCTCCCCAGTGTTCCCGAAAAAAGGTCCATTTCACTGTGCCCCTGCCCCTCTATTTATAGACAAAGATGGGTTGGACTTCCCAGGTGGGCTCGACGGCCGAACGTCCTGGCCCAAATAGAGTGGTCGCCATATGCCGAACCAAATAGGCCGACCACTCGGATGCCGAACCACCCTCTCTATGCCGATCGATATGCTTGTTGCGTGGGAAGAGTAGAACGAATATCAGCTGAAGCCGAACGTGCCTCTATCCAAACGAAGCGTCTGGCCACACGATGGCTTTTAGCCGAACAATGCTTCTGGCCGAATGATGGTTTCGGCCGAGCGAGAGCTTTGGCCGGACGTTGTCTTTAGCCGAGTAGTTCCTGTGGCCGAACGAGAGCTTCGGCCGAACGATGGCTTGTGACGAGCTATGCAGCCATGCCGAGCAGTTGTACATGCCGAACGTCTCCCAACGCCGAGTGCTACTGAATGCCGAGTACTTCCAGATGCCGAATGCTCCTGGTCATCGAGTACTTTTGGATGCCGAGTACTTCTGGATGCCGAGTACTACTGAATGCCGAATACTTCTAGATGCCGAGTACTACTGAATGCTGAGTACTTGCCAACACCGAGTACTCAGTTGCCTGGTCAAATCTCCAGGAAACACTTTCCCTCCAAAGTGTATTACGTGACTGAACGTGATACGCTTTGAGATATATAACCTTCACGTTTCGTTTTAAATTCTTGATTAAGTCCAGATGCCTTCTTGAGATTGTGGTGTGTGCCTAATATGGTGTAAATGTCGAACACTACGCTCGAAGCCGAACGTTCCTTTCGTGCCGAACAATTCTACGTTTTGAAACCGAACGATATAGCTTTGACCGGTTCTACCGGATATAGCCCCTTCGACTTCCACTTTTTCCCCTATAAAACCAGGTCCTTCCCTTCTTCTTTCCTTTACTCTTTTACTTCCATCACTCCACAAAGATTTGCAATTCTCGCCAGTCGACCAGACTTAAAACCCAACTACTCCTTTCTAAGCTCCAATCTGCAAACTAGGTATTATTCCTTGCACGATTCAAATAGTTTCAAACAAGATTGCCGAGTGTGTCACGTAGAAAACTTTCGAGTAGGTCATCCTTATTGCATCTTTATTGCTGAACGATGGTGCAAGGCGAGGAGGAATGATTAGGAGTGTTCGCACATAAGACCGTTGGACTTAGCTTCTTCGTGTCGAACCGAAGTTAAAGGGGAAAAAAGAAGAATGAAAGTGTTGGAGGTGGTAAGGGTGTTGAACGGCATAGCTCTGGTTCGGGGTATGCTGTCACGCGCCGAACGGTGAAATGGAGGGCTGCCGAGCAGTATTTTAGCCGAACAATCCTAGGCCGAACACTTATTAAAAATGCCGAACAAAATGCCGAACCATAATTTAGCCGAACAAACCAAAGCCGAACACCTATTAAAAAATGCCAAACAATAACTTAGCCGAACAAACCAAGGCCGAAGACACTTAAATGTCGAACAATAACTTAGCCGAACAAACCAAGGCCGAACACACTTAAATGCCGAACAGAACAAATGCTGAACTAGACCTAAGCCGAGCAGACATAAACGCCGAACTTCACTTCGGCCAAACAATACAACTGCCGATCCAATACTAGGTCGAACAACGCAAATGCCGACCAATTGTAAATGCCAAACAGCATAAATGCCGAACAATTCTAAGGCCGACCAATACAAATCCTGAACTATACTTAACAAAACAGGGACAAGGACCCGAGCGCGCTAGCATATGAGACTGTTCTGGATCATTAACTCTCTAGTTTTTACAGACATAAATCTGAACTTAGATTAACACACGTTCTCTGAATCTGGAACTGTAATCGCCACAAGGCGGGCTTTTTGAGACGGTCAGCGATGACGGTCTCCGAAGGCGACGATTCAAAACTCGTTTTCGTATCTTTGCGATCTCTAGATTCTTATGCTTATACACGATTGCTTGCACTAGTTTACACACCACGTGGGGGGAATACTCGTATTGTTAATTCTAACACTCAACGTTTTTCAAGTATAGCTTTCACAGGCACTTAGACAGATTCATTATTTATTGGGGATGTCTAAAAAGTCTAGCTCCGCCACTATATCTGATAGGCCCTGGGCCGTCATTAAGGCAAGAAGCTGCCGATACTTCAAATCCGTCGACTTCCCCTGCCCATAACTTAGCACCTGATGCCTTGGAGGCAACAATTTTCTTAGACAATCCGATCGACTCACAAGCTTCGAAGATTAATGAAGCCGCACTTCGACGAATATGCTCCATCCATGGAATTCCTTTCGCCGATGTGTTAGTCCCGTCGCGACACGATCGTCCTCACCTGCCCCCAGTCGGATATACCACTTGCAACAAGTTCATGTGTTGGATGGGCAGCGTGCCTCCATTCAATTTATTTATTCGTGACGTGTTGCAGTACATAGACATTGCCTCGTCGCAGCTGCATCCAAACGGTCACGCGTTTATATACGGGACCTACCTACTCTTCATGGCCGTCTTCTCCAGGCCTCCAACTTTTGGCGACATAAGATACATTTATATGATCAAGAAGCGGAAAGATAGCCCCTCCTTCATGTTCCTCGAGCCATACCACAAATGCCAAATCTTGACAGGAGCATGTAGCAAATTCGCCCTGTACAAACAGGAATGGTTTTATGTGCGTTGCCCTCCTGGTTTTGCGAGGAGATGGGTCGAAGGTAGTAAGTCCCTCTTCTGAGTCATCATTCGTGTTCAATAAGAGTTATGCTTTTCCTAACTCCTCATTTCATCTTTTTCAGGTATTAACCCGCGTCCGGAGGGCCGAGGATATTATGAGGCCGTTGAAGCCATTAGAGCTCTTCCTGTCGAGGAATGAGACATCTGAAACATCATTTCAAATGAATCATTGTCAAGGTTCGGCTTGCTAGCCCCTGGTCGTCGGATTAGTCTTCCAGAGGGTGTTTCCATTCCCAAGCCAGCATCCGGTAAAGGGAAAAAACAAGCTGGATCGTCGTCACGCCACACTCCCGATGCGCACGAAGAGGGTGAGCGCAAGGAGGATGAAGCTCCTGAGACTCAAGGTGAGAATGTGGGTCCCGCTTGGAATCCGGCGGTCGAAGTACACGACATTGAAACGTCATCCTCCCCTTCGAAGGGAAAGAAGAAGTTAAAATACAAGATACGGAAGGAAAAAGTTGGAGGAACTTCAAAAGTCACGCTCATCCCGTCAGATAAAGAGGCTTCCTCATAGCATATGGAAAGTTCTCTAACGGGTCTGTCGAATCTTTCCATCCCCGACGATATACTTAATTATGGTTTTGACGATCCTAAAGCCCTCAAGTTTTCTTCGCCCGCTAGAGGCAATGCGGGGGTTCAACTCCCAGCCCAAGGAGACAATACTCTGATTAGTAAAGATAAAGAACTGGTCCGTCGGGGGGAACACTAGGATACACACGCACATACGCATTCCATCATACACTTCAGGTTTTTTCCTTATTTCTCGGATTTTTCTTAACTCGTTGTTGTCTTTATTCTCTATAGGTGACATGGGGCGCTCCCATGGACTTGATCGTCTTCACGGCTCTTCCATATTTCATCATCCCGGACGGGATTCAGGTTCGGGCAGATGTAGGGACAGAGATGATTACGAAGATCGAGACAACCGTCCCCGCGATTCGTCTTATCGTAAGAAGGCATACTCCCAATCTTCACAGTCCCGTGATCCTCCTCCTCAAACTGGGACAGATAAAGAGAAGCCTTCACAGAAGGGGTCCCAACCTGATGTCTCCCAGGAACAACATTCCAGCTCGTCGAGTACAAGGCAAATTCGGGAGCATCGGAAAAAATCAGAATTGTCAAAGCCACCTCCCCCTATTCTTGCGGCTGACCCAACCATAGCGGAGAAGATGGTCGAACTCAAGGCCAAATTCCAAAAAATCTGCTTCGACGGTCTGAAATTTCTCCCAGCTATTCACCACATCCTTGGGCATGTTAAACAAAGCGCTCTTGCCTGCAATAACGACGTCTATATTCAAAATGACGCGTTTGCCCATCTGGTCGAGAAGGTCTCTGAGGTATCTATTGAGCGACAGCATGAAATTGATCGTTTGAAGTTAGAAGCTAGCTTTGACAAAAAAATTATCAAGGGTCAAGATAAAGAGCTTGCTTCATATAAGTCGAAACTTGAAGCCGTTGAGCAAAGTGCAAAAGATACCGCTGAGGCAGTCACTCGTTTGGAGACAACCCACAAGAAGGAACTCGATGAAGCAGTCCAGCGCAGCGGTGCCCTTGCCTTAGAGAAAGATTCCATCCAAAAAGAAAGGGACGCGCTTGCCCTACAAGTCAAAGAGTTGAAAGAATTACTCTCCAAAGAGAAAGAGGATAAAGTAGCCGCTCAAGAAGAGTCACAACGATATTGCGATGAAATCATTGCTACTCGGCTCTTGAAAACGAAGTTTGATGATGAACTTGCTGGGGTTGAAAAAATGAAAGATGAAGCCCGTGAGGAGGGCAAAAGAAAAGCTGCGGAGGAGATTGACTCTCGTCTCAAGGCGGCCACAGAGGCCGGCAGGGAAGAGGTTAAGTGCATGTTTGACCCGTTGATTGCTGAGTATGGCGCCCGCGTCCTTATGCATCGTGACTTGACATTCTTGGGCGATGACTATCTCGAATCCCTAGCTGAGGCCTGGGAAACTTTATTGAAGATTAGGAAAATTGAGTCGGGCTCTGAAGAAGTCGACGAGGATGCCCTGGTGAAGGAGTTTCTTAGAGGGAACGAGCCAGCAGATTTATCCGCAGCTTTGGCGCTTTACAGCAAAGGTTCTCCCCTTCCAAAAGAGAAAAGTGATGAAGCTGGCCCGTCTGGGGCTAAGACTATGGCTCCTCATACTGCTGCTCCTCCTACTGCTCAACCGACCGGTCGGCCGACACTTGACCCATTTAAGCAGCATGCCGGCTACGATCCTGAAGATCCCGGGCTCGGCGTTCATGTGCTATCTCCTATTCTGGAGGGTGAAACTCCATGCACAACTGATAGTCAGCCAGAACCCGGTGAGAAATTCTTCTCTTTTAGAAATTAAAAGATATGTCACTTTTTAGCAATGGTTATTCGTTCTAATACTCATTCTTTATGTTTTCATGCAGGCTGTTCTGACCCCGAGCCAACTCCGAGGAGCGATGACGCCAAGGAGGAGGCAGAAAAAACAAGTGATGTTTCTCATGCGGGAGTAACTCCCGGCCCTGACGCTCAAGTGATCGGGGCCCTAGATGATGATAAGCTTGACACCTCATCTCCCGCCGAAGGGAATGATGAAATCGAGATCACTGGCGCCTCCGAACCTACTTCGAAGGCGAGCATGAAATAGCGTCTTGTCGAAGAGGAGAAAAAGAAAGTCGAGATCAAAGTTGAGCCTGAAATTCTGGAACTCACTGACCCGCGGAATAGACCTTTGAAGATTATTCTCCCTAGCAAATCCAAACCACTGGATGTTCCTTCTCCTACTCCTGACTCTGCTTCTTTGGCGAGTAAAAAATCCAAGAAGAAGCGTGAGGGAGAGGAGTCATCGGAGAAGGCAAAAGAAGATAAGAAAAAGAAACCGAAGAAATAGTCGCTATACTTGTTCAACGAGATTTTTCTTAAGTGTTGTAACTACTTTTATCTTTTTGTTTCCGTAGTTAGTGTAGATAGGTTTTTGACTCCAAGTTTTGGAGGGATAACTGTGTAACTTCATTTTGGACTATTAAATAAAGTTCAGTTCCTTAGTCATTTGAACGATTCTTTTACTTTTTTAGCTTTCTGAATAAGTGCGGTCAAAACTCAAGCACTTATGAGTTGTATGTTTCCCAGTCTATTCTCGCGTTGTTCGAACATTCCTCGGAGTGGCATTCTTCTTGTTCTACATCCCTTGAGTACTTAGAATTTTTTTCTAAGTTCACGTTCCAGGGACTTATAGTAAGTTGACCCGTACTCTGGGGACTCGAAAATTGAAATCGTTTATACTCTAGTCCGCGCTCCGGGGACTTAGAGTACCCCAGTCCGCACTCTGGGGACTCGGAGATTGAAATCGTTTATACTCTAGTCCATGCTCCGGGGACTTAGAGTACTCCGGTCCACACTCTGGGGACTCGAAGATTGAAATCGATTATACTCTAGTCCGCGCTCTGGGGACTTAGAGTACTCCGGTCCACACTCAGGGGACTCGGAGATCGAAGTCGTTTATCCTCTAGTTCGTGCTCCGGGGACTTAGAGTACTCCGGTCCGCGCTCAGGGGACTCGGAGATTGAAATCGTTTATACTCTAGTCCGCGCTCTGGGGGCTTAGAGTACTCCGGTCCGCGCTCAGGGGACTCGGAGATTGAAATCGTTTATACTCTAGTCCGCGCTCCGGGGACTTAGAGTACCCCGGTCCGCGCTCAGGGGACTCGGAGATTGAAATCGTTTATACTCTAGTCCGCGCTCCGGGGACTTAAAGTACTCCAGTCCGTGCTCAGGGGACTCAGAGATTGAAATCGTTTATACTCTAGTCCGCGCTCCAGGGACTTAGAGTACTCCGGTCCGCGCTCAGAGGACTCGGAGATTGAAATCGTTTATACTCTAGTCCGCGCTCCGTAGACTTAGAGTACTCTGATCCACACTCTGGGGACTCGGAGATTGAAATCGTTTATACTCTAGTCCACGCTCCGGGGACTTAGAGTACTTCGGTCCACACTCAGGGGACTCGGAGATTGAAGTCGTTTATCCTCTAGTCCGTGCTCCGGGGACTTAGAGTACTCCGGTCCGCGCTCAGGGGACTCGGAGATTGAAATTGTTTATACAAGTTTGTACATCATACAGAACAATGTAGCTCTAGCAGTTCATCACCCGATTATGAGATATAGAAACGTTAATAATTCATGAAAAATACGGCTTCAAGCCTTTATTAATGAAAAACAACTAAACCGCCTGATTACATGGCTGCAGAGAAAATAGGTTATGACTGAATAGAAACATACAGGAAATAACTGTGCCTAAAACAAGAAAGAAACATACTAAATGAAATAATGTCGCAAATGTTCACTGTTCCATGCTCGGGGGAGTGTCACGCCATCAACGGTCGCTAGCTTGAATGTTCCCTCTCCAAGCTTCCGTTCAATGACGTACGGACCTTCCCAGCTGGGATTCATACGCGACGGTACCGGGAAAACTCGTTTCAAAACAAGATCACCCACATCAAAAATCCTTGGGCGGACTCTGCCGTCGTAGTAACGCTTGACTCGGTGCCTATGTGCCGCCGCCCTTAATTCGGCCTCTTCACATTTTTCATCGATGCAGTCCAGTGATTCCAACAAGAGGTCCTGATTCGTCTTGGGATCATAATATGTCACTCGGTGGGATGGAACTTCAAGTTCCACGGGTATAACGGCTTCAGAGCCGTATGCCAAGGCAAATGGAGTGTGGCCGGTCGCGGACTTGTGGGTAGTTCTATAAGCCCATAATGCCGTTGGGAGTTCATCCACCAGCTTGCCTCCGACCTTCTCCAAACGCTTTTTCAGTATGGAATTGATTATTTTGTTAACGGCCTCGACTTGTCCGTTAGCTTTTGGGTGTGCAACGACGGCGAACTTCTTCTCGATGCCATACTTAAACAGAACTCTTTGAATTCTCTGCTTTCAAATTGCATCCCGTTGTCCGTAATGATGGTGCGAGGGAGGCCAAAGCGGCATATAATGTTTCGTACAACGAAGTTAATGACCTTCTTAGAGGTGATTGTGGCCAAAGGTTCTGCCTCAGCCAATTTTGTGAAGTAGTCGACTGCAACTATCGCATATTTCGCACCACCTTTTGATATAGGCAAAGAGCCGATTATGTCGATTCCCCAAATTGCAAATGGCCAGGGACTAACCATTTGTGTGAGTTCTGTTGATGGAGTCCTCGGGATTTTTGCATATCTTTGACACTTGTCACATTTCCTTGCGTAGTCTGTAGCGTCCCGATTTACGGTCGGCCAATAATACCCATAGCGGAGGATCTTTTTTGCTAGCATTTGCCCCCAGTATGGTCACCGCATTCTCCTTCGTGTACCTCCTTCAAGACCCGTTTCGTCTCGTCATGAGCGATGCATCGTAATAAGGGGACTGAGAACCCCTTTCTATACATTAATCCATCCTGCATCACGTATCGCGCGGCCTTTCGAAGGACCTGTCGTCTTTCGCTCCTTTTTTCTGGTAAAATCCCGGTTGTTAGGTATAGTTTGAACGGGGTTATCCACGATTCCCTCTCGATTCCTGTTTCCAAAACAGAATCAACTTTCATTGCGTCTATACTTGGGGCACGCAATGCCTCAATGGGAAACAGTCCCATTTGCTGAGCATCACCAGTGCTTGCGAATTTTGCCAATAAGTCGGCTTCTCTGTTCTGTTCACGCGGGACATGCGAAATGTCATAACGCTCAAGGTTTGACAGCAGTTCTTGAACTAGAACAAGGTACGGAGCAAGCTTCTGTCCCTTTGCTTGATAATCTCCTCGCACCTGGTAGACCACCAACTGTGAGTCACAGAAGGTTTCAACTGATTTTACCCCGAGTTCTCCAATGAGTTTTAAGCCCGCAATCAGTGCTTCATATTCTGCTTCGTTATTTATAGCCGGGAAATCGAGCTTCAGAGCGTAACAAACCGATCGATTTTCCGGAGTTACAAGGACTACGCCAGCGCCGGAGCAACGGTCGTTTGATGCCCCATCGGTGTACAATTTCCATCGAACAGGGGGAATGACGTTGTGATTATCTGGTTTGTCGAGTATGGTAAACTCAGCGATGAAATCTGCTAACGCTTGCCCTTGTATGGCTCTTCGTGGCAAGTAGACGATATCGAACTGGCTCAACTCGATGTTCCATTTTAACAATCTTCCAGAAGTTTCTGGTCGTTGGAGTATTTGCCGTAGGGGTTGATCGGTATAAACACTGATTGAGTGTGCTTGAAAGTATAGGCGTAGCTTTGTGATGCTATCACCAAGCAATAGGCCAACTTCTCGATTTTAGGGTAATTTCTTTCTGCCCCCGTTAAACGTTTGCTAACATAATACACCGGCTTCTGGATTCGGTCCTCCTCGCGAACCAAAGCCGCACTTATAGCATGCGGGGATACAGCCAAGTATACGTACAACATCTCGTGGTCTAGTGGTTTTGACAGCACTGGAGGACTCTCCAAATGCCTCACCAGATCCCAGAATGCTTCCTCACAATTAGATGTCCATTCGAAATTCCTCTTCCCTTTCTTTATTATATCAAAGAAAGGAATGCACTTGTCTGTGGCCCTGGATATGAATCGACTCAGTGCAGCCACTTTTCCATTCAAGCTTTGCACCTGTTTTACGGTTCTGGGGACCTGCACATCCGGAATAGCTTGAATCTTTTCTGGGTTGGCGTCAATTCCCCTAGCGTTGACAATGAATCCCAAAAACTTTCCCAACGCAACGCCGAAGGAACACTTCAGAGGGTTGATCTTCATCCCATAATATCTGAGTATGTCGAACATTTCAGCCAAGTCTCGAATGTGGTCGTTTGACTGTCGTGACTTCACGAGTATGTCATCCACATAGACTTCCATTGTTCTACCAAGATGGTCTTTGAACATTCGATTCACCAAACGCTGATAAGTCACTCCTGCGTTTTTCAGTCCGAAGGGCATTACTACATAGCAATATAGCCTGACATCTGTGACGAAGCTGGTGTGTTCTTGGTCCGAAATATGCATCGGGATTTGGTTGTAACCCGAGTACGCATCCATGAATGATAACAGCTCGTGTCCTACAGTAGAGTCGACCAACTGATCAATCCTAGGCAATGGGAAGCTGTCCTTGGGGCACGCCTTGTTCAGGTCGGAATAATCTACGCAAGTTCTCCATTTCCCATTCGCCTTTTTCACCAACACGGGATTCGATACCCATTCAGAGTAGAGGGCGTCGCGGACGAACCCATTGGCTTTGAGTTTGTCCACTTCCTCTCTGAGAGCAGCGGACCTCTCTGGATCCATTCCTCTCCTTTTTTGTTTAACTGGGACGTGTTTCGGGTCTATGTTCAACATATGACTCGTAATGGCGGGAGAAATCCCGCACATATCAGAATGCACCCAGGCGAAAACATCAAGATTTGCCTGGAGGAAATCGCTAAGGTTTTCAGTCATTGCGGGGCCGAGTTGTGATCCGATCTTTAGTACTCGCGATGAATCATCTCGGATGACTGAAATGTCAATCGTTAATTCAGCCGGCGCTGCCTTTTCTTCCCTGGGTTTCT
This sequence comes from Allium fistulosum, assembly GCA_030737815.1. NCBI lineage: Eukaryota > Viridiplantae > Streptophyta > Magnoliopsida > Asparagales > Amaryllidaceae > Allium > Allium fistulosum. The sequence goes on along the minus strand of CM060906.1, from coordinate 96,648,282 downwards.
CATCGTCATCTCTCAGATCTATGTCTCTGAAGATCCGAGAATTATGCCCGAGCCAGGGCTCGGGCACTACTTGTCAATCATCATTATTAAGGATGCGGACAGGAATGTCCGCAACCTTTCCTTTCTCCCTCCGATGGGCCTCTCTGAGCTCTGCCATATAACATGCCCGACCGGTCGCCCGGTCGCCATGAATAACTCCTACTCCCTTGTCAGTCGGGAATTTCAAAGTCAAGAACCACGGGGTTAATGCCGCCCTAAACTCGGCCAGGGCCGGTCGGCCCAAGAAAACATTATACGGAGAATCCACATCCAAGACTACGAAGGGTAGGATTCGCACCCTCCGACGTTCACCTTGTCCCAGCTCAACTGGTAACTCGACATACCCTACTGCATCAGTCGCTGCGCCATTAAATCCGTGTATACGGGCTTTGGACGGTTTCAAGTCCTTTGTTTCCATTTTCATCTGGTCATAAGCCTTCTTGAAGATGATGTTGACAGAACTTCCACAATCAATTAGAATTCTTTTCACATAAGCCGGTCCGATCGTCGCAGATATGACCATCGGGTCGATGGTTGGGGACTCCACTTGGTCAACATCTCTGTTTCTGAACACTATATCGTCTGTCATCATGCGCAGCTGCTTAGCAGGGGTCCCATCCTCCGTGTTCGAACAACATTCGAAATCTGCATGCTTCAGGGCACTAGCATACCGCTCCATCTCCTGCCAGTTCTTATCCGCGGGGTGTGGTCCGTCTATGATCGTGTTTATGACTAGTCTGCCCACAGTCCGGGCAGGTTCATCGGGATGACGCGGAACTGGAGCACGACCTGGGTTGGATGTTCCCTGTCCTCCTTCCTGAGGATCCTTCACAAATTCCTGCAATTTCTTCTGCCTGATCAACTTCTCTATGGCATCGTGTAGGTGTCTGCACTCTTCCGTATTGTGCCCGTAGGTTTCATGGAAGCGGCGGTACTTTCTAGTCCGTTTTTGTTCCTCGGTTGACTCTTTTGGACGTGGCTTTCTGTATTGAAAGGTATTGCAGGTTGAGAGGTAAATATTCTCAAGAGACGCATTCAGCGGGGTATACTCGTTGTAGCTCGGAATTCTCGGCTTCCACTTCCCCGCTTCTCTCTTCTTCCCTTGATTTCTTCCTCCGGACTCCTTAGGCTGCCCAGGCTTGTTCTGGACATTGACTTGGACCTTTCCTGAGTTGTCTCCGGACCGCTTCATAGCAATGTTGCTTTTCACGGATTCTTGGACAGGTCCTGGTGCCTTATCTCGCCTTACCCACCTAGCTTCCTCTCTTCTTATGAACTGGTGTGCCTTTGAGTAAAAACGTTCTAGCGTAGTCGGAGGTTTTCCTGCCAACCAGTCCCCAAATTCAGAATCCAGATCCATACCTCTCATTACAGCCATTAGAATTGCATGATCATTGGGATTACTGACTTCAGTTGCCGCAACATGGAATCTTTGTAAATATTCCTTCAATGACTCCCTAGGATTTTGGATCACACTTGACAAAGACATTACGTCCTTTGGACGAGTAGTGTGTATTCTGAACTGCTCAATAAACTTCTTTGCCAACTCCTCGAAATTGGATACGGACCGCGGAGGAAGTCGGGTGAACCACATAGTAGCGATCCCAGATAGAGTGATCGGAAAGCATCTACACTTGGTTGCATCATTTGCTCTAGCTGAATCCATCATCCACTCGTACCTCATGACATGTTGTCTGGGGTCAGTCTTTCCCTCATACGCAGGGATAGTTGGCATACTAAACTTCCTGGGGTACGCTGCCTGCAGCACAATATCTGTGAATGGAGTATGACTTCTTGATACTCCCCAATCGTCATTCAATAAGCCCTGATTTTCTTTCATCAATTGCCTGACCATGGCTGTCAGATCTGGTGTTTGTATGGAAGGTGGAAGGTTAGAGTCTATTCTACGTGACTGGCCATGCTGATGCCTCCTCTCCTGGCGATCTGCCACACGTGCATCTTGAGGTTCGACATCGTTAGCGTTTTGATGGTCTGGTCCTCCAGCCTCCACCTGCACTCCAGTTCCTAAGTTTCCAGCTCCGGCTTGGTCATGGTCTCCAGCTGTCTGAACAGCAGCACCCGCCCGCACAGCTTCAGTCTTACGGCGTCTGCGCCTGGGTGGTTCATCAAAGGAAGTTGAGCTGTAGGATGAGGAATAAGGAGCGGGATTGCCCCCAGCATTCTGTTGCTGCTGTTGAGTGAGTTGTGCCATCAGGTTGGCGTTAGCTTGCATCTGCTCTCCTAGTTGTCTCCTGCTTTCCCTAAGTTCTCTCATCAAGTCGTTGAACTCTATTCTGGTGACAACTGGAGTCTGGTCCTGGGCGGCAATTCCTACACCCGGAATCGCTGGCTGATTGCTAGGTCCTACTTGTTGCACGCTAGCAGTCTCATGGGCATCCGCATTATGAGAAGCTGACCTAGTACGTGGTCTTGCCATTGTAGAGTTATTGGTATGAACTCTGAGTAGAATCAACGGATGTCCTATCAATGAGTCGGATCTTCTTTGGGGGATTTGTTCAATCCAGTAGCTTCAAAGCAGATCCTTGAGGTCTGAGAATTCAACTCTCAATGAAAGCACCAAAGTGTTAGCACCAAAATTGGTCACTAACCTCGTTGAGAAAGATTGTGAAGAGATATAAATGATGAAGATAAACTAAACAAAGAAGAATATGCTAATTCAAATGCAAAAAGTAAGAACACCGGGTTTATAGTGGTTCAGCGCAATTGCCTACGTCCACTTTGAGATTAAACTTTATTGATCTTCTTAATGATTGATTACAAATACAATTCGTAGATCAAACAATTGAATGAAGTTGCTAAGTAAAGAAGATGAGTCTGAAAAATGGCAGAGTCTCCCCAGTGTTCCCGAAAAAAGGTCCATTTCACTGTGCCCCTGCCCCTCTATTTATAGACAAAGATGGGTTGGACTTCCCAGGTGGGCTCAGCGGCCGAACGTCCTGGCCCAAATAGAGTGGTCGCCGTATGCCGAACCAAATAGGCCGACCACTCGGATGCCGAACCACCCTCTCTATGCCGATCGATATGCTTGCTGCGTGGGAAGAGTAGAACGAATATCAGCTGAAGCCGAACGTGCCTCTATCCGAACGAAGCGTCTGGCCACACGATGGCTTTTAGCCGAACAATGCTTCTGACCGAACGATGGTTTTGGCCGAACGAGAGATTTGGTTGGACGTTGTCTTTAGCCGAGCAGTTCCTGTGGCCGAACGAGAGCTTCGGCCGAACGATGGCTTGTGACGAGCTATGCAGCCATGCCGAGCAGTTGTACATGCCGAACGTCTCCCAACGCCGAGTGCTACTGAATGCCGAGTACTTCCAGATGCCGAATGCTCCTGGTCGCCGAGTACTTCTGGATGCCGAGTACTTCTGGATGCCGAGTACTACTGAATGCTGAATACTTCTGGATGCCGAGTACTACTGAATGCCGAGTACTTGCCAACATCGAGTACTCAGTTGCCTGGTCAAATCTCCAGGAAACAGCGGCCTTAGGGTATTTTTATTTGAGAAAAATGAAATGAACATGTGTTTGATTTTCTAAGGGTTTAGGGTATAAGTTCATCATATTTCCTATTTTGCCATCCCTTATTTCCTAACACTTTTGTTCATGCTATCTCGTTTTGATTTACATTTAACATGGCACGGCTACCCTTAGTTAAATCAAATCTCAATCTATTAATCATCTTACATTATTTTATTTTATTTAGCTAATTAAATATTCTAAATAATGTTAATAAAAATATGGGATGTTACACCTATTAACTTGAAATTTGAATATGTTGTGGAAAACATTATTTTAGAGATGTTTTTTCAATTTTATAATTTTCCAAGTTCATATGAATATTTTATGAATTTCCTAAGAGGACATTTATGTATATTTTCGGGGTAATTATTAAACATAATTTAGTTAATATTTTAGCCCTAAAATTTTTATATATGCAAGAAGAAGGAAATTCATATTTTTAGTGATTTTTGGGGAATTTTCCCTAATTGTTACGATTTGCCATGAATTTGTTATTCTAGAAATGTTTGTAATTAATATAAGTCAGTGATATAAATTATAAGGGTTTTGCAAAGTTATTTGAGAAGGTAGTACGTGACCTACAAGAATTTTAGTAAAGAATATGATAAGTGTTTTATTATCCAATGAAAATTTGACATGAGGCAAGAGTTAGTAGAAAATTTGAACTTTAAAAGGAAACAAACCAGTTTTTAACTTATATACAGGAACTCCATCGGCATTATAACTTAAAGTCTCGATACCCTTATGTTCATAGAAGCTCGACAACTATAAGGGCTGATACATGTGTAGCTACTAGATAGCTATGTGTCGTATTCGCTTGCATAGGAAATCCCACCTTGTGTTTTTAAGGTTTTGAAACTTCATGTTTTGTAGAAGCTCGACAACCCAATGGTTTAGAGACTCAGCAACTTCTTTCTTTTTTTAAAAAAAACTCGATATCCATAGGTTATATAGAGGCTCGGTACCTCATGTTTTTAAGAACTCGACACCTCTTGTCTTGTAGCGACTCGATAGTTTCCGTGTAGCTGCTTGACAACTATATTTTTAGCGGCTCGATAGCCGTATGTTTTACAAACTTGATAACTATGTTTTAGCGGATCAATAGCCATATGTTTTACAAACTTGATAGTTATGTTTTAGAGGCTCGATAGCCCATGTTTTCTAGATACTCAACATCTATATTTTAGCGGCTATACAACTGTATGTTTTACAAACTTGAAAGCTATGTTTTAGAGGCTCGATAGCCCATGTTTTCTAGATGTTCGACATCCCTATTTTGATAGCAAGTATTTTAAAAGCTATAAAAAACGATGTTCTATAGATAAATGGTTTTAAGGAAATGAAATATTATTTGAACCTAATTTTACATGAATTTTGCCAAAGGAAAATATTACTTAAACTTAAGTAATTTTGTTATGTATATGACTATTGATGATCATATTTTGATGAATGATGTTATATGTTTTTGTTATCATTTTGATTAATTAAGTTTACATATTTTATCATTTTCATACTCACATTTTCATTACCCAACATTGCACCATGGGATTTAGGAACATATTTACCAACAAGTTTTTCCAGTAATGAGTATGGTCAGACTAAACTCTCGGGTGAGTAGAATTGCATCCAGGAGATCAGATAGATCAATTGTGTTAAGATACCTTGAACTGATCAAAACCAGATAAGATATGACTCATGGATTTAAAACATATAAGATTTAGGTAGGACTTGTGTAGAGCTGCACCCTATGCTTAAGTCGATAGCCACCGATTGGTAAAGGTATGCAATTCCAGTGCGTATGGCTTTGTGAATAGTAAGACTAAAGATATGTATGTACAGAAAGGAACTCATAGCTCTATACACTCATTATATTATGTAAGTTGTTTTCCTCCTAACTATGTTTGGAGATTTTGGAACATCGGGTTATGTTTTGGCCTAAGTCAACCTCATAGGATATTAGTTGGCCTATGAAAACTAATAGTTCATAGTGACCCTAGTAAAACTATGATTTGAGACAGACAGTCAATTTCATGAGGTGGGTAAACTTTGGAATGCATAACCCTTTAATGACAGACTAGTCATATTTACTTATTTTGCATGCATATGATCATATCATGCTTTGTTTTAACCATTGTGGTTGCAGATGGATGCTTATGTTAAAATTGACATATTTTGATATGATACCAGTGAGGGGAACCCGTTCCGTTCTGCGGCGTGGTCTCACTAGGTATCTGTTTTTGGTTCGAGATGGTATATTATTATTCACACTAGACATTTTGTCTGACCCGAAGTTTCTGTTTTGCCCTTAAACTCTCGGATACTCATTTGAGTATATTGGGAGTAGGGTTTTCAAATTAGATGAACAAACTTCAAAAGACATGCAGGAGGCAAGTTGATATTAGGAGTTTATTTCCACCATGTTACTTGAAGTTTATACTTTGTTTGAATGGATGTAACGATAGAATTTATAATTGTCAAGTAATTAGACTGTGATCATCCAAGGGGGCATCTTTATATGTTGCTCTTGGAATATAATAATATTTATTGTATTTTCTCTGAAAGTGGAATCGATGGGATTATGTAATGAAAGGTGTTTTGAAAATTTCCATATTCATGTGCTCTTGATGTTATAGATAAAATTAACCACTCTCGTTTTGTCATCGAGAAATAACACTATAGATGACTACAACATCAATTGCTCTTATTTTCGGACCTCAAGTTAGGGGATGTTGTAGCTTGGTATCAAAGCACATGTTTGTGTAAAACTTAAAATATTTTAAAGACATAATCCAAATAAACTAGAAAATAAGATTGGGGTATGGGATAACGTTATAGTAACGTACTTGTTATTGCAATTTATAAGTATCTATCCTATCTCTATTCTCCCCTCTCTCTTAGACTATTCTTCTATATCGTATGAAGACTTGTATGCATATTATGAGAAAGCAAGATATGGAGTAGGGAATGGAAGAATGAATCTAGATGGAGGAAGCACCACAACTAATGGAAATATTCGAACCAATACTAGAAGGAATCCGGGTTGACCAGCAAATGCTAATCCAAATGCAAATGCTAATGTGAGTGCTGGAACATCACCAGTAGATACAGAGACTATGTATTAGTTCTTCATGAGTATAATGCAACCTGGAGCTATAGCTGGTTAGGTTGGAGGAAACACCGATAATGCGAGAGGCGCTAATCCCGAGGTACCTGCTCGTAACAATTATGCCATGTTCAGCTGTGATTATACCAGTCTTGGAGGAAAGCCTTTTCATGGAACGGAAAGTGCTACTGAAGTAGAAAATTGGATATTGCACTATGAAAGGATCTTTGCTGACTTAGGCTTGAATGATGAGTAGAAGAGGAGTTTGACATCTAGACAGTTATAAGAAGTTGCTTTGTATTGGTGGAATAATGCGACTGTAGGAATTCCAAAGGAAAATGTGACTTGGGTTGAATTTAGAAGAAGATTTGAAGAAAAGATTTTGTCCGAGATAGCCAAGTCAACTTTACTCAAAATTTTTACTGAATTGGAGCAGGGAGAGATGTCTGTACTGGAGTATGCCACTATGTTTGATAAGTTCGCCAGATATGGATATGCTACTATTGAAACTGTGATAAAAAGGAATGAGAATTTCATTCATGGATTGAAACTAGAGCTTTCTAGGGAAACTATGCCGCATCTCAAAGATCCATGCGGTGTGGTGGTAGAGATGGTATTAAGGAACGAGGAAATGATTTCGACATTTGGAAGTGACAAAACTGTGGAGCCTCAAGGTTTTCAAGGCAAGAAAATGAAGTTCCTTAATAAGAAGGGAGCTCAAAAGGGTGGAGCTGCCAAGAAAGGGAAGGCTAATATTGTTTGCCATAAGTGTGACAAGAAAGGGCACTTTGCTAATGAGTGTCTGGTAATGGAAAGAAGATTATGGGAAAGAAGGGTGTGAAGTGTTACAATTGCAACCAAATGAGGCATTACCAGATTGAATGACCGGCCAAAGCTGACAAAGGGAAGTTTTCACTCTGGAATCATCAGCTTCTGGACCGACTACAAAAGAGAAAGGAAAGTCTGTGATGAGAGGATTCTTTTAAATAATGGCATACCTGTTAAAGTATTATTTGATACTAGCGCATCACATTTTTTTATCTCGCAATGTTGGTAGATAAGTTAAATCTAGAACCATCATAACTTATTACTTCCTTAAGGGTTGTGAATTCGATAGTAGGTTATCCAACTCTTGGGATGGGATGTGACTTTAGAATTTGAGCTATAGGTCATGCATTTACCCGCAATTTGCATGAGTTTGTTTTTGTGGGTTTTGGGATTATTCTGGGTATGGATTGGATAAGCAGATATGATGCTAGGATATTTGGCCAGGATAGAAAGATATTACTGAAACATTCTAATAGCCGTGATCGAATTATACACTCAATAGAAAATTCGAGTGTAGATGTATGTGCTTTATTGAGTGCAAAGGAAGTGGATGTTAAGGTGAATTGGGTTTTCACTGTAAGAGAGTATGTGGATGTTTTTGAGTTTCGAATAGATCTTGTACCTGGAGCTGAACCCATAAATAGGCCGCCTAGTAGAATGACACCTGCTAAGATTAAAGAGTTAAAGGTGCAGTTAGTGGACTTAGAAGGAAAGAGATTTATTAGACGAAGTAGTTTTCCTTTGGGAGCAACCATGGTGTTAGTGAAGAAACCGAATGGATCGTTAAGGATGTGTATTCATTATCGTAAGTTAAATGAGAAGACGATAAAGCATTGGTATCCTTTGCCGAGAATAAATGATTCGTTTGATCAGTTGAGTGGAGCCAAGATATTTTCCCAATTGGATTTAGCAACCGGGTTCCATCAATTGAGGGTGGAGGAAGACAACCTTCCATTAACAGCGTTTCGAACAAGATATAGTTCGTACGATTGGTTAGTCATGCCTTTTGGATAACCAATGCACCTGCTTTCTTTGTGGATTTGATGAACCAAATCTTCCTAGAGCATTTGGATAGATTCGTGTTAGTGTTTATAGATGAAATTATGATATATTCTAAGAATGAACGAGATCATGAGATTCATCTTAGAATAGTGCTAGAGACATTAAGGCAACATCAACTAAAAGCGAAGTTTAAAAATGTAATATTTGGAAGAAAGAAGTGAAATTCCTTGGTCATGTAGTTTCAAAGAATGAGTGATCAGTGGATCCGGTTAAGACTGAAGCTACTAATAATTGGAAAAGACCCGAGACCATGACCGAGATAAGAAGTTTTCTGGGGTTAGTTGGCTATTATCGGAGATTCATCAAGGATTTCTCTCGTATAGTGGCACCTATGACTAAATAAACAAGGAAGGATGTAAAGTATGTTTATACCAATAAATGTGAAGAAGCCTTCTTAAAGCTAAATTTTTTATTGACAAATGCATCTGTATTAGTTGCTCTAGAAGGAAATCAAGATTTCGAGGTATATACTGATGCATATAGGACAGGGTTAGGAGCCGTGTTAATGCAAAAAGGAAAGGTGATTGTCTTCTATTCTTGACAACTTCGACCACATGAAGTTAGGTATCCGACTCATGATTTAGAGTTGGCGGTGGTGATCTTTTCTTTGAAAGTATGAAGACATTATCTTTTGGGAGAACGATTCGAGTTATTTATGGATCATAAGTCTTTGAAGTATTTGTTCTTTCAAAAGGAGTTGAATATGAGACAACAAAGATGGTTAGAGTTTCTGGTAGCTTATGAGTTATATATTGGGTATACGCCAGGGAAAGGTAATAAAGTTGTGGATGCACTTAGTAGGAAACATCAAAGTCTAGTGTTAGCTATGTTAATAGAATGGAAATATTTAGATGCATTGACTACTTATGGTGTATGGTTAAGGTGATGGCTATTTCTAATCGGAACACAACAATGCTGTTATGTTTGGAAGTTCAATCGATAATGATTAAAAGAATTGCTTCTAAGCAGAGAGATGATCCGTTACTTGCTGAATGGATTATAAGACTTGAGGATGGAACTAAGATTGATGATTTAAAAGATTTTAGTCTTGACCAAAACAGATGGTTGAGAAAGAAAGGACGGTTGTGTGTTTCAGATGTTTTCCACCTAAGGAAGGAAACACTTAGGGAGTGTCATCGATCGAAGTTTACAATTCATCCTGGAGGAACTAAAATATATCAAGATATAAAGAGGAGTTTTGTCTGGGAAGGAATGAAAAGAGATGTAGGATTATGGGCGAAACAATGTTTGAATTGCCAACAAGTAAAAGCCGAGCATCATAAACCAAGCGGATTGCTTCAACCTTTAGAAGCGCCACTTTGGAAATGAGATTCTATATCCATGGATTTTATTGATGGGTTGCCAAGATCGAATAGAGGAAATGAAAGCATTTGGGTCATGGTGGATAAACTGACCAAGAGTGCACACTTTATTCCCGTTAAATCGACAAGGATGGCACCTACTCTGGCAAAGTTGTCAAAGAAGAATATTGTAAGACTGCATGAGATTCCTAGTAGTATAGTCAGTGATAGAGATACTTTGTTCACTAGTGATATCTAGAAGACTTTGCAAGAAGTGTTAGGTACCGAGCTGAAGATGAGTACCGCTTACCATCCACAAACAGATAGGCAAACAGAAAGAGAAATGTTCTTGAAGATTTGTTAAGGGCTTGTGTACTAGACTTTGGAGGGTCATGGGAAGACCATTTGCACTTATGGGAAAACCATTTGCACTTAATCGGGTTTTCCTATAATAATAGTTATCAAACTAGTATAAGAATGGCGCCTTTTGAAGCTCTTTACGGAAGTCCATGCAAATCACCAACACGTTGGCTAGGGACCGAAGACCGATTGATTCCGGGCCCAGATATGGTGAGAGAAGATATAGAAAAGTTGAGTTGATTCGAGACAGGATGAAGGAAGCTCAGTCTAGGCAGAAAAGTTACACAGATAAGAGGCGTAAGGATTTAAAATTATCCGTTAGAGACTATGTTTCTATTAAAGTATCACCGATGAAGGGTGTGGTACGGTTGGGAAAGTCGAGGAAATTGGCATCGAGATATATTGATCTGCTTTCTATCATAGAAAGGATCGAAAAAATCGCATACCAGATAGATTTACTGAATAATTTGGCAGGAGTCCATAACGTTTTTCATGTTTTTCATCTTAGAAAGTGTGTACATGATCCATAGACTACTATTGGGCCATCTATTTTGGAAGATTTAGTAGTGGAATCAGATATGACTTTTGTTAGACAACCAGTTTGTGTTGTAGCAAGAGATGAGAAGAAATTAAGAAACAAGATCGTCAAGTTAGTGAAAGTCCAATAGAGTCACAATGAGAAAGACTATACTTGGAAGAAAAAAGACAGGATTAAAGATACTTATCCTGAGTTGTTTTGATGGTATGTTCTATATCTGTCATATAGACTTGTTGTTAGTAAGATATATTAGTATTGTTATTATGTGTTTGTCACACATGGTTGCATGAATGTTATGCTTGTTGTTTTCCTTATCGTAATTTCGAGGATGAAATTCTTTAAGGGGGAGCCTATAACACCCTAAATTTTTGTTTAACATTATTCAGGGAGTTTAATTAGATAAATTAAGTAGAATAATGTGAGATGATAAGGAGGATGAGATTTGTAAACTAATTTGGGTTGGGTCTTAACTAATCAATTAACAAGATTGTTTTAAACATAGAATAGAATGGGACTAATGAGAGGGACAAAATGAGAATAATTGCTTAATTCAATTCCTAAACCCTTCCTCTCTCATTCATTCTCATTTCATTTTCCAAAATCAAAACATAACCTAAAGGAGGCCGACCATTACCTAGAGACGAAAAGAAGAGAAAATCTACAGAACTCAAAGAGGAAAGCTTAGGGTAATTAATCTACATCAAATATCAGTCTCTCTTATCTGATCTAAGATGAATAATAGGTAATCATCTCAATTGTTTATTTTTGCTTTTAGATTTAGGATTGATTTCCGAACTGGATATGATATTATTTCATGCTTAGATTGATAATATCATTATTTGATTGAATGACGGTGTGTTGGAATTTTATGGAATTTTTCTAATGGGTTTTAAAGCCAAAAACCTAATTTTTGATCTCTTATTGACTTGAAATTTGAATATGCTATGGAAAACATGTTTTGGAGATGAGTTCTCAATTTGATAATTTTCCAAGTTCATATGAATATTTTATGAATTTCCTAAGAGGAAAAATGTGTATATTTTCGAATTTTTAATTATTAAAGATAATTAAATTAATACTTTAATCCCAAAAAAATTTTATATGGAAGAAGAAGGTAATTCAGATTTTTAGTGATTTTTGGGGATTTTTCCCTAATTGTTATGATTTTCTATAAATGTTTATAATTAATATAAGTTAATGATATTAATTATAAGGGTTTTGCAAAGTTATTTGAGAAGGTAGCACATGACCTACCAGAATTTTAGTAAAGAATATGAAAAGTATTTTATAATATAATGAAAATTTGACATAAGGCAAGAGTTAGTAGAAAGTTTTAACTTTAAAAGGAAGAAAAATCAGTTTTTAAGTTATTTACAGAAATTTCATCAACATTATAACTTAGTATCGATACCCTTATTTTCATAGAAGCTTGACAACTATAAAGGTTGATACATGTGATAGCTACTGGATAACTATGTGTTGTATCTGCTTGCATAGGAACTCGATACCATATGTTTTTAGGGGTTCGAAACCTCATGTATTGTAGAGGCTCGACAACCCCATGGTTTAGAGACTCAGCAACTTATTTCTTTTTTTACTATAAAAAACTTGACATCCTTAAGTTATTTAGAGGCTCGGTAGCTCATGTTTTTAAGAACTCAACACCACTTGTCATATAGTGACTCGATAGCTTCCATATAGCTACTCGACAACTATATTTTTAGCGGCTTGATAGTTGTATGTTTTACAAATCTAATAACTATGTTTTAGCGACTCGATAGCCGTATGTTTTACAAACTTGATAGTTATGTTTTAGAGGCTCGATAGCCTGTGTTTTCTAGATACTTGACATATATATTTTAGCGGCTATACATTACAAACTTGAAAGCTATGTTTTAGAGGCTCGATAGCCCATGTTTTCTAAATATTCGACATCCTTATTTTGATAGCAAATATTTTAAAGCTATAAAAAATGATAGTACTTTGGTACAAGATTTTGGCTAAGTATTGGGTTATGTTTTCCTTGTTAAGAATGATTTCGAGTAGTTTATCAATTCTAAAGATAAATGTTTTCAAGGAAATGAAATAGTATTTTAGCCTAATTTTACATGAATTTTGCCAAAAGAAAATATTACTTAAACTTAAATAATTTTGTTATGTATATGACTATTGATGATCATATTTTGATGAATGATATTTTATGTTCTTGTTATCGTTTGATTAGTTAAATTTACAAATTTTATCATTGTTATACTCACATTTTCATTACCCAACATTGCACCTTGGGATTTAGGAACAAAATTATTAGTTTGGTTGTTTTAGTAGTGAGTATGGTCAGACTAAACTTCTGAGTAAGTAGAATTGCATTCAGTAGATTAGATAGATCAATTGTGTCAAGATGCCTTGAACTGATCAAAACTAGATAAGATATAACTCATGGATCTAAAACTAGATAAGATTTCGAAGAGACTAGTGTAGGGTCACACCCTATGCTTTAGCCGGAAGTCCCCGGTTGGTAAAGGTCCACAATTCCAATGCATATGGCTTTTTCAGTAGTGAGACTAAAAGATGTCTAAGCACAGAAAGAAACTCATAGCTCTGTATGCTCAATGTATTATATAAGTTGTTTTCCTCCTAACTGTATTTGGAGATTTTGGGATATCTGGTTATGTTTTGGCCTGAGTTAATCTGATGTGTTATTGTTGCCCTGTAGAAACTAATAGGTTCATAGGGACCCCAGGAAAACAATGATTTGAGATAGATAGTCAATTTCATGGGGCGGTTAAACTTTGGGAATGCATAACCCTTTAATGACAGACTAGTCATATCTACCCATATTGCATGCATATGATCATATCACGTTTTATTTTAACCATTGTAGTTGCGGTGCATGTTTATGTTAAAATTGACATATTTTGATAAGATATTAGTGAGGGGAAAACCTATTTCGTTCTGTGGCATGGTCTCACTGCATATCTGTTTTAGGTTCGGGATGGTATATTATTATTCAAACTAGATTTTTTTTGACCTGAAGTTTCTGTTTTTTCCCTTAAACTCTCGGGTACTAATTTGAGTAGATCGAAAATAGGTTTTCAGGTTAGACGAATAAGCTTCCGGAGACATGCAAAAGGCAAGCTAATATTAGGAGTTTATTTCCACCGTGTTGTTTGAAGTTTATACATTGTTTGAATGGATGTAAAGGCAGAGTTTATAACTGTTAAGTAGTTAGACTCTGATCATCTAAGAGGGCATCTGCATATGTCACTCTTGGAATATATTTGTATTTATTATAGTTTCTCTGAACGTGGAATCGATGGGATTATGTAATGAATGCAAAAGGAATGAAAGGTGTTTTGAAAATTTCCATATTCATGTGCTCTTGATGTTATAGATACAATTAACCGATATCATTTTGTTACCGGGAAATAACACTATGGATGACTGCGGCATTTATATCGCTTATTTTCGAGCCTCAAATTGAGGGATGTCACACTTCGCTTCACACTTGATAGGGTCATCACATTCTTTGGTCGTGAAATGCCCTGAACTATCTCATAAACCTATTCACTAACTCGGCTATGTTCTTATGGACCCATTCTACAGCTATCTGAACTACATCTCTTTTAAATCTGTTAGATATAATGTGAGTCTCCTCTTTAGAGGTAACCGACACCTCTATATATTAGATGTATCTCATTAGATAAACTGTTGCACCTGTCTTCCCATTGTACGTTTCCAACGTCAGAAACTTGAAATTAGGAGGATTCCTCGCATGCCAGAAGTTAGGGATAAATAGATTCCTATTTACGTCCTCTAAGCTCTGGTTTGCGACTTCACCCCTCACTATTCTTCTGCCAACTCGGCTATTCGGTTGTTTCCGTCTAATGGAGGTCTTTGATCAATAGTGTAACACCCTTAATTTTAAGTAGCATTATTCAGGAGATTTAATTAGATAAATTAAATAGAATAATATAGAGATTAGTGTGATAAGGGAATTGAGATTTGAAAACTAATTAGGGTCGTGCCTTAACTAAATGGATTTATAAACATGATTTATAAGTTAAATACCTAAGAGAATAAGGTAAGGGTAATATGGGAATAGCCGAACCCCATAATCCTTAAACCTCTTACCTCATTCTCATTCACATTTTCATAAACCAAAAATAAAAAAAAGGAGAAACAAGGCTGGCCATAACCCTAGGAGAAGATGAGCTCAAAAATCAATTAGAGGCTAAGATTCAAGCTAGGAAGATTAAAGTGAAGAACAAATCTCAAGTTCATTATCCAAATAAGGTGAATAATGATCTAAACCATCTCATATAAGTCTTCTTGAATATTTTAATTTGGGTTTATGGTTTAAAACCATTTGGTTGGATGAATAATGATATGCTTTGATTTGTACGCCATGTTATAATTTAAACAAGGATTTTATGGGATAATATAATTCGATTTTAAGGTTAAAATCGTGCAAATTGATTTCTGAATGCCATGATGTTTTGAATATGTTATGTAAAACATTATTTTGGAGATGGGTTTAAATTCTTATAATATTCCAAGCTATAGATAATTTATTATCAATTTTGAATGGACGAAATAGTTAATTTTGGGTTTAAATTATTTAAGGCGATCAAGTATTATTTTTGGGCCTAAAATTTATATTTGTTAGAAAACATATTAAAAGTGAATAATTTTGATTTTTATGGATTTTTCTTAAGTTTTTTACTGTGGTTTTTAAATTATTTATGTTAGGGGATTTAAATGTTTTAATTGTTCTGTTAAGGAGAAGGGCTTATTTGTTAAAACATTTTCAATTGCTAATTGTTGAATTCAGCAGCTTTTAGAAAAGAATTTTTATAAAGAATTGGCAACCAACCATATTTTGACAAATTAAGCAAGTTAGGTAAAATGAAATTACTTTGAAAGGAAAAAATTAGTTTGGTTTCAAATTATAACTTAACCACTTCAATTTGCTTGCTTCCATCACCATACTTCCGCTAATGACCTTTCGCACCCATTCGAAACCAATGCACATGGTATCAAGCTATTGATAATAGTGTAATGGAGAAAGGCTGAAAGGACTTTGTCAAAGGCATGCTTTTGAAGGGGTTGAAGACATTCTTATAAGCTTTCAAATCCATTACTTGCCTTTGTTTTTAAAAGATGCTTTCGAAGGGGTTGAAGCTACTTTTATTAGTTTTCGAATCAATTCAACTTGCCTTTGTTTTTAAAGAAGCTTTCGAAAGAGTTGCTGCATTTTGAACTCATTCAATACCTAGCTGCCGCATTCATCCTTTCGAATCAGTAAGAGGCCGCTTTTCTTTATAGTATTCGGAAGCTTTCGTCGTTTTAAATTTTAAAGCCGCTTCCTCAATTCTTTCGAAAGGGTTGTTTTAGTCACTTTTTATAAGAGTTTCGGAGGCAATGGTTCCGAAAGGTTGGTTTCAAAGCTATCCTCTTCCCCAATTCTTTTATTTAAAGATCAAGGCTCTCAAAAGGTTTTCTCTTTGACCCAATAGTTATATTTAATGTTAAACCCAATGATTTCGAAAGAGATACTTTCAAATGGTTTCGAAGCTATGCTTTCGTAAATTCTTACTTGAACTAAATGCCTTCGAAAGGTATGTTTTTCAGTGTTTCGAAAGGAAGGTTTCAATGCTTTCGAAATGTATATTTTTCAGTGTTTCGAAAGGTATATTTTTCAGTGTTTCGAAAGGTATGGTTCTAAGTATTTGAAAGATATGTTAGATGGTTTCGAAGAGAACATATAAGGTTTTAAATAATGATACAAAGGATATAGTCAAAAGCCTTAGTTTTCAAATTGAGACCCCAATCTCCTTTTTTAAAGTAAATACATGGCAATATGAAAGAGTTTTGAGATGGCATTTATCTACGGAATTTTAGAGGAAGCTATCCTTGATAAAGATAGTGGGTTAAGGGTATTAACCATATTTTTCATAGAAAACGATTACAAGGAATTTAATCATGTTTTTTTATATTGTTATGTTTTGATCAGTTATTATGTATGCTTCTGTAATCATATTCACTTCATAATTAACCCATAACTGCATTTTGGGGCGTTAAGGGCAGAATAACAGGCTAGGTTGACCTAGTAGTGAATATACATTGAATTTACTCTTGTGTGAGTAGAATTGCATCCAAGAAGTCAGGTGGACCAGAATATAGGATGCCCAAAGCTAATCAAAGATCATTGGTTTAGACAGGTTCTTAGTAAGCCCATGAAAACTATGTATGGAAATTGTTATTGGCAGGGGCCAATAGGTTCTTAGTGATCTCATGAAATCTGTGTTCAGAATAGGTTATTGATAGAGATCAATAGGTTCATAGTCAGTCCATGAAAACTATGACATGAGAGATGTTATTGGAGAATCCAATAGGTTCATGGTAAGCCCAAGAAAACTATGATTGGATAAAGTTGTTGGTAGATACCAATAGGTTCTTAGTGATCCCACAAAAACTATGAAATCAGACAGATAGTCCATAAGCCTGGAACAGGTTATTAGTCAGCCCATGAAAACTAATAGGTTAATATTGACCCTAGAAACTATAACTTGAGATAGATAGTCGGGTAATGGGGATGGGAAATCAAAAGCACAATGCTTGTTTACATATCATCTTGATACATTTTATTATATTATGTCTTAACCATTGTGGATGCAGGTGCATAGTATATAGTTATTGTAAATTGGGTTGAGATACTAGTGAGGGGAAAACCCGTTTCTCTAAGCGGCATGGTCTCACTAGACATCTATATGGTTCGAGATGGTAGGTTATTATTCACACCAGACTTTTTTGTCTTACTCAAATTTTATGTTTTCCCCTTAAACTCTCGGGTTCTCAATTAATTTTGAGTAGTTTGAGAGTTAAGGTTTTCAAGTTCTCCTTTAGACGAATAAGCTTCTAGAGACGTGCATGAGGTTGGCTAGCTATTAGGATTTCTTTATGTTTGATTCTGCTATGTTATTGGATGCAATGGCAAAGTTGTTTAGTGCCTATATTTAGAATCTTATCAACCAAGGGGCATCTTCATATGCCGCTCTTGGCGTATTTGTAATAAATTGTAATTTCTTCGAACGAGGCTTATGTATGGGATTATGTAATGAATCTAAAATGCTATCTGTAATGAAATGAGAAATTTGTTTTAAATTGACTTTAATTTTTTTTATTCACGTGTTTCTAGTATATCAATGTATCTAACATTACCGCATTTGGTCACCAAGAATTAATAACTATGGACCACTGCAGCATCCATAGCGGTTAGTTTTGGGCCTCCAAATGGGGATGTTATAAGTTGGTATTTGAGCATAGGTTTATGTAAATTTAAAAGAAATTTGAACCTAAAAGATTTTCAAAACATAATCCAATGAATGAGAAAATGAGACCGAGGTTTGGGTTAACGCTATAGTAACATACTTGCATTTGTTATATGTATATCTATAAGTACGTATTCCCCTCTCTCTTAGACCATTCTTCTGTATCTTACTACGGCTCGTATATAAATTTTCAAGAAAGGAAGATATGGAGGCAGGAAACGGAAGAGGAAATCAAGGTGGAGGAAGCACCATAACTAATGGAAATGCTCGACCCAATACTAGAAGGAATCCGAGTCGATAGGCAAATGCTAATCCAAATGCAAATGCAAATGCTGATGTTGGAACCCTGCCAGTAGATATGGGGATAATGAATCAGTTCTTTGTCAATCTGATGCAAGCTGGAGCAGCTGCAGGAGTAGCTGGGGGAAATGCTGTGAATGGTGGAGGAGATAATTCTGTGGCCCCAGTTGGCAATAACTATGCCAAGCTGAGCAAGGATTATATCGGTCTTGGTGGGAAGCCGTTTTTGGGAACAAAGGATAACGTTGAAGTAGAAAACTGGTTATTTAATTGCGAAAGAATATTGGCTGACTTGGGATTAGATGATGAGCTGAAGAGGAGACTTGCTTCATGACAGTTGCAGGGAACAACAGTTTATTGGCGGAATAGTGTTACAATGGGGGTTCCTAAGGAAGAGTTTTCCTGGACAGAGTTTCGAAGGAGATTCGAAGAGAGGTTCTTGTCTGAAGTTGCCAAGTTAGTGCTACTGAGAAAGTCCATGGACTTAGTGTAGGGTGAAATGTCGATGATTGAGTATGCTATGAAGTTTGATGAGTTGTCCAGATAGGGATATGCGACCATTGACACTGTCATTAAAAGAAACGAGAAGTTCATTCGAGGGTTAAGACCCGAGATTGCTATGGCGACTATGCCACATCTCCGGGATCCAAGTACAGTTGTAGTGGAGATGGCAATCTGGAATGAAGAGACACTTTCTACTTATTGGAAGGAAAAGCAGGTTAGAACTAGGATTCTCAGGGCAAGAAGAGGAAATTCTTTAAAAAGAAAGGAACTCGAAAAGGAGGAGCTGCCAAGAAGAAAAAGATGATCTGGTTTGTTTTAAGTGTGATAAGAAGGGACATTATTCTCATGAATGTCGAACTGGAAAAGGGAAAAGGGTTGCGTATAAGAAAGGAGTGAAGTGCTTCAACTATGGCCAGATTGGACACTACAAGAATCAGTGTCCATAGCCAATCAGAGCGGACAAGCGAAAGGTTTTTGCTTTGGAACCATCTTTTTCTAGATCAACTGCTACTGAGAAGGGAAATACTGTGATGGAATGTACGCTTTTGATTCATAGTATACCATTTAGGGTACTATTTGATACCGGTGCATTGCATTTATTTATATCTCAGTATTTGGGGGATAAGTTATGTTTAGAACCCTCATACCTTGTTACTTCCTTAAGGGTTACAAATCTGATATGGGGGTATGCAACTCTTGGATGAGATGCGACCAGTTAGAACTTGATTTGTTAGGTCATAAATTTTCATGCGGTTTGTATGGTTTTTATTTTGTAAGCTTCGGGGTCATTTTGGGTATGGATTTGTTAAATAGATATGATGCCATGATATTTTGCCAAGATAGGGAAATATCGCTAAGACATCCTGATAGTCATAACTGAATTATATACTCGATGGAGAAGTCAGACTCAAGTGCTTATGCTTTGCTAAATGCTATGGAAGTAGAAAAAGCGTCGAATCAGGTTTTGATAGAAAAGTGTTTGCAGATGTTTTTGAGTCGGTCATAGGACTACCACCAAAACGAATCATTGAGTTTCAGATAGATCTTGTGCCAGGAGCAGAACCTATAGGTAGACCACCTAGCAAGATTACACCTACCGAGATGAAACAATTGAAGGTGCAGCTAGTGGATTTAGAAGGAAATTTTTTTATTAGACCAAGCAGTTCACCTTAGGGAGCGACCGCGGTGTTTGTGAAGAAACCAGATGGGTCGTTAAGGATGTGTATCGACTATCGTAAGTTGAACGAGAAGTCGATCAATAATAAGTATGCTTTGCCGAGAATCAATGATTTATTTAATCAATTGAGCGGAGCAAGAGTATTTTCCCAATTGAATTTGGTGACAGGATTGCATCATCTAAGAGTGGCAATGGACAGTATTCCGCTGACGGTGTTTCGAACTAAGTATGGATCGTATGAGTGGTTAGTGATGCCATTTGGGTTAACGAATGCACCAGCTTTCTTCGTGGATTTGATGAACCAAGTTTTTTGAGAGCACTTGGATAGGTTCGTATTGGTATTCATAGATGACATTTTAATATACTCTAAGGATGAAAGAGAGCATGAAGTTTATCTTAGAGTAGTACTTGAGACGCTGAGGCAGCATCAACTGAAAGCGAAGTTTTCAAAGTGTCATTTCTAGAAGAAAGAAGTAAGGTTTCTTGGTCATGTGGATTCAGAGAAGAGTTTGTCAATTGATCCAGATAAGATCGAGGCTATTAACAACTGGAAGAGACCAGGGACGGTGATTGAGATCAGAAGTTTTCTTGGACTCGTTGGCTATTACCGGAGATTCATTAAGGATTTCTCATGGATGGCAGCACCTTTGACTAAGCTAACTAGGAAGGTCGTGAAGTTTATCTGGTCAGACAAATGTGAGGAAGCATTCCTTAAGTTAAAGCATTTGTTGACCAACGTACCTATGTTAGTAGTTCCAGACGGGAATCAAGGATTAGTAGTGTATACTGATGCATGTTGAATTAGATTAGGGGCTATGTTGATGTAGGTAGGCAAAGTTATTGCCTACGCTTCACGATGCTTAGACCGCATGAAGTGAGATATCTTACACATGACCTAGAGTTGGCAGTGGTGATCCTCGCACTGAAAGAATGGAGACATTTTCTCTTAGGGGAGAGATTTGAGTTATACACAGATCATAAGTCCTTAAATTATTTATTCTCTTGGAAGGAGTTGAATATGAGGCAGCAGAGGTGGCTGGAGTTTTTAGTAGTTTACGATTTTGGTATAGAGTATACACTTGGAAAAGAAAATAAAGTAGTGGATTCTCTTGGTAGAAAACATCAGAATGTGGTGTTAGCTATGTTAACAGAATGGAAGGACCTAGAGGCTTTGACTACTTGTAGTGTGTAGTTGAGATCTACTGGTAGTTCTAGTCAAAGCACTGCCATGTTATCTTTCTTGGAAGTTCGACTAGTTCTGATCGAAAGGATTTCTTCTAAGCAAAAAGAGGATCCATTGTTATTCGAGATGATTAAAAGGGTTGAGGTTGGATCGGAGATTGATGATCTAAAAGATTTAAATCTTGACCAGAGGGGATGGTTGAGAAAGAAGGGATGATTGTGTGTTCCGAATGTTGGGGACTTAAGAAAAGAAGTTCTTAGGGAATGTCATCGATCAAAATTTACGATTCATCCTAGGGAAACCAAGATGTATCAAGACATGAAAATGAGTTTCTAATGGGAAGGTATGAAGAAGGATGTTGGGTTATGGGTAAAGCAGTGTGTGAACAGTCAACAAGTGAAAGCCGAACATCAGAAGCCGAGTGGGTTGCTTCAACCTTTGGAGATGCCAGTTTAGAAATGGTATTCAATATATACATGGATTTTATAGACGGGTCGCCAAGGTCGAATCGAGGAAATGAAAGTATATGGGTCTTAGTGGATAGGTTGACTAAGAGTGCCCATTTTATCCCAGTTAAGTCAACCAAGACGACATCTGTTTTAGCTAAGTTGTTTATGAAGGACATAGTTAGTCTACATGGGATTCCTAGTAGTATAGTAAGTGATAAAGATACTTTGTTTACTAGCAAGTTCTAGAAGAGTCTTTAGGATGTGTTAGGTACCAAGCTCAAGATGAGTACTGCTTATCACCCTTAACAGAGAGAGTCAACAAGGTACTCGAGGATTTGTTAAGAGCTTGTGTACTAGATTTTGGTGGATCAAGGGAAGATTACCTACACTTAGTTGAGTTTTCCAATAATAACAGTTATCAGACTTGTATACTAATGATGCCTTTTGAAGCTTTGAATGGAAGGCCATGCAAGTCACCAGCATGTTGGTTGGAAACTGGAGACAGATTGGTCTTAGGTCCAGATCTGGTAAGAGAGGCAATATAGAAGATTGAATTAATCCGAGGTAGAATGAAGGAAGCTTAGTATAGACAAAAAAGTTACACAGATAAGAGGTGTAAGGATCTAGAGTTCTTAGTTGGAGATAGGGTTTTCATTAAAGTATCACCGATGAATGGTGTGGTACAATTTGGAAAGTCAGGGAAACTGGCATCGAGATATGTTGGACCGTTCCCAGTTATAGAGAGGATCGAAAAGCTCGCATACAGAGTAGAGTTGCCGAGCAGTTTGGCAGGTGTCCATAATGTGTTTCACGTGTCTCATCTTTGTAAGTATATGCATGATCCAGAGACTATTATTGCTCCAACTGCATTGAAAGACTTAATAGTAGCACCGAATTTGACCTTGGTTAGGTTTTTAGAAATGCAAATGCAAAAGAACTAGAAAATGAGAGATGCACACCATCAAAATGCAAACAAAAAACACACAAAAAACACACAACAATTTTTTTTGAGACCAAAAGAAAATGAATTTAAAAAATGAAAAAAAAAGATTGAAATTCAAATTTATTATCACCAAGTTGAAGTTCAAACTTATCATTGAAAACTTCTTCAAAATTATCGATTTCAAAATCAAAATGGTGATGTAAATCTTCCCCTTCAGAATTCGATAACTCGTTTTCGAAAAGTCCACAGAATTCGTGTTCATTAAATTCGTCTTCCTTTATTGGATTATTAACAACTTCATTGCGTATCTCAAGTTCGAAATCCAAAGTTATTATATTCAAATTTTCGAAGTCGAGAAAAGGAAGATCGAATTTTAAATTTGGTTCCACACCCTCAAAAGAATTAAAATCCAACTTAATTACCGTGTTTTCAACAACTTCATTAAGGTTATTATTTTCAATTTCAAAAGTTGTTATTTGAAAATCTTCGATTTGGGTAAAAGATGGATTATTACTTAACTCGTCACACGTTGGGATTTGGTTTTGTTGTTCACGTTGTTTTATATAAGTTTCAAACAACGAATCCGTGTGATCATCGTAAATTTCGTTCATTTGTTCTACAAAATCCAATTTGTAGTTATTAACTTGAGAATTTTCGATTTGGATTTGTTGAGAACAAAAAATTTCACTCGTATCGTAGTCAAGATTATTACCATTGCCAAAATTATTTGAAAAGTGGATCACATTTCCGTTTTGATTTTTAAATTCATTTTGGGGTTCGAAATTGAATTGGCATGGGTTATACTCGAAATCATTTGAATTTTGAAGTGAATTCAAATTTTGATTATTTTGAAAACTTTGATTTGAATCATTGCCCAAATATGAATTACACAAATCATTTATCATTTGATTTTGTTGTGTAGAGATTTCAAGTAAAGACGAAATGCTCTTTTCAAGATTTGTGGGTTGGTCATCATTTTAAAAATTTTGTGGTTCAAAATTTGAATCATTTAAGCAATAATTGTTAAAATATCCATACGAATTTGGAGTGAAATCATATGGATTATATTGATTTTCACAACTATTGTAAAATTCAAATGAGTGGGGAAACTCGGACATTTTCAAGAAGGTTTTGTTTTTTATAAAGGAAAAATATTTACAAATAAAATTTATTTTTCAAAAGGGAAATTGATTTTTTTTTGTTTTTCAATTTTTTCTTTTTTTTGAGAAGGTTTTAAATATTTTTTTTTTGAGAAAAGCTTTGATTTATTTCCTAGGCTAAAAACTAAGTAAGAGAGACTAAGGGAAGAGGGTTACATGAAACATAAGGGGTACTTATACATGTGTTAAACCCTAATTCATATATTTAGGGAATGCCCAAAATACCCTTTTAGGAAGTGTGGAGGCCAAGTAATCATTAGCTTCAAATAATCCTCATTTAAGTGTACATGAAGCCATTAATTCCATAAGCATGTGCATTAGCTTCTAATTTGTACATTAAGGTAGGTGGGTAGGTGGGGTCCTCCATTATCTTCACTTTGAATTATTTCCATCTTCATTTATTCTCTTCACACTTGTGCATGCATATATCATCATGTAACCACTTGTAAAATTCACCAAATTTCCTATAAAACAACATAGAAAATTCCAAGTAAATTTTCACAATTTAATAAATGCATAAAAATGACCATTTTGCCCCTATATGAAGATGAATATGTGATAATTTCAAATAATTTGAATTTTGGTTTAAACAAGTTAAAATACCGAATATGATCATTTATTTAATTTAAATAGATTAAATATGGTGGTAAAAATATGCACATTTACGTGCACATCATAAGGCAACCAGCTCAGGTTCTAGTGATATATGAGATGAGGTAAAGAAACAAGACAGTCAAGTTGGTGAAACTTTAGTGGAGCGACAATGAGAAGGACTGTACTGAGGACACAGAAGACATGATTAGAGATACTTATCCTGATTTTCTTTAAGGGTATGTTCTATCTTTACTTTATCTAGACTATTTCCTAGTTAGGTAGGCTAGTATGGTAGTTAGGAGATGTTACAGATGATTGCTATGGCTAATATTTAGTCTTTGCTGAATTCTGAGGAAAAAACTATTTAAGGAAGGGAGCATGTAACACCCCTAATTTTAAATAGCATTATTCAGGAGATTTAATTAGATAAATTAAATAGAATAATGTTGAGATTAGAGTGATAAGGGAATTGAGATTTGAAAACTAATTAGGGTCGTGCCTTAACTAAATGAATTTATAAAAATGGTTTATAAGTTAAATACCTAAGAAATAAAGCAAGGTTAATATGGGAATAGCCTACCCCATAACCCCTAAACCCCTTAACTCATTCTTATTCACATTTTCATAAACCAAAAACAGAAACAAACGAGAAACAAATCTCAAGTTCCTAATCCAAACAGGGTGAATAATGATTTAAACCATCTCATACAGGTCTTCTTGAATGTTTCAATTTGGGTTTTAGGTTTAAATCCATTTGGTTGGATGAATGATGATATGCTTTGGTTTATATACCATGTTATAATTTCAACAAGGATTTTATGGGATAATATAATTTGATTTTAAGGTTAAAATCATGCAAATTGATTTCCGAATACCATGATGTTTGAATATGTTATGTAAAACATTATTTTGGAGAAAATTTTAAATTCTCATAATATTCCAAGCTATGCATAATTTATTATGATTTTTTAATGAAAGAAATAGTTAATTTTGGATTTAAATTATTTAAGGCAATCAAGTACTATTTTCGGGTCTAAAATTTATATATGTTAGAAAACATATTAAAAGTGAATAATTGTGATTTTTGGGGTTTTTTCCTAAGTGTTTTTACTATGGTTTTTAAATTATTTAAGTTAGGGGATTAAATGTATTAGTTTTCTTGTTAAGGAGAAGGAATTATTTGCTAAAACATTTTCAATTGTTAATTGTTGAATTCGGCAGCTTTAAGAAAAAATATTTTATAAAGAATTGGCAACCAATTATATTTTGACAAATTAGGCAAGTTAGGTAAAAAGAAATTACTTTGAAAGACAAAAATCATACTGTAGGGGAACTCCAACGCATACTCCTCTGGCTGCGTGCTTGCATTTTGATCCGCACTTCTGCCCTCATTTTAACCCCCATTCCTATGGGGAAACTCTGGAACATACTCCTCCAGTCGTTGTGTATTTGCATTCTGACTTGCGCTTCTGGCTCCAACATCATTCGTCCTCTGTATCCTAGCTTGCCCTAAGCCCGAACCAATATTGGTCCTAAGTAAATTCCTCTCGATACCGACCTGATTTTGGTCGGTACCGACTGGTTCAGCTTATGGGGGCATCACTCCAATTTTCTCTACTCTAACTCCAGGTGCTCCTGAATTAGTTTCTGGTCCTTGGTTCCGAATTCTAGCTGATCTAACCATTCCTTGCTGCCCCATCCTTTGGAAAAATCCCTCCGGCATTTTCTATTGTCGAGCCATTATTCCATATTATATCTCCTTCATCATTCTCTCCATCTCCTCTCTAGTAACGTGGATGGTTTGATTAGAACTTGAGGATACCTCCTGGATACCTCCATGCTTTGGTTGACTTCCTCCAATCATAGATCTAGTGTTAGGCTTCTTCATCTTCTCCAAACTTCAAATCCAAGTTTCAAGCCTTTAAGTCTAGTTCTTTCTCAATGAAAACACCAAAAAAATTAACGTCAAAAGTGGCACCAACACCCCAATATCATATGAAAGCACCAAAAATGTAGAAATCCAAATCAAACTGGCAAAAACAGGTAGAAAATAAGATCACACGGGCACTTTTTATAGTGGTTCGATGAACTCTCTAGCCTATGTCCACTTTAATCTTTGTTATAGATTGTCTCTTTGGATTACAATGATTATCACTCAAATCCAACCATAATCTAGTAGATTTGGAATTTGAGTGTGTTTAGAGTATTTGGGGAAGAAGAAGATAGAAGAGAAATCCAAGTGCCAAAAGGTCCAAAGTCTAGAAAGAGTAAAAGTCCATTTTCTGAAGCTATAGGTGTTTTATTTATAGAGAAACCACCTAGTAGAACTGAGGGCCTACGAGATATGAAGTTTAGATCCAAGCCAAGTATCCAAAAGTGAGCTCCGGGGCCTATACTCCAATAAAAACCACTCGGTACCGAGAGGTTCTTCTCGGTACTGAGAGGTTCTTCTCAGTAACGAGTGGTTCCTCTCGGTACCGATAGGTTTTTGAAAGTGAGAGTTTTTCCCTCTTCCTCTATTTTTCTTCCTATCTGTGATCCATTGTGTTCCAAACACTTTTCCTCGAAGATTGAGTCATTTCTAATAGTGCCTGATATTGCTTTGTTCCTTTCTTTCAGAAAATCCTTAGAGTTGATCGTCTATTCTTTGAGAATATCACTCCATGGCAATCATCAGCGGTAGTGCTTCAAGTACAAGTGGTTTAGGAGGTCCATATTGGAGTAAAAAGCTCTCAGTACTGGGTGGTCCACTTTGCCTCAATCCCTTTGCAAAACCTTAAGTTGCTTCATATCTTCATTCTTTTGATGTTTCCAAAGTTCTTGGGCCATTACTTCATCGTTTGTTTATCCAATTCGCTCATTTAAGTCTGTTCGAAGACAATGGGAAATTTGATTATAACATTTTGTTAATTAAAATATACAAATTGAAATGAAGTGAAGATTAAAAAATAGAAATATAATATACATATATACTTACTATTAAATGCTTATTGAATGTTAAAGTTTCAACATCCAAGCAAGTGCCTGAGCTTACAACTACTAAATATTTTCGTAATTTGGTCGCTAACATGCTTATTTGGTTAAGACCGTGTATTGCATTCTATGAGTTCCAAACTCAAAAGCAATATAAGACTGGAAATTTGATTCATATACAATCACAGGTAAATATTATTTGGTGAACACACAAAGTTTGTAATGTATAATATTTTGATGAAATTAGTTCATCCAAAATAAGCAAATAAACCATAGTGTGAGATCAAGTATTCAATTTTATTGACAATAATAAAGATCATATTATGTTAAATGTAATATAAGACCAAAACTACAATATAGATCTAAGAACTTGATAGTTGAAATATTAGTTTAATCAGTTTATGTAAGGTGCATCATATCTGATGCCCTTAAATGTTAAGGACGATCAAGTGCATTTTTGTAATGAGTTTATTATGATATTGTAGTAAGGGATTTCTTTTGAATGGTTCGAACATTTAGAAAAAAAATGAATGCACACATGTATCTGTGATTTAAGATACGATTAGGATAAAGAGAGTGAGTAGTCACTTCTACTTCATAAAGAAACATCAAAAATGAGAATTGTAATACTAATAATTGGTACTTAACATTGGAATAAGAAATACGATTTCTATTTCGAAATGTGTTTTTGTTACATCCCCCACTTCTAGACTCGAAGATGAATGCCAATGATGCTGCAATCATCACCAGAATTATCTTCCAGCGACGGCAGTGAGTTCAGTATATTATTTGAATATAGATAAAGTAAACAGAGCAGCTAAATATTTTCATTACATTAAAACTTCCTTTAGCATTCTTTATATATATTTATATCAAGATTAATCCTAAAAATGTGCCCATGCAACGGTCAAATATAATATAAAATAACATAGTAAAGAGTCGGATCAACATATGATGATGCAGCCCACATCCTTAGTACAGCGGAAACAAAAATCTCTATTAGCTACCAGCCTTCTACTCTATCTTCGAGCTTGATACTGTGCTCTTATTTCATATCTGTCTAATTCCATAAACTCCGTGTACTCAAATGAGCACCCGTGAGTTGTGGGAAAACAATAATACAAACATGGGTCAGACATAAAATCTGGTGTGAATAATACTTACCAAAAACAATCATATAGAGAGACCAACCCATACTGCACACATTGGGTTTTCTCCTCACTATTCAGACATCAAGAGTGGAATATTTAAAGTACTGATGCAATTGGTTCTTATCAACATCTACATGTTATGCTTCTGTTACACCCCTAATTTTTAATAACATTATTCAGGAAATTTAATTAGATAAATTAAATAGAATAATGTAAATATTAGAGTGATAAGGGGATTGAGATTTGAAAACTTAATAGAGGCCGAGCTTAATTAAATTAATGG
Organism: Allium fistulosum; assembly: GCA_030737815.1. NCBI lineage: Eukaryota > Viridiplantae > Streptophyta > Magnoliopsida > Asparagales > Amaryllidaceae > Allium > Allium fistulosum. The sequence continues at coordinate 96,619,465 of CM060906.1, read as the reverse complement.
GCTATGAAAGGTTTCATACGTTAATTAATAAGAAAACAATTAACGAAAGGGCTTAATAGGTAATTGCCGCACCATAATCACATTACCTTAAAATCTCATTTCCTTTACTTTGCACGTTCATTTTGGAAAACTCAAAAACGTAAATCAAAAGCTCAAAGCCGGCCATTACCTAGGGAAGAAAAATGGGAAAATCATATTTAAGCTAAGCAATCAAGCAAGGGGAATTAATCAATGATCAAATCTCAACTTCCTTATCCTAAACAAGGTGAATAATAATCAAAACCATCTCTATTTTTGTTTTTAATGATCATTTAATTCCAGTTTTAAGTTTAAATCCATTATGATGATTTTTGACGATGATATGCTTGGAGTTCAGGATATGTTATATTCAAACAAGTTTGATAAATGTTATATACAATTTTAAGGCTATAATAATTTATACTGTGTTTTGAATGCCATATGGAATTTATATGTTATGCAAAATATTACTTTGGAAATGGGTTTTAATTTTCATAATTTTCCAAGCTATGGAAAATTAGTATGAATTTTCAAAGGAGAACATGTATAAATTGGGTTTAAAATTATTTCAACCATTATTTGAAGGAAGTTGGGTCTGAAATTTATATATGTTAGATAACATATTAAAATTGAATTTCTATGATTTTTGGGGATTTTTCCTAATTAATTTACTATGGAAATTAAATTATTTACATGGAGGACTTAAATGTTTTATTTGTCTTGCTTAAGGAAGGGCTTATTTGCTAAATTAGTTTAATTAGATCTGAAATAATTGCGTCAGTTTTATTTTGGAAAGAATTTGAAAAGTTTATGGCAACCAATCAAATGTTGACAAATAGGCAGGTTAGTTAAAAAGCAATTACTTAAAAAGGCATTAAAACAGTCTTTACCCAGAAATTATGTTTCGCCTCTTTCAGAAGCTACCCTTCGACCCTATACTTCTGCCTCAACCAAGTCAAAACCAACCAAGTTGAAACCATCCAGGTCAAAACCAATACACAAGGTATCAATATGTTGGTATGTAGTGGATTGGAGAAAGGCGGAAGGTATGGAGTCGAAACCAATGCTTTCGAAGGGGTCGAAGCCTTTGTTTTACTATCCAAAGAAATGCGCTTGCCTTGTTTCCAAAAGGATGCTTTCGAAAGGGTATAATGTAGCTTTCGAAGAAGTTGCTTTCGAATATGTTGCCGCCTTTTTGTATAAAGTGAAATTTTCAAAAGAGTTGCCTTGTCTTTAAAATCAATTCTTTCGAAAGGGTAGTTTCAACCCAATCGAAACCCTGCTGCCGAATTTATGCCTTTCGAACGGATTGAAGTCATCAACTAGATCGAAAGGTAGCTTTTGTTATATAAATGTAATAAGCCACTTCCTAAAGCTTTCGAAAGGGTTTAAGGTTTCGAAGGCAATGGCTTCGAAAGGGGTTTCGAAGATATCCTTTAAATGTTTTACTTAAATGATTTAAGCTTTCGATAGGATGGTTTCGAAGACATCAGTTTTCCCCAAACTCTTTTATATGAATGTTAATGGTTTCAAAAGGGGTACTTTCGTTTATATTCACTTTGACCCAAAAGATATTTTTAAAGATAAACCTAATGGTTTCGAAAGGGGTAATTTTAAATGGTTTCGAAGCTATGCGTCTATGAATTAATGAGTAATGCTTTAAATTTTTAAAAGGTATGATTTGATGGTTTCGAATGAGATGATTTAAAGTGTTTCGAAAAGCATATGCTTAGTGTTTTGAAAAGAAGATTTGAATGCTTTTGAAGGAGGTTATCCAATGGTCTCGAAAGTAATGGTTTAAGGTTTCAAAAGCCTTAGTTTTTCAAAACAAAAAATCCAATCTCATTTTTAAATGAAAACCCATGGCAAAAGTAAAGGAGTTTTAAAATGGCTTTTAAGTATAAAGTTTTTGAAGAAGTTTTCCTTGATAAAATAATAGGTTAAAAGTATTAACCATGCTTCATATTAATATGATTTCAAGGATATTAAACCACATGTGTTGGTGTTATTATGTTATTATGTTTGCTTCTTGTAATATACATATTCACTGTAAAATGGACCCATAATTGTATTTTGGGGGAAAAAGGGTAGAATAATTAGCTAGGTTGAGCCAGTGGTGAATATAAATTGAGTTAACTTCGAATGAGTAGAATTGCATCCAGGAGGTCAGATAGACCAGAATGTAGGATGCCTAAATACTAATTAAAGAAGTTGTCAAATAGACAGGTTCATAGCAAACCCATGAAAACTATGTTTAGAATAAGTTATTGGCAGAGGCCAATAGGTTTGTAGTAAACCCATGAAAACTATATCTAGATTAAGTTATTGATAGAAGTCAATAGGTTCATAGTCAATCCATGAAAATTATGATAAGAGGGAAGTTATTGGAGACACCAATAGGTTCAGGGAGAACCCATGAAACAATGAAGTTATTGGCAGGGGCCAATAGGTTCTTAGTGATCCTATGAAAACTATGAACCTAGATAGGGAGTCCATAAGCTTAAAACAGGTTATTAGTCAGCCCATGAAAACTAATAGGTTAATAGTAACCCTAGAAACTATAACCGAGACAGATAGTCAAAATGAATAGGGATGAGAAATCCAAAATTGATTTACTTGTTTGCATATCATCATAATATTTTGAATTTCTATGTTTTAACCATTGTGGATGTAGGAGCACATTATATGGTTATTATAAATTTTTAGAGGATACTAGTGAGGGGAAAATCCGTTCCGCTAAGCGGTGTGGTCTTACTAGATATCTAAAATGGTTTTAGATGGTAGATTATTATTCATACCAGGCTTTATGTCTGACTCAAGGTTTATGTTTTCCCCTTAAACTCTCGGGTGCTCAATTGATTTTGAGTAGTTTGAGAGTTGGGGTTTTCAAGTACCTCTTTAGACGAATAAGCTTCTGGAGACGTGCAGGAGGCAAGCTAGATAATAAGAGTTCTTTTCTATTTTGATTCCGCCGTGTTTTGTTGTAAAGGCAAAGTTGTTTAATTGCCTAGATATATACTCTGACCATTCAAGTGGGCATCTTCATATATCACTCTTGGTGTATGTTGTAATAATTATATTTTCTCTGAACGTGGTTCTCGTATTGGGATTATGTAATGAATTTGAAATGGATGTGAAAGTTGTTTAATGATTTTATTTTTATTTTCATATCCATGTGTTTCTGTTATATCAATGTATCTAACATTACCGTATTTGGTTGCCGAGGATTAATAACTATGGATGACTGCAGCATCCGTAGCTGTTAGTTTTGGGCCTCCAAGTGGGGGATGTTACAGCTTCCCTAAGTGATCCCTATTTACTAATGCACACCTGGCACAGTCCCCGCTCAATTTCCATTTAAGTTCATATCTTTGATTTATTACAATACTTTATTATTGTGCTCCCTACATAGTTACCACTTGGTTCCCATTTTAGGTTATTCTTTAATCTAATGTAATACTTTACCACTGTTCGATACTGCATGCTATGCAGTTTCTTACTCATTCATTAATTGTTTAATACCATGCCCTACGCAGTTCTTTCTTATCCTTCTTTAACTATTGAGTACCGCACCCTATATGGTTCTTATTTATTCTTCTTTAGCGATTTAATACCGCGCCCCACACAATTCTTATTCATTTCTCTTTAACAATTTAATACCGCACCCCCACGCAGTTGAATGCATTTCTTCACCTTCCCCAGTTGTGCATTCGTGAATGTCTCTTCTCACCTTCCCAAGGTGTGCATCCACTTAAATATTTGTTTAATATATGGAACCATCCCATAGTCTCTGGAAGTTGAATGCCTCTCCTTACCTTCCCAAGGTGTGCATTCGAGTGAGTATCCCCACCTGGCATCAATAGCCCTTCCAATCCTATTTTTATCGTAGGATCCCTTCCCCATACTGACCTGGCCTCTTTCTGAGTCCCACTTATTTGTGCTCTAATAGGTTTCATCTACTACTTTGCTTGGTGCAGTACCACCCTGCCCCAACATTGAGTGCTTCCCATCTTTCTTATTAGGTGTTCCCTTCCTAGTAATGGCACAGCATGACCCTTTTCATGTTGTGCGTAGATTTTACTTACAATGTAGGGCCCCCGCACCAACCCTGTTTTAGATAAACTATGACACATTTGACAACATCTTAACATGTGTCGTTACCTTATTCATCCTTATTTTACTTTCTGTTATTTGCAGGTTCCTTTTTCTTTCTTTCAAGCAAATGATTTGGATCTGGTTTCCCATTTACCTGACACCTATTAATATATTTTCCCATACAATTTTATTTTTTATGCATCCTCGCAGTTCCTACTTGCCCCAGTGTGGTACTTAGCACTTATTAGTTTATTTTCCTTATAGAATATCTAACAAAATTCCCAGAAAATTAGTGAATGCTTGTTCTAACATACTTTAATCTTCATTTGGACTTTTTAGGGTCTTTTCCTTATATATTTTCTAGTTACACACCTTCAATAAATCATATAAAATCATACAGGCTTAAGAAATTTATAAAACTAAAACTCCACCTCTATCATGATTCGAACATCATATAAAATTTTCATTATATTTTGAGATTATTAAAGTAGGGGAACGCATCTAAACATCTTATGTTTATCCATTCTTCCTCCCCCCCAAAACATTCATTAAACCTTTTATTTGTTTATAGAAATCCGTATAGACCCTATCATACTTAAAACATACAAATCTAAACCGAGACCTTATATTAAGGATTGTTATAGATAGGTTAATTCTTACTCACCTAGATTTTTAAGATTTCTTGCTTTAGTCTTCTTAATCCCCTTTAGCTTGCATTTTCCTTATCTTCTTTCTCTATGCCTTCGTTAAGTCGCCACCATTAAAATTCTTCTCTGGCTTTATTTTATTTTGATTAGAATTAATAGAAAAGAGTAATGTTTATTGTCCCACAATAATTTGGGCTTGGGCCCACATACCCCATTTCCATTAATTTATTTCCCCTACTTCTCTTACTTAGCCCTCCTTGGCCTTTTAATTAATTTATTTGATTAAATAAATTTAGGGTCTTTACAATTTTCATGTGGAAATTTATTTTCTATGAGATTTATTTCTTTGAGTTTAAGATATTGGATCAAAGAACTCCCCATTATGAACTAGTTGCAGTATATGAAATAAATAATCTATATTAAGTGAATGATGGACCTTGGAATTCAATATGCTATTATAGTAATAGTGAAAATAGTGGGAGAGTGCCATGTAATACGATTGAATTTAGTTATGAAAATGGTTTTCCTAAAACGTACCGCACATTATTTATGAAATAATATTTGTTCTTCGGCGATGACTAAAGAATAGACATAGTTTTATTTTAATGAGAAAATTATGAATATTGTTGTGAAAGAAAACTGTAGTAGTGGATTTGATGCATTGTAAAATACAGAAGTATCTATTATTTAAAATTATTTTGGAATTATAAACTAAACCATAGTTTTGAGAAATAATTTTTACACGATTATGAACCATATAATGCTATTTAATTATATCTCAAATAATAAGAGCTATGCACCCATTTAGTAAGAGCGTCATAAGAGTTGATGAACTTTTCGGATTGATACACACAGATGTATGCTGTTAGACCAAAAAATGGTATAACAATTTTAATGCTAATTATGAATTAATCCTTGACTTCTACATACATGAAAACATGATTAAGCATGACTCAATCAATATTGACTTAGTTGTGTTCTCAAGTCACCATTTGGGACTTGGTGCATGATGGAACCATTAAAGAATGGTTTCATGAAGCTAAAGGTCATTTGAGACTTAGTTGTGTTCTCAATATGGACGCCAACATCTATTGTGAGGGACTAGAAACATTCTTCCTCTTGTATATTTCATTCACGAAGTGCTCTTGGTTTCGACATTGTCAATAACATTATTACTCTTTCAATTTTGACATAATCCCTTGTGCTTATCCTCTCTTGGAAATTATGTGGATAACATTTAGCCCCCCTGTATAAGAGAAGCTTTTTATTCTTTAGGGTAAAACTTAGAATCCTTTACATTGCCCAGCCTTTAGCGAGATTTACTTTCTAATCCCATTTTCCTATAAAACATAAAGTAAATGATAACTCTCATCGTTACCTTTAATCTCAATTTCAATTTCAAGCAAACCCCTTTTGGACTTGATTGAGTTATAGATAGGTACATATTGTCTACATTATTTGCATTAATTGAGATTATAATTTTGCTATAAGAGATAAATCAATAAATATCAATAAGTTTTCAATTGGAAGCTCAGAATATTGTCATGTAGTATCATAGGAGGAAGTATCAAGAATTTTCTTTGGCAATAATGGGAGTCCAAAAATCCATCTGATAATTTTAAAAGATTAGCATTCTTTGTAAAAGAAGACCAGAAAAACCCATTTGCCAAATAACAATAGAAGCCCGGAAATTCAAAATAGAAGACCAAGAATACAAATAAAAGACCAAAAATCCTTGTCCGACAATAATAATAAAAGACCATAAATCCTTATCCGACGATAATAATAGAAGACCAGAAATCCAAATCTGATGACAATAACAGAAGTCCGGAAATCCATATTTGGCAAAAATAATAGAAGACCAAAAATTCAAATCTGGTGCCAATAATAGAAGTCCAGAAATTCATATCTGTTATTAATAATAGAAGTCCAGAAATCTATATATGGCAATAATAATCTCTTGGCACCTCGCTTTGGGCTTTGGATATCTTAGTTTTTTCTTTGCGCCACTCTTTGGGCTTTGGACGTTTGAGTCCTTCGTTTTGTGCCACTCTTTGGGCTTTGGACTTCTAAGTCCTTTGCTTTGCGCCACTCTTTGAGCTTTTAATGTCTAAGTCCTTTGTTTTGTCACCATCTTAGGTGTTGATCTCAACTTGGACCTTTCCTCCTTATCACCATCTTAGGTGATGATTTAGGCTATCGTTCGATGCGTCTAGTTAGGTATCTTAAGCAGAACTGGTGACTTACCTAACCTTCCTCTAGGAGGCTCTTTAGTAAGGCCCTTGATGACGGTACTAAAGGCCAGTTCAGTGCTCTGGTCAGGCCATCTTAGACAGAACCAGAGGCTTACTCCGTCCTCCCTCTAGGAGGTCCTCTAACCAGGCCACGTAGGCAGGGGCTGAAGGCTTAAAGATGCTTTGGTAAGGCCTTTATAGAGAGGACCAAAGGCTTGCTCTGACCTCTCTCTAGGAGGTCCTTTGACCAGGCCATAGTAGTGGGACAAAGGTTTAGCCCCTCTATACCATCTTAGGTTGTGGTTTAAGCTTTCCCAGTATTTTGGAGTCTTACTTCTGACCCATGTAGATACACTTATTTAAACTTCTTTATTCGTCCACTATTTGAAAATATGGTTGCAAATGTTCGGCGTTCCATGCTCTTAGTATGACATTTCCATCAGGTCGACATAGTTTGTAGGCCCCAAGTGAAATTGCCTTATGTATAATTAGGGGACCTTCCCAATATGGTCCAAGTGGCCCATCTGACGGATTTTTAGTATTAACCAATAACTCTTTAAAATACTAAATTTCCTTTCTAAAATTATCTTCCTCTTACTTTTGAATTATAATACTTAGATATTCTTCGTTGATATTCAACCATCCGTACAGCCGTTTTATCCCTTAGTTTATTGATTAAATCCAAGGATTCCTTCTTTAATTCATAATTTAGGTCAAATGCTTTTGCAATTCTTCAATGAGATGGTACTTCAACTTCAACTGGAAGCATGGCTTCACATCCATATGTTAGAGAATATGGGGTATGCCCTGTAGCAGCTTTGGTAGAGGTTCTATATGCCTATAGAACTAAAGGAAGTTCTTCTACCCAATTTCCATTTGCTTTGTCCAACCGCTTTTTTAAGATAGTCTTCACTATTTTATTGGCTGCTTTGATAGCTCCGTTTGCTTTGGGATGGGCTACAGATGAAAGGCTTTTGATGATCCCATTCTTATTACAGAAGCAGGAGAATTCCCCACTTTCAAATTGAGTTCTATTGTCGGATATTATCTTATATGGAATTCCGAATATTGTAACAATATTTTTGATTATGAATTTGAGGACTTTTCCTGATGTGATATTCGATAGTGGCTCAGCTTCTACCCACTTTGTGAAATAATCAATGACCACTACTGCATACTTTGCTCCTCCTTTGGATATCGACAACAACCCGATCAAATCAATTCCCTATACGTCGAAAGGCCATGGGCTTGAGACAAAAGTTAATTCACTTGATGGTAGACGTAGAATTTTGGAGAATCTTTGACATTTTCCGCAACTTCTTACATAATCAATGGCTTGGCTAGTCATTTGAGGCTAATAGAAGCCTTGCCTCATAACTTTCTTAGCCAATTTCATTCCATTAGAGTGGCTTCCACAGAATCCCTCATGGGCTTCCCTTAGTAATTTTGCTCCTGTTTCTGAATCAGTACACCTTAGATAAGGGAGCGAATATCCCTTTTTACAAAGTATGTCGTTTGCTATGAAAAAAGGTCGAAGCCTGGCGCTTTATTTTCCTTGCTTCTTCTTTATCTGTTGGCAGCCTTTTGTTTTTTTCATATTCGACAATAGGAGTCATTCAATTATCCTTATATTGATTATTAGTTTCCACACGAGGAAGGTTTTTTTGAAGGATCTCAGTTTCATTTTCTTTCTCCTTGTGTGCTAAGGCTTAAGACCTAGTCAACACCAAGGTTTCATTTTCTGGATTAGGGCTTTTCTCCTTGATGCTAAGATTCTCCTGGTAGCTTACTAGAACGATTCATGCTTCCGCCGCCGCCGTGAACTTGCCAATTTTGCCAAAGAATCAACTTGGGAGTTCTTGCCCCTTGGTGCTTAGTGTATTTAGAAATCTTCAAATTGGGTCAACATTTTCAGTATCTTTTTGACATATAGGATCAACTTAACGTCCTTCTTCTGATATTTCTAGTTTAGCTGATTTACCATTAACTGCAAATCACTTAAGATTTCAATTCTAGGAATCTTCAATTGGAGGGCTAGGGTAAGCCCTATTATCATAGATTCATATTCTTCCACATTGTTGGTGGCTGGAAATCCTAACTTCATTGCATAGCGCAAATGATGTCCATCGGAAGTTATAACTACATATCCGGCCTCGGCCCCCTGATCATTTGAGGCTCCATCCACAAACAACTTCCACTTGGACTTTAAATATTTTTCCTTCTATGATTTCTCTTCAATGAATCCTGTGCATTCGTTAATAAATCGACCAAAGCTTGCCTTTTAATTACTGCTCGAGGAAGGAATTCAATATCATATTGACTAAGCTCTATCCCCCATTTTACTAACCTCTATGAAGTTTTGGGCTTGCTAAAAACCTGCTAAAGTTGAAAGTTAATCAAGACCTTAATCAGATGTGCTTGGAAATAAGCTCTCAGTTTTCATGCGGTGAGCACCAAACAATACGTCGGTTTCTCTATAACTGGTTACCTCACTTCTGCATCTCTAAGTCTTCTGTTGGTATAATATATTAGGAGTTGAGTTCGTTTCTCTTCTCTGATTAAAATTGAACTAACTACATGCTCTGATATTGCCATATAGAGGTAAACGCTTTCCCTTTCCATGGGACTAGATAAAATGGGTAGCTTTTCCAAATGACTCTTCAGTTCTTCAAAAGCTTTTCGGCAATCCGTATTCCACACGAAATTTTTCTTCTTTTTAGTCACCTCAAAAAATGGATTGCATTTGTCAGTAGCATTGGAAATAAATCTATTTAATGCAGCCACTCTTCCATTCAGGCTCATTATATTTTTACTTGTCTTGTGCTCTTCCATATCTTTAATAGCTCGGATTTGGTCGAGGTTAGCTTCAATTTCTCTTGCACTGACAATATACCCTAAGAATTTCCTGATTGAATTCCAAAAGAACATTTTTATGGGTTAAGCTTCATTTGATATTATCGTAGCACACTAAACATTTCTTCAAGGTCATTTAGATGACTCCCTTCCTCTTGGGACTTAACCAACATATCGTCTACATATACTTCCTTGTTTCAACCAATTTGTTCTTTAAACATTCCGTTCACTAAGTGTTACCCAGTGGCTTGACCAGGTGAACATAGACCTGATGTGGAAGGCTTGTTCGGCATAAAGGGCCGTTCGGCACAACTAGGTCGATCGGCACAACTGGCTCGACCGGCAACCAGCACCATTCGGCATCCAGGCTCGTTCGGCATCCAGGCTCGACCGGCATCTAGCACCACTCGGCATTCAAGCCTCGATCGATATTCAAGCATCGCTCGACATCCAAGCCTCGACCGGCATTCCAGCCTCGTTTGGCATTTGAGCCTCGTTCGACATTCATGCCTCATTCGGCATTCGAGCCTTGTTCGGCATTCGAGCCTCGATCGACATTCCAACCTCATTTGGCATTCATGCCTCATTCGGCATTCCAGCCTCGTTCGGCATTCCAGCCTTGTTCGGCATTTGAGCCTCGACCGGCATTCCAGCATCGCTCGGCATCCAAGCCTCGACCGGCATTCCAACCTTGCTCGGCATTCGAGCCTCGGTCGGCATTCCAACCTCGTTCGACATTCATTCCTCGTTCGGCATTCCAGCCTTGTTCAGCATTCCAGCCTCGTTCGCCACATGGCCTCGCTCGGCGTACGCATGTCGTTCGACATCTCCACTCGATCGGCATCGAACCTCGTTCGGCCTACACATTTCACTCAACACATTGCCTCATTCGGTTTGGAGACATGGCTCGGCATTTGTGGCTCGGCACATAGAAGTCACTCACCACGGGACGAGGTATCTGGCTGCTAGGCCCGTTAGGGAAGTCCAACCCATCTTCGTCTATAAATAGAAAGGCGGGGGCACAGTGAAATGGGACTTTTTTGGAGAACACTGGGGAGACTCTGCCGCTTTCAAGACTCACTCTTTTCAGTTCAAACTTGTACTCAAGACATTATTGTACGGATTGTATCTGTATTTAACTACTTGGAAAAGCAATAAAGATTACAATTCAAAGTGGACGTAGGCAGTCACACCGAACCACTATAAATCTGGTGTTCAAGGTTTCTGCAGTTAATTTAGTCTATATCTCTCTGTTTTAATTTATTTTCTTTATTTATCTCTCTACGCAACCTTTCTAAACGGGGTTAGTGACCAATTTTGGTGCTAACACTTTGGTGCTTTCACTGAGAGTCGAATCCTCAGGCCACAAGGATTTGCTTTGTAGCTACTGGATTGAATAAATCCCCCGAAGGAGATCCAAGTCATTCACTAGAAGTCCGTTGACTCTACTCAGAGTTCTTATCAATAACTCTACTATGGGAAGACCACGTACTAGATCAACCTCTCATAATGCGGACGTCAATTAGACCGCTAGCGTACAGCAAATCAGACCTAGCAATCAACAAGCAAATCCGGGTGCAGGAACTACCACCCAAAATCAAATGGAAGTTGTCACCAGAACAGAGTTCAACGACTTGATGAGAGAACTCATGGAAAGCAGGAGACAACTTGGAGAACAGATTCAAGCTAACGCCAACCTTATGGCTCAGCTCACTCAACAGCAGCATCAGAATGCTAGGGGTAGTCCAGCTCCTTACTCTTCATCTGATAGCTCGACTTCATCTGATGAACCTCCCTAGAATAGACGCCGCAAGACTGAAACTACATAGGCAGGTGCTGTTGATCGATCAACTAGGGATCACTTACACCTCGGAGACTGCAACCAAGTAGGAACGGGAAACTTAGGATCTGGAGCGCGTGTAGAAACTGGACGCCCGGCTCACCAAGATGCCAATGATGCTGAACCTCAAGATACACGTTTAGCAGATCGCCAGCAGAGGAAGCATCAACTTGACCGATCCCGTAGAACAGACTCCAACCTTCCATCTTCCTTACAAACCCCAGACCTATCGGCTATGGTCAGACAGCTGATGAGAGAAAATCAAGGCCTGACTAATGAAGATTGGGGGATATCCAAGAGTCATACTCCATTCACGGACACTGTTCTACAGGCCGAGTATCCCAGGAAGTTTAGCATGCCAACTATCCCAGCCTACGAAGGAAAGACCGATCCCCGACAGCATGTGATGAGATATGAATGGATGATGGATTCAGCTAGAGTGAATGATGCAACCAAGTGTAGATGCTTTCCAATAACTCTATCTTGGATCGCTACCATGTGGTTCACCCGACTTCGTCCGTGCTCCGTATCCAGTTTTGAGGAGTTGGCAACGAAATTTATAGAACAGTTCAGAATACATGCTACTCGTCCAAAGGACGTGATGTCTCTATCAAGTGTAATCCAAACTCCAGGGGAGTTGTTGAAGGAGTATTTACAAAGATTCCATGTTGTGGCTACTAAAGTTAGCAATCCTAATGATCACGCAATTCTTATGGTTGTGATGCGAGGTGTGTATCCGGATTCAGAGTTTGGAGATTGGTTAGTGGGAAAACATCCAACTACGCTAGAGCGTTTTTACTCAAAGGCTCATCAATTCATAAGAAGGGATGAAGCCAGGTGGACAAGGCAAGATAAGGCACCAGAGCCTGTTCAGGAGACCGTGAAATGCAACATCGCTGTAAAGCAATCCGGAGACAACTCGGGGAAAGTTCAGGTCAATGTCCCGAACAAGCCCGGGCAATCTAAGGAGTCGAGAGGAGGAAATCAGGGGAAGAAAAGAGAAGCAGGGAAATAGAAGCCGAGGATTCCAACCTACAACGAATACACCCCACTAAATGCATCTCTTGAAAATATTTATCTATCAACCCGTAACACCTTTCGATACAGAAAGCCATGCCCAAAGGAGTCCAAAGAGGGACAGAAGCGAACGGGGAAGTATTGCCACTTCCATGAGACTTATGGGCACAATACTGAAGAGTGCAAGCACCTACATGACGCTACAGAGAAGTTGATTAGACAGAAATAGTTGTAGGAGTTTGTAAAGAATCCTCAAGAAGGTGGACATGGAACGTCCAGTCCCGGTCACGCACCAGCTTCACGTCACCCTGAGGAACCTGCTCGGACCGTGGGCAGACTGGTCATAAACACGATAATAGGCAGACCTCACCCTGCAGATAAGAACCAGCAAGAAATGGAGTGGTGTGCTAATTCCTTGAGGCATGCAGATTTTGAGTGTTGTTCCAATGTGGAGGATGGGACCCCCGCTAAACAGCAGCGCATCATGACAGACAATATAGTATTCAAGAGCAGAGATGCTGACCAGGTGGAGGCTCCTACCATTGACCCGATGGTCATATTTGCGACAATCGGGCCTGCCTTTGTGAAAAGAATTTTGATTGATTGTGAAAGTTCTGTCAATATCATCTTCAAGAAGGCTTATGACCATATGAAGATGGAGACGAAGGATTTAAAGCCATCTAAAGCTCGTGTCCATGGCTTTAATGGCGCATCGACTGATGTAGTGGGGTATGTTGAGTTGCCAGTTGAACTGGGACAAGGTGAGCGTAGGAGGGTGTGAATCCTACCTTTCGTAGTTTTGGATGTAGATTCTCCAAACAATGTATTTCTGGGTCGACCGGCACTGGCTGAGTTTAAGGCAGCATTGGCCCCATGGTGTTTGACTTTAAAATGTCCGACTGACAAAGGAGTAGGTGTTGTTCATGGCGACCAGGCGACCGGTCGTGCATGTTATGTGGCTGAGCTTCGAGAGGCCCAGTGGAGAGAGAAAGGAAAGGTTGCGGACAACTCCGTCCGCATTAAGAATACTGACAATTTACAAGTAATGCCCGAGCTACTGACAATTGATAAGTAATGCCCGAGCCCTGGCTCGGGCAAAATTGTCGGATCTACAGAGACATAGATCCAAGAGATGACGATGAGGAACCCAGGGAAGAAAAGGCAGCACCGGCTGAACTGACGATTGACATTTCAGTCAGCTGAGACGATCCATCGCCAATACTGAAGATTGGATCACAACTCAGCCCCTCGATGATCGAGGACCTTAGTGATTTCCTCCGAGCGAATCTCGATGTTTTCGCTTGGACACATTCCGACATGTGCGGGATCTCTCCCGCTATTACGAGTCATATGTTGAACATATACCCGAGGTACGTCCCAGTTAAGCAAAAAAGAAGAGGAATGGACCCGGAGAGGTCCGCTGCTCTCAGAAAGGAGGTGGACAAACTCAAAGCCAATGGGTTCGTCCGCGTCGCCCTCTACCCTGAATGGATGTCAAACCCCGTGCTAGTGAAAAAAGCGAATGGGAAGTGGAGAACTTGCGTAGATTATTCTGATTTAAACAAAGCGTGCCCTAAGGACAGTTTCCCATTACTTAGAATTGATCAGTTGGTCGACTCCACTGCAGGACATGAGTTATTGTCATTCATGGATGCATACTCGGGATACAATCAGATCCCGATGCACATTCCGGACCAGGAACACACTAGTTTTGCCACAGACATTGGGCTATATTGCTACGTAGTGATGCCTTTTGGATTGAAAAATGCGAGAGCGACCTATTAGTGTTTGGTGAATCGAATGTTTAAAGATCAGATTGGTAGAACAATGGAAGTCTATGTGGATGACATGCTCGTGAAGTCACGGCAGTCAAACGACCACATTCGAGACTTGGCAGAGATGTTTGGTATACTCAAATATTATGGGATGAAGATCAACCCTCTGAAGTGTTCCTTCGGCGTTGCGTCAGGGAAGTTTTTGGGATTCATTGTTAATACCCGAGGAATCGAAGCTAACCCGGAAAAGATTCAAGCTATTCGAGACATACAAGTGCCCAGAACTATAAAACAGGTTCAAAGCTTGAATGGAAAGGTGGCTGCACTGAGTTGATTCATATCCAGAGCCACAGACAAGTGTATTCCCTTCTTCGATATAATAAAGAAAGGAAAGAGGAATTTTGAATGGACATCCAACTGTGAGGAAGCGTTCCGAGCTCTGGTAAGGCATTTAGAAAATCCTCCAGTGCTGTCGAAACCAGTAGACCACGAAATGTTGTATGTATACTTGGCCGTATCCCCGCATGCTGTAAGTGCGGCTTTGGTCCGCGAGGAGGACCGAGTTCAAAAGCCAGTGTATTACGTTAGTAAACGTTTAACGGGGGCAGAAAGAAATGACCCTAAAATTTAGAAATTGGCCTATTGCTTGGTGATTGCATCGCGTAAGCTGTGTCCATACTTTCAAGCACACTCGGTCAGTATTTATACCGATCAGCCCTTGTGGCAGGTACTCCAACGACCTGAAACTTCTAGAAGGATGATAAAATGGAATATCGAGTTGAGTCGGTTCGATATTACCTACCTGCCACGAAGAGCCATACAAGGGCAAGCATTAGCAGACTTCATCGCTGAGTTTGCTATTTCAGACGAACCAGATAGTCACAGTGTCATTCCCCCATTCGATGGAAATTGTACACCGATGGGGCGTCAAACGACCGTTGTTCCAGGGCTGGTGTAATTCTTGTGACTCCAGAAAATCGATCGATTTGTTATGCTTTGAAGCTCAATTTCCCGGCTACAATTAATGAAGCAGAATATGAAGCATTGATTGCTGGTTTAAAGCTTATTGGAGAACTCGGGGTAAAATAAGTTGAAATCTTTTGTGACTCACAACTGGTGGTGTACCAAGTGCGAGGGGATTACCAAGCAAGGGGACAAAAGCTTGCTCTGTACCTTGCTTTGGTTCAGGAACTATTGGCGAACCTTGAACATTATGACATTTCGCATGTCCCATGTGAACAAAACAAGGAGGCCGACTCGCTGGCCAAATTCGCAAGTACCGGTAATGCACAGCAAATGGGATTAGTTCCCGTCGAAACCTTACATGCTCCAAGCATAGATGTGATGGAGGTCGATTTTGTGTTGGAAACGAAAATCGAGAAGGAGTCATGGATAACCCCATTCAAACAATACCTGCTAAACGGGACTTTGCCCGAAAAAAGAAGCGAAAGACGACAGGTCATTCGCAAAGCCGCGTGATATGTGATGTAGGGCAGAGTAATGTATTGGAGGGAATTCTCGGTCCCCTTACTATGGTGTATTGCCCATGATGAGACAAAGCGGGTCTTGAAGGAAGTTCACGAAGGAGAATTTGGCGACCATACTGGGGGGCAAACACTAGCAAAAAAGATCCTCCGCTACGGATACTATTGGCCAACTGTGAATCGGGATGCTGCAGATTATGTAAAAAAATGTGATAAGTGTCAAAGATACGCGAAAATCCTGAGAGCTCCACCATCGGAACTCACGCAAATGATTAGTCCCTGGCCGTTTGCAATCTGGGAATCGACATAGTCGGTTCTTTGCCTATATCCAAAGGTAGTGCAAAATATGCGATAGTTGCGGTCGAGTACTTCACCAAATGGGCCGAGGCAGAGCCTTTAGCCACAATCACCTCCAAGAAGGTCATTAATTTCGTTGTGCGGAACATTATATGCCGCTTTGGCCTCCCGCGAACCATCATTATAGAGAACGGAACTCAGTTTGAAAGTAGGGAATTCAAAGATTTCTGTTTAAAGTACGACATTAAGAAAAAGTTCACCGCAGTTGCTCATCCGAAGGCTAATGGATAAGTTGAAGCCGTGAACAAAATAATCAAGTCCATATTGAAGAAGCGTTTGGAAAAGGCTGGAGGCAAGTGGGTAGATGAACTTCCAACAGCGCTTTGGGCTTATAGAACCACCCACAAGTCCGCGACTGGCCACACTCCATTCGCATTGGCATATGGCACGGAGGCCATTATAACCGTGGAGCTTGAAGTTCCATCACATCGGGTGACACATTATGATCCTAGGACGAATCGGGATCTCTTGTTGGAATCACTGGACTTCGTTGATGAAAAATGTGAAGAAGCTGAGTTAAGGGCGGCAGCATATAGGCACTGAGTTATGTGATACTATAACGAAAAAGTCCGCCCGAGAATCTTTGATGTGGGTGATCTCGTTTTGAAACGAGTTTTTCCGGTACCATCATGTATGAATCCCAACTAGGAAGGTCCATATGTCGTTGAACGGAAGCTTGGAGAGGGAACTTTCAAGCTAGCGACCGTTGATGGCATGACACTCCCCCGAGCATGGAATAGTGAGCGTTTGCGACGTTATTATATTTAGCCTATTTCTTTCGTGTTTTAGGTGCAATTATTTCCCGTATGTTTTTGTTCCATTGATTCTTAGTTTTTTAGCATGTAATCGGATGATTTGGTTTGTTTTCATCAATGAAGGCTTGAAGCCATCTTTTCCATGAATTACTGATGTTTCTACGCATGATAACCCGATGGCAAACAACTAAAGTTACATTATTCTGTCTGACATACAAACGCGAATAAACGACTGAAATCTCCAAGTCCCCTGAGCGCGGACTCGAGTAATCTGAGTCCCGAGAGTGTGGACTAGAGTATAAACGAGTTAAAATCTCCAAGTCCCCTGAGTGCGGACTGGAGTACTCTGAGTCCCCAGAGTGCGGAATAGAGTATAAACGACTTAAAATCTCCAAGTCCCTTGAGCGCGGACTGGAGTACTCTGAGTCCCCAGAGTGTGGACTAGAGTATAAACGGCTTAAAATCTCCAAGTCCCTTGAGTGTGGACTGGAGTACTCTGAGTCCCCAGAGTGCGAAATAGATTATAAACAACTTAAAATCTCCAATCCCCTGAGCACGGACTGGAGTACTCTGAGTCCCCAGAGTGTGGACTAGAGTATAAACAACTTAAAATCTCCAAGTCCCCTGAGTGCGGACTGGAGTACTCTGAGTCCCCAGAGTGTAGAATAGAGTGTAAATGACTGAAATCTCCAAAATGACTGAAATCTCCAAGTCCCCTGAGCGCGGACTGGAGTACTCTGAGTCCCCAAAGTGTGGACTAGAGTATAAACGACTTGAAATCTCCAAGTCCTCAGAGTGCGGACTAGAGTATAAACGACTTGAAATCTCTAAGTCTACAGAGTGCGGACTAGAGTATAAACGACTTAAAATCTCCAAGTCCCTTGAGTGCGGTCTGGAGTTCTCTAAGTCCCCTGAGTGCGGACTAAAGTACAAGCGAATTGAAATCTTCAAGTCCTCAGAGTGCGGACTAAAAAATATTCGAAGTACCAGAAATGTGAAATAAGAGATGTACAATTCCAAAGAATCTCCGAGCAATGTGAAAGTGGATTGGGGGTTTATGTAACTCACAAGAACTTGAGTTTCGACCATAGTTATACGGAAAGCTAAAAAACAGAAGTCATTTGAAAGACAAATAAACTAAACTTTATTTATTAAATCCAAAATGGGGTTCTACTACCACTCCTCCTAAATTCGGAGTCAGAAGCCTATTTACAACGGCTATGAAAATAAATAAAAATGATTACATAATCCAGGCTGATTCTCGTTGAGTGAGCCTGACAGTTACTTCTTCGGCTTCTTTTCTTTCTTCGATTTCTCAGACGATTCTTCCCCCACACGTTTTCTCTTGGACGTTGTGCTCGCTAGAGAAACGGTGTTAGAAGTGGGAGGAGGAACATCCAGTGATTTGGTTCTGCCAGGAAGAATGACTTTTAGAGGCCTGTTCAACGGATCGCCAAGTTCTACTACTTGAGACTCGACCTTGATCTCCACTTTCTTTTTCCTCTCTTTCTCGAGTCCCTCCTTCATGCTCAGCTCTGAGGTATGTATGGAAGCGCCGGTAATCTCAATCTCATAATTTCCTTCGATAGGGGATGAAGTTTCAAACTTGTCCTCGTCGAGCGCCTCAATCACCTGAGCATCAGGACTAGGGGTTACTCCCGTATGAGTAGCCTCGCTCGTTTTCCCCTTTGTCTCCTTGGCGTCATCGCTCCTTGGAGTCGAGTCAGGATCAGAATGGCCTGCGCAAAACCACAAGAGACGAACGTTAGAATACAATAACCTCTCGACGTTGACGACAGTTCTTTGAACTTTAAGAAGAGGAGTTATGTACCGGTTTCTTGCTGGCTCTCAATCGTTCGAGGAGTCTCACCCTCTAGATTAGGAGATAGCATATGAATGCCAAGGCCAGGGTCTTTCGGGTCATAACCAGCGTGTTGCTCGAATGGATCAAGTACTGGCCGATCAGCCGATTGAGTAGGAGGAGGAGCTGAAGACTCGGTTCCAGACGGACCAACCATGTCATTTTTCTCCTTTGATGGAGAAGAGCCTTTGTCGAAAAGAGCCATTGCTGCAGATAAGTCTGAAGGCTCGTTCCCCCTGAGAAACTCTTTTACTAAAGCATCCTCGTCAACCTCCACGGTACCCGATTCCACCTTTCTAATCTTTATCAAAGTTTCCCATGCCTTGGCTAGAGATTCGAGGTAGCCCTTGCCAAGAAAAGTCAAGTCCCAATGCATGAGGACACGGGCGTTGTATTCAGCTATCAGCGGGTCGAACAGGCACTTGATCTCCTCTCTGCCAGCCTCCGTAGGCGCCTCAAGGCGAGAGTCAATCTCCACGAATGCTATTCTCTTGCCCTCTTCACAGGCTTCATCCTTCAGCATCCCGACCTTAGAGAGCTCATCGTCGAGCTTTGCCTTCAAGAGTCACGTAGCAGCAATCTCATTGCAGTATCGTTGGGACTCCTCCTGAGCAGCTATCTTCTCTTCCTTCTCCTTAGAGAGTAGTTCTTTCAACTCTTTGACCTGCAGGGCGAATGCATCCCTTTCTTTTTTTAACAGAGTCCTTTTCTAAAGCCAGGGCCCCGCAACGTTGGACTGCTTCGTCAATTTCCTTCTTATGAGTTATCTCTAGACGAGTGACGGCCTCCACAGTATCTTTAGCACTTTGTTGGGCAGCCTCGAGTTGGGACTTGTATGAAGAGAGCTCTTCATCCTGAGTTTTGATAATGTCTTTATCAAAAATGGCTTCAAGCTTTAGGCGGTCAATTTCGTGTTGACGCTCAACAGAGACTTCCGAGACTTTTTCAACTAGATGGACAAATGCGTCATGTTGAACATAAACGTCGTTGTTGCAAGCGATGGCGCTCTGTTTGACATGCCCCGGAATGTGATGGATCGCTGGGAGGAACTTCAGACCATCAAAGCAGATTTTGGGGAATTTAACTTTAAGCTCGGCCAGCTTCTCCGATATCGTCGGATCTGTTGCGGGAACAGGGGTAGATGGCTTTGAAAGTTCCGTTTTCTTACGATGTTCCCGAGACTGCCGTGTGCTAAATGAACCGGAGTGTTGATCACGAGGAACATCAGATTGGGACCCCTTCTGCATAGACTTCTCTCTGCCTTGCTCTGATTGAGAAGGAAGATCACGGGAGTATGAAAACTGGCTGTATGATTTCCTTCGATAAGTCGATTCTCGGGAGCGATAGTCTCGGTCTCCAGAGTCGTCTCTATCTTGGCGCTTGCCGGTGCCCGAATCCAGTCCTGAATGATGAAAAATAGATGACCCGCGAAGACGATCGAGTCCGTGAGTGCATCCCATGTCACCTGCATAGAATGAGAATAACGACAGGTTATAAAAGAATAGAGTGATGGCTAAAATTGAAGTGCAGGATGAAGTGCACGTGTCCGTGTGTGTCCTAGTGTTCCCCTCGACAGACCGGTTTCTTTATCTTTACTAATAGGAGTTTTTTCTCCCTGGACTTGCACTCGAGCGCCTGTATCGCCCCTCGCGGGCGAATGAAGTTTAAGAGCTTCTGGATCATCGAAGCCATAGTTGAGAAAATCATCGGGAATAGTGAGGTCCGACAAGCCTTTCAACGAACTCTCTAAGTGTTGAGAAGAAGGCTCCTTTTCTACTGGAGTAAGGGCGACCTTAGAGGTTCCACCCACCGTCTTCTTCCTAAGTGTGTAGGTCAACTTCTTCTTTCCCTTCGAAGGGAAAGGCGTCATTTCGATATCATGAACCTCGACTACCGGGTCTTGAGCAGGGCTAATATTTTCACCCGGTACTTCGGGCGTCTTGCCTTCTCTAATCTCTCCCTCCTTTGGAGTGTCGGGGGCATTACGTGCTGAAGCACCAGCCTGCTTTTTTCCTTTGCTCAAAGCGGGCCCGGATATGGTGACGCCTTGAGGAAGGCTTATTCGGCGACCTTTCGCCAACAGCCCAAACTTCGAGAGTGATTCATTTGAAATTAGAGATCTGATGTCCCAGTCTCCTATGGGGATAGCTCGAATAGCTTCAATGGCTTCAGAATATCCGGAGCCTTCGGAACGTGGGTTGATACCTGTTAAAATAGAGAAGGAGTTAGAAAAGGTGCTATCTCTGCCAAATGCAAGTATTGATCCAGAAAAGAAGACTTACTCCCTTCCACCCATCTCCTTGCGAAGCCGAGAGGACAACGCACGTAGAACATTTCTTGTTTGTACTGGGCGAATTTGCTCAACGCCCTGGTCAGAATTTGACACTTGTTGTGCGGCTCTAGAAATACGAAAGATGGGCTGTCAGATCGCCTCTTGAAACGATAAATATAATGGATGTCGCCGGGAGTCGGGAGCCTGAATAGGATGCTCATAAAGAGAATGCACGTGCCATATAAAAATGCGTGGCTGTTGGGAGGTAACTATGCTGGAGCGATCTCCATGTATTGCAATACATCACGTAGGAAGGAATTGAATGGCGGCACGCTACCAACCCAGCACACGAATTTGTTGCAGGCAGTATATCCGGCTGGGGGCAGGTGGGGACGATCTTGTCCCGATGGAACTAACACGTCATTGAAAGGGATCCCGTGTACTGAGCATATACGAAGAAGCGTGCTTTCGCTGATTCTCGAGGCTTGGGAGTCGATCGGATCATCTAAAAAGAATGCTGCTTCCAGAGCGTCGGGAGCCAAGTCGACAGATGCTGTCGCAGGGCTCAGTAAGTCTTGAGTAGGGGTAGTTGACGGGTTTGAGGTTCCTATAACTTCTTGTCGAGAGGATGGCCCGGGTCTATCCGAGATCGTAGCAGAGCTAGATTTCCTAGACATCTCTGATGAAGATTGAATCTGACAAAGCACCTGTTTGAACTATATTTGAAAACAATCAACATTAGACTTAACAACATAAATATTCCCCCCGTGTGGTGTGTGAACTAGTGCGATCATTTAGATGTAAGTGCCAAGCGGTGAAAAGACGCTGGATTGATGAAATAAGTTTAAGCTTTGAATTGTCGTCTTCGAAGACCGTCATCGCTGACCGTTTACGAAAGCTTGTCGTAAGATGGTTTATATTTTGAACTCAACATCGTCACTGCATTTGAAAAGTTATTAACTAATAGGCAAGTTAAGTCCAAGTTTTCAGTTGTTTAAACACGGGAGTTATCAGTCTGGATTGTCCAATATGCTTTGTTTTTAAGTCTGTCCTTGTCCATTGTCACGAATTCAGGCATAAAATATGTGTTGAGTCAATTATGCATTAGGTTCGACTGTTGTTGCTGTTGTACACGACCTTCCTACCTAACCACTTCATCGTTCGGCATTCAACTAGTCATGCCGAACCAAAATCATGCCAAGCCTCCTCGCTCGGCATTCTACCCTCAACACCAACACTCACTTACCATTCACTATCGCCGTTCAGCATGCGGCAAGACATGCCGAACCATAATCATGTCGAGCCGCATCGCTCGGCACTACACACTCCCACTTCCTGCTCTCCACCGTTCGGCATGCGGAAGGTCATGCCGAACAGCAATCATGCCGAGCCACATCGCTCAGCATTTTACCCTCGACAACTTTCTTCCAACACGTCCTCCCTACCACTCGGCATTTTATCAAATTTCTACTTCTCTTTTGCTTTTCCCTCCTACCTCGTTCGGCATGGGGGAATCATGCCGAGCCATGGCCGTGCCGAGCCACATCGTTCGGCACACTAAACCTCAACTCCAATTCCACTCCCGAACTTCCCTTCCATCGCTCGGCATAAAGAGATCATGCCGAGCCACAATAGTACATCTTCCACTAACTCCCACCTTCAAGCGCCTCTGTCGTCCACTTCTCTCCTCCACTCCGCCTAGTCTTAAACTCCTTTAAACGCCAATACTTCGCCCTTAAATCCTGTTCACGCGGTTCGTATTGACCACGGTTCTACAGAGATTCACGAGTTCGAATCTCATGCTCGATTTCTTAGTCAGGGTAAAGTGTTTAAGATAGCGGTCATTACCTAAGAAACGAGTTGAAGCTTGGGAATGTTCTATGGTAGGAAGCACAAATCTGATTGGGTTCGTTGATTTGGGAAAGGAGATGGGGCAATGTATTGAGTTTGAAGAGAGTAGGAAAGGGTAGGTAATTCGCAGAGGTTCGAGGTAAATTCGTAAGCACAGAAGAGTGGAGGTAAAAGTAAAACGGAAAAAGAAGAAGGAGCATCGACTTATATAGAGAGAAAAGAAGTCGAAGGGACAACGATCGGTAGAACCGGTCAAAGCACCTCCCTCGACCGGCATTAAAGTCGTTCGGCATTTGTATGCCGTTCGGCATTTGTATGTCGTTCGGCATTTGTATGCCATTCGGTATCAGCCAAGCCATTCGGCATTTGTATGCCACTCGGTATCAGACAAGCCGTTCAGCATCCATATGTCGTTTGACATTAGCATGTCGCTCGGCATACAATGCCTCGATCGGTATTCAGGAGAAGCTACTATCGAAAAAACAAAGCAAGAGCTTAAAGGAGTGTATGGAGTGCTCATGATTCAAAGCATATCATGTTCGTCCACATGATACACTTTGGGGGGCAAGTGTTACCCAGTGGCTTGACCAGGTGAACAGAGACCTGATGTGGAAGGCTTGTTCGGCATAAAGGGTCGTTCGACACAACTAGGTCGATCGGCACAACTGGCTCGACTGGCAACCAGCACCGTTCGACATCCAGGCTCGTTCAGCATCCAGGCTCGACCGGCATCTAGCACCACTCGGCATTCAAGCCTCGACCGGCATTCCAGCATCGCTCGGCATCCAAGCCTCAACCGGCATTCCAGCCTTGCTCGACATTCGAGCCTCGTTCGGCATTCATACCTCGTTCGGCATTCCAGCCTTGTTCGGCATTCGAGCCTCGGTCGGCATTCCAACCTCGTTTGGCATTCATGCCTCGTTCGGCATTCCAACCTCGTTCGGCATTCTAGCCTTGTTCAGCATTCGAGCCTCGACCAGCATTCCAGCATCGCTCGACATCCAAGCCTCGACCGGCATTCCAGCCTTGCTCGGCATTCGAGCCTCGGTCGGCATTCCAACCTCATTTGGCATTCATGCCTCGTTCGGCATTCCAGCCTTGTTCAGCATTCCAGCCTCATTCGTCACATGGCCTCGCTCTGCGTAAGCATGTCGTTCGGCATCTCCCCTCGATCGACATCGGACCTCGTTCGACCTACACATTTCACCCAACACACTGCCTCGTTCGATTTGGAGACATGGCTCGGCATTTGTCGTTCGGCATTTGTGGCTCGGCACACAGAAGTCACTCACCACGAGCCGATGTATCTGGCTGCTAGGCCCGTTAGGGAAGTCCTACCCATCTTCGTCTATAAATAGAAGGGCAGGGGCATAGTGAAATGGGACTTTTTTGGAGAACACTGGGGAGACTCTACCGCTTTCAAGACTCACTCTTTTCAGTTCAAACTTGTACTCAAGACATTATTGTACGGATTGTATCTGTATTTAACTACTTGGGAAAGCAATAAAGATTACAATTCAAAGTGGACGTAGGCAGTCACGCCGAACCACTATAAATCTGGTGTTCAAGATTTCTGCAGTTAATTTAGTCTATATCTCTCTGTTTTAATTTATCTTCTTCATTTATCTCTCTACGCAATCTTTCTAAAGGGGGTTAGTGACCAATTTTGGTGCTAACACTAATCTTTGCCATGTTGCTCTAGTATTCTTTAACCCGAAGGGCATTGCTTTGTAGCAATACGTTCCCAATCTGTTATGAAGCTGGTGTTTTCCTCGTCCGTTCTGAATATTGGAATTTGATTATATCATGAATAAGTATCCATGAATGATAAGAGCATGTGTCTGTTTGTCACATCAAACAGTTGATCTATCCTTGGAAGGGGCAACAATCTTTTGGACATGCCTTATTCAAATCGATATAGTCAACACACGTTCTCCACTTCCCATTAAACTTCTTGACCAATACTGGGTTGGCTAACCACTTCGGGTAAAGAACTTCTCTGATAAATCTGTTTTCAAGCAACCTCTTCACCTCCTCTTTCAAAGTATTGCATCGAGCTTTGTCATACTGCCTTTTCTTCTATCAGATTGGTGAGATATTTGGGTCTATATTCAAGCATGACACATGACGGTCGGATCTTTCCAACCATATCAGCATGGGTCCAAGTGCATACATCTTTACTGGATTGTAAGATTTGAATTAGCTCTGCTTTAAGTTTGTCATCTAAATCTCTCCCAATTTCCACTGTTTTTGTCACATCAACTAGATCTAGGCATATCTCTTCGAGATCTTCCATGGGTTTCATTCTTTCTTGCTTACTTCTATAGTCTAATTCGGCAACAATCTCTTCACCTTCTATTCACCCTCTACTAGGTTTGTTTCTCTCCTATTACTTTTCCTTTCAAAAAAGTTAAATTTCCTCAACATGCACTTAGTCTTCTTCACATGATCTCCCTTTGCTTTGGGTAATGAATCTGAAGAACCATAATCCAAAGGCTTTTTAGTATTCATTTTGATTAATTCATTTCTTTCCAAATCATAACAAGAAAAATAATCTTGTTCATATTGTCCAACAGTTGCAAAGTACATTTCACGAGCACTGAATTGTTCCCCTCTTATAGTTTCTCATCTGCTTTTGGTCAAAAACTTTACCATTAGATACTTAGGAGAGACAAAGGCATCAACTTCGTCCAGAGCTGATCTTTCGAAAAAGGCATTATAATACGAAGGTTGATCCATAATGATGAAAAGTGTTTCAAAAGTCCGACAGCACGGTGGGATTCCTATTCGCACAAGAAGCATTATCTGTCCTACTGGAGTTGACCCTTTATTATTGAACTCAAAGATAAGCTCAAAACTTGGTTCAAGTTTTTCCTCCGACATTCCATCTGGAAGAATGCATTCTTGAAAATCACATTAACCGCACTTCCGATGTCCACTAAAATTTTAATGACTACAGAAAGTTCGATTTGTGCGGTGATCATAAGTAGATCGTTTTGTGGATGGTGAAGCCTCTTTGCTCAAGCGGTGTGATGGTCAAAGTATGCATATGGATCTGGAATCTTGGGTTCTTGAGTGATGGTTCCTCCCAAATAGAGAAAATCCCTTCCTTAGCTTCTCAAACATAGCAACTCCTAGCCCCTTTGCTATTTCCAGCCAGATGTAGGCCTCCGTAAATTACATCAATCTTGTTAAGAGGTGGAATGAAGTCCGGCTGAATGTCATTTCTATCAGATTTGTAGTGTAGCTTGGTGGCCTTTGGTTGCCATTTCAGAATGATAGCTTTCTGATTGTCCTTACTGAATTCCTTCAAACGCCCAGATTGGATCATACGCTAGATTATGCCTGCCAGTACTTTGCATTCATCCGTTTTATGTCTGTTTGCTTTATGGTAGGCATAGTAATCTTCTCCATTTCTTCTTATTTCTGGATTAGTTCTGGCTTTATAAGAATCAGAAATGCCACCAACCTCCTTCTTTGCGGCAAATATATAGGATAGAGGCTTGTTCAAAGCAACTTGGTTAGTATTTAGCGCTTCCTCCCATCTTCGCTTTTTATTATTACAGTCATAGTCAGTCCTTCCCACTTCTCTCTTTGCCTAAGCTTTCCTTTTGGCATGTAATATTTCATCCATACGAATGAACTTATCAGCTCGAAAGTGGAAGTCTTGTAAATCCTTACATCAATGTATGTAGAGTTCTTTCTAGAATGGAGTTTGTTCAATTAACCCCAATGCACCACCACTAGCTTGTCCCTATCAGTCATATTCTTCACTTTCAGGGTTTTTGCATTGAACCTTTTAAGATAGTCACCCAACAGCTCTCCTGGCCTCTGTTTGATATTGGCTACCATAGTGTAGTAAATAGTAGTATCCTTGTAGATATAGAACTATGTCGAGAACTTGTAAGAAAACAATTTCCAAGAATATATGGTCCTTTCTCGGTATTGCCGGTACAATTTGGCAGCTGTAATCCGACATTCTAGCCCGGCTATATTAAGCTAATTGCATGAGTTAGATACGACTGCCATCAAGGCCGACAACTCCAAAGTGATGATTGTAGGGCTCAGAAGTCAAGTTCAAATGATCGAATAAAGTCAGAATTGAATGGATTTGATAGATGTGCGACGTAGAATGCTCAAAGTATGAAACGTGGCTCCTTGGATGGAAGGGATCGGTATAGCATGGCTCGTTAAGAGGGGTTGGCATACTTAGTCGAGAGGGATCAACATGCTTCACTAAAGAGGTGTCGGCATCCATCAAGGTTCAAGTGCATTCTTGCATACAATGATCAACATCATGAGATCCACAAGTCAAATCCCTATGAAATTTAGAGAGCAAGGTATATGGACCCTAGGGAACCTACCCTAGGAATCGCATATCAAATTGACAAAATAGGAGGGATCGACATACATCCCTCTAGAGGGTTCGGCAGTAAGCAGTACACAAGTCATATCAAATCAAAGATCGAGCAATAACTCGAGTTTCAACAGTCCAAAGGACATGGAAATTAGAGGCTAAACAAATTTTAGCATGGAGAAGCCACCATAGGGATCACTGCCCAAACATCGACCAATAAAGGGATCGGTACTGATCCCTCCTCATTGGGAATTGGGCCTAGTGATCCCTCTAGTGGGCCCATGTGGATTAGAAGGTCCTTCAATCGAAGTTTCAGAGAGATTGATGGTCGTCTTTACCTATAAATACCGGCCTGATGGGTCATTCTGAGGATCTTTTATGTTGCTTATTACTCTAGACACCATTGTAATCAGGTGTTTGTTATTTCCTACTACTGTAATCAGATTTATAAGTAATTAATAAAGGATAATATTCAAAGTGGACGTAGGCATACAACGCCGAAACACTATAAATCTCTGTTCTTTAATTATTATTATTTTATCTATTATTAGCTTAATCATTTCCTCAGTTTAATTTAATTTTTCTTCACTTACTTCTCTACAAAAACCTATTCTTGGGTGTTTGTGACCAATTTAGTTATAAACATTTTGGTGCTTTCATTGAGAACCATGATTCACAGCTTGTTAGGATCCCTTTGTTGCTACTGGATTAGATAAATCCCCCAAAGGAGATCTGTAGTTATATTTAAGAAGTTGCTAATACTACTCAGATTTGTAGAAATCTAAGAAAGGCTATTAATAATGGTAAGACATCCAAGATCTACTTCTCCAAACGTGGAAGGAAATGAGACTGCTAGCATTAAGCAAGGAGATCCAAGCAATCAACTAATAAATGTGAATGCTGATACGGTTGAAGTTCAAAATCCTACCGATTCAATTACAAGAGCTGAATTTCATAATTTAATGAGAGAGCTGATGGAGAGCCGTCGACAACTAAATCAACAATTTCAGACCAATATCAACTTGATGAACCAAATCTATCAGTAGCAGCGGGGAAAAGCTAGGAGGGATCCCACTTCTTACTCGGCATTGGAAAGTTCTAGCTCATTGGACGAATATCACAGGCATATGCATCACAGAATAGACGAATATCATGTAGAAACTTCAGGGCGTCAACTAGCATACCATCATGGTCTGCCAGGATCTATCGATGTTGACCCCTCCATAGGGATCGGTACCAATCCCTCCACCATAAGGGGGAATTCATCCATGCCTTATGGCAATCAAGCCTGAGCTATTACGGTTGGTTTGGATGCTGGAGTTCGATTGAATCTAGATGTAACTTCCCTTTTATCCTAGTTTCCATCGGTTGACCAGGAACCTATCGACTTCTGTCAATAACTTAATCCAGATATAGTTTTCATGGGTTCACTAAAAACCTATTGGTCTCTGCCAATACTCAATCTAATCATAGTTTTCATGGGTTTAATATGAACCTATTACCCCGCCAAAAACTTTATCGAGTCATAGTTTTCATGGGTTTACTATGAACCTATTGGCACATGCCAATAACTTTATCTAGTCATAGTTTTCATGGTTTACTATGACCTATTGGTTTCTGCCAATAAATTTTTTCTAACCATATTTTTCATGGGTTTACTATGAACCTGTCTACCTGACAACTTCTTTAATCAATATTTAGACTTCCTACATTCTGGTCTAGCCGACCTCCTGTATGATTCACTCATACATGAATTACTTAATTTATATTCACTACTGGGACAACCTACCTAGTTAATCTACCCTTACTCCCTAATATTCTGTTATAGGTCCATTACTTAGTGAATACATTTATAGAAGAAGCATATACAAAACCAATACCAACATCTTTGGCTTAATATTTTTGAAATCATTTCCCCTTGGAAATTTGGTTAATCCCTTTAACCCATTATTTATATCAAAGTTAGCTTCTTCAAAACATCCAATTTAAAAGCATTTAAAAGCTCTTTGATAATGGCATGGTTTTCCTTTAAAAATTGAGATTGGGTTCTTTGTTTTGAAAACTAAGGCTTTCGAAACCATTGGATAGCCTCCTTCGAAAGCAATAAAAACCTCTTCTCAAAACACCTTAACATACCTTTTGAAAACATTGGGGTATCTCCCATTCGAAACCAATTGAAAGCACCTCTTTCGAAACCATTGGGTTTACCTTTAAAATATCTTTTAGGTCAAAGTGAATATATACGAAAGTACCCCTTTCAAAACCAATGAAAGTACCCCTTTCAAAATCAATGATCTTATATAAAATTGTTTGGGGGAAGAGTTTGATGGCTTCGAAACCACCCTTTCGAAAGCTTAGAATATTTATGTAAAAAAGGATAGTGTCGAAACTCCCTTCCGACACCATTTCCTTTGAAACACTTGAACCCTTTCAAAAGCCTTTAGGAAGTGACTTTGTATAAGTTTTAAAAAAAGCCACCCTTCGAAAGCATTGATGACTTCAATACATTCAAAAGGCCAAATGTACGACAGCATGGTCTCGACTGGGTCAAAACCACTCTTTTAGAAAGCATTGTTCTATAGGTAGAGGAACTTATTCGAAATATTATACTTAAAATAACAAATGGCAACCCTCTTCGAAAGCTATTTAGAAAACCCCTTTCGAAATCATATGTTTCGACTCCTTCGAAAGCAATTAGTAAAACAGGAAAGCGCCTTACTTCAGAAGATAAAGTAAAGGTTTTGACTAGGTCGAAAGCATTCTTTTGAAAACAAGGCAGGCACATATATTTTGAGAATATACAAAGGTCTCGACCCCATTAAAACCATAAGGTTTCGACTCCATGCCTTCCGTCTTTCCCCAATCCACTACGTACCAACCATATTGATACCTCGTGTATTGGTTTCGGCTTGGTTGGTTTCGACCTGGTAGGTTTTGACTGGATTGAAGTCGGAAGCATAGGGTCGAAAGGTGCTTCTATAGGAGGCGAAACCCACTTTTCTGGGAAAAACTGAATTAATGCTAACTAAAGTAAACTTTTTGTAACTAACCTGCCTAATTGTAAACATTTAATTGGTTGCCAAAACTTTTCAAACTCCTTTTCAAAATACTGCCATGTAATCTCATATCTAAATTAAGGATTAATCTAACATTTAAGCCCTTTCATTTTGCCAAATCCAATAATGCAAATAAGTCCTTCTAAAATAATTTAATTTCCATAGTAAATCACTTTGGAAAAATCCCCAAAAATTACAGAAATTCACTTTCAATATGTTATCTAACATAAATAAATGAAGCGCTGACCCTTGCAACTGCCTAGAGCCCAACCTTCTCTTCTGTTCATCACCTAAACCCAAATCAACAAATATTCTCTCACAGTGCAATAACCAATTCTCTACCTCTATGGCATCCTCCGTTCCCATAAAAGGCTTCCCACCAAGACTGGTGTAATCTCTACTTAGCTTAGCATAATTATTCCCAACTAGAACCATAGGATTAGCTCCTCCTACATTTCCAGCAACACCAGCAGCAACTCTTGCTTGCATCAATTGACGAAGAACTGATACATCATCCCCATATCTACTGGTGGATTTCCAGCACCCACATTGGCTTCTGCATTTTGAATAGCATTAGCCCGTCAACCCGAGTTCCTCCTGGTGGGTCGAGCATTTTCGTTGGTTGTGGTACTTCCTCCACCGAGATTTCCTCTTCCGTTTCCTTCCTCCATATCTTCTTTCTTGTAAATCTACATACGAGCCTTAGTAAGATACAGAAGAAGGGTCTAAGAGAGAGGGGAATACATACTTATATATATATATATCTATATCAAATACAAGTAAGTTACTATAATTTAACCCAAACCTCGATCTTATTCTCTAATTCATTGGACTATGTTTTGAAAAATCTTTTAGGTTCATATTTCTTTTAAATTTCACAAAACCTCGCTTTGATACCAACTGTAACATCCCCCACTTAGAGGCCCAAAACTAACAGCTACAGATGCTACAGTCATCCATAGTTATTAATCCAAGATGACCAAATACGGTAATGTTAGATACACAGAAACACATGGATATGTAAAAATTTTAAAATCAACAATTAACTTTTACATTCCATTTCAAAACATTTTCAGTTCATTACATAATCATAACACGCAAACCACATTTAGAGAAAATATAATTATTACAACATACGCCAAGAGTGACATATGAAGATGCCCCCTTGGATGATCAGAGTACATATAGGCAATTAAACATCCTTGCCTTTACAACAAAACACAGCAAAATCAAAAATGGAAAAGAACTCTAAATAGCTATCATGCCTCCTGCACGTCTCCGGAAACTTATTCGTCTAAAGAGGTACCAAAAAACCTCAACTCTCAAACTACTCAAAATCAATTGAGCACCCGAGAGTTTAAGGAGAAAACATAAACTTCGAGACAGACATAAAGCATGGTATGAATAATAATCTACCATCTCAAACCATTTAGATATCTAGTGAGACATCGTCGCTTATCGAAACGGGTTTTCCCCTCACTAGTATCCTAAAACTTTATAAAACCATATACTGTTCTCCTGCATCCACAATGGTTAAAACATAGAAATGCAAAATATTATGATGATATGCAAACAAGTAATTCTATTCTGGATTTCCCATCCCCATTCATTTTGACTAACTGTCTCATTTATAGTTTCTAGGATCACCATTAACCTATTAGTTTTCATGGGCTTACTAATGACCTGTTTAATACTTATTGCCTCCCTGTTTGGTTTCATAGTTTTCATGGGATCACTAAGAACCTATTGGCCCCTGCCAATAACTTTATTGTTTCATGGGTTCTCCCTGAACCTATTGGTATCTCCAATAACTTCCTTTTTATCCTAGTTTCCATGGGTTGACTAGGAACCTATTAACTTCTATCAATAACTTAATCCAGATATAGTTTTCATGGGTTCACTACAAACCTATTTGCCTCTGCCAATACTCAATCTAATAATAGTTTTCATGGGTTTACTATGAACCTGTTAGCCCCTGCCAATAACTTTATCTAGTCATAGTTTTCATGGGTTTACTATGAACCTATTGGCCCCTTCCAATAACTTTATCTAGTCATAGTTTTCATGGGTTTACTATGAACCTATTGGCTTCTGCCAATAACTTTTTCCTAACCATAGTTTTCATGGGTTTATTATGAACCTGTCTACTTGGCAACTTCTTTAATCAATATTTAGGAATACTACAGTCTGGCCAAGTTGGCTTCCTGGATGCAATTCTACTCATACATGAGTTACTTAATTTATATTCACTACAGGGACAACCTACCTGCTTATTCTTCCCTTACTCCCTAAAATTCAGTTATGGGTCCATTACTTAGTGAATACATTTATAGAAGAAGTGTATACAAAAACAATACCAACATCTTTGGTTTAATATCTTTGAAATCATTTCCCTTTGGAAATTTGTTTAATCCCTCTAACCCAATATTTATATCAAAGTTAGCTTCTTCAAAAACTCCAATTTAAAAGCTCTTTGATAATGCCAAGGTTTTCCTTTAAAAATTGAGATTGGGTTCAAAGTACCCCTTTCGAAACCAATGAAAGTACTCATTTCAAAATCAATGATCTTATATAAAATTGTTTGGGGAAGAGTTTGATGGCTTCGAAACCACCCTTTTGAAAGCTTAGAACATTTAAGTAAAAAAGGATAGTGTCAAAACCCCCTTCCGACACCTATGCCTTCGAAACCCTTGAACCCTTTTGAAAGCCTTTAGGAAGTGAATTTTTATAAGTTAAAAAAAAGCCACCCTTCAAAAGCATTGATGACTTCAATACATTCGAAAGGCCAAAAGAACGGTAGCAGGGTCTCGACTGGGTCAAAACCACCCTTTTCGAAAGCATTGTTCTATAAATAGAGGAACTCATTCAAAACCTTATGCTTAAAATAACAAATGGCAACCCTCTTCAAAAGCTATTTAGAAGACCCCTTTCGAAATCATATGTTTCGACTCCATCAGAAGCATTCAGTAAAATAGGCAAGCGCCTTACTTCTGAAGATAAAGTAAAGGTTTCAACTTGGTCGAAAGCATTCTTTTGAAAATAATGTAGGCACTTATCTTTCAAAAATTTACAAAGGTTTCGACCCATCGAAACCATAGGGTTTCGACTCCATGCCTTTTGCCTTTCCCCAATCAACTACATACCAATCATATTGATATCTTGTGTATTGGTTTCGGCTTGGTTGGTTTCGACCTGGTAGGTTTCGACTGGATTGAAGGCAGAAGCATAGGGTCGAAAGGTGCTTCTAAAGGAGGCGGACCAACTTTTCTATGCAAAACTGAATTAATTCTAACTAAAGTAAACTTTTTGTAACTAACCTGCCTAATTGTAAACATTTAATCGGTTGCCAAAAATTTTCAAGCTCTTTTTCTAAATACTGCCGCGTAATCTCAGATCTAAATTAAGAATTAATCTAAGAATTAAGCCCTTCCATTTTGCAAAATCCAATAATGCAAATAAGTCATTCCTTCTAAAATAATTTAATTTCCATAGTAAAACACTTTAGAATAATCCCCAAAAATTACAGAAATTCACTTTCAATATATTATCTAACATAAATAAATTTTAGACCCAAATTCTTCATAAAATACCCGAATTTAATTTCTAAACCCAATTATACATATTTTCCTTTGAAAATTCATAATAAAATTTCCATAGCTTGGAAAATTATGAAAATTAAAACCCATCTCCAAATTCATGTTTTACATAACATACAATTTTCTCATGGCATTCAAAATCATTTATAATCGGTTCTAACCTTAAAACCGTATAAAACAATATTTAAACATTCTTGTTTAAATCGAAATTGTTATAAAATCCAAGCATATCATTAACAAAATCATTTAGTGGATTTAATCTTAAACCCGAAAACCAAGTGATCGTAAGAACAAAAATAGAGATGGTTTTGATTATTATTTACCTTGATTAGGATAAGGAATTTGAGATTTGATTGAGATTAATTTCCCCTTGCTTAAATCCTTAGCTTTAATTTGATTTCTTCCTCTTTTCTCTTAGCAATGGTTTGCTCCTTCTTAATTTACCTTTGGTTTTGTTTTGACAAAATGAATGTGTATGGGAATGAAATGAGAATATAAGGTAGTGGTGTGGAAATTTCCTAATATGCCCTTTGTGTTAATTAGTTATCATATAAACCATTTAAAAGCCCATTTGTTAAGTTAAGCTCGGCCCTTAATTTATTTTCAAATCTTAATCCCCTTATCACTCTAATTATTTACATTATTCTATTTAATTTATCTAATTAAATCTCCTGAATAATGTTATCAAAAATTAGGGGTGTTACACTTGACCAAGCTCTTCCCTAGAATGACGATTAAGTGAATTTACAAGATACACATCGAAAAGATGGTGAACCAAGAAGGTGTGAGTCAGCCCGTAGACTTCGACCGGACCATTCGCGTGAGGTGGAGCATGACCACCGCTTGCACCAACCATCCAAGCACCGGACTTATTGACAATGGTGAGACAGTTGGTGAGAGAGAGCCAGGGCTTGACCAACGATGACTGAGGAATTTTGAGAAACCATACCCCGTTTACGGATTATATTTTACATGCGGAGTATCCGAGGAGGTTCAACATGCCATCAATGCTTGCCTAAGTGGGAAAAATCGACCCCAGGCAGCATATCATGAGATACAAATGGTTGATGGATTCTGCATGAGCGGATGATGCAACCAAGTGTAGATGCTTTCCCATAACTCTCTCTGGAATAGCGATGATGTGGTTCACAAGGCTACCCCCATGATCAATTTCTAGATTCGATGATTTGGCAACCAAGTTTGTGGAGCAGTTCTGGATGCACGCGACTCGTTCCAATGATGTGATGTCCCTTTCCAACGTGATTCAGGCTCCAGGAGAGTAGTTGAAATATTATTTGGAGAGTTTTCATACAACTATTACGGAGGTTAGTAATCCGAATGATCATGCGATACTCATGGCCGTAATGAGAGGGATTATCCAGAGTCTGATTTTGGCGATTGGTTAGCCAATAAGCCACCCGCAACATTGGAGCACTTTTATGCAAAAGCGGCTCAGTATTTGAGAAAGGAGGAAGCCAGGTCCTTCGGAAAAAAGAATATTATAGGACCAAGTGGAGAGGGAGAACAGAGTAACGTTGCAATAAAACAGTCTGATGATGGTTCTGGAAAAGTCCAAGTGAATGTCCAGAATAAACCAAATCAGCAAAAAGGAGGCGGACATAGGAACCGTGAATGCAAGAGGGATTCTGGACGAGGGAAGCTTAGGACTCCATGTATAATACTTATATGCAGTTAAATACGTCCATTGGAGATTATCTATCTATCTACTTGCAATACCATGCAGTATAGGAAGCCACCTCCGAAAGAATCAACAGAGAAGCAGAAACAGACCAAGAAATATTGTCGACTTCATGAGTGCTATAGGCACAATACAAACGAATGCAGACATCTCCAAGATGTTATAGAAAAGCTGATTCGAAAAAGGAAATTACAACAGTTTGTGAAAGCCCCGCAGGATGACGGGCATGGGACATCTAACCCCAACCGAGGACAAGCACCATGTAGGGTTGAGGAGCATGCACGAACTGGTGGAAGACTAGTGATAAATACAATAGTCGAAGGACCGCACCCAGTAGATAAGAGTTGTCATGAGATGGAGCGCTATGCTAGAGCAATTAGGCATGTGAATTTTAAACATTGTTCGAATACGGGAGATGGAGCTCTAACAAAATAGCAAAGTATGATGGCGGATGATATTGTGTTTAGGAACAAAGATGCAGATAAGGTGTTCGATAAATATAATCTTTCATAAAGCTTATGATCAGATGAGGATGGAAGCCAAAGATTTAAAACCGTCTAAAGCTTTTATATACGGTTTTAATGGAGTTGCTATTGAAGCTGTTGGTTATGTGGAATTACCTGTAGAGTTGGGAGAAGGTCAACGAAGGAGAGTGCAGATCTTGTCGTTTGTTGTTTTTGAGTTGACTCTCCATACAACGGTTTTCTACATCGATCGGCCCTAGCTGAATCCCGGGCAGCTCTTGGCCCATGGTGTTTGACTTTGATGTTTCCGACAGATAATGGTGTTGGAGTTGTTCATGGCGATCAGGCATCTGGACGTACCTCTTATGCAGCTGAGTTGAGGGCTGCTCAACGCAAGGAAAATGGTAAGGGTATGGACAAGAATACCCACATCCAAGCTACCGAAGATTGACAACTAGCGCCCGAGCCTTGGCTCAGGCGCCACATTCGGTTCTATAGAGATATAGATCCAAGAGGTGATGAAGAGGAGCCCAAAAGAGACCAAGGCTGCACCGGCTGAGCTGACAATTAATTTCACAGTCATCCACGACGACCCATCATGAATCCTAAAGATTGGATCACAACTCAGCCTTTCGATGATGAAAGAACTTGCTGGTTTTCTCCGAGCGAATCTAAACATGTTCGCTTGGACTCACTTTGACATGTGTGGAATCTCACCTGGCATTGCGAGCCATGCATTGAATATCAACCCGAGGCATGTCCCGGTGAAGCAAAAAAGATGCGGCATGGATCCACGGAGATCTGCCATTCTCAAAGATGAGGTGGATAGACTAAAAGACAATAGGTTTATCCACGATGCCCTTTACCCTAAATGGGTATCTAATCCTGTACTTGTGAAAAAAGCGAATGGGAAGTGGAGAACATGCATTGATTATTCAGATTTGAACAAGCCGTGTCCAAAAGACAGTTTTCCCCTTCCGAGGATTGACTAGCTGGTGGATTCAACTGTGGGACACGAAATGCTATCGTTCATGGATGCCTACTCGGGATATAACCAAATCCCGATGCATATTCCCGATCACTAGTACACCAGTTTCATTACCGACGTTGGATTGTACTATTGTGTAGTAATGCCATTTGGATTAAAGAATACGGGAGCATCTTATCTACCCTTAGTCATTATGATGTTTAAAGATCAAATTGGAAAAATGATGAAGGTGTATGTGGATGATATGCTCGTGAAGTCATGACGATCAAGCGACCACATTAGAGACTTGGTAGAAATGTTCGACATCCTCCGATATTACGAGATGAAAATTAATCCTTTAAAGTGTTCTATTGGTGTTGCATCAGGGAAATTCTTAGGTTTTATTATTAATGCACGTGGAATTGAAGCTAATCCCGAAAAGGTTTAGGCCATCCGCGATATCCAAGCGTCGCAGACTATTAAACAAGTGCAGAGTCTGAATGGGAAAGTTGCTGCCTTAAGCCGATTTATTTCCAGAGCTACCGACAAATGCATTCCTTTCTTTGACTTGATTAGGAAAGGGAAAAGAAACTTCAAATTGATGCAGGATTTTAAAGACGCATTTGAAGCTTTGGTGAATCATTCGGAGAGACCCCCATCTTGTCAAAGCCAGTGGATCATGAAGGTTTATACATTTATTTGGTTGTATCAGCACATGCTATAAATGCCACATTGCTTTGCGAGGAGGGTTGAATACAGAGGCCGGTGTATTATGTCAGCAAATGATTAACGAGAGCTAAAAGGAACTATCCGAAAATAGAGAAACTGACATACTGCCTGTTGATTGCATCACGAAAGCTTCATCCATATTTCCAGGCACACCCAATCAATGTTTACACGGACCAGCCGTTACGATAGGTCATACAGCGACCTGAGACATTTGGAAGGTTACTCAAGTGGAATATCGAGCTCAGCCAATTCGATATTACCTATCTCCCTCGGAGGGCTATCCAGGGTTAGGCACTGGCAGATTTTATAGTAGAGTTTACTATGCAGGATGATTCTCCAGAAGGTAGCGAAATCCCTACTATATGGTGGAAATTGTATACTAACGGAGCGTTTAATGATCATTGTTCTGAAGTTGGAATTGTGCTTGTAACTCCCAAAGGTCAGTCAATCTGTTATGCTTTAAAGCTTGAGTTCCCAGTGAAAAAACAATGAAGCTCAGTTTGAAGCTCTAATTACTGGACTTAAACTCGCTAGAGAACTCGGAATAAAATCTCTTGAAATCTTTTGCGATTCACAGTTGGTAGTGTACCAAGTCAGGGGAGATTACCAAGCAAAGGAACAACGACTTGGCCTATACCTTAACTAAGTCCAAGAGTTGTTGGCAGAATTTAAATACTATGACATTTCACATATTCCACGGGATCGAAACAGAGACGCTGGTTCATTAGTGAAGTTGCCAGCATCGGTGATGCACAACAGATGGGCTTGGTCCGGTCAAAGTATTAAATTCCCTAAGTATAAACATGATAGAAACCAACCGGACAGTGAAAGCAGAACCTGAGAGGGAATCGTGGATGACTCTGATCAATGACTATTTGCTACATGGAGTCCTACCAGATCAAAGAAATGAAAAGCGACAGGTCCTCCGTAAGGCTTCACGATATGCCATGTAAGAAGGAATTATGTACAAAAAAGGTTTCTCAGTTCCCCTACTCTAGTGTGTCGCTCATGATGAGATAAAACATGTCCTAAAATAAGTTCACGAAGGGGAATGTGGAGACCACACCGGGGGCAAACTCTGGCAAAGAAAATACTCCTTTACGGGTATTATTGGCCAACTGTCAATCGAGATGCTGCTGACTATGTAAGATAATGCGATAAATGCCAGATATATGCAAAAGTTTCAAGAGCTCCGTTGAAGGATATCAAACAAATGTGGGGTATAGACATTATCGGTTCCTTACCGATCTCTAAAGGTGGCACAAAGTATGCTATTGTCGCAGTTGATTACTTCACCAAATGGGCCGAAGCAGAACCTTTAGCCACGATCACGATGTAGATAGTAATCAACTTTATTTTCCGTAACATCATATGTCATTTTGGTTGCCCGCAAACTATTGTAATAGATAATGGGACTCAATTTGACAGTGTTGAATTCAAATACTTCTGTCGGAGGTATCATATTAAAAAGAGATTTGTAGCAGTCGCTCACCTTCCGGCAAATGGACAGGTTGAAGCTCTAAACAAATCATAAAATCCATTCTGAAGAAGCGTTTGGAGAAGGCTAGATGCAAGTGGGTGGATGAACTCTTAACAGCATTATGGGCTTACAAAACACCCACAAGTCCGCGACCGGCCATACTCCATTTGCCCTTGCTTATGGTTCTGAAGCCATCATTCCTGTTGAGCTTGAAGTTCCTTCTTATCGAGTGACTTACTACGAACCTAAAACAAATAAAGATATCCTCTTGTAATCTCTCGATATTATAGATGAGATGTGCGAGGAAGCCGATCTGAGGACAACTGTGCATCGACACCGAGTCGCCCGGTATTACAACATTAAAGTCCGACCTAGAACCTTTGAAATCGACGATCTCATCCTAAAACGGGTTTTTCCTATCCTATCGCACATGAGTTGTAACAACCCGTATATTTGGACCATTTAAATTGACAATAATCCACACATGTCAACTTAAATAGTACAAAACACGAATCATTAATGGAGTATATGTATATAAATGAGAATCATCACAGAATCACAGAAAATATAACATAACAGAATAGTGCAGCGGAAATACAACATAGTCATAAGAGTAGTTCATGAAGCTACCCATAAATACAACAATGTCTCAAATAAAAGAAATACAACAACATAGAATGTCCAAATAGTCCAAATGGAAAGAACAATACTGATAAAGATAAGATAGTGATAGTCTTCGGTCTTCGGCTCCAAGTAAGCAGCAACAGCAATCCTCAGTCTGATCCGAGCATATGCACAAACAAACACTCGAATCAGGACATATATTCTTATACAGATAATATGGTTCAAGATTTAAATAACAATAACTCAAAGATGAATGGAATAAACATCTTTCAGGATCCGATAAACTATCTATACATAGTAGAGTACGATAAAATAGATAATGTCTAACAGTAAAGTAAAATATCAAACTAGTGTTAAGTCATGGCCCATTCCACCCTTAACACATTTTTATTCCCAAGAGTATATACAAGACCGTAGTTTCCCCAAAACCGGAAGTCACCAGAGGGCAATCCATATACTAAAGGTACAATAGAAATCGTAGTGGTCGCGTATATGGGAATACAAGTATGACAAGGCACATGAGGCAATACCCAAGGTAGTGACACTACCGTTTGCCTGATCCGGACTGGTGAGAACGCATCGCCGCAGCGATCGCAACACCATGAAACAACACTCCCAAATCAAGGGTGCGCACCAAACAATCACAAAGTAAATGAATAGTTTACGAAGAAGTGTGTTCACTTGAGGTAGCTAATCCTCCATTGGCCCGGCACGGCTCCTGTTTTAGTCATTTCCAATTTGACACAAGTGTCAAGGCTATCCATTATCGTTCTCTTTCTTCAGTCATCACGTACATCATTCCAACCACTTCATTCTGGATCACACTCCGCGTATAGTTATTAAAGTGGTTTTCGGTTTAGATAGAGAGTATATCCATAACCGATTCCGGTTCCTTTAATAACCTTCGTAATTATAACACCGATTGGTCGTTAATATATTTCAAAACCAAATCAATTTCAATTTCAATTGGAATTCGTAAATCGACATTTCGGTAGTCTTTCTAAATCAGTTTCCAAAATTTATGTTTCATAACTTCCAAATTCATTTCAAAATTTCTATAATTCAATTTCAAAGTTTCAATTTAAAACCAATTCGAATATCCATTTTATTTCGTATATAAGTTCATCCCAAAATCATTTAACTTAAGTTAATGTTCAAAACGATTTAAACTCAATTATCGATTTCATTCGATATTCATTCAATTAATTTATCTAAACAATTTCAATTAAATTTCCAATCCATTACATGACTTCTTAAGTTCATTTTCATTATCGAAGTTTAAAACTTATTTAAATTACATTTGTCAAATCCAATTCTTAAAATTACAAGTCTTTCATTTGTTTCGATAAAGCGCATTCTATTTCTTATTAAAGAAATTCATTCCATTTATTGTTTATTTAGTTACAAATTTCAAACTCAGTTAAAGAAACTTAGTTCCACTTATTCAATAATTCAATTTCACATAATAAAGATATTCAATTCAATTTAATTATAATCCGATCTCATCAAATTTTCAATAATTTCAAATCTTAATTATTAATTATTTCAAACTCATTCATTTATAATTCCAAACTTAATTATTAATAAATCCAAAATTTAATTATTAATTATTTCAAACTTCGTTATTAATAATTTCACAACTTAACTATTAATAATTTCAACTTAATTATTAATAATTTCAAAACTTAATTATTAATAATTTCCAAAATTAATTATCAAATAATTCTAAATTTAATTATTAAATAATTAAATTTTAAACAATATTCTTTTGTCAATTACTACGTTAATATTTGTTTTCAAATTCAAATATTCACATTTACATTCATTCGAATTTAAATTCCAATTTATTCAAAACCTTGCTATTAGTCAAATAAACTTTATTTTATTTAAATCAAAACATTGATCAATCAGGTTTAATTTAATTTTCTATCCTAAGTCAAAGTTATTTGGGTATTTATCATTTCAACCCGATTCCATTTCAATTCAAAAATCAAAGCATACAAAGGGAACTTGCAGTGTGATAACTGGGATGGTGTCAAAGTAAATAAACAAGCAATAGCATCCATTCACAACAATTCAACAATTTAAATAATCCTGAAATAATCGTATTAATTTGCATTTGTTATTTAAGCAAATTAATATAATTATTCCTAGAATCTACTCTATCATTTCAAGTAGATT
Source organism: Allium fistulosum (assembly GCA_030737815.1). Classification (NCBI taxonomy): domain Eukaryota; kingdom Viridiplantae; phylum Streptophyta; class Magnoliopsida; order Asparagales; family Amaryllidaceae; genus Allium; species Allium fistulosum. The sequence goes on along the minus strand of CM060906.1, from coordinate 96,577,253 downwards.
AAAGATTATTACATTATGGTTTTCACTTGTCGTTCAATTTCAATGTAATACTACAACAGTTAATTCAATATACGTTCAAGGTCTGTAATGCCCCAAAATTTTGAGGAAAATGATTTTTAATAAAATGATTCAGTTTAAAAATATTTGGATCAAATATTGATGGAATTTTAAATTAAATAATGTGCAGAGATATGTGTGCACATGTACACTGGAAATAGCACAAGGAAGAGATTTAAAATTTCTGAAATATATATATATATATAAGAAAGTAAATTCCTTATCTAAAGCATTGGATTGTAATTTAAGCATAAGTTAAAAATGAAGTATATGCTTAAATGTATTTTCTGAGAAACAAGGAGAGATTAAATAAATAAATATTTTTACACATGTATATTCTATGAGCAGAAAATGTCAAAGCTAAGCAAAAGAGTAACATTAAATAGGTATGAAACATTAAACAGGTATGTATGTTATGTATAGGCAGAAATAGAAAGAAGGGGGATTTTCAAAAATAAGCAAATGAATAAATATAGTCACACACTTTTAACATGACTTGAGTGAGTGGCCAATTTCTGAAAAAGTAAAGAAAAGAAAATGCAGCCTTTAATTGGTTAATATGGCCGGGGGTAATTAGGGATAAAAATGAGAAAATGCAAACAATGCATGATGCCAGCCAGGACAGAAATGGAATTTTGTCTTGAGAAAAACCCTAGTAAAAATATGCTTATAAATAAGTAGTTATGGCCAGAGAAATGGTTTTACCCGAGCTACTTATAATAGGAAAAGAAGAAAACATTTTAAAGGAAGAGAAAATATACTCAGGGATTTTCTGGATTAATAAGAAGAAATATTCAGGTGAGTAATCTCACTAGATTCATGGCATTAAGACCTGATATGAGGCAGCCAAGTTTTTATGTTGCTATTGATATTTTCTGATTTTTGTTAATCGCTGTTATATTAATGGTGTTGAATGGATTTTTTTTAAGCTGATATAATGTTTATTATGGATGCTCTTTGGATGAATTCCTTTGATCTGTTAGAATGGTTGCTATGGATGTGCATACTACTATTTACTACATTTTGAAAAAAAACTAAGGCAACAATACCTTAAAATCAAGGAAGGAATACTCACAATTGATGGGGATCTATGGCAGAGAATTATTCTTAAAAAAAAAGAAAATATATTATGAGCTGCATTATATTTTATATAAGTGCTGAGGCTTAAGAAAAGAAAGTGTAAGGGATGCAATAGAAATTTCTGTGTGCTGATTCCCTCATGAAATAACAAAATTCACAAGATAAAAATTGTGATTCAGCTAGATCTTGAATCTAGTTCAATCACAGTTACTTGTAAATCATAATAACATAGCATGCCATGGCTCCACACTCAGTTGTAGTTGTTCTTTTGTATGATTTGAAGTTAAGACATCTTATAGAAATATTTATGAAATGATTATCTGTTTGTTTTTGAACAGTTTACTTGCAAGATATAGGGAGGTGTTTTTTTTACACTGTGACATGTCCATTTAGCTATCTGATGCTAGGACTTTAACCAACACTACTAGTAAATATACTAGGGTTATGAGCCAAGAAGGCTGCTGGAATGCTTTTCATATTTGAAGTATGCAAGTTGGCACATGGTTTGTTTAAGCCCTGAGATCTTTGTGCAATGATGTGAATTAGTTCATTGCAATGTGTCCCTGTGATTCCTTACTAGCAGATGAGGCTAGAGATTTAAATTAATGAAAACAACATGTAGATGAAGAAATAGGAAGATGAGTATTTCCTAGGTTGGTTGGAATGGAACAGTGGTTATTCCATTGAATATACACACTGTAGATTGATATTCATGATTGAATAAATAAATTTGTGTGAATAGATGATAGATAAAGATATCATTCTTGTATCAAAGTGTATGTAACGTAATAAAGCAATGGATTAAAGAAATTACATGCATATAAAATAAGTATTAAGGCTCATCACCCAGAGCTTAATGTTTTGAATATTTTGATGTTGCTCATACCAGATCTTAGATCTAACCCTTGTTTGCTCATGGCATATAGGGGTGTCTCATTTTAAAATGAGGCAGCCACTCATGCTCTTTCAGGGAATGTAGGCACTAAGTAGAAAATGAAGTTATGGCTATTGTGGAGGAGTGAATGAATATGCTAGCTAGTTTCAATAAGAGCTTAAAATGATTATATCTGCATGTATTCAGGAAAAATTATGTTTCTAAGATTTCCAGTCATGTAATGAATATTCTATGGTTAGTGATCAAGTTGCTCTTATGTTCTGTAAAGTGTTAGATTTAAATTAGTTGTTCTGACAAGATTGTTGTATGTTAAGGTTTGATCTTTTTTGAAGTATTGACTGGAACATAAACAAGTAAAACATGCTCAAGTGTTAGCTATGAAAACCTGGAATTATTCTTATGAATATTTTTAAGTTCAAATTCTTGACATAGCAAATCTTATGCAAATACACAACTCACTAGGTGTCATGTGGGCTAAGATTAAGGCAACCAAGTCACATAGATTGAATCTTAAATAAGAAAGTTTTTAGAAAATACATAAGTGGAAAATGATAAGTGAATATATCATTTCTGGCCTTAGCCAAATATCAATACCTTTGATCCATGATCTGAAATAAAAATATCAAGAATCTTGAGATTTAACTGTCATGGTAAATTGATATTAAAAACTATCAATTAGAATGAGCAAGTTCATATAAATTAAATATGCATAGGATTTACTGACTTGTTACAAATATTCAAAAGTATATAGTAATTAAGTTTAGTCAAAATTGCTAGAATCCAAATCAAACAGAATACTCTTGTTTAATAAAAAAAAATATACTCTGAATTTAAACAAGAGAAACACGTACATCTTCATATGTATGTGTATATTATTAGGGATACACTGATATATTTATATTGGTAATGAGTTTTGAATCCTGGTTGAATTGTTTGAAAGAAAAATGACTCTGATAATTCAAAGGAAGTTTAAATCAAACTTAAAAGTGCAAATGAATATAGGTGGACATCCAGACACATATAATTAAATGTGCATATGCATGTACATAGAGATCAAATTTAGACGTCTGAGATTAAATTCAGACGTCAGTCATAAGAATTTAGACGTCTGTCACAAAAATTTAGATGTCTGAATTTAGTTCAAAATGTTTTTTACTCTCTGTTTCAATTTTAGCTCTCTGAGCCGTCTGTCATAATAATTTAGACATCTGAGATTAAATTTAGACGTCTGTCACAAAAAATTTAGATGTCTGAATTTAGTTCAAAATGTTTTTTACTCTCTGTTTCAATTTTAGCTCTCTGAGCCGTCTGTCATAATAATTTAGACGTCTGAGATTAAATTTAGACGTCTGTCACAAAAAATTTAGATGTCTGAATTTAGTTCAAAATGTTTTTTTTACTCTCTGTTTCAATTTTAGATCTCTGAGCCGTCTATCATAATAATTTAGACGTCTGAGATTAAATTTAGACGTCTGTCATAAGAATTTAGACGTTTGAACTGCTGATTTTTCCTAATTTGCCTATTTAGAAAAGAAATAAGTGGCTATGTCAATAGCTTGTATGGTATTCTGATTTCTATTTGATTTAAATTCCCTCTGATGGAAAAAAAAATCCTTATGAAATTAAGGTAGAAATAGGAGGGTCATTTCAAGGTCCAAAGTGAGATTTATCAAATTCTACGTGTCAATTAACTTCCAATTAAAGGGTCAATTTTAACTAATTGAATTTAACATATGAAGGGGGTCAAGTTTAGCAAATCAAAGTTCGACATATGTAATCCAAATAAAATTCGTTAACTATCCTTTATCAAATTTACTTGTAAATTATTTGTCACTAGCAATCAACATTAAATTCAATCACATAGCAATCATTCAACAAACAAACTAGCATAAGAATATAGTCGTGAAAATTAATTCACCTTTCGTGGATAAAGAAATTTGACCCAAAGCAAGAATAAGCACGAGAAGAGTCGGTACAATACGAACAACGAACACTGTAATATCGACAAAAGAAAACGATATTAATACAATGAACGTTTGTATATAATTTTATAATTATATAGATGCACTTACCAATGACGGAGAAAAGAACGAAAGCTGAAAATTGATGCTGCTACAAAAGGCTTAACCGGTTTCTTCTGCACACAACGGGAAACGAAAATTTGTTACAACTCTAATCCATACATCAACTTATATCCAGCAGTATATAAATATGTGTACAACGGAAATGAGTTTTCAGAAGTCTGCACTGCACCACCGTTTTCAACAGTAAACTTTTTTTCTTTTCTTTTTTTTTATTTACAGCCAAGACCAAAATTTGCATCAACTCATTCCCCTCCACTCACGTACATTAAATTCATGCTCACGCCCTTCAAAACACACCCGCGACCACACACGCACACACGCTATACACGCACGCATGAACACACACGCAGCCACATATGCACACCCCTGCGAGGCCAGACTGGGTAGTGACGCGGTGACTGGGCGGTGACCGGACAGTGGGAGGCTCGGAAAATGGGCGCGCGTGATTGGCTGCTGGCGAACGGAAGAGGGTAGGAGGCTGGGTCGAACTCGAGGAAGGGGAGGATCAGGCCGAGAAAAATGGGTGGAGAGGGAGAGGCCGGGGAAAGCTCGAGGAGGCAGTTGATCGGCTAAGGCATGGCGACGAAGGGCAGGTGATGCGAAGTGGAATGGCAGCAGTCGGCAGTGGGCTGGGTGGTGCGAAGGGCAGCGAAGGCGGATGATGTGGTTGGGCTGGTAGATGCGGAGGTGGCGGAGTTCGGCTGGGTGGTGGCTGGAGGCCAGAGGGTGATGGAGAGGGAGATTGGTGGCCGTGTGTGTTTACTGTCTTCATTTTTCAAAAAAAAAATTTTTTTTTACAGAAGTAGGAGAAGGATAAAGAAGGGGAGAAAGATGAAGGTAAAGGAAAGTATACCTGAATGAGTTGTACGAAAATGAGACTGTTTCGTTTCATATTTACTTTATAAATTCAAAGTGAAATCAATGTTGCTTTGTAACCCGATGCGTCACTTCCTTTTCCAATGTCATCCCTTAGCTTCCAACTACCCAATTAAATACATCAGCTGAAATTAGTTTTTTTTTAAAATTTTAGTGAATACGAGTTAAAGATTTTGGGCTGGAATTGTTAACCGGTCCGTCCGGAACGGTAAATTTTAACGTGGCGCTTTTCGACTGATTCCGATTAACACGAATAAGTATACCGTTTTGATCAGTGCGATGACGCGCTTACAACGGTACACAGATTATGGTGGTACGATTTTTATTACAAAATTTTGAATTTTATATTATCGGAAAAATGCAGGAAAAATGCTGAAAATAAGAACGACGGAGCTAAAGAAGTCCGAATTTTGAAAAACGAAAAATGACGTCTTGCTTAGAAGATGGTTTAGAATTTTTCTATGTAAAAATATTCGGGTTTGGAAGATAAAATTTTTCGCGTTTAAAGTGAACTGTTATACAGTAAACACGAACGAAATTTTCAGTGATATTTTACGATGAAACTTTACCACTATCGATAACTCACTAGGCGCATTTTATAACCAAAGTTTGGATGTTATTTGAGATCGTTTAGAAATTTCAAAATTTTATATTAAAACGTTGGATTTTAAAATTTTAAATTAGGTCGGAAATTCAGGGTCGTTACAATCTCCCCCACTCAAAACTTTTCGTCCTCGAAAAGGAACGATACGAGTGAAGTAAGAATGAAGTAAGCAGAAAAGTCAATATAGATTTCGAGAAATTTGAATTATACCTGAAATTAGTAATGCGGGGTTTGAATCCCGAATACTATCCTCAGTCTCCCATGTACAATCTCGCTCATCCGCACTCCACTGTACTTTGACGAGATTTACCGACTTCCTTCTGAGTTGCTTGGTCTCACGATCGACTATCCGAAGTGGCTTTCGCTCAATAGTCAAGTCAGGCTCAATAACTACCTCTTCCAACTGAGCAGTAGGGATGGTCATAGATGGATCGTGTACAACCTTGCGAAGATGTGAGACGTGGAATACGTTGTGCACACCGGCGAACTTCTCTAGTAATGCAACTCTATAGGCCAATGTTCCTACTCTTTCTGTAATCTCAAACGGACCAACAAACCTTGGAGCAAGCTTTCCTTTCCTTCCAAATCAAACAATATTCTTCAAAGGCGACACTTTCAGAAATACTTTGTCACCTACGCTGAATTCGAGCTCTCTTCTCCTTTTGTCCGCGTAGCTTTTCTGTCTATCCTGTGCCGTCTTTATCTTCTTCCTGATTTCTTCGACTTTTTCAGAAGCTTCCATAATTATTTCTGGACCCAGCACAAGTCTATCCCCAGATTCGATCCAACAAGCTGGCGATTTGCACGGCCGACCATATAAGGCTTCGAGTGGTGCCATACCAATGCTTGCCTGATTTATTAAATATGATTAATTCAAATTCAAATGTACTTATTCAAATTTGAAATCAAATTTCTTTACCTGGTAACTATTATTATAAGTGAATTCTACCAAGTGAAGATGGTCTTCCCAGGATCCACCAAAGTCAATAATACATGCCCGGAGAAGGTCTTCCAAAATCTGATTTACCGTCTCAGTTTGGCCATCTGTCTGAGGATGATACGCTGTGCTTAGATTCAGTTTGGTGCCCAAAGTATCCTGGAATGCTTTCCAGAATTTGCTAGTGAAAATAGGATCTCGATCGCATACAATACTAGATGGTACACCATGAAGTTTAACAACTTCTCTCATATATATCTCGGCCAAACTCGAAGCAGTACGAGTGGTCTTGACTGGAATAAAGTGCGCGGACTTCGTCAGTCTGTCAACGATCACCCATATGCTTTCGTTACCCTTTCTAGTCCTTGGCAGCCCATCAATAAAGTCCATAGAAATTTGCTCCCACTTCCAACCTGGAATCTCTAGAGGTTGAAGCAATCCTACTGTCTTCCTGTGATCAGCTTTAACTTGTTGGCAAGTGGTGCACCTGCTAACATAGGTAGAAATATCGCGCTTCATCCCACTCCACCAATATAACTTCTTCATATTATGGTACATTTTAGTGACACCGGGATGAAATGACAGCGAAGACTTATGATTTTCTCTCAGCACTTCCTATCTAAGACCATCAACATTAGTAACACAGATACGATCATCAATTCTCAAGATTCCATTACTATCAACATGTGCACCCAATTTATTATCGGCGTTTTCAACTCTGCCCAGAACTATTTTTTTGATGCGATAAAGCAAAGTGTCCTCATATTGCTTGGCTATAATATGATCCATAAGAGCTGGGGAGACGAAAAGCTGGAATAACATTCCTTCAACAAGATTACAACATATCATAGCTTGGTTTCTGCTCAAAGCATCGGCTACGGCATTTGCTTTCCCCGGAGTGTAGTTAATATCAAGATCATATGCAGCTAGGAATTCGAGCCATCGGACTTGTCTCTGATTCAAATCCTTTTGCGAGAGGATATATCTCAATGACTTATGGTCAGTGAATAACTCGAATTTTGTTCCCAATAGATAGTGCCTCCATAGCTTAAGAGCAAATACAACCGCAAGAAGCTCTAAATCGTGAGTTGCGTAGTTTGTTTCATGGGTCTTTAACTGACGACCCGCATAGGCAATAACTTTTCCTTTCTGCATTAAAACTGCTCCAAGTCCATCTCGACAGGCATCTGTATAGACGGTCAATCCTTCGCTACCATCAATAACTGTAAGAACCGGGGCAGAGGTCAACTTTCGCTTCATCTCATTGAAAGCTGCTTTGCACTTTTCGCTCCAAATAAATTTCACATTCTTTCTGGTCAGTGCGGTAAGTGGTGCGGCAATACGAGCAAAGTTTTCTATAAATCTGCGGTAATAGCCGGCCAAACCCAAGAAACTGCGGATATCTGTGGGAGTTTTAGGGGTCTCCCAATCCTGCAAGTTCCAAAGATTCGAATTATGATAATGATAAGTTGTTTTTAATAGAATTGACAAGTAAGAATAGAACTTACATTGATTACGGCGATCTTAGCTGGATCGACCGAAATCCCATTCTCCGAGACAATATGGCCAAGAAACCGAACTTCATCTTTCCAAAAGTGGCATTTTGAAAACTTGGGTTTAAGCTGATGACTCCGAAGAGTTTCGAGAACAAAAGCCAAATGTGACCTATGCTCTTTCTCATCCTTAGAGAAGACGAGAATATCATCGATGAAAACAAGAACGAACTTGTTAAGAACATCGCTGAAAACTCTATTCATCAAGTTGACGAAGTAAGCTGGGGCATTAGTAAGTCCGAATGGCATAACCAGCCATTCAAAGAAACCATTCTCAGTGTGGAATACTGTCTTAGGAATACTCTCCTCAGCAATTCTGAGTTGGTGAAAGCCTGTAGCCAGATCGAGTTGAGAGAATACTTTAGCTCCATGGAGCTGGTCGAATAGATCGTTGATGCGGGGCATCGGATATCTATTCTTGTGTGTGAGCTTGTTTAGCTCTCTATAGTCTACACACATTCTGAGAGAACCATCTGATTTTGTGACGAATACTACTACAGCACCCCATTCTGAATGACTTGCCGAATCAAGCCTTTAGAAAATAAGTCTTCAATTTGAACATTCAACTCTACCTTTTCTTTAGGAGCCATTCTCCTGGGAGGGAGAACTACTGGTCATGCACCATGAATAAGGTCAATGCGGAATTCGATTTCCCGTGGAGGTGGTAGAGAATTTACTTCTCCAAATACATCAGAAAAGAATTGAACAACTGGAGTAGAGCTTAGTTCATTTGGATGGGAGTCAAGTGAGAATATAAAACTCCCAGCATATTCTTGAGGTGATTTGCCTTTAATAACCAAAGGCATACTCTTGTCATCGATGAGAGAGACTGTTCAAGCTTTGCATGAGATATTGGCTTCGAACTTCCGTAGCCAATCAATGCCTAATAGTATATCGAATGCCTCGAATCCAAGGACATAGAAATCCCAAGTGTAGCGGTGAATGCCATGCATAAGAGTGACATATTTACAAACCCTTTTAAGGTTAGCGGGCCCTCCGATAGGGTTTGATACACATAAGAAAGTAGATGAAAGGATGGGTTCCAAACCAAGTTTATTGCACAAATCAATAGATATAAAACTATGTGTTGCTCCGGTATCAAATAGAACTTTAACGGATAAAGTATGCAACATAAAAGTACTTTGTAATGTACCTTGGTTATCAGTAGGAGCAGGTGGGGCAGGTGGATCATGGGCGGAAGAAGTCATAGCAAATACTCCGGCCGTCTTTCCCTTTTTATACATAGGACAATCCCTCTTGAAATGGCCCGGCTGCAAACATACGTGACAGAGGTCGTTCCTGGTATTCTAAGGGGGCGGAACAGCGGCACCAGCAGATGTTGGACAGCTGTTGGCGTAGTGACCCCTCTGGTCGCACTTGAAACAAGTGATGGAGGATAAGTCAATAGGCTTCTTCTAAGAATAGCCAAGCCCGAATTTCTGCTGCCAATTCTTCTTCTGTTGCTCAAAATTTGGCTTCCTCTTTCCCGACTGATTAGCCGATGTCTGAGTAACTGGAGCTTTGGGAACAGATGTTCCTTTAGGCTTTCCCTCGTATCGAAGAGCAAAATCCATCAACTCAGTGAAAGTTTCATGTACATGAGCGGTGAGGAGCTCGTAATACTCTGGGCGTGCGCCATGTATGAACTTCTCATTCTTAAGTAGAGGTGTGTCAATCAGACCGGGTCTGAACTTAGATAGTTCGTTGAATTTCCTTTCATACTCAGTGAAGGTCATGTTGCCTTGTTTGAGATCCATAAAAGACCGATAGAGTTGGGCCTTCCCAGCAGCTGGCATCCACTGAGCCATAAAGGAATCCCTATTATAAGTAATATGAGGTGAGTCAAAAGTTTTGACGAAAATATAAGGAATTATTTTGATGAAATTTGGATAGATTTCTACCTAAACTGGGCCCAAGTGATGGTTTCCTCATCGGTACGAGAAGTGATGGATTCCCACCAATCTTGTGCTGCATCTTGCAGCTGCCAAGCGGCCAACTTACGCTTCTGAACGTCTGTGATCTCCAAGCCAGTAAAGATCCTCTCCAAACTCTTTAGCCATTGCTGTGCTTCGATGATACTCTCGGAGCCAGTAAATTTGACTCCGCCAAGCTGAGTATACTCCTTGCTAAGAGTGGAGAATCTGACTACGGGAGGTGGAGCATGTAGACCAGGAGCATTTCCACCCCTGCCTCTAACATTTCTTCTGGTAGCCATCCTGGAATACCAAAAGTGATTTAGAATCAAAGATAGAAATTTATAGAACTTAAGGAAATTCTATTCAACGAATTCAATAAGAAAGATGAATCAAAGGATGTGGATTCTGAAATGATTCTCCTCATTCTAGGGTATGTTTACCCTATCTCTAATGAGCTTTAAACTCCACAGGCTAAGGTTATCGGGAACCAAAGCTCTGATACCAACTGTAACAACCCGTATATTTGGACCATTTAAATTGACAATAATCCACACATGTCAACTTAAATAGTACAAAACATGAATCATTAATGGAGTATATGTATATAAATGAGAATCATCACAGAATCACAGAAAATATAACATAACAGAATAGTGTAGCGGAAATACAACATAGTCATAAGAGTAGTTCACGAAGCTATCCATAAATACAACAATGTCTCAAATAAAAGAAATACAACAACATAGAATGTCCAAATAGTCCAAATGGAAAGAACAATACTGATAAAGATAAGATAGTGATAGTCTTCGGTCTTCGGCTCCAAGTAAGCAGCAACAACAATCCTCAGTCTGATCCGAGCATATGCACAAACAAACACTCGAATCAGGACATATATTCTTATACAGATAATATGGTTCAAGATTTAAATAACAATAACTCAAAGATGAATGGAATAAACATCTTTCAGGATCCGATAAACTATCTATACATAGTAGAGTACGATAAAATAGATAATGTCTAACAGTAAAGTAAAATATCAAACTAGTGTTAAGTCATGGCCCATTCCACCCTTAACACATTTTTATTCCCAAGAGTATATACAAGACCGTAGTTTCCCCAAAACCGGAAGTCACCAGAGGGCAATCCATATACTAAAGGTACAAAAGAAATCGTAGTGGTCGCGTATATGGGAATACAAGTATGACAAGGCACATGAGGCAATACCCAAGGTAGTGACACTACCGTTTGCCTGATCCGGACTGGTGAGAACGCATCGCCGCAGCGATCGCAACACCGTGAAACAACACTCCCAAATCAAGGGTGCGCACCAATCAATCACAAAGTAAATGAATAGTTTACGAAGAAGTGTGTTCACTTGTGGTAGCTAATACTCCATTGACCCGGCACGGCTCCTGTTTTAGTCATTTCCAATTTGACACAAGTGTCAAGGCTATCCATTATCGTTCTCTTTCTTCAGTCATCATGTACATCATTCCAACCACTTCATTCTGGATCACACTCCACGTATAGTTATTAAAGTGGTTTTCGGTTTAGATAGAGAGTATATCCATAACCGATTCCGGTTCCTTTAATAACCTTCGTAATTATAACACCGATTGGTCGTTAATATATTTCAAAACCAAATCAATTTCAATTTCAATTGGAATTTGTAAATCGACATTTCGGTAGTCTTTCTAAATCAGTTTCCAAAATTTACGTTTCATAACTTCCAAATTCATTTCAAAATTTCTATAATTCAATTTCAAAGTTTCAATTTAAAAACAATTCGAATATCCATTTTATTTCGTATATAAGTTCATCCCAAAATCATTTAACTTAAGTTAATGTTCAGAACGATTTAAACTCAATTATCGATTTCATTCGATATTCATTCAATTAATTTATCTAAACAATTTCAATTAAATTTCCAATCCATTACATGACTTCTTAAGTTCATTTTCATTATCGAAGTTTACAACTTATTTAAATTACATTTGTCAAATCCAATTCTTAAAATTACAAGTCTTTCATTTGTTTCGATAAAGCGCATTCTATTTCTTATTAAAGAAATTCATTCCATTTATTGTTTATTTAGTTACAAATTTCAAACTCAGTTAAAGAAACTTAGTTCCACTTATTCAATAATTCAATTTCACATAATAAAGATATTCAATTCAATTTAATTATAATCCGATCTCATCAAATTTTCAATAATTTCAAATCTTAATTATTAATTATTTCAAACTCATTCATTTATAATTCCAAACTTAATTATTAATAAATCCAAAATTTAATTATTAATTATTTCAAACTTCGTTATTAATAATTTCACAACTTAACTATTAATAATTTCAACTTAATTATTAATAATTTCAAAACTTAATTATTAATAATTTCCAAAATTAATTATCAAATAATTCTAAATTTAATTATTAAATAATTAAATTTTAAACAATATTCTTTTGTCAATTACTACGTTAATATTTGTTTTCAAATTCAAATATTCACATTTACATTCATTCGAATTTAAATTCCAATTTATTCAAAACCTTGCTATTAGTCAAATAAACTTTATTTTATTTAAATCAAAACATTGACCAATCAGGTTTAATTTAATTTTCTATCCTAAGTCAAAGTTATTTGGGTATTTATCATTTCAACCCGATTCCATTTCAATTCATAAATCAAAGCATACAAAGGGAACTTGCAGTGTGATAACTGGGATGGTGTCAAAGTAAATAAACAAGCAATAACATCCATTCACAACAATTCAACAATTTAAATAATCCCGAAATAATCGTATTAATTTGCATTTGTTATTTATGCAAATTAATATAATTATTCCTAGAATCTACTCTATCATTTCAAGTAGATTAAAGATTATTACATTATGGTTTTCACTTGTCGTTCAATTTCAATGTAATACTACAACAGTTAATTCAATATACGTTCAAGGTCCAAAGTGAGATTTATCAAATTCTACGTGTCAATTAACTTCCAATTAAAGGGTCAATTTTAACTAATTGAATTTAACATATGAAGGGGGTCAAGTTTAGCAAATCAAAGTTCGACATATGTAATCCAAATTAAATTCGTTAACTATCCTTTATCAATTTTACTTGCAAATTATTTGTCACTAGCAATCAACATTAAATTCAATCACATAGCAATCATTCAACAAACAAACTAGCATAAGAATATAGTCGTGAAAATTAATTCACCTTTCGTGGATAAAGAAATTTGACCCAAAGCAAGAATAAGCACGAGAAGAGTCGGTACAATGCGAACAACGGACACTGTAATATCGACAAAAGAAAACGATATTAATACAATTAACGTTTGTATATAATTTTATAATTATAGATGCACTTACCGATGATGGAGAAAAGAACGAAAGCTGAAAATTGATGCTGCTACAAAAGGCTTAACCGGTTTCTTCTGCACACAACGGGAAACGAAAATTTGTTACAACTCTAATCCATACATCAACTTATATCCAGTAGTATATAAATATGTGTACAACGGAAATGAGTTTTCAGAAGTCTGCACTGCACCACCGTTTTCAACAGTAAACTTTTTTTCTTTTTTTCTTTTTATTTACAGCCGAGACCAAAATTTGCATCAACTCATTCTCCTCCACTCACGTACATTAAATTCATGCTCACGCCCTTCAAAACACACCCGCGACCACACACGCACACTGATATACACGCACGCATGAACATACACGCAGCCACATATGCACACCCTTGCGAGGCCAGACTGGGTAGTGACGCGGTGACTGGGCGGTGACCGGACAGTGGGAGGCTCAGAAAATGGGCGCGCGTGATTGGCTGCTGGCGAACGGAAGAGGGGAGGAGGTTGGGTCGAACTCGAGGAAGGGGAGGATCAGGCCGAGAAAATTGGGTGGAGAGGGAGAGGCCGGGGAAAGCTCGAGGAGACAGTTGATCGGCTAAGGCATGGCGACGAAGGGCAGGTGATGCGAAGTGGAATGGCAGCAGTCGGCAGTGGGCTGGTTGGTGCGAAGGGCAGCGAAGGCGGATGATGTGGTTGGGCTGGTAGATGCGGAGGTAGCGGAGTTCGGTTGGGTGGTGGCTGGAGGCCAGAGGGTGATGGAGAGGGAGATTGGTGGCCGCGTGTGTTTACTGTCTTCATTTTTCAAAAAAAATTTTTTTTTACAGAAGTAGGAGAAGGATAAAGAAGGGGAGAAAGATGAAGGTAAAGGAAAGTATACCTGAATGAGTTGTACGAAAATGAGACTGTTTCGTTTCATATTTACTTTATAAATTTAAAGTGAAATCAATGTTGCTTTGTAACCCGATGCGTCACTTCCTTTTCCAATGTCATCCCTTAGCTTCCAACTACCCAATTAAATACATCAGCTGAGATTAGATTTTTTTTAAATTTTAGTGAATACGGGTTAAAGATTTTGGGCTGGAATTGTTAACCGGTCCGTCCGGAACGGTAAATTTTAACGTGACGCTTTTCGACTGATTCCGATTAACACGAATAAGTATACCGTTTTGATCAGTGCGATGACGCGCTTACAACGGTACACAGATTATGGTGGTACGATTTTTATTACAAAATTTCGAATTTATATTATCGGAAAAATGCAGGAAAAATGCCGAAAATAAGAACGACGAAGCTAAAGATGTCCGAATTTTGAAAAACGAAAAATGACGTCTTGCTCAGAAGATGGTTTAGAATTTTTCTATGTAAAAATATTCGGGTTCGTAAGATAAAAATTTTCGCGTTTAAAGTGAACTGTTATACAGTAAACGCGAACGAAATTTTCAGTGATATTTTACGATGAAACTTTACCACTATCGATAACTCACTAGGCGCATTTTATAACCAAAGTTTGGATGTTATTTGAGATCGTTTAGAAATTTTAAAATTTTATATTAAAACGTTGGATTTTAAAATTTTAAATTGGGTCGGAAATTCAGGGTCGTTACATGAGTCCAATCTGGAAAGGACCATATGTCATTGAATAGAGGCTTGGAAAGGAAACTTTCATGCTAGCGACTGTCATTGACATCACACTTCCAAGGGCATTGAATAGCGAGCATCTACGATGTTATTTCACGTAGTTTATTTCTTTTTCATTTCAGTTGTATTTGCTTTCAGAATTTTCTTTAGCATTTGATTTTCCAGATGTGTAATAAGATAGTTTATGTTATTCCTTTCCAATTAACAAATAAAGTTTTGGACTTCCTTTATATTTATGTTTGATGTAGAATTATGTATTAGTTACATGACGAAACTGATTAATGTCGATATGTACGAATATGCTCCCAGAGTTTGAAATTAATCGATCACGCTAATTCCCAATGGGACTAAACAAGATGAGCTTGGTCCACTTGTTCACTTGGTGACTCCCATTCATAATCCATTGGATGGGGTACACAATGAGCAATAAATTTTGCTCGGCCATCTGATGATCAAATAAATCCTGCCAAACTATGGTCTGAAGTAAAATGAGAGCAACCATGATAGGGCCGATCGCTCACTAAATCAAACCCTAGACCCTTGGGGTTAAATCAATCAATTAAGAAGAGTATGATCCGACTATTTTCCGAAATAACTCTAAGTCCCGAGAGTGTAGACGGAGTATAAACATAAATCGGGTGTAAATCGACCACCTGCAAAATGACTCTAAGTCCCCAGAGTGCAGACCAGAGTATAAACGTAAATCGGGTGTAAATCGACCACCTGTGAAATGACTCTAAGTCCCTAGAGTACGGATCAAAGTATAAACATAAATCAGGTGTGAGTCGACCACCCGTGAAATAACTCTAATTCCCCAAAGTGCGGACCGGAGTATAAACGTAAATCGGGTGTGAATCGACCCCTCGTGAAATAACTCTTAAATCCCAGAGTGCGGATTAGAGTAAAAACAAAAATTGGGTGCGATTTGACCACCCATCAACTAACTCTTATCTCCAGAGTGCAGATATAAGTGTAAACAAATAGTTGAATGAGGTTCGACCATTCACTATTCCATGAACTACGACCTGAAACTGACAGGAGGAGTATAAACTCGCTATGGATGGAGTTCGACCATCCAACGTCTAACCCCACTAACCTAAGACTGAGGGTAGGAGTATAGTTACTCAAAAACCATTAAATTCGACGGCGTAACACTAAGGCTCGAGCCTAGCGTTTGATACGACTCAAGGCCCCGACCGCATGTAGGCCTTGGGATAGAGCTAGTGGATATTTACCAGAATTAATGAACAACGAATTATAAGTACATTGAATGGAAAGTAATAGTTCAACTACTTAAATAGCAATTCACACGAAAGCTGAACAGAGAACAAACACTTTTATTCACATGATAGGTTTCAAGATTATGGTACTGGTTATTTCAAAAAACCGGGAATCATAATCATACAACCATAATTAATAAAAGAAACGGTGAACAAACATCTATGCAAACTGCGTACATACCAAGCCAAAGTGACGGCTATCTGTTGGACTTCTTCTCCTTTTTGGATTTTTTGGGAGTGGTGCTGTAACACCCCTATTTTCGATAACATTATTTAGAATATTTAATTGGTCAAATGAAATAAAATAATGTGAAGATTAATGGGTTGAGATTTGATTAAGCTAAGGGTATCCATGCCAAGTTAATTATAAATCAAATGAAACAACTTGAATTAATGTGTTAGGGAATGAGTAAGGGCAATATGAGAAATAGAAGGGACTTATACCCTAAACCCTTAGGAAAAGAAACACACGTTCATTCTCAAGGAAGATAAAGCTAGGATTCAAGAGAAGAAGATAATAAATTTATTCAACATCAAATCTCACATCTTTTAATCTCAAAGCTAAGGTGAATAATTACCACATCCCATTTTCTTATGGTTTTTAGTTTCAAGATAGATTCGAAATGTTTTTGCAAGTTTGTGCCATGTTTTGATGATTGAAGTTATCTATATATGCTTGTTGATGAATTATACATGTTTATGTTAGTTTTTATGATATGTTTGACATGAAAACCCGATTAGATGACATCCAAATGCCTTGGAAATTTAAATATAGGACATATATGATATTATGGAGATGGATTTCAATTTTAATAATTTTCTGGATTTATGTGGATTTTATATAAATTTTCTAGTGAAGAAAATGATTTATTGGGTTATAAATTATTTACAGCTAAATAAATAATTATTTGGGGTTGAAATTTTATATGTTGGAAAAGATATTAAAATAGATTTTCTGGGATTTTTCCAGATTTTTCCTAAGTGTTTTGTTGAATATATTAAATTATTTAAGGTATGAGACTTAAATGTTTTGTATATTTAATTAAGGAAAAGGGGCGTTTTATAAAATAAAATTATTATTTAATTCTGAAATCAGTGGCAGCATTTTTCTGAAAGTAATTGTTAACCAATGAGGATTTGATAAACAAAGGCAAGTCAGTTGAAAAGTCATCTTCTTTAAGTTAAAAACAAGAAAATCATGCTTTTAGCATGTTTCAGCCATTTTAGGCATAACACCTTCCGACTAGGTCAAAAGGTTATACCTTTCGACAAGGTCAAAACCAATGCATAGGGTATCAAGCGCTTTGGTACGTAATGAAGTGGATAGAGTCGAAAGGTTCTTGGTCGAAAGGTTGATGGCCAAAGAGGTTGGGGTATGTTGTTTTATAAATTTAAGCTTTCACCTGCTTTACTTTCGAATTAGAGCTTTCGACTTGGTTGCTCTCGACCAGGTCAAATGTTTAAAAATAAAGGTTTTAAACCTTTCGACAAAGACGAAAGGTTACTGCCACTTATTATTGTTTTGTTTTGAACCTTCCAACACAGTCGAAAGGTTATAGTCGCTTTTTCCAACCTTTCGAAGTTGTTGTTTTCGACAAAGTCGAAAGGTTTACTTATTTTAAAACCAGCTGCTTCTCCAGGCTTTCAAAAGGTATCAAAGCTTTCGACTTAGATGATTTACCCTTGTTTTATAATTGAAGGATAACCCAAAGCTTTCGAAGGAGTTGTTTTAAAGGCAGAGGCCTATTGTTTTAAAAGATATGTTTTAAAGCTTTCGATGAAGTCGAAAGGTTTTTAAAAGAAGTTTTCCACATGTTTTGAATTGAACCAAAAGATCTTTCGAAAGGCTTGTGTTTTAAAGGTTTAATGCTTTCGAAAGGTATTATTTACCGAATGGTTTCAAAGGGGTCGAAAGCTAAGCTTTCGAAGGGGTCAAAAGCAAAGCTTGCGAAAGAGTCAAAAGGTAGCTTTCGAAGGGGTCGAAAGGTATCTTCCAACAAGGTCGAAAGGTCCTATTTTCTAAAGGTTTCTAAGGCAATGTTTTGAAGTGTTTTGAAGTAGGATGTCTAATGTTTTATTGCTTTCAAAATGAAAGATTTCAATGGTTTCGAAAGGTTGAAGTATGCTTTCGAAAGGAAAGGTTTTGGCCTCCAGGATTAGATAATTAAGGGGTTTTACTTGGTTTCGAAAGAGATGCTTTCAAAAGATTTAGAAAGGGGTACTTTCTATGGAATCGAAAGGGGTACTTTCAAATGTTTAAATGTTTTCATCAACTAAGGTTTTGGTAAATTATATATATAAAACATGGCAAGGTGATTTTGAGTAAAGCATAAAGATTTATATTTTCCTTGTATAAGTTTGATTTAAAGGTTTTAAATCATATTGAAAAGGTTTCAAGGAAAATTATGGGAGGGGATCCCTAAGTAAAAATGACTCAGATATTAGAATACCAGATGGGACAAGTATAGGGTCACGCCCTATACATTAGCTATTAACCCCAGCTAATTGTTGTCCAAAATTCCAATGTGTAGGGCTTGGTTAGATAGACTGAAAAAAATTATGATTACACACAGAAAGGAATATATGTTTGTATACAAATAGGTTATTGGTGAGCCCGCAAAACCATTAGGATCAGGAAGACCTGGGAAATGATTAAGCTAGGGATAGACCGTCCAGAAGCAAAGTATTTAACAGACAGTTAAGGATAGGTAGTCCAGAAGAGGTGTGTCTAACAGATGTTAGATTATTTTGATATGATGTATGGTAGGCCCGAGTCAGCCAAAGGTTAAAAGTTAGCCAAACAAAACTTTTGTATTTGAACAGATAGTTCATTTATTACCTGATATTTATGTATGTTTACATAATGATGCTTTACAGTATTTAACCAGTTTTGGTTGCAAGAAAAGGTTTTGCAAATATATATTTTAAAAGAATGTTAGTGAGGGGAAATCCGTTCCACTAAGCGGCGTGGTCTCACTTAACATATTTAACCGGGATGTATAATATTATTCACACCAGGCTTTATGTCTGACTCGAAGTTTATGTTTTCCCTTTAAACTCTCGGGTGCTCAAAACTGATTTGAGTAGGCTGAGAGGTTAAGGTATTTTCAGGTTTTAGTAGGATGACGAATAAGGCTATCAGAGGCATGGAGGAGGAAGATGGATAGCTAATTAGGAGTTGCAGTTTTATGCTTAGTTATATTTCCACCATGTTTGTATTAAGTCTATTATGACTATATGGCTCTGATCATCCAAGGGGGTATCTTCATATACCGCTCTTCGCGTATTTGTAATAATTATATTTTATCTGTGCTTGGGAACGATTTGGTATTGTGTGTTGGAAATGTGAAACAATTGGTTTTGAAATATAATAAAGTAAAAGTTGTTTTTTATTCTTTGTTTTGTTTCATATTCAACTGTTAGTCCATGAGATGATGGTTTTGATTACAACAACCTTAGAATAGATTATAAAATATAAATACTAACATTACAAGTTTAGATATATATGTATTTGTAGGATCTAACCATACAGGTATCAAGAATGAAGACTGTACAGTATAGAGATTCAAGATACAGAGATAGAAGACTCATGAGTATCAAGATTATCAAGAGTTCAAGAGTTCAAGGTTAAGTCTGTTTTATTAGGAATATTTGTTAAAACTCGTAGAAAAGCACTGGCATCTTAATATCCAATTTATTCGTGGAATGGAATCCACTTCGAGCCCGTTAAAGGGATGGAACCCTAAGTAGGATGGAACCTACGAAAATCTAGTGGGACATTGTTTTGTATCCACTAATTTTAATTCAAATGATTTTACAAAATTATCTTGTTTTCAAAATGATTTCAAAACTTTCCTTTTAAAAGATTCAAAACTCTCTATCCTGATTTTAAATAATTTTAGCCTCAAAACATCTTTAATTTCAAAGTCAAATTACTCCTGATTTTAAATGTCTTTTCAAATAATATATTTAACTTTTAATATTTATACTTAGATTTAAATATAAAATTATAGTTAAATTATGTATATATTGTTCTTTATATTTACTTATGAAATTTAACTATATTCAAGTATATTTATAAAGTTTTAAATAGTTTTTATATAAGATAAATATTGTTTTTATAGAAATTCAAAATATCATTTTTGGCTGAGGGGTGTCGACATGCCCCTAGGTAGTATGTCCACATAGTGACAGTTGAAGTTCAAATTCAAATTTCAAAAGAAGTGTCTATTCACCATAACTCTTCATGAATGGTCATGGCTGTTGGTTTTCTATAAATAGGGGTCAGTTTCAACGAATTTTTAATCACTTTTTTCTGGTTTTCACTCCTCTTCTTCTTCCACATTTCTTATTACAAAATCATACCATTACTCTGTCGAAATCAACATCGAATCATACTCTATTACTTCTAGTTTGATTCTACATCACTATCTATACAAGGTTCTCAGTGCTATTCAGAGTTGTAGACTTCTTTGTAATATATAAGCGAGAAAAGGTGTGATTGTAGCCTTGGAAATCAATCAAGCGAGAAAAGGTGTGATTGTAGCCTTGGAAATCAATTGGGTGAACTTGTTGCTCCGGAAATCAAGTATCTCTACCCAGAGGATTGTTATTCTGTAAGGTGTACCTCGTAGCCTTGAAATCGAGGGTTGAAATTGTTGAATTGTTGTTGAAAGGAAATCCGTACTTGTGTTGCAGGACTGGATGTAGGGTAACTCCGAACCAGTATAAAATCTGGTGTGTTCTTTCCTTTACTGCTTTTACTATATATTTGCATTTGTGTTTGATTCTGTGTTCATATCTGTGTCTGATTAGTGTATACATTGTTAACAAAGTAAGATAAACTCAAAAAGATTAACAAATTTCTTAAAACACTATTCACCCCCCTCTAGTGTTAATTCTAGCCTTAAGATCCTTAATCCGCATTTCTCACATTTGGTATCAGAGCCAGGTTTTCAAAAGTCTCATAATCTGAATTTTGAAAAAGTTTTTAAATGGTTATTTTTTAAAAATCTGTTAAAACTAGTTTAGAATTGTTTAAATCATCATTGTTCCATGAGTCTGCATATGAATGTTATTCAAATTCTAGTTGTCTACCCAAATTTTATAATGTGCAGGAAAGATGCTTTATGAGTATTGAGGAATCAATCCACAATGGACAATCTATGCAGATCAAAAGGAATAAGTGGATACTTGATAGTGGTTGCTCTAGACACATGACTGGTAATCCAGATATGCTGAATAATATTATATCCAAAGACGGAGGACTGGTTAACTTTGGAGACAACTCGAAAGGATATGTGATTGGCATCGGCAATGTCGGTAACTCTAAAACTCCTATTATTACTAATGTTTTGCTAGTTAAGAATCTGAAACACAATCTGCTAAGTATAAGTCAACTATGTGATAAAGGATATAAAATTAAATTTGAAAAAGATAAATGTCATATTGAAGATAATAACTCAACCATAATATTTGAGGGAACTAGGAAAAAGAATATTTATATTCTTAGTATGAAAGTTTCAAATGATAACCTATGTCTTTTGGCAAATACAAGTGACCCTTGGATTTGGCATAAGAGATTTGGACATGATCTAGTAAGAGGTCTCCCTAAAATGAATTTTAAAGTAGATAGTTTATGTGATGCATGTCAATTAGGAAAACTTAGAAAAAGTTCCTTTAAATTAAAAGATATGATTTCAACTTCAAAACCCCTTGAGTTACTTCATCTTGATTTATTTGGTCCATCTCAAATTCTGTCAATAAATCATAGTAAATATGTTTTTGTAATTGTAGATGATTATTCTAAATTTACATGGACAATATTTTTGAAACATAAAAGTGACACTTTTGAATGTTTTAAAAACTTTACAAAAAGGATTCAAAATCAATTATCTTTAAAAATTATAACTATTCGTAGTGATCACGGTGGTGAATTTGAAAATGAAAAGTTTGAGGAATTCTGCAATAAGAAGGGAATAACTCACAATTTCTCATTTCCAAGAACTCCACAACAAAACGGAGTAGTTGAATGTAAAAATAGAATGATACAAGAGTGTGCGAGAACTATGCTTTCAGATAGTAATTTACCAAAACACTTTTGGGCAGAAGTTGTTGCTACCGCCTGTTATATTTTGAAAAGAATTTTAATTAGACCTTTAACTGATAAGACACCTTATGAACTTCTTCATGGAAAGAAACCTAAGGTATCATACTTCAGAATTTTTGGAAGTAAATGCTTTATTTTAAATACAAAAGATAATTTGGATAAATTTGATCCTAAATCTGACAAAGGAATCTTTATCGGATATTCTAATAGAAGTAAAGCTTATAGAGTTTTTAATTTGAGATCAAACACCATCGAAGAAACAATGCATGTTTCGTTTGATGAAAATTTAAAAGATTTTGAAATTACAAATGATGAAGAGGATTTAATTACTCAAAACCAAGAGTCAACTGAAACTATTAATGAATTAAATCATCCTAATAAAAGGATTAGACTTTTAAAAGATCACCCTATAGAAAATATACTTGGAGATATGCAATCTGTTGTTAAAACTAGAAATCAACTAAGTCAAATGAGTAATGTAGCTTTTATATCATCTATTGAACCCAAAAATCCTAAAGAAGCATCAACTGATGATTCATGGATTTTGGCTATGCAAGAAAAATTAAATCAATTCACTAGAAATGAAGTTTGGGAACTTGTTCCTAGACCTAAAGATAAAACTATAATTGGAACTAAATGGGTCCATAAAAATAAAATGAATGAACAAGGTGAGGTCGTTAGAAATAAAGCACGATTAGTCGCCCAAGGTTATTGTCAAGAAGAAGGTATAGATTGTGACGAAACCTTTGCTCCTGTAGCAAGATTAGAAGCCATTAGGATTCTTCTTGCTTTCGCAAATCATAATAATTTCAAATAATTTCAAATGGATGTTAAAAGTGCATTTTAAATGGATTTGTAAAAGAAGAAGTATATGTTGAACAACCACCACTTTTTAAAGATGAAAATTTACCAAACCATGTGTACAAACTTAAGAAAGCTTTATATGGTCTAAAACAAGCTCCTAGAGCCTGGTATGATAGACTAAGATCTTATTTATTACAATCAAATTTTGAAATTGGTAAAATAGATAATACTCTTTTTATTAAAAGAAATAAAAATGATATTCAACTAGTTCAAGTACACGTAAATGATATCATTTTTGGTTTAACTAACTTCGAAATGAATAAAGAATTTTCTGAAATAATGACAAAAGAGTTTGAGATGAGTCATATGGGTGAATTAAACTTCTTTCTAGGATTGCAAATAAAACAGTTAGATAATGGTATTTTTATTAGTCAGGAAAAATATGCTAAAGATCTAGTTAGTAAATTTGGTTTGACTACTGTGAGTGGAAAACCCACTCCCATGGCAACCAATGAGTACCTTAGTAAAGAAGATCTCTCGAAAGATGTAGATCAAAAGTTATATATAGGAATGATTGGATCACTACTCTATATCACTGCTAGTAGACCTGATATCATGCATAGTGTTTGTCTCTGTGCAAGATATCAATCTCATCCTAAAGAAACTCACGTAAAAGCTGTAAAACGTATCATAAGATATATTAAACACACCTCTGATTATGGCTTATTTTATCCTAAAAACGATTCATTTGATTTAATATCATACTGTGATGCTGACTATGCTGGATGTAAATCAGACCGAAAAAGTACAAGTGGAACTTGTCACTTTTTGGGACATTCTCTGGTTTCCTGGTTTAGTAAAAAGCAAAATACAGTTTCTATATCAACAACTGAAGCAGAGTATATTTCTGTTGCTTTGGCTTGTTCTCAAGTAATATATATGCAACAAACCTTAAGAGATTTTGGATTAAATATCTCAAAATTGCCAATTTATTGTGATAATACTAGTGCAATAAATTTATCTAAAAATCCTACACATCATGCTCGAACTAAACATATTGATATCAGACACCATTTTCTCAGAGATAATATAAGTAGAGAAGTAATTACTCTCGACTATATCAATTCAGAAAATCAAATTGCTGATATTTTAACAAAACCCTTAAATGAATCTACATTAACTAAATTAAGAAGAGAATTAGGTATTTGTTCATTAACTGAAATATAAAATATAAATAACAAGGATAATTAAAATTAATTCAAGATAAATTAAAAAGGCAAAAATTCAAGGACCATGTCGACATCCCCACTTGACCCATGTCGACATATAACGATTTTATTTTAAAAAAAAATTCCCACCAAAATTCAAAAATTTAGTTATATATTCTTCTCTATTTCGAATTCTTATTCATTCTCTCTGGTTTCTCTTCATTTTCTATTCTGAAATATATAAAATAATGGCACCTTCCTCTAAATCAAACTAAAACCAACTTTCTTATTCCCCTCTCCTACTTCTGGTCCATTCCAATGCTCTACTCTTGCACGTGTTACTAAATTGGAGGAGTCTATGAAGGATACTCTTCAAATGTTGACTGAAATTCAAGTGACTCAACTTTGCATGGCGAAAGAGCAAGAAAGGCAAGGTAAGATTCTTAGGAATTTACAAAAATTCCTAATGGATAACCAAGCCAACCCTATCTTGATCGATGAAGACTCTTCACTCAATCAAGAACATGAGGTCAGCGATGAAGAAGAAGAAGAAGAACCTATGGAAGAAGCACACGAGGAGGATAATGACCAAGTGGTATGCGTTGGAGAAGTGTGTTTTGACAAAAATGGGAATCTTGTCGAACAACGTGGGAATTTCTGTTTCCACTATCCAAACTGTTCAATTCATAAATCCCCTATGATCAGAAACACACATTAGTTTCTTCTCTTTCTTTCTGTTGTTATGTTTTTATGTTTTTTAAACGAAAATGTAAATAAAACCATACTCATAATAAATAAACTCGTGTTCTTATATGTGTTAGTATTATTGTGAATTCTTTGTTAGGATAGTTAATAGTTTAGGATTATATTTCTATATTAGATTTAAGTGTTAATTATTTATGATAACACTATCATTATAATAACACGTCATAGAGTGATAAGTTTTAGGAGAAGTTATATAGTTTGGAGTTATCTAGTTTAGAGTAAATTTTTGTTGATGACAAAGGGGGAGAAATATAAAATAGGGGAGTTAGGAGTTAGGCATAGATTAAGGGGGAGTTGTTAGTTTTAGGGGGAGTTATTAAGATAGAAGGAATATTTTATAAACAAAGGTTGTCATCATCAAAAAGGGGGAGATTGTTAGTCCATGAGATGATGGTTTTGATGACAACAACCTTAGAATAGATTATAAAATATAAATACTAACATTACAAGTTTAGATATATATGTATTTGTAGGATCTAACCATGCAGGTATCAAGAATGAAGACTGTACAATATAGAGATTCAAGATACAGAGATAGAAGACTCATGAGTATCAAGATTATCAAGAGTTCAAGGTTAAGTCTGTTTTATTAGGAATATTTGTTAAAACTTGTAGAAAAGCACTGGCATCTTAATATCCAATTTATTCGTGGAATGGAATCCACTTCGAGCCCGTTAAAGGGATGGAACCCTAAGTAGGATGGAACCTACGAAAATCTAGTGGGACATTGATTTGTATCCACTAATTTTAATTCAAATGATTTTACAAAATTATCTTGTTTTCAAAATGATTTCAAAACTTTCCTTTTAAAAGATTTAAAACTCTCTATCCTGATTTTAAATAATTTTAGCCTCAAAAAATCTTTAATTTCAAAGTCAAATTACCCCTGATTTTAAATGTCTTTTCAAATAATATATTTAACTTTTAATATTTATACTTAGATTTAAATATAAAATTATAGTTAAATTATGTATATATTGTTCTTTATATTTACTTATGAAATTCAACTATATTCAAGTATATTTATAAAGTTTTAAATAGTTTTTATATAAGATAAATATTGTTTTTATAGAAATTCAAAATATCATTTTTGGCTGAGGGATGTCGACATGCCCCTAGGTAGTATGTCGACATAGTGACAGTTGAAGTTCAAATTCAAATTTCAAAAGAAGTGTCTATTCGCCATAACTCTTCATGAATGGTCATGGCTGTTGGTTTTCTATAAATAGGGGTCAGTTTCAATGAATTTTTAATCACTTTTTTTTCTAGTTTTCACTCCTCTTCTTCTTCCACATTTCTTATTACAAAATCATACCATTACTCTGCCGAAATCAACATCGAATCATACTCGATTACTTCTAGTTTGATTCTACATCACTATCCATACAAGGTTCTCAGTGCTATTCAGAGTTGTAGACTTCTTTGTAATATATAAGCGAGAAAAGGTGTGATTGTAGCCTTGGAAATCAATCAAGCGAGAAAAGGTGTGATTGTAGCCTTGGAAATCAATTGGGTGAACTTGTTGCCCCGGAAATCAAGTATCTCTACCCAGAGGATTGTTATTCTGGAGGGTGTACCTCGTAGCCTTGAAATTGAGGGTTGTAATTGTTGAATTGTTGTTGAAAGGAAATCTGTACTTGTGTTGCGGGACTGGATGTAGGGTAACTCCGAACAAGTATAAAATCCGGTGTGTTCTTTCCTTTACTGTTTTTACTTTATATTTGCATTTGTGTTTGATTCTGTGTTCATATCTGTGTCTGATTAGTGTATACATTGTTAACAAAGTAAGATAAACTCAAAAAGATTAACAAATTTCTTAAAACACTATTCACCCCCCTCTAGTGTTAATTCTAGCCTTAAGATCCTTAATCCGCATTTCTCACATCAACTACTTTCGATATTATGGATACCATTAGCATTACCATATTTCGTCATCGGAAGTTAATACTGTGGATGACTGTAACATCCATAGCGCTTAGCTTTTGGCCTCCAGATATGGGAGGTTACAACTTGGTATAAGAGCATAGGTTTATGAAATACTTTAACTAAAAAATGTTTTTGAAAACGTAAATCCCTAGAAATTAGAGATAAGACCAGGGTATGGGATAACGCAATAGTAACGTACTTGTATTTGCTATATATAAGTATAAGCTTTATCTCTAGACTTCTATCTTTATTAGGCTATTCTTTTGTATATCACAAAACTTGAATGTAGATATGGACGGAAGAAGCGGCAGAGTTAATGTTGGAGGAGAGAGCACCACTACTAACGGAAATGCCCGACCAAATATTAGAAGAGGTCCAGGTCAGGCTCAAGCTGAAAATATTGGGGCTGGGGTTCCTAAGTGAATATGGGAGCCATGTATCAGTTTTTTGTAAACATGATGCAAGCTAGAATCACAGCTTGAGTTATCGGAGGGAATGCTGCTAGAGGAGGAGTTCAGGAAGCTCCAATAGTCAACCACTATGCTAATCTGAGCAGAGACTATATTAGGCTTGGAGGGAAGCTGTTCATTGGAACTGAAGATGCAATTGAGGCAGAAAAGTGGCTACTGCATTGTGAGAGGATTTTCGCTGACTTAGGTTGAATGACGAGCAAAAGAGGAGATTAGCTTCGAGACAGCTTCAAGGAGCTGCTCTGTTTTGGTGGAATAATGTTGTAGCTGGTGTTGATGAGGAAACCATGACATGGAAGAGTTTAAGAGAAGGTTTCAAGAAAGGTTTATGTCGGCGATGGCGCAGTCAGCATTGGTTAGGAAGTTTGCTGAACAAGAACAAGGAGAGATGTCAGCTCTAGAGTATGCCAGAAGGTTTGAAGAGTTAGCTGATTATGGGTATGCCAATGTGGACATAGTATTGAAAAGGAATGAGAAGTTCATCAAAGGCTTGAAGCCAGAGTTGGCAAGAGCTACCTTACCGCACTTAAGAGATCCATGTGATGTAGTGGTAGAAATGGCACTAAGGCAGGAAGAGGCATTAGCTTGTTTGGAGAAGAAGAAAGAGAAGAAAGTCCATGTGGGACAAGGCTAGAAGAGAAAGTTTTTCCATAAGAAGAATTCTCAGAAGGGAGGAGCACAGAAGAAAGGAAAATCTGAGGTGGTCTGTTATAAATGTGGTAAGAAGGGACACTATGCTCATGAGTGTCGGACTAGAAAAGGAAATGGGAAAGAAGCAGTTGGAAAGAAGAATGTCAAGTGCTTTAATTATGATCAAATCGGCCATACAAGAACCAGTGCAAAGAGCCTGCAAAGGAGGGAAAGGGCCAAGTGTATGCGGTGGAGCCTATTGCTTCGAGACTAGGGGCACAGGAGAAAGGAAAGGCTGTTCTGGGAAGCTCGCTATATATTCACGGTATGTCTATTAGCATACTATTTAATACTGATGCATCACATTCTTTTATATCTCGATGTTTAGTAGATAAGCTTAACCTTGAACCCATATCTAGTTACATCCTTAAGGGTTGCAAATCCGACAGGTGGGTATGCCACGCTTGGGATGAAGTGTGACCGCTTAGAGTTTGACTTGCTAGGTTACACCTTTGGTTGCAGTTTGCATGTTTTTGAATTCGTAGGTTTTAGAATTATATTGGGTATGGATTGGTTAAGTGAATACGACGCTAGGATATTTTGCTAAGATAGGGAAGTATCACTGAGACAGCCAGACTGTAGAGATCGGATAGTTTATGCCGTAGAAAACCCAAGCTGTGAGATGAATTCTTTGTTAGGTGTCATGGAGTTAGAAGATGAGTTAAATCACGTTTTCATAGTAAGAGAATTCACAGATGTGTTTGAGCCGGTAACTGGATTGCCACCAAAATGAGCCATAGAGTTTCAGATAGATTTGGTGCCTGGAGTAGAACCGGTAAGTAGGCCGCCAAGCCGGATGACGCCAATAGAGATGAAGGAGTTGAAAACTCAGTTTGTAGATTTGGAAGGCAAGTGTTTGACTTGTGGAGCAGCCGTTATGTTTGTTAAGAAGCCAGACGGATCGTTAAGGCTATGCATCGATTATCATAAGTTGAATGAAAAGACGACAAAGAATCTATATCCTTTTCCAAGAATTGACGATTTGTTCGATCAGCAAAGTGAGGCTAAGGTATTTTCTTAGTTGGACTTGGCTACTGGTTTTCATCAGCTTAGAGTTGCGGAAGACAGTATACCTTTGACGGCGTTCAGAACAAGGTATGGGTCATACGAATGGTTAGTCATGCCATTCAGACTCACGAAGGCGCCGACATTCTTTGTAGACCTGATGAACCGAATATTCAGAGAGCACTTGGATAAGTTCGTGTTGGTATTCATAGATGACATTTTGATATACTTTAAGGACGAGAAAGACCATGAGGGTCATCTTAGAGTTGTGCTAGAGATGCCGAGGCAGAATCAGCTAAAGGCGAAGTTTTCCAAGTGTCACTATTGGAAGAAAGAGGTTAAGTTTTTTGGTCATGTGGTTTCATAGAAAGGATCGTCAGTCGATCCAGATAAGATCGTGTAATAATTGGAAGAGACCAGAGACAGTAACTAAGATCAGGAGTTTTCTTGGTCTTGCTGGCTATTACCGGAGATTCATCAAGGACTTCTCGCGGATAGCAGCACCTTTGACGAAGTTGACTAGGAAAGATGTGAAGTTTATTTGGTCCAACAAATGTGAGGAAGCCTTCCTTAAGTTAAAACATTTGTTGACAAATGCTCTAGTGTTAGTAGTTCCTGATGGTAACCAAGGGTTGGTAGTATACACAGATGCGTGTAGAACCGAATTGGGATCCATGTTGATGCAGAAGGGCAAAGTTATTGCTTATGCATCTAGGCAACTTAGACCGCACGAGGTAAGATACCCTACTCATGACTTAGAGTTGGCCGCTGTGATTTTTGCCTTGAGGATTTGGAGGCATTATCTTCTGGGGAGAGATTTGATTTGTATACCGACCATAAGTCGTTGAAGTACTTGTTCTCTCAGAAGGAGCTGAACATGAGGCAACATAAATGGTTGGAGTTTTTAGCTACGTATGATTTCAGTATAGAGTATACTTCGGGGAAAGGAAATAAGGTGGTTGATGCTCTTAGTAGAAAACAGCAAAATGTGGTGTTAGCAATATTGGCCGAATGGAAGGATCTAGAAGCTTTAGCCAGTTGTGGTGTGCAGTTGAGATCTACTGCTAGTGCTAGTCAGGGTACTGCCATGTTATCATGTTTAGAAGTTTGACCAGTGTTGATCGAGAAGATAGCTTCTAAGTATAGAGAAGACCCAGTTTTTGCTGAGAGGATTAGAAGGCTTGAGGTCGGATTGGAGATTGATGACCTAAAGGATTTTAGTCTTGACCTAAGATGATGGTTGAGGAAGAAGGG
Organism: Allium fistulosum; assembly: GCA_030737815.1. Classification (NCBI taxonomy): domain Eukaryota; kingdom Viridiplantae; phylum Streptophyta; class Magnoliopsida; order Asparagales; family Amaryllidaceae; genus Allium; species Allium fistulosum. Next base: position 96,546,745 of record CM060906.1, on the reverse strand, counting down.
ACGGTTATGTGTTCCAGATGTAGAGGACTTAAGGAAAGAAGTTCTCGAAGAATGTCATCAATCGAAGTTTACGATTCATCTTGGAGGGACCAAGATGTATCAAGACATGTAGATGAGCTTTTATTGGGAAGGCATGAAGAGGGATGTTGGCTTGTGGGTTAGGCAGTGTGTTAAATGTCAATAAGTGAAAGTCGAACATCAGAAGCCAAGTGGGTTACTTCAGCCTTTAGATATTCCAGTTTGGAAATGGGATTCGATATCGATGGATTTTATAGATGAGTTTCCAAGGTCAAATAGCGACCCTCTTCCAATGGCCCGAATAAAGATTGCAACTCATCGGTTACAAGAAGTTTGATGTCCTTGTCTTCGACAAGGGTAGCGCGGATAGCGATGACCGCTCTTGAAAAACTAATTCCTTCAGGGCATGAGTGGACACTTGTAGGAATGCCGGATGTTAATTGATTCAGAAATGTGACTCGGATTAATGGACTTAAGAATAAAATGAATGTAACACTTATGTCCTTTGTTATCCCGCTTTTTGGTCAAAGCCGGAATATCAAACAAATCGACAAGAAAGGATGGATATCAGGATTGGAAGTCGATTGGAAACAAGGCTGCGATGGATGTCGTCAAAATTTGACCGGGTTCCGATCAGGACGGAATCGATTGGAGATGATGATGAGGACTAGTAGAGGCTACGTTTCAAATTTCAGGTTAATCGGAGTTCATATGAAGGAGATATGGATGGATTACGATGTACAGGGAATGGTTCGAATCAATGTGCTTCACATCGATCAAGAGGATGGTGGTTCGAATCGATGCGTTTCGTATCGACCATAAAGTAAGGACTTCGAATCGATAGCGTTCGTATCGATTGGCACAGGTTCGACTCGATGGCAACACACCTAGGTTGTTAAACAAGCATGCGGAGGTTTGTTCGAATCGATACCCTTCGTATCGACCGGCATGGACTTGGATTAGTAGCTTCGTATCGATAAGAAGGCAAGGATTGATGATACATTTCGTATCGATCGTAGCTAGAATTGATATGAAGGAAGGACAGATGCATATGGATACGAAGGACTTAGGGACAATGTTCGTATCGATTGTATTCGAGTCGATCGTTACGAAGGAAATAGCCGGAGCAACACGAATGGATGGATACGAACGAGGCTCAGTTCGAATCCATGATATGGTTGAATCCCTCGAATCCACTAAGTCACAACAGCTAAAAACTAGGATTCGACCCAGTCAACTCGGCATGGAAGTCGGATCGATTCGAAGGAGGCGCACCACGTCATCACAGAAGCGCATGCTTGGATCGATTCGAAGCAATCGATTCGAACGTAATCGATTCGAACAGAGCACTGCAACCAGAAAAGCGACCTTGAATCGATCATAACTCGAGATCTACAAGTCCAAATGCTATGAAATTTTCACAGTAGCTTGGGCACATGTCGAAGAATGTTCACACCAAATTTCAGCTTGATTGGACAATTTCTTGATCGATTCGAACATAGCTTCGAATCGATCCCAAAGTGGGCCCGGATTTCCAGAAAGCGGGCATGTGGGCCCCCTCACGTGTCAGAACTGGTCTCCCTTCAATTTAGGCGAAATATCAGCCTCCTACACCTATAAATAGAGCCCCTGGTCATTCAGAAAAGGGGTCGGACAATTTTGAGAGCTAAAGAGCGCCCGGACTCTGCCAGATTTACTCCAGATCACCATTGCTGCCTTAGATTCAGATTATAATCATAAAATCCATTGTACTATGCGATAGGAAATTGTAATCTTCAAGCATCGATCAATAAAAGATAAAAACTTTGGAGTAGACGTAGGCCGGAGATAGCCGAACCACTATAAATCTCGTGTTTTTGTTCATTATTTCTGGATTGCTGTTTGTTGTTTGTTTAGATCTGAGATTTGTGTTTGAATATTGCTGATTTGTATTCATACACTGGTGCTTTCACAACATTCGGGGTTTGTGACCATTTTTGGCGCAAACACTTTGGTGCTTCCACTGAGAAAGACTAGCACCCGCTACATCGGATTGAAGTTCAGATTTGGAAAGCGTGAAGAGTTTAGATTTGAAAGACAATGACTCGACAAACAAGTAGAAGACAAAGAGCTGAGAGAAGCCAACAAGGAGGAAGTCAAGAGGCATCCTCCGGAGCTAGAGAAGGACAAGCTTCGATTTACATTACCAGAGACGAAATGGAAGCTATGGCAAATTCATTACACACTACGCCATAAATGACCTTCTGCAACATTTTTGCAAGGTGTTGCCAGCTAAAATGTTGCGATAGATATAAAATTTTGGTCCTACTGCAACGTTGTATTTATGGTGTTACCTTAGCCATAAAAATGTGTTGCTCTAGCTAAAAAAGTGTAACACGATGCAACATTTTTATATAGTGTTGCTATAGATGTATTCAGATTAAAAAATTAATAAAATTAGCAATCCGCGTGAATACGATCCAACGGTCTACATTTAATCCGATTGTTAAACTGGATCACCGCTACAATTTGCTCCAAATTTTCGTTTTCCCGCTTTACTTTTCATATCATTTTCGTTCTCACCCCCAATTTCCAAATCCCTAATTTCCAAATAATATTTTCGTTTCTTTTTTTTCTTCCAAAAACAAAATCTCGTCCTTTTTTCAAAGGTTGGTAGTGATCTCAGACAAGCTTCATTCCCCATTTTGTTCTCACCTCCAATTTCGCTGCTGTTTGCCTACATGTCGAGCCTCGTTTGCTTTGTTGTCGAGATTTGGAAATGTCTGTTCGACTTGTGAATCGGCGATTGTTGTTGGAGTTAGGTCATGATTGGACTGGGTTACGGAAGTGGGTGATTGCGATTGAAATTTCAAACGATGGAGGTGAGGCCAATGGTGATTTAAGGTAGTTCTGGTCAATGGGTTGCTGAAATTGCGGTTGGTGAATTTGACATGGGAGGCGCTGGTGGGTTCGCGATTTGGAGGAGTTTTTAACAAGTTGGTTTTCAGTTTGATTGGTGAGGAAGTTAGGGTGTAGGGGTAGTTCGGGTTGTCGGAGAAGGCAGGTAGGTGGTTGTTGTGATGGTGAAGGCATAGGGTTAGTGAGGAGATGCCAATTGGTTGTGACAGATTGTAGAGGAAGGGATTTGTTGTGCTATGTGCAGAAATGGTTCGAGTTCGTTAGGTGATAGGGGCAGGAGTTTGTGGCTGATTGTAGTTGGATGGTGAATCTGGTTGTCGCAGTTTGTAGAAGTTGGATATGAAGGTGTGATGGAGGTTGAAGTATATGAAGTGATAGGTTAGAGCTTTGTTTGTTGTTGCGCGTTTGGGATGTTTTGGTTGTGAGATGGTAGTTTGGAAGAAAATGCAGTTTGCTGGTAGGGGTTTCGATAATGAAGTATGCAGTGGTTGCTTGAGAAGGTTGTTGTTGCTTGAAATGTAGCAGGGAGGAGTTTGGGTTAAGGCAGTTTGGATTGGTGAAAGGAAGTTGGTGGTGGAATGGTAGGTTGCTGTTATTGTTTTGTGGAAGGAAGGAATGGGTGGTTATGCCAGCGATTGTGATTAGGTGATTAGGCAACATGTTCGATGAAGGGTAATGTATTACTTATTAACACACAACATGTTCGATGAAATGTCAATTTTTATTTATCATGGTTTCAGGTCTTTTACCAAGGCAGAGCTAAGAATGATGGCTGGAAAAAGGTCGGATGATTCAGAAGAAGCCATGAAAGAGTTGCAAAAGTCAATCATCGAGGAGGTGTTCAAATTCGCAGGAGGTGTTCATTTGTGCATCATTTTACGTCGTTTCAAAGAAGGTCGATCCCCGCCGGGACTGCGGTGCCCCGGACCCCCGCCGGCGCTGCGCCCGGACCCGCTTCTCGCCTCGCCTTCGGCTCGGCACTCGGCTCGCCTTCGGCTCGGCACTCGGCTCGCCTTCGGCTCGTCATATATTTGTTAATGTCGGTGTCTGTATAAATTGAAACTGCATATGTAATGAGTGAACTGAGTGATGTAGTGAGGAATATCTGTATATGTGAATATCAGTGTTATATATCATTGAATTGTAAAATAGTGGAGTCAGGAATTTGTACTATTTCAAATGTTGAAATAAAATATTTATTTAAATAAATTACTGTTTGAATATCAAATTCTATGCAAATAGCATTTTATTAAATAAATATTTATTTCTATTAAAAAATCAAATATGCTCTATATTGTGGGCCCCACAAATTCAGAAAATCAATATCTATAATAACATTTTTGAATGTTGCTACAGGAACCTATGGGTGTTGCCATAGACCCAAATAGGGTTCTATTGCAACAATATTACTTATGTTGCCTTAGATAGTCAAAATGTTGCCTTTGAGGTCTAAGGCAACGGCAAAAATTGCATCACCCTAAAAGTGTTGCCATAGACCTATGGCAACATTTTTCGGGCCTGAGCCAACATTTTTTTTATGTTGCAGTAGGCCATTTATGGCGTAGTGACACAAGAGGTTGCTGAAGAGTCAACAGAATATGATGCAGACTTTCTTCGAGCAGATGAGAGCTGCAGGAACACAGAACCTTGGACCAACTATAGCAGCTGCAAATGTAGAACAAGGAACTAGGGTTGCGGAACCCAATGGAGGACAGAATACAGAACCGGAAGGAAATCAACAAGGGCTTGGGGGAAGGCCAACAGGATCCAACGCAGAAGGACCTTTGGAAGGAGTTCAGTTGGTAGAGCCAACACTGCGGCTAATGAGCCACATGAAGAATATGTGCCGGAGTTCCCTCGGGAGCATGGTGGGCAACCCCTAACAGGTAACGCTGGATTAGTGGAAATCATCAAGAAGACTATGCGTGGAGGTTTGACCAACCGAGATTTGGAAGGAGTGAACAGGAGTCCGTTCGCTCGGGAAATCAGGATAGCTCAGAATCCACCTAAGTTCAAGCTACCTAGCGTGGAAGTATATAATGGAAAGGCTGACCCGACTGATCACTTGATGAGATACACTAGACACATGGAAGTGCTGGGGGCATCGGATGAAGTGATGGCTAGGTGTTTCCCTTTATACTTGACAGACCTAGTGGCAATGTGGTTTAGGCAGCTGGAAGAAGGATCTATCAGAACTTGGAGGGAACTGGTGGATAGGTTTTTGGGACAGTTTCGGGTTCATATCAAAAGACCTAAGAACGTGATGACGTTAACATCGGTAAAGCAAAGAACGGATGAATCGCTTAGAGCATTTTTAACTCGATTTAATGCGGTGGTTGCTTCGGTGGATCGGCCGGATCCATCGATGGTTTTGATGGCGGCAGTATCGGGAGTCAGAGAGGATTCAGATTTTAAGGTATCTATAGTACGAGACCCACCACTGGATCTTGGGGAATTCTTCCATGAAGCTAAAAGGTTCCTTCGGCAAGAAGACGCATGTACTGATTTAAAGTTAAATGAGGTGAATGTGACTGGGGGTGGAGGACCATCCAACGGAAGCTCGGATAAAGACAAAGGAAAAAGGAAGCTAGACGACGATTCAGGAAAAGCCGGGAAGCGATGGAAGGATCCAAAGTTTTCCACATACACAGGATTAAACGAGACGCAGGAGCAGATATACATGGAAACCCAGAATCGCCTTCCTTACCGGAGGCCAGCTAGGAGAGAGCCATCCGAGCGGGAAAGGGCATCAGGAAGGCACTGTGTCTTCCATGATTTGGATGGACACGATACCAACAGCTGCAGGCACCTAAAGGACATAATTGAGGAGCATGTGAGGAATGGACAATTGACGTAGTATGTTGGGGCTCGGAATGCAGCGGTGGAGCAGGAGCAACCACCGCCCACCTCAAGCCATGATGGCATGAGGCCCAGGAATGATGGTCGATTGGTTATCCATTGACCAGGATATTATGAAATAAGTAACAAACCATTGGCGAGCAACCAAGTCATTTACACATGTATGGGGACGGAGATAGCCCCTAGGCATGCTCTGAATGATGATAAATCGCAAAGCCATGGTTTGCGAAATCTGTCTTTTGTTTTTGATTGGACACTTGGTTTTCTGGTTTGGTTTTGGAGTTTGGATTGAACTCCTGGTTTTTGTTTGCTTTCTGTTTTGGATTTTCGTTCGGATGACCGGTTTTTGTTTTGGATTTTCTGTTTTGGATGTTGGTTTGGATTTCTGATTTTCGGATTTGATTTGGATTTTGGATTGGATTTTGATTGGATTCTTTTTAGTTTTTGATAAACGGTCGTCGAGTATGGACTATGCTCGACAAGGGTCCGGAGAGACCAGGATTCGGCCTAGGATTTAGGCCCTATATTATCGGTTATCATTTCAGGTCGTCGAGTATGGACTATGCTCGGGAAGGGTCCGGAGTGACCAAGATTCGGCCTAGGACTTAGGCCCCCTATTATTGATTATTGTCTTAGGTCGTTGAGTATGGACTATGCTCAACAAGGGTCTGGAGCGACCAGGATTCGGCTTAGGACTTAAGCCATGGCATTACTTAGGTCCAGGGACACTGGACCACGGTCGTCAGGTGTGGATTGCGCTTGGCAAGAACCCGGAAAGGTTAGCTCAACGTCCAGGGACACTGGACCACGGTCGTCAGGTGTGGATTGCGCTTGGCAAGAACCTGGAGAGGTTAGCTCAACGTCCAGGGACACTGGACCACGGTCGTCGAGTGTGGATTGCGCTTGGCAAGAGCCCAGAGAGGTTATGGATTTAGATAACGACCCGGAGAGGTCCTGGGTTCGGCTGTTGGCTATTGGATAAGAATGGATCAAAGGCTCGATCTTCGAGTTCGGATGGACATGGGATTGGCTATGGACTTTGGATATCGGATACGGAATTATACAAAACACGCCTTCTTATCACAAGGCATGTTTTGGGGGGCAAATTTTATCCCGCTTTTTGGTCAAAGCCGGAATATCAAACAAATCGACAAGAAAGGATGGATATCAGGATTGGAAGTCGATTGGAAACAAGGCTGCGATGGATGTCGTCAAAATTTGACCGGGCTCCGATCAGGATGGAATCGATTGGAGATGATGTTGAGGACTAGGAGAGGCTACGTTTCAAATTTCAGGTTAATCGGAGTTCATATGAAGGAGATATAGATGGATTACGATGTACAGGGAATGGTTCGAATCGATGTGCTTCACATCGATTAAGAGGATGGTGGTTCGAATCAATGCGTTTTGTATCGACCATAAAGTAAGGACTTCGAATCGATACCGTTCGTATCGATTGGCACAGGTTCGACTCGATGGCAACACACCCAGGTTGTTAAACAAGCATGCGGAGGTTTGTTCGAATCGATACCCTTCGTATCGACCGGCATGGACTTGGATTAGTAGCTTCGTATCGATAAGAAGGCAAGGATTGATGATACATTTCGTATCGATCGTAGCTAGAATTGATATGAAGGAAGGACAGATGCGTATGGATACGAAGGACTTAGGGACAATGTTCGTATCGATCGTATTCGAGTCGATCGATACGAAGGAAATAGCCGGAGCAACACGAATGGATGGATACGAACGAGTCTCAGTTCGAATCCATGATATGGTTGAATCCCTCGAATCCACTAAGTCACAACAGCTAAAAACTAGGATTCGACCCAGTCAACTCGACATGGAAGTCGGATCGATTCGAAGGAGGCGCACCACGTCATCACAGAAGCGCATGCTTGGATCGATTCGAAGCAATCGATTCGAACGTAATCGATTCGAACAGAGCACTGCAACCAGAAAAGCGACCTTGAATCGATCATAACTCGAGATCTACAAGTCCAAATGCTATGAAATTTTCACAGTAGCTTGGGCACATGTTGAAGAATGTTCACACCAAATTTCAGCTTGATTGGACAATTTCTTGATCGATTCGAACATAGCTTCGAATCGATCCCAAAGTGGGCCCGGATTTCCAGAAAGCGGGCATGTGGGCCCCCTCACGTGTCAGAACTGGTCTCCCTTCAATTTAGGTGAAATATCAGCCTCCTACACCTATAAATAGAGCCCCTGGTCATTCAGAAAAGGGGTCGGACAATTTTGAGAGCTAAAGAGCGCCCGGACTCTGCCAGATTTACTCCAGATCACCATTGCTGCCTTAGATTCAGATTATAATCATAAAATCCGTTGTACTACGCGATAGGAAATTGTAATCTTCAAGCATCGATCAATAAAAGATAAAAACTTTGGAGTGGACGTAGGCCGGAGATAGCCGAACCACTATAAATCTCGTGTTTTTGTTCATTATTTCTGGATTGCTGTTTGTTGTTTGTTTAGATCTGAGATTTGTGTTTGAATATTGCTGATTTGTATTCATACACTGGTGCTTTCACAACATTCGGGGTTTGTGACCATTTTTGGCGCAAACATCCTTTCAACCAACGCCTTGCGAAGCCAGGTTGACAACAAACATAAAACCACTCATGCTTGAACAGAGAGAGTTTATTCCAAGTGCTTGTTAAGACTTGGTAGTTAGGCGAGGGTTTAAAAATAATTTAGGAAGGATTTCCTAACCACTATTTAAAGTTGTAAATGAATCTTATGTCCTCAGAAGCTGGTGGACGAAATAGAATGATCATGAATAGCAGAAAGGTTCAATGTAGGAAGGCGTAACTGTTCGGTTGGAGTTAAGTGGGAGCTATTCTGAGATATCTCAACATCTCTCGAATGAATTAAAAGGCGGTATGCATCCTGCCTAGCACATAAATTTATTGCATGCCACGTGCCCCTCATGGGCAAGTGGGGCCTGCCGTTTATTGAAGGAACCAGGCGTCTACAAATGGAATTCCATGTATGGAACACAGCCTACAAAGGGCAGCCTCACTGGTTAGGGAGGCTTGAGAATCTATCGGGTTATCTAGAAAAATGGCACCCTCGACTGCATAGGGAGCAGGACTTATATCCTCCATCGAGAGGACCGAAACATATGAGAAAAGGTTGAACAATGGGCTAGAAACATCCATTTATTCTGCTTGATGAATAGTAGAGAGCTTGCCGGATACAGTCGCAGAGCTCGATTTTGCTTTAGGATTGATATGCTACATGGCCGATTCGGAAGACATGGCAGCTAAATGTTCTGAGCGTCTGGAGTCCATATTAACTATACTCGGTAGACAATTGAGGTTAGAAAAGTTTACCTGTTCCCCCGTGTTAAGTGTAAGCTAGTGCAGTGTAGTGAAGTATATAGCAGGAATAAACAGCTTAAAATCAGAAATGGAAGTTGAATGACGGAACTTTGGATTTTAACCAGAATGACCGTCATCGTTGACCATCACAACTGGCAAAAAGATTGATCGGTTGCAAAAGCTTTGGGATCGACTGTCGGCATGTCAAAGTGTAAAGTTTGTCGTTCCATTCCATATGTAAGTTTTTAGTATATGTTGAAAGTTCCAAGGATTTGATTGTTCAATCTCAAGTTTAATAGTGAGTATGCAAGTTTTATTGTTCATCATCATCGTATACCCAAGTTCACTAAGGTAAATTATTGATGATTGTTCGAGCAAGTTAGGTTGTATTAGATTGCAAGTTTAAAAAGTTCCTTATGCCAATCCCTAATTTAGTGCCGATCCCAATGTTTATGCCAATCCCTATGGTTATGCCGATTCGATTCCCAAAGCCCCACGACCGGTCCCTCTCCTCAACCTAAAAACCACCAATCTTTTTCTTTTTGCGAATCCCACCGATCCCTTTAATTCCATATACTCCACCGATCCCTTTCTTACAGCAAACGTTGCTAAACCCATAACATACCGACCCCTTCTACTTCTCATCAATTCATCTAGTCCCTACGCCGAGGGACCGGCATAGAACCAAACATCTAACACTGATCACTCCTCCATTCTATCTTCCTTCTCCTTTATCCTCTTATCTCTCCTTTTCCTTACTTATTTAGCCAAACCCTAACCACCAATGATTCATCTTCTCCAGGTCGCTTCGATCGTTGTGCCATCACAGCCTTAAGCGCCATCGAAATCATTAACGACTCTCTTATCTCGCCATGAAACCAAAAAATGAAGTCAAGAAGGCTCACCTTCATTTGATTATATTGAGGAAGTTGGCGAGAAGTTCAAAGGCTTTGAAAATAGAAGGTATGGGAAGTTAGTTTGTTCACGCTGGTTGAATCACGGAAAAACTTTGTTTGGGGAAGAGAAGAGAAGGAAAGTTCGTTTTAATGAAGGAGCGAGAGGGTTCAGTGCTTAAGAAGGGAACGAGAAAATGAAATAAGTGAGAGTGAATGGATGAAAAGTTTCTTTATGTATATGGACAGAGGGATCGGCCCAAGCCCTTGGCACATAGCATGGAGAGAGGAATTGGCATGAAAGCCTACCAATCCCTATTAGCATGGACTAAAAAATGGAATCAACATACATATATGTCGATCAATACAAAAGATTTTTAAAAAGAGAGAGAGAGGGGTCGGCTAAATGCATGTCGATCCTTACAAATAAAAAAAGAAAATGAATGAACAATAAAAAAAAGAATGAATGAATGATGGGGATTGGCTACAGGTATGTACGCGAAAAAATATAGGCATAAAAATTATTGAAAGCATGTACAAACAAAATTCTATGAAAATTGGCAACAACCCGTGAGTGTTCAAACACATCCAGGAGCCAACAACAATAACATGTATATGAACATGCACGCGTATGACCCAAGAGTTCAACTTTTGAAATCAGCAGAAATTAAAGTTAAAACTTGGAATCTTCTTATTCGACGCTGGACCAGATAAAAAAAGCTTATTTATTAGTCTCGTAAAACCTGACTTATATATATATATGTACATATATCAATTGACGAAATATAGCATTGAATTTATATTGAGGGAAATCAACCAAGCGTCATGGCGGTCAATAAGACATTCAGCACTTTGAGAAAATGATTTGACAATAGCAACCCTTCAGGAAGCTAATTGGGTCTCTTTTCGACAATTCAAACTTTTTTTGATTCAAAGCACGTCATGTTAATCACAAGATGTACTTTATGGGGGAAAGTGTTATCCGACATTTTATCCCGGCTATATTAAGCTGATTACACGAGTTAGATCCACCTGCCATCAAGGCCGGCAACTCCAAAGTGATGATTGTGAGGCCCAGAAGTCAAGTACAAATGATCATATAAAGTCAGAACTGAATGGATTTGATAGATATGCGACATAGAATGCTCAAAGTATGGAATGTGGCTCCTTGGATGGAAGGGATCGATATAGCATTGCTCGTTAAGAGGGGTTGACATACTTAGTAAAGATGGATCGGCAGGCTTCACTGAAGAGGGATCTGCATCCATCAAGGTTCAAGTGCATTCTTGCATACAATGATCAATATCATGAGATCTACAAGTCAAATTCCTATGAAATTTGGAGAGCAAGGTATATGGACCCTAGGGAACCTACCCTAGGGATCACATATCAAAATGACAGAATGGGAGGGATCAGCATACATCCCTATAGTGGGTTCGACAGCAAGCAGTACACAAGTCACATCAAATCAAAGATCGAGCAATAACTTGAGTTTCAATGGTCCAAATGATATGAAAATTAGAGGCTAAACATATTTTAGCATGGAGAAGCCACCATAGGGATCGCTACTCAAAAATCGACCAATGAAGGGATCGGTATCGATCCGTCCTCATTGGGAATTAGGCCTAGAGATCCCTCTAGTGGGGCCACATGGATTAGAAGGTCCTTCAGTCAAAGTTTTAGAGAGACTAGTGGTTGTCTTCACCTATAAATACTGGCCTGATGGGTCATTCTGAGGATCTTTTATGCTGCCTATTGCTCTAGACTCTATTATAATCAAGTGTTTATTATTTCTACTACTGTAATCAGATTTGTAAGTGATTAATAAAGGATAATTTTCAAAGTGGACATAGGCATATAACGCTAAACCACTATAAATCTCTGTCTTTGATTATTGCTTTTTATTTGTTATTAGGTTAATCATTTCCTCAGTTTAATTTAATTTTTCTTCACTTCTCTACAAAAATCTATTCTTGGTTGTTTGTGATCAATTTAGTTGCAAACAACAGCGAATGGCTCCAGATGCATTGTACCTATCCATTTGGCTTTCAAAAGCTAATAAATGATCATCTGGATCAGTTGTTCCATTATATCCGATAGACGGGATTTTGATTTGAGAAGGGATCTTCGTGGTCATGATCTCATCTGTAAAAGGAGCTTCTTGATGGTTATTGCTGACTATGTTGTCCAGAATTCTCTTTCCTTTATTATTGAGCATATCCTTTGCTATTTTTTTTGCCACATCCCTTAAGTAAGACTCATCATTTTGGTAGTTACTTCTTTCAGGTTTATATATCCTTTAGAAGTTGAGCTTCTAGATTGTTCTTTAAGTTTCTCTTCCACTCTTCCCTAGTAGTTCACTTTAGTTTGTTGATCGCCTTTCCTCTTTTGCGGAGTTAGCTTAAGTTTATCTTTGCTTTTGTTTCTGAGCAAAGAAGCATTCAAGTTCCCCCTTGGAGGTTCTGCTTCATCTCCCTCAGTGGGCCTGGTTGTTTTGGAAGATTTCTGAGCAAGCACTACTTCCAAAAGTCCTTTCATCTCTAGCAATTGTTGTTCTAGACATTTAATCTTGGGCTCACTGTTGGTTGGTTGTGCCGGAGCTGATCGCCATCTTGGTTCTGTATTCTCCAAGTTGAAATTGGGAACTACATCCTCTTCTAAGGTTGTTGTTTGGATGACCTCTTCATTTAGAGCATTAAGCCGATCTTGATCTCATTTTTATGAAACAATAGTTTGTTTCATCATTTCAAGGAAAATCAAATAGGATTGAAGGTTCGAGCCCTCCTTCTAGCGCCAAAATGTTAGACCAAAAAATGGTATAACATTCTTAATGCTAATTATGATGAATTAATCCTTGACTTGTACATATATGAACATATGATTAAGCACGACTCAATCAATATTGACTTAGTTGTGTTCTCAAGGACCAATTCACCATTTGAGACTTCATGCATGATGGAACCATTAAAGAATGGATTCATGAAGCTAAAAGCCATTTCTAGGTTAAGCACGCTAGGTCTATAGGACTTTGTGAATCCCGATACTCGTGACCTTGTAAGACCATCTCGGGCTGACAGTTTCGAGATTATATTTGGTCTTAAGACATAAGTGTTTAAAAAAGTCTTATGCCATGTTATATGTTTATACGAATTAGAAAAATAAGTAACGAATTTTAAGCAATAGTCCATTAGGCGCGCTAATGGCTATATAATTCATTCTTATGTCCGAATTCTAATATTCATATGCTTATGCATATTTGTGTTTGTCATAGTTCAAAACTATAACAAAGTGATTCATGTTGAGTTTTGATCTCGATGAATCCGAATATATGCAAATCCATCACAATAATATTCAAAAAGGCACAGTCGGAAGCAATAAGTATGTCCAAGTCTCCAATTCAATATAGGGTTTTCAAGAATTTGATTTTGAGAACGGAGAGAAAAAAAGTACCTTAAAACGACACTCATAGGGTCATATTTATGGAGGTGGAACAGCACCACTCCGCCCCTCACGAATTCATCACGCTCAACTTCGATGGTGTCAAATTAAGATTAGCTTTGTTGCTGAAAGGCGGCATTGTCTTGCTTCCAGTGTCTTCGATGTGCTTTAGCTGGTGGCATTGGCAACGACTTCGACGAGAAGTTGCTATGTGCTAGGTCTCCACTTTGCTCCTTTAACGGATGCATGCGGCAACCACAATCTATGGCATTAGCAGCTTCTACCATGAGGTCGAAGTCCTTTAAAGGTGGATGATGATACGAATGTGAGTATGAAGCAATGATAATAACAAGGCAGTATCAATGACTTTGTGGATATTGACGGCGTCCACCATCAACACCGCTTCGCATAGACGCGCGACATCCTCCAAATGCTGATAAAACATGTTGACGAAGTATGGTGTTGATCATTGACGAAGAGCGGTATAATTGATGTAGGGCAAAGTCATTCTATATTTCTTTGGCATTAATGACCCTTGGTGTCATCGTAGAGTGATACTTTCGAAGTGTTGTGAAGTGTGGTGCGACGTATATAGTCTTCGACACTGATCCAAAGTGATGTTTGACTTTGATTTCAACATGAATGAGATGCAGAGTGACCTGACCACGTCACATATCTTCAATATGGATGCCAACATCCAATATAAGGAACTTGAAATAATCTTCCTCTTGTCGATGTTATTCATGAAGTTCTCTTGGTTTCAACACTGTCAACAATATTATTACTCTTTCGATTTTGACATAATCTCTTGTACTTATCCTCTTTTGGAAATTATGTGGATAGCATATGCAATCTTAAGTCCATTAATACCAAAACGATTCCATGTACTTCTTCATATTCAATGACGAGTTATCACAAACATGGACATGTGTTTTTGATACATATGTATAAGTCTATGATAAGCTCATAGAATATAAAATAGAAATAAATAAAATAAAATGGGACAGAAATGATTCGATTTGATCGACTGGGCGAGTATATTGGAAAGAGTTCCATATGGACCTAATATGAATAAAGATTTAGTCCTAAAGGTAACTCCTCCCTATAATACATATTTAAGTATTGATAAGAAGTAATTAAACTTTATTGGACAAAGCACGATTAATGATGAGTGAAGTTGAGTTAAACCCTTTCTATAAGGTGTGTACTTAAGAGTAGTTGTAACGATACGAATTTTCGCGTTCGAAAATCAACATCCATACTTTACATCGTATTCGAATGCCGTAGATTCGAATGTTCAAATCTGAGTCGCCGGAGCTTATAACAACATTAAGTAAACAACACAGCAGAAAAGAAAAAGAATATATCAATATATATAACATTGATACAATGACAGATACAAAATCTGAGACAATATGATACAATAGAATGATACAACAAATATCTATATACATCAGAGATATGATACAAGAAATAGCAGCGGAAAGAAAAGATAACATCAGCAGCGGATAAAATATCTCCAGTAGAATGCTCCAATCCATAGCTAGAGGAAACAAGGTCAGTCGTCCATGGACTGACTAGCTCCAGATAATCTACTCAACCTGAATATTTAAGAAACCCAACTCTAGACTGCTCGTGTGGAAAATTATGAGCACCCAGAGTGTGACGACCCGCCCTTCTGGACCCTCAAAAATCGACACAAAATACTCAACAGTATAATATGCCGACGATCGAATGCCGGAAAAGACAGATTGTAGAAGAATAAGAAAGTAGATAGAAGAAGAAAGAACTAAACAAAATCAGAACCTCACAGTCGCAGCGGATAAAATATAATATATAGAACAGATCTTTACACAAAATGAAAACTATATCTGTTTATATACAATACATCATCATCAGAGTATGTCATAATACAATCATCAATATCAAGTCAATCAGTCAATACAACAATCACAGCAGCGGAATAATACAAGTACGAATGATACGTCCCGACTCCAGCTCCTCTCCTGCTCCATAGCAACCTATCCTGAAAATATACTCGGTCTGACCCGAGCATTATAATAAAATAACACCCGAGTCAGTCTGGAATACCAGCGCATCATAAATACACCCAATTGATTATTAAAGTTTCAAAAATCCTTTGAAAACAAAAGCATCTCGTAAGACCACGCCACAAATAAACATGTCGGGTTTTTACCTTAGGATAGCTAAAACACTTTTTATAAAAATCCTCTGATATTATAATAGTGTCTATTTACAAATACTTATAAAATAGCTGAAATTGTTACATCTATTAAATTCCGGCATACTAGCCACAACGTGGGTAATACAAACAAAACTCGTACAAGGCACGTAGGGAGAATGGATTTCCAACGAATGACTAGGCACTGGGGTACCACCTGTCACAGTACGTGGCCTAGATCACAATACCGAGGAGTACGCCCGCTCCCCTGCAACACAAGGCCGGAATCATCCCTTACTGGATAATTCCAAGTAAAATCACCCCACGGTTGTGATCAGCAACCGCACCACTAAGCCGAAATAAAAGGGACATCTAGACAGGGATGACCTTACTCTCAAGTGGGGGCTACCCACGAAGCCTTGCTGCATAACCCCTGATTTTCAGTCATTCCCGGTTGATGAGGCTTGAGGCTAAACGATACCTTTATAGAACATATCCCTTAGAATGCCCATCATCCACCTGACGATGTCACGAAAGCATTCGTCCATACAAGTCCGTCCCGGGTCCGAACGGAACCGAAGGCACTACTCCTACTACATCCATTTTGGAAATATCCTCAGGATTAGTAGCGACTAGCCCTTGCACTTCACTGCTCCATCTTCGACTCCGAACACGTTACACGAAACGTACAAACCGGATCGAAGTGGTATTCGAGAAATAAATCTCGATCCCGGTCTCTTCGAAACGATCAGCGCTTTTGGCCAATATTGATAGTCGGTGATTTAACTATCAATTCACATTCACAAGCATCCATAAGCATCCATCACAAAATAAATAATCTCACACATTATTTATTCTTCCCTTTAATATCTTTAAAAGATATATTTTCACATTTCAAAACTCATTTTAAATGACTTCCCAATTTCTTCCTTTACAGGGTAAAGCCTTACCATTTATTCCCATTTGGAAAAACCAAGCTTAAACAATTTAGATTAAAAACAATTAAAATACTTTATAGCGAAATATACTTATAAATATATAAATGTACTTCTAGTTATTTACTCAAAATATAATTTCAAAACTACTTTAAATAGTATTTATTTAATAGGATATAACTCGATTTAAATAAGGGTTCAATTTACTAAATATTTATAGGTAGTGTTTTTAAAAAGATAATACGAACCTTTTCCATAACTTAAACAAATAGCTTTAAAATAATTTAAACTTTTCTTCTCTAAAAGTAATAATTTCTTGAAAATACTCTTTAAACAATTTAAACTTTAAACTTTTAATTAAATAAAAACCTTTAAACTCTAACTTGGTTTTTCCCAGGGAACACTATCCCGTTCAAACATTCCAAAGTATCCTCCATATAAATCCAAACGATTTATTTCAATTCAATTTATGTTTACAACATAAATTTCCAATTTCCATACTTATCTATAACTTCATCCGAAGTTTGCACTCAATTTCCCATACCCGAAAATTCATTTTTAAAATATAGTTTAAAACATTTTTAAGTAAGGTAAATTTGGAGAATTCTTCAATGAAAGCCAGATTTCCCATTTACTTAAATAAAATCCCAATAGAGAAAACGGTATTTTAAAATATTCTATTAACACTTAAAATTGTACATTTATATTCGGAAGCTTCATTTGAACATATTTTACTTTTCCGAATATCACTATTCATTATTAAAATAAACCACTGTTATTTTGCTCAATTTATAATTTCATAGAATTCATTTCCAGAAAATTTTATTTCACATTTAACGATTGATAAATTTTCCACAATATATAAAATCCCAATTTACCAATTTACATTTTCCATTCCAAAACAGAATCCAACTTTTATATTCCTTTAAATTCCTTATTTAACAATTTCTTTAATTTCTTTTAAAACCCCAATTTATTCATTTATAATTTAATTCTGGATTTACCATTTATCCACAATATCACAGTACAATTTAATGTCAGATTTATCAATCACAACACATAAACAGGCATCATTATCAACTATAAAATAATTATTACATTGTGAGGAATCCAGTTGGATCCCTCCAACCTGTTTCTCCCTGCATCACAAATATTAGCACATCACATATATAAATATCACTCGACTGATAATAACAATTATATTCAGCCAATCACACAGATATGTAAATATCAATTATTTAAAATGACTAGCATCCAGATGTGAGTGAGAAAAACTCACTTTGGGTTTCGGCGAGCGTTCGAAATTTAAATTAAACCGGACGATGTCCGATTTAACCCAAATTCCTACTTGCCCGGAATGACTCCGGATCTGTACCATCTCGTAGTGCTCATCTCTGCGATCCCGGCATTTCCTGTTTCGTCAAATTCCGATAACATACGAACGAGATATTAAATTGTAAAGTTTTGATTTAAATTTAAAACAAATTCCTTAACATTATTATATAATATTACCAAACGAAATCAGGCCGTCCATCACGCTTCCTTCTTCCCACTCCAGAACGCATCTCCAGTTACAAAGAACCCATCACGCACGCGAATTAGGGTTCAACATCGTCGCCACCCACGTCGCATCCAACTTGATCGGAGACCACCGCATCGAAGGTCGTACCTCGTTCTACCACCGCCGTGAGCCACGCAGAGCTCGGTAGTCCCAGCTCATCAGAAAACGCACGCGAACAGTGGTCCTTCACGAACGAAAATTCGTCGCTACACTCCACTAAACACGATCTCTACCGTTGATCTAGTCGAACTCGGCGAGCACAACATTTCCCTAGTTGAAAACTTTTGACGATATTGCGTGGATAAGAAGAAAAATGGAAGGGAAAGTGGGAACGAACTGGCCATTGAAAAAAATAGAAACGGCGGCTGCCTCATCTCCTAGGGTTTAGATGAAAACGTTAATATATATATTATTATTTAATATTATTTAATTGATAAAATATCTCAATTTAACCGTTAATGCAAACGACCTCCAATTCTCACGTTTCGACAAACTACCCTGGGGTTTTTCCGCGTTCCAGACGCAATGGAACAGGTTTCGTAAGTTAATTTGATCGTATGTGCGAGTTATAGAATTAAACGATCAATTTAAAATTAAATCGGTTAAATCGATTTCAATGCGTTTCGAGCTGCCATGGTCAAACAACAACTCTGATCGCTACGAAAATTAAAATCCGATAATAACTATCTATTACGGATCAAATGGAATCGGTTTCGTCGAATTCCGAGACTGTGTCCCGGAAGGCGATTTTAACTCGTCGATTAAATCGGGCGATTTTCTGAAATTATCAGAAACGCTTACATTTCATTTTTAAAATTTTTAATAACTTAACAATAAATCATATAAAATTTATAAACACCTTAAAAATCATTCTGGCTCATTCCAGACCAAAATCTGATTAAATTGCATTTTAATAATATTAAATTCATTTTTAAATTAATATAAAATCCCAAATATTAATTTATTCACTTTAAAATTCATCTAAAAATCCAATAATATTATTTATAACCAATTGAGCTTAGAAATACATTTAAACACCACCTTTATAATCATTTACCCCAAATTCACCTTTTTATCCCAATTTCGAATATTTAATTATTATTTTTCCATAAATCAAATTCAACCCGAAATTACTATAATTAGAATTATAGCTCATTTTCATTGATTGAACCCAAATCAATTCATTTCAAAATCAATTAAGAATCCACATTAACATTTAAAACGAATTAAATGTTCAAATTCAATAACTTAAAAATATGGGATGTTACATTCCTCCCCCCTTATAAAAATTTCATCCCCGAAATTTGCTAAGGTAGAAATATACTTCCCAACTCATTTACTTACCCAATTTGCTTAGTTAAGAGCTTATATTCACTTTCCAAAACCCTTTAACCCAAACCCAAATCCATTTGCCTCCTTTACATTCAAAAGCTTTTGAATTTTAACTTTTCCAAAATAACTTTACTAGTTAATAAAAAATTTTCCAAAACCCCAAAAATTTTCTAACTCCCAAAATTTCTGGAAAATTTTGGCGGAGTCTCCTTTGTACGGAGGAGCTTCTGCGATATCGCAGGATACACAAATATATATACATCGGCTCACACGGCCGGAAACCAAAATATATCACAATATATATATCATTCCCAATTATATTTGCGTAGGCGTACCTTTTAGCAAATTTTTAAAAGCAAGCGGCTAATATCTCGCATATACGCGCTCCAACTCTCTCGAACGCCTCTCGTACCTGTACTAAACTCAAGCAAACTCATCAGTTTCAAGATATGAGCATTTTAACAACATTTCCAATACAAATGCAAACCAAACATATTCATTGCATAACCAATCCAAGCATAGTTCATAATTTAACAATGTTAACCATAATTTATTAACAATTCAAAGATTTCAATCACCTTTCAAATTACTTGTTCAAGTCCAACTTCATTTTATTTCACTTAAATGATTTACATTCAAGTTCACTATATACAATCTATATTAATTATAAACAATCCATTTCTATTTCAATATGATTAACATATGCCTCTCTTACATTTTTAAATTTAACTTACATTCCAAATTTGATTTACAATCAAACTTCATTTTAAACTTGAAACATTTGCATTTCTTTTATAATCCATTTCTATCCATATGCAAAATTACTTAATAATATTTCAATCCAATTCCAATTAATTCAAAATCAATTCCATTTACCATTTTAAACCAATATACTTGCATTCATATACTAATTCTTTAAATTAGATTTCAATCCATATTAACTTATTCAAAAATCAATTTCAATTGCTTGTTAAACAACTCAATTCCGAATACAAGCAATTTCATGACATTCAAACAAAATAATCACCACTTAAGCTTATCACCATTTAAAATTATTTCCAACTTGGATTCATATAAATTTTATTCCATTACAAGGTTCACAAACCAAATATTTTCTCTTTCCAATGTAATTGTTAAATTACATTTTCCTTACATCTTTATTTCCATTAACCAAATTCAAGTTTATATTAATATCATTCGATCCTGGGTTATATTCAACTCATACATTCTTAATTTACCACAATAATTAATGAATATCATTTCAATTCAATTTTATTATCCAACAAATTCCATTCAAATTTCTTAATAAAGCTCATCCACAATCATTTGTTTCTTTCAATTTGCTTAAGTAGTTTCACAATATTACCATTATCTATTTAATTTTATTTCCATTTGATTCTCATCTGATCAAATTCCACTTCATTTACAAATGGTAATGCACTTTGTTTATTTATCCAATCCATTTTAGATTTATTAACAAAGAAACCCTTTTAAATTATTTTACTTATTTGAAGTTTCTTACAATTCAAACCATCACTATTATAAGCTAATTCCCTTTTTCATTCACACTCTCAACATTTATTATCAAAATTAAACCCCAATCCAAATCAGGCGTTTTATTTACCTTTCAAATTTTGACCAACTATCAAAATCCTATTTATTGCAATACAAATTCCATTTAATTTAGCTTACACAAGATTTATTTCCAAACAATCATTTTGGATTTAGTTGAGTAAACATTTACTTCATTCATCATCACCTCAACTAAATTAAATTTCCATTAAACTAAATTCTTATCCCATTTTAATTCAAGGTTAACTAAATTATATATGCATTTTCAATTTAATTCCTTTCCAGAATTTATTCAAGTTCATCTAAATTTTATTTAGCCCACCTGAATTTAAACCATTTCCTTTACTACTTTAAATAAGAATTTAATTACATTCATTCTTATTCATAACACAACAGAAATTTTAATATTCAGCTTAATTCCATCTTAGTCGAAGTTAAACCAAATTCAATTTAATCTTAATTCTCCATATCCAAGTTCAACTTATTTACTAACTTAAGTTCACTTACCTCTTTTATATTTTATAATTGTTTCACCTTACTTTGCATTCCATTTAAAATTAAGTTCGAATTCACCATTCCATTTATTATTTCCATTTGTGATTATAATTCCATTTTACTTGAGTTAAAATAAAATCTTCCATTCTCAAGTTCTCCAACTTATTTACTTGTAAGTTTATATTGCTCATTTCAAACCAATCCACATTTTTATAATCACAATGTCAAATTTTAACACTTAATAGCTTAAGAATATGAATTCATTTGCACAATCATAAGCATTTACATTCCACCGTTATCAACTTCCCTTTAATTCCAATTCATTTAGATTTAATTTCACTTCAAATTCTCAATTTTATTTAACTTATCATAAGTTAAATCCAGATATATTCCATTCACCTTCATTTATTCAAAGTAAATTTTAAATTTCAGGATTAAAATTTCCATCCTTCCTTTCTCACTTAAATCAACTTTATTTTCAACATTATAGTTGATTTATTTCAAATTTTTACATTTTTATTTAACAAAATTCCCAGAATTCAGTTTACCCAGATTTATTTCAAAACCAATTTGAAATAAAAATCAACACATTTCTCTTTTGATATTCAAATCAAATACCAAATTCCAAAACAAACTGCTTTTACCAAACAATTTTCCTTTGAAAATTCCAAAATCACTTGTTTCCCAAACAATCCAAACAATGTCATAACCAACTATTTTGGTAGCAATCCATCACTTTAGAAACTCGAAAATGAATTCTAATGATGTGGCCAGCATCATTAGGATTATTTTCCAGCGACTGAAGTGAGTTCAATGCTTTCCACTTCCAAAATTCACTTCAAATCAATTTCCATTCAAAAATATTTCCCAAAATATACTCCATCATTGACTCCAAAAGCCTGGGAAAACATTTCAACATTCCCAAAATTTCAATCAAATTCAATTTAAAACCCTTCCCAAATTTCCGGAATCAAAATTCTGGTTTAAACCAAATCTTAATTTCACTTTTTCTTACTTTAAACATATTTAGATAATTCCATTTGGTTATAAACTATTTTAATATTTTAAATTCCTATTTGCTTAGAAATCATTTCAACTTTTAAATCATATTTTAATTTCTTTTTTGATTACTGTATCAACAACCAAACATCCAATACATAATAATAATTCAGAAAATTATTTCTTTATATCAAAATATAGCTTTGGGTAAAATTATTTCATTTACCCACTTTAAAAACAATACTATGTCGGTTTATCTTGTTTAACAGTTTAGAAACCCCTATCGATACGGTTGTACTTCCCGCACCGACCAGAATTCATAAACACTCAACCGATAAGTCAACATAGTATAAAAATAATTTTATATCCACTAACAAGTACGCTCTCATAGCTATTATTACACTCAACTCATTATAGAGTACTATTGACTCTATTTAATGAGAAAGTTCCCACCAAAGCCTAGGTTGTCGCCAACCTAAGCTCTGATACCAAGTGTGACGACCCGCCCTTCTGGACCCTCGAAAATCGACACAAAATACTCAACAGTATAATATGCCGACGATCGAATGCCGGAAAAGACAGATTGTAGAAGAATAAGAAAGTAGATAGAAGAAGAAAGAACTAAACAAAATCAGAACCTCACAGTCGCAGCGGATAAAATATAATATATAGAACAGATCTTTACACAAAATGAAAACTATATCTGTTTATATACAATACATCATCATGAGAGTATGTCATAATACAATCATCAATATCCAGTCAATCAGTCAATACAACAATCACAGCAGCGGAATAATACAAGTACGAATGATACGTCCCGACTCCAGCTCCTCTCCTGCTCCATAGCAACCTATCCTGAAAATATACTCGGTCTGACCCGAGCATTATAATAAAATAACACCCGAGTCAGTCTGGAATACCAGCGCATCATAAATACACCCAATTGATTATTAAAGTTTCAAAAATCCTTTGAAAACAAAAGCATCTCGTAAGACCACGCCACAAATAAACATGTCGGGTTTTTACCTTACGATAGCTAAAACACTTTTTATAAAAATCCTCTGATATTATAATAGTGTCTATTTACAAATACTTATAAAATAGCCGAAATTGTTACATCTATTAAATTCCGGCATACTAGCCACAACGTGGGTAATACAAACAAAACTCGTACAAGGCACGTAGGGAGAATGGATTTCCAACGAATGACTAGGCACTGGGGTACCACCTGTCACAGTACGTGGCCTAGATCACAATACCGAGGAGTACGCCCGCTCCCCTGCAACACAAGGCCGGAATCATCCCTTACTGGATAATTCCAAGTAAAATCAACCCACGGTTGTGATCAGCAACCGCACCACTAAGCCGAAATAAAAGGGACATCTAGACAGGGATGACCTTACTCTCAAGTGGGGGCTACCCACGAAGCCTTGCTGCATAACCCCTGATTTTCAGTCATTCCCGGTTGATGAGGCTTGAGGCTAAACGATACCTTTATAGAACATATCCCTTAGAATGCCCATCGTCCACCTGACGATGTCACGAAAGCATTCGTCCATACAAGTCCGTCCCGGGTCCGAACGGAACCGAAGGCACTACTCCTACTACATCCATTTTGGAAATATCCTCAGGATTAGTAGCGACTAGCCCTTGCACTTCACTGCTCCATCTTCGACTCCGAACACGTTACACGAAACGTACAAACCGGATCGAAGTGGTATTCGAGAAATAAATCTCGATCCCGGTCTCTTCGAAACGATCAGCGCTTTTGGCCAATATTGATAGTCGGTGATTTAACTATCAATTCACATTCACAAGCATCCATAAGCATCCATCACAAAATAAATAATCTCACACATTATTTATTCTTCCCTTTAATATCTTTAAAAGATATATTTTCACATTTCAAAACTCATTTTAAACGACTTCCCAATTTCTTCCTTTACAGGGTAAAGCCTTACCATTTATTCCCATTTGGAAAAACCAAGCTTAAACAATTTAGATTAAAAACAATTAAAATACTTTATAGCGAAATATACTTATAAATATATAAATGTACTTCTAGTTATTTACTCAAAATATAATTTCAAAACTACTTTAAATAGTATTTATTTAATAGGATATAACTCGATTTAAATAAGGGTTCAATTTACTAAATATTTACAGGTAGTGTTTTTAAAAAGATAATACGAACCTTTTCCATAACTTAAACAAATAGCTTTAAAATAATTTAAACTTTTCTTCTCTAAAAATAATAATTTCTTGAAAATACTCTTTAAACAATTTAAACTTTAAACTTTTAATTAAATAAAAACCTTTAAACTCTAACTTGGTTTTTCCCAGGGAACACTATCCCGTTCAAACATTCCAAAGTATCCTCCATATAAATCCAAACGATTTATTTCAATTCAATTTATGTTTACAACATAAATTTCCAATTTCCATACTTATCTATAACTTCATCCGAAGTTTGCACTCAATTTCCCATACCCGGAAATTCATTTTTAAAATATAGTTTAAAACATTTTTAAGTAAGGTAAATTTGGAGAATTCTTCAATGAAAGCCAGATTTCCCATTTACTTAAATAAAATCCCAATAGAGAAAACGGTATTTTAAAATATTCTATTAACACTTAAAATTGTACATTTATATTCGGAAGCTTCATTTGAACATATTTTACTTTTCCGAATATCACTATTCATTATTAAAATAAACCACTGTTATTTTGCTCAATTTATAATTTCATAGAATTCATTTCCAGAAAATTTTATTTCACATTTAACGATTGATAAATTTTCCACAATATATAAAATCCCAATTTACCAATTTACATTTTCCATTCCAAAACAGAATCCAACTTTTATATTCCTTTAAATTCCTTATTTAACAATTTCTTTAATTTCTTTTAAAACCCCAATTTATTCATTTATAATTTAATTCTGGATTTACCATTTATCCACAATATCACAGTACAATTTAATGTCAGATTTATCAATCACAACACATAAACAGGCATCATTATCAACTATAAAATAATTATTACATTGTGAGGAATCCAGTTGGATCCCTCCAACCTGTTTCTCCCTGCATCACAAATATTAGCACATCACATATATAAATATCACTCGACTGATAATAACAATTATATTCAGCCAATCACACAGATATGTAAATATCAATTATTTAAAATGACTAGCATCCAGATGTGAGTGAGAAAAACTCACTTTGGGTTTCGGCGAGCGTTCGAAATTTAAATTAAACCGGACGATGTCCGATTTAACCCAAATTCCTACTTGCCCGGAATGACTCCGGATCTGTACCATCTCGTAGTGCTCATCTCTGCGATCCCGGCGTTTCCTGTTTCGTCAAATTCCGATAACATACGAACGAGATATTAAATTGTAAAGTTTTGATTTAAATTTAAAACAAATTCCTTAACATTATTATATAATATTACCAAACGAAATCAGGCCGTCCATCACGCTTCCTTCTTCCCACTCCAGAACGCATCTCCAGTTACAAAGAACCCATCACGCACGCGAATTAGGGTTCAACATCGCCGCCACCCACGTCGCATCCAACTTGATCGGAGACCACCGCATCGAAGGTCGTACCTCGTTCTACCACCGCCGTGAGCCACGCAGAGCTCGGTAGTCCCAGCTCATCAGAATACGCACGCGAACAGCGGTCCTTCACGAACGAAAATTCGTCGCTACACTCCACTAAACACGATCTCTACCGTTGATCTAGTCGAACTCGGCGAGCACAACATTTCCCTAGTTGAAAACTTTTGACGATATTGCGTGGATAAGAAGAAAAATGGAAGGGAAAGTGGGAACGAACTGGCCATTGAAAAAAATAGAAACGGCGGCTGCCTCATCTCCTAGGGTTTAGATGAAAACGTTAATATATATATTATTATTTAATATTATTTAATTGATAAAATATCTCAATTTAACCGTTAATGCAAACGACCTCCAATTCTCACGTTCCGACAAACTACCCTGGGGTTTTTCCGCGTTCCAGACACAATGGAATAGGTTTCGTAAGTTAATTTGATCGTATGTGCGAGTTATAGAATTAAACGATCAATTTAAAATTAAATCGGTTAAATCGATTTCAATGCGTTTCGAGCTGCCATGGTCAAACAACAACTCTGATCGCTACGAAAATTAAAATCCGATAATAACTATCTATTACGGATCAAATGGAATCGGTTTCGTCGAATTCCGAGACTGTGTCCCGGAAGGCGATTTTAACTCGTCGATTAAATCGGGCGATTTTCTGAAATTATCAGAAACGCTTACATTTCATTTTTAAAATTTTTAATAACTTAACAATAAATCATATAAAATTTATAAACACCTTAAAAATCATTCTGGCTCATTCCAGACCAAAATCTGATTAAATTGCATTTTAATAATATTAAATTCATTTTTAAATTAATATAAAATCCCAAATATTAATTTATTCACTTTAAAATTCATCTAAAAATCCAATAATATTATTTATAACCAATTGAGCTTAGAAATACATTTAAACACCACCTTTATAATCATTTACCCCAAATTCACCTTTTTATCCCAATTTCGAATATTTAATTATTATTTTTCCATAAATCAAATTCAACCCGAAATTACTATAATTAGAATTATAGCTCATTTTCATTGATTGAACCCAAATCAATTCATTTCAAAATCAATTAAGAATCCACATTAACATTTAAAACGAATTAAATGTTCAAATTCAATAGCTTAAAAATACGGGATGTTACACAAAATTTAGGAAGGGAACAATAAACTCCGAGTCAGTCGTGAGACTGGTGTGAGCAACAAAAACAGTTTATCTTTAAACAATCAACAAAAGAATTTAAAGTCAATTCGCAATGCTTTTGGAAAATGAAACTACCATAAGACCTCCCACCACACACACAATGCAATCGCAGACTTGGAGGAGATTGCTTCTTATGATAGTCAAACATGCTTACTACGCAAACGAACTCTTTTGATATTATTAATAGTGCATAGTGTACAAAAATTAGTTCGAAAATACAATATTAATCTTAGCCAGCATAGGTACCATTATATTATGCCTGCTATAGCTGCCTCCTGAGGAGACAGGTTCTACAATTGAAATCTTAAAGGTTCGTATTGTTTCTTTGGATTTCCAACAAATGGTCAGGCTAAGGAACTTCCTTTCCTACTGCCGAATGGGATCGCCTCTGGCTGGACGTCCCGAGAGACAAACTGCTCTCTGCCAAACAAGGCCGGGTTACCCCTGTAACAGGTAACTCACGAATATGTCATCCCCCGGTCCTTTGGGACCTTTATCCGAGGCCTCGGTAACCAACATCACACATAATAAATAAAGCGTGTCCACATGAGTAAGTATCTGGGCTCCATACCATGATACCACCCTTTTCCAGAAGAAAATGACATACCCTAAAGGGTGCGACCCTCATAACCTTGCCGCAACATTCCTGTTTCGACCATTTCCGGGGAGTGAGGTCTGACGAAGTCTCGTCCATAAAGCTACGCTTTTTCAAAAAGCCACGCTTTGGGTCAACAGATGATCAAAGCAATGATCACAAAGATAAATGATCAAACAAATGATCATATCACAAATGATCAAACACTGATCATCACACAGCAACACTCAGCATGTCACATTACCAAATTGGGATATATCGCTGATAAATTTCAACTACATAACCTCTGAGCTCGTACGTCTCAGAGAAGGGTGTTAAGCTAAGAGAATAAATTCTCCGCCACCAACAGAAATGTATTTGAAAGAAATCTGCTTTATATCTCAAAGTGTAATGTCAGACATGTAACCATACAAGTCTGTTCCGGGATCGAATAGAACCGAAGGCACTTCTCACGAAGCCCTTGCACATCCGGATAATTTCCAATCACGTCCGGACTTCCCGTCACAAAAAGAGTGATATAAATCTCTATACCGGAGCAACTCGGTGCAGAGACATTCGACAGGTTGTCCTTTCATTTTCGAAAATATCCTGTCTTCACCATCGGTCTTCAAATGCCATCCATATACGACGTATCACTATTCGGAATGGGTTATATGACTCAAAGGTCTTTTCCCGGCTAACCCGAATAGTGAGCGCAATATTTAAAAATATATGGATATTGGGATTTCAATTAAGTCACAACTTATTACCCAAAATCTTTCTTCAAATGGTTTAACAAATTACCATTCTCAAATCTTTAAACAAAAAGATTCGTTTTAAACAATCTTCAACAGTTTAAACAATTCCCACACTTTAATCTTTTAAATGAAAGATTCATTCACAGATTTCCCAAATTAATTCCCATTTCAATTCGATTAACTCATTAAATCTTTAAAAACAAAGATTCAACTTATAGCTTTCAAAACGATTTCACTTTGACTTGGATAAACCATTTTTCAATTCAATCTTCAAATTCCTTTAATTAAACTGGAATTTCATTTCTTATCTGAAAGCTTTTATTCTTTTAAAACAAACAGTTTTCATTTTGGAAATCTGATTCATTTATAAAAGTTAAAGTCTTGGGTTAAATCCAAATTCTCAAAATTATACTTTTAAAATGGTTTAAATTCATACAAACACATTTATATCGTCTTTAATCCCTAGTTTCAAATCATAGGATTCAATTTCAAACTTGAATTCAAATTTAAATCAAATTATTTAAATTTCAAAACTTAACCAAGTTATTCGAAAATAAGTCTTATCTTTGAAATTCCATTTCAAAAGCTTTTCATATTAAACCCAAAATTTCTAATTTCAAAATCAATTGAAATTAAAATTTCAATTCCAAAAACATCAAGTTTAAATTATCTGTGACTTAACCGATTTCCACGTGAAATCCATATTTGTGTGTGTATAAGTGTGGTCCAGGGGTTTAACACAATAGTGCACAACATCAATCATCACAGATATATCGATAAGCGGTATAATCGATAACGCTTATCTTCATTCACAGATTCATAGATAAAATAAATTTATCGATCACAAAGATTCACTATTATAATTCGATGTGGGTTTCGGATAACCAACTGGAATCCGACTCCCTGTCGCATCGAAATTCAAGTGCCGTTTTACGGGTCAAGGGTTTCATATTTACATAGTAATATATCACAGAAATAGAAATTACAGATCACAACAAAATCAGGATGTATCACAAAGCATCACAATCAGGGATATCAAACAATTCAACATCCAATAAAATTCAAACATTCATAGGTAAGGTCAGTTAATTATCTGATTTATTCAAATCAGATAAATTTCTTATGAATAAATTTCTAATCCTGGTTAATCAATTATTAATCAATTACAAATTATCTTGATTAATTATTCTTTAATCATTTATTAATTTACCCTTAATTAATAAATTTTTCTCAAATTAATCATCCTAATTAATTCATTACATTATCCTTCAAGTAATTGTTGCTTAATCCCTTGGTTTATCAACTTCCATCATTAATAAATTTTTAATTAATAATCTTTAATTAACAAATTAATTTTTCTAAGAATAATTAATCTTAAACTTTAAGTTTAAAAAACCTTAATTAATTTAAGCAATTATCCCCTTCATTAATTTATCACATGAATTAATTATATATCAAACAATTAAGTTTAATTTAACATTCAAAGTTGTTAAGGCTTTTAAATTTATAAACTTAAATTTATTCCAAATTTAAGATTCAAATTTAGATTTGAATCAAATTTACCACTTTGATTTAACTTTGTTTAAATCGTTTCTTTACATTCCAATTTAAAAGTCAAATTCCTTTTTAAAAACACTTTTAAACACTTAACCATTTTAAGTTAGAAATTTATTTAACTTAGAACTTTATTTATTTACAACTAAGTGTTCAAACTATCTCGAAGTTATATTTAAACTTTTGATTTAAAGTCTAGTTCAAACCTTGCTTAAAACTTTGAAAATTTAGTTTAAATTTACAAAAAAAATAGGTTTTGTTTTATATCTGCATAAACTTTTATACCCGAGCTACATCACTCCTGCTTCGAGTCCTCCCCCACAAAATCTCGAGTAAAACTTCGAGTCAACATACGCGAGTTCACCCTGCTTATTCCCTCTCTTCCTCCTCCTTTTCACATTACTCCCTCATCATTTCCAGGCAACAATCGTGCACGCAAATGCACGTATACGTGCACAGGGGATCGGAGTTCCTCTGATCATCGCCTCGACCTCCCACGAGTCACCACTGACCCTCTCGACCTAAACCACCACCCAGATCAACGATTCAATGTTCGAATCAAAATCAAACACTTTCAGTTGAAAACTGGAACATTCAAGCTCACCAAAACCACCTCGTCGCGGCCATCTCGACCATCGGAGGCTCAGCCCTTCTGTCTACAGCTCCAACATCCACCTGGCTTTCTCCCCTTCAAATGTCACGCAACTCGACGCGTCGTGGAGGTTGCGGTGAGCAAGAGTTCGAGCGCCACTAAAATTAGGTTTACAAAACAAAAACGATCACCGTAGTCGCCACCGTGGATGATGCTACCTCCCGCCATTTTTCCTTCGACTGTCGTAGGCTCCTCTTCCTCCCTTCGTAATCCGACCACCCCAAACTCCTCCCATCGCCTGAATTTGGCCAAAAACCCCTTTTTGTACATCTTTAAACTGTCATCACCATAGCCCAATAAATTCATCAAACACACCTTAAAATTCATGACTTTAAGCAAGGATTCAAGCTATATATTTGAATCAAGATTTTATTTCATTCGAAAATTCCAACTTTTAAAGTACCTTCTATAAAAATTTAATTTCAACCTGTATATATATTTATGCTTTTTGAATTTATTTTTACAACATCGTTCTTACCTAAATACACATATTTTCTCTAGATATCGAAGCTTGAAATCGATTAGAAATGGAGGAATCGATTTGTTATTAGGGTTAGTTCATTCTGAACTATAAACAGAGTAGAAAACAGTCTCTGTACTATCAACAATTCATATGTACAGAGTTTTAAAAAAGATAACTAACACAATTAACATAATCATTCACAGATCATATCCATTTTGAGATTATATTTAATCATTTGAATTCAGATTGAACAGAGATGTTTACTCACTTCAGAATCCAGAAAAGAAATAGAGAGCAACATTTGTTTTGGAAACTTGTAGTTTTAAATCTGCCTTTGAATCCTGTTGCTTACTTTGTTGAATTGAATGATGATGCTTATATACTTCAGTTTTAAGTTTGAACTTTTATGCTTGATCAGGTTGCAGGTTTTGAAACTGTTTTGATTTTCTTAGTTGTTGTTTAAGATGGAGAGGAGATATGTATAAATAGAAAGAAGAAATTTTGTAAGAGGTAGGTTTTATCTGGGTTTGCATTTTTTGCCTGGTACACAAACTTCTTTTTATAAATATTGGTCAGAGATTTTTTTTGTTGATCAATGGAGGCTAAAATGATTATATTTTGTTTATATTCTTTTACTTAGTTCTTACTTCTTGCCTTGCTTTTCGGCTGAGATGATATATATTGGCTTGCATTTATTACTTTGCTTTGTTGTCATTTCTTTTCTCAGCCAACAAGCCTATTTCTTTGTTTTTGCTTTTGTCTGGTCACAAACTTTTGTTTCCCTTGACTTATTTTTACTCGGCTGCATTCCTATTCTTTCTTTTATAATTTTTTTTTAACTTAAATATCATTTCTTTTGTGCTTGCATTAATTAACTTAGCTTGTTTGATAAGCCTTCATAGATATTTATGTTTGTATTTGTTCAACTTGACTATATCTTTTGCAGCCTATATACTTATCTATTTGTTCCTTTGTATACTTATTTCCTTTGTTTGTTTATTTGTTTTTCAAGTCTACACTTACCTTTTATTTGTTCATATTTTATTTTGTTTATTGTATGATTTGTTGTTTATATGTGAATTTATTTTATTTGCTATGCTTTTGTTTATTAATTCTATTTATATTATTTTGTATTGATTTATTAACATGAGACTAAGATATATATATTTACTTTATATTTTTTATTTTATTTTTTTATCATATATATATATTTTCATTTTTAAACCATTTATTTACACTTTAAATTCAAGTCGAATATATATCTATATATTTATTATTTTCAAATTCACTCGTATATGCCAAATACATATGTACACATATACATAATATTTTAATTTTAGATGATTTATATAGAATGTATTAGAATCAGGGGAAACTCGCATCACTTAAATCGATTAATTTCACAACTTTAATTCAAAAATTGAATTAATTATCAATTTAAATATTTATAAATTTCGGGGTCGTTGCAGACTTCCCCCCTTAAAGAATTTCGTCCTCGAAATTGCCAGTTCGTTTTATAAATTTATTCATGCACTCGGAATAGACTAATGACAACTCACTATACCGGTAAATACATAGATTCTTTCGGTTAATTCAAAATATATCTTACATTAAATACTACTCATAATATTCATACATATGTCCTAATTATACATTACCCGATCAACATCCCATTTTCACTACGGTTCTAAACCCAAAATACATACATATAAGGCATACTCTATCCAAAAAGAAACATCCTATCATCTACAGATCATCACCATCAGAGCTTTCTCTTTCAGGCCCCGACAGTTCTCTAACCTCCGGCTCGGTGTCTGTCTCATAAACCTCCTCGGGATCAGGCGCTACAGGGATAAAGCCCTCATCATCTCCACTATCCAGACCCTCCATGGCATCATCCATGTCCCATATAATCGCATTATCATCGTCTGATACTACAGAAGGCACCTCACTATCAGATTCTTCTTCGTCTTCAAATTCTTCTTCGTTCTCTTCGAGTCCTTCCATGTCCTCGAATTCTTCTGTATCGTCAAATACCTCCTCTAGTTTTTCTTGAGGTTGTGGCTGCTCTACAGGCTCCTCTGGAACTCCCTCATGAACTGACGATTCACCTAAATCGTCCCGTACCCTACTGGATGAAGCATAATCACCCACTCTCCTAGCTTTTGAGGCTGTTTCGCCCCTGCTAATGCTTTGGGTTCTCTACAATCAAAATCAAAATATAAGATCCTAAGGACTTAGAATTTTTATAGGTCAATTATTCTAGATTTCAAAATTTTCAGTTTTAAAACCATAGTATATTTGTCAACCATAGCAAACAAAGAAATCAATTCATTCAAACAAACAAAAATTTTGGCTTATTTGGAGTTTATGTCCCATTTTAATATATCGAATTTTCTTCCTGGATCTACCAGAAATTATCGATGAATTGAGAAAAGATGTTGATCAAAAGAGATTGATAGAGAAAAGACTGTTTCCACTGTTGTAGGGTATTGACCATTTATAGTCGTATTTCCCTGTCCCCTATCTCATCCTCTTCTTGCACTCATACTCACTATTTGTGGATAGTAAGAGAATTTACTAAGGCATTCGAACAGATATCTGAGGAATTACTCATTCTAGGGTATACTTCACCCTATCTCTAATGAGCTACTTAACGTGTTATACTCCTGAGCTAAAGTTCAACCTTAGCTCTGATACCAAATGTAACGATACGAAGATAGCGGCCACCGGTAGGCTTTGCAACCATCCCAGTCCCACCGTGGCTTACATTGGCACCTCGCATTTACTTTTACGGCCAGCCTCTCGACTGTCACGGCATCTGCTTAACCAACCCATCCCTCTCAGGGACATGTAGGGGTAAGAGTCTCCCGTTCGCCACCAAACTGCGAAGCGAGAATCCCCTATCATGCTGTAATATAGCAAGACTGGTGTGAGCAACAAAAACAGTTTATCTTTAAACAATCAACAAAAGAATTTAAAGTCAATTCGCAATGCTTTTGGAAAATGAAACTACCATAAGACCTCCCACCACACACACAATGCAATCGTAGACTTGGAGGAGATTGCTTCTTATGATAGTCAAACATGCTTACTATGCAAAAAAACTCTTTGGATATTATTAATAGTGCATAGTGTACAAAAATTAGTTCAAAAATACAATATTAATCTTAGCCAGCATAGGTACCATTATATTATGCCAGCTATAGCTGCCTCTTGAGGAGACAGGTTCTACAATTGAAATCGTAAAGGTTCGTATTGTTTCTTTGGATTTCCAACAAATGGTCAGGCTAAGGAACTTCCTTTCCTACTGCCGAAGGGGATCGCCTCTGGATGGACGTCCCGAGAGACAAACTGCTATCTGCCAAACAAGGCCGGGTAACCCCTGTAACAGGTAACTCACGAATATGCCATCCCCCGGTCCTTTGGGACCTTTATCCGAGGCCTCGGTAACCAACATCACACATAATAAATAAAGTGTGTCCACATGAGTAAGTATCTGGGCTCCATACCATGATACCACCCTTTTCTAGAAGGAAATGACATACCCTAAAGGGCGCGACCCTCATAACCTTGCCGCAACATTCCCGTTTCAACCATTTTCGGGGAGTGAGGTCTGACGAAGTCTCGTCCACAAAGCTACGCTTTTTCAAAAAGCCACGCTTTGGGTCAATAGATGATCAAAGCAATGATCACAAAGATAAATGATCAAACAAATGATCATATCACAAATGATCAAACACTGATCATCACACAGCAACACTCAGCATGTCACATTACCAAATTGGGATATATCGCTGATAAATTTCAACTACATAACCTCTGAGCTCGTACGTCTCAGAGAAGGGTGTTAAGCTAAGAGAATAAATTCTCCGCCACCAACAGAAATGTATTTGAAAGAAATCTGCTTTATATCTCAAAGTGTAATGTCAGACATGTAACCATACAAGTCTGTTCCGGGATCGAACAGAACCGAAGGCACATCTCACGAAGCCCTTGCACATTCGGATAATTTCCAATCACGTCCGGACTTCCCGTCATAAAAAGAGTGATATAAATCTCTATACCGGAGCAACTCGGTGTAGAGACATTCGACAGGTTGTCCTTTCATTTTTGAAAATATCCGGTCTTCACCACCGGTCTTCAAATGCCATCCATATACGACGTATCACTATTCGGAATGGGTTATATGACTCAAAGGTCTTTTCCCGGCTAACCCGAATAGTGAGCGCAATATTTAAAAATATATGGATATTGGGATTTCAATTAAGTCACAACTTATTACCCAAAATCTTTCTTCAAATGGTTTAACAAATTACCATTCTCAAATCTTTAAACAAAAAGATTTGTTTTAAACAACCTTCAACAGTTTAAACAATTCCCACACTTTAATCTTTTAAATGAAAGATTCATTCACAGATTTCCCAAATTAATTCCCATTTCAATTCGATTAACTCATTAAATCTTTAAAAACAAAGATTCAACTTATAGCTTTCAAAACGATTTCATTTTGACTTGGATAAACCATTTTTCAATTCAATCTTGAAATTCCTTTAATTAAACTGGAATTTTATTTCTTATCTGAAAGCTTTTATTCTTTTAAAACAAACAGTTTTCATTTTGGAAATCTGATTCATTTATACAAGTTAAAGTCTTGGGTTAAATCCAAATTCTCAAAATTATACTTTTAAAATGGTTTAAATTCATACAAACACATTTATATCATCTTTAATCCCTAGTTTCAAATCATAGGATTCAATTTCAAACTTGAATTCAAATTTAAATCAAATTATTTAAATTTCAAAACTTAACCAAGTTATTCGAAAATAAGTCTTATCTTTGAAATTCCATTTCAAAAGCTTTTCATATTAAACCCCAAATTTCTAATTTCAAAATCAATTGAAATTAAAATTTCAATTCCAAAAACATCAAGTTTAAATTATCTGTGACTTAACCGATTTCCACGTGAAATCCATATTTGTGTGTGTATAAGTGTGGTCCAGGGGTTTAACACAATAGTGCACAACATCAATCATCACAGATATATCGATAAGCGGTATAATCGATAACGCTTATCTTCATTCACAGATTCATAGATAAAATAAATTTATTGGTCACAAAGATTCACTATTATAATTCGATGTGGGTTTCGGATAACCAACTGGAATTCGACTCCCTGTCGCATCGAAATTCAAGTGCCGTTTTACGGGTCAAGGGTTTCATATTTACATAGTAATATATCACAGAAATAGAAATTATAGATCACAACAAAATCAGGATGTATCACAAAGCATCACAATCAGGGATATCCAACAATTCAACATCCAATAAAATTCAAACATTCATAGGTAAGGTCAGTTAATTATCTGATTTATTCAAATCAGATAAATTTCTTATGAATAAATTTCTAATCCTGATTAATCAATTATTAATCAATTACAAATTATCTTGATTAATTATTCTTTAATCATTTATTAATTTACCCTTAATTAATAAATTTTTCTCAAATTAATCATCCTAGTTAATTCATTACATTATCCTTCAAGTAATTGTTGCTTAATCCCTTGGTTTATCAACTTCCATCATTAATAAATTTTTAATTAATAATCTTTAATTAACAAATTAATTTTTCTAAGAATAATTAATCTTAAACTTTAAGTTTAAAAAACCTTAATTAATTTAAGCAATTATCCACTTCATTAATTTATCACATGGATTAATTATATATTAAACATTTAAGTTTAATTTAACATTCAAAGTTGTTAAGGCTTTTAAATTTATAAACTTAAATTTATTCCAAATTTAAGATTCAAATTTAGATTTGAATCAAATTTACCACTTTGATTTAACTTTGTTTAAATCGTTTCTTTACATTCCAATTTAAAAGTCAAATTCCTTTTTAAAAACACTTTTAAACACTTAACCATTTTAAGTTAGAAATTTATTTAACTTATAACTTTATTTATTTACAACTAAGTGTTCAAACTATCTCGAAGTTATATTTAAACTTTTGATTTAAAGTCTAGTTCAAACCTTGCTTAAAACTTTAAAAATTTAGTTTAAATTTACAAAAACAAAAACAGGTTTTGTTTTAAATCTGCATAAACTTTTATACCCGAGCTACATCACTCCTGCTTCGAGTCCTCCACCACAAAATCTCGAGTAAAACTTTGAGTCAACATACGCGAGTTCACCCTGCTTATTCCCTCTCTTCCTCCTCCTTTTCACATTACTCCCTCATCATTTCCAGGCAAAAATCGTGCACGCAAATGCACGTATACGTATACAGGGGATCGGAGTTCCTCCGATCATCGCCTCGACCTCCCACGAGTCACCACTGACCCTCTCGACCTAAACCACCACCCAGATCAACGATTCAATGTTCGAATCAAAATCAAACACTTCCAGTCGAAAACTGGAACATTCAAGCTCACCAAAACCACCTCGTCGCAGCCATCTCGACCATCGGAGGCTCAGCGCTTCTGTCTACAGCTCCAACATCCACCTGGCTTTCTCCCCTTCAAATGTCGCGCAACTCGACGCGTCGTGGAGGTTGCGGTGAGCAAGAGTTCGAGCGCCACTAAAATTAGGTTTACGAAACAAAAACGATCACCGTAGTCGCCACCGTGGATGATGCTACCTCCCGCCATTTTTCCTTCGACTGTCGTAGGCTCCTCTTCCTCCCTTCGTAATCCGACCACCCCAAACTCCTCCCATCGCCTGAATTTGGCCGAAAACCCCTTTTTGTACATCTTTAAACTGTCATCACCATAGCCCACTAAAATTCATCAAACACACCTTAAAATTCAAGACTTTAAGCAAGGATTCAAGCTATATATTTGAATCAAGATTTTATTTCATTCGAAAATTCCAACTTTTAAAGTACCTTCTGTAAAAATTTAATTTCAGCCTGTATATATATATTTATGCTTTTTGAATTTATTTTTACAACATCGTTCTTACCTAAATACACATATTTTCTCTAGACATCGAAGCTTGAAATCGATTAGAAATGGAGGAATCGATTTGTTTTCAGGGTTAGTTCATTCTGAACTATAAACAGAGTAGAAAACAGTCTTTGTACTGTCAACAATTCATATGTACAGAGTTTTAAAAAAGATAACTAACACAATTAACATAATCATTCACAGATCATATCCATTTTGAGATTATATTTAATCATTTGAATTCAGATTGAACAGAGATGTTTACTCACTTCAGAATCCAGAAAAGAAACAGAGAGCAGCATTTGTTTTGGAAACTTGTAGTTTTAAATCTGCCTTTGAATCCTGTTGCTTACTTTGTTGAATTGAATGATGATGCTTATATACTTCAATTTTAAGTTTTAACTTTTATGCTTGATCAGGTTGCAGGTTTTGAAACTGTTTTGATTTTCTTAGTTATTGTTTAAGATGGAGAGGAGATATGTATAAATAGAAAGAAGAAATTTTGTAAGAGGTAGGTTTTATCTGGGTTTGCATTTTTTGCCTGGTACACAAACTTCTTTTTATAAATATTGGTCAGAGATTTTTTTTGTTGATCAATGGAGGCTGAAATGATTATATTATTGTTTATATTCTTTTACTTAGTTCTTACTTCTTGCCTTGCTTTTCGGCTGAGATGATATATATTGGCTTGCATTTATTACTTTTCTTTGTTGTCATTTCTTTTCTCAGCCTACAAGCCTATTTCTTTGTTTTTACTTTTGTCTGGTCACAAACTTTTGTTTGCCTTGACTTATTTTTACTCGGCTGCATTCCTATTCTTTCTTTTATAATTTTTTTTTAACTTAAATATCATTTCTTTTGTGCTTGCATTAATTAACTTAGCTTGTTTGATAAGCCTTCATAGATATTTATGTTTGTATTTGTTCAACTTGACTATATCTTTTGCAGCCTATATACTTATTTATTTGTTCCTTTGTATACTTATTTCCTTTGTTTGTTTATTTGTTTTTCAAGTCTATACTTACCTTTTATTTGTTCATATTTTATTTTGTTTATTGTTTGATTTGTTGTTTATATGTGAATTTATTTTATTTGCTATGCTTTTGTTTATTAATTCTATTTATATTATTTTGTATTGATTTATTAACATGAGACTAAGATATATATATTTACTTTATATTTTTTTATTTTATTTTATTATCATATATATATATATATATATTCATTTTTAAACCATTTATTTACACTTTAAATTCAAGTCGAATATATATCTATATATTTATTATTTTCAAATTCACTCGTATACGCCAAATACATATGTACACATATACATAATATTTTAATTTTAAATGATTTATATAGAATGTATTAGAATCCGGGGAAACTCGCATCACTTAAATCGATTAA
Source organism: Allium fistulosum (assembly GCA_030737815.1). Classification (NCBI taxonomy): domain Eukaryota; kingdom Viridiplantae; phylum Streptophyta; class Magnoliopsida; order Asparagales; family Amaryllidaceae; genus Allium; species Allium fistulosum. The sequence goes on along the minus strand of CM060906.1, from coordinate 96,507,027 downwards.
TTTCACAACTTTAATTCAAAAATTGAATTAATTATCAATTTAAATATTTATAAATTTCGGGGTCGTTACAGACTTCCCCCCTTAAAAGAATTTCGTCCTCGAAATTGCCAGTTCGTTTTATAAATTTATTCATGCACTCGGAATAGACTAATGACAACTCACTATACCGGTAAATACATAGATTCTTTCGGTTAATTCAAAATATATCTTACATTAAATACTACTCATAATATTCATACATATGTCCTAATTATACATTACCCGATCAACATCCCATTTTCACTACGGTTCTAAACCCAAAATACATACATATAAGGCATACTCAATCCAAAAAGAAACATCCTATCATCTACAGATCATCACCATCGGAGCTTTCTCTTTCAGGCCCCGACAGTTCTCAAACCTCTGGCTCGGTGTCTGTCTCATAAACCTCCTCGGGATCAGGCGCTACAGGGATAAAGCCCTCATCATCTCCACTATCCAGACCCTCCATGGCATCATCCATGTCCCATATAATCGCATTATCATCGTCTGATACTACAGAAGGCACCTCACTATCAGATTCTTCTTCGTCTTCAAATTCTTCTTCGTTCTCTTCGAGTCCTTCCATGTCCTCGAATTCTTCCGTATCGTCAAATACCTCCTCTAGTTTTTCTTGAGGTTGTGGCTTCTCTACAGGCTCCTCTAGAACTCCCTCATGAACAGACGATTCACCTAAATCGTCCCGTACCCTACTGGATGAAGCATAATCACCCACTCTCCTAGCTTTTGAGGCTGTTCGCCCCTGCTAATGCTATGGGTTCTCTACAATCAAAATCAAAATCAAAATATAAGATCCTAAGGTCTTAGAATTTTTATAGGTCAATTATTCTAGATTTTAAAATTTTCAGTTTTAAAACCATAGTATATTTGTCAACCATAGCAAACAAAGAAATCATGTCATTCAAACAAACAAAAATTTTGGCCACTGTTGTAGGGTATTGACCATTTATAGTCGTATTTCCCTGTCCCCTATCTCATCCTCTTCTTGCACTCATACTCACTATCTGTGGATAGTAAGAGAATTTACTGAGGCATTCGAATAGATATCTGAGGAATTACTCATTCTAGGGTATACTTCACCCTATCTCTAATGAGCTACTTAACGTGTTATACTCCTGAGCTAAAGTTTAACCTTAGCTCTGATACCAAATGTAACGCTCGAAGACAGCGTCCACCGGTAGGCTTTGCAACCATCCCAGTCCCACTGTGGCTTACATTGGCACCTCGCATTTACTTTTACGGCCAGCCTCTCGACTGTCAGGGCATCTGCCTAACCAACCCATCCCTCTCAGGGACATGTAGGGGTAAGAGTCTCCCGTTCGCCACCAAACTGCGAAGCGAGAATCCCCTATCATGTTGTAATATAGCAAGACTGGTGTGAGCAACAAAAACAGTTTATCTCTAAACAATCAATAAAAGAATTTAAAGTCAATTCGCAATGCTTTTGGAAAATGAAACTACCATAAGACCTCCCACCACACACACAATGCAATCGCAGACTTGGAGGAGATTGCTTCTTATGATAGTCAAACATGCTTACTACGCAAACGAACTCTTTTGATATTATTAATAGTGCATAGTGTACAAAAATTAGTTCGAAAATACAATATTAATCTTATCCAGCATAGGTACCATTATATTATGCCTGCTATAGCTGCCTCCTAAGGAGACAGGTTCTACAATTGAAATCTTAAAGGTTCGTATTGTTTCTTTGGATTTCCAACAAATGGTCAGGCTAAGGAACTTCCTTTCCTACTGCCGAATGGGATCGCCTCTGGCTGGACGTCCCGAGAGACAAACTGCTCTCTGCCAAACAAGGCCGGGTTACCCCTGTAACATGTAACTCACGAATATGCCATCCCCCGGTCCTTTGGGACCTTTATCCGAGGCCTCGGTAACCAACATCACACATAATAAATAAAGTGTGTCCACATGAGTAAGTATCTGGGCTCCATACCATGATACCACCCTTTTCCAGAAGTAAATGACATACCCTAAAGGGCGCGACCCTCATAACCTTGCCGCAACATTCCTGTTTCGACCATTTCCGGGGAGTGAGGTCTGACGAAGTCTCGTCCACAAAGCTACGCTTTTTCAAAAAGCCACGCTTTGGGTCAACAGATGATCAAAGCAATGATCACAAAGATAAATGATCAAACAAATGATCATATCACAAATGATCAAACACTGATCATCACACAGCAACACTCAGCATGTCACATTACCAAATTGGGATATATCGTTGATAAATTTCAACTACATAACCTCTGAGCTCGTACGTCTCAGAGAAGGATGTTAAGCTAAGAGAATAAATTCTCCGCCACCAACAGAAATGTATTTGAAAGAAATCTGCTTTATATATCAAAGTGTAATGTCAGACATGTAACCATACAAGTCTGTTCCGGGATCGAACAGAACCGAAGGCACTTCTCACGAAGCCCTTGCACATCTGGATAATTTCCAATCACGTCCGGACTTCCCGTCACAAAAAGAGTGATATAAATCTCTATACCGGAGCAACTTGGTGCAGAGACATTCGACAGGTTGTCCTTTCATTTTCGAAAATATCTGGTCTTCACCACCGGTCTTCAAATGCCATCCATATACGACGTATCACTATTCAGAATGGGTTATATGACTCAAAGGTCTTTTCCTGGCTAACCCGAATAGTGAGCGCAATATTTAAAAATATATGGATATTGGTATTTCAATTAAGTCACAACTTATTATCCAAAATCTTTCTTCAAATGGTTTAACAAATTACCATTCTCAAATCTTTAAACAAAAAGAATCGTTTTAAACAACCTTCAATAGTTTAAACAATTCCCACACTTTAACCTTTTAAATGAAAGATTCATTCACAGATTTCCCAAATTAATTCCCATTTCAATTCGATTAACTCGTTAAATCTTTAAAAACAAAGATTCAACTTGTAGCTTTCAAAATGATTTCATTTTGACTTGGATAAACCATTTTTCAATTCAATCTTGAAATTCCTTTAATTAAACTGGAATTTCATTTCTTATCTGAAAGCTTTTATTCTTTTAAAACAAACAGTTTTCATTTTGGAAATCTGATTCATTTATACAAGTTAAAGTCTTGGGTTAAATCCAAATTCTCAAAATTGTACTTTTAAAATGGTTTAAATTCATACAAACACATTTATATCATCTTTAATCCCTAGTTTCAAATCATAGGATTCAATTTCAAACTTGAATTCAAATTTAAATCAAATTATTTAAATTTCAAAACTTAACCAAGTTATTCGAAAATAAGTCTTATCTTTGAAATTCCATTTCAAAAGCTTTTCATATTAAACCCCAAATTTCTAATTTCAAAATCAATTGAAATTAAAATTTCAATTCCAAAAACATCAAGTTTAAATTATCTGTGACTTAACCGATTTCCACGTGAAATCCATATTTGTGTGTGTATAAGTGTGGTCCAGGGGTTTAACACAATAGTGCACAACATCAATCATCACAGATATATCGATAAGCGGTATAATCGATAACGCTTATCTTCATTCACAGATTCATAGATAAAATAAATTTATCGGTCACAAAGATTCACTATTATAATTCGATGTGGGTTTCGGATAACCAACTGGAATCCGACTCCCTGTCGCATCGAAATTCAAGTGCCGTTTTACGGGTCAAGGGTTTCATATTTACATAGTAATATATCACAGAAATAGAAATTACAGATCACAACAAAATCAGGATGTATCACAAAGCATCACAATCAGGGATATCAAACAATTCAAACATTCATAGGTAAGGTCAGTTAATTATCTGATTTATTCAAATCAGATAAATTTCTTATGAATAAATTTCTAATCCTGGTTAATCAATTATTAATCAATTACAAATTATCTTAATTAATTATTCTTTAATCATTTATTAATTTACCCTTAATTAATAAATTTTTCTCAAATTAATCATCCTAATTAATTCATTACATTATCCTTCAAGTAATTGTTGCTTAATCCCTTGGTTTATCAACTTCCATCATTAATAAATTTTTAATTAATAATCTTTAATTAACAAATTAATTTTTCTAAGAATAATTAATCTTAAACTTTAAGTTTAAAAAACCTTAATTAATTTAAGCAATTATCCACTTCATTAATTTATCACATGAATTAATTATATATTAAACATTTAAGTTTAATTTAACATTCAAAGTTGTTAAGGCTTTTAAATTTATAAACTTAAATTTATTCCAAATTTAAGATTCAAATTTAGATTTGAATCAAATTTACCACTTTGATTTAACTTTGTTTAAATCGTTTCTTTACATTCCAATTTAAAAGTCAAATTCCTTTTTAAAAACACTTTTAAACACTTAACCATTTTAAGATAGAAATTTATTTAACTTAGAACTTTATTTATTTACAACTAAGTGTTCAAACTATCTCGAAGTTATATTTAAACTTTTGATTTAAAGTCTAGTTCAAACCATGCTTAAAACTTTGAAAATTTAGTTTAAATTTACAAAAACAGGTTTTGTTTTAAATCTGCATAAACTTTTATACCCGAGCTACATCACTCCTACTTCGAGTCCTCCCCCACAAAATCTCGAGTAAAACTTCGAGTCAACATACGTGAGTTCACCCTGCTTATTCCCTCTCTTCCTCCTCCTTTTCACATTACTCCCTCATCATTTCCAGGCAACAATCGTGCACGCAAATGCACGTATACGTGCACAGGGGATCGGAGTTCCTCCGATCATCGCCTCGACCTCCCACGAGTCACCACTGACCCTCTCGACCTAAACCACCACCCAGATCAACGATTCAATGTTCGAATCAAAATCAAACACTTCCAGTCGAAAACTGGAACATTCAAGCTCACCAAAACCACCTCGTCGTGGCCATCTCGACCATCGGAGGCTCAGCGCTTCTGTCTACAGCTCCAACATCCACCTGGCTTTCTCCCCTTCAAATGTTGCGCAACTCGATGCGTCGTGGAGGTTGCGGTGAGCAAGAGTTCGAGCGCCACTAAAATTAGGTTTACGAAACAAAAACGATCACCGTAGTCGCCACCGTGGATGATGCTACCTCTCGCCATTTTTCCTTCGACTGTCGTAGGCTCCTCTTCCTCCCTTCGTAATCCGACCACCCCAAACTCCTCCCATCGCCTGAATTTGGCCGAAAACCCCTTTTTGTACATCTTTAAACTGTCATCACCATAGCCCACTAAAAATCATCAAACACACCTTAAAATTCATGACTTTAAGCAAGGATTCAAGCTATATATTTGAATCAAGATTTTATTTCATTCGAAAATTCCAACTTTTAAAGTACCTTCTGTAAAAATTTAATTTCAGCCTGTATATATATATTTATGCTTTTTGAATTTATTTTTACAACATCGTTCTTACCTAAATACACATATTTTCTCTAGACATCGAAGCTTGAAATCAATTAGAAATGGAGGAATCGATTTGTTTTCAGGGTTAGTTCATTCTGAACTATAAACATAGTAGAAAACAGTCTCTGTACTGTCAACAATTCATATGTACAGAGTTTTAAAAATGATAACTAACACAATTAACATAATCTTTCACAGATCATATCCATTTTGAGATTATATTTAATCATTTGAATTCAGATTGAACAGAGATGTTTACTCACTTCAGAATCCAGAAAAGAAATAGAGAGCAGCATTTGTTTTGGAAACTTGTAGTTTTAAATCTGCCTTTGAATCCAGTTGCTTACTTTGTTGAATTGAATGATGATGCTTATATACTTCAGTTTTAAGTTTGAACTTTTATGTTTGATCAGGTTGCAGGTTTTGAAACTATTTTGATTTTCTTAGTTGTTGTTTAAGATGGAGAGGAGATATGTATAAATAGAAAGAAGAAATTTTGTAAGAGGTAGGTTTTATCTGGGTTTGCATTTTTTGCCTGGTACACAAACTTCTTTTTATAAATATTGGTTAGAGATTTTTTTTGTTTATCAATGGAGGCTGAAATGATTATATTTTTTTTTATATTCTTTTACTTAGTTCTTACTTCTTGCCTTGCTTTTCGGCTAAGATGATATATATTGGCTTGCATTTATTACTTTGCTTTGTTGTCATTTCTTTTCTCAGCCTACAAGCCTATTTCTTTGTTTTTGCTTTTGTCTGGTCACAAACTTTTATTTTCCTTGACTTATTTTTACTCGGCTGCATTCCTATTCTTTCTTTTATAATTTTTTTTTAACTTAAATATCATTTCTTTTGTGCTTGCATTAATTAACTTAGCTTGTTTGATAAGCCTTCATAGATATTTATGTTTGTATTTGTTCAACTTGACTATATCTTTTGTAGCCTATATACTTATCTATTTGTTCTTTTGTATACTTATTTCCTTTGTTTTTTTATTTGTTTTTCAAGTCTACACTTACCTTTTATTTGTTCATATTTTATTTTGTTTATTGTCTGATTTGTTGTTTATATGTGAATTTATTTTATTTGCTATGCTTTTGTTTATTAATTCTATTTATATTATTTTGTATTGATTTATTAACATGAGACTAAGATATATATATTTACTTTATATTTTTTTATTTTATTTTATTATCATATATATATATATTCATTTTTAAACCATTTATTTACACTTTAAATTCAAGTCGAATATATATCTATATATTTATTATTTTCAAATTCACTCGTATATGCCAAATACATATGTACATATATACATAATATTTTAATTTTAAATGATTTATATAGAATGTATTAGAATCCGGGGAAACTCACATCACTTAAATCGATTAATTTCACAACTTTAATTCAAAAATTGAATTAATTATCAATTTAAATATTTATAAATTTCGGGGTCGTTACAGTAGTATACAATTAACATCATCCAAAGAATATTTAACAAAACAATACAAGATAAGGATTCATAAGAAACCCCTACAAATTCTAAGCCAAGGAGTTGGTGGGTTTATGAGTCGAAAGACTATATGTAATAACTGTACGTAAAGGATCACGTATGAATTGTCCTAAGAGAATTCTGAAAACGATATTCATTAGATGACTAATTTATGTTATGAACATAAATATACTGTGAACTATGCAAAATTAGTTTTATATAAGGCAACTCATAAAATGCTTATGAATGTCCGTTCCTTTGCACCGAGAAATAACCGTTGCTTCAGGAAATACCAACTTTGTAGCAAAAGAACTTCTTTAGTATATTATTGGTATAAAATGAATTTGTATATGATCTAATGATAACAAGGGATGAAATTAAATTGACCGAACCTAAAGGAACACAAATTCATTAGAACGCCTAATGAGTATTCTTGTATATTAAAGAGAAACTTTGAGTTTGTTATCAATGTCAAGAATAAATAATCCTTGATTGTTTAGTTAAACCATTAAGAGTATTAACTCTATGATATGGTATAATGCGCAAATCCGAAATAGATTTCAATTACATTATCAAAATATGATTTTAATAGTTATATCCGAAGGGTTATGATCCATTGGCCACAAATGTTTCTTTAAGAAAAGACAGATGCAGTTAGAATATAGTGAGCTACATTGATAACAATAATACTGCGAATTTTCATTATTGAAATTAACGTAACAAATTATCCATTTGATGTGCTCAAGTTCGTTCGGATTTTACTCACAAAATTACTGCATGGTATGACTTTGTATTTTAGCACGTATGTGTTCAAATAGAAGATTCTAAATATTGATTTAGAGTAAACTATTTACACATAATAAATAAAGTGTCTCAAAGTCAGTGATGCAATATCGAGTTTTTGAGTTTTTGGATATGATCCAAGAACAGATACAAAAGTGTCGTTCGGCTAGCATCAGAATTGAACAAATGTTTTGACTAAAATATCAAATAGCTTGATTGTCGATCAAAATACAGAGGAAGCATATGCTCATAAGAAAGAAAGTTAAAAGGTATAGAAATATTTCTAAAGTATAAGTAAATAACACACTACTGATTGTTAACGATGTATTTGTGTTAAATCAGCTTTAGTTGTTTTAATACTCGACATTGAATTTGCAAATGATGTCTTTTATAGATAGTACAAAGGACGTTAGGAATGTCCCAGATGATATGTAGAAACACCTTACTAAAATGTTTAATAAGGAAAATGTGAATTGGATTTTTTACGCATTGGCAATAGAAATTAGCAATGTTATGTTTTCTACAATATCATGATCTGTTAATGTATCTATTACATGTAGCAAATATCAAATCAAAATTAAAGGTTATTAAATGGTAGTTCGGAGTGTTCTCATGTATTTACGAATACTGGAGAATTGTTTACAGAAATAACAAACTTCGTATGAAGGAGTAAGTAAACTCAAACTTCGTAAATGATATTGAGTATGGCATGTTAATATCAAATTCATATTCAAAACATGGTTAAGCTTTAAGTTGGAAATGTTCCAAATAGAATATATGGTTGATTCAATATAAAGGCTAAGTATGCCGCCTTGAATAGCGCCATGATAAAAGCAATGTATATATATAACAAATGCACACATCGATAACTGAGCTGAGGGTGATTGCAAATGTTGAGAATCTCATAACATTGTTATATGATAACAATACTGATATAGTTCATAGCAGAACTTAGAGCTCACTAGAAATCGAGAGACATACTCTGAATTGTTCCACATGATAAAAATAGTTTATCAGCATCGAGAAGAGTTGGTTGACATAGTAGATAATTAAAACATAATAGCATACCCGTTCACTAAGGGACTAACCCGATTGATTTGGAGGAAACCGATTGAAGAAGTTGGAATAAGATTCCATAATTCACTCTAAGTGCAAGTGGGAGATTGGTAGAGTTAGGGGATGCCCTAAGGCAATTTTGTAATTGTTACATATATCTAACTCGATAACCAACCTTGTTTAAAATAAAAAATGTTTTCTTTCTATTATATAATTGATATTATGTGTAATATTAATTTAGTTAAAAGTATATTTATAGAAAATCCATAAATGGTATGTTTTGTGATAAAAGTTACAAAGTATTGTAACCATGCGTAATTTATCCCAATGAAATTAAACATACTGTTTTAAATATTCCTAGTCAAGATGTATCGAGACCAGATATCGATGCATCCATTCAGACTAGAGTACGTAATGCTCTCAAATGTTGAACAATGTGTTATTCTTGACTGCTAGGGGCACCAAGAGGTTACATACTGATAGTTATTGGATAACTATGGAATGACTCACTCGATAATTTTTTGTTGGTTAATATAACTAAGGTCAACAAAAAACATCAATGTGACAATATTACATAAATCTCTCGATTTGAGAATACTATTGACCCTCAATGTGGAAGCTCCGCTTTGATTATAGTTAAATTATGGCATGACATCTATCAAACGGCTATAATTGGGTCGAGTGGAAGCATTGGAAGTGAAACACTATTCAATAAAGGAATTCGTCTCCTTAGTTATATGAGGTTACTATCACGGTCAACTGAAGTCAATTCAAAATCAAAGTATCTTGTCAGAGCATTTCAGTTAATTATAATTGTTATTATCGAATCAAGGACTTTGTGTTTGTACTATAGAGTTGAATATTGGTGATATTGAAATTTTGACCATTACCAAATACCACAAGTCTAAAGTGATATAGTATTGACGAAGAGAATTGGTGTAAATAAATGTCACTACCGTTTAACGCTTAACAAAGAAAATTTGGATTTTACCAAAACTAAGTAAGTGATAAATTTGGCCAATATATCACACCATCTACTAAATGACGTGTGAACGTTAATATTCGAATTGCTCGATATTAATCGCTAATCCAAATTTACACCTAATGGGTCACATAACCGAAATGTTGAATACCCCTTTGACTAATTAACTAATATTTATGAAATATTAATTATAAATTTTTATTTGATTTGTGAAACAACATTATCAAATATTTTTATAATAATTATAAATTAATCGATATATAATTACACGTTTAAATTAGATTTAAACGCAATATAATTTAATTGGGCTTTGAATGGGTTTGAAGCTCATATATGGGTTTGTGACTTCGGCTATGATAGACCATGATGGGTGCGGCCATATGATGGAAAAAAGGGTTTGGCTTTGATGTATGAGAGAAAGAGAATAAGTAAGAGAGAAAAGAGGATATAGATCCAAACTCATCTCTCTATTCCCTCCTCTATATAAGCATCATTATCCTCATTCATTCACCACTTTTGAGAGCCTCCATCTACATTTATTTCTGGCCAAAAATACACAGTGTCTCCTCCTCTATTTCAAAAGCTCATATCAAATAAAACAGTTGTTATTTGATAGCTGGTGGTCATTGGTTCAAGGGCTAGCACCTTGCCGGATTGAAAATTAGTTTAAGGAGTTGATCTCATCGTTTCAAGTTGTACTAATAGGCTTTGGAAATAAGGTAATTTCTGATTTATAATTATAATTTAAAATCTAGATAGTTTATACATTATATATGGATTTGTTAGTTAGGTGACGACTCTGGTATATCGATATATCGTCACATTTAGAATGGTTGCATGATTATATGTTTATATATATATATATATATAATTCTTTTTTGACACACACCTACCATTAATGCCCATGAAACAAAAAATGATTTTATTATTTAATAATATTAGTATTCATTATTTAAATTATATAAACATGATAATTTAAATTCAACGTCTTATACAATACAAAATATGGTTTTATAATTTTATATATTCAGTTTCATACTTAAAATATTTTAGCATAAATAAAATAATATATATATACATACTTATTATTATTTAAATATTATTTAAAACACATAAATTAATTATATCAACATATATATATATATTATGTAAAATATGTTTTATATTTTATAAAATTAAATTAATACATGACATGCTTTCGGAAGAAAGATTAATTTGTTTTATATAATTTAAATATTTATTTATTAGCATAATTAAAAATTAAATTAATTTTTTTTGAATTATAATATATATATAATATTTAAACATTAAACATTACTTGGATTTTTACTGAAAATTTTCAATTAGAAATTATCTTTCGAAATTTTTTTTAATTTTTTTAATTTTCATACGAGAAGTAATCTATATATATATATATAATTAATTAAAAATTAAAAAAACACAATTTTAATCGGTATATATTTATTATATATATATATACCTACGTATGTATGTATTTCATTTAAGTATATTTATATACATGGATTATTATTAAATTTTTTATAAGATATGTGTGTATATGTATATATGTTTATTTTTAGAAAAAAGAAAAAAATTGATTTTGATTTTGAATTTTCAGAAAAATAAATAAATAAAATTATTAACATAATTTAAAATAAAATTAAAATACACATATGCATAATTATATATATATATATATATTATAAATTATATATATATATATTAATTACGAATAATTTCAAAATAAAATATAGATTTATATATGTATATATATGCTATATTTTGAATACATAAATTAAAATATACAGACATTTGGGTGATATATTTTTATAGTAGATGAGCTAATATGTTCATTGGAGTGTAAATCCCAACACTTATATACGGGTATGTTAAAGATTACATGAATTGCTATGTAACACATGCACGCACACAGATATATGTGTATATGATACATGTGTGTATATATTATAATATTAATTATATAATGTAAAACCATATTACAAATATAAATATACTAATGATTTTATTTAAAAGGAAATTTAGAAATGTTCTAAATAAATTAGACTTCATAGGCCTGATAAAGATCTATAATGGTAAAAAAAATTAAAATTCACCAATTACTTCCGCCGCGGGCTGGCCCGGTTCAAACGGCCATAAGTTTCATGCATTTCTCCTTCAATTATTTGTCATCAAATGTATTAAATTTAGCATTCACTAAATATCCCAAAATATCTTCAAAATGCTCAATTGGTCAAATTGATCCTTAAGTGAAGCTAGAGTATGATATATTATTTAGGACTCAATGGCATGGATATGTAAAATACATGTGAAAAAAGTAAGTGACTCTAAATTTATCTTTAAAAGGTCATCCTTCATTAGCATCAACATTTTTATTGCTTCTTCCTACGAATAACTCTTTTATTGGAGACTTATGTTCAATGGCAACTTTTTCTGGAAGTTGTTTAGCTTCATTCAACATCCCTTCAACCCAATTCTCCAAAATTTTGAAAAAAGAATGCAATAATTTCTCTTGCTTTAATTACATACTCTACATATATTAATAATATAAATATAAGTGTATACATACATACATACATGAACATATATATAATAAGATCGAATTTAATTTTGAAAATTGTAAACTATATACGTATGCATATATCGAAACAAAAAAAATTATCAGAAAAAACAATCGAGTAAATTTATATATTTAAATAATATATATGTATGTGCTTATATATAATACTATTTTAAGAAATTATATTTGTTTAGAAACCTTTTTGCCGAAAGTTTTAATTCAAATAAGCATTTTTCCATATAGTCGAGAATTTATACACATACATACATACACATACTTACATACATACATATATGTATGGCCAAAAATACTTACATATGTATATGTGTGTCTGCATGTGCGTGTGTGTATGTGTGTGGTGGGAAAAATCATGCACAAATATAGATATTATGTAAAATATTGATATTGTATGCTCATTGTATACAATATGACCGTAAATCCTAACTATTAGTTATATGATGTATGTTGTTAGTTTCATAAATGTCTTAGACTAGTTTAATTAACTTGCATGCCTTTTAATGTATTTGGTTGATCATCTTCCTTCATATTTTCAATATCAAGCATCTTTTCATTCGAAACGGAAAGTGCATTATAAATTTTATTGTGGCTGGTATCCTCCATCAAACAACCAGAAAAACGAAAAAAATATAAGGGAAAATGGCATTAACGTTGTATAATAATACATTACATTCAATAACATACACTGAGATTTTCAATTACTACATCATCAAACTTTATATCCACCAAAATTTATGTTAACCATGGGATCGTTTAACTCATCCTCAAATAACAACTAAAATACCGTAAATAACTATTCTAGGATTAATATATATAAGAAAAATAGGCTTTAAAAAAATAAACTATCTTCTTTGTGTTCATCAAAATTAGGATCATCCACTAAATCTGCACATGGCTTCGTCAATTAGACAAAAAATAGATATTTTTTGCTTTAGGGTTTGAAAATTTTATTTTCTGATGATGTTTGAGATTGTGTATGTGAGTTTTTCTAAGTGAGATAAATATGCTATGGTTGTTTCAGACTGAATGAGAAAAAAGATTTTGATAGCCATAAGCATATGGAAAAAATTGATAAGTGGTGAAAATTAAATGGTAGTCAAAAGTATTTTCCTAGGTGCAAATAGTAGCGCACTTTTACTAATTATAATAGTTGTTATTGTAATTATGAAATATTGTGTAACGACCCACTTTTCCGTACACTTTAAGCTGACAATAAACCACGTATGTCCAACCCAAAATGAACGGATTGGCGGATAGTAAGGGAGAAGAAAGGAGAAAGAAGACAAGAAGAAATTAAGCAACACAAAATCTCACAGCGGAATGAATAATCTATAATATATAACAAGTCTTTACACAAAAACAAAACTGTAATATATGTATGTACAGACATCAATCAGAGTATACTAACCTACTAAGCATGGACAGTTATAACAACCTGCCCTAACAATTACTGAATAATGTACAACAATGTATGCAACGGAAATATAATCATCTAAGAGAATACGACTCTGGGCCTCCAGCTCCTTTCCTAAAGCTCCAAATATCCAAGTCCACACCGCACATAAACACGAACGGGTTTTTACCTTACAATAACCAAAATCCTTTATATCAGAAAATCCAGTGATATTATAATAATGTCTAGAGGTTAAAGTAAAATATGAAAATAGCTGAAATGCTTGCATCTCACATTTCAACATAGTTGGGCACAATCAAAACCGTATGGCGCTTATTGGAAAATGGATTCCATATAATGACTAGGCACTGGGGTACCACCTATCACGGTACACGTCTAGAAAATGTACCGAGGACCTCGCCTGGATCCCCTGCCAACACAAGACAGGCTTACCCCTTACTGGATAGTACCGAATATGTCATCACCCCGGTTGCTTTGCAACCCTTTTTATCGAGATCTCATGCACAACCAATCATAAAATATGTAGATGTATCTAGAAGGGTGACAACATATCCTAATGGGTGCGACCTACTTAGCCTTGCTGCGTCTTCCCTGATTTTTAGTCATTCCCGGTTGATGAGGCTTGAGGCTATGTTTACCTTTCAAGAAATTCACACTTAGAATGCTCAATGCTCTCCAATGACAATGTACTGATGGATTTCATCCATACAAGCCCATTCTAGGTATGAACAAAACCGAAGGCACTATTCCTACTACATACATTTTGGAATCACCCTTAGGATTAGTAGCGATTAGCCCTTGCACTTCACATCTGTATCTTTGAATCCATGCTCTTCACGATTTCTTCACTTCGAAATGCATTCGTTGGATCAATGTGGTTTTCGGATAACATATCCAATCTCGGCCTCTTCGAAACAATGTTCGATAATTTTCGATCAACTCAACCCCTGTTCTCTAGGAAATAAACAAACAAAGATAAGATCGGAGATCACCTCCTAATCGTTAGTGGACGGATTTCCTTATCATTGTCCTAGAAGAACAAAACGAGTTTATACATACAGTATAGAATCCCGACGGTAACTGTATCATATAATTTCCGTGTTTCTCCTAGATATTTCCAGAGTTACGTTTTGGTACAGATTTGATAGTCGGTTATTTAACTATCAAAAAAGCAACCATTCAAAACAAAGATTACATTTCCCATAGAAATCACTAAGCCTCATTTTAATTAAATTTCCCTTATTCTAAAATCACATTTCAAATACTTGGAAATCACTTCCATATACTTACCTCAATAGGATAAGTATATTCACAAACCACTATATTTTCGATACTTAGAAAATATAATCATATACATATCTCACCGGTATAAGTATATTTAACCATCTCACTCTCAAACTTGGAAGGTATATTCACCAACATAGAAAGATTTTCTATTTTGATATCATATTTTAAATGATCAAACCCAAATATCACTTAAACGAAGAAACCCAAAATACCAATCCCTTTATAAAACATCCTTAATAATTTCCAAAATCCCGTTTATAAAACTTCTCCTTCTCGGATTCTTTAAAACTCATTTATAAATTCCTTTATAATTACCCAAAGAAATTTATAAAACTCTTCCCATATTTAATCCAACTCCTTAATAGACTCTTTAAGTCAATACGTACTCTTGATAAACCATAAGTTAATTAAAATAGCTTTAAATAACAAATTACTATTTAAACATCCCTATATTTCATTTTAATCAAATCTTATTTAAAATGATAACTTTAGAATCTATTTAATAATATATTAAATTAATTTCAACATTATTATTGTATCAATAAAATAATATTAATATAAAAATTGATAAATTTTAAAACATTATTAAAACTGTAATTAATTAACCTGAACTAATATTAATATAAAAATTACTCATCCCTTAATTATAATTAAATAACTTAATCAATATTATTAATTAACTTTAATTAATAATTAAAATATAGATAATCATTTTAAATAATTAATTAAAATATAATTAAAACATTTCTAGACCATAACTAAATAACTTTTAAATAGTAATTAACCATTCTTAAATAACATTAAGATATAACTTTTAAGAATCAATTAGTAAAATAATTAATTTTAAATTAGTATTTAAAACAATTACAAATTATCTTTAAAACTTATTGATAAATAATTATTGCTTTTAAGTCTTGTTAATAAACAATAATTATTCTTAAATAACTTCCAAACCAGATTTTTAATTTTTTTAAAATTGAATGAGGCTTAACGATCACTACAGTACTTAAACAAGTCATCATATTATTCAATTAACTTTTCAAGTTAACACCATATATTTACATAATCAACGACTACGTAAATAAATTCAACACTTAACCATCATTGGTTGAAATATCACTTATTCAAAATGGGATATCAATTTACGATATATAATCGAATGTCCAAATCTATAAAATAGTAGAAGGAGGATTTATTCTGCTAATTAAATGTCAAATTAATTTAATTAGCGGAATGATGTTTTATTCCGCTAACAGATGTCTAATTACCATATTCAATCCAATTTAAATGAACAATAATTTATTTGGCCAAATAAACAAATATAATTAAAGTATAAAAATTTAAACGACGTTATTTTTTTAAAATAACGTGATTTAAATTCTATTTGTATTAATATGTCACAAATTTATACCTCTCCAAGGCTATCAGTAATTTACACTAAAATGTTGTACTCGTCCATACGAGTACAACGCAAAAATCTGTATGTAAATCGAAGTTCAAACGAGCAGGATATCAAGTTTTCAAAACATTCTTTAATAATATTAAATAAACAAAAAAGAATATTCTCACCTTCAAATAACGCAGCCCAAAGCCCACGAAGCCACAACCTACTATTCCTCCTCCTTCCCCAAAATCATTTCTCCTTGTACATGTCGTGTGCATGTGCACAAGCGGATACGGAGCTACTCTCCATAATCCTTCGATTCAACTTCACCATCGGCTTATCCTACTCGATCTCGAATTGGCGAACATCATCACTCAAGTGCCGCACGACTCTAGGCTATCGCGTTTTCCCCCATGGCCGATGCCAGTAGCTCAACTCAAAAAAAATGCGACATTTATTATCACCAAAACCCGCCAAAACTTGCCACGACAAAGCCCTCTCTTGGCTCGACATCACGACAAGCTCCAATTCATGTATCGCGGCCTAAATCTCCAGCAAATCTTAACCCTAGTTTGCAACCAACGTTAATCTTCGACACGAAACTGCGCCGAAATCTCCACAAAAGATACTACGACACCATACGAACCCAACGGTGCCTACGGCGTCGATACATTCGAAGCAAAACTCGAGAATTTGATTTTTGAAGTTTAAGTGCATTTTCTTCCTTTTACTGTAAAAGTGGAATATCTTGCTCGATTTCCAATGAAATCTCGAGCGATCAATTTTAAAAAAAAACTAGACTCCATAGCGAACAACTTTCGTGTTGGACAATTAGGCTAATAGCAGATAGTTTAAGCTGTAGTGATTTTTGAAAGGTTGAAATGGAGTTTTTTTTACGTGGTTTTTGACATTACAGAGAAAACAAATATGAAGAAGGAGGAGAGTTCTGCTATCACAAGGTATTCCATATATAAACATGCTTACTACTCACAGCCAAACTAAAAATCCATATTCATATCATATCAAGGAGGCAAGTGGGCAAAAGAGCGGCTAGGGTAAAGAACAAGAGCAGGGGAGATAACTGCAGCATGCAGGGTAAAGGAAAGACATTTAGGTCGCTGTTGTGTACTGGGTGTATACATATGTATATTTGATTTTAAATAAATTCCGGTACCGCGACACACAATATCATGTCCGTGTACGAGCCATGGATGATAGAAAATGAAATATGATCGTGTACCGAATTAGGACGCGATCACAAAACAACACTAAAATAGACAAGTTATTAAATCCCGTGAAGTTTCAAAATGCCAGCATTTGCCGTAAAATACGTCAAAATGAAAACTTACTTATTTTCTAAATTAAAATTTTTGGAAAAATTCTAAAAATTAAATTAAAAATATGTCACCAAAAATCAATTCTTAAATTGAAATATAGATTTTATTATACTGTAATTCAAATCCGAATATTTAAATAAATTAAATATTCAAATTCGAAGACCCAAAAATACGGGTCGTTACACTCTCCCCCCCCTTAAAAAGAATTTCGTCCCCGAAATTCCAGCAAAAGAACACTCAGCATTATTCATAAGCCCGCATGGTGTTCATAGATCATTTTTATATAGAATCTGTTTCGATCACTACTCGAATACATGGCTTCACTTCCAAACCCACATCGCTCACCCAATTTTCTAGTGCAGACTCTGATCAGGCTTCTTGATTTGGAATCTATGTTCTCCTTACATAACTCTATACTATGATAGAAAACCTTAGTTCCATATCAAGAATCCTCATCAAGTGTAACAACCCTGAGATTGCAATTACCGAATAATAAATTAAAATTATGATTTTAAGTTGAAAAAGGGAGCTAAACAAAATTTTGGGAATTTAAATTTGCAATTGGTTTGCAAATTAAAGTATTTTGGGTTTAAAATGGGGAAATTAATATTTTTGGAATTTAATATTTAAAAGGGGAATTTTTAAATGTGATAATGGGTTTAATTGGCTAATGAGACAATTATATGGTTTTAATTAAAACTAGGATGCCACTAAGGATTTTGTTCACATGATAACCTTAGAAATTAAACTAAGTCCTAAAGGGTTTAAAAACCTCCTAACATAGCCCATTAACCAACCCACTCCTATATAATATCTCAAACCCCTTCCATAAACCCTAACCCTCCTCTTCATAATTCCTAAACCTAGATCTAAACATAATTAATGGCCTCCCTTTAGAAGACCCATTTCCTTCTCTTCATAATTACACTAGTTTAATCTTTGAAAGGTAATGCAATCTCCCTTATTCTCTAATCCATCTTAATCCCTATTTTATCTCTACCATCTTGTTGTAATCTTTGTTTTGTTTTTTTTATTTTTGGATCCTTGAAGTTGCTTGATCTTTTGCTTTGGGGTTGAGAATTTTGGCTTGCTTTGGTTGTTGCACACAAACTATTTGATCCTTTGCTTCATTGAGGTAATTACTATCTATTAGTGATTATTTCTAGTTAATTTTGGTGAAAATTTGATGCCAAAACTTGAAAAAAACATCCCTAAATCACTAAAAACAGCAATTATTGCTGGCTGGAATGTTTCAACCTGAAAACAGGCTTAAAAAGTGATCTGCGTGCACCAGAACAGGCCTGGGCTGCACCCAGACTGCACAGCAGGCCAGCCCTTAGTGGGCTGGCGCACACGGGTCCGCACAGGACGGCCCGCTACCCCCCCTCCCTAGCCCGCATGGGCTGGGGCTTCCCCAGCCCAGGCGGGCTGGGGACCTGAACAGACCCCAGCCCCAGCGGGCTGGGGCATCCCCAGCCCAGGCCGGTTGGGGAGCCTGGATCACCCCAGCCCGCATGGGTTGGGCTTCCCCAGCCCAGGTGGGCTGGGGCCTTGCACTGAATCCCCAGCCCAAGCGGGCTGGGGGCTGATTAATTCACCCCGGCCCACTTGGGCTGGGGTTTTGTATCTCTTCCCCAGCCCAGGCGGGCTGGGGCCTGAAAAGAAGAAAAAAATAAAAAAATAAAAAATCCTGTTTCCAGATTTCTTTTACCTCCACTTCGCGATGCCGCCACGATCGCATCCAAAGTCGGAATTCAACGTTTTTGGTCTCGTTGGAAAGGTCGAGTTTCGAACTCCATCTCTGGAAAATTTGAGCAACATCGAAGTTCGTTTGGTACTTCGAATTTGGTGTCGAAGTTGAACTCTGGTCGCTGTTGGTAAACAGTGTGAATCTTGTTCTGGGTCCAACTTTGAGACGTCGCTGCCACTTCGTCTCAACTCGGAATCCATAAATTCTTTTTGCAACGTAAAGTGGGGATGTTGGACTACATGCCTGCAAATTTTCATGACATTTGGACACAGTTTGCTGGTCCAAATAAATTGCCGAACTTGGGTTCGCAGCTGTTTTTGTCTGTTTACAAACACTTAGAATATTTTTGATGAATTTCTGGTTTTCGTCGATTTCTTTGAGATTGTTCTCTAGATTTCGCACACGGGTTTTATAAACGATTTTAAAATGATTTTTTACTCAAATTGGCCTTTGAAAAGTATTATTAAATATTATTTTTAATTATTAAATTAATTACTCCATAATAGGAGAGTTTTCAAAGACCGCTTTAAAGTGATTTTTAAATCAATTATAAAACCGTTTCGCACCATTATTTTCTATAATAAAAGTCTCACACTTACTTTTTAGCACGTCGAGTGAAGTGGAAAGGTGTTTAAACGGTTAGGAAATCTCCGGCCTATGGAACCGTGTGTATTTTCTTTCCGGTTAATCCCCGACCTATTTGATTGATCGTTTTGACCTTTGGGTCTAGTTTACCGATGATACGAGGTGGACTTTTTCTTGTTTGGAGTGTGAGCTTGCTATTGGTTAGGAAACCATTTAGTGCGAGCGTGGGGTATGGGACTCATTGTTAACACTTTACGGGTTCCTCTCCAAGAAGTTTGTGACACATTAGCCTCTGGACGGCCAGTACTGGACCTCTGGGTCACCACGCCTCTGGGCAACCGTCTCTGGACACCTGCTCTTTGGAGCAGTTTATTTTTCGGCATGCGCCTCTGGGCCTTTATCCTTCTGGGAAGGATCTTGCCGTCTCGCGCGTTCCGCATCTGTGCGAGTGATCGATCACAACTCTACAGTACTTGGCAACAACGACTCCGGTCGGTGCACGTGCAATACTGGTATTATTTGATGATTTTTATATCCATTCGAGTACCGCCATTCGGTGTTAGTTCTATGGAACCATACGATGCAAGTGCGATTGCCTTGTGGATTCACAGTGTCTCTGGACACTGCTTTTCAGTGTTGGATTGCATTGACTTTTCAGTATATCCCCATTGCTCTTTGGAGCATCGATCTTTGCTTGGGCATTGATTAAGGACTCTGGTTACTCTTGGGATTATTGCCTATGGGCATCTTTTTATAGCTTTGGCTACGCCGATGATATGAGGCGATTTTATTTATTCTACACTTTGGTGTTGATTTCTCTTTGGAGATTTTTATTGTTTATTGATGATTAGGGATCGTCATTATATTCATGTGGTTCATAATATACTTCTCTTTGGATAAGTACTGTTTTATTGATGTACCGCATTATTATATATCTCAGTTATTACTGATTGTTTAGCTCGCCTGACCCAAGTGTTTTCGCTCGGGTCAGACCGAGTTGTTTCAGGTTAGGTCTCTGGACTTAGCTTCTGTGCTTCCGCTTGGACATTATCTGCTATGCTGATAGATAGCGCTTTTATTTGTCCACTATTCCGCTACTCTGCTATTATTCAGACTTTGATATGTACATATTTTTTACTCACATGTGTGAGCAGTGGCTTTGTACCCACTTATAGTATTTGGATCTGTATTGATGATGTATTGTTCTGGGATTTTATATCTGTTATGTGATTCTGTTCTGTGATGTTTTATCATTTATTATTATGCTTTGTCCTGATAGATCTTTAGCCATTTGTAATTTCGTTATAAGTATTTACCGAATATGTCGAACCACTTGAAAATATATATATATATATATCATCCTTTCGACGTATTCAGTAGATAGTTATAGCTTGATTACAAATGGTCGCTTCCACTATACTCTATTCTCCGCTTTAACAGACGGTATTACTCCCGTAATACTCTTTGTTATAGTGGGTCTCAGAATGGGGCGTTATAGTTTGGTATCAGAGCCTGGTTTCAGGAATAAGTATAATAAACACAGAACAGATACACTTAGTACAATACATTTCAATTGGATCCGAATTAAATCAAATCCCTTCCTTGTGCCTATTGATAGATAAGTTATGAATATTTGTAGGAATCTGTTATATTCCGTAGTATTCCTTAATTAATTATCTATCATTGAATCTTGCCTAACTCTAATTCCCGTTTGACTTTCAGTATGTCTAGAAGGGGAAGAGGGAGAACCACACGTCAGACCAGTGCTGCTGGGCAGTCCAGCAACACTCATCCAGAGGGCGTGTTCATGACCACCGACCAGATCATGGAGCTGGTTCGGAATTCCCAGTCTCATTCTTAGTCTCCAGCCCCAGTTGCTGTGCTCCGCGCAAGTCTGCTTTTGCGCGTCTCTGCAGTGATTTTACCCATCTCGGAGGGAAGCCGTTCAGTGGCTCCGAGAATGTCTTAGAGGTCCAGGATTGGATTCGGGTATGCGAGCGCATTTTCACTCGTATGGATATCCCGGATCATGACCGTGTTCTTATTACTTCCAGTCAGCTTCAAAGTCGTGCCCTGGATTGGTACGAACTCCTTATTACCGAGATCGATGAGACCACACTTACTTGGGCTCAGTTTCGTGAGAGATTTGAGCTCAAATTCATCCCAGAGTCAGAGAAGAACTCCCTTGCTCGCCGCTTTCTTGATCTCAAGCAGGGGAAGTCCTCGGTATCCGATTATGTCTCTTCCTTCGAGGCCCTGTCCAAGTACGGCCTTGAGTTTATTGCTACTCCTTATAAGAGGAACCTCAAATTTGTTGAAGGCTTGAAGAAATATCTGAAGAGGCAGCTTATGCTACAGCTTGAGCTCTCATTCGAGAAGCTAGTCGATGCAGCTCTACATCTTGAGTCAGTCGAGATGGAGCATAGTGATGATGGTGGTGGGGGTTCCACAAACCCCACCAAGAAGAGGTTTCCTCCTGGCAAGTCTGGCTCTTCTTTTCAGCACAAGAAGAAGAAAGCGATCAGCTCTAGTTCTCAGCCTCAGACTCGTCCTCAGTCCCAAACTTCTGCTCAGCCTAGTGGGACACGTCCTCCGAAGAAATGCTTCAATTGCGGTTCTCCAGATCACTTTATTCGAGAGTGTCCCAAACCTCTCTATTGCACCTTCTGTAAGAAGGAGGGACACAGGATCTCCACTTGTCCTATTGTTCCAGCTAGTGCACAGGCAGGCTTAATGCTGCCAAGGCTCCTACCACTTCTGCTCAGCCTAAAGGTACACATCCTTCCATTCTTGAAGGCTCTATTTTATTTCATGGTAGATCTATTAGAGTTCTTTTTGATACGGGTGTCTCTCACTCATTCGTATCAAAGGAACTAGTTGATACTTTATCTTTGGATGTTACTTGTATGGTTTCTTCACCAAGGATTGTGAATCCCATTGATGGATCCACGACCCTTAGCTTGCTCTGTGAGGGTATAGATATTGATCTTTGTGGCTTTTCTTTCCGTGCAAATCTCCACGTTATGGAGTATTTGGGCTTTGATATGATTCTTGGCATGGATTGGCTCGTTCAGCATGACGCCAAAATTATTTGTTCGGAACGGGTATTATTCATTCATCACCCTGACTCGTCCTCTCCGTTGGCTATTGTTCTTCAAGATGTTGGGCTTTCTGATGTTACTTTATTTTCTCTAGATTCACGAGATGATGAGGTAGACATATCTTGTATTCCAGTTGTTCGGGATTTCCCCGATATATTCGAGCCAGTATCAGGCCTGCCGCCAAAGCGGGCCATTGGGTTCCGCATCGATCTCATTCCAGGCTCTCATCTAGTTGGGCGTCCTCCTACGAGAATGTCTATTAAAGAGAATGAGGAACTCAGGAAGCAGTTAGTTGAGCTTGAAGCGAAGCAGTTCATTCGTTCCAGTTCTTCGCCATGGGGTGCTGTTGTGGTCTTCGTTAAGAAGGCCGATGGCTCCCTTAGGCTTTGTATTGACTATCGTAAGCTTAATGAGTTGACATCAGAAATCGTTATCCATTGCCATGGATAGACGATATGTTTGATCAGTTGAGCGGTGCGAAGGTCTTCTCTCAGCTCGACCTTGCCACCGGATTCCATCAGTTACGAGTCGCAGAAGACAGCATTCCTCTTACAGCATTTCGCACTCGTTATGGTTCTTTTGAGTGGTTGGTCATGCCGTTCGGCTTGACGAATGCTCCAGCTTTCTTCGTCGATCTCATGAATCGAGTATTCCGGGAATACATCGATAGATTCGTTCTGGTTTTCATCGACGATATTCTTATTTATTCTAGATCCGAGGCAAAGCATGCTCATCATTTGCGGATCGTCTTGGATACTCTTCGTCAGCATCAGCTTAAGGCCAAGCTCTCCAAGTGCCATTTTTGGGAGAGCAAGGTCAAGTTCTTGGGCCATATTGTATCATCTGAGGGTATTTCTGTCGATCCTGCCAAGATCGAAGCTATTCAGAATTGGAAGCAGCCCGAGAACGTTCATGACATTCGCAGTTTCCTTGGTCTGGCGGGTTATTACCGTCAATTTATCAAGGATTTCTCTCGTGTTGCACTTCCCCTCACGACTCTGACTCGTAAGGGTGTTCGCTTTATTTGGTCTGATAAGTGTGAAACTTCCTTTCAGCGACTGAAGGAACTTCTCACTCATGCTCCTATCCTTGTGGTTCCTGAGAGTAACCAGGATCTTGTTGTTTACACCGACGCTTGCGGTAGCGGCCTCGGTGCTGTGCTTATGCAGAAGGATCGGGTAGTTGCTTACGCTTTTAGGCAGCTACGTCCGAATGAGGTTCACTATCCTACTCATGATCTTGAGTTAGCTGCTATCGTCTTTGCCTTGAAGACATGGCGTCATTATCTATTGGGCGAACGTTTCATTCTCTACACCGATCATAAGTCGCTGAAGTATATATTCAGTCAGAAGGATCTCAATATGAGGCAGCAGCGATGGCTTGAGTTTCTCGCCTCATATGACTTGGACATTCAGTATACCCCTGGCAAGGGTAATCGTGTGGCTGATGCACTCAGTCGCAAACACTCGGCGGTAGTTTCTATGATGATAGCCGAGTGGGATATTCTTGAGACTCTTTCTATGTGTTATATTCGAGATCGAGCTCCATCTTCTGATTCTCCGGCCTTATTATTCAGCCTGGAAGCTCGTCCTATCTTATTGGATCGCATTGCCCATGCTCAATGGCAGGATCCAGAATTATTGCATTATATTCATCTCCTTGAGTCGGGATCCAGTGATGAGACATTGTTGGATTATTCTATGAATTCTCATCGGTGTCTTCGCAGAAAGAACCGTATTTTGGTACCATCTGATTTATCACTTAGGCGTGACATTCTAGACGAGTGTCATCGCACTAAGTACACTATACATCCCGAGTCGAGTAAGATGTATGCCGACATGTGTCGCCTATTTTATTGGGAGGGCATGAAGAGTGATGTCGCAAGTTATGTAAGCCGTTGCATGACTTGTCAACAGATCAAAGCTGAGCATCAGCGTCCATCCGGTCTTCTTCAGCCGCTAGAGATTCCATTGTGGAAATGGGATCAGATATCCATGGATTTTATTGACGGTCTGCCTCGATCGAGGTCAGGCAATACTTCTATTTGGGTCATCGTCGATCGCTTGACCAAATCAGCTCATTTCATTCCTATTAAGTCCACTCGGACTGCTCCTCAGTTGGCCAAGCCCTATGTGAAGGAAGTCGTTCGACTTCATGGCATTCCTAGCTCTATCGTCTGTGATCGAGACACTATCTTTACTAGTCACTTCTGGAAGTGCCTACAGTCAGCTTTGGGCTCAAAGCTGAATCTCTCGACTGCTTATCATCCTCAGACCGACGGTCAGACGGAGAGGGTGAATCGTGTTTTAGAGGATCTTTTGCGCTGTTGTATTCTGGATTTTGGAGGTAGTTGGGAGGATCACTTACCACTTGTAGAGTTCTCCTACAACAACAGCTTTCAGTCTAGTATCGGCATGGCACCTTTTGAGGCTCTTTACGGAAGGCCATGTCGCTCTCCTGCTTGTTGGTTAGAATCTGGGGAGAAGCACCTTCTTGGTCCAGATTCAGTTCGGGAATCTTCTGAGAAGATTATTCTTATTGGCTGAGAATGAAAGAGGCGTAGAACCGTCAGAAATCCTATGCGGACAACCGTAGGAAGCCTCTTGAGTTCTCTATTGGTGATCATGTCTTTATTCGGATATCTCCCATGAAGGGGGTTGTGCGTTTCAGCTCTACAGGGAAGTTGGATCCTCGCTATATCGGACCATTTCCTGTTACGGAACGCATCGGCCCCGTTGCTTATCGTGTGGCTCTACCTGCTCACTTCTCTGGAATGCACGATGTGTTCCATGTTTCTTAGCTTCGCATGTGTGTCCGCGATCCTGATTCTATCATCGAGCCTCATATCGTGCCCGATTTAGAGATCTCACCCGATCTATCTATAGAGCAGCAACCTCTTCGTGTGCTTGATTCGGAGATCAGAAGTCTTCGAAACAAAGAGGTTCCGCTTGTGAAGATTCAATGGTCGTCTAATCCTAAGGACTACACTTGGGAGACCAGAGAATTTATCGAGCATACTTATCCTGGTTTTCTTCCATCTTCCGGCACGAGTGAGCATCTATATTTTATCCTCTGTATTCCTTTGTGGATTAGATGTTATAGACGACTTCTATATTTAAGGAAATTGCGGGGACGCAATTTTCTTAAGGGAGGGAGTCTGTAACAACCCTGAGATTGCAATTACCGAATAATAAATTAAAAAAATGATTTTAAGTTGAAAAAGAGAGCTAAACAAAATTTTAGGAATTTAAATTTGCAATTGGTTTGCAAATTAAAGTATTTTGGGTTTAAAATGGGGAAATTAATATTTTTGGAATTTAATATTTAAAAGGGTAATTTTTAAATGTGATAATGGGTTTAATTGGCTAATGAGACAATTATATGGTTTTAATTAAAACTAGGAAGCCACTTAGGATTTTGTTCACATGATAACCTTAGAAATTAAACTAAGTCCTAAAGGGTTTAAAAACCTCCTAACATAGCCCATTAACCAACCCACTCCTATATAATATCTCAAACCCCTTCCATAAACCCTAACCCTCCTCTTCATAATTCCTAAACCTAGATCTAAACATAATTAATGGCCTCCCTTTAGAAGACCCATCTCCTTCTCTTCATAATTAGACTAGTTTAATCTTTGAAAGGTAATGCAATCTCCCCTATTCTCTAATCCATCTTAATCCCTATTTTATCTCTACCATCTTGTTGTAATCTTTGTTTTATTTTTTTTTTATTTTTGGATCCTTGAAGTTGCTTGATCTTTTGCTTTGGGGTTGAGAATTTTGGCTTGCTTTGGTTGTTGCACACAAACTATTTGATCCTTTCCTTCATTGAGGTAATTACTATCTATTAGTGATTATTGTTAGTTAATTTTGGTGAAAATGATTATTGCTAGTTAATTTTGGTGAAAATTTGATGTCAAAACTTGAAAAAAACACCCCTAAATCACTAAAAACAGCAATTATTACTGGCTGGAATGTTTCTGAAATGACCCACCAAATTATACTCTAATTTCATAAGGAATTTTTTTTTTTTTTTTAAAGAGGATATATATATATATATATAGATATATCATCCATTTCAATTATCATTCTCAGGGTCACTTTCTTTTTCCAATAAATCAAATATATCCAGGATCACAATAATCAACCAATATAAATATATCAGTACATTTACAAAAATAAGCACATACATGTGAGGATGTATATGCCTCTCTTGTTTGAATCAGAGTTTTGAAAAACAAGAGGATGTTGGATTGCTAATTTATTTCATATATTATTATTTTTTTGATCAAACAATCCACTGGGAACAAACACATTAGTCTGTTTATACTAACTAAGAAGTGATCAAGAAATAATCAGTAGTAAACAAGCTTTTAATATAGATGTTTGTGTTAAGTTCTGAATAGTGTCAAAATCAGTATAAAATAAAGTGGATCCTAAGGAAACACAAGCAACATCTAGGCGTAATGGAAACGCGCCTAACTTATACATACAAGGTCACGAGTTCGAGTGCTATGCTGGTCGGTTCAAACACAATTTTTGTTTTTCATTTTTTTTTTTTTGCATTTTTCTTCTGTACAATTTGAAACTTGTTATCTACCTGTCTGCATATACATATTTTATTTTGCCTAAGATCCATCATACAAAACAAATATCCTTGCTTAATCATTTTTGAATTCCATTCCTACAACCTAGAAGGCTTCATGATTGAATGATAAGAGTGTTTATCATTTTCCAGGTTTGTATTTCTTCTTATAAGATTTGTCTGGCATTTAAAATGCATTTGGTTAGAATCTGAGTAAAATTCAGATTCTTATTTCAAATACAAAGGAAAAGGTGAGGTAAAATCTGCACTTAAACATGGTTATGTGCATATATACCTGCAACTATTTGAATCTGGCTTCCATCTATCTTACTACAGATCCTTTCTTTATTTAAAAATAGGACATGAAGCATTTGTATGGAACAAGTTAAATAAACCTTGCAGCCATATAAAAACATTCAACCTATGTCTATTTCTTTTGCATACATATGTTATATTAGAAAATAAAACCAGTTTGATTATCTGAGAATCAACTCTCCAGATTTTCCAAAAACTTAAATCCTTTTTAAAGTCTCAAGATTGACTAATACATTTATAAAATGTAATCATTCAATTTTTTTAACATAGTGTTCTTGCTAAATCTACTTACAAGATTTGATCAAAATCCTTTTTAAGCATAACAGAAATTTAACTAGGTTCATAGATTCCAGATACAAGTCAAATTCTTAACAAAGTGCCTAACAAAATATCAATCCAATATTCAACACTTAATACAAGTAGCAATTTAAATTGTCAATACATGCAGATTTCAACATTTAGGCTCTTATCTAACTAAGTTTTAGCATGCTATATCTTCTTCTCAAGGCCTTGCTCCTACTCCTATTTAGTTGCTGCAATCACTGAAAAAGCATTGGAAACTGCCTCATTTTAAATGAGACACCCCAGATGCCAATAGCACACTAGGGTCAGACACATGTCTGGTATGAGAGAATTCACAAAAGCAATTTGTTAATCAGTTTAAAATCAAGTTAAGTACAAATACATAAGGTTCTGTCCTTTGGAATTAGGTAAATACTTGTGTGCATGCTCTGTGTCATTGTGCATGTGCACACTTAAATTTTCTTCCCAGAGACTACATATATATATATAGCACAAACATTCAAGCATACAATTCAATCATAGACAAACAATCATTCATACCAAACAGGAAAATAACTAATATGAGTTAAATCACTCATTCAATACTCATATTTCAAATCTGGGAAAAACTCTAGTTTTCTCATCTGCTCAAGTATTACTTCCTTGGTATATTTATCTATCCTTGGTCTCACCTGCAATACTTATGAATCAATGGACACACTGTAATGAACTAATTCACTCCATTACACAAAGATCTCAGGACTTAAACAAGCCATGTGTCAACTTATGTTACTCAAGCACACAAGTCATTCCTGCAGTGTTCTTGACCCCAATTTCCTAATCAGGTTTAAGTTAATAATAGCTCTTTTGATTGTTCATGGCAAAACCCTTCAGTGATTCATTTCATTAGCTAAAACATCCATAACATGGCATCTCATATTATTCATAATCATACAGAGACAAACAAGCAACAACCATTTGTGATTACAAAATAAGGTTCTGTATATACATATATTCATCTTGGTATTCTAGAAGGAGTTTAGGCAACTAACATTGGCTTATAGCTTCTGGGAGAGTTTTCTTTTGCAAACATTTGTGCTTGAGTTAAACTCAGAATAATCTGGTTTCACTGAATCACAAAATTTTGTTTGCTATGTATTCTATTGAATCAGGAGCATCAGCACATAGGCAACCCTATTGCACCCCTAATTCCTTTCTATTTCAAGCCTCAGCACTATATACATGAGTATATTGCAGCTCAACATTATTTGCATTTTTCTGGGTTAAGCCAAAACCAATACTACTTGCCTATTCTCAACATTTTATTTTCTGGGTATTTGTTTATATCCCTAAATATTAACATATCAGAGATCTGAGTGTATAAACAGATTCAACACATAAAACTTTGTTATAATAAAACAAATGATCAATCAAAGAAAATCAAAACATATTCAGATTTAAATTCACAGATAAACATATATATATGAAAATACTCTTTAATAAAAATACTTTTATCTGGCTGCCTATATTAGGACTTATTGCCTTAGATTTTTGAGTGAGTTTTCTCACCTAGCTCTCTCCTTTGTTTCCTTAATTAACTGATGAACTCCTGCTCTTATCCTCAAGCTCTCTTTCTTCCCTTGTCTTATGATTTCTGTGGTATTGTTTTTCTTCTTTTTTTTTTCAAAATTCTTTTATGAAGGGAAGAGGAGGCTGCTGCATATACATGTATATATATGCAGGGTCTCTCTTAGGGTTTTGGGTATTGGCTAAAGCCATTTTTGCCCACCAGAAAATCATGTTATCTGAATTTTAACCCAAAGTTTTACCCCCTCCCCGGCTTAATTTGGGTGAAGAGAAAAGTGGTTACACATTTTTCTTTCAGAGATTGCTTTTCAGAAAATACTTTTCCCCCCTTGTCTACAATCATGCTAAAAATGTGACTTGGTTTTGTTATTTATTAAATACTCTTTTCTAATTCTGCCTATACCAAGAACTTCTCTGTTTTTATCTTATTTTCCTATTTTTAGCTTTCATGTAAATGGTATGTACCTCCTTTATTTATTTATAAGAGAATTAGTTCTTTTTATATCTTCTTGCCTTTTATTTTCTGCTTATATTAAAATATGTCTATATATATATATATTTTATTTCACTAGTTTGAACTCTAGTATTTTATTAGCACATGTATATGTTTATATATATATATCACTCTGTATTGACACACACATGCACATGTATACTTAAGAAAAATATTCAGTAGCATACATATATTTATATTTACTTATGCATTCAGCTTTAAAGATTTTATATATATATATATATATATATATATTTAATCCCATACATATCAATATGTATTTATTCTTAAAGTTCAGAGATTTTTTTTTTTTAGCTTTAGTTCATGTGTATACCCTGTGCACACATGTACACACATACTGATACACTATCAAGCCACAACAATCTCCTTCCAAAATTAATTTAAAAATTATTATAAATTTATTTATATTTTCCAGAAT
Organism: Allium fistulosum; assembly: GCA_030737815.1. Lineage (NCBI taxonomy): Eukaryota > Viridiplantae > Streptophyta > Magnoliopsida > Asparagales > Amaryllidaceae > Allium > Allium fistulosum. Next base: position 96,476,137 of record CM060906.1, on the reverse strand, counting down.
GAATTCCTAAAATCTTGGGTCATTACATACACCCCTCCTTTTAGAAATTGTGTCCCACAATTTTCCTAAGCTTAAAATAAATTTTAAACTTAATTCAAAGAACAAGTATATTCTCTACCAAATAGATTCTTAGTTCTATACTAACTAAAAATATATTCATCCAAAATAAAGAAAACAATCAAAAATCAGAATTACCTTAATCTGAAAATAGCTTAGGATAATTCATCCTAACTTTGTCTTCTAATTCCCATGTGCAATCACTAGGATCTAGACTCCACTGTACCTTCACAAGTTTCAGAGATTTATTCCTCAACTTCTTCACATCTTTTGCTAAAATTCCCACTGGATCCTTTTCATAAATCAAATTAGGATTTATCTGCACTTGGGTTGGGGTTTCAAGAATTTCTGCCTTGTCATGGACCCACCTTCTCAATTGTGATACATGAAAAACATCATGTATGCCTTGCATGTTTTCTGGTAATTCCAACTTATATGCCAAAGGACCAATTCTCTCCAGAATTTTGTATGGTCCAATATATCTTGGGGTTAATTTGCCTTGTTTTCCAAACCTCAGCACATTTTTCATGGGTGAGATTTTGATGAAAACAAAATTTCCCACCTCATATTCTACCTGCCTCCTTCTCATGTCTGCAAATTTCTTTTGCCTATCTTGAGCTGCTGTCATTCTTCTTCTTATCAATTCAATTTTCTCCTTGGTTTCTTGTATGTACTCAGGTCCTAAAATAGACCTTTCTCCTGCTTCTACCCAGCAAACAGGTGACAAGCAGGGTTTACCATACAAGGCTTCAAATGGAGCCATTCCTATGGTGCTTTGGTAGCTGTTGTTGTAGGTAAATTCAACTAGGTGAAGATAATCTTCCCAGTTGCCCCCAAAATCCAATATACATGCCCTCAACATGTCCTCCAAAACTTTGTTTACCACCTCAGTCTGCCCATCTGATTGAGGATGGTAGGCAGTACTTAAACATAGTTCACTTCCCATTGCTTCTTGAAAGCTTCTCCAGAATTTTGAAGTGAAGATGGTATCCCTATCACTCACAATGGTTTTGGGAATGCCATGTAACCTTACCACTTCTTTTATAAAAATTTGAGCTAGTTTTGGTGCTGTTCTTTCTGACTTGACTGGGATGAAGTGTGCTACCTTGGTTAGCCTATCCACTATCACCCATATACTTGTATTACCTCTCTTAGATCTAGGCAGTCCATCTATGAAGTCCATAGATATGTCTTCCCACTTCCACTGTGGTACACTAAGAGGTTGCATCAACCCTGATGGTCTTTGAGTTTCAGCCTTGACTTGTTGGCAAGTCATACATTTGGCAATGTACTTAGCTATATCAGATTTCATCCCCTTCCACCAGAAGTCTCTTTTCAAATTTTGATACATTTTTGTGTTACCTGGGTGTATGGAGTATTTACTTCTGTGATATTCATCCAATATCTCCTTCTTCAATTCTATGTCCTCTGGTACACACATCCTATTCTGGTATCTCACATAACCATCTTTATCAATGTGGTGATTCATTACTTCCTCCCCTCTTGAGAGGAGCATTCTCTTCTCTAATAAGTGAGCATCTTGTTCTTGCATTTTTCCTACCTTCAGAATTAAATCTGGTTGAAGTGTCATTAAGCTTAACTTCCCTTTATCTTCTTGTGCACCATGCATTTGCTCATTAATGTGCACACAACCATTCTCCTCAATCTCTAACTCAGTTAGCAAAGACAAATCTTTAAATTCTGCCATCATCATCATAGCCAATTTAGCATGCTGTCTACTTAGAGCATCTGCAACTTTGTTTGCTTTGCCTGGTGTATAGAGTATGTCAAAATCATAGGCAGCTAAGAACTCCACCCATCTGTGTTGCCTCATGTTCAAATCTTTTTGTGAAAACAAATATTTTAGAGACTTGTGGTCAGTGTAGAGTTCAAACTTGGTGCCTAATAGATAATGTCTCCAAAGTTTTAGAGCATATATCACAGCTGCTAATTCGAGATCATGTGTGGCATACCTTACTTCATGGGGTTTAAGTTGTCTGGATGCATATGCAATGACTTGACCTTGTTGCATCAACACTGCACCCAAGCCAAATCCACTAGCATCAGTGTATACCACTAATTCTTCATTTCCATGTGGTACCTTTAGAATTGGAGCATTCACCAATGCCTCCTTCAATTGTTCAAAAGATTTTTCACATTTTTCTGACCAAACAAAAGCTTGGTTCTTCCTGGTTAGGTTAGTGAGTGGTGTAGAAATTTTTGAAAAATCTTTTATAAACCTTCTATAATATCCTGCCATCCCCATGAATGACCTCACTTCACTCACAGTGCTTGGCCTCTTCCATGCTTGGATAGCCACTACTTTATTGGGGTTCACAGAAATTCCTTTGGCAGATATAACATGGCCAAGAAAATGTACTTCCTCCTTCCAAAACACACATTTTGAAAATTTTGCCTTTAAATCTTTTTCCCTTAGTCTAGACAAAACCAGGTGCAAATGATGCTTATGTTCTTCCACTGTCTTAGAATAAATCAAAATGTCATCTATAAAAATAAGCACAAACTTGTCTAAACAATCTCTAAAGGTTCTGTTCATTAAATCTACAAAGTAAGATGGTGCATTGGTCAAGCCAAATGGCATAACCAAAAATTCATACAACCCATACCTAGTGTTAAAGGCAGTGTACTTGATGCTTGATTCTTCCACCTTCATTTGATGAAAACCAGATGCTAAGTCTAGTCTAGAAAATACTTTTGCCCCTGCTAATTGATCAAAAAGATCATCTATTCTTAGCAATGGGTATTTATTTTTAATAGTTACTTTGTTTAATTCTCTATAATCTATGCAGAGTCTTAAAGAACCATCTTGCTTCTTAACAAATACCACTGGTGCTCCCCAGCAAGAATTACTTGGTCTTATAAAACCCTTTTCTTCCAATTCTTCTAACTGTTTCTTTAGTTCCTTTAGTTCATTTGGCCCCATTCTAGTTGGCTTTTTAATCACTGGGCTTGCTCCTGGAACTAAATTGATCTGGAATTCTACTGGTCTATGGTGTGGAATACCCTTGACCTCACCAAACACATCCAAATATTCATTGACTATGGGAATTTCTTCAATGGTTAGTTCACTGAAATCTTTTTCTGAGTCAACTAAATGATATAGTTTTCCTTCCTTAGCTACCTCACATAAAACTGTGATTCTCTGGCCTCTAGAATTTTGCAATGATATGGTGGATGAGTCTAAATTAATTATGGCTTTAAATTGCCTTAACCAGTCTACCCCCAATATAACACCTATATTTGGGTAATTCAAAACATATAAATTGGAAATAAAAATATTTCCCCCTATGTTTAATCCCACATCCACACAAATCATATTTAAAACACTAGAACTCCCCAATGGACTGTGTATATGCAATGGGGTTTCAACCAATATGCAATTCAGTTTTAGCATTCTAACCAGTTCATAAGAAATTAAGGAGTGAGTTGCCCCAGTATCATATACTACTGTTATGGGTATGGTACAAATAAGTAATGTACCTTCCACTTGGCTATGGTTTACAGTGTTACTCTCCACTGTGGCTTTGCCTTTTCCTTCCAAATTTGCCAATTTGCCTTGCTGTTTATACTCAGGACAATTCCTCTTCATATGCCCCTCTTTCCCACATAGATAGCATTTGAAAGCTCCTCCTTTCAATTCTGGACATTTTGGTTTGATATGCCCTTCCTTTCCACACTGATGGCACACAATTTTCTTCTTGTCTTCCTTAGCCTTGACATCTCCAGTGTTTTTGTTACTAGCCTCTTCTTTCTTCTTATCATAGGGGTGATACCTCCCCTTACCTTTCTTGTTATTATTGCTCTTAAAATTTCTGAACTTCTCCCTTTCCTTGTCATGCTGCTCCAACCTCAAAGCTAAGTCTATCACATGGTCAAAAGTCTTGTCTGCATAGGGTAACATGGCTCTGCTAAGTCCTGGATTCAAACCCTTTATGTACCTATCATTTTTAGATGCCTCATCTGCCACAAGCATTGCTCCATATGTGGAAAGCCCCTCAAACCTTTGAGTGTATTCTGTGACAGTCATGGTCCCTTGTCTAAGCCTAATGAATTCTTCTAACAAGGTAGTCTTTGCTGATGCTGGTACAAACCTTGCTTCCAACATCTCTTTGAATTGATTCCAAGTGATTTCATTCTCATTCCTTCCTGCAATGATTACTTCCCACCAGCCTAAAGCTACTCCTTTCAGCTGTCTTGAAGCCACTTGCCTCTTTCTTTGATCATCAAGTTGCATGTCATTGAAAATTCTTTCCAATGTTCTCAACCATGTTTGAATCTCCATGATACTCTCTGTCCCTTCGAAGCTTTTGCCTCCTAAATGAGTATATGTCTTAAGCAATTTTGAGAGTTCTTCATAGGAATTTTCTTGCCTTTGTCCTGCCCCATCCCTAAATGCTCTCACCAAGTCTTGCAGATTGACCATTGGTGGTGCATGGGAAGATCCTGCTCCCTGATTTGGTGGTCTCCCTACCATAGTTTGCTAATAATAATTTACATAGCTGGTTAGTTAGATATTTTAGTTCCTTTTAATTTTATTTCTATCTAAGGACTTGATCCTTACTTCTACTATGTTGAATAACATAGCTCTGATACCAACTGAAATGACCCACCAAATTATACTCTAATTTCATAAGGAATTTTTTTTTTTTTAAAGAGGATATATATATATATAGATATATCATCCATTTCAATTATCATTCTCAGGGTCACTTTCTTTTTCCAATAAATCAAATATATCCAGGATCACAATAATCAACCAATATAAATATATCAGTACATTTACAAAAATAAGCACATACATGTGAGGATGTATATGCCTCTCTTGTTTGAATCAGAGTTTTGAAAAACAAGAGGATGTTGGATTGCTAATTTATTTCATATATTATTTTTTTTTTGATCAAACAATCCACTGGGAACAAACACATTAGTCTGTTTATACTAACTAAGAAGTGATCAAGAAATAATCAGTAGTAAACAAGCTTTTAATATAGATGTTTGTGTTAAGTTCTGAATAGTGTCAAAATCAGTATAAAATAAAGTGGATCCTAAGGAAACACAAGCAACATCTAGGCGTAATGGAAACGCGCCTAACTTATACATACAAGGTCACGAGTTCAAGTGCTATGCTGGTCGGTTCAAACACAATTTTTGTTTTTCATTTTTTTTTTTGCATTTTTCTTCTGTACAATTTGAAACTTGTTATCTACCTGTCTGCATATACATATTTTATTTTGCCTAAGATCCATCATACAAAACAAATATCCTTGCTTAATCATTTTTGAATTCCATTCCTACAACCTAGAAGGCTTCATGATTGAATGATAAGAGTGTTTATCATTTTCCAGGTTTGTATTCTTCTTATAAGATTTGTCTGGCATTTAAAATGCATTTGGTTAGAATCTGAGTAAAATTCAGATTCTTATTTCAAATACAAAGGAAAAGGTGAGGTAAAATCTGCACTTAAACATGGTTATGTGCATATATATCTGCAACTATTTGAATCTGGCTTCCATCTATCTTACTACAGATCCTTTCTTTATTTAAAAATAGGACATGAAGCATTTGTATGGAACAAGTTAAATAAACCTTGCAGCCATATAAAAACATTCAACCTATGTCTATTTCTTTTGCATACATATGTTATATTAGAAAATAAAACCAGTTTGATTATCTGAGAATCAACTCTCCAGATTTTCCAAAAACTTAAATCCTTTTTAAAGTCTCAAGATTGACTAATACATTTATAAAATGTAATCATTCAATTTTTTTAACATAGTGTTCTTGCTAAATCTACTTACAAGATTTGATCAAAATCCTTTTTAAGCATAACAGAAATTTAACTAGGTTCATAGATTCCAGATACAAGTCAAATTCTTAACAAAGTGCCTAACAAAATATCAATCCAATATTCAACACTTAATACAAGTAGCAATTTAAATTGTCAATACATGCAGATTTCAACATTTAGGCTCTTATCTAACTAAGTTTTAGCATGCTATATCTTCTTCTCAAGGCCTTGCTCCTACTCCTATTTAGTTGCTGCAATCCCTGAAAAACCATTGGAAACTGCCTCATTTTAAATGAGACACCCCAGATGCCAATAGCACACTAGGGTCAGACACATGTCTGGTATGAGAGAATTCACAAAAGCAATTTGTTAATCAGTTTAAAATCAAGTTAAGTACAAATACATAAGGTTCTGTCCTTTGGAATTAGGTAAATACTTGTGTGCATGCTCTGTGTCATTGTGCATGTGCACACTTAAATTTTCTTCCCAGAGACTACATATATATATATATAGCACAAACATTCAAGCATACAATTCAATCATAGACAAACAATCATTCATACCAAACAGGAAAATAACTAATATGAGTTAAATCACTCATTCAATACTCATATTTCAAATCTGGGAAAAACTCTAGTTTTCTCATCTGCTCAAGTATTACTTCCTTGGTATATTTATCTATCCTTGGTCTCACCTGCAATACTTATGAATCAATGGACACACTGTAATGAACTAATTCACTCCATTACACAAAGATCTCAGGACTTAAACAAGCCATGTGTCAACTTATGTTACTCAAGCACACAAGTCATTCCTGCAGTGTTCTTGACCCCAATTTCCTAATCAGGTTTAAGTTAATAATAGCTCTTTTGATTGTTCATGGCAAAACCCTTCAGTGATTCATTTCATTAGCTAAAACATCCATAACATGGCATCTCATATTATTCATAATCATACAGAGACAAACAAGCAACAACCATTTGTGATTACAAAATAAGGTTCTGTATATACATATATTCATCTTGGTATTCTAGAAGGAGTTTAGGCAACTAACATTGGCTTATAGCTTCTGGGAGAGTTTTCTTTTGCAAACATTTGTGCTTGAGTTAAACTCAGAATAATCTGGTTTCACTGAATCACAAAATTTTGTTTGCTATGTATTCTATTGAATCAGGAGCATCAGCACATAGGCAACCCTATTGCACCCCTAATTCCTTTCTATTTCAAGCCTCAGCACTATATACATGAGTATATTGCAGCTCAACATTATTTGCATTTTTCTGGGTTAAGCCAAAACCAATACTACTTGCCTATTCTCAACATTTTATTTTCTGGGTATTTGTTTATATCCCTAAATATTAACATATCAGAGATCTGAGTGTATAAACAGATTCAACACATAAAACTTTGTTATAATAAAACAAATGATCAATCAAAGAAAATCAAAACATATTCAGATTTAAATTCACAGATAAACATATATATATGAAAATACTCTTTAATAAAAATACTTTTATCTGGCTGCCTATATTAGGACTTATTGCCTTAGATTTTTGAGTGAGTTTTCTCACCTAGCTCTCTCCTTTGTTTCCTTAATTAACTGATGAACTCCTGCTCTTATCCTCAAGCTCTCTTTCTTCCCTTGTCTTATGATTTCTGTGGTATTGTTTTTCTTCTTTTTTTTTTCAAAATTCTTTTATGAAGGGAAGAGGAGGCTGCTGCATATACATGTATATATATGCAGGGTCTCTCTTAGGGTTTTGGGTATTGGCTAAAGCCATTTTTGCCCACCAGAAAATCATGTTATCTGAATTTTAACCCAAAGTTTTACCCCCTCCCCGGCTTAATTTGGGTGAAGAGAAAAGTGGTTACACATTTTTCTTTCAGAGATTGCTTTTCAGAAAATACTTTTCCCCCCTTGTCTACAATCATGCTAAAAATGTGACTTGGTTTTGTTATTTATTAAATACTCTTTTCTAATTCTGCCTATACCAAGAACTTCTCTGTTTTTATCTTATTTTCCTATTTTTAGCTTTCATGTAAATGGTATGTACCTCCTTCATTTATTTATAAGAGAATTAGTTCTTTTTATATCTTCTTGCCTTTTATTTTCTGCTTATATTAAAATATGTCTATATATATATATATTTTATTTCACTAGTTTGAACTCTAGTATTTTATTAGCACATGTATATGTTTATATATATATATCACTCTGTATTGACACACACATGCACATGTATACTTAAGAAAAATATTCAGTAGCATACATATATTTATATTTACTTATGCATTCAGCTTTAAAGATTTTAATATATATATATATATATATATATATTAATCCCATACATATCAATATGTATTTATTCTTAAAGTTCAGAGATTTTTTTTTTTAGCTTTAGTTCATGTGTATACCCTGTGCACACATGTACACACATACTGATACACTATCAAGCCACAACAATCTCCTTCCAAAATTAATTTAAAAATTATTTTAAATTTATTTATATTTTCCAGAATGAATTCCTAAAATCTTGGGTCATTACAGTTTCAGCCTGAAAACAGGCTGAAACAGTGATCTGGGTGCACCAGGGCAGGCCTGGGCTGCACCCAGACTGCACAGCATGCCAGCCCTTTGTGGGCTGGCGCACACGGGTCCGCACAGGGCGGCCCGCTACCCCCCCCCCCCCAGCCCGCATGGGCTGGGGCTTCCCCAGCCCAGGCGGGCTGGGGACCTGAACAGAACCCAGCCCAGGCGGGTTGGGGCCTTGCATTGAATCCCCAGCACAAGCGGGCTGGGCGCTGATTAATTCACCCCAGCCCACTTGGGCTGGGAGTTTGTATCTCTTCCCCAGCCCAAGCGGGCTGGGGCCTGAAAAGAAGAAAAAAAAAATTCTGTTTCCAGATTTCTTTTACCTCCACTTCACGATGCTGCCACGATCGCATCCGAAGTCGGAATTCAACGTTTTTGGTCTCTTTGGAAAGGTGGAGTTTCGAACTCCATCTCTGGAAAATTTGAGCAACATCGGTGTTCGTTTGGTACTTCGAATTTCATGTCGAAGTTGAACTCTGGTCGCTGTTGGTAAACAGTGTGAATCTTGTTCTGGGTCCAACTTTGAGACGTCGCAGCCACTTCGTCTCAACTCGGAATCCAGAAATTCTTTTTGCATCTTAAAGTGGGGATGTTGGACTACATGCCTGCAAATTTTCTTGACATTTGGATACAGTTTGCTAGTCCAAATAAATTGCCGAACTTGGGTTCGCAGCTGTTTTTGAATGTTTACAAACACTTAGAATATTTTTAATGAATTTCTGGTTTTCGTCGATTTCATTGAGATTGTTCTCTAGATTTCGCACACGGGTTTTATAAACGATTTTAAAATGATTTTTTACTCAAATTGGCCTTTGAAAAATATTATTAAATATTATTTTTAATTATTAAATTAATTACTCCATAATAGGAGAGTTTTCAAAGACCGCTTTAAAGTGATTTTTAAATCAATTATAAAACCGTTTCGCACCATTATTTTCTATAATAAAAATCTCACACTCACTTTTTAGCACGTCGAGCGAAGTGGAAAGGTGCTTAAATGGTTAGGAAATCTCCGGCCTATGGAACCGTGTGTATTTTCTTTCCGGTTAATCCCCGACCTATTCGATTGATCGTTTTGACCTTTGGGTCTAGTTTACTGATGATACGAGGTGGACTTTTTCTTGTTTGGAGTGTGTGCTTGCTATTGGTTAGGAAACCGTTTAGTGCGAACGTGGGGTATGGGACTCATTGTTAACACTTTACGGGTTCCTCTCCAAGAAGTTCGTGACACATTAGCCTCTGGACGGCCAGTACTGGACCTCTGGGTCACCACGCCTCTAGGCAACCGTCTCTAGACACCTGCTCTTTGGAGCAGTTTATTTTTCGGCATGCGCCTCTGGGCCTTTATCCTTCTGGGAAGGATCTTGCCGTCTCGCGCGTTCCGCATCTGTGCGAGTGATCGATCACAACTCTACAGTACTTGGCAACAACGACTCCGGTCGGTGCACGTGCAATACTGGTATTATTTGATGATTTTTATATCCATTCGAGTACCGCCATTCGGTGTTGGTTCTATGGAACCATACGATGCAAGTGCGATTGCCTTGTGGATTCACAGTGTCTCTGGACACTGCTTTTCAGTGTTGGATTGCATTGACTTTTCAGTATATCCCCATTGCTCTTTGGAGCATCGATCTTTGCTTAGGCATTGATTACAGACTCTGGTCACTCTTGGGATTATTGCCTATGGGCATCTTTTTATAGCTTTGGCTACGCCGATGATATGAGGCGATTTTATTTATTCTACACTTTGGTGTTGATTTCTCTTTGGAGATTTTTATTGTTTATTGATGATTAGGGATCGTCATTATATTCATGTGGTTCATAATATACTTCTCTTTGGATAAGTACTGTTTTATTGATGTACCGCATTATTATATATCTCAGTTATTACTGATTGTTTAGCTAGCCTGACCCGAGTGTTTTCGCTCGGGTCAGACCGAGTTGTTTCAGGTTAGGTCTCTGGACTTAGCTTCTGTGCTTCCGCTTGGACATTATCTGCTATGCTGATAGATAGCGCTTTTATTTGTCCACTATTCCGCTACTCTGTTATTATTCAGACTTTGATATGTACATATTTTTGACTCATATGTGTGAGCAGTGGCTTTGTACCCACTTATAGTATTTGGATCTGTATTGATGATGTATTGTTCTGGGATTTTATATCTGTTATGTGATTCTGTTCTGTGATGTTTTATCATTTATTATTATGCTTTGTCCTGATAGATCTTTAGCCATTTTTAATTTCGTTATAAGTATTTACCGAATATGTCGAACCACTTGAAAATATATATATATATATACCATCCTTTCGACGTATTCAGTAGATAGTTATAGCTTGATTACAAATGGTCGCTTCCACTATACTCTATTCTCCGCTTTAACAGACAGTATTACTCCCGTAATACTCTTTGTTACAGTGGGTCTCAGAGTGGGGCGTTACATCAAGTGCTCGCCATCCAAATCGAGTAATAATTGCTTATTTAGAACGGTGTGAAACACCTCAAAGCCTTGTACTCGAATATTAGATCAAAACTATATGACAAGAGAAATGATCTACGTCCATTCTACATACTTATTAGATTGGTTATCCCTAATACCAATTTTTATTTCCTTATCTATGAAAACATTTCATAAACCATAATTTAAGCTGTAAACTTATAAAATTCTCTATCATAGCCTAAGGGTATACAGAACTATAATTCAAACTTTATTTTGAATTTACTTAAGAATTTTAAACACCCGGGTTTTTATTCAAACAACTTTTTTAAACGATACCATATATTTTGGAAACTTAAGGGTCAAATACTTGGATATTTATTTCAAATTTTTTTGAAATGATATTATATATTTTAATCCATAACAGATATATATATAGCCCGGTAACCTCAAAATTACACCAAGGAACTAGGTATTGCCAAATAGTATCATACATTTCGGTACTAGAAGGATAATACTCAAGAGAAACGTTTACCATCCGAACGTGTCTCTTACCCAATTTTAGTTATTTTCGAGCCACTCGAATCAGTTAACTTAAAGCTACTTCCTTTCTCTCAAACCTATTTTGAAACAATATCATAAATATATTTCCAGCAAAATATTTCATTGAAATATCCAATTCCAATTTGCTTTGATTTCTTTTGGATCCGAACTCGTTCCGACCGTACAATGCTAAAGAGAATAATTTACTGAGTGCATAATACCGTTCGCCTAAGCAAACATCAAATCGTCACTTAGAAGATTATTCCGATCACCACAAAAAAGAACCGGGACTTATTATTCAAACTAATCCAAAGAAATGCCCATTTTCCCACAAAATTTCTTTTTAAGAGATATTTATACTCAAATATATTTCTAAGCAACTCTTTCCAAAAATATTGGTACACCAAAACCCCTTTAAGACCCAAAGCTATCTCAAATAAAATTCTTATTTCCTTTTTCCAAAATCATTTGAAATAACAATATACACTTTACTTTATAGTAAATCAAACCATAATTTTGGAATCAAATCAAAATTTATTTTATCTGGGTACTAATGGTAACAATTCCCTATTAAGAAACTCGAAAATATTTTCTACTACACTTATTAACCCTTTAAACCTTGAAAAACATTTTTCCAAAATCACCGGGATTTAAATTCTCAAATTCCTTTTATTTATAAGACACATTTTTATAAATCAAATTTATAAAATATCTTCTTTTAAAGGAAATCATTCTCAAATATTTATTGTGAAAATATGATAGCTTCCTTATATAAATCATCTTTCGAGAATTTATTCCAGAAATATTTAAGTTTTTCTTTTAATAAACTTCTTTTACATAGCCTCAATTTATTACAACCAACTTTTATATTCAATCATTTCCACAATATTTATTTCAAAATATTCTAAATTCCTTTTGTAAAACAACATTTATTAAAACTCAATTTTATCAAATCACCCTTTATATAAAATTGTTTCTGAAATATTTATTAAATTTTCTTTTTAAATAAACAACCCTTAGAAATCAAATTTTAACTCAACATTACCAACGAACACCTTATATTCAAATTGTGAAACTTAATTCATAAGGTATTCGTTTCAATATTCCCAAAATTCCTATCTACCCAATCCAGATGTCAAAAAAGAGAGATTAATTGTTAATAGTCAATGCCCAGAAATGGGCGAGCATGAAAAATCAAATCTTAGATGATAATGATGGAATATTATTCTTCCTAACAACCAAGCACAACCAAGAATAACTATATTATATTTTCATTGAAAAAATTTATACTTTTATATATAAAATATAATTCTGGGTAAAATTATTTCATTTACCCAATTTTAAAATGATACTATGTCAATTTGGTCTCATTCGAGTGTTTAGGAAATCCCAATCAATAACGTTGTCCAAACGGATCGACCAGAATTCCTAAGCCACTCAACGGATCAAACAACACAATATAAAACATTTTTATATCACTAACAAATACGCGTTCTTATATATATACACACTCTCAAACTCTTCCTAGGGTCTCGCTTACCCTATGTCAAATGAGTAAACCTAACCAAAGCCAAGGTGTTCGCTCAACTTAAGCTCTGATACCAACTGTAATGACCCACTTTTCCGTACACTTTTAGCAGATAATAAACCACACATGTCCAACCCAAAATGAACAGAAAGGTGGATAGTTAGGTAGAAGAAAGGAGAAAGAAGACAAGTAGAAATTAAGCAACACAAAATCTCACAGCGGAACGAATAATATATAATATATAACAAGTCTTTACACAAAAACAAAAGGGTAATATATGTATGTACAGACATCAATAAGAGTATACTAATCTACTAAGCATGGACAGTTATAACAACCTGCCCTAACAATTGCTGAATAATATACAACAATGTAAGCAACAAAAATATAATCATCTACGAGAATACGACTCTGGACCTCCACCTCCTCTCCTGAAGCTCCAAATATCTAAGTAAACTAAGAAATATGCTCGATCTGACCCCAAGCGTTATAGGAAAACAACACCCAAATCGGTCTGGTAAAACCAGCGTGAGAACTTAAATCACAAGGAATTTTATTTATTATAACTTTTAAAATCCTTTAAAATCAAGGGTATCTCGTAAGACCACGCCGCACATAAACACGGACAGGTTTTTACCTTACGATAACCAAAAACCTTTATATCAGAAAATCCAGTGATATTATAATAATGTCTAGAGGTTAAAGTAAAATTTGAAAATAGCTGAAATGCTTGTATCTCACATTTCAACATAGTTGGGCATAATCAAAACCGTATGGCGCTTATTGAAGAATGGATTCCATACAATGACTAGGCACTGGGTTACCACCTATCATAGTACACGTCTAGAAAATGTACCGAGGACCTCGTCTGGAATCCCTGCCAACACAAGACCGGCCTACCCCTTACTGGATAGTACAGAATATGTCATCACCCTGGTTGATTTGCAACCCTTTTTGTCGAGATCTCATGCTCAACCAATCCATAAATATAGAGATGTATCTAGAAGGGTGACCCACTTAGCCTTGCTGCATCTCCTTTGATTTTCAGTCATTCCCGGTTGATGAGGCTTGATGCTATGTTTACTTTTCAAGAAATTCACACTTAGAATGCTCGTTGCCCTCCAATGACAATGTGCTGATAGCATTCATCCATACAAGTCCATTTTGGGTCTGAACGAAACCGAAGGCACTATTCCTACTACATCCATTTTGGAATCACCCTAAGGATTAGTAGCGATTAGCCCTTGCACTTTACATCTCTATCTTTGATTCCATGCTCTTCACAATGTCTTCACATCGAAACACATTCGTTGGATCGAATTGGTTTTTGAATAACATATCTGATCCCGGTTTCTTCGAAACAACGTTCGAAAATTTTCTATAAACTCAACCTCGATTCTCTAAGAAATAAACAGACAAAGATAAGATCGAAGATCACCTCCTAACCGTTAGTGGACGGATTTCCTTATCATTGTCCTAGAAGAGCGAAACGATTTTATGTGTATAGTATAGCACCACCGACGGTAATTGTATCATATAATTCCCGTGTTTCTCCTATATATTTTCAGAGTTACGTTTTGGTCCATATTTGATAGTCTGTTATTTAACTATCAAATAAGCAACCATTCAAAACAAAGATTACATTTCCCATAGAAATCACTAAGCCTCATTTTAATTAAATTTCCATTATTTTAAAATCACATTTAAAATACTTGGAAATCACTTCCATATACTTACCTCAAAAGGATAAGTATATTCACAAACCACTATATTTTCGATACTTACAAAATATAATCATATACTTATCTCACCGGTATAAGTATATTTAACCATCTCACTTTCAAACTTGGAAGGTATATTCACCAACACTTAGAAAGATTTTCTATTTTGATATCATAATTTAAATGATCAAACCTAAATATCACTTAAACGGAGAAACCCAAAATACCAATCCCTTTATAAAACATCCTTAATAATTTCCAAAATCTCGTTTATAAAACTTCTCCTTCTCGGATTCTTTAAAACTCCTTTATAAATTCCTTTATAATTACCCAAAGAAATTTATAAAACTCTTCCCATATTTAATCCAACTCCTTAATAGACTCTTTAAGTCAATACGTACTCTTGATAAACCATAAGTTAATTAAAATAGCTTTAAATAACAAATTACTATTTAAACATCCCTATATTTCATTTTAATCTAATCTTATTTAAAATGATAACTTTAGAATCTATTTAATAATATATTAAATAAATTTCAACACTATTATTGTATCAATAAAACAATATTAATATAAAATTTGATAAGTTTTAAAACATTATTAAAACAGTAATTAATTATCTTTAACTAATAGTAATATAAAAATTACTCATCCCTTAAATATAATTCAATAACTCAATCAATATAATTAATTAACTTTAATTAACAATTAAATATAGATAATCATTTTAAATAATTAATTAAAATATAATTAAAACATTTCTAGACCATAACTAAATAACTTTTAAATAGTAATTAACCATTCTTATATAACATTGAGAAATAACTTTTAAGAATCAATTAAATAAAATAATTAATTTTAAATCATTATTTAAAACAATTATAAATTATCTTTTAAACTTATTAATAAATAATTATTATGTTTAAGTCTTGTTAATAAAAAATAATTATTCTTTAATAACTTCCAAACCAAATTTTTAATTTTTTTAAAATTGTAGGAGGCTTAACGATCACCACGGTACTTAAACAAGTCACCATATTATATAATTAACTTTTTAAGTTAATAACAGATATTTACATAATCAACGACTACGTAAATAAATTCAACACTTAACCATCATTGGTTAAAATACCACTTATTCAAAACGGGATATCAATTGACGATATATAATCGAATGTCCAAATCTATAAAATAGCATGTGACAACCCACCCTTCTAATCCTTGGGAACGACACTTAATACATCCTTGTTATTCATGTGACATTGCCCAAGCATCCGAATGATAAGTTGTCTTGGGGTAAAATAAAGAACAGAATAGATAAACCTCATAGCGGAATGGTTACATATAATATAAAATAATATAATACAAAAGGTTACTCCTTATAAAGAGTTATCAGAGTCATAAAAAAAATACTACATCTACAAAATTTGCAGCTATACATTCTGACTTTATATTTTTAAGATACAAAATACACCTACATAATCATACAGCGGAAATATATAACTAGATAACTAAGGAGCAGCCTGCGCGATCACCGTCTTCAATGATCTTCAAAGAAAACCTATTATTCTCGGACTACCCAAATATAATCGAGTACCCGAGAGTTTAGGAAAAATAAACAACTCGGGTCAGACAAAATGTCTGGTATGAGTAAAACTATGAAACAAATGGGGTGTATTTAAATAATAATATGTGGGACCACGCCGCTAACGTGGAACGGGTTTTCTCCCATATAAACAACAGCCAAACATAACAAAAATGGAAATGAACAATAAGGAACAAATCAAAACATAGATGATGGGTATAATTAGTATAACATTCAGACTTGCAAGAATGGAAATAGTCTGAATAAAAATCCAAATTGGATAGGATGGATAAAACAAGGCAACAGTCCAAACTCGATAGAATGGACTAAACAAGATAAGTATCCAAACTCGATAGAATGGACAAAACCAATAATTGAAAAACGCGAAGAGCAGTTGACTCTTCCTGTTGTAATTAAAGAAAACAGATTCAAAGGTTCGAATCAAATAAGAAAAGAAAATTTTCCAACAATGAGTAGGAGGGTGCGCCCCCCTTACCGAAAGTATTCCTCTAGAAATATACTTGAGAACTCCAATGGCTCTCGGAAACCTCCAAGTCGGACCCCGCCAACTGTTACCGAGTATCCAATTATTTCACATCTCAATGCGCAACATCGAATCCAATCTAGAGTGGATGTGAAAATACCCTAATGGGAGCAACCAAACATAGCTTGGCCCTCACTCGCTCTTTGGTTCTAGTCATTTCCGACAAAGGATATCAAAGCTTAATAGAGCAACACATCGTCTTAGAATGACGATAATAAAGAAGCTGAAACAACCGATAGCTAGAAAACCAACTATCGAGGATATAAAATGATTGTATATGGAAATTAAATCTTGTATACTTATCACCACTCATCGAATTCCAACTTGTATTATTTCTTAGTTAACAATAACATCGGACAAGTGAAGGTAGTGTTAACTCAAAGTCGTGTCTCACGATTATTTTTAACTTTCAAAATAGTGACAAGTCTACTTCTTTGACGTTTAGTGCTAAGTATACAAATAAATCATTTCCATATAAGTGAATCACTTTACGGAAATTAATTCATTTCCATAAACGAATCAAACCTTTTCATTTAAAACTCGAATTCGTGCTTAGGATTCACATTACAAGTATTAGCTTTAAAACACTTTGTTAAAAGAGTTTACTAACTTTAAAACATCACTTTAAAAAAAGATTTAATAACTCAAAACGTCCTTATTACATTGATTAATTAACTTTTAAACTTCATCATACAATTTGATTTTTGAACTTCAAATGTCTTTAAATAATAAAATGGGTAAATCACTTTTAAACCTTATTAATTCAGTTAATTAGCAATGATTAATTAAATTAATAAATAATTAATTATCATTATTTAAAATGAATAACAAAGTCAAAACATCCTTGTTACTTTGATAAATTCACTTTGAAACTTCATAAATTAAGTTGATTAATTAACTCCAATTACCTTTAACTAAAAAGGGTAAATCACCTTTAAAACATCATTAATTTAATTAATTAATAATATTTAAATATAATTAATTAAATTGGTTAATTAGTAATTAAATATCATTATTTTAAAATAATTAATCGATTTAATCATCATTAAGGGAAGATGAATTAAAGTTAAAAGAAGTTGATTTCCTTTTAAAAGTCATTAATTAAAAAGATTAATTAATTTTAAAACATCATTAATTAATTGATTAATTAAATTTAATTCATCATTTTCAAAAGATTAATTAGGTTTAAACATCATTAAATAAAATTATTAATTAAATTTAAAACATCATTAACTAAGTAATTAGTTAAATTTAAAACACCTCATTAATAAGTTAATTAGTTAACCTTAATTCTCACTAATTAAATAATTAATTAGATTAAATAATCATTATTAAAATAATTAATTATTTTTGAAAACATCATTAATAGAAATCTTGCTTAACTTGTAAAACAATTTCAAGCATGAAGATGAAACCAACTGGTTTGATAAGAAGTGATTTTCCGAAAGTGCCGATACAACAACTATCGCTATACGGGCAGTTCGACAAACGAGCTGTAATATTATCAACACAACCAAACATCACATAGCAATGATTTAAGAATACATACAAAAAGCATTCCTAGGCAATAAATATGAACATGAATACAGTTTTAAACTTTGGTTTTGAGGGTAAAATTTTACTTACTGACTAGTTTGCTAACTAACATTTACTTAACAAGTTTGTATCCATCACACATATACATTTTCAAACCAAACATGAACAATTTCACATCATATCCAAACCAAGCAATCAATATATATCATAATGTAACTAAAGTAAAATATTTCCAAATAAAATTTAAGAGTTTTACTCACCAAATATTTTTAGAAACTTGAAATAAACTTTAAACTTGTAGAGCTTGGAAACCACCAAAAATCAACTTGAAAAGGGTCATCTTCTCCTCGGATTTTAGACATGTTGCACTCGAAATTTGGTATAGTGGTTAAAAGGAAAGTTATTGGAAATTCCCTTCTTTACGATTTAAAAAAAAAGTAATTACTCAATTTGGATTTGATTTATGGAAGATATAGTAAGAAGAAGAAGAGGTATTTTCGGACTTGAAAATCCATGTCCAAAAATACACTACAAAGAAATGAATTTTTGGCCTAATAGCACTAGGAAACTGAAGAAATGGTACATATGAAAGTTGTAGTCAACTCGATTCTCTTTAATTTGAAAATACTAATTTCTTTTTTTGGAGTATTTTTTAGAGAGTTATGGTCGTGAGAAAAGAAGGTAAAATTTTGGAAAGAAAAATGAAAATGAGAGCATGGAGTTGCTATTTATAATCACATGCAAAGTGGCTAATTCAACTTATACCCTCCTATCCATGGTTGCCACATGAAAATGCTAGTCTCCCCCTTACCAACATGCATTTAAAACTCAAGTTGCCAAAATAGCAAATCATGTTTAAACATGTTTCATTTGATGTGACATTTGCATTTTGTTTTAATTTTAAACTTAGAAAATTGCCAATCACCCTTTTTTTCTTATATTATAAATACATATTTATTATAAATTATAAATCCTAAATTGTTTTACAGATGTTTGTTTTTATGTATAATAAAAATTTACAACGTTTCAGACAACTTTTAGAAGATTTGAAGTCGAAAATTCGGAAAACGTTTTCGGTCACAATTTCTGTTTTTCATCGAACTAAATATTTTTGTAAACTAAATTTGAAAACTATTTTATCTTCAATATATATTATTTAAAAGTGTTTTTATTTTAATTATAAAACCCACTACTTGAATATTTAAAATTAACTAAATATTCAGAAATTAATATGGTGAAATCATGGGTCGTTACATAGCAGAATGGGGATTTATTCTGCTAATTAAATGTCATATTAATTTAATTAGCAGAACGGTGGTTTATTCCACTAATAGATGTCTAATTACCATATTCGATCCAATTTAACTCGACAATAATTTATTTGGCCAAATAAACAACAATAATTAAATTATAAAAATTTAAATGACGTTATTTTTTTAAAATAATGTGATTTAAATTATATCTGTATTAATATGTCACACATTCATCCTTGTCCAAGGCTATCAATAATTTAAATTAAAATGTTGTACTCGTCTATACGGGTATAAAACAAAAATCTGTATGTAAATCGGAGTTCAAACGAGCAGGATATCAAGTTTTCAAAGTTACATTCTTTAATAATATTAAATAAACAAAAATAAAATATTCTCAACTTCAAATAACGCAGCCCAAAGCCCACGAACCTGCAACCATGCTATTCCTCCTTCTTACCCAAAATCATCTCTCCCTTTTCATGTCGCGTGCACGTGCACAAGCGGATACGGAGCTACGCTCCATAATCCTTCAATTCGACTTCACCATCGGTGTAACGACCCTGAATTTTAGATATTCGAATTTGGAGTATTTAATCAACTTTAAATATTGAAAAGTTAGTTTTATAAATATAATAACTTGAATTTCAAATATAACGATTTATTTGGTAATTTGATTGTTGAATTTAATAATTTAAAATCGTTTAAATAATTTAAATCTTGGATTTTTATTTTGATAAAAATGATTTAAAGGTTTATTTAATTTCTATTAATAAGAGTGAAGATAATAAAACTTTTAAATTTGATTTAAAAGTGATTTCATTTGAATTTTTTTTAGAATGAAAAAACAACTCGTTTTAATTAACATATAAAAATAGTCTTCCGGGGCACAGTCTTGGATTTCGACGAAACCAGGGTCATTGGGTCCGTAATAATGAAATATATTATGTCGTTAAATTTCATAGCAACCACACATAACATTTGGTCGTACGTGATAGAAACACGGTGGAATTAATA
The DNA here is from genome assembly GCA_030737815.1 of Allium fistulosum. Taxonomy (NCBI): domain Eukaryota; kingdom Viridiplantae; phylum Streptophyta; class Magnoliopsida; order Asparagales; family Amaryllidaceae; genus Allium; species Allium fistulosum. The sequence continues at coordinate 96,455,515 of CM060906.1, read as the reverse complement.
TCGGAAATTTAATATAATAATTGGGTTCAAAAGGTTGTCTTCTCCATACGATCGAATTGGGGCTCGAGACTTGTTCCATTATGTTCGGGATAGGGGTATAACATTAGGAACGCCGGGCGACATATCTCGGTCGGGGTTCGGAATAAATATCTAGATATTTTTGAGTTTAAATAATATATATATATATATTGATTTGGCCTCAGCCCTCAACTTTTCTTTTTAGCTACTCTATTTTCCCTTTCCAGCCAACCTAAAGCCACCCTATCAACCTCCTTTGTACTTGCTCTAATCTCTAAAAACGGTCGGGTTTGTATATGTATATGCATGTATGATAACAGAGAGCTTCTCTTCCTCTTCCTTTTTGTTTGACAAACATGAAAATAAACCCTTCCTCGACTTTCAAAATTTAAAACATCTCGTTCTACTAACTTTTAGCTAAATCCTCCAAAATAAAGGTTGTTCATATATATCCTTACTATTTTTAGAAATTGACGGCGATTGATTTCATCGAGTGATGCTCAAGTTATCATCCATTTACAGTAAGAGGGAATAACATGTTCCAATCTTCGAAAAATTGTTTTCCCGAGTGGAATTGATTGACGCCGTTCGCGTCATTGGATTCGTGGAGAGTCGTATTTTGGGGAGTGTTTCAGCGGCATTTTGTGACCATCGACAATGGAAGTGGGGAGCTAGGGTATGGGTTTGCGTAGGCTTTGGTCGACAATAGGAGTAAAGGAAGGTACGGTTGTATTCAAGGTGGAGAGCGGCACCATGTATCGAATTTTGGTGGATTTCCATGATTAAATTAGTTGCGAGTTTTAACTCCCTGGACAAGATGGTTCGTGGTTGGATTTCGATAGAGGGGACTGAAGTTTGAGCGGAGACGTGCAGGCAGACGGCGGCGAGGAGGGAGACGCGTTGGTGGCTTCGGTTTGCGAGATGGTGGTCGGAATCGAAGGTGCACATGCACATACACGCGTGGACGAGGAAGTTATAGGTGCAATTTTTTTGGGGAAGAAGATGGTACTATTACGACGGGGTGTGGATGCGGTTAGGACGTTTTGGGCTTTGGGCCAATAGTTATGGTGAGGGTTTAAATTATATATTGTTTTTCTAGTTATATATATATATATATATTAACAAGTTAATTTCGAAAATTAACATCTTGTTTTTTTTAAATCGTATTAACACGTAGATTTTTGTGTTGGGTTCGTATGAACGAGTACAACATGATAGTGTAATTTGGTTATAGCTTTGTGTAGAATATAATAGCCTATGATTTTTGTTTGATGATAATAAACATATATATATATATATTCGTTTAAATATATTTGTTATTGTACTATTTTCTTTTTCACATAATTAAATAAATATTTGTTGAATAAAATAAATAACACGGAATTTATATTCAAACAAATATTTTATTCAAACAAATATTTTATTACAAATTTGAATAGTACAAATTTTAGCTCTCACTACATTTACACAATTTTAATTACAAAACAATTTTTCACTTTACAATTTAAACCTCACTACATAGTCACTTAACACTCGTATTTTTATCTTCAACTCTGTTCCAGCCTGAATCCAGCATCTGAACTATCTGCAAAATAAACACTAACGCAATAAAATTGAAAAAGAAATATTTTGCAGTGTACGATAAAATGTGTATTTGAAAAAAAAATTGCCTTAGTTATTTTGGTTGTTCGTCATCATTTATTTTGAATTTATCTTACACGAACAGCTTGTAACATGCACAGTGTATCACTGTACATGCCATAAGGCCATGCACACCAATATATACTTGCTTGATAAAATTGCAGGGACAGGTGAGCACAAGGTCAAACCCAACCAAATGGTAGATTCTACAAGTGATCAAGTAACAGTAATGAAACAAGCTCAGTTTCAACATTGTAACCAGTTCAATAATACAACATGAAGACTCTACATGATTCAAAGTCAAATCAAACTACAACAACACATGGAACCAACCAGAACAGAGGCTCTGAGTAAAATGACATGGCGAACTCAATATTTTGACAGACCACATGACAATGGCAAACTACAGACATGATTCAAGACCATAAGATCAATATAAATGCAAATCCAACTACATGAAGACATGAACAAAACTATGAACACTTGAACTAGACTCCAAGAAGATCACAACAAAGCAGTGATAGCATACAAGTGAGGTGTCAACCAAAACATAAATGCTCACACATGAAGACTGCAAGAACCAGATCAGTCAAAAGTGGAGACTTATATATGAATGACCACAAATTGATATAAGTGCAATCAAGTCAATCACACACAAATATACATACATATATGTATGTATATATGTATGGAGACAATCAACCAAAGCAGTATAACATGAATGAATTAACTCAACTGCATGAACATCAACACAACAATCAGACTCAACCAAATGTACGACCAGAGAACCAAACAAATATGCAGTGACAAAGATTCCAGTTACAAAGGCATGTACAAATATGTACAACCAAACCTCAAATGCAAATACATCATGAAGCCAGAGAATCATACATATTTACAGTAAATACTAGTAGCATGAATTGAACAAGTTGAACAAAAATCAAGGTAGTAGAACAAGTTCCAACTTAACAAATCAAGTTTCAAAAATCCAGTGGTGCAGTTCGAACAAAAATCAAGGTAGCAGTTTGAATGAAGTCATCAAGTAAAAGCCAAAAAAAATTGAACTTGCAGAATAAACATGAATTAAGATGGCAAAAATTATCTCAAAATTCAAAGGGCCGACGTCAAAGGAATAATGAACGGAACCAAAATTCAAATCATATCCAACCGAGTATGAAATGAACAAGTCAAAAATAAATCACATTGTTCAAGTAATAATCGTATGGCCGAGCAAAATTAATAGACGAATTCAAATGAAATATACGATCAAAAATTAAAGGGTTCGAACCTTATAAATTTCCCACATCATCATCGGCAAATTCGTGTGATTCGAGTTCAAGCAAAACAAGAGCAAGATACAAATTCAATCACAAATCAATAACTCGAATCGAGTTCGAATACAAGCAACTACAACAGAGAAAACATACGGCAAAAATCACAAACCAAATTCATAGTGTCGAACTCAATCCTGAAAGCAACCGCGAGTCAAATCAAAGAAGAATTGAAGCCAATTGTGGAATGACCAGCAATTGATTTGAATTTTTAATCGGCACTTCAAATTTCACAAAGCCCTAATTATTAAAGAAAAACAAAAAAGAACGGCCATGAGCAAACATAGAAAAGGGGGAAGAAGTTTTTATTTTTTATTAGTGGGTCGGTTGCTTATTATAACTGTTTTAGGCTTAAATTAGAAAATAGGGTTTTGTTTTAGTTTTATTTTCAGTTGTAGTTTTCTTTTCTTTTTAAACCATGTAACTTTCTAGTCATGTGACTAGGTTATGAACTACGGTGGTGTAGTACGAGAATTTGCAACTCAGTGGCTGAGTTGTGGCAGGGCTTTGAGCGTAGAGTTAGGATAGTCAAGTAGCGGGTGTCGCAATTTTACGTGTGTAAGCGTCTGACTACTTAATTTCTAGTAGAAACCTTGGGGGCAGCACGTAGGCAGGTTATTGCCGAAGCTGGGTAAATCTGTGTTGTACTATTTCTTCTTTTATTATTCTGCTATTATTTGTGCTGCAATTATTATATATATTTCCGCATTAATTTTTATAATTATTATTATCAACCTATTCACCCCCTCTAAGGTGAAATCGATCCTACAAGTGGTGTCAGAGCTAGGAACAAAAACCAATTTTTGTTTTAAAATTTTGATTTTTTAATGGCTTCTTTTAATAATGCTTTTGCTGAGGGTCAGTCCATAGTTAGACCACCCATGTTCAATGGTGAATATGCATATTGGGAAAATAGAATGAAAATTTTTCTGAAAACCATAGATGCATGGAATATTGTTGAGACGGGATATAGGACACCAACAATAATGGTAGATAATCAAAAAGTTGAAAAATATATGGATCAATGGACAAATCTTTAAAATAAATTGCAAAATGCTAATGCTAAAGCTATGAATTCTATTATTTGTTCATTAGATCAAATTGAATTTAATCGTGTCTCACATTATCTAACTGCGTAGGAAATTTGGCACACGCTTGAAGTGACTCACGAAGGAACCTCGCAAGTCAAAGAATCTCACCTTGACATGCTTAGTAGCGAATACGAGAATTTCACAACGGCCAAGGATGAAAATGTCAAAGATAAGTATGGGCGACTTTCTAATCTCGTATACAAATCAAAAGCTCTCGGAAAACCATACACAGAATTGGAAATAGTCCGAAAAATCCTCAAAGTCCTTCCACGAAATTTTGAAGCGAAAGTTACTGCCATTCAAGAATCAAAGGATTTGAAACAAGTTAAAGTTGAAGAACTCAATGGAAATCACACCACTTATGAGCTAGAAATGAAATTCAAGGAAGAACGTGAAGGAGGTGATACTCAAAAGAATTCAATAGCTCTCAAAGGAACAACTGAAAGTGAAGATGATGATGATGATGGTGCAGCAGAACACGCGCTGATAATAAAGAAATTCAAAAGGTGGAATCACAAGTATGGAAATCCAGCTCTAAATCAACAACTAAAAAGCAGAATAGTCAAAGTTTTAGACAACTCAGAAGAGCAGGAGATCTTCTGCCACAACTGCAATAAGCCCGCTCATATCAAGCCAAATTGTTCTCAGAATCGACTCGGCCAAGGAAAGAAACCGAAAAGGAGAAAGTTTTGCTACTACTTGGGATGAAACTGATGAAGCTGATAAAAGTACTGGCAGTGGGAGTGAAAAAGAAAATTTGTGTCTTCAAGGAGAAACAACTGACAGTGATGATGACGAGCCAAGCGAGGTATCAAAACCTACTCATTCGGAATTACTTATAAATTTTCATGAGGTAAATGGCTTTTTTGGACGACTTAGGGAGAAGTACGCTAAAATTGAATCACAAAGAGATAGTTTAATAGAACTAAATAAATAGCTTGATCAATTGGTTAAAAACTATCGAAATAAGAGCCCTAAGTGTGATAAGTGTCCATCACTTGAAGAAGAAATTAAAAAATTAGAAATTAAAATTAAATCACTTGAAAATGAAATTCTGATTTTGAAAGAAAGCGAAAATACTAGAAGAGAAAATTCTATTAAAAAGTGCACTCTGTTGTTGAATGAAAATGAATCTCTCAAAACACAAGTCCAACAATTATCTACAACTTTAGGGAAATTCTCCAAAGGAGAAAAATCACTAAATAGGTTATTAGGGAAACAAACTGTTAATTCTATTAGACAAGGACTTGGATATACTCAATCTGAACGAGCTAGAAGAAAAATTAATCAAGTCAATTCCAAGTTCACGATTTGTGAAAAAAATTGGACACAATCACAATAATTGCTGGTATAGACCCAAACACGTGAAAACCATATCAATTTGGGTTCCAAAAGGCACGAGTATAAAATCCGTTAAAGTCAAACAAATCGTGGTGCCGAAAGGAAAAAATGTAGATTGTCTTGTGTCTACACAAACATATTTTTCAAAATCATCTGTCACTAACAATCATGGACTTATAAAAACAAATAGGTCAAAAATATCTTCTCTCGTGTAGGTGTGGTCGCAGGCTAAGGAACAACAAGAGTGATACCTGGATTATGGTTGTTCTAGACACACGACGGGCGACAAATCAAAGTTCCTTAGCCTAGTACAATGATGGCAGAGTCACAATGGGCAACAACGAATAATTATCGAAAAAGGTAAAATAGGTAACGGTACATTTATCTTGAACGATATGTTGATAATTTGCACCATAATCTGATTCAAATCAGCTAGTTGTACGATAAGAAAATGAATGTTGATTTTGTAATCCAATTTGTTCAAAATTGTTCACCAGTCATCTTTTTTCGTGCCAAGAATACTGTAAGCACCTCTAGAGTTCTTGAACTAGTTCATGTAAATTTGTTTGGACTAACGATATTGCAAATTTAGGTGGTAAGAGATGTTGTTTTGTATTGGTTGATGATTACTCTAGATACACGTGGGTATATTTGTTTATCTTACTGCTTCTAGATCTGACACTATGTTCACTAGTTGTTTATGTGCACGTTTTCAATCAAATCCTTAAGGAATCACATTTAAAAGTTGTAAAAGGATTAGAAGATATTTTTTGCACACATCACGGTTTGGTCTATGGTATCCTTCTTATAACTTTGAGTCAAAGGGGAATTCAGATGGAGATTACACTAGTAGTCTAGTTGATAGAAATATTACTAGTGGAAAGTGTTTTATGTTGAGACATTCATTAGTTGCATCACATTTCCAAATAAAATATCTGCATAATTTTCATTTTAATTGATTTTCAATTGCTAACATTTTTTTTATAAAACCCCTTTCATAAAATAGTTTTTGTTGACTTCTTTTCAGATTAGACATTCTAGAAATTTGATTTTATATTTATTTTTGGATTTGATCTTAAATGAATACATTAACTAATCTAACTCCCTACTGATTATCGAAAAGAAAAGTAGCTACTGAAAAATGTGATGAGTGTTGATATTAATTATATATTATTGCTTGAGACAGTATATGTAGTAAATTTCTTTAAAAATTTAAATAGAATTTGTAATAACTTTGATTGGTGAAAATTCCATGACCATCTCTATTTCTATCATATTTCTAATGACCATCACTCATTAAAAGCCAATATAGTATGTCAAAATGTGGTATTTTAAAACGGGATTGTTTTTTAAAATTAATAAAATTATCCAAAGTATTCACTCTCATTTAAATGTCCTCACGGTTATGCATGGGTGAATTACTTGGAATTTTTTATTATGTGCTTTCATGCTCATTTAAAAGTCCTCACGGTTATGCATGTATAAAACACATATTAAAACTGATTATTAAATAGACAAGTTGATTCTAATCCCATTTAAAAGTCCAACGGTTATGCGTGGTTAGAAGATACTTGAAATTCACTTTTTTTTAAATTGGGAATACTAATAATCTCATTTAAAAGTCCTAACGGTTATGCATGGTTAGTAAGTATTCAAATTCCTATCATAAATGTACCACAAATAGACACAATTATATGGTTTTATATACCGACATCACCCCTATCAGTCCAAAGTGGAATATTCGCCTAACAGAGTATTTATGATTTTTGTTTGATTTTTTATTGAAATTTAATATTTATACTGGATTAGGTACTAATGTTGTATCAATATCTATCACTTTATCTCTATTTTTCTAACCCTATTACTCTTTTGTTGATAACAAAAGGGGGAGAGAGAAGTTAAGATTTTGGCAAATAAGTCAAGTCTTATTTTTTATTTGCATATTCCCATCTAGGTTCATTTGCATATTTATTATTTATTTTCATGCATATGTGAAAGGGGAGCTTTGTTGTAGGGGGAGCATTCAAATAGAGGGAGCAAATGAAACTCATCAAAATCAAATACATTTAATAGAGTCAAAATCTTAATATATGTTTATTATCATCAAAAGGAGGAGATTGTAGAATACAATAGCCTAAAATTTTTGTTTGATGGTAATAAACATGTATATATATTTGTTTAAATGTATTTGTTATTGTACTATTTTATTTTTCACATAATTAAATAAATATTTGTTGAATAAAATAAATAACACGGAATTTATATTCAAACAAATATTTTATTCAAACAAATATTTTATTACAAACTCGGATAGTACAAAATTTAGCTCTTACTACATTTACACAATTTTAATTACAACACATTTTTTCACTTTACAATTTAAACCTCACTACATAGCCACTCAACACTCATATTTTTATCTTCAACTCTATTCTAGCCTGAATCCAGCATCTGAACTATCTGCAAAATAAACACTAACGCAGTAAAATTGAAAAAGAAATATTTTGCAGTGTATGATAAAATGTGTATTTGAAACTTTTATGTGCCTCAGTTATTTGGGTTGTTTGTCATCATTTATTTTGAATTCATCTTACACGAACAGCTTGTGACATGCACAGTGTATCACCGTACATGCATAAGGCCTTGCACACCGATATATACTTGCTTGATAAAATTGTAGGGACAGGTGAGCACAAGGTCAAACCCAACCAAATGGTTGATTCAACTCAGGTGCAAAACAACATACAACATTTCAAATATACACATGGTCAGTCCAGAATCAAGTCTGACCACATTCATATGACTACATAAACAAGAAGACCAGACCCCAAGTACAATGCAGACTCAAGTCCAAAACTAAGAAACATGAAGTCCCAAATCAAAATCAACATGAATACAACCTTCCATATGAACACAATGACTAATATAGACCATAACAAAAATGCACATGAAATAGATGCTGTTAACTCATATTTTAGTGCCGACCTAAAACTCTACGACCTATAACTAGCGACTTAACAAGCTGCGACCTAATGACCTAAGAGATCTAACGACTTAAAGAAGTTAGCGACCTAAAAGACTCTTCGACCTAAGGAAGTCTACGACCTAAAAGACTCTTCGACCTAAGGAAGTCTGAGACCTAAAAGACTCTTCGACCTAAGGAAGTCTGCGACCTAAGAGTCCACGACCTAAGAGACTCTTCGACCTAAGGAAGTCTGCGACCTAAGAGACTCTTCGACCTAAGGAAGTATGCGACCTAAGAGTTCACGACCTAAGAGACTCTTCGACCTAAGGAAGTCTGCGACCTAAGACTTCACGACCTAGTGGCTCCAGACTTCACGACCTAAGAGTCCACGACCTAAAGCTTGATGACCTAAAGTTGTTTACGACCTAACTCCTGAAGCGGCTCAGCGACTTACGACTTAAGAGGCTAACGACTCAAGGAGTTAACAACCTAACGAGCTAAAAGCAAAGAAAAGGGGCACGACCTACCTTAGGTCGCTTACGACCTATCTCTTGTTCAGATAAGACAGAGTACAACTTCAGCAGCTTAACTTTTTAAGTTGTGAGTGGACTACGACCTAGCTTAAGAGGCTCAGCGACTTACGACTTAAGAGGCTAACGACTCAAGGAGTTAACAACCTAAGGAGCTAAAAGCAAAGAAAAGGGGCACGACCTACCTTAGGTCGCTTACGACCTATCTCTTGTTCAGATAAGACAGAGTACAACTTCAGCAGCTTAACTTTTTAAGTTGTGAGTGGACTACGACCTAGCTTAGGTCGCTCGCGACCTACGACTTAACTTAGGTCGTACACGACCTAAGACTTGGCAAAAACTCCGTCTAGAATCACTCCTATAAATACCCCCCTAACTCCAACGGCAAAAGGACTTTTGGCCGATCATTTCCAGAATTCACAACTCATTCGACACTTGAAGATCTCCAGACATTCGAGACACTACAATAAGCTTCGGGAGGAATTTCATACATCCGACACGGATTCGTCAAGTTTCATCATCGAAGTTTAAGCTAGTGGTCGAGAGTGTTTTTTGTGATCAAATTGTATCGTATTTTGGAAGTGCATTGTATCATCTTGTAATCAGAATCAGCAATAAAGGAATTCAAAGTGGACGTAGGCTTGATCTCAAGCCGAACCACTATAAACTGCTGTCTTTTACCGCTTTTTCACTATTTTATTGCTTATTTCATGTTCCCGTCACACGGGTGGTGCTTTCACAACTCTATTACACACACCGGGTGTTAGCGTTCAATTTTTAGCGTTAACATTTTGGTGCTTTCATTGAGAGGTGAACTCAGGAAGATTTTCATCGTTGCTTTGCAAAAACTTGTGAAAAGAATCTCTCTAAAAAACCAGAAGTTTATTTGAAATAATGGCTCCTGGAAGGAGAGGTAGACCAGCCAGATCCAGAAATGTTCATGAAGGGATCTCCGCTTCACCAACAGCAGACCAAGCAACTCCCACCGTTGGAGTCATAAGGGCTGAATTAGATGACGTAGTTTCTGGATTATACCAACAAATTGAAGCTCAAAACGCTTTGATAATGGATAGATTAAATGCTCTGCTAGGGGCAAATCGTCAGCCAGAAAACCATCAAACGACCTTTCCTAAAATGCCACCTTTCCAAGCTGAAGGTTCAAGGCCGCAGCCGACTTCAGATGCCTGCCCAGCGATGCCTCCAAACAATGAGGAGTATCTATCAGGGATGGTTTGTCGAATCATGAAAGAAAGCATGCAGAGGGAAGAAAATGAGAGTGACTGGGGATTTGCACCAAGCAGAACTCCGTTTACCGAAAGGATCCTGAAAGCAGAATTCCCAAGGAAATTTGTACCTCCAACTATCCCGGCCTATAATGGGACAAGTGACCCTAATCATTTCCTATACAAGTACGACTGGCATATGACCGGTGCTAGAGCGTCAGATGGGATTAAGTGCCGGTACTTTCCAGTGTACTTGGAAGGGGTGGCTCTACTTTGGTTCATAAAGCTTCTAGTTCGGTCTGTAGATCAATTCTCCGACTTAACGTGAAAGTTCAAAGAACAGTTCAAATTGTATGCTTCAAAAGCTAAGGATATAATGTCACTGTCTAATCTTGAACAAGCTTCCGGAGAATCAATCAAATCTTTCGTGAGCCGTTTCAATATAGCTCTAGCCGAAGTGGATAATGCAGAGCCGCGTATGATCCTGACTTACTTGATGCGAGCCGTCGATAAATCAAGTGAATTTGGAAAATGGCTAAAGATGAAAGAACCGAACTCGCTTGAAATTTTTTATAAAAAGGCCGATGAATTCATGCGTCTAGAAAACCTTTCCGCACCAGCAAAGGTAGTGATAGCTAAGGACAACAATAATGATCTTGCTTCTAACAAGAGAGATTCTGGGAATCAGAAAAGGGAAAATGACGGAGGAAAGAACCAGGGGAATGAGAAAAAACTCCGCCGCTTTAATCCTTCAGATTTGACTCCTTTAACTGACACACCGGAAAATATCTTTTTTGCAACGAAAGATGTTGTCAATTATCCTAAGCCACCTGAGATGAAAAGAGGTGTAGTGCGTAATGGGAAATTCTGTCGATTTCACAATCAACCTGGCCATGACACTGACCAATGTCGCCAGTTAAAAAGTGTGATTGAAGAATTGCTGAAACAGGGTAAACTTCAACAATATGTGAAGAAAAGCGGAGTCGATCCAACCTCGTCCATTCAGGGGCACCAACATCCTACCCTTCAATCCGGCTCTCGCGACAACACAGCAGTGCAAGAGTCCGAACAACTTATCATTAATGTTGTCATAGGGGGTCCATACCCAGCAAGCGGAAGTTGGGAAAACTGCTAATTACCTACAAAATTGCGGCTGGGGCATCTTTCACTCTCTCTGGCATATGAATTCAAAACTACGAATCCAGTAGAAATTGAAATCCAATCCGGAGATTCTGGAGCTACAATTACTTGCATCCATGTTTTACTCAACAGCATTGCTTAAATTTGTAAAATGATGGTGGATGTATAACTTTTTTATTGTAGACCGTTGAGAAATCAGTGTGATTCAATAATAAAGAACTATAAATCTTGTGTTCCCTAATGCTATAAAATGCATGTCTTATTTCGATGTGCAAATATCTTTAAAATATTGCTAAAATGTCGATTTAATATTGCAGGCTATCAAAGCAAAGCTTACCTACTCCACACATCCCAAGACTCAGCGATTCCTACGAATCACTCAACAATGTTAAGCCACAAAAGAGGTGCTATTCACAAACCGTTAGTGATTCCACCAAAGCGGGCACCTTCCTGACGAGAAGGTTCTAGATTCTTGCTAACTAATCGCGATTGTTTGTTTAAACAAACATCCAGTAAAGTAGCTTGCGTCTGCCCCATGGATTCACTCGACGATAAAGTACACTCCTCTGGCAACAAGAAAACACCTTGCAAAAAAGAGTGGAACATGCACTTGGAATGGTAAAAAGGAATCGCTAAGAAGCAGATGGTGGAAGGACACAAGCAACAAAACTCTCTTTGAGGCACAACTCTTCGGAGAAGACCTCTTCAGGAGCAGAAAGACCTTTTCGGAGGCACATTTCATCGGAGTTGAAGTGTAAAAAGCTCCTCTTCGGAGGCCCACTTCACCAGAATTGAAATGCAAAAATTGCTTCTCTTCGGAGACCAAAAACTGCTTCTCTTCGAAGACCAAAAATTGATTCTCTTCGGAGACCAAAAACCGCTTCTCTTCGGAGACCAAAACCGCTTCTCTTCGGAGACCAAAACTGCTTCTCTTCGGAGACCAAAAATTGCTTCTCTTCGGAGACCAAAAACTGCTTCTCTTCGGAGACCAAAAATTGCTTCTCTTCGGAGACCAAAACTGCTTCTCTTCGGAGACCAAAAATTGCTTCTCTTCGAAGACCAAAACCGCTTCTCTTCGGAGACCAAAGTCGCTTCTCTTCGAAGACCAAAGTCGCTTCTCTTCGGAGACCAAAACTACTTCTCTTCGGGGAACAAAAGACCTCTTCGAGGGCACACTTCACCATGCTTGAAGTACCAAACAAAATCCCTCTTCGGGGGCACACTTCACCATGCTTGAAGTACCAAACGCAAGCCCTCTTCGGAGGCACGAAGTCCTTTTCGAAGGCACATTTCACTAAAATTGCTTCTCTTCGCAGACCACTAAGCCTTCTTCGGAAGCACTAAGACAAATAAAGCCTTTTAACAAGGCACATCCAAAAAACTTTGTTGATGGAACCACTAACGACTGCAGCTGAATACTTATGATTATTTGTACAAACAAATATGCAGTAAAACAGCCAATGACTGTCATGTGGTTCGATTCAACAATAGAATATAATTGTCTGACAAACAGATCAAAACATTCTTCAAAAGCTCACTTCACTGCGTAGGAAAATTCACTTTTTAACAAATAAAAGTGATCATCTCCGAAAGTTGAAGTGTTCTTTAGAAAGAAAGAGAAAGTAAAAATTTCTCCCACACAAAATGTATTCTATTAAAAGGAGAATAGTATTTCCTCAAATCGGAAGAATTATTCTCTAAAATAAGAATACAAGTCTTTTCAGAATATTGTAGTGAGCCGTGATACGGGGGCACATATAACTATAGTAATAGAAACAATGCTCAACCGTCATATCACGAGCTCACTGCGGTATCATATAAAGCTAATAAAGAATCATTTATTCTATATCACAATGAGAAATAAATGCATTCTCACATACACAAGAATTTGTACAAGTAAAAAGGATTATTGTATTCAATACTGTGAAAATTCTTTACATGTGCAGATCTCAAAAAAGCGGGGACCGATACCCGCACAATCTCCGGTCAATACGTACAGAAAGCAAAACAAGTAGAAAATCCAGCTTGTTATTCCTTCTTCCTGCCACCTTTGGGGCTCTTGCCCGGCCTGATGGTTAGTTTCGGGATCCGGCGTGGACGGATTGGAGAAGGAGGAGTAGTCGGATCTTCTTTTGCTTGGTCTTCTCCAGCAGAAGTGCTTTTCTTCCTCTTCCTTATTGCACGCTTCCCCTTCCTCTTCGAAGAAGACTGACTTCCCGGAGTGAGCAACGTGGAAAGCTTTGTGTCATCATCAAATGATTGCTCTGGAGTCTTCTCACTGTCCTCCGTCTCTTCCGCTTTCTGCTCTTGGGAAGCAGGTGGATCCTCTAAGCCTTGAAGGGTTGCTATATGTTCTTCCTGCGACCCTGGATGAGAAGCAGGAGTAACTTGAAGGGATGGAGGAGGAACAGCTGGAAGAGGAGGAGAGTGCACAATGCTTGGTGCTTCCGCTACAGAAGAAAAGAAGTTAAAATCAGTATTCTCCGAAAAAAGAGAAGATATTGGATCATCAGGACTTAAGTAACAATCGAGAAATTCATCAAACTCGGTTGAAGCAAACAAGTAGTCCGCTTGACTTGGTTCAACGTCAAAGTTACCTGGAGAAGTCGGCTTTACAAGATCAATCTCGAATTTTTGAGCCTCAATATCTTCCAAGGCCTCTTCCTCGGTAGGAGTGGTCACAATTTCTTTGTCAACTTTAGCAGGAGGCGAAGAGTGTGAACTGGAGCCAATAATATCGACATCAGCTAAAACCGAAGTATGAACAGGGGCAGTAGGAAGTATTTCTTGTTCGGAACGCTTCTCTCCCATCACTTCGGCTCGTGCTTGGGCAAGTTGCTCTTTTCCTTTAGCAAGAGCGGCACGGGACTTATCATTTAGATAAATGGCTTCAAGATCCGCTTCACCGTAACCAGCTCCTCCAAGCATGTCAATAATTACTTCTCACACTTCAGCCAAAGTAATTTCATACTTTGGCCCCAGAAAAGAAAGGCTTTCGTGCCCCAAAACACTGTGGACATAAAAGTCAAATAAAGTGGAGCTAACGTTGGCTTTGGTTGTTTCAAGAGATTGTTCGGCCACAGTTTTACCGACGATAGCCTCGTCATGCTCCTTTTCAACCCTTAACAATTGAGATTGCAGCTTTGTAATTTCCAAGTCTTAGGAGCTGACTTTCCCCCGAAGCTGAGCGGCGTCATCACGATATTTCCTAGTAACATGCTGCTCTGCTTCAACTTTCGCTTCAGCATCTCGCTGAGCAGCATGGGCATCTCGAACTTGTTTCTAAAGCATTTCTTCCTTTTGCGAATAAGAAGTGGAAGAAGTGGCAAGCTCATTCTTTAGTATTTCAACTTCAGCTTCAAGTTTCCCATAACCATCAGAAATGCTCTTCATTTCAGTATCATGCCGCTTGCAAACTTTATCCCATTCAGACTTATCGTTTTCCATGGTCAGCATGGCTTCGAGATTCGCGCGATTGATCCTTTGCAGCTCGTCAACAAGATTTTGCCATCCAGACATCCTTTCGATATCAAGTCTGACGGCATCAAGGTTATGCAGCATAGCCGGTTTATCAATCGGGACCAAGTCAAGGTCAAAGCGCACCCCCTTTAAGCACCATTGCGGGAACCGACTTTGAAGAGTTGGCGGACCCTGTCCAACTTGATATTAAGGCCTGTTGATGATTGTTTGAATGTCAGACTTCTCAAGAACAGGAGAATCATCAGGCAAGTCAGAAGGAATGGGAGCGTCAGGCTTTTCAGAAGCAACAGAAGAGTCAGTAAGCTTGGTTCGTTTACTTGGATCGCTGGCAACGTGACTTTTTCCTTTGTCATCATAAGATTTCCTCTTATGTGAATCGTCTTCTCTTCGGGATGAATCCCGGTGTTCATCTTCTCTTCTACGGCGCTCTTCATAGTCCCGCCTCTCACGAGCTTTCCTGGCGGCTCTTTCTTCGTCAGTTTCCTGGCGGGAAGGGAGGTAGCGTCTGTGGTCATAAGTGTCGCGCCCCCCATAGCGTCGGAAATCGTCATAATATGAACCACTACGCCCCATCGTAGAACCTGAAATTGAAGAAAAGACAAGTCTTAGAAATCTTCAAATTGAAGAAGCTAAGTGCGTATAAGTGCTAAGCATCCTAAGTGTGTGCAGCGTGCAAACTATGCGCATCAAACTACAAACCACTCTGTGGTGTGTGAATGGAGGCAGCTGGTGTAGAGGGTGTTGTAGTTTGTTGCAAAGAAGAAGTCGCTTCAATAACAGGAGAGATCGCTTTTAAAATGTCATCTTTAAAAAGCTCCTAAGAAGTTATCATTATATCGCTCAAGTTATCAAAAGTATCATCGCCGTGATGCCCAGCAGAACTCTCTTTTTCAACTTCCGCATCGGTCGTCTTTTCAGAAATTTGAAGATTTTCTTCCTCTTCAATAACGGGAGAAAGTGTTAACTTGCTGGACGACCCCACAACGTCAGTAGGAGTAGAACACTTCACCAGAGAAGTCTTAATGATGGTTTCTTTCAGTGTAAGTTCTTCGGCAGGGGCTGAGGCATCTAACGCCTTTCCTGGAGAATCAGGAACTTCATGAGGCTGAATAGAACGGGAAGAATGCAGAAGTTCGAACTGATGCAAAAGCTCATCTTTCAACAAAAACTTGGTGCTTCTTTCTTCAGCAGCCACAACATTCAAAGTTTCAAAGATTGATTTGAGGCTAGGATTTCTAAGTGGAGGAGGAAGTACTGCAAAAAGTAGAAAATGAAGTTAAGCATTTGATAATTCAAGTCTCGAGAGGCTCACGAGATGAACAGAGAAAGGCAATCTTTCTTTCAACTCTCCAAATGGCATAGAATCCTGGAGGACAGCGATTTAAAAAGAATTGACTTAGAAACCCATGAGCACTATCGGGCAGATCCAAAATCAACTTCCGGTTTCTTGCGCCCCTTACAAGCACAATCGAAGGGTGATCTTTGTTCTTCGAAAAAGTGCATAAATAGCAGGTTTCATCAAAGCTCGGAAGACGATTGAGGGTCCTCCTAAACAGAACACACAGCCCCATCAAGACGGCATAACCGTTAGGGTGTAGCTGAAAAGGCGAGATAGCTAATCGAAGAAAAAGTTCTCGGAGAAATTGGTTGAAGGTGGAATAGCTCCACTTAGGCACATCTGACGATTCACTGCGACAAAACCGAGAGGTGGCCTGTCAGCAGTGTCCTTTGCTCCAGGGAATATAGCATCTGATTTGGCAATACCGAACTGGATACATAGTTGTCTGAAAACTTTGTAGCTCAGAGTGGTCGGAGTTCTTTCTGGAGGATCGATCGGTGGGTTAGCAATCGGGAAAGCTTCTTCAGCTGGTCTAGAATCTTCTTGTTGAGATGTCATTCTACACAATCAACTGGATATTCAAATATGAAGGTGCACGTTTCCTAAAAGTGTGAAGTGTTGTGCAAAATTAAAACGATAACAAGCAAGTATAACTGAAATCAAGATAGTTGACATTTGTCGATTATAAAGTTTCGAGGCTTGTCATTTTAAGTCCAAATATAATGTTGTGTTGACGCAAACAAATCAGCTTAGGTTGATTATTTCAGCTTTGCTTTAATACTTCATTTGAATTTGTCGTTTCACAGCATTTCATTCACAAAATTCATTTAATTTAATTATTCTTTATCGACTAATCTCATATGATGTGGGCAGTCAATGGCAGTATATTTGTCCCGTTCTTCTGCAAATGTTGTGTTTAACAGGTTATTAACATTAGAGTTAAAGCAATCCGTAAAGAAGTGCAACATAGTTCAAGTTCAATCAAAATTCAAAGGCTAATCGAGCTCTGTCCAAATTTCACAAGTGCTAGGTCAAATTTCACAAGTGCTAGGTCGTCCAACGACCTAGCATAGGTTGGAACCTCCTTAAGTCGCACTGTACAAGTCAAAACAAGTCAAATGATTCACGGCGATGCAAATTTCTTTAAGTCCTAGGTCGCACACGACTTAGCATAGGTCGAAAACTACTTAGGTCGCAAAAGTTTGTTTGGCTTCATTTAGGTCGCTGGAATTCTTAAGTCGTAAGGCTTAGGTCGCCAAGAATCCCAACACGACCTAACTTTTAGGATTGTCCAGATCTGATAGGTCGCTGACTTCCTCTCCATGCAACAACTTACTAGACCCGATAACCTGATATCACCATTACAAAAGAATCTGTCATCCTTTTCGTTTCATCTCCACATACCACCAAATCGCCCAACAAATCGATTACAAACCCATCTGATCCATTATGAAAATTACCGTGCGTTCATGAATTACCACAACGCATTAAACGACGATCAAAAGTCGATCGAACTAACCATTCAAGATGAAGCATGACACATGAAATTAGACTTGGGACGGAAAACGTGGATTCATGATCGAGCGGCGATTATGGTGGAGTAGAGATTGGATCCACTTACGTAGTATGCTGGTAGAAATGGATCGACGATTAACTGGATTGAATTCGTTTTCGAAAGATTGAAAATTCGTCAATGGCAGTAGAAGTTTGGAGCAGTAAGGTGGGGAGGAAGGAGCGACCTGACTAATTTATATGAGGCTGAGAGAGGAAGGCGAACAGGCGTACGAGTTAGCACGAGTTTTAGGTCGTTCACGACCTAGCAAAGTTAAGTCGAAGCACACGACCTATGACATAGGCATGCACTTCGAGGGGAAAATGTTAACTCATATTTTAGTGCCGACCTAAAACTCTGCGACCAATAACTCCGCGACTTAACAAGCTGCGACCTAAAGACCTAACGACCTAAGAGATCTAACGACTTAAAGAAGTTAGCGACCTAAAAGACTCTTCGACCTAAGGAAGTCTGTGACCTAAAAGACTCTTCGACCTAAGAGTCCACGACCTAAGAGACTCTTTGACCTAAGGAAGTCTACGACCTAAGAGACTCTTCGACCTAAGGAAGTCTGCGACCTAAGAGTTCACGACCTAAGAGACTCTTCGACCTAAGGAAGTCTGCGACCTAAGACTTCACGACCTAGTGGCTCCAGACTTCACGACCTAAAGTTGTTTACGACTAACTCCTGAAGCAGCTTAGCGACTTACGACTTAAGAGGCTAACGACTTAAGGACTTAACAACCTAACGAGCTAAAAGCAAAGAAAAGGGGCACGACCTACCTTAGGTCGCTTACGACCTATCTCTTGTTCAGATAAGACCGAGTACAACTTCAGCAGCCTAACTTTTTAAGTTGCGAGTGGACTACGACCTAGCTTAGGTCGCTCGCGACCTACGACTTAACTTAGGTCGTACACGACCTAAGACTTGGCAAAAACTCCATCCAGAATCACTCCTATAAATACCCCCCTAACTCCAGGGGCAAAAGGACTTTTGGCCGATCATTTCCTGAATCACCGTTACTCTGTAGAATTCACAACTCATTCGACACTTGAAGATCTCCAGACATTCGAGACACTACAACAAGCTTGGGGAGGAATTTCATACATCCGACACGGATTCGTCAAGTTTCATCATCGAAGTTTGAGCTAGTGGTCGAGAGTGTTTTTTGTGATCAAATTGTATCGTATTTTGGAAGTGCATTGTATCATCTTGTAATCAGAATCAGCAATAAAGGAATTCAAAGTGGACGTAGGCTTGATCTCAAGCCGAACCACTATAAACTGCTATCTTTTACCGCTTTTTCACTATTTTACTGCTTATTTCTTGTTCTCGTCACATGGGTGGTGCTTTCACAACTCTATTACACACACCGGGTGTTAGCGTTCAATTTTTAGCGTTAGCAGATGCCACAACTCATGTACATATTCAAGTGGTACAAACTGTTCAGAGACAAGCAGTGGTCGACTCAAAGGATCAAGAAGATTCACATGAATACAAATGTACACTTGAAGAATCAAATGCAACAACAAGTTCATAAATAACTGAAAACAAGTGAATGGCAACCAAACAAGGTCAACAGCATCCAGACTCAAAGCAACCAGCACAATGCAAACCATGGAACAAAAAGAACACATGACTCAAGAATACAAAACTCAACAAACTTCAACATGCACTGACAACACTACAACAAGCCTCGACCAAACAACATTCAAGCACTCAGTCTCAAGAAGCTTAGTTTCACCAATGCACACATGAGAACACAAAAAGCAATGGCATATACAAGAATCAGACTGCAAAAAGTTTCAGAGCACCATCAATGATGCAACCAAACAAGTGATCAAGTAACAGTAATGCAACAAGCTTAGTTTCAACATTGCAATCAGTTCAATAATACAACATGAAGACTCTACATGATTCAAAGTCAAATCAAACTGCAACAACACATGGAACCAACCAGACTAGAGGCTCTGAGTAAAATGACATGGCGAACTCAATATTTCGACAGACCACATGACAATGGCAAACTACAGACATGATTCAAGACCATAAGATCAATATGAATGCAAATCCAACTACATGAAGACATGAACAAAACCATGAACACTTGAACCAGACTCCAAGAAGATCACAACAGAGCAGTGATAGCATACAAGTGAAGTGTCAACCAAAACATAAATGCTCACATATGAAGACTGCAAGAACCAGATCAGTCAAAAGTGGAGACTTATATATGAATGACCATAAATTGATACAAGTGCAATCAAGTCAATCACACACAAATATACATACATATATGTATGTATATATATGTATGGAGACAATCAACCAAAGCAGTATAACATGAATGAATTAACTCAACTACATGAACATCAACACAGCAATCAAACTCAACCAAATGTACGACCCGAGAACCAAACAAATATGCAGTGACAAAGATTCCAGTTACAAAGGCATGTACAAATATGTACAACCAAACCTCAAATGCAAATATATCATGAAGCCAGAGAACCATACATATTTACAGTAAATACTAGTAGCATGAATTGAACAAGTTGAACAAAAATCAAGGTAGTAGAACAAGTTCGAACTTAACAAATCAAGTTACGAAAATACAGTGGTGCAGTTCGAACAAAAATCAAGGTAGTAGTTTGAATGAAGTCATCAAGTCAAAGCCAGAAAAGAATTGAACTTGCAGAAGAAACACGAATTAAAATGGCAAAAATTATCTCAAAATTCAAAGGGCCGAAGTCAAAGGAGTAATCAACGGAACCAAAATTCAAATCATATCCAACCGAGTATGAAATGAACAAGTCAAAAATAAATCACATCGTTCAAGTAATAATCGTATGGCCGAGCAAAATTAATAGACGAATTCAAATGAAATATACGAACGAAAATTAAGGGGTTCAAACCCTATAAATTTCCACATCATCATCGGCAAATTCGTGTGATTCGAGTTCAAGCAAAACCAGAGCAAGATACAAATTCAATCACAAATCATTAACTCGAATCGAGTTCGAATACAAGCAACTGCAACAGAGAAAATATACGGCAAAAATCACATACCAAATTCACAATGTCAAACTCAATCCTGAAAGAGACCGCGAGTCAAATTGAAGAAACATTGAAGCCAATTATGGAACGACCAGCAATTGATTTGAATTTTTAATCGGCGCTTCAAATTTCACAAAGCCCTAATTATTGAAGAAAAACAACGAAAGAACGGCCACGAGCAAACATAGAAAAGGAGGAAGAAGTTTTATTTTTTATTAGTGGGCCGGTTGCTTATTATAACTTTTTTGGGCTTAAATTAGAAAATAGGGTTTAGTTTTAGTTTTATTTTCAGTTGTAATTTTCTTTTCTTTTTAAACCGTGTAACTTTCTAGTCGTGTGACTAGGTTACGAACTACGGTGGTGTAGTTCGAGAATTCGCAACTCAGTGGCTGAGTTGTGACATGGTTTTGAGCGTAGAGTTAGGTTAGTCAAGTAGCAGGCATCGCAAGTGTACGTGTGTAAGCGTCTGACTACTTAATTTCTAGTAGAAACCATGGGGGCAGCACGTAGGTAGGTTATTGCCGAAGCTGGGTAAATCTGCGTTGTTCTATTTCTGCTTTTTTTATTCTGCTATTATCTATGCTGCAATTTTTATATTTCCGCATTAATTTTTATTATTATTATTATTACCATATTCACCCCCCCCCCTCTAGGGGGAAATCGATCCTACACTTTGGACAATTATAAATTTATGACATATGAAATCAGATAGAATTTAATTACATCATTTTAAATAATAACGTCGTTTAAATTCATATATATTAATTATTGAAGTATATTTTGCCAAATAAATTATTGTTGAGTTAAATTGGATTGAATATGATAATTAGACATTTGTTTAAGCGGAATAAAACACCGTTTCGCTAATTAAATTAATTTGGCAATTAATTAGCAAAATAAACCCATGTTCTACCATTTATGGATTTGGACATTTGAATTAATACCGTCAATTGATATTCCACCTTGAATATGTGATATAATAATTAAAGATGGTTAAGTGTTGGATTTAGTTATATAGTCTAGAATTATGTAAATATCTGTTATTGGCTTGAAAAGTTAATTGAATAATATGGTAGCCTGTTAAATACCATAGTGGTCGTTAAGCCTCCTTCGAATCTGAAAAGCTAATTATTGATTTGGAAGTTATTTTAAGACAATTATTATAAGTTAATTAAGATTTAAAAAGTAATTAGTATGTATTAATAATGGTTAAAGATAATTAATAATTGTTTTAATAATAATTTTAAAGTTAATTATTTTATTAATATTATTCTTTAAAAGTCATTTAAGAATATTTAATTATTGTTTTAAAGTTATTTAATTATTATTTAAAAGGTTTTAAATTATATTTTTATTTAAGCTATTTAATGGGGTTAAGTTAATTAATTATTTTATTAAAGATATTTTAAAGTTATTGTTTGAATAAGGTTTTAAGTTAACTAAATGAAGAAGGTTTAATGTAATGACTTGGTTGTTTAAAACTGTTCTAAATAAACGATTGTTTATCAAAGTAACTTTATTAAATAAAGTTTTATTAAAAAAGTGATGTTATATAAAAAGAATTTATAGAAGAAGTTTTATAAATTGGAAAGAGAACTTGGAAATTTATAAAAAGGATTTATAAAAAAAGTTTTATAAATTGGAAAGAGAACTTGGAAATTGAAAAGAGTTTATAATGATTTGGATATTATAAAATGAGTTTGGTTTTGAATGGTTTAGAAAAGAGAGTTATAAATGGTTTAATAATCTGAAGTTAAGTTTTACCAATAGTTTGAGATTTATAAAAGAATATTTTTCTAATTTAACTAGGAAGTTTATAAAGAAACTTTATAAATAAATTTGAAGATATTTATGAAGTAAAAAGATATTTTGAAAGAAGTGGTAGATTTTCATAGAGTAATTCGAGGGGCAGAGACTGCCTACAGTTTTTATGTTTTCGCTGGGATAGCGATGTACTATTGTGCAACTAATCTATAATTGATTTCATGGCGTAATTCAAGAGGCGGAGATTGCCTGCAGTTAAGTTTGGATTTCTCTGGGATAAAGGCGTAACCATCGAGCTGCGATCCATGGTCAATATCCAAGGGTACTTTCCATATTTATTTTAAAAAGTTTTTAAATATTTTTGGAAGAAATGGTTTGTGAATATACTTATTCCGGTAAGATAAATATATCACGGTTTTTGATAAAGAGATTAAATTTATTGAAATTAAATTAAATGAGGCTTAGTGATTTCAGTCGGAAATGTAATCTTTATTTTGAATGTTTGTTCATTTGGTAGTTAAATAGCCGACTATCAAATCTTGGCCTAAATATGTAATCCTTCTTAATTTTTGTGGTACGGGAATATTCACTACTTAACACCAAAGTATTTTAACTCTGGAAATATCTAGGAGAAAAACGGGAATTATATGGTACAGTTACCATCGGTGGTGCTATACTATACGTATAAACTTGTTTCATTCTTCTAGGACAAATGATAAGGAGACCCATCCACTTAAACGGTTAGTGGGTGATCCCCGCTCTTATGTATTGTCTGATTATTTCCTAAAGAACTGGTATGGTGCATTCCGGATGTAACAACCCTGGTTTTGGTGATTACCTACAAATATTAAATTATAACGGTGTTTATAATTTAATATTGAGAATTAAAAATAAATTGGAGATTTAAATTGTTTGTTTGAAATATACAGTTGATTTTGGAAAATAAAATGTGAAAATAAAGTTTTGGAACTTTATTTTGTTTATTTGTGATAAAAATGAATGAAATATGATTTTATTTAGTGTAAATGCAATAATTCTTGTAATTATTGCCAAATGCTTCTTTTAATAATTTTTAAAGGAAGTATTTGTTTAAAAATGTGTTTATTATAAATAAAAAGGTGGAATTTGATTTAAAAATAAGTTTTGGTTATAAAATTGAGTTTAAAATGGTTTGTTATATTTTATTTCATAATAAAATGATTTTTATTCAATTTTTGGTGTTAAAAATGGAGTTTTATGTGAATATTGGTGAATAGTGGCTAATTATTTAAAAATGAGAGTTTTTAATAATAAAAATATTTTTATATCCAAAAATTATCTTTTTATATGTTGCATGATATTTTTATTTAACAAGAAGGTATGTTTACATAATTTTATTTTGTTAAAACTTGTGTAAAAGTGTTGTTTTATTTAATTACATAGGTATATATTTGTTTAAGTGATAATTTGATTACATAAGCTAATTAATTTTCTTTGGTTTGGGTCTTGGCCCATTAACAAAACATAGCCTAAACTAAGAAAGTGAGAAAAGTTTCTCACTGTACGTTCATTCTTCTTCTCCTGTAACCAAAATTCAGAAAGAAAGAAAAAGAAAACAAACTTTACCATTTTCTCAATCTAAAGCCAAAATCTCATTTTCCCTTCAATTAATTATTGTGATTAATCAAAATAAAAGAGAGTTCAACAGGTAATCTAATCCAAAATTGAATCTTTTCATCAAAAATGAATTTGAGAAATTGGGTTCTTTGTTAACTATAGTTTTCTTCTTTGCATGTTTCTCTTTTGCTCATTTACAGGTTCTTGAAGCCAAATTTCACACAAAGCTCTCAACTTTCAGCTGAAATCCGGGTTTTTAATCTTCATTTGCAAGGTGAGTGCCAAAACTCACAAATCTAGTTGAAGCAAACCTTCAAAAAGCCAAATCTGAGCAAAAATATAGTTTCTGTAAATTTTCTTGTAGTTATTTTGTTTCTGTGCAAACTGGGTTTGGGTGCTATTTTGCATGACCATATCTTCTTATTCCTATGTCGAAATTCGATGATTCATTTTTTAATTTGAAAGTTGAAGTTTTCTATAATGTGCATAACAATTTTCAGTTCAATCTGAGATCGTTTGGTCCTCTGTTTTGTGCCTAAAAGTTGAACCCGAGATGGTTTTCAGGCCTGTACATATTTCCGTTTTTTGAGCTGTTGCAAACATGGCCCGAGTCCATGTTTGAGACAGCGTATCTCTTCTATTTCCTATTGGAATTCATTGATTCTTTTTTTGTTTGAAAGTTAAAGTTTTATACTATGCTCATACCAAATTTGAGTTCAATCTGAGCTCGTTCAGTTCTCTGCTTCATGCCTGTAAGTTGAACCCGAGATGGTTTTCAGGCATGTACACGATATCTGAGCCACTGCAAACATGGCCTGAGTCCATGTTTGAGATAGCGTATCTTTTTAATTTCCCATCGGAATTCATTGATTCATTTTTTATTTGAAATTTGAAGTTTTCTACTATGTACGTACCAATTTCCAATTCAATCAGAGATCATTTGGTCACCTGTCTCATGTCTGTAAGTTGAACCCGAGAGGGTTTTCAGACCTGGGCAGAATTCAACATGGCCCGAGTCCATGTTTGAAATTTCGTATCTTTACCAATTCATGTCAGAATTCAGTAAATCTTTTTCCAGTTCATAGTTAAAGTGTTCTCCTTTGTGTGTATCAAATTTTTAACCATTACAAGGTCATTAAGCCATTCAAATTGTGTCTGAAAGTTGAACTCGGAGAAGATTTCAGACCTGAGTATTGTTTTTGCCTGTGCACTTTTTTTGTTCTGCCTTGTTTTCCCGTTCGATTTCCCACTTCTGCATCTTGTATTTGTGACATTTCTGAACTGTTTTGAAGGCTATGAAGCCTATCAATAGGCAAGCCAATATTTTAGTGAATTTGTGATTCAAAATGAATCGATTTAGAGATGTTTACGAATGTCGGTTTTCGATATTTTTCGATGTTTTTTCTTTGATTTCGAGCACGGGTTTTTCTAAATAATTTTGAAATAATTTTTGAAATAACTTGGCTTTAGTAATAATTATTATATAATATTTTTAAATTAGTTTCAAGCTATAAAATTTATATATTCTGTATAATAAGGGAATTTTCAAAGATTGTTTTCAAAAACGATTTCGAAAAATTGTTTTTAAAGCTTGTTTTCTCAAATAAATTATTTTATAGATAAAATGCATGTTTTGGCACTATTCAAGCGTATGAGAAGGAGAATTAAACGATTGGGTAAAACACGTGGTATGGGACACGTGCATTTATCTTTTCGGTTAATTCCTGACTTGTCTGTTTAATCGTTTTGACCTTCGGGTCGTATTTGCCGATGAGATGAGGCAAGTATTTTTTATTGATTTCTAGCATGGCATTGGCTAGCAGTTAGTAAATTGATTAGTGAGAATGTGTAGTATGGGATGCACATTAGCACTTTTCGGGTTCCTATCTGAGAGTTTGTGACACATTTGTCTAAGAGACGTATTTGTCCTTTGGGATGTTGTCCTTCGGGGTGTTTGTCTAAGGGACTTATTTGTCCTTGGGATGTTGTCCTTTAGGACGTTTGTCCATTTGAGACTTGGCGCCTTATTTTGAGAAAACGGTACTTGGCAGGCTTCGACCATTTGTGAGCATGGGTTATCTTTTGAGATGATTTCATTGATTTCTTTGTGATTTTCCAAGTGTATCGCCTTTTTACATACTTGGCCATTCGAGACATTATATATGGCGATTACAGTTTTGGAAACTTGAACTCCTTATCAAGTTCTATATTTGAGATTTTGAGTTTGCCAACACTTGGCGTTTATTTGAGATTTATACTCTTCTTTTTGGAGATATATGAGATTGCCATTTTTGGCGTATTTTATGTTTGAGACTTCTCTATTATGAGAATATATTTGGGTTTGCCATTTTGGCGAGTTTGAGTTTTGAGATTTCTCTTATTTAGGAGTTATGGTTTCTCTAAACCATTATAGTTGTTTTGGGTTATGTCGATGATATGAGGCATGTTTATACTTTTGTTGTTTTAATGTTGAGTTATCTCTTTCGATATTATACATGCTAGTGATACTACTTCACTTGAAGTAATGACATGTACTTACTTATGCTATTATTTCTTCTCATTTGAGAAGAATGATCACCCTTTACCTTATGCTTCATATTATCACTTATCTTACTAAACTGATTGTTTTAGCTAGACTGACCCATGTATTTTATACTCGGGTCAGACCGAGTTGTATAAGGTTAGATACATGCTTTTGGACTTAGCTTCGCTTTGATGCTTCCGCTTGGATATCTGTTTATCACCTTTTGTTGTTGTTGTCCTTTTGGTTTGACTCTGATATGTATATTTTTGACTCGTTGTATATAGTGTGGTCTTCGAACCACTTATGGTGTATCATTTTGTATCGTATTGTGATGTATCTGTACATGTGTGTGTATATATATATATATGTTTATTTGTTGTTCTGTGATGTGATGTACATTTAGTTGTTGTATTTTGTTCTGATGGATCTGTTAGCCACTTGTAGCTTTGTATTAAGCATTTACTGAATATGTCGATCCACTTGAGGTAGGAAAAAAAATTAGAGCACTAATCGACGTATTTAGTAGATGTTTAATACAAAGCTATAGTTGGTCGCTCCTAACCAGCCCTATTCTCCGCATTAGCAGACAGTATTACCCAGTAATACTCTTTGTTAATGTGGGTCTCGGGGTGGGATGTTACATCGGAAATCGACGTTGGTTTTGTGGAGCACCCGGGAAACGGAAGAGTGTACTCGTAAGAGATGACTCGAACCCGTAACCACTCCGAAAACCATATACGATTCTATGGAGGAGATTCAAGATATTTTGAGATGTTGAGATCGGTTTGTGATTCTGAGACCCATTGGGGTATGGGAATCCATGTGTGAGTCTAAGATTTGATGAAGATATGGGAATCTATGTGTGATTCCGAGACCCATTAGGGGTGTTGGAATCCATGTGGGATTCCGCGACCTATTTGGTGGCGGTGCGTAAGCTGGAATGCCGGACGTAGCCTCATCAACAGGAATGACTAAAACTAGAGATAGGAGGCATGGCCAGTAGGGTTGGAAAACCCATAAGGTGTAGTCGGCTCCCTTTTCTAGCAAAATCTATCTATCAGTTTTGGCATGACAGGAGCAACGCACTCGGTCTTAGCAAGACCAGTTATGTTTTTCCTATAATACCCCGGCTAGATGGGTATGATGCTTCGGAAGGATAACTTTGATCCTTGTGCAAGAGGATGTTCTCGTAGTACTGAGGGCACCTTCGTGGAAATCCTACACAATTAGCGAATGAGCCTTAGCGAGTTTTGATTTTGTACTTAATATTGTTGTGATGTACACAGTATGAGCATCAGAGCTACTTGATTTTTATTAATATTTTCGCCCTTAGACAGTATTATAATATCACTGGATTTTCTGATATAAAGGTTTTGTTTATCGTAAGATAAAAACCCATTCGTGTTTATATGCGGCGTGGTCTTACGAGATGCTTATTTTAAAAGTTAAAATAAATAAAATTCCTTGTGAATTAAGTTCTCACGCTGGTTTTACCAGACTGACCCGGACGTGGTTTTTTTGCTAAATGCTCGGGTCAGACCGAGCATATTTCCAGGTTTAGATGGATATTTAGAAGCTTCGGGAGGGAAGCTAGAGGCCCAGAGACGTATTCACGTAGATGATTATATTTCCGTTGCTTACATTGTTGTATATTATTCAGCAGTTGTGAGGACAGGTTGTTATAACTATCCGTGCTGAATAGGTTAGTGTACTCTGATTGATGTCTGTGTATATATATATATCATAGTTTTGTTTTTGTGTAAAGATTTAGTATATATTATATATTATTCGTTCTGCTGTGAGATTCTGTACTTGTTTAGTACTTCTTGTCTTCATTCCTTTTCTTTTCCCTAACCATCCGCATTTCTGTTCATTTTGGGTTGAACATGTGTGGTTTATTATCAGCTTAAACTGTACGGAAAAGCGGGTCGTTATAATCGGCTTGCCCTACTCGATCTTGACTCACCGAACATCATCACTGAAGTGCCTCACGACCCTAGGCCATCGCGTTTTCCCCTATGGCCGATGCCTGTAGCTCGACTCGAGAAAAAAAGTGCGACATGTATTATCACCGAAACCCACCAAAACTTGCCACGACAAAGCCCTCTCCTGGCTCGACATCACGACAAGCAATAATTCATGAATCTCGGTCTAAATCTCCGGCAAATCTTAACCCTAGTTTTCAACAAACATCAATCATCGACAAGAAACTCCACTGAAGTCTCCATAAAAATACTACGACACCATACGAACCCAACGGCGCCTACGGCGCTGATCCATTCAAACCGAAACTCGAGAATTTGATTTTTGAAGTTTAAGAGTATTTTCTTCCTTTTACTGTAAAAGTGGAATATCTTGTTCGATTTCCAACAAAATCTCAAGTGATCAATTTAAAAAAAAAACTAGACTCCATAGCGAACAACTTTCATGTTGGACAATTAGGCTAATAGTGGATAGTTTAGGCTGTAGTGATTTTTGAAAGGTTAAAATGGAGTTTGTTTTACATGGTTTTTGACATTACAGAGAAAACAAATATGAAAAAGGAGGAGAGTTCTGCTATCACAAGGTATTCCATATATAAACATGCTCACATGCTCACATGCTCACAGCCAAACCCAAAATCCATATTCATATCAAATCAAGGAGGCAAGTAAGCAAAAGAGCGGCTAGGGTAAAGAATAAGAGCATAGGAGACAACAGCAGCAAGTAGGGAAAAGGAAAGACATTTAGGTGGCTGTTGTGTACTTGGATGTATACATATGTATATTTGATTTTAAATAAATTCTGGTACCGCGACACACAATATCATGTCCGTGTACGAGCCGCGGACGACAGAAAATGAAATATGATCTTGTGCCAAATAAGGATGCGATCACAAAATAACACTAAAATAGACAAGTTATTAAATTCCGTAAAGTCTCAAAATGCCAGCGTTTGCGTAAAATACGTTAAAAGAAAAACTTACTTATTTTCCAAATTAAAAATTTTGGAAAAATTCTAAAAATTAAACTAGAAATACGTCACCAAAAATCAGTTCTTAATTTGAAATATAGATTTTATTATAATGTAATTCAAATCTGAATATTTAAACAAATTAAATATTCAAATTCGAAGACCCAAAAATACGGGTCGTTACACATTGATTGGTCATTAATGTGTTATCGCTATATTATAATAATAATAATGCAAATATGATTTTCACCTATATTATTTATCATAATTAATAAAAGAAACCTTTGTTCCCTGTCATAGTGTAAATTAATTCCTATACTGATGCACACAAATTCATGAGAATGAAAAATTAGTAATCCAAATCATAAATGTAGATCCAAAAATTAAGTGTGATTAGTGTGATTCTAGCTGCTTTCACTATTTAAAATGCAAGGTATGATGAAACGAACAAAAATACATGATTGATAATATTTTAGAAAACACAGTATGTCTATATTATCTAGAAGCATAAAATATATTATTTGTACAACTAATTCAAGTTATTTTAGTTCATAACCTGTACATAAGCAGCATTATTATAATGAATTGGACGAAATATTTACATGTTGGTTAAGAGGTAAACAATGCAACATTGCATTGTATAAAATGATAAAAAAACAATGGTCTATTTTATTCTTAGAAAACAATACAAAGAAAGGGGACCGATTTGAATTTGAGCAAAAAAAAATTAACTAATATGTTATGTTGTAATTGTATATCATTAATTGGTCACCGATGTAATATCACCATATTGTATAAGTGTAATTATAATTACATATCGTTAATTAATTATTAATGTAATAAAATAATCTTATAATATAATCATAGTTATAATTATAAATATTTAATTGAGAATTAATCAATCTATCTATTAATTAATAATAGAGCAAAAGAATTTCTAGCTCTCTTATTTATTATAGGAGTTCTCTCTTCTCCTTAATTTTCTTAAAGTTTTAAATTAATTATTTTTTAATTTAGTTTACACTTATTCTACTAAATCACTTCCACCATTTTACATTATAGTACGTATTTTTGAAAATTTATAAAATTATTTACAAGTAATCATCAGTTACCTCATAATATTTTATATTCAAGTCCATGTATTTATGTTAATTACATAATAATACGTTTAAACTATTTAAATAAATCAAGTTAACAAATATTTATCAATATTTCCAACGGATACAAAATAACGACAATTTCAATATACGTATCATTATTGTACCAACCAAAATGGTGAAACTAATTTTTTTATTGATTATATTATATATATCATATAAAACAATAATAACTAATGTAATTTTTAATTCATTTATCTCAATAAATTTATCATATATTTCACTATAAATTCTATTTTTAACTTCAAATACCTGCATATAAAATTACCATAATTATTTATAAAACTCATCCCGCTTTTCTTCTTATATTTTATGTTAAGTCCATATAATTAAATTAATGATGCAATCTAATATTAAAACTAATTAGATAAATACAACAAAATGATATTCGTTAGTTTGTCTATCAAATTATGAAAATTTCAATATGTACACCATACTCATATTAACAAAAAATAATGGTAAAATTGCTTTTTCATTAAAGTAAGTTACTTAAAGCCCATATAATATACAATATATGCATAAATAATACTAACAAATTCAATTTATAATTCATTTATCTCATTAAATTCACCTTTACAAACTTATGTTTTTTTGCTACAAATAGCTTCATTTTAAATTTATATAACTATTTACAAAACCCCTTCATTTCCCTCTTAACATTTTACACTTAACTCTGTATATTAGAATTAACCATGTAATATTAAGATTATTTAAATGATTCAGTGATTTATCTAAAATCATAAAAATACGAAAATTTCTAAATTATATCATAGTATAACACAATTTAAATATATAAATACATCAAATCACAAAATGTAATTATACACATAAATAATAGTTACGAATTTGATTTGTATATATCAAAATATTTACCACGCATTGCATTGCTAATTTGTTTTAACTTCATGCACTTACATTTTGAAATTTCCACAGTTGTTTAAAAAATCCTCCCCGATATCATATAACATTGTATGTTTAAGTTAATATATTTTAATTAATTATGTAATCTTGAATTTAAACTATTTGAATATATCCAAACAAACAAATATTTGTTTATTTATATAATAAATCATAAAATATGATGGTTTCAATATGCATACCATATTCATATCAACTGTTTTAACATTGTTTTTATTTTCATTCAAATATAAATAATATACATAAACAATACTAATAAATTCAATTTATTATTCATTTACCACAATAAATTTATCATACATTTCATTGTAAAATTTTGGTTTTTACTTCATATATGTAAATTTAACATTTTTACAATTATTTACAACCCTTCTAAATTTTTCGCTAATATTTTATATTCAAATCTATGTATTTAACTTACTTACGAAATCTTAAATTCAAACTATTTAAATAGTCTTAGTAAATATTTCATCTATTATTATATAAATTATACAAATATACGCCAATTAATATTTATATATATTTGTGTGTGTGTGTGTTCAAGTTGACAAAAACAACAAAATTATTTTTGTCATCGAACAATAAATATATGTTTAGCACATGCATTAAATTATGTACAAAAAAAGTAATGACAAAGTTAATTTTAAATAAATTATAATAATCCGTCTCAAAAATTATACACTAGATTGCAAAATTATGTTTTTAACTTTAAATAACTCCACGTTAAGATTTCAAAAAAAATTTAAAAAATCCTTCTCAGTTTTTTCAAACTACTTTACCTTTAAGTCCACATATTTAAACTAATTACATAATTTTTAATTTAACATATTTACAAAATTCAGCTAAATAATATTTGTTAAATGATTGTTAATTCATTTAATAAATCGTTAAAATATGTCATTTTCAACATGTATACTGTAACACCCTATAAAATGAACCCTAATTAAATAAATTAAATTAAATTAAATAAGGTAAAGTTGAATATCAAAATATTATAAAAGTTGGAATTTGACTGTGGAAGTTATTCAGTTGCGTTTGTGGTGAAATTCTGATCTGTTTTCATATATAATATGCTGAAAACAGAGCATAGACGAAGAAGTTATGAGCGTTTGAAGTTTTCATATTTAAATTAATTTAGTTTGAATTTAAATTTAAGATTTGAATTTTAAAAATTAGCATGGGATTAAATTAAATGTTAATTAACGTTTGATTAGAGAAATAAATTGATTAATAAAGCAACGGAATCAAATATTTCCCTAAATAATCAACCAGTCGACACCTTAATCATGACCGATTGACCCCTAGCGGTCGACCGGTTGAATAGGGGTGGTCGACGGTCGTTGCCAAATTTTAGCAGCGGCGGCTAGGATTTGAAGGGGTGTGTTATTATATTAACACTTCAGATTTATTCGTTCCTCACCTACATCCATCCTGTGGTTCTTATGTGTTTCAACCCCTACAAATAGAACCCTATTCTCTCCACTTTTTATTCATATTATTTTGGGGAATTCAACGAAACTGTGCCATTGCTATCTCTCTAAATTAGATTCAGAAACTCCATAAATAATTCAGGTAAGAATCCAATATATTCTCTATTTATTTCTTCTTCCTCCAACTTATTCTTGTTGTATTCTCGTCCAACTATTCTGAATCCAATATATATATATATATGTTACCTATTATGTGTGTGTATATCAAAAGAGAGATTCTAGAAGAGATTGTGAGGCATGCAAATCCAAACAAGGCGAAGCTAAGGCTATTCTGTGAGTGGAAACCTTAGTATTTCTTTTTAAGTAATTATTTAGTATATCTGCTTTTGGATTCGAATATGCCTAAGGGATTTTGGGATGGCAAAAATATGATAGATAAAATCCCCAAAAATTCCTTTTTATTTCGAAATGTCAATTCTGTATTGAGATTCTCAATTATTTACATTAATATGATGGAATTTTTTTCTTTTGTGCAATTTTTGATAATTTCATAGTCTATTCCACTTCTCATTCTTCGTTGGTTCAAATTGTGATTCTTCAATGAAATAAGGGGTTTAGATTACGAATTCTACTCGTAGTTTACACCACTTATTCTTATCTTCCTCTTTGTAAAAGAGGAGCTGACTAGAATATGGAGTTTAGATTGCAATTCCTATTGTTTAGGATATTCCATTGTATTGGTGTAATAAATTGAGTTTCTATTCTATTTACAAGTATGTTATTGTAGTTTTGGTTATAAATATTTATTCCCTATTTTGGATATTAGAATCTCTTATTTTAGTATGTTGAAATCTTGGGAATATGAAGAAAAAAGGACTTGTAATAGTATTTTGTTAGGGAATTGATATTTAACGCTAGTTTAGGGCGTAAAATCCATGCGCTTAGAATTTATTAGGCACGAGTATTTATTTATTTCTATTAGTGTAATTAATGTATAACTATGGTGTATATTGCATAGTTAATTTGGCATTTATTTTCACTTATTCCCCCATTAGGATGGTAATTGATTGTTAGGCAAAAATAAGAGGAAATTCTTATATGGCCTAATTATTATTTTAAGGCATAATAAGGAAGGTTCCTTATAAGGCATTATTTATGAAACAGTGAGATGAGAGAGAGAGAGTGTGTGTGTGTGTGTGGAGAGTATTTGATTTATGGCTAAGTTATAAGAATGCGAGGTTAATAGAGTTATATGACGAAAGTCTGCCCTTCACTTTGAGGCTACCAATAGTTATGTACACTTTGATTGATATGAGATATCCTTATGATAAATATTTATAATGACGCGAGGTCAGTCCCAAACTCTGTAGGGAAAATCTGCCTAGCTAATCCGGCTACCAGTTCCTACGAATAGTCGGACTAATGTGAGACATCATTATGAGTATAGGCCATAAGACGAAGGGCCTGCTTCAGGGTCTTGAGGTATTAAATGGTTGTTTGAGGGCCCACCTCTTTTCCCCAAATGAAATATTAAATGGCCAAGGGGTTACATTAGGTGGTATCTCAATAGGGGTCCGCTTTTGGAAATAGGTATTAAATGATGGGGTCGGCCTTAATTAAGATATTAAATGACCAGGGTCTGCCTATTTTACACGCAAAAGTTGTAACAAACCAGAATTTTTGACCCTCGAAAATCGACACTAATACGTCCACTATATTACATGCCGAAAAATCGATTGCCGGAAACCCGATTGTTAGGGAAAAGAAAGAAGGAGAAAGATAAGAAGAAAACTAAACAACACAGAATCTCACAGCGGAACGAATAATCTATGATATACCATAAATCTTTACACAAAAACAAAACTGTAATATATGTATATATAGACATCAATAAGAGTATACTAACCTATTTTAGCCTGGACAGTTATAACAGCCTGTCCTTACAATTGCTGATAACACAACAATGAATAGAGCAGAAAATAACTGTCTACGTGAATTCGTCTTTGGGCCTCCAACTCGTTTCTTGAAGCTCCAAATATCCAATCTAATCTGTAATATGCTCAGTCTGACCCGAGCATTATAATAAAATAACACCGAAGCCAGTCTGGAAAACCAACATGAGAAAACACACCTAACTGGATTTGAAGTTGTAAGAGAATCTTTGAAGTCAAAAGTATCTCATTAAACCACGCCGCACATAAACACGGACGGGTTTTTACCTTACAATAACCAAAAGACTTTTATAGAAAATTCAGTGATATCATAATAATGTCTAGAGGTCAAAGTAAAATATGAAAATAGCTGAAATGCTTGCATCTCACATTTCAACATAGTTGTGCACAATCAAAACCGTACTGCGCTTATTGGAGAATGGATTCCATATAATGACTAGGCACTGGGGTACCACCTATCACAGTACATGTCTTGAAAATGTACCGAGGACCTTGCTCGGATCCCCTGCCGACACAAGACTGGCCTACCCCTGGCTGGATAGTACCGAATATGTCATCACTTCGGTTGCTTTGCAACCCTTTTTATTTGAGATCTCATGCATAACCAATCCATAAATATGTAGACGTATCTAGAAGGGTGACAACATACCGTAATGGGTGCGACCCACTCAGCCATGCTGCATCTTCCCTGATTTTCAGTCATTCCCGGTTGATGAGGCTTGAGGCTACGATTACCTTTCAAGAAATTCACACTTATAATGCTCATTGCCCTCCAATGACAATGTGCTGATAGCATTCGTCCATACAAGTCTGTTTTAGGTCGGAATGAAACCGAAGGTGCTATTCCTACTACATCCATTTTGGAATCACCCTCAGGATTAGTAGCGATTAGCCCCTGTTGTTCACATCTCTATCTTTCGATCCCATGCTCTTCACGATTCTTCACTTCGAAATGCATTCATTTGATCGAAGTGGTTTTCAGATAACATATTTGATCCCAGTCTCTTCGAAACAACGTTTGATAGTTTCCGGTTAACTCAACCCCGGTTCTCTAGGAAATAAACAGATAAAGATAAGAATGGAGATCACCTCCTAACCGTTAGTGGATAGATTTCCTTATCATTGTCCTAGAAGAACGAAATGAGATTTATACGCATAGTACAGCATCATCGGAGATGACTATGCCATATAACTCACGTGTTTCTCCTAGATATTTCCAAAGTTACATTTGGGTCCAATCTCGATAGTCGGTTATTTAACTATCGCCTAACAAACATTCAATCAGGGATTTATTTTATAGGGAAAACCAACATTGGTTCAGTACATAAGCAATCACTAGCCTCCTTTAATAAGTCTTCATACATACAATTAATTAGTAAATTACTTGTATATAAACACTTTTAAAAGATATACTCGTGAATCCCTATATTTCCATATTTAGAAATAGCCATATACTTATTCCAACGGTATAAGTATATCTACAAAACTTAAAAAAGATTCCTTTTTATTCGATTCTCAAATCGTTTATAATTCTCCTTACAATTCTCCAAGATCGCTATAAACCATTTTATAAATCTTCGAAAAACATTAATAAATTCCTTTACCAAGAATTCAGTCACTTATAAACTTTTTGTACATTTGAAAATCATTTATAACTATTTATGAACCCATATACCATTTATAATTTCTTTTATAAATCTATAAACCCGCTTCTAAAATTCGTTTATAAATATCTAACCATTTATAAACTCTTTCACCTTTTAAATAATCATCCTTACATCTCCAAACCATTTCATAAGCTCTTTTATAAAATCCAGATCTTTCAAATCCATTCATAGGTTTTGGAAACATTTATAAACAATTAAAATATTTTACTCCAAAACATCATTTTATAATAATAATTATTAACACTGGACATTTAAATTAATGAAAAATTATTAACTTTAACATCTTAATAATAATTAATAATTCCAAAATATTGTTAAATAAACAATAATAATTTATCTTAACCATTTTTATAAATAATAATAACTTATTTCCAAAACTTATTAATAATCCTTATTATAAATTTTCAAACCATAATTATTCCTAAATAATTAATATTTCAACTTATTAACTTCTTATAAATTCTTAAAACATATTAACCATAAACAAATAACTTCTGAACAATATTGAAATAATTAAATAACTTTAAAATAATATTAATATGATTCTATGACTTTAAAATAATATAAATATAATTATTTAACTTAAAAAAACAATATTAATAAAATTAATTAACTTAAAACTAATATTAATGTATTT
Source organism: Allium fistulosum (assembly GCA_030737815.1). Lineage (NCBI taxonomy): Eukaryota > Viridiplantae > Streptophyta > Magnoliopsida > Asparagales > Amaryllidaceae > Allium > Allium fistulosum. The sequence goes on along the minus strand of CM060906.1, from coordinate 96,418,209 downwards.
AATTAGATAACCTTTAAACAAAATATTTTTGAAACCCAATTTTGGATTTAAATACTTACACGTGGGTGGTGTCAGCTGAATGATGGGTCAACAGTGTATGGTCAAATCTGAAAAGAATATATATAATATTTAAATTCAAAATATCTAGTTATATAATCCTGGGTACCAATCGAGGCATGCCGCCAGGCATTTTATATGTTATATCCCAATTCCGAATGCAATGGAACTAGTCTCGAGCCCCAATTCAATCATATGGAGAAGATAGCTTTTTGAACCTAATTATTATATTAAATCTTCAATATTAATTTCAATACATTTCTATCCAGTACGACCAAACGATACATCTGATCGTTACAAAATTTGACAACGTATTATAATTCATTATTATGGACCCAAAGACTCTGGTTTCGTCGAAATCCGAGACAGTCCCCCGAAAGGCTATTTTTGTATGTTAATTAAAACGAGTAAATTTCAAAATCGAGTAAATCACTTTTAAATCCAATTTAAAAGTTTTATTACCCTTATTCTTGTTAAATAGTGATTAAATAAGCTTTTAAATTATTTTTATCCGAACAAAAATCCAAGATTCAATTATTTAAATGATTTCAATTATTAAATTCAACAATTAAACTATCCAATAAATCGCTATATTTGGAATTTGAGTTATTTAACCTATAAAATTAACTATTCAATATTTAAAATTGATTAAATATTCTAATTTCAAATAACTAAAATTATGGGTCGTTGCAGAAGTATTAAGTAGCCTAAGAGATTCAATATGATGTCAGCTGGATAATACCATTGAGGAGCATGCCTTGGAAATAGGTATTAAATGATGGGGTCTGCCTTAATTAAGGTATTAGATGATTAGAGTCTGCCTATTTTCCAATAAAATGTATTAAGTGGCTTGGTTACCGTCTCTCACATTATTAGCTGCTTATGACATATGATTGGGATATGAGACTTAAGAAACCTGCTTTTGGAATGGAAGGTATTAAGTTGTTGGACCCCGCCTCCTTTCCTTATAAAGAAGTATTAAATGGTTTAATGGTTTATTTTTCATAGACATATTCTTGTTTTGAGATACACTGCCCAAGTACTAAAAAGGTAGGAATCGAGGTTTTTATTCACCAGACATTGTTGTTTCAACTCTCTCCTCATTACAACAAAGGTTAAAGACGTTAATGGAAAAGGTTACGCCTGGAGAAGGAGGTGGTGGGCTTGTGGCAGTACCCATGTTTTAAGACTACTGTTGTAACGAATTATGTTATGGTTTGATGGTATCTTGTATTTTGACATTGTTATGATATGGATACATTTTACTATTATATTCTGTTCCATCTGCTGTGAGTTCTGAAAGTTTAGTTATGGCTCTGTGATGTTATTTCTTTTTACTACCAATAGCTTACCTTATAATGGTTCTATGTTTCGATGGGCCTTTCCTGGGTTGAATTTAGGCACATTTTAGGATGGGTTGTTACATTTGTATCAGAACTTAGGTTATCCGATCAATGGAATAAAATATACATATATATATATATATATATATATATATGTATGTATGTATGTATTGTATGTATGTATTTTTGAATTTACATCTAACTCTATAGATTCTAACTACAGAAATAGTTGTGACCATATTTCGAAAGGATAGGTGAGGCGGCTATGAGTTGGAAGAATAAATAGAGATAATTTCTACTCCTACTCTGATTACCCGTGGAGTGGAGATCATATCTTTAGGATCAAACTAGGGAAAGCATGACCTCAACTTATGGAAGCACCCTAGAAGCTGGATAGTAATTGACTCCTTGATAGGACCTAGTCTTCCTTATCATTATGGACCCTATAGACATATTTAATAATAGAGGTAACCATAGATGGAAAGGTTTAAAAGAATGAACAAATTTTAATCCTACCTCTTGGGATATAATTTGATAAAAAGGTTTCTTTGAAAACCCCTTGAAAATTTTGAAAGTTCATTTCAAAAGATTTTAAAACGAAAATCTTATGAGTTAGAAATTTTTGATAAAAAGTAATCTTAGATGACTTTTAAATTATACCACCGTTTGTTTTGTAAAAAGTTTGAAAAGATGTAAATTTAAACAGGGCGGTGAAATATTTTTGGCAGTTGATTTTAATTTACAAATTTGGTGACTTGAGAAGTTGAAAAAAAAGTTTTAATTTATTAACTTCTCAATTTAAAATTTGATTGAATTAGAAAAGCTTTCAAATTCCTTGTTTTTGTATTCTTCTATTTTTCTAGTTATATTTCCTATGCGATAAATTTGAAAGTTCCTTCCTCTATAACTTCTTAGAGGATGTATAAGTTGGAAACTTTTAGAAATACAGATATAGTTTTAGACAACTTTGGAAATATACCACCATTAGCTTAAGAAAAGTTTGGAAAGGTAATCAAATTTTTAAAAGCAGTAAATTTCTTTAAAGGCAAAATGGTGGATGGTTTAAATTGTAAATTAATGACTTGAAATTTTTTCATTTGTTAACCTTTTTAATTTGATAAAAAGATTTCAATTTTTGGTTCTTTGATTCTTCTATTTTTCCCTGTATCTAAATCTAAAAGTTCTTTCTTTAGAACTCTTTTTAGGGGTTTATAGATAGAAATAACACATGTTTTGGAATATAGAAATCAAAAATAGAAAGAAAGGAATGTCCGATAGAATAGGTAAGAGGGACATTCCAATATAAGGTGATGAAGAGAATAATGGCCGAAATTTAGGTAATAATAGAATTGCAAATTCTGGAAGACAAGATATTGAAAGGAGTAATAGAATAAGATAGGAGTTATCTTTGTCTATTCCATCTATTTTTCTACTATATAAAGTTATAAAAGGTATCTTTGACCATCAATTGAATTCAAACAATGATTGATAAAATAAGTTAGATGTTTTTGTATAAGAGAAGCATTTATGCAAAGACGAGAATTTTATGTGTTTTTCCTAATTTGAATACAAAAGTATTTGAATAGTAATATTATTGGATTTAATAGAGAAAAGTGTTGCAAGATAAGAGTTTTTGAGCAAAGTAACGAGATATATTTCATCAAATAACAGTATATTTTGAGTGATAAGGTAATAAATATTATTGTATGCTTTAAAAGGCAATAACTGTTATTTTGAAATGATAATTGTGGAAGATTTACTATTTTGTAAATAATAATTCTTGTAGCTAGAAAACTCTTTGAAACAAAAATGGTCTAACATATTATTTTGGAAAGATAATTAAGTTTTGAATCTTTTGTGTTAAAAATTCTATTTTCAAAAAGGGTGTAAATCCTTGTTTTAGTAAGTCATCGAAAGGAAAGTTTTTCATAAGTTCTTTTTCTTTGAATAACCAAGAAAATTTTGAATGCCATAAATTAGATTGTCTAACTTTTAAGGGAAAAAGTTCTGATAGGGAAAGTTTTAAAATGGGAGATTATTTTATTCGTATTTGGGAACAAAGGAATTTTGAATCTTTAATAAAAGTTTTTAAAGTTTACATTTTCAAAGATGGAGATATTAAATATGATAATTCATGTTTTAAGTATTGCATGAAATAAATTAATAAATGCTTATTTTTAAATAAGTTTATTTGTATGAAGATATTTTATTTTGTGTACGAAAGTAATTATTTTATAATTTTTTTATGAATTAGGTACGGATCATGACCTAGGTGGTAGAACAGACTAAGGTTTTTAGGATATGAATAAAATAAAAATAGAATGTATAACCTGATTTGAAAATTTTAAGTCAGTCCCAAACCTCTATTTGAAGAAGTTAGTAAAGTGCAAAGATATTCCACATCTACAATTGGGTGAATTAGTTTGCCCATAGAATATGAATTTCTATAATATAATCTTGGAGCATTTTCTGTGTAATTTCCACAAATTATCCAATTTCCAAAAATTTGTATAAAAGTGTGTTGTTTGAAGTAACAAGGAATACAGTAAAAAGGAAAGAGATGTGTAAGAGATGAATATTCGTTTTCATAGTTTACACTGTCTATTTCAATAATAAGAAAATAAATAATTCCTCGTAATTTTAAACAAAGTAAAAATCTCAATTGTGGTTAATTTATGACGGTAATCTTTTTGGAAGGAAAGCTTCGATAAATTAAAATATAGAAATGAGTATTCTAGTTGTAGAATTAGTGGTTAGATATAGATATTGTACAACTACGCTAAATGACTAGAATATATATAGATAGCATGGATTACAACTGTATGCGTATTAGTTAGTAATTGACGGATTAAGATTTATGGACGTTAATTAAAAATTAAACGGGCAACAAATTTGTAATTAATGAGGGGAAAAGTAATCTTGTGGGGACTGATTAAGGAAACTTGATATTGCATTTGTAGAAAAGAAGAAATTTATGTAATGAATGGATTTTAGTATCTTGAAGAAGGTTAAAAAGATTGAAGATGGATTAATTGAAAATGGTCCAATTTTGACAGTAATGGTCACTGCTATAGATATATTGATTGAAGCAATGAATGGACCACAGTTATTAGAGACCGAAAAGGGGAAACGATGGAAATGGGTAATGATGGAATGAAATTTTAGAAATACCTATCTTAATTTAGAAAGGAGTGTTAGGACCTCAACACCTTTTATATCAGTTGATAATAAATGACAGCTTCCAGCAAAACTTTCTTTTGGAGTTCTTAGATTATAGTCGCTAGTTATCTTCCTTAGTCATTGGAAAAGTGGATGATGTGGTATAAGATATATCCCTGTTTAATTCCTGTGTTAATTCTATGAATGAGATTTAAACCACTTGATATATATGTGTTAGGATGCAAAGTAAATAAGGAAATTTTATGGGGACACTTAACTAGCGATAAACAATAAGTAAGACTGTAAGTTAATGAGGGAATTAGGTTTACTACCTAAGTTATATGAATGGTCCCATGACTTTAGAATTTTAGAAAAACATAAGGAACTTAGCTCACAGACTTTCACCATTCAAGGAAAATATAATATGTATAGGAATGTGAATGGATTTTCCTATTGAATAAGGATTAAGGAGGTAGCAGAATTTTTCCATTAGAAGTGGTGGAACTGCATCATATCCAACACAACGTCATGGAGTGACACTTTGCATCATTAGTGATAGGGACCCTTAGTTTGCTAGCAAATTTTGGAGGAGTTTGCTAGTATTAAATAGCTAAGGGGGTTACATTAGGTGGTTGTTTGAGGGCCCGCCACTTTTCCCCAAATGAAGTATTAAATAGCTAAGGGGTTTACGTTAGGTGGTATCTTAATGAGGGTTCGCTTCTGGAAATAGGTATTAAATGATGGTGTCGGGCTTAATTAAGATATTAAATGACCAGAGTATGCCTATTGAGATTCCGTATAATGTCAGCTAGATAGTGCCATTAAGGAGCACGCCTTGGAAATAGATATTAAATGATAGGGTCTGCCTTAATTAAGGTATTAAATTACCAGAGTCTGCCTAAATTCCAATAAAAGATATTAAGTGGCTTGGGTACCGTCTCTCACATTAATAGCTGCTTATGACGTATGATTAGGATATGGAATTCTAGAAACCTTCTTCTGGAATGGAAGGAATTAAGTGGTTGGACCCACCTATTTTCCTTATAAAGAAGTATTAAATGGTTTATTTTGAGATACACTGCCCAAGTACTGAAAAGGTAAAATTCGAGGTTTTTATTCACCAGAACTATACTTTTTACTAAATATTTTATGTATATAATATGCTCGGGTCGACAAACTTCTCTAAATCTCTTTATTTTAAAATCCGATTTTTCAAATCGCCAATGAATAGTGGTTTTCAAGTCAATTTCCAAAACTATACTTTTTACTAAATATAAACCCATTTTTATCCTTAAAAACTTCATTATTATATTAATAATGAATTTATAAATTTATTTTATATTTCGGAGTTATAAAATGCCACTTATAAAATTTTGACCTTTAGTCGCTATGGAGCGACTTTTACGAAAAACTGATTTACTCATAACTTGAAATTTATAAATTGAAATCTTGATTTTTCGGATTCATATGAAAGCTATCAATTTTATGGACAAAACATTTCTTATTTCAAGTTATTCCGACTTGAAACGCATTCTACACTTCCGTTTGAAGTTACGGGTCACGATGCGGCGTACTACCGTTACGGATGGATGGTTTGTGATAAATTGTCTTGTTATAAATGGTGTTGAATTGAATGTATATATGCGTTTTGAAAATAAATATTCTTCTTCAAAAAAGCATATTATTTAATAAAATAGTGATATCATTTTAAAAAAAGATTGAAACCATATTATTGAGTGATATTTGAGATTTTTAGAGAAAAAGAATAGTTTGTGATAAGATGAATATTAAATTGAAAGGAATTGGAACTTTGGATGTTATATATTTGTAATGTTTTGGAAAAGATGGTTTGGAGATAGAATAATATTTTAAAGTGGGCATATTTTGTGATTGGAACATTTTCGATTAAAGGTACCTATTTTTGCAAGATACTACAAATGTTTGGTTTTTGCAAACAATTATCTTCCATATGAAAACGTTTAAATATATTTACTTAAAGGAAATTTTAAAGTTGATTTTGTGTTAATCTGTCTGTTGAGTGATTTAAGAATTCTGGTAGATATGTCTGATCAATGTTATCGATAAGGATTCCTAAACACTAGAACGAGACATACAGACACAAAATTTTAGGAAGTAATAAAATATTTTGGGAAGAAGTCAAATATTTCGGCTATCTTTTAAACTAATGTTTTTTAGGAGCTATATTTAAAGTTTTAAAAATATAGCAATATTTTGGAAAATGGAGATTTATTATTTTGAAAAATAATAAAGATATTTTTCTATATTTAGATATTTGATACGATGATTGCAGCCATCGAACATTAATGGACAGCTGAAGTCGATGGCGAGCAATGTTGATCACACGGTTAACACTGCAGCTAATCGACGAAGTGAACAGCTAGAAATTCGTGGTGAGGTAACATTGCTATATTCATAGAGATATTGGAATTTGGAAATTATATGATTTGTGGTGTTGTGATTGTATGTCTGTCATGTTGCGTGTTGATTTCTGTTGTGGATGAGTGTTATGCATATGTATTTGTGATACGACGCTTGCGATATAAAAGTTAATGTATATACAAGTTTTCAATTGAAAATAATTTTTGAAACTAATTTTAGAATAGATATGTTATTCATATATTTTGAATAAAGAATTAACTTTTTATTGGAAAAAATATATATTAAGGAGCAAATAATGTGAACTAGATATTGTGAAATATTTTTGGTGACAGTCTTCTATAAGGAAATGTACGATTGTTTTGTTTTTGGAAAATGTATATACAAGATGAAATGATATCTCATGAGTATTAGAATATAGTGTTGATATTGGATGTTTTATGGTAAAGTGAAATTTTATAACAAGCAAAGTTATAAATATATTCTGAATTTTATTTTGATTAATTTCATTTATTTATACGGCGTAGAAAGCAGGATTGTTACATTAATGATGTGCTCATTCACCAGACTTTTGTCTGACCCACCCCTTTTTCTTTCTTTTTCCCCACCATGAGAGGACAGGGCAGCAAGTAATAGACCCATGATTAGTACATGGAAAGGCAAGCTCACATTGAAGTTGCTTGTCATTTTATTTTATTCCTCATTTAGTTATCTATTTTATTCAGTACTTAGTATTCATCAGACTGTGTATCGTATCTCTGTGTACTCTGGATTTGACTACGTGCTGTTTTCCAAGACTGTCTTTTGAGATATTTTCTGAGATAGTTATTTTCTATATTAATATTTTGCTTTATTCCATTGTGAGTTCTGAAATTGTAGTATATCTTAGATCATATTTGTATATCATTAGTCTCTGTAATGTTATAATCAACATGAAAACTCGTGTTTCTCGGCACCGACGCGAGTCTAGAAGTCACCCTAGGCTTTGGATCGATGTGTGAAGAGGTGCGGGTTGTCGTAGAGTGTGACGCGAGAAAATATATTTTCTATCCCAGTTGTTACAGCCAAAATCTCCTCATTGTTAACACTATACTCGCCGTCATTGCAGAGGACAAGCTCATCATCCATAAGTCTGCAATAAAGTTCCCACTCATCTTTTGCTTCATCCAAAATCCACTTTGAGAAAACCATCCATTTTGAGTGACAACACAAACCATTATTCTTGTGAGACCAAGTTCTAGCTATACTGCACCAAACTAAGTTCGTACCTTCGGTAAGCTTTTCTAATAACTCCAAGGCTAAGCCTCCGCACTAGGAGGGTCGGAATAAAGAGCGATGACCAATTTATTTTTAAGGCTAGAAGTAGGAGAAATAGTGGGAGGCGGTGTAAGGAAGACTAGGGGGTTGGAGGAGGGGCTGGGTCAGGCGAACGAGGAGGTGACAGAATGGTAGCAGGAGCGAACTGGTGTGACATAAGGGTGGGAGGCTCAATTGGACCGTCGTGCAAGGGCGCATAATGGAAGGTCGGGTCGGCAGAGATAGAACTGGGAGCTTGGAGGACCTTGACTTGCCAGTACCGAGATGGCGGTTTTGGAAGGGGATTCTTAAAAGGTAGCTTATCTGGAGAGGTATCAAAATGGGGACGTGCCGATGTAACATGGCCATAAGAGTGATAGAAATCACAAATAGGTGGTTTCCATTTTCACTGGTACAAAACATCAATGTAGGCAATTCTATCGTTGAAAAGAGAGATGGGGATATGAATGGGTAACTTTCTAGCGCGGTTAATCTCAATAAGGATGTTTGCAAAATGGAGGAGCTGTGTTCGTTCACTGAATATATCAAAGGAAATCAACTAACCAATATGGTTGGCAATCCAGTTAACTCCTTCAAGAGATTGGTAAGTAGAAGGGATATTAGAGATATGCACCCAACCCAGAAGAGATAAAACTTGCACATGGACCAGATGAACTGAAAGGTTCCATTGGGTAATGATAAAAACTTTTCCTTTAATAATGATAGGGTCGGATTCTAAAATAGAAGATCTCTTCTAAGGGCAAGAGAATTTAAAAAAATACATCGAGTTATCACATTTGACATCAACCGACCAACGTAACTACACAAACCAAGGACATGCTTTTTCACAATGAAGTAGTGGGAAGCCTCGTCTAAAAAGAAACCTGCTTGATAGTCTTTCAAGAAAGCAATACCAGCGTCAATAATTTCCTTAGGAAGATGGACAATTTGAATTTTGGAATTAAATGATGGAGATTAATTAATTTGGATTCGAAATTATTGGAATAAGAACAAAAAGTTAATACGAATTCATAATTCTAATGAAAAGACGATTTAATGTATTGATGAAAAGTTGGTTCTAAAAGATTATAGAAATTTCAAAATTAGATTTCTAAAGTTATAAAAGTATTAATTTTGGGTGTTAAGTCATTTATTTAGCAATAATGCAATAAATGTTGGATGTATATCTTTGGGTTAATATAACAATTTGAGTTTGAAAGCTACATTAAGATGTAATAAATGATAATTGGTAGTTAGTAATGCAAATGCTTTGTTAGATACGCTTTTTTTAAGTAATGAATGAATGGTAATGGAAAACTTGTTATTTTGAACTAAAATTGAATTTGTAAAATTTGTAATTAATTTGAAAAGAATAAAAGTTGGAATAGAAATATTCTTATAGTGATAACGAATGAACTGAAATAAGTATGAATATACACTTCATCGGCGTGAAGTAACTGAAATAAGTAACTCATGATTTAATAATTAATAGAGTAATAAATGCTGATTTTACATTTAGTGTACGTTATAAACTCATCTTATGGAAATATATATTTGTTTTGAAAGGGAATTTTTACATAAATAAAGTTTTTTATTGAAATATGAGTTTTGAACTATAATAAAAATTGAAACATCGTTATTGGGAGTTTTTGAAATTTGTACGAAAGAAAAAGAGAAGAAAATTTAAATATTGACCTTAATTATTTTGAATCGCAAGGATAAGATAAATATGGGAGTTTGATCTTAAATTATACGAAGTTGTGAAACATATTGAAAACGGTATTTTTGTATGTTGTTAAAATTTTGGAATGATAAAAATATAAATTTAGACGATGTTTGATAATTTAAATTATGAATTGTATTATGTTTCAACTTAGGTAAATAATACTATTTTATAATGAAGTAAAGTATGATATATTTTATAGAATAATAAAAATAAAAATTTATAAGATTGTTTGTTAGTAGAAGTTTAAGTTTAAAATTTTCAATTTGGAAAAAAACTTTTGTGTTAAAATGATTTTAGTCGTTGTTTATAAAAGTGAAAAAGAAAGGAAAATGATTTTTTTTAATTTGATAATGGGTTTTGGGTTTGGTTAAATTACCTTTTAGCCCATTTGGTAATTAAAAGTTCTAATTTAGAAGGAGAAATATGTCTCTTTTACCTACCAAATGGCAAAAAAGGTTATTTAATCAAACCCAAAAACCATTATCAAATATAAAAAAATTCATTTCCTTTCTTTTCCACTTTTATAAACAATGATTTATATCATTTTTACACAATTATTTTTTCAAATTGAAAATTTTAAATTTAAACTCCTATTAAAGAACCATCTTATAAATTTTTATTTTTATCATTTTATAAAATATAACTTGTTTTATTTCTTTATAAAATAAATTTGTTTACTTAAGCTCAAACATAATACAATTCATAATTTAAATTATCAAACATGATTTAAATCTATAGTTTTATCATTCCAAAACTTTAACAACATACAAAAAAAATTAGTTTCAATATATTTCATGACTCGATATCATTAAAAATCAAACTCCCATATTTATCTTCCTTGCGATTCAAAATAAGTTAAGGTCCATATTTTAATTAACTTCTCTTTTTATTTTTAACAAATTTCAAAAAATCCACATAATGATGTTTCTATTTTTATTAAAGTTCAAAACTCTTGTTTCAAGAAATGACTTTATTTATGCAAAAATTCCCTTTTTAATAAAATATATTTCCATAAAAAAAGTTTATTACACTAAATTTAAAATGACCATTTATTACTCTACTAACTATGAAATCATGGGTTACCCATTTCATTTACTTCTCATTGACAGACATCCATACTTATTTGAATTCATTCGTTATCACTATAAAAATATTTTCTATTCCAATTTTAGTTCATTTTGAATCAATTACAAAATTTGCAAATCCAATATTAGTTCAAAATCATAAGTTTTCTATTATCACTCATTCATTACTTTAAAAAATGTATTTAACAAATCATTTGCTTTAGTAACTCCCAGTTATCATTTATTACATCTTAATGCAACTTTCAAATTCAAATTGTTATGTTAACCCAAAGATATACATCCAATATTTATTACTTTATTACTAAATAAATGACTTAACACCCAAAATAAATACGTTTATAACTTGTCAAGGACCACTAGCTCAAGTGGTAAGATCATTATATAGTGGTTCTAGAGGTTTTGGGTTCGATCCTTGAGACATAAAAAATGAGTGCTCTACTTGGATAAAAAAAGTATCACTTCTATCATAAAATAAATACATTTATAACTTTCAAAATCTTATTTTAAAACTTCTATGATTTTTCATAATCATCTTTTCATCAATATAATTTCTGTTTTAATTACAATTTTGAACTCATATCAACTTTTTATTCTTGACCAATAATTTCAAACCCAAATTAATTAATCTTAATCATTTTATTTAATTTACTACTAGATTTTCATTTCAAAATTCAAATTATTGATTATTAATATCAGGTTTTTGTAGACTTCCACTCTTAAGATTGCAATTCCTCCTTAGGAAACAATAAAGCTATAACATGCTAATAACTTCTTGCTTTCTTTACATCTACAATTTAGACTTAAGCATCTGTCAAATAATCAAGGAAAAACGAACAAACATCAATGCATATCAATCAAAGCAACCATAGCACACAAATTCACTTTAAATACCTTTTCAGATCTAGCATGAAATAGCGATATTGCTTCGACCCTTTGGTATTAATTAAAGCAACATTAAATTCGTCGACTCAGAACATTCGATAAATGGGGATTTAGCCTTTACTTAGGAGTATTTACTCGCCATGTTGAATACACACCAACCCCAAAGCATATGGTCATTTTTCAATTATCATACATCACAACTTATCATACACTAACACATTTTATCCGACCTTTTGTGTGACTTTCTCTAATTAAAGACCTTCTAAACTCCTCCATTTCACATGTTGTAGATTTAGTTTAACTTTCATAAAACTTTTATACTCTCACATATGAAACAAATATTTTCTAAGTGCCAAAAATATTGAAAAAATTTCAGCAGAATCTCATTTGTACGGAGAGCATTTCAAAAATTCACAGCACATAGAAATCAATATAAAACTCCAAAGAGGCATCCCGAACACGAGGAAAAAAATAACTAAAAAACATAACATATATTTACGAGGCATACCTTGTTTTGCTACATTAAAAACATACTTACGTACCTTTGCAAGCATAAGCACATTTGCACTATACTTTCTTTTGATCACCATATACCTATGCTCAAACATGTCATTCACATAATAACACATATTTATATATACAAATTACATATACATAGCACGCATTCATTCAATATTCATAAGTGTATGTATTCATACCTAGCTTTCAATTTCAAAACATGCTACTAAAAAATGTTAAGATAAGGTTGTAAGTTGTTTACCAAATTATTCAAAACATTATTAGATTTAGAAATATGGAGTACATTACAACTAACTCACCAAAATTCAAATTTCCAAGTTTGGTACCCTGGTTTTCTTTATCAATTGTCACTTTTCATGTAGAAAATCTCAAAACTTTGCAAAACTCATCATATAAAAAATTTCTTATGGTCTTATCTTTCTAGAATGTACAAGATCACTAAAATCGGATTAACATTTGAAAGTTGTGATCAAAAGAAGTTGGTGTTTCAACTCAAAATATAAATAACAAGACTAAGTTTTTAGTTTTGTCTAAAACATGGTTTATCCCAAGAAAACCACAGAATTTGATAAAGTTATCTTCATATAAGTTCCCCTTTATTGAATTGTCTTGCCAACCAAAAAAGATTCACACAAATCAGATAAATGAATTATAAGATATTGTAGTTTTACTTCAGAACCTTTAAAAAAGCAATTTTTTAGCAATGTGTACTATTGATCCACTTTTTAGCCAAGCAGATTTCAATAGGACTTAGAAAATCAAAACAAGGATGAAATGATTCATAGACTTGGATACATGATCAGAAGAAGAAAAAAAACAGCCTGGAGAAGTTTCAGTTAAAATTGGTGCTAAGAATATAACTCGGCACCGAGTTATATACGTTGAACTGACCTATATATCCTCCACATTTCACTTCCCAAACTCTATACATCTCCTATACTACTCCAACTACTCATGATCAAGTGATTTTCCCATAGTTTGGATGAGAAATTCCAAGGACTGATGAGAAGGAAATCAAGAGAGCAGGATAATAAGTGAAAGACTTAACTTTTTACCAAGACCTATAGGTCGGTACCGAGTTAACATAGGTTGATATCGAGTTATGGTTTTGACTCGTGGGTCTATTATCTCTCTTGAACAACAAAGAGCTATCTCATGGGCCTCAATGTAAGCAAACTTTTGACCCAGTACCTCTGTTTCCCAATAAATACAAGCATAGTTGCAACCAAAAGAGGAGCTTCTTCTACTCTCTAACTTTTGGATCCAGAACTTCCTCTTCTTCACTCCTATATCCTACCTCAAACACTCTAGAAACTCCTTCTAAATTTGTTTGATATTAATCGAAACCCAAAGAGAGAATAACTAATAACAAAGATTAAAGTGAACGTAGGTCGGAGATTACGCAGAACCACTATAAAAAATCTTATGTCTCTTTCTACTTTCCTGTTGCTTCTACTTGTTTGATTTGGATTTCTACATATTTGGTGCTTTCATTTGATACTTGGGTGTTTGTGCCATTTTTGGTGCAAATATGTGGTGCTTTCACTGAAAAAGAACTAGATCTGAAGGCTTGAAGCTTAAATCTGATATTCGGAGAAGATGAGGAGCCCTAACACCAGATCTAAGGCTGGAGGAATGTAACGACCCAGAATTTTTGATAATTAAAATTCGAATATTTAATTGATTTTAAATATTAATAAATGGAATTAAGAAGTCGAATAATTTATTTTTCGAATATTGGATTTAATTTGGTCAATTAAATCGATAAATTAATAATTGAAATTCCAGAGATAATTGAAAATCGAGTTAAAATGATTGAAAATGATTTGTAAAATTTTATTTAATCATACTGGAGTTATAGAAAGGTTATAGAACTTTTAAAATTGAATTTAGAATTAATTTGTGAAAATCGAATATTTTAATATTTAATTATCGACTGTAAAAATAGCCAATTTTCGAACAGTCTCAGAATTGAACGAGACCAGTTCCATTGGATCCGTAATAGTTAGTTATTATCGGATTTCAATTTTCGTATCAATCGGAGTTGTCGTTTGACCGTGGCAGCTCGAAACGCATCGATATCATTTTAATTTTAAATCGTCGAGTTAAAATAGTCATTTTTCAAAAAGGCTCGGATTTCGACGAAACCAGTTTCATCGGATCCGTAATGTGATATTATTGTAATATTTCAAATTTCGTAATTTTTGGATTTATCATTTGTCCGGTACGAATTAAAACGCATCGAAATCGATTTAACCGATTTAATTTTAAATTGATCGTTTAATTTCGTATCTCGTGCATACGATCAGATTAGCTTACGAAACCTGTTCCATTGTGTCCGGAACGCAGAAAAACCCCAGGGTAGCCTATCGAAACGTGAGAATTGGAGGTCGTTTGCATTAACTGTTAAATCGAGAAATTTTATTAATTAAATAATATTAACTATTTTATATATTCATTTATTTTTCAAACCCTAGCTACAAACTTCATCAGCCGCCTCCTCCTTTGTTAATGGCCGAAATCGATTTCACTTCTTCCTCTCAAATCTTCCAATTCACTCATCGATTTCAAAAATTATCAACTGAGGAATTGTAGTACTCGACGAGTACTACACATCCAACGGCTGGAATCTCGATCGAGTCGACGTGGAGGCCGGGATTTGCGTGTATAGGGCCACCGTTCGTGTGTCGTTTCTGGGCTAGGGGAACCACCGGGCGCCACCGCGTTTGGGTCGGAGGTGTAGGGGATGAAGGCGCATGTTGTGGTGGTCCTTGATCTTCGGCTAGGGCTTCATGGAGGGGGGCGATTTTGGTTGTTCATCGGTCGAGATGGGTTTCGCGTATCCTGTACGTGAGCGCGTGAGAGGGAAAGGAAGAAGGTTTGCACGGCCTTGATTTCAAATGTTGATTGTACGGCTGAGATTGATGGTATCATTTTAAATAAAAGAAAATTGTAATTATAATTATAATTTAATTTGTGTAATCTTTAAAATATCGTATCTCTTTCATACGAGGTCGGAATTCGACGAAACTTTTTGCGTTGGCTTCGTATTCACGAGCACTTCGCGATGCAATTGGATTGGAATCGTTTGGAGCTAGTTTGAATTTCGGGTAAAATTAAACGCGTGTTTAATTTTATTCGAAATAAACGCTGGAATCAGAATTAAAATCACGGTGAGATTTTTCTCACTCAAAAATGAAAGTGGAATTTTCAGTTATTTATTTATTGACTGATTGTTGCTATTGGATGTGATATTAGATATAGTAGGATATATCTATTATATATATAGCAATATATACATATTGGCATATGTATACATTGGATTGATTGATTTCCCGCCTCGTATAGCGGATGAGACCCTATTGCGCCGTTAGTAAGCGGATTTTTATAAAACCTATATACCGCGATAATTCCGTACTGGAGCGGAATTGGTATTGTGCTAACATCTGTGGATGCAGGGAAACAGGTTGGAGGGATCCAACTGGATTCCTCACCGTATTGATTATTTACAGATATTTTGATATATTCTGTTATCATATGATGATATATGATATTTGACTGTTGTGATGGACTGATTGGTGTTGTTGCATCATCGGATTCAGTTTTGAAATGTAAAAATAACGACTTTTACTTTAAAAGGGTTTTTAAAGTGATTTTTGAAAATATACGTTTTATGGAATTTTTGAATCGATTTATAAACGTAAAATTTTAAAGTTATAAAAGTTATAATTTTTAGTGAAATATAACCGAAGTGTCGTTTTTGAAATAAAAGTCGATTTATTTATAAAGTGGTTTAAGTTGGGATTTTTGAATAACTATAAACGATTTGTATAGAAAGATTTATAAAATTGATAATTTGTAAATCAAAATATTGGACTTATAAAACGAATTTTTATAAGTGTTAAAAAGAAGTATAAAAGGAATTCGTAAGTGAATGAAATTAATAGATTTAAAACGTGAAGTTATAAAGTGAATAGATGTTGTAGAATAAACGATTTATAAGTAATTTACTTATAAATTAGATTTTTTGCACTTAATTGGGATATAAATAGAAATTGCTAAATGAAATGATTTCATAAGTTGAAATTGTTATGAAGTATAAATGTGATTTATAAACGTTGTTTATAAATCTGAAATCACTTACTTTGATAAGTAATTTTAGAAGTTAATAAAAGGAGAATTTTATAAATCGAAGTTGTTAGGAAATATAAAGGTGAATTTATAAACGTTGTTTTATGAATTTGAAATCAATCAAATTTGATGAATGTAATATAGAAGTTATTAAGGGAATTTTATCCACGATTTTGGATAGTGGATAATTCTTGGAATAAAACGTGTAGAAAAGATTGAAATGTAATTATTGGAGTATATTCACGATTTTGGACAGTGAATATATTATTAAATAAAATGGATATGTTTTGGAAAAGCGATATTTGAAATGAAGTGATTGTTTTAAAAGATGTTTTAAAACGTGTGAATTACCGAAATCATAGATTTCAACATTTATTGTTGAAATAGACGTTTTCGAGAAATAAGGAAATGGTGGACTATAACACTGTTGTTATAGTAAATGATTTCCGAAAGGAAATGTTTTATATAGTATTGGGATTTATATATCTATCTAAATTTCAAATCCCTATACTAGTGATTTTGAGTCGTCATAACGATGTTTTACGTAACATTCGTTTTGACTCAACTAAAGTGTGTTTAAAGAATGATTTCCTTAAAAGAATGAGATATATACTTAATTTTGATTTTAAGTATATCGAATATTTTCTAAGTGTTGAGAATAAATGATTTGTGAATTACTTATTTTTAAATAAGTATGGAAATGCTTTTCCAATATGAAGTGAACTGTTTTAGAGATTTTATCTTTTAAAGATAAATTGAAACGTGAATATTTGGAATCTGTTTTCAAATGGTTAAGTGTGGAAAATAATATATCTAATAAAGATATTTTTTTTTGGGAAATTAAATAATTCGGGAAATTATTTGGAATCTGATGATGTTGCGCATCTTTATTGATAGTTAAATAACCGACTATCAATAATTACCTTTAGATAGGTATTTGTTGTGAATTGGATGAATTTGAATGCCACACTTATTTTTGAATAAACGCTCACTATTCGGGTTAGCCGGGAAAGGACCATAGGGTCGTATAACCCATTCCGAATATGTGATACGTCGTTATGAATTGCATTCAAAGACCGGTGTTGAAGACCGTATATTTTTGAAAACGGAAGGATTACCGTCGAGTTACTCTACATCGACTGATCTTCGATTTAGAGGTTTTATCACCCTTAGTGACGGGAAGTCCGGACGTGATTAGAAAATTATCCGGAAATGCAAGGGCTTCGTGAGAAGTGCCTTCGGTTCTGTTCGATCCCGGAACAGACTTGTATGGATTGTGTGTCTGACGTTACAATTTGAGATATAAAGCTGATTTCTTTCAAATACATTTCTGTTGGTGGCGGAGAATTTATTCTCTTAGCTTAACACCCTTCTCTGAGACGTACGAGCTCAGAGGTTATGTAGTTGAAATTTATCAGCGATATATCCCAATTTGGTAACGTGGCATACTGAGTGTTGCTGTGAAATGATCAGTGTTTGATCATTTGTGATATGATCATTTGTTTGATCTTATATCTTTGTGATCATAGGTTGATCATTTTGTTTGACCCGAAGCAGGGCTTTTTAAGAAAGCGTAGCTTTGTGGACGAGACTTCGTCGAGCCTCACACCCCGGAAATGGTCGAAACAGGAAGGATGCGGCAAGGTTCTAGGGAGTAGCGCCCCTTAGTGTATGTCATTCCTTCTGGATAAAGGTGGTATCATGGTATGGATCCCAGATACTTAACCTCTGTGGTTACTGCATTATTATTATCTATGTGGTTTGTTGCGAATCGGGGATCCTCGGGAAGATCGGTGACGATCGGGGGATGGCATACGCGTGTCAGTAGTTACCTATTTTTGCAGAGGTAACCCGGCCTTGTGTTGGCAGAGATCCGGTTAGGTTCTCGGGTCGTCTATTCCAGGGACGTACCCATCGTGGAAAAGGAAGTTCCTTAGCCTGACCATTTGTTGGAAATCCAAAGAAACAATACGAGCCTTGTACGGTTTTAATTGTAGAACCTATCATTCACTTATGGTGGCGCCCCACTGTTTGGATGGTAGCTATAGTAGGCATAGTTCGAAATGTCTATGCTGGCTAAGATTTATATTATACTTTCGAAATGTTTTCTACACTATGCACTAATAATAATATCAAAAATGATTTGATTTTGCGTAGTAAGCATCTTTGACTATCATAAGAAGAAATCTCCTCCAATTCTGCGTTTGCATTGTGTGTGTGGTGGGAGGTCTTATGGTAGTTTCAT
The DNA here is from genome assembly GCA_030737815.1 of Allium fistulosum. Classification (NCBI taxonomy): domain Eukaryota; kingdom Viridiplantae; phylum Streptophyta; class Magnoliopsida; order Asparagales; family Amaryllidaceae; genus Allium; species Allium fistulosum. Next base: position 96,399,369 of record CM060906.1, on the reverse strand, counting down.
TTTCCAAAAGCATTGCGAATTGACTTTAAAAATTCTCTGCTATTTATTTAAAGATAAATAACTGTTTTACAATCTCACACCAGTCACCATGACTGACTCGGAGTTTATTGTTCCCTTCTAAACTCTGGGTGCCCACCAATTTCCACACGGGCAGCCTAGAGTTATATTATCAGGATATTCTGGATATTCTGGAGCTTTGGAAGCAAGCTGGATGGCGAGACGTAGTATTTGTATCTGATAGTATTTATTCCGCTGTGTATTCTGTATGAGGACAAGTTTATATAACTGTCCATTGTTGTTTATTGACTCTGATGATATGATGTGATGTAATGTAATAACAGATATAATTCGTTTGTTTTTAAATGATATTCATTTATCTATTATATATTGTTCCGCTGCGATATGTGAGATTCTGATATTGTTTTCTGTTTCTGTTTCTGCTCTTGTTCTGTTGTTATTCTTCTTTCTTTTTCTTCTATCTTCTTCTTCTACCTTTTTCTTCTTCTTAAAACCATAACTTTTCGGGTTTCCGGCATTCGATGGCTCAGCAGTCGATAAAGTGAGTATCGATGTTGAATTTTCGAAAGTCGAAAATTTTCGGGACGTTACATTTGGTATCAGAGCATATGGTTAAGCGACAACCCTGCTCTGTTGGGTGTTACTCATTAGAGATAGAGTCAGTAGTACTCTAGAATGAGTTTGAGTGTAATAATAGATACGAGCGCGTATTTGTTAGTGAATATAAAATTGTTTTATATTGTGATGATTGGTTTGTTGAGTGGTATATGGATTCTGGTCGGTATTGTCCGTACAACTCTATCGATAGGGATCTCTAAACACTTGTATAAAACAATTCGGCACAGTATTGTTTTAAATAGGGTAAATGAGATAATTTTGCCCAAAACTATTTTTGTATAGAAAAGAAATCATTTTCTATGAATTACTATAGTACATGGTTGCATGGATGTTAGGAAGTAATAATAGTGAATTATTATCAATGAAATTGAATAAGAAATTGAAATCATAACTCCAAAGTTAAGAAATAAATTCATATACAAATGAAATTTGAGAATGTAAATTATAAATGTGATTTGTAATGTGAAATGGAATTCCAGAGAGGTTTTTGGAAATGTTTTGAAAAGAATTTGAAAATTTTGGAGATTTGGAAAGTTTAAATCTTTTTGATTTGAAAATGAATTTCAAAGGTTTTGAAAAGTATTCTTGAGAAGATGAAAGCTCTAAACTCTTTTCGGTCGCTGGAAAATAACTTCGATGATGACCGCGGCATCGTTGGTGTTCATTTTCGGGTTTCCAAAAGAGAAATTGCTGCCAAATTGTTTTAAATGGAGGTTGTTTGGAAATTTGGGTTTTGTTTTAGAAAATTCAAAGGATAATTTGAATTGTTTTCAAAATGGCTTTGAAAGGTTGAAAAGACTCTGGAATACTTTATAAAAATATTTATGAAATATTATGAAATTGATAACTTATAAAATATTGAGATCTGATTGAAATGAAAGTTCAAATTGAAATAAAAGAATTTGTGAACCAACAAATAAATTTGCAATGGCAAATGCGAGAAAATAAAATTTAATGTTAAAATTCATTTCGAATTTGTAGGCAATGAATTGAATTGAGTAATGTAAATTGAAAGATGGATTAAAATTCATATGTTATTTGAAATCCAGTTTAATATAAGTGGTTGTAAACCAAAATAGTGAATTGTAAATAAATTTTGGGAGCGAACAAAAGTGACTAAAACTGGAATTGAAACTGAATACTGAAAACGAATTTGAATAAGTGAATTACAATTTGTGATAAATTAGTAAATGAAACTAATTTAAAATGATACAGTTGTGAATGAAAGATAATTGATAAAATTCAATATTCAGAAGTTAAATAGAATTCAAATTGAATTGAAATTATGAATTAAATTCAAATGGAATTTGAAATGCAAAATTGAACGAAATTGAATATATAACTTCAATAGTGAATTAGAGATGATATAAGCAGTTATATTGAAAATTTTGTAATTGAATGTACGAAATGGTTTGAATATGTAACTAGATATTATGGCTAGTAGGATATACAGGTGTAAAGGAATTGGAAATTTTGATTTCGAAGATGAATTTGAATTTGCTCGAAAAAGGTATGTATTTAAATTTGAATATGAGATTTGATGACTTATTTCTCTAGCCGCTTGGCCTTTTCTTTTCTTTTTGAAATCTGAGAGTCCGTAGGGACGTTTTGTAGTCGTACCGTATTAGCCGCGCAAAGGAGACGCTGGCGAAATTTTCTGAAAATTTAAGGCGTTAGAAAATTTTTGAGAAAATTTTGAAAGTTAAAAATTGAATTTAAACTCGAATTTGAATTTAGAAGTTAAACAATGTTGTTTGAAACTCATAATTGAAGTTAGAAAGCTAGTTGAATGATAACGAATCTTTATTAGAAAGATTTGTTTTGAAAATTTGAGAAAACTATTGAATTGTGAAAAATAGTAGACGAGTTAAGGACCTTTCTTCCTGACTTGTAATTTCGAGGACGAAATTCTTTTAAGGGGGGAAGTCTGTAACGACCCAGAATTTTTGATAATTAAAATTCGAATATTTAATTGATTTTAAATATTAATAAATGGAATTAAGAAGTCGAATAATTTATTTTTCGAATATTGGATTTAATTTGGTCAATTAAATCGATAAATTAATAATTGAAATTCCAGAGATAATTGAAAATCGAGTTAAAATGATTGAAAATGATTTGTAAAATTTTATTTAATCATACTGGAGTTATAGAAAGGTTATAGAACTTTTAAAATTGAATTTAGAATTAATTTGTGAAAATCGAATATTTTAATATTTAATTATCGACTGTAAAAATAGCCAATTTTCGAACAGTCTCAGAATTGAACGAGACCAGTTCCATTGGATCCGTAATAGTTAGTTATTATCGGATTTCAATTTTCGTATCAATCGGAGTTGTCGTTTGACCGTGGCAGCTCGAAACGCATCGATATCATTTTAATTTTAAATCGTCGAGTTAAAATAGTCATTTTTCAAAAAGGCTCGGATTTCGACGAAACCAGTTTCATCGGATCCGTAATGTGATATTATTGTAAGATTTCAAATTTCGTAATTTTTGGATTTACCATTTGTCCGGTACGAATTAAAACGCATCGAAATCGATTTAACCGATTTAATTTTAAATTGATCGTTTAATTTCGTATCTCGTGCATACGATCAGATTAGCTTACGAAACCTGTTCCATTGTGTCTGGAACGCAGAAAAACCCTAGGGTAGCCTGTCAAAACGTGAGAATTGGAGGTCGTTTGCATTAACTGTTAAATCGAGAAATTTTATTAATTAAATAATATTAACTATTTTATATATTCATTTATTTTTCAAACCCTAGCTACAAACTTCATCAGCCGCCTCCTCCTTTGTTAATGGCCGAAATCGATTTCACTTCTTCCTCTCAAATCTTCCAATTCACTCATCGATTTCAAAAATTATCAACTGAGGAATTGTAGTACTCGACGAGTACTACACATCCAACGGCTGGAATCTCGATCGAGTCGACGTGGAGGCCGGGATTTGCGTGTATAGGGCCACCGTTCGTGTGTCGTTTCTGGGCTAGGGGAACCACCGGGCGCCACCGCGTTTGGGTCGGAGGTGTAGGGGATGAAGGCGCATGTTGTGGTGGTCCTTGATCTTCGGCTAGGGCTTCATGGAGGGGGGCGATTTTGGTTGTTCATCGGTCGAGATGGGTTTCGCGTATCCTGTACGTGAGCGCGTGAGAGGGAAAGGAAGAAGGTTTGCACGGCCTTGATTTCAAATGTTGATTGTACGGCTGAGATTGATGGTATCATTTTAAATAAAAGAAAATTGTAATTATAATTATAATTTAATTTGTGTAATCTTTAAAATATCGTATCTCTTTCATACGAGGTCGGAATTCGACGAAACTTTTTGCGTTGGCTTCGTATTCACGAGCACTTCGCGATGCAATTGGATTGGAATCGTTTGGAGCTAGTTTGAATTTCGGGTAAAATTAAACACGTGTTTAATTTTATTCGAAATAAACGCTGGAATCAGAATTAAAATCACGGTGAGATTTTTCTCACTCAAAAATGAAAGTGGAATTTTCAGTTATTTATTTATTGACTGATTGTTGCTATTGGATGTGATATTAGATATAGTAGGATATATCTATTATATATATAGCAATATATACATATTGGCATATGTATATATTGGATTGATTGATTTCCCGCCTCGTATAGCGGATGAGACCCTATTGCGCCGTTAGTAAGTGGATTTTTATAAAACCTATATACCGCGATAATTCCGTACTGGAGCGGAATTGGTATTGTGCTAACATCTGTGGATGCAGGGAAACAGGTTGGAGGGATCCAACTGGATTCCTCACCGTATTGATTATTTACAGATATTTTGATATATTCTGTTATCATATGATGATATATGATATTTGACGTTGTGATGGACTGATTGGTGTTGTTGCATCATCGGATTCAGTTTTGAAATGTAAAAATAACGACTTTTACTTTAAAAGGGTTTTTAAAGTGATTTTTGAAAATATACGTTTTATGGAATTTTTGAATCGATTTATAAACGTAAAATTTTAAAGTTATAAAAGTTATAATTTTTAGTGAAATATAACCGAAGTGTCGTTTTTGAAATAAAAGTCGATTTATTTATAAAGTGGTTTAAGTTGGGATTTTTGAATAACTATAAACGATTTGTATAGAAAGATTTATAAAATTGATAATTTGTAAATCAAAATATTGGACTTATAAAACGAATTTTTATAAGTGTTAAAAAGAAGTATAAAAGGAATTCGTAAGTGAATGAAATTAATAGATTTATAACGTGAAGTTATAAAGTGAATAGATGTTGTAGAATAAACGATTTATAAGTAATTTACTTATAAATTAGATTTTTTGCACTTAATTGGGATATAAATAGAAATTGCTAAATGAAATGATTTCATAAGTTGAAATTGTTATGAAGTATAAATGTGATTTATAAACGTTGTTTATAAATCTGAAATCACTTACTTTGATAAGTAATTTTAGAAGTTAATAAAAGGAGAATTTTATAAATCGAAGTTGTTAGGAAATATAAAGGTGAATTTATAAACGTTGTTTTATGAATTTGAAATCAATCAAATTTGATGAATGTAATATAGAAGTTATTAAGGGAATTTTATCCACGATTTTGGATAGTGGATAATTCTTGGAATAAAACGTGTAGAAAAGATTGAAATGTAATTATTGGAGTATATTCACGATTTTGGACAGTGAATATATTATTAAATAAAATGGATATGTTTTGGAAAAGCGATATTTGAAATGAAGTGATTGTTTTAAAAGATGTTTTAAAACGTGTGAATTACCGAAATCATAGATTTCAACATTTATTGTTGAAATAGACGTTTTCGAGAAATAAGGAAATGGTGGACTATAACACTGTTGTTATAGTAAATGATTTCCGAAAGGAAATGTTTTATATAGTATTGGGATTTATATATCTATCTAAATTTCAAATCCCTATACTAGTGATTTTGAGTCGTCGTAACGATGTTTTACGTAACATTCGTTTTGACTCAACTAAAGTGTGTTTAAAGAATGATTTCCTTAAAAGAATGAGATATATACTTAATTTTGATTTTAAGTATATCGAATATTTTCTAAGTGTTGAGAATAAATGATTTGTGAATTACTTATTTTTAAATAAGTATGGAAATGCTTTTCCAATATGAAGTGAACTGTTTTAGAGATTTTATCTTTTAAAGATAAATTGAAACGTGAATATTTGGAATCTGTTTTCAAATGGTTAAGTGTGGAAAATAATATATCTAATAAAGATATTTTTTTTGGGAAATTAAATAATTCGGGAAATTATTTGGAATCTGATGATGTTGCGCATCTTTATTGATAGTTAAATAACCGACTATCAATAATTACCTTTAGATAGGTATTTGTTGTGAATTGGATGAATTTGAATGCCACACTTATTTTTGAATAAACGCTCACTATTCGGGTTAGCCGGGAAAGGACCATGGGGTCGTATAACCCATTCCGAATATGTGATACGTCGTTATGAATTGCATTCGAAGACTGGTGTTGAAGACCGGATATTTTTGAAAACGGAAGGATTACCGTCGAGTTACTCTACATCGACTGATCTTCGATTTAGAGGTTTTATCACCCTTAGTGACGGGAAGTCCGGACGTGATTAGAAAATTATCCGGAAATGCAAGGGCTTCGTGAGAAGTGCCTTCGGTTCTGTTCGATCCCGGAACAGACTTGTATGGATTGTGTGTCTGACGTTACAATTTGAGATATAAAGCTGATTTCTTTCAAATACATTTCTGTTGGTGGCGGAGAATTTATTCTCTTAGCTTAACACCCTTCTCTGAGACATACGAGCTCAGAGGTTATGTAGTTGAAATTTATCAGCGATATATCCCAATTTGGTAACGTGGCATACTGAGTGTTGCTGTGAAATGATCAGTGTTTGATCATTTGTGATATGATCATTTGTTTGATCTTATATCTTTGTGATCATAGGTTGATCATTTTGTTTGACCCGAAGTAGGGCTTTTTGAGAAAGCGTAGCTTTGTGGACGAGACTTCGTCGAGCCTCACACCCCGGAAATGGTCGAAACAGGAAGGATGCGGCAAGGTTCTAGGGAGTAGCGCCCCTTAGTGTATGTCATTCCTTCTGGATAAAGGTGGTATCATGGTATGGAGCCCAGATACTTAACCTCTGTGGTTACTGCATTATTATTATCTATGTGGTTTGTTGCGAATCGGGGATCCTCGGGAAGATCGGTGACGATCGGGGGATGGCATACGCGTGTCAGTAGTTACCTATTTTTGCAGAGGTAACCCGGCCTTGTGTTGGCAGAGATCCGGTTAGGTTCTCGGGTCGTCTATTCCAGGGACGTACCCATCGTGGAAAAGGAAGTTCCTTAGCCTGACCATTTGTTGGAAATCCAAAGAAACAATACGAGCCTTGTACGGTTTTAATTGTAGAACCTATCATTCACTTATGGTGGCGCCCCACTGTTTGGATGGTAGCTATAGTAGGCATAGTTCGAAATGTCTATGCTGGCTAAGATTTATATTATACTTTCGAAATGTTTTCTACACTATGCACTAATAATAATATCAAAAATGATTTGATTTTGCGTAGTAAGCATCTTTGACTATCATAAGAAGAAATCTCCTCCAATTCTGCGTTTGCATTGTGTGTGTGGTGGGAGGTCTTATGGTAGTTTCATTTTCCAAAAGCATTGCGAATTGACTTTAAAAATTCTCTGCTATTTATTTAAAGATAAATAACTGTTTTACGATCTCACACCAGTCACCATGACTGACTCGGAGTTTATTGTTCCCTTCTAAACTCTGGGTGCCCACCAATTTCCACACGGGCAGCCTAGAGTTATATTATCAGGATATTCTGGAGCTTTGGAAGCAAGCTGGATGGCGAGACGTAGTATTTGTATCTGATAGTATTTATTCCGCTGTGTATTCTGTATGAGGACAAGTTTATATAACTGTCCATTGTTGTTTATTGACTCTGATGATATGATGTGATGTAATGTAATAACAGATATAATTCGTTTGTTTTTAAATGATATTCATTTATCTATTATATATTGTTCCGCTGCGATATGTGAGATTCTGATATTGTTTTCTGTTTCTGTTTCTGCTCTTGTTCTGTTGTTGTTCTTCTTTCTTTTTCTTCTATCTTCTTCTTCTACCTTTTTCTTCTTCTTAAAACCATAACTTTTCGGGTTTCCGGCATTCGATGGCTCAGCAGTCGATAAAGTGAGTATCGATGTTGAATTTTCGAAAGTCGAAAATTTTCGGGACGTTACAAGGAAGCCAACTAGAGCCCGGGGGCAGTCAGGAGGTGTCTTCAAACTCTCATCAATCCATCTATGTGACTAAATAGGAGATGAAGAGAATGATGAAGGAGATGCAAGATGAAATGATAACTAGACAGTATATAAATCTAGAAGGATTACTCTAAAGGATTTCTCTAAAGGATGGAACAACAAGGAATAGTTGAAGTTGCAGGAACTCAGAACCAAGGACCAAGAGTCAATGTAGGAACATTTGGAGTTAGAGCAGAGCAAATTGGAATGATGCCCTCGCGAACAGAACAGCTCGGTACTGAGTAGATTCGGTACCGACCCAAATCTACTCGGTACCGAGAGAACCATACGAGAAGGCAATGTTGGTGTAGCTATTGGGATACTGGGAATGGATAATGCTAGAGCTATCTCACGAATTAGGATAAAAATGATCAATGATCGGAGGAGTATGTGCCAAAGCTTCCCCATAGCAATGGAGCATTGAATGAAACCAGAGGATCAGGTCAGAACCCTAATGTGCAGCTAGAGGAGTATGTGTCGAAATATGTGCCGGAATTCCCCTATAGAAGCAGGGGGCAGAATGCAGCTGCTGGTCTGAGATTTATGTTAGACGACAATAATAAGATGGCTGAAAGGATTAGAAGAATAGTTAGAGGTGGACCCCCAGACCAGAGTTTGGAGGACGTAAACAGGATTCTATTCATTTCTAATATCCAGAATGCAAGGGATCCTCCCGATTTCAAGCTTTCGACGTTGGAAATATATGATAGAAAGTCAGATTTGATGGTTCATCTGATGAAATCCATCCAGTCCATGGAGGTGTGGGGTGCTTCACCCTATACTTAACAGGCTTGGCGGCGATGTGGTTTAGACAGCTGGAGAATGGGTCCATATGCACTCGGATCGATTTGGCGATTAAGTTCTTAAGACAGTTTAGAGTTCGTGTCTCTCGATTGAAAAATGTGATGACGCTATCGAGCATGAAACAAAGACAGTGAGAGACCTTGAAAAGCTATTAGATAAGATTCAATGTGGTAGATGCAGCCATCAATAAGCTGAATCCATCTATAACCTTAATTGCGACAGTATCTGGAGTCATAAGCAAGACCAACTTCAAGATTGCTTTGGAAAGGGATCCAACGGTGGATCTCACCAAATTCTACTATGAAGTTGAGAAATATTTACATTAGGAAGACGCCAAAGTTGAGAATGCTAAAGTTAATGCTGTGAATGACAGAGAACTGCCTGGAGCAGAAAATAGAAAAGACAAAGGAAAAGGAAGATCCAATGATAACTTCGGGGAACTAAAACGACAAATTAGGTAGTCGAAATTATCTTCCTATACTGATTTAACTGAGACCCCAAAGAGGATATATCTGGATATTAAGAGGTAGATCCCCTATTGGAAGCCAGTTAGGAGAGAACCCACTGATCGGGAGAGAAGGTATGGAAAGTTTTGCATCTTCCATGAGTTGGAGGGACATGAAATGAATGAGTACCGACACCTTCATGATCTGATAGAAGAAATGATCTGAAGCAACCAGCTGCAACAGTATGCAAGGAACCAAGCTGCGATGTTGCAGGTGTAGCAACCACCATCTATAGTGAATGCATCTAGAAACAACTAGGGATCTGTATCGACGATTGTAATCTAATGATCAAGATGAACGGGAGGTAGGTTTGCTTTTCGCGCTTTGCTTTTTGCTATGAACAATTAAGATAATAATAATAATCATAGACTGCTTACATGTGTATAAGGCCTAGATTGTTCTCTACACACGCTCTGAGTTGGATGTCTGGGATGAGTATTTAGGACAATAATAACCTTGGACCGCTTACACATGTACGATGTCTAGATTGGTCTCTAAGCATGCTATGAGTTGGATGTCTGGAATGAACAATTAGGATTCCCATTTTCTTATTTTTCTTGATTTGTATACTTGATTTTTGAAAAATCCACTTGAATGTGATAGCCAATATTGATCGCATTAAGCCCCATCCGAAGAGACGAGACCGGAGTGCAGGGTGCAAGTTCCCTTGTCAGAGAGCGAGTGGATGGACTTGTACGATATTGATCGCTTTAAGTCCCGACCGAAGAGTCAAGACCGAAGTGCAGGGTAAAAGTTCCCTCGTCGGAGAGTGAGTGGATGGACTTATACGAAAAGTAGTCCCCTCACTGAAGAGTGAGCAGATAAGCTTGCTTGGTCGTTGGGTCCCCTTGTCGGAGAGTGAGTGGATTGGGCTCAACAAGGATCCGAAGAGATCAAAACCCTAGATTGGGCGATAAACGATTCGGAAAGATTGAACCCTAGATTGGAAGTTATACGGTCTGGAGAGATCGAAACCTTTGATTGAATATGAAATAATCCGGGGAGATCAAAACCCTTGATTGGGCGATAAATAGGGGTGTCAAATGGATTGGGTTGGATATAAATGGGTTGGTTTCAAAGTTAACCCAACCCATCTAAAACAAAAATAGACCTAACCCATTAAACCCATTTATTAAATGGTTAAACCTAACCCACTAATATAATGAGTCAACCCAACTCAATCCGTTTAACCCATTGTGGAGAAAATTCACTAAAACATGTGCATATAATTGCATCGATTGAGCTGATATTTATTGTTTTGATTTTAGAGTCATGGGCTCTACTGATCTACTACAGTCTTTTGCACTTTCATGGCAACTTGTTTCTATTTTTTTTAAGATTGCTGCAAGTTACAACATCCATTTTTATGCTTTTTTAACTTGGAAAAGTGGTTTCGTTTGTCATGTGTGCTCGTAGATTAAATCTGTCCATTTATCCTTTATTGATTAATCCAATAAAAATCAACCATGTTTGTTTTCATGATCAATTAAATTGAAATGTCCTCTTTTCAGCCAGTAATCATATTTTTGTTTAAAATGATTAAAAAAATGTTAAATCGTCTTTTGCTTCAATCTAATTTTAGTTCCAATTTTAATGATGTTGAATACCTAATTGCTTTTTTAAGATTCAATATGCTGCAAAGGTTTTTCTTCCTATCGAAGAAGCTATGCTCCAGATCTAGTTTATGAAAAGTAAATAATTCAGTATTGTTTAGCAAAGATGACTTAAGGTATTTATTTTATCTTCTAATTTTTCATATTTCTTTTCGTTTTGATGAGGTTGAAGGGGTAGTGGCTGGTCGAGCTATTGCTAGGGTTGATGGTGAACATCATGCTAATGAAATAAGGGTGTTTAATTTTCAGTTTGATAGCAAATTCTCTGTTGATGATGATGTAACCGCTTGCATTAGCTCAGATGAGCTGCTTTCATTTTGTTGATACGGGCTTGTTCTAGAATTAGCTCATTAATCCAGTCAAAGTATATTCAATGTAAAGGTTGAATTTTGTTTACAATTTTGTTTATTTGCTTTAGAATTTAATACAAAGGTTGACTTCATTTTTGGATGGAAGGAAAAACACACATGCACATGTATTCATTTCTCTAGTCTTAAATGAAACATAATTCATCATTCATAGTTTTATTTACAGTTAGTTAAAATATGTATAACTAAAAAACTTGTACTTTACAGGTGGATAGATACCTTTGGTGCAAAAAGTAGTAACATAGCACGACAAGTTATGGATTCAAAGTTACTTTTGATGCTAGAACTACATTTTGGTTTGTATGCTTATATGTATTACTACTTTTGGTCAGTAATTGCTACTTGTTCTACATTATGAAATATTATGCTACTTGTTCACCTAAGTTCATAAATATTTTATAAAGATATTTCAAATAATAACTTACTCCATTTTATTTACTTGTATAATACCCTTTTAGATCCTAAGAGTATATACAAAACATTAATTTTATTTTACTTTTCAAAATTTAGATGGAGACCTAATCAAAGTACGGGTCATTTAAGACCGAGTCAACCTATCGACCTCTTTAACTTAGAGTGTTATAATGAAAGATGTTTATGGGTTGACCTAAAAACAACAAATAGTTTACACCATTTAAATGTTTTAACCAAAAACTATGGTTTTAATAAAACAATGTCTATTAAAACCTCCCTATCTAATTTAACCCATTTTAAAATTTTAGTCGAAATACCTCTTTTCTATCCAAGAGTTTAAATTTTCATTTTTCAAATTATTATTCAATATAAATTTTATTTAAATCGGTTTCCTTTAAGGAAACTTAAGACTAATTACCTGGTTTTTATTTCAAGTCCCCTTTTTGAAACCATTCCATGAATATTTCTATATGAAATAACTTCAACAATTTGTTTATTAAAACTCACTTTAGGTTTATCCGGATTTGAACTCATTTTGATCGCCCAATGATAAAGAGAATAATTTACTAAGTGCCCCATAACGTTCACCTAAGCAAACATCTGATCGTCACTTAGAAGATTATTCAGAGTACCACAAAACTAAACGAGATGATTTCCTCCGAATTACCCTTAAAAAAATGTGTTCCACTTAAAATTTCTCTTCCAAAAATATTTATATTTAGAAATACTTCCAAGTAGTACTCCTATGTATAGTTTTTTCAAAAACCTTTTGAAATTATTTCAAACGACTCCGGGATTTAAATTCAAAACCCTTTTTTTAATGCATTTTATAAACAAAATTTATATAAAATTACCTCTATATAAAATATTTCATATTATAATGATTCCCCTTTAATATACTAAAATTTTCCCAAATATCTATTCTCTAAATGTCTTATCTTAACATTTGGATTGTATTAAACAATTTTTATCAAAAGTTCATTTTTAACTTATCATTATAACCGAACACCTTATAGTCAAATTGTAAAATTTAATTCACAAGGGGTTCGTTTATAATCAAAACAATAAATGCTTAAAAATAAGCTGAGCATAATTAATCAGCAATCAACAAATGAAATCAACGCTCCTAATTTAATCAAGCATGACCGAACAAATAACAACGATAATAAATTAATATTATCACTTTCAAACAAACAAACAAACACACTCTAAATAACTATATAAATTTTGAAAATTATTACTTTATATATATATAATATATAATCCTAGGTAAAATTTCGTTTACCAAATTTTTCAAAAATCAATACCGTGTCCGTTTATCTTGTTCAAGTGTTTAGAAATCCCTATCGACACCGTGGCATCCCACGTCTCGACCAAAATTCGTAAACCACTCAATAAACCAATTAACATAATACATTTTTATAACAATAACGAATACATGCTTGTATATATATAATACTCTCAAACTCATTCTGGGGTGTCACTTACCCTATCTCTAATGAGTCGTACCCTACCAAAGCCAAGGTTCTCGCTTAACCTTCAACTCTGATACCAAATGTAATGATGTGCCTTTTCGACCATCGAAATTCGACACTAAATACATTCATGGTATTCAAATGCCGAACAACCAATTGCCGGAAAGGCGGATTGTTAGGATAAAATAAAAAGAAAAAAACAAAGAATAGGGAAAACAGAATCTAACAGTGGAAACGACAACATATAATATAACAAAGACAGTATAAGCTATCACTCTAAGATACAGAGTACATCGAGTTAAAAATAAACCATATCGGCCGGACAGTTATAAATTTCTGACCTTACAATTGCTGATAGGTGTACAATATAATGCAGTGTAAAATAAGTCACTACGATAGGTGAATATCCAGATCTTCTCCAAGAACTCCCTATCGTCAAAGCCAACCTAGAAAAATACTAAGTCTGACCTGAGCATTATAATAAATAACACCGGGGTCAGTCTAGAAAACAAGGGTGAGAAAACTTAGGTAATGGGATAAACATAAAACAATTGGTGGGGCAACGCCGCAAACGCGGAACGGGGTCTCACCGTACATGAACAACATTGACATAATAGAGTGGAAATAACCAACAGAAACAAATCCAAATATAAAGTATGGGTACAAGTAAGAACAAATCTCATACTTAATGAACGGGCATAATTAATATCAAAATCCAGACTTGAAAGAATGGACATAAATAATTAAACATAGAGAATGACACAAAACACTTCTCGATGCAATTAAGGAAAACAATTCAAAGGTTTGAATGAAAGAAAGGAAATGAAATTTTCCAACAAATGACTAAAATTCCGGGTTATTACACATTATATACAATATACGGTGCCAACATGATTACATGAATTCAATGTTGAAAGTTCATGAATCTATATAAGCTTAGTGCAATTTAGTTGCAATTTTAATACTAAAAGGCTTAAACAACTACAAATTTCTAACTATGGTGACTAGCTAATCTTATATATGTTGAAAATGATTCGGTTGCACTAAATACAAAATTTAAAGAATAGGGTGAAAATATTATGAAACAACAATAAAGAGAGATGTTATGATGCTACCTAAAGAAGAAACATGATTTCAAAACTACCAACACAAAAGGATTCAAATCAGATGTTTATCAATAGTACCTTAAGTAATGTAAATATACACATGAGTCAAAACAAGAACATGCCATTATCTTAGCTATGGTATGACCTTCCAGCAAATTAACTTGACATTATACAATAAGCAAGTCAGTATTGCTACAAGTCGATGATTGCTTTCTTAATTTTCTTTTCAAGTCCACAATTTCATCAAGTGATAAAAAACTTTTACATTTAAATAAGTTATACGTATGATTAGTCTAGAGTCATCCCTAGTATACCTTGATGTTTTTAGAAATCTAGCTGAACTGTTTAAGGGAGAGAAAAAAATCAAAATGATTCAAAGAAGACCGTCCTTTAAGGATTTGTTAAAAACTCGGTTTGTTATCAAGATTCCTCATGTAAATCACCAACTTTTATATCAAGATTCCCTGTGTTTAAAGAATCATGACTATTTTTTATACTTAACCCACTACAATAGCCACGTAAAAAATCAAAAACAGAAAAGAAAAAAGTTATTAATTTAATGAACTGGTATGAAAAATAATATAGTATAATATAAAAATATTATTGGTATAATGATATAGGTTAAATAACTTGTTTTAGTATGGTATAAAATTTATATTGTGAAATTAAAAATATTTAAAATAATGTATTATGTTTACAGAGCAAAAAGTTGGAAGAAAATATGAAAAAGGAGCAAATACCACCGATGTGGTAAGCTGGGAGAAATATGTTCATTTTAATAGATTTATAAATATTCAAAATCCATATTTTAAAAAACTCGCATTCATAATCCTCAGCCTAAATCTACATCCTAAGGAGGATGAACAAAGTTGAAATCGTAATATTAATGGCTCGTATTTTACGTGTCGTAAGATCGTAAAATATTTTTATTTTATTCGTATGAGGTCGTATGATTCTATAATTTTGGAATATAACTCTCGGGGACATTTTACACACCAATGATTTTTCCCGAATTTCTATATGACCATTTTGACCCTGGAAATATTATTTGGGCTATAACTTTTGACAGGTTCGAATTAGGGCCTTAAACCAGTTTTTCTTCAGGATGATGGTTTCCATTCCATAGAGTGGTCATAAAACAAAAATGGACTTACGGTTGGAAGTTATGCTCATTCTAATTTTTTAAAGTTGTTGGCCAATATTATGTGTAATTAATTAAGTCCATTAGTCTAATTAGAGAGTACTATAAATAGAGGGTCGAAGAGTCAAGTTAAAACTTTTCCCTCTCATTCCAAATCAGGTCTAAACCCTAATTAGCTCTAAATCCATCCTAGTTCATCCAAATTGCTCTCTAAATCAAACTAGATTATGGATTAGAGATTAGATCATTAACTAGAAGATAGAGATCATCTATTTGCTCGATTTGAAGTGCATTCCATTGCTGTTCGGATTTGATCTACATTAGAATTGGTTGAATTTGGTAATTGGTGAGTAGTTTATGCCTTCTCACTATACTATGCATGTTTGTACGGTAGAATCGTAGGATTTAACACGTTTTAAATTGATTTTGGGCCATAAAACATTTTCTAACTCTAATTACAGGTTAAACTATGTATATGATCTTGATTGATTAGAAATCATCCTTGCTCATGCTCGTATATTCATGTCATATGTAGATCTATGTTAAAAATTGACTTGTTCATCTTATTTTGATGGATTATGTGTTTGATTGGATGAAATTGCTTGTTATGCTATGATTGGATGTTATGCTTTGGTATTGTTTGTTAGCATTGTGAATGCATAGAAAGATAGTTGTGATTTGGGAAAATCGAAGGCAAAATTGGTTGGAATTGGACGAAACTTGGAGGGGCAGCTCTAAAGTATGAGAGGAGCTTGGGGTTCAAGTCATAGGTCTAGATTCTCTAAGCACAGAAGTCGGTACCTATATGAGTGGTCGGTACCGAGTTCTGGGGGATGGTCCAACAAGTCGACAGTTTTGGGGAGAGTAAGAGTGTTGCTAGTAAAGGTTACCTAAGGTGATGGATAGGTGATTGGCTAAGTGTTGAAGGCTATACCGACTTGTTTTCTAGAATTTGAAGTAGGTGCTTTGGAGTGAGAACCAAGCTGTTTGGATGGATAGGTTGGGGTCAAAACATTCGGGCATGGAGTATAAGAAGCAAGGAAGGAGAGGAAAGAAACTTGGCCAATAATTCGCTAAGGGGAGAGGTCAGTACCAACATGAGATGTCGGTGCCGACTTCACATAGTGAGTCCAATGAGGGTGAAACTTCTGGAAGGTGAAGTAGAGGTCCTGTAGATCATGTTGGAGGTATTGTCTCGTTCGCATCAGGGTTGGATTGAGATGTAATAGCATGATGAAAAGCAAGAGTTTTTGGATGTTAGTTCGTGATGGGAGTAGGTTCCGAAGATGGCGGCTCGTAAAAGAAGTGAGCCGTAGGATCGGGGAATGTGGAAGGGTTCCTCGTGAATAATGGAAACCGGATTGAGAAAGAAAGGATCGGTATCCAAATGGAGCAAAGGAGGGCTTGGGTGTATGTGCTAAGGAATCGATGATGCTCAGAATGTTTTCTATTGTACTCGTAGCAGGGGTATTGTAAGTGAGGATGCCCACGGATTGGTAGCGAGGATCCTTATACCATGGGCCTATGGCTTTGGGTCTAGTGTCCAGCTTTGGGCTGCAAGACATGTATCTAGCTTTGGGCTGCGAGATACGAGAGTACAACAGAGAACCGGGGTTTCCATTAGCCCCTGGTAAAAAGTTGGCCATACGAGCTATCATATATTCAGTGTACGTGGAGTGATAGTTAGGATTGTTTGATGGATGCTATAGATGCTATAGTTTCTTTGGTTGCTCTCTTTAGTAGGCTATCACTCATAGGTATCAAGGGAAGTAGGCATTGGAGATAGGAATACCTGGAAGACTGATATCCTTTATTTGGTTTGTGGTATATCTTTATGATATTGTAGAGTAGCATATTTTAGTGTTGTATGCTAACTCTTTGGTTGTAGGGACATGTCAGGTTGGTTCTTGTACTCTTGTTCTTTACCATATTTACCTGTTTAGTATTTTGAGACTCATTTACGGCTCACACCATACTGTTGTCTGACCCAAGGTTTTATGCTTTTCCTCTTATTTACTTGGGTACTCTTAAGTAAGTAGACTAGATAACAGGTCTAGGGGATGCAATAGCTGTTTAGAGGACCAACTGGATGAAGCTATCTTGTACTATATACATATATGGAGTCAATGCTTATTCCATTGAACAACGTTGTGGAGCACATGATAGTGCTTGCTTATATCTATTTGTTGAGACGGTTTATTTGAGTTTACTTCTGTTGTATAAACTCTATAGCATTTGATGTATAAATTTATGGATCAATTGCTCCGATGATGATTTAGCCAGCCAGATTTCAACTGGACTTAGAAGATCAAAATAAGGACGGAATAATTTGCATACTTGGAATCAGAAGAAGAAGAAAAGCAGCATGAAAGTTTCAATTGAATTGAGGCTAAGTATATTACTCGACATCGAGTTATATAGGTCGGTACCAACCTATATATCCTTCCTATTTTGCTTCCCAAACTCCATACATCTCCTATGCAACGCTAACTACTTGTGATCAAGTGATTTTCCCAAAGTTTGGATGAGCAATACCAAGGATTGATGAGAAGGAAATCAAGAGAGTAGGATAACTCAAGTGTTAATGGAGAGATCACTAGAATCAACTCAAAGTCGATGGGAAAGAGCTTAGAACAACTCAAGTAGAAGATAGAAAAAATTAACAAGTGGAAGACTTAACTTTTCACCAAGACCTATAGGTCGGTGCCGGTTAACATAGGCCGGTACCAGTTATGGTTTTCACTCATGGGACTCTGATCTCTCTTGCACAACTTCGGGCTATCTCCTGGACCTCATGCAAGCAGGCTTCTGACCCAGTAACTTTGGATCTGGAACTTCCTCTTTTTCACTCCTATCTCATACCTCAAACACTCTAGAAACTCCTTGTAAATTGAGATCCACTAGATTATGGCCAGATCTGATATAACTAGTTGTAATACAAAGAGAGAACAACTAATAACAAAGATTAAAGTGGATGTAGGCTGGAGATTACGCCGAACTACTATAAAAATTCTTATGCTCCTTTTACTTTCCTGCTGTTTCTGCTTGTTTGATTTGGATTTCTACATATTTGGTGCATTCATTTGGTACTTGGGTGTTTAAACCATTTTTGGTGCAAACATGTACATTTTGTAATCTTTGATTTCAAAACAATAGAGACTCACCGAAATTCCTTTGAAAAAGTCATACACCTTGAGATCCATTTTCCGAAAAGCTAAAATTTGTTAATGTTTTTTTTAGCAAAATAAATTCCAATTGCACATCTTAAAACTTTTCATATTCATGGATTGTCTTACCAAACATTTTCCAGTAAGTAAGTAATATATATTTTTAAGCAAAGACTCTTTTTTTCTACATACTTTTTTTAAGAGAATTTCTTGAAACATCTTTATCCATTTTCCAAAACACTTTAAACATATAATATGTTTGTTGTGCAAATTTTAATTAAGTTGCCCTAATTTCAAAACTGTTGTAAAATTCTTAGCGCAGAAGCAATAAAAATCTAGTTTGTCAATTAATTATCAACTACTAATTCAATGAACAATAAACACCAAACAAAGAAAAATAGAAGAGTATAAAACACAACGATTTAACGTGATTCGATCAAACTGCCTACGTTTATGGATCCAACAACTATTCTTTATTTTATTGATGAAGGAGAATACAAGAGAGATTACAAAATTACAGATAGCAAAGTGGAGAGATTAACCTATAATTACAAATTGGATAACCAATTTCTCCAAAGACTTGTTTGTGGTGAAAGCCCCTAATTTGATTTGGATGTAGAAATTGCCCAGTTGTCTTGAATCTTTTCAAATATACATGATTTAGTTTCAATGCAAATAGATAATGGTGATCTTGGTTTCCATAATTTTCCTCAATTGACTGAAACTCCATGCATAAACTTTTCTTTCATCGTATTGCAAAATCAATGAATTTATAAATATAAACTTCTTTCCTCATTTATAAATTCATTGACTAATTAATTGATTGGTAATCAATTAGTTTCCTTCTAATGAAATAACCTCTTATATCTTTCTATTTTCTTCTCTGCGTATTACCTACTGGAATAATTGAGTTAATCAATTAATTATTTTCTTGTCTTCTTTGAAAAATATTTGAGTTACATAAATTCAACAATTTTCACATTTATATCGCATGCCCTTTAAATTAGTTATAAGGAATGGACATTTCTGGATATTTTAAAACCATAAACATCCACTTTGGAAGCAATCTATCTAAATTAAACACCCTTTATATTTTCCAAACCATTTGTTTTAAACTTTGAAACATAGTTAAAAAGATTTTTCTCAATAAACATAATAACCATCCATAACCCTTATACTTATTTACCAAAAGAAATCTTTAAACCTTATTTTTAAATAAATAATTTAAAATCCTTACTTTCCTTTTTACACCATTTTTCTTTAAAAACAACTTCAAACTCTTTTTATTCTGGTAAAGGAAAGTTTTGAAAAACATAAATCACAAAGCAATTATATCAAACCAGAAGTTATTGTTGACATATAAAAATGCACATCAAACCAACAAACAAGCGCCTTAAGAGGAAAGTCATCTACCAACTTTCAATGTGCAACTCTGGTTACTACATGGTCCTACTATTTAAGCTTGCTTCATCACAATTTAGTGTTGTGAAGTATTCATATTGCGAGATTCAGATTAGAAACTTTTATAGCTTTTCTAATCGAGCTATTTCATTCTCATTTCCAAGCGATGCAGAATTTTATTTTAAAGACCCGTATATTTTAACGATTTTATAACGTAATTAATTGATTTTTTTTCGTGAAATTAAATTATAAAATATTGCAATGAAAATTCGATATTTAGTATGCGTCTATTTAAACATAGCATATGGCAGATTTTCATAGGAAAATATAAATGTTAGTTTTGTTATGTAATTTTCAGTTTCAATTTAAAATCAGCTAATGTTTGATGGAAATAAAATGTTTTCAAATATGGATATTTTAATATAATAAATTTGTAAACTATTTTCTGAGTGAGAAGTCATATTTTGTTTCGCCAAATTTGGACTGTTATAGCTCCGTTTATCTTATTTTCGACGAATTTGCAGCAGTTTAGCAGCGAAATAACGACTTTTGATAGGATGATCGTATCGCTGATATCTGTATGTTGTTCTATTCGTCTTGTCGTGCTGATCTCCATAGTATATTCATTTGTCAATTTTGGCATCCGGTGCACGGCGAAATCCGCAAACTATTTGCCATATCGGTTCCGTATTTGACCCTTTTGTTCCTGTGTCTTTTCAATTGTCAGCTGTATAATATCAACAGTCATTTGTTGTGTTAACTCCAGAATTCAAGGCGTGGCTTTTGTTATTCCTATTGTTTGATTTATATACATTGTTCCATTTGCATTCCATCTTCCCTTCTCTGTTATTTTGCTTTTCAAAAGAAATATATATAGAAGTATATATATATTTGTTGCCTGTTCACTTTCTTCCACTTTGCCATTCTTCATTTTAGCACGTTCAAATATTCCATGCTCGATCTTCGCACTTCGCCTTCGAGTCAATAGCCGCCTACCCCACCCGACAGCCCACACGCCTCTCCCCACCTCCTACCTGTCCGCCTTCTCCATCGGCCTTTACCACTCCCGCTTCCTTCCATCACCATGGCCGAGCAGCCTTGCCTAATCACCTGAGCCTCTGCCACGGCTTGTGTACCCTTACACCAACCTCTATAGCCAACTCCGACCCAGCTATCCCACGTCGCCATCTTTCCACCCGTGTTACCCTGGCAGCACGTGCACAGCCACCTCCTCTCCAATCAGTCACACCAAACACCCTACAGCACCCAGCGAATCTGCCCTCCTCTTAACAGCCGATCACCACAGTTCCAAAACCCCTCCACATCAGCCCTTTCAATCCGACCTGACCATTTCTCTACCCATCAAACTCGCCACCAAACATTCTCCCCTACCCGAAAGTCACAGCAGCGACTTAAACCCCAAGCAAACCCGCCGATGCATGCGACACCCGAAGTAGTTTGGCCGCCATCTCCTGACACCCTCCTGATCTTGCATGAGAAGTTCATCCCTTTAGCTCCCTTCCTTCTTTTGTACATAAAGCAAATATATTATAAAGCTGTTGTGTGTATTTTAATTAATATTATAAAGCTATTTACATATACATATACTTCATATGATATATATTGGTTTCCATATACATATATATTTACTTATATATATATATATATATATATATATTATTCAGTTCCATTTCGTGTGTGCTGTCTATGAAAAAGTATATATATATATATTATATGTTTTAAAGGTATAGGTGTATGTTTAAATGTTTTATTATAGATTATGTCATAACATAATGTATATATATTATGATTAAATTTATATTTGAGAATTTTGAAAAGAAAATATATGTATTTTAATAAACATTGGTTTTCAATATAATATGAAGATGTTTTTATTTTAATATGTGTTTTAAATTAAATGTCGTTTTCAAAAAATATGATGATTTTATTCTGATATGTATTTTGAATTCTATATTGATTTAAAATATAATTTATACAGATATATATCTCATACAAATATGTATATATTTTGTTTCCCCTTGAATTTAAGTAGTTTGCTTGCTTGCTTCATCGCTGTCCGAAAAGCTTAGCAACTTTTGATTTGCTTTGCTCATATCCATATCCGTATCTGTGTCACCATCTTCCCCATCGTTGTTCTCTAGCCTCGAAAGGTGAGCAATCACTCACGATTAACATTCCTATATTTAGTAAATTTAATTCACATGAAATGACGATTGAAATATGCTGTTAAATTTAAATTGTTAAGTTATTTAATTATTAAATATGATGTGCCATTTTCTGCAATTGTTTACCTATGTCATATGACACCATAACCTGTTGTATATATTATATTTAAATTTGTTACTGATGATATATGCATGTTGTTGATATGTTACATTATTATCATATATGTTCTCACTCTGCAAGTTCCTGTTAGTTTAGAATTCCCTATGGGTTGAAATGATACATACTTGAACGATATTATAGATTAAAGAAAATCGTTATGGGTTGAAATGATAAACCCAAGCGATTTTCATTGATTTTAAAATTTTGGGATTGCAGGTTGAAATGACATACACCCGTAAATAGTAAAATTTTGCGGATTGAAATGATAAATATCCATATCACTTGACCATAGGATAGAAAATTATATACGGACACCATTGGTCAATTTTGAAAAATGGTTGCCAAAGTTTAAAAGGAAATATATGGATTTTATTAAATAGTGATTTTTAAATTATAATATAAAGAATTTATTTTAATATATGTGAAAATTTTAAAATTTTAAAATTATATGTTTTGGAAATTTTAAAATTTATAAGTTAGTTTTGAAAATATAATTTTTAAGATTTTTCTTATAATTTTATTATTTTAAAAATATATAAAATAAGATTTAATACAAAATACATTTAATGATAAGATTTAATTTAATAAAATTTAATTTAATTACTTTATAATATTTTAAATTATTTATTTAAATAATATTTTAAAAATAAATTTTTTTGTACCTTAATAATAAAGGTTGGGAAGATAAATTAATGTTGACTTGGAATTTAAATTGGTTAATAATTGAATTTAAATAAGAATTGATTTGAATTTATTGATTTTGAGATTTTGAAAGATATGATTGATAACTTGATTTGATAAAAAGTGATTACATGAATATTCTCAATTTTAAATAAAATTGAGACTGAGTATTTAATATTGATTTAATTTTTTAAATTGAGATTTTATTTAATTGTTATTAAAATGATTAAGTGAATATTTTCCAATTTGAATAAAATTAAAGTTAAATGTTGAAATATAAATGAAACTTATATTGAAAATGTTTGAATATTTAAACTTTGAATCTTATTGGAATTGAAATGATAGTTCAAACCTGGATTTGAAATCAATAAAAATTGAAATGGTTTATTGAGAATTTGAATTGAATGTTTAACCTTTTAAATTGGAAGTGTTGAACAAGGATTGATTTAAATTGAATTTTGGAAATTAAGTTGATTTGAATTGATTTGTGGAATTGGATGAAACAAGGAAACTATTTCAGTATAATCTCTTTAAATAAATATAAATTATTTTTAATTTACAACTATTTTAATATATAAATTATTTTAATTTATAAATATTTTAATATATATACTATTTTCAATATCTAAACCGTTTAAGTTGGAATTATTATGATTACGAAAGTGTTATGATTTCAAAAGTGTTATGATCTCAAAAGTGTTATGATCTCGAAAGTGTTATGATTTCGGAAGTGTTATAATTTTCAAAGTGTTACGATTCTGGAAATGAATATTATTTAAAGTGAATAATGATATCGAATTCATATGGTTTTGAAATGAATATGATATTTTGGTATAAAGTATGAACTATTTGAAATGAAATGACCATGGTGTGAAATAAGCGTTTGGTTGTTAAAGAGACCGGGATCGGATATTGTCATACTCTCTGCCAATACTGAAAACCACTTTAACAACTGTGTATGTGATGAAGAATCTAGAACGAAGTAGGATGGTTTGGCGACGATTCTATATGAGGTTTTAGCGCAGCCCTGACACCCGTGAGTCAGCTTGATGTGGCTAAAACAGTAGCTATACCGGGCCAAGTGGGGTCATTCCCCCTATCGGGCTTATTTCATCGATACCATTCTATTACTTTGTGATTTGATTGGGTGCACCTTTGATTTGGGAGTGTGCCTCAAGGTAGGCGGTAGTAGTTGCTATGCGTTACCACCAGTTCGGGAGTGCAAACGGTATTTCTACCCTGGCATTGCCTCGTGTGCCTTGTCACATGCCTTATCGCGCCTTCTACGAGTTTGGTTTGTACCATACCTATGGAGTGCCCTCTGATAGCCCTTCAGTTTATGGAGGAATTAGGGTACTGTATAGACCATGGGAATATATAAAATGTGTTAAAGGGGATATGGGTAACGCCTTAACACTATTTTAATAGTTTACTTTACTATAGACATATTATAATAGCGTATTGTACTACATAGTAGATAGTTCCACAGATCCTTAGAGGATGGAAATCCCAAACATCCTTTAAGTTACTTGTACTTCAGTTGACATTTCACTTGAGTTGAATTTACTGATACGAGAATGTTAATCCTAACTCGAGTGTTTTGTGTTTTGCTTTATGCTCGGGTCTGACTGAGTGTCACAGCATTTGAGACTCGCCTTTGGAGTTTGGAGCTTCGCTTGAAGATCCATCTATCTATCCAGCTTTTAGTTATTTCGGTTTATTCCAGTCATTTATGTTCAGACTTGTCAGTTGCTTATGTATTAGAGATTCATTTGTATTTGAGATTCTGTTGTATTTTGTTTAGACTCTGATGTTTTATAGTAGCTTCATGAACTACCATTTATCTATTCCGCTGCTTATTGTTGTAATACTCTGTATCTGTGATTCTATGATTGATTTATTTACTGTATATGATAAGTTTTTCCAATTATAAATTAACAATCTGTTGTTTGAGCAATTCAGGTCTAACATGTGTGGATGATTGTCGATTTGAACGATTGGAAATAGCGGGTCGTTACATTTATGTTACCTCACTAATGTCGACACTATCGGACTAGCTAACAACTCTTTTCTATACTGACTCCATCAACAACTTCCATTTCACACGGAAACAAACACACAGAAGAGGTACTGATAATGATATTTTATAATAGGAAAAATAGAAATACGACCCCTGATGATTACCCTAATAATCATCATATACTCATATTATTCCTTTAATATATGTAACTACCATACCCAAGGGAAAACAAAGACTTTAGGTCTCACTAAGGCTAAGAGTTGTGTCTTATATATTTTATATTGTTCTGAATTAGCTCCGACATCATACTGTAATGTCCCACCTCTATACACATACCACCAAAGAATATTAAATAGGAACATATCCTTTTGTGTTTTGAAGCAAACTCCTCAATTATATCGTTATATTTGTCGCCATATTTAAACATATCCATATATTCATTTTTAGTTGTAATCAACATGATTTCACTTAAGTATTTATGTGATATTAGGTTTCGAAGATAAGTTTTGACTAACTTCAATTTAAAAAGGATTCTTTCGTTGAAGCAAGCACTACTGGAATGGTCAATAATTTTCGATACGTAATCCATATGTTTGGAAATCCACTAACATCACGCTCTCATTTAGAAAAAAGATCATGAATGCTAATTTTGTTACTTTCAATGGCAATATCATTTTCAGTTGTTTAGGTTCAAAAAATATTCCTTTTTGACAAATACCACTTTCATGATCATGCTCCAAAAAGCTTCAAGTTTCATGCAATTTTCACCTTCAATTGTTTATCATCATATGTATTAAATTTAGCATTCACTAAATATCCAAAAATCTCTTCAAAATGTCCAATTGTTCAAATTGATTCTTAACTGCAGTTAGAGTTTGATCTATTATGTGAAGAAAGTAAGCGACTCTAAATTTATCTTTCAAAGATCGAGCTTCATTAGCATCAACATTTTTATTGCTTCTTCATATGAATGACTATTTTCTTCTAAAACTTGGTTCAATGGCAACTTCTTATGTAAGTACTTTAGCTTCATTCGACATTCCTTTAAACCCAACTTCTCTCAAATTTAAAAAAATAAAGCAAAAGTTTCTCTTACATTAATAATTGCATCCTCTACACACACACACACACATATATATATATATATATTAATAATATCAATATAAATGTATATATACACACGCACACGCGCACGCACACGCGCGCACACATTTATATTAAAATGTATATTTACACATACATCGATAAAAAAACAATATCCAAAATAAAATAGAGTAAATTTATATATGTGTGTGTATAATTTTATTTTAAGAAATTATATTTGTTTAGAAACCTTTTTGCTGAAAGTTTTAATTTAAATAATTTATTTTTCATATTTGTTTGTGTGTGCATGTGTGTGCGTAAATTCATGCAAAATATAATAATAATATATTATATTAAATATTAATATTATGCTCATTTTATACAATGTGATCATAATCGCAATTGTCATTAATATGATGTATGTTGTTAATTTCATAAATGTCTTAGATTAGTTTTTATCATATGGTGATTTTCATATTGTGAATATGAAGCTCCGTTAAAAATAATAAAACAAGTTAAAATCTAAATTAAAGTTTAATTAATTTAAAATAGAAATATATGAGTGTTTCACTTGAACAAAATACCACTCTTACTATCAGCAAAGAAAATAAAAATCTTAGTTATAACATATACTTTAATAAATTAAATATTAATACCAAATAAAACAAAAATAAATTCAAATAATAAACTATACTTTTATCAAATATACACTACATATGATTTAGTGTAAATAAGTTATTCATGTAAACACAAAAAAGAAATCTAGTGCAAAAATACTTTTTCTTTTTTTGAAATTTCTCTCTTTTACCCCATCACCAATGCGTCTAATCCAATAGATACACCACTATTTGCATTCGAACATATCCGCTGGTGGACCTAACAAAAAATAGAGATCTAATTTACAAATTCAATTATACAACAACATCCAAAATGGAAACCTATATTACACCTTTTTGCTAATTATAATAACTGTTATTGTAATTACACTACTAGAACAACAGTAAATAGCAACGGAAGCTTTCGACGGCAATTTCCGACGGTTGACGATCTCCATGGCGTTTTCGTAAATAAAATATAGTGGTCGTCGCAAGCAGTCGAAAACCGACGTAAATTAGCCGTCGGCGGCCGTCGAAAGCCGTTGGAAAAACGTGTATACAGACTCCAGACCGAGAGCCATCTTCATTATCTGATTTCCCCCAAAATCAACTAAATCCCTAACTCCACCACCTCCTCCCCGTCGTCAGTCAGCCCCCGCGCCTCCTCGATCATCTCCAACTTCATCATTCTTCACTCTCGACAAGCCTAGGCCCTTCATCAATCTCCAATCAGTTTTTATTCCTAAACCCTAATTAATTTTGATTTGTTAAATTATGGTTAATTTGTTGTTATAGTTGTATAATACCCTATTGGTTGTTTGTTATACCCTATTGAATGCTAATTAGATTGTTATTATAATTGTATCATTTAAATGTTGAGAAAAACAATTTAGTGTATATGTGCGTTAATTGGTGTATATGTGTTGATTAATTAGTGCATACGCGTATTATGGCTAGTTTGGATTAATTAGAGTCGATGCTCAGGATTTAGTGTATGCGTTTTTAAGATGACGAAAACGACGATTTAGTATATGCGTTTCTTAGAATGTAAATAAATTATTGTAAAAATTGTTGTATAATACGGTTTACTTTTTATAAATCCCTTAGAGAGTTTTTGGCCCTGTCTGACAGGTATTGTATATGATCGTTGTATGGATATTCGTATTTATCACAGAACATACATTTATATTCATTCGATACAATATTTGTCGGATCTGTCTCTATATTGGACAAGTTACAAACACAATAAAGTAATTATATTTTGCAAATCATTTCATTTTAAATGGTTCATAAAATTTCGACAACACTTTCTTTTTGTTCCCTATGTACACGCATATGTGTACGATACAGAGAACAAAGGGAAAGTGCTGTAGAAATTTGTTGAATCGTTTAAAATAAAATGGTTTACAAAATATAATTACTACTGTATATGTAATGGGAAGTAAGATGACCAACCATCAAAGTGGAAAACAATAACCTAAAAATTATAGATTATATTCATGTAATAATTTGTGTAAATCCGTTTGAAAATAAAATTAAATAAAATAATATTATATATTTACGAAATTTAGATGTATGATTTAATTGAAAAATAAAATGTCAATACGTAAATAATACGTCAATACATGTTGAAAAAAAGTAATTTATGGGAGTATTGATGTTATACTTTTTTGTATGTTATATGCGATTATTGATGTTAAATCTTGATATGTTTACTCGTAATCGAATGTTATGTTCTACCATAATAAAATAATATGTATATGATAGGTACTACAGATGTCTTTTTTTAGGCGGCGGTGTTCTTCGCAGTCCGGTTCTCCCTCTTCATCTCAGAGAGGGGTCGTTCGCAGTGGAGGTGATGGCAGCGGCCCGTCATAGAATGCACTGCGTACGATGGTTAGATTGCTACCGAAAGCGGATGGCCCGTAAGTATTAAATTTATTTCAGCATTATAAATATTTTGTATAATATATTAGTCATGATTTGTCTGTATCATATTTAATGTAGGGGTTTTGAGCTTGAGCCTTCAAATATAGTGCTCAGCATATCTAGGCAGGCATACATGAGCCGTATGACAGCGTGCTGGTCGAAATGGAGTAGGACCCCAGAGCATGTCCGGGAGAACACCTGGCAGGACTTCTTGGTAAGTGTAAAATTATATATCATTATATATAATCACTTTACAATTTGCTGATTAAGTATAAATGTATAACTTATATTCACTACAAGAAAAATCATTTATAGTAGCAATAATTCGTGGCGTTTCAATCTAAATGCAACTAATACTGTTTCATACTATACTATAAACGTAACAAAAATTATTTTCCCGTTCCCGCCTTTACATAAATAATTTCCGCCTAACTAATAATCATAACCCAAAATTTACCGCCTCATTGTTCCTTAGTACTTAGAAAATTTCCACCTCTTTACTCCCAAATCCCTAATTCCCAATTCCTTAGTATGTAGAAAATTCTCTCTCTCTCCATTCATCTCAAAGAAATAGTTATTTCCCTCTTCGTTGCCCATCCTTCCATTAAACTCGATTGACCGATTCAGCTGTGATCTTTGAAATTGCAGTTCATCAAATTCCGAACATCAAGAAAAGTAAGTGACAGTTGAGGTTTTTATCGGAGTCTCTAACAACGACAGTTAAGCAAGGCCAAGTGAGCTGTCACAGTCGAATGAACTCCAGGACAAGCATCACTGCAATTATAGATACAGGTATAATTTGGTAGAGGCCCAATATGAAGCTTTGAATTTGCATGTATCAATTTTAGAAAGCCCCATGGCTGTACAAATTGCACTACCTCCACAAGATTTGAACCAATCTGAATATTTTGATTTTTTTTTTTTAAATTTTAGACGAGTTGATGATGTTTTTGAGTTGATTGTTGCAGTTATTTCATTGTAATGTTCAACTGCATCTATTTCATTTTGTGACTAACATTGGCAAAATGGGATTATTATTTCCAACTTATGATATCTTAAGAATAAGTAGTTGAGGACTTTACATAGTTTAATAACCCATGGTTTAAATTGGTGTATTCTTTCTCAGTTTTGAATCCAAGCAAAGTAATGACGTGAGTATATGCATTTACAAATTTGTATATATCTATGTTAGGATAATAAGATCGTGTATATTGATTAAATTATAAAGTAAAACATTGCATATACAAATAATTTATGCGTATGTTTGGCAGAGTAAATAAGCGAACAGTAATGCTAGATAATAACAAATCATACCAAATAATACCGCTACAATATTCTTCTCAGTTTCATTCTTCTATCAATATCAAGAAACTAAATTTAATTCTATTTGATTGCTTGTAGTTTGGCAGTGTTACAATTATTCATTCTATTTGATTGCTTTGTTTAATTCATTAATAATATGTTATATTATGCAGCAACACACTTAACAAGGACCAGGATGTCTTTGGTTTCTACTAGGACAAAGACCATGCATTGGATTTGTAGAAGTTTCGATTAGGTACAGAGATTGTTCAAAGATTACAATTGGATGGTAAGTCTTATTCTAGAACTATACCCACTGTCATATTTCATAAAGAATTCTAGCTTTAGTTTCTAATCCATTCTCATGCTTTCAAGGTCATCCATATACTTGGTTACTTATAGAGACTATATGCAGGTACTTCTTGGTTAATTTACATCTATTGTTAATCATTAGTATATTATCATGATTAGTTTTAACCCATTATTACTGTATCATGATTATACATAAAAATTTCTTTTACTCTTCATTTAGATTTTATTTGTTCAAATAATAAAACTTACTGTAGTGTTTCCCAACCTTGATCGTTTTTAGGATGTCATCTATGTCATTAACTCTTAGCCACAATGTATATTCCATATTGATTTTAAGGGGAATATAATTTGAACCAAGAATCTTATATTTTAATATCAATCCAATAGTAAAAAATCTCTATCCAAGTACATAGAAATGGTTGATGACATGAAAAAATGAAGCAAGGAAGTGAAATTGTAAGGGTGAGATCAAAGGAGATGGGCCTACGTGATTCAATATTAGCTCTTAAAGGAATACACGGATCATTCCAAGTTATTCATGTGCTCCCATTTCATTCCGATTGTTAGTTTCGTAATACATATTGGCTATAAAAGAATTGTTGAACATAACATTGTGCAAGCTTTGGGTATAAATGCAACCAAGGCATGCCAGGTGGGGAAATACATATTGATTTGTACAATAAATCAGTCTAAACACCTCATATCTACCCAGTTGGCTTCTTCTCAAATATAATATGCTTCATCCTTGCAATCATGCTAAGACAAGCTCAAATCCAATCATCTTGCTGTATATAGTTATTTCTCTATTACAATGTCCAAGCCAACATGATGTCAAGTGACAAGGAAATATTGATACTGCAATTCCAGATAATTATTTTGCTAATTTGATATTTGTTTTTGAAAATTTATTGGATTCATAAACGACGACGAACGAATAAAGGCATTGTCAAGTGTGTTGCCTTATACCAAGACATTAAACTTAACGATATCTTGTTTGCAGCTGTATAGTATAAGAAGGTAATTTCATTTGTATTTTTTTGACTAAAATCAACAGCTCGTATAGCCACAAAAAACAACTTGAATCCGGCTGGTTCTTCAAATATATGCATTTACTTGTGTGTTTTGAGCATGTGTATGTGTTTACTTATGTGCATGTGTTACAGCATATATGTGTGTTTGTATGGAAGCCGTGTGCGTTTTTATACTAGGTGTGTGCTGTGTGTACTCTTGTTTAGGCATGTGTAGGTGTGTCGGATGCAATATCTAACCTCTGATATTAGTATAAAACATTAATGATTACTATTGTTGTTCTATACGACTGTGGCAGGTAGAATCGAAGTAGAGGGATCCAGCTGAGGTTTGATAATGGTACTGTTGTGGTGTTTGAAAGCAATGGTTTAGGATCAACTAGAGTTGGGATTTGTTTTGTTAAAGAAGCAACATTCATTATTGTGAACAACGAATGGTTTAATTCCATAATGTGGATCTGTTGATTCCTTAACGAGTTTTACCTATGATAAGTATGGCAGGTAACAATATCAGGTTAGTTTCTTTGTGATTTAGCTGAATAATTGTTTATATAACACTATCATCATTCAAGAGATGCATAATCAATGTTCTCCAGCTTATCCTTTTTATATAGATATTCAAATATCTATACAATCATCCATTTATTTGTTGTATGCTATTATACACTATATAGGCATTTGTTAAGCAGTTGTATAAAAACTGACTCAGGTTTTCTTGCTAAAATGTTTGCATATAGTCATTGTAAACTGGTATATCCAGTTGGTCCCTTTTATTCCCACTGTATACGAAATGTCTCAATCCAAATGGAGCTCAAGAGTAACTAGTGATTTTTCATTTCAGTCACTGTATAAAATTGTAACCTATTGTATAAAAGAGTAACTAGTGATTTTTCATCATAATATGCACTCATGATATATTCACTTTCCTGTATATCAAAAGAGACAATTCATCTCGGTCACATGCTATGCTTTGAGTATACACGAGTATGTCATTCTTGCTTTTCTTTAATATACACGAGTATGTAATCAATCTTGGAGAATATTGAAAACAACATTACCTTTAAGCCATTTACTGGTATAGTTGATGATGATACCAAAAAGCAACATATCGTAGAAAACAACAGTACTTGAAAAGCTTCATTGATTTTAGAGATACAAATTGAAATTTGATGTATGCCAATGCAGGCCTCCATTACCTATGTTACTACCAATATCGGCTGGCCAAGGTCTGTAGATCAGTGGACAGCTTTTAAGGTGAGATGGAAAAATTCTATGGTTTGATGTTTGAGAATAGTACAAAAACTGTTTTGGATAGATTTCTAATACAATTTAACAAAAACTCATTTGGTCTTGCAGCTGGAGGACCTCTACAGGTGATATTTCCCTCTTGAATATGTATTGACAGTCATATGACAGTTTAGAATATTTCTAGTAATTCAATTCCTAACATTTTAGTTTAGAATATCCGTACTGGAATTGATAGTCTCAAAATCATTCTGGGCTTCATTTGTATTTGAATGCTTATTACTAGTTGAATGTGTAGAGTCCAGTATAGAGTCAGTTGTATTATGAAATGTATCACTCGATACATGATCTGTACCACTGGACCGTGTGTTGTTTGATGAACTCTGTCTAGGTTGCCATTGTTTACGAGTATTAACAGTACAATTCCTTGTATTATGTCCATAAACTTTACGGTTCTCACGTGGAATTGGTTTATATTTATATGACACTTGAATAACCAACTCCTCCCCATCATGATTCAAATCACGTATAGCATGCGAATATGTGAAATTGACATCAACCTCAACCAAAATTCTGGCATAATTAAGTCTAGTTTCCTTCACCGTATTAGAATCCATGCAAATTGGTTTTCCAAGAATTGAAGCAATTAGACTAATGGCATCTCGATTCCAAAGTTCTAAGTTCAGATCTAGAATTTTTACCTAAATAGGAATTCTGGAAAAGTAATCCCTTGAAAACTTCATCCCCTGCTTC
Organism: Allium fistulosum; assembly: GCA_030737815.1. NCBI lineage: Eukaryota > Viridiplantae > Streptophyta > Magnoliopsida > Asparagales > Amaryllidaceae > Allium > Allium fistulosum. The sequence goes on along the minus strand of CM060906.1, from coordinate 96,366,117 downwards.
CATTACTTAATGATAACGATCTTCGAATTATATGTTAAATGTCCAGTTTTGATAATTCCAGTGGATGAAAACATTTGCACGATGTGCGGTCAAGTGTAATGTTGATATTAGCCATTAAAGCTCCTAACGTCTTGGTGGTATTTTGTACGGTACGTGTACTTTTTTCTTCTTCTTCTTCTTTGCAGGAGTTACATCCAACACAGATGCTACTCAGCTTTCTGAAACTTTTGCTTCGGCGAATTGCTCAACTAAGGTATATTACATTGGAAATCACACATGCGTCGGTTGAGCTTATTAAGGATTGTGATTTTTTTTGTTTGTTTGTTTGTTCGTTCGTTCTTCACCTCCATAAATTATTAATTTCTAATGATGGTTCTCTTCCAAATATACATATGCAGGTTGTTGGTGTTCCTGTTACTTTGAACGGGGACCTTAAAAATCAGTTTGTGGAAGCAAATGTTGGATTTGACACCATTTGCAAAGTATCATACTAACATACAATGAATATTAATTCATCTGCTACTTTTTGTGTACTAATTCTATTCAGTTGTTATCTAGTAAGGTAATATATTACTTCCATGTTACATAATTGATGTTGAACTATCATTTTCAGGTCAATTCGCAGCTAATTAGCAATATGTGCACAGATGCTCTCTCTGCAGAAAAGGTATGTGTAAGGGTATCCTCATATACGTTTAATTATCATTGCATGAAAATCTTATGTCAATAACTAACAACAATTATCACAGTATTATTATTTTATTCGCCTGATGGGTCGTAAGGCCTCTCATGTCGCTCTGGAATGCGCTCTCCAGTCACATCCTAACATGGTTAGTAGTTCATTCATTATTTATGTTTATAAGCTTTTGCAGAAGAAATATATTGCATTGACATCATACAGGTCATCTTTGGAGAGGAGGTCTCTGCATCAAGACTTACAATCTATGACATTACAAAACAAATATGTGATGCAGTTCAGGCTAGGGCTGAAAAAGGTTGAAGTCCTTTCAATGATGTTTACCATCAACGTATCATTTGTTTTATTTTACTTTTGAACACATTTTTGGTACTCCAGATAAAAATCATGGTGTGATACTTATCCCTGAAGGGCTTATGGAGAGTATTCCAGAGTTTTACGCTCTTCTTCAAGTGATTCTGTAATCAATTTTTGTTAGAACTTGTTCATTTGACATAATGGTCATGTTATTTCTTTACCAGTTTCACAAGGACAAGCTAACAAAAACCAGTTGAAAAGATGAATGGAAAATAACCATTTAGGGCTTTCTATCGAAATTCATTTTTTTAGTCTCAAGTAAAACATTATTTATATAGAACAATTAGTCGCAGATTCATTTTTTGGTGGACGTTAACTGCAGGATATTCATGGTCTTTTTGGCGAAGGCATTTCCACTGAGAACATATTATCACATCTTTCACCTTGGGCATCTGCATTATTTGAATTTCTACCACCATTTATCAGGAAACAAGTAATATAACAAAACCCTTTCTCATTAGCATCGTATGTTTGTATATTTCTTTGCACTAATGTGCTTCTTTTATTTTGCAGTTGCTTCTTAGCCCAGAATCTGATAACTCAGCCCAGTTGTCACAGGTTAAGTGCTGTTAGTTGTGTTATTATGTGTTTTTTTCTTCTTCCTTTTCTATTCTTGTTATATATGTACTTTTCATTTAATGTTGACAACACATGAATTATTATACCTTGTATTCAGATTGAGATTGAGAAGCTTCTTGCTCAGCTGGTAGAGTCAGAAATGAACAAGCGATTAGTAAGTACAACAATTTTTTTTTTTAGCATGATGAACATTTAGTTTAGCATGCTATTATTATGAATTCTTGCTGTTACCATGACATTTGTTAAGCATTTTTAACAGAAAGAAGGCACCTACGAAGGAAAGAAATTCAATGCCATATGCCACTTTTTTGGATATCAAGCCCGTGATTCTTTACCATCAAAATTTGATTGTGATTATGCTTATGTAAGTTCTTACACTGGAAACTTTCAAATTTCACCAAGTATATAATTATTAACCGAAGCTAAAATATGTGCAATTTTAGGTTCTTGGACATATAAGTTATCACATACTTGCAGCTGGTTTAAATGGTTACATGGCTACTGCAACAAATTTGAAAAATCCTGTCAACAAATGGAAATGCGGTGCTGCTCCAATTACTGTAAGATTACTTTTTATATGCTCCAATAAATTCTAGTTCAAACCAAGAATCGTAAATGTTTTTTTATTGAAGGATCTATAGATGAAGAAACTTTTATATTAATGACAGGCAATGATGAGTGTACAAAGATGGTCAAATGGTCCAGGAGCAAAATGTGTTGGAAAACCTGCTGTCCATCCTGTTGTTGTTGACTTGAAAGGAAAAGCATATGAGTATGTTTGTGTATATGACTTGTTTCTACACATAACAATTTAATATTTGACCATCACTAAGTTGTGACTCAAAACCACACACACATACACATGCTATAGTGGTTATATTTAGCTAGAATATGTATAGAGCAAAATTAGGCATGTACCATTCTTTTTAAACTTATTAGGCGGCGGCCCCACCTCAAGCCTAGTTTCACCAAACACCTCTTCGAAAGTTCTGAAATTATTTCTTTTTGTTTTTTCTAATATTTTGATCTGCGCTATTTTGATGTTATTTTCGAGCAAAAAATAATAATTTGTTTTTTTTAGAATTTTACATTTTTTTACTGCAAATATTTATTAAATTGCATATATTTGCAAAATAAAAATTATTTTTTTGTTGAAGTTGGTCAGATTTTGTGTCGTTGGAGTGCGGATCAAAAACGTTAAAGAAAATATTGAAAATATATAGAGGGTTGTTCGGTGGAATGCGTTTTTGGAAGGGGACCCCAGTGCATTTTGAAACTTAGGGAATGATATTTTAAAAATTGTCTTATATATAAATATACAAAATTTACAAGTTATTGGAGTTGTTCTAACTCTCAAAGATCACAGGTTGTTGATTACATGATTTTCATATATGTGTTAATATAGAATATCGAGTTATAGATTACATGATTTTCATATATATATAACATATATATATATATTGTTGATTGTTAAACTCGTTTGCAGGTAATTAGCTATTTCGAAGCGAAGACTGTCAACAACAAAGAACTATTGGTAATCAAGCAACGGACATGAATTTAATTATTATATATGTTGTCGTCTTTTGTTAGTACCATTTGTGGAAACTTGTCTGTGAATGCTTGTAGTATGTGACTTATTTTGTTGAAAAACTACTATCGAATTGATTATGGATATTATATTTGATTGTGAGATTAGCATGTTTTTGCAATTATTTGAATATGATGACCATATGATTGATTGTTTGTATATGCTAATTATGTGATTTAATTGTTTATTTGAATATTTGAAAATTATGCGATTTATCGTTCATTTTAATATGAATAGTATATAAGCGATTGTTGGAAATGGTATAAACCAAAAAATGAAGATTTATGGTAGCGTTTTTTTAATCCTACAAAAAAACCTATAGCTGCATTTAAAAGTGACTTTTGGTAGCGTTTTTTAAATCCTACAGAAAACACCTATAGTTGCATTTAAAAGTGACTTTTGGTAGCGTTTACTACAACGCAACAAAAAGTTTTAGACTTTTAGTTGCATGTCGTATAGCAGCGTTCTCTAAAACGCTACCATAAGTTATGGTAGCGTTTTTTCAATGCTACCAAAAGTCTTTTCTGGTGTAGTGATTTTTTCAACATATATACAAGATGCGGTAGACATACAAGAGGAGAATGTTGCTCTTTGCCAGCACCACTGGAACTCCAAAGTTGTAAAGAATTACCGGGATACGATGTCTACCATCAGAAAATCTGGGATGAAGCCAAACTGGATAGGCGCCAGCGTATGAGATGCTTGGGTCGCACGGTGGGGTAGCGATGAATTCAGGGTAAGTCTATCAGATGTCACCTTAATTCGTTCAATAGATAATACATAATTTATACCTGTAAAATATAATCTTAATTTTTAATTTGCAGGTGGAGTCAGACAGAAACTCGGTGAACTGTCAGAAAAATGCAGTCACACACCGTGGTGGCTCGAAATCATTTCAGCATCATTGCGAGGACCTAGTAAATTGATTAATTGCAATTACGAACAATTATTACATTTTTGTATAAATTTGTACGAACAACAATAACGTACACCAATATTTGCAGGAAAGAGCGCATGGGGCTCCTGTCTCGTATATGAACGTATTTGCGCGTACTCATGCATTCAGGCAGACCGACGACGAGTGATCGGTGACGTATGCCTGGCATGAGGATGATAAAGCATACGCCGCACATGTATGTATATTTTAAGTTATAAGTTATTAATAATGATCATTTTAATTAATTAGTTATAAAATATTATAATAATGTCATGTAATATTTACTTGTATTTAATTTTGCGTTGTAGGAAAGATTTATGCAAGCATGTGTGCAGATGCTTGAGCATTCGGGACGGGAGCAATTGACAACTAATGAGGATGACGCTATCTTCAACTCCGTTATGGACCCCACAAAGAGAAATAGGCTATGACTACGGCAATTTATAAAAATTAACTAACTTGTAAAAATTGCTTAATTTTTATAAAAGTTACGCAATAACTTAAACATATTTCGACTTGTTTTGTAGACTCGGGCCTCGCAAAAGGCCTATAAAAAGGCTCAGAACAATGCCGAGATTAATGAGCTTCGACAGCAGATTGCACAGCTGCAGGAGCAAAACCGCCTACGAGTAGCGCAAATGGAGCAACTGAAGCAGCGTTTGGTCGAGTATATGGAGCATCATGAAGCATTCTTTTCGTCTGGTGGTTCCGGAGCCGATGACGAGTCATGAGATATGTTTTGCAGTTTTTGTTTTTGAAACTTGTGTATATATACAATGAGAGATAGCGAGATTGATTTGTGGACTTGTGGTGTTTGATATTGATCTATGGGGTTTGATGCTGGATGTATATATTGTACATTGATATTATATGTGGATATTGCAGTTGAGTGATGATGAATGGTTTGTTTTGTATTGATTGGAAATATTTGAGTTAAGAGAGGGCAATGTTAGAGTTTTATATTATTATTGATATTGATTTTAGCTTTTTTACATATATATATATATATATTGATTTTGATGTGTTGTGATTTGTATTGATATTGATGTGTTGTTGGGCTGCAAGAAAAAAAAAAGTTACCCAGATTTCCAACAGCTACCAACGCTTCTACTCGAAATATTCCGACGACTTTCAACGATTAACCGGTCTGTAACGACCCGACTTTCCAGACCCGGAAAATCGAACCATTTTAGTTAAGAAGAAGAGGTAGAAAAAGAAAAATAGGAAACAACATCAGAATCTAACCATCGCAGCGGAATAAAATATAATATATTAACAGATCTTTACACAAATCAAAACTATATCAGTTATATATAATATAGCATCAGAGTATACACCAGAGAACACATAACATACAACCGGACAATAACCATATCATGTCCTCAATACAACAGAGTACAACAATCAACACAGCGGAATATATATATATATAAACAAGTACGGGAGATACGTCTCGCCATCCAGCTCATCTCCTAAGCTCCACAGCATCATATCCTGTAACCTATAATACTCGGTCTGACCCGAGCATCATATAAAACAATACCCGAGTCAGTCTGGAATACCAGCGTGAGAAAATCACACTCAATTGATTATTAAAGTTTCAAAATCCTTTTTGAAAATAAAAGCATCTCGTAAGACCACGCCACAAATAAACATGTCGGGTTTTTACCTTACGATAGCTAAAACACTTTATATCAAAATCCTCTGATATTATAATAGTGTCTACAGAAAGTAAAATAGAATCTAGCTGAAATGCTTGCATCTCACATTTCAACAATAGTTGGGCACAATCAAAACCGTACAGGCACGTAGGGAGAATGGATTTCCAACGAATGACTAGGCACTGGGGTACCACCTGTCACAGTACGTGGCCTAGATCACAGTACCGAGGAGTACGCCCGCTCCCCTGCAACACAAGACCGGAATCATCCCTTACTGGATAATTCCAAATAAAATCACCCCACGGTTGGGATCAGCAACCGCACCACTAAGCCGAAATAAAGGGACATCTAGACAGGGATGACCTTACTCTCAAGTGGGTGCTACCCACGAAGCCTTGCTGCATAACCCCTGATTTTCAGTCATTCCCGGTTGATGAGGCTCGAGGCTAAACGATACCTTTTTCAGAACATATCCCTTAGAATGCCCATCGTCCACCTGACGATGTCACGAAAGCATTTGTCCATACAAGTCCGTCTCGGGTCCGAACGAAACCGAAGGCACTATTCCTACTACATCCATTTTGGAAATATCCTCAGGATTAGTAGCGACTAGCCCTTGCACTTCACAGCTCCATCTTCGACTCCGAACACGTTACACGAAACGTACAAACCGGATCGAAGTGGTATTCGAGTCTCCAGACCTAGAATCCCGGTATACGGAAACTCGATCCCGGTCTCTTCGAAACGATCAGCGCATTTGGCCAATATTGATAGTCGGTTATTTAACTATCAATTAACATCCACAAGCAACCATCACACAATAAATAATTTCCCACATTATTTATTTGCCCAAATATCTTTCCAAGATATATTTCCAAATTTTCAAAACTCTTTTGAAAACAGTTTCCGCTTACGGAATACATTTCCCAAATAATTATTTCCACTGAATCACCAAGTACAAAATACCTTTAATTTTAAAATAATTTAAAAACACTTTATTTAAATATACTTTATAACATTGAAATTTTAAAACTACTTTAATACTTTATCAATATATATATTTTAAGAATATTTAAAATAAAACCACTTTATAAATATAAGCTAACTTCCTCTTTAAAACCTAATACCAAATCACTTTTATATAATTACTACAATAATAGATTTTTGGAAATACTTACTTTGGAAATTAACCTTTAGAAATAATCAATTTTCTAAAACATGCTTTTAAAAACACAATTAGAACTTTTAACTTATATTAAAAATTGCTTTGAAAACGTACTTGGCTATCCAGAGAAATACACTTCTCATTCCCATCTTTTAAAAATAAACCAACATTTATTTTTAAACCAATCCATATTCTTTTATAAATTCCCACCTTGAATTTATATTCTCAAATATCCCCTGATTTTCCATTTTACTTTATAAACCCAGTTTATATCTCCAAAATCTCATTTCTCTTGAATTTCAAATCCCAAATATTTAAATCAATTTACAATTGATTTTCCAATTTACTTTGAAATAAATTTCCTTACTTAATCCATTTATTTCCAAATTCATTAACTTCCAGATTTTATTTCTCATTATGATTTAAAATCTTTAAACCGAAACACAAGTTTCAGATTTCCCAAATTCCTTCTTTCTTTTTAATTACATTTAAACATTGAATTAAAATAAATTATTTATTCTTTTAAATAATATCACATAAGTTTTCTTTAAATTCAATATTCTCTCTGTTTATTCAAAATTCTTCTTTTCCATATTTATTAGAATTTTGGAAATCACTTTTATTCTTAATCAGATTCATTCTCAAATTTATTCAAACTCTTTATAATTATTTTACTTAAAAATTTACTCTTTTATTTCTTTTCAAAAATTCCATTCTAGAGATTTTGATAATTCAGCACATCCAAATCGGTCCAACCAACCCATAACATCCAATTATCCATAAAATTCATCACAGGATATCAAAAATCATATCACAGAATATTTAAACAAAATTAAATATTTTGAGGAATCCAGTTGGATCCCTCCAACCTGTTTCCCTGCATCCACAAATGTCAGCACAATACCAATTCCACTTCAAGGTGGAATATCGCGGTATATGGATTTTATAAAATATCATCCGCTATTATGCGGCGCATAGGGTCTCATCCGCTATATAACGCGGGAATATCAACAACTCCAATATATACATATGCCAATATGTATATATTGCTATATACTACTATATACCATATCAATTCAATCATTCATCCATATTTAAATTTAACCAATTAAATTTAAATAAAATTAAACTGAGTGAGATTAACTCACCTTCTATTTTGCTTTTCGCAAACCATTTCCATCTCGTCTTGTTCCCTTTACGATTTCAACTGAATAAACATTTATACGATTTATTAATATTTGAAATAGTCTAACAATAAATTACTATTTATTCATTTAATTAAGCTAATAAATTTGGGTTTAAACCACTAATTTGTTTTTAACAAATTTTCTTTAATAAAATATTTATAGTGATTAAAGAAATTAAACAAGTTAATTAAATAGGTTAATCACCCTAATACACAGTTTTAACTCAACTAGAAAATTTAGAATGTATATAAATATATTTATACCTATATATTTTCTTACCCTGTTTACTTACAGATATATTGTATTTAAATTAAAACAGCGGGTTACCTTATTACTAACGAGCAAACCCCCAACCATGACAGTTCCCCGACCACCCTTTGTCTTCCGCCTCTGCGAGATTTCTACACGCCTGAATCGCGACCCTGAACCCTAGCTACTGGCGAAATCATGCCATCGCGACACCCAAACCCTAACAAATTTTCGCCTCTGTTGCTCACGCCTGACCACACTCCTCATCGTCGATGCCAAGGAGTCGAGTTCATCTCGGCCACTGTCGCTTCCATCATCACCGATCATCTGAGGTGATAGGCCCCACTACCTCGCGAGATCGTGACTTCGATCGTCGATCCTCAACCAGACAAAACCCTAGCCTCGCGAATCGTCCCCAGGCTTGCCTCCACGAGCACGGCTTCGCCAGCCTCCATGACACCCTGCGAGACTCGATCGCTCTCCTCTCTGTCGCCCTTGGCATTGATTTATTTTTTTTTCGATTTGCTGGATTCGTGAATTCAATTGAAGAAAAAGAAAGGGAAAAAGAAGCAGTCATTATTCTTTGTTTCTGATATTCGTTCGAATTAATGAAAATAAGGGTGTACGAATTTATTTAGAAGGGCTCGACTTTGGCTTCCAGAAGAAGGAAGGAGGGAACAAGAATAGACGTTATTGTACAAGTGAACATTATCCCTGAATTCACGGTGAAAAGTTTTTTGATGTGAATGGGTTTAAATTGGTCAACAATATATATTTTATATTTAAATTCCGATATGAATTTTATTGCGTTTAACTATCGTATGCTCACTCAACAACTTCAAATTTTACGAAAATTGAAATCCGATAATAATACAATATTACGGACCCAATGGAACTGGTTTCGTCAAATTCCGAGACTGTGCCTCGGAAGGCTATTTTAAAATTCATTTTAAACGATATAAAATTTCAAAACATAACAAACCATTTTTAAAACCGATTTCAACACTTCTATCCACTTCAGTATTATCTATATAAATTTTATAAGTCTTCGAATTATTTTTAACAGGCTTAAAGCTCCAGATTCAATAATTTACCAATTTGGATAATTTAAATTCAACAATTACTTGTCCAATAAATAATGATATTTGAAATTAAGGTTAATAATTATCTTTTGAATATTTAAAATTAATTAAATATTCCTATTTCAAATGCTCAAAAATTTCGGGTCGTCACATTCCTCCCCCCTTAAAAGAATTTCGTCCCCGAAATTACCAGTTAAGAAGAATGTCCCATATCCCGTTAGCTATTTCCCAAGTTAGCTATTTCCCAAATTCAAACAGTTTTAACAATACCCAAACAATCTTTTGTCAATGATACACTAATCATCTTTTAACTTTCCAAACTTATTCATAAGTTCAACCCATATCACCTACTTATCCATTCAAATTTAAATTTGAATTCAATTTTTGAATTATCAAAATTTTCCAAAATTTTTCTAACTCCCTAAATTTCCGAAAAATTTCGCCAGCGTCTCCTTTGCGCGGCTAGCTCGGTACTACTACAAAATGGCTCTACGGCCTCCCAATCTCAAAAAGAAAACAAAAGCCAAGTGGCTGGATCCAAAACCCAATCAAATTTCATATAGAAATTCAAATACATACCTTTTGTCGGGCCATTACATTTATCTTCAAAAATCAAAATCCCAATTTATCCATTGCTTTTATACACCTGTATATCCTACTAAGCAATAATATTCAATCACAATCCCAAAGTCATTTTATACTTTTCTTTACAAATTTTCAATATTTGTTTTACTTAAGCCCGTACGATGCACATATATCATCCGTACGCAATATCACATTCGATCGCTCAATCGATCACACAATTCCACTTCCGAACTAGTATCGTCCACCCGACTTCCTAGTGCGGACTCAGATCTGGTTTCTTGATCAGAAACCGTCATTCTCCTTGCATAGCCACAAACTATGATAGAGAATTTCCAGAATCAATCAACAATCCATATCCAGGCTCGCCGTTGAAAATCGAGTGAAAAATCCTAATTCGGATCGATAAAACTATCTCGAAATTCTGTGTTCGACATCTGGACCAAATAGCTATGCGAATAAAATAATATACGTACATCTTACGTATAAATTCTAATTGATTATCAATTATATCAATTCTCCTTTATTCACATTCCTTTTTGATTGTTATCCCCTTATTCACAACTATCCCATTTCACAACTTCAGTTTTAGTCTTCATTCAACTATTTACTTAGTATATTTATTTTATTTTTCCAAAATTACTAAGTATATTTCCAATACAAATTTCTTAAGAATTTCATTCTTCAATTCTTAAGTTCAATATAAATTTTCTTATATTCATTTACTACTTCACCACTGAAGTGTATATATTCAAATTGAACTCCCATTTCATATGAATTCCAACTTACTTCAATTTACTACTTCATTTCAAATATAAATACTTATTCCACATTTCATTCAGATTTTCATTTCTAATAATTTTCTTAAATTCAATTCATCTCCAACTTCTGAATATTGAATTTTATTTAGCTCGAAAACAATCCAAGTTAATTCATTCAATAACTATTTCTCAACTTATTTAAACCACTCCTCTATTTGAGTTCAGTTTCCATTCAACATTTACTTAAGTCAATAACTTAAGTTTATTTTCCCTTTAACCAACCCTTTAAAGTTTTATTTCCATCTTTCATTTGATTCTTATTTAATCAAATTCTATCCAATTATTTATTTAATATAATTGGTTCATTCACTCAATCATTATGAATTTTATTTTCCATACTCAATTCATCTGGAATTATTTTATTAATAACCAGGCCATTTCCAATTTATTTTCACTTATTTGGATTTCATTCGCAATTCAAACCATCACTATGTTAATCCAATTCCATTAACTCACAATTCAATTTCATTAACTAATTTATTATCAAATTAGTTCCTCCGCTGGTTAAAATTAAATACTTGCTTTTTAATTCCAAATATCACTTCACTTAATTATCTTAAGTTCAATTTATTTTACAATTCAAGTTTGAATTTATTTAAAAATTAAGATTGCTCATCTTAGTCATTTCCATTTGATAATTACAATTTCAAATTATAACTCTTAATGGTTCAAAGTAATGGATTCCCATTTATGACTTACAATTTCATTTCTATTCATAAGTTTTAACTTACTTGCTTAAGATCTAGGACTATTTATTTAAGTCCATTTCCATCTTTACAATCAAATCTCAAATTATTACACTTAAGAACTTAAGAATATGAATTTCTTTACACAATTATAAGCATTTTACATTACCTTTATATCCAATTCAATTCGACTTCAACTTATTTACATTTAATTCAATTCCAATTCTCAATTTTATTTAACTTATCTTAAGTTAAATTCAAATATATTTTATTCACCTTCATATACTCGAATTAAATTTTAATTCTAGGATACAATTTTATACAAGTTTTACAATTCATTCACCTTCAAGTTCTCTAACTCTTTTATCTACCAACTTATATTACTCATTGAGTTATTTTCATCTCATAATTATAATCCAAGAATTAAACTTTCATTCTCTTCTTATTTCAATCAACTTCATTCTATACTTTATATTGTTGATTCGTTTAAATTTCCACATTTATATTTTAAATAGAATTCCCAGAATTCAATTGCCCGGTTTTATTTCAAAACCATTTTGAATCCATAAATAACTCATACATATCTGGTATATCACATCAAATCCCAATTTCCAAAATAATCTGCTTTTACCAAACAATTTTCCCTTTGAATTTCAAAACCAACCCAGTTCACAATCACTTCCAATTTAAAACAGTTTGGTAGCAATTTCTCTTTGGAAACTCGAAAATGAACACCGATGATGTCGCGATCATTATCGGAATTATTTTCCAGCGACCGAAAGAGAATTTAATGCTTTTATCACTTTAAAACCTTTCAAATATTTTTAATTCCTAAATCCCAACAGATTTCAATTCAATTTTCAAAATATTCATGAAATAATATCACCATTATTTCCCCAAAACCTTTGAAACTATTTAAATCCAAAGGAATTTAAACCTTTCCCAAAACTTCAAATTCAAAATCCATTCAACTTAATATCCAAACATTACTCTAGAATTCTATCACATTTTATTTCAAGTTATACATCACTTTTACAATTTACATTTACAAATTTCATTCGTTTATGAATTTATCTCATTTGATTATAAATCACATTTGTAATTCACATTTGTATATGAAGTTTATTTCAATTTATAAATTTCATTTATAATCTACATTCTCAAATTCCATTTGTTATATAAATTTATTCTTCAACTTAGGTTATAAGTTTTCAATTTCTACTCAATAATGAGACTAACTCATTATGGTCATTTTCTAACAACCAAGCATCCAAATATATAACTATAGTAAATTTCGAATAATTATTTCTTTTATATACAAAATAATTTGGGCAAAATTATTTCATTCACCCCATTTAAAACAATATTGTGTCGAACTGTTCTATTCAAGTGTTTAGAAACCCCTTCGATACAGTTGTCCAGACTGTGCCGACGAAGGTTCATATGCCACTCAATAAATCAACCAACACAATATAAAACCATTTTATATTCACTAACAAATACGCGCTCATATCTATTAGTACTCTCAAAATTCCCACCAGAGCCAAGGTTATCGCTAGCCTAAGCTCTGATACCACTGTAACGACCCGACTTTCCAGACCCGGAAAATCGAACCATTTTAGTTAAGAAGAAGAGGTAGAAGAAGAAAAATAGGAAACAACATCAGAATCTAACCATCGCAGCGGAATAAAATATAATATATTAACAGATCTTTACACAAATCAAAACTATATCAGTTATATATAATATAGCATCAGAGTATACACCAGAGAACACATAACATACAACCGGACAATAACCATATCATGTCCTCAATACAACAGAGTACAACAATCAACACAGCGGAATATATATATATATATAAACAAGTACGGGAGATACGTCTCGCCATCCAGCTCATCTCCTAAGCTCCACAGCATCATATCCTGTAACCTATAATACTCGGTCTGACCCGAGCATCATATAAAACAATACCCGAGTCAGTCTGGAATACCAGCGTGAGAAAATCACACTCAATTGATTATTAAAGTTTCAAAAATCCTTTTTGAAAATAAAAGCATCTCGTAAGACCACGCCACAAATAAACATGTCGGGTTTTTACCTTACGATAGCTAAAACACTTTATATCAAAATCCTCTGATATTATAATAGTGTCTACAGAAAGTAAAATAGAATCTAGCTGAAATGCTTGCATCTCACATTTCAACAATAGTTGGGCACAATCAAAACCGTACAGGCACATAGGGAGAATGGATTTCCAACGAATGACTAGGCACTGGGGTACCACCTGTCACAGTACGTGGCCTAGATCACAGTACCGAGGAGTACGCCCGCTCCCCTGCAACACAAGACCGGAATCATCCCTTACTGGATAATTCCAAATAAAATCACCCCACGGTTGGGATCAGCAACCGCACCACTAAGCCGAAATAAAGGGACATCTAGACAGGGATGACCTTACTCTCAAGTGGGTGCTACCCACGAAGCCTTGCTGCATAACCCCTGATTTTCAGTCATTCCCGGTTGATGAGGCTCGAGGCTAAACGATACCTTTTTCAGAACATATCCCTTAGAATGCCCATCGTCCACCTGACGATGTCACGAAAGCATTTGTCCATACAAGTCCGTCCCGGGTCCGAACGAAACCGAAGGTACTATTCCTACTACATCCATTTTGGAAATATCCTCAGGATTAGTAGCGACTAGCCCTTGCACTTCACAGCTCCATCTTCGACTCCGAACACGTTACACGAAACGTACAAACCGGATCGAAGTGGTATTCGAGTCTCCAGACCTAGAATCCCGGTATACGGAAACTCGATCCCGGTCTCTTCGAAACGATCAGCGCATTTGGCCAATATTGATAGTCGGTTATTTAACTATCAATTAACATCCACAAGCAACCATCACACAATAAATAATTTCCCACATTATTTATTTGCCCAAATATCTTTCCAAGATATATTTCCAAATTTTCAAAACTCTTTTGAAAATAGTTTCCGCTTACGGAATACATTTCCCAAATAATTATTTCCACTGAATCACCAAGTACAAAATACCTTTAATTTTAAAATAATTTAAAAACACTTTATTTAAATATACTTTATAACATTGAAATTTTAAAACTACTTTAATACTTTATCAATATATATATTTTAAGAATATTTAAAATAAAACCACTTTATAAATATAAGCTAACTTCCTCTTTAAAACCTAATACCAAATCACTTTTATATAATTACTACAATAATAGATTTTTGGAAATACTTACTTTGGAAATTAACCTTTAGAAATAATCAATTTTCTAAAACATGCTTTTAAAAACACAATTAGAACTTTTAACTTATATTAAAAATTGCTTTGAAAACGTACTTGGCTATCCAGAGAAATACACTTCTCATTCCCATCTTTTAAAAATAAACCAACATTTATTTTTAAACCAATCCATATTCTTTTATAAATTCCCACCTTGAATTTATATTCTCAAATATCCCCTGATTTTCCATTTTACTTTATAAACCCAGTTTATATCTCCAAAATCTCATTTCTCTTGAATTTCAAATCCCAAATATTTAAATCAATTTACAATTGATTTTCCAATTTACTTTGAAATAAATTTCCTTACTTAATCCATTTATTTCCAAATTCATTAACTTCCAGATTTTATTTCTCATTATGATTTAAAATCTTTAAACCGAAACACAAGTTTCAGATTTCCCAAATTCCTTCTTTCTTTTTAATTACATTTAAACATTGAATTAAAATAAATTATTTATTCTTTTAAATAATATCACATAAGTTTTCTTTAAATTCAATATTCTCTCTGTTTATTCAAAATTCTTCTTTTCCATATTTATTAGAATTTTGGAAATCACTTTTATTCTTAATCAGATTCATTCTCAAATTTATTCAAACTCTTTATAATTATTTTACTTAAAAATTTACTCTTTTATTTCTTTTCAAAAATTCCATTCTAGAGATTTTGATAATTCAGCACATCCAAATCGGTCCAACCAACCCATAACATCCAATTATCCATAAAATTCATCACAGGATATCAAAAATCATATCACAGAATATTTAAACAAAATTAAATATTTTGAGGAATCCAGTTGGATCCCTTCAACCTGTTTCCCTGCATCCACAAATGTCAGCACAATACCAATTCCACTTCAAGGTGGAATATCGCGGTATATGGGTTTTATAAAATATCATCCGCTATTATGCGGCGCATAGGGTCTCATCCGCTATATAACGCGGGAATATCAACAACTCCAATATATACATATGCCAATATGTATATATTGCTATATACTACTATATACCATATCAATTCAATCATTCATCCATATTTAAATTTAACCAATTAAATTTAAATAAAATTAAACTGAGTGAGATTAACTCACCTTCTATTTTGCTTTTCGCAAACCATTTCCATCTCGTCTTGTTCCCTTTACGATTTCAACTGAATAAACATTTATACGATTTATTAATATTTGAAATAGTCTAACAATAAATTACTATTTATTCATTTAATTAAGCTAATAAATTTGGGTTTAAACCACTAATTTGTTTTTAACAAATTTTCTTTAATAAAATATTTATAGTGATTAAAGAAATTAAACAAGTTAATTAAATAGGTTAATCACCCTAATACACAGTTTTAACTCAACTAGCAAATTTAGAATGTATATAAATATATTTATACCTATATATTTTCTTACCCTGTTTACTTACAGATATATTGTATTTAAATTAAAACAGCGGGTTACCTTATTACTAACGAGCAAACCCCCAACCACGACAGTTCCCCGACCACCCTTTGTCTTCCGCCTCTGCGAGATTTCTACACGCCTGAATCGCGACCCTGAACCCTAGCTACTGGCGAAATCATGCCATCGCGACACCCAAACCCTAACAAATTTTCGCCTCTGTTGCTCACGCCTGACCACACTCCTCATCGTCGATGCCAAGGAGTCGAGTTCGTCTCGGCCACTGTCGCTTCCATCATCACCGATCATCTGAGGTGATAGGCCCCACTACCTCGCGAGATCGTGACTTCGATCGTCGATCCTCAACCAGACAAAACCCTAGCCTCGCGAATCGTCCCCAGGCTTGCCTCCACGAGCACGGCTTCGCCAGCCTCCATGACACCCCGCGAGACTCGATCGCTCTCCTCTCTGTCGCCCTTGGCATTGATTTTTTTTTTTTTCGATTTGCTGGATTCGTGAATTCAATTGAAGAAAAAGAAAGGGAAAAAGAAGCAGTCATTATTCTTTGTTTCTGATATTCGTTCGAATTAATGAAAATAAGGGTGTACGAATTTATTTAGAAGGGCTCGACTTTGGCTTCCAGAAGAAGGAAGGAGGGAACAAGAATAGACGTTATTGTACAAGTGAACATTGTCCCTGAATTCACGGTGAAAAGTTTTTTGATGTGAATGGGTTTAAATTGGTCAACAATATATATTTTATATTTAAATTCCGATATGAATTTTATTGCGTTTAACTATCGTATGCTCACTCAACAACTTCAAATTTTACGAAAATTGAAATCCGATAATAATACAATATTACGGACCCAATGGAACTGGTTTCGTCAAATTCCGAGACTGTGCCTCGGAAGGCTATTTTAAAATTCATTTTAAACGATATAAAATTTCAAAACATAACAAACCATTTTTAAAACCGATTTCAACACTTCTATCCACTTCAGTATTATCTATATAAATTTTATAAGTCTTCGAATTATTTTTAACAGGCTTAAAGCTCCAGATTCAATAATTTACCAATTTGGATAATTTAAATTCAACAATTACTTGTCCAATAAATAATGATATTTGAAATTAAGGTTAATAATTATCTTTTGAATATTTAAAATTAATTAAATATTCCTATTTCAAATGCTCAAAAATTCCGGGTCGTCACACGGTCGAAAACTCCGACGGTTTCCAACGGGTTTCTGACGTGTTTTTAAGTCACGTGAACGTCAGCACCGTCGCAAAGCTGTCATCGTTTCCATCGAAAATGGGCGAAAGCCGTGATCTCTATACCGACGGCTTGGAGCCATCAGAAATCACTGTATTCCTCGTAGTGTTATGAAATATTGATTGGTCATTAATGTGTTGTCGCTGTATTATAATAATAGGGGGAATATGATTTGCACCCGTATAATTTATAAACTAAATAAAAGAAACCTTCGTTCCTTGTCATAGTGTAAATTAATTCCTATACCGACGATAATAAAATCACACAAATTCATCAGAATGAAAAATTAGTAATCGAAATCATAAATGCAGATCCAAAAATTAAGTGCGATTATAGTCATTGCACTATTTAAAATGCACGGTAAGATAAAACAAACAAAAACAAACAATTCATAATATTTTAAAAGAACAGTATGTCTATATCATTTTTATATCGTTAGTTGACCACCGATGTAATATCAGTATATATTATAATAAGTGTTATTATAATTACATATAATTGTTATCTAGTTATTACTGTAATAAAATAATATTATAATAAGCATAACTATGATTATAAATGTTTAATTGGGAGTCGATCAATATAAATAAGTGGAGGAATTCCAAGCCCCTCAAATTTAAGTCTCTGGTTAATAATCCAGCGAACCTTTTTTTTTTATAAATATAATAATTATTATTATATTTATATATTTACACTCTTTGCGTTTCACATTATTAACCATTTTTGCATTTCACCTATTTGCTTTGCAGTGGTTACCACTTAATACCTTTTATGTAGCTGATTTCTTATGGGTTTATCTTGTTTAATTTATTATTTTACAGTCTTGACGTAATCACTAGTTTATATAAGAGCATAAACTGTTTCTCCTCCTTTTATTTACATGTTGTAAGTCACATTTATAAATAAGCACCACACTCTTTTTTTGTTTGCAAGTTTCTTTTTCACTTAAAAGAATGTTATTGTTTTCAAATTATTTAGTTATGTTCTGCATTTAAAAATATATAGCTTAACTTTTGACTTAAAGATGTAATACACTAATACTTGTTGGTCAAACAAAAATAAGTTAAAGGCATTAAAAAAAAAAGAAGGAAATCGTTATATATTGAAATTTAAAAAAAAAAAAAAAAATTAGCCCAATATGATATTTTGAAATGTAAAATGTAATAATGGTTTGCAAAGTCAAAAGGTAAAATGATTTGAGAAAACAAATATAAGAGTCTGAGGCCTATAATGTCTTTTTAGGCCCACTGAAATATATTTGAAGCATTCATATTTGGATTAAACATTATGATGTAACAATAACATAAGCTCCTAGCATATTGAACGAAAGATTCTTTTTCCATGTACGACCAAGCATAATCTCTACTTAGACTACTTAGCATCAAAATTTACCCGTTCATAAAACCGAGGTAAATTTAGCTTAAGAAACCGAGGTCGTTAAATTTCAACTTAAGAAACCACGATAAATACCACGTTCCAACTTTCTTGGGGTTACTTACTTGGTTGCCGTTTGCCGTCAAAAAATGTCACGCTTCGTCGAAATTGAAAATGTGGCATTCAGACAGTTCTAGTAGGAGTTGAAAATCAAACCGTTGACGTCGGACGCGTCGTGCCGTTTCACCGAACAGTCATCTCATTTTTAAGCTCCTCCTCCTCCTTATATAACCTATCCACCTCTCCTCCACTCCACACCAGCCAATATAACCTTCGCCACTTTCCGAATTTTATTTCGATCCGTTCAACCTCTTTTTCATGTAATTTTCTCTACTACTCTGTTTATTTTTTCCGTACCTAACATGTATGTTTTTTCTTAATTTTTTTTTACATTTCAAAATTTTCATTTTTCAGCATTATAGCGCAATCTTTTGCCTTCGTTATTGCTTCCACTTCCTCCCAGCCCATAGCTTTATGGACAGACGAACGGACGGAAGTGTTCACTAATGCTGAGTAGATTTTGTGGGCTATGAATAGTGTTCAGAAATGGGAGATTATAGAGGTTTTTCGCAGCGATCGCTCAATCTTGAAAGATACTCTCTAATGGTGACGACAATCTGCAGTTGTCGTCAGTTTGTTTGATTTATTTTTCTTGTTTATTTGGTTTGTTAGTATTTGAATTTAAAATATATTAGTGTGATTTAATGAAATATTGAGTTTGTATTGATGTGTTTCATTTGCAATTATTAAATGCATATTATACAAAAAAAAAATTAAATATCCCACAAATGAAACACATCAATACAAACTCAATATTTCATGGAATATTTTATTTTCGTTTCCGTTCATCGCAAACACACCCTTATAGAATCAGAAGGTCGGTTTGTAAATTGTACCTAAAGTCCTACTAATGAAAAAGATGGATGATTTTCAATCTTATTTAAATAGGTTATCTATTTATTTATTTTATCATTTGGATCATAACGTGTCTGCATTTAAAAAAAAATTAAGTGATGTAAATTGTTTTATGACTGTACGCTGTCCACTCGGGTCGAGATTGAATAATTTCCGTCTATTTTTCATCCAAATTTCATTCAGCACAGTAACTAAGATAAGAAAATGTACGAAATCTAGAGAATAGAGTGATGCGACTCCAAAAGCTAAAAATAAGGAAGCAATATAAAACTAGAGAGGTATATAACCAAACATGATCCGTGAATGAAGCTGGAATTACTTACTCATGGACAGGGCCGGCCCCAGGGGCAAGGCAGGCAAGACAGCCGTCTAGGGCAACCGATCTGGCGGGGGCAACGACGTGGTGATGGTGATGGGTTCAGTCATTTATTTGGATAAAAATGATTTACATAATAACAAAACTAATTGACAATGTAGTGAGATGGTTAGGTATTGTCATTTAAATCAAGCAACCAAAGTTCGAGTATGGAAAGTAGCAAATTTTTGAAGCAATTTTTTTAAGTTCGTACTAGGGCAACATGACCGGTTGGGCCGGGCCTGCTCATGGAGAACAGCGATCACAATGACTGCTTGTAGTCAAACAAAACAACATGCAACTAATAATAATTTAAAACTGTTACAGACATAACTGTGAATCCTCACATGTAGTACTCTATAACAAGCGTACAAAAGATAAGTGGTAAATGTATCTCTGTTTCCCACTCACTCGAGATAAGGTCGTACATGCAGTTGGATGGACACCCAACTAAACTGACACTCCTAATTATTTATTTACTGATAAATATCAGGAGATTAACCCATCGTAAAATAAATTATAATTAAGAGGAAAAAAAGGAACATACTTAGGCAGTGTTCACTCTAGTCATATGTTAGAACCTGGGTTATCCGTCCAACCATAAATCGTTCAACCGTATACATACGAATCTAATTGTATAGTCCAACCGTTCAACCGCAATGAGCACTTGCATTTATGTCCATGCACGTCTATCCTAGTCTAGTGAATGCTATATGAATTTTGCCCAAAATTCCATGAAAACGGCTGCATTTCTACATCTATATATGTGAGTCTACCAAGAGTACTCTTGAAAGTTGGTACTCCACTCCATATAGAGTATAGATCTCATTAAGAGTTTCTATTAACTCATCTTCTAATCACTTCAGGAATACATGATTCTAAATATATAAGAATAGCATGTTCAACTCGTATCACTTCACAACTTGTTCTTACCCATTGAACCTAGTTCTTGGGATCTCGAGCCATTAGTCGGGTTACCATTGTGCATGACTCAACAATCTAAGGGCAATAGTCTCATTCTTTTAGTGGTTTTAAGGACTTTCTCTCCGGCTGGTTCTTTTGCCAAACGATCGGCCAAATTCTCATCACCGCGTATGTGATCCACTCTAACAACTCATGAAGGGAGTATGTAACGATCCTCCTTTCTTACTACCAAAGAAGACACTTAATACATCCTCGATATTCGTGTGTCGATCATTTAGTCGTCCGAAATACATGTCATTATGGGTGGAAGAAAGAAATATAGAACACAAGAATGAAACAACACAGAGTCTCACAATGCAACAGAGCAATATATATTACTCAACATAATATATTACAAAGTCATTTCAAAATGTTACATCATCGTCATTCTAATACAAATTCTAGCATAAGATAGTTATAACAGTCTGTCCTTACCTAATAGATACAATATATATATATATATATATATATATATATATATATATAAAATACAACAGAAGACAAGGTAATAACTAGCTATCAATGAATCCACCTACGCCAAGCTCCTCCAAAATGAATCTGCGAAAAAACCCAAACAACTTGGCTGTCCATTCAAATTTGAGCACACAAGAGTTTAGGAAAAGACAACTCCGGGTAAGACATGTGGCTGGTGTGAGTAAAACATAAGTCTTTAACTTTTAAAAAACCTTTAAATTAAAGGCATCTCATAAGACCACGTCGCATATAAATATGGATGGGTTTTTACCTTACGATAACCAAAACATTTTCTATTGAAAATACATTAATATATAATAATGTCTAGGGGTCAAAGTAAAATATGAATATAGCTAAAATGCTTGCATCTCACATTTCAACATAGTTGGGCACAACTAAGTCCATATGGTGCTGATTGGAGAATGAATTCCATACAATGACGAGGCTACTGGAGTACCATCCGTCAAGGTGCATCTCTAGATAAATTAACACTAAGGACCTCGTCAGGCTTCCCTACCAACACAGAACCGGCCTACCACTTGACTAATAGTACCCAATATGATCGCCCCTTGGTTAATGGGCCCCGAAGCTTACAAATGAGAGATAACATTGACTCTAGATATGGATGATCGTACCCTAATGGAAGCGATCCACTTAGCCCTGCTGCATCTCCTCTGTTTTAGTTATTCCCGATTGATGAGGTTTAAAGCTACGTTGTACCGTTATATAGCACTTTCCACTTGGAATGCTAACACCGCACTCTAGGAAAAAAATGCAATGCCAGCATTCATCCATACAAGTTCATTCTGGGACATTTATTCCAACGTCTTACAACGTCCTCCATCGGATCTTCCAATGTCTTCCAACGTCTGTTTGGTCAACATCTTCTTCCACGTGGACAACCTGAACGTTGGAAGACGTTGGTATATGGGCGTTGGGTCCGTTGGGAGACGTTGGACGCCGTTGAAATGTATATCAACGTCATTTCCAACGTCCATCAACGGCTTTCCAACGGCCTCCAACGTCTGGTAGCCGTTGAAATGCACTGTGTGTCTTATAGTGTTTACACGAATAATTTCAACGACTTCCAACAGCCGCAAACGGCATTTTTACAACGGTTACCAACGGCTTGTTAAAAAATAACTAGTCCTTGTTAGCCGTTGGAAATTCCCGTTGGCGGCCATTGGAACCCTGTCGTGGCTATATACTGTAGTTCTAGTAGTGAATAAATTAAGTTAAAACAACTTAAACGCTAATTTAATATAACATAGTGTCCTATGTAAAGGCAAACGCTAATTTCAAAGTATACAAAATGTCCGCAACAGCCCTTGATGATTGAAACGGTTTAACAATTAAATATTTCTATAAAGAGTAATTATTTACATATATCATCTTGCTCTTATGCTTGTTTTATGGGCTTACGTTAATTTTATTTATTTATGTTTTTTTTAAAAGTTGCTCCTTTTATAAGTGCCACATGCATTTTTGTGTTGGAAAGAGATATGAAACTGGTTGTGTGGTTGGATGGATCATAAAGCAGAACTGGATATGAAATTTGGCCAGATTAAGGACTGTGATTTGACTTAGGCTAGCGACGGCCTTTTGGTTCCAAGTTAGCGACGGCTAGCGTCGATTTGAGACGTCATCCCAGTGTTAACTAATTTGTCACGTGTACAACAATGCGTCGTCAGCCGTCGCTAAATTGATGACGGAGCCGTCGCTTTACTGTGTGGTGGCGGGTTATTTAGCGACGGCTTGCGACGGCCGACGACGTTTTTCTGCCGTCGCTAAAGCCGCCGTGTTTTTTAGTGTAGTGGATATGATAATTATTCGATATTTATCCACGTCAGTGGTGGATATATAATATTCGAAAATGATTTCAGATGGTGATACGGATAATATAGTTTCGTCGTATCTATTGATAGATGTACGCCTAATCTTATCCGTTAAAAGAAAGCGTGGCAAAATTTGAAAGGATTTCAATTTATTGAAAGACGGAACAACAGGACGTACATGTCGAGCTATTTAAAAATTCGGTCCCATACGTACTGATCCATGCATAAATGAACGTACTATTTATATGCCATATTAGTTTGTTGCCTTGGTACTTCACCATCCGGCGTATTTTCTATCATTATAAATTCATGATTGTTCAATTGTAGTAGGTAGTGATTTCATCATTTTCGACTATATTATATGTACATTTGGAACATTTATATGTACTCGTGGGTGCAAGTTGAACTATTGTGGATCAGTACCACTAATTGGCTCCACCGACCAATAATTCAATAAATATCTCTCATTCATATTTATCAATTTTACGCTTATTCTACTAAATTTCTCTCATCATTCTAAATTTTGATACGCACATGTAAAATTTTATAAAATTATTTACAAATAATTCAATAAATATCTAATAACATTTTACATTCAAATTCATATATTTATGTTAAATATACGATATACTATTAAAATAAAGGGGGAATTAATTTAAAGGATAAAAATTTGTATATTTTTAACCTCAAGAACACGACCTCGATATTTTAACCACAAGGACAAACATTCTCTTAAAAATTATTCATAAGAACAAACATTCTTCCAAAATTATTCATAAGGACAAACATTCTTCCAAAACTGCTACCGAACTAAAAACTGATACCTAAAAACTGCTACCGATAACTACAAACTGATACCTAAAGACTGCTATCAATAATTAAAAACTGATACTTAAAGAAAGTTGTCATTCAGGGTAAAATACTGAAGGTCTGTCTTTGAAGCTAAAACGCTGATAAATTTTGTCCTTCACAATAATTTCCTGTAAAATAAATTATGTTAAAACAAGTTAAACGCTAATTTAATTATTTACATATATCATCTTGCTCCGGTGCTTGTTTTATGGGCTTACGTTAATTTTATTTATTTTTAAAAAAAATAATAAAAATTGCTCTTTATATAAGTGTCACATTTACATGCATTTTTGTGATTTTCTTTTTCTTAACATTTTATTCAGTGTTTTTAACAATTTTGTAAAACAAGTTAAAACCAAGAATAAAATAACACTCCATATTAACACAGTCAAACAAGAATGAACGTTTATTTTTAAACTCAAGCTGATAATCTATTTGAAAAGATTTGAATTATTAAAAGATTGAACAGCACATATACACGTCGAGCTATTTAAATATTCGGTCCCATGTACACTGATCCATGCATAAATGAATGCACTATTTACAGTACCATTAGTATTCTGACCTATTTTCTATCATTATAATTTCACGATTTTTCAACTGTAGTTGGTAGCGACTTCATCATTTCATACTGTATTATTTATTAGCGTTTGGAATATTTTATATGTACTCGCGAGTGCAAGTTGAAAAATTGTGGATCGGTATCATGCATTAATTGGCTCCACTTACCAATAAATCATTAATTTTGTTGATGATGGTCCACTCTTTAATCTTTACTAATTTAGTCCATAGTTTATTATCTATTTTCGTCTCTAAAGATAAAAGCTAAAAATAAAAGCCTCAAATTCATGTAATTATGTATGTAATTATGTAATTTGATTATGCAACGATTACACTTAACTCTTATAGAGAATCTTGTTCGAAATAATAGTAAGTTTTTTTTTTTTTTTTTACAAAAAGAATGTATATAACAGCAGGAGAAAAAACGCCTTTCTCCGGTGGCTCACAGGAAAATGGCGAAGCATATGAATGACATATACCTCTCAGACTCTAAGAAACAGAACAAAAGTACAAAGGCCAAAAACAGAGTTACAGCAAGCAAAGATAAGACATCCTGCCAGTAAAAACAACGAAAATCATCAGTAAGCATACCACCCACCCGTCTATACTTGAAAGTATAGGCCAGACCACCAATCCAAGCCACAGCGAAAACAAACCGAACAGTCACAAACTCAGAAACCAGCGAATGAAGCAAGCGCATAGATGAAATGAGAGCCATCCACTAAAAAAGAGAGCCGAGTCCCACAGTAGAACCAGAAAAAAAAAATAGAAATAAGTACTTGCTCCGGCTAACCAACGCTAATCGAACATCCTCATCCAGTTCGAACAAAGCCAATAACCAAGTGAATAAGCCCATAGAACTTCGAGAATAGGACAATGAGTAAGAAGAAAGCCCGAGACCCTCCACAGCAACCCAAAAACCAAACCAAGCCAAGATGAAAGATAGGAGACGAAGCCAATCCACAGACAAGAGTCTCCTCCAAATCGCGAGCACTAAACCAGACTTTGCCAACCAAAGCCCATACACTGAAAGGAAACCGAAGCTACCTGGACTAGAAAACTAGCAACCACATCAAACCAAAAAAAAGGGGGGAGGGGAACGGAAACGTTGGGTGAAAGCCAACGCCCGAATGCAAGGATTCAGCCAACTCCTTGTCTAGCGTAAGCCAGGCCACACGATATAGATAGAAGGCCCACCAAACGCCCAGAACGGTAGCTCATGGTTCCCCTAAAAGGTCTACCACGAAACGCCAGGAAAACGTCATTCCTCACACGACGTATAATGGATGGAGGATCCATAGGAGAATTCTCGAAGATTGCCTTATTCCGTGCACACCAAAGGTGCCAGCAGATAAGACAAGGGATCAAACGGAACACGATAGATCGAAGAGATTTTCCAAAAATCCCAGACCACCAGGAATGCTGGAGTTCTAAAGGAGATCTAGCAGTGCGTCTCACACCAACAAGGTTGCCGAAATAATTCCAGCAAGATCTGGCCGAGGCACTGTCGAAGAACAAATGGTTTAAAGTTTCTGTTGCCCCGAAGTCACAACAGCGGCAACGGGAAACAAAGGGGATGCCGATCTTTTGAAGGTTAACGTCTAGTGGCAAAGCATCGTGTAAAATTCGCCACATCAGAATAGAAGCCCTCGGGGGAATTCGGGGATCCCAAATGAAAGAGAACACTGGTCGAATGGGACTTGGCGATCTAAACGAAGACCAAGCTTTCATGATGGAAAATGAAGCGCCATCCCAGCCAGATAAACCTCCATGAGAATCTGTAAAAGGTTTCACCGACTGCATGTGCTTTCAGGTCTCGCTAGCATAGGACGGAGAACCTGTGAAATTAGAGATAGCAAGCCTCCGATACTTAGCGTGTAGGAAGGATGCCCATAAAGAGTTGTTAGCACCAAACCTGAACCACAACTTACAAGCAAAAGCCACACAAAGGCCCTTGGGATTACGGAGGCCAAGACCACCTTCGTTGTTGGGACGGCAAACTGCATCCCACGACACCCAGTGATGACGACGAGCGTCGTCCTTGTTGCCTAAAAAAAAAGACGAGGCCAAAGACTGATACGATCGGAAGAAGGAAGATGTAGGAGTCATAGCCGCGAAAATATGAGTTCCCATAGAGTCTAAAACAGACTTTATTAGCACCAATCTGCCTGTCTGGGAAAGAAGAGACGCATTCCAGCGTAATATCTTACCCCTAACTTTATCAGCCAGTGAATCGAACAAACCATTGAGCTTTCTACCTCGGTATAGGACAATACCCAGATAGGGGAGAGGGAGGGAAGCTTCTTTGAAACCCGATACAGTCTCGATCCAGGAAGCACGAGGAGGCAAGTCCTTCGCATGGACAAAGCAGCTTTTGGAAGGGTTAACGAGTTGGCCCGAGGACCTCTCGTACTGATGGAGGAAGCAAAGGAGCCGCCGCACAGAGGAGCGACTACCATTTGAAAAAATGACAATGTCATCTGCGAAGGATAAAGAAGATATAAGGGGGCAACCCCTCGGAATTCTGAAGCGTTGGACTTGCCCGAAAATAGTTAAGGTATGGAGGCCGCGGGTGAAAGCCTCCGTCGCGATCACAAAAAGGGATGGCGAGAGTGGGTCTCCTTGACGCAGACCCCTTCCTGCCCTGAAGTAACCATGAGCCGATCCATTTATGAGCACAGAGAACCAGCAGTTGGAGATGAGCCTCCACACCAAGTCAATTAGGGATTCCGGGAACCCGAAGGCCCTTAGAACCTTGATGACGAAAAACCAAGACATGCGATCATAGGCCTTGGCCATGTCCAGTTTGAAGACAACATTAGAGCCCCGAACTTTCCGATCAATTTGGGAGATAAGTTCCTGGGCGAGAAGGACGTTGTCAGTGATCAAACGCCCTTTAACAAAACCCGCTTGCGAAGTCGAGATTAAACGTTCAAGGAAAGGGGCCAAGCGATTGGCAAGAATCTTAGAGATAACCTTATTCGAGAAGTTACATAGACTGATCGGCCGAAAATCCACGCACGATCTAGGATTATCGCACTTAGGAATGAGAATAAGGTTGGTGGAGGTCCAGCCGGTTGGAAGAGATTCCCCGGAGAAGAAGGATTGGACAGCCAGACAAAAATCAGCCTGAATAATAGGCCAGGAGCTTCTATAAAAAACACCGTTGAAGCCGTCTGGTCCACTAGCACTGTCCTTGCTTAAGGCGAAGACACATTTCCGGATCTCCTCTGCCGTTGGCACATCCGCGAGAAGAAGACTATCCGAAGAGGGAACGATACGAGGAATAAAGGCTAAAAGAGCCGGATCAGCAACCGAGGCTGACTGGGCACCAAAAAAGGATTGAAAATGGGCCAGAATGGTTTCTTTTACTTCCTCAGGAGAGGAAGCCGTAGAAATATCAGGCCGCAGAATCTCGCGAAATAATAGTAAGTTGTTTAGTTTTATTTGCACTATATGCTACTATAATTTATAGGTAATGTTATAAGCATATGTAAAAGTATATAAGTAGATATCCCTAGAAAAAGTGTTCGATCTATTGCAATTACGAACAATTCATAACCATGAGTATCAAATCAAATCATTAAAAATATTTATTCGTAAATATTCCTAGTCAATGTACATTAAGAAAGAGATATTAATGTATCTGTTAAGACTAGTGTACGTAATGGTCTCCATAGGATGGAAGGTGTAACATCCTCCATTTTAAAACCGAAAATGAACGCCGATGATGCTGTCGTTATCACTAAAATTAACTTCAAGTGACATAAAATTATTTTTTTCGTAACCAAAGCATCTAAATAATTTTCATTACATAAAATTATCTTTATATTTTTCATTTTCAATTCGTGCCATGCAGAGGTAAATATAAATAAAACATAAATAACAGTGTTTACCCAACATATGAAGATGCAAACACGAACATTCAACCAGTTATATTGATAAATTTAGGGGTATACCCTTAGAATATTTTTGTAATTTATTTTAAATTATTAACTATGCAGTCAATTCTCATTCATTATAAAATTTGTTTTCTTTATGTTATATATATGCTTGTTATAATATATATTATAATTAATTAATTATGTTATTTAAGTATATTTAACAGAAAATCCATAAATAGTGGATTTGCGATAGTAATTACAAATAGTTATAATTTCAACTGAATTATATTTCACGAAATTTGGCATAATTGAATCCCATATTTAAACATGAGCCAGAAGCTCACAAATATCACTTGAATGTGGCGGATTCCCCCCAAGGTCTCTATTTTGATGTGGCGGATTCTCCATGATGGTTTGCCACTGGACGAGAACCTCCAAAAAATCGGCATCCCTTTCGTCTCCCGTTGTAGATGCTGCGGCAATGGGGAATCATAATCCTTGAATCATTTGTTCTTTGGCGGATTCTCGGCCAGATCGTGTTGGAATTACTTCGGAAACCTTCTTGGTGTTCGTCGGTTGGCCAGCTCGCCATCTGATCTCCGTAGGTCCTGGTGGTCGGGGAATGCTGGTAAATCTCTTCGCTCAATCGTTTTCCGATTGATTCCCTGTCTCATCTGCTGGCACCTCTGGTGCGCGCGGAACAAGGCAACCTTCGAAAGTTCTCGTATGGACCCTCCATCTATTATTCGGTGTGTGAGGAACGACGTCTTCCTTGCTTTCCGTGGTAGACCTTTCAGGGGTCGTTTGAGCTCCCGTGCGGAGCATCTGGTCGGTCTACTCTCTATTTCGTGTGCTTTATCTCACGCTAGACTGGGAGTAGGTTGAACATCGCGAGCGAGCGCTGGCCTTCACCCAACGCTCACTTCCCCTCCCCCCTTTTTTTGTGTTTAACGTTGTTGTTTAGTTTTCCAGATTCAGCTTTCTTTGGCTTCTTCATTGGCCCGGTTTGAGCTTTGATTGTCTAGTTTCGGGGCCCGGCTTTCTTTTCTTCGCTGGTTCTTTGGTGGTTTAGTGTTGTTGTTCGGCTGCTTTGGATGGTACTGTTCTCTATTTTTGCAGCTGGATTTACGATGGTGGCATTTTGGTTGCTATGTTTTCCTCCATCGCCTCTCATTTTTGATTTGCTGGCGCTGTGGCTTCTAGATTGCTTTCTTTATGGTATGGCTTGGTGGTCTGGCCTTTTCCTTTGGGTCAAGGCGGGTTTGTGAATGTT
The DNA here is from genome assembly GCA_030737815.1 of Allium fistulosum. Lineage (NCBI taxonomy): Eukaryota > Viridiplantae > Streptophyta > Magnoliopsida > Asparagales > Amaryllidaceae > Allium > Allium fistulosum. The sequence continues at coordinate 96,335,993 of CM060906.1, read as the reverse complement.
GGTGGATCTATTATCCCTTTTCCACCTCTGTCCTCGGCTGATTTTGTTACTGGTTGCTATGGTTTTTAGTTCCTGTATTCTTGGTTTCTTTTTTTCCGCTTATGTTCTGCGGTTTTGTTTTTGGGAGGCTTTCGTCCTTCTGTTGTTTCGTATTATTTTTTTGAGCCCTCGAAGAATGGCGTTTTTTCTCCTTTTGTTATAAAATTTTCATTTTTCTAAAAGAAAAAAAAATATCACTTGAATGCATCTTATCAATTGATAAAATAATTATCCTCTTATTATTAATATGTATGTTGTATTTGCTAGTAGCAATATGATAATGGATCAAAATAAGAATCCAAATATGATTATTATTTAATATGACAATGTTTGTTAACATTGAAGGGGAGGATAAAGGGATACAAGTTCATTTTGATCATTAGTGTCAGGTATTTGTTGACATGTATAATGATGCAAAATATTAAGTAAATTGAATAAATTATTAACAATATCCCTAGTAGACTTTCTCCAATATAGATTTGAATCCCTGAAGGATCAAAATGTGTAAACCACATCTGAAATATGGTACAAAAGTCAGTTTGAAATACTTTTGGAGTAAGTAATAAAGATGCCAAATAAAAGATGTGAGTGTTCTTGAAGAAACACTTAAGGGTGCTCTTGAAGAGACTAATGACATGATTGTCAAATTACCCTAGAAGTGGTTTAGATACCTAAAATATGATAAATAAAGAGATCTCAATAAATCATATCTAGAACTGACAATAAATAATCACTGATTATAAATTTATAAATAATAAAGCACTTATATTTATAAATGGATTAAAGATCCTGGATTAGAGAAAAACATGATTGGTCATCATGAAATTCTCCTAAATAAAAAATGTGAATCTGTAGTTCGCAAAATATAATTAGAAATATATATATATATATATATATAAAGTAGAAAAACACACTAAAATACTGAAGCACATGTAGTGCTACATCATGTTAAATGCTTTAGGCATGATGTTTTTATAAATAATTGAATTGACTGAAGTAGTGAAAGTGTTTGAAACACTTAAAATACCCTGAAGGTATGAATATTGGTTAAATCATACTAAATGATGAAAGTCGTTCCCGAAGAATAAATTACTGCTGCTTATAAAGAATGCAAAGAATAAAGGGTGTATATTACAAATTTCTTTTAAATATTGTTGTAATGAAAATCTTGATATAATTCACGATGAGTAGATTACTTCCTATTTTTTAGTACTGTTGTCATGAAACTCTTAATTTACATCGAAGATGTAGTTGCAATAAGCAAAGCTGATATGATGCATCAAAAATGAAAGCAGACGAAGTGTTTTTCATAAAAGTAGCATATAAAGTGCATAAAAATGCAAACAATATTTGAAAGAAATAATCTTAGAAAAAAATTGATCATATCAAAGGCAACTATTTATAAATGATGAAAGGAGGAAAAGAAGAATTATTGTCTCCTGATTTTTATTTTCTTAATGCTTTTCTAAGCTATGTTACACATATATGGGTCAAAAGTATTTGTAGTTGATTTGGATTATCAATATATGTATTCAAACTTAAATGGAAAAATATAAAATCAGGGGGAGAATACCTAAATATATCATAATGTACTCTTTTTCCTTCACTAAGATTTTTCCCATCGGGTTTTTCTTAGTAAGGTTTTAACGAGGCATTAAATTGAACCAGAAGTATCAAACTCCATTTGATGTAGTAAATTATTGAAATATGTCATACTATATTGTACTCTTTTTCCTTCACTAAGATTTTTCGCATAGGGTTTTTCTTAGTAAGGTTTTAATGAGGCATTGTTTTGATCCCGAAGTATCAAACCCTTTAGAAAGAATATAATTATTAATATAATTTTACAAGTTGCACTCTTTTCATCGTTTAAGGTTTTTCCTATTGGGTTTTCCTAACAGAGGTTTTTAATGAGGCAACTGACAACTGAATGAATATATGCAAGCAAGATAATAATGAGGGGAGCAATCATCATACACGTTTCAAAATGGACAATTTTAAGTTATCAGAGCATTCAAGATTTGGAAGATGCATATTCAAGAGGGAGTGTTACAATATATGTATATCATAAAGTGAATATGCTTTTATGTTATTTTGTTTAGTCCCACATCGTGGAATAAGTTTTGTACCAAGCTGCAAAGCCTTTATATAAAGGAGGCTGTGTAATGTAAATAGATAACTAATTTCTATATGAATAAAATTGTTCTCTCTAATGGCTTTTATTTTCTTTATTTTATAACAAAATCATAAATACAGATCCAAAAATTGAGTGTTGTTCTAGCCGCTTGTACTATTTAAAATGCCAAACAAAATACACAGTTGATAATATTTTAAAAAATACAGTATGTCTATATTATTTAAATGCATAAAATGTATTATTTATACTACTAATCCAGTTTATTTTAGTAAAGACATAAAATTTATAACCTTTTCGTAAGCAGCATTGTAATAATGAATTGGACGAAATATTAGTAAATTGGTTGAGCGGTAATCAATGCAACATTGCATTGTATAAAATGCTAAAAAACAAAAGGTCTATTTTATTTTAAAAATTAATACAAAGGAAGGGGACGATTTCAATTTTAAAAAAGGTTTTTAACTAATATATGTTGTTATAATTATATATCATTAATCGATCGCCGACATAATATCACTATATTATAATAAGTGCTGTTATAGTCACATATTGTTATCTAGTTATTAATGTAACAAAATAATATTATAATAAGCGTGACTATGATTATAAATATTTAATTGAGATCAAAATAAATAAGTGGAGGAATTCCTATCCCCTCAATTTTAAGTCTCTCTAGTAAAAAATCATATGAAACCTTTTTCTTATTGTTATAATTACTATATATGTACGTACAATACATACATACGTATGTATATATACATAAACACACCCACTTTTGATGTTCAAACCAGGATGAAACTGTAAAGGAGAAACTAGGGGCCACGGCCCTGCCCTGTCGATTTTAAAAATAAATTTACACATATTTTTTCTGTCGGCGCAAACCCCGCTATGCAGAAATTATTATTTTTAAGATATTTTTATTGATATTTATACAGTGATCTTGTCTAAAACTTGATAACATGGGACTTTATAGGTTGAAATTAAAACAAATTTATGGTAAAATAGTAAAAAAAATTCTTTTGGCCCCTGTTGAATTCGCCACTCTGGGCGAATTCCTGGTTACCACTTAATACATTTTATATAGCTGATTTCATATGGGTTTATCTTATTTAATTTATTATTTTACAGTCTTGACATACGCACTAGTTTATATAAGACCAGAAACTGTTTCTCCTTCTTTTATTTACATGTTGGAAGCCACATTTATAAATAAGCACCATACTTTTTTTTTGATTCCACGTTTGGTTTGGTTTTCATTGTTTAGTTTGCAATTTCAATTAAAAATGTTATTGATTTCAAATTATTTAGTTATGTTCTGCATTTACCTATGAATATATGTAGCCCAAGTTATGATTTAAAGATGTAATGCTTGTTGGGCAAACAAAAATAAGTTAAAAACATTATTAAAAAAAAGCAAATCATTATATTAAATTCAAAATTAAAAAAAAAAGCTCAATATGATATTTTGAAATGTAAAATAGAATAATGGTTTGCAAAGTCAAAAGGTAAAATCATTTGAGAAAACAAATATAAGATTCTGAGGCCTATAATTTCTGTTTAGGCCCACTGAAGTATATTTGTAGCATTGATATTTGGATTAAATATTATTTGTAATAATAACACACGCTAGCATATTCAACGAAAGATTCATTTTCCATATATAGCCAAGCATTATCTCTACTTAGCATCAACATTTACTAGATTACAAAATAATAACAAGGAACGGTTGCTAAGTCCCTAGAATTGAAAGATGACGGAAGAAAAGTCTCTTCCAATAAATACCTTCTCTCCTTGAGTGAAAGAGTTTTCTGCAAAATTTATAAAAATTTCTTTATGATCTAATTGGTTGCACCTTGAGACCGAGGATTAGTCTCGGTCTTTTCTTGTGGTCACTTTTTGAGTCGGATCTCATTTTGTAAAATCGTACAAAGTCCTGCTTATAGTTATTGAAATGATGGATGACTTTCATTCAAATTTAAATAGTTTTTTTCAATAGAGATTTGGATCATAACATGTTTGCATTGCCCTTGTTTTCCTTATTATCCATTATATATTATCCACTAAATAATTTTTTTTTATAAATCAAGTGATGTAAATTTTGTATGATTGTATGGTTCTCCGATTTTCCGATTTTCTGGTGCTCAAGTCCGAGATTGAAAAAAATTTCATCCCTATCAATTTGAATTTCATTTAGAATACGAATTAGAATAAGAAAAATGTACGAAATCATATTCGTTCGAGTTATCCAATTATTTTTCTATTGTTTGACTCGTTTAGTATGTGTCCGAGCTAAAATTTCGTCTGGTCCATGTCTGTTCGGATTTTTTATAGGATACAAACCGAACACATCTCTATTTGGTCTGTTCCTCCTGATTTACACCCGTACCTTGTTGGTAGTATATAGTTGTATAACTCAGAGCGTCTAAATGGTGCTACACTAAATAGTATCCATTGTTAATCCATAAAGAGCGTGCAGGTCCATTTACCATTTTTTTAACCAAACGTTACAACAGGCGCTTCGCGCGTGATGAAGACAGATGAATTGTTTTTCTACAAATTGTATTTGTTTAACACGTTTAAAAAAATGATTTCCACAAATATTTAACCATACTTTTGTGTTGAATCATTCGTAGTTAATTTGAATTTTATTTCTAAGTTGTAATTCTATTTTTTTTTGTAGTTTAATTTTTTATTTATATTATTAATAATATAAAAAAGAACTTGTAAAGTAATTTATTTGTTAGATCTTTTTAAGTAATATTAAGACTTGGTAAATATTTGTAGAGGAAATTTTGAATTTATAGAAGAAGCTTAATTATCAGATCCTATTTTTAAGTGATGTTAAATCTTAATAATAATACAAGAAAAGAGTCACATGTCCATATTTTTGATGTTGTTATACAAAAAGTCCCTGTAGAAATGAATATGTAAATTTGGTATCTATTTTTCAAAAATAAAAAACGTAAAGTGTCTTGCACTTTTCTAATTTTGAAATATTTTTCGAAATTTTCAAAAATTTTAAAAATCGCAAATTAACTTGCACTTTCTATCAAGAAAACGCAAGCTAGTTTGCGCTTTCTAATTTTGAATTTTTTTTTGAAAATTTTAAAATTTTTAAAACTTTTGAAAATCGTATGGTAACTTGCGCTTTCTATCAGAAAAGCGCAAGCTAGTTTGCGCTTTCTGATTTTGAAAATTTTAAAAAGCGCAAGCTAACTTGCGTTTTCTGGTTTAGAAAAAACAGGGACTTAATTTACATAATTATTCCTACAGGGACTTTTCTTGTAACACAATCAGAAATAGGGACCTTTCGTGCAAAGCCCCATAATAATATCCGTTGAGAGATATTTTTGGTATTTTATGCTGACACCAAAAGAGTACAATGACAAATATATTACAACTATTAATAAAGAAATATTATAAGTGTATTTTTAGAACTTCGTGGTCGGACCAAAAAATTGCACTTTACGCGTGAATTGTTTTTCTATAAAGTGAATATGTTTAACATATTCAAAAAGTTTATTTGTTGTTAATTTGAATTTTTGTTCTTCTGTTTCTATTTTAGTTGCAACACCTACATTGGTGATAGTTTGAATTTTTGTTTCTATTAATTTGTAAAAGAAGTTAATTTGTTAGATCTTATTTTAAGTGGTATTAAAATTTAAAAATATTTGTAAAGAGAAGTTTTGAATTTATAAAGGAAATTGATTTGTTACATACTATATTTAAGCAACACTAAGATTTAGTAATATTTATGTAGGTTTATTTATTAGATTCTATATTTAAGGGATATTAAGATTTGATAATATTTATAGAGGGGAATTTAGAATTTATAAAAGAAGTTGGATCCGATTTTTAAGTTATATTAAGATAAATGAGCATTTTTTTTGTAGTTTACGCTGATACAAAAAAAATGACATCAAAGGTAATATAACTATTATTAAAGATGTGTTGATTTATCTAGAATAATTTTTTATTATCTAGATGTGCGTATTTGATCTATTCTCATTTTAGTGAACACGCAAACCTAGGAATATATTCATTGAAACATTCAACCTTTAACTTGGTTTGAATTGTTCCAGTCCAGTGTAGAAACAATAGGTTAGAAGTAACATAAATTATTTTTTGTTTTAGGTGCTTGTAAAGGAAATGATATAGATAATACTTGAATTATATACGGGTGAAGGGTGTTTTGGGAAGTTTATGATCAGACCAAAAGATTGCGCTTCCAAACCAACTATTAATAAAGATATATGTTTTGTTATTTTTTATTATCTTGTCTAACTAAATAGTGTTATCCAGATGAATCAATTATATTTTTGTCATTAAGCACCATGTTATCTATTGAATATGTTATACTTTGGTACTACATTGTTGTTTTTTTATTTGATCGGTTATAGATGGTTGATCAATATGTTGCTTACTAAGTGAATAGAATAAAGAGCATAAATCGTCATGCATTTAGGATCATGATCCATAGTCTAACTATTACTTTTAACAACTACTACCTTTTTAAAGGCATCTTAACATAAGTGGAGAAACATGAGGAAACGACAGTATAGAGTGATGCGACTCCAAAAGCTAAAAAATAAGGAAGCAAATATAAAACTAGAGAGGTATATATATAACCAAACATGATCCGTGAATGAAGCTGGAATTATTTATTCATGGAGAACAACGATCACAATGACTGTTTGTAGTCAAACAAAACAACATGCAACTAATAATAATTTAAAATTGTTACTGACATAACTGTGAATCCACCACTTACACTGTTTCCATCAACGACGATAAAGGTTTCAGTAAATAATGTAAGTCATGCCGGCCATACATAATCATTTACACTATATTTTAGAATAAAGTATGCAGTTTAGTAATATAAGTTGGAGTAATAATATGTATGCTTGTGCCCATATGATTTATCATATGAACAATTGTAAAGGCTTAGAAACATAATTATCTATGGATGATAATGTATAATATTGATAATATATGTATAGTTAGTTTCAAATTTAAAAATATCAAAGTTAACTATCAAAAGTGGTTACAATAACTCTTGGAAACAATGAGCTTCGGCTGAGTCGTGTACTTGGTCACTGTCTTGAAGACGTTTCGACGTTCTTCTCAGTGGTGCAAAGCAGTCTAACAAATATCGTCGTCTTTAGAATAAAATAGCCTCTTCTTTCCGATTTGGTATCGACTCGCTTGCACAAACAAAATCGACTCGGTTGCACTGAAAAACGACTACTCGCCTTTTTGATTTAAAGAAAACAGTTCCGTGGAGAAGAAGATAGGTTTTGCAGGAAAAAATATCGCTCTACTTTAGTCTCGTCTAAAAACTAATTAAATAGACAGAATATTAAATCGAACATGTTACTGAATAGTGGGGTGACGTTGGCTCAAAATTCGGATCTGAAATTTTACCATTTCAAATAAAATACGGTCAGAAAACGCAGAACAAATTTCATCCAAAAATATAAGTGCTACAAAACAACAAACCCGAGCCCGGCCCGGTCCGGGTCAAGTAGAGTCGGTGCACGCGCGTGATGGTCATGCATGTGCTACATTCTCAACAAAAAAACAACATTTGGGTGCCCAAAGCGCTCAACTTGGAAGCTAAGAAACTCATATATATATAAACTAACATATATATATATATATATAGTATCTTTCAACAATCCCTATGGTGTGGGACTCAAGCAATAAATGCACTTATTCTAAGATCTTTAAGTTTTAAACAATTCATAAACCTACTTTTTTCCAAAACAATTTTCAACAATCCCCCGCTTGAATTTTTTTTAAATATTTTTCAAGAAATTTCTGAAAACATGAGATTGTGCGTAAACAAAGATGTTTTTCGACTTGAATCTTTGCATGGTGGATAAAATTCAGTTTTTACTGGAGTGACACGTAGCTTGGAACTCTATTTCTGGCATCAAACCACACACAATCTTTTTCTAGAGTGCAATCAAATAAGCTCGTGCATTTATGGACATGGGCGTCTATCCTAGTTTAGTGGATGCTAGAAGAATTTTGCCCAAAATTCCATAGAAACGACCACATTTCCACACCACATAGGTGAGTCTACCAAGAGTACCCTTGGAGGTAGGTAATCCACTCCATATAGAGTATAGATCTCATTAAGAGTTTCTATTAACTCATCCTCTAATCACTGCAGGATAACATGATTCTAAAAATATAAAAATAGCATGTTCAACTCATATCACTTCACAACTTGTTCTTACCCATTGAACACAATTATTGGGATCTCCAGTCATTAGTCGGTTTACCACTGTGCTTCACTCAACAATCTATGGGCAATAGTCTCATTCTTTTGTAGGTTCTAAGGACATTCTCTCTAGCTAGTCCTTTCGTCAGAGGGTCGGCCAAATTCTCATCACTGCGTATATGATCCACTCTAACGGCTCCTGAAGAGAGTATGTAACGATCTGCCTTTCTTAATACGAAAGACGACACTTAATACTCCTCGGTATTCGTGTGCCGATCATTTAGTCGTCTGAAATACAGGTCATTAGGGGTGAAAGAAATATAGAACAGAAGAACGAAACAACACAATCTCACAACGCAACAGAACAATATATATTACTCAACATAATATATTACAAAGTCATTTCAAAATGTTAAATCAGAGTCATTCTAATACAAATTCTAGCCTAGGACAGTTATAACAGTCTGTCCCTACCTAACAGATAATACAACGGAAGATAAGGTAATAACTAGCTATAGATGAAGCCACCTGCTCCAAGCTCCTCCAAAATGAATCCGCGGAAAAACCCGAACTACTTGAACGTCCATTCAAATTTGAGCACCCAAGAGTTTAGGAAAAAGGGAAAATAAACTTCGAGTCAGACATGGGTCTGGTGTGAGGAAAACATATGTCTATAACTTTAAAAAAAACCTTTAAATCTAAGGCATCTCGTAAGATCACATCGCACATAAATATGGACATGTTTTTACCTTACGATAACCAAAATATTTTCTATAGAAAATTCATTGATATCATAATAATGTCTAGGGATCAAAGTAAAATATGAATATAGTTGAAATGCTTGCATCTCACATTTCAACATAGTTGGGCACAACTAAGTCCGTACGGCTCTTATTGGAGAATGGATTCCATACAATGACTGGGCTATTGGGGTACCGCCCATCACGGTGCATCTCTAGATAAAATAACATCAAGGACCTCGTCGGACTCCCCTGCTAACACAGAACCAGCTTACCACTTGACTAGTAGTACCGAATATGACCAACCCTTGGTTAATGGGCTCCGAAACATACAACTGAGAGATAATATCGACTCTAGATAGAAATGATCATATCCTAATGGGAGCGACCCACTTAGCCCTGCTGCATCTCCCATGTTTTAGTCATTCCCGGTTGATGAGGCTTGAGGCTACGTTTTACCTTTATATAGCACTTCCTACTTGGAATGCTAACGCCCTCTAAGCAACAATGCAATGCCAGCATTCATCCATACAAGTTCGTATTGGGACTAAAAGAATTTCCTGAGAGCTCCGTTTTCAATTCCATCATCTTCAAGATGTCTTCACTTCGAAACGCTTGAGTTGGATCAAAATGGTTTTCGTATAACATATCTGATCCCGGTCACTTCGAAACAACATTCGATATTTTCCGGTAAACTTAACCCCGGTTCTTTAGAAAATAAACAGTCAAAGATAAGAGTGGAGATCGCCTCCTAACCATTAGTGGACATATTTCCTTATTGTTTGTCCTAGGAGAGCGAAATGAGATTTATACGCACAGTTCAACATCATCAGAGATGACTGTGCCATATAACTTACGTGTTTCTCCTAGATATTTTTAGAGTTACATTTTGGGTCCAAATTCGATAGTCGGTTATTTAACTATCGAATAACAAACAACAACCAATTCCATTTGAGATTTATTTATTCATAGCAACCACTAAGCCTCAAAACAAATCTTTATTTAATAAATCTCCTTTCCAAACGTTTGTCTAAACCATTCATATACTTATCTCTCAGACATAAGTATAAACACAAAACATTTATGAATAACTTCTTACTTTCAGATCATGTTAAAAAGGATTAAACAAATGTTCTTTAAATTGGAGGTAAGGACAACCCTAAACACTATTCCCTCGGTGCTAAGTGTGGAATGGATGTTCCATACCTCCATTTTTAAAAGGTCAGTTTAGAGAAACCCAGATCAAATTCTTTTTATATTTCTTTCGATAAATCATTTTTAATAAAATCTATTTCATTCCTAAAATCTCTTTGCTTGAAATCCAAATCCATTTCAAAATACTTTCGAACTTCCAAATTCATTTATAAAACCCTTTTATAAATATTCAAAATCATTTATATAACTTCTTTACAAACCTCTCCTGTTTAAACAACTTCTTAAATAACTCTGAATCAAATTAGCTTTCTTTAATAAGCAAAACCATTTTATAAATCTTCCTTATTTATGAAATCTTCTTTGCTTAAAAACTCAAATCCATTTACCCAAAACACCTTATAAATTTCCAAATTCCTTTATCAAACGCTTTATAAAAACTTCTTTTTATAACATGGAAAACTATTCCCATTAGTTAAAAACATCTTTAGTAAAATCATTTGTCAAATCATTCTTTAAATATCTTGTTCAAATTGAAATAACTTTGAAATCATTTCAAAAAGAAAATTAAATATTTATATTTACAAAATCAAATAGAGGCTTAATGATCACAATGGTGCTTTTAGTTTTGATTTTACTTATCCATGGCATCACATAACAACATGTATATAAGGGATCAACACATAACCATCAATCAACTTAAGTAAATGTCCAAGTTAATTGTAATAGCAGAATGGTGTTCTATTCTGCTAATAGATGTCATTTAGTTTTCCTAATCATATGGGGTTACTTAACAGGTAAGTGACACAAAAATCCCTTGGTTTAAAAACAAACTTGAAAAGAAAAAATTTAAAACAAAACTAATTACTTAAATTCAAAGCAGTTTTAAAATAAATTAAAACCCTTGTAAATGAGAGTCAAATCCTTGTTAAATAGTAATTAAACTATAATTAAAGGTAATTAAACCTTATTAAAACATAACTAAATTTAATCAAAGATTAATTAAATAAAACACCTTTTTAAAATAATAATTAATTAATAATTATCTTAATAAATAGTTATATAATAATTAATTAATCCTTAATTAAATAATAAAAATATAATTAACTTTAATTAAGCAATAATTCATGATTAACTTAATTGATTAACGTTTAAGTTTAAAAACCATCATTAGCTAATGATTAAGTACTAATTACCTTTATTAATTAATTTACCAATTAAATAATCATTAAATAAAAAAAATTAAACAATTAAATAATTGTTCACTAATTCGAAGTGGTTTTCGCATAACGTATCTGATCCCGGTCTCTTCGAAACAACATTCGATAGTTTCCGGTAAACAAAACCCCGATTCTTTCAGAAATAAACAATCAAAGATAAGAGTGGAGATCACCTCCTAACAGTTAATGGATGGATTTCCTTATTATTTGTCCTGGGAGAGCGAAACAAGATTTATACGCACAGTACAATATCATCAGAGATGATTGTGCAATATAACTCACGTGTTTCTTCTAAATATTTCCAGTGTTACGTTTTGGGTCAAAATTCGACATTCGATTATTTAACTATCGAATAACAAACAGCAACCAATTCCATTTGAGATTTATTTATCGATAGCAACCACTAAGCCTTAAAACAAATCTTTATTTAATAAATCTCCTTCCGAAATGTTTGTCTAAAACATTCATATACTTATCTCTCAAAAATAAGTATACACACAAAACATTTGTGAATAACTTCTAACTTCCAAATCATGTTAAAAAGGATTAAACAAATATTGTTTAAATTGGAGGTAAGGACAACCGTAAATACTATTCCCATGGTGTTAAGTGTGGGACAGATGTTCTATACCACCATTTTCAGAAGGTCAGTTTAGAGAAACCCAGATCTCAAATTCTTTTTATAGTTCTTTCGATAAATCCTTTTTAATCAAATCTATTTCATTCCTGAAATCTCTTTGCTTGAAATCCAAATCCGTTTCAAAATACTTTCGAACTTCCAAATTCAATTATAAAACTCTTTTATAAATATTCAAAATCATTTATATAACTTCTTTACAAACCTCTCCTGTTTAAACAACTTCTTAAATAACTCTGAATCAAATTAGCTTCCTTTAATAAGCAAAACCATTTTACAAATCTCCCTTATTTATGAAATCTTCTTTGCTTAAAAACTCAAATCCATTTACCCAAAACACCTTATAAATTTCCAAATTCCTTTATCAAACGCTTTATAAAAACTTCTTTTTATAACATGGAAAACTATTTCCATTAGTTAAAAACATCTTTAGTAAAATCATTTGTCAAATCATTCTTTAAATATCTTGTTCAAATTGAAATAACTTTGAAACCATTTCAAAAAGAACATGAAATATTTATCTTTACAAAATCAAATAGAGGCTTAATGATCACAATGGTGCTTTTAATTTTGATTTTACTTATCCATGGCATCACATAACAACAGGTACATAAGGGATCAACACATAACCATCAATCAACTTAAGTAAACGACCAAGTTAATTGTAATTGCAGAATGGTGTTTTATTCTGTTAATAGATGTCATTTAGTTTTCCTATTCATATGAGGTTACTTAAGGGTAAGTGACATAGAAATCCCTTGGTTTAAAAACAAACTTAGAAGAAAAGGTTTAAAACAAAACTGATTACTTAAATTGAAAGCGGTTTTAAAATAAATTAAGACCCTTGTAAATGAGAGTCAAATCCTTGTTAGATAGTAATTAAACTATAATTAAAGGTAATTAAACCTTAATTAAACCTTATTAAAACATAATTAACTTTAATCAAAGGTTAATTAAACAAACCCCTTTCTAAAATAATAATTAATTAATAATTATCTTAATAAATAATTAAATAATAATTAATTAATCCTTAATCAAATAAAAAAATATAATTAACTTTAATTAGATAACAAATCATGATTAACTAATTTGATTAACGTTTAAGTTTAAAAACTATTATTAACTAATGATTAAGTACTAATTATATTTATTAATTAATTTATCAATTAAATAATCATTAAATAAATAAATAATTAAACAATTAGATAATTGTTCTCAAATTGCTTAATTAAAGTTAGAAAACATTTTCTAAAAAGTTTTTAAGTGTAAACACTTAAGATTTAGAAAATTTTGTTCGTTTTTCACGAACTGTGCGTATAGCGACTATCGCTATACGGACCCGTGATTTCAAAACTTGATTGTTAAGCAAATTACCTCCAAAACTATATTTTTACACTATAAAAATTATAACAAAGTTATAAAACACTTTTCAGTTTTTAGGTGGAAATAATTTGGTTTTTGCGAACTGTGCGTATAGCGACTATCACTGTACAGACCCAAAATTTCAAAAACTTGAAACTTCCTTTTCTAACTTTTAAAACTTCCGTTTTTGAACTCTTATCCTCTTTGAAATATGAAAATAAAATTTTGAAAACCAAATCAAAGTTTTAAACTTGAAAACATTTCGCTTTTGGAACAAAAATCAAACTTTCGACAAAAAACGGATTTCTACGTCGCTTTTGGTTAGCGAATCGCTACTTTTATGTCATGAACCCACAAACAACAATTACAACATTCAAACATAATATCACATCATAACATTATAGCACCATCATAAACAAAGTATTATTTCACAGTACTAACTAATATTTCCAATATTCAATGTATAATCTTTATCGCCGACTCAAACTTCCGCATAAGCAATCAACACCAAATCAGCACACATGCATGTATACACAACATATAACATTGATACAAACTCTAGTAATATTTTAACTCATAAATTCTACAACTTCTAAAAAAAATTAGTAATTTGTTTAAAACATGAAATTTACTCACCAAACTTTCACTAAATCAAGGCAAACTTCTACCGAATTTGAATACAAGCTAGTACTTTGCAAAAATGAAGTCGTTGGATGCCTACACACCCAAAATGGACTCAGCCTTTGATAATTTGGGCTCGACCATGGATGTTTTAGGGTGGATGGGCTTGCAACTTGGAAGAGAAGAGGTTGTAGTATATGTAAAAGTGGTTTAGTGGAATAAAAATGAGATTTTGAGTAAAAAGAAGTGATTTTTCTTAAAAATTTATGAAGAGAAGACATTGATATATATTTTCAAACTTTTAGAAATTTGAAAGTGGAGAAGAGGATTGTAAAATGAAAATTATGAAATGGAAGGAGTATTTCTTTCTCTTAGGAATATACTTTTTGAGAAAAATGTGTGATCCTCTATAGAAGAGGAGAGCACACATGTACATATATATAACATCAAATATAAAGGAGCTGCCAACAAGCCTGGCAAGTAGCAAAAGACCCCCCCATACAAAAAGAAAAAAATCAAACCCTCCCAAAGCCTATGAAACTAAAGATTAATCCTAAACTGACAACTCTATCCAAAAACCAAAGCCTGAAGGGATACCAAAATATAAGCAGCCGTTTGAAATAACTTCCGCATCCGCAACCCCAACAACCAAGCTGAAAAACCACAATATACTGCATCTACACAAACCACGAACAAACTCCAAAATAGCAAATATCACAATAAATCCTTAAAAATCAACAACCCTCAAGCAAAAGACTTAAAAGCTTTACGATTTAAACGAGGACTTCTCCTAATATTAACAGTTGAATAACTCCTACTATTCCTTCTACCAGATTTGGATGCATTAGTCAAATCACCAACAAGGATAGGAGAACGAAGAAATTTACCTATAGACGCAATACAGCAATACATAACAAATATGAAACCCCGGTCCAATAATAGACAGCTTGATCAAAACTAACATCTTCAATCAAAGAAGAACCCTCATCGATCAAACAGTACCCAAAGACTCCTCAACAATATCACAACGAACCAAATCATCATCCGCAAAATCAGACTTCTCTTCATATCCAACCTTAGGCTTACCTAATTCACCAAATTTACAATCTGCCATGCCACATCTAACTGTAGAAAAACAATCATCCTCAAATGTTGAAACAAAGCCTAGAAAATCTAGAGAGAAAACAACTGCCGCACTGCCACCCTCTTTCACTGCACAGTGCACTAGATCTGATACATGTGCACATTTATATCTCAACGTACACAAAGAATCATCAACAGACACACAGTCAACATGCGATACAGAAACGACATCACCCTTAACCGATGGAGACTCAGAATCACCTAAACAAACTGACATGCCTCTCCTAGCCAAAGAAAAAACACCCATATCTAACATAGCATCATCATCGACTATGAATTTGCGATTAACAACAACCATGTCTAACCTCTGACAGCAGCACCTAACCCCTGTCAACACCTGACAATAGTCAGAGCCACACCTGCCAATAGTCAGAGCAACTCCAACCCATCTAAACAAACACCATCAACTATCAAAACACTATTATCTCCAACCAACAGAACATGGCCCTTGTCCATCACTGTGAGCATGTAACTATGCAAATCAACAACCTTGAGATTCCAGAACTCATTTGATATATAAAATCTGCTATCCAAGTCTGGCACATAAACAACAGTGCTCTGACTTTGAGTTCGAACTGAAATCCTTGCATAAATACTCAATTGCACTTAATCGCTACTGAATTTTGTTGAATTAACAGCCTCACTATTACCAAAAAATTTCTCTACCCAATCCCCCACACAATTATCAACACAAAGAAAAGTATCAAAAACATCACAACCGATCTTAATAACTTCCTCCACACCCTCAGATAAGAGTATCTCTCCAACAACATCATGATTACACTGATGAAGACAAACAACTTCCTTATTGACCCAATCATCTGACAACAAAAAATGATCTTCACTAGCCACATGAGTATTACTTACCATTAGAACTATATCATCTGAATAACCATTTTTCTCTGAACAAACACTGACGACTGAACTAGAAGTGACTGAAGCTACCCTGACATCAAAGACAGCTGAGGTAGAAACATCTGAAACAATAAAATCACCAGAAATTCCATCTATCAACTCAGGATTTGAATAAAAATACTCTCTGACAACAGGATCCGGAAGAAGAATGTCAACCTGACGATCCCTACCCGAGCCATTCACATATAACTTCTCAATATCGACCCATTGCAAATCCTCACTATCATGAAAAACATTATCTTTTTTCGAAAAATCTAGGGATTAAAACCCATTCCAATTTCCATTGTTAGGATACTTTCCAATGTTATCGGTCGTTAAACAATCAAAATGCCAATACACTTTGTTAAAAATATAACTACACTCCTTGTTATTCCCTACACAACAATCCAAGAACAGGCCTCTTAATCACAAGAGTTTGAGAACAAAATAATACTGATTCTCCTTAAGACTCATAGGTTTCAAGAAAGTAGGATCAGAGTAAGTAAAAGAAGGGTCTGAATTTAGGAATGGATTATAAATCGAAGGGCAAGACATTCTTTTATGACCAAACACACCACATTTAAAACATCGAATTGGATTCTAACAGTCCTTGGCTTTATGATTTTTATCTCCACACAGATAAAACCCCTTTTCCAATTTGGAACAAAAGAAGCTCAAGATTTTTGAAAATGAGATTTTGGTTGAGAAATCCTATCCGCTTTAGAAAAAGAATTAGAATTGAAATGATGATGCGATGAAGATGGATAATTGAATTCAGAATGATAAAAAGAATTTGACGATTTAGAACGTTCGCCGTTTTCTTGAACTCGAACATTTTTCCATTTCGCTGTGGACGTTTTTATCTCCATAGTAATTCGGCTTAGGAATATACTTTTAAAATATAAAGTGCCTATAATTAAATATACACACACGCATGCACTCCATACCTCCCTCCCATCACTTGTACACGTTCTCCCCTCCCATTTTTATGCCTTGAATTATACTAGAGCTTCCATGTGTGTGTACTAAGGATATGGAGGTGATTTGTATTTGTATAAGTGTGTTTATATGTATATATATATATGCCTTTTATAACATTTGTCACATCCATGATTTTGTATAAATATATATAAGTTAATATACATAAGTATTCTTAATTAATACTAATCCTAACATGTATAAATGTGTGCATGTTACACTGTGCACAACGTTCCCGATGACTTTCGGGTATTGAAAAGTCGAAATTTCGAAAAACGTTCTTCAGCCACATTTTCTATTTTTCTATGAACATTTGAAAATTATTTTATCATCATTATTAAATAATTAAAATAGGTTTATTTGTTAATAAAAATCCATTATTGATTATATAAAATATTTTTATATAGCCTATTTCAAAGTGGAAAAATCCTGGGTCGTTACAAATTTATTTTACAAATTTATTTTACCATCATTTGTTATTATTTAAAAGAGTTATATTAGTTATAAAACCTATTATTTTAATATTTAAAATATATTAAATATTCGCAAATCAAGGCCGTAACTTTCGAGTCGTTATAGAGTAGCTCTCTAATAGTGTTGTGCTTACGATGTATCTGTCGTCTCTTACCATTGTAATAAGGGTTCTGCACTTTTCCGATAGCCGTGGTACTATTGCAATGGATCATCCACAGCTGGTATCGGTTTTTCTCATAAAGAAATCTCTACTAGCAGATTTCTTAAGTAATCTGCTTATATACTAGCTATGATTAGTGCTATCATCTTAGACTCCATAGTGGACCGAGCGAAAATAGTCTGTTTCTTAGATTTCCAAGAAACAGCTCCACCAGTAATGCTAAAAATATAGCCACTGGTTGCTTTCGAATCATCAAATAAAGTATCCCAGTATGCATCGGTGTATCCTTCAAGAACAACCAGAAACTTTTCATAATGTAACCCAAGGTTCATAGTTCGTTTTAGGTATCTCATGACCCTTTCAATAACATGCCAATGTTCTATACTAGGTCTACTAGTAAATGTGCATAATAATCCCACGACATAGGCAATGTCGGGCTAGTACAATCAGTGGTATATCGAAGGCTGCCAATGATGCTCGCATAATCAGACTGTCTTATACCTTCACCAGTGTTCTTAAATAGTTTTACACAAGGATTATATGGTGTACGTGCAGGTTTACAGTCAAAGTAATTTTATTTCTTTAGTGTCTTCCTAATGTAATGAGACTGATCCAAAGAAATTCCCTTTTCTGACCTAATAATCTTAATTCCAAGGATTACACTCACTTCACCTAGACCTTTCATATCAAAGTTGGCACTTAACAAAGATTTAACAGTATTTATGGCATGAATTTTTGACCCAAAAATAAGTAGATCATCTACATACAGACATATGATAGTGCAAATGTCATTCTCAGTTTTATAATAAATACATTTGTCACTTTCATTAACTTTGAAATCATGCGAGATTATTAAATTATCAACTTTTTCATGCCATTGCTTAGGTGCTTGTTTTATACCAAATAATGGTTTATCTAACTTGCAATTCTTGATCATGAATTACAAACCCTTTAGGTTGGTCCATATAAATTTCCTCTTCTAATTCACCATTTAAAAAAGCAGTTTTAACATCCATTTGGTGTATTATCAAGTTATGAATAGATGCAAGTGAAATTAGTACTCGAATGGATGTAATTTTGGTTACAGCTGAAAAGGTATCAAAAAAGTTTACATTTTCTCTTTGCCTAAACCATTTAGCTACTAAACGGGCTTTATATTTATCAATTGTGCCATCAGGTTTTAATTTCTTTTTAAGTATCCATTTACAGCCTATAGACTTACAACCAGGTGGTAAATCTACTAAGTGCCAAGTCTTATTGGATTCCAAAGAATCCACCTCATCATTTATAGCCTCTTGCCAAAAATCAGCATCTAATGAAGATAGGGCTTCTTGGAGGTTTAAGAGATCCTCCTCTATAGTAAAAGCACAAAAATCTGAACCAAAATCTGTTGTAATTCTTGCTCTTTTACTTCTTCTAGGTTCGTTTTCAGAAAATTCATTAGGTTCTGTTCTTATAGGTATAGTGTTACTAAATGTGCCCCCACTACTCCTCAATTTAAAGGGAAATCTCAATTCATAAAAATCAACATCATTAGATTCTATTATATGATGTGCATTCAGGTCATAAAATCTATATGCCCTGTATTAATAGCATAGCCAATAAATATACATTTATATGCTCTACTTGCTAATTTTATTCTCTTAGGGTCAGGTATACGAACATATGCTAAACATCCTCAAGTTCTAAAATAAGACACATTCAGTTTATAATTTCTTAAGATTTCAAAAGGAGAAATTTTGCTTTTTGACTTAGGGATCTTAGTCAATACTTGACACATGGTCAATAAAATTTCCCCCACCAAAGTGATGATGCACCAGAATTAAGTAAAATAGCAACTACTAATTCAGTTCCGGGTGAATATGGTGTTGTTCTTTCATGTATTATTCCATGTGAGTTGTAAAATTCAATAAGCAAACTTGATTCATATTCAGTTCCTCTATCACTGTGCACTCTTTTAACTTTCTTATTAGATTGATTTTCAATTTCAGTTATAAAAGATTTAAACATCTCAAATGCATCACTTTTATTTTTCATAAGGTATACATAAGTAAAATCAGAGCAATCATCAATGAAAGGGATAAAGTAGCGGTGTCCATTTCTAGTTGGAGTGTCATCAAGCTCACATATATCAGAATGAATCAAGTCTAAGGGTTCTGATTCTCTAATTACAGATTTATGTGGAGTTTTTATTATTTTTGTTTGACTATAAAAATCACATTTTTCAAAATCAGTTAGTGACATATTAGGGATTATACCTAAGCTACTCATGTTCTTTATTATTCATTTATTTACATGACATAATCTAGAGTGCCAGATATTAAAATCACATAACATGTAAGCAGAGATGGTTACTTTATTAGATTCAACATTAAGCCTAAACATACCCTCACAAGCATAACCCTTTCCCACAAACATGCCTTTATAAGTCAAAGTATACAAATCAGCCCCTTTAACTTGAGTAAAATCTGCCTTATTAAGGAGAAAAACAGAAACCAGATTCTTTCTCATCTTTACAGTATGCATCACGTCTTTCAGAAGAACTGTCTTTCTAGAGGTAAACTTGATTTTCACATTTCCAATGCCTGCAACTAGGGGTCGGCATAAACCGCACCGCCATACGGAAACCGCCCGCACCGGACCGCAAAAACGGTGCAGAAACCCACATCGAATCTTCTAACCAAAGCAGACACCCCAAACCAGACCAACCCGCATCGATACGGTTCAATTGCGGTTTGGACGATTGAACCAACCATATTAAACCGGACCGAACCAAAAATTTACATTGGTAATCTTATGATAAAAATATAAGCAACTTCTATCTTATTTTAAATTCTAACGATGTACATTCTATTTTTAGCATATGTTGTTATATTAATAATAATCGTTGTATTAAAGGAATAAGTTATAGTTTTGGTATAATATTTTTCATCTCATTTTTTTAGATAAATGCTAATTATAATCTTATTCTAGTCATTTTCCTTAATGATTATGCATTGATTAATGTTGATGTTTGGTTAATATACCAAAATAATCTCACTTGTAGGTAAATGTCAAATTGAAATATTCACACAATTAAGAACTAATCTTTCATTCAGTATAACATTGTGTGTTTTAACCTTTATGTGTAAAAGTTTCACATAGTTGCCTTCGTAAATTGATTGTTGATGGAAGTAATTCTCTTATTTCATATTTAATATGAGTTCAAACAAGACCGGACCGAAACCGAACCATGTTACATTCAAACCGGACCGAAACCAAACCGTTTAAAAGATTAGTATAATGGTTAGTATTTTTGATTAACCGTTTGATGCAGTGTGGAAGCGGTTTTTGACTCCTAACCGCACCAAACCGACCTACGTCCACCCCTACCAGCAACTATAGTGGTGTGAGAATCTCCCAACAACACTTTCTGATCATTAGCAGCGATGTACGTACTGAACATAACACGATCATAGCAAACGTGGCGGGAAGCATCAGTATCTATTCAATAACTCTCTGATCCACCAACAAGGTGAATCTCAAAAATCATAGCCATAAGAGGCTCCTCGGTCAGGTTAGCTTACGATGCAGGGCCTGGCCTGTTCCAACATTTGCATGACATATGACCTGGTTTTCCATAGTTGTAACACAAAAACAACTTTCTAGAGTCACTCTTTTGGATTGGTTTCTGCTGCCCCATTTGGTTCCCCTGAGAGTTATAATTCTGTTTGTTATGATTGTGGTTATGATACTTAAAGATTTTTGGATTTGGTATCATAACTACAGCCTTGGTCTTTTTAGTGTTGTTGTTGGTGACAACAAGCACTTCCTCTTTCTGGTCTTGTTTACGAGCCTCCTCCTCAATACAGAGGCGGGTGATCTAGTTCTCTAAGGAAAATTCGTTAGTCTTGTGTCTAAGCACATTCTTAAAATCTTTCCATCTTGGAGGCAATTTGTCAATAATAGAAGCAATCTAAAATTATTCGTCTGAGCTCATACCTTCGAAGATGATTTCATGAGATTTTTCTGAAGTTCATAAGGCTGCATCTCCATTGACTGCATATTTCTTTGCTCCAGCTTCTTTTGTATCATACTTTTTCTACAGCGCCTCCCAGATTTCCTTAGTAGTCCTGTCAAAATTGTACTAGTCATAGAGATCATCGCTTAGTCCGTTGAGTATGAAGTTTTTGCAGAGTCAGTCCTGCTCTGTCTAGTTCTGGAGTTGTTTGTTCCACTCAGTCCAGACCTGCAATTGTTGTGCATCTGCTTCAGCGGGCTTCTCCAGTACCTGCGACTTTTCCGTTGTGAGCACACCAACCACTTTCCTCTTTATCAGAAAGAATTCCATCTTCTGCCTCCAGCGCTTAAATGGAGGCCCTCGAACATGCGGCGTAGCAGACAACATCGGGACCTCGAACATCGACGTCGGTGCCACATCGTCCAAAGTTGCTGCAGAAGTCAATGTCATTGGGATCGCCTTCAAATTATTGGAAAACAATGATCTTCGACAGAGTTGTGTACTTGGTCACTGTCTTGAAGTTGTTTCGACGTTCTGCTCAGTGGTGCAAAGTTGTCTAACAAAACCGCCACCTTTAGGATAAAACAACCTCTTCTTTTCGATTTGGTATCGACCCGCTTGCACAAACGAAAACGGCTCAGTTGCACTGAAAAACGACATCTCACCATTTTGATTTTAAGAAAACTGTTCAGTGGAGAAGAAAATAGGTTTTGCAGAAAAAATGTCACTCTACTTTGATCTCGTCTAAAAACTAATTAAATAGACGGAATAATAAATCGAACATGTTACTAAATAGTGGGATGACGTTGGCTCAAAATTCGGATATGAAATTTTACCGTTTCAAATAAAATAACGGTCAGTAACGCAGAACAAATTTCATCCAAAAATATAAGTGCTACACCACACCAAGCTCGGCCCAGCCCGGGTCGAGTCGATCAATCGGCGCGCGCGCGTGATGGTCATGCATGAGCTTCCTCCTCAACACAAAAGAAACATTTGGGTACCCAAAGGGCTCAACTTAAGAGCTAAGAAACTCATATATATATATAAGTATCTTTCAATAATCCCTAAGGTGTGGGACTCAAGCAATAATTGCACTTATTCCCAGATCTTTAATTTTTAAACAATTCATAAACCTACTTTTTCCAAAACAATTTCCAACAATAACTGCTAGAAAATTTTATAAATTTTAACAACTGTTGGCTAAAAATTTAGCAAACCTCCAAATTATAATTGAGAGTAGCAAAGGATACTCACTAATAACTTGATTTAGAAGATGTAAAATGGGGAAATAAAATGTGTAGTAAATAAAAAGAAACAAGATTAAGAATGGTTTGATCTACGTCCACTATGAGAATTTTCTTATTACTTTGTTTCTCTTACAATAGCTTAGATTACAAGAGATAATAACGAGAATATAAAGTGTTTGAGAGCTTGAGATGTTCAGCACTTGTAAAGATGCATGTTGTTGTTTGGTTAATGCACAAGCCGACTAGGATGACAGTTGAATTATCTGATTGAGATGATCGCCAAGTAGCCAGTGATCGGTAGTTACACATGCCTTAGTTAGGAGTGGGGATCATGAGATACAGGAGTGGTTATTGAGTGGTGCTTTGCTAGGGCTGCAAAAAATGACAAAGAGCGGTTATTACAATGCCGCTTTTGTCATGTAAACAATGTCTTATATGCAATCTTTTCAAAGAAACTACGTTGTCGTAGCTTCTCTTTGCAAGGGCAGTTGGGTGCCTATGGCCAAAGCTGGCCATGTGAAGACAAGGAAGCTTCGAAAGGTGTGGGTTAACGAGGTGGGAGACAAGCATGACACTTTGTTGGGGACTGGGCCGTTGGTCAAGCCGCTCGGCTGTTGGGTTATATTGCATGCGGATCATGTATGACTGAGTAATATACCCTAAAGGGGGATGAATGGGGTATTTAAAAATATTTTGCAAAGATCCGAATAAAATATAGAATAGAGTGCGAAAACATAAATGCAGAAAATTAATAACACAAGATATACCCAACTTTGGCCTAATGCCTACAGCTGCCTCTAAAGTTACTACAAGAATTATATATTCGACGCTTATGACACCTGTAAACTCGAACTATCTATTAAGCCAAATATACTAAACTATGCCTAGTTACCCTATCTAAACTCAATGCCTTGAGATCAGAATCCCAGAACTATAACACACGGAGCAACTTAGAAAATCTAGAGTTCAAAATTCAAAAAGAAAAATACGAAATAAAAATTACAAAAGAATATAAATGCCCAATGTGCATACAATAAAAGCGAGGGACCAAAGAAAATTTTCCATTCCTCCTTTAATCAAGTGAGGCTTCGAAAAGAAATCAATTCCCCTCAATTAACGTTTCTTCCTCCTTCTCTAAAAATAAACTCTAGTCAGACTTTGAGATGTTTAAAGATGGCGGTGGTTGAGATCGCCGCTAGTTGAAAGATGTTATGCAGATGATGTCGTCATTTATGTTGAATTTTAGGTCTGGAATTAAGATACTGTTTGTTGTTGACCTTTTGTATGTATAAAGTGACGCCTAGATGAGATATTGAAGAAGAGGAGTAATGTATTTTGTTTGATCGAATGGAGATTTATATGAAATTTCTTCCTTGAAGCTTTTCTCCTTTCTTTTGTTGTTATCATAATCGATATTTGACAAAGAGAATGTTTTGCAATATATAGAGATGTATTGGCTGAATCAAATAGATTGAGAATCTCTTGAAGGATATTTTCCTTGTTTTTATGATCTTCAAATCCATATATAACCATTGAGGAATATATTTCCCTTATCGTTGATTTTGTGTGCACTAAATAATGGTAATTTCTTTTTTGTTCTTGATATGCAAACTTTTGATAACAAAGAAAACACCGTATATAGAGAGTTATATTGGTTGGAATATTTTTGCTTCAAAATCTTCATATTCAAATTAATATTTCTCTCTATGTGACATTTTCTTTGAAATTTCCTTATTTGAGAGATTCTCCATCTTTGATATTTGTTGTTTAAATATTTTCAATCAATCAAGGAATACTTTGTGATTTGATTGCATGACATATTTCCTTTTTTGTCACATGACCTTTATTTGTTTCCCTTTCTAAAAAGGAAACTTCATTACAACCAGTTTCTTTTAAGGAAATCTATAGATATACAACACTAGACACACATTAAATGAAATATATATTTATTAATATTAAACGAAAATTTACTGCAATTTCTTACAATAATTCCTTTATAATAATAATAAAATACATTTATTTTTACATATAAAATAGGTGTGTATGTGTTTCCCATGTGATGCGTGCAAATCAAGCAAATGAGATATATTGACTAATAATTCACTTAGAAACAAAATTGTGACATTTTGCTAAAATGTAACAAACTCTAAAAACAAAATCAATATACAAATATTTTTGTTATCATCAAACAAGATATATACTCTAAAATCTCCCTCTTTTGATGAGAACAAACAACAAGTTAGCGTTTGTCAAATGTAATTCATGTTGAGTGTATTTTTGATATTGTAAAAACCAAGATCACAGCAGAATGTTTTGATAAATATAGTGTGCTCCCTCTATTGATATGCTCCCCCTACATACGAGGTATATATGTCTTACAATAAATGGATAAATTTCCTTCAATATCAACAATGAATTCACAATTTAACCAAATCTTAACCGCTCTCTCCCTCTTTTTTCATCAAAGTATAAATATCAAATTAACACGATGAGAAAGTGATACCGAATAATGAAACTCGATGAAAATATGATAATAAATATTTAATGAAATATCAACCATAAACCATGGTAACTATATCGCTCAAAGTCACATCCATTGAGCGGAAGAGAGTGACAAAAATAATTGTAGTTATATGCAGCGAGTTTCAAATGACATAGCCCATAAGATGTTATGTAATTAAATGGTTTATTTTTAATTCATTATGAAATAAAGTTAGAATTACTTATCCCTAACTAATCGTAAATGAGATCAAGAACTTCCATCCATGCATTGTCGCGAGGTCTCTTAGATGAGGATGAACGTTATTTGACGAGTACCAACACGCCTGTTTCATAGACATGTTGGGGCTCAGGGAGTCCATTATCTCATATGTACAAAAAAATTCATTGGCTTTCACCAAACAAATTCGGGTATGTCAGTTTTGCTAACTCATATAAGAACAAGAATAATAGTGAAAGAATGTAAGATGGATCGATAGAATATAAATGGTAGTTTCAAAGATGATGTGGGATATGCAATTGTCAAAAATAGAAACTATAACGTAGTTTGACTTTCAAAAAATATCATAACGTCATTATTTATTCAAATACAAGATGCAATATCCTTAATCATCTATGTAATCAATCTAAATACTATTGAAAATCACATAAGGAAATTCAATCGACCGTGATATGATTTCAAAGTAAATTCTCTATAAATATCTCAATAATATTTTCAGTTTTATATTCTATCTTTGAACATAAAATATGAATTGGTTTTACAACTATTTGTGTAAAGAGTAGCATATAGTCTAAGGGTTACACATTAATATATCAAAAACAAAAGCAACGATTCATCTCAAAAGATTTCATCACAAAGCATAAAAAGTTTACTTCAACAATCATCTCAAGTTTTGAAAATCAACAACTCCATTTCAAGAAGTTTATCACAAAGTTCAAAATTTTCATTTAACAAAAAAAACTCATTGTCAAAAATCATGTCAAGTGAAGAAAACCAAAGTTCGTCTCACAAGGTTTTGTATCAAATTTTCAAGTCAAAGAATTCTAGAGTCAAAGCTCGCATATCAAAATAAGTTTTTTGTCAAAAATTCATGTCAAAAAAATAAATAGAGAGAGAGAGAGAAAATTCTAAGAAAGAAAAAACATATTTTTGGATTTTCCCACAAAAAAATAAGAATGAAAAAAACATTTTCTTTTATTTTTGAAAATAAAATGAAACGGAAAACAAAAGGTAAATCTCCACGTGTGCATGAAAAATTATGTGAAATGTCAGTCAATCCATGAGACATATGGGCTATTAAAAAATATTAGTTTGGAGAAACCATAAATGTTGTCCAGCATCTCAATGTCTCATCATCAATGCTAAGTATGAAAGATAAGCTTCATCAAACAAGCGTATTGCATACTCCACAATGTCAATTAATTTTTGTTCCAACCATCAAATTTTCCAGCAAAGGTATCTTTGAAGTTGCATTTGGATTCGCCATTTTTATCCAACGTGTGAATCCGCACTTCATTTTCCTAGGCTAAGGAACATTATAAATATCACTCATCAAATGTGTAGAAAAACTTGACATCTGCTTCCATCGTAGTTGCTCCTTAGCCCATCTTCGTACCTACATGTTAGAAGAAGAAGCGAGTGGCCTTGAAAGAGATATAAGACCACCTTTGTGTACATTTGAAATATTTGGTACCCACATTTGTTTATATGGAAAACCGTTAATATTAACAACTGTACTCTTAGGAATCGAAATTTGTTTGGCTCATTTATTTATGTTCCTATTACAACAGTTATTATAATTATGTCCAATATTATCACACTTCACACATTTTGGAAACACACTTCTCCCCCTAGCGGTGTTACTGGTCGTTTATTTATGAACTGATATTTTTTCAAATCCAAGTCATTTTTGTTATTCGTAAAGAGTTGATTTCCTAATAACATGTAAAAAAAAACTTCTCCCATGGAAAATTTCCTTAACCTCAACTCAAGCTCATTGACTTTAGATTTTAAAAGATTATTCTCATTTATAAGCTTAGAAAAATGACTAATATTATTCTCTCTTTTAAAAATATTTCTCTTAAGACTGTATTTTCATTTCCAAGTTCCTTTATTTTGATCTTAATTTCAATAATCTCAAATTCAAAACGTTGGCGCTTCTCCAATTCAAGTTTTTCAAAAGCCTTGCTTTTTTCAATCTCTTTTTTCCAATTCGTGATTTATTCGAATAATTTCGGTAACATTTTCAATTTCAAAGTTATTAAATTTTCTTTAATTACAATCAATTCCTTTTTAAAGTCTTCAAATTTATCACAATCAAGATTTTTATGCTTTTTAATTTTGTTTTCTAGCCCATCTAGAATCATCTCAGTTTTCACCATTTTTTTCCAAATTTTCATATTTTTGACATTTGGAATTTTCAGACATCTTAAAACTATATAACTCTTTCATAAAACGCTATTCTTGCAAATTAGCCTAGTTTCATTTTTCATCAAAATCAGAATTTCATTGTCAAGCTATGGAAAATTTTCATTAAAACAAAAAATTTCATTTTTGTATTTCAAATATTTTTTGCAATCAAAAGTTTCAGTTTTCTTAATATTATCAGGCTCATTTTCCATTATTTTAGACGAAGTTTTAAATTTTCGCTTTTCAACTTGTTATCTTTCAATTCAAAACCATAAACAATTTTAGTTAATTTTTTACACAAAAGAACTAAATCTTTAAATGAAAAAATTGCTTATCTCATCATCTGTTGAGTTCCTTCATCATCGTTTTCACCGTCATCACCTGAATCCTCTTTTGTTTATCTCCCTAAACAAATTTCTACTATCGTATCAATTTTGCAAGGTTCTTACTCATTGTTGACTTTACTACCATATTTTGCATCGAGAATGCTTCAAACGTCCTGTGCAGTTAAACAATGGGAGATGAGGTTAAATTTTGATTTATCAAGTCTAGAGATAATAATTTTCCTAGCATTAGCATTGAGTGAAAAATTATTCTCATCTACCATATACAATCCATTTCCAACAATATCCCAAATATGAAGATCGACATATTTTAAATAAATTTTCATCCTATATTTCCAATATAAAAAGTCAGTTTTTTTTAAAATAGGTGGACTGAAAATGGACCGACTCTCACTAAAACTATAGCAATTTGGGTAACACATAATATCAGGTTTTTCCTAATAACCTGCTTTAATACCACTTGAAGGATTGAGTAATATATCGTAAACAAGGGTGAATCAGGTATTTAAAAATTCGTAGAGATGCTAATAAAATATAGAATATAGTGTGGAAACGTAAATGCAAAAAATAAATAATACACGATATACCCAGCTTCGACCGAATGCCTACAGTAGACCCTAAAGTTACTACTAGGATTATATATTCAATGCTTACAACACATGTAAACTCGCACTCTTTGCTAACATGAATGACCTAGCCCTTTGCCTAGCAACCATGCCTGAACTCAATGCCCTGAGATTAGATCCCTAAACTACAACACATAGCACAATCTAGAAAATGTAGAGTTCAAAATTCAAAAAGAAGACTAAAAAAATTATAAAAGAATATAAATGCCCAATGTGCAGATAATAAAAGTGTGGGACTAAAGAAAATTTTCCCATCCTCCTTTAATTATGTGAAGCTTCCAAAAGAAATTAATTCCCCTCAATTAAAGTTTCTTCCTCGTTCTCTAAAAAAATTTCTGATCAGACTTTGAGATGTTTGAACATGGCAGTGGTTGAGATCGCCTCTAGTTGAAAGATACTACATATATGATGTTGTCGCTGATGTTGAACTTTAGGTCTGGAATTAAGATGTTGTTGGTTGTTGACCTTTTGTGTGTATAAGATGACGCCTAGATGAGATATCGAAGAAGAAGAGGAGTTGTGTATTTTGTTTGATCGGATGGATATTTTATATGAAATTTCTTCAATGAAGCATTTTCCTTTCTTTTGTTTTTGTTATACCCAATATTTGACAAAGAGAATGTTTTTCAATATATAGAGATGTATTGGATGAATCAAATATTGCTTAAGAATCTCCTAAAGGATATTTTCCTTGTTTTTATGTTCTTCAAATCCATATATGACCTTTGAGAAATATATTTCCATTCTTGTTGATTTGTTTCCACTAAATAATAGCAATTTCTTTTTTTTCTTGATATGCGATCTTTCAATAACAAAGAAAACATTGTATATAGAGTGTTGTATTAGTTGGAATATTCTTTGCTTCAAAATCTTCATATTCAAAAATAATATTTTTCCCTATATGATATTTTCCCTGAAATTTCCTTATTCAAGAGATTCTCCATCTTTGATATATGTTGTTTAAATATTTTCAATCAATCAAGGAATACTTTTGATTTGGATTACATGATGTATTTCTTTTTTTGTCACATAATCTTTATGTATTTCCCTTTTTGAAAAAGAAACTTCACTACAGCTAGTTTCTTTTAAGGAAACCTGTAAATATACAGCACTAGACATACATTAAATAAAAATTATATTTATTAATATTAAATGGAAATTTACTGCAATTTCTTACAATAATTCCTTTTTAATAATAATAAAATACATATTATTTTTACAGATAAAAATAGGTGTGTATGTCTGCCATGTGATGCGTGCAAATCAAGCAAATGAGATATATTGACTAACAATTAACTTAGAAACAAAATTGCGACATTTTGATTTCTAAAATATAACACACTTTGAAAAAAAATCAATATACAAATATATTTGTTACCATCAAATAAGACGTATACTCCACTATCTTCCCCCTTTTGATGATAACAAACAACAAGTTAAGATTTGTCAAATGTAATTCATGTTGAGTGTGTTTTTTATATTGTAAAAACTAAAATCATAGTAGAATGTTTCGATAAATATAACATGCTCCCTTGTTAATATGCTCCCCCTACATATGTAGTATATAGGTCTTAGAATAAAATATTAAACGAATATATTTCTTTCAGTATCACAATGAATTCACAATGTAACCAAATCTTAACCGCTCTCTCCCTTTTTTTCATCAAAGTATAAATATCAAATTAACACGATCAGAAAGTGATACTGAATGATGAAACTCGATGAAAATATGATAATAAATATTTAATGAAATATCAACCATAACCCATAGTAACTATATCGATCAAAGTCACATCCATTGAGCGGAAGAGAGTGACAAAAATAAGTGTAGTTATATGCAGCGAGTTTCAAATGACATAGCCCATAAGGTGTTATGTAATTAAATGGCTTATTTTTAATTCATTATGAAATAAAGTTAGAATAACTTATCTCTAACTAATCGTAGATGAGATCAAGAACTTCCATCCATGCATTGCCGCGAGGTCACTTAGATAAGGATGGACGTTACATGATGAGTACCGACACACCTATTTCATAGGCCTGTTGGGGCTTAGGGAGTCCGTTATCTCATGTATATAAGCTTGAGGGATGAATTAAAATTAGACCGCAGATGCGACAAAATTACATTTTGAATTAAAATAGCCAACATGTGTGTTATGCTTGCTGAGCCTTAATATGGAGGCTGCAATCCACTTGCAACCTCATTTGCCCTTGTAACAAGCTTGTTTTTTAGGTAGAGAATGTCATTTCAAATTGTGATGGCTTTAGATGATTGCATGCACATTTATTGGACACTTATTTTGTTTTATTGTAACTAATGCTTCTATAGTAAAAATTCTAATTTCTATGAATCTTGTATATAATACCACCTTTAGGTCTTTGAGATTAATTTACTCTATGTTGGTTGACAGACAAACACAAGTGTTGCTAGTTCTCTTGGCTCCTATTTCTTTCCATAAATATCATTAATCTTCTTGGACATGCTCACGGTGTATAGGTGCGTAGTGTTTCCGCACACATCATTAGCTTTGAGCATGTGATTATATAGAGTATTTTTTTTATATAAAATTTATCTTTATTTTTTTTATTTTTACAGAATGTATAGTAAGCTAGTATTTAGTAGTATAGCTGAAGGTAGGCCATATACTTCTAAAACTATAGTTTGAATAAATTAACTAAGTTTTATAAGAATTAGATACATTTATAAAAGTTAACTAAGTATTATAAAAATTAACAAGTTTATAATAATAGTAATAAACTAAGTTTGATAAAAAATTAACTAAGTTTATAATAATAGTAGTAATAAAAAATTAACTAAGTTTACAATAATAATAATAAATTAGTTAAGTTTATGAAAAATTTATAAGTTTGAGATAATTTATAAAAATTAACTGAGTTAATAAAGTTTAAGATAATTTATAAGTTTAAGTTAATTATAACATAAGTTATGACATTTTAAGTTTTAACAATTGAGATAATTTATAAGTTTAATAATAATAATAATAAACAATAGTTTGAATAAATTAACTAAGTGAAGGTGGATTGGTATTTGGTAATTTGGATTGTAGATTAGAATTAAACTTTTAACTAAAACCTAGCTGCAGGTTGATTGTGTTTGTAGATTTTTAAGTTTGGATTGCTTTTTGGTAAATTTTGTTCATTTTTCCACATATATTGAATGCTTTCTCTCATTCACAGTTCCAAGGTAATGTGTAGTATTAGTATTAAACTTATATGCAAATTGCTTTAGCAAATTGCTTTTTTACTGATTTATAAGTTTCATTAACATGCTTCTGAGTTGTATCAGCATTACTGCATATTCTTGTAGGTATAGATATTGTACAAAGCCTGCGATTAATGTTGGATCCATGAGGTATCAAGGGTGGATAGTAATGTGTCTGTGGATCCAAACTGTCAACTACAACTAGTAAGCCTTTAATTCGTTTTCCCTTTACTATCATGAAAATGCTACGTGATTAAAAGAAAAGTTCTATGTCTAGTTTCTTTCAGTTTAGCAATCTGTTAAGTGAAAAGCCACCATATTTGACATTTCCTTTTTATTGAGGGAGAATAGAATAAACTGAATAGTAAGCCCAAAGCTAATCATTGGCATTGCATATGATTATAATCAAGTGTGAAGTTTTATGACACACTTTTACAAGAGTTTATTGTGAACAATATATGGCCTCTTTAGGTGTCAAAAATGATATATTAAAATATTATAAGCAAGTAATCTCATGTATTAAGAAACAAAACAAGCTAATCTACAAATAAAGTTGAAATAAAATTCGGTATCACACTACAACATAATATATTTTAGTGAAGCTTTTTATGCACAGTTGCTTTCTTTACTGGCATTTGGTAATTCATGTACAAGTAGCATGTTGTTTTTTATACCTTTCTGAAAACCATAAATTCTCAGCCGCTTAGATAAATTTATTCAAATCTAAATTGTCATAAATAATAAAGGTTATAGACATAGCTGTTATACTTTCTATTTTTGATAGTCTGTTGGAAATGTCTCAAGTGGGGATTGAATTTGTCAAAAGTCAAAACATTATTTTTTGCCATGAAGGAATATGACCTTGAAGATTATACACCTTCATTTTTTTCCTGTTTTCTCTTTTTTTGATTTCCTCATGGTTTTCTTTCTAAAAATGTAAACTGTACTCTCTTGCAATCTCAATTGGTCATGAGTGTGTAATTTATTATATTGTCCTCAAAAAAAATCTAGACACATGATTTCTTTCTGTAGGTACATACAAAGCACTTGTGCTACATCTGGAGAAGGATTATATGAGGGTCTAAATTGGCTCTGTATTAACATTGCCAGCAAGGTAATATATTATCTATGAACTAAAATGGTAAAGGAAATATACTTGGCTATAGATTCCTATATAATTTGATCATTTGTAATATGACTGAGAATGGCTTAAAAAGATTGAGAGTGTAGACAATGATGCCATTTGTTGTACATTATAGGACTCAACTCAATGGCAATAATCGATTATTTTCCCTCTTATGGCCGTGGAATAGAACTTCTAGGTGGAAGACATCGCAGTTTAACCAATGGATACAACTTAACCGACGTTATGATAATTGGTAATTACTAATTGGGTTTTCATTATTATTTGAACTACTAAAATTTCCAACATTCATCGTTTTACTTTTTTTTTCTTATATAAATTTCAAGGGTTATTGAAACTATATATGGTCAAGGATTAGCTTGGTATGAATGGTACAAAGGTGTTGTCTATCATAAGGTATATCATGTTGCACAGGCAAAAACTAAAATGGTGCCTATTTTTGAAAAGTTGCACAGGATATAAGGGCTAGTTTGGTAAGGCAGTAACTCTACCAATGAGTTAAAATAAGTCTCTTCATTCTAACAACCCAATTTGTTAATGGAGTTAGTTGACCATGTCCTCTCACATTTGTAACACATCACTCGATGACACATTTAGTAAGTTTAATTGCTATAAGCTTTAAAAACTTCTTGAATTTTTACCCTTACTAAAGTTCTAAATTCATATATAGTACATAAATGAAACACTCGGTCATCATAAGATTTCATGGTTAACAAACACACTCCAAATCGATCAACATTCAGCACTCAAACTCATTCTGAACAAGCTCAACCTTATGTCTCGTTTTGTTACTTTGTTTTAAATGATTTTTTTTAATTTTTTTATTATCTTTTTTTTACTTCTGCATCTACTAAGATGTAAATGCTATGAACTTCTACAAGTAACTGGATAATGAGAAATTGCTCCAAATGTTAAGAATATGTATCCCTGTGTTGGCATCTTCAGGTACACAGTATAATCTATGTAGCATCAACAAGTGGCCGCCTTTCAGGATTATTAATAAAGGTATTTGTATAATAACTAATTAAAGAAAGAGAACCCCAATTTTCATGGACATTACAAGAAAAAAATTCTTCTGACTTACTTGTAAAACCACTTGGTTGTCAGTGCAGGCTACTTGTACATTGATAATTGTTGCTCAAGTGAAGATCTGTATTCATTTAAGTATACTCATTTAAGTGGCCCAAACTAGAGAACTACAAATACTACAATATGCTTCACCTTCCTCTTAAAGAGGCTAAGCTATTTGAGATCACTTGGACATATGAATTGGGATCGCCTACTTTTGGATCACTTGCAATGAATTCTTTTAGAGAAAATGGTATGTGTTACCTATATCTTTTGTACTATTGGTTTCACTGTGAATCTTTTTCTCTCGCCTCTTTCTACAGATTCAGCCTAATGCTTACTTGTAAACTCTATCCAGATTCTTGATTAAATTATATTTTTGCAGTCATTCATTACTTAGTTGATGTACATGTGATTGCTCTCAGTTTAGAAGGATATGTCATTTGGAAGGTATCACTTTTTTTCATAGTCATAGATTCTTCTTGTTACACTTCATGTCTACTTGAGTAAGCATGAGTATCCAAATCCCTTAAAAAAATAAGATAAAACACATGATTTTGTTACATGTAAGATGAAAATTATAAATTTGTAAAATACATTGTGTCATCTTTGATTAATTACAGCCACTCTTTATTTCAAGGAAAACTTTTAAAATCAAGTTTTGGAAAAGAATAAAAAACATATTATAAGGATAGGCATTACTGCAAAGCCTGCAAACTTGTGTACCTATACCTAAGGAGGCCAATTCTATTTGACAATTAAAATTTACTTAACATACTCCAACAAATTTACAAAACCTATGTACATCAGATTTTACATCACTTACACCATATTTTTAACAATATTACTCCTACCTTCTATATTACTCCTAGCTTCTTCATCTTTCATCTTTCAAATTTACAGTACAAAAAAAAATTCAAGCACTAACTCAAATCAACTTGAATCATTTGAAACAACCTTAACTTTTGTAAAAAAAATGGGATTATATTCTTAGAGAAATGGACATGGTACAACTGTTGAACCAGTTTGTTGTGTTTGAGATTCTGAATTCAAGTTACAGTGATTTTTGTTTAATGCGGCAAGGGCTCTTAAAGTACATGTTTTAGTCTTGTATATTTTACTTACTACATTTTATTTTTAATCTTGGTGTATTTTGTTATGGTAAATGATATCACATTTATTAATATCGAACCTAGTATTGAGGTTAAAGTCACCATTGTTATAATTATAACCAATATTTTCTCTGCTTTTTAGTTTATCAAAACTGAACTGGATTCGGTTGCATTATAATGGCGGCATTTCTATATTTCCATATTCCCCTATTCTATGTATATATTAACCAATTCAACTACTGAATCGTCTATTTTTTTAGTTATGTAATTGTTACCATGCGAAATCACCTATAACTATTGATCACGTTCAAGGATTCTATATAATCTGCCCTTAAAAAAATCAAAATTAGCAAAATGTGAATTAAAGTGATAATTGATACAAATTGCTAATTATATTGAGAGTATATATAGTTTATGGTTAAGAAAATGGTTTAAAGTAAATAAATTCAAAACTCAAAAGGGAGAGAGATGGGAAATTTTGAAGTTGCAAAGTTGCCTTTTTTACAGAACAAAAAAATTAGCTCATTTGTTAAAGTACCCTTTTAATTTGCAACAAAGGTCGATAGTTCTTCAACCAGTAACGGTAGTTACATAGGGGTATTGAGAAATGGTAGCCAGCATGAAGATTCGTTGATCGTATTAAAACTGGGTAACTTAAACAATGCCAAATGAGCTAGGATTAATTAGTCAATTCAAAATCAATTAATTACACACTGTTAAAATTAAAGAACTTGTCAATTATAGCCTATAATTAAATACACTTAAATTATACATCTAGCAACAAATTAAAAGTCGGGATTCAAAACATATATCTAATAATAATTCATGTTAAAACCTTTGGTGGTAAAAGAAGCACACTTACATTCCTATTAGGTGGACTGAAATGGATGTTGCCCATTTAATTTTTTATATAAAACGGTCGTACCAATCCTTTAATTCATGACCAAGTAAACAACAGAAGTTACATAACTAATATCATGACATGAGCTATGAAATGTTGTGAACTTGATGGCTTGATTGTTTATGTGCTTGTTTGAATAATAATCAATTAATATTGTTTGAATGTTACTTGATAATTCATGGCAAATTCATATTGTTGATTATCAACCTTGTTTATAGGTAATTAGCTTTTCTGGATTGAAGACCATTAGCAACAATGGACATGACTTCAATTGTTATATGTATTATGATATTTGTTAGTACTGGTTGTGAAAACTTGTTGGTAAATGCTTGTGGTATGTGAATTTGCTCATTTTGTCAAATAATTATTATCTAAATGGTTATGAATATTATACTTATGTGATTAACGTGTTCTCAATTATTTGAATATAATGATTATATGATTGATTGATTGTTGGTTCGAATATGGTAATTATACGATTGTTGCTGATTTTATTATGACTATTATATAACTGGTTGCTGGAAATAATATAAGCCATTAACAATATATAGTAGCATATAAAATATGCTACAAAACAGTCAATACCTTTTAGGAGCGTTTTAAAAATGCTACAGAAACAAATGTAAAATACAACCTGAATTTATAGTGGCATAAAATAAATGCAACGAAACGTTTTTAGTTGCACAAAATAAACGCTACAGAAAATCAAATAATGATCCAAGTACAAACGCAACTAAAAATGTTAGTTTCGGTAGGGTTTTGAAAATGCTGTATAAAACCTTTAGTAGCGTATAAAAACGCAGTTATATGGAACATTTTGTAGCGTTTATTAAAACGCAACCAAAAAAATCATACTTTTAGTTGTGGGACCTGTAGTAGCGTTCTTTATAACGCTACTAAAAGTTTTGGTAGCGTTTTTTCAATGCTCACATGATCTTTATTTGTTTCCCGTTTTGAAAAAGAAATTTCACTACAACCAGTTTCTTTTAAAGAAACCTGTAAATATACAATACTAGACACACACTAAATAATATATACATTTATTAATATTAAACAGGAATTTGCTGCAATTTCTTACAATAATTTCTTTTTAATAACAATAAAATACATACTATTTTACAAATAAAAATAGGTGTGTATGTGTTTGCCATGTGATGCGTGCAAATTAAGCAAATGAGATATATTGCCTAATAATTCATTTAGAAACAAAATTGTGACATTTTGATTTCTAAAATGTAACACACTCTTAAAACAAAATCAGTATACAAATATATTTGTTATCATCAAACAAGACGTATACTCCACATGCTATTGTCTTTTTTTGTCGCCCTTTGAAAGCCACATGGGAAATGCTTGGTTCATGTGTGCACTGGTGTCGAGCGAGCCGCTTTGATGGGTGAACTAGTCGTTCGAGCCAAATGCAGGCTTCGTGAGATGAGCGAGCCATAGTACTAGCTTTTGGGAACACACTGGCCATAGTCAAAGGCATGATGCGGGTGGCAGGCTCAGATGTCTGCGGTTAGTTTTAAGCTTGCCGATAGAATGTGCATGCCAACCCATTCTACGCTTGCGAGAAAAGCAAGCAATAATTTCCCTCCTAATTTCATGCCTGGGAATAAGGAGTTGACTTCTCACTTGCATATTTATTATTGTTGATAGGTGTCCTTATGTTATTGGAGTTGGCGGTTGGTTTCTCTAAATGTTGCAATGGTTTAGAGATGTGACTATTGATTTGATAGAGTTATTGATGAAACCTGGACGGTCCATATTGTTTCCCGCTTGATTGATCAACCGGCTCTCATTGATCATCATTATCTATAAATACACCTCTTCCTCTTCTCTTCACTTTGAGCTGAACATTGTAAACTTCTTCATTAGAGAAAAAGGAAAAGCTTTTGTCTTCTTCATCTTCATTCGAATATTACAATCTTCGATCGTCATTAATGAGTAACTTTTGTTTCACTCCTTATGCTCCATTCTTTTTTTGATGTTATGTCGAATTTTGATTTGTAATCGAGTGTTGATAAGATTTTTCCATTGCTTCCTTTTCAATGTTGCTTTTATTTTGCTAATTTGGGCTTAACCAGTACACTGATGAACCTTCACCGAGTGCGACATCGAATGATTAGCATATTGAAATCAATATCGATCGATCGTGTTTGAACATTCACTCACTTGAAAAACACATAGTTTTTAATATTACTAAATTACTCCTCCCGTTAGAGTATAAGGATTGTACACTGAGCCTTGGCCTACGACTAGGAGTATGTAATGAACTGATAGTGGATACGGGCCACATGACCCACTTTTTGTTAGGACTAGGGCCCAAATGGGTTTGATTGGGTGAGTGCTTGCCGTCGAGTTTATGTAGTTTCCAAGTCTGTTCGGTGGTTCAATAATTAGGTTTTGTCTAACCCCAGATGTCTAGAGCCGCGTCCACTAACGAATGAACCTTTCATTTATGCTCCTCAAAGGTCTGGGAAGACCTAATTGAACTTGTCGGCTCATTGGTCTGAGGGGACAATGCCTCTTTATCCCTTAGTTGTTGATAGGGTTAATCAACCTCTAAAGGGCTACTTTACATGGCCGCTTGCTTACATGCAAAGCA
Source organism: Allium fistulosum (assembly GCA_030737815.1). Lineage (NCBI taxonomy): Eukaryota > Viridiplantae > Streptophyta > Magnoliopsida > Asparagales > Amaryllidaceae > Allium > Allium fistulosum. Next base: position 96,297,022 of record CM060906.1, on the reverse strand, counting down.
GGGTGATGCTCCCCCTCCATCCTTTCTTTGTTCGATTCTTAATGCTCACCAGCTAGCATCTAGTCAGCTTACCCCTAACATTTATAGCCTCTTGGCCAGACTATTCATCATTTGCCATGATTTAGGCTTCCAAGAGCTAAACCAGACCCTAGTCTGGTCTTTAGGCTACACAAGCAGGCCAACATCCCACCAGACCACTATAACCATCTCTAAGGGATCAACAAACCCCTTATCTTCTTTGATCTTCCGGGCAAGGTGACGGAGTACCAAGACCATTTCGTTTTGTATCGGTGATTGTGAACCTTACGGTCATGACATAGGTCATTGGTGTCCCAAGTATGTTTCCTTCTTGGGTCTCCTTTTCATTAAATTACACTTGCATGTCATGATAGTAACTTATTATCTTGTTGCAACGCCTTCTACTGGTGTTTTTTGGATGCGGCAGTCAATGAAGAACATATCCACTATATAAAGGGTATGCCCAATGATGCCAGAAACTTTGCTTTGATTGACGATAAGAATCTCCATCGCATGGGGTTGTTTCGGCCAAGGCAAACCATGTTTCGATTGCAAAATCATAATTTGAATTTGATCTTAAAAGTAATTAATCCTCAATTTGAGCTTTTTTATTTAATACCTTTAGTGTAAATTAAAAACGAGGAAGAAGATATATTCAAAGCTTGCTCCTTTTTAGTTGGGGGTACTTGCCTATTTATAAGAAAATTACACTTTTAGATCTTTGACACATGGCAACTCTTGGATTTAGACGATTGAGATACTGCTGACTTGGCACATTGTTAAGATGACATGTGGCTTAGTTGCTTTTTATTTCCTTGAGATGACATGGAATAGCTTGTGCAATCAAAAGCTACCATGTGCCAACCTGAGTATCTTTGTAAGCATTTTAGATGCATGATATCGTCATCCTTTGATGTTGATAACGCTATTCTTCTTCCAGCTCTTTTCTTGTCACTTGATATCTTTATCTATGAGTCACGGTAGCTTCCGTTTAGATCTCTAATAGTTTTGTGCATGTTTTACAATAGCTCTTTTATTTTGATCATCGATATCTTCCTTATTTTTCACGGTTTTGACTTATAGTTGACAATTTTCTTTTACGATAGTCATGCCTTAACTTACGATAGTATTAAACTTTTGATAGATCCTTTGCCCTAAGATGGTTCTACCTTAACTTATAATTGCTTAGCCTCATGATAGCCCTTACTATATGATAGCTCTGCCATGACCTTTGGTAGCTTTTAACCTATGATAGATGTACTCTTGTCTCACGATAGCTTTGCACTTTGCCTCACGATAGCTTTTGTCTCATGACTTGGATCATGATGACTTTCCTTGTTTTTCTATAGATCCTGAATCATAATAGTTTTTGAACTATGATAACTTCCTTCGCTTCTCCTTTTTCGTATGAAAGCTTTTCCTTTTGATTCACAATGACTTTGTCTTAGTTTAACATCTCTTTAGATTTGCAATAACTTGTATTCCCTGACAACCTCCTTATGCTTGTCCTATGATAACCCTTGACCTTCGATAGATTTTGTTCTTTGCTTATTGAGATCTTTAGACTCACAATAGATTCTTTGCCTTATGATAGCTTTGCCTTGCCTTATGATAGCTTTAATCTTACGATAGGTCCTTTGCCTAATGATAGCTTTGCTTTTTGCCTTTCGATAGCCCTTGTTCTTTGACTCGCGATGGCTTTGTTTCCTGTTTAGACATAAAAAATTGGGTGTGACACTACATAAAGCCTAACTCTAGTATTGCATAATCCTATACATTCTACATTTACTGTGACTAACCAAACTTCTTAGGTTTTGAATAGCCTGTCATGCTTATTGCCCAATTAACTTGACTAAACCAAGTTTTGAATGATTTGACACAACTATGTTTTGGAATATCAAAGTGTTTGTACCAAAAATGGGCACAACACTCGTTCGATGTAATTGAAGAGATTAGAATGAAGAAGTAAAATGGAAAATAAGGCTAATCTAACAATCACACCAAGAAAATATGCAGTAACAGAAAGAAAACAATAATTTATAGTGGTTCGGCGTTATAGCCTACGTCCACTGTGAAGGATTTGATATTTATTACTAATTATAAACTGAATTACAACAGTACAACAAAGAATACTCGAATTACAATGGAGTTCAATCCAAGCAGCAGCATAAAAGTCCTCTATTAGTAGGAACTTGGGTGCTATTTATAGGCGTGAAGCTGGAAATATCTTCTTTGTTTATATCTGTTGTTTGCTGTTCTGTGATGTGATATGCATTTAGTTGTTGTGTTTTGTTTTGATAGATCCGTAGCCACCTATAGTTTTGTATTAAGCGTTTATTGGATATGTCGATCTACTTGAGATAGAGGAGAAAAATCTAGAGCATTTATCGACGTATTCAATAGATGTTTAAGACAAAGCTATAGATGGTCGCTCCTAACCAGCCCTATTCTCCGCATTAGCAGACGGTATTACCTAGTAATACTCTTTGTTAATCTGGGTCTCGGGGTGGGGCATCACAGCTTCGGAATACTCTTTCTCACGCCTAGATGGGCCTACATAGTCGATCTGGAGTCGTTTGGGATTGATGCCTGATCGATCCACATAGCCTTCGTATCGATCAAAAATGGCTCCAATTGGGCTACGATTGATCATGGACGTTCTTGAGATGATATTCAACCTTCTGTGAAAATATCATTACATTTGGATGTATGGTTGTGGAGTTATTGATCGATCAAAATTGCAAATATAGGGTGGTCGACGCCTCCGTATCGATACCTTTTGTATCGATCCCTTCATGTCGATGATGTGGCACGCGTGCTTTATGGAGATCCATATTTTGTGCATAGGGACCGCTTCCTTTAGGTTGACCGCTCCTCTCATATCCAATCGATGCTTTAATTTCTGTATCGATGCTCTAACCCCATCTTTGTATCGATCATCGGCTTTACTCTTCGTATCGATCCGGCCGCTGATCGATAAAAAATGTTCAGCTGCTGACCAAGTGAAGTGCAATCGATCTGGAGAGTGTTTAAGTCCATCGATAAAGGGTAGAACCTTATGGATACGAACGACGGATGCCGAGTGATGGAATTATGTTCACTTTGTATCGATGCCGATGGATACGAAATGATGGACACGGATGGATGGATACGAAAGGGGCATGTTTCACGTGGATCTTGGTCGTTCCATAACTTGAGCATACGAACTCCGATTGACTTGAACTTTGGAATGTTGCCTTGCATAGCTCTGTTTGTCATATCACATTAATTGTGGCTCGATCCGGACTTGGACCAAGTTTGCATGTATCCATCGTGAATTTGCAGATAATCGATTTCCAGAGCGGACTGTCTTCAGTCTCTAGTCAAGCCCTTGGTATCACGGCCTTGCCAAAAGCCGGGATAACATTTGCCCCCCAAAGTACGTCCTGTGTGAACATGATGTGCTTTGAAAAGCTGCAATCTTCATTCTGAAAAGGCTATATCTGATTTACTGAACAGTTGTTGTTCTTTCATTAAGAGATGTAAGCCTTGGTTGATTTCCAGTAGGATAAATATTGAGTTGTAGTTGAAGATCAAGTGCTAGCAATTTGTTGTTAATTGTTCTGGCTGTCACCAGGTAAGCATTTAATTCCTGTTAACTTTGAAAATCATTATAGCATGCATGCATGTATTTTAACATGACTCCCATTCACATTTGCATGTCCACGGGTCGTTGCCAAGTTATTGCTTCTTCTCTTTTTTTTGAACCGATTTTAGTGAAAAGAAGTTCCTGCCATCAATTGATGGTTTCTTTTGGATCGAGTTTCGTATCGATCCTCTCTTGGATCGATATGAAATTCGAGTTGCAACAAAGATTGGTGGTTGTTTTGATGCCCTTCTTTGTATCGATCCTCTCCTAGATTGATCTGGGGTGCATCAAGATGTATTTCGTATCGATGGAGATCGACATGAAATGGATTTACAAAAAGGTGTCTCCCATAATGATGGATATGGTTTGGCTTAAGTTATTGTAAAATGTGCTCATCATATCGATGGATATGAGAGTTATAAGCATTAACGCATGGGAACGCTTCGTATCGATGGATACGAGATTTTGGAGTTCAGATGTGCTTTGTGTCAATAGATACGAACGATCTAGACACAAACGTGCAGTGCTCTTCATACCGATAGGTACGTTGACTGATTCAATCGGTGAGGAAACTGGGATACGAATCGTTTTTTATGGTCGATACGGATGGAGTATAAATACTTTTTGTACTTAGCATATTTTCCCACCTTGCTTCTATTGCTAATTCGTATCCATCAGAGAAAAAGAAAACAACTGCAGATCCTTCGTCCCCAAATACCAAATAATTAATCTTCAACCCAGATCCTTTGAGCTAGGTAAATAATCAATGAAACCATGCTTATAATGACGAGAGTCATTGGCACCGAAGTGTGACTGGGGTGAGGTTGGGAGTGTGGCTAATGGCAATTTGGTGGAAAGGAAAGAGGGTAGTTGGAGAGGGTCGATGGAGTCACTGACTCCGAGTTTGTCTAACCTAGGTGATGAACTCGTATTGATGTGAGGGGATGGATATGGGATCGATCAAGATACATGGAGTTTTGGACATGGTGGAAAGCAGTCTTCACAATCGAGGCGAAGAGGAGGGGCTTGGAAACGATGTGGAAAAATTGGCTTGATGATCGATCTGAAATCAAAGTCCATGGATCGATACGAAGGGATGGAGTGATGGACACGGGGAGCATCGATACGAATAAAGACTATGTGTGAAGTGATCGATACGAACGAGTTATCGATCCGAAGTTTTGATTGATACGAAGAGGCTATCGATCTGAATTATTGATCGATACGAACGAGTCGCAGCCGATCGATACGAAAACTTGTTTCAGGAGAACGATCCGAAATGAATTATGATGGATATGAACTTCATGACCTTTGCATATTCGAACACTTGACTCCAACGAGCTTTAGCCTTGCATATTTGGAATTGACCATAAAACTACAAGTATGACTACCTTTCAAAGCTCGTCGATGGAATTGTAACTTGTTAAACATAACAAGTTTTTTCAATATGGATCATTCTCCGAGTTAGAATGGCACTGTTGAGACGGTCAGCGATGACTGTCGCTCCGGTCGAATCTCGAAGTCTTGTTTCTTTACTATCTTTTAACCTTGTAGATATTTAGAGTATTGTGCAGCACTTCACTACACAACACGATCACTCACTTTGCACCGGGTGGACACGGGTCTTTTTTACCATCCAATAATGGTTTTTACCGAGTTCAATAGCTATGGATCCTGGAAGCTCAAAGCAGCAAGAAGTTCGAAGTCCTCCACTCCCTAGAATAGAAAGTCCTGATATCCCGGAAGATATAGTGAATCCTGCTCTGGATGAACTGCTGGATGCAGTGGTGATATTGAATATGGAAGATTCCATCCAAGATTACAAAATAAATTCTAGGAAGAATTTGCCTTAGACACAGGCTGTCTTTGGAAGAAGTTCGGTTGCCAGGACCGGAAGATAGAGCGTACAATCCCCCGGAAGGGTTCACCGCATGCAACAGATTCATGTGCTGGACTGGAACAATGCCCCCATTCAGCCAGTTCATTAGGGATGTACTATTTTATCTGAGGATCGCACCTTCTCAGATTCATCCAAACGGATACGCACTTCTCAACAGCTTGCATGTTATATTTATGAAACATCTCTTCCGTCTCCCAACTGTCGACGAGATCTGATATTTACTTAATATTAAGAGTCGGGTAGATAATCCGTCATTCACCTTCTTGGATGCTGTTAGGAACTGCCAAGTCATGGCAGGCACATGGGGTAAGTTGAGCTATTTCAAAACAGAATGGTTTTACGTGAGGCGCCCACCAGGATTCGCCTGGCGGTGGTTGATCAGATGTAAGTTCTATTACTTGTTTCGTTGCTAACTATGACTGGATAATATAGATTGATGCTGAATTCATTGTTGTGTTTCTCTTACAGCTGCTATTCCACGGCCCGAAGGAGCCCAGTACAAAGAGCTAGTGAGGACACTCAAGGCGGTGCCTGCTGAGTTAAGAGAAATAGACGAAGTTCTCACCGATGACAACTTGATAGCCGCTTGGCTTTTAGAGAAGGGACGAAGCATAGGGCTCACGGTGGTACCAAGAGCGGTCCCAACAAGACAAGGTGGAGGACTGGCTCATGTCGTGCCCCTAGTCGAGGGAGCTCAGGCTGCGCCCAGCATAAGAATCATCGAATCTCGCGATAATAGAGGTACAGAAGCTGGTCGAGAGCCCGCGGTCGTGCTTCTGTAGGGCCCTCAATCATCTGTGTTAAAGAGAAAAGGCAAAACTCTTGTCCACAAAATCAAGAGGCAAAAGAGCACTGAAGCAATCCAACTTGTTACCACTTCCATAGGTCCGGAGACCTGTTCCCCCATAGAAAGAAAGTTCACCGAAACGACTGTCGGATATCCCTATCTCGGAGGAGATGTCATCGTTCTCTGATCTTGGGCTAGAGGGGCTTCACTCCCCTTCGAGAACCAGTGCAGACCTAACCTTAATAGACATAGGGGAGCCGACTCCAATAAGCAAAGCTGCTACAACCGGTCGGTTGGGGGGTTTGCACATGCATACACACACTTTACAGCACCACACGACATTCCATCACATGCTTCTTAATCTCGGACGATGACTAATTTTATTCCTCTTTTCATTTTTGCTGATAAAATGGTGAAGCAAGGATCCATGCTTAGTAAACTCCGCTCTTCACGCCATTCATCTAGATCACATTCTGAATCACATCGCCGTGAAAGCGAGAGAGATTATGGTCGCGGCTACCATTCTAGCCAGGAGCGTAAGCGCCAGGATAGAGAAAATGAGAGATCATACCAAAGCAAGCGTCGTTCTAGGTCACGATCTCCGCCATCGAAAGTGCCTTCGAAACCTTCTGGCCCCAGCAGGCCCTCTTCTGAATCCTCGCACCAAAAAACGCCATCTCATGCTCCAAAAACTGGTGATCGACACCGTAGAATTGAGACAGAAGCTTCTGTCGTCGTAGAACAAACTGCCATAGCACCATCGGGTGAAGGAGCCATCCGTACTGCTAAACTAAAGAAAGATTTCTCGAACATATGCTTCGACAATTACCACTTTCCTCCCAACTTGAAGAGAATCCCAAATGATATAGAGAAACTAGTGCAAGATTATGTGCATGACGCGTACAACCAATACCGTTAGTGGGTTAAAATGGCAGAGCGGGTCTCGGCTGTGTCCTTCGAGCGAGCCAAAGTGATTGAGGAACTAGAGGGCGACCTTTCTCAAAATGGCAAAATAATAGAGGTGCTCACCAATGAGCTCGAGTCTTCAAGGAAAACTAAGATGGAGGCTGGCCAGAGAGTCAAGGAAGCTAGGAAGCCCATGGAAGGAATGAGAAAGACTCATATGGACTTAGTGCAGGAGATGGGTCACCGCAACACTGTTATCATTCGAGAAAGGGATGTCGTGCTGAAAGAAGTCGATGAACTAAAGGCAAAACTAACTGAGGCCATCAAAGAAAAAGATGAAGCCAACAAAGTTGCCCAGGAAGCGTGCAAGGAGGCTGTAAAGCTTAGAGGAGAAAAGGATATTGCAAATCAAAAAGCCGAAGAAGTCGACACCAGGGTCGAGAGGGAAATAAAAGCCGTCGAGGCCAAGATGGAGAGTGAGTTTGAGGATCTCCTGGTCACCTACAATGCAAACGTCCTGAAAAATCGCAACTTGAACTGGCTTGGCGAGAACTATCCCTTTCAACTATATAAGGCCTGGAATCGCCTGATTGAGGATGAAAAGGCGGTCCATAAAGTTGCAACTATCGATGAGTTTGAATTAGGAACTCAAGTGTTGATCGGAGATGAGCCTAAAGTCCTTCATGACACGATGATCGTGCTTCAAAGAGAAGATCTAACTGCTAAATACCCAGAGGCCAGAGAAGGATCTGAGGGTGAACACCATGACGCCGCTTCTGAAATAACCCCAACGTCTCAAACTGTGCCCACATCTTATGTCGACCCTCCAGTCGTCCTAGAGTATGATCCCGACAGGCCACATCTCTCTCCAGTCATCCAGCATGGTTCAGAAGGCATGTTGGCCCAACCCGGGAGCCAAACTGAGGAAGGTATTCTGGATACTTCTCCTATTCTTCAAAATGCAGGAACGCTATCAAAGGACATTACTAATATATTCTTCTATCTTTATTCAGCTTTAGATTCTGCATCGACCAACCCTCCTGCAACTCAAGAAGCTCACCACGAGCAGGAGGCATTAATAACGAAGGCCACAACTGTGACAATTACTACTTTGGCCAGGGAGATGCATGATAACAGCTATGTGTTTGATGACCAATTGATGGAAGCACTCCTCAGCCGCCAAAGCGACCCGAGCATTGAGGTGCCCTTTAACGTGGATGAAAATGTTATTATCACGGGCTCCTCGTGTCCGACCGGCAGTCTCTCGATGGACGAGCGTGTGGATCGAGAAGAACAATTAATGGAGGAAATTAAAGTTGAGATTGAGCAGGCTCATAGAGTTGGTGGAGGTATGGCGGGCCCTGGTCCTACCCGGATCCTTATGCTTTCTCCGGGTGGCACCATATTTGAAACTAAAGCGCCTCATTCTTTTGGTGTCGAAAGTGTCACCATTCCACCAGTTTCTCGCACAGAGGATACTTCGGTCCCCGTGAGCTCCCAAGGGGAGACCGCATCGGTTCCCCCGGCAGGAGACAAGCCAACTGGAGTGAGTCGGGGAGGAAAGGGTTCTAAAAGAGGTCCGGGTGGTAGCTTGAGCGGATCTACGCCAAAGAAAGTTAAGAAGGGCAAGGAACCGAAGGCATAGATTAGCATTTTGACTTCCTCTCTTGCAGACAGTTAGAATAAGCTTATTTTATTTAGCTTTTTGTAGGCCATGTATAGATGCTGGTTTGGCCCCCTGCTTATAGGAATTCTCTGGACATATTTTGTACTTCTTTTCTGAAGAATAGCATGAATAAAATTCCTTTTTTGTTTTTGGCATAACTCTACATTTATTTGTTTAAGTACTTAAGCATTCACATTTCCATTCAATGTACTCATGGAGCCTTAGTCTCTGAGTCGAACTCAAGTTCAGTCTTTAAGTCCTGAGGTCGTGGCCTTAGGTCATAGTTAAACGTTGAGTTGAGTCCCAACGTTGCGCTGTCTCGGTCAGCGGCTGGTACTTGAGTTGTGCTCCCGGTTCTAGGGATAGTTGAAATAGTTAGTTGGCAGTCGTCCTCCGCCTTCACTAATTTTGATTTAACTTAGTCAGAATCGAGTTAAAGTAATATGAGTCTGAGCAGTCGAATCACACTTGCTCATTTGCTAGCATCTGCATCCACACTTTGGCGATCAGATTTGTATGCCGGCGCTCGATCACGCCTGCTTATTGTTTAGTATTACGTCTGCAATTCGGGGATATAAGTTATTTTGTGGGTGGTCAATCACACTCGTTTAATGTTTATACTCTAGTCCGCACTTTGGGAATCAAGAGTTAGTCGATAGATGGTCTGTCATATCTGCTTAAGGGTTGGGATCTTATTCACGCTCTGGGAATAAGGAGTTGTTAAGGTCGTGGATGGTCGAATCACATCATCCTTAATACAGTAAGCGAAGTCATAGATGGGCGGACCCATCCTCTTCGAGCTTGGAAAGAAGCGAGGTCGTAGATGGACGAATCCATCTTCCTCGAGCTTTAGAAAGAAGCGAGGTCGTGGATGGACTGATCCATCCTCCTAGAGCTTTGAAAAGAAGTGAGGTCGTTGATGGATGGATCCACCCTCCTTGAGCTTTGACGTGTTGGTGGTCTCGTAACAACGAACGTGGGAGCGTGGCGCATGTGCACGTGTACGTGCACGGGGAAAGAGGCATTTCCATATTTTTGAACGAGGGAGGAGTAACAGTTTGGAGAAGAAGCATTTGGGCTGCGTTTTTCATTTTGGGCTGGGTAATGAATTTTATTTAAATTAAATTATATAAATGGTTTAAATAAATTCAAATTTTAGAAATATCATATCTCATTCATTTTAGGTTCAATCGAGACGCGGTTGGTTGCGTTGTGTTCGTATCGACGAATAGGACGCATAGGAATTGGATTGAGTGAATTTGGAACTTCTGGAATTTTCAGTTAAATTCGAACGCGTTCGAATTTAATTAAAACCAGAACGCGGAAGCGACAACAGGAAATAAAAGGTGAGTGTTTTATAACGCTCACAACATACTAGAATATTTTTATGCTAGTTAAATTTGAAATTATGTTGTGATATAAATTTATTGATCGTTGTTTGATAAATTTAATTGTCATTCGAATGAACTGTTAAAAATTAAAATTGAGGATTAAATTTGAAATTTCAATTTAATTGCCAGTAAAATACATGATATTGATAACTATGGAATTGTTGTGAATTATTGGCTGATTTGGATGTGGATTGTGATGGATGCTATTGATTGTTGTTTTGGATGATTTGGATGTTTATTTATTTTGATATATCCTGTCATCATCTTGTATATTATTTACAGTATATAAAATTGTGAATTGAATTATTTCGAATAAATTAAGAAATAGATTGAAATGATATATACCTATGACATTTATTTTGGATTGAAATGGGATATATCCATCCTTGAAATTAAATTGAAATAACTGATCACTTGGCCATAGAATAGAAAATTATATACAAATACCGGATTGGTTAAATTAAATGATTTTAAAATTTTAGATTTGAAATTTATTTAAATGAATTAATTTTAAGAAAATGAAAATCAAATTTATGGAAATCGAACTATTTCGAAATTGAGCTCGGAAATGAATTATATTTCAAGATTTGGATTTCAAATTGGGTATTGAAAGTAAATAGATTTAAGTGTTTTGAATCGATGTTTTGAAAATCGAACTCGGAATTGATAAAAATCAAAATGGTTCAAAATTTGAAATTGAAATTATTTTGGAATTGTAATTTAAATTAATTTCAAATTGAAACTGAAATTAATTTGAAATTGACATCGAAATTAATTTGGAATCAAAGTAAAATTCGACTTGAAATCGGAATTGAATCAATTAAATCGAAATGGAAATTTAAAAGTGAATTGAATTGGAAAATTTAGAAATTGAATCAGTTTAACTTTGAAACTATTTTCAAATAAATTATTTTGATATAAACTATTTAAATCTATCTTTTTAAATATTCAACTTATTTTGGATTTTCCAAACGATTTTGCTATATAAACCATTTTAATACTTAAACTATTTTATATTAAACTATTTTAACCATTTAAACTATTTTTTAACTATTTTCACCATTTAAACTATTTTTAACTATGTTAATTATTTAAACTTTTTTAAAACTGTTCAAACTATTTTCAAAAATTCAAACTGGTCAAGGGGTGAAATGTTTATAATTAAATCTTGGATTTAAGTGCGAATTAGGTTAAAATAAAGATATAACCTAAATTGAATTTCGAAACGATTTTGGAAGCGAAATCAAAATTTTAAGGCGAATATGATTTTGAAATGAAATGGTATATTTTGAGTAAATATGATGATTTCGAAATGAATTTGATTTTGAAACGAATATGATATTTTGATATCAAGTATGAATTGTTTTTGAAATGTAAAAGTACCAACCGGTGTGTAAAACGACGTTTCATTGTTAAAGAGACCAGGGCCGGATATGGGCATACTCTCTGTCGATACTGGAACCACTTTAACAACTGTGTACATGGAGTGATGATCCATAACAAAGTGGTTGGATTTGGCATACGTTTGCTAGATTTGAAGAAAGAGAATGATAATGGATTAGCCTGGCACTTGTGCCAATTTGAAATGACTAAACCTAGAGCCGTACCGGCCAAGCGAGTTAGCTACCTTGAGCGGACACACTTCTTCGTATTACCATTATTTACATTGTGATTGATTGGTGCGCACCCTCGGATTTTGGGAGTGTTGGATGCAGTGGGCGATCATGGCTATGATGCGTTACCACCAGCCGAGAAGGGTAAACTTGTAATATCCTATCTTGGGCATTGCCTCACGTGCCTTGTCATACTTTTATCCCTATACGAGACCCCTACGATTTTGGTTTAGTGTTGTCGTATCGCGATGCATCCCTATTCACCGACGGTTTACTGGTGTTTTATATGCAAACTGTACGACAATGCTTAAAAACGCGTTAGGGGGATTAATGTAAAACATTAACGCTAAGAAAAATATTTATTTTATCGATTAGACATTACATATATAGCGTATTCTACTACATATAAATATTTCGACGGATCCTTAAGAGATGGAAAATCTCGTAACATCTCTTGAGTTATTGCACGCACATTATACACTGGATAGGAGATGTGAAATCCTGTAAACATCTCTGACGCTATTGTACTCATGTTATATGCGATATTGATTTGACTTGCATAAGGATATTTTAGTCCAGACTCGAGTGTTTTGTCTTTTCATTACGCTCGGGTCAGCCCTGAGTATTCAGCTTATCTAAGATTATTCTCCGGAGGACGAAAACAAAGATTTGGTATATTATTACTAATATTATTCCCAGCATCATGTTGTTCTACTGCATTATATATTATTCTGTAGTATATGTATAACTCCGATAAATGTTGTATAAATTTTGATCAAATGTATAGTAAACAGCTTCATGAACTGTTTATTTGATTATTATACTTTATTGTTCCACTGCGAGATTCTGTTTTTGTTTTCTTTTTCTTTTCTTATTTAACCCCAATGATTATCTATGTTCGGGATTGTTTAAGTTGGACATGTGTGGATTATTGTCGATAACCTTCCGAAATGTGGGTCGTCATAGATGGTATCAGAGCTTCAGTTTAGCAATAACCTTGGCTTTGAGGGTAAACTCATTAGAGATAGGGTCAGTAGCACCCTAGAATGAGTTTGAGTGTATTAATAGATATAAGCACGTATTTGTTAGTGAATATAAAAATTGTTTTATAGTGTTGGTTGATTTGTTGAGTGGCTTATGGATTCTGGTCAACACGAGTAATTAACGTTATTGATAGGGATCTCTAAATACTTGAACAGAACAATGCGACATAGTATTGTTTTGAAATTGGGTAAATGAAATAATTTTACCCAGATTATATTTTGTAAATAAAAGAATAATTTTCAGAAATTATTATGGTATATATAGTGTGAATTGGTTGTTAGAAATGATAATATTGATCATTATCGTTTATTGTTGGATTAGTCAATATTCCTAAACTATTAGCTTTTATATGATTATAAGAAAATGAAATTGTATAAAGGTGATTTATAAAATATAATTTGCAAGTAAAATGAATATAAAATTGAGAATTTGAGAAATTTAAATTCCGGTGTTTCTGAAAAAGATTTTCAAGGTTTGGAAAATAATATCAGTATTGTTTAAAAGCATATACAAATACAAATTGTTTTCAAATAAATTTTAAAAAGGAATGAATTCAGTACTCCCCTCTTCTGTCGTTGGAAAATAATTTCGGTGATGACTGCGCAGCATCATCGACATTCATTTTTGAGTCTCAAAGTGGGGGAGACTTCTGAGAAGCTTTGCTACGAAATTGTTTTGATAAACTGTAACGACCCGTAAAATTTTCAATAATTTAATTTGTTAGGTTAATAAGTTTTGGGTGATTTAATATAGAAAAAAAACTTTATCTATTAATAATTGAACAATGGTAATTAGAACTAATTAGTAACAATTGAAATGAAGTCCCAATGATGAAATAATGTAAATTAGTTATAAATTTGAATGTAAGAAACAAGTGTGAATGTTGAATCATTAATGAGATAATATGTGATAAATAGAAATTGAAGTAAATTAGTGTTAGTTAAGTAGTTGTAACATTTGATTTGTAAATAATAATGGATTCGTTAATGTGGATTAAAGTAATAGTAACGGGTGTGAGTTACTATTTAATTGGCCTATTAATTTAGTTATAACAGTTATATTTGAGTATAAATTTAAATATAAGTAAATAAGGGTAAGTGGTGTATAAATAAATAAATTTGTATAATTGATAGTAATTGATTGAATTCAATATCAGGTAAGTAATTATGATAATTAGTTGAATATATGATAAACTTAAGTGTAAATTAAAGGGTAGTGATAACAGCTATTATAAGTTGCCTATTTAGTCTATAAAATAATTAGAAAATCTTTAATGTCATTAATAAGAATTTATGCAGTAATGGGAGGTGTGAATGTATAAAATAAATAGAAACGTAAATTTATTATAAAGTAATAAATTGGTAAAAGGAATGGAACAAAGGTAAATTAATTAATTGGTTTTAAATCTTAATTGATGTGTACAATTGACAAGATTTCACATTTAGAAATGTAACATTTTATACAAATTTAAGAAAATATATATATGTTTCTTTTTCCCGTAACCCCTGCCTTTTCCATTTCTTAACATTCATTTCCACTTTCTTACCATCCAAACTCCCTCTAGCCGTGCATTACACTTCATCATTCACACACAAAATATTTCCCAACCTGTCCTTTCTCTTCTGATTTAAAGATTCTTCATACGTTTCTTTTATTAAATGGGAAATAAATCCCCTTTAATATTTTCTTACCATTTATTCTTTTGGCCATTCATCTTCATAACCCTAGCCGCCTACTACTTTGTGAATCACATACACAATAGTTCCTCATCTCATTCATTTACGTGAAAAAATAATAATAAAGCAAGTTCTCATTTTCATGGCTTCTTCTTACCTTCTTCTTCTATTTTTCTTTTTGTTTCTCCTTTGTTTTCTTCTAGGCATGCTCGGCCCCCACCTTGTTCAATCCTAGCCAACCTCTCCTCCACCATCCACCACCTTATGACTGGCCATGATCATCACCACCTCCTCTCCAATCCATGGTCGTGACCACCATGAAGACTCCATCACCAAACAATGTAAAACATAACCTAGATCACCACATACATCCACTTCCTCCTTTATTACCTCGGCCACACCACTCAAGCACCATCTCCTTTGCTTTGCCTAACCCTAGCCATGCCTTATGATGTTCACTTGACCTAGATCCTAACCAGGCCGAGCACATAGGGACCACGGCCGAACCAATTGAGCACAACCCCTTGACCTTTTAGCCTTCCATTGCTTTGTAACCTCCATCTCTTCAAATTCCTCACCATAACCGTGTACACACCACTTTGGCCAAGCCTAGGTGCCTCTAAACATGATGAGGCCGAGCACTACATGGTGTGGTCAAGCCCACTTGACCATGGCCTAGCCACTTGATTGATTTAAAGCAAGGTTATGTCCTCTTTGATTCATATTTGCATTGTTTAAATCCATCTTTTGTTGTGTTGGATTTTATTCTTATGATTTGTGTACTTGTTTATGTACAAGATTGGATCTTGACTGTTCATCCACTCAAATTCTTATTCGTGCTTTGTCGTGCTTTTCAGAGTTTCAGTTATATATCTTAAATTGTTATCTTCAGCTTTAAAAGGTGAGTCTTATCACTCTAGACATATGTACTTATATTATTGTGAAATGATGACAAGTGAATCTCTATAAATTGATATGTTATTCCTACATGCCTGTGATATATTTATATGATGTTAAATGTTGTTCATATACCTGTTACATTACCCGATACGTTATTATATGTTATACTGTTCATTTTAATTACTATATCTCACACTGCAAGTTCCCTATCACTATGGGTGAAATGATACATACCCGAACGGACATTAGAATAAGGAAAAATCATTATGAGCTGAAATGATAGGATCGAGTGATTTTTATTGTATTTTATTATATTTTATTTGACTTGGGATTGCGAGTTTGAAATGATAGAACCCGGATTTTTCTTTTAAATTACGGATTGAAATGATACATATCCGTATCACTTGACCTAGGTTAGAAAATATTATACAGGCCCATGGTTATATTTTTAAATAATATTTTCCTAAAAAATTATTTAATATGTTGAATGTTTTAAATATATGAAATTTGAGCTAAAAGATTTGATTTAAACGACTTAAATATAAGAAGATGTTGGTTTTCTATAAGTTAAGATTTTATAAGTCTATAAGTGGCTTTAATTGAAATTATAAAGATGTGTTGGTTTTAAATAGAATTTAAAGACATTTATTGGTGTTAAATAACTTAATAATATAATTGGACTTGATATGGAATTTAAATTTAACCTAGTAATTGTTATGAACTTTACTTTATGAAATGAACATGTTTGTGTAGTAAATAATGTATTTTGAACTGATAAAATGGAATACAGTTTTTAATTGGACATTTTGTAATAAAATGTATTTAACTAGAAAATCATAGTTAATTGATGTCTAAATGAATAGATCTAAAAGAAAAGGATTTGATTGTTATATTAACTATGATAAAATATTCTTGTGTGAAATCTTATGTTTTGTAAAATAAATAGTTATGATTTTTAAATGGAAAAATGTAACTTTAATTATGACTTAACTTGGAAAATGGAAATTTGGTTTTAAATGAAAACTTTTAAGTTAAGTAGATAAAGGGAAATTAAAATTTTACTTGGGAAATGGGTATTTTAAAATAAAGTATTAAGTTAATTGTTAGAGTAAAAGTTGAGAAAATAATTTACTTTTGACTTAATGAATGAATTGTTGTTTAAATTGGATATTTACTTATTAAGTGTTTATTTTATTGAATCATAAGTTAAGATATCCGAATGAATATTTTTGAAGCAAAAAATATGATTTTTATAAGTTAAAATGGCCAAATTTTAAGTTTTATTGTTTTTGAAATTTTTTAGAATAAAGCTGGAATTAATATTAGTAGCACTTCAGAAATGCAGTGGTCTTAAGACAGCATTTGTTAAGTGCTGTCATTTTTGGAAATAGACTAAGTTCTAAATAACAAAGAGCTACTGCAACACTTTGTAGGTGCTGTTGTTGCTGAAACTAAACTATAATTTGGAATAACCAGAGAGCTACTGCAGCACTTTGTAAGTGTTGTTCCTGCTGAAAGTAAACTGTTTTGAAATAATAACTAAATATCTACTGTATCACTTGGTAAGTGATGCTGTTTCTTAAACTGAACTGGTTTGAAATTCTAATACCTACTGTAGCACTTTATAAGTTATGTTGTTTCTGAATTTGACAATGTTTTGAAATATTACTAATATATCTACTGTAGCACTTTATATGTGCTGTTGTTAGCTGAAAATACAATGTTTTGGAAATTTTATAATTGAATGACTGAACTTAGAAATGCTACAACTTTGAAATGAATATTATTTGACGTTGAATTTAAATGGTTTAAATGAATATTATTTTAAAGGTGTTATGATTTTCTAAGTATTATGATTATCAAAGAATAACATTTCTAAATTGTTATGATTTCAAAATATTATGGTTTCAAAGTGTTGGGTTTCAGAGTTGTTATAACTTTGAAAGGTACTAAGGTTTGAAAAATGAGATTTTTGAAATTGTATTTAATTAAGAATTGGCTTTAAATATATTAACTGGGAACTTATTGAAATTGAAGATTTAAGAATGTGACTTTATAGAGTGGTGGTTTAAGATGATTTAAAGGAATATTTCAAGTTTAATAAATTGAAGGAAATATTCAGTGATTTGGAAATGGGGGTTTTATTTAAATGATATATTGATTTGGTTTTGGAATTTAAATGATATATTAGGGCTTTGGTTTTTGAAACGTAAATGATATATTGATTTGGCTTTGAAATGAAATAATATAGTATTTAGTTTTGAAATGGATATGATATTTTTGGTTTTATAGTAAATGATTTTGAAATAAATATCCATGGGTTATAATAACGATTGGTTGGCAAAGAGACCGGGATCGGATATGGGCATACTCTCTGTCGATACCGAAAACCACTTTGACAACCATGTACGCGGTGGAGATTCCAGAATGAAGTAGGATGGTGGCGACGATCCTATTGAGGTATGAACGTGGACCTGACTCCCGTGAGTTGGCATAAGGTGGCTAAAACAGGAGCGATTCTTGGGCCAATGAGATAGCACCTCTGATCGGACGCATTTCTTCGATACATTTCTATTACTTTGTGATTGATTTGGTGGCCACCCTTCGATTTTTGATTTGGGAGTGTGTTCCGAGGCGGGCGGTGGTGGCTACTATGCGTTACCACCAAACCGGATAGCGATTGGTATATCTACCCTGGCATTGCCTCGTTGTGCCGTGTCACCTACCATATCGAGCTTTACTACGAGTTTGGTTTTCTCTCGTAGCCCATGGAGTATCCTCTGGTGGCTTCCCGATCAGGAGGGACTATGATACTGGATGGACTACTGGGACTATTATGTGTTAAGGGCTATATGGGTAACCCCTTAACGCTATTTAAAAGTAAGATTACTTTACTATAGACATTATTATATTAGCGAAATATTACTACATAGTAGATAGCTTAACGGATCCTTAAAGGATGGGCGGTCCCAAGCACCCTTTAAGTTACTTGTGCATCTTTATTACAGTTCACTTGAGTTGGTTTACATTGTATAAGTATGTATGTCCTGACTCGAGTGTTTTGTGTTTTGCTTTACGCTCGGGTCGGACTGAGTTGTACCAGTATTCGAGACCCACCTTTGGAGTTGGAGCTTCACTTGGATCCATCCATTGATTTTGCTTTCAGTCATTCAGTCGATTCCATTGATGTATTCAGATCTTATATTTGACTATTGTATTGAGACATCTTTGTATTCATAAATTTCACTGTATCTTGTTTAACTCTGTTATATATAGTAGCTCCATGAACTACTATTTCTTTACTTCCGCTGCATTGTTATATTACTCTGTGTCT
This sequence comes from Allium fistulosum, assembly GCA_030737815.1. NCBI lineage: Eukaryota > Viridiplantae > Streptophyta > Magnoliopsida > Asparagales > Amaryllidaceae > Allium > Allium fistulosum. Next base: position 96,278,159 of record CM060906.1, on the reverse strand, counting down.
ATGATCTGTGATTTATTTACTGTATATTCTGATTTTTGCCAAATTTATAATTACAATTTGGTGTTTTGAGCAACTCAAGTCCGACATGTGCGGATGCGAATGGTTCAAAATACCGGGTCGTTACATAAACGAAATTTGGTTTAAACTCCAAAAGTATGATTTGGTATACAAAAGATATAAGTATATATATTTATTTCAAATGATTTGAAATAAACCCGGAATTCAAAAATTTTAAGTTCTGTTAATTAATAATCTTCAAATTATTCGAATGAAATGAAATATTTGAATGACTAGAGCTTATAAAATAAGAGAATTAGGAAATCTAAGCTAAATGTTTTGAGAAACTTTAGAATTGAAGTTTGCAACTCTAAAATTGAAAGTAAAGAAAATTTAAACAAGTTAAAATAGAGAACATTCTAATTAAGTAAAATGAATCGGATTAATTTGTATAATACCAAATTGTAATATAATAACATATAATAAGACATACCAAATGTTAAAAGTTAAAATGATGATTTGGATATGTAATGGGATATTATACAAGTAAACAAAACTTAAAGGTAATTAAAATGTATATAAATGAAAATTTAGTTGTAATAATAAATGTTATACTTAATTAGTATATTATGAAATGAGTAACGACTAAATGGAATAAGTAAGTGGAACTTAAGAAAGTAAGCAAATGAAATAAATAGTATCTTTGTAAATTGGTTATAGAATTAAATATAAACTTGCAAAGAAATTTTGAAATTGAATTTGTAACCTTTGAGATAATTATAAACTTAGATAAAGTCATATATAAGAAGTTAGACTTTTATAGAATGATTATAAATTAAAGTGATGATTAATAAAATGTTTCACAAATAAATTTGTTATTAAATGAAATTGTGAAAATAAATGTGAATTAAGTTGGAAAGAAACTTAAGTAAGGATATAAGAAATAATTCATTAATGATGTTGATGCTAAAAATGGAGATATGAACATTATAATTCAAGTGTTTTGCAAAAACGTAAAGTAAAGTTATAGTTTATAACTTTGATAAATATTAGTTAAACAAGATGTTAAATTAATTGAATATGGATGTTAAAGGAAGGAAGCTAATATTGAATTGTGAAATGAACTTTAACTTATGAAAAGCTAACCGAAATGAATAAATGGAAGAAGTTAGTGAATTGTATTAATAAAATGAGTAAATGAAATAACATTGATTTAAAATGAAAATGAACTTAAGTGTAGAATGAATATGAATAAATGAATTGATATGAGATGTTGCCAAACGTAAAATGAAACAATTGGAATTTAACAAATTGAATTGAATAAATTGGATGTGAATGAAATAGATGTGAATAAATTGGAAGTAAACCAATTAAATGTTAATAAAAATTGAATGTTAATAAGAAATGAAGTGTATAAATTAAATATTGACATTGGATGATGTAAATTCATATCGTTGTGAATTAATTGGATGAATACTAATAATTGAATGGTTTCTTTCATTGTAAATCGTCATTATAACTGTTTTATTGTATATGATTGTTGTTTGTCGTATATTAATGCTTATGTTATGGTTTGGGTTTAAAATTCATGTTATATGCTTCTACAAAACCCATATATGCTTTCTATATCTCATATAAATGACTAATATTTTTAATTGAGTTGAGATAGGTACATACGAAGACCGTGTGGACATATACATGGGTTTTTATATGCTTTAGCTTGCTTAATACAAGAAAACTCGCTCGTATTAATAATAATAAGGTACATATCTCGGATTACATACCGTGCTTTTATATTTTTCCCTACGGCATGCCTCATCATTGAGATGAGATGTCTATTTGATATTTATTTGGTGTATTTAGGTTATATATTGAATTGCAAAATTTTTCTGATCGAGCGGCGCAAAGGAAACACTGCCGAAATTTTCCGTAAATCCGGGTGTTAGAAAATTTTTGAAGTTTAAAAAAAAATTATAACTTGTTTTGATACCTGACTTATAAATTTCGTAAGCTGATCGAAGTGGCATTGTAGAAGCGTAGTAATGGTTTTATAAATGATATTTAATGTTTTAGAAGTTGATTATTTTGAAGAAAATATATCAAGTGTTAAATTATGTACTTAACGCCTTTTCGAGGACGAAAAGTTTTGAGTGGGGGAGAATGTAACGACTCGTATTTTTAACTATTTTAAATTATGAAATTTGATATAATTATTGAATAAAAATGGTTAAAAATAAAAATTTAATGATTTTGAATGTATGTATCGGATATGAACTTGAATAAAATTTTGAAGTAAACTAATTTCGAAGATTTAGCGATAACGAGTATTGAAATGAAATTATATATATTAACTGGGTTTATAATCGATAACTGAAGTTGAATAATAATTGTGAATTATTTAGATAGATTTAAAATGATGTTTATAACTAAAATTTATTTTGAACTTAATGATTTATAGGATAATTAAATTGTTTAATTTAATATTGGAAATTATATAAATAACTGAATCATAAATTAAATATGAATGAAATAATTTCAAAAGTTTATTTAGATGTTATTTAAATGTGGATGAAGATTGTCAACACTTAAAAATTGAATTTAAGTGATTAATTTAAAATTTGAAAATTTTATATTTTAATTGACGAGTAAAAATAACCATTTTGGCCACAGTCTCGGATATCGATGAAACTAGTGCCATTGGATTCGTAAAAGTGAATTATTATCGGATTTCAAATTTTATAGCGTTTGGATTTATTGTTTGGTTATACGGGATAAAAACGCGTTGAATTTAATATCGAAAATTCAATATAATAATTAGGTCCAAAAAGCTATCTTCTCCATGCGATCGAACTAGGACACGAGACTTGTTCCATTGCTTTCGAAATAGTGGTATAACATTATGAACGCCTGGCGGCATGACTCAATTGGGATCCAAACTTTACAGCTTGATATTTTGAAAATTTAACTAATTTATTTTCATTGATTGGACTAGGCAGTCACTTTCTTTCAATCAGCCACCCTATTTTCTGAGACAAGCCACCCTAGTGCCTATCTACTTCTTGGAAAAGCTTCCCTCTTATTCCCGTTTAAATAACATAGCACGCAACAATAAAGAAAAGAAAAAAAATGAAAGGAAGACGAAAACTTTGAAAAATTATTTCTCGATCTAGACTCAATTAAAAATCATCAAACTTGCTTTAAAATTCCTATTTTTTCATGAGCTTCGACCTGGCATGCATATTGATGGGTGCGACATCATTTTCTAGTGATCGAAAGTTAAGTCTTGAGTGAGCCATGAAATAGGATTCCATTTTATATGAGATTGGCTCAACAATTTGCGAAGCGAACCATGGATTTGGAATCAGAGGCACGTTTTTCACTTAGGCTCGAAAAATTGGAAGTATCGGCGACAATTATGGTCGCGTGAACAATAGCAGGTCATGGGGAGAGGGGCTGAGTCACGATTGCCATGACTGCTACGGGGTTGTCGTCGAGGTTTGGAATACGTAGAGAGTTCGATGCTTGATGTGTTGGTGGTCTCAAAACAACGAACGTGGGAGCATGGCGCGTATGCACGTGTACGTGCACGGGGGAAAGAGGCGTTTCTAGATTTTTGAATGAGGGAGGAGAAAGCAGTTTGGGCCGGTTTTTCATTTTGGGCTGGGTAATGAATTTTATTTAAATTAAGTTATATAAATGGTTTAAAAAATTCAAATTTTTAGAAATATCATATCTCGTTCGTTTTAGGTCCAATCGAGACGCGGTTAGTTGCATTGCGTTCGTATCGACGAATATGACGCATAGGAATTGGATTGACTTAATTTGGAGCTTTTGAAATTTTCAGTTAAATTCGAATGCGTTCGAATTTAGTCGAAACCAGAACGCGGAAGCGATAACAAGAAATAAAAGGTGAGTGTTTTATAACGCTCACAACGTACTAGAATATTTTTATGCTAGGTAAATTCGAAATTATGATGTGATATAAATTTATTGATCATTGTTTGATAAATTTAATTGTCATTCGAATTAACTGTTAAAAATTAAAATTGGCGGTTAAATTTGAAATTTGAATTTAATTGCCAGTAAAATATCCGATATTGATAACTATGGAATTGTTGTGAATTATTGGCTGATTTGGATGTTGATTGTGATGGATGCTATTGATTGATGTTTTGGATGATTTGGATGTTTATTTATTTTGATATATCCTGTTATCATTCTGTATATTATTTACAGTATATAACACTGGAAATTGAATTATTTCGAATAAATTAAGAAATAGGTTGAAATGATATATACCTATGAAATTTATTTTGGATTGAAATGATATATATCCATCCCTGAAATTAAATGAAATAACTAATCAGTGGCCATAGGATTGAAAATTATATATGAACATCGGATTGGTTAAATTAAATGATTTTAAAACTTTTAATTTGAAATTTATTTAAATGATTTTATTTTAAGAAAATGAATATCGAATTTATGGAAATCGAACTATTTCGAAATTGAGCTCGGAATTGAATTATATTTGAGTATTTGGATTTCAAATTGGCTATTGAAAGTAAATTGATTTAAGTGTTTTGAATCGATGTTTTGAAAATCGAACTCGAAATTGATAAAAATCGAAATGGTTCAAAATTTGAAATTGAAATTATTTTGGAATTGTAATTGAAATTAATTTCAAATTGGAATTGAAATTACTTTGAAATTGACATCGAAATCAATTTGGAATTGAAGTAAAATTCGACTTGAAATCAGAACTGAATTGATAAAATAGAAATGGAAATTTAAAAGTGATTTGAATTGAAAAATTTGGAAATTGAATCAGTTTGACTTTGAAACTATTTTCAAATAAATTATTCTAATATAAACTATTTAAATCTATCTTTTTAAATTTTCAAATTATTTTTGATTTTCCAAACGATTTTGCTATATAAACCATTTTAATACTTAAACTATTTTACATCAAACTATTGTAACCATTAAACTATTTTTAACTATTTTCAACATTTAAACTATTTTTAACTATTTTAATTATTTAAACTATTTTAAAACTATTCAAACTATTTTCAAAAATTCAAACTGGTCAAGGGGTGAAATGTTTATAATTAAATCTTGGATTTAAGTGCGAATTGGGTTAAAATGAAGTTATAACCTAAATTGAAATTCGAAATGATTTTGGAAGCGAAATCGAAATATTAAGGCGAAAATGATTTTGAAATGAAATGGTATATTTTGAGTAAATATGATGATTTTAAAATGAATTTGATTTTGAAACGAATATGATATTTTGATATCAAGTATGAATTGTTTTCGAAATGTAAATGTACCAACCGGTGTGTAAAACGATGTTTGGTTGTTAAAGAGACCGTGCCTGATATGGGCATACTCTCTGTCGATACCGGAACCATTTTAACTACTATGTACGTGGAGTGATGATCCAGAACGAAGTGGTTGAATTTGGCGCACGTTTGCTGGATTTGAAGAAAAAGAACGATGATGGATTAGCCTGGCACTTGTGCCAATTTGAAATGACTAAAACAGGAGCCGTACCGGCCAAGCGGGTTAGCTACCCCGAGCGGACACACTTCTTCATATTACCATCATTTACATTGTGAATGATTGGTGCGCACCCTCGGATTTTGGGAGAATTGGACATGGTGGGCAATCATGGCTATGATGCGTTACCACCAACCGGGAAGGGTAAACTGGTAGTATCCTACCTTGGACATTGCCTTACGTGCCTTGTCATACTTTTATCCCTATACGAAACCCCTACGATTTTGGTTTATTGTTGTCGTATCACAGCGCACCCTATCCACCAACGGTTTACTGGTGTTTTATATGCAAATTGTACGATAATGCTTAAAAACGCGTTAAGGGGGATTAATGTAAAGCCTTAACACTAAGAAAAATATTTATTTTATTAATTAGACATTACATATATAGCATATTCTACTACATATAAATATTTCGACGGATCTTTAAGAGATGGAAAATCCCATAACTTCTCTTGAGTTATTGCACGCACGTTATACACTGGATAGGAGATGTGAAATCTCGTAAACATCTCTGACGCAATTACACTCATGTTATATGCAATATTGATTTGACTTACATTATGATATTTTACTCCCGACTTGAGTGTTTTGTCTGTTCATTATGCTTGGATCAGCCCTAAGTTTTTAGCTTATCGAAGATTATTCTCTGAAGGACGAAGACGAAGATTTGGTATATTATTACTAATATTATTCCCAGCATCATGTTGTTCTGCTTCGACTTGTCCATTCTTACCTCCAGCCTTCTCTAGTCGTTTCTTCAAAATGGACTTGATGACTTTGTTGATAGCTTCGACTTGTCCATTCGCTTGAGGGTGAGCTACCGCCAAGAATCTCTTCTAGATGCGATACTGTTAGCATAAATTCTTAAACTCGGTACTATCAAATTGGGTTCAATTGTTAGTTAAAATTGCTTGTTGGATGCCAAATCGACAGATGATGTTGCGCACAACAAAGTTGATTACTTTCTTCGTCGTGATAGTAGCAAGGGGTACAACTTCCGCCTATTTAGTAAAGTAGTCAACCGCAATGATGGCGTACTTCGCACCACCCTTGGCTAGAGGCATGGACCCCATAATATCAATACTCCATGTGGCAAACGACCATGGACTGACCATTTGAGTAATCTCTGTTGGTGGGGCTCTCGGAATTCTGGCATGTTTCTGACACCTATCACATCTCTTAGCATAATCCGATACATCTCGGTTTACATTTGGCCAGTAATACTTGTACCTCAGTATCTTATTTGCAAGGGCTTGCCCCTTAGTGTGGTCGCCACACTCTTCTTCATGCACTTCCTGCAACACTCGCTTGATTTCATCACGGGCGATACACCGGAGTAAAGGAATAGAAAATTTCTTTTGTACAAGACTCCATCTTGGATAACAAACCGTGAAGCCTTTCGGAGAACCCGTTTTTCTCACTCCTACGCTCGGGTAACGTTCCATGTACAAGATAGTTTCTGATTAGAGTCATCCATGAATCCCTCTCAGGTGTTGCCTCATGAACCTAGTCTGGCTCTACTTGATCAATACTTGGAGCAGTAAGTGTCTCCATGGGGACAAGTCCCATCTGCTTTGCTTGCCAGTGCTGGCCAGTTTTGCTAAAGAATCGGCCTTCTGATTTTTCTCTCAGGATATACAGCGAATAGTATAATAGTCAAACCGGTTTAACACTTCTTGGACCCGCATAAGGTAGGAGGCCAATCTTTGGTCTCTGGCTTAATACTCTCCTCGAACCTGGCACACCACCAGTTGTGAATTGCAATAAATTTCCACGGCGACGACTCCTAAATCCGTGGCAAGCCTCAGTCCAGTGAGTAAGGCTTCGTACACTGCTTCGTTGTTAGTTGCACGAAAGTCGAATTTCAAAGCATAGCATACAAATCTCCCCTCTGGGGTTTCGAGCACCACTCCAGCGCCTAAGCACAGGTCGTTTGATGCCCCGTCGGTGTATAGCTTCCATATATAGTTAGGAGGTTCACTGGTTTTTTGGCATGTCCTCTGGTATGGTGAACTCAGCTATGAAATCCGCCAGAACTTGTCCTTGAATATCTCGCCTTGGGGAATAAGTGATATCAAATTGACTCAGCTCGATGTTCCACTTGAGAAACCTACCAAACGTCTCAGGTCGCGTTAGGATCTGTCATAACGGCTGGTCGGTGTAAACAGTGATCGGATGAGCTTGGAAGTATGGGTGGAGCTTTCTCGAGGCTACAACAAGACAATAAGCTAGCTTATCTATCTTTAGATAGTTTCTTTCTGCCCCGATCAATCTTTTGCTGATATAATAGACTGGTCGTTGGATCTGATCCTCATCTCGAACTAGCATAGTGCTGATTGCATTTGCTGAGACTGCTAGATAGACATAAAGCTTCTCATGATCAACCGGCTTCGACAAGATGGTAGGTTTTGCCAGATGTTGTACTAGTGCCTAGAATGCACCCTCACACTCCTCTGTCAACTCAAAATTCTGTTTCCCTTTTCTAACCAGATCGATGAAGGGAATGCACTTGTCCTGGATCTGGAAATGAATCTGCTTAAGGCTGCCACCTTCCCATTAAGACTTTGTACCTGCTTGATGGTTCTAGGAGTTTCGAGATTCCGAATCGCCCAGATTTTTCTGGGGTTAACTTCAATCCCTCTAGCATTGACAATAAACCCAAGAAACTTGCCAAATGCAACTCTGAAATGACAATTCAGTGGATTGAGCTTCATTCTGTACTGTTAGAATATGTTGAACATCGTCTCTAAATCACCGATATGGTTGTTGGATAGTCGCGACTTCACGATCATGTCGTCTACATACACCTCCATAGTCTTCCTGATCTAGTTTGCAAACATTCAATTTATGGGCCTCTGATAAGGTTCTGCATCATTTTTGAGTCCAAACGGCATCACCTTGTAACAATAAAGCCCCCGATCAGTGATAGAGCTAGTGTGCTCCTGGTCAGGAAGGTGCATCAGGATTTGATTGTAGCCGGAGTACGCATCCATGAAAGATAAGAGCTCATGTCCCGCTGTTGAATCCACCAGTTGATCGATTCTAGGAAGTGGGAAACTATCTTTGGGGCAGGCTTTGTTCAGATCTGAATAGTCTACACATGTCTGCCATTTTCCATTCGACTTTCTGACAAGGACTGGATTCGATACCCACTCTGGGTATAAAGCATCACGAATAAACCCATTACCCTTGAGTATATCCACTTCTTCCTTCAGGGCGGCAGATCTCTCTGGATTCATACCGTGCCTTTTTTGTTTCACTGGGACGTGCCGCGGGTCGATATTTAATGCATGGCTTGTGATATTCGGTGAGTTCCCACACATGTCTGAATGAGTCCAGGCAAACACATCAAGGTTTGCCTAGAGAAAATCAACCAGTTCCTGTCTCGTTTGGGGGCTGAGCTGAGATCCGATCTTTACCACTCTGGGATCATCATCTTCGTTGACCGGGATATCAATTGTCAACTCTGCCAGGGAAGCCTAAAATTCTTTGACTTCCCTTTCATCATCGTTGTCTCTAGGATTAAGATCTTTAGGAAACTGGTCATGGCGCCCAAGCCTCGGCCCAGGCATTAGTTGTCAATCCTCCATAAAGCGGACATTGGGAGATTCCTCCATGCCCTTACCTTTCTCCTTTCACTGTGCATCCCACAGTTCCCCGACATAACAGGCGCGTCTAGCCGCCTGATCACCGTGTACCACCCCGACTCCATTATCAGTGAGGAACTTCAGAGTCAAACACTAAGGGGCAATCACTACTCTGAAGTCTACAAGTGTCGGTCGGCTCAGAAAAGCATTGTAAGGAGAATGAATATCCAACACAACAAACTGTAGCATCCGAACTCTCCAACGATCACCAACACCCAACTCAACAGGTAACTCCACCATTCCAGCTGGTATGGTTGCACTTCCATTGAAATCATGTATACATGACTGGCACGGTTTCAGATCCTTTGCTTCCATCAGCATTTGATCGTAAGCACGCTTGAAAAGTATGTTCATAGAACATCCACTATCAACTAAGAACCTCTTCATCCAAGCTGGACCTATTTGGGTAGAAATAACCAACGGATCAATAGTGGGGGCCTCGTCTCTATCGGCATCACGGTTTTGGAAAACGGTGTCATCTATCATCGTCTTTTGCTGCTTTGCCAGGGCCCCTTCGTCGGTACCACTACAACATTCGAAGTCCATATACCTAATCGAACTAGCATATGATTCTATTTCCTTCCAGCTCCGATCAATCGGATGAGGACCACCACTCACAGTACTAATTACCAACCTCCCGCCAGTACGTGCGGGTTCTTCAGGCTTAGCTTGGCCTTGGCCCTGATTGGGATTAGATGGGCCTGCTCTGCCATCCTGCGAAGCCCGAACAAATTGCTCTAACTTTCTCTCTCTAATCAACTTTTCAATAATATCCTACAAATTACGGCATTCATTAGTGTTATGGCTGTAACAATCATGGAACCTGTAGGACTTCCTGGTCTGAATCTGCTTTTCCGATGATGGTTTCGGAGCTGGCTCCATGTACTGCCCTGTATTGCAGGTCTGAAGATAAACATTTTCTAGTGACATGTCCAAAGGAGTATATCGATCGAACATAGGAGCTCTGGGTCTCCCACGATGAGGGTCTCTTTTCTTTTCTTGACCTCCATCACCATTCTACTGGCTTTGCTTATTCTGAATATTTAACTGTACTTTACCGGAGCTCTCCCCGGTCTGCTTCACTACAATATTACTCTGGATACCTTCACTACTAGGCCCCGTGATGTCCTGCTTCCTAAACTGTCTAGCGTCTTCTATCCTCAAAAACTGGGCTGCCTTTCCATAGAAATGGTCCAACGAAGTGGGGGGTCCCAGCCAACCAATCACCGAATTCGGAATCAGGATCGATCCCTTTAGTCAATGCCATTAGAATAGAGTTGTCGTTGGGATTGCTGACTTCGACAAAAGCAGAGTGGAACCTTTCCAGATAATGCCTTAGAGTCTCTCTTGGAGCTTGAGTAACACTGGACAAGGTGTTTACATCCTTAGGTCTGGCATCATGCATACGAAACTGCTCAACAAACTTAGTAGCTAACTGGTCAAAACATTAAATAGATCTTGGCGGTAGACGGGTGAACCACATAGTCACAATGCCTCCCAAGGAGATAGGGCAGCTTCTACACTTAACCGCATCGTCAGCTAGAGTGGCATTCATAAGCCATTCATATTTTAGAATATATTGGTTGGGATCCGAATTACCTTCATACACCGGCAAGGTTGGCATCTTGAATCGACGGGGCGGTTCCGCATGTAAGATATCATTAGTGAACGGGGTGTGACTTCTAAAAATCGCCTAGTTATCATTAGTGAGGCCTTGGTATTTTCTTATCATCTGGCGTATTATAGTTGGAATATCAGGCATCTGGGGATTCGGGGCCAAGGCATGGCCGGGTTCCATGTCACGAGGACGGTCCAATCGCTGTCTACGGTCCGTTCCATGCCTCCTTGGCTCCTGGGCTTCATGGAAGTGAGGATCCTGAGCATGAATCCGGCGGCGAGGGGCTGCATCAGGCTAGTTCTAGACCTCGGGATCTAGATCTATAGGAGCAGCTGCATTATCATGAGTTGTGCTGTGAGGAAGTGTCCCTCCTCGGAGGAGGGTGCAACTTGATGCCTTGTAGAAGGACCCATCTCGGCCTGTCCAAGATTTGCAGCATGCGGGTGCCCGGAGGCTTCCATATAATTCTCATCTAATCGGTGTCGCATAGATCTGTGATAGGATTCAGATGACATCAAGCTTTCAGACAAGGAATAAGAGATATGCTCTCTTCTAGATCTCCCTCGTCTTTCTTCATTCAACTAGTTCTGTATTGGCACGGATCTATTGAGTGAGCTCTTGGCGGCTTTGAGTGAGCTCATGCATGAGGGTCTGGAATTCCTCTCTAGTTACTGGACTAAGTAGATCTGGAGCTCCAGCTGATGTTTGGCCTGTAGTAGCCAGCTGCATAGGACTTTGCCTATCCCTTCCTTCTGGATTAGCAGCATTAGAAGCAGTTCTGGTATTGCGCACTATATTGGATGTAATTCTTCTTAGATCTGGAACAATCTGAATAAGATAGAAGGAACCACTGGAAGATGGATCTGGATCTCCTCCTAAGATTTTAGCAATCCAACGACGGTAGGGGATCCATAGAATCAGAGAAAAAGTAGAGTATTCTTAGTGAAAGCACCAAAGTGTTTGTACCAAAAATGGGCACAGCACTCGTCGGATGTAATTGAAGAGATTAGAATGAAGAAGTAAAATGGAAAATGAGGCTAATCTAACAATCACACCAAGAAAATATGCAGTAACAGAAAGAAAACAAGAATTTATAGTGGTTCGACATTATAGCCTACGCCCACCGTGAAGGATTTGATGTTTATTGCTGATTATAAACTGAATTACAATAGTACAATGGCTAATACTCGAATTACAATGGAGTTCAATCCAAGCAGCAGCATAAAAGTCCTCTTTTAGTTACAACTATGATGCTAGTTATAAGCGTGAAGCTGGAATATCTGCCTTGAATCTCGAAATACCCTTTCTTATTCCTAGGAGGGCCCACACAATCGATTTGGAGTCGTTTGGGATTGATCCTTGATCGATCCACATAGCCTTCGTATCGATCGGAAATGGCTCCAATTGGGCTGCGATCGATCATGGACGTTCCTGAGATGATATGCAACCTTCTGTGAAAATTTCATTACATTTGGATGTGTGGTTGTGGAGTTATTGATCGATCAAAGTTGAAAATATAGAGTGGCTGACGCCTCCCTATCGATACCTTTCATATCGATCCCTTCATGTCGATGATGTGGCATGCGCGCTTTGTGGAGATCCATATTTTGTGCATAGGGACCGCTTCCTTTGGGTTGACCGCTCCTCTCGTATCCAATAGATGCATTGCTTTCCGTATCGATGTTTTGCCCCCATCTTCGTATCGATCATCGGCTTTACTCTTCGCATCGATCAAGCAATTGATCGATGCAAAATGTTCAGCTGCTGACCAAGTGAAGTGCGATCGATCTGGAGAGTGCTGAAGTCCATCGATATAGGTTGAACCTTATGGATACGAACGATGGATGCCGAGTGATGGAGTTATGTTCACTTCATATCGCTGCTGATGGATGTGAAATGATGGATACGAAAGGGGCATGTTTCACGTGTGTGACACCCCACCTCTATACTCACACTAGCCAAGGACACTACGGGGTAATGCCGTCAACTAGCATGAAGAATAAGGCTGTTGAGGAGCGACCATCTGTGTAATTGCTTTGTGCGAGTATCGATATGTCAGATAGTATGACTTGCATTTCGTTTCAAGAGGAAATCCGACATATCAAATGCAAACTCAAAGCTACCACATAGTGGCTATGTGGACTTCGGAAACAAATATAGAAATAAGCATAACACAAATCAGTCACATATATTCATATCACAAAGGCGGAATCAGATATTAATATATCACATAAAAGTGTACATCAAAATAGTGGTCATATAAGATCCACTACATCACAAAAGAATAGGTACAAGTGCTAGACAAAAGAATATGTATACATCAAGGAGTCTCTATCTCGAATGTATAATAACAAAAAACTACTAATCTAAAGTAGTTAGCCAAAAATCAGATGATGAACCCTCATAAGAAGTTAAGCAGAAGCACCTGAAATATCTCGGTCTGACCCGAGTATTATTTAAGAAGAAAATAATAAACGGATCAGTCTAGCTATAAATATCATATAGAATGAGATAGGATAAGAGATATGACAAAAACTTATGATAACAAAAATGCCATATTGTGATAAGTTTACATAAGGTAACAACAAAAATCATACAATATCTCAAATATTCTCAAACACCAAAAAGAATGTCATATTCTTTAAATTATTCACCAAAACACAAATATTGATAGGGCTTATCAATGCATATCACCAAAATTGGTGAAACACAAATTCCAAAAATCAACAACCAGAAATCCAGAAATCACAAAAAGGGGGAGGCCTATCACTAACGGGAGCATGAGAACTCACCAACACGTGCATCACAAACGGAACGCTATTCCATGGTCGCTAACCATCAATTTTGAGCCGAAGCTCCACAAACGGCCCGAAGACCATGGGTCGCTACCCCACCAATTTTGAGTTGAAACTCCACAAACGGGGTTTAACCCCCACACAAACAAAGAGACGTCGCACATCGCTAGTCTAAATTACAAAATGATCATCATCGATCAATAAAAAGTGTGAATCTCACTAAGCTAGTAAATATAAGAGTTTAGCTTCATGTCCCATAACCACTGGCTTAACTTAAATATTTACGAACAAATTGTAGATTTCCACTCGAAAATTATCACAAGAGTTCAATCGAACAAGTCCAAGAATTAACCGACGAAGTAAACGCAAGCGTTTCATACCACTTGTTTTTCTAAGCCGTTTAATTAGATTTCTCATACGAATGAAGTAAAGGTTTGTATATACTAATAGATTGGAGAACGGTTTTAAAAGTGAGCTTTATATTTTAAATAGAGTTGGAATAATCTTTGTGAAAGAGTTTGAATATTTACTACTAGTATAGAAACCTTTGTATTTTAAAGTGACAAATCACAAAAATGATTGTAAAAACAATCAGTCACCAAAGAATCACATTCGAAGATATGAATCAAAACCATAGAAATCGATATCAAATCCATCAAATGGATATTCCCAAAAATCCAAAGAAAGAAGTCATCAAAGTCGATAAATGATAACAACAAATTGGATCATCAAGAATCGATTAAAAATCGGAAACCTACACAAAACTGCCTAAAATAGGCAAAAAGCACATTTCCCAGATTCAGTCGACTAGACTATATGGTGAGTCGACTGATAAATGCCTAGAAACTCTAGGGTTTCAGGTTCAGCCGACTAACTATACAGTTCAGTCGACTGATACAGGGACAGGAACTTTCTGGTCCCAGTTTCAGTCGATTGAACTGTATAGTCAGTCGATTGATTTGATACCCAGAAACATTCTGTTTCCAAGTTCAGTCGACTGACTATACAGTTCAGTCGAGTGAACTGTAATTTGCAGTAAAATCAGTCTAGCCCTAAGAAGGGAAAAAATCCTAAACCTGAAATGATCGAACGAGCAATGGAGACTAGGGATTTATGCCAAGCGACAACCCAGCCTTATAGGCTTTTCGATACACCCAACAACATGTTCTAACATCAAAGATATGATTTTTAAAGATTTGACTTCAAAACACCAAAAATTGGAATATTCATCAAACCAATTCAATTCAAAGGCAAATTGACAAGGAATAGATGTTAGGAATTACTACCTAACAACTATCAAAGATATAGACATAGATGTGAGTTCAAAAACTCACCTTTTAAACCAAAAACAACAAATGAGAAGCTCTAGAACAAGCAAAGATTGATTTCTCTTCAACAACACTTCTAGAATCTTCAATCTATTATCAAAGGTGAATTTTTTCCTAAGTTAAGTTATAGGAATTTCTAAAAATTGAAGAGGGATTGAGATGGAGAAGATGAAGAGGATGCTTACCTAAGCTTCTCTTGGATTTTGGACTTGAATTTGAGTTTCATAATCAAAGCTAGGGTTTAGGAATTTTAATTTCCTCTTCTTTCCCCCATTTTTACTTTAGCTTGAGAGTGTTAGGAAATGAGGAGTGGAATGAATGAAGAGGAGTGGAGTTGGGTTATTTGTTAGGTTGGTGGGCTGAAACCCAAACCCAAAGCCCTAAATGAAAATATCAAAATTTTACACAACTCCAAACATATCGATGTTTATACTCAAAAAGGTCACAAACGCCATTTTGGACTCAATGTGGTCTCGAGTCCTAATTCGACTGCTTGCAAAAAGTGACATTTCGGACTTAAATCCGACTAACGATGCTATATTTAAATAAAACAATTAAATATACAATCGTAAAATATGTGGGTTGTTACAGACTCCCCTCCTTAAAGAAATTGCGTCCTCGCAATACTTAAGAAAAAGAAATAAAATGTAACAACCATATAAAGGCATAACAACACAAAAAGAAGAAATTTTGAAATAAAAAGTTCACCTTAAGGAGCACGAGAGAGTAAGTCTGGATGTGTTCGCTCGATGAATTCTCTGGATTCCCAAGAGCAATCCTTAAGATTTGTGGACCATTGAACTTTCACAAGAGGTCTTTATTTCGAAGGCGTTTAACCTCCATAGCAATGATACGAATAGGATGTTGCTCATAAGTCAAATTAGGCGAAACTTCAACTTCTTCAATAACATCAGGCTCAAGAATAGAATCGGAATCTCGAAGGCCTTTCCGTAATTGAGAGACGTGGAATAGGTCATGAATAACAGAAAATCGAGCCGGTAATAAAAGGCGATAAGCCACGGAACCAATGCGTTCGGTGATGGGAAATGGGCCAATATATCGAGGTGCTAATTTTCCCGATCGACTGAAAATGCACAACACCCTTCATAGGTGAAACACGAATAAACACAAAATCTCCCACAGAAAATTCTAATTTCCTTCTTCGATTATCGGCATAGGATTTTTGCCTACTTTGAGCTTCTTTCATCCTATGACGAATAAGGTCAATCTTTTCTATGGCATTATGAATAAAATCCGGACCTAAAACTGGCTTCTCACCGGCTTCAAGCCAACACGAAGGAGATCGGCATGGTCTCCCATAGAGTGCCTTAAAAATTGCCATACCAATACTAGATTGGAAGCTATTATTATAAGAAAACTCAGCAAGAGAAATATGATCTTCCCAACTTCCACCAAAATCAAGAACACATGCACGAAGGAGATCTTCAAGAGTTTGATTCACACGCTCGGTTTGTCCAACGGACTGAGGATGATAAGCGGTGCTAATATTAAGCTTTGTTCCCAAAGCTTTTTAAAGACCTTTCCAAAATCCACTAGTAAACAATGGATCACGATCGCTAACAATAGAAGTAGAAACTCCAAGCAATTTAACAATTTCTTTAACATAGAGTTTGGCCAAAAGAGGTACGGTCCGATTGGACCGAACGGGAATAAAATGCGCGGATTTTGTAAGTCTATCAACTATCACCCACAGGCTATCATGACTCGAACAAGAACGGGGAAGACCGTCAATAAAGTCCATGGAAATTTGATTCCACTTCCAAACTGGAATGTCCAAAGGTTACAACAACCCACCGGGCCTTTGTGCTCGGCCTTTATGAGTTGGCAAGTTATGCAACGCTTAATAAAGTTAGCAATATCGGATTTCATTCCATCCCAATAATAAAGTCGCTTCATATCCACGTACATTTTACTACTACCGGGATGAATGGTAAATTTATAACGATGAGAATCTTCTAAAATATCTTTACGAAGATCACAAATATTTGGCATGATAAGTCTACCAAATTTTCGAATACCACCACGAGCATCAATATCAAAGTCTTTCAAACCTTCAATATCAATTTTATCCCTACAACTTTGGCTAAGAAGAGCCAATTCGGGATCTTGCTTTTGAGCTTCAAGGATGCGGTCCAAAAGAGAAGGATGAGCCTCAAAGCTACATAATACAAGAGATGAACATGAATTGGATTCACAATCTCGAATCTCACAAGTGGACAAAGTCTCGAGATCATTCCATTCGGATATCATCGTAGAAACAACCGCTTGTTGCTTATGACTAAGGGCATCGGCAACTCAATTTCCCTTTTCGGAAGTATAAAGAATATCAAGACCATAAGATGCAAGGAACTCGAGCCAACGTTGTTGATGCAAATTAAGTTCCTTTTGAGAAAATAAATACTTCAAAGATTTATGATCGGTGTAGAGAAAAATTTTCTCTCCCAAAAGGTAATAACGCCAAATTCTAAGGTCGAAAACAATGGCCACGAGCTCTAAATCATGAGTGGCATATCTAGTCTCGGCAGGCTTTAATTTTTCTAGAAGCATAAGCGATAACACGTTCCCTTTGCATGAGAACGGCACCCAAACCAACACGACTAGCATCGTTATAAACAATAAAGTCTTGGTTCCCATCGGGAATCACAAGAACAGGGGCATCGGAAAGGAGTTCTTTTAATTTCTGAAATGAAGTTTCACATTTGTCTGACCAAATGTATTTAACTCCCTTCTTTGTCAAACTCGTAAGAGGCACGGAAATTTTAGAGAAGTCTTTTATGAAACGACGGTAATAACCCGCCAATCCGAGAAAACTACGAATTTCCATCACACTCTCCAGTCTCTTCCAATTTTGAATCGCATCAATCTTTGAAGGATCCACGGAAATTCCAGATTCAGAAATGATATTTCCCAAAAATTTCACACGGGATTGCCAAAAGTGGCACTTAGAAAATTTTACTTTCAATTGGTTGTTCCTAAGAGTTTCCAACACAATCCGAAGATGTTTTTCATGCTCTTCCTCGGTTTTAGAATAAACAAGAATATCATCGATAAAGATGAGAACAAATCGATCGAGGAAGTCTTTGAAAACTCGATTCATAAGGTCAACGAAATAAGCTGGAGCATTCGTTAAACCAAATGGCATAACAAGCCAATCATAAGATTCATGACGAGTATGGAACGATGTCAAAGGAATACTATCCTCTGCAATGCAAAGCTGATGAAAACCGGTTGCTAAGTCTAACTGTGAAAAGACTCTAACACCACTAAGTTGATCGAATAGATCATCAATCCGAGGTAAGGGATATTTATTATTGATGGTGAGATCATTAAGCTTGCGGTAGTCAACGCAAAGCCTAAGTGTACCATCAGATTTCTTCACAAATATAGCAGAAGCTCCTCAAGGAGAGGAACTAGATTGAATAAACTGTTTTGCTTCCAATTCGAATAATTGTTTACGCATCTCCTCATTTTCCTTATTGGACATAGATAAGGAGGACGAGTAATAGGTAGAGCTCCAGGGATTAGATTAATTCTGAACTCTATTGCTCGCTTAGGTGGTAATCCTAAAACGGGCTCAAATATATCGGGAAATTCACGAACAACGTGAATGAGGGAAATACCATCTTCCTCATCATCATTATCATCATCATGTGGATTTATAGAATATAAGGATGCCACCAAATTGGAGTCTGAATCTTTAAGAACAATAGAAATCTGCTTAACAGATTGAGGATGTCGAAGAAATATAGTCCGCTCAGGACATAGGATATGGGCTTTATAACGATTAAGCCAATGCATTCCCAAAATCATTCTGAAACCAAGGTAACGCATAACATGCAAATCGGCTCGGAAAGAATAATCACATAAAATAATCTCAACATCTTTACAAAGTAAACTGAGCGTTGCGGATCCACCAACCGGATTCGCAATCCTCAATGAAGTCATCAAGCCAATAACATTCAAAGACAAAGCATCAACAAGTTCTTTTGATATAAAAGAGTGAGATGCACCCATATCAAAAAGAACTCGAATAGGAAGATCACAAAATTTAATAATGCCTCAAGGATAGAATGAGAAATACCTTGACCAAGAGAAGTGTTACTAGGGGCTTGCACCACATTTAGCTTTCCCTCTTTCTTGCTTTGAAGTTTGGGACACAAAGATATAGTATGACCCGAACTCTTGCAATAGCGGCAAGTAAGGGGCTTCAGACACTTGTTTGCATAATGGTCCTTAGAACCACAATTGTAACATTCTCCACGACTAGAGGTAGGAGTCTTTGCTACCGAAGTTGCTTGCTTCCCTTTCTTGTTGGGATAAGGCTTGAACTTAATAGGCCTCTTCTTATTGATGTTTTGTTTGGCACCCACAACTTCAACAACACTTTCTTTATCAGCCTCTTCTAGTCGAAGAGCGATATCAATAAGCTGATCAAAAGAAACTTCTAGTTTCAGAAGTAATGGCTTTTTGAGGTTCTTATTCAACCCATAGACAAATCTCTGATTTTTTTTCAATGGGGTATTAATATACTCGACCCCATATTTAGAGAGAGATTCGAAAGATGTGACGTAATCCGTCACAGAAGATTCACCTTGAACAAGGTCAATAAAGCGTCGAGCTAAAGGTAAATTTTCAGCTTCCGGCACAAATTTCAACTCGAACCTTTCTCGGAATTGCTCCCAAGTAAGATCCGCTTCAATAATTTCCGAGATCAGAAGTTCATACCAATCTAATGCTCTCTCCTGGAGCATGCTAGAAGCCACTTGGACTCGATGTAGATCAATAAGATTCATGCGGGAAAAGATGTGATCTCATGTTCTAAGCCAAGCTTGGACTTCTATAATGCTTTCGGAACCCTTGAAAGGCCTTCCACCCAAGTTGGTGTAATCACTGTACAAGCGTGCAAACCCAGATTTAGGATGAGTAGGCTCTGGAATGGGTCCGATAGCTTGAGAATTCTTCACAAGATCTAAAAGTTGTTGAGCAAACATGAATACTCCATCCTGAGGAGTGGCACTAGATTGACCGGCGCTGGGACGGCCTGGTCTAACCATTTCTCTTCTTTAAGAAAAAAAAAGAAAGAAGAGGAAAAAAGGTTATTCTCAGAATGAATATCAACCAAACTTGATTGATAAAACAAGGCATCATAAAAGAAAATAGGATAAAACGGTACGAAGACTCGAACTAAATCCTATAGCACGATTTCTAAGAAAGACTTAGGAAAATGATCCTTGCTAGATTATTCTACATTGTTCCGAAGTTTGGCTCTGATACCAAGCTGCGACGCCCCACCTCTATACTCACACTAGCCAAGGACACTACGGGGTAATGTCGTCGACTAGCGCGAAGAATAAGGTTGTTGAGGAGCGACCATCTGTGTAATTGCTTTGTGCGAGTACCGATATGTCAGATAGTATGACTTGCATTTCGTTTCAAGAGGAAATCCGACATATCAAATACAAACTCAAAGCTACCACATGGTGGCTATGTGGACTTCGGAAACAAATATAGAAATAAGCATAACACAAATCAATCACGGATATTCATATCAAAAAGGCGGAATCAGATATGAATATACCACATAAAAATGTACATCAAAATAGTGGTCATATACACTACAACAAAAATACCCTATTACAATGCCCTTTTAACAACGGGCATTGGCTGCCCGTTGTAATAGAAGGCTATTACAACGGTCTATTCAGGCCCGTTGTAATAGATGCCCTATACAACGCCCCTTTTACAACGGGCGATGATAGCCCGTTGTAATAGAAGGCTATTACAACGGGCCATTCAGGCCCGTTGTAATAGATGCCCTATACAACGCCCTTTTTACAACGAGCGATGATAGCCCGTTGTAATAGAATACTATTACAATGGTCCTTTCAAGTACGTTGTAATACATGTCAATTTTATAACATTCACAAAATGCCCGTTGTAATAGACGACAATTTTACAACGGTCACAAAATATTTAATGTTAAATAATTGCTATTACTATTAATATTTAATAATTAATTTAATAATTAGTAATTAACTATTAGTAATAAATATAAATATTTAATAATTACTATTGGTATTTAATACTTAATTTAATAATTAATAATTAATAATATTACATAATTAATTATAAAATTAATATTTCATGTTTAAAAATTGATAATTAATAATAATATTTAATGATTAGGAAGTAATATTTATTATTTAGTATTAAAATTTTAATAATTGTATCTAATATTTAAAGGAAATTGAAATTTATAAAAAATTAGAAAATATTTATAGAACTTAAAGACAAAATTTTAAAATTTTCTGTAAAAGTTTAAAAATATTCAAAATATTTGAAGACAAAGTTTATTGCAAAATGTATTGCAACTTTGTATTGCAACAAAGTATACAATTTTCTTTTAGTCTCCAAACCAAATTTTTTGGCTCCAACTATGAAATTTTGGCTCTAAACAAATTTTATTTTCATCCCTCCTAAATTTTAACTAATATTCGTTTTTTTAATTTATTACCGATCCTTTCCTCCTCCCAAACCCTAATTCCCAAATCCCTAAAACTCCTATGCTGGTCCTCCTAATCTCTCCCTCCTCCCTCTCTCACCTCCACCAGATCTACTCCAAAACCCTAGTCATCTGTTCAACGCTAATTTTTTACAAATCATTACTGCAGAATAAAGTTTTCATACAAGATTCTGATCGATTTACTATCCACCGACAGTCCAAATCACCAACCGATGACAGCCTATCAATAGCAAGTTATATTGTAGTTGTTGATTTTTTTTCCACAAAAAGGGAGGTGAGTAAGAAGACACAATAAAGCATTGATAGAAGAGTGAAGCACAGGACATCGTCTCTCTCTTTCTCCCTCTGAGTATTTCCTCTCTATCTCCGCAAGAAAATAAATAAATGGTCGTTTAGCGATTTAATCAAGATAGAGAAGAGATCTACAATCTATTCTAGCTCGATCATGGATTCCAAAGCCGGAATGGTTGCTGGTTCTCACAACAGAAACGAATTAGTATTGATCCAACATCATGGAGAAAATGGGGTATGATTGTCTTTAGTCGTTTATTTCTTAAACATTTAAATATTGGATCTTATAGGCTAGATCTGTAGCTTTGGACTTAAATTTGACTTGGGTATTCGCTAATTTGTATTTGAGTGATGCGAGTTTGATTAGTTTAGTTTGTGGATTGGAGTTGACTTAGAAATCAGTGATTTTTCAATCGAATTTGGAAGCTTATATTCAAGAATGGATTATATTCCAGCTGGAAATAGGAACTTGTATTGGTAATTGTTGAAATCGGGGACAAATGTATACAGATAATCACACAAACTTTTGCAAGTTCATTGAAAAATTGGAAGTGAACATTTAATGCATCCGTTGAAAGATTATAATTGCATTTTGCTTTCTCATGGATCTATTTGTTATAGCAATACACTTGCACCCTATATTAGATTTAGTATTTTTTGCTGAGCTTATCTCTAATGTAATAGAACATTCATGAGCTTTTAAAACATATCATCAATTGTAATGCACATATTTTTATTTTCTCGTTTTATGCCGTAGATCAGTGAACATGTATTTCACGGTAATATTCTTTTGTTTATGCATATACATTATTGATTGAATTTTATTTATATATCTATTTTTTGCAGTCAAAACCTCTTAAAAATATGAATGGCCAACTGTGCCAAATATGCGGTGACACTGTAGGAAACACTTCAACTGGAGAAGTATTTGTTGCTTGTAATGAGTGCGCATTTCTAGTTTGTCGCTTGTGTTATGAGTATGAGCGAAAAGATGGTAATCAGTCATGTCCTCAAGACTAGGTACAAAAGACAGAAAGGTATGTTATATTTGAAGATAGAAAATCGTTTAGAGTATAATATCCTAACAAACACTAACGCCAACAGTGTGGTTGAAGAGCATTCAGAACTACAGCTTCGCCAATCAAGTGTCTATTGTTGTCGTCATCCCATGATAAAGATAATGATGTGAGTCTTTTCTTCTTTTCCAAATTTGCACATTCTACTTCTGCTATTTTAGCAACATTGCCCAGATGTTTAATATGTAATCTGCCTTGAAGATTTAGGGTCCCTAACTCTCCTATAGTGCTTCCATTTCTACCTACAATGAATATGGGTAGTGTTTGCAAAAACTTGAGTTGCCCAATTGCAGGTGGCATTTTATAAAGGGATCCACATCCCTCGATATCAAGATGTCCGAGGCTGTGCATTTTCCAAGTATCATTAGGTAGTTCTGTAAGTTTTGAGCAGTTTCTCAATATTAGAGATTGTAGATTTGATAGGCGAGAGATGCTGCTGGGTAAGTTTTCAATAGTAAGATTTAGTCATACTAGATGTGATCTGCTTGAATATATATTAACGCATAAGCGAATTTTAAATCATTGAATCATGTATTTTTTGTTACCCAGATTCACAAAGAGCCTGAACATGCAAAAGGTGAGGTAAGAAAACTTAAGTCTTTTGTCGATTATTTCTTGTCTGTGGAGCATTTTCTGCAATAGTGCTATTAGATTAGATTGTATTCTGTTTCTCTATGTTTGAGTATTGAATCATATGTTTTTGTAAATTTTGTAGCTTGTTCTTTTATGCTCTTTGGAGAGATTATATTTCAGAAAGTGCATTTAGGTTTTTTTATTGTAGTACGAAATGAGAGATTATAACTAGTTGTTCTAGTGCTCCTTTTTTAAAAAAAAAACAAAAAAACACCTACACATTTTCGTTTGTTTGCTTATTTTTGCTGAGTGGCTAATTATGCTTTTATTAGTGTTGTTTAGTTTCAACCTATTTTATTTTTTTCCCTGTACCTACTATTTTCCATATTAGATGCAACAATTAGGATGATTTTTTTAGCTTTCCCTCTCTCCTCATTGTAATCACTTCACATCTGGAAATATAAAGTGTGAATATTCAGGTAGTTTACCTTAATAAGTTATCACATGCAAGTTATGCTCTATGATGTATTTATGTAGGATGCAAGTGGCGGTGGAGATCCTGAACTTCTTGACGACTCCAATTTTCACAAAGAGATATTTAAAGAGCTTAAAGAATCACATTCCGAATACTTCAGTAATTTGTGAAAATATATTCTTGTTTTCCATGATTGTTTAACAGAAATTTACAACTAAATTTGTACTTAGAACATGATATTTTTAGCGGACTGTTATGTGTTAATGCTTTTATGTATTTGGCATGTAAACTTATCTAACTTTTTAGAGTGTTAGAATTCTATAACTCTAGCTTTTAGTCTTTTCGTATGTCATTTTAATTATTTTACAACAATATTTAGTATTAGTATGGATGTATTGCATGGATGCTGTTGTAATTTTTTTTTTAATTTGCATTTATTTTGCAACGGGTTTTGGCCGTTGTATTATAGTCTATTACAACGGTCATAACCCGTTGTAAAAAGGTATACTGCAATGGTTTTTACAACGTGTTTTGCCCGTTGTAAAATATGGTGGATCTATTACAACGAGGCCTATTACAACGGGCACATGCCCGTTGTGAAAACCATATTACAACGGACATTCCCCGTTGTAAAAGGACTGTTTTGTTGTAGTGTATAAGATCCACTACATCACAAAAGAATAGGTACAAGTGCTAGACAAAAGAATATGTATTCATCAAGGAGTCTCTATCTCGAATGTGTAATAACAAAAAAACTACTAATCTAAAGTAGTTAGCCAAAAATCAGATGATGAACCCTGATAAGAAGTCAAGCAGAAGCACTTGAAATACCTAGGTCTGACCCGAGTATTATTTAAGAAGAAAATAATAAACAGATCAGTCTAGCTATAAATATCATATAGAATGAGATAGGATAAGAGATATGACAAAAACTTATGATAACAAAAATGCCATATTGTGATAAGTTTACATAAGGTAACAACAAAAATCATACAATATCTCAAATATTCTCAAACACCAAAAAGAATGTCATATTCTTTAAATTATTCACCAAAACAAAAATATTGATAGAGCTTATCAATGCATATCATCAAAATTGGTGAAACACAAATTCCAGAAATCAACAACCAGAAATCCAGAAATCACAAAAAGGGGGAGGCCTATCACTAACGGGAGCAAGAGAACTCACCAACACGTGCATCACAAACGGAACGCTATTCCATGGTCTCTAACCATCAATTTTGAGCCAAAGCTCCACAAACGGCCCGAAGACCACGGGTCGCTACCCCACCAATTTTGAGTTGAAACTCCACAAACAGGGTTTAACCCCCACACAAACAAAGAGACATCGCACATCGCTAGTCTAAATTACAAAATGATCATCATCGATCAATAAAAAGTGTGAATCTCACTAAGCTAGTAAATATAAGAGTTTAGTTTCATGTTCCATAACCACTAGCTTAACTTAAATATTTACAAACAAATTGTAGATTTCCACTCGAAAATTGTCACAAGAGTTCAATCGACCAAGTCCAAGAATTAACCGACGAAGTAAACGCAAGCATTTCATACCACTTGTTTTGCTAAGCCGTTTAATTAGATTTCTCATACGAATGAGGTAAATGTTTGTATATACTAAT
This sequence comes from Allium fistulosum, assembly GCA_030737815.1. Taxonomy (NCBI): domain Eukaryota; kingdom Viridiplantae; phylum Streptophyta; class Magnoliopsida; order Asparagales; family Amaryllidaceae; genus Allium; species Allium fistulosum. Next base: position 96,252,611 of record CM060906.1, on the reverse strand, counting down.
AGATTTGAAAACGGTTTTAAAAGCGAGCTTTATATTTTAAATAGAGTTGAAATCATCTTTGTGAAAGAGTTTGAATATTTACTACTAGTATAGAAACCTTTGTATTTTAAAGTGACAAATCACAAAAATGATTGTAAAAACAATCAATCACCAAAGATTCACATTCGAAGACGTGAATCAAAACCATAGAAATCGATATCAAATCCATCAAATGGATATTCCCAAAAATCCAAAGAAAGAAGTCATCAAAGTCGATAAATGATAACAACGAATCAGATCATCAAGAATCGATTAAAAATCGAAAACCTACACAAAATTGCCTAAAATAGGCAAAAAGCACATTTCCCAGATTCAGTCGACTGGACTGTATGGTCAGTCGACTAATACATGCCTAGAACTCTCGGGTTTCAGGTTCAGTCGACTGACTATACTGTTCAGTCAACTGATATAGGACTAGGAACTTTCTGTTCCCAGTTTCAGTCGACTGAACTATATAGTCAGTCGACTGATCTGATACCCAGAAACATTCTGTTTCCAAGTTTAGTCGACTGACTATATAGTCCAGTCGACTGAACTGTAATTTGAAGTAAAATCAGTCTAGTCCCACGAAGGGCAAAAATCCTAAACCGGAAGTGATCGGACAAGCAATGGAGACTAGGGATTTATGCCAAGCGACAACCCAGCCTTATAGGCTCTTCGATACACCCCATCAACAAGTTCAAACCTGTGCAGTTAATGCCCCACTTTATCCCAGCTATAACTCCGATATATCTTATAGCGGATACCTACCGCTACGAATTTTTTCATATATCCCCAACATATAGCCTTTCCGCTTTAATCCCCGCTATTTCCGCTATATCCTGTTATTTCCGCTATATTTTGCTATTTCCGCTATATCTTCTATAAAAAATTGGATTGAAAAATGATATTTATACGTTGTAAAAATTATGAAATTAATTAATTTCATTGAATTTTTGATATATGTTTAGAAATGATAATACTCTAATATTCTACTAAATTAAATTAAGTTATATAACAGTTTTACATTCATTTACAATACATTTGCATATGTTTTTATTTAAAATTATTTTTGTATTAATTATAATTCAATTGAATGTTAATTTTTCACATAATTACTATCTATATATTTGTAAAAAAAACAAGTATGGGATTATATGCTATTTTAGAGTAATCCGATATATCCCGCTATATCTTCGCTACATCCCCACTATGACTTTTTGCACCTCTACCGCATTGAATCCACCGAGCGCTTTAACTGCACAGGTTCAAACATTAAAGACATGATTTTTAAAGATTTGACTTCAAAACACCAAAAATTGGAATATTCATCAAACCAATTCAATTCAAAGACAAATGGACAAGAAATAGATGTTAGGAATTACTACCTAACAACTATCAAAGATATAGACATAGTTGTGAGTTCAAAAATTCACCTTTTAAACCCAAAACAACAAATGAGAAGCTCTAGAACAAGCAAAGGTTGATTTCTCTTCAACAACACCTCTAGAATCTTCAATCTATTATCAAAGGTGAAGTTTTTCCTAAGTTAGGTTATAGCAATTTCTGAAAATTGAAGAGGGATTGAGATGGAGAAGACGAAGATGATGCTTACCTAAGCTTCTCTTGGATTTTGGACTTGAATTTGAGTTTCCTAATCAAAGCTAGGGTTTAGGAATTTTAATTTCCTCTTCTTTCCCCCATTTTTACTTTAGCTTGAGAGTGTTAGGAAATGAGGAGTGGGATGAATGAAGAGGAGTGGAGTTGGGTTATTTGTTAGGTTGGTGGGCTGAAACCCAAACCCAAATCCCTAAATGAAAATATCAAAATTTTACTCAACTCCAAACATATCGATGTTTATACTCAAAAAGGTTGCAAACGTCATTTTGGACTCAATGGAAGTGGTCTTGAGTCCTAATTCGACTATTTGCCAAAAGTGACATTTCGGACTTAAATCCGACTAACGATGCTATATTTAAATAAAACATTTAAATATACAATCGTAAAATATGCGGGTTGTTACAACGTGGATCTTGATCATTCCATAACTTGAGCATACGAACTCTGATTGACCTAATATTTGGAATGTTGCCTTGCATAGCTCTGCTTGTCATATCACGCTAATTGTGGCTCAATCCGGACTCGGACCAAGTTTGCCTGTATCAATCGTGAATTTGCAGATAACCGATTTTCGAAGAGGACTGTCTTCAGTCTCTAGTCAAGTTGTTGGTATCACGGCCTTGCCAAAAGGCGGGATAACACATGTGTAGGCTTTAACTAACCAGACTCACTTGAATTCTACATAACCTAACACATATAGGTTCCAAACAACCTATCAAACATTATTACCTTCACCACAACATTTTTTTCCGGTCTCTACCATATCCCAAACCTTATTTAGTGTTATATATGTTTTATTACTTTGTTAAACTCTTAGTGGCTTTACATATGAAGTTTGAAATAATTTAGCATTAGTTATTTCTTCATATTCGAAATCTGTACCATTGCATTTTCTCATAAAATAATGGATAGCACAAACTGCAATGAGAAATTGTGCTTGTTTAGCGAAACTATATGTAGGGATATTCCGTAAAACGTTGATTTTTCTCTCAAATACCGAATGTTCATTTAATAACCAACAAACTTGAGTGGTAGTGGTTGATGATTTCATTGTGTGATGTGAGAACATTCCGGGTCTTATTGAAACTCTGGAGAGTGATGTCGTTCATTGTGATAAGGTGGTAAATAACCATTTTAAGCTTGTATCCTGAATCTACTGTGTAATACGACGCCTTAAGCCAGGGAGCGGATGTGGAAGGCTTTCAAATTCGTCAAACATATGAATTGATAGTCTAATATCATGGGTAGGGCCTTCCAAACCAAAAGGCATAAAACTAAATGTCAAACCAAAAATTAATAGCATTTAGAATACTATGAGTTGAAAACTTCTCACTTATAAATATCGCTAGTTTTTTTTTTGAAAACTTGGTAGGAATATGTGTTATGTCTATAGCTCCAATGGTATTTTGAAAGAAAGGCTACAAAAGTATATATGACATACATAATTTCATCAGGAACATCGTTAAAATTTGTCGGTGTACTAATATTTAAGGCCACAAGTACAAAACACTATGTAAGACCTTACATAGTGTTTTGTACTATGAACACCAACTTAAGGCGTCGTATGCTTGATTAAATTTTTTACCGACTAATCTATGTGACGTACCATGACTTACCATATATAGAAACACTCCTACCATTTTACGTATTTCTATACTTTTAGATTGGGAACTTGGTCATATCTATTAATTTGTACGTTGTAAAGATGTCAGAAACCATATTGGATGTGGTTTGAAATTGTGTGTTGTAAGAGGGATATTGGAATGAGCACGAAGAACGAGAAGTTAAAATATTGGTACATGAAAGAAAATTTACTGCGTATAATATAAATATTTTGGAGCGCTAAGTATGCATTTACTGCGTATAATATAAACTTCTAATTTACTAATTAAACAATAAATAAATATATTAAATTATACTAAAAATACACATATTTAAACTATAATCTTGAACAAAAACCGGACGGATAATTTTCGAACGCGGATGTCTTCGTATCCGCATCTGCATTCGTTTTTCCGAATATCGAATATTTATCTGTTTTTCGGTTACGGACGTGGAGAGATTTCAGATTTTTCGGATATCCATCGACACTCCCAAACATGCTCAAGATTTGTTTTTGAGTATAAGAATCGTAAGAAAGCATAAATTAACCAAGTAAGGTCATTTTTCTAGTTTTTATATAATCTCATGTATATTTTCCCTTGTCACCAAGTAGGGATTAATAATTGTTTTAACAAGGTGGCATTTTATTAAATAAAAAAAACAAAGAAAAGGAAAAATAAACATGAACATGCAATTCTTAAAACAAGAATGAATATTATTAATTTTCTATAAAAACATTCGACCTCATTTTGAAACAGTCTATACATTTGGAAAGCATTCGAATTATTTTCGAAGATCTTATATTCCTTTTAAAGTTTGTGAATCTTTAGAAACTTTTTGATTTTTTCCAAAAAAAGAAAAGAAGTTTTTACTATTTATTTAATTTTTCACTGTGCCTTTTGTATTGTTTCAACCTGAGACCGTTTTGACTTCTTCTTTTCTTTTCATATTTTTACTATTTTTTTTTAATATTTTGGATTTTCCATGAAAGATATTGATTTTTTTTTAAAAAGGACATCTGCACTTTTCCGTTAATATTTGTTCTTCATTTGAAACACTGAATATCTTTAGGATGTAATTCTAACCTTAAAAGTGACAATTTAGTTTTAAAGATTTTTTTTCCTTTTCTTTTTTGTTATTTTCTTTTCCTGAACTTTTCATTTAGTGTTTTTAGCACTTTCGTAAAACAAGTTAAAACCAAGTATAAACTGACATTCCACATTTAACACAGTCAGAGAAGAACTCATGTTTATTTTTAAACAAAGGCGAAGTTGAGATGATTAGTTAGGATTGTGAATAGATATTCAAAAAATCTTAATCCGTCTGCATCCGTATTCGAAAAGTGAATGATTATTCGATATTCAGAAAAATGGATATAGATACGGATAGGAAGGCATTTACATTTGAAAATTATCCATTTGCTTTTTGTCAATATTATAGTTTTTTTATATATATTTTAACACACAATGAAAGATATGTATTTAATGGTTTATTAAGTTAATAGTTTATATTAACTATTAATAGTGCATGATAACTGATCAAAACTATTTATTATATCCATATTTGTTGATTTTGCAGACTTTTCTGATCTATGAGTGTGAATAAAGATTTATGTTAAACTAAATGTTTATGTTTTTTGATTTATCGTTCGTTAGCGGATATGATAATTATTTGATATTCATCCACGTCAATGGTGGATACATGGTATTCGATAATGATTTCAAACGCGAAGACAGATATCACAATCTGCATCATGTATTTGTTGACAAATATATGGTTAATCTTATCCGTGGAAAGAAAGCGTGGCAAAATTTGAAAGGATTTCAATTTATTGAAAGATGGAACAACAGCACGTACATGTCGAGCTATTTAAAAATTCGGTCCCATACATTAGACAGGGAATCAAGCGGTAAATGATCGAACAAAGAGATTTCCTAGAGTTCCCAGCCCACCAGGTTGATTGAAGATCATTAGCAGATCTGGAAATCCCTCGAACACCAACTAGGTTTTCGAAGTAATTCCAGCAAGATCTGGCTGAGAAACTGTCGAAGAACAAATGGTTCAAGGATTCTGTTTCCCCGTTGCCACAGCAACTGTAACGGGAAACTAAGGGGATGCTTAACCTTTTGAGATTCTCGTCTAGTGGCAGCCCATCATGAAGGATACGCCACATTAGCAGAGAGACCTTGGGGAGAGTACGAGAATCCCAAATGAAGGAAAACAAAGGACGGATGGGGCATGGAATTCTAACCGATGTCCAAGCTCTCAGAATGGAAAATGAAGCGCCATCCCAACTCGTAAGTCCGCCATGAGAATCAGAGAAAGATTTCACTGACTGCATGTGCTTCCAGGTCTCACTTGCATAGGATGGGGAACCCGAAAAATTAGAACCCGCCAGCCTTTGGTACTTTGCGTGAAGGAAAGACGCCCATAAAGAGTCGTTAGCACCAAACATATACCACAACTTACAGGCAAAAGCAGCACAAAGATCCTTAGGATTACGAAGCCCCAAGCCACCCTCGCTTTTGGGACGACAAATCGTGTCCCACGAAACCCAATGGTGGCGACGGGCGTCGTCCCTGTTGCCCTAGAAAAAAGATGAGACCAAAGACCGATATGACCAGAAGAAAGAGGAGGTAGGGGTCATAGCCGCAAAGACATGAGTTCCCATTGAATCTAAAACAGACTTAATGAGAACCAACCTGCTGGCCTGGGAAAGGAGAGCCGCATTCCAACGAATGATCTTACCCCTCACCTTGTCAGTCAATGGATCGAAGAAAGCGTTAAGCTTCCTACCTCGGTACAGAACAATTCCTAGGTAAGGTAAAGGAAGGGAAGCTTCCTTGAACCCCGAGAAGGTCTCAATCCAGGAAGATCGAGAGGAGGAACAGTCCTCCGCACGGACGAAGCAACTTTTGGAAGGGTTAACGAGCTGACCCGAGGACCTCTCGTATAGATGGATGAAACTAAGGAGCCGCTGGATAGAGGAGCGACTGCCATTTGATAAAATGATAATGTCATCAGCAAATGATAAGGAAGAGATAAGGGGATAACCCCTTGGGATCCCAAAGCGCTGGATTTGACCGTAAATAGTTAAGGTCTGAAGACCGCGAATGAAAGCTTCCGCCACGATCACAAAAAGCGAGGGCGAAAGCGGGTCTCCTTGACGCAAACCCCTCCCCGCCCTGAAATACCCATTAGTGGAACGATTAATGAGCACAGAGAACCAGCAGTTGGATATTAGCCTCCATACCAAGTCAATGAGGGTTTCCGAAAATCCGAAAGTCCTCAAGACCTTGATGACGAAAAACCAGGACATACGATCGTAGGCCTTAGCCATGTCCAGTTTGAAGACAACATTAGAGCCCCTAACTTTCCTATCAAGCTGGGAGATCAGCTCCTGGGCCAAAAGGACGTTATCAGAAATTAAGCGCCCTTTAACAAATCCCGCTTGAGAAGGAGAGATAATACGCTCAAGGAAAGGGGCCAAACGGCTAGCCAGAATCTTGGAAATAACTTTATTCGAAAAGTTGCAAAGGCTAATGGGTCGAAAATCCCCACAGGACCGCGGGTTTTCGCACTTAGGGATGAGAAACAGGTTAGTGGAGGTCCAGCTAGAAGGGAGAAACCTCCCGGAGAAAAAAGACTGAATAGCAAGACAAAAATTAGCCTGAATAATAGGCCACGAACACCGATAAAAGGTACCGTTGAAGCCATCAAGGCCACTGGCACTATCCTTACTCAGGGTAAAGACACAAGCACAGATTTCCTCAGGAGATGGGGGATCCGCTAGGAGGTCACTTTCCGGAGAATGTACCAACCTAGGAATGAAGGCTAACAGAGCAGGATCGGTTACCGCAACCGACGGAGATCCTAGAAAGGATTGGAAGTGTCTCAATATGGTATCTTTGACTTCCTCATGCGAGGAGGCCGTAGTTTGATCAGGACGCAAAATCTCACGAATAGTGAGAAAGTTATTCTTCTTGCGAATATAAGAGTGGAAGAATTTGGAGTTCGCATCACCGTCGACCACCCACTTGACCCTAGCCTTTTGACGAAGGTAGTCATTCTCGATACGAAGTTCCGAGGAGAAGTTGGATTGAGCTAAAGCCCACGCCTCCTTGTTAGACGCGGTCGGAACCTCATCTAACAAAGATTCGGCTACGATAAGAGATTCTTCGGCCAAACGGACACGATCGAAGATGTTCTTGAAAACATCAGCGTTCCATACCTTAAGACAGTTCTTGAGATGCTTAAGCTTTCGACTGAAAACAGCACAGGGAGAGGCAACAATGGGAACGCTCCACGAGTTAGTGAAAGTGTACGTGTAGTACTAAGGATCGTGTAATATGGTATATAAGTGCGGAAACTGATAATAGCAGTAAAATAAAAATTAAAGTAAGCACACCAGGAATTTTTATACTGGTTCGAACTTCCCGTTCTACGTCCAGTCCCAGAATACCCTCTGGATTTAAACTAAACCCCTCACTTAACCCGGAGGAATAGGTATACGACACCTGAGCAGCCGAACAGGAATTTTTCCGCCTCAACAGCCGAAGAGGACTTTAACTTAATACAAATAGTTTGTTGACGAATGTGTTCTGAATAACACTGATTGTCTTTTAATAGTACAACTTTCCTATAATCAAATCCTCAAGAGTATATATGTGTGTGAAGATTTAGAAGGAAGATAATCACGTAGAATCAAAGTATATGAATTAATTCAAGGATTCTAGTGATATTGAATGAGAATGAATGCTTTTATTTGCAGAAATAAATAGAGAATAGAATTCAGAATTTATAAACAAGAATCGGTGATTGTAAAAGTGAATTGAACATGTTTATATAGTTATAGAATAGTTGCAATCTTTCATGAAGAGTTTCAATCAAAAGTTGTGTCCGAATCTCTTGAAATAAAGGACATTCCTCTTCATGAACAATTGCACCTCTTCAGAAAACTAGCCATTAGGTTCTGGTCGGTTGATCGAGAAACCTGGGTCGGTCAGCTGAGTTTATAAATATGAATAAAAACGGTGCATATCTGTTCACTGGACACAGAGTCGGTCGGCCGAATTTTCTGGTCGGTCGGCCGACCTGCTGTTATTTGCACAGTGATATTTATTTTGTATAAATCAATTTTGTGTGAATGTGTGACTACTTGAGGAATGATTTTAACAATATTCTAAGACTCAATAAAATAAAATAATCATACTAAAAACTGGATTATAGTCTTGTCTCCTTTGTAGTGTGTGATATGTGGTTTATTCTCCTTTTGTCGCTTTCGAATTCTCGTCGTATGATATCTTAAGCTTGTGTCATGAATCAAAACTTCATGAATCAACATTCTCCACCTTTTTGATTGATGACAATACTTATATGACAAAGTAATATTCACATATATATTATAATTCTCCCCCTGAATATATGGCGACTTCTCTGCAAAAATTCGTTAGCTTTCATACATTTCTCCCCCTTTGTTATCGACAAAAAGGAATACTTATTGGATGTAATATGTTAAAGTAATGCGAATCATTGAAATTTAAATATTACATACTCAAACCAAAATAGGAATAATTAAGGATGTTTGCTTAGTACACAACAACAATTAAAAAAAATATTGTTCTCATAAAGAAAATTCTTGAAATTAAATTGTAAAACACTACAATTACTCCTCATCATCATCAGAATCCCAAAATTCTGGACGAGTATTTTCATCCAGAGGAGCCGGTTCCTTACCCTGTCTTTGAGTGGGAGGTGCGTGAGTTGTCGATGTGCTGGAACTTGTGTTATCTGAAGTAGACCAAGAAAAATTTGGCCCTGGTCTTTTTCCGGGAGCAACAAAAGAAGCACCGGCTTCGGAAGTGCATGATAAGGCATCCCATAAATTTACGAAGAAGCCTTTTATTTTCTTGAAACGCCCATCAATTTTTCGCAGTCGAGTATCCAAAGCTAGTTGATTTCGAGCCAAAATATCAATGGTCGCCTCTGTACTAGTTCTGGGAGTTGGTCGTTGAATTGAGGTTTGGCGAGTTATACGTTCCGTAGTATGTGTAGATGGTTGAGGTGTAGAATAGCTACGACGTAGTTGTTCTCTCGGAGTATCACGCCATTGGTGAAAAGTTGTAATTTTGGATGGTGCATCGGGTAACTTCATTAGTTTTATGGTTCGTGAGTCAAAAGTACGAACTTTGGATGTTTCGGATTCCGGAGCATGGGTGACAAAGCTAGTAATCAACCTCATTATGTATTCTCCATAATAAATATGGAGCATCTTTCCTTGGCTGAAAGAGAGAAATCCATCCATAAGAAGTTGTGCCCAATTTACTCGAATATTTCCGCACATAGCATACAATGCTTTGAAGTATTCGGGATATACTAAGCGGTATGATCCCCCTCTTGGAACTATAGACTTCATCATGAATCGATGAAAGAGTCGGGCTTTAGGTCGAAGGGATGAAGTTTGCCTTAAATCAGTAGCGTCATCTTCAAAAAATAGATGGCTTAGACGGTCACGAGTTTATATATTACAATCTACATCGTGTAACGAAATTCCACCCGGTCGAGCTTGTAAAATGTGGTTAATTCGATCTATTGAGAGAAAAAATGAAGTACCACAAACTGATGTCCAAACACAATTATCAGTGTTTCTTGGTGGATCAACAAGATTTAGGTTTGCTAGAAATAACTTGACCATAATATGATTGATTTTCAAGTTATTTTTCCTATGGTCAGGGAATGTATCAAGACCACTCTCAATAGCGGCATTTTCAATACCGTAGGAAACAAAGTCAGGATAACTTACAAACGAATCATCAAAGATTTTGGCATCTTGAAGTTGTATCAATCTTTGAAGAGCTATATCATTAACTAGCCATGAAGCAATTTGTGTATCCATTAGAGTAGATGAAGATGAGCCACCGGTTGTCCTTGATTTCTTCTTGGGAGCCATTTGTTTTTGGAAGAAAAGAAAAAATTTGAGAGATTTTTAATGGGGGCTAGGTTAAAATCTGTATTTGGGAAAGTAAAAAGTGAAGAGGTAAGTGAAAAAAGGTGAAAGGATGGGGTATAAATTTGAAGTAAAGAATAGGCAGAATATACGTTCGGTCGACCGAAAGGACTGGGTCGGCTGACCGAACTGGCATTCTGAAAGTTGCTGAAACTCTCGGGAAGGGTTCGGCTGACCGACTCAGGGTATTCAGTCGACCGACCTAGTAGAAATGTGTTTTTGAAATTCTCGGGATAGGTTCGGCTGACCGACTCAGGCTTTCCGGTCGACCGAGCCAGGTAAAAAAGCATATTTTTGTTGTTTTTCAACCAAAAAATTATAGAAATATAAATTATATTATTACATCATTTATATTTATACATCTTATTGAAAACAACAACATATATATATATATATATAAAGTTATAGCCATGGTTCATCAAAATCTACGTTCCTATGAGTTTGGGGACGGAACATTTTCTATTGGTGACCATCTTGGAGCTATTGGAGTTTGAACAGGGTCTGAAGGTGATGGAGATCTGTAAGAAGGTTCAGCAACATCATCCTTCTTAGATGAGCAAATTTTCATGGCAATCTTTTCAAGAAAACTTAAACGTCTTGCCGTGACTTTCGTTCGTAGTAGAGTTCCCGTTGCATATTCATTTGCTGTTGTTGGTAGTGATGTATTTCATCAATTTTTTGTTTGGTTGATGGAGATACTACCATTGTATTCTTCACTTTTTTCTTATCGGGTGTATAGCCTGTATGGGATTCTTCCAATGGTTTCCATCCGTGTCGAGGATCTTTATCCGGAGAAGAGAAGTTAAGAATACGTCTAGGCATAGGAAAAGTAGGATAGGGGCCATTTTCAGGAATTTGATCGGAAACATCATCGTCTGGAGAAGTGTATGATAGGTGAGAGTTTTCAGAATTGTAGTAGTCGTTGTTTGAAGACATTTTTAAAAAAATATTTTAAAAGCTTTCTTTGTATATATTTTGAAGATAAGTAAAGTATTTATAAGTATCAGTTTGCCTAAAAATTTGTGGATGGAAATATTATTAACTATAATCATAGAATTTTTACTACAAAACTGTTCGTAATTGTATGATATATAAACTTTAGAGCTAAAAATAGTTTGTTCTGAAATCAAAGTTAATGGTACAGATTTTAAATAAAACTGAAACAAGAAACACTCATAGCTCAAGTAGCTATAATACAACATATAACAAGCAAGTCAGAGGTCATGAGTTCGAGTTCCGCTTTGGTCAGAAATAAAATTTTTGTTTTTAAAAAAAAAATTCTTTCATATTTTTATTTATAAATCTTTAAAAGACATTATTCCTAAGTCACGTCTAAGTTTTACAAAATTATTTTCATTTAGTGGTTTAGTAAAAATGTCAGCAATTTGATTTTCAGTATTTATAAATTCTAAATTTATTAATCCTTTTTCCAAATAATCACGAAGAAAGTGATGATGTATATCAATGTGTTTTGTTCGTGAGTGATTAACCGGATTTTTAGAAAGATTTATTGCACTAGTATTATCACAGTAAATTATAGATTTTTCAAGATGACAATTAAAATCCTGTAGTGTTTGTTGCATGTATATGACTTGTGCACATGCCAAAGCAGCAGATATATACTCTGCTTCACATGTCGATAAGGAAACGCAGTTTTGTTTCTTACTAAACCAAGAGACTAAAGAACGTCCAATGAAATGACACGTTCCTCTAGTACTTTTTCGATCCGTCCGACTTCCTCCAAAATCAGCATCGCTATAGGAGACTAATTCGAAAGGACATTCTTTCGGATAAAATAGCCCGAAATCTTTTGTTTTAGTTAGATAACAAATAATACGTTTAACTGTTCGCATATGTGATTCTTTAGGATTTTCTTGAAATCGAGCACATAAACAAACACTCATCATTATATCGGGTCGGCTCGCTGTTAAATATAATAACGAACCAATCATACTTCGGTATAGTTTTTGATCAACACTTTTGCCATCCTTATTTCTATCGAGATGAATCGTCGTACTCATAGGAGTTGGTTTGGCAGCAGTGTTTTCCAGACTGAATCGTTTAATTAAATTATAACAATTTTTCTTGATTAATAAAAATTCCATTTTCAATTTGTTTAATTTGTAATCCTAGAAAATATGACAATTCTCCCATATGAGACATTTCAAATTCATTTGTCATTATCGTTGAAAAATCCTGACATAGTTTTTCATTTGTCGAGCCAAAAATAATATCGTCAACATATATTTGAATTATTAAAATATCTTTCTTAGTTTTCTTAATAAAAAGTGTTTGATCTACCTTACCAATTTCAAAACCAGATTCTAATAAATAGCCTTTAAAACGATCATACCAAGCACGTGGTGCTTGTTTTAAACCATATAATGCCTTTTTGAGTATATAAACATGATCTGGATTTTTTTTCATGATTGAAAAGTGGTGGTTGTTCAACACAAACATTTTCTTTTATATAACCATTTAAAAAAGCACTTTTAACATCCATTTGATAAAGTTTAAAATTATGAAAACACGCGAAAGCCAATAAGATTCGTATTGCTTCAAGTCGGGCGACTGGAGCAAATGTTTCTTCGTAGTCTATTCCCTCTTCTTGATTATATCCTTGTGCAACTAATCTAGCTTTATTTCTAGTTATATTTCCTAGTTCATCTGCTTTGTTTTGAAAACCCATTTAGTACTGATGACCGATTGATCACTTGGTCTAGGAACGAGTTCCCAAACTTCATTTCGTTCGAATTGATTTAATTCTTCTTGCATGGCAAGAATCCAGTAGTCATCAATTGAGGCTTCTTTTATATTCTTAGGTTCTATGTTAGAGAGAAAAGCTACATGACCAACTTGATTTAATTGATGTCTAGTTTTAATGTTCGTATTTACTTCTCCAATTATATTTTGTATAGGATGATCCCGTAAAATTCTAGGTGGAGATTTTATTATATTATTAGTAATGTTTTTATTTTCAATTATTTCATGAATATCAAAATTTTCATTTGAATTACTATTTTCTGTTTGAGTAGTTTCATCATCAAAATCGATAGTAATATTTGGACTTATATTTTTAAAATTTTCATCAAATGAAACATGTAAACTTTCTTCAATAATTTGAGTTCTTTTATTATAAATTCGATAAGCTTTTCTTCATTCCGAATATTCAACGAATATTCCTTCATCGGATTTTGGATCAAATTTGCCTAATTGATCTTTAGTATTTAATATAAAACATTTAGACCCAAAAACTTTAAGATATGAAATGTTTGGTTTTCTTCCATTTAGAAGTTCATATGAAGTATTCTTAGTTAGCGGTCGAATAGAGACACGATTCAATACATAACAAGCAGTAGCTACAGCTTCTGCCCAAAAATGTTTCGATAAAGTGGTTCCATTTAACAAAGTTCTTGCACATTCTTGTAATGTTCTATTTTTCCTTTCTACAACTCCATTTTGTTGTGGTGTTCTAGGAAACGAAAAATTATGATTAATACCTTTCTTGTTACAAAATTGTTCAAAAGCTTCATTTTCAAATTCTCCTCCATGATCACTTCTTATATTTTTAATTTTTAAATTTTTAATATTTTGGATTCTTTTAACAAAAACTTTAAAATTTTCAAAAGTATCGCTTTTATTTTTCAAGAAGAAAATCAAGTATATCTAGAAAAGTCATCTACAATAACGAATACATATCTATTATGATTAATAGACTGAACTTGAGTTGGACCAAAAAGATCCATGTGTAGAAGTTCAAGTGGTTGTTCTGTAGATATTACCTTTTTAGATTTAAAAGAAGATTTTGTTAATTTTCCTAATTTATATGCATCACAAAATATATCAGTTTTGAATTTTATATTGGGTAATCCTTTAACTAATTGATTTTTAGCTAGTTTGTTGATAGTATTAAATTTATGTGACAAAATCTTTTGTGCCAAAGACAAGAATCGTTTTCTTTAGCTACTAAACATAAATTTGAATCATTATTAACATTCATATTTAAGATATAAATGTTTTTATCTCTTTTTCCTTCGAAAATAGTGTTATGATTTTTATCGAAAATATTACATTTATTTTCTGAAAAAGTTATATTAAAACCTTTATCGCATAGTTGACTAATACTTAATAAATTGTGTTTTAAATTTTTAACTAATAAAACATCAGTAATGAGAGGTAAGTTAGAGGTACCGTTGCTACTGACATTGCCTTTGCCGATGATATATCCTTTTGAGTTATCTCCAAAGGTGACTGCTCCTCCATTTGAGTATATGATGTTTGACAACATTTCTTTGTTTCCAGTCATGTGTTTTGAGCAACCGCTATCTAAAATCCATTTTCCTCTCTTCTTATGTGGTACCTGTAAAAAGTTTATAAAAAGTTGGTACCCAATCGTTTTAGGGTCCTAAGAGTTAGATCTTAGGAAGCCAAACCCATACGGGTTCAGAATTCCCTTTATAAACATAGTTCTTGTTATTATGAACAGTTTCCATAAAAATTTTGATATGCTTATTCCTTATCAACATATTATTTGTTTTTGGAATCCATATCTTGATGGTTTTAGTGTTTGAGAAAACTGTTTTCTTGATATCCTTCATAATGTTATTATTAATCCTATTTTTAGCAAAATTATTTTGTTTCTTAAATCCTAGTCCAGATTTATTGTTAGAAGATTGAGAATTTTCAAGAATTCTAGAAAGATTCTCTCTTCCTTTATTGAAATTAGATATATTTTTAGAAACATCATCAAATTTTATTTTAAGACTAGATTTTTCTAACTCTAAATCTTTAATTTTAGAGTTTAAACTATTATTTTCAAAAATTAAAACATCATTTTTGTTTTTCTGAATTTCTAGTTCTTCAGATATTGACGAAATTTGAGAAGATAAATTAGAATTTGATTGTTGAGAAATTTTAAGTTCTTCTTCTAATATTTTCTTTTCATCTTTCAGCATATCTACTTCTAAGACTGTTCTATCTAACTTCTTTTGTAACTCCTTATTTTTCTTTTTAAATTGTTTTGCTAAAATTACTAATTCAGAATTAATCTCAATTAAATCTTCAAAAGTAAGATCACTTACATCGTCTGACGAAGCCATGAAGCACACATTTGCTTGTTCATTATCACTTTCACTCTCTGATGAGGATGATGAATCAGTGTCGTCCCAAGTGACTGAAAAAGCTTTTCGTTTAATTTTGTCCTTCTTGGAATTATTCTTTTTCCGCTCTGGACAATCCTTCTTCATGTGTCCTTTCTTATGACATTCATAACATTCCATTGCCGAAGATGATGGTTTATTGCTATTGGAATTGTTGTTAAAATTATTTTTGTTTCCCTTGAATTTGTTTCTGTTGAATTTCAAAAACTTTTTGAAATTTTTAGCGATCATTGCAATATCTTCATTCTCTGAGTCGGAATCATCTTTTTCTGCTTGGAATGCTACATTTTTCTTTTCTTGTGATCCATTTCTTTTTGCCTGCAAATTTACTTCGTAGGACATTAAATTACCTATCAATTCTTCTGGTTTTAATGTTGATAGATCAGTTGCTTCTTCAATAGCTAGGACTTTTCGTTCCCATTCGTCCGTTAAAGAATTCAAGATTTTTGTAACAACATCAAAATTAGTAAACTTTTGTTCTAATGATAATAAAGCATGATAAATATCCTGAAATCTAGAGTACATGTCATTTATAGATTCATTTGGCCTCATTTTAAAGTTTTCAAATTGATTTTTCAACATAGAAATTTTGCTTAATTTAACTTTATTCGTTCCTTCATGTGACACTTTAAGAGTTCTCCAAATTTCATAACCGGAAGTGCACATCCCAACTCGTAAGTCCGCCATGAGAATTCTAACCGATGTCCAAGCTCTCAGAATGGAAAATGAAGCGCCATCCCAACTCGTAAGTCCGCCATGAGAATCAGAGAAAGACTTCACTGACTGCATGTGCTTCCAGGTCTCACTTGCATAGGATGGGGAACCCGAAAAATTAGAACCCGCCAGCCTTTGGTACTTTGCGTGAAGGAAAGACGCCCATAAAGAGTCGTTAGCACCAAACATATACCACAACTTACAGGCAAAAGCAGCACAAAGATCCTTAGGATTACGAAGCCCCAAGCCACCCTCGCTTTTGGGACGACAAATCGTGTCCCACGAAACCCAATGGTGGCGACGGGCGTCGTCCCTGTTGCCCTAGAAAAAAGACGAGACCAAAGACCGATACGACCAGAAGAAAGAGGAGGTAGGGGTCATAGCCGCAAAGACATGAGTTCCCATTGAATCTAAAACAGACTTAATGAGAACCAACCTGCTGGCCTGGGAAAGGAGAGCCGCATTCCAACGAATGATCTTACCCCTCACCTTGTCAGTCAATGGATCGAAGAAAGCGTTAAGCTTCCTACCTCGGTACAGAACAATTCCCAGGTAAGGTAAAGGAAGGGAAGCTTCCTTGAACCCCGAGAAGGTCTCAATCCAGGAAGATCGAGAGGAGGAACAGTCCTCCGCACGGACGAAGCAACTTTTGGAAGGGTTAACGAGCTGACCCGAGGACCTCTCGTATAGATGGATGAAACTAAGGAGCCGCTGGATAGAGGAGCGACTGCCATTTGATAAAATGACAATGTCATCAGCAAATGATAAGGAAGAGATAAGGGGATAACCCCTTGGGATCCCAAAGCGCTGGATTTGACCGTAAATAGTTAAGGTCTGAAGACCGCGAATGAAAGCTTCCGCCGCGATCACAAAAAGCGAGGGCGAAAGCGGGTCTCCTTGACGCAAACCCCTCCCCGCCCTGAAATACCCATTAGCAGAACGATTAATGAGCACAGAGAACCAGCAGTTGGATATTAGCCTCCATACCAAGTCAATGAAGGTTTCCAAAAATCCGAAAGTCCTCAAGACCTTGATGACGAAAAACCAGGACATACGATCGTAGGCCTTAGCCATGTCCAGTTTGAAGACAACATTAGAGCCCCTAACTTTCCTATCAAGCTGGGAGATCAGCTCCTGGGCCAAAAGGACGTTATCAGAAATTAAGCGCCCTTTAACAAATCCCGCTTGAGAAGGAGAGATAATACGCTCAAGGAAAGGGGCCAAACGGCTAGCCAGAATCTTGGAAATAACTTTATTCGAAAAGTTGCAAAGGCTAATGGGTCGAAAATCCCCACAGGACCGCGGGTTTTCGCACTTAGGGATGAGAAACAGGTTAGTGGAGGTCCAACTAGAGGGGAGAAACCTCCCGGAGAAAAAAGACTGAATAGCAAGACAAAAATTAGCCTGAATAATAGGCCACGAACACCGATAAAAGGTACCGTTGAAGCCATCAGGGCCACTGGCACTATCCTTACTCAGGGTAAAGACACAAGCACAGATTTCCTCAGGAGATGGGGGATCCGCTAGGAGGTCACTTTCCGGAGAATTTACCAACCTAGGAATGAAGGCTAACAGAGCAGGATCGGTTACCGCAACCGACGGAGATCCTAGAAAGGATTGGAAGTGTCTCAATATGGTATCTTTGACTTCCTCATGCGAGGAGGCCGTAGTTTGATCAGGATGCAAAATCTCACGAATAGTGAGAAAGTTATTCTTCTTGCGAATATAAGAGTGGAAGAATTTGGAGTTCGCATCACCGTCGACCACCCACTTGACCCTAGCCTTTTGACGAAGGTAGTCATTCTCGATACGAAGTTTCGAGGAGAAGTTGGATTGAGCTAAAGCCCACGCCTCCTTGTTAGACGCGGTCGGAACCTCATCTAACAAAGATTCGGCTACGATAAGAGATTCTTCGGCCAAACGGACACGATCGAAGATGTTCTTGAAAACATCAGCTTTCCATACCTTAAGACAGTTCTTGAGACGCTTAAGCTTTCGACTGAAAACAGCACAGGGAGAGGCAACAATGGGAACGCTCCACGAGTTAGTGAAAGTGTACGTGTAGTACTAAGGATCGTGTAATATGGTATATAAGTGCGGAAACTGATAATAGCAGTAAAATAAAAATTAAAGTAAGCACACCAGGAATTTTTATACTGGTTCGAACTTCCCGTTCTACGTCAAGTCCCAGAATACCCTCTGGATTTAAACTAAACCCCTCACTTAACCCGGAGGAATAGGTATACGACACCTGAGCAGCCGAACAGGAATTTTTCCGCCTCAACAGCCGAAGAGGACTTTAACTTAATACAAATAGTTTGTTGACGAATGTGTTCTGAATAACACTGATTGTCTTTTAATAGTACAACTTTCCTATAATCAAATCCTCAAGAGTATATATGTGTGTGAAGATTTAGAAGGAAGATAATCACGTAGAATCAAAGTATATGAATTAATTCAAGGATTCTAGTGATATTGAATGAGAATGAATGCTTTTATTTGCAGAAATAAATAGAGAATAGAATTCAGAATTTATAAACAAGAATCGGTGATTGTAAAAGTGAATTGAACATGTTTATATAGTTATAGAATAGTTGTAATCTTTCATGAAGAGTTTCAATCAAAAGTTGTGTCCGAATCTCTTGAAATAAAGGACATTCCTCTTCATGAACAATTGCACATCTTCAGAAAACTAGCCGTTAGGTTCTGGTCGATTGACCGAGAAACCTGGGTCGGTCAGCTGAGTTTATAAATATGAATAAAAATGGTGCATATCTGTTCACTGGACACAGAGTCGGTCGGCCGAATTTTCTGGTCGGTCGGCCGACCTGCTGTTATTTGCACAGTGATATTTATTTTGTATAAATCAATTTTGTGTGAATGTGTGACTACTTGAGGAATGATTTTAACAATATTCTAAGACTCAATAAAATAAAATAATCATACTAAAAACTGGATTGTAGTCTTGTCTCCTTTGTAGTGTGTGATATGTGGTTTATTCTCTTTTTGTCGCTTTCGAATTCTCGTCGTATGATCTCTTAAGCTTGTGTCATGAATCAAAACTTCATGAATCAACAGTTAGCTACCACTTGATGAAATGTATGGTGAGATCTCCACATGCTCTGGAAGCGAAAGGAAGAGGGCCCCGAGAGGGAATAAGGAGAGCATCGAACAATCAGAGGAGAGTGGTCTGAGAAGGTCCGATGAAGATGAGCGATCAAGAAGGAAAAGGGTAAGCGAAACCACTCCTTCGAGCCGAAAACCCGGTCAAGCCTAGATAGGATACGGTTAGGTCCCTTTTGGTTGTTCGACCAGGTGATAGCAGAGCCCACAAAAGGAAGCTCAGAGAGACCAGAGCTGACAATGAACGAGTTGAAATCCGCCATCGCAAGTCGGTTGATGGCGGCTCCTCCCCGTTTCTCTGCCTGGCAAGCAACGATATAAAAATTGCCGCCAACCACAGAGTGAGAAAAACCCAAGGAACCGAGACCTAAAATGTCGGTCCATAGCAATAACCTCTCCGTACGATCGCATTTGGCGTAAACAGCCGAGAAAAGAAAAGGAGAAGTGATAGTATGAGACGAGCAAGCAACCGAGAAGAGCTGAGACGAGTCGAAAACGGAGCGGACCGCAAGGGATTTGGACCATAATATCCAAATCTTACCGGAGACACTGGCATAGCCGCCGCCAAATCCTAAGGATAAAACGGTATTGGTTATGCCCTCCGGGTCTAGGAAAGGTTCCAGGAGAGCAATCAAACCAACCGAGTGTTTCCTGATAATGCGTTTTAGCCTAGCCAAAGACGCATCGTTGCCAATACCGCGAACATTCCAGAAGAGAAAGTTCGTCATGAAGAAAATAACAGAATAGAAAAGAGTAAAAACAAGAGAGAAGGAAAACAAGAGCGGAAACCAAACAAAGAAAAGCGGGAAAAACAGAGCGCGCTCAGACAAGATACAGCGAGTATTGAGTAGAATCAATCTGCTCGGACGCCACTATAGAGCATGTACGGATGGTGCGAGGAGTAGATAAGACTCTACGCGATCTGCGACGATACGAACGGGAAGGAGGAATGGGGGGCTGTGGAGATGTCACATAAGACACCTCACTATCGGTCCCCCTCAAAGCAGACTGTGATGCCTCAAAAATCGCCGGAGAAGAGTTCCTGGATATGCAATCAAGGCGCTCATTAAGAAGCGCAATTTCTGTCTTACTCATCAGAGGGATGGTAATGGACAGAGAGCAAGAAAAAGAGGGGAGGGAACATGCCGGTGAGCAGGTAGAGGAAGACGTGCCCAAGCGATCCGAAAGATCAGAAGAAAAGCGTAAACAGGAGGGTAGACGGACCAGGCGTAAACCAAACAGCCATGAAAGCCAATCTAGAGCGGGACAAGGAAGATCTGATAAAGAGGATAAGAAGGAGGAGGAGCAACCAGAGGCAGAGACCACCGACGCAGCCGACGGTGGAACAAAAAAGGGAGAGGAATGGGAAGGAAAATCGAAGCGGGGTAGACAAAAAGAGATTCTGCCAAGTGTAAGGGAGCAAACAAGTCGCATCCCAAATTGCTGTGGGAACCTTACCAAAGCCAGACTGTCACTAATAAGACAGCCCCGCAATACCGATAAGATTCGCGAGGCGAACCAAGCAGAGGGAACGGCAGAGCGGAACAATGAAAGCTGGCAATAACCCAAGCTGTCCGTATAGTGATCAGAGACGGTCACTATACGACCAGAGATGGGAGATCGCCCAAACCAATCGCTCCAGGCCCGCTGTGCCTTCCGAAGGCACCAAAGGTAACCTGCCAAGACAGGAATACGATAAAGAGACCAAGTCACTGACGACACAGAACAGGCCTCGTAGTGACTCAACACCAAAACCCAACAAGAAGAACCCATCTGATCGCTCCATACTAGCATCCTGGTATGGACACAACCGATGCAGCAGCGGAAAGCCTGCAAAACAAACAGAGGCCATAGACTCTGATGCATGCAGCCAGACAGAAGGACGGGCGAAAAGGGAAAAACAAAACAAAAGTGACCTGACACACTATCAGTCAGGGACAAGACAGTAATGTCAGGGAGCACACACCTAAGTGTGTCAAAGCTCAAGCACACACCACCGACGTCAACGGCCAACAACAAAAAAGAAACAGGCAAACCAAAAAAATCTACGAAAAAAGAAAGAGAAGGAGAGTAGCGCACCTGCCTGCAAAAGGCCTCACAATCCAGAAGTAAAGGAGAAGGAGCCGACGACGTTGGAGCAATGTTCGAGACCTCAAGCACCTTATCTCCTAATACCAAGTCAGAAGACAAAACACCACCAACATCCAAAGACAGAACAGGTTCTTCACCCGATGGCAGGGAAGAGTTCCCAGTCACAACCGAACCAATATCTGACAGATCAATCAGCAGCCGGTCTGGTCGAGGAGATAAAGTGGTCAACTCCTTATCTCCTTGACCGCAGACAAAACTAACGGCACCAATCGACCCAAAGGAGAAATCGACCCCAAACGGACAATCAACTGCATCTGCTCCCAAAACATACAGGCGAGGCGAAAAAGGAGCGGTGAAATCTCCAATTTTCCTTGAATTGAAACCACCATCAGTAAAATAGCCCGAAGGACCACAATCGGGACCAACAGCAAATGAACCAAAGAAAAACTTTGACGGACCCGAAGCCAAAACACCCACCGCATCCCCAAAGATCAGACTTGGCACAAATCGGGTGGTGAAATCCCGATTCACCAAGGAAGAAGATCTGAGCGAACAGCGAAGCGATTCCGCAAAACATGGAGTAAGCTCCATGAATAACCCATCCACAATAAGGAACTTGAAATGAGCCAAAGCAACGAATGCCTCAGACGAGAATACACAAATCTCGACCGAGCGATAGCTCGTAAAACATACCGACAAAGGGGGAGCCACAACATCAAGCAAGGCAGCAGCAATGTCGGCGAACGAGGGATAGGTCCTCACGAAATCTCCACTGAAGGAAAAAAGCCCCAAATCCATAGTAAAAACCCTAATGACAACAGAGAACCAGAGTAACAGAAGCAAGGCGAGAGCACCCAAAGGAACGCGCAGAGAAATCAGAACGAGCAGGAGAAAAGCAAGGGAGGAAGAAAAGCCAAAGAAACGTTGACGAAACAAACAGTCAGGAAGCCATTATTTATTTTTTGACCGTTGAGGAAGGTTTTGGTTTTATTATAATTTCATGATTGCTCAATTGTATTAGGTAGTGATTTTATCATTTTCGACTATATTATATGTACATTTGGAACATTGATATGTACTAGTGGGTGCAAGTTGAACTATTGTGGATCAGCACCGCTAATTGGCTCCACTGACCAATAAACTATTAGTTCACTCCATGGTTTATTATCTATTTTCCTCCTTTATAAAATA
This sequence comes from Allium fistulosum, assembly GCA_030737815.1. Taxonomy (NCBI): domain Eukaryota; kingdom Viridiplantae; phylum Streptophyta; class Magnoliopsida; order Asparagales; family Amaryllidaceae; genus Allium; species Allium fistulosum. The sequence continues at coordinate 96,230,087 of CM060906.1, read as the reverse complement.
AAGTCTCAAATCTATCTATATATATTAAATAATAATAATAATAATAAACTAAAATAATCTCCAGCTGTTTTATTGATTTTCGAAGTTTTCTTTTTTCTTCTCAATCTTCTAATTGATGTTTTAAATAAAAATCTTTATATTTATCAATTTTACACTTACTCCACTAAATTTCTCTCGTCGTTGTGTGATATTGCAGTGCACAACTACAGCTTTGTATATAGTAGAGTACAGTACAACGATGAATGTTTAATGACGACAAATTTGACGAGTCTTACAGTGGTATTAGAAGAGTTTGCAAGAGTGAAGAACAAAATGATGAAGTTAGTGGTTTAAATTTTGGAACGATTATGATTTTTGAAATATATATTTAGTTATTTTCTTCAAAGCAATGCAAAAGATGAAAATGAGAGAGAATTACACGATGAGAAAGTAAGAAAAAACAAAAGAACCGTGGTTCAACTAGGTAAAAATTGACGGCTGAACCGTTGGTTTAAAGGTCCGACCAAGGTTCATGGATAAATGAGGTCAGATTGAGTTCCGAACCGTGGTGGTCCAAGGTTCAGGGTTATTCGAGGTCGGACCGAGACATGATATAGTCATGAAAACACTGGATATGATGATAGCAGCTTTTCGTGAAGTGAATACAAACTTCATGTGGATCTAATTTACATAAAATCATATACCCGATTTTCTTCATATATTAAAATTATTAACATGGATTTTGACATCGAAACTCCCCGATATGATTCGCAGTTATTTTCAAGGGGATTTGTGATCTAACTCCACCTCAAATTCGACCAAACTTATATATATACCACTCCATCTTTATTATTTTTTACGATGTGGGGCTATTCTTTTTTTCAACGTATGTCCATCACCTATACAATGCAAGACACCTCAACATATTTCATCTATCTCCTGTACGTTTTTTATGGTCTTAGGTTAATTAAAACAAAATTAGATTATTTTATATGTGCTTCAATGACATTGCATTTTTCTATTTCTTTTTGAACTGTGCGCTCTAAGAGCATACTCAAGATTTGTATTTAAGTATAAGAATCGTAAGAAAGCATAAATTAACCAAGTAAGGCCATTTTTTTAGTTTTTGCTATAATCTCATGTATATTTTCCCTTGTCACCAAGTAGGGATTAATAATTATTTTAACAAGGTGGCATTTTATTTTGAAAATTAAAAAAAAAACAAAGAAAAGGAAAAATAAACATGAACATGCAATTCTTAAAACAAGAATGAATATTATTAATTTTCTATAAAAACATTCGACCTCATTCAGAAACAGTCTATATATTTGGAAAGTATTTGAATTATTTTTGAGAATCTTATATTCTTTTTAAAGTTTGTGAATCTTTAGAAACTTTTTGAACTTTTCCAAAAAAAGAAAAAAGGGTTTTACTGTTTATTTAATTTTTCACCGTGCTTCTTGTATTGTTTCAACCCAAGACCTTTCTGGCTTCTTCTTTTCTTTCATATTTTTACTACTTTTTAAAATATTTTGGATTTTTCATGAAAGATATTGATTTCTTTTTAAAGACATTTGCACTTTTCCGCTAATATTTAATCTTCATTTGAAACATTGAATATCTTTAGGATGTTCTAATCTTAAAAGCGACAATTCAGTTTTAAAGATCTTTTTTTTTTTTTTTGTGATTTTCTTCTTCTGAACTTCTCGTTCAGTGTTTTTAGCACTTTTGTAAAAGAAGTTAAAACAAGGATAAACTGACATTCCACATTAACACGGTCAGGGAAGAACTCATGTTTATTTTTGAACTCAAACTGAGCTAAGATGTTTAGTCAAGGCTTTGAATTGATATCAAAAAAATCTCAAATCCATCTGCATCTGTATTCGAAAAGTACATAATTATTCGATATTCAGAAAAAAAGAATACGAATGCGTATACGAAGACATTCACATTAGAAAATTATTCGTTTGTTTTTTTTCAACATTATAATTTATTTTATATGTATTTTAACACACAATAAATGACATGTATTTATTTATTTATTTATTAAGTTAATAGTTTATATTACATGCAGATAATGCAAAATAAGTGATAATAACTGATCGAAACTATTTATGATAGCAATATTTGTTGATTTTGCAGGCCTTTCTGATCTATGGGTTTGAATAAAGATTTATATTAAACTAAATTTTTATGTTTATGTTTATTGATTTATCGATCGTTGGTGGATATGTTTATTATTTCACTAGTTCATGAGGACCTAATGGTTTTAACTCACATTTTTTCAAACACATATGGGCCATCATTGCTCCATGTTTTCTCAATGCTATACATCATTTCTTTAATACTAACACACCTAGAAATGATTTTGAAAATTGAAAACCCAACTGATGTTAGTCACTTCAGACCTATCTCCTACTGCTTAGTCATTTACAAAACGTCACTAAGATTATTGCCAGCAGGATGAAACCAATACTTTCTAGAATTATTTCACCAAATTAGACTGCCTTTCTTCCCAACAGAAATATTACTAACAATATTTTACTCATACATGAGATTCTCAAAGGATGCAATAACAAACATATCTCTCCTCGATGCATGATGAAGTTAGATATCCAAAAAGCCTTTGATAGCCTATATCGGAACACCATCATTGCTACTCTGAGCAAAATGAGGTTCCCTGTCCCAATGTTAGCATGGATGAACACATGGATCTCCACTCCAAAGTACTCGATAGTGCTTAATGGACAATTCTCTGGCTATTTTAGTTCTAAACATGGTTTGAGGCAAGGAGACCCTGTCTCTTCTTACCTTTTTATTATTGTGATGGAATTTTTCAACAGTTTACCTACAGTTGGGCTTGTTCCAAAGACATCAAACTACATCCTATGTGCAAAAGCCCTTAGATCATAAGCTTCCTTTTTGCTCTCCAAACCGGACAAAGGATCCACTATTGCTATTCTGAAGTGGTTGGCTACCCTTAAAGAAAAAAATATGCTTATTATTAATAAAGATAAATCACACTTTACATCAGTAGGCCTTGATCCTGAAGAAAGAAACAACATCGTTGCTTTGTCTAAATTTTGATATTATAAAATTATTTACAAATAATTCGATAAATATCTAACGTTTTACATTCAAATTCATATATTTATGTTAAATATACGATAAACTATTAAAATAAATTATGTTAAAACAAGTTAAACGCTAATTTAATTATTTTCATATATCATCTTGCTCTTGCTCTTGTGCTTGTTTTATGGGCTTACGCTAATTTTATTTATTTTTTAAAATAAAAATAAAAATTGCTCTTTATATAAGTGCCACATTTACATGCATTTTTGTGATTTTCTTTTTCTTAACATTTTATTCAGTGTTTTTAACAATTTTGCAAAACAAGTTAAAACCAAGAATAAAATAACACTCCATGTTTATTTTTAAACTCAAGCTGATAATCTATTTGAAAAGATTTGAATTATTAAAAGATTGAACAGCACATACACGTCGAGCTATTTAAATATTCGGTCCCATGTACACTGATCCATGCATAAATGAATGTACTATTTTTTACAGTACCATTAGTATTCTGACCTATTTTCTATATTTATAATTTCACGATTTTTCAACTGTAGTTGGTAGCGACTTCATCATTTCATACTGTATTATTTATTAGCGTTTGGAATATTTATATGTACTCGCGAGTGCAAGTTGAAAAATTGTGGATCCGTGTCATTAATTGGCTCCACTTACCAATAAATCATTAATTTTGTTGATGATGGTCCACTCTTTAATCTTTACTAATTTTGTCCATAGTTTATTATCTATTTTCGTCTCTAAAATAAAAGCCTCAAATTCAAGTAATTCAATCTACTCTTAAGAAACTTCTATATTTTACTACTAAGCATTAAGATTCAGCTCATACATGAAAACAAGCAATGTTGCCAGTCCAAGCCTTTGATAAAGACAACGGGTATGTCTTATGAGTAATTATGTAATTTGATTATGATACGATTACACTTAACTCTTATAGAGTATTGTTTGAAATAATAGTAAGTTGTTTAGTTTCATTTCCACTGTATGACTATGCTACTATAATTTATAGGTAATGTTATAAGCATATGTAAAAGTATATAAATCGATATCCCTAGAAAAAGTGTTCGATCTATTGCAATTACGAACAATTCATAACCATGAGTATCAAATCAAATCATTAAAAATATTTATTCGTAAATATTCCTAGTCAATGTACATTAAGAAAGAGATATTAATGTATCTGTTAAGACTAGTGTACGTAATGGTCTCCATAGGATGGAAGGTGTAACATCCTCCATTTTAAAACCGAAAATGAACGCCGATGATGCTGTCGTTATCACTAAAATTAACTTCAAGTGACATAAAATTATTTTTTTCGTAAACAAAGCATCTAAATAATTTTCATTACATAAAATTGTCTTTATATTTTTCATTTTCAATTCGTGCCATGCAGAGGTAAATATAAATAAAACATAAATAACAGTGTTTACCCAACATATGAAGATGCAAACACGAACATTCAACCAGTTATATTGATAAATTTAGGGGTATACCCTTAGAATATTTTTTTAATTTATTTTAAATTATTAACTATGCAGTCAATTCTCATTCGTTATAAAATTTGTTTTCTTTATGTTATATATATGCTTGTTATAATATGTTATAATTAATTAATTATGTTATTTAAGTATATTTAACAGAAAATCCATAAATAGTGTATTTGCGATAGTAATTACAAATAGTTATAATCATGAGTATTTTTTCACAAGATAATAAACGATATCATTTTAAAGATTCCTAGTCAAGATGTATCGAGACTGGATATCGATGCATTGGTTGAGGTTAGAGTATATAACGCTCTCCAAATGTTGAACAGTGTATTACTCATGACTGCTGGGGGGCACCAAGGGTTACGAACTAATAGTTATTGGATAACTATGGAATAATTCACTCAATATCCGTTGGTTAATATAACTAAGGTAAAACAAAAAATTTCGATATGACAAATTTACACATGTTACCACCAATTCTCACTTCAACCTTATCGAAACCAGAATGAATATAAGAGAAGGAGGAACAAAAGATGATAGCACCAACAAAGTCTTTCGAAGAAGTCGAAGGGATGCTATAGGCCAAAAGTTAGATATGTTATAAGCTTTCGAAGGGGTCGAAAGCTCTCTTTCACTTCAAATTGCTTCCTATCGAAACAGATGCTTTCACCTACACGAAGACGTTTCGAATAAGTGGAGGGATACCTTTCGAAAGCAGCAAATAACAACCACTCATATGTGCACCAAACATTTTGAAACCGAAGGTTTCGCCTTTATTCAAATTACTCAAAATGATGCTTTGTTGTAACAACCCCTTCGAAAGCATAACTAAGCCCTTCGAACCAATCGAAGCCTTTCACAACTAAGAGGGGTTCTGCATCAAGCCGCAAGTATGTTTTCGGAAGTTACCTTCTGCGTCAAAACCCTCAACATTTCAACAAACCCCAAAGAATTACCCGTTGACAGAGTCGAAATCTCATGCCTCTTCTTACTTGCAACAACAAAGCAACACAAGGTGAAAAGACGAACATACCCCTTTCGATGAAGACGGAAGCATTCAAATCCATTCAAATGCAATGCTGAAGGATGCACAAAGGTTAAAGGTGATGAAAGGTCTACAAGGCCACCTTTCGACCAGGTCGATTGTACCGAGTCGAACGGTGCCAACCCGCACCTATAAATAAGACCCTATGGGTCTGGTTTTGGAGATCCGAATTCTTTCACTCTACTCTTTTATTTTCAAAAAGTTGTGAACTCTAATTTTCAAATTAGGTTGGGAATTTGATTATTTTGTACTACTCGAGCTTAATGAAAGCAAGATTATGAAATTTTGGGATATTTGGCTGATTTGATATCTCTGTTAAATTCAGTTCATAATTTTCTTGTGTCGACTAGATTGTAGAGTCGCCATTAGAGTGAGTCGAAACCGTTAGTTTAACCAATATCCATAGAGCCTAACACCTACACTCAAGTTGTCAAAAGGTTAGGTTCCGAAGAAGTCGAAACCAACATATCTAACCCATATTCTCAACTCATTAAATCCAACCTTAGAGTTTCTTCAACCGATTCGGCAGGTGGGTTTCGACAGAGTACCAAAGTAGATTAACTGGTTTGAAAGGCAATACAAAAAGAGTTTTTCAGTGTTTCGTCTAAATTGAAAGGTCCAATAAAAGGGAGTATCAACCCCAATAACTTATGTGAAAGGAAAATAGAAGAGAATTGAATGGATTCTAACCATCTTAACCTGATTAAGAAGTGTCAACTACCTTCATTTTTCTGAAAGAAGGTCTCGAAAGAGTTATCTACACTTTGAATTCAATTTTGGGGTGTTGACAAGTTTTCTTGTTAACATTTTGGCGCGAGAAGGAGGACTCGAACCTCCTCCCTTGTTGAACTTTCAACTCCACTTACCACTAACCCGGTCTTATTCCAAGCTTACCTGCTTTAAACTTTACATCATCATGTTTAGCAAAGCCAAAAGATTCGAGAAAGGATTGTCGGAACCACATCTAATTGGATTCTCTCATGAAACAATTAATGATTCAAATCTACAGTTAACAAGTAAACTTGTCAACACCCCGAAGTTGAGTTTTAGAACATGGGTAATCCCTTTTGGTTTTTCTTGAATAAATGGAGAAAAGTATAATGTGTATGTCCTGTTTAATTTTCCTTTTGAATAGTTTGATTTATTATGACTTGTTCAGAACAACCTTCCAATCTAGTCGAGACGGCTAGTTTCTTTTCTTAACAACCTTCCAAGCTTGTTAGGATGATATGGATGTCCCTTTGAAAACCTTCATTTCGAAGCGGTTACAAAGCACAAGAAGTTAACTCTATGGATCTAAGATTAAAACTTTATTTGGTAAGTTTCGACCTTGTCGAAAGCTCGGTTGATTGATGGATAAGACTTGGTTCAGGTACCTGGGATTGAGGTTTCGACCCTGTCGAAAGCAGTATCCTTAAGTGTCTTGGCTTGGATTGAGAATCAAAGGGCAAAGTGAATTGGTAAGGGGGTTTCGACCTGATCGAAAGTAGAAGTCTTGGGAAAGGTGGCCTGGAACCAATAGCTTGTACTACTTGAGAATATATGGGTTTCGACCTAGACGGAAGAGACCCTTCGATATAGTCGATACCTGTAACACAAGGTTAGACTAGGTAAAAGTTTGAGAAACAACTAAGTAATTAGAAATGCTGTAGACTTCCCTTTTCAACTCAAAGAAGATTTTATTAATCAATTTCCCTAATTCGATTTACAAATTAGGGTTTTACGGCTTTTAGAATTAAGAGAATACAAGTTTAGAATGACTCAGTTCGCATCCTTAAAACCTGAACCCTTGGGTCTTATTTATAGATGCGGGTCACCACTTTTCGACCCCAATGCTTTCAACCTGGTCAAAAGGTGGCTGCCATATTGTCTCTTGTATGCTTCCGCCTTTGTCGAAAGGAAAGGTTGCGCTTCTCTTCTCTATGCTGCTTTGTAAGGACTTTCAACTCTGTCGATAGGCTTTATTCAGTGGTTTCAAAGGTGTTGGAATGCTGATGGTTTCGATGCTATTAATTGCTTCTGAACTCTCTCTTGTGACTTGACGTAGAACCTCCCTAGATAACAATGGGTTCAACCAGTTCGAAAGACTTAGCTTAGCTTTCGACTGGGTTGTTCAAGCCAATACACGCTTACGAGTAGTTTAAGTGAAGGCGAAACCTTTGGTTTCGAAAGGTTTGGCGCTTATGTGAAGAGTTGTCCTCCTTTGCCTTCGAAAGGAGTTGCTTTGACTCATTCGAAAGGTTTTCATACATATAGAATCATCTGCTTTGAAAGGTGGTCACTGAAGCGGAAGGTTGCTTTCGACCCCTTCTTCCCCTTCGAAAGGTTCTAAAGCTTTTGGATTTTGGCCGTAGCATCCCTTCGACTTCTTCGAAAGGTCTAGCTGGAGCCTTTTCCTCTTGTTCTTCTTTGCCTTCTGCTCAAACTTGTTTCGACTAAGTCGAAAGGAATTTTAGGTAGTAACATTTGCTCCCTACCCTCTTGCGAAGGGATGCACTTGACTTTCCAAGTCAACTGTGTTGAAAACTAGAAATTTCTCGCCTTTTGGCATTCCCGCATGAATCTTGACCGTTTATTTAAATTTGATCTAACGGCTTGTAGTTCTTGATTACTTTTATTATAAAGTACGCTCTTTCCTTCCTCTTCTTCACTTATCTGCAATCAAATTTCGAGTGAAAGTAAAGGAATTCTAAAATCCCCAAATTTCCTTCTTCCTCAATCATCGAAGAAACGTAAGTTAGAATCAGTTTTGCTCTTCTAATCTCCCTCTCATTTTATTTCACGATGAATTTCAATTAATTTTTTTACGAATCTCGCAATCGGGATTTTGTGTTAATGAAAAATGTTTGAGTTATAACTTTACTGGAAACATGCTTGATTCGATTTGTTTCTTTTCGTCTTCTTATTCCATAGTTGATTTCAATTTCAAATCTTACAGTCGGGATTTCAATTTTTTGTTTTGATTTTCCTGGAATTGCTTAGGTTTTACATTTCAATTTACCCGAGAGTAATTATGATTTAATTTTTCATGAATCGACTAGTTTTATTTTTCATTTTGAACCCAATTACAGTGTTCACGATTATTGCTACTTTTTTTATAAAATTTGAATTCGTATTCTGAAGATTTTGAAACCGAAATCATTAATCCATGTTTAAATCTATTAGTTTAATGGGTTTTAAGAGTTTTCGAGTTGAAATTGGGTTTTGGGAAGAAAGAACTTCCTGTATTCTTCGCCTACAAGCTTTGAGTTGTGCGAATTAAAAATTAGCGCCTACAAATTTACTTTTCTACCCCTTCATAAGGGTTTAAGGCAGCAATTTTCATTTTTCTTTCTTAGCTTCTTTTAATGGGGTCGAAAGGTATTGTAGCACTAATTTGACCGACCTTGTCGATAGGTTATTTAGTGAAGTAGTATGCAGTTAACCCTCTCGAAAGCAAAATGTTTCGACTTAGTCGAAACCTTTTGTGCTGATTGAAACCTTTTCCTTTTAGTATGTTTTCGAAACCATGGTGCCCTTTTAACCCAATCGAAACCTTTTGTAACTATTGAGTCGAAACCCTCCATAATCACCATTCTCCAGCATTGTCGAAACATTCCAAGTTCAAATGGTTTTAACTTTGGACCTTTTGACTCAATGGGTATATAAGGTTTCGATGGCATTCATATTTCCACTAGAAAAACTTAAGCCATGGGTTTTGACACTGTCGAAGGCTCTTGTTATCCTGTCTATTGAATATTAATAGTATGTACTTTTTTCAAATTTTTAATTTCGTTTTAACCATTTCCTTCTAACAACATGGTTTCTATTGAGCTTTCAGCATTGTTGAAAAGTGCCAATTGGACATATACTTCTACTCTAGCTTTCGACCTTGTCGAAAGCTTAGTGAATGTTCATATTTAGGCTTTTGACACTATCGAGAGGTGTTTGTTAAATGTTAATTTTTCCTTCCTTTTCGACTCCATCGAAAGCTCTATATCTCCGATTTTTAACTTTTAACACTCTTCCAAGAATTTGAAGTTTCACATTTGGTTTTATATTTAAGTTGCTACAGTAGGTTTTTACTAATTCTTGAAAGAATGTTAAGTTCGCAATAAATTGGAAATTTTAACTGAAACATTTTCGCCTTGCAGAACCACGAGCTCTTCGAAGAAAATCAAAGCCACTTCAAAGCATTCTCTCATATCTACACAAGATGAAGTTGACGCCATTCTTAATGACTACGAAATTATCGGTGTGGAAGTTATCCCACCTAGGGAATCTGACACCATCAACAACCCTCCTGAAGGGTTCTTTGCTTATACTGTCATTCATATATGGCATGGAGGGTTTTTCCCTTTTTCGGAGTTCTTGTCTAAGTTCCTTTCTTATCTCGGAATTGCTCCAATCTGGCTATCCCCGAACGTATACACTTACCTTCTGTCTTTGGAGTTGATGGCATTAGAGTTTGGCCTTCCTTCTTTAAATGCTGAAGTACCGAAACACTTGGTTTGATTGGTCAAGCTTAGCAATCTCAATAGTCAAATCTTCAGGGAAAACCCTTCGTAGAAGCTGATATCAGAGGGGGTTAACAAGTTTAGAGATTGGGAGAACAAGTTCTTCTTCGTTAAGTGCTTCCCAAATATCAGTGGGACCTTCTCTACTCCCCGTAAGTTCGAACATCCATTATTTTCCTTCTAATCGGTGTTTTTTTCTAGAAATTCAACGCTGCAGTACTTCAAACCCGTTTGTAATAACACACTGCCAACAGTTATGATTCATATATGGATAACATTACTTGACAAACTAAACACCATTATTAGGCTAAATACTAAACTTATAAACAACCCCATATTAACCTTTGTTATTTCTGTAACATAGCATTTGAAACATCCTCACATTTATTCTTTGAATGTCACTTCACCCAACATATAATGAGAATCTTAATTCAAATTTTTGACCTTGAAATTAACTCTACCATCCCATCCCTGAATACTGGACATGTTTTAGATTTGGCTTCAGTCATGCGACTAGGAAATTTTTGGATTCATTTCTTTCTATCAATTGTTAGGGTCTCTGGAAGGAAAGAAACCAATGTCTTTTTAACAATTCACATGGAAACTCTACTGCTATTTTATACTTTATTACCTGACATATCTCTTTTTGGACAGGGGCCTATAGAAGCCATCCGGACTGGAGTTCTAACCTTGCTCAGATTACGAATAACAGTCTTTCCTTCGATATACCTCTCCCCTTCTTTATCGGTAACCAACTAGGAGTTTAGTGGAGACCTCACTACCTTCTGTCATAAGCATTTGTCCAGCGAACCGATCAACCCAGCACCTCCGCATGTATTCATCTCGACTGCTTCATATGGCTGCTTTTTTCCTTCTCTTCACATCCCGATCCAACCAACAGTTTATTCATACTGCCACTTCCGCACAAGCCAGCTAGTGGACACACATTCTTTTTGGTACTCTACAACAAGACCATTCCTTCAGATTAAGGTGCGTAAAAAACTTCAGCTCAATTGTCAACCACGCCTACTTGCATATCATTTATCATATGTTACATCATTATTTCAAATCCAGTTTGGCCAATTTGCATTTGTTGCCGATGCCTACAACTTGCGTGTTACTCCAATCTTGTTCCAACAATTCACACGCCGGACCTGCATCCAAGTTGCGTGCCATGTGCTCCGTGCTTCAACCGTGCATCTAATCCAAACTACATTCACATGCCTTTCGTGACATGTTCACATTATTCATACTACTCTCTTGCAATTTAGAGAGCATTCATCTTATCAGGTCTTTCAAACCGCAAGCATACGTGTGGCTGGAGTGACCGATTCATCCGTTGCAAGTGTCCATGTGTATATTGTAGCAATTAATTTGATTAGCTCTAAAAGGTGTAGCATTTTGTATGAATTTTTGATAGCTTGAGACATCTTATTTTGTATGATCATCTATGGGATGATCCTACCTATTTAGATGTAATCACTATTACCCCTTCGACACTTGTAACACTCTCCTCATAAGAGGATCGCTCCTTTATAAAAAAAAAGGAATTAGGCCTTAGGTAATTTTCAAAACAGTTATGAAAATGGATATAAAAACTTTTAAATTTGTAAGTTAAATTTAAATTAGACAAGTATTCTAAAATGTTACAATATAGTTTTTCAAAATGTTTGAAAACATTATAAAATAAATTTCAATTTTTTTAATATTAATAGAATTAATAAAATTAATAAATTAATTACATAGTTAATTAATCAAAAATAAATATACATGTATAATATTTATAAGATATATGTTATGTTGCCTTGAAATGTTTAACACAATGTAAGTATATATGTATATAAAAGAACTTTTGAAATTAACAATATTTACTTAATTTTTTGTAATTAAATAAATTATTTAAAAGTTAATAAATAAAATACACATATATATAATTAAAAGTTAATTAAAATCCGTTGACATATGTTATACGTCCTCCGTAAAATGTTTATGTCTGATGTAAAATTAGTAAAATGCTAATTCAAAAGCATACAGAATGTCTATGAATGAGGTCTTAACAGTGGAAACGGTTTAGCAATTCGATGTTTTCACAAAATTTATTGCATTTTGAAATAATATTTGTAATATTAATATGAATGTGATAATAGGGAATGCTTGTGAAGTGAATATGCATGAATCAAAATTTACATAAAATTATAGATGGATTTTTTTATATATTAAAATTATTAACAGAGATTTTGACATCCAAATACCCAAATATTATTCACAATTATTTTCAAGGTCAGCAGGTTGTTTTGTTACCAAGTTCATATTGCTCATATTTGATCACAATTCTATTGTAATGCAAATTGTAGACACAGTTTATGACATAATGAATCCCAACCATTAAATTACTCTTTGATTTCCACATTCTATGTAAAAGACAAAACGATCCAATGGTCAATATTTGTTGTGTTGGGTTTTGTGTTAAATTTTAAGCCTCCATAGCCGGTCCCCTTTTATTAGTGCTATTTGCATATATCATTTTGCCCTTGGTGCTTTTTTTATGATCTTAGGTTAATTGAAACAAAAAGTAGCTCTTTTTATAAGTGCTTCATTGACATTGCATTTTTCTCTTTCCTTTTGAATTGTACATTCTAAGTGCATATTCAAGATTTGTTTTCGAGTACAAGAGTAGTAAGTAAGCTTAAGTTAAGAAAGTAAGGTCATTTTTCTAGTTTTGATTATAATCTCATGTATATTTTCCCTTGTTCAAGAGTGGGGAGTAATAATTGTTTTAACAAGGTGGCGTTTTATCCGGAATAAACAAACAAACAAAGAAAAAAGAAGCAATTCTTAACACAAGAATGAATATCATTAATTTTTAGAACATTCGACCTCATTCAGAAACAGTATACATTTAGGAAGTATTTGAATTATTTTTGAAGATTATTAGATTTTCTTTAAAATATGTGAATCTTTTGAAACTCTTTCACTTTTTCCAAAAAAAGGAAAAAGAAAAAAAGGTTTTACTCTTCATTTAATTTTTCTTACTGATTTTTTTATTATTTGAACCTGAGACCGTACGAATCTTCTTTTCTTTTCATATTTTTACTATTTATTCTAATATTTTGGATTTTTCATGAAGGATATTGATTTTATTTAAATATCCTCAAAGATATTTGAAATTTCCACCAATATTTATCCTTTATTTGAAAATTTGAATATTTTAAGGATGTTCAAATCTTAAAAGTGAAAATTTAGTTTTAAAGTGAAAATTAAGGTTGTAAATGGATAAAAGCAAAATCTGAAATACGTCCACATTCATATTCGAGAAATGAATAATTATTCGATATCCTAAAAAATAGATATGAATGCGGATATAAAGGTATTCGCATTCGAAAATTACCCGTTTGGTTTTTGTCAAGATTATAGTTTATTTCATGTGTATTTTAACACAATGAAAGATATGCATTTATTCATTTTTTAAGTAAATGGTTTATATTATATGGCTTTAATACATAAAAATTGCTCAAAATTATTTATTATACCCATATTTGTATCCATATTTGTTAATTTTGCATATTTTTCTGTCCTATGGAATTGAATAAAGATTGTGTATTGCTAGAGGCACACAGAAAAACTCTTCTGACTACCGAAACTAATGGCCACCAAAGAAATTTTGTTTACGTGCTTACTAATACCATTCATTGTTGTTTTATAAAATAGGCACTCGAATACTGTTCAGTTGTTTATCATCGGACGACGGTAAACGATCATTGGAAATCAAAGTTGCACGGCTGTTTATCACCGTGTGGCAATGAACGGTAGTTAAAAATCAGAAGACACACGGTCTTTCTGGACCGAATGAAAAAATTAAGTTTGGTGTTAGGTGGCATATGAAAAATTAATATCTATTAAAATTTTCTTGATAGCCATGAGCATAATTTTGGATGTCAATAGCAACACAATAAAGATTTATGTTAAATCAAAATCTTTTGTTTATGTTTCTTGATTTATCGACTATCAGCGGATAAATTAATTATCTGATGTTCATCCATATCAACGGATATGGATATCCAATATTGGAAAATGATTTCGAATGCGTATACGGATATGACAATATCGCAAGCTGAAAATATCTTTTGACAGACCTATGCTCAGTCTTATCCGTGGAAAGAGAGCGTGGCAAAATTTAATGAGATTTCAATTTATTAAGACCGAATAACAACACATACATGTCGAGTTAATTAAAAATTTGGTCCCATATAGACTAATCCATGCGTAAATGAATGTACTATTTCGGTACCATATTATTAGAAAGGTTTTATAACATTAGATCCTATTTGGTTTGTATTTCTCACGTTGGTTTATCAGACTGATCCAGACATTATCTTCTTGTAATGCTCGGTTTAGCTCGAGCATATATCTAGATTTAGTTATAGATGATTTGAAGCTTCAGGAGATGAGCTGGATGCCTCCAAGATGCATTCTCGTATCTTTTATTTCCGTTGCATTCCTTATTTTTATTTATCGATATTTGTGAGGACAGGCTGTTATAACCGTCCAGGATGATGATAGATAGTTTACTCTGATTGATGTATATATATAAAACTTTTCTTTTGTAAATATCTGTTGCATATTATATATTAGTCGTCAGGATCTGAGATTCCGTTCTATCTTTTTTTTACCCTAACAATTTGTCTTTCCGACACTTAAATTTTCGGTACGTGAATATCGTGGATGTATTAATGTTGACTTTTGAGGGGGCAAAAAGACCGGTCCCTACATATCACATGCCTAAAATGCTATAACACTTCTTAAGCTATCGTATGTCTAATATGCCATCGCACTTCTAAGCTATCACATGTTTAGAGCTATAGCACATCTAACATTGATGCTATCACAAAGTAAATTTAAGGACTATTTCATATTCAAGTTTTAGGCTTTCGTTAGCCTAACTTCAAAGTTATCACACGTCAAACATGAGTTATTGCATGTCTAAAATGGTGAAGCCTTAATTAGTTTTGCAGAAAAATCTAAAAATATTCGCGCTTTTTCAAAAAAATTCAAAACGGTACTTTTTATTGTAGAAACAACAGTTACAGTTCGAATTTAATTTCTAAAAAACCAAAAAAACCAAACAAAAATAAAAGTAGATGTTTAATTAAAACATATTACCTAGAACAGTTTTTCACAAATGAAATTTAAAATAAGGGATGGACTGTAGTTTTCACTTTTTATTTTTATGATTTTATTTTTATGACCATTTTATTCATCGCTTTTTTTATGATCTTAGGTTTTACTTTTTATTTAATTTTTCTCAGTGCCTTTTGTATTATTTGAACCTAAGACCGTACGAATCTTCTTTTCTTTTCATATTTTTACTATTTATTCTGATATTTTTTATTTTTCATGAAACACTACAAGGAATACGGTAAATAGGGACGAAAGCTTCTGATGGCACCGATGGTTGACGATCTCCATGATATTTTCGTAAATAAAATATAGTGACCGTTGAAAGACGTCGTAAACTGACGTAAATTTGTCATCGAAAGCCGTCGGAAAATATTGTGTATACAGGTTCCAGGTCGAGAGCCATCTTCACTATGTACTCTCCTCCAAAATCAACCAAATCCCTAACTCCACCACCTCCTCCCCATCGTCAGCCAGCCCCCGCGCCTCCCGATCATCTCTAACTTCATCATTCTCCACTCTCGACAAGCCTAGGTCCTTCATCAATCTACAATCTGGTTTTATTCGTAAACTCTAATTAATTTTGATTTGTTAAATTAGGGTTAATTTGTTATTATAGTTGTATAATACCCTATTGATTGTTTGTTATACCCTATTGAATGCTAATTAGTTTGTTATTATAATTGTTTATCATTTAAATGTTGAGATAAAAAATTTGTTTGGTGTATATGTGCATTAATTGCTGTATATGTGTTGATTAATTAGTGCATACACACATTAGGGCTCGTTTGGATTAATTAAAGTCGATGCTCAAGATTTAGTGTATGCATTTTTAAGATGACGAAAATGACGATTTAGTGTATGCGTCTCTTAGAATGTAAATAAATTATTGTAAAAATTATTGTATAATACGCTTTACGTTTTATAAATCCCTTAGAGAGTTTTTGGCCACGTTTGACAAGTATTGTATATAACCATTGTATGGATGTTCATTTTTAACACAGAACGGACATTTATATTCATCCGATATAATATTTGTCGGATTTTTCCCTATATTGGACAAGTTACAAACACAGTAGAGTAATTATATTTTGCAAATCATTTCATTTTAAATGGTTCACAAAATTTCGAAAACACTTTGTTTTTGTTCTCTGTGTATACACATATGTGTACGATACGGGGAACAAAGGGGAAATGCTGTCGAAATTTTGTTGAATCGTTTAAAATGAAATGATTTACAAAATATAATTACTACTGTATTTGTAATGGGAAGTAGGATGACCAACCATCAAAGTGTAAAACAATAACCTAAAAATTATAGATTATATTCATATAATAATTTGTGTAAATCCGTTTGAAAATAAAATTAAATAGAATAATATTATATATCTGCAAAAATTTAAATGTATGATTTAATTGAAAAATAAAATGTCAGCACGTAAATGATTAATACGTTTTTATTTTTAAAGTAGGAAAAATAGTCAATTGTTTTATCGATCGGAGCTGGATATACCAACAAAGAAGAGAAATTGGAGCCTCAATAAGTAAACATTTTCAAAACGGTGTACTTTATTGAATTCACTTTAAGGAATAATGGGGACGATGAAGAAATTCGTTGACCATGTAGTAGGTGCAAATTATTGAAACATTCGATACTGAATATGGTATTAGTTCATTTGTGTCAATATGGTTTCGTGCCGAATTATTTGGTATGAGATCTTCATGGAGAACTTATAGCACCTAATCCCGTACATTCGGAGGAGGAGATGGATACTGAAATTATTGTGACGAATCTCATAGAAGATATGGTTGAAGATGCAACACGTTCAATGTTCCTTACTGTTGAAGTTAATGGTAATGATATTAATGTCGAAGAAGAACCAAGTATTGGATCAAAAAAAATTTATGATTTATTGGATGCTGCTAAGAAACCCCTTTGGGATAGTTGTACAAGCGGTACTCAACTATCAGTAACTGCAGAATACATTGCGAAGAAATCAAAATACCACTTCACAGAAGCCAGATTTACAGCTATAGTACAAGCTGCAAAATGGCATATGCCACCAGATAAGTTAATGTGCGAAAATCATTATGAAGTGAAAAAACTTATGTCTGCTTTTGGTTTGCCGTATCAAAAAACAGATACATGTTTAAATGGTTATATGTTGTTTTGGAAAGAAGACGTCAATCTTAGAAATTGTAAAATATGTAGTCAGGAAAGATACAAACCAAGAAAAAAGAAGGGAAAGAAAGTTCCGTACAAGTGTATGCATTACTTACCCACCACTCCTAGGCTTCAAAGGTTATATGCATCTTCTGTAACCGCGCATCATATGAGATGGCACTGTGTGAGAACATAGGAAGAAGATACGTTAACACACCCGACTGATGGAGAAGCATGAAAGCATTTTGATAAGACATACCCCGCTTTCGCAATGGAGAGCCGTAATGTTAGACTTGGTTTATGTACGAATGGATTTTCACCGTTCTCTCAATTTGGTTTAAAATATTCATCTTGGCCTATAATCGTTACACCTTATAATTTACCTTTGTGGATGTGTATGAAAACTACGTATATGTTTCTCAATATTGTCATCCCTGGCTCTGATGATCCGACACAAGGAATCGATGTATATTTACAACCGTTGATTGAAGAGTTGAAAATATTATGGTATGAAGGTGATGAAACATACGACATTTCAAAAAAAAAAGAATTTTCGTATGTTCGCTTCTCTATTGTGGACTATAGGCGATTTTCCTACTTATGCAATGCTTTCGAGCTGGAGTACGGTTGGTCGTCTAGCTTGTCCTTATTACATGGAAGAAACACGAGCAATTTCTTTATTGCATGGGAAGAAAATTTTGTGGTTAGACTGTCATCGATGTTTTCTGCATATTAATCATCCTTTTAGAAAAGATTAAAAAAACTTTACAAGTAATAGACTTGAGACCTTGCGACCACCAACGATTTGGTCAAGCGAAGATATTTATGACCTAGTAAAGGATTATCCAAAGATACATGAAATTGACGAACAAATTGAAATTCAAGGTAAATCGACGATTCATAATTGGTGCAAACAAAGTATATTTTCGGAGTTGCCTTATTGGAAAAATCTTTTAATTCGTCATAATATCGACATGATGCACAACTAGAAAAATGTGTTCGACAATGTATTTAACACAGTTCTGAATGTTAAAGGAAAGACCAAAGATAATTTGAAATCAAGACATGATATGAGGCAATTTGCAATCGTCCTTAGCTTCATATGAAGCCAAATGACACAAAAAATCTCAAAGCATGTTATAAGCTAGATAGTAACCAAGCTACAGTACTCTTAAAGTGCGTGGAAGGATTAAGATTTCCTGATGGGATTTCCTCTGATCTGCGTAGATGTGTCGACTATAAGAATAGTAAACCGAGTGAGATGAAAAGTCATGATTGTCATGTAATGATGGAACATTTGTTACCCGTCGCTTTCAAATAACCGTTGCCCATAAAAGTTTGAACGGTTGTAACATAACTTAGTTTGTTTTATAAGGAGCTTTGTTCAACTACGTTAAAAGTTGATCATCTACGTAAACTTGAGGAAGAAATTCCTATACTGCTCTACAAACTGGAGAAAATATTTTCTCCAAGTTTCTTTAATGTAATGGAGCATTTACTTGTTCATCTTTTGTTTGAAGCGCGTCTTCAAGGTCCTGTGCAATATGGATGGATGTATCCGTTTGAAAGATATTAATAGTGAGTATGTTAATGTGATGACCCGGTATTTCTAGCAACATTATTTTAATAAATATTTAATCCAATTAAATAAAATGTAAACTGATCATTTTAAAATGAATAAATCTTCTAGAAATAATTGCCATTTGTTTATATAGATTTGTATTTTGAAAAGGGAATCTTGATTTTGAAAATTTAAAATAAATCCCTTAATAATATATACAATAAAATCTCTCTTATATAATTAAATTTAAAATGCTTTATCTTAGTAACATTTGGTAAACATATGTATATGAATGCAATATATGGATAATAATGTTTAAAATAAAATCAAAGTCTATCAATACAAAATATAAATATTAAAAATAAGTAAACTATATTGAATATAATTTAAATATTGATGGTTAAAATATAAAATAGAAATAAAATAAAATAAAACGATAAAACAAAATAATCTTCATTCATAAGACTAAATCTATAAAGTTAAACCAGACAAAACATGTACATGAATTATTCCAGCTAAAACAAACATCTCAAAAACAAAATATCTTCATTTACAAGCCAAATGCATACCTGCTAAGTGTATGTCTTCGTACAAAATATCTATATACACAAATGGGATAAGTATGTACACCTGAAAAGAAAGAAAAGAAAAAAAATATATATATTCAAGTATGATCAGTATAAATACTTGAAGAAAAGTAAATATGGATGGGCTTGAAAAGGAAGACAGCTATATATCTACATTACAACAAAAGAAGATAAGTGTAGACTTGAGAAAACAAACAATAGTAATTAATGCTAATATCTCTAGCATACAAAGCAAGATTTTTTAGCCACCCAAAACAAAAGGAAAAGTCTGCTAGTCAAAAGAACAAAAGGAAATATCTCTGACCAAATATACGAATAATCTATCAGTACAATGTACAAATTTCTACCAGTAAACAAAACCTGTACACACTTTCTTTTCATATATACATCTTCTTATTCCAGTTCATTCACAAAACATCGCAGCCTGGCTTCTTCTACACATCTCTATCCTATGTATATATACCTTTATCCATCACTACCTTGTTCACACTTTACTGCATTCGAACTAAGTATTATCACCATCAACTGAAAAGTCAGGCCTTCTTCAATTGTTTTCTATCTTCATTTCTTAGAAACAAAGAAAACTTCACCTGTAAACCAATTTCAAAACCAGAAATCCACAAACATTTCCCAGTTTTCAAATCAGAGCATTCAAAGACCATCAAAAGTTTTCAAATTAAAGCTTGCTGCAAGCATTCCAGTTTCAAAATCATTCAAGTTTACTTGATCCAAAACTATTTCAAAAGCTCAGCCTGGTGAGTAAATCTATCCTTTGGAAAACCCAAATCCTACTTTATTACTCTGTTTTTATTTATCATGTGAGTAACTTATTTTCTTAAATTTAAAAGTAGGAATTTGTGTTTATATCTTTATGTATAACTGTCTGTGAATGATGAATAACAGTGGAGTGTAGTCTGTTAATCAAATACATCCCCTGTTAGGAGTTTCTCAATACAATGTCTTGATTTAAAAATCATTCTCACTTGATACACATATTGTTGAGCTGGATGTTAAGATAAATTTCTTGTTTATCATGAACCAAAGTTTAAACATATATTCAAGTTGTAACAGTTTGGAAATAGCTCTGAAAACTCAAAGGACTGGGAATATCATATAAAAAAAATCGAATGTTCTAATTCTCGAATTCAAATATAAAATCTGAAATCTTATACCTTGATTTGATTTTTAAAGTAAGAATGGAAATTTTTAGATCATGATATCAATAGAGATTTGGGTTTGTTCGAATTTCCTTGTTTTGGGAAATTCTGGTGATCTCGACGATGCGAGAGGACGGGGTTTGAACCGAGGGTAGGTGAGTGATCGGCGACGTTGGAAAAAATCATCGGAGTTGTTCCAGTTCACGGTGGCGTCGGCGGTAGGCGATGGTTGTTTCTAAACCTAATTTTTGGGTGGTCGAAAATTTGTGCATCGCGACTTCTCCTGCGCATCGAGCTGCACGTACGTCTGGGAGATGTTGGTTTAGGGGTTGACGCGCTCGTAACCGGAGGTGCGAATTTTCCGGTGGTCGTAATCGTTTAGACGAATCGATTTTGGGTCAGAGGTCTGTTCGAGATTGCTGGAGCTATGCTCGATTTCCATTGTGGTCATGTTTGGGTTTTGGGTCGATCGGAATAGACGTCGTGATGTTCTTCGATAGGTCGAGATCGTCGTAGTGGGTCGGAGGCTTCTGGCATGACTGTGCACGTGCACGAGATATCAATGGTGTCTGGGTTGTTTTGTTGGTTTGGGGAAGATGAAAGTCGCGGGTTCAACTCGAAGAAGTTGCGTGGTGGTATGGGAAAAATAAGTGATGGAGAGAACTCGAAGACGAGCTCGGAAATTCTGTGGTATGGCTTGGGTTTTTCTTTTGTAAGTTGATAAATTTTCAAAAGTAAAAGAAAATGTTCAAGTTTTAAAAGCAAAGCAAGTTTAAATCAAAATTTTCTTTTTAGTATATTAAACTGTAAATTAATCAAGAAGATCTAAAATGATTTGTATAAACTAATTTCAAGCTTTAATTTAATAAGACCTAAATGGTAATTAAGTAATTAAATTAAAATAAATGGTTTATCTTTTAATTTATTTAGGTCTTAGGTAATTAAAGATTAATTAGTTAACTTAAGTGATTAAAGGTTAATTACTTAATGTAAGTAATTAAAAGATAATTAATAAATTAAGGGTTAATTAATTAACTAAAGGATAATTAATTTAGGGTTAATTAATTAATAGAAGTAATTTAATGTTACTTTATTAATGTGGATGATTAAATGATTAAAGGATAATTAATTAATTTCAAAAATTAATTAAATGGTTTAATTAAGGTTAATTAATTAGGATTTAAAAGTAGTTAATTTATTTGTGTTAATTAAATTGGGTGACAAATTAGTCTTGCTTATGGGTAATTAAATTTTATTTAATGATTTGGTTAATGTCTCTAGTCTAGTAAATTGTGATGTCATGTGATAATGTAAGTTATCCATCTGTGATGAATTGTTGTGAGAATATGTTGTTCTGAAGTTTAATTGAATTATTTAATTAAACAACTTGGCTTAAAAAGATGATATTGAATTCGAAGAGACCGGGGTCGGGTATCAGTAAATACCCGAAACCACTTCGATTTGAAATCTTATATAATTCTTTATAGATTGATATGTGAAACCAATGGGCTGGATTGGGATATTATGGACCATTTAAACTAAGTTGGGTACTTAGATATTGTTTTGAGAAAATAAGTGATGACTATATAAGTTGTTTACGTGTAGTAAGTACGAGTTACCCCGGGTTTAAAATAAGTTCTATGGATTGGAATTTCTTGTTATATGAGTTTACTCACGTTGGTTTCCAGCCTGACCCGGGTGTTACTTTGATGTAATGCTCGGGTCAGACCGAGTATTACAGATTTTCAGGTAAGGATGTTCTGGAGCTCAAGAGACGAGCTAGATGGCAGGAACGCATGGAGTGTTTCCGCTGTGATATATTACTGTTTATCTGAGACATGTTGATTTTAACTGTTCCGTGTATGTATAAATGTTGTAACTCTGATCTTTTGATATAAATTAACAGATATAGTACCCTTTTGTATAATTGTTATTATTTGATATTATATTTCTTTCGCTGCGAATGTGAGATTCTGTGACTTGTTTTTTGTTTCTTCTTCTATCTCTTTTCTTCTTTTCCTAACTATCTGAAATTTTCGGGATCGTAAATTTTGGGTCGTTACAGTTGGTATCAGAGCGAAGGTTAAGCGAGAACCTTGGCTCTGGTGGGAATTACTCATTAAATAGAGTCCGAAGTACTCTAGAATGAGTTGAGTGTATATATATATATGAGAGCGTACTTGTTATTTTCTTATATCAAGATTTTAAATGAATTTATATAAGAATATATTTCGATATATAAAGCAATATATCTTACTAATAAATGTTAAGGTATTGGTTGTTAAATAATTGGAACTAAATTAAGTAGTAATAGAAATACAACCAAATAAAAATTTGAATAACGATAAGTTTGGAAAGGATTCAAATTGAAACTAAGTCTTAAATTTTGGGAAAAGTGTCAAAATAAGGATTGGTTTGGAATGAATTCAAACTAAAATTTAAATTTTGAATTTAAAGAGAATTCGAGAATAAGATAATGATGAATTGGGTTTCAGATATGATAATCTTGGTTATTATCATAAATGGTTGTTGTATGTAATAGTGGAATGTGTACTAATGAGTAAGCAAAATAAAATGTGTTAAGGATATAAACTTAGATGAGTATAACTTGTAAATTAGAACGGATTTAAATTGTGAAGATTAAAACCTAAGTTTCTAAACATTTAAATTGTTTCAAAGTGTTTAAAGAAAAGAATAAATAATATTATTCAGAATATATTTGAATGTGATCTTATTTTAAAATAAGAAGTTGTTTGGAAACTTTAAAAGAGATCTGTCTTGAATTAAAACCAAAGGTGATTTAAAATTTAAAAGTATAGCCTGGTGGGCTAAGAAATAAATATGTATATATGTATGGATATAAGGATGATTTGAAATAAACTCTAAAGTGTTGAGTTTTGATTCTACCTGAAGTGTGATGTAAAAACCCAAAGTGATATAATTTTTGAACTTATGAGGGGAAAAGAATTTTGATAGAAAATTGAAATTTGAAGTGGGAATTCAAATTTGAGTAAGTTTGACGAGATTAAATTGAATTTAACTTAAAGGAAGTTAAATAAGTTGGAATAAACAACCTGAATTGGAAATTTCAAGATGAAATTGAGATTTAACTTGGGGAAGTTAAATGGGTTGATTTGGTAGGGAATTATATATAATCTCAAATAGGTTTGAGATCTGGAATGGGTAGTGGATGATGAATGTTTTAAATAAATTGGATGTTTATTTATCTTAATATCATCCTGCTATTATCAGTAATTATGAGACTGTGAATTAGATTGTTTAAATGAATTAAGAAGTAGATTGAGGTAATATACATCCATTGTAGAAATTTAATGGAATCACTTTGAACTTAAGGATTAAATTTGCAAACTAAAATTGTTTAAGAATTGGGGGTCAAGGTTAGAAGTTAAAATTTGGAGGTAAATGAAATTCCGAAGATTAAATTGTTTAAAATTTTTGAACTCTTATTTGAACCTTGAAATAAGTTAAGTAAAGGCAATTTAAAATGAAATTTGGATTCAGAATTGAAAATTTGTTAAGGATTTATGTTGTTAAATTAAAAATAAAGGTTAATTTGATTTAAGGGGTTAAATCAACTTTTGAAAATTTAACTCGAGTTTATATAATAATTCGAGATGTTTTAAAATTGAGATTGAAATTGAATTAGTTCAAATTGAATCTGATTTGAATTAATTGGATTTGAGATTGAAGGTGTATAAGTTTAAAATTTTAAATGGGAATTTTGGATTGGATTAAATTGAAATGATTTGAAATTGAAGTGGGTTCAATCGATAATAGTCTAAAATTGATTGGAATAATTTGAAATTATGATTAAAGTAGAACATGTTTAAAATCAAATGGAATTTGATTTAGATTGAGAAAGAAATCAGGATTGATCCAACTTGAAGTGAGGTTAAATCAGTTTCAATGGAAGTTGAGGATTATTTAAATTGGAATTGGGTCAACTTAAATGGAAATGGAAATTTAAATTGGATTGTTGGGGGAAGCGAACAGTTTTGACTCTGGACTATTTTAATATAAACTTATTTTTCCAAGCTATTAAATATATACAACCTTTCTTTCTTAAAGCCAAATTATTTTATACTCGTTTTACAATTATTTTTGGACATATTTAACCATTTTTCAACTGTTTTCTAAACTAGTTGCTATTTTTCAACTATGTTACAAATTAATTACTATTTTACAACTATTTTGCAATTATCTAAAATTTCTGAAACTATTTAACTATTTTCCAACTATGTTACAATTACTTAACTATTTTATAGCTATTTTACAAACTAATAATTATTTTTCAACTACTTATCTATTTTCAAGCTGTTTTTAAATATAAACTGGTCGGGGTTCAAACTGTTTATGATTGAATATCCATTTGGGATAAGGATTAAAGTGATAATCCAATGGAATTGAAACAATTATAATTATGTGGATAGAAATTAAAGGAAATGTAAATAGAAAGAGAAATTGATTTAGTTAATAATCAATGAAGATAAATACGTAGGATGTACGTATATTATTCTATTCGCATAGTGGTTTGATCCAGATTCGAGCATAGAATTTCGAGATAATATTATCGACCCGAGTTGGGATTTTTCGTTCGATTTTCGAAGGCGAACCTGGATATGGATTTTTGATTGGTTCTGGATATTCTCTATCATAGTTGTGACCTATGTAAGGAGAATGACGGTTTCTGATCAAGAAACCGGATCTGAGTTCGCACTAGAAAGTCGGGTGGACAATACTAGTTCGGAAGTGAAATTGTGTGATCGAGTGAGCGATCAGATTGGTATAGCGTAGGGATGATATGTGTACACCGTACGGATTTGAATGAAATTGATATTGGAAATTTGTGGATAAGAACTGTAAATGATTTTTGAAATTGAAAGTATATTTTGTGAAATATATGATGAAGTAAAGTAGGAATTGAATATTTCTATGATTAAAATTTACTTTATGGAAGTAAGCAATATGGTGAATGACTTTACAAAAGAATAATCAAAATTTGAATATTGATTTGGACTAAACAAAGTTATATATCTTTGTTATATATGGAAAACTTCCCTTGTTGAATCTATTGCCAGAAGAAAAGGGTTTTTAGAAATATTTGAAGTATAAAAAGGGGTTTTATAAAAGCTTAAAATGATCCAAAGATTTTTATCAAGGATTTATATATATCTATATATATAAAGGATCTTTAGAGAATGATTTTTGAGGAAAGGTTTTGGAAACCTTTGAATTTGGAAAGGCTTTTGATTTTTGGGTAAAATTAATATTGGAATTTGGAAAAGCCTACTTGGAGAATTATCGATTTTGAGAATCGATTTTGTGTAAAGGCATTTATATGAAATTCATACTAGGTATATGATTTGGAAAATACTATATGTGTATAGTATAAAGCGTTTTGAGATTTGGCTCTGGGGAAAAAGGTGCTCCCTTGAAATGAACTTCTCAGGAATGTCATAGGGTGGCATTGCCTTGAGCCTCTAAGGGGAGGTTCTAAAGTTGATCCTGTGAGGAGTCCGGACAAAACTAGTTCCTGAGGATTATTTGTGTAGCGAAAGTCGAGGGGCTGGTGCCCACATAGGCATTTGGGTTATGCTGTGACGACAGTGTAACTCGATGTCACTACGATCTACTGCAGACCATAGCAAAAGTCGTGTGTGCCGCTGAGAGCCAACAGTCTACGTTTGATTTTATATCGGTAGACTGCGACACTATGGTAACATAGCGAAAGTCGTGTGTGCCGCTGAGAGCCAACAGTCTATGTTTGATTTTACATCGGTAGACTGCGACCTATGTAGGAGTGGAGAAGTTTCATTTTGACAGCGTAATCGAGAGGCCACAGAGAGCCTACAGTTACATGGACTTTTGCTGTGACGACAACGTAACCCTGGAATGTAACTGCGATCTGTTGTGGGTTCCATGGTGTAATCAGTTACATGGACTTTTGCTGCGATGGCAACGTAACCCATGATGTAACTGCGACCATGGATGGGTGTGATGATTTCCAGAGCATTCTCACCAAAGATATTTTCTCTATTTCCAAAACTGTTTTCTATATTTTCAATAAAATTATTTTCCAAAATATTTTCACTTGGTGTTGAAAACGGGTTTACCAAGTACTTATAGATTTTCAGTCCTGCGCCTGATCAACGTATGACTGAATTTCTGTGAGAACAAGGATAGACTTGTCGAAACATTGAGTTATAAGTTATTTTTATAAAAACTATTTTAGAAACATTATATAGATTTTTAAAGTGTTTTAAAAATGATCAAAGAAAATTTATCTGATTTTGAGCATCTTAATAAATCTGGCTTCATTCCTTTTCGAGGACGAAAAGATTCAAAGGGGGGAGGAATGCGATGACCCGGTATTTCTAGCAACATTATTTTAATAAATATTTAATCCAATTAAATAAAATGTAAACTGATCATTTTAAAATGAATAAATCTTCTGGAAATAATTGCCATTTGTTTATATAGATTTGTATTTTGAAAAGGGAATCTTGATTTTGAAAATTTAAAATAAATCCCTTAATAATATATACAATAAAATCTCTCTTATATAATTAAATTTAAAATGCTTTATCTTAGTAACATTTGGTAAACATATGTATATAAATGTAATATATGGATAATAATGTTTAAAATAAAATCAAAGTCTATCAATATAAAATATAAATATTAAAAATAAGTAAACTATATTGAATATAATTTAAATATTAATGGTTAAAATATAAAATAGAAATAAAATAAAATAAAACGATAAAACAAAATAATCTTCATTCACAAGACTAAATCTATAAAGTTAAACCAGACAAAACATGTACATGAATTATTCCAGCTAAAAAAAACATCTCTAAAACAAAATATCTTCATTTACAAGCCAGATGCATACCTGCTAAGTGTATGTCTTTGTACAAATTATCTATATACACAAATGGGATAAGTATGTACACCTGAAAAGAAAGAAAAGAAAAAAACAATATATATTCAAGTATGATCAGTATAAATACTTGAAGAAAAGTAAATATGGATGGGCTTGCAAAGGAAGATAGCTATATATCTACATTCAAACAAAAGAAGATAAGTGTAGACTTGAGAAAACAAACAATAGTAATTAATGCTAATATCTCTAGCATACAAAGCAAGATTTTTCAGCCACCCAAAACAAAAGGAAAAGTCTGCTAGTCAAAAGAACAAAAGGAAATATCTCTGACCAAATATACGAATAATCTATCAGTACAATGTACAAATTTCTACCAGTAAACAAAACCTGTACACACTTTCTTTTCATATATACATCTTCTTATTCCAGTTCGTTCACAAAACATCTCAGCCTGGCTTCTTCTACACATCTCTATCCTATGTATATATACCTTTATCCATCACTACCTTGTTCACACTTTACTGCATTCGAACTAAGTATTATCACCATCAACTGAAAAGTTAGGCCTTCTTCAATTGTTTTCTATATTCATTTCTTAGAAACAAAGAAAACTTCACCTGTAAACCAATTTCAAAACCAGAAATCCACAAACATTTCCCAGTTTTCAAATCAGAGCATTCAAAGACCATCAAAAGTTTTCAAATTAAAGCTTGCTGCAAGCATTCCAGTTTCAAAATCATTCAAGTTTACTTGATCCAAAACTATTTCAAAAGCTCAGCCTGGTGAGTAAATCTATCCTTTGGAAAACCCAAATCCTACTTTATTACTCTGTTTTTATTTATCATGTGAGTAACTTATTTTCTTAAATTTAAAAGTAGGAATTTGTGTTTATATCTTTATGTATAACTGTCTGTGAATGATGAATAACAGTGGAGTGCAATCTGTTAATCAAATACATCCCCTGTTATGAGTTTCTCAATACAATGTCTTGATTTAAAAATCATTCTCACTTGATATACATATTGTTGAGCTGGATGTTAAGATAAATTTATTGTTTATCATGAACCAAAGTTTAAACATATATTCAAGTTGTAACAGTTTGGAAATAGCTCTGAAAACTCAAAGGACTGGGAATATCATATAAAAAAAATCGAATGTTCTAATTCTCGAATTCAAATATAAAATCTGAAATCTTATACCTTGATTTGATTTTTAAAGTAAGAATGGAAATTTTTAGATCATGATATCAATAGAGATTTGGGTTTGTTCGAATTTCCTTGTTTTGGGAAATTCTGGTGATCTCGACGATGCGAGAGGATGGGGTTTGAACCGAGGGTAGGTGAGTGATCGGCGACGTTGGGAAAAATCATCAGAGTTGTTCCAGTTCACGGTGGCGTCGGCGGTAGGCGATGGTTGTTTTAAACCTAATTTTTGGGTGGTCGAAAATTTGTGCGTCGCGACTTCTCCTGCGCATCGAGCTGCACGTACGTCTGGGAGATGTTGGTTTGGGGGTTGACGCGCTCGTAACCAGAGGTGCGAATTTTTCGGTGGTCGTAATCGTTCAGACGAATCGATTTTAGGTCAGAGGTCTGTTCGAGATTGCTGGAGCTATGCTCGATTTCCATTGTGGTCAAGTTTGGGTTTTTGGGTCGATCGGAATAGACGTCGTGATGTTCTTCGATAGGTCGAGATCGTCGTAGTGGGTCGGAGGCTTCTGGCATGACTGTGCACGTGCACGAGATATCAATGGTGTCTGGGTTGTTTTGTTGGTTTGGGGAAGATGAAAGTCGCGGGTTCGACTCGAAGAAGTTGCGTGGTGGCACGGGAAAAATAAGTGATGGAGAGAACTCGAAGACGAGCTCGGAAATTCTGTGGTATGGCTCGGGTTTTTCTTTTGTAAGCTGATAAATTTTCAAAAGTAAAAGAAAATGTTCAAGTTTTAAAAGCAAAGCAAGTTTAAATCAAATTTTTCTTTTTAGTATATTAAACTGTAAATTAATCAAGAAGATCTAAAATGATTTGTATAAACTAATTTCAAGCTTTAATTTAATAAGACCTAAATGGTAATTAAGTAGTTAATTAAAATAAATGGTTTATCTTTTAATTTATTTAGGTCTTAGGTAATTAAAGATTAATTAGTTAACTTAAGTGATTAAAGGTTAATTACTTAATGTAAGTAATTAAAAGATAAATAATAAATTAAGGGTTAATTAATTAACTAAAGGATAATTAATTTAGGGTTAATTAATTAATAGAAGTAATTTAATGTTACTTTATTAATGTGGATGATTAAATGATTAAAGGATAATTGATTAATTTCAAAAATTAATTAAATGGTTTAATTAAGGTTAATTAATCAGGATTTAAAAGTAGTTAATTTATTTGTGTTAATTAAATTAGGTGACAAATTAGTCTTGCTTATGGGTAATTAAATTTTATTTAATGATTGGGTTAATGTCTCTAGTCTAGTAAATTGTGATGTCATGTGATAATGTAAGTTATCCATCTGTGATGAATTGTTGTGGGAATATGTTGTTCTGAAGTTTAATTGAATTATTTACTTAAACAACTTGGCTTAAAAAGATGATATTGAATTCGAAGAGACCGAGGTCGGGTATCAGTAAATACCCGAAACCACTTCGATTTGAAATCTTATATAATTCTTTATAGATTGATATGTGAAACCAATGGGCTGGATTGGGATATTATGGACCATTTAAACTAAGTTGGGTACTTAGATATTGTTTTGCGAAAATAAGTGATGACTATATAAGTTGTTTACATGTAGTAAGTACGAGTTACCCCGGGTTTAAAATAAGTTCTATGGATTGGAATTTCTTGTTAAATGAGTTTACTCATGCTGGTTTCCAACCTGACCCAGGTGTTACTTTGATGTAATGCTCGGGTCAGACCGAGTATTACATATTTTTAGGTAAGGACGTTCTGGAGCTCAGGAGATGAGCTAGATGGCAGGAACGTATGGAGTGTTTCCGCTGTGATATATTACTATTTATCTGAGACATGTTGATTTTAACTGTTCCGTGTATGTATAAATGTTGTAACTCTGATGTATTGATATAAATTAACAGATATAGTACTCTTTTGTATAATTGTTATTATTTGATATTATATTTCTTCCGCTGCGAATGTGAGATTCTGTGACTTGTTTTCTGTTTCTTCTTCTATCTCTTTTCTTCTTTTCCTAACTATCTGAAATTTTCGGGATCGTAAATTTTGGGTCGTTACAGTTAAATTTTAGTTTAACTACATGTAATAAATTTTGATTATAATTATTCTTAATAGATACTTAAATTATCTAAAGAAAAAAGTGAGACAAAAAGCACAAGTTGAAGGTTCGATATGCAAATCATATATCGAAGAAGAAGCTCTGTTCTTTTTCTCTCATTATTTCAGTGGCCATGTGAACTTATCTTTTGAAAGTGCTAGGTGAAATGATGAGGACATTGAACAAGATTCTTCTGAATCGGTGCGATATATTTTTAGACAGCAGGGACGCCTTGCTTGAAAATGTGTGGAAATATGGTTAGACGATAGAGATTACCATGTAACCCACACATACGTTCTTCTTAACCATGCAGAAGTTGCGCCATTTGTTAGGTATTATTAAATAACACATTTAAAATTATTTATGCGAATAATACACATGTGTATTAATTATAATGTAATATATTATCTATATATGCAGTATTTACGAATCACAGTATCCAAGCGGTGATATCAGCAAAAAATTTGCTACTTGGTTTTCGAACCATGTATATGATCCGGTAATTTGTGTGGTCGACAAAGGGTTGACACATCTTGCAATGGGGCCAAAAAGAAAAGTCAAGACATATCCAATATTCTTTGTCAATGGATACAAATTCAACACCAAAGAATATGAGGATGAAAAATTAACTAACAATACCGGTGTTTATGTTAAAGGTAGTGATGATCCAAATGACCACATAAATGATTTTTTTGGCGTGTTAACTCAGATTTTGCAATTAACATATTTTACCAGGCCTGTGGAAGAAGTTTATTTGTTTAGATGCAACTGGTTCAGTAATGTTGCAGTTTCTAGAACCAATGTGCACCAAAAATATAATATTATTGAAATAAAGCATACATCACATTATCATAAGTACGATCCGTTTATACTAGCAAAACAAGCCCTGCAAGTTTATTATGCTCCTTATCCATCTCTAAAAAGAGATAAAACAGATTGGTTGGCAGTTTTTAAAATGAAGGCAAGATTTACGTTTGATGGAAAGAATATTACAAACGAACAAGTGTACCAAGCGGATATCGAGGAAAATGGCAAAATTACAATAACAGATGATCAAACCGATTTTGGACCTCTAAATGATGAATCAAATGTATTAGTAGAAGCATTTAAGACCACATAGGAAAACAATATAGAGTACGAGACCGAGTCTGAATCAGAAAACGACGAGGACTGTTTTAATAGTATACATGTTGAAAAAAGGTAATTTATGGGAGTATTGATGTTACACTTATTTTATATGTTATATGCGATTATTGATGTTAAATCTTGATATGTTTACTCATAATTGAATGATATGTTTTATTATAATAAAACAATATGTATATGATAGGTATTACAGATGTCTTTCTTTAGGCGACGGAGTTCTTCATAGTCCGGTTCTCCCTCTTTGTCTCAGAGAGGGACCGTTCGCAGCGGAGGTGTTGTAGTGACTCATCATAGGAGGCGCCGCGTACGGTGGATAGATTGCTACCGAAAGCAGATTGTTTGTAAGTATTAAATTTATTTCAGCATTATAAATATTTTGTATGATATATTAGTCATGGTTTGTCTGTATCATATTTAATGCAGGGGTTTTGAGCTTGAGCCTTCAAATATAGTGCTCAACATATCTAGGTAGGCATAGATAAGCTGTATGACTGCGTGCTGACTGAAATGGAGTAGGATCCCAGAGCATGTCCGAGAGAGCATCCTACAAGACTTCTTGGTAAGTGTAAAATTCTATATCATTATATATAATCACTTTACAATTTGTTACTAAGTATAAATGTATAACTTATATTTTTCAACATATATACATGGTGCGGTAAACCGACAAGAGGAGGATGTTGCTCTTTTCCAGCGCCACTGGAACTCCAAAGTTGCAAAGAATTTTCGAGATACGATGTCTACCATTAGAAAATCTAAAAAGAAGCCAAACTGGATGAGCGTCAGTGTATGGGATGCTTGGGTCGCATGGTGGGGTATCGATGAATTCAGGGTAAGTCTATCAATTGTCACCTTAATTTGTTCAGTAGAGAATACATAATTTATACCTGTAAAATATAATCTTAATTTTTAATTTGCAGGCGAAGTAAGACAGGAAGTCGACGAACAGGCATAAAAATCCAATCACACACCGTGGTGGCTCGAAATCATTTCGGCATCATCGTGAGGACCTGGTAAATTGATTAATTGCAATTACGACCAGTTGTTACATTTTTTGTATAAATTTATATGAACAATAATAATATAGACCAATTATTGCAGAAAAGAGCGCGTGGGGCTCTTGTCTCGTATTTGGAGGTATTTGCGCATACTCATGCCGTCAGGCAGACCGACGACGAAGGATCGGTGACGTATGCCTTACACGAGGATGATAAAATATACGCAACACATGTAAGTATATTTTAAGTTATAAGTTATTAATAATGATCATTTTAATTAATTAGTTATAAATTAGTATAATAATGTCATGTAATATTTACTTGTATTTAATTTTGCATTGCAGAAAAGGTTTATGCAAGCACGTGCGCAAATGCTTGAGCATTCGGGACGAGAGCAATTGACCACTGATGAGGAGAACGCTATCTTCAACTCTGTTATAGACCCGACACAAAGAAATAGGCGCTATGGCTACGACAATCCATCTGTAATTTATAAAAATTAACTAAGTTGTAAAAATTGATTTTTTGACTTAAACATAAATTAATAACTTAAACATATTTTGACTTGTTTTGTAGGCTCGGGCCTCACAAAAGGCCTATCAAAAGGCTCAGGATAATGTTGAGATTAATGAGCTTCGACAGCTGATTGCACAGCTGTAGCAGTAAGGCCGCCTCAGAGCAGCAAAAACGGAGCGACTGAACCAGCGTTTAGCCAAGTATATGGAGCGTCATGGAGTGTTCCCTTCGTTTGGTGGTTCCGGAGCCGATGACGAGTCATAAGGTACGTTTTGCTGTTTTTTTTTGAAACTTGTGTATATATACAATGAGAGATGGTGAGGTTAATTTGGGGACATTTGGTACTTGATATTGATTTGTGGGGTTTGATGTTGGATGTATATATTGTACATTGATGTTGGATTTAGATATTGAAGTTGAGTGATGATGAATGGTTTGGTTAGTATTGATTGGAAATGTTTGAGTTTGAGATGGTAATGTTTGAGTTTTATATTATTATTGATATTGATGTGGATTTTAGCTTATATATCTGATATATATATATATTGATTTTGATGTGCTGTGATATAAATTGATATTGATGGGCGGTTGGGCTGTTGAAAAAAAAAATTACCCAGATTTTCGACGACCACCGACGGTTTCCAACGGCTTATAGGTCGAAATATTCCGACGGCTTCTAACGGCTTCCGACGGCTAACTGGTCGAAAAATCTGATGGCTTACGATGGCGTCCAACGGTTTACTGGCATGATTTTATGCCATGTTGACGTCAGCACCGTCGGAAAAAACATCCAAACTACCGTCGAAAAAGCCGTCGGAGGCCATCACAAAGTTGTCATCGTTTCCGTCGGAAATGGACGAAAGTTGTGTTCTATATACCGACGTCATTTCCGACGGCTTGGAGCCGTCGGAAATGACTGTATTCCTTGTATTGAAAGATACTGATTTTTTTTTAAATATCCTCAAAGACATATGCAATTTTCCACCAATATTTATCCTTTATTTGAAAATTTGAATATTTTAGGATGTTCAAATCTTAAAAGTGAAAATTTAGTTTTAAAGTGAAAATTAAGGTTGTAAATGGATAAAAGCAACATCTGAAATACGTCCACATTCATATTCGAGAAATGAATAATTATTCGATATCCGAAAAAACGGATATGTATGCGGATATGAAGGTATTCGCATCCGAAAATTATCCGTTTGGTTTTTATCAAGATTATAGTTTATTTCATGTGTATTTTAACATAATTAAAGATATGCATTTAATCATTTTTTAAGTTAATGGTTTATATTATATGCATTTAAAGCATACAAACTGCTTAAAACTATTTATTATCCATATTTATATCCATATTTGTTAATTTTGCATACTTTTCTATTCTATAGAATTGAATAAAGATTGTGTATTGCTAAAGACACCTAGAAAAACCTTCTAACAACCGCAACTAATGGCCACCATAGAAATTTTGTGTACGTGCTTACTAATACCATTCATTGTTTTGTTTTATAAAATAAGCACTTGAATACTGTTCAGTTGTTTATCATCGGACGACGGTAAACGATCGTTGGAAATCAAAATTGCACGGCTGTTTATCGTCGTGCGACAATGAATGGTAGTTAAAAATCAGAAGACACACAGTCTTTTTGGACCGAATGAAAAAATTAGGTTTGGTGTTAGGTGGCATATAAAAAATTAATATCTATTAAAATTTTCTTGATAGCCATAAGCATAATTTTGGATGCCTATAGCAACACACTAAAGATTTATGTTAAATCAAAATCTTTTGTTTATGTTTCTTGATTTATTGATTATCAGCGGATAAATTAATTATCTGATATTCATCCATGTCAATGGATGTGGATATCCAACATTCGAAAATGATTTTAAAGGTGGATACAGATATGACAATATCCCAATCTGAAAATATCTGTTGATAGACCTATGCTCAGCCTTATCCGTGGAAAGAGAGCGTGGCAAAATTTAATGAGATTTCAATTTATTAAGACTGAACAACAGCTTATACATGTCGAGTTAATTAAAAATTCGGTCCCATATAGACAAATCCACTACTAGAAAAGGGTTAAATAGCAACCGGGGGGAGGGGGGCGACGGCTTCCGACGGGCCATCGGCGGCCTTCGGAAAATCACGTAATACTGGCTCCAGCCGAGCCTCTTCTTCCTCATTCCAGAATACCCAAATCTAATTACAAATTCACTCCCCAAGCCTCCAATCACTAATTTCGTATTTTTGCATCCTCCTCGGCTACGAATTCAACCTCTCTTGCTTTCTAGCTCAGGTATAATCTCTTATTTTCGCAAAAAATTCAATCTTTACCCTATTTCTAGATTTGCATAAGTTGATAAATTAGGACTAATTGGTGATTGAAATTGTTTTCAATGGTGTTATAATAGTTTCTAGCATTTCATGGTATACATATTTCATCTTTTATCGTGAAATTGTAAAAAACATGTATAATTTATGGTTGTTCATGTATATGTAAATCGTTGTGTATGCCTTGATTCTATTATTGTATATGTGTGTAGCGCTGCTATCATTGTATTGTGTTAGTTGGAATAAGATAAAATGAATACACAAGCTAGATGTATTATATTGTGCACGTATTGACTTATGCAAAAAAAAATGCATGAGTCTAAATTATAATTGTGTATATTGAAAAATGACAAAAATGTTAAACCAGCCTTAAGTTGATGTAATACGTCGAATAAATATGTTAAATTAAAATATATTTTTGTAAACGTGAATAGTTAGTAAAACTGTATTTTTTCGTAAAATGCGCACATTTAATTAACTAATGTCCCTTAGAGAGTTTTTGGCCCCGTCTGACGAGTGTTGTACATGATCGTTATATAAATAGTCGTTTTTTTCAAAAAACGACCATTTATATTCATCTGGTACAATGTTTGTTGGATTTGTCCCTGTATTGGACAAGTTATGAACACAGTAAGCATTTACATTTTGTATACAACTTCGTCTCAAACGGTTCATAAAATTTCGGCCTAACTTTTCTTTTTTATTTCTTGCATACACGCATTTGTGTACAATGCAGAGAACAAAAGGGAAATACTGTCGAAATTTTGTTGAATCGTTTGAGACGAAGTAATATACGAAATGTAAATGCTGACTGTGTTTGTAATGGGAAGTATGATGTTTGACCTTGGAAAAAAAATATCTTTTTGTACAAAATATTGTATCGATGCGTTAAAAGATAAAATGTGTCATATTTGAAAATATTTTTTAATTTGTGAAATATTTCTTTAAATTTAAATTTTATACGACCACGAAAATAATCTTTTTCGAATTTATATTCTTGAAAATAAATATTAAATTTTGAACTTGTGACTCATTTTCTCAAATAGGAAAACTGATTGATTATTTTGTTGATCGGAGAAGATGGATGTACCAAAGAAAAGGACTGAGAGGCTCAATAAAAGAAGATTTTTATAATGGTATAAACGTATTTGTTGAATTCGCTTTAAGTAATAACGGAAATGATCCAGAAATTCGTTGTCCGTGTAGTAGGTGTAGACATTTGAAGTATTTGTTACCAGATATTGTGAAAGTTCATTTGTGCCAAAACGGTTTCGTACCAGAGTATTATGTTTGGGATCGGAATGAAGAAGTTGTAGCAAATACTTCTGTAGAGTCTGAAAGTGTCGTTAACGAAGTAGTTACGACGACCCGTATAGAAAATATGGTCAAAGATGCAGCACGATCAATGTTTCGTATGGTTGAAGTTGACGACGACGATGGAAATGTTGAAGAACCAAATATTGAAGCAAAAAAAATTTATGATTTACTAGATGCTGCTAAGAAACCTATTTGGGATGGTTGTAAAAGCGGAACTCAACTGTCAGTAATCGCAGAATACATTGTGATGAAGTCAAAATACAACATCACTGAAGCTAGGTTTATGGCTGTTGTACAAGCTGCAAAAAGACATATGCCGCCCGATAATCTAATGTGTGAAAATCACTATGAAGTTAAAAACTTATGTCGGTTTTTGGTTTACCTTATCAGAAAATAGATACATGTTTAAAAGGTTGCATGTTGTTTTGGAAAGAAGAGGCAAACCTTAGAAATTGTAATATTTGTAATCAGGAGAGATACAAACCAAGAAAAAAGAAGGGGAGGGAAGTTCCGTACAAGCGTATGCATTACTTACCCATCACTCCAAGGCTTCAAAGATTATATGCATCTTCTGTAACTGCATCTAATATGAGATGGCATAGTGTGAGAACGGAGGAAGAGGGTATGTTGACACATCTGGGTGATGGAGAAGCATGGAAGCATTTCGATAAAACGTATCCAAATTTTGCAGCGGAGAGTCGAAATGTTAGATTAGGATTATGTACGGATGGTTTTTCGTCATTTTCTCAATTTGGTTCTAAATATTCATCCTAGCCCATTATCTTCACACCTTATAATTTACCCCTCCATGGATGTGTATGAAAACGCAATATATGTTTCTTACTGTTGTCGTTCCTGGCCCCGACGATCCGACACAAGGAATCGATGTATATTTACAACCGTTGATTGAGGAGTTAAAAATACTGTGAAACGAAGGAGTAAAAACATACGATGTGTCTAAGAAGAAATTTTTTCGTATGTTTGCTTCTTTGTTGTGGATTATAAGTGATTTTCCTGCCTATGCAATGCTTTAGGAATGGAGTACTGCCGGTCGTCTAGCATGTCCATATTGCATGGATGAAACACGAGCGTTTTCTTTACCTCATGGTAAAATTTCATGGTTTGACTGTCATTGATATTTTCTCCATGTAAATCATCCCTTCAGAGGAGACAAGAAAAACTTTTTAGCTAATAGAGTATAAACATGACAACCACCGACGATATGGTCAAGCAAAGACATATATATATGAACTCGTTAGGGACTATCCAAAGATATATGAAACTGGAGTGCAAACAGAAATTGGAGGCAAATCGATTGTTCATAACTGATGCAAACAAACTATTTTTTGGGAGTTGCCGTATTGGAAACATCTTCTGCTTCGTCATAATATAGACGTGATGCACAATGAGAAAAATGTATTTGATAATGTTTTTAACACAATTTTGAATGTGAAAGGGAAGACGAAGGATGATTTGAAATCAAGACGCGATATAGAAGAATTATGCAAACGTCCTGAGCTTCATATGAAACAAAATGATAGTAAAAAACCCAAAGCATGGTACGAATTAGATAATAATCAAGTTAAAGTTGTGTTAAAATGGGTGGAAGGGTTAAGATTTCCTGATGGGATATCATCAAATCTTCGTAGATGTGTTGACTTTAAAAACGGTAGACTGAGCGGAATGAAAAGCCACAACTGTCACATAATGATGAAAAAAATATTTTCCGTTATGTTCAAAGAACTACTGCCGTTAAAAGTTTGGAAGGTTGTAACGGAGCTTAGTATGTTTTACAAAGAGCTTTGTTCGACTACTTTAAAAGTGCAACGTTTACATAAACTTGAAGTAGATATTTCTATATTGCTCTGCAAATTAGAGAAAATATTCCGCCAGGTTTTTTTAATGTAATGGAACATTAACCTGTTCATCTCCCATCTGAAGCACGACTTCGAGGTCCTGTCCAATATGGATGGATGTATCCATTTGAGAGGTATGTAATATATTATCACGTAATTTAATTGCATTTGAAAGATGAAGTTAATGTAAATTAATTTTGCATAGATATCTAAATCATTTGAAGAAAAAAGTGAGGCAAAAAGCACGAGTTGAAGGTTCGATATGTAAATCTTACATCGAAGAAGAAGCTTCGTTCTTTTTCTCTCACTATT
Organism: Allium fistulosum; assembly: GCA_030737815.1. Taxonomy (NCBI): domain Eukaryota; kingdom Viridiplantae; phylum Streptophyta; class Magnoliopsida; order Asparagales; family Amaryllidaceae; genus Allium; species Allium fistulosum. The sequence continues at coordinate 96,190,667 of CM060906.1, read as the reverse complement.
TCATTAACCATGTGAATATATCATTTGAAAGTGTTCCTCGTAATGACCAAGGCGACGAACAAGAGTCCTCTCAAGCAATGTTATCTATTTTTAGACAACATGGTCGGCCTTCTGGAAAATGTGTAGAAATATGGCTAGACGATAGAGATCTTCATGTAACATACACTTATATTCTTCTAAATTGTGCCGAGGTTGCACCGTTTGTTAGGTCATCTGAAATAATAATTTGTGTTTTATTCTTTTCTATAATGCATGCGTGTGTATATCCTAATGTAATAATTTGTTTATATATACAGTGTTTATGAACGTGAATATCCGAACGGAGATCTCAATAAAGAATTATCCGGTTGGTTTTCAAATTACGTCAATATATTTCGTCAATGGATATATTTCGTCAATGAAGATCTTAGTAAAGAGTGGTCAAGACATATTCAATATATTTCGTCAATGGATATAAATTTAACACCAAAAAATATGGTGCAGAAAAATTAACAAATAATACTGGTGCATTTGTTAAAGGCAGTGACGATCCAAAAAATTACATAAATGATTTTTATGGCGTTCTAACATAAATTTTGCAACTGACATATTTCCCACGACCCGCGGAGGAGGTGTTTCTATTTAGATGCAATTGGTTTAGCAATGTTCCAGGTTCTGGAATTAATGTGCACAAGGATTATAATCTTATGGAAATAAAGCATACATCGCACTTTCACAAGTACGATCCTTTGTACTAGCCAAACAAGCATTGCAAGTTTATTACGCTCCTTATCCATCTCTAAAAAAAGATAAAGCAGATTGGTCTGCAGTTTTTAAAACAAGGGCCAGATTTACATTCGATGGGAAGAATATTCCAAACGAACAAGCTTATCAGCCAGATCTTGAGGAAAATAACAAAATATTAATTACAGACGATTACAGATTTTGGTCCTTTGATCGATGAATTAAATGTTTTGGTAGAAGCGTTTGACAATGCAGAGGAAAATATCGTAGAAAACGAGACCGAATCTGAATCAGAAGACGATGATGATTGATAAAAATCCGAATCTGATTTTTTTGCAATTGATGTAACTATGTTGAATTCTTGATGTATTATGAAATTGATGTAAATATGAAACCAAATCTATATGTTTAACATTGTTTACATATTTTATGTCATTTCCATTTGTCATTTATTTAGCAATTTTTATTAAAAATGGAATGTAATCTGCTTATCGTCGGAACATGAGACCGATTATAAATCAGGTATAACATACTTCCATTTCTATTTCCATTTCAGTCATTAATTTAGCAATTTATACCGTTGATGTCATTTACGTATGAAATATATTTCATTATCATGTTATTATTCTCTTTTGAAATGATGTGTATATATGTTGTACGAACGGCGAGATGTGTCGGAAGCCGTCGGAAACACTGCACGCCGACGCCTTATTTTCCTACGGCTTTTTTCGACGGCCTCCGACGGCCACCGACGGTTTTCTACCGTTGGAAAATGCCTTTTTCCTTGTAGTGATCCATGCATAAATGAATGTACTATTTACAGTACATATTATTATAAAGGTTTTATAACATTAGAATCTATTTGGTTTGTATTTCTCACGCTGGTTTATCAGACTGATCCCGACGTTATCTTCTTGTAATGCTCGGGCCAGCCCGAGCATATATCCAGATTTAGTTATAGATGATTTGGAGCTTCAGGAAACGAACTGAATGCCTCCAAGACGTATTCTCATACCTTTTGTTTTCGTTGCATTACTTGTTTTTATTTATCGGTATTTGTGAGGATAGGCTGTTATAACCGTCTAGGATGATGATAGATAGTTTACTCTGATTGATGTATGTACATAAAACTTTTCTTTTGTAAAGATCTGTTGTATATTATATATTAGTCGTCACGATGTGAGATTCCGCTCTATCTGTTTTTTTCTTTCACCCTAACAATCTGTCTTTCCGACACTTGAATGTTCGATACGTGAATATCGTGGATGTATTAATGTCGAGTTTTGAGGGTCGAAAAGGCCGGTCATTACATATCGTATGTCTAAAGTGCCATCGAACTTCTTGAGCTATTGTATGTCTAAAGTGCCATCGCACTTCTAAGCTATCGCATGTTGATGGGCACAAGACCTAAGTTATTACAAATCTGCACAATAGAGAAGAATAGAGAGGATTCTTTAAGAGGAAGAAAGCATAGAAAATTGAAGAAATAGTTTAACCAGCCATATTTGTCATTTCTCATTCATCACTTATATAACAATGTACATCCTTTCTTGCGTAACAAACTTATACAGCTGGCAGCCCATCATTTGCTAAGCATTCATTACCACACATTTTATAACAGAATTTGTAATATAAAAAGATAAAGTTGTTGTGCCCACTTGCTCTGCATATTCTGCCTTTAGTCCTTGTAACGACTAGGCAGTCTTGTGGTCCTCTTAGGTCTTGCATTTGCAATATTTGTGCAGCTGGGTGCGTGTGCTGCTGATGAGGATGGATCTGCAATGGTTGGAGGCATATCAATATCCCCCCTAGAAGACTAACCTTGTCCTCAAGGTTTGCAAAGTATGGCGGTAAAGGGGCTGGGATGGTATGTTGTGGGTTGGGACATAGCTTGAGCATTGAAATGTGGAAAACCGGATGAATGCGAGCATTGGGAGGTAAAAGTAGCTTGTAGGCTACTGGACCAATACGCTCCACAATTTGGAATGGTCCAAAATATTTTTTGGATAATTTGTGCTGGTTGTGGCGGATGGAAAGTTGGCGAAATGGCTGAAGCTTCACGAAAACCCATGAGCCGACGGAAAACTCTTTGTCTTGCCGATGTTGATCCGCTTGGCTCTTCATTCTAGCTTGGGCGCGTTGCAAGTTTAATTTAAGTGTTTGAAGAAGTTCATCTCTTCCTAGTGCCCAATTTTCCGCTTCTTGGAGGTGGGAGTTTCCGAGAAGGTAATCGGAGATAATTGGCGAAGTGCGTCCATAAACGGCTTGGTATGGTGACATGTCGATGGAGGAGTGTTTGCAAGTATTATACCAATATTCGACCCAAGGAAGGAATTTAGCCCATTTTGAAGGTAGATCGCCATATATAGTTCTTAAGTAAGTTTCCAAGCAACGATTCACGACTTCTGTTTGACCGTCACTTTGAGGATGATAAGCACTACTCATTTTGAGGGCCGTACCATGAAGACGGAAAATCTCTCTCCAAAATTGACTCATGAAGACCCGATCTCTATCGGATACTATCAACTTAGGAAAGCCATGCAAGCGGATATATTCTTGCACAAAATAGGAGGCTAGTTGTGTGGCATTTATAGAAGTCGGAAGTGCGCAAAAATGAGCATATTTGGAGAGACGATCGACGATGACCCATATGCAAGTTTTACCGGATGACGATGGGAGGTGTGTGATGAAATCCATCGATATGTCTTCCCATATACGATGAGGAATGGGCAAGGGTTGGAGCAGTCCTTTTGCCGGTGTATTCTCGGGTTTAGCTTGAAGGCAAATGGAGCATTGAAGCACATAGTCACGGACGGACTGAAACAGTTTAGGCTAATAAAAGTTGCTAGAAATCCTTGCCATAGTTGCTTTAATTCCCGAGTGCCCACCGGTTGGCGAAGAGTGGAATACTTCGATGATGTCGTGCTGCAGTGCTGGGTCATGGGGAATGAACAGCCGATTTCCCTTGAATAGCAACCCATCACGCAACCTGAATCCAGCTGAAGTATTATTTGCTGTTTGAATATCAGCTAGAAGGTGTTGGGTCATTGGGTCATTTTGCATAGCACTTTGTATACGTGATGTATAGTCCATCGTCGGAACGGAAATTGCTGCCATTGAAGCCTCCGACGACCAACGAGATAGTCCATCTGCCACACTATTTTCCCGTCCCGGCTGAAATCGTATAACAAAGTCGAAGCCAAGAAGTTTCGATAGCCATTTTTGTTGTTCCGGCGTTTGGATTGTTTGGGTAAGAAGTTGCCGCAGGCTCTGATGATCAGTGGTGATAGTGAATTGACGACCCAATAGATAGTGGCGCCATTTGTGGACAGCGGAGGTAACCGTATACATTTCCCTTACATATGCTGATGCGGTTTTGAGGCACGGAGGAAGTCGCTGGCTATGGAAAGCTATCGGATGGCGTGCTTGGGAGAGGACAACACCACAGGCTATGGAGGAGGCATCAGTTTGAATGTCAAAAGGCTTGGAGAAATCTGGGAGGGAAAGTATTGGTGTGGATGTGATGATATTCTTAAGATGGAGAAATTCTTCCTGGGCTTGGGTTGGCCACTGAAATGATGTATTGTTTTTTAATAAATCTGTAATGGGACTTACAATATGAGCATACCCTTTTATGAACTGTCTGTAGTAGCCGGTGAGTCCGAGAAAACCGCGGATTGTAGTAACGTTGGACGGGGTTGGCCAAGCAATGATTGCTTCAATTTTTGATGGATCCACTTGGACGCCTTGATGAGAGATTATGTGACCCAAGTAGTGTAAGTCGGTTTGGCCAAAGACGCATTTCTTCTCATTTGCAAAAAATTGGTTTGTCGTCAAAATGTCAAAAGTAGTTCGTAAGTGATGGAGATGAGATTCCCATGACTTACTATAAACAATAATATCGTCAAAAAATATGAGTATAAACTTTCGAAGATGAGGGCGAAAAATATTATTCATAGTAGCTTGGAATGTAGAGGGGGCGTTGGTAAGACCAAAAGGCATTACGAGAAATTCGTAGTGCCCTTCATGTGTTCTAAACGCCGTTTTTGGGATATCGGATGGATGAACACGGATTTGAAAGTAGCCACTCCATAAGTCCAATTTAGAAAAATATGTAGAGCCATGTAATTCATCGAGTAGTTTGTCAACGGTCGGGATTGGAAAACGATCTTTGATAGTGATTGCATTTAGGGCTCTATAGTCAACGCAAAAGCGCCATGAACCATCCTTCTTTTTTACGAGAAGTACGGGGGAGGAAAATAGGCTTGTAGTGGGTTGGATTATTTTGGATGTGAGCATATCTCGGATTTGCGATTCAATCTCATTTTTTTGGAAGTACGGGTAGCGATAGGGTCAAACATTGACGGGTTGAGAATTTGTGTGGAGTGTGATATGGTGGTCGCGGTCACGGTGTGGTGGAAGAGATGTTGGCTTAAGAAAAAGTGTAGGGTACTGATTTAAAAGTGTTCTGATTTGAGGGTGTAATGTATGTTGGTTTAAGGTGGAATGTGGACCATTTTCGACTGCCAAATCTAAATAAAAATAAGAGTTGATAGAAGTTGTGGCTTGTAACCTTCTAATTTGCTGCAGAGAGATTTCTGATGGGCTAGAAATGACATCTTGGCCCATTAAGAGAACTTCATGCCCTTTGTGAAAGAATTGCAAAGTAAGTTTGTTGTGATCAATAGTGACGGGGCCCAAACTTTGTAACCAATCCAGACCAAAAACCGCATCTGCCCCAGAAATCGTTAGCAAAAAGAAATCCGCACAGATTTCATGGCCCGCAACATCTAGTAACACACGATGACAAATTCCAAGGCATCGGAGCTTCTCTCCATTGCTGACGGTGACCTGGAAGTCGAGGGTGTTCTCGATTTGGAGGCCTAAAAAGCGAGCTGCTTTCAGGTAGATGTAGTTGTGTGTGCTCCCCAAATCTACTAGGATGGAGATGGGATTATTGCTGATGAAAGCAGCTAAGCGAATGGGTCTCAGGTTTGAGGAGCCAACTAGGGCATTGAATGAGATTGTCGATTCGTCGGTGAGAGTGCTGTCTGATACTTCCAGATCTGGTGGATTGGTACGTCATCTAGTAAGAGTAATAGTGCTTGTTTTTTGGCGCATTTGTGGCTGGTGGTGTACTTCTCATCGCAGTGGTAACAAAGGCCTTGTGCTTTACGATTTTGGAGCTCGGTTTGGGACATTCTTTTGATTGGATAGGGAACATCGGTGGGTTGTGTAGGAGTTGGTAACGGTGGAAGAGAGGGTAGTGGAGGTTGGTTTCTAGAGAAGGTTGGTCGGTTGAAGAATTGTTTCGTGTCATTGTGCTTAGTCTCGATCAATTTTGCTAGAGCGATAGCATCAGTAATGGTGGTAGGTTGAAGGGGTAATACATCATTCTTGATATGGGGTTTTAGGCCGGATAGGAAACATTGTAGAATGGCATCGGGGGGGGGAGGTTGGTGATTCGATAAGAGAGGGTTTCAAAATGTGATTGATAGTCTTCGACGGATGTCGTTTGGAGAAGCTTGAAAAGGGTTGCTTGTGGATTAATGAAAGGGGTTGGACCGAAGCGGTTTTCGATGGCATGGGTAAGAGATGACCAAGAAGAGAGTTGATTGTTGTTATACATCCATTGAAACCAAGTTAAAGCTTGGCCGGACATATAAAAACTTGCTAGTTCTATGCGATATTCATCGGGGGTAGAGTGGTACTTGAAAAATCTTTCGGCTTAGAAGATCCAATCGAATGGATTGGATCCATCAAATTTTGTTAGTTCGCATTTGGGTGAGCGAAGGTGGATAGGTGTTGGAGTGTGATGTGTGTTGATTGGAGTTGTAAGCAATGGAGGGGGAAGTGGTGGTTGCCGGGTATATTGTGGTGGATTTATTGTCGAGGCTGAAGCAGCCATGGGAGAGGGTGGTGGGGGTATTATGGGAGGTGGGGTTGTAAGGATGGAGGAGAACTTGGCAGAGAGGTCGGCCACAGCCTGAGTGAGGTTTTGGATTGCAAGTTGTTGGGAGGTAAGGGAGGATTTGATATCGGGTATATCGGCAAGGGCTGCGTCTGTTTTGGAGAGGGTGGTGTTGATGGAGTCTATGGCGTTTTGTTGGGTGGTTAGTTGTGAGGCGATTTCGTCGAAGCGAGTCATGGTGATGCTTGAGAGGAGGTGAGGTGAAAGGTGAAAGCACCAAATGATGGGCACAAGACCTAAGTTATTACAAATCTGCACAACAGAGAAGAATAGAGAGGATTCTTTAAGAGGAAGAAAGCATAGAAAATTGAAGAAATAGTTTAACCATCCATATCTATCATTTCTCATCCATCACTTATATAACAATGTACATCCTTTCTTGCGTAACAAACTTATACAACTGGCAGCCCATCATTTGCTAAGCATTCATTACCACACATTTTATAACAGAATTTGTAATATAAAAAGATAAAGTTGTTGTGCCCACTTGCTCTGCATATTCTGCCTTTAGTCCTTGTAACGGCTAGGCAGCCTTGTGGTCCTCTTAGGTCTTGCATTTGCAATATTTGTGCAGCTGGGTGCGTGTACTGCTGATGAGGATGGATCTGCAATGGTTGGAGGCATATCACATGTCTAGAGCTATAGCACATCTAACATTGATGCTATCACAAATTTAACTTAAGGACTATTTCATGTTCAATTTTTAGGCTTTCGTTAGCCTAACTTCAAAGTTATCACACGTGTTTGACATGAGTTATTGCGTGTCCAAAATGGTGAAGCCGTAATTAGTTTCGTAGAAAAAACTAAAAATATTTGCACATTTTCAAAAGATTACTTTTTATCGTAGAAACAACGGTTACAGTTCGAATTTAATTTCCGAAAAAAACAAAAAAACCAAACAAAAATAAAAGTAGATGTTTAATCTAAAACATATTACTTAGAATAGATTTTCACTTACGAAATTTAAAAATAAGGTATGGACTGTTGTTTTCACTTTTTTTTTTATGATTTTCTTTTTATGACCATTTTATTCAGTGTTTTTAACGATTTTGTAAAACAAACTAAAACCAAGTATAAAATGACATTCCATGAATCCATACTAACACAGTCAAACAAGAATGAACGTTTATTTTTAAACTCAAGCGGATAATCTATTTGAAAAGATTTGAATTTATTAAAAGATTGAACAGCACATACACGTCGAGCTATTTAAATATTCGGTCCCATGTACACTGATCCATGCATAAATGAATGTACTATTTTTTACAGTACCATTAGTATTCTGACCTATTTTCTATATTTATAATTTCACGATTTTTCAACTGTAGTTGGTAGCGACTTCATCATTTCATACTGTATTATTTATCATTATCATTAATTGACTCCACTGACCAATAAATCACTAATTTTGTCGATGAAGGTCCACTCTTTTAGTCTTTGCTAATTTTGTCCATATTTTATTATCTATTTTCGTTCTCTAAAAATGAAAGTCTCAAGTCCATGTAATTTGGTAGGCATCCTAAAGTAATGAATCATCAGTCCCATCATGAATGGACGATCAGTAATTCAGATGCTAAGACTAAGAGTGTATTTATCTAGTTTAGGGAAAAACTTGTAAAACCTTATTGATGACTACCTCAATAATTTGTGTATTTTCAAAAAATACTCTAAATTAGAAAAGCACTAAGAGTGAATGTAGGGATTGTTTCGGAACCACTATAAATCTGTATGCCTTCCTTCAAAGCATTTACTTTTGGACTTTAATATTTCTCTCCGTCATTTATCATAACTTATCTACTATGATCTCGGTTTATCTCTAATAACCGAGCATCTAATTTTGCTAAAGTTAGCCTTCGGACGTTATTGGTGAACGAAAATTCGGTTCAATAATTTGACACCAGAAGGAAAGTCTGAACCTCCGCCTTTTGTTTGATCTCGACCACCCTATCTATTACCTATTCTTATAAAGTTTAACGTGTGTCGCGACAACCAGATTCCCTCAAGAGAAACTTACTTCTGTGTTTTACTATTAAAGCATCAAGATTAATGTATCAATTTTGATTTTCAAATTTATAGCGTTCGTCGACATTCAAACTTGAACCTTTGGTTCGAAGGTAAAACGATCATCAAACGAGATGAAATTCAAACCATATATACTATATTATGTATTTATTCAATCCGTACGGTCGAATTTAAAAAAAACAGACAAAAAAATTTTAGACTTCAAACAGGTCATTTTCAATGAAGTCCTAATAATATATATTAACTATTATACAACTTCTTGGAAAATGATTTTGAGTCTAATTTTTTTTCCAATTCTATCCCTATGGATTTGATAAATACATTATAAAGCATGCATGCCATGAATTTCATCTTCTTTGAATATCGTTTGGCCGTCAAACAAAAGGATTTTAGTCCAAATGTAGACGAATGACTATAAATTTAAAAATCAAGATCGGCACCTTAAATTTATTTACTTTTTTATCGTATTTTGGAAGTAGGTTCAAAAAAATTTGGATCGACATAAGATACATAAAAAATATTTGTCTGCTAAATATTTTCTTTTATATGAGTTTATAATGTTAAATAAATTTAAAAATTCATGATTAGTTGCACAATGGTTAAAATATATACTTAAATTCATAAAATTGTCATGCATCATAAATTTCACTGAATTGATGACAGGATGAAAGTTCCATAGATTGATTGTTTGAGTTCGATTTTCAATAATTTAAATATCGAATTACACCACAAAAGATTATCGAAAATACTAATTTAATTAATCACAAATCATTGTAGAATTGAATAATTGAATAAAAATACCTTCTTTAATTTTTGGGAACTAAACTAGTATTTTTAAACAAATTTCAAATTTCTATAATTAATAAGTTATAATAATATGATAAATTAAATTATTAAAAATAACTAGCCGTCGAAAGCCATCGAAAACATCTTGATGGAGCCGTCGACGGTCCCTGGAATCATCCATTGTTATTTAGGCCCTTTCTAATAGTGTAATCAACAAAGAACTATCTTAGTTTTGACAAATTAAGATGAAAACAAGCCATATTGACAATCCAAGCCTTTGATAGAGTTAAGGGGTATGTCCTATGTGTGTAATTATGTAATTTGATTACGTATATTTTTACACTTAACTAAGAATCTTGTTCAAAATAATATGTTGTTTGCCTTATTTCTGTTATATATTACTATAATTTATAGCTAAGGTTATGAGCATATGTAAAAGTATATAGATACATATCCGTACGAAAAGTGTTTGATCTATTGTAGTTACGAATGAGTTTGAAATCATGAGTATTGAATCGAATTATTAAAAATATTTATTCTTAAATATTCCTAGTCAAGGTACATTAAGAAAGGGATATTAATGTACGAGTTGAGACTAGTGCACGTAATGATCTTCATAGGACGGAGAATGTAACATTCCTCATTTTCAGATTCGAAAATGAACACCGATGACGTTGTAGTTATCACTAAAATTAATTTCAAGCGACACAATAGAATCAATTTTTTTCACTAAAATAAGTACTCATAGCAAGTAAATAATTTTCATTATATAAAATTGTCTTTACATTTCTTATTTTTTAATTCGTGCCCATGTAGGGGTAAATATAAATAAAACATAAATAACTGTGTCGTGCCCAACATATGAAAATACCGACATGAACACTCAACCAATTATATATAATCTGCTCTTACAACAACAGAATCCATAATAAACTTTATTATATACTAAGCCTCATGCTTCATCCTCGTAGTCATTTATTAGTCTTCAAGCATACCTGTCTATACCCATAAACCAAGGCTAGTCAGATGAGTATTCGTGAGTTTATGGGGAAAAACAATAATAAAAACAACTTTAAATCCCTTTACCTAAAAAGTAAAAAATAGGGATTTAAGCACATCTGTAACGACCCGCAATTTTTTGATAATTAAAATATTAAATTAAATAAGATTTTGGAATTTAATATTGGAAGAAATTAAAATTTATGATTTATTAGTGAGGAAAATAATTAGAATATGATTTAATAAGGATGTTTGAATGTTATTGATAACTATTGTAATGTAATTTGAATCAATTGAAATAATGGTGAAGTTAATTTGGTGATAAAAAATTAATAGGGAATAAATTTAATGAAGCCGTGACGTCCCACCTCGAGACCTACATTAACAAAGAGTATTACTGGGTAATACCGTCTGCTAATGCAGAGAATAAGGCTGGATAGGAGCGACCATCTATAATCTTGTCTTCAATATCTATTGAATACGTCGACAAATGACATTTTTTTTTCTATCTCAAGTGGATCGACATATCCAATAAATACTTAATACAAAGCCATATGTGGCAATAGGATCTATCAGAACAAAATACAACAACTCGAATGCAAAACACATCACAGAACAGTAGATCATCACATATACATATATATATATATATATATATACACATATCAGAGTAGTAACCAAAAAGGACTACACAAAAGCTATAACAAAAAGAGCTAGCAGAATAGTCCATGTAGAAGCAGAATAGGCTAAGTCCAAATGTACTTAACCTGAAACACCTCGGTCTAACCGAGTATAAAATACATGGGTCAGTCTAGCTAAAAAAATTAGCTAACAAGGATAAGCGATAATATTCTCAAGTGAGAAGGGACAACTAAAGTGTAATCTAAAGGTAATCAAATTCCAAACCTCATAATTTCCATTAAAATTCCCAATTTCAGTGAAGATTTCAGACCTGGGTATTGTGTTGCCGATGCATTTTTATATTCTTTTTCCGTCTGACTTCTGTTTGATCGTTTTGACCTGCGGGTCGAGTTACCGATGAGATGAGATAAACTTTTTACTGCTTTGAGTGTGAAATTTACTAGCGGTTAGTAAACCGTTTAGTGCGAACGTGTGGTATGGGACACTCGATATTAAAAAGAGAAATTATATGTAATTAATTGAAATAGGCTAATATAGACTGGAATCAATATTGGGTAAGTAATTTATCAACCTTTGTTGGTAAACAATAGGTTAATGGAGGTGAATTATTAATGTATAACAATTGATTCATTATTATCCTGATATTTAATCCGTTTGGAATTAATTGTAAATAATCTAATTAAATATTGCAGTTAATATGAATTTAAGACGATAATGGTAGAATATTGATGTAATAAAATGTAAATCAATGTTAATTATTCATAAGGTAATAATTGATTTAATAATAAGAGTGGAAATCAAATATAAAGGAAATTTATTTGGATTTAAATTATAATTAACTAAGGTTTATTACAGTTATAATTGAACGCTGAAATTTATGAAATACAAATCTTGGGTTTAATAAGGAAATTTATTTTAAACGGTTTTAAATTTATATGTAATCAAGAATGATGTGAATGGTTAACTTTTCAATTTTAAATTAAACCAATTTAATAATAATTAATTAACATGGAAAATAGCTAGTTTGGCCACTGTCTCAGATTTCGATGAAACCAGTTTCATCGTATCCGTAATAGTGAATTATTATAGGATTTCAAGTTTCGTAGCGATCAGACTTGTACTTTGATCGTGAAGGCTCGAAACGCGTAGAAATCAATTTAGTGAATTCAATTAAAATAAGCTGATTTTAAAAGCTAACTTCTGTATACAATGGAATTGGGGCTTGAAAGTAGTTCCATTGAGTTTAAAATATCGAAAACCTATATTTCGATATATTGGATGATCCACTTTCGTTTCAGAAACGGAACGGGCTTTTCGGGTCGCGTAATCGTTTCGACCAATACGATCTGCCCATTCATTCTTATCTATCCTTGTTCATATAAATAGTTTTTGTTTCTCTAATCCTAGCAGCCTTTCTTATTATATACATGCTATTATTCTATCTGTTCCTCCTTACGTCAGAAACACCAAAAGCCTATTTTCCAATTTCAATTTCAAATCAAAATCAATTCCAAAATTTCAAACTCTCCAAACCCTAGCAAATTATATATTGTTGGAAAGCTCTCGACGAATGCAATCTACTGCAATAATTCATTTTTTTGATTCGAATCATCATTTGGCCAGAAATCGATGATCTTTCTCAACCGTCCATTTCTAGGGTTTTTGATCGAACGATGGATCGTCGACTGTTTGACGATCGGGGAGTGGCGTTGGGAAGAGGATGTCGAGCAGGTCTCAGTGGTGGTGTCTGTTGGTCGTATGGTGGTCTGAATTCGCCGTGATTGGGCGTTGAAAGGGAGCGGCGGCGGAGATGGCTGGAGCAACCGGAGGGTAGTCACGAGGCCAAGTCTTATTGGTCGGCCGGAGGCGCACTTCGCAAGGGCGGCGTTCGATCTGGGTGAAGGTGGCCATGGTTGCCGCGGCGATTAGGGTTTGTAGGCGGCTGTAGCATGTCGAGCAGATAGGAACGCAATGGAGGCTAGGTTATGTGAAGGTGATGACGTGTTTACTCTTTTATTGTTTTATTTATTTTATAATTTAAATCTCAATCGTTCTAATTATCATATCTTTTGCATACGAGCTCGGATTCACGTGCGGTTTTCTCCGTTGCGATCGTATCAGAATTTCAGACAACATGGAACTTGTTTGGTCAAATTCTGAGACCATTCAAATTTGAGCCTTTATTTGGGTTTTCAATCGATTTAAAATCAAAGGTGAGTGTTTTAACCCACTCACAACTAATAAACTATCTTATGTTAGTTAAATTAAATTTATGATATAATTAGAAATTGATTGATTGCTGTTTGGTATTTTTAAATTGCCATTCAAGTTAATTTGAATTTATATTGAATTGAATTGCCAGTTAAATACCTGATAATGATAACCAGTTTATTTATTGTGATTGATTAGTTGATTTGAATGATGATTATGATGGGTGTTTAATTATTGATATATGGATGATTGGATGTATGTTTATTTATATATTGTTATCAGACTGTAAGTTCCCTTAGTTTGCTGTTAGGAAACTCACTATGGGTTGAAATGATACATAACCGAATGGTCTTATAGATTAGGGAAAAATCACTATGGGTTGAAATGATAAACCCAAGAGATTTTATGGATTTTGAATTTTTATTCGGGATTGCGGATTGAAATGATATATATCCAAAAATTTAAATTATTGTAGGTTGAAATGATATATATCTGTATCACTTGACCATAGGGTAGAAAATTATATACGGATACCGGATTGGTTAAATTTAATGATTTTAAATCCTTAAATTTTGAATTCAGTTAAATGATATTATGGAATAAAATTTGATATATATGAACTGAATTATTTTCTAATTCAAGCTTTTAAAATGTTGAAATTGAAATTGGTTTAAATGAATTGTTTAAAAATTTTAAATTGAAATCTTAAAGTTGAATTTTGAAATATAAATGAAATTGATCAAAATTGAGTTATTATAAACATTTGAATTTTTAAACTTTGAAATCTATTGAATTTGAAGTGGTTTAAATTTGTAGTTCAAACATGGATTTGAAATCGATATAGATTGAAATGGTTTTAATGAGAATTTGAATTGAAAGATAAAATTTAAGTTTGTTGATTTGAAATCTGGATATGGTCCAGATTTGTTTAAATGGAAGAAACGGTTTGATTTGATATTATTTTCAAATTAATTTTATTTTAATATAAACTGTTTAAAAATCTATTATTTAAAACTTTAGATTATTTAGATTTTCAAAACTATTTCAAACTCTATCAAAATTATATTTAACTATTAAAACTATTTTAAACTATATTAAATCTATTTTAAACTATATTAAAACTATTTTAAACTATATTAAATCTATTTTAAACTATTTAAAGTTATTTTAAACTATTAAACTATTAAAAACTATTTTAAACTATATTAAATCTATTTTTAACTATTAAAACTATTTTAAACTATATTAAATCTATTTTAAACTATTTATAGCAATTTTAAACTATTTTAAACTATTAAAACTATTAAACTACTTATGACTATCCCAACTATTTTCAAAATTTCAACCGTGCAAGCTTGAATTGTTTATATTTAAATCCTTGATTTAAAGGCGAATACGGTTAAATGATGTTATAACCTACGTTGGATTTTGAAATTATATTTTCTGGTGAAATTGCATATTTTTGAGTAAATATGATGGTTTTGAAATGAGGAATATTTTGAATTGAATATGATATTTTGATATGATGATTTAACCCATTTTGTGGTTATGATTTCGAAAGTGAACATGATTTCGAATGCAATATGATTTTGAAGTGAATATGATGTTTTGATATCAATTATGAATCGGTTTTGGAAATGTAAAAGAACCAATCGGTGTGAAATAAGCATTTGATTATTAAAGAGACCGGAATCAAATATTGTTATACTCTCTGCCAATACCGAAAACCACTTTAACAACTATGCACGTGGTGGAGAATCCAGAACGAAGTAGGATGGTTTGGCAAACGCTACTATATGAGGTATGAATGCAGCCCCGACTCCATCGGGTCAGCTTAATATGACTGAAATAAGAGCCACGCCAGGCCAAGTGAGGTTGGACCTTCGATCGGACATGCTTCTTTGATACCATATTCATTAATTTGTGATTGATTTGGTGGCCACCCCTCGATTTTGATTATGGGAGAGTGTTTCGAGGTGGGCTGTAATAACTGCTATGCGTTACCACCAGTCCGGATCCGCAAAACGGTAGTATCCTACCCTCGGCATTGCCTCGCGTGCCTTGTCATATACCTTATCGATCCCACTACGAGTTTGGTTTATGTCGTACCTATGGAGTGTTCCCTGATAGCCCACCAGTTTACGGTGGAGTTTACAGTACCGTATAGGCTACCACATTTATATAAAATGTGTTAAGGGGGATATGGATAACGCCTTAATGCTATTTTAATACTTTACTTCACCGTAGACATATTATAATAGAGTATTGTACTATGTATGTAGATAGTTTAACGGATCCTTAGGAGATGGAATCCTGAACATTTCTTAAGTTATTGCACGCACGTTATGCACTAGTTGGGAGATGTAAAATCCTATAAACATCTCTGAAGCCGTTACACTCTTATTTATTTACTGTTGATTTAACTTACATAAGATCTTTTGGTTCTGACTCGAGTGTTATGTTTTTTTCATTACACTTGCGTCAGTCTGAAATTTTCAATGTCGAAGGCTTTATTTCTGGAGGACGAAGACCGAGATTTGTATGCTATTTATTTTATAGATATTCCACTGCATCATATTGTTCCGCTGCATTATTTATTTATTCCTACTGTATGTATAACTATGATTGTATTGTAAAGTGTAATCAAATGTTATTTGTAAAATAGCTTCATGAACTGTCTATTTGATTATTATATTTTGTCATTCCGCTGTAAGATTCTGTGTTTTGTTTTTCTTTCTTTCTTTTATTTTTCTTATTTAACCCATAACAATCCTCCCTTTTGAATGGTTTGAGTCCGACATATGTGGTTTATTGTCGATTTAAACCATCCAAAAAGGTGGGTCGTTACATTTGGTATCAGAGCTTTGGTTTAGCGATAACCTTAGCTTTGTGGGGTTTGACTCATTAGAGATAAAGTAGTAATACCCTAGAATGAGTCTGAATGTATATATATATGAGAGAGCGTATTTGTTATTGTTATAAATATATTTTATATTGTGTTAATTTGTTATGTTTAGTATTTATAAATTCAGGTCAATAAATAGGACGCTATGGCATCGATAGGGATTTCTAAACACTTAATAGGGCAGACCGACACAATATTGTTTTTGAAATGTAGGTTAATGAAATAATTTTACCTAGTATTATATTGTATAAAAAAGAATAAAGTTTATAAATAGATATAGTTGTATGCGATATATTTGTTTGTTAGGAAGTGAATTTTATAAATATTGGTTGTAAAATAAAATTTACAAATAAAGTAAATATGAATTAGAAATTTGAGAAGTTAAACTCCGGGGTTTTAAAAATTTGGTTTTCAAAGATTTTGGAACATAATAATGGCAATATTTGGAAGTATTTTGATAGAAATGTTTATTTTAAAGAAATGTTTTAAAGGAATGTTGAAAGGAAATAAGTTCTGTACTCCCCTCTTCTATTGCTGGAAAATAATTTCGGTAATGACCGCGCAGCATCATCGATGTTTATTTTTGAGTCTCAAAGTGGGGGGCCACTTAGTAGCTTTGCTACGCATTTGGTTCGATAAATAGATTTTGATTTAAAATTCCTAAGTACGATTTGATATATATAAAAGATATGAACATATATATATATATATATAATTTCAAAATGATTTGAAAGGAAACCCGGGATTTAGTTCTTAATACTTTCTGATAATTAGTAGTTTTCATTTATTGTAATGGAATGAAATCTTAACTATTTTAATAGTTGGAAACTTCTAAAAATGAAAAATAAGAAATTAGATGCTAAGTGATTAATGAAATATATAAGAAATTGGAAATTTGTAACTTGTAAATCAAAAGATATGAAAATTTAAAAGATGTAATTATTGAACATTTAGTTAACTAAAATAAATAAGATAAACTTGTGTAACATTTAGTTACATTCTTAAAACATATATATATATATATAACTTACCTGAAATGTTTAAAAAGTTGTAATGTTAAATAGGAATATGTAATAGAATATTATACAAGTAAAACTTAAGTAGTGAAAGTGTTCAAATGGAATTATTTCTATAAATAAGAGTTTTGATGTACAAGAAATGATTATAAACTTAAGTTAATGTTTGAAGCTATTTATAATTAAAGTGAATAGTAAAAGCGAATACTATATTAAGTAAATGACTATAACTTCAGAAAATGTTGAAATGATTCAGAAATATATTTAATATTCAATAATACTATATATAAAATAAATAAATGTGAAAAAGAAAAAGAGTTAAAAATATAAGTATGAGTTGATTCACAAATTAATATTGATATTAAAAGGAAATCAAAGTAAATAATAATTGTGAATTAAATTACAAAGAAACTTATATAATATTTTATGAATCGAATTATGGGTAACCTAAATAATTGAATGGAAATAACTTATGTAAGTAAATGAACGTAAATTGATGGAAAAATGACATTGTATGAATGAATGAAAATAAATGAAAGTAAATGATGAAAAGAAAAAAAGAGAAGAAACCAACTGAGAAAACTTAAATAATGTTTTGAATTCTTTGTTGTTTGGCTTATGGGATGTTTACGAAATGATATTTCGATTTGTTTGAGGGTGTATGAATAACCTATTAAGGAATTACCAAAGGCAGTTGTGACGCCCCACCTCTATACTCACGCTAGCCAAGGACACTACGGGGTAATGCCGTCGACTAGCACGAAGAATAAGGCTGTTAAGGAGCGACCATCTGTGTAATTGCTTTGTGCGAGTACCGATATGTCAGATAATATAACTTACATTTCATTTCAAGAGGAAATCTGACATATCCAATACAAACTCAAAGCTACCACACATTGGCTAGGTGGACTTCGGAAACGAATATAGAAATAAACATAACACAAATCAGTCACAGACATTCATATCACAAAGGTGGAATCAGATATGAATATATCACAAAAAAAGTGTACATCAAAATAGTGGTCAAACTAGATCCACTACATCACAAAAGAATATATATATGTGCTAGACAAAAGAATAAATATAAATCAAGGAGTCAATATCTCAAATGTATAACAACAAAAACTACTAATCTAAAGTAGTTAGCCAAAAGTCAGATAATAGTCCCAGATGAGGAGTCAAGCAGAAGCACTTGTAACATCTCGGTCTGACCCGAGTATTATTTAATAAGAAAATAATAAACGGATCAGTCTAGCTATAAATATCAGAAAAAATGAGATAGGGTAAGAGATATAACAATTACGTATGATAACTATAATGCCATACTGTGACAAGTATACATTTAATAACAACAAAGTCATACAATATCTCAAGAATCTCAAAGCACTAAAAAGAATGTCATATTCTTTATTTTATTCACCAAACCCCAAATATTGAAAAACTTACCATTGCCAAATCACAAAAAGAGGTGAAACACAAATTCTAGAAATCATCAACTAGAAATCCAAAAATCACAAAGGGGGAGGACTATCACAAACGGGAGCATGAAAACTCACCAACTCGTGTATCACAAATGGTTCGCTATCCCATGGTCACTAACCATAGAGCTGGTGCAACGACGTAGTACAACGGTACGTCCGAGGAACCTGAAACTCAAATAAGCCGGAACAACGACGTAGTACAACGGTACGCCCGATGAACTGAACTCCATAAAACCATAGGTCGCTACCCTATAAAAAGAATGAGACAAAGCCCCATAAAATGAGGTACAGTCCCCCACGTGGACAAAGAGACATCGCATATCGCTAGTCTAAACCATAAGATGATCACCATCGATCAATGAAAAGTGTAGATTACACTAAGCTAGTAAATAAATGAGTTTAGCTTCATGTCCCATAACCACTGGCTTAACTTAAATATTTACGAACAAATTGTAAATTTCCACTCGAAAATTGTCACAAGAGTTCAATCGAACAAGTCCAAGAATTAACCGATGAAGTAAACGCAAGCGTTTCATACCACTTGTTTTACTAAGCCGTTTAATTGATTTCTCATACGAATGAGGTAAAAGTTTATATATACTAATAGATTGGAAAACAGTTTCAAAAGAGAGCTTTATATTTAAAGTAGTGTCGAAATTGTTTTAATGAAAGGGTTTGAGTATTTACTACTAGTATAGAAACCTTTGTATTTAGAAGTGACAAATCACAAAAATGATTGTAGAAACAATCAATCACCTAAGATTCACATTCGAAGCCGTGAATTAAATCCAAAGAAATCGATACCAAATCCATCAAAATGGATATTCCCAAAAATCCAAAGAAAGAAGTCATCAAAGTCGATAGTAAGTGATAACAACTATCTGGATCAACTAAAATCAATTAAAATAGGAAATCCACACAAAACAGCCTAAATAGGCAAAAATGAACGTTTCCAAACGTCTGGTTTGGAATCCAGACGTCTGGATTTGTTTTTTGGAAATAGTTCAGAAAACCACCCAAACGTCTGGAATATGGAAGCAGACGTCTGAGTCATGACCAAACGTCTGGTTTAGAATCCAGACGTTTGGAATTGTTCCCTGGAAATAATCTAGAGAACCCCAGACGTCTGAAACTTCAAGTCAGACGTCTAAGACTCATCCAGACGTTTGATCTTGTATTTCAGACGTCTGAAAATAGTCTCTGTTTTTTTTATATAATCTGCGTGCATACATTTTTGCTCCAGGTCCAATCCAGACGTTTGGACTTGATCACCAAACGTCTGGTCACCTGGTCTGGGCAACAATTTGCCTAAGACAAAGTGGCAAAAACGTATCGGAAGCGATCGGACGAGCAACGACGACTAAGGATTTACGCCAAGCGACAACCCGGCCTTATAGGCTCTTCGATACACCCCAAACATCAATGTCCAAATATCCATAGTAGGATTTTCATAAAATTGGACCAAAACACCAAAATTTGGAAAATTCACCAAATCAATTCAAATCAAAAGCAAATGAATATGCACAAGTATTAGGAATTCATACATAACAACAAAGAAAGTTATTAACGTAGATGTGAGTTAAAGAACTCACCTTTAAACCTAAAAACAATGAATGAGAAGCTTTTAAAACAAGGCAAGAACAATTCCTCTTCAACACACCTCTAGAATCCTCAATCTATTATCAAAGGTGAAGTTTTTCCTAAGTTAGGGTTAGGAATTTCTGAGAATTGAAGAGAGATTGAGATGGAGAAGAAGAAGAGGATGCTTACCTTAGCTTCTCTTTGATGTTGGAGCTAGAATTTGTATTTCCTAATCAATCTAGGGCTTGGAATTCTAATTTCCTTTCTCTTCCCCCATTTTTACTTTAGCTAGAGAATATTAGAAAATAAGAATGAATGAAGAGGAGAGGGGGTGGAGTCAGGGTATTATGATGGTTTAGTGGGCTGAAACCTAAACCCAAAGCCCAAGTAGAAAAATAGCAAATTCTACTCAACTCCAAACATATCGATGTTTATACTCAAAAAAGTTGTAAATGCCATTTTGGACTCAATGGAAGTGGTCTCGAGTCCTAATTCGACTGTCTACAAAAAGTAGCTTTTCGGACTTTAATCCGATTAGCGATGCTATATTTAAATAAAATATTTAAATATACACTCGTAAAATATGCGGGTTGTTACAGACTCCCCTCCTTAAAGAAATTGCATCCTCGCAATACTTAAGAAAAAGAAATAAAAAGTAACAACCATATAAAGGCATAACAATACAAAAGAAGAAATTTTGAAATGAGAAGTTCACCCTTAAAGAGCACGAGAGAGTAAGTCCGGATGTGTTCGCTCGATGAATTCTCTGGATTCCCAAGAGCAATCCTTAAGATTTGTGGACCATTGAACTTTCACAAGAGGAACATCTTTATTTCGAAGGCGTTTAACCTCCGAAGAAATGATTCGAATAGGAGGTTGCTCATAAGTCAAATTAGGTGAAACTTCAATTTCTTCAATAACACCGGGCTCAAGAATAGAATCGGAATCTCGAAGGCACTTCCGTAATTGAGAGACGTGGAATACGTCATGAATAGCAGAAAACTGAGCCGGTAATAAAAGGCGATAAGCCACAGAACCAATGTGTTCGGTGATGGGAAAAGGGCCAATATATCGAGGTGCTAACTTTCCCGATCGACTGAAACGCACAACACCCTTCATAGGTGAAACACGAATAAACACCAAATCTCCCACAGAAAATTCTAATTTCCTTATTCGGTTATCGGCATAGGATTTTTGTCTACTTTGAGCTTCTTTCATCCTATGACGAATAAGGTCAATCTTTTCTATGGCATCATGAATAAAATCTGAACCTAAAACAAGCTTCTCACCGGCTTCAAGCCAACACGAAGGAGATCGGCATGGCCTTCCGTAGAGTGCCTCGAAAGGAGCCATTCCAATACTAGATTGGAAGCTATTATTATAGGAGAACTCAACAAGAGAAATATGATCTTCCCAACTTCCACCAAAATCAAGAACACAAGCTCGAAGAAGATCTTTAAGAGTTTGATTCACACGCTCGGTTTGTCCGTCGGACTGAGGATGATAAGCGGTGCTAAAATTAAGCTTTGTTCCCAAAGCTTTTTGAAGACCTTTCCAAAATCCACTAGTAAACATTGGATCACGATCGCTAACAATAGAAGTAGGAACTCCGTGCAATTTAACAATTTCCTTGACATAGAGTTTAGCCAAAATGGGTACGGTCCGATTGGACCGAACGGGAAGAAAATGGGCGGATTTTGTAAGTTTATCTACTATCACCCATAGGCTATCATGGCCCGAACGAGAACGGGGAAGACCATTAATAAAGTCCATGGAAATTCGATCCCACTTCCAAACTGGAATGTCCAAAGGTTGCAATAACCCACCGGGCCTTTGATGCTCGGCCTTAACGAGTTGGCAAGTCATGCAACGCTTAACAAAGTTAGCAATATCAGATTTCATTCCATCCCAATAATAAAGTCGCTTCATATCCGCATACATTTTACTACTACCGGGATGAATGGTAAATTTAGAACGATGAGAATCTTCTAAAATGTCTTTACGAAGATCACAAATATTTGGCACGATAAGTCTACCAAATTTTTAAATGCCGCCACGAGCATCAATATCAAAGTCTTTCAAACCTTCAACATCAATTTTATCCCTACAACTTTGGCTAAGAAGAGCCAATTCATGATCATGCTTTTGAGCTTCAAGAATGCGGTCTAAAAGAGAAGGATGAGCCTCAAGGCTACACAATACAAGAGATGAACATGAATTGGATTCACAATCTCGAATCTCACAAGTGGACAAAGTCTCGAGATCATTCCATTCAGATATCATCATAGAAACAACTGCTTATTGCTTACGACTAAAGGCATCGGCAACAAGATTTCCCTTTCCGGGAGTATAAAGAATATCAAGATCATAAGATGCAAGGAACTCGATCCAACGTTGTTGACACAAATTAAGTTCCTTTTGAGAAAATAAATACTTCAAAGATTTGTGATCGGTGTATAGAACAAACTTCTCTCCTAAAAGATAATGGCGCCAAATTCTAAGGGCGAAAACAATAGCTGCGAGCTCTAAATCATGAGTGGCATATCTAGTCTCGGCAGGCTTTAATTTCCTAGAAGCATAAGTGATAACACATTCCCTTTGCATGAGAACGGCACCCAAACCAACACGACTAGCATTGGTATAAACAACAAAGTCTTGGTTCCCTTCGGGGATCACAAGAATAGGGGCATCAGAAAGGAGTTCATTTAATTTTTGAAAAGCAGCTTCACATTTGTTAGACCAAATGTACTTAACTCCCTTCTTTGTCAAAATAGTAAGAGGTGCGGAAATTTTAAAAAAGTCTTTTATGAAACGACGGTAATAGCCCGCCAATCCGAGAAAGCTACGAATTTCCGTCACACTCTTCGGTCTCTTCCAATTTTGAATCGCTTCAATCTTTGAAGGATCCACAGGAATTCCGGATTCAGAAATGATATGTCCTAAAAATTTCACATGAGATTGCCAAAAGTGGCATTTAGAAAATTTAGCTTTCAATTGGTTGCTCCAAAGAGTTTCCAACATAATCAGAAGATGTTTTTCATGCTCTTCCTCGGTTTTAGAATAAACAAGAATATCATCGATAAAGATGAGAACGAATCGATCGAGGAAGTCTTTGAAAACTCGATTCATAAGGTCAACGAAACAAGCTGGAGCATTCGTTAAACCAAATGGCATAACAAGCCATTCATAAGATCCATAACGAGTACGGAACGATGTCAAAGGAATACTATCCTCTACAATGCGAAGCTGATGAAAACCGGTTGCTAAGTCTAACTGTGAAAAGACTCTAGCACCACTAAGTTGATCGAATAGATCATCAATCCGAGGCAAGAGATATTTATTCTTGATGGTGAGATCGTTAAGCTTGCGGTAGTCAACGCAAAGCCTAAGTGTACCATCAGATTTCTTCACAAAGATAGCTGAAGCTCCCCATAGAGAGGAACTAGATTGAATAAACTGCTTCGCTTCCAATTCAGATAATTATTTACGCATTTCCTCATTTTCCTTATTCGACATACAATAAGGACGACGAGTGATAGGTAGAGCTCCAGGGATTAGATTGATTCTGAACTCAATTACTCGCTTAGGTGGTAATCCTAATACGGGCTCAAATATGTCGAGAAATTCACGAGCAATGTGAATGAGAGAAATAACATCTTCCTCATCATCATTATCGTCATCATGAGGATTTAGAGAATACAAGGATGCTCCCGAATTGGAATCTGAATCTTTAAGAACAAGAGAAACCTGCTTGACAGATTGAGGATGTCAAAGATATATAGTCCACTCAGGACATAGGATACGGGCTTCATATCGGTTAAGCCAATCCATCCCCAAAATCATTCTGAAACCAAGGTAACGCATAACATGCAAATCGGCTTGGAAGGCATAATCACATAAAATAATTTCAACATCTTTACACAACAAACTGAGTGTTGCGGATTCACCAACCGGATTCGCAATCCTCAATGAAGTCATCAAGCCAATAACATTCAATGACAAAGCATCAACAAGTTCTTTTGATATAAAAGAGTGAGATGCACCCGTATCAAAAAGAACTCGAATAGGAAGATCACGAAATATAATAATACCTTCAAGGATAGAATGAGAAATACCTTGACCAAGAGAAGTGTTAGTAGGGGCTTGCACCACATTTAGCTTTCCCTCCTTCTTATTTGGAAGTTTAGGGCATGAAGATAAAAGATGACCCGAACTTTTGCAATAACGACAAAAAAGAGGTTTTGGGCACCTATTTGCATAATGGTCCTTAGAACCACAATTGAAGCATTGCCCATGACTAGAGGTAGAAGTCTTAATTTGCTACCGAAGTTGCTTGCTTCCCTTTCTTGTTGGGATTAGGCTTGAACTTAAAAGGCCTCTTCTTGTTGATGTTATGTTTGACTTCGACATCACTTTCTTTATCGGCCTCTTCGAGTCGAAGCGCGATATCAACAAGCTAATCAAAAATAACTTCTAGTTTCAGAAGTAATGGCTTTTTGAGGCTCTTATTCAGCCCATAGACAAATCTCTGATTTTTCTTCAATGGGGTATCACTACACCATAAACGATATTTTGATACGGCTAAAAGCCGTATCAAAATATGTCGAGCTTAATATTTTGATATGGCTTTCAGCCGTATCTAATGAGCCAATTAGATACGGCCTAAGGCCATATCTAATTGGCTCATTAGATACGGTTGAAAGCCGTATCTACTGTATCAATTAGATACGGCCATTAGCCGTATCTAATTGACACATTAGATACGGCCAGAAGCCGTATCTAATTGACAAATAGGCAGCGTCTAATGAACCAATTAGATACGGCTAAAAGCCGTATCTAATTAGTCAATTAGAAATAGATATATAATCAATATCCAATATATAATATTATAGACCTATTCATATCCAATATATAATCAATAATCATTCCGAGATATCAAAACAAATAATATTATAGACAGTGCACATTCAAATGATTCAATAATCCGCATTGCAGTGCGTAATAACTTAACAATATCATTACATAATACTAGCATTTAGCACATTAATATATCGCAGTAGCGGATACTAGAAAACACTATCGCTCCAGTACCAAGATCCAAATACACAACAATAATACAAATGTATCACATTACTACATAATACAAATACATAACAAGCCTCTGTTATACTATGTTGTTACGGCAGCCACTGCACAATGCAAAGCTAAAGAGCTAACTCCTCCAGCCCAAAACATCTACACAAGCATTACTTTTAATGTTTAAAATATGACTGAATATGTAAAATCACTTCATCAAACTTTGGTGTGAACACACCTTTGAACTTGTCTCGCTGTCAGCAATAAAAGAAATCATTAGCCACAAAGATAAAATATATCATTAAATATATATCTTTTTTTATTTGAAAATATTATTTCAGGCTCAAAGTAAATTGTAAAGAAACTAGTAGAACAAAGTATCACCGACTGGGTTCACATTAGACTGCAAGTTTGCTATTTGAAATGAACAAGGAATAAGCATTCAAATAAACATGTAATTCTCGGCAGTGTTAAGAATATAAAGTTATAAACACAACTGAGGGACTTGGATATCGATAAGTATACCATAAATGCTAGGTCTTGCAAAAGCATAAAAACAGTTGTCCTATGGTGGAACTACAACACAACATGTGAAGGTGTGGAACTAGTCAAATTATATACTTGCGTGATTCATAAAGAATGTGTGATCATATTGTAGTTAAATTAATAAATTAGTGCAAAATTTCAACTATGATATCTGAATCTATCCTATATTTTACTGCGGGCTTTTAATTTACGTTCAAAATATAGTACATTGCAATCTTAAAGCAATTTTGGATTGTGGAAACAGTTTTAGCAGTAATTCTACAGTTCATTTTTCATAAGATCTTAAACTAACGTATGATCCGTGTAAAATTGTAACCAACTTTGGCGAGTCTTCATTTTTCAAATGCATAACATCGTTTAACTATGACTAACATTTATATGTTAGTATCTTGTTGCTAGACTATATTCCTTTTTGTAATGCGTTGTACTGTACATTACTTATTATTTTTTGTATATTGCAAACTTATCGAATGCAAGTAAATGGATAGATCTTTTTTTTTGTGTGTGCACGTTAGACATTTAGTTTCAGTCTACCAATGTCTATTAGTTCTTTTTTCCTCTTATTAGTATTTGACTGTTTAAAAATATTTTTGTACCATCTAATTCCGACTTTAACTTAATTGACGTTTCATCTAACGAACATAAGGTAACCTTCTCTTAGCTCCTAACTCTGATTGGAGTGAAACTATCACAAGGTAGTTTTTCCAATGGTCTATAATCGTACCCCAATCATGCAAGTACAACATGTCATGTGTCAACGTTATAATTTGGAGTTCAAGCAACATGGGACTACAGGATTAGAAAAATTCTCAATAAAACTAACGCAAGTGTTTTGTAGAGAAAGCATCAACAACTTTAGAGCAACAATTCAGAAGGATAAAGCAAAATTCAAAAGAATGGAACAGAATAAGACCAAAAGACGATGCAAATTTGACTACTTTAGAGCAACAATTCAATAACAAACTATTAGCTGTTGATAGTCACTCTGAAGATGCATATGATTATGATGTACTTCTGCATACTGGCAATTTACTAAAAAAAAGAATGCATGAGAAATACATTTTCAATTTCCAGCAATCAAAAGTCCAATGGCTAACAGAGGGGGATAGCAATTCTTGGTTTTATTATGCCATAATGTCAAAAAGAAAATGTAGAAATAATATATCAACTCTATGCAACCAAAATGGACAACCAATTTATGATGAATCACTTATCAAGCACCAAGCTAGATGTTTGTTTGTAAACTTTACTTGTTTTGATGCGATTACGCATACGACGATTTAAAAAATATGGTAGTTTCCTATGAACTAACGTTATTCAACTCGCTAGATGTTTTTAATTTTATAATTCATTTATCTAAAAAGATGTTTTATGGTATATTAACAACTTAAAATATATTAATCTGAATTGGAATTAAATTCAAATCAATTTAATGGGACTTGAAATATCGACCACATAAACAGAAAATATACCTGCTCCATCATCTAGAGATATCGAATAAGACACTTCGGATGGCACACATATCCACCCACTCCAACATCAGCAAAGGTCTCTGCAAATTGATGATTCATTTTGCTGGTTCTCTCATCTGGTAGCAGTATACTGTCCAACACCATTTTGTCATGTGTGGATGGTACAGATTTCCCATGGATGTTGGACAATGTAGAATCTCGGCATATAGTACCTTTTGCAATAAAAGGGAATATTTATTATTATTTAAGTTTTCTACTTATTATGTCATAAATGTTTAAATGTTAAAAATACCTGTTCCTATTACTTCTAAATCAGAGTTGAGGATTTCACATTTTTGATTGTTCGTAACATTGGTTGAATCCTGGAACTGCGAAGCAATGAATTCAGGAGCATTGAATTGTGTGGCGCATCCTCCATCAGAAGAATTGATCGGTGCATGAATTCCCTGTTCAATATTTCCTACCATGTTGATCAAAACCTCCATTTGCCCAGACAAATTTCCCACTGTACCCTCCAAACTTCCCACCCTCATTTTCAACTCATCCTGCTCGCCATGAACATGTCGGAGTCGTTTCTGTGCAATGGCACAAGCCTTAACTTTAGTCTTTGGTATAACGGTCCCAACACCGCGGTTCCTACCCCTTGCATCCTTACCAAGCACTTGTGATAAGATGTCTTCATCCACTGTCAATTTTTCTTCATCACTATCAGTGATCTATTCCTTCGCTTTCGCAATTTGATCCTGTAATATGATAATACTTACACGAATAAGGAATTTTAAAGAATATGCAAGTTAATATTTGTTTAACTTACAAAGTATGAAGAAGTGGCATCTGATATGCTACCATCTTTTTTCCTGTGTGTCTTCTCCCATACTTGACGACGACTGATATTTGTTGATGGATTAGCAACGATCTGCAATACAAGTTGATGCAACGACATGAATATCCAATCATAATGTGTAAATCATTTGAATGAAAATGAATATAAATTACCATTTCTTGTTCTATTTTAGCGTGACTTTTACGTCCTGCATGATGAGCATAACTGAGCAATGCTCTGTTACCTCCCTTCTTCCGCTCGCTTCAGGCGTTGCTTCATTTTTTACGAACTCTGCCCAATCTTCTTGAGCAACTGTAGGTGGGCAATTTTTCAACCGTTCTTCGTCATTGTTGAAAGGGTCATAATAAACTACTCTCAAGTTTTTCTTGTATCTCCTAAAAGCCTCAGCCATTCTCTTTAAAAACATTTCCTTTGAAAGCGGATCGAGCTCATAAATTTTCTGCAAAAAATATATTAAATTATATGTTGTGCAAAGAGTTGAAACCATAAGGCTATTGAATGAAATAGTTGTTGTCAAACAGATAAGGATACTTACCACCAATTCGTTCCGAACGTCGTCCTTGTATATTCCAAGTACTTTATTCCAACTTATATATGATATCGGCACATGAGCTCTTACTAGTTTACCGAGCATAGTAGCGATTTTTCTAGCGTTATCTGAGACCGGAATACCAAGTAAGTTTTGATCAACTTTCTTCGCCTCTGAACATGACGAATGTGAAGATGGTGGATTTTCCGACATAGTTTCCTGCAAAATTATTAAGTGACAACACCTGGAATTGCATTGGAATGTATAAAATATTCAAAACCATACATACACACAATCGTGCAATTAAAAATATACAGACACACAATCATGTGATGTACGAATACTAATAAGTTAACATATGGATTTGGTAAGGTCTTCTAATTTTTCATTGTCTTCAAAAGCTGATTGATAGACGGTAGGGAACTCAATGTCATCCACATTTGTAGTCAACCGTTTTGGTGTATGCAAGACCATAGACCATCTGTTATTTTTTAAATCTTTTGAGTAGAAAACTTGACTCGCTTCTGATGCAAGAATAAATGGCTCGTCATTCACGTTATTTTTGTTCTTCAATTCCCTAAATTTACCATGATGAGGTTTGAAATGGGATTTATTTTGCAACCATTGACCTTATCCTCGACTTTTACCCAATCACAATAAAAAACTGTTTGTTTGAAGTCAGTGTAATCCAACTCAAGTATCGGTTGAATGACTCTGTAATACGTTGTTTCTGCTTCCTTATAATTTTTATCCTTGCCACTCGCTCTAAATTTTGTAATTGCTCTCATGCATACACCGCTATTTTGTGTTACCATACGGTCTTCGTACTTTTTCGTGGAAAATGAAAATCCATTCACTTGGTACTTCATATAACTACGCGTTATGAACTTCGGCCCGTGCACTAACCGCCACAGAGTTGGATCAACATCTATAGTCTTTAACAGCTACATAAATTTTAATAAGTAAAAAATCATGGTCACAAAGGTGTATTGCACACTTATAAACACAAGAAATACTTAAGACGAAGTTAAACCTCATTACGTAACCATAGATTAAAACTTTGAACTACTTCTATGGTGGTAGCCCTGCCTCTAGGTTGAAATCTAGTACTTTTCACATAGGAGTTATACCTCCTACGAAAAACACATATCAAAATGTATATATAAATTGAATTAAAAAAATTAAAATTCCAAACAAGTTCATGAACTTACTTCTTCCATTCATCCAATCCATCGTACTTATTAAGGAACCATCTACGCACCTGTTCAAACTACACTTGGGTTAACGTTATGTCTTTACCATTATCTAGAGGTATCTCACCAGCAAACTCATCGTCCTCGTCTAAAAACGCTTCGCGGATATGTTTATGATTGCCATCACCTCCGTTTGGCATATATTCCATGCAGTAAAGACTAGCTTCTTGTACGATATATCCTTCTACAATACACCCTTCAATGTATCTTTTGTTTCGCACATATCCTTTATATGTTTTCATCAACCTATAAATGTGATCAATTATATACTGTAGACGGTAGCTATTTATATGGAATAATGATGTGCATAACTGAAATTAGAAATTTACCGTTCAAATGGATACATCCATCTATATCTGACAGGGCCACAAATCAACGCTTCATCGGCTAAATGAACCATAAGGTGGACACTGATATCAAAAAATGCAGGTGGAAAATGTTTTTCAAAAACACACATTGCTTCTACTAAGCTAGCCTTTGCTTTTAAAAGATGTTCCCTATTGATCACCTTTGAACACAAAATGTTAAAGAATAAACTAATACGATGAACAACATTTCGTAGATCCTTATGTTGTGGATAAGAATGTTGAAGCAATACCAGAAGCAAATGCTGCATTATGACATGGTAATCATGTGACTTCATATTTCTTAGTTCGGGAGGATTGATGCTCACATTGTTGTGAAAGTTAGAAGAAAATTTGTTAGGCACTTTCAGATTTTTCAAAACGGTGCAAAACCGTATCTTTTCTTCTTTTCTCAAAGCGAAAGTTATCTTTGGTATGATTGTTTTATTTGTTTTAGGATCTTCCATCACCCTCAACTTTTGTTTTATACCCATGATTTTCAAATCCTTGCGTGCATTGATGCCATCTTTTGACTTATCTTTATGGTCCATAATGGTGCTGATGAGATGTTCCATGACATTCTTCTTCGTATGCATAACATCAATATTATGTCGGACCAAATTTGCTTTCCAATATGGTAAATCAAAAAAGATAGACCTCCTATACCATCCAAAAATATTGTCAACATCTTCATTGGTTGACTTTTTCCGTTTTCGACCAATTTCTTCTTTTTGTTTACCAACTTTCATTTTGATATTCGCTACTTTCTTTTCAACTTGAAAACTAGTCAATGGCCATTTAGGACGATGAAGTTCTTGTTCGTTGTTGAAATTTGTCTTATCGTATCGAAACTTGTGTTCGTTAGGAAGAAACATTCGATGTCCCATGTAACACATCTTCTTACTTTCAGGAAGATAATAAGAACAAGTGTTTTTCCTACAAACAGGATATGCAAAGTAACCATGAGTTGTACATCCCGATAAAGTCCCAAAAGCAGGGTGATCATGGATTGCCCACAGCACCCTAGCTCTCATTGTGAACTCAGATTTATTTAACGAGTCAAATGTAACTACTCCTTCCCATAACTGCTTTAACTCGTCTATCAACGGCTGTAAATAAACATCAATATCCTTTCCTGGTTGTTTTGGCCCAGAAATCAACAATGTTAACATTGAGAACTCCCTTTTCATGCACATAGACGAAGGAAGATTATATGGTACTACAATTATTGGCCAACAACTGTAAGGGTTAAAGAGAGAAGCATGTGGATAGAAACCATCTGTTGCTATTCCAAGTGTGACATTTCGTGGCTCGGCAGCAAAAGTTTGATCAAATGAATCTGCGACTTTCCATTGAGAAGTGTCACATGGAGGACGCATTACGGTTGGATCAGACTTGGCACGACCATGCCAGGTCATCGCATCTGCCATCCATGGTACAGTATACAGTCTCTTCAATCTAGAAATTAAAGGAAAATGTCTTAATGTCTTTCGAGGTACTTTGGTGCATTTTCTCTCTTCGTTTAATGATGTCATATATCTTGGTTCATTGCAATTTGTACAAGAAACTTTGTTCGCATCATCTTTCCAGTACAATATGCAATCATTGATGCATGCATCATAAGTTTTGTAATTCATCCCAACTTGCTTAATGATCTTCTTCACGTCGGAGTACTTTGTCGGCAGCGTGTTACCTTCGGGGAGTAACTCCTTTATTAGTTCAAGAAGTGCAGCCATACCATTATCTGAAAAGCTGTATTGGGTCTTCAAGCTATTCAGTTTCACAATGGCATACAGCTTCGTAATCCCTTTTGAACATGAAGGATACAGTGGCTCTTTTACGCTACCAAAAAGCGATTTATACTTCTTACTTTCATTGGCCTGCCAATCTGGATAATCAGTAGACTGCTCTCCAACATTAGCATGATCAGGCAACGAATTTGTAGGTTGAAAATGATGAAATCTATCTGCATTATTGACCAGATCTTCCATCCTAATATGTTCAGACTCAGCAGTAGTTCTGCCATGACTAACTGGTTGCTGTTTTTCCATCTCCGCCCTTTTTTCCCCATGAAAATACCACGCTGTATACGATTGGATAATACCCTATCTAAGCAAATGAAAATGAATGTCATCTAATTTAATCGGCTTCATATTTTTGCACCGGGTGCAAGGGCATAAATACATTCCTTTCTTACCACCGTTTTCTTCAACAAAACTAATGAACTTCTGCACCCCGTCTATATAGTATGTAGATCTTAGATCTGATTCATTTATCCATTGTTTGTATATGCTGAAAGACATACTGCCCTCCTATATCATATTTAACAGAACATGAGACTTGTCCTTCAATGGGTCCTCGTTCCAACTGCTCGAAAAGAATATTTTTGAAATTATATTGAGAAATTTATTGTAAGATTAATTATACATATTTAAGTTTACTAAATTATATTGTTCTTGTTAAATATAATAGTTTTTTTTTTCTATTGTCGTTTTGGTATTTCATCATTGTCAGTTTATTAAGAAGTCCAAACTATACAGTTCAGCATAGTTCGGCCTTTGAAATTTTGTTGGCCTGAGTTCTTTATCCTCAACCAACACACATACACACACACGGTTTGGATTGTGCAATTAACATAGTTTGTGTTATATGAATAGAATGATAATAATATTTTTCAAATAAGAGTGAATGTCAGAAGGAACATAGCATATATTAAATTTGAACGCAACTAACAAAGTTAAATTTGTTATGGGAAAGTATCACCAATAAATACAAGTGCTACTAGCACAGCTCAATGGGTATAGATTAACATGCTATGTAGCAGTTGTGCAAAGCTAACTAATATGATTATTTCTAACTATTAATATATATGAAGCTTATGACAGCACGGCGGGAATTTTAATCCATCTACTAATGTACATGCTTGGTTAGTTTGTCTGTAAATGTGGTTTGGAGTCGACTTTGATATGTTAGGTATCCCAAGACTGTCGACAACTTGGTACACTTGCAGACACTAAACCTAAGTCTATTAATTGTATATTCTAATCTATTGCTTCCCGGCCTAGTCAACTCATGCATCAGTGAATAAAAAATTAGATATATTTTATTGTTTCTCTCTGTGACCAGCGCTCCATACAGAGGAAAGAATTGGTTTTAGATATAAATATACACATGAAAACATGATTCCTTTTGTTTACCTAGTTATATACTATCACCATTAGAATTGTAAAGTAGTTTTCCAATGGAAAGAACGATACTACCGCTAAGGTTCCAAATATCATATTGCGGTCACTTTCGTTTATTGGTTTTTACACATCGGATGAGATCTCAATCGAGACGAGTGTATCTTGGGTGTGCATATCGGAATGACATCTCAAGTCTTAAGTACATGTCATTACTGTCTCAGAGTAAGTTGTGTTTAAAATTGACATTCTAATGAATTTTTAACAATTGTTATCCGAAAGGTAAAAATAGAATGTTGGGAGAAGAGTGGTAGTTTTATTCATCTGGTAGTGACTAAATGATATCCTTTAATTTGAACATGTCTTTTATTACGTCCTATGCAAATAAAAAAGTATAAATTACGGTCAAGGGGTTAGTAAATTGTAATCGAATCGACCATTTTCTTTTGGACCTAAATGAAGAGTAAAAAATGTTATTAGTAGAAAAATTGTGGATGCGATATCGATTGAGATTTCAACTTATATTTCAGGTGAGAATATGAGATTCAAACATTTAGGATGAGAGGTGTGTCAAAAAATATATGAAATAAATTTGATGTCTCGTCTAAGTGTGGAAATGAGATTCGAACTACATCTCGGTCGATATAATGGAAGATTAAGGAAATCTGAAACATGATTGACGCTGATGACATTTCAGTTCCTAAAAACACTTAAGAGTAGCGCCCTACCCCCCTCCCCCCCCCAAAAAAAGAAAAAAAGAAAAACACACACCCCCCCACCTACCCCCGTAGACAGAGAGAGGGCTTGATTATTTATAAGACACAAGAATAGGAAATTCAAAGATATAAATCCAAGAAATTAGCAAAATCCTACAACAATTAGTTCATTTCTTATGTTATCACTAACCGATGCCATATTATTTCTTTTTGAATTTGTTCATTCTCTTTCTCACTGGTTGTTTGATTCTTCAAGGTATTCATTCCAAATAAGAACGGGATCAACATCAAATGACATAAAGTTTGAGTACATACTGTTGTATTTCATTATGAAATTAAGCGATGGACCCTAAATATGTTATAGTAGTGGGGCTTTTTTATATTAAGTTAGATTCCGTGATATGTGTATATCATATAGTTATTGGTAGGCCATCAATATTTGTAGAGGTGCATAACTGTAGCCTAAATTTGCACAGGTTGTTTGATAAGTTTTCCTTTTGCAATAACTGGAAGCAAATTAGTAAAATTTTTCTAGGCAAAAAGGTGAGTAGTAAATGTATTTTTCCCTTACCCATACCATGTTATATATATTCTTCCTTTTTTTCTTCCATTAATTATCTGAACAGTAATAATAGTATCTTTATCAATATAAAATGTCTAAATTTAAATTTAAATCATTGAATATGAGATGACTTTCTAGTCAGGAACATAGAAGATGATAATCTTTATACATCAATTTTGGACTCAAATAAAACATTTGAAGTGTGACTCAAAATATCAAACGTTTTATCAAAATTTCTCAAACATAACGATTTTCGCATAGTTCAATAATTTGGTCATCAACGGTTTCAGATATTGACAATTAATAACGACAAAGGAAAAGAAAACGACGATAACCAATAATGAATAAATAATGTAAAAGGTTAAACCAGTATTGGTATTTTGGTTCAAAGAAAAATATAAGTTGTATAGGGAAAATCGCTGTTATCCAAGTAACAGGACTATATTTCTTCTTTATGCTAATATAGCTCCTTATCCAGAATGTTAGTGTAAGCAGTAACTCTTACTTTAATAGAGGTGACTTAAATTCATCTGTCTCGGTCAACGAAATGATATGATTACTGTGATTTTCATGAATAACCTGATAAAAATATAGGGTTTATTTTAAACATTATATAGGAAGTTGAGGTGGTGGAAAAAATAAAAATAAAAAGGAATATTGTTTAATAAGTTAAAGGCCATGATGTGGGTGTATCATAGAGTCAGCATGGTATTGGTAAGCCATGACATCGGTATGAGGACATACAGTAACTGTAACATAAATTTGCAAAAGTCATTTGATTGCTAAAACATTCTTGTGCAACTGCTGAAAGCAAATAAGTAGGCTTTCTACAACAAAATGGAGATCAACAACTTTCAAGTATTATAGACAATCTTCTTGTTTGATCAATGTACTACAAAGGTTTTGGATTAAATAATCAGAACATGTTACTGATACATTGTTGTAGGCTTTTGAAAAGCAGCTATGACCATTTTGATCATGTAAGATCTAAGTATCTAATACATCTTATGGGTTAATTACAGCTAAAGCGGCGGAAGTTGATATGGGCACTTTACATCATGAGAGATCCGTTCTTCACTAAGTATACCTAGTATGCATAATATCACTTCCATGGATTAACCGATCAGTTTGATTCAGCATATCCTGGATTAATTTCACTCTTTACCATAATTTCAGGGAACATCTTGAGAAAACAAGTACTTATCTATGAAAATTTCCATTTGTTGGGATCCTAGCAGGTAAGTTACTTGTTGTGTGCTTTTTTGCCTTTTGTGTTATGTTTTCTTTATTTCTAAAAAAAATGAGTATTGTTATGTTTGTACAGATAAAATTGTAGAACTTGTACTTGGATCTCAAACACGATATACTTACATATCAGGTTCTTGATTCTTCATACATCATATACTTTTCTGGCTGTGGCCATTATGAGACGATTTTCGGAAATACACAGTAGGCAGTATAACCTTATGTATTTAGTAAACAATTAACTTTCTTGTAAGATTTATACGCATGCCTTTTTCATGATCGTTTTTTTCCTGTACGACCTAGAATTTTGTAGTATGATTTTAAACATTTAATTAATTTTAAATAGTTAAAATATATGGACTATTTAAATTTCAATAAATGGAACTCAAAATATAGGGTTTATTTTAAACATTAGCACCAAACTGTTTCCAAAAAATTTGCCATTACAACGGCGCCATTTTGTAGCACCGGAGTAATGTCTATGCATTACCCCTCTCCTGATACTTGGCTTGCGCCATTAACAACAATTTTATCCACTTATACAACAATGTCAGAACAACATACAACATTAGCACCAAACTGTTTCCAAAAAATTTGCCATTACAACGTCGCTATTTTGTAGCACCGGAGTAATGTCTATGCATTACCCCTCTACTGATATTTGGCTTGCGCCATTAACAATAATTTTATCCACTTATACAACAATGTCAAAACCATATACAATGTCAGAACCATATACAACATTAGCACCAAGCTGTAAATTATGCAAGGAGATCAAAATAATACAAAATAGCATAAGATTGACTATTGTATTAGACATGGTATTATTGTTTTTTTTTAATTAGACATGGGGGTACTCAGCAAAAAAACTGGGTTTCTTTTTTATGTTTCTCATACGTTGAAAGACTATCCTGGATTTTCTTATGAGACATAGGAGAAATAGAAAAATGGTCATAAAGGGGATTTCAACACTAGGAGGAGTATTAATGGAGGAAAACTTCGATGATCTTATTCTATGAAAGGAAGGATGATTTTGCTACACAATAATTTCTCATAGTTAGTCCAAGCATCATGAAGAAATTAATTCTTCTCGTTTACTAGGAAACTAAAAGCCAAATCATGGAATCATGTGTATATATAATAAAGGTCGCGAAGAAAGCAGTACTTTGCTTTGCGAGTTTTTTCGATCATGAAAGAACTTTCTCTAAAATTTCTTTTAAACCTAACCAGTTATTTAAAACATTTTTAGGAATAGAAAACAGAGTAGAAATGGGTACAAACTCAGAAACCTGCATACCATGGTCAAACTAAAACTAAAAATCAAACCACATAACTTACCAACGGAAACCACGGATGTATAAATTAAAGCATAAGTTTTCATTACAATTAAACAACAAAGGTTACAAGGGTCCGTAAAGAATAAATCCCCTATAATATTAAGAAATAAACCTACCTTTATTATATTTGACATTGTCTCGGCGAAGCAAATCAAAAGTTAAAGGAGCGCCATTAACTGTAGGCAGGTTCGATAAGAAGGACTGGTAAGTTGGTTGGATCGGTCATTACTCCAAGACAGGGTAAGAAAATTTGAGATATGTTTACACTATTTAGGCGCAATAGTACATTTCCAAACAACAAGCATCTTCCTTTTGTAAAACTGTAGCCAATAATTGAAGAAGAACTACACAATGCCCGGCGGCTGACAAATATAAGCACCCTATTAATGTTAATGGGCCACGTGAGTATATGCCAATTGTTTTTCTTGATTTCTTCACTTTATGTGGGAAATAGTTAAGTTTAATATTAGTTTGACCTAGGAGCAAGAGTAAAAATAAAATCAGTGTGTTTTTTTCTATGGGTTGAAATTAAATCCAGTGCAATTAGAATAAAACAACTCATTTTATTTCTTTAGATTCATCTAAAACAACAACAAAAATGCCCATAAAAATGAGTGTTACTTTCTCAATAGCCTGAAATTAATCTTATATGTATCAAAATAAAAGGTCCACTATTTATAGATAGCAACAGCCATTTGTTAAGAATAAGAAATATCTCAACATACAACTATATATAGAATATATATATCAACACTAAACGAAGTAGACTTAGCTCATTCATAAATCTTATAACTCTAAACTACAATTGCTATACCTTCATTCTAGCAAGAAACATAATCCATGGATGCAAAAGCTCCCCTAATAACTCCATAGTAAAAAACTGGGTATTATTGATCATTATACTTCAACCTATAACTGAAATTCAAAGGATTCAGTGACATAATTGTGATTTTCTTTTTTATTACGTAAAAGTTTCCTTTTGAAATCCATTCTTATGTTATTTGTAAGGATAAAACAAGCAGACCCTATGTAGCATCTCCTGACGATAACCACAACACATACAACTGCTACTTAGTGCATATATAATGAATAGTTCTACATTTTTTCTTTAAATTGCAGGTTTTCATCGCCGCAATTCGAAACAGGAGCCTTAAGCTTCCTGATAACCCTTCAGAACTATACGAAATACCCCAGGACAAAGAATCTGCTTTGGACACAGAGTTCACTCCATATAGAGACATGTTCAGGTGCATAATCAATCACATGATATTTCCTTGCATGTCAATCAAATTCCAAACTAACACAAGATACCCGATTCTCAACAGATTTCTAGACAAAGCTACAATTCAAACAATAACAGAAGGAAACCCCAACCCATGGAAACTATGTAGAGTCACACAAGTAAAATTACCTGAGAGTAGTGATCGAAATCGAGAAGACGTGGAAGGCTCTGATGGACGACGTCAAAGCAACGTTCGATTGATCGAGGTGGAATTCTGGCGATTTAACCCTAAATAAGCACGGGAAAAAAATGAAAGCGCTGGAAATAAAAAAAAGGAGGGAGGGTGTGCGTTTTGGGGAAAATTTTCCCACGAAAAGAGGCACAGATTTTGATACGGCTATAAGCCGTATCAAATGTTAATACGGCTTACAGTCGTATTAAATAATATAGATACAACTATAAGCCGTATTAAAATTTGATACGGCTTATAGCCGTATCAAATGTGCCACCTAAGGTTGCGCCAAAATCCTATCTGTGGTGTAGTGTATTAATATACTTGACCCTATATTTAGATAGAGATTCGAAAGATGCGATATAGTCGGTCATAGAAGATTCACCTTGAACAAGGTCGATAAAGCGTCGAGCTAAAGATACCTTTTCAGCTTCTGGTACAAATTTTAATTTGAACCTTTCCCGGAATTGATCCCAAGTAAGATCCGCTTCAATAATTTCAGAGATCAAAAGCTCATACCAGTCTAATGCTCTCTCTTGGAGCATGTTGGAAGCCACTTGGACTCGATGAAGATCAATAAGATACATGCGAGAAAAGATGCGATCACATGTTCTAAGCCAAGCCTGGACTTCTATAACACTTTCGGAACCCTTGAAAGGCTTTCCACCCAAAGCGGTATAATCAATGCACAAGCGTGCAAACCCAAATTTTGGATGAGTAGGCTCTGGAATGGGCCCGATAGCTTGAGCATTTTTCACAAGATCTAAGAGCTACTTGGCAGTCATAAATACTCCATCCTTGGGAGTAGCACTTGATTGACCGGCGCTGGGACGGCCAGGTCTAACCATTTTTTCTTCTTTAAGAAAGAAAGAAGAGGAAAAAGGTTATTCACAAAATGAATATCAAACAAACTTGATTGATAAAATAAGACATCATAAAAAGAAATAGGATAGAACGGTACGAAGACTCGAATTAAATCCTATGGCACGATTCCTAAGAAAAACTTAGGATAATGATCCTTGCTAGATTATTCTACATTGTTCCAAAGTTTGGCTCTGATACCAAGCTGTGACGCCCCACCTCTATACTCACGCTAGCCAAGGACACTACGAGGTAATGCCGTCGACTAGCAAGAAGAATAAGGCTGTTGAGGAGCGATTTGTGTAATTGCTTTGTGCGAGTACCGATATGTCAGATAATATAACTTACATTTCATTTCAAGAGGAAACCCGACATATCCAATACAAACTCAAAGCTACCACACAGTGGCTAGGTGGACTTCAGAAACGAATATATAAATAAACATAACACAAATCAGTCACAGACATTCATATCACAAAGGCGGATCTAAGAGCTACTGGGCAGTCATAAATACTCCATCCTGGGGAGTAGCACTTGATTGACCGGCGCTGGGACGACCAGGTCTAACCATTTTTTCTTCTTTAAGAAAGAAAGAAGAGGAAAAAGGTTATTCACAAAATGAATATCAAACAAACTTGATTGATAAGACAAGACATCATAAAAAGAAATAGGATAGAACGGTACGAAGACTCGAATTAAATCCTATGGCACGATTCCTAAGAAAGACTTAGGACAATGATCCTTGCTAGATTATTCTACATTGTTCCGAAGTTTGGCTCTGATACCAAGCTGTGACGCCCCACCTCTATACTCACGCTAGCCAAGGACACTACGAGGTAATGCCGTCGACTAGCAAGAAGAATAAGGCTGTTGAGGAGCGACCATCTGTGTAATTGCTTTGTGCGAGTACCGATATGTCAGATAATATAACTTACATTTCATTTCAAGAGGGAACCCGACATATCCAATACAAACTCAAAGCTACCACACAGTGGCTAGGTGGACTTCGGAAACGAATATATAAATAAACATAACACAAATCAGTCATAGACATTCATATCACAAAGGCGGAATCAGAAATGAATATATCACAAAAAAAGTGTACATCAAAATAGTGGTCAAACTAGATCCACTACATCACAAAAGAATATATATATGTGCTAGACAAAAGAATAAATATAAATCAAGGAGTCAATATCTCAAATGTATAACAACAAAAACTACTAATCTAAAGTAGTTAGCCAAAAGTCAGATAATAGTCCCAGATGAGAAGTCAAGCAGAAGCACCTGTAACATCTCGGTCTGACCCGAGTATTATTTAATAAGAAAATAATAAACGGATCAGTCTAGCTATAAATATCAGAAAAAATGAGATAGGGTAAGAGATATAACAATTACGTATAATAACTATAATGCCATACTGTGACAAGTATACATTTAATAACAACAAAGTCATACAATATCTCAAGAATCTCAAAGCACTAAAAAGAATGTCATATTCTTTATTTTATTCACCAAACCCCAAATATTGAAAAACTTACCATTGCCAAATCACAAAAAGAGGTGAAACACAAATTCTAGAAATCATCAACTAGAAATCCAGAAATCACAAAGGGGGAGGCCTATCACAAACGGGAGCATGAAAACACACCAACACGTGTATCACAAATGGTTCGCTATCCCATGGTCACTAACCATAGAGCCGGTGCAACGACGTAGTACAACGGTACGTCCGAGGAACTTGAAACTCAAATAAGCCGGAACAACGACGTAGTACAACGGTACACCCGATGAATAGAACTCCATAAAACCATAGGTCGCTAGCCTATAAAAAGAATGAGACAAAGCTCCATAAAATGAGGTACAGTCCCCCATGTGGACAAAAAGACATCGCATATCGCTAGTTTAAACCATAAGATGATCACCATCGATCAATGAAAAGTGTAGATTACACTAAGCTAGTAAATAAATGAGTTTAGCTTCATGTCCCATAACCACTGGCTTAACTTAAATATTTACGAACAAATTGTAAATTTCCACTCAAAATTGTCACAAGAGTTCAATCGAACAAGTCCAAGAATTAACCGACGAAGTAAACGCAAGTGTTTCATAGCACCTGTTTTACTAAGCCGTTTAATTAAATTTCTCATACGAATGAGGTAAAGGTTTATATATACTAATAGATTGAAAAACGGTATTAAAAGAGAGCTTTATATTTAAAGTATTGTCGAAATCGTTTTAATGAATGGGTTTGAATATTTACTACTAGTATAGAAACCTTTGTATTTAGAAGTGACAAATCACAAAAATGATTGTAGAAACAATCAATCACCTAAGATTCGCATTCGAAGACGTGAATTAAATCCAAAGAAATCGATACCAAACCCATCAAAATGGATATTTCCAAAAATCCAAAGAAAGAAGTCATTAAAGTCGATAGTAAGTGATAACAACTATCTAGATCAACTAAAATCGATTAAAATAGGAAATCCACACAAAACATCCTAAATAGGAAAAAATGAACGTTTCCAGACGTCTGGTTTGGAATCCAGTCGTCTGGATTTGTTTTTTGGAAATAGTTCAAAAAACCACCCAGACGTCTGGAATATCGAAGCAGATG
This sequence comes from Allium fistulosum, assembly GCA_030737815.1. Classification (NCBI taxonomy): domain Eukaryota; kingdom Viridiplantae; phylum Streptophyta; class Magnoliopsida; order Asparagales; family Amaryllidaceae; genus Allium; species Allium fistulosum. The sequence continues at coordinate 96,148,289 of CM060906.1, read as the reverse complement.
TCTGAGTCATGACTAGACGTCTGGTTTAGAATCCAGACGTCTGGAATTGTTCCCTGGAAATAATCTAGAGAACCCCCAGACGTCTGAAACTTTAAGTCAGACGTCTGAGACTCATCCAGACGTCTGATCTTGTATTTCTGACGTTTGAAAATAGTCTCTGTCTTTTTTTATATAATCTGCGTGCATACATTTTTGCTCCAGGTCCAATCCAAACGTCTGGACTTGATCACCAAACGTCTGGTCACCTGGTCTGGGCAATAATTTGCCTAGGCCAAAGTGGCCAAAACGTATCGGGAGCGATTGGACGAGCAACGGCGACTAAGGATTTACGCCAAGCGACAACCCGACCTTATAGGCTCTTCGATACACCCCAAACATCAATGTCCAAATATCCATGGTAGGATTTTCATAAAATTGGACCAAAACACCAAAATTTGGAAAATTCACCAAATCAATTCAAATCAAAAGCAAATGAATATGCACAAGTGTTAGGAATTCATACCTAACAACAAAGAAAGTTATAGACATAGATGTGAGTTAAAGAACTCACCTTTAAACCCAAAAACAATGAATGAGAAGCTTTTAAAACAAGGCAAGAACAATTCCTCTTCAGCACACCTCTAGAATCCTCAATCTATTATCAAAGGTGAAGTTTTTCCTAAGTTAGGGTTAGGAATTTCTGAGAATTGAAGAGAGATTGAGATGGAGAAGAAGAAGAGGATGCTTACCTTAGCTTCTCTTTGATGTTGGAGCTAGAATTTGTATTTCCTAATCAATCTAGGGCTTGGAATTCTAATTTCCTTTTTCTTCACCCATTTTTACTTTAGCTAGAGAATATTAGGAAATGAGAATGAATGAAGAGGAGAGGGGGTGGAGTCAGGGTATTATGATGGTTTAGTGGGCTGAAACCCAAACCCAAAGCCCAAGTAGAAAAATAGCAAATTCTACTCAACTCCAAACATATCGATGTTTATACTCAAAAAAGTTGTAAATGCCATTTTGGACTCAATGGAAGTGGTCTCATGTCCCAATTCGACTGTCTACAAAAAGTAGCTTTTCGGACTTTAATCCGATTAACGATGCTATATTTAAATAAAATATTTAAATATACACTCGTAAAATATGTGGGTTGTTACAGCAGTTGAGCGTAAGGAATACTTGGTAGTTATTTATCACCTTTGAACGATGAGAAGTTATAAATCTGAACAACCCATTAGTTTTGGTTGCTATGGATGTATGGTTGATTTCTTTATTTTCATATAATGTTGTACTGTTTTGTTTACGAGTGACTCTTGTTATGTTGTGTTGGTTGAGCTATTAGTTTGAAACAACTAAAATATTTCTCTTGTAGTCCATGGCCGTAGCTTGGTGGTAAGGGGTCCTTACTTCGAAGAGGTCGGGAGTTCGAGTCCCTTCCCCAGGACCTACAGCCTCCCTTTGGGGATAGCATTAAAAATCAACCTGGCTGTTGTGGACCGGTTGGGTTGGGCTCTAATCTTCGGATTAGGGTTTTTTTATACAATAAAACGAATTTTGAATATCAAAAATGGCCTCCTTCGTTGCCAAACGGTGATTTTTGGGCCTTCCCCGATCCTCTTCGTCTTCTCCCTCTTCCAACGTCTCGTCTGCTGCCTCCTAACTCCCTCGCGTCGTATCTCCTTTGATGGCCAAGAATCGAAAGGATAAAGCTAGGCTAGCTACTTCTTTTGGTCCATCATCGCAAACCAGATGTGGACGTTTTTTTCGAACTCGGAGTCACACCTTTCGCCGTCGATATCTGCTTCGTCCCCTGTCAATGACCACAACCCTGAGCTGCTTTTGTCTCAGACATCTTCTCTGCCTCTAGCCGCTGTTGACCTTAGCGTGATTAATAATACCCTCGCTGCTTGCCTTGCCTCTTCTCCTGTCGATGCCATCCCTTTGTCAGGTATTATCAATGTCTCTCCTGCTTCTCCTATTTCGCATATGGTTTCGACTGTGGAAAATTGGGTGAATGAAGCTTGCAATGTTAGTTCAGGAATTATTGACAATGGTTAGTTGAGTGGTGGGTTTAAATTAGTCTCGTCTGACTCTATAGAACATACTGCTACTGTTAGGAATAATGGAAAAGTTATGGCTTCTGATGCGAAATGTTTTCCACTTGAATCGAACGTTTGTATAACTGCTACTATGTTACCTACTGTAACTGCACAATTGCCATTACCTGATCCCTGTGTCATTCCTATTGGTGATGTGTTTGCTAATGGTTGTAGTGATGACACTCCTAATGTTGTAGCCAAACCAGCTTGGCCGTCTTTGTTCAAGACATTACCTAGGAATGCCGGTGCTTACTCACCACAGATATTCAACACTCGGGTCATTGATGGAATAAACGTGATTCCACCAGCAGTTCTTCAGGAGGCGGAGAGCCATTGGTTTGACCACTTAGTTGGGTTTTTTCTTAATGCTACATCTTTTTACTCTATTGTCCGTCAGCATTGTAGGCGAGCGTTGAAACTGAAAGGTTCGCTTCATGTTCAATTCCTAAATTCGTTCTTCTTTTTTAAATTTGGTTCAAAAGAAGACAGACTTACATCGCTTGATACTAGCCCTCTCATTATCGAAGGGAAACCCTTTATTGTGACTCCTTGGAGTGTTGGTATAGACAGTGTTAGTGAGCAGATTCTTTCTATTCCTATTTGGGCCACGTTCTCCGATATACCTTCTGTCCTTCTACCTCTTATTGGTCTGAATTGGCTAGCGAGCCTTATTGGGGATTTTAAATGCTTTGATGCGAATACTGTTGAGTGCAAGAATCTATTATATGCTAAAGCTTTGATTGAAATTACCCCAGAGAATCCGCTACCGTTGATATTGAAAGTAAGAATCATGGAAAGTCACGAGGTGGAAATTAAAGTTAACTATAGTTGGAAGCCCGACATATGTACTATATGCCGTTCATTTGGTCATTCTATAGAGAAATGTTATAGGAATGCCCCTCTATCTCCTACCGATAAAATCCCTCTCTCTAGGACAGAAATGAAATGGGTTCCCAAGGTTAGAACTCCGCCTCCCACTGATCCTGTTGTTTCTGTTTCTCCTATTATGGAGACAGAAATTGATGCAGTTAGCGATTCAGATGATGTTGTTGTATAGGAACCTGAAGAGAGTTCTTGGATTCATGAGGCGTCGAAAATGAGGTATGATCCACAGATACGTAGTTATCACATGTTCTTAGGAGGTCCTGATGAGACTAGGAGGTTAGTGTATCATGCTTAGGGTGATGGTCTTTCTCTAACAACCACTGGGATTGTTGGTGCTAGGAATTGGTGGCTATTCTTAGATCTGACTTGGGACATGATTTATCTCTACTCACTTCTATCGAGGTCTTTTGATACGAATCTGGCTTCGTATTTTTCTGCAGTTCAGCATGTCATAGGTCCTGGTACTGAGGTTGATATCAGTCATGATTGGGGGGCTTATGCCCTTCCGAGTAGTCTGGTCTATATGTCAAGCACCTGTTTTTTCTCTTTATTCTTGCACTAAGTGGTCTGGCCACTGTAAAACCAGATTTTAGCTATTCTGTGCATGTACAGAACACCTGTTCTTTATTTATATTCATAGTGACATGGCCCACTCTAATGCCGGCTGGCTTTGCCAAAAAATAAAATTTCTCTTATACATAATTCTCACTATTTTGGATTTTATAAGTGAAATACATGTTTATGGAAGTAATAGCTACTGCTTTTGGTTTCATAAATAAAGTTGTTTGCCCGACAAATAGGTATGTTTTCAGATTACGGTTTTGAAGCGATATTTTATTGTTTTTCCCATGATTTGGGATGTTTTATTTTGAAATATGATATATATATTGTAATTATTGATATTATTATTTTCCTGGACCTATCCGTACAGAGGGGACTCTGCCGAAATTTTTCGCAAATTTAGGAATTAGAAATTTTTTGTGAAAAGTGAAATTATTTTCAATCTTTTATTAAACTTGGACATAAAAGATTTAATTGTTTATAAATTTATATATATTTTATTTAAATTACTTAATTATGTAAGTTTAAAGTGTTTATAAATTGATTATTTGAAATAAAATATATTAGTTCCAATATTTCTTCTTGTCCCTTTTCGAGGACGAAAAGTTTTGAGTAGGGAAGAGTGTAACGACCCGTAATTTTTTGATAATTAAAATATTAAATTAAATAAGATTTTGGAATTTAATATTGGAAGAAATTAAAATTTGTGATTTATTAATGAGGAAAATAATTATAATATTATTATTTAATAAGGTTGTTTGAATGTTATTGATAACCATTTTAATGTAATTTAAATCAACTGAAATAACGGTGAAATTAATTTTGTGATAAAAAATCAATAGGGAATAAATTCAATGCGGTATTAAAAAGAGAAATTATATGTAATTAATTGAAATAGGCTAATATAGACTGGAATCAATATTGGGTAAGTAATTAATCAACCTTTGTTGGTAAACAATGGGTTAATGGAGGTGAATTATTAATGTATAGCAATTGATTCATTATCATCTTGATATTTAATCCGTTTGGAATTAATTGTAAATAATCTAATTAAATATTACAATTAATATGAATTAAGATGATAACTGTAGAATATTGATGTAATAAAATGTAAATCAATGTTAATTATATTCATAAGGTAATAATTGATTTAATAATAAGAGGGGAAATCAAATATAAAGGAAATTTATTTGGATTTAAATTATAATTATTGGGGTTTATTAAAGTTATACTTGAACGCTGAAAAAATATAAATCTTGGGTTTAATATGGAAAATTTATTTTAAAAGATTTTAAATTTATATGTAATCAAGAATGATGTGAATGGTTAACTTTTGAATTTTAAAACAAACCAATTTAATAATAATTATTTAACGTGGAAAATAGCCATTTCGGCCACTATCTCGGATTTCGACATAACCAGTTTCATCGGATCCGTAACAGTGAATTATTGTAGGATTTCAAGATTCGTAGCGATCGAACTTGTCGTTTGGTCGTGCAGGCTCGAAATGCGTTGAAATCAATTTGATGAATTCAATTAAAATAAGCTGATTTCAAAAGATAACTTCTGTATACAATGGAATTGGGACTTGAAACTAGTTTTTGTATACAATGGAATTGGGAATTTCGACCAATACGATCTGTCCATTCATTCTTATCTATATTTGTCCATTTAAATAGTTTTTGTTTCTCTAACCCTAGCAGCCTTTCTTATTCCTGTACGTACTATTATTCTATCTGTTTCTCCTTACGTTAGAAACATCAAAACCCTATTTCCTAATTTTAATTTCAAATCAAAATCAATTCCAAAATTTCAAACTCTCCAAACCCTAGCAAATTATATATCGTTGGAAAGCTCTCGGTGAGCGCAATCAACTATAGTAATTCGTTTTCGATTCGAATCACCGTTTGGCCAGAAATCGACGATCTTTCTCAACCGTCTATTTCTAGGGTTTTCGATCCAACGGTGTATCGTCGACCGTTTGACGATAGGGGAGTGGCGTCGGGAAGAGGAGGTCGAGCAGGTCTCAGTGGTGGTGTTTATTGGTCGTATGGTGGTTGGAATTCACTGCGATTGGGTGCTGAAGGGGAGCGACGACGAAAATGGCTGGTGCAACCGGAGGGTGGTCGCGAGACCAAGTCTTGGTTGGCCGGAGGCGCGCTTCGCAAGGGCGGTGTTCGATCTGGGTGAAGGTGGCCGTGGTTTCCGCAGCGATTAGGGTTTGTTAGCAGCTGTAGCATGTCGAGAAGATGCAAACGCGATGGAGGCTAGGTTACGTGAAGGTGATGACGTGTTTACTCTTTTATTATTTTATGATTTAAATCTCAAGCATTCTAATTATCATATCTTTTGCATACGAGCTCGAATTCATGCGCTATTTTCTCCGTTACGATCGTATCAGAATTTCGGACGAACAGAACTGGTTTGGTCAAATTCCGAGACTGTTCAAATTTGGGCCTTGATTTTGATTTTCAATCGATTTAAAATCAAAGGTGAGTGTTTTAACTTAATCACAACTACTAAACTATCTTATGTTTTTTGAGAGTGACGGGTGTGTAGCGTGGAGCTACACAGCCGGTTAGATAGTTATATTATATAGTACTAAAGGGGTCGATCGACAAGCCCGATCGATGGCCAAAAATAGAAGTGAAGCTACAAACTGTACTGAAAATACAAGAGTATCATTAACTATTACATGTTAACTGTAATACGAGATAACTCCCTGAAGGTCAAGACTATCTTTCCGGAGATGCGGTGGTGCTTCCTTGGGATTCTACTGGTTGGACGCTGCACTGTGGAAGGCTCAGGCGGAAGGGTGCGGAGTGACTCTGACCTGTTATGGAGGAGAAAATATGAGTGATACTTCTACAAGTTCCTTCGAAATGTCGTGATGGTTTTCCAAATACAATGGCATTCCTTTCTTTCCAGATGTACCAGCTAAAGGTTGATATGAAGGCGTCCATCAGCAGATTCTGCTGATTGAGCTGCCAGTATTCGAAGTGAGAGGTCACACTGGGAATATATCCTAGGAGATAGGCACTAGTTGCCGCCCATATTGAATATGAGAAATCGCATTCAAAGAAGAGGTGAGTTACTGATTCGTTTTGGGTTGAGCAAAGGATGCAGCGTGGGTCGATAGGGATGTTGAGTCTGATGAGTCTGTCTTTGGTATTGATTCGGCCTGAAATTAAGCACCATTGGAAGAAGGCGATACGGGGTGGGAGTTTGCAAAGCCAAACCCTGGGGTAGGAGAAAAGGCGACCGGGGTGGGATAGATAATGATAACAGGAGGCGACTGAGAATCCTTTGGAAGGTGCAAGGGCCCAGAGAAAATGGTCTTGACTGGTGGAAGGGCGGATCGACTGAAGGATATTTGTGGCAGAGAGAAGTTCAGGGATTAGGTCTGCTTCGAAGATGGAGGGAGGGCAAAGGTGGTCAAGGCCAAGGGTGAGATAATCTTCAACCGTTGCATTGGGGAGGGTGGTGTGTGAAAAGAGGTTGGGTAGAGTTTTAGCGAGGGGTAGTTGTTCAAGCCATGTATCTAACCAGAACAGGCATCTGTTACCGCTTTCTATTTTCACCTGGAACAGTGCTTTGACTCTGGGTAGGGTTTGAAGGACCCCCGACCAGAATGGGGATGGTTGGGACCGGGTGGTAAGGTGTAGTGCCAAGTGAGGGTTTGATTGGTAATGATAACCTAGGATCCACGATTTCCAGATAAAATTTCCAGGAGTAAGTAATCTCCAGAGCCATTTGGACAGCAGCGCCTGGTTGAAGGAACGAAGGTCTGTAATCCCTAACCCACCATGGTTGCGGTGCAAACACACCGTCTTCCAGTTCACCAGACATTTTATTTTGCCTCCATTCCAAAGGAATGTTCGTCTGATTGAGTCGATTTTCTTGATTACCCAGGATGGAAGCTTGAGGATGGACATCCAGTATGCGGGGATAGTTGAAAGGACCGATTTGACTAGAACGAGTCGACCTGCAGAGGATAACGAGTGTGCCTTCCAGGTTGCGAGTCTGGATTCAATTCTGGAAATTAGAGGAAGCCAGTCTGCCCGGTGGAGGTTGGAAGGACGGATAGGGATGCCTAGATAGGAGATGGGAAATGAGGCTAAGTTGCAGTTGAGTAGGGATGCGATTGTAGGGCCAAGGTTTGCGGAGTTGCCAAGCATGATGACAGAGCTTTTGTTAAAATTTATGGAGAGGCCAGAGATTGTTTCGAAAGCATATAGTGCTACCTTGAGGCAATGGATGTGTTTGATGTCAGTAGTGGCGAATAGGATCGTGTCATCTGCAAATTGAAGGTTAGACACAGCTAAATCGGAGTTTTGGAGCTGGATACCTTTAAAAAGATTATTGGTCGATGCAAGCTTGATCATTTGGTTGAGCACGTCCGCTACCAGGACAAAGATTAAGGGAGAGAGCGGATCTCCTTGCCTCAGACCCCTTGCTGATTTGATGTGGCCACCAGTAGAGCCATTGATTGAGATGGATGAGGTACTTGTGTTGAGTATCGCTTCGATCCACCCACACCATTTTGTTGGGAAGCCCCTGTGCTTCATAAGGTCCAAGATGAAGTCCCAATGTACCGTGTCGAAAGCTTTGGAGAAATCAAGTTTTAAAAGGGTTCCAGGAGTTGAAGTTTTATGGCAGTAGGAGACGACTTCTTGAGTGGCGGCGACGCAATCTAAAATGTTTCTGCCTTGTATGAAGGCCGATTGTTCCGCTCCAACCAGGGGGTCGATGACAGCTTGGAGTCTGTTGGCAAGGACCTTCGTGATTATTTTGAATGTGGTGTTAAGGAGACTGATTGGTCTGAAAGCGGGAAGGGTGTTGGCGCCAGAGGATTTAGGAAGAAGGATGACGCTGGCATAATTGAGGCGGGCAATTGAATAGGGGTTGGCTTGGAATTCTTCGCACATGTCGAGTATGTCGGTTTTGATGGTTTCCCAATATCGTTTAAAGAAGAATGGGCCGAAGCCATCCGGGCCCGGGGCCTTGTCATCTGGCAAGTTTTTAAGTGCGGCCCAAACTTCCTCTTCGGTAAAGGGGTGGTCAACAGAGATTTGGGGACAGGATGGGTATAGGAGGTTCCAATCTATGGGGGGTATTGTCTGTGAAGCTAGGCCTAGGATACTACGGTAGTATTCGGTGAAGAGACGGAGGTGATCCGACGTTTCGGTGTAGCTGTGGTTGTTGTGCACTAGTTCCGAGATGTAAAGAGATCTACGTCTGCCATTGGCCATGCGATGGAAGAAGGAGGTGTTCCTATCCCCCTCCTCCAACCATTTGGCTTTGGATCTTTGCTTCCATCCAATTTTCTCCTGTTTGATTAGTCTATCCAGCTCGGTTTCTAAAGTCTTCAGTTGAGAGTGTTCGGTTGGGGTGAGGGGTCGAGATTCTTCGAGAATGTTGAGATCTAGGATGGCATCTTGGGTGGAGGAAATACGTGAGCGAAGGGAGCCCCAAATATTTTTGGCCCAAGGTCTGATGATCTTTCTGAGTGAGCGGAGTTTGGAGACTACTCTGGCGGTTGCGGAATTGGACGGCACAGGTTGGGACCAAGAAGACTGGATGAAATTGTCGAAGGAGGGTTCCATGGTCCAAAGTCGTTCGAAGCGGAAGGGGCGATTTGGGTTAGGGGATGAGCCCGAGTCTAGGATTAGTGGACAGTGATCGGAAATTGTCGAGGCTAGACCGGATACGTTGGAAAGAGGGTGTAAATCATCCCAATTGATATTGAAAAGGAATCTGTCAAGCTTAGCTAGGGATGGGTCCGATCTACGGTTTGACCAGGTATAGAGTCTATTGGTGATTGGTGGGTCGATTAGGGAACCGGAGTTGATGAAGGAGTTGAATGAATCTGAGTCTAGGGAGGCGTTTCCGGAGTTTCTTTCGAGGGTGTTTCTGGTAGTATTGAAGTCTCCTCCTAGTAACCAGGGGCCGTTGAGGTGTGTGGCGAAGGTGAGGCAGTTGTTCCAGAGGGTATTTCTATCGGTGGGGTTTTGGGGGCCGTATATGTTGGAAAAGAAGTAGATGGTGTTGGTTTGGATGTGTCGAAGTGAAACATGAAGAGCAGAAGGCTGAAGGATGGTTTACAGTGAGACCAAATGGATTCATTCCAGAGGGTTATTAAACCACCACTGGAACCATTGGCATTCGAGTGGGCCCACCCAGAAAGATGGGTCCCACCTAGCTGTCTAATTAGGGTAGGAGAGGGGTCTACAAGTTTAGTTTCTTGGATGAGGAGAATGTCGCTTTTGTGTGGGGACAGTGTGAGATTTAGGGCGATTCTTTTATTGGGGTCCCCTAGGCCCCTGACATTCCAGGTGATAATCTTCATTGGGATGAGGATGAACGCTCCAGTTCTAGTGATTGCATGGCAGCGAGATGTTCCTCTCGCAGTTTCACCCCCATGCAACGTGCGATTTTTTTATTTAAAATTTTATTTGCAGAAGAAAAGACTACGGGTTTGAAAAAACTACCAGGGTGAGATGCAGCTTTGTGTAGTCTGGCGCTTCTTCTGACAGCTGTGGGGGTGATCAATGGAGATTCTTGTCTGGTCCGAGGTGGGGTGAGTGCGGCTGCTCTTTCGTCTGGGGGGGGGGGGGGTTATTCTCGAATTGGTTGCCCAGGTTGACTGGAGACGGGGGGATGAGTGCTAGTTGATTATTGGGAGTAGGAGGGTGTCTGTGGGCTGCACTGTCTTCCATGGGAGATGGTGTAAAGTTCTCAGTTTGGTTTCTTGGGATGTGAAAATAGAATGGAGGCGGGTGCGAAGCTGAGGGGATGAGTGCAAGTTGGTTATTAGGGTTGGGATTAGGGGGGAGACTGTGTATGGGGAGTTGGAAGGGCCAAGGGTTGGATAGGTCCAGGTCTGCGTAAGGGTTCCAATTAGGTTCTTCAGCCGGCCAGCTGTCCCAGCCTAGAGGACCCATTACTTCAAAGGAGTTTTCAGGGAGGTGTGGGGCTTCGGGTTCTGGTATGTTTTGGTGGATCGGATCAACCATATGGATGTTGTCTAGGGGGGAGAGGGGGGCGAAGATGTCCGGGTCGAAGTTCATAGCATCAAATCTATCCTCAGAGTTAAGTTCGTGTGGGGGGATGTGTTCATCAAAGCATCTGAAGGTCTCCTCCAAGTCAGTCCCTATTGGAATCGATTCAGGGTTTCGGTTTGGATGTTCGTGTTCCCATCTGTCGACAGTGAGGAGGTAGTCGTGGTTGTTTAGGTTTGCTACGATAGCGGTGGGGGTGGAAACACCTGAGAAAAATTGCATTTTGATGTAGAGGTATCGGTGATCGATCAATGCCCAGTTGCAGCAGTCGAATTCGACGAAGCGACCTAATGGGTTCAATGCAGAGCGCACCGCGTCGACTTCGTCTCGAAGAAGCTCTGGAAAGCCCTGGACGCGGGCCCAGGTGGTTGGTTCGAGGTTAACGGAGGATGGTTCCGGGTCTGACCAGGGTTGGATGAGGATGGCCCCGCCTGGTTTGGTCAAAGTTCGGAGTTGAAGGGCTCGAACGAGAGTTTCGTGGGTGGGACAGCAGAAGACGAAGTTGTTGTTGCTTAGAATCCAGATTGGTAGCTCGTTGTGCTGAAGGGCGGTGGAGAGGGCTAGGTGAAGTGATTCTATCGTCCAGATTCCGTTGATAACTGTTGCGGTGAGGTATAGGGTGGAATTGTCCATTGAGAATTGGTGTGGAGAAGGAGCAGAGGTTCTGGGTTCAGTATTTTTTTTGGATTGAGGATGGAGCGGGGAACGAGGAGACTCAGGGGTTTTGATTGGTTTGAAGGTGCTTTTGGGCTTTGCAGTGTAATTATGTGGCGCTGGGTCCCTATGCGAATGAACTGATATTTTGTTTTTTGTGGGAGGGGCAGAGGCACGCACGGGATACGAGGCTGTTGATTTGTTTGCCTCGGGGCATGAAGATTGCGAATGACCGAAGAGATTGCACCTGTAGCAGATCTTTGAGTCTCTGCAGCTTCGGGCCAGGTGTCCTCTTCCGGCGCATTTTAGACATCGTCCCTTAGATTTTAAAAATTCTATCATGGCGCGTACATTTTCGAAAGACGGCAGTGATCTTCGACGTTTCAGTTTCGGAAGTTCGGGAATGAGTGGTGGGAGGGCGGCCACTTGTGCGTAAGATCTTTCTGGGATAGTTTTGATATTGACTGTGGAGGGTTGAAATAAGTTGGTTGAAGTAGCCTTAGTACTTCCAGAAGTCGGCTGGGACGAGTTGGACTTATCGCAGAGGTGGGAAACGTACCTTTTGGGTACGAATGAAATTGGTGGGGGTTTGTCGAATGATACAGAGGCTGGTGGAGCGGTTGCTGGTAAGTGGGAGGGGTTGGGAAGGTTTTGGGATGAGGTAGAGGAGGAGTTAGGGGGGGCTTGCGGAGGGTTGGAGAGGGAAGCCATTGATAGTAGGAGGGAAGCCATTGATAGTAAAATTCTATGGAGTTGGGAAGAAAATTTTTATAATCCTGGTATTTTTATTGATTGATTCCATTTTCGTCGTCGCTCCCCTTCAGCGACGAAGAAAATTTTTATAATCCTGGTATTTTAGTTAAATTAAATTTGTGATGTGATTAGAAATTGATTGATTACTGTTTGGTATTTTTAAATTATCATTCAAGTTAATTTGAATTTATACTGAATTGAACTGCCATTTAATTTAATATTGAATTTAATTGCCAGTTAAATACCCGATAATGATAACCAGTTTATTTGGTATGATTTATTGGTGGATTTGAATGATGATTGTGATGGGTATTTAATTGTTGATATTTGGATGATTGGATGTTTGTTTATTTATATGTTGTTATCACATTGCAAGTTCTCTTAGTTTGCTTAGGAAATTCACTATGGGTTGAAATGATACATACCCGAATATAGATCAATGAAAAATCACTATGGGTTGAAATGATAAACCCAAGCAATTTTATGGATTTTGAATTTTTATTCGGGATTACGGGTTGAAATGATATACACCCGGAAATATAAATTATTGCGGGTTGAAATGATATATTTCCATATCACTTGACTATAGGGTAGAAAATTATATACGGACACCGGATTGGTCAAATTAAATGATTTTAAATCCTTAAATTTTGAATCCAGTTAAATGATATTATGGAATAAAATTTGATATATATGAACTGAATTATTTTCTATTTCAAGCTTTTAAAATGTTGTAATTGAAATTGGTTTAAATGAACTGTTTAAATTTTTTAAATTGAAATCCTAAAGTTGAATTTGAAATATAAATGAAATTTATCAAAATTGAGTTATTGTAAACGTTTGAATATTTAAACTTTGAAATTTATTGAGCTTGAAGTGGTTTAAATTTGTAGTTCAAGCATGGATTTGAAATCGATATAGATTGAAATGGTTTTAATGAGAATTTGAATTGAAAGATAAAATTTGAGTCTGTTGATTTGAAATCTGGATATGGTCCAGATTTGTTGAAATGGAAGAAACTGTTTGCTTTGATATTATTTTCAAATTAATTATTTTAATATAAACTGTTTAAAAATCTATTATTTAAAAATTCAGATAATTTGGATTTTCAAAACTATTTCAAACTATATCAACACTATTTTTAACTATTAAAACTATTTTAAACTATATTAAAACTATTTTAAACTATATTAAATCTATTTTAAACTATATTAAAACTATTTTAAACTATATTAAATTTATTTAAAACTATTTAAAGTTCTTTTAAACTATTCTAAACTATTTTAAACTATATTAAATCTATTTTTAACTATTAAAACTATTTTAAACTATATTAAATCTATATTAAACCACTTAAAGATATTTTAAATTATTTTAAACTATTTTAAACTATTAAAACTATTTTAAACTATTAAACTACTTATGACTATCCCAACTATTTTCAAAATTTCAACTGTGCAAGCTTGAATTATTTATATTTAAATCCTTGATTTATAGGGGAATACGGTTAAATGATGTTATAACCTACGTTGGATTTTGAAATGATATTTTCTGGTGAAATTGCATATTTTGAGTAAATATGATGGTTTTGAAATGAGGAATATTTTGAATTGAATATGATATTTTGATATGTTGCTTTAACCTATTTTGTGGTTATGATTTCAAAAGTGAACATGATTTCGAAAGTGATATGATTTTGAAGTGAATATGATATTTTGATATCAATTATGAATCAGTTTTGGAAATGTAAAAGTACTATCCGGTGTGAAATAAACGTTTGGTTGTTAAAGAGACTGGGATTAGATATTGTCATACTCTCTGCCACTATCGAAAACCACTTTAACAACTGTGCATGTGGTGGAGAATCCTGAACGAAGTAGGATGGTTTGGAGAACGCTACTATATGAGGTATGAACGCAGCCCTGACCCCCTCGGGTCCGCTTGATATGACTAAAACAGGAGCCACGCCAGGCTAAGTGAGGTCGCACCTCCGATTGGATATGCTTCTTCGATACCATATTTATTACTTTGTGATTGATTTGGTGGCCAACCCTCGATTTTGATTATGGGAGTGTGTTCCAAGGTGGGTGGTAGTAGCTGCTATGTGTTACCACCGGTCCAGATCCGCAAAATGGTAGTATCCTACCCTGGGCATTGCCTCACGTGCCTTGTCAGATGCCTTATCGAGCCCACTAAATGTTTGGTTTGTGTCGTACCAATGGAGTGCTCCCTGACAGCCCACCAGTTTACGGTGGAGTTTATAGTACTGTCTAGACTAGGACATTTATATAAAATGTGTTAAGGAGGGATATGGGTAACACCTTAATGCTATTTTAATACTTTACTTTACTATAGACATATTATAATAGCGTATTGTACTATGTATATAGATAGTTTAACGGATCCTTAGAAGATGGAATACCAAACATCTCTTAAGTTATTGCACGCACGATAGACACTGGATAGGAGATGTAATATCCCGTAAACATCTCTGAAGCCGTTACACTCATATTTATTTATTGTTGATTTAACTTACATAAGATCTTTTAGTTCTGACTCGAGTGTTTTTTTTCATTACGCTCGGGTCAGTCTAATCTTTTCAGTGTCGAAGAGTTTATTTCTGGAGGATGAAGACAGAGATTTGTATGCTATTTATTTTATATATTTTCCACTGCATCATGTTGTTCCGCTGCATTATTTATATATTCCTGCTGTATGTATAACTCTTATTGTTTGTAAAGTGTAATCAAATATTATTTGTAAAATAGCTTCATGAACTGTTTATTTGATTATTATATTTTGTCATTCCGTTGTGAGATTCTGTGTTTTGTTTTTCTTTCTTTCCCTTATTTTTCTTATTTACCCCATAACAATCCTCCTTTTTAAATGGTTTGAGTCTGACATGTGTAGTTTATTGTCGATTTAAACCGTCCAAAAAGGTGGGTCGTTACAACATCCATCCTTTTTCATCTCCTATAAATAGACACAGTCTTTCATAAAGTCTGGATGATAATACTTTACCCTAACACGAAACATAGTGAGGCCATGCTGTCTAGCAGGATGGGTTTTTCCCTCACTAATTCAATCATCCTCAGTTCCATTATATTATGTTGAATGAACATCATAACATATATCATGATCATAAAATCACCATTTAAACCAAAAACATGCCCAATTCATAGCATCATGTCATGGACTATGTTTTATAGTCATCAATACTAGGTTGTCACTCAGGCCTTATCCCATAATTTCATAATAATGTTTTATTTTAACAATATAGGATGCCTCATAGGCCTTGCACAATCTCAAAAAATTAATGTTGTTTTTTGACATTTGGTTGCCATGTTGGCCTTATACCCTCATTCCTGAATTTAACGTCATGTTTTGACATTTGGTTTCACTTAGGTCTTACACCATCGCTTACGAATATAATGTCATGCTTAGACATTTAGTTTCCATTTGGGCCTTACACCATCGTTCTCGTATAATGTCGTGTTCAGACATTTGGTTGTTACTGAGATGTAACAACGTCGTTCTCGTATAATGTTGTGTTCGGGCATTTGGTTGCCACTAAGGCCTTACACCACCGTTTTCGTATAATGTCGTGTTTAGACATTTGGTTGTCACTAAGGCCTTACATCTTTCCCTCATCTTAATGTTATATATTTAACATTATTAGTTGCTATGTTAGCCTTACAACACCGTCCATTTTTAACATTACATAATAAATTTTATTGCTTCACGCTTCCAAAGTCTTAGAATAAAATTCAACTACATGGCTATCGCATGTTTAACTTAATTAGCTATCACTTATCTACCCATATCTTTTGCTTGTTTAACTTCATAGCTATTGCATCTTTAATTTAGATAGCTATTGCATCTTTAATTTAGATAGCTATTGCATATCTAGCTCAATAGCCATGATATGTCGAATTAAAGTAGCTATTGCATATCTAACTTAGTAGTTGTCACATGTCAAATTCCAATAGCTATCGCATATCAAACATAGTAACTATCACATATTTAACCCAATAGTTGTCGCATGTCTAGCTATCACATGCCTACTTTATCGCAGTTCTAAGCTATCACTTGTCTAAAGTGCTATCGCATGTCTAAAGTGCTATCGCACCTAAGCTATCATATGTCTAAAGTGCTACTGCACTCTAGTTATCATATGCCTAAAGTGCTATCACATTTCTTTAGCTATCGCGTGTCTAAAGTGTTATTGCACCTCTAAGCCATCACATGTCTAGAGCTATTGCACTTCTAACTTTGGTGCTATCGTGGATTTTACTTAAGGACTATTGCATGTTCAATTTCAAGGCTTTCGTTAGCCTAACTTCAAAGTTATCGCATGTCCAACCTGGGTTATCACATGTTTAAAATGGTGAATCTATAATTAAGTAGACCATTGGTTACTTTTACTTTATGATAGAAATCTCTCAGACGAAATTTACTCCTTTAATTATGCCTTAATTAATTGCTTTCTCTAATTATATCATTATTTAAGGATATTTTTTGCCTTATCATTTAATTCGTATCAATTCGAAAATTCATTAGAATATTCCCAAAAATTCATAAAAATTTAAAATTTCCTTCTTTCAAAATATTAAATTTTAATATTTTCAAATATTAATTTATAGCCAAAACTGCTAATTTTCAACTTGGATAAATCATAATAAATTATTTTCTCATTCAAAAATTTATGAAAATTAAAGCTCATCTCTATTTTAATGCCAGTAATATTATATTCAAATAATTTGGGGTTGGTTGGTTCATGTTTACTCTTAAGTATGTCCTTGATAATGACATTTACTATCCAAACATATATGAATTCATTCCATTGTCATTAAACATGATTATCAACATTCATAACATCAAAACATGTAGAATCCGAATTAATCAAGTTTGGACCCGAAAATAGGTTAATTATTACTCGCCTAAGCTTAAAACCTTGATTAAAAACCTTTTCTTCTCGCTTTGAAATGAACGCTTTGATCTTCCTTAAGTTTTCTCTCTTTATCTCCTTACCAATGGTGGCCAACCTTGGTTTGTTTTTATAATGAAATGAATGTGTATGAGGGGAATGATACGGTTAGTGATAAAAGAATTAATAATTTAGGCTCGGGTTAAATCCCTCCTTGCATAATATGATTAATTCCTTTCCTTTAATATTAAATTCCCTTCATTAAAAAATTCTATTTTTTCTTCTCTATTTATGACCGAAATTAAATTTACACTAATTACCTTTGGTTTATTGAATTAATTTTAAGTGTCATATAATTAATTCATTAAATTCCTCTTGGGTAGTTTCTCTAATTAAATTCTCTTAATTATCATTTAATAAATTCTTACTATGTATTTAATCCCATATTATTATACTCCAAAATATGGGGTGTTACGGATGGTAAGTTACTAAAGACCATTGAGGGCACCAAGAGGTTACGTACGTGTAATTGTTCAGAACAATACAGAACAGACTTGTTGAGAGTCCTCTGTAGGTTATTATATCTATGTAAGATAGAGGATCTCACATGGCAATGGGTGGCGGTCTTCTGACTTAAGGGTACTGTCGATCTTTACGTGAATGCCTTACTTTTATTATGGAAGTTCACTCATTATTAGTTCGAGTTACAACCAATTTTTGGTATATGTTGAAGTGTAATAATTGAGACACTACTAAAGAGAAGATTTGTCTCCTTTGATACACGGGGTTAGTGCTACCGTAATTGGAAGCCAACTCAAATAAGGTGTAATCCATATTTTAAGGATATACAAATAAGGGAGAAAACCTTACCAATAAGAAAGCTTGGAAAGAAGATACATCCGCTCATCCATAATTGAAATTATTTTGAGAAGGAAGCGTGGATATTTAAACTAAATATTTTTGATTTGTGTAGGATCCTTGTGCTTAAACTAAATAAGGGGATGTTTCGAGCTATTTAAACATTCGATTCCATGTATACAGATCCATGAATAAATGAATGTACTACTTATAGTACCATATTATTAGTTGGTTGCTTTCGTACCTCTACATCCGACCTATTTTCTATCATTACAGTTTCATGATTTTCAATTGGAGCAGGCAGCGGTTCCATCATTTCATACTATATTATTTATCAAGGTTTGGAATATTTACATGTACTCGTGAGTGCAAGTTGAAAATTTGTGGATCGGTATCATTAATTGTCAATGATGGCCCACTCTTTAGTCTTTGGTAATTTTGTCCGTAGTTTATTATCTATTTCCGTTCTCTAAAAATGAAACTCTCAAGTTCATGTAATTTGATAAATTTTACCATCAAAGCATCAACATTTTCAGTCTTTAGTAACTTACTTCTATGTTTTACCATCAAAGCATCAACATTTTCTAGCCGTGTGGATTGGATAATTACATTATAAAATATACATGACACGAATTTCTCTCGTTTGAATATCGTTTGGCCTTCGAGCGAAAGGTTTTTAATATGAATGTAGACGAACGGCTATAAATTTGAAAATCGAGATCGACACCCTATATTTTTTACTTTTTTTATAATATTTTGAAAATAGGTCCAAAATACTTTGGATCGACATAAGATCCGTAAAAAAAAATTTCTGCCCAAACAGATCGAAAATTCCATAGATTAATCGTTTGAGTTCGATTTTCAATAAAGTTAAATATCGAATTACACCACGAAAGATTATCGAAAATACTAATTTAATTAATCACAAAACATTATAAAATTGAAGAATCGAATAAAAATACCTTCTTTAATTTTTAGGAACAAAATTAGTATTTTTAAACAAATTTCAATTTCTATAATTAATAAGTTATAGTAATATGATAAATTAAATTAATTAAAATAATTAGTCGCTGAAAGCCATCGGAACATCTTCACGAAGCCGTCGGCGGTCGTCGTAACCATCCGATGCTATTGATGCCCTTTCTAGTAGTGTAATCAACAAAGAACTATCTTAGTTTCGGCAAATTAAGATGAAAACAAGCCATATTGTCAATCAAAGCCTCTGATAGAGTTAAGGGGTATGCCTTATGTGCAATTATATAATTTGATTACGTATATGTCTAAACTTAACTCTTATAAAGAATTTTGTTCAAAATAATAGTATGTTGTTTACCTTATTTCTACTATATATTATTATAATTTATAGCTAAGGATCTAAGCATATGTAAAAGTATACAGATAGATATCCCTATGAAAAGTGTTTGATCTATTGTAGATACGAATGAGTTCGAAACCAAAAGTATCGACTCGAATCATTAAAATATTTATTCTTAAATATTTCTAGTCAAGGTACATTAAGAAAGAGATACTAATGTACCCATTGAGACTAGTTCACGTAATGATCTCCATTGGATGGAGAAGGTAACATTCTCCATTTCAAGACCCGAAAATGATACCGATGATGTTGTAGTTATCACTAAAGTTAATTTCAGACGACATAATAGAATCAATTTTTTCACAACAGTAAGTACACATGGCAGTTAAATAATTTTCATTATATAAAATTGTCTTTACATTTTTTATTTTCCAATTCGTCTCCATGCAGGGATAAATATAAATAAAACATAAATAATAGCGTCATGCCAGACATATAAAAATGCCAACATGAACACTCAACCAGTTATATATAATCTGGTTTTACAACAGCAGAATCTTACTAAGCCTCCTGCTTCATCCTTGAAGTCATTTATTAGTCTTTAAGCATACCTGTCTATACCCATAAACCAAGGCTAGTCATATGAGTACCCGTGAGTTTATGGAGAAAACGATAATAAAAACAACTTTAAATCCGTTTAGCTAAAAAATAGAAAGTAGGGATCTAAGCACATCCATCCTTTTACATCTCCACTGAACAGATGCAGTCTGACATAATGTAACAACCCAAAATTTAAGTTATAATAATTAATCAATGAATTAATTAAATGATAAAATAACTTTGTGAAATTACTAGAATTGAGCCACAGGAGTTATACCATTGTGTCCGTGGTAATTTTCTGGTCAATTTCCATATATAGAACGTCAGAATCCGAGCTAGAATGAAGAAGAACGAATTAAACAAGGAATCAGAAAAGAGAGGAAAAAAACAAAAAAAACCAAGGGCAAGGTCGACCTAACCACTGACTAGGTCGACATGCATGTCGACCTAGGAGGGGGAAGGTCGACAAGTAGGTCGACCCACCTATATTGATGAACGAAGAATTAAATTCTTCGTTTCGTTACAATTTCTACACGTCATTTTGGTTAATTCCTCTCATCTAGTGCGTCCGTGCTCCCATCCGACGGCTCCTATCAAGCCTACGACGTGGTTGCACCAAATTTAATCTCCAAATTCAATGGTCTGAGATCCATAAGCGCCACTACAAATAAGATCCTAGGCCTAGCTATTTTTCTCATTCTAGATTTTCTCCATTTGGGTTCACCTTCTCAGGCAGGACCCTAAAAGGAATAATTTTCTGAGGAGAAGATCATTTTAAATTAAAATATTTAATACCCTCAAGTGGATCCGGGAAGACCACGGGAAGAGCTAAGGACCACAGGTGAGTGATTAGTAATTATTTTAGATTTTTAAGTAATTTAAAATAATAAGGTTTCCAATAGTTGTAGTTTTTCTATGATTTTGGAATAACCTTTTTACCAGTTTATTTTCAGTTTTAGATTTATTTTTCAGTTTATTTCCTTTTAGCTATTCTTTTTGGTTATTTGTAGTTAATTACTGTTAATTATAGCTTTTCCATTTATTTACAGTTATTTATAGTATTTATAATTTAATGCTATTTACGTTTTATTTACATCTTTTCTAATTTGGGATTTTATTCTGTAATTGTTAGTTTCTTTCTATTTATTCTTTTTACGCGAATGGAATAGAATAGATTAAAACACGAATATGAACTAAATAATAAGAATACCAAAATTACAGAAAATAAGATGTAAAACGTGAAGACTGTAATAAATTGGACTTGGACTGAATTTAAGCTTAATTATGATTAAGAAGAGTAAAAAGACTATACCAACAGCATTCCCTATTTTCTATGGACACAGGTGTGTCACA
This sequence comes from Allium fistulosum, assembly GCA_030737815.1. NCBI lineage: Eukaryota > Viridiplantae > Streptophyta > Magnoliopsida > Asparagales > Amaryllidaceae > Allium > Allium fistulosum. Next base: position 96,127,244 of record CM060906.1, on the reverse strand, counting down.
ATAGCCTGAAGTGAGATGAGGGCACGCTTATGCTATTTAGGGTAGATAAAAGGTCAATAATTAAAAGTCCAAATCATGGGGTTTTGGACAAGGGGAGCAACCAGATTTTGTTTGACAAGGACCAGTACCAACAGCATTCCCTATTTTCTATGGACACAGGTGTCTTACTATAGCCTGAAGTGAGATGAGGGCACGCTTATGCCGTCTAGGGTAAATAAAAGGTCAAAAGAGGGAGCAATGGATAGTGTGAACCCAACGGTGGTCGAGCGTGCGGCCTCGATGCAGGGGATATAATTCGCTATTGAGTTCCAAAGCGCTTAGTAGGTGTCTTTCGTAGGCACTGGCGTCTAGCTCACAGTAGACACATTAGTAGAAGGCCGATCAAAGGGTAGAATTAGGACTTCAGCCTAATTAAAGTAGGATGGGAATTCAGCCTAATCAAAGCAGTTATCTAAGACAAGTGCAAACAATCAAAGTTATCCAATCGTATTAATCTAGAAATAGTTAAACCGTATCTTATTCTAGCTTTACCTTTTCTTATATTTTCCTTACTTCTTTTGTTTATACTAGAACTGTTGCAAAGTCTATTATCTTTACCTTGCTTAAGAATACTAGTAATTACTTCCACTCACTGGACTTTTAGTCTGACCCGCTCCTCTATTTTCCACTTTTTCCCTCCTATAGCCCAACAAGGGCAAGGAAGGTAGATTAAGGACTCTTGTAGACTTCGGCTGTAGAGATTTTATCATGTATTCCTCTCCTTCATTTTCAGTTTTTAGTTCACTTGATGTACTGGTACTTTTATTTGAGAGGGATAGTTTTTGTACTCCGATTTTTATGAGACTGAGAATATGGTTTTCATAAGACATGTATTGGTATTTTGAGACATCTTGTGTATTTGGTTTATAACTCTATTTTAAGAAGTTTGATTTTTAATAAGTTATTGTTTTAAATGTTTCCCCTATATTTATTTATTTTGTCTTGTAAATCTTAGTCTCTGTAAGTTTTAGCTATACCTACAATGCACCACTTCTTTTAGTGTGTCATTTTCGGTATACTAAGGGGTGTAGGATGTTTCATTTGGTATCAGAGCCTAAGGTTACAGAATTCCTAAAAATTTGTTTTAAAAGTAAAGTATTTTCCAAAATAACTTGTTTTAAAAGTATTTTTCAAAGAGAAACTCTTAGAAATAGTTTTCAAGTGTAAAAGAGTTTTTGTAGAGATCCCCTCAAAGTCCAGTTCAACCTTCTTTCGATTCTTTCAAGCCTAAGTTTCCTTTTCTTTGCATAGTATAGCTGACTGGTACCGTAGAGCTACGGTACCAGAGGTGCATGGCCAAGCGTCCAATACAACACTGGTAGGTGGAAATCCCTTTAATCCACCTACACCAGCCGCTATGCAAGGAGTTCGCTAGTATAGGAGGCTGAACGTTTCTGGCATAGAGGATTCCGAGGAGACACGAGCTAGGTTGGAGGATATAGAGAAAAGGTTTAGGCTATTAGATTTGAAGGACCGATAGAGAGTTCAGCCTACATCTTGGCAACTGAAGGGACGATAAGGACAAGAGGAAAGGAGGAGGCCCTCAGAAGCGAATCAAGAAAAGTGGGAAATGTAAACGCCGTAGAATGGTTGGTCATTACATAAAAGACTGCAAGAGAGAGAAGGTGAAGAAGTGTTATAGTTGTGGACAATCCGATCATCTTAGTAAGTTTTGTCCTCGGAAGATGGGGCAGGGACCAAGTGCACCTGTAGCGCAGATTCAGGCTTTGGATGCAACACCTTCCAACAGTGGACCGGATCGAGGTAGGAAAATTTGGGTTCTATTTCTGATTTTCCCATTCAGACACTTTTCGATCCTAGAGCATCACACTCTTTCATCTCTAGTTCTTTGGTAGATTGTTTGCACTTAGACACCTCTTTAGTAGTAGACCCTATTGTTGTTTAAACCCCATAGGAGGATCGACACATTTATCTATGGTTTGTAGGGGTTTGAAAATTTATATCTTAGGTGTAGAGTTTGACTGCGATGCCTATGTACTGGGGTTCTCGGGGTATGGGATGATTTTGGGGATGGATCGGCTGTCCACATATGGAGCTATATTAGACTGTGAGAGGAGAGTCGTTAGACTAGAGACATGCAGCGGTAGGACTCTCAAGGTTTCTTGCGACCCACAAGAGTCAGTTATGTTGAGCTTCCTTTATTCCCTCGATTCATCATCAGCCGAGATAGATTTGGTTTCTTTCGTCAGAGATTTTCTAGACATCTTTGAGGAGGTTAGGGGATTACCCCCTAAGAGAGAGATTGAATTCATGATTTATTTGACCGATAATGCTAAGCCAGTAGCATTACCCATGAGGCACATGGCACCTAGGGAGAGGAAGGAGTTGAGCAAGCAGATTCGTGAGCTTTTGGAGAAAGGATTCATAAGAAGGAACATATCGAAGTGGGGAGCGCCAGTCGTCTTCGCTACTAAGGCGGATGGTTCCCTTCGACTTTGCATAGATTATAGAGAATTAAATAAGCTCACTAAGAAGAACCGTTATCCACTTCCTAGGATAGATGATCTTTTCGACCAGTTAGTTGGCTCTTCAGTATTCTCTCAGCTTGATTTAGCCATTGGATTTCATCAGCTTAGATCGATGACAATAACATCGATAAAATAGCATTTAGAACACCCGATGGATTTTTTGAGTGGTTGGTTATGCCTTTTGGGCTAACCGATACCCTAGCTTATTTTGTAGATTCGATGAGCCATTTTTTAGAGATGTCCTAAATAAGTTCGTGGTGGTATTCGTGGACGACATTTTGGTGTTTTCCAAGAGTATGGAAGAACATGTTATTCATCTAGAGGAGGTTCTTCATACACTTCGAGTTCATCAGTTGAAGGCAAAATTCTTGAAGTAACAACCTTGGCATAAGGAAGTGCGTTTCTTGGGGCATAGAGAAGGTCTACACATGGAAGGAGTTTGAGAAACGGTTTTGTACATTTAGACTCGGATGGTGGAAATCCAAAGAGAGGTAGGTAAAAATTAGAGATGTACAACAAATTCAGTTGATAAGAAAGGAAGAAAGCCCATGTGTAGATAATTGCAAAAATTATAATTGTTTCAGATAAGTGGATTTAACGGTAGTTCCTTAGAATAGATATAAGCATACTAAAGGAATAGGAACAAAAGACTTTAGTAGGGAAATGAGATTTCCAAGGTTTAGGAATGGTACTCCTAGGGTAGTGAGAAGAAAATCCACCTTATGATTAGCTTAATAAAATATAATTGTCAGAATTGAAAATTTTCATTGTCAATATTTTCTTTTAGGAAATAAATATTGCGTTTTTGAAAAACGGTATGAAATTTAAATTGGTTTTTATATGGTGTATATTTTGTTAAAATGAAATTCTTCTAGAGTTATAGAGCGTATATAGCTCGCTAGTTTCTTTGTAAGTAAGCAAAGATTTTAAATATAAAAACATAGGGTGTATTAAGTATCGAAAACATAGGTTACAACATTTATTGTTGTAATAGATGTTTTTGTGGAAAATAAAGGGAGCATAGACTATAACACTATTGTAGGTGACTCCCAAGAGAAATGTTTTTACATAGTATATGAGATTTATTAGTTTTTATTTAAATCCATAAACTAGTATTTTTGGGTTATAGTAACGGTGTTTTACGCAACATCTGTTTTGACCCAAATAAAAATGTGTTTTGAAGGTAATTTCTAAGTATAGAAATAAAATGGTTTGTAAAGTACACTTATTATTTTAATAAGTATAAGAAATTTTTTTCAAGTTATGGATATATTAAAACAGTTTTGAAGATGAGTTTTTCTGAAAAATATGGGTAAGTCAGATATTAGAAAATATTTATCATAAGGGAATATAAACATACTTTAATCTATTGGAATGAAAAGAATAATGGTATAATTTTTTATGGAACCAATAAAAATGTTTTGTGTAAGTTATAAGAAATATGTGAAGGAGATATACAAGGTATGAGAAGCACCATTTTTGTATAGCCTATTTTGAAAAATATAAAAAAGTTCCTTGTAGTTTCACATAAACATGAAATCCTCTTTTAAAAGGTTCATAGAAGATTTTAGTAATAATTTCTCATTAGAGAAAGTAGTTCCAATACATTAAGGTTTGAGACCGTGAGGTGTAATAAGAAGATGTTTTGAAAACACATAAGGACATTTTAAAGATATTTTAAAAGAAAAGGGTTTGGTGAAAAAGTAAATAAGTTTTTGGAAATGAAAAACTTAATAAAAGTAAAATTTGAAAATCCAATTTTTTATAGAAAACTGTAAAGGTCTTTAAAAGAAAAAGAGGAATTAGTTTTAGACTTAGAATTTGGAAGTTTTCCCCTCTAAGTTTGGGAAATAATGTAAATTCAAAAAGCTGTAAGCATGCAAGTCTAGAAAAATAAAATATTGAGTAACCAAGTATTTTTGAATTTAGTAGAAACTTGAAAATAACACTTTTAGAGACAAATTTTTTATTTGGGATTTGATGTTTTAAAAATTTAGATGCTTTAGTTTTTGAAATAAGATGATAAATACCAAACCAAACTCTTAATGTAGAGTAGATAAGAATCATTTCCTAAGGAGTGACGGAAAAAGTATAGGAAATAGCAGTAATTACTTTTAAAAGTAATGATAGAAGTTTCCGTGGAGTATATAAGACATTAGTAAGAACCTAGTATTGTCACTTCATGTGCGTAGACTATAGAAGAAAAATAAAGTGGTATTAGTAAGATAGTAAGACACACGTGGTTGAGGATGTGTATTCTTGATTTTGAAAATTTTGGAAAGAGCATCTTCCTTTAGTGGAATTTATGTATAGTAACAGTCTTCAAGTTAGCATTGGAATGACACCTTTCGAAGCTCTTTATGGAAGATCGCGCAAGTCGCTTTCATGTTGGATAGAGTCTACAAAGAGATTGCCTTGGTTCCGACATGGTTAAAGAGACTTCGGAGAAGGCTAATTTGATTAGGAGAAAATTTGTATCTCATATCCACATCTCTTTGATAATAAGTTTTCGAATTTCCTATTTCCATCATTAGTTTTGAATAGGTTCTTTTCTTTATTATCCTTTGGGAGGGTAGAACTTAGGATTTAACCTATGGAGGGTAGGATTTAATGTAAACATGTTATTAGAACAAGTTATGTATGATGGATGCTAGTAGCTGCAAGTGTTTGCTAATGGATGCTAATGGACGCATATACTTACACTATGCACTATTATATCTTAGGGATTGGCCTAACTAGGACATTAGATCATATGCATATGGATCTGTGCGCATTTGCATTTTTATTTTATCTTTCATGGTTGCTATAAATGGATGATTATCACATGACTGTTGCATTTGGATGATAGTTGTAGAACGCATGTAGAACTATCAGTTATCATTAGGGAATTTTGCATTCATTTGGATACATGGCACAGACATGATTGCATAAAAGGAGGTCAACCGAATCAGTGGACCGCCTAATCTTTTGCATTAGTTAGGGACATCGACACTACACTAATTGCATAAGTATCATAAATCGCGTTAGAAAAAATTAAGGACAATGGATGAATGGGTGATGGTTAAGTAGTTGGTTGTAGAACATGGAAGAAAACATTTATTTCATTCTTCTATCCTTAGAGATTTCGGGGACAAAATCCCTTAAGGAGGGGAGAATATAACAACCCAAAATTTAAGCTATAATAATTAAGTAACGAATTAATTAAATGACAAAATAACTTTGTGTTATTATCATAATTGAGCCACGGGATTAGCACCATTGTGTCCGTGGTAATTTTTTGGTCAATTTCCATATGTAGAACGTCAGAATCCGAGCTAGAATGAAGAAGATACAAATTAAACAAGAAATCAGAAAAGAGAGGAAAAACAGATAAAAAAACAAGGGCTAGGTCGACCCCCTGGTCGACCTAACCACTGCCTAGGTCGACAGGTAGGTCGACCCGCCCCTATTGATGAACGAAGAATTAAATTTTTCATTTCGTTGCGATTTCTACACGTCATTTTGGTTAATTCCTCTCATCTAGTGCGTCCGTGCTCCCATCCGACGGCTCCTATCAATCCTATAATGTGGTTGCACCAAATTAAACCTTCAAATTCAATGGTCTGAGATCCACAAGCGCCACTATAAATAAGACCCTAGGCCTAGCTATTTTTCTCATTCTAGATTTTCTCCATTTGGGTTCACCTTCTCAGGCATGACCCTAAAAGGAATAATTTTCCAAGGAGAAGATCATTTTAAATTAAAATATTTAATACCCTTAAGTGGATCCAGGAAGACCAAGGGAAGAGTTAAAGACCACAGGTGAGTGATTAGTAATTATTTTAGATTTTTAAGTAATTTAAAATAATAGGGTTTCCAATAGTTGTAGTTTTTCTACGATTTTGGAATAACCTTTTTACCAGTTTATTTTCAGTTTTAGATTTATTTTTCAGTCTATTTCCTTTTAGCTATTCTTTTCAGTTATTTGTAGTTAATTACTGTTAATTTTAGCTTTTCCATTTATTTGAAGTTATTTATTATAATTTACTGTTATTTACGTTTTATTTACATCTTTTCTGAGTTTGGGATTTTCTTCTGTAATTGTTAGTTTCTTTCTATTTTTCCTTTTTACATGAATGGAATAGAATATTAAAATGCCAATATGGACTAAATAATAATAACATCGAAATTACAGAAAATAAGATGTAAAATGTGAAGACTGTAATAAATTGGACTTGGACTGAATTCAAGCCTAATTATGATGTATAATTATGATTAAGAAGAGTAAAAAGAGAAAGTGGCTTATTTTTATACTTAGACCTTGGGTTAAGTTAATAAGCAATATTATAACATAGGTTATAATTAGAAACAGAATAGAAAAAGGCTTATTTTGAGACTTAGAATAAATTAATAAGCAAAGATAGCAAGGATAACAGTAGAGGCTTATTTAAACAATTTATACTAAGTTAATAAGAAAAAGTAGGACCTGTACCAACAGCATTCCCTATTTTCTATGGAAACAGGTGTCTCACAATAGCCTGAAGTGAGATGAGGGCACGCTTATGATGTTTAGGGTAGATAAAAGGTCAATAATTAAAAGTCCAAATCATGGAGATTTGGACAAGGGCCGCAGCTAGATTTTGTTTGACAAGGACCGGTACCAACAACATTCCCTATTTTCTATGGACACAGGTGTCTTACTATAGCCTGAAGTGAGATGAGGGCACGCTTATGCTGTCTAGGGTAAATAAAAAGTCAAAAGAGGGAGCAACATATAGTGTGAACCCAACGGTGGTCGAGCGTGCAGCCTCAGTGTAGGGGATATAATTCGCTATTGAGTTCCAAAGCGCTTAGTAGGTGCCTTTTATAGGCACTGGTGTCTAGCTCACAGTAGACACATTAGTAGAAGGCCGATCAAAGGGTAGAATTAGGACTTCAGCCTAATTAAAATAGGATTGGGAATTCAGCCTAATCAAAGCAGTTATCTAAGACAAGTGCAAACAATCAAAGTTCTCCAATCGTATTAATCTAGAAATAGTTAAACCGTATCTTATTCTAGCTTTACCTTTTCTTTTATTTTCCATACTTCTTTTGCTTATACTAGAACTGTTGCAAAGTCTATTATCTTTACCTTGCTTAAGAATACTAGTAATTACTTCCACTCACCAGACTTTTAGTCTGACCCACTCCTCTATTTTCCCCTTTTCCCCTCATATAGCCCAACAAGGGCAAGGAAGGTAGATTAAGGACTCTTGTAGACTTCGGTAGCGGAGATTTTCTCATGTATTTCTCTCCTTCATTATCAGTTTTTAGTTCACTTGATGTACTGGTACTTTTATTTGAGAGGGATAGTTTTTGTACTCCGATTTTTATGAGACTGAGAATATGGTTTTCATAAGACATGTATTGGTATTTTGAGACATCTTGTGTATTTGGTTTTATAACTCTATTTTAAGAAGTTTGATTTTTAATAAGTTATTGTTTTAATTGTTTCCGCCATTTTTATTTATTTTGTCTTATGAATCTTAGTCTCTGTAAGTTTTAGCTATAGCTACAACACACCACATCTTTTAGTATGTTCTTTTGGGTATACTAAGGGGTGTGGGGTGTTTCACATAAAGTCTGGATGAGTAATACTTTACCTTCACAAAACATAGTGAGGCCACGTTGTCTAGCGGGACAGATTTTTCCCTTACTAATTCAATCATCTCGGTTCCATTATATTATGTAGAATGAACATCACAACATAAATCATAATCATAAAATCACCATTTAAACCAAAAGCATACCCAATTCATAGCATCATGTCATGGCAAAGGCCTTTTGTAGAGCTGAAAAAACGCTACTAAAACTTTTAGTAGCGTTTCGATAAACACTGCGATACGACATGCAACTAAAAGTCTGAAACTTTTTGTAGTGTTGTAGAAAAGGCTACCAAAACTTGACCTATTGTAGGGTTTTTGAAACGCTACAAAAAGTTTCAGACTTTTAGTAGCATGCCTTATCGTAGTGTTTACCCAAAACGCTACTAAAAGTTTTGGTAAAGTTTTTTCAATGCTTCAAAAGTCGTATCGCATCTATTTACATTTATTTTAGTAGCATTTTTAAAACGCTACTAAAAGTTATTAACTGTTTTGTAGCATACTATGCACACTACTATTTCCTATTAATGGCTTGTACCATTTCCATCCATCACTCACATAATAGTCTTATTACAACAAGCTATCAATCACATAATCGTTGTATTCAAACAAACAATCAATCAATCACATAACCATCAAACAATTTAAAAAACACGTTAATCACATAATTAAAAATAGTATCTATAACCATTTCGATAATAGTTTTTCGATAAACCGAGCAAATTCACATAAAATCCATAACCATTCATAAACAAGTTTACACAACAAGTACTAACAAAAAGTTATAGTATATAAAACAATTATGGACATGTTCATTACTTGATTACCCACAATTCTTTGCTGTAGTTGGTCTTTACTCCTAAAAAGCTAATTACCTAAAGACAAGTTTAACAATCAACTAATGATTATGAAACTGTTTCATATTTAAAGTATATCAAACATCCTTAATTGAACTTTTCTTAAATTTAAATAATTTTAATAAAAATTAGTTAATTTTTTATAAACCTTGGTTAATTTTTATAATAAACTTATTTAATTTTTAAAAACTTATTTACCTATTTAAATTCTTATAAAACTTAATTAATTTGTATAAATTTATTTAATTTTTATAAAACGTAGTTAAATCATATAACTCTTAGTTAATTTTTAAAATTCGAGTTAATTTTTATAAAATTAGTCAAATTTTTATAAAGCTCGGTTAACTTATTTATAAATTTATTTATATTAACTCAATCTTATAAATTATCTCAATTAGTTGAACAGCAAACATATGCATTGCTTGATGTTTACATTGTTTGGGAAGAAGAATATCATAGACAGCAAAAATGAAAATAGAAGAATAAGAATCATTGGCTCAATGGGTACCGTTGCGGTTGTGGCCGAAGGAGAGGATATAAGCGATGGAGCAGATGACCATGATCATAAGGGTCATGCCATAAACTCGTTTTCGACCCATTTTGTCGTCGAGCCAACCGAAGAACAGCTAGTTGGAGAGAGTTTCGTAGAAGGCGACACCATTGACTATAGCAGCGATGTTAGGAGGAAGAGTTCCGGGTGTGTCAGACCCTTCTATATGGTAGTAGATTCTTCCGAGCAGTTTGGTGACCAAGGAAATACAAAAGATATCATAGGCGTCCATGAAGAAACCCATGCCGACGATCACTATTGCAGTGAAGTGGTTCAGTTGTGTTTTCTCCAAGTCCAGCGATTTTAAGACTTGGAGTTGATCTCCTACCATTGTTGACTTCTTTTTGGTTTACCTGCAAAAGATTCATTACTAAAGATTAGGCATGCTGGTAAAGAAGACTGGTCATCTCAACGACTTATTAATGCTGAGCATACTCAAAGGTAGGATTAGAGGAAGGAGAATTTAAAATGAAGTTTTTTTTAAGATAAAATGAGTGAACCATAAGGAAAGGAACAAAAATACATGCCGGAGCAACTGGATGAAGGAATTGACAAAAATAAATATTTTGTACTTTCCCACTAACTCACTCATATGTCACTTTCTTGTTGAATAAAACTGCATTAAATTGAAGTTTTTGACCAAAAAAAAGTAGCATAGGTTCAAAACTTGAAAGAGATATATATTTATACTATGCTATTGTGGTTTACTGAGTACAACAATTTGAATTCTAAGACAAAAAAGGGATAATAATTCTGGAAACATATGTACATGAAATAGAAGACAAGTGCATGTTTGTACTGTTAAAAAAGAATGTGTATATGTAGGTGATATAACATGCGATTGACATATAAATTAAAACAACTAAAAAATTAATGAGAGCTAAGCAAAATGATTCCTAGAGTGCAACATGTATATAAATAAGTTTAGATTTGCTGAGTTTAAATAATTATAATAACTATCCAACCTATCAGAAGATGTACAGAGAGCTCAAGAGATGGTGATTAATGTCGAAGGGAGAATTATCGGGATCAGATAGAATGAAGAAGAAAGAGTTTTAATGTCTACTTAAATTGAAAATTTTAAGGGCATATTCGATGGATATACTGATCTGAGCTATAAAGTCCAAGTCAACGCCCCATCTCATTCTAACTCAATTAATTTAAACCGATCTCGATGAAGTTGTAGTATGAACAATAAACATATAAATATATGGTTCGTCGCTCGGAATCACCACTGCTACTGCATAAACCGTGTTTGCATCTAAAACAATGTCAACTTTCCCTAACTTTCACTCACTAATTTTATATGAACTACTTATCTACACTGATTAATATTGAATATAACTTTGACTTTGCATCATATATTATCACATGATTATAACTGTGCATTTCTAGGAACAAAATTATTTTTTCACTATCCTTCATAGAATATTTTTACTCCATACTAGGTCTTCTCCACTCCATATGCAGGGAATCTGAAAAGGAGAAATAATATCAATATAAACTACTAGCTCGTGTTTCAAATATACAAAACTCAATTGAATTTTTTTTTATTTTTGCCGAGCAGCACAATATTATCTTATCATCATGCAAATGTCACCCAATGCTCAAATTCAGTAGCCAACAAAGCTATTTCAGCTAATTTAACCTTATAATAACCAAATCAACATAAGCAAAGGTCTTTTAATCCATTTAGATCACTTTTCAAATCAAATTTGTGCATTTAAATTGTTTTAATCCATTTACGACTAGACTTTAGTGATCTGGGCCTGCCCAACAAAAAACATGTTCACTCAGTAAACCTCGGTGAAACTCAGTGTAAAAACTGTTCAATTTTTAAAACTCAGTGTAAAAACTGTTCAATTTTTTAAACTGTTCAATTGTTAATAATTCCACGAAAAACTGTGCAATTTTTAAAACTCAGTGTAAAAACTGTTCAATTTAACTAAGAATTATTAACTAATTGTTTTTTAGTTTTTAAAACAAAGGATTCCCTGGAACATGTTTTTTTGTTGAACTTGGTTATGTAACGAACCAGATTTTCGGCCCTTGAAAATCGACATTAATACGTCAACTGTATCACATGCCGAACATTCAAGTGCCGGAAATATCGATTTGTGAGGGTGAAAAAAGCAGGTAGAAGATAGGAGAAACTAAACAACATAGAATCTCACAACGCAGCGAATAATATATAATACAACAATGATCTTTACAAAAAGGAAACATCTTTATTCATACATACAACGTCAGAGTACACTAGACTTATCCTAAATTTGGACAATTATAGAAACCTGTCCTTACATTGACAAACATACAAACTCTATAATAAAGCAGAAGAAAAACATATGTGAATACGTCTTGACCAACCAGCTCCTCTTCAACTCCAAAGTATCCTGCTAAACCTAGGAAAACATGCTCGGTCTAACCCGAGCATTACATGGAATAATGCCCGGGTCATTTTGGTAAACCAGCATGAGTAAAACTCGATAACAAGTAACAGCCAAACTGATTTCTACATTTGAAAACTTTTCAAACAAAAGGGTATCTCGTAAGACCACACTGCACGTAAAAACAGATTTTTACCTTACAATAACCAAAACATTTTATATCAAAATCCAGCGATATTATCATAGTGTCTAGGTTTAAAGTAAATAGATAAAATAGCTGAAATGCTTGCATCTCACATTCCAACATACTAGGTTCTACAATCGAAAACGCAAGGCACGTATTGGAGATTGGATCCCAACAATGGCAAGGTAAGGGACTACCTTCCGATGATACACTTGTAGAAAATGCACTGATGCTAACACAAAGCCGGTGGCCCCTTTAACATGACTGACCGGATTACCTCGCCTCCTTGACACCGAGGCCTTATACTACCATGGTGTTTGCATGCAAACCAACTCTGAATGGGACGTCTAGAATGGGGTGACCGCTCCTAATGGTAGCTAACCACATAGCTCTACTACAAGCCCTATTTTTGCCATTCCTCCCGCTTGTGAGACTTGAGGCTATGTTTTACCTTTCTAAATAGCAATCCATCTTGGAATGGTAACACTGCCCTCCAAGCGTCAATGCAATGCCAGCATTCATCCATACAAGTCCGTTCTGGGTCTGAACGAAACCGAAGGCACTAACTCTACTACATCCATTTTGGAATCAGCCTCAGGATTAGTAGCAGTAGTCCTTGCACTTCAAAGAGCACCATCTTCAATCATCATCAAGATGTCTTCCACTCGAACGTACATGTTGGTTCGGAGTGGTTTTTGGATATAGATCCGATCTCGGTCTCTCCGTATCAACAACCGATTATTTCCGGTTGACTCATTTCCGGTTCTTCTAGAAGTAAGTATTCGAGACCTTATCGGGGAACTCAAATTTACATTCATACTTCCTAAGTAAATTTGGGTCAAACTTGATAGTCGGTTATTTAACTATCAAATAAACAAACATCCAATCATGGTTTAATTTCCATATAAGATCCTCTAAGGCTTTATTAATTAAACTTTAATTAATAAAATCACTTTATAAAACCAGATCAAATGATCTTTTCAAACCCTATTTCCAAACCTCTTACATTCCTTTTTACTTGAAAAAAATAATATAAGTATTTACCAAACATTTTGGAAATTCCATTTCCTCAAAATTCCATATTAAATGGCCAAACATTTCCCTTTCAAAAACATTACCTCCTATATAACACATTTACTTATCCCTTATAAAAATCCTTTTTATAAGTTCACATTTCAAACCACTTAAAAGTTTTCAAACTAGATTTAAAACTTCTTTCAAAAATATCTAAAATGATTTATAAAATCTCTTTCTATTTTTAAAACTATTTAAAAATATTCCTTCATAATTCCTTTATAGAATCCTCTTTATAAAATATCATTTTCAAGATATCCTTTGTAAATCGCTCTAGGTAAAACTCTTTATTTAATAAACCCCTTTTTAAAAACAAGGTATTTTTTAAAAATAACTTTATAAAGTAATAATAAAATTTGAAAATCATTTATAACCTTTAAACCCAAATTGATTTAGGAATTAAAGTTAATTCAAAAACATACTTTAATAATTCATAAAGAGGCTTAGATCTCCCAATGGTACTAATTTAAGTTACCATTCAATTTTAATTCCAATTCGCTTAACAGTTATTTACATAGGTCAACGTATAAATACAACTCGCATCCAAAACAGGGAATAACATGTCAATATGAACTAATTATCGTATACATATCCAAATAACATAATAGTAGGATAGTGATTTGTTCTGCTAAATAGATGTTCAAATAATTCAATCAATTCATAGCAAAATAGGGATTTATTCTACTAACACATGTCCACACAAACAAACCAACAATCAACTTATAGCAGAATGAAGATTTATTCTGCTAACACATGTCCAAACAACCCAACGACCTACATTATAACTCATTCACATTTATATGGTTTCTTAATGGTATCAACACTCGAATCACTTGTATTCAAAACCATCTTTGAAAAAGAAATACCTTTAAACAATTTTACTTTCGAAAACCAAAGGATTTAAAACTTTTAAACTCTTTTAAAAATTATTAATTATAAGTTAAATCCTTACTTAAATCATAATTAATTTTAATTGAATCTTAACTTAATTTAATTAAATAGTTAACAGTAATTAACTATTAATTAAATCTAAATTAGTCATTTATTAATTATTAAATAATTAATTAAACCTTTATTAATAATTAAATATTAATTAATCTCAATTAATTAAATAAATAATCTTTAATTAAACTTAAATAATAAATTAACCTTTAGTAAATAATTTATTATAAATTAAACCTTAATTAATTTATAATTTAAAAATAATTAAACACTTGATTAATAATTAATCATATATTTAAATAATATTTAATTAAAAATAAATCATTTACTTAATTCATAATTAACTAACTTAATTAATAGTTAATAAAAATAAATTTTAACTTTAAAAGATAATTAATTAACAACCAACCTTTAATAAATAAAAATTAATAACCCTTGCTTAATCCTTAACTAATTATTAATTATCAAAACATAATTAATTAAAAATTTATTATTAAATTCTTAATTTACCTTTTAAAATATCATTATTTAGTTTATAAACCATTTACAAAACAATTTGAAGTATAAAACCAAACTTTGTGAAAATCGAAATTTTAAACGAACTGCATCCATAGCGACTATCGCTATGGATACCCATAATTTCCAACTTGTTTCTCACTAACTCTTTCATTTACTAATTTTACTTACTAACTTTCCATATTACTTCAAATTCCAAGCCAAAGATCACAATTTTATAACCAAAACACCACTTAAATCATCAATTCAAAGTTCTAATGCTAAACCACAAATTAGCACACACATATACATCCAACCCTACCATAATCCAAATAATAACATAACAAATACAACCATATAACAACCATATATATAAATGTAAATTCTTTCCCAAAAAGTTAAGGAATTTACTCACCGAAGGCTATCCAAACTTTCGCAGACTTGAGTATGACCTAGCACTTTCATTCCTAAGCAAAAGACGGAGTCTTGAATCCTAAATCTACTAGGTAGGATAGGCCATGGACGAACAAGGAAGTGAGATATGTTTTGATAACGTAGAGCGACTTTGGATAAACATCGATTTTCCAATAATAAACCCGAAAATAGGTCATTTTGAAACTGCTGTTTGGGCTAACTACTCATGGAATATCGAAAATCACTCAAAGAGAAAGTTATTCGAATTTCTTTTCTCTATCATTTCAATAAAAAAATCACTCATTTTCGTTTATTTTTGAAGAAGTTATGATCAAAAGAAGAAGGGTAATTTTCGGATTTTAAATTCTAGGTGAAAAATTGTTTTGCAAAGATTGGGTATTTTGACATAGCTATGTTAGAAATTTGGAAAAATGGTCAACTAGAATGTTGTATCCATTAAAATTTCACACAGTTTAAAAAAAATGAAATCTCTATTTGAATTAGAAATGAGGAAGAAAAGGTTAGTGGAAAGAGGATGAAAAATGGAGAAACATATGGTTATTTATAGACAAATTTCTTATGTCATCATTATATCTAGTCACATCACAAATCTTTTATAATATATATATATATATAATTATATTTAATTACATCACTTTCTTATATATATAAAAAATTATTATGTTTAGTCACATCACTTTCTTTATATATATATAATTATTATGTTTAGTCACATCCCTTTCTATTATATATATATATAATTATTATATTTAGGCACATCACTTTCTTATATATATATAATTTTAATTATTAATTAACTAAGATGTGATAAGAGATAATTATGGTTAATGATTGCAAAATTTAAGATGTGACAATACTTAATATATATATATTTAAAAAAAATGTTTATTATTTTTAAAACTATGTCTTGTCACATCACTTACTAATCTAAATTAATATAAGATAATTTATTTCTAAGTGTATTATTATTTAGTTAACAAAATCTTATATATACATGTATATGATGCATAAAAGACAAACAACGTTCTCGACAACTTTCCGGTGTAGAAAGGTCGAAACTTCGGAAACGTTTTTCAGTCGCATTTTCTATTTTTCTACGAACTATTTAATTTGGTAAAATTTTTTAGAAAACGACTTTACCATCATTATTAGTCAATTAAAATGGGTTTATTTTCATTATAAAACTTATGTATCGAATATTTAAAATTAATTAAATATTCACTAATCAAAGTAGTAAAATTCCAGGTCGTTACATTCTTCCCCCCTTAAAAGAATTTCATCCCTGAAATTACACCTCAACCAATCCCAGAAAACACTTAACACTATAGATCAGTCCATATGATGTACATAGATCATTCTTATACCAAGTCCGATTCGATCATAACTTGAATACATAACTTCACTTCCAAACTAGTATCGCTCACCCAATTCTCTAGTGCAAACTCCGATCAGGCTCCTTGATTTGGAACCTCTGTCCTCCTTATATAGTTGTAACTATGATAGAAAACCTTAGTCCTACATCAAGAACCCTCATCAAGTTCTCGCTGTCAAAAGTCGAGTAACAGATCCTTATTCGGAACGATGTAAACACCTCAAAGTCATATACTCCAATCTTTGATCAAAACTCTATGGAAAGGAGAAATGATCTACGTCCACCCTACACACTTACTTAATTGGTTCTCCTTAATACCAATTATATTCCCACTAAATCACTTATGAACACATTTCATAAACAACTCTTTGTTTCAACTTGGATAATACCCCACTACGGCCTAAGAGTATATACCCCTATCTGATTCCGCTATTCCAATTTGAATTTATCTCCCTAAGAAAACTCAAGATCCAAATACCCGACTTTTATTTCAAAAACTTTTTGAAATGAAACTCTATACTTTAAATCATACAAATATATATATATATATATAGCCCGAGTAACTCCAAAATGATACTAAGGGACTGGGTACTACCAAAAAGTATTATACATTCCCTTACAAAGAAGAGTAATACTCAAGAGAAGTGTTTACCATCTGAACACATCCCTTTCCCAATTTTAAGTCATTTTCGAGTCACTCGAACTAGCTAACTTAAAAATATTCTTTTTATTTCCAATTTTTCATTTTCGAAACAATACTATACATTTTCGAATAAAACATTTATCACTAACTTGCTTTTGGTTCGTTTGGGTTGAACTTGCTTCAATTGTAGAATGATAAAGAGAATAATTTACTAAGTGTGTTACAACGTTTGCCTAGGCAAACATCTTATCATTACTTAGAAGATTATTCTGATCATCACAAAACAATTAAGACTCATTCCCCCTAACCAATCCAAAGAAAATCACTTTTAACTTAAATTTCCATTACCAAAATTTCATACTTGAACCAAAGTTGCTTTCAAAGACTATTATTATTTCAAAACCTTGAAAATCATTTTTCAAAAACACTGGGATTCAGGTTCTCAAGTTTTCATCCTAAATTCTTTTTAATTAAAAGACTTATCTTATTCAAAGGAAAGTACATAAACATTTACACAATAGTCATTGCTCAATCTAGAGGAGCGTGACTAACCAAACCCTATATGATAATAATAAAATATTATTATCTCCCAACAACATTACCTCATAAATACCTATACTATTTTCAATAATCATTCTTTTATATATAAAATATACCTTGGGTAAAATTATTTCATTTACCCTAATTTCAAAACAATACTGTGTCGGTTGTTTTGGTTCAAGTGTTTAGGAATTCCTATCGATAACGTTGGCCAAACGCATTAACTAGAATTCATATAGCACTCAACCGATCAAACAACACAATATAAAACATTTTAAATCACTAGCAAATACGCCCTCTTATATAATATACACCCAAACTCATTCTAGGGTAACACTTACTTTATCTCTAATGAGTTTACCCCACCTAAGCTAAGGTTCCTGCTTATCCTTCAGCTCTGATACCGAATGCAACAAACCGTAGGCTTTTCAACCATCCGGTCAATAGCGACCGGTAGGCTTTTCAACCATTCTAGCCTCACCGTGGCATACATTGGTACCTCAAATCTGCTTTTACGGCCAGCCTCGCGACTGTAAGCACCTAGCAAACCAACCCATCAAGGCGTTATACTACCTCTCCGAGACGTGTAGGAGTAAGAGTCTCTTGCTCGCCAACAAACAGAAAGCGAAAACCCCCTAGCACGTTAATCCGACCAATGAAAACTGATTTGATCCCGGTCTCTCCGTATCAACGACCGATAATTTTTAGTTGACTCATTCCCGGTTCTTCTGGAAGTAAGTATTCGAGACACTATTGGGGAACTTGAATTTACATTCATACTTCCTAAGTCAAATTGGGTCAAACATGGTAGTCGATTATTTAACTATCAAATAAACAAACATCCAATCATGGTTTAATTTCCATATAGGATCCTCTAAGCCTTTATAATTAAACTTTAATTAATAAAATCACTTTATAAAACCTGATCAAAAGATCTTTTCAAACCCTATTTCCAAACCTCTTACATTCCTTTTTACTTGAAAAAAACAATATAAGTATTTACCAAACATTTTGGAAATTCCATTTCCTCAAAATTCCATATTAAATGGCCAGGCAATTCCCTTACAAAAACATCACCTCCTATAAAACACGTTTACTTATTCCTTATAAAAATCCTTTATATAAGTTCACTTCATATTTCGAACCACTTAAAAGTTTTCAAAATATATTTAAAACTTCTTTCACAAATATCTAAAATGATTTATAAAATCTCTTTCTATTTTTAAAACTATTTAATTATCTTCCTTCAAAATTTCTTTATAGAATCTCCTTTATAAAATATCATTTTCAAGATATCCTTTGTAAATCACTCTAGGTAAAACTTCTTATTTAATAAACCCCTTTTTAAAATCAAGATACTATTTAAAAATAACTTTATAAAATAATAATAAAATTTGAAAACCATTTATAACCTTTAAACCCAAAATTGATTTAAGAATTAAAGTTAATTCAAAAACATACTTTAATAATTCTAAGAGAGGCTTAGATCTCCTAATGGTACTAATTTAAGTTACCATTCTATTTTAATTCCAATTCATTTAACAGTTATTTACATAGGTCAACATATATGTAAATACAACTCATAACCAAAATAGGGAATAACATGTCAATATGAACTAATTATCGTATACATATCCAAATAACATAAAAGCAGGATGGTGATTTGTTCTACTAAATAGATGTCCAAATAATTCAATCAATTCATAGCAGAACAGGGATTTATTCTACTAACACATGTCCACACAAACAAACCAACAATCAACTTATAGTAGAACGAGGATTTATTCTGCTAACACATGTACAAACAACCCAACGATCTACATTATAACTCATTCACCATTATATGGTTTCTTAATGGTATCAACACTTGAATCACTTGTATTCAAAACCATCTTTGAAAAAGAAGTACCTTTAAACAATTTTACTTTTGAAAACCAAAGGATTTAAAACTTTTAAACTCTTTTAAAAATAATTAATTATAAGTTAAATCCTTATTTAAATCATAATTAATTTTAATTGAATCTTAACTTAATTTAATTAAATAGTTAACAGTAATTAACTATTAATATAATCTAAATTAATCCTTTATTAATTATTAAATAATTAATTAAACGTTTATTATTAATTAAGTTCAATTAATTAATTAAATAATCTTTAATTAAACTTAAATAATAAATTAAACCTTTAATAAATAATTTATTATAAATTAAACCTTAATTAATTTATAATTTAAAAATAATTAAATACTTAATTAATAATTAATCCTATATTTAAATAATAGTTTATTAAAAATAAATCATGTACTTAATTCATAATTAACTAACTTAAATAATAATTAATTAAAATAAATTTTAACTATAAAAGATAATTAATTAACAACCATCTTTAATCAATAAAAGTTAATAACCCTTGTTTAATCCTTAATTAATTATTAATTATCAAAACATAATTAATTAAAAATTTATTATTAAATTCTTAATTTACCTTTTAAAATATCATTATTAAGTTTATAAACCATTTACAAAACAATTTGAAGTATAAAACCAAATTTTGCGAAAATCAAATTTTTATACGAACTGCATCCATAGCGACTATCGCTATGGATACCCATAATTTCCAACTTGATGCTCACCAACTCTTCCATTTACTAATTTTACTTACTAACTTCCCATATCACTTCCAATTCCAAGCCAAAGATTAAAATTTTATAACCAAAACACCACTTAAATCGTCAATTCAAAGTTCTAATGCTAAATCACAAATTAGCACATACATATACATCCAAACCCTACCATAATCCAAATAATAACATCACAAATACAACCATATAACAACCATATATATAAATGTAAATTCTTTCCCAAAAAGTTAAGGAATTTACTCACCGAAGGCTATCCAAACTTTCGCTAACTTGAGTACGACCTAGCACTTTCATTCCTAAGAAAAAAGACGGAGTCTTGAATCCTAAATCTACTAGGTAGGATAGGCCATGGATGAATAAGGAAGTGAGATATGTTTTGGTAATGTAGAGTGACTTCGGATAAACATCGATTTCTCAATAATAAACTCGAAAATAGGTCATTTTGCAACTGATTTTTGGGCTACCTACTCATGGAATTTCAGAAAGCACTCTAAATGAAAGCTATTGGAATTTCTTTTCTCTATCATTTCAAAGAAAGAATCACTCATTTTCATTAGTTTTCAAGATGTTATGATCAAAAGAATAAGGGTAATTTTCGAACTTGAAATTCTAGGTAAAAAATTATTTTACAAAGATTGGGTATTTTGACATAGCTATGATAGAAATTTGGAAAAATGGTCCACTAGAATATTATGGCCATTTAAATTTCACACGGTTTCATAAAAAGAAAACCTCCATTTGATTTAGAAATGAGGAAGAAAATGTTAGTGGAAAGATGATGAAAAATGGAGAAACAAATGGCTATTTATAGGCAAATTTCCTATGTCACCATTATATCTAGTCAAATCACAAATCTTTTATAATATATATATATATAATTATGTTTAATCACATCACTCTTTTATATATATAATTATTGTGTTTAGTCACATAACGTTCTTTATGTATATAATTATTATGTTTAGTCACATCACTTTCTTTTATATATATAATTATTATGTTTAGTCACATCACTTTCTTTATATATATAAAAGTTTAATTATTAATTAACTAAGATATGACAAGAGATAATTATGGTTAACGATTGCAAAATCTAAGATGTGACAATACTTAATATATATATATTTTTAAAAAAATGTTTAGTATTTTTAAAACTATGTCATGTCACATCACTTACTAATCTAAATTAATATAAGATAATATATTTCTAAGTGTATTATTATTTAGTTAAAGAAATCTTATATATATGTGTATATGGTGCACAAAAGACGAACAACGTTCTCGACAAATTTCCGGTGTCGAAAGGTCGAAATTTTGGAAAACGTTCTTCGATCATATTTTCTATTTCTACGAACTATTTAATTTAGTAAAAAAAATTTGAAAACGAATTTACCATCATTAATAGTTAATTAAATTGAGTTTATTTTCATTATAAAACTTATATACTGAATATTTAAAATTAATTAAATATTCACTAATCAAAGTAGTGAAATTCCAGGTCGTTACAAGTTAACTTAGTTAATTTATTATTAGTACTAGTATACAACGCACGTACGTGCATCTAATTTCCAAAGATGTTTACCTTGGATTGATGTGTGCTTTAAGTGCAAATGTTTTTGTAGTCACAATACATTTCAAGTTGTTTTGTTGGTGATATCGATGACAAATTGATAGTAAAATTCCGTTGGTGAGTAGATGAAAAGGGTGGTGAGATTCCATTAACGAATGAGGGTAATTTTGGAATTTCAAAAAGACACCGAGTAAATCATGCTGATTGAATTCTCTTTATTAATAGTAGAGATAGAGATAATTAACTTTCAAAATGCTATGGGTCTGATTATTATAATGACTACTGAAATGGGGCATCTCTTTTGAGATGAAATTTGATTTTGGGAATATCAAATTTTAGCAAGTTTGAATTTACAGAAGTAAACCTAATTGATAAGAAGAGTTGCTACAGTAAGTAATTATGCCATTATTGCTAATATACGTACAATCCTTCAAAAATGATGAAAAGCAGTCATGTACATTTAAGTGTAGGTGGTTTGTATATTGATTAGAGTAGAAATTTTTTTTATACGTCCTCAGCCTTTAGTTACACATGACTTGTCATCAATAAATACATAACTTTGTTAGTTTATTACCTTATAATAACTTTTAAGTTTCTTCCACTCAACATGCAAAATGTAGAATTAGATGACAACCTTATATTAATTTGCAGTATTATCACAATCTTTTAATGTATCCGAGTGACAAAATTTTAGCAATTTCACTAATGTTGTTATAGCATATAATGATCATATAGGCCAATTTATACAAACTCCAGATTGTAAACCAGATAATTAGTGTTAACCCGCCTTTTGTCAAGGCCGTGAACAGACGGATTTAACTAAATGGACTGCTCGTTTATTGAGATTGGAAAGCGATGGATTTAAGCCAGCTGGATGGATAGACGATCAGTCATGAATGGTTTGGTGTATATATCTCGTCCTAGATGGATCGGCATTGGTCGGTCGGCCTGGAAGGTATAGCTCGATGTAGGAGGGAAGTTCGTGCATGGATCGGCATGGGTGGCTCGGTATTGGTCGCTCGGTGAGGTGGCTCGACATTGGCCGCTCGACGAGGTGACTCAGCATTAGCCGCTCGGCAAGGTGGCTTGGCATTGGTGGCTCGGCGAGGTGGCTCGGTAATGGTCGCTCGGCGAGGTGGCTCGGCAATGGTCGCTCGACGAGGTGGCTCGGCATTGGTGGTTCGGTCTGGGAGTTACGGGTCAGTGTAGTGGTATGGGCCGGTCAGGATGAGGTGGCTCGAGTTTGGCATAGGGTTATACTTGAGGCGACATCAGGGTGGACTGGCTTTGAAGTGGATCGGCATGCTGAAGTGGATCAGTATATTAGAATAGAGGGTGGTTCGGCATATTCGGCTCGGCCTACCTGGTTCGGTCGTGGTACAGAGCCTGGATCGGCAATGGCCTTGATGGGCCCGGATTACTCAGGAAGCCCAACTACCTGGATTTGCCTATAAATACAGCATATGGGGTTCCAGAAGGGGGATCTTCTTTTTGGCTCTCTTACTTTCTCTTTTCTAAGGCTAGGACTACTCTGCAGTGTTGTAACTGTAATCTATTACAACAATAAAAAGAAAACTTCTGGAGTGAACGTAGGCCGGAGTTAGCCGAACCACTATAAAATCTGTTGTTCTTTACTGCTTTCATTTTAATTTTGACTGTTCTTCGTATTATTACTCTCTACATACATTCTATCTGTTATCGGTGACTGTTAGTTGGTGCTTTCATTTACATTTGGGTGTTAGTGACCAATTTTGACGCTAACATTTAGTAATGGTAATGTACATTTTTCTTTCCAGACCCATGGTCCAATTCAATGTTATAACACTTCACTTTGAGTGTGTTCATGTTCGTTTGGAGAACACCCGATCCAATGTGTGCAAAAAAAATAATCATTTTTTCTATCTATTCTTTAGTGCATGTATTCATGTACTCATCTTTATTCGGGTTAGTTCTAGCATGGGAACAGACATTCAAATGAGGATGAACATGGCTAATCAAGTAAAACTATATTACAAAGCTAGTTTATAATTATACATTTCTATTCAATCACTTAACATTTTCAATGCTTTAGGTCACACCATCTACTTCCATGCTGAGTTCAAAGACCGGTATCCGCAAGTTAGTCTTAGACATTTTCCAAGAACCTACAAGCCTGTAAGCTAATTTATAACCTTTTTTCTCAATTTTGTCATGCTAATGTTGAATAACATAATGTTTGTATCCATTCATTTGCACAGTGCCCGAGAACATGGATGCATGTTAATGAAGTGATAAAGCGACCTGGTTTACCTCCTGACAAAACACTGTACACTCCCTCCCTCCCTCACACTCACACAGTTCATGCTTTTTGTGTAATGTTTTCTTGCTTGTCCCAAAATATTATAATTGCTTTCGTGCTACTAATGGCTGTTTATATAGATTAATTAGGGAAGCTATCAATGAATGTGTGGATGTTGGTCATACATACTCTACAATTGATTTGTCCCACACCGTCAAAAATACATTAATTGTTGTTGTATATAAGCTAAGGGATGAAGAAAGTAGTTGTTCCAATAACATCTAATTGAGTTGAGATGATGCCATGTAGTTTAATAATATGGTCCATTAATAGATGGTATGCAAATGAGCGATAACTAATTTTTAGCTATTATGGAGATGTAAAGGGTATTTTAGGAAATTCAAAAGGACACGGAAGAATCCTATTCATGGAATTCTCATTATTAGTAGTAGAGATTATTATTAAAGCTCAGTTAACTTAATTATATTATTATTACTATAAACTTAGTTAATTCGTCATCATCATCATCATCATAATTTATCAAACTTTGTTAAATTTGTTATATTATTATCATTTATAAAATTTAGTTAACTTAAACTTAGTTAATTTTATTAAACTTGTTTAATTTTAACAAAACTTACTTAATTTTTATTAACTTGGTTAACTTAGTTAATTATTATTAAAACCTGGTTAACTTATTATTATTATTATTATATTATAAATTTAGTTATTTTTTATAAACTTAGTTAATTCATCATCATCATTATTTATCGAACTTTGTTAAATTAGTTATATTATTATTATTTATAAAATTTAGTTAACTTAAACTTAGTTAATTTTATAAAACTTGTTTAATTTTAAGAAAACTTAGTTAATTTTATTAACTTGGTTAACTTAGTTAATTTATTATTAGTATTATTATTAAAGCTCAGTTAACTTAATTATATTATTATTATTATTATTATTATTATTATTATTATAAACTTAGTTAATTCATCATCATCATCATCATTATTTATAAAACTTTGTATAGTTAACTATATTATTATCATTTATAAAACTTAGTTAACTTAAACTTAGTTAATTTTATAAAACTTGTTTAATTTTAACAAAACTTACATAATTTTTATTAACTTGGTTTACTTAGCTAATTATTATTATTATTATTAAAACTCAGTTAACTTAATTATATTATTATTGTTATTATAAACTCGGTTAACTAGATAATATGTTGTATGTTTCAGTAATCAGCAAGTTTGCATAGAACCTAAAATAGTGCGTAATGCATACTTAAAACTATGGGAAAAACATACTTACCATTTATTGCTTTCATTCTTAAACTAACCGGCATATGAAGAGTTAGCGTGTCATTTAATTCCCATTGTTTGGTGATTGAGAGGAAATTTCCTAAAAATATTAAATGATAACTCATTAAAATAATAATAATAATCATAATGCTAAATTAAAATATCACTAGATAAAAGTTTTCAGATTTTTGCATGTAAAATAATGATAAAAAGATAATAAACTATCTCTTTGTTGAACATGTAAATTGTGGCATTGTAGGGAAAAGATATGGCCTGAGAAGAACGGTAATATATATGCATGAATTAACATAGTCCATTTTCTCTTATATATATACCAAAAGGAAAGTAGACAATAGAAGAATTTGATTCTACTAAATATTCCAGGATTTGGTTAAGTCAAATTTGTTCTATTCAAATGTGCAGCTGCGTCCCAAGCTAAGCTTTTCTTTCGTTGAAAAGGCTAGACTGGTTCCTTTTCGGTCCTCTATCATGGTCCAATATGGTATATGAAATGTTCAAGGTTGAATATGTATTACTATGTCGCGGGCATAAAACGTTTCGAATAAAGAATCATTTTGATACTTTGTATGTTATATGATGAAAATAGTTTCATTATAGTAAAAAATCAAAACTTCAATTACCATATCGAACATCCTGGAAAATATAAAGATTATATCAATTTTATAAATTAAATTATTAGAAAATGCAAACCTGTTCCATTATAACACCAAAATGAATCGAATTGTGTTCCTCACTCAACTTCTTGCTCCTACCTCGGTCTTGCAACCCATACAATCATATAGCATCAGGATATACTAAACCTAGAGCAACCACATAGCTTCTTGCTCCTACATAAGAGCACTCACACAGTAGAGTAGTTAAAATTATGCATTGGCATGTTAAACTCAGTCCCTGCCTGAAGCCTGAGTGCCTTCCCAGTCTGACATCGGTCCACCTCTTATGTATTCCCTACATGCACAAAATCCATCAAACATCGGTCTATCTCTTATGCCTTCCTAGTCTGACATCAGTTTGACATTAGTCAAACATTATCGGTTAAACTCCGTCAATTCATCACGAAAAAGCGAAGATAGGTTCAACAAAAAACACAAACTAGAAATATAGCAACACTATTATGTTAATTTAGAAATACTCGATTTTTTCACTTAACTGCAACTTCACGTCATTACAAAGTAGAATCAAACCAACAATGATAAGTTTCAAAATATTGATGGTAAAAAATATCTAGAAATTTATATAGATAGAAATGATACCTACTAAACACAAGTAGGAGGAAAGTAGATATCCACGGCAAGAATTCCAACATCCCTAGATTCTGTTTCCATTAATAGGAAAAGTTGTAGATCTAATTAAATTGCAAGTATTTTACTTAAAGCGAATTAAAAAATATAAATGCAAGAGAAGAAGGACGTCCAAAGGCTGTAAGCACTTGGCACTTCTATGAAGAAATAATCTAACACAACTCATAACTCACAAGAATTAATTTCCTTTTTGAAATATAAACAGATCAAAAATAAAATATATACCTGACGAATCGATAAACCTAATGCATGATTTATGGCTAAAACATGCATCTCTGTCTCCTTGTGATACTTCATAAGGCAAATTTGGCAACTCAAAGTTTCCATGAGAACACTGAACAAGACATGGTGACTTCCTCCTGTATGTATTAAAGTTATCGACTCATTTCTTTGGTCAATATGCTTGATTTAGTTGATATAAATTAATATGTTGGACATAGTTATTTGGATTGGTTGAATAAAGAAAATATGCACGAGGACAGCAGACTAGTGATGAACATGGCAACAAGTAATAAATAGAAAAGCTCATCCATGAATATATTAGCTGAACTACTACTAGTAATGTGAATCTACAGGTTTAAACAAGCATGTTTATCCATGGATATACCCATATGTATGTTTTTCCTATTTAACTTGGATCTAAGGCATGTGAGTGATATTATTTCAGTGAATTAGGTAGGAGCTGAGATTAAACCATGGCCAAGTGTTATTTCTTCTGATCACTGGATGCGGCTGCAGTCATGATATTATTTGTACTTTGCAAAATAATTAAAGGTTCCATATCATATGCTATATTGTGAATAATTAGCTTTGTTCCAAACATGTTCCAAATTTGATTTAGTTATGACTAAACTATCATTTTCTTAATCAATTGTTACCATTATAAATTTTTAAAACCATACTTCCTTCTATAGGTCTATTCTTTTTTGGGACAATGGAGAAGCTTCTTCTGTGCCACGGTTCTAGTTTATTCAAGCATACACACAAACACACAATACAAAGATATACTCGCATGCTCATGTACACACACATATACATCTATATATATGCATTTTTTGTGTTTTACTAGAAAAGCAGAATTAGTGTCTTGTATCTTGTGATTTTATATGTTATTTATGATCGGGCTACCAATTTTACCATAAAATTGTGTTTGATGATCAAATTCAGTGCCAAGAATATACATGGTTTATAAAACATATTTAAAATATAGTGGTTTGAAAGTTAGTGGATACCGGCAATTGACATTGTTAGCGACAAGCTGAACAGGCCGCACAATGTGCCCATGAGAAAACTGAACATGCCGCCGTTGCTTCCTTTAGTGGGTATTGAAGTTATTAAATCATTTCTTTTGTGATGACATTTAAATGGTTAATTTAATTGATATAAAGTAATATGATGCACATGATTACTTAGAATTATTGAACACTGAACGGGCATGAGGATGGAGGATCAAGTGAAGAACATGACAACAAGTAATAATAGCAAAGATCATTGGCAAAACAAATGTAGGTAATAACAATCTGCAGGTTTAAACAGACGTGCTCATCAACAAATTTGATAACTTTAGACTTCAGTTGTTATTTATAGAGATTGAATAACATGCTTTAAACAAAATGGTTTCAAATATTTTTGTTTACCATAACATGAATTTAGCTGCAACTTTGCAAAGGCTACATAGTTTAGACTAATAGTTATTTACATAAAACTATTTTAATATAAATCCTTTAAAAATACAAAAGTTAGAAATACAAAAGCTAACAACAATCTTCGTTTTGTACATATTAAAAAGTATTGTTTATCATTACCTAGAAAGTTTTAAAAAAACCATGATAAAAAATATTGCACCCATATTTACATACTTCATCGTGCACAGAAGGAGTATATACACGTGCAGCATTATAAATGCTTAGCATGATTAAGGAAAAGATATGCCAGATGTACACTTTTTCTATACAATATGATAGCTATATCAAACATACAAATTGATTAGCTTATGTCAGTATCAACATTTTCTACAACTTATGTCACAAAATAAAAGGATATGAATAGATAAAGCAAACATTATGTATTCTTTGTACAAAGTAAAGAAGAATTGTCACCTTAATCAAATTGCACTGCATATAACATTACCATTCACCTTAGTAAACTTGATTCAGTAGAAGATATAACATAAAAGTGTTCTAAATTCCAATACATCTGGGCCGCTTTTATAGTTTTGTAAGCTACACTCTTATTGTTTCTTTGCTTATTCTGTTAGTTATCCGCAAATGATGGATTATAGCTCAGATTCATTAGAGTTTCTAAGCGATTATGATTCAATGAGCTTGGAAGATTATGAAGCTGCTAAGTGTTACTCCAAGTTACAAAACAAGGAACTAAAAGTTAAATACACAAATTATTAGATGTCCGTTTTGTGCTTGAAAGAAAAAATAAGAATATCAGTTAGGATCTCTAACATGCTACAAAAATTACTTTATTTAACCAAAGGGAAAACTGAAAGCATGCCATAAACATTAAAAATTCCTAAACTAGGGATTTGTTGTTCAAAATACTCCTGGACCTTCGTTACAACTAGAATTATTTGAACCTCCAAAGAAAAGGAGGTTAAGTTTGTCTAGCCTTGGATGGGCATTATCTTTAATACACCATTTTTATTTATTAACAAAAATTTATCTTATTTTCAACTTTAAATAGAAACAGCAATTCTATAAGCAACATCGGTTCAAAACTAATTTTAGAAATAAACTACAAATTATATTTTGCATATGAGATGATAGTTCAGTATTAATATAGTTACACATATCAAATTGACGGGGAGGAGTCGCTATTTAGGGTTTCTAAAATTGACGCAGAAGAGTGCGATGCGATTTAGGGTTTGTAAAATTGACGTAGACAAATAGAGGATTTTTGCAGAAATCCATATCGAACAATATAAAATCCATATAGAATAAAAAATTTCGTATCTAAAATAATACCAATTTAGGGCTTGTAAAATTGACACACGCGAGTAGCAAATTGAAGGAGGAGTCGACTGACTACGATGAGAGGAGTTTAATGACAGAGAAGAGTACTGGGATGATGACGATGGAGGAAATGTAATTAGGTCTTATTGAGTTTTTATTAAGTGAAGAGGAAAGGGGAAGACTTCTGAAACGTAACAAGTATTTTAGCATTGGCGGGGTAGGCGGAAAATTTTGGCAGCTTTAAGTATACGGAAAAAGTAAAGGGTAAAATAATAATGGTTGCACTTACCTTGAAACGCTGCCAACAATTGCAACTAAAAGCATATTTTCTTGTAGTGTGGCCTATGTTTTATAGTCATCATTACTAGGTTGTCACTCAGGCCTTATCCTATAGTTTCATAATAATAATGTTTTATTTAACAATATAAGATGCCTCATAGGCTTTACACAATCTCACCTAATTAATGTCGTGTTTTGAAATTTGATTGCCATGTTGGCCTTATACTCTCATTCCTGAATATAACGTCATGTTTCGACATTTAGTTTCCACTTAGGTCTTACGCCATCACTTACAAATATAATGTCATGCTTAGACATTTAGTTTTCAGTTGGGCCTTACACCATCGTTCTCGTATAATGTCGTGTTTAGACATTTGGTTGTTACTAAGATGCAACAACCCCGTTCTCGTATAATGTTATGTTCAAACATTACCACTAAGGCCTTAGGCTACCATTCTCGTATAATGTCGTATTCAGACATTTGGTTGTCACTATGGCCTTACAGCCTTTTCCTTTCTTAATGTTATATATTTAACATTATTGGTTACTACATTAGCCTTACAACACCATCCATTTTTAATATTATATAATAAATTTTATTGCTTCATACCTCCAAAGTCTTAGAATAAAATTCAACTACATGGCTATCGCATGTTTAGTTTCATTAGCTATCACATATCTACTCCATAACCTTTGCATGTTTAACTTCATAGTTGTTGCATGTTTAATTTAAATAGATATTGCATATCTAGCTTAATAGCTATGGCATGTCTAATTCAAATAACTATTGCATATCTAACTTAGTAGCTGTCACATGTCAAATTCAAATACCTATCGCATATCAAACTTAGTAACTATCGCATATCTGGCCCAACAGTTGTCGCATGTCTAGCTATCACATGCCTAATTTATCGCACTTATAAACTATCACATGTCCAAAGTGCTAGCATATGTCCAAAGTTCTATCGCCCCTAAGCTATCATATGTCTAAAGTGCTACCGCACTTCTAAGCTATCACATGCCTAAAGTGCTATCGCACCTCTAAGCTATCACATATCTAGAGCTATTGCACATCTAACTTTGGTATTATCATAGATTTAACTTAAGGACTATTGCATGTTTAATTTCAAGGCTTTTGTTGGCCTAACTTCAAAGTTATCGCATGTCTAACATTGGTTATCGCAAGTTTAAAATGGCGAATCTATAATTAAGTAAGAACTGATTTTTTCCCCTAATAAAGTGACTACCTTTTGACCAATCCTTTACACTTGTCATTTGATCATTTGTTACTTTTATTTTATGATACAAATTTTAGATGGTAGATGAAATTCACTCCTTTAATTATTCCTTAAACAATTGCTTTCTCTAATTATATCATTACTTAAGAATATTTTTTAGCTTATCATTTAATTCGTATTAATTTGAAAATTCATGGGAATATTCCCAAGAATTCATGAAAATTCAAAATTTCCTTCTTTTACCTTTAGTAAAAAAATTTAAAAAAATTTAAATTCTAATATTTTTAAATATTAATTTATAACCAAAACTGCTAATTTTCAACTTAGATAAATCATAATAAATTATTTTCTCACCCAAAAAATACGAAAATTAAAACACATCTATATTTTAATGCTAGTAATACTATTTTAAAATTTCAAACAATTTGGGGTTGGTTAGTTCATTTTTTACTCTTAAGTTTATCCTTGATAATGACATTTACTATCCAAACATATATGAATTCGTTCTATTATCATCAAAACATGATTATCAACATTCATAACATCAAAACATGTAGAATCCAAACCTAATCAGGTTTGGACTTGAAAATAGATTAAGTATTACTCACCTAAGCTTGAAAACTTGATTAAGAAACCTTTTCTTCTTACTTTGAAATAAACACTTTGATCTTCCATAAGTTTTCCCACTTCATCTCCTTACCAATGGTGGCCGACCTTGGTTGGTTTCCTCTGATTTTTGTAATGAAATGAATGTGTATGAGGGGATTGATATGGTTAGGGATATATGAATTAATAATTTGGGCTTGGGTTGAATCCCTCTTTACCTAATCCGATTAATTCCTTTCCTTTAATATTAAACTCCCTTCACTAAAAATATTCTATATTAGTTTCACTATTTATGATCAAAATTAAATTTGCACTAATTATGTTTGGTTCATTAAATTAATTTTAAGCGTTCTATAATTAATTTATTAAATTCCTTTTTAGAAATTTCTCTAATTAAATTTTCTTAATTATGATTTAATAAATTCTTACTATGTATTTGATCCCATATTGCGATACTTCAAAATATGGGGTGTTACAAACGGTAAGTTACTTAAGACCATTAGGGGCACCAAGAGGTTACGTACGTCTAATTGTTCAAAACAATTATAGAATAGACTTATTGGGAGTACTCTATAAGTTATTGTATCTAAGTAAAGGATCTTTCATGGCAATGAGTGGTGGTCTTCCGACTTGAGGATACTATCGATCTTTACATGAATATCTTACTTTTATCATGGAAGTTCACTCGTTATTAGTTCGAGTTAAGACCATTTTTTTAGTATATACTGAATTATAATAATTGAAGCACTACTCAAGAGAGGATTTGTCACCTTAGATACATGGGGTCAGTGCTACCGCAATTGGAAACCAACTCAAATAAGGTGTAATCCATATTTTTAAGGATATATTATAGGATATTTGTATCCTTCATTCTCCTATAAATAGAGCCTCACCCTTTCATTATTCTACATAACAAGTAAAGGAGAAAACCTTACTAATAAGAAAGCTTGGAAAGAAGATATATTTGCTCATCCATAATAGAAATTATTTTGAGAAGGAATCACTGATATTCAAGGTGATAACTAAGGGCATCATCATCAAGGCAACAATTCTTAAATATAATTTAATTATTGATGATGATAAATTGGGCATTGGAAAAAAAATGTTATTCGATTAAGACTGTTCTCAAAATTATATATAAATATATATATGTATGTTAAATAGTATGTATACAATATGCTTATACAAATATATATCAAATAAATTATACATTATTTAATAATAATAATAGAAATAATAATTCGAAAGAATAAAAACATTTTTTATATATCCTAAAATATTTAAATTGTAAATATATACTATTATATGATATCTATACATATTAATGTTTAATCATTTGTGCCTTCAAACATATATATATATATATACATATATATAGACACACACACACATCCATACACACACACATACATACATACATACATGTATGTGTGTTTGTGTATAATTTTGTTTCAGATTTATAAATACAAAAAATTGAACATTAAATATTTATTTATATACACTGTTATAATTTCAAATTAAGATTTAATTATAATAGGCTTTTTTATTTATTTAAAAACTATATATGTATGTATGTGTTACGATTCTATTTCCAAAATATATTTTTATCACAATTTCTAAAATAAATTAATACTTATTATATGTACACACATATATTTTAAATACATACTTTTATTTAAATAAATATATATAATTATAGACATATGTGTGTATGTGTCTGTAAATTAAAATAATACTCATATTTATATGTATGTATGTATATAAGTATATAAAAACTTATATATTTATGTACGTCACATATGCACTCCCATATTACCACACATTTATATTAAATATTAATATTATTACTATTGTACATCACATTTACTCGCTAAACATATAATGTTTATGATAATATTACATTAAGAGTAAATTTTATAAAATTAATAATTTAAATTATTCAAATCGAATTAATATTTTAAAATTCAAAATCATATTTAAAATCTAAAATTCAAAATTTAAAATTAAAATTTAAAATTTAATACTCAAAATTCAAATTAAGAATAGCAAAATAGAAAAAAAATTGAATGATACCAAAATGTTTTAACATAAAATAACCTTTATTTATAATTGCACTTATTAAAGAGAAGAATCTTTCCATTCTCATATAGACACTCTGGGATGAAATGATTCGAACATCTGAATAACGAGACCAAAACCCATTGTCTTACCCTTTGGCCACACCCCATTGCAATTTCAAATTTCTTTTCGATACCAATAAAGGCTAATACTTGTATTAGTTATTTGTCAACCCCAATTCGAATATATATGAAATATATTGCTACCACGATACAACACATGAAAATATAGAAAAAAAGATTGATTATTCCATGAATTCAATTTAGATATTGCATGAAACTATAATTCCTTGCATTCTCATTTAAGAATGACAGGGAAGATTGTTTATTTGTGTAGGATCCTCATGCTTAAACTAAATAAGGGGATGTTTTGAGAATCACCACCTCTACGTTTCCACTCAACACACCTCATTCAACAGTGATATCAAATCAATGTTTGGTTATGACTAACGTGATAGCAAGTTCTCACAGTATGATTGTGGTGAATCATTGTCTCTTACCCCTACACATCCCAAAAATGATTATGTGAGTTGAGAGGCTATATGTGAAACTTGCTTGTGAGGGATCTTGTTATGCCACCCTAAATGAGTTTGGCCTGAGCAATAATGTTATCAAGGCTTGCATTGTGCTATTGTAGATAATTGACCAACACATAGGGTAGGCCTTATGATAATTCTACTAAGAGTGGTGTTTGGGAAAGGGTGCTTACCCAAGGAGAAGATTATTCTAATTAAGCAACATACTTACGAATGAAAAACCTTCCTACTTCTGGCCCTTACATGGCTCTTCAAGGAGACCTATAACAGCATGGTTTTTGGAGAGCAAAGATCAGTGAGGAAAATAAATTGTAAAGAGGGTTTTGGATAAAATAAAATAAAATAATTTTTATGTTGTGGAATTACATGATTTTGAGGAAAATTTAATGTAAATGATTTCGAGAAATATTTTGTGTAAGTGTTTTGAAGGAGAATTCTTAAAGAAAATGATGTTATTTTATTTTTATAAAATAAATGTGGTTGGAGAAAATTAATTTGATAATGAAAAATACATAGGTATTATGTTGACAAATTTTAAATTATTGATGTCAAAATATTTTAAAAATGATAAAAATAATATTTTTTGGTTATTTGGAAAAAAATTGGATAAGTAATAAATGAGTGCATTTTAAAAGTGTATTTAAATATGGGTTATTTTTTAGCAATGAAGAAAACTTAAAATATTTAAAAATATGGGTTTAAATATGAAAATTAAAATATTATGGCAAATGAACATTTTTGTAAAAGTTTGTTTGCTTTAAATTTGAAGTTTTTTGTGATTTATAACCTATTTCATGTTGAAAATGAATTAAGACAAAGTAAACCGGTTTTTTAACGCTACTATGGATCCATATCCACAGTACCTAGTATTTTCTTTTTCCTCATATGTTAAATGAACTAAACATTCATTTCTTCCTCTGCTCAAAAAAATGAGAAGATTATCTTCTCCTTCCTGTTCTAACTCCAAGTCCTAAAACAAATCAAATAAAATCCTAAAATTATGGAAAATACACAAATCCATGGCAAACCACTCCAACACCTCCTATCACATCTAAAGTACAAAATCGCTTAGGATTATGGAGGTTTGATGATTGGTCAAGATGTAGACAACAAAGGATATATGGAGTTTGAGGTTGAAATCGAATAGCTAAGATAAATAGCTAGCTTGAAGCAAGAATTAGGTAGCTGAAATTAAGGTGAGTTATCTCTTAACCCACAACCTTAATCTGAATACCGCTTACATTTCTTTGTTTAATTGATGTTTTGTAAATATTGTTTGAATTGGTGCTTTGATGATTGAAATGGCCAATTTTTGAACCGTAAATTTTACCTTGTATTTGAATGAAACTATGCCAAATTTGTGTTGAAACATCGTGTGTTGAATTATTGCTTTTGCATGGTTGATTATAGGTTGAAATTGGTCAGAATCAGCACTTAAATTAAGTCAAAAAGAGGAAATGGTGGAAGAACGATGTGCCTAGAGCAAAATGCTCTAGGATAATGCTTACCGGTCGATTGTCGTAGCTTGACCAATCAATCGGTTAAGTTGATTGGTTGACCAGTCGTCGATCGAATGCTGGCAACTTATAATTGGAGCATTTTCCTTTAGGTCGAACCCTTCCTATGTTAAAATAATAATAATAATAATAATAAATTCAATTTGTTTGAAAATTCTTTATAGAAAATTATTTTACGAATTGCTAAAATATATTTTTAAAATAAAACTATTATGATTTGAAGTGTTCTATTATTTGTAAACAATGAAAATTTTGGGTCCAATTTTTTTTTTTTTAATTTAAAATTATTTTATCGGAAATTTGGATAATTTAAGCTTTAAAGATTTCAAGAGAATTTCTAATTTTTAAAAATCTTGAATTGTTATTTTTAAATTATATAATAATCTAAATCGATTTTAAATCGGATTTATGGGTTACTGAAGTGAAAAGGGCAAAGCTATTGAGGAGCAATGAGTTAATCTATCGTATAATAAAACGAAAGCTATCAAAAGGCAAGAATTATCACAAGTCAAAACCAGGGAAGCTATCGGAAGTGCAAGCTATTGCAAGTTAAAATCTATCGTAGGTAAAGTCTAAAGTTATCGCGGGACAAGGTGATGTGCTATTAAAGGCCAAGGTAATAAGCTATTGAGGGAAAAGGTTCAAAGCTATCACATGCCAAGAAGAAAATCTATCGACTGTGTAAGGATCCGCCATTTCGATCCTCAAAAGTCGATACTAATACATCCACGGTATTTACGTGCCGAGCATCCAAGTGCCAGAAAAATAGATTGTTAGGGGAAAACGAAAGAAAAGACAAAATAGAACCTCACATCATGACGAGTAATATATAATATACAACATATTTTTACAACAGAAAACTATAATATACATACATCAAATTAGAGCACATTAATCTCTCATCAGCCTGGACAGTTATAATAATCTGTTCTCACAATCGTTGATAAATAAAACCAACAAATGCAGTGGAAAGTAAAATGTATGTGAATTTGTCTTGGAGGCATCCAGCTCATCCGCTGAAGCTCCAAAGTGTCCATAACTAGATCTGAAATATGCTCGGTCTGACCCGGGCATTATAAGAAAATAACGCCCGGATCAGTCAGGTAAACCACATGAGAAACACATATCATATGGATTTTTAATGTTATAAAATCTGTCAGAAATAAAGGTATCTCGTAAGACCATACCACACATAAACACAGACGGGTTTTTACCTTACGATAACCAAACCATTTCATAATAAATTCCAGTGATATTATAATAATGTCTATGGTTTAAATAAACTATGAATATAGCTGGAATGCTTGCATCTCACGTTCCAACAAAGTTGGGCACAACTAAGTCCGTACAACGTTTATTGGAGAGTGGATTCCATCAATGATAAGGCTACTGGGGTACCGTATGTTATAGTACACCTTTAGATAAAATGTATCGAGGGCCTTGCATGGACCCCCTACATGGCAAGGCCGACCTATCCCTTACTGGATAGTACCGAATATTTCATTACCCTGGTTGCTTTGCAACCTTTTCCTGAGAGCTCACATGCACAACCAATTTCATAAATAATAATCTAAAAGGGTGATGACAATACCCTAATGGGTGCGACCCACATAACCTTGCGGTATATCCCATGTTTTAGTCATTCCCGGTTGTTGAGGCCAGAGGCTATGTTTTACCTTTTTAGCAACTCCCACTTGGAATGCTAACACTGCCATCTAAGCAACAATGCAATACTAGCATTCGTCCATACAAGTTTATCAAGTTATAAACAAACCGATGTTAGGAACTGGAGATAGTGGTTTTGATGACAACAACCTTTGTAACTTATTTTATTATAACTTATATACTAACACTATTGTCTAGATATATATGAATGTTATTATGCAGGATATATATAAGGCAGGTACTGATTATTGAAGACTGTACAGTATAAAGATCAAGAATGAAGAAATCAAGTTTGAAGACTCATGAGTATCAAGATCAAGATTTCAAGATAAGTGTCTAGTTTTGTTAAAACTTCATAATAGCATGGAAATCTACATTCCAAATTTCATTTGGGATGGAACCCATCTCTACCTTCTTAGTGGCTTACAAACCCACAACAAGTAGCTTACAAACCTACGACAAGTGGCTTACAAACCCACGAACATCCTGGTTTTGTACAAGTTCTCGAGTCCTGATGTGATGAGATATTCTGTAGGAAGAAGCTTGCAAAACTACTTCAAAATGGTTTTTCAAAATGATTTTCAAAACTGCTTTTCAAAATGTTTTAGCCTTCAAAATTATCTTTTCAAATGATTTTCAAAAGGATGTTTTAGCCTTAAAATATTCTTTGTTTTTGTTTCTAAATAAACTCTTAATTTAAACTTCATTTGTTTTAAAAACTATCTTCTGATTTTTAAATATTCTTTTATAATATATATATACTTGAGATTTAAAATCAAATTTATATATACATTCTAAAAATATATTTTTCTACTCTTCTTTATTTTAAATCATAGGAAAATTAGTTTATTTTTCTCCAGAATCATTTCATCTTGTTTTCCTTTCAATACCATTTTCAAAACAAATTTTACATTGTTTTTGACTAAGGGAAGTTGACATCATGGGATACCCCATGTTGACATGGTGGCCGTTAAATTCAAAAGTTTCAATTTTCAAAAGAAGTGTCTATTCGTTTAAATCTCTTCACGAATGGTTATGACCGTTACTAGTCTATAAATAGCCTTCATAAACGAATTTTTTAATTAACTATTTTCTTATTTTCTTCACTCCTTCTCCACAAATTCATATTCTAAAATTTTCATATTTTTAAGATCGTGCCGAAATTCTACCGAATTCTCAAGTGAATCAAATTAGAATCTCATTCTTGTTTGATTCTCTGCCCTCTCTCGAAGATCAAAGTGCTATTCAGAGTTATAGGATCAATTTGTAATCAAAAGTTTATCGAGTCTCTCTATAAGGTGTGGTTGTGCCTGGAAATCAATTGGGTGATCTTGTGTCCCATAAACCAAGAGAGTTTGCCCCGGACTCGAAGACAGGAGGGTACCTCAAGGCCTTTAGAAATTGAGGATTGTAATCTCGACATTGGTATAATAAAAATTTGTATGAAGTGTTTGCCTTGGTGCAGGAATGGACGTAGGATAACTCCGAACCAGTATAAAATCCGGCGTGTTCTTTCCATTTACTGCTTTTTATTTACTTTCTGCATCTGTATTTGATTCTGTGATTGTTCTGTGATTAAGTTATGCATTTGTTTATATCATAATTTTTAAATTAGTCAATATAAGTCTTAGAATCCATTAAACACTATGCACCCCCCTCTAGTGTTAAATTAGCCTTAAGATTCTTAATCTGCACTCCCTTTCAACCGAAGGCACTACTTCTACTACATCCTTTTTGGAATCACCCTTAGGATTAGTAGCAAGTGGCCCTTGCACTTTAAAGAGCTCTGTCTTCGATTCCATCATCTTCAAGATATCTCCAGTTCAAATGCTTATACCAGTTCGAAGTGGTTTTTGGATAATATATTTAATCCCGGTCTCTTCGAACCAACAATGAAAATTTTAAAGCTAGCCAATAATTGATAGTCAGTTATTTAACTATTGAATAAACAAACCATCAAAATGGAGATTTAATTTCACAAGCAAACCAAGCACGGTTAAGCACATACGCAACCACTAAGCCTCTTTAATTAATCCTTTCGTTAACAAAACCCACTTTGTAAATACTTGTATCAAAATACTTTTACAAAGATATATTCACAAGTCTCTCCTACTCTTTTCAATACTTGAAAAATATTGATATACTTATCTCAGATGTATAAGTATACTCACAAAATATTTCACTTCAATGATTAGAAAGCTTTTCCATATACTTATGTCTACGATATAAGTATATTCCCAAATCACTACATTTCCTATACTTAGGAAATGTATCCATATACATTTCTTAATGGTACAAGTGCATTCACAAATCTTAAGAAGGATTTCAATTCCAAAACCATACTTAATTGGGTTAAAACAATGTCATTTAAACCTTTGATAAGAATAAACCCAAACAATTTCATTTTGATGAAAGTAAACAGATCATATAGAATTAGACCAAATATACTTACCACCACTTTTCAATTTCAAATAGTACTATCCCACGAGAGATCGAGCAAGTCAGAAAACTAACCTTGCCTCGATACACATTCTTATTCTCAAGATAGAGACGAGTTTCCATACCTCGGAATTTGGTGTTAAGTATGAAAAGAACATTTTCCATACCACCGTAATTTTAAAATGATTATTTATGGAAATTGGGTCTCTGTCTTTTATTAATCCCTTTTGATAAAATGCCTTAATAAAACTCCTTATATTTACAAATTCCTTTTATAAAATATTATTTATAAAACTCCTTATAAATATCCAAACATAATTATAACCTCCATTTATCAAATCTCCAAATTTATTTACTAACTCCTTTAAAACATCCTTTATACTTTTATAAAATTCTTTATAAAACTTCTTTAAATAAAATAGTCATTTAAAAACCCATTTTATATTCCCTAAATTTATTTGCTACTGTTTTTATTAAAACTCCAAATTCATTTATAAAAGTTCCTTTTATAAATTTCTCCATATAATTGCAAAACTCCTTTATAAACAACTCCAAATACAAAAAAGAACTCCAACTATAATTATAAATCTCATATACTTCCCATAACACGATCATTCTATATATTTAAATAAATTCACTACTGTGATTTATTTCACCAATTTATCAAATGATACTATTTATCCTTTATAAAATACCATTTATAAATTTGTTCTTTTATTTATAAAATACCGCTTATAAACCACTCTCTAATTTATAAAATACCATTTTAAATCTGTTCTTTTATTACAACATTTGTATAAATATTTCACAAATATTTATTCCTAAAATATTTCTATCTTCTTTTAAACACAAAATCTCATTAAATAAAAGATAACCCCTTTACTTTCCTTTAAAAATAAACATTCATTATTATAATAATTTTCTATGAAAATAGATACTTTCCAAAATAATCTTAAAACATTTACATATATACATATGTTAGAAAAAAATAATAAAAGAAATTGAAGGAAAATAGAGAAGTAGGAAAACTAATTTTGAATAAAATATCACAGTAAACCCAAAAGGTCAAATTAAAAATCATTTTTTGAATTGGAAACCATTTCCAAATTAGAACAGCAATAAATAGTATTTTCAAAATACTAAACGAGGCCAATAGTTACTATAGCACTTAACTAATGCCATTACTACCTTTTCCACTTAAAAGATTCAACTTTTAACATATGTCACCGTCGCATCCAATATGGCTAAACTATCAAATTTCAGCATTTAACAATCTATACGATAGGTATATAGCTGAAATAAAATCAATAGGTATATAACTGCAAATTAAAAATCATAATGTCAAGAAATCCGGATTTCTCTACACAATTCCCTACATTTCAATTTAAATGTCATTCACTTTTAAAATCTGATATTTAACCAAACCAATCCAATAATTCATCCAAACACAAACAATAAATTTTATCTATTATATACCATACTGATTATCCAAAAAGGTGAGTTTAACTCACCGAAATTCCAACGGATGCTTAGGCGTTTTAGTTTGAACTAAAATAGAAGGACGTTCGATTTTAGCCCAAAATTTCCCCTCCTCCAAATTCAGTGAAACTATTTCCATCACATAGCTATTGTCATTACGAGCGCAACGCAAAAAACTACATCTTGATTGGACCTTGTATGAGAAGGTTATACATTTTATAAGATTTAAGGATAAATTAATTATTAATTAAGCTAATTACAGTTTAAATTAATTAATTACCCTCTGCTTCTTTCCTCCTATTTTAAAATACCGACACACTTATACGATACAGACCACCATAGCTGCTGTTTTTCCACCAGAATTCTCCCTCCACACTTCGTGAATTCGAAATCCATCACCTTCGTTGAACTCCCCTTCGCAATCTCTACTGTCGGGACCCCTCGCCTGAAGTTCGACTCCCTCCCTCAACTACGTCCTTAAACCCTAGACCACACAACCTAACAAGTCGCAATCCCCAACTATGAACCACTCCTACCATCTTTTGCCATCGAAGCATCTTCTCACCACAAACCCAAAACCAAATCCCGATTCGACTAAAACCTGCCCAATTTCCACCAAAACCAAACCCTAACCATGCCTCACTCTCGACCAAAACCGTCGCGACCCAC
The DNA here is from genome assembly GCA_030737815.1 of Allium fistulosum. Classification (NCBI taxonomy): domain Eukaryota; kingdom Viridiplantae; phylum Streptophyta; class Magnoliopsida; order Asparagales; family Amaryllidaceae; genus Allium; species Allium fistulosum. The sequence goes on along the minus strand of CM060906.1, from coordinate 96,084,990 downwards.
CAGACAACACCGAACCCCTCCATACATACATGGATTAGTAGATCTACACTCCACGAAATCAAAGATTTAAACTTTTAATTATTCCGACAACTATTTGATTTATTTTGAATTTTTTAAAAGTGGCTTTAGTTTTTTGTTTTGTTTTTGAACTTACTGGAGATGGTGAATAGAACAGTGAAAGAGAAAAAGAGATGAATTAGCTTAGGTTAGAGGTAGGTATATTTTACAATTTTTGGCATGTCGCCGCATAGAATTTTATTCGCCTACGAACTGCAAACGACAAAAAAATACGATCATGCATAAAAATGTGACACGATCCCAAAACCATAATAATATACACAGGTTATCTTGTTCTGTAAAATTACAAAAAAACCACCGTTTGTCGAAAAATCGTCAAACGATAATTTAAATATTTTTAGGAATAAAATTTGTGGAAAAATTCTACAAATTAAATTAATGATACGTCATTCAAAAATCGAGTCGTTATATTAAAAACTAATTTTCTTACTATTTATTAAATTTGAACAAAATCTAAATATTTAAATAAATTAAATATTTCCATTCAAAACATTAAAAATTTTGGGTTGTTACATTCTCCCCACTTAAAAGAATTTCATCCTCGAAGTTCTTAAAAGGAAGAAATGTATCTTCAAACCCTTAGCTTTTAAAACTTCTCACTCTTGGGCTTTCAAAATCAATTAATAAAAATGAATTATTTAAACTTATAAAATCCTTTAAGCATTTAAACCAAATCAACTAAAATGGGTTATTAAACTTTCACAGTCTCATATGTTATGGAAAATTTTGGCAGCACTTCCATCGCACGGCTCAATCAGAAAAACTATAGTTTGCCACAACGGGCCCCAAACCAACAAAACAAAAGTCCAAAAGTGGCCTTCTATATCTGGAGCATCAAATCATCAACAAAGTATAAAAGTGTACCTATTAGTCGAGCAAAGCACTCTACTCATGAAACCTAAAGCAATAAGCTAGTATTTGCTTCCATGTACTCGAATCTCACTTATAGATGCCATCAACATATAACTTGCATTTTCTAATGTCAAACATATACAATTTATTAAAGATCGTACGATGTACACATACCATTCGTATGAAATACCAAATTCGATCACTTGCTCGATCACACAAATTTCACTTTCGAACTATTATCGCCAACTCGACCACTCTAGTGCGAAATCTGATCAGGTTTCTTGATTAGAAACCTCCATTCTCCTTATATAGCCATACACTATGATAAAAAACTTCGGAATCAAATCAAAAGTCTGTATCCAGTGTTTGCTGTCAAGAATGGAGTAATAAATTCCTATTTAGACTGGTGTAAATCACCTCAAAATTATGTAATCGAACTTGAATCAAAAATAGTTATGCGAATAAAATGATCTACGTAAAACTTACGTATTTATTCCAATTAGGTTCTTAGTTACACCAAATTATTTTTGTTCACATTTATTTTAAATCACAATTAGTTACACCAATAGTATTTCATTTAATACTAAAATCATTTATGAACCATTTCATAAAATCATCACTTAAGTTTATAAAATATTTCTAAAACACAACTTATTTTTGTTAATCACTTTAGAACTTAAATTCATATTCGTATAATAATCTTCTACATCCTAAGAGTATATATACAAATTTTAGATTGGTTTTACTTAACCAAGATGTTCAACAAATTTAAAACTTGTTTTACTTACTATCTCCTCAAATTTATTGGTTTCCAAAAAATTACTATCTTATATTCTTTTAACAAAAAAACTTAGCTTCCATTTTTGTAACAACTCGGAAGTTTTTTTATTGTTCAAAATCGTTGAAAATCTCATTTCATTTCAACAAATGAAAATTACCAAACAATGTATCATAATGAGATGCACAATCCGAAATATCCTAATGAATAGGATATATGAGTTCATAAAATGACTTAACTAAAAACTTCAAAATTAAACTCCTGGGTTTCATTTCAAAACATTTTGAAATAATAATACACATATCTCCTATTGCATATCAAATTAGACTTTCGAAATTTAAACAAATTTTTTTTTACCGAAATAATTATAAAGCAAATTACTATGGCAGCAATTCTTCACTTGGAAACTCGAAAATGAATACCGATGATGCTGCAGTCGTCACCATAATTATTTTCCAGTGACATATTTGAGTTTAGTGCTTTCTTATCTCTTTAAAAAATACTTTCCAATATTCCTAGCCAAAAATACTTTCAAATAACGCTATTTTTATTTTCTCCAAAACTTGAAAAACAAATTTCAAAACACCGGGATTTAAATTCTTAAATTCTCAGTTTAAATCCTTTTTTTATAAACTCTATACATATACCAATTTGCTTCCTTATATAAAAACATTTCACAATTGTTTATCTTTATTACAAACAACTTTTATTAAAATTAAAATTTCAATCCAACATTATCACCAAGCGCCTTATAGTTAAACTGTGAAACTTAATTTACAAGGTATATATATAAAATTCAACCAAAACAATAAATGCTCAAAAACTATCTGAGCACAAATAATCAATCAACAAACAATAGTAAATGCCCCTAAACTAGACGAGCATGACTAATCAAACAATAGAAGATAATAACTGAAAATGATCATTTCCTAACAAACAAACACATTATAAATTACTATATTAATTTTTCTGAAAATTATTCTTGTATACATATAATAAAATCTAGGTAAAATTATTTTATTTACCAAATTTCAAAACAATACTGTGTCGGTTTGCCTTGTTCATGTGCGAAGAAGCCCATATCCATACAGTCGTTCCTTCTGTATTGACCAGAATTCATAAACCACTTAACCGATAAATCAACACAATATAAAACAATTTTATACACTAAAAAATATGCGCTCTTATATACACACACACACTCAAACTCATTCTAGGGTATTACGAACCCTATATCTAACGAGTCTACCCCGCCAAAGCCTAGGTGTTCGCTCAACCTAAGCACTGATACCACTTTTAATGATCCGCCCTTTCGATCCTCAAATGTCGACACTAATACATCCATGTTATTCACGTGTTGAGCATCCAAGTGCCAAAAAGACAGATTGTTTGGGGAAAAGAAAGAAAAGACAGAACACAATCTTACATCATGACGAGTAATATATAATATACAACAAATCTTTACAACAAAAAACTGTAATATACATATATCAAATCAGAGTACACTGCTCTATCATCAACCTGGACAATTATAAAAACCCTTCCTCACAATTGCTAATAAATACAATCAGCAAATGCAGTAGAAAGTAAAGATATACATGAATACATCTTGGAGGCGCCCAGCTCCTCTCCTAAAGCTCCAAAGCACCCATAACTAGATCTGAAATATGCCCGATCTAACTCGAGCATCATAAGAAAATAACACCTGGATCAGTCTAGTAAACCAGCATGAGAAACACACATCATATTGATTTTTAACATTATAAAAACCTTTCAAAAATAAAGGTATCTCGTAAGACCACACCGCATATATAAAAATGTATGAGTTTTTACCCTACGATAACCAGACCATTTCATAAGGAAATCCAGTAATAGTATAATAATGTCTAGGGTTTAAAATACATTATGAATATAGCTGGAATGCTTGCATCTCACATTCCAGCATTGTTAGGCCCAACTGAGTTCGTACGGTGCTTATTGGAGAATGGATTCCATCAATGCAAGGCTACTGGGGTACTTCCTATCACAGTACACTACTAGATAAAATGTATCAAGGAACTCACATGTATCCCCTGCATGGCAAGACCAGCCCATCCCTTACTGGATAATACCAAATATTTCACCACCCCGGTTGCTTTGCAACCTTTTCCCGAGAGCTTTCATGCACAACCAAATCCATAAATAAAAATCGAGAAGGGTGATGACAATACCCTAATAGGTGCGACCCACATAGCCTCACGACATCTTCTTTGTATTAGTCATTCCTCGTTGTTAAGGCTAGAGGCTACATTTTACCTTTTTAGCAAATCCCACTTGCAATGCTAATACTACCCTCCAGGCAACAATTCAATTCCAGCATTCGTCCATATAAGTTGTTCAAGTTATAAACAAACCGAAGGCATTACTTCTGCTACATCCATTTTGGAATCACCCTCAGGAATAGTAGCAAGGAACGCTTGCACTTAAAAGAGCTACGTCTTTGATTCCATCATCTTCAAGATGTCTACAATTTGAGCCATTATGTTGGTTCGATGTGGTTTTCGGATAATATATCTTATCTTAGTCTCTCTGAACTGACAACGGTAATTTTAAAACTGGCCAACATTTGATAGTTGATTATTTAACTATCAAGTAAACAAACCATCAAAACGAAGACTTAATTTCATAAGAAAACCAAGCATGGGTAAGCACATAAGCAACCGCTAAGCCTCTTTAATTAATCCTTTCATAAATAAAACCCACTTTATAAATACTTGTATTAAAATACTTTTACAAAGATATATTCACAAGTCTCTCCTACTCTTTTTGACAGTTGAAAAATATTGATATACTTATCTCAACCGTATAAGTATACTCATAAAACATTTCACTTTCAATGATTAAAAGCTTTTCCATATACTTATATTAATGGTATAAGTATATTCCCAAAACATTGCATTTTCTATACTTAGGAAATATACCCATATACCTATCTCAACGGTATAAGTATATTCACAAATCTTAAGAAGGTTTTCAATTCCAAAACCATACTTAATTAGGTTAAAACAATGTCATTAAAACCTTTGATAAGAATAAACCTAAACATTTTCCTTCTGGAGAAAGTAAATAAATCATATAAAAATTAGATCAAATATACATACAACCACTTCTTGATTTCAAACAGTACTATCCCTCAATTAATAATGAGATCGGACAAGTCAGAAAACTAACCTTGCCTTGATACACAATCTTAGTTCTCAAGATAGAGACGAGTTTCCATACTCAGAATTTAGTATTAAGTATGAAAAGAACATTTTCCATACCACCCTAAATTTTAAATGATCATTTGTGGAAATCAAATCTCGGTCTTTTATTAATCCCTTTTGGTAAAATGCCTTTACAAAACTCCTTATATTTATGAATTCCTTTTATAAAATATTGTTGATAAAACTCCTTATAAATATCTAAACATAATTATAATCTCCATTTATCAAATCTCCAAACTTATTTACTAACTCCTTTATAAACATCCTTTTTGCTTTTATAAAATTCTTTATAGAACTTCTTTAAACAAAATAGTCATTTAAAACTCATTCTTCCATCCCCAAATTTATGTGCAACATTTTTTATAAAAACTCAAAATTTACTTATAAAAACTCCATTTATAAATTTCTCAATATAATTGCAAAACTCCTTTATAAACAACTTCAAATATAAAACCAGACTCCAAATATAAAACAAAATTCCAATTATAATTATAAATCTCATATACTTCCTATAACATGAAAATTCCATATATTTAAATAAATTCACAACCGTGATTTATTTCTCTAATATATCAAATAATAATATTTCCCCTTTATAAAATACCATTTATAAATCTATTCTTTTATTTATAAAACACCGCTTATAAACCTCTCTTTAATTTATAAAATACCATTTATAAATCCGTTCTTTACAAAATCTCTTTAAAATAAAAGATAACCCCTTTAATTTCCTTTAAAAATAAACATTTATTATTATAAATAACTTTTCTATGAAAATTGATACTTTCTAAAATATTCTTAAAACATTTACATATACAAATATATTAGAAAAGAATAATCAAAGAAACTGAAGTAAAATAGGGAAGTACGAAAACTAATTTTGAATAAATTATCACAGAAAATGCAAAAGGTCAGATTAAAAATCATTTTTCAAATCGAAAACCATTTTTAGATCAAAACGGCAATAAATAGTATTTACAAAATACTATAACGAGACTAATAGTTACAGTAGCAATTAACCAATGCTATTACTACCTTTTCTACTAAAAAGTTCAACTTTTAAAATATGTCGGTGTCACATCCAATATGGCCAAACTATCAAATTTTAGCATTCAACAATCTATATGACAGATATATAAATGAAATAAAATCAACAGGTATATTACTGGAAATTAAAAATCACAATGTCAAGAAATCCAGATTTCTCTACACAATTCCAATTATCTCAATTTAAATGTCATTCGATTTTAAAAGCAGATATTTAAACAAACCAAGCCAATAACTCATTCAAACACAAACAGTAAATTTTATCTACTATATATCATACATATTATCCAAAAAGGTGAGTTTAACACACCAAAATTCCAGTGGACGCTTAGGCATTCTAGTTTGAACATTTTAGCCTAAAATTTCATTTGCTCCAAACTTGATGAAACTAGTTTCATCATGTAGCTATCGCCGTTATGAACGCAATACAAAAGACCATGTATCGATTGGACCTTGTATGAGAAAGCTATACATTTTATAAGATTTAAGGATAAATTAATTATTAATTAAGCTAATTACATTTTAAATTATTTAATTGCCCCGTACTTCTTCCCTTCCATTTTAAAACACCTACACGTTGATACGAGACACACCACTATGGCCTCCGCTTCTCTACCCGAATTCTCCCTCCACACTTCATGAATTTGAAATCTGTTACCTCCGTTAAACTCCTCATTGCAAACTCTACTTGTCGGGACCCCTTGCCTGAATCTCGACTCCCTCCCTTAGATTGTGTCTATAAACCCTAGATCAAATGACCTGATCAGTCATAACCCCAAACTATGAACTGCACCCTACCGTCTCTTGGCCATCGAAAGCATCATCTCACCATAAACCCAAAAAACCAAACCCCGATTCTACTAACACCTCCCCAATTTCCACCAAAACCAAACCCTAACCATGCCTCACTCTCGACCCAAACCATTGCGACCTAACATACAATGCCGAATCCATACATACATGGATTAGCAGATCTATACTCCATGAGATCAAAGATTTAAACTTTTAATTTTTTCGGTAAGTATTTGATTTGTTTTGGATTTTTAAAGTGGCTTTCATTTTATTTTCTTTTTTCTTTTTGAACTTACTGGAGATGGTGAGTAGGACAGTGAAAGAGAAAAGGAGATAAGGGTGTTGAATTGTCTTAGGTTTGAGGTAGGTTTATTTTACAATTTCTAGCACGTTGCCGCATAGAATTTTGTCCGCGTATGACCGCGAACGAACCGCGAATGACAAAAGAAAAATACGATCGCATATAAAAATACAACACGATCCCAAAACAATAATAATATACATAGGTTATCTTGTTCTGTAAAATTACAAAAATACCACCGTTTGCCGAAAAATCATTACGATAATTTAAATATTTTCTAAATTAAAAATTATGGAAAATCCTATAAATTAAGTTAAAAATTCGTCATTAAAAATCGAGTCATTATGTTAAAAATTAAATTTCTTATTATTTATTAAATTTAAATCAAATATGAATATTTAAATAAATTAAATATTTCCATTTAAAACGTTAAAAATTTCAGATATAGGCTACCTAAAAAAGAAGCTATCGCATGAATAAAGCTAAAGTTATTAGCCACCTAAATAAGAAGCCACCGCATGACAAAATATGAAGCTATCAACTATCCAAACAAGAAGCAATTGCATGCCAAGAAGAAAAGCTATTAAAGACCAAAATATTTAGCTATTGAATGGAGAGATAGAGCCATTGACTGTTAAAAAATGTTGTTATCATTCATATAATAAATATTCTCAAAATGGTTGAGCTTGCCATATGGCCATTCCTGATTGGACTAGCTTTGCAACATCAGTTTTGAGAAAGTATGGATCATATCATGCCACATATTATGAAAATAATGTGCCACATCAGCAATATCTCAGCCGTCCAAATTCGAGGATTTCCATATGTCAAAGATACAAAAGTTTCTATAAATATGCATGTATCCCCAAAAAAGGGGTAAAATTTTGAATTTACCCTCTTCCTCATTTTATTTTTGTAATTAGTAAATCAATAAAGCTTGATTTGGTACTTCAATGGCTATTTAGGTTGAACTCATATCATGACATTTTGACTATGGACTTGAATATTTGCCTAGTTGCGTATTTTCCTATTTGACCATAAAATTGCTTTCCTAAGAGTTAAGTCTCTTGCCTGAGCACCTTTGAACTACTTTGACTTAAGTATAAATTAGGCCTAATCTTTGGTATAACATTTTGGTGCTTTCGTTTAGAATTGAACTCAGGGATCTAACCAGAATCGACCTTGCTTATCCTAAGAATATTTGCCATGCCTAAATCACAAGAAGGATCTTTAAAACCAAATATGTCTTACCAAACATCTCAATGGTTGAAATAATATTTGTTTTAAAGTAATTCTCCTGAAATGTTTTAAGAGTAGCCAACAGAAGAATCCTCTTAAGGGTTCCAAGAAAAGAATAACTACCCCCTCTTTGTGCATCATAAGAGGAAGTGTATCCTTCTACAAAGGCTAAGTTGGAATATTGGCCTTTGAAGAAAAGGAAAAAAGAATGGGAAAAGACAAAGGAGAAGAATACCATTGATATCATGGAGTAAAAGGGCATGAAACAAAGCATTTCCAAGCCTTGGCAGGGACATTTGAGTACCTAGTGAGACGTGGAGAATCACAAGAGTTTGTTAAGCATAACCAATCAGAGAACTGAAGGAAAGCGAGAAATTAATCATAATATGCAATGGATCTTTTATCAACTTCTTTTAAAGGAAATCAGAAATAATGATCAATTAAGCCTTTGGCCCTACCTCCGAGCCTGGCCAAGGAAACCATCCAATGAATTATGATCAATTAAGCCTTTGATCCAGCCTCCAGGCCTGTCCAAAGCAACCATTCGATGAATGGTAGTCAAATAAGCCTTTAGTCTCGGTTTTGGGCCAGGCCAAAGAAACCATCTGATGAGTGGTATCCAATTAAGCCTTTGGTCCTGCGGCTAGGCCTGACTAAAGAAACTATCTGATGAGTAGTGGTTAATTAAGCTTTTGGTACCACATGTGGAACTGGCCAAAGGAACCATCCGATGAGTGGTGGTTAATCAAGCCTTTGGTCTCACCTTTTGTTGTGGCCTAAGTAACCATTCGGTAAATGGTGGCCAATTAAGCCTTTGGTCCTGCCTTCTGGCCTGACCAACGTAAGCACTTGATGAGTGGTGGTGAATTAAGTCTTTGGTCTTGCCTTTAGACCAGGTCAAAACAAACATTCGATAAGTGATGGTCAATAAAGTCTTTGGTCCCACCTCTGGTCTTGGCAAAAGCAACCATTCGATGCAAGGTGATCATGTTGGCCACGGGTTCAGCCTTTGGGCCTGGCCAAAGCAACCATCTGATGAGTGGTGGTGAATCAAGCATTTTGTCTTATCTCTGGGTCTGGCCAAAGCATCCGTTCGATGAGTGGCGGTCAATTAAACCTTTGGTACTGCCTCTAGGCCTGGCTAAAGTAACCATCTAATGAGCGGTGTCAATTAAACCTTTAGTCTCACCTCCAAGCTTGGCCAAAGCAAAAATCTAATGAGTTGTGATCAATCAAGCCTTTTATCCTACCTCCAGGCCTAGCTAAAACAACCATTCGATGAGTGGTGGTCAATCAAGCCTTTGGTCTCGCCTTCAGGATTGGCCAAAGAAATCGCTCGACCAGTGGTGGTCAATTAGGACATCGGTCCCACCTTTAGGCCTGACCAAAGTAACCATCTGGTGAGTGGTGGTCAATTAAACAATTGGTCTTACCTTCAGGCCTAGACAAAGCAACCATCCAATGAATAGTGGTTAATCAAGCCTTTGGTTCGATCTTCAGGTCTAGACAAAGCAACATTCAAATAAGCAGAGGTTAATTAATCCTTTGGTCCTGACAACGAGCCTAGCCAAAGCAAGTATTCGATGAGTGGTGGTTAATTAAGCCTTTGATCCCACCTTCGGGTCTGGCTAAAGCAACCATTCAATGAGTGGTGGTTAATTAAGCCTTTGGTCCCGCCTCTTGGCCTAGCCAAAGAAACCATCCGATGATTGGTGGTCAATTAAGCCTTTGGTTCTGCCTACGGGCCTGGTCAAAGCAATCATCTGATGAGTGGTGGTTAGTCAAGCCTTTGGGCCCACCTCCGAGCTTGGCTAAAGCAACCGTTCGATGAGTGTTGGTTAATCAAGCCTTTGGTCCCACCTATGGGTTTGGCCAAAGCAACCATCCTATGAAAGGTGGTCAAAAAAGACTTTGTTCTCACTTTAGGACCTGGCCGTAGTAATCATCCAAAGTCTATGAATAACTATCAAGTGAACCTTCCATTAAGGGGCAAGACGTAGCCCAAAAACAATCCAAAGAATGTGGTGATTGTAAAACCACTAGTGAGATACCGACAGGTCCAACAAATGTAATTATTTGAAGAATGCAAATGGCTCAACAAACAAATGGCGAAGAATGCATGGGAGGCATATTAATGATAGAACAACTAGAATTTTGGAAATCTCTCCATCAGAAGGTAAAATGCGCAAGAGGTAAACAATTCTCGATGGGGTCCATTCACAAAAGGGTACGAACATATCATTCACAAACACATTTATGATAATAAATTTTTATAATATGATCACCCATGATTCTAGTCTTTTATGTACATTTTTCTCCCAAAAATTAGAAAAATAACTTTTACAATCATGAAATCTCAAAAGCTTATTATTCTGGGGAATGCAGAATTAGAGGATGTTGATATGCATATTCATTTTCTTTCCTATGAACATCAAGAACGCAAGAATGACTCCCAATTATCGATGCTGCATTCCTGTATAAAATGGGAGGTCCCCATATACCCTTGAGTGCATATGAGAATCCCAAGAAAAATAAATGTTGGTATCTTTGATAACTAACAGTCACGACCTTCCTTAATTGATGATCTCTTTCTGGACCTAAAATGAGAAATAAATCTATAAGTTAAACGCAACGATGACCTTGATCAAATAGTCTATCAAAGAATCTAATTGGAAAGCCATGGAGATAATGAATTGTATTAATTTCAAATGTTCCTTAGGTTCTTTTACCTTGTAATAACCCATACCCTAATGGATTCGAATTTCGACTAAATCGAAACCCAAGTCCATTTGGGTATAGATCGTTGGTTTTAGTAACCTATAATAAACATAAGTATATCAGTGAGCAATCAATATAAACTCATAGGAGAATAGAAAAATATTATAGAAAATACGTACTGAATAAGGCTACTACCTTTGAATCAATATTATTCCTTGAGTATCTGTTTACCTACCCAACGCTGAGCAAGAATGAGAAGACTTCACAATCTACCAGTCCCGCCTTGCACCAGTAGCATATCACTCTAAATCTATCATGTGGGTCATAATGAGGAAGGGGTCAGAACAATGCTCCAGTGATTGGAAAATTGCATACTTTATCCATAACACTAATTTATGCCGATTAATTCCTATTTAAGTGTTTTGTTTATTATTCACGGCTAGTTTGTTTAATCCAATATGTGCATACGATATGCCTATCCTCCACCGAGATGTAACTATATATATGTCTATATATATATATCTAAATGTAAACTGTCGATGAACCCTGGGCACTTAATATTTCTTAAATGGGAAGGAGGCAGATCCAACGGCAATTAAATATCTCAACCCCGAACCGGGCCTTTGTAACATAATCGTTAGTCAATCGGTTTGGCTACAAAGACCTATGACTCCTAGATATGGCTTTATAATATAAATGCCATATTACTAACACATCTCATAGAATCATCTAAGGGTTAACTAGCCCACCTCCAACAAACAAACAACAATTAAGCAATTAAATAAAACTTTGAGGTCTTTGCATGTCCCATACAGATGCTACACCAGTAGGAAGCAAAATCCATCAACGCATAACCCGAGTCTTTGCTAATGATCACATAGAACCGCTGCTGGTCAAAACCTATATGCCAGGCTTACTACTAAATACTGGTACAACAACAACACAGACATAGCCCGCTGAACTCCTATAGTCGAAATCCCATTTAGACTAACCTAATGTAAGTCAAGGAAAAATATCCATCCTAGTTACTTAATACCTCTTGTTAGAAATGAAGTAGATCCCATTTCCTTAGTAGGTACCATCGTAGGTTATTTAAGACTTCTATATAGGGAGGAGGCAGACTCAACGACCATTTAATATTTCAATCCAAAAGTAAACCCCTTGATATCCCTAAAGGTACTGAGCTGTTTAATACTTCAAGTCCAAGGCGAACGCTTGGTATATTTTCCCTCACTTATACGCAAACGTATATCCCTTTCCTATGGGTCCTATGGTTGGAGATGTCTCACGTCAGTAGAGTATACACAACTGCTGGTAGCCTCTAGGTGAAGGCCAAGTTTCTATTGTATAACTCTACTCACCTCGCATCATAACCCACTAAACCGAACCGATCATCCTAAGCCTAAATGTTAGGCTAGGCCCACTAATTCATGTTCGTTCTAAATGTATAATTTGGGCTATATAATTTTCTACAATGAAAATTATCTTACCCTCTATGTGTATTCACTAGTATTAACACTTATTTGTTCACTTCGTAATTTATACACTTATTCCTTAAATTCATCGTTTCCTTCTTATATCTAATAAATATCAATTGTCCATAAAAATGGTCAACAATATCAAAGTTAGACAATCTCTAATGACATTTATTTGGTAACGACCAGTATTTTACGTATCGGAGAATCGTAAAATAATTTTTATTCAATTCCTTTATGGTCATATGATTCTAATATTTTGGGATATGGTTTTTAGGGATGTTTTACACATCTATGATTTTTCTCGAATTTTTATATGACCAATTTGCCCATGGAGATCTTATTTCGGCTATAACTTTTGATAGAAGCCAAATTAGATGCTCTAGCCTGTTTCATTGCTTCGGGATAGTTGTTTTCTATTCCGTAGAGTGGTCATATAAGAAAATAGATCAGATCTTAGGAAGTTATAGCAGTTTTAAGTTTTAAAATCTGCTGGCCAGAATTAGAAGGAGATTAATGGGTCGAATTAGCAAGCCCATTAGTCTAATCAGATTTGGCTATAAAAATGTCGTGAGGGAGACCATTTGAAAGTTTATATCTCATTTCAAATCAGCCCCAAACTCTAACTCTTCTCTAATTCTCCATTCATCTTATTGGATTTCATTTCAAATTGTCTCTAATTGCAAATTAGAGGCTAGTTCTTCAACTAGGAGCTTGATCTCATCACTTTGGTTGCATCTTCATCCAATTTCTCACTGTCAGGATTAGATCTTCATCATATTTCATAGGTTTGGTAGATTTGATGAGTGGTTATGATTTATCACTAGTATATGATTGATTATATGTTGTAGTTAGTGATTATAGGTTAGAATTATCAAATTATATTGATTAGACTTAGGTAATATCAGATTTAGAAATCCTAGATTAACGTAATTAAATATGTAACTGGGATTAGATAATTGGCTAGTGTCATTTGTGTATATTTGACTATGAAATTCTATGTGTTAGATTAGATCTATGCTAGAACAGTGATGGTAGATTGAATTGGTATACGTTCATATTGGATGTAATTGGATGATTTGCTATATCTGGTTCGCTGTTATGCTTGAATTGCTTGCTTTGCTTGTCTCGTTTACTAGTGTTGTGCATGTTTTAGGACTTATATGGGTGATCGGAGCATTTCAGAGCAAAGTTTGCAAAGTTGGTCGGAATTGCATGAAATTTGGAGGATAGGCTATGGTGCACGTCAAGAGGAAGTCTTGTGAATTTCACAAAAAATGGAGCTAAGTCTTTTGATCGGCACCGATCCGAATTTTGAGCTCCAATTGAAGAGAGACTTATTGGGGGAATAGAGCATGGGTTCTAGCATGGCTCTATAAAGTTGGATCGGAGGATAGGCCAAGTGTTAAAGATTGAATGGATCATCTTCATTAGATCGGCTATGGTGCATAGAAGAGAAGACCTGAAGGCTAAGAGGGATAGCTAAGGGTCTATGGCATCTAGCGGGAGTGCACTAGAGGTTGGAAGCGAAATAGAGTCCAAAATGGTTAAGTATTTGAACCGGCACCGATCCAATTGGATCAGTACCGATCCAAATCATTGGCTCTATTGGATGTGAGATCCAGGGTGGAGACTCTGGATTTATAGTGGATCATGCTGGAAGTTGTGGCTCACTGATTGCTTCTCTGATTTGGAAGTTATAGTGTGATGAAGTTTTGGCTCTTCGGACGAAGGCTCGGATAAGGAGTAGGTTCAAAGGAGTTGATAGATAGCTGAGGATGGAACGATGCTGTGGTATAATGGTCTGGGATAAGTGGCAGGACTCGTGCTTGGAAATGGATTGGAGTTGTGAAAGCTCTGAAGATTTAGGAATGCCAAGGAATCGTTGATAACTCAGAGTGTTCTAGTTGTATTCAAGCAAGGGTACTATATGCGGGGGCACTCGAGGACTGGTAGCGCCAGTCGTGTATCCTAGACCGCTCCGAGAGGGTCTAGTGTTAGACGGTATTGAGGTACTGAAGGAGACAACCTTGCAGAGTTTCGGACCTGAAAGTATGGAGAAACACAATCGACAACCAGGATTTCCATTAGTCTCCGGCAAGCGAGGACGAGGTCATATGAGTTATCATATATTCAAGGCTTTAGAAGATGATAGCTAGATTTTGGTTGATGGATGCTATGGTTTTTATGGTTGCTATGTTTACTATTTCTCTTGGGTAGGCTATCATCTATAGGAATGCTGGAGAAGGGATTGGGAATAGGGTCAATAGAGAAGGATGCTTAGATTCTTCTATCCTATTCTGTTACAGTATCATATTGTCATTTATTTGAGTAGCATATTATATCTTATTATTATGTGCTAACTCTTTGGTTGCAGGGATAGGTCTTGTATGGTTTTTTATACCTGTCTAGTAACATATTTTCCAGTATAGCTTTTGATAGTCATTTACCACTCACACCAGACTTTTTTCAGACCCAAGGTTTTCTGTTTCCTCTTATTATCTTGGGTACTCTTAAATGAGTAGACATGATGACAAGTTTGGAGTCGCAATTGCTGTACGAAGACGAGCTTAAAGAAGCTATGGCGTATTACTCTATATTTCTAGTTTCCACTGTCTATTTTTATGTACTCTGAGGGACGTAGTGAGGAAATGTTGTACTAAGATATTATGACATTTGTACCATAACTCATGATTTAGTGGAGATGTAATTTTCATTTGTTATGGATCAATATGGTCTATTGTATATTTTTTATTATATTTTATCCATGCGCTGTGAGATATGCAATAAGTTTTCTGCTTTAAATTTCAACCCTGATGATCATTCCAAATCAGCCTGGCACGGTTACAGTGCTCGTTTAGGTTATTGATGTGCGGGTGGTATGGTGCGGTAGTCATATATTTACTAGTTCTAATTCATTACTATTATGACTATTTCATTTCACCATAAATGTCACATTAAATCCTTTAACCAATCCTATTAAACATATTTATGCCCGTAACTCCCTATTAACTACACATATATTGGCCTATTAAGTTTGGAGTTATTATCTCTTTACAATCTACACCTCCTAATCCAATAATTTACTACTCTATTTATAACTAGACGTCCTAATTATAACAAAAACGATATCAACGTATATTATGCTATATATATGTATTAATCAGTAGGCATGGTTATATGTATACACACACAATATATATATATATATATATATATATATGTGTGTGTGTGTGTGTATGTGTGTATTTATGTATGTATATGTATATAGACACATGTATCTAACCTTATTCCGAACACATTAATTCCTATGCTTAGGAATTCCAGACCATTAATTTACACATTTTAATTTATTAGAGCTATCCTTTCCAAAAATGATTACCGTTATAATTTTTCATAAATTAACCAAAAGTGAAGGCTTGCTTCGTTTGAAATTATAAGAAACTATTTCTTTTCTTTTATTGAATAGACAATGCAAACTAAGAAGAAGAATATCCGTACTTTACACATTCCTTTCCTTTTTGATATATTCCTTGTTAATTCAAACGATCCACTTTTATTCATATTTTTGAATTGGATAATTTATGGAAATTGCACGAAAATAGATACAATTAAATCATACCCCGTTCCCAATAAATAAAAACATAGAAATTCACATTCCAAGTCAAAGTAAGCCATTCTAAATTAATACTAACAATTTTCAAGCCAATTATCATAAATTTGGAATAAATCTTACAACTTTATCAATATTCAACTTTAACTAATTTAGGGATCAATTTTCAAATTTGGGTGTAAATAAAATTCTAATTCCAATTACCTAACATACAAAATATGTAGGTGAGATTTATCTTCCTAAGCCTACAGTCCATAGATCTTGCATAGGCATAATATTTAAATAAAGCTCAACGATATAAATTTCAATTTTATAAATAAATTATATAATCTCCCACTCACCTTTCAAGTTTGCCAAATCTACTAAATCTGAAATCATTCCTTTGATTTGATTCCTCCTTTCTAATCTAAAAGAATAAGTATATCAAGGTATATACATACTATTAGAATTACATATTTGAGAAGGGATTCAGAGTTAAGAGGAATATAGATTTATAAGTAGAGAAAGTTACATTTTTCGATAGTATTAATTCGCTTCTTCTCTTCTTCTCTTTTATTTTCTACCTTTCTCTGATTTGTACAAATATAAAATATTTTATAGTTTCTAAAATAGTGGAGAAGTGAAAAGCTTCGCTACTTTGATTAGAAAATATGACAAGAGAAGTGAGGGATTAGGCTTGTATTTATAGACTCTCGAATCTACCATATCCGTTAGATTGAAATAATTAAATCCAGGTTGTTCGGCAAGGGTTTAAACCCTAGCCGCCACCATAAGACCGATCAACCGCTCCTCTATATGCGGTCGACCTACCCAAGGAGTCGATCGATGGTAGGGTCTGCATTTGATATAATTTATTTCCTATTTTCATTTTTTCAATTATTTTCCTTTCGAAAACTTCAAACGCTGATAACTTCTTCGTCTGAACTCTGATCGCAAAACTCCAAATATGAAAGTCACTCAGAAAATCGCCACGAACACAATGTTGTAAGTATCGTTTCCAAATTCCATTGTTTGCTCAAATTCTATCCTTGGAGTCCTACTAATTATCGTTAATTTTTTACGGGGTGTTAAATTCTCCCCCTTAAAAGAATTTAATCCCGAAAATTCCCCATGGGTTAAATCATGTAATATAGCACACAGAAAATCTAAGCTAGCAAACCAATTAGTGTACAACCAATTTTGCAGTCAAATGTATAAAAGTGCACGGTGTATCATAGCGTATAAGACATGCATGCTGAATGATTCTAACTAGGTTTCCTCCTATACGAATTCATTCTTTTAAAAATATTTGAAAATATGATAAAAACAACCTATATATACTGGCCACTCTATATAAAAAATCCTTTTTCTCATAATAATTTCCACACTTCTAAGAGTAGAAGTATGGTTCAACCAATTTTGCATCCAATCCATACCATTTAAAATCTAGCACACAATTTCCGACTTCCAAAAATGTTGAAAACTCAGTACAATTCCACCATTCTTTTGGATACATATTCCGTTGTAACTTGGAACCTTCTCTTTTGCCCTCAATTCTTTTCCAAATTTTCCAAGTACAATTTGCATAAGGAGGTTTATTTTTGGATGTTAAAATGTAATTATCTTAAATGCAAGTTTCGTTTCACAATTAACAAGGTATGGAAATAGAATTCCAAAGCTAAAACAACTTTTTCCCTTGTTATTCCTTGAGTTATTAATATTGTTACCCTTGTTGGATAGTAAAACTCATATTAACTAATACAGCAACCTTCCTTATGCTAAGCATGTAGCCTTTGAAAATCATAATTTTCTCATTTCGAGAGAAAACTCTTTTCCTCTTCAAACAAACTTGCAAAATAGTTTGAAAAATCAAATTCCCAAAAGCATTTAAACACCATTTTTTTGACAAAGCCGGTGGGGTTAAACGGGCCCCTACCTTTTATTTATAACATGTAAGAATTCACTACATGTATAAATGGAGATGACATAGACAACATAAGAGAAAACCAAAATAAAAAATAGAAAAAATGCAGAAGCAAGCTAGCAGTATTTCCAATTTATCATAGTAGTGCTATCAAAAGGAAATTTGGAAAGTGTCAAAGCAGATCGGATTTCACGGCAAATGACACACTTCCATTTGCTTCCTCTTGATATGATTAAATATTCTCGCTTCCTCTCCTTCTATATTTCATTAACAAAGACTTTTAGTAGAATAAGAAGCTCGTAGGAGGATGATTGTTTCCATCTAGTTGCTTTGTAGATATTCGACCATTCTTGCTTACTGTCCCAAATAGGATTGTCAAAACCAGCTTTTAGTTTCACTTTTCTCCATAAGAAATAAGAGTAAGAACAATTGATATATAAGTGATGGGTGTCTTTAGTTCTTGAATTGCATAGAACACATGTGGTAGAGTCTGCTAATCCTTTCATACCCAATTTAGCCAGAGTATGAAATTTTTAATGACCTTTCAAAGCCTAAAATTATGCTTTTCACTAGAGAACCGATTCCATATTCTCCTATGCCATGGAAAATTAGACTTCTCCGAAGATCTATCCAAGGAAATGTATATGTCGTTAGTCGAATGTTCTTTCATATTATCAGACCAAATGTATTTGTCAGAGGTTCTTAAGGAATATAAAGTGTCATTATACATGGACTATATCAAGATAACACTGGAAATGCTAGAACTGGGAAGATGGATTTTACTATTTTTGATGTAGGTAATAGCCTTTGCTAACATAGGGATAGCACATAATTGATGTTCATCATGAGATATGGAATTTTGGAGAATCAAACCTTGTTTCAACCACGGCACAATCCCGAATTTTGCTTTACTAGTAGGACCCAGAGATAATCTAGCATGAGGAAGAAGATTATCTCTCACACGTAGCATGGTTTTCTAGACCCAGCTAGAAGCTTGTTTGGATTTTGTCAGCCATATGTCTTCCTGCTTCAAGTTGTGGATAATGCACCAAGAGACCCACATTGTATCATTTCAATTAATCAAGTTATCAAAATGCTTTTATAAGGCAGCAATGTTCCATATACTCATGTTTTTTATACCAAGACCACCTTTTTATTTTATTTTTCAGTTTACAAAAGGCAATTGGAGAAAGCTTTCTAGTATGAATGGTTCCAGTCCATTGGAATCTAATCATGGCAGTTCTGATCATGGATATCAACTTATTTAGGAGAAGAAAGGTTCTACACCAATAGACTGTCATAGAAAAAACTAGAGAATTTATTATAACAAGTCTTCCTAACAGATAAATGTTTGTTTTTCCATCTGGACATAACATTAGTTATCTTCTCATAAAGAGGAATACATTGGGTAATAGGGATTCTCTTTGTGGCTAGCGTGATTCCTAAATAATTCATGTCAGTTTGAAGAGGTTGCACTTTAGTGATGGACAAGCATTGCTCAATCCGATGAGGAGATAAACCAGCAAATAAAATATGAGATTTTTATGGATTTATGTTCAACCCAGTGAAATCATAGAATGATTTGAAATTAGCATAATAGAATTAAAAGATTGTATTGATGGTTTGGTGAAGATCATCAAATCATCAACAAAGGCTAAAGATGTAATCATAGGAGATCTACATTTCGGGTGAAGGTAGAAATTCTTCTCATCAACTTGTTTTTGGAAAGCAAGAGTAAGGATCTCTATAATTATGATAAATAAGTAGGATGATATATGATCACCCTGCCTCAAACACTTTTACCATGAAAGTAACCAACATTATAAGCATTAAAGTCTAAAGAGTAACGAACAGTAGAAATGCATTGATGAATCCAATTCATGAATTAAGGAGGAAATTGCCTTTTGTTTAGGATAAGCAAAAGAGCAGACCAATTCACCGAATCAAAGGCCCTTTTTATATCAATCTTAAGCATAGCTCTAGGAGGGATATTAGGAAAAGAGTAGTCATTCAAGAGCTCGTGTGTTAGAAGAACATTATCTAGGTTGTTTCTATTTGGAAGATATGATGCTTGATTTGTTGAGATTATTGACTGAAGAACAGATTTAGTCTGTTGCCAGGATTCTAGAAATGCATTTGTAGATAATATTACAACAGGTAATGGGCCTGAATTGAGTAACATCGGTCGAGTTATTTTTTTGGAATTAAAGAAAGATTTGTGGAATTTATTGAGCTAAGCATCCTACCTTTAATAAAGAAATTTTGAACCGCCTTTATAACTTCAAGGGAGATAATTGGTCAACAATGTATAAAAAAAGTAGCATCGAATCCATTCGGACCTCTACTAGCTGATTTTCTCATTGTAAAAACTAAACTCTTGATATAATCATCAGAAATTGGACTTATTAAATTACTCTGTAAATTAGAGGAGAGGGATGGAATCATAAACTCAGATAGAAAAGAGTTATTTGCACTAGATGAGTCTTCTCCTAGAAGGGAAGTGAAGTAATCAAGAAAGGCATTATCCACCTCTGTAGGATTAGAATGTAGAATACCATTCTTGTCAGAGATTTAATGAATGAATCTTTTTGCTTGCTTAAGTTTAAGGGAAGCGTGGAAGAATCTGGTATATCTATCACCAAGCAAAGACCATCTTTCATGATATTTTTGCATAGTCATATTAGCTTCAGAGGTTAGAGCAACAATAACTTGGGAAATAAGGAGAGTTTCATTTTCACTGAGACCAGGCAAGTTAAGAAACCATTTTTTTTCACCGAGCATCAGAAATTGGACTTATTAAAACACCAATTTTTTTTTCAAAATCACTTGAACAATATTTTTCTAAAAGCATTTGAACCCAACTTCTCAAAAGCATTTAAACCAAATATTCCAAAAGCATTTGAATACAATTTTTCAAAGCATTGGCCCCTCCATCCTTAAAAACGAATCAAGCCACATCTTAACGTAACCGGGACGCAGTCCATGAGTTAATGCATATGATTGACCCTAACATAGTGCAATTATTCCTACAATTGGGAAATCCTTCCTTTTAGTCCTAAAGAGCAACAAACAAGATTATTTATAAATTTTAGCTTCTAAGGCATAGGGATGTGACCCGTGATTTCGCAAAAACCCTTCCTTGTCCTCCGTTTGCTAAAATTTATTTTTCTCAAAATTCTAAAGTTCTTGGAATTTAATCATTCCTTATTTTTTGTCACTAACCTAATATTCTTATTAATTTCAATCTTCAATAACATTTATCGCTAGTTAAGTGTCCTAATGAGATGTCTTTCTTTACACTATTTCCTGACATATATGGTGGTCAAAGATCATCCCAAAAATCAGCACAATAATAAAATAGGAATGCATCTCATATCATATCGTACACTTTACTGACAACCGAAGGGAGATAACTGGCGATTACAAC
Source organism: Allium fistulosum (assembly GCA_030737815.1). Classification (NCBI taxonomy): domain Eukaryota; kingdom Viridiplantae; phylum Streptophyta; class Magnoliopsida; order Asparagales; family Amaryllidaceae; genus Allium; species Allium fistulosum. Next base: position 96,063,522 of record CM060906.1, on the reverse strand, counting down.
CCAAATAATCTAAAAAGAAATAATTTCTGGAAGCTGCCCTTCATCATTAACTGGTGTTAATGATGTTGTTGCCCTATCACTTCTTAATTAAGATAGACATTTCTAGTATGCTATTCAACAATAATACATAAGTCTCAACTCACCTCCCTAGCTCCAATAAATAAGGTACATCCATTACTTCTATAATGCACTCAATTAAGGGATAAATTGTGCATTTCTACGCTATAGTTGGTAAAAAAATATAAGCTATGCACATTTAGAATAACTCATTAAAAAATTGGCTTAGTTCAACCTTGAGTCAACCAACATCTTTTATGTGCGTTTGCCATCTTATTACTCTCTTCTCCAATCATACTACTATCTTTTTTCAATTAAAATTTCTTGATGGTATCCTCAACTTTGGTATTTACCTTCTTTGATCTTTTATGCGAGTATATCCTAGGACTCACAAAATTGTACTTTGATACCATTCCCCATTCATTTGAGGGTTCTTCTTATGGCTTCCACACATCTCTAACAGAATTGTCCTAGGTGCATATAAATATTCATTATATTGAACGGGGATTCCTTGTTGCTACCCTACGAGCATTCATAGCTATTTTATCCATAGCCTCAACCCTTTATCTCATCTTCCCTAGGCAGTTATCCTTACCTACTGCATATCAAAAATTGGTTTGGTTTTTCACAGCACTTTAAAATAAAACTTCACAATCATGAAGTACCTAATCCAAGACCTTTATCTTTGAAGATATAATTAGAAACCTTTTACAAAAATTCAAAATTTACTTGCTTTCCAAAAGGAACCGTGAAAATTTTCCATTCTAACCAACTTTATTTTTTCGAAGACTGTGTACAACAGAGATTTTCTTCTTTTAAAAGTAGGATTTCTAAACCCAAAACATTTATCATGTTTAAACTCAATTATCATACTAATCATTTTTTCAAAAACATCTTCTGTAACATTAAACAATGAAAAGTGGAGTAGACAGATGACTTCATCCTATTACTTTCCTATTACTCATGCTATTTCGCTTCTGCCTATAGTGGAGACATTAATAACACACGAGGGGGACTTCTAAAAGATATGCGCAATTGCAACATCTATCTAAGCGCCTATCTAAAATATATGCGCAATTACTACACACATCTATGGAATTTATCCATTCTTCCTATCTTAATTCCTATTGTCTTTTTCCTATATTATTTCTAACAAGCTTACTAATCCTATTTCTGTCTAAATTTTCTAGTATTGACTCATTGCGATGCGTTTGCCTACTGCTTTAGTCATTAGAATTTTCTTTAATAATATGAAAAGCAATATAATCAATTTTAGTCGTTATTCTCCGTATTTTCTTTATACGGGAATATTCCTCCTTATCATCATTATCGGGCGTTCTTACCATTCTATTCTCTTTACCCCATTTTAATCAAGTATCATTTCTATTAGTCCACTCCTTAGATAAAGAATTTTAGATACTCGCGACTTATAAAAATAGGAAAAATCATTGAGTCAAACCTACGCTCTATTTTCCATTCATTTCAAAAATGAAAAACCCATTTACCAAAAACCTTTAAATCGAAAACTTTTGTCCCAACCAATTGTAAACTAAGAATTTCAAATTTTTCTTGCCTTTTTAAGACAACATCTTAATTAACCTTTTAAAACCCATCCAAAACATTCCAAAGAATTTCCAAAAATCTTTTCATCAAATTCTTGCACATAGGTTTGGACATAGAAATGGACTTTCCTATCTTTCTACTCAACTTCATAAAAATCTGGTTTATCATCTTATATTGGTTAATGTACACCTTTTTGTAGGAAATTGATCGATCCTTCTTCACACCTTGCTCCTGAAAGTTTGCAACATATAAATTCTTCCTTTCCATCTGTTTGGATGAAATGTAAGTGTTTAATCGACAATCCATCGAAGTCCATCATCGTAAGCCAGCTTAGGCCCGATAAAGAAGTCAAGTATCATCAGGCTTTTGGGGTCCTTCTATATGTCGTGCTCATGCTCTTTTAGGTCAATGCATTATTGTATAGCCAACTCTTCATGAGATAATCGGGGTAGGAACTCTATTTATTGTTCTAACTCATAGTTTCCTCAATCATCTTTTCGTTATATGGTCGCAACTACTTCTATAGTTGGAGTCTATAAAGTTTGGCATTTTATATATATATATGTGTGTGTGTGTATGTATGTGTGTGTGTGTGTATATATACATACATATATATATATACACACACACACACACATATATATATATATATATATATATATTTACAGGTAAAAATACAAATACATTATCTCAGCATATCCAAATTCCTATGATCGATTAACCTAAGCTATGATACAAATGTAACAATTCGCACCTTAATGGGTCCGAATTTTGGCTAAATTAAAACCCAAGTCCATTAGGGTACAGACCATTGGTTTTGTTAACCTATAAAAAACAAAAGTATGCCTGAGAGTAATCAATATAAACTCATAGTGGAATAGAAAAATACAACAGAACATACGTAGTGGCTTAGGCTACTACCTTTGAATTAATATTATTCCTTGAGTATCTGTTTTGCCTTGCTAGCACCGAGCATAGATGAGTAGACTTCACCATCTACCATTACCGCCTTGTACCAGTAGCATGTCCCTCTAAATCTATCCTATGGGTTGGAATGAAGAGAGGGTCAGAGCAATGTTCCGGTGATTGGAAAATTACATATTTTATCCGTAACACAAATTTATGCTAATTGATTCCTATTTAAGACTTATGTCTATTATTCAGGCTAGTTTGTTTAATCATACGTGCGTGTACGATATGCCTATCCTACTACGCGATGTAAATGTATATATGTCTATATACATATAAACGTAAACATATACTACCCAAAAACCCCGGCCACTTAATTCTTCTTAAATGAGAAGGAGGTAGACCAAATGGCTATTTAAGACCTCAATCTCGAAAGGACCTCCGTAAGGTAATCATTAGTCGGTCAGTTCTGGTTACAAAGACCGATAACTCCTACATATGGCTTTATAATATAATTGTCGTATTACTAATGCATCTCAAAGACTTATCTAAGGATTAACTAGCCTCCCTCCGACAAATAAATAATTAAATAAAACTGTGAAGTCTTTGCATACCTCATACATATTCTATACTAGTAGAATGCAAAATTCGTCAAGGCATAACCCAAGTCTTTGCTAATTACAGAGCTGGGCTGCTGGTGGTCAAAGCCTATATGCCGATCCTCCTACAAAATATCGGTCCAACAATAAAACTGAAATAGACCGCCACTAACCTAATGTAAGTCAAGGAAAAATACTTATCCTAATTACTTAATACCTCTTGTTAGAAATGAAGCAGACCCCATTTCCCTATTAGGTACCGTCGTAGGTTATTTAAGACTTCTATATAAGGAGGAGGCATACCCGATGACTATTTAATAGCTCAACCCAGAAGCAAACCTCTTGACATCCCTAAAGGTACTGAGCCATTTAATGCTGCAAGTCTGAGGCGAACCCTTAGTATATATTTCCTTACATATACGTAAATGTATATCCTTTTCCTATGGGTCCTACGGTAAGAGATGTCCCACATCAGTAGTAAGTCTACACAACAGCTAGTAGCCTCTAGGTGAAGGGCAGACTTCTATTATGTAACTCTACTGATCTCGCAACCCAATCCACTAAACCGAATCGATCATCCTAAACCTAAATGTTGGGCTAGGCCCACTAATTCATGTTCATTCTAAATGCATAATTAGGGCTATACAATTTCCTACTATGAAAATTATATTGCCCTCTACGTATATTCACTAGTATCAACACTTACCTATTCGCTGCATAATTATTACTAATCTGTATGCTTTTTCCCTATATTCCTCGTTTCTTTTTATATTTAATAAATACTAATTGTTCGTAATAAATGATCCTTAATATCGAAATTGGACAATCTCTAATGACATTTATTTACTCGTTCTAGTTCAATTCTATTATGCCTATTTCATTTCCCCATAAATGCCATATTAAATCCTTTAACCAGTCCCATTAAACATATTTATGTTCCTATTTAATTCCTATACCTCCCTATTAACTGCACATTTATTTCCCTATTAATTTTGGAGTCACTATCTCTTTTCCATCTATAGCTCCTAATCATATAATTTACTATGTTATTTATAGCTGAACGTCCAAATTATAACTAAAATGAATATCAATGTATATTACGCTATATATATTTATATTTCAAGCGGTTGGCGCTGTTATCTGTATTTAAATACATACGTGTGTCTATTCCTATTCCCAACACATTAATTCCTATGCTTAGGAATTCCAGACCATTAGTTTCCACACTTTAATTTATTAGAGTTATCATTTCCAAAAAACATTACCGTTATAACTTTTCATAAATTAACCACAAGTAAGGGCTTGCTTCGTTTGAAATTACAAGGAATTATTTTTTTCTTTTATTAAAAATAGACAGTGCAAACTACAAAGAAAAATATCGATACTTTGCACGTCTCTTTCCTTTTTGTTACATTCCTTGTTAATTCACATGATGCAATTTATATATATATTTTTGGAATCGGATAATTTGTGGAAATTACACAAAAATAAATACAATTAAATTATACCCCGCTCCTAATAAATTAAAACGTAGAAATTCACATTTCAAGTCAATGTAGGGCAATCCAAACTAATATCAACAATTTACAACCCAATTATCATTAATCTAGAATAAATCTTAGAACCTTATTAACATTTAATTTTAACAAATTTAGGGACCAATTTCCAAATTTCCAGATTTGGGTGTAAACAACATTCCTATTCCAATTAACTAACTTACAGAATATGAAAATGAGATTTCATCTTCCTAAGCCTACAACTCAATAGATCTTGCATAGGCATAATATTTAAAAAAAACTCAACAATATAAATTTCAATTTTATAAATAAATTCTATAATTTCCCACTCACTTTTCAAGCTTTCCAAATCTCCCAAATCTGAATCCATTCATTTGATTTGACCCCTTCTCCTTTCCAATACAAAAGATTATATTTATCAAGGTATATACATACTATTAGGATTACATATCCATGAAGAGATTTGGGATAAAGGAGAATATAGATTTATCACTGTAGAAACTTACCTTTTTTCGCAGTATTGATTCGCTTCTTCTCTTTTATTTTTTGACCTTCTCCGATTTGTATAAATATAAAATATTTTATAATTTCTAGAAATAGTGGAGAAAGGAAAATGGTAGAGCTTTGCTGCTTTGATTACAAAATATGAGAAGAGAAGTGAGGGGTTAGGCCTGTATCTATAGGCACTCGAATCAACCATATCTGTAAGATTAAAATAATTAAATCCAGGCTGTTCGGCCTAAGTTTAAACCCTAGCCGCCGCCATAGGTCTGGTCGACTGCTCCCATATACCGACCGACCGACCCAAGATGGGGGTCAACTAGTGGAGTCTGCATTTAATATAATTTATTTCTTATTTTAGTTTTTTAATTATTTCCATCTTGAAAACTTCAAATGTTGATAATTTCTTCGTTTGAACTCCGATCGCGAAACTCCAAATATGAAAGTTGCTCAGAAAATCGCCATGAACACAATGATGCATGTTTCATGACCAAATTTCATTGTTTGCTCAAATTCCATTTTTTTAGGGTGTTACATTCTCCCACTTTAAAGAATTTCATCCCCGAAATTCTCCATGGGTTGAATCATGTAACATAGCGCACAACCAATCTAAGCTATCCAAACAATTAGTGTAGAACCAATTTTGCAACCAAGCATGTACAAATGCATTGTGTATACAACATATAATACATGCATGCTGAATGATTCTAAATCGGTGCTCCTATATGAATGTATTCTTCTAAAAACATTTTGAAAATATGATGCAAACAACCTATATATAATAGCAGTTCTATGTATATGCACTTTTCAAAAATGAAAAATCTTTTTTCACATAATAATTTCCATACCTCTACAAGTAAAAGTATGGTTCAACCAATTTTTCATCCAATCCCTACCATCAAAAATCTAGCACACAATTTCTTGCATCCAAAAATTTTGAAAATTCAGATTTTTTGAATTTTACTCCTATGTTAGAAAAGGAATTTAAACGGAAAATTTTACAATTCCACCCTTCTTTTGGATACCTATTCCATTGTACCTTGAAACCTTCTCTTTTGCCCTAATTCTTTTCCAACTATTCCTAGTACAATTTGCAGAAGAGGTTTATTTTCGAATATTAAAACGTAACTATCTTAAATGCAAGTTTTGTTTTGCAATTAACAAGGTATAGAAACAGAAATCCAAACCTAAAACAACTTTTTCCCTTATTATCCCTTGAGTTATAAATACTGTCGCCCATGTTCGATAGTAAAACTCATGTTCACTTGTACACCGACCTTCCCTATGCTAAGCTTTGGCCTTTGAAAATAATTTTTTTCTCATTTCAAAAGAAAACTCTTTCCCATTCAAACAAATTGCAAAATAGTTTGAAAACTCGAATTCCCAAAAGCATTTAAACACCATTTTCTTTCAAAAGCACATGAACACAATTTTTCAAAACATTTGCTACTCCATCAATCAAAACAAATCAACTTATATCCTAACATAATCGGAGTGCAGTCAATGAGTTAATATTGACCCTAACACAGTGCAATTAGTCCTAGATTTGGAGAACATTTCCTTTTAATCCTAAACAACATCACAAAAGCCTATTAATAAAGTTTAGCTTTTAAGACAAAGGGGTAGTGACCCGTGATTTCGCAACAATCCTTCATTGTCCTCCGCTTGCTAGAATTTATTTGTCCCAAAATTCTAAAGTTTGTGGGGTTTAAACATTCCTCATTTCTAGCCACTAACCTAATTTTGTATTAACTTCCACCTTTAATAACATTTATCACTAGTTAAGTGTCCTTATGAGATTTCTTTATTTGCACCTTTTTCCAACAAATATAGCTATCCAAGCTCAGCTCGAAAATTAGCACGGTAATAAAATAGGAATGCATCTCATATCATATTGTACCCTTTTCTAATAACTGAAGGGAGACAACTAGATATTACAACCCAAATAACCTAAAAAGAAATAATTGATGGAAGCTTGCCTTCATCATTAACTGGTGTTAATGATGTTGTGGCCCTATCACTTCTTACTCAATTAAGATGGACATTTCTAGTATGCTATTCAGCTATAGTCTATAAGTCTTAACTCAGCTCCTAGGCTCTAATAAATAAGGTCCATCCATTACTTCTATCATTACACCTGATTATGGAATAAATTGTGCATTCCCACACTACAGTGGGTAAGGAAGATAAGTTATGTACATTTAGAACAGCTCATCGGAAATTGGCTTGGTTGAATAACTTCTAACACCTATCTTGCCTTCTTTAATCTTGAGTCAACCAACATCCCTTGTGTGCATTTTTCATCTTATTGCTCTCTTATCCAATCATGCTACTATCTTATTTGGAACAAATTTTTTTGATGATATCCTCAACTTTGGTACTTACTTTCCTTGATCTTCCATGTGAGTATATCCTAGGACTCGCAAAATTGTACCTTGATACCATTCCTCATTCTTTTGAGGGTTCTTCTTATAGCTTTCATACATCCCTACTAAAATAGTCCGAGGTTCATCTTAATATTCGTTATATTCAACAAGGATTCCTTTTTCAAAAATTCAAAATTTACTTGGTTTCCGAAAAGGAGCCATGAAAAATTTCCATTCTAACCAACGTTCATTTTTCAAAGATTGACTACAATAGACGTTTTCTTCTTTTAAAAGTAGGATTTCTAAAACTAAAACATTTACACTACAAGAAAACGTATTTTCGGTGGCACGCAAAAATCGCTACCAAAAGTTACGGTGGCATTTTAAGGAACGCCATGATAAAAACCCGCAACTAAAAATCCATGATCTTTAGTTGTATTTGTTTCAACGCCACTATAAATCCTTTTATTCCAGCTTTTCTCAAACGAAACCATAAATCTTTTTGTAGGGTTTTAAAAATGCCACCAAAAGGTTTTTTGGCGCTACTATATAGTTCCCAACTTTCCCCCCGCTTTTCGGTTACTTTTACTCAACGCCACTATATGTGAAACACCCTACACTCTTTAATATACCCAAAAGGACACATTAAAAGGCGTGGTGTGTTATAGGTATAACTAAAACTAACAGAGACTAAGATTCACAAGACAAATATAGATAAAAACAGCGGAAACTTAAAATAATAACTTTATTAAAACAAAGCTTCGTAATTACTTTATAAATAAGTAAAATACCAAATACCACATACATGTCTAAAAATCCAATATGTCTCATGAAACAAAAACTCATAGTCTCAAAATCAGAGTACATAATATCCCTTAAAATAAGCTAGTACATAGAAAGAAGTAAAGCTGAAATAAAAGAAATACATAGTTGAGAACTCCTCCAAGAAAACCGCTAAGCGACTGCAATCTACTGACTTTTCCCTTGATTTCCTATGGGGGAAAATGGAGAAAATAGAGGAGTGGGTCAGACTAAAAGTCTGGTGAATGATAGTAATTACTATAGTCTTTAAGCAAGATAAAAGTAATAGACTCTACAACAGTCCTAGCATAAATAAGGGTAACAAAGGAAATAGGAAAGAGATAAACTGGAAATAAGTACGATTAAATATTGCTCAATTTATAAGATAGGTTAACTTTGATTGCTTGCACTTGTCCTTGATTTCTGCTTTGATTAGGTTGAATTCCTTATCCTATAATTAGGATGTAACCCTAATTCTACCCTTTTTGATCGACCTGCTATTCCATAGACCTTACTGCGGACCAGCCGCTATATAACTCCCTACACAGCAACCAATGGTATCTACGAAAGATGCACATAGCAACCACTGTGGATCCAGACGACATATATAGCTCTTTACACAGAAGGCAATGGTGTCTATGAAAGACACCCATACTTAGCGCTTGAACTCATAGTTATTATTGAGCACCCGAATGGAAGTCGCACGCGTAACTGCCACCATGCCCATGCTACCTTTTGCTCCACCTATTGGATCTTCTTATTACCTCCAACTTCCAGCATAAGCGTGCCTCTCACCTCACTTCAGGCTAATGTGAGATCACCGTGTGTCCATAGAAACTATAGGGGAAATGCTGTTGGTACTGGCCTTTCATCTGAACAATATCTAGTTGCGGCCCTTATCCAAATCCCCCGTGATTTGGACTTCTATTTGACCAATTACTACCATTCTTAGCATAAGCGTGCCCTAGGCTCATCGTTTTGTCTAATAGGGAATGCTATTTGGTATAGGTCCTACTTTCATCTTTGCTTATTAACTTAGGTAAATTATTTAAATAAGCCATTTTTCTCTACTATCTATGCTTATTAATTTCTCCTAAGTCTTAAAATAAGCCTTATTATGTTCTTTTTCTTATTATAACCTACATTTTATTCATGCTTATTACTTAACCGAAGGTCTAAGTGTGAAAATAAGCTTCTTTCATCCTTTTCTCTTTTTAGTTATAATTTTAAGTAATAACTAGGCCAATCTTTTTAATTCAGTCCAACTAACATCATAATTAGGCGTAATTTCAGTCTAATTCCATTTATATTACAGTCTTTGAAATTTACATCTTATATTCCATTAATTTAGTTTTCTTACAATTTAATCCGTATTCGCGTTAATCCTATTCTAATCCATACACGAAGAAGAAGGAGGAATAAAAGAAAACTGAAAATAGAAGAAAATCCAAAGCGTAGAAAGAAGATGTAAATAACATATAAATAAAAGTAAATAAACTTAAAATACTATAAATAAACTGTAAATAAATGGGAGAGCTATAATTAACAATAATAAACTAAAATTACTGAAAATAATAGCTGAAAGGAAATAGACTGAAAATAATTCTAAAAACTATAAATAAACTATTGAAAGGGTTATTCCAAAAATTGTAGTAAAACTACAACTATTGAAAACCCTATTATTTTAAATTACTTAAAGAAATCTTAAAATAATTACAATCACTCACCTCTGGTCCTAAGCTCTTCCTTTAGTCTTCCCGGATCCACTTGGAGTTGTAAAATAATTTAATTTATAACGATTTTCTCCTTTGGAATTTTTTTTTCGTTTAGGGTCCTTCCTAGAAAGGTGAACCTTATTGGTGAAAACCTAGAATGTGAAAAATTGTTAGGTCTATGGGTCTATTTATAGGGGTAGAAGTAGATCTCGGACCGTTGGATTTGAGGATTGAATAGGATGCAACCACGTCACAGGCTGAATAGGAGCTATCAGATGTAGAAACTGAAGGACCAGATCAGTTTAAACGGTGCAAAATACATGGTCAATAGTCCCTGAATCGTTCGAACGAACGTTCGTTCTCTTACCAAAAAGCAAGGTGGGTCGATCGGGCGGTCGACCGCCTCCTTGCCCAGGTCGACCAACCGGTCGACCTGTGTGTGTGTGTATATTCGTTTCTTTGATTATTTCGTTCTTAGCTCATATTAACTCGGATTTTGACGTTCTACATATGGAAATTGACCAAAAAATTACCACGGACACAATGGTGCAACTTCCGTGGCTTAATTATGATAATTTCGCAAAGTTATTTTATTATTTAATTAATGAATTAATTATTACGGGTTATATTTTGGGTTGTTACAATATGTATTTCCGTAGTGTTTTTGAAACGCTACTAAAAGTTGTTGATTATTTTGAAGCATTTTTTCATGCTATTATTCTCTAGTAATGGTCTATTTTTTTCTACTATATCAATCAATAATCACTCACATAATCATCATATTCAAATAATTAAAAAAACACATTAACCGTATAATCAATTTAGACATTCATAACCATTCCAATACAATAGTTTTTCGACAAAATGACTAAACTCACATATAATAACCATATGTATACAAATTTACACACCTAGTACTAATAAAATATTATACCTAACTAGTGCTAACAAAACGCTTAATTACCCATAATTCTTTGTTGCATGCATAAGTGAAAGCTAGCACCGTAAAAGTCCAACCTTGCTATCTTCAAAAGTCCAATGCCATAAAAGCCCAACCTTGCTCTCTTCGAAAGTCCAATGTCAGCACAAGTGAAAGCACAACATATAGTCAAACAATTATGCTAATTCGTAGGACTTCAAATCTGATATCAAACGAGGAAGTCTTGTATGACACAATTAAAAATAGCCAAATTATAATACTCTATGCACTTTGTTAAATTAGTTAATTTTTATAAACCTAGTTAATTCATCATCATCGTCATTATTTATAAAACATTGTTAAAATAGTTATATTATTATTATTTATAAAATTTAGTTAACTTAAACTTAGTTAATTTTATAAAACTTGTTTAACTTTAACAAAACTTGGTTAATTTTTATTAACTTGGTTAACTTAGTTAATTTATTATTATTATTATTATTATTATTATTATTATCAAAACTCAGTTAACTTAATTATATTATTATGATTGTTATTAACTTAGTTAATTTTTATAAACTTAGTTAATTCATCATCATCATCATTATTTATAAAACTTTGTTAAATTGGTTATATTATTATTGTTTATAAAATTTAGTTAACTTAAACTTAGTTAATTTTATAAAACTTGTTTAATTTTAACAAAACTTGGTTGACTTTTATCCGCTCGATTAACTTAGTTAATTTATTATTATTATTATTATTAAAACTCGCTGAACTTAATTATATTATTATTATAATAAATTAGTTAATTTTTATAAATTTAGTTAATTCACCATCATCATCATCATCATTATTTATAAAACTTTGTTAAATTGGTTATATTATTGTTTATAAAATTTAGTTAACTAAATCTTAGTTAATTTTATAAAACTTGTTTAATTTTAACAAAACTTGGTTAATTGGTATTGACTTGGTTAACTTAGTTAATTTATTATTGTTGTTGTTGTTGTTATTTATAAAACCCAGTTAATCTAATTATATTATTATTATTATTTATAAAACTCAATTAACTTAGTTATTTTACTATTTTAAATGTTTGAACAACAATAGATAAAACAATATAAATGATGAGTGTTTGAATATCTAGATTATAATACAAGCACCAGAATTATGAATTAAAAAAGACATTCCTTGAAAGGTAAGAGACACATGCAAATTTCCACATAAAAGGGATAATATTATTCTACCAGACTGCATCTAATACTCACCCACATCTGGATAGGTTCATGCAAATTAATTTCAGCAAGATATTCTTTATTAGGGTCCACTCTAATCCACAGCAATAGTGAATCCACGCTATAACATAAGTTGGTTGCCAATATTACGTTTAGATGAACAAGATTCATAAAACATAAATAGCACCAAAACTTACATTACCTCACACGCATATCTAAATTTGCAAACGTGCATGCATTATCATCAGATCCATCAGCTCTTGATCCCTTTTAGGCTTTATAATTTGCTTTAAACCTAATTTAGAATGAAAGCACATCTCAAGTAGTTGCCATGTATCTCCATTTAAATGTAAACATGGATGATCAAATATCCCCTCCATTTTATGAACTTGAATGCTCATCATCCCAGGCCAACTAACTTCCCCGAGTTCCATTGTCAACGTTGCCACTTCTAACACCACTAGACTTGGCAATGTAGCTTCTCATAACATCAAATTCAACCAAATTTTTCTTTGTGCTATAAGACAAGCCCTTCCTATAAGAAACATAAAAATGTGGAAAACTTTTTATTCAAAACTGGTGATAAGCAGCCATGAACCCAAAACCGAACCTCAAAACAAGGCATCCATAAGATTTAGTATCACCGGTTTAGCATTACCTATATTATAAGCTAACAAATTTAAACTCGAATAAGTGCATTACGGTGAAATCCCAAGAACATGTTAAGAACATAACTCAAATCTGATAACATTTGAGAAAGAGTGGAGCAGGATATTATTTACACAGTACAGTGCATATGTTAGATGCACATTAATAGAAGAAAGCCAATTGAAAGATCTATAAACAAATAACATACTATATGTTTTTTTAATACACGATTTCCATATAAACCAACAAATATAACTAATGAAGTCAAAATATTACCTGCTGGGTGCATCACCACTGACAAAATCGTAGTATCTCTTCATCCACTGCATGAACTCTAAATTATCAAGAGGCCTTTCTTTTGTAAGCTTGTTCACCTCAACGTGCTATAATAAGAAGATGAAATTAAAACCATATCATTTCTGATTGGTATTAGACCAAAAAAATAGTACTTGCATTTAGAAAAGTATAGAAGTGGACTAAAGTTGTAATGATGCCAACCAATGTTCTCAGATTGACTCGCGAAAAAATAGTCTAGACAACAATGACAATGAAATCAAACTTATTCATACATTTGCTCTAGTTTTCTGTACTTTAAGAAATAAAAATATATGCAATCATTGTTTCTAAGAGCAAAAAGGTGAAAAAGGGTTAGGGGTAGAAGTGAGAACATGTTAGGTTCACTTAATCGTGACTGGGGACGGACTGAATATAGATCAAAACTATGCATCAATTATTTCTAAAATATCTCTATTACAAAGAATTCTAGCAATCAATAAACAGAATTTGACCAGAAAATGCCTAACACTTTGTGTAGTCATCTTTGAAATTTTAACCAAGGCATCGACTTCATAAATAACTACATAAACGTAAATCTAACCAAAATATGAAGTAAAACCAAAAGTAACCTTATCTTCAGCTTGTTAAACAAGGAATACAATATACATACACCTACGCATGGTAATACAGATGATCACTAAAGCTATTCAACCTACACTCGCACACACCTGACCCAGTCTGAAATACACACTGGCATTAAAACACTAAACACGCGCAAAATCTCAACAATTTTTAAGTGCAAAACAAGTCATAAAAGAGTATGGAACAACAATGACACAAACTAGTGATATAACTAGGCAGACATATAACAACCATGAAAAATATTCTCCAAGATTGATTGCATACTCGTGTATATTAAAGAAAAGCAAGAATGACATATAACTACGACTTTTGCAATTGTATTGTGAACTTATATCTATACAAGTTATAACAGGAAGGTACAAATAAGCTCAACTATACTATTGTAATCATGCATATTAAATCCAAAGATTATCTTTACTTTGGAGGTGTTAGAGAAGGGCTGCATGATTCACTACATTACAATATTAGGCTCAGTGGCGATTTCACAATTCAACAATGTTTGGATATTCAATGGTGATAGCTTTCGAAATTTCTTTTTTACTTATCATTCAAAGTTAAGTGTCAATTGAAAAGATAATCTAATAACATGGACAGAAAACATGAGTGTTACAAACATCTCCTCTCCCAATGCTGTTACAAACATCCACATCCCTAGTTACCACCTGACTATCCTTAACCTTAACTAGTCTCATCTCAACATCACTCACTGTCTTACAATATAGCACTGAAAGTGGTGGAACCGAACTATCCTTGATACGGAAAACAACATAATCAATAACCATGTATAGGTATGAAAGAATAAAAAAATCTATAAAGAACGTGTATATATACCACAATTATGATACAGTCTAACCAAATAAATATCCAAAATTTAAAAAGATCCCTACCATGAAAAGAAGCATCTACCATATATTTCTAAAACCGTAAAGAATAATTACAATCGTTAGAGAGTTGTGTGTGTATATAAAGTTTAAAACAATGAATAAATACCACAATTTGACTTTTGATATACAGCAAAGAACTCTCGGTTATATGGCAAAGAACTGGTAAAATATATAAGTGCAGCAAATTTCAAATTATCAAAGAACGCAAAGTACTCTCAGTTATGCTCCCAGTCAGTTGTATGTATTCATATGCTTTGTTATGAGTACAATAAAGCTTAATGACTATGCTTCTAGAAAACTTGTAACTTACATTATTATATGTTTTTTTACTGTGCATATATGGTTTTTGTGACCTTAATTTATATCTGTATAAACCTTACATTTGAACCTATAGCTATTCTTTAACTATTCATGATGCATTTTGGTTTGTTAAAATGGAAATTTTTGGAGAAATTCCTTAGTTATTGAATATTATATTGTATTTTATACTGAGAATAGTTTCTTAAAATAGTAGGTCAGAAACTCAAATCTTTGTGCATTCAAGACTTTAATGAAAATGCTACGATAATGGGTAGTAGAAATCTTATGCTAGAATGATGAAATGGACTATTCCTAAAGAAAATAATAAAGCAATTCTTATATTCTGTTAGGATATTGTTAAAGGAAAAAAGTAAATGGAAATTGGGATAGTTAGCATAAATTACATTTCATTTTAACCTTAGAACATAAGACACTCAACTAATTGATTAGTTTTAGTCCTGCCTGATTATACTTCTAGTTCTAATTAACATCACCTGTCAACTGTTATAGTCTTGTTGCTTATCCTTTTCTTTTTCTCATTCTTTCTCTATTGCCACTTTCTCCTTCTCCCTACCAGTTTCTTTATCTCTCTCTTTCATGTCTTTCTCCTTGTCGCATCCATCTTCGTGCTCTAGTAACTTTAACGAGCGACACGTCCTTGTTTCGAAGGCATCTCACCTCCAAAGCAAGTACGCGAATAGGCTGCTGCACAGCATATAGGTCTGGTGAGATCTCAAGCTCTAATACCAAGCTGTGACGCCCCACCCCGAGATCCACATTAACAAAGAGTATTACTGGGTAATATTGTCTGCTAATGCGGAGAATAGGGCTGGTTAGGAGCGACCATCTATAGCATTGTCTTAAATATCTATGGAATACGTCGACAGATGCTATTTTTTTCCAAGTGGATCGACATATCTAATAAATACTTAATACAAAGCCATAGGTGGCTAAAGGATCTATCAAAACATAATACAGCAACTCAAATGCAAACTCATCACAGAACATCAGATAATCTCATATATACACATATACAGATACATCACAGAGTATACAAAATGATACATCACATATGTGGTATGACGACCACAATATACACAAATTAAAACAATATACATATCAGAGTGGCAACAAAAAGGACTACAGCAAAGAGCTACAATAAAAGGCTAGCAGAAAAGTCCATGCGGAAGCAGAATAGGCTAAGTACATAAGGGTACCTAACCTAAAACACCTCGGTCTGACCCGAGTATAAAATACACGGGTCAGTCTAGCTAAACAAATTGATTTAAGAGGATAAGCAGTAATAAATGCATAAGAATAAGGGTAATGTTCTTCTTAAACAAGAAGGAACAATACTGAGTATAAGCATGAGTATAAGTATGGTATGGTTACTTTAAATGATGAGATGATATCACTTACACAAACATATAATCTCAAAAGAGATGAGACAATCCACAAAACACTAAATATAGCAAGCCTCATATCATCGGCATATCATGAATCATCAATAGTGGTTTAGGGAAAATATAACTCCTAAAAAGGAGAAATACCAAACCCGCCATATCGGCAAACTCAAAGATATCTCAAAGAAGTCACCATCTCAAAAATACGCCATAAGGCAATCAAATATAACTCTCCAACTGTTGTGAATGTGAATAATATCCAAAGGTTGTTTATGATATTTTACAACTCAGACACATTTTTTGTAATAATATCCAAAGGTTGTGAATGTGAATATTCATCACTTCCAAGAGGATTATATTAACTTATAATTTTAAACAAATATATGTCAATCACAAATTTTTGGTGCATCTTTTGTGCATGTGCCAAATTATTTAGATGGGCGACATAAAACAAGGCATGCATCAATCAAAAGAGTAAGCAAAGTAGCATTGATTCTCCTTACAGAATTTCGAATTGCATAAAGGAATAAAAAAAGAAGCACTTACATCGTCCAAGTTTGCTTCTAATTCGATGTATTGAAGACCTTTTTGTATAATGGTAACAGAGCACCCGTAGGAATTAAATTTCCATTAGTATGACTTGTCATGCCCGGTTTTGTACTTGTCAAAATTCATGTGCCATACCGAGCTTGAATGAATTTCGGATTTTATTTTTTCAAACTTCTCCATAGGAACGTAGGACATTCGCTTCGAGGAACTCCGATCACAATCATTTCTGGACTTCGGGCCGAAGCTGAAGTGGATGGCTGAGCATTTGTTGATGGATGTGTTAACAGAAACAGTCAGTTGAACACCGCGATCTTGAAACGATCATACTAGATCGATTGTATAGGAGTGACAATAACTCAATCATTAATTAGTGGATAGGCTAAGAGAAAACGATTGGTTATAAGGATGAGAGTGAAACGATCGTACTAGGTTGGCCGCTAGAACGATCATATAAGGAATCGTTGTATGGAATCAATTGGTGGGGGGACTAATTAGAACGATCATATAAGGATGAATGGTTGTATTCAGTAAGCAGAAGTGTTTATATAGTACGATTGGTTCCAAAGATGGAACTGGAACAATCGGATGAAGAACGATCATGTAGGGACGATCGGAGATAATCGATCGTGCGAAAATGCGAGTAGCCACACTCATGTTGGTGGAACGATCGATGTAGTCCATTGTAAAGAATGATCGGGTAGGGTGGTGGGATGCAAGAATTCGTGGTGAACGACCGTTCACCTAGTGTGTATGGGTCGTAGCTGATAGGCGATTGTTCACACATCCTTCAAATTTTGAACATATATGCACTTTTGTGAAACACATGACTAACTGGTCATAGATTTCATGATTTCCTTCTTCCCCCAGGGAAGTAGATTTGGTTTTTCTGGCCAAGGAAATAGTTTCCATCTAGATTTCTTTCAAATCAGAGTAAATTAGGAAACATATCAATTAAAAGCTGGATATGTATCGCAAACACAGAAATTCACCAGTAGAAGATGAGATCCAATCGAGCTGAGAATTCATTTCTCAATTAAAGCACCAAAATGTTGACGCCAAAAATGGGCATCAACTCCCGTAGAATCTCATGGAGATTAAACAATGAATGAAATTGAAAACAAGATAGAAGAAGTAAATGAACCCATAGATTTTTATAGTGGTTCGATAATCTTGGCCTACATCCACTTCACACTTTTATTAATCTTTCACTGGATTACAGTTACAAGAATATTTGGATCAGCTAGGATCCATTAATACAAGATTTAGGAATAAAAATGGCAAAGCCTTCGGAGCAGGCAGAAGATCCCCTCCCCCTTCTGAAGCTATGCTTGATGTATTTATAGCTGAAGACGCGCATGGAGCGGGTTGAAATTTTGAAAGAAATCTCTCTAGGTCTAGAAGGGCCCACCATATCGATCGGCCACGTTAATTCAATGATCAAGAACGATCGGTATACATATGGCCAATCCTTTTTCCTTGCTCCAATCACTGTGCGATTGATGTTGGAGGGTCCCACATGCTCCATGATGTTGTTCCTAAAATATGTGATCATTCTGAGTTGTAGATTGTGAAATATGGATCGATCCTGGTCAAAGCTAGAATATGCACTGAAGTTCGACGATCATTTTGCTGAATTCTCCAATAACGATCGGTGAACATCGATCGGCCTTCCTTTTCCTACCACTTTGGGATGCGTGATCATTATAGTATGCTCCCCTTGCCATGTTGTCGAAGCCTTGAAAGTCTCATAGGAATTGGCTTCATGGATCTCAAGATATTGAATGCTCTCTGTTGACTTGAACTATTTCTTTAATCATTCTCTGGTCAATCCAAACAAATTATTGTTTCATCCGTAGCTTGTGTATATGAACTTCAATCAATTTCAATCTTGAGATATAACTTCATGGGGCCAGGCTAGTGACTTCATGCTTGCTATACTTCAATTTGGTCCCGGTTCGAATCTGTCTGACTATCGTCTATAGTACTGTGCGTAACTGGCTCTTCAAGCTGTCGACCATTCTTTCCTCGTTGAATCGATGATACATGGCTTTGCCAAAAGGCGGGATAATGGTAAGTAATGTTTTAAATGATATTTGTTTGGCCTAATTAAATATAAATTTGGAAAAGAGGAAATCTTCCTTAAGCTTTTGTGAATATATTTATACCGCTGAGAAAGTATGTGGATATATTTTCTAAGTGTTGAAAGTATAATGGGTTGTGAATATACTCTTTGTGAAGTTATTTTGAATCAAATAATTGAAAGAGATTTTAATTAATGGAAGATTAATTAATAGAGGCTTAGTGGATCCCACATGGCATTTAATCTATGTTTGATCGCCTGTTATTTGATAGTTAAATAACCGACTATCAAGTCATGGCCAAAATATAACTCTGGAAATATCTAAAAGAAACACGGGGGTTATGTGGCATAGTTATTTTTGACAAAGCTATAATCTCATTTTGTTCTCCTAGGACAAATGATAAGGAAATCTGTTTTCTTAAATAGTTAGGAGGTGATCTCCATTCTTATGTATTGTTTGATTATTTCCAAAAAACCGGGGTTGAATTTACCAAAAACCATCGATTTTCTTTTTGAGCGACCGGTAGGTAGAGAAGTGTATTTATATGAGATGACTCGAAACCATAACCACTCCAAAACCATATGCGCATTCGACGCTTTTGAAGAGGTTCGAAACTGGTTTGAGATGATTGAAGATGGAGTTCTTTGAAGTGCAAGGGCTACTTGTTACTAATCCCGAGGGTGATTCCAAAATGGATACAGTAGAAGTAGTGCCTTCGGTTTGTTCGTATCCTGAACAACTTGTATGGAAGAATGCCGGTAGGGTTGTCAATGGGTCGGGTCGGGTCGGATTAAGGTTGGGCCGGGTCGGGTTTAGGTTGATTTTAAATGGGTCGGGTTAACTCGTTTATTAAACTGGTCAGAAATACCTCAACCCGAACCCAACCCGATTATAAATGGGTTGACCAGACCTAACCCGTGCAACCTAATTATAAACGGGTCGGGTCAGGTTAGGTCGTAAACGGGTCAGGTCAACCCATATAAGGTATAAGTGGGTTATAAACGGGTCGTAAACGGGTAAAATTCGATTTTACCGGTCGGGTTGGGTTATAATCGGGTCGGGTCAACCCATATAAGTATAAACGGTTATAAATGGGTCAAATTCAGGTTGGCGGAATTTGACCCGAAAATGACCCCCCCCCCCCACTTAACCGAGTCGGGTTGACCTGCTAATTTTCGTGTAATCTTCGGGTCGTGTTTCGAGTCATGCTGGAAATTGACAGCCCTAAATGCCGGCATTGCATTGTGCCTAGAAGGCAGTGTTAGCATTCGAAGCGGGATTTGCTAAGAGAGAGAAAAGGTAATCATGACCTCACAAGATTCACAAACTGGTAATGACTAAAACATAGGATATGCAACAAAGCTATGTAGTTCGCTACCATTAGGAGCAGTCATTCCTCGATCTAGAATTAGTATTTATAGATTCAGTATGTGTGAACATGGGGAAAAAGTAAGGCCACGGCAGGTGCATATTGTTTTTGTAGCCTTGGTACCCGGAGAATGATGTAATCTGGTATGCCATGTTAAAGGGGCAGCCGACTCTATATTGGCAGGTGGTCCATATGAGATCCTCGGTACATTTTTTTAGAGGTGTACAATGGCAGGCAATACCCCAGTAGCCTTGTCATTGATGGAAATCCAATCTCCAGTACGTGTCCTTACGGATTTAATTGTATACCTATTATGTTGGAATGTAATTAATGTAACTATTTCGGCTATGGTTAATATTTGTTTTAAACCTCAGACATTATTATAATATCACCGAATTTTTCAAATAAAATGATTTGGTTGTCATAAAGTAAAAACCCGTCCATGTTTATATGCGACGTGGTCTTACGAGATACCTTTATTTCTTAAATGTTTTTATAACATCAAGTAAATACATTTGATTGTGTTTCTCACGCTAATTTTACAAGACTGATCCGGGCATTATTTTTCTAATAATGCTCGAGTCAGCCCGAGCATATTTCCTAGATTTAACTGGACACTTTGGAGCATCAGTAGACAAGTTGGATTCTCCAAGAGGTATTACCACACATTATCTTCCACCGTTTGTTCTTGTTTGTATATATCAGCAAATTATGAGGACAGGCTATTATAACTATCCAGGCTGATGCTAGGTTAGTTACTTTGATTTCATTTTTGTATATTAAAGTTCAATTTTATTTTGTAAAGACCATTGGTATATAATATATTACTCGCCACTTTGTGAGATTCTATTATGTCTTTCTTTCTTTCACCCCTAACAATCCGTCTTTCCAATACTTGAATGTTTGACACACGAATACCATGGATGTATTAGTGTCAACTTCTGAGTATCGAAATGGCGGGTTATTACACTAGTGGGGTGACATTTTGGTTGAATTTATCGCATATGCATCTTTGAAGTAAAATCCAATTTTACAATTTATAAAAGGTACCGGTAGTAACGATTTTTTCCACTAATTCTCTTTGTTAAAACTATATCACATTAGGACTTTTGGAATTTGGTTTCGATCAAAATTCCAATATTTTCCATATTTAATTTGATTAGCCTAAACACAAAATCTTTGGTTCAATAATAATAAATTCTATTAATCATATTGGCTCTAGCTAGACACTTAATGAATAGACTATATTTGGTTATGGCACTAACCTCATATAACTGATGCGATAAATAGTCTATTGAATAGTGTTTCACTTCCAATGCTTCAACTCAACCTAACTATGGCCATTTGATGGAAGTCATGCCATGATTTAACTATAATCAAGGTAGAGTGTCCAATTAAAGTTCAACGGTGTTCTCAAGTTAAGAGAACTATGTAATATCGTCACTTCGAGATTCTATGTCTCGCCTTAGTTATATTAACTAACAGAAAACTTTTGAGTGAGTCATTCCATAGTTATCCAATAATATCAGTATATAAACCCTTGGTGTCCCCAACAGCTATGAGCATTACACTGCCCAATATTTGGAGAGTGTTACATACTCCAGTCTCAACGGATGAATTGATAATCTTTTTGGAAACATCTTGAAAAGGAATATTTAGAATAATATGTTATTTTAGTATGATAAATTTCTCGTAATTATAGCACATTATAATTACTATCACTAACATATCATTTAAGGATTTTCTATATAATATACTTAAATTAAATAATTAATTAACACATCACAATGTGACAAGTAATATAGAAAGAAAATTACCTATTACTATATACAAGGTTGGTCATTAAGTTAGATATATGAAACAAATTACATAATTGCCCCTAGGGCATACCCTTGACAATATCAATTTTTACTTACAAGCTCCATTTTTCACCCAACTTGCGCCCTTATGTTTGTACTAAAATTCTGGACACTTCGGCATAATCTAATTGTACATCTAAAATTTATATATGATATGGTAAATTAGGAAATCATTCATTATGTAAAAATTCATAATTGAATATAACAAATTACAAAATTTTCTAACTAATATATATTTATATATATATTTGTATATACATATATGTATAATATATATATATATATAATTTATTAAATGGTAATATTTAAATAAATACTCTAAAACTAATAAAATTGCTTTGTTAATTATTATGTTTGAATAAATGTTATTCAAATTAATATATATATATATATATATAAACATATGTATGTACGTACGTACGTATGTTTTTCAAAAAAACATTTATGTATATGTTATTTTAACTGTATCAATTTAAATAAGTATTAATATAAATTAACAATGAATTGTTTTAGTAAATAACACTTTCGTATAAATGTTATTCATAATAACATATCTTAAAATTCAGATAAAATTTAACACGAAACAAATAAAGAAAACATAAAATTAGTTTTCAATTTAATAATGAAAAATAAAAAGAAAACAATCAAATTTTAACTAATTTAATTTAAATTTAATATTAAATTTAATATTAAACACAAAACTACTTTTACATTCAAACAACATTAAATATTATTTAATGTTAACAGTATTATTCAAGATAACGCTATAAAAGATCTAGTGCACGTTAATTAAAAAGGAAATATTTTGAAATTCGCCCCTTTTACCTTATTACCCGACGCACCTGACCCAATATTGGTATCAAAGCACGCATCATGTTATTATAAATGATATAAAAAATTGAATTTAAGTTGATTTAAATATAAATTTAAATTTATGAAGGTTATGAATAAAAATAAAAATTATTATTTAAATTTGTATTCATAAAAATTATAAATTAATTAATTAAAATTGTTTTAAATTTAAATTAAAATTTTATAAGGGTTATGGATAAAATTTAAAATTGTTTTAAATTTATATTCATAAAGGTTGTAAATAAAAAATTCAAAATTGCTTAAATTTGAATTGATAAAGGTAATAAATTACAAATTTAACATTATTCAAATTTGGATTTACAAAAGTTATAAATAAATAAATTTGAAACTATTCGGAATTTAGAATTATAAAATTTATAAATAAATAAATCCAAAATAATATTAAACTAAATATGAATTATAAATGTTATAGTCCATAAATGGTTATAATAAATTTGTAATATCAACTAATTGTTAATTAATAAAAATTGTAAGTGTCCTAGAATCTGATGATTTAATCTTATTTATTAACCTAACACCAAATTAGTTGGCAATGCTTTATCCACTCTTGAAACTTTTTATCACCTGATTGGCCTTACTATTAACAAATCTAAGTCCAGGTTATTATCTGCTGGTATCTCTCTAGCACGAATAGATGACTTGCTTTCTCTGTCTACACTGTCTGGCCTTCTTCATAATGATACTTATCTAGGGGCTCCCCTTCTTACCTCCAAAATTTCCACTGCCCAATGCCATCCCCTTTATGATAGAATAATAGGGAAACTTAGCTCCTGGCCTAGCTCAAAAGTTTACACTGCTAGCAGATTGGTTTTGGTGAAATCAGTTGCTACCTCTATGTGTCTCTACTATGCCAAAATTTACATTCTCCCATTCAAACTGACTAACATGATTAACTCTGCATTAAATCATTTCCTTTGGCATGGCAACCCTTACTCTTCTAAACTAATTCCGATCTCTTTTAAGAAAATCACTAAGCCATATATACAGGGGGTTTGGGCATCCTAAATTAAAAATAGTAGAACAAGGTTGCTTACTCTTCTCTCACAAGTAAACTACTCTTTGATAATCATAACTTATGGGCTCTTTGGTCTTGGTCTAATCTTATCAAATTAAGCCATTTTTGGACAATGGATATTCTATTGGACTATAGCCGGACATGGAGACGTATCCTACATCTGAGAACTATCTTCCTCCCTCATTTCCAATGCTTTCCATGTCTAATGCCAGCTCTATTCTTTTCTGGCATGACCCTTGGTCTGCTAAAGGAGTTATCTTCTCCAACATAATTTATTACAATCTTAGACAACTACTGGGATCCCTGAAACTACTAAAGTTGCAAGCTTCCTTCATGAAGGAAAAGCTACCCTTCCTTATTCCAGCTCGGTTATGATTAGATCTATTTGGTCTAGGTTGGAAAACTGCAGTTATCCTATCTCAAGCATTTGGTGTGATCATGCACACGATATTTCCATTGTCTACAAAGCCATTGAGTAATTCCTTGATGTCACTTCCTTTCCTTGGTACTGTAGAATATATTGTTCTGATGCTGCTCCAAAAGAAAATTTGCTCTTATGGAAAGTTATATCTAATGTTATGCATACAAAAGAAAATCTGATCCTCGGAGGGATTATCTCGGGATCATTATGTCTTCTGTGTAATAATGCTATTGAAAATACATATCACTTGTTTTTCTCATGTGATACTTCTATACTTGGAAAAGGTTGATGACATTCCTTCATCTTCATAAACCCCTGACTGACTCAAAGGCTGAATGGTTTAATATCTTTAAGGCTACTAGATGGAGAACGGTTAAAGGCAGGCTATTGTTCAAAGATGTCAAGAAATTTGTCTATTTTATTTGGGAAGAAAGGAACTTGAGGTTGTACATAGGAAACAATAGAACAATGAATGAGTTATATGCATTACTGGTCAGGAAATTGGCTCAGGAAATTAGGTGCTCAGAGTTGAAAGCCTAATTAATTCCATTGGGTATTCATTAGGAATTTTTATTTTGGCCAGTGCTTGAATTTTGTATTTCCTTTTTTGGGGATTTTATTTTTTCTATTCTTGTATATCTTTTCTTATTTATTTATAAATGTTGTATTTAAATAAGAGAACCTGATGTGTATAAAATAAAATATAAGTACGATTTTAAAACTTAAAACCAAAATAAAACCTATAATAGTAATAAAAAATTAATACATATTAAATAATTGTGTATATATAATGATAAATGAAGTCATTAAGTGTTGTGGATACTCATTATTCCTTACAGATGATAATACTGGTTATTACTATTTTGAGATTTTGAATCTAAAATAATATTTCTCTTTATTATTCACAATATACAGAATATTGTACATAAATATGGTTGTTGAACACCCTTAAGCCATAAAATATTTATGGTAAGGTTTATATTTACCTTAGATTGGTAAGAATATTTTGTAACTTTGTTGAGCATCCTCAAGGGTTACAAAATTTTCCTTATGCAATCACGAAATCATGGGTTATGGGTATCTAATGTATTTTATGATTTGTTGAGTACCCTCAAGGTCATAATCATTATTAGAAGTAAAGATTGCATGTTTATAAGTTATATACGAGATATAACTAATAGCTTATTATTTACCATTTATAGGGAATACAAATCGTTGAGTACCTTCAATGTTGTAGCAGCAATATAAATGAATCCTAACACCCTCTAAGGCATTTTCGAAATTCACACATTTCACTTAGCATTTTTGAGAGATGTAAACTCTAGTGGGAGTCTTATTAGAAAGATAAAATAAACCATTCTAATAAGTAAAAGAACATATGCAGTATTCTAATAATATACTTAAAATAAATTTGCATAGATAATATAATTGATAAAAAAGGGTTTATTGATTAAAATATACTAAACTAACCAATTAAGGATTGAAAATGAAGTGTAAAATTTTACTTATTAATAAACTAATCTTTTTGCATGTTGTCACTTCGATACCCATGAAAAAGCTCGATAGTACAACCATTAAAATTCTCATGTCATTGTCACTTAAATATGAATTTTCGCCTGGCTGTGTACTATCCTCCATTATTTTTAAACTCTAACGCAATATAAGAATATGGATATTCGATCATTGTTCGATCATATACAAAAAAGTTATGGTAAACAGTCATGTTCGTAACACATATAATTTCAATGAAACTATTTCATTCGAAATGAGCAAGTAAACCATTGTGCAAGGTCGTGTGTTTAATATGACTAAGCACAATGAGCATCTTACTGTGTTAAAAAAATACTGGACCAAGGACTATAGATAAACCTCCTTAATATGTTAACGGTGACCAAATGCGTTTTTAAATAATTCGATGCGGTCTTTCTATAAAGGATATCCTTTTAAATGATTTGACCATTTAAAAGACAAAGCAAAAGTCAAAAAATGGATGTAACACTAGCACTGGGATGAAGAGAGTGAATGGTCACCTCTACTTCATGAACAAGACATCGGAAACAAAATTGTATAAAATATTTGTAGATATTTAATAGAAAACAAGAAATATGAATTCTCTTTCGATTGTATTTTTCCTATGGAAAATATTCTCCATACTATCCATTTTTCTAGTTTGAGATATTTGATCTGAAACTCTTAACTATAAATAAATTACAGTATAAGAAACAAATACCCTATGGTAAATGATCAATTGGAGCTTTGATTTCAAGGGTTGTTAATGTAACATCGAAAGTAGTTGGAAAATGCCATATCACAATTGCCAATAAATGCATCTAGTTTTGAAAAATTGCATTCCTGTATACTAGATAATAATTATGAAATAATAATTTTTTTGGTTTTGATTGAAAGTGGATGCAGTTTTGTTTTAGTATAAAATTATGAATGTTCGTTATAAAAATCCATTTTGGGTACATCAATGATAGTATTTGTTTTCATAACAATGGTGATGCGTTAACTACAGAAAATTCAAATGCATCTAAAATATTGAACATTTTTTTGAACAATGTACAAAACCATATCTTTGAGAACTTATTCTTTAATCATATGATAATTATGAATTGTATCTCAAATGTTGACGATGTGGCACCCACTTAGTGGAAGCGACAAAAGAGTTAATTAACTCTTGATATTGATACATATAGATGTACGCAGTTTAATGATACTGAACGTTGATCCACTTACTTTGTTAAATTCATCGAAGAATTTTCTAAGATATGAACATTTGTATTTGAAACTCAAGTTAGATATTTGTGATAAGTTTAGAATATAAAACAGAGGTAGATATAAAATGCAAAGGGGTTAAACAATTAAATTTGACTGAATAAGAGATTATCTTGAATAAGTGTTCTAATAGTATCTAAAAGAGAATATGGATCACTCTGACAGCACTCCTCTCTATATAACATAATGATGTATCGATAAGGAGTAATTGAACTACATTGGATAAAATATGATTGATAATGAATGAAGTTGAATTACTTCTTTCTATAAGAATATGTACTAAATAGTAAGCACATATGTTGAGTTTGGTTTCATCTACAACTGCGATAATGATTCCATATAAGATATGAATTAAGTAAAAACCCCATATTAAATAGTCTAAGTTATGTGGTTGTATGATCTACTTTATCAACATAAATTTCATGAAATTAAGACAAAATCTATTTTATGTAAGTCTATAAGAAATTCATAAAATGATTTGAATTCCTATTTCATCGCATTGAGAAACAAATTGTTGTTTCAAGATATGTCACCTTCTTATTGAAGGAACTTTTTTCTAGAGAAATTTGTGGTAGTGCGATGGAATAAGATAAGATCCAAGATTATATCATGGAAACAGAATATAGATGATACAAATTTAACCAAGCCTAAAATGGAGACAACTAATTTGAATGTCTAAAAACCTTACACATTGAAGAGAAATTATGCGTTGCTTAACGATATCAAGAAAATGTTTTGTTAGTAATGAAAATCACATCGAATGTCGACAAGCCATGGAGAGTATAAACTGTGCCACATGGAATAATGCTTTATATCCAAAATGGATTCCAAGTATATTGAAAAAATAAGATTTTGGTAATTATACCCAAAAGTATACAATCCATCGACCGCAAATGAGTCTTAGGGAAGAAGATCAATGCAATTAGATGTGTATATAGCAAGGTTGATAAGAAATAACCTCATCAATTTCAAATGTTGAATTTATGAGGCAAATTGATGCAGGCCAGCCTAATGATGAAGCAACACAATCACTTGCCTTGAGACGTTCACGACCTAACGAGCCACAAGGAAAGGAGTTCCGACCTAGTGAAGGCCGCTTGTAAGTACAAACTAACGTAGTCTTAGGTCGCGAGCGACCTAACGAGAAGGAGGATGGGATGCAACAGATACTTATTGCATTGTTCAGTAAGTCGCAGCATTTTAGGTCGCGAACGACCTATATGGAACGACCTAGCGAGGTACCAAGGCTATGCGGTTGCAGTAGAAACGAGTCGTTAGGTCGCTTCGACCAAATTTCAACGACCTACGACCTAGTTAGGTCGCGTGAAGAAAGTGTGTCCTTAGGTCGCGAGGCCTTAGGTCGCTCGAAGTAGGTCGCGAACGACCTAACCAACAACCCAGAATGAAGCAGATGAGTTTCAAGCCGCCTTGAAGTCTTGAGTCGCTACTGAAGCTTGTAGATAGGTCGCTTATGCCGTTTCAAGTTAGGTCGCATAAAGATAGGTCGTAAATCATGTTGTATTGTTTTAACTTGTTTTGTACTGATTGCGTTTAGGTCGTAAGTCGCATCGCGACGTAAGTTGAGTCGTGTTGGTTTGAGTTGTGTTGTATATGTGTAGGTCGCGTATTGTGTTTGTTAGGTTGTTAACGACCTAGTGTGTGTTGTAGCCTATAAATAGGCACGTTGGGTCACTTGTAACTCTTGGTTGATTTTGAAATAAACTTTGTTTGTTAGCTTTGTGCTTTCATTAAATTGGTAGTTGAGTGTGATCTCTTATCTTCACTTTCGGTTATTCGAGTGCGCTCGAATCAACGACTGTTGAAGCCGATTCATGGAATCTAGTGCGCTAGATCAACGTACGAAGAATCGTAGATCTTTAAACACGGTATCGTGCGCGATCAACGTGTTTGGGATAGCTAGAATCCGGTATCTTTGAATCAACGGATTTGGGCATTTCGGTATCTTCTATTCCATCGATTGCTACTTTCATCGTTGTTTCCATTTTGTGAATATCTGCTGCGTCAGTTTGGTATCAGAGCTTGATTCAGCCAATCACAGCTAAACCGAGTCTTGGAGCCAAGGAGTTTGAAGTCAAAGTGTTGATTTGTGCAATTTTGATCACGACCGATAGTTAGTTGAAGTTGTGCATAATTTTGTAGAGTTGGAGATTGGATTTGCATTTTTGCGAAGATTAGTGTTCATCGTGTTCATCATAAGTTGCAACAAGAGTGAAGATTTTGATCCATATCATTTTTGGATCTAAGGAGGAAAGGTGTTTAAGATTGCGTGGGAAGTTGTTTGCACGCCAAAAGTGGATTTGAATTGTGTTTGAGCAAGTTAGTGGAGCTACACGAGCTAAGTTAGGTCGCGGACTAGTGCTAGATCACGAATTGAAGTGCCGAGCTAAGTTAGGTCGCTTGACCTTGATTCGAGCTAATTGGGTTGAAGTTTTGGAAGATTACATTTGAATTTGTTGAAGTGTTTGTGAAAATCAATCATGCCTCCGAGAAGAGCCAATCGACATCGGAATCTTGAAGCATTGTATAGGAGAGAAGAAGTTGAGCAAATGGAACAACGTATCAACGAGAAATTTGATGAAGGCATTGAGAAGTTGGAGAAACTGATGAATGATTTGAATCAAAATCAAAGGAGAAGGTCGCCAGTCTCGAACCATGGAGGAAACAGAGTTTCGTCATCGGTTACGGAAGCGAGGAGGGTGTCACCACAATCTGATAGAGGTAGAAGAGAATCATCAGTTTCGATGAGAAGAGATCACCATGAGCATCGAGATGAAGAAAGGAGAAGTCAACGTGAGTTTGAGTATGAGCCATATCGAGATGATGAAAGACATAGTAGAAGAGACATGCGTGATCGAAGGGATGTTGATGGTCGAGATCGACATCGAAGTACACGTGACTATGATGAAGAGAGTGATAGAAGCAATATTCATTATCGAGATCGAGACCAAGGATGAAATGTATATCGGGATGTTGAGGATGATCATCGATGGGAGTCGGGGATGAAAACTGAAATTCCAGAATTCAAGGGTGGTATGCAGCCTGAAGAATTCCTTGATTGGTTAGCTAATGTTGAAGAGATTTTTGACTTTAAGGAAGTTCCCGAGCATCGGAGAGTTAAGTTGGTTGCTACGCATTTGAGAGGAAGAGCAATGGCATGGTGGCAGCAAACTAAAATTACACGGGAAATGATGGGAAAGTCAAAGATTGAATCATGGGAGAAGATGAAGAAGCTAATGAAAGCTACATTCTTGCCATATAATTATCAATCTCTGATGTATCAACGTTTACAGAACTTGAGGCAGGGAACGAAGTCTGTGAATGATTATGCGGATGAATTTTATCAACTTATTTCCAGAAATGATATGATGGAGACGGAGGAGCAACTGACAGTTAGATTTGTTGGAGGGTTAAGAATGCAGATTCAAGATATGGTGAATATGTTTGATCCCAGATCTGTTGCTGAAGCACATCAAAAAGCTCTAGCTTGGGAGAAGCAAGGCAGGAGAGGTGGTGGTGTGTTTACAAATTCCAACAATCAAGTGAAAGGGGCTAGTAGCAATGTGAATGTTTCCAAGGCTGTTGCAAAACCAGTTGTTAATGAAGTTGCTAAGACCAAGGTCAATAGTGGTATCAAATGTTTCAATTGTCAGGAGTTTGGTCACAAAAGCAATGAATGTCCGAAGCCGAAGAAGCGAGCGATGATAGCTGAGGTTGAGGATGAGGAGGCTGAATATTCTAATTCATTACCGGTTGAGGAGGAAGAATTATTTTCAGGAGATGATGGATATACATTAATGATGAGGAGGAATTGCTTGACACCGAAGCAGGAGGAAGAGACTAGCTGGTTGAGGAGTAACATCTTTCAATCAACATGTACTATCTTGGAAAGGGTTTGCAAGTTTGTCATCGATGCAGGAAGCTGTGATAATATTATCTCTGCAGAAGCTGTGAAGAAGTTGGCATTGAAGACAGAGAAACATCCGAAACCTTACAAGTTAGCTTGGTTGAGGAAAGGTGGGGAGGTGAGAGTTAGTCGAAGGGCTTGCGTTAATTTTTCGATTGGGAAGAAATACAAGGATGAAATTTGGTGTGATGTTGTGGACATGGATGTATGCCATTTGTTGTTGGGGAGACCATGGCAGTACGATAGAGCTGTACAACATGATGGACGTACCAATAGTTACAGTTTCATGTTTGAAGGCACAAAAATTACTTTAGTTCCTAAGAAGCGACAACAAGAAGAAAGCAAGTTGGAGGAGATTGAAGAACTTAAAACTTTGCTATCTTTGAAGGAGTTTGTTAAAGAAGTCGAAGAGGAGCCTGAAGTATTTTTATTGATTGGACGTGAGAGTCATGAAGTGATTGAAATTCCTGAAGAAGTAACACCACTGCTAGAAGAATTTGACGATGTATTTCCTGAAGAGCTACCATCGGAATTACCACCGTTGAGGGATATACAACACCAAATAGATCTTGTTCCAGGAGTTGTGTTGCCACATAAACCACATTACAGGATGAGTCCAAAGGAACATGAGGAGTTGAGAAGGCAGGTAGAAGAATTGCTTGAACAGGGGCGCATACAAGAGAGCTTAAGTCCTTGTGTTGTACCAGCATTGTTAGTACCGAAGAAGGACTCGTGGAGGATGTGTACGGATAGTAGAGCACTGAACAAAATCACTGTTAGTTACAGATTTCCGATGCCGAGGCTTGATGATCTGTTAGATCAAATCAGCGGGTCTGTGATCTTTTCGAAGATTGATCTTAAAAGTGGTTATCATCAAATTCGAATTAGACCAGGAGACGAGTGGAAGACAGCATTCAAGACGAGGGAAGGATTATATGAATGGCTGGTCATGCCGTTTGGTCTATCGAATGCGCCAAGTACATTCATGAGGGTGATGAACCAAATTTTCAGGCCGTACATTAGGAAGTTTGGTAGTTTATTTTGATGATATTTTGATTTATAGTGTTAGTACAGAGGAGCATGTTCAACATTTGAGGAAAGTGTTGGTTATTCTTCGTGAAGAACAATTTTATGCTGCTACGAAGAAATGTGTGTTTATGGCACGGAGTATTTTATTTTTGGGATATGTTGTATCGGAAGGAGGAATACAGGTGGACCAAAGTAAAGTCGAAGCAATCAGAGATTGGCCACAGCCCAAGACGATAACAGAAGTTCGAAGTTTTCACGGGTTGGCTTCATTTTATCGAAGGTTTATTCCACACTTTAGTAGTGTGATGGCGCCTGTTATAGATTGTATGAAGGGCAAGCAGTTTTCATGGTCGTTGGAAGCAGGGGTTGCTTTTGAACGAATCAAAGAACTTTTGACGTCAGCACCAATTTTAGCATTACCGGATTTTCAGTTATTGTTTGAGCTACATACTGATGCATCCAAGGTTGGAATTGGAGGGGTGTTGAGTCAGAGGGGGCGTCCTATTGCATATTTCAGTGAGAAGTTATCAGGAGCGAAGATGAGATATAGTACGTATGATGTGGAATTTTATGCTGTTGTGCAAGCCATTAAACATTGGAAACATTACTTATTTCACAAGGAGTTTGTGCTATACACTGATCATGAGGCTTTGAAACATCTGCAAGGACAGGAGAAAATTTCAGCAAGGCATGCATCGTGGATTGCATATCTGCAGCAGTTTACATTTGTTGTGAAACACAAATCTGGAGTTACAAACCGTGTGGCGGATGCGTTGAGCAGAAGAAATCATTTGTTAACTACAATGAAGGTTGAAGTGACGGGGTTTGAGGTACTTCCAAAGTTATGTGTTGAAGATCCTTACTTTATGAAGATTGTAGATGAAGTAGAGAAGGGAGAGACTGATGAGTTTGTGTTGATGGATGGTTTTCTATTTAAAGGAAATCAATTATGTATACCGGATTGCAGTTTACGAATGAAAATTGTGAAGGAGTTACATGAAGAAGGCCATGTGGGTAGAGATCGCACATTGCAGTTGATTTCTCAATCTTATTATTGGCCATCGATGAGATGAGAAGTTGAAAGATTTGTTCGCAGATGTCATGTTTGTCAAGTTTTGAAAGGGACAGCTACAAATGCAGGATTATATATGCCTTTACCTGTTCTGACAAAACCATGGGTAGATGTGAGCATGGATTTCGTGTTGGGGTTACCAAGGACTCAAAGGGGAAATGATTCTATATTTGTTGTGGTGGACAGGTTTTCGAAAATGGCACATTTCATAGCATGTAAGAAGACAGCGGATGTCGTCCGTGTTGCTCAGTTATTCTTTAAAGAGGTGTATCGATTGCATGGGTTACCAGAATCTATTGTTTCAGATCGGGATACTAGATTTCTAAGCCATTTTTGGTTGAGTTTGTGGAAGATGGTCGGAACAAAACTGAACTTTAGTAGCACCTACCATCCGCAGTCTGATGGGCAAACGGAGGTGGTTAACAGGTCGTTGGGAAACTTGTTGAGATGTCTCGTGAAAGATAACTTGAAGAGCTGGGATCTGAAGTTATGTCAGGCAGAGTTTGCACATAATCATGCAGTCAATAGAAGTACTGGATTCAGTCCGTTTCAAGTCGTATATTCAAGCTTACCAAAGGGGCCGTTGGATTTAACGATATTACCACAACCGAAGGGGACGGTTAAGCGAGCTGTTGATTTTGTTGAAGGGTTGACAGAATGTCATAAAATCGTTCAGGAACGATTGAGAAAAGCGAATGAAAAGTATAAAAGATCCGCAGATCTGAAGCGAAGAAGTGCTAAGTTTAATGAAGGAGATTTGGTGTATGCTGTGTTAACAAAGGATCGTTTTCCAGTGGGTGCTTATAACAAATTGAAAGCCAGAAAAATTGGCCCTGTGAAGATCGTGAAACGAATCAATGAAAATGCTTATAGGTTGAAGCTGCCGGAGGATGTGTACACTTCTGAAGTGTTTAACCTAAAACATCTTATACCTTATTATGGGGTTGAACAATCCGATGGGGAAGAACTTTTAAATTCGAGGACGAATTTTTCCCGACCAGAGGAGGATGATGCAGGCCAGCCTAATGATGAAGCAACACAATCACTTGCCTTGAGTCGTTCACGACCTAACGAGCCACAAGGAAAGGAGTTCCGACCTAGTGAAGGCCGCTTGCAAG
The DNA here is from genome assembly GCA_030737815.1 of Allium fistulosum. NCBI lineage: Eukaryota > Viridiplantae > Streptophyta > Magnoliopsida > Asparagales > Amaryllidaceae > Allium > Allium fistulosum. Next base: position 96,029,095 of record CM060906.1, on the reverse strand, counting down.
TACAAACTAACGTAACCTTAGGTCGCGAGCGACCTAACGAGAAGGAGGATGGGATGCAACAGATACTTAGTGCATTGTTCAGTAAGTCGCAGCATTTTAGGTCGCGAATGACCTATATGGAACGACCTAGCGAGGTACCAAGGCTATGCGGTTGTAGTAGAAACGAGTCGTTAGGTCGCTCCGACCAAATTTCAACGACCTACGACCTAGTTAGGTCGCGTGAAGAAAGTGTGTCCTTAGGTCGCGAGGCCTTAGGTCGCGAACGACCTAACCAACAACCCAGAATGAAGCAGATGAGTTTCAAGCCGCCTTGAAGTCTTGAGTCGCTACTGAAGCTTGTGGATAGGTCGCTTATGCCGTTTCAAGTTAGGTCGCATAAAGATAGGTCGTAAATCATGTTGTATTGTTTTAACTTGTTTTGTACTGATTGCGTTTAGGTCGTAAGTCGCGTCGCAACCTAAGTTGAGTCGTGTTGGTTTGAGTTGTGTTGTATATGTGTAGGTCGCTATTGTGTTTGTTAGGTCGACAACGACCTAGTGTGTGTTGTGGCCTATAAATAGGCACGTTGGGTCACTTGTAACTCTTGGTTGATTTTGAAATAAACTTTGTTTGTTAGCTTTGTGCTTTCATTAAATTGGTAGTTGAGTGTGATCTCCTATCTCCACTTTCGGTTATTCGAGTGCGCTCGAATCAACGACTGCTGAAGCCGATTCACGGAATCTAGTGCGCTAGATCAACGTACGAAGAATCGTAGATCTTTAAACACGGTATCGTGCGCGATCAACGGGTTTGGGATAGCTAGAATTTGGTATCTTTGGATCAACGGATTTGGGCATTTCGGTATCTTCTATTCCATCGATTGCTACTTTCATCGTTGTTTCCATTTTGTGAATATCCACTGCATCACAAATTCACCAGTAAACATGCTTAAGTCCATTCGGATCCTACTCACAAATTATTGCATAATATGAATATGAGTTTTGGCACCTTGATGTCAAACAAAACTTCTGAATAATGATTTAAAGGAGGCTGCTCGCATACAATAGACAAATTGTCTTAAAGTCATTGTGAGCAATAACAAAGCTTGTGTATTTTTGAGATATGATCTTACACAATCATCTAGTGGCTGAGCAAGTATTTTTATCGATAAATCAAATAGTTTGATTTTAGTCAAAATGCAGAGGAAGTGTATGTCTATAATAAAGAAAATTAAATGTACCAAGACACTTATAATATAACAAATAAACAACATGCTACAGATTAGTAACCATGACCCATGTTAAAATCAATTAAAGTTTGATTGTTTAATTCTTGATAAGAGGTTCGAAAAAAGCATCCTTTATACTTGGTATAAGAGGATGTTAGGATTGTCCCAATCGATATACATAGATGATGGATTTAGGACTATGCCCTTGGGGCATTTCTGTAATTTATTATAAATTATTAACTCTATAATAAAATCTCGTTCGAAATAAATGGTATTTTTCTTTCTATTATATACTCTTCATATTGTGTTATGTTAATTAATTGTATAATTTAGTATATTAAATAGGAAATCCTTAAATGATATATTAATTGATAGTAATTACAATGTATTGTAATCATGAGAAATTTATCACATTAAATAACGTATTATTTTAAATCTTTCTAGTCATGATGTTTCAAGAAAGGATATCGATTCATCCATTGAGTCTAGCATATGTAATGCTCCTTAAATGTTGGATGGTGTATTATTCATGGTTGCTAGAGGAACTAGGGGGTTACATACTGATATTGGACAACCATGGAATGACCCACTCAAGATTATTATGTTGGTTAATACAACTAAGGTCAAAAAGAGAATCTCGAAGTGATGATATTACACAATTCTCTCTATTTGAGAATACCGTTGAACTTCAATGTGGATACTACACTTTGATTATAATTAAATTATGGCATGTCGTCCATTTAAAGACTAAAGTTGGGTATGAGTTGAAGCTTTGGAAGCAAAACACCATTTAATACAGAATTCGTCTACTCGGCTATATAGGGTTAATATCACAGTCAACTGTGATTGACTCAAAGTCGAAGACTCTGGTCAAAGAAGTACGGTTGATAATAATTTTTATTATTGAATCATGGGCTTTCTGTTTGGACAAACAAAGTTGAATGTGGGCAATGTTGGAATTTGAACAGAACCAAATTCCATAAGTTCTAATGTGATATAGTATTGATGAAGAGAATCTATGTAAATAATCACAACCACTAGGTACCACTAATAATAGTAAAATTACATTTGACCAAAAAAGATGTGTAAGTGATGAGTTCATCCTAAATTTCACATCACTAGCTAAGATGATCTTTAAAAGTTAATACTCGAATTGTTCAATATAAATCACTCACTGAATTTACACCTTTGGGTCGCACAACCGAAATGATGAATACTCTAAATAAACCATACAATTTAATTAATTTATAATCATTGTAAATTAATTAAATTAATTAATATTAATGAAATATTAATTACTAAATTTTATTTAATTTTGAATACCATTAGTATTTAACGAAATGCGTATATATAAAAGTTATGCATACGTGTATTGATATACGATATCGGTGGAATATTAAAATGGATTTTAGTGGAATAAATACTAAATGGGTTTGGAAAATTTTGAGGCCCATTCTTTCTTATGTTATGGCCATCTAAGAAGGGTGGAGGAAGATATTTTCAATTTGAATTGAAAAGGCTAGGGAACAATAAAGGAAAGTGAATCATCTATAACATTAATTATCTTTTATTGCCTCCTTTAAAGATTTCTTTATTCGGCCATTTTGCTATCCTCTCCCTTACCATGCCAGCCGATAATAATGGCATCTAGGGCTTGAAAAAAATCAAAATCAAAATAAACCAAAACAAATGATGGTTGTTGTCTTATGATTCTTACAAGATCTAGAGATCGATTCAATTAAATCTAGGAGCATCGTTCATTATTTAAGGTGCAACTTTTGGCTACATCCTAAGGTACTATTCTAATTTGGTTTAATTTTATATTTGTCTTATTAACATGGTTTGGATTCTATATGCATCATCTCATCTATTGTATTATTCATCTTGTAATATATATAATTCATATCCCTTTTGGCCATCTCAATTAATTGTATGTTCATTATGATGATCTAATTCAGATCCTTTTTTGTTCTATATTCAATTTACTATATGTTCATCATTAGATTCTCTGTCCCATTTTATTATTTGATGTTTTTCTTTGAATAATTTAGATCAAATGCTTTTACCATGATTTTACATGTGCTTAAGTTATCTGATTCCTTTTTTTGGAAATCATATAAAAACTAATTTTGATTGAAAAACCATTTTATAATTTTATAACATTTGCATACAAAAGTATACAAAAACTATATATTTTAATTATATAAACTTGTCTTGAAAACTGATTTCTTATGTTTTATGGTTGATGTTTCGAATATAACTATTCTGGATATTGTTTACGTAAATAAAAGCTTTTTAATTTAGAATTCATGAGTGAAATTTTGTATAAGATCCTATCTTCTGTTTCATTTCAAATTAAAAGTTTGATTTAAATTGTTAACTTTAAATTCAAACATATTTCTAATGATGCTTACATACATACAAGTTAATTCAAATATAAAACATTACTTGTAATATTTATGTATATGGAAACATATATATGCATGTTTCTTTAACTCAAATTCATAAGATGGATTTTCTGTAAAACTATAAAGTTTAATTTCAAACTATTCCTAAATTGAAACTAAATTCATTATTGTCAATATTGAATTTCAAAAGATATAAGATTGTCAAATATAGTTTCAACATATACATTCACATACATCTATATGTTTATTATTATATATATAATTGTAAATCAAAATCTTGGAAACTAAGGCATACGTAAAGGGGAAATGGATTAGTTGTAGTGTAAATCCTAGCACACACATAAGGTCACGCTAACCATACACACTTTTTATCTATAGCACATGCACTTCACAAAAACATGTGTATTAATGCACCTATAAATTAAAACTAAATAATAATAACAAATTATTTTTTAAAAATAAAATAAAATATTTTATTAAAAATAGTTTAGATAGGATCTAAAATCCATTTGGACTTTATAGGCATAACAAAGATCTAAAATGAATTTTTTTTCCTCTTAAATTCACCCATTTAACCCGCTTTCAACTAGCCCGGTCCTTGAACGGTATCAGAGTCCAAATGGTCTATTTAGTCTAAATTAGTAATGTTAGGGCTAATTGATTAAAACCTACCCAATTGTAGGGTCGAAGGTTGGGATTGGGTACTCAAGTACGATGCCCTATCTGGCTATTGGCCTAGCTCGATGGATGAAGTAAGCCCAAAGGTTAACCCTAATATAATGGCCTAAATTGATTTTGGGCCTTGGACTAACTTTTTCAAAATATGTTTTGAAAATTTAAAAATTATATTTTAAATTAGAAGTTAATTTTAATGTATGACATGTTATTATAAACCTTTCAAAATTGGTTTTGAAAGTTACTATATTAATGTCAAAAATTTTATCATAATTATTTAATTAACTGGATTAGATAAATAAATTAATTAAAGTTAATTAATTTAATTAAAACATATATAATGATGTGTATATTTATCTTAAAATGTTTAAGGTAAATGATGATAAATGAATTTAATTAGTATTATATTAATCAAAGTTTATGAAATTAAATAAATTAGTGGCTTAATTAATAAATAATATATATGTACAATGATATGTGTATATAACTACTATAAATGTTATAGCCTATTCAACTTTAAATTATTAAGGATCGATGAAGTAAAAATTTAATAGATTTAGATTAAAAAATTTAAGTGTTAATTAAATGTGATTTAATTAATTAAATTGAACTAAATATAATTTAGTTAAATTGAGTGGAACTATAAGAAACCCAAATTAGATTTAAGAAATGAATACATACGTATTTTATGTGTACTGTAATTTCATGTGTCTAACACTTGAATCATGAGGGTATTTTAAAAGACATACATTATTCCCTAAATTGACTTCACTCAGATAAATATATTAAAGATTATGATCTATAATATTAAAGTTGTGCTCTACTATTTAAAATTACTTGCATACTCTCTAGTTATTGAGCAAACTCATGCTAGAGATGTTATGTGTAGTATTATCAGTATATTGATAGGTGTAGAAAGGTACATGTACTTATTTACCGAGCATACTGAAGGTGCATACATCTATACTTAGATCATTGTGAAATGGTAGGTATGAGCGAATAATCTCTTTTGGTTTGTTTAGCAAACTCAAGGTCGATATAAGATTAGGATAAGTACCATAGGTTAGGAGTCGTATGAAATGCAACCGATAATGTATTATCCATCACTTATGGGCTTATGGTTTGTTGAACAAATTCAAGGTCAGAATTCCAAGGCAAGCGTGTAACGACCCGTATTTTCACGGATCAAAACATCGTAAAATAGTTGACCTTTGGTTGCATTGTTGTTAAGTCGTTTCAGATTTTGGTAGAATTTTGTTTAAAGTCCTAAGTCGTAGCCGACTTATGATTTTTAAACGAGTTAAGTGATAAGTCTGGGCGAGTTAAGGAGTAGGTCGGCGATGACCTAAGGAAGATAGGGGAGTGGGTTAAGTCAGTTGACAGTTTGGAACGACTTAAGAATAGAGTTAGGTCATAGTGACCGACTTAAGATATAGTGGACGACTTAAGGTTTTGATCGAGTTAAGAGATAGGTCACTATGTATTAGGTCGTCTGGTAGCTTGATTTGTTAGGTCGTAGACGATCTAAGATTAGTTAGGTCGTAAGGTTGTATGAGTGTTAAGTCGTATCACCTGTTAGGTCGCTCGTAGTTATGTTGTATACAGTTAGGTCGTTAGACGACTTAAGGAAGTTAGGTCGTAGCCTAATTGAGTCGTGGCCGTGTTAAGGAGATAACGCTAAGTGTTAGGTCGCATTGTCTTAAGTCGTACCTAAGTATTAGGTCGTGTGGACTTTAAGTCGCTGAATTGTGGCCTTGTAGTTAGGTCGTAAGTCGTATACCCAGTTAGGTCGTAACCGACTTAGGGGTTAGCTGCTAAGTCATAAGTCGCAGGATCTCTAAGTCGTAGTTTGTTAGGTCGGAGGCTCTGTTAGGTCGGAAGGTTATAAGTCGGAGACGACCTATGGAGACAGACGAGTTAGGGAATTCAGCTATAAATAGGAGGGCTTTGTTCCATTTTTGGGATCCGGATTTCGAAGCGACGAAGTGCTGCCATTTTGAGAGCTCGACTTCTACACTTCTTCACTTCTTTTCTCCACTCTAATCTAGTGATTCTATCCATCCAAGTTGAAGATCAAATTGAAGATCTTCATCCTTTGAAGTGAGATTTCTTCGTTTGAAGCGGATTCGTGATAGATCAAGCTTGATCCTTCGCTGTCCAGATCTGAAGCATGTTGATTTGAGGTTGTTTAGGTGATTTGGTGAGTGGTGATTATCTCTCACACGGATCCAAAGGAGTATATCGGATTGTTGGTTCGATTTGGTGTTAAAATAGTGATTTCCATACATTTTCTTCATCCTAAGTGTAGATCCATATAGATCCATTGTTCATGATGATGTTACATCCACTTTACTACATTTTAACCTATGCAAGTTCATTCATCAAGATTATAGAGATATTGTTCATGTTTTCAAGCTTATTTGACTTTCAACTCTTTAATTACGAAATTGCCATTATTGTTATAATTGTCTACTTAGATCATATTTGAATGCTTGATTGCTTGGATTAATGTTTGATTTGGTTGATTGCTATGAATTAGATGATTGATGATTTGATTTAGATCGAGGATGATTCAAAAGCTAAGGGAAAGGCTCTTGAATGGGAAAAGCTGCTTGTGGCATTTGTAGCGGATGATGAAGCTCTTATGCATAGATTTGATGATGATGTTGAGATGAGACTTTGCGAGGATGTGATGAAGCGAAGTATGATATGAGATAGTCTTGGTCTAATCCAGACGGGATCATTCCAAGCAGGTTGATAACTCGGTGATATGGTTCGAGTTAGAGGATAATGGATTGCTCGAGAGGCGCTTGAGCTAGTATGGAAATAGTCGTCGAGGAGGATGACTAGAAGGCTGAGATCTCATCGTTGTTGAAGGTTCTAGCATGCTCAAAGCAAGAGTATGTTGGGCAGATTCGATAGTCCCTGAAGGCTACTGATTGGGTAGTCAAGTACTCTGGGCAGATTCGATAGTCCTAGGCATGGGTCACGATGACGTGCGGGAGTTATGTCTAGAACCGGGGTTTCCATTAGCCCTTGACGGACGGCTGAAAGAATGTGCCGGTCATTCAATTAATGGTGATATCGAAGCAATGATAACAGTGATAGCCAGAGTCATGGATGGTTGGTTGTATCGTCATTCGGTCTCAAGTGCAGTGTTTTCTGGGTGCTTATCTGATCTTGGTTTAGGCCTTGGGGGTTTGTGCTTGGAAAACATCGCCCTTGACTCGAGTGATAATTGCTTTACTTTACATTGTATGCTCTGCTATGTTTGCTTATGCTTAGTGTGTGTCTGGGGGCTATCACTGTAGAAAGAGGTTGGAGTGGGAGGGTTGTATTCCTATTCCTTTTCCTTTATGCTCTTTTGGTATGTTGTTAGTTAATTTACCGCTCACTAAGACTGTTGTCTGACTCAAGGCTTTATGTTTTAATTCTTATTGCCTTGGGCTGTTCGTCCATTTTGGGACGGGCAGACTAGGTAGCAGGTGACAGGTGCTGTTCTCTTCTCACGATGCTGATATCGAAGACGAGCTGGAGGGTTGCATATTATCTTCATATTATATGTACTAGATGTTCCGCTGTTTGTATAATCTCTGAGTGTTATGTAGTGAGGCTTGATGTATTCACTATTTCGATGCTTGTATTCAACTATTATGGAGTTTTATATGATGGCATTTTATTCTGTAAAGCTTCACTATACATATGTTCTATTGTATTTTATCCATGCGCTGTGAGTAATACGATAGATTCTGTTGTTTTAATCTACCTTGACAATCGTCCATGGTCGCCTGGCACACTTTACAGCACACTTCCTCTAGATTCGGTGCAGGGGTCATGGGCGGTCGTCACATTTGGTATCAGAGCATTGGTTAATCGATTTTACCCAACGCTCGCTGACGTAACTACGTATGAGAGACGTAATTGTATTTTGATGGATGATTACTATATATAATATAGTAGCTTAGTAGAGTTTGAGTCCTTTAAGCAGTTGTTTCTCAAGATGTTCTGACCATTCCTTTTTATAGATATTGAGAATGAGTCGAAGAGGGAGACCAGCTGCTAGGGAAGGCCGTGCTACTGAGGGGGCTGCTGATTATGCAGCTATGTTCGTAGCTATGATGACTTCGATCATGAGAAGGATACCAGTTCCGGGGGCAGCAGTAGATGTTGGAGTTCAAGTCCAAACTCCAAAACCAGTGGATTTTGCTAAGTTGTGCAAGGACTATACTGCTCTTGGAGGAAAAGTTTTCTTGGGAACAGAATCAACTATTGAGGTCCAGAGGTGGATAGATGCTTGTAGAAGGATCTTTGGTGATTTGGGAATTGAGGATGCAACTAAGAGGAAGTTGGCATCGAGACAGCTTCAAGGGAGAGCTTCTGATTGGTGGAACTCTATTACCATCAATACTCCGGAGGAAGAGATTACTTGGGATCAATTCCAAGTCAGATTTGAGGCTAAGTTCATTTCTACCGCTCAGAAGTCTGTTCTGTTCAAGAAGTTTGTGGAGCTCAAGCAAGGTGGAAGACCAGTTCTTGAGTATGTTTCTGAGTTTGAAGCTTTGTCCAAGTATGCCCGGTCATATATAGAATCTGCGTATCAGAAGAATGAGAAGTTTGTGACAGGCTTGGATAGTTATCTTGGGAGGCAGTTGGTGGATCATTTGGACGATTCATTTGAGAAGCTTGTGGAGAAAGCTCTCAGGCATGAGAGTCTGTTTCCTAAGGAAGGATCTGTTGTTGTTGTGACCAGGGAGAGTCTAAACCCCAGCAGGGTGGAAACAAGAAGAGGAAGCAGCAGCAGCAGAAGGGTAAGGATGGCCAGAAGAAGCCGAAGGGCGAAGTGACTTGCTACAATTGTCAGCAGAAGGGCCATTTCTTGAAGGATTGTAAGAATCCGAAGGCACCGATGAAGTGTCACAACTGTGACAAGCCGGGGCATTTCAGGAAGAATTGTCCAGAACCGAAGAGGGACAAGCAGATTGTGCAAGCTTATGCTTTGGGAGCTGTTCCGTCATCTTCAAAAGCTCCTACCGCTGAAGAGAAGGGAAAGAGTGTGGTGGTTCAAGGTACTCTTTTCTTATGTGGTGTTCCAGTTAGAGTGTTGTTTGATACTGGGGCATCGCATTCGTTTGTTTGTAGTGATCTTGTAGGCCGGTTAGGTTTGGAACTGGATATTGTTGATAGACCATTGGTTGTTACTAATCCAGTTGGGGGTTCGGCTTGTTTGTGTATGTTATGCCGTGGTCTGATTGTGTCGAGTCATGGTTGCTCTTTTGTTTGTGATTGTTTTGTTCTGAACTTTGCGGGGTTCAGAATTATTTTGGGTATGGACTGGCTTAGAAGGTATGCGGCAAAGGTTGATTGTGAGAGGCTGGAAGTGACAGTCGAGAATGTGGAGGGGCGAAAGATTGTGATACGATCTAAGCATGAAGAAGGCGTCTTCATGAGCTTCATGTATTCGCTAGTTGTTCCACGGGATGGACTGTCATTAGTGCCAATCGCGAATGGATTCGAGGATGTCTTTGACGAAGTCAAAGGGTTGCCGCCGCATAGAGAGATCGAGTTTCGTATAGATCTAGTTGAAGGAGCCAGACCTGTTGTGATGCCTCTTAGGCGGATGGCGCCTAGGGAATAGCAGGAGTTGAGGGTGCAAGTTGATGACCTTTTACAGAAAGGATTCATTCGGCGTAGTGTGTCCGAGTGGGGTGCACCAGTTGTGTTTGCAACCAAGGCAGATGGGTCGTTGAGATTGTGTGTAGATTATCGTGAGCTGAATAAGGTGACTAAGAAGAACAAGTATCCATTGCCGAGAATAGATGACTTGTTTGATCAGCTTCACGAAGCTAAGGTGTTTTCTCAGATGGATTTGGCAATGGGATTTCACCAGTTGAGAGTGGCTAAGGATAGTGTGCCGAAGACTGCTTTTCGAACACCATCCGGTTTCTTTGAGTGGCTGGTAATGCCGTTTGGATTGACTAACGCGCCAGCATATTTTGTGGATCTTATGAATAGAGTGTTCAGAGATCAGTTGAACAAGTTTGTACTTGTGTTCGTGGATGATATTCTGATTTATTCAAGGACTGAAGAAGAGCACAAGACGCACTTGCGTATTGTTTTGGAAATCTTACGGAAACATCAGCTGAAGGCTAAGTTTTCGAAGTGTCACTTCTGGAAGAGTGAAGTGAGGTTCTTAGGCCATGTTATCTCTGGAAGTGGAATAGCGATTGATCCCGCTAAGGTGGCAGCAATCCAGGATTGGGTTAGACCTAAGAATGCATCTGATGTGAGAAGTTTTCTTGGATTAGCAGGATATTATCGACGGTTTATCAAAGACTTCTCCAAGATAGCTGCACCGTTAACAGGATTGACGAAGAAGAACCAAGTGTTCAGTTGGGATGCTAAGTGTGAGCAAGCTTTCAGAATCCTGAAAGAGAGATTGACGAGTGCTCCTGTTTTGACTATTCCTAGTGGGAATGATGAGATGGTGGTTTACACCGACGCATGTGGTACTGGACTTGGAGCAGTGCTGATGCAGAAGGATAAAGTTGTTGCGTATGCCAGTCGACAACTGAAGCCGCATGAAAGGAATTACCCGACTCATGATTTGAAGTTAGCGGCGATTGTTTTTGCTCTGAAGATGTGGAGACATTATCTATTGGGAGTTCGATTCGTGCTGTTTACAGATCATAAGTCGTTGAAGTATCTTTTCTCCCAAAAGGATTTGAATCTTCGGTAGCAACGTTGGCTAGAGTTTTTGGCATCATATGATTTTGGTATAGCTTATACTCCGGGAAAAGGTAACGTAGTGGCAGATGCATTAAGTCAAAGACATGCAGGATTGGGAGCCATGTTTTCGGAATGGAAGAATCTCGAGTATTTAGCTGGATTTGACTTCAGGCCTAGATGTGAATTGGAACCTGAGATGTTGGCAAACTTATCGATAAGACCTTCTCTTGTGGAAAGGATTGGCGAGAGCCAAAAGCGAGACGATAAGCTTGTCAAGATTATCCGTGATTTGGAATCTGGATTGGATCCAGAAAAGGATAAAGGATTCGAGGTCGATCGAGAGGGTTGGCTTCAGAAGCAAGGACGACTAGTTGTTCCCGATATAGATGAATTGAGGAGTGAAGTTCTGAAGGAAAGTCATCACTCGAAGCTGACAATTCACCCAGGTGGAAATAAGATGTATCGGGATATGAAGAGAACCTACTACTGGGAAGGCATGAAGAAGGATGTTGGAAATTTTATTTCCAAGTGTATGAACTGCCAGTTGATAAAAGCCGAACAGAAGAAGCCAAGTGGATTGCTTCAGCCATTAGAAGTTCCTACATGGAAGTGGGAGCAGATATCGATGGATTTTATTGATGGACTACCTAGAACAAGAACAAGAAACGAAGGGATTTGGGTCATCATAGATCGTCTGACTAAGAGTGCAAGATTCATTCCTGTTCGATCGACTAGGACTGCATCAAAGTTGGCTGAGTTGTATGTTAAGTGGATAGTTCGATTCCATGGTATTCCGAAGAGTATAGTGAGCGATCGAGACCCACTGTTCACTAGTGGATTTTGGAAGAGCTTCCAGGAAGTTTTGGGAACCGAGTTGTGTTTGAGTACAGCTTATCACCCTCAAACCGATGGTCAGACCGAGCGAGTCAACCGAGTTTTGGAAGATCTTCTTAGAGCTTGTGTTTTGGATTTCGGAGGATCATGGGAAGATCACCTTCATTTGGTGGAATTTTCATACAACAACAGTTACCAGTCAAGCATTGGTATGGCACCGTATGAGGCATTGTATGGAAGACCGTGTAACTCTCCGACATGTTGGTTAGAAACTGGAGAAAAGCTGATACTCTGGCCAGAGATGATTCGACAGACTTCGGATTGTATAGAGATCATTCGGCAACGAATGAAGGCAGCCCAAGACCGTCAGAAGAGTTATGCCGATAAGCGTCGAAAGGATTTGGAATTCGACGTAGGTGACATGGTTTTTGCGAAGATTTCTCCGCTGAAGAATGTTATTCGATTCGGGAAGAAAGGAAAATTGACTCCGAGATTTGTTGGACCATTCCCGATCATCGAGCGAATTGGAAAACTCGCTTATAGATTGGAGTTACCAGAGAAGATGTCGAGTGTGCACAATGTTTTTCATGTATCATATCTACGGAAGTATGTGCACGACTCGAATACAGTGGTTTCTGCTGATAGCTGTGAAGACTTCGAAGTTGATCCAGTCGATAGAAGACCTCGTAAGCCGCTTCGTGTTGTGGAGACCGACACGAAACAGCTTAGGAGGAAGGTAGTGAAGTTGCTCAAGATACAATGGAGTGATGATGATAACGACTGTACGTGGGAGGTGGAAGAGAGGATGAAGGCAGCTCATCCTGAACTCTTCAAGGTATGGCCCTAAGGTGTCGTGTCATCTCACGATATTGTAACTTGTCCTGGTTTTAGAATTCTGCATGCTAAGCTAGAATTGGATGCATGGTTTGTTGATTGCTATGGATGGTAGGCATGCAGAATAGTATTTGATTGCTTTGTTTGTTTGGAATTTCGGGGGCGAAATTCCTAAGGGGGAGAGAATGTAATGACCCGTATTTTCATGGATCGAAACATCGTAAAATAGTTGACCTTTGGTTGCATTGCTGTTAAGTCGTTTCAGATTTTGGCAGAATTTTGTTTAAAGTCCTAAGTCGTAGCCGACTTATGAGTTTTAGACGAGTTAAGTGATAAGTCTGGGCGAGTTACGGAGTAGGTCGGCGACGACCTAAGGAAGATTGGGGAGTGGGTTAAGTCGGTTGACAGTTTGGAACGACTTAAGAATAGAGTTAGGTCATAGTGACCGACTTAAGATATAGTGGACGACTTAAGGTTTTGACCGAGTTAAGAGATAGGTCACTATGTATTAGGTCGTCTGGTAGCTTGATTTGTTAGGTCGTAGACGATCTAAGATTAGTTAGGTCGTAAGGTTGTATGAGTGTTAAGTCATATCACCTGTTAGGTCGCTCGTAGTTATGTCGTATACAGTTAGGTCGTTAGACGACTTAAGGAAGTTAGGTCGTAGCCTAATTGAGTCGTGGCCGTGTTAAGGAGATAACGCTAAGTGTTAGGTCGCATTGTCTTAAGTCGTACCTAAGTATTAGGTCGTGTGGACTTTAAGTCGCTGAATTGTGGCCTTGTAGTTAGGTCGTAAGTCGTATACCCAGTTAGGTCGTAACCGACTTAGGGGTTAGCTGCTAAGTCATAAGTCGTAGGATCTCTAAGTCATAGTTTGTTAGGTCGGTGGCTCTGTTAGGTCGGAAGGTTATAAGTCGGAGACGACCTATGGAGACAGACGAGTTAGGGAATTCAGCTATAAATAGGAGGGCTTTGTTCCATTTTTGGGATCCGGATTTCGAAGCGACGAAGTGCTGCCATTTTGAGAGCTCGACTTCTACACTTCTTCACTTCTTTTCTCCACTCTAATCTAGTGATTCTATCCATCCAAGTTGAAGATCAAATTGAAGATCTTCATCCTTTGAAGTGAGATTTCTTCGTTTGAAGCGGATTCGTGATAGATCAAGCTTGATCCTTCGCTGTCCAGATCTAAAGCGTGTTGATTTGAGGTTGTTTAGGTGATTTGGTGAGTGGTGATTATCTCTCACACGGATCCAAAGGAGTATATCGGATTGTTGGTTCGATTTGGTGTTAAAATAGTGATTTCCATACATTTTCTTCATCCTAAGTGTAGATCCATATAGATCCATTGTTCATGATGATGTTACATCCACTTTACTACATGTTAACCTATGCAAGTTCATTCATCAAGATTATAGAGATATTGTTCATGTTTTCATGCTTATTTGACTTTCAACTCTTTAATTACGAAATTGTCATTATTGTTATAATTGTCTACTTAGATCATATTTGAATGCTTGATTGCTTGGATTAATGTTTGATTTGGTTGATTGCTATGAATTAGATGATTGATGATTTGATTTAGATCGAGGATGATTCAAAAGCTAAGGGAAAGGCTCTTGAATGGGAAAAGCTGCTTGTGGCATTTGTAGCGGATGATGAAGCTCTTATGCATAGATTTGATGATGATGTTGAGATGAGACTTTGCGAGGATGTGATGAAGCGAAGTATGATATGAGATAGTCTTGGTCTAATCCAGACGGGATCATTCCAAGCAGGTTGATAACTCGGTGATATGGTTCGAGTTAGAGGATAATGGATTGCTCTAGAGGCGCTTGAGCTAGTATGGAAATAGTCGTCGAGGAGGATGACTAGAAGGCTGAGATCTCATCGTTGTTGAAGGTTCTAGCATGCTCAAAGCAAGAGTACGTTGGGCAGATTCGATAGTCCCTGAAGGCTACTGATTGGGCAGTCAAGTACTCTGGGCAGATTCGATAGTCCTAGGCACGGGTCACGATGACGTGCGGGAGTTATGTCTAGAACCGGGGTTTCCATTAGCCCTTGACGGACGGCTGAAAGAATGTGCCGATCATTCAATTAACGGTGATATCGAAGCAATGATAATAGTGATAGCCAGAGTCATGGATGGTTGGTTGTATCGTCATTCGGTCTCAAGAGCAGTGTTTTCTGGGTGCTTATCTGATCTTGGTTTAGGCCTTGGGGGTTTGTGCTTGGAAAACATCGCCCTTGACTCGAGTGATAATTGCTTTACTTTACATTGTATGCTCTGCTATGTTTGCTTCTGCTTAGTGTGTGTCTGGGGGCTATCACTGTAGAAAGAGGTTGGAGTGGGAGGGTTGTATTCCTATTCCTTTTCCTTTATGCTCTTTTGGTATGTTGTTAGTTAATTTACCGCTCACTAAGACTGTTGTCTGACTCAAGGCTTTATGTTTTAATTCTTATTGCCTTGGGCTGTTCGTCCATTTTGGGACGGGCAGACTAGGTAGCAGGTGACAGGTGCTGTTCTCTTCTCACGATGCTGATATCGAAGACGAGCTAGAGGGTTGCATATTATCTTCATATTATATATACTGGATGTTCCGCTGTTTGTATAATCTCTGAGTGTTATGTAGTGAGGCTTGATGTATTTACTATTTGGATGCTTGTATTCAACTATTATGGAGTTTTATATGATGGCATTTTATTCTGTAAAGCTTCACTATACATATGTTCTATTGTATTTTGTCCATGCGCTGTGAGTAATACGATAGATTCTGTTGTTTTAATCTACCTTGACAATCGTCCATGGTCGCCTGGCACACTTTACAACGCACTTCCTCTAGACTCGGTGCAGGGGTCATGGGCGGTCGTCACATAGCGAGTCCTAAGATTTACTAGAGAAATCAGAAGATTTCTATGTTTGCTCTTAGGATTTTGAGAAACATAAAATTCTAGTGAAAGCTTGATAAATAAATGAAATGTAACCTTTTAACCTATCTAATATTATAACAAAATATGCTATGTTTAAATTGTCCTATTCTACTTAAATTAAATTTGCATCAAAGTGACAATCTCATGGACCTAACTACATTGACTGGCTAAGAGCAATCAAAATAGCACTAACATACAAAAAGTTATGATCGTCGATAAATGAACATTTAAGAGAGAAACCCATTAATAATGTTGATCCCGAGGCAGTTAAGTCTTATAATACTTGGGCGGCCGATTGCGAAATTGCTAAAGTTTTCATATTTTCTACTTTAGACAAGCCATTATAGAGACAACATGAAAATATATCTATCCATAAAATTTTTGAAAACCTCAAAGCTTTTGTTTAGGGAGTATTCTCATTCTGCAAGATATGAGATTACTAAGTAATTCAATACAAAGATGAGTAAGTGTAGTCGTGTTGAGGGTTTCATCTTGATAATGAAAGCCTACATTGATAAACTTTATAAGCTAGGAATCAAGATATGCAATGAAATGCAAGTGGATTTTATCCTTGGCTTACTAACTCTGCACTTTGATCCATTTGTATTGAATTTCAATATGAACCAATTGAACGTAAGCCTCATCGAGCTACTCAATGTGTTCAAATTACCGAAGGGTTCATTCAAGGACCAACACTCGATATTCACTATAAAGGGAAAGGGCTCATCTTCCAAAGGAGTCCATGATGTTTTCCATGTTTCTCATTTAAGGAAGTGTGTTAGAGACCCGAAGACTACTATAGCACCGACAATGTTAGATGATTTAGCAGTAGAGCCAGACTTGACTATAGTTAGAAAGTCTATTCGTATAGTTGTGAGAGATGAGAAGGGGCTAAGGAACAAGACAGTCAGATTAGTTAAAGTCCAGTGAAGCGACGATGAGAGAGATTGTACTTGGGAGACTGAGAACAGGATTAGAAACGCTTACCCTAATTTGTTTAATGGTATGTTTTACCTTTATGATTGATTTATTGTGTACCTTATCATAATTTTGAGGACGAAATTCTTCATGGAGGGGAGTCTGTAATGACCCTAATTTTTAGTAACGTTATTTAGGATATCTAGTTAGCTAAATTAAATTAAATAATGTGATGATTAGGGGATTGAGATTTGTGATTAATAGGGGTAGCCGTGCCATGTTAATGAATAAATTAAAAAGAGCTAACATGAATTAAGATAGATAAGGGTAATAGGTGAGGGCAAAGTTGGAAAAGGGATATTCTTATATGCTAAACCCTTAGCCGTGCTCACACACATATTCATTTGCAAAAATAGAAGTATAGAGGTCGGCCACCATTAAGCAAGAAGAAGATAAAGAAAGCAAAGGAAAGAAGATTAATCAACTTAATCAATCCAAATCTCAAACTCCTTAATCTCAAAGCTAAGGTAAATAATGACTACATCTTATTTCTCTAATTGTTTTCAATTTTAAGATGAATAATGATTAAATGTTTATATATGATTATTGATGGTTTATGCCTATTCATATAGATTATATGATATGTTTTAATGTGTAGACCCCATTAAATGACATCCAAATGCCTTGCAATTTTAGATTTAGATCAGAAATGACATTTTAGAGATAGGTTTCAATTTTCATAATTTTATAAATTAATATGGATTTTATATTAATCTTCTAGTGAAGAAAATGATTATTTGGGTTTAAAATTATTTACGGCTAAATAATATATGATTTGGGTCTGAATTGATATATGTTAGAAAACATATTGAAAATGATTTTTTGGAATTTTTGTAGAATTTTCCTAAGTGTTTTAATAGATATATAAAATTATTTAAGTCATGGGACTTAAATGTTTGATGTATTTATAAAAAGAGAAGGGGTATTTTGTAAATTATTTAAATTAATTGATTCTGAAATTTTGGCAGCACTTTTAGAAAAGAAAATTAGCAACCAATAATATTTTGACAAACAAGGCAGGTTAGTTGAAAAGTGTTTCTTTTTAAAGTTAAAAACAGATTTTACATGTTTTTGGCATGTTCCGCCTCTTTCGGCACAGGGGTTTCGACTGCAAGCTTCCGCCTCCATTCCCATCAAAGCCAATGCATATAGTATCAATAACTAGGTACATTGTGAATAGGACAAAGGCGGAAGGAACTGAGTCGAGACCATAGGTTCCGATGGGGTCGAAGCATGACTTTGTTTTAAATTGAAAATGCGTCTACTTTACTTTCGAAGGATACGCTTTCGACTTTTTTGGCTTTCGGCTGAGTCAAATGTTTTAAAGGAAAGGTTTCGAATGGGTTGCGCCTTATATTTTAAGTAAATGCTTTCGAAGGGGTCGAAAACCCTAGCTTCCGCTTTTCTATCTTTCGAAGTCAATGGTTTCGGAAGGAGTACTTTGTTTTAAATTCCAAGCCACTTCTCAAATGCTTTCGAAAGGTTATTTTCAACACCATCACTTCTTTACTTAGGAATAGGTTTCGAAAGAGAGATTTCGACTTAAATGTTTTACGACCCTTTTGCTATGTTTAAGGTAAAACCCAAATGGTTTCGAAGAAGATGGTTTTAATGGTTTCGAAAGGTTTACACATGTTTTAAATTGAACCGAAACGCTTTCGAAAGGTTTGCTAGTTGTAAAGGTTTTGATACTTTCGAAAGGTTTTAAATAATGCTTTTGAAGGGGTGGTTCCCTAATGGTTTCGAAAGCTTGAAAGGAAAGGTTTTCCAATGTTTTGGAAAGGCAATGTTCAAATGTTTTAAAGATAGGATGTCTAAGGTTTTAATGCTTTCGAAAGGAAGGTTTTTCAATGGTTCTGAAAGGAAGAGTTTGAATGGTTTCAAAAGGGATGTTTTGGCATTTCGGCCTAGGTTATGAAGAAGGGTTTACTTGGTTTTGATAGAGGTATTTAGAATGGATTCGAAAGGGGCAGTTTCAAAGGTTTAAATGTTTTCATCAACAAAGATTTGAGCAAAGTATATATATAACATGGCAAGATGATTTGAGTAAAGCACAGAGTATATATCTTTTCCTTGTTTAAGTTTGATTTAAAGGTTTAAATAATTTTGAGAAGAAAAGGTTTTCAAGGAAAATTAAAGAAAGATTACCCTAAGTAAAATGACTCAAATGTTTGTATACCAGATGGGACTGGTATACAGTTGTTCCCTATACATTAGCTATTAGCCCCAGCTAATTTAGTCCAAATTTCCAGTGTGTAGGGCTTTGTCATAGGTAAGAATAAAATGATGTTACACACAGAATGGAATATATATATATATATATATATATATATTTGTACAAAGTTAGATTATTGGTGAGCCTGCAAAACCATTAGGATCAGGTGACCCTTGGAGGAGCTAAGTTAGGAACAGACCGTCCATAAGAGGAGTATCTAACAGATGTTAGATTATTTGTTTATGTTGTCTAGTAGGCCCGAGTCAGCCAAAGGTTAGTAGTTAGCCAAACAAAACTATAGTGTTCGGACAGATAGTTCATTTGTTACCTGACATGTAAGTTTACATGATACTGATTTACAGTTTTTAACCAGTTTTGGTTGTAGGATTACGATTTGCAAAAGATATGTTTTAAAAGAATATTAGTGAGGGGAAACCCATTCCGCAAAGCGGCGTGGTCTCACTTATTATCAAATAACCGAGATGTATAGTATTATTCATACCAGGCTTTATGTCTGACACGAAGTTTATTTTTTTCCCCTTAAACTCTCGGGTGCTAAAAATTGATTTGAGTAGGCTGAGGATTGAGGATTTACAGGTTTTAATAGGTTGGGAAATAAAGCTTTCGGAGATGAGCAGGTGGCTGACGGATAGCTATTTAGGAGTTTTTGTTTTATTTTGTTTGATTCCGCTGAGTTGTACTATGTCAGTTATGACTATTTAGTACTCTGATCATCCAATGGGGCATCTTCATAGTTGGTGTATTTTGTAATAATTATATTTGATCTGTACTTGGGAAATGTTTGTGATTATGTAACTTGGATATGAATTGTTGTTTTGAAATGTAATCAGAAAATGTTTTAATCAGTGATGATTTTATTTCATATTCAAGTGCTTCTGATATTATGGATACCATTAACATTACCGTATTTGGTCATCGAAAGTTAATACTATGGATGACTGCAGCATCTGTAAAGCTTAGCTTCGGGCCTCCAGATAGTGGATGTGTAAAGGCCTGTTTTTTCGTACCTTTTGACTCGACAATAAACCACACATGTCCAACCCAAATTGAACGAAAAGACGGATCTTTAAGGGGTGAAAAAGAAAATAAAGATAGAACAGAATTTCACACGAATGGAATAACATGTATTATATCAATAATAATCTTTACAGCGGAAAATTTTAAAATACAATATCAGAGCCTAACCTAGATTCATCCTGAACAATTATAAACCTCTGTCCTTACAAATGCTGAAAACAAAAAAAACAAATGCAATAGATGCAGCGGATAATAAAATACGTCCATACGATGATGAAGATCTCTAGCTCTCCTTCGGAAACTCCAAGCATCTTTATCTAAACCTGAAACTACTCGGATCTGACCCAAGTATTAAAAATACCGGGATCAAGATTGATAAACCAGCGTGAGATACTCGAAATTTTAAATGTATAGATCGTGCTGATGTAAATCAAAACCTTTGAAAAGAAGGGTATCTCATATGACCACGCCGCACATAAACACGGAACGGGTTTTTACCTTATGATAACCCAAATCCTTTATTACGTAAAATTTAGGGATATTATTTTTAATAACATTCTTTGAAAACATTTGCAAATAAACTTATTAATCTTAGCCGAAATTGTTACCATTATTAAATTTCGGATACTGGGCTCTACAAACAAATCTGAAGGCACTTATGGAAAATGGATTCCATATAAATGACAAGGTAAGGGACTACCTACCAACAGTACACCTCTAGAGGAATGCACCTAGGGTCAAAATACTCGACGCCTAAACCAATACAGAACCGGCCTACCCCTTTCTGGATAATACCAAATATGTCACCACCCCGATCATTACTGACCTTTAACGGGATCTCGAGTTATACATTCACCACATACTTAGACATATATAGAGTAATCTAGAAGGGTGATGACATCTCCTAATGGGAGTGACCCATTCGCCCTGCTGCATTTATCCTGTTTCTATCATTTTCGGGTGATGAGGCCAGAGGTAAACGATTTTTCACATAACACATCTTCTTTCTTCTTTGAATGTCACATTGCCATTCCATAATCACATGACTGTTTTCTACAAACATATATCCTCTGACCTCATATGTCTTAGAGAAAGGTGTTAAGCTAAGAGAAGTTGCCTTCTCCGCCACCTTGTAGATATACGTTTATAGAGATCACTCAATGCAATTTAGAATGCAATGTCAAACATTCGTCCATACAAGTTTTTCGGGAACATGACAAACCAAAGGTACTTTCCTACTCCATTAGTAGCGAAAAGTCCTTGCATTAGAGATTTTCACAACAGAGCATTGCCGCCACCATATGATATGGTAATTTTCACCTCGAGGGACTAGTGGCAAATAGCCATACATCACGAAGATCTCCATCTTCAAAATCATTTGTCTTCAAACACGTTTTACATCGAACGTAGATTGGTTCAAAGTGGTTTTCAGATAGGAATCACCCAAATCCGACCTCGGTTCCTTCAAAGCCAATCATCGCTTTAAAAATGTTAAGTTCATATGTGGATATTAATCATCAATCAATTAATTCATCTTTTATTTAAATCAAATATCTTTCTTAGATATATTCTTTTCAATTTATTCCATTTTCTTTTCAAGGGTATATGGAATCATTAAGCCTCATTTATTAAATCATTTGATTTATTAAACCTCTTTAGATCTTGAGATAATTCCAATCATTTTCTCTTTTACTTAGGAAAACCTCTCTAAATCATTCACTAAATCTTAATCAAAGATTTCTTATATTTAAGTTAGAATTTTTAACTTAGGAAAAATATTCTCAAATCATTCATTAAATCTTAATCAAAGATTTCTTTCTTAACTTCAAATCATATTCTTGCAAATTGAGGATTTTCATAACAGAGCACTACTGCCACCTTAGATATGGTAATTTCACCTCCAGGGACTAGTGGCAAGTAATCCTACATCATGAAGATCTTTGTCTTTAATATGTTTTATTTTGAAAATTAGTTTTAAGGGGTTTTCATATAGGAATCACCCAAATCCAATCCCGGTTCTTCGGACAGGAATCACCCAAATCTGATCCTGGTTCCTTCATACTAATCATTGATAATAAGATGTTAATTATTTAATTAATACTCTAAAATTTGTTTCTTTTTATCTTGGAAAAACTTAAATATGATCTTTATAGAGCATCTGGGCTTTCCTTTCGATCTGTTCCACCCCTCTCCTAAGAAGAGAAAATATAGGCCAAGTAAGTTCAAGGCACTGGTTGCTTCATTCCTAACCTTAGTTAAACACCTTGTTTTATCTTCCCAGATCTCACAGGAGAGACAAATGTACTAGTCGTTTCCGCATACTCTGTTTGTTATTACATTCAATATTCTTCACTTTTTGTTTAAGTGGTATAAATAATTCCTCTTAACCATTTTTTTCAAACTCTTATTAAAACTTCCAAATCATCTTTAAAATGTAGGATCGATTTCACCCTAGAGGGGAATGAATAGGGTGATACTAATAATAATAAAAATTAATGCGGAAGTATATAAAATAATTGCAGCACAGATATAGCAGAATAATAGCAGCACAGATAATAGCAAAATAATAAAAGCATAAATAGAACAACATAGATTTACCCAGCTTCGACAAAACCTTGCCTACGTGCTGCCCCCAAGGTTTCTACTAGAAATTAAGTAGTCAGACGCTTAAACACGTAAACTCGCGACACCCGCTACCAACTAACCTAACTCTACGCTCAAAACCCTACCACAACTCAGCCACTGAGTTACGAATTCTTGAACTACACCACCATAGTTCGTCCCCTAGTCACACGACTAGAATTTACAAATGTTTAAAAGTAAATTACAAATAAAAACTTAAAACAATAAAAACCCTAATTTAAAAATCTAAAGCCCAATATGATATGAAAGAAGCCGGCCCAAAAAGATTTAAGTGATAAAATAGACTGTCCCCTTTTCTTTTTATTTCTCTGGCCGTATCTTCTACTTTGTGACAAATGGTTGCTTCTTCGTTTCTCGTTCATTCCTCTTTAAACAAAAATTAGGGTTTCGAAAATTTGAAGGCGCCGACTTTAATTGTTGATTGAAGGATGAATTATTTACAGTTTGCTTTGACAATCAACTTATCACTTTGATGCGCAAACGGCTGCTTCAATTCGATCGAGTTCGAACTAAAATGGTATGTGATTTATGCTTTTTGCTTTACTGGTTAGCTTCCTTGAACTCGATGCTCTTGAAATGCCGATGATGATTGGGTTAAATAGGGTTCAAGTCCCTTAATCTTCGTTCGTATACATCTGGTTTGAATTCGTCAATTTATATGCTTGGTCGTTCGATTTAACTTGAATGTTGGTGATTAATCTTGACTTGTTCAATTCGTATATTTTGTTGCTTGATTCTCACGGCTTTGAATTCTCTGACTTTTAAAATTGACTTAGGTCATGGTTGACTTCGGCCATTTGAAATGATTTCTGATAATTGAACTTGCTGTATATCATTATTCACTGTCTTTGTTCGAA
The DNA here is from genome assembly GCA_030737815.1 of Allium fistulosum. Lineage (NCBI taxonomy): Eukaryota > Viridiplantae > Streptophyta > Magnoliopsida > Asparagales > Amaryllidaceae > Allium > Allium fistulosum. The sequence goes on along the minus strand of CM060906.1, from coordinate 96,005,749 downwards.
ACTGCTACTTTGATTTGAAACTGCTACCAGATTTCTTTAATAGCTGTAAAACTGGACTTGATAAACTCTGATTGACTTCGTCACTTAAACACCTCAGTCTTTGTTCAAAACTGCTACTAGACTTGGTTCCAATTTTTTTTTGCTGGCTTCGATTATGGTGTTTGAATTTGCTGACTGCACTTTGGTTGATTGACCTGTCCACTTTGTTTCACTGTTGGTCTGTACTTTTATATTCTCTGGAATAGCTTCGGGTTGCTCTGCTTTATCACAATCACTGCTCACTGGACCTGGTTACACGTGCACTGTCTATATATATGTATATATGTGTGTATTTGCATATGTATATATGTATGCTTGTTGCTGTGAGAATTGCTGCTTGGTTGCACTGTCCATTTCCTGGCATCACCCTTTGTACATGTTGAAGTCTGGTTTGCATTTGTGTTCATCATGTATACACATGCATATGGTCTGGTTGTCTCATTGCAATATGTATCCTGCTTTATACATGTCGACATTGCATATATATATATATATATATACCTTGTTGAACTGTTGAGTTGTATGCATGCATATAAGTTTGGTCTACATGTTGCATTGTGGTTTTCTCTGACCATTCGAACTTTCTTGTCACTTCGAGTCTGAGTTGCATATGAGCTCTGGGTTGCATCGAGTCAATTTGCATTTTAACTTTGTTGCACTGTATATTCCATTTGTATTTTGGAACCTGGTGTTTGCATTGAGTCATGTAAGCTTCTGTGGTCTTCACTTCAGTTGATTGCATTACTTGTTCCACATGAGTCATGAGCTTGTGCCTTATCTGGTTCACCTGAACTTTGAACTGATCATTTTGTAGTCTGTTGAAAATTGTGAATTTTCATTGTTTCTTCATGTGTACTCTAGTCTGGTTGGACTGTCTAGCCTCTGTTGTTGCTGGCTTCATGTGCACATCACTTTATACCTAAGTTGAATCTAGCTTATAGCTCGGGTTTGACCTTGTGCTCGTGTCGTGACATTATTTGTATTGCACATAAGTTGAACCTGGCTTTTGGTTGGGTTTGACCCTATGCTCACCTGTCCCTGCAGTTTTGTCAAGTCTATATTGGTGTACACGGCCTTGTGGCATGTACAGTGATACACTGTGCATGTCATAGGTTCTTCGTGTATGATGAATTCAAAATAATGATGACGAACAACCCAAATAACTGAGGCAAATAATATTTTCAAAACACATTTTATTTTGCACTGCAAAAATATTTCTTTTTCAATTTTACTGCGTTAGTGTGTATTTTGCAGATAACTCAGATGCTGGATTCAGGCTGGATCAAAGTCGAAGATAAAATATGAGTGAATGAGTGATATGTGGTGAGGTGCTATTGTAAATGATAATTATATAGTGATGTAATCAAAATTGTATTGTAATTGAAATTGTGTATATATAGTGAGAGCTTAAATTTGTACTATTCAAGATAGTAATACAATATTTGTTTGAATTTAAATTCTATGTTATTTATTTTATTCAAAAAATATTTATTTAATTATGTGAAAAATAAAATAGTACAATAACAAATACATTTAAATTAATATATATATATGTTTATTATCATCAAACAAAAATCATATACTACCATATTCAACATAAATTACTTAATTATTCTTTTAAAATCATTCACAAAAGATTTAGGAAAGAATTGTTAAGTTTAAAACTACATTTCAAAAGTTATTTAAAACTGCTGCGAAAAGCGTTGCGAAAAGTGTTGCAACTAGTGTTTTAAAAGCTATATTCCTCAAAACGACTTTTATATCATTTAGAAATCCATCTTTTCAACTTAAATCTCTTTTAAAAGATTTTTAAAATTTATTTCATATTTTTAAAATATTTTAAAGGGCAAATTCTATTTCAACATAGATAATTACTTAGTAGCCCCCCTAAAATAAATAAAATTTTAAAGACTAAAATACCTTAGAAAGCTGCGTACTTTCTTTCTTCTCAATTCCATTATCTTCTTACGTCAATTTCTTACTGTCTAAACCATCGCTTCTTCAAAACCCTCGTTTCTAAATAAGTGAAGAAAAAAAATCAATTTTTCACTACTAAGTTATTTTTTGGGTTTATAGACTTTTTCAGTTGTAGTTCTGAAGAAAATATGAATTGGGTTTCTAAATCAGTGAAGAAAAAATTTAATTTTCCAATACTAAGTTATTTTTGGGTTCACAGACTTAAGTAAGAAAAAATTCAATTTTTCACTACTAAGTTTCTAAATCAGCGAAGAAAAAATTCTAACCCTAGTTTCTAAATCGGTGAAGAAAAAATTTAATTTTTCACGTTTTGCATGATGGGAAGGGTAGTTCTGGAAATGGTAGGGGGCTATTAAGTTTTTTTTGGGTTTACAGACTTTTTTAATTTTTGGGGGGCTACTAAGTAAATACTCAGGTTGAAATAGAATTTTCCATTTAAAAATATCATTTATAAAGAAATCTTTTTTTTGGATTAACTGCAAAACCACGATGTTTTTAGAAAATTGTTTTGGACATATTTCAAAATCTACTTTATGAAATCTTGATTTTCTTTCTTCGTTGGGAAACTATGGATATAATAGACCAATAAATTATTATCTCAAAGAATTCCGAGCTATATTCCACTTTGTACACTCATTTAACTTTTATGGCGTGAAATCGCGAACTACCGTTACGCGACGCACCTAGTTTTGACTTATTTTTCAATTTCATTTCAAACTTCTTGGAAACACTTTTAAATGTTTATAAAAATTTCTAAATCATTTTACTTATTATAAACAATATTTTTATATTTCAAACTCATATTCCATTTCATTTCATTTTATAATATTATAATATCATTTTTAACCTTTTTAGATTATTAAAAATCATTAAGAGGCTAAATAATTTTCATGCACATATTTGTATGGATTTAATTCTCATTTAATTAACTATGGTTAATTACTAATCATTTCTCTTATCATTATCAAACCAAGTTATCAACCATATAAACAATCACATAATCAACCAATTTACAATTACGTTATCAAACATTTAATCATCCAATATATTTAAACTTTCAAATCATTATACTTGAAATAATTTATGGATTAATTAGTAAATACGAGTACTCGCCTTTAACTTAACCAATTCTTCCTACCAACATTCATACGCAACAACGCTTCACTAAATCATTTTAACTTCACCAAACCATCACTTAAACTCTTCTACCATGCTTAAAAGTGCTCGGCCACTGCCTCCCAATATCCATATGGTTCGACCACAATAGGTTCTCCACCATCCTCCATTATTCTTTAACTTTTTAGATTCTAAATCATGTTTTGGTGATATGCTAAGATCTTTGGCAAAGTTTGGTGGAGTTTTGACTTTGTTTGATATGGTTTTGAAAAAGTTAGTAAGGAAATGAAAGAGAAGAAGCCATTAAAGCTCTAAGGAAGAAGAGGAAGAGAAGAGTATGGTTTGTGTGAGAATGGAGGAGGTATGCATGGCTATTTATGGAAAAAAGTTAGGAATGAAATATTATTATGTAAAATGATCAAAATACCCTTGCTAACATTTTAAGAAAAGTAACACTTAACATCAAATGTCACTTCACAACTTTATGTCCATTTCACTTAAGAAGTAAGTAAGGAATATAATAATTCTGTTTTGCTTGATTTGATTTTTGCTTTGAAATAACATGTTTGTCTTTATTAGTTTACTTTTGTTAATTATATTCTAGAATTTCCTAAGTATGTTTAGTAAAAGTAAACTTGATTAGTGAATTAATTAATACTTATAGTATTTTAATATACGATCAAATATAAGAAAATAAAGGTGCGATAATGTTACGACAACTTTTAATCGACAAAACGTTGATTTTCAACAAAATGTTTTACGACAACTTTGTATATTGCTATTTAAAAATATAAACACTCATAAATTAACTAAAATAATTTATTTAACCATTGAGACTTACTTTTCTGAAATCAGCATTTTATCACTTTTGTCGATAAAGGCAAAAGTTACTATTTTTGTATATACTCATCTTTTCAAATCCTATCTAATATTGTTTCAATCATATAACCTTACATATTTTATATTTAAAATCATCTTAAATATCATTTTTAAGAGTGGTCAAATTATGGATCATTACAGGATGTTACAACTTGGTATCTGAGCATAGGTTTATGAAAAAGTTCAAACTAAAATGATTTTTGAAAACATAATTCTAAGGAATTAGAGGTAAGATTAGGGTATGGGATAACACTATAGTCACGTACTTATATTTGCTATATATAAGTATACGCTATATCTCTATTCTTCTATCTCACTTAGGGTGTTCTTCTGTATCTCACAAGGCTTGAATATAGATATGAATGCTAGAAGTGAAAGAGTGAATCTTGGAAGAAGCACCACCACAAATGGAAATGCCAGACCGAATACTAGAAGGAACCAAGGTCAGGCACAAGCGGGGAATGTTGGTTCCCGAGTCCCACAAGTGGATATAGGGGCTATGTATCAGTTTTTTATGAACATGATGCAAGCTGGAATTTTGCTGGAGTGGTTAGAGGAATGCTGGAGTAGGAGTTCAGAAAGCTCCGGTAGTCAACAATTATGCTATCTTGAGTGGAGACTATGTTAGTCTTGGAGGGAAGCCATTTATTGGAACTGAGAATGCTATTGAGGTGGAGAGCTGGTTGTTGCATTGTGAGCACATCTTTGCAGAATTGGGGCTCAATAATGACCAGAAGAGAAAGCTTGCTTCGAGACAACTTCAAGGAACAACATTATTTTGGTGGAATAGTGTGGCGGTTGGAGTGAATGAAGAGACGATGACATGGGCTGAATTTAAGAGGAGGTTCCAAGAGAGGTTCATGTTTGTGATGGCGTAGTCTGCTTTGCTCAGGAAGTTTGCTGAGTTGGAGCCGTGTTGGAATATTCTAGAAGATTTGAGGAGTTGGCTTGGTATGGGTATGCTACTGTAGATTCCGTGATGAAGAGGAATGAGAAGTTTATATGGGGGTTGAAGCCTGAGTTGGCAAGGGCTCCATTACCTCATATCAGTGATCCTTGGAATGTTGTGGTGGAAATGGCTTTAAGACATGAGGAGATGCTTGCTTCTCTGGAGAAGAATAAGGAAAAGGAAGTCCAGGTAGGACAGAGTCAGAAAAGGAAGTTCTTTTAATAAAAAGGGAGCTCAGAATGGTGGAGCCACAAAGAAGGGAAAGTTAGACGTTATCTGCTCTAAGTGCGATAAGAAAGGGCATTTTGCTAATGAATGTCGTACTAGAAAGGCGAAGGAAGTGGTCGGGAAGAAGAATATCAGATGCTTCAACTGCGATCAGATTGATCATTATAAGAATTAATGCAAAGAGCCTGCTAAGGATGGAAAGGGAAAAGTATTTGCATTGGAGCCAGCTACTTCAAGTCCAACGGTAGAGGAAAAAGGGAAAGCAGCGTTGGGGGGTACGCTTCAGATTCATGGTATGTCTATTAGCATTCTGTTTCATACTAATGCATTGCATTCTTTTGTATCTCGTTGTTTGGTAGATAAGCTTAACCTAGAACCCTTATACTTAGTTGCTTCCTTAAGGGTTCGGGAGTATCGTTGTTAGGTCATACCTTTGTTTGCAGTTTGCATGTGTTTGACTTTGTAGGGTTCGGGAGTATCTTGGGTATGGACTGATTAAGTAAGTATGATGCTAGGATATTTTGCCATGATAGGAAAATATCACTTAGACACCCTGGCTGTAGTGATCGGATTGTTTCTACCGTAGAAAGCCCAAGTTGTGAGGTGAATTCTTTGTTGGGTGTTGTGGAGGTAGAAGATGAGTTGAGTCAAGTTTTTGTGGTTAGCGAATTCACGGATGTCTTCAAGCCGGTAGTAGGATTGCCATAGAAACGAGCCATTGAGTTTCAGATAGATTTGGTGCCTGGAGCAAAACCAGTGAGTAGGCCGCCAAGCAGGATGACACCAACAGAGCCGAGAGAGCTGAAGGTACGGTTGGTGGATTTGGAAGGCAAGAATTTTATCAGACCTAGTAGTTCACCTTGAGGAGAAGTCGTAGTATTTGCTAAGAAGCCGGACAGATCGTTGAGGTTGTGTATCGATTATCATAAGTTGAATGAGAAGACGATAAAGAATCGATATCTGTTGCCTAGAATTGACGATTTGTTCGATCAGTTGAGTGGAGCCAAGGTATTTTCTCAATTTGATTTAGCACCAGGTTTCCATCAGCTTAGAGTTGCAGAGGATAGTATTTCTTTAAAGGCATTTAGAACTAGATATGGATCATATGAATGGTTAGTGATGTCGTTCGGACTAAATAATGCGCCAGCATTCTTTATGGATTTGATGAAGCGAATCTTCCGAGAGCACTTCAACGGGTTCGTGTTGGTTTTCATAGATGATATTTTGATGTACTCTAATGATGAAAGGGAGCATGAAGTTCATCTTAGAATTGTGCTTGAGATGCTGAGGCAGATTCAGTTGAAGGCGATGTTTTCGAAGTGTCATTTCTAGAAGAAGGAAGTGAAGTTTCTTGGTTATGTAGTCTGAGAGAAAGGGTTGTCTATAGATCCGACTAAGATTGAAGCGATGAATAATTGGAAGAGACCCAAGACAGTGACTGATAAAGAGTTTTCTTGGATTGGCTGGATATTATCGGAGGTTCATAAAGAATTTTTCCCGGATAGCAGCACCGATGATCAAGCTAACGCGAAAGGATGTGAAGTTTTTATGGACCGATAAGTGCGAGGAAGCATTCCAGAGCTTGAAACACTTATTGACCCATGCACCGATGTTGGTTGTTCCAGAAGGGAATAAGGATTTGGTAGTTCATACAGATGCATGTGGAACTAGATTAGGAGCCGTGTTAATGTAGAGGGGTAAAGTGATTGCCTATGTTTCTCGACAACTTAGACCGCATGAGGTTAGATATCCAACGCAGGATTTGGAGTTAGCCGCGGTGATATTTGCGTTAAAGGTATGGAGACATTACCTTTTGGGAGAGAGGTTTGAGTTATATACGGATCATAAGTCGTTGAAGTACTTGTTCTCTCATAAGGAGCTGAATATGAGAGAGCAGAGATGGTTAGAGTTTATTGCTGCTTTTGACTTTGGAATTGAGTACACATCAGAAAAAGGTAATAAGGTTGCAAATGCGCTTAGCAAAAAGCATCAAAATGCAGTGTTGGCAATGATAACAGAGTGGAAAGATTTGGAAGCATTGTCGACTTGTAGAGTTCAGTGGAGATCTGAGGCCGGATCTAGTGAAGGAACTGCTATGTTACCTTGTTTAGAAGTTCGACCCGTAATGATCAAAAAGATTGCTTCTAAATTGGAGGAGGATCTAGTGTTGGCTAAATGGATCAGGAAGTTAAGGGATGGAACCGAGAGCGATGACTTGAAGGATTTCAGTCTTGACCAGAATGGGTAGTTGAGTATGAAAAGGAGGTTGTGTGTTCTGAATGTGGGAGACATAAGGAAGGAAGTTTTGGAGGAATGCCATTGTTCGAAGTTCACTATTCATCCAGGAGAAACTAAGATGTATCAGGACATGAAGAGGAGTTTCTTCTGGGAAGGTATGAAAAGGGATGTAGGCTTATGGGTGAGTAGTGTCTGAATTGCCAACTGGTAAAAGTCGAACATCAGAAGCCAAGTGGGTTGCTTCAGCCATTAGATATTCCGGCATGGAAATGGGATTATATTTTTATGGATTTTATGGACGGTTTGCTAAGATCTAATAGAGGAAATGAAAGTATATGGGTCAAAGTGGATAGATTGACCAAGAGGGCCTATTTCATTCCAGTTTAGTCAACTAGGATGACACCTGTTTTGGCTAAGTTATTTATAAAGAATGTAGTTAGACTTCATGGAATTCCTAGTAGTATAGTAAGTGATAGAGATTCCTTATTCACTAGCAAGTTATGGAAGAGTCTACAGGAGATTTTAGGAACCAAGCTCAAGATGATTATCGCTTACCATCTGCAGACCGATGGGCAAACAGAAAGAGTTAACAAAGTCTTGGAGGATTTGTTAAGAGCTTGTGTGTTAGATTTTAGGGAATCATGGAAAGACCATCTACATTTAGTCGAGTTTTCGTATAATAATAGTTATCAGACTAGTTAGGGATGGCACCGTTGGAAGCTTTGTATGGAAGGCCATGCAAATCTCCAGTTTTTTTGTTAGAGACTGGGGATAGGTTGGTTCCAGGTCCATATTTGGTTAGAGAAGCTGCAGAGAAGATTGAGTTAATTCAGGCTAGGATGAAGGAGGCTCAATCTAGGCAGAAGAGTTATGCAGATAGAAGAAGGAAAGACTTAGAGTTCTCAGTTGGAGATCATGAGTTTATTAAGATGTCACCGATGAAGGGCGTGATTAGATTCGGGAAATTAGGAAAGTTGGCACCGAGATTCATAGGACCGTCTCCTATTGTAGAGAGGATCGGGAAACTCGTATAGAGTAGAGTTACCAAATAGTTTGGCAGGAGTCCATGATGTTTCTCATCTAAGGAAGTGTGTTAGAGACTCGGAGACTACTATAGCACCGACTGTGTTAGAGATTTAGTAGTAGGGCTAGACTTGACTATAGTTAGAAAGCCGATTCGTATAGTTGCAAGAGATGAGAAAAGGCTAAGGAACAAGACAGTCAGATTAGTTAAAGTCCATTGTAGTGAAGATGAGAGAGACTGTACTTGGGAGACTGAGAGCAGGATTAGAGATGCTTATCCTGATTTGTTTGATGGTATGTTTTACCTTTATGATTGATTTGTTGTGTACCTTATCGTAATTTCGAGGACGAAATTCTTCAAGGAGGGGAGTCTGTAATGACCTTAATTTTTAGTAATGTTATTTAGGATATTTAACTAGCTAAATTAAATAAAATAACATGATGATTAGGGGATTAAGATTTATGATTAATAGGGGTAGCCGTGCCATGTTAATGAATAAATTAAAATGAGCTAACATGAATTAAGATAGATAAGGGTAATAGGTGAGGGCAAAATTGGAAAAAGGATATTCTTATACCCTAAACCCTTAGCCGTGCTCACACACACATTCATTTGCAAAAATAAAAGTATAGAGGTCGGCCACCATTAAGCAAGAAGAAGATAAAGAAAGCAAAGGAAAGTAGATTAATCAACTTAATCAATCCAAATCTCAAACTCCTTAATCTCAAAGCTAAGGTGAATAATGACTACATCTCATTTTTCTAATTGTATTTTGTTTTAAATGGATTTGAAGTATTTGCAGGTTATGCCATGTTTTTGAATGATTAAATGTTTATATATGCTTATTGATGATTTATGCTTATTCATATAGATTTTCTGATATGTTTTAATGTGAAAACCCCATTAAATGACATCTAAATGCCTTGCGATTTAAGATTTAGATCGAAAATGATATTTTAGAGTAGGGTTTCAATTTTCATAATTATCTGAATTAATATGGATTTTATATTAATTTTCTAGTGAAGAAAATGGTTATTTGGGTTTAAAATTATTTATGTCTAAATAATATATGTTTTGGGTCTGAAATTGATATATGTTGAAAAACATATCGAAAATGATTTTCTGGAATTTTTGTAGACTTTTCCTAAGTGTTTTAATAAATATATAAAATTATTTAAGGTATGGGACTTAAATGTTTTATATATATATAAAAGGAGATGGGGTATTTTGTAAATTATTTAAATTAATTGCTTCTGAAATTTTAGCAGCACTTTTAGAAAAGAAAATTAGCAACTAATAATATTTTGACAAACAAGGCAGGTTAGTTGAAAAGTAATTCTTTTTAAAGTTAAAAACATATTTTACATGCTTTTGGCATATTTCACCTCTTTCGGCACAGGGGTTTCGATTAAGAGCTTCCACCTCCATTGCCATTGAAACCAATACACATAGTATCAATAACGTGGTACATAGTGAATTGGACAAAGGCGGAAGGAATTGGGTCGAGACCATAGGTTCTGATGGGGTCGAAGCATGACTTTGTATTAAATTGAAAACGCGCCTGCTTTGCTTTCGAAGGATATGCTTTCGACTTGATTGGCTTTCGGCTGAGTCAAATGTTTTAAATGAAAGGTTTCGAATGGGTTGCGCCTTTTGTTTTAAGTAAATGCTTTCTGTAACGATTCTTTTCGTCGCTCGAAAATCGACATTAATACGTCCACTGTATCAACTGCCTAGCAATCGAATGTCGGAAAACCAAATTGTTATGGAGAAAAAGAAGACGTAGAAGAAGACAGAGGAAAAAGAAAGAAGAAACAACAAAAAAACACAAAACAATATCAGAATCTCACATATCGCAGCGGAACAACATATAATAGATAAATGAATAATCTTTAAAACAAAGAACTATATCATTTTATACATTACATCATCATCAGAGTTTACAACAACAATACATCAATGGACAGTTATATAAACTTGTCCTCATACAGAATACACAGCGGAAAAATAATATCATATATAAGTGATACGTCTCGTCATCCAACTCGCCAATGAGCTCCACAACATCTCCTGAATCCAGAATGACCTGATAACCTGACTCTAAACTGCCCGTGTGAAAATTGATGGGCACCCAGAGTTTAGGAAGGAAACAATAAACTCCAGGTCAGTCATGGTGACTGGTGTGAGAACTAAAATAGTTTATCTTTAAAACATCAACAACAAAGGAAGTAAAAGATATTCGCAATGCTTTTGGAAAATGAAACTACCATAAGACCTCCCGCCACACACACACAATGCAAACGCAGAATTGGAGGAGATTTCTTCTTATGATAGTCAAACATGCTTACTACGCAAAATCATTTGATTTGATATTATTATTAGTGCATAGTGCAGAAAACATTTTCGAAAGTATAATATTAATCTTAGCCAGCATAGGCATTCCGCACTTATGCCTACTATAGCTACTATGTTCAATAGCAAGTAATACAACTAAAACCGTACAAGGCTCGTATTGTTTCTTTGGATTTTCCAACAAATGGTCAGGCTAAGGAACTTCCTATGCCACGAAGGAACACCTCGGGCTTGACGCTCCGAGAGACAATCGATAGGTCATCCTATCATTTTCACAAATACCCGGTCTTCAATACGATCCATATCGTCGTATCACTAATTCGGAATGGGTTATATGACACAAAGGCCTTTTCTCGGCTAACCCGAATAATGAGCACAGTATTTAAAACATACGGATATAGGGATTTCAATTAAGTCACAACTTATTACCCAAATCCTTTCCTTCAAATGGTTTAAACAAATTACCATTTTAAATCTTTAAATAAAAAGATTTACTTCACAAAGTTTACCCAGTTTCACAAAGATTCATTCACAGATTTCCAAATCAATTCCATTTAAATTGGATTAACCCATTAAATCTTTAAATTAAGATTTAATTTATAGTTTTCAAAACTATTCACAATTCAAGTCCTTTATAACATAGAAGATACACCTTTTAAAATCTTCTTTGATTTCAAAATAAAGTTTAAACATCTTCACAAAGGTTAATTCATAGTTTTTCCAAACTATTTACAATTTCATTTCAACTTGAATTGTTTCAATACAAATTGGAAATATTTCATTTCAATACAAATTGGAAATCTTTTCACTTTATGAAAGCTATTTTTATTTGAAAACAGATAGTTTTCGTTTTTGGGAAAAACTGGTTACAATTACACAGTTTAAAGCCTTTCAAGTATAAAACTTGAATTTAAATTTAAATTTCCAAAACCAGATTTTAAATGGTTAAAAACCCATATAAACACCTTTTATAATTTATACAATCTTTTAAACCAAAATTCCCAATTCATCGAATTCAATTTCAAAATTATTGATTTCAAACTTAAATCAAATGATTTAAATTCCAATTCTATTAAGTTATTTAAAATAACTTTTTATTTCTGAAACCCATTTCAAAAACTTTCAATTCCAGTTCCAAAACCATTTTAGATTCAAAAACTCAATTTTTCCAAAATTGATAAAAATCTGTGACTTAACCGATTTCCACGTGAAATCCACATTTGTGTGTGTATTGTGTAGTCCAAGGGTTTAACACAATAGTCCAACAACATTCAATCATCACAGATCAAATATAACAATATAATTGATAAGCGATATAAACTATAACGCTTATCTTCATTCACAGATCACAGATATATATATATCATAGATGAATAGATCACAAATCACACACAAATCAAATATATTATAAAGCATCACACATCAAAGATGTCAAACAATTCAACATCCAATATAATCCAAACATCCATAGATAGGATAAATTTAATTATCTGATTAATTTAAATCAATATAAATTTCTAAACATTTCCAAAATTATTTCCTTTTAAAATAAATTCCTTTAGCTCTTCAAATCTATTTAAAAATACAAAATCCATTTATTAAGCTCTTTTTCCCAAATTTGAAATTTAATTCAATATAGTTCAAAAATAGAACTTTTATCTTATAAAACTCCTTTTAAAATTTATCCAATTATCAAAAATAAATTTTCGATAAATTTCCAACTTAAATTTCAAAAATCCAATTTCTATTCATTTTCGGTATCCAACGATACCCAAAAATATATCCGGCTAAATTATAGCCTTCAACAACATTCAATTCACAAATATAATCACACAGCGATTATAAATAAATCAACACACAACATTGAAATAAATTCAAATGTTTGAGGAATCCAGTTGGATCCCTCCAACCTGTTTCCCTGCATCCACAGATGTTAGCACAATACCAATTTCACGTCAATGTGAAATTATCGCGGTATATGGGATTTATAAATATTATCTGCTATTATGCGGCGCAATAGGGTCTCATCCGCTATACAATGCGGGAAATCAACAACTCCAATATATACATATTCCAATATATATATATATATTGCTATATACATATATAATACCAATTCCACTTCAATGTGAAATTATCGCGGTATATGTTTTTAATAAATAACCTCCGCTTAATATTCGGCGTATAGGGTCTATTTAACACAATAAATAGCAATAATCATTCAATCATCACAATCAACACTATCAACAATTTTAAATCTCAACTATTTAAAATTTAAATCGAAACAAAACATTCGATTGAGTGAGAAGTTCTCACCTTGAGTTTTCAACGAGCGTTCAAATTTAAATTAAATCGAATGGCGTTCGATCTAACCTAAATTTTTACTTGCTCAGAATAATCCCAGAATTGCTCCACTGCGTAGTACGCGTCTCTGCGATTCTGGCTCTACCAAATTCATTGAATTCTGATAATATATGACGAAGTTATGATAATTTAAACTTTATACAAATTTAAATATAAATTAATTTACAAATCTCTTTTTACAAAACCCTACTCGAGACATCTGCCATTCGTTATTTCTGAGATGCAATCGTGGCCATGCGTTTCTTTCTTCCTCATCGCGATAACACCCAGGTAGATGCATACGTAACTAACCCACCGGCCGCCCCCTAACCCTAATTGAAGCGACCAAACTACTCGACTTGAAGTCGATCGGAGACTCCCACCACGAGCGCCCACGCGAGAGGTACCCACGGCCAGAACGATGGCCAGCTCGACCATCTATTGACCTAGATAAATGCATGCGAACGGTCGGTCTTCTCGAGCCAAATTTGAACGATTGCGGCGACGATAGGCGATCGTAGCCGTTGGATACATCGAGCTCATAAAGCTCTACAACAATGTAGTTGATGGCTTTTCGTGGATGTGCGTGGATTTGGAGAAAATCAAGGAAGAATGGGAGGATTTTCTGGCCATCGAAAAGATAATGGCGGCCGTAACCCTAGTTGCTCAGGGTTTGAATGCAAATGAGAAATTCCAGGGGCTTTTATAGAAAATATCGAAACACTATTCATCTCAAATTTTTCGAACTCGAAATCGAGCGTGCCGGCTGGCGTTTCTAAGGTTTACCCCGCGTTTTGAACATAATGGAATAGGTTTCAGAAGCTAATTCGGTCGTATGTGAGAGTTACAAAAATAAATGAAAATTTTTAAATCAAATCGATTTAAACCGATTTCGATGCATTTTGGCTTGCCCCGGACAAATGGCAACTCCGATTGACACGAAATTTGAAATCTTACAATAATTTCACATTACAGATCTGATGAAACTGGTTTCGTCGAAATCCGAGACTGTTGGAAAAATGGTCATTTTCACTAGTCAATTAAATATTAAAATATTCAATTTTCACAAATTCTTTAAATTCAATTTTAAAAATTCACAAACATCATTATAACTCCAATATGATTTAATATAACTTTATAAATCATTTTCAGACACATTTAATTTAGATTTCAATTATTTCTGAAATTTCAAATATTAATCGATTTAATTAAACAATTAAATCACTATATTCGAATTTAAATTAATTCGACTTCCAAATCTTACTTATTAATATTTAAAATCAATTAAATATTCGAATTTCAAATGACAGAAATTCTGGGTCGTTACAAACTTCACCCCTTAAAAGAATTTCGTCCTCGAAATTGCAAAGTAAGAAAAAATATCCAAAATTCATTAACTTTTCGAAAATCCACTTAGTGAAAATTTTATATTCACCTTTTTCCAATACCTTTAACTTCAACCAAGATAATGGTTTCCATTTTCTAGTTCAATTCCTACGTTTTATTTCAATTTGGAAATTGACTTTCCATTAACAAAAATTTTCCAAATTTTCAAAAAATTTCTAACGCCTTAAATTTTCCGAAAAATTCGCCAGCGTCTCCTTTGCGTGGTTCGATCGTAGTAGGATCACAATAGACATAAATATATATATACATCGACCCACCTGGTCGGAAAAGCAGAAAAACAGTTCATATTTCCTATTTTTATTGCGTAGGCGTACCTTTTTAGCATTTTTAAGCAAAGCAGTTATTTATTAAGCATTTTAGCGCAACCAAACCAACCAAACGGCAGCCGCGGTACCTGTACTTACTCAATTTAAACATGTAAGTGACATATATATAAATTTTTTAACATTTTACTCTTTTAAACAACTACAACACTTGCATATCAAAAGAAATGCATACTAACAAGGTTTATAAGCAACTTATAAAATTTCAATATTACTTGTAATTGTTTACAACTAATTTATATGCAATGACATCCAATTATTCATTTTTAATTAGTTTACATTTCACTAATTTAAATTCAAGTTGGTTCACTTTCAAATCAAATCCAACTTCTATTTAATTTTACTTTACTTTCAAATTTGGATTCAATTACATAGCTTTCAAGTTCACTAATTCAATTTCATTAACACTTAATGAATTATACTATAACAATCAACCAACTATCAAATAACAACCAATGTATATTCAACACAACCAAATTTATTAATTTACATTCAATTTAGTTTAACACTTTTAATTCCAATTGGTTCAATATTAAATTGGTTTCCATTCAATTATTCAACTTCCATTCAATTATTCAACTTCTAATTTATTAGCTTTTAATGAATTACTACTTACATCCATTATTCCATATCAATTTATTCACATTCGATTGATTAACATTCAATCCATTTATTAATTCAATTGCTAATTCATTTTACAAATAAAGTTGAATCTCATTTATATAACTCAAGTTCACATCCATTTAATAAATTCACTTTATTAATTTACTTCGATATCAAAATCAACTTCATTTAACATCACTTAAGTTATATTCCATTTCAAACATCATTTGTTTAAATTTCTTAAATTTCCACTTATAAATCTAATTCAGGTTCCAATTCTAAAGTAAATTCTATTTAACTTTTACCAAAGTCAAATTTCATCAATTATTCAAATTCACATCTCATTTTGCTTAACAAAATTATTTAACCATTTCTTTTACAATTGGTTTCACTTACATTCACTCATTTTATAAGTTACACGACTTATTTATTTAAACTTCCAAATCTGATTTAATTTATTTAACTTCCTTTAGTTAAATTCACATCATATATTTACTATGCTAACTCAAATTCATTTCAACTTTACCAAAGTTAAATTTATTATCTCATATTATAAGTTCAAAACTCATTTCACTTATATTCATCAGCTACGACTTGGATTTTAATTTAAAATTTGTTTATCACAACAAAACATCAATTTTTTTTTAATTTATTATGGTAGCAAATCCATCACACAGAAACTCGAAAATGATACTGATGATGCTGCAGTCATCACCCTTATTATTTCCCAGCAATAGTGAATTCAGTGCTTAAATTCTTTTCAAAAATTTTCCTTTTATTTATAAATCACATTTAAAAATCTTTTTCTCATATAATTTCACTATTCTACTTTACTTATACAACATTATTTCACAATTGTAAATCATTTCAATTATAATTCCATTTTTATACAATTGTTGCTTTTATATATGTTTGCGCCAAAATTGGTCACAAACCCTGAATGTTGTGAAAGCACCAATGTATGAATATAAATCAACAATATTCACACACAAATCTAAAACCTAAGCAAACAGAGTATCACAATTCAGAAATAATGAACATAAACACGAGATTTATAGTGGTTCGGCGATCTTGCCTACGTCCACTCTGAAGTTGATGATTTTATTGATGTTCACTTGATGATTACAATTTCTTCTGATGTAATACAACTGATTTTAAGATTAGAATCTGAATCTAGGGAAGCAGTGGTGATTCTGAGTAAATCTGGCAAAGTTTGGGCACTCTTTAGCTCTTAGAATTGTCCGACCTCTTTTCTGAATGACCAGGGGCTCTATTTATAGGTGTAGGAAGCTGATATTTCGCCTAGATTGAAGGGAGACCAGTTCTAGCACGTGAGGGGGCCCACATGCCCGCTTCTGGAAATCCGGGCCCACTTTGGGATCAATTCGAAGCTATGTTCGAATCGATCAAGAAATTGTCCAATCGAGCTGAAATTTGGCGTGAACATTCTTCAACATGTGCTCAAGCTACTGTGAAAATTTCATAGCATTTGGACTTGTAGATCTCAAGTTATGATCGATTCAATGTTGTGTTCTTCGTCCTATGGATTCGATCGAATCGGTAGGGTCGAATCCATATGTTTGGCCTATGGATTCGAACTAAGGCTTGTTCTATGGATTCGAACTAAGGCCCGTTCTATGGATTCGAACTAAGGCCCGTTCTATGGATTCGAACTGAGGCTCGTTCTATGGATTCGAACTGAGGCTCGTTCTATGGATTCGAACTAAGGCTCGGCCTATGGATTTGAACTGAGGCTCGGCCTATGGATTCGAACTGAGGCTCGGCCTATGGATTCGAACTAAGGCTCGGCCTATGGATTCGAAGCAAGGCCATAGGATGGATTCATAGGATGGATTCGAAGTAAGGTCATAGGATGGATTCATAGGATGGATTCGAAGTAAGGTCATAGGATGGATTCATAGGATGGATTCGAAGTAAGGTCATTTTCTCTATCTTGAATCGATTATATCTTGAGCATACGAACTCGGATTGACTTGAAACTTGGAACGTTGGTTTGCATGGCTTCACTTGTCATGTCTTATCAATTACAGCCCGATCTGGACTCAGACAAAAATCATTGATATCCAGGGTGAAACAGTGTATAACGAACTTTCACGACGAACTGTCTTTAGTTTTCCAGTCAACTTGTTGGTGTCACGGCCTTGCCAAAAGGCGGGATAACATTTGCCTCCCAAAACATGCCTTGCGATAGGAAGGTGTGTTTTGTAATGCCATAAGCTGGATGTTCATATCCCGTTGATGACCTGTAAAGAAATTGATAGGTTTAATCTGGCCATGAATGACGATCGTTCACGACCGTATGTCATTTGAGGTAATATGGGACCGTTCGAGGTTGGATGCTGTTCGCGGCAAGTAAAGAAATGGGACCGTTCACGGTCGGATGTCGTTCTAGACGAATTGTGACTGTTCGAAGTCGGATGTCGTTCTAGACGGATTGTGACTGTTCAAAGTCGGATGTCGTTCTAGACGGATCGTGATCGTTTGCGATCGAGTGTCATACGAGGGAAAATTCGATCGTTCGCGATCGGGTGCCGTACGAGGCAATATGTGGTCATTCACGATCGAATGTTATATTAGATGAAGTGTGACCGTTCGCGGTCGGGTGCCGTTCGAGGCTAATGGTGACCGTTCGAGGTCGGGTACCGTTCGAGGCTAATGGTGACCGTTCGAGGTCGGGTGCCGTTCAAGGCTAATGGTGACCGTTCGAGGTCGGGTGCCGTTCGTGGCTAATGGTGACCGTTCGAGGTCGGGTGCCGTTCGAGGCTAATGGTGACCGTTCGAGGTCGGGTGCCGTTCGAGGCTAATGGTGACCGTTCGAGGTCGGGTGCCGTTCGAGGCTAATGGTGACCGTTCGAGGTCGGGTTAGTGTGCCTGAGGGGGACTAAGTATTATCGATGTCAGGTTCACGTTCGGGTGAATTTCTGAATCAACGATTGTGGCGGTTCGTCGCCGTACAAGGTGTGCTTGTGGACCGTTCGCGATCCAAAGCACACGCTAGTAACTTCTTCTTCAGAATTACAAATACCAAATTAACGTTCACATGAATGCCATAACAGAAATATCCAAACAAACAAAGTCTAAGTGTTCAAATCAACATGAAACGAAAGCAAAGCAAGGATGTCGAAGTGTAAATTCCCACTACGAGACGGTCAATAATTATTCAAAGCATGCCTGTGGATCGTTCGCGATCTCATACATGTGTAAATGGTTTGACGTTGTTAGTGAGAAGTTTACGACTCGTTCATCGTTATTCAAATCAATTGATAACCAAACGATGTCCTGGTTCAGGATCACCCCTAACTGATGTAGACGGTGGTCGCTCTGGTTCCACCGTTGGAGCTCGCCTCCTCACATACTGAAGTAACCTACCGTTCCTGATATGCCCATCTACCTCATCCTTCAGGTGTCTACAGTCGTTTGTGTTATGTCCATTCAGCTCGTGGAATAAGCAATATTGGTCTGACTTTCTTTCGTCGGTAGTTGGATCCCGTCGCATTGGTCTACGATAGGCAATTTGCTCTCGTGTGTCTCGGTAGATTCGTTCCAAACTCTCATTCAGCTCTGAGTAGGTGGTGAATCGTGGCTCTCTCCGCAGTCGCTTTGGCCCGTCACCACTATCCTCAGCCTTTCGTTTTCTTTTATCCTGGTATGAATCCTTTTCAAAAGGCTTTTTGTCTTTAAGTGCATAAACTTTTATTCCCTCTCCTTCTTCTCTTTCAGCATTAGCGTCTTCCAATCGCAAAAACTTTTCTGCCTCGTGATAGAATTCTCCTAGATCCATAGGTGGATCCTTAGTTAATGAATTTTTGAATTCTGTGCCATCAGCTTTTCCGGACACAGCTGCCATCATAACCATGGATGGATCTGGCCGATACACGGATGCTACTGCCGCATTGAACCGCGTCAGGAAATTCCTCAAAGACTCCCCAGCTTTCTGCTTTAGCGTTGCCAAACTCATCACATTCTTGGGCCTTGAAATGTGAACCCTGAATTGCCTCATAAATTTCTCAATCAAATCGGTCCATGTTCTAATGGAGCCGCTCTCTAGCTGTCTGAACCATAAAGCTGCTATGTCTATCAAATACAATGGGAAGCATCGGGCTATGACTTCCTGTGATGCCCCCAGCACTTCCATGTGCCTTATATACCTCGTTAGATGGACCGCAGGGTCCGTCCTCCCATCATACCTTTCTACTGTTGGCAGTTTGAATTCTGGTGGGTTCCTAGCCAGCCTAATCGCAGGAGAAAAGGGACTCCTGTTCACGTCTTCAAGATCTCTGTTTACTAATCCTCCTCTCATGGCTCGCCTGACCATCTCTGCCAATCTATCATTGTCTCCAAGTTGTAGTCCTCGTTCACTACCTTCGATCTGTCCCCCGAGTCCTTGTGAGCTTTCGGGTGTCTGCCCCCCTGGCTAAGCGTTCATCCCTCTATCGCTGCCAGGTTGCTCGGATGTCCTTGTCTCTCTTCCCTGGTTCGGATCAACATGTCCTAAGTGTGTGCCCCCCAGCTCCGGCGCTGCGTTGGATGGTCCTGCTTCGTTCTGGACTCTGGTTGTTCCTTGATTTTGCGCTCCAAGTTGCCCAATCTGTTGAAGCAAGTTCTGTATCATTTCTTCTTGTCTTCTCATCATTGCCTCTATCTCATCCCTGGTGACGAAGGCTGAAGCTTGGTTTGCTCCTGAGGAAGCCTCTTGACTTCCTTCGTGATGACTTCTCTCAGCTCTTTGCCTTCTACTTGGTTGTCGAGTCATTGTCTTTCAAATCTTCAAATCCTGAGTTCAATTCTCGGTGAAAGCACCAAAGTGTTTGCGCCAAAATTGGTCACAAACCCCGAATGTTGTGAAAGCACCAATGTATGAATATAAATCAACAATATTCACACACAAATCTAAAATCTAAGCAAACAGAGTATCACAATTCAGAAATAATGAACATAAACACGAGATTTATAGTGGTTCGGCGATCTTGCCTACGTCCACTCTGAAGTTGATGATTTTATTGATGTTCACTTGATGATTACAATTTCTTCTGATGTAATACAACTGATTTTAAGATTAGAATCTGAATCTAGGGAAGCAGTGGTGATTCTGAGTAAATCTGGCAAAGTTTGGGCACTCTTTAGCTCTTAGAATTGTCCGACCTCTTTTCTGAATGACCAGGGGCTCTATTTATAGGTGTAGGAGGCTGATATTTCGCCTAGATTGAAGGGAGACCAGTTCTAGCACGTGAGGGGGCCCACATGCCCGCTTTCTGGAAATCCGGGCCCACTTTGGGATCAATTCGAAGCTATGTTCGAATCGATCAAGAAATTGTCCAATCGAGCTGAAATTTGGCGTGAACATTCTTCAACATGTGCTCAAGCTACTGTGAAAATTTCATAGCATTTGGACTTGTAGATCTCAAGTTATGATCGATTCAATGTTGTGTTCTTCGTCCTATGGATTCGATCGAATCGGTAGGGTCGAATCCATATGTTTGGCCTATGGATTCGAACTAAGGCTTGTTCTATGGATTCGAACTAAGGCTTGTTCTATGGATTCGAACTAAGGCTCGTTCTATGGATTCGAACTAAGGCCCGTTCTATGGATTCGAACTAAGGCCCGTTCTATGGATTCGAACTGAGGCTCGTTCTATGGATTCGAACTGAGGCTCGTTCTATGGATTCGAACTAAGGCTTGGCCTATGGATTCGAACTGAGGCTCGGCCTATGGATTCGAACTGAGGCTCGGCCTATGGATTCGAACTAAGGCTCGGCCTATGGATTCGAAGCAAGGCCATAGGATGGATTCATAGGATGGATTCGAAGTAAGGTCATAGGATTGATTCATAGGATGGATTCGAAGTAAGGTCATAGGATGGATTCATAGGATGGATTCGAAGTAAGGTCATTTTCTCTATCTTGAATCGATTATATCTTGAGCATACGAACTCGGATTGACTTGAAACTTGGAACGTTGGTTTGCATGGCTTCACTTGTCATGTCTTATCAATTACAGCCCGATCTGGACTCAGACAAAAATCATTGATATCCAGGGTGAAACAGTGTATAACGAACTTTCACGACGAACTGTCTTTAGTTTTCCAGTCAACTTTTTGGTGTCACGGCCTTGCCAAAAGGCGGGATAACATTTGCCTCCCAAAACATGCCTTGCGATAGGAAGGTGTGTTTTGTAATGCCATAAGCTGGATGTTCATATCCCGTTGATGACCTGTAAAGAAATTGATAGGTTTAATCTGGCCATGAATGACGATCGTTCACGACCGTATGTCATTTGAGGTAATATGGGACCGTTCGAGGTTGGATGCTGTTCGCGGCAAGTAAAGAAATGGGACCGTTCACGGTCAGATGTCGTTCTAGACGAATTGTGACCGTTCAGAGTCGGATGTCGTTCTAGACGGATTGTGACTGTTCGAAGTCGGATGTCGTTCTAGACGGATCGTGATCGTTTGCGATCGAGTGTCATACGAGGGAAAATTCGATCGTTCGCGATCGGGTGCCGTACGAGGCAATATGTGGTCATTCACGATCGAATGTTATATTAGATGAAGTGTGACCGTTCGCGGTCGGGTGCCGTTCGAGGCTAATGGTGACCGTTCGAGGTCGGGTACCGTTCGAGGCTAATGGTGACCGTTCGAGGTCGGGTGCCGTTCGAGGCTAATGGTGACCGTTCGAGGTCGGGTGCCGTTCGAGGCTAATGGTGACCGTTTGAGGTCGGGTGCCGTTCGAGGCTAATGGTGACCGTTCGAGGTCGGGTGCCGTTCGAGGCTAATGGTGACCGTTCGAGGTCGGGTGCCGTTCGAGGCTAATGGTGACCGTTCGAGGTCGGGTTAGTGTGCCTGAGGGGGACTTAGTATTATCGATGTCAGGTTCACGTTCGGGTGAATTTCTGAATCAACGATTGTGGCGGTTCGTCGCCGTACAAGGTGTGCTTGTGGACCGTTCGCGATCCAAAGCACACGCTAGTAACTTCTTCTTCAGAATTACAAATACCAAATTAACATTCACATGAATGCCATAACAGAAATATCCAAACAAACAAAGTCTAAGTGTTCAAATCAACATGAAACGAAAGCAAAGCAAGGATGTCGAAGTGTAAATTCCCACTACGAGACGGTCAATAATTATTCAAAGCATGCCTGTGGATCGTTCGCGATCTCATACATGTGTAAATGGTTTGACGTTGTTAGTGAGAAGTTTACGACTCGTTCATCGTTATTCAAATCAATTGATAACCAAACGATGTCCTGGTTCAGGATCACCCCTAACTGATGTAGACGGTGGTCGCTCTGGTTCCACCGTTGGAGCTCGCCTCCTCACATACTGAAGTAACCTACCGTTCCTGATATGCCCATCTACCTCATCCTTCAGGTGTCTACAGTCGTTTGTGTTATGTCCATTCAGCTCGTGGAATAAGCAATATTGGTCTGACTTTCTTTCGTCGGTAGTTGGATCCCGTCGCATTGGTCTACGATAGGCAATTTGCTCTCGTGTGTCTCGGTAGATTCGTTCCAAACTCTCATTCAGCTCTGAGTAGGTGGTGAATCGTGGCTCTCTCCGCAGTCGCTTTGGCCCATCACCACTATCCTCAGCCTTTCGTTTTCTTTTATCCTGGTATGAATCCTTTTCAAAAGGCTTTTTGTCTTTAAGTGCATAAACTTTTATTCCCTCTCCTTCTTCTCTTTCAGCATTAGCGTCTTCCAATCGCAAAAACTTTTCTGCCTCGTGATAGAATTCTCCTAGATCCATAGGTGGATACTTAGTTAATGAATTTTTGAATTCTGTGCCATCAGCTTTTCCGGACACAGCTGCCATCATAACCATGGATGGATCTGGCCGATACACGGATGCTACTGCCGCATTGAACCGCGTCAGGAAATTCCTCAAAGACTCCCCAGCTTTCTGCTTTAGCGTTGCCAAACTCATCACATTCTTGGGCCTTGAAATGTGAACCCTGAATTGCCTCATAAATTTCTCAATCAAATCGGTCCATGTTCCAATGGAGCCGCTCTCTAGCTGTCTGAACCATAAAGCTGCTATGTCTATCAAATACAATGGGAAGCATCGGGCCATGACTTCCTGTGATGCCCCCAGCACTTCCATGTGCCTTATATACCTCGTTAGATGGACCGCAGGGTCCGTCCTCCCATCATACCTTTCTACTGTTGGCAGTTTGAATTCTGGTGGGTTCCTAGCCAGCCTAATCGCAGGAGAAAAGGGACTCCTGTTCACGTCTTCAAGATCTCTGTTTACTAATCCTCCTCTCATGGCTCGCCTGACCATCTCTGCCAATCTATCATTGTCTCCAAGTTGTAGTCCTCGTTCACTACCTTCGATCTGCCCCCCGAGTCCTTGTGAGCTTTCGGGTGTCTACCCCCCTGGCTGAGCGTTCATCCCTCTATCGCTGCCAGGTTGCTCGGATGTCCTTGTCTCTCTTCCCTGGTTCGGATCAACATGTCCTAAGTGTGTGCCCCCCAGCTCCGGCGCTGCGTTGGATGGTCCTGCTTCGTTCTGGACTCTGGTTGTTCCTTGATTTTGCGCTCCTAGTTGCCCAATCTGTTGAAGCAAGTTCTGTATCATTTCTTCTTGTCTTCTCATCATTGCCTCTATCTCATCCCTGGTGACGAAGGCTGAAGCTTGGTTTGCTCCTGAGGAAGCCTCTTGACTTCCTTCGTGATGACTTCTCTCAGCTCTTTGCCTTCTACTTGGTTGTCGAGTCATTGTCTTTCAAATCTTCAAATCCTGAGTTCAATTCTCGGTGAAAGCACCAAAGTGTTTGCGCCAAAATTGGTCACAAACCTCGAATGTTGTGAAAGCACCAATGTATGAATATAAATCAACAATATTCACACACAAATCTAAAATCTAAGCAAACAGAGTATCACAATTCAGAAATAATGAACATAAACACGAGATTTATAGTGGTTCGGCGATCTTGCCTACGTCCACTCTGAAGTTGATGATTTTATTGATGTTCACTTGATGATTACAATTTCTTCTGATGTAATACAACTGATTTTAAGATTAGAATCTGAATCTAGGGAAGCAGTGGTGATTCTGAGTAAATCTGGCAAAGTTTGGGCACTCTTTAGCTCTTAGAATTGTCCGACCTCTTTTCTGAATGACCAGGGGCTCTATTTATAGGTGTAGAAGGCTGATATTTCGCCTAGATTGAAGGGAGACCAGTTCTGGCACGTGAGGGGGCCCACATGCCCGCTTTCTGGAAATCCGGGCCCACTTTGGGATCGATTCGAAGCTATGTTCGAATCGATCAAGAAATTGTCCAATCGAGCTAAAATTTGGCGTGAACATTCTTCAACATGTGCTCAAGCTACTGTGAAAATTTCATAGCATTTGGACTTGTAGATCTCAAGTTATGATCGATTCAATGTTGTGTTCTTCGTCCTATGGATTCGATCGAATCGGTAGGGTCGAATCCATATGTTTGGCCTATGGATTCGAACTAAGGCTTGTTCTATGGATTCGAACTAAGGCTTGTTCTATGGATTCGAACTAAGGCTTGTTCTATGGATTCGAACTAAGGCTCGTTCTATGGATTCGAACTAAGGCCCGTTCTATGGATTCGAACTGAGGCTCGTTCTATGGATTCGAACTGAGGCTCGGCCTATGGATTCGAACTGAGGCTCGGCCTATGGATTCGAACTGAGGCTCGGCCTATGGATTCGAACTAAGGCTCGGCCTATGGATTCGAAGCAAGGCCATAGGATGGATTCATAGGATGGATTCGAAGTAAGGTCATAGGATGGATTCATAGGATGGATTCGAAGTAAGGTCATAGGATGGATTCATAGGATGGATTCGAAGTAAGGTCATTTTCTCTATCTTGAATCGATTATATCTTGAGCATACGAACTCGGATTGACTTGAAACTTGGAACGTTTGTTTTCATGGCTTCACTTGTCATGTCTTATCAATTACAGCCCGATCTGGACTCGGACAAAAATCATTGATATCCAGGGTGAAACAGTGTATAACGAACTTTCACGACGAACTGTCTTTAGTTTTCCAGTTAACTTTTTGGTGTCACGGCCTTGCCAAAAGGCGGGATAACAATATAATTTATTCAAACAACTTTCATTAAGTTATATATATTCACATTTTCAACAACCAAACAATCAATTTATATACACTTAGAAAAATTATTTCCTTTATATATAAAATATAATCGAGGTAAAATTATTTCATTTACCCAATTTAAAATGATACTATGTCGACTTGCCTCGTTTAAGTGTTTAGAAACCCCTATCAATAATATGGCGTCCCACATACCGACCAGAATTCATAAACAGCTCAACGGATAAGCAAACACAATATAAAACAATTTCATATTCACTAACAAATACGCACTTGTATCTATTGTTACACCCACACTCATTCTAGAGTACTACTGACTCTATCTCTAATGAGCAACACCCAATAGAGCCATGGTTATCGCTTAACCATATGCTCTGATACCAAATGTAACGATTCGACTTTTCGTCGCTCGAAAATTGACATTAATACGTCCACTGTATCAACTGTCGAGCAATCGAATGTCGAAAAACCGAATTGTTATGGAGAAAAAGAAGAGATAGAATAAGACAGAAGAAAAAGAAAGAAGAAACAACAGAAAAACACAGAACAATATCAAAATCTCACATATCGCAGCGGAACAACATATAATAGATAAATGAATAATCTTTAAAACAATGAACTACATCATTTTATACATTACATCATCATTGAAGTTTACAACAACAATACATCAATGGACAGTTATATAAACTTGTCCTCATACAGAATACACAGCGGAAAAATAATATCATATACAAGTGATACGTCTCATCATCCAGCTCGCCAATGAGCTCCACAGCATCTCCTGAATCCAGAATGACCTGATAACCTGACTCTAGACAGGGGGAGATTGTGGAATATGCATGTATATGTTTTTTTGTTTGATGATAATAAACATATATACATTCATTTAAACGTATTTGATATTCTATTATTTTATTTTTCACAGATAAAATAAATATTTGCTGAATAAAATAAATAACACAGAATTGGAATTGAAATGAATATTTTATTCAAACAAATATTTATTACAATTTTGATAGTACAATTTCAAGCTCTCACTATAACTATACAATTTCAGTCACAATACAATTACATCACAATTTCATAGTTACATCAGTTCCTCACTACATATCACTCACACTCGTATTTATCTTCAACTTCATTCCAATGTGAATCCAGCATTTGAGAAATCTGCAGAAATATACATTGACACAGTAAAATTGAAAATAAAATGTTTTTGCAGTATAAAACAAAATATGAATTTTGAAAATAATATTTGCCTCAGTTATTTGGGTTGTTCGTCATCATTTATATTTGAATTCATCACACACGAACAATGTGACATGCATAGTGTATCACTGTACATGCCACAAGACCGTGCACACCGATATATGTATATACACTTGATATAGTAACAGGGACAGGTGAGCACAGGTCAAACCCAAAAATCGGATTCAACTCAGGTGCAATATAAATAAGATCACGACTACAAGCACAGGTCAAACCCAAATTATCGGATTCAACTCAAGTGTAATGCACAGTCCAATTATAAAGTCAACATGCTCTCGAAAGACTGCACAATTTAAGAAGGCACCAAACAACAAACAAGTCAAAGGACCAAACTATACAAGAGAATGGAGAAACACAATGACCAGACAAATATGCAAACATATGCACAAATGCACTGCTACAACTAAATGCAAACCAGATTCAAGTTCAAGCTATGCAACTGTAGCTCAAAGCAAAGTGCATCACTAGACCAACAGCAAGTACTCAGCAACAAAGACTATGGCGCCGGCATATGAATAACTAGTTAATCAAGTTTCAAGTCAAAAGTACAAAATGGCCACTCAAGTACAACATCAGCAGCTACACAAATGCAATGCTCAAAGACACTGTACACAAGTCTAATGGAAGCTTCCAAATTCCAAGAAAAGGAACTGCAACATGAATACACAATTCAAAGAACTCGAATGTGTAAGACATGATCAGGTCAGAGACTAGGCAGAAGTGAAAAGTGAAGACTACATGAACTCAATGCAAATGTGCATAAGCAATAATGCACAGCAACTAACAAATTCAAGTTCAATGAACCAAATGTATAAGTGCAATGACAACTGGTCAGACTCAAGTGAAAACAACCAACCAACAAACAGATGAATCAGACCATCAAAACATATGTATAACATGTATAAATGATGACCAGTGATTCAGAAGCTCGAATGAGCAACTGCACCAGATCAATCAACATAACACAACGTCAGAAAACTCAATAGTGAACACAGTACAGAAATGAACCAATACAACAGGTTCAAGTGAGGAGGCATGCAATAGTACATCATACCATAGAGAGCATATGCAAGGGCCAGTCAACATATATGATCAACTGTCTACACAAGTGCACAACAAACTCAGTGATATCAGTGCTCCAAAGACCAGTAAACAACATGCTCGAAGCAGACAACACCAAGTTTAGATGGAACAATGATTCAAGTAAATGCAAATACAATGAAGCAGTGAAGTACAACAAAATAGTCCAGAGTCAATATCACAAATACTACAATTATCTACATCATGACCAAAAAGTAGCATGACAGTGAAACAAGGCATCTACAACATCAAGTGAAGATTACAAGAATGCACAGTAAAGTGATACGTGAATGTATGTACGTGTTAGTAGTGAATCAAGATTGACAAAGAGCAGCACAAAGACTACAACAATGTACCAGTGAAATTGATGAAATCACAAATTCAGTAATGCCGAAGTCAACAGAGAAGATGGCCAGAGACGAAGTTCACAGGAGCCAGAAAATCGAAGTCAACCAGAAAATATTCTGGAAATCATGTTTACAATTTGTCAAAGTCAGAACTAATTTAGGAAAGTTTCTGGGATGACAATCAAAGAAACAATCGAACGATTTAAAATTAGAGTCGTGGTAATCAAGGTAGCAAAAGAACGCAACCAAGTCAAAAAGGATTAAACACCGTGATGACCATGAAATAAATCAAAATCGTGGTAATCTAGTAATTCCCGAATATACGAGCAAGACAAAGTCAGAAACCATCTCGAGCATCAAAACAATATCAAGCGGCAGAGAAAAAAAATTTGACGAATTCAAGCATATTTGTACGAACGAAAAAATAGGGATTAAAACCCTATATAAACAAATCATCATCGGCACATTTAAATCATCGAATTCAAGCAATCAAAACCAGCAAGTAAAAGGAGAAAATCACATACCGAAATCATCAAGTCGAATTCGATCTGAAGCTGGCGAAGCAAGCTACAAGGAGTCAAACGATCGACAGAGCAACAGGCGATTATTCGTTCAATCGATCAGCGTTCAAGCGGCGCCTCAAAGCCCTAATTGCTCACAGAGGAACGAGATCGAGGCCAAAGTCGAAATCAATTTCACAAAAGGAAGACGAGGCCGAAGACGTAGATAATCTCACAAACATGAGCACGAAAGCCCTAATTTTGGAAGCAGAGAGCCGAAGCCCTAAATTCAGAAAGAAGAGAAGCCATCATTTTTTTCACAAAGCATTACAAAGGAACGGGCCGAAAATGATAAAAGAAACAGGGCTGCATTGTTTTTTTTTGAGTGATAATATGTTGGACCGGCATTTCTTTATAATTATTTGGGCTAGGAGAATTTAAATTAGGGTGTTGAGTTATTTTGTTTTTAAATTTAAATTCTGTTTTTATTTTAAAATCAGGGTAAATCACCACCTAGGGTTTAGGTAGTGTCAGATTGTCTAGTTAGGATTAGTTCAGTAAGCAGGGTGTGCGAGTTTGCAAAACTCTATAGGCGGTAGCAGGGTGTGCGAGTCTGTTAGAGTGTTTGTAAGCGGGAGACTGTTTAATTCTAATAGAAATCTGGGAATGTAGCAGTAGGCAGGGGTTGCCGAAGCTATGTAAATTTTGTGTGTGATTTACTTTTCAGCATATTTACTTCTCTGCAGTTTGTTTTTGTGTTTAATTTAGTAAATTCGTAAAAATTTGCTATAACCCTATTCACCCCCCTCTAGGGTTAATCTAGATCCTACACCGTGTGGAAATTGGTGGGCACCCAGAGTTTAGGAAGGAAATAATAAACTCCAGGTTAGTCATGGTGACTGGTGTGAGAACTAAAACAGTTTATCTTTAAAACATCAACAACAAAGGAAGTAAAAGATATTCGCAATGCTTTTGGAAAATGAAACTACCATAAGACCTCTCGCCACACACACAATGCAAACGCAGAATTGGAGGAGATTTCTTCTTATGATAGTCAAACATGCTTACTACGCAAAATCATTTGATTTGATATTATTATTAGTGCATAGTGCAGAAAACATTTTCGAAAGTATAATATTAATCTTAGCCAGCATAGGCATTCCGCACTTATGCCTACTATAGCTACTATGTTCAATAGCAGGTTACCGCCACATTCCATAGCAGGTAATTCAACTAAAACCGTACAAGGCTCGTATTGTTTCTTTGGATTTTCCAACAAATGGTCAGGCTAAGGAACTTCCTATGCCATGAAGGAACGCCTCTGGCTGGACGCTCCGAGAGACAACCTGCTCTCTGCCAAACAAGGCCGGTCACTCCCTTCCCGGGCAACTGAGATATGCCACCCCCGGTCCTTTGGGACCTTTATCCGAGCGCTCGGTAATCAACATCACACATAATAAATAAAGTGTGTCCACATGAGTAAGTATCTGGGCTCCATACCATGATACTACCCTTTTCCAGAAGGAATGGTCTTTCCCTAAGGAAGCTACCCCTGAAACCTTGCCGCATCTTTCCTGTTTCGACCATTTCCGGGTTATGAGGTCTGACGAAGTCTCGTCCACAAAGCTACGCTTTTTCACAAAGCCACGCTTTGATCACAAATGATCAATAAATGATCATCACACAGAAACACTCAGCATGCCACATTACCAAATTAGGAATATATCGCTGATAAATTTCAACTACATAACTTTTGAGCTCGTACGTCTCAGAGAAGGGTGTTAAGCTAAGAGAATAAATTCTCCGCCACCAACAGAAATGTATTTGAAAGAAATCAGCTTTATATCTAAAAATGTAATGTCAGACATGTAACCATACAAGTCTGTTCCGGGTTCGAACAGAACCGAAGGCACTTCAAAAGAAGCCCTTGCAATCCGGGTATCCACAATCCCGATAAAACTTCCCATCACAAAGGAAATCTCTATACCGTAGCTAACGGTGCAGAGACAATCGATAGGTCATTCTATCGTTTTCACAAATACCCGGTCTTCACCACCGGTCTTCAATACGATCCATATCGTCGTATCACTAATTCGGAATGGGTTATATGACACAAAGGTCTTTTCCCGGCTAACCCGAATAGTGAGAACAATATTTAAAACATACGGATATAGGGATTTCAATTAAGTCACAACTTATTACCCAAATCCTTTCCTTCAAATGGTTTAAACAAATTACCATTTTAAATCTTTAAATAAAAAGATTTACTTCACAAAGTTTATCCAGTTTCACAAAGATTCATTCACAGATTTCCAAATCAATTCCATTTAAATTGGATTCACCCATTAAATCTTAAAATTAAGATTTAATTTATAGTTTTCAAAACTATTCACAATTCAAGTCCTTTATAACATAGAAGATACACCTTTTAAAATCTTCTTTGATTTCAAAATAAAGTTTAAACATCTTCACAAAGGTTAATTCATAGTTTTTCCAAACTATTTACAATTTCATTTCAACTTGAATTGTTTCAATACAAATTGGAAATATTTCATTTCAACACAAATTGGAAATCTTTTCACTTTATGAAAGCTATTTTTATTTGAAAACAGATAGTTTTCATTTTTGGGAAAAACTGGTTACAATTACACAGTTTAAAGCCATTCAAGTATAAAACTTGAATTTAAATTTAAATTTCCAAAACCAGATTTTAAATGGTTAAAAACCCATATAAACACCTTTTATAATTTATACAATCTTTTAAACCAAAATTCCCAATTCATCGAATTCAATTTCAAAATTATTGAATTCAAACTTAAATCAAATGATTTAAATTCCAATTCTATTAAGTTATTTAAAATAACTTTTTATTTCTGAAATCCATTTCAAAAACTTTCAATTCCAATTCCAAAACCATTTTAGATTCAAAAACTCAATTTTTCCAAAATTGATAAAAATCTGTGACTTAACCGATTTCCACGTGAAATCCACATTTGTGTGTGTATTGTGTAGTCCAAGGGTTTAACACAATAGTCCAACAACATTCAATCATCACAGATCAAATATAACAATATAATTGATAAGCGGTATAAACTATAACGCTTATCTTCATTCACAGATCACAGATATATATATATATATCAAAGATGAATAGATCACAAATCACACACAAATCAAATATATCATAAAGCATCACACATCAAAGATGTCAAATAATTCATCATCCAATATAATCCAAACATCCATAGATAGGATAAATTTAATTATCTGATTAATTTAAATCAATATAAATTTCTAAACATTTCCAAAATTATTTCCTTTTAAAATTAAATTCCTTTAGCTCTTCAAATCTATTTAAAAATACAAAATCCATTTATTAAGCTCTTATTCCCAAATTTGAAATTTAATTCAATATAGTTCAAAAATAGAACTTTTATCTTATAAAACTCCTTTTAAAATTTATCCAATTATCAAAAATAAATTTTCGATAAATTTCCAACTTAAATTTCAAAAATCCAATTTTTATTCATTTTCGGTATCCAACGATACCCAAAAATATATCCGGCTAAATTATAGCCTTCAACAACATTCAATTCACAAATATAATCACACAGCGATTATAAATAAATTGTTAGCACCAAAATTGGTCACTAACCTCGTAGAAGAAGATTGTGAAGAGATATAAGTGATGAAATCAAATTAAACAGAGAAGACAGTGCTTATCTAAATACAGAAAGTAAGAACACCAAATTTATAGTGGTTCAGCGTAATTGCCTACGTCCACTTTGAGGTTAAACTTTATTGATCTTCTTTATAGTTGATTACAAATACAATTCGTGAATCAAATACTTGAATGAAGTTGTTATGTAGAAAAGATGAGTCTTGAAAATGGCAGAGTCTCCCCGGTGTTTTCTCTCCAAAAAAGGATCCATTTCACTGTGACCCTGCCCCTCTATTTATAGGCAAAGATGGGCTGGACTTCCCAAGTGGGCTGATTGTCGAACGCTCCAGCCCGAGTACAGTGGTCGTCGTATGCCGAGCAAGGTTCGCCGAACGCTCTGCGCCGAACCATCCCTTCTATGCCGAACGGTATGTTGGTGTCGTGGGAAGTGTAGGATGGTTGTCTGTTGAGGCCGAACGCTCTGCGCCGAACCATCCCTTCTATGCCGAACGAGGTGGTTGATGTTTGGGAAGTGTAGGATGTTAGTCAGTTGAAGCCGAACGCTCTTCTTGACGCCGAGTGCCCTTACGCCGAGTACTCCTGTACGCCGAACAGTCTCGTATGCCGAGCAGTCTTGACGCCGAGCACACTTGTCGCCGAGCACTCGTTGGATGTTGGGTGCCTCGCCGAACACTCCTGGCTGTCAAGTGCCTCGCCGAACACCATGGGATGCCGAGTACTCCTGTATGCCGAGCAGCCTTGACGCCGAGTACTCTGGTACGCCGAACAGTCTCGATGCCGGACACTAATGGATGCCGAGTACTATGCCGAGCACACTTGTCGCCGAGCACTCATGGATGTCAGTTGCTTCGCCGAACACTCCTGGATGGCCAGTGCTTCGCCGAACACTCCTTGATGCCAGTCGCTCTCTGATGCCGAGCACTTATTGCCGAGTACTAGTTGCCTGGTCAAATCCCCAGGAAACACTTGCCCCCCAAAGTGTATTGCATGGCCGAACGTGATGCGCTTTGAATCTGATACAATCTACCTCGGAGGTACCTTCTCGAGAATGCTAGCGAAGGAGGTGCAAGACGAACGAGATTTAGATGCCGAACGATACGCTCGAAGCCGAACGTACCTCGTGTGCCGAACGTCACACTGCTACGATGCCGAACCCTTCGGTGTTGACCGGTTCTACCGGGTATAGCCTCTTCAACTTCTACCTCCCTCTATATAACCAGGTCCTCACCGTCTCTCTTCCCTTTACGCCTTCTCTTCAGCCATTCCTTAGAGACTTTCAACTCTTCCCATCCTACCAGATATAAAGCCTTTATAATCCATTCTCAACTTCGATCGTCGAATTAGGTATCCTTCCTCTAACAATTGCACTACTTCCATTTTAGGTTCATCGTGGTTTGCTCGTTTTGAGTTGTCTAATTGGGGATAGCTCCTCCGTGCCGAACGATAGAAGGGTAGATGGGGTGTTGAACGGCGTAGTCTTTGCCGGGCGATCCGTCTCTGTCGTTCGGCGTGGATGGAGAAGGTGTAGGGTAGAGTTGAAATCGTGGCGGAGCACCACTTTTAGCCGAACGATGACATTAGCCGACCAATACGATTGATACGCCGAACACTGACTTTAGCCGAACAATATAATTGACATGCCGAACAATGACTTTAGCCGAACAACATAACTGACATGCCGAACGATGACTTTAGCTGAACAGTATAACTGACATACCGAACACTGACTTTAGCCGAACAGTATAACTGACATGCCGAACACTGACTTCAGCCGAACAACCCTTAGGTCGAACCATTACCTTAGTCAAACAAAACAATTGCCGGACAATTCTTGGACCGGATAATGTCTTTAGCCGGTCAATACAAATGGCGAGCAACATTAAAAATGCCGAACATGATAGGTGTCTAACTACACTTTAAGCCGGTCACTTTAGAAATCATATGTCTTCTGAATCTGGGACTGTAATCTCCTCAAGGCGAGCTTTCTGAGATGGTCAGCGATGACGGTCTTCGAAGACGATGATTCGAAGCTAAATATTACATCTTTAGAACCTTTAGATTCTTATTGCCTGCACACAATTGCTTGCACTAGTTCACACACCACATGGGGGGAAAAATCGTGTTGCTAATTCTAACGTTCAACGTTTTTTAAGTATAGCTCTCTCAAGCATTTAGCCAGGTTCATTATTTATTCGGGATGTCGAGAAAATCTAGTTCTGCCACCATATCTGACAGGCCTGGGCCGTCAGCAAGGCAAGGAGCCGCAGATGCTTCCAACCCGTCAATCTCTCCCGCTCATAACTTGGCACCCGATGCTCTGGAGTCAACCATCTTACTGGACAATCCGATCGATTCTCAAGCCTCGAAGATCAACGAGGCCGCTCTGCGACGGATATGTTCCATTCACGGGATTCCCTTTGCTGACGTGTTAGTTCCTTCGAGACACGACCGCCCTCATCTGCCCCCAGTCGGGTACACAGCCTGCAACAAGTTCATGTGTTGGATGGGCAGCGTGCCTCCTTTCAATTTATTTCTCCGGGATGTGCTGCAGTATATAGACATAGCTCCGTCGCAGCTGCACCCGAACGGCCATGCGTTTCTATATGGGACTTATTTACTTTTCATGGTCGTCTTCTCCAGACCTCCAACCCCCGGCGATATCCGATACATTTATATGTTCAAGAGACGGAAAGATAGCCCTTCCTTCATGTTCCTCGAGCCATACCACAAGTGCCAGATCTTGACAGGGGCCTGTAGCAAATTCGCCCTGTACAAACAGGAATGGTTCTATGTGCGCTGCCCTTCCGGTTTCGCTAGGAGATGGGTTGAAGGCAGTAAGTCTCTCTGCCGAGTTACTATTCGTATTTAACCCGAGCATGTCTTTCCTAACTTTCCGTTTCATCTTTTCAGGTATCAGCCCACGCCCGGAAGGCCGAGGATATTCTGATGCTGTCGATGCGATTAGAGCTCTTCCGGCCGAGGATCGAGATATCCGAGCTATCATTTCAAATGAATCGCTGTCGGGGTTCGGCTTGCTAGCTCCTGGTCATCGGATCAGCCTTCCAGAAGGTGTTACAATTCCCAAACCTTCATCTGGTAAAGGGAAAAAACTTGCCGGACCGTCGTCGCGTCGCGCTCCCGACGCGCATGAAGAAGGCGAGCGCAAAGAGGATGATGCCCCCGAAACTCAAGGCGAGAACGTGGGTCCCGCTTGGAATCCGGCAATCGAAGTTCAGGATATTGAGACATCATCCTCCCCTTCGAAGGGAAAGAAGAAGTTGAAATACACGGTTCAAAAGGAGAAAGTTGGTGGCACCTCAAAAGTTACGCCTACTCCTCCTGAGAAAGAGGCTTCTTCGCAGCATCTGGAAAGTTCCTTGAGAGGTCTATCGAACCTTTCTATTCCCGAAGACATACTTAATTACGGGTTCGATGATCCTGAAGCTCTCAAATTCTCTTCGCCCGCTAGAGGCAATGTAGGAGTTCAACTCCCGGCTCAAAGAGACAATACTCCGATTAGCAAAGATAAACGAACGGGTCCGTCGGGGGGAACACTTAGGACACACACGCACATGCGCATTCCATAATATACTTCAAGTCTTTTTAATTCGTGAATTCTCCTTAACTCGTTGTTATCTCCCTTCTTTGCAGGTGATATGGGCCGCTCACACGGACTTGATCGCCTTCAGGGGTCTTCTATATTCCATCACTCCGGACGGGATTCCGGTTCAGGCAGACGCCAGGACCGAGGCGATTATGAAGATAGGGACAATCGTCCGCCCGAGTCGTCTCACCGCAAGAAAGCACACTATCAATCTTCCCAGTCCCGCGATCTTCCTCCTACAACTAAGCCGGATAAAGAGAAGTCTTTGCAGAAGGGTTATCAGCCTGATGCTGCTCGAGAACAACATTCCAGTTCATCGAGTACGAGGCAAGTTCAAGATCCGCGTAAAAGAACGGAATTCTTTAAGCCTCCTCCTCCTACTCCTGCCGTGGACCCAACTATTGCGGAAAAGATGGTCGACCTTAAGGCCAAGTTTCCGAAAATCTGTTTTGACGGTTTGAAATTCCTCCCGGCCATCCATCACATTCCTGGGCACGTGAAGCAAAGTGCCATTGCCTGCAACAATGACGTCTATGTTCAACATGACGCATTCGTGCACTTGGTGGAGAAGATCTCAGAAGTATCTGTCGAGCGTCAACACGAGATCGACCGTCTGAATCTGGAGGCTGACAGCGATAAGAAAATCATCAAACTCCAAGACGAAGAACTCGCCTCTTATAAGTCAAAGCTAGAAGCCGCTGAACAAGGTGCAAAAGATACTACTGAGGCAGTTACTCGCTTAGAGGTGGCTCACAAAAAGGAGCTTGACGAAGCAGTTCAGCGTAGCGGCGCCCTTGCCCTAGAAAAAGACTCTGTCCAAAAAGAAAGGGACGCGCTCGCTACTCAAGTCAAAGAGCTGAAAGAACAACTCTCCAAGGAGAAAGAAGACAAAATAGCCGCTCAGGAAGAATCACAGCGGTATTGTGATGAGATTGTTGCTACCCGAATCCTGAAGGCAAAGCTCGACGGTGAACTTGCCGGGGTCGAGAAAATGAAGGATGAGGCCCGTGAGGAGGGCAAAAGAATGGCTGTGGAGGAGCTTGATTCTCGCCTTGAGGCGGCCGCAGAGGCCGGCAGGGAAGAGGTCAAAAGTATGTTTGACCCATTGATCGCCGAGTACGGAGCCCGCGTCCTTATGCACCGCGACCTAACATTCTTGGGCGACGGCTACCACGAATCCCTGGCTGAGGCATGGGAAACTCTGATAAAGATCAAGAAAGTCGAGTCAGGCTCCGAAGAAATCGACGAGGATGCATTGGTGAAGGAGTTCCTGAGGGGGAATGAGCCATCGGATTTATCCGCAGCATTGGCTCTTTATGGCAAAGGCTCTTCCCCTTCGAAAGAGAAGAATGACGAGGCTGGCCCGTCAGAGGCCAACGCTACTACTCCTCACATCGCCGCTCCTTATGCTGCTCAATCGACCGGTCGGTCGACGCTTGATCCATTCGAGCAGCATGCCAGTTATGATCCCGAAGATCCCGGGCTCGGCGTTCATGTGCTGTCACCTATCCTGGAGGGTGAAACCCCGCGCGCCACCGATAGCCAACCGGATCCTGGTAGGAAATTCTTCTTTCTCTAGAAGTCGAAGAGATCCCGTCATTTTTCAGCAGTGGTTATTCGTTCTAATGCCCACTTCTTATATTTTCGTGCAGGTCGTTCTGACGCCGAGCTAACTCCGAGGAGCGATGACGCCAAGGAGGAAGCGGGGAAAACAAGCGATGTTGCTCACGCAGGGGTAACTCCCGGCCCAGACGCTCAAGTGATCGGGGCGCTTGATGATGACAAACTTAATACTTCGTCTCCTGCCGAAGGAAGCGACGAAGTTAAAATCACTGGCGCCTCTGAACATACTTCAGAAATGAGCATGAAGGACCGTCTCGCCGACGAGGAGAAGAGAAAGGTCAAAGTCAAAGTTGAATCTGAAGTCCTGGAACTCACTGACCCGCGGAACAGACCTCTGAAAATCATTCTCCCGGGCAGGTCTAAACCACTAGATGTTCCGTCTCCTACTCCTGACTCTGTCTCTCTAGCAAGCAAAAAGTCCAAGAAAAAACGTGAGGGAGAGGAGTCGTCGGAAACACCAAAGGCAGACAAGAAGAAGAAGTCGAAGAAATAATCGATGCACTTGTTCAACAAGTTTCCTGACTAAGCTTTGTAATTGTTTTTATCTCCCATGATTTGTAGTTTGTATAGAGAGGTCTGAATTTTGTAGGAGTGGTCATGTATCCCCATTTTGGACTTATTGAATAAAGTTTTAGTTTCTTTTGTGTTTGAATGCTTCTCTTGTCTTTATTTGGTTTGCTGACTAATTGTAGCCATAACTCAAGTTCTTATGAGTTGCATTATCTCCCAGTCCATTCTTGCGCTGTTCAAACATTTTTTGGACGTGGCGTACCTCTCGTCCCACATCTTTCGAGTACTTGGACTTCTTGCAGACTCTGTGTCCCGGGGACTTGGAGGCTTGAAATAGTTTATGCTCTAGTCCGCGCTCTGGGGATTCGGAGATTTGGGATCGTTTATACTCTAGTCCGCGCTCGGGGGACTTAGAGTACTCCGATCCGCGCTCCGGGGATTCGGAGATTTGGAATCGTTTATACTCTAGTCCGCGCTCTGGGGACTTAGAGTACTCCGCTCCGCACTCTGGGGATTCGGAGATTAGAAATCGTTTATACTCTAGTCCGCGCTCTGGGGACTTAGAGTACTCCGATCCGCGCTCTGGGGATTCGGAGATTGGAATCGTTTATACTCTAGTCCGCGCTCCGGGGACTTAGAGTACTCCGATCCGCACTCTGGGGATTCGGAGATTGGAATCGTTTATACTCTAGTCCGCGCTCTGGGGACTTAGAGTACTCCGCTCCGCACTCTGGGGATTCGGAGATTGGAAATCGTTTATACTCTAGTCCGCGCTCTGGGGACTTAGAGTACTCCGATCCGCGCTCTGGGGATTCGGAGATTGGAATCGTTTATACTCTAGTCCACGCTCCGGGGACTTAGAGTACTCCGATCCGCGCTCTGGGGATTCGAAGATTGGAATCGTTTATACTCTAGTCCGCGCTCTGGGGACTTAGAGTACTCCGCTCCGCACTCTGGGGATTCGGAGATTGGAAATCGTTTATACTCTAGTCCGCGCTCTGGGGACTTAGAGTACTCCGATCCGCGCTCTGGGGATTCGGAGATTGGAATCGTTTATACTCTAGTCCGCGCTCCGGGGACTTAGAGTACTCCGATCCGCGCTGTGGGGATTCGGAGATTTGGAATCGTTTATACTCTAGTCCGCGCTCCGGGGACTTAGAGTACTCCGATCCGCGCTCTGGGGATTCGGAGATTTGGAATCGTTTATACTCTAGTCCGCGCTCCGGGGACTTAGAGTACTCCGATCCGCGCTCTGGGGATTCGGAGATTTGGAATCGTTTATACTCTAGTCCGCGCTCTAGGGACTTAGAGTACTCCGCTCCGCACTCTGGGGATTCGGAGATTGGAAATCGTTTATACTCTAGTCCGCGCTCTGGGGACTTAGAGTACTCCGATCCGCGCTCTGGGGATTCGGAGATTGGAATCGTTTATACTCTAGTCCGCGCTCGGGGGACTTAGAGTACTCCGGTCCGCACTCTGGGGATTCGGAGATTTGGAATCGTTCGTACGAGCCTGCATGTCGCGCAGAATAATGTAATTTATCATCCAATTAAGAGATATAGAAACTTCATAGAAAATGTGGCTTCAAGCCTTTATTAATGAAAATCAACTAGATTGCTCGATTACAACTTTAAAAGGAAACTAAGTCATTATTGAATGGAAACATGCAGGAAACAATAGTGCCTATAACAAGAAAGGGAAACACGCTAAATGTAATAGTGCCGCAAATGTTCACTGTTCCATGCTCGGGGGAGTGTCGCGCCATCAACGGTCGCTAGCTTGAATGTTCCTTCTCCAAGCTTCCGTTCAATGGCGTATGGACCTTCCCAGCTGGGATTCATGCGTGATGGTACCGGGAAGACTCGTTTCAGAACGAGATCTCCCACATCAAAGATTCTTGGGCGGACTCTGCCGTCATAGTAACGCTTGACTCGATGTCTGTGCGCCGCCGCCCTTAATTCAGCTTCTTCCCGTTTTTCATCGATGCAGTCCAGTGATTCCAGCAAGAGGTTTTGGTTCGTCCTGGGATCGTAGTATGTCACTCGGTGCGATGGAACTTCAAGTTCCACGGGTATAACGGCTTCAGAGCCGTATGCCAAGGCGAACGGAGTGTGGCCGGTCGCGGACTTGTGGGTAGTTCTATACGCCCATAATGCTGTCGGGAGTTCATCTACCCATTTGCCTCCAACCTTCTCCAGACGCTTCTTTAGTATGGACTTGATTATTTTGTTAACGGCCTCGACTTGTCCGTTAGCTTTTGGGTGTGCAACGGCGGCAAACTTTTTCTCGATGCCGTACTTTAAACAGAACTCTTTGAACTCTCTACTTTCGAATTGCATTCCGTTGTCTGTAATGATGGTGCGTGGAAGGCCAAAGCGGCATATAATGTTTCGTACAACGAAGTTAATGACCTTCTTAGAGGTGATAGTGGCCAAAGGTTCTGCCTCAGCCCATTTCGTGAAATAGTCGACAGCAACTATTGCGTATTTCGCACCACCTTTGGATAGAGGCAAAGAGCCGATTACGTCGATTCCCCAGATCGCAAACGGCCAAGGACTGATCATTTGTGTGAGTTCCGTTGACGGAGCCCTCGGGATTTTTGCATATCTTTGACACTTGTCGCATTTTCTTGCGTAGTCCGCGGCATCCCGGTTTACGGTGGGCCAGTAATATCCATAGCGGAGGATCTTCTTTGCTAGCGTTTGCCCCCCAGTATGGTCGCCACATTCCCCTTCGTGAACTTCCCTCAAGACTCGCTTTGTTTCATCATGAGCGATGCACCGTAACAATGGGACTGAGAATCCTTTCCGGTACATGGATCCACCCTGCATTACGTACCGCGCAGCCTTTCGAAGGACCTGTCGTCTTTCGCTTCTTTTTTCTGGTAAAGCCCCGGTTGTCAGGTACAGTTTGAATGGGGTTATCCACGAGTCCTTTTCGATCTCTGTTTCCAACACGCGATCGATTTTCATCTCGTCTACGCTCGGGGCATGCAAGACTTCAACGGGATACAATCCCATTTGTTGAGCATCGTCGGTACTTGCGAACTTAGCCAACAAGTCGGCTTCTTTGTTTTGTTCTCGTGGGATATGTGAAATGTCATAACGCTCAAGATTTGATAGTAGTTCTTGGACCTGAACGAGGTACGGAGCAAGCTTTCGTCCTTTTGCTTGGTAGTCTCCTCGTACTTGGTAAACCACTAACTGCGAGTCATAAAAGATTTCGACTGATTCGATCCCGAGTTCTTTGATGAGCTTCAAGCCAGCGATCAGTGCTTCATATTCAGCTTCGTTGTTCGTAGCCGGGAAATCGAGCTTCAGGGCATAACAGATTGATCGGTTTTCCGGAGTTATAAGAACTACGCCCGCGCCGGAGCAACGGTCGTTTGATGCACCGTCAGTGTATAATTTCCATCGAATGGGGGGAATGATGCCGTGATCGTCCGGTTTGATGGGTATGGTAAATTCAGCGATGAAGTCTGCTAACGCTTGCCCTCGGATGGCTCTCCGTGGTAAGTACGCGATATCGAATTGGCTCAACTCGATGTTCCATTTTAGCAATCTTCCAGAAGTTTCCGGTCGTTGAAGTACCTGCCTCAGGGGTTGATCGGTATAAACGCCGATTGAATGCGCTTGAAAGTATGGGCGCAGCTTGCGTGATGCAATCACCAAGCAATAAGCCAATTTCTCGATTTTAGGGTAATTCTTCTCTGCCCCCGTTAAACGCTTGCTAACATAATATACCGGCTTCTGGACTCGATCCTCCTCACGAACCAAAGCTGCGCTTATCGCATGAGGGGATATAGCCAAGTAAACGTACAGCATCTCATGGTCAACTGGTTTAGATAGCATTGGTGGGCTCTCCAGATGCCTTACCAGGTTCTGGAATGCTTCCTCGCAGCTAGACGTCCATTCAAAATTCCTCTTTCCTTTCTTTATTATGTCAAAGAACGGGATGCACTTGTCAGTTGCCTTGGATATAATTCGACTCAGTGCAGCTACTTTTCCGTTCAAGCTCTGTACCTGCTTTATAGTCCTGGGCGCTTGTACATCTCGAATGGCTTGGATCTTTTCTGGGTTGGCTTCGATTCCCCTAGCGTTGACGATGAATCCTAAAAACTTCCCTGATGCAACGCCGAAAGAACACTTCAGCGGGTTGATCTTCATTCCATAGAACCTGAGTATGTTAAACATTTCAGCTAAGTCTTGAATGTGGTCGTTTGACCGTCGTGACTTCACGAGCATGTCATCCACATAGACTTCCATGGTATTGCCCAGCTGGTCCTTGAACATTCGATTCACCAGACGTTGGTAAGTTGCTCCAGCATTCTTTAATCCAAAGGGCATCACTACATAGCAATACAGCCCGACATTCGTAACGAAGCTGGTGTGTTCTTGGTCCGAAATATGCATTGGGATTTGGTTGTATCCTGAGTATGCATCCATGAATGACAATAATTCGTGTCCTGCTGTGGAATCGACCAACTGATCGATCCTAGGCAACGGGAAACTGTCCTTAGGGCATGCTTTGTTCAAGTCG
Organism: Allium fistulosum; assembly: GCA_030737815.1. Taxonomy (NCBI): domain Eukaryota; kingdom Viridiplantae; phylum Streptophyta; class Magnoliopsida; order Asparagales; family Amaryllidaceae; genus Allium; species Allium fistulosum. The sequence continues at coordinate 95,962,998 of CM060906.1, read as the reverse complement.
GAATAATCTACGCAAGTCCTCCATTTCCCATTCGCCTTCTTTACTAGCACGGGGTTGGAGACCCACTCCAGGTAGAGGGCGTCGCGGACGAACCCATTTGCTTTGAGTTTGTCCACCTCCTCTCCAAGAGCGGCGGATCTCTCCGGATCCATTCCTCTCCTTTTTTGCTTGACTGGGACGTATTTCGGGTGTATGTTCAACATATGACTCGTGATGGCGGGAGAAATCCCACACATATCAGAATGCGTCCAGGCAAAAACATCAAGGTTTGCCCGGAGGAAGTCGCTAAGGTCTTCAGTCATTGCGGGGCCTAACTGTGATCCGATCTTCAGTATTCGCGAAGGGTTGTCACGGCTAACTGAGATGTCAATTGTTAATTCAGCCGGTGCCGCCTTCTCTTCCCTGGGTTTCTCATCGTCGTCTCTCGGATCTATATCTCCGTAGATCCGAGAACTATGCCCGAGCCAGGGCTCGGGCACTACTTGTCAATTATTCGTATTGAGGATGCGGATGGGATTGTCCGCAACCTTTCCTTTCTCCCTCCGGTGGGCCTCTCGGAGCTCGGCCACATAACAAGAACGACCAGCTGCTTGGTCACCGTGAACAATGCCTACTCCTTTGTCAGTCGGAAACTTCAAAGTCAAACACCACGTGGCTAGTGCCGCCCTAAATTCAGCCAGGGCCGGCCGACCCAAGAAAACATTATACGGAGAGTCCGCATCCAAAACTACAAAGGGTAGAATTCGTACCCTCCGACGCTCGCCTTGTCCTAGTTCAACTGGTAACTCGACATATCCTACCGCATCAGTCGCAGCGCCATTAAAGCCGTGGATACGAGCTTTGGATGGTTTCAAGTCTTTTGTCTCTAGCTTCATCTGATCATAGGCCTTCTTGAAGATGATGTTGACTGAACTTCCACAATCAATCAAAATTCTTTTTACATATGCTGGTCCGATCGTTGCAGATATGACCATGGGATCGACGGTCGGAGCCTCTACCTGATCAGCGTCTCTGTTCCTGAACACAATATCGTCTGTCATCACACGCTGCTGCTTAGCAGGGGCCCCGTCCTCTATGTTCGAACAGCACTCAAAATCTGCATGCTTCAAGGAGCTTGCATATCGTTCCATCTCTTGCCAGTTCTTATCTGTGGGATGAGGTCCGCCGATAATTGTATGTATGACCAGTCTTCCAACAGTCCGAGCAGGCTCCTCAGGATGACGTGGAGCTGGTGCACGACCTGGGTTGGACGTTGCCTGTCCTCCTTCCTGTGGATCCTTTACGAATTCTTGCAACTTCTTTTGTCTGATCAATTTCTCGATAGCATCATGCAGGTGTCTGCATTCTTCCGTGTTGTGTCCATAAGTTTCATGGAAGCGGCAATATTTCCCAGTCTGCTTCTGTTCTTCAGTTGATTCTTTTGGACGTGGTTTTCTGTACTAAAAAGTATTGCAGGTGGATAGGTAAATGTTTTCAAGTGGGGCGTTTAGCGGAGTGTACTCGCTGTAGCTTGGAATTCTCGACTTCCACTTTCCCGCTTCTTTCCTCTTTCCTTGACTTCTTCCTCCGGACTCTTTGGGCTGCACAGGCTTACTCTGGACATTGACTTGGACCTTTCCCGAATTGTCTCCAGATTGCTTCACAGCAATGTTGCTCTTGATTGACTCTTGGGCAGGTCCCGGTGCCTTATCTCGTCGTACCCACCTAGCTTCCTCTCTTCTTATGAACTGGTGTGCCTTGGAGTAGAAACGCTCTAGCGTAGCCGGAGGTTTTCCTGCTAGCCAGTCTCCAAATTCAGAATCCGGATCTACACCTCTCATTACAGCCATTAGGATTGCATGGTCGTTGGGATTACTGACTTCAGTTGCCGCAACGTGGAATCTTTGTAAGTACTCCTTCAGCGACTCTCCGGGATTCTGGATTACACTCGACAGAGACATCACGTCCTTCGGGCGTGTAGTGTGTATCCTGAATTGCTCAATAAACTTCTTTGCCAACTCCTCGAAATTTGATACGGATCGCGGAGGAAGTCGGGTGAACCACATAGTAGCGATCCCAGATAGAGTAATCGGAAAGCACCTACACTTGGTGGGATCATTTGCTCTGGCTGAATCCATCATCCATTCATACCTCATTACATGTTGTCTGGGGTCAGTCTTTCCTTCGTATGCAGGAATGGTTGGCATGCTAAACTTCTTGGGGTACGCCGCTTGCAGCACAACATCCGTGAACGGAGTATGACTTCTTGACACTCCCCAGTCGTCATTTGATAAGCCCTGATTTTCTTTCATCAGTTGCCTGATCATGGCTGTCAGATCGGGTGTCTGTATGGAAGCTGGGAGGTTGGAGTCAGTTCTACGCGCCTGTCCATGCTGATGCCTCCTTTCCTGGCGATCTGCCAATCATGCGTCGTGAGGTTCAACATTGTTAGCATTTTGATGATCTGGAGCTCCATCCTTCATCTGTATTCCGGTTCGGAAGCTTCCAGTTCTGGCTTGGTCGCGGTCTCCAGCTGTTCGAACAGCAGCATCCGCCCTTGCAGCTTCAGTCTTACGGCGTCTACGCCTGGGTGGTTCATGAGAAGAAGTAGAGCTGTCAGATGAGGAATAAGCAGCTGGATTGCCCCCAGCATTCTATTGCTGCTGTTGAGTGAGTTGTGCCATCAGGTTGGCATTAGCTTGCATCTGTTCTCCCAGTTGTCTCCTGCTTTCCCTAAGTTCTCTCATCAAGTCATTGAACTCTACTCTGGTGACAACTGCAGTCTGTTCTTGAGCGGCAATCCCTGCACTCGGGATCGCAGGTTGATTGCTAGGTCCTGCTTGTTGCACGCTAGCAGTCTCTCGGGCATCCGCATTAAGAGAAGCTGACCTGGTACGTGGTCTCGCCATTGTAGAGTTATTGGTATGAACTCTGAGTAGAATCAACGGATGTCCTATCAGTAAGTCGGATCTTCTTTGGGGGATTTGTTCAATCCAGTAGCTTCAAAGCAGATCCTTGAGGTCTGAGAATTCGATTCTCAGTGAAAGCACCAAAGTGTTAGCACCAAAATTGGTCACTAACCTCGTAGAAGAAGATTGTGAAGAGATATAAGTGATGAAATCAAATTAAACAGAGAAGACAGTGCTTATCTAAATACAGAAAGTAAGAACACCAAATTTATAGTGGTTCAGCGTAATTGCCTACGTCCACTTTGAGGTTAAACTTTATTGATCTTCTTTATAGTTGATTACAAATACAATTTGTGAATCAAATACTTGAATGAAGTTGTTATGTAGAAAAGATGAGTCTTGAAAATGGAAGAGTCTCCCCGGTGTTTTCTCTCCAAAAAGGATCCATTTCACTATGACCCTGCCCCTCTATTTATAGGCAAAGATGGGCTGGACTTCCCAAGTTGGCTGATTGCCGAACGCTCCAGCCCGAGTACAGTGGTCGTCGTATGACGAGCAAGGTTCGCCGAACGCTCTGCGCCGAACCATCCCTTCTATGCCGAACGGTATGTTGGTGTCGTGGGAAGTGTAGGATGGTTGTCTGTTGAGGCCGAACGCTCTGCGCCGAACCATCCCTTCTATGCCGAACGAGGTGGTTGATGTTTGGGAAGTGTAGGATGTTAGTCAGTTGAAGCCGAACGCTCTTCTTGACGCCGAGTGCCCTTACGCCGAGTACTCCTGTACGCCGAACAGTCTCGTATGCCGAGCAGTCTTGACGCCGAGCACACTTGTCGCTGAGCACTCGTTGGATGTTGGGTGCCTCGCCGAACACTCCTGGCTGTCAAGTGCCTCGCCGAACACCATGGGATGCCGAGTACTCCTGTATGCCGAGCAGCCTTGACGCCGAGTACTCTGGTACGCCGAACAGTCTCGATGCCGGACACTAATGGATGCCGAGTACTATGCCGAGCACACTTGTCGCCGAGCACTCATGGATGTCAGTTGCTTCGCCGAACACTCCTGGATGGCCAGTGCTTCGCCGAACACTCCTTGATGCCAGTCGCTCTCTGATGCCGAGCACTTATTGCCGAGTACTAGTTGCCTGGTCAAATCCCGAGGAAACATAAATCAACACACAACATTGAAATAAATTCAAATGTTTGAGGAATCCAGTTGGATCCCTCCAACATGTTTCCCTGCATCCACAGATGTTAGCACAATACCAATTTCACATCAATGTGAAATTATCGCGGTATATGGGATTTATAAATATTATCCGCTATTATGCGGCGCAATAGGGTCTCATTCGCTATACAATGCAGGAAATCAACAACTCCAATATATACATATTCCAATATATATATATATATATTGCTATATACATACATAATACCAATTCCACTTCAATGTGAAATTATCGCGGTATATGTTTTTAATAAATAACCTCCGCTTAATATACGGCGTATAGGGTCTATTTAACACAATAAATAGCAATCATCATTCAATCATCACAATCAACACTATCAACAATTTTAAATCTCAACTATTTAAAATTTAAATCGAAACAAAACATTCGATTGAGTGAGAAGTTCTCACCTTGAGTTTTCAACGAGCGTTCAAATTTAAATTAAATCGAACGGCGTTTGATCTAACCTAAGTTTTTACTTGCTCAGAATAATCCTAGAATTGCTCCACTGCGTAGTACGCGTCTCTGCGATTCCGGTGCTACCAAATTCGTTGAATTCTGATAATATATGACGAAGTTATGATAATTTAAACTTTATACAAATTTAAATATAAATTAATTTACAAATCTCTTTTTACAAAACCCTACTCGAGACATCTTCCATTCGTTATTTCTAAGATGCAATCATGGCCATTAATTTCTTTCTTCCTCATCGCGATAACACCGAGGTAGATGCGTACGTAACTAACCCACCGGCTCCCCTAACCCTAATTGACGCGACCAAACTACTCGACTTGAAGTCGATCGGAGACTCCCACCACGAGCGCCCACGCGAGAGCTACCCACGGCTAGAACGATGGTAAGCTCGGCCATCTATTAACCTCGATAAATGCGTGCGAATGGCCGGTCTTCTCGAGCCAAATTTGAACGATTGCGGCGACGATAGGCGATCGTAGCCGTTGGATACATCGAGCTCATGAAGCTCTACAACAATGTAGTTGATGGTTTTTCGTGGATGTGCGTGGATTTGGAGAAAACCAAGGAAGAATGGGAGGATTTTCTGGCCATCGAAAAGATAATGGCGGTCGTAACCCTAGTTGCTCAGGGTTTGAATGCAAATGTGAAATTCTAGGGGCTTTTATAGAAAATATCGAAACACTATTCATCTCAAATTTTTCGAACTCGAAATCGAGCGTGCCGGCTGGCATTTCTAAGGTTTACCCCGCATTCCGAACACAATGGAATAGGTTTCGGAAGCTAATTTGGTCGTATGTGAGAGATATGGAAATAAACGATAAATTTTAAATCACATCGATTTAAACCGATTTCGATGCGTTTTGGCTTGCCCCGGACAAACGTCAACTCCGATTGACACGAAATTTGAAATATTACAATAATTTCACATTACAAATCCAATGAAATAGGTTTCGTCGAAATCCGAGACTGTTGGAAAAATGGTCATTTTCACTAGTCAATTAAATATTAAAATATTCAATTTTCACAAATTAACTTTAAATACAATTTTAAAAATTCACAAATATCATTATAACTCCAATATGATTTAATATAACTTTATAAATCATTTTCATACACATTTAATTCAGATTTCAATTATTTCTGAAATTTCAAATATTAATTATCGATTTAATTAAACAATTAAATCACTATATTTGAATTTAAATTAATTCGACTTCCAAATCTTACTTATTAATATTTAAAATCAATTAAATATTCGAATTTCAAATGACAGAAATTCTGGGTCGTTACACTTTCGAAGGGGTCGAAAACCCCAAGCTGCCGCTTTTCTACCTTTCGAAGTCAATGGTTTCGGAAGGTATACTTTGTTTTAAAATCCAAGCCACTTCTCAAATTCTTTCGAAAGGTTGGTTTCGACACCATCACTTCTTTACTTAGGAATAGTTTTTGAAAGAGAGCTTTCGAGTTAAATATTCTATGACCCTTTTGCTCTGTTGAAGGTAGAACCCAAATGGTTTCGAAGAAGATGGTTTTAATGGTTTCGAAAGGTTTCCACATGTTTTAAATTGAACCCAAATGCTTTCGAAAGGTTTGCTGGTTGTAAAGACTTTGATACTTTTGAAAGGTTTTAAATAATGGTTTCGAAGGAGTGGTTCCCCAATGTTTTGGAAAGGTTGAAAGGAAAGGTTTTCCAATGTTTTCGAAAGGCAATGTTTAAATGTTAAAAAGTTAGGAAGTCTAAGGATTTAAAGCTTTCGAAAGGAAGGTTTTTCAATGGTTTATAAAGGAAGAGTTTGGATGGTTTCGAAAGGAATATTTTGGCATTTCGGCCTAGGTTATGAAGAAGTGTTTACTTGGTTTTGATAGAGGTACTTACAATGGATTCGAAAGGGGCACTTTCAAAGGTTTAAATGTTTTCATCAACAAAGATTTGAGCAAAGTATATATATAACATGGCAAGATGATTTGAGTAAAGCACAGATTATATATCTTTTCCTTGTTTAAGTTTGATTTAGAGGTTTAAATCATTTTGATAAGAAAAGGTTTTCAAGGAAAATTTAAGGGAAGATTACCTTAAGTAAAATGACTCAAATGTTTGTATACCAGATGGGACTGGTATAAGGTCGCGCCCTATATATTAGCTATTAGCCCCCAACAAATTTAGTCAAAAATTCCAGTGTGTAGGGCTTTGTCACAGGTAAGACTAAGATATTGTTACACACAAAACGTAATATATATACATATATATATATACATATATATATACATATATATATACATATATATATATACATACATATATACATATATATATACATACATATATACATATATACATATATATATACATACATATATACATATATATATACATACATATATACATATATATATATATATATATATATATATTTACAGAGTTAGGTTATTGGTGAGCCCGCAAAACCATTAGGACCAGGTGATCCTGGGAGGACTTAAGTTAGGGACAGAACATCCAGAGGAGTATCTAATTGATGTTAGATTATTTATTTATATTGTTTGGTAGGCCCGAGTCAGCCAAAGGTTAGTAGTTAGCCAAACAAAACTATAGTGTTCGGACAGATAGTTCATTTGTTACCTGACATGTAAGTTTACATGATATTGCTTTAACGTTTTTAACCAGTTTTGGTTGTAGGATTATGATTCGAAAAAGATATGTTTTAAAAGGGTATTATTAAGGGGAAATCCGTTTTGCAAAGCAGCGTGGTCTCACTTAATATCAAATAGCCGAGATGTATAATATTATTCATACCAGGCTTTATGTCTGGCTCGAAGTTTATGTTTTTCCGCTTAAACTCTCGGGTGCTCAAAATTGATTTTATTAGGCTGAGAGTTGAGGGTTTACGGGTTTTAGTAGGTTGGCGAATAAAGTTTCTGGAGACGAGCAGGTGGCTGATGGATAGCTATTTAGGAGTTGCTGTATTATTTTGTTTGATTCTAATGTGTTGTATTATGTCAGTTATGACTATTTAGTACTCTGGTCAACCAAGGGGGCATCTTCATATGTCGCTCTTGGCGTATTTTGTAATGATTATATTTGATTTGAACCCGTGAAACATTTGGGATTATGTAACTTGGATATGAAATGTTGTTTTGAAATGTAATCAGAAAAATGTTTTAATTAGTGATGATTTTATTTCATATTCAAGTGCTTCTCATATTATGGATACCATTAACATTACCGTATTTGGTCACTGGAAGTTAATACTATGGATGACTATAGCATCTGTAGTGCTTAGCTTCATGCCTCCAGATAGGGGATGTTACATTTGGCCCCCAACTCATTGTCGCAAAACGTTACTAGTACAACCATTAACTAATTCCCCATACATGTACTGAAATGTTAGAACCCCATAAAACGAATCTACCAAAATAAGACACCTTTCTGAAGTAGTCTAAAACATAGCAAACAACATAACAAAGCTTTCCTTGTCTCACCACAACATCGTTGAAACAAACCACACATGAAATGGAGTCCATATGCCAGAGTTATGGACATTTAAAGATAGAGTATTATTTAATTAATTTGTCCATAATTAATTATATATTTGTTTAGTTAATTATTAATTCCATTCCTTCGTCTTCATCGTGACCACACCATGCTTGCTTTAAACCCATAACTGATGTTATTATCTCCGACTACTATCACTGACGTAGAACACCAAACTACAATCAAACACCACCGTTAGCCTCCTCGTCACTCGCGCTACCCAACCATGCTTGCCACGTTGCCTGTGTCCACCTCCATGAAAACCTCCACAGCCGACTTCCCTTTAAGATCTATGCCACCACGCTTAGTTCTAGGGTGATCAAACACTAGCGTAGGGACCTACACAATTCCCTCTATATGACCATGCCTTCCGGTCGTCGTAACGTTGTTGTTTCACCATTGGATCGAAATGTACAATCCACATTCGTCGAACTTGTAATGTATATTTTGATCAATCCATACACCCAATCGATGAATGAACAATACTAGTGGATTCGCGTCATCGAGAACTACAGTTTTAGTATATAATATATCCCATTTGAAACAATTTTGTATTTCACACTTTTTAATTAGAGGAAGATTAACTTTTTCTAATTACAATCGATAAGGAATTAGATTTTTAACTATTTAACCTAGGCATACTACACCCTGATCATATTTATATAAAAAATAACCTTTTAGATTTTAGTTACATCATTTATAACGTAATTTATGGCCACAAGGGTTGAATTACTATATCTTATTAATATATACATGAATAGGATGAATACCACTCGTCGATTAGCCATGCATCTTCACCAAGGTGAATCATCCTCCTTCGCTATTCAGAAATTCCTCTCCTTGAAATGCCAAATTTCTCGATAGCTTTGGTATACTTATGTTGCGTAACTTTCTTTGTAGTGATCGGTTTTATATTTATTTTATTTAGATTTGATTTGATGTGAATTTAGTGTGATTTAGTTTAGAGACTAGATGAAGAAGAAGATGGAGATTAGAGGTAAGATGTTTAGGCTAAAGTGTGATTAGAGAATAAAGTTTACATTTCTATTTATAGGCAGAAATAACTCAAACTTAGGCCAAAATCTCGAAATTAAAATATTACGAAAATGCCAATGGGTTTGACTTCTACTCATTTCGACCAAATTTGACAAGTTACATATATTTACTGATTATAAACGACATTTTAGAGACAATGAAATAGGTTACGAAGCTTAATTTCGACTTCTGCAAAAATTTACTATTTGGTTGTAAAATTACGAATATAACCTATTTAATTACGTAAATTGTAGGGTGTTACATTCTCGCCCTTCAAAAGAATTTCAACCTTAAAATTCCACAAGACGAGTAATGGAACTCCCTTTATATTGTACAAACAAACAAAACAGACATAGCTACATCCAACATCCATTATACTACACATCAAAGACACAAACTATAGTATATAATACATATCACAAATAAAATAGATGATACGATATGAGATGAGTGCAAATGCAAACTAAATCAGCCGCCTATATGAATGCACATGTAGCGCACCCAATATTTATGCAAACATTCTAATATATGCAAATATATATATTTTATTTGTATGTGCATCCATACACTCATATTAAAGTGTAAGTAAATAATCGTGTCCATAAACACAACCCGTAAATGCATATTTAAAGAAATAATAAATAGCATATATAAAGATATCTAGCATAAATTAAAATTCCTAACTATAGGTATCTATCCTAGGTTGGAATGTATGTTCATACAAGCCAACACGATATAAACTAAACAGGTATAACCCAAACAAAGTAACCATAGAAACTAGAACATATCATAAGGATGTGCATATAACCAATTCTAGCATCCATGCCTATGTCAACTATCTGGCTAAAGAAACCATGCAAACAAACAACAACCTAATGTACCAACTAATCTACAAACTAACTAAAAGAGGAATTTATTGGAAGAGAGCTAGTGATGGGGAAACTCGGATTCTCTCCTCAAGCTCCATCATATTCCTATCCAAACCTTTCTCTCACCATACTTGGACCAACTTCATTTTCTCATTTTTAGGTTATATCACATCAAGTCCAAAGATATTAATACACCTACGAAGTATTCTAGACTCTGTCTCTACATTCACCTAATAAGTTAAATAGGCTCTACTATAACTGCTAAATCGCCAATGTACGTCTGCTGATAGGATAAACGAAAAACTTATGAAAACCCGCTAGCTTTTCAAGAAGCCCACTCAAACAAGCTGGCTTCCCTACTCTCTATACAATCGGAAAAGGCCCAACAACATATGGCGCTAGCTTTCTTGCATAACATATTTCAATAGCAGGTCCTTTACATACCAAGCCACCCACAGCGAACTCTATATGCATGTCTATCCTATGCGGTTTCCGTTCCTTAGTGTATCATTGAGGTGTGTCTAACGATGTAATATCTAAGTATAGCTTTAATTCAAACAGACTTCATTACTTATACATCTCCATTGTTAAATACCTTACAACATACTTTGTCTATTACTTCTTCATCCTCAGCCAATTGAAAACTTCCTTTGTGTCCTTTGAAATAACTCACCAAGCTCCGTCTTTAAATCCATAGGGATGACAACACAATAATGTACTTTGTCTTACCATTAAGTGGAACAACATTTTGGATTCTTGGATGAACCCCATACTCCTTCACCATTTAATTTATGGTATCACAAATGGATGATGCCTTATTTTCGATGAACACAATATTACTATAATGAACGCATAGACTAGGATGTGCAATCTTCACTTATTTTTCACATGATTGGGCACTGAAAATAGATTGTGCACAAAAAGACACTTTTTCATCAAATCAACCTAATAATATAGTTATTTAAATCCAAGTGACTGAAAAGAACTAACCTTACCTCTTAATAAATTTTATACCAAATCACCAAATTTCGCCTTCCTCAAAATCACCTTCATATTTCGTAGGTGCAAGTCAAGACATTTACTTCACATCTTAGAATCATACAACACTGGATACCTAAAAAATAATACTAACTCCACAGGCTTGTGAAGTCCTACAAACTAATATATAATTAGAGTACTTTTATTTACATCGCCACACTCCAAAAACACTTTACATAGACAAGTGTAGTCATCCTTTATCAATGATTGTATTGTACAACAACCTTTTATTAATTAATATTTTAAGAAACTTTTTACTTAACTACGCTCTCATGCTTCTTACATCGTATATAAGCGTATCTCAGCCCTTAACGTAAGTGTATATGTCAATTTCAAATAATATTTAATAACATATGTCTCAACAATTCAAAGTAATAAATTTAAACCTGCTATTTCCTTCTTAAGTTTATATCATCTCGGTGTTGTTTATTATAAAAATACCTTTTCTCTATTGGAATAATAAAAAAATTCAAATTAATAATATAGTTTAGAAATCCTCTGTTTTAAACATGTTACTTTGAATATTTCAAACATCATTCTTGATCAAAAAATAATAATTTTCGTAAGATGTCCTACAAAACAATAGTATTATTATCAATTTACGTAAAACAATAATATTTATTAAAACATTTTTTTCATACACTTTATTATATCTAATTCAAAAATAACAACAATCTGCATTAATGTAATATCCCCCTACTTGGAGGCCCAAAACTAACGGCTATGGATGTTGCGGTCATCTATAGTTATTAATCCTCGACGATCAAATACGGCGGTGTTAGATTCATTGATACACAGAAACATCCTACCTTCCACTACTTGCCAATGCACTTCGTACCAATTCCATTGATACCATGTGCATTGGTTTCGACTCTAATGGTTTCGACTGAATTGATGCGGAGGTAATGGAGTCGAAAGGTGCCTCCGAAATAGGCGGAACCACCTTTTTTCGAAAAATGCTCAATTATAGCTAAATATGGCAATCACTTTATAACTAACATGCCTGTTGTATGTCCTTGATTGGTTACTTTAAAACTTTTCATATACTTTACAATTAAAAACTGCCGCCTTTAATTAGATCTAAATCAAAGAAATATAACGTTTAAGCCCTTCCATTTACCAAAACCAACATTTGCAGTAAAGTCCCTCTTTTAAAATAATTTATTTTCCCTAATAAATCATCTGGGAAAAATCCCCAAAGATCACAGAAAATCACTCTTATCAGGTAATCAAACATATTAAAATTTCAGACCCGATTTCTTCCTGAAATACTCAAATTAAATTTTAAACCCAATTATATCATATTTTCCTTTAGAAATTCATAACAAAGTTTCTATAGCTTGGAAAATTCGGAAAAATCAAAAATCATCTCCAAAATCATGTTTTACTTAACATAAAAAATTTCCATGGCATTATAAAATCATAAACTCTCAGTTTTACCCTAAAACCGTGCTAATTCATATGTAATTGAATTAAAATAAATCAAACATAATATAGTTCTAGCATATATATCATCATCCATATCAACATAAATACGAATTTAATCATAAATCCAAAACATATAATCATAGAATAAAATAGAGATGGTATAAAATTATTTTTCACCTTAAATATGATAAGGAATTTGAGATTTGTTGTTGATTAATCCTTCATAGCTTTGATCCTTAGCTTTAGATTGAACTCTTCCTCTTTGATAATGGCCGGCTCCATAGAGTTTTTGCGTTTATTTTTTTTAAGAAAAATGAACGTGAATATACAAGAATGAGAAGTGTATAGCCATGTATAATGAAGTGGCTATTTTACTAATATGCCCATGTGTAATTTAATTAGCTAATAACCCAATTAAAGCCGATTTACTTTGTTAATAAGCACGTCCCTATATATGGTTTATTCAAATCTCAATCCCCTTATCATTATTATTCTATTTAATTTATCTAATTAAATTTCCTGAATAATGAGCTATGACGCCCCACCCCGAGACCCACATTAACAAAGAATATTACTAGGTAATACTGTCTGCTAATGCAGAGAATATGGCTTAGGAGTGACCATCCATAGCTTTGTCTTAAATATCTATTAAATACGTCGATTTGGCGCTCTAATTTTTTTTCTTTCTCAAGTGGATCGACATATCCAATAAATGCTTAATACAGAACCACAGTGGCTACCGGATCTATCAAAAAAAATACAACAACAATATGTACGACGCATCATAGAACAGCAGTCAAACATCTATATACATATACACAGATACATCCTAGTACAATACAAAATGATACAACAGAAGTGGTGCAAGGACCACACTATATACAACGAGTCAAAATGAATAGATACATCAGAGTTTACAAAACACGACTATAAAACTACAAAAAGGTGATAAGTAGATATCCAAGGCGGAAGCAGCATAGCAAAGTCCTATAGTAGGTGACTAACCTGAAACAACTCGGTCTGACCCAAGTATTTAAAAATACACGGATCAGTCTAGCTTAAACAACAGATTAGCATAAGATAGGAGTAATAAAGGGTAAAGGGTAATGATTCTTCTCGAATGAGAAGAAGTAACACTATGAATATGTTAATAATTCAAGTGAGGCAATATCACAAAGTATAACAACTACTAAGCATCCTAAGAGGATATCTCGAAAGAGGCAAGAACAACAATATCAACTAAACTCAATTTATCGCCTCATATCATTGGCATATACAAAAATCAATATAATGGTTTTTATGAACCATAACTCCTAATAGGAGAACACAAAACCCAATATTCGTCAAATAATGGCAATCTCAAATATTTCTAAAATAGAGAAATCCCAAATCTCGAAATATGCCAAAATAATTGTAATCACACATATATCTCCTAAAAAGGAGATTATAAATCTCAAAATAAACGCCAAAGATTGGCAATCACAAATCTCAATATATAGAACTCGATATAAGTTCAAACTCCAAAAATGTATTCGCTACATAGCAGTTTCTCAAACGGCTCAAATGGCCAAATAATCTCGAAATGGCGATACATTTGGAAAGTCACAATAAATCATGAAATCATCACTAAAGATGGCACGTGCTTATAAAATGGCCAAAGCCCGCCAAGTACTGTCTCTCAAAATAAGGCGCCACGTCTCAAATGGACAAACATCCCGAAGGACAACATCCTGAAGGACAAAACATCTCGAAGGACAACATCCCAAAGGACAAATACATCTCAATGGACAAAACATCCCGAAGGACAACATCCCGAAGGACAAATGACCCGAAGGTCCAGCACTGACAATAACTCGTGAATGTGTCACGAACTCTCAGATAGGAACCCGAAAAGTGTTAACAGTGCGTCCCATACCACACGTTCTCACTTATCAGTTTACTAGCTATTAGCCAATGCCATACTAGAAAACAAAATCATTTAAATCACAAATATTAGCCTAATCTCATTGGCAAATACGACCCGAAGGTCAATAGCTTCAAACGAAAAAGTCCAGAATTAACCGAAAAAGTAAACGCATGTGTCCCATACCACATGTTTTACTAAATCGTTTAATTCACTTTCTCGTTAGCTCGAAGAGTGCAGAAACATGTGTTTTATATAGAAAATAATATGTTTGAGAAAACTTGTTTTCAAAACAATTATTGAAATCATTTGGAAAATAAACCTTTGAAATTTTCTCTTTATTATAGAGAATATATAATTTTAATAGCTTTAAAATAATTTATAAATATTATAAAATATTAATTTCCAAAGCCATTTTATTTTAAAAATAATTTTTGGATGTAGAAATGATGTTAAAATGGTTTATTGTATTTAGTTATACAAGAAAATAATTTTTGGATGTAGAAATGATGTTAAAATGGTTTATTGTATTTAGTTATACAAGAAAATAATTTTTATGTAATTTTTAGTGTTAAAAATAGTGTTTTGTGTAAATTATCGTGTAAATTGTGTATTTAATTAAAAATAAGAGTTTTTAATTATATTTTTATAACTAAAATTATCTTTTTATTTGTTGATAAAATGTTTGTTAAACATAGAAATATGATTGTATGATTTTATTGTGTTGAAATCCTGTAAATATATGTTGTTTTGGAAATATTATTAGTATTTTAGTATTAATTGAGTTTTAATTAGATTTTATTAGGCTAATTATTTTGTTATTGGGTCTAAGCTCATTTTCACCGTTAACCAGAAAAGAAAGGAGTTCTTCTTTCTCAAAACAAAGTACGTACAGTAAAAACTTAGCAACCAGAAAAAGAAAATTGAGAAAATTATTCGGTAATACTATGTATCAAAAATTAGGGATGTTACAGGCTTCCCCACTTAAAGAATTTCTCCCTCAAAATTCAGTAAAGACTAAATACTAAACATAGTAACCATCTGTAACGACTCCTAATAACCATGACAATCATACTAGTCTATTTGACTAGCAATTATCTATATAAATCTAATATAGACATACCCTCAATGTAGATCAGGATAAGTATCTCTAATCCTATCCTCTGTCTCCCAAGTACAGTCCTTCTCATTGTCGCTCCACTGAAATTTTACCAACTTGATTGACTTATTCCTTAAACTTTTCTCATCTCTAGCTACAACCCGATCTGGTTGCCTAACAATAGTCAAATTAGGCTCTACCACTAAGTCATCCAATCCTGTCGGAGGAATAGTATTCTATGGATCATGCACACACTTACGAAGATGAGATACATGAAATACATTATGGACACCTGCCATACTGCTCGGCAAATCTACTCTGTATGCGAGCTTTCCAATTCTCTCTATAACCTGGAATGGACCTACATATCTCGAGGCTAACTTCCCTGACTTTCCAAATCGCACCACACACTTCATAGGTGATACCTTAATGAAAACCTTATCTCCAACTAAGAATTCTAGGTCTTTACACCTCTTATCTATGTAACTCTTTTGTTTGGACTGAGCTTCTTTCATCCTTCCTCGGATTAACTCAATCTTTTCTGACGCCTCTCTAACCACGTCCTGACCTATGTCTAATCTGTCTCCAGTTTCCAACCAACATGTAGGTGATTTGCATGGTCTTCCATACAAAGCTTCAAATGGCACCATTCCTATACTAGTCTGATAACTATTATTATAGGAAAACTCAACAAATGTAGGTGATCCTCCCAAGATCCACCAAAGTCCAGTAACAAGCCCTGAATAAATCCTCGAGTACCTTATTGACTCTCTCTGTCTGCCCATCTGTCTGAGGGTGATATGCAGTACTCATGTTAAGCTTCATACCTATCACTTCATGTTGACTCTTAGTGAATAAAGCATCTCTGTCATTGACTTTACTACTAGGAACTCGATGCAGTCTAACTATGTTCTTCACGAACAACTCGGCTAAAACAGGTGTCGTTCTGGTTGACTTAATTGGAATGAAATGGGCACTCTTGGTCAGTCTGTCCACTATAACCCATATACTCTCATTACCCCTATTTGTCCTTGGCAATCCATCTATAAAATCCATGGATATTGAATCCCACTTCCAGACTGGAATCTCTAAAGGCTGAAGCAACCCACTCGACTTTTGATGTTCGGCTTTCACTAAGTGACAGTTTGCATACTGCCTAACCCATAAGCCAACATCCCTCTTTGAAATAGTTAAATCCAAGAAAACTTTTGATCTCGGTCACCGTCTCCGGTCTCTTCCAATTATTCACCGCTTCGATCTTATCTGGATCGACTGACAATCCTTTTTTTGAAACCACATGACCAAGAAACTTAACCTCTTTCTTTTAAAAATGACACTTGGAGATTTTTGCCTTTAGCTGATTCTGCCTCAGTGTCTCCAGCACCACTCTAAGATGAACTTCATGCTCCCTCTCATCCTTAGAGTATACTAAAATGTCATCTATAAACACTAGTACAAGCCTTTCCAAGTACTCTCGGAAAACTCAGTTCATCAAATCTACGAAGAAAGCAGGTGCATTCGTCAATCCAAATGGCATCACCAACCACTCATATGAACCATACCTAGTCTGAAATGTTGTCAAAGGAATACTGTCCTCCGCCACTCTTAACTGATGGAAACATGTCACCAAATCCAATTGGGAAAACACTCTGGCTCCACTCAACTGATTGAACATATCATCTATTCTTGGCAAAGGATATTTGTTCTTAATCGTCTTTTCATTTAACTTACGATAGTCGATACACATTCTCAATGACCCATCTGGTTTCTTTACGAACACCGCTGCTGCTCCCCAAGGCGAACTACTTGGTCCAATAAAATTCCTTCCTTCAAGATCCACTAGTTGCACCTTCAATTCCTTCATCTCAGTCAGTGTCATCCTGCTAGGTGGTCTACTCATAGGTTCAGCTTCGGGCACAAGATCTATATGAAACTCAACTGCTCGTTTCGGTGGTAGTCCTGTGATTGGCTCAAAGACATCGGCAAACTCTCTTGCTACCCGAACCTGACTTAACTCATTTCCTACCTCCATAGCATTAAGCAAAGCACTAGCACTCCGGTCAGTATTCTCCACTGAGAATATCACTCGGTTATGATAATCAGGGTGTCTCAGTGATATCTCTCCATCCTGGTAAAATATTCTAGCCTCATACCTACCCAACCAATCCATACCCAAAATGATTCCAAAATCTACGAAATTAATAACATACAAGCTGCATGCAAACTTATGACCTAACAAATCAAGTTCTAACTAGTCACATCTTATCCCTAGAGCTGCATACCCTCCTATTGGATAAGCAACCCTTAAGGAAGTAACAAGGTAGGTGGGTTCTAAACATAATTTATCAACCAAACATTGAGATATAAATAAATGTGATGCACCGGTATCAAAAAGTACTCTAACTGGAATACTCGTAATCAAAAGCGTACCTTCCATCACAATCTTACCATTCTCTACTGCAGTAGCTGGTCCGATAGCAAAGACCTTCCCTTTATCTGCCCTGGCTGGCTCTGGACATTGATTCTTGTAATGCCCAACTTGATCACAGTTGAAGCACTTCACATTCTTCTATGTTGCAGCTTTCTTCCCATTTCCTGACCGGCACTCATTCGCAAAGTGACCCTTCTTGTCACATTTATAACAAACTACCTCAGCCTTTGTCTTCTTAGTAGTATCTCCCTTCTGAGCTCCTTTCTTTTTAAAGAACTTCTTCCTTTTCCCTTGAGAACCCTGAGTTTCCACTAGCCTCTCTTTAGCATAATCAACAAGTAACTCCTCATGGCGATTGGCCATTTCCACCGCTATATTACAAGGATCACGAACATGTATCATGGTCATTCTAGCAAGCTCGGGCCTCAATCCCCAAATGAACCACTCATTCCTTTTGATGTTCGTATCTATAGTAGCATATCCATATCGAGACAGCTCCTCAAACTTAGTAGCATACTCGACTACTGACATCTCTCCTTGAACCAGATCCATAAACTTCCTCATCAGCTCAGACTTAGCAAACTCAGATACAAACTTATGCTTGAATCTTGTTTTAAAATCAGCCCAAGTTAACTGCTCTTCTAGAACTCCGGTAGTGACACTATTCCACCAAAGTAGTGATGACCCCTGCAATTGTCTAGAGGTCAACCTTCTCTTTTGCCCATCATTTAAACCCAAATCAGTAAATATACGCTCACAATGCAACAGCCAATTCTGAACCTCTATGGCACTCTCTGTTCCCAAGAATGGCTTCCCACCTCAACTTGTGTAATCTCTACTCAGCAAAGCATAATTATTCCCAACTGGATCCACAGGATCAGCTCCTCCTACATTTCCAGCAACACCAGCAGCAGCTCCTGCTTGCATCAAACCAACAAAGAACTGATACATCGCCCCCATATCTACTGGCGGATTTCCAGCACCCACATTGGCATCAGCATTTTGATTACTAGCATTCGCCGGTCGACCTGGGTTCCTCCTTGTAATGGGTCGAGCATTTCCATTAGTTGTGGTGCTTCCTCCACCAAGATTTCCTCTTCCGTTTCCTGCTTCCATATCTCCTTTCTCGTAAATCTTCATACGAGCCTTAGTAAGATACAAAAGAACGGTCTAAGAGAGCAGGGAATACGCACTTATATATATATATATATATATATATATATATAACTATATATGTATCAAATACAAGTACGTTACTATAGCGTTAACCCAAACCCCGATCTTATTATCTAATTTACTGGATTATGTTTGGAAAATCTTTTAGGTATAAGTTGCTTTTAAAGTTTCATAAACCTATGCTCTGATACCAACTTGTAACATCCCCCTACTTGGAGGCCCAAAACTAACGGCTACGGATGCTTCAGTCATCCGTAGTTATTAATCCTCAGCGACCAAATACGGTGGTGTTAGATTCATTGATATGCAGAAACACAAAAATATGGAAAAAAATTAAAACAACAACAAAGTCCACATTCCATTTCAAAATATTTCAAATTCATTACATAATCCTAATACGCAGACCATGTTCAAATAACATATAATTAATACAAAGTGCGCCAAGAGCGACATATGAAGATGCCCCCTTGGATAATCAGAGTATATAATAAGGCACCAAAACAATTTGCCTTTACAATCAAACACACATCGGAAATAAAATAACTCTAATAACAAGCTTGCCTCCTGCATGTCCTCGGAAGCTTTATTCGTCTAAAAGAACACCTGGAAACCTTAAATCTCAACCTACTCAAAATCAATTGAGTACCCGAGAGTTTAAGGGAAAAACAAAAACGTCGAGTCATACATAAAGATTGGTATGAATAATAATTTACCAACTCAACCCATTCAGATATCAAGTGAGACCACGCCGCTTAGCGGAACGGGTTTTCCCCTCACTAGTATTCTAAAAAATTTATAAAACCATATACTGTGCTTCTGCATCCACAATGGTTAAAGCATATTATTTTAAAACATTATGATAACATGCAAAACAAGTAAATCAAATATGGATTACCCAACCCCATTCATTCTGACTATCTATCTCAAGTATAGGTTCTAGGGTTACTATTAACCTGTTAAATGTTTATGGACAATCTGTCCAATTTCATAGTTTTCATAGGATCACTAAGACCTATTGGTAACTCCAATATCTTTTCTGTTATCCTAGTTTTCATGGGCTAATTAGGAACCCATTGACTAACTATCAATATCTTAATCCAAATATAGTTTGCATGGGCTAATTATAAACCTATTGGCCCCTGCCAATATCAATCATAGTTTTCATGGGCTAACTATGAACCTATTGGCCTCTGGCAATATCTTTAATTAAGACTTTAACATTTCTTAAGTTATATTCACTACTGGGTCAACTTAACTGGTTATTATGCCCTTCCCAAAAATACTGTTATGGGTTAATTGCAATGTGAATAAATACATGAAGAAGTAATCTTAACAACAAAATAATACCAACACCTATGGTTAATTGTCCTTGAGTCATATATATATATATATATATATATGTATGTATGTATGTATGTATGTATGTATGTATATGTATATATCCTGGTTAAACCCTTTAACCTTTATGATAAATAAAAACTTCTTCGTTTCAAAACCTTTTATTTGCTTATGCCATGGTTATTCCTTTAAATTGAGATTGGGTTTATGTTTTGAGATCTTAAAACATCTCTTTTGAAACCTCTGGATGACATCCATCAAAAGCAAAGACCTCTTTTCAAAACATAATAAACATACCTTTCGAAGCACTTGATAAATATTCTCTTTCGAAACCATACACACCTTTCGATGGTATCAAAACGTCCTTTAAAACATAGCTTCGAAACAAATTAAAGTATCCCTTTTGAAAGTATTGGGTTTATTCTTTTTAAAAACATCATTTGGGTCAAAATGGTTATATACGGAAGTATCTCTTTTGAAATCAATTATAAAATTGTATGGGGAAAAAGTTCATGGTGTCGGGACCATCTAGTCAAAAGCAACAACCTTTTAAATTTAAAACTTCAAAGGATAGAGCCAAAACCCCTTTTAACTCCATTGCCTTCGAAACTCTCAACCCCCCTCGAAAGCATTTAGGGAAAGGTTTAGTTTATGTTAAAACAGAGGTAACCCTTCGACGGCATAGATGACTTCAGTACAGTCGAAAGGAGGGATTAGCAGCTGGGTTTCGACTTGATTGAAACCAATCCTTTCGAAAGCTCTTATTTAAAGAAAAAGGTTCCCCTGCGAAAGCTAACACCTTTTCATAGTATGGCAACCTTCTTCAAAAAGTAATTATAAAAACCCCTTTCGAAAGACTATGTCGAAAGCTTTAAGTAAAACAAGGCAAAAATTTGACTTTAGAAAACAAATTAAGGTTTCGACTCTATAGGGTATCGATTCAGTCGAAAGCCCTTCAAAAACAAGGCAGGCGCTTATCTTTTAAAAGTAAACATTGGTTTCGACCCTGACGAAAGCATTGCTTTCGACATCCTACCTTCTGCTACTTGCCAATGCACTTCGTACCAATTCCATTGATACCATGTGCATTGGTTTCGACTCTAATGGTTTCGACTGAATTGATGCGGAGGTAAAGGAGTCGAAAGGTGCCTCCGAAATAGGCGGAACCACCTTTTTCCAAAAAATGCTGAATTATAGCTAAATATGGCAATCACTTTACAACTAACATGCTTGTTGTAATTCCTTGATTGGTTACTTTAAAACTTTTCATATACTTTACAATTAAAAACTACCGCCTTTAATTAGATCTAAATCAACGAAATATAACGTTTAAGCCCTTCCATTTACCTAAACCAACATTTGCAGTAAAGTCCCTCTTTGAAAATAATTTATTTTCCCTAATAAATCATCTGGGAAAAATCCCCAAAAATCACAGAAAATCACTCTTATCGGGTAATCAAACATATTAAAATTTCATACCCAGTTTCTTCCTCAAATACTTGAATTAAATTTTAAACCCAATTATATCATATTTTCCTTTAGAAATTCATAACATATTTTTTATAGCTTTGAAAATTTTGAAAAATCAAAACCTATCTCCAAAATCATGTTTTACTTAACATAAAAAATTTCCATGGCATTCTAAAATTATAAACTCTCGGTTTTAACCTAAAACCGTGCTCATTCATATGTAATTGAATTGAAATAAATCAAACATAATATAGTTCTAGCATATCATCATCCATGTCAACATAAATACAAATTTAATCATAAATCCGAAACATATAATCATAGAATAAAATAGAGACGTTATAAAATTATTGTTCGCCTTAAATATGATAAGGAATTTGAGATTTGTTGTTGATTAATCCTTCCTAACTTTGATCCTTAGCTTTAGATTGAATTCTTCCTCTTTGATAATGGCCGGCTCCTTAGGGTTTTTGCGTTTGTTTTTGTTTTGATAAAAATGAACATGAATAGACAAGAATGAGAAGTGTATAGCCGCCAATAATGAAGTGGCTATTTTACTAATATGCCTATGTGTAATTTAATTAGCCAATAACTCAATTAAAGCCCATTTACTTTGTTAATAAGCATAGTCCTCTATATATGGTTTATTCAAATCTCAGTCCCATTATCATCATTATTCTATTTAATTTATGTAATTAACATTTCTAAATAATGTTTTCAAAAATTAGGGATGTTACAAGTAAATCCCAAAAATCCACTTTATTGTTACTAGTATACAACGCACGTATGTGCATCTAATATTCAAAGATGTTTATCTTGAATGAATTTGTGTTTTAAGTGCAAATGTTTTTGTAGTCACAACACATTTCAAGTTGTTTTGTTGGTGATATCGATGACAAATTGATAGTAAAATTTCGTTGGTGGGTAGGCGGAAAGGATGGTGAGATTCCATTAACGAATGGGGTAATTTTGGAATTTCAAAACGACACCATGTAAATCATGTTGATTTAATTCTCTTTATTAATAGTAAAGATAAAGATAGAGATAAGAATAAGTAGTCTTTCTAATTTGTTAACGACCATAACGTTGATGATTGTTGCCAATCAATATGGAAGATGTATTGATAGATGGGAAGGAGACTGGTAACTAATTTTTCTTTAACCAGTATAACATGCAAGTTTGAGGATACAATTATATTTTTTGAACGTCAATCATAAAAACATATTTTATTTAGGATATTGTTATGGGTCATGAGATTGCTTATCGCTGGTCCAACAGTATGTGACATTTTATAGTTTCGATTTTTTTAATTTTTGATCATATATTTTTCTTAAATATGTTTCGGTATTATTTTTATTTATAGAATTTCAACCATTCGATCTACAGGATGGCACCAGTTTATGATTGCTCTAAAGCTATCCAAATTAACTAAAAATGTGGTGTAAGAATGATAATTTAATCATATGGTGACCAACACGTCCTTTCTTCATATAATATCATAATCTTTAGTTTTTTTTAATTATGACATTGATCCTCTTTTTCATCCATTTTCTAAACTTAATTTTTGGGCATGATATCGAACTTTAGAAAAGTTATGTTAGAAGTAATACATTATCAATTGCACTTAATTCCAGTTTAGTCATTCATATCAATTGCCTTTACCTCCTCTTCTTACCATTGATTACGTTTAATGCTTGGGTATGCATTTTACACATCAATAATTTAATCTGTGGTTTCCTATGATCATCATGTTACAACAACTCCTAGAGGTGAAAATATGAATCAGGTACATATGGCTCGATTTTATATTAGATTTGTCTTAAATAAAATGATCTTCATTGCAAATGTTAATCTTGATTTGGTAGTTTGGTAACTAGAAATCATAGTCTATCTAATATTCAACTTAGACTGCCTAGAAAAATGGTTATTTGATGTTTGATTTAATGTTTCACTAGGTTTGTGGCAGCGTCTATGACTATAATCTAACGACAAAATTACTTAAATTTTGTAATTTCATTCCAGAAGCTTATGAAGAAAATAGTGATCATTGCTAAGAATATTAACGGCTTATTGCAACTACATGTAATTTGGATTATACATTCCAGGGATATTTTTGGTATTTCAAAAAGTCACGGTTGAATATCTTTGTGTTATTACTATTCTCCTTAAAATACCACTTACTTTTATTACTTAAATAATAATAATAATTTTTTTTCATAAACTCCATAAAACAATCATATTATTATGTGATCCAAATTTAGTAGACTTCTAAAAATCATATTACTAATTTAAATTCCACCTTTATTTGTAAATAATAGAAAATTCTCCATTCAAAATAAAATTTTCTTTATTATTCAGGAATTTTTCCAAAAATTCATAAATAATAACCTTATTAATACAAATCCCTAAATCATAAATCCATAACGTTCATTTCTAGTAAATCCTTAGCATAATGGCATATTGACTATCCTTGCTAGTTCACAATAATCAATTCAACCTTTAAAGGCCGTGTAATTTTTTTCTAACTCCAATTCAAACTTTAGTTGAAAATATCAACATTTTGTTAATTTTTCTTTTAAACCATAATCGTTGATCTCAAACCTTATTATTCACAAAACTAATAGGTTGAAAATCGTACGATTAAGTGTTAACTTTAACCACCATTTAACTCTGACCACCTCATATTTCTTTAAATAAATGAATTAAATTCTATTTAAATATTTTTTTTAAAAAAGTTTTACTAGACGTTTCATGTTAAATAATTTCATAGGAAATCATAATCAAAGTTTATTTCAATTTTTCAAGGTAATTGTAACAACCCGCACATTAATGGACCTAAATTTTGACTAAATAAAAACCCAAGTCCATTAGAGTATGGATCATTGGTTTTGGTAACCTGTAATAAACATACGTATATCAGAGAACGAACTCACAATGGAATAGTAAAATGTAATAGAACAGATATACCAACTAAGGCCGATACCTTGAATTAATATTGTTCCTTGGATATATAGTTGCCTTGTTAATGTCGAGCATGAATGAGATGACTTCTTCATCCACCATTCCCATCTTGCTCCAGTAGAGTATCCCTCTAAATCTATCCTATGGGTTATAATAAGAAAGGGTTCAGAATAACATTCTGATGACTAGAAAATTACATACTTCACCTATAACACTAATTTATGCCGATAGATTTCTATTTAAGTGTTATGTCTATTATTTATGGCTTATCCGTTTAATTCCATGTATGATATATCTAACTATAAAAATTCGCCTTTTCGACCCCCGAATGTCGATACTAATACATCCATGGCATTCACATGCCGAGCACCCAAGTGTCGAAAAGATGAATTGTTAGGGTAAAATAAAAAGAAAAGGAAATAGAACAAGAAAGAAGAGAATATAATAACAGAATCTCACAGCAGAATGGTAATATATAATATCAAAGGAATGGTGCATAGGGTTACTTCGATACAGAAATTTCAATGTTACAAAACCTAAGTACCATCATCAGTCTGGACAGTTATAACAACCTGTCCTCAAAAATGTTGATATGGACAATACAGTAATGTAGTAGAAATAGGAATACTACAGTAGGTGAAACATCCAGCTCATCTTCTCAAGCTCCAATGAACATCAACGAAAACATGCATTTCTCAGACTACTCGAAAGAGCACACGAAGAATTTAGGGAAAACAAAAACTAAGCGTCAGACATAAGTCTCGTATGAGAAACTCAAGAAATATGTAGCTAGCATATAACAGTATTTTTGAGACCGCATGGAATTCCATAACGGTTATCCTCTCAAAAGAACCACCATATAATAGGTACATAAAATGATATAATAGATAATGTCTAGGGTGTAGAATATAAATATTATAACATAACTGGAATGGTTACATTTGTTGTATTCAATAGCATATTAGAGGGTATAATCAAACCAATAAGGAATGTTCGCATAATGGTTTCCGTGGAGATTTCTTCAGAGAAGCCGAATCCGAACTCCATGCACAAAGATCAGAAAACACCTTCCGAGTGTTGTATATCTCTAGATAAAATATACCATAAGGTAAACAAAAAGGCCTACACCTGAACTTAAATTTGAACCACGTGGTACCAAATATCATTAACTCCTGCACGCAACATCGATAAGCATACTCTAGATCTAGAGTTGACTATACCATGTCGTGGGACTGCAAAACCCCAGATTATGCATCCTACTCTGTCTTTAGTCATGTCCATGTCGAGGTCACGTTCGACATCTTTCACATGAGTCCTTATCACTTGAACAGAACACGAATCCCAAATTGGGTTCCCACATCCCGAAACCATATATGGATTCTAGCATCTCGAATAGATCCATTTCCAAGAGATAGAATACGTATCTCAACCTTGAAGTAATTTTCGATAAGTAAAACACTTACTGATCCCGTTCTCTTCAAGACTAAATCGATGAATTTGGTCATTCAATAAAAATGAGAACGATCACATATGGAAACCAAGTCTCCTATACTTATCATGTTTCCGATATTTCATCTCATACTATCCCTCGATCAAGAGTGAAGCTAGTAGGTTGGAGCTCTATTGCTTATATCCCTACACGAATATCAGCCTTCATTCTCATAGATAGACAAGCCTACTTCATCGGTTTTTAGTGCTAAGTATACGACTAAATGTTTCCATAAATGAGTAAACATACAAATTACGATCAAGTCACACAAAACGCAATAAGTCACATAAGTGACTTCTAGTCCCTTTTTTATTTAATTAATTGAAGCCCATTTTATTAGTAAAAATTATTTTATCCAATAAAACATTATTTATGAATTTCTACCATTCATTTGTACTCTTTAGATACTTCAAAAAGTATTTATATACTTATCTCAAATGGTAGATTCTTACTTTAAACCTTTACCTTTCTATACTTCAAAAAGCATTCATATACTTATCCCAAATGGTATAAGTATATTCACAAATCATTAGCAAGACTTCTTACTTTAAACCTTTGCTTTATCTATCTTTTTCCAAAATATTCCTTACTTATAATTTCCTTCAAAATAACCATTTTAAGGATCTAAGTACTTTCACAAATCCATTCAAAATATTTAAGAAAAATGTTACTCTTACATTGCCACTACAAACCCTAAACAATTTCACTTATGCTTATTTTTAAAACATCACTTTTAAAGATCTATTTACATTCATAAGTTTAATCAAAAAGGGATAAAGACGAATGTTAATAAAACAATGTCACAACAAACACAAAAACCATTCCATGCTTGTATTATCTTTAAAACAACCTTTTTTAAAGATTTAAATTTAATAATAGTTTAAATTCGATAGTCGACTAATCGATTATCTAGTCAAAACAATTGCTTATACAAATCAATGTTCGCATACCTAACACCTTTCTGACATTTCAACTTAACTATTCCTCATTCAAGAATGAAACCAGGTTAGTTAGAGCACTAGATGCATCAAAGCCTTACCTAGATACTTCATTCTTCAATCTCACAAATATATAAGCATACTCGTTGGCTTTTAGTGTTAATTATAGTATTAATGATTTCCATAAACAAGTAATAAACAACACAATTAACTCGTTTTTGACATTCCCGACTTAACTATTCCTCATTCAAGAGGGAAGCCTGGTAGGCTAGAGCTCTATTGCTCCATCCCTACTCAACATCAATCTTAACTCCCAAAGCCTACTTCGTTGGCTTTTAGCGTTAAGTAAAGTTAATTACATTTTAAACAAGTAAGTAAACAACAAGATTAACATGTTTCTAATATTCCAACTTAAATATTCCTCGTTCAAGAGGAAAGCCCAGTAGGTTAGAGCTCTATTGCTCTTTCCCTACTTGACATCAATCTTAACTCTAAAAAATTAGAGAAGTCTACCTCGTACCTCTTCTTCAGTTTTTCAAAATTTATATATTATTGAAAATATATTTAAAATTCAAACCAACTTTTATATACTTCAAAACATGTTTTAAAACATGTCTAAAAATATTAAAGAAAAATACCAAATTTAAATATCATTTTAAACACTTAAAACCATAAGCAACTTACTACAGCATTTATAAACGCTGTTAAAAGTCCTTGTTAAAACAACGTTGAAAAGAATGATCTTTATGACTAGTTTTAACCACTTTAACAAATGATTTAAGACTTGAAATTTTTGTAGTAAGTGCTAACATTAGGGTACTTAAAATACATGGATAAAATCCCTAAGAATATCTTTCTATTTATTTATAACAATTCCCGAAAATAAGGGATTTGGAAGTGCACTTATAACGACTATTCTCGCTTCAAACACTCTCAATGTAATGAACCGCTTTTCCGTACCCTTTTAATCGACACTAATCTCCATCGATTTACTCAAGGTGAACGAAAAACCGAACCATTAGGGTTTTAAAAGAAGAGGTAGAAGAAAAGATAGAAGAAAAGAGAAAAGAAGAACAACAGAACAACATCAGAACAGAAACAATATCAGAATCTCACATATCGCAGCGGAACAATATACAATAGATAATTACTAGTCTTTTAAAACAAAGAACTATATCAGTTTATACATACATCAATCATCAGAGTCAATATACAACAATGGACAGTTATATAACTTGTCCTCATACAGAATACACAGCGGAATAAATATATCAGATACAAATACTACGTCTCGTCATCCAGCTTATCTCCAAAGCTCCAGAACATCCAGAATAACCTGATAACCTAACTCCGAACTGCCCGTGTGAAAAGTTGTGGGCACCCAGAGTTTAGAAGGGAACAATAAACTCCGAGTCAGTCATGGTGACTGGTGTGAGATCGTAAAACAGTTATTTTTCACAAAGAAAATAAAACAAATTCGCAATGCTTTTGGAAAATGGAACTACCATAAGACCTCCCGCCACACACACAATGCAAACGCAGAATTGGAGGAGATTTCTTCTTATGATAGTCAAAGATGCTTACTACGCCAATCATTGGATATTATTATTAATGTCTAGTGTGGAAAACATTTCGAAAGTATAATATTAATCTTAGCCAACATACGACCAGTATCGTATGCCTACTATAGCTACCATCTAAACAGTGGTGACCACCGTACGTAAATGGCAGGTTCTACAACTAAAACCGTACAAAGTTCGTATTGGAAGAATGGATTTCCAACAAATGGTCAGGCTAAGGAACTTCCTTTCCTCCTGCCGAATAGGATCGCCTCTGGCTGGACGTCCCGAGAGACAAACTGCTCTCTGCCAAACAAGGCCGGGTTACCCCTGTAACAGGTAACTCACGAATATGTCATCACCCGGTCCTTTGGGACCTTTATCCGAGCGCTCGATATCCAACATCACACATCATAAAGAAAGTGTATCCACATGAGTAAGTATCTGGGCTCCATACCATGATACCACCCCTTTCCAGAAGGAAATGACATACCCTAAAGGGCGCGACCCTCATAACCTTGCCGCAACATTCCTGTTTCGACCATTTCCGGGGTGTGAGGCTCGACGAAGTCTCGTCCACAAAGCTACGCTTTCTCAAAAAGCCCTGCTTCGGGTCAAACAAAATGATCAACCTATGATCACAAAGATATAAGATCAAACAAATGATCATATCACAAATGATCAAACACTGATCATTTCACAGCAACACTCAGTATGCCACGTTACCAAATTGGGATATATCGCTGATAAATTTCAACTACATAACCTCTGAGCTCGTACGTCTCAGAGAAGGGTGTTAAGCTAAGAGAATAAATTCTCCGCCACCAACAGATATGTATTTGAAAGAAATCAGCTTTATATCTCAAATTGTAACGTCAGACACACAATCCATACAAGTCTGTTCCGGGATCGAACAGAACCGAAGGCACTTCTCACGAAGCCCTTGCAAATCCGGATAATTTTCAATCACGTCAGGACTTCCCGTCACTAAGGGTGATAAAACCTCTAAACCGGAGATCAGCCGATGTAGAGTAACTCGACGGTAATCCTTCCGTTTTCAAAAATATCCGGTCTTCAACACCGGTCTTCAAATGCAATTCATAACGACGTATCACATATTCGGAATGGGTTATACGACCCCATGGTCCTTTCCCGGCTAACCCGAATAGTGAGCGATTATTTAAAAATAAGTGTGGCATTCAAATTCATCCAATTCACAACAAATACCTATCTAAAGGTAATTATTGATAGTCGGTTATTTAACTATCAATAAAGATGCGCAACATCATCAGATTCCAAATAATTTTCCAAATTATTTCATCTTCAAAAAAAATATCTTTTACTAGATATAAAATTCCACACTTCTAAAATAAATCAATATTTATTTTTCTAAACAGTTTCCCTTTTCTTCATAAATTCCATAGTGAATTTATATTTTCAAAATATCTACTGATATTCGATTTACAATCGTTTTCAAATATTCACCTTCGATTTATCTTTAAGAAGATAAATTCTCAAAAACACTCCATTTCATTTTGGAAAAGCATTTCCATACTTATTTAATAATAAGTAATTCCCAAATTATTTATTTTCAACATTTGAAAATATTCGATATACTTAAATCAATATTAAGTATATATTCATTCTTTAAGGAAATCATAAATTTTACATCTATTTGAGTCAAAACGAATGTTGCGTAAAACATCGTTACGACGACTCAAAATCACTAGTATAGGGATTCGGAATTTAGATAGATATATGAATCCCAATACTACATCAAAACATTTCCTTTCGGAAATCATTTACTATAACAACAGTGTTATAGTCCACCATTTCCTTATTTTTCGAAAACGTCTATTTCAACAATAAATGTTGAAATCTATGATTTCGATATTCAATACATTTCAAAACATCTTTCAAAACAATTACTCCATTTCAATTATCACTTTTCCAAAACCATATCCATTTTACTTAAAAATATATTCACTGTCCAAAATCGTGAATATACTTCACTAACCACATTTCAATCTTTTCTACACATTTTATTCCAAGAATTATCCACTATCCAAAATCGTGGATAAAATTCCCTTAATAACTTCTATATTACATTCATCAAATTTGATTGATTTCGAATTCATAAAACAACGTTTATAAATTCACCTTTATACTTCATAACAATTTCAACTTATGAAATCATTTCATTTAGCAATTTCTATTTACATCCCAACTAAGTGCAAAAATCTACTTTATAAGTAAATTACTTATAAATCGTTTATTCTACAACATCTATTCACTTTATAACTTCACGTTATAAATCTATTAATTTCATTCACTTATGAAATCCTTTTATACTTCTTTTTAACACTTATAACAATTCGTTTTATAAGTCCAATATTTTTATTTACAAAAATATCAATTTTTATAAATCTTTCTATACAAATCGTTTATAGTTATTCAAAAATCCCAACTTAAACCATTTTATAAATAAATCGACTTTTATTTCAAAAACGACACTTCGGTTATATTTCACTAGAAATTATGACTTTTATAACTTTAAAATTTTACGTTTATAAATCGATTCAAAAATTCCATAAAACGTATATTTTCAAAAATCCCTTTAAAAATCCTTTTAAATTAAAAGTCGTCATTTTTAAAGTTCAAAACTGAGTCCGATGATGCAACAACACCAATCAGTCCATCACAACAGTCAAATATCATATATCATCATATGATAACAGAATATATCAAAATATCTGTAAATAATCAATATGGTGAGGAATCCAGTCGGATCCCTCCAACCTGTTTCCCTGCATCCACAGATGTTAGCACAATACCAATTCCGCTCCAGTACGGAATTATCGCGGTATATAGGTTTTTATAAATCCGCTTACTAACGGCGCAATAGGGTCTC
Organism: Allium fistulosum; assembly: GCA_030737815.1. NCBI lineage: Eukaryota > Viridiplantae > Streptophyta > Magnoliopsida > Asparagales > Amaryllidaceae > Allium > Allium fistulosum. The sequence continues at coordinate 95,931,234 of CM060906.1, read as the reverse complement.
ATCCGCTATACGAGGTGGGAAATCAATCAATCCAATATATACATATGCCAATATGTATATATTGCTATATATATAGATATATCCTATCATATCTAATATCACATCCAAACAGTCAATCATCAATCAATAACTGTAAATAATTCCACATTCAAATTGAGTGAGAAGATCTCACCTTGATTTCAATTCTGATTTCAGCGTTTATTTCGAATAAAATTAAACGCACGTTTAATTTTACCCGAAGATTTCACTGATTCCAAACGCGTCCAGATCTGCGCTGCAGCGTAGAGCGCGTCGCTGCGATTCCAACGCTTCTGGTTTCGTAATTTTCCGATCTCGTATGAAAGAGATATACAATTTTAAACACTCACAATATAAATTATAATTTATTTACAAATTCTTTTATTTTCATACCCAAATCGAATCACAGCCGTATATTTTAAACAAGGCAATCAGGGCCGCTCGATGATGCTTCCCTCTCCCACGCAAAAACTTCCCAGGTAACTTCACGCGAGATGAACCCATAGCTCACGTACCTCATCTACTTCCCCCGCCTACCTCGTCGACATTCACGACGATCGACGACCTCCAAATCGAAGCCTAAAGCCGCGCCCACCTCCACCATGAGTCATGCTCGACTCGATCAACTACCAGGCTCGGAATTTACGTGCGAAAGGCGGACGAACGCGAGCAGTTTCGTCGACGATGGTGACCTTCTGGCGATCGCAGCCGTATGGATTGGTAGATCATGCCGTTGCCAACGTTTTCCTTTTAGATGTCGAGGCTTGATAGCGAACAGATCGAGAGAGATTAAAGAGAGAACAATCGAAAATTTTGGCCATTAGTTTTTGAACGGCGGCTGTCTTCTATTTCTAGGGTTAGGGTTTAGTTTGATTGCAAATGGAAATAACTAGGTCCTTATATAGAAAAATTCACAAATTACTATTCATCCAGAATTTTCGAACTCCAAATTGAGCGTGCCGGCTGACGTTCGTAAGGTTTACCCCGCGTTCCGAACACAATGGAATAGGTTTCGGAAGCTAATTCGATCGTATGTGTGAGATATGGCAATAAACGATCAAATTAAATTAAACCGATTTAAATTGATTTCGAGGCGTTTTAATTCGTATCGGACAATTGGTAAATCCAAAAATTATGAAATTTGAAACCATGCAATAATATCACATTATGGATCCGATGAAACTAGTTTCGTCGAAATCCGACACTGTTTGAAAAATGACTATTTTAGCTCGACGATTTAAAATTAAAACGATATCGATGCGTTTCGAGTTGCCACGGTCAAACGATAACTCCGATTGACACGAAAATTGAAATCCGATAATAACTAACTATTACGGATCCAATGGAACTGGTCTCGTCAAATTCTGAGACTGTTCGAAAATTGGCTATTTTTCAGTCGATAATTAAATATTAAAATATTCAATTTTCACAGATTTACTCCAAATTCAGTTTTAAGAGTTCTAAAATATTTCTATAACTCCAGTATGATTAAATAAAATTTTACAAATCATTTTCAATCATTTTAAACTCGATTTTCAATTATCTTGGAATTTCACTATTTAATTTATCGATTAAATTATCAAATTAAATCCAATATTCGAAAAATAAATCATTCGACTTCTAAATTCCATTTATTAATATTTAAAATCAATTAAATATTCGAATTTTAATTATCAAAAATTCTGGGTCGTTACAAACTTCCCCCCTTAAAAGAATTTCGTCCTCGAAATTACAAGTTAGGGAAAAGAGTCCTTAACTCGTCTACTATCTTTCACAACCTAATAGTTTTATCAATTTATCAAAACAAATCTTTCTATTAAAGATTCGTTATTTATTCAACTCGTTTTCCAACTTCAATTATAAGTTTCAAACAACATTGTTTAACTTCTCAATTCAAATTCGAGTTTAAATTCAAATTTTAAACTTTCAAAATTTCTCAAAAATTTTCTAACACTCGAAATTTTCGAAAAATTTCGCCAGCGTCTCCTTTGCGCGGCTAATACGGTACGACTACAAAACGTCCCTACGGACTCTCAGATTTCAAAAAGAAAAATAAAAAGCCAAGCGGCTAGAGAAATAAGTCATCAAATCTCATATTCGAATTCAAATACTTACCTTTTGTCGAGCCATTCAAATTTATCTTCGAAATTAAATTCCAATTCCTTTATACCTGTATATCCTACTAGCCATTATATCTAGTTGCATATATTCAAACCATTTCGTACAGTCAATTACAAAATTTTCAATATAACTGCTTATATATTTTTACTTCACTATTGAAGTTACATATCTATTTTCATTCAATTTTTTCATTTCAATTTCATTTGAATTCAATTCACAATTCCAATTTAATTTGAATTCTATTCAACTTCTGAATATTGAATTTTATCAATTATCTTTCATTCACAACTGCATTATTTTAAATTAGTTTCATTTACTAATTTTATTTCAATACTTCACTTTGTTTATCACAAATCAAAATTCAATTCAGTCTTACTTACTTACAATTTCAAAATGAATCTCCAACTTTCAATTTCACTTTCATTTATTCAAATTCATTCACTTATACTTTCTTTGATTCAACTTAAAATTCCTTAAGTTAAATTTATTCAATCTAAACTCACAACTAATTGTATAAGTTATCAACTCATTTATTATTCTCATCAATATTTTTATATAGCATTCCAGAGTCTTTTCAACCTTTTCAAAACCATTTTTTGAAAACAATTCAAATCATCCTTTGAATTCCAAAACAAAACCCAAATTTTTCAAACAACTTCCATTTGAAACAATTTGGCAGCAATTTCTCTTTTGGAAACCCGAAAATGAACACCAACGATGCCGCGGTCATCATCAAAGTTATTTTCCAGCGACCGAAAAGAGTTTAGAGCTTTTCATTCCTTCAAAATACTTTTCAAATCCTTTGAAATTCATTTTCCACCCCAAAAAGAATTTAAACGTTTCAAATCTCCAAAATTTTCAAATTCTTTTCAAAACATTTCCAAATACTTCTCTGGAATTCTGTTTTAAATTGTAATTCACATTTATAATTTATATTCTCAAATTTCATTTGTACATGGATTTATCTCTTAACTTTGGAGTTATGATTTGAATTTCTTATTCAATTTTAGTGATGATAATTCACTATTATTACTTCCTAACATCCATGCAACCATGTACTATAGTACTTTAAAGAAAAACATTTCTTTTCTATACAAAAATAGTTTTGGGCAAAATTATTTCATTTACCCTACTTAAAACAATATTGTGCCGAATTGTTCTATTCGAGTGTTTAGAGATCCCTATCGATAGAGTTGTACGGACAATACCGACCAGAATCCATATACCACTCAACAAACCAATCATCACAATATAAAACAATTTTATATTAACTAACAAATACGCACTCATATCTATAATTACACTCAACTCATTCTAGAGTACTACTGACTCTATCTCTAATGAGTAACACCCAACAGAGCAGGGTTGTCGCTTAACCATATGCTCTGATACCAAATGTAATGAACCGCTTTTCCGTACCCTTTTAATCGACACTAATCTCCATCGATTTACTCAAGGTGAACGAAAAACCGAACCATTAGGGTTTTAAAAGAAGAGGTAGAAGAAAAGATAGAAGAAAAGAGAAAAGAAGAACAACAGAACAACATCAGAACAGAAACAATATCAGAATCTCACATATCGCAGCGGAACAATATACAATAGATAATTACTAGTCTTTTAAAACAAAGAACTATATCAGTTTATACATACATCAATCATCAGAGTCAATATACAACAATGGACAGTTATATAACTTGTCCTCATACAGAATACACAGCGGAATAAATATATCAGATACAAATACTACGTCTCGTCATCCAGCTTATCTCCAAAGCTCCAGAACATCCAGAATAACCTGATAACCTAACTCCGAACTGCCCGTGTGAAAAGTTGTGGGCACCCAGAGTTTAGAAGGGAACAATAAACTCCGAGTCAGTCATGGTGACTGGTGTGAGATCGTAAAACAGTTATTTTTCACAAAGAAAATAAAACAAATTCGCAATGCTTTTGGAAAATGGAACTACCATAAGACCTCCCGCCACACACACAATGCAAACGCAGAATTGGAGGAGATTTCTTCTTATGATAGTCAAAGATGCTTACTACGCCAATCATTGGATATTATTATTAATGTCTAGTGTGGAAAACATTTCGAAAGTATAATATTAATCTTAGCCAACATACGACCAGTATCGTATGCCTACTATAGCTACCATCTAAACAGTGGTGACCACCGTACGTAAATGGCAGGTTCTACAACTAAAACCGTACAAAGTTCGTATTGGAAGAATGGATTTCCAACAAATGGTCAGGCTAAGGAACTTCCTTTCCTCCTGCCGAATAGGATCGCCTCTGGCTGGACGTCCCGAGAGACAAACTGCTCTCTGCCAAACAAGGCCGGGTTACCCCTGTAACAGGTAACTCACGAATATGTCATCACCCGGTCCTTTGGGACCTTTATCCGAGCGCTCGATATCCAACATCACACATCATAAAGAAAGTGTATCCACATGAGTAAGTATCTGGGCTCCATACCATGATACCACCCCTTTCCAGAAGGAAATGACATACCCTAAAGGGCGCGACCCTCATAACCTTGCCGCAACATTCCTGTTTCGACCATTTCCGGGGTGTGAGGCTCGACGAAGTCTCGTCCACAAAGCTACGCTTTCTCAAAAAGCCCTGCTTCGGGTCAAACAAAATGATCAACCTATGATCACAAAGATATAAGATCAAACAAATGATCATATCACAAATGATCAAACACTGATCATTTCACAGCAACACTCAGTATGCCACGTTACCAAATTGGGATATATCGCTGATAAATTTCAACTACATAACCTCTGAGCTCGTACGTCTCAGAGAAGGGTGTTAAGCTAAGAGAATAAATTCTCCGCCACCAACAGATATGTATTTGAAAGAAATCAGCTTTATATCTCAAATTGTAACGTCAGACACACAATCCATACAAGTCTGTTCCGGGATCGAACAGAACCGAAGGCACTTCTCACGAAGCCCTTGCAAATCCGGATAATTTTCAATCACGTCAGGACTTCCCGTCACTAAGGGTGATAAAACCTCTAAACCGGAGATCAGCCGATGTAGAGTAACTCGACGGTAATCCTTCCGTTTTCAAAAATATCCGGTCTTCAACACCGGTCTTCAAATGCAATTCATAACGACGTATCACATATTCGGAATGGGTTATACGACCCCATGGTCCTTTCCCGGCTAACCCGAATAGTGAGCGATTATTTAAAAATAAGTGTGGCATTCAAATTCATCCAATTCACAACAAATACCTATCTAAAGGTAATTATTGATAGTCGGTTATTTAACTATCAATAAAGATGCGCAACATCATCAGATTCCAAATAATTTTCCAAATTATTTCATCTTCAAAAAAAATATCTTTTACTAGATATAAAATTCCACACTTCTAAAATAAATCAATATTTATTTTTCTAAACAGTTTCCCTTTTCTTCATAAATTCCATAGTGAATTTATATTTTCAAAATATCTACTGATATTCGATTTACAATCGTTTTCAAATATTCACCTTCGATTTATCTTTAAGAAGATAAATTCTCAAAAACACTCCATTTCATTTTGGAAAAGCATTTCCATACTTATTTAATAATAAGTAATTCCCAAATTATTTATTTTCAACATTTGAAAATATTCGATATACTTAAATCAATATTAAGTATATATTCATTCTTTAAGGAAATCATAAATTTTACATCTATTTGAGTCAAAACGAATGTTGCGTAAAACATCGTTACGACGACTCAAAATCACTAGTATAGGGATTCGGAATTTAGATAGATATATGAATCCCAATACTACATCAAAACATTTCCTTTCGGAAATCATTTACTATAACAACAGTGTTATAGTCCACCATTTCCTTATTTTTCGAAAACGTCTATTTCAACAATAAATGTTGAAATCTATGATTTCGATATTCAATACATTTCAAAACATCTTTCAAAACAATTACTCCATTTCAATTATCACTTTTCCAAAACCATATCCATTTTACTTAAAAATATATTCACTGTCCAAAATCGTGAATATACTTCACTAACCACATTTCAATCTTTTCTACACATTTTATTCCAAGAATTATCCACTATCCAAAATCGTGGATAAAATTCCCTTAATAACTTCTATATTACATTCATCAAATTTGATTGATTTCGAATTCATAAAACAACGTTTATAAATTCACCTTTATACTTCATAACAATTTCAACTTATGAAATCATTTCATTTAGCAATTTCTATTTACATCCCAACTAAGTGCAAAAATCTACTTTATAAGTAAATTACTTATAAATCGTTTATTCTACAACATCTATTCACTTTATAACTTCACGTTATAAATCTATTAATTTCATTCACTTATGAAATCCTTTTATACTTCTTTTTAACACTTATAACAATTCGTTTTATAAGTCCAATATTTTTATTTACAAAAATATCAATTTTTATAAATCTTTCTATACAAATCGTTTATAGTTATTCAAAAATCCCAACTTAAACCATTTTATAAATAAATCGACTTTTATTTCAAAAACGACACTTCGGTTATATTTCACTAGAAATTATGACTTTTATAACTTTAAAATTTTACGTTTATAAATCGATTCAAAAATTCCATAAAACGTATATTTTCAAAAATCCCTTTAAAAATCCTTTTAAATTAAAAGTCGTCATTTTTAAAGTTCAAAACTGAGTCCGATGATGCAACAACACCAATCAGTCCATCACAACAGTCAAATATCATATATCATCATATGATAACAGAATATATCAAAATATCTGTAAATAATCAATATGGTGAGGAATCCAGTCGGATCCCTCCAACCTGTTTCCCTGCATCCACAGATGTTAGCACAATACCAATTCCGCTCCAGTACGGAATTATCGCGGTATATAGGTTTTTATAAATCCGCTTACTAACGGCGCAATAGGGTCTCATCCGCTATACGAGGTGGGAAATCAATCAATCCAATATATACATATGCCAATATGTATATATTGCTATATATATAGATATATCCTATCATATCTAATATCACATCCAAACAGTCAATCATCAATCAATAACTGTAAATAATTCCACATTCAAATTGAGTGAGAAGATCTCACCTTGATTTCAATTCTGATTTCAGCGTTTATTTCGAATAAAATTAAACGCACGTTTAATTTTACCCGAAGATTTCACTGATTCCAAACGCGTCCAGATCTGCGCTGCAGCGTAGAGCGCGTCGCTGCGATTCCAACGCTTCTGGTTTCGTAATTTTCCGATCTCGTATGAAAGAGATATACAATTTTAAACACTCACAATATAAATTATAATTTATTTACAAATTCTTTTATTTTCATACCCAAATCGAATCACAGCCGTATATTTTAAACAAGGCAATCAGGGCCGCTCGATGATGCTTCCCTCTCCCACGCAAAAACTTCCCAGGTAACTTCACGCGAGATGAACCCATAGCTCACGTACCTCATCTACTTCCCCCGCCTACCTCGTCGACATTCACGACGATCGACGACCTCCAAATCGAAGCCTAAAGCCGCGCCCACCTCCACCATGAGTCATGCTCGACTCGATCAACTACCAGGCTCGGAATTTACGTGCGAAAGGCGGACGAACGCGAGCAGTTTCGTCGACGATGGTGACCTTCTGGCGATCGCAGCCGTATGGATTGGTAGATCATGCCGTTGCCAACGTTTTCCTTTTAGATGTCGAGGCTTGATAGCGAACAGATCGAGAGAGATTAAAGAGAGAACAATCGAAAATTTTGGCCATTAGTTTTTGAACGGCGGCTGTCTTCTATTTCTAGGGTTAGGGTTTAGTTTGATTGCAAATGGAAATAACTAGGTCCTTATATAGAAAAATTCACAAATTACTATTCATCCAGAATTTTCGAACTCCAAATTGAGCGTGCCGGCTGACGTTCGTAAGGTTTACCCCGCGTTCCGAACACAATGGAATAGGTTTCGGAAGCTAATTCGATCGTATGTGTGAGATATGGCAATAAACGATCAAATTAAATTAAACCGATTTAAATTGATTTCGAGGCGTTTTAATTCGTATCGGACAATTGGTAAATCCAAAAATTATGAAATTTGAAACCATGCAATAATATCACATTATGGATCCGATGAAACTAGTTTCGTCGAAATCCGACACTGTTTGAAAAATGACTATTTTAGCTCGACGATTTAAAATTAAAACGATATCGATGCGTTTCGAGTTGCCACGGTCAAACGATAACTCCGATTGACACGAAAATTGAAATCCGATAATAACTAACTATTACGGATCCAATGGAACTGGTCTCGTCAAATTCTGAGACTGTTCGAAAATTGGCTATTTTTCAGTCGATAATTAAATATTAAAATATTCAATTTTCACAGATTTACTCCAAATTCAGTTTTAAGAGTTCTAAAATATTTCTATAACTCCAGTATGATTAAATAAAATTTTACAAATCATTTTCAATCATTTTAAACTCGATTTTCAATTATCTTGGAATTTCACTATTTAATTTATCGATTAAATTATCAAATTAAATCCAATATTCGAAAAATAAATCATTCGACTTCTAAATTCCATTTATTAATATTTAAAATCAATTAAATATTCGAATTTTAATTATCAAAAATTCTGGGTCGTTACACTCAAACTTACTTCAATTTAACATACAAGTTAAACAATCATTAAAAGATCAAGTCAATACCACACCCCATGTTTAAGAGGGTAATATAAGTGAGGTTATGCGATACAAAGTTGTCATTGGCTTTCAAAAGCAAAAGGGTCTAAATTATTACTTTACTTAGTTAATGTCACTTTAACTTTATACTTTGCACACAACGTATATATACATAATATATACTTATAAGATAGTAAGATAACTCACATAGATCCATGCCAAACCCAAGCACAAGTCCACAAGAACCAAAGAGCCACCTCCATCCATCACCACAAGCCTAAAGATCCAACCTTTAGCACTTCCAGACCAAGGCCACACCTCCTCTCCTCTTCCATGCTCATGGTCCCCTCCTAGATCCTCCTCTTACCTTCTCCCACTTTTTACTTTATAATCATGCTTATCATGATGTTTTAGGCACAAAGCCAAAGTTTAAAAGAGATTGGAGATGATTTAGTTAAGACTTGAAAAAGTTAAAGAGTAATTAGTGGATTAGTGCTTAAACACTTCCACCATTTTTAACTCATACTTCATCTCAAGCTTAAGTGAATTAGTGGTGTATTCCTAAGAGTATGCCCCTCCTTATATAGGTTTTAAAAAGAAGTCATAACCACCTCTTACTTTCCAGGAAAGGTTATAAAGGAGCCGCTTTCACATGTTAACTTTACACATCTCTCTTTTTACTTAAAAGTTAAGTATTACCATAAAAAGTCATTTCCTAAATACCTTCTGTTACATTGTGCATGACATCATCTAAAAAGCTTATTTCCATAAATAAATAAAAAATTGTTTTATTTTATTAATTTCCTAAGCAAATAAGTGTATGTAAAAAAATCTGAACAACTTCTGACGGTTAAAATGTTGTTTATCGATAAAACGATTTTCGGTCACATTATCGATATTTTTTCAAAGTATTTATTTTTGTAAAAAAAATTCCAAAATAAGTTTACCATAATTAATTATGATTTAAAAGGAGGTTAAAAATCTTATTAAATCATTTTAATAACATTAAATTCAAGATTCAAATATTTAAATAATTTAGATATTGAAATACAAAGTGCCTGAAATTCTGGGTCGTTGCAATAACATTCTACAAGGTATAACCATATATATAAGTATATATATAAACACTGCACTGCCCAAAAAGAAACCACGACCACTTAATACTTCTTGAATAAGGAGGAGGCAGACCCAATGGCCATTTAATACCTCAACCCCGAAGCGAGCCCTCCGTAACGTAATTGCTAGTCAATCCAGCCCTAGCTACAAAGACCGATGACTCCTAGATACAGCTTTATAATTTAACTTGTCGTATTACCAATGCATCTCAAAGACTCGTCTAAAGGCTAACTAGCCCACCTCTAATAAACAAGCATTCAAAGAACTTTGAGGTATTTGCGTATCCTATAAGGATTCTACACTAGTAAAAAGCGAAATCTGTCAGGGCATAACCCAAGTCTTTGCTAACGACCGCTCAAGACCATCGGAGTCAAAGCCTATATGTCTGCTCTACTCCTAAATATTGGTTTACCAATAGCACTGACATTGCCCACCGACATCCCATGGCCAAAATTCCGTTTAGACTTACCTAATGTAAGTCAAAGAAAATGCCCATCCCAGTTACTTAATACCTCTTGTTAGAGATGAAGCAGACCTCATTTATCTATTAGGTACCGTCATAGTTTATTTAAAACTTCTTATATTAGGAGGAGGCATATCCAATGACCATTTAATAAATTTCACCCTGAAGTAAACCCCTTGATATCCCTAAAGGTACCGAGCTATTTAATACTTCAAATCCAAGGCAAACCCTTGGTATATTTTCCCATACCTATAAGAGAACATATATCCCTTCCCTATGGTTCTATAGTTAGACATGTCCCACAGTAGTAGTACCTACACACAACGCCGGTAGACTCTAGGTGAAGGGCTGACTTCCGTATGTGTAACTCTATTGACCTCGAATCTTAACCCATACTAAACTAAACAAATTATCTTAGGCCTAAATATTTGGCTAAGTCCACTAATTCACGCTCACCCTAAATGTATTATTGAGGCTATATAATTTCCTATGATGAAAATTATATTGCCTCCTAAGCTTATTTACTAGTATCCCCCTAATTATTCACTGCAAACTTATTTCTATCTAATACGCTTATTACATATTCTTTATTTCCCTCTTACGTCCCATAAATGTCAATTGTCCATAAAAATGGTCATTATCATTCAAATTCGACAATCATTAATGACATTTATGTATATGTTTCAAATTCAACTTATTTTTCTTATTCCATTTTCCCATAAATGCCATATCAAATTCCACAACCAATCTCATTCAATGCATTTATATCCCCATTTAATTTCTATAACGCCTTATTAACTGCACATTTATTGCCCTACTAATTTTGCAATCATTCTTTATAATTTTTGGAGTGACTGCCTATTTCCATCACAACCTCCTAATCCCATGGTTTACTACGATATTAATATCCAATCATCCTAATTATTGTTAGAACCTCAATTGTTGGATTTTAATGACAACAACTATACAATTATGTCAAAGAATCTCTAAACTAATTTGTAGGTACATGAGCATCAAAAAGAGATAATCAAATACGTTCAAAATGAAGATACACAGTACAAAAGTATGAAAGAATGTACATGGAGATACAAGAAGAGATATATACGATAGAGACAAGACGAAGGTGACAAACAAAGTATTATTAGCCATAGAATGTCGTGTCTAGAGTTTACAAATGTTAAAATCTTCTCAAAATGATATACACACATATACATTCATATTTTAAATGAAAAATCAAGTTTTCAAAAATTGCATTGAGCGGGACTCGAACCCGGGTCACTAGTTCAGAAGGCAAGTGCTCTAACCATTTGAGCTATGGTATTTTTTAGTTACATTTAGACGTCTGAATGTACCAAATCAGACGTCTAAATCTGGAAAAATGAATATTGTTAGTACAATATTCAGACATCTGACTTGATAATTTCAGACGTCGGAAAATGGTTGTTTTTAGCCTATTTTCTTTCTGGTTTGAGCTCGTGCAATTTCAGAAGTCTGAATTATTCAATTCAGAAGTCTGAATATCTATAACGGCTATTTTTTCAAATAGGCACTTCTATTCGTAAAGAGTTGCAATCTTTAATCCAACAGATATGATCATAACTCTTGATGATAACTCTTCACGAACAATTGCAACTATTTATTATCTATATAAACACATTAGAATCAAGTTTTCAAACAACAATTCAATTGATTATTATTCTACTCTCAAAATTCTTGATTCTAATACACTTGTGCTTTCAACATCATTCAAATTCACTTTCTTACTTCCTTATTCTTCACGCATTCACATATATATCATAAAGGAGGAGATTATAGGAAGTGTGTACTATAATTGACAAATTCGTGTTACTCAAGAACACATAGTGTCAAGAAATATTGTTTTGTAAAAGTCTCGTTCTACTGCTTGGGCAAAGTGAAGTCATATTCTGCTGCTTAGGCATGTGAAGTCCTCTTCGGCTGTTGAGGTGAAATCCTGTTCTGTTGCTCAGGTCCCTGTTCGGCTGCTCAGGGGTTGTATAGACCTGTTCCTTTGGGTTAAGTGAGGGTTGTTGTTTTAATGAAATTCCAGAAGGAGTCTGGAACTGGACATAGAATGGGAAGTTCGAACCAGTATAAAAATTCCTGGTATGCTCGTTTATTATTTACTATTATATGCTAATTGTTCTATTATTCCGCACTGCTTTTATACTATTCCATATTACTCGATCCTATAGTAATTTTCATTTGGTATCAGATATACATGATAGAGACAAGACGAAGGTGACAAACAAAGTATTATTAGTCATGGAATGTCGTGTCTAGAGTTTACAAATGTTAAAATCTTCTCCAAATGGTATACACACATATACATTCATATTTTAAATGAAAATTCAAGTTTTCAAAAATTGCATGGAGCGGGACTCAAACTCGGGTCACTAGTTCAGAAGGCAAGTGCTCTAACAATTTGAGCTATGGTATTTTTTAGTTACATTCAGACGTCTGAATGTACCAAATCAGACGTCTGAATCTGGAAAATTGAATATTGTTAGCACAATATTCAGACGTCTGACTTGGTAATTTCAAACGTTTGAAAATGGTTGTTTTTAGCCTATTTTCTTTCTGGTTTGAGCCCGTGCAATTTCAGAAGTCTGAATTATTCAATTCAGAAGTCTGAATATCTATAACGGCTATTTTTTTCAAATAGGCACTTCCATTCATGAAGAGATGCGTTCTTCATTTCAATAGATATGACCATATCTCTTCATGATAACTCTTCACGAACAATTGTAACTATTTATTATCTATATAAACACATTAGAATCAAGTTTTCCTACAACAATTCCATTGATTATTATTCTATTCTCAAAATTCTTGATTCTAATACACTTTTGCTTTCAACATCATTCAAATTCACTTTCTTACTTCCTTATTCTTCACGCATTCACATATATATCATAAAGGAGAAGATTATAGGAAGGGTGTACTATAATTGACAAATTCGTGTTACTCAAGAACACATAGTGTCAAGAAATATTGTTTTGTAAAAGTCTCGTTCTGCTGCTCGGGCAAAGTGAAGTCCTCTTCGGCTGTTGAGGCGAAATCCTGTTATGTTGCTCAGGTCCCTGTTCGGCTGCTCAGGGGTTGTAAACCTCTTCCTCCAGGTTAAGTGAGGATTGTTGTTAGTGAAATTCCAGAAAGGAGTCTGGGACTGGACGTTGAACGGGAAGTTCGAACCAGTATAAAAATCCTGGTGTGCTCGTTTATTATTTACTATTATCTGCTATTTGTTCTATTATTCCGCACTGCTTTTATACTATTCCATATTACTCGATCCTATAGTCATTTTCATTTGGTATCAGAGCCTGGGATTCTAGAGATCGTAACAACATCCTAGAATAAATGGCTATAAAGAGATCTAGTCAAGGCAATAGGAAGAGGAAGAACAATAAAGAAGAATCAAAGGAGCAAACAAGCAAATGCTTCATGGCTACAAGTGATGATGTAAGTGAACTAAGTTTTGAAGATTTGGTTGAAATTAATTCAGAACTAGTGGAAAAATGTAAAACAAACTAAAAAACAAAAAAAGGAGTTACAAGGAAAATTAAATAGATCTGAATTAGAAATTAGTATGCTAAGAGATGAAAATAAAATCCTAGAAGAAGAACTTGAAATATCTCAAGAATCTAATTCTAATTTAACATCTCAACTATCTATGATCACTCAGGAATTAGAAATTCAGAAGAATAAAAATGATGATTTATCTGTAGAAATTAATGATTTAAAATCTAACACTAAAGTATTAGGGTTAGAAAAATCTAGTCTCAAAACTAAGTTAGAAGATATTAATAAAAATGATTTATTACAATCATCTTTAGATAACTCAAAATCTTGAATTTTTCTTCTCGAAAATGAGAACTGTACGATAAAAAGAGAGAATTTTGAATTAAACAAGCAAATTGATATTTTGAAAAACAGTAATATTTCTTTTGAAAATAATAATTGTGACTTTAAAGCTAAATTTGATAAACTTAACACTAAAGTCACAAAATTTAATAAAGGTCAAAACGATTTAAACATGATTTTATCCAGTTCTAGACCTTTACATGATAAAAGTGGTTTAGGATATAATAAAACTGATCGTAGAAATAGCACTAGATACACTTTCATGTATAGTAAAAATGTTAGTGCTAGTACTAAATTTCGAGTAAAGTGTAAATCCAATTTTAATAGAAATTCAAATACTGCTATGACCAATAATGTTTATAATTTCTCTAGAAGTACAAAATCATTGATGGGAAATATGAATAAAAATTATCTAAGTATTTGGGTTCCTGTTAATTGGAAAAATAGAGAAAAATACATTGATGATTATTTTGATATGGTAGTTAATAATGAAAATTATATTTATAAAGGTTCAACCACACCCAAATGGGTATGGTTTCCTAAGACCTAACCCCCCGGACCCTAACATAATAAGTGGGTACCGAAAATGATTATTATTTTTTGCAGGTACTCGGAGAAACAAAAGGAAAAGGATAGATTTTGGAATTTTAAAGAATGTTCCATACGTTTAATAGAATTACGTGCTTACAATGAAATATGGACTTCAACAAATATGGTAAAATCTATTTTATTTTTCCTTCAGAATTAAGAATGAGTTTATCTCACTATTTACAAGATATTTTATATAATCTATTATATTCCCTCATTCTTTTTGATAATGACAAAGGGGGAGAAATTCATATGCATATTAATAGAGGGAGATATTATACTTAGGGGGAGCTTTAAACATATTAATATTATTTTTTATATAGAATAAATATTTTTAAAATTGTATAGTTGTCATCATCAAAAAGGGGGAGAATGTTAGAACCTCAATTGTTGGATTTTAATGACAACAACTATACAATTATGCCAAAGAATCTCTAAGCTAATTTGCAGGTGCATGAGCATCAAAAAGAGACAAACAAATACTATATGGAGATACAAGAAGAAGATATACATGATAGAGACAAGACGAAGGTGACAAACAAAATATTATTAGTCATGGAATGTCGTGTCTAGAGTTTACAAATGTTAAAATCTTCTCCAAATGGTATTCACACATATACATTCATATTTTAAATGAAAATTCAAGTTTTCAAAAATTGCATGGAGCGGGACTCGAACCCGGGTCACTAGTTCAAAAGGCAAGTGCTCTCACCATTTGACCTATGGTATTTTTTAGTTACATTCAAACGTCTGAATGTACCAAATCAGACGTCTGAATCTGGAAAAATGAATATTGTTAGCACAATATTCAGACGTCTGACTTGGTAATTTCAAACGTTTGAAAATGGTTGTTTTTAGCCTATTTTCTTTCTGGTTTGAGCCCGTGCAATTTCAGAAGTCTGAATTATTCAATTCAGAAGTCTGAATGTCTATAACGGCTATTTTTTTCAAATAGGCACTTCCATTCATGAAGAGATGCGTTCTTCATTTCAATAGATATGACCATATCTCTTCATGATAACTCTTCACGAACAATTGCAACTATTTATTATCTATATAAACACATTAGAATCAAATTTTCCTACAACAATTCAATTGATTATTATTCTATTCTCAAAATTCTTGATTCTAATACACTTTTGCTTTCAACATCATTCAAATTCACTTTCTTACTTCCTTATTCTTCACGCATTCACATATATATCTTAAAGGAGAAGATTATAGGAAGGGTGTACTATAATTGACAAATTCGTGTTACTCAAGAACACATAGTGTCAAGAAATATTGTTTTGTAAAAGTCCCGTTCTGCTGCTCGGGCAAAGTGAAGTCCTCTTCGGCTGTTGAGGTGAAATCCTATTTTGTTGCTCAGGTCCCTGTTTGGCTGCTCAGGGGTTGTAAACCTCTTCCTCCGGGTTAAGTGAGGATTTTTGTTAGTGAAATTCCAAAAAGGAGTCTGGGACTGGACGTAGAACGGGAAGTTCGAATCAGTATAAAAATCCTGGTGTGCTCGTTTATTATTTACTATTATATGCTATTTGTTCTATTATTCCGCACTGCTTTTATACTATTCCATATTACTCGATCTTATAGTCATTTTCAATTATGACTAATATGAGTACCATCGTATATTTATTTAGTTACCCTATGTATATTTATGTTTCTAATTGTTAGGCACGGTTATACATACATGCATATATATATATATACCAATTTCTAACACATTAATTCTTATGCTTAGTAATTTCAGAATATACACCTATATGTACATTCTGTAAAGAATATTCGTTACCACATTTTAATATATTAGAGCTATCCTTCCCAAAAAGGATTGTCGTTATAACTTTCCATAAATTATTTAAAAGTGAGACTTTCACCTTTTAAATTACTAGGAATTCTCTCTTTTCTTTATTTTGAAATAGACAGTGCAAACTACAAAGAAGAATATCCGTGCTTTACACATCTCTTTTAATTCAATGTATTCCTTATTATTCCAAGCGTCGCACTTTTTTTACATAGTTGTAGAATTGGATTATTTATGGAAATTTACACGAAAATAAATACAACTATATTGTACCCACAACGCTACTAATAAATTAAAAAAAATCACATTCCAAGTCAAATTAGGGCAATGCGAATTAATACTAACAATTTACAACCCACTTATCATAAATATAGAATAAACTTCATAATCATATCAACATTCTACTTTACAAATTTTAGGGACTGATTTCCAAATTTCTAGATTATGGTGTATATACCATTCCATTCCAATTGCCTAACTTACAAATATGTAGGCGAGATTTAAATTAAGTACGTTCATTTTAAGCCTACAACTCTATAAATCTTAATAGGCATAATAATTAAATAAAATTCGACAATATAAATTTCAATGTTATATAAATCATATAATTTCCCACTCACCTTTCTAGCTTTCCAAATCTCCCAAATCTGAATTCATCCCTTTAATTGACTCCTTTTCCTTTCCAATCCAAATATATGTATAACAAGATATATACATGCTCATTATAATTACAGATCTGAGTGGAGATCTGAATTAAATGGAATATAGATTTATAATTATAAAATTTACCTTTTTTCGCGGTATCGATTCACTCTTCTTCTCTTTTATTTCCCCCCTTCTTCGATTTATAAACACACACACACATGCAATATAATATTTTTATAATTTCTAGAAATATTGGAGAAGGGAAAATGGCAGACCTCCACTGTTCTGATCAGAAACTATAAGAAGTAAAGTAAGGGGCATAGCCCGTATTTATAGGCGCTCGAATCGATCGGTTAAATTAATTAAATCTGGATCATTAGGTCATGGTTCAACCCTAGACTTCACTGGTCCAACCGGTCGACCAATCCTTCCTAAGAGGTCGACCGCTGGCAGTCGACCGCCCCGGGGCATCGATCGGTAGGGTCAACGGAATTATTATTATTTTTTTCCCTTTAAATCTTTTTTAAATATTTTCGATCTAAAAACTTCAAATGCCGATAACTTCTTCGTTTGAACTTCAATCACAAACTTAATATATGAATGTCGCTCAAAAAATCACCACGAATACAATAGTGCAAGTTTCATGGTCAAATTTTGATATTTGTTCAAATTCTATTTTTGAGCCTTAACAACTATTTTATTAAAACCATTGTGTAACATTCACCCCCCTTTAAAAGAATTTCATCCTGGAAATTCCTCAAGGGTTGAATCATGTAACATAGCACACAACCATTCTAAACTATCCAACCAATTAATGTACAACTAATTTTACAGCCAATCGTGTACAAGTGCATAGTGTATCACAACATATATGATATGTATGTCGAGTAATTCTGAATTAGCGCCTCCTATATGAATGCATTCTTTCAAAATAATTTTGAAAATATGATGCAACCAACCTACATATACTAGTAGTTCTATATGTAAGTTTTCAAAAATTAAAAAACCTTATTTTTCACATAGCAATTTTCATACTACTACGAATAGGAGTATGATTCAACCAATTTTACATTCAATCTCTACCATCCAGTACCTAACACACTAAATTTTTGTTTCCTAAACCTGTATTCCTATGCCGGAAAAGGAATTTAGATGGAGAATTTTATATTTCCAACCTTCTATGGTATAATTTCATTGTACTTAGGAACCTTCTCTTTTGCCCCCAAACATTTTCCAATTTTTCCAAGTACAATTCACATAGGGAGGTTTATTTTTTAATTTTTAAAATAGAATTATTTTAAATGCAAGTTTTGTCTACTATTAGTAAGGTATAGAAATAGAAATTCAAAAGTTAAAACAGCTTTTTTCCTTGTTGTTATATGTGCTTCATATACCTTAACCCTTAGTGCACAGTAAAATTAATATCCACTAACACGACAACCTTCCCTATGCTAGGCATGCGGCCCTCGAAAATTAGAAATCCTCTCATTTTCCATAAAAACCTTTTTCCCATTTCTAATCAACTTTCAAAATAGTTTGAAAAATCAATTTCCAAAAGCATTTAAACACCATTTTTTTCAAAAGCACTTGAACAAAATTTTCCTAAGCATTTGTACCTAACTTCTTTTAAAACAAATAAAGTTACGTCTAACACAATTGGGATTCGATCAATGAGTTAATGCATATGATTGACCCTAGCATTGCACAACAAATCCTAGATATTTAAAACCATTCCTCGTATTTCAAAACACAACACACAAGCATATTCATAAATTTTGGCTTTTAAGGCACATGGATAATGACTTGTGGTTACACAACAACCTTTCCACATCCTTCGTTTGCTAAAATTTATTTTGTAATTTTCCAATCTTACTTTGCATTTGTCGTTAGTTAAGTGTCTATATGAGATTTTTATATTAATACAGTTTCTCTCAAATATATTATAGCGGCCAACATATCTAGAAATATCAGCATGGTAAATAAATACAAACACATCTCGTAATATGTCGTACACGTCTTTTACACAAAGAGACAACTGATCTTTATAACCCAAACAACCTAAAGAAAAAGGAACAAATGGTGGAAGAAAAATAACAACAACTACTAATCTTAAATACTACTTATGAGCTAGGGGATGGTCCCTATCCCTTATGGGAGCTCGAGTCATTACCACGATCGCTGAATGAACGCAACATGGCAGCTATGCATTTGAGCTTATGGCTCTAGCATCACTGCTCGGTTCGTATCTCCTGTAGCTCAAACTCAATCCAAAGCTGAGAGCCTCGTATCGCTATTTGCTCAGGGCTTTTTAACCCTGCAACACTCTGTCCCTGTTGCGTCACCTACTGCTCCGGCTCCTCGACTTTCGGTGCTGCTAGCTCAGCCGGCGCCTCCATGATCCCCATCCTCCTTATGTATTTCCTATCAAATGGAGCAAGGGCCTTCATCTGGACCTTCTCTCCATGAAAGTTCACTCAGTATCGTCTAAAGACGCTAGTGAAAAGACGATAATACATAATGTAGCTCCGTGGAGTCCTACTCTTGGATCCACATGGTTGCTTATGATGAGTTGGACCCATTTCACTATTGTACCACAGATAATGGGATAGGTAGCCTTCTACACTAGTAGGTAAATCTGGTCAAAACTCCCTGTCTTAAGGATAATGTTCTACTGAGCAATGTGAACGCTGAGGCAGGCTATAGACTGCAAGTTGTTTGGCCTCCAAACACCGACAGCTCTAAGAAAGACCCATTGTACGATCTCTGGTTTGGTGGTCTCTATGTCTGCCGGATCCACTCCTTCTATGGCTATACCTAAGATATCTCCAAAATCATTGTCCGTTAGAGTAATTACTACCCCTTTCACCTCTGATGTAAGACTACCTGATGTTTCATCAAACAGCCGCATATAGCATGGGGGTAGCACTCCCGCTCAAAAGTGTTGTATCCAAGGATTAGTTCTAGTCCTGAAGCCATGAACAGATCCCCTAGTCCATAGGTAATGCAGTCCCCGAACTTTACTGGTAATCCTTTTAGAGACACAAAGTTCGCTAAGGCTTCATAAGTGTAGATTTTTCAGTCATTTCCGTCGAGCTAGGAGATTTCTTAGGGAGAGAGATTTGGATGGCATTAAGATGCGTTGCTGGCTCTTAGTGGTTCAATGGACTGGCTTGTCGGGAAAGGGAGTTTGGATTCAGATCTAGTTTAGGGGGAACTGGATCTGAACCGCCTTCGGGCTCGGGGTCGGGTTTGCTCATGGTTAATGTAAGGGGGGCGCTTGTGGAATTTTAGAGAGAGGAAGAGAGAGGGGAGATCAGAGAAGAAGAGGAGGAAGACGAAAGGTAATGGGGGGATGGAGCCTAGGAACTGCTATATGCAGCGTTCAAGGTTCAATTTGCGCTCAATACCCATTAACCAGTCAACCGTTGTAGAGTTAACGGTCGACCGCTTCCGGTCGACTACTTAAATCCAAGCTGTCGGTCGGGTACCCATTTTCGGCCTTTGGTTTAACCTGGACTATATTAAGGTCGGGTTAAATTTATTTATAACTCTAATTTGTTCTGGCTCCGTCTTCTTTAATCTGATATGCTCTGCACTGTTCTGAAAAATCCTTGTCTACTACAAGATGGTGCCTTAGCCTATTGTCTAGTTCATCGGGTTCCCTTCTTTCTTCATTTACAGCTTTCCCTTCTTATATAATTTTGTCGTGCACTAGCTTACTGTTATGGCCATCAACCTTCTTCTATATCACAAAGATATTTCAATTATTATTCTCTGTATTTTCCTTATATGGAAATATTCCTCCTATCATAGTTATTAGGCATTCTTACCCTTCCACTATCTCTACCCCATTTCAATCAAGTACCATTTCCATTTATCCAGCCTTTAGAAAGAAATTTAAAAAAGAATTTCTAAATATATAAAAATAGGAAAATCCATTGAGACAAACATATGTTCTCTTTTCCATTCATTCAAAAATGAAAATACCCTTTACTAAAAACCTTTAAATCGAAACTATTTGACCCAAACAATTTCAAACTTCACTAGGAATCTCTAAATAGCTTCTTAATTTAAAATTTCCAAAAAAAATTCTTTTTTCAAAACAACAACTTTTAAATAACAGGGTCCTTTCATTAAAATAAATCCTTTGAAAAACCACTCAAAACAATTAGTGGAATTTTCAAAATATTTTTGCTAAATTCTTTCACACAGTGTCGGACTCAAAAATGGACTTTAATTGTCCTTTCTTTTGGACTTTTCTTCTTTTTCTTTTACTCTTAACCTCTTCTTATTAAGAGTATATATTAAAATTTGACTATCATCTTGTGAAAGTTAATGTGCACCTTCGTGCGGGAACTTGCTCGAACCTTTTTCACATCTTACTTCCAAATGCTTATAGCATATATGTTCTTACTTCCTATCTATCTGAATGAAATATACATCATCAATCAGCAATCCAGCAATATCCACAATCATATGGTTGCTTAGGCCAAGCAAAGAAGTCAAGGACCATCCAGCTTCTAGGGTCCTTCTATATGTTGTGATTATGCTCTTCTTGGTTCATGACTTATGGTAGGGCCTCCACTCCATGGGGTAATCGGGGTAGGCGCATAAATTTAACCCTATTTATTGTTTCAACTCGGTGTTGCATCATCCCACTTTTTAGAATATGGTCGCAACTACTTCTATAGTCGGAATTCATAGAGTTTGGTGCATAGTGTGTGTGTGTGTATGTGTATATATATAATTATAGGTAAATACACAAATACATTCACTTATCCAAATTCCTACGATTGACTAACCTAAGCTCTGATAAAATAACTCGCAACTTAATGGGCCCGAATTTCAACTAAATTGAAATCCAAGTCCATTAGGGTATAGATCGTCGGTTTTGGTAAACTATAATAAACATAAGTATATCAAAGAATGAACTCATGGAAGAATAGTAAAATATAATAGAACATATATACCAACTAAGGATACTACTTTGGAATCAATATTATTCCATGGGTATCTCGTTGCCTTATCAGTGCCGAGCATAAATGAGAAGACTTCTCCATCCACCGTTCCCATCTTGCTCTAATAGACTATGCCTTTAAATCTATCATGTAAGTTGTAATGAGGAGGGGATCAGAACAACGTTCTGGTGACTTGGACATTACATACTTTACCTATAACACTAATTTATGCCGATTGATTTCTATTTAAGTGTTATGCCCATTATTCACGTCTTATCCATTTAATTCCATCTAGCGTACGATATATCCAACCTTCTTTGAGGTATAACTATATATACACACATATATATAAACATTGCATTATCCAAAAAGAGACCCCGACCACTTAATACTTCTTAAATAGGGAAAAGGTAGACCCAATGACCATTTACCTTAACCCCGAAATGGGCCCTCCGTAATGCAATTGCTAGTCAATCCAGCCCTAGCTATAGAGACGGATGACTCCTAGATATGGCTTTATAAGTTAATTTATCATATTACCAATGCATCTTAAAGACTCATCTAAGGGTTAACTAGCCCACCTTCGACAAACAAATAATGAATAAAATTTTGAGGTCTTTGCATATTCCATATGGATTCTACACTAGTAGGAAGCGAAATACATTAGGGCATAACCTATGTCTTTGCTAACGACCTCTTGGGACCGCTGGAGTCAAAGCCTATATGTCAGCCCTACTACTACATACATATTTACCGACAACACCGACATAGCCAATCGACATCCCACAGTCAAGATCGCATTTATACTTACCTAATGTAAGTCAAGGAAAATACCCATCCCAGTTACTTAATACCTCTTGTTTAGAGATGAAGAAGACTCCATTTCCCTATTAGGTACAATCATAGGTTATTTAACACTACATATGGAGGAGGCACACCTAACGATCATTTAATATCTTCCACCCGAAGTAAACCCCTTGACAGCCCTAAAGGTACCGATCCATTTAATACTTAAAATCTGAGACAAAACCCTTGGTATATCTTCCCATACCTATACGAGAATGTATATCCCTTCTCTATGGATCCTATAGTTGAAGATGTCCCACATCAGTAGTACGTGTATACAGCTACTGGTAGCCTCTAGGTGAATGGCAGACTTCCATTGTGTAACTCTATTGACCTCGCATCCCAACTCATACTAAACTAAACCAATTATTCTAATCTTAAATATTAGGCTAAGTGCACTAATTTACGCTCATCTTAAACGTATTATTGAGGCTATATAATTTCCTACTAAGAAAATTATATTGCCTCCTCAGTTTATTTACTAGTATCCCCCTAATTATTCGCTGCGAACCTATTTCTATCTTATATGCTTATTACGTATATTCTTTTTCCATCTTATGTCCCATAAATGTCAGTTGTCCGTAATAATTGATTATTATCATTCAAATTAGACAATCATTAATGACCTTTAATTATCGATTTCAAATTCAACATATTATGCCTGCTTTCCTATAAATGACATATTAAGTTCCGCAATCAATCGCATTTAATACATTTATGTCCCATTTAATTTTTTAACTCTCTATTAACTGCACATTTATTGCCCTACTAATTTTGCAATCATTATTCATAATTTTTGGAGTTCTACCTCTTTCCATCACAACCTCCTAATCTTATGGTTTACTATGTTATTAATATCTAGTCGTCCAAATTATGACTAATACGAGTACCGTCGTATATTTATTTATTACGCTTTATTCGTTACTCTATGTATATTTACATTTTTAATCGGTAAGCATGGTTATACACACACTGATATATATATATATATATATATATATTCATATTTTTAACTCATTAATTCCTATGCTTAGCAATTTCAGAATATACACTAATATATACATTATGTAAAGAACATTCATTTCCACATTTAATATATTAGAGTTATCCTTTCCAAAAAGGAATACCGTTATAAATTTCCAAAAATTATCTAAAAGTGAGACTTTGCCACTTTTTAAATTGCAAGAAATTCGCAAACTACAGAAAAGAACATCCATACTTTACACATCTCTTTCAATTTGATTTATTCCTTATTGTTCCAAACATCGCACTTTTTATACATACGTGTAGAATTTGATTATTTACGGAAATTTACACAAAAATAGAAACAACTAAATTGTACCCACAATGTTCCCAATAAATTAAAACATAGAAATTCAAATTCCAAGTTAAATTAGGGAATTCAAATTAATACTAACAATTTACAACCCAATTATCATAAATCTGGAATAAACTTTACAATCTTAAACATTCTACTTTAACAAATTTAAAGCACTGATTTTCAAATTCTCAGATTAGGGTGTATATACTATTTCATTCCAATTACCTAATTTACATAATATGTAGGCGAGATTTCAATTAAATGTGTCCATTTTAAGCATACAACTCAACAGGTCTTACATAGGCATTATAATTAAATAAAATTCAACGATATAAATTTCAATATTATATATAAATCGTATAATTTCCCACTCACCTTTCTAGCTTTCTAAATCTCCCGAATCCGAATTCATCCCTTCGATTGACTCCTTCTCTTTTTCCAATCCAATAATATGTATAACAAGATATATACATACCCATTAGAATCAAAGATCTGAGAGAAGATTTGAATTAAGAGGAATAGAGATTTATAAGTATAAAATTAACCAATTTTAGCGGTATTGATTCACTCCTCCTCTTCTTCTTTTTTATTTTCTGCCCTTCTTCGATTTATATCTATAATATGATATTTTTATAATTTTTAAAAATAATGAAGAAGGGAAAATGGCAGAACTCCACTGTTCTGATCAGAAAATATGAGAAGAAATATGAGGTGCTAGGCCTGTATTTATAGGTGTTCGAATCAATCGTATTCGTTAGATGTAAATTAATTAAATCTGACCTGTTAGGCCAAGGTTCAACCATAGCCACCACTGGTCCAATTAGTCGATCGCTCCTTCCTAGGGAGTTAACCTATGGCAGTTAACCGGCCCAAGGAGGGGGTCAACCGATGGGGTCCACTCGGTTATTATTATTTATTTCCCGTTTAAATCCTTTGTAACTATTTCTGATTCGAAAACTTCAAACGCTGATAACTTCTTTGTTTGAACTCCAATCGCAAAACTTTATGTATGAAAGTTGCTCAGAAAATCACAATGAACACAATGTTCAAGTTTCATGACCAAATTCTGAAGTTTTCTCAAACTCCATTTTTGTGCCTTAATAATTTATTTATTATTTACTGCTTATTCTACGAGGTGTTACAATAAGTTTGGTTGTGAAATTGTGTGATCGAGCGAGCGATCAGATTTGATATTGCATACATATGATATATGTACATCGTACGGGCTTTAATAAATTAAATTTCGACATTAGAAAATGTAAATTGATATGGTTATAAATAAATTAGATGAATATTATTTGGTTGATGGTTTCTCTGGTTACATTTGTTACATTTGCCTATGGTTATTGGATAGTCTATGTTATATATTGATACTACTTTTCCTATACTTGTTCTCATTGGTTGTTGAGTGATTAGTAGGTACGGATAGCGTATGCTTCACATTTGGAGCTCACTTTCGCATTATATTGTATATGCTTGCTAATAAAAGGTACATATCTCGGATTACATATCATATGTTTATATTTTTCCCTACGGGATGCCTCATCCTTGAAGATGAGAAGTATATTTGTGATTATATATATATGTATGTATGTATGTATGTATGTGTATGTATTGTAAATTTTTCCGATCGAGCCGCGCAATGAAGAATCTAGCGAAATTTTCCGTAAATTTAAAGAGTTAGTAAATTTTATAAAAAAAATTGAAGAAATTTTTGATAACTAAATTTGGAAGTTTATGTTATAACTTGGAATGGTATTAGTTAGTAACTATGAATGAATTTTAAGATTTAGAATGATAAAAAAGTTTCAACAAATTGATTTTGGAAAGTTAAAGGCTTAAAAGAATTTGGTAATCTATTTCAACTAATTGGTTTTGAAATGGGTTTGGGGCATTTTTCTTGCTTACTAATTTTAGGAACGAAATTCTTTTAAGAAGGAAGAATGTAACGACCCAGAATTTCAGTCATTTGAATTTAGAATATTTAATTGATTTTTAAATATTGAAAAGTAATTTTATAAGTTTATTAATTTGAATTTAAAATTTAGCAATTTATTGGGTAATTAAATTGTTAAATTTAATATTAGGAATTGTTTAAATAAGTGAATCTTGAATGTAATATGAATAAAAATGATTTCGAAATTTGATTTAAATTCTATTTTAATAAGAATGAAGATATCAAACTCTAATTTATAATTAAAATGATTAGAATTAGTTTAAATAATAATCATTTAAATTAATGTTTGAAAATAGCCTTTCAGGGCACTGTCTCAGATTTCGACGAAACCAGTTTCATTGGATCCGTAATAGTGAATTATTGTATTTAACAAATTTTATGGCGATTGGACGAATCATTTGTTCATGCGAGTTCGAAATGCGTAGAAATTAATTAAGGGAATTAATATAACATAATTGGGTTAGCTATCTTCTGCATATGATCGAATTAGGTCTCGAGACTAGTTCCTTTGAGTTCGGAATATGGGTATTTAGTATAGAACGTCCGGCGGCATGTCTCGATTGGGGTTTGAGATTTTAGGATGTATATTACCGGATATATTTAAATTAAATAATATATAATTTTCCCATACCCATTGTTCTCCCTATACCAAACCCATACCCTGTATGTCTCTACCATACCTCCCCTTTCTGTTAAATCACGTATTGCATTAGAGAATTTGGTTCGTTTTTTTTTAAATTGAAACTCCGCTCCGTCAAATAGCCAAGGGAGAACGGAGCCACTCAAGGCATTTTCAGGCCAAGTTGTCAACTAACGAAATGTCGACAACGTCAAGGCGAAGACATTCAATGGTTGGATTAGGTTGGATCGAGCCATGGTGGCCGCAGTTTTGGTGAACTTTTAGGTGATGGGGTCTAAAGGGATATTGTAGAGCAAGGTGAGGGCTGCCTTCGGCCGAAGTATGGTGGCACGATATCGCCTATAGCGGCGGCATTTTTTGGTTGAACAAGCATGATGTTTTTGGGTTTTGTGGGCAATGGAGATGGTCTGTACCGTGGTAGGTGGCTTTGGGTTATTCGAGGTCAGGGCGTCGTGGGGTCGTGGAGTGGCGGCATGTAGTTGGCCGTAGCGGCGGTGATGAGGTGAAGAATGAGGGCACTTGGGTGTGTCGTGCTCGTGAGCGGGAAGAAGATAATTTGGGGATGGGGGATTAAATTTATATGAGGGTAATTAAACTTAATGATTGCAATTAAGGATTACTATATTATTGAAATTAGTGAATCTTATAATTGCAATGTTTAACTCATACGAGGTCCAATCGAGGTGCTGATTTTTGCGTTATGCTCGTGATGAAGAACGCTTCACGATGGTACTGGTTTGGTCAAATTCTGAGCAAGTTAAAATTTGGGTTAAAATCAGACGTCGTTTGATTTTAGTTCCAAAGCAGAATACCTCAGCGGCAACTGGAGTTTTGATGAGTTAAACTCACCTTTTTGGTTAACCAGTATGTTGTATAGTTGATAAAAATTATTGATTGAATATTTGAATGATTTACTGTTTTATCAGCTAGTTTGGATGTATTCCCGCCCTTGGAGCAGATGACCTTTTATATATACCCATCTAGTAGCGGATGACCCATATTATATAATTATATATAGTTTGTGATGCAAGGGGATAGGTAGGAGGGATCCAAATGGATTCCTCATAACTATTGATTTTATTTACATGTACATGTGCTGGTATATATAAGTTGTGATGCAGGGGGATAGGTTAGAGGGATCCAACGAGATTCCTCACCATTGTTGAATTATTTTCAACAATATTCCTGCTATATAAATCGTTGATATCAAACCTGATTATTTGACACTATTGGTTATGACATTGTTATATCTTCAGAACTTAAACGCTGTAGTGTTAGAAAATCAATAATCGATATTAGTTAAATGTTGGGTAGCTATTAGCCTCAAATTAGAATTTTAAAAATACTATAAATCGCCATTCGAGTCAGAGTTGGTTTTTGAGATAGAAAATGATTTTAAATCTGAAATTGGTTTCGAAAATATTTTGTTTTAAAGGATTTAACTTCTATATTACTCCAACCTCTTTATTCCTTTCTAAGTTATTTATTTATATTTAATATTGTTTTAAAGATTATTTATTTATATTTAATGTTGTTTAAGATTATTAAATTTAATATTGTTTTAAATATTATTTATTTATATTTAATGTTGTTTTAAAGTTATTTATCTATATTTTAATATTTTGAAAGGTTAACTATTTTAAAAGTTTATGTGGTTTAAAATTAATAATAATGATTTATTAATAATCTTTTGGAAATAAATTATTACTATTTATAATAATGGTAAAGATTAATTATTATTGTTTATTCGATAATGTTTTGAAATTATTAATTATTATTTTTAAGAAGTTTTGAAGTTAATAATTATTATTTACTGATAATGTTTATTGTTAATAATTATTATTACATATTAGCATTTTGTAGCAAATGATTTTTTTATTTATAAATGTTTTTTAGATTCATAAATAGAGTTTTATAAGGGACTTGGGTTTTTATAAGGGTAGTTTTATAAAATGGTTTAAAGGCTTTAAGGAAGATTATTTACAAGGTAAAGGAGTTTTATAAATGGTTAGACATTTATAAAAGAATTTTAGAAATGGGTTTATAGATTTATAAAAGAAGTTTTATAAATGGTTTTATGGATTTATAAGGAGGTCATAAATGATTTTAGGAATGTATAAAAGAGTTTTATAAATGGTTCCGAGGATTTATAAAATAATTTATAAATCATTTTAGAAATTTATATTAGAGTTTATAAATGATTTAGAATTGTATAAAAAGGAAATCTTCCTCGGTGTTTGGTGAATATACTTACACCGTTGAGTTATATGGCTCAGCCATCTCCGATGATGTTGTATGTGCGTATAAATCTCGTTTCGTTCTCTTAGGATAAATGATAAGGAAATCCATCCACTAACGGTTAGGAGGTGATCTCCACTCTTATCTTTGACTATTTATTTCCTAAAGAACCGGGGTTGAGTTTATCGGAAACTGTCAAATGTTGTTTCGAAGAGACCAAACTCAGATATGTTATCCAAAAACCACTTTGATCCAACTCAAGCATTGCGAAGTGAAGACATCCTGAAGATAATGGAATTAAAGATGAAACTCTTTGAAGTGCAAGGGCTACTTGCTACTAATCCTGAGGTTGATTCCCAAATAAGGATGTAGTAGAAGTGGTGCCTTCGCTTTCATTCAGTCCTAGAACAAACTTGTATGGATGAATGCTAGCATTGCATTATTGCCTAGAGGAGAGTGTAGCATTCCAAGTGGGAAGTGCCATATAAAAGGTAAAAAGTAGCCTTAAGCCTTATTAATCGGAAATGACTAAAACATGGGAGATGCAGCAGGGCTAAGTGGGTCGCTCCAAAGTAGGGTATGATCATCTCTATCTAGAGTCGGTATTATCTCTCATTTGTATGCTTCGGGGCCCATTAACGGAGAGGCGATCATATTCGGTACTATTAGTCAAGTGATAGGATGGTCCTGTGTTGGAAGGGGATCCTGACGAGGTCCTCGGTGTTATTTTGTCTAGAGATGCACCGTAACGGGTGGTACCTTAGTAGCCCGGTCATTATATGGAATCCATTTCTAATACATGCCTTTACTATTTTAGTTGTATACTTATTATGCTAGAATTTAATTAATGTAACAATTTTGGCTATGATGAATAAGTATTTGTATCTTAGATACTATTATAATATCAGAGAATTTCATATGAAATGGTTTGGTTTTCGTAAGGTAAAAACCCATACGGGTTTATGTGCAACGTGGTCTTACGAGATACTTTTGATTTCAAAGGTTTTTATAACTTAAAAATCCAGTTAGGTGTGTTTTCTCATGCTGGTTTTCCAGACTAACTAGAGTGTTATTTTATTATAATGCTCGAGTCAGATTGAGCATATTATAGAGTTAGTTTGGATGCTTTGGAGCTTCAGAAGACAAGCTAGAGGCCCAGAGATGTATTCACGTATATGGTTATTTTTCCGCTGAATTCATGGTTGTATTTATCAGCAATTGTAAGGACATGCTGTTATAATTGTCCGGGCTGAGATAGGTTAGTGTGATCTAATTAGTGTATGTATATTACATTTTTCTTTGTGTAAAGATTTGTTGTATATTACAAATTATTCATTCCGCTGTGAGATTCTGTGGTGTTGAGTTTTTTTTCTTCTTATCATCTTCCTTCCTTCTTCTTTTTCCCTAGCTATCTTCTTTTCTGTTCAATTTGAGTGCATCATGTGTGGTTGATTTTCACTTAAATTGTACAAAAAAGTGGGCCATTAAGTAAGCCTACTTTTAGCAATTCTCTATGGATTAAATTACAAGTGATAAATTTATCTTCCACCTCAAACTATTTAAATGTCAACATTTATTTAACTCATAGTGGTTTACTTATATAAGGGATAAGCCAACAACAACCTCTATGAGTCAAAATATATAAGCAGTGGCTAAAAATAATATACATACATATACATATACGTACACATACACATGCATACATACATACATACATGCATGCATACACACACACACACACACACACATATATATATATATAATTACAAATATGCTCTTCCTAAATTAATTTTAAATGTAATTCCATTTTGAATCTTATTGGACCAATGGAATCTAAATTTATTTAGATCTTATCTAAATTAATTTTAAATAAACTCAATGTTTTATTTAATATATGAAAAGGTTTTATTATATTAATATTATGTTTAATATATAGTATAATATGTGTATCATATACACATATTTGTATGTACACGTTCAACATAAAGGTGTATATGATTTAACATGCCCGTTTATAGATGTTGGGAATTATACCACAACAGACATATTAGCCCCTCTATATACATATGCGTCATTTCATATGTAAGTATATATATATATATATATGTGTGTAGAGTAATACATATCATAAAATATTATTCGTAAAAAATATATATTTATATAAATATAGTTAATATTATAATAGAAAGTAATTGTAAACTTAATAAAATTAATACAAATTCGGATTCAAAATTAAAATTCAAATTCTAAATCTTAGATCTAGGTCTACATAGAGAATATCCTATAAATTAAATTTTAAATTAATGTATTAATTATATATATATATATATATATATTATGAAACTTAATTTTTTATATTTAATATACATGTGTATGCTTAATTATATATATGCATATTTAATTAATATTTTAAAATTTTATATAATATATATATATATTATTGTACATAGGTAATCATATATATATATATATATATATCTTCGACCAATTTTTTTTAATCTTGTGGTTTAAATATTGCTTTTTTATTTATGATTTCCACATGAAAATCATTAAAATAAATAAATAAATTTCAAAAGTAAAAACATATACAAAATGTTACTAAATACATATTTACATATTTTTATAAATATATATTGTAAAAGTTAGATTTTATATTTAAAATAAATTATATAATATATATATAAAGGTTTACAAAATATTTTTTTCATAAACATATTAAGTATATATGTTGATAAAAATTAATGTGTATATTTTATGTAATACATATATGTATTTTGAAATTAAACTAGTTTAAATATTATCAAATGTTTTAAATTATTTTCGAAAATTAAAATAATTTTTTAGTTGCTGGATGATTTATATACAATTATTTGTAAATAAAATTTTAACACACACACAGAGACATATATATATACAATCATATTCATCCAATGTTAACCGCACAAACATTTATGAATTTGTGATAATATGCATAGAGATAAAAGCAGCATAATGACATGATAAATTATATATATATATATATGATATAAATTGAATTATTACCTTATCCAAAGCCTAGTTGAAACACCTTGAGATGTTGAATCCGTGCACTCCTTGAATCGGTATCCAAATCCTCGGAAACAGCCACGAAACTGAAAGTAGTAACCATCGAAATTTAATTTGTATTTAGTTTGTGTACTTGGAAGCTTGAATGAGGAGGAGGGCTAGAGTAAGGGTTGACCTAAACTAGTTTTAGGAGGAGTAATAAGAAAGTAGAAATAAAGTTGGGCTAGAGATGAATATATAGAAAGATACTAAGGAGCAAAAAGAGGATCCGGATCCATATTTTGCTCTTACCAATTCACCTCTTATTGAATCAAAATTCCAGCCCACCTCTTTGAATATTGTCAGCCACCCTAGGATCCCTTCTGGGCCTTAAAATCACTTCAAGCTCGATCAATAAAAAATGCATTTAAATTTAATTCAAATTCATATCGATATCGTATATTGATATATGTGTTTATAACTATTAAACACGCATTATTTAATATTGATCAACACAAATTAAATAAAATTTTATAATTAATATTTCATAAATATTAATTAATTTAATTATTTTATAACCATTATAATTATAAATTGGATAGTAGTAGGAGTACTCAATATTTTGGTTGTGTGGCTCTTAGGGGTAAATTTGATCATCAATTATTATCAAACAATTCGAATTTTAACATTACCACATCACTTAGTAGGTTGTGTGACATTATGACCAAATTTATGGCTTATATAGCTTTGGTAAATTCCAATTTGAATTATTTAAGCGTTACCCGATATTAACAACTATTTACACCAACTCTCTTCACCAAAACTATATCGCATCAGGCATACGTAATTCGATAATGTCCATAATTCCAATATCGTCCGTAATCAACTTTATACTCCAAACACAAAGTACATGGTTTAATAATAACAATTATTATTAACTGAACTACTCTGGACAGAGATTTTAACTTAGAGTTGGCTTTAGTTTGACCATGATACTAACTACATATACCTAAGGAGACAAATCCTCTACCGAATAGTGTTTTACTTCCAATGCTTCCACTCGACCCAACTATAGTCGTTAGATGGACATCGTGCCACGATATAACTATTATCATAGTGGAGCTTCCATATTGAAGATCAATGGTATTCTTAAGACAAGAGAACTATGTAATATTATCACATCGATATTTTATGTTTGACCTTAGTTATATTAACCAACAGAAAACTATCGAGTGAGTCATTCCATGGTTATCTAATAACTATTAGTACATAACCTCTAGGTGCGGGGGTAGTCATGAGTAATACACTGCAAACCATTTGGAGAGTGTTACGTACTCTAGTCTTAATGGGTACATCGATATTCAGTCTCAATACATCTTGATTAGGAATATTTAAAATGACATATTTATTATATTGTGATAAAATACTAAAGATTATAACAATTATAATTACTATCACAAAACACACCATTTATGGATTTCCTTTTAATATACTTAAATTAAGCAATTAATTAATTATAACACATTATAACAAGCGTATAACAAAATGAAAAACACCTTTTACTTCAAACAAAATTTTATTATAGAGTTAATAATTTACAATAAACTATAGAATTTCACGTTGGGCATACCCCTAACTCTATCACTCCCATACACCATAATTTAGTAGGAATTGCCTAAACCTAGGTCTATTAATGAATATTTCTGGATTAGGATAGTGCCATATTCGCATCTGCATTCAAAATCATTTCCGGATATCTGATATCCGCATCCGTGGATACGGACAGATATTGGATAATTATCTTATCCTTCTATGATCGATAAATCAAAAAACATAAGTAGAAATTTTGGTTTAACAAATTTTTTATTTCTATTGTTTATAAAAATATGCAAAACAACAAATATGATGATGATAAATAGTTTTGAGCGGTTAATATGCTATAAATGCATATAATATAAAATATCAACATAATAAAACAATAAATATTGTTCTTTCATTTTACTAAAACACACATAAAATAAACTATAATCTTCACAAAACCGGATGGATAATTTTTGGATATAGAACCCTTCATATTTGCATCTGCATGTGTTTTTCCAAATATCAAATATTTATCTGCCTTTTGGATATGGATGCAAATGGATTTCGGATTTTTCAGATATATACTGATAGCCTTACCTAAACTAAGCTCCAATACCACATGTAAAACCCATCGTCTATGAAGCCCCGATTCACACATAAAATGATGTGGATATCGCATATCCCATAGATGGCAGATAGTTTGTAGGTATTTATATAAAACATATTATAGAGCTACCTACAATATTCTACACTTTCTAAAACTCGCAGTGGAAGGAATAAAAATATAGTAACCATTAATACAATCCCAGACAAATAAAACAATGTAGGATCAAATAAATTCCATTTACAACATCTCTTTATACTGGTAACAGAAACAGTTTAATGTCCGAGAATAAAATAGTAGGTATCTAATAAAAAAATGTGCATCTCCATCGTACTATCATGCCTCCAATTCACCACCAGTCCTCTCTATCAACCTATCAGACTATAACTAAAATGAAGAAAATGATAGAAGGAGTCAAACATACGTCTAGTGAGCGATACACATCATATAAGTTTATAATATTAACAAGCTAGTAAAACAACACTTATACACGAAAACCATACATTAACCTATGTCACATGCACCTAAGTAGTCATCTAAACACAATAATATATTATAGTGATATCATAAGCTCACTAAATGTCTATTGGGTCTAATCATATGCCGAAACAACTATGAAACGATCGAGCCCAAAGTCCCAACGCATCATTGCCACAAACATATGCACATGACTGAGCCTAAAGTCTCAGCTCGTATGCCTAAAACATATGCACACGACCGAGCCCAAAGTCCAAGCACATATGCCAAAACATATACACATGACTAAGCCCAAAATCCAGCTTGTACGTCGAAAATGTTCGTGGCTATTGAGGTCAAATCCATTCTAGACATTCACCTAACGGTCTGCGATACTATTGGGATCAAGCCCAAAATTTGTAATCGCCCTACTGTTTACAAAGTTACCTGATCAAGTCCCCAACTCATCATTGCCAAACATCACTAATACAACCGAGGACTAATTTACCAATACATGAATCGATATGTCCCAGTAGAACCCCATATAATGAATCAACCAAAATAAGACACTTTTCTAAAGTATTTCAAAACATAGTAAATAATATACAAAAGTTTTCCTCATCTCGCCACGATCCCGATGCAATAAACTACACGTGAAACGGAGTCTGTATGCTAGAGTTATGAGCATTTAAAGACAAAGTATTATTTAATAAATTTGTCCACAATTAATTATTTATTTAATTATTAATTCCATTCCTCAATCATCATTACGACCACACCCTGCTTGCTCTAAACCCATAATCAACGCTATTATCTCCAACTACTATCACCGCCACAAAACACCAAATGATAATCAAATAACACCGTTAACATCCTCGTCACTCGTGCTACCCGACCATGCCTGTCATGTTGCCTACGACCACCTCTATGAAAACCTCCATCTCAGACTTCCCTTTCACATCTATGCCACCATGCCTCATTCTAGGGTGGTCAAATACCAACCTGAAGACATACACGACTCCCTCTACATGTCCATGACCTTCGATCATCGTAATGTCATTGTTTCACCGTCGGATCGAAACGGACGGTCCATGTTCATCGAACTTCCTACTTGTTTCTAACCAATTTGTACACCCAATCAAAGAATGAATGCTACAAGTGGATTCGCATTATCGAGAACTACAATTTTAATACATAATATGTCCAATTTGAAACAATTTTGTAATTCGCACTTTTTAATTATAGGGAGATTAACTTTTGGTAATTACAATTGATAAAAAAATTATATATTATTAACCATCTAACCATGGCATACTACACCCTGATCGTATTTGAATTAAAAAAATCACTTTTTAAATCTTAATTACATCATTTATTATGTGATTTACGACCATAAGGGATAAATTACTATATCTTACTAATATATCCACGAATAGGATGAATACCACTTATTGATTAGTTATGCATCTTCATCGATCCGAGATGAATCTTCCACATTCTTCGTTGTCCAGAAGCTCCTCTCTTAGAAAACACCGAATTTCTTGATAGCTTCGGTATACTTTCATAGCGCTCTTTGCGGTGATCTGTTTTATATTTAATTTATTTTATTTAGATTTGATTTGATGTTTGTTTGATTTTATTTAGAGATTAGATGAAGAAGAAGACAAAATTAAGATGTTTAGGCTAAAGTGTGACTAGAGAATAAGGTTTCATTTCTATTTATAGGATAAAATAACTCAAATTTAGGCTAAAATCTCGAAATTAATATATTTTGAAAATGCTACTGGGTTTGACTTCTTCTAATTTCTAGCCTATTCGACCAAATTTGGCAAGTTATATATGTTTTCTGATTGTCAATGATATTTTGGATGCAGTGGGATAGGTCCTAAAGCCTACTTCTAAGTCCTGTAAAAATTTACTATTTGTTTCTTTATGTAAAACTATGATTTTCCCTTTTTAATTTAATTATTTAGTTACATAAATTACAGGGTGTTACAATAATTATCTATGGTATTGTATGCTAGGTCATATCAGTGAAAAAGGACTACATAAATTGAAAAATGATAATTTTCTACCAACATTTGATTCTGAATCATTTGGTACTCTTTAGTCATGTCTAAAAGGAAAAAATGACTAAGCACCATTTCAATGGCAGCAACGACGGAGTTGATGAACTCTTGGGTCTCGTGCATACTGATATATGTGGCCGATGCCTATAATTTTCAAAAATAATTCTTCTTGCTTTGTAACTTTTATTGATGATTTATCGAGACAACAATATGTATATCTTATGAAAAGTATATCTTATAAAATATAAATCCGACATCTGTGAGAAATTTAGAAAGCATAAGAATGAAATTGAAAATTAAGTGAATCATAAGATTAAAATACTTTGATCTAAACGAGGATGTGAGCATGTTGGATGAGAGTTCCATAAGTACTTAAAAGGTAATAAGATTATCTCTCAGGTTACACCATCCTATACTCTACAACACAATGGTGTTTCGAAAAAAAGGAACCGAACCTTATTAGATATGGTCCATTTCATGACGAGTAAATCCGAGTTACCTCTTTCCTATTAAGGATATGCGTTGGAAATTGCAACACATATGTTGAATTTGATATCTACCAAATCTATGTCTAATACCCCATATGGGATGTGGTGTGGGAAGAAATCTCAACTCAACTATTTGAGGTTGTGGGGTTGTCAAGCCTATATAAGAACGTTGGCTCCGATAAATTTGAGGCAAGATTGGCATTGTGTAAATTTATAGGATATCCCAAGACTTCAGTAAGATATAATTTCTATAATACCAAGGAACAAAAGGTTATTGTTCCTCAACGTGTTGTTGTAACGACCTGACATTTCGAACCGTTCAAACCAACAATCATCCACACATGTCGGACTTAAATCGCTCAAACAATAGATTATTAATTTATATTTGGCAAAACTTGGCATATACAGTAAATAAAATCAATCACAGAATCACAGACACAAAGTAATATAACAATAAGCAGTGGAATAGATAAATAGCAGTTCATGAGGCTACTACAGAAACATCAAGTTTAAAGTAAATACAACAGATATCTCAAATACAAAGTAGTCTCAAATACATAAACAATGACAAGTCTGGACAAAACAACTGGAATAAACTGAAGTAACTGGAAAGCTAAATAGACAAGGACAAATCTTCAAGCAAAGCTCCAAATTCCAAAGGTGAGTCTCAATTGTTGTGACACTCGGTCTGACCCGAGCATAAAGCAAAACACAAAACACTCGAGTTAGTGAAATACAATATAACTTAAAGGATGTTTAGGATTTCCATCCTCTAAGGATCTGTGGAACTATCTACTGTAATAATATACGCTATTATAATATGTCTATTAGTAAAGTAAAGTGATAAAATAGCATTAAGGCGTTACCCATATCCCCCTTAACACATTTTATGTATTCCCATAGTCTATATAGTACCGCAAGCTCCACCAAACCGATGGTTTACTCAGAGGGCACTCCATAGGGTACGGTACAAACCAAACTCGTAGAAGGCGCGATAAGGCATGTGACAAGGCACGCAAGGCAATGCCAGGGTAGGATTCTACCGTTTGCGGATCCGAACATTTGGTAACGCATAGTAGCTACTACCGCCCACCTTGAGACACACTCCCAAAATCAAAGGTGCACCCAATCAAATCATAAAGTAAAATAATGGTATCGAAGAAGCATGCTCGACCGGAGGTGCGACCTCACTTGGCCCGGCATGGCTCCTGTTTTAGTCACATCAAGCTGAATTGCGGGAA
Source organism: Allium fistulosum (assembly GCA_030737815.1). Taxonomy (NCBI): domain Eukaryota; kingdom Viridiplantae; phylum Streptophyta; class Magnoliopsida; order Asparagales; family Amaryllidaceae; genus Allium; species Allium fistulosum. Next base: position 95,892,502 of record CM060906.1, on the reverse strand, counting down.
TCAGGGTTGCATTAAGACCTCATATGGACATCGCCAAATCATCCTACTTCGTTTTGGAATCTCCACCACGTACACAGTTGTTAAAGTGGTTTTCGGTATTGACAGAGAGTATGACAATATTCGATCCCGGTCTCTTTAACAACCAAACGCTTATTTCAAACCATGGTCATTTCATTTCAAACGGTTCACACTTCATATCAAAATATCATATTCTTTTCAAAAATCATATCACTTTCGAAATCGTATTCGCTTTTGAAATCATAACTGCAAAATAGTTTAAACCATCTTATTAAATATTTTCATTTAAATCCATTAAATCTAAAGCATAATAGTTCTCACTTAAACAATTTGAATATTTAAAAGTAGTTTTTATATATATATTAAAATAGTTTATAATTAAAATAGATTATAGATAAAAAAGTTTTATATTAAAAATAGTTTATATTAAAAGGGTTTATATTAAAATAGTTTCAAATTAGAATTGTTTCTTCCAATTCCACAAATTGATTCAAATCAACTTTAGTTCCAAAATTCAATTTAAATCCATCTCAGTCCATCAATTACAATTCAATTCAAATTCTCAATAAAACCATTTTTAATTTTTATATCGGTTTCAAATACAGATTTGAACTACAAATTTAAACCACTCATTTTCAATAGGTTTCAAAGTTAAATATTCAAACATTTACAATAACTCAATTTGATAAATTTCATTTATATTTCAAAATTCAACTTTAATTTTATTTAAATTTTGAACATATTCACTTAATTACTTTTAATAACATTTAAATAAAATCTCAAATTACAAATTTAAATCAAAATTAAATATTCGATTTCAATTTTATTTAAATTTGAAATATTCATTTAATCACCTTTAATCGAAATCCAATAATCAAATTATAAAATAATATCTTTAAAAATCTCAAAATCAATAAATCCAAATTAATTCTTATTTAAATTCAATTCTTAACAAATTAAATTACAAATAAATTCTTTTTTAAATTCAATTCTTAATAAATTAAATTACAAATCAATTCTCATTTAATTTATCTTTCCAACCTCTATTTATTTGAAGTTGTTACAAAATCTATTTTTAAAATTATTAATATAAATTTAAATAAATATTTAAACATATTATTATTAAATCTATTTTATATCTTAATTATATACATTTAAAATAATAAAGTTATAAGTAAAATCTTAAAATTTACATTTCAAAGCTTAACTTATAAATTTAAAATTTCCAAACATATAATTTAAAAATCTAAATTTTACACATAATAAAATAAAATCTTATATTATAGTTAAAAATTAATATTTATAAAAATCCATATATTTTCCTTTTAAAATTCTGGAAATCATTTAAAAATAAACCAACGGTGTCCGTATATAGTTTTCTAACCTATGGTCAAGTGATACGGATATTTATCATTTCAATCCGCAATAAGGGTATATATCATTTCAACCCGCAATCCCAAAATTTAATAAAATCGCTTGGGTTTACCATTTCAACCCATAACGATTTTCCCTAATCTATGATATCGTTCGGGTATGTATCATTTCAACCCATAGGGAATTCCTAAACTAACAGGGAACTTGCAGTGTGAGAATATAAAATAGCATAAAATGAAGTGAAAATTAGTCACACATCCTTAAAACGAAACTTAATTTTAAAGCGGGTCCCTGTCATAAAAAATATATATTCTACGTCCCTATTTCTATTTTCTGCTAATTTATTCCCCAAATTACCTCTGCGTTTCACTGCGAGCTCTAATTCTTCTTCTTATTTTTCGATTTAAATGGAAAACTGCAATTAAATTGAAGACAAATCAAGTTTTTTTTATGAAATATGATATTCTTAATATTTGCAGTTATAAATAATCGCAACAAATTTCTGCAAATATATGCGATAGTTACTGAAATTTCTGCAACTATACGCAATAGTTGCAGACATTTCTGCAACTATACGCAATAGTTGCATTTGTGCAACTATATGCAATAGTTGCAGAAATGTCTGCAACTATACGCAATAGGTGCAGAAATTTCTGCAACTATTGCAAATAGTTGCAGACAATTCTGCAATTATTTGCAATAGTTGCATTTCTGCAACTATATGCAATAGTTGCAGAAATGTCTACAACTATACACAATAGTTGCAGTTATTTCTGCAACTATAAGCAATAGTTGCAGTTATTTCTGCAACTATAAGCAATAGTTGCAGAAATTTCTGCAACTATACGCAATAGTTGCAGACATTTCTGCAACTATTTGCAATAGTTGCATTTCTGCAACTATTTGCAATAGTTGCAGAAATGTCTACAACTATATGCAATAGTTGCAGATATTTCTGCAACTATACAATATAGTTGCATAAATTTCTGCAACTATACCCAATAGTTGCAGACATTTCTGCAACTATACCATATAGTTGCATAAATATCTGCAATTTTTTGCAATTTTTATAAATTTGAAAAAAAATCGAAAATGTTCAATATTTGCTGAATTGTCTGCAAATATTTGAAATAATTGCACCTTTAATACAAATATAAATTTTTGGTATCAACAATGGATCTCATTTTAAAGATCATAAAATTTATGATTTTTTGGTGAAAACGGTATGTTGATCCGGTTTTTGTAAATAAAGTTATCCACGTTTGAAAAGTTAAAAACGTAAAGGGTATTTGGGTCTTTTTGCGTGTGTGAATTTGAAAATAGGGAGCGGAAACGTAAATGTTGGTTGTGAAGGATGTTTTATCTATTTTAAAACTTGTTAGGGATGTGAGCCAAACTATCCCTAAAATGAAATACATATCAATAACAAGCATATATAATCATAATTAACAATTTAAAATAAAATATATATATATAACAGGTTATGTTGTCATATGTCAATTAATATAGGTAAGCAATTGCAGATAATAGCATATCACACTTAACAATTTAACAATTCAAATTTAACAACATATTTCAATCGTCATTCCATGTGAAATAAATTTACTAAACATAAGAATGTTAATCGTGAGTGATCGCTCATCTTTCGAGGCTATAGAATTCGACAATACAAACAAGCTATGAATCGAAACATCGAGCTCGATAATCCACCAATCCAAACGACAATTTCCAATACAAAGCAAAGTGACCTAACTTGGATTTGATGAAAATGCAAAATATATATTATATCTTTTTTTCTTAAAATCAATATTCAATTTAAAACACATATTTAAAATAAAATCTTCATATTATAATTTTTGTTAAAAATCAATATTTATTAAAACCCATAGTTCTTTAAACTTCTTCAAATACATATTTAAACTGAATATCTATATATGTTTAAAAATCATTACAAAAATCTATTTCAAAATTTAAACATATTATATATATATACACACCTTTTTCATTAAGAAAGAAGGCTGAAAGGAAGATGATGCTACAAGCATAGATAGGCAAACACACACACACACATACATATATATACACAAATATATATATACGAGCATACTTGTTAAAATATATAACATATATGGTGTTGCCTTGAAGAGCATGGGGAGGCATTTTGTGGCAAGACAGTGGGTTAGAGGAGTTGTTCGAGTGATGCGGCAGTGGATGAGCTAGGCGGAGAGAATGGAGTGGGTTTACTGTGGTCACGACAGGCTGCTCAAAGGGAGGATATGCGGCCATTGATTGCAGGGACGAGGCAGGGATGGTTTTGTTGCGTGTTGTAGTGGGGATGAGTGACTATGGGCTGTCGTTTTGATATAGGGGTTTGGCAGCTGGGCTCTTGTAGTGTTCAGTTTATAGAGGGAAGTAGCTGCTGCCGCTTGGCTTGGGTAGGAGGTGTGGGCATGTTGTGCTTGGTCGGGTTTGATGAGTGGAGGCGAGGTGGGGCACTGGGTGGAGCAGATAAGGCGAAGCAAGGCTCGGAGGTTTGCAAATGATGGACATGGAGTTTTGGTAGGTGGAGAATGGTGTTGGCGAATGAGTAGTTCAGGTGGGAGGAGTAGTGGGCCGATTGGCGACTGTTAGTGGGGCAGTGGTGGAGTAAGGGAAAAACGTGGCAGAAGAAAATGGATCTGGAGCAAGGCAGGAGGTTGCTGAGTTGTCTCGAGGAGGTGGGTGGAAAGCTCGGGTGGTGGTGCTTGGTGTTAAAGGTGGATCTGGATGTGGTTGCAAGGGAGAGGAATGGGTGGAAGGGAGTGCTCGGCTTGGGGTCTGGGAAGAGAAGGGCCGACGAGAGAGATCCAGGGCTTGCTGTTCGATTGGATCAAGGTAGACGCTATGCTGTCGGAGGGTCAGCGATCTGACAAAGGTGTACAGGCGGATGGCAATAAGTAGGAGGAAAGGACGAGATGTGTTTCAGCAAATAGGAAGGGGATGAACAGTATTCACAGATAATAATGAAACTTATAAAAACTTTAAGTCATTAATTTTTTTTTTGATTTCGAAGAACAGAACGTATCAAGAATGGGTATATAAAGATAAATGGAACGAAACCAGAGAATATATATTGGAACCAGAATAAATTAAAGTGGTGGAATAGTGAAAGACAAATAATAAATTTCTGGGAATATTAAAAGGCTAGTGGCCATTCATTTCACGGTGGAAAACTGAATGGTCATGGGAAACGAATAGACTCGAACGGGTACCGATACGGCTGACCGTTTCGCGGTTTTCGCATCGTAACGGACACCAAAATGCACAAATGAATATACTGCGGAGATCGACACGACGAGACGAATAGAATGGTACATAGATATCAGCAATAATATCATCCTATCAAAAGTCGATATTCGTTGCCAAATTGCTACTATTTCGCCGAGCATAAGATAAACGGAGCTAGAGTAGTCCAAATTTGGCGAAACGAAATATGACGTCTCACTCAGAAAATGATTTACATTTTTATTATGAAAAAACATTCAGATTTCAAAAATATTTTATTTTCATCAATTTAACTGATTTTAAATTGAAAATTACACAACAGAACTAACTTACACATTTTCCGATAAAAATTTACCATTTGCTATGTTTGAATAGACGCATAACAAATATCAAATTTTCATTGCTAAATTTAATCATTTATTTCCAAGCAAGAATTCAGTTAATTACGTTACAAAAATAATTAAAATTACCGGGTCGTTACACTCTCACCCACTCAAAACTTTTCATCCCCGAAAAAGAATGAGATAGGAGAATAGAAACAACATAAAGGAAAGATAGATTAAAAATACATATTACCAGATACAATAATGAAATTCAAAACCGTATAGATTTCATTATATTTTAGATTGATTTTATATTCAACTAATTGGGTTTAAATTCATTTTATTTAATCAATAAATATTAATTGTATCCACATTTGGTTGATTCCAATTCCATGTATTTTCATTCAGTTGATTTGCTTTCAATTTATTAACATTTGTAAAAATGTTCTTTCAAAACAATTTTATTTTATTTAACTCATTTATTTAATCTATTAGACTTCACTTAAGTTAATTCCAGTTCAAAATTCAATTTTAACTATTTTTCAGTTCATATTTATTTGCTCAAATAGCAATTTTTTTATTATTCAATTTATTCCACTTAACAAATTCTTATAACATAAATCAAGTGTAAAAACTTTTATTATAACTACCAAATATTATTTATAAATTCCCTTAACAAAATTTCATTTTTGGTCATCTTATTACTTACATTTATATAGTATATTATTATTCAATTACATTCAAACCCTTTCCAGGTAAGTTTTATTGATATTTTCGAATGTAATTGAGTACTATACAAATTTACCCTTTTTATTTACAACATTTCTATTAAGAAAATTTTAGTCGAACATTTTATTACTTCAATTTCCTCTTGTATAACCTTCAATTACAAAATTCATTAACATTTTAACTTTTTAAATATTTCAGGTAAGTTATATATGTTTTAAAAATGCAATTGAGTATTATACAAATAAATTTTATCCCAGTTCAAGTTGTTTAAATTTCATTTCTGAATTTAAACACTCCAATTATTCAAAAATTTAGCTTCATTTTAATAATTGAAAACCATCTCTTAACATAAAACTTAAGGGTTAAATTTCCAGTTTCACTTCAAACCATTTTGAAATAAATATATACATATATATGTGTTTTTATACATCAAATCATACTCAAGAAATTCAAATTAAACTCATTTTCAAAAAAAAAAAGTGTAGCAAAGCTATTAAGTGGTCTCTCCACTTTGAGACTCAAAAATCAATGTCGATGATGATGCAATCATTACAGAAATTATTTTCCAGCGACAAATAAGGAGAGTACCAACTTACTTCTTTTAAAAATGCTTTGGAAACAATTTCCATTCGAAAATACTTTCAAATAATATATTTTTTTCAAAACTTTAAAAACCAAATTTAGAAAAGTACCAGAAATTTAATTCTCAAATCCTTAATTTAAATTCATTTCATTTGCAAATCAGAATTTATAAATCATGTTTTAAAATTTCAACTCCTTATAACAGATAATAATAATTAACAGTTTAGGAATGTTAATAAAACAATAAATGAAAATCTAGTATTATCATTTCTAACAACCAATTCATTTAACTATCTAATTCCAAAAAAATTATACTTATATATATATAATCATATAGAAAATTATTTCATTTACCAATTTTGAAAACAATATTGTGTCAGTTTACTCTGTTCAACTGTTTTGGAATTCCTATCGATAAAGTCAGCCAGACGAATCGCTCGAAAACCCAAATCAACCTTAACAACTCAAACAACACAATATAAAACATCTTTATATCAATTACAAATACACTTCCTCACACGATGATTTAAGAATGAATTTCAGAACAAGGATAGAGATTCAAATCTAGAGGAACTCAAACCAAAGAGAATTCTAATCATGAAGATAGGCTTGAAAGGAAGATAAGATAATTGAATTACAAAAGAGGAAAGGTGGGTAGACTTATATTAATCACAGCGACCTTAACCGGGTAAACCAAGATTTAGAAAAGAAGAGAATATTATCAATGAAAGTAGGGCAAACTTGTTGAGAACATCATGGAAACGCGATTCAATGAGATCGACGAAGAAGGCAGGAGCATTGTTTAATCCAGAGGGCATGATTAACCATTCATAGAAACCGTTCGGCTGGGGAAGAAAGGACAACAAGTTAAGCTCCAGGAATAAGATCGATACATAATTTAATTTCTTGCTAGGGTGGGAGAGAAATGAATTTACCGAAAAGTCGGGATAATTCCTGATTATCGGGTGGAGTCAAGATCACTAGGTTGAGAATCAAGCGAATAGATAAAACTACCTGCATATCCTAAGGTAGTCGACATTCAATCATAAGAGAATTTCCCTGGTCGTCTATTAAAGGAACAGTTTGGGCTTTGCAAAAGATAACAGCATCGAAACCAAGGATATAGAAATCTCCGGTAAATTGACGCCTGTTGTAAAGGAGTTTCACCCCTTTACAAATCATGCTAAGATTGGCAGGACCGCCGATGGGATTAATCACAGATAAGGATGAAGTTAACAGTTGAGGTTGGAGCTATGGGATGCTCCAGTATCAAAAGAACACGAACAGGAAAACAAGAATGGATTTGGAACAAAGGTAAAGATCCAAGATTCAAAAGAAACCCTAATCAAAGAGGATCCTAACAAAGAATTTCAAGCTTGAACGAATATGATTCTGTAATTAATTTTACTCATTCTAGGGTATTACTACCCTATCTCTAATGAGTTCTTACTCCATATGCTAAGTTTTGCCTAAACCAGGGCTCTAATACCAACTGTAACGACGTGGCATTTCGAACCATTCAAATTGACAATCATCTACACATGTCAGACTTGGATTGCTCAAAACAACATATTGTTAATTTATATTTGGAAAAACTCAGCACATACAGTAAATAAAATCAATCATGGGATCACAGACACAGAGTAATATAACAATAAGCAGCTGAATAGATAAATAGTAGTTCATGAGGCTACTATAGAAACATCAGAGTTTAAAGTAAATACAACAGATATCTCAAATACAAAGTAGTCTCGAATACATAAACAATGACAAGTCTGGACAAAACAACTGGAATAAACTGAAGTAACTGGAAAGCTAAATAGACAAGGACAAATCTTCAAGCAAAGCTCCAAATTCCAAATGTGAGTCTCAATTGTTTTGACACTCAGTCTGACCCGAGCATAAAGCAAAACACAAAACACTCGAGTCAGGATTAACATTCTTATACTAAGTAAATCAACTCAAGTGAAATGTCCAAGTGAAATATAATATAACTTAAAGGATGTTTGGGATTTCCATCCTCTAAGGATCCGTGGAACTATCTACTATGTAATAATATACGCTATTATAATATGTCTATCAGTAAAGTAAAGTGTTAAAATAGCATTAAGGCGTTACCCATATCCCCCTTAACACATTTTATATATTCCCGTAGTCTATACAGTACTATAAGCTCCACCAAACCGATGGTTTACTCAAAGGGCACTCCATAGGGTATGGTACAAACCAAACTCGTAGAAGGTGCGATAAGGCATGTGACAAGGCACGCAAGGCAATGTCAGGGTAGGATTCTACCGTTTGCGGATCCGGACTGGTGGTAACGCATAGTAGCTACTACCGCCCACCTCGAGACACACTCCCAAAATCAAAGCTGCACCCAATCAAATCACAAAGTAATAGAATAGTATCGAAGAAGCATGCTAGATTGAAGGTGCGACCTCCCTTGGCCCGGCGTGGCTCCTGTTTTAGTCACATCAAGCAAACTTGCGGGAGTCAGGGCTGCGTTAATACCTCATATGGACGTTGGCAAATCATCCTACTTCGTTCCGGAATCTCCACCGTGTACACAGTTGTTAAAATGGTTTTCAGTATTGGCAGAGAGTATGACAATATCCGATCCCGGTCTCTTTAACAACCAAACGCTTATTTCATACAATGGTCATTTCATTTCAAATGGTTCATACTTTATATCAAAATATCATATTCTTTTCAAAAATCATATCACTTTGGAAATCGTATTCACTTTCGAAATCATAACTACAAAATAGTTTAAACCATCTTATTAAATATTTGCATTTAAATCCATTAAATCTAAAGCATAATAGTTAACACTTAAACAATTTGAATATTTAAAAGTAGTTTTTTATATATATTAAAATAGTTTATATTTAAAATAGATTATAGATAAAATAGTTTTAAATTAAAAATAGTTTATATTAAAAGGGTTTATATCAAAATAGTTTCAAATTAGAATTGTTTCGTCCAATTCCACAAATTGATTCAAATCAACTTTAGTTTCAAAATTCAATTTAAATCTGTCTCAGTCCATCAATTACAATTCAAATTCTCAATAAAACCATTTTTAATTTTTATATCGATTTCAAATACAGATTTGAACTACAAATTTAAACCACTCATTTTCAATAGGATTCAAAGTTAAATATTCAAACAATTACAATAACTCAATTTGATAAATTTCATTTATATTTCAAAATTCAACTTTAATTTTATTTAAATTTTGAAAATATCCACTTAATTACTTTTAATAACATTTAAATAAAATATCAAATCACAAATTTAAATCAAAATTAAATATTCAATTTCAATTTTATTTAAATTTGAAATATTCATTTAATCACCTTTAATCGAAATCCAATAATCAAATTATAAAATAATATCTTTTAAAATCTCAAAATCAATAAATCCAAATTAATTCTTATTTAAATTCAATTCTTAACAAATTAAATTACAAATAAATTCTTTTTTAAATTCAATTCTTAACAAATTAAATTACAAATCAATTCTCATTTAATTTATCTTTCCAACCTCTATTTATTTGAAGTTATTACAAAATCTATTTTTAAAAATATTAATATAAATTGAAATAAATATTTAAACATATCACATATATTAAATTAAATTTTATTAAATTTATTATATTAAATTCTATTATTAAATCTATTTTATATCTTAATTATGTATATTTAAAATAATACAGTTATAAGTAAAATCTTAAAATTTACATTTCAAAGCTTAGCTTATAAATTTAAAATTTCCTAACATATAATTTAAAAATCTAAATTTTACACATATTAAAGTAAAATCTTATATTATAGTTAAAAATCAATATTTATAAAAATCCATATATTTTCCTTTGAAAATTCTGGAAATCTTTTTAAAATAGACCAACGGTGTCCGTATATAGTTTTCTAACCTATGGTCAAGTGATACCAATATTTATAATTTCAATCCGCAATAATTTATATTTATGGGTATATATCATTTCAACCCGCAATCCCAAAATTAAATAAAATCGCTTGGGTTTATCATTTCAACCCATAACAATTTTCCCTAACCTATGATATTGTTCGGGTATGTATCATTTCAACCCATAGGGAATTCCTAAACTAACAGGGAACTTGCAGTGTGAGAATATAAAATAGCATAAAATGACATGACATACATATCAATGACAAGTATATATAATCATAATTAACAATTTAAAATATAATATATATATATAACAGGTTATGTTGTCATATGTCAATTAATATAGGTAAACAATTGTAGATAATAGCATATCACACTTAACAATTTAACAATTCAAATTTAAAAACATATTTCAATCGTCAATTCATGTGAAATAAATTAACTAAACATAAGAATGTTAATCGTGAGTGATCGCTCACCTTTCGAGGCTATGGAATCTGACAACACAAACAAGCTATGAATCGGAATCTCGAGCTCGATAATCGACTAATCCAAACGACAATTTCCAAAGCAACGTAAGGTGACCGAACTTGGATTTGATGAAAATGCAAAATATATATTATATCTTTTTTTCTCTTAAAATCAATATTTAATTTAAAACACATATTTAAAATAAAATCTTCATATTATAATTTTTGTTAAAAATCAATATTTATTAAAACCCATAGTTTTCAAATTCTTCGAATACATATTTAAACCGAATATCTATATATGTTTAAAAATCATTACAAAAATCTATTTCAAAATTTAAACATATTATATATATAAACCTTTTTCGTTAAGAAAGAAGGTTGAAAGGAAGATGATGTTGCAAGCATAGATAGGCAAACACACACACACACACAAACATATATATATATATATATACGAGCATACTTGTTAAAATATATAACATATATGATGTTGCCTTGAAGAGCATAGGGAGGCATTTTGTGGCGAGACAGTGGGTTAGAGGAGCTGTTCGAGTGATGCGGCAGTGGACGAGCTAGGCGGAGAGAATGGAGTAGGTTTGCTGTGCTTGCGGCAGGCTGCTTAGAGGTAGGATCTGCGGCCAGTGATTGTAGGGACGAGGAAGGGATGGTTTTGTTGCGTGCTGTCTGGGGATGAGTGATTGTGGGCTGTCGTTTTGATGTAGGGATTTGGCAGCGGGTTCTTGTGGCGTTCAATTTATGGAGGGAAGTGGCTGCTGCCGCTTGGCTCAGGTAGGAGGTGTGGGCATGCTGTGCTTGGTTGGGTTTGATAAGTGGAGGTGAGGTGGGGCATTGGGTGGAGCAGATAAGGCGAAGAAAGGCTCGGAGGTTTGCGGGTGATGGACATGGAGTTTCGGTAGGCGGATAATGGTACTGGCGAATGGGTGGATCGGGTGGGAGGAGTAGTGGGCTGATTGGCGGTTATAAGTGGGGCAGCGGTGGAGTAAGAGAAAAATGTGGCAGGGGAAAATGGATCCGAAGCGAGGCAGGGGGTTGCTGAGTTGTCTCGAGGAGGTGCGTGGAAAGCTCGGGTGGTGGTGCTTAGTGTTGAAGGAGGATCCGGACGTAGTTGCAAGGGAGAGGAATGGGTGGAAGGGAGTGCTCGGCATGGGGTCTGGGAAGAGAAGGACCGAGGAGAGAGATCCAGGGTTTGCTGTTCGAATGGATCAAGGTGGACGTTGTGTTGTCAAAGGGTCAGCGATCTGACAAAGGTGTATGGGCGGATGGCAATAAGAAGGAGGAAAGGACGAGATGTGTTTCAAAAAATAGGAAGGGGATGAACATTATTCACAGATAATAATGCAACTTATAAAAACTTTAAGTCATTAATTAAGTTTTTTTTCATTTTGAAGAACAGAACGTATAGAGAATGGGTAGATAAAGAAAAATGAAACGAAACCAGAGAATATATATTGGAACCGGAATAAATTGAAGTGGTGGAATAGTTAAAGACAAATAATAAAATTTTGGGAATATTAAAAAGCTAGTGGCCATTCATTTCACGGTGGATAACTGAATGGTCACGGGAAATGAATAGACTCGAACGGGTACCGATACGGCTGACCGTTTCGCGGTTTTTGCCGCATAACGGACACCGAAATGCACAAATGAATATACTGCGGAGATCAACACGACGAGAACAGAATGGTATACAGATATCAGCGATACGATCATCCTATCAAAAGTCGATATTCGTTGCCAAAATGCTGCTAATTCGTCGAACATAAGATAAACGGAGCTAGAGCAGTCCAAATTTGGCGAAACGAAATATGATGTCTCACTTAGAAAATGATTTACATTTTTATTATGTAAAAACATTCAGATTTCAAAAATATTTTATTTTCATCAATTTAACTGATTTTAAATTGAAATTGAAAATTACACAACGGAACTAACTTACACATTTTCAGATAAAAATTTACCATTTGCTATGTTTGAATAAACGCATAACAAATATCAAATTTTCATTGCAAAATTTAATCGTTTATTTCCAAGCAAAAATTCAGTTAATTACATTATAAAAATCGTTAAAATTATCGGATCGTTACACTTTTCATTTTAAAAAAGGAATTTCTTATGAAGGGAATTAAAAGCGAGATTGTAGACATGGATGAGATTTGAGAAATTAACATAGAAGTTGAATCGGTAAATGAATCAAATTCACCAATATACAAATAAAAGCAACCTACTAGAAGGTCTATTAGGGAATCTCACACTCTAGAGAGATGTTATGGATTTCTCATAGATGGGCATAAAGAAGATTGTGTCTTGGACGGCGACACTCCACTCTCATTCTAACGCGCAATGCAAAATAAAGATTCTACACTTTGGCTTGAAGCTATGAAGTCCGAGATAGATTCCACGTATGATAACAAAGTTTGAACTTTGGATGACATAACCGAAGGTATTAAACCTATCGACTACAAATGAATTCTTAAGAAAAAGCTAAATGTAGATGAAAAGATAGAGAAATGGTTTCATCAAATTCAATGTATTGATTATGATGAAATGTTCGGATAATGCCCATCGCGTTCTATGACTATGAAATATGGAAAATAGACATTAAAATGGCATTTCTAAATGGTGTTTTAGAAGAACCATTTACATATTGTAGACCGAAGGTTTTGCAGCCAGTAGGAGCATGGGCAGTGCTTGTAAACTGTTAAGATCAATCTAGGATCTTAAGCAAGCTTCAAGGCATTGGAATAAGTGTTTTGATGAAGTCATCAAACGGTTTTTCTTTTATTAGAATATAGCAGAAGCATGCATATGTTAGAAAGAACAGGAAAGTGCTATAGTGTCCATAGCCATGTATGTTGATGACCTACCCCTGATTAGCAACGACATCTCATTGTTACAATTAGTGAAAGCATGGTTATCCAAAAACTTTTCCATGAAGGATTTGGGAGAAGCAGCCTACATACTTAGTATTAAGATCTATAAAGATAGATCTTAAAGGTTTTTGGGATTTTCCCAATCCCTGTACATAGATACCATACTGAAATGATTCAATATAGAGAATTACATGTGCTGAACTGTTCTGCCACAATCTGGAATCATCATTTCTAAGAAGAACACTCTTCATACTGATTAGGAAAGGAAGGTATGAAAATGATACTATATGCATCTAAAACCAGTTTTATCATGTATGTTGCTATGTACTAGACTAGATGTGGCTTATGCATTATGAAGCGTAAGCCGATAACGGTCTAATCTGGGAGAAAAACATTTGATAGTAGTGAAATGTATTCTTAAGTATTTGAGAAATACTAAAGATTTATTCCTTATATATGGGAATGGAGACTTCTTTTTGAAATAATATAAAAATTCAAGCTTATAGAGTGATATTAATCATAGTAAGTCCGTATTCGGTTATGTATTTATATTGAATGGTGGAGTGGTCAGTTGGACAAGTTTCTAGCAAGGGACAATAGCCAATTCAATGATGAAGGCCAAAAATTTCGCCCAACGAAGTAGGAAAAGAAGCGGTCTGGATGCACGAGTTTATGGTTGAGCTAGGAGTGTTTCTAAATATTGAGAAACCTACGACATTGTTATGTGATAGCAACGTAGATCGTAAAGGAACCTTGGTCTCACATCAAGCAAGAAACGTTCGTTTTAAGTTTCACTTCATTAGAGAGTTTGTCACTAATAAAGAGATTATGGTTAAAAGAGCGGACACTAAGGACAACATGGCAGATCCATTCACGCAGGGACTATCTCGATCAGTTCTGAGAAAACTAATCAAAAGGGTGGGGTTGACATTCCATAATCGGTTCTATAAATTATTGTAAATTATTAACTTTGTATTCAAATCTTGTTAAGATGTTTGCCTTTCTATTATATACTCATCATATTGTGATATGTTAATTAGTTATATAATTTAAGTATATTAAATAGAAAATTCTTAAATGATGTGTTAAGTGATAGTAATTACAATGTATTGTAATCATGAGAAAATTTATCACAGTAAAATAACATATTATTTTAAATATTCCCGGTCAAGATGTTTAGAGAGAGGATACTGATTCATCCATTGAGAATAGAGTACAAACGCTCTCCAAATGGTGGACAACATATTACTCATGGCTACTGTAGGCACCAAGAGGTTACATACTGATAGTTATTGGACAACTGTAAAATGAATCACTCGAGAGTTTTCTGTTTGTTAATATAACTAAGGTCAAATAGAGAATCTCAAACTGACGGTATTACACAATTCTCTCAAATTGAAAATACTATTGAACTTCAATGTGGACACTTCACTTCAATTATAATTAAACTATAACATGTCGACCCTTAAATAACTATAGTTGGATTTGATTTGAAGCATTGAGAGTGAAACATTATTCAACAGAGAATTCATCTCCTTGGTTAATATGTGGTTAGTATCGCGGTCAACTATAGTCATCTCAAAGTCAAAGTCTTTGGCCAAAGAAGAACGTTTAATAATAACTGTTATTATTAAACCAAGGGCTTTGTGTTCGAAAAAACAAGGTTGAATGTGGACAATGTTGGAATTTTAACCAAAACCAAATTTCACAAGTCCTAATGTGATATAGTGTTAACGAAGAGAATTGGTGTATATAATCGTTCCTACCGGGTATCGCTTTTAATAGTAAAATTAGATTTTTACCGCAAAAGATGTGTAAGTGATAAATTCAGCCACTGGGTAAGGTGATTTGTGAACGTTGATGTTCGAACTATTCAATATTAATTAATAACTGAATGTATATATATATTTGAGTAAAACAAACGAAATGATGAATACTCCGAATAAACCACACAAATTAATTGATTTATATCACTATAAATAATTAAATTAATTAATATTTATAGAATATTAATTGTTAAATTTTATTTGATGTTCGAATACTATTAGTATTTAATGAAATGCGTACATACAAAAGTTATGCATACACGTATTGACATAAGATATCAGTAGAATATTTAAATTATATTTAAATGGAATATATATTAAATGGATTTGGAAATTTTAAGGATCATTTTTCCTCATGTTATGGTCGATCGGGGGTGGGGGAAGGAAGAGTATTTCAATTGGAATTGAAGAGGCTTAAGAACAATTAAAGGAAGGTGAACTGTTACCAGCAAAATTTTCACGGTCCCAGAATAAACTCAAACAAATAAAATGGACTACAAACTGATGAAGGAATAAGTCAAGGAGCTTGGAAAATGTCAGGATTGAAGAAACCAAAGATTTGGCCAAGTTTCATAAATGCATATCGGGTTGGTACTGACATGATTTATATTGGTACCGACATGATTTGCACTGACATGATTTACGTTGACATGATTTACGTTGACATGATTTGGGAACTATCAAAAATAATGATATGAAGGAACTCCGAAAGTCCGATGAACTTTCAAACAACAAAACCATATCGGTACCGACATAATCTAGTTGGTACCGACATGATTTTGAGGCTTGGGTTGGCAATGTACGAAGGAAAAATACTAAATCACGAAGAAAAATGAATTTTAGATCGCCAACCCATCTCAAGGTTAATGTAGGGAGTCCTATTCTTCATGCTAGATATTTAGATCTTGAAGTTGGGACGTTTTCAAACCTGAATAGCGAGTGTGTTGCAGAGATTAAGCTATAAATATGAGGCTATGTTCATCTAGAAAAGGACTTTTGGTACTTAGAAATTTTTCTGTCTTCTTTCCCAAACTATCGTAAACCCGAGATAAACTAGATTATGGTTGAATTTGAGTTGTAATATTAGTATTCCGGAGAGAAACATAAGATAATAAGATTAAAGTGGATGTAGCCGGAGTGTTTGCCAAACCACTATAAAAGTTGTGTTCTTTTCTTCCTTATTTTGATAGATCCACATTTTGGTGCTTTCATCTAATATTAAGGTGTTATGTCAATTCTTAGTGCAACATTTTTTGTGCTTTCACTAGAAATGACTTAGGATTTGATTTGGAGAAGATGAAGAGGCCTACTACTAGAGCTATTGTAGGATCTAGCCAACCGGATCAAGGGTGCAGCCAGGAGGTGTCCTCAAGTTCAAATCCATCGGTTTACATGACCAGAAAAGGGATGGAAAGAATGATGAAAGAGATGTAAGATGGAATGATGGCTCAATAATAGGAAATTCTAGTGGGATTTTTAAGAAGGATTGGATAATAAGGAACAATTAGAGTAGTTGGAATTTAGAACCGGAGGCTAGAAAGCAATGCAGGAGCATCAAGAATTAGAGCTGAGCAAACTGGAATAGAACCCCCATGACAAACTCAAATATTTACTGACTTGAATCGGGTCAATAATGACATTAATTTACAAATGGCACTATTTATTTGTGCTTAGATAAGTTGGGATGCCGGAAGCGGACTATGCCAGAGCCAGAAATACTGATCAAAATGCAAATGCACAACAACAGGAATAAGAACCGAAACCTTACCATAAGAACGGGGGTAGAATGAAGCTATGGATCAAAGACTTTCATTGGATGATAACAACCAAATAGCTGAAACGATTAGGAGAATACGGAGAGGTGGACCTCCAGACTAGAGTATGGAGGACGTGAACAGAAATTCATTTATCCCTAACATCTGATATGCAAGGAATCCACCCGAAATCAAGCTACCAATGCTGGAACTGTACAACGGGAGGACAGATTAGACCGTTTACCTTATGAGATACATCTGACATATGGAGGTATTAGGTGCTTATGAGGAAGTAATGGGATGTTGTTTCCCAATATACTCGACGAAGTTAGCTATAGAGTAATTCAGGCCGCTAGAGAATGGGTCCATAAGAAAGTAGGTGAGATTGGTAGAAATATTCTTGAGACAGTTTAGAGTTCACATTTCTCAACCAAAGAATATGATGATGCTTTCGAGCATGAAGCAGAGGGCCGAAGAGACCATAAGGAGTAATTTAACTAAATTTAATGCAAATGCAGCTGCAGTTCATAAGCCAAATCTGATGGCGGCAATATTTGGAGTTGCGATTATGACTGACTTCAAAGTTGCTTGGAAAGGTATCCAAAATGGATCTTATGGAGTTTTACCATAAAGATGAGAGATATCCACACTAGGAGGACGTTGAGCTAAAAATGTCGAAGTTAATGTTGTGGATGTCGTAGGACCATCCGGAGCAGGATATACCTAAAGCTTCAAAGTACCAAAGTGGCAAAGAAGGGAACCGAAATTCTCTTCATACACTGATTTAATAAAAACCCTGGAGAGGATATACCTAGATACTAGGGGGCAGATCCTCTATCGAAGGCAAACTAAGAGAGAACCCATGGATTGGGAGAGAAGGTCTGGAAAGTTTTTCTTGTTCCGTGAGTGGATGTGCATGGAACAAATGAATGCAAGCATCAACTGATAGAAGAGCAGGATCAGAGCAATCGGCTACAACAATATGTGAGGAAGTAATCTATAGTGGTGAAGTAGGAACAGCTACCATATGCGGCGAATGCATCAGGATATGACCATGGATCTGGGTCAAGAATGATTATCCCATGATCAGGATGGATAAGGATCAAGTTCGATTCCCTTGTTTTACTTTTTATTTCAAACAAATAAGATAGAATTACTATCAGGCTGCTTACATGTGTATGTGACCACGATTATCTCTAGGAACGCTTTGAGTTGGATGTCTGGTAGTAATCATCGATAGTAGGAATGTTTATGATATTTGCTTGTTGCTTTGATTTGGATTTATAAATGAATATTTGGTTTTTGAAATCATTTTAAACATGATAACTGATATATAAACTAATTGGACATGGTTTTACCGGCCGGGGAGATGGGGCGATGAACTATAAGGTATAAGTCCCCTTGCGAGTGAGTGGATTGACTTGTACAGGAAAGTAAGTCTCCTCATTGAAGAGTGAGTGGATGGACTTACTTGGGTATTTAGTCCCCTCATCGGAGAGCAAGCAGTCCGGAGAGATCAGACCCTAGATTGAACATTGACTTTGCAATCTAGAGAGATCTAAAATTAACCTTAGGATTTGGACGCCTTATGAATTGATAATGATTATTGGTTAATTAATGATTGTCATTGTCTCGATTCGGTTAGGCTTGCTTATAATAGGATGCTAGGCAATACTAGATGATTTATAAGTAACATTCCAATCGGTGGCAATGCACCACTATGATTGAAA
Organism: Allium fistulosum; assembly: GCA_030737815.1. Taxonomy (NCBI): domain Eukaryota; kingdom Viridiplantae; phylum Streptophyta; class Magnoliopsida; order Asparagales; family Amaryllidaceae; genus Allium; species Allium fistulosum. The sequence continues at coordinate 95,873,608 of CM060906.1, read as the reverse complement.
ACACATGATAGCATGATATATGATTAGCCTAAGATAAATAAATCCTGAAAGAACACATAATGATGTCGATATATGATAACTTAACCTATAGTGAACATAGGATGACTTTGATAGTGATATATGATATAATGACTCCGAGTGAATACGGAATGATAATGATTTATGCCTAACACTTAAGCAAGGACTAGAGTCCTTAGCTATGATGGTATAAAACTACCTTTGATCTATAGATGATCCGTGGGAACCAGATGGTTCATCATAACTTGGATCGATGGATAGCCAGAGAACTCAACTACCAATGATTAATCACTCTCGGTACTTATTCTTGAGCAAAGCACACCTTAAGTTCATAAGGCATACTTTGGGGGCAAGTGTTACGGGAAAATTTTCCACAATCCTAGAATAGACTCAAAACGTTTAATTGGACTGCAAATTGATGAAGGAATGAGTCAAGGAGCGTAGAAAATGTCAAGATTGAATACATCAAAGATTTGGCCATGTTTCAGAAATGCAAATCAGGTTAGTACCAACATAATTCATGTTGGTACCAACATAATTTGCACCGACATGATTTATGCTGACATGATTTGTGAACTATCAAGGATGATGATACGATTGAACTCGAGAAGTTTGACGAACTTTTAAACACCAAAATCATGTATGTGCCGACATGATTTGGTTGGTATTAACACGATTTTAAGGCTTGGGTTGGTAACGCATGAAGGAAAAATACTAAAGCACGAAGATATATGAACTTAAGATACAAAAATGAATATCGATATACCAACATGATTTCCCATCTTGAGACTAATATGGGGCATCCTATTCTTCATGCTGGATATTTGGATCATGGAGTTGGGACGTTTTCAAACCTAAATAATGAGATTGCTGCAGAGATTAGGCTATAAATAAGAGGCTACCTTCATCTAGAAAATGACTTTTGGCACTTAGAATTTTTTTTATCCTCTTCTTCATTAAACCCTCGTAAATCCGAGATCAAATAGATTATGGTAAAATTTTAGTTGTAATCTTTGTATTTCGAAGAAAAAAAATAAGATAATAAGATTAAAGTGGACGTAAGCTGAAGTATTTGCTGAACCACTATAAAAATTGTATTATTTTCTTTTTTGTTTTGATAGATCTACATTTTTGTGCTTTCATCTAATAGTGGGGTGTTGTGTCAATTCTAGGCGCAACATGAATAATTCATAGCTTTAATCATCTTTTATTGTCACCTTTAAAGATTTATTTATTCAGTCATTTTCTCTCCTCTCTCTTTCTATTCCAACCAAAAAAAATGGACTACGGGGCTTGAAAATTTCCCATAATCAAAATCAAAATAAAATCAGAACAAAAGGTTATCATTATCTCTTAAATTCTACAAGATCCAGAGATCGATTCAATTGAATCTAGGAGCATCGTTCATTATTCAAGGTGAAACCATTGGCTACATCCTAAGTAATTTGATTTAATTATATATTTCTCTTGTTGACATGGTTTGGATTCTATATGCAGCATCTAATCTATTTGATTATTCATCTTGAAATATATATAATTCATATCCATTTTGTCCATCTCAATTAAAATTGTATGTTCATTATGATGAGTTAATTTAGATCCCCTTTTGTTCTATATTTCAATTTATTGTATGTTTATCATGATTGATATACTTTAGATCCTCTGTCCATTTGATTATTTAATGTTGTTCTTTGCATAATTAAGACCTAAATGCTTTTACCAAGAATTTACATGTGCCTAAGTTGTTCGATTCCATTGCTATTTTGGAAACCATTCAAAAAAACTAACTTCAATTGAAAAACCATTTTATAATTTTATAACATTTGCATATACGAATATAAATATACTATATATGTTAATTATTTAAACTTGCCTTGAAAATTGATTTCTTATGTTATATGGTTGATGGTTGAATATAATTATTTTTGATTTGTTTACATAAAAATAAAAGTCTTCAACTAAGGAATCATGAGTAGACTTTTGTGTAAGATCCTAAATATTTTGTTTCCTTTCCAAATTTAATTTTTTGTGTAAAACCCTAAATATTTTATTTTCTTTCTAAATTAAAAGTTTGATTTCAATTGTTAACTTTAAATTCAACTATACACAAACAGATATATATATATATAGAAACATACATGTTTATGTTGCTTTAACTCGAATTCATAAGATGGATTTTTCATAAACTATATTATTGAATTTCAAACACTTCCTTAGTTGAAACTACATTCATTATTGTTAATTTTGGATTTCAAAACATATATGTTTTCAAATGTAATTTCAATATATATATATATATATATATTTTTGGATTTCAAAACATATATGTTTTCAAATGTAATTTCAATATATATATATTCACATACATATATACATTTATTATATATATCTAATTTTAAATCAAAATCTTAGATAACAAAGGCATAAGTAAAGGGGAAATTGGTTCGTTGCGGCATAAATCCCAACACCTACATATGTCACATTAACCATGTACACTTCTTATATATAATACATGCACTTCACACAAATAAGTGTATTTGATACACTTACAAACTAAAACCTAATAATAAATAAAAATAATTTTTTTAAGAAATAAAATAAATACTTTGTTTAAAATAGTTTAGATAGGATCTACAATCCGTTTAAATTTCATAGATCAAAAAAAATCTAAAATGATTTTATTTTTGAAATTCACTCATTTAACTGACTTCCAGCTAGCCCGGTAGTTCAATAGACACCGTATTAACTATTTAATATGGAGCATATAAGATAAATTCCTTATGAATGGCAGTAGGAACCATCATATATGCTATGTTGTGTACTATATCAAATTTTGCTTATGAAATTGGTGCAATGAGTGAATATTAAATCTGAGTTAAAATCATTGAATGCTAGTTAAGAGTATACTCGAGTATTTACGAAATACTAGAGAATTGTTTATAGAAACAATGATTATCTATAAAGGAGGGTTTAAACTTGAACTTCATAAGTGACATCAAGTATAGTAAGTCACCTGTAATTCATGTTTACCCTAAATAAAAGGGCTTTAAGTTGGAAACGTCCCAAATGAGAGGTTATGGCATATTTAACTATAAAGGCTATGTATGTCACCATGAAAACTGCCACAATGAAAATAGTATTTGTGCCCAAATTTATAAGAAAGTCAAGGATGGTTCATACCATCGGAAATCCAATAATGCATTGTGATAGAATGTTGCAATATATATGAGACATCAGCTTGATAAGGGTCGAGATATGTTCTCCATAATTAACATGTGATAAAGGAGTTTGTCAATGATAAAAAAGTATAATCAAAAAGCAAATACAAAAATAATAATATTATAGATGCACTTATGTAGACCCTTTCTCGGTTTGTCCAGAAAAACTACTCGAGAGTATGGCTACGAGTCAGCATAATTGTCCCTAAGTGCAAGTGAGAGATAGAAAAGTTAAGGGTGTGCTCTAGGGCCAACTATGTAATTTGGTTGTATAACTTAACTCTTATAGCAAATCTTGTTTGAAATAAAGTAAGCTTTTGGTTTTAGTTTCTATTGTATCTATTATTATATTAGGATATAAATAATTTTATAATACATTAAATATATACAAGATTTCCTTAGAAAAAGTATTTAATCGATTGTAGTTATGAATGTGGTCGAAATCACAAGTACTGAATCAAATAAAATAAACGCTTATTCTTAAATGTTCTAAGTCAAGATGTATCGAGAACGGGATATCAAAATATCCGTTAAGTCTAGTTTATGTAATACTCTTCATACGATGGACGGTGGATAATGGGGGCACCAAAGGATTATGTAAGTGTAGTTATTTGGAACAACTATAGAACAACTCGTCGATAGTCTTCTATAGGTTAAAAGTCAAATAAAAAACTCTCATGTGATGATGCATAACAGTCATTTGACATAAGAATATTGTGAATCTTAGATGTCTAAACTGTACTTTGATTATGGTTAATCATATGACATCGATGATCATGTTAAGGACATAGTTGGGTATAAGTTGAACCACCTGGAGTGAAACACTATTCAAGAGAGGATTCATCTCCTTCGAATAGAAGATTAGTATCGCCATAATTGGTAGTCAACGTAAAGTAAACTTTTTTTACTAAAGTAAATTAGTTATTCGATAATTTATTAGGTTAAATCATGGACTTTAACTTTAGACTTCGCAATGAACTACATACTTCGGTGGAGTTTTGGCCATTGACTGAGATTTAGATATATAAGTGATATAGTGATGACGAAAAGAAAATGTGCATGATATATCATTGCTTAAGGGTGTTGCTTTAGTAGGGTTGGATTTCACCTAGATAATCTATAAGCAATTGAACTCTTGTCAAACTACCATGCTTCAACAAGGTCTGTACAGGCTTTAACATTTGAACTGTATAAAAATTACCGATGCCTGAGTTCATACTTGGGAGTCACATAACCACAACTCTTAGTTTTCAACCGAAAATAATTTATTGAAATAATTTATAAAAGTTATAAGTATGGAGATATTAATATAATGGTTATATTAATTTATTATTATTGTTAGAGGACCTAAGATTAATCAATAAAACGTATTATTATTATGTATTTATTTAATTACTTTTGGGCTAATATAATACTTAAAGTATAATAAATAATATATATGTGTGTGTGTTATTTTGGTGTCTGGAACTCTTAAAATTGTTTTAAAATAAGGTGGGTCAAAATATATGTTGGTATGAATTAATTAAATGGGTTCAAGTAACTAAGTGGGAGAAGATCTCATTTGTAATGGACCAGAATCTAAATGGTGGATCTGGGTACGATATTTACATAGTATATTAATGTTATTAAAAATAGACCTAGATGCTAAAAGTCTATGCGGATCAAGTAATATGATAATATCTATAAAATAAAACTTCTATTAAACTGGTTGTATAAAAATTATATAAGTAAAGTGCACTGGATATTTTTATACTGGTTTGAACTCCCGTTCTAAGTCAAGTCTCAGATTCCTTCTGGATTTAACTAACAAACATCCTCACTTAACCCAGAGGAATATGTATTATAGACCGCCTGAGTGGCCAAACAGGACTTCGTGCCTGAAGATCTCCTACAGGACTTTGACTATTACAAATAATTGAGTTTGTGACTTTGTGTGTTCTTTGAATAGCACGAATGAACCAATTTGCATACCCTTCCTATAATCTTCCTCTTGATGGTATAATGTGTGTTTGTGAAGAGAATAGAAGTAGATTGATCACTATAGAAATAGATTTGTAAGATTAAGTGATCAAATAGAAAGCAATTGAATATTTTGAATGATTAATGAATCCAAACAAGAATGTAGATAGAAAGTAGTAGATTGAGTTATGAATTCAAGAATAGAGATCGCTTTATATAGAAAATGAATGGTTGCAAGTATTTGTGAAGAGTGATAAACATTAGAAGAGTTGTAGCCACTAATGAGGGGAGGTGACACTTCACGAGGAAGAGGATCCCTTCAGATTTAAAAAAAATGACAGTTGCGACAGTCAGTCGACTAAACAAAGTATTTCAATCACTAATGTTAACGATATAAATCATCAACACCTAATGGTGCATTGAATTAGGGTCAACCGAAAGAAGAGCCCTTTCGAAAGATTTTGAAACGGCATGTATTGACAAAACGGTGATTTGATATTATCATCTTATATATAAACCCCTTTCGAAGGGATCAAAATGAGTTCTAGATGAGATAATTTATTCAAAAGCACCCTTCCGAGGTGTCGATACAACTGCTATGAAAGGATCTCCTTCGAAAGGCAAGTTCTTTTCGAAAGCATAAAATGCCTTCCAAAAGCATCCTTTCAAAGGTGTTGATTTGATAGATATGAGGAGAACCTCATCGAAAGTCCAATGTCTTTTGAAAGGATTCGAAACACGATGTGTATATATTTGAGTAAAAATAAGATTCAATGTGCCATAGAGCCTTAGTTTGGATATATGTCATAAGTCCAATAGACTCGATAATGTAGAATTATCATTATCATGTTACTTTAGTGCCGCAAGGGCTTTGGACGTAATGATAATATGCTTCAAAGTCAAGATATCCAAATAGGTTATATAGTGTAGCATCTGCTAATAAAGGGTTAAGAAGATAAGTGTGTATCATGTGCAATTGGTCATTAGACAAGCTAATGGCTGAGATGATCATTCTCATGTTCGAAATCAATATCAAGCCCATGCATCCTCTCTTTTTATTTCTCACAAATGGATTATAAGTAATAGAATTTTTCCCTAATTTGATTTAGGGTTACAAGAATTTGATTTGACAAAGAGATGCGGGAATCCAAAAATCGATCTCGAACTTGGACCCCTAGGGTCATATTTATGGATACAAGTTAGACCCTTCTGCGTCCATCCTTCCGAAGTTTTTGAAAGGCCTCCTCACCGACCTTTCATTGTCATTGATGTTAGGATGCTTCCACTTTCTTTGTTTAAGCTTTTGTAACACTTGAATACTTCTTCCACCATTGGGTATCGAATCGGTTTCCATACCCATTATATGCATCTTTGGAGGCTTTCGTCACTATCGAAAGGGTATTTTCTTAGTTTCTAAAGGGTTGTAACATAGTTGAAGGCTTCCTGGATCTCTTCATTGCTGTTGAGATCTGGTGCTAATATGGTAGGTTGTTATTTGTACAAGTACGGAAGGGCATTTTGGATGGGTTTGAAAGGATCTAGTGGTGGCGGAAAGATCATTGCGCAAGGTCATTTATAATGGAAGAAGCTTCTTGATGGACTGATGATGGTTGTAGATAATAACTTTCGAAAGCAATCCCCTTGATTAATATGGAAGCCCATCTTCTGATGCTTGCGGAAGCAATATTAACATATACAAAGCCTTTCTAATTCTTGCGGAAGGGTTTAACCGATTCGAAAGGCTAGTCTTTGCAAAGCCGTGCTTTCGAATGGGAAGTGTAGGTAGAGTCTTCTTCTACGGAAGGTAGATAGTGGCGGAACCAATCATTTCAAAAGATTTGATTTATGTAGAAGGGATAATGTTGGAAGAGTTCCTTATTTTCACTTTTGTGGAAGCATCCAATGCTTACAGCCCAAATCCAGTCACTTCATAAGCTACTTCAATACCTCAAAACCCCCTTTTTTAACCATGGCGGAACCCATTTTTCAACTTTTGCAAAGCCTCTGTAGTACCTTCGCAAGTCTTCTTTTAACACATGGGGAACCCTTTTTTTTATGTCTTCTGAAGCCTTCTTTCATACCTACATTCTTAAGTGAACTTTGTGGTTAACATTTAGTCACCCCGTATGAAAGAAGCTTTTGTTCTTTAGGACAAAAATTCAAGAACTCTCTTTTACATTATTTAATCCTCAATGCTCTTCCTTGTCAATCTTATTTTCCTGCATAGTACAAAGTAGACAACATATCTTATTATTAATTTGAAATTTATGTAAGAATATGCTCCGTAGTTTGTCCTTGTTGTTGGAGATAGTATTAGAATTTATGATAATAGAATTCTAGAAATCTAAATCTGGAAATAATGGAAGTTAATAGATCATCATTCGAAGATAACAAGTGATTAGAAATCCATAGTTGGGAATGATTAAAGACTGGAAATTTTTGTCTAACAATAATAGAAGTCCTGAAATCCAACTTTAGTAATGATGAGAGAAGACCATAAATCTAATTATGGAATTAATAATAAAGGGTCTGAAATCCAAATCTGGCATTAATAATAGAAGTTTAGAAATCCTCTTCTAAAAATAACTGATAGAAGACCAGGAACAATCATCTGATAAATAATAAAAGCCCAAAAATCATCATTTGGAAATAAGTCATAGAAGACCAAGAATCCTCATTTGGAGACAAATAATAGGAGTTCAGAAATCCTTATCAGGAAATAATAGAAAATTTAAACCCAGACTCGGGTATTGATAAGTGTAGTCCAGAAGTTAATAATAGAAGACCCCAGGCCCATATTCAGGTATTAGTAAGAGAGATCCAGAAATTCTCATCTGGAAGTTAGTAGAAGACCAGAGATCCATAATAACAGAAGACTTGAAACCCAGATTCGGGCATTAATGAGTGAAGTCTAGATTTCAATAGTAGAAGACCCGAAACCCAGATTTAGGTATTGATAAGTGAAGTCCAAAAATCAACTTCAGGATATATTGGAAGACCATGAATTCATAATAGAAGACCCGAAACCCAGATTCGAGTATTGATAAGCAAAGTTCAGAAGTCATCTTCTGGAAATTAGACGAAGGCCATAAATTCATATCTAATAATGAATGTAATTCGGGAATTATCATCCGAAAATAATAGAAGATTTGAAATCCGTTCCTGGCAATAAGAAGGAAAGTTTAGAAATCATTATTCGAATAATGGAAGTTCAGAAATTCTCATCTGAGCCTTTTATTCTACACCATTCTTTGGACTTTGATTATTCGAATCTTTTGCTTTGTGTTACCACTCTGGTTCCAGGTACCTGATTCTTTTGAAATGCGCCATCCTTTAGGCTTCGTATATTGTTAATGCTTTGTGTGCCACCCCTCGGGCTTGGACATCTTAGTCCATTATTTCCCGATGCGCTTGGTTAGCTTATCCACAAGCAGGACCCAAGGACTTACCCGACCTCCCTCTAGGAAGTGCTCCAGACAGACCTTATAGGCAGGACTGAAGGCTTGTTTGATGCCTTAACCAGGCCATGGCATGGAGGGATCAAGGGCTTACTCCATCCCTCCTCCAAGAGATGCTTTAGCCAGGCCTTATAGGTGGGACTGAAGGCTGGTCGATGCCTTGAACTGGCTATAGTGTAGCACGTTCAAGAGCTTACTCCATCCTCCCTCCAGGAGACACCTTGATTTGGCCATAGCGTGGCGTGATCAAGGACTTGTAGATACTTTAACCTGGCTATAGCATTCCACAGATAAAGGATTACTCTAATCTCCCTCCAGGAGGCGCTTTGACCTGGCCATCTTGGCACGGACAAAGGTTTATGACCATTTAAGGTAGTTTCCAAGTTTAAGGAGAATTCTACTCCTGACCATGTAGGTTTTCTTAAAAGGAAGCGCTTTATTCATCCAATGTTGGAAAATACGGTCGCAAACATTCTGCGTTCCATGTTCTTGGAACCATATTGCCATCTGGTTGACATAATTTGTATGCTCTCGAAGGAATTACTTTGCACACAATTAGAGGACCCTCCCAGTTTGGTCCTAGCACTCCGTTTGTAGGATTTCTAGTGTTTTCCATCACTCTTCAAAGTACTAGATCTCTTTCTTGAAATGATCTTGTCTTTACTTTTGAGTTGTAGTATTTTGATATTCTTCTTTAGTACTCGGTAGCTCGAATAACTGCTTCATCTCTTAGTTCATGTATGAAGTCCAATGACTCTTTCTTTAACTCGTGGTTTGGATCTAATGCATATGTAATTCTTCGATGAGAAGGTATTACAATTTTGACTGGTAACATTGCTTTACATCCGTATGTTAGAGAGTAAGAGGTATGACCTGTAGCAGTTTTGGTGGATGTACGATAAGCCAAAGTACAAGTGGTAATTCTTCCACCCAATTTCCTTTGGCCTTATTTAGTCCTTTTTTCAAGATGGTGTTAATAGTCTTATTGGCTGCTTTGATGACTTCGTTAGCCTTTGGATGTGCTACAGAAGAAAAACTTTTAATGATTCCATTCTTATGGAAAAATCGAGAAAACTTTTCACTTTCAAATTGTGTTCTATTGTCTGATATAATCTTGTAAGGGATCCCAAATCTAGTGATGATGTTCTTAATAACAAATCTAATTACTTTCTTAGAAGTGATTTTAGGAAGTGGTTTTGCTTCTACCCATTTAGTAAAGTAATCAATGGCATATACAATATACTTTGCCCCTCCTTTATAAATTGGCAATGGTCCAATCAAATCGATTCCCCATACATCAAAAGGCCATGGACTAAAGATCAGGGTTAATTGGCTTGATGGTAAACAAGGAATCTTTGAGTATTTTTAGCACCCTTCGCATTTCTTTACATGCTCTATAGCTTGACTAGTCATTTGAGGCCAATAGAAACCTTGTCTTATTACTTTCTTAGCCAACTTTATCCCATTGGAATGGTCTCCACAAAATCCTGCATATGCTTCTTTTAGTAATTTTATCACATCCTCGGAACTTACACATCTTAAGTAAGGAAGAGCATGTACTCTCTTATAGAGAATTCCATCCATCATAGTGAAGGTCAGAGCTTGAAGCCCGATTCTCCTAGCTTCCATTTTGTAAGATGGTAATATTCCATTGGTAAGATATTCTACAATAAGTGTAATCCAAGTGCTCTTGTAGCTGTTATCTGTTCTTGGATGAAGGGGCTCTTCATATGGAATTTCTTCATCAATTTCTCTTTCTTCTCTTTCTTGTGTCATGGCTTTGGATCTAGTTAAAACCAATAGTTCTTTCCCTAGTTCGAGCATTTTCTCTTCAATATTGGGACTTGCTTGATACCTTATTAGTATGATACGGGTTTCTGGAGCTCCTTTTGAACTAGCCAATTTTGGTAATGAATCTACTTGAGAATTATATCCCCTTGGGACTTGGTGTACAGAAAAATCTTCAAATAGGGTAAGTATTTTTGGCACCTTCTTTACATATAGGGATAGTCTAACACCTTTAGTTTGATATATCTGCTTTATCTGAATTACCATTAGTTGAGAGTCGCTAAAGATTTGAATTCGTGGGATCTTGAGTTGTAAGGCTAGAGTTAGTCCTACCACCATCGACTCGTATTCAGCCACATTATTTGTTGCAGGAAATCCTAACTTCATCGCATAGTGTAGGCGGTGTCCTTCTAGTGTGATTATGACATACCCTGCTCCAGCTCCTTGCTCATTTAATGCCCCATCCACAAATAGTTGCCATATGGGCTTTCGATCTTTTTCTTTCTCTGACTGCTCTTTAACAAAGCTTGTGCATTCATTGATAAAATCCGCTAATGCTTGCCCTTTGATTGCTGCTCGTGGCTAAAATTAGATGTCATACCCCATTTTACTAGCCTACTCGAAGTCTCAGGTGTACTGAAAACCTGCTTGAGTGGAAAATTAGTCAATACTTTGATTGGATGTGCTTGGAAGTATGCTCTAAATTTCCGTGCGGTAAGTATCAAACAATAAGCCAACTTTTCTATGATTGGGTATCGAACTTCGACATCCTTCAATCGTCTACTCACATAATAAATGGGAAGTTGAGTTTTGTTTTCTTCTCTAATTAGAACCAAACTAACCGCATGTTCTGAGACTGCCATATATAAGTATAAGCTTTCTCCATTCTCGGGGATGGATAATATTGGTTGCTTATCTAAATGATTTTTTAATTCTTGGAAGGCTTTCATACAGTCTTCTCCCCACTCAAAGTTCTTTATTTTCTTGATTACATAAAAGAATGGGATGCATTTATCGGTTGCCTTGGAGATGAATCTGCTCAAAGCTGCAATTCTACCATTTAAACTCATTACGTCAAAGCTGCAATGGGATGCTTATTTTGGGCTCGGCCATGTCTTTGATAGCTTGGATCTGGTTAGGACTGGCTTCAATCCCTTATGCACTAACAATTTAACCTAATAACTTTCCGGAATGAACCCCGAAAGAACATTTCTGAGGATTTAGTTTCATTTGATACCTTCATAATACTTCAAACATTTCTTCAAGATCTTTAAGGTAACTCTCGGCTTCATAGGACTTTACTAGCATATCATCCATGTAAACCTCCATATTTCGACCAATTTGTTCCTTGAACATTCTGTTGACTAATCTTTGATAAGTACCTCCTACATTCTTTAGTCCAAAAGACATTGCTTTATAACATAAAGTTCCCCAATCAGCAATGAAGCCTGTATGTTCTTCGTCTGGCTTAAACATGGGGATTTGATTATATCCTGAATAAGCACCCATGCGAGAAAATAGCTTGTGTCCACTAGTCGCAACAACTAACTGGTCTATTCTGGGTAGAGAATAACAATTTTTCATGCATGCTTTGTTCATATCAGCGTAATCGATGCAGGTTCTCCACTTGCCATTCGACTTCTTTACCAAAATAGGATTTGCCAGCCATTTTGGATAAAAAAAACTTCTCGAATGAACCCGTTTTCAAGTAGCTTTTTAACCTCCTCTTTCAAGACGTCAGATCGAACTTTGTCAAACTGCCTCTTCTTTTGTCAAACAGGAATCACGTTTGGATCAATATTTAGTGCGTGGCACATAACTGATGGGTCAATCCTGACCATATCTGAATAGGTCCATGCAAATACGTCATTGCTAACTTTAAGGAATTGAATCAAGTCTACTTTCAAGTTATTCTCTGATTATTTTCCCATTTTGACTATTTTGGTTGAATCGGTTAGATCTATGCATATTTCCTTAAGATCCTCTATAGGCTTTATCCTCTCCATTTCTCCTCGACAATCCGGCTCTGTAATGATCTCGTGTTCTTCTATAGAGTTAGAATTAGTCCTCTTCCTCTTACCTCCAAATGAGATGTACCTTTCAAACACACATTTATTCATTTTATTAGATCCTATTTTTCCTTCGAATGTTGGATGTAAAAATCCACCATCCAAAGGCTAAAAAATAGTAGAGGAATCATAGTAAGAAGAGTACTCCCTTTTGTATTGATCGAGAGTTGCAAAATACATTCGCGGGAGCTAAATTGTTCTCCCTGGATAGTTCCCTAACCCCTTTTAGTCAAGAACTTTACCATCAGGTATTTTGGTGAGACAAAAGCATCCACCTAACCCAGCGTAGGACGGCCAAAGAATGCATTGTAATATGAAGGCTGTTCGATAATCACAAAGAGAGTCTCAAAAGTTCTACAGCATGGTAGCAGGTCCATCTGTACCAGTAGCTTTACTTGCCCTACCGGTGTCGACCCGTTATTATTGAATCCAAAGATAGGTTCAATACTAGGCTCCAGTTTATCCTCATGAATGCCCATCTCATCGAAAGTGTGTTTGAAGATGATGTTAACCGCGCTTTCGGTATCTGCCAGAATCATGGATACTATGGAAAGCCCGATTTGAGCTGTGATCATAAGGGGGTCGTTATGGGGACGATGGATCCCTTTCTTTAGCTCCTGTGGAGTGATGACAAGATTTGGCATTTGTATATTAAGTCGTGGGTTTTTGAGCGGGCGCTCTTCCTGTACGGAGAACGCTCCTTCCCCGGTTTCCTTGATATATTTGTTCCTAGCTCCCTTACTATTTACCGTTGGATGCAGTCCCCCATGAATCACATCAATCATGTTCAAAGATGGACTTAAATTCAATGGATCTTCATCCTCTAAAACATCCACAGCATTACTAGGGAATTTTTGGGGTCCATTGTCAGTTTGTGGTGCTTTCTGTTTATCTTGGACTAATTCTTTTAGATGTCCTTCACGGATCAGCTTTTGAATAATTCTGGCAAGCACTCGGCACTTGTCTATCTTATGGCCATTTGTCTTATGATAAGCACAATAATCATCCCCTTTTCTCTGCTCAGGGAAGTTCTTGGCCTTGAATGAAGTTGGGAAATTAACCTTTTCTTCAGTTGTGGCGTAGATATAAGACAAAGATTCATTCAAAGCAACTGAATTGGTGTTGGAGTCTTCCCACCTTGACCTTTTATGTCCTCGATTGAATCTAAATCTTCCAATTTCCTTCTTGGGGTTTGTTTTCCTTTTAGCATAGTATAATTCATCCATTAGAATGAATTTATCGACTTGAAAGTGAAAATCTTGTAAATATTTGCATCCATGGACGAAGAACTCTTTCCACAACGTCGTGTTTTCTATCAATCCTAAGTGCACTGCGATTAGCTTATGTCTATTATTCATGTCTTTGGCCTTTAATCCTCTACATTGAACCATTTGAGATAATCACCTAACGATTCACCTTTCCTTTGCTTGATTTTTGCCAAGATGATATAGTCAATTGTTGGATCTTTGTATATGCAAAACTAAGTAGAGAATTCGTAGGAGAATTGTTTCCATGAGTAGATAGTTTTCTCCCGATATTGGCGGTACCATTTTGCAACAGCCCCTTGAAGTGTTATGGGAAATAATTTGCATCGCCCTACCCCCAAAGCATTATAAAGGTCCATTTGGCTATCAAAAGCCATTAGGTGGCCATCAGGATCAGTAGTGCCATCGTATTAAAAGGAATCTTAACATGAGATGGAATTATTGTTGACGTGATTTCATCAATGAACGGAGATACTCGATCGTTAACATTCACTTGCTCATCTAAGGTTCTTTTCCCTTTAGCATTCAACATGTCTTTAATTGCTTTTTTTGCCATGTCCTTCATGTATGCTTCAGTATTATGGTAGCATTTTCTCTTTGGATTATACTCCTTTGAGGTCGAGCTTCCGGATTGCTCCAAAGATTTGTCTTGTATTCTACCCTAGTAATTAGCTTTAGTTGCACAATGTTCCTTATTCTTTAATGACGTCAAGTCAATCTTGCTCTTTCCCTCGAATGTATAAGCCTTCAGATTCCTCCTTGGGGAGACCACTTCGTCCCCTATTGTTAGCTTAGAGGTTTTAGATGATTTATGAGTAAGGGCTGCTTCTAGGAGTTCTTGCATTTCCAATAGTCGTTGCTCCAAATGTTTTATCTTAGCCGCATTGTCATCAGGTTATATTGGAGTTGATGGTTGTCCTGGCACAAAGCCTTCTAAATTGAAGGTTGGTGTAATATTTTCCTCTAGAACTGTTGTGTGCACCGCTTCTTCATCTAATCGACTGAGTCTTTTTGATTCCATTTTCCTACAACAAATCAAACTTTCCATAATTAGTCTATAATGAAAGAATAAGGATGAAGGTTCGAGCCCTCCTTCTAGCACCAAAATGTTAATGATATAAATCATCGACACCTAATGGTGCATTGAATTGGGGTCAATCGAAAGAAGAACCCTTTCGAAAGATTTTGAAATAGCTTGTATTGACAAAACGATGATTTGATATTACCATCTTATATACAGACCCCTTTTGAAGGGATTAAAATGAGTTCTAGATGAGAGAATCCATTCAAAAGCACCTTTCCGAGGGTGTCGATACAACTGATATGAAAGGATCTCCTTCGAAAGGAAAGTTCTTTTCGAAAGCATACAAATACCTTCCAAAAACATCCTTTCAAAGGTGTTGATTTGATAGATATGAGGAGAACCTCATTGATAGTCCAATGTCTTTCGAAATGATTAGAAACAAGATGTGTGTATATTTAAGTAAAGAGTGGATTCAATGTGCCATAGAGCCTTATTTTGGATATACGTCATAAGTCCAATGGACTCGATAATGTTGAATTATCATCATCACGTTACTTTAGTGCTGCAAGGACTTTGGACGTAATGATAATATGCTTCAATGTTAAGATATCCAAGTAGGTTCTATAGCATAGCATATGCTAATAAAGGGTTAAGAAGATAAGTGTGTATCATGTGCAATTGTTCATTAGACAAGCTAATGGCCGAGATGTTCATTCTCATGTTCGAAATCAATATCAAGTCCATGCATCCTCTCTTTTTATTTCTCGCAAATGGATTACAAGTAATAGAATTTGTCCCCAATTTGATTTAGGGTTACAAGAATTTGATTTGACAAAGAGATGCAGGAATCCAAAAATCGGTCTTGAACTTGGACCCCTAGGGTCATATTTATAGATGCGGGTCAGACCCTTCTGTGTCCATCCTTCCAAAGCTATCGAAAGGTCTCTTCACCGACCTTTCACTGTCATTGATGTTAGGATACTTCCACTTTCTTTGTTTAAGCTTTCGTAACACTTGAATCTTCCTTCGTCATTGGGCATCGAATTGGTTTCCATACCACTTATATGCATCTTTGGAGGCTTTCGTCACTATCAAAAGGGTATTTTCTTAGTTTCCAAAGGGCTGTAACATAGTTGAAGGCTCCCTGGATCTCTTCATTGCTGTTGAGATCTGGTGCTAATATGGTAGGTTGTTATTTGTACAAGTGCGGAAGGGCATTTGGATGGGTTTGAAAGGATCTAGTGTGGCGGAAAGATCATTGCGCAAGGTCATTTATAATGGAAGAAGCTTCTTAATGGACCAATGATGGTTGCAGATAGTAGCTTTCGAAAGTAATCCCCTTGATTAATGCAGAAGCCCATCTTCTAATGCTTGCGAAAGCAATATTAACATATATGAAGCCTTTCTAATTCTTGTGGAAGGTTTTAGTCGATTCGAAAGGCTAGTCTTTGCAAAGCCATGCTTTTGAATGGGAAGTGTAGGTAGAGTCTTCTTCTACGGAAGGTAGACAGTGGCGGAACCAATCGTTTCGAAAGATTTGATTTCTATGGAAGGGATAATGTTGGAAGAGTTCCTTATTTTCATCTTCTGTGGAAGCATCCAATGCTTACAGTCCCAATCCGATCTCTTCGCATGCTACTTCAATACCTTCGAAACCCCCTTTTTAAACCATGGTGGAACCCTTTTCTCAACTTTGGGAAGCCTCTATAATGTCTTTGCAAGCCTTCTTTTAACACATGAGAAAACCTTTTTTTGATGTCTTCGGAAGCCTTCTTTCATAGCTACATTCTTGAGTGAACTTTATGGTTAACAACTAATTTACAGTAAATTTTTTTCCAAAAGAGAATAGTATAAAAAAACAGCAGTTTCAGTCGCTGGAATTCTTGATTCAGTCGACCGCATGCATGTCTAGTTGACTGAGTTGAATAATTCAGTTGACTGACTAGTGTTAGTGAACATAGTTCAAAGAACACAAATTAATTCGACTGAATATACCAAGTTAGCCGACCGAATTCTGTTTAAAAATAAAAGTTATCTTATTTTAGTTGGTTAGAGCATTTTCTTTCTAATCTAGTGACTCGGGTTCGAGTCCCTCTATGCATTTTTGAAAGTTTGATTTTCATTTAAAATATGAGTGCACCAATGACCCGAGTTCGAGTCTTGCTTCATGCACTTTTAAAAACTTGCATTGATTTTATAAAATATTTCAATTGTGTGTATGTATGCTTATACCACTTTGAAGAGATTTTAACAATTATACTTCTAGACACAAATACTATGACTAATATAACTTTGTTTGTCATCGTCGTCGTGGCTTCATTATTGTATCTCCATGTATATACTTTTGCCTTCAATTTGTTTATTTGTTTCTCTTTTCGATACTCATGTACTTGCAAGTTAGCTTAGAGGTTCTTTGGCATAATTGTACGGTTGTTGTCATTAAAATCCAACAAGAGAGGTTCTAACATTCTCTCCCTTTTTAATGATGACAATTATACAATTTTTGAAAATATTTATTATATATTATAGCATAATTAAAGCTCCCTCTAAGTATAATACCTCTCTTATCAATACACATATGTATTTCTCCCCCTTTGTTATTATAAAAAAGAATGAGGGAATATAAAAATATTGCCTTTTAGGTGATAATAAATTTTATAAAATATATTATAAAGAGAAAATACTTAAACTCTTCTTAACTACTATATTTCTAACTATAAGAGAAAATCATTTAATTAAATATGTCTTTCTTAGAAAATATTGTTAAGAAATATATTCTTTCGATTTGTGTTCTCTTTATACCTATATAAAAATGTGGACATTTCAAAAAGATTCAAGTTATACTATGTCCAAAATATGAGTATTATTTCAGAAATAGCTTATTATTCCTCAAAAATAATATATTAACCCAATATTAATTATGGAGTTAGATTTTATCAAATTTATCGAAGTCTATATTTCATTGTAAGCACATAATTCCATCAAATGTATGGAACGTCATTAAAATTCAAAATCTATCATTTTTCTTTTGTTTCTCTAAGTACTTGCAATAAATAATAATTTTTTTTGGTACTCACTTACTACGCTAGGATTTAGGGGTTAATCATAGGGTGAAAATCTTACCAAAATAGGTGTGGTTGCACCCTCTAAAAGAAATAAAAGTAATGAAATAATTTCATCAAAGTGCTATAAAGACTCCTACTTTTTATAGCATTTCTTAGTAAACTGTTGTGTTTTAGCATTATAAGTAGGACATCCAATCATTAATAACTACTACTTATAAACTAGGGTATCGATAAAAAAATTAACTTTTAAAGCATGCGATACCCATAGTTCTTGTAATTTCCTAAGTTTTAGGAAACTAAACCCATTTGGATGTGGTTGAATCTTTATAAATATAGTTATCATTATAAATCACATTCTTATAATAGTTTCTAATATAAAGTTGTTTATCGTGATCAATCGTATTAGCTAGAATCCATATTCTAATACTTTTTAGTCATTAGCTTAGTACTTGAAAAATATTTTCTATCATCTCTAAACAAAATATTATTATGACTGTAAGTGGTTTAAGGACTATCTTGGTTACTAGTACTAGCACTAGCACTAAAATTAGTATACATGAATGCGTATCTAGTACTATTTTTACTTTTAGCTTGTTTATAGCCTAAACCACTTTTATCATTGTGAGCTTTCGAATTTGTAGCTAAGGAAGATAAAATATATTTACCTTTACAAAAATTTAGGATTTTTTCAGTTAATCTTTCAAACTTTGCTTTAGAATCACAAACTTCATTTTGCAAAATATTACTATTATCTTTTAAAATCTCACATTCTTTAGATAATTCTAAATTCTTTTTAATTAAAGCTTCATTCTCTTTTTCAATAGACAAAACTAAAAAGCAAGAATTATTCAAAGAATTTTCCCAAAATATATTTTTATTTCGCAAAACATCGATTTCCTCCAAAAGATCATTATTTATAACTTCTAACTGCTCATTTTCTTTTTGTAGGAAATATATTTGTAAAATAAGTTCTTCTACTGTATTCCAAAAAATTTAGTTTGATTTACCAAAAATTTGTTTTCCTCTTTTAAATTAGAAATTTCTTGCTCATAATCTTTTAAATTAGCTAATGCAATTCTATTAACTTTATTCAAAGTTTTATGATCTTTTAATAATTCATTATGTGCTAACAAAAGATCTTTATATAAAGAGTCAAAACATATCGATTGTGATCTGAGTTTAGCTACGAAGCATTTGCCTATTTGCTCCTTTGAATCTTCTTTATTTCTCTTCCTCTTTCTATTGTCTTGACTAGATCTCTTTATGGCCATGTATTCTAGGAAATTGTTATGATCTCTAGAATCCTAAGCTTCGATACCAAATGAAAGTCTATGTGGATCGAGTAATATGATTATATCTACTAAATAAAACTTCTATTAAACTGGTAGTATAAAAATTGCAATAAGTAAAGTGCATGAGAGATTTTATACTGGTTCGATCTCCCATTTTACGTCCAGTCCCAAACTCCTTCTGGATTTAACTAACGAACATCCTCACTTAACCCGAAGGAATAGGTATTACATACCACTTGAGCTGCCGAATAGGACTTCGTGGATGAAGATCTCCAACAGGACTTCAACTATTACAAATAGTTGAGTTTGTGATTTTGTGTGCTCTTTGAATAACACGAATGAGCCAATATGTACACCCTTCCTATAATCTTCTTCTTGATGGTATAATGTGAGTTTGTGAAGAGAATAGAAGTAGATTGATAACTGTAGAAATAGATTTGTAAGATCAAGTGATCAAATAGAAAGCAATTGAATATTTTGAATGATCAGTAAATTCAAACAAGATTATAGATAGAAAGTAGTAGATTGAGTTATGAATTCAAGAATGGAGATTACTTCATGTAGAAAATGAATGGTTGCAACTATTTGGGAAGAGTAATAATCATTAGAAGATTTGCAGCCATTAACGAGGGAAAGTGACTCTTCATGAGGAAGAGGATTCCTTCATATTTTTAAAATAAAAATGACAGTTGTGATAGTCAGTCGACTGAACAAAGTATTTCAGTCGACTAATTTACAATAAATTTTTTACCAGAAGAGAATAGTGGCAAAAAAGCAATTTTAGTCAACTGAAATTCTTGATTCAGTCGACTAATACACGATTAGTTGACTGAATTGAATAATTCAGTTGACTGACCAGTGTTAGTGAACATGGTTCAATGAACACAAATTCAGTCGACTGAATATACCAAGTTAGTCGACTGAATTATATTTAAAAATAAAAGTCGTCTGAGCTTAGTTGGTTAAAGCACTTGCTTTCTAAACTAGTGACCCGAGTTTGTGTCTTACTCCATGCATTTTTAAAAACTTAATTTTCATTTAAAATATGAGTGCACAAATGACCCGAGTTTGAGTCTTGCTTCATGCATTTTTGCAAACTTGCATTGCATTTTAAAATATTTTGATTATGTATATGTGTGTTTATACCACTTTAAAGAGATTTTAACAATCATATACTTCTAGACACAAAATACTATGACTAATATAACTTTGTTTATCATCGTCGTCTTGGCTTCATTGTATCTTTATGGATATACTTTTGTTTTCAATTTGTTTATTTGTTTCTCTTTTTGATACTCATGTACCTACAAGTTAGCTTAGAGGTTCTTTGGCGTAATTGTATAGTTGTTGTCATTAAAATCCAACAAGAGAGGTTCTAACAGATGCTTCCGTTCTAACACGTTAAAATTCAATCTCTCTCCATAAAAAAATACATTTTATTGGCGGACTTTGTAACTCTACCATTGGGTTAGAGATAGGATCTCTCAGAGGAAAAGCTGATAGTTCAAGGTGTTCTGATCGATAGGATTATCGAAAGAAGATTTTTCAAATTATTTTGAAACATATTCATACGATTATTTGAAATCATTTCATTTCAAATTTTATTTAAAAAATGTATTTTCTTTCATTATTCCTGCATGTATCAAACTAATACAAGTGCAAATATGTATAAAATTGATCGAAGATGCAAGTGTTCCACTCAAGTTCAAGGGAGGAGGTGAATTTTGGTGTGACGTCGACATCTATGTTGGCATAGAAAGTTGGCAATGACACGTCGAATTGAAGCTAGGGTTTCAAAGGGTAGTACTAGACATCAATATGAGGGTATGGAGCATGGTAGGTCTCGACGACCTGAGTCGAACAATAGTGGTGACAGATTGAATGAGGATCAAACACGACGGAGATAATTGGCTATATACTTGGTACCTGGTGGATAGGGTTTCGCTGTTTTAAAGAGGAGAGATGTATATGTAAATTTTACAATATAATCCCCTTAATTTATTAACTATAATTCCATCCCCGTAACATGTAATCATTGTAATTTTCACCACATAAGCTCCATTTTATGTGCAACCTACGTCGTTAGGTTCGTATTAAATTCTAGGCATTCTAGTTTAATTTAGTTTATATATGACATTGTAAATCATTCATTATTTAAAATTCCATATTTGAATTAAATAAATTATAAATTATTTTTCTAACTGTATATATATTTGTATATACATAAATGTATAAATATATATCTAATTTATTATAAAATTATAGTCAAATAAATACTATCCAAAATTAATAAAATTGCTTTGTTAAATATTATATTTAAATAGATGTTATTTACAAACATACAAATATATATATATATATATATATATAATTTTAAACATATCACTTTAAAATGAGTATTAAAACAAATGGACAATGAAATATTTTTAGTAAATAAGACTTTCATATAAATGTTGTTTGTAAGAACATATCTTAAAATTCAAATCAAATTTAATGCAAAAGAAATGAAGTAAACCTAAAAATAACTTTTAATTTAATAACTCAAAATATAAAAAAATCAAAATTTATATTTTAAATAATTAAGTTTAAATTTAATATTAAATTACATTTTAAACACAAAACGCATTTTACATCCAAACAACGTTATATTGGATTTAATGTTGACAACATTATTCATAATAACGTCATGAAAAATCTAATGCATATGAATTACAAAGGTTTTTTTTTAAATTGTCCATTTTTCTCCACTGTTTGATGCACCTGATTCAACATACTAGATTGTATACAAACCTAGTTTGGCAAGGCGACTGACTCAATTGTGGTTGGCTTCAGTTGTCGAGCCACAACTAGCCGACCTATAAAATTAGGTCGATCTAATATTCCTCTAAGCGAGCTAGTCAGCTGGCTAACCCTGGACCTCAACAATGGAAGTTAGCATCCCCAACCAACTACGCTAGCCACGCATGATTTTTTACCAAAAATTCAGCAAATAGTTTTCTTGATTTTGAACTCTTGTTAACTTTTTTCTATAACGAAGAAACTAAGATATTGTAACAACCCTGCATTTTGTAACTATTTTTATTGTATATTTCAATTGTTTTAATTTGAATTTTTGATTTAAAAAAACTTTATTTTATTTTGAAATTATTTTTAAACTTTTTTTATTTCAAACATTTCATTTTAAATATAAATTTTGATTATTATGTGAATTATAATTTCAAATTTGTATAAATTGTATATTTCCTTGAAAAGTGAATTTCTATTCAAACTGGTCAAACTTTGACTTTTGAACTTTAAATTTAAATATTTAAATTCTTGAATTTTATCTTTTATTATGAAAATAAATTTAATTTCATGAATACCGCTTTTCGTTTCGTTGAAAACGGACTTATATTGTGGAAGTTATGTATTTTTCAATATTGTGTATAAACTGTTTATTTAGCAATATTAATTATTTTACATCATAAATTATATTTTTATTGTCATATTTTGTTTTAATATGTGTTAATATGTTATTTTATGTCTTTAAATATTTTAAAGTGATAAAATAATTTTTCTAAAGTATATTTGAATTTATTCCAATTTATAAAGCCTAGTTATATATATATTGCCATTTTCTTTGTTTAATTGGTTTTATTTAAATTTTATTTATTTATTTTTTCATTTTATTTTCATTTCTGAGTTTTTATCCTTATTTATCAGTAATTTATATGTATTTATAATTACAAAATAGATAATGGAAATTTGAAGAGTTTGAGACCTTTTATTCGCCTAAGTCCTTTTGTATTCCACCGTTTCATTTTCAATCAATACATCAATTATTTTGACCGTACCTTTTCTACCTTCTTTCAGTCGACTTCTCCATTTTTTTCACACAACAAAATATTCATTTCTCAAAGCAAAACTCACGGCCATTTTTGTGTAGAGTTTGGGTAAATTTCATCTTCTTCTTCCTTTGTTTTTTCTAGTTTTTCTATTGAATTTTGTACTTGTTCTCCACTTCATAGCTTGGCTCCTCCTCAACCAGATCTGACCTGACCTCTACCACCTCGTTTTCTGATCAACCAACCCCCTAGTACCCCACCATGGCCAGGCCGAGCCATCTAGGCTAGAGATCACCACCAAAAATACATTAAAACCATCACAAACTATGCAAACCGAGCCACCTTTGTCAACATCACCTTCTACCACCTTTAGCCGCCACTACCTCCACCACCACCACCTCTGACCTGACCTCCACCCCCTTCCACATCAACCACCATCACCTGAACACCAGGCCGAGCCCCTATAGCCTCTGGCCGAGTCCATCCATTGCATAGTTATGATGTATGTTGCCTTGGAATTTGTAGTTTATGCACCTAGACTTGTTCACCTTCAAAACACATGTTGACCGACCACTTGCAAACCCAAACTAGACCCTATAGCACCCCTTGACTGAGCTTAACAACTACCTAGCTGAAGCACATGAGGTTGAGAACAAGTACAGTGCAAATGGATATTGTTTTGGGTATCGTTTCTAATGTTATTTGATGTTTAAATCATGTTGAACTTATGTATACTTGTATTGTTTTGTGTAATGTTTTCAAGGGGTATAGTTTTGGCTCTTCCAATCTCAAATCATTGTCGTGCTTTCGTGCCTCTGGAAATCCTTGTTGTGTGTTCGTGGTTGTCATCTCCAGCTTAAACAAGTGAGTAAATCTCACCAGACTAATATGTACTTATATAGTTGATAAACTGACATCACTTGAA
This sequence comes from Allium fistulosum, assembly GCA_030737815.1. Taxonomy (NCBI): domain Eukaryota; kingdom Viridiplantae; phylum Streptophyta; class Magnoliopsida; order Asparagales; family Amaryllidaceae; genus Allium; species Allium fistulosum. The sequence goes on along the minus strand of CM060906.1, from coordinate 95,849,703 downwards.
TCTGTAAATGCATATCATCCTGTTATAACTGCTATATTATAATCATATGATGTTCACACCTGTATTTACACCTGTTATACCATATGTTACTATTATCTCATGCTATTCTGTTATTTATATCAGTTATCACACTACAAGTTCCCTATATATTAGAATCACTATGGGTTGAAATGATACATACCCGAACGGACTTTAGAACATGGAGAAATCGTTGTGGGCTGAAATGATAGGCCTGAACGGTTTTTATTTATTTTATTTAACTTGGGATTGCGGGTTTGAAATGATAGAACCCGGTTTTTCTTTGTAAATTACGGATTGAAATGATATATATCTGTATCACTTGACCTAGGCTAGAAAATTATATACAGACCTGTGGTTTACATATTTTTCTGAAATTTTTAAAATATTTTAAAAATATAAATATTATGATATTTTGATTTAAATTTTATTAAAATGATTTCTATAAAATATTAGTGATTTTCTACAAATTAAATAAGTGAATTAAGTAAATGGTGAAGTAGAATTTGAAATATAAGTTAATTTTGGAATTTATGATTTTGTTTTTAAATGGAATTTATGTAAAGTAAGAATATATGACAAATTTTGATTTAAAAATGAATTTAATGATTTTTAATAAGTAATAATAATTTTTAAAAGTGTTAATGATTTTGTATAAATTAAAATATGGAATAAATGAATGTTTAAATTGAAAATTTTGAAATATCAAATAAATTGGGAAATTGTGAATTTTGTTAAAAGTGAAATCTTAATTAAGTAAAATAAATGGAAATAAGTTATATTTTGGAAATTAAACTTAGTTGTTAAGTTAAGAATTTAATTAAATAAATGAAAATTTAATTGTTATTTAATTTGATTTTTGTATGGAAATTTGACTTTATAAAATCATAGAAATAAAGGTATTTAAATGATTGTTTTTAAATGTGAAAATATATGATTTTATAAGTTAAAATGATTTATATTAAAAGTTAATTATGTGTGAAATTGTAAATAAAACTCTGAATTTGATTTGACAGCATTTTTGAAATGTAATGTAAAGATATTACAGCATTGGAAAATGTTGTAGTTGTTTTAAATGAACCAAATAGCAAATTTGAACTAAGGGTTATTATAGCACTTTGTTAGTGCTATAGCTGTTAAATTTAACTAAATTTTTAATTGAAACTAAATTAAGATATTACAACATTTTAAATGCCGTCTTTCGTTAATGAACTGTTTTTAAACATAACATTTTATAGCATTTTCTAAGTGCTGCGAAAGTTGAATTTTCTTTGTTTAATAAATTCAAATGAATAAATGATCTTTTAAAAAGATAAAAATTTGAAAATAAATATTTAATTATTAAATATAATGAATTGACTTTAAATGATTTAAATGGAATAGTTGATTTGGGAAATACAACTATTTTGAAATGTGATTAAATGGTATTTAAATTTAAATTAAATAAATGATGTTTTGAAATGATATTTTGAAATGAATTTGAAATGATATTAAATCTTGGAATGAATAATTGAAGTTTATATTAGTATGAAAAATATTTGGTTGACTTGTAATTTGAATCTATTTAAAAGATATTGGACTTATGAAATATAGGATAATAAAGCTTTGGAATTTATTTTATAATTTGAATAGTTATTTTATGGATTAAATCTATATTTGAAATTTATAAGATTTGAAATGGTCTATGGAAATTTAATTGAAATAAATGATTGAATTGAATTGAAACTTTGGAAATTGAATACTTGATTTGAAAGTATAATAATTACACTTTTAAATGGTTTAAATGAATTATTTTGATTGAAATATAAACTATTTAAAAGGGTGACTTGAAATGATAATAAATGAATGATATCTTTGAATTTAAAAAGGTATTTAAAGTTGGATATTTGGATTTGAACTCAAATGATGATTTGAAATGAAGTTTTGAAAGAATATGATATTTTGATATACTAAAATGATTTGAAATGAAGTTTTGAAATGATATGTTATTTTAAATATATTGAAATGGTTCGGAATTGATTTAATCTTCATTTTGATAAAGATTTGGATTTGAAATGATATTCTGTTTTGAAGTATAAAATACTGTTTTAAATTATAACCACGGGTTATAATAACGATTGGTTGTTAAAGAGACCGGGATCGGATATGGACATACTCTCTGTCGATACCGAAAACCACTTTGACAACTGTGTACGCGGTGGAGTTTCCAGAATGAAGTAGGATGGTGGCGACGACCCTAAGGTATATACGTGGATCCAACTCCCGTGAGTTGGCATAAGGTGGCTAAAACAGGAGCGATCGACGGGCCAAGGAGGTAGCACCTCTGATCGGACACACTTCTTCGATACCATTCTATTACTTGTGATTGATTTGGTGCGCACCTTTGATTTGGGAGTGTTGTTCGAGGTGGGCGGTAGTGGCTGCTATGTGTCACCACCAGTCCGGATGCGTAATTGGTATATCTACCCTGGCATTGCCTTGTGTGCCGTGTCACCTACCATATCGAGCTTTACTACGAGTTTCTATTTGTGTCGTACCTATGGAGTATCTTCTCATTGCCTTGCGAGGTATGCAGGTACTGTGTAGACTATTGGCATTTTATGTGTTAAGGTGGAAAATGTAAAGCCTTAACGCTATTTAAAAGTATGTTTATTTTATGATTAGACATTATTATAATAGCGAATATTACTACATAGTAGATAGTTTAACGGATCCTTAAAGAATGGGCGATCCCAAGCATTCTTTAAGTTACTTGTACCTTATTACAGTTCACTTGAGTTGTTTTACATTATATAAGTATATATTGTCCTGACTCGAGTGTTTGTATTTTTATTTACGCTCGGGTCAGCCTGAGTTATTCACAGATTTGGATTTCCACTCTCTTGGAGATTTGAATCGCTGGAGATTATCTGCTTATCTAGTTTTATCTATCTCAGTTCTGTTGTTCTATTCAGCTTGTACTTGGTTATCATATTGAGACTTCTGTTGTACTTTATTTATTCTGTTGTATCTTATTTAACTCTGATATATTTACATAGTAGCTTTATGAACTACTATTTCTTTTACTTCCACTGCACTTCTTACTTTGTGTCTGTGATCTGTGATCTGTGATTATTTATTTACTGTATATTCTGAGGTTTGCCAAAATTTATTTACAACGTGGTATTTTGAGCAATTCAAGTCCGACATGTGCGGATGCGAATGGTTGAAAATATCGGGTCGTTATAGTTGGTATCAAAGCTTTGGCTTTGAGGAAAAACTTAGAATGTATGGTAAATTTAGTTACGGAATCACTTTCATTTGAGCTTGAATCTCTTCATTTTTATTTGATTTCCTTTGAATTTTGGAACGTTCCCTGCGGTTCCAAAATCCATTCTTGGCCCTCACTATTCATCTTCTTGTGATTCTGAAGTATCCCATAACTCCGCTTCGAATGAGCTTTATAGTGAATTGGCGGTCTCGCCAATACTCTAATGACTTGTAGAAAAAGGGAAACTCCTTTACAATTAGCATCGATTCACTAGAGATTTATATCTATCCTTGGTTTAGATGCTAATATCTTTTGTTATTCCAAACTCTATCTCTTGAGATCGGATGTAGATTTACCCCAGAAAAATCCACATTTGATCTTATTCATTAAGTCACGGTTGACCCGGTTAAGGTTGCCCGCGATTTATCTATGCTTATCCATCTTCATATTTTGTTAGTTAATCATCTTGTCTTTGTTTCCAAAATATCTCCAAACATTTTTGAATTTTTACTTGTAAATCTATGTTTGTTTTATATATTGTGTTGTTTGAGTTGTTGATGTTGATTTGGGCTTCCAATCGATTCGTCTGATCAACGCTATCGATAGGACTTCTAAAACACTTTGACAGAACAAACTGACACAATATTATTTTAAATTTGGTCAATGAAATAAGTTTTGATATAAGTAAATATTATGGAACTTAATAAATTGATTCAAATTGATTATTTGAAATGATAGTACTTGATTTATCATTCTATAAATGAATTTATAAATAGTTGTTTATAAATTTGATTGGGAACTGAAATGAATTTAAATCAAGAATTTGAGAATTAAATTTCCGATGGTTTCAAACCTTGTGTTTAAAGTTTTAAAAGGATATATTATTTAAAGTATTTTAAATAGAAATTTGTTTCCAAAGAATTTTAAAGTTTTAAAATTTTAGTGCTCTTCTCTTTGTCGTTGGAAAATAATTTTGGTGATGACCGCGGCATCATCGACGTTCATTTTCGAGTTTCGAAGTAAAGAGACCGTTATGTAGTATTGCTACAGCTTTGTTTTGGGAAATTTAATTGATTTGGATTTCTAAAATATGATTTGATTTATAATATATATAGATATATGATTTAAATTTGATTTGACAAATTATGTACATACATTTATTTATCTCTAATGGTTTGAAAGGAATCGGAAATTTTATTCTTAAATTCTATCTTAAATAATAACTTCAAGTATAAAAAGAAAATCAAAATTTTGAATAAATATTCAAGCTTGAAATGATTGAATTAGAATGTTTATATTTTATATTAATTGTAGAAAGTTTTATTTGTATAATTCTCAATTGCATTCCAATAAAACTTACCTTAATTTTTAGAAGTTAACAATGTAATTGGATAATATACAATATAAAAAGATTTTCATAAATAAAATTTGAGTGGTTATAATAAATATTATACACTTAAATTTTAGTTATAAAAAAGATTAACAGAGGTAAATAGACTAAAAGGTTAATTGAATAATTTACAATATAATGATATTTAAAAGAAATTATAAATAAATTGAAATAGTTATAATAAGTGAAATAAACTTAATATATATAGGATTTGATATATTAAGTGGAATAAATTTAAGAATAAATTGGAATAAAGAAGAATGAAATTTAATGAATAAAAATGAATATAATAAATGATTGTTCAAATTCATGACTTTATAAATTGTTGATTTGATGATGAGATAATGAGATTTAAAATTAATTAAGATTTATTTAACTTAAGTGAAATCAAATGAATGAAATTAATTATTAATGCAAGTTCAAATTTTCAAGGTTTTAAATTTATTATCTTATTCTGTTTTCCAAACTATTTTCTTTCTGGTTGTTTTCATTCTCCTACCTTCTAAGTAGGAAATCAAATTCGAATTGGTTAGCCTTGGAGCTACTGTTCTCTTTCAGCTTGATCTTGCCTCTGATTCTCACCAACTCAGGGTTGCTGAGGAAAGTATTCCCGAGACTGCTTTCCGTATTGAGAATGGTTTTTCTATGAATAGTTAGTCATGCCTTTTGGTTTGACTAATGCTCCTACTCTCTTTGCTGATTTGATGAATCGTGTTGTTCGTATTGTGCTTAATAATTTTGTTCTAGTCTTTCTTCCTTTCTCCTTTTTCCTTCATCATTTAACTTTTCTATCTCTTCTGTGATTCTTTCTTCTCCCTATTCTGAATCTGAGCACTGCTTACCATCTACAGACCGACGGTCAAACGGAAAGGGTGAATCATATTTTCGATGATCTTTTTCGTGCTTGTGTTCTTGATTCTAGAGGATCTTGGGAAGATCATCTCCACCTTGTTAAACTTACCTATAACGATAGTTATCAGGTATAATTTCAATCTCCTTGTCATCTTATCTTAATCCTATTTCACTCTATCTTTTTCTGTGCTTTCCCGTACCTCATTCCTTTTCGAGGACGAAAAGTTTTGAGTGGGGGAGAGTGTAACAACCCTGCATTTTGTAACTATTTTTATTGTATATTTCAATTATTTTAATTTGAATTTTTGATTTAAAAAAACTTTATTTTATTTTGAAATTATTTTTAAATTTGTTTTATTTCAAACATTTCATTTTAAATATAAATTTTGATTATTATGTGAATTATAATTTCAAATTTGTATAAATTGTATATTTCCCTAAAAAGTGAATTTCTGTTCAAACTGGTCAAACTTTGACTTTTGAACTTTAAATTTAAATATTTAAATTCTTGAATTTTATCTTTTATTATGAAAATAAATTTAATTTCATGAATACCGCTTTTCGTTCGTTGAAAACGGACTTATATTGTGGAAGTTATGTATTTTTCAATATTGTGTATAAACTGTTTATTTAGCAATATTAATTATTTTACATCATAAATTATATTTTTATTGTCATATTTTGTTTTAATATGTGTTAATATATTATTTTATGTCTTTAAATATTTTTAAAGTGATAAAATAATTTTTCTAAAGTATATTTGAATTTATTCCAATTTATAAAGCCTAGTTATATATATATTGCCATTTTCTTTGTTTAATTGGTTTTATTTAAATTTTATTTATTTATTTTTGCATTTTATTTTCATTTCTGAGTTTTTATCCTTATTTATCAGTAATTTATATGTATTTATAATTACAAAATAGATAATGGAAATTTGAAGAGTTTGAGACCTTTTATTTGCCTAAGTCCTTTTGTATTCCACCGTTTCATTTTCAATCAATACATCAATTATTTTGGCCGTACCTTTTCTACCTTCTTTCAGCCGACTTCTCCATTTTTTTCACACAACAAAATATTCATTTCTCAAAGCAAAACTCATGGCCATTGTTGTGTAGAGTTTGGGTAAATTTCATCTTCTTCTTCCTTTGTTTTTTCTAGTTTTTCTATTGAATTTTGTACTTGTTCTCCACTTCATAGCTTGGCTCCTCCTCAACCAGATCTGACCTGACCTCTACCACCTCGTTTTCTGATCAACCAACCCCCTAGTACCCCACCATGGCCAGGCCGAGCCATCTAGGCTAGAGATCACCACAAAAAATACATAAAAACCATCACAAACTATGCAAACCGAGCCACCTTTGTCAACATCACCTTCTACCACCTTTAGCCGCCACTACCTCCACCACCACCACCTCCGACCTGACCTCCACCCCCTGCCACATCAACCACCATCACCTGAACATCAGGCCGATCCCCTATAGCCTCTGGCCGAGTCCATCCATTGCATAGTTATGATGTATGTTGCCTTGGAATTTGTAGTTTATGCACCTAGACTTGTTCACCTTCAAAACACATGTTGACCGACCACTTGCAAACCCAAACTAGACCCTATAGCACCCCTTGACTGAGCTTAACAACTACCTAGCTGAAGCACATGAGGTTGAGAACAAGTACAATGCAAATGGATATTGTTTTGGGTATCGTTTCTAATGTTATTTGATGTTTAAATCATGTTGAACTTATGTATACTTGTATTGTTTTGTGTAATGTTTTCAAGGGGTATAGTTTTGGCTCTTCCAATCTCAAATCATTGTCGTGCTTTCGTGCCTCTGGAAATCCTTATTGTGTGTTAGTGGTTGTCATATCCAGCTTAAGCAAGTGAGTAAATCTCACCAGTTAATATGTACTTATATAGTTGATAAACGACATCACTTGAATCTGTAAATGCATATCATCCTGTTATAACTGCTATATTATAATAATCATATGATGTTCACACCTGTATTTACACCTGTTATACCATATGTTACTATTATCTCATGCTATTCTGTTATTTATATCAGTTATCACACTGCAAGTTCCCTGTATATTAGAATCACTATGGGTTGAAATGATACATACCGGAATGGACTTTAGAACAGGGAGAATCGTTGTGGGCTGAAATGATAGGCCTGAATGGTTTTTATTTATTTTATTTAACTTGGGATTGTGGGTTTGAAATGATAGAACCCGGTTTTTCTTTGTAAATTACGGATTGAAATGATATATATCTGTATCACTTGACCTAGGCTAGAAAATTATATACAGACCTGTGGTTTACATATTTTTCTGAAAATTTTAAAATATTTTAAAAATATAAATATTATGATATTTTGATTTAAATTTTATTAAAATGATTTCTATAAATATTAGTGATTTTCTACAAATTAAATAAGTGAATTAAGTAAATGGTGAAGTAGAATTTGAAATATAAGTTAATTTTAGAATTTATGATTTTGTTTTTAAATGGAATTTATGTAAAGTAAGAATATATGACAAATTTTGATTTAAAAATGAATTTAATGATTTTTATTAAGTAATAATAATTTTTAAAAGTGTTAATGATTTTGTATAAATTAAAATGTGGAATAAATGAATGTTTAAGTTGAAATTTTTGAAATATAACTTAAATTGGGAAATTGTGCATTTTGTTAAAAGTGAAATCTTAATTAAGTAAAATAAATGGAAATAAGTTATATTTTGGAAATTTAAACTTAGTTGTTAAGTTAAGAATTTAATCAAAGAAATGGAAATTTAATTGTTATTTAATTTGATTTTTGTATGGAAATTTGACTTTATAAAATCATAGAAATAAAGGTATTTAAATGATTGTTTTTAAATGTGAAAATATATGATTTTATAAGTTAAAACGATTTATGTTAAAAGTTAATTCTATGTGAAATTGTAAATAAAACTCTGAATTTGATTTGACAGCATTTTTGAAATGTAATGTAAAGATATTACAGCATTGGAAAATGCTGTAGTTGTTTTAAATGAACCAAATAGCAAATTTGATCTAAGGGTTATTATAGCACTTTGTTAGTGCTATAGTTGTTAAATTTAACTAAAATTTTAATTGAAAGTAAATTAAGATATTACAACATTTTAAATGTCGTCTTTTGTTAATGAACTGTTTTTAAACATAACATTTCGTAGCATTTTCTAAGTGCTGCGAAAGTTGAATTTTCTTTATTTAATAAATTCAAATGAATAAATGATCTTTGAAAAAGATTAAATTTTGGAAATTAAATATTTAATTATTAAATATAATGAATTGACTTTAAATAATTTAAATGGAATAGTTGATTTGGGAAATACAACTATTTTGAAATGTGATTAAATGGTATTTAAATTTAAATTAAATAAATGATGTTTTGAACTGATATTTTGATATTTTGAAATGAATTTGAAATGATATTATATCTTGGAATGAATGGTTGAAGTTTATATTAGTATGAAAAATATTTGGTTTACTTGTAATTTGACATTTAAAAGATATTGGACTTATGAAATATAGGATAATAAAGCTTTGGAATTTATTTTATAATTTGAATAGTTATTTTGTGGATTAAATCTATATTTGAAATTTATAAGATTTGAAATGGTATATGGAAATTTAATTGAAATAAATGATTGAATTGAATTGAAACTTTGGAAATTGAATACTTGATTTGAAAGTATAATAATTACACTTTTAAATGGTTTAAATGAATTATTTTGGTTGAAATATAAACTATTTAAAAGGGTGACTTGAAATGATAATAAATGAATGATATCTTTGAATTTAAAAAGGTATTTAAAGTTGGATATTTGGATTTGAATTCAAATGATGATTTGAAATGATGTTTTGAAAGGATATGATATTTTGATATATTAAAATGATTCGAAATGAAGTTTTGAAATGATATGTTATTTTAAATATATTGAAATGGTTTGGAATTGATTTAATCTTCAATTTGATAAAGATTTGGATTTGAAATGATATTCTATTTTGAAGTATAAAATACTGTTTTAAATTATAACCACGGGTTATAATAACGATTGGTTGTTAAAGAGACCGGGATCGGATATGGACATACTCTCTGTCGATACCGAAAACCACTTTGACAACTGTGTACGCGGTGGAGTTTCCAGAATGAAGTAGGATGGTGGCGACGATCCTAAGGTATATACGTGGACCCAACTCCCGTGAGTTGGCATAAGGTGGCTAAAATAGGAGCGATCGACGGGCCAAGGAGGTAGCACCTCTGATCGGACACACTTCTTTGATACCATTCTATTACTTGTGATTGATTTGGTGCGCACCCTTGATTTGGGAGTGTTGTTTGAGGTGGGTGGTAGTGGCTGCTATGCGTCACCACCAGTCCGGATGCGTAATTGGTATATCTACCTTGGCATTGCCTTGTGTGCCGTGTCACCTACCATATTGAGCTTTACTACGAGTTTCTACTTGTGTCGTACCTATGGAGTATCTTCTCATAGTCTTGCGAGGTATGTAGGTACTGTGTAGACTATTGGCATTTTACGTGTTAAGGTGGAAAATGTAAAGCCTTAACGCTATTTAAAAGTATGTTTATTTTATGATTAGACATTATTATAATAGCGAATATTACTACATAGTAGATAGTTTAACGGGTCCTTAAAGAATGGGCGATCCCAAGCATTCTTTAAGTTACCTGTACCTTATTACAGTTCACTTGAGTTGTTTTACATTATATAAGTATATATTGTCCTGACTCGAGTGTTTGTATTTTTATTTACGCTCGGGTGAGCCTGAGTATTCACAGATTTGGATTTCCACCCTCTTGGAGATTTGAATCGTTGGAGATTATCTGCTTACCTAGTTTTATCTATCTCAGTTCTGTTGTTCTATTCAGCTTGTACTTGGTTATCATATTGAGACTTCTGTTGTACTTTATTTATTCTGTTGTATCTTATTTAACTCTGATATATTTACATAGTAGCTTCATGAACTACTTTCTTTTACTTCCGTTGCACTTCTTACTCTGTGTCTGTGATCTGTGATTATTTATTTACTGTATATTCTGAGGTTTGCCAAAATTTATTTACAATGCGGTATTTTGAGCAATTCAAGTCCGATATGTGCGGATGCGAATGGTTGAAAATATCGGGTCGTTACAGATATGTAGTTTGTAAATCCATGAAATATGCATATCGTTTTTGACCGTGAGTTTTCACATGTCCATGAATTATCACAAGATTATACATGACGTTTACATAATACAAAAGAACTTTTAAAACACCCTTATAATTTATTGAATTGGGTAGAATCTCCCGTAACTTGTCTTTCTGTTAAACTTCTATTTTTTTAAATGATTTAATTGCATGGAATATTCTATTTTATAAATGTAATACAAGGTATTTTTAGAAACAACACATAAATTTTAAATCATTATACACCTTACATTAAATAATACAACGAACTGAAGTACTTATGCTGCAAAGAATGCAACACATGATAAAAGCAACCAAATTTACATAAAAATATATTATTACGAACACTTTTTGTTGAATATGCGTCCATATGATTTTTTGTTTGATGATAATAAACATATATACATTCATTTAAATGTATTTGATATTGTACTATTTTATTTTTCACAGATTAAATAGATATTTGCTGAATAAAATAAATAACACAGTATTTGAATTCGAACAGAAATTTTATTAAAACAAATATTTATTACAATTTTAAATAGTACAAATTCAAACTCTCACTATATACGTACAACTTTGATTACAATACATCACAATTTCATATTTACATTTAACCTCACTACATATCACTCATACACTCAATTTGCATTTTATCTTCAACTTCACTTCAGTTTGAATCCAGCATCTGAGCAATCTGCAAAAATATACTGACGCAGTAAAATTGAAAAAGAAATATTTTTGCAATATAAAATAAAATGTGATTTTTTAAAAATAATATTTGCCTCGGTTATTTGGGTTGTTCGTCATCATTTATATTTGAATTCATCACACACGAACAATGTGACATGCACAGTGTATCACTGTACATGCCACAAGGCCGTGCACACCGATATATATACACTTGATATATTTACAGGGACAGGTAAGCACAGGTCAAACCCAGATTATCGGATTCAACTCAGGTGCAATAAAACAATGTCACAACAATCAGTACAAGGTCAAACCCAAGTTTTGAAACTGGATTCAACACAGGTGAAATTCAAAATACAAATATTTCTCGAGTGAAACAAAGACCATGCAAGCTATATACAGTCTCAAGCTAAAGACTGCAACACTACGACAACTACGAGTGATCAAACAATACAAGTGCAGACTATACAAACAGTGCAACTCAATATGGCAACACAGCTACACAATGAAGCATGAATGCTACTGGAATGAAGTAGATCAAAGTGTGCAAAGAAATAATGCAACACAGTGAACTACAGGCAAATGCAACAGATGTATATGGTGATGCACAAATCCAAAGACTCAGCAATGCTTCATTATACAACATCAACTTCTACAACATGGTCAGACACTTTAATGATCAAGACAGTGGTCGTAGCAAAACCAAAAGCAACAACAACTACACTAAGTTTCAAGTGGATTCAAGACAAAACAGTGCAACCCGATGAACAGCGATCAAACAAACAAGTCAATGAAGTTTCAAGTTAAGGTCGAAGCTGTAGCAGTATTTTCGAACAACATTTTCATCGAACAAAGTCAAATATAGTCAAGCCGTGGCCATCACGAAATGAATCATCACAGTGATTAACAAGCAACGAAAATATACGCATATGGAAAAAGTCAACGTTAAAATAAAAGAGGAAAGTTTTTTGCCGTATAAATCAAGGAATGATCGAATGCTCCAAAATCAATACCGTGTAAATCAAGTTTCAAATTATACGAATTTGAATAATTCAGTGTAATCTCAATCATCCATACGAAAATCAGTGGCCAAGAAAAAGTTTTGACAATTTCAAATTAACTCAATACGAACGAGATAATAGGGTTTCGAACCCTATACCCTATACATCATCGGCAAAGAAGCATCAAGTTCAAGCAAGCCAAAACTAGCAGATGCAAAAGCAAAAATTAACATACCAATTATAATTCGAACTTGATCGAATTGAAGTAGCCGATAGAAATTCATAGAGAAAGCTACTGGAGATCTCTATCGAAGATATTGAAGTCGGCGACTTCAATCAACTCCACAAAGCCCTAATTTCGAGCAACCAGACGAACAAAGAAAAGGAATAAAGCCGCCAAATCGCTAGAGCAACGAAGTCTTCATCGAGCAAAGCCCAGACTCAAGAGCACAAAGCCGAAGCCCTAAGTTCGATTTCTCAAATCAATCGAACGAGCAGCCATTAATCGAATAAAAGAGAGATTGGGGCAGGAATGAGAAAAGAGTTTGGGCCGTATAATAAATTAATAAGGAGGTCGGCGTATTTATTTAATAAGGGTTTTTATTTTTAGGGTTTTGTCTAGTTTAGTTTATTTTAGTTTATTTAAATTTGTTTTTTTAAATTTAAATTCTGTTTTAAAAATTGTAATTTCTAGTCGAGTGACTAGGGGACAAACTACGTGGCGTAGTTTGAATTCGCAACTCAGTGGCTGAGTTGTGGCAGGGTTTTGAGCGTAGAGTTAGGTTTAGTCAATAGCGGGTGTCGTAAGTTTACGTGTGTAAGCGTCTGACTATCTAATTTCTAGTAGAAACCTTGGGGGCAGCACGTAGGCAGGATTTTGCCGAAGCTGGGTAAATTCTGTGTCGTTCTATTTCTGCATTTATTATTCTGCTATTATTTGTGCTGTTATTATTCTGTTGTGTTGAAATCTGTATTGAGAATATTAAGCTTCCGCAATAAATTTTAATAATTAATAGTATCTCCCTATTCAACCCCCCCTCTAGGGTGAAATCGATCCTACAAGTGGTATCGAAGCTAGGAATAAAGTCAAATTTTTTGATTTAAAAATTCGATTTTTTTTTCAAAAATCAATTTTTGTTTTAAAAATTTGAATTTTTAAAATGGCTTCTTTTAATAATGCTTTTGCTGAGGGTCAGTCGATAGTTAGACCACCAATGTTCAATGGTGAATATGCTTATTGGAAAAAAATAGGATGGAAATTTTTCTAAAAACCATTGACGCTTGGGATATTGTTGAAACAGGATATAACAAACTAACTATAATATTGAACAATCAGGAAATAGAAAAACCAAAGGATCAATGGACAGAATTAGAAAACAAATTACAAATTACTAACGCCAAAGCAATGAATTCTATTATTTGTTCATTAGATCAAATTGAATTTAATCGTGTTTCACATTGTTCATCTGCACAGGAAATATGGCACACACTCGAAGTGACTCACGAAGGAACATCTCAAGTCAAAGAATCTCGTCTTGCCATGCTAAGAAGTGAATATGAGAACTTCAATATGGCAAAGGAAGAAAATGTCAAACAGATGTACGGACGGCTTTCCAATATTATATACAAATCAAAGGCACTTGGAAAATCATACACAGAATTGGAGATAGTCCGAAAAATCCTCAGAATTCTTCCACGAATCTTTGAAGCAAAAGTAACTGCCATTCAAGAATCAAAAGATTTAAAACAACTCAAAGTTGAAGAACTCATCGGAAATCTCACCACATATGAGCTAGAAATAAAATTCAAGGAAGAGCGTGAAGGAGGAGACACTCGAAAGAAATCAATAGCTTTAAAAGGGACAACTGAAAGTGAAAATGATGATGATGATGATGATGGTGATGCAGAACTAGCTCTACTAATGCGAAGATTCAAAAAGTGGAATCGAAAGTATGGCAATCCGACCAAAAATCATCAAGTAAGGAGCAAATTAAACAAAGCACTAGAAAATCTGGAAGAACAAAAGACCATCTGTCACAAGTGCAATAAGCCCGGACATATCAAACCAAATTGTCCACAAAATCGACACAGCCAAGGAAAGAAACAAAAAAGGAGAAGTTTTGCAGCCACTTGGGATGACAGTGATAAAGATGGAAGTAATAGCACTGGAAGTGAGAGTGATAAAGCAAATTTATGTCTTCATGGTGAAATAACTGATAGTGATGATGACGAGCCAAGTGATGTATTAAAACTTACTCATTCTGAATTGCTTTTACATTTTCATGAAATAAACGGTTGTTATGAACGACTTAGGGAAAGATACACCAAACTCGAATCATAAAAGAATACTTTGATAGAAATAAATAAACAACTTGATCAACTAGTGGAAAACTATCAAAGTAGAATCCCTAAGTGTAATAAGTGTCCATCACTCGAAGAAGAAATTGAAAAATCAAAAATTAATATAAAATCACTCGAGAATGAAATTCTGACTTTGAAAGAGAGTGAAAGTATAAGGAGAGAAAATTATATCAAAAGGTGCACTCAACTATTAAACGAAAATGAATCCCTCAAAACACAAGTCCAAAAATTGTCTACTACCTTAGAAAAATTTTCCAAAAGTGAAAAATCGTTAAATATGCTACTAGGGAAACAAACTATCAACATTGATAGACAATGACTTGGGTATACTAAAAAAGAATGCACTAATTGTAGAAAAATTGGACACAAACACATTAATTGTTGGAATAGACCCAAACAAGTAAAAACGATTCCAATTTGGGTTCCAAAAGGCACAAATCTAGAAATTCTCAAAGTTAAACAAATCTGGATGCCAAAAGGAACATATATAAATAGTTATGGGTCAGCACAAAATTATTCTTCAAAATTTTCTGTCACTAACAACAATGGACCTATAAAAACAAATAGGTCACCAAATTCTCTTCTTGTGTAGGTATGCTGGCAGGCTAAGGAACAAAAACAATGGTACTTGGATTCTGGCTTTTCCAGGCACATGACGTGCGACAAATCAAAGTTCCTTAGCCTAGAAAAATTCAGAGGTGGTAGAGTCACAATGGGTAACAATGACAAGTGTAGAATTATCGGTAAAGGTAAAGTAGGTAACAATACATTTACCTTAAATGACGTACTATATGTTGAAAATCTCCACCATAATTTGATATCAATCAGCCAGCTATGTGATAAAGGTATGAATGTTATTTTTGACTCCGATTTGTGCAAAATTATTGACCAATCATCAAAAGAAATCTTATTTTCAGGTAAGAGAAAAGGTAATATATATTCTCTATCTTTTGATGATCTCACCTTGTCAAAATGTTTGGTAGCTAAGGATATAGAAGTAAGTTTATGGCATAGACGATTAGGGCACACTAGTATGAATGTGTTAAATAAATTGAAAAGAAAAGATCTAGTAAGAGGACTACCATCACATGACTTTGGAACAGAAATTTCATGTAAGGCATGTAATTTGGGAAAACTTAAAAAATCATCATTTAATGCCAAAAACAATGTAAGCACCTTTAGGGTTCTTGAACTAATTCATATGGATCTTTTTGGACCGAACGACATTGCTAGCTTAGGAGGTAAGAAATATTGTTTTGTATTAGTTGATGATTACTCAAGATACACATGGGTATATTTCTTAGCCAAAAAGTCAGAAACTTTTTCATACTTCACAAAATTCTCAAAATTAGTTCGAAACTAAAAAGGAGTATCTATTATTTTGTTAAGAAGTGATCATGGTGGAGAATTTGAAAATTATGAATTTGAAAATTTTTGTGATGAAAATGGTTTCAAACATAAATTCTCTACACCACGTACACCTCAACAGAATGGAGTGGTTGAAAGAAAAAATCGAACATTACAAGAATTGGCTAGATCTATGATAAATGAGTATGAGTTACCTTTGCATTTTTGGGCAGAAGCAGTAAATACAGCATGCTATGTAATGAATAGAGTTATGATTAGACCAATTCTTAACAAAACACCCTATGAACTATGGTTCAAAAAGAAACCAAACATTGCTTACTTCAAAGTTTTTGGGTGTCCGTGTTTTATTCTCAATACAAGTGATCAATTAGGAAAATTTGAAGCAAAAGGCGATGAGGGCATGTTCATGGGATACTCTTCTAGAAGCAAAGCCTACAGAGTCTACAACAAAAGGACCAAAACAATTGTGGAGTCTATCAATGTGAAGTTTGATGAAGGCATTAATGAACAGGAAACCATCAAAAGCAATGTAGAAGAGGAGAATGAGAAAATGAAAACGAAAGAA
Organism: Allium fistulosum; assembly: GCA_030737815.1. Taxonomy (NCBI): domain Eukaryota; kingdom Viridiplantae; phylum Streptophyta; class Magnoliopsida; order Asparagales; family Amaryllidaceae; genus Allium; species Allium fistulosum. Next base: position 95,832,988 of record CM060906.1, on the reverse strand, counting down.
CAAAAGAAACCACAACTACACAAGAAGCCTAAAGAAATCTGGATCCAGAAAAATTAAAATTCAAAGCAGACCATCCTCCAGAGCTGGTAATTGGTAATCCTATTGCAGGTTTTCAAACTCGGTCTTCTTTTAGAAATTTGTGTGACTTGTGTCTATACAGTGGATTTATTTCAGAAATAGAACCCAAAGATATAGAAACAGCCCTTAATGATGAAAACTGGATTATGGCAATGCAAGAAGTGCTAAATCAATTTGAGCGAAATAATGTTTGGAGTCTAGCACCTAGACCTAAGGATTATCCAGTCATAGGAACAAAATGGATTTTCAAAAATAAATATGATGAATCTGGAAATGTGATTAGAAATAAAGCTAGACTAGTCGCTAAAGGATACAATCAAATTGAAGGAGTTGACTTTGATGAAACTTTTACACCAGTAGCTAGACTAGAATCAATTAGGATATTGTTAGCTTTTGCTTGTCATAGAGGATTTAAACTAGGACAAATGGATATTAAAAGTGCTTTTCTTAACGGAATTTTAAAAGAAGACGTATTTGTTGAACAACCAGAAGGTTTTGAAAGTCATGAATATCCTAATCATGTATATAAACTTAAAAAGGCATTATATGGATTAAAACAAGCCCCTAGAGCTTGGTATGAATGTCTAAGTACTTATCTTCTTGAAAATGGGTTCAAAAAGGGCTGTGTAGACACCACACTATTTCTGTTGCATGAAAATGATGATCTTTTGATTGTTCAAATATATGTTGATGACATCATCTATGGTGCTACTAACAATTTGTTGTATGAGAAATTTGAAAAAGTTATGCAGGAAAAGTTTGAAATGAGCTTGGTTGGAGAATTAAAATTCTTTTTAGGATTTAAAGTCAAACAAAGTGATAAAGGTACATTCATTTCTCAAACAAAATATATCAAGGAACTTATCAACAAATTTGGATTAAAAGATGCTAAACCGGCAAGAACACCCATGAGCACAACAATAAAACTTGACAATGATGAAAAAGGAAAGGTAGTTGATCAAAAGCAATATAGAGGTATGATTGGATCACTTCTTTATCTTACCGCTTCTAGACCTGATATCATGTTTTCTGTATGCTTGTGTGCACGATTTCAATCTAACCCAAAAGAATCTCATTTAAAAGCTGTTAAAAGAATCATAAACTATTTGTTACACACTCCACGGTTTGGACTTTGGTATCCAACAAATGATAATTTTGAATTAAAAGGATTCTCAGATGCAGATTACGCTGGAAGTCTAGTTGATAGGAAAAGTACTAGTGGAGCGTGTTTTATGTTTGGACAGTCATTAGTTGCATGGTCAAGTAGAAAACAAAATTGTATTGCATTATCCACCATAGTGGCAGAGTATATTGCTCTAAGTGGTTGCTCTGCTCAAATTTTATGGATGATACAAACTTTACAGGACTATGGTTTAAATTTTAATCGTGTGCCAATTATGTGTGACAGCAAAAGTGCAATTGATCTCACGAATAATCATGTACATCACTCACGGACAAAACATATAGATGTTAGGCATCATTTCATTAGAGATCATATTTCCAAAGAAAATATTTGCATAAATTTTGTTTCAACCGAGTCTCAATTGGCAGACATCTTTACAAAACCTCTTCCAGAAAATAGGTTTTGCCAACTTCGTCTCAACTTAGGTATTTTAGAAATTTGATCTTTAAATCGCTACATTAACTAGTCGAACCCCTACTAATTATTGAAAAGATAAATAGTGATTGAAAAAGTGATGTGTGTTGATATTAATCATATATTATAACTCAAGAAAGTATATATAGAAAATTTCTTTAGAAATTTAAACAAGAGTTATAAAAACTTTTGTTTGATAAAAATTTCACGACCATTTCTATTTCTATCATTTTTCTATCGACCATCACTCATCAAAATCCAATATAGTATGTCAATATGTGGTATTTTAAACAGGAATCATTCATTGTTTTTTTCATTTTATTATATTTTTAACAAATAAAAACATTCAAAGTATTCACTCTCATTTAAAAGTCCTCACAGTTATGCATGGGTGAATTACTTGGATTTTTTTATTATGTGCTTCCATGCTCATTTAAAAGTCCTCACGGTTATGCATGTATGGAACGCAGATCAAAATTGATTGATTAAATAGACAAGTTGATTCTAATCCCATTTAAAAGTCCTCACGGTTATGCGTGGTTAGAAGATAGTTGAATTCATTTATTTTTTAAAAAAAATTGGAATACTACTAATCTCATTTAAAAGTCCTAACGGTTATGCATGGTTAGTAGATATTCAAATTCCTGACATAAATATACCACAAATAGACACAACTATATGGTTTTATATGATGACATTATCCCTATCATTCTAAAGTGGAATATGCGTCAAACAGAGTATTTATGATTTTGGTTTTATTTTTTATTGAAAATTAATATTTATACTCAATTGGGAATTAATATTGTTTTAATGTCAATCACTTTATCTCTATTTTTCTAACACTATTTTTTTTTTGCTGATAACAAAAGGGGGAGAGAAAAGTTAAGATTTTGGTGAATAAAGGTCGAATATTTTCTAATTGCATCAAGGCTCATTTGAATATTTTTTATTCTCATGCATATATGAAGGGGGAGTATTGTGTAGAGAGGGAGCATTCAAATAGGGGGAGCAAACTGAATAATCAAATACATATAGTCAAAATCTTAAATATATGTTTGTTATCATCAAAAGGGGGAGATTGTTGAATATGCGTCCATATGATTTTTTGTTTGATGACAATAAACATATATACATTCATTTAAATGTATTTGATATTGTACTATTTTATTTTTCACAGATTAAATAGATATTTGCTGAATAAAATAAATAACACAGTATTTGAATTCGAACAGAAATTTTATTCAAACAAATATTTATTACAATTTTAAATAGTACAAATTAAAACTCTCACTATATACATACAACTTTGATTACAATACATCACAATTTCATATTTACATTTAACCTCACTACATATCACTCATACACTCAATTTGCATTTTATCTTCAACTTCACTTCAGTTTGAATCCAGCATCTGAGCAATCTGCAAAAATATACTGACGCAGTAAAATTGAAAAAGAAATATTTTTGCAATATAAAATAAAATGTGATTTTAAAAAAATAATATTTGCCTCGGTTATTTGGGTTGTTCGTCATCATTTATATTTGAATTCATCACACACGAACAATGTGACATGCACAGTGTATCACTGTACATGCCACAAGGCCGTGCACACCGATATATATACACTTGATATATTTACAGGGACAGGTAAGCACAAGTCAAACCCAGATTATCGGATTCAACTCAGGTGCAATAAAACAATGTCACAACAATCAGTACAAGGTCAAACCCAAGTTTTGAAACTGGATTCAACACAGGTGAAATTCAAAATACAAATATTTCTCGAGTGAAACAAAGACCATGCAAGCTATATACAGTCTCAAGCTAAAGACTGCAACACTACGACAACTACGAGTGATCAAACAATACAAGTGCAGACTTTACAAACAGTGCAACTCAATATGGCAACACAGCTACACAATGAAGCATGAATGCTACTGGAATGAAGTAGATCAAAGTGTGCAAAGAAATAATGCAACACAGTGAACTACAGGCAAATGCAATAGATGTATATGGTGATGCACAAATCCAAAGACTCAGCAATGCTTCATTATACAACATCAACTTCTACAACATGGTCAGACACTTCAATGATCAAGACAGTGGTCGTAGCAAAACCAAAAGCAACAACAACTACACTAAGTTTCAAGTGGATTCAAGACAAAACCGTGCAACCCGATGAACAGCGATCAAACAAACAAGTCAATGAAGTTTCAAGTTAAGGTCGAAGCTATAGCAGTTTTTTCGAACAACATTTTCATCGAACAAAGTCAAATATAGTCAAGCCGTGGCCATCACGAAATGAATCATCACAGTGATTAACAAGCAACGAAAATATACGCATATGGAAAAAGTCAGCGTTAAAATAAAAGAGGAAAGTTTTTTGCCGTATAAATCAAGGAATGATCGAATGCTCCAAAATCAATACCGTGTAAATCAAGTTTCAAATTATACGAATTTGAATAATTCAGTGTAATCTCAATCATCCATACGAAAATCAGTGGCCAAGAAAAAGTTTTGACAATTTCAAATTAACTCAATACGAACGAGATAATAGGGTTTCGAACCCTATATAAATACCCTATACATCATCGGCAAAGAAGCATCAAGTTCAAGCAAGCCAAAACTAGCAGATGCAAAAGCAAAAATTAACATACCAATTATAATTCGAACTTGATCGAATTGAAGTAGCCGATAGAAATTCATAGAGAAAGCTACTGGAGATCTCTATCGAAGATATTGAAGTCGGCGACTTCAATCAACTCCACAAAGCCCTAATTTCGAGCAACCAGACGAACAAAGAAAAGGAATAAAGCCGCCAAATCGCTAGAGCAACGAAGTCTTCATCGAGCAAAGCCCAGACTCAAGAGCACAAAGCCGAAGCCCTAAGTTCGATTTCTCAAATCAATCGAACCAGCAGCCATTAATCGAATAAAAGAGAGATTGGGGCAGGAATGAGAAAAGAGTTTGGGCCGTATAATAAATTAATAAGGAGGCCGGCGTATTTATTTAATAAGGGTTTTTATTTTTAGGGTTTTGTCTAGTTTAGTTTATTTTAGTTTATTTAAATTTGTTTTTTTAAATTTAAATTCTGTTTTAAAAATTGTAATTTCTAGTCGAGTGACTAGGGGACAAACTACGTGGCGTAGTTTGAATTCGCAACTCAGTGGCTGAGTTGTGGCAGGGTTTTGAGCGTAGAGTTAGGTTTAGTCAATAGCGGGTGTCGTAAGTTTACGTGTGTAAGCGTCTGACTATCTAATTTCTAGTAGAAACCTTGGGGGCAGCACGTAGGCAGGATTTTGCCGAAGCTGGGTAAATTCTGTGTCGTTCTATTTCTGCATTTATTATTCTGCTATTATTTGTGCTGTTATTATTCTGTTGTGTTGAAATCTGTATTGAGAATATTAAGCTTCCGCAATAAATTTTAATAATTAATAGTATCTCCCTATTCAACCCCCCCTCTAGGGTGAAATCGATCCTACAAGTGGTATCGAAGCTAGGAATAAAGTCAAATTTTTTGATTTAAAAATTCGATTTTTTTTTCAAAAATCAATTTTTGTTTTAAAAATTTGAATTTTTAAAATGGCTTCTTTTAATAATGCTTTTGCTGAGGGTCAGTCGATAGTTAGACCACCAATGTTCAATGGTGAATATGCTTATTGGAAAAAAATAGGATGGAAATTTTTCTAAAAACCATTGACGCTTGGGATATTGTTGAAACAGGATATAACAAACTAACTATAATATTGAACAATCAGGAAATAGAAAAACCAAAGGATCAATGGACAGAATTAGAAAACAAATTACAAATTACTAACGCCAAAGCAATGAATTCTATTATTTGTTCATTAGATCAAATTGAATTTAATCGTGTTTCACATTGTTCATCTGCATAGGAAATATGGCACACACTCGAAGTGACTCACGAAGGAACATCTCAAGTCAAAGAATCTCGTCTTGCCATGCTAAGAAGTGAATATGAGAACTTCAATATGGCAAAGGAAGAAAATGTCAAACAGATGTACGGACGGCTTTCCAATATTATATACAAATCAAAGGCACTTGGAAAATCATACACAGAATTGGAGATAGTCCGAAAAATCCTCAGAATTCTTCCACGAATCTTTGAAGCAAAAGTAACTGCCATTCAAGAATCAAAAGATTTAAAACAACTCAAAGTTGAAGAACTCATCGGAAATCTCACCACATATGAGCTAGAAATAAAATTCAAGGAAGAGCGTGAAGGAGGAGACACTCGAAAGAAATCAATAGCTTTAAAAGGGACAACTGAAAGTGAAAATGATGATGATGATGATGGTGATGCAGAACTAGCTCTACTAATGCGAAGATTCAAAAAGTGGAATCGAAAGTATGGCAATCCGACCAAAAATCATCAAGTAAGGAGCAAATTAAACAAAGCACTAGAAAATCTGGAAGAACAAAAGACCATCTGTCACAAGTGCAATAAGCCCGGACATATCAAACCAAATTGTCCACAAAATCGACACAGCCAAGGAAAGAAACAAAAAAGGAGAAGTTTTGCAGCCACTTAGGATGACAGTGATGAAGATGGAAGTAATAGCACTGGAAGTGAGAGTGATAAAGCAAATTTATGTCTTCATGGTGAAATAACTGATAGTGATGACGACGAGCCAAGTGAGGTATCAAAACTTACTCATTCTGAATTGCTTATACATTTTCATGAAATAAACGGTTGTTATGAACGACTTAGGGAAAGATACACCAAACTCGAATCATAAAAGAATACTTTGATAGAAATAAATAAACAACTTGATCAACTAGTGGAAAACTATCAAAGTAGAATCCCTAAGTGTAATAAGTGTCCATCACTCGAAGAAGAAATTGAAAAATCAAAAATTAATATAAAATCACTCGAGAATGAAATTCTGACTTTGAAAGAGAGTGAAAGTATAAGGAGAGAAAATTATATCAAAAGGTGCACTCAACTATTAAACGAAAATGAATCCCTCAAAACACAAGTCCAAAAATTGTCTACTACCTTAGAAAAATTTTCCAAAAGTGAAAAATCGTTAAATATGCTACTAGGGAAACAAACTATCAACATTGATAGACAATGACTTGGGTATACTAAAAAAGAATGCACTAATTGTAGAAAAATTGGACACAAACGCATTAATTGTTGGAATAGACCCAAACAAGTAAAAACGATTCCAATTTGGGTTCCAAAAGGCACAAATCTAGAAATTCTCAAAGTTAAACAAATCTGGATGCCAAAAGGAACATATATAAATAGTTATGGGTCAGCACAAAATTATTCTTCAAAATTTTCTATCACTAACAACAATGGACCTATAAAAACAAATAGGTCACCAAATTCTCTTCTTGTGTAGGTATGCTGGCAGGCTAAGGAACAACAACAATGGTACTTGGATTCTGGCTGTTCCAGGCACATGACGTGCGACAAATCAAAGTTCCTTATCCTAGAAAAATTCAGAGGTGGTAGAGTCACAATGGGTAACAATGACAAGTGTAGAATTATCGGTAAAGGTAAAGTAGGTAACAATACATTTACCTTAAATGACGTACTATATGTTGAAAATCTCCACCATAATTTGATATCAATCAGCCAGCTATGTGATAAAGGTATGAATGTTATTTTTGACTCCGATTTGTGCAAAATTATTGACCAATCATCAAAAGAAATCTTATTTTCAGGTAAGAGAAAAGGTAATATATATTCTCTATCTTTTGATGATCTCACCTTGTCAAAATGTTTGGTAGCTAAGGATATAGAAGTAAGTTTATGGCATAGACGATTAGGGCACACTAGTATGAATGTGTTAAATAAATTGAAAAGAAAAGATCTAGTAAGAGGACTGCCATCACATGACTTTGGAACAGAAATTTCATGTAAAGCATGTAATTTGGGAAAACTTAAAAAATCATCATTTAATGCCAAAAACAATGTAAGCACCTTTAGGGTTCTTGAACTAATTCATATGGATCTTTTTGGACCTAACGACATTGCTAGCTTAGGAGGTAAGAAATATTGTTTTGTATTAGTTGATGATTACTCAAGATACACATGGGTATATTTCTTAGCCAAAAAGTCAGAAACTTTTTCATACTTCACAAAATTCTCAAAATTAGTTCGAAACGAAAAAGGAGTATCTATTATTTTGTTAAGAAGTGATCATGGTGGAGAATTTGAAAATTATGAATTTGAAAATTTTTGTGATGAAAATGGTTTCAAACATAAATTCTCTACACCACGTACACCTCAACAGAATGGAGTGGTTGAAAGAAAAAATCGAACATTACAAGAATTGGCTAGATCTATGATAAATGAGTATGAGTTACCTTTGCATTTTTGGGCAGAAGCAGTAAATACAGCATGCTATGTAATGAATAGAGTTATGATTAGACCAATTCTTAACAAAACACCCTATGAACTATGGTTCAAAAAGAAACCAAACATTGCTTACTTCAAAGTTTTTGGGTGTCCGTGTTTTATTCTCAATACAAGTGATCAATTAGGAAAATTTGAAGCAAAAGCAGATGAGGGCATGTTCATGGGATACTCTTCTAGAAGCAAAGCCTACAGAGTCTACAACAAAAGGACCAAAACAATTGTGGAGTCTATCAATGTGAAGTTTGATGAAGGCATTAATGAACAGGAAACCATCAAAAGCAATGTAGAAGAGGAGAATGAAAAAATGAAAATGAAAGAACAAAAGAAACCACAACTACACAAGAAGCCCAAAGAAATCTGGATCCAGAAAAATTAAAATTCAAAGCAGACCATCCTCCAGAGCTGGTAATTGGTAATCCTATTGCAGGTATTCAAACTCGGTCTTCTTTTAGAAATTTTTGTGACTTGTGTCTATACAGTGGATTTATTTCAAAAATAGAACCCAAAGATATAGAAACAGCCCATAATGATGAAAACTGGATTATGGCAATGCAAGAAGAGCTAAATCAATTTGTGCGAAATAATGTTTGGAGTCTAGCACCTAGACCTAAGGATTATCCAGTCATAGGAACAAAATGGATTTTCAAAAATAAATATGATGAATCTGGAAATGTGATTAGAAATAAAGCTAGACTAGTCGCTAAAGGATACAATCAAATTGAAGGAGTTGACTTTGATGAAACTTTTGCACCAATAGCTAGACTAGAATCAATTAGGATATTGTTAGCTTTTGCTTGTCATAGAGGATTTAAACTGAGACAAATGGATATTAAAAGTGCTTTTCTTAACGGAATTTTAAAAGAAGACGTATTTGTTGAACAACCAGAAGGTTTTGAAAGTCATGAATATCCTAATCATGTATATAAACTTAAAAAGGCATTATATGGATTAAAACAAGCCCCTAGAGCTTGGTATGAATGTCTAAGTACTTATCTTCTTGAAAATGGGTTCAAAAAGGGCTGTGTAGACACCACACTATTTCTGTTGCATGAAAATGATGATCTTTTGATTGTTCAAATATATGTTGATGACATCATCTATGGTGCTACTAACAATTTGTTTTATGAGAAATTTGAAAAAGTTATGTAGGAAAAGTTTGAAATGAGCTTGGTTGGAGAGTTAAAATTCTTTTTAGGATTTCAAGTCAAACAAAGTGATAAAGGTACATTCATTTCTCAAACAAAATATATCAAGGAACTTATCAACAAATTTGGATTAAAAGATGCTAAACCGGCAAGAACACCCATGAGCACAACAATAAAACTTGACAATGATGAAAAAGGAAAGGTAGTTGATCAAAAGCAATATAGAGGTATGATTGGATCACTTCTTTATCTTACCGCTTCTAGACCTGATATCATGTTTTCTGTATGCTTGTGTGCACGATTTCAATCTAACCCAAAAGAATCTCATTTAAAAGCTGTTAAAAGAATCATAAACTATTTGTTACACACTCCACGGTTTGGACTTTGGTATCCAACAAATGATAATTTTGAATTAAAAGGATTCTCAGATGCAAATTACGCTGGAAGTCTAGTTGATAGGAAAAGTACTAGTGGAGCGTGTTTTATGTTTGGACAGTCATTAGTTGCATGATCAAGTAGAAAACAAAATTGTATTGCATTATCCACTACAGAGGCAGAGTATATTGCTCTAAGTGGTTGCTCTGCTCAAATTTTATGGATGATACAAACTTTACAGGACTATGGTTTAAATTTTAATCGTGTGCCAATTATGTGTGACAGCAAAAGTGCAATTGATCTCACGAATAATCCTGTACATCACTCACGGACAAAACATATAGATGTTAGGCATCATTTCATTAGAGATCATATTTCCAAAGAAAATATTTGCATAAATTTTGTTTCAACCGAGTCTCAATTGGCAGACATCTTTACAAAACCTCTTCCAGAAAATAGGTTTTGCCAACTTCGTCTCAACTTAGGTATTTTAGAAATTTGATCTTTAAATCGCTACATTAACTAGTCGAACCCCCTACTAATTATTGAAAAGATAAATAGTGATTGAAAAAGTGATGTGTGTTGATATTAATCATATATTATAACTCAAGAAAGTATATATAGAAAATTTCTTTAGAAATTAAAACAAGAGTTATAAAAACTTTTGTTTGATAAAAATTTCACGACCATTTCTATTTCTATCATTTTTCTATCGACCATCACTCATCAAAATCCAATATAGTATGTCAATATGTGGTATTTTAAACAGGAATCATTCATTGTTTTTTTCATTTTATTATATTTTTAACAAATAAAAACATTCAAAGTATTCACTCTCATTTAAAAGTCCTCACGGTTATGCATGGGTGAATTACTTGGATTTTTTGATTATGTGCTTCCATGCTCATTTATAAGTCCTCACGGTTATGCATGTATGGAACGCAGATCAAAATTGATTGATTAAATAGACAAGTTGATTCTAATCCCATTTAAAAGTCCTCACGGTTATGCATGGTTAGAAGATAGTTGAATTCATTTATTTTTAAAAAAAAATTGGAATACTACTAATCTCATTTAAAAGTCCTAACGGTTATGCATGGTTAGTAGATATTCAAATTCCTGACATAAATATACCACAAATAGACACAACTATATGGTTTTATATGATGACATTATCCCTATCATTCTAAAGTGGAATATGCGTCAAACAGAGTATTTATGATTTTTGTTTGATTTTTTATTGAAATTTAATATTTATACTCAATTGGGAATTAATATTGTTTTAATGTCAATCACTTTATCTCTATTTTTCTAACACTATTTTTTTTTGCTGATAACAAAAGGGGGAGAGAAAAGTTAAGATTTTGGTGAATAAAGGTCGAATATTTTCTAATTGCATCAAGGCTCATTTGAATATTTTTTATTCTCATGCATATATGAAGGGGGAGTATTGTGTAGAGAGGGAGCATTCAAATATGGGGAGCAAACTGAATAATCAAATACATATAGTCAAAATCTTAAATATATGTTTGTTATCATCAAAAGGGGGAGATTGTTGAATATGCGTCCATATGATTTTTTGTTTGATGACAATAAACATATATACATTCATTTAAATGTATTTGATATTGTACTATTTTATTTTTCACAGATTAAATAGATATTTGCTGAATAAAATAAATAACACAGTATTTGAATTCGAACAGAAATTTTATTCAAACAAATATTTATTACAATTTTAAATAGTACAAATTAAAACTCTCACTATATACATACAACTTTAATTACAATACATCACAATTTCATATTTACATTTAACCTCACTACATATCACTCATACACTCAATTTGCATTTTATCTTCAACTTCACTTCAGTTTGAATCCAGCATCTGAGCAATCTGCAAAAATATACTGACGCAGTAAAATTGAAAAAGAAATATTTTTGCAATATAAAATAAAATGTGATTTTTTAAAAATAATATTTGCCTCGGTTATTTTTGTTCGTCATCATTTATATTTGAATTCATCACACACGAACAATGTGACATGCACAGTGTATCACTGTACATGCCACAAGGCCGTGCACACCGATATATATACACTTGATATATTTACAGGGACAGGTAAGCACAGGTCAAACCCAGATTATCGGATTCAACTCAGGTGCAATAAAACAATGTCACAACAATCAGTACAAGGTCAAACCCGAGTTTTGAAACTGGATTCAACACAGGTGAAATTCAAAATACAAATATTTCTCGAGTGAAACAAAGACCATGCAAGCTATATACAGTCTCAAGCTAAAGACTGCAACACTACGACAACTACGAGTGATCAAACAATACAAGTGCAGACTATATAAACAGTGCAACTCAATATGGCAACACAACTACACAATGAAGCATGAATGCTACTGGAATGAAGTAGATCAAAGTGTGCAAAGAAATAATGCAACACAGTGAACTGCAGGCAAATGCAACAGATGTATATGGTGATGCACAAATCCAAAGACTCAGCAATGCTTCATTATACAACATCAACTTCTACAACATGGTCAGACACTTCAATGATCAAGACAGTGGTCGTAGCAAAACCAAAAGCAACAACAACTACACAAGTTTCAAAAGGATTCAAGACAAAACAGTGCAACCCGATGAACAGTGATCAAACAAACAAGTCAATGAAGTTTCAAGTTAAGGTCGAAGCTGTAGCATTTTTTTCGAACAACATTTTCATCGAACAAAGTCAAATATAGTCAAGCCGTGGCCATCATGAAATGAATCATCACAGTGATTAACAAGCAACGAAAATATACGCATATGGAAAAAGTCAACGTTAAAATAAAAGAGGAAAGTTTTCTACCGTATAAATCAAGGAATGATCGAATGCTCCAAAATCAATACCGTGTAAATCAAGTTTCAAATTATACGAATTTGAATAATTCAGTGTAATCTCAATCATCCATACGAAAATCAGTGGCCAAGAAAAAGTTTTGACAATTTCAAATTAACTCAATACGAACGAGATAATAGGGTTTCGAACCCTATATAAATACCCTATACATCATCGGCAAAGAAGCATCAAGTTCAAGCAAGCCAAAACTAGCAGATGCAAAAGCAAAAATTAACATACCAATTATAATTCGAACTTGATCGAATTGAAGTAGCCGATAGAAATTCATAGAGAAAGCTACTGGAGATCTCTATCGAAGCTATTAAAGTTAGCGATTTCAATCAACTCCACAAAGCCCTAATTTCGAGCAACCAGACGAACAAAGAAAAGGAATAAAGCCGCCAAATTGCCAGAGCAACGAAGTCGTCATCGAGCAAAGCCCAGACTCAAGAGCACAAAGCCGAAGCCCTAAGTTCGATTTCTCAAATTAATCGAACCAGCAGCCATTAATCGAATAAAAGAGAGATTAGGGCAGGAATGAGAAAAGAGTTTGGGCCGTATAATAAATTAATAAGGAGGCCAGCGTATTTATTTAATAAGGGTTTTTATTTTTAGGGTTTTGTCTAGTTTAGTTTATTTTAGTTTATTTAAATTTGTTTTTTTTAAATTTAAATTCTGTTTTAAAAATTGTAATTTCTAGTCGAGTGACTATGGGACAAACTACGTGGCGTAGTTTGAATTCGCAACTCAATGGCTGAGTTGTGGCAGGGTTTTGAGCGTAGAGTTAGGTTTAGTCAATAGCGGGTGTCGTAAGTTTACGTGTGTAAGCGTCTGACTATCTAATTTCTAGTAGAAACCTTGGGGGCAGCACGTAGGCAGGATTTTGCCGAAGCTGGGTAAATTCTGTGTCGTTCTATTTCTGCATTTATTATTCTGCTATTATTTGTGCTGTTATTATTCTGTTGTGTTGAAATCTGTGTTGAGAATATTAAGCTCCCGCAATAAATTTTAATAATTAATAGTATCACCTTATTCACCCCCCCTCTAGGGTGAAATCGATCCTACACTTTTTTCTTAAAATATTTATTTTCATTTAACGTGCCATTTTAATTACATAATGTACGACATTTATGTAAAATACATAAATTCAAAAGTTACCATTAATCTCCATTAATTTGTACATAATACCATTTATGATCATGCATTATTTCATTAATACATAATTCAAACATGTTGAAAGTGAAAATCGATATCTCGACCTTACCGCGCTTGCACGATCAACTTAAGTCCAACAAGAAATGGTCACTTACTTTTTTCTTTCTTTCAATTTGACAACTATAGTACCGCGTGATATATGTAAGTAAGGTACGATTCGTAGGCTTATTTTTGCCTGTTAACATTCATAACGCGTCCGACGCATTAGAAGCACAGATTGTGCACCATCCCCCAAAGGCCCGTTGGAGTCGTTGGAGATATGTTGGCATCCGACGCGTCTGATGCGTCGAACGCGGATGGTCGTTTACCTCCCAACAACTCCTCCCTTCTCCTCCCCCTTCTATATAATCCATCTTCATCAACTCTACTTCTGCACCTTCAACCAACAAATTAAAAAAAATTATTATTCAATCTGAAAAGCTATTTAGGTACATTTTTACACTTCTGTCTATATTATTTTCATGTCTGAATTATATATTTTTTTTCATAATTTTTTGAATTTTTTTGTGATTTCATATTTTCAGAATGTCAAACCGAAAGAGCCCACATAATTAGACATCCAACGCTACTCAAATTATGTTAAAATGTATCGTAGAAGCATATATTGTCTGCGGTAGTAATAAAAAATGAGCGCACAAAGCTATAGCAGAAAAGTTCAACCGAGCTGTAGAAAACATTCAGTATATTGAACCGATCGACAAAATCAAAATCCGACATAAGTACGACAGTCTTAAAAGAGAATGGGTTAAATGAAAAAGTTTGTGCAAAACTAGTAGTAGTTGGGATAACCATAGGCAAACTGTCACAGACAGTGAGGAATGGTGGAATGATATTGTAAAGGTATTTTATACATGCGTTTTACCTTTTCTAGCGTTCTAATAATTTTTTTGTTTACGTATAGGAATTTAGAACGATTGTTTTGAAATATAGAAAAAGCTCGAATGATAATTTGGAGTTGATGCAACAATTGTTTTATGGAACGAATGCAACTGGACAAACATCGTATACGACTGATGCTAACCGAGAACCACCACAACAAAATACTCCTCCTCCTACACATACCCAGTTTGATAGAACGTCAGCTTTTGATGGGTTTTATAGTCAACTAGATGAAACAGAAGATGGAAAAATTTCAAATTTGAATTCACCAACCAATCACCCATTGCAACAAATTCCACTTGTTGGTTCATCTTCTAGTGCATGTACTAGTTTGGGAAGACGTCGTGGAGAAATCGATAAGAAGCTGTGTGACATCATTGATTAAATGCACGAGAGACATATGAAAAAATCTCGTACGGATTCAGACAGTTCGAAAACAGGTAACAACATAAACAGCGTAGATTCCACGGAAAATTCCATAAACTACGCAAACATTGTTGCTCACCTTCAACGTCTTGGAGAAGGAGGAGAATTTAATTTTAGTGAAGCGATGATAATTGTTATGCAGTCCGATAATAGAGATTTATTCAACGTTTTTAACGACGAGTTAGCAAAAAGTCTGTAGTTGTCAGCGATTATAGAAAAACGGCACGCAAAAAGAGTACCAAACGTATTTGATAAACTAGGGTGGTGCCAACAAATAGGATTTATAAAATTTTGTATGTCTGTTGTGTTTTATATGCATTGTATCTTTGTATTTTTTAAGGTATTTTAATTATTTTGAATGTATTTTAATTTTTTTACTTTTATTTCATTTTATAAACACATATTATACATAATAGAACAAATAATTAATTAACTATAAATCAATTAAATTAAAAATTACATTTTAAATACTTCGTTCAAATACCATGTTTACATCGTCAAACACATTTCTCATTCAGCAAACTTTTCCGTTAAAATGTCCCGATCAAATTCTCCGTTATTGTTCGTCGAGAACGGACCCTAACACATATCCAATTAGTTCGACTGGTTGTGTGAGTCAAAACATGCAATTAATACACCATTTAGTTGGTTATAAACTCGTATAAACCATACAACTAAAAGTCAGAATCAAAGACGATTTTCTATTCAAAAGAAATTCAATGCCTTAAATTCTACTCCTCAGACAAAAATCCCAACAGTCAAAAATCCACTCAAGGGCAGATCTGTCAAATCCCACACGAGGACAGTACTAAACCCCCAAATTAACCAACTCAACTCTACCTGCCTAGAAGAAATTACTAAACCGCCCCTCCACCTACAAATAACAAAAAGGATCGAAGACGAAGACATCACTCGAAAACAAAATCATGCCTTGCAGCGAAAGCAAGGAAAAGGGAAGGTGTGGTCACCACCCTCTCACATTCAGTTAAGCGGTCTCCTTCATCTTCGGATGCGGCCCCGTCACCGCCTGTGCTTTTAAAAAGCTTTCTTTTTTGCTCTCGAAGTTGGGACAGAATGCCTTTAGTGAGATTTGAGGTGCGAAACGAGTACGGACTGGGAAGTCCGGAGCTGTACAAAGCGAAGAATTTTGGCGATCATGATGCGAGGAGAAAAAAGAAAGAGAATGAGTCAAAGGAAATTTTGGATGGAGTTGCTGTGGCTGGACTTGTTGGAATCTTAAGGCAATTGGGAGATCTTGCTCAGTTAGTTATTTTTTCCTTTCTTTATTTCATTTTGTCGAAGTTAGATTAGTTAGGATTCAATAACAATTTTGTTAAGCTCCTTTAGATTTGGTATTTGTTCGTGTAGTATTAGATTTTTGGATATTATTTGTCTAATTTATTTTCTGTTTGTTTACTTACCACGGTGAGAAATTAGAGCATTCATGAGTTTGACCTTTTCTCTTTCATATTTGGAGTTAGCTGATTCTATTTAAACACATAAACTATAAACTTGCTGAATAAGCCCACACAAAACAGAAAAAAAACATTGCTAATTTTTTTCCAAATTATCCTTATCTAGTAAAATATTGTTCGGTAAAAAAAAAATCACTATTCCGACTCCATCAAATAATGCAATCGCCCACCAAATCAATACAAATTCAGGATAAGTTTGCATTACTATAGAGGCAGAAGTGTGAGTGATTAGTTGTTCAACCACGTAGTCGATGAACGTGGATGTGTACTTTACTCCATAGTGGCAGTGCGAGATAACAAAGCTAGCCTTTGCATTGACCCTACATGATTGATGTACAAGCCACAAAACTATTTTCATTTGGAGACTAGAATCATGAAGTAGTGTTTGTTATATGTCGAAGTGGCTGTAAAAGTGTTTTATTGTAAACATATATGTCTTTTTGTTTTTTTGTTTTGAAAATGTAATTTGTGTGTGTATTATCGCAGTCTACCTAGCTGAACTTTAATATGGCCATAACAGTTCCCATAACAGTTCACCTAGGTAGAATGCAATATATATAATGTTCTAATGCTGCCAAATTGAATTAATAATGCAGCTTTAATCTAAACTAGCTCTTGACATGATAAATTTCAGCTAGGTAGACTGCAATAAATAAATCTTTTCTCCTGGCATTTTTGTTTTGTTTTCTTTTTTCTTTTTTTTTGTTGAACACCTTTTAGTAATCTGTTTTTACATTTGCGATATTTACCTAAAACCCAATTGAGGTAAAAAGAAATACATCAGCCATTATATTTGCTTTATAATTAACCCATATTTATGTTAAAATTTGAAATTTAACCTCGATATTTCTAAACAGAAGGACAATTGTTAAAAACCATATCTTCCATAATTTTGAGTTAATAACATCAAGTGTCAAAAAATAAAGTTAAAAATGATGCAATAATCCTTTTATTGTGTGTTTATATCCTCGCGATATCTTTTCTGCAGTATGCTTCCACACTTTCATAGTATTTTTGACCAACTTTGTGTATATAATTCAAAATTTTCAAAACAAGGAATGACCTTGAAGTTTAATGCGCTACTTAAAAAAGTTCATATTAATTGAAACATGTAAATTAGGTTCCCATTTATTTTTCTCGTTATGTTTTATTAACTATTTTTTAAGCCCAAACACACACACACACATATAATTTCGTCAACTTTCAACTTTTTATATAATTTCATCATCTTTGTCATTTACTTCATCAATCATCTATAAAATTTTAAAGAACTCATTTATGTTTTTTTAATGCAGACTGGTTGCGCTTTTGTATATTACATTCTTTAATAAGCAAACTGATGTGTCTTTAAATATATGTTTGTTCGACTAAATTCAGTATTATTATATCTTTTCGTTATGTTTTAATAACCACATATGAAAATATTTAGCCTAACGTATATTTTCTGAAAAGTGCAAACTAGCGTGTGTTTTTCATGTATACCACTTTTTTTTAAAATGCAAAACGATATGCACTTTCGTATATATGTATAATTGTTCATAAATGTAATATTTTAAAAATAACTTCATTTTTTTATCATCATTGAATTTTCAACTATTTAAATCTAATTTAAAACTTTCGAAATGTACAAGTTAACTTGTGTTTTTTTATTTTAAAAAATAGAATCTAATTTATGTATTCATTGGGAAAGTGACCTTTCTTAAAACCACGTAAAAGGCAAGCACTTGATACTCAAACCCCTTTTCAAGTGCATCAAAAATAAAGACTTTATTCAAGCATAACACTCATTTTGATGTCTCATGGATTCAAACTCCTAACATCTAGAACTTATGTCTAGAGAACCATATCACTAACCAATTGAGTTATTGGTCCTTGACGTTTTGTCATACATTTGATCTTGACTTTTGTGATCATAGTTATGAGTTTTTCAGTTTAATCGCTGGCTATTTCTTCACACCTTATTTTTCTCCTCTTATGTATATACCTTGTTTTTCTTCATTTCTCATTATATTTTATACATTAATTTTCTCTACTTATGTACATGCTATATACAACATTCTGTGTAGTTCATTAATTACTATTATTGTTTTGGTATTTTATAAAAGCTACGACAACAAACCATGTATTTTAGACTGAAGACTCATGTTATTAATAAACTACACATTTTGACATTTTAATCATATCTGGATGTTTCTAATAATGTATTCAGTCAATTTTCTCATTCTCAGTCATCTTTTATAATAAATAGTTATAATAAATAGATGTTTTTGGATCATAGGCGTTTTGTTTACTCTCATGCTAAGATGTGAAGGAATAGTTGTAATCAAAAGAGTTAGAGGAAAAAATGTACAATCATGGAAAATGAAATTAAGTTAAACTCACGTGAAGTAAGGGAGAGGTAGAGAAGAAGATAGTAATTGATTGATTTCATTAAATTATACATGAGTTATAAGGAACATGATGTTTTCTACTCTATTATTTCGGTATAAAATATTTGTCTAACATAAGATATGTTTGGGTGTGTAAGGCATGAATTTTTTGTTCTTCGATTTTCTTTCAACTTTCCCATGAACATATCATCATTGGTGTAATCAACACCACCTATTTGAATATGACATATAAAATGGTTAATTTAATTTCCTTTTGCAAAGATGTATGAAATCTAAACAGTTAGGTTTATTAAGAAAAGAGAATGATGAAATTAGCACAATAATTTCCTCAAACCTTTCTTTTTACAAATAACCAAATTAGTGTCTCAAGCCCTGATTTCCAACTCCTTTAATGGTGTCTAACCCTATATATTAGCATGTATAGTTGTCGCCGATTATTAGTAGCCATTAGATATATTTACAAATACCCCTCGATCGAATCATTACAATTAAATGAAAATATATTCAAAGCTATTATTTTATAACAAATATAATATCTTTTTAAGATAAATAACAATTTATTATGCAAGTCTAAGAAATAGTATTCTTATAGCAAAATCGAACACACCACCTCGATACGAATATAACTGATGGCACCACTTTAACACCATTTTTTTTTCATCTTCTGCCAAATCAAATCATCTACATATGCCAGTATGTTATAAGAACATGTTTCCAACTCATTTATATATGCTTGAGATACCACAAAGGTTTTCATATAGAGTTTTGTGGATCTACTTTGCTCATGTCACACATTCATCTTGATCCAAGTAAAATAGCTTTACCATCTTGAGTTGTATAAGTTCATATGGAGTTGTAGAAGTTCATATGTCCTTACATTATTTATCTTTGCGGCAATGGTCTTTCCTACTGTTACGTATATATTATCTTATTGTTTTATGGATTGAATTTCCATGTTTTCTCTCCATGCTCTAGCAACTCCATACTGAGTCAAAAAGTTATATCTCTAATGATCCAATTGTCCAGCTGATATGTTTCAGTTTTACAGTATTTGGAACACATCTAACTCCATTAACGTTCTTTTTTCCTATCAAACAACTATTACATCTTTCTCTTAAGCATCAACTGATTTCACATTCTCTATGTGCTCTTTGTAATCTATGAATGCTTCCTTGTAACTACGTACATGAACGCTTGCACTAAAATCATGCACTCGTTCTTTATCTTTAATTTAACGTACCAAAGCGTGGATACATCATCTTCGATGTGAACATTCATCTCTTTTTTGGTATCTTCACTGCACTCATTTCTCTTTCTCTAACTTCTTCAATAGTTGTCGGTCTTTTTTGAGCTTGTTGCAAAAATTTTGTACATCATCTGGTTTTTGATAGTGGTAGTACGTGATCCCATCTTTCACGTCTTTCTTATTAGTTGACCGTTTTCTCTCTTCTGGGCTTTCTTTTGAGGGTGATCGTATTGTTGCAGCGTAACTCATCCAAACTATTGTGATTTTCCTCATCATCACCGAGAAATATCCTTTTCATCCCTTCGTTCTGTAGGCTGTTAACTAATGAACTCATGTAACCAAAGTCTTTGTTCCATTTGTAATTGACGGTCGCTAATTGATTCATAATGGCTTGGAATTCATTGAGATGTCACAGTTAATCCACATTCCTTCGTTTTCAGATGTGTTAATTTCCACATTGGTAATGTCTTTCTGTCAAATTTTCGATGTAAATATCTTTCAATTTTTTTCATACAGTAGAAGTCGATGTTTTATTCCAAAAAGTATAATTAGTTCCAGCTACTTTTTTATTCATTTTCATCCATTATTTCTTGGCTAGATGATTTGTTTCTTTCTCTCTTTCGCCAGTGGTGAAGATCTTTGCTATATAAGTAATCTCTTGGGTTTGATATCTCTAAATTTCTTATGTTCAATTTATTGACAGTTGTCTTTTCCATCTTTGATTTTCGTCAACTAAAATTGTGCAAGTGGCTCTGTTACCAATTGCAATTTTTTTTAAGAAAATTCACATTATTAGATCGAGAAGAAAAACCAGAGCAAACAATGAATTAACAATTCTTTTATTTAACTTTCCCTTTTATCACCTTTTATCAAATTCATTAAAAATTATTTACAAATAGTCATAATACACTCTCAGACTCTATAATTTTCAGTTCTTTAAACTGTAGCTAATTCTATATATCATTATGTATAGTTGGCACAAGTTATTAATACCTTTTAATACATACGTGCGTACATACATGCATATATGTATGTGTATGTATGTAACAAATTATTTCCTAACATAATTTTTTTGGAAGGTATCAGGCTAAGGGAGCCCGGCCCATTAATTAACCAAAGAACTATACAAAAATTATAGGCCAAGACAGTAAGGCCCTGAAAATAAGTACATGGAAGCATTATGCCTGTAGCAAAACTGTTGGAAATGTTTTCAAATATGTGAATTATTAAAAAATTGACTAAGTGAATGGATGGCTCCTATATGTGAATAGTCCCACATTGTAGGACTATATGAAAGAATCAAGTATTTATACTTGATTCTTTGAAGCTAAGTTGGGCCCTTTGGGCACCCAATGATGCTCTTTTGTGAGGAGGGAGACCATGCTTGACCACCACACACGCGCGCGACCAACCGACTCGACCCGGGCCGGACCGGGCTCGGGCTCGGAGTGGTGTAACACTTATATTTTTGGTGCAAATTTCTTTAACCGTTTTGACCGGGCTGAAACGGTCAAATCAGACCGTATTAGAGAACGTTATGCAACGTTCATTATTTTGACCCGTTATTTTTTCAGATCCGTTTTTCAAGACCATGTCCTCCAGCCAGTAACAAAAAGAACTACAGTTTTGATCTTCGAATCATCGTCTTAAAAAAAATCAGAGCAAATAAATTATTGAGTGCAAAATAGAATCGGTTCGTACGTGCAAACGAAACCGATACCGCTAAAATATTGAGAGGCTGTTTTATCCCAGAGGCGGCGGCGATTTGATCCGAACTGCTTTGCACAACATAGCAGATCGCCGAAACGTCTTCAAGAGAGTGACGTAGTCCACGACTCAGCCAAGCCATTGTTTCCAACAATTTGAAGACGACGCCGACAACAATGACTTCCGCTGCAGATCTAGATGCCGCTGCTCCCTCTTCCCTCTTCCACGTCCCGATGGTCACTGCCGCGCCTTTCAGATTCGAAGGCCTCCACTTCAAACGCTGGAGACAGAAGATGGAGTTTTTTCTGACCATGAGAAAGGTGGTGGCCGCCCTGACAACTGACAAACCGCAGCTACCGGACAGGCCAGATGAAGCTGACACAGACGGCATGCGAGCCTGGATAGAAAAATCAACACAACTGCAGAACTGGACAGAGCAAGACTACCTGTGCAGGAACTTCATACTCAACGGCCTCAGTGATGACCTCTACGACTACTACAACTCAGACAAAACAGCCAAAGAAATCTGGGAAGCGCTGCAAAAGAAGTATGATACGGAAGAGGCTGGAGCGAAGAAATATGCAGTCAGCCGCTACCTGAAATACCAGATGACAGATGACAGGTCAGTAGAGATGCAGTCTCATGAGCTTCAGAAAATTGCTCATGAGATCATCTCCAAAGGTATGAGTTTGGATGAACAGTTTCAAGTTGTTATTATTGATAAACTGCCCCCGGGTTGGAAAGATTTTAAGAATGTGCTTAGGCACAAGACTAAGGAATTCTCCTTAGAGAGCTTGATAACTCGCCTTCGTATTGAGGAGGAGGCTCGTAAGCAGGACCAGAAAGAGGAAGTGCTTGTTGTCACCAACAACACTAAAAGGTCCAAGCCCGCGGTTCTGAAACCGAATCCGAAAAACTTTAAGAATCAGAACCGCAACCGCAACAAACAGAATTGGAACCCGCAAGGGAACCAAAAGGGACAGCAAAAACCGACCCAAAAGAATGACTCTGGACAGTTGTTTCTGTGTTACAACTGTGGAAAACCAGGTCATATGGCACACAAGTGTAGGAACAGACCAGGCCCTGCACCGCAGGCTAACCTGACTGAGGAGCCTCTTACGGCTATGATTTCTGAGATTCATCTAGTTGGTGGATCAGAGGGTTGGTGGGTAGGCACTGGTGTATCTCACCATGTCTGCTACGATCGTGCTATGTTCAGTACATACACGGTTGCTGATGATAAGAAAGTGTTGTTGGGAGATTCTCACACCACTACAGTTGCTGGCATTGGAAATGTGGAATTAAATTTTACCTCTGGAAAGACAGTTCTTCTGAAAGATGTTATGCATACCCCAGAGATGAGAAAGAATCTGGTTTCTGGTTTTCTTCTTAATAAGGCTGGTTTTACTCAAGTTAAAGGGGCTGATTTGTACACTTTGACTTATAAGGGGATGTTTGTAGGGAAGGGTTATGCTTGTGAGGGTATGTTTAAACTGAATGTTGAATCTAATAAAGTAACAAGTTCTGCTTATATGTTATGTGATTTTAATATTTGGCACTCTAGATTATGTCATGTAAATAAACGTATTATTCATAACATGAGCACCTTAGATTTAATTCCTAAAATGTCACAAATTGACTTTGATAAGTGTGAATTCTGTAGTCAAGCAAAAATCACTAAGAAACCTCATAAATCAGTTGATAGAAACTCTGAACCCTTAGATTTAATTCATTCTGACATATGTGAGCTTGATGGCACTTTGACTAGACATGGACACCGTTACTTTATCACTTTCATTGATGATGGCTCTGATTTCACTTATGTATATCTTATGAAAAATAAAAGTGATGCTTTTGAGATGTTTAAATTATTTAAAACTGAAATCGAGAATCAATCTAATAAGAAAATTAAAAGACTTCGTAGTGATAGAGGAACAGAATATGAGTCTAGTCTATTTCTTGATTTTTATAAATTGAATGGTATAATTCATGAGAGAACTGCACCTTATTCACCTGAAATGAACGGTAAAGCTGAAAGGAAGAATAGGACCTTTACCGAATTAGTTGTAGCTATTTTATTAAATTCGGGTGCAGCAAAACATTGGTGGGGGGATATTTTATTGACTGTATGCTATGTATTGAATAGAATCCCTAAATCAAAAAGTAAGATTTCACCTTTTTAAATTTTAAGAAATTATAAACCAAATGTATCTTACTTTAGAACTTGGGATGTTTGACATATGTTCGTATACCTGACCCTAAGAGAATAAAATTAGCAAGTAGAGCATATGAATGTGTATTTATTGGTTATGCTGTTAACAACAAAGCATATAGATTTTATAATCTGAATACACATAATATAGTAGAATCTAATGATGCTGATTTTTATGAAACTAAGTTTCCTTTTAAATTAAGGAATAGTGGGGGCACGTCAAATAACACCGTGCCTATTGGAACAGAACTTAATGAATCTTTTGAAATTGAACCTAGAAGAAGTAAAAGAGCAAGAGTTGATAAAGACTTTGGCTCGGATTTTTGCACTTTTACTATAGAGGAGGATCCCACAAACCTCCAAGAAGCCTTATCTTCATTAGATGCCGATTTTTGGCAAGAGGCTATAAATGATGAGATGGATTCCTTGGAATCCAATAAGACTTGGCATTTAGTAGATTTACCACCTGGTTGTAAGTCTATAGGCTGTAAATGGGTACTTAAAAAGAAACTAAAACCTGATGGCACAGTTGATAAATATAAAGCCCGTTTGGTAGCTAAAGGTTTTAAGCAAAGAGAAAATGTAGATTTTTTTGATACTTTTTCACCCGTAACTAGAATCACATCCATTCGAGTATTAATTTCATTAGCATCTATTCATAATTTAATTATACACCAAATGGATGTTAAAACTGCTTTTTTAAATGGTGAATTAAAAGAGGAAATTTATATGGACCAACCGGAAGGTTTTGTAATTCATGGTCAAGAACAAGGTTGTCAGTTTGGGATTTAAATCGTAAATCGTAAAGATAGAAAATTAAATCGAATCGGGATTTAAATCGTAAATCGTAGATCTGAATTTTTTTATTTTAAGCATGTATATGTTAGTTAAAAATTCTTATCTATCTATTTTTTACAACCAGTACTGTTATTAAAGCATTTCTGCAACTTCACAAGAATAATAATTCATGACACATGACTACTAGCTGTAACACATTTTTGACTTTCAGGTTTGAAAACTGTGCATATTAAATTTTTAATAAAGTCAGTGAGCAATAACAGTAAACAATGAGCTGTATATCAATGAAAAATTGTTATTTCTCTGTAAACTCAGAAGTTAACAGTCAAAACTAAAAGAAAAATTCATCGTTTCTCGTACAGCAGTATACATTATACACTTTTTTCATACAACAGTAAACTCAGCAGTAAACTCACAAGCTAACAGCAACTCAATTTCTTCCTTAACATTTCAAACCGCACTTCAACTCAGTCATAACAGGAGAGAAAAAAGATAATAGAATTCTTACCTTCAGTTGATTCCTAACGTTCCCAGACTGCCTCTCTTCTGTATGCTGCTCGGTGTAACTTCAGAGCCTTTTTCCTTCACCTTGATTTCTTCACAGCCTCTTCCGAGTAAGTTTTTTTTTGTTTCAGCTTTTCGATTTTGTTTTTTTACTTTGATACTTCACTTCTTCTTCGATGTCGCTGTTTAAATAAGAGATAACACAGCCACGACTGTTGGTTTTGAACGATAAAGTTTCCATCTCTTCGATTCAGATTCTGTCGTTCTGGAGCGACTTCTATTCTGTCGTTCTGGAAGCGACTTTTAGGGTTTCGATTTTAGAAGTAGACGCGATAAATCTGTGATTCAACGATTTAGAACGTGCGATTCGATTGAGGAAAGATCGTGCGATTTCGGCGTTTGGCGATCTTTTCGTCGATTCAGATCGGAAGAAGTGCGATTCGATCTGAATCGCGATCTGAATCGTACGATTTAACGATTTTTGATAACACTGGTCAAGAACATAAAGTTTGCAAATTAGATAAATCATTATATGGTTTAAAACAAGCACCTAAGCAATGAGATGAAAAATTTGATAACTTAATAATCTCAAATGGTTTCAAAGTTAATGAAAGTGACAAATGCATTTATTATAAATCTGAAAATGACATTTGCACTATAATATGTTTGTATGTAGATGATCTACTTATTTTTGGATCAAACATTCATGCCATAAACTCTGTTAAATTTTTGTTAAGTGCCAATTTTGATATGAAAGATCTAGGTGAAGCAAGTGTAATCCTTGGTGTTAAGATTACTAGGTCTGATAAGGGACTTTCTTTAGATCAATCTCATTATATTGAGAAGATCTTAAAGAAATACAATTACTTTGACTGTAAACCTGCATGTACACCATATGATCCTAGTGTAAAGCTATTCAAGAACACTGATGAAGGTGTAAGACAGTCTGATTATGCGAGCATCATTGACAGCCTTAGGTATGCCACTGATTGTACTAGACTCGACATTGCCTATGTCGTGGGATTATTATGCAGGTTTACTAGTAGATCTGGTATAGAGCATTGGCATGCTATTGAGAGGGTCATGAGATACCTAAAACGAACCATGAATCTAGGGTTACATTATGAAAAGTTTCCAGCTGTCCTTGAAGGTTACACCGACGCAGACTGGAATACTTTATCTGATGATTCAAAAGCAACCAGTGACTATATATTTAGCATTGCTGGAGGAGCTATTTCTTGGAAATCCAAGAAACAGACTATTTTGGCTCAGTCTATTATGAAGTCTGAGATGATAGCACTAGCTACAGCTAGTGAAGAAGCAGAGTATTTAAGAAATCTGCTAGCTGAGATTCCCTTATGGGAAAAACCGATACCAGCTGTGTTGATCCATTGCGATAGTACCGCGGCTATTGCAAAAGTTCAGAACCGTTATTACAATGGTAAGAGACGACAGATACGTCGTAAGCACAGCACTGTTAGAGAGCTACTCTCTTCAGGAGCTGTTAGAGTGGATCACATACGCAGTGAGGAGAATTTGACAGATCCTTTGACGAAAGGACTGGCCAGAGAGAAAGTCTTTACAACTTCTAGAAAAATGGGACTATTGCCCTTAGATTGTTGAGTCACGCACAATGGTAACCCGACCTAATGACTGGAGATCCCAAGAACTAGGTTCAATGGATAAGAACAAGTTGTGTAGTGATATGAGTTGAATATGCTATTTTTCATATATATAGAAGCATATATTCCTGAAGTGATTAGAGGTTGAGTTAATAGAAACTCTTAATGAGATCTATACTCCATTTGGAGTGGAGTACCTACCTTCAGGAGTACTCTTGATAGACTCACCTGTGTGAATGTGGAAATTTGGCCGTTTCCTATGGAGTTTTGGGCAAAACTCCTAGAGCATTCACTAAACTGGGATGGACGTGCATGACCATAAATGCACGGGCTTACTTGATTGCACTCTAGAAAGATTGTGTGTGGTCTGATGTCAGGAATAGAGTTCAAGACTACGTGTCACTCTAGTAAAAACTGAATCCTATCCACTATGCAAAGGTTCAAGTCGAAAGACACCTTCGTTTATGCACAGTCTTATGTTTTTTCAGAAATTGCTTGAAAATTGTTTTAAAAATTCAAGTGGGGGATTGTTGGAAATGTTTTCAAATATGTGAATTATTAAAAAATTGACTAAGTGAATGGATGGCTCCTATATGTGAACAGTCTCACATTGTAGGACTATATGAAAGAATCAAGTATTTATACTTGATTCTTTGAAGCTAAGTTGGGCCCTTTGGCATCCAATGATGCTCTTTTGTGAGGAGGGAGACCATGCTTGACCACCGCACGCGCGCGCGCGCAACCGACTCGACCCGATCCGGGCCGGGCCGGGCTTGGGTTCGGCCTTGTAGTGGTGTAACACTTATATTTTTGGTGCAAATTTCTTTAACCGTTTTGATCGGGCTGAAACGGTCAAATCAGACCGTATTAGAGAACGTTATGCAACGTTCATTATTTTGACCCGTTATTTTCTCATTTTCGTTTTTCAAGACCACGTCCCCCAGCCAGTGACGTTCTTTTGCTATTCCGTCTTCTTAACCGATAAGAAGACGAAACAGAAAGAACTACAGTTTTGATCTTCGAATCATCGTCTTAAAAAAATCAGAGCAAATAAATTATTGAGTGCAAAATAGAATCGGTTCGTACGTGCAAACGAAACTGATACCGCTAAAATATTGAGAGACTGTTTTATCCCAGAGGCGGCGGCGATTTGATCCGAACTGCTTTGCACAACATAGCAGATCGCCGAAACGTCTTCAAGAGAGTGATGTAGTCCACGACTCAGCCAAGCCATTGTTTCCAACAACAAAAACAGGCCCAGCATAAAATTAAAATTAAGTATCCAACACCAGTTCTTGCAAGAGAATGAAATCTTTTCCACATTCTAACTAGGTCTCTGCTCACTTGACAATGAAGGGTTTTAAGAATGCTCAGTTTAGAACCAATGCAATTTGTAAATATCCTACTGTTCCTTTCTGTCCACATAGAGGCTAGAAATCTCTTGAGAAGAATGAGAGTAGTATGAGCTCTTGGAGTTTTCCGTCTGGTTAACAAGAATAGCCTGTGCCATTCATCATAACTTGTAGTTGCCGGTGGGGGGAGATTGCCAAGGCTCGGGGGAGAGGCCCACATCTTCTTGCTGAATGGACAATCGAAGAAAAGATGTGTATTTGTTTCTGCCTCAGAATTACATAGAGTGCAAGCAGGAGATTGAATAAGGTCATAGCGGTGGAGTTTGTCCCTAGTAGGAATTGCATTAGCCATTATTTTCCATAGAAACAGGTTGTTCTTCATAGGTCTATCATGATTCCAAATCCTATTTGCCCATGGGAATGGCTGGCCAGTGTCAATGAGAAGCTTGTATACACCAGAAGTACTATGGGTTTTGTTGCCAGTAGACCACAAGACAGGATCCATTGTAGTGTCAAAGTGCGTTATAGAGATAGAGCTCCAGACATTTCTGACAGCTAGAGAGCAGCAGTATGGAAGGGACAGATGACCATCTGAGATATAATCACTAGCTAGGGCATTAGAGGGAATCCCCATCATATATTGAAGGTTATGGTCAATAACTTCCTTGAGGATATGGCCAGGCAATGCCCATGGGTCATCCCAGAATTTGATTGTGGGAATTTTCAGAGGGTTGCATCGTATCAGAGGGAGGAAAGTTGGCCTAAGCTTGAGGATATTGCGCCAGCTCCAACTGACAGTGGAAGGAATTACCATTTGCCAAAAGCTCTTTTTCCCTTGACAAGGTTTTGGTGAATCCATGTAGACCGGAGATTGGAATCATGGGATAGAATCAGATGAATATATTTGGATACTGAGGCTTGATTCCATTTTTTAATGTTTAATATGCAAAGACCACCACTGTGCTTGGGAATGTGAATTTTGCTGAAAGCAATTGGGGTCATTTTGCTGGTAAAGGGAGAGCCATGCCAAAGAAAGTTGTTAAGAGCCTTGTTAATCATTGAAATAAGCTTGGTTGGAAGGATGAAATGCCTGGTCCAATAAGAGCTCATCGCCAAAGCTATTGACTGAATCACTGTAAGTCTACCAGCTTGAGATAGAGTAGAGTTAGGCCAATTCGAAAGCTTCATTGTGATTTTCTCAAATAAAGGAACGAAGGAAGATGTTGATATTCTCTTAGTTAATAGAGGAAGGCCTAAGTAATGAGCTTTTATAGGCATCTCTTGTAGTGATGATAGGTTAATAATTGCCTTCTTTTCAGACCTTGGAACACCAGCAATTAAAATTTGAGATTTGCTTTAGTTTATGGACAAACCTGTTAGTGCTTATATTCATCTAAGGTTTGGAGAATGCAGGCGATATTGGAGGCGGTTGGTTTAGTGAAACAAACTAAATCATCGGCAAATAGGAGTGCGATGATAATTGGGTCCTTGCATCTAGGATAGCATGGTATTTAAAACTTCCATAACTATAGCAAACAAAATAGATGACATATAGGGTAACCTTGTCGAATACCTTGGAAGCCTCTAAAATAACCATAAGAGCAACCATTCCTGATGATAGAATAAGAGGGAGTAGAGATGCAAGTATATATCCAAGCTATGATAGGAAGTGGGAAGTTCATTCTTGAAAGGATCGTTGCAATTGCATCCAATAAAGAGAGTCAAATGCCTTTTGAATATCAAGCTTTAACATGCATCTTGGCGATATATTGTCTCTACTATAACCAACCAGGAGTCATGAGTAAGGAGAAGGTTATCTGAGATCGAACGGCCAGTTATGAATGCTGCTTGGTTTGGAGATATGACGATATTCATAACTTATTGAAGTCTAGAGGTTATTATTTTCAAGATACATTTATATATAGTGTTGGCACAAGCAATTGGCCTGAAATGAGTAACATGTTCAAGATTTTCAATCTTTGGAACTAAAGAAATATTGGTTGCATTGAGACCAGGAGGAAGTTTATTTGATTTAAAAAAGTAAAGAATAGCCTCAGAAGTGTCTTCAGCTACAACATCCCATGAGTTGGTAAAGAAAAAAGCATTAAATCCATCTGGACCACCTGCAGTGTTCGAGTTGATAGAGAAAATGGCAGTTCTAATTTCATTCATGGTTACCTGTGCAATCAGATTTGCCGCTTGGCAATCGGAAATAGTTGGGAGAGGGAGAGTGTAGAGGTAAGTAAGCACAGTGTTGTGAGGTGTAGGATTAACAGGGATGGATTGAAAGTATTCAATAAAGGCTTTGTTTATGGATTCATTTGAAGTATGAAGAGTGCCCCATTTGTCCTTGATAGAGTGTATCATTTTTTAAGTTTGGTGTAGAGGTAACTAAACCCTGTTTGTCCAATTTTTAAATTTGTAGTCATGAACGCCTCTGATTTTTTAGTCACTCATTGTTAGTACTTGAAAGTTGTAACCTGCTAGTAACCTTGACTCCATATCTACACACTTAATGTCCTGTTTATGTGAATTCTTTCCAGAAAATGCTTGATACATGTGCCCAAGGCTATACATGTATCCTAGTTGAGGGATCCTTCACTTTCTTTCAAGTTTGAAAATTACCGTAGGAGTCTATCAGAAAACTCTCCTTAACGAAAATTAGCCATTTAATACTATTTATTCATTTATTAAACAGTTTTTGTTTACTATATTGATAGTTAATCTTCTTAGTATGCCACAATTCTTTTCCGGTGAAGTCGTCATTACGAACTTGAGATCACTGTAGAAATGCAACTATCATATGATCCAGATCATGGTATTTTTCAATATATTGAAGCTAGCCTGATTAAGCTGTGCTATTATTGTTGCTTTAATGTAGTAATTCAATAAATCATCAGCTGAACTGACAGCTTATGATTTATCTATATCCAGGTTGTTAGTTGTTATAACTTTGTCCCAATTGTAGGTTAGCTTCTGATATTTTTCATGATCTGCATGAGCAAGTGATGGTTACTTCTGCAAGAGGACAGAAATTATCAAACCGCATTCGAAATTTAGAAGTAGAAGTCCCACTGGTTGAGAATGCAGTTAAGGGTCAAAGGAGTCACATTCATTATGCTTATGCAGCAGGTATCACTAGTTCATGTCAACTATTCAAGTTAATGATGCAATTTACTTAATTCAATTGTAAAACCTGCCGAGTCATCTGTTTTGAAGTACTTTTTTTGGCGTTCATTGCATAATACTTGCTTGTTTGAAAGTGCAAAACTGCAAGATGCCCTACTACTTATTTATTAGCTCTTGCACATATCTCTGTATTTACAGGTTGTGAGTACCATGCTAATCTTCAGTTTGAGCAGAGTCACTTACTTTCCACTGATTTGCCGCAATATATGATGGATTCCTATGAAGAAAGTAGGGACCCTCCACGATTATACCTTCTTGACAAGTAAGGTCTAAAATTCCATATCCACTGTCAATTAAATATTATACATGCCATTTTACAAAATTTGGTTTTCCAGGTTTGATACCAGTGGTAGTGGAGCCTGTCTAAAAAGATATTCAGATCCATCTTATTTTAGAACAGTATGGTCTGCATCCGAGCTAGAGAAGGCCGTAAAGGTTCAAAGTGAAAGGAAGGGACACAAAATCAAGGTTAAGCTTCAGTTCGGGTCATGCATTTTTGGTGCATTATTTAATCTATCTTGACTAGTAAATATTTATTACCAGTCACTCTATAATTTGGTAAAAAATATGGTTAATGAATAGAATTATTATGATGTGTGTGTGTGTGTATTGCAGTCGCAATTAGACATGCAATGGCTTATAGTGGAGTTGTGCTGCCTCCATATGTACACACATTTAGGTATCTGTCAAATATAGCTGCAGAACTTTTAATATGACAATGTTCCATATTTTGATTCCTTTACGTTTGAATTGAAAAGATTTTTTGTTGCTCTATTTCCCAAACATGCTGTGATAGTATTTACTCAGCTTGCATCCTACACTCGATATAAAGGCTTTTGCATATATGTTAGCAACAGAATTTGAAGACTTTCTTACTATTCCTGTCAGCACTCTTTTCACGGGAAATGAAGAAATATGTACTAAAATATCATAATTCTGAACTCATAAACTGTTAATTATACATGAGTCTAAAATCTATATGTTACATCATCTTTAACAGAGGAAGGGATCAGAACTAAATCAAGAAAGTCGACTAGGTTCATCATTATCCCAGCACTTTAGCAGGTTTCCTTCCAAACTATGTATCATTTATTAAGCCATACAGAATGTGTTAGTCAAATATATTATTTATAACTTAAAAAGGCAATCAACTTATCTGCAACTATTTTTACAGTGCTCGATTTGCATATTCAAATGCTGATGAACATCATTTTTCAACTGATACTTCGCCTTTATCCACTTCACGACGTAAACCTGATCTTGAAAGCAGACCATCGTCGTTTGATTCGAGAAGGTTGAGATTTGTTGAACCAATAATCATAGATTCAAACTCATCAGGATTGCCAGATGAATCAGAGATAAATAGTCCATGTATTTCAAAGTCACATATAACTCTAGGCAGCACCTTTGCTTCAGATATGCATGATAAGGCCAATGCAATTAGAACGTGCCCTAGTCCTCCTCCTGTCAGATGGGATGAAAAATCAGAAGTATTGAAGCCTATTAGTCCCGTATCATGTGATGACATACTTATGGATGATACTCAATTTAAACCTACTCAAATAAGCTCTGATGATTCAGACATCGAATCAGATATTTCTGAAATGGAAATTCCAGACAATGAGATCACTAGTGAAACTGAAAACTATCTGGATGCTTCAACCATACTTGAATCCGAGACAGAGACCGATTCTGAATATCAAACTAAGCGTGAGTTTAAATCTGCTGAGCAGACATCAAAAAACATGGGTTGTTTAGTGGGATCCGAGGATCCTTTGATGCCACCACAGTCATATACATCAGCTATTCAAGTTCCAAAAGAATTCACTGTTAATCAAAATACCAAATACGATAATGTCCCTAATGACACTGTTTGCGATTCCCATGGGAGATCTGAAATGTCTAATGCTGATATTGTTAAAAGGCATCAGTGTCTTGTAAAAGAAAATAAATGCAAAGAAAACTCATACCAGTTAGTTATGCCTGAAGAAGGTTCGGAACCTGCGTTGCCTCCTTGCTTGACAAGATCTGACCAACATCCAAATTATTGCATTAGCAGTCAGATTAAAAATGAAAACTCTTTTGAATTCGAAGCTGTAGATAATAAACCTACCATCGCTGGTACTTGCAGTAAGCCTATCAATCAAATTTCCTATAGCAATTCTGTTAAAGTTGAAGCTGCAATCAATCAACCTCCTGAGTCAAATATTTCCAATTCAACCATCATATTTGAATCTAGTGCAAATGATTCCAACTCTACGGCTTCACCACCATTTTATACATCTAATATTCCTACTCCCAAGTTATGGACCAATGGCATCTTACTAGGACTTGCACCATCTAAACCTCCTGTTTTTAGTGCTACGAATGAATCAAATGAAGTTTCTGCATCTAACACGTGTAGCGAAAATTCTAATAAAACTATATCGTGGAATACAAGCCATGCTGAAAACACAAATGCTGGTAAAAGCAATAATGTGGAGCAAAATATCCCTCAGAACGGATTTACTACGAACCTTGCTAAATCAATGACCAGTGAATCTAGTCAGAGTACTGATGATATCAAATCGAGTTTGGCTTCTCTTGCTCAAAGAATACTTGCAAACGGTCTTCAAAGGAAACAGTCAATTGCCCAATCTCCATCTGAAGACGTGGTTCGTGATTTTAACAGGCCACTGGATAATATAGCAGAATCTGATGCATGTTTTCCAGATGAAAATGTATCATCTGATACAACAATGCAATCAAACTCACAATTTTCTGGAAATTCTTCTCCCCCATTGGAACATATGAAAATCTCTTTCCATCCTATGAATGGTTCAGAAGCTTCAAATCT
Source organism: Allium fistulosum (assembly GCA_030737815.1). Classification (NCBI taxonomy): domain Eukaryota; kingdom Viridiplantae; phylum Streptophyta; class Magnoliopsida; order Asparagales; family Amaryllidaceae; genus Allium; species Allium fistulosum. The sequence goes on along the minus strand of CM060906.1, from coordinate 95,798,651 downwards.
GAAACTGGAATATGCAACAGAAGATCTAACGTTTCCTTCATTTCAGTTGCTCCCAAAGTCCAACAATCATTTACCAGATAATGGTTCCGAGACTGATGATGATGACGATGATACTTTTTGTCGATCTGGTCATTATACTTCAGAAGATCATGAATCAAACTCTGAGATGTGGGAGCAGGATGATATGACAGTATATAGTAACCGTGACGCTTACAATGATTTGGACAGAACCTCATTATCAAGTTCATCTGTTTCTAGTTTTAAAGGGTTCTTTCAAGGTGGTCGCAGAAAAACCGCATATGAATGGGGACATTTGGAAGTTGAGGATAGCATGCAATATCCTCAGAACGACAATTCTCTAAATATACCTGGTCTAGATTCATTTGTGCTTATCAGTAGGTCCCAGAACGATCTTCCGCCACCTCCGCCTCTTCCTCCAATGCAGTGGAGAACATCGAAAGGTTCTTCAGATAAAAAAGCAGAAAAGGATTTTAGTGTTGCGGAGATTGTTGAGCACTTCAATGACATTTTTAATGACATGCATGAACAATATGAGCAAAATATACCAACATCACCTCCACGGACGATGGTATGTCGAAAATATATTTTGGCCAATTCTATTCTAGACCAGAAAATACTTGTCATACTCTGTTGTTTTTTAAAATAAATACTGCACAAAATTGTCCTTTCTTTTTAGTATAAATATTTTTTTCTGTTCCATTTAAAGTCCTAATTAAAACTTTAAAGAGTAACTCTAAAACATATTTCATCATGGAATTCCAAGATCAGCACAATGAGTTTTGTTTTTGTTTATAATCAGAACATGTTAAAGTGCACTTTTAACTTATTATTTTCATGAAATTTTTAGAAGTTAATGTAAAATGGTTATGGGGTTAAATCTTTATTAACAACAGCTCTAGAGCACTCATACTCGCCTAGTTACTGATGCAATGCTCATTGAACCAACTGCTACATTGTTGACATTGTAATAGCACTGTAAAAATAATTATTCAAGTTCATGTGTATGTTGCACCTGCATGTTACCAGTATAATTAGTTAAAGTTGCAAAATCTACCTGGTGATAAACTACATTTTTGAGTTCTAAAAATAAAATCTTTTGCTGCAGTGGCAGGATTGCATTTGAGTTAGTATTGGAAAAGAATATATTTGTACATAAGAATATGTGTACATTAGACAATATTTGTAGCTTTGAGTTCATGGACATTTACTACAATTACATAATTCAGTCATAAATTTAATGATGTGTTTTTTGTAGCATAATGTACGAATGTTGGATGAACATGGGGAAACAAACGGTAATGATGTTAGCAGCAAGCAATTGGAATTAGAAGAAGAGTTATCTCATAAATTTAATAACCAGGTATGACTTAGAAAAACCAATGAAAATAATATATCTTTTATATGCTGACATTGGCCAACTTGTAATTCACATAATAGTTTTAAAAACTTCACAAGTTTTTCCCCTCCTTTTTCTTTTTTTAAAAAGTAGCGATATAAACTTTCTACCATCATGGTGATTAATGAGTCAAACCTGCGGGCAACGCAGATATTATACAAAAACAAGACACCATTGTCAAATAGGTCAAATCGAGTGAGTTTATCTCCTGAAATATGCAGGGATTAATGTTTTTGTAGGATAAACTTTCGTGTACATTTGCCAGTGTGACGTTCCTAGAATATCAACTATCAAGCTCATAGTTGTGAACGATGTGCCATGGAATACCATGATAGGGCTTGATAAAAACACATTCCATTCTTATGACGTGATACGTATGAGAAGGCATATCAAATGACATACATGACACATGGTGCATTAAGTACATGACACATGGTGCATTAAGGAGAATTTCATTTTTGACTAATATTTTAGAGAAGTTATAATTTTTTAAGTTCGACTATTTTTCTTCAGAATTTTGCATTTTTGGTCTTTTTCCATGGTTGGGGAAAACATAAAATTAGTACTAATTATATAATTGTGTTTTCAAATTGAGTTTCATTTTTCTTTGCATATCGTAACAGACTAGAAAACTATTACCAAATTCTCTATAGGAAGACTAATGAGTGTAGTAACTAATTTAAAAAGCTGAATTACTTTATGCAATATTCTTAAAGCTAGTTCATGAACTTTATTGTTTTATCATGTAATATATTGTCATTTCTTAAGATTTTTATTATTATTTCATATACTGGAAATGTCTTAATTGAACTAACTATAGTTTCGTTATGAACTAATTAACATTTTTGTTTACAAAAGGTTGTTCATGTGAGATATGATATGTACATACCGTGAGTTTGAATATTATTTACAGTTGTTTCTATGATGACTTGATATTTTTTCTTTTAAATACATTTATATCAGGATACAGTGTCATATGATTTGAATTATAGTCTTCTATATTTACATAAATATATTGAAGGGAACTTCTTTTGTGAGACCACCTCTTTAAGTTTCAAAATACACGACACCCCTCCTAAAGGACAAGTTTTAAAGAACACTTATGTTTTTAGTTTCAATCAAAATGCAAATTTTTGCACTTTCAGAAAGTGCAAATGTTTGCGGTTTAAACTACAAATATTTACCGTTTAAAGTTCAAATATTTGCACTTTTATTGCAAATATTCGCATTTTAAACAGCAAATATTTGCACTTTAAGTTTAAAAACCTACTAATATTTGCAGAAAAAACCGTAAACATTTGCAGAAAAAATTACAAATATTTGCAAAAACAAAAATGTATGCGCTTTTTCAAAAAAAAAAATCAAAAAAATAAATAAATTTGGTCATAGAAACATGTGACTAAGGTTCAGATTTAATTTTCGAAAAAAAAAATTTGTTTGCCAAAATAAAAATAGGGGTTTAATTTAAAACATGTTTTTGATGAGAGTTTTTTGTGTATCAAACTTGAATATAAAAGGCGGGTCCAAATTTCCACTATATTTAATTACGAAGTATAAAACAAGAAACACAACACAAAATGAATGTTCAAAAATAAGAAAACGTAAAGTGTATTACCCTTTTTTGTTGATTTGTAATATATAGTGTGTATATACAAAAAAAAGTCTCAAAATGCCTAGTATAATAAAAAGGTGCATCAGTCCATTGTTTCGTGCTCCAAGTTTTCAAAGAGGTTTTCTGCTTCTGTGCATTGTGCATCGTAATTCGTAAATAACATCGATCAAACTACAAAGTGTTCAACGCCTTTGAAGATTATAAGTTAGAACACAATACATTTATGCGCTGTATTTGTAATTTTGTGTAGAATAACTTAGTGTAGCCCGATAACTGGTGTCTATTTCACATCCGCCCAGACTTATCATGGACAATGTTTTACATCTCATGAGAATATGCTTTTAATACAATTTTAACAATCCACTTTTGCAACCAATAAATATATTGTATCTGAGTTAAAACACCTCAGCACATGAACAAGGTAACTGTTTATGTGCCTTGTTCCTTGGAAGAGTTGGTAGTATGCATTCGCCAGTGTGAGACTATCACTATGTTCCATGAAGTGTTAAAGATGATTAAATCAAATTAACCACCTTATTAGTTAATAGTTTCATATGTTTCCTACCCTATAACGTCTGAATTATTGGTGTAACTGAATTAGTTATGAATTCTTCTACTTTTTGGCATTAATTATGGATCTGAATTCTCCTACCACAATCTTTTATTTTATTTTATGCAGCAAGATATTCAAAAGATCAGCGGACATACACAACCTAGCTATATTTCAGGTGGCCAGGTGGTGGGTGAAAGGGAGGACTTTCTTCTTCAAATCCGGAATAAGGTAGTTCAAACTCTGCACTAAAAGTATTCCCTTTGCAGGATATCACTGGTACACAAATAATTTTGTGGTTATCACATTTAAGAAATATTTGAATCGACTGAGACGGAAAATAGCAACAAATTATGTTATTATTGCTATTTTCTGCTGGTCATTGATATCAATCTATGTTAGCTTATAGAGAACAAATGAAAATAAAACAAAGCTACTATTCTCCTTCTAGGTGGCAATCTCCTCGAAGTAATTCTCGACTATATTTTATCTAGAATCAACTAAATTACATTTAACAAAATAAATTTTTATATGGAGGATTCATTAGAAAATCATATGTTATGGTACGTTGAACCAAGAAAAGAAGATCTCTGACGGATCTTTCAAAGGATTGTGGCTCAAGTCCTTGGACATCAGCCAACCTGAATGATAAATCTTAAGAGTAATGTGGCACGGTGACATCAACTTTTTCAATCCTTCATCTTCTGAGTTGCTTTACAAAATTTAGCGTATTTGTCTTTTAAAATATCCTAGGACACATTTATGCATTGATCTGATTTATTGTATGTGTAGTGTACATTAGGCCATCAAGCCCTGCATTTGTCATCACTAACCATCAACACAGAAATTGGACCCTTGTTAACTAAAATCTTAGACGCCCTTGACAGTCGTACATCGATTGGTCCTACAAGCATGCCTTCATAAAGAGAAAAAATATTCCAAACATTTCCGACCAACTCAGGATAGGCCGCATGTATACATAATAATAGTGGATGAAGAGTCGGTGAAAACAATATACATATGATGGGATCCTCTTTTTGCTCCCTAGAGCAACTACAAATAGTAGAATTTCCTACGGAATGAAATACTTGTTGATCATAACATAAATGAACTGGTCACTAATTGCAAAAAAGTTGGTTCACTGCCTTGAGCATGGATTGTCTGGAAACAATATCTAAGTGCTCTTAGAATCGATCTTCAGTAATGATCTCATATTAAAATCTTCCCTGTATCCCTACTGCTCGGTTGATTACGTGCATGGTCATATTTGTTCTGGTTTCAACTGTAGCACCGGCTTGTAGTGGAGAAAGATATACAGTTGTCAACATATGAAAAGCTTCTTGTGGTTGCGCAACTTAAAAAACAAATGCCTCAATATCTCGCCAATAGCAATAGGTGAATACCTCCTCAAAGTTTAGTAAGAGATGTCAGTTGAGCATTCCCCAAGAAGGGGGCCAAAAATCTGGGAGCCTTACCTAAAGTAGTAAGCTAACTTGACTAGGGTTTACCCTCTCTAAAGCAGCTCTATATGTCAATGAACGTTTTCCTTTACCACGTGGAAGAATGTCTAGCTCTAAGACTATCTCGGCCGCAAGTATTGAAGCACTTATATTTGTTAGATACTTGGCACCGCAAAATAACATTAAGGACTGCTGCATGTCAGCAGCTGCGTAATTTATCTTTAAGCATCTCCTAAAGATTTAGGTAGTGTTTGGGTTGAAAACAAATTTTATGTTTTGTGTTTTCAACATTTGCTTAAAATGCATGGGAGAGAAGAATAGAGTGAAAAACAATCGATTTGAAAAAATGGTTTAACCTATAAAATTGAAAATGATTTTTCTCTTCCACGCCATTTGACATAATATTGAAAACGCAAAACACAAAGCTCATTATTAGGCCAAACTATTAGGCTCCATTTGGGTTTGACATTTTTAGTTTTGAGTTTTCGTTCAAACAAAAATACGTACGACACATGTATTTTTGGAAGATAACCAATTTGAAAATTGAAGTTATGATACTAAATAAAAACAAATTTATTTTGTTTCTCATGTTTCAAAAAATAAGAAAAACAATTTATCATCTTCATCGTTCCTCCATCGTCGTAATGACAATGTTAAATCTTCTCCGCTCTCCTCACATTTTGTAATGCACGTTGAAAACACAAAACTCAAAATGAAACTAACGGACCTTTAGTTTTGTACTGGTGTTTGTAATTCCATTGGAAATCAAGCTTACTTGTTACCAAGTTGATATTTAGTGATTTCTAGTATATATGTTAAGCTAAACTCAATGTTGCATCTTTATTAATAATTGTAGTAGAATTTTGATCTGAACGCACACTTCCAAAAATTCTTTTATATGTAATTGAGGTCAACGCTAAAATTAACATTTATTTACGATTGGAAACTCAAATATATAAATGATTTTAGGAGTTCCAATCTCAAATCCAACGAAATGTTTAGGGCTCGTTTGGTTTCGTTTTGAGTTTTGTGTTTTGTGTTTTCAACCTATACTACAAAATACAAGAAAACATGAAAAGTTTTTTTATAATTCTTAGCCATTACAACGATGGACGGAAAATGGAGGAGAGGAATTGTTTTCCGTCCTTTTGTTATGTCTCAAAACACGAAAAAACAAATAAACTTGTTTTCTATTTTCTATGTTAACTTCATTTTTCAAAATTGTGTGTTTTCCAACAATGCATAAGAAATGCGCATTTTTATTTAGACGAAAACACAAAACTAAAAACAGCAAACCAAACGGGCCCTTATATTTTCCAGTTTATGTATATGAGAAGTGTGTACAGCATTTGAATTCAATTATTTGAGATCCTAATCTATCTTTCTCCAAACGTATTTTTGTTTGCATCGCATGTGCCAATGAACTTGTAAATAACAAACTCTATGATAATACTGGTTCTGTGATAATAATTGTAGTAGAGTTAAAACATTTTGATCTGAACACACACTTCCAAAAATTCCTTTTATATGTAAATGAAGTCAACGCTAAAAGTTAACATTTATTTACGATTGAAAACTCAGATATATAAATGATTTTACGAGCTCCAATCTCAAATCCAATGATTTTTTTTTTCCAATTTATGTTTACGAGAAGTGTATAGAGCATTTGAATTCAATCATTTGAGATCCTGATCTGTCTTTCTCCAAAGGTATTTTTTGTTTACATCGCATGTGCCAATGAACTTGTAAATAACAAACACTATGATAATACTGGTTATGTGGTATATGCTACAGACTATGTTGCTGTGCACCAAAAATAACGCTATTGCCCTCTATCGGATGACTTAAAAGATAGGGGTTAAATGGCATATATTACCTGAAAATCTCTACCCCATGAAAACAATTTTTCCTTGCATATTGAGTTTAAGAACCTTGCCTACACAAATTAATCTTACCCTTAGAATTATAGATTGCTATAGGAAAACGAATCAAATTATTTCAGCCATATTGTTGAGATGGCAAGGATGGATTTTTCTCCATATTGAAAGGAAATATGACATCTCTGTCCAAAGTTATTAGTTATACAAATAAAATTGAATGCTAATACTTTTTTGGTCAAGTTGGATGAAAGCGTTACTTTTATTCATATCTATATGTTAACTTTTGTGGTCTTTTAATAATATTTCCGTTCATTTTGCAGTCATTTAACCTCCGGCGCACCTCAACGACAAAGTCACGAAGTAGTGCGCCTCAGTCAACTGCAAATATAAATGTTGCTGCAATTTTGGAAAAAGCAACTGCAATTCGCCAGGTGTTTAACAAAATCATGCTATCTTTTACTTAATTCTTAGAGCCCGTTTAGCAGTGACTCATTTTTGTTCTACTTAAAGTAATTTTGAATAGTAACTTTTATGTAGTTTTAAGTGAATAGTAATACGAAAAAGTGTTCGGATAAATAAGTTGAAATAACAGTAAAATTTAGTTATAAAAATTGAAATAAATCATAAGCAAGTGATTGTTGCTTATGACTTATCAACTTATTTTGTCTTCTTATAAGTTTGGCGAACACACAAATCGTAATAAGTAACTAATAAGTAAGGGATTCAGTAGCAATATCAGAAGGATTGAAAACACAAAACTTGTAACTGAGTGGGATATCATGTACATGGACTTGTCATAAAAATAACAAGTATGCAAAAATTAAAAATTGATACATGATTCTAAACTACCCATAGTCTATTTACTGATCTTCTTAATGGAAAAGAAAAGTAATACTGAGTTGAGTTTCATGTTCAAATCATTGTGTTATAGATGCAAAGTTCCTTTATCTTCTAAATTACTAAAAAGATTTCATGTATTTTCAGGCAGTTGTGGATAGTGATGGTGAAGATGATGATGATAACTGGAGTGATAGTTGAAGCTTTAGTAGAATACGATTTTGACGTTTAAGCCTTTTGATTTGACTGTTTCTAATTTGGCCATTCTGTATTCAAGGCTTGTGTATCATCTGTATTCAAGTTGTGCCTTATAATAAACATGTAAATGTATATGAACCTTGTGTAGTATCCACATTTTTCATAATAATAAATGGCTAGTGAAATAAGTAGTTGGACTGTTGGGAGCTGACTCACTTTATATTACAAAGAAACCACTTATTTTCTAGAAGAGTGTTTAGGTAACCACTTTGCACCTGTTTTGGGTGTGTATAGCATGTTTCATGGACTCCATTCCTCTTTTGAGGGGTGTGTATATTGATTTATCCTTTTATGTAAAATCAAAGTTGATCCTTGAAGACACAGTTCACAAGATAAGGTGTCTTCTCAACAACTCTAACACAACCTCCAAGTGTTTCTTCTGATCTTTCTTCGTCCTCAAATAGACAAGGATATCATCCACGAATGCAATCATAAACCTATAAAGTTGATCCTTGAAGACATGGTTTACAAGATCAACAGTATATCGATGCATTAGTTAGTCCGAACGGCGTAACCAACCATTCATAAAATCTTGACAGTGTATAAAACGCTGTAATCAGCACACTTTCCTTCGCCATTCTCGGTTGATGTAACATCGTTGCAAGAACCAACTGAGAGAACACCTTCCCACCATGGAGTTGATCGAACAAGTCATCAACACGTGGGTTTGTATGCTTGTTCTTCCATGTCATCTTATTCGGTTCATGGTAATCTACACACAGTCTCAAATAATCGTCCATCTTAGGGCGAATACTACGGTACCCCCACTTAGATATTGTTAACGATATTTTTCATCAACCTTAGAGTTATGATAATACGTTATGAAGAGCAAATGTTACCTGCTAATGACTAGGCTTAATGATGGAAAAACAAAGGGAAAAGGACCTTTAGAGGTAAATGACACAAGATGTGAGGTGGTTCAGCCAAGCTTCCTACGTCCACTATGAAGTTCTCTTATTATATGACTCTCATATAATAACAAGGAATTATAAAAAAAATAAGAAAAGATTATACGTCTAAGACTCATGAATCTACTCATCTTAGGGAGATGCTGATCTCAGGGAGCTTGAGTGACGGATTATGGGTTCCAATCCTTCGGGTCCCTCCACCGAGGGCCCAATCAAACGGGGTCCCTTCCACCGAGGACCATGATTATCGGGGACCCAAACAATCAGGGTCCCCTCCACTGGGGCTCAACCAACCAAGCAGAGTGCCCTCCATCAGGGTTTAACCAACTAGAGACCCCTCCACCGAAGGCCCAACCAACCAACCCCTTGGAAGTGGTCATGCATGTGGTTTTTATAGTAGTTGAATTGATGCTTGGATGGCTAAGATCATGCTACAAAACAGTCGTGAAGCGCATCTGACCATTGATTTGGCTGAATTGACTTGATGAGAGACGGTTGATGAAAGAAAGAAATGCGTGTCTGAGATGAAGGTCAATAAGAAAACTGTACCAGAAGCTTGTCCTAACATGCTTTGCATTAAATGCGCTTATACTTGCAGTATGCTTGTAGGAAATGGGACATGCTTCTTGTAGGACAGGCCGAGCTAGTCTGCTATGACCATAAGGAGGATGGGGAACTAGTGAGAGCCGAGGGCATGCCGAGCCGAGTGAGACGAGATATAGTGTAGGTCATAGTGGCGATATCAAAGCTGGGTCGATGATGGGCCACCCTCGTGACAGTCTCAAACCATTCTGATCGGGAGATAACTGAGGGAGAGATGCTTGTGCAAGTGGGTTGGTTTGCACCCGGATTGCAAGCAGGCCGAAGAGAGAGAATCGATCAACCAATGAGGGATGAGCTTAGCCGGGCTTGTCCCTTGGTTTAACGGGCAATATCAAATCTGATCATTTGCTCGATCACATTAATTTCACTTCCAAACAAGTATAGATCACTTGACATCTCTAGTGCAGACTCTGATTAGGTTCCTTAATTAGAAATCTTTGTTTTCCTTACATAGTTATATACTATGATAGAAACATCAGGATCGTATCAAGTATCTATCCCAAGTGTTCGCCGTCGAGAATCGAGTAAAAAAATCCTTGTCTGAATCGATGTAAATCACCTAGAAACCATGTACTCGAATCCTGGACCAAGAAATGTCATGCGAATAAAATGATCTATGTACAACATACGTATTTTATCCCATTGGTTTCTACCAATTACTTTTTGTGTCATATTTGTTTACATATATAGTATATCATTTAATACTAAAACCATTTATGAAGCATTTAATAAAATATTTCAACATAACCCAAGTTATAAAACTTTTCAATAAGACATAACTTCAAGCTATTACTCATATAATACTCTACTACATCCTAAAAGTATATACAAAACATCAAATTCATTTTGCTTTCAAAAACTCAAATGAAGGACCAAAATAAATTTGGGTCTTGTAACCGAGTCATCCATTTAGAATCATTTACCCTTCGGGTTAGGCAAGTAGTTAGAAAGAAAAGGACACTGGTATCCAAACTCGGGTTTAGAGTCTACTTTCCTTAGACACCCCTGAGGTAAAGACGTTATTAGTTGTCCCACTAACATCGAATATTTTACTTAACAAGGATGTTCAAACCAATTCAAAACTTGTTTAAACTTACTACCTTTTAAATTCAACAATTACGTAAACTCATCTTTACATTTTCAAAATCACTTAGCTTCTAGTTCTATAACGATCAGGAAGTTTTAGATTGTCTAAAATAGCCGAAAAATCCATTTTGTTCCAATAAATGAAAACTACCAAACAAATACATCATACCAAGATGAACATACCACACTGTCCTAATGTATAGAAAACGTGCGTCAATAAAATGACTTGACAAAGTTTCACTTATTTATTAGACATCCCTTTATTATAAATGGAAAACAAGAAAAGGTTTTATAATTATATAGGCTATGCCACTACCGCTCGAGCTCCCTACATATTTCTATATAGAAAGTTCATATCAAAATTTGTATTACCAAAACTATTCTGCATTTTATCTCAATTTTTTTACAGAAAACTTTAGAACTAAATACCCGAGTTTTATTCCAAACCCTTCGAAATAATAATATATAAATATACTTTTGTATATCGAATAATACTTCCGGGATTAAATCAAAATAATTTTCAAAGCAGTATCAAATACTTCGTATAATGATACTAAGTATCATGATCCCAGTTTATAAACCAATTTCCCGTATACTTACTTTAAAATCCATGGAAAATATATGAATATATCGACTAACACCAAAATGATACCAAGGAAATGGATCCTACCAAGTAGTACCATATATTCCCTTACGAAGAAGGATAATACTCACGAGAAGTGCTTACCAATTGAATACATCTCTCACCCATTTTTAGTCACTTTCGAGACATTTGAACTAGATAACATAAAAATACTTTATTACCGAATTGACTCGCTGATTTCGAGAGGACCCTTGACTCGAAAAAATCTTAAAACTCTTGTCAAGATATCAATATTCACAAATACTTTCAAATAATATTACTATTGTTTTCTCCAATACCTTGGAAACTATTTTCAAGGAAACTAGGATTTAAGTTCTCAAAATCAATTTAAATCCTCTATGTTTAAAAACCATATTTTATAAACCATACTTATATAAAATCACTTTCTTTTAGAAAATTTATCCTAAACTTCGTTTATCAAAGTAAACTTCTACTCCAACATTATCATTGAATGCCTTATAATCAAACTCTGAAATTAATCCATAAGGTGTTCATTTCAATGCACCCATAATTATTGTCTACCCCAACCTATGCAATGTAAAGGTAAATTACTCATAAACTGGTCGAGCATAACTAATCAATCTACAAACAATAACAATGCTCATAAACTGGTCGAGCGTGACTAATCAATCTACAAACAATAAGAATGCTCGTAAATTGGACGAGCATAAGTAATCAATCTACAAATGATAATAATGCTCCTAAACTGGTCGAGCATGACTATCAACTACAGACGATAACAATGCTCATAAACTAGTTGGGCATGACTAACAAATCTACAAATGATAACAATGCACATAAACTGGCCGAGCATTACTAATCTAATCAATGATCAATGAAGGATAATAAATAACATCATTATTCCCTGCATTAATTAAATTATACTTTCAAATCATACTTACATAAATTACCAATATACAAGAACTTTCAATTTTCACAGTTGAAATACCTTTAAGGCATATGTTTATAACAAATACAAATACGCATTCGTATATATACTACACTCAACTCATTATAGGGCATCGCTTATCCTATCTCTAATGAGTTATATCCAACTAAAGCCAAGGTTCTCGCTTAACCTTCAATTTTGACACCAAATGTAACGACCAGCCTTTTTGACCTCTAAATGTTGATATTAATAAACCACGGTATTCACGTGTCGAACATCCAATTACCGGAAAGATAGATTGTTATGATAAAAAGAAAAATCAGAAAGAACAAGAGCAAGAAATAAAGAACAAATATTTGAATCCCACAATGGAACGATAATATATAATATCCAAAAGACAATACAAAAGATACTCTAAGATACATAGTATTTCAGAGTTACTACCCTAAGTATCATCATCATCCTGGACAGTTATAACAGTCTTTCCACACAATTGCTGACATATATATATATATATATATACTAGTAGTGCAGCGGAAATAAAATACACAAATAGGCAAAAGCATCTAGCTCGTCACCTGAAGCTCTAAAGAATATCAACGAAAACCTACCCTTCTCATACTGCCCGCAAGAGCACTCAAGGAATTAAGGGAAAGATAAAACCATAAGTCAAACATAAGTCTTGTGTGAGAAATTCAAGAAACATTTATCCACATTACAGTATCTTTTGAGACCAACCAAATCACCAGAATGGTCTTCCCCTCTAAAGAACCAAAGCCATTTAATTGTTAATACCTCAGTTATTGATTTTAATGATAACAACCTTGATAATAACAATAAACATTCATATAAAATATAGATACTAATTTTTTTCCCAAGTTATATAGTATATAGTTCATGATATTACACAAGCATTGAATTGAAGATTGTACGGCATAAAAGACTTAAGAAATGGACATGAAGACTCATGAGTACAAAGACCAAGATATGACGATCTCAAGACTATAATTTAGTGTATAGAGTCATAGTATATTGTTAAAGTCCCTAGTAGCAATCTTTGATCTCTATCTCCTATTTTTCTATTTAAAAAAGAAATTTCAAAATATATTTGAAAATATTTTGTAAAAGTTTTTCAAATATCAAAATGTTTATAAACTATGTTCAAACTATTTTACAAAGTATCAAATTATTTTATAAAGTATAGGATTTTCAAAACACTTTAAAAGAAACAAGTTTTCAAATTCTACATGCGTATATCGACATATGCCCATACGGTATGTCGACATACATGCCACTAAATGATTTTTTAGATTTTGAAAAAAGTGTCTATTCATCGCAACTCTTCGCGAATGGATACATCTGTTTATTCACTGTATAAAGAGGAGTTCAAACGAATTTTTTGATAGTTATTTACTTATTTTCTTCCCTCCACTTAGTCTCTTGGAAACTCCATTAAAAATATTCTTTACTCTCTTCAAAATCATATAGAATTAATTCAAACTTCATCGTATTGATTCTGTAACAACCTACCACAATGTCCAGATTAGCAAAGAACATTACAAGTAATGTCATCTGCTAATCCAGAGAATACGACTTGTCAAAGGCGATCGAATGTGAATATATCTTTATACTAACACTGACACATCATTTATATCTTTTCACTTAATATCTGAACTGAATTTGACATGTACAATAATAATATAAAGTAGTAGACACACCGATTTATCAGAATCAAAACAATATATCATATAAATAACAGTCACAGATCACAGCGGAATAAATCTCAACTTATACATATACAAATTTTGAGTTTACAAAATGAAATGCTAAACTTGATTGTTATACAATTTTACAATTCTCTAATCTCAATTGTACATCTTATAAACATATTCACAAATTTCCTAAATGAGATAAACTAAAAATCAAAAGTATTTGTCTCCTTGCTAGCCCAAACATCCAAAGGTCAGCTTGTCCTGTAATCTGAAAAGTTTTGGCCTGACCCGAGCAAAATAACACCTGGGTCAGACTATCTCTCATTATCCAATAGGGTGAGAACAGAATATAACATAAGAATAAACAACATATAAGTAAATATAGATGTCCTGGATATAACGAGTTATGGAATTAATTTAACTCACAACAGGGTTATAAGTTTAAGTCATAGACACGAACTAGTCACTAAACACAGAATAATAGAATTAACTTAATTTAGCATCCATCACAAGACATAAGAATATATATTTATTTCATGAATACAAGACACAAGAATATATGTTTATTTCACTAAGACAAGACACAAGTATGTATAATTATTTCATGAACACAAGACACAAGAATATATTTTTATTTCACTAACACAAGACACAAGAATATATATTTATTTCACGAACACAGAATCCAAATATCCAAAATCCAAGAGATCTTACTCAAAACGACCGTAATCATTATACATAGAACCATAGAAAACAAACAAACAAAAAATTTGGTATCACACGAATCGATCTGATACCGAGGATCGTACACAGGACGTGAATCATAGGATCATAAGACGATCTCAAGGATGGCAGCCATGACCGAATCTTTCAGATTTATTTTAGATTATTACACTTGAAAAGAAATCCAGGGGTAACTTCTTAAGGATCTAGCAGCCACTTTCCGCACACCAAAAGAGAGTAAACTCTAAAGTGCCAAATACTATCGCCTTCGGTAATTACTATGATTTAACTAATACATCTCATACCGTATGGTGAAATCCAAGTATTTACTAAAAGCTAGTAAATATCACTTAGTACGGATATCACTGGAAAACCCAAACTACATTCTCTTAAGGATCTAGCAACAAATTGTCGCACACCAGAAGAGAATACAACTCTAAAGTGTTAAGTACTTTCCCAAATACGATCACAAGAATTTAACCAAGGCATCCCATACTACCCAGTGAAATTCGAGTATTCGCTAATGGGTTAGTAAATTCCACTCAAACATTCTATTCAATAAGCTATACCATATTCAACGAAGCGTTATTCGAAAACGTTTAATACAATCGATAACATTAAGTCGAATAATAGTATTTCCCAAATTATAGAATTAAGATTCTCAAAAAAAATCTCTCTGATTTTTATTATTTAAAAAAATGCATATTATAATTTTGCACAAATCCACTTATTATTTAACTTTAAATACGTATTCACTTGTTTAATAAAATATTCTATAACCCCGAATTGTTCCAAGATTCCACTTATATACACAAAGTTGTCTTAAATGTCCATATAGTTGTATATTCACAGAACTATATTTTAAAAGCATATTTAATTACTCTTCTAAATCCATATTAAATTATAACCATTTTATTTAAAAATAAATTAATCTTATACTTTTCAAAAATACATTTCCAAATCTCATGAATCCTGTATTATTTATTTAATAAAATCGTAATACTTATATTCCAAATTCATAATCACTTTTATGTAAAAATAGATTAGATTTGTATTTCCAAAGTCATATTTTCAAATCCATAAATAGTTTACTAAACATGCTTAATATATAATATAACTAGCTAAAAAAATCATTTATAGCATTTATTAACTTAATTCAAATATAATTCTAAGATTTATAAATATAAATAATTATCTTACATAAAATTACTTTTATACGAAACTTATCAACTTATTTCATTTAATTCAAATTTAGGGTCTAAAGGTCTGCAGTTACGACCACTTAAATCTTATAATTTTATAAAACTTCAATGATGAAAGTTATTAATAAAAGTCTAAGCTTTCCAAAACATCAAGAATCATTGAATTCCGATAAATAACGAAAAATTTATGGTCAATACAATTTCTCAGATTTAAGTTTATTAACATTTTTTTGCATTGACAGGCCAGCGACAAGAACCGAGTTTTTGACCATTTAAACTTAAAAAATTTGCAAAACAAAAAACATAAAAGTTATAGCATAGAGTCCAAGCTTTCTAGAACTTCAAGAATTATCAGATCTGATTAGTAACAAAAAGGTTATGATCAAAACAATTTCTGTGTTTCAAAGCAAATTTTAAAAACATTGGACATAGAGGTTATCTCTTCTTCAAACCCAAATTTCTCTTAGTAAACTGCAGATTCATAGAAAGTGGTAAACATAAAAGTTATTCCTTATAAAAGTAGCTTTCAAATGAGAAAAAAATAACTCAATTTTGATCTACGAATCAAAAGTTATAGTGATTTTAACATTAGGTTTCAACTAAGAATATTACACAGAGCAGAGCTACACCATTATGATTCAAACTCAATTTTGACCCCTTAAACAGCAGAATTTCGTAAAGTGATTAAAAGAGAATTTGTAGCTAACTAAAAAAAAATTTCTACTGCAAAATATTGAGCTATTTTGGATAATTCGTTCTAAGATATCACTGTTTTACAGCAGCGATTTTCACAAACAATTTTCAACAAACAACAATCAAACAATCACCCAAGTTCAATTTCTATCAAGCACACTAGAATTCTCACAATCAAATCCATATAAATCAATTTTAATTTCAGAAAAAAAACCAACCAAATCCATATAAATCAATTTTATTTTCAGAAACAAAACATGGATATAGAAATAGATCGTGTGAGTTACAAAATAACTCACCTTTTCCTTAGTGATCTTGTAGCTAGAATCATTTCAATGTTTACTTGAAGCATCCTTGATCTTATTCAAATTTTCAGAATTTCGTTTTTTGTTGAAGGTAGTAGCTTTTGATTAGATTGGAGATAAACTTGAACCCTAGAGTTTCTTCTTTAAAACTTGATAGGTACAAGAGGAATGGAAGAGTTGTGAGAAAAATACATAAGAAGCCACCATTTGTTTCTCAATGCTATTCTATTCAATCATAATAAATTTCCATTTTATTTATCAAAATATAAAATCCCCAATATAGAAATTTGTTCATTTACAAAATAAACACTTCTTATACCATTTTATAACTAGTTAATTGCTTATTTAATCATATAAGAAATCAACTCCCAAATTATCTTTTATTTGTAAATAGAAATAAAACATTCAGCCTAATAATTATCCTTGTTTTAATTTCTAATTCCAATTATCTCATAAATTTCGAATTTACTATAATTAATCAACATCTCACTATTATTTTAAGTAATTTTATTAACACTTAAAAATTACTAACAAATTCCAATTTCCACAATGATTAAGAATTAATCAATTTGAACAAATTTAAAACAAATTAAATTAAATACTCTCCAAACAAGATTTCATTTCACAATTAAATTTCACAAAATCACAAATTAGAACTAATTATCCATAATTAAACTAAATTAATTAGGTAATTAACAACAGGGTTTTACTATTTTGGAATCATTTCTCTCTCAAATAAGAGATCAAAGTGTTGTCCAAGAGGCTATAGGATCCATTGTATTCAAAGTTCAAGAAGTTGTCTTTGGAAAAAATATCTGTTAAATTTTGGTGATACAAAATCACAAATAGAAGGAAATAAATATGCAAAAGAAAGAAAAAAAAGATTTTGTTTCCTCTAATTAATAGGCATGTTTGATTATATTTATTTCTCTCTCTAATTGGCCAATCAATTTATTTTTTGCCATCTAATATTAATTTGAACATTAAGTAATTGATGTTATAAATAGAGCCTAGAAGAGAGTGATTCCCTTTCTCAATTTGGTCATTGGTTCAATTTGTATTTTGTTTACTTTTATTTTGTTCGATTAAATGTAAAACAAATTTTGGTGAATCAATAAAGTGGGTGGTCAGATGGAATCGCTTGTGCATTGATTTTTGATTTCATGTCTATTTATTTTCTATCCAAATTTATCTCTTTGTGATTTGGATGATAAATGATTTATTGGGAAAAGCTTTCGCAAATCAAAGTTTTCACTACACTATCAATATCTATTTATATTTGCTTGGGTGTGCTTGTAGCCCATTTGTAATAACCATACTTTCTACGCCATAAATTAAATGAATTTAGTTAAAATAAAATTTGTTTTAACTTGAAAATTGGTAATTAATATTTTAAAAAGAAATTTGCACTTAATTAAATTCAGGTTTTTAACTCAGAAAATTTACAAAAGCACAGAGTTTATAGCTCTGTTTTAAACATGAATTTGACTGAGAAAATGTTAAAATCTAGAAAAATAATCAAAACAAAAGTTCTTCCTTATAGAATTATAATTCCATCCTAAAAAGATTCATCAAAAATGGATTTATTAATTAAAAGATACGTCATTTTTACTTCAGCACTTTTCAAAGAAACCTTCAACACTAATTTACTTGAAAACTCTAATTTATCCCAAATCTAAGGTTCTAAACTACAAGTTTTCTTAATTTTAATTCTCAAACTAATTTGTTTATTTTAAATTCTCATTTCTGGAAAGCCAAAGATTATGGAAATTAGATTTTCATTACTAACTTCTCAAAAGCAAATTACATAAGTTATAGAGTTAATAATTACTTCACATAAAAAAATACAATTCTTAATAAACATCCTCCTTAACAATATTGCCTTATAAAATACTATATAATGCTGGATATAAAATATGTTTAGATTTTTAACGTGTCTCAATGTCTCGTTTAAGTGTTTAGGAAATCCCTATCGATCCGTGTGCACCCGCATCGATCAAGATTCTTAGCCACTCAACGGATAATTCAACACTAAAAAAAATATAACCTCTTAATTCTTTAAGTTAATTTATAAAATAACTTTCATAATTAAATTTTCCTTCTTGAACCATATATCTTCTTACATGAAAATATTTATATCTTGCAATCATACATACCTTTAGCTCATCTATTATTAGTAACTAAAATACTTCATTCATTTATTATAATTTATGGTATGCATTAACTTACTTAAGTATATTTATTTTATTTTTCTAATCTCATTTAAATTATATTATATACATACTTCAATCATTATCCAAATAAAACTAATAATCCAAAACATGCATTCATCGCACACAAGTAACCAATCACCTATAGTGGAAGATCATCTACTAGTTTTCTACCATGCAACCATATTTACTACTAATTCCTAAGGAAAGAAGCTAACATCCAACATCCAAAGAGATAAAACTAACAACTCATTCGATACAGATGAATAAAAAGCAACCACGTTGATTAAACCCAAAGATAGGATCCTAAACTAAAGAAAGAAATCCTAAGAATAGAAAAAGAAGAGAGAGAAGCTGCCTAATCCTGGCTAGGACCTCCAGCCGCTTTCTTAGGTGCAACTGGACAAGGAAACTAGATGACCTTCTTTCCTACAATAGCAACATACCTTAGGCCTCAGACAGTTCTTGACGAAGTGATCCTTGGCTCTACAGTTGAAACACTTGTTTAATGTACGCCTTTGGTTGCAGTAGTTGGAATCAAGCTTCTTCACCTCCTTATTTGGAACTCCAGGCTTTTTCTTGTCTTATGGCGCCTTCCTCTTATGGTTGAATTCCTTCTTTGGCTGAGGGTCTTCCTCGCTACTCTCCTTCTCCATCTCCTCAAGTCTAAGTGCAGAATCTATAAGCTTCTCGAATGAAACTTCAAGCCGAGTCAAAAGTGCCCTCCTCAAATGCTTCCTCAATCCATATACAAATTTTTGATTCTTATGCAATGGTGTGCGGATAATCTCCAGTCCATACTTGGACAAGGACTCGAATGTAGCCACATACTCTGAAACCGAGGAGCTGCCTTGCTTTAAGTCAATGAATCTTTGGGCTAAGGTTGCCTTCTCCGCCTCTGGCATGAAATTCAACTCAAAATGGGCTCTGAACTCCTCCAAAGTCAACTCTACCTCATCTATCTCTGCCATTAGCAAGTCATACCAATCCAAAGCTCTCTCCTGTAGCTAACTCGATGCCACCTAAACTCTACGAAGGCCTGACAACTCCATGCGAGTAAAGATCCGCTCGCATGTCTACAACCAAACTTAAACTCCTATAACTCCTTCGATGCCCGGAAACTGTTTCCCTTCAAGGTGAACAAAATCATTGCACACGTGGGCAAAAGCTGGATGGTGAACACGAGGATGGGTAGGTGCTCATTAGGACTCTAAACTACTCGAACAAACTCCAAAACTTGCTCAGAAGCCAAGAATACTCCCTCCTGTCCAGGAATACTGGACGACCCCTAGTCAGAATGAGTATTCCTACCACTAGCCATGTCTCATTCCCGCCACACGAGAGATATAACCACATAACTCATAAGAAAGAAATAATACAAATACGTTCCCATAATTTCCCTTACTACTATATATTCTCCTACTAGAAAGAGGTAACATCTACCCTGCACACCCAATGGACATGACTCTAAGTCTATCTAGGCCAAGATTCATGTTTCTCATATCCTATATTGTTCTAAACCTTGATCTGATACCAACTGTAATGCCCCACTTTTATGCCCTCATTAACAAAGGACAAATAAGTAATATCGTCTGCTGATGTGGAGAATAAGGCTGTTTAGGAGCGACCATCCGTAATATTGCTTTGTGTGAGTATTGAATACGTTGAATCTATAAATTTATTCTTTTTGTGAGGGGAATTCAATGTATACAATCCAGGCAGAAAAAAATAATACAATGGCTTATTATGATTTAGAACAATATAAAACATCATAGACACAAAATCATAGATCGCATCGATAAATATAATAGAAGACATATCACATAACATACATAAGGACTAAAGTACATCGCATAATACAAAATGAGTCTACATCTCAACAAGATACATATACACACACACACACACACACATATATATATATATAAACACACACACATAAGACAACATCTCAAAATGAACTCAGGGAATATATAGAAACTAGTATAAACTTCTACCCAAGCTAGCCTAAGTCCAAAGCCAAAAGTCCCTGCTACATGTCAATTCGCAGTCTAACCCGAGCATTAAAATAACACTTAGGTCAGACTACCTCCAATTACCACAAAAAGTTTGTCCATAATAATACTGGACTGCATAAACATCAAAGATAAAATATCATAGATTGTACTTCACTAATCTACTTAATACTTCATATAAACTTCATGACTTAAGGTTAACCATGCTCATTCACAACAAAACATCAAAGCGATAATAGCCATATAATTAAGTGTATAGAAATTCATAACTATAAATGCAAGCAAAAGACAAGCACTTCGCAAGTTCAATAATCACCGTTGTGAACTTCACACGTAATTAACCAAGCACTTCGCTAGTCACTTGTCATCGGCATGCACTTCGCACGTAAATAATTAAGCACTTCGCTAGTCGACTATAAGACAAGCGCATCGCGAGTCAACACCAGACACGAGCACATCGCTCATTGTTGTCAATAGCAAGCCTAATAGACAAGTTCGTCGCATGTCAACCCAAGATACGAGCACATCGCAAGTCATAACTCATTCGTAAACGAGTACACCAAATGGGCCTGAAAACCCATAAAATCCGTATAAACGGATCAACCAAGCCCGAGTCAAAACTCGACGAATAAGCGTTATATACTTTCTACAAGTAATCATTCAAGTAACGATCGCATGTCCCATAACCGCTCGGGTTTACTCAAATGTTTACTATAAGTTAGAAAACTCCACTCGATAAGTGTGATATATACCAATAAGTAACTATATAAGTATCGCTCAAATGTCCCATAACCACTTTGCGTTACTTAATTATTTACTAAGTGATTATAAAGTCTCATTCGTGCAAGACAAATGTGTTATCCCATCTTTTGGTCAAAGATGGAATATCAACAAAACTGGCAAGGAAGGACAGATATCAGGATTGGAGATCAATTGGAAACAAGGCTGCAATGGATGTCGTCAAAATTTGGCCGGGCTACGATCAAGACGAAATCGATTGGAGATGATGGTCAGGACTAGGAGAGGCTATGTTTCAAGTTTCAGATCAATCGGAGGTTGTATGCACAAGATATGGATGGATTAAGGTGCATAAGGCATGATTCGCATCGATCAGTAGATGGTGGTTCAAGTCGATACATTTCGTATCGATCGTCAAGCAAGGTTTCGACTCGATCCATTTCGCATCCATCAGAAATGATATTGTCTTGTTCGAATCGATGGGTTTCGTATCCATCATACTGCCCAATTTCGAATCGATCAAGCTCTGGTTCGATTCAATAACATTCGTATAGATCAGGTTGGAGGCAGGTGGCATATTTTGAATCCATGCTTTCATAACGAGTATAGGTAAGATCGATTTGTATCCATCCACTCCACAACCCTCTCTAGTATTCAAGCGGTTCATGGTTGTTCGAATTGATTGCATTCGCAAACGATCATGGGATGAATGCTATTCGTATCCATATGCGTGTGGCTCTCGTTCGTATCCACAAACAAGTCACTTCGTATCGATCGTATTGCAGCGACCAATACGAAAGACATCTCATCAAAGCAAACGTGGGCTAGGTCAAATGGGTACGAGTAGAAGGTTACCGTTGGGTGCGAAAGAGGGGATGAAGCCTCGGTCAACATGGCGAATAATATGGATCTCCCCTGGTTTATCGTCCCACGTCATCAAGCGAGCACGTGCTTGAGAACAACACAAAGGGGATGGATTCGAACCAATGGATTCAAAATATGCAGCCTACGAAGAACACGAGATTGTATCGATCATATCTCCTAAACCACAGGTCCAAATGCAATGAAATTTTCACAGTAGCTTGCATACAAGGTAAAGGACCATCCTGCCAAGTTTCAGCTCGATTGGATCATTTCTTGATGGATACGAAATTGCTTCGTATCGATCATAGATCGAGTCGAAACTTGGTGGAGTCGGTCGCGTGGGCCCCCTCACGTGCCAGAAGGAGTCTCCCGAAGTTTGAGCACGATCTCAGCCTCCTACGCCTATAAATAGCCCCTTGAAGCCTACAGAAAGGGGATCTTTTTGGCCATTCGACATCCAGACTCTGCCGGATTCAATTCTACTTCTTTCCATTGCTATTATACTCGAATTCATTCATTGTATCTGCTGTAATCATTTGTAATCAGCAAAGAACACCAATAAAAGATAAAAACCTTGAAGTGAACGTAGGCCGGAGATAGCCGAACCACTATAAATTGTGTGTCACTGTTCATTATTTCTGGATTGCTGTTTGTAGCTAGCTTAGGTCTGAGATTTGTGTTTGAATATTGCTGATTTGTATTCATACACTGGTGCTTTCACAATACTTGGGGTTTGTGACCATTTTTGGCGCAAACAAAATGTTCATTCGAACAAGTCCAAGAATTAACCAGTAAAACAAATGCGAGCATTTTGTACCACTCGTTTTATTGAACCATTTAAGTGATTTCTCATCCGATCGATGTCCTGCAATCTATTAAATATAATTTACTTTGACATCCTTCTTGAAACTATCATTTTATAAACTATAATACATACATACATACATACATACATACATACATATATATTAGATAGCCTTTATAAACTAATACATCGGTATTTATAAATACACTTTTAAACCCATTGTTCTAAACCAATTCAAAATCATTGATATTATAATTAAATACCTTTTATATGTATTTAAATAGATCTCAAATATCTTTATATAAAAAAATATATTCATACTTGAAATGATTTGGAAAACGGGTTGGTTTAGAAATCATTCTATTGAAAACAAAAGTTGGAATTTTGAAATAAACTTGTGTGCAATGTCACATGTAACTTCATGTACCCATAGTAATATTTCTATAGAATTATATCATCAAAATGAATTCACCAATTCAACTAATTAAATCTTAAGTATATGCATCCAAATCATCACATACTAACAATAAAACATGCCTATAACATCGAGAAGCAACCGAGCGAAAAGAAGGAGCAAACTGGGCTATTGGGAGGTCGCACGGCACAACTTGGAACTTGTTCCAGGCTGTGACTGGTGCACCGGTCCAAGTGGACCAGTAGACTGGCAGTGCCGCCTGGAACTTGTTCCAACTAGTGTCCGTGGCTCCCGGATGGTCCATTTCCGATGATTTTCGAACCGCGACTTCTATTGACCCCTAGCGTGATGAATTTTGAAGCGTGCAAGCACACAAACATCATGGAATTGAATGCTATATGAGATTAAAAGTCTAGGGTTTTCAGCTAATAGGGAATATAGCAATCAAATATGCAATATCACAACTAAATTGAATTTAATTCAATCAACAATTCATCCAAACTACTAAATCAGTAAATGAATTCAGAATAGAGGTAGTTGTGAATTCTAAACTCACGTTTCTTCTTGAATTTGATAGTGAATATACATCAGCACAATAGTTCAACCAAAAACCCTAGAAGTATTTTATCAAAATCAGCAAAAGAGATCAAATTCAACACTATAAACTGAATATAAATCTCTAGAAAAGGAAAACTATTGTATAGAACTTTTACCGGAAATGAATTTGCTTCTTAAGGTTACTACTTGACTTTCTAGAGAATTGAAAATTATGAACTAGGATTTTGAAAGAGGGCAAGCGTTTCTTCTTTTAGTTTGTTTACTGTAAAATGAGAATGGGAACAAAATAACATATAACATTTAATCAAAATGAGAAATCTTTCTCATTTCATAGTAGGCTAATGGGTTTTGGCCATACTAATTCACATACAACCCAAAATAAAAGAAAATATTTTATTCCTCTTATTCTTTCAATTAACTAGCTTTATGAAAAAATTAACCGCTAGTTTTAAAAATCTAAGTTCAAAGCAAATAAATATACATATGATTTCTTGAATACTTATCAAAATAAAGAGCCTTTATTTATTATTAAAAGGAGTTTACTAATTTTTAAACCATCTTTTATTAACAAAAATGAAAGATATAAAACAAATTATCTATTTCTTAATAAAGGGATAAATTTATAAATTCCAAAAATATTCACTTGATATATTAATTCACCAATATTATAAAACTTCAGAATTCTCATTCTAAAGGATTCTTTTATTATCTATCAAAATCAAACTTCTTATTTAAATTTAAATCATTATTTTATTTTTGATTAAACAACAAAAATACAGGGTTATCACACTCTTTTTCCCTCGATGCAGGCACAACACCGTCCACTTAATTTTTCAAAAGGAAAAAAAAATCCAAAATTTGAATGTTGACGGTCGAGCTAAAGGAAGAGGCGAAGACCAAATTTGAACATTGATATCAAATTCAGGTCTTCATTTGTTAGCCACTTTTCCAATTGAGATTTGTTATCTTTGAAAAAAATATTTTTCTTTTTTCTAAATAATTACTGATTTTTTTATACTCAAATATAAAATTCCCAAAATCATTAAATTTAACATCGTCTCCTTTACATACCTGACTTAACCCACCCTTCCACATCGTAACCAAACTCCCCGTGTAAGAATGTTAAAAAACAAAAACAAAAACATTGAAGCTAATCAAAATCCTCTCCTCCTGCTAACCGTAATCGAAAACCCTAATATAAAAAACCCTAACCGCTCCTTCAACTACTTCTCCAGCTGTTGCTACATTGATCTAACGGCATTCAGGTATGTCAATACCTTTTCTCGATTCTTGTTTCATTTTCGATTTGCTTTTCTCGACTGCATCATGAATTTTTCTGATTCTTGTTTCGGTTATGATTTTAAATATTTTAGCAAACCCTGCATCTAACAAATTTTGGAAATCACTGCTTTTAAATATTTCGCGAATGTCGCTCGACTACAATCGCCGCTTCGAATGAATCTTGCCAAGGTTTTAAGTAGTTGGTGTTGTTGACATATACTGGAATGTGTGTGTTAATGTGTGTGTTAATGTGTGTTTATTAATGTGTTTAGTTACATTAATAAGTAGAGCTTGTTACAAAGCATCTTCCATTTTGTTTTCGGAACCTGTAACTAGGAGCATATAATACATTTTATGTTTATTTGTATGATGTGAGACTACTGAAAGCAAAATGTCAACATATTCTTTATCTATAAACTTGGCATATGTTATTCTAATGTATACTGCAAACCAGCATATGTTTCTCAGTTCTTAATGGTAAAAGAAATGCATAATACAATATTTAGATATTTTTTCATTTTAGTACCTATTAAAAACCACATAATAATTTAATAATGTATACATACATATTATTCTATATAAATTTCAAGTAGAGATATTAAAAATAATATAAGTGGACATAGCTGAATATTTTCAAGTATGGGTCTTGGAGATGGAAGCACTATTGAAAGTTTCAAAGGTTATGTTATGTTTGTGTCTTGTGATATTTTTGAACCTATATTCAAAGAAATAAAGAATCACTAACGGAGATCTCCATTATTCTAATTGGAATCCCGTTAACATCAGCGTTATTAGGACAGTAGTTGTTGCTTTTTTTAACATTAAGTTTTGATAAAGTACCTATAAGCTAAATCCTAAAAAGTTGTGTAGATCAGGCCTTGATTTAATGTACAGACGTTGAAGCATACTTTTTATGTGTGTCATTTTTGCCTCCTGAGTATTTTTGTATTTCACACATTTGATATTTCTGCATTATTTAAGAATTAAATCAAGTTAAAACACAGCAAGCTTAATCAATTTTATATGCCCCATATTACAGGCCTTGCATGCACAACAAAATTTTAGACTTACGGTCTTTCGTGGTGTGTACAAGTATTGGAAGGGAAAGGTTTTCATAAGCATTGAAACCAGTTACAAACATCGTGCAGTGATCTATCGAGGTATTCGGCTTTATCAAGCATAGTAGGTTGTAGAAGTGTATTATTTCACAATTCATATAATCTTTTTGATTCATTTTACAGTTCATGGTAACAATAATCAGTGAACTCCAACCTATCTCAAGAATAATAAATTGAGGTTCTTGCGTTTTCTCAAGAGGAGTGGGAATATATTCATTTGAGTTTGCATAACATCCCTAATTTTAAATAACATTATTCAGGCGATTTAATTGATAAATTAAATAGAATAATGTAGATATTAGAGTGATAAGGGAATTGAGATTTGAAAACTAATTAGGGTCGTGCCTTAACTAATGAAATTATAAGTGTGATTTATAAATTAAAAATTTAAGAGAATAAGGCAAGGGAAAATGGGAATAGACGTATACCATAACCCCTAAACCTCTTACCTCATTCTCATTCACATTTCATAAATCAAAAACATAAACAAAGAGAGTTGAAGGCCGGCCATAACCCTAAGAAGAAGAGGAGCACGAAATCCATTTAGAGGCTAAGATTCAAGCCAGGAAGATTAAAACAAGAAAAAATCTCAAGTTCCTTATCCAAACAAGGTGAATAATGATCTAAACCATCTCATATAAGTCATCTTAAATGATTTAGTTTGGATTGAGGTTTTAAACCGTATGATTGGATGAATGATGATATGTTTTGATAGATTAAATGGATATATATATATAAGCTTGTTAATGATTTATATGATTTAATATATATTTTATGTTATGTTTAGATTAGAAAACCTATCATATGACATCTAAATGAGTTGCGTTTTTTATATATGGTCAAAAATATTATTTTAGTAGTGGGTTTCAAGTTTTATAATTTTTCAAGTTAATATGGATTTATGGTGAATTTTCTAAATTTAGAAAATGATTAATTCGGTTTTAAATATTTTAGATGGTTAAAATATGTTTTAGGCCCAAAAGTTTAGATATGGGGAAGAGAATGATTAATCTGATTTAATTTGACTTTTGTGGGGTTTTTCCTAAGTGCTTAAATATAGTTAATAAATTATTTAAGTTGAAGGGCTTAAATGTTTTAATTATTTTAAGAAAAAGAATGGGTTATTTGCTCAAATGTTTTCAATTGTTAAATGTTAGGTTCGGCAATTTTTTTTGAAAAGAATTTTTGTAAAATATTGGCAACGAATCATAATTTGGAAAATTAGGTAAGTTAGGTGAAAATGAATTACTTTAAAATGTACAAATCAGTTTTAAATTAAATTACAGCTTTGCCACTTACCACGCTTGCTTCCGTCACCATACCCCCGCTTGTAAACCTTTCACATCCATTCGAATCCAATGCACATGATATCAAGCATTTGGTACGTAGTGTATTGGAGAAAGGTGGAAGAAAAGGATGGTGTCGAAAGTATGCTTGCGAAAGGGTCAAAGCCGCTTTTATTTGCTTTTGAACCCATTGACTTGTCCTTATTCTAAAAGTATGATTTCGAAAGGGTTGTCGCTTTTGAAATCCTTTGATACCCTAGCTATCGCTCCAATTCTTCTACCTTATTTAGAGGCCACTTTTTGTAACCTCAAAATAATGTATATGAAAGGGAGGCTTTCGCTTACGTACCTTCCGCATACCATGGAAACCACCTTCTCCAATGTTTTTGAATGGGTAGCTTTCGAATGTATACCCCTTTATAGTTTGTTTTGTTTTTAAACTATGGTTTCGAAAGTAATAATTTTAATTGGTTTCGAAGCTATGCTTTTATAACTTCTTACTTGAACTCAATGCTTTCAAAAGGATGTTTTTAAGTGTATTGAAATGAATGTTTTCAAGTGTTCTAAAGAAATATTTCATGGTTCCGAAAGAGGAGGTCTACAATTTTAAGGAATGAATTTAAAGGGTCCTGCTGCTAGAGTAGAGTGGTGAAAGGGGCATAGCCGCTTGCTTCTAACCCATTAGTTAAATGGAAGGAGACGAAGGGCTTGGTGGATCTATGATGTCGAAAGGGAGAGTGACGGAGGGTAACTCATGATGTCACAACGATCCAAAGGACATAGTCGAAAGCCTTAGTTTTCAAATTAGAGGACCCAATCTCATTTTTAAAGAAAACCATGGCAATATAAAAGAGTTTAAAATGGAATTTAACTTTGAAATTTTATAGAAAGCTTTCCCTTCTAAAGATAGTGGATTAAGGGTATTAACCATATTTCATTAAAAATATGATTACAAGGAATTTAACCATGAATGTTTATGTTGTTGTGTTATTTGATCAGTTATCATGAATGCATGTGTAATCATATTCACTTCATTTATAACCCATAACTGCATCTTGGGGTGTTAAGGGCAGAATAATGGGCTAGGTTGACCGAATATACATTGAATTTAACTCCTGTGTGAGTAGAATTTCATCCAAGAGGTCGGACAGACCAGAATATAGAATGAACAAGACTGATCAAAGGAATATTGGTTTAGACAGGTTCTCAGTAAGCCCATAAAAACTATGTTATGGAAATTGTTATTGGCAGGAGCTAATAGGTTCTTAGTGATCCCATGAAAACTATATCTGAAATAAGATATTGAAAGAGATCAATAGGTTTATAGACAGCCCATGAAAACGATGTCATAAGAGATGCTATTGGTAGAAACCAGTAGGTTCATAGTGATCCCATGCAAACTATGATTGGATAATAGTATTGGTAGAAACCAATAGGTTCATAGTAATCCCATGAAAACTGTGAAAGTGGATATGAAATCCATAAAGAATTGAACAAGATATTAGTCCGTTATGAAAACTAATAGATTAATAGTGACCCAAGAAACTATAACTTAAGATAGATAGTCAGGTGAATAGGGATGGGAAGCCCAAAACATATTACAGGTTTGCATATCATCATGATACAATTTATTATGTTATGTCTTAACCATTGTGGATGCAGGTGCATAGTATATAGTTATTATAAATTGGGTTAAGATACTAGTGAGGGGAAACCCACTCCGCTAAGCGGTGTGGTCTCACTAGATATCTACATGGTTCGAGATGGTAGGTTACCATTCACACCAGACTTTTTGTCTAACTCGAAGTTTATGTTTTCCCCTTAAACTCTTCGGTGCTTAATTGATTTTGATTAGTTTGAGAGTTAAGGTTTTCAGGTTCTCCTTTAAACTAATAAACTTCCGGAGGTGTGCAAGTGGCAAGCTAGCTATTAGGAATTCTTTCTGTTTTATTCCGCTGTGTAATTGGATTTAATGGCAAAATTATTTAGTGCCTGTATTTCAACTTCGATGAATCAAGAGGGCATCTTCATATGTCACTCTTGGCGTAATTTGTAATAGTTATATTTCTCTAAACGTGGTTTATGAATGAGGATTATGTAATGAATCTGAAATGCGATTTGAAATGGAATGAGAAATCTGTTTTAAAATTTTTCATATCCATGTGTTCCTGGTATATCAATGTATCTAACATTACCACATTTAGTCATCAAAAAATAATAATTATAGATTACTGCAACATCTGTAGCGGTTAGTTTTGGGCCTCCAAATGGGGGACGTTACAAGTTGGCATCAGAGCATAGGTTTATGTAAATTTAAAAGAAATTTGAACCTAAAAGATTTTCAAAACATAACCCAATGAATCAGAGAATGAGACCGGGGTTTGGGTTAGCGCCATAGTAACGTACTTGCATTTGTTATATATATATAAGTACGTATTCCCTTTTTTTCTTAGACCGTTCTTCAGTATCTTACTAAGGCTCGTATGCAGTCTACAGATATATGAGAAAGGAAGATATGGAGGCAGGAAATGGAAGAGAAAATCTAGGTGAAGGAAGCACCACAACTAATGGAAATGCTCGACCCAGTACTAGGAGGAATCCGGGTCGACAGGCAAATGCTAATCCAAACGCAAATACCAATGTAGGTGTTGGAACCTCGCTAGTAGATATTGGGAGATGTATCAGTTCTTCGTCAATCTGATGCAAGTTGGTGCAGCTGCAGGAGTAGTTGGGGGAAATGCAGTGAATGTTGGGGGAGCAAATCCTATAGCCTCAGTTGGCAATAAGTATGCCAAGCTGAGCAGGGATTACACCAGTCTTGGTGGGAAGCTATTTTTGGGAATAGAGGATGCTATTGAAGTAGAAAACTGGTTGCTGCACTCCGAAAGAATTTTCCCTGATTTGGGATTAGATGATAAGCAAAAGAGAAGACTTGCTTCCAAACAGTTGCAGGGAACAACATTGTACTGGTAGAATGGAATTACCATGGGAGTTCCGAGGAAGAGTTGACTTGGGAAGAGTTTCGAAGGAGATTCGAAGAGAGGTTATTGTCTGAAGTTGCCAAGTCAGTATTGCTGAGAAATTTCATGGATTTAGTGCAAGGTGAGATGTTGGTGATTGAGTATGCTACGAAGTTTGATGAGTTGTCCAGATACGGATATGCTACCATTAACACCGTCATTAAAAGGAACGAGAAGTTTATTCGAGGGTTAAGACCCGAAATTGCTAGGGTGACTATGCCATATCTCCGTGATCCAAGTATAGTTGTAGTGGAGATGACAATCAGGAATGAAGAGATGCTTTCTACTTTTGGGAAAGAAAAGCAGGTTGATACTCAAGATTCCCAGGGCAAGAAGAAAAATTTCTTTAAGAAGAAAGGAGCTCAGAAGGGAGGAGCTTCCAAGAAGGCAAAAGCTGATCTAGTTTGCTTTAAGTGTGAAAAGAAGGGACATTTTGCCCACGAGTGTCGGACAGACAAAGCAAAGAAGGTTGCTGACAAGAAAGGATTGAAATGCTTCAACTATGATCAGATGGGGCACTACAAGAATCGGTGTCCAAAACCAGTTAGAGCAAATAGGGGAAAAGTTTTTACCTTGGAACCATCATCTTCTAGACCAACTACTACTGAGAAGGGAAAGACTGTGATGGAAGGTACACTTTTGATTCATAGTATATCAGTTAGGATACTATTTGATACTGGTACATCACATTCATTTATATCTCTGTGTTTAGTATATAAGTTAGGTTTAGAACCCTCATATCTTGTTACTTTCTTAAGGGTTGCAAATTCGATAGGCGGGTATGCAACTCTGGGAATGAGATGTGACCAGTTAGAATCTGATTTTTTAGGTCATAAGTTTGCATGCAGTTTGTATTTTTTTGATTTCGTAGGCTTCAGGACTATTTTGGGTATGGATTGGTTAGATAGATATGATGCTAGGATATTCTGCCAAGATAGGAAAATATCGCTAAGACACCCTAATAGTCATAACCGAATTATATACTCAGTGGAGAATTCAGATCTGAGTGCTTGTGCATTGTTGGGGGCTATGGAAGTAGAAGAAGAGTTGAATTAGGTGTTGGTAGCAAAAGAGTTTGCATATGTTTTTGAGCCAGTCACAGGACTACCATCAAAGCGAGCCATTGAATTTTAGATAGATCTTGTACCAAGAGCAAAACCTATAAGTAGACCACCTAGTAGGATGATACCTATCGAGATGAAGGAATTAAAGGTGCAGCTAGTGGATTTAGAAGGAAATAATTTCATTAGAACAAGCAGTTCGCCTTGAGGAGCGGCCTCGGTGTTCGTGAAGAAACTAGATGGGTTGTTAAGGTTGTGTATTGACTACTGTAAGTTGAACGAGAAGACGATCAAGAATAGTTATCCTTTGCCGAGAATCGATGATTTATTTGATAAGTTGAGTGGAGCCAGAGTATTTTCCCAATTGGATTTGGCAACATGTTTCCATCAGCTAAGAGTGGCAGAGGACAGTATTCCATTGACAATGTTTCGGACTACGATGGTCTGTATGAGTGGTTAGCGATGCCATTCGGGTTAATGAATGCGCCATCTTTCTTCGTGGATTTGATGAACCGAGTTTTCTGAGAGCACTTGGATAGGTTCATATTGGTATGCATAGATGACATCTTAACATACTCTAAGGACGAAAGGGAACATGAAGTTCATCTTAGAGTGGTGTTTGAGACGCTGAGGCAGCATCAACTGAAAACGAATTTTTCAAAGTGTCATTTCTGGAAGAAAGAAGTTAAGTTTCTTGGTCATGTGGTTTCAAAGAAGGGTTTGTCAGTTGATCTGGATAAGATCGAAGCTGTTAACAACTGGAAGAGACGAGACGGTGACTAAGATTAGAAGTTTCCTTGGGCTTGCTGGTTACTACCGGAGGTTTATTAAGGATTTCTCACAGATAGCAGCGCCTTTGACTAAGTTGACCAGGAAGGATGTAAAGTTTATTTGGTCTGACAAATATGAGGAAGCAATCCTTAAGTTAAAGCATTTATTGACCAATGCACCAGTGTTAGTAGTTCCAGACGGGAATCAAGGATTAGTAGTGTATATCGATGCATGCGGAACCGGATTATGGGCTTTATTGATGCAGAAAGGTAAAGTTATTGCCTATGCTTCATGATAGCTTTGACCGCATGAAGTGAGATATCCTACTCATGATCTAGAATTGGCTGCGGTGATCTTCGCATTGAAAGTATGGAGACATTATCTCTTAGAGGAGAGATTTGAGTTATACACCGATCATAAGTCCTTAAGGTACTTATTCTCTCAGAAGGAGTTGAATATGAGACAATAGAGGTGGCTGGAGTTTTTAGCAGCTTATGATTTTGGTATAAAGTATACACCTAGAAAAGGAAATAAAGTAGCGGATGCTCATAGCAGAAAACATCAGAATGTGGTGTTAGCTATGTTAGCAGAGCGGAAGGACCTAGAGGTTTTGACTAATTGTAGTAGGCAGTTAAGATCGATTGCTACTTCTAGTTAGAGCACCGCCATGTTATCCTGTTGGGAAATTCAACCGAGATTGATCGAAGGATTGCATCTGAGTAGAAGGATGACACAGTATTAGCTCAGAATATTAAAAGGTAGAGGTCGGAACCGAGATTGATGACCTGAAGGATTTTAGTCTTGACCAGAGAGGGTGGTTGAGAAAGAAGGGACGATTATGTGTCCCGAATGTAGAAGACCTAAGGAAGAAGGTCCTTAGAGAATTTCATTGATCAAAATTTATGATTCATCTTGGAGGGACCAAGATGTATCAAGATATGAAGAGGAGTTTCTACTGGGAAGGTATGAAGAGGGATGTTGGCTTGTGGGTAAAGCAGTGTGTGAACTGTCAACAAGTAAAGGCCGAACATCAGAAGTCGAGTGGGTTGCTTCAACCTTTGGAGATACCAGTTTGGAAATGAGATTAGATATCCATGGATTTTATAGACTGGTTGCCAAGGTCGAATTGAGGAAATGAAAGTATATGGATCATAGTGGACAGGATGACCAAGAGTGCCAATTTCATCCCAGTTAAGTCAACCAGACTGACACCTATTTTGGCTAAATTGTTTATGAAGAACATAGTTAGACTACATGGGATTCCTAGTAGTATAGTCAGTGACTGGGATACTTTGTTTACTAGCGAGTTCTGGAAGAGTCTACAGGATGTGTTAGGTACTAAGCTCAAGTAAGTACTGCTTATCACCCTCAGATAGATGGGCGGACAAAGAGAGTCAACAAGGTACTCGAGGATTTGTTGAGAGCTTGTGTGCTATATATTGACGGATCATGGGAAGATCACCTACACTTAGTTGAGTTTTCCTATAATAATAGTTATCAGACTAGTATAGCAATCGCGCTTTCGAAGATTTGTATGGAATACCATGCAAGTCACCAACATGTTGGTTGGAAACCAGAGACAGATTAGTCTTAGGTCGAGATCTGGTAAGAGAGGCCACAGAGAAGGTTGAGTTGATCCATGGTCGGATGAAGGAAGCTCAGTCTAAACTAAAAGGAGTTATGCAGATAAGAGGCGTAAGGATCTAGAGTTCTCAGTTGGAGATAGGGTTTTCATTAAAGTATCACCGAAGAAGGGTGTGGTAGGATTTGGAAAGTCAGGGAAAATGGCATCGAGATATGTTGGACCATTCCCAATTATAGAGAGGATCGAAAAGCTCGCATATAGAGTAGAGTTGCTAAGCAGTTTAGCAGGTGTCCATAATGTGTTTCATGTGTCTCATCTTTGTAAGTATGTGCAAGATCCAGAGACTACTATCCCTCCGACTGCATTGGAAGACTTAATAGTAGAACCAGATCTGACCTTTGTTAGGTAACCAGTTCAGGTTGTAATGAGAGATGAGAAGAGGTTAAGAAATAAGACAGTCAAGTTGGTGAAAGTTCAGTGGAGCGACAATGAGAATGACTGTACTTGGAAAACCGAAGACATGAGGTATGTTCTATATTCACTTCATATAGATTGCTTGCTAGTCAGATGGGCCAGTATGGTAGTTAGGAAATGTTACAAATGATTTCATAGATGTTATGATTAGTATATAGTCCTTGTTGAATTTCGAGGATGAAATCCTTTAAGTAGGGGAGTCTATAACACCGCTAATTTTGAATAACATTATTCGGGAGATTTAATTAGATAAATTAAATAGAATAATGTAGATGTTAGAGTGATAAGGGAATTGAGATTTGGAAACTTATTAGGGTCATGCTTAACTAATGAAATTATAAGTGTGATTTATAAATTAGAAATTTAAGAGAATAAGGCAAGGGCAAAATGGGAATAGCCATATAACATAACCCCTAAATCCCTTACCTCACTCTCATTCACATTTTCATAAACCAAAAACATATACAAAGAGAGTTGTAGGCCGGCCATAACCTTAATAAGAAGAGGAGCACAAAATCTATTTAGAGGCTAAAATTCAAGGTAGGAAGATTAAAGCAAGAACAAATCTCAAGTTCCTTATCCAAACAAGGTGAATAATGATCTAAACCATCTTATATAAGTCATCTTGAATGATTTAGTTTGGGTTGAGGTTTTAAACCGTATGATTGGATAAATGATGATGTATTTTGATAGAGTAAATGGATATATATATATATATGCTTGTTGATGATTTATATGATTTAATATGTATCATATGATACGTTTAGATTAGAAACCTATCATATGACATCCAAATGAGTTGCATTTTTGATATATGGGCAAAAATATTATTTTAGTACTATGTTTCAATTTTTATAATTGTCCAAGTTAATATGGATTTAGGGTGAATTTTCTAAGTTTAGAAAATAATTAATTCAGTTTTAAATATTTAAATGGTTAAAATATGTTTTCGTCCCAAAAGTTTGGATATGGGGAAAAGAATGGTTAATCTGATTTAATTTGATTTTTGGGGATTTTTCCTAAGTGCTTAATTATGGTTAATAAATCATTTAAGTTGGGTTTAAATGTTTTGATTATTTTAAGAAGAAGAATGGGTTATTTGCTAAAACGTTTTCAATTGTTCGATGCTGAGTTCGGCAGCTTTAAAAAAAAAAGAATTTTGGTAAAGTATTGACCCGATCATATTTTGGAAAATTATGTAAGTTAGGTGAAAATGAATTGCTTTAAAAGGTACAAAATCAATTTTAAATTAAATTACAGCTTCGCCACTTACCATGCTTGTGTCTGTCACCATACTCCTGCTTGTAAACCTTTCGCACTAGTTCGACACCAATGCACATGGTAGCAAGCATTTGGTACGTAGTGTATTGGAGAAAGGTGAAAGAAAAGGATGGTGTCGAAAGTATGGGAGAGTTTGAAACTTTGCATATGAAAGAAGGCGAGTTTGTTTCTGATTACTTCTCAAGAGTTCTAGTGGTTAGTAATAATCTTAAAAGAAACGAGAAGTTAGATATGACGTAAGAATTATGGAGAAGATTCTTAGATCATTAGACCCAAAGTTCAAACATATTGTCGCCATCATTGAAGAAACAAAAAACTTGGAGACCATGTCAATAGTGGAACTTCTAGGCTCATTGCAAGCTTATGAAGAAAAGAAAAAGAAGAAGAAAGAGACTGTGGAGCAAGTCCTTAAGACACAGATTGATTCAAAAAAGGAAGAAAGTAATCGAAGCCAACAAAGATGGGGTGGTAGCCAAGAAAGAGGAATAGGTCGTGCATATGGACATGGACGAGGTTGGAGGCCCAACTATGAAAACAACAACAGCAACAACAATAAAAGAGGAGAAAGCTCAACAAGAGGTCATGGGAGAGGAAATTCAAGGTATGACAAGTCACGTGTTAAATGCTACAATTGTGAGAAATTTGGACATTATGCTTCTGAATGTAGAGCTTCAAAGCATAATAAAGTTGAAGAGAAGACCAATTACGTTGAAGAAAAAAGCCAAGAGGATGATACATTATTACTGGCTTACAAAGAAAATGAAAAAAGAGAGGAAAACTAATGGTACCTAGATAGTGGTGCAAGCAACCATATGTGTGGAAGAAAAAATATGTTTGTGGAGCTTGATGAATCAGTGAAGGGCAATGTGGCATTTGGAGATGAATCAAAGATAGCAGTGAAAGGTAAAGGAAAGGTTCTTATCCGATTGAAGAATGGAGAGCACCAATTCATTTCCAATGTTTACTATGTGCCAAACATGAAGAGAAACATTTTGAGCTTAGGACAACTCTTAGAGAAAGGTTATGATATTCGATTAAAAGATAATAATCTTTCTATAAAAGATGGTGCAAGTAACTTCATTGCAAAGGTATCAATGTCAAGAAATAGAATGTTTACGCTCAACATTCAAAGTGATGTCGCACAATGCCTTAAGGTGTGCTATAAAGATACTACTTGGCTTTGGCATCTTCGTTTTGGACATCTTAACTTCGGAGGACTAGAGTTGCTATCCAAGAAGGAAATGGTAAGAGGATTACCATGCATAAGCCATCCAAATCAAGTGTGCAAAGGATGTTTACTTGGAAAGCAATTTAAAATGGGCTTTCTAAAGGAGTCATACTCAAGTGCTAAAAAACCGTTGGAACTCATACATATGGATGTGTGTGGTCCGATCAAGCCAAGTTCACTTGGTAAGAGTAACTATTTTCTTCTTTTCATCGATGATTTTTCAAGAAAAACATGGGTGTATTTTTTAAAAGAGAAATCAGAGGTTTTTGAGAACTTCAAGAAGTTCAAGGCCCATGTTGAGAAGGAAAGTGGCCTTATGATTAAAGCCATGAGATCTAACCGTGGAGGAGAGTTCACATCAAAAGAATTCCAAAAGTATTGTGAAAATAATGGAATCAGACGACAACTGACAGTGCCTAGATACCCCTAGCAAAATGGAGTAGCAGAAAGGAAGAATAGGACAATTCTTGAAATGGCAAGGAGCATGCTCAAAAGTAAGAGGTTGCCAAAGGAATTTTGGGCAGAAGCTGTGGCATGTGCGGTTTATCTATCAAACCGATCTCCAACAAGAAGTGTGTGGGGAAAGACACCACAAGAAGCATGGAGTGGAAGGAAGCCTGGTATTTCCCATCTAAGAGTCTTTGGAAGCATATCTCATGTACATGTACCAGACGAGAAGCGAAGCAAATTGGATGAAAAAAGTGAGAAGTATATTTTCATTGGTTATGACACCAACTCTAAAGGGCTCTACAATCCTGATACGAGGAATATAATAATTAGTTGAGATGTTGTGTTTGATGAAGAAGGAGAATGGGATTGGAGATCACATAATGAAAATTACAACTTCTTTCCATACTTTGAAGAAGATGAAATACCACAACCAAGGATCGAGCAATTAAGGGAGGAACCTACTTCCCCACTAGTTTCTCCTACCACAAGTTGTCAAGAAGATGAGAACTCAAGTGAAAGGGCTCCACGCTTTAAAAGCCTTCAAGAAATTTATGAGGTAACAGAAAATCAAGACAATCTTACTCTCTTTTGTTTATTTGCGGATTGTGAGCCTATGAACTTCCAAGAAGCTTTGCAAAAGAAGAGTTGGAAAAATGCTATGGATGAAGAAATCAAGGCCATCATGAAGAATGACACATGGGAGTTAGCTTCACTTCCAAAAGGACACAAGGCGATTGGTGTGAAGTGGGTATACAAAGCAAAGAAACATGCCAAAGGAGAAGTTAAAAGATACAAAGCGAGATTGGTGGCAAAAGGCTATAGTCAAAGAGCCGGCATTGACTATGATGAAGTTTTCACTCCAGTCGCTCGATTAGAAACTGTTAGACTAATAATCTCTTTAGCAGCTCAAAATAGTTGGAAGATACATCAAATGGATGTGAAATCTGCTTTCTTAAATGGAGTTCTTGAAGAAGAAGTTTATATCGAGCAACCACAAGGCTATGAAGTCAAAGGAGAAGAAGACAAGGTTTTGAAGCTAAAGAAGGCACTTTACGGGTTGAAACAAGCTCCAAGAGCTTGGAATGCACGAATTGATATGTACCTCCAAGAGAGAAACTTCATCAAATGTCCATATGAGCATCCACTCTATATTAAAATCCATAATGGTGATACATTGATTATATGCTTGTATGTAGATGACTTGATCTTCACAGGTAGCAATCCCAACATGTTTCAAGAGTTTAAGAAAGAGACGACGAAAGAGTTTGAGATGACTGATATTGAGCTTATGTCTTATTACCTCAGCATTGAAGTAAAACAAGAAGATAAAGGCATTCTAATCACTCAAGAAGGCTATGCTAAGGAAGTATTGAGGAAGTTCAAAATGGATGACTCTAATCCAGTTTGCACACCAATGGAATATGGAACCAGGTTGTCAAGGCATGAGGAAGGAGAAAAAACAGACTCAACACTCTACAAAAGCTTGGTTGGAAGCTTGCGATATTTAACATGTACAAGACCTGACATTCTATATGCGGTAGGAGTTTTGAGTCGATACATGGAGAACCCAACAATAACTCATTTGAAGGCAGCAAAGAGGATTCTTCGCTATGTTAAAGGCAAAACAAACTTTGGATTGTACTACTCTATTTCTGATAATTACGAGCTTGTTGGATATAGTGATAGTGATTGGAGTGGAGATATGGATGACCGAAAAAGCACAAGTGGCTTCGTGTTCTACATGGGAGATACAACATTCACATGGATGTCGAAAAAACAGTCGACTGTCACTCTTTCTACATGCGAAGTAGAGTATGTAGCTGCTACTTCATGTGTTTGCCATGCAATTTGGTTATGAAATCTGCTAAAGGAGTTGAAACTGCCACAAGAGAAGCTGACCAAGATTTTCATGGACAACAAATCAGCAATTGCTTTGGCTAAGAATCCAGTTTTCCATGATCGAAGCAAGCATATTGATACACGTTATCACTATATTAGAGAGTGTGTCTCCAAAAAGGATGTGCAACTAGAATACGTGAAGACACATGATGAAGTAGCTGATATCTTCACCAAGCCTCTCAAGCATGAATATTTTGTCCGGTTGAGAAATCTGCTTGGAGTCACAAATCAAGTTTAAAAAGGGGTGTTGAAATATTAAACTTGATTTGTTAATTTCTAGAAGTTTCTTATTATTAAAGTTTCTAGAGTCTTCTTGTATTTGATAGAATTTGGCGAGAGCTCTAGAATTTTATATTAGTTGCTAGAAATAAGAATTATATAATAGTTATGTTTCTAGAGTTGCCTAAAGAGTCATTTCTAGAGTTGTCAAATGAGTCATGTTTCTAGAGTATTCTATATCTAGAATGTTCTATTGAGTCATATAAATAGAGGAGCTCTCCCGTCATTTTGTATCAAACAAGAAATAAATCATCAATAAAGAAAAGTTTTCTACAATAAAATAAAATAAAACTCTTCTTTCTTATATTCTCTCCCTCTTTCCCCTAAAAAATATTCAACACTTTATACATGGCAATAGAATAGATTAGATAAGAAATCTACGCTGCTTTCATTTCGTAACATGTTTCCATGTAGAAATACAAGGCAATTAAATCTAGTTATAAATAGGGCCTTTGAACTAATCAATAGCCATGTTTTTTTTCTCACTAAAAGAAAAAGCCAGAAAAAGATACACAGGCTAGGATCGAAATTGAATTACTATTCCACTGTATGGTGATGAATAGAGTAAAGCTTGACATGTTTCTACTGTTGCTGATTGAAGTGTGTGCTGCTAAAATAGGTTGCATTTATTGCAAGTTAGGAAGAATACTTTATGTTGCTTATGAAATGTAAGATATGGGATATTTACCTTTCTACTATAGTTTACCTCCTTAATTATTTCTTGAAATGATAATAGGTTTAGAAATAATTAATTCACACATAACTAATGGGATGTTGCATGCATAGAAAATGTAGTTGCTTGCCTTATGTCCTTTTCCTTTTTCAAAATTGAATCTATCAATTTTCCTTCTCTTATGTGTTCTTGTAGGCATGCTTTCTAGATACCATGTCATTTGTGGAGACATTGCCTTCCTTAGGATGAAACAGTGGAAGATGATTGTCCTTTTAAATATCGAAGCTCTCTCTGTAAGTAGACTTCCATCACTTGCTCCTCATTTGAGATTCAATGACATGCTGCTTGACAAGTTAAAACAAGTCATTTTTTTATTTATACATTCTGGATAATATTTCTTGCACTATGAATATTACCTTGCTATTAATGTGCTGCGTACGATGGTTTATCATTTGATATGTTACTAAAATTTTATTAGGGTTAACTCTTTTTTTTTGGACAAACCACCACAGATATTTCATTTGGTTCGTACTACCAAAGGTTACTTGTACAAATGTATGTTCAAATCAAATATGATTGAGCTTGTGATTTGTACCGTAGGTTGGAAATAACACTACAAAACAAGACAGCTTTAGCGACGGCTAAATGGCGTCGCAGGCCATCGCTATTTAGGTCGCCACCACACAGTAACACAACGGCTTCGTCACCGAAATACCAACGATTGGCGATGCCTAGGTGGACACGTGAAAAATTAGTTAAAACGGGTATGGCGCGACAAGCCGTCACTAGCCGTCACTAATCTGAAACAATTTAGCCGTCACCAGCCGTCGCTAGCCGTCGTTTGGAATAAATTTCCAGCTCCAATTCTACTTTTCAGTCAATCCAACCACACAACCAAATTCAAATCACTTTCCAATGCATATACATTCAATTTCACAACCAATACCACTCCATCCATCATATAATCTCACACATATCACAAATAATCATATATATACTATCCAAATCCAAATACTATCCATCAAACAACCAATGTCAATCAAACAGAACCACCCAAATCCATAAACAATATAGCCATACAACCAAATACTATCCATCAATCACATATACACACAAATACCACTAACCCATCAAACACAACAACCAATCAACATGTATCAAATATATACACAAATTTCACTTGACTGGATAACAAGATGATGAACATCGGGCAGAAACACTAGCATACCTACTCATCGTCGTCACCCGACCTCTCCTCTCCAGGTATCGTCCCATGTTGTGCCAAGTAGGCTACAATATGCTCGTCCAACTATTGCGCCAGTACGCTCTTCATCCAATCATTTATCTCCTTCAGCTGTTTTTTCATTTGAGCAATCTCCTCCTCGGCTTGAGATCTCTTGTAAGCCCTCTGGGATATTAACGCCTGTGAAATAGTTGATATTTCATTATAATTTATGAACATTATAAACGGTATGAAGAAAATAGTTGATTAATTATGCAACTAATATTTATAATTAACTGTTGTACATTGGTTGCAATTTATTTATTTCAATTATGCAGCTTCCTTATTCAATTTATAATTTGTTCACTTAAGTTTAAATTCATTTGCATGTGTGAATTTGTATATTAGTAAATAAAGAAATTTATCTCCTGATTTCCATAACTGTACCGCCTATTTCGCGAAGGCGGATCAATAATGGCATCCCAAATACGGTTCGACTCCTCAAACGTAACCTCTGCCCTGCCGATGGACTGCGCTACTCGAGCCCGCTCTACTTTGTATCTCTCCTGCATTTATGAACAATTGTTAGACACGATAAATATTCAATTTAAAGTTTATGAAATGTGAAATAAAGGAATATGAAACATTGTCATTAAGGATAAACATGTTTACCATTACATATCTCGATTTATCGTCCATCCACTCGTACGAAACGTTACCTTCCTCATCTGTCTGTTCAACGACATGCGTGGCCGTGAACACCTCAGCCATAGTAGGCTCGCGATTGTATCTCGCCGCATGAAAATATATACATATGAATAAACAATGTTACAAATATGATTAAACAACATTTTAGATTTTTATAAACACAATTTATAAATTTACCAACTCTCTCATGTGTTCCTGGAAGGATTTAGAGCCACCATGATGCAACATAGGATTTTTATTCCTATTAGCATGATTCCGGGCAGATAATTCCTACAAATTTAGATACATGATTAGCAAAATTACTGCAACTAACATATGAAATTAAAAAAAAGTTTAACAACAACGTAAAAATATATAACTTACTTTCACTTCTGGAGTGTCCCAAAGCCGGAGATACTCAGCCCACACATCTGAGCCCATCCAATTTGGTTTTTTACCTGCATTTTTAGCCTTAGACAGAGTGTCCCTGTAATTTTTTCTCATCCTTTTATTCCAGTGATTGGTAAAAATGTCCATATCCTCTAGAGCTACACGCACGGCTGCTTGCATATTGAAATTAGTTTGAATTATCTAAATTATATTAATTTTCAACTGAAATTCAAACTTATACTTACGAGTACATCAGCCAAAATAGCATTTTTGATATGTGGTGGGATGTTGTCCCAATGAGGCAAACAACCGGACATCCTACTCATAAATGCCTTCCTGGAAACTTGTAGATGAAATCCGAAGGCTCCACCTCAAAACCCCTATAC
The DNA here is from genome assembly GCA_030737815.1 of Allium fistulosum. Classification (NCBI taxonomy): domain Eukaryota; kingdom Viridiplantae; phylum Streptophyta; class Magnoliopsida; order Asparagales; family Amaryllidaceae; genus Allium; species Allium fistulosum. The sequence continues at coordinate 95,755,177 of CM060906.1, read as the reverse complement.
AAATTTTGGTGTAGATATTTAATAAATTTAAAATAAATACTTCAAATAAATTTGATACTTACTCGGTGCTTTTCCGAACTACCTCCGCTAGTAGGCATAAATCCAGTGCAGTGCCACTGGCACCCGCACCGGGAGATGGAGAAGGCTCAGATCTCTGACTACGTCTCCTGCCAGACATATCTACCATAGAGAAATAATATCACAAAATGAAAAGACATAAATTTATTAGTACAAAACATGTTTCAGTGATCATCACATAAAACATCCACTAAATCATAATAAATGGGATAAGATCTCATGAATACAAATATAGAAATTTCAAAACAAAATAGTAGATAACTCAGAACATGGTCATCATTAATAATACATAGCTCAGAACCATATGCAGCTAAGAATAATACATTATACAACAAGCGATGCAAATATTCAGAGTTTTAAGTCTTCGTCGTTTTCTGATTCAGACTTAGTCTTGTACTCTATCTTGTTTTCTTCGGTACTTTCAAAAGCATCTAATAAAACATTCGATTCATCATTCAACGGCCCTAAATCAATGTCATCGGTTATTATTATTTCTGTATTTGGTTCAAGATCCGCTTGATACGCTGCTTCGTCTGGAATATTATTTCCATCAAATGTAAACCTTGGCTTTGTTTTAAAAACAGCTGACCAATCCGCTTTATCTCTTTTTAAGGATGGATACAGAGCAAAATAAACTTGTAATGCTTGCTTGGCTAATACGAAAGGATCATACTTATAGTAATGTGAGGTATGCTTTATTTCAATAAGCTTAAAATCTTTGTGCACATTGATTCCAGAATTAGGAACATTACTGAACCAATTGCATTTGAATAAAAAAACTTTTTCTTCAAGTTCTACATAATATGTCAACTCTAGAACCAGTGTTAAGGCGCCATAAAAATCTTTTATATGCTCATCTGGATCATCACTACCTTTGACAAATACACCGCTGTTATATGTTAATTTTTCAACCCCGTAATCTTTTGTGTTGAACTTAAATCCATTGATGAAGAATATTGGATAAGTCTTCATATTTCTTTTTGGTCCGATCGCAAGATGTCGTAAACCTTCATCAACGACACAGTTTCTTGGATTATAAACGTAGTTCGAAAAACATTTAGCAAATTCTTTACTGAGATCGCCAGATGGATGCTGTGATTCATAGATACTGTAAATATGTAATATTGATTATAATTAATATGTACGTATAAGTTAATTATATATGAATTTATTATTACTAACAAATGGTGCAACTTCAGCACAATTTAAAAGAATATATGTGTGTGCTACATGGTAATCTCTATCGTCTAACCATATTTCCACACATTTTCCAGCAGGTCGACCATGTTGTCTAAAAATAGATAACATTGTTTGAGAAGAATCTTGTTCAACGACTTCATCATTACGAGGAACGCTTACAAACGATAAGTTCACATTGTCACTGAAGTAATGAGAGAAAAAGAACGAAGCTTCTTCTTCAAGATATAATTTGCAAATCGAACCCTCAACTCGTGCTCTTTGTCTAACTTTTTTCATCACATGATTCAAGTACCTATTACAAAATAAATTTAATTTATATTTAGATATAGAAATCTGAATTTTAAACTGACATAAATATTGCAGATATTCAATATTACCTCTCAAATGGCTACATCCATCCATATTGCACAGGACCTCGAAGAGTGCTTCAGATGGAAAATGAATAGGTAAATGCTCCATTACATTAAAGAAACCTAGCGGAAATATTTTCTCTAGTTTGTAGAGCAGTATGAGGATTTCTACTTGAAGTTTACGTATATGATCTACTTTTATTGTCGTTGAACAAAGTTGTTTATAAAACACACTTAATTTTGTTACAACACTCCATAATTTTACGGGTAACGGTTCTTTGAAAGCCATGGGTAGTAAATATTCCATCATGATATGACAATCATGACTTTCCATCCCATTCAATTTACTGTTTTTAAAGTCAACACATCTACGAAGATTAGAAGAAATCCCATCGGAAAATCTTAGTTCTTCCACCCACTTTAGCACGAGTTTTACTTGCTTGCTCTCTAGCTCATAGCATGCTTTCGGTATTTTATTGTCAATGGGCTTCATATGAAGTTCGGGGCGTTTACAATAGTTTGCTATATCAAACCTTGAATTCAAATCGTCCTTAGTTTTTCCCTTTACATTCAAAATTGTATTAAACACATTATCAAACACGTTTTTTTCGTTGTGCATCACGTCAATATTATGTCGGAGTAAGAGATTTTTCCAATATGGTAACTCCCAAAATATACTTTGTTTGCACCAATTATGAATGTCCGATATTCCTAGAATTTCAATCTGCACTCCAGTTTCATGTATCTTTGGATAGTCCATTACAATTTCATATAATTCTTCGCTTCACCAAATCTTTGGTGGTTGCATATTATCTTCTCTGTTAGCTATAAAGTTTTTTCTATCTCTTCTATAAAATACGATTGGGATGGAGAAAACACCGATGACAATCAAACCAAGAAACTTTCTTACCATGCCGTAAAGAAAATGCTCGTGTTTCTTCCATGCAATAAGGGCAGGCTAGCCGACCGTTATATTCCAACCAGAAAGCATGCCATATGCAAGAAAATCACTAATAGTCCTAATAAAGAAGCGAACATACGAAATTTTTCTCTCTCGAAATGTCGTATGTTTCGACTCCTTCATTCCACAGATTTTTCAACTCTTCGATCAATGGTTGTAAATAAATATTGATTCCTTGTGTTGGATCATAAGGGTCAGGGACAACAATAGCGAGAAACATATATGGTGTTTTCATACACATTCATGGAGGTAAACTATACGGAGTAACGATAATTGGCCAGGATGAATATTTACTACCAAACTGAGAGAATGATGAAAACTCATCCGTACATAAACCGAGTCTGACATTACGGCTTTCTGCAGCAAATGCGGGATAAGTCTTATCGAAATGTTTCCATGCTTATCCGTCAGATGGATGTATCAAAGTTCCTTCTTTCGGTGTTCTCACGCTGTGTCATTGCATATGACATGCTGTAGCAGAAGATGCATATAACCTTTGAAGTCTGGGAGTGATGGGTAAATAATGCATTCTCTTGTACGGAACTTCTTTTCCTTTCTTCTTTCTTGGTTTGTATCTTTCCTCATTACATATTCTGCATTTTCTAAGGTCAACGTCATCTTTCCAATACAACATGCAACCTTTTACACATGTATCTATTTTTTCGTACGGCAGACCGAAAGCGGACATCAGTTTTTTCACTTTATAATGACTATTGCACATTAGATTATTGGTTGTCTTGTGTCGTTTTGCTGCTTGTACAACTGCTGTAAATGCAGCTTCTGTAAGGTTGAATTTTTATTTCATAGTAATGTATTCGGTGGTTACTGATAGTTCGGTTCCACTTTTACAACCGTCCCACAACGACCTCTTAGCAGAATCCAATAAATCATATATTCTTTTAGCTCCCGCAGTCGGTTCTTCTTCGACATTTACATCTTCATCGTCCGCTTGAATGGTAGGAAACATTGATTGTGCTGCATCTTCCACCATATTTTCTGTCGGATTCGTCATAATATTATCATCCTCTAAAGCTACAGGATTAGGTGTAGGTTCAACAAGTTATCCATGACGATCCCAGAAATAATTATTCGGCACGAAACCATATTTATACAAATGTACTTCAACTACATCTGGTTTCCAATGCTTCAAATGTTGGCACTTACTACACGGGCAACGAATTTCTTCGTTATTTCGATTATTAGATTTAGCGAATCTAATAAATTCGTGTACGCCGTTATAGAAATGTTCCTTTATCGAACCTTTCCTACCAGTTCTGACTTCATACATCCAAGTACGACCGAGGAAATAATCGAACATTTTTCATGATTTGAAAATATATGTTAGTAATTTTGACAGCACTTCAGTTCACTTCTCTTCTATGCATAACTTGCAATCAAATGGTATATTGTTGCTATATTTTCTAAAATAAAGTAAAGCCATTTAGGAATAAAGGCTTCACACAGCACACTTCTGTCTAATTTCGACAGCACTTCACTTCTCTTCTACGCATAACTTTGCATCCAAGGGGTGTATTTTTGTCGTTGTATTTTCTAAACTAAATTAAAACCTTTTGGGACTAAAGGCTTTAATTTTTTAGCGTCAATTATTTGTTGAAATAATATTTAATGCTTATTTTCAAATCAACATTATTTCATTTCAATTTTTTTTTAAAATCGATTTGGGTAAAATATTTATTCTTGTTATATTTATTTCTCAATTTTTTGGAAAATCGGTTTTAATACAATATTTGTTCTTATATTCATTTCTTAATTTCTTTACAAAATCGATTTTAGCAGAATATTTGTTGTTGTTATATTCATTTCCTAATTTTTTTTACAAATTCGATTTTAGTGGAATATTTGTTGTTGTTATTTTCATTTCTAACTTTCTTTGCAATACAATATTTGTTCTTGTTATATTAATTTCTTAACATTTTATCAAATCAATTTTAGAAGAATATTTGTTGTTTTTATATTCATTTCATAATTTTTTTTACAAAATCGATTTCATTAGAATTATTTGTTGTTGTTATATTCATTGCTTAATTTTTTTACAAATTCATTTCACTAGAATATTTGTTGTTGTTATGCTTTTTTCAAAATTTGATAATTCATTCAACTATTTAAACATTTTATCTAATAAATTTGAAAATTTAAAATTTATTTCAACATTCAGTTAACAATTTAAAATGTTAACTTAACTATTTTGTAAACTAAAATTTTAACTTACTATTTTATACTAACCACTAAAACTTATAATTAACACACACTCATCAAACATTGTACACTTATCAATAAGCATATATTAATCAACGATTACAAACTAATTTTTGAGTTTTAAATCAACCCTAATTTTTGTTTACAATTTAAATAATCAAACCACTTATTAACTTCTCTAAATCAACTAACATATCATTATCATCAACTAATACATAATAATCATCAATTTCAAAACCATAATCAACTAATTTCCTAAATTAGAGTTTTAATTATATACTCAAATCTACTAATAAACTATATTATCATCAACTACTAAGATATAATCATCAATTCTAAAACCCTAAATTAGCCAATTCCAAATCCCTAAATCATCAACTAATTTAGTTTATACCTAAATTAAACATAGATAATGGAAAGAAGGAGATACCGGTAAGTTTAGAGAGCTTGAAATTGGCGACGGAAGGCGGCGACAGCGGGAGACGACGGTTGGTGGTGATTTTGGGGGGAAGCTGAATGTTTTGAGGGAAGGTGAGTGTGATTGTTTCGATCGTGGGTTTCTACCTGTATCTTCAGATCGTGCGTCGGCTAGCGACGCCCGCTTTTTTTAGCCGTCGCTAGCCGACACAAAGGGCTGCCGCAATTGGCAGCCGTTCTAGTAGTGTAACCCCTAATATGAATTTAGATATGAGTCTTGAGTAATCAACAACATTTGAACCTTTAAGAATAATCATTTTCAAATATAAATGTTGATTGTTGATAACAACAATTGAATACTTAAATTTAGTCAGCAATCAACATTTCATTGTTTTAAGATGGACTTATAATTGAACAAGGTTCATAAGCATTTGGAAATTCGAGAAACAGAGATAATGCCAAGTAATTGATATTTCCCACGTTATATTCTTTTCATGTCTAAAGAAGTAAATACCCAGTGACTAGTTGCATACAAATATGTACATGAATTTCTACTAGTATGTTTATCTTTATCAACATCTTTATCTGTATGCACATAAGAGCTATTATGATATACATTGATGTTTTTGACTGGTTTACATGCCTTTACATATTCCAATTTACACAAGCACGGACTATATTGTTACATGCCCTTGCATATGTCCTGCTATGTCCTTTCTCATGATCTGTCTATGCAGATGCATGCTTAGCTATACTATGCAGTTACATTATTCATCCGATCTTGCTACTCTCAGTATTCTCATCACTTGTCTCAGTACTGCACTTTATTCTTCTTCAGTTTGTACTGGTTCGGTTTGGCATGCATTAACAATGCTTTTGGTTCGCACTTTTGGTCTGCACTTACTTCACATTTGATGCCTCTGCATTTCTCAACTGTTGTTCTGCACTTGTTAAGCTTTTGCCTCCTAGTTAATGTTTCTGTGCTCTGCTCGTTGTCCTCTTTATATTCGTTTTATGCTCTTGCCATTGGTTTCCCTATTGTATTGGCTGCTAATTTATGGCAACATGCATTATGTATGTAGTTGTTAGTAGAGCAAAGGAGGTCCTATGATCAATACATACCTTTACATATGCATTAGACATGACCCCGTCTTTTTGAAGCTAAACCTTTTATATGTAAATGCATGGACGCAAATTTTATCTTGACTTGACTGCAGATCGACCAAAACACTATGATATGTGCTCCAAATCTATCTTAATTGTTTATTATGCAATGCAAGAAGCTCAGCATAGTGGAGTAGTAACATAATGGACAATATCTTGATTCTCTTTGTAAATCCTTGCAATCAGTCCAAATTGGGCACCGTGTACTTACCATATGAGCGCGTATTTGTTTGAGTTTGAGTGTATATACATATGGGCACATATTTGTTGGTGATATATAAATGTTTTATATTATGTTGATTAATCTGTTTGGTGGTTTATGGATTATGTTCAATACGAGTAATTAACGTTATTGATAGGGATCTCTAAACACTTGAACAAAACAATTCGATATAGTATTGTTTTGAAGTTCAGTAAATGAAATAATTTTACCTCGATTATATTTTTATATATAAAGGAATAATTTTTCAGATATTATTATATTATATATGGTGTGTTTGGATGTTAGTGAATGATAATATTTTATTATCATCATTTTTTGTTTGTTGTTTGTGTTCTAATAAAAGTTATTATTATAATGTAAACATAGATAAACAATTAAAAAATGGTTTTATATAACCATACTGAAATTACATATAAGGGAAATTATAAATATGATTTGTAAATAAAAAGGATTAAAAACTAAGAATTTGAGAATTTAAAATTTCGTCAATTTCGAAAATTGTTTTTCAAAGTTTAAAAATAATAATATTATTATTTGGAAAATATTTTTGAATGGAAATATTTTAAAATGGAATTTAAAAGAAATAGAAGCACTGAACTCACTTCGTTCGGTGGAAAATAATTTTGATGATTACTATAACATCATCAACGTTCATTTCGGGTTTCCAAGAAAGGAATTGCTACCATTGGAGTTTTGTTTTGGGAAAACTAGTTTGATTTTTAAATTCAAAAAGTATGATTTGAAATACGAAGAAATTATTTATAGTATTGTTTCAAATTAATTTGAAATAAGACAGGGTGTTTAAAACTCTAAAAAATTTCATTTAAGTGTTTTATGAAAATATGAGAAAATAAGTTTTATAACTTATAAATCGAGAAATAATAAATTAAAACAAAGTTTTAAAATTGTTGAATATAAATGTTAAGGATGGTAAATTTGAAATTGAACTATGAAATTAAATTTAACTTAAGTTAAATGAAATGATTTTAAAATGAAATTGATTGTGATTTGGAATGAATTAATGAAACTGAATAATGAAATAAGTTAAACGGAATTGACTTTGATTTAAAACAAATATGAACTTAAGTTGTGAAGTGATAATAAACATGAGAAGTGTTGTATAAAATGTTTATAAAAAACATAAATAAAATTTGATGGAATGGTTCTTAAGTGACATTAGTACTGGAAGAAATATACTAAATAATAAACGAATGTGAATAAAGCAATGTGAATAATGATTATGAATAAATGAACGTAAATAAAAGAATCTGAATAAGGAGAAACCAATCGAAATAAAAACTTAAGTTGTACGTATATTATTTTATTCGTATAACTGTTTGATCCAGATTCGAGTACATGACTTCGAGATAATTTACGTTGGTCTGAGTTAGAATTTTTCACTCGATTCTCGACGGCGAACACCGGATATGGATTTTTGATTGATTCTGGAGTTCTATATCATAGTATATGGTTATGTAAGGAGAATAGTGGTTTCTAATGAAGGAACCAGATCTAAGTCTGCATTAGAGAGGTCGTGTGAACGATACTAGTTCGGAAGTGAAATTGTGTGATCGAACGAGCGATCAGGTATGATATTGCATACATTGTTATGAATTAACAGAATGGATATTATTTGTTTAATGGTTCCTCTGGTTACATTTGTTACATTTGCATACGGTTATTGTATAGTTTATGTTATATATTGATATGCTTTTCATATACTTGTTCTCATTGGTTGATGAGTTATTAGTAGGTGCGGATGGCGTATGCTTCGTATTTGGAGCTCGCTTTCGCATTATATTGACTATATATGCTTGCTAATGTTAAAAAAAGGTACACGTCTCGAATTACATACCGTATTTTTATATTTTTCCCTATGGGATGCCTCATCTTTAAAGATGAGATGATTTTTGTGATTATATATATTGTAAATTTTTCTGATCGAGCTGCACAAATGAGACGCTAGCGAAATTTTCTTTAAGTTCAAGGCATTCGAAAATTTTTGAGAAATTTTAAGGAAATTTTTTATAACTAAAATATGACTTTGAGTTATAACCTGGAATGATTTAATGGATGGAATTAGTTGGTATCGGTGAATGAATCTAAAGGCTTAAAATAATTTGGCAATCTATTTCAACTAATTTGTTTTAAAAAGTTAATGGGTTTGGGGCATTTTTTTACTTGCTAATTTCGAGGACGAAATTCTTATAAGGGGAAAGAATGTAACGACTCATAATTTTAGTCATTTGAATTTGGAATATTTAATTGATTTTAAATATTGAAAGTTAATTTTATAAATTGAATCACTTGCATTTCAAATATAGTGATTTATTTGATAATTAGATTGTTGAATTTAATATTTGGAGTTGTTTAAATAATTAAATCCTGAATTTAATATGAATAAAAATGATTTCGAAAGTTAATTTAAATTCTATTAAATAAGAATAAAGATAGTAAACTTTTAATTTAGATTTAAAAGCGATTGATTTGGTTTTTTAATAATCATTTTAATTAACTTGTGAAAATAGTCTTCCAGGGCACTGTCTCGGATTTCGGCGAAACCAGTGTCATTGGATCCATAATAGTGAGTTATTATATGTCGGCGAATTTCATGGCAATTGGATGTATTGTGTAATCGTACGAGTTTGAAACGCTTATAAATTAATTACATAATTTATATAATATAATGGGTTTGAAAAGCTATCTTCTGTATACAATCAAATTAGGTCCCGATACTAGTTTTATTGAATTCAGAATAGGTGTGTTACATGTAGGATGCCAGGCGGCATGCCTCAATTGGAGTTCGAAAATTTTATGTACCTAAAACTAGGTATTTTAGTGAATAAAATAGTATATATACCTACTTTTAGCCCATACCTTCAACCATACAGGCTATACCCACCCACGTACAAAGCTCATACCCCATATCTTCTTCTCTTTTATATATTCCATTTCCAGTGAACAAAGCAAGGCAAGAAAATTAAAAATGGCTAATTCTTTAAATCTAAAATAATTCAAATAAAAAGAAAACAATTTGAAAGCTTAGATCTTTAATCTCATGAGGAAATTCACTTCATTTCTATATGCGGCAGGTGATGTTCATGTGTGGTTTTGGTTGTTATCAGTGAAGTTACATGGCAGTTTTAGGCTAGGGTTTTGGATTTAATTGCGATCAAGGAGGTGCTAAATGAATCAAAACATGGATTTGAGTTTCTGGTGGAGTGTGGCATCTCCGGCCAAGTTTCTAGAGGATGCACCGCTAAAGGTGGATCTATGATGTCGAGCTACAATGCTCGAATGACCAGGGTCACGTTTTTCTAGGGGCTTCGAGCGAGGGTTTAAGGCAATAGTCACGAAGCTTGTCGAACGTGGAGTACGTCGGAATTGATTTGAGGTGATTTCATCAAGAACTGGAGGAGAATTAGTAGATTGAGGTGGTGTATAGTTGGGTATCACTGTGTGTGTATAGGACGTGGTTTAGTGGAGGGAGAAGAAGGATTTAAAAGTGTAATTAAAAGGTAATTTATGATTAGTTATTTATATTGTAATTTAAAAATCGATAACTTAAAATTTGAATAACTCTCTCATACGAGGTCCAATCGAGATACGGATTTTTGGGTTGTGCTCATGATAACTAAGCTTCGCAATGGAACTAGTTTGGATGAATTTGGAGATAGTTGAAATTTGGGCTAAAATCGAATGTTGTTCGATTTTAGTTCCAAACCGGAATGCCTCAGTAACAATTGGAAATTTTTTGCGTTAGTCTCACTTTTTCGGCTAACCAGTAATATTTTATAGTTGATAAAAATTGTTGATTGAATGTTGGATAATTTACTGTTTTATCAGTTGGTTTGGTTTTATTCCTGCTCCTGGAGCGGATGACCTTTTATATATGCCTAGTACCAGATGACTCATAATATATGATTATATACTGTATGTGATGTAAGGGACTTGTTGGAGGGATCCAATAGGATTCGTCATCACTGTTGAATTTATTTATATATATGTGATGATATATGTATTAGCTGTAATGCAGAGGGATAGGTTGGAGGGATCCAACGGGATTCCTCGCTGTTGTTAATTTATTTCAATAAAATTCCTATTATATGATTTTTGAATCTGAAACCTGATTGTGGACACTATGGTTTATGACATTATTACATGTTCAAACTTAGAATCTGTAGTGATAGGAAATCAACAATCGTTATTGGTTAAATGTTTGGTAGCTATTGGCCTTAAATTAGTATTTTCAAAATATTATAAATTGACATTTGAGTTAGAATTAGTTTTTGAGGTAGGAAATGATTTTAAATCTAAATTTGGTTTCGGAAATATTTTGTTTTAAAGGATTTAACTTCTATTTTTACTCCAACCTTTTTATCCGTCTTTTCTAAGTTATTTATTTATATTTAGTATTATTTTAAGATTTTTTGTATTTAATATTGTTTTAATATTATTTTTATTTAATATTGTTTTAAAGATTATTTATTTATGTTTAATGTTGTTTTAATGTTATTTAATATTTTAATATTTTAAAAAGTGAATTATGAAAAAATAATTAATATGGTTTAAAATTAATAATAATGATTTATTAATAATGATTTTGGAAATAAATTATTACTATTCATAATAATGGTAGAGATTAATTATTATTGTTTATTTAATAATGTTTTGAAATTATTAAATATTATTTTAAGATATTTTTGAAGTTAATTATTATTATTTATTTATAATGTTTATTGTTAATGATTATTGTTATATAATTGTGTTTTGAAGTAAATGATTTTATTTAATTATAATGTTTTAGAGCATTATAAACAGATTTGGGTTTTATAAGAGGAATCTTATAACATGGTATGAGAAAAAACTAAAAGGAAGATTATTTACGAGGTAAATGAGTTTTATAATGGTTAGGTATTTATAAATGAACTTTAGAAATGGGTTTATAGATTTACAAGTGGAGTTTTGTAATTAGTTTTATGGGGTTGTAAAGAGTTTATAAATGATTTGAGAAATGATGTAGAAATGTTTATAAACGGTTTTAGAGGTTTATAAATAGTGTATAAATGATTTTAGAGATTTATAAAAGAGTTTATAAATGGTTCTAGGATTGTGTAAAAAGGAAATATTCCTTTGTTTTTGTGAATATACTTATACCGTTGAGATAAGTATATGGATATTTTCTAAGTATTGAAAACATAAGGGTTTGTGAATATACCTTTGTAAAAGTATTTTGATACAAGTATTTACAATTTAATTAATGAAAAGATTAACTAAAAGAAGGCTAGTGGTTGCTTATGTGCTTAACCAATATTTGTTTTCCTTATGGAATTAAATCCCTGATTTGGATGTGTGTTTGTTGATAGTTAAATAACTGGCTATCAAATATGGACCCAAAATGTAACTTTGGAAATATCTAGGAGAAACACGTGAGTTATATGGCACAGTCATCTCCGATGATGTTGTACTGTGTGTATAAATCTTGTTTGATTCTCCTAGGACAAATGATAAGGAAATCCGTCCACTAACAGTTAGGAGGTGGTCTCCGCTCTTATCTTTGACTATTTATTTCCCAAAGAACCGGGGTTGAGTTTACTAGAAATTATGGGATCTTGTTTCAAAGTGACTGGGATCAGATATATTATCTACTTCGATCTAACTCAAGTGTTCGAAGTGAAGACATCTTGAAGGTGAAGGAATTGAAGACGGAGCTCTTTGAAATGCAAGGATTGCTTACTACTAATTCCGAGGGTGATTCCCAAAATGGATGTAGTAGAAATGGTGCCTTTGGTTTCGTTCAGTCTTAGAACGAATTTGTGTGGATGAATGTTGGCATTGCATTATTGCTTGGAGGGCAGTGTTAGCATGTGGGAAGTGCTATATACAGGTAAAACGTAGCCTCAAGCGTCGTCAACAGGGAATGACTAAAACATGAGAGATGCAGCAAGGCTAAGTGGGTCGCTCCTAAGTAGGGTACGATCATCCCTATCTAGAGTCAATATTGTCTCTCATTTGTATGCTTCAGGGCCCATTAACGGAGGGGTGATCATATTCGGTACTACTAGTCAAGTGGTAGGTCGGTCTTGTGTTGGCATGGGATCCTGGCAAGGTCATCTATGTTATTTTATCTAGAGATGCACCATGACGAGCGGTAGCCCAGTAGCCCAGTCATTGTATGGAATCCATTCTCCAATAAGCGCTGTACAGACTTAGTTGTATCCAACTATGCTGAAATGTGAGATGCAAGCATTTCAGCTATATTCATATTTTACTTTGATCCCTAGACATTATTATAATATCAAAGGATTTTCTATAGAAATTGTTATGGTCATCGTAAGGTAAAAGTCCGTCCGTGTTTATGTGCGGCGTGGTCTTACGAGATAACTTTGTTTTAAAAAGAGTTTGATAACTTAAAAATCCAGTTGAGTGTGTTTTTCTCACGCTAGTTTTTCAGACTGATTCGGGTGTTATTTTAATATAATGGTCGGGTCAGACCGAGCATATTTACAGATTGCTTTGGATGCATTAGAGCTCAGGAGATAAGTTGGAGATCTAAGACGTATCTACGTATTTTCTTTGTGTTCTCCTGTATTGTCTGTTGGTTGCATTTATCAGCAATTGTAAGGACAGACTGTTATAACTGTCCGGGCTAGGTTAGTATACTCTGATTGGTGTATGTATATTACATTTTTCTTTGTGTAAACAATTGTTGTATATTATAGATTATTCGTTCCGCTGTGAGATTCTATATTGTTAGTTTTCTTTACTCTTCTTTCTTCCTTCCTTCTTTCTTTTCCCTGACTATCCACCCTTCCATTCAATTTGAGTGGGTCATAAATGGTTGATTGTCCGCTTAAACTGTATGGAAAAGTGGGTTGTTACACTGAGTATCCAAAATTATTCAAAAAATTCATTTATAATAAATAATTAAAAAATAATCTAGAATATAATATGGATTCGAGTCCAAATTTTAATCTTATCCTCAATGATTGATACAAAAAGCTCAAAAAATATTTAAATACATATAATTGTTGTTTTTTAAATTGAAAAAACACCGAGTTAAGATATACATAGTTTGTAAATTTATGAAGAAGTGAAGCCTTCATTTGAATTACTACTTGATTAATTTGCTAGAAAATCATCATGTACATTTGACAATTCAATTATGGATAAGAAGAATAAGATCAAAATAGTAATTCGGCTAGGTCTAGTGATCAAAATTAACGATCCAAATTTGTATGCAATACATATACATTTGTTCCAACATTTCTTAAAGCAATGTCGACTAGTTACAAAAGAATAGTAAGTGAAGAGAAGAAATGAGAAAAGAAGCTCACTTGTAGGTTGTAGCAATCTTGGACAAACCCATGGTAGTAACTCCTTCACAAGACTCCAATCTTAGAACCTTAAGCTTCGCAAGCCCAACCATGATCATCTCCATGACGTCATCATCCAGCATCATCCTCTTCAACCTTACCTCCTCCATATCCGGTCATGCATCCTGCATTGCCACCACCCACTCCTTCGCCAAGCCTTCCCACCTATCCTGCACTATGTTGAAGTCCGCAAAGTGAGGCTTTCCCTTTATGAACATTGACATCACGTTCTTGAATCTGGTCTTCGCACACGACGGTGTCATAGCGTAGCAGTTCGGTGTCGACATGTGGCACCGGGAGAGGTAGTTGGTTTTGTGGCAACGTTTGCTTGTCGAGGAGAAGGTGACCAGGTCGCTGGAGTTGAGGTAGGGTAGATTTGGTGGCATAGTAACATTTGGATTGGGCTGTTGATGGCGGTGAACTTACCGGCGGTGGGTGGACCTTGTTTTCTTTTATCTGAGTGAGAGGTGGACAAGTGTATTGTTTTGTAGTGGAGCCGAGAAATTTAATTTGACGAGAATTTGGGTTTGAAGCCTAAAGAAAACTTGCACTACGTTGTGTCATACAAAGTTGCAAGGTTGTAATACATGTTGCAATAAATTTCGTTTTTAAATTTTATGAATTTTTAAATTTTTTATAGAAAAATTCAAAATTCTGTTTTTAAATTTTGTATATATTTTAAAATTATTATAGAAAATTTCAAATTTTCGAATTTTTTAAAATAATGAATATTAAATATAATTATTAAATATTAAATAATAAATATTATTTTTAATTATAAGTATTAGTTATTAATTATTGGTTGTTAAATATTAAATATTAATCTTAATTATTAATTATTTAATAATAATTACTAATTATTAATTGTTAAATAAAGTAGTAAATATTAATAGTAGTTATTTAATATTAAATACGAAAAGTAATTATTACAAAATATAATTGTTAATAATTCTATATTAATTATTAATTATATTTATTAATTATTAAATGTAATTAATAAATATTAACTATAATTTACTAACCGTTAACAATTAATTATAATAAATTTTTAAATATAAAAAATAATTATTGATTATAGATAATAATTAGTAATTATAAATTATTTCTTAATAATCATTGGTTATAAGTTATAAATAATTACCCATCTAAGTTTTCATTTATAAATTATTAATTATAAACCACTATTTATAATTATTAAATATTTGTCTTAATTGTTGATTTTTATTACTTATTAATTTTTTATAATATTAATTAATAATTATAAAAAATATATTATTAAATATTAAGTATCACTTTATAATTAATCGATTTTATTATTAATTATTAATTATTAAATATTAGTCTTAATTATTATACATTATTAATAATTAATTATTTATAGTCATTATTTATTATTAAATATTAAAAATTAATTATTAAGTATTAAATATTACTTCTTAATTATTAAATATTACTTATTAATTAATAATTAATAAATATTAATCTTAATTATTAATTATTAAACATTAGTCTTAATTATTAATTATAGATATTTATTAAATATTGGACCTAGTTATTAATTATAATTAATTATTAAATACGTGAAATCATGAACTATAATGAATTATTAAATATTAATTATTAAAATTGTAAATCAATTAAATATTAAATGTTAAACATTAATTATTTATAACTTATAAGTATGACAATGGTTATAAATAAATACTTACAACTATTAAAATTAATCAATTATTATAGATTTCTATTACAACTGACTAAAAAAACAGTTGTTAAAAATACATTTACTAGAATGTCAGGAAAATTCAATTGTTAAAAATACGTTTATTACAACTGTCTAGAAAAACCAGTTGTTAAAAACCATTTATTACAGCTTTAAGTAGATACTAGTTGTTAAAAACCTTTTATTACAACTGTCATCCGGCATCATTTGTAAATAACAAGAATATGGTCATTTTCTTGTACTGGATGTAGGAGCATAGGGATGACAGTGGCTCATCAAGTGATGCGTGAGTTTTTACATATTTTATTTATGGTTTGTATATTATATAGATATAGTATGTTGTTATATATGTTGGACATGTGGGATGGATCGTGGTAGATTGTATGATGATTGACATTTGGTAGGTAACTGTTGGACATTGTGTTGCTACATTAGGCATTTGTACATCTATCACATGTGTTTGTGTTGATTTATTTATCTTTATGTATTAAATAGTTCTTTATGATATATAATTGCATATGATGATATTTTTTATTGATACTGTTGGAACTAGGCTAGTCTACGGCGGAAGTATTTGGTGAATTTCACATTTTTTTCATTTACGATCTTTATTGGGCCCATAAAGTCTAACTTATTTAGAACATTTCTAAATTTCTTTTAAATAAAATCATTATGTTATTCAAATTTATAATATAGTTTAATATTATGTAATTAATATTATATATATACGTGTATCATACATAAATAAATATTATATATTATATATATATATATATATATGTGTGTGTGTGTGTGCGTGCATGTGTAACATAGTAATCCATGAAAGATATAACATGCCCGTGTATAAGTGCAGGGATTTACACTACAACAGACATGTTAGCTAATCTAATATACAAATAAATTGTCCAAATGTATGTTTATATACTTAATTCATGTATACAAATATTACAAAATATACATACATAAATAAATATTATTATAATATTATTTTATGAATATATATACAAAACTTATAATATATATATATATATATATATGTATGTATGTATATTAAAAATCATTTAAATTATATTGAAATTTATTTATTTATTTTACTGGAAATTCGAAATCGAAATCAAAAATCATTAGATGTATATAATACACACGCACACACGCACACATATACATATATATCAATATCTTATAAAATTAATAACAAATATGTATGTATACACTTAAATAAAATATATGTATGAAATAATATATGCATGCCTATTATATAGGTCATGGCAATGATGTTTTAATTTTTTTTGTTTTTTTTTAAAAAGAAGATATTTCTGTACGTAATTTAATATAGATTAATAAAAAAAATTACAAGATATTTCAAATTTAAATATTTTAGTAAAATCTCGAATATATTATGATATTTAAATAGTTTATATATATATATATTATAATTTAGAATCAATTTATTAATTTTGACAATTAGTAAAATTATTTAAATTATATAAAAAATTAAAAAATTATTCTTACTATCAAAAGTAATGTTAGATGTAAATTTAATTTTATGAAATTTAAAACATATTTTATAATATGCATGTGTATTAATATTATTTATTTATCGAATTAAATGATTTAAATCATATTTAAATAATATATATATATATATATTATTTTAATTCAGTCGAAATTTTTTATGCATAATATTACTTGTATAAAATTTTAAACCATCTTTTATGGAATATAAGATTTAATATTTGAATTATAATATATGAATAAAATAATTAATTTTAAATCAAATTTTTTGCTTTTATTTTTATTTCTGCCGTAAACATTACATACACGATAATGAATTATTTTTAAAATTTTAAAATATATATAAACATGCAACCAATCTGATTGTGACAATATATTGATATAATAGAATTATCACCTAACTAACAAAACAATATACATGATATAAATATATTTTTTAGAAACTTCCTGATATAGAGGACCTTTGGAAGGGACGGCGGACCGACCAACTTCAGGGGGATTAAGTTGTGTATGTCCACTTCAACACATGACACCTATAACTCCCATGGTACTATTTTTGCGAGAAATGTGTGCAAGGCACGGCTCGAACCTAGGTCTGTTACCAGACATAGGCACCCTTTTTCCATTACGCCACACCTGCCTATAAGTACATGTTAATAATCATACATAATATAAATATTATATGCACGTTAATAATCATTAATTGATTAGAAAATTTACCTTATTGTCAATGCCTTTAAGTACACCTTGAAATGATGAGATCTACTCCTTGAACAAGTTTCTAATCCAATAGAGTGTTGGTCCATGAACTTATGCCCGACAGCTATAGAATATTATTAGTTTTACTTTGATTTGACTATGGAAATTTAGATATGGTTTTAGATTATTTTCAGGCAGAGAGGCTATAGATGGAGGCTCCAAAAAGTGAGAAATGAGAGTGGGTTAAGATACTTTTATAGAGGAGGAAATGGAGAGTGAAGTTAGGATCAAGATCCACATTTCTCTCTTACTCTTTCTTTCCTCTTATCCACTCAACCCTAGCCCTTTTTTCAATGTTATAGCCCCTCTTTTGCTGGTCTATAGTAGTCAAAAATCACATGGCCCCATATGGGTTTCAAACCTATTTAAAGCCCAAACAAGTTATACTACATTTAAATCCAATTTAAATGCTTATCGATATCATATATTGATTAATATATTTATAACTATTATAAACATATTTAATAACAATTAAAAATTAATTAAATCATTTGGTCAAAGGAGTATTGAACATTTCAGTTGTGTGACCCGTTAGGCGTAAATTTGTTCAGCAATTAATAGTGAACTATTTGAATATTAATGTTCACTCGTCACTTAGTAGGTGGTGTGACATTTTGGCCAAATTTATCGCTTACGTGGTTTCGGTAAAATCCAATTTTACTTTGTTAAGCGTTACTCGATTGCGACTATTATTTACACCAATTATCTTCGTCAAAACTATATCGCTTTGGACTTATGGAATTTGGTTTGGTCAAAATTACAATATCTTCCACATTCAACTCTATAGTCTAAATATAAAGTCCTTGGTTCAACACTAACAATTATTATTAACCGAAATGCTCTGGTCAAAGACTTTGATTTTGAGTTGACTTTAGTTGACCATAATACTAACCTCATATAACTGTGGAGATGAATTCTCTCTTGAATAGTGTTTCACTTCAAATACTTTCACTCGATCCAACTATAGTCGTTCGATGGATGTCATGCCATGATTTAACTATAATCAAAGCTGAGTTTCCACATTGAAGCTTGATAGTATTCTCAAGTCGAGGGAATTATGTAATATTTTCACATCGATATTTTTTATTTGAATGATTATTAAGTGTTTGGGTAAAGAAAGCCCAATATGAGGAAGGCGTTAGAGGAAGGAGGCCAGACAACCAAAGGCGGTTGAAGCCTTCAGGACAATGAATAAAGAAGTATTCGATCTTAAAGTAACCGTGCTTATTGTGTAGTGCCTTGACAACCTTGCAGCTGTTGTAAGCTTCGACTCCAGATAGGCACATATATCTGTTACATGCAGTATAGCCCACCGGTAGGACATGAGCTCTTTTATTGAGTATTGGTAGAAGGAACTCATCCTCGGGAATTTTGTACTTAACGCAAATCATTTAAGCTCCTTGGAAGTCGGTTTGGAGGGCATTTGATCTTGAGGATTATCCAAGACAGAGAATAGGTTGGTCCTCTCTTGGAGGGGCAGGGCCATGAGGCTGAGCTGTTGGAACTGCCTGGAGTTGAAGTTGTCTTGTAATAGAATGTCTAGCTCCGAATGGAGTGGAAGCAGACACTTAAGCAATATAAAAGCCCGCTTCCATTAGAGGAATGGAAGGGCTGGTGCCAATTCTAAGACAAGGGGATCATCTAGCATCAGACATTTTAAACTGGAAAACTTAACGATCATCGAGGTCAGCTATGCTTTATTTTAATACTCTACTTTGTTTACACTCGTGAAGTCGATGTATAGAATCCAACGGATGTTGACATGGGTTGACCAATTGGATTTTGCATATTGACCAGGGTAATTGAAGTTTCAATCTATGCTATGTGTGTCCTGTGTCGAGAGCATAGTGTATGCGAACACACTATGTAGACAACCTGCTCATTCTGGCAAACTAGCTCCGTCACACAATGGAACTACATATTGGATTTTACTTATTATTGTAGGATATACAATAGGAGAAACATTATCCAGAGTGGCATGAAACTTTCTTTGCAGGAGCATAGGATTGTGATATTCAACTTGAAGTGTTAGCATGTGATTTAGTGAGATGCCATACTGCATTTAATGTGAACATTACTTGAAACCATCCCATCGAAGTTAAGTCGTCAAATTCAAATTCAACCAAAGTTTGACGGAAGTCAATTGCCCATTTTCCATAATGTGAAAGATTATCACAGTTGAAGAATGTAGACGACTTGAAGAAAACCCTAGGTGAAGACTAAAAAGATGTTAGTACCTTAGGTATTAGTTTTGATGACAACAACCATATGAGATTATAAAATATATATACTAATGTTTTATCAAGTTATTATAGTATATAGTGTAGGATATTAGACTGGTGTCGATTAAGAAGACTATACAATATCAAGAGTAGACTCAAGAGGCTGATATAGAGATTTAAGAATTAGAGATTGAAGACTCATGAGTTTGAAGATTCAAGATAAGTTATAGAGTCATAGATTATTTTGTTAAAGCCCTAGTATCACTTCTTAGATCTCTCTTCATATTTTTTCAAAAGGGTTTTTAAAATCTGTTCTCTGATTTTAATGATTTTTAAATATCCTGGTTTTCAAGAAAATGATTTTTAAGAGTCCCTATTTTCAAAATGATTCTTCAAACATCTTTTCAGAATAGCTTTCAAATGGTTCCTAACCTTTTAATTATTTATTTACAAAATTATTATATTATGTTTTCAAGTATTTTATATTTCAGGAAATTATCGTTAAGGACAAAATTTCTCAGCATTTTTGTCTCAAGGACAGGCCTTCAATATTTTATCCTGAAGGACAACTTTCTTTAGGTATCAGTTTTTAGTCATTGATAGCAGTTTTTAGGTATCAGTTTGTAGTTACGGTAGCAGTTTTTAGGTATCAGTTTTTAGCTTGGTAGCAGTTTTGTTGTCCTTATGAATAATTTTGGAAAATGTTTGTCCTTATGAATAATTTTTAGGAGAATGTTTGTCCTTGTGGTAAAAATATTGAGGTTGTGTCCTTAAGGCAAAAAATATACAAATCTTTGTCCTTCAAATTAATTCCCCCTTTATATTTAATATATACTTTTAATTTATTTTACTATATTTAGGGATAGTTTTTGGTTTTATAAATGTTTATGATATTTAAAAGTATATTTTGACATTCATTAATACTTTTTTATATATATATATATATTCACTTATACTTTATATATTATTTTTCAAAAGAAATTTATATTTAAATCCTTTATATATTAAAATATTTCAAAATAATTTTATAAAGTTTTCTTAAGTTTTATTATGGTTAAAATGTGTATAAACTATGCTTAAATGATTTTACAAAGTACCAAAATGTTTTACAAGGCTTAATATTTTCAAAACAATTTTTATAAAGTAATTTTGCATAATACAAAAGGATACATCGACATATCCTCCGTATGTATGTCGACATATAGACCGAGATTTTCAAAATTCAAATTTTGAATGGAAGTGTCTTTTCGTCGTATCTCTTCACTAATGGACATGGCTATTTTTTCTCTATAAATAGGAGCTCTTAACGAATTTTAGATAACTACTTTCTTATATTTTCTCTCCTCTTTCAATCTCTTGATTTCTAAAAGAACTTCTACTTAAGATCTTCTTAAATTCAATCAGAATCAAATTCAAACTTTATTGATTTGATTCTCTATTGAATACTCTTTGATCTCTCTCATCTCTCTCACTCAAACCACTATCTAAGTGTTATTCAAGTGGATACATGATTATTTGTATTCAAGATCAAGAAATTGATTTTGTAAACTCTATCAAATCATACTCAAATACCCTTGGATGTGCTTGGTGTCCTTGAAATCCAAGTGGGTGTGCTTGTGTCCCGTTTGAATCAAGTGGGAGTGCTCGGTATCTCGTTTGAATCCTAATGGGTGTGTTGGTGTCCCTTCTGAATCTAGTGAGTGTACCCAGAGCTCTAGAGGGTGTGTCTCGTAGCCTTGAAATCAAGATTATATAAACTCTGATATTTGAAAAGAAATCTGTATAAGAAATTATTTGCGATTGAATCTGGGTAGCTCCGAATTAGTATAAAAATCCTAGTGTGATATGTCTAACTCTTTACTTTTTACTTTTACTGCATTTATATCTGTCTATGTTTGCTTCAGTGATTGTCAATTTGCATTGTTTAAACTATAATCTTACAAGAATTCAAAAAGATTCATAAAAGTTAGTAAATAGTATTCACTCTCCCTCTAGTATTAAATTAGCCTTAAGATTCTTACTTCCACAAACTAATAAAAGATATGAAGTTCACACCAAGATAAAGAAAAATAGAAAACTTAGGGCAAACCCTAAGGAACCGGGTGCCAACTTTGAGTTGGTGCATCCATCCCTGAGCTATCATCAATTCGGCCATGATAGAAAAGTAGAGCATGAATCCTGACTTGAACTAGAATTGATGACTATTATTTTGGAGACGTTGGCAGTGCTGATGACGACAAGGCAGTAGTAGCGGCGTTGCAGCTAAGATCAAAAGGCCCACCAAGGTTAGATTGGGGTTTGGCAGAGAAATCTTTCAGGTAATCGGTGACGACTTAATTTGGACGACAATGGAAAGTGGCTATGGTGGGGTTAAGATTAACAACGACAGTCGAATTGGCGACGGCATTGATGGCAAAGGCAAAGAAGCAACGATAGCTGGAAAAGTTGAAGTTATAAACGAATACGAGTATGTTGAAATTTGAAGTGTGTTGGGAAAATATTCCTAAGTATTTGTATTTACAACACACTTAACTAATCATGTCGATACCAACATGATTGTGGTCTGTACGAAATGTTTTGTTCCTTAATTTTTTTCAAAAAAAGAAAAGAAAAAAAATAGAAGCTTACCTAATTGAGACACGATGTGCTTTCCATAAAATCATAGACTCTAACTCAGCAGCGGAAAATGAGTGGTACAATGACTATTTGAAGCGATGAACACACACTCTCGGAATAGGTACGATGCTTCAAGATGTTGGTTAATCGACTATGGATTCCTATGCAGCTGAAATATGATTGATTGTCTTGATCCAAAGCATGTTTTGTTGTCACGAAAGCATACTTTAGAGGGCAAGTGTTATATAGAATTTGAACTGTGCAACTTTTTGATGGATTTGGAGTTAAAGATGATGAAGGAATAGATCAAGAACTTAAGAAGTTGTTTGGAATGGTAAAATGATGGAGCACATGAAGTTAGAGGAAAAAAGTGCCTGTTATTTATGGTTGGTGTTGACGTGGTTATGGTCGGTATTGAGATGATTTGATGAGGGACTCACTATTCCAGTACTTTGTAGAAAAAACAAGTCTTGCATAGGGCAAACCATGTCAATATCAACATGATTTGTAGGAGCAATTTAGATGACAAAACTTGGAAACTTAAAAGATGTTAACAAGCATGAAGGAAAAAGTAGAATGCCACCGAGCAAGTATTTTCATAACCATGGTCAGTACCAACATGATTAACGTTATGAATTTACTTGTTCTTCCTTCCGGATCTTGTGGATCTAAACTCTTACCTGGTCTTCGTGAGTTGGTGTAACAACCCGCATATTTCACGATTGTATATTTAAATGTTTTATTTAAATATAGCATCGTTAATCGGATTAAAGTCCAAAATGTTACTTTTTGTAAACAATCGAATTGGGACTCAAGACCACTTCCATTGAGTCCAAAATGGCGTTTACAGCTTTTTTGAGTATAAACATCGATATGTTTGGAGTTGAGTAGAATTTTGCTATTTTTCTATTTTGGGCTTTGGGTTTGGGTTTCAGCCCACTAACCCAACATAATACCCTAACTCCTTTACTCTTCATCCATTCACCCATTCCATTTCCTAACACTCTACTCAAGTGAAAATGGGGGAAAAGAATGGGAAATAGAAATTCCAAACCCTAGTTTGATTTGGAAACTCAAGTTCTTGCTCCAAAATCAAAGAGAAGCTTAGGTAAGCATCCTCTTCATCTTTTCCATCTCAATCTCTCTCCAATTTTAGAAATTTCCTATAACCTAATTTAGGAAATATTTGCTTATAATCTTAGATTGGAGCTTCTAGAGTTGAAGTTGAAGAGTAGTTGATCTTTCCTTTGCTTTAGAGCTTCTCGTTCGTTGTTTTTGGGTTTAAAAGTGAGTTTTTGAACTCTCATCTACGTCTATAGCTTTCATTGTTGTTATGTATGAATTCCTAACATCTATTTCGTGTTCATTTACTTTGATTTAAATTGGTTTTGTGAATTTTCCAATTTTTGGTTTTGAAGTCCAATTTTATGAAAATCCTACTATGGATGTTTGGACATGTTGTTTGGGGTGTATCGAAGAGCCTATAAGGCTGGGTTGTCGCTTGGCGTAAATCCTTAGTCGTCGTTGCTCATCCGATCGCTCCCGATACGTTTTGGCCACTTTTGCCTAGGCAAATTGTTGCCCAGACTAAGTGACCAGACGTCTGGTGACCAAGTCCAGATGTCTGGTTTGGACCTGGAGAGAAAAAGTATAAGCACGCAGAATATAAAAAAAGGGCAGAGACTAATTCCAGACGTCTGAAATTTAGGATCAGACGTCTGGATGGGTCTCAGACGTCTTGCTTGAAGTTTCAGACGTCTGGGGGTTCTCTGGATTATTTCCAAAGAACAAATCCAGACGTCTGGATTCTAAACCAGACGTCTGGTTAGTTTTCAGACGCCTGGATTGAACCTCCAGACGTCTGGAATTGAGCAGTTTGCCTATTTGCTTATGTTTTTGAGTGGATTTCCTATTTTTAATCGATTGTTGTTGATCCGGATAGTTGTCATCACTTATTATCGACTTTGATGACTTCTTTCTTTGGATTTTTGGGAATATCCATTTGATGGATTTGATATCGATTTCTATGGTTTTGATTCATGTCTTCGAATGTGAATCTTTGGTGATTGATTGTTTTTACAATCATTTTTGTGATTTGTCACTTTCTAATACAAAGGTTTCTATACTAGTAGTAAATATTCAAACTCTTTCACAAAGATGTTTTTAACTCTATTTTAATACAAATCTCGTTTATAAAAGTCGTTTTTCAATCTATTAGTATATACAAACCTTTACCTCATTCGTATGAGAAATCTAATTAAACAGCTTAGTAAAACAAGTGGTATGAAACGCTTGCGTTTACTTCGTTGGTTAATTCTTGGACTTGTTCGATTGAACTCTCGTGACAATTTTCTAGTGGAAATCTACAATTTGTTCATAAATATTTAAGTTAAGCCAGTGGTTATGAGACATGAAGCTAAACTCATTTATTTACTAGCTTAGTGTAATTGACACTTCTTATTGATCAATGGTGATCATTTTGTGATTTAGACTAGCAATATGCGATGTCTCTTTGTCCGCATGGGGGACTGTACCCTATTTGGAGGAGTTTCGTCTCATTGTCCGCAAGGAGGGACTATACCCTATTTGGAGGAGTTTCGGCTCATAGTCTGCAATGGGGGACTATACCATGTTTGGAGGAGCTTCGGCTCATAGGAGGAGCTTTGGCTCATAGTCCATAAGGGGGGACTATACCCTGTTTGGAGGAGCTTCGGCTCATAGGAGGAGCTTTTGTTAGTCCATGAGATGATGAGATGATGGTTTTGATGACAACAACCTTAGAATAGATTATAAAATATAAATACTAACATTACAAGTTTAGATATATATATATGTATATGCAGGATCTAACCATGCAGGTATCAAGAATGAAGACTGTACAGTATAGAGATTCAAGATATAAAGATAGAAGACTCATGAGTATCAAGAATTTCAAGAGTTCAAGATTCCAAGATAAGTTATATAGTTAGGAATATTGTTAAAACTCGTAGAAAAGCACTGGCATCTTAATATCCAATTTATTCGTGGAATGGAATCCACTTCGAGCCTGTTAAAGGGATGGAACCCTAAGTAGGATGGAACCTACGAAAATCTAGTGGGACATTGTTTTGTATCCACTAATTTTAATTCAAATGATTTTACAAAATTATATTGTTTTCAAAATGATTTCAAAACTTTCCTTTTAAAAG
Organism: Allium fistulosum; assembly: GCA_030737815.1. Classification (NCBI taxonomy): domain Eukaryota; kingdom Viridiplantae; phylum Streptophyta; class Magnoliopsida; order Asparagales; family Amaryllidaceae; genus Allium; species Allium fistulosum. Next base: position 95,729,171 of record CM060906.1, on the reverse strand, counting down.
ATTCAAAACTCTCTGTCCTGATTTTAAATAATTTTAGCCTCAAAAACATCTTTATTTTCAGAGTCAAAATTACTCCTGATTTTAAACTATCTTTTCAAATAATATATTTCACTTTTAATTATTTATACTTTGATTTAAATTATAGTTAAATAATATGTATATATTGGTCTTTATATTTACTTATGTATTTTAACTATAGTTAAGTATATTTATAAAGTTTAAAATAATTTTAATATAAGATAGAGGTTATTTTCAAAGAAAATCAAAACACCAAAAATTCCTTTGGGATGTCGACATGCCCAAGTACCCCATGTCGACATAGTGTTAGTTGGGTTTCAAATTTCAAATTTCAAAAGAAGTGTCTATTCGCCATAACTCTTCATGAATGGTCATGGTTGTTGCTCTTCTATAAATAGGGGTCAGTTTCAACGAATTTTTAATCACTTTTTTCTGGTTTTCACTCCTCTTCTTCTTCCACATTTCTTAATACAAAATCATACCATTACTCTGCCAAAATCAACATCGAATCATACTCGATTACTTCTAGTGTGATTCTCCATCACTATCTCTACAAGATCCAAGTGCTATTCAGAGTTATAGACTTCTTTGTAATCAATGGAGCGAGAAAAGGTGTGATTGTAGCCTTGGAAATCAATTGAGCGAGAGAAGGTGTGATTGTAGCCCTGGAAATCAATTGGGTGAACTTGTTGCCCCGGAAATCAAGTATCTCTACCCAGAGGATTGTGATTCTGGAGGGTGTACCTTGTAGCCTTGAAATCGAGGGTTGTAATTGTTGAATTGGTTTTGAAAGGAAATCCGTACTTAGTTGTGCGGGACTGGATGTAGGGTAACTCTGAACCAGTATAAAATCCAGTGTGTTCTTTCCTTTACTGCTTTTATTTTATATTTGCATCTGTGTTTGATTCTGTGTTCATATCTGTGTCTGATTAGTGCATACATTGTTAACAAATTAAGATAAACTCAAAAAGATTAACAAATTTCTTAAAACACTATTCACCCCCCCTCTAGTGTTAATTCTAGCCTTAAGATCCTTAATCTGCATTTCTCACATTTGGTATCAGAGCTTTGTTTTCAAAATTTTCATTATCTGAATTTTGAAAAGTTTTAAAATGGCTATTTTTGAAAAAATCTGTTAAAACTAGTTTAGAATTGTTTAAATCATCGTTGTTCCATGAGTCTTCATATGAATGTTATTCAAATTCTAGTTGTCTACCCAAATTTTATAATGTGCAGGAAAGATGCTTTATGGGTATCAAGGAATCAATCCACAATGGAGAATCTGTGCAAATCAAAAGGAATAAGTGGATACTTGATAGTGGATGTTCTAGACACATGACTGGTAATCCGGATATGCTGAATAATATTATATACAAAGACAGAGGACTGATTAACTTTGGAGACAACTCAAAAGGATACGTGATTGGCATCGGCAATGTCGGTAACTCTGAAACTCCTATTATTACTAATCTTTTGCTAATTAAGAATCTGAAACACAATCTGCTAAGTATAAGTCAACTATGTGATAAAGGATATAAAATTAAATTTGAAAAAAATAAATGTCATATTGAAGATAATAACTCAACCATAATTTTTGAGGGAACTAGGAAAAAGAATATTTATATTCTTAGTATGAAAGTTTCAAATGATAACCTATGTCTTCTGGCAAATACAAGTGACCCTTGGATTTGGCATAAGGGATTTGGACATTTGAATTTCAAACTTTTATCTAGACTGTCAAAACATGATCTTGTAAGAGGTCTCCCTAAAATGAATTTTAAAGTAGATAGTTTATGTGATGCATGTCAATTAGGAAAGCTTAGAAAAAGTTTCTTTAAATTAAAAGATATGATTTCAACTTCAAAACCCCTTGAGTTACTTCATCTTGATTTATTTGGTCCATCTCAAATTCAATTAATAAATCATAGTAAATATGTTTTTGTAATTGTAGATGATTATTCTAGATTTACTTGGACAATATTTTTGAAACATAAAAGTGATACTTTTGAATGTTTTAAGAACTTTACAAAAAGGATTCAAAATCAATTATCTTTAAAAATTATAACTATTCGTAGTGATCACGGTAGTGAATTTGAAAATGAAAATTTTGAGGAATTCTGCAATAAGAAGGGAATAACTCACAATTTCTCATTTCCAAGAACTCCACAACAAAACGGAGTAGTTGAACGTAAAAATAGAATGATACAAGAGTGTGCGAGAACTATGCTTTCAGATAGTAATTTACCAAAACACTTTTGGGCAGAAGCTGTTGCTACCGCCTGTTATATTTTGAATAGAATTTTAATTAGACCTTTAACTGATAAGACACCTTATGAACTTCTTCATGGAAAGAAACCTAAGGTATCATACTTCAGAATTTTTGGAAGTAAATGCTTCATTTTAAATACAAAAGATAATTTGGATAAATTTGATCCTAAATCCGACAAAGGAATCTTTTTCGGATATTCTAATAGAAGTAAAGCTTATAGAGTTTTTAATTTAAGATCTAACACCATCGAAGAAACAATGCATGTTTCGTTTGATGAAAATTTAAAAGATTTTGAAATTACAAATGATGAAGAAGATTTAGTTACTCAAAATCAGGAATCAACCGAAATTAATAATGAAATTAATCATCCTAATAAAAGGATTAAACTTTTAAAAGATCACCCTATTGAAAATATAATAGGAGATATGCAATCTATTGTTACAACTAGAAATCAACTAAGTAAAATGAGTAATATAGCATTTATATCATCTATTGAACCCAAAAATCCTAAAGAAGCATCAACTGATGATTCATGGATTTTGGCTATGCAAGAAGAATTAAATCAATTCACTAGAAATGTAGTTTGGGAACTTGTTCCTAGACCTGAAGATAAAATTATAATTGGAACTAAATGGGTCTATAAAAATAAAATGAATGAACAAGGTGAGGTCGCTAGAAATAAAGCACGATTAGTCGCCCAAGGTTATTGTCAAGAAGAAGGTATAGATTGTGACGAAACCTTTGCTCCTGTAGCAAGATTAGAAGCTATAGGATTCTACTTGCTTTCACAAATCATAATAATTTCAAATTATTTCAAATGGATGTTAAAAGTGCTTTTTTAAATGGATTTGTAAAATAAGAAGTATATGTTGAACAACCACCACTTTTTGAAGATGAAAATTTACCAAACCATGTGTACAAACTTAAGAAAGCTTTATATGGTCTAAAACAAGCTCCTAGAGCCTGGTATGATAGACTAAGATCTTATTTATTACAATCAAATTTTGAAATTGGTAAAATAGATAATACTCTTTTTATTAAAAGAAATAAAAATGATATTCAACTAGTTTAAGTATACGTAGATGATATCATTTTTGGTTCAACAAACTTCGAAATGAATAAAGAATTTTCTGAAATAATGGCAAAAGAGTTTGAGATGAGTCATATGGGTGAATTAAACTTCTTTTTAGGATTGCAAATGAAACAGTTAGATAATGGTATTTTTATTAGTCAAGAAAAATATGCTAAAGAACTAGTTAATAAATTTGGTTTGACTACTGCGAGTGGAAAACCTACTCCTATGGCAACCAATGAATATCTAAGTAAAGAAGATTTCTTGAAAGATGTAGATCAAAAGTTGTATAGAGGAATGATCGGATCATTGCTCTATATCACTGCTAGTAGACCTGATATCATGCATAGTGTATGTCTCTGTGCAAGATATCAATCTCATCCTAAAGAAACTCACTTAAAAGCTGTAAAACGTATCATAAGATATATTAAACACACCTCTGATTATGGCTTATTTTATCCTAAAAATGATTCATTTGATTTAATATCATACTGTGATGCTGACTATGTTGGATGTAAATCAGACCGAAAAAGTACAAGTGGAACTTGTCACTTTTTAGGACATTCTCTGGTTTCCTGGTTTAGTAAAAAGCAAAATACAGTTTCTTTGTCAACAACTGAAGCAGAGTATATTTCTGCTGCTTTGGCTTGTTCTCAAGTAATATATATGCAACAAACCTTAAGAGATTTTGGATTAAATATCTCAAAATCGCCAATTTATTGTGATAATACTAGTGCAATAAATTTATCTAAAAATCCTACTCATCATGCTCGAACTAAACATATTGATATTCGACATCATTTTCTTAGAGATAATATAACTAAAGAAGTAATTACTCTCGAATATATAAACTCTGAGAATCAAATCGCTGATATCTTAACAAAACCATTAAATGAATCTATATTTACTAAATTAAGAAGAGAATTAGGTATTTGTTCTATAACTGAAATATGAAATATAAATAACAAGTATAATTAATAATTAATATTAAAATAAATCATAGAGTTAAAATATAAGGACCATGTCGACATCCCCTAGGAAGGCATGTCGACATGTAACGTTTTTATTCTTTTAAAATTTTCCCATCAAATTTCAATAATTCAGTTATATATTCTTCTCTATTTCGAATTCTTATTCATTCTCTCTGTTCTTTCTTCAGTTTCTATTCTGAAATATATAAAATAATGGCATCTTCCTTTAAATCAAACATAAAACCAACTTTCTTATTTCCCTCTCCTACTTCTGGTCCATTTCAATGCACTACTCTCGCACGTGTAACTAAATTGGAGGAGTCTATGAAGGATACTATTCAGATGTTGACTGAAATTCAAGTGACTCAACTTCGTATGGCGAAAGAGAAAGAGAGGCAAGGCAAGATTCTTAGGAATTTACAAAAATTCCTAATGGATAACCAGACCAACCCTATCTTGATCGATGAAGACTCTTCACTCAATCAAGAACATGAGGTCAGCGACGAAGAAGAAGAAGAACCAATGGAAGAAGCACACGAGGAGGATAATGACCAAGTAGTATGCGTTGGAGAAGTGTGTTTCGACAAAAATGGGAATCTTGTTGAACAACGTGGAAATTTCTGTTTCCACTATCCAAATTGTTCAATTCATAAATCTCCTATGTTCAGAAACACACATTAGTTTCTTCTCTTTCTTTCAGTTGTTATTTGTGTTTTTATGTTTTTCAAACTCAAATGTAAATACAACCATATTCATAATAAATAAACTCGTGTTCTTATATGTGTTAGTATTATTGTGAATTCTTAGTTAGGATAGTTATTAATTTAGGATTATAGTTTAGTTAAGTATTGATTATGTATGATAACACTATCATTATAATCACAAGTAATGTAGTCTTAGTTTCAGGGGGAGTTATATAGAGTTATATAGATTTATATGGTTTTTGTTGATGACAAAGGGGGAGAAGTATAAAATAGGATAGTTTGGCATAGATTAAGGGGGAGTTGTTAGTTTTAGGGGGAGTTATTAGGATAGAAGTGATATTTTATAAACAAAGATTGTCATCATCAAAAAGGGGGAGATTGTTAGTCCATGAGATGATGAGATTATGGTTTTGATGACAACAACCTTAGAATAGATTATAAAATATAAATACTAACATTACAAGTTTAGATATATATGTATATGCAGGATCTAACCATGCAGGTATCAAGAATGAAGACTGTACAGTATAGAGATTCAAGATATAGAGATAGAAGACTCATGAGTATCAAGAATTTCAAGAGTTCAAGATTCCAAGATAAGTTATATAGTTAGGAATATTGTTAAAACTCGTAGAAAAGAACTGGCATCTTAATATCCAATTTATTCGTGGAATGGAATCCACTTCGAGCCTGTTAAAGGGATGGAACCCTAAGTAGGATGGAACCTATGAAAATCTAGTGGGACATTATTTTGTATCCACTAATTTTAATTCAAATGATTTTACAAAATTATCTTGTTTTCAAAATGATTTCAAAACTTTCCTTTTAAAAGATTCAAAACTCTCTGTCCTGATTTTAAATAATTTTAGCCTCAAAAACATCTTTATTTTTAGAGTCAAAATTACTCCTGATTTTAAACTATCTTTTCAAATAATATATTTCACTTTTAATTATTTATACTTTGATTTAAATTATAGTTAAATAATATGTATATATTGGTCTTTATATTTACTTATGTATTTTAACTATAGTTAAGTATATTTATAAAGTTTAAAATAATATTAATATAAGACAGAGGTTATTTTCAAAGAAAATCAAAACACCAAAAATTCCTTTGGGGTGTCGACATGCCCAAGTACCCCATGTCGACATAGTGTCAGTTTGGTTTCAAAATTCAAATTTCAAAAGAAGTGTCTATTCGCCATAACTCTTCATGAATGGTCATGGCTGTTGCTCTTCTATAAATAGAGGTCAGTTTCAACGAATTTTTAATCATTTTTTTCTGGTTTTCACTCCTCTTCTTCTTCCACATTTCTTAATACAAAATCATACCATTACTCTGCCGAAATCAACATCGAATCATACTCGATTACTTCTAGTGTGATTCTCCATCACTATCTCTACAAGATCCAAGTGCTGTTCAGAGTTATAGACTTCTTTGTAATCAATCGAGCGAGAAAAGGTGTGATTGTAGCCTTGGAAATCAATTGAGCGAGAGAAGGTGTGATTGTAACCCTGGAAATCAATTGGGTGAACTTGTTGGCCCGGAAATCAAGTATCTCTACCTAGAGGATTGTGCTTCTGGAGGGTGTACCTCGTAGCCTTGAAATTGAGGGTTGTAATTGTTGAATTGGTTTTGAAAGGAAATCCGTACTTAGTTGTGCGGGACTGGATGTAGGGTAACTCCGAATCAGTATAAAATCTGGTGTGCTCTTTCCTTTACTGCTTTTACTTTATATTTGCATCTATGTTTGATTATGTGTTCATATCTGTGTCTGATTAGTGCATACATTGTTAACAAATTAAGATAAACTCAAAAAGATTAACAAATTTCTTAAAACACTATTCACCCCCCTATAGTGTTAATTCTAGCCTTAAGATCCTTAATCCGCATTTCTCACAGCTTTGGCTCATTGTCCGCAAGTGGGGACTATACCCTGTTTGGAGGAGCTCCGACTCATTTGTGATACACGTGTTGGGGAGTTTTCATACTCTCGTTTGTGATAGGCCTTCCCCTTTTTGTGATTTCTGGATTTCCAATTGATGACTTCTAGAATTTGTGTTTCACCGATTTTTGCGATTGGCATTGATATGTTTTGTCAATATTTGTATTTTGGTGAATAATTTAAAGAATATGACATTCTTTTTGGTGTTTGAGTAGATTTGAGATATTGTATGATTTTTATTGTTATTGAATATATACTTGTCACAGTATGGCATTATTGTTATCATATGTTTTTGGTCATATCTCTTATCCTATCTCATTTTATATGATATTTATAGCTAGACTGGTCCGTTTATTATTTTCTTCTTAAATAATACTCGGGTCAGACCGAGGTATTTCAGGTGCTTCTGCTTGACTTCTTATCAGGGTCTGTCACCTGACTTTTGGCTAACTACTTTAGCTTAGTAGTTTTTGTTGTCATACATTCGAGATATAGACTCCTTGATGTATACTTATTCTTTTGTCTAGCACTTGTATCTATTCTTTTGTGATGTAGTGGATCTTGTATGACCACTATTTTGATGTACACTTCTATGTGTTATATTCATATATGTTTCCGCCTTTGTGATATGAATATATGTGACTGATTTGTGTTATGTTTATTTCTATATTTGTTTCCTAAGTCCACATAGCCACTGTATGGTAGCTTTGAGTTTGTATTTGATATGTCGGATTTCCTCTTGAAATGAAATGTAAGTTATATTATCTGACATATCGGTACTCGCACAAAGCAATTACATAGATGGTCGCTCCTCAATAGCCTTATTCTACGTGCTAGTCGACGGCATTACCTCGTAGTGTCCTTGGCTAGTGTGAGTATAGAGGTGGGGCGTCACAATTGGTGACTTCAGTGGGTGAATTCGTCTATAAATAGCCACCTTAGAGAACGAAAAGAAGGATCTTGATTTTTATTCTCTTCCCTAATCTAACTTTGCCCTGAATTGCTATCAAACTCAGATATGCCTTCTTTTCTAGAGCTGAAACACCGTAACTTGTTTGTATTTGTACCAAAATCCTTGAAATAAGATTAAGTCGACCTAGGCAGTGATTTAAGGCCGAATCGCTATAAATTCATGTGTGCAAGCTATTTGATCTCGTTCTTATCTTTTTTATTGCAACAACCCTATTGTTAATTACATAATTAATTCAATTTAATTATGGTTGATAAATTCTAGTTTGTAGTCTTTAAATTTTAACTATGCAATTAAATTTAAATTTTGAATGATTGTTTTTTATTTAATTTCTTACAGATGATTTTAATTTAAATTAAGGTATTGTTATAATAACTATTAAAATTTGTAGTAATGTAATAAATCATTAATTGAAAGTTAAATTGAGTTTGGTTTAAACTAATTTATTTCAATTATCAAATGAATGAGATATTTTAGAATTTATTTAGATTTTCAAGTGATAAGAAAATGTTAATTTTTAGTTGTAAAAGCAATTAGAAAATATGATAAATAGTAAAGAATTAAATTTGTGAAGTTTTAACTCTAAGTGATAGGTAGTGTGCTTTTTTAAATTTTTGGTTATTGTATTTCATTCTTAAGACATTGTTAACAAGGTTACATTTTTATAAGTATAATTCAAAACTTTTAAGAGGAGAAAAAATAAAATAAGAAGAATATATAATTTTTGTTGGGCTAAGCCCATTTGCAAAGAAGAGATTTATCTCTTTTCTTCTTTCTATATGTTTACTATAAAACATAGTAAGTAAAAAAGAAAGCAAATTTTAAGTTCTCAACTCAAAGCTTAGCAAAATCCCCATAGATCAATTAGATAAAACCACTAGAAATACTGTAAAAATCAAGGTAACCTCCTTTTCTCTTATTCTATCTTTAGGAACCTTCAATTTCATATTTAAGTAAGTTTGTAACTTACTGTATGTTGTTTTCAAATTCTATTGTCGGGGTTTACTAAATAGGGAAGAAAGCAGTAGTAATTTTGTGGTTTAGTTAAGAAAATAAAGGAAACAAGATGGGTTAAACTCACAAAACCTATCTCTAGTTGATTAAAGTGGAATTATTGTGTATTGTGATTTATTGCTTGATCTTGGATGAATTCATTGTCTGTTGGTTTACTATAAACTGTGTTTTGAAAACCTATAGGAAAACTTGACAGTAAACCCAAATCTCTTTCTTAGATAAACTATAGAGTGATAATTAAATGCATACAAGCTGAAACTAGAATATAAACTTCAAATACAAGACTTAAGATCGTCGGAGTGGGTACCGTAGGGGTTTTGACGGTAGGGTAGAATGTCGCCTGGAACTTACATTCCAGGCTACCTACTGGTCAACCGATCAATAAGGACCGGTCCATTGGTCGTCACCTGGAACGTCAGTTCCAGGTGATAGCCTATCATGCTATCGTCGTATTGAGTTCTGGTTGCATCTTGATTGCTTTGTTTACTTTTGGCATTGTTTTGATCTTTGTTTTGCGATAATTTTAGTTGCATTTTCGGATTGTTGAATCATTTTGATAAGCTTGTTTTTATGGAGCTTTTGTTCTATGTTTTAAGTGCTAAATGTACATTTTATTTATATCCATGTGCAAATCTATTCACAAATGAAACTCCTTTTGGAAATAAATTACTTTCTATTACGTATGTATATATATGAAAAATATGGGTAAGAATTTTTTTGGATATATATATATATCTGTGTGTGTGTGCGCGCGCTTTAAATTTCAAAGTGATTGCGAAGTAATTTTATATAGATATAATTTTGAATGGAGAAGTTTTATATGGAAAATTGATTGTTTAAAATTTGGAAATGTATTTTTATGAAATCTATATAAATATACATGCAAATGTTGTTTCAAAATTATTTTATATTTCTCTAAAAATGTGATTTCCTATTATTTAATATTTGAAATTAAATCTTGGATTTTTTGTGATTTTAAACATTTTCATGTGACCTTCAGATTTTAAAATAAAATGTTTTGAGAACCTTAATTCTATAATATGATGAGTATTAATAATCGATTTAGTGTTATTAATTGGTTTAAATGCTTTCATGTAATGCTTTGTCGAATATGTTATAACTCATTGAATAGAATGTTTGAGTGGAATTCATTAATCCATTAGTGAATACTTGAATTTCACCGGGTGGTATGTGATACTTTGGTTAAATTCTCGTGATTTCCTTTAGGAAAGTATTTAACACTTTAGGGTTGTATTCTCTTTTGGTGTTCGATAGAGGGCTGATGGATCCTTAAGAGAATATAGTTCTAGTTTTCCAATGGTATCCGTAATGATTGAGATTTACTAGCTTCTAGTAAATACTCGAATTTCACCGGACGGTATGGGAAGCTTTGGTTAAGTTCTTGTAATTACTAAAGTGATAGTATTTGGCGTTTTAGAGTGTATTCTCTTTTGGCGTTCGACGTGGGATCGATAGATCCTTAAGAAGTACACTCATGGATTTTTCTTACGATCATTGGATCAATCGAGATTTTTTTTCTTGGATTTTAAGCTTTGTTTCCACGGTTTGGACGATCATTGGTATCGAATCGGTATGGATGATACCATCTTTTGTTTTCTACGGTATGAGTATGATCATTGCGATGGATATGACTTTATCTTCTTGGGTTTCTAGGTATTTTTATTCATTCTGAAATTTCTAGTTTCTTTTCTGATTTATTCTGTGTTTTACAATTGGAATATTCCTATGTTGTGAAATTAATTATAAGTTAAACTATTCCAGTGCTTTGTTTATATTTATGGCATGTTTGTTTATCATATTGTCATATACTTTTATGTTATATCTTGTTCTCACCTTTTTGATATTTAGAGATAGTCTGACCCATTTATTTTATAATACTTGGGGTCAGGCCGAGACTTTTTGGTTTCAGGACTTGTAGACTTTTAGGGTAGGCGTGCTAGCATGAAGATAGTCTATTTTGACTTTCCAGTTTATCTTCCTTAGGATATTTCTGTATAGTATTATGTGATTTATTATTGAGATAGTGACTTATTTTGGATGTATATTATATGAGTCTATTATTATGTTTTATAGACTCGTGTTATGTATAGTATGATGTATATTATTCCACTGTGATCGGTGATTATTGTCTATATGTTGTACTGTTCTAATTTTTAGAAACAGATGTGTTTATCACTTTTAACTGAGACTTCACATGTCAAAATTTTATTCTAGATGTTCAGTAAAACAGTAATTATAACGTATCGGTTTTAGTTTAAAGATATATTCACATTTGGTCGCCCTTAACAAGCCGTATTCTCCATACTATTAGACAATATTATTTATAACGTTCTTTAATAATATGGGTATAATGGTAGGGTCATTACAGTTGGTATTAGAGCAAAGTCAGAACCTTATAGCATATAATATCACAGATCCAAGACCTAGATGACTTAGAGTCCTGTCCCCCAGGATGTGTGGTAGATAGTTAAATTAATTATCTAATTAAGGGTAGGAATATAAAATGATTATGGGATAATCATTTAGGATGTACTTTGATTTTATTTGTCATATTAAAAATGATATTAGAGTTTGGGTTGTACAGAATAGGATTATGGCTAGAGGCAGACCTAGAGTTACACCAGGATCGACCAGTAATCCTAGTACATGAGGGATGTTTTTGACTCTCGAGCAGATTGCAGAGATTGTCCTTGCTGCCTGGACCATTACACCTAATGGCCACTGGTTTGCGTTGATTTCTCCCGCTTATGTAGTGACTTTGGGCGATTGAGAGGAAGATCATTTAAGGGAACGAAAAAGCTCATAGAGGTTCCGGCTTGGATAAAGACGTATGAGAGGATCTTTACTCACATGGGTCTTGCGGATGCCTAAAGTGTTCAAGTGGCATCCAGCCAATTTTAGGAAAGGGCACTCAACAATGATCTATTTATGGCAAAGATTGAGTAGGCTCAGCTTACTTGGGCATAGTTTAGGCAGAGGTTCGAGTAGAAGTTTATGCCAGAGGCATAAAAGGAAGCGATGACAGGAAGATCCATTGATCTTAGATAGAATCAGTCTTCCGTTATGGAGTAAGCAGTGGAATTTGAAGCATTATCCAAGTATGGGTTAGATTCAATCAATACTCTGAGGAAGAAAAATCAAAAGTTTATTTATGGATTGTGCAAGCCATTGAAAAAGGCTCCATTACTTCTATTGGATGTACCTTTTGAGACTTTAGTGGATTCAACACTTCGTCTCGAGGAGGTGGAGAAGATTTTAAGGATGAGATAACTCCTAAGAAGCAAAATAAATAATTGAAGTAGAAAAGGAAGTAACCAATTAAGCAAGGCAATTCCATGTTTATAGATAAGAAGAGGAAGAATAATGAGTCTGGTTCTATAATCCCACCCAAGAGTCAAGTAGCATGTTTCAACTATGGAACCAAAGGACACTATTCAAATGAGTGTAGTATGCCTTGAACATAGGTGTTTACTTTTATTGTAAGAAAGAGGGACACTTGATAGCAACTTGCCCATAAAAGGAAAAGAAGGAAGGAAAGGGGAAGGCCGTTGGAACTTTTGGTAAATTAGCATTGTTAGGTATAGTTCTTTTATTTTAGAAAGTGTTCATTCCTTTGCTAGGTTGCATTAGAATTAGTTTTAGGAATAAGTTAAATGCCTTTTGTGAGCTTTTGCATTTTATGGATAGGATTTAGGATAAATGGTTATTTGGTTTTAATTGATTGAATATTTGGAAATGGTTGCTTTGTCGTATTTATTTATCTTTGATGCATGGATGATAGTAGTGATAAAATAAATATAAATAAGGAAAATTGGTGATTATTTATTTATTGTGTTGACTTATCCGAAAGATGTTTAAGGATTTTGATCGATATATAGGACGCCATGTTATCGTTAGAAGTTCCTAAACACCGATCGAGACATTTTGACATAAGAGTATAAAATAATTATTTTGGAAAATATTATGAATTTAAATTAAAGTGAAATAATATTTTAGACATAACATAATTGTGTGAAGCGGAAGGACATGGTAAGATATTGTTGATATCATATGCGATCAACTTTTTAAGTAACAAAGTGAATCACAATAATTAGCGGCTTAATATTATTTATATAATAAGTCAAAGTTGATTCATAATATGATAAATTAGTGAAAATAATAATAATATGTTATTTATCCTTAAGTGTTGATAAACATAAGATAAAACCTTTGGATTATTCGGTAAATATAAATAGAATAATTGGAAAACTAAATAAAGATAAAAGATTTTGATTTAAGGTATTATGAGATTTTAAAATTCTGATATGCAATTGAAAGTAAAATTATAAAAGCTGCATAGGAAAGAATTTATTATATAATCCTTTTCATTAAGGAAATTACGGGGACACAATTTTCTAAAGGAGGGGAGTCTATAACAACCCTATTGTTAATTACATAATTAATTAAATTTAATTATGGTTGGTAAATTCTAATTTGTAGCTTTTATAATTTAACTGTGCAATTAAATTCAAATTTTGAATGATTATTTTTTATTTAATTTCTTAGAGATGATTTTAATTTAAATTAAGGTGTTGTTAAAATAACTATTAAAATTTATAGTAATGTAATAAATCATTAATTGGAAAGTTAAATTGAGTTTGGTTAAATTAATTTATTTGCATTATCAAATGAATGTGATATTTTGGAATTTGTTTAGATTTTCAAGTGATAAGAAAATGTGAATTTTTAGTTGTAAAACCAATTAGAAAATATGATAGATAATAAAGAATTAAATTTGTGAAGTTTTTACTCTAAGTGTTAAGAAATGTGCTTTTTGGAATTTCGGGTTATTGTATTTCATTCTTAAGACATAGTTAACAAGTTAAATTCTTATAAGTATAATGAAGCTTTTAAGAGAAGAATAAATAAAATAAGAAGAATAATTAATTTTTGTTGGGCTAAGCCCATTTGCAAAGAAGAGATTTATCTCTTTTCTTCTTTTTGTACGCTTACTGTAAAAACACAGTAAGTAAAAAAGAAAGTAAATTCTAAGTTCTCAGCTCAAAACTTAGCAAAATCCCCATAGATCAATTAGAGAAAACCCCTAGAAATTCTGTAAAAATCAAGGTGACCTCCTTTTCTCTTATTTTATCTTTAGGAACCTTCAATTTCGTATTTAAATAAGTTTGTAACTTACTGTGTGTTGTTTTCAAATTCTATTGTTAGGGTTTGCTGAATAGTGAAGGAAGCAGTAGTAATTTTGTGGTTTAGCTAAGAAGATAAAATAACAAGGCGAGTTAAACTTTCAAGACCTATCTCTAGTTGATTAAATATGGAATTATTGTGTGTTGTGATTTATTGCTTGATCTTGGATGAATTCGTTGTTTGTTGTTTTACTATAAACTGTGTTTTGAAACCCTATAGGAAAACTTGACAGTAAACCCAAATCTCTTTCTTAGGTAAACTATAGAGTGATAGTTGAATGCATGCAAGCTGAAACTACGATATAAACTTTAAATACAAGACTTGAGATCGTCGGAATAGGTACCGAAGGGGTGAGGGTCGACGGTGGGGTGTCGCCTAGAAATTACGTTCCAGGCTGCCCATCGGTCGACCGGCCAACAAGAACCTGTCGATCGGTCATCACCTGGAACGTTAGTTCTACGTGATAGCCTATCTCGCTGTCATTGTATTGAGTTATGGTTGCATCTTGATTGTTTTGTTTCCTCTTGGCATTGTTTTGCAATAATTTTGGTCGCATTTCTGGATTTGTTGAGTCACTTTGATAAGCTTGTTTGTACGGAGCTTTTGTTCTGTTGTGCTAAATATACAATTTATTTATATCCATTTGCAAATCTATTCACAAATGAAACTCCTTTTGGAAATAAATTGTTTTCTATTACGTATGTATATATATGAAAAATATAGGTAAGAATGTTTTTCTTGATATATATATATATATGCTTTAAATATCAAAGTGACTGCGAAGTAATTTTATATAGATATAGCTTTGAATGGAAAAGTTTTATAAGAAAACTGATTGTTTAAAAATTGGAAATGTATTGTTATGAAGTCTATATAAATATACATAAAATGTTGTTTTAAAATTATTTTATAATTCTCTAAAAATGTGATTTCCTATTATTTAATATCTAAATTAAATCTTGAATTTATGCGATTTTGAACATTTTCGTGTGACCTTCGGATTTTAAAATAAAATATTTTAAGAACCTTAATTCTATAATATGAGGAGTATTAATAATCGATTTAGTGTTATTAATTGGTTTAAATGCTTTCAAGTAACGCTTTGTCGAATATGGTATAACTCATTGAATATAATATTTTAGTGGAATTAACTAATCCATTAGTGAATACTTGAATTTCACCGGGTAGTATGGGATGCATTGGTTAAATTCTCGTGATTGCTTTTGGGAAAGTATTTAACACTTTAGAGTTGCAGTCTCTTTTGGTGTTCGGCATGAGTTATAGATCCTTAAGAGAATATATTTTAGGTTTCCAGTGGTATCCGGAATGAGTGAGATTTACTAGCTTCTAGTAAATACTCGAATTTCAACGGACGGTATGAGACGTTTTGGTTAAATTCTTGTAATTACTAAAGTGATAGTATTTGGCACTTTAGAATGTATTTTCTTTTGGTGTTCGACGTGGCGTCAATAGATTCTTAAGAAGTACACTTATGGATTTTTCTCACCATCCTTAGATAGGTCAAGACTTGTTTTCTTGGATTTTAAGTTTTTTTTTCATGGTTTGTTTTCTTCTGTGATTTACTCTGTGTTTTACAATTGAAATATTTATATGCTATGAAATAGATTCTGAGTTAAACTATTCCAGTGCCTTGTTTATATTTATTGCATTTTAATTTATTGTATTGTCATACACTTTTATGTTATATCGTGTTCTCGCCTTTTTTGATATTTAGAGATAGTCTGACCCATTTATTTTATATTACTCGGGTCAGGCCTAGACTTTTTAGGTTTTAGGACTTGTAGACTTTTGGGGTAGGCGTGCTAGCATGAAGATAGACTATTTTGACTTTCCAATTTATCTTCCTTATGATATATTTATATAGTATTATGGGATGTATTATTGAGATAGTGTAACGACCCGTATTTTTACGGATCGAAACATAGTAAAACAGTTGTCATTAGGTCGCAATGTTGATAAGTCGTCCAGAGTCTAAGTCGTTCAGAGTTAAGTCGTCCAGGGTCTAAGTCGTTCAGAGTTAAGTCGTCCAGGGTCTAAGTCGTGGATGAGGTAAGGCTTAGGTCGTATAATAGTTAGGTCGGAGTAGACGACTTATAAGAATTGGCGACTTATAGGAATTGGCGACTTATAGGAGTTGGCGACTTATAGGAGTAGACGACTTATAGGATTGGCGACTTAAGATAGTGGCGACTTAAGAAGACGGCGACTTAAGAGTTAGTGGAATAGGAAACTAAGCGGGTTAACGACCTAGGGAGATTGAGTCGTTCGAGCGACTTAAGGAGGGTTGTAGTTAGGACGTGAGCGACCTAAGTCTAGCAATTAAGTCGTAACCCAGTTAAGTCGTGTAAAGGTGATAAGTCATAACCTAGCTAAGTCGTGAGGTTGTTGAGTCGTAGAGTTGTTAAGTCATTAAGGCGTATCCCAGTTGAGTCGTTAAGTCGCAAGGAAGGTTGAGTCGTTGAGTCTTAGGTCGTGCCTAAGGGTTAGGTCGCGCGTATGTGTTAAGTCGCGCAAGTGGTTGAGTCGAAGGATCTGCTAAGTCGAAAGTCTTAAGTCGTGGGGTTTTAGGTCGTAAGCTTTCATGAGTCGTAGGTCGTAGGGTCTGATGAGTCATAAGTGGTGAGGTTTCTATGAGTCGTGGACGACTTAAAAGCGAGCATACGACTTAGGGATTTCAGCCTATAAATATCCGGTTTCTCTTCACTTTTTGGGATCCGGATTTTGAAGCGACAAAATGCTGCTATTTTGAGAGCTCGAGTTCTACACTTCTTCACTTCTTTTCTCCACTCTAATCTTGTGATTCCTTCCATCCAAATCGAAGATCAAATCGAAGATCCAAGAGCTTAGATTGAAGATCTACATTCTTCGAAGAGTGATTTCATCGTTTGAAGCGGATTTGTGATAGATCGAGTTAGATCCTTCGCTGTCCAGATCTGAAGTGTGTTGCTTTTAAGGTGTTTAAGTGATTTGGTGAGTGGTGATTATCTCTCACACGGATCCAAAGGAGTATATCGGATCGTTGGTTTGATTTGGTGTTAAAATAGTGATTTCCATGCATTTCCGTAAACTTAAGTATAGATCTATTGTTCATGATGATTTGACATCCATTTTACTACATGTTAACCTATGTAAGTTCATTAATCAAGTTGTAGAGATATTGCTCATGTTTTCATACTTGTTAGATTTAGACTCTTTATTTACAAGATTGCCATTATTGTTATAATTGTTTATTAGATCATATTTGAATGTTTGATTACTTGGATTAATGATTGGCTTGGTTGATTGTTATGAATTAGTTGATTGATGATTTGATTTAGACAAGATGGTCGAAGATGATTCAAAAGCTAAGTGAAAGGCTCTTGAATTGGAAAAGCTGCTCGTGGCATATGTAGCGGATGATGAAGCTCATATGGATAGGATTGATGATGATGATGTTGAGATGAGGCTTTGCTATGATGAGATGAAGCGAGGCATGATATGAGATAGTCTTGGTCTAATCCAGACGGGATCATTCCAAGCATGTTGATAACTCGGTGAAATGGTTCGAGTTTGAGGATAATGGTTTGCTCGAGAGGCGCTTGAGCTAGTATGGAAATAGTCGTCGAGGAGGATGACTAGGAGGCTGAGATGTCATCGTTGTTGAAGGTTCTAGCATTCTCAAAGCAAGAGTACGCTAGGCAGATTCGATAGTCCCTAAAGACTACTGATTGGTAGTCAAGTACTCTGGGCAGATTCGATAGTCCTAGGCACGGGTTTCGACGACGTGCGGAGTTATGTCTAGAACCGGGGTTTCCATTAGCCCTTGACGAACGGCTGAAAGAATGTGCCGGTCATTCAATTAACGGTGGTATCGAGGCAATGATAACAGTGATAGCCAGAGTCATGGATGTTTGGTTGTATCGTCATTCGGTCTCAAGAGCAGTGTTTTCTGGGTGCTTATCTGATCTTGGTTTAGGCCTTGGGGGTTTGTACTTGGAAAACATCGCCCTTGACTCGAGTGATAATTGCTTTACTTTAAATGTTTGCTTTGCTATGTTTGCTTCTGCTTAGTATGTGTCTGGGGGCTATCACTGTAAAAAGAGGTGGAGTTGGAGGGTTGGATTCCTATTCCTTTTTCCTTTATGCTCTTTTGGTACGTTGTTAGTTAATTTACCGCTCACTAAGACTGTTGTCTGACTCAAGGCTTTATGTTTTAACTCTTATTGCCTTGGACTGTTCGTCCATTTTGGGACGGGCAGACTAGGTAGCAGGTGACAGGTGTTGTTCTCGCTTCCGACGATGCTGATGACAAAGACGAGCTGGAGGCTTGCATATTATTTTCTTACTATATGTACTGGATGTTCCGCTGCCTGTATAATTCTCTGAGTGATATGTAGTGAGGCTTGATGTATTGACTATTCAGATGTTTGTATTCAACTATTATGAAGTTTTATATGATGACATTCTATTCTGTGAAGCTTCACTATATATATATTCTATTGTATTTTGTCCATACGCTGTGAGTTATACGATAGATTCTGCTGTTTTAATTTACCATGATGATCGTCCATGGCTGCCTGGCACGCTTTACAGCGCACTATCTCTAGGTTCAGTGCGGGGGTCATGGGCGGTCGTCACAGATAGTGACTTACTTTGGATGTATATTTTTTGAATCTAGTATTATATTTTATAAACTTATGGTATGTATAGTACGATGTACATTATTCTGCCATGATCAGTGATTATTTTTTATATGTTATACTATTCTGAATTTGAGAAGCCGATGTGCCTATTACTTTGAACTGAGACTGCACATGTCAAATTCTATATATTCATTAAAACAGTAAGTATGATGTGTCGGTGTTAGTTTAAAGATATATTCACATTTAGTCGCCCTTAACAAACTTTATTCTCCATACTATTAGACCATATTATTTATAATGTTCTTTAATAATATGGGTTTAAAGGTAGGGTTTTTACAGTTATTCTCGTATTTAGATTCATTGGTATGTTATGTTTTGGCCCAATAGATACTTTCAGATGTAATGAATGTTACATACACATCCATATCCAAAATGATTTTTGGATATTTGTTTCTGAAGATACAATGGATATCAGATATTTATCTACTCCACTCTTATTTAATAAAGTCAAAAAATGGAAGATTATGGTCCAACATAAAACCCTTTTAGTAATAATGATAATATAAATACAAGAAATAAAAAATATAATGATAAAAATTTGTTCTGGGCATAAAATATTCATTAACACACACATAATAAGAATTATTAGCTTGATAAAACAATAAATATCGACAATTTTATATACTAAAGTATACATAATCTCAACTACTATCTTGATAAAAGTCGAACGGATAATTTTTGAATGCACATATTATCATATTTTTTGGATTTTAGATATCTTTCCATTTCGAATATGCCATTAATAACCCTAAACTTGATCGTACCATACCACAAACCACATAACAACTAGAGTGATGTATTATATCAAACTTCATTTTAACCCTAATGCGATAAATGAGATTAAGGTACAAAAATCCATACATTGCCGTAAGATATATTCTTAGATCGGTAAAATATAGCTTGATTAATTCAGATACACCGATGCTAAATTAATTATTTAAAAGGTCAAATATTCATTGGCACTATACCTTCGTGCATATAACCAATATTTATTTTGATATTATAAAACCCTAAGTTTAGTACCAAACTTGACTACAAAACCCTAAATAACAATTCCCTTAAGCTAAAAGAAAAAATAATGCCTTTGTTAATAATAACAAATTACATGGTGCTTAATTCACCTTGTATATAACAACAAATGAATTGTTGCAGCCAAATTAAAAGAAAAATCTCCTCCTTTATCATTATATCCATATGTACATTATTATTTTGGCTAAGTCAAATATATAACAATTTCCTTTTACACTTATTGCGTTTAAATGTGATTTTGTTTCAAAAATCACAATACGCTCACATTCTTTAAAGTGGAAATTTGCCCGTATAGTTACTACATACATTTGTATGTTGATTACACCTAAATGTTGAACTAAATCTCAACACATATTAACATAATATTGTTTTCAAATTTAGTTCACAATAAATTCATACAATTCTAGACAATTTGGAAAATTTACAGTTTATTTTATCATAGATTCATAATTCCATACTGAATAATTTCCAAGCAATCAAGGACCTCTAGCTCAAGTGGTTAGAGGTATGATGCTTTAGATAAAGGTTCTAAAGATCATATGTTCGATCCTTTGAGACATCATAATGAGTACTATGCTTGAATAAAGTATTACTCTTGTTAAAAAAAATCCTAGTTAGATAGAAAAAATGTAACAACCCTACTTTATACACCTTCAAAATAAATTTAATTTAATTAAAATAAGATGTTCAAATTGAATTTGGAATAATTTGTAATCTTTGAAAACATATTTTTATTGAATCAAAGTTTAATAAAAGTTTTTGTTATAATAAATTCAGTTAATTAATAAATACTTTTCATAAAACATATTAGACTCGAATAAAATATCTACAACAAAAATATTTTTGTATGGTAAATAATTTTATATGATTTAAGTAGATGAAAAGAAATATTATTTTATATCAATAAAATTAGTATGAATTGAAAATATATTTATAAAATAAATGATAAGAGTTGATTATATGTTAATAAGGAGATTTGATTTGTAATTAAAAAGAAACAAAATGAATTTTTTTTTCAAATGGGACTTGTATGTAAAATAAAATTTAGTCCTTGATATATAAATATCTAACCCTTGTATCTTTCACTTTGATCACCCAGCCAAGCCCTTATTTCACCAAACCCATACCAACTTTCCTTTTGTCCGTATCTCCATCCCTAGTTCATGCCACATGAAGGAAAAATGCGAAAAAGGAAGATGAAAAGAACGCAAAAAATGCAAAGGGGAAATAAAAATCGACAATCCGGTAGGCGGCTGGCGGCGACAGTATGGATGTCGCGACTTCGGTGTAGTTTGGCAGACGAGGCATGGAGGAGGTCTGCGACCCGGGGTTGGGTGACAAGTGGATGCATGTGCGAGGTAGGGTGAGAATGGCAGAGCAAGTGATAGAGTGAGAATTTGGGGTTGGCGACGATGGCGTGTGAGGATTGGTTAGGAAGACGATTGAAACAATGAGTTGTGATGTAATTCATCTCGATTACAACATTTGGTGAGTTCTTTCAACTTACAACAATGATTTTGTCTTTTTCGATTTCCTTTGCATTGGATGCCCTCGTTTACTAAATGTTGTGATGAATTATGATTGATATTAATCAAATTTGGTTGGAAATTTGATTGAATTTGACTGAAGTAACATTGTTAAATATAATTTCAGCAACATAAGAATATTCTCTTTGATATTGGATATGATTCCTTATTTGCTTAGTATAATTTGGTTATGGATTGGTTTGAAATTGTATATAAGATGTGTGCATGTCCTTGCTTTACTTTGTAATGGCCAGACATTGCAATTGAAATTAATTAGAAGGTGAAATTGTGAGTTAAATACTTTTGGAAGTATTTATAAACGAAAAAAAGTTCTTGAATTATATTATTGTTGAAATAAACGATTTTGAAATTGTCATATAAAAGGTATTATAAAAGAATACACACACAAACATTAGAAGGGAACATTTAGAATTTTTGAAAAGTGATTATTTCTATGGAATTTGTTTTATAACTGATTTATGAAAATATATTTTATTTATCTAAGGAGATTTAAAATTTATTTTTCAAAAGTGACAAGTTAAATTTTATGGGAATTGAATAGATATTAAATTTCGTAAAATAATATTTTGAAATAGTAAAATATTTTATTACGATTATTTATTATAAAAATAAAAAATTTAGCCTAAATTCAATACTATTTTTTTGCAAAACATGATTTTTGGAAGTAATTTTGTTCATATATGCTCAACTGCTTAGAAAAAAGAAAAGATAATGATTTACATAGGTTTGGAAATATATAAATGTAATTCCATTGAATTATTTTGAAAAGGAGAAGTTATAATATCTAGTTATAAGGGTGAAACATTTTTAGGAAGATATAATGTAAATATTCAGAAGCTTTTATGCAAAGAGAATTACCGATTAATAAATTATTTTCAAAATTGTTTTAAGAGGATTTGAAACTAAATAAGGTTTTTACTATTGATTTTGAAATTAAATATCTGATTTTTTTGGATATATTTCCCTTATTGGGAATAATATTTGCTTTACCTATTTAATGTTTGAGAATAGGTCGAGGGTGTTACACCCCTGATGCCTCTAATCATTTGCTTTACCCGATAGAACTCGCACGTGAGCTTCAACTATCCTAAAGGAAACTTCGGAGGGAACCAACTACTAGATGGTTCGATTAGTCTTTTGCTCTTATACCCAAGTCGGACGAAGGATTTTCATGTCAGTATTGCTATGAGCCTCCACTAGAGTTTCCACTGGCTTCGCCACACTCAAGCATAGTTCACCATCTTTCGGGTCCCGACAGCCATACTCCCACTCGAACCCTTCACAAAAAATCAAGATCGGTCGGCGGTGCACCTCATAAAGGAGATCCCACCCATCATCTTCCTTACACCTTCTAAGTTTTCACAGCCCATTTACTTATGTGCATGTCAGACTCCATGGTCCGTGTTTCGAGATGGGTCAAATAGGGAGCCCAATAGATAGTTCTAAGAGCGCGCAAGTGCACTACAAAAGACGTGCAATTGAAGTGTGAATTGCATCCTCGACTGCACCAACGACGTTACCTCATGCGAATCAAACACCCAAGGCTTGGACCACAAGCACAACCTACAATGATCCATGTGTCGAGCCAAGTGGTTAAACTACGCTAGATGTGAGTAGTTCAACATCAAACCAGCACACATCATTGACCCCTGTTTGTTTCCCTCCTGACAATTTCAAGCACACTTCCACTCTCTTTTCAAACTCCTTTTCATATTCCCCTTACGGTACTTGTTAACTATCGGTCTCTTGCTGCTATTGCGCCTTGGATAAAATTTACCACCTAATTAGGGTGGCATTTCCAAATAACCCGACTCATCGACAATGCCTCATGTTGCAGCAAGGTTCATGCTAGACGGGCTATCACCCTCCTTAGCACCACTTTCTAAGGGACCTAAGCTTGATCTGTCGATGATGACACTTCTCTGGACTACATTTTAGGTGGCACAACCATCTAATTCTTAAGCTAGGCTTTTCTTGATTCGCTCGCCATTACTAAGGGAATCTTTGTAAGTTTCTTCTCCTTCGCTTATTGATATACTTAAACTTAGCGGGTGGTTCTATATGATTTGAGATCATGGTCCGAGCTTGCAACCAAGGAAAACATCAAAAGTGGTTGCAGTTAATGTTACATCGTGCTTAGGACTCCTGGACATCGATACACCATTTGCCATGCATAGACCCAGCAACAACATTCACTTAAACCAACTGCACAATTAAAGCTTGGAGGGTCAATCTCTACATCCACTATCACCCATAATATGGTTATCATAAGTGGATGTTTAGAATGACACAAGGCATGACGCCCAAACAAACGTGCTCTTAGCCTAATGGCCTCGAGCGCAACTTGCATTTAAAGAATAGATAGTTCATGGGATTTTGAAATTCAAACCAAGTGTCACATTTCGCTACATTCTTTTTCGACACGAGAGCCAAGATACCCATTGCCAGGAGTCATTCAGGTGCTCACTAGAATAACACAAAGCACATCAAAATTATGGCAAAGCACTCCAACAACTGTTCTTGGCACATACCGTACCAGTTTCTTATTTATACTCTCCTTCTTACTTCAAATAAAGCAAGATAAAGGCAGCAAATGGAACCCATCTAAACAACGCAAGCACTAACCATACAAATGATAAGGTTCATTGGCTTTCTTACGATGCCATAGGTGGCGAACCACCTCTATCGCCACCATCCAAACACTTCACCGGACCATTCAGTCAGTAGGAGCGATGGGCGGTGTGTATAAAGGGCGGGGGCATAATCAATGCGAGCTAATGAATCGCCTTTACTGGGAATTCCTCATTGAAGACCAATAATTGCAATGATCTATCCCCATCATGATGAAATTTTCAAAGATCACTCGTGTCTATCGACAAAGGATTGGACTTGATGAATATATCAGTGTAGCGCACATGCGGTCTAGAACATCTAAGGGCATCACAGATCTGTTATTGCCTCAAACTTCCATGGCCTAAGTGGTCATAGTCCCTCTAGGAAGCTAGCCACAAAGGGATGACTCTGTGTAGCTAGTTAGCAAGTCGATGTCTTGTTTTTTAACGGAATTAACCAAACAAATCATTCCACCAACTAAGAACGGCCATGCACCACCCCCATAGAATCAAGAAAGAGCTCTTTGTCTGTCAATTCTTACTATGTTCGGACCTGGTAAGTTTCCCCATGTTGAGTCAAATTAAGCCGAAGGATCCACTACTAGTGGCGCCCTTTTTTCAATTCTTTTAAGTTTCAACCTTGCATCCATACTCTCTCCGGAACCTAAAAACTTTGATTTCTCAAAACGTGCCAACGGAGTCCTAAAATCAACATCTATTGATCTCTGGTTGGCATCATTTATGGTTGAGACTAGGACGATATCTGATCATCTTTGAGACTAACTTTCATTCTTGATTAATGAAAATATCCTTGGCAAATGCTTTCATAGTTGTTCGTCTTTCATAAATCCAAGAATTTCACATCTGCTATAAAATACGAATGCCCCTAACTTTCCCTCTTAATCATTACTGCGATCTCGAAAGCTAACACAATAGGATCGAAATTATGTGATGTCATCCCATGTTAACGTGTATAAAGCATAGGTTTGCTTTGAGCACTCTAATTTCTTCAAAGTAACTATGTTGAAGGCACGACCCAACCAATTAAAGCCAGATTCATAACGTTGGCAAAAGTGACAAGTCGTCAGATGCTTTTCAAAGGTAGACCCGATGACCAAACCCAAGGTCCACCCACAAGCTTTTTAACTACGACAACTTAAATATATGCTATTGGAGCTAGAAGTACCGCGATTGCTAGCATTAGACTTGCCCTTCAATGGATCCTCGTTAAGGGATTTAGATTGTACTCATTCCAAATACTAAACTCTAACGGTCTGGTATTGTTATTTATTGTCCTATCTCCCCGTGTTTGGATGGGGTAATTTGCGCACCTACTACCTTCCTTGGATGTGGTAGCCATTTCTTAGGTTCCCTCTCTGAAAACAAACCCTAATTCTCCATCACCTATCATTACCATGGTAGGCCTCTATCCTACCATCAAAAGTTTATAGGATGGAAATTTGAATGATGCATCGCTAGCACAAAGGCCATGCGACTGGTCAAGTTACAATGAAATCATCAAAGCATCTGGTAAAGCCAATGTCAGCCTTTTATCTAGTAAATGCATCCCTTCCAAAAGTCAGGTTTTGTTGCACGTATTAAATTTAGATTTACTATGGTTATTTGAGTAGCACATACCATCAAACAAACTATAACTGATTTAATGAGTCATTCGCAGTTTCACAGTCTGAATTTGTTAATACTTACACATGCATGGATTAATCTTTTAGACAAGCATATGACTACTGGCAAGATCAACCATGTAGCATGTCCTTAAAGGCACCAAAAATATGACAAACACACTCTTTACTAAAAGAGATGACGACACAATCATGCGATTTCTTTCTACAAAATGTAGACAAATCGAGATACAATTTGTATCCAAACAAGGCACCCTTCCTTGAACTTAGTCAATGTACCACATCCGTAAAACTTTGGAACCGCTCAACGACCAAACTTCGCTAACGACTAATAACATCGTCAATCAACATCGAAGAAGGTACCTCCATTGGTTGTCCCCTGCATCACCACAAGGCACGGTGAGGGACAACAAAATAGGTAAGAAACATATAGTTCCATTTTAATATCCTTAGAAGGCAACAACACACATATCAAGTCTCAAGCTCTAAGTATGAAAATGATGGTTTATTGTTGGTTGGCTACGACAAAGCAGAGAGCCCAATGATAAACACACCAATAACCACTCACATGCCACCGGAACCGCAGCCCATTTAAATTCTTGGCCTTCCCCTATGTTAAAATAAATCAACAACCAGAAAAAATCTAAGAAAAATAAATAGGATGATCCACCTGTGAGAAATACGGATTTAAGGATCTTAAGGCTAGAATTAACACTAGAGGGGGTGAATAGTGTTTTAAGAAATTTGTTAATCTTTTTGAGTTTATCTAACTTTATTAACAATGTATACACTAATTAGACATAGATATGAACACAGAATCAAACACAGATGCAAATATAAAGTAAAAGCAGTAAAGGAAAGAACACACCGGATTTTATACTGGTTCGGAGTTACCCTACATCCAGTCCCGTACAACTAAGTACGGATTTCCTTTCAAAAGCAATTCAACAATTACAACCCTCGATTTCAAGGCTACGAGGTACACCCTTCAGAATAACAATCCTCTGGGTAGAGATACTTGATTTCCGGGGCAACAAGTTCACCCAATTGATTTCCAAGGCTACAATCACACCTTTTCTCGCTTGATTGATTTCAAAGGCTACAATCACACCTTTTCTCGCTAATATATTACAAAGAAGTCTATAACTCTGAATAGCACTGAGAACCTTGTGGAGATAGTGATGTAGAATCAAACTAGAAGTAATCGAGTATGATTCGATGTTGATTTTGGCAGAGTAATGGTATGATTTTGTAATAAGAAATGTGGAAGATGAAGAGGAGTGAAAATCAGAAAAATATGATTGAAAATTCGTTGAAACTAACCCCTATTTATAGAAAACCAACAGCCATGACCATTCATGAAGAGTTATGGTGAATAAACACTTCTTTTGAAATTTGAATTTGAACTTCAACTGTCACTATGTCGACATACTACCTAGGGGCATGTCGACATCCCTCAGCCAAAAATGATAATTTGAATTTCTATAAAAACAATATTTATCTTATATAAAAACTATTTAAAACTTTATAAATATACTTGAATATAGTTGAAGTTCATAAGTAAATATAAAGAACAATAAATACATAATTTAACTATAATTTTATATTTAAATCTAAGTATAAATATTAAAAGTTAAATATATTATTTGAAAAGACATTTAAAATCATGAGTATTTTGACTTTGAAATTAAAGATGTTTTGAGGCTAAAATTATTTAAAATCAGGATAGAGAGTTTTGAATCTTTTAAAAGAAAAGTTTTGAAATCATTTTGAAAACAAGATAATTTTGTAAAATCATTTGAATTAAAATTAGTGGATACAAAACAATGTCCCACTAGATTTTCGTAGGTTCCATCCTACTTAGGGTTCCATCCCTTTAACGGGCTCGAAGTGGATTCCATTCCACGAATAAATTGGATATTAAGATGTCAGTGCTTTTCTACGAGTTTTAACAAATATTCCTAATAAAACAGACTTAACCTTAAACTCTTGATAATCTTGATACTCATGAGTCTTCTATCTCTGTATCTTGAATCTCTATACTGTACAGTCTTCATTCTTGATACCTGCATGGTTAGATCCTACAAATACATATATATCTAAACTTGTAATGTTAGTATTTATATTTTATAATCTATTATAAGGTTGTTGTCATCAAAACCATCATCTCAAGGACTAACAATCTCCCCCTTTTTGATGATGACAACCTTTGTTTATAAAATATTCCTTCTATCCTAATAACTCCCCCTAAAACTAACAACTCCCCCTTAATCTATGCCTAACTACCCTATTTTATACTTCTCCCCCTTTGTCATCAACAAAAATTTACTCCCCCTTACTCTTGGACTTTAGTACCTGCATTGATAAACTATAGAACAGAATATAATATATAGATTAAGAAATAATGATACTTATGAGCATAATAACTTAACTAAAGACTATATTCATTTTAATGTATATATATATACATGTTTCACATATCAAACTTCAAACCAAATGAAATCAATCCACACAAAGTATCAATCCAAACCAAATCAAATCAAACAAATTAATTCAAACAAATCAATCAAAGAAAGAAAATTAAACGTTAAGAGGAACATCAACCCATCCTTCTTCTCCAAAGATAGGGTCTTGTTTGATAGCATCCCAATTTTCATTATCAACAGATAGAGAAATGGGAAGATGTGCTTCGTTATCATCCTTGTGCAGGGAGGAGATCATCCATCGAATTGCATCGAAGTGTCTCTCTTGTTCCTTAATCATCTTCATTTGACTTAATTCTAAGTGACGCTGATTACGGAGGATGATAAAGAGAATATTCTTGAATGAATTGAGTGTTTCTTCAAGATTTTCAGATAGATTATGAATAGGATTTGGCCATAATTGAATTATAGAAAGAAATGAAGGATATAGATAATGAGAAATAAATTTCAGTGAAGATTTCTGGAAGACAAAGGTATATATAGGTGTAGAAATTCATTTGAAATGAATAGACATTTGGTAGTTATTCAAATTTCAAATTCAAAATCAATAGTCACTTCTGACCAGTACATGTCGACATGGTCAAGTGAGGTATGTCGACATACTTCAGTGAAAATTGATGATAATTTTATTTTGTGAATAATGATGTATATATATTTCTATAATATACTAACATTTATTCTAGATATAAAATAAGCTAGATGACAGGAAGGAAATTCAATTTCATTGCATAATTGGATAATACAATGATTAAACATAAGGAACTACACGAACATTCGAAACAAACTAAGACAAATACAATAAGATACTAAAAGATAAAACTAGTTAGAAGATGAAGATAGTCCAAGTTTCTTGCTGACTTTTGAAAAGAACTTGTTCATCTTCGAAGACATGTTATCCAACTTCTTACTAACGGATCGTTTTAAAATCCGTTGATTCTCCACAATTATCTTTTGGTTTTTGAGAAGGGTTTTGTTGGATTGATTGGAAGGATATTCAATACTTTCTAAGGATGTTTCACCTTCTTCTTCTTCTTCTATTTCCATTTCATCCCTTTCTTCTTCTTCTTCCTCTTCCATTTCTTCATGAGCCAAACGCTCTTCCTTTTCGGTAAGAGTCTCATAAGGTTGAAAAACATATGGGATTTTCATAAGAGAAATGTTTGAGATATTAAAAACTTTTCTAGAGACAAATTCTTCACCTTTGAAATCCACTCCAAAATAGTTAAAAATCCGAGTAAGGTAAATTCCATGATATAAAGTATTTTCTCCCATTTCAAAATTTTTAGGACGAAGTTCATCCAAAATAACTTATGCCCAATTGATGTCATAATTTCCGAAAATACCAAAAAGTGCTTTGCACACTTTTGAAGTAGGATTGTTAAAATTACCCGATCTTGGGGTCAAAGTATGTTGTAAAAGAAGATTGACAATCCTTGCTTTAGGATGAAAGTTTCGGTTTTTAAATTCAAAGTTTTCATCTCCTTCAAAAATATGATGAAATGTCTCACGATCATGTTCATCGATTTTAAAACTAGAAAGATCCATTCCTGTGCTTTTGCAATTAAGAATGGTACCCAAGAGATCACAATTCAAAAAAATTTGAGTCCCTTTGACACTACTCCAAATCTCATTCTCATTTCCATTATAAAAAGCACGGTTTAGATTAGCATAAAAGATTTTGACAAGATTAGGATAGCAAACAAAATCGTTTTGAGAAGAGTCAATAAGACTTAAAACATCATTGTTTGCAAAAGGAGAATCAATTTCATAAGAAGAAAAATCTTGAAAAATAGCAAATTTTCCGGGATGGACTTTGGCATAATTAGCATAATTGATGTATGCTTTAATTGCCTCCAAATCATTGAATAATTGTTCTTTGATTTTTCTGGAGATTCTCATGGTTGAGGGGTTGCTTGAAGAAGCCATTAGAGTAGAGAGAAGCGTGCTTGAAGATATGAAGAGAGAGTTTGAATTTGAAAATGAAAGTGAAAAGATATGATAAAAGATAGTGGATAAATAGACTTTCAAAGGACATATTCTCTGGTCAAAAGGTATCTTTTCAGAGAAATAAATGAAGTGAAAAGGTGGAGGGAAATTCAAACATTTGAATTCAAATTTTGAAATTCAAATTCAGGTAGGCATGTCGACATCGTGGTAGGGGCCATGTCGACATGTGCCTGTGAATTTTCATGATATGATTTTCCTAAGATATCTAATATACATATATATATATAAATATTATTATTAATGTCTATATTTCTAAAATATTATTTTACTTATAATATATTTCAGAATGTGTCAATAATAATAATAAAATAATAAAATAATAGTAAAAATAGAAAATAAATTTTAAAATTCAAACAGCATATCAATTTAAAATCAATCAATCAAACAATCAAGCAACTAATTCTATGCAAGCAATTTCAACCAATTATATTGTAAACATGTACCTTTTTCTAAGTCCGTTTCTTTGAACTCGTCGGAGTCGTGAACTGCAGTGAAACACAAATTCGAGTTATCCATCTTCTGATCATCATCACTTGAGGACGAGTCTGAGTCATCTAGAGTAGCAGTAAATGCATGCTTCCGTTTCTTTGTTGGTTCATTGTTCATAGGAGGATTCTACCTTTCTGGATCAGACAGTTCTTTTTGATATGACATGGTTCGTCACAATTGAAGCATTTGATAAAGTTTGATACTGTAGTCTGATTACCAGAATTCTTAAAGTTGTTTCTCTTGGAACTATTCAATTTTCTGTACTTCAGAAATTTCCTAAAATTTCTGGTCATAAATGATATCTCTTCATCATTGTCACTGTTTGAGTCTGATCCATCGGTCAATGCATTGAATGCCATTGATTTCTTTTCAGATGCTTTGCTTTCTCTTCTCCCGATCATTTGAACTTCAAACGACATTAGATTTCCAATCAATTCTTCTATCTTTAAAGTACTGATGTCATTTGCCTCTTCAATTGCAAGTGTCTTTTGATCCCATTCTGGAGTGAGAGAATTTAAAAAATTTCTGACTTGATCTTCTTCCGAAAATTCCTTTCCCAAAGATATTAAAGAATGCACAATAACTTGAAATCGACTATACATATCTGAAATAGACTCATTAGTATTCATTTTAAATAACTGAAACTGATTTGCGAGCATGGAAATTTTGGTCTGTTTAACTTTGCTTGTTCCTTCGTGAGTTACTTGCAAAGTTTTCCAGATTTCATATGCAGACTTACAAACTGACACTCTATTAAATTCATTTCTTTCAAGTGAACAAAACAGAATATTCATTGCCTTAGAGTTATTTGGTGCAACAGTCTTTTGCTCAGTGGTCCACTGTGCAAAATTAGTTATGGGTTCAGAATACTCAGTTTGTGTGATATTCCAAGTATTTAATCCTACAGATTGTAAATATATTCTCATCCTACATGCCCAATATGCATAGTTACTGCCATTAAAAAGTGGTGGTCTGGCAATAGACTGACCTTCTACAAATGAACTAGTGTT
This sequence comes from Allium fistulosum, assembly GCA_030737815.1. NCBI lineage: Eukaryota > Viridiplantae > Streptophyta > Magnoliopsida > Asparagales > Amaryllidaceae > Allium > Allium fistulosum. The sequence continues at coordinate 95,697,482 of CM060906.1, read as the reverse complement.
GATGGTAATAGCAGTACTAGTGTTAGTAGCCATTTTGAAATTTTTCAAAATTCAGATAATGAAACTTTTGAAAACAAAGCTCTGATACCAAATGTGAGAAATGCGGATTTAAGGATCTTAAGGCTAGAATTAACACTAGAGGGGGGTGAATAGTGTTTTAAGAAATTTGTTAATATTTTTGAGTTTATATAACTTTATTAACAATGTATACACTAATTAGACACAGATATGAACACAGAATCAAACACAGATGCAAATATAAAGTAAAAGCAGTAAAGGAAAGAACACACCGGATTTTATACTGGTTCGGAGTTACCCTACATCCAGTCCCGTACAACTAAGTACGGATTTCCTTTCAAAAGCAATTCAACAATTACAACCCTCGATTTCAAGGCTACGAGGTACACCCTCCAGAATAATAATCCTCTGGGTAGAGATACTTGATTTCCGGGGCAACAAGTTCACCCAATTGATTTCCAAGGCTACAATCACACCTTTTCTTGCTTGATTGATTTCAAAGGCTACAATCACACCTTTTCTCGCTAATATATTACAAAGAAGTCTATAACTCTGAATAGCACTGAGAACCTTATAGAGATAGTGATGTAGAATCAAACTAGAAGTAATCGAGTATGATTCGATGTTGATTTCGGTAGAGTAATGGTATGATTTTGTAATAAGAAATGTGGAAGATGAAGAGGAGTGAAAATCAAAAAAATATGATTGAAAATTCGTTGAAACTGGCCCCTATTTATAGATAACCAACAGCCATGACCATTCATGAAGATTTATGGCGAATAGACACTTCTTTTGAAATTTGAATTTGAACTTCAACTGTCACTATGTCGACATACTACCTAGGGGCATGTCGACATCCCTCAGCCAAAAATGATAATTTGAATTTCTATAAAAACAATATTTATCTTATATAAAAACTATTTAAAACTTTATAAATATACTTGAATATAGTTGAAATTCATAAGTAAATATAAAGAACAATAAATACATAATTTAACTATAATTTTATATTTAAATCTAAGTATAAATATTAAAAGTTAAATATATTATTTGAAAAGACATTTAAAATCAGGAGCATTTTGACTTTGAAATTAAAGATGTTTTGAGGCTAAAATTATTTAAAATCAGGATAGAGAGTTTTGAATCTTTTAAAAGGAAAGTTTTGAAATCATTTTGAAAACAAGATAATTTTGTAAAATTATTTGAATTAAAATTAGTGGATACAAAACAATGTCCCACTAGATTTTCGTAGGTTCCATCCTGTAACGACCCCGAATTTTATATAAATTTAAAATGATAATTAAAAATAATTTTTGAATAAAACTGTGAAATTAATCGATTTATTGATGCGAGTTTTCCTGACCTCAAAATAAAATTTGGTATAAATCATTCAAAATTTAAAAATATTATAAATATTGTATATATGTGAATATATATGTAGTTGAGCATATATGAGTAAATTTGAAATTATAAATAATATATATGTATATACATTTGATTTGAATTTAAATTGTAAATAAATGGTTTAATAATAAATAATAATAATAGATAAGTAAATTAAATGTTGGATAGTTAAACTTCAAAAGGAAATTGAAATATATATATAACATAACTTATATAGTTTGTAAAATAGGAAGTAAACATATTAGATAAAATTCTAACAACATGTAAATAAAGCAAACCAGATAAGTTTGTACACTTGCAAAATGAAGAAACATATAAATATCTAAGTATTACAGTACAAACAAATAAATGAAAATATCTCTAGCACCCCACAAAATCTTCTCAATATCATTTCTAGCCGAGTGAGAAAATGCAAGGCAAGTACAAACCAAATATAATATACTACCTTTATAGAAAGCAAACCAGACAAAGTAAAAGGAAAATAGATAAGTCTAAGCTTGTATAAGGAGACTAGGAAGTAGAAGACAAACAATACAAGACAAAAGGAACAAAAAAATATGTACATAAAAGTAAAATATCTTTGTACAAATAAGATAAGTATGAAGACAACATTATCACCTTGTACAAAATAGCATACCCTGTATACCTCATTTCCATACTTCGAACAATCTCATTTCAGTCTTGTTCATTCATCAAGCCAAGAAAAATCTGAAATGAACTACAACTAAAATTTAAACATCAACTTAATTCAAAGCCAGAGATCAAAGAAAAGGAAATCTTTCAACTTGCAAATTTTCAAGCTCTGTTTTTTCTTTCTTCTGGAATTAAGGTGAGTAACATCACATCCCAAAATGTTTTAAGTATACTCATTCCGATGAATGTTCTCTCTAAAGTTAGTTCATTTGTGAGTATATTTTTAAATATATTTCTGTGTTTGAGTATGAATATATGGTAAACACTTCTGTGTATCTCTCTGTTTGATTCCAGGCTTGAATACTCATCAAAATTCTTCTGCTCTTAATCCAAGCCTTATTTAGACTTAAGATATGAATATAAAATGATTGTTGTAACATAGTCTTATGTTTAAAAATCTGTTTAAAAAAGAAATCAACTTGTATGGGTTTTGGAAATATAAAACCAATGTGAAAAACTTAAATAAGTTAAAATTTAATTTTTACAATTCATGAGTTCAGATATGTGAATCAACTGCTAAGACTAAAACTTGATTTTTGAAACAAGAATCTCTATTTTTAGTTAAGCATTGAAGGTGTAGTTTGGGTTTGATCAAATAAAGGGAAGTCGTGAATCCCTGGTAATTCATTGATTAGTAGGGATCGGGGTTGTGGCTGGTGATGGAGGGATGAACGGTGGTTGCAGGAAAAATGGTGTGATAGTGGTCTGATGATCGTGGTGGAGGCGGCGGTCGTTTGAAGTTTCTAATCCTAGTTTTTACTGGGTAGAATATGTTGATTCGTTCTCTTCCCCTAATTGATCGAGTGCTATGGGGTTTCGAGAGAGGGTAGCTTGGTAGTAGACGAGTGCGTGGCTGGAATTTCAATGGTTTTGGTGGACGAGGTTGCGGAGGCGACGCGATTTCCAGGTTTGGTGGTGGTGTGCCTTGATGTTCCAGATTTCGTTCTCGTGCTCGATTTTGAATTCGAGAGTATGGCGAAGTTTTGGCGATCGAAGATTGAATCGTGGGTGGAGTTCGACTTGCTCGTTGACGTGGTGATGACCGGAGACGATCATCGGTGATGTACACGTGCACGACGTCAATTTTGTGCATCTAGTTTCTGGTTGGTGAAGAAGAAGTGGGCTGGGTTTTTCTTCGTGCTTTCCTCGAGTACGACTCGAAGTTTTGGGGTGTGGAACTCGAAGCAAGAATGGGAAGGCTCGGGTAAATGTTTGTCCCAGGTTTTAAAACCTGAACTTGTTGGTTTTGTTTTAAACAGAACTTGAATTCAAACAGATTTTTATATAAGTTTAAAATCTGATTTTGGAAGATGGAATTCAAATTTACTTTTGAAAAAAAATGAAGTTCATAAAATTTAAAGTATTCAAACAACTTTAAAATGTTCAAGTATACTTTATACTATGATTTGAATTTAAATAATTGGGTTTAAACTCTTATAAATTTCTTTTATAAGACTAATATTATTTAACATGTGAAGTTTAAAGGTTTTAAAATTTTAGTGGTAAACTTTATTACAAGATTTATTTAAATAAGGTTTTAATGATAATAAAGTGATTAATTAAGATAAATGATTTATCTTTGAATTAATTAAGTAATTAAAAGTAATTAAAGGGTAATCAATCACGTAAAGATAATGGCTTAATGAAAGTAACTAAGGATAATTATTTACTGATTTAAGATTGATTAATCAAGTATTTAAAGGTTAATTAATTTAAAGAATAATTAATTAATGTGATTAATTAATTAAGGTAATTAATTTGAGGATAAATAATTAAAGATGAATTAATTAATGAAATCGATTAGGGATGATCACTTATTATAATTAATTAAAGATAATTAATTAAAGGATAATTAATTAAAATGGTTTGTAATTAATGTTAATTAACCAGGATTAGTAATTTATTCATAAGTAACTAATTTGATTTAAAATTTATCAAAGGATTAATTGATCTTACTTATGGATGTTTGAATTGTATTAAATGTTCGAATTGTTTAATATCCCTGATTGTGATGCTGTGTGATATATATGCTGATTTGTGTGTGATCTGTACTGTATTCATTTATCTGGGATGAATGTAATATATTATCTGTAATTTATATATCTGTGATCTGTGAACAAAAGATAAGCATTATAGTTTATATCGCTTATCAACTATATTTATGTATCTTAATCTATGATGATTGATGATGTTGCACTACTGTGTAAAACCCCTGGACTACACCATACACACACAAATATGGATTTCACATGGAAATCGGTTAAGTCACAGATAATTTAAAATGTAATATTTTTGAAATTGAAATTTTAATTTCAATTGATTTTGGAGATGGATCTGGGTTAAATATTAACGCTTTTGTAAATGAGTTTCAAAGATAAAAGTTATTTTGAATAACTTAATCGAGTTTTGAAAATTTAAATAATTTGATTTAAATTTGAATTCAAAATTTGAAATAGAATTCTGTGATTTGAAACTAGGGTTTAAAGATGTTATACAAGTTATATATGGGTTAAACCATTTTAAAAGTATTATTTGAGAATTTGAATTTAACCCAAGGATTTCAACTCGTATGAATGAATCAGATTTTCTGAATGAAACTGTTTGTTTTCAAATGATGAAAGCTTTCAGATAAGAAATGAAATTCCAGTTTAATTAAAGGAATTTCAAGATTGAATTGAAAAATGGTTTTTCAAGTTATGAATGAATTCTTTTTGAAAGCTATAAATTAAATCTGTTTATTTTTAACAGATTTAAGATGATGATTTGTTTAAACCATTTGAAATGGAATTGTTTTTGAAAGCTATAAGTTAAATCTTTGTTTTAAAGATTTAATGAGTTAATCAAATTGAAATGGAAAATTGATTTGGAAAATCTGTGAATGAATCTTTTGTTTAAAAGATTAAAGTGTGGAAACTGTTTAAATCATTGAAGGTTGTTAAAATAAATCTTTTTGTTTAAAGATTTGAAAATGGTAATTTGTTAAACCATTTGAAAAGAAAGTTTGGGTTTAAGTTGTGACTTAACTGAAATCCCAATATCCGTATATTTTTAAATATTGCGCTCATTATTCGGTTTAGCCGGGAGAGGACCTTTGTGTCATATAACCCATTCCGAATTAGTGATACATCGTATATGGATAGCATTTGAAGACCGGTGGTGAAGACCGGGTATTTGCGAGAACGATAGGATGACCTATCGATTGTCTCTGCACTGAGTCGCGTCGGTATAGAGATCTCCTAAGTGATGGGAAATCCGATCGGGATTGTGAATACCCGGATTGCAAGGGCTTCTTTGGAAGTGCCTTCGGTTCTGTTCGAACCCGGAACAGACTTGTATGGTTAAGTGTCTGACATTACATTTTGAGAGATAAAGCTGATTTCTTTCAAATACATTTCTGTTGGTGGCAGAGAATTTATTCTCTTAGCTTATCACCCTTCTCTGAGACGTACAAGCTCAGAGGTTATGTAGTTGAAGGTTATCAGCGATATATTCCCAATTTGGTAATGTGACATGCTGAGTGTTGCTGTGTGATGATCATTGTTTGATCATTTGTGATATGATCATTTGTTTGATCATTTATCTTTGTGATCATTACTTTGATCATCTGCTGACCCAAAGCATGGCTTTGTGACAAAGCGTAGCTTTGTGGACGAGACCTCTTCGGACCTCACAACCCGGAAATGGTCGAAACAGGAATGTTGCGGCAAGGTTATGAGGGTCGCGCCCTTTAGGGTATGTCATTTCCTTTTGGAAAGGGGTGGTATCATGGTATGGAGCCCAGATACTTACTCGTGTGGACACACTTTATTTATTATGTGTGATGTTGGTTACTGAGCGCTCAGATAAAGATCCCAAAGGACCGGGGGATGGCATATTCGTGAGTTACCTAGTTACAGTGGTAACCCGGCCTTGTGTTGGCAGAGAGCAGTTTTTCTCTCGGGACGTCCAGCCAGAGGCAATCCCATTCGGCAGTAGGAAAGGAAGTTCCTTTGCCTGACCATTTGTTGGAAATCCATTTCCCAATACGGAACTTGTACGGTTTTAGTTGTAGAACCTGCCATTTACTTATGGTGGTCACCACTGTTTAGATGGTAGCTATAGTAGGCATACGATACTGGTCGTATGTTGGCTAAGATTAATATTATACTTTCGAAATTTTTTCTTCACTATGCACTAGTAATAATATCCAATGATTTGTTTTGCGTAGTAAGCATCTTTGACTATCATAAGGAGAAATCTTCTCCGATTCTGCGTTTGCATTGTGTGTGTGTGCGAGAGGCCTTATGGTAGTTTCATTTTCCAAAAGCATTGCGGATTTCAATGTTTAAAATAAAATTGTGTTTGTTTTAAAATTAAACTGTTTTTGTTACTCACACCAGTCCCACGACTGACTCGGATTCCTAAACTCTGGGTGCTCACAATTTTCCACACGAGCAGTCTAGAGTTGGGTTTCTCAGATATTCAGGTTTAGTATATTATCTGGAGTTGGTTCAGTTCTTGGAGTTCAGGACTGCACTTGCTTATCTTTGTGTATCGTGATGATGGTTCGAGCTGATATTGGAGTGGTTGGACTCAGCCTCTCCGACTGATCATTTGGAGTTATCACTTCTGTTATTTTCGCTGTATCATTATTTGTCTCTGATATTGTTGTATCATATTGATATCATTGTTGTATATCATTCTGGATATTGTATTTATTGGAGTTGTATATGATATCATCTATTTTTTTCCGCTATGTTGTTATACTTACTATGTTATAAGCTCCGGAGAACCAGATTCGGCGTTTGAATCTACGGCATTTTGAGTACAAGTGAAGTACGGGTGCCGATTTTCGAAGGCCGAGTTTTTGGATCTTCACACATCCTACTTAGGGTTCCATCCCTTTAACGGGCTCGAAGTGGATTCCATTCCACGAATAAATTGGATATTAAGATGCCAGTGCTTTTCTACGAGTTTTAACAAATATTCCTAATAAAACAGACTTAACCTTGAACTCTTGATAATCTTGATACTCATGAGTCTTCTATCTCTGTATCTTGAATCTCTATACTGTACAGTTTTCATTCTTGATACCTGCATGGTTAGATCCTGCAAATACATATATATCTAAACTTGTAATGTTAGTATTTATATTTTATAATCTATTCTAAGGTTGTTGTCATCAAAACCATCATCTCAAGGACTAACACCACCGAGCACTTAAAAACCAATTACCGAACAAAACTGACAATTCAAAATCCCAAATATGAACTAGCTCAACCACGAGTGAGCATAGTGTATATTCTAACATAACCGAAAGCCATAGCCCAAAAGACTTTTGCATCTCAACCCAAAATAATCCCCAACCAGCTCGACCAAGGCTGGCCATGAGTCAGCTCTAGATAAAGTACCAACTGGACTGACATTTTCATCGTATAGATACCATAATTATAAATCTCAACCGGAACCGTGCATCGGGTAAAGAACATCCCGCCTAGAGTTTGGTAACTCAATCATTTCCTACAGCGCATCAATCTATGGCAACTATCTCCCTCCACTATATGAATTTTTGGAATCCAGCTAATATGACCCCGGTAGTCCAAAGTGTCTCTACTGCGTAGGAAAATCTAGGCAAATAGCTTTCTCAGGTCAGCATGCAGCTCGACCCAAAGCAAGCCTCGATTTTTTGCATGTCTGACTCGGAACACCCATGTCACAGGGCAAGCTTTAGGTAACTAGCAATCTGATGCAAAGCAGGTTTTGAGTTTTCACATGCTGGATTAGTAGCAAGGTCGTCCTCAGGCATGCTTCAGGTAAGTTATGCTCCGAGTCAAAGCGCACTTCGAGTAAACATTGGGTCAACTTAAGGCTCGACTCAAAGCATGCTTCCAATGTTCGTATACTCAATCCTGAGCCAGCTGCAAATTTCCACATACTCAACTCGGAGCAAGGTCGTCCATGAACAAGCTTTAGGTATGTAGCAGTGTGACCTAAAGCAAGCTCTGAGTTTTCACATGCTCAACTCGAAGCAAGGTCGTCCTCGGGCATGCTTCAAGTAAGTGGTGCTCCATCTTGAAGCGCACTTTGTGTAAATATCGGACCTGACCTGGGCGAACGCCGGGTGATTTCCAACTTGAACTATTTTTGCATTGTATCGATTTTCCAAATGTTCAAATGACTAAGAGCATGGTTCTAGATTATAGCAGCTCCATTCAAAGCTAGCTTTGTTAAATTAATGTGATTTTCTATTAGATGCATCGACCGCAGAAACCAACTATGGAAAAATATATTTCTTGAGTCGACTTTCACCTCGACCCAAACCACGCAATAAACATCCGTATCCTCGATCCAGAGCAAGCATCAAACTTTCACATGATCGACTTAAAGTAAGCTTCAAATTTTCAACTTACTCCTCGATCCGAAGAGATATTCAGGGTTTCACATACTCGACTCAAAGCAAAATCGTACAACTTCAAGCTTCGAGTAAATATCGACTGTATGCAAACCTCGTTTATAGCATTTTCAAAACTCCATTATAGAATTTTGTTTCTAAAGTTGATTCTAAAGTTGTTTGAAAATTACAAAACTCCTTTGAGCATTTTCATGGTATTAAAGCGAAAATTTTGATAGTATGAATTATTTATTTTAAAGAGAGTCTAGCAACTTTGAAGTTTATAATTAAATAAAAGGTTTTAAAATAAAGACTTTAGGAAAAGATGAGAATTTTATAAAGAAAACCTCTTTGAAATCTATAGTGATTTTGGAATAAAAATAAAGGTTTAAAAAATAAGAATTTTATAATAATATTACATTAGAATCAATATCAAGTGTATTGAATGTTGAATCATGTTAATAACCCCTAGTGACATAGGGTTAAATGACGATTAGATGGGTTAACGTTATAAATGTGAAAATGTAAATTGAATAATAAGTTTGACCGAAGTGATGTGAGACACTAGATGTGCTAAATATCCATCCTAGCTGGACCAACTATGGGGTAGCGCCCTGAGTCGTGACAATTTGACTCTATCGTCATAGGTTCAACGATCTGCTGCTCAGGTACAAGTGAGGAAAGAGAAATATGGTGTGGTTGATAGATAGTGAGGACCTTTAGTGAGGACCAAAGAGGCATTTAGTGCAGCAAATATATCTTGTGGAGGAGACTGCAATTCTAGGTCAGGGGGACGTTGCACCCCAGATGGCATCTTTTAGCATTGACTCGGCTTCTAGTATAGAGAAAATGAAAAGGGCGTACTATTTATATACACACACACACACACTCTTATCGATCAAATATAAAAGGATTTGTGCTTTATAAATGCGATAGTAATGACATAGGCATTATGACATAAAGTGCTTGAGATGCAGGATGGGTAGTTATCAAATATTGACATTTACCTATATTTATTTAAATATGTTATCATCGTGTTATTGTATTTCACTAATACACTCACAGTTAGTTCTAGCCTGACCTAGGATGTGTTGTTTGTTTAACAACCTCGGGTCAAACAGATACTATTTTTGACAAGATGTGTTGCTGTGATTGTTTATTTCTCTTGGAACTTGAGTTGTTGATGAGTAGAGGACGATAGCGATGCTACTTATTTTGTACTTAGTGATATTGATATATAGCGATTTCAAGTTTACAATGTGATGTGCTTATATGAATGATGTTGCATATCATTATAGGAAGACACAATTTGTATTACTTTGTGATATCTTTGTTGTGATATTTTTCATTTCGTTACGAAATAAGGCTTTATATTCTCTGTTTTTAGTATACATTGCTCTGTCTTGGAAAAGTCACGTGTTTATTGCTTTGTGCCAATAGCGAGTATGTATAGTGATGTATTTTATGAGGTAAAAATACGTACCGGTGTTAGCCCAAGGGATATTCATATGTGATCACCGTAACAAGCCTTTTTCTCTAGAAAGTATTACTATGTAATATTCTTTGGTAGTATATGTATAGAGGTGGGGTGTTATAAATTTAAATTTTTAAATTTGTATTTTCCCTTTTATTATCGATTAAATCAAAAAATTCAATTCTAAATTAAATTCAATAAAACGTCCAAAACAATTTTGTTAACTTCATTTATAAGGCATTTATTTAATATTTAAACTTAAAAGTTCAATTCCAAACCTTATATTCAAATATCCAATTAAGTTCCCAAAAACGAACTTTAACATATTTGTCTTACTTTAAATACGAACAAGGATGTTATTACTGATACCTCCTCGATTGGTTTTATAGCCAATCTCTCGAATTCTTAACCAACCCTCATTTCCGGGTAGTGTAGGGGTAAGAGTCAAAGCTTTGCCATAAATCACAGAGCGAGAACCCCTTATCACGCAACACGCAACAACCAACTAAGAAAATGGGACTTCATTAACCAAACCCAAACCCATTTTCAAACAAATTGCTAAATATTCCCAAACTCAAATCTAAGCTTCTCTAGACCCCTCTCTACCTTATATACCAAAAAAGTTGGAGTTTTGGCTATGGTTGGAGAACTGAATCGGTTGAGTAGCAAGAGGAAAAGAGGAACTTGAAGCTAAAAAACTCTCGACGGTCTATAGATCATAACTAATCCAGAAAAATACTTAAATTTTGGTATGTTATTCATAAATCATTTATACACCTTTAGCTAAAATTTGATAAGAATACACTAAGATTTGGTAGGTTAAATCGTCACAGTACTAAGGGCGAAATTCTAGAATTTTTGCAAATTTGATTTTGAGAATGACTACATACAATTTGGAGCTTTTGGATGTTTGGGTGAGTTGTTAAATTCATAACAATATCTAAATATGTTGCATGCTATGGTATATTATATTCATTGTTTGAATTGGTTGAGATATAGGTGCATGCTATTGTTTAATCACTATTGTGCTAATTTTGTTGGATTCGATTGAAATAATGTCGCTAGTATATAATTTTAGCAATATATATGATAATTTCCTTTGGAGATGTTTGCGACCCCTTGATTTTTTAATATGGTTTGGTTGTTGATAGATTTGAACTGAATATATGATGTTTGCATGCCCTTAATTTGCTATGCAAAGGTTGGATATCATCTTTGAAATTAATTAAAAGGGGGAACTTTAAGCTAAACGATTTAGAAAATATTTTATAAAAGAAATCTTCATTTGAATTATAAATTTTGGATTTGCTTATATAAAAGAATTGTATAAAAGAAATGATATATGTATGTTTTGAAATCTCTAGAATTTTAAGAAAAGAAATTATTCTGTAAAAGACGAAATTAGGGAATTTGTTTTATAAGTAAAACTATAAAAATATAATTATTTTATTTATCTATGATCTTAAAAATATATTTGGAGGGATTTTATAATAGAAAGGTTTAAAAATTAATTCCCAAAGTGATGGATTGTTTTGTTATATAGGATTTGAATAAATGGTAAGCTTTGTAAATTAATACTTTAGGGAAAAATAATAAAACTTGGATGTCATATATCAAGGATTTGATTGGTTTTAAATAAAAGGAAATTTATTAAAAGCATTTGAAAATATTTATAAGAGTGTTTACTAGTTAAATATCTGAAAGAGAAGTTTTGGAATTCGGTTATAAAAGTGAATTGTTTCTATTTGATGTTTTGATATAAGTATTCAAAAGATTTTTTTATAAAAGAAAATTTTCGACTAACAAATTATTTTTCAAAGGTGATTTAAAGGAATTTGAAAATAATAAGGATTTTAATATTGATTTGAAGTTAAATATTTGATTTGTGGGAGTATTTTCGATTGGAAACAATATACTTTGAAATTGTTGTTTTAAAAGTATTTGAATACTATAAACTTCTCTATAGCATCTTCATAGTATTAAAGTGGAAACTACGATAGTATGACTTAATTCTAAAAAGAAGTTCAGCGGTTTTAAAATTTACTAGTGGTTTCCATCAACGACTTCATTGAAATCTAATAAGAGATTTGAGTTATGGTCTTTTGAAATTAAATGTAGTTTTGGAGAAGAACAAAAAATTAATAATATAAACCTCTTTGATATCTATAGTGATTTTGAAATAAAAATGAAGGTTTGAGAAATAAGAATTTTATAATAATATCCCTTTAGAATCAATATTGAGTGTATTGAATGCTAAATCATGTTAAATAAACATTTCTTGACACCGGGTTAAATGATGGTTTGGTGAGTTAACGTTGTAAATATGAACATGTAACTTGATTAAATAAAATTTGATCGAGGCGATGGGAGACACTAGATGGGCTAGATATCCATCTTAGCCCGACGGACCATGGGGTAGCACACCGAGTCATGACAATTTGGCCCTATTGCCAAAGGTTCAACGATCTGCTACACGGGCACAACAAGTGAGGATAGGCAAATATGACGTGATTGATGGATAGTGAGGATTGACTGTGAGGACCAATGAGGTATTTAATGCAGCAAATAGATCGTGTGGAGGCACCCACAATTCCAGATCGAGGAGGATGTTGCATCCCTGGCGGCATCACTTGGTGTTGACTCAGCTTTTGGTAGAGAGAAAATGACCAGGGTGTATAAGTTATTTATATAAAAATACATATCGATCAAACTTAAAATGATGAATGCTTAATAATAAGTGTGGCACTAAATAATTATGATTAAGAGTAAATCATAATTGAGTAGATTTGCGATTGTAAGTCACATTATTGTAGAGACATGACACATGTGTTATGCCATTGTGTGCTAGAGATGCAGGATGGGTGGTTAGCGAGTATGTGACCTATATTTACTTATGTTATTATCATGTTATTGTATTGCATACTAATACATTCACGGGTGGTTTTAGCCTGACACATAGTATGTTATTTGTTTAACAAGCTCGGATCAGACTGAAGGTTATTTTAATAGGATGGATACTATGATTGTTTATTTCTTTTGGGACTCGAGTTAGAGATGGAGCAAAGGATGATAGCGATGCTAGTTGTTTTGTACTTATCGATATTGATATATGGTGATACCATCTATACAGTGTGATGTACTTATATAGATAATGTTATTTTGGGAAGACCCAATTTATATTATTTTATGATATACATGTTATGATATTATACTTTTCGCTGCATTATGAGGCTGTATTCTTTGTTTATATTATGTATTGTTCTGTCTAAGAAAATCGACGTGTTTATTGCTTTGTGCCAACACCGAGGACATATATTTAATGTATTATATGAGGTAAGAATATGTATCGATGTTAGTCCAATGAAAAATTCATGTGTGGTCGCCCATTATCGTCTCATTCTCTGTATTATCAAACAGTATTACTATGTGACACTCTTTGGTAGTATGGGTATAGAGGTGGGACATTATAGAAAAACCCTAAATAATAATTTCCTAGAGGTAAAAGAAAAAACAACTCCCCTGTAAATAATAAAAAATTACATGGTGCTCAATTCACCTTATATATAACAACAAATGAATTGTTACATCCAGATTGAAAGAGAAATCTCCTCTTTTATTATAATATCCACATGCACATTATTAATTTGGCTAACTCAAAATTTATAATTCCTTTATTTTATACTTTCCGCCTCTAAATGTGATTTGCAACACAAATCACAATACGATCACGTTCTTCAAAGTGGAAATTTTCCTCTTATAGTAACTACATATATTTGTATGTTGATTACACCCAAATACGAACCAAATCTCAATGATATTAATATAATATTGTTTTCAAATTCAGTTTATAATAAATGCATACAGTTCTAGACAAAAAAAATTGAAAATATATAATTTATGTTATCGTAGGTTCATAATTCTATGCCACATAAATTCTAAGCTAAACAGGAAAAAATGTGAATAAAAGTAGACGTGGAAAATGTTTTGTTCGAAAACAAAATGAGCAAGAAGGTATTGCCTAGGGTAGTCAATGTATATTCAAAAATTTTAAAATCCATCCACATTCGTATTCAAAATATAAAAATATCTTATATTTGTAAAAATATATGTGGATACAGATATGATGATATTCATAGTCGAGAATTATCTATCGCTTAACTAGATAATAATTTATATTATGTGTATTTTATTACAATGAATGATTGTTATTTATTGTTTTATCAAATAACACTTTACGTTATGAGTATATAAACGCATTTTAGCAGTCCGGAATTGTTTGTTCATCATTTTCTATCATTTATATAAGCGTTGGTACTAAAATGATTTTATGCTTGACTAAAATTTTATGTTTATTTTATTTACAAATGTGGGAAGATAGAAAAAAGTTTTATATTTTCTGGTATTCGTGGGTATAGATTTCCAATATTTGAAAATGATTTGGAATATAACTCCATTTGTATTACTGTATATTCATTGCCATGTAGTTTAAGCCCCGATATAGCCTTGTTAATGCCCCGTTAAAGCATACTTCGACTACTATGTTTTTCATTTAAACGCGGTTAATAATAGGTCCACTTAAAGCTCCGTTATTTTCTATTATGTCCGCTAAATCAGGAGTTTTAGCACCTACTTTAGCAATTTTCTACTAGTTTTGGAGAAGTGAATAATGTTTCTTTTTTCTACAGAAATGAGGTGGAAATGAGAATACATCAATTTTGGAGACTTGATTTAATCTCCGATAAATAATTTTATACCTCCATTGTTTTTTGATATATATATATATATATATATATATATATGCGCTTTATCTCCATTATATCGTTTTGCACCTCCACTGCTATAAAATTGTTAAGCACTTTAACTTCATAAATTCATTGACAAACCTAATTTTACCGACCATGACACACCAGATATATTTGTGTGCTATCATTTTTCTTTATTCAAACCATAGAGATTAGATGCTCATAGCCATGCGGATTATTATGAGATTCATAATCAAAAGTAGGGCTCAAGGAGGATTGTTGGAAAACAATGCACATTGGTTGAGTCGTGTACATCATCACTCTCTTAAAGACGTTTTGGCGTTCTGCTCAGTAGTCCAAAGCAGTCTAGACAAACGCTGCCACATCTAGGATAAAACATCCCCTCTTTTTTTGGTTATCCACTCGTCTGCACAAACAAAATCGACTCTGATGCACTCAAAAATTACTGCTCACCTTTCTATTTAAGAATTTTCTTGGAGAAGAAGATAGGGTTTGTAGAGATTGAAAGGATAGACGTCGTTCTTATTTTTATCTCATCTAAACTTTAATTAAATAGACGGAATATAAAAATGGGAACGTTACTAAATAATGGGGTGACATCGACTAAAAAAGGGATCTTGAATTTAACGGTCTGAAAATACAAAACAATTTTCGTTCAAAAATATAAGTGTTACACCACAACGAGATCGAGCCCGGTTCAGGTTGAGTCAAGTCGGTCAGCCGACGCGGCGCATTTGTGGTGGTCAAGCATGGCCTCTCTCCTCACAAAAGAGCATCATTCGGTACCCCAAGGGCCCAACCTTCCCATAAGAAACAAGTATATATTCTTTTTTTTATCCCATGATATGGGACTATTCAACTAGGAGCCAATTACACTTATTCAAATTTTAATAATTCATTTCAAAACAAAAAATTTCGAACAATCCCCCACTTGAATTTTTAAAAATATTTTTCAAGCAGTTTCTGAAAATATAAGATTGTGCATAAACAAAGGTGTCTTTTGACTTAAACCTTTGCAGAGTGGATAAGATTCAGTTTTTACTAGAGCAACACGTAGTCTTAAACTCTATTCTTGACATTAGACCATAACACAATCGTTCTAGAGTGCAATCAAATAAGCCCATGCATTTATGGCCAGCACGTCTATCCCAGTTCATCGAATGCTGTAGGAATTTGGCCCAAAATTCCATAGGAAATGGCCACATTTCCACATCCACACAGGTGAGTCTATCAGGAGTACTCCTATAGGTAGGTACTCCACTCCAAATAGAGTATAGATCTCATTAAGAGTTTCTATTAACTCATCCTCTAATCACTTCAGGAATACATGCTTCTAGCTAAATATATAAAAATATCATGTTCAACTCATATTTTACTTCACAACTTGTTCTTACCCATTGAACCTAGTTCTTTGGATCTTCAGTCATTAGGTCTGATTACCATTGTGTGTGACTCAACAATCTAAGGGTAATAATCCCAATTTGTCAGATGTTCTAAGGACTTTCTATCTGGCTAGTCCTTTCATCAAAGGATCTGCCAAGTTCTCATCACTGCGTATGTGATCCACTCTAATAGCTCCTGAAGAGAGTAGCTCTCTAACAGTGTTGTTCTTACGACGTATTTGTCGTCTCTTACAGTCGTAATAACAGTTCTATACTTTTGCAATAGCCGTGGTACTATCGCAATGGATCAATACAGCTGGTATCAGTTTTCCCATAAAGGGATCTCAACTAGCAGATTTCTTAAGTAATCTGCTTCTTCACTAGCTGTGGCTAGTGCTATCATTTCAGACTCCCTAGCGGACTGAGCCAAAATAGTTTGTTTCTCGGATTTTCAAAGAACGGCTCCACCAGCAATACTAAAGATATAGCCACGGGTTGCTTTTGAATCTTCAGATAAAGTATTCCAGTCTGCATCGGTGTATCCTTCAAGGACAGTTGGAAACTTTTCATAACGTAACCCAAGGTTTATGATTTGTTTAGGTATCTCATGACCCTTTCGATAGCATGGCAGTGCTCTACACTAGGTCTACTAGTGAACCTGCATAATAATCCCACGACATAGGCAATGTCGGGTCTAGTACAATCAGTGGCATACCGAAGGCTGCCAATTATGCTCGCATAATCAGACTATCTTACACCTTCACTAGTGTTCTTAAATAGTTTTACACTGGGATCATATGGTATACATGCAGGTTTACAGTCAAAGTAATTATATTTCTTTAGTATCTTCTCAATGTAATGAAATTGATCCAAAGAAATTCCCTTTTCTGACCTAGTAATCTTAATACCAAGGATTACACTCGTTTCACCTAGATTTTTCATATTAAAGTTGGCACTTAACAAAGATTTAACGGTGTTTATGGTATGAATGTTTGACCCAAAAATAACTAAATCATCTACATACAGACATATAATAGTGCAAATGTCGTTCTCGGATTTATAATAAATACATTTGTCACTTTCATTAACTTTGAAACCATGTGAGATCATTAAGTTATCAAAATTTTATGCTATTACTTAGGTGCTTATTTTAAACCATAAAAAGATTCATCTAACTTGCAAACTTTATGTTCTTGACCATGAATTACAAACCTTCAGGTTGGTCCATATAAATTTTCTTTTCTAATTCACCCTTTAAAAAAGCAGTTTTAACATCCATTTGGTGTATTATCAAATCATGAATAGCTGCTAGTGAAATTAGTACTTGAATGGATGTAATTCTAGTTACAGGTGAAAAAGTGTCAAAAAAGTCTACATTTTCTCTTTGCATGAACCCTCTAGCTACTAGCTACTAAACGAGCTTTATATTTATCAACTGTGCTATCAGTTTTAATTCTTTTTTAAGTTCCCATTACAGCCTATAGACTTACAAGCAAGTGGTAAATCTACCAAGTGCCAAGTCTTATTGGATTCTAAAAAATCCATCTCATCATTTATAGCCTCTCGCCAAAACTCGACATCTAATGAAGATAAGGCTTCTTGGAGGTTTAAGGGATCATCCTCTATAGTAAAAGCACAAAAATCTTAACCATATTCATTTGCAATTCTTACTCTTTTACTTCTTCTAGGTTCGTTATCAAAAGATTCATTAGGTTCTGCTCTAATAGGCATAGTGTTACCAGATGTGCCCCCATTTTTTCCTCAATTTAAAGGGAAATCTCAATTCAAAAAAATCAACATCACTAGATTATATTATATTATATGCATTCAGGTCAAAAATTCTATATTCTTTGTTATTAATAGCATAGCTAATAAATACATATTTGTATGCTCTACTAGATAATTTAATTCTCTTAGGGTCAGGTATATGAACATGTGCTAAACATCCCCAAGTTCTAAAATAAGACACATTCGGTTTATAATTTCTTAAGGTTTCAGAAGGTGAAATTTTGCTTTTTGACTTAGAGATTCTATCCAATACTTAACATACGGTCAATAAAATTTCCCCCCACCAATGTGATGATACACCAGAATTAAGTAAAATAGCAATAACTAATTCGGTTAAATTCTATTTTTCCTTTCAGCTTTACCATTCATTTCAGATGAATATGGTGTAGTTCGTTCATGTATTATTCCATGTGAACTGTAAAATTCAATAAACAAACTTGATTCATATTCATTTCCTCTATCACTATGCAATCCTTTAACTTTTTTACTAGATTGATCTTCAATTTCAGTTAAAAAAGATTTAAACATCCCAAATGCAACACTTATATTTTCATGAGTTATACATAAGTAAAATCAGAGCAATCATCAATGAAAGTGATAAAGTAGCAATGTCCATTTCTAGTCAAAGTGCCATCAAACTCACATATATTAGAATGAATCAAGTCTAAGGGTTCAGAAATTCTATCAACTAATTTATAAAGGGTTCAGTATTAATTTTTGCTTGATTACATGATTCACAATTATCAAAATCAGTTTGTCACATTTTAGGAATTAGATCTTAGGTTCTCATGTTATGAATTATACGTTTATCAACAAGATAGACTCTATTATGCCATATATTAAAATAACACAACATATAAGTAGAACTAGTTACTTTATTAGTGTAACATCCCCCATTTTGAGGCCCAAAACTAGGTGCTATGGATGTTGCAATCATCCATGGTTATTAATTTCCGGTGACAAAATGCAGCAATGTTAATCATTTTGATAATACCAGAAACATATGAATATGGAAATTCAACATAATTTTTAAAATAAATTTTCTTATCTCATTTCACAATATGATTTCAATTTCATTACGTAATCCCAATTCGCAAACCATGTTCAAAGAAAATATAATTATTACAACATATTCCAAAAGCGACGTATGAAGATGCCCCTTAGATGATTAGAGTCAAATATCTGGCATTTAATACGACTTTCCATTACAACACGAAAGTAGAATCAAAGCACAGTGGAAAATAGGTATATAGCTCCTTCTAGCTAGATTGCCTTCTTCACGTCTCTGGGAACTTATTCATCTAAAGGGAACCCGAAAAGCTCTTACTCTCAACTTAATCAAATGAGTACTTGAGAGTTTAAGGAGAAAACAAAAACTTCGGGTCAGATAAAAAGTCTAGTGTGGATAATAATCTACCATCCTAAACCAATAGTATCTAATAAGACCACGCCATTGTGTGGAACAGATTTCCCCTCACTAGTCCCAATTAAACATCTCAATTATATATTGTGATCCTGCATCCACAATGGTTATAACCGAATAATATAATAGTGTGTAAACATGTCATATGTACCGGATTACCCATCCCTCATTTATTAGACTACCCATCTAAGTTCTTATTGACTACCCGTATTATATTCATGTAGATTACCCATCCCACATTTTATTTTACTTAAGCTAATATGGACTATTTATCCCAAATTTTATCTTTTAAATTGATGCGGACTATCAATCCCACATCTCATAATTTTCCTAGGATGACTATGAACCCTTAAATTTACCAATTAGAGACTACAATCTCTGACATGATTCAGACTATCCATCATACATCCATAGTTTTCCTAGGATGACTATGAACCCATCAATTGGCAATTTAATTCACGTCATCCACATGTTTCTGTTTATCTCATGTTACCCACATGTTTAACTTTACTCCATGCTACCCACATGTTCAACATTAATCCATGCTATCCACATGTATAACTTATTTCTATTGGTGTCCCCAATTCAGTTATTTCCTCTTAGTTATTTAAATTTCATGGTGAAATACATTGTTAACCCTTAAAAGATTTCATGTTAAACTCATTAAGATATACCTTGGTGTCCTTAAGGTTCGAAGTTAAAATCAAGCAAGAAATGGCTCTATGCCGTTTATAAACTCGATATGCATTAACGTCGACATTTATACCATGTCGATGTAAAAGCATAAGGCACTCCGTATATTTTAACACTCGATGACTAAAATATGCGGCATCACGAGTCTCTATGACAATGAAATCAATCCTTATGATAAATAGGCTAACTGCCTATAAGATACTCGAAGACTAGTTAAAATCAGCATGAGGTAGGCTCGATAATAAGTTAAAAGCGACATGGGTAAACTCGATGACAAGTTAAAAGCGGCCTGGGTAGGCTTGACAACAAGTTAAAAGTGGCATTGGGTAAGCTCGATGACCATCAGGGTCTTCGAGGCCCAAAGCTCGGAGTCACTTATAAAATAGTGCGAAATCAATGTTATAAAGGTGGAAGAGTATAAACATTGACATTGCCATGTCGAGGCCTTTCCCTTTTTCTCTTTGTTACATTGGTCTCGATGAGACTCAAAACAAATCCGCTGCATGCCAAACTCATTGACATCATGTGGCATTGTTTTGTTCCGTGTCGATGACATTGGGATAAGGAGATATGGCTCGACATGGCCAATATCGACATGGTAAAACTGTAATTAACTTAAAAACTGCCAAATTACTATAAAAAGATATTATTTTTCACCAAACCTCTATAATTCATCAAAAGCTTATTGGATAGCAAAACTTTATCAATTTTCTTATTGAAAAACTATCGCACCCAATTTCCAAGGTCCAAAACATTATTTCAAATAATTAACTAATAACCATAATTAATTAAACTTTTATATGCTTATTCTAGCATAATTAATTCTTCATAATTAAAAATTACATGGAAATAATCCCAAAAATTCACAAAAAATAAAGAATACCTTTCTCTACATCACATAAAATTTTGGAGCCCAAAACCTCATCTAATTATTTAAAATGATTAAAACACGTAATTAAGCCATTTTCTTCATAGGAAATTCATAAAATAATCTCTATATTTCAGAAAATTATAAAATTAAAAAACCATCTCCAAAATAATGTTTTCCTTAACATATCAAAATTTCAAATTATTTGGAGGATAAAAAATTTGGATTTAACCCCAAAACCGAATTAGACTATTTCTAAAAATTCCAAAAATTCTCATTAACCATTATTCTATTCAAACAATGATTGTTAAATCATAACTTGACCAATCAAAAACATAAGATTTGGGTATTACCCATAACCGAATCAAAACAAAGATTTAAGAGATGATAAATGTTATTATTCACCTTAGATTAATGGATGGAGTTGAGGTTTGGTAGCTCTTAATCCTAAGCTTGCTTTCCCTTGAATACTAGATTTCGATCTCCCTATTGCTTCCTAACAGTCGACCTTGATTGTGCTTTCCTTTTGGTTGTTTTTATTGTGAATATGTGAATGATGTAGGGGGTGGGGGTTTAATGAATGAAGGTTTTATCTATGCCTATTTTGCCCCTTCCATGTATTCTTCTATGTGTATTAATTTTAAAACAGTATTACGTAGTTCATTAAGTTTGGCACGACCGCACTAATTAACCAAATCTCATTCTACCTAATTGTATACATTATTATATTTAATCTATCCAACTAAATATCCTAAATAACGTTAACTAAAAATTAAGGGTGTTACAGGCTTCGTCCCTAAAGAATTTCATCCTAAAAATTTAGTAAGGACTACAAAATAAGCATAACAAACTTGCAACCAAAGCTATTGTATCCTACCGGCCATAAAATCTATATACAACAAATATAGAATATATCCTCACAACAGCTCAGGTTAAGTATCTCTAATCCTATTCTCAGTCTCCCAAATACAGTCTTTCTCATTGTCGCTCCATTGAGATTTCACCAACTTGATTGTCTTTTTACTTAACTTCTTCTCATCTCTCACTACAATCTGAATTGGTTGCCTAACAAAAGTTAGATCTGGTTCTACTACTAAATCTTCCAATGCAGTCGGAGTGATAGTAGTCTCTAGATCATGCACATACTTCCGAAGATGAGAAACACGAAAAACATTATGGACACCTGCCAAACTGCTCGGTAACTCTACTTGATATGTGAGCTTTCCGATCCTCTCTATAACTGAGGACAGTCCAACATATCTCAATGCCAGTTTACCTGACTTTCCAAACGTACCACACCCTTCATTGGTGATACTTTAATGAAAACCTTATCTCCAACTGAGAACTCTAGATCCTTATGCCTTCTATCCGCATAACTTTTCTGTCTAGACCGAGCTTATCTCATCCTTCCTCGGATTAACTCAATTTCCTTTGTTGCTTGTCTCACTAGATTTGGACCTAAGACTAACCTGTCTCCAGTTTGCAACCAACATGCTTTCAACTTGCATGTTTTTCCATACAAAGCTTCGAAAGGCGCCATTCCTATACTAGTCTGATAACTATTATTATAGAAAAACTTAACCAAGTGTAGGTGGTCTTCCCATGATCCATCAAAATCTAGTATGCAAGCTCTCAACAAATCCTCGAGTACCTTATTGGATCTCTCTGCCTATCCATCTGGATCATGTACATACTTTCTAAAATGAAAAACATGGAACACATTATGGAGTCCTGCGAAACTGTTCGGTAACTCTATTCTATAAGAGAGTTTTCAGATCCTTTCTATAAGAGGAAACAGACCTATGTATCTCGGTGCCAACTTCTTTATCTTTCCAAATCGTACCATACCCTTCATCGGTGATACCTTAACAATAACTTGGACTCCAACTAAGAACTCTAAATATTTACGCCTCTTATCCGCATAACTTTTCTTCCTATACTAAGCTTCCTTTATCAGTGCTTAGATCAATTCAATATCTTCCGTTTTGTGGCTTCTCTTACCATACTTGGACCAAGAACCAATCTATCTCTGATCTATAACCAACATGCTGGTTATTTGCAGGCCTTTCATACAAAGCTTTGAAGTCATTCTTATATTAGTATGATAACTATTATTATAGGAAAACTCAAGTAAGTGCAAATGGTCTTCCCATGTCCCACCAAAATCTAGTACATAAACTCTCAACAAATTCAAGTACCTTATTGACTCTTTCCATCTGCCCATTTATCTATGGGTGATAAGTGGTACTCATACTCAGCTTGGTACCTAACACTTCCTGTAGACTCTTTCAGAACTCACTAGTAAACAATGTATCTCTGTCACTAACTACACTACTAGGAATCTCATGCAATCTAACTATGTTCTTCATAAATAACTTAGCCAAAATAGGTGCCATCCTAGTTGACTTAACGGGAATCAAATGGGTGCTCTTGGTTAATCTGTCCACCATGACCCATATACTCTTATTTCCTCGATTCGACCTTGGTAACCCATCAATAAAGTCCATGGATATCGAATCTCATTTTCAAACTGGTATATCTAAAGGCTAAAGCAACCCACTCAGATTCTGATGTTCGGCTTTTACTTACTGTCAATTTGAATGTTTCTTTACCCATAAGCCAACATCCCTCTTCATACCTTCCCAGAAGAAACTTCTCTTCATATCCTGATACATCTTGGTTCCTTCAGGATGAATCATAAACTTCGATTGATGACATTCCTTAATAACTTCTTTCCTTAGGGTCCCAGTATTCGAAACACACAATCATCATTTATTTCTCAACCATCCATTCTGGTCAAGGCTAAAATCTCTCAAATCATCAATCTTAGTTCCAATCTCAAGTCTTCTAATCTTCTCGGCCAACAATGGATCATCTTTCAACTTAGAAGCAATCCTTTCAATCAAAACTGGTCGAACTTCCAAACAAGATATCATGGCAGTACTTTGACCAAAGCTAGCAGTCGATCTTAACTGCACACTTCGTGTAGTCAATGCCTCAAGGTCCTTTCATTCTTCCAACATAGCTAACACCATATTATGATGTTTTCTGCTAAGAGCATCCGCTACATTATTACCTTCCCTTGGTGTATACTCTATACCGAAATCATAAGCTGCTAATACCCCAACCACCTCCGTTGTCCCATATTCAGCTCCCTTTGAGAGAATAAATACCTTCAAAACTTATGATCCATGTATAACTCAAATCTTTCTACCAAAAGATAATGTCTCCATAATTTCAATGTGAAGATCACCACTACCAACTTTAAATCATAGGTGGAATATCTTACTTCATGCGGTCTGAGCTGTCGAGAAGAGTAGGCAATTACCTTACCCTTCTGCATCAACACAGCTCCTAATCCAGTCCTACATGCATCTGTATACACTACTAACCCTTGATTACAATCTGGCACAACTAACACGGGTGCATTGGTCAATAAATGCTTTAACTTAAGGAATGCTTCCTCACATCTGTCGAACCAAAACTTAACGTCCTTTCTAGCTAGCCTAGTTAGGGGTGCTGCTATCCGTAAAAAATACCTAATAAATCTTTGGTTTTATCTAGCCAATCCAAGAAAACTTCTTATCTCGGTCACTGTCTTGAGTCTCTTCCAACTATTAACCACTTCAATTGTAGCTGATAACCCTTCTCCTAAGACTACATGGCTAAGAAACTTTACTTCTTTCTTTCAGAAATGACACTTCGAAAACTTCGCTTTCAGATGATGCTTGCTCGGTGCTCTAACACTGTTATCCCGCCTTTTGGCAAGGCCGTGGTATCATTGACTTGGCTAGGAACGGATGGTTATCAGCTTTAAGAATCTGTCATATATAATGCTATGGACAATGGTCGGGCGGATTTGGGTCAGGTCCCAATCGAGGTGCAATCAGTATGAAGTGGTTGGCATAGCCCCTTGAAGATACATTTCAAATTTGGAGTCGATCGGAGTTTGTATGCTCAAGTTATGGACGAAGCAAGGGTTTATATGGATCGATCGAGAACGATCCATAAAACAGCTCAAACAAGTGAAGATCGATCGATATCTCAAAATCCACAAGGTCAATTCACTTGAAACGTTCAGAGCATAAGTATATTGAAGAGTGGAGCCCATAAAAAAGATCGCAGGTCAAAACCATGAGATATGAAGATGGCCAATCATTTTATGTTGCCGATCCTTCATAACGATCGGTTTAGCTCAGTGAATGTTCCAAATGTAGTAAAGGTGGATTCATATCTCATAATCTACAACTCAAAATGACTTTATATTTTAGGGACAAGTTCAAGAGGCATGTGGAATCCCCCAAAAACGATCGAACATAAATTGGAGGCAAAGGTAACGATCAGTGAAACTTTGGCCGATCGTTCCAATACATCAAGTTAGGGCCACCGGTCGTTATGGTGGACCCCTATGGACCTAGAAAGCCTTCTGCCGAAATCTTAGTGAAATATCTCATCATCTCTCCCTATAAATACAGGCCTTTAGATTCATTTGGAGGATTTTTACCCTGCTTGTTACTCTAGACTCCATTGTAATCAAGCATTTTCTATCTTCTATTGTTGTAATCAGATTAAAAAGTGATTAATAAAGGATAATCTTTAAAGTGAACATAGGTATACCACGCCGAACCACTATAAACTTATGTGTCTTTAATTACTGCTTGTTCTCTATTGCTTACCTATTCATCTACGTAGTTTAATTTTGTTTTTCTTCACTTACTTCTCTACAAAAACTATTCTTGGGTGTTTGTGACCAATTTAGTTGCAAACATTTTGGTGATTTCACTAAGAGAGCTTGATTTTCAGTTTATTCGGATCTCATTGTTGCTACTGGATTAGATAAATCCCCCAAAGGAGATCTGCAGTTATCTTCAAGAAGTTGCTCGTACTACTCAGATTAGTAGAAATCTAAGCAAAGCTATTAATAATGGTAAGGAATACTAGATCTACTTCACAGAACATGGAAGAAAATGAAAATGCTACTATCCAATAAGGAGGCCCGAGCAGTCAACCAGGGAATGTGAATGCAGAAACAGTTGAAGTCCAAAATCCAACTAACTCTATTATGAGAGCTGAATTCCAGAATCTGATGAGAGAGCTAGTGAATAGCCGCCGAGAGTTGAATCATAAGCTCTAGGCCAATATCGACCTAATGAACCAACTCACTCAACCACAGCGGGGAAAAGCTAGGAGGGACCCTACCCCTTACTTGGCATCGGAGAGTTTTAGTTCATCGGATGGGTATCACAGACATAGGCATCGTAGAACAGGCAGATATCATACAAAAACTTTGGGGCATCAACAAGTAGACCGTCATGGTTTGCTAGGAATGATCAGTGTTGATCCCTCCACCAGAGAAAGGAACTTGCCTATGCACACCGAGATTCAAACCGGAGCTGCTACGGCTGATTTGAATAATGTATTTCGGTTAAATGTTGAACAAATGCTTTCCTAGAATGATGATAAAGTGAATTTGCAAGATGCATATCGGAAAGATGGTGAACCAAGTGGGCGTGAGACGGCCCATAAGCATCGACCGGACCATTCACACGAGGTTGAACACAACCGCCACTTAGCACAAACCATCCAAACGCCAGATTTATCGGCAATGGTCATACGGCTAGTGAGAGAGAGCCAGGGCTTGACTAATGATGACTAGGGAATCTCAAGAAGCCAAACCCCGTTCATTGATAATGTTCTGCACATGGCATATCCAAGGAGGTTCAACATGCCGACGATGCCTACCTATGAGGGGAAAATGACCCTTGGAAGCACATCATGAGATATGAATGGCTAATGGACTCCTCACGAGCGAATGATGCAACCAAGTATAGATGTTTTCCATAACTCTTTTTGGAAAGCGACAATGTGGTTCACAAGGCTGCTCCCGCGATCAATATCTATATTTGATGATTTGGTAATAAAGTTTATGGAGCAGTTCTGAATGCACACAACTCGTCCTAAGGATGTAATGTCCCTGTCTAGCATGATCCAGGCTCCAGGAGAATCATTAAAAGATTAGTTGGAAAGATTTCATGTGGCTTTTACGGAGATCAGTAATCCAACTGACCATGCGATATTGATGGCCGTAACGAGAGGGATAGATCCAGAATCTGACATCGGCAATTGGTCAGCTGGCAAGCCGCCTGCAACATTAGAACGCTTCTATGCAAAGGCAGCTCGATACTTGAGAAAGGAGGAAGCAAAATCCTCCAGGAAGAAGAATGTTGCAGGAACAAGTGGAGAGGGAGTGCAGAGTAATATTGCAACAAAGCAGTCTGATGAAAGCTCTGGAAAAGTTCAAGTGAATGTCCAAAACAAACCGAATCAGCAAAAGAAAGGCGGAGATAGGAGCCAAGAATGGAAGAGGGATTCTGGAAGAGGAAATCCTAGGATTCCAATGTACAACACTTACATGCCACTGAATATGAGCCTGGAGAATGCCTATTTGTCTACTTGTAATACCATGCAGTATAGGAAGTCGCCTCCAAAAGAATCAACTAAGAAGTAGAAACAAATCGGGAAATATTGTCGATTTCACGAATGATAAGGGCATAACACCAATGAATGCAGACACCTCCAGGATCTTATTGAAAAGCTAATTCGAGAAAGGAAGTTACAACAGTTCACAAAATACCCACAGGATGGCGGGCGGGGGACATCTGACCCCAACCAAGGACAAGTACCACACAGGGCTAAGGAACCTGCGCGGACCGGAGGAATATTAGTGATAAATACAATAGTCGGAGGACCGCATCCGGCTGATAAAAGTTGGCATGAGATGGAATGCTACGCTAGTGCGATTAAGCATGTGGATTTCGAATGTTGTTCAAGCACGAAGGATGGAGCTCTGGCGAAACAGCAACTTACAATGACATATGATATTGTGTTTAGAAATAGAGATGCAGACAAGGTGGAGGCTGCGACGATCGACCCAATGGTCATTTTGGCCATGATTGGCCCTGCTTGGGTGAGAAGAATATTGATTGATTGTGAAAGTTTATTAAATATAATTTTCAACAAAGCTTATGATTAGATGAGAATGGAAGCCAAAATATTTAAAACCATCTAAATCTCATATACATGGTTTTAATGGCATTGCAACTGAAGCTGTTTGTTACGTCAAACTACCTAAGGATCTAGGAGAAGGTGAACAAAGGAGAGTGCGGATCATGCCATTTGTTGTTTTGGATGTTAACTCGCCATACAACATTTTTCTAGGTCGACCAGTCCTAGCCGAATTCTGGGCAGCTCTTGCCCCATGGTGTTTAACTTTGAAGTTTCTGATAGACAATGGTGTTAGAGATGTTCATGGTAATCAGGCAACATGATGTGCATGTTATGTAGCTTATTTGAGGGATGCTCAACGCAGAGAGAAAGGTAAGGGTGTAGATAAGACCATTCGCATCTAAGCTACTGAAGATTGATAACTAGTGCCTGAGCCTTGGCTTGGGCGCTACAGTCGGTTCTATAGAGATATAGATCTGAGAGATGATGAGGAGGAGCCCAAAAGACCAAGGCTGCACCAGCTGAGCTGAGATTGATATCGTAGTCAGCCATGATGACCCGCCACAGGTCTTAAAGATTAGATCACAGCTCAGCCCTCCAATGATAAAAGAACTTACTAGATTTCTCCGAGCGAACCTTGATGTGTTCGCTTGGACTCACTCTGACATGTGTGGGATCTCACCTGCCATTGCGAGCCATGCATCGATTATCGACCCGAGGCATGTCCCGGTGAAACAAAAAAGACACGGCATGGATTCTAAGAGATCTGCCGCTCTCAAATAGGAGGTAGATAGACTCAAAGACAAGGGTTTATCCGCGATGCCCTCTACACTAAATGGGTATCTAATCCTATACTTGTGAAAAAGGTGAAAAGGAAATGGAGGACATGTATTGATTACTCAAATTTGAACAAGGCATGTTCAAAAGATAGTTTCACCTTTCAAGGATCTACCAACTGGTGGATTCAACCGTGGGACGTGAGTTGCTATCTTTCATGAATGCATACTCAGGATATAACCAAATCCCGATACATATTCCTAATCAGGAGCACACCAATTTCATTACCGATGTTGGACTGTACTGCTATGTAGTAATCCCGTTTGGATTAAAGAATGCAGGAGAAACTTATCAGCACTTAGTCAATAGGATGTTCAAAGATCAGATTGGAAAAACGATAGAAGTGTATGTGGATAATATGCTCGTGAAGTCACGACGATCAAGCGACCACGTTAGAGACTTAGCACAAATATTCGACATCCTCCAGCATTACAAGATGAAAATCAATCTTTTCAAGTGTTCTTTTGGTGTTGCATCAGGGAAATTCTTAGGCTTTATTGTTAATACCCATGGAATAGAAGTTAATCCTAAGAAGATCCAGGCTATCCGCAATATCCAAGCGCCAAGGACTATTTAACAAGTACGGAGTCTGAATGGAAAAGTTGCCGCCTTAGGCCGATTTATTTCCAAAGCTACCAACAAATGCATTCCTTTCTTTGACTTGATTAGGAAAGGGAAAAGAAACATCGAATGGACACAGGATTGTAAAGATGCATTTCAAGCTTTGTCGAATCATTTGGAGAGACCCCTCATCTTGTCAAATCTAGTGGATCATGAAGATTTTTACATTTATTTGGCCGTATCGGCACATGTTACAAGTGCCGCATTGCTTCGCAAGGAGGATCAGATCAAGAGGCCGGTGTATTACATTAGCAAACGATTGACAGTATCTGAAGGAACTATCCTAAAATACAGAAAATAACATACTGCTTGCTGGTTGCATCACGAAAGCTTCGTCAGTACTTCCAAGCACAACCGATCAATGTTTACACTGACTAGCCGTTACGACGGGTCCTACAGCGACCTGAGACGTCTAGAAAGTTAATCAAGTGGAATATCGAACTTAGTTAATTCGATATTACTTATCTCCCTCAGAAGGCTATCTAGGTTCAAGCGCTAGAAGATTTTATAGCAGAGTTTACTACACATGATGATTCTCTGGAAGATAGCGAAATCCCTACCATACGATGGAAATTGTATACTGATGGGGCGTCCAATGATCATTGTTTTGGAGCTGGAATTGTGCTTGTAACTCCCAAAGATCGGTCAATCTATTATGCTTTAAAGCTTGATTTCCCAAGGACAAATAACGAAGCTGAGTATGAAGCTTTGATTGCTCGATTTAAGCTCGCCAGAGAACTAGGAATAAAGTCTCTTGAAATCTTTTGTGATTCTTAATTGATAGTGTACCATGTCAGGGGAGATTATCAAGCTAGAGGACAATGGCTTGCTTCATACCTTGCCTAAGTCCAAGAGTTATTGGCAGAATTTGAGTACTATGACATTTCGCATATTCCACGGGATCGAAACAGAGAGGCTGATTCATTGGCAAAGTTTGCTAGCATCGGTGACGCACAATGGATGGGCTTGGTTCCGGTCGAAGTATTAAATGCCTCAAGTATAAACATGATAGAAATCGATCGGACATTGGAAGTGGGGCCTGAGAGGGAGTCATGGATGACTCCGATCAAAGACTATTTGCTATAGGGAGTTCTTCCCAAATGAAGGAACAAAAAGTGACAAATCCTTTGCAAAGCTTCACGGTATATCATGCAAGAAGGAATTATGTACATGAAAGGTTTCTCTATTCCCCTACTCCGCTGTGTCGCTCATGATGAGATAAAACGTGTCCTAAAAGAAGTTCATGAAGGGGAATGTGACGATCACACTAAGGAACAAACTCTGGCAAAGAAAATACTTCATTACGGTATTATTGGCCAATCGTAAATTGAGATGCCGCTGACTATGTAAGACGATATGATAAGTGCCAGATATATGCAGAAGTTCCAAGAGCTCCACTAACAAAAATCATGCAAATGATTAGCCCATGGTTGTGGTATAGACATTATTGGTTCCTTACCGATCTCTAAAGGTGGCGCAAACTACGCTATCGTTTTAGTTGATTACTTCACCAAATAGGAAAAAGCACAACCTTTAGCCACGATCACAACCAAGAAAGTAATCAACTTTATTGTCTGAAACATCATATGTCATTTCGTCTACCACGAACTATCGTAACAGATGATGGAACTCAATTCGATAGTATCGAATTCAAAGACTTATGTCAGAGGTATCGTATTGACAAGAGGTTTGCAGCAGTCGCTCGCCCTTAAGCGAATGGACAAGTTGAAGCTATAAACAAAATCATAAAGTTTAATCTGAAGAAGCGATTAGCAAAGGCTATAGGTAGGTGGGTGGATGAACTCCCCACAGCACTGTGGGCTTACAGGATCACCCATAAGTCTGCGACTAGCCATACTCCATTCGCCCTTGCTTTCGGTTCTAAAGCCGTCATTCCTATTGAGCTCAAAGTTCCTTCTCATCGAGTGACTTACTACGATCCTAAAACGAATAAAGATCTCCTCTTATAATCTCCCGACTTTATAGATGAGAAGCGCGAGGAAGCTGATCTGAGGGTAGCTGCGCATATACATCGAGTCAGCCGATATTACAACATTGAAGTCCGACCTAGAACCTTTGAAATCGGCAATCTCATCCTGAAACAGGTTTTTCCTACCCCATCGCACATGAATCCAATATGGGAAGGACCATATGTCATTGAATAGAGAATTAGAGAGGGAACTTTCAAGCTAGCAACTGTTGATGGCATCACACTCCCAAGGGCGTGGAAGAGCGAGCATTTACGATGCTATTTCACTTAGTTGATTTCTTTTTCATTTAGTCATATTTGCTTTCAGAATTTGCTTTAGCATTTGATTTTCCAGATATGTAATAAGATAGATTACGTCTTTCCTTTCCATTTAGCAAATAAAGTCTTGGACTCCCTTTGTGTTTATATTTGCTATTGTTTGCACAAAAATTGGATAAACACCCCTAAATTCGATTTTAGTTAAGTCACGTGTAAGTTGATTGATTTGGAGTTTTTAATGTTCCAACACGTTAAAGGGTAATTTTTGCAGTCATGGAACAATTTACAGACTCAAAGTCGGAAAGCGGTTAAGAAAAGTAAATCACAAAGAGTTTTATAGTGGTTCGGCGAGAATGTGCCTACATCCACTGTCCATTTTATTATTCTTACTTTGATTTGATTACAATTACAAGTTTTTTTGGAAAGAATAAAAACTTGGAGTAGCTGGAGTGACTGAGTCTCAGCAGAGTTTTCCCTCTTTTTCCCAAAAATCTGTCCCCATTGTTGTCGAGAAGCTCTGGTATTTATAGAGTGGAGTTGTGAAGTGTTGAGGGGGAAGTTATAACTTTCTGAATTTGGTTCGGCATTTGAGCAGGAGCGTTTGGATCGGCATTCGGGTCATGAAGCTTACCTGACCTGGTTGTCCTTCCTTGTCTAGTTCGGTGCTTCTACTTTTGAGTCTCCTATTTGTCGGACCAAACATTTGGTCCGGCATACCTGTGTACCGGGCCAAATGTTTGGTCTGGTGATGGATGTGTCATGTCAGACCAAATATCTAGTCCAGCATATTAGAGAATGTCGGACCAAATATTTGGTCCGCCATATCAGAGAATGCCAGACCAAAAATTTGGTTCGGCATATCAGAGGGTGCCGGACCATATATTTGGTTCGGCATTTTAGTGAATGCAGAACCAAGCATCTGGTCTGGCAATTTGGTATTCATGCCTTTATCTGTTTTTTGGTTCTATTCTTCCTCTTCTCTTCGCTTGCTGGAAAACTGAGCCAACACTTGCAACCCAAAGTATGTCGTGTAATTACATGATATGCTTTGTTTGGTTCGGCACCGAGCTCCTACCACCGAATGACAACTTGCGACCATTCGTCTTCCTTCTTTTTTCTTCTTTAAATACCGCCTTCCCCCTTCATTCTTTTCTTCCAAATTTCTCCACTTAATCTCGATCAATTGAGGTCAGCTTTGAGCTTGTTCGTATTGTTTGAATTCGAATATCCCCGCGTCTTCACCGCTCGAGGTAAGCTTTTCTGAATCGATCGCTCGGCCTAGGGTTTCAGGGCTTAGATTTCTTTTTTGGGTGTTTTATACGGGCTTAGACGGCCCTTTAGTTGCGAATTGTCGGACCATTGGGTCGTGTTGCTGGATTTTAGGTAGAATGATTGTCTCCAGGTTGGATACACTAGGAGATTCTATTAACCCATTAATCAGACTATGGAAACAAGGCTACATCTCATCAACCAGACCGAGTTTTCTTTCCTTCTTAAGTTATAAGGATAAGGTAGCATTAGCCTATAGAACAGATCCTGTTCAGGTAAGGTCGTAGGAGGGTAGGCTTTGGGCCAGTAGTTAGTGTGTGGTGAGTTTAGTTCGCCATCTGGCATAGGGTAATGTCGGACCACATAGGCCGAGTACATGGTTCACGGGTATACCAAGCCAAAAGTGGGGTTTTTATGAGATGGCTAGGTTAGGGGTATGGATTCAACTTGGCTAGACGATGAATGTTTCAATTTCCATGATTGTATCTCTGTTGGACTTATGCTTGACTTTTATTTTCTTGTATAGGAATATGTCTTCTAGTCGCGAGCTTTGTTCCAAGCATGCATCTTCACAGCCTGCCAGGGTTGGTCCCTCTTCTTCTGGTGTTTCTGTCAATCCTCCCAGACAACCCAGTTCCACCTATTCTTTGGTAGAGGGCTATGCTCGTAATCAAATGTTGGTTAGGCCTTCAGAGTGTTACCCCAGCATGCTGACGATAGAAAAGCTTAAATCCATAGCTACTACGTTCGGGATATCTCGCCGGGACATGATACTACCCGACCCAGATGATAGAGCCTGCTTCCCCCCAGGCGGATATATGGCATACAGTAAATACCATTGTATGTGCATTGCAATTCCTCCGCTTACCAACTAGATTGCCAACTTTTTGATTTACTTAAAGGTCGCTCCCACGCAGCTTCTACCGAATTCTTTTGCCATCTTGACCTGTTTATACCTTATATTCGTGAAGCATTATCAGAGACCCCCTACCCATAGAGAGGTTACATACTTATACAATGTGAGGAGTAATTGAAAGGGGAGTCCTTTCATCAGTTTAGAGTCCACTCAAAAGTTTAAGCCCGTCGTTGATCTATATTCCAAGTTCAGCATGTTCAAGAAGGAGTATTTCTTTGTGCGCGATGATGTCGTTCCCCAACACGCTTTCACTTCTGACTGTAAGTCATCGTAGTATCTTTACTAAGCTTTCTTTTGACTTGGTTTCATATTGCTCCATATTTTTCAGGTTGTGTGAAGGCGACGGAGGATGAAGGCTTGAAAAAGATGGCCAAGGAAATATTGGCTATCCCAGAGATCGAGAGGGAAGCATGTTCCTACTCCTTGATACAGCCCTTCAATTTTATAACTTGATCGGCCCTGGACAATCCGTGTACAAGATTAGGCCAAGCTCAGTTGAGAAAGCAGCGGGAGCCGGAGGTGAAGGGGGAGATGTGGATAAAGTAAGGCTCATGAGGAAGAGGGTGATGGGGTCGGAGCCTCAAAGAAGTTGAGGCGCAAGAAGAGCGTGGTTCGCCCTCCCCGTTCGGGTAATTCTTTGCGTATACGGGATGCTCCTTCTCCCAATAACGAGGAGGGCTCCCATTTGGAGGGAGAGAGCGAAGAGGAGGGAAGGTCAGAAGGAGATTCTAAGGCAACGGAATCGAAGGCTCATGCTTCGCCAGATGTGGATATTATAGGTAGCGAAGGCTTGGGTGCGGCTCCCTTGAACAATGCCGAAGTTGTGCAGAAGTGGCCCGAGCAACTAGATCAGTCTGAGTCGGCCCCTTGGCCAACTTTTTTCGCTGACCCCTCCCAAGAGAGTGTAGTTCCGAGCGACTTGGGTGGAGTGCTGATTTTTCCAGTGAAGGCGGAGCGGGAGTTGACGAAGCATTTGGGCTTTCTCTAGGTACTTTTGATTACTGTATGGATTTCGGGATACATCTTAAGAACTTTTTTTTTTGATAAGTCCCAATCTCTACCCGCTCCTCAATCCAACGAAGCCCGGTCGCCGTGTGTTCTCCTTCCGCCGAGTGGAGTCCCATCCCAGTGTATTCCCCACTTGAGTGAGACCCCATCCCGACCACTTGATCGAGTCTGCCCTAAGGGTTTGTAGTAGCTCGTAGTGTCCCAGTGTCTTGCACGTTTTGCTTTTATGCTTTCTCCATTTCTCTGTTATAATGTTGTTATTTGCATTGTAGGGAAAAAGAGGAATCCGAAGAGGAACGAAGTGTTCAGGCGGCTCGAGCAGTTCGAACAGATGAAAGCGACTTCTGTTTCTTCCAAGGCGGCCTTTCAAGAGGAAAAGACCACACAAGGGAATATTAAGGAGAATCCGTTAGGCTTGGATATAAGGGAGAGTCATGAGTTGTCTTAGAAATGTGTGAGGTCTCTAGATAAGGAAGCCACTTTCCTTGGTTCCCAAAATTTCTCTCGTCGTCACCGTCAAAATCCATTAGGTCCTGAAGTGCATGAAGTTCCAGATGATTCATGGGAGGGCAACGTCGATACTTATTTCTCGGATTATCAACAGCCGATGCGGAATCTCTTTGAGAGTCATCCTAATATCAATCCTGATTATACGGGTCGTCATCTGGTGGATCCGATACCAAGTTTCTTCTACCTTGAAATCCTCTGGTCCGGATCTTGGATGAGACAAAGACTCTCGACTTCGCCAACTTGACAACGAGGATGGTTCAGATTACGGACGAGACTAGGAAAATTGTAGATTACCAGTCCCGCTTAGCCAAGGCTAGTGAAGAATTTGGGAGCGTCAACGTACGGTTGCATTTGGAGGTAGAAGATCTTCGCAAGGCGCTCAGGGAGAAGGAGGCTAAGCTAGAGGCGGTCGAAGCATCTCGTGCATCCGAGATAAGGAAAGTCAAAGAAGAAGCAATGAGAGAGGCCGTCGACCTATGCAAGACTCAGATTGACATGGCTATCAGCTCAGTGGATGAGGCTCGGCAGAAAGATCTGGAGCGGATCTGCTCCCTTAAGGGTAAGGTGAAGAAATCGAAGGAGTTCTTAGCTAAGCTGAAGGAGTCTCAGGGTGAGTGGAAGAAGAAGAAAGACTCATACCAGGCTGAGATTGATAGGTTGAAGGCAGAGCAGGCCCAGCTGAGAAAGGATAAGGAACAATATATGAATAAGGTGGTGTCTCTCCAAACCGAAGTCGACAAATCCAACGATTTTTGTGAGACAGTTAACCAGATGCTGAAGGACACTTATTAAATGTTCTAGAAGCAAAGGAACCTCCAGTGGATGGATGATTATCCTCAGGTGATGGAAGGAATCCATGCTCGGCTCATTGAGGAGACTAAGGTTGTAGTCGCGCAGGAGGAAAGAGCCGTGCGTGACGTTAGGATGGTGAACAACCAATTCATAGTAGAGGAGACCAAAGCTATCGCCAAAGGGTATGAGCTGCTGGTGGAGGATGAGGATGATGAGGATGGCTCGGATCTAAAGGGGCTGAGTGATCCACATCACATCACCGCAGGTATCTCGTCTTTTTACTTTAGCTCCGCTATTACTTATCCTGGACTGCAAAACTTATGATTCCTCATACTTACACCATGCAGGAACGTCGTCGGGGCAGGTCGGGCCTTCAAGGTGCTGGTGAGATGTTGCAGAAAGAGGGCGAGTCTCTCGAGTGATCCGAGCTCTCGAAGGACACGGCTGGAGGGAGTGGGCCGAGTGGTAAGGACATCTCTCCTTCTTAGTTGAGGAGATTTTCTTTTCCCTTTTTGCATGCATTTTTGGAGGATGCATGGATTTTCTGCATATGCATATATATAAGCGAAGAGCTTTGTACATAAAAAAATTTCAATGTTGTAATGTTCAACTTTTTTTTTTTTTTTGCATGTTTATCTGTGATGAATTTTGTGATGCATGATTTTTATAGTTTGCTCTATCTATTTGTGAACTGTTTACAACTTAGTTAATCGTTATAGTGTTCAGAGACTTAGAAAACCATAAAAGCTCTGTTATATTCAAGGCCGACCGCGAACGATAACTACTCGGGCTATTGTCTGTGTCGTGAGTATTATTCGATTTATCGTTGACAGTGTGCATAATGTCAATCGTCAAGTGTGAACTACCCCTGGCTGCAGCCACGCCTTAATCGTGGGGTTTATAATCGGTTTGTAGTTGCCGGCTAGCCGAACGGCAATGATGAACTGCCTAGGCTATAAATTGTGCCTAATCCGTGGCTTATAATCGGTTCATCATTGTCGGCTTGGGGGTGTCGATCGTCAGTTGTGAATTGCCAAGGCTTGTTTCATGCCCATTATCGTGGCTATCTTACTTTCACTGCTGCCGGCAAGCGCCTGCGATTGCTCGCAGTAGGAATAGTCATCAGATAAAATAATTAAATGAAAGAATGTTTAAATAAGATAAGTAACGCGAGACACCAAATTTTATAGTGGTTCGGCCGAAATATGCCTATGTCCACTGTTTATCTTTTATTGCTTCATTTACTACATGTTTCTTTACAACTCAAGAGAAATAGCGGCGAAGATGTTGGAGATTCCATGCTATCCCAAACACCTTTCCATCTACCGTCGACAAGATGTAAGCTCTATTGTAAAGATCCTTATGAACAACAAACGGCTCTTCCCAAATTGGATCTAGTGCTCCTGGTCGTGGGAAGACTTGCTTGAGCACCAAGTCTCCTTCTTGCAGCGCTCGAGGCTTCACCTTAGAGTTGAACTGCCTTGCCACCTTTTGTCTAAGGGTGGCAGCTTTGAGGGCGGCATCGTTTCTTTTTTCCTCGATAAGGTCGAGTGACATGTTTAAGAGCTCCTCGTTTTCTTCCGGATTGTAATGTATCCTATGGTGCGAGGGGACGACTGTTTCGAAGGAAAGCATGGCTTTGGTTTCATATGCCAATGCGAATGGCGTGTGCCCTGCTGCGGTCTTGTAAGAAGTTCTGTAGGCCCACAAAGCAGTAGGCAGTTCGTCGACCCACACCCCCTTGGAATTTTCTAGCTTCTTCTTGATTAATGTTTTCAATACCTTGTTTACCACTTTGACTTGTCCATTTTCCTGAGGATATGCCACAGCCGAGAAGCTTTGGGCAATCCCATGTTCATGGCACCAACTAGAAAATTCTTCACTATCGTATTGAAGCCCGTTATCCGATATGATCTTCCATGGCACCCCATACCTGCACAGAATGTTACGTATTAGGAAGTTTAACACTTTGGCAGATGAATTTTTTTTCAAAAGCTCCGCTTCCACCCATTTGGTGAAATAATCCACTGTCACTAGAGCGTATTTTGCTCCTCCTTGATCTATGGGGAGTTCCTCGATCAAATCAATTCCCCAGATGGCAAAGGGCCCGGGGCTGACCATCTAGATTAAACCGGTAGGTGGTAATCTCAGGATTTTGGAAAATCTTTGGCCTTTGTCACATTTCTTAGCAAACTCGGCTGCGTCCATGTTCAGTGTGGGCCAAAAGTATCCATAGCGTAGGATCTTTCTGGCAAGAGTTTGCCTTCCGGTGTGGTTGCCGCAACTCCCTTGATCAATGTTATTAAGGATATCTTTTGCTTCGTTCCCGGTGACACATCTTAGTAGTGGGTTGGAAAAGCCACGACGATACAGTATGCGATTCTGGATGGTGTAGCGGGAAGCCCTCCTTAGGATTTCCTGACTTTGTTCCGATCTGCTGGCAAGGTTCCTTCTTGCAAGTATCTGATGATGGGGTCATCCAAGTCTCCCCCTTGTCTGCGATCGCTGTGATTTGCAGACACTCAAAACTCGGTGTGGATTGTCTCACGACGGGGGTTGCCCTCGACATTGGCTCAGTTCTTACGCTAGCCCCTTTGGCGAGGGCGTCTGCCTCTTGGTTTTCCCCTCACAGGATGTGTTTTATTACATAGTAGTCTAGCTCATCAAGGAGGGTTTTGGCCTTTTTGAGGCAGGATGCAAGCTTTTGTCCATGAGTCTAGAATTCTCCAAGGATCTGGTTAACAATTAGTTATGAATCGCTGTGTACACATATCGATTAACTCCTATTTCTTTAATGATTTCTAAGCCGGCTATTATTGCCTTGTATTCAGCTTCGTTATTGGTTGCAGCGAACTCTAGTCTCAGAGCATAGCTTAATTTCCTTCCTCAGGGTGTGATTATTATGATGCCTGCCCCCGAGCCGAGCTCATTCGATGCTCCATCAATGAACATATTCAATTTGATAGATTCCTCAATTTTTACCGCTGCCCCCTCATCTTGCATTGTGAACTCAGCTATGAAATCAGCCAAGGCTTGTCCTTTAATCGTGGTGTGCATGTGGTAAGTAATGTCGTACTGGCTTAGCTCGATGCACCATTTTAATAGGCGCCCCGACATGTCTGGCTTATGCAAAACTTGTCTCGAAGGTAGATCTGTTAGAACTCTAGTGGAATGTGACTGAAAGTAATGCCGTAATTTCCTGGACGCTATGAGCAGACAGTAGGCCAATTTTTCGATCTTTGGGTACCGAGCTTCTGCCCCCCGTGAATCTCTTGCTAATGAAGTATACTAGTCTTTGGATACGATCATCTTCTCGTACTAATGAGGCATTTAGTGCATGGGAGAATACAGCTAGGTATAGGTAGAGGCTCGCTCCATCTATCGGAGTGGAGAGCACTGGCGACTTCTATAGGTGCTCCAGCAGACTCTAGAAAGATGAGTAGCATTCATCGGTCCATTCAAATTTTCTTTTGTCCTTTTTGAGGGCTTCGAAGAACGGGATGCACTTGTTCGTGGCTTTGGATATAAACCTGCTCAAAGTGGCTACCTTCCCGTTCAGGCTCTGCATTTCCCTTCGTGTGGCTGGGATTTTGATGTCTTTCAAAGCTTGTACCTTTTTGGGATTCGCCTCTATTCCTCTAGTGTGCACAATGAAACCTAAGAATTTAACCGAAGATACCCCAAAAGAGCATTTAAGAGGATTCAGCTTCATTTGGTATCTGTGCAATATTTGGAACATCTCGTCTAGGTGGCTTAGATGATCTGGTGTGCTTCTCTATTTGACAAGCATGTCGTCGACATAGACTTCCATGGAGTGACCAATTTGCTGCACGAACATCTTATTAACTAGACGTTGATAGGTAGCGCTGACGTTCTTAAGCCCAAAGGGCATGACCTTGTAGCAATATAGGCCTAGATCCGTGATGAAGCTAGTATGTTCTTGATCCGGCACATGCATGTGGATCTGGTTGTATCCTAAATATGCGTCCATAAATGACAAAACCTCATGTCCGGCGATTCCGTCTACCAGTCAGTCGATTCGGGGCAGAGGAAAACAGTCTTTGGGGCAAGCATCATCGAGGTTAGAGAAGTCAATGTAGGTTCGCCACTTCCCATTAGGCTTTTTCACCAAAACCGGGTTGGAGATCCATTTTGGGTAAACGGCTTCACGGATAAAGTCATTGTCAAGCAAGTTCTTCACCTCTTCGTTGAGGGCAGTTGACCGTTCTATCCCATGCTTCTTTTCTTTTGTTTGGTCGGGATCTTGGTTGGGTCAATATTGAGGGAATGACAAGCTATTTCTGGGGATATTCCCACCATGTCTTCGTGGGTCCATGCGAATACATCCAAGTTCTTGCACAGGAATCCTATCAGCTGGATTTTTTAAGTTCCGGTTCAACTGAGAACCTACCTTTAAAAGCCTTGTTTTTTCGTGTTCGTCTACCATCACCTATTCCATAGCCTCCACAGGCTCGGCGTTGACCTCCTCCTCTCTATCTCTGGGGTCCAAATCGTTAAATGGGTCGCTATTATATTCGAGAGGAGGGACCTTCTTTGATTGCTAGGCTTCCACATTTTTGGCGCAGAGGGCGACCCCTATGCCTTTCCCTTTTTCCTTCTTCTTGTTTTGGTGGAGTTCTGTCATGTAGCAATCGCGAGC
Organism: Allium fistulosum; assembly: GCA_030737815.1. NCBI lineage: Eukaryota > Viridiplantae > Streptophyta > Magnoliopsida > Asparagales > Amaryllidaceae > Allium > Allium fistulosum. The sequence goes on along the minus strand of CM060906.1, from coordinate 95,656,740 downwards.
TGCGTCTTGGTCGCTATCTACTTCTCCTATTCCGTTATCAGTTGGGAATTTCATCTTCAAACACCATGGTGCTAAGACTATTTGTAAATCTGACAACGCAAGCCTTCCCAAGAACGCGTTGTAGGCAGAGTATCCATCCACCAGCATGAATGTTTGCTTTCGGACAACTGATCTAGGGTGACTTCCTAGCTCAAGGAACAAGTCTAGCTGTCCAAGCGGCATTGTGGCTTCCCCAGTGAACCCGTGTAAGGGCTTATGGCATGGGGATACATCTTTCATTGATAACTTCATCTTGTTGAATGCATGTTTGAACAAAATATTCACCGAGCTCCCTGTATCGACTAAAATGCGAAACACCTCTACCGGGCCAATCCAGGCGGAGATAACCATAGGATTAGTGTGCGGATACTGTTTTCCAACCAAATCTTCATTGTTGAAGGTTATGTCGGCCTTTTCTATCTGTTTTGCGGTGCGCCCTTCAGTTATGGAATGAACATACCCTTCCTTGTCTTTTAATGATTTTCCATACGTCTCCATTTCGGCCCAACTTCCGTCGGCTATATGTGGGCCTCCAGATATGGTGTGGACAACTATCTTCTCCAGGTTGGAGCAGCTCGTACCTGCCCCCTCCTTGTTATTCCCTTGTGGTGGTTGTCCAGATCCCTCATGGACCGGAGCAGGAGAGTTGCGTCCTTTCTGAACGTATCGTTTCAGCCTCTTTTCGGATGTATTCCTCAATAAGATCCTGCAAATGTTGTCATTCTTCGGTGTTATGCCCATGAGACTCATGGAAGCGACAATATTTTCCTGTTCTAATTGCGGCTTCTGACTCTTTTTTATATGGAGGGCATTTTTATTTCAACTCGTGTTGAGTAGCCATGTAAATGTTCTCCACGGTGTTGTTCAGAGGAGTGTATGAATCGAATCTCGGTCCAGGTCTGTATCGTCGCTTATTGCCCTTTTCAGTTCCATAGTTGCCTTGGTGGCCATATTTTCCTTCGTTATTCGGCTTATTCCCTTCCCCTGGGGTGGGGCGCTCATGTTTCCTTGGATGCTAGAAGCCTTAGTGGGTTGCTCGCTATGTCGGTGAGCCGCCGCGTCCTCCAATCTGATGTACTTTCCAGCTTCATGAAAGAAATCTTGAAGAGTTAGAGGCTTCGTCAATCTTCTTGCAAGCTTTGAATCTGGATGGATGCCTCCACATAGCACCATCAGTGTAAGCCTTTCATCTGTGTTTTGTACCGCTGCCGCGGCAGCGTTTAAATGGGTAAGATATTGCTGCAGCGGTTCTCTTGCTTTCTGTTTCACGTCCGACAAGGAATAAGCATCTCTGAACTATTCCACATGGATTCGGAATTGACTTATGAAATTTTCCTTCAACATTTTCCAAGAGCTGATAGAGCCATGAGGCAGGCGACAGAACCATGTGGTTGCTAAGTCCGACAGGAACAGCGGAAAACATTTACACAACACGCCTTCTGTTGCTCCATTCATGAGCATATGCTGGGTGTAGCACTGTAAGTGGATGATTGGGTTGGACGTGCCTTTGTAGGGATCCATGGTGGGCATCTTCCACTCTCGAGGAGTGGCTGTCGTTTCTATATCCCTGGTGAAGGGGCTGGACACTCTTGCACCTATCCCTCTTTCGAGTTATTTGTGCCTGAGATATTCCCTGAAGAGGCGCGTCATTCTCTCCTCGGATTCTGGAGCAACCCTGGGAGATGTGGGGGCTTCTCTTTGATATTAGTGGCGTCTAGAACCTTGATTGAGGCTGGATTGGCGATGGTTGGCTCGAAGCATGATAGGATCAGCCACAATCGATTCTTGCCTAGTGCCCCCTTAACTAGGCCCGGCTCTTAACGATCTTTCGGGACCGGCTTCGGGTTGAGTCCTGGCTTGGCTTCGGGTCCTTGCATCTTCTCGATTGAATTCAACATTTGCAAGAGATATGTTCCTTCTACATGACTCTCTAGATTGAGACTCACCTCGAGATTCAGTATTGTGAGTGGATTCCTCCATGCCTCTTAAGCGTGTCATGAGTTGGTCCACCAAAGCTTTTTGTTGGGCAGCGAAGCAGTCAATCATGTCATTCACAACCCTATCTATGTCTTCTCGTGTGACAACTGGGCCAGGAGGTAGACAATGGGTTGCTGGGTTTTCTTGATCTTCTTGGACGGGATCAAGTACTTGCGGTGGCTGCGTTCTTACCCTTACCGGTGTTGCGCCTAGAAGGAGCCATGTTCTAATGCTGAGTTAAGGCTTGTAAGGTGAATGGATAGAGGAGTTAGGCTCTCTACGCCGCTCTTAGTGAAGGCACCAAAAATGTTTGCATAATAATTGGACAAACACCCCTAAATTCGATTTTAGTTAAGTCACGTGTAAGTTGATTGATTTGGAGGTTTTAATGTTCCAACACGTTAAAGGGTAATTTTTGTAGTCACAAAATAATTCACAGACTCAAAGTCGAAAAGCAGTTAAGGAAAGTAAATCACACAAAGTTTTATAGTGGTTCGGCCAGAATGTGCCTACATCCACTGTCCATCTTATTATTCTTACTTTGATTTGATTACAATTACAAGTTTGTTTGGAAAGAGTAAAAACTTGGAGTAGCTGGAGTGACTAAGTCTTGGCGGAGTTTTCCCTCTTTTTCCCAAAAATCCGTCCCCATTGTTGTCGAGAAGCTCCGGTATTTATAGAGTGGAGTTGTGAAGTGTGGAGGGGGAAGTTATAACTTTCTGAATCTGGTTTGGCATTTGAGCAGGAGCGTTTGGATCGGCATTCGGGTCATGAAGCTTGCCTGGCCTGGTTGTCCTTTCTTGTCTGGTTCGGTGCTTCTACTCTGGAGTCTCCTATTTGCCAGACCAAACATTTGGTCTAGCATGCCTGTGTATCGGACCAAATGTTTGGTCTGGTGATGGATGTATCGTGCCGGACCAAATATCTGGTTCAGCATATTAGAGAATGTCGGACCAAATATTTGGTCCGGCATAACAGAGAATGTCGGACCAAATATTTGGTCCGATATATCAGAGAATGTTGGACCAAACATTTAGTTCGGCATGCTGGACCATATATATGGTTCGGCATTTTAGTGAATGTCGAACCAAGCATCTGGTCCGACAATTTGGTCTTCATGCCTTTATCTGTTTTTTGGTTCCTTTCTTCCTCTTCTCTTTGCTTGCTGGAAAACCGAGCCAACGGCTATAGCATTGTGTATCAGTTACACGACGAAACTGAAATAAAATAAATGCGATCGTGAAGCGACAGATCGCTTGCTAAATTAAAACCGTGGCCCCCAGGGGCAAATCAATCAATTATGGAGAGTACAATCCGACTGCTCTCCGAAATAACTCCAATTCCCCAAAGTGCATACCAGAGTATAAACATAAATCGGGTGTGATTTGACCATCCGCAAAATAACTCTAACTCCCCAAAGTGCGGACTGGAGTATAAACATAAATCGGGTGCGATTCGACCACCCATCAACTAACTCTTATCCCCGAAGTGCGGATATGAGTATAAACAAATAGATAAGTGTGGTTCAACCACTCACTATTCCATAAAATCTGGACTGGAAATGATAGGAGGATTGTAACTCGCAAAGGATGGAGTTCGACCATCCATCACCTAACTCCGCTATCCCGAGACTGGGAGTGAGAGTACAGTACTCAAACCGCTGAGTTCGAAAAGTGTAACACTAAGGCTCGATCCTAATGTTTAACATGACTCGAGGCCATGACCTCAGAGAGGCCTTGGGATGGATAAATTTGATCGATATCATATTCGAGGAGCAATGAATCACAAATACATAAAATGAAAAACGTGATAGCTCGATCATTTAAACAATTGTATACAAAAATCATATGCAAAAGTAAAAGAATTCTTATTCACACTAAAAGTTGCTGTATACAATACAGGTTTATCCGAGATGAGAAATAAAAGTGGGGGTCGTACCCATACAAACACGACTGACGAAAAGAAAAAGTAGCCATCCAAGCTATTTACATATCACTCCAATCCAAAGATTATTTCTTAGATTTCCTATCTTTCCTTTGCTTTTTTGGAGTGGCTCCTTCCGAACAGCCACTCAATCCTCTCTTCGACCCTTTTCTGCCTCGGCTTCTCTTCGAAGAAACATCTTCAGTTGTATGGATCGAGGTGATATCATCTTGAGAAGCAGGAGGGATCGAGGCACTCTCAGCACCAGAAGTAGGGGGGATATCATCCCGGGGGATCGTCCCATCGGGAGGGATCATTTGGAGCGAGACGGGAATCGATTTATTGAAGTCCAAATCAATAGGCTCAGTTCTTGCTTTCTTTTTCAACAATTCTTCCCTCTCAACGTGCTCTTTCATGCTGAGCTCATCAATGGATTGGAAGAACCCGTGATCACAACATCCTCATCAAAGGAATAACATGGTGTATGTCACTCCCTTCCTTAAATAATGCCTCCATGAATTGATCATCAATAACAAAGGTTTCTTCTTGATCACCCTGAGCAACAGCCGAAGTGGTAACTTTGATGGATTATGTCGCGGCCGCTTACAATTTCAATTTGGGCTCTTAGGAGGGAAGAGGAGCGGCACCTGATAGATTCAAAGCTGAGAAAAAATAGATGAAAAGATTAGAAATATCAACTAATAATACCCTAACTTTTTGAAAGACGGGAAATGTCGATGGAATATCTTCCTCAGTGTGGCTCCCAAGTTGAGCCAAAATATCCTTAGAACTGCGTTCAGGAATTGGGAAAAGTTGAGGCTTGTCTGGATCATACCCGGGGATGGTTGAACAACCTTCCATGGATCTGGGGATGACCTAGGGTGTCGGGGCCAGTTCAGTTGTAGTATCGGGTTGTGCCGATCAAGATCCTTCACCTGCTTCATGTGAAGAAGAAGCAGCAAATTTTTTCTGAAGTGTAAGCTGGATATCCTGCAATGTTTAAGGTACATCGCCCAATAGCATTTAACCTTCAAGCCCAGACAGGTCGACATCCTCCGAATTAAGAAGTTTCTTTTCTTCTGCAACAAGAAATTCCGACACGCGCCAAAGCTAGTAGGGATAATCGTCGCCAAGCCATGTTAAATTTATATGCTTGAGAATGTGGCGTTGTAAAGAATAAGAAGTGGGTCAAGCTCATTTGTTATCTCCTCCATAACCTTGTCCTTGGTAGCTTCTACTTCACGTAGAATAAGAGCATCGACATTTTTGGCCTTTTCAACAGCCATGTCTCTCTCAACTCTGACATTTACCAGCTCGTCACAAGCATCTTGAGCGATTTTCTGAGCATTATCTTTTTCCTTATTTGCATACTTGAGCATAACCTTGAGTTCTGATATCTCCTTCAAGGCTGCTGATTCATTACTTCGAGTTGTATCCTGCTCGAGCGTTATTTCTTGATTTCGATGATGCAACACTTGAACCATATCAAGATGACTGGATTTCATCTCCTTCATGGATTTCACAACAGCATTAGCTTTTCCTTCGGCCTCTGCTAGGGAAGTCCTAGAAGCCTCTAACTCATTTGTCAAAGTATCAATAATTCTTTTATCTTGAGTTTACTGGCATTTTAACTTTTTAATTTCCATCACGCGCTCAAAAGATACTTTCGACATTTTCTCTCCTGCCTTCACCCACTCACGATACTACATGTGGATGTCAGTGACACGGTCAATAGTCATTTTCTGAACATGGTCTAGGACCCTCTTCAGGTTGGGAGGGAAAAAGAACCCTTCAAGACATAAGTTTGGAAACTCTTCTCGTAGTTGTGCCATGCGAGCAGCTGGATTGACCGTAGGATCTTTAGTAGCAGTTTAAACTTTAGTACTTTCCTTACCGGGTCTATGAGCAGAAACATTTTCACTGTGACGACGACGATCACTGGACCGCTGAGAATGAGAAGGAACTAAAGGCTGTGGAGGAACTGAAGAGGGATCAATAGGTAGGTCTTGGCGATCAGTTGGCTTCTCGGGACCCTTTGGAGGGAGAGATCTCGATCTTGATCGATGTTTATCTTAGGGTGGCTTATCCCTATTACCTCTATCTTGATAACCCTGATCCTGACCGAAGCGATAACTAGAATCATAATATTCTCGACTACCATCTTGACGGTAAGAGCTAGAGCGTGAATCAGAGGATTGGCGGTGTATATCCCCGAGGGAATCAAACATGTTACTTTTCTTCACCATCATTTCTACAAAGGAAAACAAAAATCAATTAACTTTAAGCATTATAAAGCGCAAGACGAGCATAATGCAATCTTGAGGGGTGCAAGTGTGTGCAAGTATCCTTGTGTTACCCCCCGACAAACCAAGTGCAGGAGCTTTGCTCGTTGAAGTAATTTCTCCTCTAGAAGTAAGAATCTCAATGCCAATTCTGGTGGGAGATTCCGTCCCCTCGATGCTCACATCAATAAAATGAAAAGCATCAAGGTCATGCAGAATTTAGACCAGACAAAGAATCAAGTGGTAAACTTGAACGCTTGATGGTTGAGAAGAAGATTCATCTTGAACAATCTTAGGAGCCATCGACGACTTGGATTGATCAGAGAGATGATTTTTTGGAAATTTATGAACAAATGTTTTCTTCTTTCTCCTATCAGGAACCGAGGGTTGTAAGGTCAGCGAGGATCTGACATTAACCCCAAGACCGGGTTCATCACCATTGTGACCGGGCGCATCACCTTTATATCCTTTGTCATCGATACCAGTGAATTCATGAGCACTCATGACTGGGGGCACCATGGGATCGATTTGATTGTCCCTTTGACTGACTGCAGCTCATGGCCTTATCCCTGCAGTTTGAGTGGCTTTGGTTAGCCCTATGCTGAGACCCTCTTCTATCGAACAAAAAGTAACAAGAAGTTCGCACATGAGCAGATATTTGATGTTCCTGTCCTCGGGCGGTGCATTTTTCAGAGTTGTTACCGCCTCCTCATAAAGATTGCCACTAGGCCGGGTGATGATACCTGTAAAGGAGTAACGCAGTCAGGAATACAACCTAAACATCATTTTTCAGTGTTAATGTAAAGATAGTGGATAACACTTACGTCTTTCCAGCCATTGTCGAGCGAAATCGGGCAGACAACGACTGAAGAACCACTCACTTTTAAAGGTGCTTAATTTGTTTCATGCGGCAGTTAGTATCTGGCACCTCTTCGCCGACTCAAGAAATGTAAACGGAAGACTCCTTGTCCGTCGCTTGAAAGTGGATATGAATCGAATGTCATCGATGGTTGGAGGACGGTGCAGGAACTCTATAAATACCATATAAGTACAGTTGAGAAGAGAGTAGCCATTTGGATGAAGCTGCACTGGAGCTATCCTTAAATAATGAAGAATTTCCGAAATGTATGAATTAAATGGTGGGATGCATCCGGCCCAGCACATGAACCTGTTGCACGCCATATACCCTTCCGGGGGTCTACGAGCCCTGTCATCCCGTGACGGAGCCAACACATCATCAAAAGGAATTCCATGCCTTACGCAGATTCGGCGAAGAGCATCTTCCTTAATTTTAGAGGCTACTGAATCGGCAAGGTTCTCCAGAATAACTGTGTCCACTAGAGTATCAGGAGCAGGATCGAAAACTTTCGGTGGAAGGATGGGAACTGCAACAGAAATATCAAATTGAGGGCCCGGGCATTCCGATTGTTTCGAATGATGAATAGAGGACCGACTATCAAATTCAGTTGTAGAACTTGATTCCACGTCAAGGTTATCCAGTTGAGAAGATGATCTAGCTGGCATAATTGCAAGACTCCCAGAACGTCTAGAACCCATTGCAATCAAACTTAGTAAAGGTTATGGTTAGATAAAATAACCTATACCCCCAGTGCATTGAATGCTAGTGTGGTGCAGTGCAGTGCTATATAATACAGTAATAAGTTGTACAAAAATAAAGATGAAAAAGACGACAAGACTTCGGAGTTTGACTGGAGTGACCGTCATCGCTAACTGTCTCAACCGGTTCACTACATCATTAGGGAATGATTCAACCTGAGTTTCGAGATCAATTGTTAGTTTGAGATCAGTTTTTGTGTTCAAGTCAAAGGTGAGCTTCAAGAGAATTGTTTAAGGCATTGGTACACATCATAATTCAAAATGTAATGAATTTCCAAATATGCAATTTGAGTCATATGCAAGTCCAAGTGTCATTTCAAGCGTCTAAAGTCGAAGCTCATCTCGAAGTTCAGGTTCATGTGCTCCATTTTAAAAATTAGTTGTTGATAATCAATCCATCCACCAAGACATAGACGATCATTCCAGAACGATCGTTTGTAAACGACCATAGTATAACGATCGTCAGTAGCCATGCCGTATCCCATCCAACCGATCGTTCATCTCTAATCTCCAACCGATCGTTCATCTCAACAATCGATACAATTGTTCTTTCCACTTCACCCCCTTTTACCGATCGTTCAAGAACGATCATCTCACATCAAAACAGCTACTCCATCTTCCCCAAAAACGATCGACTGAAGCTTCCATCTCCTCCAACTGTTACTCGCTCCATGGAACGAATCAAACGCCACGAAATGAATAAAACCCAAAATCTAACCTACCTAAATCAAAAATTGAAAAAGCAAATCAATTCGAATTTGGATCTATGTGAGAACTGAAGGGACAAATGCAACGGTAATAAATGTGGAGGAGGATTGGTTTCTTGCTTCAGGAGTTCGGGTCGTTGCTTGGAATGATGGAGAAAACGGGGGGAGCAATTTGTTTTCTTTTCTAGTTAAAGTTGGAACGATACAAAATTATGGAAGAAGCAAAAAAGGGTGAAGTACGGATACTTATATAGGAAGGTCGTATACTGATCGTTTGTGGCACCGGAGTTACACTGATCGTTTAGAGGTAACGATCTTATACCGATCGTTCCATAACCAGGCTAGATGTCGATCATTTTAAGACAAGGCTTTACCTCGATCGTTCCATAACTAGGAATGATCCAAAATTTCTTTCTATGAGGTAAACGATCGGTGATAAAAAATAATAAAAAGGGAGAATATGAATGAGGGAATAACGATCGAGAGTGAACATTTTATATATATATATAATATATATGTAAATAAGAATAACGATCAGTAGAGATTGTTTATAAAAAAATTAAAACTTGGCAATGACCCGTGAACATGTAACCGTGATTAGGAGTCAGGTACGAACACGTATACGTGCTAATATATGTTTCGAAATCTAATTTTTTAGAATCGATAAAAATTGAGTGTTCACCTGAAATCGACCGGAGAAAAATTAAAACCAAGTTGCTGAAGCTTAAATATCGCCAGAAACAAAACAAGATGATCACCAACAAGTTGTGATCCCATATTTATACTATTGGAAATCGACCAATCATCACGATGAATAAGTAAAATACAACCCTCGACAAGAAAACAACTCAATGGAAGGATAACGACTATTCGATGAACCGGATGGATTCTTTCCGACGGTTCTAGCTTGCGATGATTCAAAGCACGTACGTCATGTTCAAAACAAGACGTACTTTGGGGGGCAAATGTTATCCTACCTTAAGGCCGTAATATCATTGACTTGTCTAGGAACGGATGGTTATCGGGCTTGAGAATAGATTATATACAATACTATGGACAATGGTCGGGCGGATTCGGGACGGGTCCCAATCGAGGTGCAATTAGTATGGAGTTGACTAGCATAGTTCTGTGAAGTTACATTTCAAATTTGGAGTTGATCGGAGTTCGTATGCTCGAGTTATGGACATAGCAAGGGTTTATATGGATCGATCGGGAACGATCCATAAACAGTTCAAATCAGCGGAGATCGATCGATATCTCAAAATCCACAAGGTCAATTCACTTGAAACATTCAGAGCATCGGTTATTGAAGAGTGGAGCCCCTAAAAACGATTGCACATAAATTGGAGGAAAAAATAACGATCGGTGAACTTTGGCCGTTCGTTCCAACATATCAAGTTAGGGCCATCGATCGTTATGGTGGGCCTCTATGCACCTAAAGAGCCTTCTGTCAAAATCTTAGCGAAATATATCATCATCTCTCCCTATAAATACAAGCCTTTTGGTTCATTTGGAGGATTTTTACACTGCTTGTTACTCTAGACTCCATTGTAATCAAGCACTTGCTATCTTCTACTGTTGTAATTAGATTAAATAGTGATTAATAAAGGATAATCTTCAAAGTGGACGTAGGCATACAACGCTGAACCACTATAAACTTTTGTGTCTTTGATTATTGCTTATCTCTATTGCTTACCTATTCATCTACGTGATTTAATTTTATTTTTCTTCACTTACTTCTCTACAAAAACTATTATTGGGTGTTTGTGACCAATTTAGTTGCAAATAAACATTATTATATGATAAACCTCATGCTCTCTTTCATCCTTAGAATATATCAAAATGCTATCTATAAACACCAATATGATCCTATCGAAGTGCTCTCGAAAAATCCAGTTCATCAAATCTACAAAGAAAGCCGGCGCATTCATTGGCCTGAATGACATTACTAACTACCCGTATGAACCATATCTTGTTCGAAATGCCGTCAACGGAATACTATCCTCTGCCACTCTTAGCTGATGGAATCATGTTGCCAAATCTAATTGGAAAACACTTTGGCTCCACCTAACTGATCAAATAAGTCATCAATTATCCGCAAAGGATACCTATTTTTAATCATCTTCTCATTCAACTTACGATAGTCGATACACAAACTTAACGACCTGTCCAGTTTCTTCATGAACATCGCGGTCGCTCACCAAGGCTAACTGCTTGGTTTAATAAAGTTATTTCTTTCAAAATACACTAGTTGCACATTTAACTCCTTCATCTCGGTAGGTGTCATCCTGCTAGGTGGTCTACTTATGGATTCTGCTCCTGGCACAAGATCTATTCGAAACTCGATAGCTTGTTTCGGTGGTAGTCCTGTGACCGATTCAAAAATATCTACAAATTCTCTTGCTACCAAAACCTGATTCAACTCTTCTTTTGCTTCCATAGAATTCAGCAAAGCACAAATTCATGGACTCGAATTCTCGATTGAGTATACTATTTGGTCACTACTACAAGGATGTCTCAATAATATTTCCCTATCCTGGAAGAATATCCTAGCATCATATCTATATAACAAATCCATAGCCAATATGATCTCGAAACCTACGAAATCAAAGACATACAAATTGCATGCAAACTTATGACCTAACAAATCAAATTCTAACCGGTCACATCTCATCCCTAGAGTTGCAGACACTCCTATTGGATTCGCAACCTTTAAGGAAGTAACTAGGTATGAAGGTTCTAAGCATAACTTATCTACCAAACACTGAGATACAAATGAACGTGATGCACCGGTATCAAATAGTATCCTAACTGGTATACTATGGATCAAAATCGTACCTTCCATCATAGGTTTTTCCTTATCAACTGTTGTTGGTCTAGAGGATGATGGTTCCAGAGCATAGACTTTACCCTCCTCATCCTTGGCTGCTTCTAGACACTTGTTCTTATAATGCCCCACTTGGTCACAGTTAAAGCACTTCATAATTTGCTTCCCTACAACTACCTTTTCATCACCCGAGTGACTATCATTAGCATAGTGCCCTTTCTTATCACACTTATAACAGACAATATCTGCTTTCCCATTCTTAGCTGCTCCTTTTTGAGCACCCTTCTTCTTAAAGAATTTTATTTTCTTATTCCAAGATTCCTGAGTCTCCGTTGACTTCTCCATCCCAAAGGTAGAGAGCATTTATTCATTTCTAATCGCCATCTCCACTTCTACATTTGATGGATCTCGGAGATGTGGCATGGTTGCCCTAGCGATTTCCAGCCTTAACCCCTAGATAAACTTTTCGTTCGTCTTAATGACAATGTCCACAGTGGCATATCCATACTTGGACAACTCATCAAGCTTCGCAGAATACTCCAACACTAACATTTTCCCTTGCTCCAAATCCGTAAATTTGTTGAGTAAAGCTAGCTTAGCTACCTTGGACAAAAATCTCTCCTCGAATCTCCTTTGGAAATTTGCCCAAGTTAACTCTTCCTCGAGCATACCTACGGTAACTCCATTCCACCAGAACAATGCTACACCTTGTAATTGCCTCAAACCCAATCTTCTCTTCTTCTCATCGTCCAAACAAAGATCAGCAAAAATTCTCTCACAATGCAAAAGCCAATTTTCCACTTCTACAGCATCTCCAGTCCCCAGAATAGGCTTCCTACCCAAACTGGTATAATCTCGACTTAGCTTGGCATAGTTATTGCCAACTGGTTCCACAGGATTTGCTCCTCCCGCATTCACATCATTTCCTCCAACTACTCCTGCAACCGCTCCAGCTTGCATCAAGTTACCGAAGAACCGATACATCGCCACCATATCTACTGGTGGGGTTTCAGCACCTACATTAGCATTTGCGTTTTGATTAGCATTTGCATGTCAACACTAATTTCTCCTGGTATTGGGTTGAGCATTTTTGTTAGTTATGGGCTTCCTCCACTTAGATTCACTATTCCATTTCCTGCTTTCATACCTTTCATTCTCATAAATCTGCATAAGAGCCTTAGTAAGATACAAAAGAATGTTCTAAGAAAGAGGAGGGAATACATACCTATATATAGCAAAATACAAGTACGTTATTATTGCATTATCCCAACCCCAATCTTATTCTTTGATTCATTGGTTTATATTTTCAAAATATTTTAGGTTTAAATTCCTTTTAAACTTACATAAACCTATGCTCTGATACCAAACTGTAACATCCTCCATTTTGAGGCCCGAAACTAGGTGCTACGGATGCTGCAGTCATCAATAGTTATTAATTTTCGGTGACATAATGTGGCTATGTTAATCATTTTGATAATACCAAAAACACATGAATATGGAAATTCATCACAATTTTTAAAATAAATTTTCTTATCTCATTTTACAATAAGATTTCAATTTCATTACGTAATCCCAATTCGCAAACCACGTTCGGAGAAAATGTAATTATTACAACATATTCCAAGAGCGACATATGTAGATGCCCATTTGGACGATCAAAGTCAAATATCTGGCATTTAATACAACTTGTCATTACAACACAAAAACAGAATCAAATCACAACAGAAAATAGATATATAGCTCCTACTAGCTAGGTTTCCTCCTGCACGTCTCAGGAAGCTTATTCATCTAAAGGGAACCTGAAAAGCCCTTACTCTTAACCCACTCAAATGAGTACCCAAGAGTTTAAAGGTAAAACAAAAACTTCAAGTTAGATAAGAATTCTAGTGTGAATAATAATCTACCATCTCAAACCAATAGATATCTAGTGAGACCACGCCGCTGTGCGGAACAAGTTTCCCCTCACTAGTACCTAAATAAACATCTCGACCATATACTGTGCTCCTGCATCCACAATGGTTATAATAGAATAATATGATAGTGTATAAACATGTCATATATACCAGATTACCCATCCAAAATTTATTAAACTATCCATCTAAGTTCTTATTAAGTACCTATATTATATTCATGTGGACTACCCATCCCACATTTTATTTTACTTAAACTAATATGGACTATCCATCTCATGTTTTATCATTTAAACTGATGTGGACTATCCATCTCACATCTCATAGTTTTCCTAGGATGACCATGAACCCTTACATTTACCAATTAGAGACTATCCATCTCCGACATGATGCAGACTATCCATCATACATCCCATAGTTTTCCTAGAATGACTATGAACCCATCACTTGGCCATTTAATTCATGTTATCAACATGTTTCTATTTATCCCATGTTACCCACATGTTTAACTTTACTCCATGCTACCCACATGTTAACATTAACCCATGTTATCCACATGTATAACTTATTTCTATTAGTGTCCTCAATAAAGTTATTTCCCCTTAGTTATTTAAATTTCATAGTGGCATAAATTGGTAACCCCCAAAAGATTTCATGTCAAACTCATTAAGGTATACCTTAGTGTCCCTAAGGTTTGAAGTTAAATCATGCAACAAATGGCTCTCCGTCGTCTATAAACTCGATATGCATTAACATCAACATCTATACCATGTTGATGTAAAAGCATAAGGCTCTCCACCTATTTTAAGACACGAGGACTAAAACATGCGGCGTCACGAGCCTCGATGATAATGAAGTCATCGATCCTCATGATACATAGGCTATCCGCCTATAAGAAACTCGAAGACTGGTTAAAATCGGCATGAGGTTGGCTCGATAATAGGTTAAAAGAAGTATAGGGTAAACTTGATGACAAGTCAAAAGCGGCATGGCTAGGCTCGACAACAAGTTGAAATTGGCATGGGCCCAAAGCTTGGAGTCACTTATAAAACAGTGCGACATTAATGTTATAAAGGTTGGCGAGTATAAACATCAACATCGACATGTCGAGGTGTAACATCCCCTAGTTGGAGGCCCAAAACTAACGGCTATGGATGCTGCAGTCATCCATAGTTATTAATCTTCGACGACCAAATACGGCTGTGTTAGATCCATAGATACACAGATCACAAAAATATGGAAAAATTTTAACAATTCAAAAGTACATTTCCATATTCAAATCAAAACATTTCATTTTCATTACATAATCTCAAAATCCGTTAACCGCGTTCAGCAAAATATAATTATTACAAATACGCCAAGAGCGACATATGAAGATGTCCCCTTGGTTGATCCGAGTATATAGTAAGGCTCATGACTCTGCCTTTATAAATAAACACACTACGGACAAGAAAACCTTAATTAACTATCTACCTCACGCACATCTCCGAAAGCTTTATTCGTCTAAGAAGAGAACCTGAAAACCTTAAATCTCAAACTACTCAAAATCAATTGAGTACCTGAGAGTTTAAGGGGAAAGCAAAAACTTCGAGTTAGACATAAAGCCTGGTATGAATAATAATCTAACATCTCAATCCTTTTTGGATATCTAGTGATACCATGCCGCTTAGCGGAATAATTAAGAATTCACATTCCCAGTTTAATATGACACCCTGTCATAATCATAGTTTCTAGGATCACTATTAACCTTTTTAGTTTTCATGTGTTTACTAATAACCTTGTCATAATTAATAGACACTCTGTCTTATTCATAGTTTTCATGGGATCACTAAGAACCTATAGGCACCTACCAGATAACTTAATTAATTCATCGGTCCTCCCGAACTTATGGACATTTGAATAACTAATCATCTTATCCTAGTTTTCTTGGGTTTATTAGGAACCTATGGATTTATCCAGTAACTCACTTCACATCCTAGTATTCATGGGTTGACTAGGAACCAACTGATACATCCATTAACCACTTAATTATCCTAGTTTTCATGGGTTTACTAGGAACCTATTAATTGATGTCAATTCTTAATCTGGATATAGTTTTCATAGGTTCACTATAAACCAATTATCCCCTACCAACTACTCTTAATACATAGTTTTCATGGGTTAACTTTGAACCTTTTGGTATGCACTAAAAACTATCTATCATAGTTTTCATGGGTTTACTAAGAACCTTTTGGTATGCACCAAAAACTACAAATTTAGGCATCCTATATTTTTGGTCACCCTGACTCCATGGATGCAATTCTACACATTCAGGAGTTTAAGAAATTTATATTCACTATTGAGTTAACCTAGTTGGTTCTTCTACTCCTTTTTCCTAAAATACAGTTATGGGTTATCATGTGAATATACTCATATTTGAAGAACAAAACAACTATTTAACAATACCACTCCTATGGGTTTAAAGTCCTTGAAATATATATATATATATCATAACATAGTAAACATCTTTAAGTTATATTTTCATTAGGAAATACTTCTTCAAAATTCCATACTTAAAGCCATTATAAAACTCCTTTATACTAGCCGTGGGTTTTCCTTTAAAAATTAGAGCATGGGCTTTCAAACCGTCAATACCAAACCTTTCGACCTTCTCGAAAGGTCTACAAAACAACCTTTCGAAACCATTGAAACCATACGGCAATTTAAACCTCTCGAAAGTATTCAACTCTTATAACATATACCTTTCGAAAACTTACTGGGTTCAAGTAAAAACATGCAAAAGGTCCTCTTTTAAAACCTTTCGAATACAAAGGAAGCAACCTTTCGACCTTACTGGAAGGTCTACTTCGAAAGCTTAAATCATTATATTTAAAATAATAGACCTCCGTCTTTTTAAGCAACTCCTTCGAAGCTTGGGTTATACTTCAATTATAATACAAGGGTAAATCATTCAAGTCGAAAGCCTTGAAACCTTTCGAAAACAAAGGGAGAAGCGGCTGGTTTCTAAAACAGGTAAACCTTTCGACTAAGCCGAAAGCTCCTGCTTTCGACCCCTTCAAAGGGTTTTAACAAAATAAAGGCATCAGTTCTTTTCAAATCTCTTTGAAACAACCTTTCGAAACCAAACCTTTCGACCTTGTCGAAAGGTCTCTTAAAACCTTTCAAAACCTAACCTTTCGACTATGTTAGAAGGTCCTATATAAAAACAGCTTACAAAAACCATATCTTCGACTGTGTCGGAAGGTTCAAAATAGAAAAATAATAAGTGGAAGTAACCTTTCAACTTTGTTAAAAGGTTTAAAACCTTTCTTTAAACATTTGAGCTGGTTGAAGGCAACCAAGTCGAAAGCTCTAATTCGAAAGCAAAGCAGGTAAAAACTTAGTTTATAAAACAAACATATCCTAACCTCTTAGGCCATCAACCTTTCGACTACAAACCCTTCGACTCTGTCCAATTCATTACGTATCAAGTACTTGATACCATATGCATTCGTTTGACCTTACCGAAAGGTTTAATCCTTATGACTTAGACGAAAGGTCTGGGTTAGATGGTATTATGCCTACAAGGCTGAAACATGATTTTCTTATTTTTAACTTAAAGAAGGTAACTTTTTAACTAACCTGCCCTTTTTATCAAATTTTCATTGGTTAACACTTTAATTTTCAAAAAAAATGCTACCGCAAATTCAAACTTAAATAATAATTTTATTTTATAAAATGCCCATTCTCCTTAAATAAATATATAAAACATTTAAGTCTCATACCTTAAATAATTTTATATATTCATCAAGACACTTAGGAAAAATTTGGAAAAATTCCAGAAAACCTATTTTAATATGTTTTCCAACATATAAAAATTTCGAACCCAAATAATCATTATTTTTGCCGTAAATAATTTATAACCCAATAATTCATTTTCTTTACTAGAAAATTCATATAAAATCCATATGCACTAAAAAAATTATAAGAATTGAAAACCATCACCAAAATCATGTTTTCTATAACATAAAATTTTTCCATGGCATTTAAAAATCATAACATCTCGGTTTTACCCTAAAACCATGCATATCCCTTATTAAACAACTTTGTTTAAACTCTTATAAATCATAAACAAGCATATCATCATTCAAAACAACATAAAACATATTTATCCTTAAATCCGAAATCATTTGATGTGAAAATCAAAATAGAGACGTAAAAGTTATTATTCACCTTGCTTGAGATAAGGAGATTAGAGATTGTTTGTGATTGATTTTCCTCTAGCTTGAATCCTAAGCTTTTCTTAAGTTCTCTTTTTCTCTTCTAATGGCGGCTTGCTTCTCATGGTTGTAAGTATTTTTTTTAGTGAAAATGAACGTGCAAAACCTAATGAGAATAGTATAAGGGTAGGAGGTGTGGGCGGCTATTTACCCTAATGTCGTTATATTTAATTTCCTAACCATTTATATAAATTCATTAGTTTAATAAGCATGGCCATCTAATTAATTAATCAACCTCAATCCCCTTATCTACATTATTCTATTTAATTTATTCTAATTAAACCTCCTGAATAATGTCAATAAAATTAGGGGTGTTACAGGCTCCTCTCCTTAAAGAATTTCGTCCTCGAAATTTAGTATGGACTAACTAGCAAACATAGCAATCATCTGTAACATCTCATAACAACCATACTAGCCTATCTTACTAGCAACCAATCTATATAAATCTGATATAAACATACCATCAAAGCAGATTAGGATAAGCCTCTCGAATCTTGTCCTCCGTCTCCTAAGTACAGTCTTTCTCGTTGTCACTCCACTGAACCTTTACCAACTTAGCTGTCTTAGTCCTCAACCTTTTCTCATCTCTCCCTACAACCTGAACTAGTTGTCTAACAAAAGTCAAATCGAACGCTACTACTAAGTCCTCCAACTCTGTCCGAGGAATAGTAACCTCTGGATCATGCACATACTTACGAAGATGAGACACATGGAATACATTATGGACACCTGCCAAACTGCTCGGCAACCCTACTCTGTATGCGAGCTTTCCGATCCTTTCTATAATCCGAAATGGACCAATATACCTCGGGGCCAACTATCCCGATTTCCCAAATCATACCACACCCTTCATCGGTGATACTTTAATGAAAACTCCATATCCCACTGAGAACTCAAGGTCTTTAAGCCTCTTATCTGCGTAACTCTTCTACCTAGATTGGGCTTCCTTTATCCGTCCTTGGATTATCTCAATCTTTTCTGACGCCTCTCTAACCAAATCCAGACCTAAAACCAATCTGTCTCCAATCTCCAACCAAGATACTGACGATTTGCATGGCCTTCCATACAAAGCTTCAAATGGTGTCATTCCTATACTAGTCCGATAACTATTGTTATAGGAAAACTCAATCAGATGTAGGTGATCTTCCCAAGATCCACCAAAGTCCAACACACAAGCTCTCAATAAATCTTCAAGTGCCTTATTGACTCTTTCTGTCTTCCCATCCGTCTGTGGGTGATATGTTGTACTCATCTTGAGCTTGGTACCTAACACCTCTTGTAGACTCCTCCAAAATTAGCTAGTGAATAATGCATCCCTGTCGCTGACTGTGCTACTATGAATCCCATGAAGTCTAACTATGTTCTTTATGAACAACTTTGCTAAAACAGGCGCCATCCTGGTTGACTTTACCGGAATGAAATGGGCACTCTTGGTCAACTTGTCCACTATAACTCATATGCTTTCATTTCCTCTTTTTGATCTTGGCAACCCTAATATAAAATCCATCAATATCGAATCTCATTTCCAAACTGGAATATCTAAAAGCTGAAGTAACCCACTTGGCTTCTGATGTTCGACTTTCACTTGTTGACAGTCAACACACTGCCTAACCCACAAGCCAACATCCCTCTTCATGCCTTCCCAATAGAAGCTCCTTTCATGTCTTGATACATCTTGGTTCTCCAAGATGAATCACAAACTTTGATCGATGACATTCTTCTAGAACTTCTCTTCCTAAGTTCTCTACATCTGGAACACATAATCGTTCCTTCTTCCTCAACCATCCTCTTTGGTCAAGACTAAAATATTTTAGACCATCAATCTTTAATCCTCCTTCAAGCCTTCTAACCTCTCAGCTAAAAATGGATCTTCTCTTTGCTTAGAAGCTATCCTTTCGATCAGCACTGGTCAAACTTCTAAACAAGATAACATGGCAGTACCCTGACTAGAACTAGCAGTAAATCTCAACTGCACACCACAAGTGGCTAAAGCTTCTAGATCCTTCCATTCTGCCAACATTACTAACACCACATCCTGATGTTTTCTACTGAGAGCTTCTGCTACCTTATTTCCTTTTCCTGGAGTATACTTTATACCGAAATCATAAGCAGCCAAAAACTCCAGCCATCTCTGCTGCCTAATATTCAACTCTTTCTGAGAGAATAAATATTTTAATGACTTATGATCGGTATAAAACTCAAATCTCTCTCCTAATAGATAATGCCTCCAAATCTTCAAGGAAAAAATCACCGAAGCTAACTCCAAGTCGTGAGTAGGATACCTTACCTCAGGAGGTCTAAGCTGCCTAGATGCGTAAGCGATAACTTTGCCCTTCTGCATCAACACTTCTCCCAATCCAGTGCCACATGCATCAGTGTAGACTACCAACCCTTGGTTACCATCTGGAACTACTAGCACTGGCGCATTGGTCAACAAATGCTTTAACCTAAGGAATGCTTCCTCACATTTGTCAGACCAAACAAACCTCACGTCCTTCCTGGTCAACTTAGTCAAAGGCGCTGCTATCCATGAAAAATCCTTGATGAATCTCCGGTAATAGCCAGCCAGTCCAAGAAAACTTCTAACCTCGGTTACCGTCTCTAGTCTCTTCCAATTATTGACTGCCTTGATCTTAACTGGATCAACTGATAATCCTTCCTCCGAAACCACATGACCAAGAAAATTAACCTCTCTCTTCAAGAAATGACACTTGGAAAACTTCGCCTTCAGCTGGTTTTGCCTCAGCGTCTCCAACACCACTCTAAGATGAATCTCATGCACTCTTTCATCTTTAGAGTACACCAAATTGTCATCTATGAACACCAACACAAACCTATCCAATGCTCTTTGAAAACTCAGTTCATTAAATCAATGAAGAAAGCAGGCGCATTCATCAATCCAAATGGCATTACTAACCACTCATATGAACCATACCTAGTTGGAATGCAGTCAAAGGAATACTATCCTCCGCCACTCTCAACTGATGGAACCCCGTCACCAAATCCAATTGGGAAAATACCCTAGCTCCACTCAATTGATCAAACAAATCATCTATCCTCGGCAGAGGGTATCTATTCTTGATCGTCCTTTCATTCAATTTACGATAGTCGATGCACATCCTTGACGATCCATCTGGTTTCTTCACAAACACCGCAGCTACTCCCCAAGGCGAACTGCTTGGTCTAATAAAATTTCTTCCCTCAAGATCCACTAACTGGACCTTTAATTTCTTCATCTCTATCGGTGTCATCCTGCTAGGTGGTCTACTAATAGGTTCAGCTCTCGATACAAATTCTATTCGAAACTCAACAGCTCGTTTCGGGGGTAATCCAGTGACCAGCTCAAATACATTTGCAAACTCTCTAACCACACGAATCTGACTAAGTTCTTGTCCAACCTCCATGGCACTCAACAAAACACAAACACTCTTACTGGAATTTTCGACTGAGAAAATGATTCGGTTATGACTATCTGGGTGTCTTAATGATATTTCCCGATCCTGGCAAAATATCTAGCCTCATACTTACCCAACCAATCCATACCTAAGATGATCTCGAAATCTATGAAATCATAAACATACAAACTGCAGGCAAACTTATGACCTAACAATTCAAGTTCTAACTGGTCATATATCATCCTAAGAGTTGCATACCCCCTTATTGGATTCGCAACCCTCAAGGATGTAACAAGGTATGTGGGTTGTATACATAACCTATCAACTAAACATTGAGATATAAATGAATGTGATGCACCGGTATCAAAAAGTACCCTAACAGGTATACTCTGAATCAAAAGCGTACCTTCCATAATAGTCTTTCCTTTTTCCACTACAGTGGGTTTTGAAGAAGATGATGGTCCAATAGCAAACACCTTCCCTCTGTCCGCCCTGACTGGCTATGGGCACTGGTTCTTATAATGCCCAACTTGGTCATAGTTGAAGCATTTCACATTCTTCTTCTCTGCGGGCTTCTTTCCTTTTCCAGTTCTGCACTCATGGGCATAATGGCCCTTCTTATCACACTTATAACACACCACATCATCCTTTGCCTTCTTAACCGCCTCTCCCATCTGGGCTCCTTTCTTTTTAAATAATTTCCTTTTTCTTCCCTAAGAACCCTGGGACTCAACAGGCTTTTCCCTATTTGAACCAACAAGCATCTCCTCATGTCAGACAGTTATCTCTACCATCACATGATAAGGTTCTCTAATGTGAGTCATAGCCATCCTTCCTAGCTCTGGTCTCAATCCTCTAATGAATCGCTCATTCCTCCTGACATCCGTGTCAATCATAGGATACCCATATCGAGATAGCTCATCAAACTTAGCAGCATACTCGATTACAGACATCTGTCCTTGGGAAAGATCCATAAACTTCCTCATTAACGCCGATTTGGCAACCTCAGACAAGAACCTCTGCTCAAACCTCCTCCCGAAGTTAGCCTAAGTCAACTCTTCCTCCGGCACTCCGGCCGTCACACTATTCCACCAATGAAGCGCTAACCCTTGCAACTGTCTCGAGGCTAGCCTTCTCTTCTCACCATCATTCAAGCCTAAATCAGTAAAGATCCTTTCAAAATTCAATAGCCAATTCTCTACTTCAACAGCATCTTCGATTCCAGCAAACGGCTTTCCTCCCAAACTAACAAAGTCTCTACTCAGCTTAGCATAGTTATAACCGGCTGGAACTACAGGATTAGCTCCACCAATATTCCCAGCAGTTACTGCTTGCAACAAATTAGCCAACAACTGATACATCATCTCTGTATCTATTGGCCGATTTCCAGCACCTACATTGGCCTCAGCATTTTGATTAGCATTGGCATGTCGACCTTGGTTTCTCCGAGTATTAGGTCAAGCATTTCCATTGGTTGTGGTGCTTTTTCCACCCAGATTTCCTCTTTCGTTTCCTACCTCCATATCCTATTTCTCGTATATCTGCATACGAGCCTTAGTAAGATACAAAAGAACGGTCTAAGAGAGAGGGGAATACGTACTTATATATATAGCAAATACAAGTACGATACTATAACGCTAACCAAAACCCCAATCTTATTCTTTAATTCATTAGGATTATGTTTGAAAACGTTTGGTTTATTTTATGTTTGAAAATATTTTAGGTTTAACTTTCTTTTAAAGTTTCATAAACCTATGCTCTGATACCAACTTATAACATCCCTCTACTTGGAGGCCCAAAACTAACGGCTATGGATGCTGCAGTCATCCATAGTTATTAATCTTCGACGATCAAATACGGCGGTGTTAGATTCATTGATACACGGATCACAGAAATATGGAAAAAATTTAATAATTCAAAAATACATTTCCATATTCAAATCAAAACATTTCATGTTCATAACATAATCCCAAAATTCGTTAACCACGTATAGCAAAATATAATTATTATAAATACGCCAAGAGTGACATATGAAGATGCCCCTTGGTTGATCCGAGTATATAGTAAGGCTCATAACTCTGCCTTTACAAACAAACACACAGCGGACAAGAAAACCTTAATTAACTATATGCCTCATTCACGTCTCCGGAAGCTTTATTCGTCTAAGAAGAGAACCTGAAAACCATAAATCTCAAACTACTCAAAATCAATTGAGTACCTAAGAGTTTAAGGGGAAAGCAAAAACTTCGAGTCAGACATAAAGTCTGGTATGAATAATAATCTAACATCTCAATCCTTTTTGGATATCTAGTGAGACCATGCCGCTTAGCGGAACGGGTTTTCCCCTCACTAATATCCTAAAATCCTTTATAAAACCATATACTATACTCCTGCATCCACAATGGTTAAAACATACATTTTCAAAATATAATGATGATATGCATACTTGAGAATAATTAAGAATTATCATTCCCAATTTAATCTGACACCCTATCATAATCATAGTTTCAAGGGTCACTATTAACTTTTTTAGATTTCATGGGTTTACTAATAACCTTGTCATAATTAATAGACACTCTGTCTTATTCATAGTTTTCATAGGATCACTAAGAACCTATACGCTCCTGCCAGATAACTTAATCAATTCATGGGTCCTCCCGAACCTATTGGACTTTCCAATAATTAATCATCTTATCCTAGTTTTCATGGGTTTACTAGGAACCTATGGATTTATCCAGTAACTCACTTCACATACTAGTTTTCATGGGTTGACTAGGAACCTACTGATACATCCATTAACCACTTACTTATCCTAGTTTTCATGGGTTTACTAGGAACCTATTGACTGATGTCAATTTTTAATCCAGATATAGTTTTCATGGGTTCAATATAAACCAATTAGCCCCTGCCAACTACTCTTAATACATAGTTTTCATGGGTTAACTACGAACCTTTTTGTATGCACTAAAAACTACCTATCATAGTTTTCATGGGTTTACTAAGAACCTTTTGGTATGCACCAAAAACTACAAAGTTTAGGCATCCAATATTTTTGGTCACCCTGACTCTATGGATGTAATTCTACACATTCAGGAGTTTAAGCAATTTATATTCACTATTGAGTTAACCTAGCTGGTTCTTCTACTCCTTTTTCCCAAAATACAGTTATGGGTTATCATGTGAATATACTCATATTTGAAGAACAAAACAACGATTTAACAATACCACTCCTATGGGTTTAAAATCCTTGAAATATATATATCATAACATAGTTAACATCTTTAACTTATATTTTCATTAGGAAATACTTCTTCAAAATTCCGTACTTAAAGCCATTATAAAACTCCTTTATACCAGCCGTGGGTTTTCCTTTAAAATTTAGAGTATGGGCTTTCAAACCTTCAAAACCAAACCTTTCGACCTTGTCGAAAGGTCTACAAAACAACCTTTCGAAACCATTAAAACCATTCGGCAATTTAAACCCCTTGAAAGTATTCAACTCTTATAACATATACCTTTCGAAAACTTACTAGGTTCAAGTTAAAACATGCAGAAGGTCCTCTTTTAAAACCCTTCGAATACAAAGGAAGCAACCTTTCGACCTTGCCGAAAGGTCTACTTCAAAAGCTTAAATCATTTTATTTAAACAATAGACCTCCGCCTTTTTAAGCAACTCCTTCAAAAGCTTGGGTTATACTTCAATTATAATACAAGGGTAAATCATTCAAGTCGAAAGCCTTGAAACCTTTCAAAAATAATGGGAGAAGCGGCTGGTTTCTAAAACAGGTAAACCTTTCGGCTAAGCCGAAAGCTCCTGCTTTCGACCCCTTCGAAGGGTTTTAACAAAATAAAGGCGGTAGTTCTTTTCAAAATCTATTTGAAACAACCTTTTAAAACCAAACCTTTCAACCTTGTCAAAAGGTCTCTTAAAACCTTTCAAAACCTAACATTTCGACTATGTCGGAAGGTCTAATATAAAAACGGCTTACAAAAACCATACCTTTCGACTGTGTCGGAAGGTTCAAAATAGAACAATAATAAGTGGCAGTAACCTTTCGACTTTTTTGAAAGGTTTAAAACCTTTCTTTAAACATTTGAGCTGGTTGAAGGCAACCAAGTCGAAAGCTCTAATTCAAAAGCAAAGCAGGTAAAAACTTTAGTTTATAAAACAAACATATCCCAACCTCTTAGGCCATCAACCTTTCGACAACAAACCCTTCGACTCTGTCCAATTCATTACGTACCAAGTACTTGATACCATATGCATTGGTTTGACCTTGCCGAAAGGTTTAATCCTTTTGACTCAAACGAAAGGTCTGGGTCGGAAGGTATTATGCCTAAAAGACCTTTTTATCAAATTCTCATTGGTTAACACTTTACTTTTCAAAAAAAATGCTGCTGCAAATTCAGACTTAAATACAAATTTTATTTTATAAAATGCCCCTTCTCCTTAAATAAATATATAAAACATTTAAGTCTCATACCTTAAATAATTTTATATATTCATCAAAATACTTAGGAAAAATCTAGAAAATTCTCAGAAAACCTATTTTAATATGTTTTCCAACATATAAAAATTTCGAACCCAAATAATCATTATTTTTTCCGTAAATAATTTATAACCCAATAATTCATTTTTTCACTAGAAAATTCGTATAAAATCCATATGTGCTCGGAAAATTATAAGAATTGAAACCCACCACCAAAATCATGTTTTCTATAACATAAAATTTTTCCATGGCATTTAAAAATCATATCATCTCTGTTTTACCCTAAAACCGTGCATATCTCTTATTAAACAACCTTGTTTAAACTCTTATAAATCATAAACAAGCATATCATCATTCAAAACATCATAAAATAGATTTATCCTTAAATCCAAAATCATTTGATGTGAAAATCAACATAGTGATGTAGAAATTATTATTCACCTTGCTTGAGATAAGGAGATTAGAGATTATTTGAGATTGATTTTCCTCTAGCTTGAATCCTAAGATTTTCTTAAGTTTTCTTCTTCTCTTCTAATTGCTGGCCTTGCTTCTCAAGGTTGTAAGTATTTTTGTTTTGGTGAAAATAAACGTGCAAAACCTAATGAGAATAGTATAAGGGTAGGAGGTGTGGACGGCTATTTACCTTAATGCCCTTATGTTTAATTTCCTAACCATTTATATAAATTCATTAATTTAATAAGCACGACCACCTAATTAATTAATCAACCTCAATCCCATTATCTACATTATTCAATTTAATTTATTCTAATTAAATCTTCTGAATAATGTCAATAAAATTAGGGGTGTTACACGAGGCCTATCCCTTTTTCTCTTTGTTACTTTGGCCTCGATGAGGCTTAAAACCAATCCGCTACATGCCAAACTCGTTAACATCATGCAACATTGTTTAGCTCCGCGTCGATGACACTGGGATGAGGAGATATGCTCGACATAGCCAATATCAACATGGTAAAACTATAGTTAACTTAAAAACTGCCAAATTACTATAAAACAATATTGCTTTTCACCAAATCTCTATAATTTGTCAAAAACTTATTGGCTAGCAATACTTTGTTAATTTTCTTTACTGAAAAACTGTCGCACCCTATTTCCAAGATCTAAAACATTATTTCAAATAATTAACTAATAAATGTAATTAATTAAACTTTTATATGGTTATTCTAGCATAAATAATTCTTCATAATTCAAAATTACATGGGAAAAATCCCAAAATTTCAGAGAAATTAGAGAATACCTTTCTCTACATCATATAAAATTTCAGAGCCCAAAACCTTATTTAATTATTTAAAATGATTAAAATGCGTAATGAAGTCATTTTCTTCATAGGAAATTCATAAAATAATCTCTATTATTCGGCAAATTGTGAAATTAAAAACCCATCTCAAAAATATATTTTTTATTAACATATCAAATTTTCAAATCATTAGGAAGATAAAAACTTCGGATTTAACCCCAAAACCGAATTAAACCATTTCTAATAAATTTTAAAAATTCACATTAACCATTATTTTATCCAAACAATGATTATTAGATCATAACTTAACCAATCAAACACATAAGATTCTAGTATTACCCATAACCAAATCAAAACAAAAATTCAAGAGATGATAAGTGTTATTATTCACCTTAGATTAATGGTCGGAGTTGAGATTTGGTGCGGCTCTTAATCCTAAGCTTGCTTTCCCTTGAATCCTAGATTTCGATCTCCCTATTGCTTCCTAATGGCCGGCCTTAATTGAGCTTTCCTTTTGGTTGTTTTTGTTGTGAATATGAGAATGATGTAGAAGGTGGGGGTTTGATGAATGAATGGTTTATCTATGCCTATTTTGCTCCTACCATGTATTCTTCTATGTGTATTAATTTTAAAATAATCGTACTTAATTCATTAAGTTTGGCACGACCACACTAATTAACCAAATCTCATTCTTCTTAATTATATACATTATTCTATTTAATCTATCTAATTAAATATCCTGAATAATGTTAACTAAAAATTAAGGGTGATACAGTAAGATTCAAAATTAAGTCTAAATATACCCTCACAAGCATAACCTTTCCCCACAAACATGCCCTTATAAGTCAAAATGTACAATCAGCCCCAATAACTTGAGTAAAACCAGCCTTAGAGAAAACCAGAAACCAGATTCTTTCTCACCTCTAGAGTACACATCACATCTTTTAGAAGAACTGTCTTTCCAGAGGTAAACTTGATTTCCACATTTCCAACGCCAGCAACTGTAGTGGTGAGAGAATCTCCCAACGACACTTTCTGATCCTCAGCAGCAGTGTACATACTGAACATAGCACGATCATAGCAGACGTGGCGGGAATCACCAGTATCTACCCACCAACCCTTTGATCCACCAATAAGGTGAATCTTAGAAATCATAGCCGTAAGAGGCTCCTCGGTCAGGTTAGCCTACGGTGCAAAGCTTGGCCTATTCTGTAACACCCCATATTTTTATAACATTATTTGGAATAATTAATTGGGTAAATTAAATAAAATAATGTGGAGATTAATGGGTTGAGACTTGATTAAATTAAGGGTAGTCGTGCCATGTTAATGTGCAAATTAAAACGAAATAACATAAGCTAATATGTTAGGAAATGAGAGGGGAAATATGGGAAATAGGAGAAAGGCTTATACCCTAAATCCTTAGGAATGAAACTCAAGGCTGGCCACCATTATTGTTCTCAAGAGAAGATAAGCTAGGATACAAGAAAAGGAAGATAATCAACTAAATCAACATCAAATACATCATTTAATCTCAAAGCTAAGGTGAATAATTACTACATCCCATTTTTCTTTGATTTCAGTTTTAAAAATTAGATTTGAAATGCTTTTGCAAGTATATGCCATGTTTTGATGATTAAAGTTATATATATGCTTGTTGATGAATTATATATGTTCATGCTAGTTTTTATGATGTGTTTGACATGAAAACCCTATTAAATGACATTCAGACGCCTTAAAAATTTAAATATAGGTTAGAAATGATATTCTAGAGATGAGTTTCAATTTTCATAATTGTCTGAATTAATGTGGATTTTATATAAATTTTCTAGTGAGGAAAATGATTTATTTGGTTTTAAATTATTTACAGCTAAAATAATTATTATTTGGGTTTGAAATTTTTATATGTTGGAAAACATATTAAAATAGACTTTCTAGGATTTTTTCAGGTTTTTTCTAAGTTATTAGCTGAATATATAGAATTATTTAAGGTATGAAACTTAAATGTTTTATATATTTAATTAAGGAGAATGGGCATTTTATAAAATAAAATGATTATTTAGTTCTAAAAAATAATGGCAGCACTTTTCTTAAAAGTATTTGTTAACCAATGGGATTTTGACAAATAAAGGCAGATTGGTTGAAAATTATCCTTTTTAAGTTAAAAAAAGAAATCATACTTTTAGCATGTTTCGGCCAATTCTGGCATTAAACCTTCCGACCCAGACCTTCCGACAAGGTCGAGAGGTTCAAAGCTTTCGAAAAGGTCAAACCAATGCATATTGTATCAAATTAGTTGATACATAATGAATTGGACAGAGTCGAAGGGTTCTAAGTCGAAAGGTTGGTTGCCAAAAAGGTTGAAGTGTGTTTGTTTTGTTAACCAAAGATAGCATGCTTTGCTTTCGAATAAGAGCTTTCGACTTGGTTGCTTTCGACCAGGTCAAATGTTTAAAATAAAGGTTTTAAACCTTTCAATATAGTCGAAAGGTTACTGCTGTTTTATCACTATTTTGTTTTGAAACCTTCCGATACAGTCGAAATGTTACTGCCGCTTTTGGTTTTTTTTTTTTTTATTTGAACCTTCCGACAAAGTCGAAAGGTTTTCCTGTTTTTAAAACTAGCCGCTTCTCCATGCTTTCAATGGAAAGCTTTCGACTTAGGTGAATTACCCTTGTTTTCTAAATGAAGTATAACCAAAGTTTTCGAAGCAGAGCTTTCGACGAAGTCGAAAGGTTATTTCTAATGAAGTTGAAAGGTTTTGAAAGAAGGTTTTACACTTGTTCTAAATTGAACCTAGTAAGTCTTCGAAAGGTTTATGTTTTAAAAGGTTCGACGCTTTCAAAAGGTTTCTTCATTGAATGGTTTCGAAAGGTTTGTTTATTCAATGGTTTCGAAAGGTTTATTTCGAATGATTTCGAAAGGTCTATTTTGAAGGGTTTCGAAAGGTTTGTTCCTCGAATGGTTTCGAAAGATTTGTTCATTGAATGGTTTCAAAAGGTTTGTTTATTCAATGGTTTGGAAAGGTTTTGATTCAATGGATTCGAAAGGTTTGAGTTCGATGATTTCGAAAGGTTTGTTTTGAAGGGATTCGAAAGGTTTGAGACGGAAGGTTTCCAGGGTTTTTCTAAGGCAATGTTTTAAAGTAATTTTAAAGAAGGATGTCTAAAAGTTTTATTATTTTCGAAAGGTATGATTTCGAAAGGTTTGATGTTTGATTTTGAAAGAGATGTTCTCAAAAGTTTAGAAAGAGGTTCTTTCAAGAGTTTAAATGTTTTCATCAACTAAGATTTAAGTAAGGAATATATATATATATATATAACATGGTGATATAATTTTGAGTAAAGCATAAAGACTATATACTTTTCCTTGTTTAAGTTTGATTTAAATTTTTTAAGTCATTTTGAAAAAAAATTCAAGGAAAATTATGGGAGGGGATCCTTAAGTGAAAATGACTCGGATATTAGAATATCAAATGGGACTAGTATGGGGTCGTGCCTTTTACATTAGCTATTAGTCCCAGCTAATTGTTGTCCAACATTCCAGTGTGTAGGGCTTGGTCACGGGTAGACTAAAATTATGATTACACGCCGAAAGGAATATAAGTTGTATACAGATAGATTATTGGTGAGCCCGAAAAACCATTAGGATCAGGAAGACCTGGAAAATGATTAAGTTAGGGACAGACCATCCAGAAGAGTAGTATTTAACAGATAGTTAAGGACAGACCGTCCAGAAGTGAAGTATTTAACAAATAGTTAAGGATAGATAATCCAGAAGAAGAATAGCTGACAGATGTTAGATTAATTTTGATTATATTGTCTGGTAGGCCCGAGTCAGCCAAATGTTAAAAATTATCCAAACAAAACTTATGTGATTGAACAGATAGTTCATTATTACCTGATATTTATGTATGTTTACATAATGATTGCTTTACAGTATTTAACCAGATTTGGTTGCAGGAAAAGGTTTTGCAAAGATATGTTTTAAATGGATGTTAGTGAGGGGAAACCCGTTCTGCTAAGCGGCGTGATCTCACTTAACATATATATTCCGGGATGTATAGAATTATTCATACCAGGCTTTATGTCTGACTCGAAGTTTATATTTTCTCCTTAACTCTTGGGTGCTCAAAATTAATTTGAGTAGGCTAAGAGGTTAAGGTCTTTTCAAGTTTAGTAAGATGACGAATAAGGCTACCAGAGGCATGTAGGAGGCAAACAGATAGCTATCTAGGAATTGCAGTTCTCATTTTATGTTTTGATGTATTTCCGCTGTGTTTTGTATCAAGTCTATTATGACTCTATGACTTTGATCATCCAAGGGGGTATCTTTATATACCGCTCTTGGCGTATTTGTAATAAATATATTTTATCTGTGCCTGGGAACGAATTTGGGATTTTGTGCTGGGAATGTAAAACATTTCGTTTTGAAATGTAATGAAGTAAAATTTATTTTGAAATCTGTGTTTTGTTTCATATTCAAGTGCTTCTGATATTATTGATACCATTAACATAGACGTATTTAGTCGTCGGAAGCTAATACTATAGATGACTGCAACATTTGTAGCGCTTAGTTTTGGGCCTCTAAATAGGGTATGTCACATGTTCCAACACTTGCATGTCATATGACCTGGTTTTGCATAGTTGTAACATAGAAACAACTGCCCAGAGCACTCTTTTGGGTTGGTTTCTACTGTCCCTTTTGGTTTCCTTGCAAGTTCCAATTTTGTTTGTTGCGGTTGCGGTTTTGATTCTTAAAGGTTTTTGGATTTGGTTTCAGGACTGCATGCTTGGTCTTTTTAGTGTTGTTGGTGACAACAAGCACGTCCTCTTTTTGGTCTTATTTACGAGTCTCCTCCTCAACACGGAATCAAGTGATCAAGCTCTTTAAGGAAAATTTCTTAATCTTATGCCTAAGCACATTCTTAAAATCCTTCCAACTTGGGGGCAATTTGTCAATTATAACAGCAATCTGAAATTGTTCGTCCAAACTCATACCTTAGGAAATGATCTCATGAGCTATTTTCTGAAGCTCATGAGACTACATCTCTACTGACTTGTCATCTATCATATGATACTTGAAGTAGCGGCCGACGGCATACTTCTTTGCTCCTGCCTTCCCTATGTCGTACTTTTTCTACAACGCTTTCCAAATCTCCTTTGTCTGTCTTATCTGAATTGTAACAATCACACATATCGTCGCTAAGTCCGTTGAGGATGAAATTCTTGCATAAATAATCCTGCTCCGTCCAGGTCTACAACACTTTTGATTTGTCTATCCAGGCTCGCATCTGCTTTGTCTCAGCTTCGTTTGGTCTGTCTGGCAGCTATGATTTACCTATTGTCAGTGCAACGACCACCTTCCGCATAGTCAAAAGGAACTCCATCTTCTAGCGCCATCGTTTGAAATGCAGACCCTCAAATCTGACGGGGCAGTAGACACCATCGAAACCTGAAACATTAACGTTGGGGCAAAATCATCCAAGGTTGCAGCAGAAGTCATTGATGCGGGCAGGTCTTCAATTTGTTGGAAAACAATGCACCGCGGCTGAATCGTGAAAATGTTTCGGCGTTCTGCTCATTTCTTCAAAGCATTCTAGACAAACGCCACCGCCTCTAGGATAAAACAACTTCTCTTTTTTTTTGGTATCAACTCGTCTGCACAAACGAAATCGATTCTAATGCACTCAAAAATTATTGATCGCCCTTTTGTTAAAGAAATTTCATGGAGAAGAAGATGGGATTTGTAGGATTTGAAAAGATAAATGTCGTTCTTATTTTTGTCTCGTCTAAACATCAATTAAATCGACAGAATACAAAAGGAAACGTTACTGGATAGTGGGGTAACATCGGCTCAAAAAAGGGATCTTGAGTTTACCGTTTCAAAATAATAACGATTTGAATACAAAACGACTTTTGTCCAAAAACGATTTAAAAAGAGCTGTTGCTTATTCTGGGCAAAAAGCAAACAAACAACTATAGATAATAAGCAGCATAACCTAAAGTTCAAAGGGGATGTATCTTTCAACAAATCAATTCAAAAAATCAACAATTATAACCAAAAGACACGTCCATTATTCTTCTTCAATTCATCTATTTTGTCTCGACGACAAATAAATAAAACCCTAAAATAATATACAAAATAAATTTACCACATTTTATCAAAACTTTCCAACAAATGTCACTAGCCAAGGGCCCAACATGGAAGTAGTACAAACAGAAGTCAGTAGCCAAGATGGTAGTAAGACCTGAGCTGGAGTTAAATCCTGCTTGATGGATAATTTCCATAATTTGATAAACAATGAACGTGTAAAAATATGAAAAATAAAGAAAGATTATGGGCATCATGGTGGATTTCTCGTTAATCGCACTGCAAATCGAAGCAACGGCTCTTTTGTGCCTTGTTCTCTCTTCTTTTACTTCAGTGGTTGGAGCACTATTTTTCTCACTGTATCAAATACAAAGATCAGGCTCTTCAAAGTGTAAATTTGCTATTAACCAATAGCTACATACATGTGTATGATAATTGCACCCAGATGCTAAACCTAATTTCACCCGTATTAATATGATACTGTTTTCAAATTCAGTTCATAATAAAAGCATAAAATTGTAGACAAACAAATTTTGAAATTTACAACTTAGGTTGTCACAGTTTCACAATTCCGTACTGAACAAATTTCAAATCAGACAATAAAAAAAGAAAGAAAGAAAAAACAAGAACATAAGAAAACGAAGAAGAAAAATAAAACAACTAGACAAGGAAATTTTTTTGAACAAAAAATGAGATAGGTTGCCGATGGATGTTAGAAAGATTCAAAATCCATCAGCGCCCGTATCAATAAAATGAACTATTCAACATTCCGTAAGAACAGATACAAAACGCAGATATGGTGTTATTTACAATTGAAAATTATCTAGAAAATATGTGTAATTTTATTATGACGAATGATTGGTATGCATTGTTTAACATGAGTTTTTAGTACAAAAGACTAGCTTTAACTTGTACATTTCTGTACAGTTATTATGGTTATCATGTTGACAATGTTATCAGATGCCAACTAATAGATTTATAGCATAACCTGGATTGCTTTTGGTTTTATCAGTCTCGTATATAATTCCAATGCATACACAAGCTAACTTATCAATTTAAGTTCAGATGTTTCAAATTTTCGATTATATTAAGTTTGTCGTTTTAATAAATGCTGCCTTGCAACACATAGATGCGAATTCATTACCTAGAATACAATAATAAACAAACATACAACATTTATTATTATTGCTATTATCGTTAATAACTGAGATTCACAACAGAATCATTATTGATATTTTGGTAACTAAATGAAATATGTGTTATGATGATTGTTCCACATTGACATTTTTGAACATTACATAAAATCAAGAAAGCTAACAATCATTATTTGTATTCACTAATATAACATATTTCGTTTAAAAAAAATCAGTAACGACCCGATTGCAACACTCGGCCACTAACAATAACCAAAATAATAATAATATGAATTTATTTACCTATATGTTCACTTAGTATGCTGATGCTCCTTGGGCACACGAAGCTTTGAGGACGACCTGAAAATACATGCATCCAAATCATATTTTGATAGAGTTGTTTATTCAAAAGGACGCCATCTTCTTGGCTAAAGCAAACAAACAACTATATATAATAAGCTTTACGCAACATCTACGAACTGCTTTAGACATAACACCTATGGATAAAGTTACAAAGATAACTTAGATACAACTATACATGAAAATAAAATTTTAAAAAGCTTAAACTTAACTTAGGATCAACTACAAAATCTTCCGACACATAAGTTAAATATCAAATAATTTGGAGGAATTTAGAATGTAGCAAAAGGTCTGTATTAAATTTTGTTCAACAAATCCGACAATTATAATGATTAGTGTAATTGCATTACGGATATGCTCCCCTTTTTGCAACTATTCCCTGCATAATTGGATGATTTACCATAAATATTTGTCATTGCTTACAGATACAAGATCAAATTATTTTTTATGAATGAACGGAATCGCTGGATTACACCATTCGTACTTCTTTACTGATGATACAATTGGTTTTTTATATAAAGCTTGTTTTCATATAGATCATTTCTTGGACAAACCATCGAAGGCTAAAATCATCATCATCATCATCATGCTTGCTTTTTTCCCAAATGAATGGTGTCGCTTGATGAAGTCTCGATGTCCATAAAATTTTCACCTTGAGTCGCATATTTTGAGAAGCTTAGTATTTAATCATTTTTAATACTGTCTTCCCATTTTGATTTGGATATTTCTTTGTCTTTTTGCCTCTATACAGATATTACCTTCTTTCTTACAAGTGCATCTTTCTATATTATTTTATATATTCATATCATCTAAGTCCACTTTCTTTAATTTTCTCATTTACAGATGTTTGTTCTAGTGTTTTCTCACTTTCTCACTTGTAACTCTACATTTTCTAATAGAT
Source organism: Allium fistulosum (assembly GCA_030737815.1). Lineage (NCBI taxonomy): Eukaryota > Viridiplantae > Streptophyta > Magnoliopsida > Asparagales > Amaryllidaceae > Allium > Allium fistulosum. Next base: position 95,621,572 of record CM060906.1, on the reverse strand, counting down.
CTATAATCCCCCTCAACATTCTATTTCTTCTACATTTATCTTATTTCTTTTGTTTTCATTTTAAAAGTCAGCATTCCCCTTTGTACAATAGTTGGCATCACAACTGTTCGACAAAATTTTCCTTTCAGTTTGATTGTCATTCTTATCACATAAAACGACGCTCGCTTGTTTACATTTTATCTGATCAGTTTTAGTTTGGTTAGTTATGGCAGTTTCAATATTCAACCTCTCCATCTTCATGTTTTTATCAATCTTAAATATTTAAATATTCATTTCTCATTAATTATTTTATTTTGTAGATATATTATATTATTCTCACCTAACTTTTTTTCCTTAAATTTGCATGAAATACACTCAATTCCAGCACTATTAAGTTTCAACCATCTTGATTCTAGAGTATTTATTCATTTTTCCAATTTCTACCATATCTTTTTAATGTCTATTAGTACGATGTCATGTACAAAGATCACACACCACCGTATATCTTCATGAATTTCTTTTGTTATTCTCAGAACCAATAGAAACTGGTAAGAACGCAGTATAGACCTTTGGTATAAATCCTACTTTTATCCTTGGTGCAAATTCTATTCATAAACCAGAGTTGGTTAACATACACACAAAAAAAACCTAATATACACCAAAATTATTTAACATATAACATTTTTAATAATACCATTCCTCTTCAGACTTTAATCTTATTCACACAATCCTAGAATTTTTTAGTGCTAAAACAAATCGAAATTCAATAATAATAAAATATTTTTTTATTTGTGTTAAATTTATTCATTTCAACAATAGCGACTCTAATTTTCCAAAAAATGGTTAATTAGTTTCAAATCAAAAGAGTCAGATGTGAGAACTGATTTAGCTAGTATTTAGCGTTTCTTTTTAAATATAATTAACTTCTTCATCAAAATAAGGTAGTTTGATTAAAAAAAATTTTACTTTTAGGGTTTTAGTTTGATGAATATAAAAAGAGATTTAGGTCACTGATTAAAAAGAATAAGGACAATTTAATCATAGAATAATTAATAAAATTGAATGGTGCATGTTGAGTAATTTTTTATCTTCAAATATACCATTCAATAATTATCAACAACCCTGAACTGAATTATATAAGTATGTTATAGACATTTTTAGCATTTCCGATGTAAACGTGTAATCTTACAGCACTCTAATGTCACACATGATAAACACACAATTCTTCTGAAAGGAGAAATCTCTAGTGTTATATCTTACTAAACATCTCGATGCCTACATAATTATTTAGGAATAAATGTGCGCAAAATTAATCGCTGTCACTTCAATAGCCTCTATAGAAAAAGTCATTTTTTTCACTTGTTTTATCAAATAATTTCAAAATCATTAAAACAGATTAATACCATAAGAATTGAATAGCATTCCTTTCTAAATACAGTCAAAGAATTTACCATTTATTATTACGTGTATTTGTTATATATACAGAAATATTTAGTGTTACATATGAGCATTTGAGATACTCCACGAAAACGACTTCACTAAAGAACAGTCAGAATACATTTAGAATTATACATCATACCTTATCGAGAAAGCCATTTTTTTCACTTGTTTTATCAAATAATTTCAAAATCATTAAAACAGATTAATAACATAAGAATTGAATAGCATTCCTTTCTAAATACAGTCAAAGAATTTATCGTTTATTATTACGTGTATTTGTTATATATACAGAAATATTTAGTGTTACATATGAGCATTGGAGATACTCCACGAGAACGACTTTACTAAAGAACAGTCAGAATACATTTAGAATTATACATCATACCTTATCTGTTGAGATCAACAATACTCTACTAATTTCTGGGTTTGGCAAGATAAGATGCCCAGACTTCATCTGCAGGTTGCGGTGGCTGAACCCAATGACCAGGAATTCGACTACACAATGCCAAAAAACAAAAAACAAAAACAAAAAAAACAAAACAAAAAAAAACATGAGAGAAATATGTAAATGTTCTTTGTAATTTTAGAGAGGAACCGAAATAAAAGCTTTGGCTTTTTCAATAGATTTTTTTCACAAAACCCACTTAGAAGCACACAAAAGAGGGGAAAAAAGGTGAATTCTGATATTAATTGTATGCGGTAGTATTCTCAATCAGAATTGTGTGATGTTAATAATTTATTATAAGAAACAGCAATTATATCTAGTAGTTTCCTCGTTCAAAATTTTTTTTCCCCCCATGTAATATATTCTCTGAACAGGTTTTGTATGATAAGACAAGGCTGATAAATATATTTTTGTCTCTCCAATAGATGTCAATACCTTCAATCAAGATTTCCAACATGATTAATTATATGGAACGGTTTGGCACAGGTCCCTAATAAGTTTCAAAATACACAAAAACCCCAGTAAAAAAAAGTTTGTAAATTAGATCCCTAGAATTAAATTACCGAACAATGACATGCACTTATGCAATTATTCAGTGAATAATTGCAGACATTTATGCAATTATATAAAAAAATTGCATACATTTCCATAATTATTCACTGAAAAATTGCGGAAAATTCCGCAATTATACACTAAAAATTGCAGAAATTTCCGCAATTTTTTCAAAAATTTGCGGAAAATGCTGCAATTATTCACAAAAAATTGCGGAAATTTCCGCAATTATTCACCGAAAAAATTGCATAAATTTATGCAACTTTTGGATATAATTGCATAAATGTCTGCAATTATTCAGTGAATAATTGCATAATTATATGCAATTACTTAGTAACTTAATTCTAGGGACCTAATTTACATACTTTTTTTTATTGGGGTTTTTGTGTATTTTGAAACTTATTAGGGACCTGAGCCTAATATTCACTAATTATAAACCTGAACATAACATACAAAATTTCACTAGACGAAAAAGCAACTTTAATCTGTATTATTTTATTGTACAACTCCTAAAACTTTTGAATGAGTTATGTAGCTTTCATTAATCTACACCTTTATGTTGACCGACAAATTAAGTAATACATGCTACTCGAACAACCGTTATAAATGTGTACACTACAAACCTTCCTCCAGGTCTTATGTATGCATCCCATGTTCTTCTAACCTGCACACAAAAGATTTCATTTTCAAATTGTGCGAAATTGGAAAATAAGAACATTTTAGTTTGAAATTTGCAATCCACTAGTCATAAGTAAAAGAATGCATAAGTGGAGTGTTGTTAGTATGAGAAGTGCAAAATATGTTTGTTCAAAATTATACGGTTTCAAAAAAACAAATGCAGACGATATTTTAAAAAACCCATGGGCAAGTGTGTTTATCCGTGTTTCGTAACACCTTATAAAAGGACAAGTTCAACACTTGGATGAATATATGAAATTCCATGCAAGCAAAGCTAGTTCTGGGTGCGATCACCCCTAGCCTATTTTTCTAGAGAAGTTCAACTGGTTAGTATTCAATGTAGAAGAGGATTGGCTTATCGGATTATCTAAAGGTTTAAACGATGTTTTCGTTAGAAGAGATCCGGTGACTAATTCTCCTTTTAGTTAACATCTTGCTTAAAATTGTCCCGGTGGTGAGACGCTTCGACTTTAGTATGAGAGGTCACATGTTCGAAACTCGCGTAGCATGATTCGAACAGGTCAACGTCTTTTAGTTTTGTTTGCACTCTCCCAGATGTAAAATTAGAAAATCACAGAAAAAATAGAATAAAATTTTGATGAAAGGTATAAGAATGTTACTAAACAAAAAATTTCAAAGAAACAAAATTATCGCTTGGAAACATTGTTGCTAATCTGGTGGGCTCCTACTAGATATAATCTTCTGCAAAAAACTTACTGCAACAATAGACTCCATATGAAACTTATTATAAAAATAGACCTAGTTTTGGGGAAATGTACATGTGCGTGTACAAACCAAAAAATGCACATGTGCATTTTTAAAATGTGCATATAATAATTCAAAACCAAGGCTATTTCGGTATCAAGTCTTGTTGAGGCTATAGTTGAAACGAGTTTAGGAAAAGGAAGGGGGGGTGTGTGTGTGTGTGTAAATTAACTTGGTAATATGCTTCCATGCATGGAATCACAATATGTATAAGTTAACTCTAGTTTGGTAATATGCTTCCATGCATGGAATCACAAAAATGTGCACAAGTTGATTTTGTTGCTACAAGACTATTGGTACTTGGAAAGGATGATGTAGATGTTGAAAATGACTTACAAACTTGGATGTATCGGGAGGTTGTATATAAATCAAGGTTTTAAATCTCAATTTTTGATCTGTAAGGTATTTTGTACAGAATGATATCTTGTAGAGCATGATATCTTGGACAAGATTTGTGTATCTTGGGTATACATCTTCGATCGAAATTTTGGGTTATAAAAGAACATCACAAAAATATCTCGGGAATAAAAATTGTCTAAAACCAACATTTTCTTAAAGATATTACTATAATTGTCATTTAAAAATTTGACTAAATTACCAAATTCTGATGTTATCATGATGCATAAGTAATGATGATTCATTTTAGCCATGTGAAATAATGCTTAAAAATGAAAAAAAAATGCTCTAATTAAATGCATGTATTATAATAAAGTGTTCCATGCAGAAATTCTTGTTCTAAATCTTTACACTTATTTAGAATGGCTGACATAGCTACTAAACTAAAGTAGTTTCATCCTATACATTATCTTATGGTAAATTTGAGCACAAATCTTATGATTGTCGAATTCTGCCCAGTACTTCGAAATTTTGGCTATTCTGATCTGGTTTGAACATGGATCGAAATTGAATTTCATCCAAAATTAGGTTCCGCTTCTTAAGTTTCTTTATTTTAAAAAAGGTCGAGCAAGGTTTCATAGAGACACGTCGACTTCGAATGAGTTTGAGAAGGCAACAAGTGGCTGTGGTCAACTTCGAGCAAGTTTTATGTTCTTATCGTTGTCGACTTTGAGCAATTGGGAATTTGATATTTTAAATTTTAGGGATTGATAAAATATCGAGGGGATGTCTGATTTTTGTATTAAACCTTAAGGATATGATGGAATCGATTAAATAACAAATGTGGTCCGATTTTGCTGATAGTGAAACAGAATAGTATTTTTTGTTCAGAAGTCCTTGTTTATTTTTGTGTTTTACTTCTATTATTCATACCCCTTATTCTATGGTGTAATATTCCCTGGGACGTACAATCATTTGTATTTAGTACAATTTATTAACAAAGATCACCAATTTGAATAAAGGAACCAATTATCTGTGAATTATTAAATAGAATTTTCAGAAAGTATCAAAACCTTCAAATTGGAATTAAAACGGAAGTTCTGATATTTCCAAAACACGACTGAAATTTCAAAAGATTAGAATGAGTTTCGGCAATTGTTTTTTAGTCTTGAATGTTAAACCATCAGAAAAACAATGCTTTCTACAAACAATCATAAGGGCGTATCAAATTCAAATTCCATAAACAGCAGCCACATCTTTTCATGTATGTGTGCATATGATGGCCAACTTTCATGAGAAGTAACCAATATTATCACAGATCAAATATGGATATGTGTGTGTATGAGTGAGTGTGAAACATAAAAAACAACTGTAAACTATAGGAAGCATACAGCAGTAACTTGTTTTCCTGAGAGTAATTTAGAAAGTAATGAAGAGGCAAAAAAAAGTAATGAAAAATTGTTGGAGTTTAAACAGGTAACTGTGGCTTGAGATATCAATTTGAGATCACTAACGACATTTTAGCTATGTTAATATCTCAATCGAGATGTAACAAGATCACGGTTATAAATATCAGATTTTGATCACGTTTCGTCTCCGAATTTTCACACAAGCTATCTCGTATTGGATGAGATCTCGAACGAGATAGGTGTAACACACTTGATTTGAACAATTATGCCTAAAATTGATGGTATAACGAATTGAAAATTATAATTTCCAAAGCAAAAGTAAAAATTGTAACACACTTGATTTGCATAGAAAAAAGAATTGAAATTGATATTTTGGAGAAGAGTCATAGCTTGATTAGCTCAATTAATTTGGTCATGATTGATAATATCCTCTTATTTGAACATTAAAAGAAACAAAGTATTTTGTTGTGGCTCATTTAGACTAAAAAATTTGATAATGATATTTGTACTTTATTCAAGTAGAACACTGATTTTTGATATCTCGGAGGTTCAAACGTAAGATCTATAGGACCTCGGCCTACAGTATCATATCGCACCACTTGAGCTATTGATCCTTGACGTGACTCATTTAGATAAAGGTAAAAATTATGTTCAGGTGGTTGGTAATTGGATTGAGTAGTTTCTTTTGAACTTGTATGAAAATGAAAAAAATGTTATGAAAAAGAAAGAAAAAAATTCCAATGAGATCTCAAATCGAGATTTTGATCCATATTTCAGTTGAGATTTGAATATTTCGGATAAGATGAGTGTCAAACGAGATATGAATGAGATTTGATGTCTAACCGAGATGACCAAGATTATAAACAAATAATTAGTCGATGAAAAGAATACAAATTTTGTTATTATCATTGTTATATAGAGTGAACCCAATACAAACCTTTGTCCAGAACCGCAAACTTGGTTAAACATGTGCATTTGACTTCAACATATATGATATGTTGTGGAACTGCTGGCATAGAACATGCATACAACACGTTGGATATATTAGGATAAGAAAAGACTCATAAAATTTGGCGTAAAATCATCGAGGGTGAACACGGAGCACGGTGCTGAAGCAGTTGGTGTAGCTCTTGAAGTGGAATTTTTTAATACTGCGCTTAATCATGAATTGTTTATTCATTTACCCGTTTATTATTCAGTGCCGTTAGGGAAAAAATAATGTGCACATTTTGTTTGGAATCCAGAAATATTTCTTTTAAATTAGGTTTCAGGTCTGTTTCTATTAAGCTCTTATTTTGTGTTCAAACTAAGATGAATCTCTTGCATATGCAAGATTATCTTTTGTTATACAATGATGCCTGCATGTTGAGTAAGTGCATACAAGGTGTTTGTGCCCGTCATATGTTCATATCTCTATTGAAATGCAAGAAAAACCAACGATTCCACACACATATACCTCAATTAATGTTCCCATGTCATTGCTGCTTCCATGATAGTAGTGATAAAATTCGTAAGGCAAATCTTTGATAGAATCAGAACCACTAGCAAAAGTTTGTCCTTCAGGTTTTTGCATAGAATCGGGCTCCTTTTCTACGTTCGTGTCTGCGCTTTTGTCTGCATTTTTTATATCCAATGAATCATCTCCTTTGTCGGAACAAATATCATTTGTTGTACTAGAAACTTTTGCTGTAGCAATGGCATCCTTAGCAGCATCAATGTCTATAGCAACTGCAGCCTGTCGTTCCTCTTCCTCAACAGATGCCCGTATTCGCTCAAGAAACGTATCATCCTCTTCAGGTAAAAAGTGCCCTGTGAATATACAGCAACTTTAGAGAAATTATAACAACTGATAAATATTGCACTTAAGTGGCCTCTGACAATTAAACGGTTCATTGATGATACTTTCTCCAAGCACAAGTTATATTGTACAATGCGCGTGTGTGTGTGCGTGCGCATTTTTGTGTGTGGGGACTCTACAGTTATATTGTACATTGTAGCGTAAGTTGTCCAACTTTTGTCCAGTTACTCTAATGTTTAGGCATGTTACTAGAGAAGAGACCAAAGCTTCTATAACTTCCTACAATATTGCATTTATTTCTTATTATAGCTGGCTGTGGAACTATAATTTTATAGTATCATATGGGAGTTATTCCTTGATAGAGTATACTTCAGTTTAGACATTGGAGAGGTTCAGCAGTACAATATACCACAGCTAAACGTAGATAAATTCCAGCAAGTAATATTTGAGCTCTCGGTATTTTCCATGTGAATGTGGGAATTGTCAAGGTTGAAACGAGTGGAACTATAACATTACTGTTCATATATTATGAAGCAATTGAGGTCCACAGTGTATATAGCATGCAATATAGTAACAACCTAAACAGATTTTCCCAACCAAATGATTAGCAGTAGCTAAAGAAATGAAATGTTGGTCGACAGCAATGGAATGACAGCAATGGAATTATTTTCATTGTAGCAAGAAATAAGGTGTTTGGCTTTTCATTCAACAACGGAAAATGCTAAATCTGATATGGCCAATATCTTACACAATGTATAGTTCAACCTTAGCAAAAAAAATTCACTAAGATGTACTGGATACTAGCTATTCAACTATAGCAAAAAAAGGAAGTAAAAAATACATGCCTTGTTTCTTCAGTTTCTGGATTCTAATCGAACGAAGCTCTTGCAATTTCTCGACAACCAACACAAGCTCAAGCTGTAATTATAGAAGACAATTAAGAAATATAGAAAGTTCTCAAACCAATTATTTAACTTAGAGTGTTTATGTGTATATGCTCAGAAGAGAGTATTATCTGTGTTATTTTAGCTATAAGCGCATGCACACAAAAAGAAATCATACAAAAAATTCGGATGAGTAGAACTGTAGAAGTGTAATAAAAGGAATCGTGCATGCATGAGATTAAAAATAAAACCAAAGAAAGCAACATGTGAATGAAACAATCGCCAAGTATGCATGTAACTGAAATCAGCTTGACAAGCTTTACTAAAAATTCCGTACTAACAGTTTTCCCACTTACATCCTTGGAGAAAATATACAAATAGTCGTCGCTTGGAAAAAATTGGCAGGTTTGAGCACAAAAAATATACTTTTAACAAAAATCCACGTTTTGAAGTAAAACACTGAATCATTCCAAACATTTCACATTGTAGTAAAAACCCCAACAAAGCAAATATTCAGGAAAGACATAAAACTAAATTTATTCCATTGCTATCAATTAGTTCCTAGGCGCGTTGCTAAAGTCAAATTATAGTCACATAAATGATAATGTAAGTGGGATGCAAGATCAGCTGGGTATTGCTCATACACTCAAACACATATCACATGTTTTTTTAGACCCCCCACCCTCCCCCCTTGTTTTTTTTTCCTCTTTTCCTTTTTGGTCGTTCCTTGTAACTAACCGAATAACTGAACAGTTAGCAGCAAATGCATATTGCACAATCACAATAGTCAAATACAAGATGGAGAATGTGATATCAGATGTGTATTGTTAATACACTCAAGCACAAGCACATGTTTATTTAGCTGCTCCTCGTAATTAACTGAATAACTGTACACTTAGCCCTTAGCAGAAGATGCATATCGCACAATTACAATAGTCAAATAGAAGACGGTAATGCTTGTATTTGTCAAAAAAGGAACCAGCGTCAAAACAAACATATTGCATAGAATTAAGCTGCTAACCTCTGATTCTAGCTTTTTCCTCTCTTCAATAGCTTTGAGCTTTGCAATCTTCTTCATGCTTTCAACCTAAGTTCAAGAAGCTTCGGTTAATCTTATGTAACAGTATAAATAAAAATATTGAATTGCAGATATTAAATTTAACATGAACCAATATCCTATTACCCTGCTTTATTTTTGGAAGAACTCTGGCTCAAACAATAAAATAAAATCAACTGGACAACTAGTACTATGCATGTGTGTTGTGTATGAGGTTAAAAATTTTGTTTATTCGTTTGCACGTAGAAAGCGGGCTCTTTGGAAATATTTATAGTAACAAATTTCCACTCTGACTTAACCATGAACAGATATTGCACAGCTAAAATTAAATTTTTGAACAAAATAATTGACATATATCTTTCAGTATTTCTCATGTTTGTTATTAAGAATATAATCTGATTTATAATGATTGAAAAGTTAAAAGTACAAATATCCTCCATTAGATTATCAGTGGACCGCCTGATTTGTATAAGGGTAGTTATAAGAGTTTAGCAAAATAAACTTTACAACTTACTAACCCATCACACATGCATCATCAGTAGACAAAAATGACCCCATTACCATGGTTCAACTAATAAACTTCACACATAATTGAGGTTGTTATAATCTGATTATAGAGGCAATGGGACATCAAGCATTTTATGGTGTAATTTGAAGTATATCAAAAATGGTTGGTTGGTAATACTATGTGTTAAAAAGGAATGAGTAACATATTATACAAGAGAAAAGGTCAATCTCTAATACTCCTTAATAGCATTTTAGAATCGTATGCATTCCTGCTCAGCTGATAATATTGGAGATGCAAACACAATACACCATGGCAATTTTAATGTTAACCCAATCTTATTTGGATGAAATTCATTTTTTTAAAATATTCCTTTATTATACTTCTATCGAATAACAAAATTGTAGGACCTAATGACTGTACGTAAACTTTTTCCAGACAGGTTTGGTTTCGTTAAATCACACTCGCTTCATTTTACATACTGCTCAACTATCACATCTCCATTTGATGAAATATTCCATCTAAAATCTGAGTATTGCGATATTTGAACAAATTATGTTGCAAATCTTCCTGACAGTTGTTGTTTGTGCATGTAATGTCGTTCAATGGTTTTCACTACAAGTGCATGTAAGCTGTAAGTAAGATCATCCCCCCAGTATTACACACATACATACACACACTCCCTAAAAGATAGTAAGTATGATTGCGATGTTGTAAACTGTAACAGAAAATTAATTAACAAACCTTACGCTTAGCAATATCCTTGGCAATCTCTCTAGCTCTCCACTCATCAGCATCTTTATCAGCTTTATCATAACCCTCACGCTCCTATAGGAAAAACAGAGTAGGCTTAACCCATCAATAAACAGCTTTCATATAACCATAACGTTTCTGTAAGTTACAGTAAAGCAAGATAATGAAATAGCAACCTTACGCAGTAGCTCAGCTACATGTTTCCTTTTCTTCTTCTTCCATTTCTTGTTTCTTTTGGCCTTTTGCAACTTTTGAGATAGTTTAACTGCCATTGATCTATGCTCCCATGAACTTGCTTCGTTTGTTGCAGCTGTCAAAGGACTAAGTTGATTCTTAAGAGCTGAAATTAAGGAACGCCCAGCCTCTAATGAAAGGGCTTGTTGATCGTCTAAACTATATCTCCTCTCTTTAAGCATCTCACAAGTTTGTAAAGATACATCACTTTCGGAACTCGTTTCAGACAGCTGATTTGATGCATCATTATTTTGTTTGGATTGCCTGATTTCATTAATTACTCTGAGTTCTGTATACCTAGCAGAGGGGAAAAAAGAAACCAAACAAACTGAAGTTAGAATGTAATATGAGATAAAACAGGGCAATATTGCAAAAAATCCATGTAATGTTTGGTCCAATAAAAGAATTCCACTATTGTTTCTTCCACTTTATTTAAGGAGGGGAAGGCATATTAAAGTGAATATCTCAAACAGATGGTAGGAAAATTTAATTAGAAGAATGTAAGAACTTCATGGTATGAAACAATTTCTTCCACTGGGCCAACAGTTAATATGATCTACAGCAATTTGGCCACAAAACACAAAAATACGAACATACAGTGCCTTAGCAAGATCGATAGTGTTTTGCAAATTTCTTATATGTTGCTGAACATTTTCTGCTTCCCAGAATGACCCCATATTTGGAAACTCAGGAGGTACTCCATAGTACATTGGTGTCGGTATCATAGTACAGATTCAGGTCAGAGTCACTGCATATGAAAAATCAATGCTAACTTGGTTAACAGACGTAATCAAAATATTAAAAAAATTCATAAAATTTAAGTAATGTTACATTCATCTAGTATGACATATCAGATATGTATTTACAAAGTCATTAAAGCATTTATGTAAGATATAGTTTATCTTGTGTACCGAAAGGACAAACTAGCATACTAAATGGAAAATGCTAGATTCAAAATTTGATGCCCGACAATGATTCTGAACCTCCTTATTAATACGAGCGTAACGGCACGCGCTTCGCGCGTGATGAAGAAGGCTGAATTATTTTTCTACAAATTGTATTTATTTAATATATGTTCAAAAGAAAATGATTTCCACGTATATTTAGTCATATTTTGTGTTGAATCATACGTGGTTAATTTGAATCTAAGTTGCAATATCTAATTTCTAGTGAGTTTAAATTTTTATTTATATTATTAATTAATAAAAAATAAATTTGTAAAGTAGTTTATTTGTTAGATCCTATTTTTAAGTGATGCTAAATTTTAATAATTTCTGTAGAGAGACATTTTTGGTATTTCATGCTAATACTAAAAGAATGTGACAGCAAATATATTACAACTATTAATGAAGAATAAAATACAAAGGGCAATTTTGGAAGTTTGCAGTCGGACCAAATGTTTGCGCTTCTAAGCCAACTTTTAATAAAGATATCGGAGTGGTATGCATTATGACAATTCATAGCTTTACGAATGTATCAACAAATGTTACATTTTAGGTAAAACATCACTATTTCAGAATTTATGAAACTAAAAATTGATCACTGCATCAACATACAATTTTGTCTCGAGATTTCTTAATACTTCTGATTAAAATGATCAAACGTGCACAGTTTTATCTAGGACAGCTAGCTAATTGCATATGGATGCTATATCAACAATATGCAGTAATACTTTAACATCGAAACATACTTTCGATATGCCTTGTTGTCTATAACCAAACTTTTGGGAATTAATCTCTCTTTACATTTCTTTACCATGGAATTGCCTTTTTTTACTGTTTTTTATTATCCTGTATTTACTTTCTAATAAGTATTTATATCAAGATGCGAGCTAAACATAAATCAAACTGGTTTAGCTAGTTTATTCGTAATGGAAGGCAATTAAATTTGCATTCGCATTGGGCATCTCAATCTTCTGGACCGGTCCTGAACAAGTGGACCGACTTAAAAATGGATTGTCCGAGCCATAATTGAATGAACATAGAGTCAAATATGATAACTGTTATGTTTTTCTTTTGAAATTGAGCATGATGTTAAAATAAAGTAACAACTAACTAAAAATCATGTAGGCGACAATAATTAATTCACTGAACATAGGGTCAAATATTAACTTTTCATACAAAATAAAGTTTGCAATTTTTCAATGATTAGTTCAAACAAACTTTCTTCTTGCATTTTCTAAAACAAATTCTTCCAATAAATTGCCATAATTAAGCTTCTTTAGAAAGGGGAAAAAACACTTTCAGTTCAGATCATTGAAGGAAAAACAAAAACACCTTCATTTCAAATCATTGCAAATCCATTCAATCGTTCTTGCGGCATGGCTATTTGAAAAAAAACAAAATCTGTTGATTTTAGTTTAGAAAATCTTCTGCCAAGCAACCGCAACAAGTATATTTAGTATTTTGATTTTCGAAAACCTCGCTCGGTTTTTATTCTTTTTTTTTTGGTATAGTATTTAATAACATTTTCTAAATGAATTAGTTACGTGTAACTGTTTTATTGGCAAAATCGTTGCTTCGTGTAATTTTAAGTATATTAATTTTCACTTTTATAAAGTGAAAAATAGATCGATGCCAACCCAAACTTTAATGAACACCCAAATATAAGACAAAATTGATCTTTACTTCAACTTTTAATTCCCAGAAAATTAATCTTAACAGAAATTACTCTCCTATATTTTCAATATTTAGATGGAAACAAATATATCGTTCAAAAAAGATAAATCTTATATTGTTCAGGAACAATTTATATTTATATTTGATATATAAATTGATTTTGACCATACAATGATACAAAACGGTAATGTATTTTGAACATAAACCAGTGAAATCACATAACAGCATTATGATTCCTAAAAAACGAACTGGAAATTTCACCTTCAGAATCATGATTCAGCTACAGCTTACAGCAGTCGGGTAACGAGGAAATCGTATATTCGGAAGAAAGGGGTGGCGGCAGCAGACTGAGGAGTGAAGAGATATGTGGACCGGCAGCCAACTGAGGAACTTGGATGAACTGAGGAGCCACAGAGAACTGAGGAGCCACGGTGATGAGCGGGAAGGTGCAAAACCCTACTTTTCTATTTGAAGGGAAGCCTGGGTGCGCTAAAGAACAAACGCTGGAAGAGAGGAAAGTATTTTTGCACTCAGAATCCTTCAAAATATATTTGTGCAAGCATCTCCACCTGTTTTGGTTGGAATGTTAGCAAGTATTGGTAATGTCAAGGTGTGGTTAATATTTAGAGGATGTCATGATGTGAACATCAATGATTTCATTTTGAGTTTTTTTTTTGTTTTATGTTTTCAACATGCATTACAAAATACTAGTATTACCGCACAACAGTGGGAAAACCGACCGTGTGCTTATCTAATTTGGAAAAATTTTATTTTTGAAAACTCACTAATTTTAATTATGCTTATCATGACAATATTTTCGACAAAAAATATGTTTATGCTACATGAAACAAGAATTATAAATAACAATACAACCGTCTGACCGTGGAGGAATCAATCGGTAAGTTGTATAACTTTAAAAAACATCTATTGCAATTTTTTAATTATATCAGACAAAACATTAATTTTAGAAGGGATCCACAACTTTAATCTTGCACACTTTTTGGAAAATAATAATATTTGTACAGTTTATTTTGACTTGTTATAGCTATTTTTAGTTTTACTTAAGAGTAGGCAATAAAACTGAATATGCATATTGGTTGAATTAAATATATACAGTGGTGTTACCTTCGTAAACATCCAAAATTTATATTAAACTTATTTTTATAGAAAATAACTTTTTTTTAACAAAGAACGTGCATAAAACCATAAGCCTTGTCCTTGCGTAACTAAGCATAAGATGATATTTTGTTATCAAATTATCACTTATACACGTAGGTTGATTCGAAACTCTGGATTAATTGTTAAATTAAAACTGATCATGAATTAATTCATAGTAATTTAGAGTTGAAAAAGGTATTAAAAAATGTAAATTAATCCAGTAAAACAGAACAATAACAAAAAATAAAGCACCAAAGGATACGTTGAAACTTACAAAAAAAACATTTCCACTCAATTAACCCTTGGAGTACGTTCTCTTTTCCATCGTGTGCAATGTATTACTCGATATATAATGTATCTAGACCTGCCAAACGAATTGAGTTGGGTTGGGTCAATATGGGTTGGGCCAAGTTTGACCCAACCCATTTATGACCCATTCTTTTTAATCCATTTATAACCCAACTCATTTAATAAATGGATTGCCATTTAATCCAATTAAAGATTTAAATTTGATTTGACTAATAAAAACAAATATATATGAAATAATTCTAATTTTAATTTTTACGTTTTGAATTTTGATAAATATCAAAATTTAAAATTATAATTCTAATTTCCATCAAAATTTAAATATGAAGATGCGGTCTGTTATTTACCAAGTGCAACTGTTGGTTGCCATGGAAAATTACAGTATGCATTTACAAGATAAAGTATTCGAGTGTTCCATATTGTCCGTAGTCTAGAGGGGAGTTCATCAGTCGAAGTCTCGCATGATTCCGAGCTAGTACGAGGAAGTTATTGAAGTCTGAACAAAAAAAAATAACGGCTTCTGCCTTGGCAGAGTTCAAATATGAGGATGTAGTAACCTGTTATTTTCTAAGTACAACCGTTAGTCACCACGGAGAACTACAGTGTGCGTTCAAAAGATGAAGTATTCGAACGTTTCATATTGTCCGTAATTTAGGTGGGAGTTCAAATATGGGGATGTAGTAGCATGTTATTTTCTAAGTACAACTGTTAGTCACCATGAAGAACTACAGTGTGCGTTCAGAAGATGAAGTATCCGAGTGTTTCATATTGTCCGTAATTTAGGTAGGAGTTCATCGATCGAAGTCTCGCATGATTTCGAACTAGTATGCGGAATTTATTGCAATCTGAATAAAAAAATAGCGGCTTCTGCCTAGGCGAAGTTCAAATATGGAGATGTAGTAGCCTGTTATTTTCTAAGTACAACTGTTAGTCACTATGGAGAACTATAGTGTGCATTCAGAAGATGAAGTATTCGAGCATTTCATATTGTCCGTAATTTAGGTAGAAGTTCATCGATCGAAGTCTCGCATGATTCCGAGCTAGTATGAGGAATTTATTGCAGTCTGAATAAAAAAATAGCAGCTTCTGCCTAGGTGGAGTTCAAATATGGAGATGTAGTAGCATGTTATTTTCTAAGTACAACTGTTAGTCATCATGGAGAACTACAATGTGCATTCACAAGATGAAGTAGCCGAATGTTTCATATTGTTCGTAATTTAGGTGGAAGTTCATCGGTCGAAGTCTCGTCTGATTCCGAGTTAGTACGAAGAAGCTACGACAGTCCAAACAAAAAAATAGCATCTTCTGCCTATGCGGAGTTCAAATATGAGAACTATAATGTGCGTTCATAAGATGAAGTATCCAAGTGTTCCACATTGTTAGTAATTTAGGTGGGAGTTCATCGGTCGAAGTTTCGCTGATTTCGAGCTAGTATGAAGAAGTTACTATAGTCTGAACAAAAAATAGCGGCTTCTGCCTAGGCGGAGTTCAAATATAGGAATGTAGTCTGTTATTTTCTAAGTACAAATTTAAGTTTTTAATAAATGGATAAATGGGTTGCTCATTTATACCTCTTTTAAAAATGGGTCAACCTAACCCATACCATGTAATAAAATTCATATAGAGTAAATGGGCTGGGTTAATGGATTGGGTCATATTTTGACAGGTCTAAATGTACCTTGTCCCGTAACAAATAGACTAGCTCTCTAAAAATAGAAGACGGGTTTATAAACCAAATAATGCATTGAAAAACACACATATTTGACAATCTTTTATTGTATGTAGCTTAACTAGTTACATAATAGATGATTCATTTGGTTATATCTTGGTCATCGGGAATCATTGAAAACTACACATTCTTTGTCCAATCATTGGAAACTATGAGGAAAACTCAATGTCATCAGTTAACATCTTCAAATTTTCATTGACAAGAAATTTATAACCGATGCAACGATTAAAGACAAATTGTATGATACAGGTAAAACAAATAGCATAGAGTTTCTGATATTACGTTATGGACTAAAAATAAAGTCAATCAAATGTAGCATTATAGACCGAAAATAAAGTCAATAATTTACCTTTAAGCATCGTGTCTTTTCAATCGCAAAACGAGGAAATTAAATGATGAAATAAAACTAATGCTACTTGAAAGTAAATGAAATGGGGTTTTGCTTATTTATGCATGAATAATACGTAACAATGTTTTACGAAAACAATATAACTCTTCTGATGTATCTGTAAGAAGGAATATTTAGGAATCAAATGAAATCTATGATTGCATATATCCCCTACAATATAAAACATACAAAATTTTCAATTAAATTCATAGTTTGCATGTGTATGTATGATTCTGTTTATTATTCCTTATTTTTGTGTTTGTATGTATTTGGTGTGCATGTGCACATGGACATTGATCTATATGGACAAAGCACCAACTAGTCAAATAAGATTCACAATTGTAGGATCCAACAAATAGTACACTATTATGCAGACTTAAGTAACAAATAGAATTTTTGAATAAGACTCTTTGTAGTACGAATAAAACACAAGTTATTATAAGTAATAACATTTATTTGAAGTAGCCATGACTGGCAAAATCACATTGGTTTACTTTATCCGTAAGCAAAGCCACGCGCTTGAAATGCAAAACTTAGTACTTAAAGAATTTATTTTCGCTTAGTAAGAGTGGAGAAAGAACACATGAATTTTAAGTTGGTAGAGAGTAGTTTATCCCATGTATCCTTTTTTTTCCTTTCCCTTTTTGTACATATATTTCTCCATACAGTGATGAGCGGGGCAAAAGCAAATTTATTTTACTTCAAATTTTATGATGAATACATTTAAGTTTCAAGGTCCTACTGAGATTGATGCATTGCTCCTTGATAGAGATATTCAATAAAACTGTAAATGTATTGGATTTGTGTCGATACGCTTCGTATTAGAGTTAAAATTTCACGAGCAGATAATGTTGTTTTTGCACAAGTAAACCCATTTAGCAGTGGAGAATAAATATATGGATTATAATAAATGGGGACTACAATATATCTTTTACATACATACTACATGAAAAGCGATCAAAGATATAGTTGATTAACACTTGATGACCAACCATGGCAAATAAATGCATAGAGTGCACCAACCTGCATTGAATTATTATGAATCGTAAAGGCTCAAAACAAGAACTGCAGATGAAGATAACGATTAATCAATGGAAAACTATAGTAATTATTCTTTTTGTATGCCCTTGTCCAAACTGGAGAATACAATTAAACTATACATATAATGCAATTTTATGTTGCTCAACAATGCAAAGATACATGCCCTGGTCACAATATTGTAAATAATATACATTAATTGCGTTCATATTTTGAGCTAGTTGATTATTTCAGATGATGCCATTTTGGAATGGACACGTGTTCTTGGAAAATACTATTGTGATATTATTATACTAGCAGCCCATGTAAGCATGTTCAAAGTGGTTTAATGCCTGAAGTCAGGTATGCAGAGACAGCTTGGATGTTCATTTTCAGTTCATTTACAGATTCTTCAGTAAAACCAAAATTTACGAAACACTTACAGATACAAAATCAAAACTTTACCACTAGAATAAAATAGAAAAAACAAAACTCAATGACTCAATAGGAAGTTCAGTACATCCTATACACAAAACATTACTCCACATTGAAAATTGAACCAATAAAAAAACTAGTTAAAACAGACCAAACTAACAAAAGGCTTAAACCAAATATTAAAGGGAGCAAATATTAAAAGTATGAACCATAATTTACTCACATTAAAGGAATAAAACTTATATCAAATAATGCAAAATAATTTTAACGCATTCAAGCAAATTCACAAGGGCCATGGGTATTTGAGCATCTGTAAGAAAAGTTATAGGCCAAAGCTAGAAGAAAATAATTATACATAATAATATACCTGCCACCATATGTCTATTCCATCTACCCGTTTAGTTTCCTCTCATCAAAGCAGATGAGTTTTCATAAGTCAAACACAAACCTAGATAAATATAGTTTTCAAATGCATTATGTGTTATTGAGTGAACATTTCGTAAATCAGAAAAAGTGAATTATGATTGAAGCACGTAAGATTACTATCAGAAAAAACAATAGCTCAAAATTAACAAAATCAAATCAAATTAATCATAAAAAATTGTTCACCTTTTTAAAAAATACCAACCTGGATGAAGCAGCTGTGGCAATGGCAATAGAGAGGTAATCGGGAGTGCTTGTGAAAGATTGTGTTTTTACTGATGGGTGCAGACGGTGGTGGAGAAATTGGATAGGGTTTTGCGATTTGAGATGATGCAAAATTAATCGAATCTAGATCCAAGGATTTTGCTATGCCGGTGACTCGATTTGAAATGATGCAAAACTGATTAAGTCTAGATCCATAAAAATTTCAGGAATCTGCTGCAAAAGGAGCAAATATAGGACTACTGAATGAAAGAGAGCATGGAGAGAAACACTGGAGTGCGGGTTCCATGTTTTTTTTGCTTCAGATTAATTTGATAAGGCTTCTCAAATCTCCCTGACGGTCGGTTTGACGAGTAGAGCGGAGCAAAAGATGTGTACTAGACCTCTAGTTAAGATATTAAGTCGATAAGAATAGTTTGGGTCGATGCCTTGACTCATCCTCTTAGATTCTAATTGTGGGCGCATTCAATGCATTTGATGTGGAGTAGAAAGAAGAGGCTTTCCCATGGGATAGGAGAGTAGGCGCCTCTTCACTCACCTTCAGCCGATATTTTAAGGCATTACGATGTTGGAGGGACAGCAAAGAGTATGTACTCCCTCCGGTTCACAATATAAGAAGTTCTAGAGGTTTACACAGGAATTAAGGAAAAAATCAAATGACACTTTAGTCCATTATGAAATTAAGTCTCTCCTGCACAGGAATTACTTTTCATGCATGGCCAATTATTACTCCTATTTTCTACAAACCACTTCATACTTATTCATGCAGCAACCCAAAATTCAAACAACTCCATCAAAACTCATGAAAAAATCATCAATTTTTTTGTGTTTGAAATTTCAAATTTTAGAATGGAGCCAAAGCTAAAATTATGTAGCTTCATTTACCTTTATAAGAAGAAAAAATCAAATACTAGAAATCCTACAGTAAAACATATTCATAGCTTCAAGTAGTATGCATCAACATATTGATCTTAATTTTCCACCTGCGGTGGATGACGGAGAATTTCCATTGGAACAAACATCAAGCTCCTTTGAGCGCTGAAGGTAACATAAATAGTGAACCTGAATTTTTCTCTAGTAGATACAACTCAAACATTTCTGAAGAAGAAACCAATTTCAATATGAAGGATCATGTTCTAGTGATAATCAGATCATCTTGTACCGAAAAATTAGTAATCGATTTAAATATGGATCCTAATCAAGAGTTTGAGACTCCATTTGTAACGACCCCGGATTTTATATAAATTCAAATTGATAATTAAATGAATTTTTGAATTAAAATTGTGAAATGTATCGATGAAGTGATGCGAGTTTCCCCGAATTAAAATAAATTTTGTATAAGTCATTTAAATTTAAAAATATTGTATATATGTATATATGTGAATATATATGTATACGGGCATATATGAGTAAAAATTGAATATATATGTATATATTTGATTTGAATTTAAAACTTAAATAAATGGGTTAGAAATAAATGGTTTAATAATAAATGATAATAATAAATATTAGAATTGATGGTTAATAATGGTTTGAATTTATAAAATAAATATAAGACAATAAATATGAAGTAAAATAATAAAATATTTAAGTTAGAAATATAAATAAAATTTATACAATATAAAATTATAAAATTGTATAGCAAAACACATTTGATAAATGCCAACAACACATTAATGTGTTCATATGACAAAGTAATAAGACAAGACAAAAGAAATATACATAGCTATGTATATACACTTGCAAAAGAAGCCAAGTATAAACAAATGAAGACATCAAAAAAAATATTCAAGTTTGAACAAAAGGAAATAGAATGTCTTTGAACCTGTACAAGTAGACAGTAAAGTATTTTCATGTATAAGCAAAAAAGATGTGTATAAAACAAAGCAAGTAAACATATAAAAGATATAAAGTACCTTGGCATTAAATGCTGGCAACATTTTTGTCAACTCGAAAATGTCTTCAACCCCAAAGCAAAGAAAAACCACTGATTATTGTACAACAAAGTATTATATCACTTGTACAAAATATTACCCTGTAACTTCATATACATCTATCAATTCTTCTCACCTCAGTTTCGATCATTTTAAAATTGAGAAAATCTGAGAAGAGCTTCAGTTCAAAACTTAAACAAAATTCAACTAAAACAAACAACTCAAGTCAAATGCAAACCGGAGATCAAAATGAAGACTTTAGCTTGCAAATTTCCTCAAGTCTGTTTCAAACAAACTACAACATATAATTTCAAACCTGGAAATCAGAGCTAGATTAAACAACAAGTAACAGATGCAAGATCAACCATCAAATGCAGATGTAAATCAAAGATAGATTCCAGTTTCAGTTAAAAGCATTCTCAGTTTTCAAATGCAAAGCCTGTTCTCTGCTATTCAAAACATCCAGGTGAGCAAACTACCTTTCAAATATTGAAATCTGTTTATATTTTTGATGTTGTGAGTAACATCACTAATTTAAAATATTAAGTATATGGTTTCATGCTCATCTCTGAAATCAAGTATGTTTGTGAGCATATTTTAAGTCTTTGTGCTTATATATATATACACTGGTGTGTGCAATGGTTGATCTGAATTCTTTCCCTCTGATTTTAGTTCCCAGGCTTAATTACTAATCAGACTTTACTTGCTCTTAATCCAATTAGTACTTAAGTTTCGAACAAAATATGTTTGTGTATCATAGTTTTAAGTTTAAAAGTTGGTTTAAGTTAAACGAATTTGTTTTGGCTTCTGGAAATAAGAAAACAACAGTGGGAAAAACTTAAATAAGTTAAAATTTAATTTTTACGATTCATAGATTCAGGTGTATGAATCAAAAGCTAAAGCTTAAACTTGATTTTTAAAACAAAAATGGAAATTTTTAATTGAGAAATAAAGGAGCAGTTTACAGATGAACAAAAACCATTTTTTATAAAATTCTGTTGATTTAATAAATTGTTGATGCTGAAATTTGTTATGGAGCTAGATTATTGATTCGTGGATATAGGGAAAATGTTGGAAAAATTTTCTAATGCAAAATTTTGTAACTCGAATCGAATTTAGGGTTTAAGTTATGGTTTTGACGAGGTTGAGGAATTTGATTCGTTCGACATCCACGATCGATCAAGCACTATGGAATTTCGGGAGATGGAAGCTTGGTCAAAGACGAGTTCGTGGCCGAAGTTTCACGAATTCCGGTGGCCGAGGTTGGGTGAACGGCGCATTGACAGGTTTTGAAGTGGGGGTTGCTTCTTGTTCCAGGTTTTGATTGAGAAGGCTCGATTTAGCTTCCGTGTGGGAATCGAAGTGGCGAGGGCCGGAGTTTGATGTGGGGTTGGTGGCCGATGTGGGAAGGTCATCAGGAGTGACCGGAGATGGTCGGCGACGTTGTGCACGTACACCGTGCTCGAGATTTTGGTAAACTGGGAACCTGGGTAGTTTGGGATGAAGCAGGGTTTGTGACTCGAGTTTTTACTTGAGTGATTTCGTGATTTACCCGAAGTAGATCAGGTCTGGACTCGAAGCAAATTTGGGTTTTCTCGAGTATAGTTTTGGTTACAGGTTTTTGATAAAACCTGTCGCTGTTTTGTTTTTTTTTGATAAATTTGAATTTTAAACAAAATCAAATGAATTTAAAGGTTGTGATAATAGATTTAAACAAGTTTAAATCCAGTTTCAAGTTAGTTTCAAATAAACTTTGAATTTAAAAGTTTTAAGAGGAAATTTGATTTTAAATCAAACAAATGATTAAACTTGATTTTTGATAAGTTCTTTTATAAAAGGTTTTTAAATGGAAGTTAAATGATTAGATAACTTGAATTTGCAAGTTAAATAGCGATGTATTTTAAAGGCTTAATTTTTAAATAAAATTAAGTAAATTGGTTTAAAGGCTTTCCTTATATAAGTTTCCTATGTAAATAATAAATGTTTTTTTTCATTTATTTTAAGGTTTATAAAAGGATACTTTAAATTGGTTAATGTTTTAAATATATAATCATTTTGAACCTTAAATTCATGATGAAATGTGGATCTAAATTTAGAAGTGTAAGGTTTAAATACACTTAAATATTAATGAAGTCATTAATAAAGAAATGGATTACCTTAAAAAAATGATTAAGGTAATTGAGTGATTTAATTAATAAGATAATTAAGGAATAAATTATTTTTATAAATTAATGATTTAGATTAATTTATAATTAAAGATTAATTAAAGTGATTAAGAAATGTTATTAGTTAATGAAGATAATTAACTAAAGATTATTAAGTATTAATTAAGGTGATTAATTTTAATAATAAATTGGATTTATTAATGTAGATAATCAATTTTAAATTGTTTAAATGTGATTACTTAATGAAAGTAATTAAGGATTAATCATTTATTGTAATTAATGTTGGATATTTTGATTAATTGAAGTTAATTAATTATGTAATTGGTATAAAAGGTTGATTTAATTAATATGATTAATTAAGAATAACTTAATTAATTAAAGTGTTTGATAAATTTATTTATATCAAATGATTTGTAATTAATAAATCAGATTGGATAATTTATTCATAAGTAATTAATTTAATTTAAAATGAATTGAATTACTTAGCATTAAATAATTTATTAATCCTGTTTATAAATGATTATTAAATGTTTGACCTTACTTATGAATGATTGTATTGTATGAAATGCCTTGAATTGATTATCCTACTTGATCTGTGATATTTTGTTCTGTGGATTGAGCTGTGTATAATTTATTCATTTAGTTACATTTGTATATTATCTGTGAATATGTGAATAGACGATAAGCGTTATAGTTTATATCGCTTATCAACTATATTTCTATGTTTTGATCTGTGATGATTGAAATGATGTTGCACTAGTGTGCTAAACCCCTGGACCACACTCATACACACACAAATATGGATCTCACGTGGAAATCGGTTAAGTCACAGACGATTTAAATTTAATATTTTTTTAAAATTGAAATTTTAATTTCAATTGATTTTGGAAATGGATTTGGGTTAAATGTTAAAGCTTTTGAAATGGGGTTTTTAAGATGAAAGTTATTTTGAATAACTTGGTAGGTTTTCTAATTTAAATAATTTAAGTTGAATTTGAATTCAAAATTTGGAATTGAATTCTATGTTTGGAAAATACGGTTAAAGATGTTATAAATGTGTTTATATGAAGTTAAACCATTTTAAAAGTATAATTTTGAGAATTTGAATTAACCCAAGGACTTTAACTCGTACAAAAGAATCAGATTTTCTGGAATAAAAACTATTTGTTTTCAAATGATAAAAGCTTTCATATAAGAAATGAAATTCCAATTTAATTTAAAGGAATTTCAAGTTTGAATTGAAAAATGGGTTTCCAAGTTATGAATGAATTCTTTTTGAAAGCTATGAATTGAATCTGTTTATTTTTAACAGATTTAAAATGGTGATTTGTTTAAACCATTCGAAATGAAATTGTTTTGAAAGCTATAAGTTAAATCTTTGATTTAAAGATTTAACGAGTTAATCCAATTGAATTGGAAATTGATTTGGAAAATCTATGAATGTATCTTTGTGAAACTTGGTGAACTTTGTGAATAGAATCTTTTTGTTTAAAAAGATTTGAAATGGTGATTTGTTTAAACCATTTGAAAAGAAAGTTTGGATAATAAATTGTGACTTAATTGGAGTCCCATTATCCATGTGTTTTTGAATATTACGCTCACTATTCGGTTTAGCCGGGAAAGGACCTTTGTGTCATACAACCCATTCTGAATAAGTGATACGTCGTATATGGATAGCATTTGAAGACCGGTGTTGAAGACCGGGTATTTGCGAGAACGATAGGATAACCTATCGATTGTCTCTGCACCGAGTGGCCCCGGTATAGAGATTCCCTAAGTGATGGGAAGTCCGATCGGGATTGTGAATACTCGGATTGCAAGGGCTTCTTTGGAAGTGCCTTCGGTTCTGTTCGAACCCGGAACAGACTTGTATGGTTACATGTCTGACATTACATTTTGAGATATAAAGCTGATTTCTTTCAAATACATTTCTGTTTGATGGCGGAGAATTTATTCTCTTAGCTTAACACCCTTCTCTGAGACGTACGAGCTCAGAGGTTATGTAGTTGAAGGTTATCAGCGATATACTCCTAGTTTGGTAATGTGGCATGCTGAGTGTTGCTGTGTGATGATTTTTTATTGATCATCTATTGATCAAAGCACGGCTTTGTGAAAAAGCGTAGCTTTGTAGACGAGACCTCATCGGACCTCACAAACCGGAAATGGTTGAAACAGGAATGATGCGGCAAGGTTATGAGGGTCGCGCCCTTTAGGGTATGTCATTTCCTTTTGGAAAAGGGTGGTATCATGGTATGGAGCCCAGATACTTACTCATGTGGACACACTTTATTTATTATGTGTGATGTTGGTTACCAAGCGCTCGGATAAAGGTCCCAAAGGACCGGGGAATGGCATATTCGTGAGTTACCTAGTTATAGAGGTAACCCGGCCTTGTGTTGGCAAAGAGCAGGTTGTCTCTCGGAGCATCCTGCTAGAGGCATTCCTACGTGCATAGGAAGTTCCTTAGCCTGACTATTTGTTGGAAATCAAATTTCCAATACGAACCCTGTATGGTTTTAGTTGTAGAACCTGCCATTTACTTATGGCGGCGCCCCACTGTTTAGATGGTAGCTATAGTAGGCATAGTTCGGAATGTCTATGCTGGCTAAGATTAATATTGTATTTTCAAAATGTTTCTGCACTATGCACTAGTAATAATATCAAAAGAGTTTTGTTTACGTAGTAAGCATGTTTGACTATCATAAGAAGAAATCTCCTCAAATTCTACGTTTGCATTGTGTGTGTGGCGGAAGGTCTTATGGTAGTTTCATTTTCCAAAAGCATTGCGGTTTCAATGTTTAAAATTCCTTTGTTGTTTGTTTAAAGATAAACTGTTTTTGTTTGCTCATATCAGTCCCATGACTGACCTGGAGTTTACTGTTCCCTTCCTAAGCTCTGGGTGCCCATCATTTTCCACACGGGCAGTCTAGAGTTGGGGTTTTCAGATATTCAGGTTTAGTAGACTAGTTGGAGCTAGTTTAGTTCTTGGAGTTTATGGACTGACGTTGCTTATCTTGGAGCATCGTGTTGGTGTTTCAAGCTTGATATTGGAGTTGGTGCCCCATACTCTTTTTCAGATCATTTGGAGTTATCGCTTCTGTTTTCCGTTGTATCATCATTTTATCTCTGATATTGTTGTATCATATTGATATCATTGTTGTATATCATTCTGTATATTGTATTCATTGGTGTTATATATGTATCACCTATTTCTTTATTCCACTGTGTTGTTATACTTAATGGTGTTATAAGCTCCGAGGAGCCAGATTCGGCGTTTGAATCTACGGCATTTTGAGTACAAATGAAGTACGGGTGCCGATTTTCAAAGGCCGAGTCCAGGATCTTCACATTTGGTATCAAAGCTAAGGTTGAACTTTAGCTCAGGAGTATAACACATTAAGTAACTCATTAGAGATAGGGTGAAGTATACCCTAGAATGAGTATCTTTAAGATATCTGTCTGTATGCCTCAGTAAATTCTCTTGCTATCCACTGATAGTGAGTATGAGTGCAAGAAGAGGATGAGATAGGGGACAGGGGAATACGACAATAAATGGTCAATACTCTGTAACAATAAGGAAACAGTCTTTTCTCTATCAATCTCTTTTGTTCGTCATCTTTTCTCAATTCTTCGATGATTTCTGGTAGATCCAGGAAGAAAATTCGATATATTAAGATGGGACATAAACTCCGGGTGGACCAAAATTGTTTGTTTGGATAAATTGTTTGCCTTGTTTGCTGTGGTTGATAGGTATACTTTAGTTCTAAACTAAAAATTTTGAAATTGTATCCATATGTCTATCTATTCTTTGGGTCCGGATATGTTCTACGAATGGTTAGTTATCCTTTCGAACTTACCGATGCCCCTGCATACTTCGTAGATCTGGATAACCCGAGTATTTTGTGGAGTGTTAAACAGATTCGTTCTTGTATCTATTATTGATATTCTGATTTGGTAAGCCAAATGCAGAATAGATATTCAGTTTGATTTGATGAAACATTTTTCATCTGTCTTTTTGTCTCCTTGACAATTTCGAGGATGAAATTCTTTTAAGGGGGGAAGTCTGTAACGACCCCGGATTTTATATAAATTAAAATTGATAATTAAATGAATTTTT
Organism: Allium fistulosum; assembly: GCA_030737815.1. Classification (NCBI taxonomy): domain Eukaryota; kingdom Viridiplantae; phylum Streptophyta; class Magnoliopsida; order Asparagales; family Amaryllidaceae; genus Allium; species Allium fistulosum. Next base: position 95,594,225 of record CM060906.1, on the reverse strand, counting down.
GAATTAAAATTGTGAAATGTATCGATGAAGTGATGCGAGTTTCCCCGAATTAAAATAAATTTTGCATAAGTCATTTAAATTTAAAAATATTGTATATATGTATATATGTGAATATATATGTATACGGGCATATATGAGTAAAAATTGAATATATATGTATATATTTGATTTGAATTTAAAACTTAAATAAATGGGTTAGAAATAAATGGTTTAATAATAAATGATGATAATAAATATTAGAATTGATGGTTAATAATGGTTTGAATTTATAAAATAAATATAAGACAATAAATATGAAGTAAAATAATAAAATATTTAAGTTAGAAATATAAATAAAATTTATACAATATAAAATTATAAAATTGTATAGCAAAACACATTTGATAAATGCCAACAACACATTAATCTGTTCATATGACAAAGTAATAAGACAAGATAAAAGAAATATACATAGCTATGTATATACACTTGCAAAAGAAGCCAAGTTTAAACAAATGACGACATCAAAAAAAAATATTCAAGTTTGAACAAAAGGAAATAGAAATTTCTTTGAACCTGTGCAAGTAGACAGTAAAGTATTTTCATGTATAAGCAAAAAATATGTGTATAAAACAAAGCAAGTAAACATATAAAAAATATAAAGTACCTTGGCATTAAATGCTGGCAACATTTTTGTTAACTCGAAAATGTCTTCAGCCCCAAAGCAAAGAAAAACCACTGATTATTTTACAACAAAGTATTATATCACTTGTACAAAATATTACCCTGTAACTTCATATACATCTATCAATTCTTCTCACCTCAGTTTCGATCATTTTAAAATTGAGAAAATCTGAGATGAGCTTCAGTTCAAAACTTAAACAAAATTCAACTAAAACAAACAACTCAAGTCAAATGCAAACCAGAGATAAAAATGAAGACTTTAGCTTGCAAATTTCCTCAAGTCTGTTTCAAACAAACTACAACATAAAATTTCAAACCTGGAAATCAGAGCTAGATTAAACAACAAGTAACAGATGCAAGATCAACCATCAAATACAGATGTAAATCAAAAATAGATTCCAGTTTCAGTTAAAAGCATTCTCAGTTTTCAAATGCAAAGCCTGTTCCCTGCTATTCAAAACATCCAGGTGAGCAAACTACCTTTCAAATATTCAAATCTGTTTATGTTTTTGATGTTGTGAGTAACATCACTAATTTAAAATATTAAGTATATGGTTTCATGCTCATCTCTGAAATCAAGTATGTTTGTGAGCATATTTTAAGTCTTTGTGTTTATATATATATATATATATATATATATATATATACACTGGTGTGTGCAATGGTTGACCTGAATTCTTTCCCTCTGATTTTAGTTCCCAGGCTTAATTACTAATCAAACTTTACTGTTGATTCATGAGTTTTGATTCATGACACAAGCTTCAGAGATCATACGACGAGAATATTATATGGAAGCGACAAAAAGAGAATAAGTGCATACCGTGCACTACAAAGGAGATAATCTTACAATCCAGAGATTAGTATGGATATTTTATTTTATTGAGTCTTAGAATAATGTTAAAATCATTCCTCAAATAGTTACACAAGCACACAAAACTTTTTATATCAAAATGGTGTTCACTGTGCATATAACATCAGGTCGGCCGACCGACCAGGATCCTCGGTCGACCGACCCTGTATCATATGCATAGTGACTTTCTGTTTTGCATACGTTTTTCAACTCAGCTGACCGGCCAGGTTTTCCGGTCGACCGACCAGAGAAAAACGGCTAGTTTTCTGAAGAGACGCGATCTTTTCATGAAGAGTAATGTCCTTTATTTCAAGAGGTATGGACACTACTGTTGACTAAAACTCTTCATGAAAGATTACAACTCTTCTACAACTATATAAACATATTCAATTCACTTCTACAATCACCGATTCTTGTTTATATTTCTGAAATCTAATCTCTTTTCATTTCTGCAAATAAAAACATTCACTCTTATTCAATATCACTAGAATCCTTGAATTTATTCATATACTTCGATTCTACGTGATTATCTTCCTTCTAAATCTTCACACACATACATACTCTTGAGGATTTGATTATAGGAAAGTTGTACTATCAAAAGACAATCAGTGTTATTTAGAACACATTCGTCAACAAACATTTTGTATTAAGTTGAAGTCCTCTTCGGTTGTTGAGGCGGAAAAATTCCTGTTCGGCTGCTCAGGTGTCGTATACCTATTCCTCCGGGTTAAGTGAGGGGTTTAGTTTAAATCCAGAGGGTATTCTGGGAATGGACGTAGAACGGGAAGTTCGAACCAGTATAAAAATTCCTGGTGTGCTTACTTTAATTTGTACTTTACTGTTATTACTAGTTTCCGCATTAACATACCATATTACACGATCCTTAGTACTACACGTACACTTTCATTTGGTATCAGAGCAAGGTCATCTTAGAACCATCACAAAGTTATTTGATATTTACTTTTAGTAATATGGCAACCACACAAATTAATGATGTTAACACTCACACTAATTCTAGTTTCACAGAAGGTCAATCGACTTCACGACCTCCACTTTTCAATGGTATAAATTATAATTATTGGTCAACTAGAATGAGAATCTATATGCAATCAAGCGGGTTTGATATCTGGAATATTATACAAAGAGAATACACAATTCCTACTGGAGAATACTCGACTTGGAGTAACACACAAAAACTAGATGCTACATCAAATGCTAAGGCTATGAATATTTTATTTTGTGCATTAGATAGAAATGAATTCAATAGAGTTAGTATGTGTACTTCCGGCTATGAAATTTGGAGAACTCTTAAAGTTTCACATGAAGGAACGAACAAAGTTAAATTGAGCAAAATTTCTATGCTGAAACATCAATTTGAAAACTTTAAAATGAGGCCAAATGAATCTATAAATGACATGTACTCTAGATTTCAGGATATTTATCATGCTCTATTATCTCTAGAACAAAAGTTTACTGATTTTGATGTTGTTACAAAAATCTTGAATTCTTTAACGGACGAATGGGAACGAAAAGTCCTAGCTATTGAAGAAGCAACTGATTTGTCAACATTAAAACCAGAAGAATTAATAGGTAATTTAATGTCCTATGAAGTAAATTTGCAGGCAAAACGAAATGGAGCACAAGAAAAGAAAAATGTAGCATTCCAAGCAGAAAAAGATGATTCCGACTCAGATAATGAAGATATGGCAATGATCGCTAAAAATTTCAAAAAGTTTTTGAAATTCAACAGAAACAAATTCAAGGGAAACAAAAATAATTCCAACAACAATTCTAATAGCAGCAAACCATCATCTTCAACAATGGAATGTTATGAATGTCACAAGAAAGGACACATGAAGAAAGATTGTCCAGATCGTAAAAAGAATAATTTCAAGAAGGACAAAACCAAACGAAAAGCTTTTTCAGTCACTTGGGACGACACTGACTCATCATCCTCATCAGAGAGTGAAAGTGATAATGAACAAGCAAATGTATGCTTCATGACTTCGTCAGACGATGTAAGTGATTTTACTTTTGAAGATTTAATTGAAATAAATTCTGAATTAGTAAATTTAACAAAACAACTTAAAAACAAAAATAAGTAGTTGCAAAGAAAGTTAGATAGAACAGCTTTAGAAGTAGATATGTTAAAAGATGAGAAGGTAATATTGGAAGAAGAACTTGAAATCTCTCAACAATCGAATTCTAACTTATCTTCTCAAATTACGTCAATTTCTGAGGAACTAGAAATTCAGAAAAATAAAAATGATATTTTACTTTTTGAAAATAATAGTTTAATATCTAAGATTAAGGATTTAGAGTTAGAAAAATCTAGTCTTAAAATAAAATTTGATGATATTTCTAAAAATGTTTCTAATTTCAATAAAGGAAGAGAAAATCTTTCTAGTATATTAGAAAACTCTCAAACTCCTAACAATAAATCTGGACTAGGATTTAAGAAACAAAATAATTTTGGTAAAAGTAAAACTAATAATAAAATTAAGAAAGATATTAGGAAAACAGTTTATTCAAATACTAAAACTATTAAGATATGGATTCCAAAAACAAATAATACATTGATAAGGAATAAACATATCAAAAGTTTTATTGAAACTGTTCATAATAACAAAAATTATGTCTATAAAGGGAATTCTGAACCCGTATGGGTTTGGCTTCCTAAGATCTAACTCTTAGGACCCTAAAAAGATTGGGTACCAACTTTTTATAAATTTTACAGGTACCACATAAGAAGAGAGGAAAATGGATTTTAGATAGCGGTTGCTCAAAACACATGACTGGAAACAAAGAAATGTTATCAAACATTATATACTCAAATGGAGGAGCAGTCACCTTTGGAGATAACTCAAAAGGATATATCATCGGCAAAGGCAATGTTAATAGCAACGGTACATCTAATTTACCTCTCATTACTGATGTTTTATTAGTTAAAAATTTAAAACATAATTTATTAAGTATTAGTCAACTATGCGATAAAGGTTTTAATATAACTTTTTCAGAAAATAAATGTAACATTTTTGATAAAAATCACAACATCATTTTCGAAGGAAATAGAGATAAAAATATTTATATCCTAAATATGAATGTGAATAATGATTCAAATTTGTGTCTAGTAGCTAAAGAAAACGATTCTTGTCTTTGGCACAAAAGATTTTGTCACATAAATTTTAATACCATCAACAAACTTGCTAAAAATAAATTAGTTAAAGGGTTACCCGATATAAAATTCAAAACTAACATATTTTGTGATGCATAAGAAAATTAACAAAATCTTCTTTTAAATCAAAGAAAGTAATATCTACAGAACAACCACTTGAACTTTTACACATGGATCTTTTTGGTCCAACTCAAGTGCAATCTATTAATCACAATAGATATGTTTTTGTTATTGTAGATGATTTCACTAGATATACTTGGATTTTCTTTTTGAAAAATAAAAGTGATACTTTTGATAATTTTAAAGTTTTTGTTAAAAGAATTCAAAATATTAAAACTTTGAAAATTAAAAATATAAGAAGTGATCATGGAGGCGAATTTGAAAATGAAGTTTTTGAACAATTTTGTAACAAAAAAGGTATTAACCATAATTTCTCTTTTCCTAGAACACCACAACAAAATGGAGTTGTAGAAAGGAAAAATAGAACGTTACAAGAATGTGCAAGAACTTTACTAAATGGAACAACTTTATCGAAACAATTTTGGGCAGAAGCTATAGCTACTGCTTGTTACGTACTGAATCGCGTTTCTATTCGACCATTAACTAAAAATACACCATATGAACTTCTAAATGGAAGAAAACCAAATATTTCATATCTAAAAGTTTTTGGTTCCAAATGTTTTATTTTAAATACTAAAGATCAACTAGGCAAATTCGATCCAAAATCCGATGAAGGTATATTTGTTGGATATTCGGAACGAAGCAAGGCCTATCGAATTTATAATAAACGAACTCAAATTATTGAAGAAAGTTTACATGTTTCTTTCAACGAAAATTTTAAAAATATAAATCCGAGTGTTACTATTGATTCTGATGATGAATCTACTCAAAATGAGAATATTAGTACAAATGAAAATCTTGATATTCATGAAACCAATACAAATGTAACTTCTAATTTAATAAAATCTCCACCTAGAATTTTAAAAGATCATCCTGTGCAAAATATAATTGGAGAAGTTAATACGAATGTTAAAACCAGACATCAATTAAATCAAGCTGGTCATGTTGCTTTTCTTTCTAACATAGAACCTAAGAATATAAAAGAAGCTTCAACTGATGACTACTGGATACTTGCCATGCAAGAAGAATTAAATCAATTCGAACGAAACGAAGTTTGGGAACTCGTTCCTAGACCTAGTGATCAATCAGTCATCGGTACTAAATGGGTTTTCAAAAATAAAGCAGATGAACTAGGAAATATAACAAGGAATAAAGCTAGATTAGTTGCACAAGGATATAATCAAGAAGAAGGTATTGATTACGAAGAGACGTTTGCTCCAGTCGCCCGACTTGAAGCAATACGAATATTATTAGCTTATGCGTGTTTTCATAATTTTAAACTATATCAAATGGATGTTAAAAGTGCATTTTTAAATGGATTCATAAAAGATTGATGAAATTCATCACTATCAACATCAACAGATGAACATGCAAAGGGAACTTTATTACGAACAAAAAGTCACGGCAAGACGTTTAAGCTTCCTTGAAAAGATTGCCATGAAATTTTGTTCATCTAAGAAGGATGATATAGCTGAGCCTTCTTACAGAACTCCATCTCCTTCTGACCATGTTCAATCTCCAGTTGCTCCAATATGGTCACCGGTAGAAAACGTTCCATCTCCAAATTCATGGGAACGTCGATGCTAATTCATCATGGCTATATTTTAATATATATATGTTATTTTTTTTTAAATAAGCTGTATAGATAAATATGATGTAATAATATGATTATATTTCTATAATTCTTATTTAAAAAACAACAACATGAAAATGTCTATTGACATGCTTTCGGTCGACCGAAATGCCTGAACCGGTCAACTGAAGCTGTCCCGAGAAGTTTTTAAAAACAGATTTCTTCCAAGTCGGTCGACCGAAATACCTGACTCGGTCAGCCGAACGTATTTCCCGAATGACATTAGAATATTTTTTAACTCGGTCAACCGAATTCCCTGCACCAGTCGACCGAAGCTTTTCCCGAAAGTTTCAGCACTGTTCTGAACCTCAACTCGGTCGACCGACCCAGGTCCTTCAGTCGACCGAACGTGTTATTCTGCTGAAATTGCCTTCATATTTTAACCCAACCCTTCACCTTTTTATCTCACCTCTACACTTTACTCTCCCACAACAGATTTGAACCCTAGCCCCCATTACAACCTTCCTAAATTTCTTCAAATTCTTCAAGAAAAATGGCTCCCAAAAAGAAATCTAAGACTACCGCTGGCCAATCTTCCTCAACTCCTGTAGATTCTCAAATTGCTTCTTGGTTAGTAAGCGAAAAAGCTTTAGAAAGATGGATAAGGCTTCAAGATGCAAAAATCTTTGAGGAGTCTTTTGTAAGTTATCCTGATTTTACCGCCTACGGTGTTGAAAATGCCGCTCTTGAAAGTGGTCTTGATGCTTTTCTTGACCATAGGAAAAACAACTTGAAGATTAATCATATAATGGTCAAGTTATTCTTAGCAAATCTCAATCTTGTCAATCCACCAAGAAACACTGAAAATTGTGTTTGGACATCGGTTTGTGGCACTTCGATGTTTCTCTCCATTGATCGAATGAATCATATTTTAAATGCTCGACCGGGTGGAATCTCATTACATGATGTAGATTGTAATCCATCAACTCGTGACCGCCTAAGTCACTTATTCTTTGAAGATGATGCTACCGACTTAAGGCAAACTTCATCTCTCCGACCTAAAGCACGACTTTTTCATCGATTCATGATGAAGTCTATTGTTCCAAGAGGAGGGTCGTACCACTTAGTATATCCCGAAAACTTCAAGGCGTTATATGCTATGTGTGGAAACATTCGGGTAAATTGGACACAACTTCTTATGGATGAATTCCTTACATTCAACCAAGGAAAAATGCTCCATATTTACTATGGAGAATACATAATGCGGTTGATTAACAACTTTGTCACTCATGCACCGGAATCCGAGACATCCAAAGTTCGTACCTTTGACTCACGAACAATAAAATTGATGAAGTTACCCGATGCACCATCCCAAATTACAACCTTTCAGCAATGGCGTACCATTCCACGAGAACAACTACGTCGTAGCTATTCTACTCCTCAACCCTCCACTCATTCTACAGAACATATAACTCGTCAAACCTCTATCCAAAGACCATCTCCCGGTACTAGCACAGCGGCTGCAATTGATATTTTAGCCCAAAATCAACTAGCTTTGGATTCTCGCCTTCGAAAAATTGATGGGCGTTTCAAGAAGATCAAAGGCTTCTTCGTAAATTTGTGGGATGCCTTATCATGCTCTTCTGAAGCCGGTGCTTCATTTGTTGCCCCTGGAAAAAGACCAGCACCTAATTTCTCTTGGTCTACATCCGATAACACAAGTTCCAGCACTTCGGCAACTCCCGCACCTACTACTCAAAGACGGGGTAAGGAACCGGTTCCTCTCGATGAAAATCTTCATCCAGAACAGTGGGATACTGACGATGATGAGGAGTAATTGTAGTGTTTTTAAATTTATTTTACTTTCAAGAATTTCTTGTACTTTATTTGTTTCTTAATTAATTGTTATGTTATGTTCTAAGCAAACATCTTGAAATTATTTCTAATTAAGCTCCAGAATGTACCATGTAAATTTAAAATGTTTTGCATTACTTTAATCTGTTATAAGTATTCCTTTTTGTCGATGACAAAGGGGGAGAAATGTATGCAAACTAACAAAATTTTGCAGAAAAGTCGCCATATATTCAGGGGGAGAACTATAATATATATGTCAATATTACTTCGTCACATAAGTATTGTCATCAATCAAAAAGGGGGAGAATGTTGATTCATGAGTTTTGATTCATGACACAAGCTTCAGAGATCATACGACGAGAATATTATATGGAAGCGACAAAAAGAGAATAAGTGCATACCGTGCACTACAAAGGAGATAATCTTACAATCCAGAGATTAGTATGGATATTTTATTTTATTGAGTCTTAGAATAATGTTAAAATCATTCCTCAAATAGTTACACAAGCACACAAAACTTTTTATATCAAAATGGTGTTCACTGTGCATATAACATCAGGTCGGCCGACCGACCAGGATCCTCGGTCGACCGACCCTGTATCATATGCATAGTGACTTTCTGTTTTGCATACGTTTTTCAACTCAGCTGACCGGCCAGGTTTTCCGGTCGACCGACCAGAGAAAAACGGCTAGTTTTCTGAAGAGACGCGATCTTTTCATGAAGAGTAATGTCCTCTATTTCAAGAGGTATGGACACTACTGTTGACTAAAACTCTTCATGAAAGATTACAACTCTTCTACAACTATATAAACATATTCAATTCACTTCTACAATCACCGATTCTTGTTTATATTTCTGAAATCTAATCTCTTTTCATTTCTGCAAATAAAAGCATTCACTCTTATTCAATATCACTAGAATCCTTGAATTTATTCATATACTTCGATTCTACGTGATTATCTTCCTTCTAAATCTTCACACACATACATACTCTTGAGGATTTGATTATAGGAAAGTTGTACTATCAAAAGACAATCAGTGTTATTTAGAACACATTCGTCAACAAACATTTTGTATTAAGTTGAAGTCCTCTTCGGTTGTTGAGGCGGAAAAATTCCTGTTCGGCTGCTCAGGTGTCGTATACCTATTCCTCCGGGTTAAGTGAGGGGTTTAGTTTAAATCCAGAGGGTATTCTGGGACTGGACGTAGAACGGGAAGTTCGAACCAGTATAAAAATTCCTGGTGTGCTTACTTTAATTTGTACTTTACTGTTATTACTAGTTTCCGCATTAACATACCATATTACACGATCCTTAGTACTACACGTACACTTTCATTTACTTGCTCTTAATCCAATTAGTACTTAAGTTTCGAACAAAATATGTTTGTGTATCATAGTTTTAAGTTTAAAAGTTGGTTTAAGTTAAACGAATTTGTTTTGGCTTCTGGAAATAAGAAAACAACAGTGGGAAAAACTTAAATAAGTTAAAATTTAATTTTTACGATTCATAGATTCAGGTGTATGAATCAAAAGCTAAAGCTTAAACTTGATTTTTAAAACAAAAATGGAAATTTTTAATTGAGAAATAAAGGAGCAGTTTACAGATGAACAAAAACCATTTTTTACAAAATTCTATTGATTTAATAAATTGTTGATGCTGAAATTTGTTATGGAGCTAGATTATTGATTCGTGGATATAGGAAAAATGTTGGAAAAATTTTCTAATGCAAAATTTTGTAACTCGAATCGAATTTAGGGTTTAAGTTATGGTTTTGACGAGGTTGAGGAATTTGATTCGTTCGACATCCACGGTCGATCAAGCACTATGGAATTTCGGGAGATGGAAGCTTGGTCGAAGACGAGTTCGTGGCCGAAGTTTCACGAATTCCGGTGGCCGAGGTTGGGTGAACGGCGCGTTGACAGGTTTTGAAGTGGGGGTTGCTTCTTGTTCCAGGTTTTGATTGAGAAGGCTCGATTTTGCTTCCGTGTGGGAATCGAAGTGGCGAGGGCCGGAGTTTGATGTGGGGTTGGTGGCCGATGTGGGAAGGTCATCAGGAGTGACCGGAGATGGTCGGCGACGTTGTGCACGTACACCGTGCTCGAGATTTTGGTAAACTGGGAACCTGGGTAGTTTGGGATGAAGCAGGGTTTGTGACTCGAGTTTTTACTTGAGTGATTTCGTGATTTACCCGAAGTAGATCAGGTCTGGACTCGAAGCAAATTTGGGTTTTCTCGAGTATAGTTTTGGTTACAGGTTTTTGATAAAACCTGTCGCTGTTTTGTTTTTTTTTGATAAATTTGAATTTTAAACAAAATCAAATGAATTTAAAGGTTGTGATAATAGATTTAAACAAGTTTAAATCCAGTTTCAAGTTAGTTTCAAATAAACTTTGAATTTAAAAGTTTTAAGAGGAAATTTGATTTTAAATCAAAGTTGCAAGTATTAATTGAGGTGGATTTTCAGAATTTAAACCTGATCTTAAAATTTAAATTAAATATGAAAACAAGACTTAAACATGGATTCAAGTTTTTCTTTGAATTCAAATTTTAAGTGCTTTAAAACAAGTTTAAATCAAATAGTTTTTTTTAAAAGAAAAAAAAAGTAAATTTGTTTTCAAACAAATAATTAAACTTGATTTTTGATAAGTTCTTTTATAAAAGGTTTTTAAATGGAAGTTAAATGATTAGATAACTTGAATTTGCAAGTTAAATAGCGATGTATTTTAAAGGCTTAATTTTTAAATAAAATTAAGTAAATTGGTTTAAAGGCTTTCCTTATATAAGTTTCCTATGTAAATAATAAATGTTTTTTTCATTTATTTTAAGATTTATAAAAGAATACTTTAAATTGGTTAATGTTTTAAATATATGATCATTTTGAACCTTAAATTCAAGATGAAATGTGGATCTAAATTTAGAAGTGTAAGGTTTAAATACACTTAAATATTAATGAAGTCATTAATAAAGAAATGGATTACCTTAAAAAAATGATTAAGGTAATTAAGTGATTTAATTAATAAGATAATTAAGGAATAAATTATTTTTATAAATTAATGATTTAGATTAATTTATAATTAAAGATTAATTAAAGTGATTAAGAAATGCTATTAGTTAATGAAGAAAATTAACTAAAGATTATTAAGTATTAATTAGGTGATTAATTTTAATAATAAATTGGATTTATTAGTTTAGATAATCAATTTTAAATTGTTTAAATGTGATTACTTAATGAAAGTAATTAAGGATTAATCACTTATTAAATTAATGTTAGATATTTTGATTAATTAAAGTTAATTAATTATGTAATTGGTATAAAAGGTTGATTTAATTAATATGATTAATTAAGAATAACTTAATTAATTAAAGTGTTTGATAAATTTATTTATATCAAATGATTTGTAATTAATAAATCAGATTGGATAATTTATTCATAAGTAATTAATTTAATTGAAAATGAATTGAATTACTTAGCATTAAATAATTTATTAATCATGTTTATAAATGATTATTAAATGTTTGACCTTACTTATGAATGATTGTATTGTATGAAATGCCTTGAATTGATTATCCTATTTGATCTGTGATATTTTGTTCTGTGGATTGAGCTGTGTATAATTTATTCATTTAGTTACATTTGTATATTATCTGTGAATATGTGAATAGACGATAAGCGTTATAGTTTATATCGCTTATCAACTATATTTCGGTGTTTTGATCTGTGATGATTGAAATGATGTTGCACTAGTGTGCTAAACCCCTGGACCACACTCATACACACACAAATATGGATCTCACGTGGAAATCGGTTAAGTCACAGACGATTTAAATTTAATATTTTTTTAAAATTGAAATTTTAATTTCAATTGATTTTGGAAATGGATTTGGGTTAAATGTTAAAGCTTTTGAAATGGGGTTTTTAAGATGAAAGTTATTTTGAATAACTTGGTAGGTTTTCTAATTTAAATAATTTAAGTTGAATTTGAATTCAAAATTTGGAATTGAATTCTATTTTTGGAAATTACGGTTAAAGATGTTATAAATGTGTTTATATAAAGTTAAACCATTTTAAAAGTATAATTTTGAGAATTTGAATTAACCCAAGGACTTTAACTCATATAAAAGATTCATATTTTCTGGAATAAAAACTATTTGTTTTCAAATGATAAAAGCTATCATATAAGAAATGAAATTCCAATTTAAGTTAAAGGAATTTCAAGTTTGAATTGAAAAATGGTTTTCCAAGTTATGAATGAATTCTTTTTGAAAGCTATGAATTGAATCTGTTTATTTTTAACAGATTTAAAATGGTGATTTGTTTAAACCATTCGAAATGAAATTGTTTTGAAAGCTATAAGTTAATTCTTTGATTTAAAGATTTAACGAGTTAATCCAATTGAATTGGAAATTGATTTGGAAAATCTATGAATGTATCTTTGTGAAACTGAGTGAACTTTGTAAATAGAATCTTCTTGTTTAAAAAGATTTGAAATGGTGATTTGTTCAAACCATTTGAAAAGAAAGTTTGGATAATAAATTATGACTTAATTGGAATCCCATTATCCATGTGTTTTTGAATATTACGCTCACTATTCGGTTTAGCCGGGAGAGGACCTTTGTGTCATACAACCCATTCCGAATAAGTGATACGTCATATATGGATAGCATTTGAAGACCGGTGTTGAAGACCGGGTATTTGCGAGAACGATAGGATAACCTATCGATTGTCTCTGCACCGAGTGGCCCCGGTATAGAGATTCCCTAAGTGATGGGAAGTTCGATCGGGATTGTGAATACCCGGATTGCAAGGGCTTCTTTGGAAGTGCCTTCGGTTCTGTTCGAACCCGGAACAGACTTTTATGGTTACATGTCTGACATTACATTTTGAGATATAAAGCTGATTTCTTTCAAATACATTTCTGTTTGGTGGCTGAGAATTTATTCTCTTAGCTTAACACCCTTCTCTGAGACGTACGAGCTCAGAGGTTATGTAGTTGAAGGTTATCAGCGATATACTCTCAATTTGGTAATGTGGCATGCTGAGTGTTGCTGTGTGATGATTATTTATTGATCATTTGTTGATCAAAGCACGGCTTTGTGAAAAAGCGTAGCTTTGTGGACGAGACCTCGTCGGACCTCACAGACCGGAAATGGTCGAAACAGGAATAATGCGGCAAGGTTATGAGGGTCGCGCCCTTTAGGGTATGTCATTTCCTTCTGGAAAAGGGTGGTATCATGGTATGGAGTCCAGATACTTACTCATGTGGACACACTTTTTTTATTATGTGTGATGTTGGTCATCGAGCGCTCGGATAAAGGTCCCAAAGGACCGGGGAATGGCATATTCTTGACTTACCTAGTTACAGAGGTATCCCGGCCTTGTGTTGGCAGAGAGCAGGTTGTCTCTCGGAGCGTCCCGCCAGAGGAGTTCCTACGTGGCATAGGAAGTTCCTTAGCCTGACCATTTGTTGGAAATCAAATTTCCAATACGAACCCTGTACGGTTTTAGTTGTAGAACCTGCCATTTACTTATGGTGGTGCCCCATTGTTTAGATGGTAGCTATAGTAGGCATAGTTCGGAATGTCTATGCTGGCTAAGATTAATATTGTATTTTCAAAATGTTTCTGCACTATGCACTAGTAATAATATCAAAAGAGTTTTGTTTACGTAGTAAGCATGTTTGACTATCATAAGAAGAAATCTCCTCCAATTCTGCGTTTGCATTGTGTGCGTGGCGGGAGGTCTTATGGTAGTTTCATTTTCCAAAAGCATTGCGGTTTCAGTGTTTAAAATTCCTTTGTTGTTTGTTTAAAGATAAACTGTTTTTGTTTGCTCATACCAGTCCCATGACTGACCTGGAGTTTACCGTTTCCTTCCTAAACTCTGGGTGCCCATCATTTTCCACAGGGGCAGTCTAGAGTTGGGGTTTTTAGATATTCAGGTTTAGTAGACTAGTTGGAGCTAGTTCAGTTCTTGGAGTTCATGGACTGACGTTGCTTATCTTGGAGCATCGTGTTGGTGTTTCAAGCTTGATATTGGAGTTGGTGCCTCATACTCTTTTTCAGATCATTTGGAGTTATCACTTCTGTTTTTCGCTGCATCATCATTTTATCTCTGATATTGTTGTATCATATTGATATCATTGTTGTATATCATTCTGTATATTGTATTCATTGGTGTTATATATGATATCACCTATTTCTTTATTCCGCTATGTTGTTATACTTAATGGTGTTATAAGCTCCGGGGAGCCAGATTCGACGTTTGAATCTACGACATTTTGAGTACAAGTGAAGTACGGGGGCCGATTTTCAAAGGCCGAGTCCAGGATCTTCACATTTGGTATCAGAGCTAAGGTTGAACTTTAGCTCAGGAGTATAACACATTAAGTAACTCATTAAAGATAGGGTGAAGTATACCCTAGAATGAGTATCTTTAAGATATCTGTCTATATGCCTCAGTAAATTCTCTTGCTATCCACTAATAGTGAGTATGAGTGCAAGAAGAGGATGAGATAGGGGACAGGGGAATACGACTATAAATGGTCAATACTCAGTAACAACAAGGAAACAGTCTTTTCTCTATCAATCTCTTTTGTTCGTCATCTTTTCTCAATTCTTTGATGATTTCTGGTAGATACAGGAAGAAAATTCGATATATTAAGATGGGACATAAACTCCGGGTGGACCAAAATTGTTTGTTTGGATAAATTGTTTGCCTTGTTTGTTGTGGTTGATAGGTATACTTTAGTTCTAAACTAAAAATTTTGAAATTGTATCCATATGTCTATCTATTCTTTGGGTCCGGATATGTTCTACGAATGGTTAGTTATCCTTTCGAACTTACCGATGCCCCTACATACTTCGTAGATCTGGATAACCCAAGTATTTTGTGGAGTGTTAAACAGATTCGTTCTTGTATCTATTATTGATATTCTAATTTGGTAAGCCAAATGCAGAATGTAACGTCACGGATTTTGCCCGCTCGAAAATCGACATCCATACTTTACATCGTACTCGAATGCCGTAGATTCGACCGTTCAAATCCGAGTCGTCGGAGCTTATAACAACATTAAGTAAATAACACAGCGGAAGAAATGAATAATACATTGATATACAATATCTGATACAACAGAATGATAAAATGAATATCAATATACATCAGAGATATGATACAACAAATAGCAGCGGAAAAGAAAATGATAATATCAGCAGCGGATAATCTCCATCTTCAAAGTAGCAATCCAGAAATAGCTCAAACTCCCAATAACGATGCACCAAGGTAAGCAAGTGCAGTCCGATCCAAAGACTGAACTAGCTCCAGATAACCTACTGAACCTGACTATCTGAAAAACCTAACTCTAGACTGCTCGTGTAGAAATATTTTGAGCATCCAGAGTTTAGGAAAGAAACAATAAACTCCAGATCAGTCATGGGACTGGTGTGAGCAACAAAAACAGTTTATCTTGAAAAACAAATAGCAGAGAATTTTAAAGTCAATTCGAAATGCTTTTAGAAAATGGAACTACCATAAGACCTCCTGCCACACACACAATGCAAACGCAGAATTGGAGGAGATTTCTTCTTATGATAGTCAAAGATGCTTACTACGCAAAATCAAATCATTTTTTATATTATTATTAGTGCATAGTGTAGAAAACATTTCGAAAGTAGAATATAAATCTTAGCCAACATACGACCAGTATCGTATGCCTACTATAGCTACCATGTTCAATAGCAGGTTACCGCCACATTCCATGGCAGGTAATACAACTCAAACCGTACAAGTCTCATACTGTTTCTTTGGATTTCCAACAAATGGTCAGGCTAAGGAACTTCCTATGCCACGAAGGAACGCCTCTGGAATGACGTCCCGAGAACCTAACCGGATCTCTGCCAACACAAGGCCGGGTTACCTCTGCAAAAATAGGTAACTACTGACACGCGTATGCCATCCCCCGATCGTAACCGATCTTCCCGAGGATCCTCGATTCCAACAACCACATAATAAGCAGTATCAACATAGGTTAAGTATCTGGGCTCCATACCATGATACCACCTCTATCCAGAAAGAATGACATACACTAAGGGGCGCTACTCCCTAGAACCTTGCTGCATCCTTCCTGTTTTGACCATTTCCGGGGTGTGAGGTCCGACGAAGTCTCGTCCACAAAGCTACGCTTTGTCACAAAGCCATGCTTCGGGTCAAACAAATGATCACAAAGATATAAGAACAAACAAATGATCATATCGCAAATGATCAAACAATGATCATCACACAGCAACACTCAGCATGTCACATTACCAAATTGGGATATATCGTTGATAAATTTCAACTACATAACCTCTGAGCTCGTACGTCTCAGAGAAGGGTGTTAAGCTAAGAGAATAAATTCTCCGCCACCAAACAGAAATGTATTTGAAAGAGATCGGCTTTATATCTCAAAGTGTAATGTCAGACATGTAACCATACAAGTCTGTTCCGGGTTCGAACAGAACCGAAGGCACTTCTTACGAAGCCCTTGCAAATCCGGGTATTCACAATCTCGATCGGACTTCCCATCACTTAGGGGATCTCTATACCAGGAGCGACCCAGTGCAGAGACAATCGACGAGTTATCCTCTCGTTCTCGTGAATATCCGGTCTTCAACACCGATCTTCAAATGCTATCCATATACGACGTATCACATATTCAGAATGGGTTATACGACCCAAAGGTCTTTTCCCGGCTAACCCGAATAGTGAGCGCAATATTCAAAAACAAATGGATAATGGGATTTCAATTAAGTCACAACTTATTACCCAAACTTCTCCTTTCAAATGGTTTAACAAATTACCATTTTCAAATCTTTAAACAAAAAGATTCATTTACAGATTTTCCCAAATCAATTTCCATTTCGATTTAACTCGTTAAATCTTTAAATCAAAGATTTAACTTATAGCTTTCAAAACAATTTCATTTCGAATGGTTTAAATAAATCATCATTTTAAATCTGTTAAAAATAACAGATTCAATTCATAGTTTTCAAAACAATTCGTTCATAACTTGGAAAATCATTTTTCAATTCAATCTTGAAATTCCTTAAATTAAACTAGACTTTCATTTCTTATCTGAAAGTTTTTATTCCTTTAAAACAAACAGTTTTCATTTTGGAAATTTGATTCATCTATACGAGTTAAAGTTCTTGGGTTAAATCCAAATTCTCAAACAATACTTTTTAAAATGGTTTAAATTCATACAAACACCTTTATATCATCTTTAATCGTAATTTCAAATCATAGGATTCAATTTCAAACTTGAATTCAAATTCAAATCAAATTATTTAAATTTTCAATACTCGATTAAGTTATTCAAAATAACTTTTATCTTTGAAATTCCATTTCAAAAGCCTTTTACTTTAAACCCAAATTTTCCAATTCCAAAATCAATTGAAATTAAAATTTCAATTTCAAAAATAGTAAATTAAAATTTTCTGTGACTTAACCGATTTCCACGTGAAATCCATATTTGTGTGTATATGGTGTAGTCTAGGGGTTTTACACACAATAGTGCAACATCAATCATCATAGATATATCGATAAGCCGTATAATCGATAACTCTTATCTTCATTCACAGATTCATAGATAAAATAAATTTATCGGTCACAAAGATTAACTATTACAATTCGATGTGGGTTTCGGATAACCAACTGGAATCCGACTCCCTGTCGCATCGAAATTCAAGTGTCATTTTACGGGCAAACAGGGTTTTCACATCAATACAGAACAAACTACGAACACAGTGCAGTACATGGAAATCTACATCACATAGTATTACAAACAGAACAGAAATATCACTATGGTGCACAACAATAGTTACTTATTTTCCAATGTTGTTTTAAATAAATTTACCACACGATTAATTTTAAATCAACGATAAGAATTTGGATAAATAAATTAAATCTTGATTAACTCAGTTTATTGTTTCGAATTTTATTATTTTAATTAACCGCTAAACTTGATTTGTTAACTTTAATTTATTTGGATAATAAATTCTTAATTTACAAATTGTTTTTGAACACTTAATTGTTTATCAATAAATTTTAAATTTCTGTTTTAAATTTAATCGTTTAATTAAAGGGTTAATTAAATTTTAAAACATTGTTAAATAATTTAACTTATGGTAAGTTTTTCACTCAACATAATTTACCATCGGTTAACTTATAAATATAGAAATTAACTTAACACTGTACTTTGAAATTTTAGTCGGGCCTACCCAATATAAAGCAACCCGAGGCAATCCATAGTTTACTCGAGTAGAAACTCGAGATTCTTTAACCTTTTCCCTCGTACTTTCCCTCTTCTCCTCCTTCTACTTCCTTCTTCTTCTTCTGCTTATTACAACAGCAGTAACACGCGAAAACAACTCACGCGCCCAGGGTTCGACTTGAAGCAACTTCCCTTCTCCCTCGAGTTCCACTCGATACGAAGCCGCCATGGCCTCACTGACACGTTCACGCCACCATGCACGTGCACACCGGAATTCGCCACCCAAACCATCGGCGATTTCTCCCCACAGATCAGCAACTACCTCCTCATCTCAACCAATCACCCAACATCCACGAATTCGCCATAAAATCGAAACGAGTATTCGAGATCAAACTGGAACAAAGCAGACCATCAAAGAAGACCCTCGACCCGCCGCCATAGTCCACCGGAGACCATGCGAACCTGCCCACGCCTCCGCCACTCACCCACGAAACCATCCCCATAGGTGCGATCGCCCAGATTACCGTGATGATGACGCGATTTGCTCTTGAACAACAACAAACCAAAACGAACCCAAAACCCTAGTTTGATCTCAAATGATCATTCTAGTTTATTATAAATTTGTGGACTATTTTTCCCAACATCAGAGACGTTCAAACATGCTTCAGAACAAATTTCGATATTTATTAATGGTTCGATTGTCAGGAATTGAGAAAAAATGCAACTTTACCAAATTTCAAACCACTCTTGAAATATTGCACTAAAAATCCTCATTCTAGTTTTAAAAATCATAATTTTCAGTAAACATTCTAATTATAATTCTTGAATCAGCTTTTTATAACAATTTGATTTATCAATTTTATTGCTTGCTTTCCTGTAAACATGGTTTCCTGTAAAATATTCCACCCATCACATTCTAACCAACTTACAAACCTTGTTTTAAGTTTTTTAAAAATCTTATTGATTGCTAATGAAAGTTCACAATAATTTGATGAGCATAATTTAAGTTTGAAAAATGAAAGGAATATGAACCTGTAACATAGAAGCACAGAGCATCAAAGAATCATATACAACAGATACATATACAACCAGGTTATCAAAGAATTTTGAAAACTATTCTTAATCAATTTAAAGCCTTTGAAAATTTCGTTTACTCACCTGGATCTTGAATAAGGCAGAGAACAAGAAGAACAGAGAAACTTGAAAAATTGTTGAACTGGAAACACTGAATTTGACCTTGTGCTTTTGTTTTGATTTTCTGGTTGTTGTTGTTTTCAGGTTGAAGTTGTTTATGGTTTTACTTAGTCTCGAATGAACAACTGAAGATGTTTGATATATAAAAAGAAAAATGTCCAGGGGGATTGTATTTGTTTATACAATAGGTATGGGCTAGAGATGCTTGCATTTATTTGTTTGATTTTTTTTTGATTTGCCTGAAACAGTTTCCAAGCTTGACTACCCATGCTTATATTTGTACCATGCTTATATTTGTACTTTGTAAATATATATATATATATATGTTTTGTTCGGCTGAAGATGATGTATATACGTGCTGAGGATGGATGGCATTAATGCCAAGGTACTTATGTCTCCATGCTCATATTTTTTATTTGTTTGTTGTCTTGTTTTATAAGCTTTCATATATATTTGTATCTTGTTTTGCTTCCAGGTCTACATGTTTACTTTTCAGCTTGTTCATGAATAAAATTTACTTGTTTTGCTTGTTGACTATGCAAATGTTTGGTGGCTGATGGATAATATAGGGATGGTTTGCATACTTGTTTATTTGTACAAAGATATTCTATTATCTTTGCTTTGTTTATATTACTTTATAATATTTGTCTTCATACTTATATTTTTACTGTTTTTATTAAGTACAATTTTATCCTATATATATATATTTTTCTAGCTTAAACATTTATTATTTAACTCAAATACTAATTATTCAAAAATCATTTATTGAAGAATTTATTTTAAATCCAATATATACATATATTTTCTATTTGAATCGGGGAAACTCGCTTCACTTCATAAATTTTAGAATTTTAATTCAAAAATTCAACAAATTATTAATTTAAATTAAATTAAAATCTGGGGTCGTTACAAACTTCCCCCCTTAAAAGAATTTCGTCCTCGAAATTCGCAGGCACGAAAACAACACAGAGATAGACAGATTCGATCTCCTATAATTCCTCAAACTTAGGATATGAATACCAAACTCAAGTCGGAATATCTCAGAACACATACCAATTTGTCCCTCCTCGGACTTTGGTATTCACAAGAAATTATAATTTCAAATTTGGTTTTAAACGAAATCGTTTTATTGATTTAATTCAAATTTTAGCCCCATATTCTATTAATCAATTTAACTCAATTTCAAATTTCCAATTTCAAATTTCTTAAGGTTAAATCAAAAAGCTGATAAGAAACCGATGAAGATACAAAGTAAAAATTTCCTACAACGGTTTGTAGGGTATTACCGCACCAAAACTTCTTTTTCGAGCTGTCACGAAGCAATCAAAAGAATTTGAAAACGAATCAAAGGAGATTGATAGAGAAGGTTGTTTCCACTGTTACAAGGTATTGACCATTGGTAGTCGTATTCCCTCGTCCCTTATCTCGTCCTCTTCTTGCACTCATACTCACTATCAGTGGATAGCAAGAGAATTTACTGAGACGTTCAGACGGATATCTTAGAGATATACTCATTCTAGAGTTTACTTCACTCTATCTCTAATGAGTTACTTAACGTGTTATACTCCTGAGCTAAAGTTCAACCTTAGCTCTGATACCAAATGTAACGTCACGGATTTAGCCCGCTCGAAAATCGACATCCATACTTTACATCGTACTCGAATTCCGTAGATTCGACCGTTCAAATCCGAGTTGCCGGAGCTTATAACAATATTAAGTAAATAACACAGCGGAAGAAATGAATAATACATTGAGCATCCAGAGTTTAGGAAAGAAACAATAAACTCCGGATCAGTCATGGGACTGGTGTGAGCAACAAAAACAGTTTATCTTGAAAAACAAATAGCAAAGAATTTTAAAGTCAATTCGAAATGCTTTTAGAAAATGGAACTACCATAAGACCTCCCGCCACACACACAATGCAAACGCAGAATTGGAGGAGATTTCTTCTTATGATAGTCAAAGATGCTTACTATGCAAAATCAAATCATTTTTGATATTATTATTAGTGCATAGTGTAGAAAACATTTCGAAAGTAGAATATAAATCTTAGCCAACATACGACCAGTATCGTATGCCTACTATAGCTACCATGTTCAATAGCAGGTTACCGCCACATTCCATGGCAGGTAATACAACTAAAACCGTACAAGTCTCGTACTATTTCTTTGGATTTCCAACAAATGGTCAGGCTAAGGAACTTCCTATGCCACGAAGGAACGCCTCTGGAATGACGTCCCGAGAACCTAACCGGATCTCTGCCAACACAAGGCCGGGTTACCTCTGCAAAAATAGGTAACTACTGACACGCGTATGCCATCCCCCGATCGTAACCGATCTTCCCGATGATCCTCGATTCCAACAACCACATAATAAGCAGTATCAACATAGGTTAAGTATCTGGGCTCCATACCATGATACCACCTCTATCCAGAAAGAATGACATACACTAAGGGGCGCTACTCCCTAGAACCTTGCTGCATCCTTCCTGTTTTGACCATTTCCGGGGTGTGAGGTCCGATGAAGTCTCGTCCACAAAGCTACGCTTTGTCACAAAGCCATGCTTCGGGTCAAACAAATGATCACAAAGATATAAGAACAAACAAATGATCATATCGCAAATGATCAAACAATGATCATCACACAGCAACACTCAGCATGTCACATTACCAAATTGGGATATATCGTTGATAAATTTCAACTACATAACCTCTGAGCTCGTACGTCTCAGAGAAGGGTGTTAAGCTAAGAGAATAAATTCTCCGCCACCAAACAGAAATGTATTTGAAAGAGATCGGCTTTATATCTCAAAGTGTAATGTCAGACATGTAACCATACAAGTCTGTTCCGGGTTCGAACAGAACCGAAGGCACTTCTTACGAAGCCCTTGCAAATCCGGGTATTCACAATCTCGATCGGACTTCCCATCACTTAGGGGATCTCTATACCAGGAGCGACCCAGTGCAGAGACAATCGACGAGTTATCCTCTCGTTCTCGTGAATATCCGGTCTTCAACACCGATCTTCAAATGCTATCCATATACGACGTATCACATATTCAGAATGGGTTATACGACCCAAAGGTCTTTTCCCGGCTAACCCGAATAGTGAGCGCAATATTCAAAAACAAATGGATAATGTGATTTCAATTAAGTCACAACTTATTACCCAAACTTCTCTTTTCAAATGGTTTAACAAATTACCATTTTCAAATCTTTAAACAAAAAGATTCATTTACAGATTTTCCCAAATCAATTTCCATTTCGATTTAACTCGTTAAATCTTTAAATCAAAGATTTAACTTATAGCTTTCAAAACAATTTCATTTCGAATGGTTTAAATAAATCATCATTTTAAATCTGTTAAAAATAACAGATTCAATTCATAGTTTTCAAAACAATTCGTTCATAACTTGGAAAATCATTTTTCAATTCAATCTTGAAATTCCTTAAATTAAATTGGAATTTCATTTCTTATCTGAAAGTTTTTATTCCTTTAAAACAAACAGTTTTCATTTTGGAAATTTGATTCATCTATACGAGTTAAAGTTCTTGGGTTAAATCCAAATTCTCAAACAATACTTTTTAAAATGGTTTAAATTCATACAAACACCTTTATATCATCTTTAACCGTAATTTCAAATCATAGGATTCAATTTCAAACTTGAATTCAAATTTAAATCAAATTATTTAAATTTTCAATACTCGATTAAGTTATTCAAAATAACTTTTATCTTTGAAATTCCATTTCAAAAGCCTTTTACTTTAAACCCAAATTTTCCAATTCCAAAATCAATTGAAATTAAAATTTCAATTTCAAAAATATTAAATTAAAATTTTCTGTGACTTAACCGATTTCCACGTGAAATCCATATTTGTGTGTATATGGTGTAGTCCAGGGGTTTTACACACAATAGTGCAACATCAATCATCACAGATATATCGATAAGCGGTATAATCGATAACTCTTATCTTCATTCATAGATTCATAGATAAAATAAATTTATCGGTCACAAAGATTAACTATTACAATTCGATGTGGGTTTCGGATAACCAACTGGAATCTGACTCCCTGTCGCATCGAAATTCAAGTGTCATTTTACGGGCAAACAGGGTTTTCACATCAATACAGAACAAACTACGAACACAGTGCAGTACATGGAAATCTACATCACATAGTATTACAAACAGAACAAAAATATCAATATGGTGCACAACAATAGTTACTTATTTTCCAATGTTGTTTTAAATAAATTTACCACACGATTAATTTTAAATCAATGATAAGAATTTGGATAAATAAATTAAATCTTGATTAACTCGGTTTATTGTTTTGAATTTTATTATTTTAATTAACCGCTAAATTTGATTTGTTAACTTTAATTTATTTGGATAATAAATTCTTAATTTACAAATTGTTTTTGAACACTTAATTGTTTATCAATAAATTTTAAATTTCTGTTTTAAATTTAATCGTTTAATTAAAGGGTTAATTAAATTTTAAAACATTGTTAAATAATTTAACTTATGGTAAGTTTTTCACTCAACATAATTTACCATTGGTTAACTTATAAATATAGAAATTAACTTAACACTGTACTTTGAAATTTTAGTCGGGCCTACCCAATATAAAGCAACCCGAGGCAATCCATAGTTTACTCGAGTAGAAACTCGAGATTCTTTAACCTTTTCCCGCGTACTTTCTCTCTTCTCCTCCTTTTACTTCCTTCTTCTTCTTCTTCTGCTTATTACAACAGCAGTAACACACGAAAACAACTCACGCGCCCAGGGTTCGACTCGAAGCAACTTCCCTTCTCCCTCGAGTTTCACTCGATACGAAGCCGCCATGGCCTCACTGACACGTTCACGCCACCGTGCACGTGCACACCGGAATTCGCCACTCAAACCATCGGCGATTTCTCCCCACAGATCAGCAACTACCTCCTCATCTCAACCAATCACCCAACATCCACGAATTCGCCATAAAATCAAAACGAGTATTCGAGATCAAACTGGAACAAAGCAGACCATCAAAGAAGACCCTCGACCCGCCGCCATAGTCCACCGGAGACCATGCGAACCTGCCCACGCCTCCGCCACTCACCCACGAAACCATCCCCATAGGTGCGATCGCCCAGATTACCGTGATGATGACGCGATTTGCTCTTGAACAACAACAAACCAAAACGAACCCAAAACCCTAGTTTGATCTCAAATGATCATTCTAGTTTATTATAAATTTGTGGACTATTTTTCCCAACATCAGAGACGTTCAAACATGCTTTAGAACAAATTTCGATATTTATTAATGGTTCGATTGTCAGGAATTGAGAAAAAATGCAACTTTACCAAATTTCAAACCACTCTTGAAATATTGCACTAAAAATCCTCATTCTAGTTTTAAAAATCATAATTTTCAGTAAACATTCTAATTATAATTCTTGAATCAGCTTTTTATAACAATTTGATTTATCAATTTTATTGCTTGCTTTCCTGTAAACATGGTTTCCTGTAAAATATTCCACCCATCACATTCTAACCAACTTACAAACCTTGTTTTAAGTTTTTTAAAAATCTTATTGATTGCTAATGAAAGTTCACAATAATTTGATGAGCATAATTTAAGTTTGAAAAATGAAAGGAATATGAACCTGTAACATAGAAGCACAGAGCATCAAAGAATCATATACAACAGATACATATACAACCAGGTTATCAAAGAATTTTGAAAACTATTCTTAATCAATTTAAAGCCTTTGAAAATTTCGTTTACTCACCTGGATCTTGAATAAGGCAGAGAACAAGAAGAACAGAGAAACTTGAAAAATTGTTGAACTGGAAACACTGAATTTGACCTTGTGCTTTTGTTTTGATTTTCTGGTTGTTGTTGTTTTCAGGTTGAAGTTGTTTATGGTTTTACTTAGTCTCGAATGAACAACTGAAGATGTTTGATATATAAAAAGAAAAATGTCCAGGGGGATTGTATTTGTTTATACAATAGGTATGGGCTAGAGATGCTTGCATTTATTTGTTTGATTTTTTTTTGATTTGCCTGAAACAGTTTCCAAGCTTGACTACCCATGCTTATATTTGTACCATGCTTATATTTGTACTTTGTAAATATATATATATATGTTTTGTTCGGCTGAAGATGATGTATATACGTGCTGAGGATGGATGGCATTAATGCCAAGGTACTTATGTCTCCATGCTCATATTTTTTATTTGTTTGTTGTCTTGTTTTATAAGCTTTCATATATATTTGTATCTTGTTTTGCTTCCAGGTCTACATGTTTACTTTTCAGCTTGTTCATGAATAAAATTTACTTGTTTTGCTTGTTGACTATGCAAATGTTTGGTGGCTGATGGATAATATAGGGATGGTTTGCATACTTGTTTATTTGTACAAAGATATTCTATTATCTTTGCTTTGTTTATATTACTTTATAATATTTGTCTTCATACTTATATTTTTACTGTTTTTATTAAGTACAATTTTATCCTATATATATATATTTTTCTAGCTTAAACATTTATTATTTAACTCAAATACTAATTATTCAAAAATCATTTATTGAAGAATTTATTTTAAATCCAATATATACATATATTTTCTATTTGAATCGGGGAAACTCGCTTCACTTCATAAATTTTAGAATTTTAATTCAAAAATTCAACAAATTATTAATTTAAATTAAATTAAAATCTGGGGTCGTTACAAACTTCCCCCCTTAAAAGAATTTCGTCCTCGAAATTCGCAGGCACGAAAACAACACAGAGATAGACAGATTCGATCTCCTATAATTCCTCAAACTTAGGATATGAATTCCAAACTCAAGTCGGAATATCTCAGAACACATACCAATTTGTCCCTCCTCGGACTTTGGTATTCACAAGAAATTATAATTTCAAATTTGGTTTTAAACGAAATCGTTTTATTGATTTAATTCAAATTTTAGCCCCATATTCTATTAATCAATTTAACTCAATTTCAAATTTCCAATTTCAAATTTCTTAAGGTTTAAATCAAAAAGCTGATAAGAAACCGATGAAGATACAAAGTAAAAATTTCCTACAACGGTTCGTAGGGTATTACCGCACCGAAACTTCTTTTTGGAGCTGTCACGAAGCAATCAAAAGAATTTGAAAACGAATCAAAGGAGATTGATAGAGAAGGTTGTTTCCACTGTTACAAGGTATTGACCATTGGTAGTCGTATTCCCTCGTCCCTTATCTCGTCCTCTTCTTGCACTCATACTCACTATCAGTGGATAGCAAGAGAATTTACTGAGACGTTCAGACGGATATCTTAGAGATATACTCATTCTAGAGTTTACTTCACTCTATCTCTAATGAGTTACTTAACGTGTTATACTCCTGAGCTAAAGTTCAACCTTAGCTCTGATACCAAATGTAACGTCATGGATTTAGCCCGCTCGAAAATCGACATCCATACTTTACATCGTACTCGAATGCCGTAGATTCGACCGTTCAAATCCGAGTCGCCGGAGCTTATAACAACATTAAGTAAATAACACAACGGAAGAAATGAATAATACATTGATTTACAATATTTGATACAATATCTGATACAACAGAATGATAAAATGAATATCAATATACATCAGAGATATGATACAACAAATAGCAGCGGAAAAGAAAATGATAACATCAGCAGCGGATAATCTCCATCTTCAAAGCAGCAATCCAGAAATAGCTCGAACTCCCAATAACGATGCACCAAGATAAGCAAGTGTAGTCCGATCCAAAGACTGAACTAGCTCTAGATAACCTACTGAACCTGACTATCTGAAAAACCTTACTCTAGACTGCTCGTGTAGAAAGATTTTGAGCATCCAGAGTTTAGGAAAGAAACAATAAACTCCGGATCAGTCATGGGACTGGTGTGAGCAACAAAAACAGTTTATCTTGAAAAACAAATAGCAAAGAATTTTAAAGTCAATTCGAAATGCTTTTAGAAAATGGAACTACCATAAGACCTCCCACCACACACACAATGCAAACGCAGAATTGGAGGAGATTTCTTCTTATGATAGTCAAAGATGCTTACTACGCAAAATCAAATCATTTTTGATATTATTATTAGTGCATAGTGTAGAAAACATTTCGAAAGTAGAATATAAATCTTAGCCAACATACGACCAGTATCGTATGCCTACTATAGCTACCATGTTCAATAGCAGGTTACCGCCACATTCCATGGCAGGTAATACAACTAAAACCGTACAAGTCTCGTACTGTTTCTTTGGATTTCCAACAAATGGTCAGGCTAAGGAACTTCCTATGCCATGAAGGAACGCCTTTGGAATAACGTCCCGAGAACCTAACCGGATCTCTGCCAACACAAGGCCGGGTTACCTCTGCAAAAATAGGTAACTACTGACACGCGTATGCCATCCCCCGATCGTAACCGATCTTCCCAAGGATCATCGATTCCAACAACCACATAATAAGCAGTATCAACATAGGTTAAGTATCTGGGCTCCATACCATGATACCACCTCTATCCAGAAAGAATGACATACACTAAGGGCGCTACTCCCTAGAACCTTGCTGCATCCTTCCTGTTTTGACCATTTCCGGGGTGTGAGGTCCGACGAAGTCTCGTCCACAAAGCTACGCTTTGTCACAAAGCCATGCTTCGGGTCAAACAAATGATCACAAAGATATAAGATCAAACAAATGATCATATCGCAAATGATCAAACAATGATCATCACACAGCAACACTCAGCATGTCACATTACAAAATTGGGATATATCGTTGATAAATTTCAACTACATAACCTCTGAGCTCGTACGTCTCAGAGAAGGGTGTTAAGCTAAGAGAATAAATTCTCCACCACCAAACAGAAATGTATTTGAAAGAGATCGGCTTTATATCTCAAAGTGTAATGTCAGACATGTAACCATACAAGTCTGTTCCGGGTTCGAACAGAACTGAAGGCACTTCTTACGAAGCCCTTGCAAATCCGGGTATTCACAATCTCGATCGGACTTCCCATCACTTAGGGGATCTTATACCATGGCCACTTGGTGTAGAGACAATCGATAAGTTATCTTATCGTTCTCGCAAATACCCGGTCTTCAACACCGGTCTTCAAATGCTATCCATATACGACGTATCACTTATTCGGAATGGGTTGTATGACACAAAGGTCCTCTCCCGGCTAAACCGAATGGTGAGCGTAATATTCAAAAACACATGGATAATGGGATTCCAATTAAGTCACAATTTATTATCCAAACTTTCTTTTCAAATGGTTTAAACAAATCACCATTTCAAATCTTTTTAAACAAAAAGATTCTATTCTAAAAGTTCACTCAGTTTCACAAAGATACATTCATAGATTTTCCAAATCAATTTCCAATTCAATTGGATTAACTCGTTAAATCTTTAAATCAAAGATTTAACTTATAGCTTTTAAAACAATTTCATTTCGAATGGTTTAAACAAATCACCATTTTAAATCTGTTAAAAATAAACAGATTCAATTCATAGCTTTCAAAAGGAATTCATTCATAACTTGGAAAACCATTTTTCAATTCAAACTTGAAAAATTGAAAAATGAAATTTATTAAAGCTTTCATATAAGAAATGAAATTCCAATTTAAGTTAAAGGAATTTCAAGTTTGAATTGAAAAATGGTTTTCCAAGTTATGAATGAATTCCTTTTGAAAGCTATGAATTGAATCTGTTTATTTTTAACAGATTTAAAATGGTGATTTGTTTAAACCATTCGAAATGAAATTGTTTTAAAAGCTATAAGTTAAATCTTTGATTTAAAGATTTAACGAGTTAATCCAATTGAATTGGAAATTGATTTGGAAAATCTATGAATGTATCTTTGTGAAACTGAGTGAACTTTTTGAATAGAATCTTTTTGTTTAAAAAGATTTGAAATGGTGATTTTTTTAAACCATTTGAAAAGAAAGTTTGGATAATAAATTGTGACTTAATTGGAATCCCAGTATCCATGTGTTTTTGAATATTACGCTCACCATTCGGTTTAGCCGGGAGAGGACCTTTGTGTCATACAACCCATTCCGAATAAGTGATACGTCGTATATGGATAGCATTTGAAGACCGGTGTTGAAGACCGGGTATTTGCGAGAACGATAAGATAACTTATCGATTGTCTCTACACCAAGTGGCCATGGTATAGAGATTCCCTAAGTGATGGGAAGTCCGATCGGGATTGTGAATACCCGGATTGCAAGGGCTTCTTTGGAAGTGCCTTCGGTTCTGTTCGAACCTAGAACAGACTTGTATGGTTACATGTCTGACATTACATTTTGAGATATAAAGCTGATTTCTTTCAAATACATTTCTGTTTGGTGGCGGAGAATATATTTTCTTAGCTTAACACCCTTCTCTAAGACGTACGAGCTCAGAGGTTATGTAGTTGAAGGTTATCAGCGATATACTCCCAATTTGGTAATGTGGCATGCTGAGTGTTGCTGTGTGATGATTATTTATTGATCATCTGTTGATCAAAGCACGGCTTTGTGAAAAAGCGTAGCTTTGTGGACGAGACCTCGTCGGACCTCACAGACCGGAAATGGTCGAAACAGGAATGATGCGGCAAGGTTATGAGGGTCGCGCCCTTTAGGGTATGTCATTTCCTTTTGGAAAAGGGTGGTATCATGGTATGAAGCCCAGATACTTACTCATGTAGACACACTTTATTTATTATGTGTGATGTTGGTTACCGAGCGCTCGGATAAAGGTCCCAAAGGACCGGGGAATGGCATATTCGTGAGTTACCTAGTTATAGAGGTAACCCGGCCTTGTGTTGGCAGAGAGCAGGTTGTCTCTCGGAGCGTCCCGCCAGAGGCGTTCCTACGTGGCATAAGAAGTTCCTTAGCCTGACCATTTGTTGGAAATCCAATTTCCAATACGAATCCTGTACGGTTTTAGTTGTAGAACCTGCCATTTACTTATGGTGGCATCCCACTGTTTAGATGGTAGCTATAGTAGGCATAGTTCGGAATGTCTATGTTGGCTAAGATTAATATTGTATTTTCAAAATGTTTCTGCACTATGCACTAGTAATAATATCAAAAGAGTTTTGTTTACGTAGTAAGCATGTTTGACTATCATAAGAAGAAATCTCCTCCAATTCTGCGTTTGCATTGTGTGTGTGGCGGGAGGTCTTATGGTAGTTTCATTTTCCAAAAGCATTGCAGTTTCAATGTTTAAAATTCCTTTGTTGTTTGTTTAAAGATAAACTGTTTTTGTTTGCTCATACCAGTCCCATGACTGACCTGGAGTTTAATGTTCCCTTCCTAAATTCTAGGTGCCCATCATTTTCCACACGGGCAGTCTAGAGTTGGGGTTTTCAAATATTCAGGTTTAGTAGACTAGTTGGAGCTAGTTCAGTTCTTGGAGTTCATGGACTGACGTTGCTTATCTTGGAGCATCGTGTTGGTGTTTCAAGCTTGATATTGGAGTTGGTGACTCATACTCTTTTTCAGATCATTTGGAGTTATCACTTTTGCTTTCCGCTGTATCATCATTTTATCTCTGATATTGTTGTATCATATTGATATCATTATTGTATATCATTCTGTATAATGTATTCATTGGAGTTATATATGATATCATCTATTTCTTTATTCCGCTGTGTTGTTATACTTAATGGTGTTATAAGCTCCGGGGAGCCAGATTCGGTGTTTGAATCTACGGCATTTTGAGTACAAGTGAAGTACGAGTGCCGATTTTCAAAGGCCGAGTCCAGGATCTTCACACCATTACTTGAGCTAGATGTTGATCAATTTTTTGAAGAAGATGCGCATATTTCAGCTCCAAATTCAAGTATCATTTCAAAATGTACTAATTCTCTCTTTTCTAGAATATCAGCTATTTCAACTTTCATATTCTTAACTTGTTTTTTCCTAAAGATTTTTAACTGTACCTATTGCTTTTATGTGTTATTTTAACATATGCAGAAAATATTGGCATATCTCAAGTGAGACAGAGAAAGTTTGTATCAAATGGTGAAAGATGGGCTATTTATAATGCTTTGTTGGAGAAGAGTGTCAATGGAAAACTGAAACAAAAAACAACAACAGAAGTATCTTATTTATTTTCGGTAAATATACAAACCGTACAACGGATTTGGAGGCGATCAAAATATACACCAAATGGAGAGGCGGTCGATGTGTCACATAGGAGGACAAAGAATTGTGGTTGAAAGAGGGTATGTATTGACTTAAATCGAGTCTGCGATGTTCCTTTACATCAACGAACAACCTTGAGAGCACTTGCTGAAGCTTTGAATGTGAGCTATACAACATTATCCAGACTCGTGAAACAAGGTCTGGTCCGACGTCACACCAATGCAATTAAACCATATCTAAAGGAAGAACACAAAAGAGCACGTTTACTTTTTTGCATATCTATGCTAGATCCAAGAAGCATGCCTCAGGAGCCAAAGTTTGTGGACATGTATAATATGGTACACATCGACAAGAAATGGTTTATATGACCAAAAAAACCGAGAATTATTATCTACTTCCTACAGAAGATGAACCATTGCGCACATGTCAAAGCAAGAATTTTATCGGAAAGGTGATGTTCTTAGCGGCTATGGCTCGTCCAAGATTTGATGCTGAAGGAAATGAAGTATTTTCAGGGAAAATAGGAATATTTCCTTTTGTGACAGAGAAATCAGCAGAGAGAAGAAGTAGAAATAGAGAGGCAGGGACTATGGAGATAAAACCGATGACTTCAGTCAAGAGAGAGACCGTACGAGCCTATTTGATTGAAAAAGTTATACCCGCAATACGAAGAAAATGGCCAAGAGAGGATTTGAATAGAACTATCTTTATTCAACAAGATAATGCAAGAACACACATCGATCTAAGCGATGAACAATTTTAGCTCATCGCTTCACAACATGGTTTTGACATTCGTTTGACATGTTAACCATCAAACTCACCTAACTTAAACATTCTAGACCTTGGATTTTTCGACTCCATTCAAGCATTGCAACACAAAGAGTGTCCAAGAACAGTAGTAGAGCTTATCTCTGCAGTTAAGAAATCTTTTAACGAATATCCAACGAGAAAAGTGAATCATGTTTTTATAACTCTACAACTATGCATGCAAGAGATCATGAAAGTTGCAGGTTCGAACAAATACAAAATTCTGCATGTGAACAAATATGCACTTGAAAGAGAAGGCTGCCTTCCGACACAAGTTAGTTGCGACTATGATCTAGTCCAAACTGTTAGGAATGTGTTAGCATAAGAGAGAATGCATGAATTCTGTCATCCTATGTTGTTTGCTGTCATTTCACTCAATTACAGTCATTTCTTCTACCATATTGTTATTTGATGTTTATACTTCCATCTTAGTTAACCTTGAAAAAAGTGTTGTCATATTCATGTGAGAAAAGTAAAAGTAACAGCACTCATGTAACCATAATATTGATCCAAAACTACAAGCAACAATGTTCATGTCATATTGTCTTGCTGCTGTTTGCATGGCTTGCAGATGACTAGTTGCTTCTTTGCTTTGAAGTTTGAAATGAGGTGCTAGTATTTATGTGTTGAAGTTTGCTGTGAGTTTGCTGTGAGGTGCTAATATTCATGTCATATTGTAAAAAAGTGCTGTTTGCTGTCTCTCAAGTGCTGTCTTGTCATTTTATGCTCTTCATTTTAGTTATACGTATGGGGAGAAGTGGTGTAGCCAATTGTTGTTCTTTGCATGTAATGAGTGTGCTTCATAATTGTTTGATGCATTAGTGCTTCTGTAATTTTATGTTGTGTCTTGTAACAACAAACTCAAGTAACATCACTCATGCAACTCAAGTAATTCATGCACTCAAAGGGCATGATGTTGTAAGGTGGTTATACTCATGCAATTTTATATGTTGTGAGGTGCTAATACTCATGCACTTATGCAACTCAAGTAACATCATTCGTGCGAGAAAACTACAAGTAACAGCAAACTATAAGTAACAGTGATTAAATTATGCTAGAAGTATTAGTAAATGGACAAGCAAATTTATAAGCAAAAGCGACATTTCATTACAATAATATTGATCCAATATCAAACTACATGGAAGGGGAACCGACTTACAAAAAGAAACAAAAAATGTCAGAACCTACCATGGTCGTCCACATTTTCAGAAAGCATGAAAAGAAAAAAGCATAACAATGAAAATTAAGCATATCACTTCATCATTAACTATACAATTTCAGAAAAATTCTGGATACATCACTTTCAACATGGTATGGATTAAATTATGCATATTCGGATCAGGATGGAGCTGCCCTTCATCAAAAGGTATCTTGTTCAAATCAAGCAAATGACGGGCTTCTAAATTAATGTTCTGTGACTCTTTCTTCTTCACATCATCAACACCTGCATTAGCAATAGACTTTTGTGTAGAGGAAATATGCAATTCTCCTTTATCAAAAGGCTTCTTGATCAAATCCAACAAATGTTCGGATCCTAAACTGATATTCGCTGAATCTTTCTTCTTCGCATCTTCAAGACTTGCATCGGCGATAAGCTTTGGTGGAGAGGGAATATGTTTCATGTCCATGGTAGCTAGTCTTGAAGTGAATTGCGAAAATATACACTGTCTATAAATACACAGAGTTGGTGATAGTAAAAAAAGAGGGAAAAAAGATTTAATCATCATTAATGAAGGAGTGGTTGGAAAGCCAAATACTCATGCCTAGAGAATCTCATGAAGTAGCCCTTGAGGTTCTGCCATTTATTATGGGTCAGGGATAAAGTTGGAATGACAAGCTTAAACATCCTATATTTTGAAACAAAGCAAACTTCTTAAAACATTTTATATTGGGAACCGGAGGGAGTATTATTTTTTGTATTTTTGTTATTCTCCAAAAAACTGAAAACAAAATAAATTTGTTTTCTATATTTAATGTTAACTTCATTTTTCAAATTGGTTATCTTTAAAAAATACATACATCGTACATTTTTTTTGAAGGGAAAAACAAAACGGCAAACCAAATTAGGCATAAGGTTCGGAGGGAGAAGCTCATTTTTGTTTTACAGTTTTAATTGGGTGTGGATAATTATTCAATATGTGTTTGTTAAATAAGCATTCAACTTCTAACGGCGATTAACTGTTAGTTTCTGAATTAATCTAGAAAGTACTCAATCTCATAAGTACTCCATCCAAGATTTATCAAATTCACCACATTATACACTACTTATACCACTACAACTAATATTTCCTCCACCAATCTCAATACATAATATATCTTCACCATTTGGGTCATTCACACAAACATCAAATAAGAATAACTTCGTATTCAAGGACGACTAAGGGCAATGGACCCCACTTACCTTCTATATATGTCTCATAGTAAAGTGAAGAAGGTTACAATTTGTGTTGCATACATTGCATTGTTTCATCAGGCTCATCCGGCAATGGGGTAAAAGAGATAATTTTTTTTAAAAAAAATCATTTTTAATTCATAATGCACTTGATATTTTATAGTTTTACCATGAATAATTATGTAACATTAAATAATATTTAATATTGTTTAGATGAAAAAAAGATTTTATGTTCAATACTTTAAATTTAATTATTTATAGTTTAAAATTTTAATTTTAATTACACTTCACTAAATTGAAAATTAATTTCATGTTTACTTGATTCATTTGGTGTTAATTTGATTTTAATTTAGTTTTAATTATGTTGTCGTTATATTAACAATACTAATTTGACATATAATATAATTATTTGTTCCAAATGATATTTGAATGAATTGATAATTGTCAACCTTGAATAAAATTTATTTAAATATAAATTTAATAAAATAATCTTCATATATAATTTTAAACTTGAATATTAAATATCTGAACAGTGCAAATAATATTACGTTATATGAATTTCAGAATGTTGGCACACAGTTATTTAACAAATACTTTAATATATTTATATTCTAATATAATTGTGATGTCATACACAAGTCTAGTATATACAATTCAATAATGTAATTATGTTGGAATTGTAATACAAACTCAACGACATAAGTTGCATGGAAAATTGAGTTCGTGTATGAAAGATATACTTGTTTAATTATATAGGAACTATGATGCAATTAGTTAACATTCAAGGGCTAAATAGTAAAATATACCTTTCTCCCGTAGCAAGAAACCCTAGCTATCTCGCCTTTTGGCATCGTCCAGTTTTATCGGCCAACGGAATCTGTCGGAGGAGAAGAAGTCATGACCACTGCCTATCCCTCATCGAGACATAACGATGGCAGTGCTCAATGCTTATCCGATCTTGAGTCGTGATATACCCTAATTCGCGAAGTTGATCACTGCTATCCCTTAAATCGAGTCATTGCCATTCTTGTCTTATCGTTGATGCTCTCGTCTTTGACACTGTTATTCCTCTCTGATAAGGTTAGGGTTATATCTGGGTGACGGTTCTGTAATTTACTGGGGTCTGTAATTTACGATAAATTACTGGCTGTATGATCAAATCTCGTACAAAATAAAAGAAGTCTGTTTTTTTGTTATATATTTGTTATATTATGGTATATTAATTAACTATTAATTCAAATATACTTAATATAAAATCATTAAATGATATATTGTAAGATGTTGATATATCAAGATGTTGTGTATTAATAGTTATTGGATGACTATGAGGAGACTCATGTAAGAGTTTCATGTTGGTTGATAATAATTAAGTCAAACGAAAAATCTCGATGTGATGGTATTACAAGTTTTCTCGACTTGAAAATACTATTGAACTTCAATAAGGAAACTTCACTTTAATTATAATTAAATCGTGACATGACATCCATCGAATGACTATAGTTGAGTCTGAGTTGAAACACTGGAAGCGAAATACTATTCAATAGAGAATTTATATTTCCAATCGTATGAGGTTAGTATCATCGTCAACTCAAAGTCAAAACCTTCAGACGGAGTAGTTAATAAAATGTTATTATTGGAACATGGACTTTTGATTAATGGAGTTGAATGTGGACGATTTTAGAATTTTGACCAAGACCAAATTCTATAAGTCCTAAAGTGATATAATGTTGATGAAGAGAATCAGTGTAGATGATTGTTATTAAAAGGAACCGCTTGAATTTGTAAAATTGGATTTTACCGATGAAATTTGTAAGCGATGAATTAAGTCAAACTGTCACACCATTAGCTAAGGTGACATATGAACATTAATATTTAAATTGTTTAAACATTAATCGTTGGCTAAATTCACACATATGAGTTACATAACTAAATCTATTCAGTCTTCGAAACACATCTTGATTTAATTGGTTTGTAATGGTTATAAATTAATTAAATTACTTAATATTTATGAAATATTGATCATTGGTGTATTTATTATATGAGATGTGTTTAGTAAAATGAAGTTGCCTCTAGAAATGTTCGAGGTGCTATTGGTAATTTATTTGATGCATACATAAAATGTTATATTTGTATGTCTCGATATACGACATCGATAATGATTTAAATTGGATTTTGATTAGATAAGTTATTAATGGATTGAGTGGTTATTTTGGTACATTATGGACATTGTTATGCGACATGAAATAAAGGGCAAATGGTGACTTTATGTTTAAATTGGTAAGAGAGAATCATTCAAGATATTTCTTTTTAGACCACGCTATATGTTCAAACTTTAGCCTCCATTTTCCACCATTTAATCTCTAAGCCACAAGTATCATCACCCTTCTTTCCATTTTTATTTTTCCACACATACAAATAATTATACAATAATAGATCCGGTATTTGCACGCTTCAGGTTCACAGCAAAAGGTGCAGATCTGACAAATCAAGGAGATTATCTAGGTCGAAGTGCGAATCTTAGGGCAGATCTTTTAAGGTATGCATTTCCAACATATTACTTGTTGATTATATGCTCCTACATCACCATTTTGCATATATTATTGTCATAATTAATTAATTATAATTATAATTCTTTATTAAATAAGATATGTGTATATTAAATCATGACATCACATTAACCATTAGTTTACTTATGTCTATAATTATATTTATATCATAATAGGTATGTTAAAATGTAGAAAATAATTTAAATATAAAAAACACATCTTTTGAATTTTGAATTATTATTTTAATTAAATGATCAGTTTACAAACATTGTTTTAAAAGGCGAAAGCATACGTCAGATCCGTGAGGCAAGGCGTAAGCCTTGAAACGTTAAGGCGTAAGCTTTTCGAGTAAAAGAAAAATGCAAAACATATAATGAAATTTGAAATAAAATTACATTAAATATCAAACATTAAACAGGAAACATAAAGCGTTCGAAGCAATTCAAATAAAATACAATCATCTATAAGCATTTAAACTTAAATCAACATAACTTACAATGGATCAAATGATATCTTCCGCCTCATCCATAAGCATGTTGTCATCCAAGCTATCGTCGTCACTAGCATGAAGAAGATCTTTTGTGTGTAGTTCAAAAAAAGGATCAGATTCACCAACATCATCATTCTCAATTCTTACATCCTTTTCTTTTTAGATCATTGCCTACAAATTTTTGGAAATAACAATATTAGTTTAATTAAAATTCATAAAAGCAAGCAACAGTAGCAAACCAGCAATCGTGTCCTGCTCTGTGAACCCACTTTTCCAATAGCATCACCGCTGTAACAATCAGCGTCACCGCACCCTCTCATTTCAAGATCCACCTCTACATCAACCTAATCATCATCCTCTCACAATTGATGATCTACCGCCTTTTTGCTTCCCACCCACCACTCCGTAAGACCTACTTTGTAACTACGCTTATTTATCTTCCACCAAAACTTCTTACGTCGAAGCACTAAAATCCACATCACCTCCAATTCCCATAATTCCCAAACTTAAACCTAAATCGACAATTACTTGGAATAGTTACCGAGCGGGCAAGCCCTACCGTTTCCGATGCGGTGCCTTAGACCATAAAGCTAGTGGGTGTCGAGATCCAGTACAAAGTTTTTATTGCGGCAATTTAGGGCACATGCAATTCAATTGCAAGTGGAAATCGAAGCCCTCTTCCCAATCATCAAAAGCCTCACAACCAAATAGACGTATTGTTCCTGCACTTTCATTGTCCGACCCGATAATCTACGTCACCAATTTCGCAACAACCTCTTGGAACTGCGTACAAAGATCCAAATGCTACATGATTTATATGACTCGAGACCCTTGCTAAGCCAATCCGAATTTCAGCTTGATATTTTTGAAGCTTTAGATAAAATTTTGGAAGGGATTTCCGAATCACCTGCTTAGTCGACTAACTCCTCTGTAAAATATAAAGACACATGTTGGGTTAAATATTTCCCAACAATTCCGATAATGAATTAGACAATCACAGTGAGGTGGATGTGATTCTATTCAGGGGTGGAGCCATTGTGTTGGCAGCTGGGGCCACCGTCCTATTTGAGAAATTGAAATTTAGGCACAAAAAACCAAAATCCAATTTTTTGCCCTAGCTGATTTGTAGTTCTCTGCCCTAGGTGGAATAATGCACATCCATCATTGGCCCAGACAGCATTGCTTCCAATTAATTTGCAATCGTTAAACACATATTGATATATATAAAAACTAGAATTTCAGTTATTTTGGCGATGTGGGACAATTTTTTTTTCAGTTTGGTCCTACCTAAGTTTGGGAGCTAGCTCTGCCACTGATTCTATTAGACCTAGATATTCAAATCTATCGGGGATTGCGACAATCTAAGCGCAGTCAAGCATTTCCATTAGTAGCTTCAAATGAAGACTAGCCATCTTTAGATATTATTGAATTTCAACCAGATAGTGTTGTTGAAGAATTTGCACAAGATGTCGAGCTGACGACAGAGCCTGTAGTCCAGATCCTAGCCATTGTCAATGAGCACTACGGACCTACTTCGCAAATACCAGCAGCAATCTATACCCTGAGAGTGCCTACAGATCCGCAAGCGCTAGGTGGACCCGAAATTTAGATGCACTTCGAATGATTTCTTGCGTAGCCTTAGACACTTCCCTTCAGAGCTCTCTCATGATCCATCTTCGTTAGGTGAACGCATTCTTTTTGGAAGCACTTATACACCTGTAATTTTAAACACGCTAACACCTAGTCAAGCTTATCAAATCGCTAAAAACACTGGTTTTATTTATAATCAGGCTAATTTTGATTTTGAATATATTAAAAAGTATAATTTGAGAGGGCTAAAAATGCATGTAGATGAAGACACTAAGTTGGAATGTAAAGGGTCTAG
Organism: Allium fistulosum; assembly: GCA_030737815.1. NCBI lineage: Eukaryota > Viridiplantae > Streptophyta > Magnoliopsida > Asparagales > Amaryllidaceae > Allium > Allium fistulosum. The sequence goes on along the minus strand of CM060906.1, from coordinate 95,554,285 downwards.
GAACACCTTTAAAAAGATCTAGAATTTAAAGATTTATAGAAGATTGTTCAGTAGATACCGCATTAATTTCAAGAAACCAAAATCGAGCTCCTCAATCAACTTTTTATTAGGTCAATTAGAGGGAATTCCTTTATGGGTTGTGCATTTGTTCCTTATAATCGAAGTTCAGATGGAATCTTAATGATATGGAGGGATGAAAAATTCAAACTATTACAAACAATCTCTAATTGTTACTCTTTACATGTTCTTCTTCTAAATTTACAAGAAAATAATATCATGAACATCACAAACGTGTACGCCCCTAACAAAGAACATACTAGATGAATTCTATGGACTGAATGTTTTGAATTAAGAAACTTCTCTTATGGACCTTGGATTGTTAATGGGGACTTCAATATAACAGGCACATTGAAGAAAGAACCCCAAGAGAAGGATATTTCTTCAACATGGAGGAATTTAATGATTTAATTAACTCAAACAAGCTTATTGAAATTACACTCATCGAAAGGAAATTAACCTAGTCTAATTTTATAGAGGAACCATCGTTGGATTTACTAGATAGATTTTTCGTGAGTGGGGAATGAGAAGACAGATTCCCCCTCTCTTAAGCATGTGGCCCAACCAGCCTCAACTTCGATCAATTTCTTATTCTTTTAAATTCACACGATCAACTCCCAAAAATCAAACCATGTAAATGTAAAAAAATATGGCTTAAAGAGGAAAATTTTGAGAATCTTATAATAACGAAATGGAACTCGATGAATAATCAGTTCCAAAATAATGCACTAAAAATTAGTCTTTGAATTTTGGGAATTAATAAAATTCTTAAAGAATTGAAACACTAATGTCTTTGGTAATATAACCATTAAAAAAGATAAGATTTTGACTGGAATCTTGCATCTAGACATAATAGGGGAGAATGGGAGCTTAAATTACGATGAAAAGAACAAACTTAATAACTTAAAAACAAAATCGAACAAACTAATGGATCAAAAAGAAATTATATGGAAACAATGTTCTCGCATTAACTGGATCAATTAAGGAGATAAGGACACTAGTTTTTTTCATCGAATGGTAAACAGTAGAAGACGTAAAAACACTGTCAAACACATTACAATTAATGAAAAAGAGATTTCTGATCAATCTGAACTAAACAGTACTTTCACCAATCATTATACTGAAATTTTTGGAATATCAATTTATATCACTTTTACTTAAATAACTTTGAAGTTCAAGTAAAAGCTCAAACCTTTTAAAATAATTCAATTTCTATAATTCAAGTCATATTTCAATCATAACTTCAAATTTCAAACTAAATTCTTTAAAACAATTTCTTTTAACTAATTTTGAATTCAACATTTCAAAACTCGAATTCGAAATTAATTCAATCTTTATAAATTCGATTTTTATTTCTTTAAATCAAAATCATTTAAATAATTTAAAAACCAAGAATTTTAAAATCTTTTAATTTAACCAATCCGATGTCCGTATATAATTTTCTATCCTGTGGCCAAGTGATTAGTTATTCCAATTTTAAATTTCAAGGATGGATATATATCATTTCAATCCAAAATAAATGTCATGGGTATATATCATTTCAATCTATTTCTTAATTTATTCCAAATAATTCAAATAATAGTTATGTGCTGTCAAATAATTTACAGGGTGATAATAGGGATATATCAAAATAAATAAACATCCAATCATCCAAAATATTAACCAATAGCCATATATCACAATCAACATCCAAATCAGCCAATAAATCATGACAGTTGAGTAGTTATTAATAATCGGGAGTTTAATTAGCACTTTAATTCCAGTTTCACTGTAATTATCGATTTTAATTCCTGATAGTTAATTCATATGTCAATTTAAATGTCAATTAAATTACCAAACAACAGTCAATAAAATTAAATTACTTTATGATATCAATTTAACGAACATCAGAAATATTTTAGTATTTCGTGAGCATTTTAAAACTCCCACCTTTATTTGAAACTAAAAATATTCCAGAGTCAATTAAATTCAATTTTCAGTTCTATATCGTAGCCTTCGTTGATACGAATCCAACATGACTTGTTTCGTTCGAATCGAACATCGTATGAAAAAGTTACGAATTTATTAATATAACGATATATTTAAAGTTTAATTAACATAATAATATAAAAATTTAAACACTAACCCCCTCCCTCTCGTGCACTCCAGGTCGCACGCACGCTAAAGCATCTTCTTCCTAGGCCCACGTTACTCTTTTTTTTAATTGATCGCATCGCATCGCCTCCAGCCTCTATTGCGCACCGCGCCGCCTAGCTCAGCTAGAACCGTCGCTGCTCCAGCCGTCACCACCCTCCCACGTGCATGCTCAAAACGAGAAAACCCGTAGCTTGAATTTGAGCAAATCTCGCCCTCCACGTTATGAAACTTGACGATCCAACCGTACAACGTGTAGAGCTCGTCGAGATCTACACTTTTCCTTTTATTGGCATTCAATTTCATTGAACAGATGAGGAGAAATCAAGGGAGAAAGATTGCAAATTTTCAGCCATTAAAAGGGATGAGAGCGGCCGATGTTTCTTTTTGGGGTTTGGGTTTGCGAAATGAAAATATAACACGGCCTTATATATAAATTTCCGACCCGATTTATCCGTGAAGTTCCAGACTCCAAACGAAGCATGCCACTTGGCGTTATATGTTATACCCCTATTCCGAACATAATGGAATATGTATCTGTGACGCCCCACCTCTATACCCACGCTAACCAAGAACACTACGATGTAGTGCTGTCAATTAGCATGGAGAATAAGGCTGTGGAGGAGCGACCATCCATGTAACTTCTTTGTGCGAGCACCGATATGTCGGATAAAATAGAATGCATATCTTTTAAGGAGGAAATCCGACATACCGACACAAAGACAAAGCTATCACACGGTGGCTATATATAATCTTCGGAAACAAACATAGAAGTAATCATAACATAAATCAGTCATAGACATCCATATCTCAAAGGCGGAAGAATATGAATAAATATATATATAACACATGAAAGTTCACATCAGAGTAGTGGTAAGAAAGATCCACGATAATACAAAAGAATAGCATCACGTGCTATACAAAAGAATAAGTACACTACATAGAGTCTATATCTCAAATGTGTACAACCAAAAGCTACTAATCTAAGTAGTTAGCCAAAAGTCAGAATAATCCTGAAGGGAGGTCAAGCAGAAGCACCTGTAACATCTCGGCCTGACCCGAGTATTATTTATAAGAAAATAATAAACGGATCAGTCTAACTATAAATATCAGATGATAGGGTATAGGATAAATAACATGGCATGAACATGTAACAACCATAACGGCATACTACTATAAGTATGTAAATGATAATCAACAAAAGATCAATCAATATCACAAGAATCTTCTCAAAGATAAAGTAGGGTATCATACCCTAAACTTGTATTCATAACAAGTCAATAACACATAAATTCACCAATGCACAAAAACTGATATCATATCAATGAAAATCATGAAAATTGGTGAAGCATAAATTCCAGAAATCATCACAAGAAATCCAGAAAACACATAAAAGGGGGAGGCCTAACACATGAATGGGAGCATAAAAACTCACCTACGCGTAAAACACATGACGAGAAGCTATCTCATGGAAGCTATCCATTAAATTTTCACACAGGAATGGCCCGAAGACCATAGGGTGCTACCCTACATATGTGATGGCGAAACATCACACAAACGGGGTATAGTCTCCCTCACAGACAAAGAGACATCGCTCAATCGCTAGTCTAAATCACAAAAATGATCGTCATGATCATAAGGAAGTGTCAATTACACTAAGCCAGTAAATATATGAGTTTAGCTTCATGTCCCATAACCACTAGCTTAACTTAAATATTTACGAACAAACTGTAGATCTTCACTAGGAAATTGTCACTAAAAGGGTTCAATCGAACAAGTCCAAGAGCTAACCGACGAAGTGAACGCAAGCGTTTCATACCACTCGTTTTACTAAGTCGTTTAAGTCAATTTCTCATCCGAGTGAAGTAAAGGCTTGTATATACTAGTAGATTGGAAATCGGTTTGAGAAAACGAACTTTTGATATTTAAAATAGTGTTGAAATCGCTTTGATGAAAGAGTTTTGATATTTACTATTAATATTGAAACCTTCATATATCTTTAAAGTGACAAGTCATAAAACGATTGTTGAAACAATCTATCACAAAAATTCACATTCGAAGACGTGAACAAAATCCAAGGAAATCAATCCCAAAACCATCATAGTAGAAATTCTGATGAATGTTTTTCAGATAAGATCCCCTACGAAGGGGAGTACGGGGTTCGACCTAGTGAAGACGAGCGTCCTAGTGGTTGCATGGCCGAGCTAAGGTGTGGTGCGACTCAACCAGATGAGCGACCTAAGAGGAACGAGCGACTTAAGGAACTCGCGACCTAACGAGGTAAAGGCCTAACGACCTAGTGAAACACGCAACTCAACGACCTAAGGATATAAGGCCAAGTGACCTAACAGGGGTGGACGACCTAACTCGGTCGACCTAGGCGATGAGACGACCTAGCAGAGGTAAACGACCTAACAAGGTCCAGAGGAAGCGACCTAACAAAATAACACAGGCCGAACGATCTAAACTTAAGTCGCGAACGACCTAAAGTCTTACGACCTAACTGGAATTAAGGTCATGCGACCTGTGGGGTTATCTCGAGAACGACCTAACTCTGGACGAGGTAGGCAAGGCCGAGCGACCTAAAATGCTTCGACCTAAAGGTGCACGACCTAAGGTCTATACGACCTAACGACTTAAGGTCGAATACAACCTAACGACCTAAGGTCGAATACGACCTACGACCTAAGGTCTATACGACTTAACGACTTAAGGTCGAATACGACCTACGACCTAAGGTCTATACGACCTAACGACTTAAGGTCGAATACGACCTACGACCTAAGGTCTATACGACCTAACGACTTAAGGTCGAATACGACCTACGACCTAAGGTCGAATACGACCTAACGACCTAAGGTCTAGAATGCGAATCATGACTTTTCCACGCACGCGAGCTAGCAGTCTGGACGACCTAAGCTGGGCAGAACGGACTAAATGCAGGAATTTGCTAAAAACGATGAAATTGGGAGTTTTTTCGCCAATCCAATCCAAACCAAATGCAAATGTGCATGTTAAAGTGATAGGGAACCATTCCCAACAGTCCAAGATAGTTATGAGCGAGAGTGTGAGATAAAAATCTCACCTTTTCACTAAAATGGATGAAGATGAAGTTTGAAAGCAAGTAGAAGCAATCCAAAGCTTGAATCCACTATCTTCTTCTTGAATTTGGAGTTGAAAGTTGGATTTGCAATTGAGTTTGAGTTTGGAGTTTTAATTTCCCTTTCCCACCACCATTTTTGATGAAGCTTGATGTGTTTGATAAAGTGAGGAAGAGGAGGTGGGTTGGGGCTGAATTAGAAGGTGCAGTCCAACTCAAGTCAAAGGCGGGAAAAAGTGACGAAAATTCCACTTACTCCAAACATATCGAAGTTTACACTCAAAAAGATCGCAAACGTCATTTTGAACTCAATGGAAGTGGTCTCGAGTCCTAATTTGATCGTATGCAAAAAGTAGCTTTTCGGACTAACATCCGACTAACGATAAAATATTTATATAAAATATTTAAATATAAAATCGACAAATATGCGGGTTGTTATAGTATCGGAAGCCGATTCCATCATATTCAGAAGATAACTTTTCAAAATCAAATTATTTTAATTAAATTCCTTTAATTAATTTCTACGCGTTTCAAGCTTGTACGGTCAAATGATAAGTCCGATCGCTACAAAACTTGAAATCCTATAATAATTCACTATTACGGATCCGATGAAAATAGTTTCGTCGAAATCCGAGACAGTTCCCAAAAAGTCTATTTTTACACGTTAATAAAACAAATAATTTCCAAGGTAAATTTATTCACTTTTAAATTCAATTTTAAAAGTTAACAATCTTCATTCTAATTTAAATAAAACTTAAATCAACTTTCGACATCATTTTCATTCATATTAAATTCATGATTCAATTATTTAAGTAATTTCCAATATTAAATTTAAACAATTTAATTATCCAATAAATTATCATATTTTAAATATAAATTATTTAACTTATAAAAATTAACTTTTAAAATGAATTCAAATAATAAAACAACCATTACACTTACTTCCACTTCTTTATTTAAAGTATTCCAATAATCCAATTTCGATGAATTCCAATATTAGAATTTCAATGAATCCCAATATTAGATTTCAAATGAAATTTAGTTATCAAACAATTATTTTATTTACATCTAAATAATTCAACATTTATTATTCAATCCCAGCTATTGATTATAAACACATTCAATATATTGAACTTCATTCTAATACAAATAATTTCCTTAAATCTTATCGAAATTGTTATTTCAAAATTTTATTCCAGTTCATATTAAATAAATTACATAAATAAAAGATAAATTTTTACTTCCAACCATTTTTATTCAATAATCATATTAAATTCAATAATTTAAAATAGTTAAAAATACAGGTCATTACAGACCTTCTAAAGTCTATTTCATTTATATAAAATGAACTTTTAGGGTAAATGTTGCAAGTTGGATGTCATTAAACCAAGTCATGTTCACTTGTCGACTTAAGGCTAAAGAAAGTCACATAAGAGAGAAAATTAGAGTACCCGAAGAAAATAAGTGTAAAGAACAATGGTCCTTAATAATATGGTTGCAAATCTAAAATGGCTGTTAAGGCACCATTATTTACATTATCGCCTTATTTTCGACCACGTGAAATTAACGTTTAGTAAGTTTAGGATTTCCGCTTCTTCACCATAACCAAACCATTTTGTTTAAGGAACACAAGATAACTGGACCTTGACCCAATAAATTGATGAGCAAATTCACGGAAAAGGGGTTTGATTTTTTCTCTATCGAAGCATTCATAAAAATAAACAATTGCTAGTTGATAAATGTTCGATCAATTCACTAATTTCAAACAAAACTTACAGTCTAATCCATTTATTATACAGTACTATTCCATAGATCCAAAGATACAGTTTGATTAATTTATTATACAATATTGTTTTATAGATCCAAAGATAACTTGTTTCTGTACCTAACTAACATATCTAAATATACGAGAAGTAAAGTGGAAGTAGGCTTAATAATGGTCTAAGCATTTTAAAATCGTGATGTTAATTATTTTCCTCTCAGATAGTTAGATTCTACCTTACTATGTTATAAATCTACAGATATTTTGGATTTTTCATGAATATTGTATCAAGTTCTTCTTATCCAAATAATTCTGACTTATATTCCAAACCTAGAGACCTTAAATTAATTTTAGGTGTTTACATGTCAAAAACGACATAAACAAGATCACATTTGACATGAATATATGAATCGATTGTTGTGACGGAATTCCAATTGGAGACCACTCAAATCGAAACCCCACAAGCACAGCGGAAGACGAGATCGTGGTAAGAAGTGTAAAATCAATCAATCAATAACACAGTTCCAATCTCAACCAATCCAAAAGCAATCACAATTCCGAACAAGCAATATAGAAATCAAAGCAATAATGAAAAATAAATCACACAGCGATTTATAGTGGTTCCACTAACGTTGTGTTAGTGTACATCCACTTTAAGAGAGAACTTTTATTAATATTGATGAGAAGAGTACAAGAGATTAATTACAATGATCAATATTCTAATTAGAAATTGATTTGTGGAGAAGAGAATTGAAGAAAAATTAGGTTTTGATAAACCATTATTTGTGGAGGCTAATCTCTTGCAGTCGCTTTTACGCACACCCAGATCTGGAACCTGAAGCTAGCTTATATAGGAGAATAGAAACCCTAGGTAATGTTCTGAAATTACCCCTGCAAATATCACAAATCTTCACGCTAAGTCCACACGTGAAAAATAGACGGAAGTCGCCTCAGACGTCTGACCAAAATGGTCAGACGTCTGACTTTGGTCTCTGGAAAAAGTTTACTTTCAGCTCAGACGTATGACCATTTGGTCAGATGTCTGACTAAAGTCTCTGGATGTATTTTGCACAGACTTAGACGTCTGACCCTTTTGGTCAGATGTCTGACCTCTATCAATTCTGCCCACTTCACCATTTCCCTTATAACTTCCACCTCCGAACTCCGATTTGCGAACCGTTTTCTCCGTTACGAAGCTACTTCCGACCTCTACAATTTTCCATATAGTGTTGCCAAAATTTAACACTCCACCTCGACACTATATCTATCTCCAACTCCAATGGTACCATACCATCAACGACAACCGATAGCACCAACTATCACTTCTTCTACCTTCAACCAAACATGAATGCTTTCCCAATGAGCTCCGGCAAAGCCACCGCCCATTGCACTCCACCAACGAGCTCAGACAAAGCCCCCGCCCGCTAATGAAATGTTGAAAACATCCAAATCCTATGCTATCTCACCAAAGACTAGCACTTACCCAGAAGATAGAACCTCAATCTCTTACCGATACTCTTCCTCATCTACCACCAAGCTCCTCCCTTAACCGTGCCACCCCATGGCACCTAGCACTTCTCCAAGCGAATCAAGTTCGAGCAATGCTCGAACTTCCAACCGGCAATGCCTTAGTGAACATGAACACCACGTTATCCTTTGTGTGCACTTTTCGAAGATATACTTGCTTATCCTCATCCATGGCTACCAGAAATGACTCTCTCACCTCAATATGCTTAGCCCGTGAGCTAAACGCCAAATTCTCTGCCAAGTGAATAGCACTCTGGCTATCACATCGATCATCAATACTATCATGCCCGAATCCCAAGTCACACAACAATCGTTTCAAATAGAGTGCCTCTTTTGCCGCCTCCATCGCGGCTATCAACTCCACCTCCATAGTGGATAAAGCAACTACGGTCTGCAATTTAGATATCCAACTTATGGCTGTACCCCCAAGTGTGAAGACACATCCGGAAGTTGATTTTCTTCGATCCCTATCACCGGCGTAGTTCGAATCACAATAACCAACCAACTTGCAATCCATCGCCTTACTACCGCCAAAAACAAGACCATGAGATGATGTGCCTCTAAGGTATCTCAATATAACCTTCACAGCTTTCCAATGCAATTTCCCTGGATTAGCCATGTATCAACTAACCATCCCGACGGCATTTGCAATATCGGGCCTTGTACACACCATAGCGTACATTAGACTTCCAACCGCACTATGGCACATTTGCCATATAAGCCTTGTCTTCTTCCAAGATAGGTGATCCTTTACTCAAAAGCTTCACATGCAAAGGTAAAGGTGTATTTGACGCCTTTGCATTCTCCATGCTAAACCGGCAAAGCACTTTCTCAATGCACTCCTTTTGAGTTAGTTTCAACTCAAAATGCTTTCGATCCCTTACAATTTCCATGCCCAATATCCTTCTTGCTTCTCCAAGATCCTTCATTTCGAACTCCGATTTCAAACTCAGTTTTAGCTTGTTGACATTCTTATCCTTAGAAGCAATAAGCATATCGTCCACATACAAGAGTAAATACATCCAACAATCATTTATCAACTTCTTGAAGTAAACACAAGCATCTTTGATGCTTCTATCAAAACCATTTTCAAGCATAAAAAGATCAAACCTTTTGTACCATTGTCTAGGTGATTGCTTTAATCCATCTAGCGATTTCTTCAACTTGCAAACCAAATTTGACTTACCATCCACAACAAAACCTTCTGGATGCTCCATGTAGATGTCTTCATCCAATTCACTATGCAAGAAGGCGATTTTCACATCAAGTTGCTCCAACTCCAAGTCGTGAATAACAACTATAGCAAGTAATATCCGGATAGAAGTATGGCGCACAACCGGTGCGAATATCTCATCATACTCCTTTCCCTTCCTTTATGCAAACCCCTTAGCCACTAGTCTAGCTTTGTATCTCCCATCGTCCTTCACCTTGTATATCCATTTGCACATAATAGCATGGTTTCCTTTAGGAAGTGGAACTAAATCCCAAGTTTGATTCTTCAATAATGATTGCATCTCTTCCTCCATGGCACAAATCCATTTCGATCTATCACTCGACTTTATGACGTCATTAAGGTCCATCGGCTCATCTTGGACTACATGGAGAGCATAGTCCAAATTATCACAAAAGCTAAGATAGTTCCAATCACCATATCTTTCGGGTGGTCTTATAGTACGACAACCAACCCGAGTAGTAATACCATCATCCAAACTCCCTTCAGCTCCACCTTGAACCGAAGCTTCTCTAGAATCATGCACATCACCAACACTACTAAAGGCACCCTGTGGACTATGTGATGTAACATCAACCGCTACCTCCTCGCAAGCATATCCAACTTCTCTACTCTCTCTAATCTTTGGACAAAATGTGAAAATAATTTCCTTCTCCTTTGATTCATCATAAACCAAATCCGGAACATTCGATGAGCTCATATTCTCCTTGAACATCGCCGACTCATCAAAAGTAGCATGAAGAGAATTCACTACCTTTTTCGTTTTCGGGTTCCAAATCTGATAGCCTTTTACTTCATCCATGTAGCCAAGCAAAATCCCCTGGAAAGCTCTAGGTTCAAGCTTATCATTTCTCAGATCATGCACATAAACCGAACTACCAAAGACACGAAGATAACTCAAGTCAATGCTCTTTCCCTTCCACACTTCCCCTGGAATTTTGTTACCTATAGCTGAGAATGGAATTTGATTAATAATATGCACTGCGGTTGACAAAGCTTCAGCCCAAAATCCCTTCACCAAACCAGATATCAATCTCAAGCATCGAGCTTTCTCAATTAGAGTATGATTCATCCTCTCCACAACACCATTCGACTGCGAATCTTCAGGTGTAGAAATATGCCTCCGAATACAATGATGCTTGCAAAACTCTAAAAATTCTCCGGAAACATACTCTCCGCCATTGTCAGACCTTAGAACCTTCAAAGACTTGCCGCTCTCATTCTCAACAAGAGCCTTCCACGCTTTGAACTTTGCAAATGCCTCCGACTTGGCCTTCATTACATACACTCAAACTTTACGAGAAAAGTCATCTATAAAGGAAATATAATAGCGAGCTCCACCTAAAGAAGTTACAGGTGCCGGTTCCTAAACATCCGTGTGAACATACTCAAGAACCCTTCTCGAATCATGCTTTCCCTCACCGAATGAAACTTTAGTTTGCTTTCCCATGACGCATTCTTTGCAAAACTCTAACTTGTTAAAACTTTCTCCATCGATCATCTCCCTCTTCCGAAGAACATCCAAACTCCTCTCCGAGACATGACCTAACCTCAAATGCCACAACCTAGTCGCATCCAAGCCACGAGAACTATCAACTCCTATATAAGTTTCACCTTCTACAGTCACTCTTTGAAGCAAATAAATACCATGAGTCCTAGCACCCTTCATCACCATAAGAGCCCCTTCGAAACCCCGCAAGCTATCACTCTTAATAGTGATCTTACAACCTAAAGAATCCAGCTGCCCCAAAGAGATAAGAGACTTTCGAAGTCCCGGAACATGGCGTACATTAGTGAGAGTACGAACCACTCAGTCAAACATTCGAATTTGCACGGAACCAATGCCTTTCGACTTACAAATAGCACCATTTCCCATAACAATTGAATTTTCTTCTTTTTCTATGCAAGAAGAAAAACAATTCCTATGTGGCGTCATATGATAAGACGCCCCTGAATCGAGCACCCAATCGCTACCTGAAACATCTGATGCTACCATCGACAAAACATCTACATCTCCCTCACCAACTCCACTCTCCACCGCTACTGATGATGCTACTTCCTTCTTTGCCTTCTCCTTTTCCGGACACTCATTCTTCTAATGACTGGGCTTCTTGCAAATATAGCATTTGCCTTTCTTTCCTTTGACTTTCCTCTCCAACCGAGGTTCCTTGATTTAGAACGTCCCCGGTTCTCCTTCTTCACATACCTCTCCTTCTCCACAAACAAACCATGACCACTACTTCCATCACCTAACTCCTTCATTTGATCCCACAACTTCTCTTTAAAAAGACCCGCCTTGACATCATCAAGAGTCAATGTATCCCTGCTATAGATCAAACTGTTTGAGAAACCTGTATAGCGATCTGGAAATGAACACAATAATATCATCGCCTTTTGCTCTTCCTCAATCTTCAAATCTACCGCCTTCATCTTTATTAGCAAATCATCAAAAGTATTCAAGTGCGCCTTTAGCGAAGTACCTTTCTTCATCTTATAGGTGAAGAACGTTCGCAATAAGATCAAACGATTTGTCAGTGACTTCTTCATATACAAGTCCTCCAACTTGTCCCAAATACCCTTAGCGGTTGTCTCACCACTAATTTCAGAGATAACATTCTCTCCCATAGCAAGTTGAAGTGTAGTGAATGCCCACTCTTCCATCTCCTCTCTCTCAACATTCGAGATGTCCGCTGGCAATAAATGCATGTTAAATACTACCCGATGTACCCGATTCCTCCTTAGAACTGCTTTCATCTTCCATTGCCATTTTTCAAAATCATTATCGCCATTCCACTTGTCTATAACCAATTGTGATCCTAAAGCTGCGTACGAACCACGTACATAAGGAGCTACACCACTTGGATTACCCATTGAAGAACTACTTGAGTTACTACTTGATTCAGGCATTTCTACAACCACCTACCAACACCAATGCTCCGACACCAAATGTTGTGACGGGATTCCAATTGGAGACCACTCAAATAGAAACCCCACAAGCACAGCGGAAGACGAGATCATGGTAAGAAGTGTAAATACAACCAATCAATAACACAGTTCCAATCTCAACCAATCCAAAAGCAATCACAATTCCGAACAAGCAATATAGAAATCAAAGCAATAATGAAAAATAAATCACATAGCGATTTATAGTGGTTCCATTAACGTTGTGTTAGTGTATATCCACTTTAAGAAAGAGCTTTTATTAATATTGATGAGAATAGTACAAGAGTTTGATTACAATGATCAATATTATAATTAGAAATTGATTTGTGGAGAAGAGAATTGAAGAAAAATTAGGTTTTGATAAACCCTAATTTTCGGAAACTAATCTCTTGCAGTCGCTTTTACACACACCCAGATCTGGAACCTGAAGCTAGCTTATATAAGAGAATAGAAACCCTAGGCAATGTTCCGAAATTGCCCCTGCAGATATCACAAATCTTCACGCTAAGTCCACACGTGAAAAACAGACGAAAGTCGCCTTAGACGTCTGACCAAAATGGTCAGACGTCTGACTTTGGTCTCTGGAAAAAGTTTACTTTCAGCTTAGACGTCTGACTTTGGTCTCTGGAAAAAGTTTACTTTCAGCTTAGACGTCTGACTTTGGTCTCTGGAAAAAGTTTACTTTCAGCTTAGACGTCTGACCATTTGGCCAGATATCTGACTAAAGTCTCTGGATGCATTTTGCACAGACTAAGACATCTGACCCTTTTGGTCAGACGTCTGACCTCTGTCAATTCCGCCCACTTCACCATTTCCCTTATAACTTCCACCTTCGAACTCCGATTTGTGAACCATTTTCTCCGTTATTAAGCTACTTCCGACCTCTACAATTTTCCATGTAGTGTCGCCAAAATTTAACAATAAAATGTATCAAGAAACTATTCCTAGGAAAGAGCACATAAAGTGCCAAATTCAACATAAAGGGTATCATGTTGAGATTAACAAACTTCATAAGGCTGAGGTCGAAGGTAAGAGAAATGCTTCTAATTATAAGTGCCAATATGAACTGTATAGGTTAGTGTTTTTATAACCCGACCATGAGTCAAACCGTGAGGTCTTAGGGTCCAAGGTTTTGAAGGTCCGATCGGTTGGACCGTCAAGAATCACACATGGTTGTTAATAGTGAAAATGTGAATTTATTTTAAACATAGGCTTTTCACATAAATATATTTCAGTGCTTTCAATGGAAACCCTTCAAAACACAAGTATAATAATGATATAGCACAACACCACAAAACAAAAAGGGCAGCCATAATCACATACAAACACCTACACCTAGACATAAAGTAAAGTAGCTACACATAGACATAAGTAAATAATTAATCATGCAGTGCAATTCCAGGTAATCTAGACAAAAGAATTATATTATAAACAGTAGAAGGTTGGACAATGACTGAAAGAAATAGTCGAATCACGATCAGAGGGTTGAACCACAGTTTGTGCGCGGACAAGGTTTGATTGAGTTCTCGGTCTTTATGGACCACGGTCCGCGGTTACTCGCAGTTCGACCGCAGTTGGGTCGGGTTTTAAAAACTATGGTATAGGTCCAAATTTAATCTTTAAACAAGGAGTATGAATATGTAAAGTAGGATTATACCAGGATAAGGGACAAGTATTCATAACTCCTTATGCTAAAGGAATTTGCAAAAGGAGAAATTGGAAATCCAGAAAAAATCATCCCTTATTGTGATAGGCTTTCGGATGATACTTATTTTAAAGTTTATTAACAAAGGGGAAGGCTCGATTGGCTTTCTTTCTTGATATATCCCTTGGTTACGACAATGATCAATCTACACAATACTAGAATTAGTAATTAACCTAATGATACATTTTATCTAGTGTTCCCTACTACTAAATTTACAAGCCAAGATGTTACATTTAGTGGCTCTACAGACAATAGTCATAACTTCATCTCTAATCCTGAATGCAACTGCTGAAGTAGATGATGTTGTTATGACTAGTTCCATCGATGCTCCTCTAGCTGTCAAACCTTTTGCCAATGGACTTAAGGACGATTCTCGGTTTTAGTCCAAAAGTCTCAAGGTAGCTCCAGGTAAAAAATCTCTTTCAAACTTGAAATGCAAAAGTGTGCTCCACTAATGTCGTCTCAGGAGCTAGGGAAAGATGTTGAAAATATCAAGGCACTTATTAACCTTAATCCCAAAGGCAATGATAAATCTAGTATTAAGACTTGAAAGGTGGTAGAGGTGATAGAAATCTCAGGATGAGGTAGACAATTTTATACACAGAGGTTTTCTAAATTTGTATATAGACATGTTTGTGAAAGTAATCTTCGGTGGTGAAAGGATCAAGTCCCAACCATTTGTTTGTCAACTTGAATGGATCTTCCTTTTGGTTGCCACCTTTTTTACCAATATGTATCTACACACGTCCATCACTCAAAGTCTGTGATGTACATTACTCAAATCAATCGAGCATTCTCCTTGCCCACATATCTTAGAAAAAGCGTTGAGAAATCTCTATGAAAAAGTATTCTGTTATGCATATGAATCTCAAAACCTAGCACACCAGTCTTTGTGCATAATTCCAATCTTTTGTTAATATTTCCTTTTTAGATAGTCTTTATATGCATCATCCAAGATGTTTGATCATCGATCTCTAATAAAAAGTCGACTTCTTGAGTGTTGGGTTTTTCTAACACTTTTACTAATATGAGGCCTAAATTTTATGCCTCTCCCTTGCTTGCCAACTTTACTAAGGCCTCAGCATGAGCATTCTATTTGCTTGGAATGTG
Organism: Allium fistulosum; assembly: GCA_030737815.1. Taxonomy (NCBI): domain Eukaryota; kingdom Viridiplantae; phylum Streptophyta; class Magnoliopsida; order Asparagales; family Amaryllidaceae; genus Allium; species Allium fistulosum. The sequence continues at coordinate 95,538,717 of CM060906.1, read as the reverse complement.
CTCTATCAGATAAAAAGGATTAATGTTATCTTAGCCAAGTAAGCATCTAACATATCACCCTTTGCTTAGAACCCATATCACCTGACTCACACCGAATCGTGAATCAATATATATTTGCAAAGCTGTCATCCTAAATTCACATGCTATTTGCAATCTCACGATCAACACTCAGAACTTTAGTATTAGTTACCTTAAAGTTCAATTTCAAAGAATTTATTCGACGACCCTTACGTGTGACTAGAATGATACCATCTCTTGAATGGTGGTTGTTGGATGCTCCATCAACAAACAATTATCACCTGGGCAGGGCAGTTATTGGTTTCTTTCATCATCAGACTCGCTTACATTTTATATGCATTCCGTTGGGCTAATTATGTTCAGTAATAGATAAAAAGTGCAAATTGAAAAAATAATCCTTTATTATACTTTGTAGAAGATCGCATTTTATGTTATCATTAATAATATCATTTTCACTACGTACATCTCAATTTAATGTATTAATTGACTTGTTTGGTTTAAAATTTAAAATTAAATATTGGTTTGATTGTATATTATTAGTTATACACACACTATAACATGTTGTTTGCACAAAAAATGGAAAAACACCCCAAAGTTGTATGATTTAGTAGATCTTATGTTGTTCTTAGTGATTTGGGTGATTTATGCAAATATATGAAAAGCAGGGGCTAAACTGTAAAAAGACACGTAGATTTATAGTGGTTCAGCCAGAATGTGCCTACGTCCACTTTATATGTTATTTCTCTTCTCTTGTTTTGATTACAAGTACAAAGCTTTGATACAAGTAAAAGAAAGTTGTTTGAAAGTTCTCTCCGTGCTTGAGCTCTCAAACTTGTCCCCCATTGTCGTACCCCTGCCCCTCTATTTATAGAGTGAGGGTGGGAGCAGGGGTCTTGGATGTATATAGCTGCTGGTGGGCCTGGGCTGATGTGATCTGGCCTGGCACGTCTTGGTCCGGCAGCGTTTGGTCCGGTGGTAGGAGGTGAGTTGGTTCGGCGAAGCATGGGAGGTGAGTTGGTTCGGCGAAGCATGGGGATGAGTTGGTTCGGCGAAGCATGGGAGGTGAGTTGGTTCGGCGAAGCATGGGAGGTGAGCTGGTTCGGCGAAGCATGGGAGGTGAGCTGGTTCGGCGAAGCATGGGAGGTGAGCTGGTTCGGCGAAGCATGGGAGGTGAGTTGGTTCGGCGAAGCATGGGGATGAGTTGGTTCGGCGAAGCATGGGAGGTGAGCTGGTTCGGCGAAGCATGGGAGGTGAGCTGGTTCGGCGAAGCATGGGAGGTGAGCTGGTTCGGCGAAGCATGGGAGGCGAGCTGGTTCGGTAGAGCATGGGAGGCGAGCTGGTTCGGCAGAGCATGGGAGGTGAGCTGGTTCGGCAGAGCATGGGGATGAGTTGGTTCGGCAGAGCATGGGGATGAGTTGGTTCGGCAGAGCATGGGAGGTGAGCTGGTTCGGCAGAGCATGGGGATGAGTTGGTTCGGCAGGGTCATTGCATGCGAAGCAGGTTGGATCGGCGAAGCTTTGGACCGGTGGTGAGAATCTACCCAACATTTGCCCCCCAAAGTGGGGTATATGCTGGCGTATGGCCTACTTTGTTTCCTCTTATTCGGTCGCTGAGCGCCGATCCAACTGGTCCGACATCCTATATTTGCCTATAAGTAGGGGCTGTATACTCTCGTTATTCCCTTCCAATTCAAGATAGCCGAACCAAACGTTTCTGCCGAATCAAGCTCTCTGACGAATTGCTTCAGAATACCGAATCAAGTACTGCCGAACGAATTTACGTACTCTAAGTGCCGAATGATCATTTACTCTGGGTGCCGAATGAACTTTACCCTGGATGCCGAATGAACTTGATTCTAGGTGCCGAATGAACGTTCACTCTGGGTGCCGAATGAACTTGATAAACTTGATTTTTTCACTTGAAATTTCAGACTGCAGACACTTGCTCCTTTACTTCCTCTATTCTAACGACGTTCTTCTTTGTGTTTGCAGATAATGTCTCGTAAAGCGGAAACTCGATCAGACAAAAAGAAATCCGGGGGCGAAGGAGGTTCCTCCGCCGTGCCCCCAGCTCAACCGAATCCAGAACGTCACGGACCTGCCCCGAGATCACTAGTGGATGGGTACGGCCCTCAGGAACTTCTGAACTCCCCGCCCGATTGCTTTCCTAGCTCCCTCAAGGAGGAGCAGCTTGATGTTATTTCCCGATCTTTTGGAATTGATAGGGCGCACTTGCTGTTGCCAGGGAGAGAAGTTATGCCGTACGAACCTCCTGAAGGGTACCTTGCCTACAGCAGATACCACTGCATGTGTGGTGCCATTCCTCCTCTTAACGCTTGGGTAGCCAGCTTCCTCACATATCTAAAGGTGGCCCCATTCCAGCTTCAACCCAACTCCTATGCTATACTAGTGAGCCTCTTCGTTATTTTTCATAGGAAGTGTGGTCGTGCTCCTTCCAACCGGGAGATCCGGTACTTATATAACCTGAGGGGCTATAAGAAGGGGTCCCCATACATCAGCTTGGAGTCGGCTGTAACCTTCAAGCCGGTCTTGGAGATGTATTCCAAATTCAGCATGTTCAAGAAGGAGTGGTTCTTCGACAGGGACGGCTCAGTTTCTTTTAGGCGCTTCACCTCTGGATGTAAGTTTACACTTTATTTATTTCCATTCTGGTTTGCGAGGCTTCTTCTCATACATCTTCATTTTTGCTAGCGACAGGTGGCTTTGCGGTGGTGGAGACCGATCGCCTGGTTCAAACGGCGGCTGAGATAGAAGCTATCCTCGGGAGGAATAGATCAGCTGCCTTCCTGATCAGAAACGCGACCCTTCTGGACTATAACTTGATCCTTCCACACCAGTCAGTAGTCAAGCTGAGGGAACGGCGGAGGAGAGGGCGGCTGCTCAGGCTAAGGGAGGTGTCGCGGCAGAGAGTGGAAAGAGAAAACCTTTCACAAAACCTCCAGCCGTCGGAGGTAAGAAACTTAAGAGATCGGACGGTCCTTCTCCCAGTAATTGTCCACTTACTCAGGGGGAGGAAGACGTGGAGGAGGAAAGAGGTGAGGGTGGAGATGGCATCGGGGCCTTGCTTCCTGGGCAAGCGGGCGAGATTCAGGAGTGGACGGATGATGCGTTCCACCAAGCTTTCGAGGGGCTGGACGAAGATCCGATTTTGGTAGAGAAAACAGGGAAAGCGGACAAGGTCGGGACCGGTGCAAGCGAGTCTTCTCAGACCATTCCAGCCAAGGTGGCTCCGACGACTCAAGGTGAACTCTTGACTCCTGCATGCTTCATTAATGATAGGGACTTAGGAATATTTTATGATCCGCTCCCGTCCTGGAATGAAATCCAGGACTCATTGCAGTATCCTACTTCTCCCTAGGGCTTTTATAACAGACGTGCTTTCTTTCTTCTTTTAACTTGTAATTTACCGCGCTTCTCGAATTATATAGTGATGTAAGCTTGTGACACTTGTTCTTTATATCAGGAGCAGGTAAGACATCCAAGGCCCCAGATCTTCGGCACAGGCTTGAGCAATACAAGCTTTCCAAAACTTCCGCCAAGCCGAAGCCTTCAACCCACCGCTCTAGGGATGTAGTTGGCTACCGTCCTCTTTTCAGGGTTATTGATGAGGGTTTTCAGCAGAGAAAGAGGAGTCATCCTTTATCCGAACCTTCACCTGGTCCTCAGCTCCCATCTCAGCCTCTTCATGATATCACGGAGGAGGATAGCGAGTTTGCACTCTCTCCGCACCCGTCCGGAAACCCTTCCGTTACTCATATCGACCGTCCTGACTTGGCTCGTAATCCATTTGCGGGTCATCCTGATCTGGATCCAAGTTCCCACGATATTACCTTTGACGAGGTTACTGGTGAGCACCTTCTTCCCCGCAATCCCATGGTACGGGTGCTTGATGAGGCTAAGTCCTTAGATCTTGATCTACTTACTACTCGGATAGTTACCATGGGAGACGAGGCCAAGGCTAATATTGATCGGGTGGCGGAGGAGACTAGGAAGCTGATGGAGCATCATGCCCGGCTGGTTAAGGCTGGAGAGGAGATTGGGAGTGCCAACATCCGACTTCGATTGGTGGTTTCAGATCAGGCCAAACAGCTTGCTGATCAGGCCATTCAGATTTCTCAACATGAGGCTGCTTCTGGACGACTAAAGAAAACCATGGAAGAGGCCAGCCGGGCTGAACTGCGGAAAATGGAAGCTACCTGCAGGGAACGGATCGACATGGCTATTGCCACGGTGGACGAGGTTCGGAAAACGGAACTTGAGCAGATAGGGGAGCTATCCGGGAAACTTGAGACTGCAGAGCTTGCTCAAGCCAAGTTGAGGGAGGAGATGGAGGCAATGCGGAAATCCCTTCTGGTAGACTGCTCGAGATACCGATCGAAGAGAGATGCCACCGTTGAAAGGTTGTCGGCTTCCAAGGCCCGGATGAGGGAGTTTGAGGAAAATGAGGAGATGATGGACGAAATGCTTCAGGACATGTACTTCCGTACTTGGAAGCAGGGCAACCTATCCTGGATGGATGATTATCCCAGGGTCATGGCTAAGATCTATCTTCGGGCTTTGGAGGAGGCTAAGGCCGATGCGGATAAAGATGGTGGCGTGGTCTCCAGTATGGATGCGGTCACGACTCAATTTGCCAAGGAGGAGAAGGTGGCGGTGAAGGAAGGTATGCGGTTGCTTGCTGCTGAGGAGGTAGGCGTGCAAGTAGAGGACGACGATCAGGATAGCCAAGAAGCAGGTGCTGGTAAGTCTTCCTTTTTAGTCTCTCCATTAACTTGGTTGCTTATTGCTAATGAATCCTTTCTTTGTCTGGACAGGTGGTCAACAGGACAAGGATAAAACTCCAATGCAGCCGGCCCCTTGATTATACCTGGAAAGACTCTTTTTCTTTGACGTGTAATTCTTTAACTTAAGCTGATTTTGTCGTCTTCTGAATGTTTGTTGTTATTTTGACATGTCGTATGAGAAATATAGCTATGTATATTCTTGTAATTAAATTGTGTTTGATGTCGGGTTCTGGTTTAAGACATAATTTCATGACTTGCAATGTTAGCGTGTGGTGCGAACAAATTATAGTCATGTATTTGTACACAAAAGAAGAAAATACCGCCTTTCATGCTCTAATTGTAGATGGCAGTTTTGAGTATCTTGTATGACCGAGCATGGAAAGCAGTTGAATGCCCTGCCATCCGATTGTGAGTCCCTGCACCCATTGGCGAGTATCTCCTACTATGTATCCTGTACTTTAGGGGTTGTTATAAAGCTTTTTAAGTAAAATTGAAATAGGTGAAATAGTAAAACTTCCAATCACGGAAGGCCTTTGATGTGCTTAAGTTCGTGGCAAACGGGTTTTGTAGTCACTTTCCCTAGCTGTGGGTCTTGGAGACATTTGTCACCCATCTTACGCCTCCGCGGGGAGTTAATTCTTTTTTACCACAGCCGCACTTAAGACACATCGGAGCCGAGATCGCGCACAGTAACTACCCGGGCCATTATGGCCCGTAATCGTGGGTATTATTCGATTTACTGTGGCCGGCTAGCGTGGGTGCCGATCGTCAACTGTGAACTGCCCCTGGCTGGCCACACCTTATGTTGGGGCTTATAGTCAGTTCACAGTTGCCGGCGAGCCTAACGCCGTAATGAGCTGCCTCGGCTATAGTCGGCCTTCTCGGTGGCTTATAATCGGCTCATTACAGTTGGCTTTAAGGGCCGTCGCGAGCAATGAGTTAACCCGCAGCAGAGGGATGCCGGAGCAAAAGTGTCTCATTGGCGAGGGCATAGATTCGCATAGTACCTGTTAGGTTTTGTCCAGGAGAGGTTGCGCTGCGGAGCGCCTTGAATGAAAATGCTATTTGCACAGGATTTTGTTCAACAGAAAAGGATACAGTTAACAAGCAGCCAAGATATGAAGGAACAAGTTAAAAAGAGACAAGTTTTTTAAAGTGGGTCGACACGAAAATGCCTACGTCCACTGATTCTCTTTGTTAATTCAATTCATATGGGCAGTATGAGTTAAGAAAAGTATCGACGAAGGTGTTGGATGTTCCATGCCCTCTGGAACACCTCCTCGTCCACTGTTGACAAAATATAAGCTCCATTGCGAAGATCTTTATGAATTACATATGGTCCGTCCCAGATTGGATCTAGCGCTCCGGGGCGTGGGAAGATTCGCTTGAGGATAAGATCTCCTTTCTGTAAGCTACGATGCTTGACTTTGGAGTTGTATTGCGTTGCCACTTTTTGCTTGTGAGCTGCTGCCCTGGGGGGCTGCATCATTTCTTCTTTCCTCAATTAGATCCAGAGACATGAGGAGGAACTCTTCGTTCTCTTCTGGGTTGTAGTGGATCCTACGATGGGAAGGCACTATAGTTTCAATTGGGAGCATAGCCTCCGATCCGTATGCCAAAGAGAAAAGGAGTATGCCCCGTTGATGTTCTGAAAGACGTGCGATTGGCCAATAGTGCCGTAGGAGGTTCATCCACCCAAGCGCCCTTTGACTTTTCGAGTTTCTTTTTTATTAGAGTTTTGAGAACTTTGTTGACGACTTCGACTTTTCCGTTTGCCTGGGAATAAGCTACGGATGAGAAGCTTTTGTGAATTCCATGCTCTTGGCACCAGTTGGCGAACTCCTCGCTGTCAAACTGAAGTCCATTGTCCGATATGATTTTGAATGGAACTCCATACCTGCATAGAACATTTTTTGATCAAGAAGTTAATAACTTTTGCTAAAAATACTTTATTTAGGGGTTCTGCTTCCCGAGGGATGTGTTTGATTAAATAGTGATCCCATCGATTGAGAAGCAACTTGGTCTTCTTTAAATATGCTATGAGTCGTTCTTCTCGAGCCTGGAATCCTACTAGTATTTGATTTACAATAAGTTGAGAATCGCTATGAAGACACAAAGAATTGGCTCCGATTTCTAAGGCAAGTTCTAATCCAGCTATCACTGCTTCATACTCTGCATCGTTGTTGGTGGTAGTGAATCCTGACCTTATAGCATAGTGTAGTTCATTTCCCTTGGGAGTGATTATTACCACACCTGCCCCCGAGCCTTGTTCGTTGATGGCGGTGCGAGGATGGTAGGTGATATTATATTGACTTAGTTGAATGCACCATTTAAGTAGTCGCCCAGAAGCGTCGAGACGATGGAGTACCTGCCTTAGTGGTTGATCGGTCAGAACTCTGATGGAATGAGATCGGAAATAGTGACGCAGTTTCCGTGATGTGATTAGTAGGCAATAGGCTAGCTTCTCAAGTTTAGGATATCTGGTTTCTTCTTGTGCGGGGGGCGTTTGTATCTAACTTCGTCTTGAGTGTCCCGGGAGATGTTTTTGATCGTTTCATTTAAAGGAGTATAAGCGTCAAATCTCGGTCCTGGCCGATACAAGCACTTTTCTCCCTTCTTGCCCCCAGCATTGTCTCTAGAAGCATCCCTTCGAACGTCCTTTGCTACAGCGGACGTGCTGCCGTAAGCTGCCTTATTTTGTCGCCCTGACTGCCCTTTAGTGGCAGCGTCTTCAAGCCTCATATATTTCCCGGCCTCATAGAAAAAATTGGGTAAAGTAGCTGGTTTTTCTTTTGTCAATCTTCTAGCAAATTTAGTATCCGGATGCACACCACTACAGAGGGCCATTAAGATAAGCTTCTCGTCGGCATCTTGGACTATGGCCGTTGCGGCATTGAATCGGGTTAGGTATTGCTGCAGCTTCTCTCCAGGTTTCTGCTTGATACTGGATAGGGAATAAGCATCCTTAGGTTGTTCCACATGAATGCGGAACTGGCTGATGAACTTTTCTTTCAACATTTCCCATGAGCTGATGGATCCCTGAGGTAGATGACAGAATCAGGAGGTAGCAAGGTCTGCTAAGAAGAGTGGAAAGCATTTGCACAGTACTCCCTCTGTCGCTCCACTCATGAGCATATGTTGTGTGTATCTCTGCAAGTGTACAACGGGTCGGAGGTCCCTTTGTAAGGTTCCATTGTTGGCATCTTCCATTCTCGGGGGGTGATAGCAATTTCAATGTTGCGGGCGAAAGGGCTGGTCACCCTAGCGCCTATCCCTCGATCTCTTTGCTCCCGTTGGACGCACTCTCTGAATAAGCGCGCCATCCTTTCATCAGAATTTGGAGCAGATAGAAACGAGTTTGGTTCTGTTCTGTGGGATTGATTCCGTCCAGATGACCTGTAGGGATGGTATCGTCTATCATTCCTCATATTTTCCAGTGGCTGCCTTTGGTCTTCTGGGAGCATGCTCGGGTCAGCTACAGTTGGCCCTTGCCTTGATCTCCCCCTGCTGGGTTCTGATCTAAGCACTTCCTCGGGTCCAACTTCGGGCTGGACTCTAGCTCGGCCCCGTTCACTGGCGTTTCTGTGGTTAGGCAGCATGACAGACTCAGCTACAGTTGACCTTCGCCCGGTACCTCCCCCGTTGGGTTCGGTACCAAACGTTTCCTCAGGCCTAACTTCGGGCTGTGCTCGATCTCGGCTCCTACCATGGCTACTTCTGCCGTTAGCTCCTTCGAAGAAGGAAGATCTTTGTTGTCTCTGAGATCCTCCAGACTAGGACTCGCCCCATGATTCAGTGTTGCGGTTGGATTCTTCAGCGTCCCTTAAGCGTGACATGAGATGGTCCACCAAGGCTTCCTGCTGGGACGTGAAGCGGTTAGTTACTTCAACCACAACTCTGTCCAGATCTGCTCTAGTAATTGCTGCAGGCTGTTCTGTGGCAGGAGTGGTTGGGTTAGCCTGTTCTTCATTTGTTACTGTTGCTGGAGGAGGACGATTTACTTGATTCGTGACAGCTGGATCTGGAAGACTGCTGGATGCGATGTTTTTTCCTTTGTTAACATCTTTTCTCTGTTTGGGAGGCATGTTTTCCAAGTGGCGGACGATGCTGTTAGGAAAACTTGTTAAGCGGATGAAGCTGAAGCTTCGAGCTTCTATTTCTCAGTGAAAGCACCAAAAATGTTTGCACAAAAAATGGACAAACACCTCAAAGTTGTATGATTTAGTAGATCTTATGTTGTTCTTAGTGATTTGGGTGATTTATGCAAATATATGAAAAGCAGGGGCTAAACTGTAAAAAGACACGTAGATTTATAGTGGTTCAGCCAGAATGTGCCTACGTCCACTTTATATGTTATTTCTCTTCTCTTGTTTTGATTACAAGTACAAAGCTTTGATACAAGTAAAAGAAAGTTGTTTGAAAGTTCTCTCCGTGCTTGAGCTCTCAAACTTGTCCCCCATTGTCGTACCCCTGCCCCTCTATTTATAGAGTGAGGGTGGGAGCAGGGGTCTTGGATGTATATAGCTGCTGGTGGGCCTGGGCTGATGTGATCTGGCCTGGCACGTCTTGGTCCGGCAGCGTTTGGTCCGGTGGTAGGAGGTGAGTTGGTTCGGCGAAGCATGGGAGGTGAGTTGGTTCGGCGAAGCATGGGGATGAGTTGGTTCGGCGAAGCATGGGAGGTGAGTTGGTTCGGCGAAGCATGGGAGGTGAGCTGGTTCGGCGAAGCATGGGAGGTGAGCTGGTTCGGCGAAGCATGGGGATGAGTTGGTTCGGCGAAGCATGGGAGGTGAGCTGGTTCGGTGAAGCATGGGAGGTGAGTTGGTTCGGCGTAGCATGGGAGGTGAGTTGGTTCGGCGAAGCATGGGAGGTGAGCTGGTTCGGCGAAGCATGGGAGGTGAGCTGGTTCGGCGAAGCATGGGAGGCGAGCTGGTTCGGCAGAGCATGGGAGGTGAGCTGGTTCGGCAGAGCATGGGGATGAGTTGGTTCGGCAGAGCATGGGGATGAGTTGGTTCGGCAGAGCATGGGAGGTGAGCTGGTTCGGCAGAGCATGGGGATGAGTTGGTTCGGCAGGGTCGTTGCATGCGAAGCAGGTTGGATCGGCGAAGCTTTGGACCGGTGGTGAGAATCTACCCAACACATGTACAGTTAACGCCCCGCGAAATCTCCGCTATAGCGCGTAGCTCTATTCGATGACTACGTTTTTTCAATTTATCGCTATTAAATAGTAGATTCGCTTTAAGGCTCGCTATTTTACACCACATCCGCTAAATCAAGTTTTTTAGTACTCGCTTTAGCAACATTAATATAAAAATGTTGATTTGATTAAAGACATAATATTTGGACTTATAAGTCATAATATTCTTTAGTTTTGTTATATACGATTAAACAATATTTCTTTTTCTGCACAAATGATGTGAGAATGAGAATAAATAAAATCTAAATATTTGTTTTATATCTAATGAAGCTTTTTGCACCTCCGTTATTTTCTGCTATATCCCTGCTTTATCTCCGCTATAATTTTTTGCACCTCTACCGCTATATAACTACTAAGCGCTTTAACTGTATAGCCATGAACATCATATGCTCAATGATTAAAATATTTAAGTGATGTCTAGTTTATGAATATAAATAAATATTACTTATTTTAGCAAAACTAGCCGGCTTTATAGTGGGTCGTGCAACTATTACTAATAACTGAAGAAACATGTGTTCTGCACTAGCATAGAACATCTATGATGGTTTTATAATGGCCATACCACTAAACAATAAAATAAAATGATACAGGAGTTAAGTAGCATGCCTAAACTACTAACTACCATGACCAACCCCCCTCAGAGGAGAAGGGGCTGGAACAATCATTAGTTGAGTCAGGACCAAGGACAAGCACATAACCGGAGAAAAGCCGAGCAAGGTAAGGAGTAAAGCCAACGGAGGCGTCAGTGTATATGAACTTCCTATCCCAAGTGATATCCCGAAACAAATTCTTGTTCACTTCTCCAATGTCACCCACTTTAGTAAGAATCAGACCCTCATCCTCAATGTGATAGTAAAAACGCCTACTCTTAACTTCATCATCATTGACAAACTTGTGGTAATCATCACACTCAGGAGAATATCTCATATCGGAATGGACATGAACCTAAGACTTCTCACCATAGTTTGAAACAATAGAGTCAGAAGGAGGCATAATGAAAACCTCCTCAAGTTCCTCAGGAGGAGCAAGTATAACAGAAGGAATAATCTGGGAAGGAGAGGCCACTAGAACAGGGCAAACATTCGGGACCCGCTTCATGACCGGGGGTCGGGGAAGTGGGGTCCTATCGGTAAATGGAAGTGGATGATCAATAGGCTAAAGAGAACAAGCATCCAAGAGATGGCCAAAAAACTGACATGACGTGAAAATATCAGGTTTCCGGCTGTACTAAATAACAACCTTAGCATAATGACCCTCAACAATTCTGACTTTAAGAATAGAAGGCAAAGGCTTCTTAGGAATAATTTCGATCAGAGCTTTGGCATACACTAATCTCTTCCTGGCCACAATATTCGAATCATAACATATCACCTTGCCATCAAGGCCACTAAGCCAGTCAAGCCCATGATTGTAAAATAGATGGAATGTGAGAAAAATGCGCTCAAACATGAATAAATAAAATCTATTTCTTTACCTTGCCCACATATGGGCTCCAAGAAGTGATAATGCATCCAAATATGTATTACTTAGTGTCCATACACACACACATATGTGTATGTATGTATATATATGTGTGTATATATATATGTTCATATATGATTACTAGGATTTACAACCATAAAATATATATTGATACATATAAGTTAATTAACATTATTTTATCCATATATTTTCAGACTACCATATTACAAGAATGAGCAAGAGGATATAGAGGCAATGAAAGGTAGTGTTACTACAATCTATAATGCAGCAAGCATCTAGCATCAAAATATCATGCCATAAGGGACATCGAATTTAAAGGCAAGAAGGATATATAAACTCTATAACCTAAAGAAATGGTATCGAGCCTATAAACATAAAAACGGTTTCAAAGAGAAGATATCGAGTTCATAGATTGATAAAGTTGTCAAACTTGTAAATACAAAACATCTCACGCTTATAAAAGTGAAAATAGCGAGCTTCTACTACGGTAAAAGGGATGTCGGGCTGCTATAATGAAAAATGTCACCAAATATGGGGATATTGAACATTAAGACAAAGGGGGAAGAGATACCGAGCCTCAAAGGGATATCTAACCATAACAACATTAAATATTATAAAATATTCACAAGTGGATGCAATTTTGAATGTAAACAATAAAGCAAGGTATCAAGTATTTAACAGCAAGACAATGTTGAACTTATAAAAGGAGATGGAGATGCTGAAGCACAATAACATAAAAGGCTATAGAAGGTAGAATAAAGAGGAGTGCCACATCACTAAGAGATATAGAACACCTAGTTGCGAAGGGGATATCGAGTCTCTATAAAGCAGGCCTTGGATACGACAATAGATACCAAGCCTTTACAGCTTGATTATTGTAAAGCATTCATAAGTAGCAAGTGGTCTCGAGCTTTTATAAGTGACAAAGTATGCCAAACTTCAAGAGACATGAATGATATTAATCAAAGAGCTTAACAAGAAATCTCAAGCATTTACATGAAGCAAGGAATGTTAAACCATATCGAATGTCTACCCCCATAGGTGATATCGAATGAATGCAATGTTGCAAGATGTCAAATATCTACAGTTATGAAGAATGTCGTGTATCATCAGTGAAAAACAAGATGCCGCATATCCTTAAGATGTCGAATGTCATCAGTGCAACAAACAATTTCAAGTTTAGCAATTCAGAGTGATGTCAAATATCAGCAATTCACCTTATGTTGAAGGACACGGCGCCAATACCGCTTGGTTCTACCTTTATAAATACAGACCCCGTAACTACTTTTTGGGGGATCAATTTTTATTTCTCTCTCTCTCTCTTAAATTAAAGAATTAAACCAGAATAACCTTCGACACCAATGAAGCTAACAAACAGCGAAGCTAAGATTCAGGGTCTAATTCAACAACTTGCAATAATGTAGGAACTCCTAGAAAAAGTTCTTTCCTAGAAGTCTCCAAAACAGCAAATCTTACTAAAGGAGGAGAAGAGGTAGAATCTTTAAGGATGAATCTTGACATCTCATTACTCAATAGCAAAGATACATGTAAAAGAATTATGGATCCACAAAGAAAGAGAGAAACTCAAAATGAAGGACCAACTGTGTATTTCCCGAACTTGCAAGACCATGAAGTTAAGATGAATCACTAAAGAGAAAGCTAAGAAAGCTAAGAAAGAAGAATAAGAAGATCTTCCGAGCAGTCAGGCAGCTCAACTTTAGGCAAAAAAATATAAACCCTCCAGAAGGGATTATCATGATTACGAAGCATACTTGAAAGATGTGGCATATAAATAGTAAAAGACATGCTTGATCTTAAAGAGAAAAAACCCTTGACCCTAAGGTAAACAATAATCCTCGTGAAGCTCTATTCATAGAAGATATAATGTCTGTTAGAACTCCATCAAATATCAAAATCTGATATTAAAGTATAACAGAACCACTGCTCCGATGACCATCTTTTGGCTTTTGAGAGCCGAATGGATTTGCACAATGCCCCTGGAGCCGGACGTTGCAAAAAATTTCCTACGAATTTTCAGGAAGCGGTTGCTAAATGATGCAGACAATAAGAGAGAAAACAATTTATTCTTGGAAACAGGCATTTTATAGTTTTTAGCACAATTCTGTATATGCAAAAATCCCACTATTGACTCTAGTTTGTTAGCAAATGTCAAACAAAGACCAGGTGAATTGCTCGACGAGTATTTAAAGAGGTTCATTGCTGAAGCATTAAAGGCAGTAAACATGACTAACAGAGAAAAACTAATGGTAGTGCGCTCAAGATTAATTGAACAGACCCCTTTCTAGAAGGAACTCTACATCCATGGGTATATAAGGATCTCCAAGATTTCCAAGCTGATAAGTTTATCTGTATGGATGAAATGTACTATGCTAAGAAGAAATCCCAGTCAAACAAGGAAGGAGGAATACCTAGCTATGATTATCCCAACAAAAAGCCGAGATGGGATGAAAATAAAATAAGGAGATAAGAGGAGATCCCTAAATCTAACTAGGATTTGAATAAACCGATTTCCTATGTTTTCGCTATGGCTAAAGATGGAGGAAACTTTCCTACTTAATAGAAAGCAAGGAACAATCCAGAGCTAAAGAATGATAAGATTAATACGGTTACCATAAGGCGAACATGCATAAAATTGATGAGTGTCGTGTTTTAGCCAGAATAACCTAGAACATGATTAGATCTGGATTTTTCAAGGAGTTTGTCAAAAAGAATCAAAAGTCCTCCAATCTTGAAGGGAACAAATAGTGACCCCCAAGCAACTCTATAAATTTCATAGAAAATAACTCTCAATTGGACTTTATTCGTCCGATCAACCATATAGATGTCATCCATAGAGGTCCTTATCTTGCTAGAAGCAGCAAAAGAGCCAGGAGCGAATACATAAAGGAGGCAAGAGATGAAGTCTTTTCTATTTAGGAGGAGCCACTGCTCAAAAATAACAAATATTAACTTCAGATGCCCAACTTAACAATAACCCTACATGAGTTGAGAGGGTCCGTAACCCTCATAATGATCCATTGATGATAACTTCACAAATTAGGCCCTCTGTAGTAATAAAGAACTTAGTGCATACTAAAAGTGCAGTGAATGTCATCTTCAAGCATGCTTTTGATCAAATTGGTATTTCAGAAGAGAATTTGGAGCCAAATTTTGAATCGATTTTTGGGCTCGACAATAAAGGGTCTACCCCAATAGAACATATCAAGCTCTTGGTACAGCCCGCCATACTCCAGAAGCTTTAAGACTCTGTTTATTATAATGGACCAACCCTTGTATTATAACGCTTTCTTTGGAAGACCAGCACTGGATGAAGTGGATGCATTTGTTTCATCAAAATATCTTATAGTGAAGTTTCTAACCATGAATGGTTGGGGAACAGTAAGTGGAGAACAATTCAGCTCCTGACAACTATACTTCGCAACACTTAAGCAATTCAAAAGAGTTGGTTCTTCTTGTTATGGCTCAAAGAAAAATGAATTGAGGAAAACCATAATTGAAAAGCCCTTGGACAATAGCCCTTTAATTCGGCTATCCAAGATAAACAAGAAAACATGAATATCTGAGAAGCTCGAGAATGTACTAAGAAGATTCAACTTTGCTGAGAGGAAAGAAAAATGAAAAGATGCAAATTTGGTAGAAGGTGACATAGATGGTAAAGAAATTGTTACTGAACTATATTGTAGAAATGAGCAAGAAAGAATAAAACCAATCGAAGACCTAAAAGAGGTAAGCCTGGATTCACTTGATCCTGCAAATATAGTGAAGATCGAATAGGAGTTAGGTGACAAGATCAGGGAATAACTTATTTGGTTTCTTCAATCTAGCAAAGATGTATTTTCCTAGACCCACTCTAACATGGTTGGAATAGATCCAATAATCATGAGCCATGCCCTAAACATAGATTCAATGATAAGGTTGGAGCTAATGCGTTGAAAGAGGAAGTCAAAAGACTACTTGAAAATGGATTCATTAGAGAAGTTTTCTACCTAAAATAGTTGGCCAGTCACATGCTAGTAAAAAATTCCAATGGAAAATGGAGGACATGCGTCGACTATACTGATTTGAATAAGGCATGCCCTAAAGATTGTTACCCTTTACCTCGAATAGATCAACTGGTTGATTCCATAAGTGGACATAAACTATTATCCTTTATGGATGCACACTCAAGGTACAACCAAATCCCCATTTTCAAACCAGATGAAGAACACACGAGTTTTATAACAAACTAGGGAATCTACTATTACAAAGTGATGCCTTTCAAACTTAAGAATGCTAGAGCTACATATCAAAGACTAGTAAATAGAATGTTTAAGGAGCAAATTGGATGAAACATGGAGGTGTATATAGACGATATGCTAGTAAAATCCCAAGAAGAAAGTAATCACTTAAAGGACCTTGAGGAAATGTTTGAATTACTAAGAATATACAAAATGAAATTAAATCCACAAAAGTGTTCCTTCGAGATAAAATCTGGAAAGTTCTTGGGATATATTGTCAGTGCTAGAGGAATAAAAGCCAATCCTGACCAAATTAAAGCTATTGGGGATATGGCAGAACTAAAGACAAGGAAAGATGTGATGAGTTTAAATGGAAGAGTGTCAACTTTGAACCGAATTCATATCTAAGGCCACTGATAAATGCATCCCTTTCTTTGATGTAATCAAGAAGAAGAAAAACTTTAAATGATGAGAGGATTGCCAAAGGACCTTTAAAGAGTTGAAAAGTCATCTTGAAAAACCACTTATTTTATCTAGCCCCATGGAAGGGGAGAATTTGTATCTCTACATGGCGGTCTTAGAATATGCGGTAAGTATCGTTTTGGTAAGAGAAGAGAATAAAACTCAACTTTCGATACAGTATACAAGTAAAAGGCTCAAACACGCAGAGACAAGGTATCCAGTTATATAGAAGTTGGCATATTGTTTAGTTCTCACCGCACCAAAGTTAAGAGCCTACTTTCAAGCACATCCAATTAAGGTCTTAACCAATTTTCCACTTGAATAAGTTTTTAGTGAACCCGAGTCGTCAGGAAGACTAGTAAAATGGAGAATAGAGCTTAGCTAATATAATATTAAGTTCCAGTTCCGAATGGAGACTAAGGGCAGGCCTTGGCCTATTTTATTAACGAATGCACATGATTCATTAAAGAGCAATCAGAAAAGGAGAAGGCATTAAAACCTAAATGGCAATTGTTTGTTGATGGGGCCTCGAATGAACAAGGGGCTGGCATACGTCACATAATCATTACCTATGATGGACACCAATTGTATTATGCAGTGAAATTGGGTTTTCCCACTACCAATAATGTAGCTGAGCGGCATGACTTAACTTAGCCCTTCAATTGAAGATACTAAGGATTGAAATTTTTAGTGATTCTCAACTGATGGTTAATTAGTTAAATCAGACATATCAAACGAAAGATGCTGAATTGATCCTTTATGTCAAAAAGGTACTGAAGATGTTAGCCCGATTTAAAGATTTCTCAATACACCAATTACCTAGAGGGAAAATTTTTCAAGCCGATTCTCTAGCCAAGTTGGCTAGTTCATAGGGATTACCGAAAACTCGAATTGTGCCAGTAGGCTTTCAACTAAGTCCCCGTATAGAGGAAAGAGCCCCCAAGCCAAAAAAAATGAGATTATAGTATTAACTAGATCTCAAGCTCTTACACATACAGAGAAGGGAATAGAAAAGGGAGTGGAAGCAATGTCATCCAAGAAAGATCCATTCATATGGAAATGAATGGCCAATATGAGAACAATTGGATGACACCCATTGTCAAGTACATAATGGAAGGGAAACTAGCAGAAGATAAAAGAGAGGCTAGACGGATAAAACATCAAGCTCCAACTTTTGTTATATTAAATGGAACACTTTACAAGAAAGGATACTCGCTCCCTTAAGATGTACCAGCCTAAATTGGTACAAAATTGTTATGAGAAGCACATGAAGGTTTTTGTGGAGACCATTCAAATGGCATAAAATTGACCAAAAAGGTCACGACACAATTTTTTATTGGCCCTATATGACCAATAATGCAATGAATTATGTAAAGAAATGCGAGAAGTGTTAAAGGTTTTCAATAATTCCACATATGCCCCCAAGTGAATTTAACCCCAATTTTAAGTCTATAGCTCTTTGATGTATGGGGAATCGGTTTAATTGAACCATTACCTATATCTAAAGATGGAGCTAAATTTGTAGTAGTAGCCATCGATTATTTTACCAAATGGATGGAAGCAAAACTATTACCAAATACAACATCAGGAAAAGTGCTAAAATTTTTAATTAAAAACATAGCCACTCAATTTGGGATACCAAATAAGATAATATTCGATAATGGAACTCAATTTGAAAGTGAGGAATTCACCAGATTCTGCAATATGAATTGAATAATCAAAACTTTTTCATCCACAACTGATCCTAAAGCTAATGGAACCATTGAAGCTGCCAACAAAACTATTAAAACTATCCTTAAGAAACGATTGGACAAAGCAAAAGGAAATTGGGTAAAAGAATTACCGCTAGTGCTTTGGGCATACATAACTTCTACTAAGACTTTGATGGGACACACTCCATTTTCTTTAAAATATGGATGCGAAGCAATGCTTTCAATTGAAGTTGAAGTTCTATCTCATTGAAGAATTGCATATGCATTTGATACCAATCAAGAATTGAGAAAGTAATCCCTTGATTTAATCAACAAACTAAGGGATGAAGCAGCCGTATGAACGACCGAATATCAACAAAGAATATCAAGGTATTATAACTCCAAAGTTAAAGGAAGATCATTTCAAAAAGGAGATTTTGTTCTTCGAAAAATTATGGAAAATACCAAAAATCCGGCAAATGGACCATTCAGACCAAATTGGGAAGGGTCCCTTATTATTCATGAAGTAATTCCACCAGGGACTTATTGATTATGCTAACCTGATGACAATGTAGTAGTGAGAACTTGGAATGCTGAGCATCTAAGGCTTTACTTTCCAACAATGGATGAATAAAGAAATTGAGACAAGTATATCTACGAAATTTATAATCAAATGAAAGAAAGAAACTATAAGAAAAAGCCTAAATCATTACCTATAAAGTAATAAGGGGCGAAGGAAAAGCCTTTGATCCTTCCACAAGGGCCTGGTTAAAGCACCTTTTAGAGGGTAGTATGCCTTTGGTCCCGCCTAAGGTCTCCTTGCCAAAGCACTGCATGCCTTCAGTCCCACCTACGTGGCCAGGCCAGAGCGCCTCCTAGAGGGAGGATGGAGTAAGCCTTTAGCTCACCTAAGGTGGCCTGGCCAAAGCACCGAACCAACCTTCAATTCTGCCTATAAGGCCTGGCTAGAGTGCCTCCTAGAATGAGAATGGGTAAGACTTTGGTTCTACTTAAGATAGCTAACCAAATGCATTGACCATCCTAAATATTTACCTATAATGTACTAAGGGGCTCAAGCCTAAATCATCATCGAAATAGTGATAGGTGGCAAAAGAAATTAAAGCCTAAATTATCAATGAAAGAGTGATAAGGGGCAAAATAAATTAAAGCCTAAATCATTACATATAGGGGCTCAAGCCTCACCGAAAGAGTGATAAGGGGTGAAAGAAATTAAAGCCTAAATCATCACCGAAAGAGTGATAAGGGGCAAAAGAGATTAAAGCCTAAATCATCACCAAATGAGTGATCAGGGGCTGAAAAGAATCAAAGCATGAATCATCACCCAAAGAGTGATAAAGGGCAAAAGAAATCAGTTAAGCAAGTTCAAATCTACCCTAAAGATGGGTCAAAGCAATCTTCTAGAAGAAGTGTAGTCAAACACATTTAGTTCCATACCAAGGCAAAGTTAAAATAACCTTCAAAGGAAAGGTCAAGAACTATCTAAGATTTCGACTCCAATATGAGCGCCCGATAAGTTCCAAATCTTATATGAACCTGAGGCTTCATTCTTAAGAAATTCAAGAATTGAATTAGTTCTCAATCTTTTACTCCTAATATGGATTCAAATTTTCTAGTGAATAACGGGGGTCTCCGTTAATTACTCAAATATCTAGTTTCCTACTGGTTGAGGAAAGATGGGGTTCTGGTCTTTTGTTTAGATAAAATTATCGTATTATTAACATATGAGTTTATGGTCTTCTATCCAAATGAAATTTTGGTATTATTACCAGATGGTTTTTGGTCTTCAATTTAAATGAAATTATGGTATTATGACCAGATGGGTTTCTGGTCTTCTATTCATATGAAATTATGGTGTTATTACTAAATGTTTTCTGGCATTTAATTCAAATGAAATTGTAACTGCCAGATGGATTTCTAGTCTTCTATGCAAATGGATTTCTGGTCTCCTATTCAAGTAATACCAGATGGGTTTCTGGTCTTCTTAACTAATGAATTCATGTTCTTCTTACCATATGGATTCCTAGCCTTCTTATTAAAGAACTTATGGATTGAATTTTCGGACTTCTGATCAAACGAATCTATAACATTCTTTCCAAATGAATTTCTAGTCTTATTATCAAGATAATTTATGGTCTTCTTATCAAGCAAATTTCTGGTCTTCTCGATTAACTTGGCTTTACATTGAAATACGAAAGCTTCTTTATACAAAGAAGAGGACAAACTAATTTATATCTTTACTAGATCCGAGAGGGATTGTTTAAAATTCAATATAAAGTTAATAATGAAATTCATCATCATTTATTTTATGTTTTTCAAGAAAACAGAATTGAAGAGAAAATCTCACCGAAAGTTGAAAAAACTATAAAAAACAAGAAAATTCTTAGTTTTACACTAAAGTGTAAAAAGCCTCTTTATACAAGGAGGGAGGCAAATGTTATCCATATATTTTCTGACTACCATGTTACGAGAATGAACAAGAGAATATGGAGGCAATGGATGGTAGTGTTACTACAATTGCTAACGTACTAAGAATCTAGCATGAAGATATCGAGCCATAAAGGATGTCGAATTTAAAGGCAAGAATGATATCAAAACTCTAAACCTAAAGAAATGGTATCAAGCCTATAAACATAAAAGCAGTTTCAAAGACGTGATATCGAGTTCATAGAATGATAAAGTTGTTGAACTTGTAAATACGAAACATCTCAAGCTTATAAAAGTGAAAATAACAAGCTTCTACAACAGCAGAAGGGATGTCGGGCTGCTATAATGAAGAATGTCACCAAATATGAGGATATTGAACATTATGATAAAGGGGGAAGAGATACCGAGCCTCAAAGGGGTGTCGAACCATAATAGTAGTAAATATTATAAAACATTCACTAGTGGATGCGATTCCGAATGTAAACATTAAAGCAAGGATCAAGTACTTAATAGCAAGAAGATATTGAACTTAAAAAAAGAGATGGAGATGCCGAAGCACTACAACATAAAATGCTATAAACGTTAGAATAGAGAGGAGGGCCGCATCACTAAGAGATATCAAACACCTAGTTGCAAAAGGGGATATCGAGTCTCTATGAAGCAGGCCTTGGATACGACAACATATACTAAGCCTTTACAACTATGACTGTTGTAAAGCATCCCCAAGTAGTAGGTAGTCTCGAGTTTTTATAAGCGGCAAAGTATGCAATTTAAGAGACATGAATGATATCAAACGAAGAGCTTAACAAGAAATCTTGAGCATTTACATGAAGTAAGTAATGTTAAACCATATCGAATGTCTATCACCATAGGTGATATCAAATGAATGCAATGTTGCAAGATGTCGAATATCTATAGTTATGAAGAATGCCGCGTATCATCAGTGGAAAACATGATGTCGCATATCCTCAAGATGCCAAAAGTCATTATTGCAACAAACAATGTTGAGTATTAGCAATTCAGAGGGGGTATCGAATATCAGCTATTCGCCTTATGTCGGAGGACACGTGGCGTCAATATCGCCTGCTTCTACCCCTATAAATACGAAACCCATAGCTACTTTTTAGAGGATCAATTTTTATTTCTCTCTTTATGAAATTAAAGAATTGTAACCCTAAAATAATTTGTGAAAAAGTCATGAATTGATTGTAAACATCGAGATTTATACAAACAAGAACTTGAACAAATGACTTTGCATAGCCTATTTAATTTGATTGTGCAAGTTTGACTATTATTGAACATGGATGTGCATATGACTAATATTTGGACTTGGACTTGACTTCGGGCTTTTATCTTAAACAAGGCCATTTAAGCCCTTGCCTAAATTAATGACTATTTTGCATAATGACTATCTTGCCAATCAACATGTGAATAATGGATTGTGACTTATGAGAATTGCTTATTTTGCCCATTAACTAATGATTAATTGACTATTTTACATCTACGCAACTTGCTTATTTTACCTTTGGATAGCTGACCTACTCATTAGAACAACGTCATAACTCAATCAAAAGTCCATGGGCATCATAGGACCATTTTGAATAACATCATCTTGCACTAAATCTTGGATATTGAGCCAATCTTTGGTTTAAAAACACCATCATGTCCTACCAAATGTGGCCACTTTAAATGACATCGCGGATGTTAGACTAGATTTTGGTTTAGCATAGCATCATGAATGATAGACCAATTTTTGGTTTAACACATTGTATAATAAAATTAAAACTTTATTTTGAATTTTAAACCAAATGAATCAATATATTAAATATGAGGTAATGTTAATAACAATACTCATGATAACATAAACTATAATTCTTTGCGAAATATAATAAAGGATTACTCTTGAAATTTTACATTATTACCGGTTACACAATGCATCCGACCTAAAAATAGTATTAGAGTCGTTATGTGTTATTGTGAGTAGTATGACAACCATATAACGCATACTATTAATATTCATAATTGAACTGCCATCTAAGGAATGCATGTTTAAGGAGAATTGTTACTTAACCAAGGGTTATTTTTTTAGGAAGCCTCCATAATCTTCCTGGAACTTACCAAGCCAATTTTGTGGTCCAAATTCATAGATTTTCCTTAGTGTAAGGCTCAAAATGTTTATTCCTTCAGTTGATTAAAATAAGATTATTTAAATATTATATACATGTATTTTATATTATAAAATAATTTAAATTAAAATAATATTATAATAGTTATTGTTATACCTGAAAATTTCTAGATGCAAAACATGGATTATTATCGAAGTTCTAAAGAAAGAGTTATCGAAGGTCTAAAGAAAGAGCTATCTAAGATCTAAAGAAAGAGATATCGAAGTTCTCAAGAAAGATCTATCAAAGGTCTAAAGAAAGAGATATCAAGGTCTAAAGAAAAGAGCTCAAAAAGTGCTACCAAGGTCTGGATAAAGAGTCATTGAATGTCTAAAGAAAGAACCATCAATGGTTTAAAGAAAGATCTATCAAAGGTCTAAAGAAACGAGCTATTGAAGGTCTAAAGAAAAGAGGCATCGAAGCTCTAAAGAAAGGCTATCGAAGATAGAAAGAAAGAGAAATCGAAGGTCTAAAAAAAGAGCTATCAAAGGTCTAAAGAAAAGAGCTATCAAGTTTCTACAAAAAGTGCTATCAATGGTTTATAAACATCTCAAGCCACCTAGGTGGCAATACCCTATTAAACCACTCATATCACCTAGGCATAAAAGTATGATGAATTGAAGTGGAGAATTGCAATTTTATCACAGTGCCATGTGGCATCCCGATAGCATGCCACATCATCATTGAATTAGAATAACCTTGGTTATCCAATTTTTCCACACACAATGTGTAAAGAATCCAATGGTGTAATTTTACTATAAGTAGACTGGAACCTCCATAAAAGAAGGGTCCTTTTCCTGAATTCACTTCTTTCCCCTTTTCGTTTGTGATCAAAGTATATAAAAAAGCTCAATTTGGAACTTTCATGGTTGCGAAGGTCAAATTGTAATTGATAATTTGTAAAACTGATAAATAAACATGAAACTCACATATGGAATTATGGCATACTTCTAGTTCGTATACATATTACTTAACATCTTCATAAGATCTTTAAAAGTTAGACCAAATTTAAGGCTTAACAGTTGTAATTAAAATTTTATATTATTTAAAATTAATTTGAGTTGTAAATGTTCCAACTCATAAGTTAAAAATACTATAATAAGTTATAGTCATTAATAATGAAAAATCAATCAATAGGATTTCCACTGCGTCTTTTTGAATTTTATAAATACCCTAGATAATATCTCTTCATGACCACCCATCAACTGAATTTCACCATCGGTTTGAGGCCTCCACAATCACCCCTTCTCGGCTATCCATAAATGGAATTTCACAATAAATTTGCATCCAACACCACCGACAAGACTGCTTGAAATAAAGGTGTTGTGACCACAAAAGCCTTTTCACTTATAGCACACATTGCCCATTAAATTTCACCAAATAAAAAGTAAATACATTTTTCTATTAGATGCATACAGGTGTGATTTACACTATTATTAATTAAAAGAGTTTAACTTATAAAAATGTATGTATACACATATAATATTTTGAAACTAAACTATAAATATTATAATTAAATCAATCTTGTTTAAAAGTACATATGTACTAAAATGAAAATTTTAATGGTTATAATCATAAGTAATAAAACTTAGTTAGATATAAGAGCTATATGCAAATGACATAGAGACTATATGTGTGTACACACACATACATACATACACACACAATGGCGGCTACAAACAATAATGGGGACTGAAACCCTAAGGGAAATTATTCTATCGAGTTGACCAAAGATGATGAGAGAGAAGATGTAGGGTGGACATAAGTCAAAAATAGGAAATCATATAAATCTACGCTTACTGCTGCTACCACAAATCCTAAAATCAAGGAGGGCAGCATGGCGAT
The DNA here is from genome assembly GCA_030737815.1 of Allium fistulosum. NCBI lineage: Eukaryota > Viridiplantae > Streptophyta > Magnoliopsida > Asparagales > Amaryllidaceae > Allium > Allium fistulosum. The sequence continues at coordinate 95,514,373 of CM060906.1, read as the reverse complement.
TTAGCATCATTTCAAGCCAGGGATTCGCATATGGGCTGATGCAATAGTGGGAAATACTTGAATTAATGGTGGGATAGAGAAGTTTGATTCTTTAATTGATGACAAGGGCGAATTTGCAGATCTAGATGAAGAGGTGTTTAACAATGCAAGCTCCACGTGGAATAATTATATCCACCTGTACCTAGTTAGGCACATACCATATTATATACATCTTAATGCATACATAAAGAGAGAGTGGAAATCGTCTAGAACTTGGGATGTATTTGCAAGGGGAGTGGATTTTATTTGATTAAATTTAGTAGTGAGGCTGATTGTAGAAAGTATTGGATGGAGGGCCATGGTTCATGGACAATATCATCAAAAAGGGGAACTTAATCTTAGATTGGATTGTGATATGCTTGAATCTAAACTTGTATGGGTCAGATTGCTAAACCTAGATCTATCTTTATGGAACACCAGGGGCATAAGTAATATTGCAAGTTTAATTGGTACTCCGTTGGCTATGGATGATGTTACTAGCAACATGGAGATATTGAAAAATTCTCATGTCCTTACTGACATTTAGGCAATGGATGATCTGAAACATCTAGTTAGGGCGAAAGATAGAAAAGGGAACATATATGTGCAAGATGTAGAGTATGAGTTTATTCCCTCTTGTTGTAAGAATTACCAATGCTTTGGGCCTTCAAATGCCTAGTATGCAATTTCAGCGCAGCCTATCAAAAAAATTTGGAGGTAAAAAGAAAGCAACAGTTTAGTTAGCCACTTATGTACAGATCAAAACAGCCAAGAAAAAAACATGAATTATTCTCCTGCGGAAGAACATATAGTGGCTACAATGGTATCCCCGCTACATACTACTAACTTACATCAACTGTGACGACCCGGAAATTTAGCAATATTATAAGAATTCAATTTAATTAATTAAAATATAAATTAATATGTTAATATATATATGTGTATGTTTGGGAAAATAACTATGGTTTGAATATATACCTTGATATTTAAAATATTCAAAATAAAACTTAGCTTATTCACCTTAAATTAATATTAAGCTCTACTATCTAACTTTTGATATATATATATATATATTTGATGTAATTTTGATGATAATGGTTAATAATGAAGTAAATTTTATATGTATATAAACATAAGTATAAGACAATTGTATAATTAAAATAAATCATATCTTATTAATTTAAAGCCGAAGTATAAAACAAAATATGGTTATGAAATAAATATTAATAAATATAAAAAAAGTAAACTATGTAATTTACATAAGCGTCAAAATAAATAATAATAATAGATAAGTAGATTAAATTTGGTAGTTAAGTTAAAAATAGAAATAGATATCTTAAAAATATATAGTTATGGAAAATATAAATGAACATAAGTCCATTCTAGAACAGTATATATATATACTGTTAAGAGGCATGGAAGACTAAAGAAACAAAATAAATGAATACACGTTGCACATAATAATAAATATCTATGAGCATGGATTTATATGGGAACATGAAAAGACAAGTGTAATAAATGTTAGCTCAAAATTATCATCTCAGCCACCATAATACATATCATATCAGCACACAAAAGAAAATATCAGCCTCCAAATCAAAGATAGAAAAAGAAAAAAAAATCTCTGATCATTTGTGTACCAGTAAATTAAACACTGTATATTTGTTTATATACAATCTCTCCACTTCACTTTCGTTCATCAAAAAGTTAGCATTTCAGAGATAAAACAAACAAATATAAACATCACCATTTACAAACTCATATACAATTCAATTGAATAAACAAGAAGATCAAAGAAGTCAAGCCTGCTTCAACTCAGAATTGTTCTCTGTTCTTCCTCCTGAAACAAAACTGTGAGTAAACACTTTATTTAAAAGCTTTAAATCTGGATGAATGCTTGATACTTGGGAAAAGATTGTAAAATTAAGTTGTTGCATGGATGATCTAACTGGTATGGTTGAATAATTATACTGTAAGTTTGAAATACATATCTGAGTGTATGTTATTGAGTTCTGCTGTGAACACAGGTTCAAGGACAAAACATATTAATTCAATTTCTTCATGCATATTAAATTTTAGGCCTAGATCTTTAAAGATGAAATGATTGTATCAGGCAACGTTTTTTTTAAATAAAATTCAAGTGTATATGTGGAATATTTATTTTAAAAATTATAAATAACAGAGGAAATCTAAAATGGGTTTAAAAATCGATCATGTTAATTTCGAATCTTGGTTATTTAATCTGAAACGAGGAGCAAAATGAGGAATTTTGATCTACAAATTTGAATTTTTAAGTTTGGATACGTTGAGTAATTTTGGATTGATCGGTTTTGGTACTTTAGTCGATTTCCATCGATCGACAAAGCATTGGAGGTCGAGCTTGTTGTCAGAGTTGGCTGGGAAGACAGTGGTCGTAGGAAAAATAGATAGAGTGTTTATCAGTGGCTGTGATGGCCAGGGATTGTCAGAGTAGGGTTTAAAACCCAGTTGCGGTCGTCGACCTTGTCATGAATCGTACGAGGGCTAGGGTGGATCGGAAGTGATCGCGAGGTAAGGATTCGAATTTTAGTGTCAAGGCGATGCTTTAGTATGATCGGCGATGGTTCTCGGGGACAGGATCGCCGGTGGATGATTGATTTCGTTGGGGTGTTGGGTTCCAGTGGGTCTGGGTTGCTCGATTCCGTTCTGTTGGAGATTTTGGCGAACTGGGTACTCGTATGAGACGACGGGTTTGTCATCGACAGGTCGGGGGTCGGAGGAAGGATCGGGGAGGGGCAGATCGGCGGTGTACGTGCACAGGTGCACGATGTATCAGAGGAAGATGAAGTTGTTAGGGAAGAAATTTTTGGTCTTGGGTTGTTCTCGAAAATATTGCGTTGTTGCCCGAAGTTATGAGTGTCTCGGGGGTTTATGAGAGAAAGCTCGGGAAATATATTTGATAGCTCGGGTAATGTTATGTAAGCAGATTTGAAAAATTATTAAACAAGTTTAAGCTTAAATGTTAGGGTTAAATGATTTAAATTTGTTTGGTTTTTAGGAAATTAAAAATATTAGTTTAATTTTGGAATTAAATTACTATGTGTTTCCAAAATATATAAGATAATGTTGAATTAAGTGTGATAAAGGAAGAGTAGTTAAACTTAAAATAATTAAAGTATTCTCAAATGATTTTGTTCTCAAGATTTACATTAAGTAAATATAAACCAATTAATTAAGTAATTATATTTTTAATTACTTTTATTAATAAGACCTAAATTTAATTAAGATAAATAATTTATCTTAATTAAGTTTAGGTCTTATTAATAAAAGTAATTAAAAATATAATTACTTAATTAATTAAAGGTAATTAATTAGTTTAAAACAATTAATTAGTTTAATTAATTAAGAAAATCACTTAATGAAATTAGTTCTTAATGAAATAAATAAAGTATAAGTACTTTGTAATTAATAATTACTGATTATGTAATTGATAAAAGGAAAATTACTTAAGGGGGAAATAATTAGAGAATAATTACTAAATGAAGGTGATTGGAGTTAAATTACCTGGTGTGAGTAATTAAAGGATTTATTTGTTAAGGGTTAATTAATTGAATTAATTATTAGAGGATAATTGATTAATAATTAAAGGTTAATTAATTGAAGATAATTAACTAATGAGACAATTATTAATGAAGTAATTATGGATAATTAATTTAGATAAATAGTTAAAGAATGTTTAATTTATGGTTGTAATTAATGATTAATAAGCAGGATTAAGGTAATCCAAGTGATTAAAGTTGGTAATTATTTTAATTGAAAATTAATTAAATTAATTAGGAATTATTGATATAATAAATCTTGCTTATGAATGACTGAACGATATTGGATGGCTTGGATTGTTGTCGTCACTGATGGGCGATTAGGATGTGCTGTGATATGATGGGTTGTCAGTAATATGGTGGGTCATCTATCGATGATGAATTTTGTATGGTATAATATCCTGTATATAAATTGATTTGTATCCACTTTAACAACTATGATTTAATGACGCTATTGAATTCGAAGAGACAGGGGACGGGTATCCGTAAATACCTAAAACCACTTCGATTAGTAAACTGAATTCTTTATATTGGGTATGTAAAACTAAATAGGCTGGAATGGAATGAATTGAGAAACATGGACATTTAACCTGAAACTGTTGTGTGATAAATGTTTGACTTTAAGAGCTCGTAAAAAGTACGAGTTACTCTGGTATTTCACATCAGTTATATAGCTTGGTATTTAATATTATATGGGTTCACTCACGCTGGTTTACAGCCTAACCCGGGTGTTACTTTGATGTAATGCTCGGGTCAGACCGAGTATTACAGATTTTCAGGTAGGGACGTTCTGGAGCTCAGGAGGCGAGCTGGATGGCAGGAACGTATAGAGTGTATTCTGCTGTGTTATATTGTAAATTTGTCTAGGACATGTGATATTAACTGTCTAGTGTTTGTGTAAATGTTGAAAACTCTGATGTATTAAAATGTAATTGACTGATACAGTTTTTATGTGTAAAGAATATTATTTGATATTATATTTTCTCCGCTGCAAATGTGAGATTCTGTGTCTTGTTTTCTGTTTCTTCTTCTATCTCTTTTTTTCCTAACTATCTGGAATTTTCGGAATCGAAAATTCTGGGTCGTTACATCAACAAGATTCATAATGCCCAACTTTTATACAACATACAAGCTTTGCTACAATGCAGGTGGAGGAGGCCCTACAGGAAACAATTGACAAAGGTTCGGCCCAGGCTGAGTTAGAAAAGGATATTTAAAGGGTATTAGTATATCCATGCCTTATCAGAGGCCCATTTTAGAGGATGCCTGAAAACATACAAGATCTGAGTAAGTTACATATTGATTTAAATATGTCAAAGGATGAAGCATAGGAGGAACAAAATGGAAAATTATATACTAAACCAAATCAAAGTTATGAGCAACATGTCAAATGCAAAGTTCAAAAAAGTAAGGCAATTAGTTTGCAAGGGGATGCTCCTAGATAATTGAGGAGTAAATCTCTTCAAACTAAATGTTTATAATTATCAGGAATGTAAGAGGTTTAAATAACAATTCCCATAAATTAGACCTCGTTAATCTCAGAAGGTCTTTGTTACTTTCAATAATGGGCATCCTTGAAAACAAATTTAATGATGATAACATAAGATTTTTCGCAGATACTATGGGTGTTGAGTGTGACCATATGCACAATAATGACTTGGATAGTAAGGGGTGAATTCTTATCCTATGGAATAAGAGGATTTGGCAGATGCAAGTTCTAGCAGATTACTTTTCAAGCTATTAACTCGGGCGGCCTTATGTTGTATATATCATTTGTATATGCAAGTAATCATGCACCATGCAGAACTACATTATGGAATAGTCTTAAAAATACTGCTTCATCAGTTATTGGACCTTGAATTGTACTAGGTGATTTTAACACTGTCCTAAAAGCAGAGGAGAGAAAAAGGCGGACTTACATTAAGGGTCTCCCAACTGGATGAATTCAACAACTATGTTTTATCAGCTAGGCGAGTTGAGCCAATCCACTCTGGCCTACAATTTACCTAAAGAAGTGGACAATGTAAGAAAATATTATGCAAACTTGATAGAGTGTTGATTAATTCTAATTGCATGAACTTGTTCTTAGATCATAAAGTTAACTTTTTACCAAGTTCTACCAATGATCATAGTCCTCTACACATTCTTTTAACTGATAGCCCCCTATGGAGAAGGTCAACCTTTCAGATATGCTAATGAGTGGCACTTATTTAGTTGTTATAATGAAGCTGTTAATTTTGGAGCTTGTGAGCTAGTTGAAGGTTGCCACTTCTTTAAACTCCTTCATATTTTTAAATTCATCAAGCAAAGACTGAATGAATGGAACAAATGCAGATAGAAAGACAATGACAACATATAAAAGTTGCAAAAGGAGTGCAAAGAGTATCTACTTAAGATAGATTCGGGTTCCCTTGATGCAGACACATATAACTATATTTCCAATCTCAGGACAAACTCAAAGAGGCATTGAAGAATAAATCCATTGAATTAAGGCAAAAGGCTAAAGAAAAGTGGTTAATAGAAGGGGATGAGTGCATTAAATTTTTTTACACTAAAATGTCAATCAGGAGAAACTCTAATATTAATTTTCAATGTCTTAGACAGGATGGCAACTAATGTAACAACTATCAGGTGACAGAGGAGGAGGCTATTGAATATTACAACGATCTTTATAATGGGTACTCATAAAGCAACTTGTCACAATTTAACTGCCGTAGACTGGTGAACTCTAATGAAAGGCGTATGCTGTGGAGAGGGATCACTGTAAAAGAAGTTTGGCTTGCCTTGGACTCCATTCACAGGGACTCCAGTGTTGGCCCAGATGGTCTCGGGTTCGAGTTCTATAGGCTGCTTTAGGGGAAACTGAAACATCACATTGTTTCATCCATTCAAGAATCTTTTCACTCTTATAAAATTCTAAAGGAAATTAATCACACTTTTATTTGCCTAATTCCAAAGAAAGGTAAACCAGCAAAAATTGAAGATTATAGATCGATTGCATGCTAGTGTTATATACAAATCCTTAATATGGTTGTATGCAATAAAATTAAGAAAATCTCGGTGGACTTCATTGCTGAGTGTCAAAGTGCATTTATCAAAGAAAGAAGTATTTCTAAAAACTCATTAATGGCATATGAACTTACTAGAAATTTCAATAAAAAGGGTGCAGATAAGCTTCAAACGGTGTCATCCCTATACTAGTCTGATAACTGTTGTTATATGAAAATTCGACTAAGTGTAGATGATCTTCCCATGATCCTCCAAAATCTAACACACAAGCTTTTAACAAATCCTCCAATACTTTGCTAACTCTTTCCGTTTGCCCATCGGTCTATGGATGGGAAGCGGTACTCATCTTGAGCTTGGTTCCTAAAATCTCTTGTAGACTCTTCCAAAACTCACTAATGAACAAGGAATCTCTATCACTTACAATACTACTAGGAATTTCGTGAAGTCTGACTAGATTCTTCACAAATAACTTAGCCAAAACAGGTGCCGTCCTCTTTGACCTAACTAGAATGAAATGGGCACTCTTGGTTAATTTGTCCATTATGACCCATATACTTTCATTTCCTCTATAAGATCTCGGTAACCCATCTATAAAATCCATAGAAATAGAATCCCACTTCCATACCAGAATATGTAATAGCTGAAGCAACCCACTTGGCTTCTGATGTTTGGCTTTTACCTATTGGCAGTTCAGAAACTGCTTCACCCATAAGCCTACATCCCTCTATATACCTTTCCAGAAGAAACTTCACTTCATGTACTGATAAATCTTAGTTCCTCCTGGATGAATAGTGAACTACAAACGATGGCATTCCTCCAAAACTTACATCCTTATGTCTCCCACATTCAGAACACATAACCTACATTACTTTCTCAACCACCCATTTCGGTCAAGACTAAAATCCTTCAAGTCATCGTTCTCCGTTCCATCCCTTAACTTCTTGATCCATTCAACCAATACTGGATCCTCTTCTGGTTTAGAAGCTATCCTTTCGATCATTACCGGTCGAACTTCTAAACAAGACAACACAACTGTTCCTTCACAAGACCCAGCCTCAGATTTCCACAGCACTTTGCAAGTCGACAATGCTTCCAAATCTTTCCACTCTGTTATCATTGCCAACACTGCATTATGGTGTTTTTTGCTAAGTGCGTCTGCAACCTTATTACCTTTTCTTGGTGTGTACTCAATATTGAAATCATAAGCAGCAATAAACTCTAACCATCTCTGCTGTCTCATGTTCAGCTCCTTCTAAGAGAACAAATACTTCAATGACTTATGATCCATATAAATCTCAAACCTTTCTCCCAAAAGGTAATGTCTACATACCTTCAATGCAAAAACCACCGCAGCTAATTCCAAATCATGCGTAGGATATCTAACCTCATGCGGTCTAAGCTATCGAGGAGCATATGCAATCACTTTACCTCAATGCATTAACACAGCTCCTAATTCTGCTCCACATGCATCTTTATAAACTACCAAATCCCGATTCCCCTCCGGAACAACTAATACAGGTGCATGGGTCAATAAGTCTTTCAAGCTCTAGAATGCTTCCTTACACTTATCGGTCCACACAAACTTCACATCCTTTCGCATTACCTTGGTCATCAGTGCGGCTATCCACGAAAAATCCTTAATGAACCTCCTATAATATCCAGCCAATCTTATAAAACTCTTTATCTCAGTCACTGTCTCGGGTCTCTTCCAATTATTTACTGCTTCAATCTTAGTCAGATCTACAGAAAACCCTTTTTCTGAGACTACATAACCAAGAACCATCACTTCCTTCTTCCAGAAATGACACTTCAAAAACTTCACCTTCAGCTGATGCCGCCTCAGCGTCTCAAGCACCACTCTAAGATGAACTTCATGCTCCCTTTCATCCTTAGAGTATATCAAGGTATCATCTATGAAAACCAGCACGAACCTATCCAAGTGCTCATGGGAAATTCGGTTCATCAAATCCACAAAGAATGTCGGTGCGTTAGTTAGTCCGAATGGCATCACTAGCCATTCGTACGATCTATATCTGGTCCTAAACGTCGTCAAAAGAATACTATCCTCTTCTACCCTAAGCTGATAGAAACCTTTTGCTAAATCCAACTAAGAAAATACCTTGGCTCCACTCAACTGATCGAACAAATCGTCAATTCTAGTCAACGGATATCAATTTTTATCGTTTTCTCATTCAATTTACGATAATCGATACATAACCTCAATGATCCATCTGGCTTCTTAACAAACACTATGGCTGCTCTCCAAGGTGAACTACTCAGCCTGATAAAATTCTCTCCTTCCAAATCCACCAACTGCACCTTTAATTCCCTCATCTCTGTAGGTGTCATCCTACTTGACGACCTACTCACTTGTTCTGCTCCAGGTACCAAATCTATCCAAAACTCAATGGCTCGTTTCGGTGGCAATCCTACTACCGGTTCAAAAACATCTATGAATTCTCTAACCATGAAAACTCGGCTCAACTCATCTTCTAACTCCTCAACACCCAACAAAGCATTCACCTCACAACTTGTATTTTCTACGGTGTATATAATTCGATCACTACAGTCAGCATGTCTAAGTGATATTTTCCTATCATGGCAAAATATCCTATCATCGTAATTACTTAACCAATCCATACCCAAAATAATTTTGAACCTTACAAAGGCAAACACATGCAAATTGCAAACAATGGTATGACCTAAAAAATCAAACTCTAAGTGGTCACACTTCATCCCAAGTGTCCCATACCCTCCTATCAGATTTGCAACCTTTAAGGAAGTAACTAAGTATGAGAGTTCTAGGTTAAGCTTATCTACCAAACAATGAGATATAAAAGAATGCGATGCACCAGTATCAAACAGAACGCTAACAAACATATCTTGGATCTGAAGCGTACGTCCCAACACTGCCTTCCCTTTCTCTTGCACTGTTGTCCTGATGTAGCTGGTTCCAATGCAAATACTTTTCCCCTTCCATCCTTAGCAAGCTCTTTGCACTGGTTCTTATAATGACCAATCTGACCGCAGTTGAAGCATCTAATATTCTTCTTCCCAATCACTTCCTTCGCCTTTCCAGTATGACACTCATAAGCGAAATGTCCTTTCTTATCGCACATGAAGCAAACAACCTCCGACTTTCCTTTCTTCACGGCTCCACCTTTCTGAGCACCCATTTTATGAAAGAACTCTCTCTTTTGACCATGTCCTACCTGGACCTCCTTTACCTTATTCTTCTCCCGAGAAGCAAGAATCTCCCCATGCCTTAACGCCATCTCTACTACGACATCACAAGGATCCCTAATATAAGGTAATGTAGCCCTTGCCAACTCAGGCTTCAACCCCCTTATGAAATTCTCATTTCTCTTCATAACAGTATCCATAGTGGCATATCCATACCTTGACAACTCCTTTAAACTTCTAGAATATACCAACACAGACATCTCCCCCTGCTCCAACTCAGCAAACTTTCTGAGCAAAGCAGACTGCGCCATCACAGACATGAACCTCTCTTGGAACCTTCTCCTAAACTCAGCCCACATCATCGTTTCTTCATTCACTCCAGCTGTCACACTATTCCACCAGAATAAAGCTGCTCCCTGAAGCTGTCTCGAAGCAAGCCTTCTCTTCCGCTCATCATTGAGCCCCAAGTCAGCAAAGATTTCTCTCACAATGCAATAACCAGCTCTCCACCTCAATAGCATCTTCAGTTCTGATAAATGGCTTCCCTCCAAGCCTAAAATAATCTCTGCTCAAGATAGCATAATTGTTGACCATAGGAGCTTCCTGAACTCCTACTCCAGCATTTCCTCCAACCACTCCAGCAACAATTCCAGCTTGCATCATGTTCATGAAAAACTGGTACATAGCTCATATAACCACTTGTGGGACTCCAACACCAACATTCCCAGCTTGTGCTTGACCTTGGTTCCTTCTAGTATTTGGTTTGGCATTTTCATTTGTGGTGGTGCTTCCTCCAAGATTCACTCTTCCACTTCTAGCGTCCATATCTATATTCAAGCCTCGTGAGATACAAAAGAATAGCCTAAGAGAGATAGGAGAATAGAGATATAGCGTATACTTATATATAGCAAATACAAGTACGTTACTATAGCATTATCCTATATCCCGATCTTATCTCTAATTCCTTAGGATTATGTTTTCAAAAATCATTTTTAATTAAAGTTTTTCATAAACCTATGCTCTGATACCAAGTTGTAACATCCCCTATCTGGAGGCCCGAAGCTACGCGCCACAGATGTCGCAGTCATCCATGGTATTAACTTCCGGTTACCAAGTACGGTAATGTTAATGGTATCCATAATATCAGAAGCACATGAATATGAAACAAAATCACAGATTTCACAAAAACAGCTTTTCTGATTACATTTCACAAAACATGTTTCATATTCCATTACATAATCCCAATCGTTTCCCAGGTTCAGATGAAATATAACTATGACAAAATACACCAAGAGTGACATATGAAGATGCCCACTTGGTTGACCAGAGTACTATATAGTCATAACTGACTTAATACAACACAGCAGAATAAAACAAAATAAAACAACAACTCCTAAATAACTATCTGTCGGCCAACTGCTCATCTCCAAAAGCTTTATTCGCCAACCTACTAAAAACCTGTAAACCTCAACCCTTAGCCTACTCAAATGAATTTTGGGCACCTGAGAGTTTAAGGGGGAAAACATAAACTTTGAGTCAAACATAACATCTGGTGTGAATAATACTATACATCTCGGTTATTTGATATTAAGTGAGACAATGCCACTAAGAGGAATGGGTTTCCCTTCACTAATATCCTTTTAAAAAAATGTTTTGCAAACCATAATCCTGCAACCAAAACTGGTGTAACCATACATATTAGTAACAGATGAACCATCTGTTCAAAGACTATAGTTTTGTTTGGCTAACTACTAACCTTTGCCTGACTCGGGCCTACCAGACAATATAAACAAAATAATATAACACTTGTTAGATACTCCTCTTCTGGATGGTCTGTCTCTAACTTATCCGTTAGATACTCCTCTTCTGGATGATCTGTCCCTAACTTATCTTCACCCAGGGTCACCTGATCCTAATGGTTTTGCGGGCTCACCAATAATCTACCTATGTACAAATACATATTCCCTTCTGTGTGTAATCATAATTTTAGTCTTACCTGTGACAAGCCCTACACATAAAATTTTAAACTAAATTAGCTAGGGCTAAGAGCTAATGTATAGGGCACGACCCTATACTAGTCCCATCTGGTATACAAATATCTGAGTCATTTACTTAGGGTAATCTTCCCTTAAATCTTCCTTAAAAACCTTTTCATCTCAAGGATGCCTAAAATATAGGATCCTTTCAGAACATAGGATAGAGGCTCGATATCGAGCAAGCCAAGCAATTCATTCAGTTCAGTATTTACCGTGGGATGCCACGTTCATCTTTGTTATGAAATCTGAGGGTATTCTTAGGCTTTGCATCCATTTTCGCAAGCTTAATAAGTTAACTATTAGAACGAGTATCTATTGCTTATGATTGACGACATATTCGATCTATTGGGTGGTGTTAGGGTCTTTCCTCGGCTTGACCTTGCATCGATTTTCATCAGCTATGAGTTTTGGAGAATAGCATTCCTATTACCGCATTCCGCACTCGTTTGGTTCTTGTGAGTGGCTCGTTATACCATTCGGTTTGACGAACACTCCAGTTTATTTCGTCAATCTTGTGAATCGACTATTCTGGGAATATCTCGATGAGTTCTCCTTGTGTTCTTTGATTTTGAGTGTAAGTAACAATTTGATATTGCAAATCTTTCAAATAGAAGATATGTTTTTAAGTATAATTGGATTTTTGTTTATTGAGACAAGCAAAGAATATTTTGTAAATTATATAAAAGGCATTTTTATAGAAAATGATTTTTGTGTTGGATTGTCCTTCGAGTGCTTTAAGAATTATGGTCGATGCACCTGATAAACGTTATCGATAGGAATTTCCTAAACGCTATGATGAGACAATCAGACACGGTAGATTGAGTTTTAATAAGTAAAGTTTGGAACAAAATTAATATGGTTTGAGTATTTTTTTTTTGAATGTGTAATGCAGCTAGTGAACCATAGTGAGGGTTGGATGAGTGGCGAGGCAGTTTTGATCATTTGGTCAACTCTACAGCCAATCGATGGGGACATTCACTATAAATCAATAGCGAGGCAATACCCGTATATTATTTGAAAATTTTGAAATTAAGAATGCTAATTTTAAAATTTAGCATTTTGTGAGCAAGTTTTGTTTTAAAATTTTGGTTGTATTAAAAATTTGTTGGTGTAAATTTGTGAAATCCTTTTGGAAACAAGTTTGAATTAATCATCAACTTTAATTAGTTTTATGTTGATAATTAAATAGGAATTTAATTTTTGTGACAACGAGAAAATGTGAATTTGAATTGTTTTGATAAATGAACCATTTTGTAGTATAATCATTTTAATTGTGAGAATGATTTTAAACTTTATATATATATATCCCAAAAATTTATTTTATGGATAATCAAAAATCATTTCTTGATAATGAAAGAGATTAGCTATCTCTTTCAAAATGAGTTTTCTTAGTTAATTATTTTAAAGTAAGATTTTGGAAAGTAATGAAGATTTTTCCAACTAATGAATTATTTCTTTCTATGATAATTATGTAGAGTTGATCATAATTTTGGTATGTCTTAGCTTTCCAAAGAAAAAGAAGATCATTTATTAAGTGATTTAGCAAAAGCTTGTTTGAAAATATAATTTGAAATTAAATGGTTTGGGAAAATTTCAAAATTTAAATTGATTTGAAAGATTAAATTTGGTTTGAAAAAGTGCTTTGCTAAAACAACAATAACTTGAGATTTATAACTTTGAACAAGTTCAAACTTTTTACAAATAAAAGAACTTTTAGAAAGCTATAAATTTTCTTTTTACCACTTTAGAAGATCTTGCTTTTTATTCTGTCTAAAATAGGTTTGAAAGTGAATAAGCATTTATGTCCTTTAAGATTCTAAAATTTGGGCTGAAAGTAAATTTAGCATAACTTTCAAATCATAAATTCGATTTTTATGATCCTTATATTGATGGAAAGCTTGGACTTAGTAGAATAAATTTTATTTTATAAGTATTTTCAGAATTTGAGTTTAGCTAGGTCAAAATTTAAGATTATTACAGCAGGTCTAAAATTGAAATAACTTGTTTCTTAATAGTCAAGTGCATTCTACCTATTTTGTGTTTATAATTTAGTTGATGTTTAGTATAAATATATATATTTCAAATTGAAATATATTTTGGTAGAATTTAAGAGTGAAACTTTTTATTCACTTTAAATGAAGAGTTTGTAAATTAAACTGGATTTGTGTAAGAGGTTTTGAAAATTTTCTAAATATTGAGATTTGAAAATTTGATTATGAAGGAAATGGGTTTTGATAACCTTGAGAATATTTGTTTAGTTAAATAGGAGTAGAAAGAATTCATTCTTTGAGTTTGTCTTGCCTTTGTGCAATTATCTAGTGACTTGCATTTATGCGGTCGTTTGGGTTGGTGGTATTGAGGAAACCACCTACCTCTTATTGAGTCTTCTTACCTCAATTGCGTCAATCTAATGTTGGGGTGGTTCATTCCGTAGTGATATACGGAAATTCATGTCGACTATTATCTAGTTGGTTAGAACCGGGATAAAATTTTGTTAAATCTCGACTCTATTCGTGATGCTTCTGAGGAATCGATCTCACCCGATTTATCTATTGTGTAGCCTTCAATTCGTGTTCTTGCTTCAAAGGTGTAATGCCTTCGAAATAAGAATATTCTGCTCGTAAAAATTCAATGGTCCGCTAATCCCAATAACTGCACTTGGGAAACCATAGAATTTACTGAGCTATCTTATCTGAGTTTTCTATTTTCTTGTGTGGAGGGTGAGAAATTTAAACTCTAGCTTATCTATCTTCCTTTGCTTGATAAAATAATTTGTGTTGAATACAGCTCTTCTTTAGAAATTGCGAGAACGCAATTTTTACAAGGAGGGGAGTATATATCAACCCTGGTTTTGGTGATTACCTGCAAATATTAAATTATAACGGTAGTTATAATTTAAAATTGTAAATTAAAAATAAATTGGAGATTTAAATTGTTTATTGGAATAAACAATGGATTTTGGAAATAAAATGTGTAAATAAAGTTTACAAACTTTATCTTGGTTGTTTGTGAGAATTATGAGTGAAATATGATTTTATTTTGTGAAAGTGCAATAATTCTTATAATTATTCCTAAATGCTTCTTTTAATGATTTTTAAAGGAAGTATTTGTTTAAATATGTGTTTATTATAAATAAAAAGATGAAATTTTGTTTAAAAATAAGTATTGATTATAAAAATGATGTTAGAGTGATTTATTGCATTTTATTATGCAAGTAGATAATTTTTGTGAAATTTTTGGTATTAATAATGGCGTCTTGTGTAAATATTTGTGTAAATTGGTTATTTATTTAAAAATAAGATTTTTTGATAATAAAAATAATTTTATAACAAAATTATCTTTTTATTAGTTGTAAAATATTTTATTTAACATAGAAATGTGTTTATATAAATTTTATTGTGTTGAAATTAGGTGAAAGTATGTTATTTTATTTATCAACATAGTGTATATGTGTATTTTAGTGATAAAATTGATTTTTCTTCTTTTCTTTGGCTAATTTCTTTAGTTTTGGGTCCAAAGCCCATTAATTAACATAAACCAGAGAAGAGAAAAGTTTCTCTTCCTCATTTTATTTCACCTGTACGTTTACTTCTCCTTCTCCAGTAAACAAAAAATAGAAAACAAAGAAACCCTCTCTATTTCCAAATCTAAAGCTCAAATCTCATTTTCTCTTCAATTAAATTGTTGTTTTAATCAATATAAAGAGATTTAAACAGGTAATCGCTTCCAAAACAACAATCTTTTCATAAAAATCTAGTTTTGACATTGGGTTTGTATGTAATCTCTTCTTTTGGGTTTGCATGCCTCTATTTTGATATTTTACAGGTTGTTGAAGCTTCTTCTTGCCTAAAGCCATCTACTTTCTTGAGTTAGCACAATTTAATCTTCAAAAATTGCAAGGTGAGTTGCTAAATCACAAATTCTAGCTGAAACAAAAGTTTGGAAGTTGAAATTGCTCAAAAATTGCTTACTATAAACAAATTTCTGTTGTTTGGAAGATTACAGCGAAAACAGGCTGTGAGTCCAATTTTGAGAGCTTATATCTCTCACACTTCTAATCCGATTTATGTTAGGTTTTTTTTGTTTGATAGTATAGTTGTTTAACTTTATGCATGCCAAATTTTAGGTCATTTCAACATATGAAGCTTATAGAAATATGTTGCCGAACTTTGATTCGGAGCATGTTTTTGTCCAGATTTTTTATAGTGATAACACTGCCTGGGTTCAACTTTGAGACATCATAACTTTCTCATAGTTTGTTCAAATTTCGTGATTCTTTTTTCAGTTTAGAGTGTGAATTTTAAATTTAAGCATACCAAATTTTAGGTCATTTCGACCTATGTAGATTATAGAAATATGTTGTCGATCTTTGATTCGGAGCATGTTTTTGTCCAGATTTTTTACAGTGAAAACACTGCCTGGGTTCAAATTTGAGACATCATAACTTCCTCATAGTTTGTTCAAATTCCATGATTCATTTTCCAGTTTCAAGTATGAGTGTTAAACTATATGCCTACCAATTTTCAGCTCAATATGAAGTCGATTGCACCTCTTTTTCAGGCCTGTAAGTTGAACCCAAGATGGTTTTCAGGCCTGGGCACATTTTTGTTTTTGAACTGTTGCAAACATGGTATGAGTCCATGTTTGAGATAGCGTAACTTTTTCATTTCCAGTCAGGATTCATCGATTCTTTTTTTGTTTGAAAGCTAAAGATTTCTACTATTTGTGCACTAATTTTTAGTTCAATCAGAGATCGTCTGGACACCTGTTTCATGTCCGAAATTTGAACCCAGAGAAGATTTCAGACCTGCGTATTATTTTGTCTATGCATTTTTATGTTCTTTTTCCATCCGACTTTTGACTTTTACTTCCTGCTTTTTTGATATTTCTGAATTGTTTTGAGGGCTATGATGCATATCAATAGGCTAGCCTAGTTTTGATGAATTTGAAATTCAATTTCGAATTGAATTTGAATGACGGTTTTGAGTAATTTCTTTGATTTCGAGCACAGATTTTTCCAAACGATTTTGATATAATTTGTAAAATTTATGGGTATTTAAAAATAATTATTATATAATATTCTAAAGTATTTTCAAGAGTAAAATCTATTTATTCTTTATAATAAGGGAGATTTTCAAATAGGGTTTTCAAATTAATTTCGAGAATTGGTTTTCAAAGCTTGTTTTCCGAAGTAAATTATTTTATATATAAATTACACATATTTGTACATTTCAAGCGAATGAGAAGGATAATTAAACGGTTTGGTAAAACACGTGGTATGGGACACGTGCGTTTATCTTATCGGTAATTCCCGACTTGTCCGTTTGATCGTTTTGACATTCGAGTCGAGTTTACCGATAAGATGTGGTAAACTTTTTACTGCTTTGAGTGTGAAATTTACTAGCGGTTAGTAAACCGTTTAGTGCGAAAGTGTGGTATGGGACACACGTTAACATTGTTCGGGTTCCTATCCGAGAGTTTGTGACACATTTGTCTAAGAGACGTTTGTCATTGCGACCTTTTTGTCCTTCGGGATGTTTGTCTAAGAGACGTATTTTCCAGTACTAGACCTTCGGGTCATTTGTCCTTCGGGATGGTTGTCTAAGAGATGTGGTGCATTATTTTGGGAGAACAATACTTGGTGTGCTTCGGCCATAAGCACATGCTATATCTTTGAGATGATTTCATTGATTTCCTTGTGATTTTCCAAGTGTATCACCTTTTTACATTATTGGCCATTTGAGCCGTTCGAGATATTATATATGGCGATTACATCTTTGGAAATTGAACCCCTTATCGAGTTCTATATTTGAGATTTGGGTTTGCCAACACTGCCGTTATTTGAGATTTTCCTTTTTGGCGTATTATATGAGATTTGCCTTTTGGCGTTTATTTGGGATTATAGTCTCCTATGTTGGAGGTTTATATTTGATTTCCTTATGGCGTATTTTGAGATGGTGATTTATTTGAGGTTGTTTTGAGTTGCTGATATGGCGGGTTTGGGATTTCACCTCTTTGGAGTTATGTTTTTCTCCTAAACCATATTTGATGTTTTGTGATATGCCGATGAGATGAGGCGTGCTTTTATTATGAGATTTGTTATAGAGTTTTATCGCCTTTGAGTTGCATTCGTATTTAGTGATATCCTTATATCACTTGAAATTACTATACCTACTTAATTATGCCACGTGAAGTAATCATATACCCTTGAATTATTCCTTCTCACCTGAGAAGATTATCACCTTGCCTTATGCTAATATTATCACTTATCCTTATAAACTGATTTGTTTAGCTAGACTGACCCATGTATTTTATACTCGGGTCAGACCGAGGTGTTTCAGGTTAGGTACACTCATGGACTTAGCCTGTTCTGCTTCCGCATGGACTTATCTACTATCCCTTTTTGTTGTAGTCTTTTTATCGCTCTCTGATATGTATATTGTTTTGACTCTTGTGTATATTGTGGTCGTCATACCACTTATGTTGTATTATTTGTATTGTATTGGGAATCTGGGATGAATCAATATATATATATATATGTATATATATATGTATATATATCTGTTTGCTATTCTGTGATGTGTTATGCATTTGAGTAGTTGTATTTTGTTCTGATAGATCCTATAGCCACCTGTAGTTTTGTATTAAGCATTTATTGGATATGTCGATACACTTGAGAAAAAAATATAGAGCACAAATCAACGTATTCAATGGATATTTTAGGCAAGACTATAGATGGTCGCTCCTAACCAGCCCTATTCTCCGCAATAGCAGACAGTATTACCCAGTAACACTCTTTGTTAATATGGGTCTCGGGGTAGGGACGTTGGGCTCTAAAGGGGGGAGATTGTAACACCCCTTCAAAATGGGAATAATAGTCCCACATCGCGGAAAAACACTATGAAGTGGGTGCTTATATACCCAAGCCTTCACCTCATAACAACGTCGAGGCCTTTTGAGGAACAAAACCCCACACCTTGGCTTGGCCCATGAGGCGAAGGTGACTAAGTTAGGGACAATATCTACGTTAAGTGTGGTGCGGGCTGTTACATGTTACAATTATCAAGTTGTTACACCCCTTCAAAAAACGGGAATATTAGTCACACATCGTGGATAATACTATAAAGTGGGTGCTTATACACCAAAGCCTTCACCTCATAACAACGTCGAGGCCTTTTGAGGAACAAAACCCTACACCTTGGTTTGGCCTATGAGGCGGAGGTGACTAAGTTGGGGACAATATCTACGTTAGGTGAGGTGCGGGCTGTTACAATGGTATCAGAGCCATACCCAACCGGAATTGTGGCTTGTACGTGTTACAACCACGACGCCTGGGTGGTGTTGTGTTCATGAGCCAACGAGGGCGTTAGGCTCTAAAAGGGGGAGATTGTCACACCCCTTCAAAAACGGGAATATTAGTCCCACATTGTGGATAATACTATAAAGTGGGTGCTTATATACTAAAGCCTTTACCTCATAACAACGTCGAGGCCTTTTGAGGAACAAAACCCCACACCTTGGCTTGGCCCATGAGGCGGAAGTGACTAAGTTGGGGACAATATCTGCGTTAGGTGAGGTGCGGGCTGTTATCAAATATGGTTTAGGAGAAAAACATAACTCCAAAGAGGAGAAATCCCAAACCCACCATATCAGCAACTCAAAACAACCTCAAAGAAATCACCATCTTAAAATACGCCATAAGGCAATCAAATATAAATCTCCAACATAGGAGATTATAATCCCAAATAAACGCCAAAAGGAAAATCTCATATAATACGCTAAAAGGGAAAATCTTAAATAACACCAGTGTTGGCAAACCCAAATCTCAAATATTGAACTCGATAAGGAGTTCAATTTCCAAAGATGTAATCGCCATATATAATATCTTGAACGGCTCAAATGGCCAATAATGTAAAAAGGCGATACACTTGGAAAATCAAAAGGAAATCAATGAAATCATCTCAAATATATAGCACGTGCTTATGGCCGAAGCCCGTCAAGTACCGTTCTCTCAAAATAAGGCGCCACGTCTCTTAGACAAATTCCCGGAGGACAAATAAATAATTCTCTTAGACAGACATCTTGAAGGACAGCATCCTGAAGGACAAACACGTCGTAATGACAAACGTCTTTTTAGACAAACATCCCGAAGGACAAATGACTCGTAGGTCCAGTACTGGCAAATACGTCTCTTAGACAAATGTGTCACAGACTCTCGGATAGAAACCCAAACAATGTTAACGTGTGTTCCATACCACATGTTCGCACTAAATAGTTTACTAACCGCTAGTAAATTTCACACTCAAAGCAGTAAAAAGTTTACCTCATCTCATCGGTAAACTCGACTCGATGGTCAAAACGATCAAACAGACAAGTCGAGAATTAACCGATAAGGTAAACACACGTGTCCCATACCACATGTTTTACCAAACCGTTTAATTCTCCTTCTCATTCGCTCGAAATGTGAAAATACGTTTAATTTATATATAAAATATTTACTTTGGAAAACAAGCTTTGAAAACCAATTCTGGAAATCAATTTGAAAACCCTGTTTGAAAATCTCCCTTATTATAGAGAATAAATAGATTTTACACTTGAAAATACTTTAGAATATTATATAATAATTATTTTGAAATGCCTATAAATTTTAAAAATTATTTCAAAATCGTTTGGAAAAATCTGTGCTCGAAATCAAAGAAATTACTCAAAACCGTCATTCAAATTCAATTCAAATTCATCAAACAAAAATCATATAGTCGCATATTCAACAATCTCTCCCTTTTGATGATAACAAACATATATTTAAGATTTTGAATTTATTAAATGTATTTGATCATTCAATTTGCACCCCTTATTTGAAATGCTCCCTCTCTACACAAGCTCACTCTTCATATATGCATGTAAAAAATATGCAAATGAGCCTAGATGCAAATAGAAAATATTTAACCTTTATTTTCCAAAATCTTAACTTTTCTCTCCCCCTTTTGTCATCAGCAAAAGAATAATAGTGTTAGAAAAATAGAGATAAAGTGATAGACATTAATACAACATTAATACTCAATTGAGTATAAATATTAAATTTTAATAAAAAATCAAACAAAAATAAAAAATACTCTGTTTGACACATATTCCACTTTAGAATGATAGGGATGATGTCATCATATAAAACCATATAGTTGTGTCTATTTGTGGTATATTTATTTCAGGAATTTGAATATCTACTAACCATGCATAACCGTTAGGACTTTTAAATGAGATTAGTAGTATTCCAAATTTAAAAAAAATGAATTCAAGTATCTTCTAACCACGCATAACCGTGAGGACTTTTAAAAGGGATTAGAATCAACTTGTCTATTTAATTAATCAATTTTGATATGCGTCCCATACATGCATAACCGTGAGGACTTTTAAATGAGCATGGAAGCACATAATCAAAATTTCCAAGTAATTCACCCATGCATAACCGTGAGGACTTTTAAATGAGAGCGAATACTTTGGATGTTTTTATTTGCTAAAAATATAATAAAATGAAAAACGAATGATTTCCCGTTTAAAGATACCACATATTGACATTCTATATTGGATTTTAATGAGTGATGGTCGATAGAAATATGATAGAAATAGATATGGTCATGGAATTTTTACCAAACAAAAAGTTTTTATAACTCTTATTTAAATTTCTAAAGAAATTTACTAATTATACTGTCTCAAGTTATAATATATGATTAATATCAACACTCGTCACTTTTTCAATCACTATTTATCTTTTCGATAATTAGTAGGGGGTCAGATTAGTTAATATAGTCATTTAAAATCAAATTCAAAAATAATTATCAAATTTTTCAAAATGACTAATCTGAAACAAGGTCAACAAAAATGAGAGAAGGGGTTTTAGAAAAATGTTTGCTATTTGAAAAAATTATTTCAAGTGAAAAATATGCAGATATTTTCTTTGAAAAACGATGCACCTACTGAATGTCTCAACATAAATCATGTTCCACTAGTAACTTTTCTATCAACTAGATTACCAATGTAATCTGCATCTGAATTTTTCTTTCACTCGAGATTATCATTAGTTGAAAGTTATAGACCAGATCATGAAATTGCAACAAAATATCTTAAAATCATTTTTAACATCTTTTAAATGAAATTGAATTGAATTTGAATTGAAGCCGTGTAAATAATCAAACAAGTGTCAGATCCCGAAGCAATAAGATAAGCAAATATATTCACGTGTATCGTGAGTAATTTTCAATCAATAAGACACTATCATTAAACCAAGCAAATCTGTATGAAATAGTTCAAGGATGATTGTTAAACATTTCGAATAAGTCAGAATCAATATTATCATTCATTTCTTTATCATATAACTGGCTGATTTAATTCAGATTATGGTGCAGATTATCACATTAAATATAATCGTTTAAAATAAATATACCATTACCTGTTTTACCTTTACGATAATTTTCCGTTGTTGCCTATTGTGATTCTGTCACCTTTATACTAGGCTAAGGAACTTTGATTTGTCGCCCGTTGTGTTTCTGGAACAACCAGAATCCAAATAACACTGTTGTTGCTCCTTAGCCTGCCACCACACCTACATGGTAAAATATTTTTGTGACCTATTTGTTTTTATAGGTCCACGGTTGTTAGTGGCAAAACATTTTGAAAAGTAATTTTGTGGAGACCCAAAACTATTTATATATGTTCCTTTTGGCACCCAGATTTGTTTAACTTTAAGGGATTTTATATTTGTGCCTTTTGGAACCCAAATTGGTATAGTTTTCACGTGTTTGGGTCTATAACAACAATTATTTTGATTGTGTCCAAATTTTCTACAAATTGTGCACATGGAATTGACTTGTTTAATTTCGTTTCTAACATGTTCAGAGTGAGTATACCCAAGTCCTTGTCTATCAATTTTGACCGTTTGTTTTCCTATTAGCATATTTAACAACCTTTCACTTTTTTAAAATTTTCCTATAGTCGTAGACAGTTGTTGGACTTGTGTTTTGAGAGATTCATTTTCATTTAACAATTGTGTGCACTTTTTAATAGAATTTTCTCTCCTCGTATTTTCACTTTCTTTCAAAATCAGAAATTCATTTTCAAGTGATTTAATTTTAATTTCTGATTTTTTAATCTCTTCTTCGAATGATGGATACTTATTACACTTAGGGCTCTTACTTTGATAGTTTTTAACTAATTGATCAAGCTATTTATTTAAATCTATCAAAGTATCCTTTTGTGATTCAAGTTTAGCGTATCTCTCCCTAAGTCGTTCAAAACAACCATTTACTTCATGAAAATATATAAGCAACTCTAAATGAGTAAGTTTTGATACCTTGCTTGGCTCATCGTCATCGTCACTGTTAGTTATATTACCTCGAAGGCACAGATCTGCTTTTTCGCTCTCATTGCCAGTCTTTTATCATCCTCATCCGTTTCATCCCAAGTGGCTGCAAAACTTCTCCTTTTCTGTTTCTTTCCATGGCTGAATCGATTTTGTGGATAGTTGGGCTTGATATGACCAGGTTTGTTGCACTTATGACAAATGATCTCTTGCTCGTCTGAGTTGTCTAGTGCTTTGGCTATTCTGCTTTTCAGTTTTTGATTTAGAGCTGGATTTCCATATTTGCGATTCCATCTTTTGAATTTCTTTATTAATTGTGCCAGCTCAGCTGCTCCATCGTCGTCGTCGTCATCATCACTTTCTATTATTCCTTTGAGAGCTATCGATTTCTTTTGAGTATCTCCTGCTTCTTGTTCTTCCTTAAATTTCATCTCTAGCTCATAAGTGGTGAGATTTCCGATGAGTTCTTCAACTTTGATTTGTTTCAAATCTTCTGATTCTTGAATAGCCATGACTTTTGCTTCAAAACTCCCTGGAAGAACTCTGAGGATTTTCCGGACTATCTCCAACTCTGTGTATGATTTTCCAAGAGCATTTGATTTGTATACGATATTGGAAAGTCGCCCGTACATCTCTTTGACATTTTCTTCCTTGGCCATTGTGAAATTCTCGTATTCGCTGCTTAGCATGGCAAGGCAAGATTCTTTGACTTGATACGTTCCTTCATGAGTCACTTCGAGTGTGTGCCATATTTCCTGCGCAGTTAGACAATGCGAGACATGATTAAATTCAATATGATCCAATGAACAAATAATAGAATTCATAGCTTTAGCATTAACATTCTGTAACTTATTTTTTAGATCTGTCCATTGATCAATTGGTTTTTCTAATTCTTGATTATTTACGACTATAGTTGGTGCTTTATAACCTGTCTCAACAATATTCCAAGCATCAATGATTTTCAGAAAAATTTCCATTCTATTTTTCCAGTAAGCGTATTCACCATTGAACATTGGTGGTCTAACTATGGATTGACCCTCAGCAAAAACATTATTAAAAGAAGCCATTTTCAAATTTTTAAACAAAAACTGATTTTTGAAAAATCGAATTTTTAAAACAAAAATTGACTTCTATTCCTAGCTCTGATACCACTTGTAGGATCGATTTCACCCTAGAAGGGGGAGGGGGTGAATAGGGTGATACTATCAATTATAAAAATTATTGTTTATATAAAATAAATTTCAGCACTGATCACAGCAGAATAACAGCAGCACAGATAATAGCAGAATAATAAAAACAGAAAATAGAACACACAGATTTACCCAGCTTCGGCAAAACCCTGCCTACGTGCTGCCCCCAAGGTTTCTACTAGAAATTAGATAGTCAGACGCTTACACACGTAAACTCACGACACCCGCTATCGACTAACCTAACTCTATGCTCAAAACCCTGCCACAACTCAGCCACTGAGTTGCGAATTCTCAAACTATGCCAGGTAGTTTGTCCCCTAGTCACACGACTAGTAATTACAAATGTTTAAAGAAGAAAAATAAAAATTAAAACAACAAAGAATGAAACCCTAATTTTAATAATTTAAAGCCCAATAATAAAAAGCCTTATATAATCATAAACTAATACAAAGGCCGGCTAATTATTCTTCCCCTTTTTCTTTTATCTCTATGTCGGCCCGTTCCTTTGTGTTTGTGATAATGGTGGCTCTATAGCTTGTTCGTTCGTTCCTCAATCTGAAATTAGGGCTAGTAATTTGGAGCGCCGATTGCCGATCGGTCCTCAAATGGCTTCAATGCTTCTTCAATTTAGCTTGCGCTCGCCTCCAATTAGTCGAGTTTGAATGATGCTTGAATTGGTACGTGTGTTCCTTTTTCAATTTATATTATACTCGACTTTGATTCGAATTCCTAATTGATTCTATGAACTGTGATATTGCTTGAACTCGAATGATTATTTGCCTATGATGTTACGGGTTTATATAGGGTTCTAATTCCCTAAATTTCGTTTGTATATTTTATACCAATTCATCTGATAATTTCTGCTTGGCCGTTTGATATTGCTTGAATGCTTGAGATGATTTCTAACTTTGTCACTTCGTATATTTTTATGTTACTTGGTTGACACGGCTTTAATTTGAACTTGCGATTTCCTTGCTTATCATGGCTTCGAATTTCTGGCGTGTTTGACTTCCTTGATTTACTTGCGGCTCTGACTTGATTTTGAATTGTTTAATGTGTTATTTTTGAAACTGCTATCTTTTCTCTATTGGAATCGATTTCTTTATTTTTAAGATCATTGACTTGGTTGAACTTTGCCTTGGCTACCACGGCTTTGTGAATTAGCTGATAATGTTTGACTTCGGCACTGTCTTGTTCAAAACTGCTATTTTGATTTTCTATTGCACTTTGTATCACATCTTTGTACATTTCCTTGACTCTCTGCATATTGAAGTCTTCTTGCTTCATTTTGGTATTTGCAGTTACACTTCATGTATTTTGATATTGCATATGAGCTTGTGAATGCTCCGGTTTTCATGTATATGATGCATGTTGATTATTTGATGTTAACTGGATTGTATCAAGTACATGTCCATATGTCTGATATGCTGGCTCGAGTTGTTTCACCTGGTTCATTGTAGTCTGATTGTATTCTCTGGTTTATCACTTGCTGTTGCATGATGAACTTGTTTCTTGAGTTGCCAGGTCATTTTGATTTTCTGATCTAGTTCATGTTCACTTGATGGCATTGGTCCAGACATTGTTGTTTCACTGTTTTGTTTACATGTGCATGTTGTTCACTTCGAGTCAGTTTGCATACAGTTGCATTGTTGGTCCATTATTCTAGTTGATATTTATGTTGTCGCTACTTGTATCAATCCATATCATCACTTAGATATTGTAGTCTTCGAGTTGTTAGTGCACTTGTATTTCATGGTTGTTGTTTATTCATGTTGCCAGGCTTGAGTTTTGCCTATCAGGTTCACTTGAGCCTTGAGACACTGTTTTATACTTGTTAGCTGCCTGGTCAGTTTGGTTTCATTGTAGTTCACTGTTCGTGGCCTTGGTTCCTGTGCTTAGCATATTGAACTGGTCGAGTTGTTCTGTTGCATTCACTACAAGAAAAACCATTTATAGTTGCAAAAATTGGTGGCGTTTCTTTCTAAATGCAACAAAAAAATATTTCCCTAAAAAATATAAATGCGGCTAAAAAGATTTCACGTTCCCGCTTTGCACCCGCGTAAAGTAAAAAATATTTCACGAATTTTTTTTATTTACTGTCACGTTTCCCTTCCCCTGCGTCTTTTCTTCAATTCTCCTCCTACCACTGTCAAACGAAAGTGAAAGGAAAAAATAAGAATAAAAATAAATCAAACTAAAATTATCATTTTGTTCGAATTTGAATCAAGAGCTCGTCTTTTCTTATTCAGATCTAGAGGCAATTCATCCGAGTAACTCATATTTCCATTGATTTGAAAGGAACTGCAATCATTTATTTTTCAGGTAAGCAGGGGTTTAAACCCTAGATTAGGAAATTTTGGATTTCGTCGCCTTTTCATCAGTTACAATCCCTAGAGATTTCGAATTTATTGCTTAAATTTGATTATTTCCTGTCGAGAAATTGAACAGTTATCAGAGGAAAAAATCCATCTTTATTGCTTATTTGATAATTTCCATCGCTGCAGTTCGGTCATTTTATTTTTCTGCAGACAATATGGAAAAGATGGATGTTGATAGCCCTAATACCGACGTAGCCGGATCTAAAGGGGACGAAGTTAAAAATTCTGATGGAGTTGAGATAAAGATCAATGTGAAGGAAAACGAGAAGAACCTAAAACGAAAAAGGACTTCTGTAAATGGATTATTTCAAAACAAAGATAAGGAAACTATCATTGCTGAATGCAATAAAGAGATAGATAGTTTACTCGAGTATTACAAGGAGTTATCGGGTAAAAGAATAATTTTTAATGATAGCACTTACTGTTCCAATAACTCGTTAATTGCATGCTTGCTGGAAGAGAGTAGCATTGCATTTTCTAAATTAGTGGATGCAATTTATGACAAGATGAATGGGAAAGAAGGAGTTACGCTGGCTTATGTGCGTAGCACAGTGTTATCTGTTGGGCAGAGAATGATATATGGTGTTGCCATAGAAGATGCAGATGTTTTAGAGGACGAATCTGAATCTTGTTTGTGGTGTTGGGAGGTGAGTTGTGATTTGTTGTTATTATAACATTTAGCCAATGTTTACTATATATACATTGCCTAATAACTTAAATTATATTCTCACACGTTGCTAAGTAGACAAGAGATATCAAGTTGCTACCTTTTAATCTACGTGGGGAGTTGAATGCTAGGCGGTTAGGTCGGAAAAAAATCCATGAACGGATATCTTCTTTGTCAGGTAATTATATCTTATGCATGCTAAAAGTAATCCGTGTTGAATTTTAATACTAGCGTCAGTTGTTACTCTTTAGTTTTGTTAGTAGAGCATATTAATGTTTGTATTCCTATGTAAAATTTCGTATGTTAAGTAAATAATTAAGACATGCCTATTGTAAATTGATGGCTTAGTAGTTGTATGCTGCTTCCGAGCTAGGAATCTACCAGATTATTTGGATTATCCAATGCAAATCTGTTTTTGTGTTCAGATTGTTTGTTATGCAATTGTCACCAAGTATATCCGATACTTGAATTTGTTACTTTTTTCTTTTTCTTACTGGGAGGATATGGTAATACTTATTTTGATGATGTCTTATAAATATTATATATATGGTAGGATACATGTGCATGTAAATGATATAGTATTTTGCATCGGTAGGATGCCGTTTTCCTACATCAAAAATTAATGTCAGCATCTCTTTGGGATTTCAGTCTCCGATTTACCAGTGACTTTAAAAATTGTGCCTTCATTGATCTTTTAATATAGACATCTTTGCAATATTACATATATCATTGCCAATTTACCTTTTACAATTTTTTTTCTTTCGAATAATATATTTTTATCTTTCAAATCAGCAATTTTGTCGGTGCTACTTGCCATTCCAGAAGATCGGACTAATTACAAAACTGATTTATGCAAGGCATTCACAAAGCTTGGGAAGACGTTAAATCTGGAAGAAATCCGTTCTGCAGTTGAAAAGAAGAAGCAAAAAAGCAATTGTTACATGTAAGTGTTTTTCTGATTGCATACTGAAGTATTCACAAAATTGTATAGTATGTGTTGTGTTAATTACACTTGACCTGATTTCATGTGGTGGACACAGTTTGGGAATTAGTAAAGTACTATTTCTTTGTATAACTGTACTAGTGGCGACTGCCAAGCAATCCCTTGTTTTGGAAGATTGTCAGTAGGTTTTAATTTGAAAAACGTTTTTGGGGACCTAGAAGTTTGACTCCTACTAGTTACAACCTTGTAATTATGATAAACTCATATATTTATTTGATTTATTATAATCTGGATTTTGAAAGTTCATTAAAACCAATTAACACTATCTGTGCTTGGGCCTAGTAAATTGAACTAGTTTAGTAACTGATCCAAATTCAGTTACAACCTGTTACTGCGTATATTACTATTATGTGCATTCATTGCATGGAGGGTAGTGTTAACTACTAAGAATGCTAAGTGATTCTCTCTTGTCCCCATTCTTGTATATCAAATGGGGTTATCTGTCTCACTTTTCATATCACCGATTTAACAAAGTTAATGGTTTACTGCTTACCCGGGTAAGTGACATTTTACAGGCATTTTCAGTAAATGCATTTATAATACACATGTATTGATCTTAAAGACTCAAAGATGAATTAACTTTCAATCAATTTCTATCAGGACAGTCATTTATCGGTTAGAAGTGATTTATAATTGTTACTAAAATAACTTAACCTACTCAATTATTGTAAAGCTCAATATTTGTGCTGTGTTCACTCCCTTTAAGTTATACCAGTGCAAAATTGGCAGTACATGTGGCGAATTTGGTTCAAGATGCACCACTACCGTGTAATATCTACTAACAATAAATTGCTTATGTGTTTGTAAAAGGCTGGAGAAAGCTGCTAAGCTAAAGGAGAAAGAACTCATCCACACACTTCAGAAGGAAAATCTGAATAATGTAAGGTTTAATCATTATTAAGTAACATTAAACTCCCGTTTCAAGGCCCATTTTTGGAGTAACTACTAGAGTACACAAGCTATAATTGGCGAGTGAAGCATTAAATGAACATTGTTACATAAGTTATTTGGCAAGCTATAATTATATTTGCCTATGGCGAACCCAGTAAGTGTTTGTTTGCTTCAGTGTTCAGAGGACGTCCCATAGCTTCTAAGTCTATTAACTAAATCAGACATCCGTTGCAATTCATACTATTTGCAACTCAGAGCTGTTGCTAACTTACTATAGTTGTCCTTTGTTTTTATATATAATTTACATATGTTACAGGAAAAAGAGAGAAAAACTTTACAAGAACAATTTGAAAAGGACACTAAAATGCACGAGAAAGAAGATACTGAACATAAGAAACAGCTCAACTCGAAGTAATTGGTTTCATTTTAACTGTGCCAAACCATCCATTGAAAAAAACTAGTCGAGGAGGCTCTGAAACATGAAGGGGAAGGAGACAGTGCGAGCTTGGGTTCAAGCACATGTGTCTTGAGGATGCGTGAATGTGGAGGAAAGGGGAAAAAACACCGGATGTTGCAAACGAGGTTGCTGGCTGTAGGAGGCTATTCTAGCGCGTGATATTTACAAGTGGTGCATGCGAACTATAAGGGTTGAGCTACTATTTGTTTAACTTGATGTTAACCCTGAATTATCCACGACCTAAGAAGTATACGTCTCAAGACTTAACGAGTTAAGGATTGCGAGACTTAACAAGTTGACTTAGATGATCTACGACTCAGTAGACTCCGACCTAAGGAATGGTCCTACTCAGCGACCTACGAGTTAAAAGGTTAACGACCTGA
Source organism: Allium fistulosum (assembly GCA_030737815.1). Taxonomy (NCBI): domain Eukaryota; kingdom Viridiplantae; phylum Streptophyta; class Magnoliopsida; order Asparagales; family Amaryllidaceae; genus Allium; species Allium fistulosum. The sequence continues at coordinate 95,484,227 of CM060906.1, read as the reverse complement.
GACATGGTGGGACTTAACAGTTTACGAGTTAACAAGTTTACGACTCAATGGATGTACGACTTGAGGGCTTGACGACTCAGCGAGTTAAGCGACCTACGACTTAAGAAGTTAAGAAGTCTCCGACTTAACTACTCAACGAGTTAAAGTCTCTACGACTTAAGAAGGTTTCGACTTAACATGCTACGACTCATCAGGCTTACGACTTAAAAGGACCTTACGACTCACAAAGTCTGTACGACTCATCAAGCTAAGCCGCCTACAACTTAAGAGCTTTACGACTCATCAAGTTAACTCTTCTACGACTTAAGAGACTCAGCGACTTAACTTGCCTAGCGACCTAACTATCTGGAAGGCCTTAAGTCGTCTACGACTCATGGTTTGCTATAAGTCGTCTACGACTCATGGTTTGCTATAAGTCATCTACGACTCATGATTTGCTATAAGTTGTCTACGACTCATGGTTTGCTATAAATCATCTACGACTCATGATTTTCTATAAGTCATCTACGACTCATGGTTTGCTATAAGTCATCTACGACTCATGGTTTGCTATAAGTCGTCTACGACTCATGGTTTGCTATAAGTCGTCTACGACTCATGGTTTGCTATAAGTCGTCTACGACTCATGGTTTGCTATAAGTCATCTACGACTCATGATTTGCTATAAGTGGCCTACGACTTAAGAGCTTCATGACTCAACGAGACAAGCTTCATACGACTCATGATCTTACGAGATAAGAAGTGAACAACTTAAGTTATGTGGCGACTTAGTGATTGAAAAGAATCAACGGCCTAACTGCTAAAAGCTCTACGACTCATGAGGTTCTACGACTCATGAGGTCTTACGATTCATCAGTCCTACGACTCATCAGATTTACGACTCATGGAGATTTACGATTCATGAGGTCTTACGACTCATCAGGCTTACGACTTAAAGGCTATCAAGCTGGAATCCAAAGCCCTGGCCTGTGCTACTTTGATCTGATGAGTCGACTACGACTTAGCACTTGTCTTCCAACTGAGCCACAAGATGGACCAAATATGGCGCCCACGAGACATCTTGAGTCGAATACGAGTTACGACTTACCATGAGTCGGTCACGACTCATGACTTGGCCAAACCGAGAGCTCAGAAATCTGCTCCTATAAATAGGCCACCACCTCCAACATGAAGAGGACTTTTTTGGGCCATTCATTTCTCCAAGCGCCGTTACGCTGTCGAAGCCTCCTCTCATTTAACAATCAAAGATCTTCAAGCATTCGAGACACTACAACAATCTTCGAGAAGAGCTCCTTACATCCAACACGGATTCGTCGAGTTTCATCATCGAAGATCAAGCTAGTAGCCAAGAGTGTTTTCATGATCAAGTTGTATTGTATTTTGAAGGATATTATATCAAATTGTAACCGAATCAGCAATAAAAGACTATGAAGTGGATGTAGGCTCAATTACGGGCCGAACCACTATAAATCTGTTGTTCATTTACTGCTTTTCTGCTATTTTCAGCTTATATTCTGTTCCCGTACCAACGGGTGGTGCTTTCACAATTATATTACACACACCGGGTGTTAGCGTTCACTTTTTACCGTTAACATTTTGGTGCTTTCACTGAGAACCCAACTCAGGCGATCATCCACCATTGCTTCGCAAAGATTCATAAAAAGAACCTCTCTTAAAAACCAGATCCGAAATAATGGCTCCTGGAAGAAGAGGTAGACCTATCAGATCCGGAAATGCTCACGAAGGGACTTCCGCTTCCCCAACAACATACCAAGCAACTCCAACCGTTGGAGTCACCAGGGCTGAATTGGATGACGCAGTTTCTGGATTATACCAACAAATTGAAACTCAAAATGCTTTGATGATGGATAGAATAACTACCCTGCTCGGGGCAAATCGCCAACCAGAAAACCATCAAACCACCCTTCCTGAAATGCCACCTTTCCAAGCTGATGGTTCTATGCCGCAACCAACTTGTCATGAACATATGCCCGGGCAAACTTCCGAGGGAAGAACTGGTGCTTGCCCGGAGGTGTCTTTGAACAATAGAGAGTACCTGTCTGAAATGGTTGGCCGCATCATGAAAGAGAGCATGCAAAGGGAAGAGGATGAGGCTGACTGGGGATTTGCGCCAAGCAGAACTCCGTTTACTGAAAGGATCCTGAAAGCGGAATTTCCAAGGAAATTTGCACCTCCTACTATCCAAGCCTATAGGGGAACCGGTGATCCAAATCATTTCCTGTACAAATACGATTGGCATATGACCGGTGCAAGAGCATTAGACGAGATCAAGTGTCGATACTTTCCAGTATATCTGGAAGGTGTGGCTTTACTTTGGTTCACAAAGCTTCCAGTTCGGTCTGTAGATAAGTTCTCCGACTTGACACAAAAGTTTAAAGAACAGTTCAGATTGTATGCTTCAAAAGCTAAGGATATAATGTCACTGTCTAACCTTGAACAAGTGCCCGGAGAATCAATCAAATCTTTCTTGAGCCGTTTCAATATAGCTTTAGCCGAAGTAGAAAATGCGGAACCACGCATGATCCTGACTTATTTGATGCGAGCCATTGATAAATCGAGTAAATTTGGAATATGGCTAAAGATGAAGGAACCGAACTCACTTGATAAATTTTATAAAAAGGCCGACGAGTTCATTCGCCTTGAAAGCGTTTCTACGACGTCGAAGGTGGTTGCTGCCTAAACTAATAACAACAGTGTCCCATCTAAGAAAAGAGAATTTGAAAGTCAGAAAAGGGAGAATGAAGGAGGAAAGAACCAGGGAAATGAAAAGAAACCTCGCCGCTTTAATTCTTCAGATTATACTCCTTTAACTGATACACCAAGAAATATCTTTTTTGCAACAAAAGACGTTGTCCGGTATCCTAAGCCACCTGAGATGACGAAAGGTGCAAAGAGTAATGGAAAATTCTGCCAATTTCACAATCAACCTGGCCATGACACTGACCAATGTCGCCAGTTAAAGAAAGTGATTGAAGAATTGCTGGAACAAGGTAAACTCCAACAATACGTTAAGAGAAGCGGAGTCGATCCAACCTCATCCACTCGGGATCAACAACACCCTATCCATCAATCCGATTCTCACAACAACACTGCAGTGCAAGATTCAGAAAAGCTTGTCATTAATGCTATCACAGGGGGACCATACCCAGCAAGCAGAAGTTGGGATGACTACTAATTACCCACAAAACTGCAGCTGGGGCATCTCTCACTTTCTCTGGCATAAAAATCCAAAAGCTATGAATCAAGCACAAATGGAAATCCAGCTTGGAGATTCTGAAACAACAATAACTAGCATTCATTTTTACTTAACAGCATTGCTTGAATTTGTAAAGATAATGATGGATGTGTAACTTCTGCATTGTAAACCGCTGAGAAATCAGCGTGACTCAATAATGAAAAACTATGCATTCTGTGTTTTCTATTATAAAATGCCTGTTATATTTCGATGTGTAAATACTCTAAATGTATTGCTAAAATGTCGATCTAATACTGCAGGTCATTAAAGCAAAGCTCACCCATCGCAAAGCTAAGCGAGCCTTACAAATCATTTATTAAAGCAAATTTCGAGCAACAAAAATTCCAAACTCAAATCCCATACAAGAGGAACTTCACATAAAAAAGTTGACGGCTCCACTGTGTCAAGCCCCCGTTAACTGGTTGCGATCGTTGATATAAAAAGGCATCCAACCAAATAACTTGCGTTTACTCTGTGGAGTCATTCAACAGTGAAGTCTACTTCTTCGGATAAAGCAATTTACTTGCAAAAGAAAGGAAGACGCGCTTGGAAACGATGATAAAGGATCGCAGATTGGCGGCTGATGATACAACATGAGCGGGCAAACATGGAAGCAGCCAAAGGGAGGTATGCCTCTCAACAGGAAAGCAGGTAGATCCACTAAAGGGATACCTTCCCAAGCAGAAGGAATAAGACCCTCGCTAACTGATTGTGATGCATCCGATCAGGCAGCTTGTGTCCATCCCAGGGATCTACTTGCCCCTAAGACGCAACCTTCCTGGCACACCAACCAAAGCCCTCTAACGAGGCACGCCAATAAATGGGAGTGCTTTACTCAATCAAAAAGATTGGTAGGACCACCGAAGGGGCACCTTGTTAATTGATTGCGATCGTTTGTACAAACAAACATCCAATCAAGCAACTTGCGCCTGTCCCGTGGACCCCTCCGACCATGAGAAAGTAACTTCCAGGCAATCACAAGCCCTCTTCGGAGGCACAAGCCCTCTTCGAAGGCACAAGCCCTCTTCGGAGGCACAAGCCATCTTCGGAGGCAAAAGCCCTTTTCGGAGGCACATTTCACCCGTGTAGAAGTGCAAAATGCTTCTCTTCGGAGACCCACTTCACCAGTGATGAAATACTAAAAAGCCCTCTAGCGAGGCATGCCAATAAATGGGAATGCTTTACTCAATCAAAAAGATTGGTAGGACCACCGAAGGGGCACCTCGTTAATTGATTGTGATCGTTTGTACAAACAAACATCCAATCAAGCAACTTGCGCCTGTCCCGTGGACCCCTCCGACCATGAGAAAGTAACTTCCAGGCAAGCACAAGCCCTCTTCGGAGGCACAAGCCATCTTCGGAGGCAAAAGCCCTTTTCGGAGGCACATTTCACCCGTGTAGAAGTGCAAAATGCTTTTCTTCGGAGACCAAAATTGCTTCTCTTCAGAGGCGTACTTCACCTTGCTTGAAGTACCAAAAATAAACCCTTTACTGGGGCATAAAATCAAAACCTTCTTCAGAAGCTCATTTCATTGTACAGGAAAATTCACTTTCAAACAAATAAAAGTGATCATTCCCAGAAGTCGAAATGTTCTTCAGGAAGAAAAAAGAAAATAAAAATTTCTCCAAAGACAAGATATACTCTATTAAAAAGCAGAATAATTCTTCCCTGAAAAAGTGGAAAGTTATTCTCTAAAATAAGAGTATCGGTCTTGTGAAAGCAAGAAATATTACAATATACTTGTGGTATGGGAGCAGCATTATACAATTCAGTTACAGTAATAAAAGTAATATACAAGCGACATACCACAAGTTCATTGCAATATCACGTAATAAAGATGTGGAGTAAATGCGTTCTTGAAACACAGACAAAAGTTTGTACAAATAGAAAGAATCGTTTACTCTACACATCAAATGAAAAACAGATGTATTCCTACATACACAAGGATTTGTACAAGAAAAATATTTATTTATTTCAACACTATGAGAAATTTTTTACATTGTACAGGTTACAAAAAGAAGCGGAGACCGGTATCCGCACAATCCCCGGTCAATACAAAAAGCAGAAAAGACAAAATCAAACTCATTTCTCCTTCTTCCCACCCTTGGAGCTTTTACCCGGCCTGGTAATTAGCTTCGTAGGCCGTATCGGAGAAGAAGGAGAAAGAGACTCAGCCGGATCAATCTCTGCTTCATCCCCAGCAGCAGAAGAACTCTTCTTTCCTTTCTTCGAAACCTCACGCTTTCCCTTCTTCTTGGAAGAAGACTCGCTCCCCGGAGCAAGAAATGTAGAAAGCTTTGTGTCGTAGTCAAAAGACCGCTCCGGGGTCTTCTCACTATCTTCCAGACCTTCTGCCTTCTGTTCTTCGGAAGCAGGTGGTTCGTCTAAACCTTGAAGGGCTGCTATTGGTTCTTCCTGTGAACCTGGTTGAGAAGCTGGAAGAGGTATAGCTTGAGGAGGAGGAGGAACGACAGCTGAAGAAGGAAGAATTGGTGCAGTTTCCGGCACGACTGCTGCATAATAAAAGAAATCAAAATCAGTATTCTCCGAGAAAAAAGAAGACCATGAATCGTCAAAGTTACCTGGAGAAGCCGGTTTAGCGAGATCAATCTCAAATTCCCGAGCTTGGAAGTCCTTCATTGCCTCTTCCTCTGTAGGGGTGGTTACAGTTTCTTTGTCAACCTTAGCGGGAGGCGTGGAATGAGAACTAGAGCCAGTGATATCCGCGTAAGCTAAAGCCGAAGTATAAGCAGGAGCAATAGGAGGTGTTTCTTTCTCAGGAAGCTTCTCTCCCGTCGCCTCGGCCCGCACTCGGATAAGCTGCTCTTTTCCTTTGGCAAGGGCAGCGCGATCGCTCTCACCTAAGTAGGTAGCTTGAAGATCTGTTTCAGAATATCCGGCACCACCAAATAAGTCAATGATTGCCTCCCATACTTCCGCTAAGGTGACTTCATATTCTGGTCCCAAAAATGAAAGGCTCCCACGCCCTAGAACACAATGCATATAAAAGTCGAACAGAGTCGCGTCAACGGTGGCTATGGTCGCCTTATGGGATTCTTCGGCTGCAGCTTTACCAGAGAGAACTTCATCACGTTCTCTTTCAGCCTTCAGTAACTGAGATTGCAGTCTTATAATTTCTAAATCTTGAGAGCTGACTTTCTCTCGAAGCTGAACAACATCATCGCGGTATTTTCTCGTAACCTGCTGTTCTGCTTCGAGTTTCACCTCAATATCTCTCTAAGCAGCATGGGCGTCTCGAACTTGTTTTTGAAGCATTTCTTCTTTCTGAGAATAAGAAGTGGAAGAAGTAGCAAGCTCTTTTTTAAGTCTTTCAACTTCAGCTTCGAGCTTCCCATAACCATTGCTAATGCTTTTCATCTCCGCGTCATGCTGCTTACGCCATTTGTCCCACTCAGATTTATCATTCTCCATGGTCATCATCGCCTCAAGGTTCATATGGTTGACCCTTTGAAATTCATCAACCAGCTTCTGCCATCCAGACATTCTTTCGATGTCAAGTTTCACAGCATCGACATTTTTCAGCATCGCCTGCTTATCAATGGGGACCAAATCCAAATCAAAACGCACTCCTTTCAGACACCAATTCGGAAATCGGCTCTGGAGTGTGGGAGGACCATCTCCAGCTTGGTACTATGGCCTATTAATGATTGTCTGGATGTCAGACTCCTTAAGGGCAGGAGAACCGGAAGATGTATTAGGAGGAATAGAAGCGGTAGTCTTTTCCGAGATATTAGATGTATCTCTCTCGCCAAGTCTGATCTGTTTGCTGGAATCATCGGAAGTATGACTCTTCCTCTTGTCATCATAAGATTTCCTCTTGTAAGGATCGTCGCTTCTGCGGGAAGAGTCACGTCGCTCGTCCCTATTCCCATAGTATCCCTCATCTTCTCTCCAGCGACGCTCTTCATGAGCTCGCCTCTCATGAGCCTTTCTGGCAGCCCTCTCCTCATCAGTTTCCTTCACAGCACCGATATAACTCCTAAAGTCATAAGCCTCATGGCTTCCGTAACGCTGGAATTTGTTGAAGTAAGAGCCGCTTCGCCCCATCAAAGAACCTGAGATTGAAGAAAAAGACCAGTCTTAGAAATCCTCAAATTGAAGAAGCTAAGTGCATATAAGTGCCAAAATTCTAAGTGTGTGTGATGTGCAAACTACACGCGTCAGACTACAAACCACTTTTGGGTGTAGAAATGGCAATAAGTTGTGTGGAAGGCATTGTGGTTTGTTGCAAAGAAGAAGTTGCTTCAATAACAGGAGGGACTACTTTAGAAACATCATCTTTAAAGAGCTCCTGAGAGGTTATCATAATGTCGTTCAGACTGTCAAAAGTATCATCGCCATGGTGCATGGGAGAATTATCTTTTTCAACTTCCACCTCAGCCGTCTTTTCAAGAGTGTGAAGATTTTCCTCCTCTTCAACAACCGGGGCAAGTGCTAACTTACTGGACGATCCAGCAATGTCAGTAGAAGTAGAACACTTTACCAATGAAGTCTCAGCGGTAAGATCTTGCGGTAAAAGTTCTTTAGCAGGAACAGGGGCATCTGACTCCTCAGCAGGAGAATCAGGGACTTCATGTGGCTGAGTGGAACGAGAAGGATGTAAGAGTCCAAATTCGTGGAGGAATTCATCTCTCAATAGAAATTGAACACTCCTCTCCTCAACCGGCACGGCCATAAACCTCTCAAAGGTAGTCTTGTGACGAGGTTCCTTAGAGGGGGGAGGAAGCGCTGAAACAGTAGAAAAAGAAGTTAACACTTGACAATTTGGACTTCAAAGAATTTAGAAAACACAGAGAAAAGATAGATAATCGTACTTCCCACTCTCCAAATGGCGTAAAATCCCGGGGGACAACGAACAAAGAAAAACTGGCTCAGAAACCCAGGAACGCTTTCGGGAAGACCAATAATCAGTTTACGATTCCTGGCACTCCTTACAACTGTGATAGAGGGATGGTCTTTGGTCTTTGTAAATGAGCATAGAAAGCAAATTTCTCCAAAACTGGGAAAACGGTCCAGCATTCTCCTAAAAAGCACACACAGTCCCAGCAGGATGGCGTAGCCATTAGGATGAAGTTGAAAAGGGGAGATAGATAATCGAAGGAGAAGTTCTCGAAGACAGTCATTAAACGGGGGAATCGCTCCACTCAAGCACATTTGACGGTTCACTGCGATAAAGCCGTGGGGCGGCCTATCAGCAGTGTCATTTACTCCAGGGAGCAAAGCGTCAGATTCAGCGATGCCAAACTGGGTGCATAGTTGGCGGAAGACTTTATGACTCAGAGTGGTAGGAATCCTTTCTGGGGGATCATTCAGCGGGGTAGCAATTGGAAAAGTTTCTCCAACTGATTCCAAGTCTTCTTGATGGGATGCCATTCTACACAATCAGCCGAATGTTCAAAAGTGAAGGTGCACGTTTCCTAAAAGTGTGAAGTGCTGTGCAAAACTAATGAAAATAAGAAAAAGCAAGTATAACTGGAATTAAACTAACTGACAATCAGTCGATTACGAGATTTCAGAACTTGTTAATGCTCAAGTGCAGTGTTAATGCAGACAAATCAGTTTTAGTTAACCATTACGATTCTGCTTTAATGCTTCACTTGAGTTGGTTATTGTGTAGCATTTCACTCATACAGTTCATTTAATTTAATTTAATCTTTATCAACTAATCTGTCATTCGATGTGGGCAGTCGGTGGCAGTATATTCGTCCCAGTTTTTTTGTAAATGTTATAACAGGCAGTTAGAATTATTGACAATCTATAAAAGAGTGCAACAAAATTCAAGAGTCCAAAGTTCAAACAACTCAAGTCTTAGCATTCAAGGCAGTGGGAAATTTGCTCAAGTTCTAACTCGATCACAACTTAGCATGGGACAGATTTTCCTAAGTCCTAGCTCGTTCACGGTCTAAAAGATATGCCATGAATCAAGTTGAGTCGTAACTCTCCAATCGTACTACACATTCAAGCGAAGTGAACAAGTGCTAAGTCGCGAACGACTCAAATGGTTCCTACGAGCTAGGGTTAACTATTCTCTGAGTCGTGGGTCATGAGGTCTAAAAGGAGGCTTCAATTCTCTAGGTCGTAAGTCGTAACTCGGCTACGACTCAAAGCTTAGGTTGTTGTAAGTGATAAGTCGATCCAGAATTTAGTCCATCTAACTCCTGACTCGTTTGATCCCTAACTCGTCAACCATATATCCATCCAACTCCTAACCCTTAACTATCCAACCCATTAACCCATTCACCGGTTAGCTTCTTCGTCAACCCTATTTCTAAACCACCACAGATCACAAATCATTACAAGCCATATCAAGCCACCTCAATTCCATGAATATCCTACATAGCAGTATTCGCAAGGACCGAGGGAAGAATTCATGGAGAAAGGTCGATAGCAATGGTCAGCGATTGGGAAAGGGAGAAGACGCTTACGCGATGTAACTAGAAGTGGTTGGAGGTAAATCGAGTCGAAATCGCCTTTGGAAGCTTGAGATCTTGTTAATGGCAGATACGACTTAAAGCACGAGTGATAGGAAGAAGAAGATAAGAGGTACGACCTAAGCATTTTATACCTCAGGTCGAAGGAATTGGAATCGACTCACACGAGCTAAAATGAATCGAAACACACGACCTACGACTTAGGCGTGTATTTCGAGGGGCAAATGTTAACCCTGAATTATCCACGACCTAAGAAGTATACGTCTCAAGACTTAACGAGTTAAGGATTGCGAGACTTAACAAGTTGACTTAGATGATCTACGACTCAGTAGACTCCGACCTAAGGAATGGTCCTACTCAGCGACCTATGAGTTAAAAGGTTAACGACCTGAGACATGGTGGGACTTAACAGTTTACGGGTTAACAAGTTTACGACTCAATGGATGTACGACTTGAGGGCTTGACGACTCAGCGAGTTAAGCGACCTACGACTTAAGAAGTTAAGAAGTCTCCGACTTAACTACTCAACGAGTTAAAGTCTCTACGACTTAAGAAGGTTTCGACTTAACATGCTACGACTCATCAGGCTTACGACTTAAAAGGACCTTACGACTCACAAAGTCTGTACGACTCATCAAGCTAAGCCGCCTACAACTTAAGAGCTTTACGACTCATCAAGTTAACTCTTCTACGACTTAAGAGACTCAGCGACTTAACTTGCCTAGCGACCTAACTATCTGGAAGGCCTTAAGTCGTCTACGACTCATGGTTTGCTATAAGTCGTCTACGACTCATGGTTTGCTATAAGTCATCTACGACTCATGATTTGCTATAAGTCGTCTACGACTCATGGTTTGCTATAAGTCATCTACGACTCATGATTTGCTATAAGTCATCTACGACTCATGGTTTGCTATAAGTCATCTACGACTCATGGTTTGCTATAAGTCGTCTACGACTCATGGTTTGCTATAAGTCGTCTACGACTCATGGTTTGCTATAAGTCGTCTACGACTCATGGTTTGCTATAAGTCGTCTACGACTCATGATTTGCTATAAGTGGCCTACGACTTAAGAGCTTCATGACTCAACGAGACAAGCTTCATACGACTCATGATCTTACGAGATAAGAAGTGAACAACTTAAGTTATGTGGCGACTTAGTGATTGAAAAGAATCAACGGCCTAACTGCTAAAAGCTCTACGACTCATGAGGTTCTACGACTCATGAGGTCTTACGATTCATCAGTCCTACGACTCATCAGATTTACGACTCATGGAGATTTACGATTCATGAGGTCTTACGACTCATCAGGCTTACGACTTAAAGGCTATCAAGCTGGAATCCAAAGCCCTGGCCTGTGCTACTTTGATCTGATGAGTCGACTACGACTTAGCACTTGTCTTCCAACTGAGCCACAAGATGGACCAAATATGGCGCCCACGAGACATCTTGAGTCGAATACGAGTTACGACTTACCATGAGTCGGTCACGACTCATGACTTGGCCAAACCGAGAGCTCAGAAATCTGCTCCTATAAATAGGCCACCACCTCCAACATGAAGAGGACTTTTTTGGGCCATTCATTTCTCCAAGCGCCGTTACGCTGTCGAAGCCTCCTCTCATTTAACAATCAAAGATCTTCAAGCATTCGAGACACTACAACAATCTTCGAGAAGAGCTCCTTACATCCAACACGGATTCGTCGAGTTTCATCATCGAAGATCAAGCTAGTAGCCAAGAGTGTTTTCATGATCAAGTTGTATTGTATTTTGAAGGATATTATATCAAATTGTAACCGAATCAGCAATAAAAGACTATGAAGTGGATGTAGGCTCAATTACGGGCCGAACCACTATAAATCTGTTGTTCATTTACTGCTTTTCTGCTATTTTCAGCTTATATTCTGTTCCCGTACCAACGGGTGGTGCTTTCACAATTATATTACACACACCGGGTGTTAGCGTTCACTTTTTACCGTTAACACTTGAATTTGCAAACAAGTCCTAATTAATGTAGACAATTGCAAGAGTAAGGGGGAAAGCTGCTTTCTATTGTGCTGAGAATTGGATGCAGGTCTGATATGGGCTTCGGGCCCTGCTTGTTTGGGTGAGAAAACATAATTAATATGTTGAATTATTATTATAAATGCATGTTAGCTATAAAATAATTACTAACAGAATCTTTTAGTTAACCATCATTATAGTTAGACCTATTCATTCATAACTCCTAACCGAACAGTGACAAACTATTTCAATGCAACTGCCAATCTGATCTGAAGTCTTCATTGCTTCACAAGAAAGGAGGTGCTGAAAACAAAAAAAATAAAATAGAAATAAAAAATGCAGCTTGTATCAATATTGGCTTTGGTAAGAGTTTCCTTTCCAGCAGACCATATCTGATTTTTGTTGATTAGTTGCTCGTTTTAGTGGCTTGTTTTTCAGATCGTTTTAGGTGCTTACATTGTCATTTTTTTCTTGCTCAGGTTGTTGGATTCACCATTCTATCAAAGGAGGGTTCGTAAGTATGCAAAATTGATTCCTACTATTTAAGCTCAAGAAAGGACTTTATTTCATTTTTTTATAACTTTGATAATTTATATGACATCATTTATAGTAGGATATACTTGTATAATGTTTTAGATGTTTGATCTCATATTTGAAGTCTTACGAGTTAATGTAATTGTTTGACTATCTGTTGTGCTTTCACTTGTGTAGGCATCGGACTTTTGAAGAGAGCAAATTTGGACTTGATGATGCTAGCTTTCACTTATGTATGCAACAAAGAATTATGGGTAATCAAACGTTTTGTTAGCACTAGTTAGATATAACATTTATTAGTACCCGATGTGTAAATTTGTATACAAATGGTTATTGTATGTGAGTTAGGTCATTTTGTTGAAAAACTATTGTATTAGAATGGTTATGGATATTTTATTTGATTATATGGTTAATGTGTTTTTTAACTTATTTGAATATGATGATTATGTGAGTGATTGTTGATTGATATAATAGAACCAAAATAGACCATAAACAGAAAATAATAGCATGAAAAAACGGTGTAAAATAATAAACAACTTTTAGTAGCGTTTCAAAAACGCTACCGAAATATATATAGTGGGGTTGAGTAAATGCAACCATAAAACATGGGTAAAGTTGGAAATTCTATTTGTAGCGCCAAAAAATCTTTTGGTGGCGTTTTTTAAACGCTACAAAAAGATTTATGGTGGCGTTTGAAAAACGCTGCCAAAAATGCATTTATAGTGGCGTTAAAATAAATGCAACAAAAAATCACGGATTTTTAGTGGCATGTTTTCTCGTAACGATTATCAAAACGCCACCAAAAGTTTTTGTAGCGTTTTTTGAGCGCTACAAAAAATAAAATTTCTTGTAGTGATTCACTTGTGTACATTGTAGTCTTGGCCGAGTCTGGTGCTTGAATTTTGTCTTGGTTCCTGTAAGACTGTAGTTGTCTTTGACTTGATGCTTGATCGCCTGTAGTTGCCGTAGTGTTGCAGTCTTTAACTTGTACCACTTGCTGTTTCATAATTTGAAGTCTGGTCTGGTATACATTGAGTTTGGTTAAGTTGTTGTAGTCGAGTTGCTTTACCATTGACATGTGCACCACTTGGTCTTGTTGTCTTTGGTTTGTGTTCATTGTACATCCACATGTATGTGATGCATATGTATTGGGTTGTAGCCTCGGCTCTGTCCACTGTTCAACACAAAGTCTGGTTGCTTCATGTCGTATTGTATTGCAATGAGTACATGTCTACATGTTGCCTTGTTCATTTACTGTTGCATTGACTCAGTACATATTGTGCTTGTATTTGCGGACTGCACCTATGTTGAATCCAGCTTTAAAGCTCGGGTTTGACCTTGTGCTTATTTGTTGTGACTTTATTTGTATATCACTTGAGTTGAACCCGGCTTTCGATTGGGTTTGACCTTGTGCTCACCTGTCCCTGTAACTTTATCAAGTGTATATCGGTGTGCACGGCCTTATGGCATGTACAGTGATACACTGTGCATGTCATAAGCTATTCGTGTATGATGAATTCAAAATTAAATGATCACGAACAACCCAAATAACTGAGGCAAATAATATTTTCAAAATACACATTTTATTTTATACTGCAAAATATTCTCTTTTCAATTTTACTGCGTTAGTGTTTATTTTGCAGATCGCTCAGATGTTGGACTCAATCTGGAATAGAATTGAAGATTAATACGAGTGAATGAGTGAAATGTAATGAGGTGCAAATGTAAATGGAAAATTATGATGTAATCAAAATTGTATTGTAATTGAAATTGTATATATATAGTGACAGCTTGAATTTGTACTATTCAAAATTGTAATAAATATTTGTTTGAATAAAATATCCGTTTGAATTTAAATTCTATGTTATTTATTTTATTCAGAAAATATTTATTAATTATGTGAAAAATAAAATAGTACATTAACAAATACATTTAAATGAATATATATATGTTTATTATCATCAAACAAAAATCATATAGTCGCATATTCAACAAGAGAAGGAACTGCAAAAGTATGACAAGAAGAACAGGGACACCTTTCGACAACGTCGAAAGGAAGCGTAGCCTTCGACAACATCAAAAGGAAGCATGGCATTCGATTAAGTCGAAAGGTTCAAAACAGTGTGTAATGAGGGGACCTTTCGACCCGGTCAAAGTCAAGGAAGCAAAAGGATAAATCAAGAAGCACAAGAGAACACCTTTCAACGACGTTGAAAGGTTCATGACCTTTCGATCAAGTCGAAAGGTTTGAGGCAGCATATAAAAAGGGGTCCTTTCGACCAAATCGAAAGCAAAGGCGCGGAAAGTGGCCAACCTGCATTTATAAATAAGATCCAAGGGTTCCAGTTTAGGGGATCGAATTTTGGAATACTGAATTCGTTTTCTTTACTCTACTTTCTTAGCAATAATTGTACTAAGAAGATACCCTAAATCAAATTGTGGAGAAAGCTCAATTTCTTGTAACTCATTATGGATAATAAATAAAAATGGAGATAGCTTATTCATAATGGATATTGGCGACGAGGAAGATCATTAAGATCATTAGCTAGACTAATGATCAATTGCACATGATTCTAACCTATTCTCAAAATTTCTTTTGGTCTATGCTATACGTAAGATTGACTTAGGCATTTCCAATCGAAACACATTATCATCGGAACCTATACTTAATGTTGAAAATAAAAGCGATGATGGGGTGTCGATTAATTTGAATGCATGAGTTATGTGAATATCTAAATCGATCTTATATAAGGAATATAAAGTGGATTGTAGACTATTAAACTGGGACTGCTTCGAAAGGTGGAACACCTTTTGACCTAGTCGAAGGATTACTTCTGAAAGGAATCCTGGTTTATATTGCCTAACAATCATTCAGGATGGAATTCATTCGAGGGGAACCCACTCATTTAGGCATTTGAACCCTTTTGAATGGGTTCCATGGAAATAATATTAACTCCAAAGGGGTTGAAAACCATCACGACAAACTATTAGAATAATTATTCCCTTTCGACAAAGTCGAAGGGTCTTAAATGTCGCTTTCCGACGTGATCAAAAGGGGGTAGAAGACAATGATGATTGATTATTTTCAACTTCCAAGGGAGATGAAACTCAATAAAGTAATGACTTCGAGAGTTATATATTGTGAATAACTCCTAGAGATAATTTGACTATTCCAACCTGATTGAAAGGTTGAAGTGGCCTCGGCATCCCTTTCGACAAGGTCGAAAGATTTAGCAATTTTCTGTCATACCAACCTGGTTGAAAGTTTGGAGTGGCCACGTCATCCCTTTCGGCAAGGATGAAAGGTTTGGAAATTACTATTATACTAACCTGGTCGAAAGGTTGGAGCAACCTCATTATCCCTTTCGACAAGGTCGAAGGGTTTGGTAATTATTATTCCTTTCGACCAGGTCGATTTGGTCGACAGCTAGAGCTATCACCTCAAATCCATTTGACTAAGTCATTCTATTCGAAAGATGTGCTTTTGAAGGCGAGAATTCTCTCAACAACATGGTCATGTTCAAATAGAATTATCTTATAAAAAGCATTGGGGATATTGACAAGATTTCTTGTTAATAGCGTATACCTATATATAACAAATACAAGTACGATACTACAGCGTTATCCCATACCCCGATCTTATCTCTAATTCCTTAAGAGTATGTTTTAAAAAACCATTTTTAATTAAAGTTTTTCATAAACCAATGCTCGGGTACCAAGTCGTAACATCCCATATATATAGGCCCGAAGTTAAGCGCTGTAGATGCTGCAGTCATCCATAGTATTAACTTCCGGTGACCAAATATGGTAATGTTAATGGTATCCATAATGTCAGAAGCACATGAATATGAAACAAAATCATAGATTTCTCAAAAAGCTTTTCTGATTACATTTCACAAAACATATTTCATATTCCATTACATAATCCCAATCATTTCCCAAGTTCAGATAAAATATAACTATTATAAAATGCGCTAAGAGCGACATATGAAGATGCCTCTGAGAATGTGTACGCTTGTGCACACTAATTATGGATCGTGTAATATGGACTAACAATAGATGCGGAATGTTATTTACAATTGCTATACAAGTAAATATTCAATAAACCAACTATATAGCAATTCACAGATATAGAATAGTAAATGCAGTAAACTGTAAAAATCACACCAGGGATTTTTATACTGGTTCGGACCTCCCGTCCTACGTCCAGTACCAGACTTCTATCTGGATTTTCACTACCAACTACCTCGCTTCACTCGGAGGAACAGGTTTACAACACCCGAACAGCCGAACGGGATTTCGTGCCTCTTACAACACCGAGGACTTCAACAAAAACAAATACAATTGCCGTTGACAAGTTATGTTCTTGATAACACGGATTTGTCACTTGTAGTACACCCTTCCTATAATCTTATCCTCAAAATATGTGAATGATGTTTGTGAAGATTGAAGGAAGTATATTACTTATTGAATCAAAAGATATGAAATAATTTCAATGATTCAATAAGCAATTGAAATGTTTGAGAGCTTTTAGAATGCAAGAGTATTTAGAAAGTAAGATCAGAAATTAGAGCAAGAATTCTTATCTTTGAATCAATGATTTAGACGTGTTTATATAGAGAATAAATGGTTGTAACTCTTTGTGAAGAGTAGCCATTAATAGATATGATCATTGATGAAAGGTAAGAGATGCAACCATTGGAGAAAGAAGTGTCTTTTAGGAAAGGTTGCTCTCTGTTTAAAAAACGGTCGACAGGTAAAAAATGGCCAGTAGACAGGATTTCAAATATATAGACGTTATGTGCATGTGTGTACGTTCATTGTGCATTTTACACAGAAACGGTCGACCGCATGGTTTATTACCGGTCGACCGGTCCCTGTAAAATTGCACAATGAATGTGCAATGCCATTCAAACGTATATATATTGATTATATTGAGGTGCATGATTATTTGAGGATAGATTTTAACAAGTTTAACACTATTACAACATCAAATAATCAACCTATAATCTAGAGTACCATATGTAGCTCTTTTGTGCCTCTTTATAGCCATGATGTCTTCGTTTTGTCGATCGCCTTTATTTCTCTGTCAGAAATCAAAACTTCATAGAATCTGTGACTCAACATTCTCCCCTTTTTTGATTGATGACAACATATATCTGAAGTTCTGAATCTCCCCCTGAGATTTTGTTTGTATTCTTTATATATATATATATATATATTCCTGCAAATAATTGTTAGCACTTTCTCCCCCTTTGTCATCGACAAAAAGGAGTAATAGATAATCATAGGAATGTATCAACCAGAATATCCATGCATAGCAAAACATAATCATATCCAAGCAAACCAAAATATCATACACACCATAAAATCATACAAATAAAAGTAACGACACTATTTAGTATAAGTGTCGAATGATGTTTAAAGTACTAAACCAAAATATAGAGATAGAAAACAGAATCTAGGATGAGTCAGATGCTGTCTCCTCTTGATCATCTCCTTCCTCCTCATCGTCTCCCTCATCATCATCTTCCTCATCATCGTCCTCCCTAGATGATTCACCACGACCATGTCCACCAGAACCAACAGACTCCTCAGATGATGACCAGTCGAAAACAGGAGGAGCAGGACGCTTGACTGGGTCCTGACCTTGAGCAGAGGTGGATGCGCTACATGACATAGCATCCCATAATATACCAAAGAATGACTTGACTTTATTGAAGCGTTTATCAATCTTTGTGTCCATGCGCTTGAGTATTGATTCAAGCAAGAATTGATTACGCGCAATAGTTTCAAGTGATTCTTTTGTGGAGGATTTTGATTTCAACAGTTAGATGTCTTCGGAACGAGGTCGAGAGGATGTAGCCTTTTGTTCTCTTGGACCTCTTTGTTGCCATTGTTCAAATGGCATAATTTGAAGGTAAGGAGGTGGGAGCTTCATGCGCTTGATGGTTACGGAATCAATAACTTTTGGTTTCGAGGTGGCAGAGTCAGGATGCCTTATGCCACAAGCTAGCAATATACGCATGATATATTCATTGTAGAAAAAGTGAGGTCGCGTAGAGTTGTTCACCTTGAGAATCTCGTCAAATAGCATATGAACCCAATTGATTTGGACACCACCATAAACAGCATAGAGGGCCTTGAAGTTCTCTTTGTAGACTGCGTCATAGTTTCCTAGTCTAGGAAACAAAGAAAGCATCAAGATGCGGTGTAGTAGTCTGGCGGTGGGTCGTAGTCCAATTGATTTTGTGCCATCACTGTTGTCCTCCATGAATTGATGGCTGGTGCTATTGCAAGTGTAGACTTCACAGAAATTTGATGAAAACTCATTACCTCGATTTGGTATACCCAGTATAGAAGCCATCCTATCATGAGTGATAAAAATTTGTTTGCCACAAACGACAGACCAAATGACTCCTTCCGGATCATCAGGTTTATACTTGTCCAGGTTCATGTTGGCATAGAACAATTTTATCATCAAGTGATTAATTTCCACATTGTTATATGAAAAATCGATCAATGGAGAAATATTGGAGTTATTCGCTAACCTACGGATTCCATAAGATGTGAAGTCATCAAACTTGATGTAAGAACCCGGATGGAATTTGTAGTTAGTCATTTGATTCCATCTTGTGATAGCTATCGGATCTTCGAGCCATTTCTTAGCGGAGATATTGAGTGATGAAGTTTCGGAGGATGACCCTCTCTTAGGTCTCTTTTGTGGAGGAGCCATTTTCAGAAAATTTGGAGGATTGGAATTTGAAATTGGGAAATTAGGGTTTCTGGGATTTGGGGATAATTGACCGGTTGAAACAAATGAGGAAATAGGAGGACCAAAGTTGACTCAACGTATATAAAAAACAGAATTTACGTATACCGGTCGACCGCTATAATATGGTCGGTCGACCGTTTTTATCCAGAGGCTAAACGGTCGACCATTACTATTATAGGCGGTCGACCGGATTTGTTGCCTGATGAAAATCCAGTCTGTTTTTCAATTTTCATGTATATATCGAGCTATATAATTCATATTTCACTCTTATTATAAAATATAAACGTTATTACATGAGTGATTGAATAAAAAACAACGATACAACATATATATATATATATATATAAATCTAATGAGGAGTGGAAGGTCCGTCATTAGAATTTTCTTTATTATCTTCAATACGTTGTTTCCATGGACTCCAGTTTTTCTGAGCACCTTCATTCCTGTTATAATTCCTTGTGCTACTAATCTCGCTTTATTTCTGGTGATATTTCCTTGTTCATCAGCCTTATTTTTATAGACCCATTTAGTACCAATCACTGACTGATCAGTTGGTCTTGGAACAAGTTCCCAGACGTCATTGCACTCGAACTGATTTAGTTCTTCTTGCATGGCAATGATCCAATATTCGTCAGTAGCTGCTTCTTTAGGATTCTTAGGTTCGATATTTGATAGAAACGCAACATGACCCATTTGATGTAATTGACTCCTAGTTCTTACTTGTGAGTCGACCTCGCCAATTACATTTTGAACCGGATGGTGTCTTAATAATCTTGGAGGGGAACGTATCTCACAAACTGGTTGTTGTTGGGAAATATTTTCAACAATATTTTCAGAGTCAGAGTCATAATTTGTGATGATAGGAGTGTCAGTAAATATAGTTTCGTCATCATCTGGTTTTGATTGAGAAGGCTGAAAGAATTCTTCAAAAGAAATATGAAGAGATTCTTCAATAGTTTTGGTTCGTTTATTGAAAATACGATACGCCTTGCTTCTTTCCGAATAACCGACAAATATACCTTCATCAACTTTCGGATCAAACTTTCCGAGATGGTCTTTCGTATTTAAAATGAAACATTTTGAACCAAATACTTTGAAGTAAGATATATTTGGCTTCCTTTCGTTAAATAATTCATAAGACGTGTTCTTGGTGAGTGGTCGAATGGACACACGATTCAAAACATAACACGCAGTAGCAACGGCTTCTTCCCAGAAATGTTTTGGTAAAGTGGATCCATTTAATAACGTTCTTGCACATTCTTGTAATGTTCGATTTTTCCGTTCTACAACTCCGTTTTGTTGTGGAGTTCTAGGAAACGAAAAATTGTGGTTAATACCTTTCTTTGTACAAAAATGTTCAAATTCGTTATTTTCGAATTCACCACCATGATCACTCCTTATGTTTTTAACTTTTAGCCCTTTCGATTTTTGAATTCTTTTGACGAAAGATTTGAAATGTTCAAAAGTGTCACTCTTGTTTTTCAGGAAAATAGTCCATGTATAACGAGAATAGTCATCAACTATTACATATACATATCGATTATGGTTTATTGACTGAACCTGTGTTGGTCCGAATAAATCCATATGTAGTAGTTCAAGTGGTTGTAATGTTGATATGACTTTCTTAGACTTGAATGATGATTTGGTCAATTTTCCTAACTGACAGGCATCACAAAGACTATCGATTTTATAACTAATTTTGGGTAGTCCTCTAACTAGATCATATTTAGCCAATTTGTCAATTGTTTTGAGATTTATGTAACAAAAGCGTTTGTGCCATAACCAGGGATCATTGTCTTTGGCTATAAGACACATATCTGAATTATGAGAAATATTCATATTCAGAATATATATGTTCTTATCACGATAACCCTAAAAAACAAGGTTCTTATCTCTATCTAATATGCTACACTTATTATCAGAAAAGGAAATACTAAATCCCTTATCACATAACTGACTAATACTCAACAAATTGTGTTTCAAGTTCTTAATTAGCATGACATTTGTAAAAAGAGGTAAGTTAGATGTACCGCAATTGCTCACATCGCCTTTGCCGATGATATAGCCTTTTGAATTATCTCCAAAAGTGACGGAGCCACCATCTGAGTATGTAATATTTGTCAATAAGCTCTTGTCTCCAGTCATATGCTTCGAGCAACCACTGTCCAATATCCACTTTCCTCTTTTCTTAAGTGGGACCTGCAAAAAATATAATTAAGACCATGGTACCCACTTTTTATGGGATCCTAAGAGTTAGATCTTAGGAATCCAAACCCATACGGGTCCGGTATCCCCTTTATATACATAATTAGAATTATAATGCACAGTATTCATGAATTGCTGAATGTATTTGTTCCTAATCAAATTGTTATTTGTTTTAGGAACCCATATTTTGATAGTCTTTGTATTTTTCTTTTGAAATTTCACGACTGGCTTTGGTTTGGAATATAATAAACTAAGATTTTTCTTAACTTCAACTTTCTTCTTTCTTTTATTATCAAGATGTTTCTTGGTTTCTTGTTTCTTATATCCCAAACCTTGTTTATTTGATGCAGATTGTGAATTTTCAATGATTTTTGTCAAATTTTCTCGACCTTTGTTAAAGTTAGAAACATTTTGAGTAATGTCATCAAACTTTGTTTGTAAACTAGCTTTTTCTAGGTCTAGAATTTTGACTTTTGCCTTAAGCTCATGATTTTCAGTAGTGAGAGCATTATTTTTCTCTTTTTGAGCTTCTATTTCTTGACTCAAAAGAGATAGTTGAGAGTCAACATTAGATGATGATTCTTGAATTTTTTCAAGTTCTTCTTCTAATATTTTCTTCTCATCTTTTAACATATCTCGTTCAAACTCTGCTCTACTTAAATCTGCTTTGACTACTTTTAATTGACGTTTTATGTCTTTATATTTGACTATCAATTCAGCATTAATATCAAGTAATTCATCAAATGTAGGAATTTGTACCTCATCTTCTGTTGCCATAAAACAAACATTAGCTTGTTCATTCTCCGAATCACTTTCACTTTCTAATGAAGATGAGTCTGAATCATCCCATGTTACCGAGAAGGCTCGTTTCTTTGACTTGTCCTTCTTATATTTGAATTTTTCATTTTCTGACTTCTTCTTTTGTTCTGGACAATCCTTCTGCATGTGCCCCTTTTTGTGGCAGTTAAAACATTCTATAGCGGATGAAGATGGTTTATCTGATCCAGGTTTCCTTTTGTTGTAACGACTGGCTTTTTGATATTTTAGGAATTTTTTGAATCCTTTTGCAATGAATGCCAGATCTTCATCTTCAGAATCTGATTCATTTTCATCTTTCTCAGCATGAAATGCTACATTTTTCTTTTCTTCTTTCTGTTCTTTTCTAGCCTGCAAATTTGCTTCATAGGACAGTAGATTTCCTATCAATTCATCTGGCTTCATGACGGAAAGGTCATTAGCTTCTTCAATTGCTAATACTTTTCCTTCCCATTCACTAGTCAAAGAATGTAGGACTGTTGAAACAACATCAAAATCTGAATATTTTTGCCCTAATCCGATAAGTGCATGATGAATAGTTTGAAACCTTGAATACATATCATTGATTGTCTCATTCGGTTTCATTTTGAAAATTTGAAACTGGCTTTTCAGCATAGCTATTTTGGCTTGTTTAACCTTGTTAGTACCTTCATGAGTGGTTTTCAGCGTTTGCCAAATTTGATATGCAGTAGGGTAGATACTAACACGGTTATATTCATTTTGGTCTAATGCACAAAATAACATATTTATTGCCTTTGCATTTACGGCTGCTGCCGTTTTCTCTGCCGCTGTCCATTCTGAATATTCAATTGTTGGATTCACTATTTCTTTTTGGGTAGCATTCCAAGCATCATAGCTATTTGATTGCATAAAAAATGACATACGTGTTGCCCAATAGCTATAGTTGAGACCATTAAAGAATGGAGGTCTTTGTGTTGATTGACCTTCCGTGTAAGTGTTAGTGCTAGTGCTTGCGTTATTTGCCATATTACAAGAATATATCAAATAACGGTGTTACGGTTATATGATGACCTTGCTCTGATACCAAGTGAGAATGTGTACGCTTGTGCACACTAATTATGGATCGTGTAATATGGACTAACAATAGATGCGGAATGTTATTTACAATTGCTATACAAGTAAATATTCAATAAACTAACTATATAGCAATTCACAGATATAGAATAGTAAATGCAGTAAACTGTAAAAATCACACCAGGGATTTTTATACTGGTTCGGACCTCCCGTCCTACGTCCAGTCCCAGACTTCTATCTGGATTTTCACTACCAACTACCTCGCTTCACCCGGAGGAACAGGTTTACAACACCCGAACAGCTGAACGGGATTTCGTGCCTCTTACAACACCGAGGACTTCAACAAAAACAAATACAATTGCCGTTGACAACTTGTGCTCTTGATAACACGGATTTGTCACTTGTAGTACACCCTTCCTATAATCTTATCCTCAAAATATGTGAATGATGTTTGTGAAGATTGAAGGAAGTATATTACTTATTGAATCAAAAGATATGAAATAATTTCAATGATTCAATAAGCAATTGAAATGTTTGAGAGCTTTTAGAATGCAAGAGTATTTAGAAAGTAAGATCAGAAATTAGAGCAAGAATTCTTATCTTTGAATCAATGATTTAGACGTGTTTATATAGAGAATAAATGGTTGTAACTCTTTGTGAAGAGTAGCCATTAATAGATATGATCATTGATGAAAGGTAAGATATGCAACCATTGGAGAAAGAAGTGTCTTTTGGGAAAGGTTGCTCTCTGTTTAAAAAACGGTCGACAGGTCAAAAATGGCCGGTAGACAGGATTTCAAATATATAGACGTTATGTGCATGTGTGTACGTTCATTGTGCATTTTACACAGAAACGGTCGACCGCATGGTTTATTACCGGTCGACCGGTCCCTGTAAAATTGCACAATGAATGTGCAATGCCATTCAAACGTATATATATTGATTATATTGATATGCATGATTATTTGAGGATAGATTTTAACAAGTTTAACACTATTACAACATCAAATAATCAACCTATAATCTAGAGTACCATATGTAGCTCTTTTGTGCCTCTTTATAGCCATGATGTCTTCGTTTTGTCGATCGCCTTTATTTCTTTGTCTGAAATCAAAACTTCATAGAATCTGTGACTCAACAGCCTCCTTGGTTGACCAGAGTACTATATAGTCATAACTAACTTAATACAACACAACGGAATAAAAAAAAATAGCAACTCCTAAATAGCTATCCGTCAGCCACCTGCTAATCTCCGAAAGATTTATTCGCCAACCTACTAAAAACCTGTAAATCGCAACCCTCAGCCTATTCAAATAAATTTTAGGCACCCAAGAGTTTAAGGGGAAAAACATAAATTTCGAGTCAGACATAACGGTTGATGTGAATAATACTATACATCTCGGTTATTTGATATTAAGTGAGACCACGCCGCTAAGCGGAACTAGTTCCCCCTCACTAATATCCTTTTAAAACATATCTTTTGCAAATCATAATCCTGTAACCAAAACTGGTTAAAACTTTAAAGCATTATCATGTAACCATACATATCAGGTAACAAATGAACTATCTGTTCGAACACTATAGTTTTGTTTGTCTAACTACTAACCTTTGGTTGACTCAGGCCTACCAGACAATATAAACAAAATAATCTAACACCTGCTAGATACTCCTCTTCTAGACGGTCTTTCCCCAACTTATCTGTTAGAAACTCCTCTTTTGGACGGTTTGTCCCTAACTTATCTTCTCCCAGGGTCACCTGATCCTAATGGTTTTGCGGGCTCACCAATAACCTACCTCTGTACAAATACATATTCCTATCTGCGTGTAATCATAATTTTAGTCTTACCTACGACAAGCCCTATAGAATTTTGGACTAAGTTAGCTGGGGCTAATAGCTAATGTATAGGGTGCGACCCTACCAGTCCCATATGGTATAAAAATATCTGATTCATTTTACTTAGGATAATCTTCCCTTAAATTTTCCTTGAAAACCTTTTCATCTCAAATTGATTTAAAAACTTTAAATCAAACTTAAACAAGGAAAATACATACTCTATGCTTTACACAAAATCACCTTGCCATGCTATATATACTTTACTCAAATCTTTGTTGATGAAAACATTTAAACCTTTGAAAGTACCCCTTTCAAATCCATTGAAAGTATCCCTTTCAAAACCAAGTAAACCCCTTTCTTTCACTTAGGCCGAAAGGCCAAAACATTCCTTTCGAAACCATTCATATAAACCTTTTGAAACCATTGAAAAACCTTTCCTTCTAAAGCTATAAAACTTTACATCCTATCTTTAAAACACTTAAACTTTGCCTTTCGAAAACGTTGGAAACCCTTTCCTTTCAAACCTTTTGAAACCATTGGAAAACCTTTCCTTTTAGACGTTACGAAACCTTTAGGGAACCACCCCTTCGAAGCCTTCACTAAAACCTTTCGAAAGCATTAAAATATTTCGAAACTATTTGGGTTCAAGTAAAACATGTGGAACAGCCTTTCAAAACCATTTAAAACCATCTTCTTCGAAACCATTTGGGTTCTACTTTCAAGAGAGCAAAAGGGTCATAAAACATTTAAGTCCAAAGCACTCTTTCGAAAGCATTTCCTAAGTAAAGAAGTGATGGTGTCGAAACCAGCCCTTCCGAAAGCATTGGCGAAGTGACTTGGAATTTAAAATAAGTATACCTTCCGAAACCATTTGCTTCGAAAGGTAGAAAAACGGTAGCTAGGGATTTCGACCCCTTTCGAAAGCATTATACATAAAACAAAAGGTGCAACCCATTTGAAACCATTCCTCAAATCAATTTGAACCAGTCGAAGGCCAACCAAGTCGAAAGCATATCCTTCGAAAGCAAAGCAGATGCATTATCAATTTAAAACAAAGTCATGCTTCGACCCTATCGGAACCTATGGTCTCGACCCAGTTCCTTTCGCCATTGTCCAATTCACTATGTACCAAGTTATTGATACTATATGCATTGCTTTCGATGGTAATGAAGGCGGACGCTCTCAATCGAAACCCCTACGCCGAAAGAGGCGAAACATGCCGAAGGCATGTAAAAACTGATTTTTACTTTAAAAAGAATTTCTTTTCAACTAACTTGCCTTGTTTGTAAAAATATTATTGGTTGCTGATTTTCTTTTCTAAAAGTGCTGCCAATATTTCAGAAATAAACAATTTAATTTATTTACAAAATACCTCTTCTCCTTTTATAAATATATAAAACATTTAAGTCCCATACCTTAAATAATTTTATATATTCATCAAAACACTTAATAAAATTCTACAAAAATTCCAGAAAATCATATTTAGTATGTTTTGTAACATATATCAATTTCAGACCCAAAACATATATTATTTAGCCGTAAATAATTTTGAACCCAAATAATCATTTTCTTCACTAAAATATTAATATAAAATCCACATTAATCCATAAAATTAAGAAAATTGAAACCCATCTCTAAAATATCATTTCTGATCTAAATCGCAAGATATTTAGATGTCATTTAATAGGGTTTTCACATTAAAACATATCATAAAATCTATATGAACTATCATAAATCATCAATAAGCATATATAAAAAATTTATCCTTTAAAATCATGGCATAACATTGCAAAATAAATCGGATTAACCTTAAAACCGAAAACACTTAAGAAATATGAGATTTAGTCATTATTCACCTTAGCTTTGAGATTAAGGATTTTGATATTTGAATAGCTTTGATTTAATTAATCTTCTTCCTTAGCTTTTCTTGTTTATCTTCCTCTTGTTCTTGCTAATGGTGGCCGACCGCTATTTGTATTTAATTTTGCAAATGAACATGGAACATACACGGCCAAGGGTTTAGGATAATAGAATGATCTCTTTCATATTTTACCCCTCTTCTATTTCATTTTGAACTATTCTTTATTTCATTGGTTACATGGCATGGCTACCCCTTATTAAAAATACATATCAATCCCCTAATCATCACATTATTTTATTTAATTTAGCTAATTAAATGTCCTAAATAATGTTACTAAAAATATGGGGTGTTACATGATCTCTCGAAGATGTTTAAGATCCTCCGAAAGTATTGAATGAGGTTGAATCTACTGAAGTGTGTTTTCGGCATTGCCTTTGGAAAATATCTTGGTTTTATAGTGAATGCAAGGCATCAAGGCCAATCCGGAGTAGATCACTGCCTTGTGGAATGTCACTGCCCAAACAACGAAGGAGGAGTTACAAAGCTTAAATGGAAAGATTGTAGCATTGAGCTGATTCATCTCAAGAGTGATGGACAAGTGCATATCGTTCTTCAATGCATTGAAGAAGGGTAAGAAGAATTTTGAATGGAATCAAGATTACCAAACAACTTTCGAGGAATTGCTTCAACATATGGAGACAATACCGGTTTTACCCAAACTAGCGGATGGAGAAGATCTATTCATTGACCTAGCTGTGTCTGCCTATGCGCTAAGTGCAGCACTTGTCTGTGAGGAAGTTTGGATTCAGCAACCAGTTTATTATGTTAGCAAACGGTTCATTAAAGCCGAACGAAATTACCCAAAGTTAGAGAAACCGGCATATTGCTTGCCAATAGCATCAAGGAAGTTGCAGTCGTACTTCCAAGCTCACCAAATCAAAGTGTTAACGGATCAACCCTTGAAACAAGTGCTCTACCAACCCGAGACTTCGGGATGACTTCTGAAATGGAACATTGATTTAGGTCAATAAGATGTAACTTATCATCTCCGAAGAGTAATTAATGGATAGGCACTTGCTGACTTCATCGTCGAGTTCACAATTCGAGACGATGAGGAGGAAGATACTATGGTCATAACATCTCAATGGAAATTGTTTTGTCGATGGTGCATTAAACGAATTCTGCTTAAGAGCAGGAGTTGTGCTTAAAACCCCTTAAGGATGGTCGATTTTTTATGCTCTAAGGCTAGAATTTCCTACTACTAACAATGAAGCGGAGTATGAGATGTTAATAGTAGGATTGAAGATTGTGAAGGAACTATGAATAAAAGCTCCGCATATCTATAGTGACTCTCAGCTAATCATCTGTCAGGTAAAGAGAGAATATCAAGGTAAAGGAGCGAGTCTTGCCCTTTACCTTTCAAAAGCATGGGAATTTTCAACAACATTGAACACTACACAATAAATCATGTTCCTAAAGAATAAAACATGAAGTTCGGTTATTTAACCAAACTAGCCAGTTCCAGGGACGCACAATAACTGGGACTAGTTCCGATAAAAGTATTATCTGCTCCAAACAAATGGATGTCGATTGGGTTCTAGAGACCAAGAAAGAAGAAGAATTGTGGATGACATCGAACAAGGACTATCTACTCAAAGTAATGCTTCCCGAGGATTATAATGAATGAAAGAAGCTCCTTTGGAAGGCACCACAATTCGCAAAGTAGGATGGAGTGTTGTACTGGAGAGGGTTCCCTGCTCCCTTACTTAGGTGTGTAACCAAAGATGAGGCTAGGAAGATCCTCATGGAGATCCATGAAGGCAGCTGCAATGACCACAATGAGGAGAAAACACTGCGAAAAAGGCCCTCCATTATGGATATTTATGGCCGATAATAAATAGAGATGCAGTAGACTACACCAGATGGTGTGATTGGTGCCAAAGTTTTGCGAAAATCCCAAGAGCCCCATCTTCAGAACTTATGTAGATGGTCAGCCTTTGGTCGTTTACAATCTGGGGAATCGATTTAATGAAAGTACTAGCAATAGCAAAGAAGGAGCCAAATACGCTATCACTGTAGTTGATTACTTTACAGAATAGGCTGAAGCGGAACTGTCTGCCATGATTACTACTAAAAAAGTGATTAACTTTGTAACAAAGAATATTATTTGCAGGTTTGGAGTACCATAGAAAATCATCACAAACAACGGAACTCAATTCGAGAGCCCTTAGTTCAAGGACTTCTGCAAGCGTTACCGGATAGAGAAGAGCTGTTCCATGGTAGCACATCCGTAGGCAAACAGGCAAGTGTAGGCAGTAAAAAAATCATCGAATCCACCATATAAAATAGACTGATGAAAGCTAAAGGAAATTGGGTTGATGAGCTTTCGCTTGCACTATAAGCTTACAGAATGAAGCACAAATCTACGACCGGACACTCACCGTCTGCTTTGGCATATGGTTCAGAAGCTATGTACCAATGGAACTGGAAGTCCTCTCTTATTGCAGAAGGCATTCCAATCAAAGAGAGAACAAGCAGCTACTGCTCGAGTCACTCGACTAGATTGAATGAGAAGCGGGAGGAAGCTGAACTTAGGACCGTTGCTCACCAAAAGAGAGTTGCATAACATTTCAACGTCATGGTTCGCTACCGCACCTTTGAAGTGAGAGATCCCATCCTGAAATGAATCTTCCTGGGTATAGGAGCACTTGGGCCAAACTTGGAAAAGCCCTATGTAATCGACCAAAAGCTTGGAGACGGAACATTCAAGCTAGCAATGGTTGATGGAATCTCGATTCCACGTGCTTGGAACAGCGAATCGCTGCGGCACTACTACATCTGATATCTTTCTATGTATTCCTTATTTTCATAAATAAGCCATCTAGGGAAACCGAGGGCATTGTAAATAGACAGAGAAATAACTTCATAGTTGCCATTTATCAATGCAAATTCATTAGAGTAAATTATATATCATTGCATATGTTCTTATACTTATCAGAAAGGTTTATTGTATTTATCTAACAAAGCTCCTACTAAAATCTGTATCTCCCAAAAACCGTAAAAGAGATATTTCACAACTCCTTCAGTGGGTGTTAGGATCTGTTTATCATGTTAATACGATGTCGACGTTGCCCAATAAATTATAGTCGCTATAAATGGTAAGTTACCTTTACTAGTTCTATTTCATATATAACTCTTAACCTAATTTGAACTATACTCATAATCATCTTCATGAACTTGACGTTGCTCAAAAAATCTTAAATAACCCATCATTTCATAATATCCTAAGGAGTATACGTATCCCTTGAGGTTGCTCAACAAAGTTACAAAAATATATTATATATCTATAAATAATATAAATATTACCTTGGATATTCTATGGCTTGGGGTTGCTTAACAACCATAAATATGTAAGGTACTCTATACATATTATAAATGATGGAGAGCATTATTAATTTGTACACTATTATCGACTATTTAAGAGAGAAATGAGTATATAACAATTATAAATCATGATATCGAATATTTTTTTATACATCCAATTTATACTACTTTTGTTTGGGTTTTATTTATATTTACCTCCCATTTTATTTATAGATAAAATATGTATAGTTTTAATAATAATATTTTTGATTATTTCGTGTGTGTGTGTGTCTATATTCATATGTAACTCTTTTATTAATTAAACAATTTAATTAATTTATAATGTAAAATTTATATTTATTTATTTAAATTTAGAAATAAATTAAAATATATATTTTGTAACCCTTTATAAAATTTATATAATTAATTATTTAATTTAAAATAATTTTAAATTTTCATTTTATTACTTTTATAAATTTATGTGATTATATTTTAATTATTTAAACAATTTAAATTAATTTTATAATATTAAAATACAGTGTTTGAATTAACCTAATACTCAATAACACTTCTGAGTCTTTGACAATAGAATACCCAAGAACCAAACCATTTTGACGAGCAAGGTAAGTGCAAGGAGATCAAGAGGTTTTCCACTTATGTGGTCCATAATTAAGGTAACTTTCTCCTTTGTTTAAGCATCCATTCCTAAACACCTATCTACTTTGACTTCTTCATAGAGTAATGCTCTTAGTGTTAGTTAATTTACTTATGCAACCACAATGAGGGCTTTGATAACATTGTTGGATTGGGTGCACTAGCAGCGGGGTAAAATAGTGAATTGAAAATTTTCCTTTATTAATTTGCACAAAATCTTTAATTTATGTTTGTATAAATAAATATATGTGTATGCTAAATCTAATTCAGTATTTTGATTAATAAAAGAGGTTTGATTTATTTTAATTTAATTTTGTCGATTAAAATCTTCATTTATTAAAGTTTAACTCTATTCATAATTTAAATTTAAATTAATTTAATAATTAATACAATCTATATTTAATACGTCATGACATTCATATTCATAGTATGATTATCATAATAATATATAGTAATATAACCTAAACTTGGGTTCGGAAGGAAAATTGACCGCTTTGTCCTACAATAAATAGGATGACAAAGAATGATATATATATATATATAACACATAAAATATATTATATAATAAATATTATCTATGCTATGTGTATAAGAATATTTTTTAATTCAACCATTAAAAACATTTTACAAAATATTTTTAAATTTATAATAAATATGTATAAATAATTAATATATATGTATATATTTCTATAAAATAATTAAAAAAATTATTCTAACAAAATTTGAATAAATTTCTTTATATGTAAGTATGTATGCATGTATATAATCAATTTTATTTTTAGCTTTATATAATTATTTTAAAAAATTAAAAACGAATTCAATAACTTTGACCCACAAGAAAATTAGTTTTTTTAAATGATTTAGATGTCATCGTGAATAATTATTTTTATTCAATTCTTTTAAATAGAAAATCATTTAGGTTGAAAAATTCAAAAAATTTAAGTTTTAATTTATTTTGACATATAAAAATTCAAAAATTAGTTTTCTCGAATTTACAATAAACCAAAATTAAAAATGAAAATTTTCCTTTTTTATTGTTACCACCAATTCTCACTTCAACCTTGTTGAAACCAAAATGAATATAAGAGAAGGATGTACAAGAGATGACAACATCAATAAAGCCTTTCGAAGGAGTCGAAGGGATGCTACAGCCAAAATGCAATCTCCTATACTACAGGATGGGGTTTCGCATCGATTATCAAGTGTGTCATCGAAAGCTTCCTTCTGCTTTGAAACCTTTAATGTCTCGACTCGTTTGAAGCTCCAAAGATCCACCTGTCGACAAAGTCCAAAGCTCGTATCTTTTCTTACTTACACAGCAACACAAAGTGGAGAAGCGCACCAACCCCTTTCGATGAAGTTGAAGGCGCTTAAGTCCATTCAAAAGCAATGCAGAAGAAGACCAAAATGTAAACGGCAACGAAAGGTCTCCAATGCCGCTTTTCGACCGAGTCGAAAGGACTGACTCGAAAGGTGCCAATCTGCACCTATAAATAAAACATTAGGTGTTTGGTTTGGGGGATCCAAATTCATTCACTTCATCTTTGTATTTCTTAAAGTTGAAAACCCTAATTTTCAAATTAGATTAGGAATTTGATTAATTTGTACTATTTGAATTTAATCAAAGCAAGATAATGGAAATTTTGGGATATTTGGCTAATTTTATATTTCTACTAGATTCAGTTTATAATCTTCTTATGCCAATATGATCGAAAAGTCATAATTAGAATAATTTGAAACCTTTAGTTCAACTAATATCCATAAAGCCTTAGCTCATATCCTCAAGTTGTCAAAAGGTCAGCTTCCGAAGGAGTCAGAACCTATCCATTATATCCACCTTCCTAACTCATTAGAACCAACCTTAGGATCCACTCAACTAATTCGAAAATGTGGTTTTGAAAGGATACTAAGCCAGCTTAACTTGTTTGAAAGTCGATATAAGAAGGATTTTTAGCCTTTCGACTAAGTCGAAAGGTCAAATAAGAAGGAGTTTTAACTTCGACACCTATTCGAAAGGAAAACTAAAGAGAATAGAATGGATTATAGATATCTTAACTTGATTGGGAGGTATCAACCACTTTCACCTTTTTGAAACAAGGTCTTGAAGGAGTCATCTACACTATGAATCTAACTTTGGGGTGTTGACAAGTTTTCTTGTTAACATTTTGGCGCTAAAAGGAGGGCTCGAATCTCCGATCTTGTTGAACTTCCAACTCCACTTTCCTTTAACCTAATTCTATTCCAAGCTTATCTACTTTAAACTTTATATCATCATGTTTAGAAAAATCAAAAGGTCCGAACAAGGATCCTCAAAACCACATTCAATTGGATTCTCCTATAGGACAGTTAATGATTCTAAACTTCATGAAGAACAAATGTTGAGATTGGAAGCTTTAAGGATCATAAAGAAAATGAATGCTGAATCTTATGATACAGATAAATGGAGTTTAAATCCTTTTCATATTGGTCCCACATCAATCTTTGCCTTAGGACCAAATGAGGAAAACAATTCAACTCTACACCAAAGGTACAATCTCTGGAGAGGGAATGATGGCTGATTATAATGCCTTTGCATATAAGTGGCATCAAGCAACAAGTGGGACATTGCCAACATATGAGCTTCAAAGGGTTTTAAAAAGAAAACTGGTCGTTGAGGGTGAAGCTCCAGAACCAAGTAATAGAAAACCTAGAAACCATCCTCAAAAGACAAGCTTCAAGTCGAGACTCCCTAAGGAATGCAATTTGACAACATCAATCGAGAATGTTTACCTACTAACCAAGGAAGAGCTCAACTATTGGCCATCACAGAAGGAAAAAAACCTAAATATGAAAGGAATCTGGGAGGATCCTGTTATCATTACCACATGATGAATGGACATGAGACAAATTAATGTAGAGCATTAGAAGAAATGGTGATCATTTTCCTCAAACAAGGCAAAATCAATGAATTTGTAAAATGATCTTAATTGGATTCAATAAAGAACTATCGGGAGTACAATTATCCTTGCACTTGGACATTACCCTAAACGGTCAAAGCCTTTGTCCGTGCCGAGTTGGCCAGGTCAAAGCGCCTCTTGGAGGGAGGTTAGAGTAAGCCTTTATCTGCGCCACGCCGTGGCTAGGTTAAAGCATCAACAAGCCCTTGACCACGCCACGCTATAGCCAGATCAAGGCGCTTTCTAGAGGAAGGATGGAGTAAGCCCTTGGTCCCACCATGCTATGGCCTGGCCAAGGCACCAAACAAGCTCTTAATTGCGCTACGCTATGACTTGGTCAAGGCACCTCTTGGATGGAGGACAGAGTAAGCCCTTGATCCTGCCATGTTATGGCCTGTCCAAGGCACCAAACAAAACCCTTGATCGCGCCATGCTATGGCCAGATCAAGGCGCCTCTTGGTGGGAGGTTAGGTAAGTCCTTGGATCCTGGTTGTGGATAAGCTAACCAAGCGCACCAGATAACAACGGACTAAGACATCCGAGCCCGAGAGGCGGTATATCAAACAACAGACTAAGATGTCCAAGCCTAAGAAACGGCATGTCAAACAACGGACTAAGACGTCCGAGCCTGAGAAGTAACATATTAAATGATGGACTAAGACGTCCAAGCTCGAGAAACGGCAAATCAAACAGCAACTACATACAAGGCCTAAGGGGTTAACACATGTCAAAAGAGTGAAAACCCAAAGAGCGGTACAAAACAGAAGGCATAAATAAGGATCTACAGCCTTTGACTAATTATTAAAAGAGAATTTTTGTACTTCACTTATTAATACCCGAATCTGGGTTCCGGGTCCTTCATTTTTAAGTTCGAGACTTCACTTATTGATACCCGAATCAAGGTTTTGGGTATTACTAATAATCTATGGTCTTCATCATACCCGAATCTGGGTTTCGAAGCTATTACTATTAATTACTTAACTTCACTCATTAATGCCCGAATCTGGGCTTAAGATTTCTATTATGAAGAGTATTATTATGGATGTCTGGTTATCATCCATTAATTGTCGAATCTAGGTTTTAGATCTTTTAACTTTTAAATTTCATTCATTAATGCCGGAATCTGGGTCACTGGACTTCTACTACAAACTTTCGGATAGTGATTTCTGGACTTCTATTACACGATTATTATTGACTTTCTATTAGCTATCTCCAGAAGATGAATTTCTAAACATTTATAATTAAATCCATAATTGAATTTCTGGTTCTCTATCATTGGATTTCTGGTATTCTATCAATATAATTAAAGTTGAATTCTTTGTTCTTTCTCATCATTACCAAGGATTGGTTTTAAACTTTTAAGTCATTCAACCTTATTCAATTATAGAATTACTTTTCACTTATTATCATATGTTTACATAATGATATGTTTACCTCCACTAATAATGTGGATGAACTTCTATATTGATTTCAAGTTAACGATAAAGAATGTTGTTTACTTTGAACTTTTTAGGGAAATAAGATCAATAAGGAAGACTGAATGGGCCAGCAAATTTAAAGCCATAAGTCCAAGTTATCAGAAAGTAGATTCATAAACAACATTATAAGAAAGTACTACAAAACCAGGTGATATTTACATATTGTACATAATTTACAAAGTCATTTACAAATATACAGTACAAGTTTATGTTTTACAAGTCCTGAATAGTCTTATTTAGATCTTAAGCAATCAGGGGATCGACAATATGCTGAATCGCTATACAGAGAATCTCTTTGAGCTTCTTTTCCTTTTTACATACTTCGTCAACATCATCATCGATGGAATCAATGCGAGCCTTCAAAGAACGGTTAAAAGCTTTATTGGAACCTTTGAGATTTTTGTTTTGCCTTTCTAAGTTTGCAATATGCTTTCGAAGAGAATATTTATCATGTTCAAGTTTCTGAATCCTAGCTGCATACTCATTTATGCGTTGGGAGTATCTCACTTTCTGTTAGTCGTCAAAATATCTCATCATTTTGAATTTGATCTTCCTGCACCATTCTCCTACTATGCTCTCATTTAAGCCAGGCGGGGGGATAGTCATAGCTGGAAATTTTTGAATAGCCAAAGATGAGGACCTTGTCGATTTCACAACAGATGATGCAATGAGAGAAATTGGCAAATTGATATTTTGAATGTTGTTCCCCATGATAAACTCCAGGAATTTACACTGGGCTTGACTATCTTTTAATTTTATCTCCAGATCGCTTATTTGTTGAAGAAGTTTGGACATATCTTGATCAAAGTCAATCCAGGGGTTTTATTTAACGTGATGCTTTAATTGAGAAATTTTTTCATATTTGTTCTTGATGTCCCTCTCGAGACTTGTAATCTGGTCATTAAGATCCCTAACAATCGTCTTCTAAAGCAAAATTTTCCTACGCCATTCTAACGCTTCAGTTTTGCCTTAAAGACAAGCAGACAAAGGATCATTATGGAGCTTCTTCTTTTCAATATCTGCTAATAACCTATCTCTAATACTGATAAAGCGAGATGTTGAATCTAAAAAGAGTAGCATTGTAGATAACTGCAACTCCTATTTAAACAAACAAAAAGAAAATAAAGTCAAGATTCGAATAATCAATCCCTTTTATTATAACAATAAAGGATTACAACTTAAGTAGAAATGAAACAAAAAAGTACTATTGGACACTTGTTTCACACTTAAAGTTGAGAAACCACGTTTCTGACTTTACTCAAGGAATTAGCTAAAAGAATAACCGTTGAATCAAAAGGAGCATTAAATCCTTACGGAGTAATAATTGAAGGATATTTTCTGTAATCCTATTCCTTGGCAAGGTGACTGTCACGACCACATATTAATCTGGTGTGATATATTTCCTTAAGAAGTTTTTCTTTGTTTTTGCCAAGGAAATCGAAATGAAGATGAGGATGTTCCATGTAAAGTCTCTACAAGTCTCTAAGAAAGCAGTATCTGGATAATTTTGAAGATTTCAAAAGTGAAGCCTTTTCAAGATAATCTCTTCTTAGTTTAACATACTTGCTTAAGTAATCTCTAGAAACAAGGCTGCCTGGGAAACATTTATTCTGTGATAACGTAATAAAATGCCATTAAGTATAAAAGGAAGCTAGGACAAGAAATTTACAAATTGACATTATTACAAAATTTTAAGTGTTCATCAAGTTCATACAAAATTGACTTTTTGAATAACTCTGAAACAAATTTGTCCTTATAATATTAGGCCCCGTTTGGCTTGTCGTTTTTAGTTTTGTGTTTTCATCTATACAAAAACGGGTCTGTTGTATGTATTGTTAAAAAACAAACAATTTTGAAAAATGAAATTAACATGTAGAATAGAAAACAAGTTTATTTTGTTTTTCGTGTTTTGAGAGATAACAAAAGCACGGAGAACAATCCAACTCCTTCGTTGTCCGTTGGTCGTCGCAATGGCTAAAATTATAAATCATCTTCTCTTGTTTTTTGTTATTTCTTAGTGCAATTTGAAAACACAAAACTCAAAATACAAAATGAAATCAAACGGGCCCTTAGTTTTTCAAAAGGCAACTCATGCGAAATTGATTTGACTCATGGTAAATTCCAACAGGCCCCCAGATGTGGATGAGATCCAAATTTATCCAGATATCTCTTATGTAAACGTCTAAGTAGACCCCCACTAAAAATCACCATAGTATGAAAAGTCTACAGTTGGATATCTGCAATAGGCTTTTGTTTAGGAAGTCAACAAGGATGTTCCTCACTTCAACCAACATCCAAGAGAGCGTAATTAACTCCCGATTTTCTTTCAAAATCTTATCATATCGAAGGCGTTCCCTCCTCAGTCATGGGGCAGCTTCTCGATCTTTGAAAGACACTAATGCTGCCACACTTTTGTTAAGCCTATGATACTTGTCAGAGAGGGTATTGTGTTCTTTTAACTGCTTATCTAACTCTCTATACTGGTTATTTATTTCTGTTTGTTTTCTTTCAAGCTTGGTTTTATAAAGGTGGATGGATTTCTTCCTTATCTAAAATAAAAGATGTCAACTATTATTATCTTGGAAGTGAAAGCCATTTAGACAAGGAATCCCATACCTGAAAAATGGGAATTGTAGTTTGAGAGACCTGCCTTTTCTCTCTTTGTTCTTCAATATTGATGTTCCCAGTCCCTTCTCGAAGGTCAGAGGCTCTGGGGGTTCAGGTGGGCTTGCTTCATGGATACTTGGATCAGGGTTGACTTTTCTAACGCCTCGGTGATGTTATCGCCGTTTTTTCATGAACATCAGTGTGACCACCTCCGTCACCACCTGAATCTTGGCCTCTATCCTCATTATCGTCATTATTGTTATCATCATCATTGTCGTTGCCATCATCATCATCACCATTGTTGCCTTCTTCAACAGCGGCTTCATCTTCAGCACCTTCTTCACCAGAATCTGAGTCTGCCTCGATAGAAGGGACTTCGAAAGATAAGATTTTGGAGGCATCAATCTCCTCTCTCTCAGGGACTTCAACTCCCTACTCCATTTCTTTGACTTTTTCCATAAATCTATTGAAAAGAGCAGGGTCGAGTAAAGGAAAGCTCAAATCTAGGCATTTTTCAATGTTGTCGGCATAGGCGAGCATCAGGGCGTCCTCATAAGAGTTTACAATGATGTCATCAGGGGAAGTATTCAGAAATTGTGACACCTGATGCTTAGCATTAAAGATAGTATTGACAACCAACTTTAGAGAATTTTTCCTTTTCTCTAATTTTTTCATAAGAGAAGATTGTTTAATCAACATTTGAGTTTTCTCATCTTCAATTTCTTTCAAGGCCATTTTCAAAGCCATATTTTCATCAGTTAGAAGTTGTTTTGATTTCCTCTCTTCAGAAATAATGGACTCTGCCTGAGTGAGAGAAGCTCTCATTCTTTCATGTTCCTTCATAGCATTATCTTTGTCAACAGACAGGGAAGTTATCTAGCCTTTTAAAGTCGAGATTTCCTCTTTAAGCCTGGAGGTCTCAACAGAAGATTTGGATGCGTTTTCTTAAAGAGAGAACTAACTTTTAGAAATCTGAAAGGAAAAGTATGATGCAAGTCAGTATTCAGAGAGAAACAAAAATAAGAAGGATAAATAATGTGAAACATACCAGAAGTTATTGTTCTATCAGAGACCAACAGTGACCCACCGGGTTAGGAACGGAAGAAGGCGGGTGAATAGAAGCAAATGATGAAGAGTTCAAGATAGATTGAACTATCTTTTCAAAGTCACTTGAAGGCACTAGTGACGTGGGTCTAAAAGGGTTCAACTCCTGAGAGGGGGTTGAAGTTCCCAAGTCCTGTTGCATCTGCTCAATGACATGAGGAGAGCAGGAAACGACGACGCGAGATAAGGGATCATCCTTTGAGGGAGTCGTCTTGGATCAATCGAGAGAAGATTCAACAATAGGACTCTCCAAAGTTTTTCCCATATCAATAGTCTCATCCTTTTCTGGTGGCAGAGAATCTGGAACTTCAACAATCTTGGCCTTCTTGAGGGATGGGCCCATAAAAGCCACCTTGCCCAATTTTCTTTTAGCAACCATCTTTGATCTAGCGATGGCTTGAGTCAAGGATGACGCATGAGAGGTGGAAGTTGAGAGAACTGGTCACTTGTGATTGATTCAAACTGAGGAGCAGTCGCTGAAAATTCAAAAGAATACAAGCCGATAAAATAATTTGAGAAGTAACACAACAACAAACTGCAAATACTATGTCTCAGTTTACCAGAGAGATTAGGGCAAATAGGAGACATAGGGGAGAAGTTCTTAGGATCACCCAAAGTTAAGAAGCGTTTTCTCTGAGAAGTATGTTGAACCAGGGGAGGTTGACCAAGGACTCTTTGGCCGGTAGGAAGAAGAGAATGCTTTTGAAGGTTTGAGGGATTCAACAGAGTAAGCCTATTATTGATGCTACTTGAGGCAGCAATCAACAACTTTACAGTTTTCTTATCTTCCTCATTCAGTTCTTTAACAGAAGGACCTGATAAAGAAGCGTAGGTTAGCAAAGGAAAGTAATTGAATAAAGAAAAAGACTATGATCAACTTACGAGGAGAAGAAAAAACTCCACTGATGTTGGGAAAGCATTTGACGAAGAAGAATTGCGTCTCCCAGTCTCTAAATTTGTTTACCCTCTCAGATTAGTTTTTTGGGAGGGTTAGCTCTGAAGATCTAGTTGTTAGGTTACTGATTTTGACTAAGCGGACCAGATAGTTGAGAATTTCAGCATTTAGCGAAGGAATTCTAACTCCAAAGCCATAGGTTCCAAAGAAAGAAGGTATGTATATACATTGGGAGATAGCTGGATGGGAGCAATGCCTAGGTGGGTCAACAATTTGGACAAGAAATTCGGGAAAGGCAGGAGGCTACTATGCCAAATATGGATGGCAGTATAGTGAAGTATCCTTTAGGAGGATTTTGAATGGTGTTGCTATCACTTGGGGGAATAGCTTCTACCCCAGTGATGCCAAAGTAATTTAGGATGGCGTCCACCTCAACCTGGGAGGATATTAAGGAATGTTTGGAAACTGCTTCAATCTTCTTTGGAGAAGATTCCATCACAGGTACTGTATCTTTTTCTTGTTTCTAGGAGATCTTTTTCATGCCCATGATCCTGCCAGGTGAAATCATTTTAGTAAAAAGTTATAGTTTGTTATATAATCAACATTTTTTCAAGGATGTTGAAAATCTAT
Source organism: Allium fistulosum (assembly GCA_030737815.1). Lineage (NCBI taxonomy): Eukaryota > Viridiplantae > Streptophyta > Magnoliopsida > Asparagales > Amaryllidaceae > Allium > Allium fistulosum. Next base: position 95,443,785 of record CM060906.1, on the reverse strand, counting down.
TATAACAATTCAAATATTAACTAGAATATTAAATTTTATATCCTTGAAAGAATGTTAAAGTCAGTTTAGGGCATAAAATTCATTGAGCTTCAATAATGTCGAAGAGGTAAATGGAATGGGAACACCTAGAAACACCCTTCGACAATGTTGAAAGCCCAAGGAAGATTTTACTATTAAAAGGAATAGATAAAACTTACATAACTAATTTGAATATAAACATACACTAACAACATTCAACAAACATGACAAACAAGCCTTCCGATAGTGTTGGAACCCATGAACTTTGTTTTACTAAGAAAATATGAATGTTGTCGAAATCCTATATGCCAATTGGGTCGAAAGTTTTGGGTTTGAGTAAAATCAATATAAATGAAAGGACTTTAGGATGTTTCGATAGTGTTTGTATATAATGATGATCAAATCTCAGTAAGATACAATGGGTTTCGAGTAGGTTGAAAAGGGGAGTATGGTTTCAAAAGCATACCAAACCAAACTTGAATCGATATGTTAGGTTTCGATCGAGTCAAAAGGTTCGATTCGATTTTTAACTTAAATAATATATGTTTTCTTCAACCTAATTCATGGTGGGAAGAGTGAATTGTTAACTCTCAAGATTTTATGAAGTAAATTAAAATTAGGCATATGCTAGAGGTTTCGAAACCTATAAAATAAAGTTACGCTTTCGAGAGTACATATTATGTAACCATTTAGTGAAACACATCAGGCAACTTCTTTGAAAGGTGCCAGAATGTAGTAAAGGATACTTAAGCTTTCGAAGAAGTCCACTTTATATTAGCTACATCGACACTTTCAACGAGATCGATTAAGAAATAGATACTGGACCTCCTTTCGAACCCATCGAAAGTGGTTGAAGAAGCAAAATGAAGTTATCCGCCTTAACCCCTTTCGAAGGGGTAGAAAAGTAAAATTACAATGTCAAATTGTAATTCATATGGCTTAAAATTCTCCATGAAGTAACTGGGAAAACCATTCTTCCCTAAAATCAATGTCAACCCAATATTTCAAAAAATTAATAAATAAATTGATTTGAGTGCGAGTTTATAGTCAATAATCATAAATATCCCCAAAATGAAAATTGGAACCATAAAAAAAATCGGATGGATTCTAAATGTAAATTGACATGGGAAATGGAATGAAATAAGCCTTAAAAATTAATCAGAGGATACTTTCATGTGCATGAAAAACCTAAATTATCTTTACGAAATTAGAACAATAATCCAAATTCAAACGTCATGAATTTTAAAATCAAAATTTAGCGTGAAAAATTAGTTCAAAAAGCAGGGTAATAAGAACTTTCTTTGAATTTGAGTTTCTGTTTGCTGGAAATAGGGATTTATGAAGAGGTTGAGAATTTTAATTCTTGCTGGAAGTTTTTTAATCCCAGGTAAATAAAAGAGGAGAAGAAAGAAGCGTAATTTATAAAAAAAGTCAGCATGAAGGACATACCATACGATCAAATTTAAATAAACGGCCAGGATTTATGCAAGAATATGAAAAGGCGGGAAATCTCAATGTTAGAATAAAGAGGAGTATCGAGGCGTTGACTTGAAAAGTTTAAGGCATCCTTTCGTGGGGGGAGAGGGGCAAATGTACCACCAATTCTCACTTCAACCTTATCGAAACCAAAATGAATAGAAAGAGAAGGATGTACAAGAGATGATAGCATCAACAAAGCCTTTCGAAGGAGTCAAAGGGATGCTACAGCCAAAATTAGTATTACGTTCTTTCGAAGGGATCGAAAGGGTCGAAAGGACCCTTTTGCTTCAATTACTTCCTTTCGAACAGATGCTTCCGCATGCATGAAGACGCTTCGAATAAGTTAAAGAACACCTTTCAAAGGAAATAAATTACGGCCACTCACATGCGCACCAAACCTTTCGAAACTAAAGGTTTTGCCCTCATTCACCTCCTACATAAGGGTGTTTTTTCAAAGCAATCCCTTCAAAAGGATAAATGAGCCTTTTGAACTGGTCAAAACCATTCACAAACAAGAAGGAAAAGCTTGCTAGGGTTCAATGTTCCAATCTCCTATATGAGAGGATGAGGTTCCGCATCGATTAGTAAGTGTGCCATCTAAAGCTTCCTTCTAATTTGAAACCTTCAATGCCTCGACTCCTTTGAAGCTCCAAAGATCCACTTGTCGACAGAGTCGAAAGCTCGTATATTTTCTTACTTACATAACAACACAAAGTAGAGAAGCACACTAACCCCTTTCGATGAAGTCGAAGATGCTCAAGTCCATTCAAAAGTAATGTAGAAGAAGACCTAAATGTAAACGGCAACGAAAGGTCTCCAAGGCCGCCTTTCAACTGAGTCGAAAGGACCAACTCGAAAGGTGCCAACCCGCACTATAAATAAGACCCTAGGGGTCTGGTCTGGGGAATTCGAATTCATTCACTTCATCTTTGTATTTCTTAAAGTCAAAAACCCTAATTTTCAAATTAGATTAGGAATTTGATCAATTTGTGCTATTTGAATTTAATCAAAGCAAGATCATGGAATTTTTGGGATATTTGGCTGACTTTATATTTCTACTAGATTCAGTTTATAATCTTCTTATGCCACTCTGATTGAAATGTCACAATTAGAGTAAGTTGAAACCTTTAGTTCAACTAATATCCATAGAGCCTTAGCTCCAATCCTCAAGTTGTCGAAAGGTCAGCTTCCCAAGGAGTCGGAACCTTTGTATTATATCCACCTTCCTAACTCATTAGGATCAACCTTCGGATCCACTCGACTAATTTGAAATGGGGGTTTCGGAAGGGTACTAAGCCAGCTTAACTTGTTCGAAAGTCAATATAAGAAGGAATTTTAGCCTTTCAACAAAGTCGAAAGGTCAAATAAGGAGTTTTAACTTCGACAACCTATTCGAAAGGAAAACTGAAGAGAATAGAATGGATTATAGATATCTTAACTTGATTGGGAGGTATCAACTGCTTTCACCTTTTTGAAAGAAGGTCTTGAAGGAGTCATCTACACTTTGAATCTAACTTTGGGGTGTTGGCAAGTTTTCTTTTTAACTTTTATGTATATCTATGCATATATTATATATACACACATAAATACATACACTTACAGATATATATATATATATATATATATTAAATTTTGAAAATAGCAAGAGATATTTATTATATATATATGTATATGCCATTTAAATCGAAATCAAATTTCATAAAATATTTTATTTAAATAGATTTTTATAGATAATTTATACGATTTTTAAATTATTATTTTTATTTACTTAAAGCTAATTTTTTCGATTTATATAAATACATACATATTATATATTTAATATAGGTATTTATATACTTCAGAATATGTTAAAACATTTTATAATACACACACACACACACGAATTTCTTGAAAATAAAATATGGAGAAACAAAAACATGTATTACAGTGACAAATGAGAGCATGATATGGATTAAAGCCAAAACCAGAATACTATACCTTTACTTCAATTAATCTTGATGGGAATCACATATTGTTTGAACAGTCCTTCTTCTTTGAGCACCACAGTCTCCTCCTTCTCTTTGATTTACAATGTTAAAAGGCAGGCAAAACAAGGGGATAACTGGTTAGAATGGAAGAAAGAGATATCAAAACGTTTGTCGAAATCAATATGGAGGCTAGGCTATTTATAACCATCGACCAACACCTTTTCTCCTTGGTTTCCTCTAGATTTGAAGACTCAGTTTTATCTCCTATCTAGCCCTAAATACGGTCGGCTCTAGCTATAAGTTGGTACGGTCAAAATCCTAGCTGACTTAAATTTGAATCAACATTTAAATAAGTAATTTGTTGCTCCTTAATCAATCAGACCGTTATATAATGTTTATACATTGTTCTGTTTGATTTTAAGTTTGAAATATATAACAAAAAATAGCCATATATTATTGCAACATTTGTATTATTAATTTATAACATTTATGGATTAATTATATCCTTAGTCGAATTTGGAGATAAATGACAATATTTTTGTATTGGCTCTCTGGTGTGAACATGATCCACGACCAATATTCCAATTTTATCGAATGTCCCCATAGGGACGATCCACAGTTGATATTTAAACAATTCAAATATCGAAGGCTATACAAACTTTGTTGAAATACGATATAGGGTTAAGCGTACAGATCATTTTGGAGAAATTATATTTTTGATCTAATATAAGCTCACCCAGTAACCACAATTTGTAAACATATTCTTTTCGGCATTACTACATCACTTAGATATATAAAGTATGGTCTAAGGTCAAAAATTCTATAATATCCTTATTAATTGAGTAGGTCAATTTTAAAGTCCTTGGTTCAATTCGATAATGTTTATACATTAAATGATTTTCTTTGGCAAGAGGCTTTAACTTACCAATTACCATGATACTGACCTTCTATAACGAACAAGATGATTCCTCCCTTGAGTAGTGATTCATTTCAAGTAGTTTAACGTGTACCCAACTATAACCATAACATGGTCGCTATGCCATGTGGTTTCTCATAATCAAAGTGCAATCTACATATTTAAATTCGATTGTACTCTCAAGTCAAAAGACTTGTAATACCCTGTATTTTTAACAAAAATAAATAAATAATTAAAATGGCATTTTAGTAATCTGCAAAAAAACTAAAATTTTGTAAATAAAGCAATTTGGAAAATTTTAATTTTCCATTAGGTTAATTAGATTTTTCTACCTCAAATTCATATATAAAACGTCATGAACATATAATATATGAAGAAGATACAGAACGTCTACCGTATCGTGCATTTTTGGTTTTGTTTCTGTCTTGAAATTTAAGTTTAAGGAATAATTAAAGGAATAAGTCAAAATTTATTAGGTGAGTAATATATAACTCTTGTTTGTATACTATATTATTATGGATATGATTGAATTACTATAAAAAGAATACAATTGCTTTATGTGCGTTAAAAGAAAATGTGAGAGAAATTTACATGCACAAATAATAAACTGGTTCAAAGGGAAATAATTAATTGCCATGATAATAAAAGTAATTATTATAATTAATGAAACATTATGTATTTTAAAAGAGAAGACAATGATACATTTATGAATAGGATGCATTTCTTAAGGAAAATACATGTTATCCCTTTATTTGTAAAGAATAAGAGAGAATTAGATTTTTGAATTTGAAAAGGTAAATGCCAACTAATTACAATTGTATAATGGTTAATAATAAAGAGTGAGATTCATAGCTAATTCCAGTATGTATACATATATCTGTTTATTTACGTTTGGATATTAATCCACGCTTCCTTAATATGGTTAATAATATATATATATATATATATATATGTGTGTGTGTGTGTGTGTGTGTGTCTGTGTGTGTGTAGAATATAAATTAATGATACTGATTTGAATTATAGTTAATGACATATATGTTGAATATCGATTAATGAATTGATTTGAATTATAATTAATAACATATATGTAGAATATCATTTAGTGAATTGATTTGAATTCTAATTAATGACATTTATTGGGATATAATAAATGTTATTTTAACAAAGTAAAGGGAAAGGAATTTTGCATATGTAAGGATAAGCGATATGAGTAAAGTAATTATTTTCCTAGGACCAGACTTTATCTAATCTCTACCAATAAGTACATAGCCAAGCTTTGCTCCTTTCACTCTAAAATCCATAGCCTCCATAGCTCTTCAATTCTATATCCAAAAATCTTCTCAAAACAAATAGTAAATCAAATTCCTAGAAAAAAAAGAGAATCAAATTGAGAAGAAGAGAGAATACAAATTAAAAACAAAAGAAAAGAGGAATAAAGCGATTGCAAGTTAATAAAGGGGAGCAACCCTATCAAATTAGAAATAAGGTTTTCTTCAAATTGCATTCAAAGGAGAGTGGATTTATATACAACTTGATTATAATGAAGATAATTATTTAATTTCCAATAAGATATCTATTTAGAAATAAAAACATGTTATTTAATTTGAAATATGTGTGTTGGGTTTTAATCGAAACAATTGGAGAACCCTGGGTATGATTTGACAATATAATTGTGGAACTTGGGGGCAGGGTAAGTTGGATTGGAATCACCTTTTAAAACTTTATAGACTTGCTATTATATAATCGATTTAAATGTACTTAGGTTGAAAAGAGATAAATCTATGAGTACACCCTTTAGAAATTACCTAGACTAGATTCCATAACATTCGAATTAAATAACATATGGAAAGGAATCATTGGATAATGATGTACAATTAACGGTATAAGTTACAAAGAAACTTTGGAAATAACTACGATTGAAATAGTATATAATTATATGTAAAAACATTATAAAATGAAATCATAAGCTATAATCATCATTGGAAAGAAGAGATAAAGTTGAACATTAAAACAATAATTTAAACGTGATGGAACTACAAGAAATAAACTAGAAACAAAAAAGGTTGTGTTTTGACTAGATTTAGACGTCTTGGCTTTTCCTTCAAATGTTTGAAATTGAAATCAGAAGTTTGAAAGTAAGTCCAAATGACTGTATACCTGTAGTTGTTTTTATACAGAGAGTCAGACATCTGAAAATAGGTCCAAATGTTTGTGAATAGGTTTAGGCATCTTATTTGCTGAAGTAAGCCCAGGTTAAACTTGCACCTGGTCTAAGCCAAGCAGAATGAATGTGGAAAACTTGTTCCTACTTCATTGATTTTGAGAGTTCACGTAACTGCATGGAGTTGTGCAACATGATGGGTCAATTTCACACTTTGTGACATACCTAGGTTCGCACTTTGTGATGTTGTACTAAACATGACAAGTGATTATATAATAATTAAGGCTCCCATTATACCTATAGTAGCCACGGCCATGTGGCGATGACCATGTGTAGGGAACAAAAATATCCGTGTTAGTAGGATTTACGTCCTTCGACCGATGTACTTAAGGGAGAATTCAAATTATTGACCCTACTATGTTGTTAGTTGAATAATGTGGGGCATAGGAAAAATACCATTGAGTTGGTTACTTAATGCTTAGGTGAAAAATATCTTCAGACTATGTATTCAATGAGTGGGCTCAGGCATTGCGATGTATTCTCAATGCAGTGCAACTTAAGAGGTTTATCAATGAGAATGCCGACTCAAGGTAAAGTTAGGCAGTTTACCATCGAGACCGTATGCTGGAGTATTCTTAGACTTGTCTGATTTAGGCATATTAGGAATATCCTATAGTGAGTAAATCAACTAATTCGTTACATATAGTTTACACACAAAAATAAACACCCCTAGGCTATGTAGATTGTAATTGATATTTAACTACTCGTCAACACCATACCACTTGTGATATAATTCACTCACCAGACTCTGTTTGGTCCCCTGCATTTCTCACTCTTTGTATCTATTACAGGAGGACAAAGATAGGTGAGGTGACTAGGATATGGTGCATGGTAAAGATGACAAGGTGCTTGGAGTTGTATTCATTTATAAATATTTTCCTTTGTATCTTATTATATTTATCTGTTAGACTTATATTGAATTCTTATTTAGAGACCTTTTTTGTAAGACACTTCTTTTATGGACCACGAATATTTTGCAATAGTATTGGTTTGGGTTATTTTTAGTATTTATATTTTATTCCTTCAGCTTTAAGGTCCGAAAGTGTGGAATGTATAAATTTATATTTGTATTTGTATTATATAGACTATAAATCTTAACAATTTATCCCTTTTGGCATGACGTGAGTTCAAATGCCGTTCTTGGGCTTTGAATTGGTGTGTTTGGAGGTGCAAATTGTTACATTTGGTATCAGAGCCTAAGTTCAGGATTCCTTAGGTATTGGGAATGTATTAAGAGAAAGTACTTGTATATTTTAGATGTTATTATATATATATATACGTGTGTGTGTTTGTAAGTATAACATGAACACAACCATATATTCCTGCAATGCTTACTATTATATGAGCAAGTTAGTAGTTCCTATTTATAGATAAGTGAGAATAAGCAATCAATCTGGAAATAGTTCTGGTGAAGCAGTTGAGGTTCCAAGCATAAACATTCCAGTATAGTTCCATCGGGTATCTGAAAGTAAGAGGCCAGACTAGTCTTAACCCTAATGGAGGGCCCTCAATACAGACACATGAGGCTTCCCTAGCCCCTCCTATATATCTTCCCAAATTATGGTGGGATTTCCAGATTTTGGATGGAAATAATTTCTTTGGGACTGAATCATTTTTTGAGATATAGGTATGGATGATGAATATGATCATAAATTTGTTATGATGGGCGAGGATGATGCGGTGAAGAGATAATTGGCTTCAACGCACTTGTAAGGGAGGCATTGGACTGGTAGGATATTATTATTGCTAGGGGAAGAGACTAGGATTACTTGGATCGATAGGCGCTTTGAGACTAAATTTATATCGAAGGTGGAACGTGAGTGGAGCTAGTGAGGTTTATTCATTTGGAATAAGGAAACCGCAGTGTCAAGTGGTATGTCAATGAGTTCACAATCAAAATATGGCTTGGACGTTATCAATACATCAGTGATGAAAACGACAAAGTTTGATAAAGGTTTAAATCCCTCTTTGAGGGACATTGCTTTGAACCATGTATCCACATGAGCTGGTTTTGAAAACTTGGTTGAGATGACACTATCGAAATCAACTAATAAGGAAGAACCTAAGAAGGTAAAAGGGAAGTCAGACAACCATCGAGCTTGTTGGTGGTCTTTAAATTTAATAATAATAAAGTAACAAGTACTATCCTCATTTTGAATATTTCTCTTTCATAAATAAAAAAAACAATAAACAAATACATAAATTAATTTTAAAAAATTGTCTACATCTAGATTATTCAGAGAATGCAATTAAAGAATAATCATGTGCTACTCTCAACTCATTTAGTTATTTTAGCACTAGATATGGTGGGTTTATACCAATTCACAATTTCTGATGATATAGACAAATGATATAGTGGGTTTATACTAATAATTTTGAGTTAATATTACCTTAATGATTCTCATTTAAATGTTCCATGCATTATATTTCAAGTTACAATTAATACAACAAAAGACAACAGTATCATTTTTTTATTGATTGTTAATGATTTCTAATATGTACCTGATGAATACATGTTAAACTAACCCAAAACAATATTAAAATTATCTCTCAGTGACAACTTTAAAGCCAATGAAAACATTTGGAATTTCTTGTGGCTACAAAATTTATTTGTTTACATCATAATTATTATCAAGACATTTTTTTCTACAAAAAAGGCAATACAAAATTCCATAAGTCAAAATCTCTGGTTAGAGTGGTTTGGTTAAAAATAGTTGTTATCATTGAACTAAGGACTTTATGTTTGGACTAAAAAGTTGAATATGGACGATATTGGAATTTTGACCATTATCAAATTCCGTAGTCCAAAGTGGTACAGTTTTAATGACGAGAATCGGTGTAAATAATCATCACTATCAGGTAACGCTTAACAAAGTAAAATTGGATTTTACTAAAACCAAGTAAGCGATAAACTTAATTAAAATGTCACATCGCCTGCTAAGTGAAGTGTGAATGTTAATATTTGAATTGTTCAATATTAATCGCTGACCAAATTTACACCTTAGAGTCACACAACCGAAACATTAAATACTCCTTTGACCACCTGATTTAATTAATTTACAATTTTTATAAGTTAATTAAATTAACTAATAATTTTGAAATTTTATTTGATGTATTGATCAAGATTAAATAGTATATTTAAAATAGTTATAAATATACTAAACAATATGCAATATCGATGCACGTTTAAATTGGATTTAGATGTAGAAATTTTTATACGAACTTCAATATGTTTAAAGTCCATGAGCAAGTACACAGAGCCAGCATTGATTGCTATGGATATAGTCGGCCTTGAAAGAAGTAAATGAAGGAGTTTTTCCTTTTGAATTTTGAAATGAAATGGTTGTATTAAAGGAGATTAATGACCATATTAATCACAACCCTAGTTCTCTTTCTATAATATGACTTAATCCTTTCATTTCTAGTAGAATATTATTCCAAAAATCACATTCCAACATCGGAATACCCATGGCTTGCTAAAAAATTCCAAGTTCAATTTACATCAAAATAACACGATTTGATCATCGGTGGTAAGGCATTTCGAGAGCTAGTAACTCAAAACTAGGAATTTGATTCAAGGAGAAAATTCGACGTTTCAAAGTGTGAATTCAAGGCTTTGGTAAAAGGTATATTTCTGGTTTATGAATGTTTAATTCGATTATTATATCACATATTTGTTAGACAGTTCATTTACCATGAATCTTCAAAATCGATTTACCGTCACATAATCGATGGCTGAATAGTCAAGTGTATATAATAATAAAAAAGGAGTTTTATTTTTTGTATACATAACACTGATATTGCTCTCAGTTTGTTTAAAAATAAAATTTTCAAAATTAAATATAATAATATATAATTGATTTTAACTATGTAAATCTTTGTATAATATGTATATGTTATATAAACTAAGATTTAAGTATGGAAAGAATTTTATATTTGCACATTAACAAAGCATTAATCGATGTTGCACAATTTTTATAAAATTTATTATTAATTTTATATGTATGTGTCTGTGTATGTAATTATTTACATGTTCATACTTATATATATGTGTGTATTCATGTATATAAAATATGTATATATATATATTAGAAGAAACTTCTTTTCATGCCAAGAGTTTTTTTTCTTTTATATAAATATTTTGTAAAATTTATCACATGTTAATTTTCTTTTAGGTTTTGAAAATCAAATGTAGTATTAGATAAGATTAATGATCGTATTAATTGTATATTAATTTTCTTCCTTTAATAACACATTACCCCTTCATTTCAAATAACTTCTTCATATCACCTTAATTGTTTTTATATAAACATAGGTTTTTCCTTTTACATAAACATTTTATAAAATTTATCACACGTTGATTTTCTTTTTAAGTTTTGAAAAGAAAATGTAGTATTAAATTAGATTAATGACCACATTAATCACATGTTAATTTTCCTTCTTTTAATAATACATTACCCTTCATTTCAAATAACCTCTTCATATCACCGGAATTGTTTTATATAAACTTATATATGTATGTATGTATGAATATGTATATATGTGTGTGTGTTATATATATATTATAAATTATTTAAAATTAATATTTCATTGTTTTCACACATATACTCAAATATATACACCGCGTTTCTACAATATTGATGCACTTGTACATGCATTTAGACGATATAATCAAATGCAAGAGGGGATAATATGTCCATTGCGGTGTAAATCCCAATATCTATACACAGGCATGTTAAACCATGCACACATTATTATGTTTCATGTGCACGTTTACACATATGTAATAAGATACACATATTCAAAATATAATACAAAACAAATCGAAGTAAAACTTTATTTATAAAAAATATGAAATATTGATTTTATTTAAATAAAATTTAGAAAAGTTCTAAATGGATTAGACTTCATGGGCCCATTAATGATCCAATAAAGAGATATTTTTTGAAATTTACCTTTTGTCTCCACCGCGGGATGGCCTAGTACAAATAGTATCGAGATTGGGTATCGATACATACGTTGAGACTACAATATGTAACGTCTTCAAAAATTGGATAGTGTATTACTCATGGCTGCTAGGCTATGGAGTTACGTATTGATTGGATAACTATGGAATGACTTACTCGATAATTTTATGTTGGTTAATATAACTAAGGTCAAACAGAGAATATAGAAGTGACAATAATACACAGTTCTCTCGACTTGGGAATACGGTTAAACTTCAATGTGAACACTTCACTTTGATTGAAGTTAAATCGTGGCATAGCGTCCATGTAACGACTATAGTTGGGTCTGAGTAAAAACGTTGGAAGTGAAACACTATTCAATAGAGAATTCGTCTTTTCGGTTACATGAGGTGGTATCACGTTCAACTGTAGTCAACTCGAAGTCAAAATATTTAGCAGAGCAGTATGGTTAATAATAATAGTCATTATTGAACAAAAGACTCTGTGTTTGGATTATACGAGTTGAATAAACGATATTGGAATTTTGACTAGTACCAAATTTCATAAGTCCTGCTTTGATATAATTTTTCGAAAAGAATTAGTATAAATAATCATCACAACTGGAAACTGCTTAAAATAGTAAAATTGGATTTTACCAAACTTTGTATGTGATAAATTAATCCAAACTATCACACCATTAACTAAGATGACGTGTGAACGTCAATATTTGAATTGTTCGATATTAATCGCCGACTAAATTTACACCGATGAGTCACAAAACTATAATGTTGAATACTCAGAATACCGCATGATTTAATTAAATTATAATTGTTATAAATTAATTAAAATTTATGAAATATTAATCATATAATTTTAGTTTGATTTATTTGAACTGGTATTGTATATTTAAATTGGATTTAAAACGTGCCATCACTGATTGGGTTTGAAAATGCAAGTAGACCCATAAGCCTACTTTGATGACCAGCCATGATAAGGGATATGCGGGGTGTGGTATTTTGTAAATATGGGTTTAAATTGGTGGAGAAAGAAAAGGTAAAGGTTGGATATAGATCTCCTTCTTTCCCTCGTTTTCTTCTCTTATAAAAACCCAACGCCTCCTTTATTTTAAAGTTTGAACTTTTTCTAACCTCAATCCCACTTCTCTTGGCCGCTCGTACTAGCTCCATCTCCCTCTCCTTTTTCAAACTAAAATCAAATCATTCGAATTAAATTAATAATGTGGTGATCTCTTCAGTTAGTAGCATTTTGAAAGGGATTGAATCCGATTTAAGGGACTTCCTCGATTCAACATTCCAGGTGTTACATCAAAACTATGGTTTAAGTAATATCCAATGTACATTAGTTTATCTATATATTCATGTATGCATTGTATGTGAATAGATTAGAACTATATCACAAATTCATATATTTGTTTGTTATCGATCTACATATATGTATTATACAAAAAAATTTATGCAAGTATTTTACTTTTGGCCTAATAAAAAATTTTGATATATATTTTATTTATAATCAAATTATAAAAATATTATTAATTAATTTAAAATGTATCAAATTGTAATTTTAATATATATATATATATTACAAAATATATTTTATGTGGGAATAATATATTAATAAAATTAATAATTTTACTTCCACTTGAAAATTTTAGAATAAAAGAAAAAACATTTTTAATTCTCAGAGATTAAATTAAAATAAATTGATTTTGTTAATAACTTTTTGTCCAAATATATATATATATATATAATTTTATATTTAGTTATTCAATATTATATGTGTGTGTAGTAGTAGTAGAATTTTATAACTTTATGTACACATACATATGTACATACATACATACTTATAGTTTTATGTAATTTCGAATAATAAATAAACATTATTTTATATGTATGTGTGTGTGTATTACAATTAAATGTAAAATATTTAAATTTGAATTTGAATTTTAAATAAGATATTATTTTAAATCAAGATCTAATTCAAATTAAATTTCCTTAAAGATTTTAAATAATGAGTTTTGAATAGGTTTATATTTTATATATTAATATATATATAAGTACACTTTATATTATATTAATATCATATAATAATGGAATTTAAATGTGTAATGAAGAGGCTAATGTATCCATTGCAGTGCAAATCCCTGCATTTATATACGGACACGTTAAACCACATACACGTTATATGTTCCACATGCATTTACATGTGTATTTGACATCCATGTACATACTATATATCACATATATAAGTAAGTTAAATGTTTATTTAATCAATTAAATAAAATAAAGATTTTATTTTAAATTTATTTAGATTGGATCTATAAATCAATTTAGACTTTATAAGCTTAATAAGATCTGAAATGACTAAAAAAATTGAAATTTACTCATTTAACTGCAGCTTGCTAGTCTATATCCAACAATTGATATACACGATTCCTGCTCGATGCTGCACAGCGGTTGCCTATCTTACCTGGTACATCATCCTTTCTGATATGCACACTCTCATATAACACTATCGTTAGTGATTTGATGAGCATGCCTAGCATGACTATAGTTCAAAAATTCTTAGACATCGATAATGTTGCACACATTGATTCTCTGAATCATAGTAATAAAATTTGCATTGTCGAATATTCCGTTTGGTCTATTTAAGCACAGCAGCTCCCCTTGGTACTCAACCATCTCTTGATTATCCATCCCATAGCTCCGTGTGTAGCTCACTCAATAGTTTAGTTAAGTTCAGTACTTTGTTCCAATGAGAAATTCATACTATCTCGCAATTCAGTTCAAAAATTCAAGCTCATTCAGCATTCCAACAATTGTAGCTAGCAAGAAATAATTTATATTAACCTTATATGTAGTTAGCTATATATTTTTCAGTCATTTCCTTTTGTTGATCATCTATTTAATGATCGTTTTTATCTTTCCAGCATTTACCAAGGCTGTTATTTTACTTCCCTTTGTAATGTCAACCATCAAGCTTGTTTGTGGTTTTTAAATTTAGGGTCTTGTTAACGTGTGCCTTAAGGGCACATGTTTAGAATTATATTTATTAACTAAAGGACTAAAACATGAGGCATCTCAAAGTCAGACGCCTGACTAATCTTAACCCTAATAGAGGGCCCTTGGTACTAATAAATGAGGCATCCCCAGCCCCTCCGTTTTCTTTGTATCTTCCCAAATTATGGTGGGATTTCTAGAGTTTGGATGGAAATGATTTCTTTAGGACTGAATCATTTATTGAGACATGGGCATGGATGATGCATATGATTAGAAATTTGTTATGATGGGTGAGGAAGATGCGGTGAAGAGACAATTGGCTTCATGGCACTTGCAAGTAAGGCATTGAACTGGTACGATATTATTATTCCCAAGGTCGATTGATAGGCACTTTGAGACTAAATTTATATCAAAGGTGGAACGGGGGAGTGAAGTTGGAGAGGTTTATTCATTTGGAATAAGGAAACCGTAGTGTCAAGTGGTATATCAATGAGTTCACTAGCAAAATATAGCTTGGACCTTATCAACACATCAACGAAGAAAGTGATAAAGTTTGATAAGTGGTTAAACCCCCTTTGAGGGATATTGCTTTGAGCCATGCATCCACTTGAGTTGGTTTTGGAAGCTTGGTTGAGATGACACTGTCGAATTCAACTAATAAGGAAGAACTTAAAAAGGTAAAAAGGAAGTCAGACAACCTTCAAGCTTGTTGGTATTCTTTAAATTTAATAATAACATAGTAACAAGCACTCTCCTCACTTTGAACATTGCTCTTTCATAAATAAAAATAATAATAAACAAATACAAAATTTTATCTACATCTGGATTTATTCAACCAATGTAGTTAAAGAAAAATCATGTGTTACTTTCAATTCATTTAGTTATTTTAGTACTGGATATGGTGGGTTTATACTAATTCACAATTTCCGATGACATAGTCAGACTATATGGTGGGTTTATACTAATAATTTTGAGTTAATATTACCTCAATTATTCTCATTTAAATGTTCCATGCATTATATTTCAAGTTACAATTAACACAATAAAAGATAATAATATCATTTTTTTATTGATTGTTAATGATTGCTAATGTGTACCCGATGAATACATATTAAAATAACCTAAAAAAATATTAAAATTATCTCTCGGTGACAACTTTAAAGCCAATGAAAACATTTGGAATTTCTTACATAATGTTTCACAATTTATTTGTTTACATAATAATTATTATCATGACATTCTTTTTTCTACCAAAAAAGGCAATACCAAATTCCATAAGTCAAAATCTCCGATCAGAGTAGTTCAGTTAAAAATAGTTGTTATCATTGAAACAAGGCCTTGTTTTTAGACTAAAAAGTTGAAAATGATGATATTTGAATTTTGACCATTACCAAATTCCATAGTCCAAAGATGATACAGTTTCGACGATGAGAATCTGTGTAAATAATCGTCACTGTTGGGAAACGTTTAACAAAGTAAAATCGGATTTTACTGAAACAAAGTAAGTGATAAATTTGATCATAATGTCACATCACCTGCTAAGTGACGTGTGAACGTTAATATTTGAATTGTTCAATATTAACCGCTGACTAAATTTACACCTTAGAGTCACACAATCAAACATTGAATACTCCTTTGACCACCTGATTTAATTAATTTATAATTATTATAAATTAATTAAATTAACTAATAATTATGAAATTTTATTTAATGTATTGAAAATGATTAAATAGTATATTTATAATCATTATAAATATACTAAACGATATGCGATATTGGTGCGTGTTTAAATTAGATTTAAATGCAAAAAAAAATTATACGGACTTGAATATGTTTAAAGTCCATGAGCAAGTACACATAGCCATCATTGATTGCTATGGATATAGTCAGCCTTGAAAGAAGAAAATGAAGGAGTTTTTTCTTTTGAATTTTGAAATGAAACGATTGTATAAAAAGAGATTAATGGCCATATTAATCACAACACTGACTCTCTTTCTGTAATACGGCTTAACCCTTTTATCTCTAATAGAATTCTATTCCAAAATCAATAATCCAACATTAGAATAATTCGCCTGTGGCTTGCTAAAAGCAATACGAAAAATTCCAAGTTTAATTTACATCAAAATAACATGATTTGATCATCGGTGGTAAGGCAATTGAGAGCTAGTAACACCAGAACTAGGAATTTGATTCAAGGAGCAAATTCGACGTTTTAAAGTGTGAATTCAAGGCTTTGGTAAAAGGTATATTTCTGGTATAAGAATTTTTGGCATCAAAATTGGCTACCAACACCCAATTATGTAAAAGCACCAATATCCAATCCAATCATAGAAATATGAATAGAAATAAATAAAGAACAAAATTAATACAATAAGAAAGCAAGTAAACAGAGACATAGATTTATAGTGGTTCGACGAACTCCGACCTACATCCACTTCAAAGATTTTCCTTTTATTAGTTTATATTGCTGGTTTCAGTTACAAATCTGCAAAATTCAAGAATAAAATTGGCAGAGTATAGCCCAGGTAGAAGATGAAGTGGAGCAGGAAGAAGATCCTTTTTCTGACGCCGTGCCTGCTATATTTATAGGGGAAGACGTGCATGGATCAGACTGAAATTTTGATAGAACAACCTCCAGGCCATGATGAGGCTACCCAAGAATTTTCACGCCCATTGGGGCCAATAATAGGGATCGGTACCGATCCCTATTTTGGTGTCCAAATGGGGTGCGATACCTCTAAGGGTTCCTTATGATGTTAGCTACTTTCCCTTCAAATTTCATGCCATTTTGACATACGGTTTGTGAGATATCACGTTTTCCATGAAGTGGTGTTGTATATATTCTGATTTCAGCCGATCCCTTGGGAGGGATAGGGGTTGATCCCTCCAAACTCCACCAAATGACACGCGATCCCTAGGGGAGCTTCTCCATGTTATATTATATATAGCATCCAAGTTTCATGCCAATTGTATTAGTAGAACTCGGGTTATTGATCGATCTTTGTTGCAATATGGTGCGAAGGCTAATTATAGCTGATCCTTATGGAGGGATAAGGGCCGATCCCTTCAACTTATTCCAAACGATGTGTAATCCCTATGGGGTGCTCCACATGTTGTAGTTAGCTTGTGCTCCAAGTTTCATGTCAATTGGATGTGTAGATGTTGAGATATTGATCGATCTTTGCTATAAATTGGTTTTAGTCGATCCCTACGAGGGAAGAGGGTCGATCTCTATTGAGGGATAGGGGCCGATCCGTCCAAACCTCTCTAAATTACATGTGATTCTTAGGGTAGACTCCATAGGGTCCTCTCTTCCTGTTTCCAGAGTTTCATATGCATTGGACTTGTGGATTTGAGATATTGATTTTTTTCCATTGAGATGCACTTGTTTGGTTGAAATATGCCCATCCCATCTGTGCGATCCTTTTTACCGTTTCCTTTTATGCCGATCCCTTTCTTAGGCGAAGTAATTTGCCCATAACTTGGGTATACAAAATTAAATGGCTTAAGATTTGAAATGTAGCCTCGTAGGTCCTTCTTTGTCACTTTATACCTATCTCACCCAGTTTGGGACAAAAAAATTGAGAATATGTATCGATCCCCTAGGGGAAGGGATGGGCATCGATCCCTTGTCTAGAGGAGGTACTAATTCGTACTTAGAATACTCTAGAGAGTCTATCTCTTGGTCTCAGTTTATTGTCGCTTCATATCATTGCCTGCACTTGATTTCTAGACCTTACAATCATCACTCTGGGCTACTGGCCTTGATTATGCTGAAGTCTATTGGGTTAAATCTGTCTGCCTACTACCTTGGAAAAATGTGGGTTAATAATTTGCCCCCTAAAACATGCCTTGTGATACGAAGCTGTGTTTTAAATTGCCATAAATCCAAAATCCGAAATCCATAATCCATTGATAGCCGTATTTTCCAATCCATAATCCAATCCAAATCAACTGTAACGACCCGACTTCCTATGCCCCGAAAGTCGTATCGTTTTTAAGAAAAGAAAGAGGTGAGAAAGTAGAAAAGAAAGAGAAGAAGAAGAAACAACATCAGAATCTCAACAGCGGAACGAATAAAATATAATATATCACATAGATTAATATATAGTATCATATACATCAGAGTTACACAGACAATACATCACATACTAGACAGTTATAAAACACCTGTCTAGTTAATACAACTCACACATCACAGAGATACAACACAGCGGAAATACAAAATAAACTCTAATCACAGCGGAATCACTATATATCTACACGCTGAAGCCTCCTGCTCCATTGCTCCTCCAGAGTTCGTCAAAGCTAACCTGAATCCCTTGACTACCCGTAAAAATTTGGGTACCCGAGAGTTTATGAAAAACAGAAATAAACTTCGGGTCAGACATGGGTCTGGTATGAGTAACAGGTTAAGGTTGTTTAACTTTGAAAACCATTTGAAAACAAAAGGTATCACGTAAGACATCCCACACATAAACATGGAAATGTTTTTACCTTACGCTAACCAAAAACATTTGATAGGAAATCCGGTGATATTATAATAGTGTCTAGGGTTTTCAAGTAAATAGAAAATAGCTGAAATTGTTACATCTATTAAATTCCAGCATACTAGCCACAAAGTGGGTAATACAATCAAAACCGTAGGGTCTCGTAGGGAAATTGGATTTCCAACAATGGCTGGGCTACTGGGGTACCGCCCGTCACAGTACGTGGCCTAGATCACCGTACCGAGGAGTACGCCCGCTCCCCTGCAACACAAGGCCGGACCCATCCCTTACTGGACAGTTCCAAATAAGATCACCCCACGGTTGGCGCGACCAACCGCAACTAACCCGAAATAAATAGGGACATCTAGACAGGGGTAAACCTTACTCTCAAGTGGGGGCTACCCACGAAGCCTTGCTGCACCTCCCCTGTTTTAGCCATTCCCGGTTGATGAGGCTTGAGGTCACGATTACCTTTAGAGAACACATCTCTTAGAATGCTCATCGTCCGCCTGACGATGTTCTGAAAGCATTCGATCCATACAAGTTCATTCCGGGTTCGAACGAAACCGAAGGCATTATCTCGTTACACTCGTATTGGAATCACCCTCAGAGTTAACGACAATAACCCTTGCATTCTGAATCACCATCTCGAATCTATAAGTACTATCTTCGTCAAACTCATTATGGAATCACCCATAGATTTATACTGACGTATAGTCCTTATACCTCGAGTCTTCACTTGCTCCATTTGGAATTTCACGACCTAACGTTATTTTGGATCGATGTGGTATTCGGGTCTCCAGACCTGGAATCCCGGTATACGGAAACCCGATCCCGGTCTCATCGAAATCCAAAACGTGTCTTTTAAGGCCAAGTTGTTTTAAAGTTAAAACAATTCAATTCAATTCAATTCAATACTTTGAATTCTCACAGCATTTAACATAGATAAATATCACACATTTATCACAAATATATCCAATATCACATCATAGAATATCACAACATATCATTCAATAGATATCATCCAATTCAGATATAAACAAGGATCAATAATCACCATTTATAATTAATTTAAAATTAATTAAATTAATCACTTATCTCTAATTAATTTAAAGTAAATTAAATTAATTACTTCATCATTAAAATCCTGCTTACATAACCTCTAATTAATTACAAATCAATTTTATTAACCATTCTCTAATTTCCTTCTTAATTATCATCTTGATTTAACTGACCTTTAATTACATTCAAGTAATTATTCTTTAATTAATTTCACAAATTAATTATCCATAAGGAAATATAGTAATTAATCTTTAATTACTTCATCTATTAATTAACTATAATTAATTACATTAATCCTTAATTAATTACATTAATTAATTACTCAAAATCACTTATTATTGATTAATTAGTTTAATTAATCAACCTTTAAATTTATCATTAATCAATTATCCTATCTAAATTAATTACATTGAGTAATTTATCTTTACTTAACCATAATTATTAATCATCCTTGATTAATCCCATTCAGTAATTAACTACCCTTAATTACTTTACTTAATAAATTAATTACTCCTTAATTAATTTTCTAAATTAATCCCTAGATTAATTTCACAAAGTAATTTAATCCAAATTACTATCATACTCAAATCATCTTCAATCAATTACATATAGCAATTACCATTAATTACTTCATTAAGTAATTACACTTCATTAATTACATTTAAGTAATTATACTTATCAAATCATCTAATGATTTATTTAAATAAATTAAACTTAATTAATTAACTTAAAAAATCATATTTAACTCAATTAATTACATTAAGTAATTAATTCCATAATTTCTTCGATTAAGTAATTATACTTAGACATTTTCACAAATGTTTATCTTTAATTAACTTATCTAATTAATTGTTAAAATTAATCACATAAATATATTAATTGTTTAAATAGTCTTAAGTTAATGACCTTCATTAACTATTTACAATTCTTAATTTCTTTTCTTTTGAAGTTAAACTTAATTAATCAATATTAATTACAATTTAATTTATCTTTAACAATCCATTAATTAACCACTAATTATTAAATTAATTCAAGTTTTAACTGTAACTTAATTAACCTTTAATTTCTGATTAATTAATCATTAATTCAAAATCTAACCTTATCAAATTAATGATCTTTAACTCCAAATTGATTATTCCTAATTAATTTACTTAAAACTTAATTAATGAGTTTAAAACCCATACTTACTTAATTAATCCGGTCCTTAATTAGATTTACTAATCCATTTTAATTAACTTATTAATTTAATGAATCCAAATCATTAAATTCAAATTAAGGATTTTAAACTAAATTCCTTTTTAAAATTTCAAATCAGTAAAGTATGCTTTACTTTTAAACTTATTTACATTATTTAAAGTTATAAACTTTAGTCTATTTTCAAAACCTAAGATTCATATTCAATTCGAATTCAGATTTAAAATTCAAATTTAAACTTGGTTTTAAATTTGTTTCAGATTTTTATATTAGATTTAAAAAAAATCAAGAAAACTGCCAGGCTTTACTTTTACAAAAGCCTGGAACAAACTATTACTCGAATCAACCCAAAACTGCTTCGAGCCATTCCCTTTTCTACTTCGAGTAACACACTCCAATGACTTGAACAAAACCCGAGTGAAAAATCCCGCCTTTCCCAAAAAATACCATAGTTGATAAAACGTGCACGTGCACGTGTACTTCGCCAACGATCATCTCCAGCCTACCCCACGTCGTCGAACAAGTCGACGTTCCTACCCACATCCTTTCCCGATCACCTGAACTACCCAGACTTCTCGAAATCAAATTCGAGAAGCTCGACCCCAAAACCTGGCAACACAGTAAACTCACCACGACTAAACCTGTCAACACTGCCTCGACCACCACGTGCCGACCACCTGAGAGCTTCCTCCTCCAGCCTCGTCTTCAACATCACCTAGACTTCAACTTCCCAAAGTATCACAGCACTCGGTCCAACATTGAGGCCGAGGTGACCAAATTTCTATCATGGCTAAAAACTAGGTTTATAGAACACAACCCAATACCACAGCCTCCACAGTGATTTACCACCACTTCCACCATTTTTGCCTAACTCCCCATACATCCCACTACCATCAGAGAGGAACTCGACCTCTCTAATCACTGGGATCACCAGTGATTCCCAAAAACTCAAATTCTGGTCAACCCAGAATTGCACTTCCAAACCCTAACTAAAAAATATGATTTCTGTTTTAAAAATCACTATTTGGTATAAAGATTCACTTTATATTACTGAATTGTTAAATTAACAAGTTTGAAAATTTGACAAAACTGAAGTATGACTGTCTTCTTGGATTCCAGAACCTTTTTCAGTTTTATATAACTTTATTAAAAATTTTAAACCTACTCTAGGACCAAACAAACAAATTTTGTTTAATACTTAAATCCAAATATAGAGTGGATCAAGAGATACTGGTTTTGAATAAGTCTTTAGCTTGAAAACTAGTAACAGAGGTGATACAGGGAAATAAGCATATACACATATCAACACATCCATATATATGCAGAGATCACCACACAAATATATTCACAAAGAAAACAACATTCCAGAACTTGACATGCAACCAAAATCAAACTGAAGTTTTCAAAAGTGTGATGTTACTCACCCAATATCAGAGAAGAAACTCGTTTGCAACAGCCTTTGAAATTCTTTGAAAAACTGAAATGTTTTCCCACTTTGATCATCCTGTCAACCATCTTGCCTCTGTTGTAGTTGTAGTTGTTTGATGTTGTGTTTTAGATGGAGACTTGTTTAAGCTTTCAAATGAGCTTCCATTACGATTTGTATTGAGTTCGAATGAAAGAAAAAATGACAGGAAGGAGATAGTTCCCAGTTTGAAGTATAAAGAGGTTACAGGCTGAAGTTTAAACAGGGTTTGTATATTATTTTTCTTTCTTTATTTTTGTCAGAGATTTTTATAAAGAATGGAGGCTGAAATCGTGAGTTTATGTACTAGAGAAGATTTTTGCCTTACTAGCATTTAATGCTACTGTCCTTAATATGTTCATTTCCTTTACCAGCCTACACATTTTCTTGATTTTGGCTGGCTTAACTTACAAGCTACAAATATAATACTTTGTATTCTGATACTTTTGTTGCCTAAAGTTTGCAGGCATACACGTATTCGAACATCATCTATGTTTACTCTCTTCTAATATTTTTGACTGTGCAGATTTTTATGGAGGCTGGAAATCTTCTTGTTTTACATTTTGAAATGTAATTGAGTGTAAATGAATGTTATTCTCTTTGTTCACTTGCCTATTCATTTTTTTCTAGTTTAATAATGTAGTGTAAATGTTCTGTTATCCTAGTATGATGTTTTATTAGTTAGTGTATTTGTTTTATAATTTATAAAGCTATGAAATTTTACTAATGTATGTTTTTACTTGTTATTTTCAATATGTATATTTGTTACTTATATCATTGTATTGTATTTCTAGCTGAATATTTTATACTATTTTTATTTATAAATATCATCCAAATAAATTACAACTTATAAATTTGAAACGGTTCATAAAGAAATTATATTTTTATTAATACTATAAAAGTTCGTTTATCAACAATTTAAAAAGATTAAACAAAAGAAATCATTTATTTTATAATATACCCAAAGTAACATTTGACAAATTGAATTAAAAACTCATATATATTCTTCAACTAAAATTTAACAAGTTATACTTTTGTAAAGAAAAGAAAAATGAAATTCTTTATTAATAAATATAAATCTGAACCAAATTAGAATAAGCTTAAAACAATTTAACCATTTATCTGGATATTTAAAACCATATATATATTTATTAAATAGCTTTGAAAAGTCATCCCAAAATAAATAATAATTTCCAAATCTCTAGAATACATATAAGAAATTTGAAAACAAAATTTATCAATTAAAATTAAAACAGAACTTACCTGTCTACGATATATACCAGTATATCCGTTATAAATAGAAAAATCATTTATTAGTTTTAAAAGATATAACTCACAAATATGATATTTATCAGAAGAAAATATCAATTCAAGTATTATAATTCAAAAATATATCACATCAATTTAATATTTATCACAGATTATTAAATTGATATTGCCAAAATTTCCGGGATGTCACATTACTCCCCCCTTAAAAGAATTTCGTCCCCGAAATTTAAAACAAAGGTAATTTAATAATCTAATTAAAATTTTAACTTTAAAACACAAGCATATATCAACAACCATAGCAACCAATCAAACAAATCTATCTATCCAGACAAAAATTCCGAATAGGATTCTCTCGAGTTTCCCCGAGTATAAGTATCGGGTTACTCGCTCTATAGAATCCAAACAATCAATGCCACTAAGCTACAGAGCTCCTACTCATCTAGATCTACAAAGCAAGGCAAGATATCAGACTACAACCGAGTCAGGCTCACAACCAAACTCCCTGAACTGCTGGTTCCAAAACCAGAAATAGAATCTTACACATACTCTCTCAGAGATATGTGAAACACAATGAATCACAGCTATCCAAACTGGCAATTCACTCCAGAAGAACAAACACTAAACCTCTACAGAATACAGAGAAAATCCAGAACACCTCCGAACTAATTTCCCAATCTCACCAAACTATACAGCTCCTTCGATCAAAGAAAACTCATTCAAAATCAAATCTCTGATTCTGAAATCCAAATTCCTCCGTCTCCTATCCACCAAACTCTTCGGACGATCCAAAACTACTTTCATCACTACCAATCAGCTAAGTCTCCGCTGATGCCTTTCAGAACGAATCTGAATCCAAAAACAATCCAGTAGACGATCTTCTCCCTATCAACCAAAATCAGGAACACAATCCCTACCATCATCCGTAGAAATCAACTTCTCCTTTCCCAGAAAAGAAAGACAGATGTATCCCAAACTGCTTCCGCTGCACAACTCTGATATGGTAGATGAAATATAGATGATGCACACAAGCACAAACTCCCACTAATACCATCTGTGACGGACCTAGGCTTTGAAACCATCAGTCATCAATCACAACTGGTAAGCTCCTCAACTATTCCGAAAATATGGTTCAACAGATCCATAAAGAGAAAACTCAGAAGTTCCTCCAAAAACCATCGGTACCACTCCTGAAATACAGTCGATACCAAACTAAATCTCCAGATGTTAACAAAACACTGACTTCCATTCATTACCACTCAATTATAAATTTGTTTGTTTATTCATAAATTTAGTTTTCAATAAATAAATTTTGTTTCCCAACACTTATTACTTCCAGTCCACTTCTATTAATTCTACACTTCACTTTCATTTGACACGATTTAGTTACATTCCAATTTAATTCAAACTTTAAGTTTTCCAAACCCTATTTATTCCACAACATTTTAAATTTACTTCCAGAGTTTAAGCAATTTCCAAAGTACAAAATCACCTTTGAAATCAACTATATCCAAAATTCTTTGGCAATTCAAATATTCTTTTGAATTTCAAAACCAAACCCAGTTCACAACAATTCCAATTTAAAATAATTTGGTAGCAAACTTTTCTCTCGGAAATTCGAAAATGAACATCGATGATGCTGCAGTCATCACCGACGTTATTTTCTAACAACCGAAAGAGTTCAAATGCTTTTATTTCTTTTATACATCTCAAATATTTTTAAATTTTAAGTCTTTCCAGATTTCAAATCCAACTCAAAAATATCCTTGAAATAATACCATATTTTTTCAGAACCTTTGAAAACACTTTCAAATCCAAAGAATTTAAATTTTCTCAAAATTCCAAGTCCATCCAATTTCTATTCAAACATTACCCTGGAATTTTGCTTCAATTTCAATTGCAAATCACATTCATAATTCACATTTACAAAATTCCATTTAGTTGTATGAATTTATTTCTGGACTATTAATTAAATTCCAATTCTTATTAAATTTTTCCAATGACAATGATAATCATTCAATATTATCATTTCCTAACAATCAAGCAACCATACATAACTATAAAAATTTTCGGAAAATCATTTCTTTTATATACAAAAATAATTTGGGTAAAATTATTTCATTTACCCTATTTTAAAACAATATTGTGTCGGTTTATCTTGTTAAGAGTTTAGAAATTCCTATCGATATTGTGGCGTCCCACACACCGATCAAAATCTATAAACACCTAACCGATAAGTCAACACAATATAAAACAATTTTATATTCACTAACAAATACGCTCTCTCAGGAAAGAAATCACTTAAGAGCCTAGGTATTCGCTCAACCTAGTGCTCTGATACCAACTGTAACGACCCGACTTCCTATGCCCCGAAAGTCGTATCGTTTTTAAGAAAAGAAAGAGGTGAGAAAGTAGAAAAGAAAGAGAAGAAGAAGAAACAACATCAGAATCTCAACAGCGGAACGAATAAAATATAATATATCACATAGATTAATATATAGTATCATATACATCAGAGTTACACAGACAATACATCACATACTAGACAGTTATAAAACACCTGTCTAGTTAATACAACTCACACATCACAGAGATACAACACAGCGGAAATACAAAATAAACTCTAATCACAGCGGAATCACTATATATCTACACGCTGAAGCCTCCTGCTCCATTGCTCCTCCAGAGTTCGTCAAAGCTAACCTGAATCCCTTGACTACCCGTAAAAATTTGGGTACCCGAGAGTTTATGAAAAACAGAAATAAACTTCGGGTCAGACATGGGTCTGGTATGAGTAACAGGTTAAGGTTGTTTAACTTTGAAAACCATTTGAAAACAAAAGGTATCACGTAAGACATCCCACACATAAACATGGAAATGTTTTTACCTTACGCTAACCAAAAACATTTGATAGGAAATCCGGTGATATTATAATAGTGTCTAGGGTTTTCAAGTAAATAGAAAATAGCTGAAATTGTTACATCTATTAAATTCCAGCATACTATCCACAAAGTGGGTAATACAATCAAAACCGTAGGGTCTCGTAGGGAAATTGGATTTCCAACAATGGCTGGGCTACTGGGGTACCGCCCGTCACAATACGTGGCCTAGATCACCGTACCGAGGAGTACGCCCGCTCCCCTGCAACACAAGGCCGGACCCATCCCTTACTGGACAGTTCCAAATAAGATCACCCCACGGTTGGCGCGACCAACCGCAACTAAACCGAAATAAATAGGGACATCTAGACAGGGGTAAACCTTACTCTCAAGTGGGGGCTACCCACGAAGCCTTGCTGCACCTCCCCTGTTTTAGCCATTCCCGGTTGATGAGGCTTGAGGTCACGATTACCTTTAGAGAACACATCTCTTAGAATGCTCATCGTCCGCCTGACGATGTTCTGAAAGCATTCGATCCATACAAGTTCGTTCCGGGTTCGAACGAAACCGAAGGCATTATCTCGTTACACTCGTATTGGAATCACCCTCAGAGTTAACGACAATAACCCTTGCATTCTGAATCACCATCTCGAATCTATAAGTACTATCTTCGTCAAACTCATTACGGAATCACCCACAGAGTTATACTGACGTATAGTCCTTATACCTCGAGTCTTCACTTGCTCCATTTGGAATTTCACGACCTAACGTTATTTTGGATCGATGTGGTATTCGGGTCTCCAGACCTGGAATCCCGGTATACGGAAACCCAATCCCGGTCTCATCGAAATCCAAAACGTGTCTTTTAAGGCCAAGTTGTTTTAAAGTTAAAACAATTCAATTCAATTCAATTCAATACTTTGAATTCTCACAGCATTTAACATAGATAAATATCACACATTTATCACAAATATATCCAATATCACATCATAGAATATCACAACATATCATTCAATAGATATCATCCAATTCAGATATAAACAAGGATCAATAATCACCATTTATAATTAATTTAAAATTAATTAAATTAATCACTTATCTCTAATTAATTTAAAGTAAATTAAATTAATTACTTCATCATTAAAATCCTGCTTACATAACCTCTAATTAATTACAAATCAATTTTATTAACCATTCTCTAATTTCCTTCTTAATTATCATCTTGATTTAACTGACCTTTAATTACATTCAAGTAATTATTCTTTAATTAATTTCACAAATTAATTATCCATAAGGAAATATAGTAATTAATCTTAAATTACTTCATCTATTAATTAACTATAATTAATTACATTAATCCTTAATTAATTACATTAATTAATTACTCAAAATCACTTATTATTGATTAATTAGTTTAATTAATCAACCTTTAAATTTATCATTAATCAATTATCCTATCTAAATTAATTACATTGAGTAATTTATCTTTACTTAACCATAATTATTAATCATCCTTGATTAATCCCATTCAGTAATTAACTACCCTTAATTACTTTACTTAATAAATTAATTACTCCTTAATTAATTTTCTAAATTAATCCCTAGATTAATTTCACAAAGTAATTTAATCCAAATTACTATCATACTCAAATCATCTTCAATCAATTACATATAGCAATTACCATTAATTACTTCATTAAGTAATTACACTTCATTAATTACATTTAAGTAATTATACTTATCAAATCATCTAATGATTTATTTAAATAAATTAAACTTAATTAATTAACTTAAAAAATCATATTTAACTCAATTAATTACATTAAGTAATTAATTCCATAATTTCTTCGCTTAAGTAATTATACTTAGACATTTTCACAAATGTTTATCTTTAATTAACTTATCTAATTAATTGTTAAAATTAATCACATAAATATATTAATTGTTTAAATAGTCTTAAGTTAATGACCTTCATTAACTATTTACAATTCTTAATTTCTTTTCTTTTGAAATTAAACTTAATTAATCAATATTAATTACAATTTAATTTATCTTTAACAATCCATTAATTAACCACTAATTATTAAATTAATTCAAGTTTTAACTGTAACTTAATTAACCTTTAATTTCTGATTAATTAATCATTAATTCAAAATCTAACCTTATCAAATTAATGATCTTTAACTCCAAATTGATTATTCCTAATTAATTTACTTAAAACTTAATTAATGAGTTTAAAACCCATACTTACTTAATTAATCCGGTCCTTAATTAGATTTACTAATCCATTTTAATTAACTTATTAATTTAATGAATCCAAATCATTAAATTCAAATTAAGGATTTTAAACTAAATTCCTTTTTAAATTTTCAAATCAGTAAAGTATGCTTTACTTTTAAACTTATTTACATTATTTAAAGTTATAAACTTTAGTCTATTTTCAAAACCTAAGATTCATATTCAATTCGAATTCAGATTTAAAATTCAAATTTAAACTTGGTTTTAAATTTGTTTCAGATTTTTATATTAGATTTAAAAAAAATCAAGAAAACTGCCAGGCTTTACTTTTACAAAAGCCTGGAACAAACTATTACTCGAATCAACCCAAAACTGCTTCGAGCCATTCCCTTTTCTACTTCGAGTAACACACTCCAATGACTTGAACAAAACCCGAGTGAAAAATCCCGCCTTTCCCAAAAAATACCAGAGTTGATAAAACGTGCACGTGCACGTGTACTTCGCCAACGATCATCTCCAGCCTACCCCACGTCGTCGAACAAGTCGACGTTCCTACCCACATCCTTTCCCGATCACCTGAACTACCCAGACTTCTCGAAATCAAATTCGAGAAGCTCGACCCCAAAACCTGGCAACACAGTAAACTCACCACGACTAAACCTGTCAACACTGCCTCGACCACCACGTGCCGACCACCTGAGAGCTTCCTCCTCCAGCCTCGTCTTCAACATCACCTAGACTTCAACTTCCCAAAGTATCACAGCACTCGGTCCAACATTGAGGCCGAGGTGACCAAATTTCTATCATGGCTAAAAACTAGGTTTATAGAACACAACCCAATACCACAGCCTCCACAGTGATTTACCACCACTTCCACCATTTTTGCCTAACTCCCCATACATCCCACTACCATCAGAGAGGAACTCGACCTCTCTAATCACTGGGATCACCAGTGATTCCCAAAAACTCAAATTCTGGTCAACCCAGAATTGCACTTCCAAACCCTAACTAAAAAATATGATTTCTGTTTTAAAAATCACTATTTGGTATAAAGATTCACTTTATATTACTGAATTGTTAAATTAACAAGTTTGAAAATTTGACAAAACTGAAGTATGACTGTCTTCTTGGATTCCAGAACCTTTTTCAGTTTTATATAACTTTATTAAAATTTTTAAACCTACTCTAGGACCAAACAAACAAATTTTGTTTAATACTTAAATCCAAATATAGAGTGGATCAAGAGATACTGGTTTTGAATAAGTCTTTAGCTTGAAAACTAGTAACAGAGGTGATACAGGGAAATAAGCATATACACATATCAACACATCCATATATATGCAGAGATCACCACACAAATATATTCACAAAGAAAACAACATTCCAGAACTTGACATGCAACCAAAATCAAACTGAAGTTTTCAAAAGTGTGATGTTACTCACCCAATATCAGAGAAGAACAGAACTCGTTTGCAACAGCCTTTGAAATTCTTTGAAAAACTGAAATGTTTTCCCACTTTGATCATCCTGTCAACCATCTTGCCTCTGTTGTAGTTGTAGTTGTTTGATGTTGTGTTTTAGATGGAGACTTGTTTAAGCTTTCAAATGAGCTTCCATTACGATTTGTATTGAGTTCGAATGAAAGAAAAAATGACAGGAAGGAGATAGTTCCCAGTTTGAAGTATAAAGAGGTTACAGGCTGAAGTTTAAACAGGGTTTGTATATTATTTTTCTTTCTTTATTTTTGTCAGAGATTTTTATAAAGAATGGAGGCTGAAATCGTGAGTTTATGTACTAGAGAAGATTTTTGCCTTACTAGCATTTAATGCTACTGTCCTTAATATGTTCATTTCCTTTACCAGCCTACACATTTTCTTGATTTTGGCTGGCTTAACTTACAAGCTACAAATATAATACTTTGTATTCTGATACTTTTGTTGCCTAAAGTTTGCAGGCATACACGTATTCGAACATCATCTATGTTTGCTCTCTTCTAATATTTTTGACTGTGCAGATTTTTATGGAGGCTGGAAATCTTCTTGTTTTACATTTTGAAATGTAATTGAGTGTAAATGAATGTTATTCTCTTTGTTCACTTGCCTATTCATTTTTTTCTAGTTTAATAATGTAGTGTAAATGTTCTGTTATCCTAGTATGATGTTTTATTAGTTAGTGTATTTGTTTTATAATTTATAAAGCTATGAAATTTTACTAATGTATGTTTTTACTTGTTATTTTCAATATGTATATTTGTTACTTATATCATTGTATTGTATTTCTAGCTGAATATTTTATACTATTTTTATTTATAAATATCATCCAAATAAATTACAACTTATAAATTTGAAACGGTTCATAAAGAAATTATATTTTTATTAATACTATAAAAGTTCGTTTATCAACAATTTAAAAAGATTAAACAAAAGAAATCATTTATTTTATAATATACCCAAAGTAACATTTGACAAATTGAATTAAAAACTCATATATATTCTTCAACTAAAATTTAACAAGTTATACTTTTGTAAAGAAAAGAAAAATGAAATTCTTTATTAATAAATATAAATCTGAACCAAATTAGAATAAGCTTAAAACAATTTAACCATTTATCTGGATATTTAAAACCATATATATATTTATTAAATAGCTTTGAAAAGTCATCCCAAAATAAATAATAATTTCCAAATCTCTAGAATACATATAAGAAATTTGAAAACAAAATTTATCAATTAAAATTAAAACAGAACTTACCTGTCTACGATATATACCAGTATATCCGTTATAAACAGAAAAATCATTTATTAGTTTTAAAAGATATAACTCACAAATATGATATTTATCAGAAGAAAATATCAATTCAAGTATTATAATTCAAAAATATATCACATCAATTTAATATTTATCACAGATTATTAAATTGATATTGCCAAAATTTCCGGGATGTCACATCAACGGTCTCTCCATATCGTTCTATCCGAATCCACATCCATCCGAAGCAAAATCCATTACTGTTCGAAACTGATATCCAAATCCATGATCTCTCCTAGTTGTTATCCCAATCTTAATTCTCGATCTCACTGGATCCTTGCTGAGCACAATTCATACTCGACGACCAAAGTTGGCCGATCCATCACGTTCGAGCGAAGTGACCTACCCTTGCCAGGCATAGTCTATACCCGATGACCTTGATCTCTCCGGATCCTTGCCGAGCAAAATCCATATCGACGACATGAGTAGGCCAATTCGTCACGTTTCAATCGAAGCAACCTACCCCTTGCCAGGCATAGTCCATACCTGACAACATGTTCAGTTTTATTCTTTGGCCTCGATACCCAGTTGAGGACTTATTCCATGATGCACGAGTCCGTTTCGTCGTGTTCGCCCAACAAAAAGACCTTTGCCTTGCGACTGTTATCCCGTCTCTCTAGATAGGACCACAACTGCGATCTGTGTTATCTATTACATTGATCCAATTTAAGTATTCTTAAGTCCATTTGCAAAAATATAAAATAAGAGTCCATACAACCAATAAACCATAGTTCAAATAAAAGTAGAAAAACAAAAGTTCGAAGCAAGCAAGAAGAAAAGGAAAATTTTCACAAACCCTACCACTATGGTTTATCATCATCTCAGAGCGTGCCTAGGGACCGTTGTGATGCCCCACCTTTATACTCACACTAGCCAAGGACACTACGGGGTAATGCCGTCGACTAGCGCGAAGAATAAGGCTGTTGAGGAGCGACCATCTGTGTAATTGCTTTGTGCGAGTACCGACATGTTAGATAATATAACTTACATTTCATTTCAAGAGGAAATCCGACATATCAAATACAAACTCAAAGCTATCACACAGTGGCTATGTGGACTTCGGAAAAAGTATAGAAATAAACATAACACAAATCAATCACAGATATTCATATCACAAAGGCGGAAACAGATATGAATATAACACATAAAAGTGTACATAAAAAAAGTGGTCAAACTAGATCCACTACATCACAAAAGAATAGATACAAGTGCTAGACAAAAGAATAAGTATACAACAAAGAGTCTCTATCTCAAATGTATATAAACAAAAACAACTATACTAAAGTAGTTAGCCAAAAGTCAGGTGACAGACCCTGATAAGAAGTCAAGCAGGAGCACCTGAAATACCTCGGTCTGACCTGAGTATTATTTAAGAAGAAAATATAAACAGATCAGTCTAGCTATAAATATCAGATAAAATGAGATAGGATAAGAGATATGACAAAAACATATGATAACAATAATGCCATACTGTGACAAGTATACATCAAATAGCAACAAAAATCATACAATATCCCAAATCATCTCAAACATCCAAAAAGAATCACATTCTTTGAATTATTCACCAAAAACACAGATAATTGATAGAGCTCATCAATGCCTATCATCAAAATTGGTGAAACACAAATTCTAGAAATCATCAATTAGAAATCCAGAAATCACAAAGGGGGGAGGCCTATCACAAACGGGAGCATGAAAACTCACCAACACGTGGATCACAAATGGAACGCTATTCCATGGTCGCTAACCATCAATTTTGAGCCGAAGCTCCACAAACGGCCCGAAGACCATGGGTTGCTACCCCACCAATTTTGAGTTGAAACTCCACAAACGGGGTTTAACCCCCACACAAACAAAGAGACGTTGCACATCGCTAGTCTAAATCACAAAATGATCATCATCGATTAATAAAAAGTGTGAATCACACTAAGCTAGTAAATATAAGAGTTTAGCTTCATGTCCCATAACCACTAGCTTAACTTAAATATTTACGAATAGATTGTAGATTTCCACTCGAAAATTGTCACAAGAGTTCAATCGAACAAGTCCAAGAATTAACCGACGAAGTAAATGCAAGCGTTTCATACCACTTGTTTTACTAAGCCGTTTAATTAGATTTCTCATACGAATGAGGTAAAGGTTTATATATACTAATAGATTGGAAAATGGATTTATAAACGAGATTTGTATTAAAAATAGAGTTGGAATCATCTTTGTGAAAGAGTTTGAATATTTATTACTAGTATAGGAAACCTTTATATTTTAAAGTGACAAATCACAGAAATGATTGTAGAAACAATCAATCACCAAAATCCATATTCGACGACGTGAATTAAAACCATAAAAATTGATACTGAATCCATCAAAATGGATATTCCCAAAAATCCCAAAAAAGAAGTCATCAAAGACGATAAATGATAACAACAATTCGGATCATCAAAAATTGATTAAAAACCGGAAAACCTACACAAAACAGCCTAAAATAGGCAAAAAGCAAACTTTACAGATTCAGTTGACTGTTCTGTAGGGTCAGTCGACTGAAACAAGCCTAGAAACTCTCGGGTTTCAGGTTCAGTCGACTGACTCTACAGTTCAGTCGACTAATACAGGGACAGAAACATTTCTGTCCCCAGTTCATTCGACTGAAATGTATGGTCAGTCGACTGACACAGAGTTAGAGAGTTTTTTGGCCCCAGATTTAGTCGACTGACTCTGCAGTTCAATCGACTGAATTATAGTTTCCAGTATTCTCAGCCAAGCCCCCAAAAGGGGCAAAAATCAAAACGGGAGCGATCGAACGAGCATCGGAGACTAGGGATTTATGCCAAGTGACAACCCAGCCTTATAGGCTCTTCGATACACCCAACAACATGTTCAAACATCAAATATAGGATTTTTAAAGATTTGACTTCAAAACATCAAAATTTGGAATATTCATCAAACCAATTCAATTCAAAGGAAAATGGACAAGGAATAGATGTTAGGAATTACTACCAAACAACTATCAAAGATATAGACATAGATGTGAGTTCAAAAACTCACCTTTTTAAACCCAAAACAACAAATGAGAAGCTCTAGAACAAGCAAAGATTGACTTCTCTTCAACAACACCTCTAGAATCTTCAATCTATTGTCAAAGGTGAAGTTTTTCCTAAGTTAGGTTATAGGAATTTCTGAAATTGAAGAGAGATTGAGATGGATAAGATGAAGAGGATGCTTACCTAAGCTTCTCCTTGATTTTGGACATGAATTTGTATTTCCTAAACAAACTAGGGTTTTGGAATTCTAATTTCCAATCTCTTCCCCCATTTTTACTTTAGCTTGAGTGTTAGGAAATAGAATGAGTGAATGGATGAAGAGTAGAGGAGTTAGGGTTATTTGTTAGGTTGGTGGGCTGAAACCCAAACGCAAAGCCCTAAATGAAAATATCAAAATTTTACTTAACTCCAAACATATCGATGTTTATACTCAAAAAGGTCGAAAACGCCATTTTGGACTCAATGGAAGTGGTCTCGAGTCCTAATTCGACTATTTGCAAAAAGTGATATTTCGGACTTAAATCCGACTAACGATGCTATATTTGAATAAAACATTTAAATATACAATCATAAAATATACGGGTTGTTACAGACTCCCCTCCTTAAAGAAATTGCGTCCTCGCAATACTTAAGAAAAAGAAATAAAAAGTAACAACCATACAAAGGCATAACAACACAAAAGAAGAAATTTTGAAATGAGAAGTTCACCCTAAGGAGCACGAGAGAGCAAGTCCGGATGTGTTCGCTCGATGAATTCTCTGGATTCCCAAGAGCAATCCTTAGGATTTGAGGACCATTGTACTTTCACAAGAGGAACATCTTTATTTTGAAGGCGTTTAACCTCCGTAGAAATGATATGAATATGATGTTGCGCATAAGTCAAATTAGGCGAAACTTCAATTTCTTCAATAACACCGGGCTCAAGAATAGAATTGGAATCTCAAAGGCATTTCCGTAATTGAGAGACGTGGAATATGTCATGAATAGCAGAAAATTGAGCCGGTAATAAAAGGCGATAAGCCACGAAACCAATGCGTTCGGTGATGGAAAATGGGCCAATATATCGAGGTGCTAATTTTCCCGATCGACTGAAATGCACAACACCCTTCATAGGTGAAACACGAATAAACACAAAGTCTCCCACAGATAATTCTAATCTCCTTCTTCGGTTATCAGCATAGGTTTTTTGTCTACTTTGAGCTTCTTTCATCCTATGACGAATAAGGTCAATCTTTTCTGTGGCATCACGAATAAAATCTGGACCTAAAACCAGCTTCTCACCGGCTTCGAGCTAACATGAAGGAGATCGGCATGGCCTTCCGTATAGTGCCTCGAAAGGTGTCATACCAATACTAGATTGGAAGCTACTATTATAGGAAAACTCAACAAGAGAAATATGATCTTCCCAACTTCCACCAAAATCAAGAACACATGCACGAAGAAGATCTTCAAGAGTTTGATTCACACGCTCGGTTTGTCCATCGGACTGAGGATGATAAGCAGTGCTAAAATTAAGCTTTGTTCCTAAAGCTTTTTGAAGACCTTTCCAAATTCCACTAGTAAACAATGGATCACGATCGCTAACAATAGAAGTAGGATCTCCATGCAATTTATCAATTTTCTTGACATAGTGTTTAGCCAAAATAGGTACGGTCCGATTGGACCGAACGGGAATAAAATGGGTGGACTTTGTAAGTCTATCAACTATCACCCATAGGCTATCATGACCCGAACGAGAACGGGAAGACCGTCAATAAAGTCCACGGAAATTTGATCCCACTTCCATATTGGAATTTCCAAAGGTTGCAATAACCCGCCGGGCCTTTGATGCTCGGCTTTCACGAGTTGGCAAGTCATGCAATGCTTAATAAAGTTAGCAATATCAGATTTCATTCCATCCCAATAATAAAGTCGCTTCATGTCCACGTACATTTTACTACTACCGGGATGAATGGTAAATTTAGAACGATGAGAATCTTCTAAAATGTCTTTACGGAGATCAATAATATTTGGCACAATAAGTCTACCAAATTTTTGAATACCGCCACGAGCATCAATATCAAAGTCTTTCAAACCTTCAATATCAATTTTATCCCTACTACTTTGGCTAAGAAGAACTAATTCGAGATCATGCTTTTGAGCTTCAAGAATGCGGTTTAAAGGAGAAGGATGAGCCTTAAGGCAACATAAAACAAGAGATGAACATGAATTGGATTCACGATCTCGAATCTCACAAGTGGATAAAGTCGTAAGATCATTCCATTCGGATATCATCATGGAAACAACTACTTGTTGCTTTCGGCTAAGGGCATCGGCAACACGATTTCCCTTTCCGGGAGTATAAATAATATCAAGATCATAAGATGCAAGGAACTCGAGCCAACATTGTTGAATCAAATTAAGATCCTTTTGAGAAAATAAATACTTCAAAAATTTATGATCGGTGTAGAGAACAAATTTCTCTTCCAAAAGATAATGACGCCAAATTCTAAAGGCGAAAACGATAGCCGCGAGCTCCAAATCATGAGTGGCATATCTAGTCTCAGTAGGCTTTAATTGCCTATAAGCATAAGCGATAACATGTTCCTTTTGCATGAGAACGTTTCCCAAACCAACACGACTAGCATTGATATAAACAATAAAATCTTGGTTCCCTTCGGAAATCACAAGAATAGGAGCATCGGAAAGGAGTTCTTTTAGTTTCTGAAAATCAGCTTCACATTTGTCTGACCAAATGTATTTAACTCCCTTCTTTGTCAAACTAGTAAGAAGTACAGAAATTTTAGAAAAGTCTTTTATGAATTGACGATAATAGCCCGCCAATCCGAGAAAGCTACAAATTTCCATCACACTCTCCGGTCTATTCCAATTTTGAATCGCTTCAATCTTTGAAGGATCCACGGAAATTCCGGATTTAGAAATAATATGCCCTAAGAATTTCACACGAGATTGCCAAAAGTGGCATTTAGAAAATTTTTCTTTCAATTGGTTGCTCCTAAGAGTTTCCAACACAATCCGAATATGATTTTCATGCTCTTCCTCGGTTTTAGAATAAATAAGAATATCATCTATAAAGATGAGAACAAATCGATCAAGGAAGTCTTTGAAAACTTGATTCATAAGGTCAACGAAATAAGCTGGAGCATTTGCTAAACCAAATGGCATAACAAGCCATTCATAAGATCCCTAACGGGTATAGAATGATGTCAAAGGAATGCTATCCTTTGCAATACGGAGCTGATGAAAACTGGTTGTTAAGTCTAACTGTGAAAAGACTCTAGCACCACTAAGTTGATCGAATAAATCATCAATCCGAGGTAAGGGATATTTATTCTTGATCGTGAGATCATTAAGCTTGCGGTAATCAACGCAAAGCCTAAGTGTACCATCAGATTTCTTCACAAAAATAGCTGAAGCTCCCCATGGAGAGGAACTAGAACGAACAGACTGTTTTGCTTCCAATTCAGATAATTGTTTACGCATCTCCTCATTTTCCTTATTGGACATACGATAAAGAGGACGAGTGATAGGTAGAGCCCCAGGGATTATATTAATTCTAAACTCAATTGCTCGCTTAGGTGGTAATCCTAAAACGGGCTCAAATATGTCGGGAAATTCATAAACAATGTGAATGAGGGAAATGACATCTTCCTCATCATCATTATCATCATCATGAGGGTTTAGAGAATACAAGGATGCTTTTGAATTGGAATCTGAATCTTTTAGAACAAGAGAAATCTGCTTAACAGATTGAGGATGTCAAAGATATATAGTCCGCTCAGGACATATGATATGGGCTTCATAACGGTTAAGCCAATCCATTCCCAAAATCATTCTGAAGCCTAAGTAACGCATAATAAGCAAATCGGCATGAAAAGAGTAATCACATAAAATAATCTCGACATCTTTACACAGTAAACTGAGTGTTGTCGATCCACCAACCGGATTTGCAATTCTCAATGAAGCCATCAAGCCAATAACATTCAAAGACAAAGCATCAACAAGTTCTTTTGATATAAAAGAGTGAGATGCACCCGTATCAAAAAGAACTCGAATAGGAAGATCACGAAATATAATAATGCCATCAAGGATAGAATGAGGAATACCTTGACCACGAGAAGTGTTAGTAGGGGCTTGTACAACATTTAGCTTGCCTTCCTTCTTGCTTTGGAGTTTGGGACATTAAGATATAGTATGACCCGAACTTTTGCAATAGCGACAAGTAAGAGACTTCGGACACTTGTTTGCATAATGGTCCTTAGAACCACAATTGTAACATTCTCCACGACTAGAGGTAGGATTCTTTGCTACCGAAGTTGCTTGCTTCCCTTTCTTATTGGGATTAGGCTTGAACTTAAAAGGCCTCTTCTTATTGATGTTTTGTTTGGCACCCACAACTTCAACATCACTTTCTTTATCGGCCTCTTCGAGTAGAAGAGCGATATACACAAGCTGATCGAAAGAAACTTCTAGTTTCAAAAGTAATGGCTTTTTGAGGTTCTTATTCAACCCATAGACAAATCTCTGATTTTTCTTCAATGGGGTATTAATATTCTCGACCTCATATTTAGATAGAGATTCGAAATATGCGACGTAATCCGTCACAGAAGATTCACCTTGAACAAGGTCAATGAAGCATCGAGCTAGAGATACCTTTTCAGCTTCCGGTACAAATTTTAACTCAAACCCTTCCCGGAATTGCTCCCAAGTAAGATCCACTTCGATAATTTCAAAAATCAAAAGCTCATACCAATCTAATGCTCTTTCTTGGAGCATGCTAGAAGCCACTTGGACTCGATGTAGATCAATAAGATTCAAGCGGGAAAAATGCGATCACATGTTCTAAGCCAAGCATGGACTTCTATAACGCTCTCGGAACCTTTGAAAGGCCTTCCACCCAAGTTGGTGTAATCACTGCACAAGCGTGCAAACCCAAATTTAGGATGAGTAGGCTCTAGAATGGGTCCGATAGCTTGAGCATTTTTCACAAGATCGAAGAGTTGTTGAGCAGACATAAATACTCCATTCTGTGGAGTAGCACTGGATTGACCGGTGCTGGGACGGCCTGGTCTAACCATTTGTCTTCTTCGAAAGAAAAAAGAGGAAAAGGTTATTCACAGAATGAATATCAAACAAACTTGATTGATAAAACAAGGCATCATAAAAAGAAATAGGATAGAACGGTACGAAGACTCGAATAAAATCCTATGGCACGATTCCTAAGAAAGACTTAGGACAATGATCCTTGCTAGATTATTCTACATTGTTCCGAAGTTTGGTTCTGATACCAAGCTGTGACGCCTCACCTCTATACTCACACTAGCTAAGGATACTACGGGGTAATGTCGTCGACTAGCACGAAGAATAACGCTGTTGAGGAGCGACCATCTAACTTTTGAAAATTTGAAAATTTGGATTTTGAAAGCTTTTGTGAAGAAAATGGTTTAAAACATGAATTTTCTGCTCCACGGACACCTCAACAAAATGGGGTAGTTGAAAGGAAAAATAGTACATTGCAAGAATTGGCTAGATCCATGTTGAGTGAGTATAAACTACCTCTAACTTTTTGGGCAGAGGCAGTGAATACTTCGTGCTATGTAATGAATAGAGTAATGATTAGACCAATACTTGGCAAAACGTCTTATGAATTGTGGCATGAAAGAAAACCTAACATTTCTTATTTTCGTGTATTTGGATGTCCTTGTTTCATTCTTAACACAGGTGATCAACTTGGAAAATTCGAATCAAAGGCTGATGAGGGAATTTTCATGGGCTATTCAACAAGGAGCAAGGCTTACAGGATATACAACAAACGAACAAAAACAATTGTTGAATCAATCAATGTAAAATTCGATGAATCTGACATGGAAAGGACGACTAAAAAGGCGGTTGACGATGGGGTAGATCATGAAGGCATTGAAGAAGGGACATCTAGTGAGAAAGCTGAAAGTAGGACTGTTGTTGCTGATAGATTGAAGTTCAAATCCAATCATCCTCCTGAATTGGTTATAGGTAATCCTACGGAAGGTATACGCACTCGCTCTTCATTTGATAAAAATTTGTGTGCGTTTTGTTGTCACGGTGGTTTTATTTCTGAGATTGAACCTGATTCTGTTGAAATGGCTCTTAATAATGAAAGTTGGGTTTTAGCAATGCAAGATGAACTTAATCAATTTGAGAGAAATAAAGTTTGGAAATTAGTTCCTAGGCCTAATGACTATCCAAATGTTGGAACTAAATGGGTGTTCAAAAACAAACTTGATGAGTCAGAAAATGTAATTAGAAACAAAGCTAGGTTGGTCGCAAAAGGATATAACCAAATAGAAGGCATAGATTTTGATGAAACATTTGCTCCAGTTGCTAGGTTAGAAGCCATTAGGATTTTGCTAAGTTTTGCATGTTATAAGGGTTTCAAACTTAAACAAATGGATGTAAAAAGTGCCTTTTTAAATGGTGATTTAAAAGAAGAAGTTTTTGTTGAACAACCCCCCGGTTTTGAAAATCATGATTTTCCAAATCATGTGTATAAACTAGAAAAAGCATTATATGGCCTTAAGCAAGCTCCTAGAGCTTGGTATGACTGCCTTTGTACATATCTTTTGGAAAATGGTTTTAAAAAGGGGAGTGCTGACACGACACTGTTTCTACTACATAAAGAAAGTGATTTTTTGATTGTTCAGATTTATGTGGATGATATCATTTATGGTGCTACTAATGAACTCTTGTGTAAGAAATTTGAACAAGCCATGCAGGCTAAATTCGAGATGAGCTTGGTTGGAGAATTGAAATTTTTCCCTGGATTTCAAATCAAGCAAAGTAGTGATGGTATTTTCATTTCACAATCCAAGTATGTGTTGGAACTGCTGAAGAAATTTGGAATTGAGAACTCCAAACCATTGAGAACTCCTATGAGCCCATCAACAAAGTTAGACAAAGATGAGAAAGGAGTTGCTGTTGATCAGAAAAAATATCGAGGGATAATTGGTTCACTTCTCTATCTTACTGCTTCTAGACCTGATATTATGTTTTTTGTGTGTTTGTGTGCACGTTTTCAATTTAATCCTAAAGAATCACATTTAAAAGCCACTAAACGAATTTTGAGATATCTTTCACACACACACAAATTTGGACTATGGTACCCTTCTTGTGAAAATTTTGATTTAGTTGGTTATTCTGATGCTGATTATGCTGGTTCATTAGTTGACAAGAAGAGTACTAGTGGGACATGTTTCATGCTAGGACATTCATTAGTTTCATGGTCTAGTCGAAAACAAAATTGTGTTGCATTATCCACCACTGAAGCAGAATATATTGCTTTAGGAAGTTGTTGTGCTCAAATTTTATGGATGATGCAAACTCTTTCTGATTTTGGCTTAGTTTATAAACAAGTTCCATTAAAATGTGATAGTAAAAGTGCAATAGACTTGTCAAATAATCTTGTTCATCATTCACGCACAAAACACATTGATGTGAGACACCACTTTCTTAGAGATCACATTGCTAAGGAAGACATTTGCATTGAATTCATTTCAACTGAGGCTCAACTTGCTGATATTTTCACAAAACCCCTCCTCGAAGACAGATTTTCCAGATTACGTTTGGATTTGGGGATTATAGAAATTGACTAATCATTTTCCATTTTTTGGTTGAAATATTCTTGGATATTTATTTTCAACTTCAATTTCTAGGATTCAAACCAGTTTTGGATATTATTCAAAGATTGATTCGAATATGGTATTCAGTAGTGGAAATATGTTTGTTTTAAGAAATTTCATAATATGATTAATTTGGTAACTTATTCCACGACCA
Source organism: Allium fistulosum (assembly GCA_030737815.1). Lineage (NCBI taxonomy): Eukaryota > Viridiplantae > Streptophyta > Magnoliopsida > Asparagales > Amaryllidaceae > Allium > Allium fistulosum. The sequence continues at coordinate 95,400,972 of CM060906.1, read as the reverse complement.
TTTCTATTTATACCATCCTTCTATCATTCATAATGGTTTTGTAAAATGAGAAGAGTGAATTATTTTTTAAAATTAAAAAGAAAATTAAAAAAAATTAATTATCTCTCATGCATCTATTCTCATTTAAAAGTCCTTATGGTTATGCATGGATGGAGGATGTGAGTCAATTATGTTTATTTTATCATCACTCCATTCTCATTTAAAAGTCCTTATGGTTATGCATGGATGGAGTATGATAGCTACGTATTTTTCGGATGCTTAGACTAATAAGTAACTGCTAATCCCATTTAAAAGTCCTTATGGTTATGCATGGTTAGTAAGTGCTTATTTTTGTGCTTAAATGTCAAATTATTTTTCAAATTTCTCTCTTCTCATTATATAAAAACCGAATCATCGATCCATTCTCTACAATGTGGAAAGTGTTATCTCGTTATGATATATTATGATTTTTCTTTGTTTTTACATTTTTTTCCACTACCGTTCCATTATTTTTTTGTCAGTCTTTTGATGATAACAAAAGGGGGAGAAGAACGAGATTTTGATAAGGAAGTAAATATTTTGGAATACTTCACCAAATTTGTTAAATGTTGTTAGTTAATTTTCTATAGTTCTTTTATTCTTCTGTAATTTCCTAAATCTTCTAAATAGGGAGTGGTCTCAGTTGTAGGGGGAGCATTCATATAGGAGGAGCTAAATATTTCATGCTCAAACACATTTATTAGAATTTCAAAATCTTTAATATATATGTTTGTCATCATCAAAAGGGGGAGATTGTTTGATGTGATTTTTTGTTTGATGATAACAAACATATATCAATATATCAATTTATATATGTGGTTGCAGATTGTACTATACACATATAGGAATAAATATTCATATTGAATAATAATACTATTGCACAGAATTTATAAAATTCAATCAGTATTTTTTTATTCAAAATAATATTTTATTTCAACACTTAAACAATACAAAGTTTTTCAGCTCATACACTGATTTCATACATTTCACACTCATACACTGATTTCATACATTTCATATTTACAATGTTTTCCTCACTACATCACTCAACACTCAGCTATAACTATCTGCATTGTCCAGCTTCAGTTCTTGTCCTGTCTTCTGTGTACCTGTATAATTAGCAACTACAGCAGTAATCTGAAAATAAACAAATTTGAATTTGCAAAAATATAAAATTTGTTTTTGTCGTTGTCTCAGATATATGGGTTATTGTCATCATCTTTGATTGTGTAATATCTGTGCATATCGGTATTCTTATCAGGGACAGGTAATCATGAGTGGCTGCAATACACACATGTACATTTATACACGTGTGCACTGCCTCGCCAACTCGTGTGCGCAGTCATCATGCACAGCAGAGACTACATAGTCAGACTGGATCATAACAATGCTAACATGAAGTATTCACATACTCGAAAAATCAAACATGTCAACATGATCAAAGAAGCATAATTCAAACTCAAACATGGCCAAGAACTGATGCAAGTGAAGAAGAACAATGAACAACAGATAAGTGATGATACACTACAACTAACTACATGTACAGGTCAGTGTACAGGTCAAACAGAGATCACATGTAACACAAAGACTACAACATTGAAACAGGCTGGTAAGCATCTCAAAGCAAGTACAACTGATGTTCAGATTAAATCAACCAGAAAAGATGGTCAGAGATGTATGGGTACTCAGAGGCAAAGGGATTACAGCACAAAAACAAATGACCAGAGAAGATGATCAGAGAAGAAGCTCACAGGGGTCAGAAAAGTCAAGGCCGATGCTCACCATTGAAGTCAACATGGCCACAAACAAGTCAAAGCCGTGATCAATAGTGAACAAGTCAGAGACGTAGTCAGAAAGCAATTTCAAAAATCAAATTAAATCAAGTTGAAAAAGTCAGAAGTATAAATTAGGAAAGATTCTGGCATATCAATCAAAGAAATGATCGAACGTCACAAAATCAAAGCCGTGGGTACGAAGTACCCTCGCAAAATAGCAAACATAATAATGGAAAGTTTCAACAACGTAAAAGCCAAGCAATCAAAATCAGATGAGTGTTAGGGTTTCGAAAACCCTATATATACAGAACCCAAATCATCATCGACTTTGTGCAGAGCAGAGCGCAAAAGCAAAAACATTCAAGTTCAAGCAATTAAAGAAAAGCACCGAGCATAAATCACATACTGAAGCCAAGCTGTAAGAGAATCAATCGAAAAAATCAATCATCTCGAGGCAAGCAGTCAACAGAGCAACGAATTCGAGCGACATCTTCGAACATCAATTAGAAGCCCCAAACTACAGAGAAACAACAAGAGCCAAAGCCCTAATTTCAGAGGAAATAAGAATCGAAGCCGCCATTTCTCAATTCCATCAGATAAAAGAAAGCGGGCCGATGAAATTACAAAGGGGCCGGGCTTATTAAATTATAAAGGGGTTTTAATTTGTTTTTATTTTGGGCTGGGTTATTTTTAGAGAAAAACTGTTTTAAAGTTTTCAAATTAATTTTTGCTCTTATTTTCTGTTTTAAAGTTTGTACTCTACGAATAAATTCAGGGTAAATCACCACCTAGGTTTAGGTAGTGTCAGATTGTCTAGTTAGAATTAGTTCAGTGAGCAGGGTCTGCGAGTTTGCAAAACTCTATAGGTGGTAGCAGGGTGTGCGATTCTGTTAGAGTGTTTGTAATCGGGATACTGTTTAATTCTAATAGAAATCTGGGAATGCAGCAGTAGGCAGGGGTTGCCGAAGCTGGGTAAATTTTGTGTGTGATTTACTTTTCAGCATATTTATTTATCTGCAGTTCGATTTCGTATTTACTTCTAAGAAAATTTGCTATAACCCTATTAACCCCCCCTCTAGGGTTAATCTAGATCCTACAAGTGGTATCAGAGCCCGGTATTTTCTTTAACTTTAGAGTCATGAATCCACCAAAGAATGCTTTTTCTGAGGGGCAATCTATTGCTAGGCCACCCATGTTCAATGGGAATGATTATGCTTACTGGAAAGTTAGGATGGGTATTTATCTTAGTTCTGTTGATTATGTTGTTTGGGACATTATTGAAACTGGTTATACATCTCCCACTATAACTATTGGTGATACTGAGATTCCTAAACCTAAGGATAGGTGGGATGCTAACGATAAGAAATTAAAAACTACAAATGCTAAAGCCATGAATGCTTTGATCTGTGCTCTTGACAAGACTGAATTTAATAGAATTTCTCATTGTAAAACTACGCAGGAAATTTGGCATACCTTGGAGGTGACACATGAAGGAACTTCTCAAGTCAAGGAGTCTTGTCTAGCCCTATTCAGCAATGAATACGAGAATTTTGTAATGGACAAAGGCGAGAGCATAAAGGACATGTTTGGACGCTTTTCAACTTTGGTGTACAATGCTAGAGCGCTTGGGAAGGTATTCACTGAGGTAGAGCTTATGAGGAAGGTGCTACGAGTCTTACCGATGAGCTTTGAGGCAAAAGTCACGACAATACAAGAATCGAAAGATCCGAGTAAACTAAGCATGGAGGAGTTGATCGGCAACTTGATGACATATGAGCTTGAGCTAAAAGCAAAGGAGGAACGCAACAACTCCGAATCAAAGAAGAAGACGATTGCCTTAAAGAGCAAAGAAGAGAGCGTTGAAGAAGCAGAAGATCCAATTGAAGAGCTTGCAATGGCTGTCAATAATCTTAGAAAATGGTCAAGATTCGGGCCACGCAAGAAGAAAACAAGTGGTAATAGGTCAAAAGATTCTGACAATTCCGATAATGAATTAACTTGTTATAACTGCAAGAAGCCTGGCCACTTCAAACAAAAATGCCCACTTCTCAAAAACAACAAAGGAAAGAAAAAGAAGAAGAAGGCCTTTGCAGCGACTTGGGATGATGAAGAAGGAGAGGAAGCTTCAAATAATAGCTCAGAGGAGGCTAATTTGTGTCTTATGGCAAAATCAGATTCAGAAGCAAGCTCAGAGGAATCTTGTGAGGTAAGTAACTATTCTTATAAAGAACTTGTTTTGATGTGTTGTGATTTTGCTAAAACAATTGATACTCTTGAATCTAAAATTGAAAAACTGAAATCTGATATGAGAGAACTTGTCCATGAAAATACTAGGTTAGAAACTGAACTTGAAAATATTCAAAACCTAGACTGTAAAAATTGCAAAATTTTAGATTCAGAATTATCAAAACTTAAGAATAGCTTTGAGAATCTTGAAAAAGAAAACTTGAGTCTTAAGGAAACCATTGACACTAGGAAAAAGGATTTTATAAATAGATGCACCTCACTTGTGACTGAAAACACAACACTATAAACCAAAGTTCAAAATCTTGAGAAAACTCTGAATAACTTTTCAAGAGGAGAAAAATCATTCAACATGTTATTGGGAAATCAACTTTTTGATAACAACAGAAAAGGACTAGGTTTTGGGAAAACACAAGTTGATGATAGTGCAAAAGGTAAGAGTGTCTTTGCTTGATGTGGAATAATTGAACATCGTGCTGAAAATTATAGTCATAGGAACAAAAACACAAAATTTATACAAGTTTGGGTTCCTAAGAATTCTACAAACAAATTTCATGTCTATTGGAACAAGAATGAAAGGACAAAACAAGTTTGGACTCCAAAGGGATTGTTTATTCACAATGCTTCAGTCACTAATATCATTGGACCTAAGAGTTTCTCTAGGTCATCCTCCTCTCTCTCTATGTAGGTTTGTTGGCGGGCTAAGGAGTAACAAGAATGGTATCTAGATTCAGGTTGTTCTAGACATATGACAGGTGACAAATCAAAGTTCCTTAGCCTAGAGAATTTTAAAGGTGGAAATGTGATCATGGGAGACAATAGCAAGTGTAAGATTATTGGTAAAGGTAAAGTAGGCAACGGTACTTTTTCCTTGACTAATGTTTTATACGTCGATAATTTGCATCACAATCTCATTTCTATTAGCCAACTATGTGACAAAGGTATGAATGTGGTTTTTGATAGTGATACTTGCAAAATCATTGATAAATCTTCTAATAACATTGTTTTTATGGGCAAAAGAAAAGGAAATGTTTACATGCTTTCTTTTGATAATCTAAATCTTTCTAGATGTTTGGTAGCCACTGACGAAGAGGCATCCTTATGGCATAGGAGACTTGGACATGCTAGCATGGGCCTCTTGGAAAAACTTGAAATGAAAGAATTAGTCAGAGGGTTACCACATCAGAAATTTAAAAATAATAAAGTGTGTAAAGCATGTTCCTTAGGCAAGCTTAGTCGACCATCATTTCACCCTAAAAACATTGTTAGCACATCAAGGGTTCTCGAATTAATTCACATGGACTTATTTGGACCAAATGAAATTGCAAGCTTGAATGGAAAACGTTATTGTTATGTATTGGTTGATGATTATTCTAGATTCACATGGGTTTATTTCTTAGCCAAAAAATCTGAATCTTTTAATTATTTTTCAAAGTTTGCAAAACTTGTTCAAAATGAAAAAGGAGTTTCAATTAAAACTTTGAGAAGTGATCATGGAGGCGAATTTGAAAATTTGGATTTTGAAAGCTTTTGTGAAGAAAATGGTTTAAAACATGAATTTTCTGCTCCACGAACACCTCAACAAAATGGGGTAGTTGAAAGGAAAAATCGTACATTGCAAGAATTGGCTAGATCCATGTTGAGTGAGTATAAACTACCTCTAACTTTTTGGGCAGAGGCGGTGAATACTTCGTGCTATGTAATGAATAGAGTAATGATTAGACCAATACTTGGCAAAACGTCTTATGAATTGTGGTATGAAAGAAAACCTAACATTTCTTATTTTCGTGTATTTGGATGTCCTTGTTTCATTCTTAACACAGGTGATCAACTTGGAAAATTCGAATCAAAGGCTGATGAGGGAATTTTCATGGGCTATTCAACAAGGAGCAAGGCTTACAGGATATACAACAAACGAACAAAAACAATTGTTGAATCAATCAATGTAAAATTCGATGAATCTGACATGGAAAGGACGACTAAAAAGGCGGTTGACGATGGGGTAGATCATGAAGGCATTGAAGAAGGGACATCTAGTGAGAAAGCTGAAAGTAGGACTGTTGATGCTGATATATTGAAGTTCAAATCCAATCATCCTCCTGAATTGGTTATAGGTAATCCCACGGAAGGTATACGCACTCGCTCTTCATTTGATAAAAATTTGTGTGCGTTTTGTTGTCACAGTGGTTTTATTTCTGAGATTGAACCTGATTCTGTTGAAATGGCTCTTAATAATGAAAGTTGGGTTTTAGCAATGCAAGATGAACTTAATCAATTTGAGAGAAATAAAGTTTGGAAATTAGTTCCTAGGCCTAATGACTATCCAATTGTTGGAACTAAATGGGTGTTCAAAAACAAACTTGATGAGTCAGGAAATGTAATTAGAAACAAAGCTAGGTTGGTCGCAAAAGGATATAACCAAATAGAAGGCATAGATTTTGATGAAACATTTGCTCCAGTTGCTAGGTTAGAAGCCATTAGGATTTTGCTAAGTTTTGCATGTTATAAGGGTTTCAAACTTAAACAAATGGATGTAAAAAGTGCCTTTCTAAATGGTGATTTAAAAGAAGAAGTTTTTGTTGAACAACCCCCCCGGTTTTGAAAATCATGATTTTCCAAATCATGTGTATAAACTAGAAAAAGCATTATATGGTCTTAAGCAAGCTCCTAGAGCTTGGTATGACTGCCTTTGTACATATCTTTTGGAAAATGGTTTTAAAAAGGGGAGTGCTGACATGACACTGTTTCTACTACATAAAGAAAGTGATTTTTTGATTGTTCAGATTTATGTGGATGATATCATTTATGGTGCTACTAATGAACTCTTGTGCGAGAAATTTGAACAAGTCATGCAGGCTAAATTCGAGATGAGCTTGGTTGGAGAATTGAAATTTTTCCTTGGATTTCAAATCAAGCAAAGCAGTGATGGTATTTTCATTTCACAATCCAAGTATGTGTTGGAACTGCTGAAGAAATTTGGAATTGAGAACTCCAAACCATTGAGAACTCCTATGAGCCCATCAACAAAGTTAGACAAAGATGAGAAAGGAGTTGTTGTTGATCAGAAAAAATATCGAGGGATAATTTGTTCACTTCTCTATCTTACTGCTTCTAGACCTGATATTATGTTTTCTGTGTGTTTGTGTGCACATTTTCAATCTAATCCTAAAGAATCACATTTAAAAGCCACTAAACGAATTTTGAGATATCTTTCACACACACACAAATTTGGACTATAGTACCCTTCTTGTGAAAATTTTGATTTAGTTGGTTATTTTGATGCTGATTATGCTGGTTCATTAGTTGACAAGAAGAGTACTAGTGGGACATGTTACATGCTAGGACATTCATTAGTTTCATGGTCTAGTCGAAAACAAAATTGTGTTGCATTATCCACCACTGAAGCAGAATATATTGCTTTAGGAAGTTGTTGTGCTCAAATTTTATGGATGATGCAAACTCTTTCTGATTTTGGCTTAGTTTATAAACAAGTTCCATTAAAATGTGATAGTAAAAGTGCAATAGACTTGTCAAATAATCTTGTTCATCATTCACGCACAAAACACATTGATGTGAGACACCACTTTCTTAGAGATCACATTGCTAAGGAAGACATTTGCATTGAATACATTTCAACTGAGGCTCAACTTGCTGATATTTTCACAAAACCCCTCCCCGAAGACAGATTTTCCAAATTACGTTTGGATTTGGGGATTATAGAAATTGACTAATCATTTTCCATTTTTTGGTTGAAATATTCTTGGATATTTATTTTCAACTTCAATTTTTTGGATTCAAACCAGTTTTGGATATTATTCAAAGATTGATTCGAATATGGTATTCGGTAGTGGAAATATGTTTGTTTTAAGAAATTTCATAATATGATTAATTTAGTAACTTATTCCACGACCATTTCTATTTCTACCATCCTTCTATCATTCATAATGGTTTTGTAAAATGAGAAGAGTGAATTATTTTTTAAAATTAAAAAGAAAATTAAAAAAAATTAAATATCTCTCATGCATCCATTCTCATTTAAAAGTCCTTATGGTTATGCATGGATGGAGGATGTGAGTCAATTATGTTTATTTTATCATCACTCCATTCTCATTTAAAAGTCCTTATGGTTATGCATGGATGGAGTATGATAGCTACGTATTTTTCGGATGCTTAGACTAATAAGTAACTGCTAATCCCATTTAAAAGTCCTTATGGTTATGCGTGGTTAGTAAGTGCTTATTTTTGTGCTTAAATGTCAAATTATTTTTCAAATTTCTCTCTTCTCATTATATAAAAACCGAATCATCGATCCATTCTCTACAATGTGGAAAGTGTTATCTCGTTATGATATATTATGATTTTTCTTTGTTTTTACATTTTTTGTCCACTACTATTCCATATTTTTTTTGTCAGTCTTTTGATGATAACAAAAAGGGGAGAAGAACGAGATTTTGATAAGGAAGTAAATATTTTGGAATACTTCACCAAATTTGTTAAATGTTGTAGGTTAATTTTCTATAGTTCTTTTATTCTTCTGTAATTTTCTAAATCTTCTAAATAGGGAGTGGTCTCAGTTGTAGGGGGAGCATTCATATAGGAGGAGCTAAATATTTCATGCTCAAACACATTTATTAGAATTTCAAAATCTTTAATATATATGTTTGTCATCATCAAAAGGAGGAGATTGTTTGATGTGATTTTTTGTTTGATGATAACAAACATATATCAATATATCAATTTATATATGTGGTTGCAGATTGTACTATACACATATAGGAATAAATATTCATATTGAATAATAATACTATTGCACAGAATTTATAAAATTCAATCAGTATTTTTTTATTCAAAATAATATTTTATTTCAACACTTAAACAATACAAAGTTTTTCAGCTCATACACTGATTTCATACATTTCACACTCATACACTGATTTCATACATTTCATATTTACAATGTTTTCCTCACTACATCACTCAACACTCAGCTATAACTATCTGCATTGTCCAGCTTCAGTTCTTGTCCTGTCTTTTGTGTACCTGTATAATTAGCAACTACAGCAGTAATCTGAAAATAAACAAATTTGAATTTGCAAAAATATAAAATTTGTTTTTGTCGTTGTCTCAGATATATGGGTTATTGTCATCATTTTTGATTGTGTAATATCTGTGCATATCGGTATTCTTATCAGGGACATGTAATCATGAGTGGCTGCAATACACACGTGTACATTTATACACGTGTGCACTGCCTCGCCAACTCGTGTGCGCAGTCATCATGCACAGCAGAGACTGCATAGTCAGACTGGATCATAACAATTCTAACATGAAGTATTCACATACTCGAAGAATCAAACATGTCAACATGATCAAAGAAGCATAATTCAAACTCAAACATGGCCAAGAACTGATGCAAGTGAAGAAGAACAATGAACAACAGATAAGTGATGATACACTACAACTAACTACATGTACAGGTCAGTGTACAGGTCAAACAGAGATCACATGTAACACAAAGACTACAACATTGAAACAGACTGGTAAGCATCTCAAAGCAAGTACAACTGAAGTTCAGATTAAATCAACCAGAAAAGATTGTCAGAGATGTATGGGTACTCAGAGGCAAAGGGATTACAACACAAAAACAAATGGCCAGAGAAGATGATCAGAGAAGAAGCTCACAGGGGTCAGAAAAGTCAAGGCCGATGCTCACCATCGAAGTCAACATGGCCACAGACAAGTCAAAGCCGTGATCAACAGTGAACAAGTCAGAGACGTAGTCAGAAAGCAATTTCAAAAACCAAATTAAATCAAGTTGAAAAAGTCAGAAGTATAAATTAGGAAAGATTCTAGCATATCAATCAAAGAAATGATCGAACGTCACAAAATCAAAGCCGTGGGTACGAAGTACCTTCCCAAAATAGTAAACATAATAATGGAAAGTTTCAACAACGTAAAAGCCAAGCAATCAAAATCAGACGAGTGTTAGGGTTTCGAAAACCCTATATATACAGAACCTAAATCATCATCGACTTTGTGCAGAGCAAATAGAACAGAGCAGAGCGCAAAAGCAAAAACATTCAAGTTCAAGCAATTAAAGAAAAGCACAGAGCAAAAATCACATACCGAAGCCAAGCTGTAAGAGAATCAATCGAACAAATCAATCATCTCGAGGCAAGCAGTCAACAGAGCAACGAATTCGAGCGACATCTTCGAACATCAATCAGAAGCCCCAAACTACAGAGAAACAACAAGAGCCAAAGCCCTAATTTCAGAGGAAATAAGAATCGAAGCCGCCATTTCTCAATTCCATCAGATAAAAGAAAGCGGGCCGATGAAATTTCAAAGGGGCCGGGCTTGTTAAATTATAAAGGGGTTTTTAATTTGTTTTTATTTTGGGCCGGGTTATTTTTAGAGAAAAATTGTTTTAAAGTTTTCAAATTAATTTTTGCTCTTATTTTCTGTTTTAAAGTTTGTACTCTTCGAATAAATTCAGGATAAATCACCACCTAGGTTTAGGTAGTGTCAGATTGTCTAGTTAGAATTAGTTCAGTGAGCAGGGTGTGCGAGTTTGCAAAAATCTATAGGTGGTAGCAGGGTGTGCGAGTCTGTTAGAGTGTTTGTAAGCGGGATACTGTTTAATTCTAATAGAAATCTGGGAATGCAGCAGTAGGCAGGGGTTGCCGAAGCTGGGTAAATTTTGTGTGTGATTTACTTTTCAGCATATTTATTTATCTGCAGTTCGATTTCGTATTAAGAAAATTTGCTATAACCCTATTCACCCCCCCCTCTAGGGTTAATCTATATCCTACAATCAATGCCTATCATCAAGATTGGTGAAACACAAATTCTAGAAATCATCAGCTAGAAATCCAGAAATCACAAAGGAGGGGGGAGGCCTATCACAAACGGGAGCATGAAAACTCACCAACACATGCATCACAAATTGAACGCTATTCCATGGTCGCTAAACATCAATTTTGAGCCGAAGCTCCACAAACGGCCCGAAAACCATGGGTCTCTACCCCACCAATTTTGAGTTGAAACTCCACAAACAGGGTTTAACCCCCACACAAACAAAGAGACGTTGCACATCGCTAGTCTAAATCACAAAATGATCATCATCGATCAATAAAAAGTGTGAATCACACTAAGCTAGTAAATATAAGAGTTTAGCTTCATGTCCCATAACCACTAGCTTAACTTAAATATTTACGAACAGATTGTAGATTTCCACTCGAAAATTGTCACAAGAGTTCAATCGAACAAGTCCAAGAATTAACCGACGAAGTAAACGCAAGCGTTTCATACCACTTGTTTTACTAAACCGTTTAATTAGATTTCTCATACGAATGAGGTAAAAGTTTGTGTATACTAATAGATTGGAAAATGGAATTATAAACGAGATTTGTATTAAAAATAGAGTTGGAATCATCTTTGTGAAAGAGTTTGAATATTTATTACTAGTATAGGAAACCTTTATATTTTAAAGTGACAAATCACAGAAATGATTGTAGAAACAATCAATCACCAAAATCCACATTCGATGACGTGAATTAAAACCATAAAAATCGATACCGAATCCATCAAAATAGATATTCCCAAAAATCCTGAAAAATAAGTCATCAAAGACGATAAATGATAACAACAATTCGGATCATCAAAATCGATTAAAAATCGGAAAACCCACACAAAACAGCCTAAAATAGGCAAAAAGCAAACTTCACAAATTCGGTCGACTGTTCTGTAGGGTCAGTCGACTGAAACAAGCCCAGAAACTCTCGGGTTTCAGGTTCAGTCGACTGACTCTACAGTTCAGTCGACTGATACCAAGGTTTTAAATCTCCTATATCTCGCCCGAGATCTCGCCCGAGATCTCATTTTCACACTTAAACGAGATGAGACATCAAATCTCCTCCATATCTCCCTCGACACTCATCTCGTCCGAGATATTCAAATCCCACCCGATATATGGATCAAAATCTCAATCCGAGATCTTACCCGAAGTTATACATTTTTCTTATTTTCCATAATAATTTTTATTTTCATATTGATTCAAAAGAAACTACTCAATCCAATTATAATTTACCAACTTCTTGAACATATTCTTTACTTTTTATCTTAATGAGTCATAGCGAAAGGTTTCACTTCTTTATTACATTCAAATAAAAGGATATTATTCAATCATTAGATTCATTACCAAATCAATTAAGCCAATCAAGCTACTACTCTTCTAAAAATATTTCTTTGTTCATGTAAATCAAGTATGTTACCATTTTTATTTTTAATAAGAAAGTTATAATCGTTAAATAAATTTTTGACACATCAATTTTAAACACATAAGTACATCCGAGATATTCCCGAGATGCATTATAAGATCCGAGATGTCAATCCGAGATGTACACCCGATACGTACTCATCTCGTCCGAGATCTCTCCCGATACGAGATAACTTGTGTAAAAATCTCGAGACGAAACGTGACCGAAATCCGATATTTAAAACCTTGACTGATACAGGGACAGAAAGATTTATGTCCCTAGTTCAATCGACTGAACTATATGGTCAATCGACTGACATAGAGCCAGAGAGTTTTCTAGCCCCAGATTCAGTCAACTGACTCTGCAGTTCAGTCGACTGAATTGTAGTTTCCAGTATTCTCAGCCTAGCCCCAGAAGGGGCAAAAATCCAAACGAGAGTGATCGGACGAGCATCGGAGACTAGGGATTTATGCCAAGCGACAACCCAGCCTTATAGGCTCTTCGATACACCCTAACAACGTGTTCAAACATCAAAGATAGGATTTTTAAAGATTTGACTTCAAAACATCAAAAATTGGAATATTCATCAAACCAATTCAATTCAAAGGAAAATGGACCAGGAATAGATGTTAGGAATTACTACCAAACAACTATCAAAGATATAGACATAGATGTGAGTTCAAAAACTCACCTTTTTAAACCCAAAACAACAAATGAGAAGCTCTAGAACAAGCAAAGATTGACTTCTCTTCAACAACACCTCTAGAATCTTCAATCTATTGTCAAAGGTGAAGTTTTTCCTAAGTTAGGTTATAGGAATTTCTGAAATTGAAGAGAGATTGAGATGGAGAAGATGAAGAGGATGCTTACCTAAGCTTCTTCTTGATTTTGGACTTGAATTTGTATTTCCTAAACAAACTAGGGTTTTGGAATTCTAATTTCCAATCTCTTCCCCCATTTTTACTTTAGCTTGAGTGTTAGGAAATAGAATGAGTGAATGGATAAAGAGTAGAGGAGTTAAGGTTATTTGTTAGGTTGGTGGGTTGAAACCCAAACGCAAAGCCCTAAATAAAAATATCAAAATTTTACTTAACTCCAAACATATCGATGTTTATACTCAAAAAGGTCGCAAATGCCATTTTGGACTCAATGGAAGTGGTCTTGAGTTCTAATTCGACTGTTTGCAAAAAGTGACATTTCGGACTTAAATCCGACTAATGATGCTATATTTAAATAAAACATTTAAATATACAATCGTAAAATATGCGGGTTGTTGCAACCGTCCTCGATCTTGTACATGTGTAAGCGACTTAGTCGTCCTACTACGGAGCATGCTACTTATTCCATGCCATCCCGATCGATTGATGACATGTTAATGATGATGCCTTGATCCCGTGCCATTTTCATTAGAGCTGGACGGTGGCTGCTCCTGTTACACCGCGGTAGCCTGAGTCCTTACATATTGTTGTAACTGACTATTCCTTATGTGTTCCTCAATGTTATCCTTCAATTGCCTTCAGTCATTTGTATTTTGCCCATCAGCTCATGGAATAGGTAGTGCTTTCCTGATGTTTGTTCGTGTTGGGAGGGTTCCCTCCTTCTTGGCCTTCGATACGGAAGGCGTGCTCGAGTATCCAGATATATCCACTCTAGGGTTTCATTTAATTCCATGTAAGAAGAGAATTTAGGTTCTCCCTTTTGCCTCTTCGATCCATCAAAGCTATTGTCCACGTTCCGTTTACCATTATTCTTTCCTGAGCTTTCACTGAGAAGTTCTCCACCCTGTACCATATTAACTTCCATTGCCTCTCTGTCAATTTTCGCATCTTCTTGTCGCAGAAACCTTTTTGCTTCATGGTAGAATTCTCTGAGATCCATTGGTGGTCTCGTATCAGTGATATCTTAAAATCTGAATTATCTACAACTCCTACACTACCGCCATCAAAACCAACTGCCGCATTGAACCTGGTTAAGAAATTCTTGAGTAATTCTCTCGCCCATTGCTTTACTGATGTCAATGTCATGACATTCTTGGGTCTCGTAATGTGAACCAAAACAAATTAAAAAATCTTTTCAGCAATTCTGTCCATGTGCTAATAGAACTGTTTTCCAAATGTCTAAACCATAGCTCAGCTACATTTGTTAAGTACAGGAGGAAGCATCGTTCCAAGACTACATCCGTAATGTTTAATTCGATTATTATATCACATATTTATTAGATATTTCATTTACCATGAATCTTCAAAATTGGTTTACCGTCACATAATCGATGGTTGAATAGTCAAGTGTATATAATAAAAAAAAGGAGTTTTATTTTGTGTATATGTAACACTGATGTTGTTGCTCTTAGTCTGACTAAAAATAAAAATTTCAAAATTAAATATAATAGTATATAATTGATTTTAACTATGTAAATCTTTGTATAATATGTATATATTATATAAGCTATGATATAAATTTGGAAAGAATTTTATCTTTGCACATTAACAGAGCATCGATGTTGCACAATTTTTATAAAATTTATTTTTAATTTTATATGTGTATGTGTAATTATTTACATGTTTATACTTATATATATTCATATGAATATATATATATATATTAGAAGAAACTTTTCTTTTCATGCCGAGAGTTTTTTTTCTTTGACATAAATATTTTATAAAATTATCACATGTTAATTTTCTTTTAAGTTTTGAAAGGAAAATGTAGTATTAAATGAGATTAATGACCGCATTAATTGCATATTAATTTTCTTCCTTTAATAATACATTGCCCCTTCATTTCAAATAACTTCTTCATATAACCTTAATTTTTTTTATATAAACTTAGGTTTTTCCTTTTACATAAACATTTTATAAAATTGATTATACATTAATTTTCCTTTTCGATTTTGAAAAGAAATGTGGTACTAAATGAGATTAACGACCATATTAATCACGTATTAATTTTTTTTCTTTTAATAATACATTACCCCTTCATTTCAAATAACTTATTCATATCACCTTAATTGTTTTATATAAACTTATGTATGTATGTATATGCGTATATATATGTGTGTGTGTGTATATGTATTGTATATATATATATATTATAAATTATTTAAAATTAATATTTCATTGTTTTCACGTACATACATTGCGTTGATACAATATCGATGTACATGTACATACATTTAGACGATATAATCGAATGCAAGAGGGGATAACATGTCCGTTTCGGTGTAAATCCCAATATCTATACTCGGGCATGTTAAGCCATGCACATATTATTATGTTGAATATGCACGTTAACATTTATGTATATATGATACGCATATTCAAAATATAATATAAAATAAATCAAAGTAAAACTTTATTTATGAAACAAAATATAATATAGATTTTATTTAAATAAAATTTAGAAAAGTTCTAAATAGATTAGCCTTCATGGGCCCATTATAGATCCAATGAAGAGATTTTTTTGAAATTTACCTTTTGTCTCCACTGCGGGATGGCCTAGTACAAATAGTATCGAGATTGGGTATCGATACATACATTGAGACTACAATATTCAACATCTTCAAATATTTGACAGTATATTACTCATGGATGCTAGGGGCACTACGGAGTTACGTACTAATTGGAAAACTATGAAATGACTTGCTCGATAATTTTATATTAGTTAATATAACTAAGATCAAACAGAGAATATCTAAGTGACAATAATACACAGTTCTCTCGACTTGAGAATGCAGTTAAACTTCAATGTGAACACTTCACTTTGACTGAAGTTAAATCATGCCACAACATTCACATAACGACCATAGTTGGGTCTAAGTATAAACATTAGAAGTGAAACAATATTCAATAGAGAATTCGTCTTTTTGTTTGTATGAGGTTAGTATCACAGTCAACTGTAGTCAACTCAAAGTCAAAATCTCTAGCAGAGTAGGATGGTTAATAATAATAGTTATTATTGGACCAAAGACTCTATGTTTGGATCATACGAGTTGAATGGATGATATTGGAATTTTGACCAATACCAAATTTCATGAGTCCTACTTTGATATAGTTTTTACGAAAATAATTAGTATAAATAATCGTCACTACTGGGAACCGCTAAAAATAGTAAAATTGGATTTTACCAGAACTATGTAAGGGATAAATTCATCTAAATTGTCACACTATCAGTTAAGATGACGTGTGAACGTCAATATTTGAATTGTTCGATATTAATTATTGACTTAATTTACACCGATGAGTCACAAAACTGTAATGTTGAATACTCAGAAAACCGCATGATTTAATTAAATTATAATTGTTATAAATTAATTTAATTAATTAAAATTTATGAAATATTAATTATAAAAATTTAGTTTGATTTATTTGAATCAATATTGTACATTTAAATTGGATTTAAAATGTGCCATTACTGATTGGGTTTGAAAATGCAAGTAGGCCCATAAGCCTACTTTGATGGCTAGCCATGATAAGGGGTAGGTGGGGTGTGGTATTTTGGAAATATAGGTTTGAATTGGTGGAGAAAGAAAAGGTAAAGGTTAGATATAGATCTCCTTCTTTCCCTCCTTTTCTTCTCTTATAAAAACCCAACGCCTCCTTCATTTTAAAGTTTGAACTTTTTCGAACCTCAATCCCACTTCTCTTGGCCGCAAGTACTAGCCCCATCTCTCTCTCCATTTTCAAACTAAAATCAAATCAATCGAATTAAATTAATAATGTGGTGATCTCTTCGGTTATTAGCATTTCTAAAAGGGATTAAATCCGATTTAAAGGACTTCTTTGATTCAACATTCTAGGTGTTACATCAAGGCTATGGTTCAAGTAATATCCAATATACATCAATTTATCTACATATTCATTTATGCATCGTATGTGAATAGATTAGACTATATCACAAATTCATATATTTGTTTGCTGTCGATCTATATATTTGTATTTTTTTTTTAAATGTATGCCGGTATTTTACATTTGGCCTAATAAAAAAAAATTGATATATATTTTATCTATAAACGAAATATAATAATAATTAATATTAATTAATTTAAAAGGTATCGAATTATAATTTTAATATATATGTGTGTGTGTGTGTGTGTATGTATCTTTAATAATAGTTGTAATACCTTTGGTGGCACACTTTTTTAGTATCAGCATGAACTACCAAAATTGCCCCTCTCCATATATTATCAAATTTTAATATCGCTTAAACATAGAATCTAATATTAAACTCACTTGCAAATTCAAAAGGTCCCTCCATAAATATTGTCAACTTTTAATATTACTTAAAAATAGGATCTAACAAATAAACTTTATTTTACAAATTTATTTATTATCTCTATCTTTAATAATAGTTGTAAAACCTTTGGTATAACACATTTTAGGTAGCATTGTGAACTACCAAAAACGCCCCTCTACGGATATTATTAAATTTTAATATTTCTCAAAAATAGGATTTAACATTAAACTCTTTTACAAATTCAAAACGCCCCTCCATAAATATTATCACCTCTTAATATCTTTAATAATATTTGTAATATATTTGGTGTCACACTTTTTTGGTATCAGCGTGAACTACTAAAAATGTCCCTCTACAGATATTACCAAATTTTAGTATCGCTTAAACATAGGATCTAACATTAAACTCATTTACAAATTCAAAACGCCCCTCTATAAATATTATCGACTCTTAATATCACTTAAAAATAGGATCTAACAAATAAACTTTTTTTACAAATTTATTTATTATCTAATACTAGTTGTAATACCTTTGGTATCACAATTTTTTGGTAGCATTGTGAACTTCCAAAAATGCCTATCTATAGATATTGCCAAATTTTAATATCGCTTAAAAATAGGAACTAACATTAAACTCTTTTACAAATTCAAAACGCTCCTTTATAAATATTATCAACTCTTAATATCACTTAAAAATAGGATCTAACAAATAATTTCTTTTATTAATTGATAAATAAGAAAAAATCAAACTAACAAAAAAATTAGATGTAGAAATTAAAATTCAAACCAACTACACATGATTTAAAAGCAAAAATATGACTAAATATTTATGAAAATCATTTTTACTTGATCTTTAATACTAGTTGTAATACTTTTGGTGTCACACTTTTTTGGTATAAGAGTGAACTACCAAAAATGCCTCTCTACAAATATTACCAAATTTTATTATCGCTTAAACATAGGATCTAACATTAAACTCATTTACAATTCAAAATGTCTCTTCATAAAAATTATCAACTCTTAATATTACTTAAAAATAGGATTTAACAAATAAACTTTTTCTACAAATTTATTTATTGTCTTTAACTTTAATAAAAGTTGTAATTCCTTTGGGATTACATATTTTTGGTAGCATTGTGAACTACCAAAAACGCCCATCTACAGATATTATTAAATTTTAATATCGGTTAAAAATAGGATCTAACATTAAACTCCTTTACAAATTGAAAACGCCCCTTTATAAATATTATCACCTCTTAATATCTTTAATAATAGTTATAATACATTTGGTGTCACACTTTTGGGTATCAGCGTTAACTACCAAAAATGCCCCTCTACATATATTACCAAATTTTAATATCGCTTAAACATAGGATTTAACATTAAACTCATTTACAAATTCAAACGCCCCTCCATAAATATTATCAACTCTTAAAATCATTTAAAAATAGGATCTAATAAATAAAAAAATTTATAAATTTATTCTTTAATAATAGTTATAATACCTTTGTTATCGCACTTTTTTGGTAGCATTGCGAACTACCAAAAATGCCCCTCTACAGATATTATCAAATTTTAATATCACGTAAAAATATGATCTAACATTAAACTCTTTTACAAATTCAAAACGCTCTTGTATAAATATTATCAACTCTTAATATCACTTAAAAATAGGATCTAACAAATAAATTTTTTACAAATTTTTTTATTAATTAATAATGTAAGAAAAATTCAAACTGACAAAAATAATTAGAAGTAGAAAATAAAATTCAAACCAACTATACATGATTTTAACGCAAAAATATGACTAAATATTTGTAAAAATCATTTTTACTTGAATATGTTAAACATATGCAATTTGTAGTTCACGCGCGAAGCGCGTGCCATAACGCTCGTGTGTGTGTGTGTATTACAAAATAAATTTATGCGGAAATGATATATTAATAAAATTAATTTTTTTTACTTCAGTATGAAAGTATTAGAATTAAAGAAAAATATTTTAAATTCTCAAGGATTAAATTAAAAAAATTGATTTTGTTAATAACTTTTTGGCCAAAAAAAATATTTATATATATTATGAATAATAATAATCTAATTCTATTCTTAATTCGAATGTTTAAATTGATTAAGGTGTACTGGTTGAAGACTTAGTGTTGCTGGTCCTGGTTGAAGACTGGTTCAGGTTAGAGTTCAAGTGCATCAAGCCCGAAGCCCAAATCTCCAGTCCAGTTTATACTTGCCTAAAATGTGTACATGCTTATATATATCTGTGTATCTTCATCTATGAAACAAGAACAGAAATCAATGGCTTCTGAAATTCATAAATTCATATTTTGATTCTTAATTTTTCTTAATATTTGAATCCTATATTCTCTGAATATTATTACATGGTATCAAAGTATCACGCATCGATCTAGGGTTTCCATTCAAATTAAGATTCAGATCTATCTCTCCTGCTAGAAATAATGGCTGAAAGTAAAAGTTCGTCAATGATTGATGTGATGCCGATGATGCCTAAAATAACGGATCGGAAATTAACAGGCACAAATTATCTGGAGTGGAGTAAAACAATTCGATTGTATCTCAGGAGCATGGATAAGGATGATCACTTAATCAAAGATCCACCAACATCAATAGAGCAAGAGGATCAGATCTGGTTAAGAGAAGATGCTCGACTATTCTTGCAAATACGAAATTCAATTGATAATGAAGTTATCAATCTAATCAACCACTGCGAATTCGTGAAAGAATTGATGGAATATCTCGAATTTTTAAAGGGCAATCTAACCAGAATGTTTGATGTGTGCAAGTCTTTTTACTGAGCAGAAAAACAAGATCAATCTCTCACTACTTATTTTATGAATTTTAAAAGAACATATGAAGAGTTTAATGTTTTGTGGCCTATGAGTATAGATATGAAAGTTCAACAAGATCAGAGAGAGCAAATGTGTAACAACCCTAGACTTTGCATATATTTTAATTTTGACTTTATTTTTATTTTTAAATTATTTTAAACTTTTTATATTTCAAACATTTCATTTTAAAAATATAAATGTTGATTACTAAGTGAATTTTTGTTTCAAACTAGTATAAATTGGATATTTCACTGAAAAGTGAATTTCTGTTCAAACTGGTCAAACTTTGACTTTTGAACTTTAAATTTAAATATTTCAAATTCTTAAATTTTATCTTTTATTATGAAAATAGATTTAATTCCATGAATACTGCTTTTCGTTTCGTTGAAAACGGACTTATATTGTAGAAGTTATGTAATTTTCAATTTTGTGTATAAACTGTTTATTTTGCAATATTATTTATTTTAAATCATATAAATTATATAAATAATATTTTATTTGGTCATGTAATTTTATAAGTTATATTTATATGGGTAAAATAACATGTTATGAACATATTTTGGTTTTAAAACATTTTAAAGTGTAATTGACATTTTCCAGTATCAGTTGTATATTTGTTTAGAATTTATAATTTCCAGCTTCAATTAACTAAACTAATTCTTTATTTATCTTTATATTTTTCTTAAGAACTTATTTATTCTCTTCCCACTTTATTTTGTTTCTCATTTTATTTTATTTATTGGACTTTTATTTGTTTTAAAGTGAAATAAAATTTTTGTAAAACTAGTGATGTTTATTTGTAATTTTCATGTCCTATTTCCAATTTTTAAACATTTTCTTTATTCTTTTTCTATTTTCTCTAAATTTAATTATTTATTTCACTTTAGAAATGATAAATGAATTATTTTATTTCAAAATTTTGCTTTAGAATATTTTTAAAATGAAGTAGATAATTTTCCAAAGACAATGGTGATTTATTTGAAATTTCTGGACCCTATTTTCAATTTTTAAGCAATTTCTTATATTCTCTTCCATTTTCTTTAAATTTGATTATTTATTTTTATTCTATTTTTACTTTGTTTCAGTTTTTAAATTCATTTACTGAAATTTTATTTTGTTTTATTTGAATTAGAGAAAAGGAAATTTGAAGAGACTTAAGCCTTAAAAAAACTTGACTTTTCACTTTCTAGACTTTTCATTTCTTTAGCCGTTCATTACTTTATTGTTGGCCATGAGTTTTTATTTCTTTTTCACGTGAAAACATCTTGCTTCATCACAAATTTTCGGCCATTTTAGATCTGAAAAGAATTGAGAAAAAAATTGCAAGTTAATGTCTTCTTCTTTCTACTTTTCCCTCTTATTTTTCATTGTTTTCCTAGATCTCTCTTCAACTTTGCTTGGCCACAACCACCACCATCTTCTCCCGCAACCACCATCATCTCCTCCTCTTCATCATCCCCTGCCAAACACCTACCCTTCAGACCAGATCTGGCCTTGACCATTAGATGAAGCCACCACCTCAAATTTGCACAAGAACTCCACAAAACAATGCATAGCCTACCAAAACTCCACCGCCACCTTCATAGTTGACTTCGGCCACCCCTATAGCCTCCACCACCAGCAAGTGCCATCACCAATAGCCTTGTTTCAGATCTGACCTGACCTGTAGTGAGCCATAGACGAGCCCATAGACCCCTTTGGTCGAGCCTAGATGCATCCAAACTCCATTGTTAGCCTTGCCTTTTAACCTCCTTCCAATTGTAACTCCAAGACCCTTCCTCTTCTCAAGCCTAACCATATATTTCAGTCCAAACCTGATCTATTTCCATATGAAAACATCATGGCCTAACCATAAGCATGTATGGTTGAGCACAAGTTGAGGCAAGATCAAGCAAACATTGATTTAAAGCTAGGTGATGTTATTTGTCTAGCCTAGTTTCCATTTGTTTCAATTTTATCTTTGGTATTGCAAATATATTTATAATGTACTTTGCTTTATTTTTGTATACAAGGTTTATATCTTGGATCTCTCCACTCAAATCAAATCGTGCTATTGTGCTTTCTGGAATTTATCTGTGTATTTTGTTTTGCAAACTCCAGCGTAAAAAGGTGAGTTATTCTCACCAGACAATATGTACCTATATAACTGATAAACCGACACCATTTGAATCTGTAATGTATATCATCATGTTATATATGTTTATATTATTATCATATGATGTTCACACCTGTTATTACACTTATTATATCATATGTTACTATTATTTAATGTTATTCTCTTATTTATATCTGTTATCACCATTGCAAGTTCCCTGTAGATTAGAATCACTATGGGTTGAAATGATACATACTCGAACGGACTTTAGAATAGGGAAAAATCGTTATGGGCTGAAATGATAGGCCTGAATGATTTTTATTCAAATTATTTTAACTTGGGATTGCGGGTTTGAAATGATAGAACCCGAATTTTTCTTTTTTAACTGCGGATTGAAATGATACATATCCGTATCACTTGACCTAGGTTAGAAAATTATATACAGGCCCGTGGTTATTTTATAAAGTGTTTTGAATATTTTTAAGTATTTTAAAAATATAAATTTATGAAATTTGATTTAAACAAATTTTGAAATATTTTGAATTAAAGAAATTATGATTTTTCTATATGTTAAAAATGTAATTAATGAATGGTTTAACTGGATTATTGAAATATAACTTAAGTTGGAAATTTGGAATTTTGGTTAAAAATGATATTTAAGTTATATAAATAAAATGGATATTAAATTTTATTTGGAAATGGTAAATATGATAATTTGATTAAATTTGAATTTAAGTGATTATTAAGTATTATTGATTTTTCTATGAATTTAAGTGGTTAAATAAATGAATGTTTAAAAGTGATCTTTTAAAATATAACTTGACTAGGAAATGTGAAATTTGGTTTTAATTAAAGGTTTAAGTTAATTAAATAAAATTGGAAATTTTGTTAAATTGTGAAATGGTAATTTAAATTTGAAGTGTTAAGTCTATTTGTTGAAATGTGAAGAATTGGAACTTTTACACTTAAACTTATTAAGTAAATTGTTGAAAATTGGGTTTAATTATAAGAAATTTATTGTGAAAGAAACGTGTAAAGTTCTAATTAATGAAAGAAATATGTAAAGTTTAATTTATGAAAGAAACTTGTAAAGTTCTAATTAATGAAAGAAATATGTAAAGTTTTACCTACTGAAAGAAACATGTAAAGTCTTAATTAATGAAAGAAACATGTAAGTCTTAATTTGTGTAATATTGATTTAAAATAATAAATGCCCCTTTTGTAATAAAACGTAAATTAAAATGTACATTCGATAATGTAAGTTTAATTAGTGTAATATTGATTAAATGATAAATGCTCTTTACTGTAATAGGAATGTAAGTTAAAAAGTACATTTAATATGTAAGTTTTAATTAATGTAAATGACATATTTTAATGACTAAAATAATAAAGTTTCTTTATTGTAATGATAATGTAAGTTAATAAGGTACTCTTAACTTAACATAAGAATTTCAGCATTAAATTGGATATTACAGTAACAAGTTTATTTAACTATAAGGCTATGATAAAATGACCATGTTAAAAATTTGTAAGTATATAAATACTTTGATTATATAAAATGTTAAATTGGGAAGTATTACATTCCAAAAATGCTATGATTCCTTAAGGTTACATTACCAAAATGCTATGATAATTTAAAGGAAGATTTCAAGTTTAATAAATTAAAGGAAATATTCAGTGATTTTGAAATTTGGGTTTTATTGAAATGATATATTATTGAATTGGTTTTGAAATGGAAATGATATATTTTTGAATTGGTTTTGAATAGATATGTTTTGGGTTTGAAAGTATGTATTAGTTTGAAATAAATGATATGATTTTGAAATGGTTTAAAGGATGTATTTTGATTTGAAACATAAACTATTTTTAAAAGTTATAACCACGGGTTATAATAACGATTGGTTGGCAAAGAGACCGGGATCGGATATGGACATACTCTTTGTCGATACCGAAAACCACTTTGACAACCGTGTACGCGGTGGAGATTCCAGAATGAAGTAGGATGGTGGCGACGTTCTTAAGGTATGTTACGTGGACCCAACTCCCGTGAGTTGGCATAAGGTGGCTAAAACAGGAGCGATCTCGGACCAGTGAGGTAGCACCTCTTCTCGAACACATTTCTTCGATATTATACTCTTACTTGTGATTGATTAGATGGCCATCCTCCGATTTGGGAGTGTTGTTCGAGGTGGAACGGTAGTGGCTGCTATGCGTATCCATCAGTCCGTGTGCGTAATTGGTATATCTACCCTGGCATTGCCTAGTTGTGCCGTGTCACCTACCATATCGAGCTTTACTACGATTATGATTTTAAGATCCGACCGCGTTAAGGTTCTCCATCCCCTTAACGCTATTTTCTATATGATTATACTTTACTTATTAGACATTATTATAATAGCGAATATTACTACATAGTAGATATTTTAACGGATCCTTAGAGGATGGGCGGTCCCAAGCATCTTCTAAGTTACTTGTACCTTTATTACAGTTCACTTGAGTTGGTTTACATTATATAAGTATATATTGTCCTGACTCGAGTGTTTTGTGTTTTGCTTTACGCTCGGGTCAGCCTGAGTATTCACAGATTTGGATTTCCACCTTCTGGAGATTTGAATCGCTGGAGATTATTTGCTAGTCTTGTTCTATCAACTTCGGTTCTGTTGTTCTATTCATCCTGTACTTGGTTAGTGTATTGAGACTTCTGATGTACTTTATTTCTTATGTTGTATCTTATGTAACTCTGATATATTTTCATAGTAGCTTCATGAACTACTATTTCTTTTACTTCCGCTGCATTATTTTACTCTGTGTCTGTGATATGTGATTATATTTATTTACTGTATACTTTGAGATTTGCCAAATTTTATTTACAACGCGGTATTTTGAGCAATTCAACTCCGGCATGAGTGTCTACCTATACACTTATAATGGATGCGAATGGTTGAAAATATCGGGTCGTTACAGTTGGTATCAGAGCTTTGGCTTTGAGGCAAAACTTAGAATGTATGGTAAATTTATTTACAGAATCACTTTCGTTCGAGTTTGAATCTCTTCCTTTTGATTCGATTTCCTTTGAATTTTGGAACGTTTCCTGCGGTTCCAAAATGTATTCGTGTCCCTCACTATTCATCATCTTTTGATTCTAGAGTATCCCATGACTCCACTTCGAATGATCTTTATAGTGAATTGGCGGTCTCGCCAATATTCTAATTTTCTTGTAAAAGGGTGAAAATCCTTTACAATCAGCATCGATTCACCAGAGATTTTTATTTATCCTTGGTTTAGATGCTAATATCTTTTATTATTCCAAACTCTATCTCTTGAGATCGAACGTAGATTTATCCCAAAAAAATCCACATCGATCTTATTCTTTAAGTCACGGTTGACCCGGTTAAGGTTGTCCGCGATTTATCTAAGCTTACCCATCTCTCTACTCTGTTTAACCATCTTGTCTTTTGTTTCTAAACTATATCCAAATATTTTGAATTGTACTTGTAAATCTATGTTTTGTTTTATATATGGTGTTGTTTGAGTTGTTGATGTTGGTTTGGGTTTCCGATCGATTCGTCTGATCAACGCTATCGATAGGATTTCTAAAACACTTTGACAGAACAAACTGACACAATATTATAAAAAAAATTTGGTTAATGAAATAAATTTTGATATATAATTTATGGAATTTAATAAATTGATTTAAATTGATAATTTGAAGTGATAATACTTGATTTATCATTTATTGTTCTACAAATGAATTTATAAATAGTTGTTTATAAATTTATTTGGGAACTGAAATGAATTTAAAACAAGAAATTTAAGAATTTAATTTCCGATGGATTCAAACCTTATGTTAAAAGTTTTAAAAGGATATATTATTTAAAGTATTTCCAAGTAGAAATTTGTTTCTAAAGGAGTTTTAAGTTTAAAAATTTAGTGCTCTTCTCTTTGTCGCTGGAAAATAATTTCGGTGATGACTGCAGCATCATCGACGTTCATTTTAGAGTTTCGAAGTGAAGAGACCGCTCTGTAGGCTTGCTACGGTGTTGCTTTGAGAATTTAATTGGTTTGAATTTCTAAAATATGATTTGATTTATATTATATATAGGTATATGATTTAAAATTGATTTGACATATTATGTACATATATTTATTTATCTCTAACCGGTTTGAAGGAAATCGGAAATTTAATTCTTACATTTTTTTCTTAAAGAATAATTTCAATTATAAAAAGAAAAAAATCAAAAATTTGGATAATGATTCAAACTTGAGATAATTGAATTGGAAAGTTTTATTTGTATAATACAATTGCATTCAAATATAACTTACCTTAAATTTTTTTAGAAGTTAACAATGTAATTGGATAATATACAATATAAAAAGGATTTTATAAATAAATTTTGAGTGGTTATAATAAATTTTATACACTTAAATTTTAGTTATAAAAGATTAACAGAGGAAAATAGTGAAAAGGGAATTTAAAGAGATTTTATTTAAATAACTTAATAATCAAATTTGATTTTACATGGAACCTTAAGTCTAACCTAGGAATTTTAATAAAGGTTATTTCCTGAAATGAATATGTTGTATAATAAGTATCTTTGAATAGATAAAATAAAATACATTTGAATTGGACATTTTGTAATAAAGTTTATTTAACTTGAAATCATAGTTTAATTGATGTCTAAATGAATAAATGTGTAAAGAAATTTGATTGTTATATTTGCTATGATAAATATTTTATTTATGAAATAGATATGTTTTGAAAAATGAATAATTATGATTTAAATAGTTAAAATGTATTTTAACATCACTAAAACTTGATAATTGAGAATTTGGTTTTCAAATGGAATTTTAAGTGTAACTTATTAAAGGAATATCTATTTGTGAAATGGGTATTTTAAATAAAGTGTTAGGTTATGTGTTAAATTAAGAGCTAACTAAAATAGTGAACTTTTAACTTAATAAATGAAGTATAGTTTAATTTGGATATTCCATTCATAAAAGTTTGTTTTAATCAGTCATAAGTTAAATGATATCCAAATGAATATTTCTGGAATAAAACTGATTTGAAATACTAATATATCTACTGTAGCATTTTATAAGTGCTACTATTTTGAAAAGACAATGTTTTGGAAATTTTTATAATTGAATGAACTTAGAAATGTTACAACTTTAAAATGAATATTATTTGACCTTGAATTAAAATGGTTTAAATGAAGATTATTTTTTAAAAGGAGTTATGATTTTCTAAGTATTATGTTTTTTTAGAATAACATTTCCAAGTGTTATGATTTTAGTAGTGTGATTTCCAAATGATAAACATCCCTAAATTGTTATGATTTCAAAGCATTATGGTTTCAAATTATTATCTTATTTTGTTTTTCAAACCATCTTTTGGTTGTCCTTATTTTCCCTCATCTTGCTACAGGCTGGTATAAGCATCTTTCTATAATCTTTCTGTTTAGAAATCTTTCTGTAATCTTTGATAATCTTTGTTACTCATCCGGATCTGAAAACTGTTTTCCATTCATAGACCATCGGTCAAGTGAAAGGGAGATTCTGACTCTAGAGGATTTTTTTCGTGCTTATATTCTTGATTTGATCACCTCCATCTTGTTAAACTTACCTATAACAATAGTTATCAGGTGTAATTCCAATTTTCTTATCATCTTGTCTTAATTCTATTCATTCTATTTTTTTCGTGCTTTCCCCTACCTCGTTCCTTTTCGGGGACGAAAAGTTTTGAGTGGGGGAGAGTGTAACAACCCTAGACTTTGCATATATTTTAATTTTGACTTTATTTTTATTTTTAAATTATTTTAAACTTTTTATATTTCAAACATTTCATTTTAAAAATATAAATGTTGATTATTAAGTGAATTTTTGTTTCAAACTAGTATAAATTGGATATTTTACTGAAAAGTGAATTTCTGTTCAAACTGGTCAAACTTTGACTTTTGAACTTTAAATTTAAATATTTCAAATTCTTAAATTTTATCTTTTATTATGAAAATAGATTTAATTCCATGAATACTGCTTTTCGTTTCGTTGAAAACGGACTTATATTGTAGAAGTTATGTAATTTTCAATTTTGTGTATAAACTGTTTATTTTGCAATATTATTTATTTTAAATCATATAAATTATATAAATAATATTTTATTTGGTCATGTAATGTTATAAGTTATATTTATATGGGTAAAATAACATGTTATGAACATATTTTGGTTTTAAAACATTTTAAAGTGTAATTGACATTTTCCAGTATCAGTTGTATATTTGTTTACAATTTATAATTTCCAACTTCAATTAACTAAACTAATTCTTTATTTATCTTTATATTTTTCTTAAGAACTTATTTATTCTCTTCCCACTTTATTTTGTTTCTCATTTTATTTTATTTATTGGACTTTTATTTGTTTTAAAGTGAAATAAAATTTTTGTAAAACTAGTGATGTTTATTTGTAATTTTCATGTCCTATTTCCAATTTTTAAACATTTTCTTTATTCTTTTTCTATTTTCTCTAAATTTAATTATCTATTTCACTTTAGAAATGATAAATGAATTATTTTATTTCAAAATTTTGCTTTAGAATATTTTTAAAATGAAGTAGATAATTTTCCAAAGACAATGGTGATTTATTTGAAATTTCTGGACCCTATTTTCAATTTTTAAGCAATTTCTTATATTCTTTTCCATTTTCTTTAAATTTGATTATTTATTTTTATTCTATTTTTACTTTGTTTCAGTTTTTAAATTCGTTTACTGAAATTTTATTTTGTTTTATTTGAATTAGAGAAAAGGAAATTTGAAGAGACTTAAGCCTTAAAAAAACTTGACTTTTCACTTTCTAGACTTTTCATTTCTTTAGCCGTTCATTACTTTATTGTTGGCCATGAGTTTTTATTTCTTTTTCACGTGAAAACATCTTGCTTCATCACAAATTTTCGGCCATTTTAGATCTGAAAAGAATTGAGAAAAAAATTGCAAGTTAATGTCTTCTTCTTTCTACTTTTCCCTCTTATTTTTCATTGTTTTCCTAGATCTCTCTTCAACTTTGCTTGGCCACAACCACCACCATCTTCTCCCGCAACCACCATCATCTCCTCCTCTTCATCATCCCCTGCCAAACACCTACCCTTCAGACCAGATCTGGCCTTGACCATTAGATGAAGCCACCACCTCAAATTTGCACAAGAACTCCACAAAACAATGCATAGCCTACCAAAACTCCACCGCCACCTTCATAGTTGACTTCGGCCACCCCTATAGCCTCCACCACCAGCAAGTGCCATCACCAATAGCCTTGTTTCAGATCTGACCTGACCTGTAGTGAGCCATAGACGAGCCCATAGACCCCCTTGGTCGAGCCTAGATGCATCCAAACTCCATTGTTAGCCTTGCCTTTTAACCTCCTTCCAATTGTAACTCCAAGACCCTTCCTCTTCTCAAGCCTAACCATATATTTCAGTCCAAACCTGATCTATTTCCACATGAAAACATCATGGCCTAACCATAAGCATGTATGGTTGAGCACAAGTTGAGGCAAGATCAAGCAAACATTGATTTAAAGCTAGGTGATGTTATTTGTCTAGCCTAGTTTCCATTTGTTTCAATTTTATCTTTGGTATTGCAAATATATTTATAATGTACTTTGCTTTATTTTTGTATACAAGGTTTATATCTTGGATCTCTCCACTCAAATCAAATCGTGCTATTGTGCTTTCTGGAATTTATCTGTGTATTTTGTTTTGCAAACTCCAGCGTAAAAAGGTGAGTTATTCTCACCAGACAATATGTACCTATATAACTGATAAACCGACACCATTTGAATCTGTAATGTATATCATCATGTTATATATGTTTATATTATTATCATATGATGTTCACACCTGTTATTACACTTATTATATCATATGTTACTATTATTTAATGTTATTCTCTTATTTATATCTGTTATCACCATTGCAAGTTCCCTGTAGATTAGAATCACTATGGGTTGAAATGATACATACCCGAACGGACTTTAGAATAGGGAAAAATCGTTATGGGCTGAAATGATAGGCCTGAATGATTTTTATTTAAATTATTTTAACTTGGGATTGCGGGTTTGAAATGATAGAACCCGGATTTTTCTTTTTTAACTTCGGATTGAAATGATACATATCCGTATCACTTGACCTAGGTTAGAAAATTATATACAGGCCCGTGGTTATTTTATAAAGTGTTTTGAATATTTTTAAGTATTTTAAAAATATAAATTTATGAAATTTGATTTAAACAGATTTTGAAATATTTTGAATTAAAGAAATTATGATTTTTCTATATGTTAAAAATGTAATTAATGAATGGTTTAACTGGATTTTTGAAATATAACTTAAGTTGAAAATTTGGAATTTTGGTTAAAAATGATATTTAAGTTA
The DNA here is from genome assembly GCA_030737815.1 of Allium fistulosum. Lineage (NCBI taxonomy): Eukaryota > Viridiplantae > Streptophyta > Magnoliopsida > Asparagales > Amaryllidaceae > Allium > Allium fistulosum. Next base: position 95,370,076 of record CM060906.1, on the reverse strand, counting down.
TATAAATAAAATGGATATTAAATTTTATTTGGAAATGGTAAATATGATAATTTGATTAAATTTGAATTTAAGTGATTATTAAGTATTATTGATTTTTCTATGAATTTAAGTGGTTAAATAAATGAATGTTTAAAAGTGATCTTTTAAAATATAACTTGACTAGGAAATGTGAAATTTGGTTTTAATTAAAGGTTTAAGTTAATTAAATAAAATTGGAAATTTTGTTAAATTGTGAAATGGTAATTTAAATTTGAAGTGTTAAGTCTATTTGTTGAAATGTGAAGAATTGGAACTTTTACACTTAAACTTATTAAGTAAATTGTTGAAAATTGGGTTTAATTATAAGAAATTTATTGTGAAAGAAACGTGTAAAGTTCTAATTAATGAAAGAAATATGTAAAGTTTAATTTATGAAAGAAACTTGTAAAGTTCTAATTAATGAAAGAAATATGTAAAGTTTTACCTACTGAAAGAAACATGTAAAGTCTTAATTAATGAAAGAAACATGTAAGTCTTAATTTGTGTAATATTGATTTAAAATAATAAATGCCCTTTTGTAATAAAACGTAAATTAAAATGTACATTCGATAATGTAAGTTTAATTAGTGTAATATTGATTAAATGATAAATGCTCTTTACTATAATAGGAATGTAAGTTAAAAAGTACATTTAATATGTAAGTTTTAATTAATGTAAATGACATATTTTAATGACTAAAATAATAAAGTTTCTTTATTGTAATGATAATGTAAGTTAATAAGGTACTCTTAACTTAACATAAGAATTTCAGCATTAAATTGGATATTACAGTAACAAGTTTATTTAACTATAAGGCTATGATAAAATGACCATGTTAAAAATTTGTAAGTATATAAATACTTTGATTATATAAAATGTTAAATTGGGAAGTATTACATTCCAAAAATGCTATGATTCCTTAAGGTTACATTACCAAAATGCTATGATAATTTAAAGGAAGATTTCAAGTTTAATAAATTAAAGGAAATATTCAGTGATTTTGAAATTTGGGTTTTATTGAAATGATATATTATTGAATTGGTTTTGAAATGGAAATGATATATTTTTGAATTGGTTTTGAATAGATATGTTTTGGGTTTGAAAGTATGTATTAGTTTGAAATAAATGATATGATTTTGAAATGGTTTAAAGGATGTATTTTGATTTGAAACATAAACTATTTTTAAAAGTTATAACCACGGGTTATAATAACGATTGGTTGGCAAAGAGACCGGGATCGGATATGGACATACTCTTTGTCGATACCGAAAACCACTTTGACAACCGTGTACGCGGTGGAGATTCCAGAATGAAGTAGGATGGTGGCGACGTTCTTAAGGTATGTTACGTGGACCCAACTCCCGTGAGTTGGCATAAGGTGGCTAAAACAGGAGCGATCTCGGACCAGTGAGGTAGCACCTCTTCTCGGACACATTTCTTCGATATTATACTCTTACTTGTGATTGATTAGATGGCCATCCTCCGATTTGGGAGTGTTGTTCGAGGTGGAACGGTAGTGGCTGCTATGCGTATCCATCAGTCCGTGTGCGTAATTGGTATATCTACCCTGGCATTGCCTAGTTGTGCCGTGTCACCTACCATATCGAGCTTTACTACGATTATGATTTTAAGATCCGACCGCGTTAAGGTTCTCCGTCCCCTTAACGCTATTTTCTATATGATTATACTTTACTTATTAGACATTATTATAATAGCGAATATTACTACATAGTAGATATTTTAACGGATCCTTAGAGGATGGGCGGTCCCAAGCATCTTCTAAGTTACTTGTACCTTTATTACAGTTCACTTGAGTTGGTTTACATTATATAAGTATATATTGTCCTGACTCGAGTGTTTTGTGTTTTGCTTTATGCTCGGGTCAGCCTGAGTATTCACAGATTTGGATTTCCACCTTCTGGAGATTTGAATCGCTGGAGATTATTTGCTAGTCTTGTTCTATCAACTTCGGTTCCGTTGTTCTATTCATCCTGTACTTGGTTAGTGTATTGAGACTTCTGATGTACTTTATTTCTTATGTTGTATCTTATGTAACTCTGATATATTTTCATAGTAGCTTCATGAACTACTATTTCTTTTACTTCCGCTGCATTATTTTACTCTGTGTCTGTGATCTGTGATTATATTTATTTACTGTATACTTTGAGATTTGCCAAATTTTATTTACAACGCGGTATTTTGAGCAATTCAACTCCGGCATGAGTGTCTACCTATACACTTATAATGGATGTGAATGGTTGAAAATATCGGGTCGTTACAAAATGGCAATTATGAGTTTTCTGGCTGGCTTACCATCAGAGTTTGATTCAACTAAGGCTCAAATTCTGTCTGGATCATCAATAACTTCACTGCAAGAAGTATTTAGTCGTGTTCTTAGAACTGAAAGTTCAACTGCTTCATCTCATGCTAACAGCAGTGCCTTGATTAGTACTAATACTAATCATACTTCATATACTAATTCATGGAGACCACCAACTGATTTTAGACCACCATGGAACCAGTCACAACAACCTAACTCTTGGAGACCATCATCATCCCCATCCTTAAGACCACAAAGGACTGCATGGAGACCAAGTAATAAAATGTGTTCATATTGTAAGAAGCCTGGGCACTTGATTTCTGAATGTAGAAAACTTCAATATAATAACCAAAACAAAAATCAAGGAGCTGTTAATACTTCTAATAAGACTGTGTTGATGACCACAAAAGAATTTGACAAATACAAAAAGTATCAAGAATCCTTACAGAACTCAGCTAGTAATCCATCATCATCTGTATCTACTATGGCTAGTATGGAAAAGCAAGAATCAAAATGGATCATTGACTCAGGGGCTACTGATCACATGTCAGGTAACCCTAAATTGTTTACAGATCTTAAAATACATGAACATAGTCGAGCTGTCACTTTAGCAGATAGGACTCAATCCAACATTCAAGGATCTGGTAACATAAATACTTCACCACCATTAAAGTCTGTACTATTTATACCCTCCTTATCATATAATCTTTTATCTGTCAGTCAATTTACCAAACACTTGAGTTGCAGTGTATCTTTCTCTCCTGAAGCTTGTATTTTCCAAGATCTTACAATGAAGGAGATTATTGGTAAAGGCTATGAATCTGGGGGTCTTTATATTCTGGATACTTTACCAATGGCTTGTTCTAGTATAGATTCAGCAATCAAAGTTCACCAACAACTTGGTCATCCCTCTCTTACTCTTTTTAAACAACTTTGTCCACAATATAACCATATTACTACTCTTGACTGTGAATCATGTCAATATGCTAAACTTCATCGTAGTAGTTTAAAGCCAAGAATAAATAAACATGCAAGTGCACCATTTGAACTTGTACATTCTGATGTATGGAGACCATCATCTGTTGTTTCTAAATTTGGCTATAAATACTTTGTAACATTTGTAGATGATTACTCTCGAGTTACTTGGCTATTCTTAATGATAAACATATCTGAGTTGTTTTCTATTTTTTGTGACTTTCATGCTGAAATTCAAAATTATTTCAAAACATCTATCCAAACCCTAAGGAGTGATAATGCTAAGGAATATACCTCTCATACATTCAGCTCTTACTTAAGCCAACATGGCATCTTGCATGAAACTTCATGTGTGGACACTGCTCCCCAAAATGGAGTTGCTGAGAGGAAGAATAGTCATCTCCTGGAGACCACACGAGCATTGCTATTTCAAATGAATGTCCCAAAAGTGTTTTGGGCAGATGCTGTATTAACTGCATGCTTTCTTATTAATCGAATGCCATCTACAATCCTTAATTTCAATATCCCATACAAAGTCTTATGCCCTAACAAACAACTATACCCTATTAAACCTAGAATTTTTGGGTGTACATGTTTTGTTAGAGATGTAAATCCTCAATTGAGCAAGCTAGATCCCAAATCCTTGAAATGTATATTTATTGGTTATTCAAGATTGCAGAAAGGATATAAGTGTTTTTCTCCTAGCTTAAATAAATATCTGGTATATATAGATGTGAATTTCATGGAAGATAAGCCATTCTATCAGAAATCTCATGTACCAATTCGTGAGGAGAATGATGGGTTTTTATCTCATGTACCAATTTAGGAGGAGAATGATGAATTTTTAATTTATTCTACTGTATCACCTCAAGAATTAGAAACACCTAGTATCACTGAAACAAGGCCCACTCTTGATCCTAGTCTTGATCTTCCTATTGCTCTCCACAAAGAAAGGAGATAGTGCACCTATCCTATTTCTACATATGTGTCATATGAAAATGTATCTGGCTCTACATATTCCTTTATGTCTGCACTAGACTCAATTAATATCCCTAGAACAGTTACTGAAGCTTTATCCAAATCAGAATGGAGAAAGGCAATGATTGAAGAAATGAATGCTCTAGAAACAAACAATACTTGGGATCTAGTTAAGGTACCAAATAATAAGAAAGCCATTGGATGCAGATGGGTATATTCTGTTAAAATGAATCCAAATGGAACTGTGGCAAGATTTAAAGCTAGACTTGTAGCCAAGGGTTATGCACAAGTATATGGTATGGACTATTCAAAAACCTTTTCTCCAGTTGCCAAGATGACATCCATCAGATTATGTATTGCTTTAGTAGCTAGATTTAATTGGAAACTTCATCAGTTAGACATAAAGAATGCATTTCTCCATGGTGATCTCAATGAAGAGATATATATGGTTCAACCTCCTGGTTTCATTGCACAAGGGGAAAGTGGATTAGTATGCAAGCTCAGAAAAACTCTATATGGCCTGAAGCAAAGTCCAGGGGCCTAGTTCGGGAAGTTTAGCCAAACACTTGAGAAATTTGGGATAGTAAAATGTAAAAGTGATCAATCAGCCTTTTACAAATCATATGAACAAGGTATTATTCTGTTAGTAGTATACGTAGATGATATAATAATAACCGGTAATGATGACAAAGGTATTGCTTCTCTAAAAACTTTTATTCATGATCATTTTCAAACAAAAGATCTAGGAGAATTGAAATATTTCTTGGGTGTGGAAGTTATACGAAGCAATAAAGGAATTTTCCTATGTCAAAGAAAATATATATTGGATTTATTAAAAGAAACTGGTAGGCTTGGTGTTAAGCCTCAGAGTACACCCAAATAGCAATCTGACATCAGAAGGAGAATTATTATGTGATCCTGAGAAGTATAGAAGGCTGGTTGGTAAACTTAATTACTTAACTATAACAAGGCCTGATGTTTCATTTGCTGTCAGTATAGCGAGTTAATATATGGCTTCACCCACTAAGCAACATTGGTCTACACTTGAACATATTCTAGGTTACTTGAAAGGTACTTCTGGACAAGGCATTATGTATGCAAATCATGGGCATATGAGAGTGGAAAGCTTTGCTGATGCAGATTGGGCTGGATCCAAAGATGATAGAAGGTCAACTACTGGTTTTTGTATATATATTGGAGGAAATTTAGTATCTTGGAAAAGCAAGAAGCAACATATAGTATCACGGTCAAGCGCAGAGTCTGAATACCGAGTAATGTCCAAGGCAGTTTGTGAAGTAATGTGGATTAAGCATCTTTTGAAAGAGTGTAAATTGGAATTTGAGCAACCAGCAAAACTCTGGTGTGATAATAAGGCAGCTATTTACATTGCGTCAAATCCTGTATTTCATGAGAGAATGAGCATATAGAAGTTGATTGTCACTTTATTCGTGATAAAATAAAAGATGGTTAAATCACTACTCATTATATTCAGACTGAAGATCAACCAGCTGACAAGCTTACTAAAGCATTGAATGGGAATAGAATTAGATATTTAGGAAGCAAGTTGGTTTACTAGATATATATACCCAACTTGAGGAGGAGTATTATGAATAATAATCTAATTCTATTCCTAAATTCGAATGTTTAAATTGATTAAGGTGTACTGGTTGAAGACTTAGTGTTGCTGGTCCTGGTTGAAGACTGGTTCAGGTTAGAGTTCAAGTGCATCAAGCCCGAAGCCCAAATCTCCAGTCCAGTTTATACTTGCCTAAAATGTGTACATGCTTATATATATATCTGTCTATCTTCATCTATGAAACAAGAACGGAAATCAATGGCTTCTAAAATTCATAAATTCATATTTTGATTCTTAATTTTTCTTAATATTTGAATCCGATTTAAAGGACTTCTTCGATTCAACATTCTAGGTGTTACATCAAGGCTATGGTTTAAGTAATATCCAATATACATCAATTTATCTACATATTCATTTATGCATCGTATGTGAATAGATTAGACTATATCACAAATTCATATATTTGTTTGTTGTCGATCTATATATTTGTATTTTTTTTAAATGTATGCCGGTATTTTACTTTTGGCCTAATAAAAAATTTTTGATATATATTTTATCTATAATCGAAATATAATAATAATATTAGTTAATTTAAAAGGTATCGAATTATAATTTTATTATATATATATATATATATATATATATCTTTAATAATAGTTGTAATACCTTTGGTGGCACACTTTTTGGTATCAGCGTGAACTACCAAAATTGCCCCTCTGCAGATATTGTCAAATTTTAATATCACTTAAACATAGAATCTAATATTAAACTCACTTGCAAATTCAAAAGGCCTCTCCATAAATATTGTCAACTCTTAATATTACTAGGATCTAACAAATAAACTTTATTTTACAAATTTATTTATTATCTCTATCTTTAATAATAGTTGTAATATCTTTGGTATAACACATTTTAGATAGCATTGTGAACTACCAAAAACGCCCCTCTACAGATATTATTAAATTTTAATATTGCTCAAAAATAGGATCTAACATTAAACTCTTTTACAAATTCAAAACGCCCCTCCATAAATATTATCACCTCTTAATATCTTTAATAATATTTGTAATATCTTTGGTGTCACACTTTTTTGGTATCAGCGTGAACTACTAAAAATGCCTCTCTACAGATATTACCAAATTTTAGTATCGCTTAAACATAGGATCTAACATTAAACTCATTTACAATTCAAAACGCCCCTCCATAAATATTATCGACTCTTAATATCACTTAAAAATAGGATCTAACAAATCAACTTTTCTTACAAATTTATTTATTATCTTTAATACTAGTTGTAATACCTTTGGTATCACAATTTTTTGGTAGCATTGTGAACTTCCAAAAATGGCTATCTATAGATATTGCCAAATTTTAATATCGCTTAAAAATAGGAACTAACATTAAACTCTTTTACAATTTCAAAACGCTCCTCTATAAATATTATCAACTCTTAATATCACTTAAAAATAGGATCTAACAAATAATTTCATTTATTAATTAATAAATAAGAAAAAATCAAACTAACAAAAAAATTAGATGTAGAAATTAAAATTCAAACCAACTACACATGATTTAAAAGCAAAAATATGACTAAATATTTGTGCAAATCATTTTTACTTGATCTTTAATACTAGTTGTAATACTTTTAGTGTCACACTTTTTTGGTATAAGCATGAACTACCAGAAATGCCTCTCTACAATTATTACCAAATTTTATTATCGCTTAAACATAGGATCTAACATTAAACTCATTTACAAATTCAAAATGCCCCTTCATAAATATTATCAACTCTTAATATTACTTAAAAATAGGATTTAACAAATAAACTTTTTCTACAAATTTATTTATTGTCTTTAACTTTAATAAAAGTTGTAATTCCTTTCGTATTACACATTTTTGGTAGCATTGTGAACTACCAAAAACGCCCATCTACAGATATTATTAAATTTTAATATCGGTTAAAAATAGGATCTAACATTAAACTCTTTTACAAATTGAAAACGCTCCTTTATAAATATTATCACCTCTTAATATGTTTAATAATCTTTATTAATAGTTGTAATACCTTTGGTGTCACACTTTTTTGGTGTCAACGTGAATTACCAAAAATGCCCCTTTAATATCACTTAAAAATAAGATCTAATAATTACACTTTCTTTGTAAATTCACAAATTCAAACCGTCTTTCAACAAATATTAATCAATATTAATATCACTTAAAAATATGATTTAAAAATTACACTTTCTTTACAAATTCAAACCATCTTTCAACAAATTTTAATATCACCTAAAAATACAATCTAAAAACTACACTTACTTTACAAATTCAAACCATCATTCAACAAATATTAACAAATCATAATCACTTAAAAATAGAATCTAACAAATAAACTTCCATTATAGAATCGTTATTTATTAATTAATAATATAAATAAAAATTAAAACTAATAAAAAATTAGGTATTGCAGCCTTAAAATAAAAATCCAAACTAATAAACATGATTTCAATGTAAAAATATTACTAAATATTCGTGCAAATCATTTTGCTCTTGAATATGTTAAATATATACGGTTTCTAGAAAAATAATTCGCGCGCGAAGTACGTGCCATGATCACGCGCGAAGCGCGTGCCGTAACGCTCGTAGTTATAATACATTTGGTGTCACACTTTTTGGGTATCAACGTGAACTACCAAAAATGCCCCTCTACAGATACTACCAAATTTTAATATCGCTTAAACATAGGATCTAACATTAAACTCATTTACAAATTCAAACGCCCCTCCATAAATATTATCAACTCTTAAAATCACTTAAAAATAGGATCTAATAGATAAAAAAAATTTACAAATTTATTCTTTAATAATAGTTATAATACCTTTGTTATCGCACTTTTTTGGTAGCATTGCGAACTACCAAAAATATCCTTCTACAGATATTATCAAATTTTAATATTACCTAAAAATATGATCTAACATTAAACTCTTTTACAAATTCAAAATGCTCATGTATAAATATTATCAACTCTTAATATCACTTAAAAATAGGATCTAACAAATAAATTTTTTTACAAATTTTTTTATTAATTAATAATGTAAGAAAAATTCAAACTAACAAAAATAGTTAAATGCAGAAAATAAAATTCAAACCAACTACACATGATTTTAACGCAAAAATATGACTAAATATTTGTAAAAATCATTTTTACTTGAGTATGTTAAACATATGCATTTTGTAGTTCACGCGCGAAGCGCATGCCGTAACGCTCGTGTGTGTGTATATATGGTGTGTATTACAAAATAAATTTATGCGGAAATGATATATTAATAAAATTAATTTTTTTTACTTCAGTACGAAAGTATTAGAATTAAAGAAAAATAATTTAAATTCTCAAGGATTAAATTAAAAAAATTGATTTTGTTAATAACTGTTTGGCCAAAAAAATATTTATATATATTTTATTTTATATTTAGTTATTCAATATTATATGTGTGTGTATAGTAGAATTTTATAACTTTACACAAACACATGTTTGAATTTTAAATAAATATTATTTTAAATCAAGATCTAATTCAAATTGAAATTTTCTTAAAGATTTTAAACATTGAATTTTGAATTGGTTTATATTTTATATATTAATATATATATATATATATATATATATATATATATATTACACTTTATATTATATTAATATTATATAATAATGGACATCAAATGTGTATATGAAGAGGCTAATGTGTCTGTTGCAGTATAAATCTTTGCACTTATATACGGACACGTTAAGCCATGTACACATTATATGTTGCACGTGCATTTACATGTGTATTTAATATCCATGTACATACTATATATCACACGTATAAGCAAGTTAAATTTTTATATTAATCAATTAAATAAAATAAAGATTTTATTTTAAATTTATTTAGGTTGGATCTATAAATCAATTTATACTACATAGGCTTAATAAGATCTAAAATGACTAAAAAAATTGAAATTCACTCATTTATCCTGCTGCCTGGTAGTCCAGATACAACAACTGATATATACACGATTCCTGCTCAATGCTGCACATTGATTGCCTATCTTACCTGATGCATTATGCTTTCTGATATGCACACTGTCATATCACACTCTCGTTAATGATTTGCTGTGCAGGCCTAGCATGACTATAGTTCAAAAATTCTTAGACATTGATAATGTTGCACACATTAATTCTCTAAATCACAGCAATCCAATTTGCACTACCGAATATCCAGTCTGGTCCATTTAAGCACAACAGCTCCCCTTGCTACTCAACCATCTCTTGATTCTCCATCCCATAGCTCCGCATGTAGCTCACTCGGCAGTTCAATTCAGCTCAATTCAGTACTTCAGTTCCAATGAGAAATTCATACCACCTCGCAATTCAGTTCAAAAATTCAAGCTCATTCAGCATTCCGGCAATTGTAGCTAGCAAGAAATAATTTATATTAAACCTTATATGTAGTTAGCTATATATTTTTAAGTCATTTCCTTTTGTTGATCATCTATTTGATGATCATTTTTATCTTTTATAGCATTTACCAATGCTGTTATTTTACTTCCCTTTGTAATGTTAACCATCAAGCTTATTAGCGGTTTTTAAATTTAAGGTTTTATTAACGTATGCTCTAAGGACACATGCTAAGAATCATATCTATTAACCAAAAGACAAAAACATTTACTGTAAATATCAATTCTATTCTCCCACCTTAAATAATATATGAAATTCATGAGGACTATTTAGATAATTCAGTAATTTTAACGTGTGCTCTTAGGGCACATGTTAAATTTTTTTAAAAATTTAATAATAATAATAAAGTAACGAGTACTCTGCTTATTTTGAATATCACTCTTTCATAAATAAAAATAATAATAAACAAATACATAAATTAATTATAAAAAAGTTGTCTACACCTGGATTTATTCAGTGAATGTATTTAAAGAAAAATCGTGTGTGTATTTTTCATACATACTTTCAACTCATGTAGTCATTTTAGTACTGGATATGGTGGGTTTATACCAATTCACAATTTCCGATGACATACTGACTATATGGTGGGTTTATACTAATAATTTTGAGTTAACGTTACCTCAATGATTCTCATTTAAATGTTGCATGTATTACGTTTTAAGTTCCAATTAACGCAACAAAAGACAACAATATCATTTTGTTTTTATTGATTGTTAACGATTGCTAATATATACCCATGAATACACGTTAAAATAACCCAAAATAATATTAAAATTATCTTCCATTGACAATTCCATTGACAACTCTAAAGACAGTGAAAACATTTGGAATTTCTTGTGGCCACATAGTGTTTCACAATCTATTTGTTTACATCATAATTATTGTTGTGGGAAACTCTAACTCGAGACCACTCAAATCAAAACCCCAAAGCATAGCGGAAAATGAGATCGTAGTAAGAAGTATAAAAACAACCAATCAATATCTCCATCCAGATCTCCATCCAATCCAAAATAAATCACAATCACCAAACAAGTAATAGAAAATCAAAGCAATAGCGATATAATAAATAACACACCGATTTATAGTGGTTTCACTAACGTCTTTTAGTGTACATCCACTTTGAGAGAGACTTTTATTAATACCAATGAGAAGAATACAAGATATTAATTATAATTATCAAAATTCTAATAGAATTGATTTGTGGAAAAGAGAATTGAAAAAAATTAGGTTTAGATAAAACCCTAATTAGTAAAGGATAAAACCTAGATTAAACCCTTAATCTCCTTCCGTCTCTTAGTCTCGAATTCTGAAAATAGCTTATATAATGAACCATCCTTCATTGAAAAATACCCGACTTGCCCCTTGAAGCCTTTCTGGGTCGAAAAAACAAAAATGCACTGCGACAGACGTCTGTCATAACCTCTTAGACGTCTATCGTAACTTTCGCGCTGTAGTAAGCCTACTGACAGACGTTTGTCACAAGATGACAGACGCTTGTCATAACTCTCGGGTTACCAAAACCCAGAGCTCAAACATCTATCACTTTGTGACAGACGTCTGTCACCTGTTCTTCCAGCAACACTATACCTTTTTCATCGTATCTTCCTCCTCTGAGCTCCTATTTGTGAACCGTTTTCATCGTTATAAAGCTACTTTCGATCTTTTCAATTCTTCATATAGTGTCGCCAAAATTCAATACTCCACCTCAACACTATATTCATCTCCAACTCCAATGGTATCATACCATCATCAACAACCGATAGCACCAACTATCACCACTTCCACCTTCAACTAAACATGAATGTTTTCCCAATGAGCTCCGACAAAGCCACCGTCCATTGCACTCCATCAACGAGCTCAAGCAAAGCCCCCGCCCACTAATGAAGTGTTGAAAACATCCAAATCCTAAACCATCTCACCAAAGACTAAAGTGCTAAGGAGTGTAAACTAGGACTCGCCAAGAAGATAGAATCACAATCTCTCATCGAAACTCTTCCTCGTCCATAACCAAGCTTCTCCTTCAAGCGTGCGACCCTGTGGCAACTATCACTTCAATAAGCGAATCAAGTTCGAGAAATGCTCAAACTTACCAACCGGTAATGCATTAGTGAACATATCTATCGCGTTATCCTTTGCGTGCACTTTCGAAGATATACTTACTTATCTTCATCCATGGCTACTAAAAATGACTATCTCACTTCAATATGCTTAGTCCGTGAGCAAATGCCAAATTCTCTACCAAGTGAATAGCACTCTGGCTATCACATCAAACATCGATGCTATCATGCTCGAATCCCAAGTCACACAACGATCGCCTCAAATAAAGTGCCTTCTTTGCCGCCTCCACCGTGGCTATCAACTCTACCTTCGTAGTGGAAAAGCAACTACGATTCGTAATCTTGATCTCCAACTTATGGCCCTACCTCCAAGTGTGAAGATATATCCGGAAGTTGATTTTCTTCGATCCCTATCACCGGCGTAGTCCGAATCACAATAACCAACCAACTTGCAATTCATCCTCATATTATCGCTAAAAACAAGGCCATGAGATGATGTACCTCTAAGGTATCTCAATATAAGCTTCACAACTTTCAAATGTGATTTTCTCGGATTAGCCATATACCGACTAACCATCCCGACGGAATTTGTAATATCGGACCTTGTACACACCATACCATACATTAAACTTCCAACCGCACTTGCATATGGCACCTTTGCCATATAAGCCTTGTCTTTCTCCAAGATAGATGATCCCTTGCTCGAAAGCTTCATATGCAAATGTAAAGGTGTATTTGATGCCTTTGCATTCTCCATGCTAAACCGACAAAACACTTTCTCTATATACTCCCTTTCAGTCAATTTCAACTCAAAACGCTTTCGATCCATTTCTATTTCCATGTCCAATATCCTCTTTGCTTCTCCAAGATCCTTCATTTCGAACTTCTATTTCAAACTCAATTTTAACTTATTGATTTTATTTTTCTCCTTAGAAGCAATGAGCATGTTGTCCAAATACAATAGTAAATACACCCAACAATCATTTTTCAATTTCTTGAAATATACACAAGCATCTTTGATGCTTCTATTAAAACCATTTTCAAGCATAAAATGATCAAATCTCTTTTACCATTGTCTAGGTGATTGCTTTAAACCATATAGTGATTTCTTTAACTTGCAAATCAAATTTGACTTACCATTCACAACAAAACCTTCCAATTTCTCTATGTAGATGTCTTCATCCAAGTCACTATGCAAGAAGGCAGTTTTCACATCAAGTTGCTCTAACTCCAAGTCGTGAATAACAACTATAGCAAGTAATATCCGGGTTTAAGTATGGCACATATCCGGTGCGAATATCTCATCATACTCCTTTCCTTTTCTTTGTGCAAAATTTTTAGCCACTAGCCTAGCTTTGTATCTCCCATCATCCCTCACCTTGTACATCCATTTGCACCCAATAGCACGGTTTCCTTTAGGAAGTGGAACCAAATCCCAAGTTTGATTCTTTAAAAATGATTGCATCTCTTCCTCCATGGCATAAATCCACTTCGAGCTATCACTTGACTCCATGATGTCATCGAGGTCCATCGGCTCATCTTGGACTACGTAAAGAGCATAGTCCAAATTATGACAAAAGCTAAGATAGTTCCAATCACCATATCTATCGGATGGCCTTATAGCACGACGACCTACACGACTAGCAATACCATCACCCAAACTCCTTTCGGCTCCACCTTAAACCGAATCCTTTCTAGAATCATGTGCATCATCAACACTGCTAGAGGAACCCTGTGGACTATGTGATGTAACATCAACCGCTTCCTTCTCACAAGCATCTCCAACTACTCTACTCCTTGGACGAAAGATAGGAATAACTTCCTTCTCCTTTGATTCACCATGAACCAAATCTGGAACATCTGATGAGGTCTCATTCTCCTTGAACAAAGCTGACTCATCAAAAGTAACATGACGAGAACTCACAACTTCTTCATTTCCGAATTCCTAATCTGATAGCCTTTTACTCCATCTATATAGCCAAGCGAAATCCCCTTGAAAGCTTTAGGCTCAAGCTGATCATTTCCTGGATCATGCACATAAACCGGACTACGAAACACACGAAGATAACCCAAGTCGATGCTCTTTCCCTTCCACACTTCCTTTGGAATTTTGTTACCAATAGCCGAACATGGAATTCGATTAATAATATGTACCGCGGTTGACAAAGCTTCGGCCCAAAATCCCTCAGATAAACCCGATGTCAATCTCAAGCATCGAGCTTACTTAACCAGAGTACGGTTTATTCTCTCCGCAACACCATTCGACTGCGGATCTCCCGGTGTAGTAAAATGCCTCCAAATACCATGATGCTTGCAAACTCCAAGAATTCTCTGGAAACATACTCTCCATCGTTGTCGGACGTTAGAACCTTCAAAGACTTGCCACTCTCATTCTCAACAAGATCTTTCCATGCTTTGAACTTTGCAAATGCCTTCGACTGGGCCTTCATTACATACACCCATACCTTTCGAGAAAAGTCATCAATAAAAGAAATATAATAGCAAGCTCCCTCCAAAGAAGCTATCGATGTCGGTCCCTAAATATCCATGTGAACATACTCAAGAACCCTTCTCGAATCATGTTTTCCCTCACCGAATGAAACTTTTGTTTGATTCCCCATAACGCATTCCTCGTAAAACTCTAGTTTGTTGAAACTCTTTCCATCGATCATCTTCCTTTTCCGGAGAATATCTAAACTCCTCTCTGAGACATGACCTAACCTCAAATGCCACAACCTAGTCGCATCCAAGCCATGAGAATCATTAACTCCCACACAAGTTTCACCTTCTATATTCTCTCCTTGAAGCAAATAAACACCATGAGTCTTAGCACCCTTCATCAGCACAAGCGCACCCTTCGAAACCTGCAAGCTATCGCTCTCAATAATGATCTTACAACTTAAAGAATCTAGCTGCCCCAAAGAGATAAGAGATTTCCGAAGTCTCGGAACATAGCTTACATTAGTGAGAGTAAGAACCACTTCGTGAAACATCCGAATTTGCACGGAACAAATGTCTTTCGACTTACAAATAGCACCATTACCCATAACAATTGAATTTCCTTTTTTGTCGATATAAGAAGAAAAACAATTCCTATTCGACGTCATATGATAAGATGCCTTCGAATCGAGCACTCATTCGCTACCTGAAACATCTGATGCTACTACCGTCAACACATCTACGTCTCCCTCACCAACTCCACTCTCCACTGCTACAGATGAAGATGCCACTTCCTTCTTTGCCTTCTCCTTGTTCAGACACTCATTCTTCCAATGATCGGGCTTCTTACAAATATAGCATTTGTCCTTTCTTTCCTTCAACTTTCCTCTCTAACCGAGGTTCCTTGATTTAGAACGCCCATGGTTCTCCTTCTTTGCATATCTCTCATTCTCCACAAATAAACCATGACCACTACTAGCTTCACTACTTCCATCACCTAACTCCTTCATTTGATCCCGCAACTTCTCGCTAAAAAGACCTGTTTTGACATCATCTAGAGTCAAAGTATCTCAGCTATAGATCAAACTATTTGAGAAACCCGTATAATGGTCCGACAACGAACACAACAATATCATCGCCTTTTGCTCTTCCTCAATCTTCAAATCTACTGTCTTCATCTTCATTTGCAAATCATCAAAGATATTCAAGTGCGCCTTTAGCGAAGTACCTTCCTTCATCTTATAGGTGAAGAACGTTTGCAACAAGATCAAACGATTAGTTAGTGACTTTTTCATATACAACTCCTCCAACTTGTCCCAAACACCCTTAGTGGTAGTCTCACCACTAATTTCGAAGATAACATTCTCCCCCATAGCAAGTTGAAGTGTAATGAATGCCCACTCTTCCATTTAAACTCACTCAACATCTGAAATGTCTGCCGGCAACAAATGCGTATCAAACACTACCCGATGCACCCGATTACTCCTTAGAACCACTTTCATCTTCCATTGTCACTTTTCAAAAATATTATCGTCATTCCACTTATCTAGATATAATTGTGATTCCGAATCCGCATACAATCCACGTACATACAGTGCTTGTAACAACCCTGGTTTGCAACTAAAAACAGGTAATCACCAAAAGCACGGTTGTTACAGTGCTACACCACTTGGACTAACCATTGAGAAACTACCTGACGTATTATCTGATTCCGACATTTCTACAACTACCTACCAACACCAAAGCTCCGATACCAAATGTTGTAAGAAATTCTAACTCGAGACTACTCAAATCAAAACCGCAAAGCACGGCGGAAAACGGGATCTTGGTAAAAAGTGTAAAAATAACCAGTCAATATCTCAATCCAAATCTCAATCCAATCCAAAATCAATCACAATCACCAAAACAAGTAATAGAAAATCAAAGCAATAGCGATAAAATAAATCACACCGATTTATAGCAGTTCCACTAACGTCTTGTCAGTATACATCCACTTTGAAAGAGAGCGTTTATTAATACCAATGAGAAGAGTACAAGAGATTGATTACAATGATCAAAATTCTAATAGAATTAATTTGTGGAGAAGAGAATTGAAGAAAATTAGATTTAGATAAAATCCTAATTAGTGAAGGATAAACCTTAGATTAAACCATTAATCTTCTTCCGTCTCTCAGTCTCGAATCCTAAAAATAGCTTATATAGTGAACCATCATTCATTGGCAAAT
The DNA here is from genome assembly GCA_030737815.1 of Allium fistulosum. Lineage (NCBI taxonomy): Eukaryota > Viridiplantae > Streptophyta > Magnoliopsida > Asparagales > Amaryllidaceae > Allium > Allium fistulosum. The sequence continues at coordinate 95,352,995 of CM060906.1, read as the reverse complement.
ACTCGACTTGTCCCTTGAAGTCCTACAAGCGAATACACTAATTTTGGGCTGAAAAAACAAAACTGCACCACGACAGACGTCTGTTGCAACTTTCGGGCTACATTAAACCTGCCGACAGACGTCTACCACAAGATGATAGACGTTTGTCATAACTCTCGGGTTACCAAAACCCAGAGCTCTGTCACCTGTTGTTCCAGCAGCACTCCACCTTTTTCGTCATATCTTCCTCCTCCGAGCTTCGATTTGCGAACCGTTTTTTATAAAGCTACTTCCGACATCTTCAATTCTCCATACAGTGTCGCCAAAATTCAACAATTATTACTAGTACATTCTTTTTTCTACAAAAAAGGCAATACTACATATATATACAGTATTTTATCCATTCTTTTTAATAATAATAAGTTGGTAGCCAACTAATAGCATAAGATGCACACATACAAACAAAAGCACAAATCTTATGGCAGTTGACATTATTTATAGTCAACAAGGCATGAGTAACAAAGCCAAAATTGGTGAAAGACCTTTTCACATGGAAAAAGTCTAGTTAGATTCTTATCATTTGACTGTCAGACTCATGAAAGATAACGACAGGTTACTTATTACACCATAATTATCAAATTAAGAGATCACAAAATTTGGCCACCACTATAGGAAAAACTAAATATGAGAAGGAAGCAACAGTTGTGATGTATAGTATATAGTAGCAAAAATCTTTATCAAATATATAATATGTTATCAATTAGCATATGATGGTTACAGTCGTGTTATGAAGTAAGAACATCATGTTTTTTGTTTAGACATGTGCTATTGTTTTGCATTCAAAACATGTAAAGTAATCTCACAAATGACAATAAAAATATGAATCAGAGATTACATTCCCACTAAATAAAAGGGGGACAGAAGTAAAAAAGACATATATATTAAAATATAATAGAATGACAATTTAAAATTACCCCTCATGATTTTGAGAAAGCAAAAAATTTTAATGGTAACTTCTGAAATGTGAAAATGAATATAGAATGCAAGTCAGCAAAATAAAACCAACACAGTAGAAATAGTATATTATCAGCTAAGATTATTATGACATGCAAAACAGCTAGGTGAAATGAAGTATTATAAAATACCATACAATCTTTGCTTGCATGTAGAAATCAGTTACAAGTGAAAAGCCTATGATAATTTTAGCTAGCATTAATTAATATAAGCATATCATATTCTTTGTGCTGCAGGATTGTTAATACTGCATCAGTGAGTTTTGGCAGCATCAGCTAAATCAATGTCCTTTTCTCTAAACAGAGACAAGGCTTTCCTTGAATTCCACCCAAGCCTCGTCAAAGTTACGAGACATAAAATTCTCTTCACGCATCTCTGAGGTAGAAAACCTCTTCATTTCTTGGGTAATCATGTTGAATATGCTCATCTGCTCCATTCCTTTAAAGAAAATATAGTTACCACTCGTCGCAAACCACTCAATGGGCGAATGCACATCTATTGTCGAATAAGGATCAATTGTGTAAAGTTTAGCCCAAGACTCATTTGCTCTCCCATATTCGTTGAGCGCCCAAATGTCTAATTGATAGTCATTTGTTTGGAAAACACATGTAATTTTATCGCTAATAACACTCGCATTGTCGAACAACGAAGTGTAACCAGCATATGGTAAAGACATAGAACGAAACATCTCAGAGCTAAAGTCAAAACATAAAATCCCTATATGTTCAAAAGTAGAATCATATCCCCACCAATAGAAACAAGTTCCATTATTAAATGGCATCCTAGGCTTACCATAAATTTCAATAGATGGAACGGTAGTTATGCTTTTCCAAGAATTCGTATTTAAGCTATAGACCTCAACTCTTTTTTCATCAGGGCAACTATTTCTGGTAATAAAATTCACCACTTTGTAATCATTGTTTCTAACATCAAAGCCAAATCCAACCGTGGTACGCATTCTATAAACGGAAGGCAATTGTGGGAGAACTCTTGATTGTTTAGTTGCAGGGTTCCAAAGACAAATACTTTGTTTTGTCTTAGAGTTGAAAAGATCCAAACAAATGATGCCATTATAACTCATTATATCAACTACTTTAACAGAGAAGTATCCATCTAGGTCTAAAAAATCTAGTTGTAAGCATGTGTTTGGCTCTTCAAAGCCGTCAATAGAGATTAACTGAATAGCAAAGGGTGAGTCCTTACCTGTGACTAGATGAATTAGACTGTGGTTTTTATCCTTCGGACTAAGAGAGTAATGATGATGATGGAGATGTTGTTTGATAAAATCGCTACTTTCGATCAAAGCACACCATGTTTTGCATACACGTTTGAACCTTAATAGAGATATCACAGGCAACCATTGCAGGATTAGATACACCACATCATGATGAAGTAACATTTTAATCTTTCTTGGCTTCGCTGTGCAATTTCCCAATTCACCTCTTTACCTCCTGAAATAATAATCCATAATTTTACATGAGAATATAAACTAAGTTTTTAGAACAACAAAAGAAACACCACTAGAAATTATATTTTATTAATTTTATGTTCATAATTCTCCACTAATATATTGTGTTGATTTTCGTTGATGATGATGATAATGTATTCAATGCGGCAACTGATGTGTGTGCATGAAAAAAACTCAAAAAAAATATGCTCTTGAGATACATTTTGTTTTGTTTTTTGTTTTTTTCCAACTTTCAGATGTCAAACTGGAGTACAATCATTTATTTTAACCATTGCATCGCCTATATGCACATCCAAGTTCAACTGAATGTCCACTGCTATCATACTCTGGAAAATGCAATACAAGGACTACAGTGATTCTAACCAAGTATCACTTGTGACCAACTTTGAAGTAATTTTAAGTCCTTTTTTTATCGATTACATATGTCACAGTAAAGAAAATTGCAGTTAGCTGTTCAAAGATTTGTATCGAAATACATTTTTACACAAGAAAACAAGCTACTGTTTTGGATCCATGGAACTGATGGATAATGCTTATCACATTTCATATAATAAGAAGAAACACACGAAAGAACATAATGCGCATTTCATCACCAAATACTATTTCTTTTACTGGTCAAGAAGAAAGACAACTACTATTTTCCATGATTTAAGCTTTGTATTAATCCGCAAAACAAACTTATATAGAGCAAAAGTATGATTAACAAAACAAGTTTCGTATTTCGCTTTTATTACAAAATATGGAGCTTAACTGTGCTCTGAGTCAAAAAAGAGTCAGGTTCCTTAACTAAAAAAACCTAATCCATCTTTCACATATATCACGCTGTCGATACGCACTTTAAATTTAACTCATCGGTAACATTTTTAATTGTTTTTATATGATACAAACGCAATATTGTTTTTAACTAATCAGAGACGTATTCAAACGCAAACAAAACCAATATCAGCAACACATTTAAGTGAAACGCTAATCGATTTCTAGCTAATCAACTAATAAAGAAATTACCCGTAATTAAGGCTAGCTGCAGGCAGAATAGTGCATGAGAAAGGAGCCAGGCAGCGACTTTGAGACGGAGTGGAAAAACACGGGACAATTGAAACCCTAATTCGGACAATGAAACCCTTATCAAATTTATAAAGTAAGAGACGACATTGGCATGGGCTGAATCATCGGCGGAGGCCCTTTAATAATTAGGGTAATTTAGGCGGAGTGACGGTAATGTTTTAGAAAATTACTCAGCATTGTTTATAATAGAGAACAGGGATAAAACATGGATTTCCTTTTGCACCATGATCTCATTAGAGCATTCAGCAGAGTAAATCAATGTTAAAATGGGCTGATTTCTGCTCCTGTTCTTTCCAATAGCGTAAATTCGAGCGTGCGAAGGAACGAAAAGTGAGGATTGTTCCTTTTTTTTAAACGGCGACCGTTAAACGGTTTTCTGTAAACCGTTTAAGCGCTAAACAGTTTATAGAAAACCGTTTAAACAAAAGGGGTTTTAGAACCCCATTTAAGTTTAGGTGTTAAACGGTTTTCATGCCATTTCTTTTAATAAAAAAAAAACAAATCGCTCTTCACTCGCAATACATTTTAATTGGTGAAGGTTTACATGTTCTTTCTACAATATAGTCATTTTAACCAATTGAAAAACGGTTGGTACTTTGATTTTGCATTTTCTAGACCGCAAGACAATATTTTATAGCAATCCAAACCCTAATTCACTCCATAAATTTAATATAAATAAATGATTGATTGACAAGTAGGTTTTGCTACTTTTGCATAAAACTGAAAAACTGAAATTTTTATGAATGAAGAAATTGAGAAATCTGATTTTGCACTGCGTTAAGTAGATTTTTATAGATAAAATACATATACAAAGCATAAGAAATGAATAAAGGATAAAGCAGATATGAATCATTTACTGTAACACGCATTACAAGCGGGTCAAGACTTAGGTGGGAGCTGAGGGTTTGGGGTTTACACCTATATAAGGGTTGTTTCAAACCTTAATTCCCCTCATCTCTCGTTTTATTTCGCTCTATAGTTGTCGCTTCTCTAATCCTTCATATTTTCATCTTCTTACTCAAACGCTAAAATGTTTTATTCAAATAAATTAAAAACCAAACTTCAATTAAGAACAGAAAATCAAATTGCAGAAAATGAGAATCAAATCAACAATTCCAAGTTAAGGGAGAGGAAAGAAACATCAAATCAAGTCAGGTTAAAGCAAAGGATTCTCCAAACGGCGCCTCAATGTGAGTGGATTTATCTATATTTGGATAATTAGTTAAATTCCGATTACATGTCTAATTAGAACTAAAATGCGATTTTTAATTCAAAAGGATAATTTTATTGAATAGTTATATGATTTGAAAACCATAGGTAATGATTTAAACAACATAATTGTTGAAATATGGAGGGAGGGTAAATTGGTTAGAATTCACCTCTAAAACCTCATATATTTGATTGTATGTGTAAATCTGAACCGATGTAGAGAGTTAAAAGGTAGATCTATGAATATAGCCTTTAAAAATCATTTGACCTAATTCTATCAATCTTGAATAGATATATACAATAAATGGAATAAACTACGCAAGAATTTTGAAATGAAAAGAGTAGAGAATTGTGTTTGAAAACTTGTGTGAAAGAGGGATTATATGAATTCAAAGTTGGCATTCAAATCCAAATTAAATAATAAACAAATTAAAAAGAGGACAATAGAAAATACACCAGGTCAAACATTTGAAAATAACCCAAACGTCTTAATATTTCCTAAGATTAAGAAAACAAAAAAGAAAGAAACATATTGAGATCTGACTAGGTTTAGATGTTTGAAAAATAAGTTAAACATCTAAAAGCTACGGTTCGACATCTAAATTGGAATTCAAACGTCTGAACGACTATAACTATTTTTGTACAGTAAGTCAAATATTTAAAATAAAATTTAAATGTTTGAAGTTAGGTTTAGATGGCTGAGAATAGGTTCAAACATCTAATTAAGCTGAAGCAAGTCCAGGATGAATCTGGACTGGTGCAGGCCAAGTAGGGCAGTTCCGAGAAACTTGTTCCCACTTATTCGACTTCTGCAGCTCACGTAACTACATGAAGCTATCTAATGTGCTAGTATTTCTTTCTCAGTGATGTTCTGGAGTTAGACTTCATGACGTTGTATAACAATACTCAATGCGATGGGAGATTATCACAACTAGTTGCTCTTATCGTTGTTTTAGCATACTCGATCGCATCCTTTAACATGCTGACTACGGGGAAGGAGTGATAGAAACATCCTCCATTATAGGATTGACAATCGGCCAGGTGGTTGAACCTACAGTAGAGTCGTATTGAAAAGTGACTTCTTTAGCTTCAGATTGAATGATATAAAGCATATGACACGTTTACCACTGAGATGGTTACTCGATGCTTTGCTGGTCAAAAATCATCGGGGACATTGTGACGTGTGTTCAGTGTGTGTGGTTTAAGCAGTTTACCGTTGAAAATGTCAACTAAATGTATAGTTAGACGGCTTTTTATTAAGACCGCATATTCCGAATATTCCTAAGATTACTAAGTTTCTAGATATTCCAACCTCCGGGTGGAAATTCTTATAGATCGCTATTGGATTTTGATGTATAATAGGCCATTACCCTGTATTGTACTAACTAAATACCTTTTGAACGTAGAACATACGAATAAACGAACATCCTTAGGTTGTGTAGATTATAACTAAAATTTAATTATTTGTAGACACCATACACTGGTGATGTTATTCACTTACTATACTTTATATGATCCCCTCCATTTCTCCTACTTTATATCTATTATGAGAGGATAGGTTAGTAGGCAAGGTAATCGGCATAAGGTGGGTGGAGAAGGTGACAAGGTGCTTAGAGATATATTTACTTATATATGGTTATTTTACTTATGTATCTTATCATATTTATCAGCCAGACTTCGTTGTACTGTCATTTGGAGATTCGGTTTAGACAGTTCTTGTATGGACCACGACTATTATAAGATAGTATTGATTTAGATATTTTCGGTATATGTATTTTATTTCTTCCGCTGTCAGATCTAAAAGTTCAAAATGGTTAAAATTTAAATTCATCTATGTAAACCTCAAACCCCTAATGTGCAACGACCCACAAATTTATCACTTTCATAAATTATATTTATTTTAAAATTTTCAACTATAATTTTTTTAGACATAGACTATGATGCTTTTAACAATAAATAATAATGGTAATCTTATTTTGAATAAGTATTTATGAAAATCTATTCTTTGGAAGGATATCGATAAAATGGCTGAAAATCGTTTTATCGATAAACCGCTCTATAATAGCCAAAAGTCGCACACGAAATTTGATACATACGTACACTTATTATCCACTTAAACAAGAACATGAAATAAAATTATTTATTTTATTTTTGGAAATAAAATGTATTTATGACATCATCAATAATGTCATCATATTTAATAATTAGTTAATGAATTTAAACTGGTGTTTTAATGATTCAATAATTATTTCATTATTCAAATAATTGTTTTAAAACGATAATAATTTATTTTAATTAGTTATATAGTAATGTAAATCATTTATAATAGTTTTACAAAGATATTTCTATGATTCTAAAATATAAGAAAATTCATAATGATTTATCGGTACAACGACACCTTTGTAAACGATTATTTAATACGGATTTTTATGTGTAACAACCCACAATTTTACGATTATATATTTAAATATTTTATTTAAATATTTTATTTAAATATAGCATCGTTAGTTGAATTTAAAGTCCGAAATGTGACTTTTTGTAAACAACCGAATTTGGAATCGAGACCACTTCCATTGATTTTAAAGTGACGTTTACAACTTGTTTGAGTATAAACATCGATATGTTTGGAGTTGATTAGGATTTTGGTATTTTCATTTGGGCTTTGGGTTTGGTTCTAGCCCACCAACCCAACAAGATAACCCAAACTCCTCTACCAAATACCCTAACTCCACTCCTCTTCATTCATTCCTTTCATAATTTCTTAACACTCTCAAGCAAAAGGAAAAGTTAGGGAAAAGAAAGGAAATTATAATTCCTAAGCCCTAGTTTTCTTCGGAAATTCAAGTTCTAGTTCTAAAATCAAAGAGAAGCTTAGGTAAGCATCCTCTTCATCTTCTCCATCTCAATCTCTCTTCAATTTTCAGAATTTCCTATAACCTAACTTAGGAAAAACTTCGCCTTTGATAATAGATTGAAGATTCTAGAGGTGTTGTTGAAGAGATATCAATCTTAGCTTGTTTTAGAGCTTCTCATTTTTATATTTGGGTTTAAAGGTGAGTTCTTGAACTCACATCTATATCTATAGCTTTCATTGTTGTTAGGTATGAATTCCTAACATCTATTTCATGTCCAATTGCTTTTGATTTGAAATGATTTGGTGAATCTTCCAATTTTGGCATTTTGAAGTCAAAATCTTTAATGATCCTATCTTGTATATTTGGACATGTTATTTGGGGTGTATCGAAGAGCCTATAAGGTTGGGTTGTTGCTTGGCATAATTCCCTAGCCTCCGTTGCTCGTCCGATCGCTTCCGAACCGATTTGGCCATCAATGGCCTAGGCAAACTATTGCCCAGTACAGGCAACCAGACGTCTGGTTAGGGCACCAGAAGGAGAAAAAAAGAGATACGGCAGAAGAAAAAAAGGGTAGAGCCCTTGACCAGACGTTTGGTTAGACTATACCAGATGTCCGGGGGGGTTCTGGAAGAAAAAAAAGAAAGGGAAAAAGAAAAAGAAAATGGCAGAACCCCAGGTCAGATGTCTGGCCGAACCAACCAAACGTCTGATCCTGTTGGTTTTTGCCCATTTTGCCTATTTTTGTGCGAATTTCCATTTTTTATCGATTTTTATTAATCCGATTAGTTGTTGTCATTTATTATCGACTTTGACGACTTCTTTTCTGGATTTTTGGGAATATTGATTTGATTGGATTTGATATCGATTTTTATGGTTTTAATTCACGTCGTCGAATGTGGATTTTTGGTGATAGATTGTTTTTACAATCATTTCTGTGATTTGTCACTTTAAAATAAAAAGGTTTCTATACTAGTAGTAAATACTCAAACTCTTTCACAAAAATGATTTCAACATTACTTTTAATACAAAGCTCATTTTTAAAACCGTTTTCCAATCTATTAGTATATACAAACCTTTACCTCATTCGTATGAGAAATCTAATTAAACGACTTAGCAAAACAAGTGGTATGAAACGCTTGCGTTTACTTCGTCGGTTAATTTTTGGACTTGTTCAATTCAAATCTCATGACAATCTTCAAGTGGAAATCTACAATTTGTTCGTAAATATTTAAGTTAAGCCAGTGGTTATGGGACATGAAACTAAACTCATTTATTTACTAGCTTAGTGTAATTTACAATTCTTTTTTATCAATGATGATCATTTTGTGACAATTTTCAAGTGGAAATCTACAATTTGTTCGTAAATATTTAAGTTAAGCCAGTGGTTATGGGCATAAAGCTAAACTCATTTATTTACTAGCTTGGTGTAATTTACACTTATTCTATGGAGTTTCGGCTCAATTTGGTGGGGTAGCAATCCATGGTCTTTTGACCGTTCGTGGAGCAATCGGCTCAATAAGTCTGTGCATAGGGCGTATCTTTTTAGGTGCGTCGATGTTCAGCTCAATGAGTCTGTGCATGGGGCGTATCTTTTTAGGTACGTCGATGTTCGGCTCAATCGAGTTTTTGTCCATGAGGCGTATCTTTTTAGGTACGTCGATGTTTGGCTCATTACGGGTTAGCGACCGATGGGATAGCGTCCCGTTTGTGATACACGTGTTGGTGAGTTTTCATGCTTCCGTTTATGATAGGCCTCCCCCTTTGTGTTTTCTGGATTTTTAATTGTTGATTTCTGGAATTTGTGTTTCACCAATTTTGTGATTTGCATTGATATGTTTTGTCAATATTTGAGGTTTGGTGAATAAGCTAAAGAATATGATATTCTTTTTGGATATTTGAGGAGATTTGAGGTATTGTGTGATTTTTGTTCTTATCAAATGTATATTTGTCACATTATGACATTATCGTTATTATATATTGTTATCATATCTCTTATCCTACCTCATCTTATATGATATTTATAGCTAGACTGATCCGTTTATTATTTTTCTTCTTAAATAATACTTGGGTCAAACTGAGGTGTTTCAGGTGCTTCCATTTGACTTCTTAGCAGGGACTAGCTTCTGACTTTTGGCTAACTACTTTAGCTTGGTAGTTTTTGTTTTTATACATTCGAGATAGAGACTCCTTGATGTATACTTATTCTTTTGTCTAGTACTTGTACCTATTCTTTTGTGATATAGTGGATCTTGTATGACCTCTACTTTAATGTTCACTTCTATGTGTTATATTCGTATCTATTTCCGCCTTAGTGATATGAATATTTGTGACCAATTTGTGTTATGCTTATTTTATATTTGTTTCCGAAGGCCACATAGCCACTGTGTAGTAGCTTTGAGTTTGTATTTGATATGTCAGATTTCCTCTTGAAATGAAATGCATGTCATACTATTTGACATATCGGTACTCGCATAAAGCAATTACACAGATGCTCGCTCCTCAACAGCCTTATTCTTTGTGCTAGTCGACGGCATTACCCCGTAGTGTCTTTGGCTAGTGTGAGTATAGAGGTGGGGCATCACATTATGGTTTTACAATTCAAATGTGATCATTTTAATTCATTTATAATGATGCGAAATTAGTTTTCAAATTTTGTTTACAAATATATGTATGTTAACTAAGAAGTAAAAATATGATCGGAGATCGAAATCGGAATTTGTAACGATCTAACGAATAAAAGTTGTTTTATGTCACCGCATCCTTATAAGATAAATATGCACACATATATACATACATATGCATGTCATACGTGCACATACACATACAAATTACATACATACACATATACATACACTTAAATATGTATATATTAACAAATATCTATGATATTTTGGATAACTTTGAAATTCTATAGGATGGATCGTGTAGTGTATATGCAAGTATATGTGACTAATTATATGATGTAACTAATATAAAATTAATCTAGTAAAATATAAACTAAGCACACCAGGATTTTATACTGGTTCGGACCTCCCGTCCTACGTCCAGTCCCGAAGCTCCTCTTCGGAATTCGACTATCAAACACCCTCACTTTGCCCGGAGGAATAGGCTTGGTTACAAAAGCTTGTTCTTATCAAGTGGGTGTTCTATAACACAAATATTGACTATTAATTACAATTGCTTCCAATATATATATATATCTAGAAGATATTGATTGAAGAGTTCTGTATATATGGAAGAGTGGAATACAAATATACGATTGCTAGAGATCAAGAATATATCAGAGTATAAGAGTAAAGAGTACAAGTAAGTAAGGTAGTCAGGTGTCTACTTTCTCTTGATTCCCGGTGCTATATATAGTTGTATATAGGTTTGTTGAGTAGTTGCATCCATTAATGAGTGCTCTATAGTTGCTTCTATTGATGATAAAGAGTTGCAGTGAAGAGAAGCGGAGATGTCTATTCGAATGTGACAGTTGAAGTTCATCTTTGAAATCCGAGTTTGAAATCAGACGTCTGGATGTTTGTATCAGACGACTGAGCCTGTATAAATTTCATTCCCGAGTTTGAAATCAGACGTCTGGTATTTCTATCAGACGTCTGGTAGTATATAATTTTTGTACAGGGTAGATTTCCAAACGTCTGGGTGTATATACCAGACGTCTGGTCTTATCTGTTTTATATTCGAGAGGATTTCTTCAGACGTCTGGCTAGTGCACCCAGACGTCTGAAACCTGTGCATGTTGAATCTATGCATCTGTGTCATTGCTCCATTGATCCTATCGACTTGTAGTCTTTTGTAACGTTCTTTGAGCCTTGTTCTTGTCTTTCTAGTGATGTTGCTCTAGCAAGTTCTTGTGTATATACATATATATGTACATTTGATTTTCATTGTATAGTTGTTGTCATTAAAACCATGAATTTGATTTCCTAACAATCTCCCTCTTTTTGATGATGACAACTATACAATGAACTTATATGTAATTTTTATAAATCTCCCCTTGAATATGTGCTTTCCATTATCTCTCCCCCTTTGTCATTATCAAAAAAGAATGTAGGAATCATATTTGTAAATTCCAAAATCTTTCCTTTTGTTTTTCTAAGTACCTGCAGTAAAAATCTTTTTTTGGTACCCACTTACTATGTTAGGGTCCGGGGGGTTAGATCTTTGGAAACCATACCCATTTGGGTGTGGTTGAACCTTTATAAATATAATTTTCATTATTAACTACCATATTAAAATAATCATCAATGTATTTGTCTCTATTTTTCCAATTAACAGGAACCCAAATATTTAGATGATTTTTATTCATATTTCCTTTTAATAATTTTGTACTTCTAGAGAAATTATAAATATTATTGACCATAGCAGTATTTGAATTTCTATAAGATTTTGATCTATACTTTACTCGAAATTTAGTACTAGCACTAACATTTTTACTATACATGAAAGCGTATCTAGTGTTATTTCTACGATCAGTTTTATTATATCCTAAACCACTTTTGTCATGTAAAGGTCTAGAACTAGATAAATCATGTTTAAATCGTTTTGACCTTTATTAAAATTTGTGACTTCAGTGTTAAGTTTATCAAATTTAGCTTTGACGTCAAAATTATTTTCAAAAGAAATATTACTGTTTTTCAAAATATCAATTTTCTTATTTAATTCAGAATTCTCCCTTTTTATCGTACAGTTCTCATTTTCGAGAAGAAAAATTCGAGATGCTGAATTATCTAAAGATGATTGTAATAGATCATTTTGTCTTTTCAAATCCGTAATTTCTTTTGAAAAGGTTTCTTTTTCTTTATCAAAGATAGTATTTTTATTTTGCAAAACATTGATTTCCTTTAAAAGATCATTGTTTTTATCTTCTAACTGCTCATTTTCTTTTTGTAGGAAATCTTTTTGTGAAACAAGTTCTTCTACGGTATTTTCAAAACATTTAGTTTGTTTTATCAAAAATTTATTTTCCTTTTTTAAACTGGAAATTTCTTGCTCACAATCTTTTAATTTTTCTAAAGCAATTCTCTTAACTTTATTCAAGGTTTTACAATCTTTTAATAATTCATCATGTGCTAACTGAAGATCTTTATATAAAGAATCTAAGCATACCGATTGTGATCTGAGTTTAGCCATGAAGCAATTGTTTTTTCTCCTTTGATTCTTCTTTATTGCTCTTCCTCTTCCTATTGCCTTGAGTAGATTTCTTTATAGCTATTTATTCTAGGATGTTGTTACGATCTCTAGAATCCCAGGCTCCGATACCAATTGAAATCCTATAGGATGGATCGTGTAGTGTATATGCAAGTATATGTGACTGATTATATGATGTAACTAATATAAAATTAATCTAGTAAAATATAAACTAAGCACACCAGGATTTTATACTGGTTCGGACCTCCCGTCCTACTTCCAGTCCCGAAACTCCTCTTCGGAATTCGACTATCAAACACCCTCACTTCACCCGGAGGAATAGGCTTGGTTACAAAAGCTTGTTCTTGTCAAGTGTGTGTTCTATAACACGAATATTGACTATTAATTACAATTGCTTCCAATATATATATATCTAGAAGATATTGATTGAAGAGTTATGTATATATGGAAGTGTGGAATACAAATATACGATTGCTAGAGATCAAGAATATATCAGAGTATAAGAGTAAAGAGTACAAGTAAGTAAGGTAGTCAGGTGTCTACTTTCTCTTGATTCCCGATGCTATATATAGTTGTAGATAAGTTTTGTTGAGTAGTTGCATCCATTAATGAGTGCTCTATAGTTGCTTCTGTTGATGATGAAGAGCTGCAGTGAAGAGAAGCGGAGATGTCTATTCGAATGTGACAGTTGAAGTTCATCTTTGAAATTCGAGTTTGAAATCAGATGTCTGGATGTTTGTATCAGACGACTGAGCCTGTATAAATTTCATTCCCGAGTTTGAAATCAGACGTCTGGTATTTCTATCAGACGTCTGGTAGTATATAATTTTTGTACAGGGTAGATTTCCAAACGTCTGGGTGTATCTACCAGACGTCTGGTCTTGTCTGTTTATATTCCAAAGGATTTCTTCAGACGTCTGGCTAGTGCACCCAGACGTCTGAAACCTATGCATGTTGAATCTGTGCATCTATGTCATTGCTCCATTGATCCTATCGACTTGTAGTCTTTTGTAACGTTCTTTGAGCCTTGTTCTTGTCTTTCTAGTGATGTTGCTCTAGCAAGTTCTTGTATATATACATATATATGTACATTTGATTTTCATTGTATTGTTGTTGTCATTAAAACCATGAATTTGATTTCCTAACAAACTTCACCTTTAAGCATACAAAAGTCAATGTACATGCTATGATAAGATGGTGGTGATGGAAAGGGGGTGTGGGCTGCCAAAATGATGGAAGGAGGAGGAGCACATGGTGATAGAAAATAATTATGTGATCGCATGGAATATCATGATATTCTGTTGCAAACTCTAGCCTATAAATACATGCACATTTTCTTCATAGATCCTCGCTGCTTCTTCTTATGAAGCTTTTTAATGGCTTTTTCATATTGAGAAAATTTATAAGAATATTATGATATATTTGTATACACACACATACACACATACATCATCACTACACTTCTAAAAACAAACCAAAACTACTCCTCTACCCTCTACAACCCATGGCCACCACCACTTCCACCCTTGGTCGAGCTCCAATACCATTCTAAGGCAAGGCCGTGAGCATTAGGGGAAATGGGAAGGCTATGGCCAAGAGCAACTAGGCACAGAAGAGATGCATAGGTGATGTTTTGGTGAAGTAAAGAAGGATTTAGAGAAGTGTTGATCCGTTTGAACATTGATAGGAAGTTTAGGTTTGAATAATGGTGAGAACACTTGCTTGAGCTAATTTTAGCTAATGATATAAATGTTTAATTAATAAATTAATATGCTTGGTTAAAGATTGATTGATAACTTAGTTGATTATATGGATGATTATATGGTTGGTTGATAACTTGGTTGTGATAAATTATGAGAAATACGATTGAAAAAGTTTATGTAATTAACCATGGTTAATTAATGGAAAATAAATCCATATTTATATGTATATAATGTTCATTTAGCGTCTTAGCGATTTTTGAATATGTAAAATGGTTAAAATGAATATTATAATATTATAATATTATAATATGGAATATAAGTGAAAATTAATTGAATACGAAGATATTATCTAAAAGTAGTTTAAAATGAGTTAAAATGGTTTATAAATATTTTATAAACACTAAAACCTGATTTAATAAAGTTTTGACAAGTTATGAAAATTGAGTCAAAAATAGACGCATCGCATAACGACGGTTCGCATTTTCACGCCGTAAAATTTAAATCCATTTATACGATGGAATTGGAGTCGGAATTCTTTAGAATAAGAATTTTCCAAACTCTTATAGTAATAGTTTTCAAACAAAGGAAAAAGATTGAGATATCGTTTAGTAGATTTGAAATAGGAGCAAATCAAGTTTTCAAAATAGTCGTGGTTTGGTAGTTCGAAAACCAAAGTAATAAATTCATTAAAATTGATTTTTTTATTCATTAAAATTATGGAATAAATTCTATATATATAATAAAAGAGATTTGAGTTATAAAAATGAATTTCTAAATGATCGAAAAGTTGTTTTGATCAAATAAGCCTTAAAAGTACTATTCGCAGCACTTTTTTGCAGTAGTTCTTAATAACTTTTGAAATATAACTTTAAACTTAGTATTCTTTCCTAAATCTTTTATAAATGTTTTCAAATAAATAAATAAGCATTTTAAAGATGGTTTGGAGGTTTTATAATTATTTTTAAAGAGTTTAAATAAATGATTAGAAGAAAAGCTATTATAAATAAGTGATTAAATCTTGGCTCTAAAAGCCGATGAGTAAACTGTATTTTTCTATTCGTGGGATCCAGTTGCAAGTTGCTTAAAATAAGGAGATGTTCAAGAGCAACCAGTGTCGTGGCTCACCTAGCCACTTTCCTGGGCAAGGAATAGATAAGGTCGAAATGTCGGAAACGAGACAAATATAAAAGATTCGAATTTACAAATTTAATTTCATACAACTTGGGTTGTATAGAAATAATCTACTTATACTTGGTATTAAATTCCAAGGAGGGAACCCATATTATCCGTGTGAATTTAAAATGTGATTTCACCGTTATTCGATGGATGGTAAAGGTTGAATACATAAATTGATATCGAGTAGAATTAGTATAATTTCTATGGATTCATTTCTGCTCAATACTAATTGATTTGGGTTTAGAGTAAACGATGTCTTAAATAACTTTGTTTTTGACCCGTTTAATAATTATGATTTGAAATTAACAAATCTTTTTTAAGGATTGAATAAATGATTTGGAATTGTTTTCCTAAGTAAAAGGTTAAATGATTTGGAGATTATTCCAAGATTAAAAAGGTTTAATTAATCAAAGAATATGATAAATGAGCTTAATGATTCCATATACTCTTAAGAAGATAAATGGAATAGTTGAAAATAATACTTCTCTGAAGGATAATTGAATGAATGGAAAGATTAATTAATTGGATGATGTTTGATAATCACTTATATACTTGAACATCTTTTTATCGATGATTGGTTTTGGAGAAACTTGAGTCATATTTGGGTGATTCCTATCCGAAAACCACTTCGAACCAATATATGCGTTCGAAAATGAAGACATATTGAAGACAATGATTTTGATGATGGAGATCTTCACGATGAAGGGCTGCTTGCCACTAGTTCCGCGATTTCATATTATATAAATATGGTGGCAATAGTACTCTGTTACGAAAATCTTCGATGCAAGGACCGGTCGCTACTGATCCTAGGGTTGATTCTCGATAGGATGTGGTAGGAGAGCACCTTAGGTTTGTCTTGTTTCTGGACAACTTGTATGGATGAATGTCTAGCATTACATTTCTAAGACCATGAACATTGATCTCTACAAGTGTACATCTATTTGGTGGTGTAGGAGGTAACCCCTCTTATACTTAACACCTTCCTACGATACGTACAAGCTCGGAGGTTGTATTTTTGTGGAAATCAATTAATGATTGACGGAAATGGAAATGTGGCATTCAAAGTGGAACTTTTTATGTGCAAAGCGTGGCTTTATGAAAAGCAAAACATGGCTTTGTGGAAAGAAGAGCATAGCCTCACGAGCCTCACATCTCAGGAATGATACAGGGTACTCTGTGGTCAGTTGGATATTTCAGGCTGTCGGTTTTATTGAGGAAAGGGCATATGTTGATTTATGAGCAAGTATTGGAGTCTCGATTGAGAAAGAGGAAAGCCACCGAAATAGCTATCCATAGTAGTTTGACAATGTTATACAGAGGCTTGCTTAAGATAAGGAATAGTCACCGAGAATTGTTATGCTTGGATTTCCTAATAGAGAAATCGCCACTAATTCCATATCATGTTGGAAATCCATTTCCAATACGAGCTTTATAGTTTTGGTTGTATTCCTAAAATAGTGGAAATAAAATATAATCGTAGGAAAATGGAAGCATCTAGCTCATCTCCTGAAGCTCCAAAGAATGCCCAAAATGAAAAGCTGTCTTTCTCAAATTGCTCGAAAAAAGCACCTAAGGAATTAAGGGAGAGATAAAATCATGGGTTAGACATAAGTCTGGTGTGAGAAACTCAAGAAATATACACATATAAAAATATCTTTTGAGACCATTCGAATTACCGTAATAATTTTCCCCTCAAAGAACCAAAACCATCTAATAGGTAAATAAGACGATATAGTAGATACTCTCTACGGTATCGAATATAAATCAAAAGTAGTTGTGCTTCTTTCATTTCACAACAAACAATATTAGAAGTACTACTAAAATTGCTAAGGTACGCTCACATATGGATTTCCGTTAGAGATCTCCTCGGTACATCAAGGTTGTCCTCCTAACAAGGGTCAAAATCTACCTTCCAAGGACGTATATCTCTAGATAAAATATACCACAAAGGTAATCATAATTGGTCTACACCTAAACTTGTGATACCGAATATCATCAACTCCCACTAGCAACATCGATAAGCATATCCAGATATGAAGTTGATATATCCTTGAGTTAGCTAAATCCACTGTCCATGCTCCTACTCTATTTTCAGTCATTTCCGATGGTTAAGTCACGTTCAACATTTCGCACACGATTCTACATCACTCGAACAAAAATTAAATGTCTCCATAGATTCTAGTTTCTTGAACAGATCTCAAATCTCTACATGGATTCTAGCATAAGTCGTTCGACGAATGCTAATGCCGACCGCTCCCTTGGACTTAACATTAGGATATACAATTCAACTCTATAGCATTTATCCAAAATGTTAACACCGACCTCTCTCTTGGACTTAACCTTAGGATAAACAGTTCAACTCTATAAAATTTCAGTCCACAACCGTTTCAAAAACATAGAACTGCATATCAGTTTTGAAGTGTTTTTAGTAATACATAAGTATAAATATCCGTTACCGGACTCTTCAAAACTAAATCGGTGAATTTCCAGTTAACTCGATTCTGGTTCTTTTAGAAGTAAGCGAACAATATAAAGGAGTCCTTGAATAGGGACTCATATATATACGTTCTTAAAGCATGAGACGTTTCATAGCAATAAGTCCTCCCTGGGGATCTCAAATTGTATGAAGCCGTGAAGCTTTTATATACTTCCTAAATTAATTTTGGTCATATGCAATATAAATAAAATGATCGCATATGGAAATCAAGTCTCATATACTTATCACCATTTTCGACCTTCCCAACTTACGTTATCCCTCTGTCAAGAGTGAAGCTAGGTAGGTTATAGCACTGGTTGCATCCAAGCCCTACCTTGACATCTTATTCTTAACTCTTATAGATATAACAAGTCTAATTTGCCAGCTTTTAGTGCTAAGTATAGGAGTAAATACTTTCCATAAATGAGTAAACACATAAACACGATTAAGTCACATAAGCAACTTATAATCCCCATATTTTCAAATAATACTTCTTTGTAAATACTTGCATGTATATTTAAAATAACTTTATAAAAGATATATACATATAAAATACTACTTTACTATTCATTTCTACTCTATCCCATACTTCAAAATATATTCATATACTTATCACAAAGGTATAAGAATATTCACAAATCACTTAACAATATTTTCCACTTTCAAATATAATCAAAGAGGTTAAAAACAAATGTACTAAAACATTGCTACTATAAACCCCTTTTCTCTTTTATAAATTCGACATTTACTTTTCTATCCTTTTTCTAAAGGATTCCATACTTAAAGTTATCTTTAAAATATTCTTTTAAAGATCTAAGCACATTCACAAGTATAATCAAAAGGGATAAAAACAAATGTTACTAAAACATTGTTTACTATAAACCCAAAACCTTTCATACTTATTATTATCCTTAAAGTATTCCTTTTAAGGATCAAAGTATATCTAAACTTATTTAACAAGGCAATATCCTTATTAATAACTTCTCAAAACCATTCATTATAACTAAGTGTTGAAACCCAAAGCTTCCTTTATTCTACTAAAAAATAGTTAACTAACTTTTCAAACTTATATATATTAATAATTTTAAAATACTTATAAATATGTTTTAAATATCTATATAAAATATTATGTAAAAATAACTAATATAGAAATTACTAGAAAAAACATTTTAAATAAATGTTACAAAATAAACCCTTTCCTTTAAAAATTCATAAATAATTATCAAAATTATGTTTAAATTTAAAACCACTTTTGAAATACTCTTACATATTTTATAAACACCCCTTAAAAGATTTCAGAAGAATACTTAATTTAAATACATTTCAAACACTTTAGTTCACAACACAGCCTATAACAACCCACAATAGAACGTGCTATAAAAAGAGTCCAGTAATACTACAACTGATCAAAAATACTAGTGTCAAGTGCTGCAACAGACTATGGACGAGAACAGTTTTAAACATTAGAAAGTTTAGACATTTTTCAAACATGTTCAAAATCATTTTAAGGTCCAATTTTTTTACAATAAGTATAATACTAGAGTAATTAATATCCATGCAAAGAAACCCCTTAAGGATGTCTTCCAAAATCATATTAAAAATTCTCAAAAGCAAGGTATTTAAAGGTACATCTATAGCGACCTTTTCGCTTGCTAACTTATCCAAACTTTATTCAACATGTTATACATTTTTGCAATCCAATTCTTTGCCGCATACACTACTATAAGTGTAGAGCACAGCCAAAATGTATCATATCACAATATTTACAAATCACCATTTTAAACAAGTTAAAGACAAGGGATTACAAAGTGCACTTATAATGATCTTTCTCGCTTCAAACACTCTCAAACACACTTAATGCCTTGCACAACCAAATCAAACATGTAAACATAAAGTTAAGGCCACAATACATGTTGTAGAGGGTAATAGAAGTGATTACACATAATATAAAGTTGTCACTTGCTTTCCAAAGCAAGGGGGTCCAAAAGTTATAATTTGCATTAGTTCTTTGCTTTATATTTACACACAACACTTTTAAATACATTATATACTTTTCAATGGTAAGTTAACTCACCCTAAAACCCTGCTAAAATCAAGCACAGACACTCAAGACAAAAGAACACTTCCTACCATCGCCAAACAAGCCAAAGTCTAACCTTTAATCCAAAAGCTCTTGGCCTTGCTTCCTTGCCCTTCTTTTCCACACAACCATGCATGGAAGCGGTTGTTGTGCTCTATTCCTTCAAGTTGTTATTCTTGTCTCCAATGCTGTGCTTGAGTCTTAGCCAAAGTTTGATGGAGATTAGAGTTGATTTGATAATGTTTAGAAATTTAAAGTGAAGAGAAAGAGGATGAAGAGCTTATTTGTTTCTATCTTTTTAATTTGCAAACCAATTTTTATGAACATATAAAGTGTATTTGTAAGTGCATTTAAGAGGTCACCCTACTCCCTAAACCTCCTATGGAAGATCATAAGTATGCTTCATCCTATGTGCTTCATCTATCCAAAATATCTCCTCTTTCTTCACCCGTAAGTCTTCCTAAAATACCCCTCTCCAAAATATCTTCTATGACATCACCCATGACATCATCAAATGAAATTAGTTAGCCATAAACTCTAAAAAAAATTATTCACTAATTAATTACACATTAATATATTAGACATTTCTAAAACGTTCAAACAACTTTTATCGAGAAAAAAACTGTTTATTAATAAAACAATTTTTGGTCACATTATCGATATTTCCGGGAACAATTTATTTATATATATATATATTTCAAAAAAAAGTTTACCTCCATTAGTTATTAATTAAAAGAGGGTTATAAGGTTTTAAAATCCATTTAATCACATTTAACTAAGGTTCAAATATTTAAACATTTTAGATATTTAATCACGAAGTGTTTGAAATTCTGTGTCGTTACAGTAGAGTGAAGCTAGAGAAATTCATTCATTTGTAGTAAGGATACTGCACTATCAAAAAATATGTCGATGAGCTCAATCAGCAGGCAAAGTATGGCCTAAACCTCATTATTGCACTAGTGAAGAAGGCGACAAAATTTGCTAATGGATTGAATCCATCCTTAAGGGATATTGCTTTGAGCTATGTGCCCACTGGGGATACTTTTGAAAGTTTGTGTTGCTAATTTTAATTACTAAGGAAGATTCTAAGAAGGTAGAAGGATGGACAATTCAACAAAGTAAACGCAAGGGTGAAATATGAGCTCAAGGCAGAATTAAGAAGCCAAGGTTTAAGTGTAAGAGGATTAATGTCAAGGGGCATTTGACAAAGGATTGCAAAATTAGTTTTGTAAAGATTAATTGGTACAATTGCAACCAATTCATACATAAGAGGAGGGAGTGTCTGATTGCTCCTAGGACTTCTAGTTAGGTGGTTCGAGCTTATGCACTTATTGTTGTCCTAGCTCAAGTGCAACCACAACTATGGATAAAGGGAAAAAGTCATCATTGAAAGTATGTTAACACTTTCTAATTTATGTATTCCTACTTCATTTGACACCGCCACATCACACCTATTTATTTTGAGTAAGCTAGTACATGAATTGCACCTAGAGACAATGTAACATTCCCAATGTAGAGGCCCAGAGCTAAGCACTATAGATGCTGCAATCATCCATAGCATTAACTTCCGGTGACTAAATATGGTAATGTTAATGGTATCCATAATATCAGAAGCACATGAATATGAAACAAAATCACATATTTCACAAAAACAACTTTTCTGATTACATTTCGCAAAACATGTTTCATATTCCATTACATAATCCCAATCGTTTCCCAAGTTCAGATCAAATATAATTTTTACAAAATACGCCAAGAGTTACATATGAAGATGCCCTCTTGGATGACCAGAGTACTATATAATCATAACTAACCTAATACAACACAACGAAATCTAACAAAATAAAACTACAACTCCTAAATAGCTATCCGTCAGCTACCTGCTTATCTCCGGAAGCTTTATTCGCCAACTTACTAAAAATCTGAAAATCCTCAACCCTCAGTATACTCAAATCAATTTTGAGCACACGAGAGTTTAAGGGGAAAAACATAAACTTCAAGTCAGACATAAAGACCGGTGTGAATAATACTATACATCTCGATATTTGATATTAAGTGAGACCACACCGTTTAACGGAACTGGTCCCCCCTCACTAATATCGTTTTAAAACATACCTTTTGCAAATCATAATCTTGCAACCAAAACTGGTTAAAACTGTAAAGCATTATCATGTAAACATGCATGTCAGGTAACAAATGAACTATCTGTCCGAACACTATAGTTTAGTTTGGCTAACTACTAACCTTTGGCCGACTCGGGCCTACCAGACAATATAAACAAATAATCTAACATCTATTAGACACTCCTCTTCTAACCGGTATGTCCCTAACTTATCTTCTCCTTGGGTCACCTGATCCTAATGGTTTTTCGGGCTCACCAACAACCTACCTCTATACAAAAATATTCCCTTCTGTATGTAACATCATTTTAGTCTTACATGTGACAAAGCCCTACACAATGGAATTTTGGACTAAATTAACTAGGGCCCAATAGCTAATTTATAGGACGCGACCCTATACCAGTCCCATCTGGTATACAAATATCTGAGTCATTTTACTTAGGGTAGTCTTCCTTTAAATTTTCCTTGAAAACCTTTTCATCTCAAATTGATTTAAAACCTTTGAATCAAACTTAAACAAGGAGAATATATACTCTATGCTTTACTCAAAATCACCATGTCGTGTTATATATATACACACACACATACTTTACTCAAATCTTTATCGATGAAAACATTTAAACCTTTGAAAGTACCCCTTTCAAAACCAAGTAAACCCCTTTCTTTCACCTAGGCTGAAAGGCCAATACATTCCTTTCGAAACCATTCATATAAACCTTTCGAAACTAGAAAAACCTTTCCTTCAAAAGATATAAAACCTTAGACATCCTTTCTTTAAAACACTTAAAACCTTTCGAAAACATTTGAAAACCTTTCCTTTCAAACCTTTAGAAACCATTGGAAAATCTTCCTTTCAAACCTTTTGAAACCATTGGGGAACAGCCCCTTCGAAACCTTCATTAAAACCTTTAAAATGCATTAAAACATCAAACCTTTCGAAAGCCTTTAGGTTCAAGTAAAACACGTGGAAAACCTTTCGAAACCAATTAAAACTATCTCCTTCGAAACCTTTGGGTTCTACCTTCAATAGAGCAAAAGGGTCATAAAATATTTAATTCGAAAGCACTCTTTCGAAAGCATTTCCTAATTAAAGAATGATGGTGTCAAAACCAACTCTTCAAAAGCATTAGAGAAGCGGCTTGGATTTTAAACAAAGTATACCTTCTGAAAACATTTGCTTCGAAAGGTAGAAAAGCGGCAGCTAGGGTTTCGATCCCGACGAAAACATTTACTTAAAACAAAGGTGCAACCTCTTTCAAAACCATTTCTTAAATCAATTTGACCCAACCAAGTCGAAAGCATATCCTTCGATAACAAAGCAGGCGCGTTTTCATTTGAAAGTTAAGTAAGGTTTCGACCTCCTTCGTAACCCTTGGTTTCGACCAAATACCTTCCACTTATATTTAATTCGCTACGCACCAAGTCTTTGATGCCATGCGCATTGGTTTTGATGGTGATGGTGGCGGAATTACTAAGTCGGAACCTAGGTGCTGAAAGTTGTGAAACATGCTAAAAGCATGTAAAAACTGATTTTAACTTAAAAAGAAATTCTTTTCAACTAACCTGCCTTGTTTGTCAAAATATTATTGGTTGTTAATTTTCTTTTCTAAAAGAACTACCAAAATTTCAGAATTAAACAATTTAAGCAATTTACAATATACCCCTTCTCCATTTAAAAATATATAAAACATTTAAGTCATGTACCTTAAATAATTTTCTATATCTACTAAAACACTTAGGAAAATTCCACAAAAATTCTAGAAAATTATTTTTAATATGTTTTCTAACATATATTTATTTTAGACCCAAAATATAAATAATTTAGCCGTAAATTATTTTAAACCCAAATAATCATTTTCACCACTAGAAAATTAATATAAAATCCACATAAATTCAAAAAATTATGAAAATCGAAACCCATCTCTAAAATATCATTTGTGATCTAAATCTAAAATCACAAGGCATTTGGATGTCATTTATTAGGGTTTTCACATTAAAACACATCATAAAACCTATATGAATGAGCATAAATCATCAACAAGCATATATAAACATTTTATCCTTCAAAATCATGGCATAACATTGCAAATAAATTCGGATTATGCTTAAAACCCAAAACACTTAAGAAATATGAGATGTAGTCATTATTCAACTTAGCTTTGATACTAAGGATTTGAAATTTGATCTTGATTATGTTGCTTAAGCTTTTCCTCTTGAAATCATCTCGTTGCTTTTCCTAATGGTGGCCGGCCTCTAGCTTGTATTTTTGTTTTGTAAATATAGAATGAACATGACAATGAATGGGTTAAGGTTTTAGGGTATAAGAATGTGTCCTATTCCTATATTACCCCTTGTCTATTTGCCTTAACATTTTAATTCTTTAGTCCATTTGTATATGACATGACTACCCTTACAAATCACATATCTCAACTCATTAACCATTTTATATTATTTCATTTAATTTACCTAATTAAATGTTCCTAATAATGTTACTTAAAATTAGGGTCATTACAAACAATCATAGTTACGTACCCTATTATAGTATCGAAACCAATTGGGTGCTCGATCCATTTATCCATAATTTGCAAGGGTTTAAAATTACATATTTTAGGTGTTAACAAGATTTCTTGTCAACACCCCAAAGTTGTGTTATGGAACAAGGTTTATCCCTTAGGTAGATGAGAAAGAGTGGAATAGGTATATCCTCCTTGAATTTCCTCTCAATTAGATTGTTGTAATAAAAAGTTGCTCAGGTTGACCTTTCGATTCGGTTGAAATGGTTATTTCCATTCCTTATCAACCTTTTGACTTTGCTAAGATAGCCTTCGAAAGCCTCCTTTCGAAGTGGAAGCTGAATACAAATGGATAGTCTTTGGAATCACTGGCTGAGGACTGACTTAGAGGGTTTTGACCTTGTCGAGGACTTAAGCTGTTGAGTGGCTTGGGCTTTGGTCAAGGATCTGAGGTAGAGGTTTCGACCTTGTCGAAAGCTGTGAACTTAACCGTCTTGGATTTGGATTAGAAGTCTCAAGTTACAGTGATTTAGAGATAGGTTTCGACCTTGTCGAAAGCAGGATTCTTAGGTTTCTTATGTCATCCAAAGTTTAAGTGGACTATGGTTAGGTTTCGACCTTTTCGAAAGTAGTAGCCCAGGGGAAGATAACTTGAAGCATTTAACTAAGTTATTTGAATATGCCAAGTTTTGACTATGTCGGAAGGATCCTTTCGATATAGGCGGCATTTGGAACACAAGGTTAAACCTGACAAAAGCTCTAAAAACAGTAAAGTAATC
Organism: Allium fistulosum; assembly: GCA_030737815.1. Classification (NCBI taxonomy): domain Eukaryota; kingdom Viridiplantae; phylum Streptophyta; class Magnoliopsida; order Asparagales; family Amaryllidaceae; genus Allium; species Allium fistulosum. The sequence goes on along the minus strand of CM060906.1, from coordinate 95,327,404 downwards.
TGAAAGATATAAGACTTCCCTTTCATTAGCTAAAGAAGATTTTATTTCTCCAAAATCCTCTAATAAATTTAGAAACTAGGGTTTACAACTGTTTTGATTAAGAAAATACAAGTTTAGAATGACTAGATTCGGATCCCCAAAATATGACCCCTGGCTCTTATTTATAGTTGCGGGTCAGTACCTTTCGACCCTAAGGCTTTGGACCTGGTCAAAAGGTGGCTGCCGAAATGACTCTAGTATGCTTCCTCCTTTGTCAAAAGGAACAGCTGCGCTTCTCTTCTTTGTGTTGCCTTGTAAGAGCTTCAAACTCTATCAATAGGCTTTGTTTAGTGGTTTCGATAGCGTTGGTTGTTTCTGAACTCTTGTTTGTGACTTGACGCGGAACCTCCCTAGACAATAATGGATTCAACCGGTTCAAAGGCTTGGTATAGCTTTTGAAAGGGTTGTTCAAGCTGGTTCCTGCCTTTGAGTGATTTCAATGAAGGAGAAACCATTGGTTTTGAAAGGTTTGGTGCATATACAAAGAGTTGTTCTTCATTGTCTTCGAAATGTGTTGCTTTGACTCATTCGAAAGGTCTTCATGCATATGGAATCGCTTAGTTGAAATGTGGTTACCGAAGGAAGAAGGGTGCTTTCTACTCTTTCGACTCCTTCCAAAGGTAAGAACCTTCTGGATGTTGATCGTAGCATCCTTTCAACACCTTTGAAAGGTTCTGAAGCTTTTAGACTTTGGTTATAACATCCCTTCGACTCATTCGAAAGGTGTAGCTGGAGCTTTCTCCTTTTGTTCTTCTTTGTCTTTTGCTCAAACAGGTTTCGACCAAGTCGAAAGGAGTTTTATGTAGTAACATTTTCCCCCAAGTAAGGGATGCGCTTAACTTTCCAAGTCATTAGTGTCGAATCCTAGAAATTTCCCGCCTCTTGGCATTCTCGTGCAAATTTGGGCCATTTATTTAAATCTGATCCAACAGCCTGCTGCCTTCTCTGACATTTCTTATAATGTATGCTTTCTTCTTCTTCTTCTCCTTCTTAACTTATTTGCAATTAAACCGACTTCAAGAAAAGTAAAGAGATTTTCGAAAACTTTCCAAATTGTTTTTTCTTCAATCAAAGAAGAAATCAGATTTTATGTAAGTAAAAAACTTTTCGCAAATCTATCTTTCTCTCTCTATTTTCTGTGTTTTACGGTGAATTTTAAATTTCTTAGATTTCATGGTCGAAATTTTAGTTTTCAATTTGATTTTATGAATCTTTTTTGAATTTTAAGCTTCAATATATCGGGTGAACTCTATGACTTAATTTCATGGATCGGTTATTATTATTATTTTCTAAAAGATCTGCTTCAAACCCAATTTAATTTTTTCATTATTACTGTTGTTTTATTTATTATTTTATTATTATTTAAAAGAAGAAGAATCTAAATTCTCGCTTTATAAATTCAAAATTTAAGAAGGTTAACCCATGTTTAACTTTATTAGTTTAATGGTTTTAACTAGTTTTTTTATTAAATTTTGGATTCCTGGATTTGAAATTGGGTTCGGGTAAGAGAGCGGTTTCCATTTTCTTCGCCAGGAAGCTTCGGGATCGTATAGATTAAAAAATTTGCGCCATATATTTACTTTTCTACCCCTTCGAAAAGGTTTAAAGCAGCAACCTCTACTTTGCTTTCTTAACCTCTTTCGATGGGGTCGAAAGGTGTTGTGGCGCTAACTTGATTGACCTTGTCGGAAGGCTATGTAGCGACGTAGCATGTAGTTAACTCCCTCGAAAGCAAAATGTTTCGATCTAGTCTAAACCTTTTGTCTTGATTGTAACCTTTCACCCTTTTTTGTATGCTTTTCGAAACCGTGGTTCCCTTTCGACCTTATCGAAACCCTTTTGTAACATAATGAGTCGAAATCCTGTATTACTTCCTTTTTCCAGCATTGTCGAAAGATTTCAAGTTTATATGACTTTAACTTTGGACCTTTCGACTCAATGGGTATAGAAGCTTTCGACGACATTCACAATTTTCTTTGAAAACTTAAGTTATTGGTTTCGATAGTGTCAAAGGGTCTTGTTATCTTATTATTTGAATATTAGTCGTATGCACTTTGTTAAAGTTTTCAAGTTAAAATTAACTATTCACTTCAAACAACCTGGTTCTTACTGTTCTTTCAACATTGTTAAAGGGTGTCGATAGGATATATACTCCAACTTTCCCTTTCGACCTCGTCGAAAGCTTGGTAGATGTTCAAGCTTTTGACATTGTCGAAAGGTGTCTGCTAAATGTTAACTTTTTATTCCTTTCGTCTCTGTCAAAAGCTCTTAATTTATGACTTTCTATAACTTTAACATTCTTCAAAGAACTTGAAGTTACATGTTTAAGTTGCCATAGTAAGTTTTTTTAGATTCTTAAAAGAGTGTTAAGTTCATAATAAACTTGAAATTTTAACTGAAATGTTTTCACTTGGCAGAACCATGAGCTCTCCGAAAAAGGCCGAAGCTTCTTCCAAGCATTCACTCATATCTACTCAAGACGAAGTAGTTGCTATCCTTATTGACTACGACATTACTAGTGTAGAAGCCATTCCTCCTAAGGAAACATATACCATCAACAACCATCCTGAAGGGTTCTTTCCTTATACCGCCATCCATAATGGCATGGAGGATTTCTCCCTTTCCCAGAATTCTTTTCCAAGCGTCTTTCTTATCTCGGCATTGCTCCAATCTAGCTGTCCCCGAATGTTTACACCTACCTCCTGTATTTGGAGATGATGGCCTTGGAGTCTGGCCTCCCCTCTCTAAATGCTGAAGTGTTGAACCACTTGATCCGTCTGGTCAAGCTCGGCAATTTCAACAGCCAAATATTCAAATCAAACCCCCAAAAGAAGCTAATATTAGATAGGGTTAATAAGTTTAGAGACTGGAGAACCAATTTTTCTTTGTTAAGTGCTTCCCAAATATCAGTGGGGCTTTCCCTTCCCCTCGTAAGTCCAATTTTCATTATTTTCCTTCTGCTCAGTGGTTTTTCTTGTCTAATCTTTGCTTTTGTCAGTTGCCCCTGCTAAAGAGCTTAATGATGAAGATAAGAGAATAGTCGAATCTCTGATTGTGGCCTCAAGCCAAGTTGGGAGCAGATTGACGTTGTTAACTCTAACAAATTTACGAAAGCACTCTCTTCTATCGACAGGCCAAAGGATCTTAGGCAGTCCTCCTTCTATTCAACATTCCTCCTGAAGCAAATGCTTCCTTTCTTTGGGAGACCCATCAACTTTCTCTCCCATGTCACCCATCTGTGCTGACCACTCTGGTATGTGATAAATACTGCACTTGTTATGAAATGTTGTGTCGTTTTTTCAATTTATTCTGCTAATTTATAATCTGCATGAATTCTCTTCAGTTGCTCCTCAAGTTAAAAAGCTTATTAGTGGTCCAGCTCCTCCTCCTACTTCTCATGCACCTTCTATTGCTCAATCTCTTGCTAGAACTAAAATAGCAATCAAGAGGAAGTTGGCGCAATCAACTTAAGTAGAACCACCTCTGAAGATTGCTAAAGTTACTGATATAGAGGAGGATGAATATTCATCTTTTGATAAAACTTCGGAGAGCCCGATCGTTGAAGCTCCCCTAGATAAACCCAAGAAGACTCCTACTGCCATCGATCCCCACTCTCACAGTACCATTCTAGCTCTCCGGCCACACTCGAACAAATGAAACAAGTTTTGGAGACAACCCACACTCTAAAGCGTACTCCTCCTAGGCCAACACCTTCCTCTCCATCCATTAATTTTAAGGAGATAACCCAGTCTATCTTACACTCTGAGTCCTTTTTCTCTATCCAGCCGCCTTCTTCCATTCCTGACCTAGTGGGTCATTACCATTCCTTATAAAAAACAATTCTTGGTAAACTTCTCTTTACTTTGACTTATCATTACTGTTCTTCTTTAAATTTCTAATCTTGTGTTCCATTTCTTCTTTCAAATTTCTAAGAGTTGCTTAACTTTACATAAGCAAGTGTCTAAATCTTCTGTTGAGTCCTCCAAGTCCCAGGAGGAAATTTCTGCTCTAAAGAATCTAGCGTCCTCTTTATCTATGGCAAAAGATGAAGCAACCTCTGAACTAGAGCGATTAAAAATTTCTCTTGCCTGGTCAGAGTCTGTTCTCTTGGAAGAAAGAAGGGCTCGCCAACTCCTCGCCGATGAGAATTTTGCCACGCAACTAATCCTGAAAGAATCCGACGAGGAGAAGGCCCATATGGCAGCAAAGAATGCCTCTTTGAAAGAGAAGTTGAAGAAAACCAAGGCTTCCCTGAAACTTGCTATCGATACCATCTCAGTCACAAACAACGAGTATCTCAGTTTCTCGACAATACCCTTGAAGAGATCATGTTGAGCTCCTTTGAAGATGCTATGATGCTTGCCTATGTAGATAATATTGGTAAATGCCTTGAGCCAAGTTTTCCCTCGCTCGACTCCGGTCTCATGGATAGGGTTATGGGCAAAATAAACTAGATGAGGCAGAGGACCGAGGATGTTGAAAAGGAAGAAATCTATGCCCCCCAAATTCTTTCTTTTAAGGTCGAGTATGAATCAGAGGATGAAGGCAACAAAGATGATGTTGCCGAAGAGGAGGGTGATAATAACGACGGCGATGAATACGATAACAATGATGACGTTGATGATAACAACAATAGCGGTGGTCATGGCTTAGGTGGTGATGGAGGAGGCCACACCGAAGGCCCTGATAAAGACGGAGATAATAACACAAAAGCTTCTAAAAAAGAGCCATCTCTTCATGAAGCTACACCGCCTGAATCTACGGCCCCCTCTGCTCCTTAAGATATCCTCCTTCCATTAATGTCGAAGAACCAAGAGAAAAAGAGCAGATTTCTTAAACTTCTGTCTCGGTATCTCAGGTATGGGACTCTCTATTTAAACAACTTTTACTTCATAAGCCATAATAGTGTAATTCTTTTATTAAATAAGGAAGAAATCCGTCCTCCTTTATAAAACCAAACTTGAGAGAAAACAAGCAAAGATAAACAGATTATATAGGGAGTTAGACAAGCAAATAAGCGAGCATAATGTAGTTTCTGATAAGTATCATAGGCTTGATAGAATTGCATCAGTGCCGGAGTCTTTCAAGCATCAAAAAGCTGCCCCCCACTAAAGAGAACGTGCGTTCGCTATGATGCTCTCTTAGAAGAAAACCAGGAGTTAATCACCTTATTTTGGATGCTAATTGAAGAAAGAGGTTTTTTAACCAACTTCTTATAAAAGGGTTATTGTAGACATTTAACTATTGATTTTTCATATTTAGACGAATTTAGTTGGAGTCTACTTTGGCATTTTCATAAGAGATACTTGGACGAATTCAGATCTAACCCGCATCTTGGAGCTTGTTGGAACTTACCACAGGTCAGATATATACCCCAAGATCTCCCTCCTGAAAAACTTAAGTAATATAAGAACAAATTTGTCTCTGAGCTATTTTCTAAGTCTATTTTGTATGAACCAGATGAATATTTGTAAATATGCAACAATGTATCGATTTATAAATATTTGTTTTAGTCTTCTTTTATGCTTAGCTTCATTTTATTATATCACCATAGAATGATTTTTCATCTGGCCAATTGTTTCTAGAGACCATTTAAGTCAGTACGCCAAACTGAGATGATTTTATCTTGAAAAGACATCAATTTTAAAATCTTCGAAACTAGCAAGTTATTGCTTCCTTAGAGATTTACAAAAACTTTACTTGGAATATCCTCATCTTCTCTTTAATTTTCTTAGTGATGAGAAAGAGAAACATCTTAGGGAAATCAGGCTATTCCATTCTAAATTAATTTATGGACGTGATAATCCACCAGTTAGGAAGTAGGACTATAGCAGATGTCCATCGGTATCACTCTAGAAGGAGTCAATATTCCTTTTGATTCAATAGTTACTCTTTCTGCTAATTCATTAGATAAAGGTAGAAATGTAGTTTCTCAACTTTAGATATAAAACGATTATTTATTGTATCTTTTAGTTTCGTTATTGTTTGAGTTGTAATCTGTTATTATAATAACAAAGAGATTTTTCATTCTGATTTTGACTTTATTTTGTTTCTTTTTGCTTAAATAGGAGTTACAATTATCTACAGCTCCTCTCTCTCTTGATTTAACATCACGCCTCGCTGGTCTTAAAGATAAATTGTTAAAAGAATGTGGAAGGAGTAAACCCCTTGATGATATCTTACTGGCACACTTCCATGTCAATGCCGAAGCCTTGAAATGGCATAAAAGATATTTAATTCAGAAAACAATTTTTAGTTTCTTAAAGATCAAATTGCCTATCTTGAGGCTGATGTCAAAAGCGAAGACGAAAAGATTTCTTCACTGAAGCGACAAGTAAAGTCAAACCCTTGAATCGATTTGGATCATAAGATGTCAAAACTTATCCAACAAATTAGTGACTTGGAATTGAAATTGAAGGATAGTCAAGCACAGAGTGAATCATTGAAACATATTAAGGGAGATAATATTTCGAACATCGATTTATCAGCTCCTCGCACTACTCCCTCTATTTCCAGACCTACGAGGTCTACTTCCCTTACTGCCCAGAAATTCCCCATAATGATCAACCCTCCTTCTGGTTTAGACGAGAACGTTGTGGGTGAATGGTGTAGGAAAGTTAAGTTTGAAATAGCTAGGTATTTTGATGAACAACAAAAAGTGAAGTATTCATAGAGTATCAACGAGTATGCCACCAAGATTCAGAAGCTTAAACGTGATAACTACTTTTTTTAGAAGCGCACCGCGGAATTAGAAAAGTAAAACAAGACCCTTAGGGGTGCAAATAGAGCTTTCAACCGTGCTTGGAAAACCAATATTGACGCAATCGACGACGTAGATAGGGTAAGGAAGAAGGAAAAGATACTTAAAGAGGTCATCTGCATCGCAATTTGTCACATAGTTGATCTTTCGATCGTTGGGAACCTTAGCAAGGCTTCTCAAGCCTTATGATTTATTTTTATTCTTGAAATGTATAGACTTGTCTTGTATGTATGTGAATAATTTCATAATTTTTATAAATAGTTTCATGAGTTTTGTAAATTATATAAACTTGGAAGATATCACCTGATTTGTGATTCTTTTTTTTTGTACTGTCATTCCTAAAGTGCTTGTTTGATTGCTCATACATTGATTTCTGTACTTGCTGAATCTTTCATTTCTCTTTGCTGTGCTAATTTGCTTAGAAAGTATGAAGAAAATTTCCAATTGTTAGCTTGAAATTGACGTGCGAGTCTATATATATCATTTGCATAGATTAATAAATCATCTTGTTAATTGCATGAAAAGTAGTTTATATCAAATGTCTAAATCCCATCTTTAACCGTGATGAGAAATAATTAAGAATTTAACTTTAACCATTTGGGTTTAATGTCTGAAGTCCGTTGATAGGAAATCCCGCCCTAACATAAGGGTATAAATGTTGGATAGTAATTTTCAAAAGATATCTAATAAAGAGTTAAATACAGAAACCATTATCTAAATATTAATAATAGAAACCCAATGTCCCATTCTTGGGAATTAATCAGTTTGAAAACTTAGAAATCTAAAACTCAGATTCGGGTATTAGTGGACACTTGTAATAATGATCATCTTAAGAGTATTCTTTGACCTGATTTAGGCATTTACGATAGATATTCATAATAAAAATTCTTAATAGAAATTCCAACCCAGATTATAACATTAATTAGTCATGCAACCCAAATTCGAGTATGACAGAGATAACTAGAGATTTATAAATATCCAAAACCCAGATTCAGGTATTAGTAAATGAAGTTCAGAATTGAAAGTCCCGAAATCGAGCTTCGGGTTTAATGTAGAATATAAGTGATTGATAATGGCCTGAAACCAAGATTCGGGTGTTAATAGATGAAATCCTAAAATGAGAAACCCGAAACCCAGATTTGGGTATTAATGGACGGAGTATGGCTTTACTCCATAGATTCTGTCTTCTTTGACATGTATGAACCCTTCAGGTCTTGTATGTAGTTGTAACTTGATTAGTTGCCTCTTGGGCTTGGACGTCTTAGTGCATTGGAGATATACCGCTTCTCGGGTTTGGAGATCTTAATCCATGATTTAACGAGCCTCTTCTTAGGCTTGGACATCTTAGTCCATTATTGGATGTGCCTCTTATTGGGCTTGGACATCTTAGTCCATTGTTGGATGAGCCTCTTCTTTGGCTTGGACATCTTAGTCCATTGTTGTCCGGTGCTCTTGGTTAGCTCATCTTAGAGGCTGGAACTAAAGACTTACCCAACCTCCCCAGGAGGCGCCTTGACCTGGCTAGAGATGCGTTCAAGGGTTTGTACGGTGCTTTAACCTGGCCATAGCATGGCGTGGATAAAGGCTTACTCCGGCCTCTCTTTAGGAGGCGCCCTGCCCTGGCCATAGCATGGCACGGACATGGGCTTGTTCGGTGTTTTACCCTAGCCACCTTATGACGTGGATAAAGGCTTACTCCATCCTCCCTCCAGCAAGTGCCTTGACCTGACCAGAGGCGTGGCCAAGGGCTTGTTCGGTGCTTTAACTTGGCCATCTTATGGCGCGGTTAAAGGCTTACGCTACCCTCCCTCAAGGAGGTGCTCTGCCCTGGCCATCTCGGCGGAGGCTTTTTACCATCTTAGGTAGTATCCAAATGTAAGGAGTATTTCACTTTCAACTATAAAGATTTTTCTTAGAAAAGTAATCCTTTATTGATCTTTCTCAAATTTTCTTTATAGATTTTCTCCTTGACGGAAGAAATTGATAATCATCCCCTCCAGGACTCTGCAATGATTGATCTCATGGCCGTTTATCATATGATAGTGACAGTAGGACCCACTAGATTCCTTTCATGTTTTTGCTTCTTCTTTTGTGATGGACAATAATTAAGCTCATCCTTAGTTAGCAAGTAGACATTCTCTATGGAAGTTGTCAAATTACATTCTTTGGGAAGTGTAGACTTAAAGCTTGATTCTTGAGTATGGCTCTTTTATCTTTTGTTCCTTGGACTTATAGTTTCACACTTTTCGATTGTTTTTTTGCCACCCTTTGTAGTTCTTATGTAGGAAGGGTTCTTGTTATAGTTGGTTGTCATTTATGTGCAAAGGCATTGTAATCAACCATTATCTCTTTTTCAGAGATTATACCTTTGGAATAGTATTGAATGGTTCTTCTCATTTGATTGAACAAGTTGTCACTTTCATTTTCCCTTTTTCCTAAATCAAAGATAGGGTTGGGGCCAACATGAAAGGGGTTTAAGCTCCATTTATCAGGATCGTATGATTTCGCTTTCTTATTTATAATTATCAGAGCTTCTAGCCTTAACCTTTGCTCTTCGTTTTGGTTGGAATCCTTGATGGTTATTAGGGAGATTCCTATCATATGTGGTATGAATGACCCTTGCTTGGATCTCTTGATTCTTCTAGCCATGATTTAACCAAAGTAGATGAACCTGAGATTGAGTTAAGTGGGGTTAGAGACAAGTAGTATTGGGTGTTTAACCAAGTCGTAGGTTCGAGCTCTCCTTCTAGCGCCAAAATGTTAACAAGATTTCCTATCAACACCCCAAAGTTGTGTTATGGAACAAGGTTTATCCCTTAGGTAGATGGGAAAGATTGGAATGGGTATATCCTCCTTGAATTTCCTCTCGAGTAGTTTGCTATAATAAAAAGTTGCTTAGGTTGAACTTTTGACTTGGTCGAAATGGTTATTTCCTTTCCTTATCAACCTTCTGATTTTGCTGAGATAGCTGGGTTTTCCAATCGAAAGCTCTCCTTTCGAAGTGGAATCTGAATTCAAATGGCTAGTCTTTGGAATCACTAGGTGAGGACTGACTTAGAGGATTTCGACCTTGTCGAGGGCTTAAGCTGTTGAGTGGCTTGGGCTTTGGTCAAGGATTTGAGGTAGAGGGTTCGACCTTGTCGAAAGCTGTAGACTTAAACCGTGTTGGATTTGGATTAGAAGTCTCAAGTTACAGTGATTTGAAGATAGGATTCGACCTTGTCGAAAGCAGGATCCTTTGGTTCCTTATGTTAATCCAAAGTTTAAGTGGACTATGGTTAGGTTTCGACCTTGTCAAAAGTAGTAGCCCAGGGGAAGATAGCTTGAAGCATTTAACTGAAGTTATTTGAATATGCCAGGTTTCGACTGTGTCAGAAGGGTCCATTCGATATAAGCGACACCTAGAACACAAGGTTAAACCTGACAAAAGCTCTAAAAATAGTAAAGTAATTTGAAAGATATAAGACTTCCCTTTTACAAGCTAAATAATACTTTATTTCTCCAAAATCCACAAATCAATTTAGAAATTAGGGTTTACAACTCCTTTGACTAAGAAAATACAAGTTTAGAATGACTAGATTCGGATCCCAAAAACATACCTCTTGGGTCTTATTTATAGATGCGGGTCAGTACCTTTCGACCCTAAGGCTTTAGACCTGGTCGAAAGGTGGCTGTCGAAATAACTCTAGTATGCTTCTGCCTTTGTCGAAAGGAATGGTTGCACTTCTCTTCTTTGTGTTGCCTAGTAAGAGCTTCCGACTTTGTTGATAGGCTTTGTTTAGTGGTTTCGATAGTGTTGGTTTTTTCTGAACTCTTGTTTGTGACTTAATGCGGAACCTCCCTGGACAAAAATGGCTTCGACCGATTCGAAAGTCTTGGTATAGCTTTCGAAAGGGTTGTTTAAGCTGGTTCCTGCCTTTGAGTAATTTGAATGAAGGTGAAACCTTTAGTTTCGAAAGGTTTGCCGTATATACAAAGAGCTGTTCTTCATTGTCTTCGAAAGGTTTGCTTTGACTCATTCGAAAGGTCTTCATGCATATGGAATCACTTAGTCGAAAGGTGGTTACCAAAGGCGGAAGAGTGCTTTCTACTCCTTCAACTCCTTCGAAAGGTAAGAACCATCTAGATCTTGATCGTAACATCCTTTTGACACCTTCGAAAGGTTCTGCAGCTTTCAAACTTTGGTTGTAGCATCCCTTCAACTCATTCGGAAGGTGTAGCTGGAGCTTTCTTCTTTTGTTCTTCTTTGTCTTCTGCTCAAATAGGTTTCGACCAAGTCGAAAGGAGTTTTATGTAGGAACATTAGGTGTCGAATTGGATTGCAATACTTCTATATTGAGATTTTTTGGGTTTGGTTTAATTGTAGAGATGGACTTGATGGTTATTTATGAAGTGGTGTTTTATTGTGACAGGAAGGTGGTCTGTTGTGGTACTTATAGTGGGTGCAGCCTTAAGGTTTACTACGATTCCAAAAGTTCCATTATGTTGAGTTACCTATATTCTCTAGACCAGTCAGGTGATGAAACACCCCACACCCCATAGAATACCCAAAATGGACACACTAAAAGATGTGGTGCATTGTAGGTATAGCTAAAACTTTACAGAGACTAAGATTCACAAGAAAATTGAATAATAACAGCGGAAACATTTAAAATTTAACTTCATTACTCTAGAAAATAAGTTATAAAAACCGAATATGTCAAAACCAAATACACATGTCTCGTGAAAGAAATACAATCTCAATCACATCATCAGAGTACATAAAAATAACCATCCCTCTCAAAAAGTACCAGTACATCAAAATCCAAATGAAATGAAAACTGAAAGAAAGAAGAATACAAGAAGAATCTCCAAGAATATCTCTCCAAGAAAGCTGAAATCTATTATCCTTGCCTCTGTTGGCCTATGGGGGGAAAAGGGGAAAATAGAGGAATGAGTCAGACTAAAAGTCTGGTGAGTGGAAGTAATTACTAGTATTTTTAAGCAAGATAAAGGTAATAGACTTAGCAATAGTTCTAGTATAAAAGGAAATAAAGGAAAAGATAAAGCTGGAATAAAATACTGTTTAACTATTTGCTTTGATAGTGATTGTTTGCACTTGTCTTAGATAGCTGCTTTGATTAGGCTGAAATCCTAATCCTATTTTAATTAGGCCGAAGTCCTGATTCTACCCTTTGATTGGCCTTCTATCTCTGTTGTGCCACTGTGAGCTAGTCTCATCCTATGGGTCCTACAGCAAAAAGACAACTGTTTAGCGCTTTGGAACGCAGTAAAGAATTATTTACCCTACTCAATGCTGCATGCACGGTCATCGTGGTACACACTCACTGTCGCCCCCTCTTGTGACCTCTTACTAACCCTATCAGCATAAGCGTGCCCAGCCTCACCTAAGCTGTTGTGAGACCATCAGTCCTAGCATGAAAGGGTCCGTGCCATGTATCCAAATGAATGAAAATTCCCTAATGACAATTGATAGTTCTAAATGCGTGCTACAATCATCATCCAATGCAATGACCATATGATAATCACCCATTTATAACAACCATGAAATAAAAATGCAAGTGCACACACATCCATATGCATATGCTTTAGTGACCTAGTTAGGCCGATCTCTAAGAGATAATAGTGCCTAGTGTATATATATGCGTCCATTAGCATCCACTAGCAACCACTAGCATCCATCATACGTAATATGTTCTAATAACATGTTTACATCAAATCCTACCATCCATAGGTTAAATCCTAAGATCTACCCTCCCAAAGGAAAATAAAGAAAAGAACCTATTCAATACTTGTTATCCCGCCTTTTGGCAAGGCCGTGACACCAAGAACTTGACTAGAAACCAATGACAGTTCGTCTTGGAGATCAGTTATACGCAGGCTCACTATGGATATCGAAGAATTTTTTCCAAGTCCGGATCGGGCTACAATTGAAATGACATGACAAGCAAAGCTATGAGAGCCAACATTCGGAATTTCAAGTCAATCGGAGTTCATATGCTCCAGATATTGATGGATTACGACTGAGAAATCCAAACTTGCATCGATCATATCTCGAGATCTACAAGTCCAAATGCCACCCAATTTGGACAGTAGCTTACTGGCAACATAAGGAATGTCCACGCCAAATTTCAGCTCGATCGGAGTAATTCTTGATCGATTCGAACCAAGGGTCGAATCGATATGGACCAACTTGAATCGATCATAACTTGAGATCTACAAGTCCAAATGCCACCAAATTTGGACAGTAGCTTACTGGCAACATAAGGAATGTCCACGCCAAATTTCAGCTCGATCGGAGCAATTCTTGATCGATTCGAACCAAGGGTCGAATCGATATGGACCAACTTGAATCGATCATAACTTGAGATCTACAAGTCCAAATGCCACCAAATTTGGACAGTAGCTTACTAGCAACCTAAGGAATGTTCGTGCCAAATTTCAGCTCGATCGGAGCAATTCTTGATCGATTCGAACCAAGGGTCGAATCGATATGGACCAACTTGCATCGATCATATCTTGAGATCTACAAGTCCAAATGCCACCAAATTTAGACAGTAGCTTACTGGAAACCTAAGGAATGTCCACGCCAAATTTCAGCTCAATCGGAGCAAATCTTGATCGATTCGAAGTTGAGTTCGAATCGATATGGGCCAACTTGAATCGATCATAACTCGAGTTCTACAAGTCCAAATGCCATGAAATTTTCACAGAAGCTTAAGCACATGATGAAGAATGTTCACACCAAATTTTAGCTCGATTGGATGATTTCTTGATCGATTCGAACCAAGGGTCGAATCGATCCCAAAGTGGGCCCGGATCTCCAGATTTCGGCCATGTGGGCCCCCTCACGTGCCAGAAGCGGTCTCCCCGAATTTTAGGCGAAATATCAGCCTCCTACACCTATAAATAGAGCCCCCGGTCATTCAGAAAAGGGGTCAGAGAATTCTAAGTACTGAAGAGCGCCCAGATTCTGCCAGATCTACTCCAGAACACCGCCGCTGCTTTAGATTGACACTTAGCATTTAAATTCAGTTGTATTACCTTATAAACTACTGTAATCTACAAGTAATCGAGCAATAAAATCATCAAACTTCATAGTGGACGTAGGCAAAACGCCGAACCACTCTAAATCGCTTGTCTTTGCAATTTACTTTCTGTTATTTGGAGTTTTTGTTAGATAATCCACAGTTTTAATTTTCATTCTTCACCTTTATCTCTTCAAAAACTTCCGAAGAGTGTTGTGCCCATTTTTGGTGCAAACAATACTAAAGATGGAAATAGGAAATTCGAAAACTTACTATCAAAGAGATGTGGATAAGAGGTACAAATCTTCTCTTAAGCCTCCCACGTAGCGTCTTCAGCATCATTTCCCCACTGCACCTTTACTAACGAGACTTCTTTATTCCTAAGCTTCTTGATGTCGCGTCCAATGATCTTGGTAGGATTACGACGAACCGATGCTTCTCTCTCCACTTCAACCTCCTCAAGTTTACTAGGCTCCACAACCTCTGCTGAGTCATGTAAGCACTTTCTCAAGTGCAAAACATGAAAAACATCGTGCACTCCTGCGAGCCTCTCCAGTAGCTTTACTCGATACGTCATCTTCCCTACCCTTTCCAAAATGGGGAACAGCCTTACGAATCTGGGACCAAGCTTCCCACTCGATCCAAATCTCACAACCTTCCTTAGCAGGGACACTTTAATGAAAACTAAATCTCCTACCTCAAACTCAATGTCCCTTCTCCGCTTGTCTGCATAAGATTTCTGCCTATCTTGGGCCGTCTTCATCCTCCTTCTAATCAAATCTATCTTCTTTGAAGTCTCCCTAACCATATCAGGACCAATTAGCAATCTCTCCGTAGACTCAAACCAACAGAAGGTGACTTGCACGGTCTTCCATAAAGATCTTCGAAAGGTGCCATTCCAATGAGCTTGAAAACTATTATTATAAGCGAACTCCACTAAAGGAAGATGCTCTTCCCAAGTTCCTCCAAAATAAAGAATACACATCCTCAATAAATCCTCAAGAACTCTATTAACTCTCTCCGTTTGGCCGTCCGTCTGAGGGTGATAGGCCATACTCAATCTAAGTTGCGTCCCTAAAGCCTCTTGCAAGCTTTTCCAAAACTCGCTAGTGAAAATAGGGTCTCTATCGCTCACTATGCTAAAGGGAACTCCACGAAGTCGGACTATCTCACGAACATATAAGGATGCCAAATAAGGTGTTGTCCTCTTGCTCTTGACTGGAATGAAGTGGGTGCTCTTAGTCAAGCGATCTACAATCACCCAAATACTGGTATTCCCCTTCCTAGATCGGGGTAAACCATCTATGAAGTCTAGTGAAACACTATCCCACTTACATTCGGGTACATCCAATGGCTAAAGTAATCCTACGGGCTTCTGCTGCTCCGCCTTAACCCTTTGGCACATAAGACACTTAACTACAAACCCTGCCACGTCCTTCTTCATGCTGCTTCAATAAAACACTCTCTTCATCTCCCTATACATCTTATCACCACCCGGATAAATAGTCATTCGAGAATGGTGTGCTTCTGCTAGAACTGCTCTCATCAAATCACCAATGTAGGGAATACAAAGTCTTACATCTCTCCTTAGCCACCCTTTACTATCGATGGAATATCGTTGGAGATGTCTAGAGACCTCTCCTCTACTAACCCTCTCCATAATATCTATAAGCTCTGAATCCTCTCACTGCCTTGAGCCAATCTGATCTATGAGGGTAGGCTCCACCTCAAGTGCTGCTAACAATCCAGGGGTAATGTCCGTAGAGGGTTTAATATCAAAAGTTGGAATAAACTCTAGGCTTTTACACTCTACGAACATTGGGCTAAGTGTTGTTCTCTTCCTACTCAACGCATCCACAACTACGTTTCCTTTACCAGGTGTATAAGCTACCTCAACGTCATATGATGCCAAAATCTCCATCCAATGCTGCTACCTCAAGTTCAAATCCTTTTGTGAGAATATGTACTTTAATGATTTATGGTTAGTGAAAAGCTTGAACCTATCTCCTAGCAAGTAATGTCTCCAAGACTTGAGCGCGAAAACAATAGCAGCTAACTACAAATCATGGGTGGGGTAGTTCTTCTCATGAATCCTCAACTGCCTACTTCCATAACATACTACCCTCCCTCCTTGCATCAATATTATTCCAAGACCCATCTTACATGCATCGGTGTATACTGTAAAAGGCTTAGCTCCATTGGGTAGAACTAACACTGGTGCACTAGTAAGAGCCTTCTTTAGCCTCATGAAGGAATCCTCACAATCTATGTCCCACATGAATGCCGCATTCTTCTTAGTGAGGCGAGTAAGCTGTGCTGAAATCTTAGCGAAATCTCTGATAAACATCCCATAATAGGTAGCCAAACCTAGGAAGCTTTTAACTTCGGTAGTGTTCTTGGGGCCTTCCAATCTTATACTACTACTACCTTAGCGGGATCAACAGCTAGACCTCTCTTGAGACTACATGCCCCAAGAAACGAACTTCCTTTCACAAAAAGTGACACTTAGAAAAATTTTCCTTCAATTGATGAACATGAAGCGTGCGAAGAACCTCCTCTAGATGAATAACATGCTCCTTCATACTCTTGGAAAACACCAAAATGTCATCCCCGAACACTACAACAAACTTAATTAGGACATCTTGAAAAACACGGCTCATCAAATCTACAAAATAGACTGGGGCATTGGTTAGCCCAAACGGCATAACCAACCACTCAAAGAATCCGTCAGGTGTCCTAAATGTTGTCTTATCGATGTTATCGTCAACGACCCTAAGATGATGAAATCTAGCAGTCAAATCAAGCTGAGAAAATACCGAAGAGCCAACCAACTGATTGAAAAGATCGTCTATCCTAGGAAGTGGGTAACGGTTCTTCTTCGTGAGCTTATTCAACTCTCTATAGTCTACGCAAAGTCGAAGGGAACCATCTGCCTTTGTAGTGAAGACGATTGGCGCTCCCCACTTAGATATGCTCCTTCTGATGAAGCCTTTCTCCAATAGCTCACCAATCTGCTTACTTAACTCCTTCCTCTCCCTAGGAGCCATATGCCTCACGGACAATGCCACTGGCTTAGCATTGTCATTAAGATAGATCCTAAAGTCGATCCCTCTCTTAGGGGGTAGTCCTCTAACCTCCTCAAAGATGTCTGGATAATCTCTGACGATTGGAACTGAATCTAACTCTGTTGGTGATGAATCGAGGGAATAAAGGAAGCTCAACATGACTGACCCCTGTGGATCGCAAGAAACCTCGAGAGTTTGTCCGCTACATGTCTCTAGTCTAAGGACTCTCCTCTCGCAGTCCAATATCGCTCCATAAGTAGATAACCAAACCATCCCCAAAATCATCCCATATACCGAAAATTCCAATACATAGGCGTCACAGTCAAACTCTACGCCTAGGATAAAAATTTTCAATCCCCTACAAATCATGGATAAATGTGCCGATCCTCTTATGGGGTTTGAAACAACTATGGGGTCTACTACTAAAGAGATATCTAAGTGCAAACAATCAACCAAAGAACTAGAAATGAAAGAGTGTGAAGCTCCATAATCAAAATAAGTCTGAATGGGAAAATCTAAAATAGAGATCAAACCTTCCATGGTGACTTTCCTACCTCTATCTGGTCCACTGCTAGAAGGTGCTGCATCTAAGGTCTGTACCTGCGCTGTAGGTGTGCCCGCTCCCTGCCTTGTCCTCTGAGGACAAAATCTACTAAGGTGACCGGGCTGTCCACAACTATAACACTTTCCCTTCATTCTATCCTTCTTGCAGTCCCTTGCGTAGTGTCCAAGCAATCCACAATTATTGCATTTATCGCCATTCTTAATCTGCTTTTGAGGTCCTCCTCCTTTCTTCTTATCCTTATCCTTCTTATTCTTCTAGCACTGTTTCTTAGAACTTTCTGACTTAGGGACCTCCTTAGACTCCCCTTCCTTAGATGCATCCGACATGAGGACTATCTCCACCAGTGACTCATATGTAGATCCAATCGGTACATGCCTCATTGCCAACCCTTGGAGAGGCTGGTTCAATCCCTTAGCAAAGTTCATGGCGTTCTTGTGCGGTGTATTGACAAGCTCCATCCTAAATCGCGATAACTCATTATATTGATTGATATACTCCTTTACTGAAAGACTTCCTTGCTTCAAACTAATGAACCTTTCCAACTGCATGCTTTCTTCTGCTTGTGACAAAAACTTCCTCTCAAACCTCTCTCGGAATCCATTCCAACAAATGCCTCTCCCTTCCAACTCAACAATCTCCCAACAATAAGAAGCCTCTCCTTTCAGCTGCCAAGATGCAAGCTGAAATCTCTATCGATCCTCCAATCCAAACAGCCCAAATATCTACTCCGTATTCCTTAACCAAGCTCATGCCTCCACAAAATCCAGCGTCCCAGAAAATGTCTTGCCTCCTAGATTAGCGAAGTCCTTGCATAGCTTAGAGAAATTGGCTGCTATAGGTGGATTAATGGGATCTCCACCCACCGGTGCTGGATTGGACGCTTGCCTTGCACCTCTGGTGTCGTAGCTTGAAGGTATCTACGAAACCAGCTTGGGACTTTGATACCCTTTGGAAGATTAGGGGCATCCGCCATGCTATGCAAAGAAAAAGAGAATTAGGCTCGAAAGAATCGAAAGAAGGTTGAACTGGACTTTGAGGGGATTTTTATAAAACTCTTTTATACTTGAAAACCATTTCTGTAATAAGAGTTTCTTTATAAAAATAGTTTGAAAATATGTTACTTTTGAAAAATACTTTACTTTTAAAACAAGTTTTTAGGAATCCTGTAACCTTAGGCTCTGATACCAAGTGAAACACCCCACACCTCTTAGTATACCCAAAAAGAACACACTAAAAGATGTGGTGCATTGTAGGTATAGCTAAAACTTTACAGAGACTAAGATTCACAAGACAAATGAATAATAACAGCGGAAACATTTAAAATTTAACTTCATTACTCTAGAAAATAAGTTATAAAAACCGAATATCTCAAAACCAAATACACATGTCTCGTGAAGAAATACAATCTTAGTCACATCATAAGAGTACATAAAAATAACCATCCCTCTCAAAAAGTACCGGTACATCAAAATCCAAATGAAATGAAAACTAAAAGGAAGAAGAATACATGAAGAATCTCCAAGAATATCTCTCCAAGAAAGCTGAAATCCACTGTCCTTGCCTCTACTGGTCAATGGGGGGGAAATGGGGAAAATAGAGAAGTGGTCAGACTAAAAGTATGGTGAGTGGAAGTAATTACTAGTATTTTTAAGTAAGATAAAGGTAATAGACTTAGCAACTGTTCTAGTATAAAAGGAAATAAAGAAAAAGGTAAATTTGGAATAAAATACTGTTTAACTGTTTTCTTTGATAGTGATTGTTTGCACTTGTCTTAGATAGCTGCTTTGATTAGGCTGAAATCCTAATCCTATTTTAATTAGGCTGAAGTCCTAATTCTACCCTTTGATCAGCCTTCTATCTCTGCTGTGCCACTGTGAGCTAGTCCCATCCTATGGGTCCCATAGCAAAAAGAAACCTGTTTAGCGCTTTGGAATGCAGTAGCGAATTATTTACCCCACTCAATGCCGCACGCACGGTCATCGTGGTACACACTCACTGTCGCCCCCTCTTGTGACCTCTTACTAACCCTATCAGCATAAGCGTGCCCAGTCTCACCTAAGCTGTTGTGAGACCATCAGTCCTAGCCTGAAAGGGTCCTGCCCAGCCTCACTTAAGTGTTTTGTGAGACCATCAGTACTAGTCTGAAAGGGGATGCTGTTGGTATGGGTCATAACAAACAAAATCTAGTTGCACCCTTTGCCCAAATCCCCTGATTTGAGCTTCTATTTATTGGCCACTTAATTACCCTGCGTCCCAGCCTCACCTAACTATTGTGAGACCATCAGTCCTAGTTTGAAAGGATCCTGCTCAACCTCACCTAATCTGTTGTGAAACCATCAGTCCTAGTCTGAAAGGGAGTGCTATTGGTATGGGCCCTATTTCTATGTTTGCTTATTAACTTATTATAAGTTTTAAAATAAGCCTCTTTTGTTATTTCCGCTATATCTGCTTATTAACTTAATTCTAAGTCTTAAAATAAGCCTTTTTCCATTCTTTCTACTTAATTATAACCTATGTTATAATTGTTCTTCAATTCTGTCTTTTTAGTTATAACTACTAGTTATAAACTTGCTTGCAAATGTCAAATTTTCCTATTTCAGTCTATATTCTTTTTATTACAGTTCTTCTTATTTACATCAAATTTTTGTAAATTTAGTGTTCTTATATTTTAGTCTGTATTAGCGAATTATTCTCTTTTTATTATTTTATTCGCGTAAAAAGGAATAAAAAGAAACCAACATTTACAGACTAATTTCTAACGTAAAACAGATATAAATAAAATACGAATAATTGTAAATAACTGCAAATAACTTTAAATAACTGCAAATAACTGAATAAAATAGCTAAATAAAAATAGCTGGATAAAATAGACTGAAAAGAACTTTAAAAATTAACTGTAAATAATTTATATAAAAACTGTCTCAAAATTGCAGAAAAACTACAACTATTGAGAACCCTATTATTTTAAATTACTTAAAAATCTAAAATAATTACTAAACACTCACCTGTGGTCCTTAGCTCTAGTCCTTGGTCTTACTTGATCCACTTCTAGAGTGTAGAATATTTTTAACAAAAAGATCTTCTCCCAAGAAATTTTTTCTTTTTAGGGTCAGCCTTAGGCAATGAACCCAGATAGGAGAATCTGAATGAGAAAAATAGCTAGGCCTAGGGTCTTATTTATAGTGTAGTTTAGGGATTTCAGACCATTGGATTTGAAGATTAAATCTGGTGCAACCACGTCATAGGCTCGCCGGGAACCGTCGGATGGAAGCATGAACGCACAGGATTGAGCTGGATTGGAAAATGACCTATTCAGATCAAACAATGCACAAGAATGCAAGGCGGGTTGACCTGGGTGTCGATCCATACATGCTAGGGTCGACCTAGCTAAGGGGAGGGTCGACCCGACCTTATATATATATATATTCTTTTATTTTCTGAATTCTTGTTTAATTTGTATCTTCTTCGTTTTAGCTTGGATTTTGACAATCAATATATGGAAATTGACCAGAAAATTACCACGGACACAATGGTGCAACTCCCATGGCTCAATTCTGATAATTTCACAAAGTTATTTTATCATTTAATTAATTCATTAATTAATTATTATAGCTAAAATTTTAGGTTGTTACAGGTGATGAGTTAGCTTTCCTCCCCATTGTTTGTGATTTCCCAAATGTTTTACTAAAATTTCATATTTTCTCCTTATAGTAGATCAAATTTCAAATTTATTTAGAAGAGAGTGCTAGACCAGTCGCCTTACACCTTAGGTATATTGATCCTAGAGAAAAGCATGAGCTTAATAAACAAATGAATGAATTGTTGAAGAAAGACTTTATTCAGAGAGGTATTTCAGAAAGGGGAGCACATGTTGTCTTTGCTACCAAAGCAGATTGTACTTTAAGGCTTTGCGTCGATTATCGTGAACTAAATAAGATGATAAAGAAGAATTGTTACCCACTACCACGTATAGATGATCTTTTTGATCAGATAGTTAAAGCAAAGGTATTCTGTCAACTTGACTTGCCTATTGGATTTGATTGGGCATGTGGTCAAGGACAGTATCCAGACAATCTTTTTTGTACCCCTTACCAACTTTATTATTGGTTAGCCATGCAATTTGGACTGACTAATGCACTAGCATATTTTGTTCACCTCATGAGGATAGTCTTTAGAGGTTGCTGAATAAGTTTGTGGTGGTATTTGTTGATGATATACTTGTTTATTAGAAAAGCACGAAAGAGCACAAATTTCATTTAGAAGAAGTTCTCAATACTCTCTATAGGCATAGGTTGAAGGCGAAAGTTTCTAAATATCATTTTTGACGCAAGGAGGTTTGCTTTGTTAGATATGCTATTTTTGAGAAGGGACTACCAATTGATCTTAGTAAAGTTAATGTAGATGACATGTAATGAAAAGTGATACAGAGGCGAGAATTTTTCTAGTTTGACTGGCTATGGTAGGAAGTTTATTAAGGACACAAAAATTCTACACCATTGACATGCCTTATTAAAAAGAATTTAGTTTTCTCGTGAAATACATAGTGCAGACATGATTTTATTAAGTTAAAGGAGCCATTGATTAGTGCATCTATTTTAGTACTCCCGATGGTTTGGAAGCGTTTGGGGTATATACTGATGCTTGTGGTACAAGTTCGGGCATCATTTTAATGAAGAAGGGTAGAGTTGTTTGTAATGCTAGTCGATAGTTGAAAGTACATGAGGGAAATTATCCAAACAATGATCTTTCAGTTGTTCACATATCATAAGTCCCTTAAAGAATTTGTTCTCACAAAAACATTTAAATTTAAGGCTATAGAGGTGTATAGAGTTCTTGGCGTCATATGGTTTCATCATTTCTTACACTCCATGTTAAAGCAATGTAGTAGCTAATGCCTTGGGTAGGAGACATGCAACGCTAGGCTCTATGTTTTTAGAGTGGAAGCAATTGGAGTTTATTTCTACGTTTGATTTTCGACCTTCATCAGATCTTACACTAGGTTTATTAGCGCTTACCTGTTTGGACTTCACTTATAGATCGTATCGGCTAATCTCAGAAGCAAGACATGGAGTTGTTGGTTATTTTTGTAAAGCTAAAAAGAGGGGAGTATTCGAGTCATTTGAATTATTATTCCGCTGATATTAGGGACGACTGCCAAGAGATGGTAGGTTATGCATTTTGCTTATTGAGGGGTAGGTTATCTTGGTGCTAGAAGAGTCCCATTATTCTAGCTAGACCATTCATCCTGGTGTTAACAAAATGTATCAAGATATGAAGGTTGTGTTCTACTGATTAAGTAGCAATGGAGTTTTCTTTGAAGATTGTGACATGTTAGAGAGTAAAAGCAAAGCAAAGAAAGCCTGGTGGATTATTACTAAAGTCTTTGGATATTTCGCAGTGGAATTAGGAGAGCATTTCCATGGATTCTGTTAATGGGCTACCTAGAAGTAGAAGGAGAAATAAGAGTGTTTGGGTCATAGTCTATCGACTGATCTAATGTTCTTATTTTATTCTAATTAGTAGTACAAGGACGGTCACTTCTTTGGTGACATTTTAGGTGAAAGAGATGGTTCGACTGTGTGAAGTTCCTTCTAGTATCATCCACAACTGGGATCCACTTTCACTAGTGAGTTTTGAAGTAGTCTTTAAGAGGCATTGGACACTGAATTAAATTTCAGTCCGTCTTATCATCCATGAACAAATGGGCAGATGGAGTGGGTAAATGTGGTGTAGGAAGATTAGGATCACGTACCACCAGTGGAGATTGCATATATAACAGTTATTATACAATTGGGATGACATTATCAAAGGCATGGTATAAGAGGCCATGTAGATCTCCATCTTGTTGGTGGGACACAACAGACATGATAGTTGTAACATCCCCTATCTGGATGCCTAAAGCTAAGCGCTACATATGCTGAAGTCATCCATAGTATTAACTTCCGGTGACCAAATACGGTAATGTTAAAAGTATCCATAATATCAGAAGCACTTGAATATGAAATAAAATCATTACAGATTAAAACACATTTTTGATTACATTTCAAAACAACATTTCATATCCAAGTTACATAATCACAAATGTTTCCCAGATTCAGATCAAATATAATTATTACATAAATACGCCAAGAGTGACATATGAAGATGCCCTCTTGGTTGACCATAGTACTAAATAGTCATAACAGACTTAATACAACACATCGAAAATAAATTAAAAAACTCCTAAATATAGCTAGCATCAGCCTCCTGCTCATCTCCGGAAGCTTTATTCGTCCACTTACTAAAACCTTAAAATCCTCAACCCTCAACCTACTCGAATCAATTTTGAGCACCCGAGAGTTTAAGGGAAAAAACATAAATATCGAGTCAGACATAAAGCCTGGTGTGAATAATACTATACATCTCGGTTATTTGATATTAAGTGAGACCACGCCGCTTAGCTGAATAGGTTTCCCCTCACTAATATCCTTTCAAAACATATCTTTTGCAAATATTAATCCTGCAACCAAAATTGATTATAACAATAAAGCAATATCATGTATGCATACAAATCAGGTAATAAATGGACTATCTGTCTAAGCACTATAGTTTTGTTTGGCTAACTACTAACCTTCGGCTGACTCGGGCCTATACGAAAAAATAAACAAATAATCTAACTTCCATTAGATAATCATCTTCTAGACGGTCTGTCCTATCTTAATTCTCCTAGGGTAGATCCTAATGGTTTTGCGGGCTCACCAATAACCTATCTCTCCTCTATAGATTCCTTTCTGTGTGTAACATCATTTTAGTCTTACCTATGACAAAGCCCTACGCATTGGAATTTTGGACTAAATTAGCTAGGGGCGAATAGCTAATGTATAGGGTGTGACCCCATACCAATCCCACCTGGTATTTTAATATCCGAGTCATATAACTTAAGGTCATATAGCCAGAAAGTTTTCCTTGAAAGCATTTTCCCTCAAATTGATTTAGATCTTTAAATCATACTTTAAATAAGGAAAATTTACTCTATGCTTTACTCAAATCACCTTTCCATGTTATATATACTTTACACAAAACTTTTTTGATAATAAACATTTAAACCTTTGAAAGTATCCCTTTCGAATCTATTGAAAGTACCCTCTTCGAAACCAAGTAACTACTTAGCTTTATAACCTTAGGCCGAAAGGCCAAAACATACCTTTTGAAACCATTCTTAATAAACCTTTCGAACACATTGAAAAACCTTTCTTTCGAAAGCTTTAAAACCTTATACATCCACTTATCAGAACACTTTAAACATTGCCTTTCGAAAATATTGGAGCCTTCCATTTAAAACCTTTCGAAACCATTAGGGAACCACCCATTCAAAACCTTTATTTACAACCTTTCGAAAGCACTAAATCCTTTACATAAAATCAAACCTTCCAAAAGCATTTGGTTTCAAGTAAAACATGTGGAATAACCTTTCGAAGCCATTTAAAACTATTCCTTTCAAAACCATCGAGTTTAACTCTCAATAGAACAAAAAGGTCACAAAACATCTAATTTGAAAGCACTCTTCCGAAAGCTATTTCCTAAGTAAAGAAGTGATGATGTCGAAATCAACTCTTCGAAAGCATTGGGGAAGCGACATTAATTTAACAACAAAGGACCCTTTTGAAATCATTGCTTCGAAAGGAAGCGACAGCAAGTGTAACGACCCGAAATTTTCGACCCCGAAAATTCGACACCAATACGTTCACTGTAGAAGTGCCGATCAATCGAACGCCGGAAATCCCAGATTGTTAGGGTAAAGAAGAAAAGAGGTAGAAGAAGAAATAGAAAATAAAACACAGAATCTCACATTCGCAGCGGAACAAAATATAATATACAAATAGCAGCATTTACACAAAGAAAGCTATATCAGTTAATTTACATCAATACATCAGAGTTACAACCGATCACATATAAACTGGACAGTTAAAATTAACTTGTCCCAGTCAATAACAAAAATATATCTCTAATACACAGTGGAATATACTCCATACATTCCTGCCATCCAGCTCGCCATCTAAACTCCATAACGTCCTAACCTGAAAATCTGTAATACTCGGTCTGACCCGAGCATTACAATAAAGTAACACCCAAGTCAGGCTGGAAACCAGCATGAGTAAACCCATATGATTTGAAACTCTAAGGTTGTAAAACTTCTTTGAAAACCAAGGTAACTCGTACCTCACTACGAGTTCTTATCTTATTATAGTCCAATAATTATTTCACAAAATAATATCTAAGTACCGTTACTTAGTTTCAAAGGTCTAGTTTACTTAATTTATTCCATTCCAGCCTATTTGATTTACATATCAAATCTTTAAAGAATTATTGAAGATTATAAATCGAAGTGGTTTCGGGTATTTATTGATACCCGACCCCGGACTCTTCATATCCAATGTCATCTTAAAAACAAAGTTGTTTAAGTTTAAACCATTCCATTTATATCCAGAATTACATATTTACATAGTCATTCATCACAGATAGACAAACCATATTATCACAGTTCAACCCAAACATATCATATCACATAACATCTCAAATCACATATCAGAGATATCAACTAATCTAAGGCATACAATATCATTCAATTATTCATAAGCAAGTTTTATTTGTCACACCATTTCTAATTAATTTAAATAAATTAAATTAATTACTTAATCACCATTTAAATCCTGCTTACTTAATCATTAATTAATTTCCTTTAATTACTTACATTAAGTAATTATCTTTTAAGTAATTAATCCCTAATTACTTAATTAATTTATCCTTAATTACAAATTAATTAATCTCTAATTAATTAACTCATAATTAATTAAATTAATTAACTACCCTTTAAAATCGTTAATTAATTAATTAAATTAATTCTTTTTAATTACTTTATTAATTTAATTAATCCTTAATCATCTAAGATCTTAATTAACCTTAAGATAAACAATTTATCTTTATTTGATTTCTTAATTATCATAATCATATTAAAAACATTTATCTTTACTTAATTAAATCATTTAATTTAGGTTTAAAATAACTTAAGCATTTAACAAATTTAGGTTAACAAATCATATAACCTTTTTAACCAAAAATAAAAATTTAAACATTTATCATATAACAGTTTAAACTAAATTCATTTTAAATTTTAAAACTTGTATATATTTAAACTTAAAAACTGTTTTAAATTTAACTTCGGGTCCAACTCGTATAGTACTCGAGCCTTGCCCGAGAAAACACCTTCCATCTTTTTTTTCTTTTTTTCAAAACTTAGTTAAGATTGAAAGTTTTAAACCGGGAAACAACACACACATGAAACTCTCGAAGACCCACCCGAGTCACAACTCTTCTTCCCCGAGACCCACATCGAGTCACAAACTTCCTTCACAAATACTGACATTTGACTTCGACGTGCACGTGCACCATCGTTAGATGGAGCACCAACCATCACCGCCACTTCCAACATGTTGGCGTCCACTACCCCAAAGCGTTCGGCTACCCAGATCTTCATTAGGAACCCCTAATCAAAATTGAGCACACTCAAACCCATCAGGTAGAAAATCTGATCACCAATTTCACCCTGCGCCACCCAATTCCAATCACCGGAGTTCATGTCATCCTGCCTGAAGCTACACCCGAGTCCCCTCTCTCTCTTTCCCCACGACCGGCCTCCTCTGAAGCTACAACAACGGTGTAGCAACCCACAATTCAACCTCGACCTACAAACCCAGCTAAACCCTACATCGACCGTTTGCCGCCGTCACGATGGACTATCAACCCATCTGATATTTTTCTCGAGCTCGCCAAACTTCCTCCTACCTCCAGTCGAAAACCCGACCACCCCGAGACCTCCCGCCACCAAAAAAATCCCAAATCCCATTTTCTGGTCAACTCTGATTTACACACTCGATTCAATGCTAAAAATCAAGATTCAGTTCTTAAAAATCATAGATTAAGATGGTGATTCAGATTATATACGAAAATCAAAGGATTGAGGAGTTTGAATTTTAACACATTTCTAAAGTTTTTACTGTCATTCCCCTTTTTCAGATGATATTCAAACTTTTCTCACTTAAATATATTTTTAAAACCTAGAGTATGTTTAAACAAACATATATTGTTTGGAAACCAGAACCTATCAAAGAACTGATAAAGAGATTTTGAAATTTTAAAAGGTTTTTAAACCTGTAAGAATAAGAACAGAGCAATTTCCTTGCTCTCTGACATGCACATATATATCACATATATTTATGAACATGCAAGGCAAATTCTACTCATGCAAACCATTATCACATCATTACTTCAAATCCCTATCTCATGCAATAGATCTTAAACAAAAATATAGGTTTGTTTGCTTGAAAATGGTATGATGATCTTTTTGAAAACTGAAGCTTTTGATCTGGAAGAATACTTGAATGCTGGAAGAAAAATGTTTGATCTTTGAAAGTTTGAAACTGGAAACTTGTTTTTAAGACTGAGATGACTTAGATTTTGATTTGGTGATTTCAGGTTGAAGAGTTGCTGCTATATTATTTGAGGTAGTTGAAAATGTAAACAAGCCTTTTGTTTTAATCTGGTTTGAGTTGTATACAGGTTTGTTTTATTTTATTTTTATTTGGGTTCGAATGAATACAAACGAGATAGGGAAACTAAGAACAAGGCAGTGATGGATATCTGAATATATACATAAAATAGAGGCGTGCAGAAGAAGCTAGGCTGGGATATTTTGTGTACAATTTCTCACATATTTCTTTTTGTTTTCTTTGAAAAAGATGTTTCGACCTGCCATGATTTTATATTTTGTAACTTGAAATGATATATTGTAGGCTTGAGTTGAACTGTGCATTAATTGCTTGTCTCCTTAGGTTCATACATGCATATCCCCTCTTATGTATGTACATATATATTTATACAATTTGTACCTGCTCTTCCTGTACTTACTTATGAGCATTTTGTAATTATATATGCATATTATCCTTAGTACCAATATTCATGTTCTGGTATATAAGCTTACACTTACATTTACATATGTTTGCCATCATCCATATATTTACATTTTATCACTTTCACCATTCATATAATATGTATACCTACTTTTATGTTTATACATACCTTTCAATACTTGTATACATCTTGTCCTAATATGTATATACATATATATCCACATTTATACAAACTTTCATGTATTTTACCTTGTGTTGGCATAAATATACATATACATACAATTGTATACTTATATATTTATTTAAAATCATAAGCTTGTATATTCTAAATTTTCATATATATATATATTTATATGGTTCATCATATTCAGGGATTTATAAGCCAATATTTATTATAGTTTTTAAGCCATTTATAAATCCAATATTTTAAATTATCAGAAATTCATTTGCTCGACCCATCAAAATTAATATTCTGATAATTTAAACTAATTAATTATCCAATTAACAGACGTAAAAAAAATCCGGGTCGTCACATTCCTCTCCTCTTTGAATCTTTTCGTCCTCGAAAAGAAACGAAACCAGAATTATTAAAATGCTTAAAATCAGATAAATTTTCTTTGATCATTTTTAAAATAATTTAAAAATCTATATAATATTACTAAAATAGTTTTTATAAAAATACTTTTATAACTCGATGTAACAAGTCCATCCTTGTTCTCATAGAAATTCGGTCATACGTTGATCAGGCGTAGGACTGAAAATCTATAAGTACTTAGCAGACCCATTTCAACATATAGTGAAAATACTTGGAAAATAATTTTATTGAAAATATGGAAAACAATTTCGAAAATAGAGAAAATATCTTTGGTGAGAATGCTCTGGAAATCATCACCCCCATCCATGGTCGCAGTTACATCCTGGGTTACGTTGCCATCGCAGCAAAAGTCCATGTAACTGTAGGCACTCCACGCCCCTCGATTACGCCATGGAACCCACAACAGATCGCAGTTACATTCCAGGGTTATGTTGCCATCACAGCAAAAATCCATGTAACTGTAGGCATCAACGCCCTCGATTTTCGCTGTCAAAATGAAACTTCTCCACTCTCACATAGGTCGCAGTCTACCGATGTAAAATCAAACGTAGACTGTTGGCTCTCAGCGGCACACACGACTTTCGCTATGTTACTATAGTGTCGCAGTCTACCGATATAAAATCAAACGTAGACTGTTGGCTCTCAGCGGCACACACGACTTTTGCTATGGTCTGTAGTAGATCGCAGTGACATCAAGTTACACTATCGTCACAGCATAACCCAAATGCCTCTGTAGGCATCAGCCCCTCGACTTTCGCTACACAATAATCCTCAGGAACTAGTTTTGTCCGGACTCCTCACATGATCAACTTTAGAACCTCCCCCTTTGAGGCTCAAGGCAGTACCAACCTATGGTACTCCTGAGAAGTTCATTTCAAGGGAGCGCCTTTTTCCCCAGAGCCACTTCAAAACACTTTATACTATACACATATAGTATTTTCCAAATCATACACCGAGTATGAATTTCATATAAAGCTCCTTTACAAAATCGATTCCCAAAATCGATAATTCTCATATTAGGCTTTTCCAAATTCCAATATTGGTTTTACCCAAAAATCAAAAGCCTTTCCAAATGCCATAGGTTCCCAAAACCTTTCCTCAAAATCATTTTCACAAATCCTTTTTATATATACATATATATAATAATCTTGGAAAATCTTTGATTCAATCCATACTTGTATAAATTCATTTTTATACTTCAAATAGTTTCAAAAATCATTTTCTCCTGGCAATAGATTCATTAAGGGGAGTTTACCATATATAACAAAGATATATAACTTTGTTTATTCCAAATCAAATATTCAAATTTGATTACTCTTTTATAAAGTTATTAACCACATTACCTTCTTCATAAGTGAATCTTAAATCATAGAAATTTCCAATTTCCATTTTACCTCATCATATATTTCACAAAATATACTTTCATTTCAAAAACCATTTTACAATTCTTATCCATAAATTTTCAATATCAATTTCATTCAAACCCGTACGATGTACACATATCATCTGTACGCTATATCAATCTGATCGCTCACTCAATCACACAATTTCTCTTCCGAACTAGTATCGTCCACCTGACTTCCTAGTGCGGACTCAGATCTGGTTTCTTGATCAGAAACCGTCATTCTCCTTGCATAGTCACATCTATGATAGAGAATATCCAGAACCAATCAAAAATCCATATCCAGGTTCGCCGTCGAAAATCGAGCGAAAAATCCCATCTCGGATTGTTAATACTATCTCGAAATTCTATGCTCGAATCTGGATCAAATCACTATGCGAATAGAATAATATACGTACATCCTACGTATTTACCTTCATTGACTATCAGTTAAATCAATTCCCTTTCTATTCATCCTCACTTTGGATTTATTCACTTATTCACATTTGCCTTAATCCCCATTTGGATTATCACTTCAATTCTTATCTCAGTTGGGTATTCAATCAATAACAGTTTGAACTCCGACCAGTTTATATTTAGAAAATAGCTTGAAAAAATTGAAAAATAGATAAGTAGTTGAAAAATAATTATTAGTTTGTAAAATAGCTGTAAAAAGTTAAGTAATTGTAAGATAGTTGAAAAATAATAAAATAATTATAGGAATTTTTATATAATTGCAAAATAGTTGTAAAATAGTAATGAATTTGTAAAATAGTTGAGAAATAGTAATTAGTTTATAAAACAGTTGTAAAATTGTTAAATAGTTCCAAAAATAATTATAAAACAAGTTTAAGATAGTTTTAGGTTTAAAAGGAAAAGTTGTATAGTAAATAGTTTGGAAAAATAGATTTATATTAAAACAATTTATTTTGAAAATAGTCCAGAGTCAAACTGTTCAATTCTCAACCTCCATTTCTGATCAATTCAATTTAAAATTTCCACTTCCATTTAAATTGACTCACTTTTAATTAGAATAACGTCAATTTCCCTTGCACTTGATTTATTCCCAATTCAAGTTGAATTAACCTCAATATCTTTCCAAATTCAGATCAAATCCCATTCGATTTTAAACATATTCACTTCAATAACAATTTCAAATTATTCAAATTAATTTAGACTAATTTCAAATTGAATCCACTTTAATTTCAAATCTTTTCAATTTCTATATGAATTAATCCCAATTTCCATTTGAATTTGAACTCATTCAATCTTCAATTTTATTTCAAATTAATTCAAATCAAATTCAGTTTGAACTAATTCAATTCAAATCTCAATTTTAAACCATCTCGAATTATATAAATTCGAGTTAAATTTTCAAATGTTGATTTAACCCCTTAAATCAAATTAACCTTTATTTTTAAATCAATAATCCAAATCTTTAAATAATTTAATTCTGAGTCCAATTCTCAAAATTCCATTTTAAATTATCTTTATTTAACATATTTTAAAACTCAAATACAATTAAATCTTAAATTCTAATTTATTATCCATTTTT
The DNA here is from genome assembly GCA_030737815.1 of Allium fistulosum. NCBI lineage: Eukaryota > Viridiplantae > Streptophyta > Magnoliopsida > Asparagales > Amaryllidaceae > Allium > Allium fistulosum. Next base: position 95,295,470 of record CM060906.1, on the reverse strand, counting down.
AAAACCAATTTCTCAGTTTTATATATTATTTATAATAATGGAATGATATCAGGATAAATAAACATCCAAATTTATCCAAACACCCATTTAAATCAATCATTTAACTTTCCTAAGTTAAATCTCAATTTCATCTTGAAATTCCCACTTCAGGTTATTTGTTTACTTATTTAACTTTCCCAAAGTTAAATTCAATTTACTTAACCTAGACAACCTTAACCAATTTGAATTCTCATTTCAAACTTTAAACTTCTCATTAATAATCTTATAAGTTCAAATCTTATTACCTTGGGTATCACATCTCATTCCAAATTTAAAACTCAACATTTAGAGTTTATTTCAAACCATCATTGATATTATGTATATTCCTCATATATACATTTTCTTTACACACCAAGTTATCCTTAAAATTTAAACCACCTTTGGTTTCAAACAAATTTTCAAACAACTTTTGTTGAAATAGGATCCTTCCATTTAAATATATTAAATAACATTATTTATTATTTCTTTATTAATTTGAAACAATTTTCAAATTCTCTACCCAGATTTAAAACTTCACAATTCAGATCATCTTCAATTCCAATTTATAAGTCATACTTACCTAAATGTTTTACTTCCCTAAAACATTTCATTTTGCTTACACAACACTCATTTATGATAATAACCAAGGTTATTGCAACTAGAAACCATTCATTATCATCATATTCTGAAACTCTTTCCCAAATTCAAGATTTTAATTTTAATTCGAATCTATTTCAAACTTATCTTTATTCAATTTCGGTTTGGTTATATTTCTATTACTTCTTAACTTAATTCCTATAATTTAACAACCAGTTACCTTAACATATATTGGTTAAGGAATATTGCTTTATATATATCAAATATAATTTTATATAAAATCATTTACCTCTAAAACCATTTAAAATCTTTATATAGGAAAATAACAAGTACGTTCTCTCATATATATTACACTCAACTCATTCTAGGGTACTATTGACCCTATCTATAGATGAGTACACCCACCAGAGCCAAGGTTCTCGCTTAACCTTTGCTCTGATACCAAGTGTAACGACCCGAAATTTTCGACCCCGAAAATTCGACACCAATACGTTCACTGTAGAAGTGCCGATCAATCGAACACCGGAAATCCCAGATTGTTAGGGTAAAGAAGAAAAGAGGTAGAAGAAGAAACAGAAAATAAAATATAGAATCTCACATTCGCAGTGGAACAAAATATAATATACAAATAGCAGCATTTACACAAAGAAAGCTGTATCAGTGAATTTACATCAATACATCAGAGTTACAAACGATCACATATAAACTGGACAGTTAAAATTAAATTGTCCCAGTCAACAACAAAAATATATCTCTAATACACAGCGGAATATACTCCATACGTTCCTGCCATCCAGCTCGCCATCTAAACTCCAGAACGTCCTAACCTAAAAATCTTTAACACTCGGTCTGACCCGAGCATTACAATAATGTAACACCCGAGTCAGGCTGGAAACCAACGTGAGTAAACCCATATGATTTGAAACTCTAAGGTTGTAAAACTTCTTTGAAAACCAAGGTAACTCGTACCTCACTACGAGTTCTTATCTTATTATAGTCCAATAATTATTTCACAAAATAATATCTAAGTACCGTTACTTAGTTTCAAAGGTCTAGTTTACTTAATTTATTCCATTCCAGCCTATTTGATTTACATATCAAATCTTTAAAGAATTATTGAAGATTATAAATCGAAGTGGTTTCGGGTATTTACTGATACCCGACCCCGGACTCTTCGAATCCAATGTCATCTTAAAAACAAAGTTGTTTAAGTTTAAACCATTCCATTTATATCCAGAATTACATATTTACATAGTCATTCATCATAGATAGACAAACCATATTATCATAGTTCAACCCAAACATATCATATCACATAGCATCTCAAATCACATATCAGAGATATCAACTAATCTAAGGCATACAATATCATTCAATTATTCATAAGCAAGATTTATTTGTCACACCATTTCTAATTAATTTGAATAAATTAAATTAATTACTTAATCACCATTTAAATCCTGCTTACTTAATCATTAATTAATTTCCTTTAATTACTTACATTAAGTAATTATCTTTTAAGTAATTAATCTCTAATTACTTAATTAATTTATCCTTAATTACAAATTAATTAATCTCTAATTAATTAACTCATAATTAATTAAATTAATTAACTACCCTTTAAAATCATTAATTAATTAATTAAATTAATTACTCTTTAATTACTTTATTAATTTAATTAATCCTTAATCATCCAAGATCTTAATTAACCTTAAGATAAACCATTTATCTTTATTTAATTTCTTAATTATCATAATCATATTAAAAACATTTATCTTTACTTAATTAAATCATTTAATTTAGGTATAAAATAACTTAAGCATTTAACAAATTTAGGTTAACAAATCATATAACCTTTTTAACCAAAAATAATTTTTTTTCATATAACAGTTTAAACTAAATTCATTTTAAATTTTAAAACTTGTTTATATTTAAACTTAAAAACTGTTTTAAATTTAACTTCGGGTCCAACCCGTATAGTACTCGAGCCTTGACCCGAGAAAACACCTTCCTTCTTTTTTTTTTCTTTTTTTCAAAACTTAGTTAAGATTTAATGTTTTAAACCTGGAAACAACACACACATGAAACTCTCGAAGACCCACTCGAGTCACAACTCTTCTTCCCCGAGACCCACCCCGAGTCATAAACTTCCTTCACAAATACTGACATTTGACTTCGACGTGCACGTGCACCATCGATAGACGGAGCACCAACCATCACCGCCACTTCCAACATGTCGGCGCCCACTACCCCAAAGCGTTCGACCACCCTGATCTTCATTACGAACCCCTAATCAAAATTGAGCACACTCAAACCCATCAGGCAAAAAATCTGATCACCAATTTCACCCTACGGCACCCAATTCCGATCACCGGAGTTCACGTCATCCTGCCTGAAGCTACACCCGAGTCCCCTCTCTCTCTTTCCCCACGACCGGCCTCCTTTGAAGCTACGACAATGGTGCAGCAACCCATAATTCAACCTCGACCCAAAAACCCAGCTAAACCCTACATCGACCATTTGCCGCCATCACGATGGACTAAACCCATCTGATATTTTTCCCGAGCTCGCCAAACTTCCTCCTACCTCCAGTCGAAAACCCGACCACCCCGAGACCTCCAGCCACTAGAAAAACCCCAAATCCCATTTTCTGGTCAACTCTGATTTACACACTCGATTCAATACTAAAAATCAAGATTCAGTTCTTAAAAATCATAGATTAAGATGGTGATTCAGATTATATACGAAAATCAAAGGATTGAGGAGTTTGAATTTTAACATATTTCTAAAGTTTTTACTGTCATTCCCCTTTTTCAGATGATATTCAAACTTTTCTCACTTAAATATATTTTTAAAACCTAGAGTATGTTTAAACAAACATATCTTGTTTGGAAACCAGAACCTATCAAAGAACTGATAAAGAGATTTTGAAATTTTGAAAAGTTTTTAAACCTGTAAGAATAAGAACAGAGCAATTTCCTTGCTCTCTGACATGCACATATATATCACATATATTTATCAACATGCAAGGCAAATTCTACTCATGCAAACCATTATCACATCATTACTTCAAATCCCTATCTCATGCAATAGATCTTAAACAAAAATATAGGTTTGTTTACTCACCTGTGAAGATAAACAAAGAAGGTATAAACTGAGATGCTTGAAAATGCTATGATGATCTTTTTGAAACCTGAAGCTTTTGATCTGGAAGAATACTTGAATGCTGGAAGAAAAATGTTTGATCTTTGAAAGTTTGAAACTGTAAACTTGTTTTTAAGACTGAGATGACTTAGATTTTGCTTTGGTGATTTCAGGTTGAAGAGTTGCTGCTATATTATTTGAGGTAGTTGAAAATGTAAACAAGCCTTTTGTTTTGATATGGTTTGAGTTGTATACAGGTTTGTTTTAATTTTTTTTATTTGGGTTCGAATGAATACAAACGAGATAGGGAAACCAAGAACAAGGCAGTGATGGATATCTGAATATATACATAAAATAGAGGCATGTAGAAGAAGCTAGGCTGGGATATTTTGTGTACAATTTCTCACATATTTCTTTTTGTTTGCTTTGAAAAAGATGTTTCGACCTGACATGATTTTATATTTTGTAACTTGGAATGATATATTGTAGGCTTGAGTTGAACTGTGCATTAATTGCTTGTCTCCTTAGGTTCATACATGCATATCCCCTCTTATGTATGTACATATATATTTATACAATTTGTACCTGCTCTTCATGTACTTACTTATGAGCATTTTGTAATTATATATGCATATTATCCTTAGTACCCATATTCATGTTCTGGTATATAAGCTTACACTTACATTTACATATGTTTGCCATCATCCATATATTTACATTTTATCACTTTCACCATTCATATAATATGTATACCTACTTTTATGTTTATACATACCTTTCAATACTTGTATACATCTTGTCCTAATATGTATATACATATATATCCACATTTATACAAACTTCCATGTATTTTACCTTGTGTTGGAATAAATATACATATACATACAATTGTATACTTATATATTTATTTAAAATCATAAGCTTATATATTCTAAAGTTTCATATATATATTATGAGCATACACTTGTGTGTATATATATATATATATTATATGGTTCATCATATTCAGGGATTTATAAGCCAATATTTATTATAGTTTTTAAGCCATTTATAAATCCAATATTTTAAATTATCAGAAATTCATTTGCTCGACCCATCAAAATTAATATTCTGATAATTTAAACTAGTTAATTATCCAATTAACAGACGTAAAAAAAATCCGGGTCGTCACAGCAAGTGTTTTGACCTCTTCGAAACCATTTACTTAAAACAAAAGGCGCAACATCTTTTGAAATCATTCCTGTAAAACATTTTGACCGAGTCGGAAGCTAACCAAGTCAAAAGCAAAAGCAAAGCAGGCACATTTTTGATTTAAAAACAAAGTAAAACTTCGACCCCTTCGGAACCCCTTATTTCGACTACATACCTTTCGCCTATGTCCAATTTGCTATGTACCCAGTCTTTGATACCATATGCATTGGTTTCAAAAGTGATGGAGGTGGAAGTACTTGGTCGAAAGCTAGGTGCCGAAAGTGGTGAAAAATGTATAAAGCATGTATAAACTGATTTTTAACCTTTTAAAGCAATGCTTTTCAACCAACCTACCTTGTATGTCAAAAAATGATTAGTTGCTAATTTCTTTCTAAAAGTACTACCGAAATTTCAGAAATAAAAAATTAAACTATTTACAAAATACTCCTTTTCCTTTAATAAATATATAAAACATTTAAGTCCCATACCTTAAATAATTTTATATATCTATTAAAACACTTTATAAAAATTCCCATAAATCACATTTAATGTGTTTTCTAAAATATATTAATTCCTGACCAAAATTATCATAAAATAGCCGTAATTAATTTTAACCCCAAATAACCATTTTCTTTACTAGAAAATTAATATTAAATCCACATTAATTCAGAAAATTATGAAAATTGAAACCCATCTCTAAAATATTATTTTTAATTATATATTAAAATCGCAAGGCATTTGGATGTCATTTAATAGGGTTTTCACATTAAAACATATCATAAAATCTATATGAATTAGCATAAATCATCAACAAGCATATATATCCAAATTAACAATTAAAAACACGGCAATATACTTTGCAAAATATTTGGATCTTATCTAAACACCAAAGACACCAAAAATATGAGATGTAACATATTATTCACCTCGGTTTTGTGATTAAGGAGTTGAGATTTGATCTTGATTTAAGTTGATTAAGCTTCCTTCCTTTAGATTCCTGTTTATCTTCTTCTTACTCTTCCTTAATAGTGGTTGGCCTCTTCTATTTAATTTTTGTTTTGAATGTGTAAAATGAACGTGTAAGCGTTTAGGGAATAAGAATGTGGTTTTTCCCATTTTGCCCCTTATCTAACTTCCCTTTCTATTACATTTTAATTCATTTGTTAACATGGCACGACTATCTTTCTATTAACATAAATCTCAATCCCCTAATCATCACAATATTTTATTTTATTTAACTAATTAAATATCCTAAATAATGTTACTAAAAATTAGAGTCGTTACAGACTCCCCTCCTTAAAGAATTTCGTCCTCGAAAATATAATAAGGTACGCAAAAAATCAATCAAAAAGTTAAAACATACCATCAAACAAATCAGGATAAGCATCTCTAATCCTGCTCTCAGTCTCCCAAGTACAGTCTCTCTCATCGTCGCTCCATTGGACTTTAACTAATCCGACTGCCTTGTTCCTTAGCCTCTTCTCTTCTCTTGCGACTATACGAACTGTTTTTCTAACTATAGTCAAATTAGGTTCCACCACTAAGTCCTCTAAACAATCGATGCTATAGCAGTTTCCAGGTCTCTTATACACTTCCTCGGATGAGGAACATGAAAAACATGGTTGACTCCTGCCAAACTATTCGGTAATTCTACTCTATATGTGTTTTCCTAATCCATTCTATAATAGGAAATGGTCCTACAAATCTCGGTGCAAATTTCCCTGATTTACCAAATCTAATAACACCTTTCATCGGTGATACTTTACTGAAAACATGATCTCCAACAGAGAACTCTAAGTCTTTTCCTTTTCTATCCGCATAACTCTTCTGCCTAGACTGAGCTTCCTTCATCCTAGCTCTAATTAACTCAATCTTCTCTGCAGCTTCTCTAACTAATTTCGGACCAAGAACCAACCTATCCCCAGTCTCTAACCAACAAACTGGAGATTTGCATGTCCTTCCATACAAAGCTTCAAACGGTGCCATCCCTATACTAGTCTGATAACTACTATTATACGAAAACTCGACTAAGTGTAGATGGTCTTCCCATGATCCCTGGAAATCTAACACACAAACTCGTAACAAATCTTCCAAGACTTTGTTAACTCTTTCCGTTTGCCCATCAGTCTGTGGATATAGCGGTACTCATCTTGAGCTTGGTTCCTAAAATTTCCTATAAAGTTCTCCAGAACTCATTAGTGAATAATGAATCTCTATTACTTACTATACTATTAGGAATCTCATGCAGTCTAACTACATTCTTCATAAATAACTTAGCCAAAACATGTGCCATCCTAGTTGACTTAACTGGAACGAAAAAGGCACTCTTGGTTAACTTGTCCACTATGACCCATATACTTTTATTTCCTCTATTAGACCTTGGCATCCCATCCATAAAATCCATAGAAATAGAATTCCACTTTCATACTGGAATATCTAATGGCTGAAGTAACCCACTTGGCTTCTGATGTTCAGCCTTTACCTATTGGCAGTTCAAACACTGCTTTATCCTTAAGCCTACATCCCACTTCATTCCTTTCCAGAAGAAACTCCTCTTCCTGTCCTAAAACATCTTAGTTCCTCATGGATGAATAGTGAATTTCGAATGATGGCATTCCTCATAAACTTCCTTCCTAATGTCTACCGCATTCGAAACACACAATCTTCCTTTCTTTCTCAACCACCCATTCTGGTCAAGACTAAAATCCTTCAGGTCATCATTCTTGGTTCCATCCTTTAACTTCCTGATCCGTTCAACTAATACTGGATCCTCTATCTGTTTAGAAGCAATCTTTTCGATCATCGTCGGTCAAACTTCTAAACATGACAACATTATTGTTTCTCCATTTGATCCAGCTTCAGATCTCCACTGAACTCTATATGTCATCAACGCTTCCAAATCTTTCCACTCAGCTATCATTGCCAACACCGCATTCTGATGTTTATTGCTAAGTGCATCTGCAACCTTGTTATCTTTTCTTAGTGTTCAATACCAAAGTCATAAGCGGCTAAAAATTCTAACCACCTTTGTTGTCTCATATTCAGCTCCTCCTTAGAGAATAAATACTTCAATGACTTATGATCTGTGTATAACTCAAATCTTTCTCCCAAAAGGTAATGCCTCCACACCTTCAATGCAAAAATCACCTTATCCAATTCCAAATCGTGTGTCGGGTATCTCATCTCATGCGGACTAAGTTGTCGAGAAGCATAAGTAATCAATTTACCTCTGTGCATTAACACAGCTCCTAACCCATTTCCACAAGCATTTGTATAAACTACTAAGTCCTGATTCCCATATGGAACTACTAACATAGATGCATTAGTCAATAAGTGTTTCAAGCTCTATAATGCTTCCTCACACTTATTGATCCATACAAACTTCACAACTTTTCGCATTAGCTTGATCATTGGTGCTGCTATCCATGAAAAATCCTTAATGAATCTTCGATAATACCTAGCTAATACAAGAAAACTCTTTATTTTAGTCACTGTCTCGGGTCACTTCCAATTATTCACCGCTTCAATCTTAGTCAGATCTACAAACAACCCTTTCTCTGAGATTACATGACCAGGAAACTTCATTTCCTTCTTTCAGAAATGACACTTTGAAAACTTTGCCTTCAGCTGATGCTGCCTCAACGTTTCCAACACCACTTTAAGATGAACTTCATGCTCCCTTTCATCCTTAGAGTATACCAAAATATTATCTATAAATACCAACATGAACCTATCCAAGTGCTCTTGGAAAACTCAGTTCATCAAATCTACAAAGAATGCTGGCGCATTAGTTAGTCTGAATGACATCATTAACCATTCGTACGATCCATATCTAGTTCTAAACACCGTCAAAGGAGTACTATCCTCTGTTACACTAAGCTGATGGAAACCTGTTGCTAAATCCAACTGAGAAAATACCTTGGCTCCACTCAACTGATCGAACAAAAAGTCAATTATAAGCAACTAATATCGGTTCTTTATCGTCTTCTCATTCAACTTATGATAATCGATACATAATCTTAATGTAACGATCCAAAAACCGGCCTTCAAAAATCGGCACCCGTACTTCACTTGTACTCAAAATGCCGCAGATTCAAACGCCGAATCTGGCTCCCCGGAGCTTATAACACAGTAAGTAAACAACACAGCGGAAGAAAGAAATAGATGATATCAATATATATAACATTAATGCAATGACAGATACAAAATCTGATACAATATGATACAACAGAATGATATAACAGATATCAATATACATTAGATATATGATACAACAAATAGTAGCGGAAAGAAAATAGATAACACCAGCAGCGGATAGAATATCTCTAATAGAATGCTCCAATCCATAGCTAGCTCGAACCAACATCACGATGCGCAAAGCGAAGCAAGGTCAGTCGTCCAAGGACTGAACTAGCTCCAGATAATCTACTAAACCTGAATATCTGAGAAACCCAACTCTAGACTGCCCGTGTGGAAAAATTGTGGGCATCTAGAGTTTAGGAAAGGAACAATAAACTCCGGATCAGTCATGGGACTGGTATGAGCAAACAAAACAGTTTATCTTTAAAACAAACCATAATTGGATTTTTAAACATTGAATCCGCAATGCTTTTGGAAAATGAAACTACCATAAGACCTCCGCCACACACACAATGCAAACGCAGAATTGGAGGAGATTTCTTCTTATGATAGTCAAATATGCTTACTATGCAAAGAAAACTCTTTTGATATTATTAATAGTGCATAGTGGAAAACATTTCGAAAATACAATATTAATCTTAGCCAGCATACAACCATTATTGTATGCCTACTATAGCTACCATCTAAACAGTGGTGACCACCATAAGTAAATGGCATGTTCTACAACAAAAACCGTACGGGGTTCGTATTATTTTTTTGGATTTCCAACAAATGGTCAGGCAAAGGAACTTCCTTACGCCGAAATGGAAATGCCTCTGGAAAGACGCCCGAATCCTAACCGGATCTCTACAAACACAAGGCCGGCGCTACCTCACGCTGTACAGCTGTAACTAGGTAACTAACACACTGACGCTACTTCACGCTGTACAGCTGTAACTAGGTAACTAACACACGAGCTATGTCATCACCCGGTCGTCACCGACCTTTATTATAGGATCCTCAATCACAAAGCAACAATCACAAAGTATAATAACCATAGGTAAAATATCTGGGCTCCATACCATGATATCACCTTTTATCCAGAAGGAAATGACATACCCTAGGGGCGCTACCCCTACAAACCTTTGCCGCAACATTCCTGTTTCGACCATTACCGGGTTGTGAGGCTCGACGAAGTCTCGTCCACAAAGCTACGCTTTTTCACAAAGCAACGCTTTTTCACAAAGCAACGCTTTTTCACAAAGCCATGCTTTTTCACAAAGCAACGCTTTGACCAACAATGATCAACAGCACTTCGTATGCCACATTACCAAATTGGGAATGTATCACTAGTAACCATCAACTACATAACCTCTGAGCTCGTATGTCTTAGAGAAGGGTGTTAAGCTAAGAGAATAAATTCTCCGCCACCAACAGAAATGTATTTGATAGAAACCAGCTTTACATCTCAAAGTGTAACGTCAGACACACATCCATACAAGTCTATTCCGGGTTCGAACAGAACCGAAGGCACTTCCAAAGAAGCCCTTGCAAATCCGGGTATTCACAATCCCGATCGGACTTCCCATCACTTAGGGAATCTCTATACCGGGCGCTACTCGGTGCAGAGACAATCGATAGGTCATCCTATCGCTCTCGCAAATACCCGGTCTTCACCACCGGTCTTCAAATGCTATCCATATCGTCGTATCACTATCTGGAATGGGTTATATGACACAAAGGTCCTTTCCCGGCTAAACCGAATAACGAGCGCAATTAAAAATCATATGGATACTGGGGTCTCAGTTAAATCACAGCTTAAAGCCCAAAACTTTTCATTCGAATGGTTAAAACAAATTACCATTTCCAATCTTTTAAACAAAAAGATTCATTTCAAAAACCTTCAATGGTTTAAACAATTTCCACACTTTTAATCTTTTAAACAAAAAGAATTCAATTCACAAAGTTCACCCCGTTCACAAAGATCCATTCATGGATTTCAAACAATTTCCATGTCAATTGAATTAACTCGTTAAATCTTTAAGTCAAGATTTAACTTATAGCTTTCAAAACTAGTTTCCAAAGATTCATTCATAGCCTTTCAAAACAATTCTATTTCATGTTGGATTAACTCGCCCGGTCTTTGAAATCAAAGACTCATTTCATAGTTTTCAAAACATTTCAATTCCATTTCAAACTTGAAACCTTCAACACAATTTGGAAGTTCATTACTTATGTGAAAGCTTTTACTATTTGAAAACAAATAGTTTCGTTTTGGAAAAATTCAGTTATATTTACATGAGTTAAAACCCTTGGATTAAATTCAAGTTCCCAAATCAATACCTTTAAAATGGTTTAACCCATATATAACTTGTACAACATCTTTAATCCCTAGTTTCAAATCATAGAATTCAATTTCAAACTTGAATTCAAATTTAAATCAAATTATTTAAATTTCAAAACTTGATTAAGTTATTCAAAATAACTTTTATCTTTGAAATTCCATTTCAAAAGCTTTTCACTTTAAACCCAAATTTCCAATTTCAAAATCAATTGAAATTAAAATTTCAATTTCACAAAAAAATTAAATTTACGTCATCTGTGACTTAACCGATTTCCACGTGAAATTCATATTTGTGTGTGTAAGAGTGTGGTCCAGGGGTTTTACACACAATAGTGCAACATCATCAGTCATCACAGATCAAGTACAGAAATATAGTTGATAAGCGGTATTAACTATAACGCTTATCGTTCATTCATAGATCACAGATATATATACATCGTAGATAATAAATTACATTCATCCCAGATAAATAAATTACAGATCACAACACAAATCAGAATATATCAAGGATATCAAACAATTCACATTCAATAGAATCCAAACATTCATAAGTAAGGTCAGTTAATTGTCTGATTTTTTCAAATTAGATTAATTACTTATGAATAAATTACTAATCCTGGTTAATTAACATTAATTAATTAATTCTCAATTAATTATCATTCCTTAACCACCTTCATTAATTAACCTTCAATTAATTAATCATCCTCAAATTAATTACCTTAATTAGTTAATCACATAATTAATTATCCTTTAATTAATTATTCTTTAATTACTTGGTTAATCAAACTTAAATCATTAATTAATTAACCTTAATTACTTTCATTAAGTAATCATCTTTAAATAATTAATTACCTTTAATTAATAAATACTTTAATTAATTACATTAATTATTCTTTAATTTAGTTACACAAGGTAATTAGCTTTCAAATCATTTACACAATGTAATTAGCTTTAATTTAATTACACAAAGTAATTATTCATCAGTTATCATAAAAAAAACATTTAATCTTTAAACCTTTAATCTTTGGAAACAAAATTATTATTAATTCATAAATCAACTTAATTCTTTATAAGTTAATAACATAAGACTTTTTATCTTCTTAATTACACCATTTAATTTATTTTAAATAGGCTTGAAAATTATCTTAATTAATTCAAGTTAAAATAAATTATTCAATCTTCATCTCTCCAAATCTTTAAATTAACATCAAATTATTTTAAATAAATTTTATTCAAGAAGGTAGTTCAAAACATGGTTGATTATATTTAAAAACTCGATTTATATAAAAATTTAAAACTGTTTCATTTTGCACTCGAGTCAAACCCGTGCTACCCGCGATCATCACGCTGCTTCGAGTTAACATACGAACATCTTCGGGATCGACTTCGAGATTCCCCTTTCTTCCTCAAACACTACAAACCCAGACCATATACGAGTGCACACGCGTGCACGTGTACGGAGGTTCCGGCCACCAACGATCAACGCTGCAACCCTCCTCATGTCGACGACCATCTCCACTGACTACCTGACCTCCAGTTTCGTCGATTCGATAGCAAAATCGAAATCCAACCATACGGCACACAACTGGCAACAAAACAGATAACAAAACATCACCGTGACGACGAACCAAACCACCGGTGCCCACGTAGCCTTGACCAGAGCCCCTCTTTGACTTCCAGCTTTGATTCCCCATCTCGCGATTAACTCCGACCTACCCACGGCGACGAAATCGCCTCAAAAACCCATCGACCCAAAACTAGGCTTAAACCCTAGTTCAACGTCGTGCCACCCTCACGGCGACCCAAAAATTCTATTTCCATTTTTCCATCGATCCCCCAGACTCCAACTTCTTCCAGCACAAATCACGACCTCCATAGCTTCGTCGATCGTTAGCAGTCGACCAAGATACGAATATCGATCAACTTGAGATTTCTCAACGAATTCCCACTTAAAAATCATGATTTGATTTTTAAAATTCATCATTTTCACATACGAAACAGAATATTTAATTAAAACTTAGAATCCAGAAACTTGATTTTTGACTTAAAAAGATTATCACTGTAATTCTTTAGTTTCCAGAAATCTATTTGTTAATTATACTTAACTATATTTTTATAAATGATATTACACACATATGAACACTTTTTATTCAGAGATTAAATCTTAAAAAGATCTAGGTGGGATGATTATGGATTTTTTTAAACAGGCTTTTAAACCTGTAACATATGAACAGAGCTTAAATATAGACATGCACATCATCATCCCTATATATATATACACACAGACATGAAAGCATATTCACACCATCATTCAAGCACATTCCAGATCATACTTTAAGCATCAATCCCACTATCAAAGGATATAAGCAGATATAAGGGAGTTGGCTCACCTTGATGGGAAGAAAAATGAACAGAGTTGCTTCTCTGAATTGAAACAGGCTTGCTGAAAATACAAGTTGAAGTTCTTTCTTTTGATCCCTGGTCTGTTTCAATTGTGTTGTGGTTTTAACTGAAGTTTGTTTAAATTTTGAGATGATCATCACTTCAGATTTCTTAGTTTTATGGACGAAAAGAAATGAAGATGATGGGAAGAAATGAAGTTACAGGGTGTGTTATTATGTGGTGATGTATAAATTTGTACAAGTTGATATATTTTTGTTTTTGTTTTGTACTGGAAATATTTTTGTAAAGATTTGGCCAGAGATTTTCTATTCAATGGTGGCTGATATTAATTAGGCTTGTACAAATATATTTTATTTTGTTTCTAGTTGTACAATTCATCAGATTTTTCTTTCTTCTTTTGGTGGTTAATGGTAATATGTGTGGTGGCTGAGATGATAAACTTTGGCTTGCATTAATTGATGTTGTACAACTTTGCTTATTTTATTTTCTAAAGTCTTTGTTCAAATTTGAATATATTTTTGATGTCTTCATTTGTTTATACTTGTTGACTTCGGCTGTACATATATGAGATAGTTTGATGTGCTTCTTTTACAAGCTTTATTTTTTTCTTCTTTTTCTTATGTCTACATACTTACACTTATCTGTATATACTTAAATGTATATTTATATTTTTCTTTGTTGCTTGTATAGGAAAATATATTACTATCTTATTACTTTGTATTTTTCTTTACCAAAAAATATATATTTAGTTTATCTTACATACAAATTGTCTTGTATGTCAATACATATACATTTCTTATTCATGTTGTTAGTACATTTGTTTGTATTATATTTTACTTCTTATATTGATTTCTATTTTTTTCAACTTAAAGTTTAAAATTCAAGTCCAATATGCACATATATATATATATATATATATATATATTCACACACACACACACATATATATATATATATATATATAAGATTCCTACTTAAATATTTATTCCTAGAATTTTGTTATATTTACACAACTTCTAAAATCCATTAATTTAGATTGAATTCAAATATCTTTATATTATTTATAAATCCCAATTCAATTTCTATTCTCAATCAACTTACAAAACACATAATTTATTTTTAGTTGTTTGGGGAAACTCGCATCACTTTATTGATTAATTTCACAATTTTAATTCAAAAATTCAATTAATTATCGATTTAAACATAAAGAAATCCAGGGTCGTTATAGACTTCCCCCCTTAAAAGAATTTCGTCCTCGAAATTGCCAAGGAGACACAAAGATAGATGAAGAAGATTTCATCAAATCAAATTGAACGTCTACTCTGCATTTGGCTTACCAAATCAGAATATCAACAATAGATACAAGAACGAATCTGTTTGACACTTCACAAGATACTCGGGTTATCCAGATCTACGAAATATATAGTGGCATCGGTTAGTTCAAAGGGATAACTAACCATTCGTAGAATATATTGGGTCCCAAAGAATAGATAACTATATGGATACAATTTCAAAACTTTCAGTTTAGAAACTAATGGATACCTATCAACCACAGCAATCAAAGCAAACAATTCATCCAAATAAACAATTCTGACCTATTTGGAGTTTATGTCCCATATCAATATATCAAATTTCCTTTCTGGATCGACCAGAAATTATCAAAGAATTGAAAAGAGATGCTGAACAAAAGAGATTGATAAAGAAAAGATTGCTTCCTTGTTGTTACAGGGTATTGACCATTTATAGTCGTACTTCCCTGTCCCCTATCTCATCCTCTTCTTGCACTCATACTCACTATCAGTGGATAGTCAGAGAATTTACTGAGGCATACGGACGGATATCTTAAGGATTACTCACTCTAGGGTATACTTCACCCTATCTCTAATGAGCTACTTAATGTGTTATACTCCTGAGCTAAAGTTTTACCCTCAGTTCTGATACCAAATGTAACGATCCAAAATCCGGCCTTCGAAAATCAGCACCCGTACTTCACTTGTACCCAAAATGCCGCAGATTAAAACATCGAATCTGGCTCGCCGGAGCTTATAACACAGTAAGTAAACAACACAGCGGAAGAAAGAAATAGATGATATCAATATATATAACATTGATGCAATGACAGATACAAAATCTGATACAATATGATACAACAGAATGATACAACAGATATCAATATACATCAGAGATATGATACAACACATAGCAGCGGAAAGAAAACAGATAACACCAGCAGCGGATAGAATATCTCCAATAGAATGCTCCAATCCATAGCTAGCTCGAACCAACATCACGATGCGCAAAGCGTAGCAAGGTCAGTCGTCCAAGGACTGAACTAGCTCCAGATAATCTACTAAACCTGAATATCTGAGAAACCCAACTCTAGACTGCCCGTGTGGAAAAATTGTGGGCATCCAGAGTTTAGGAAAGGAACAATAAACTCCAGATCAGTCATGGGACTGGTATGAGCAAACAAAACAGTTTATATTTAAAACAAACCACTATTGGATTTTTAAACATTGAATCCGCAATGCTTTTGGAAAATGAAACTACCATAAGACCTCCCGCCACACACACAATGCAAACGCAGAATTGGAGGAGATTTCTTCTTATGATAGTCAAATATGCTTACTACGCAAAGAAAACTCTTTTGATATCATTAATAGTGCATAGTGGAAAACATTTCGAAAATACAATATTAATCTTAGCTAGCATACAACCATTATTATATGCCTACTATAGCTACCATCTAAACAGTGGTGACCACCATAAGTAATTGGCAGGTTCTACAACAAAAACCGTACGGGGTTCGTATTGTTTCTTTGGATTTCCAACAAATTGTTAGGCAAAGGAACTTCCTTACGCCGAAATGGAAACGCCTCTGGAAAGACTGCCGGATCCTAACCGGATCTCTACAAACACAAGGCCGACGCTACCTCATGTTGTACAGCTGTAACTAGGTAACTAACACACTGACGCTACCTCACGCTGTATAGCTGTAACTAGGTAACTAACACACGAGCTATGTCATCCCCCAGTCGTCATCGACATTTATTCAAGGATCCTCAATCACAAAGCAACAATCACAAAGTATAATCAACATAGGTAAAATATCTGGGCTCCATACCATGGTATCACCTTTTATCCAGAAGGAAATGACATACCCTAGGGGCGCTACCCCCACAAACCTTTGCCGCAACATTCTTGTTTGGACCATTACCGAGTTGTGAGGCTCGACGAAGTCTCGTCCACAAAGCTACGCTTTTTCACAAAGCCACGCTTTTTCACAAAGCCACGCTTTTTCACAAAGCCACGCTTCTTCACAAAGCCACGCTTCTTCACAAAGCCACGCTTTTTCACAAAGCCACGCTTTTTCACAAAGCCACGCTTTTTCACAAAGCCACGCTTTTTCACAAAGCCACGCTTTTTCACAAAGCCACGCTTTTTCACAAAGCCATGCTTTTTCACAAAGCAACGCTTTGATCAACAGCACTTCGTATGCCACATTACCAAATTGGGAATGTATCACTAGTAACCATCAACTACATAACCTCTGAGCTCGTATGTCTTAGAGAAGGGTGTTAAGCTAAGAGAATAAATTCTCCGCCACCAACAGAAATGTATTTGATAGAAACCAGCTTTACATCTCAAAGTGTAACGTCAGACACACATCCATACAAGTCTATTCCGGGTTCGAACAGAACCGAAGGCACTTCCAAAGAAGCCCTTGCAAATCCGGGTATTCACAATCCCGATCGGACTTCCCATCACTTAGGGAATCTCTATACCGGGCGCTACTCGGTGCAGAGACAATCGATAGGTCATCCTATCGCTCTCGCAAATACCCGGTCTTCACCACCGGTCTTCAAATGTTATCCATATCGTCGTATCACTATTCGGAATGGGTTATATGACACAAAGGTCCTTTCCCGGCTAAACCGAATAACGAGCGCAATTAAAAATCATATGGATACTGGGGTCTCAGTTAAATCACAGCTTAAAGCCCAAAACTTTTCATTCGAATGGTTAAAAAAAATTACCATTTCCAATTTTTTAAACAAAAAGATTCATTTCAAAAACCTTCAATGGTTTAAACAATTTCCACACTTTTAATCTTTTAAACAAAAAGAATTCAATTCACAAAGTTCACCCCATTCACAAAGATCCATTCATGGATTTCAAACAATTTCCATTTCAATTGAATTAACTCGTTAAATCTTTAAGTCAAGATTTAACTTATAGCTTTCAAAACTAGTTTCCAAAGATTCATTCATAGCCTTTCAAAACAATTCTATTTCAAGTTGGATTAACTCGCCCGGTCTTTGAAATCAAAGACTCATTTCATAGTTTTCAAAACATTTCAATTCCATTTCAAACTTGAAACCTTCAACACAATTTGGAAGTTCATTACTTATGTGAAAGCTTTTACTATTTGAAAACAAATAGTTTCGTTTTGGAAAAATTCAGTTATATTTACATGAGTTAAAACCCTTGGATTAAATTCAAGTTTCCAAATCAATACCTTTAAAATGGTTTAACCCATATATAACTTGTACAACATCTTTAATCCATAGTTTCAAATCATAGAATTCAATTTCAAACTTGAATTCAAATTTAAATCAAATTATTTAAATTTCAAAACTCGATTAAGTTATTCAAAATAACTTTTATCTTTGAAATTCCATTTCAAAAGCTTTTCACTTTAAACCCAAATTTCCAATTTCAAAATCAATTGAAATTAAAATTTCAATTTCACAAAAAAAATTAAATTTACGTCATCTGTGACTTAACCGATTTCCACGTGAAATCCATATTTGTGTGTGTAAGAGTGTGGTCCAGGGGTTTTACACACAATAGTGCAACATCATCAATCATCACAAATCAAGTACAGAAATATAGTTGATAAGCGGTATTAACTATAACGCTTATCGTTCATTCATAGATCACAGATATATATACATCGTAGATAATAAATTACATTCATCCCAGATAAATAAATTACAGATCACAACACAAATCAGAATATATCAGGGATATCAAACAATTCACATTCAATAGAATCCAAACATTCATAAGTAAGGTCAGTTAATTGTCTGATTTTTTCAAATCAGATTAATTACTTATGAATAAATTACTAATCCTGGTTAATTAACATTAATTAATTAATTCTCAATTAATTATCATTCCTTAACCACCTTCATTAATTAACCTTCAATTAATTAATCATCCTCAAATTAATTACCTTAATTAGTTAATCACATAATTAATTATCCTTTAATTAATTATTCTTTAATTACTTGGTTAATCAAACTTAAATCATTAATTAATTAACCTTAATTACTTTCATTAAGTAATCATCTTTAAATAATTAATTACCTTTAATTAATAAATACTTTAATTAATTACATTAATTATTCTTTAATTTAGTTACACAAGGTAATTAGCTTTCAAATCATTTACACAATGTAATTAGCTTTAATTTAATTACACAAAGTAATTATTCATCAGTTATCATAAAAAAAACATTTAATCTTTAAACCTTTAATCTTTGGAAACAAAATTATTATTAATTCATAAATCAACTTAATTCTTTATAAGTTAATAACATAAGACTTTTTATCTTCTTAATTACACCATTTAATTTATTTTAAATAGGCTTGAAAATTATCTTAATTAATTCAAGTTAAAATAAATTATTCAATCTTCATCTCTCCAAATCTTTAAATTAACATCAAATTATTTTAAATAAATTTTATTCAAGAAGGTAGTTCAAAACTTGGTTGATTATATTTAAAAACTCGATTTATATAAAAATTTAAAACTGTTTCATTTTGCACTCGAGACAATCTCGAGTCAAACCCGAGCTACCCGCGATCATCACGCTTCTTCGAGTTAACCTACGAACATCTTCGGGATCGACTTCGAGATTCCCCTTTCTTCCTCAAACACTACAAACCCAGACCATATACGAGTGCACACGCGTGCACGTGTACGGAGGTTCCGGCCACCAACGATCAACGCTGCAACCCTCCTCATGTCGACGACCATCTCCACTGACTACCTGACCTCCAGTTTCGTCGATTCGATAGCAAAATCGAAATCCAACCATACGGCACACAACTGGCAACAAAACAGATAACAAAACATCACCGTGACGACGAACCAAACAACCGGAGCCCACGTAGCCTTGACCAGAGCCCCTCTTTGACTTCCAGCTTCGATTCCCCATCTCGCGATTAACTCCGACCTACCCACGGCGACGAAATCGCCTCAAAAACCCATCGACCCAAAACTAGGCTTAAACCCTAGTTCAACGCCGTGCCACTCCCACGGCGACCTAAAAATTCTGTTTCCATTTTTCCATCGATCCCCCAGACTCCAGCTTCTTCCAGCACAAATCATGACCTCCATAGCTTTGCCGATCGTTAGCAGTCGACCAAGATACGAATATCGATCAACTTGAGATTTCTCAACGAATTCCCACTTAAAAATCATGATTTGATTTTTAAAATTCATCATTTTCACATACGAAACAGAATATTTAATTAAAACTTAGAATCCAGAAACTTGATTTCTGACTTAAAAAGATTATCACTGTAATTCTTTAGTTTCCAGAAATCTATTTGTTAATTATACTTAACTATATTTTTATAAATGATATTACACACATATGAACACTTTTTATTCAGAGATTAAATCTTAAAAAGATCTAGGTGGGATGATTTTGGATTTTTTTAAACAGGCTTTTAAACCTGTAACATATGAACAGAGCTCAAATACAGACATGCACATCATCATCCCTATATATATACACAGACATGAAAGCATATTCACACCATCATTCAAGCACATTCCAGATCATACTTTAAGCATCAATCACACTATCAAAGGATATAAGCAGATATAAGGGAGTTTGCTCACCTTGATGGAAAGAAAAATGAACAGAGTTGCTTCTCTGAATTGAAACAGGCTTGCTGAAAATACAAGTTGAAGTTCTTTCTTTTGATCCCTGGTCTGCTTCAATTGTGTTGTGGTTTTAACTGAAGTTTGTTTAAATTTTGAGATGATCATCACTTCAGATTTCTTAGTTTTAAGAATGAAAAGAAATGAAGATGATGGGAAGAAATGAAGTTACAGGGTGTGTTATTATGTGGTGATGTATAAATTTGTACAAGTTGATATATTTTTGTTTTTGTTTTGTACTGGAAATATTTTTGTAAAGATTTGGCCAAAGATTTTCTATTCAATGGTGGCTGATATTAATTAGGCTTGTATAAATATATTTTATTTTGTTTCTACTTGTACAATTCATCAGATTTTTCTTTCTTTTTTTGGTGGCTGATGGTAATATGTGTGGTGGCTGAGATGATAAACTTTGGCTTGCATTAATTGATGTTGTACAACTTTGCTTATTTTATTTTCTAAAGTCTTTGTTCAAATTTGAATATATTTTTGATGTCTTCATTTGTTTATACTTGTTGACTTCGGCTGTACATATATGAGATAGTTTGATGTGCTTCTTTTACAAGCTTTATTTTTTTCTTCTTTTTCTTATGTCTACATACTTACACTTATTTGTATATACTTAAATGTATATTTATATTTTTATTTGTTGCTTGTACAGGAAAATATATTACTATCTTATTACTTTGTATTTTTCTTTACCAAAAAAAATATATTTAGTTTATCTTACATACAAATCGTCTTGTATGTCAATACATATACATTTCTTATTCATGTTGTTAGTACATTTGTTTGTATTATATTTTACTTCTTATATTGAATTCTATTTTTTTTCAACTTAAAGTTTAAAATT
Organism: Allium fistulosum; assembly: GCA_030737815.1. Lineage (NCBI taxonomy): Eukaryota > Viridiplantae > Streptophyta > Magnoliopsida > Asparagales > Amaryllidaceae > Allium > Allium fistulosum. The sequence continues at coordinate 95,273,841 of CM060906.1, read as the reverse complement.
CAAATCCAATATATGCACATATATATATATATTCACACATGTATATAAGATTCCTACTTAAATATTTATTCCTAGAATTTTGTTATATTTACACAACTTCTAAAATCCATTAATTTAGATTGAATTCAAATATCTTTATATTATTTATAAATCCCAATTCAATTTCTATTCTCAATCAACTTACAAAACACATAATTTATTTTTCGTTGTTTGGGGAAACTCGCATCACTTTATTGATTAATTTCACAATTTTAATTCAAAAATTCAATTAATTATCGATTTAAACATAAAAAAAATCCAGGGTCGTTACACTTAACGTTACGTTCGACTTCTTAGCAAACATTACGATTGCTCCCCAAGGCGAACTACTTGGCCTAATAAAATTCTTGCCTTCCAAATCCACCAACTGAACTTTTAGCTCCTTCTACTTGGTAGGTGTCATCCTGCTTGGCGGTCTACTTACTGGTTCTATTCCAGGTACCAAATCTATCCGAAACTCAATGGCTCATTTCGATGGCAGTCCTACTATAGTTTCAAAAACATTCGCAAATTCTTTAATAAGAAAACTCGATTCAACTCCTCTTCTACCTCTACAACAGGTAACAAAGCATTCACCTCACAACTAGGGTTTTCTATGGTATATACAATCCGATGACTACGGCCAGGGTGTCTAAGCGATATTTTCCTATCATGGCAATATATCCTAGCAACGTACTTACTTAGCCAATCCATACCCAAAATAATTCCAAACCCTATGAAATCAAACACATGCAAACTGCAGACAAAGGTATGACCTAACAGGTCAAACTCTAGGTGGTCACACTTCATCCCAAGTGTCGCATACCCTCCTATCAGATTTGCAACCCTTAAGGAAGTAACTAAGTACGAGAGTTCTAGGTTTAGCCTAACTACAAAACAACAAGATACAAAAGAATGCGATGCACCAGTATTAAACAGAACGCTAACTGACATACCATGAATCAGAAGCGTACCTCTCAACACAGCTTTTCCTTTTTCCTCTGCTGTTGGCCTCGAGGTAGCTGGCTCCAATGCATATACTTTGCTCTTCTCATCCTTAGCAAGCTCCTTGCATTAGTTCTTGTAATGTCCAATTTGATCGCAGTTGAAGCACATGATATTCTTCTTCCTGATCACCTTCTTTGCCTCTCCTGAGCGTCATTCATTAGCAAAATGTCCTTTCTTATCACACTTAAAGCAGATAAACTCCGACTTTCCTTTCTTTTTAGCTCCATCCTTCTAAGCTCCTTTCTTATAGAAGAACTTCCTTTTCTGACTCTGCCCCACTTGGACTTCCTTTGCCTTATTTCTCTTCAGAAAAGCAAGCATCTCTTCAATCCTCAAAACCATTTCCACTACTACATCACATGGATCCCTGATATGCTATAACATTGCCCTAGTAAGCTCAGGTTCAACCCCCTAATGAACATCTCATTTCTCTTAATCACAGTATCCACCATAACATAGCATACCTTGCTAGCTCCTCTAACCTTGTCGCATACTACAACACAGTCATGTCTCCCTGCTCCAACACAACAAACTTCCTAAGTAGAGCAGACTTAGCAATCTTCGGCATAAACCTCTCTCCAAACCTTCTCTTGAACTCAGCCCATGTCATTGTCTCCTCATTAACTCCAACCAGAACGTTGTTCCACTAGTACAACACTTCTCCCTAAAGCTATCTAGAAGCAAGCCTTCTTTTTTACTCATCATTGAGCCCTAGATCAACAAAAATCCTTTAGCAATGAAGCAACCAATTCTTTACTTTGATTGCATCTTCAGTACAATAAATGGCTTTCCTTCCAACCGAGCATAATCCCTACTGAAAACAGCATAATTGTTGACTACTGGAGCTCTCTGGACTTCTCCTCCAGCATTTCCTCCAACTATTCCAACACTAACACCTGCCTGCATCATGATGACAAAGAACTGATACATTGCTTTCATGTGCGGGATTCCATCACCCACATTTCTGTCTTGTACCTGACCTTGTTTCCTTCTCGTATTTGGTCTGGCATTTCCATTTGTAGTGGTGCTTCCAACTCCAAGGTTAACTCTTCAACTTCTATCATTCATATCTGTATTCATGCCTCGTAAGATACAGATGAATAACCTAAGGGAGATAGGAGAATAGAGATATAGCGTATACTTATATATAGCAAATACAAGTACGTTACTATAGCATTATCCTATACCCCAACCTTATCTCTAATTCCTTAGGATTATGTTTTCAAAAATCATTTTAGTTTAAAGTTTTTCATAAACTTATGCTCTGGTACTAAGTGTAACATCCCCTATCTGGAGGTCCAAAGCTAAGTGCTACAGATGCTGTAGTCATCCATAGTATTAACTTCTGGCGACCAAATATGGTAATGTTACAGGTATCCATAATATCAAAAGTACTTGAATATGAAACAAAATTATTATAGATTAAAATGCATTTCTGATTACATTTCAAAAAAACATTTCATATCCAAGTTACATAATCCCAAATGTTTCTCAAGTTCATATCAAATATAATTATTACATAAATACACCAAAAGCGGCATATCAATTTTTCTTCAAATGTCAGTAATTATTCCATATAATTGTAGACTTTTCTGCAATTATTCCATGTAATCATAGAAAAGTGCAACTATACCATACAATTGCAGACTTTTCTGCAACTATTGCATGTAATTGCTGAATTGTCTGCAATTATACCATATAATTGTAGAAAATTTGAAAAACATATGCATAACGCCGTTGCTTTTACATATAATTGCCGAATTGTCTGCAATTCGGTTGGATCAACGAATTTAGTTTGATTCACGAATAACTTGGCCTGCCGTTGTTTTTAATATGCATAACACCACTCATTAGAAAGAAAATAAATTGTGTGATTTAATAGAAAAACAGTTTGTTAATCTGTCGTTTCTACAAAAATTATTGCGTTTTAAAGTTTGATAATCAATAGGGTGCGAACTTTAATTATGGATGTGAGATAACATCCATATATGAAGAATCAATGTTCATCCAAGGAGTAGAGGGGTATTTTAAGGAAGAAAATTGCAGTATTTGAAAATAGGGATGTAATTTATATCTTTTTTAAGGATGTTTTGTGTATTAAGTTTAATTTTAGGGATGTGTACCTTATTTCACTTTTTAAAACTTACTACATTTCCACAATTATAAGGTAAGATTTTTTAAAAGTAAAATAAAGTCTAAAACTTGAAAACAATTTGATTTTTAAAACTAATAACTATAGTTTTACACACAAGGGTTCCAAGTCACCAAACCATACAAAATGCTAACTACTTTAACGATTGGATCTTATGTTTTGATTGCTGACAAGTATTTCAAGCGACACAACGATTCATGAATCTACGACTACTACGACGATCGGACTCAATGACTCGATGTATGGTTTGTATATTCTATATATTTAAACTAGAGTCATGTATTATGTATATAGAGTCAAGTCTAGTTGCTTTATTAAGATATTTCCTCAAGAATCATCACTCTTATTCATATATTCACAAACATTTGCACTTGATTTGAAATTTATCATTTTCTAACTCAAATACACTCAGGCTTTAATAAATACACAGTTCAGTCGATTGAACTGATGACCTCACTCGACTGAACCTGTGTATAATTTTTTATTATATATACAGACTAGTCGACTGACAGGCATCATTCAGTCGACTGAATCTGTGCATTTTTTACATGAATGTGCATATTTTAAATTCAGTCGACTGGTGGCACCTAGTTAGTCGACTGAACACTTTGTAACTGCAATATTTTTGAAAAGACACTTCTTTTTCTGAAGAGATTTCTTCCTTGTCAAGGGGTGCAACCATTACTATTCATTGAGATCTCTTCACCAGCAGTTGCAACTCCTTATCTACTATAAATATACTTGAGTTTCATTAATCAAATCACAAAAATTTTACTCCTCTCTCTTGATCTAACTTGAATAATATTCTTCGAATCCATTGCTTACTTGATTTCATATTTTCATTGCTTGCGATCCCACTTTCATATCTTACAAGCACTTCTAAAAACTTCCTATTATTCATACATGCACAATCATACACATCATTCTTAAGGAAGAGATTATAGGAAGGGTGTACTACAAGTGACAAATCCATGTTATTAGAACACACAAAGTCAAGACAATCTACTTTGTAATCAAGTCATGTTCGGTGCCTCAAGCAGTTAAGTCATGTTCTGTTGGTTAGGCAGTTAAGTCTTGTTCGGCTGCTTTGGCGGTTATGTCCTGTTCGGTTGCTCAGTCGGTGTAAACCTATTCCTTTGGGTTAAGTGAGGGCTGCTAGTTTAAATTCCAGAAGGAGTCTGGGACTAGACGTAGAACGGGAAGTTCGAACCAGTATAAAAATCTCTGGTGTCATCATTTACTTTACCACTATCTTATTTTCTACACTAGTTTATAAGTTTAGTTAATATATATTCCATGTTACACGATCTTGTAGCACAGTCACTCTTTCATTTGGTATCAGAGCAAGTGTATCTTATAACCGTAACATAGTTATTTGATATTTGAATATGGAAAACAACACTAGCACAGTAACTAACACTAGTTTTCTTGAAGATCAGTCTACTGCATGACCACCACTGTTTAATGGAATGAACTATAACTATTGGGCTACTAGGATGAGAATTTATATTAGTTGTTATGAAACCTGGAATATTACTCAAACTGAATATACCATACCTACTACTGAATATTGACAATGGTCTAACATACAAAAAATGGATGCTACTGTAAATGCTAAAGCCATGAATATGTTATATTGTGCATTAGACAACAATGAGTTTAATACAGTAAGCATGTGTAAAACGACTTATGAAATTTGGCGAATTCTTAAAATTACACATGAAGGTACTAACAAAGTAAAGCAGAGTAAAATATCTATGCTAAAAAATCAGTTCTAGAATTTCAAAATGAAGCAAGATGAAACAATAAATCTAATGTACTCTAGATTTCAAGATATTTATCATTCTCTTTTAGCATTAGGAGAAACTTATACAGACTTTGATATTGTTTCAAAAGTTCTCAATTCTCTAACGGATGAGTGGTAACGAAAAGTCTTAGCGATCGAAGAAGCTAACGACATTTGAACCATTAAACCAGAGGATTTGATAGGAAATCTAATGTCTTATGAAGTTAATCTCCAAGCAAAACGAGTATAGGCTCAGGATAAGAAGAATATAGCATTCCAACCAGAAAAAAGGAGACAGATTCAAATGAGGAAGATATGCCGTTCATTGCTAAAAATTCAAAAAGTTTTTGAAATTTAAAAAGAGCAACAAATTCAGAAACAACAAGAATAGCTCCAGCAACAATAACAACAACAAACCATCATCTTTTGTTCTAGAATGTTATGAGTGTCACAAGAAAGGCCATATCAAGAAAGACTATCCTGATAGAAAGAGAGACAAATTTAAGCATAAGAAAGACAAATTCAAGAAGAAAGCTTTCTCTGTCACTTGGGATGATTCAGAATAATCTTCATCATCATATAGTGACTCAGATAGTAATACAAAACAAGCCAACATATGTTTTATGGCCACAAATGACGAGGTGAGTGATCTAACTTTTGATGGTTTATTGGAAATAAATTCTGAATTACTTGACAAACTAAAAGACATCAAAAGGAAATATAAAGAAACTCTAGAAAAATTAAATAGAACTGAAATTGAAGTAGATATGTTAATAGATGAGAAACAAATTTTAGAAGAAGAACTTGGAACTACTCAAGAATCTAATTCTAATACGATATCTCAACTCTCTATGTTAAGTCAAGAGATAGAAACTCAGAAAGAAAAGAACGATGCACTTTTAGTTGAAAATCATGATCTTAAAGCTAATATTAAAATATTGGAATTAGATAATTCCAGTCTTAAAACAAAATTAGATGATATTACTAGGAATTTCTCTAATTTTAACAAAGGTAGAGATAATCTTTCTAAAATTATAGAAAATTCTCAAAGTGTTTCAAATAAAAGAGGACTAGGATATAAGTAGGTTTCCAAAGTTACTCCAAAGAAAAAGAATTCATTATATAGCAATTTTAAAAAGAAAAATAATAAAATTGAAAAACCAATTTTAAAAGTTATAAATTATTCTAAATCAATTAAAATTTGGGTTCCTAAAACAAATAATTCTTTGATTAGAAACAAATATATAAAATATTTTATAGAAACTATTCACAAAAATAAAAAATTTATTTTTAAAAGGAATTCTGAATCTTCTTGGGTTTGGTTTCCGAAGACCTAATTTTTAAGGACCGAAATAAAAGGTGGGGACCAATGTTAATTCTATATTTTGCAGGTGCCACCTAAAAAGAGAGGAAAATGGATATTGGACAGTGGTTGCTCAAAACACATGACAGGAAACAAAGAAATGCTAACGAACATTACCTACTCAGATGGAGGATTTGTCACATTTGGAGACAATTCCAAGGGATATATCATCGGCAAAGGCGATCTGAGCAATAATGGTATATCTAATTTACCTCTTATTACAAATGTTTTATTAGTTAAAAATTTATAACATAATTTACTTAGTATCAGCCAACTATGTGATAAAGGATTTAATATTTCTTTTTCTGAAAATAAGTGTAGCATTTTTGATCAAAATAAAAATCTTAGTTTTGAAGGATTTAGAGATAAAAAATATATATGTTTTGAATATGAATATAAACTACAATACTAATATGTGTTTAATAGCCAAAGAAAATGATCCTTGGTTATGGCACAATAGATTTTGTCATATTAATTTCAAAGCTATAAACAAATTATCTAAAAATGAATTAGTAAAAGGTTTACCAAAAATGAATTTTAAAGTAAACAATATTTGTGATGCTTGCCAATTGGGTAAATTACCAAAATCATCGTTTAAATCAAAGAAAAATATTTCTACTATACGACCACTTGAACTATTGCATTTGGATCTCTTTGGTCCAGCTCAAGTTCAATCTATAAACCATAGCAAATATGTGTTTGTTATAGTAGATGATTTCTCAAGATATACTTGGACTATTTTTTTGAAAAAAGTGATACTTTTGAAAATTTCAATTTTTTTGCTAAAAGAATTCAAAATCTCAAAAATTAAAAAATTAAAAATATTAGAAGTGATCATGGAGGTGAATTCGAAAATGAAGCTTTTGAACACTTTTGTAATAAAAGGGAATTTATCGTAATTTTTCTTTTCCAAGAACACCACAAAAAATGGAGTTGTAGAAAGGAAAAATAGAACGTTACAATAGTGTGCAAGAACTTTATTAAACAGGAGCACTTTACCAAAACATTTTGGGCAGAAGCTGTAGTAACCGCCTGCTATGTTTTGAATCGTGTTTCCACCTACCATTAACTAAACACACTCCATATGAAATATTTCATCAAAGAAAACCAAATATTTCATATTTTAAAGTTTTTGGCTCAAAATGTTTTATTTTAAACACAAAAGATCGACTTGGAAAATTTGATCCAAAATCCAATGAAGAAATTTTCATAGGCTATTCGGAACGAAGCAAAGCTTATTGAATTTTTAATAAAAGAACTAAAGAAATCGAAGAAAAACTTCATGTTTGCTTCGATGAAAATTTTAAGTTCAATAATTTTTTTAAGGATGATGAGATTATAACTAAGATGGTCACAAATACAGTTACTCAAAATAATTTCGAAGAAGATGAAAACGTTGTTCATAATCTTGAAGAAGATGAAAACATTGTTCATGATGAAAATGAATTAAGATCTCCTCCTAGGATTTTACGAGATCATCCAGTAGAAAATGTATTAGGAGAAATTGGTTCACGTGTCAGAACTAGAAATCAACTTAATCAAATGGGCCATGTAGCATTCCTTTCTAATATTGAACCTAAAAATGCAAAAGAAGCCTCTACTGATGACTATTGGATTATAGATATGCAAGAAGAGCTAAACAAATTCGAACGTAATGAAGTTTGGGAATTAGTTCCCAGACCAAGTGATCAAACAGTCATTGGTACAAAATGGGTCTTCAAAAATAAAGCAGATGAACAAGGAAATATAACTAGGAATAAAGAAAGATTAGTTGCACAAGGATATAATTAAGAAGAAGGAATTGACTATGAAGAAAGGTTTTCTCTAGTCGCACGACTAGAAGCAATACGTATCTTACTGGCCTTTGCATGTTTTCATAATTTCAAACTTTATCAAATGGATGTTAAAAGTGCATTTTTAAATGGATATATAAAAGAAAATGTTTATGTTGAACAACCTCCTTTATTCACACATGAAAAATTTTCAGACCATGTCTATAAACTTAAGAAAGCCTTATACGGTCTAAAACAAGCACCTCGTGCTTGGTATGAACGTCTTAAAAGCTATCTTATATATTCTGGTTTTGAAATTGGGAAGGTTGATCAAACTATTTTTATTAAACAAACTAAAAAGGATATTTTAATTATTCAAATTTATGTAGATGATATTATTTTTGGTTCTACAAATAATAAATTGTTTCAAGAATTTTCTAATATAATGACCAAAGAATTTGAAATGTCACATATGGGGGAATTATCTTATTTTCTTGGTTTACAAATTAAACAATTAGATAATGGAATCTGTATTTATCAAGAAAAATATTGTAATAATCTAATCAAACACTTTGGTATGGAAAATACTTCTGCCAAACCAACTCCAATGAGTACAACAATACATCTCGATAGAGATGAAGATGGCAAGAGTGTCGACCAAAAATTATATCGAAGTATAATTGGATCATTACTCTATCTAACTGCTAGTAGACCTGACATAATGATGAGTGTTTGTTTATGTGCTCAATTTCAAGCAAGTCCTAAAGAATCACATATGTGAGAAGTGAAACGAATATTACGTTATCTAAGCAAAACCAAAGATTTTGGACTTTTCTATCCGAAAGAATGTCCTTTCGAGTTAGTATCATATATTGACGCTGACTTTAGAGGATGTCGGATGGATCGAAAAAGTACGAGCGGAACTTGTCACTTCATTGAACAATCCTTAGTCTCCTGGTTTAGCAAGAAACAAAATTGTGTCTCTAACAATGTGTGAAGCAGAATACATTTCTGCTGCTTTAGCATGTGCACAAGTCATTTACATGCAACAAACACTTTAAGATTTTGGTATAAATTTATCTAAATCAACTATTTTTTGTGATAACACAAGTGCTATAAACTTATCTAAAAATCCTGTCAATCATTCATGAACTAAACATATTGACATATGTCATCATTTTCTTCATGATAACATCGAGAAAGATATAGTCAAATTAGAATTTGTATCCTCTAAAAACCAACTGGCTGATATATTTACAAAACCTTTAAATGAAAATATTTTTATAAAACTAAGAAGAGAATTAGGAATTTTATCATTAAAAGATTTATAATTATTTTTCTATATTTTCCAAAAACAAAATTGTTATTCAATTTTTTTTTCAAGTTTCTAAGGCTCAAACTCTGGTTTCTTATATGTAAGTTAGATTTACTACCACTCCACTATAGTTTCATTCACAACAGATTCTTTCTTTCAATTAATATTATACTTTTCTATTCTTAACAAATGTTTTTTTAAGCTTACATTTCCTTATTCCTTTTTAACCAAAGATTCATTTCTGGTTAGCATGAATTCTAACTCAAATCTAATTCCTATTTCTGACATTAATTACCTTATAAATGCTTCTTCAACCAAGTCTATATACATCATATGTTCAACAATTTGCTAGTAAAAGTTTGTTCTTCCACCAAGCTATAATAATACAAATGTCTTCTCAATAATCTTCGGATAACTCCTCCCTTGACTACTCCTCCCCAAGTTCAGGATCACTTAACTTACCCACTCCCACGCCTATATATGAACCCGTTCCCATTGTACCTCGTTCCACTCACACGGGTTATACTCCACCCGAAAAAAGAGCTAAACGCTCTATATTCTTTTGCTCGCCGTCTACAAAAGAGAAGATAGACGACATTCACCATTACCAAAGGGAAACACTGGAATTACAATGTGAACTTTACTATGAACAAAAAGTTAACGCTAAGCTTTTAAGCTTTTTGGAGCAAGTCACGTTAAAATTCTGTGGATCCTCATCCAGGAGCACGGTTCATCAGCCGTCTCCTATTCATTCTCCTTCTCGGCACAATCCTTGGGAACCTTCGCCACAACGTCCTCCAATATCTCCAAACTCTTGGGAACGTGGCAATAGCTGGTCTCCACTTCGGCCATTACAGGAAAATACTAAGACTGAGCCAGAACAGTATAAGACTCCTAGTTCGTTTTCCAATTTTTCTTAAATTTTTTATAAATACTTCTATCTGTAATTCATTAACTCTTTTTTTATACATTTAATAAAGTTCTATTGGTTTGTATACTAAGTTCCATTTGTATATATATCCTTATAATTGTTCAAAACTTTCATTCTTTCATTTCTGCAATTTTACCAGATTCAGTCGACTGAATATTCAGGGCAGTCAACTGAATGAAAATTTTCAACTATATTTTTTACTGCAACTCGGTCGATTGACCTAGGAATTCAGTCGACTGAATACTCAAAAAATACACTACAAACTCTCGGGAACGATTCAGTCAACTGAATCCATAGGTCAGTCGACTGAACCTAGTTATATAATTTTTTTAAAACTCCAGTCAGTCGACTGTTCTTGCAACTTCAGTCGACTGAAACTGGTAAAACCGGGTAACCTTTGGCCAAAAGTCATTTCAAATTTCAATATAACCTTACAAGTTTTCACACTTTTCTATTTTTACTTCTATTCGGCCATTATCTCTTCGTTCCTACTCTAAAAATTTTGCAAATTTCCATATCTATTTACACTTTTTCTTTCAAAAACCCTAAAACCCTACCATGGCACCAAAAAGAGCAAGAGCTTCTTCATCATCTACCGGTCCTTCAGATTCTCAAATTCGTAGTTAGTTATATAATGAGAGAGCCGCACAGAGATTTGACAAGATGAAGAACTCATGAATATTTGATGGTTCATTTGTTAAATTTCCAGACTTTTCTTCGTATGCCATACAAGATCTTGCTAGAAGGAGTGGATTGGAGTCTTTAATAGATCACATAGCGAATAGTATCAAACTAAACCACATCCTCATCAAATTATTCTATGCCAATCTAAATTTAGACCACCACGCTATTCAGAATAAGGATGATTATGTTTGGACTCTTATGTATGGTGTAAAGATATTCTTGTCCTTAGCCCGTCTTGGACGAATTCTCACATGTCCGTCCGAAGGAGAAGAATTGGCTAAAATTGCCGTAAACATGGAGTCTCGAGATCGAACTAGCCACCTATTCCTCTCCGATGATATGTCAGAACTTAAAGCTGTTGCACTTAGACCCAAAGCAAGAATAATGCATCGTGCATTGACTCACTCCATAAACCCAAGGACTGGAAGCTATGAGAAAGTATATAGGCGCGATTTTCAAACGTTATATGCCATATGGGGTTCACGACATGTCAATTGGGCAAAGGTAATCCTAGAAGAATTTCAAACCTTCAATCAAGGTCAGATGAAAACAATTCATTATGGTGCATACATCATGAGGATAATTAAGAATTTTGAAATTCCATTCCTCGACTCGGATTTTTCTACAATTGGTTCGTTGAATAACAAAACTTTAAGCTTGATGAATCTCCCGAAACAATATCGTGATTATACGATTATCACTTTCGTGCATTGGCAAGAGAACCAAGCTTCCGGACAACCATAACCATCCTCTATACAATAAGCTCCACGTGTCGAAGCTACAAGTTCTTCTTAACCTCAACCTCCTCCAAAAGAGATTAGCGAGATACGAGAAATTGGTTCTCAAGCTCGACCATAGGAAGCCTTGACCATCATTTCGAGAAATCAAAGGATTATAGATCAACATCTTAATCGGGTCGAGGCGAATGTCTCCTGTGTTGAGAAATCTGTAACAAAGGTGAACAAAAAGCTCAATCATATCAAAGGTTTCTTAAACAATATTTAGGAAGCTATCTCGTGTGCTCAACCCTCTTTTACATCCGTTCATGTGCCTACATCGCAAGGAAAATGACCTTCGCTACACTTTACTTGGTCGACATCTAATGAAGAACAGGAAGAAGAAGAAGAGGAAAGGGAAGAAATAGGAAATCAAGTGGAGATTCTAGTGGTGAAGAAGGATAAACTAAGGGGGATGAGGAAGAAGATAGCTCCGATGAAGAAGGAGATGGTGATGAGTAGGTATTCACTTTCTGTTTTCATTAATTTAACAAACTGATATGTTGTTTTGTTGCAAACAATGGTGGGTATTATTTTTATTTTGACTATGTAATATTTGTCTGACAATGGTAATGTGGCTATGACTTGTGCTTTGATTTTCTATGATTTCTGAATGCTTATATCATTTTCCATGTTAACTATATGTTCATAGATTATAAATATTATCAGTTTTGGGACCTCTCCTTTTTGTCGATGAAAAAGGGGGAGAAAGATATTGCTCAATTTCTATTTACAAGGAAATATAAGCATAGATTCAAGGGGAGAAACAATGAGCATAGTGGCTAGCATATATTCATGGGGAGATATAGATCAATAAGGCTTGTCAAGATTCACTCATATCAAATAGAGTTGTCATCATCAAAAAGGGGGAGAATGTTGGATCTTAAGTTTTGATTGCTGACAAGTATTTCAAGCGACACAATGATTCATGAATCTATGACTACTATGACGACCGGACTCAACGACTAGATGTATGGTTCGTATATTCTATATATTTAAATTAGAGTCATGTATTATGTATATAGAGTCAAGTCTAGTCAAGTTTAGTTTCTTTGTTAAGATCTTTCCTCAAGAATCATCACTCTTATTCATATATTCACAAACATTTGCACTCGATTTGAAATTTATCATTTTCTAACTCACATACAATCAAGCTTCAGGAAATATACAGTTCAGTCAACTGAACTGATGCCCAAAGTCTACTGAACCTATGTATAATTTTTTATATATATACACAGACCAGTCGACTGATAGGCATCATTCAGTCGATTGAATCTATGCAATTTTACATGAATGTGCACATTTTAAATTCAGTCGACTGGTGGCACCTAGTTAGTCGACTGAACACTTTGTAACTGCCATATTTTTGAAAAGACACTTCTTTTTCTGAAGAGATTTCTTCCTTGTCAAGGGGTGCAGCCATTACTGTTCGTTGAGATCTCTTCACCAGCAGTTGCAACTCCTTATCTACTATAAATATACTTGAGTTTCATTAATCAAATCACAAAATCTTTACTTCTCTCTCTTGATCTAACTTAAATAATATTCTTTGAATCTATTGCTTACTTGATTTCATATTTTCATTGCTTACTATCTCACTTCCATATCTTACAAGCAATTCTAAAAACTTCCTATTATTCATACACGCACAATCATACACATCATTCTTGAGGAAGAGATTATAGGAAGGGTGTACTACCAGTGACAAACCCATGTTATTAGAACACACAAAGTCAAGGCAATCTACTTTGTAATCAAGTCCTGTTCGGTGCCTCAGGCGGTCAAGTCCTGTTCTGTTGCTCAGGCGGTCAATTCCTGTTCGGTGGCTCAAGCAGTCAAGTCCTGTTCGGTTGCTCAGGCGGTGTAATCCTATTCCTCCGGGTTAAGTGAGGGCTGCTAGTTTAAATTCCAGAAGGAGTCTAGGACTGGTCGTAGAACAGGAAGTTCAAACCAGTATAAAAATCTCTGGTGTCATCATTTACTTTACTACTATCTTATTTTCCGCACTAGTTTATAAGTTTAGTTAATATATATTCCATATTACACTATCCTATAACACAATCAGTCTTTCATTAACATATCACATGTTCATGTCTATAACATGAAATAACATATCACAACCACAAACCTAACCAAAGCTCACAACTTTACCACAAACATAGCAAAGGTCTAAACTTTACATCAATCACAACACCTTTAAACTTCTTTATCAAGTCTAAGTCTAATTCACAAATAAATACAAACATATTCACATACAAATAACAAGAAAATTCAGTACATAAGCATATTTACATACGAATACAAGTATAAGATAAAGGTGTAAACTTTTTCCGAAATGAGTGAGTTTATACTCACCAAAACTATGCAAGCTTAACCAAAATTTCCCTATAGTTGAAAAAGGCCTTAGGTCTATACTTCCTTTAAGAAAAACCCAACTTTTATGACCTAGATGAGGTCATATGGCTCAACTTAAGCAAAAATAGACTCAACCACAAGGGCTGTGGAGGGTGGATGGACTTGTTTTGGCTAAGAGGAGGTAAAGGAAAAGAAAGGAAGTATTTTTAAGCTATTTTAAGGGTTTAAAAGCAAAAAGGATATGGTTTTGAATTTTAAAATTTTGAAGGAAGTTGTTACAAGTTTTTGAAAGTTTTAGGAAGGAGATAAACTTTTGGAAAACTTTGAGAAAATGAAATGGAATGGGAGGGAGAAAATTTGAAGTTGTTTTTATATAAAATGGATTGTCAAAATTATCTTAATACCTTTTTATACCCTAACATCCACAAAATTCATGCCACGTCATCACTCATCCTTTCTCGTTACCCCCATGGTTCCACCCTTTTAACCACTTGATAATACCATAATGTGTACTTAAGATGTGAAATGATGTATGACATTTCATAACTTACATTTTTTAATTTAAATCATTGAAAATTGTCACATCCCTTCTTCAGCTTAAGTAAACATATATTTACACTGTTACACACTTAATTAATCACTCATTATTTATGTAAGTGCGTTTAAATATATTAAGGTGTTTTACAACCTTTTTAACAACTTTTTAATGATAAAAAATCAGGATGTTTGAAAAACTTTCTGGTCATATTTTATAATTTCCTGTTAACTAATTATTTTTGTAAAGCAAATTCAAAAAGGAATTTTCTACCAGTAGTTATAAATTAGAAGAGGATTATTTTAATTATTAATCCCATTAATTGAACATTTAAAATTAATGGATTATTCAAAATCAAAGTGATAAAATTCTGGGTCGTTACATTCTTAACCCCTAAAAAAATTTCATCCCCGAAATTTCACCATATGAAATCCCAATATTATTCATAAGTCTGCATGATGTTCATAGATCATCCATATGAAAAATCTGATTCGATCCCTACTCAAACACAAAACTTCACTTTTGAACTAGTATCGCTCAACCGATTCTCTAATGCGGACTGCGGTCAGGCTCCTTGATTAGGAACCTCTATTCTCCTTGCATAGCCATACACTATGATAGAAAACTTTGGTCCGCTCTCAAGAACCCTCATCAAGTGCTCGTCGTCAAGAATCGAGTGATAAATCCTTTTCTGGAACGGTGTAAAACACCTCAAGTCATGTACTCGAATCTTGGATCGATATGAGAAAGGGAAATGATCTACATATAACCTACATATTCATCTAAAAGTTCTATTTTTTGCCTATTTAACTTCCTATCCTCCTATAACTATTTATGAAATCATTTAATAACAATTCCAACCTAGGTTCAACTTTTTTAAAATGACACAACTTATTTATGAAGCTTTTCAAAAAGTCCTCTAAATTTATTAACTTTGGAAATACCTTCCTATATCCTAAGAGTGTGTGTGTATATATATAACATCTGATTTTTTTTATTTATCCACTTTTAACTATTCAGATGTAGGCAGCATAATTTTAGGTCTTAAAACCGAGTTGACCAATTCAACCTCTTTACCCATTCAGTTCCGCAAGTTGCTAAGAAGAGTAAAATGCTAGTATCTAAACTCAGTCCTAGTGTCTACTTTCTCTTAAACACTTCTAAGGTAAAGGTGTTTATTAGCCGGCCCAACAACATTAAATACTATTTAACCTCCTAAGTGTTTAAATCTAAAGGACACTGTTTGATAAAACCAAGTTTATTAAACCTTCTTATTAAATTAATTCAATTTTAAAACTTCATTTATTAACTATTTTAAATCAAGATACCTATACATCCTGAAAACTCAAGGGCTAAATACTCGGTTTTTAATTTAAGTATCTTTTGAAATGACACTATATATTTAATCCATAGAAAATATACATATAGCTTGAGTAACCCCAAAACGATGCTAAGGAACTGGGTACTACCAAATAGTTTCATACATTACCCTTACCTAGAAGGGTAATACTCAAGAGAAATTTTTACCGTCTGACACATCTCTTCCCCATTTTAAGTTATTTTCAAACCAACCGAACTTGTTAACTTAAAAATAATTCTTTTATTTCAAAATCCTCTTTTTTGATATAATACTTTACATATTTTCAATAAAATATTTATTACCAACTTGCTTTCGTTCTTTTGGATTTGAACTCGTTTTGATCGTACAATGATAAAGAGAATAATTTACTAAGTGCCCTACAACTACAACATTCGTCTACGCAGACGTCTGATCGTCACTTAGAAAATTATTCTGATTATTCCAAAACAAATCGAGACTCGTTACCGGAACCAATCCAAAGAAAATGGTTCATAGTTAAAATTTTTATTCCTAAATTTTTTTATACTTAAACCAATATGCTTTTAAATAGTACTATTATTACTTTCCAAAACCTTGAAAACCATTTGTTAAAGTATCGGGATTTAAGTCCTTAAGTTTCTTACTTCAATATTTTTATTTTTACGACCCATCTTATAACTCAATCTTTATAAAACAATTTTCATCTATAAAACCATTCCTAAACATTCTTACTTTAATGAACATCTTTTAATAAACCAAATCCATCGTCCAACATTAACATCAAACGCCTTATAGTCAAATTGTGAAAATTTATTCATGAGTTATTCGTTTCAGTGTTGCCCCAATTTCTTATTTTCCCAACCCATATTTCAAAAGGAAAACTATATATATAAACACTTAACCCTAACCAATGCTTTATTGGACGAGCATAACTAAAAAAATCCTAAATGATAATAATAGAATATATCATTCCTTAACAAATAATACATAAAAATAACTATACTATTTTTTTTGAATCATTCTTTTATACGTAAAATATAATCCTAGGTAAATTATTTCATTTACCCATTTTAAAACAATATAGTGTCAATTGGTCTAGTTCAAGTATTTAAGGATCCCTATCAATAACGATAGCTATTTATATTGACCAGAATCCATATGTCACTTAACAGATCAACCAACACGATATAAAACATTTTTATATCACTAAAAAACACACGCTCTAATATATACATACACTCAAACTCATTCTAGGGTATACTAACCCTATCTCTAATGAGTTTACCCCCACGAAAGCCAAGGTTCTCACTTAACCTTGTGCGTTGATACCAATTGACAATCCACCTTTTCGACCCTCAAAAGTTGAAACTAATACATCCACGGTATTCACCTGCCGAACAACCAAGTGCCGGAAAGATAGATGGTTAGGGGAAAAAGAAGAAAGAAGAAAAGAAGAAACTAAACAACACAGAATCTCACATTGCAACGAATAATTTATAATATAGAAATGATCTTTACAAAAGAAAACTTTTATATATATACATCCATTAGAGTACACTAGCTATTGTCAGCTTGGATAGTTATAACAACCTATCCATGCAATTGCTGATATCACAAAAATAACAAACAGTAGAAATAAAATACGAAAGTACGTCTTCGGCATCTAGCTCGTCTCCTGAACTCCAAAGCAGCCAAAACTAATCTAAAAACATGCTTGGTCTGACCCGAGCATTAAGAAAACAATGCCCGGATCAGTCAAACTAATGTGAGAAACTCTTATCACAAGAAATTTTATTATAACTTGTAGAATCCTTTGAAATCAAAGGTATCTCGTAAGGCCTCACCGCACGTAAACACGGATGGGTTTTTACCTTGCGATAACCAAAACATTTCCTCTTATAAAATCAAGTGATATTATAATAATGTCTACGGTTTAAAGTAAATATATCAATTGGTTGTGCTGCATGTACATGATAGAAATAATAGGTATAAAATCAAAAACAGAGGGCGCTTGTTGGAGAATTGATTTCCAATAAATGGCAAGGTAAGGGATTACCTTTTGAAAATATATATACTGTTGGATAAAATGTGTAGTGAGATCGAAAACACTACAACAAAATGTAACTATCATAGCATTTCAAAAATGCTATAAAAACCTATAACAACATTTTTAACTATGCTGTATAATAACATGCCATTATAGGTCAGACATATACCATAGCAAGACAGAAAACGCTGTAGAATCCACGTATTTATAGCGTTTTTATGGTGTCATTAATACATTTTACAGCGTTTTTGTTGATGAGAAAAATTTCTTTTCTTAACGTTCGTCTTCGCTTAGAAATATATTCAATAGCGGTAATAAAATGCTATGTTAACGTTTTTACAACGTTCTTTTCATTATTGTGATTTCCTTTTAAGCGTTTCTTTTGTTGCTATGATGTTTATTTGTAGCGTGCTCAGGAATGCTAGTGTGCTATTTTATAGAGTTTCGAAAACGCTGTTAAAACATTCTACAGCGTTTCGAAAACTCTATGTAATCTTTTTCTTAGCGATTTATAAATGTTAAATATTTTCATAGCATTTTATAAACGTTGTCGTATTTTTCTCAGTTGCTAACCAATATATAGTAGGTTCCAATTCTATATATAGCCACAATTTATGTATAACTCAGTTTATATAAACACATATATTTCATAATAAACATATATTATATCAATCGCTGTTTGCGCCAAAAATGGTCACAAACACCCAATCGTAGATGAAAGCACCAATTCATAGTCAAAGATCACAGATAGAATATATGAAGAGGATATAAATATGAAGAACAATCAAAATTAAAAAGAAAGTAGTAATAAGACAAGATTTATAGTGGTTCGGCTAACTCCGGCCTACGTCCACTCCAGAAAATTCCTTTTTATTGCTAGAGATTTGATTACAATTACAATCCAGAGTTTTTTGAAACAATAATGGTAGAGCAGCTTTTAGGAAGAAGATGAAGAAATGTAGATGTCGACCCCTCAATTCATGCCGACCCGAAGAAATGTAGATGTCGACCAGAAGTATACAGCTTGTCGACCTGAAGTTATCACCGACCCCTTGAAAACATGCCGATCCCGTCTTGACCCGAAGCCTGCCTTTGCCTGACCTGAAGAAAACTGCCTAGAAACCCGAAGCAACCCCAAAAGTGACTCGAAGCAAACTCCAAGGAACTCGATGCGACTCAACTTTTGTCGAAACTTGTATTCCAAGTATCCCGTACTTTTTGCCCATCGACTATGCCAAATCCCGGCCACATATTCGTGTTTATCATCCGTGATTGATCGTTTATCCATCATCTAAACTAATGCCATCATATTCCAACCTCGATAACCGTGCAGTCAATTGGGTGAAATCTTCCTGTATGTTGCCTTGCCAAAAGGCGGGTTAGAACTTTGCCTCCCAAAACATACCTTGCGATAGGAAGGTGTGTTTTGTATTGCCATAAGTCCGAAATCCAAAGTCCACAATCCACTGATGTCATATCATCCAACCTTGAATCCAATCCATTATTAAACCAATTCCTTGATCTCTCCAGATCATTACCAAAATCCATGACTATTCTGAGTCGATATCCAATTCTGAATCATTCCATATCCATTAACCGAATCCACTGTAACAACCTAAAAATTAGAGTAATAATAATTAATTAACAAATTAATTAAATAATAAAATAGGGTTGGGAAATTGTCAGAATTGAGCCATGGGAGTTGCACCATTGGGACTGTGGTAATTTTCTGATCAATTTCCATATATAACTTGTCAAAATCCGAGCTAGTATGGAGAAGTAACAAGAGAAACAAAAAAATCAGAATTAAATAAACAAAAACGAAATATATATATAAAGGCATAGGTCGACCCTTGCTAAGGGTCGGGTCGACCCGCCTATAGGTTAGGTCGACCCGCCAAACACCCTGGACGATATTTCGTCATGGTACGAGCCGAAGAGGGTATTTTGATTTTTGCCCAAATCTTGTGCGTTCGTAGTTGCATCCGATGGTTCCTAGCGAGCCTATGACATGGTTGTACCAAATTTAATCTTAAAATCTGATGGTTTGAGATCCCTAAGCCACACTATAAATAGAATCCTAGCCTAGCTATTTTTCGCATTTAGATTTTCTCCCAATTGGGTTCATTGCCTGAGGCTGAACCCTAAACAGAAATTTTTCTGGGGACGAGCTCTTTTTGATAAAAATATTCTACACCCTAGAAGTGGATCTAGGAAGGCCCAAGGTTAGAGCTAAGGATCACAGGTGAGTGTTTTGTAATTATTTTAGATTTGTAAGCAATTTAAAATAATAGGGTTCTCAATAGTTGTAGTTTTTCTACAATTTTGAGATAATTTTTATATAAGTTATTTACAAACAATTTTTAAGTAAATTTCAGAAGTTCTTTTCAATTTGTTTTTATTCAGCTATTTTATTCAAATATTTACAGTTATTTACATCTGTTTTAAGTTGGAATTTAGCCTGTAATTATTAGTTTCTTTTTTATAGAAATTTAATCCTTTTTGACGTGAATAAAATATTAAAAAGAGAAGAATTCACAAATATGGATTAAAATAGAAAAACACTAAATTTACAGAAATCAGATGTAAAATGAGAAAAACTAAAATAAAATAAAAATGGACCGAAATATACAAGTTTGAGATATTTGCAAGCATAATTATAATAAGTGGTTATAACTAAAAAGAGAAAATAGAAGAGTAACAAAAGGGGTTTATTTTAAAACTTAGATCTTGGATTAAGTTAATAAGCAAAAGAACAATTATAACCTGTAGGTTATAATTAGAAAGAAAGAAATAACAGAAGGGGCTTATTTTAAAATTTTAGATCTTTGATTAAGTTAATAAGCAAATATAGCAGTAGTGGCCCGTACCGGCAGTATTCCCTTTTAGGTCTAGGACTGATGGTCTCACACGTATGTGAGGCTGGGACACGCTTATGCTGATTAGGGTAATAAGTGGCCAATAGATAGAGGCTCAAATTTGGGGATTTGGGAAAGAGGCACAAAGTTTGAAGATTTGTTTGTTAGGACCAGTACCGGTAGTATTCCCTTTTAGGTCGAGGGCTGATGGTCTCACACGTGGGTGGGGCTGGGCACGCTTATGTTGATTAGGGTAAATAAAGGGTCAAATATGGGGTGATAGTTAGTGTGTACCGGCAATGGCCGAGCGTGCGACATCGATTAGGGTAAATAATTTGCTACTATGTCCTAAGCGCTAAGAGGTGTCTTTTGTTGTAGGACCAACAAGATTAGCTCACAGTGGCACAACAAAGATAGGAAAGGCCGATCAATAGGTAGGATTAGGATTTCATCCTAATCAAGTTAGCAGTTGAGATAGGATTAGGGTTTCAGCCTAATTACAGCAGTATAAGACAAGTGCAAACAATCAAAGCAAATAGTCAAACATAATCAGAAACAGTATTTTATGTGAGTTTTATCTTTTCTGTATTTTCCTTTCATGCTAGAACTATTGTTTAGTCTATTATCTTTATCTTTCTTAGAAATGCTAGTAATTATTTCCACTCACCAGACTTATTGTCTGACCCACTCCTCTATCTTTCCTTTTCCCCCAATAGGCCAGTAGAGCTGAGGATATTTGATTCAGGTTGCTTGGAGATTCATTTTCAGAGTTTTCTCATTTCAGATGTATTATTCTGCTTTTCATCTTTTTCATTTGGCTTATGATGGACTGGTACTTGTGAAAGGGATTATTATTGTTTTCATACTATGATTATGTGAGACTGAGATGTATTTTCATAAGACATGAGATATCTTGAGTTTTTGGAGATAGGTTATGTTTTTATGACTTATTTTGAGATGAAGTTTAATTCTGAATAATAAGTTATTATTTAATGTTTTCCGCTGATTTTACTTATTTGTCTCTGTGATGCTTTAGTTGTACATATAACGCACCACATCCTTTGGTGTGCCCTTTTTGGGAATACTAAGGGGTGTGGGGTGTTTCGTTTGGTATCATAGCCTAAGGTTACATGATTCCTAAAAACTTGTTTTAAAAGTAAAGTATTTTTTCAAAGGTAACATACCTTCAAACTAAAAGTATTTTTTAAAAAGAAACTCTTATTATAGAAATAGTTTTCAAGTATAAGAGAGTTTTTATAAAAATCCCATCAAAGTCTAGTTTAACCTTCTTTCGATTCTTTCAAGCCTAAATTTTCTTTTCTTTGCATATAATGGCGGACGCACCCCAAATCTTCCAGAGGGTGTCCAAGTCCCTGGCTGGTTCCATAGATACCTCCAAGCTACGGCACCAGAGGTGCAAGGGAATGCGCCTAATGCAGCACCAGCGAGTGGAGATCCCATTAATCCATCTGTAGCAACCAAATTTTCTAAGCTATGCGAGGACTTTCCTAATCTAGGAGGCAAGACGTTTTCTAGCATGAAGGATTTCATAGAGGCACGAACTTGGTTGAGGAATACAGAGCGAATATTTGGGCTGTTAGGGTTGGAATACCGACAGAGAGTTCAGCTTGCATCTTGGCAGCTGAAGGGAGAGGCTTCTTACTAATGGGAGATTGTAGAGATGGAGGGTAGAGAAATTGGTTGGTTTGGATTTCGGGAAAAGTTTGAGAGAAAGTTTTTGTCGCAAGCCGAGGAAAGCATGCAGTTGGAGAAGTTCATTAGCCTGAAGTAGGGGAGTCTTTCGGTGAAAGAGTATATAAATCAGTTTAATGAGTTATCAAGGTTCGGGATGGAGCTTGTTAATACACCGCATAAGAAGGCCACCAAGTTTGCTAAGGGTTTGAACCAATCCCTCCAAGAGTTGGCATTGAAACCTGTACCTATGGGAGCGACGTTTGAGTCACTTGAGGAAATGGCTCTCATCTCAGATGGTTCTAAGGAAGGAGAGGTTAAGGAGGTTCCTAAATTAGAAAACTCTAAGAAGCAGTGGTAGAAGAGTAAGAAGGATAAGGACAAGAAGAAAGGAGGAGGACCTCAAAAGGGACAGATCAAGAAGGGCGAGAAATATCATAATTGTGGACTGGTTGGGCATTACTCAAAGGACTGTAAGAAGGACACGATGAAGGGGAAGTGTTATAGATGTGGGCAGCCTGGACACCTTAGTAGAGTTTGTCTTCAAAGGTCAGGGCAGAGAGCAGGTGCACCTACGGTGAAGTACAGGCTTTGGATGCAACACCTTCTAGTAGTGGACCGAATCGAGGTAGGAAAGTCTCCGTAGAAGGTTTGATCTCTATTTCGGATTTTCCTATTCGAACTCTTTTTGACTTCGGAGCATCACATTCTTTCATTTCTAGTTCCTTGGTTGATTGTTTGCACTTAGATATTTCTCTAGTTGTAGACCCTATAGTTGTTTCAAACCCCATAGGAGGATCAGCACATTTATCCATGATTTGTAGGGGTTTGAAATTTTTTATACCAGGCGTAGAGTTTGATTGTGTCCCTATGTACTGGGATTTTCAGGATTGTTGAATCATGAGTTTTGATTCATGACAAAAGGCTTAAACAATCAAGTGATGAGACTATACGATCAAGCGACAAAAAGAGAATGGGATATGCTGTTAAACTACAAAGGAGACAAGACTTTAAATCTAAGTATAGTATGTTTATTTATTGAAGTTTTAGTCATTAGATATAGGTTGAAATTGTTAAAATCTATCCTCAAGTAGTTTACACAAGAGCAAAGTTGTTTTAAGATTCAATTTCTTTAAAGATAGTGTAAACTATGCACTGACAACCAGGTCAGTTGACTGACCAAAAATGACCAGTCGACTGAACCTATTCAGTTGCACATATATACTCTGTTTTACCTAGTCTTTGAATACTCGGTCGGCTGGTCGATTTTGCTCAGTCGACTGAATGATTCTAACAGCTATTTTTCTGAAAAGACACTTCCATTTGCGAAGAGTTACGATCCAAATTGAAGAGATATGGCTGCATCTTTTGGTCAAAATTCTTCGTAAATAGTTGTAGTTGTTTGTCTACTATATAAACACTTCAAAATCATTTTCCGAATCACCGAATTTCATTTTGCTTTCTGATCATACTCTCTACTTTCTATCCCTGCATTCTAAAAGCAATCACAATCTTTATATTGCTTGAATCTCTGAACTAATCAATATATTCTTTGATTCTAAGCAATATCTTCCTTTCATATCTTCACACACTGTAATATCCCGGAAATTTTAACAATATCAATTTAATAATCTGTTAAATAATTAAATTGATATTGATGATCTTTGATAATAAAATTTGAATTTAATTTAATAATCTGATTAAATTAGTATTAATGGATGATTTTATCTTTTAAAAAGTTAATAAGATATTTTCTATTTGAATATATACATATTTATTTGTATATATTGTAAATAGAAGCTTTGGGAAAAATTGGAAATTTAGATTTAATTTAAATAACTTTGAAAAGTCATATTAAATTACCTTTGTTTAAATTTCGGGGACGAAATTATTTTAAGGGTGGAGGAATGTAATATTCTGGAGGAGCCAAGGGATTCAGGTTTAGCTTTGACGAATATTCTGGAGGAGCAATGGAGCAGGAGGCTTCGGCGTTCGTAGATATAGTATTCCGCTGTGTTGATATCTGTGATAGTGTCTTGTCTTGTATTTGAGTTGTAATGTCTAGACAGATGTTTATAACTGTCTAGTAAGTGATGTATATGCTGTGTAACTCTGTAAATTGTTGTATACTATGTAATAGTTTATGTTATTAATATAATTTATTCGTTCCGCTGTGAGATCGTTGTTGTTGTTTCTTTCTTTCTTCTCTTCTTTTCTATTTTCTACCCCTTTCTTTCTTATTAACGATGCGACTTTCTGTGGAGAGAAAGTCGTGATCGTTACAGTGTTTAAATTCAAAAGAATAAATATTTAAATTGATTTGGATTTAGAATATTTGTATAACTTTTATTTATAAATATAATTAGTTTGTTTCTTTAAAAAGTGATTTATATATATAGATAAGTATTTAAATAATAAGAAAAGGCATTTTATTTACATTTAAAAATAAATAAAAATATGAATAATTACTTAAAAGACAAATGTCACCATATTAAAACTTAAATAAAACATGTGTAATGTAAATAGCTAATGTATATGACAAGTGTCATTTAATCTTGTTTTTCTTTTATTTTTATTTTTAGATAATTTCAGCCTTTATATAAACATACATCTCCATTTTCTTTTCTTTTCTAACCTTCTTTCTAAACAAAGAAATGAAGCAAATCTCATATCAACAAAACCTGAAAACAAATAAAGTAAGAAACTCCTCAAAACATTTCCTCTAAATAAATCTGATAGTTTATACCTCCTCAATTCAAAATCTGTAATCCTCCTCAAATCTGAAATGAATCAGACTCAAACCAAATTCTCAGAAATAAGCCTGAACTAAATTCTTTCAAAAATAAAGAACAACAAGCCTGTCTCTTCTTCAACCTGGAATCAAAGCAGAGATCAAACTTCTCTGTTTTGAAATCAAAGCCTGCATGTATTCTTCAAAAAACAGAAGCAAGCAAATCTGGAATTAAAAAGCAAATCGAAAGCATGCAGTTTTAAAACAAAGATGCAACTCAAATTTTAAAGCAAAAGGCAATGCAAGTTTCAATTTTAAATCAAAGATATTTCCAGCAACAAATTTTTAAGGTCCAAAAGCTATTTTCTAATCACAGTGCTCTGTCTTCTTCAGATCTGGTAAGTAACTATAAAATTTAAAATATAATTGGTTGCATGAATATAAATGTGTATTGCATGTATATATAAGTGGATGTTTGATGTGAATGTTATCTGTGTGCATCCTGTTTAAAAATTTGCTCTGTCCTGTCTTATTTTTCTCAAGTTCAATTTTTATTTAAAATCCTTACCCCATGATCTAATTCTTGTCAGGACTTGATTATCAAACAAATATTGTTTGATTTAACCTGGTGTAATTTTTAAGAATTTAAGATAGTCAAAATAAAATCTGTTATCTCTGGAATTTAAAAACAATCAGTGCATGATAATTTTTATCAAAATCCAAACATGTTAATTTTGTAATTCAGTTTCGTAAATCAAAAGCATTAACTAAAGCTTGATTTTTAAATCAAGAATTAGGATTTTTAGGAATAAGTTAAGGTTGCGGTTGGATATTGAACTGAAAATGGATTTTAAGCAAATTCTGGTGATCCAAGTGTTAGGAGAGATCGGGACTTTGGGTAATAATGGAGGAATGAATGTAGTTGATGGGAAAAATACTTGATGGCGATACATTTCATCAGGGGAATAGCAGCTGTGGATTTTTGTTTAGAAACCTAGTTTTGGCTGAGTGGAGTTTTGGGTCTGTTCGAATGCCACGAAACATCGAGTTCAACGGGTGTTTGGGAATGCATAGAGGGATGGTAGGCGAAGGCGTGGCCGGTGGTGGTGGCTCTCTGGTGGTCGGAGGAGCAGAGGCGAGCTGTTGACAGGTTTGGGTTCGAGAGGGATTCAGTGTTCCAGGTTGGGTTGAAGGTTCGATTTCGTTTTCAAGTTCGTATTGGTTCTTTTGTTGATCGATTTTAGACGTGAGTGTGATCGCCGATATGGAGAGATCAACGTTGATGGTCGGAGTGTCGTAGTTTGATCGTACACTTGCACGCGTGTACGTACGTCTGGGTTGGCTGTGTGTTTTGGGGAAGAAGGGCAACTCGAAGCGGTACTCGTGAATTCTGGGTGGAGACTCGAAGTAGCTCTCGTGGTTTTGAAGGGGAGTCTCGAGTTAAATATTGTGCAGGTTTTACCAGAGACCTGTTTCCAGTTTTTAAATTTTAAAATAAATTTAAAAGCTAAGTTTAAATATAAAAGTAAAGTTAAAAATAAGTTTTAAATCTAGTTTTTAAATTTGGAGTATAAGTTTAAAATCTTAGTTTTCAAACAAGATAATGTTTTTAAAATTTGAATTGATTTAACTATTTTAAAAGGGGTTAAGAAGTTTGAATTTTAAAAATGAAGTTTAAATTGTAAATAGGTTTCTAAATCTAAAGGTTTATCTGGAATCAAAGTTAAGATGCATTTAAATTTTGAAATGAAAAGAAGTTTTTAAATTTAAAAATATTTGAATGTTTAAGTATATTTTAAATTGATTTGAATTTAAATTGAATTTGGTTTTAGATTTCTTTTATTTAAGTAAATATTCTTTAACATGTGATTTAAAAGAATGGTTTTTAAAACTTTGTTATAGTTAAATTTGTCTTCATTTTAAATCTTAAATTTTAAAATGAAATTTAAAAGTAAATTTAAAGGTAAATTATTTTAAATACTTTATTAATGATATTTTAATCATTAATAAGAATAAAATGTTATCTTAAAGTTAATTGAGATTTAATAATTTAGGATAAAATAAATTATTAAGGTAATTAAAAGTTAATTAATTAATTTAATTAATTTATGACTTGGGTTAATAAATTAGTAATTAAGGGTTTAAAATTGATTAATGAAGGATTAATTAAATTAATTTAAAGGTTAATTAATTTGAATTAAGGATCATTAATTTTATAAGTTAAGATTATAAATTAATGGTTAGGAATAAAATTATTAAAGTAATTAAGGTTTAATTAAGTTATTGTTAAGTACTTAATTAATTAAGTAATTAGAGATTAATTTATTGATAATTAGAATGAATTAAGTTGTAATTAATAATGGTAAATTAATGTTTAATTATTTAAGAAAGATAATTAAAGAATAGTTAATGGTTAACGTAGATCATTAATTAAGGATTATTAAATAATTAATTAATGTGATTAATTTTAGTAATTAAATAGATTAATTAATTAAGGTTAATCATTTGTGAAATTGTTTAATTAAATTACTTAATGGAAGTAATTAATAAATTAATTACCCATTGTAATTAATTGAGTTTATTTTGATTAGTTAAGTTAATTAATTAAGTTTAATTAATTTAAGATAATCACTTAATGATTTGTATAATTACTTAATGTAATTTAATGAGGTATAATTACTTAGGAAGTAATTAATGGATAATTACTGATGTAATTAATAAAGTAATTAAAGGTAGTTAATTACTTAATGGAATTAATCAAGAGATTAATTAAGAAATTAATTAAGGAATAATTAATTTATTTTAAGAAGTAATTAAGGATAGTTAATTACTGAATGTGATTAATCAATAGTGATTAATAATTATGGTTTAATTAATTTAAATAAAGTAATTAATGATAAAATGTAATTAAGGATCATTAATTTATATAATTAATGATGTAATTAAGAATTGATTAATTAAGTAATAATTATAAATGAAGTGATTAATTAATGTAATTAATTAAGGAGTAATGTAATTAATTATAGTTAATTAATAAATGAAGTAATTAAAGGTTAATTACTATAAGTGGTTAAGAATAATTAATTTGTATAATTAATTTAATACTAATTACTTGAATGTAATTAAATAATTAATCAAGGATGATTAATTAAATTGAATAATTGGATGATGATTGATTAATTGATTGATAATTAATTAATAATGATTTAAGCAGGATTTATAGATGTAGTAATTAATTTAATTTACTTTAAATTAATTAAAGATGAAATAATTAATTTAATTCATTTTAAATTAATTGTAGATGGTGATAAATAAATCATTGCTTATGAATGGATGATATTGTGTACCTTGAATGGTTTGAAATCTCAGATATGAGATAATTGATACTGTATGATTTGGATGCTTTGGTTGCATAGTGATGATGATATGGATTATCTGCTTATAATGATAATGTTGATTATCTATTGTGAATCTGTGAATTATCTATCTGTGTGTAAATAGATAGTATAATTGAATTGTTTTAACTTTAAAAACAACTTGGCCTTAAAAGATACGTTTTGGATTTCGATGAGACCGGGATCGGGTTTCCGTATACCGGATTTCCAGGTCTGGAGACCCGAATACCACATCGATCCAAATTAACGATAGGTCGTGAATCAAGTGAAGATGAAGATTCAGAGTGCAAGGGTTATTGTCGTTAACTTTGAGGGTGATTCCAAAACGAGTGTAACGAGATAATGCCTTCGGTTTCGTTCGAACCCGGAACGAACTTGTATGGATTGAATGCTTTCAGCACATCGTCAGGTGGACGATGAGCATTCTAAGTGATGTGTTCTTTTCTAAGGTAATCGTGACCTCAAGCCTCACAAACCGGGAATGGCTAAAACAGGGGAGGTGCAGCAAGGTTAGTGGGTAGCACCCAAGTAGGACAAGGTTACCTCTGTCTAGATGTCCCTTTCTATTTTCGACTTAGTGGTGCGGTTGCTGATCCCAACCGTGAGGTATCTTGTGCGGGAATTATCCAGTAAGGGATGTTCCGACCTTGTGTTGCAGGGGATTGGGAGTGATCCTCGGTACGGTGATCTAGGCCACGTACTGTGACGGGCGGTACCCCGGTAGCCCTGCCATTGTATGGAATCCAAACTCCAATAAGTGCCGTACGTATTAGTTGTGCCCAACTATGTTGAAATGTGAGATGTAAGCATTTCAGCTATTTCTGTATTTTACTTGAAAACCCTAGACCCTATTATAATACAATCGAATTTCCTATCAAATGTTTTGGTTAGCGTAAGGTAAAAACTTACCCATGTTTATTTGTGGGGAGTCTTACGTGATACCTTTTCTTTCAAAAGGTTTTGAAGTTAAACAAGTTTAACCTGTTACTCACACCAGACCCATGTCTGACCCAAGTTGTTTATTTCTGTTTTATAAACTCTTGGGTACTCAAATTTTTACGAGTAGCCAAGGGATTCAGGTTAGCATTGACGAATTGTGGAGGAGCAATGGAGCAGGAGGCTTCGGCGTTGTAGATAGATAGTAGTTTCCGCTGTGTTGATCTTGTTTAGATCTTTGTTTTGTATTGAGTTGTAATAACTAGACAGATGTTTATAACTGTCTAGTATGTGATGTGTAATCTGTGTAACTCTGATAAGTGTTGTATATGATACTATGTAATATTTATGTGATATAATATATTTTGTTCGTTTCCGCTGTGAGTATTTGTGTTTGTTTCTTTTCTCTTCTTCTCTTTTCTACTTCTCACCCCTTTCTTTCTTATTAGCGATACGACTTTCTATGGAGAGAAAGTCGTGGTCGTTACACACACACAATATATACTTGAGGATTTGATTATAGGAAGGTTGTATACTTAAAGACATATCAGTGTTATTCTGAACACAATTGTCAACTATTTTCTTATACCAGTAAAAGACTTGTTCGGTTGTTCAGGCGGTAAAAGTCCTCTTTCGATTGTTGGAGGCGGAAAAATCCTGTTTGGCTGCTCAGGTGTTGTATACCTATTCCTCCGGGTTAAGTGAGGGGTTATTGAGTTGAAATTCCAAAAGGAAGTCTAGGACTGGACGTAGAATGGGAAGTTCGAACCAGTATAAAAACTCCTGGTGTGCTTATTCTTATTTGCTTTATTATTATTATCTGTTTCCTCATTTAGATTATAATATATTCCATATTACACGATCCTAAGTGATAACTAGCCACACAGTAGTCACTTTCATTTGGTATCGGAGCAAGGACATCCTATAACCGTAACACAGTTATTTGATAATTTTTTTGTAATATGGATAGTAACACCAATTCTAGCATTAACATTAACTCTAGTTTCACTGAAGGTCAGTCAACTGCTCGACCACCACTATTTAATGGTCTTAACTATAATTACTGGTCAACTAGAATGAGAATATATATGCAAGCTAATGGTTTTGAAACTTGGAATATTACCCAAAAGGAGTATACCATGCCAATAGAAGATTTTTCAACTTGGACTACTGCACAAAAAACCGATGCTACTTCAAATGATAAAGCTATGAACATGTTATTCTGTGCATTAGATAAAAATGAGTTTAATAGGGTCAATATCTGTACAACTGCTTATGAGATATGGAGAACTCTAAAAATAACTTATGAAGGAACTAACTAAGTCAAACAAAGCAAAATATCTATGTTGAAAAATTAGTTCCAAAATTTTAAAATGAAACAAAACGAAACTATAAATGACATGTACTCTAGATTTCAAGATATATATCACTCACTATTGGCACTAGGGGAAAAATTTTCTGACCTTCATATAGTATCAAAAATCATAAACTCTTTAACGGACGAATGGGAAAGAAAGGTCTTAGCTATTGAAGAAGCAAACGATCTTTCCACCATGAAACCATAAGAGTTAATAGGAAATCTAATGTCATATGAAGTGAATTTGCAGGCAAAGAAAGTTCAAGCACATGATAAGAAGAATCTAACATTTCAAGCAGAAAAAGATGATTCTGATTCAGATGAAGAGGATATGACACTTATTGCTAAAAATTTCAAAAAGTTTTTGAAATTCAAAAAGAATAACAAGTTCAGGAGTTACAAAAATAACTCTAACAACAACAATAATAGCAATAAACCATCATCTTCTGTCATGGAATGTTATGAATGTCATAAAAAGGGTAATATGAAGAAAGATTGTCCAGGGAAAAAGAAAAATAAATTCAAGAAGGACAAATTCAAGAAAAAAGCATTTTCAGTAACATGGGATGATTCGGATTCTTCTTCATCATCAGAGAGTGACAGTGACACTGACACAGAGCAAGCAAATGTATGCTTCATGGCCACAAATGATGATGTACCACTTAAAAAGAGAGGAAAATGGATTTTAGACAACGGTTGCTCGAAACACATGACTGGTAATAAGGACATGTTAACTAACATTGTCTACTCAAATTGAGGATCAGTCACTTTTGGAGACAATTCAAAAGGTTATATCATCGGCAAAGGTAATGTGAGTAATAACGGTATCTCTAACTTACCTCTCATTTCTAATGTTTTATTAGTTAAAAATTTAAAACATAATTTATTGAGCATAAGTCAATTATGTGATAAAGGTTTAAATATACCTTTTTCAGAAAATAAATGTAATATTTCTGATAAAAACCAAAATTTAATTTTTGAAGGTATAAGAGATAGAAATATTTATATTTTAAATATGAATGTAAATCATAACACAAACATGTGTTTAGTAGCTACAGAAAATGATTCTTGGCTATGGCACAAAAGATTTTGTCATATAAATATTAATACTATTAATAAAATAGCTAAAAATAAACTTGTTAAAGGACTACCTGATATGAAATTCAAAGTTGATAACATTTGTGATGCATGTCAGTTGGGAAAATTAACAAAATCTTCTTTTAAATCCAAGAAAATCATATCTACAACACAACCACTTGAACTACTACATATGGACCTTTTTGGACCTACTCAAGTTCAATCTATTAATCACAATAGATATGTGTTTGTTATTGTAGATGATTTTTCAAGATATACATGGACTATTTTCATGAAACATAAAAGTGATACTTTTGAGAATTTTAAAATTTTTGTAAAAAGAATTTAAAATTTATTTTTCTGGTTATCCTTTATTCCATCTATCTATTACTATTTTTTTCATTATATATACTTGAAGAGTGTCTGTTTATCTCTCCATCTCATTTGCTTTAATCATATATTTTTTTCTTTGCTTCAACAATGTCCTCCCAACTCCCCACATGGCTCTGCATATTCCTCTGTCGATTTCTCCTCACCTTCCTCTGGATCTTCAAATTTACCTACACCTACTCCACATCATGAACTGGCCAGGCCATCCAACTATCATACTGGTCATACTCCAGAAAAAAAAGAAGGCACATCGTTTTTTTTTATTTTTTGGTTCTCCATTAACAAAATAAAAGATTGATGATTTAGATCATTATCAAATGGAATCAATAGCAATTCAGCGAGAAATGTACTATGAACAAAAGCTAAATTCAAAACGACTTAGCTTTCTGGAGCAAATTGGCTGGAAATTTTGCGAATCGTCTTCATCCAATGTTCATCAACCCACAATGTCTTCTTATCATCAATCACCACAACCTCCTCCTGTGTCTCCATATTCATGGGAGCGTGGAAATCACCGGTCTCCATTAAGACCATACAAAGAAAACACCAAGGTTGAACCAGAAGATTGCAAGACTCCGCATTCATCCACTTCATCTTCTTCTAACTAAGTTTTTTTTGTTTATTTCAATTTGTGTTGTATGCTTCGTTGATTAATATATTAATATCTATTTTTTTTAATAAATACGAAAGGACTAATAATGCTGCAAAAGAGCATTCAGTCGACTGAATGAACTAGGTCAGTCGACTGAATCTGGAAACAGAGAGTTTCGGGATATCTATCAGTCGACTGACCATATATGACCAATCGACTGAATAACTAATCTGAACATACTAACTTCTGTTTCACCTACTTTTTTACCCTTTTAACCTACCTTCTTCTTTTTAACTTTTCACTTTTACTTTCCCTCATCAGAATTTCAAAGCCCTAGCTCTCAAATTTTTTCAAATTCCTTAACTCAATTATCATTTCAAATGGCTCCAAGACAACCTAAAAGGTCTAGACAAGCCTTATCCTCTTCCTCTGAGCCTATTGACACCCAAATAGCTCAATGGCTTTATGATGCGACAACTATTCAAAGATGGAACAAAATGAAGGAAGCGCGCTTTCTCGAAGGATCTTTTGTTGTGTTTCCTGACTTCTTTGCATACAGAATTCAAGAGCTTGCTAGGAGAAGTCGTCTAGAGTCTCTTCTTGACTACAATCAGAACAATCTCAAAATTAATCATACAATGGTAAAACTCTTTTACGCCAACCTTAATTTGGGTCATCAAAATCCACGAAATCGTGACAATTGCGTATGGAGTTTAGTTTGTGGTCACCAAGTATTCTTATCATTAGATCGAATTGGACACATTCTTCACACACCAACAAATGGTATTCCATTAGAATATTTATATAGGTGAACGAGATGAAGTAAGTCATAGGTTATTGAAAGATGACATGACAGATTTAAAATCTATCGCCTTACGCCCTACAGCTCGAATTTATGCATCGAGCCTTAATGCATGCAATTCTTCCTCGTACTGGTTCTTATGAGCTTGTATATCCGGAGAATTATAGGGCTTTATATGCAATTTGGGGAGATGTTCAAATCAATTGGCCTAAACTTATTCTTGACGAATTCTTGTCCTTCAACCAAGGTCGAACGAACATCATTTATTACGGAGAGTATATTATGTGGCTACTTATGAACCTACAAGTTCCTATTCCAGAATCCGATACCTCTGCTACTAAAACTCTAAATAGACGCACAATTAGTCTAATGAAATTTCATCCTAGACCTCTCACTATCATGTCTTTTCAAGATTGGCAATCAAGACCTAGTCAGCAAGCTACTACTCCACAGCACTAAAGAGATAACATTCGAACCCCAACCCCATCCCAAAGCACCCGAGAGCCCATTGATCTACTTGCACATAATCAAGTCATTTTGGATTCTCGCATCAAAAATATCGACAAGAAGATCGACAAAAGGTTTGACAAAATCAAAAGTTTTTTGGGATTTTATGGGATGCAATCTCTTGATCCTCCTCCACAACTACGGACACTTCACATCGGGATCCGGGCAAACGTCCAGCACCTCGTTTTACTTGGTCTACATCCGAAGAACATACAAGTTCTGACACCAGTGGAAATAGGGGTGGCAGACAATTTATGGAAAGTTCTTCATGAGGCAAAGGACTAGTGCAAGTGGAATAAGTAACAGATTCGGACTCTGATGAGTGATGTTGATATTTCCTGATTGGTGGTAGTAAGTTTTTTTTTTTAATTTCACAAACATTCTACTACCGTTTATTTTTTATGAGCTTGTATTAATAGCTCGGTAAAATTTGAAACAATTTGTTTGTTTGTGGTTGTTATGCTGTTAGTTCGCAATGATATAATTATTGGTTATTTCCTTTTTGTCGATGACAAAAAGGGAGAAATTTGTATGACTAACCAATTCTTTGCAAGGTTAGATATGTCGCCAAATATTCAGGGGGAGATATATATAACTTCCGTTATATAATTCTTAAAATATAGTATCATTAAAAACAGGTTGTCATTAATCAAAAGGGGGAGAATGTTGAATCATGAGTTTTGATTCATGACAAAAAGCTTAAACAATCAAGTGATGAGACTATACGATCAAGCGACAAAAAGAGAATGAGATATGCTATTAAACTACAAAGGAGACAAGACTTCAAATCTAAGTATAATATGTTTATTTATTGAAGTTTTAGTCATTAGATATAGGTTGAAATTGTTAAAATCTATCCTCAAGTAGTTTGCACAAGATCAAAGTTGTTTTAAGATTCAATTTCTTTAAAGATAGTGTAAACTGTGTACTGACAACCAGGTCAGTCGACTGACCAAAAATGACCAGTCGACTGAACCTGTTCAGTTGCACAGATATACTCTGTTTTACATAGTCTTTGAATACTCGGTCGACTGGTCGATTTTGCTCAGTCGACTGAACGATTCTAACAGCTATTTTTTCTGAAAAGACACTTCCATTTGCAAAGAGTTACGATCCAAATTGAAGAGATATAGCTGCATCTTTTGATCAAAATTCTTTGTAAATAGTTGTAGCTGTTTGTCTACTATATAAACACTTGAAAATCATTTTCCAAATCACCGAATTTCATTTTGCTTTCTGATCATACTCTCTACTTTCTATCCCTGCATTCCAAAAGCAATCACAATCTTTATATTGCTTGAATCTCTAAACTAATCAATATATTCTTTGATTCTAAGCAAAATTATCCTTTCATATCTTCACACACACAATATATACTTGAGGATTTGATTATAGGAAGGTTGTATACTTAAAGACATATCAGTGTTATTCAGAACACAATTGTCAACTATTTTCTTATACTAGTAAAAGTCCTGTAAGGTTGTTCAGGCGGTAAAAGTCCTCTTTCGGCTGGTAGAGGCGGAAAAATCTTGTTTGGTTGCTCAAGTGCTGTATACCTATTCTTCCGGGTTAAGTGAGGGGTTATTGAGTTTAAATTCCAGAAGGAAGTCTAGGACTGGACGTAGAACGGGAAGTTCGAACCAGTATAAAAACTCCTGGTGTGCTTATTTTTATTTGCTTTATTATTGTTATCTATTTCCGCATTTAGATTATAATATATTCCATATTACACGATCCTAAGTGATAACTAGCCACATAGTAGTCACTTTCAGGGATATGGGATGATTTTGGGGATGGACTGATTATCCACTTATGGTGCGATATTGGACTGCGAGAGGAGAGTCATTAGGCTAGGGACATGTAGCGGATGGACTAGGTCCTGTAATCCAAATCCGGGACTTCGCCAGGTCCAAATCCAAAGCCAGGACCTCTCTTGGTCAAAATCCAAAGTAGGGACCTCTTCGGTTAAAAATCCAAAGCTGGGACCTCTCCGGGTCCAAATCCAAATCCATAGACCTCGTGGGTCATTTTATCCTATTCCGACCTTGACTCTCCAGTCGAGGGCTTATCCATGGTTTTTGTTCTTCGGCCTCGACTCTCCGGTCAAGGACTTAATCCATGGGGTATCCTTCTCCGACCTCGACTCTCCATCGAGGACTTATATTCTTCGGCCTCGACTCTCCAATCAAGGACTTTTCATTCTCCGGCCTCGACTCTCCGGTCAAGGACTTCTTATTCTCCGACCTCGACTCCCCGATCAAGGACTTTATATACTCCTGCCTGGACTCTCCAGTCGAAGACTTTTTATTCTCCAGTCTCGACTCTCCGGTCCAGGACTTTATATTCTCCGGTCTCGACTCTCCGGTCCAGGACTTTATATTCTCCGGCCTCGACTCTCTGGTCTATGACTTTTTATTCTCCGGCCTCGCCTCTCCGGTCGAAGACTTTTTATTCTCCAGCCTCGACTCTTCGATCAAGGACTTATTCCGTGTTCGAGTCCATTCCTTCGCTCTTCGGCGAAGGGACTCGTAACTCGCGGTTACTGCACCGTCTCTCCGGTCGGGACCGTAATCGCATGACCTATATTACTTATTACATTAAACCAAATCCAATCATCACAAAGTTCAATTGATAAAATAAAAGTCCGTACAACCTAGAAAATTAAATAGCCAGTTAACTGAATTTAGTTTACATAATCCTATATTGCAAGTCCGTACAATCATCACAAAGTTCACATAATCCTAAATTCAGTTTATATAAATCAATTTCTATTTCAAAATGCCAGTTAACTGAATTCAAAATTCCAAAGATTCAAAACCATTTAATTTTAACAAATCCGGTGTCCGTATATAATTTTCTACCCTAGGGTCAAGTGATACGGATATTTATCATTTCAATCCGCAATTTAGAATTTAACGGTTATATATCATTTCAAACCGCAAATCCCGAATTTATTAACAATCCATAAAATCGCTCGAGTCTATCATTTCAACCCATAACGATTTTTTTCCTAATCTATAGATCGTTTGGGTATGTATCATTTCAACCCATAGGGACTTGCAATATTATAACAATATAAAAGACAACATCCAGTCATCCAATACCAACAATCAAACATACATCATAATCATCATCCAAATCAATCAGCAAACATCAATAGATAATTGATAATCAATGCAGGTATTAAATTGATAATTTAAAAATTCAATATTAAATTAAACGATAATTAATTGCAATAAAGTCAAGTTTAACTAGAATGACAATTTTAACATCCCAAACAGCAATCAATAAATTTTTAATCACATCATAAATTTAATTTAACTAACACAAGAAACTTTAGAAGTTGTGAGTGGGTTAAAACACCCACCTTTGATTTTAAATCGATTTAAAATTCAATTTAGGGCCCAAATTTAAATAGTTTCAGAATTCGACCAAACTAGTGTCAAAATGTCCGGAATTCCGATACGATCCTGACAAAACAAACCACGACCAAATCTGAGCTCGTATGCAAAAGTTATTAAGTTTTGAAGTTAGACAATTTAAATTAGAAAATAAATAAAAATAATAATACCTACTGTAAGGACCCAATTCTTCGACTTCCGAATATCGACATCAATACGTCCACTGTATCGACTGCCGAGCAAACGAATGCCGGAAAACCAAATTCTTAGGGTTTTAAAAGAAGTGGTAGAAGAAAAGATAGAAGAAAAAGAGAGAAGAAACAACAGAAAACACAGAAAACAGAACAATCTCAGAATCTCACATTCACAGCGGAACAATATATATTAGATAAATCAATAATCTTTTAAACAAAGAATTATATCAGTTTTATACAATACATCAGTCAGAGTCAATAAACAACTCAATACAACAATGGACAGTTATATAAACTTGTCCTCATACAGAATACATAGCGGAATAAATAAACAAGTACGGGTGTACGTTTCGCCATCCAGCTTGCTTCCACAGCTCCAGAATATACAGAATATCCTAATAACATAACTCTAGGCTACCCGTGTGGAAAATTATGGGCACCCAAAGTTTTGAAGGGAAACAATAAACTCCGAGTCAGTCATGGTGACTGGTGTGAGATCGTAAAACAGTTATTTTTCACAAAGAAAATAAAGTTTATTCGCAATGCTTTTGGAAAATGAAACTACCATAAGACCTCCTGCCACACACACACAATGCAAACGCAGAATTGGAGGAGATTTCTTCTTATGATAGTCAAAGATGCTTACTACGCAAAACAAAACATTTTGGATATTATTATTAGTGCATAGTGAGGAAAAACATTTCGAAAGTACAATATAAATCTTAGCCAGCATACGTACCATTATAGTATGCCTACTATAGCTACCATATTAGATGGCAGGTTCTACAACTAAAACTGTACAAGGTGCATATTGGGGTTTGGATTTCCAACAAATGGTCAGGCCAAGGAACTTCCCATTGCCACATGGAAACGCCTCTGGAAAGACGTCCCGAGAAATAACCTAACATTACGGTTAGATCTCTGCCAACACAAGGCCGGGTTACCTCTACAAAAATAGGTAACTACTGACACGCGTATGCCATCCCCCGATCGTAACCGATCTTCCCGAGGATCCTCGATTTCCAACAACCACATAATAAATTTGCAGTAACAACATAGGTTAAATATCTGGGCTCCATACCATGATACCACCTCTATCCAGAAGGAATGACATACACTAAGGGGCGCTACTCCCTAGAACCTTGCCGCATCCTTCCTATTTTGACCATTTCCTGGGTGTGAGGTCCGACGAAGTCTCGTCCATAAAGCTACGCTTTGTTACAAAGCCATGCTTCGGGTCAAACAAATGATCAAAGTAATGATCACAAAGATAAATGATCATACCACAAATGATCAAACAATGATCATTTCACAGCAACACTCAGCATGCCACGTTACCAAATTGGGAGTATATCGCTGATAAATTTCAACTACATAACCTCTGAGCTCGTACATCTCAGAGAAGGGTGTTAAGCTAAGAGAATAAATTCTCCGCCACCAATAGAAATGTATTTGAAAGAAATCAGCTTTATATCTCAATCTGTAACGTCAGACACACAATCCATACAAGTCTGTTTCGGGATCGAACAGAACCGAAGGCACTTCTCACGAAGCCCTTGCAAATCCGGATAATTTTCAAATCACGTCCGGACTTCCCGTCACTAAGAGTGATAAAACCTCTATATCGGAGATCAGCCGATGTAGAGTAACTCGACGGTAATCCTTCCGTTTTCAAAAATATCCGGTCTTCAACACCGGTCATCAAATGCAATTCATTATGACGTATCACATATTCGGAATGGGTTATACGACCCCATGGTCCTTTCCCGGCTAACCCGAATAGTGAGCGCTTATTCGAAAATAAGTGTGGCATTCAAATTCATCCAATTCACAACAAATACCCATTCAAGGTAATTATTGATAGTCGGTTATTTAAATATCAATAAAGATGCGCAACATCATTAGATTCCAAACAATTTTCCAAATTATTTAATTTCCAAAAATATCTTTACAAGATATAAAATTTTCCACACTTAACCATTTGAAACAAATTTCAAATATTCACTTTCAAATATTCATTTTCAATTTATCTTTAAAATGATAAATTCTCAAAAACGTTTCATTTCATATTGGAAAATATTTCCATATTTAAATAATCAGTAATTCACAAATCTATTTATTCTCAACATTTGAAAACATTCAATATACTTAAATCAATATTAAGTATATATTTTACATTCTTTAAGGAAATCATTTTCTATAACAACATCTATTTGAGTCAAAACGAATGTTACGTAAAACATCGTTACGACGACTCAAAATCACTAGTATAGGGATTCGAAATTAAGATAGATATATAAATCCCAATACTAGATAAAAACATTTCCTTTCGGAAATCATTTACTATAACAACAGTGTTATAGTCCACCATTTCCTTATTTCTCGAAAACGTCTATTTCAACAATGAATGTTGAAATCTATGATTTCGATATTTAATATATATTAAAACATTGTTAAAACAAAATTAACTTCAGTTTTAATGTCACTTTCCCAAAACAATATCCGTTTTACTTAATAATATATCCACGGTCCAAAATCGTGGATATACTTCACTAACCAAATTTCACTATTTTCTACACATTTTATTTCAAGAATTTATCCACTATCCAAAATCATGGATAAAATTCCTTTAATAACCTTCTATATTAAATTCATCAAATTTGATTGATTTTCGGATTTATAAAACAACGTTTATAAATTCTATTTCTATTTTATAACAACTTTGATTTATAAATCTCCTTTATTAACAAATTCGATCAATATTCCATTTAAAGGAAAAAAAATCAAATTTATAAGTTAATTTCTTATAAATCTTTTATTTTACAATTTCATTCATTTTATAACTTCACAATTTATAAATCTATAAATTTCATTCACCTACGAATTCCATTAAATATTTCATTTTTAACACTTATAAAACTCGTTTCATAATTCCAATATTTTTAATTTTATAGATATCAATTTTTCACATCTTTTATATACATCGTTTTTAATAAATTAAAAATCCCAATTTAAACTATTTTATAAATTACTCAACCATTTATTTCAAAAATCACCTTTCGGTTATATTTCTCAAAAATCAAAATTTTATAGCTTTAAAATTTTGAACGTTTATTTATTTAAGATGAATCAATCCAAAAATTTAATAAAACGTATACTTTCAAAAATCACTTTAAAAATCTCTTTTAAAGTCAAAATCGTTATTTTTAACTTCCAAAAATGGATCCGATGATGCAACACACAAATTTGTCAATCACGACAACAAACATCATATATCAACATATGATAACAGAATACATCACAATATCTGTAAATAAATAAATACTGGTGAGGAATCCAGTTGGATCCCTCCAACCTGTTTTCCTGCATCCACAGACGTTAGCACAATACCAATTCCACTTCGAGGTGGAATATCGCGGTATATGGGATTTATAAAAATATCATCCGCTTAATAACGGCGCAATAGGGTCTCATCCGCTATATAGTGCGGGAAATCAATCAACTCCAATATATACATATGCCAATATGTATATATTGCTATATATAATACTATATATACTATATCACATCCAAATAGCAATCAATCAATAACTGTAAAATTAAATTTTCCTTCGAGTGAGAAAATCTCACCTTAGCTTTTAATTCGCAATCCATTTCCATTTCTGCTTTGATTTCACAGTTTTGACCTTGTATAAGCAATTATATGATTCATCAATATATTGGAACCGATTGAACAATTTACTTCTTTAAAATAGATTAAATTAACTAATTATTAAATTTCCTTTTAATAATTATTTTCAGCAACCAAACCATTAAATAAATTTTATTAACAAATCTATCTTTATCATATATATATATATATTTCTCTATTTTTTTCTTCTTTTAAAAACTTTTGTAAATATATATATATATACATTTACCAATTCAAAACTGAATAAATTAATACTTCACTGTCTGTTTATTCACTAATAATCTTACTGTAAATTT
The DNA here is from genome assembly GCA_030737815.1 of Allium fistulosum. Taxonomy (NCBI): domain Eukaryota; kingdom Viridiplantae; phylum Streptophyta; class Magnoliopsida; order Asparagales; family Amaryllidaceae; genus Allium; species Allium fistulosum. The sequence continues at coordinate 95,231,841 of CM060906.1, read as the reverse complement.
TTAAACAAATTGTAAATTCTAAATATATATTTATATCTGTTAAAACAAAATTCCTTATTAAGTCTTACTGTTAAAAATAAAACTTTGGTTTTACACTTATTATTATTATTTCTTATAGCCTATAAATATTTGTTCTCTATATATTTACACAAATATATGCAAATATAAAAACTACAGAACTTATACCTCAACGCCGAAATCTCCACACGCTAAGCACCTTCCCACCTGGACCGAGCTACCAGATCAAAAAACGATGCCCTCCTCAACTTTCCCGATCGAACAATGTCACATGCCCCAACTATACACCGAACTCCATTAAAACATCACCACGGCTTCAAATCATCGCAACAACTATGGATCCGAGCTCAAGTCTCAACATCGAAGCCTAGTCCTTTGAAAAACTCAAACCCTAGATCGAAAGACCACCGGACTACTGCCGACTTCCATCCATCGTTCTTCGCCACGCAAGCAGCCGAAGCATTCCACGTGCGCGAGCTCGAGCGCGAGAGCTCCTTGCTAGAGATCGCAAGCACCTCTAATAGAATCGCCATACACGGCTATATCCACGCGACTTCCTCCCCTTACGAACGATTTGATTTTTCTTCGAACGAATTGGAACAAGGAAAATACGAACGGCTCTCGTCGTATGAATTTGATTTGAACTCGGTTGCCATTTTTCTTTCGTTTTGTTATTTTGGATTTGAACTGAAAAGAGGAGCGTGATTTTGTAAAAAGGGATGGAGGGAGACAGGAGAACGTGTTTGCACGATTTCTTTACGTGATTCTCTGCATGATTAAAGGAGGGAAAGAAATTTGGACGTGGAAAAAATCTTGACCAAATATAAATAAATTTTTAAATTGAATTCGATATAAAATTTCAACGCGTTTATGTATCGTACGCTCACATAACAACTCCGAAAAATACGAAATTTGAAATCCGATAATAATTCAATATTACGGACCCAATGGAACTGGTTTCGTCGAATTCCGAGACTGTGCCTCGGAACACTATATTTTAAATATCGATTTAAACTATAAATTTCAAAACTGAACAAACACTTAAAATTTAAACTTTTATCACTTCCATTATCTTCAGTATCATCGATATAAATTTTAAAAGCTTTTGAAATATTTTTCTTTAGCTTAAAACTGAAGATTCAAATTTTTATTCAACATTTAATATATTAAACATTTTATAATTTAATCGCCAAATTCATTCTAATAATTTGAAATTCAAGTCAAACCATCATTCAAATATTTAAAATTAATTAAATATTTTCATTTTAAATTGTTCAAAATTCTGGGTCGTTACACCTACATTTACACGTCAGCCACGTTCTTCACCCTGAACATGCAAAACTCACACTAGCCCCCCCTTTCGGTCGTCATAACCGCACGCTCAACCCCAAATAGCGCCGCCGCCACGCCAAACCTCACCTCCACGTGCACTACCCCTCGACTACTGATCGCCGACCACAGCCCTCCAAGCACGAGTAGTCGCCACCCTCTATCAACCCTAACTGAATTTTTGCCAATGATCTAACCGTCCGATCACCCTTCAACTTGCATAGATGAACTCCCCACGGTCCTCTCCACAACCTAGTACCAATGGATCGATGATCCATCGCTGTTAATCGACGCGCGATGAACGACCGAGAATTAATCATTGATTTCTAAACAAACGATCATCCGATTAGAGAAACAAATCACTGCAGTAGATTGCGCTCGTCGAGAGCTTTGAAATAATATATAATTTAATAGGGTTTGGAGGAGTTTGATTTTTTGATTTGATTTTGGTTTGTAATTAGGGTTTGGATATTTGAATATGTTCTGCCATTGAAGAAGGGACATATAGAAGTTGATGTACGTACAGGAATGAGAAATGAGAAACAATTAGGGTTTATAATAGGCTATTTATAGGTAGATTAGAAATAGTAATGAATGGACTAGATCGATTTGAAAGTTGAACGATAAACGACCCGAAAAGCCCGTTTTGCCTTTGGAACGAAAATGGGTCATCCCATATATCGAAATAGATGTTTTCGATATTTTTAAATTCAATGGAACAGGTTTCAATTCCAAATTCCATCGTATGAAGAAGTTAGCTTAAAATCGGCTTATTTCAAATTGATTTCAATTAAATTTAATTAAATTGATTTTCTAGGCGTTTCGAGCCTGTACGATCAAATGACAAGTCCGATCGCTACGAAACTTGAAACCTTACAATAATTTACCTTTACGGATCCGATAAAACTAGTTTTGTCGAAATCCGAGACAGTGGCCAAAATGGCTATGTTTTACATTAATTAAATAAATTAATATTAAATTAATTAATCACTTTTTTATTCAATATTTATAAACTAACCAATTTCGCCATTTTTGATTACTTAAACATTTAAAATCCTTTAAAACAAATTTCTATATCAATTTTATTGAATATTGCACAATTTACAGTATTTAATCTCAATTTCAATAAATTTAGTAACTACAAATTAAAATTCCAATAATTCCATTTATTTGACTTTCCATCTTATTATACAATCAATTGTTATCTTATGGATATAATTATCATGGTTTATATCTTATTACACTAATATTCTCCAATTTCATCTTTATTTACATTAACATAATATTTTATTACATTTAATTGCAATAAATCCTAATTATTATAATTTAAATTCCAATAATTTGATCAACTTGATTTCAAAGCTTCATATTCAATCAATTATTACTCAAATAACATAGTTAATATTTGTTGATGTCTTATTTCACTAACATGCTACAATTTCCATCTTTTATTTTTATTAACTACTATATTTCAATTTTATTGAATTTTTGTCAATTTTACATATTTATTATAATTTAGAATCCCAATTAATTTATTTTTCTTGGTTTCATTCTTTATTTAAATCAATTATTGCCTTATGAAGAAAATTAACATCTTTATTCATTATATTACGTTCACAAATTTCAGTTATTGTCTTAACTCACATTAATGTAACATTTAATTGCATTTAATTTCAATTGATTAAATATATTGGTAACAAAAGAAAATCATAACCATTACTACATTTTATAACATTTGTAAGTTTATTATTTACAAATAATTGTTATAACTATTACTACCCCACTACTATTATCAATCACAATTAATTACTCCTTATTTCAATTATTAATCAACATTTGAATTATCAATTACTCTTTAAATCCAATTATCAATTAACACATACAGTACTATAATTTATTTACAACCTACCAATTATAACTCTTTAATCCTTTTAATTAATTGGAATTACATTTAGAGCAAATATAAATTACCTTAAATTAATAACATTTTAGTTTATTTCAGTTATATTCTTTATTATTAAATCACAAATTTTTTATTTCCTCCAATATTAAATTACAAAACTTTATTTAATTAACAATTTTTAATTATCGAAAATTATGGGTCGTTACACTGAGGCTTATTTAAATAATTCATCTATGTTAATAAGCAAAGATAAGAGTAGGACCTGTACCAAATAGCATTCCCCTAATATTTCTATGGTTACGGTGTTTCACATAATCCTGAAGTGAGGCGAGGGGTACACTTATGCTTATAATGGTAGTAAACGGTCAATATATGGTAGTTCAAATCAAGGGGATTTGAATAAGGGGCGCAACTATATTTTTGTTTGATAGGGACCAGTACCAGCAGCATTTCCCCTATTTTTCTATGGACACGGTGTTTCACATAACCCTAAAGTGAGACGAGGTGCTTCACATAATCCTGAAGTGAGGCGAGGGCCACGCTTATGCCGACTAGGGTAAATAAAAGGTCAAAAGAGGGAGCAATAGTTAGCATGGGCATGATGGTAGTTACGCGTGCGACTTCCATTTTGGTGCTCAGTAATCGCTATGAGTTCCAAGCGCTTAGTTTGTGTGTCTTTCGTAGACACCAAAGTCTACTGTGTAGGGAAACGTCCGGTCCACAGTAGATTCTATGGAGTAGCAGGCCAATCAAAGGGTAGAATTAGGAATTCAGCCTAATCAAAGCAGCTATCAAGGACAAGTGCAAACAATCAAAGTTAACTTATCTTACTAATTGAGCAATAGTTATTCGTATTTATTTCCAGTTTCTCTCTTATATATTTCCTTTGTTTCCTTTTATATACTAGAACTGTTGTAAAGTCTATTACTTTTACTTTGCTTAAAGATTCTAGTAATTACTATCATTCACCAAACTTTTAGTCTGATCCACTCCTCTATTTTCCCTTTTTCCCCCTGTAGGCAATCAAGGGAGAGGGCAGTAGATTGCAGTAGCTCGGAGGTTTCTTGGAGAAGATTTCTACCATGTATTTCTTTTATTCTAGCTTTAGCTCTTTTTGTGTACTGGCTTATTATGAGGGATATTTATACTCTGATTTTTATTGAGACTACGAGTTTTTATTTCATGAGACATATTGAGTTTTAAGACATGTATGTTGTATTTGGTATTTGACTTATTTGGTTCATGAAGCACTTATGAAGTTTTTGTTTTGAATAAGTTATTATTTTAGTTTCCGCTGTTTTTACCTATTTTTGTCTTGTGAATCTTAGTCTCTATTAGTTTCAGTTATACCTACAACGCACCATGCCTTTTACTGTGTCCTTCTGGGTATATTAAGGGGTGTGGGGTGTTTCAGCATGGCACCGCCTGGTATCCTTCCTGGAATTGAGCCAACATGATTTGGGGGCATTCCCCCTAGTTCATAGGCTGCCTCCGACGGTTCCACTCTATCCTGTATTCCTGTGGCTCCGTTTTCTTGGTCCAGATTCTAGACTACCTCCATTTCTGCTGCTCTAGCTTCGTGATCCATATTTCCAGCATCCCCTATAACTCCATTCCCTTGAATTTGCACTCTAGCTTGTCCAACCTGTCGGAGCAGGTTCTGCATCATTTCCTCATGCGTTTTCAACATCCCTTCCAGCATAGCATCCATCATCATCTCCACCTCATCTTTGATGATGAAAACTGAGTTCTGATTAGCACCTGAGGAAGCCTCCTGACTTTCCTCATAATGGCTCCTCTCCGTTCTCTATCTCCTCATTGATTGCTTAGCCATTGCTTCCAAGAATCCGAGTTCCTAAGCTTTCAAATCCAAGATTCAAGTTTCCAAATCCCTGAGTGCTAGCTCTCTCAATGAAAGCACCAAAATGTTTTCGCCAAAAATGGTTACAAACACCCAATCGCAGATGAAAGCACCAACTCACAATCACAAATCACATTTAGAATATACGAAGAGGATATAAATATGAAGAATAATCAAAATTAAAAAGAAAGTAGTAATAAGACAAGATTTATAGTGGTTCGGCTAACTCCGACTTACGTCCACTCCAGAAAAATCCTTTTTATTGCTAGAGAATTGATTACAATGACAATCTAGAGTTTTTTGAAACAATAATGGTAGAGTATCTTTTAGGAAGAAGATGAAGGGAAACAGAATGAGAAATCCACCTTTTCTGAACCCTCGACTGCTGTATTTATAGACAAAATCCTAGTCCTGGGCTTCCTGAGTGATACAGGCTCACCAGAACCATAGTCGAGTACATATTGTCGACCACTGCTTTCCTGGAGTATATAACATGCCGACCCCTAAGAAGCCCGAGTAATGACCCGAAGCGGCTTTCATTTGACCCGAAGTAAACTTGTCCCTGACTCGAAGCAAAATAGTTCTGATCCCTTCCTAGCTCCTCTTCAATGCCGACCTCGTAACCTAGTGCCGACCCAAAGCAATGTCGACGTCGACCCGAAGTTAGCAGGGTATTGACCCGAAGCATGTCGTCCCCTCATATTATACCGATCCTAATATGATGCTGACCCCAGAGAGAAATGCCAACCCGAAGACTAGCAAGCACCGACCCAAAGCGATCATAACATGCCGACTTAATTTTGATGCCGACCCTTCAATTCATGCCGACCCGAAGAAATGTAGATGCCGACTCGAAGAATACAATTTGCTGACCCGAAGTTATCACCGACCCCTAGAAAACTTGCCGATCCCATCTTGACCTGAAGTCTTCCTTTGCCTGACCCGAAGAAAACTGCCTAGAAACCCGAAGCAACCACAAATGTGACTCGAAGCAAACTCCAAAGAACTCGATGCGACTCAAATTTTGTCGAAACTTGTATTCCAAGTATCCCTTACTTTTTGCCCATCGACTACGCCGAATCCCGGCCACATATTCGTGTTTATCATCCATGATTGACTGTTTATCCATCATCTGAACCAATGCCATCATATTCTAGCCTCGATAACTATGCAGTCGATTGGGTTGAATCCGCCTGTATGTTGCCTTGCCAAAAGGCGGGTTAACAATCGCACATTTTATAATCAACATATTGTATTAATCACGCATATTACAATTAACACGAAACATTACATAATAAACATACACAATATTCTTACATCAAAATAGATAGTAAGTTCATAATATTTCAATGTAGAACAAGCAGCAACTAGTGACCAAAAGTAGTAATACATACAAGCATACAAACCAAAATGTCGTTATGGCATCAAAAGTAACTTCAAATCCATAACCTACTACAGTAGGTTACTATTTTTTTCCATCAAATATATCTATCCACCTGCAAAGGTAAAGTTCTTTATTATACGTACTTGATTAGGATTAAAAAGACGAAAACATTAAGTAGCTAGTTCGCAAGTTATTTTAAGCTTTATAAAACAAACATGTAAAGAATGAACTTGAAACTTTTCTTTATACGTGTTTTTTGCTATTATTAATTACAAGGTCAGTTTCAATATAAACTTGTACCATTTCTGTTTGATCATTATGTAATTCAATTTGTATTGTTTTATTAGTTATCCATTGTACCATTAATGTGATTTTAGAGTTATAGACTATGTCTTACTAACTAGTATATAAATGTGTTTCTAACCATTATTTGCAGTACATGTGAATTTTCTTTGTTCTCCAAATCATAATTTTCGCATGCTAAAAAGGAAAAAAATGAAATCTCCTTGTTTTGTTCAAAATCCGAACTCTTGATCCTTTAAATTCTTTAAATGAAATCAGAAGAGTACCATCTCCATCCGTTGGAAACTAAAAGGAACACAACAGTACCTAACTCAGGCTATAGCAGCCAACATGGGAAAAAAAATTCAAACTATGCATTTCTAAAATAGAAATCGATATTATTTTCTTCTCATGGCCTAACAAAAACAAAATGGTGTGTAAATTGCTATACTCTTCTAAGATAAAAATACTAAGAATTTTCAAGGCATAGCAATGTGAGAAATGCGGATTATGGATCTTAAGGCTAGAATAAACACTAAAGGGGGGTGAATAGTGTTTTAAGAATTTACTAATTCTTTTTGAGATTATATTAATTTGAACACAAATGTATACAAAATTCAGACACAGATATAATTACAGAATCAAACACAGATGCAAATATAAAGTAAAAGCAGTAAAGGAAAGAACACACCGAATTTTATACTGGTTCGAAGTTACCCTACATCCAGTCCTGCAACACAAGTACGGATTTCCTTTCAAAATCAATTCTTACAATTACACCCTCGATTTCAAGGCCACGAGGTACACCACTCCAGATTCACAATCCTCTGGGTAGAGATACTTGATTTTACGGGCAACAAGTTCACCCAATTGATTTCCTAGGCTACAATCACACCTTCTCTCACTTGATTGATTTTTCAGGCTACAATCACACCTTTTCTCGCTCGATTGGTTACAAAGAAGCCTATAACTCTGAATAGCACTGGGATATTATCGAGATAGTGATAGAGAATCAAACCAGAGATGATCTAGTTAGATTCAATGTTGATTTCGGCAGAGTAATAGTAAAAACGTATATAAAGAAATGTGGAAGAAGAAGAGGAGTGAAATCAGAAAATTATGAATATAAATTCTTTTAAAACATCCCCTATTTGTAGTAGAACAACAACCATGTCCATTCGGGAAAGGATATGACGAATAAACACTTCCTTTGAAATTCAAACTTTTGGAATCAACTGCCATCATGTCGAAATGGGTACCTAGGGGTTGTCGACATGCCTAAGGTATTTTTGATAATTTGTTTTTCTTTTGAAAATAACTTCTATCTTATATTAAAACTATTTTAAACTTTATAAATATACTATAGTTAAAATACATAAATAAGTATAGAGAGTAATATTTTGGTATATATAAAATTTTACTATAATTTCATATTTAAATATTAAATATAAATATTAAAAGTTAAGTACATTATAATTAAAGATAGTTTAAAACCAAGGATAATTTTGATATTGAAAATAAAGATTATTTTGAGGCTAAAAGTATTTAAAACCAAGATAGATGTTTTTGATTTAAAAAGGAAGATTTTGAAATCATTTTGAAAACAAGGTATAATTTTCTAAAACATTTGAATAAAATTTAGTGGATACAAAACGATGTTCCACTAGATTTTTCGCAGGTTCCATCCCTTTAACAGGCTTGAAGTGGATTCCATTCCACGAATAAAATGGATTTTAAGATGTCACTGCTTTTCTAAGAGTTTTAACATAATTCTAGACTCGATACTTGTCTTGTACTATTGAAATCTTGAACTCTTGATATCTTGATACTCATGAGTCTTGAATCTTGATGTCTTTGATCTTGAGTCTCTATACTGTACAGTCTACATTCTCAGTACCTGCATGTTTATATCCTACATATACATATATATATATATATATCTAAACTATAATGTTAGTATTTATATTTTATAACAAGTCCTAAGGTTGTTGTCATCAAAACCATTCTTTTCAAGGACAAACAATCTCCCCTTTTTTGATGATGACAACCTTTGTTTATAAAGTATTACTTCTATCCTAATAACTCCCCCTCAAACTAATAACTCTCCCTTAATCTATGCCTAACTATCCTATTTTATACTTCTCCCCCTTTTTCATCAACAAAAACAAACTAACTCCAAACTATATAACTCCCTCTTATTCTTGTACTAAAGTACCTGCATTAAAATATACAATGGAGTATATAATAGATAAATTAAGATATAATTATACTGATAGACATGATAACTAATCAAAGATCATATAAATATCAATGTATATTTATACAGAATATGTTTTGTACACCAATTATCAATCCATACCAAATCAAATCAAATCAATCCAAGAAATCAATTCAAATCAAATAAAACAATCAAATAAAATCAAACATTACGAGGAACTTCCACCCAACCTTCTTCTCCAAATATTGGATCTGTTTTAATGACATCCCAATTTTCATTGTCATTGGTGAGAGAGATTGAAGGATGTGCTTCATTATCATCTTTGTGCAGGGAGGAAATCATCCATCGATTACATCGAAATGCTTTTCTTTTTCCTTGATCATCTGCATTTGACTTAACTCTAAATGTCGCTGATTACGGAGAATGAAAGAAAGAATATTCTTGAAAGAATTAAGGGTTTCTTCAAGATTCTCAGTCAAATTATGAATTGGATTGGCCATTTTTGAAATTGTGAGAAGAAATATTGATAAAGTAGATAAGAAATGATTTTGAGTGATGAATTCTGGAAGAAATATGTATTTATAGATGTAGGAATTCGTTTGAAATGAATAGACACAAGGTAGTTATTCAAATTTCAAATTTAAAATGAGAAGTCATTTCTAACTAGTACTTGTCGACATGGTGTGTGGGGGGTTGTCGACAGGGGTCAGTTCATTTTGATGACTCGTTTTGATTTTGTGAATAATTGTGTATATGTATATATTTATATAATATACTAACATTTATTCTGGAGATAAGATAAGCTAGATAACAGAAAAGTAATTCAATTTCATTTCATAATAGAATAATACAACGATTAAATATTAAGAACTGCACGAATATTCAAATCAAATCATACTAAAACAATAAAACATGATATGAAAAGGTAGAGCTAGTTAGATGATGACGAAGATGAAGATAATCTAAGTTTCTTGCTAACTTTGGAGAAAAACTTGTTCATCTTGGATGACATTTTATCCAATTTCTTACTAACGGACCGTTTAAGAATCCGTTGATTTTCAACAATAGTCTTTTGATTTTTGAGTAAGATTTTGTTGGTTGGATTGGAGGGATAATCAATACTTTCCAAGGATGTTTCACCTTCTTCTTCTTCTTCTTCTATTTCCATTTCATCCCCTTCTTCTTCTTCTTCCTCCTCTTCCATCTCTTCATGAGCCAAACGCTCTTCCTTTTCGGCTAGAGTCTCATATGGTTGAAAAACATATGGAATTTTCATAAGAGAAATGTTTGAGTGATTAAAAACTTTTCTTGAAACAAATTCTTCTCCTTTGAAATCTACTCCAAAATAATTAAAAATCCGAGTGAGATAGATTCCATGATATAAAGTATTTTCACCCATTTCAAGATTTTTGGGACGAAGTTCATCCAAAATAACTTGTGCCCAATTAATATCATAATTTCCAAAAATAGCAAAAAGTGCTTTGCAAACTTTTGAAGTTGGATTGTTAAAACTTCCCAACCTTGGGGTCAAAGTATGTTGTAAAAGAAGATTAACAATTCTTGCTTTTGGTCGAAAATTTCGATTTTTGAATTCAAAGTTTTTATCTCCTTCAAAAATGTGATGAAATGTCTCATGATCATTTTCATCGATTTTAAAACTAGAAAGATCCATTCCCATGCTTTTGCAATTGAGAATGGTACCCAAAATATCACAATTTAAAATGATTCTAGTGCCTTTGACACTACTCCAAATTTCATCATCATTTCCATTATAAAATCCACGGTTAAGATTTGCATAGAAAATTTTAACAAGATTTGGATAACAAACAATATTATTTGTGAAGCATCAACAAGACTAAGAATTTGGCTGTTTGCAAAAAGAGTATCGATTTCATAAGAAGAGAAATCTTGAAATATAGCAAACTTTTCGGGATGGACTTTTCCATAGTTAGCATAGTTGATATATGCTTTTATAGCCTCCGGATCATTGAAGAGTTGCTCTTTCATGTTTCTGGAAAGTCTCATTGTGGAGGGGTTACTTGAAGAAGCCATTAGAGTAGATAGTAGAGAGCTTGAAATTTTTAAATAAGAGTTTGAATTTGAAAATGAAAGTGACAAGTTGTGATATGAGATAGTAAATAAATAGATTCTCAAAGGACAGGTTCTCTGGTCAAAAGATGACTTTTCAGAGTCTTGAATAAAGTGAAAAGATGGAGGGATATTCAAACATTTGAATTCAAATTTGAATTTCAAATTTCTGTACCCTTATCGACAACGTGGAGGGGACCATGTCGACAGGTGTTTCTAAATTTTCATGATTTATTTCTTTTAAGTATTCTAATATATATATATATATTATTTTTAATGTCTATATAATATCTGGAATATTACTAGAATTATAGTATATTCCATAAAATATTATGATACTATTTAAAAATAAAAATAATAAAATAATAATAAAAATATAATAAAATAATAATAAAAATATAATAAAATAATAATAATAATTTTAAAATTCAAACGACACACCAATTCAAAATCAACCAATCAAACATCCAATCCTAAGCATGCAATTTCAACCAATGTATTGTAAACGTGTACCTTTTTCTGAGTCCGTTTCTCTGAATTCGTTGGAGTCGTGAACTGCCGTGAAACACATATTTGAATTATCTGTCTTTTGATCATCATCGCTTAAGGATGAGTCTGAGTCATCTAGAGTAGCGGTAAATGCATGTTTTCGTTTCTTTGTAGAATCATTGTTTATAGGAAGATTTTGCTTATCTGGATGCGAACAGTCTCTTTTGATATGACCTGGTTCATCACAATTGAAACGTTTGATATTGTTTGGCACTATATTCTGATTACCAGAGTTCTTATTGTTGTTTCTCTTGAGATTATTCATCTTTCTATATTTCAGGAATTTCCGGAAGTTCTTGGTCATAAAGGCTATCTCTTCATCATTATCGTTGTTTGAGTCTGATACATCGGTCAATGCATTGAATGCAATTGATTTCTTTTCAGATGCTTTGCTTTCTCTTCTCCCAATCATTTGGAATTCAAATGACATTAGATTTCCAATTAATTCTTCTATCTTTAAGGTACTGATGTCATTTGCCTCTTCGATCGCAAGTGTCTTTTGATCCCATTCCAGAGTTAGAGAATTTAAGATTTTTCTGACTTGATCTTCTTTCGAAAATACCTTTCCCAAAGATATGAGAGAATGTACAATATCCTGAAATCTACTATACATATCTGAAATAGACTCATTAGGAATCGTTTTAAATAATTGAAACTGATTTGTGAGCATGGAAATTTTGGTCTGTTTAACTTTGCTTGTTCCTTCGTGAGTAACTTGCAAAGTTTTCCAGATTTCATATGCAGACTTACAAACTGCACTCTATTAAATTCATTCCTATCAAGTGAACAAAACAGAATATTCATAGCTTTAGAGTTATTTTGTGCGACTGTCTTTTGCTCAGCAGTCCACTGTGCAAAATCAGTTGTGGGTTCAAAATATTCAGTATGTGTGATATTCCAGGTGTCTAGTCCTACTGATTGTAAATATATTTTCATCCTACATGCCAAATATGCATAGTTACTGCCATTAAAAAGTGGTGGTCTGATAGTAGACTGACCTTCTACAAATGAACTAGTGACAGAGGTAATAGAACCAGTGTTTGTAGTAGTAACAGTACCAATGTTGGTAGCCATTTTGAAATTTTTCAAAATTCAGATTATGAAACTTTGAAAACCTTGCTCTGATACCAAATGTGAGAAATGCAGATTATGGATCTTAAGGCTAGAATAAACACTAGAGGGGGGTGAATAGTGTTTTAAGAATTTACTAATTCTTTTTGAGTTTATATTAATTTGAACACAAATGTATGCAAAATTTAGACACAGATATAATCACAGAATCAAACACAGATGCAAATATAAAGTAAAAGCAGTAAAGGAAAGAACACACCGGATTTTATACTGGTTCGGAGTTACCCTACATCCAGTCCCGCAACACAAGTACAGATTTCCTTTCAAAATCAATTCTTACAATTACACCCTAGATTTCATGGCCACGAGGTACACCACTCCAGATTCACAATCCTCTGGGTAGAGATACTTGATTTTACGGGCAACAAGTTCACTCAATTGATTTCCTAGGCTACAATCACACCTTCTCTCACTTGACTGATTTTCCAGGCTACAATCACACCTTTTCTCGCTCGATTGATTACAAAGTAGCCTATAACTCTGAATAGCACTGGGATCTTGTTGAGATAGTGATAGAGAATCCAACCAGAGATGATCTAGTTAGATTCAATGGTGATTTCGGCAAAGTAATAGTAAAAATGTATATAAAGAAATGTGGAAGAAGAAGAGGAGTGAAATTAGAAAATTATGAATATAAATTTGTTTAAAACATCCCCTATTTATAGTAGAACAACAGCCATGTCTATTCGGGAGGATATGACGAATAGACACTTCCTTTGAAATTCAAACTTTTGGAATCAACTGCCATCATGTTGACATGGGTACCTAGGGGTTGTCGACATGCCTAAGTTATTTTTGATAATTTGTTTTTCTTTTGAAAATAACTTCTATCTTATATTAAAACTATTTTAAACTTTATAAATATACTATAGTTAAAATACATAAATAAGTATAGAGAATAATATTTTGGTATATATAAAATTTTACTATAATTTCATATTTAAATTTTAAATATAAATATTAATAGTTAAGTACATTATAATTAAAGATAGTTTAAAACCAAGGATAATTTTGATATTGAAAATAAAGATTATTTTGAGGCTAAAAGTATTTAAAACCAAGATAGATGTTTTTGATTTAAAAAGGAAGATTTTGAAATCATTTTGAAAACAAGGTATAATTTTGTAAAACATTTGAATAAAATTTAGTGGATACAAAACGATGTTCCACTAGATTTTTCGCAGGTTCCATCCCACTTAGGGTTCCATCCCTTTAACAAGCTTGAAGTGGATTCCATTCCACGAATAAAATGGATTTTAAGATGTCACTGCTTTTCTAAGAGTTTTAACATAATTCTAGACTCGATACTTGTCTTGTACTATTGAAATCTTGAACTCTTGATATCTTGATACTCATGAGTCTTGAATCTTGATGTCTTCGATCTTGAGTCTCTATACTGTACAGTCTTCATTCTCAGTACCTGCATGTTTATATCCTGCATATACATACATATATATATATATATCTAAACTATAATGTTAGTATTTATATTTTATAACAATTCCTAAGGTTGTTGTCATCAAAACCATTCTTTTCAAGGACTAACAAGCAAAACAACGTGACCTTAAAGATAAAAATTAAAATGTCATTGTCTTAATTTCAATTTTAGGAAAATAAAATGTATGCTTTTCTTACAATGGTACACTAAGTAGCCAGTTCTCAAGTTATTTTAAGCTTTATAAAATAAACATGTGAAAGAATGAATTTGAAACTTTTCTTTCTCCATACAAAACATCATAAGTTTTATGTGAAAACATATCAGAACACATCATGACAAATATGATTTATAATGAACGATGAGATGCACCAAAGAGTCAAAAAGTCATAACAAAAATTCCAAGGAAAGATTTTCGATGCCATAAAGTCTAAAAGTTTTGGATACTCCTAGGCTATTAGATATTAACCTGTAATTGCTCCAGTAAGTAAAAGAAAAATAATATTAAATTTCAATACTTCAGGTATGAACTTTCACTCAAGTATACATTTAGACCAGGAAAATAATTTCTAACCATCCCTCAATTCAAGCTGAGAATAGAATATAGAAATTATATTTTCCTTGGTCAATATTGTAAGGTGAACATGTAAAAAATAAACAGTGGCCATATTACTATAAAATATAGGGTTTAACTTAAACATGTTATTAATTTTTTTATCGTCGTGTGTATTAGTATAATATCTGCGTCAGAGCTTTAAATTGTCAAATGCACATTCTGGACATGACAAGCCCACACTAGAATTACATAGAAAGAAGGAAGCAAATTTAGGTTGACAAAATTACTATAACAGTATGGTACACCTAGGCATGCACTTAAATCATTTAATTTTATGCCCTGGCTGATGATATTCATGTTTCAGCTATAAACTCTAAAAAGCATTTGTTCCATATTACTATAGTCTTGTCCATGCATCAATATATCTATCCTTTATGCTACCACTTACACTTCATATTTTAGATTTGTTGTTAGATAAAACACTTACTAACATGAAGAAAACACTTGCTAACATGTATTCTTGACAGCAATGCATGGTAAAGAATACATTGATTAAGAAACTGAGAGAGGGAAAGAAATAAAGCAAAATTAATTTGTTAAATAAAAGCAAAGATTAAATTTGATAACCACTCCTTTATTCATTAGAAAGGTCTTTGGATTCATCAGAAGAGAAAGTAGCTAAAACAGTTGCACCGAGTGCATACCATTAAATTTGATATGTTTCATTTAATTTATTCCTACCAGTAAACATGCTAAAAAAATTTGAGGTTTCAATCCAAGAAAATAAAAAGTCGGTAACATGCTAAAAAATCAAAAAATAATCGGTAAACACTTCATTATATTTATTTTACCAATTTGAGATAGATATGGTTATGGGTTGGATTTGGTCGAAGCAGACATCAAACCCTTTCCAGCACGTCAAAATGAGATCATTCATTAATCAATAGTGTGACGCTCCACCTCTATGCTCACAATAACAAAGAGTATTAAAAGGAAATACTGTCTATTATTACGAAGAATAAGGCTGGATAGGAGCGGCCATCCGTAGTTAGGCCTTACACTAGTATTAATTATCTCGATAGGAGTGGTATATATGTTCTTTTCTTTTATCCTTTTGTTTATTTACTCCCATCGACATATTCAATTCCAGTATAAAACGAACTACGATGGTTCATAATAGTTTAGGACAACATATATATAATAATAACACAGATAAGCTAAACACAGAACATAGATAATATAAAATCTCATATATATAACTGAAGTTAGTTACAATACATGTGATACAACTACAACTGTCGACACTGGAAGTTACATACACAAGTACATTATTGTAAATAATATACATGAATATATATCATCCTATAAAATGACAATGACTGCTCCAAAAGATATAAAGAGACTTCATAGCTCAAGCAGCAACCCAAAGCAAGATATCAACAGCCTGTAATAACTCGGTCTGACCCGAGTATTAATTCAAAAGAAAATAATACGCGAGTCAGTCTAATTCAAACTCAGTTATTAATGCACGAAAGCAATAATAATTAAATAATCAAATAGACGACAGTCACAATAAATCTCGCATATCCAATCCTTCAATAAGGGAATCAGATAACCGTAGATATAACTCGTAGTAGCAATAAACAGCGAATCAGCAAAGCCAAATCATTAACAAAGATAAATAAAAGGATTATCAATGAAGATAATTTAGAAAACAACAGAATTGCCTAAACACCAATTAACAGCAAGTGGCCAAAGCAAAACTCAAGCCAGTGAAACAGCATAAACAACAAAATCTAATTATCGATACGATAATTAGAAAACACATAATCTAATTATCTAGTAGATAATTAAATAGCAACAAAATAATCAAATTAAACCAAATCAAAATACAATTTCAAAATATTGAATTGAACATACGAAACAATTCAAGCAATTGAAATATCAATGAAAACGTCAATTCTGATAGGACTGGAGTACACGCTCGCGTGTACTGCCTCGCCACTATAGCATCTGATATCATCACAACACCAAATAATAACAGCAAGTCGAAACTGCAAAGTGTGCAGAGGTACAAAACAGAAATGCAACAGTTAATCACAAACCAAACAGGGGCAAAACTGCGAACAAATACAAACTACCTCGATGCATACATATGTATACACACATGTATACATACAAGTAGTGACTCAATACAACAAAACCAGTTCAAGTTACAGAGGCAGTAGTGAAACTGCAAATACCAAAGTGAAGCACGAAAACTTCAATATGCAGAGAGTCAAGGAAAGTGATCGAAGAATCAAAAATCAGAGTTGTGACAACTAAGTGGATATGTATATACACAGCGTGCATATATATATATATATACACACATATATGTGCAGCAAGACTCGAGTGCTACCAGAGCTTCTAATGAACTAATACACAGTGCAAGCTCAAATAGAAACAGTGGTACAAAATACATGAAGGTCTGGCAAAATGAAACATATGCACCAGCAAACTAGGCTACTACATAACACAGCAGAATCAAAGTGAACAAACAGTGGAAAATGCATATACATCAATGAGGACACATGTACACAATGCTACAACAATGACTGATACAAGCAAAACTCAAACCAGCCGTGATATGCAAGCATGATCAGATCAGTGAAGACATGAACAATGCTCAAACTCAAGTCAGTGACACAGCCTCAATATTGAAATGGCTATAAACAAAATACATGAAACTGCACCAAAGGAATGGCAACATGCATGCTACAGGTCTGAAACAAATGAGACTCAGATGCAACAACCAAAACAAATGTAACAGTGGATCTGGACAGTGCAATTATCAGACTCGAGCTTGAGACAGTACTACTAAAGTACAAATGAAACTGACATTCAAGTGCAAGCCTCGAGTAAACATGAAATGGTGATACAGCAAGTTTATGAGGATATGCAAGTGCAGACTCCAGTGATACAAATTCGAACAAAGCTCAACAGGACAACATCAAGCAACATCAAGTTGAACAAGATAGAGAAGCAGTAGTTAACAAGCATAAAGAACAAAACAAGTCAAGTATGCTACAGCAATGAATTCAATCAGTGCCGAAATCAACATCGAACCAAGTCAGAAACCAATAGTAGAAAGTTCAACCACGAAGGTCAGAAATCGTCACATAAACAATATCGCAAGCCGCAGTCAAAAAGAAATCAATAACAAGGCAAAATCAAACAAGCTCACATCCTTACACAAATCAATTGACCGAGGTCAAAAATAAAGCAAATCAAAAAGGCTGTGATAGTCACGAAAGCAAACCATGATGAACAAGCCATTATCAAATTATGTGAAATTGATAAAGTCATTGAAATCATCAACAACGAAACAAAATTGAACGTCTGAAGTACTATATTAAGAATGAATTAGGATGTGAGTGAACATCACTCACCTTATTTCGAAGAGCCAAATCAAATTCGCAGCCAAAGTCATCGGAATTTCACGTAAGCCAAAACTAGAAACAATACCAGTGCAACGATGATATTGAGGAAATTATCAAGTCAGAGCAGAGTTCGACAGTGTCAAGTGCAGTGCGGCAGGTCAATCGAAATCAACACCGTGTAATCAAGGAATCGAGCGGAGTAAAAACCCTAGCCGCCATTTCTTTTTTCTTTCGTTTGATTAGTTTAGGGCTTGCGAAAAAGAATGAATGGGGGGAAAGGAACGGGCCTCTGCCTTTTGATACAACACAGCACCCATAAAAACGTGGGCTATGACTTCATTAAAAGCCCGCATAATCCCTTAATAAATTATTAAAAGAATCACAACCCGATTAAAAACTCCCAATAGTAATTAGCTAGCAATTTTAATCGTCTAATGACGATAATTAATCGGTGCAAAACCCCGGGTCTTTACAGACTCCCCTCCTTATAAAAATTGCGTCCCTGCAATTTTCATAATTAAAGTCGTCAATAACAATTATTTTTCTAACATAAACTTGTTAAGCTAGAAAAATAAAGGTCAAGAATACAAACGCCAAAGAAATCTTTTAATTTCATAAAAGAAATTCACAAATTCTCAACAAAATATAATTATCAAATAGATAATCAGAAAACAACAAAACTGAATAAATACAATTATCAGCAATATTTAATTATCAAAAACGATAATCAGAAAACTCAAATCAACAAATATCTAATTATCAAAAATGATAATCAGAAAACTCAAATCAAAAATATCTAATTATCAAAAACGATAATCAGAAAACAAAAATATCTAATTATCAAAAACGTTAATCAGAAAACACAAATATCTAATTATCAAAAACGATAATAAGAAAACTCGAATCAACAAATATCTAATTATCAAAAATGATAATAAAAAAACACAAATCAACAAATATCTAATTATCAAAAACGATAATCAGAAAACACAAATATCTAATTATCAAAAACGATAATAAGAAAACACAAATATCTAATTATCAAAAACGATAATCAGAAAACTCAAATCAACAAATATCTAATTATCAAAAACGATAATCAGAAAACACAAATATCTAATTATCAAAAACGATAATCAGAAAACACAAATATCTAATTATCAAAAACGATAATCAGAAAACAACAAATATCTAATTATCAACAAAGATAATTAGAACTCAAATCAGCAAATATCTAATTATCAACAAAGATAATTAGAACTCAAATCAGCAATTATCTAATTACCTGCAGATAATTAGAAACAACAAATATCTAGGAATCAATTAAGATAACTAGAAAGTCAACATAAAAGATGGATCGATCCCAGTAGATGGCGAGTTTTAGCTACGCCGCACGTGCATCTCAGATGGCCGAAGCCTACCAAGTACTATAAATTTTGGCGCCCATCAGATAACCCGAAGGTCCGTAGAGTGACCCGAAGGTCTAGTACTGGTATGTGACCCGAAGGTCCGCAGAGTGGCCCGAAAGCTCAACAAATGACCCGAAGGTCCAGTAGAGTGGCCCGAAAGCCCAACAAAATCATCAGAATCATCAAACAGCAGATGTTTCAATTAACGAGTCCGGAATTAACCGAAATAGTAAAAGTGTGGTTCCATACTCCGTACTTTTGCTGAATCGTTTAAATCACTTCATCGTTTTCTTAAAAGTGCAAAATTGTGTAGTTTAAATAAATAACATTTTACGTTCTCAAATGGACAAGTCCGGAATTAAGCGAATCAGTAAAAGTAAGGGTTCATAGTCCTCAATTTTGCTGAAGCATTTAAATCGCTTCCTCACTCTTTTGAAAGCGCAAATTGTAAAAATTTTGAAAACAATTTTTTTTAAAACGATTTGAAAACCCGTGATTAAAACAACAACATCTGTAGCAATTTCGATAAGTAAATTGCACTTCTCAAAACACCGTAAAAACGGATACCAAATCAGCATTCCGGGGTAACCGCTTGAAAATTCACTTTAAAATTGACGGTTACTGAAGTCAAAGCGACAGTAATTTTTATACGTTAAAATCTCATCAAAATAATTCGCATCAAAATATAATACTGGTGTAAAAATTCCGTTATAAAAATAACGGCAACAAAATACGTTTAAAACCAAACACCAGTTCCACGTAAAATTAATGCAGTAACGTACAACTCATATTTGCACGCACACTACAAGATGAACAAAGAAATCACTCGATTATATCTTCAATGAAGATAGTTTAAAACAGCAAAAATCTCAACAAAATCACATAACTGCAATCGCTTCAGATCTTCAAATCGGATTTGAAATTTTCAAAGAAAACAAAAATAAACACATCTATGTGACAACACAATGAAATTTATTTCATTTTCATATTTTGATTTTTAAATCAAAAGGGTTATTAACTGTACTCAGCGAAGGCAGTCTCACTATTTCCGCTGCGCACTCTGATAAACAGAACACAAATTAATCAATCATCAAAACACAATTTCACTTTTATTTTTAAATAAGGATATTTAAAAATTTCATCATAATTTCAAAACTTTAGTTTTGACTCAAGGCACAGTTAAAAACATCAACAAATAGTTGTAACATATGTTCCATCTAAGTTATGTTCTATATTATGTCCATAAACCCCTCGCTCTGATACCAGCTGTGACGCTCCACCTCTATGCTCACAATAACAAAGAGTGTTAAAAGGAAATACTGTCTATTATTACGAAGAATAAGGTTGGATAGGAGCGGCCATCCATAGTTAGGCCTTACACTAGTATTAATTATCTCGATAGGAGTGGTATATATATTCTTTTCTTTTATCCTTTTGTTTATTTACTTCCATCAACATATTCAATTCCAGTATAAAATGAACTACGATGGTTCATAATAGTTTAGGACAACATATATATAATAATAACATAGATAAGCTAAACACAGAACATAGATAATATAAAATCTCATATATATAACTGAAGTCAGTTACAATACATGTGATACAACTACAACTGTCGACACTGGAAGTTACATACACAAGTACATTATTGTAAATAATATACATGAATACATATCATCCTATAAAATGACAACGACTGCTCCAAAAGATATAAAGAGACTTCATAGCTCAAGCAGCAACCCAAAGCAAGATATCAACAGCCTGTACTAACTCGGTCTGACCCGAGTATTAATTCAAAAGAAAATAATACGCGGGTCAGTCTAATTCAAACTCAGTTATTAATGCACGAAAGCAATAATAATTAAATAATCAAATAGACGACAGTCACAATAAATCTCGCATATCCAATCCTTCAATAAGAGAATCAGATAACGATAGATATAACTCGTAATAGCAATAAACAGCGAATCAGTAAAGCCAAATCATCAACAAAGATAAATAAAAGGATTATGAATGAAGATAATTTAGAAAACAACAGAATTGCCTAAACAGCAATTAACAGCAAGTGGCCAAAGCAAAACTCAAGCCAGTGAAACAGCATAAACAACAAAATCTAATTATCGATACGATAATTAGAAAACACATAATCTAATTATCTAGTAGATAATTAGATAGCAACAAAATAATCAAATTAAACCAAATCAAAATACAATTTCAAAATATTGAATTGAACATACGAAACAATTCAAGCAATTGAAATATCAATTAAAATGTCAATTCTGATAGGGCTGCAGTACACGCTTGCATGTACTGCCTCTCCACTACAACATCTGATATCATCACAACACCAAATACTAACAACAAGTCGAAACTACAAAGTGTGCAGAGGTACAAAACAGAAATGCAACAGTGAATCACAAACCAAACAGGGGCAAAACTGCAAACAAATACAAACTGCCTCGATGCATACATACGTATACACACATTTATACATACAAGTAATGACTCAATACAACAAAACCAGTTCAAGTTACAGAGGCAGTAGTGAGACTGCAAATACCAAAGTGAAGCAAGAAAACTTCAATATGCAGAGAGTCAAGGAAAGTTGTAACAACCCGAGATTTTGTAAAAGCTAGTTATCGTCATTAGACGATTAAAAGTGCTGACAACTTGCTATTGGAATTTTAATCGAATTGAAATTCTTTTTAAATTTGTAAAATTGTTATGCGGGCTTTAAAATTTAGTTTGTCCCATGTTGTATTGTGTTGCCGAGATGGTTATCAATGCTTGTTCTTTTTCCCCCGACCCATTCATTTTTTCGTTCGTTCGAAACCAAAACCAAAGAAAATCCTAAATCGAAATGAGGAAAAAGAAATGGCGGCCTTCGTTCGTTCCGCTTTGAAGAATTAGGGCTCAAGATTTTTATTTCGTGTTCGCTCTCGACTCGAATCTAAGGTGAGTACCCACTCACATGTAATTCTCGTCTCGAGTTGAATTAGGGTTTAAATTCTGTGATTTTCGTTCGTTTTCAATTGTTTGAGTTGTCGATTTGTTTTGTTTTGGCCATTTGAAGTTAATTTGTTGTGCTCGATTGTTTTGAGATGTTCGTTTTCATGGATAATCACTATTCGTTTTTTTGGGTTTGACGATTTTGTGTTCGTTCGTGACCACCACGATTTCGATTCTTGTCAACTTTGGTCACCTGAATCGTTCGAACTTGTAACATTTTCAATGCTTGGCTTCTTTGAATTGAAACTGCAGTTCCATTTTCTCGGTAGCATACTGTGGCTACATGTAATTGTGTAGTCTGGTACATCTTGTAGCATTTGTATCTTTTGCTCTGTTGGTTGAATTTGTTTTGAACATGGTCATTTTAAACTTGACTTTGTTCGAATGCTTGCTGGTGTAGTGCTCTTCAATTTAGTTCATGTATATACATACATACATGGGTGTATATATGTGTGCCTATGCACTTGGTTCGAACTTGTTGCCACCTCACTTGAACATGTTTCACTGATGCATTATATTTGAGTGCTGTTGTTCTTTATTTAATGGTTGCAATGCACTTTGGTTTCATGATATATGCTTCGACTCCTTGATTGTTTAGGATTTTCTGGCGCTGTTGGTTTTCGTGGTCACCTCGGTTTCACTTGACTTCGGTCATTTGATTTCATTAGGACGATGTTGATTTTGTAGTTGTCTGCACTTACATGTTTTGTTCGATTTTCTGATATTTGGGAATTTTACTTGTATTGCAGTTTGAAATCTCTTTTGGGTTGTTCTAATTTGATACAGTCTGGAGCTTAATGTTTGTAATGCTTGTTTTACTCTATGCCTTTGTGCCTCTGTGCCTCTGTGCCTCTGTGCCACTGTGCCTTTGTGCCTTTGTGATAATTGAAATTTGATTTGTTGTACCTGTTTGCAACTATAGTTTCATTTGGGCATTCGATCTTCATGTGCACTGATCATCACTTTTGCACTTGGTCACTGTGTTTTACAGTTGCATTCCTGTATATGCTTCGAGTCATTATAGTAGTGACTTGAACTTTTAGCCTTTGTTTTCATGTACTTCATTGAGTTTGACATGAAATGGTTCACTACTGTTATATTCCTGAATATGCTGTTCTGGTTCATGTTTCATTCCTTCATCATGTATACACTATGTTGTAACTGGACTTGTACACTTGGTATTCTTGAGTCTACATTTTGATGTTCACCTGATATTTTGGTTTGAGTTGTTGAGCAGTGCCATTTGCTTCTGCACTGAGTTGTTTGGTCGATTGACTGTTCCATTCATGTTGCTTGATTTTTGTGTTGTTGCTTGAGCTTGTACTCGGCTGTTAACAATGACTTAGGTTTTGATCACAGTATTGATTTTCGAATTTGTAAATACTGTGTTCCTTACTTTGGCTTGATTTTGATTTTGAGCTTTTGTTCCAGTTTGAAATTGTTGTGTACTTAGATCGATGATGATTCGAGTAATTGGTGCACATTGTCTTGATTCTCTATAGCATATTCATGTATTCACTTGCATAAAATTGGTTGCTTGATGGTACATGTATATGCTACACTTGCTGATATTTGTGTAGTCTGGTCTGGTGGCATTTGCTCGAATGCATTTGGTTGCTTGATGGCACATGTATTTCGACTGGGTAGCTTGTCACTATGTTGCACTTGCTTGATCCAGTTTGGTAGTTGCATACTTGTTGTGCACTTTTCATATCCTTCCCTTGGTACTATTGCAGTATATATATGAGTTTGATTCCTATTTATGTTGTGTACTGAGCATTGCTTTGGGTTTAAATTACCTGACCACTTTGATTGTCTTTGTGGTCTGGTTCCTTCATGTAGTTGTACCCGACTCATTACTGTTTTGTTGCAATTATTGGTGACTACAGTCCGTTCTGTATGCAGTCTTACCCTTGTTGGTTTGTGTTGCACTGATGCAATTAGATTTGTTTTTCTAATACACTTGAGTTGAATCCAGCTTGTAGCTTGGAATTGACCTTGTGTTCGGTGGTGACTTTCATTGAACTTTCATGTATTTCATCACGCTAGTGGCGAGGCAGTACACGCGTGCGTGTACTACAGCCACACTGAATTGTCGTTTTAAATTGATAGTTCAATTATTTGAATTGTTTTATGTCCAATTCAATATTTGGGAATTTTATTTGATTCAGTTCGATTGATCATTTTGTTGTGTCTAATTATCTATTCGATAATTAGATTCTGAGTTTCTAGTTATTATTTAATAATTAGATTTTGTTGTTAATTGTCGTTTAGAAAATTCCGTGGTTTTCTAAATTATCTTTATTGATAATCTTTTTATTTATCTTGTTGATGATTTGGATTCGCTGATTTGTTGTTTAACACCGTTTTGTGTTATATCTGCCGTTATCCGATTCTCTCATCGAAGAGTTGGATATACAAGATTTCTGTGACTGTCGTCAATTTGATATTTGATTATTATTGCTTCTGTGCATTAATAACTGAGTTTGAATTAGACTGACCCGTGTATTATTTGCTTTTGAATTTAATACTCGGGTCAGACCCGAGTTATTTCAGGTTGTTGATATTCTGCTTTGGGTTGTTGTTTGAGCTATGAAGACTTTTCATATCTTTTGAAGTGGTCTTCGTCTTTTTGTAGTAGTCAGTGTATCTGTTTTAGGTTGATATGTATTCATGTATATTTGTCTATAATGTACTTGTATATATAACTTTCAGAGTCGACAGTTGTAGTTGTATCATATGTATTGTGTCAAATGTATTGTAACTGACATCAGTTATATATATATATATATATATATATATGAGACTTTTGTTATCCGTGTTCCGCATTTTATTATCTGTGTTATTATTATATATATTGTCCTAAACTATTATGAACCATCGTAGTTCGTTTTATACTGGAAATGGGTATGTCGATGGGAGTAAATAAATAAGAGATGTAAAATTAAAAATATATACCACTGCTATCGAGGTAACCAATACTAGTGTAAAGCCAACTACGGATGACCGCTCCTATCCAGCCTTATTCTTCGTAATAATAGACAGTATTTGTTTTAATACTCTTTGTTATTATGAGCATAGAGGTGGGGCGTCACAGTTGGTATCAGATGTTGGGGTTTATGGACATAATATAAAACATAACTTAGATGGAACATATGTTACAACTATTTGTCGATGTTTTATTTGTGCTTTGAGTCAAAACTAAAGTTTTCAAATTTTGATGAAATTTTTAAATATCTTTATTTAAAAATAATAGTGAAACTGTGTTTTGATGATTGAATAATTTGTGTACTGTTTATCAGAGTGCGCAGCAGAAATAGTGAGACTGTCTTCGCTGATTACAGCTGATAATCTTTTTGATTTAAAAATTAAAATGTGAAATTGAAATAAATTTCATTTGTTGTTTACATAACTGTATTTATTTTGTTGCTTCGAAAATTTCGAATCCGATTTGAGGATTCGAAGCGATTGCAGTTATGTGATTTTTGTTGAGATTTTTGCTGGTTTTCTTTTATGCCAATCATATATTGATTAGATTTTGCTGTTTTGAATTATCTTCATTGAAGATACATTCGAATGATTTCTTTGTTCATTTTGTGGTACGTGCAAATTTGAGTTGCACGTTACTGCATTAATTTAACGTTGAACCGGTGTTTGGTTTAAACGTATTTTGTTGCCGTTATCTTTATAACAGGATTTTTACATCGATACTAAATTTTTGGAGCACGGTGTTTTGTTGACAATTTTAATGAATGAAAATTCACTGGTGTTACAATTTGATGTAAATTATTTTGATGAGATTTTGACGTTTAATGTAACATTCCCCCTTTTGACCATCTCCAGTCGGTGATTAAACCAACTAGAAACGTTCAAAAAGACGAATTGTTATTTAGTTTATAAGGTTTAAACAGAATCAGCCACAGAAACACAGAATAATAACACTGAATTAAAACAAATGAGAATTTATTTCATTACTATAAATCTTTTTATATACATCAGAGTTTATACAATTTAATACTGATACAGCGGAATATTTAAAATACAATTTTCTTCTGAAAACTAAAAATGGTTCTTTACTCTCTCTCTCTAACTTCGCTGCTCGAAAATCTTCAAGCTGTAAAAATACTCGGTCTGACCCGAGTATTATATTCAAAAGAAAATAATACACAGGTCAGTCTAATTCAAACCAGTTTATTAGTGCATAGAGGTAATAATAATTTAAATAGACGACGGTCACAATAATTCCCGTCTATCCGACTCTTTCAATAAAGAAATCGGATAACGAAAATATAACACTTAACAGTGTTAAACAATAAATCAGCAGATTTAAATCATCAACAGAGATAAACAGTGTTATTGGCTGCCGTACACGCACGCGTGTACGGCCTCGCCAATACAGCATAGAAGATCAATGCATCACGACGCAAAGGAAAAATCAATTCGAAACTGTCGAGTTTGGGTGGCTGCAGTGCACGCACGCGTGCACTGCCTTGCCAACTCGTGTGCACCAACCAAAGAACTAGATAACACCAAGTTCGAACCAGCAGCAGGTCAAAACAATGGATCAAGCTATGGCAACAATAGACAGTGAGTCAAAGTAACATGCAAGTCGACTAGCAGGTGAAGTGTAACAAGAACCAGACTCAAGTACATGGTACAAATACAAAGACACAAGGTATGTGACATAATATGGACCATCAGTAACAGCAGGTCGAAAAGCACTCAGGGATGATCACAAAGTGTACAAATCAAAGAACACATGACCAGACATGCACAGGAGAAGCAATTTCAAGTAATCAAGTGAACCCAGTGCCTACATACCCAACTAGAAGTGGAACTACAAGACGTTTTACAAGCATATGAAATGCAGTACTACATGCAGTATCAAAGGCAACAAGATAGCTTCACAATGCCACAATGAAATAAACTAATATCAACAATATCTGGAATGAATGCAGAAGGTAATGCAAAGACCAGTGATGAACAAAGGGTCAAGAGTGTCAAGTGAATCCAGTGCTAATATGAACAGGTTCAAATGAAAAACTAACAGCATGCAAGCATAGGTGGATGTGCAGACTAGAATATGCACTGGAATGCGACAATGCAGTGTACACAACTCAAGAGCCAATGCCTACATGAAATGCACATGTACAAACTGCATGATAAACCTATTACGCCACTCGAAGTACAGTGCAACAATAGCAGTGATGCACATAAGCAGACACTACATGAAGAACAGAGACAAAATGAGCATGTACCAATATAGAGTGTGCCAAAAGAGCTTCAACTAAATACCAATGCAGACCCACATGTTCATGACTTGCAAACAATAGTATGTAGACATCAAGCCATACAGAACTGTCAAGTATACAAGAATGCCCAGACCCAATCAAACCAATGAATTTTACCATATAAATATATACATATGAATATGCATATGTATACACATATATAGGAAGTGCAACAGTGCAAATTCGAACAAGTCAGGGTTCAAAACCGTGCTTTGAATCAAAAATGAACAAGTCACAGAGATGGTCAAAACCAAACAGTCAAGCCGTGGACAAAGGAGTTATCAACATCGAAACAGTTTTTATCGGGTTTAAGATTGTGAAACATGCCCAAAAATTTAAAACTCAAACATGTCAGGCTACCAATTTTTTTCCAGATTTTCGAAACTTACATGTACATCCTGAAGCTAACAAAACTGAAATGCATCAAAACTTCAAAATGTACAAGTACCAGACTTCAAGTACAAAGGACTCGAAGCATAAAGCATGATTCAAGCATGAATACTGGAATGCACCAGAGAATATGCAACTCTGAAATTGAAACATAATCCAGTGCAATGCAAAATGGATACAGGGATACATGTATGCAGCAGAGTCAGGTCAAAGCTGTGGGTTATCAACCAAGTAATACAAATGCCAGAAGATCGAGTCAGTGTACAACCGGGTGACAGTATCAAGTTTGTACCAAACCAAAACATTAAGACGAGGAAATCAATAAATCAATGGCCGAAGTCATGAAACAACAGGGAAAAAATCAAATACACCCCAAGTGAAAATTTCACAGGCCAAACTTTCCAGAAAAATCAAAACCAAAGTCTAACATCAATTCATAGCCGAGGTGGTCGAGGCTAGAATCGAACAGCCAGTTTCAAGAATGACCGTAATCAATTAATAGTTTTATCAAAATCAAACTTAATTTATTTCGCAAAATCAAGCTTTCAAAACCAAGTTTAAAAACACTGCAATTTGAATCGAAGCCTGTTGATGTTCCAGAAAATCAAGCTAAAACTATGCAACTTAAAGTAATAAATTATACGAATTCGAAAGGGTCCAAGTAAACGAAATTGGAATAAGTTAAACATCAAACGACCTTATACGAATGAAATCACAGAGTCAAACAGGCAAAACACAGACGAATGCCAATTTATAAATTCGAATCTTAAAAGCACTAGTCGAAACTAGATGTGAGTGACTAAAATCACTCACCTTTGCAAATCGAACGAGAGCAAGGCGAAGGAAAACGAAGCTGAAGCTCTAATTCTAGACGAGCCCTAATTTTTTTCTGAAGCCCTAAATTCGCCAGAGCGAGCAAGTGTTGAAGGAGATCGAGGAGTTGAATCGCCGAAGCCCTAGTTTCCTCTCGCCGCCATTTTCGTTCTTTTCGTTATTTCGTTTCTAGGGTTTTGAATGAGAGAAAATGAGAGGCGGGTACGTGTTTTATCAGAGAAACATCGTGGAGGTATGGGCTAAAGCATGGGCCGGTGTATGATATTTTTTTCTTTTCTTTTTATTTTAAAACTGATTTGTTTTGTATTTATTTTCTTAAATGTGTTTTGTTTAAACCTTGTTGCTAAAATTTAAATTATGTGTATTTATTTTGTACAAATAAAAATTTAATAAGAG
This sequence comes from Allium fistulosum, assembly GCA_030737815.1. Classification (NCBI taxonomy): domain Eukaryota; kingdom Viridiplantae; phylum Streptophyta; class Magnoliopsida; order Asparagales; family Amaryllidaceae; genus Allium; species Allium fistulosum. The sequence goes on along the minus strand of CM060906.1, from coordinate 95,202,333 downwards.
AATTCAAATCGATTTACAATTTAAATAAAATTTAACAACCATTTTACATTGCCAATTGACGAAGATTTTATCGTTATAAAATTTCCAACAATAAACAACAAATTATCTGTCAACTTTAATCGTTTATCGATGATTATAATTCGGGCAAAAATCCAGGTTGTTACAGAAATTCAATTTGAATTCGATTAAATTTTATACGCGTTTATACGTCGTGTATTCACAAAACAAATCTGATAAATACGAAAATTGAAATCCAGTAATAATTCAATATTACGGACCCAATGAAACTGGTTTCGTCAAATTCCGAGACTGTGCCTCGGAAGGCTACTTTTAAATTCAATTCAAACGATACAATTTCAAAATTGAACAAATCGCTTTTAAAATCAATTCTGAAGCTTCTATTATCTTCAGTATTATCAATATGAATTTTCTAAGCCTTTAAATTATTTTTAACCGGCTTAAAATCGAAGATTCAAATTTTATTCAACTTTCAATAGATTAAATTCAAAATTTAAATCGCCAATTCATTCTGATAATTTGAAATTCAAGTCAAATCATCGTTCAAATATTTAAAATTAATTAAATATTTTCAATTTAAATTGTTCAAAATTCAGGGTCGTTACAAACTCCCCTCCTTAAAAACTTTTCGTCCACGAAAAGGAAAAGTCGTTACAATTTTACCAATACTTCTACTCTAGTCAATTTTACTAAGCTTAAAACTTATTACAAATAAATGAATATATGTAGAATTCATTCCATTTGTTTAATCTCACTAGTTTTGTTTATCTTCTCTTTTGTTCATTGATTTCTACAATCATTGATTTCTAAAATCAAAATGCAAAAGTCTTTTATCAACATTTTCGATTTACAAAACTCAGATTCAAACTTAAAATCTGTCACGTTAGAGATTTATATAATATATCTCTTCCAAAGCTGTGGACTTTCAAAACATTACAAAGATCCTCTTCCTTAGTTCATTAGGTAGGAATTTTTTGTAATTTTAATTTCAAATCATTGATTTGCTATTTACAGTTTGAAAATACTTGCTAACTCGAAATTTAACAAGTCCATCTTCGTTCTCACAGACATTAGGCATACGCTGGCCAGGCGCAGGTCTAAAAATCTCCAAGTACTAAATATACTTGCTTCAATTCCCAGTGAAAATACTTTTAAAAATTCTTTTAAAAATGGATATGGAAAGCACGTTCCCCCATGGATTACAGTTCCACCCGGCGGTTACGCTACTATCCCAGTAGAGTCGCTTGTGGCTGTAGATTTCTCATCTCTTAAATTTCGCCATGGTTGTCGCCATAGATTGCAGTACACACGGCGGTTACGCTACTATCCCAGTAGAATCGCTCGTGTCTGTAGGCATCACGCCCCTCAAATTTCGCCTGGCATTAGATTGCAGTTTACTCGGCGGTTACGCCACTATCCCAGTGGAATCGCTTGTAACTGTGGGCATCTCGCCCCTCAAATTACGCTAATCATCAATCAAATCTAATCTCATCGCGATGAACTATCGCGAAGGATTTCCGATTCAAATAGTCACTCTGACTAAAATTCTACGTAGCTACGAATTTCAAATGGATACTCTTCACGAGTTCCAATACCTTCTCCAATAATAAATGGAAGGTACTTTTCCATATCCTCAGTTTGGAAAACATAATATCATATACATGTAGTACTACATTTCACATTTCGTACATATCATATCCATGTAAGCTTACATAAGATTTCCATAACAATGTGTTTCCAAACTAACGGTTTCAAATTTACCGCATTCATATATATAAGTTCTAAAACTTACATATTCCATATTCATAACAAAATAGAGGATTTCAAAATTTTCCTCTAAGTCGATTTGGAAATTTAAGGTTATCTCAAACCTAATTCATATTCATAATTCCATTTTATTATCGACTTTCACATTCAATTTGGATTTCACGCTTACATCGTCAATTCTCAACACAGAATTGATGTCTATCGATATATAACCTCTGAGCTCGTACGTCTCAGAGAAGGGTGTTAAGCTAAGAGAATAAATTCTCCGCCACCAACAGATATATATTTAATAGAGATCAATTGCTATGTCATCAATTCACAATGTTAGACATGCAATCCAAATCATCATCTGAAATTCAAAGCTCAACTTATATTGTCTTTGATGTCGAAGTTAAACTCAATTTTAACTCAACGATTCAATCTTTTTGAAAAATTTCAAATTGAACTAATTGTTCAAATTTCACATTTAACTTTTCAACTTCGACTTCAAAAATGAATTTCAAATCATTTATTCCTTACGGAATATATTCACAACATTTCATATTTGGAAAAAAACATTTCCATACTTATTTAAAAATAAGTAATTCACAAATCCATTTATTTTCAACATTTGAAAATATTCGATATACTTAAATCAAAATTAAGTATATATTTCATCTTTAAGGAAATCATTCTTTTTCACATTTTTATTTGAGTCAAAAACGAATGTTACGTAAAACATCGTTACGACAACTCAAAATCACTAGTATAGGGATTCGAAATTTAGATAGATGTATAAATCCCAATACTATACAAAACATTTCCTTTCGGAAATCATTTACTATAACAACAGTGTTATAGTCCACCATTTCCTTATATTCGAAAACGTCTATTTCAACAATGAATGTTGAAATCTATGGTTTCGATATTCAATGCTTTGAAAACATCTTTAAAACAATTAACTTCGTTTTAAAATATCACATTCCTAAACATGTCCATTTCATTCAATAATATATTCACTGTCCAAAATTGTGAATATACTTCATTTAACAAACTATACAGAATTTTACTTATCAAAATAAGTCAGTTTTCGAATTTATAAACAATGTTATAAATTCCATTCCTATTCATAAAGACTTCAATTTATAAAAATTGCTTTATTAACCCATTCGTTTATAACTCAATTTTATATCAGAATTTTAATTTACAAGTGAATTACTTATAAATTCTTTTATTTCGCAACTTCGAATCATTTTATAACTTCAAAATCTTAATTCTGTAATTTCCATTCACTTATGAAATCCATTAAATATTTCACTTTTAACACTTATACAATTCCAATATTTTATCAACACTTTCAAATCTTCAATATAGCCCGTTTATAATAATTCAAAATTTCCAATTTAAACTATTATATAAATTTATCAGTTTTCCATTTCCAAAATAATCACTAGTTCTTTAATAATCATTCATCGAGTCGATTTCCAATTTTAATCACATTGGATTCATTCACATAAAATTTCACTAACATTCATTCATATTCAATTAGTTCACTTTCACTAATTCATATTCAAGTTAGTTTGCTTTCAATTCAAATCAAATTTGGTTCTATTTAGATTTACTTATCTTTCAATTTGAATTCAATTTACTCAACTTTTCAATTTCCATTAATTCAATTTCATTAATACTTAATGAATTTCCATACAATCAACTAGCAAAACCAATGCACATTCAACTTAACCAAATTTATTCACTTTGCTTACATTCAATTTGGTTCAACACACTTAATTTTAATTGGTTTATATTCCAATTCAGATTGAATTCTAATATTCACTATATTCACAACTTCTTAACTTAAGTTTCATTCAACTCTTAACACATTTCTAATCCACGTTTATTCACTTTTACAAAATAAAGTTGAATTTTCTTTATATAACTCAAATTCATATTCATTACATCACTTTATCCATTCATTTTTATATCAAATTAAATTTGATTCACTATTACTTAAGCCATGTTTCATTTTATCTTCACTTGCATTTATTTTCACCATACAGCTTAAGTTTGTCTCAAATTCATTTGAAATTCTATTTTATTTAACTTTACTTAGATTTTTCTTTCAAAAATCATTTTATTTAACTTGTACTAAAGTCAAATTCATATCACATTCAAAATTCAGATTTTGTTTCACTTAACAAAACTGTCCAACCATTTTAACAACTGGTTTTACTTAAATTTTCTCATTTTATAAGTTAAACAACTTATTAAATTTAAACTTTTCAATTCATATCATATAATCACTTATCTTTCAAGTTTGACTTTCCATCTCAATAATTTATCAAATCAAGTTCAATTTATTTAACTTCCTTTGGTTAAATTTATTTAACTTTCCTTTTAGTTAAATTTCAAATCCATATATTTATTAATACTAATTCAATTCAATTTAACTTTTCTTAAGTTAAAAATCTTTATTTTCAAAAACAATTTTATACTTCTTTGGATTTGAAAAATGTTTCCTTTTTAAAGTGTTTCTAGTAACTATTCATATTAAACATCATAAACTAAGCTTTGTGTAAACCAAAGCTCTGATACCACTCTGTAACATTCCCCCTTTTGACCATCTCCAGTCGGTGATTAAACCAACTAGAAACGTTCAAAAAGACGAATTGTTATTTAGTTTATAAGGTTTAAACAGAATCAGCCACAGAAACACAGAATAATAACACTGAATTAAAACAAATGAGAATTTATTTCATTACTATAAATCTTTTTATATACATCAGAGTTTATACAATTTAATACTGATACAGCGGAATATTTAAAATACAATTTTCTTCTGAAAACTAAAAATGGTTCTTTACTCTCTCTCTCTAACTTCGCTGCTCGAAAATCTTCAAGCTGTAAAAATACTCGGTCTGACCCGAGTATTATATTCAAAAGAAAATAATACACAGGTCAGTCTAATTCAAACCAGTTTATTAGTGCATAGAGGTAATAATAATTTAAATAGACGACAGTCACAATAATTCCCGTCTATCCGACTCTTTCAACAAAGAAATCGGATAACGAAAATATAACACTTAACAGTGTTAAACAATAAATCAACAGATTTAAATCATCAACAGAGATAAATAGTGTTATTGGCTGCCGTACACGCACGCGTGTACGGCCTCGCCAATACGGCATAGAAGATCAATGCATCACGACGCAAAGGAAAAATCAATTCGAAACTGTCGAGTTTGGGTGGCTGCAGTGCACGCACGCGTGCACTGCCTCACCAACTCGTGTGCACCAACCAAAGAACTAGATAACACCAAGTTCGAACCAGCAGCAGGTCAAAACAATGGATCAAGCTATGGCAACAATAGACAGTGAGTCAAAGTAACATGCAAGTCGACTAGCAGGTGAAGTGTAACAAGAACCAGACTCAAGTACATGGTACAAATACAAAGACACAAGGTATGTGACATAATATGGACCATCAGTAACAGCAGGTCGAAAAGCACTCAGGGATGATCACAAAGTGTACAAATCAAAGAACACATGACCAGACATGCACAGGAGAAGCAATTTCAAGTAATCAAGTGAACCCAGTGCCTACATACCCAACTAGAAGTGGAACTACAAGACGTTTTACAAGCATATGAAATGCAGTACTACATGCAGTATCAAAGGCAACAAGATAGCTTCACAATGCCACAATGAAATAAACTAATATCAACAATATCTGGAATGAATGCAGAAGGTAATGCAAAGACCAGTGATGAACAAAGGGTCAAGAGTGTCAAGTGAATCCAGTGCTAATATGAACAGGTTCAAATGAAAAACTAACAGCATGCAAGCATAGGTGGATGTGCAGACTAGAATATGCACTGGAATGCGACAATGCAGTGTACACAACTCAAGAGCCAATGCCTACATGAAATGCACATGTACAAACTGCATGATAAACCTATTACGCCACTCGAAGTACAGTGCAACAATAGCAGTGATGCACATAAGCAGACACTACATGAAGAACAGAGACAAAATGAGCATGTACCAATATAGAGTGTGCCAAAAGAGCTTCAACTAAATACCAATGCAGACCCACATGTTCATGACTTGCAAACAATAGTATGTAGACATCAAGCCATACAGAACTGTCAAGTATACAAGAATGCCCAGACCCAATCAAACCAATGAATTTTACCATATAAATATATACATATGAATATGCATATGTATACACATATATAGGAAGTGCAACAGTGCAAATTCGAACAAGTCAGGGTTCAAAACCGTGCTTTGAATCAAAAATGAACAAGTCACAGAGATGGTCAAAACCAAACAGTCAAGCCGTGGACAAAGGAGTTATCAACATCGAAACAGTTTTTATCGGGTTTAAGATTGTGAAACATGCCCAAAAATTTAAAACTCAAACATGTCAGGCTACCAATTTTTTTTCCAGATTTTCGAAACTTACATGTACATCCTGAAGCTAACAAAACTGAAATGCATCAAAACTTCAAAATGTACAAGTACCAGACTTCAAGTACAAAGGACTCGAAGCATAAAGCATGATTCAAGCATGAATACTGGAATGCACCAGAGAATATGCAACTCTGAAATCGAAATATAATCCAGTGCAATGCAAAATGGATACAGGGATACATGTATGCAGCAGAGTCAAGTCAAAGCTGTGGGTTATCAACCAAGTAATACAAATGCCAGAAGATCGAGTCAGTGTACAACCGGGTGACAGTATCAAGTTTGTACCAAACCAAAACATTAAGACGAGGAAATCAATAAATCAATGGCCGAAGTCATGAAACAACAGGGAAAAAATCAAATACACCCCAAGTGAAAATTTCACAGGCCAAACTTTCCAGAAAAATCAAAACCAAAGTCTAACATCAATTCATAGCCGAGGTGGTCGAGGCTAGAATCGAACAGCCAGTTTCAAGAATGACCGTAATCAATTAATAGTTTTATCAAAATCAAACTTAATTTATTTCGCAAAATCAAGCTTTCAAAACCAAGTTTAAAAACACTGCAATTTGAATCGAAGCCTGTTGATGTTCTAGAAAATCAAGCTAAAACTATGCAACTTAAAGTAATAAATTATACGAATTCGAAAGGGTCCAAGTAAACGAAATTGGAATAAGTTAAACATCAAACGACCTTATACGAATGAAATCACAGAGTCAAACAGGCAAAACACAGACGAATGCCAATTTATAAATTCAAATCTTAAAAGCACTAGTCGAAACTAGATGTGAGTGACTAAAATCACTCACCTTTGCAAATCGAACGAGAGCAAGGCGAAGGAAAACGAAGCTGAAGCTCTAATTCTAGACGAGCCCTAATTTTTTTCTGAAGCCCTAAATTCGCCAGAGCGAGCAAGTGTTGAAGGAGATCGAGGAGTTGAATCGCCGAAGCCCTAGTTTCCTCTCGCCGCCATTTTCGTTCTTTTCGTTATTTCGTTTCTAGGGTTTCGAATGAGAGAAAATGAGAGGCGGGTACGTGTTTTATCAGAGAAACATCGTGGAGGTATGGGCTAAAGCATGGGCCGGTGTATGATATTTTTTTCTTTTCTTTTTATTTTAAAACTGATTTGTTTTGTATTTATTTTCTTAAATGTGTTTTGTTTAAATCTTGTTGCTAAAATTTAAATTATGTGTATTTATTTTGTACAAATAAAAATTTAATAAGAGAATTCAAATCGATTTACAATTTAAATAAAATTTAACAACCATTTTACATTGCCAATTGACGAAGATTTTATCGTTATAAAATTTCCAACAATAAACAACAAATTATCTGTCAACTTTAATCGTTTATCGATGATTATAATTCGGGCAAAAATCCAGGTTGTTACAGAAATTCAATTTGAATTCGATTAAATTTTATACGCGTTTATACGCCGTGTATTCACAAAACAATTCTGATAAATACGAAAATTGAAATCCAGTAATAATTCAATATTACGGACCCAATGAAACTGGTTTCGTCAAATTCCGAGACTGTGCCTCGGAAGGCTACTTTTAAATTCAATTCAAACGATACAATTTCAAAATTGAACAAATCGCTTTTAAAATCAATTCTGAAGCTTCTATTATCTTCAGTATTATCAATATGAATTTTCTAAGCCTTTAAATTATTTTTAACCGGCTTAAAATCGAAGATTCAAATTTTATTCAACTTTCAATAGATTAAATTCAAAATTTAAATCGCCAATTCATTCTGATAATTTGAAATTCAAGTCAAATCATCGTTCAAATATTTAAAATTAATTAAATATTTTCAATTTAAATTGTTCAAAATTCAGGGTCGTTACATTTAAAAAAATTACTGTCGCTTTGGCTTCAGTAACCATCAAATTTTAAAAAGTGGATTTTCAAGCGGTTATTCCGCAATGCTGATTTTGAGATCCGATTTTACGGTGTTTTGGGAAGTGCGATTTCCTTTTCGAAATTGCTACTGATGTTGTTGCTTTAATCACGTGATTGGAAAATCGTTTTAAAATGAAAATTGTTTTATAAAATTTTTCGGTTTGCGCTTTCAAAAGAACGAGGAAGCGACTTAAACGATTCAGCAAAATCGAGGACTATGACCCCTTTCTTTTACTATTTCGCTTAACTCCAGACTTGTCCAGTTGAGAATGTGAATTGTTATTTTTATAAAATAAATAAAATTGTTTTCAGGAATTTTACAGTTTGCGCTTTCAAAAGAATGAGGAAGCGATTTAAACGTTTCAGCAAAATCGAGGACTATGACCTCTTTCTTGTACCGATTCGCTTAATTCCGGACTTGTCCGTTTGAGATTGTAAAATGTTATTTTTACAAAATACACAATTTTGCACTTTCAAGGAAACAATGAAGAGAATCAAACGATTTAGTAAAACACGTGGTATGGGACATGTGCGTTTGCTATTTCGGTTAATTCCGGACTCGTTAATTGAAACATCTGCTGTTTTGATGATTCTGATGATTTTGTGTGCTTTCGAGCCACTTTGTTGGACCTTCAGGTCATTTGTTGGACCTTCGGGTCATTTGTTGGACCTCCGGGTCAATACCAGTACTAGACCTTCGAGTCATTTGTTGGACCTTCGGGTCATTTGTTGGGCGCCAAAATTATGTTGAGTACTTGGTAGACTTCGGCCATTTGTTGATGCACGTGCGGCGAACTAAAAACTCGCCATCTGATGGGATCGATCCAACCTTTTTTTGTTGATTTTCTAGTCTTCTTAATTGATTTCTAGACATTTAGTGTTTCCAATTATCTGCAGGTAATTGGATATTTGTTTTTTTTGATTATCGTTTTTGATAATCGGATATTTGTTGTTTCTGATTATCGTTTTTGATAATCAGATATTTGTTGTTTCTGATTATCGTTTTTGATAATCGGATATTTGTTGTTTTTGATTATCGTTTTTGATAATCGGATATTTGTTGTTTCTGATTATCGTTTGAGATAATTAGATATTTGTTGTTTCTAATTATCGCTTGTGATAATTAGATATTTGAGATTTGATTATCGTTTTTGATAATTAAATATTTGTTGATTTGAGATTTCTGATTATCGTTTGTGATAATTAGACATTTGTTGTTTCTAATTATCGCTTGTGATAATTAGATATTTGAGATTTGATTATCGTTTTTGATAATTAAATATTTGTTGATTTGAGATTTCTTATTATCATTTGTGATAATTAGATATTTGTTGATTTGAGTTTTGATTATCGTTTTCATAATTAAATATTTGTTGATTTGAGATTTGATTATCATTTTTGATAATTAAATATTTGAGATTTGATTATCATTTTTGATAATTAAATATTTGTTGATCTGAGAATTGATTGTCGTTTTGTTAATTAGATAGTTGTGTTTTCTGATTATCGTTTTGATAATCAGATATGTGCTAGTTTTGCTGATTATGAAGTTCGTGTTTTCTAGTTATTTGTTGGATAACTGGATATCTGCGGTTTTGCGATTTGTGATTTGTGTTTTCTAATTATTTTCGTTGATAATTAGATTTTACTGTTTTCTAATTATTGTGTGGATAATTAGATATTGCTATTTTGTGATTCTGTATTCTAATTATCTAATTGATAATTGAATATTGCTGATGATTGCATTTATTCAGTTTTGTTGTTTTCTGATTATCTATCTGATAGTTAGATTTTGTTGAGAATTTGTGAATACCTCTTATGAAATTTAAAGTTTTCTTTGGCGTTTGTATTCCCGACTTCTACTTTTCTAGCTTAACCAGTTTATGTTAGAAAAATAATTGTTATTGACGACTTTGATTATGAAAATTGCGGGGACGCAATTTTTATAAGGAGGGGAGTCTGTAACAACCCGGGATTTTGTAAAAGCCAGTTATCGTCATTAGACGATTAAAAGTGCTGACAACTTGCTATTGGAATTTTAATCGAATTGAAATTCTTTTTAAATTTGTAAAATTGTTATGCGGGCTTTAAAATTTAGTTTGGCCCATGTTGTATTGTGTTGCCGAGATGGTTATTAATGCTTGTTCTTTTTCCCCCGACCCATTCATTTTTTCGTTCAAAACCAAAACCAAAGAAAACCCTAAATCAAAACGAGGAAAAAGAAATGGCGGCCTTCGTTTGTTCCGCTTTGAAGAATTAGGGCTCAAGATTTTTATTTCGTGTTCGCTCTCGACTCGAATCTAAGGTGAGTACCCACTCACATCTAATTCTCGTCTCGAGTTGAATTAGGGTTTAAATCCTGTGATTTTCGTTCGTTTTCAATTGTTTGAGTTGTCGATTTGTTTTGTTTTGGCCATTTGAAGTTAATTTTTTGTGCTCGATTGTTTTGAGATGTTCGTTTTCATGGATAATCACTGTTCGTTTTTTGGGTTTGACGATTTTGTGTTCGTTCGTGACCACCACGATTTCGATTCTTGTCGACTTTGGTCACTTGAATCGTTCGAACTTGTAACATTTTCAATGCTTGGCTTCTTCGAATTGGAACTGCAGTCCCATTTTCTCGGTAGCATACTGTGGCTACATGTAATTGTGTAGTCTAGTACATCTTGTAGCATTTGTATCTTTTGCTCTGTTGGTTGAATTTGTTTTGAACATGGTCATTTTAAACTTGACTTTGTTCGAATGCTTGCTGGTGTAGTGCTCTTCAATTTAGTTCATGTATATACATACATACATGGGTGTATATATGTGTGTGCCTATGCACTTGGTTCGAACTTGTTGCCACCTCACTTGAACATGTTTCATTAATGCATTATATTTGAGTGCGGTTGTTCTTTATTTAATGGTTGCAGTGCACTTTGGTTTCATGATATATGCTTCGACTCCTTGATTTTTTGGGATTTTCTGGCGCTGTTGGTTTTCGTGGTCACCTCGGTTTCACTTGACTTCGGTCATTTGATTTCATTAGGACGATGCTGATTTTGTAGTTGTCTGCACTTACATGTTTTGTTCGATTTTCTGATATTTGGGAATTTTACTTGTATTGCAGTTTGAAATCTCTTTTGGGTTGTTAGAATTTGATACAGTCTGGAGCTTAATGTTTGTAATGCTTGTTTTACTCTGTGCCTTTGTGCCTTTGTGCCTCTGTGCCTCTGTGCCTTTGTGCCTCTGTGCCTTTGTGCCTTTGTGCCTCTGTGCCTTTGTGCCTCTGTGCCACTGTGCCTTTGTGCCTTTGTGATAATTCAAAATTTGATTTGTTGTACCTGTTTGCAACTATAGTTTCATTGTGGCATTCGATCTTCATGTGCACTGATCGTCACTTTTGCACTTGGTCACTGTGTTTTACAGTTGCATTCCTGTATATGCTTCGAATCATTATAGCAGTGACTTGAACTTTTAGCCTTTGTTTTCATGTACTTCATTGAGTTTGACATGAAATGGTTCACTACTGTTATATTCCTGAATATGCTGTTCTGGTTCATGTTGCATTCCTTCATCATGTATACACTATGTTGTAACTGGACTTGTACACTTGGTACTCTTGAGTCTGCATTTTGATGTTCACCTGATATTTTGGTTTGAGTTGATGAGCAGTGCCATTTGCTTCTGCACTGAGTTGTTTGGTAGATTGACTGTTCCATTCATGTTGCTTGATTTTTGTGTTGTTGCTTGAGCTTGTACTCGGCTGTTAACATCGACTTGGGTTTTGATCACAGTATTGATTTTCGAATTTGTAAATACTGTGTTACTTTCTTTGGCTTGATTTTGATTTTGAGCTTTTGTTCCAGTTTGAATTTATTGTGTACTTAGCTCGATGATGGTTCGAGTAATTGGTGCACATTGTCTTGATTCTCTGTAGCATATTCATGTATTCACTTGCATGAAATTGGTTGCTTGATGGTACATGTATATGCTGCACTTGCTGATATTTGTGTAGTCTGGTCTGGTGGCATTTGCTCGAATGCATTTGGTTGCTTGATGGCACATGTATTTCGACTGGGTAGCTTTTCACTGTGTTGCACTTGCTTGATCCAGTTTGGTAGTTGCATACTTGTTGTGCACTTTTCATATCCTTCCCTTGGTACTATTGCAGTATATATATGAGTTTGATTCCTATTTATGTTGTGTACTGAGCATTGCTTTGGGTTTAAATTGCCTGACCACTTTGATTGTCTTTGTGGTATGGTTCCTTCATGTAGTTGTACCTGACTCATTACTGTTTTGTTGCAATTATTGGTGACTGCAATCCGTTATGTATGCAGTCTTACCCTTGTTGGTTTGTGTTGCACTGATGCAATTGGATTTGTTTTTCTAATACACTTGAGTTGAATCCAGCTTGTAGCTTGGAATTGACCTTGTGTTCGGTGGTGACTTTCATTGAACTTTCGTGTATTTCATCACGGTAGTGGCGAGGCAGTACACGCGTACGTGTACTGCAGCCACACTGAATTGTCGTTTTAAATTGATAGTTCAATTGTTTGAATTGTTTTATATCCAATTCAATATTTGGGAATTTTATTTGATTCAGTTCGATTGATCATTTTGTTGTGTCTAATTATCTATTCGATAATTAGATTCTGAGTTTCTAATTATTATTTAATAATTAGATTTTGTTGTTAATTGTCGTTTAGACAATTCCGTGGTTTTCTAAATTATCTTTATTGATAATCTTTTTATTTATCTTGTTGACGATTTGGATTCGCTGATTTTTTGTTTAACACTGTTTAGTGTTATATTTGCCGTTATCCGATTCTCTCATAGAGGAGTTGGATATATGAGATTTCTATGACTGTCGTCTATTTGATATTTGATTATTATTGCTTCAGTGCATTAATAACTGAGTTTGAATTAGACTGACCCGTGTATTATTTTCTTTTGAATTTAATACTCGGGTCAGACCCGAGTTATTTCAGGTTGTTGATATTCTTCTTTGGGTTGCTGTTTGAGCTATGAAGACTTTTCATATCTTTTGAAGTGGTCTTCGTCTTTTTGTAGTAGTCAGTGTATCTGTTTTAGGTTGATATGTATTCATGTATATTAGTCGATAATGTACTTGTATATATAACTTCCAGAGTCGACAGTTGTAGTTGTATCATATGTATTGTGTCAAATGTATTGTAACTGACATCAGTTATATATATATATATATATGAGACTTTTGTTATCTGTGTTCCGCATTTTATTATCTGTGTTATTATTATATATATTGTCCTAAACTATTATGAACCATCGTAGTTCGTTTTATACTGGAATTGGGTATGTCGATGGGAGTAAATAAATAAGAGATGTAAAATTAAAAATATATACCACTCCTATCGAGGTAACCAATACTAGTGTAAGGCCAACTATGGATGGCCGCTCCTATCCAGCCTTATTATTCGTAATAATAGACAGTATTTCTTTTAATACTCTTTGTTATTATGAGCATAGAGGTGGGGCATCACAAAAGTGATCGAAGAATCAAAAGTCAGAGCTTAGACAACCAAGTGGATATGTATATACACAACGTGCATATATATATATATATATATATATATATATGTGTGTGTGTGTGTGTGCAACAAGATTCGAGTGCTACCAGAGCTTCTAATGAACTAATACACAGTGCAAGCTCAAATAGAAACAGTGGTACAAAATACATGAAGGTCTGGCAAAATGAAACATATGCACCAACAAACTAGGCTACTACATAACACAACAGAATCTAAGTGAACAAACAGTGGAAAATGCATATACATCAATGAGGACACATGTACACAATGCTACAACAATGACTGATACAAGCAAAACTCAAACCAGCCGTGATATGCAAGCATGATCAGATCAGTGAAGACATGAACAATGCTAAAACTCAAGTCAGTGACACAGCCTTAACAATGAAATGGCAATAAACAAAATACATGAAACTGCACCAAAGGAATGGCAACATGCATGCTACAGGTCTGAAACAAATGAGACTCAGATGCAACAACCAAAACAAATGTAACAGTGGATCTGGACAGTGCAATTATCAGACTCGAGCTTGAGACAGTACTACTAAAGTACAAATGAAACTGACATTCAAGTGCAAGCCTCGAGTAAACATGAAATGGTGATACAGCAAGTTTATATGGATATGCAAGTGCAGACTCAAGTGATACAAATTCGAACAAAGCTCAATAAGACAACATCAAGCAACATTAAGTTGAACAAGACAGAGAAGCAGTAGTTAACAAGCACAAAGAACAAAACAAGTCAAGTATGCTACAGCAATGAATTCAATCAGTGTCGAAGTCAACATCGAACCAAGTTAGAAACCAACAATAGCAAGTTCAACCACGAAGGTCAGAAATCATCACATAAACAATATCGCAAGCTGAAGTCAAAAAGAAATAAATAACAAGGCATAATCGAACAAGCTCACAGCCTTACACAAATCAATTGACCGAGGTAAAAAATAAACCAAATAAAAAAGGCTATGATAGTCATGAAAGCAAACCATGATGAACAAGCCATTATCAAATTATGTGAAATTGATAAAGTCAGTGAAATCATCAACAACGAAAGAAAATCGAACGGTTGAAGTACTATATTAAGAATGAATTAGGATGTGAGTGAACATCACTTACCTTATTTCGAAGAGCCAAATCCAATTCACAGCCGAAGTCATCGGAATTTCATGTAAGAAAAAACCAGAAACAATACCAGTGCAACGATGATATTGAGGAAATTATCAAGTCAGAGCAGAGTTCGACAGTGTCAAGTGCAGAGCGGCAGGTCAATCGAAATCAACGCTGTGTAATCAAGGAATCGAGCAGAGTAAAAACCCTAGCCGCCATTTCTTTTTTCTTTCGTTTGATTAGTTTAGGGCTTGCGAAAAAGAATGAATGGGGGGAAAGGAACGGGTCTCTGCCTTTTGATACAACACAGCACCCATAAAAACGTGGGCCAAGACTTCATTAAAAGCCCGCATAATCCCTTAACAAATTATTAAAAGAATCACAACCCGATTAAAAACTCCCAATAGTAATTAGCTAGCAATTTTAATCGTCTAATGACGATAATTAACTGGTGCAAAACCCCAGGTCGTTATAAATAGCATACCTTATATATATAGTCTAAAAGAAATGGTGTTGTAGCTACTCTTTATTGTCTGGATTGCGCTTCTAATTTTCCTTTGAATAATTATCCTGCGTCAATCACTAGTTTTAAACAAATCCATCTTAGAAATAATAGCTATTCTTCAAGAGTTTTTTCTAATATTGGAATGACATATTGTTTGAGAAATAAACTTTCCCTGCCTTTTCCCTCTTCAAAATAAAGTTAAAAGTGCAACACTTTCCCATTGACCAATAATTTTGTAACTATTATGACGCATTGGATTTCTCTGTATTTAATCCGATGTAGTGATTTATGCTAACTTTATGTAGTCTTGCGGTTTTAAGTTATGGAAAAGAAACTCTTCTGTTAATGAAACAATAATATATCATAATCCCTTCCGTATTGGATCCGATGTAGACTTTGAATTCTATCAAAATAGTAATAATATTTGGGATTATCTCATATACATTTCAGCCTATGTGTTTACTGCTATCTCCAAGTATTTTAGTTGCTTATAAACATGGATATAAGAATATTTCTTTTTTATCGCAACAATTCATTTTACTAGCAAACAAAATGCATTTGCTAATTGGATTATAACTGTTGTGAGTAATTATTGTCGGGTTAAGAACATTACTAATATAACAGGTCGCTAATGCTGTAATTAGGTGTTTGCATATCTAGTGACCTGTGATTTATTGTATTTGTATTTTTATTTGTTGTTGCATTTTTCCTAGCTTATCTAAACAAAATGTTTACTATTGACCTGTAATTTATTGCATATTGTTTCTGATTCTATTGCATATGCTGGAATATAACATATAAATTGTAATTAGGATATTTGTTGATAATATTTGTACGATGCAATGAGGTGGAATATCACTAATATAACAAATTTATTGCATATATAGGAATTTTTTATTAGCCATTATTGCACTTTCAATTCCTTATTTATTATTTAAGTATTTTATAGGCTTTCTAAACTAAGATTTCTTACTTTTTTGTAGTTCTAGTTGCAAAATTACAAAAACATCCTAAAAGAATAGTGTAAAAAAATTCTATTGAAAGTCTGTTCAATAATCAAAATGTATTTTTTCCATAATAATTTACTAAATTTAACCATGTGTTCCTTAGATGATTAATGTAATTTATCAAGTTTGGCCAGGTTACCATAAGCCCAGAGGTGACGAGTGCAACATGATGTAGGAAAATCATAGGAGAACAACATTTGAAATAAACAGTAGATTGCATTTGGCGGTTGGAACTTAGTGTTGAGCTACTGAGTTACAAACTCAGTGGCTGAATTTAGTAGACACGTGACTTTAAAAATTTTTTAGCAAAAGCTATTTTTCCAATTAATATTAACTTTTTCACTAAGAATCGTAACCATGTAAAAAGTTAACATAATTAAAGCCCCATAATAATAATGGATTATTTGTAAATTATATAAATATAATTTGAAATCGTACACGACATTTCATTAACGTGTGAACCAACTGCTCTAGTTCTGAATCTTTGTTGACATTGAGCTATTTGCTTATCTTTGATTTGTGATAAAACTTCATTGGTCATGGTTACACCCCTTCTCATCCCTCGTAGTCGACCCGGTCTATCTTGTCCCAACATTGAGAATGAGTGCAGTTAAAAGTAAGTTTTGGTGTAGTGCTACCAGTAAAGTCAAAGTTCAAAAATTAACAAAGAAAATCAAAAGTACAATAAATACAATCCAGAACATAGCTGATGCAAGCAACGGTAACTTGAAATGTAGTATGTAACAAATAAAAAGTGAAGAAACCAACCAACTACCTGGTACAAAAGTGGTTAAACCAAACAAACACAACTAAATTTCACGCTTTTCTCATGTTCTAAATAGTTACTACTTCTTAATGTCGATACATATTAAACATATTGACATGCTTAATGTCGATACACATTCTACATAATCTTATGTCAGATATATAATGCAATCACAGTTAAGGATTGTTTATATTACTTATTATTCATAATTCAAACTCAAATTAGAATAAATACATGCTGACCTTACATATCTAACAGTCATGTTATATGGTTGAACTTAATTAATTTTTATGAATTTATTTAATTATTATAAGACTTAGTTAACCTAGTTGATTTTTATGACTTAGTTAACTTTTATAAATTTATTAGTTATTATAAAAATAAATTAACTTGGTTAATTTTTATAAACTTATTTAATTATTTTAAAGTTTAGTTAACTTGGTTCATTTTATAGATAGGTTAATTTTTATAAACTTATTTAGTTATTATAAAATTTAGTTAACTTGGTTAATTTTATAGATATGTTAATTTTTATAAGATTTAGTTAATTTTTACAAAAAATATTTAATTTTTATAAACTTGATTAATTTTTATAAAATTTAGTTAAATTAGTTAAATTTTTATAAAACATAGTTAAACTATATAACAAATAATTAATGTTTAGTAATATGGTTTTTTTTACAAAATTTAGTTAATTTTTAAAAATTGGGTTAATTTCTATAAAATTTAGTTTACTTAGTAAATTTTTATAATATTTAGTTAAATTTTGTAAAACTTGGTTAATTTAGTTAAAATTTTATAAAACTTAATTAATTTTTATAAAACTAAGTTAACTTAGTTAATTTTTTAATACTAATTTAATTTTTATAGATCTTATTTAATTTTTTATAAATGTTAGTTAATTTTTACAAGACTTATTTGATTTTTATTAACTTTATAAAATCTAGTTAATTTTTATATAACTTAGTTAATTCTTATAAACGTGATTAATTTTTATAAAACTTCATTAACTTGGTAAAATTTTTATAATTTAAATTATTTTTATAAACTTAATTTTTATAAAACTTAGTTAATTTTTATAAACATAGTTAAATTATATAAACTTAGTTAACATAGTTATTTTTTATTAAAATTAGTTAACTTGGCTAATTTTTTATAAAAAATAGTTTACTTTTAAAAACATCGTTATTTTTATAATTTTAATTACTATTTATTAAACTTATTTAACATATTTAATTTTTATACATTTAATTAATTTTTTATAAAACATAATTAAGCCTTCCAATTAATGTAAGTAATTTCTTTTATAGCATGTGGTGTTAAAAGAAGGTTAGTAAGCACTGTGCATTATGCAAATTCTAAAGGAAGTAGGAAAAGTATATATCAATGTAAGTAGTTAAAGAATGATGATCATTAAATGAGAATGAAATTGCAAGCAAGTTAAAAATACATACATGATTGATAAATTAATCATTTTTATTTACATCGATTGATAAGGTAAGGGGAAGTTTCCTTCATGTACTTTTACAATAAAATTATATTTTCTTCTTTTATTCTTTTTTAAAGCGAAAATAACAATCAATAGAGTTATTCAATTTTGATCAAATATTGTTCACCACTACATGCATATATACAAGCCCATGAGAACTAAAACATTAAATCATAAGGGCATACATGATAACGAAGATAAATCAATGCCAACATGTATATTTAACAAAAAATTACCAGATGATTTTTGACCAAACCAAATCATATAAGGAAAATCATGTTAAAATAAAATTTAACATCATAGATTAAAAACTACGTGATATATAAAATGCATAAACAATCATTTAATATTACCTCACCTCATGTTGTGTATGGTTTGAGACTAAGCTTGCATCCATATTCCACCTACAGAGCCTGCCAAGTACATATCAATGTTGAGATGCAAATAAAAACAAAAAAAGTCATTATTAGTTTCTGAAATTAATAATGTCTTATGTACTTACACTGTGATGCTATTGATTACACTATGATGCCAATCATCATTTTGCTGCGACTATGCTGCTACATTCCTCAATATGCATTTCAGTTATTACAACGATTGCAGTTTTCCAGTCTCACTCTTTATTCTTAGACTCTACCGCAATACATCATTTTGTTCCTGTATAGCTTCAGCCCCTCTACTATATATTTCTGCCAAACTGCCTCAACTCAATTTATGTCACTTAGCTATAGCTACACAGCACCTCATCGCCTGCATTCTTATATTTCGTGATGCACTACATCTCCATACTTTGTGATAAAGTTTAGAGACTGTTCCTGCATTTCAACGCTTATCGATGCTTCAATTCATCCCTGCATTTTACATACCATCAGTATTCCACCTTCCATCAAGCTTTAGGTCATCATAACCGCAAGAAACCAACAGTGGCCCAATAATCCTATCCAAAACATTCCCATTTCTTCTGCCTAAACTCGCCTTCAGCCCAGTACCACAAACCCCCGCTCTTTGAGCCAAGCCATCACTCATCTCTACCCCACTAGTCTAAAAAACTCTACCAACCTTATCATAACAAACACCAACTACTTTTCCATGATCAAAGGAGTTATCAAAGCCCAAAACAAGATGTTACCTAAATGAAGTTTTATTTTGTCCCTTTAGCATAGTTGCTGAGTTAAGCACTGAACCCATAGCATCACCTTGGCGAGCATCTTCGACATTTAGATTTGCCAACAACATAAACTTGTTTGAGGTGTCAAAGCATCCAAGAGATTCCAGATCGCTTGCTTCCGTAAGAATATCGTTGCTAGGGCTCACCATTGACACCCCATGTTAAACGGTGGTTGAACTAGCTGAGTGACCGCAGGGTCCAGTGTAAGTGTTGATGGGTAGTTATTCCCACCTGGATAGTTAGTAAAATTTGGTGGGAAACGTTGTTGTGTCTGTGAAGGTACATTACTCTATTGTTGTTACACTTGTCCAAGCTATGAAGCATAAATTTAAAATAAAGATTTACATAACAACTTTCAATAATCACGCTCAATCAGGAATGCTTATATAAGTAGATGTATGAACACATAAAAATCAAAAAATAATGTTAAGTAATTTGTTATTAGCTTTTACCTTTCTCCTCTCGGGTTCCACAAATGAGAAAAGTTCCTAATACATAACATTAAGCAAAAAACATGTTAGTCACACAATTAACTTTTACAACATTTTGTTTAACTGCAAAAGGAGAAGAATGATAGTATTGTTCTAAGTGATAGTGAGGATGGAGATTCCTTAGGCACAATGAATTTGCTACTTATATTGACACTCCTAGGTTCAAGAGCTTAATGTTTCATGTAATGAATATGTTGTATTTTTCATTTTTGTGAGATAAATGGTTAGATAAATTATACAATTCATCTTATATTTTGAGTTATAGAGGATTGAAGTTTTGTGTAGAGATGTGTGTCTATATAAATATAAGTGGACACATATTTATTAATCCTATACTTATGCGTGCCTACATGCAAGCTTATAAATATTAAATGTACGTAGGGCCTATATGGCTATGTCCATTTCATATGTACATAATAATCAAAATAAATTTTGATGGAAATGATACAAAGGATTGATATCATTACTCTTAATTCATATGAGCAACTAGTACTAGCATAACAGATTAAATTATTTTAAGTAGGCCATGGAAAGGTAGCTTTTCAAGTTCTTGCTTTAAAAATGACTGGGGTAGGGAAGAGATTGTACTCACTTATTATGTTCATAAGGCATGAAGTGGATAATGTTTAACAACACATATTTACGGTAAAATGATGATCCACAAGTTTTACAGTAACTTAAGCAAGGTAAGCTAGGATGGGAGGAGTATACTCATCGGTGATGGACACAGAAAGAATTAAGGTAATGGAATGAATACATGTTAGAGGAATCAAAATTTGTGTAATGAAGGAGAGAAGAATATACTCACTGTGATTGCTGTTGCTATTTCATGAAAATGGAAAATGATAGTATAGTAAAAGTGTGTGTTTGCTTGCGTTAGAAAATGGGATTTGCATATGAAATGCAATGCTTATATAGGAAGGAAGAGATTCATCTCAAGGAAAAGGTAAGTATACAAGTTAACTTATAATTATGAAAGAGATAAGAACGCGAAGATGAGGTTGAATGAAAATAAAGTTTATTTATTTTATTTTTCAGTAAATAATTTTAAACCCTTTAAATAATTTTCACAACCTTAATCGGGTTATTATCTTACCGCAATTTGAACTCCGATTAAAATTCCGTTCGAAACGTTTTAATTTAGATTTTATTCATATTTATAACAATAGTTTTTCTTTTTAAAAAATATTACTTTTGAATTTCAACAATTGTTTTATTTTCCAAAACAATTCCAAATAAAATTTCCAAAATAAAATTCCCAAAATAAAATTCTATAGCTTACAAAAAATTAGTTTATTGGGAAAGTTATGTTGCATCACATATTCCGCATAGCTATAATCACTGTACAGGGTCATGCTATCTTGGGCTAGTAGTTAAGATTCTCCTCTGTATATTGAGAAATACGAAGATAATTTGTATTAGGTTTACAAAAATTGGATCCAGCCAAGAACTTGAGTTGTGAACATACCTCCACTCCTAGGGAAGTTTGTCTTTATCAGTATGTGCTCACATGTTTATGTTAAGTGTATTTAAAATATTTTTGGTTATGTGCACACTAGACCTTTGCTAAAATGTAGTTTGAATCTTGGACAACAAAGTATCTTATAAGTAGATAAATGTGATGACCCATAATTCTGTACACTTTGAGCCGACAATAAATCACACATGTTTGACCCAAATTGCACGAAAGCATGGATTATAAAGGGTAAAAAGAAAAATAAGACAGAATAGAATCTCACACGAATGGAATAATATATAATACTGAACAATATCTTTACAGTGGAAAACTTTTAAAATACATATATTAGAGTCTAACCTAAATTCAGCTTGGATAGTTATAAACATCTGTCATTGCTGAAAAAAATAAAACGAAAACAAGTAGCAGCGGATAATAGAATACATCCATATGTAGATGAATATCTCCATCTCTCCTCTGGAAACTCCAACCGTCGTCAACTAAACCTAAAACTACTCGGATCTAATCCGAGTATTGAAAATACCCGGATCAGGCTTGATAAACCAATGTAAGAAAACTCAATAATAAATGACAGTGTCATATATCAGCCTTTGAATAAAAATCCTTTGAAAAGAAAGAGTATCTCATAAGACCACTCCCATAAATAAACATAGATGGCACTACGCCACAGATGGCCTATTGCAACGAAAATACAAGATGTTGCTAGCTACAATGTAACGATAGCTATGCTGATTTTTGTCTATTACAACATTAGCTTCAGGATGTTAGCATAGATATCAACACTATGTTGCTGTAGCTATAGACTTATAAAAATATTATAAAAAATAAGTGCGGACTGAAAAAAAGCGGGCTGAAATAATTTTTAACGCGGGAAGCAAAAACAAAGCGGCAAAAGTTAACAAAATATTGAAGGGTTTCACTCAAACACTTAACAAAATGCCGGCCCCGTTCTCTTTTATTTCCTGATTTGCTTTTGTTCTGTAAAAAAATGCCGGCCTCGTCTCCTCATCGATCTGAAATTAGGGTTTCGTAATAGAGTCGTCGCTTGTCGTATTGATTGTCGATGCTTCAATTTCTTTCTTTGATCAATTGGATTATTCGCGGCTTCTTCAATTTAGTCGAGTACGATTGTTATAACGGGTACGTGATTTTACTTTTCAATTTGCCTATGCTCGACTTGATTCGAGTAGAATGGTTATTCTTTGTTGCTTGAACTCGAATGATTTCTTTGCCAATGATGTTGAACCTTTATATAGGGTTCAAATCCCTTTATTTTCGTTCGTCTGAATTTATTTGAATTCGTCAATTGATTTATCTCGGCCATTAATTTTCGTATGGATGTTGATGATGATTACTGACTTGTTCAATTCGTATATATTTTGATTTCTTGCTTCTCACAGCTTGTTTGATTTCGTGGCCACCACGGATTGATTTTCGGTTGACTTCATATTCTCTGATTTTCTGAATATCACGTCTTTGGGTTTCTACATTTGAACTTGACATTGTTTATTCATGTTAACATAACTTGACTTGTTCGATTCCTTGCCTTTGACTCTGGTTGTCACAGCTCTGACTTGATACACTCACTTGTATTTTGTTGTTTCATGACTTGATAAATTCATGTTATATGTCACAGTTGCATTTACTTGTGTACATGGTAGTCTTGGCCGAGTATGGTGCTTGAATTTTGTCTTGGTTCCTGTAAGACTGTAGTTGTCTTTGACTTGATGCTTGATCACTTGTAGTTGTCGTAGTGTTGCAGTCTTGTTTATGTTTGCTGATGATGCTCTGACTGTTGAGGCAGTGTCATTGATATTCGAGTTGCTGTGCATTGTATACATGTGTGTGCATATATGTGCTCCATTGTATATTTGTAATCTCTGAACACTTCAGTCGGGTCTGGTTGCTTCATATGCATTGATCTTGAGTTGTTTTCATGTTGCATTTGTTTATATGTATGCTTGATTTGTAACCTTGTCTCATTTGCATATGATGCTTAGTACTTTGATCCCTGTTTCATTCTTTAACCACCAAGTGTTGTGTCTGGTTTGAACTCACTTTTGTGACCTACTTCTCTGGTCTGTTCCATTTCACTGGTTTGGTGATGCTGGTTTCTTGTCTCTCTCGTGCATGCCTGAACTACTTTGTTCATGTATTGCTTGGACTTTGCTGATTTGAGGTTGCCTATGACCTTTGTACTACTGTACCACTTTACTTGTATCCTGTGCACTATTGTACTTATTGCTTTTGTTGTTCCTTCTATTCTTTGATCTCATATTCATATATACTGACCTGAACTGATCATTGAAATGCATTGCCTTGCCATTGTTGGTTTGTGTATTTGCTTGAGTATTGATTTGAGATGTTTTGTTGGTTCTTTATCATTTCAGGTTGATTTTTGAAATTGTACTTGAGTTAAATCCAGTTTCAAAACTCGGGTTTGACCTTGTGCTCGTGTCGTGATGTTATCTGTATTTCACTTGAGTTGAACCCGACTTTTAATTTGGGTTTGACCTTGTGCTCACCTGTCCCTGTAGATTTATCAAGTGTATATCGGTGTGCACGGCCTTGTGGCATGTACAGTGATACACTGTGCATGTCACAAGCTGTTCGTGTATGATGAATTCAGAATTAAATGATGACGAACAACCCAAATAACTGAGGCAAATAATATTTTCAAAATTCATTTTATTTTATACTACAAAAATATTTTATTTTCAATTTTACTGCGTCAGTATATATTTTTGCAGATAGCTCAAATGCTGGATTCAATCTGGAATAAATTTGAAGATAAATACGAGTGAGAGTGATTTGTAGTAAGGTGCAAGTGTAAATGGAAAATTGTGATGTAATCAAAATTGTATTGTAATTGAAATTGTATATATATAATGAGAGCTTGAATTTGTACTATTCAAAATTGTAATAAATATTTGTTTGAATAAAATATATGTTTGAATTTAAATTCCATGTTATTTATTTTATTCAGCAAATATTTATTTAATCTGTGAAAATAAAATAGTACATGTTGGGGCCCAGATTATGGGGCCCACTTTTTAGTAAATTTGGTACCTGTGGCAACAACAGAACCGATGTTGCCCTAGGGCCGCAAAGATGTTGCCTTTGACTCTAGGGCAACGCGGCAAAATGCATCACCGAGAAAGTGTTGCCTTTGCCCTTTTTTAGCCTACATCAACATTTTTTGGCACTTCCTACATCACTTCTTGGGTGTTGCAGTATGCAATCTATGGCGTAGTTTGGGTTTTTACCTTGTGATAACTAAAACACTTTTATATCAAAACATTTGATACTATTTCTAATGATATTCTTTGAAAACATTTGCAAATAAACTTATTAATCTTGGCCGAAATGGTTACCCATATAGCATTTCGGGGTTATTCATTACGACAATACAAACAAAACCGCAGGTTCTTATTAGAGAATGGATTTCCATACAAATGACCAAGTGAAGGGACTACCTTCCGATGGGTACACCTCTAGATGGATGTCCCGAGGAACCATCACAAAGCTCCTCTACCAACACAAGACCGACCTAAATCTATAACTAGATAGTACCGAATATGTCATCCCCCGGTCATTACCGACCTTTATCCGGGCACACCCTAGCATAGAAACCACATTAATTTACATCTCGAACGTCATAGCAAGAAGAAATATATCTAGAAGGGGATGATCATACCCTAATTGGGAATGACACACTTAGCCTTGCTGCATCTTACCCTGTTTCGGTCATTTTTGGTTGATGAGGCTTGAGGCAACGATTACCTTTTCACATAGCACATCTTCTTTCACTTTGAATGCCACATTCACATGAATGATTTCTACAAATGTATAACTTCCTGAGCTCATATGTCTCGGGAAAGAGTGTTAAGCTAAGAGAAGGTGTCTTCTCCGCCACAGTCTGATATACATTTATAGAGATCACCCATTACTAAACGAAGGCCAGGTAAGTGATTTAGAATGCAAGGTCAGACACTTGTCCATACAAGCTCGTTCTGGAACTAAACGAAACCGAAGGCACTTTCCTCAGCCATTACTAGGCGAGAAGCCCTTGTAGTTTTGAGACTTTTCATAACAAAGAGAGCACTGCTACAATATAGTGAATCGGGAGTTTATCTCCAATTAATCAACAGTAGTCCCTTGTAATTATTCGTCTCAATATCTCTTTCTTCAAACAGCTTCATTCTTCGAACAGGTAAATTGCTTCGAAGTGGTTTTTGGATAGGAATCACCCAAATCTGACCTTAGTTCCTTCGAAATCCAATTATCGATAAAAAGTGAATATGAGTATACAGGATTATTAAGTCTCTTTTCACTTTAATTCTTTTTGGATGATTATAAAATCTCTTCTTTTTTGTCTTAGAATAATTCTAATTTAATTTATTCTTTTGCTTTGGATAATATTTCAAATTTCCTCACTTAACACTCGATCCAAATTCCTTAACTTTTAGGCGGGTCAAAAACATATTATTTAAGACATCGTTTACTATAAACCCTAAAATCGATCTTAGCAAACATTATTGAGTAAATAGGACCATAGAAATCATTCTAATTTTAGTCGATATCAATTTCCGTATTCAACAAGTGCTATGGGCGGAATAACGGTGAGATCGCCTTTTAAATTCCACGAATAGGACGAGTTCCCTCTACGGAATTTAATACCAATTATAAAAAGATTGTCTCTATGCAATCCAAGTTGTAGTTTATTCATTTTGGAGGTTAATCTTTTTATACTTAAATTGCTTAACTTCTGAAAAATAATCATTCTCTTTTATTTTGGAAAAACTTAATATAATCTTTTTAGAGCATCCGGGCTTTCCTTACGATCTGTTCCACCCCTCGCCTAAAAAGAGAAAACAGAGGCCAGGTAAGTTCAGGGCACTGGTTGCTCCATCCCTAACCTTAGTTAAACACCATGTTTTGACTTTCCAGATCTCACAAGCGGGACAAATCTACTAGTCGTTTCCGCGTACTCAAGTATTAGCTTTTATTTTGGAATTGATTATAAAGATTCTAAATTATCTTTTAAAAGATTAATTTTCCTTTTAAAAACATTCATAATTGATTCTAGGAAAAACCGTTATTTTTAAACTCATATTCCAAAAGTTATAGAATTCGCAGCATAAAAGTGCTGCGGAAAGTGCTATATAAGGCTTATTTGATTTAGTCAACTTTTAATATTTGAAAATTCATATTTTCCAATTTAAATCTCTTTTAAACCATTTAAACTGATTTATCAAATTTATTTCATATTTTTCCATAATTAAAAACGTTCATTTAAACAGATTTCCCGTTATGGTCACTTAATTGCATTAGCACGATTTTTCTAGAAAATTGATTTGGACTTAATACAAAATCTACTTAATGAAATTTAAATTTTCTTTCTTCGTTTAGAAGATATGGATATAAAAGTCCGGAATTTTCTTATCTCGAAGAATTCCGAGCTATATTCCACTCTATACATTCATTTGAACTTTTCGGTACGAAACCGCGAACTACCTTTGCGCGACGCGCATAGTTTTAACTCATTTTTCAATACTTGAAATGATCTATTCAAATTGAATTTTATTACTTATAAAACCATGACAAATCATATTAAATCAATATTTTCACTTTTCAAAGTATTTAAAATGTATTTTTACTATTTCCATATTATAATATTATTTTATCCCTATTATTTTAATATTAAATTTTAAAATCCAATTTCAATTAAATTTCAATTCTAACTTCAAATTAAACTAAATTAAAACTTAGATTTCAAATTTGATTTCAAATCCATCTTTAATTTCAATTTCGATTTCATTTTCGATTTCAAAATCAATTTTCAATTTTACTATTCATTTCAAATTCAATTTCACTTTTAAATTCAATTCTTTTAATTCCAATTTTGAAAAGAGACTTATTTAATAGAATATATCAAGCATAAAAATAGGTCTTTTATAACAAAGGGAACAGTTGATTATTTCAACTAAGTAACATAGCAAATTTAACTATGATGATAATATAAACATAATAGTGTGAATTATCTATTATTCATACATTCAATCAACATGTCCAAACATTCAATTCATCTAACATATTCAAACAATAATTCAAATATCTATATCATCAAATGGTGATTATCTAACATAACAATTAAACTTGATAATCAATATAATTCAAAAAGCAATGAGAATTTCTAGCCTTTATTTCCACTCCGTCAAACTTTTCTACCGTTGACGTCTTCTGTTCTTTTTGAATTCGTTCCTCGCCTTCGAAAAACCGAACTCTCTTTTCTCTCCTTTCTTTTTCTTTTTTTTCTTTTTTTATATGTTGCATGGGTATGAAAAGTAGAGAGCAACAAGTGGATTAGTGCTTAAACACTCCACTATTTTTAACCCTCCCACCTCTCTTAAAGAGAGAAGCCGTTAAAATAGATTAAAGGAAGAAGAAGAGAATGATTTATGTGAGAATGAAAGAGATATGCATGGCTATTTATAGGAAAAAGTTTGGAATAAAATATTATCACGTAAAATGACCAAAATACCCTTTACTTACTTTTTAACTTATTTTTTTCAACACTTAATGTCACATTTCAAATCATGCTTTATATCACTTTCACTTAAGGGGTAAGAAAAGTAAAGTAATAATTATGTTTGGTTTGATTTGACATGTTTTGGAATTATGTGCTTACTTTTTCTTACTGAAATTCTATAATTTTCTAAGTATGTTTAGTAAAAGTCAACTTGATTTATAAATTACTTAATACTTATACTATTTGAATATATGTTCATATATAAGAAAAAAATGGTGTGACAACGTTGCGACAACTTTTAATCGATAAAACGTTAATTTTAGACAAAATATTTTACGGTCACATTTTGACGTTTTAGTTAAACTATTTATTTATGTAAACCAAATTTAAAAATAAATTTTTATATTTCTATTTAAAAATATAAACACTCATAAATTAATTAAAATAATTTACTTAACCATTGAAACTTACTTTTCTGAAATCAACAAATTTTCACTTTTGTAGATATAGGCAAATGTAACTATTTTTCTATTTACATGATAATCTAAAGTGTGCATAGTTTGTTATAGTTTGTAAAGATGTAATATACATGTTATAAAGTGTATACGTTCATACAACGTTGCGACGACCTGTTACAGTTGAAAACAACGTTGTTATTGATAAATTTTACAATCAAAATTTGACGTTTTTGCTAAACTATATATTTAAGTAAACCAAACATAAAAATGGATTTCTTATTATGTTAAATGAATTAAAACTAGTTTATCTAGGTTAAAATCTCATATTGTTAGGGTTAGTATCAAATTCTCCATTTTTACAGTGCATTAAAACTTGACAAAATGCGACAAAATTTTGATATTTTTGTAAAACGATTATAAACATATTTTTTAAATCTTTTAATATACCTCTATTATCTTTATTACGTATTTTTAATAAGATTTAACTTTTCAAATAAATATTTAAACCTGTTTATTTAAGTATTCATTTATTTTTAACAAATCTTAACTTTTGCTGATTTGTTCTAAAATCCAAATTTATACTTTTTAATTATTAACTATAAGAATAAATAACTTCTCTATTATTATTTATTGTATATAACTTATTTATTTAAGTTTTAAACCTTTTTAAATTTAAAAATAAACAAAATCTCTCTTTGATGTAGCGAAATTATGGTCGTTACATTCTCTCATACTTAAAAGCATTTCGTCCTCGAAATGAAAGTCAGATAAAGGAATCTATCTCATACTCATATCCTATAACATTTTGGCTTATTTATACTGATGATAGAAAGAAAATGCATATATAAAAACAAGGTTGATACCATAACAACACTAAAACAAATGATACCAAACATACGTACAGAGATTCCCCCACTAACCTGAGTACTTATCACGTACTTAAGGTTATATATACACACACATCAAGTCAGAGTTCTATCTTACCCATCCTAGTGCATACTACACACTAAAGATAATATATACAACAACCAAACAAGACTATACATTCAAAAACAACCAAACTGATACTATATCAACAAAAATGAATACATCCAACATAACCCATCCCCTGACCTGAGCATGTACTACACCTAAGGTCTTTATATATATATATATATATATATATATGTATGTATATATACATACAAAAACATAAGTCTAACCCCTATACTATTTAAGATAACTATCCAACTATTATGTAGACAGACCAAAAACATCATACTATATGTGATATTCGATCTATTATTCGAATCCACAACTTACTTCCGAACTAGTATCGATCCCCAGATTTACTACTACGGACTTTGATCAGACTTCCTGATCACTAACCCTTGCTTTCCTTGCATAGCTCTCAACTATGATAGAAAACTTGAGTACATAATCACAAACCCTCATCAATGTTCGCTGTCATAAATTGGGTAATAAATTCTTTTTCGAATTGGTGTAAACACCTCAAAGTTCTGTACTCAAATCTTATATCAAAAATTTTGTGTGCGAAATGATTTACGTATAACTTATGTATTTATTCACATTCATTTTTACCCAATGTATTTCTTATCAATCCAAATTTATTTCACAACTGTTTACTTTCTACTAAATCCATTATTACTTAAGCATACAAATATGACTTAAACTTGTATAATATACCTTCACTTCCTAAGAGAATATATACATATCCCTTAACTTCAAATCGTTATTACTTCAATTAGGGTGTTTAACAAATGTGGAATTCTACTATTTTCTCAAATTAATAAGTTATAAAATTTAATCCTTAGTTTTATTTACCTAAGATCTTAATTTAGCTAATATTATTTATCTTATCCATATATTAATAAGACAACTTTACTAAGTGACATCTTTTCCTTACTAATTCTATAATTATCTACTTAACTTATTTACCTATCCATTTCTAAATTGAATTTCTTAACCTTAAACCCATCAAATAACTTATAGTCAAATTGTGAAACTTAATTCATATGGTATTTGTTATTTAAACATTTTCATCCAACAATTAACATACTAACCATATTATTCAAAACTATCCCCCCATTTTTTTCTAACCAATCAACTCTAATCTTACATCATTTTGAATTACAAATGTTACCTTAAATGTATCACTAATTCAAAGTTTTATATTAGGATAATATTTCTTATTTCTCTTATTCCTAAACTTCACTTTGATTTTAACCTAATCAAAGTGTCTAAATTCCAAATTATCTTATCTCCTTTATAAGTTATAGAACTTACCCTTTTATATTATATTTATCCAAAGTCTCAATTTAGGCTTATCTTTTTCTATTTTATTGATAAGAATTTTTTTAAGTGTGAATTTTCTTTTTACTTTCTCTAATTACAACTTCTAACTTCAATATTATCATTAAATATCTTGTTGTCAAATCGTGAATTTTACTTCACAAGATATTTGTACTTAGCTTTTAAATCCATCAATTTTGATGATCATTAAATCATTATTTCTTAATAACCAAATGTTTAGGGGTATATAATTAAAGTTCTAAATTCTAGATCTCAACTAATTGATTCTGTATGGAATATCTTATAGTCAAATCGTGCAATCCTAATCACTAGATATTCATATTTTAGTTTTACAAAGCTAAATTACAAACAATCCTTAATTTTTAACCAAAAATAATAAATCCCCTTTAATATTTAAAATATAAACCCAAGGTAAAATTATTTCATTTACCAATTTGTTTAGAACAAAAACATTTTTATAAAATTAAAAAATATGCGCTCATATATAATACTCACAACACTCAATCTAGTGTGTTACTAAAACTATCTCTAATGAGTTACTCATCCTAGGATATTACTAATCCCATCTCTAATGAGACTTACCCCTATCAGGCTTCGGTGTTTGCTCAACCAAAAGCTCTGATACCAAATGCGATGACCGACAATTCTGTTCCCTTTGAGCCGACAATAAACCACACATGTCTAATCCAAATTGCATGAAAGCATGGACTATCAAGGGTAATAAGAAAAATAAGATAGAACAGAATCTCACACGAATGGAATAATATATAATATTGAACAATATCTTTATAGCGGAAAACTTTAAAATACATATATCAGAGTCTAACCTAAATTCAGCTTGGACAGTTATAAACATATGTCCTTACAATTGTTGAAAAACATAAAACAAAAACAATCAGCAGTGGATAATAGTATACGTCCATACGTAGATGAATATCTCCAACTCTCCTCTGGAAACTCCAACCGTCTTCAACTAAACCTGAAACTACTCGGATCTAATCCTAGTATTGAAAATACCCGGATCAGGCTTGATAAACCAACGTAAGAAAACTCAATAACAAATGACAGTGTCATATATCAGCCTTTGAATAAAAATCCTTTAAAAAGAAAGAGTATCTCATAAGACCACTCCCACAAATAAACATAGATGGCACTACGCCATAGATGGCCTATTATAAACATATATTTTTAAATCTTTTAATATACCTCTATTATCTTTATTAAGTGTTTTTAATAAGATTTAACATTTCAAATAAATATTTAAACCTATTTATTTAAGCATTCATTTATTTTTAACAAAACTTAACTTTTGCTGATTTGTTCTAAAATCCAAATTTATACTTTTTAATTATTAACTATAAGAATAAATTATTTATCTATTATTATTTATTATATATAACTTATTTATTTAAGTTTTAAACCTTTTTAAATTTAAAAATAAAAAAATCCCTCATTTTCGAAGTACTGAAATTACGGGTCGTTACAATAAGTCTTTTTATTATCCTAAGTAGTTTAACCTTATATGATTTTCTACAAGTATATTCCATACAGGTATAATGTGTTTACTTTGAAATAACTAAGAGGTTTGACCAATCCAACCAGATATTACTAACTACAAAAATAAACCATTCAGAAAAAGCACTAAAAGGTTGCACTGTAATATATTCTGTTTCTTCTTTGAATGCTTGCAATTCCAGATTTCACATCACTGAATTGAATGAAATATATAAATACGATAAATAAAGATTTAATGTTGTGCGTGTTGCAAGTTAAAAGGATGGAAAATGCTACACACCTATTCTATAAATTATCCTCGATGGCTTTCTTTATGTCAGTCTCTATGAAGCTTACAAGGCTTTCACATTGTTACTTTCTAGGTTCAATACCTAGCAATTTCCTCATGCTAATTAATATATAAGATGTCATGCATATGTATTACACACATAAAGCCAGTCAGATAAATTTACCATGGTGAAAATATAGGCCACATAATAGTAGCGTTTAAGCTTCAGTTCATAAGTTGTAATATCGAGGTTGATTTCTACTTTCGGCCTCTTTATGTCCTTCTTCCCTCTTCATTAAATGATTTTAATCTCTTACAAAGATTACACCCTTCATAGTTTACATATAACCTGGCATGAATAGTACTATGAAGGAGAAGATATGAAAACATAACGTCGGGGATATAATAAAAACATTCATGGTTTGGCAAATATTTTAGGTATAAGGGAATGAAAAGATGATGGGACTCACAAAACCATGTATGCAAGCATGGGGATAATCTATTGCCTGGAGATGGAAGAAACATTAATTATGATCAGTAGTAATAAATATTAGGATTTAATTGCACACGAACTAACAAACAAGACTCCCTTCTTGTGTTAACTTAAGAAATTCAATATTAGAACGAACACTTATTATTTTGATGAGATTCCTATATCTAACCATCTTATCTTTAAATTTAGATATTTTTCTAAAAAACTCTTTGATACATCTTTAATATCTAAATTTAAAACTTTTACTAATATTACCATCTATTATCAACACATCCTTTCATCCTTTGAACAAAACTGAAACCTCCTTCTCCCAATAAATATGCCTCACTGAAAAAGATTGTTCATTGAAATTGGTTTTTCGCAAGCATTGTTCTGATAATTCAAAACCACATACACAAAAACCAAAAAATACGATATTAAACATATCAATAAAAAATTTCATGGATTATAAAATTCATTGTTTAGGAAAAGGTTGAAAACATAAAGTTAGTCCCAAATAAAAATATGGACTAGGTTTCAATTCATGCGTTTACAAAGTAATTTTTGTTTCCTCGACCTAGCAACCCAATAGGTGAATGCAAATACTTTCCAAGCATATTTTAAATTGGTTTGCACTCAAGTAACTTTTGTTGAGGCTTCTTGAATAGAAACCAAAAAATAAAACAAACTTTAGTAAGTATATCAAGCTTCAACCATATTGATATACAACTTGTTCGTTTCGTTAGATCTGATTTTCTAAATCTCATTATCCAATCACCATGACACATATGCTTCCTAAAAAAAGTAGATACAAAAACTAGAAATATAAATACTAATAATTCTGTATGTATAATAATTGATTTGGACCAATAATTTGGAATATTAGACATGCACAGTGGTTGCATACTGATAATTCTGTATGTATAAAAATATTCTTGCATTCTCCCTTCAAGATAAAGAAATGCAAGGAAAAAGAATGTAATGCATCACT
Organism: Allium fistulosum; assembly: GCA_030737815.1. Classification (NCBI taxonomy): domain Eukaryota; kingdom Viridiplantae; phylum Streptophyta; class Magnoliopsida; order Asparagales; family Amaryllidaceae; genus Allium; species Allium fistulosum. The sequence continues at coordinate 95,168,084 of CM060906.1, read as the reverse complement.
TTGTTACTACTGCATTTTTTAAAGCACGTCATGGCCTACCTGAAACTTGAGTCAAAAGAAAATAAATTTGACTAGTAATTCAAACACAAGTGTATGTTCCCATTTGGATTTACTGATGCATATATGTTTACATCTAATCTTAGACCCATATTCAATAATGTGATTCAGTCAGCTTGGAATATGATCTATACTCATTGACCGAGAACTAAGAATAATTCAATAATAAATACAATAATCAACCAACTCAATCACCAACAATAAATAAGAAATTATGTCAGGATAGTTTGATGAGACCAGTTTAGATGCGACAGATTTTATAAGAGCTGGAACTAAAAATAAATTACTATATAGCTCGATTACATATGCAATGGACTTAAACTAATCTTACTCTGAAACTTTAATGACGACGATGGCTAATAGCTACTGGAGATGATGGTTGTCGATCGACTGCGAGGGGGACGAGGATGAAGGGAGCCAATCGACTACAACCGAAACGATGATAAAGGCATCGATTCGTTGATGAACTACATAGGAGAAATTTTATTTTGCAGGAAGTTGTCAATTGAAAGTTTTTAGCTTTTTTTGGACCGGGAATTAGAAATTTTGGGGAAGTTTTTTGGTTTTTAGGAAAATGAAGGGAGGGAAAGTAAAAATGTAGAGCACCAACAACGTTAGGGTTCGTAAGTTTAGCGCTAATTTATTAGTTCTAATGGCGATAATTTAAAAAACGTTGTTTCGTTATGCTAAGAAAATAAACTTTTCTTGTAGTGAAACCTTTTGACCTATGGCAACACGGAAACGACCTACCCCTTACTAGATAGTAACGAATATGGTCAACTCCTTGGTTGTGATCAAAAACTATAATGGCCTTGAAGCATACATATAGATATCGACTCTAGATCTTGGCGATGATAACACCTTAATGGGAGCAACCTACATAGCCCCGCTGCATCTCCCCTATTTTTGCCATTTCTAGGGTGTGAGGCTTTTGAGTGACCACTATTACCTTTTTCCTTATAGCAGACTATCTTGGAATGCTAACACTGCCCTCTAGGTATAAATGCAATGTCAGCATTCATCCATACAAGTTCATTCTGGATATGAACGAAACCAAAGGTACTACCTCTACTAATTCCATTTTGGAATCACCCTCAGCATTAGTAGCAAGTTGCCCTTCCACTTCAAAGAGCACCATCTTCAATCATCTTCAAGATGCCTTCGATTCGAATGCATATGTTGGTTCAAAGTGGTTTTTGGATAACATATCCGAAACAACTACCGATAGTTCCTGGTAAACTCAAACCCGATTCTTTTGGAAATAATAAGATAATACATAGGAACATGAATCACCCCCTAATCATTTAAGTGAACGGATATTCCTATCATTTGTCCTAAGAGAGAAAAATGAGATTTATATGCATAGTATAGCAACATCGAAGATGCCTATGCCATATACCTCACGTGTTTCTTATGTATATTTCTAAAGTTATATTTTGGTCCAAATTTGATAGTCGGTTATTTAACTATCAAATAAACGAACAAGCAACAATCCAGAGATTTAGTTACCCATAGTGGCCACTAAGCCTCAAAATAAGTTTTCATTTATTTAAATCTCTTTTCAAAACTGTAACGACCCCAGATTTTATATATATTTAAATTGATAATTAATTTAATTTTTGAATTAAAATTGTAAAAAAGAAAATTAATTGTAGATTGATGAGAGTTTCCCCCGACTAATAAATTATGTTAAATCAAATGAATTTAAATCTTAAATAAATGGTTTGAAAATAATTATAAAAATATAGACTTTGGACACAAGAAAATAAATAAATGATTTAAATTTTAGAATTGGTGGTTAAGTTAGAGATAGAACAAAATGAAAAAAATGATAAGGTTAAAGAAAAAATATATAAGATAAATTATATAAACTATAAAATATAAAGTAAACATTTGATAAAATCTAACGACAAATTTAAAATAGAAATTATTTATATTATCAAGTAATATTATAAAGACAAAATAATAAGACAAAAGAAAAGAAAATAAAATAATAACAGCATGTAAAAAAAGAAATTTATCTAAATTACTAGGCATAAAACAAAAGGATATATATGAAAAGATGGTACAAACAAATAAAATACAAAAGACAAAGGAAACAAAATACGTACAAGTAAGAAGACACTAAACAAAGTATAAGTATTAAGGCCGAGAAAGGAAAATGAGACACAACAAAATATGATTGAGTATTTAAACAAACAGGATAAGTATGGACACTTGGAAAAGAATTTAAACCAATTATAAAAATCTCAGTTTGTACAATGACAATTAATGCTAGCAACATTTTAGTCAATTCGAATTGTTTTAAAAATCAATTCAGCCACCAAGCAATAAAATATCCCTGTTAAACATTGTACAAACAAGAAAAAAAAATATGCACCCTGTACAAAATATTATACCCTGTAACTTCACTTTCCATATATCAATTTTCATTTCAGTTCGTTCCATTCAAAATTGAGAGGAGTCTGAAGTAAAATATCATTCAAAACTTAAACTTCAATTTAAAACATCATACAAATCAATACAAACAAGAAGATTTCAACTGGAAATTCAAAGCTTGGTTCAAAAGAAAAGCAACTCTGTCTTCTTCTGGAAAATTTGTGAGTAACCTCAACTTTTGAAATTTAAAAATATAATCTGTTGCTTGCATATCAGTGAATAAGTATGGTGGTATTTATATATATATAGATAAATATATGTATGAGTTTTCTAGAAAATGAATTGTGTGCAGGCTTGTTCATATGTATATTCTCTGTTTAAACTCTGAACTCAAGTTGCTCAAAAATTAATTTCTCTTGACCTATTAACTGTTTGGATTTAAGATCAAAACAAAAATAGTTTGTTTGCTCATGAACTAAGGGTTAAAAATCATTTCAAATTGAAACAACTTGTCTATGCTTCTAGAAATCGACATAACTGAGCAAAGCTTTTAAAAAGCTAAAATTCAAAACTTTTAATTCTCGAATTCAGGTATCTAAGCTGAATCCTCATACAAAAACATGATTTTTAAATCAAGAATGGTGATTTTTAGTTGTGTAAGTTAAGAGCAGTTTGAAGTTGATCAAAATGGGAGTTTCGATCAATTGCTGGCGATCGAAAGCATGCTGGGTGTGGAGTTTTTTTACCAAAGCTAGTGTGTATGATAGTGAAGTCAGGAAAAATGTTCGATAATTTTTCTATTGCAAACAATGATTGAACGAAGCAAAACTAGGGTTTAACGTTCATGTTTGTAGTGGTCTAGAAACGAGGTAATTTCGTCACCTATGATTGACCGAGTTGCACGAGGATCTGGGGAAGTATAGTGTAGGGGATTGACGTGGTAAGGCCGGAGTTGTATCGCCTCTGGTGGTCGGCGTGAGTGAGGCGATGCATTTTTGGTTGGTGAGTTTGAGTTACAGGTTCGAACAAAGGGGCAAATCTTGATTTTGATGTTGTGGCATCGAGTTTATAACGCCCCACCTCTATACCCATGCTAGCCAAGAACACTACGGAGTAATGCTGTCAACTAGCTCGGAGAATAAGGCTGTTGAGGAGCGACCATCCATGTAATTGCTTTGTGCGAGTACCGATATGCCAGATAAAAATATAACTTTTCATCTCAAGAGGAAATCTGACATACCGATACAAACTCAAAGCTACTACACGGTGGCTATGAATATATACTTCGAAAACAAATATAGAAATAAACATAACACAAATCAGTCATAGACAATTCATATCACAAAGGCGGAAATAGATATGAATATATAACACATGAAAGAGTACATCAGAGTAGTGGTCAAACAAGATCCACAATAGCAAAAAGAATAGATACAAGTGCTAGGCGACAGAATAATTATACATCAACGAGTCCATATCTCAAATGTATAATAACAAAAACTACTAATCTAAGTAGTGAGCCAAAAGTCAGAGTAATGAATCCCTGATGAGGAGTCAAGCAGAAGCACCTGTAACATCTCGGTCTGACCCGAGTATTATTTCAATAAGAAAATAATAAATGGATCAGTCTAACTATAAATATCAGATGATATGATATAGAATAAGAGATATGGTATAAACGTATATAATAACCATAATGGCATACTGTGATAAGTATCTAATCGAAAATCAATCCAGAGATTAATCAATATCACAAGAATCTTCTCAAAGATAAAAAGGGATATCATACCCTAAATTTGTATTCGCAAAAAGTAAATGACGCACAAATTCACCAATGCACAAAAATTGATAAAACTTATCAACGAAAGTCATGAAAATTGGTGAAGCACAAATTCTAGAAATCATCACAAGAAATCCAGAAATCACAAAAAGGGGGAGGCCTATCACAAAACGGGGGATGAAAACTCACCAACACGTGTATCGCAAAACGAGCCGAAGCTCCTCCAAACGAGCCAAAGCTCCTCCAAACGAGCCGAAGCTCCTCCAAACGAGCCGAAGCTCCACTAAAGAGGTATCGTCCTCTACGCGGACAAAGAGACATCGCACATTGCTAGTCTAAACCATAAAATGATCATCATCGATCATCAAGAAGTGTCAATTACACTAAGCTAGTAAATATATGAGTTTAGCTTCATGTCCCATAACCACTAGCTTAACTTAAGTATTTACGAACAAATTGTAGATCTTCACTAGAAAATTGTCACAAGAGTTTCAATCGAACAAGTCCAAAAATTAACCGACGAAGTAAACGCAAGCATTTCATACCACTTGTTTTGCTAAGCCGTTTAATTATATTTTCTCATACGAATGAGGTAAAGGTTTGTATATACTAATAGATTGGAAAACGGTTTTGGAAACAAGCTTTATCATTTAAAATAGAGTTGAAATCGTTTTTGTAAAGGAGTTTGAATATTTACTACTAGTATAGAAAACCTTTATATTTTAAAGTGACAAATCACAGAAATGTTTGTAGAAACAATCAATCACCAAAATCCACGTTCGAAGACGTGAATCAAATCCAAAGAAATCGATACCAATTCCATTAAAATGGATATTCTCAAAACTCCCGAAAAATAAGTCATCAATGAAGAAAATAAATGATAACGATGAATCGGATAATCCACGAATCGATGGAAATTGAAATCTTGAGATAAATAGGCAAAAACAGGCGAAATAGAGCAGGTCACATGCTCTAGACGTCTAAGGTAAATACTCAGACGTCTGCAGGAAGTTTCGGGAACTTCCTGAAACAGACCCCAGACGTCTGAGCCTACCTGCAGACGTCTGGTGACGAGCTGAAATTGTTTTTCAGCCTAGTGGGAGAGAAATCTCCCACACTTTCACCCGATCGAGCAATGGAATTCGAGGCTTTTGTCAATCGATAATACGGCCCTACAGACTCTCCGATTCACAACCAAAAACACGTTCACAATTCAAAGCAAGGATTTTCAAAGTTTTGACTTCAAAACATCAAAATTGAAATGTTCACCAAAGCAATTCAAACCAAAAGCAATTGAACATGAAATAGTGTTAGGAATTCATACCCAACATCAAACATGGTTATAGTCATAGATGTGAGATAAAAATCTCACCTTTGAACCCAAACAAATGAAGAAGAAGCTTTGGAGCAATGGCAAGAACAATTACTCTTCAATTCCAACACAACAAGCTTGAATCAAAGCTTAAAAGAAGAACATTCCCAAAGTTAGGTTTAGGAATTTCTGAAATTGGAAGGAGAAAGAGTTGGAGAAGAAGAAGGAGATGCTTACCAATGGGTTCTCTTTGATTTTGGAGCAAGAATTTGAGATTGAAGGAGGAACTAGGGCTTGGAGTTTTAATTTCCCATCTCTCCCACCATTTTTGCTTTAGAACTGAAAAGAGGAGGAAGTGAGAGTGAATGGGGAGGGATGGTTCAGTTTGGGGTATAAGGATGACTAATGGGCTGAACCCAAACCCAAAGTGAAAAAGGTCAAATTTTTAGATAGCTCCAAACATATCGAAGTTTATACTAAAAAAGATCGCAAATGTCATTTTGAACTCAATGGAAGTGGTCTCGAGTCCTAATTCGACTGTTTGCACAAAGTAGATTTTCGGACTTCAATTCGATTAATGATTCTATATTTAAATAAAATATTTAAATATTCAATCGTAAAATATGCGGGTTGTTACAGACTCCCCTCCTTAAAGAAATTGCGTCCTCGCAATACTTAAGAAGAAAACAAAGAGTAACAACCATAAAAGCATATAAACACAAAAGAAAATTTGAAATAAGAAGTTCACTATAAAGAGCACGAAAGAGTAAGTCCGAACGTGTTCGCTCGATGAATCCTCTGGATTCCCAAGAGAAATCCCTATGATTCGAGAACCATTGAACTCTCACAAGAATAACATCTTTATTACGAAGGCGCTCAACCTCCGAAGCGATGATGCGAATAGGATGTTGCTCATAAGTCAAATCTGGTGAAACTTCAATTTCTTCAACATCACCGGACTCAAGAATAAAATCAGAATCCCTAAGGTATTTCCGCAGTAAAGATACGTGGAAAACGTCATAATAGCAAAAGATTGAGCCGGTAATAAAAAGGCGATAAGCCATGGAACAAATATGTTCAGTGATGGGAAAGGGACCAACATATCGAGGTGATAACTCTCCCGATCGACTGAAAATACACAACACCCATCTTAGGTGAAACACAAATGAACACCAATAAGATCTGGACCTGAAACCAGCTTCTCACCGGCTTCAAGCCAACACAAAGAGAATCGGCATGGCCTTTCGTAGAGTGACTCGAAAGGTACCATACCAATACAAGATTGGAAGCTATTATAGGAAGAAAACTCAACAAGAGAAATATAACTTTACCAACTTCCACTAAAATCAAGAACACATGAACGAAAGAGATCTTCAAGGGTTGATTCACACACTCTATTTGTCCATCGGATTGAGGACGATAAGCGGTGCTAAAAATTAAGCTTTGTTCCCAAAGCTTTTGAAGATCATACCAAAGTCCACTAGTAAAATAATGGATCACGATTGCTAATAACAAAAGTAGGAACTCCATGCAATTTTAGTTTGACATAGAGTTTTGCCAAAAGAGGTATGGTCCAAAAGAGAAGGACGAGCCTCGCGGCTACACAAAATAAGAGATAAACATGAATTGGATTCACGATCTCGAATCTCATAAGTGGATAAAGTCTCGAGATCATTCCATTCGAATATCATCAAAGAAACAACCGCTTGTTGCTTACAACTAAGGGCATCGGCAACACGATTGCCCTTTCCGGAAGTATAAAAGTATCCAGATCATAAGATGCAAGGAACTCGAGGCAATGAGGTTGACACCAATTAAGTTCCTTATGAGAAAATAAATATTCCAAAGATTTATAATCAAGGTGGAGAACAAATTTCTCCCCCAAAAATGATGATGCCAAACTCTAAAAGCGAAAACAATAGCCGTAAGCACTAGATCATGAGTGGCATACCTAGTCTCGATCGACTTTAATGATTTAGAAGCACAAGTGATAGCACGTTCTCTTTTGCAAGAGAACGACATCCAAACCAATACGATTAGCATTGGTACCAAAGATAAAGTCTTGGTTCCCTTTGGGAATCACAAGAATAAGAGTATCGAAAAGAAAGAATTTCTTTTAAATAATCTTCTTTCCTGAAAAGCTAAAACTTTCAAAATTACATTTATTTTTATGTAATAATCTTTCTAGAAAAATTTACATTTTTACAAGTCAATATATTGCGTCTGACTGTCTCATCAAAGCGTTTAGGAGATTCTTATCGATAACGTTGATCAAGCGCATCGACCAGAATTCTTAAAGCACTCGATGGGCAAAACAACACAAAATCATCTTCTATATGATAAACAAATCTCTTAAAAATTTTACAAACATTCTTTGCTTGTTTTAAGAACAAAATTCCAATCATACTTATAAATATCTTATTAAAAGATTTGCAAATTTTAAATTGTTATTTTCATCCATAATTAATAAATAAGGATAAACTAATCGAGATATTCGTAGAATACTCGATTCACAAAATGGATGAAATAAGGTAGAAGGTTCATCAAACCGAATGACATAACGAACCAAACACAAGAAGCACAACGAGTGCCGAATGCGGTAAGAGGAATGTTAATTCCCGCAACTCGTAGCAAATGAAAATCGGTGGCAAGGTCGAGCTAAAAAGACCTTAACACCACTCAAAACATTGCTTAGGTGATAATCCTAAGACAAACTCAAAAATACCAGAAAATTCTCAAACTACATGAATGAGAGAAATAACACTTTCCTCATCATGTGAGCTTAAAGAATAAAATGATGCCACCAAATTGGAATCGAAATCTTTAAGAAAAATATAAACCTGCTTAACAGATAGAGAATGTCGAAGATAAAAGGTCCACTCAGAAAGTAGGGTATGGGCTTCACAGTAAGCCAATCCTTTCACAAAAATAAATTCCGAAGCCTAAGTAACGCACAACGTGCAAATCGGCACGGAAAGATAAATCACATAAATTAATTTCGACATCAATAAAAAGCATACGGAGTATTGCAGATCTACCATCCGGATTCGCAATTCTCAAGAAAGTCATCAAGCCCAAAATATTTAAAGAAAAAGAATCAACAAGTTCTTTAAATATAAAAATGATGAGATAAACCCATATCAAAAGGAACTCAAACAAGAAGATCACGGAATACAGCAATATCATCAAGGATTGAACGACAAATACCTTGACCAAGAGAAGAGTTGTTCAGCTCCCTCTCTCTCTTGCTTTGAAGTTTGGGACAGGAAGACATATAATGGTCCGCACCTTTACAATAGCGGCAAGAGATAGGTCTAGGACACTTATTTATCTGGTGGTCTTTAGAGCCACAATTGTAGCATTCTCCGCGATTAGGGATTGGAGACTTTGCTACCGAGGTTTCCTGCTTCCCCTTCTTATTAGAATTGGGGCCTTGGAACATAATAGGCCTCTTCATGTTGTTGTTGAAGTTTTGTTTAGCGCCCACAACTTCAACATCACACTCTTTATCGGCCTCTTCAAGACGAAGAGCGATATCAATAAGCTGGTCGAAAGAAACTTCCAATTTCAAAAGTAATGGCTTCTTAAGATTCTTATTCAAGCCATAAACAAATCTCTGGTTTTTCTTCAATGGGGTATTAATGTATTCAACCCCGTATTTAGAAAGAGATTCGAAGGATGCGACATAGTCCGTCACAGAAGATTCACCTTGAACAAGGTCAATAAAACGCCGGGCCAAAGTTACTTTTTCAGCCTTCGACACAAATTTCAATTCGAATCTTTCCCGGAATTGCTCCCAAGTGAGATCCGCTTCAATGATTTCAGAAATAAGAAGCTCATACCAATCCAATGCTCTTTCTTGGAGCATGCTAGAAGCCACTTGGACTTGGTGGAGATCAACAAGATTCATGCGAGAAAAGATGCGGTCGCATGATCTAAGCCAAGCTTGGATTTCAATGACACTCTCGGATCCCTTAAATGGCCTTCCACCCAAATCGGTATAGTCTCTACACAAGCGTGCAAATCCAGATCTAGGATGAGTTGGCTCTGGAGTGGGTCCGATAGCTTGAGCATTCTTTACAAGATCAAGAAGCTGCTGGGCAGACATAAAAACTTCATCCTGGGGAGTAGCACTAGATTGACCGGTGCTGGGACGGCCAAGTCTAACCATTTCTCTTCTTTAAGAAAGAAAGAAAGAAGAAGAAAAAGTTATTCACAAGATGAGTATCAACATCAAGATTGATAAAACAAGGAATCATAAAAGAAAATAGGATTGAACGGTACGAAGACTCGAATTAAATCCTAAGAGACGACTCCTAAGAGAGACTTAGGACAATGATCCTTGTTAGATTATTCTACATTGTTTCGAAGTTTGGCTCCGATACCAAGCTATAACGCCCCACCTCTATACCCATGCTAGCCAAGAACACTACGGAGTAATGTTGTCAACTAGCTCGGAGAATAAGGCTGTTGAGGAGCGACCATCTATGTAATTGCTTTGTGCGAGTACCGATATGCCAGATAAAAATATAACTTTTCATCTCAAGAGGAAATCTGACATACCGATACAAACTCAAAGCTACCGCATGGTGGCTATGTATATATACTTCGAAAACAAATATAGAAATAAACATAACACAAATCAGTCACAGAGAATTCATATCACAAAGGTGGAAATAGATATGAATATATAACACATGAAAGAGTACATCAGAGTAGTGGTCAAACAAGATCCACAATATCAAAAAGAATAGATACAAGTGCTAGGCGACAGAATAATTATACATCAACGAGTCCATATCTCAAATGTATAATAACAAAAACTACTAATCTAAGTAGTGAGACAAAAGTCAGAGTAATGAATCCCTGATGAGGAGTCAAGCAGAAGCACCTGTAACATCTCGGTCTGACCCGAGTATTATTTCAATAAGAAAATAATAAACGGATCAGTCTAACTATAAATATCAGATGATATGATATAGAATAAGAGATATGGTATAAACGTATATAATAACCATAATGGCATACTGTGATAAGTATCTAATCGAAAATCAATCCAGAGATTAATCAATATCACAAGAATCTTCTCAAAGATAAAAAGGGATATCATACCCTAAATTTGTATTCGCAAAAAGTAAATGACGCACAAATTCACCAATGCACAAAAATTGATAAAACTTATCAATGAAAGTCATGAAAATTGGTGAACCACAAATTCTAGAAATCATCACAAGAAATCCAGAAATCACAAAAACGGGAGGCCTATCACAAAACAGAAGTATGAAAACTCACCAACACGTGTATCGCAAAACGAGTCGAAGCTCCTCCAAACGAGCCGAAGCTCCTCCAAACGAGCCGAAGCTCCTCCAAACGAGCCGAAGCTCCACTAAAGAGATACCGTCCTCTATGCGGACAAAGAGACATCACACATTGCTAGTCTAAACCATAAAATGATCATCATCGATCATCAAGAAGTGTCAATTACACTAAGCTAGTAAATATATGAGTTTAGCTTCATGTCCCATAACCACTAGCTTAACTTAAGTATTTACGAACAAATTGTAGATCTTCACTAGAAAATTGTCACAAGAGTTTCAATCGAACAAGTCCCAAAATTAACCGACGAAGTAAATAAGCCGTTTAATTATATTTTCTCATACAAATGAGGTAAAGGTTTGTATATACTAATAGATTGGAAAACGGTTTTGGAAACAAGCTTTATCATTTAAAATAGAGTTGTAATCGTTTTTGTAAATGAGTTTGAATATTTACTACTAGTATAGAAAACCTTTATATTTTAAAGTGACAAATCATAGAAATGATTGTAGAAACAATCAATCACCAAAATCCATGTTCGAAGACGTGAATCAAATCCAAAGAAATCGATACCAATTCCATTAAAATGGATATTCTCAAAAATCCCAAAATATAAGTCATCAGTGAAGAAAATAAATGATAACGACGAATCGGATAATCCACGAATCGATGGAAATTGAAATCTCGAGATAAATAGGCAAAAACAGGCGAAATGGAGCAGGTCACATGCTCCAGATGTCTGAGGTAAATACTCAGACGTCTGCAGGAAGTTTCGGGAACTTCCTGAAACAGACCCCAGACGTCTGAGCCTACCTGCAGACGTCTGGTGACGATCTGAAATTGTTTTTCAGCCTAGTGGGAGAGAAATCTCCCACACTTTCACCCGATCGAGCAATGGAATTCGGCGCTTTTGTCAATCGATAATACGACCCTATAGACTCTCCGATTCACAACCAAAAACATGTTCACAATTCAAAGCAAGGAGTTTCAAAGTTTTGACTTCAAAACATCAAAATTGAAATGTTCGCCAAAGCAATTCAAACCAAAAGCAATTGAACATGAAATAGTGTTAGGAATTCATACCCAACATCAAACATGGTTATAGTCATAGATGTGAGATAAAAATCTCACCTTTGAACCCAAACAAATGAAAAAGAAGCTTTGGAGCAATGGCAAGAACAATTACTCTTCAATTCCAACACAACAAGCTTGAATCAAAGCTTAAAAGAAGAACATTCCCAAAGTTAGGTTTAGGAATTTCTGAAATTGGAAGGAGAAAGAGTTGGAGAAGAAGGAGATGTTTACCAATGGGTTCTCTTTGATTTTGGAGCAAGAATTTGAGATTGAAGGAGGAACTAGGGCTTGGAGTTTTAATTTCCCATCTCTCCCACCATTTTTGCTTTAGAACTGAAAAGAGGAGGAAGTGAGAGTGAACGGGGAGGGATGGTTCAGTTTGGGGTATAAGGATGACTAGTGGGCTGAACCCAAACCCAAACCCAAAGTGAAAAAGATCAAATTTTTAGATAGCTCCAAACATATCGAAGTTTATACTCAAAAGGATCGCAAACGTCATTTTGAACTCAATGGAAGTGGTCTCGAGTCCTAATTCGACTGTTTGCAAAAAGTATCTATTCGGATTTCAATCCGATTAACGATTCTATATTTAAATAAAATATTTAAATATTCAATCGTAAAACATGCGGGTTGTTACAGAGTTGGTCTGGGATTTCGATTGTGGAGATCGTACGCGACTTGCTGGTGGTGGCGAAGTTCGCCAGAGTAGCGGTGAAGCATCGTGCACGTGCATGATATGTCACGAGTATCAGTAGCTTGAGATGTTTGGGAAGACGGCATTGCCTCGGGGTTGAAATCGAAGTGGATGAAGACTTGTCTCGGAATTGGTACTCGAGTAGTTTGTGGGTGATAAGCCTACAGTATTTAAACTAGAATAAATCTAAGAATTTTTTGAAAATGGGAAGAAGAAAGGTTTGGTCTCAGGAATGTTTATGTGTAGACTCAAAGCAGATGTTAGTTTGTCTCGGGAAGAACTCGGGTACTATGATTTCCAGTTTTTTTAAAAATCTTTAACAATCTAAGTTAAATTGACTTCTAAATTTATTCTTTATCGAATAATGATTGTTTGTGAAGCTAAAATGTGTAGTTAATGGTTTAATTTAATTAATTAATGATTTGAATTAATTAAATAAGTAATTAGAGGTTTACATTAATTAATTAAGTTTTAAAGGTTAATTAATTAAAGAATAATTAATTTGTAAATTAAGGATTATTAATTAAATATTAATTAATAATTTAAGTTGATTAATCAAGTGATTAATTTTTCATAATTAATTAATTTAGATTAATTTAATAATGATCATTTATGGAATTATTTAAGTGTAATTACTTAATGGAACTAATTAAGGAATTAATTATTCAGTGTAATTAATTGAGTTTAATTGGATTAGTTTAAGTTAATTACTTAAGTTTAAATTAATTTAGAATAATCACTTGACGATTTGGAAAGTATAATTACTTAGAGAAGTAATTACTAGATGATTAGTGGATGTAATTAATTGAATGATGGTTAGTAACTTGAGTATAATTATTTGTTAGTAATCAAAGGATGAATTAATGAATGTGATTAATTAAGATTTATTAAATAATTAAAAGTTAATTGATTCATTAATTAAGGATGATCAGTTAATAATTAAAGGTTAACTAATAAATGATGAAAGGGAAATTTATTTCAGACAATTTGTAATTAACTATGATGTTTAACCCAGATTAATGATTCATTCCTAAATAATACATCTGATTTAAATTAATCAGTTGATTAATAAGTTTATTTATGAATGTTTGGACCTGACTGAATGATTGAATTGTTGATATTCCCTGATCTGTGATGCTGTGTGATATATTCTGATTTGTGTGTGATCTGTACTGTAGTTCACTTATTTGGGATGAATGTAATATATTATCGGTAATTTATATATCTGTGATATGTGAATAAAAGATAAGCGTTATAGTTTATACCGCTTATCAACTATATCTCTGTATTCTGATCTGTGATGATTGGATGATGTTGCACTATTGCGTGTTAAACCCCTGGACCACACTTTTTACACACACAAATATAGATTTCACGAGGAAATCGGTTAAGTCACAGATGATTTAAATTTAATGTTTTTGAAATTGAAATTTTAATTTCAATTGATTTTGGAAATGGATTTGGGTTAAATGTTAAAGCTTTTGGAAAGGAGTTTTTAAGATAAAAGTTATTTTGAATAACTTGGTAAAGTTTTCCAATTTAAATAATTTAATTTGAATTTGAATTCAAAAATTTGGAATTGAATTCCATGATTGGAAATTATGGTCAAAGATGTTATAAATGTGTTCATATGAATTTAAACCATTTTAAAAGTATTGGTTTGGGAATTTGAATTTAACCCAAGGGGTTTAACTTGTATAAATGAATCGGATTTTTCCGAAATAAAACTATTTGTTTTCAAATAATAGAAGCTTTCATATAAGGAATGAATTTCCAATTTGTGTCAAAGAATTTCAAGTTTGAAATGAAAATGGTTTTCCGAGTTATGAATAAACCTTTGTGGAAGATCGTTAAATTTTGTTTTGAAATTGGAAAAGTATATCTTTTGTATAAAAGATTTGGAAATTGAAATAGTTTTGAGAACTATGAATTAATCTTTGTGAAACTAGGTGAACTTTGTGAATTGAATCTGTTTATTTTTAACAGATTGAAAATGGTGATTTGTTTAAACCATTCGAAATGGAATTGTTTTGAAAGCTATCAGTTAAATCTTTGATTTAAAGATTTAATGAGTTAATCCAAATTGAAATGGAAATCGATTTGAAAAATCTATGAATAGATCTTTGTGAAACTGGGTGAACTTTGTGAGATGAATCTTTTTGTGTAAAAGATTAAAATGGTAATGTGTTTAAACCATTTGAAGAAAAGTTTTGGGTAATAAGTTGTGACTTAATTGAAATCCCAATATCCATATGTTTTTAAATATTACGCTCATTATTCGGTTTAGCCGGGAGAGGACTATGTGTCATATAACCCATTCCGAATAGTGATACGACGTAAATGGATAGCATTTGAAGACCGGTGTTGAAGACCGGGTATTTGTGAGAACGATAGGATAACCTATCGATTGTCTCTGCACCGAGTGGCCCCGGTATAGAGATTCCCTAAGTGATGGGAAGTACGATCGGAATTGTGAATACCCGGATTGCAAGGGCTTCTTTAGAAGTGCCTTCGGTTATGTTCGAACCCGGAACAGACTTGTATGGTTGTATGTCTGACACTACACTTTGAGATATAAAGCTGATTTCTTTCAAATACATTTATGTTTGGTGGCGGAGAATTTATTCTCTTAGCTTAACACCCTTCTATGAGACGTACGAGCTCAGAGGTTATGTAGTTGAAGGTTATCAGTGATATATTCCCAATTTGGTAGTGTGGCATGCTAAGTGTTGCTATGTGTTGCTGATCATTTGTTGATCATTTTTTATCAAAGCATGGCTTTTGTGAAAAGCGTAGCTTTGTGGACGAGACCTCATCGAGCCTCACAAATCGGAAATGGTCGAAACAGGAAAGATGCGGCAAGGTTATGAGGGTCGCTCCCTTTAGGGTATGTCTTTTCCTTCTGGAAAAAGGTGGTATCATGGTATGGAGCCCGGATATTTTACCTGTGTGGTTGCTCCAATCTCATTTACTGTGTGATTGTTGCTTTGTGATCGAGGCACCTCAGATAAAGGTCAGAAACGACCGAGGGGTGGCATACTCGAGTAGTAGTTACCTAGTTA
Organism: Allium fistulosum; assembly: GCA_030737815.1. Lineage (NCBI taxonomy): Eukaryota > Viridiplantae > Streptophyta > Magnoliopsida > Asparagales > Amaryllidaceae > Allium > Allium fistulosum. Next base: position 95,152,410 of record CM060906.1, on the reverse strand, counting down.
CAGAGGTAACCCGGCCTTGTGTTGGCAGAGATCCGGGTAGGTTCTTGGGACGTCCCTCCAGAGGCGTACCCATTGACAGTAGGAAGTTCCTTAGCCTGACCATTTGTTGGAAATCTAAAGAAACAATACGTACCTTGTACGGTTTTAGTTGTATAACCTGCTATGGAATGTGGCGGTAACCTGCTATTGAACATAGTAGCTATAGTAGGCATACAATAATGGTTGTATGTTGGCTAAGATTTATATTATACTTTTGAAATGTTTTCCTACACTATGCACTAGTAATAATATCAAAAGAGTTTTCTTGCATAGGAAGCATGTTTGACTATCATAAGAAGAAATCTCCTCCAATTATGCGATTGCATTGTGTGTGTGGGGGGAGGTCTTATGGTAGTTTCATTTTCCAAAAAAGCATTGCGGATTTCAATGTTTAAAATTCCTTTATTGTTTGTTTAAAGATAAACCGTTTTTGTTACTCACACCAGTCCCATGACTGACTCGGAGTTTATTGTTCCCTTCCTAAACTCTGGGTGCCCACAAATTTCCACACGGGCAGTCTAGAGTTGGGTTTTTCAAATAGTCAGGTTTAGTAGATTATCTGGAGCTAGTTCAGTCTTTGGAGATCATGACTGCTCTTGCTTATCTTTGTGCACCGTGATGATGGTTCGAGCTTGATGTTGGAGTTATTGGTCTCATTCTCTCTGTCGGATCACGTGGAGTATCACTTTTGTTGTTTCCGCTGTAGCATCTTTATTTGTCTCTGATATTCTTGTATCATATTGATATCATTGTTGTATATCATTCTGGATATTGTATCATTTGTGATGTATATGATATTATTCTTTTGTTTATTCCGCTGTGTTGTTATACTTACTGTGTTATAAGCTCCAAGGAGCCAGATTCGGCGTTTGAATCTACGACATTTGAGTACAACTGAAGTACAGGTGCCGATTTTCGAAGGCCGAGTCCGAGATCTTTACATTTGGTATCAGAGCTAAGGTTGAACTTTAGCTCAGGAGTATAACACATTAAGTAACTCATTAGAGATAGGGTGAAGTATACCCTAGAATGAGTATATCCCTAAGATATCTGTCTGTATGCCTCAGTAAATTCTTTTACTATCCACTAATAGTAAGTATGAGTGCAAGAAGAGGATGAGATACCAGACAAGGGAATACGACTATAAATGGTCAATACCCTGTAACAACAAGGAAACAAACTTTTCTCAATTCTTCGATGGTTCCTGGTAGATCTAAGAAGAAGATTTGATATATTTGCATTGGACATAACTCCAAACAGGTTGGAATTGTTTGTTTGGATGAATTGGTTGCTTTGGTTGCTATGGTTGATAGGTATACTTTAGTTCTAAACTGAAAGTTTTGAAATTGTATCTATATATCTATCTATTCTTTGGGTCTCGATATGTTCTACGAATGGTTAGTTATCCCTTCGAACTAACCAATGCCATTGCATATTTCGTAGATCCGGATAACCCGAGTATTTTGTGAAGTGTTAAATAGATTCGTTCTCGTATCTATTATTGATATTCTGATTTGGTAAGCCAAATGCAGAATAGATGTTCAGTTGATTTGATGAAATATTTTTTATCTATCTTTGTGCCTCTTTGGCAAATTTCGAGGACGAAATTCTTTTAAGGGGGGAAGGTTGTAACGACCCCGGATTTTATATATATTTAAATTGATAATTAATTTAATTTTTGAATTAAAATTGTAAAAAAGAAAATTAATTGTAGATTGATGCGAGTTTCCCCCGACTAATAAATTATGCTAAATCAAATGAATTTAAATCTTAAATAAATGGTTTGAAAATGATTATAAAAATATAGACTTTGGATACAAGAAAATAAATAAATGATTGAAATTTTAAAATTGGTGGTTAAGTTAGAGATAGAAAAAAAAGAAAAAAAATGATAAGTTTAAAGAAAAAATATATAAGATAAATTATATAAACTATATAGTATAAAGTAAACATTTGATAAAATCTAACAACAAATTTAAAATAGAAATTATTTATATTATCAAGTAATATTACAAAGACTAAATAATAAGACAAAAGAAAAGAAAATAAAATAATAACAGCATGTAAAAATAGAAATTTATCTATATTACAAGGCATAAAACAAAAGGATATATATGAAAGGATGGTACAAACAAATAAAAGACAAAGGAAACAAAATACATTCAAGTAAGAAGACACTAAACAAAGTATAAGTATTAAGGCTGAGAAAGGAAAATGAGACACAACAAAATATGATTGAGTATTTAAACAAACAGGATAAGTATGAACACTTGGAAAATAATTTAAACCAATTATAAAAATCTCAGTTTGTACAATGATAATTAATGCTAGCAACATTTTAGTCAATTCGAATTGTTTTAAAAATCAATTCAGCCACCAAGCAATAAAATATCCTTGCTAAACATTGTACAAACAAGAAAAAAAATATGCACCCTATACAAAATATTATACCCTGTAACTTCACTTTCCATATATCAATCTTCATTTCAGTTCGTTCCATTCAAAATTGAGAGGAGTCTAAAGTAAAATATCATTCAAAACTTAAACTTCAATTTAAAACATCATACAAATCAATACAAACAAGAAGATTTCAACTGGAAATTCAAAGCTTTGTTCAAAAGAAAAGCAACTCTGTCTTCTTTTGGAAAATTTGTGAGTAACCTCATCTTTTGAAATTTAAAAATATAATCTGTTGCTTGCATATCAGTGAATAAGTATGGTGGTATTTATATATATATAGATAAATATATGTATGAGTTTTCTGGAAAATGAATTGTGTGCAGGCTTTGTTCATATGTATATTCTCTGTTTAAACTCTGAACTCAAGTTGCTCAAAAATCAATTTCTCTTGACCTATTAACTGTTTGGACTTAAGATCAAAACAAAAATAGTTTGTTTGCTCATGAACTAAGTGTTAAAAATCATTTCAAATTGAAACAACTTGTCTATGCTTCTGGGAATAGACATAACTGAGCAAAGCTTTTAAAAAGCTAAAATTCAAAACTTTTAATTCTCGAATTCAGGTATCTAAGCTGAATTCTCATACAAAAACATGATTTTTAAAACAAGAATGGTGATTTTTAGTTGTGTAAGTTAAGAGCAGTTTGAAGTTGATCAAAATGGGAGATTTGATCAATTTCTGGCGATCGGAAGCATCCTGGGTGTGGAGTTTTTTGATCAAAGCTAGTGTGTATGATAGTGAAGTCAGGAAAAATGTTCGATAATTTTTATATTGCAAACAAAGATTGAACGAGGCAAAACTAGGGTTTAATGTTCAGGTTTGTAGTGGTCTGGAAACGAGGTGATTTCGTCACCTATGATTGACCGAGTTGCACGAGGATCTAGGTAAGTGTAGTGTAGGGGATTGACATGGTAAGGCCGTAGTTGTATCCCCTCTGGTGGTCGGCGTGAGTGAGGTGATGTGTTTTTGGTTGGTGAGTTTGAGTTACAGGTTCGAACGAAGGGGAAAATCTTGATTTGGATGTTGTGGCATCGAGTTGGTCTGGGGTTTCGATTGTGGAGATCGTACGCGACTTGCTGGTGGTGGCGAAGTTCGCCAGAGCGGCGGTGAAGCGTCGTGCACATGCACGATATGTCACGAGTATCAGTAGCTCGAGATGTTTGGGAAGACGACATTGCCTCGGAGTTGAACTCGAAGTGGATGAACACTTGTCTCGGAGTTGGTACTCGAGTAGTTTGTGGGTGATAAGCCTACAGTATTTAAACTAAAATAAATCTAAGTTTTTTTTGAAAATGGGAAGAAGAAAGGTTTGGTCTCAGGAATGTTTATGTGTAGACTCGAAGCAGATGTTAGTTTGTCTCGGGAAGAACTCGGGTACTATGATTTCCAGTTTTTTTAAAAATCTTTAACAATCTAAGTTAAATTGATTTCTAAATTTATTCTTTATCGAATAATGATTGTTTGTGAAGCTAAAATGTGTAGTTAAAGTTTTAATTTGATTAATTAATGATTTGGATTAATTAAATAAGTAATTAAAGGTTTACATTAATTAATTAAGGTTTAAAGGTTAATTAATTAAAGAATAATTAATTTGTAAATTAAGGATTATTAATTAAATATTAATTAATAATTTAAGTTGATTAATCAAGTGATTAATTTTTCATAATTAATTAATTTAGATTAATTTAATAATGATCATTTATGGAATTATTTAAGTGTAATTACTTAATGGAAGTAATTAAGGAATTAATTATTCAGTGTAATTAATTGAGTTTAATTGGATTAGTTCAAGTTAATTACATAAGTTTAAATTAATTTAGAATAATCACTTGACGATTAGGAAAGTATAATTACTTAGAGAAGTAATTAATAGATGATTACTGGATGCAATTAATTGAATGATGGTTAGTAACTTGAGTATAATTATTTGTTAGTAATCAAAGGATGAATTAATGAATGTGATTAATTAAGATTTATTAAATAATTAAAAGTTAATTGATTTATTAATTAAGGATGACCAGTTAATAATTAAAGGTTAACTAATAAATGATGAAAGGGAAATTTATTTCAGACAATTTGTAATTAACTATGATGGTTAACCCAGATTAATGATTCATTCCTAAATAATACATCTGATTTAAATTAATCAGTTGATTAATAAGTTTATTTAAGAATGTTTGGACCTGACTGAATGATTGAATTGTTGATATTCCCTGATCTGTGATGTTGTGTGATATATTCTGATTTGTGTGTGATCTGTACTGTAGTTCACTTATCTGGGATGAATCTAATATATTATCGGTAATTTATATATCTGTGATATGTGAATAAAAGATAAGCATTATAGTTTATACCGCTTATCAACTATATCTCTGTATTCTGATCTGTGATGATTGGATGATGGTGCACTATTGTGTGTTAAACCCCTGGACCACACTTTTACACACACAAATATGGATTTCACGAGGAAATCGGTTAAGTCACAGATGATTTAAATTTAATGTTTTTGAAATTGAAATTTTAATTTCAATTGATTTTGGAAATGGATTTGGGTTAAATGTTAAACCTTTTAGAAAGGAGTTTTTAAGATAAAAGTTATTTTGAATAACTTGGTAAAGTTTTCCAATTTAAAAAATTTAATTTGAATTTGAATTCAAAAATTTGGAATTGAATTCCATGATTGGAAATTATGGTCAAAGATGTTATAAATGTGTTCATATGAATTTAAACCATTTAAAAAGTATTGGTTTGGGAATTTGAAATTAACCCAAGGGGTTTAACTTGTATAAATGAATCGGATTTTTCCAAAATAAAACTATTTGTTTTCAAATAATAGAAGCTTTCATATAAGGAATGAATTTCCAATTTATGTCCAAGAATTTCAAGTTTGAAATGAAAATGGTTTTCCGAGTTATGAATAAACCTTTGTGGAAGATCGTTAAATTTTGTTTTGAAATTGGAAAAGTATATCTTTTGTATAAAAGATTTGGAAATTGAAATAGTTTTGAGAACTATGAATTAATCTTTGTGAAACTAGGTGAACTTTGTGAATTGAATCTGTTTATTTTTAACAGATTTAAAATGGTGATTTATTTAAACCATTCGAAATGGAATTGTTTTGAAAGCTATCAGTTAAATCTTTGATTTAAGATTTAATGAGTTAATCCAAATTGAAATGGAAATCGATTTGAAAAATCTATGAATAGATCTTTGTGAAACTGGGTGAACTTTGTGAGATGAATCTTTTTGTGTAAAAGATTAAAATGGTAATGTGTTTAAACCATTTGAAGAAAAGTTTTGGGTAATAAGTTGTGACTTAATTGAAATCCCAATATCCATATGTTTTTAAATATTACGCTCATTATTCGGTTTAGCCGGGAGAGGACTATGTGTCATATAACCCATTCCGAATAGTGATACGACGTAAGTGGATAGCATTTGAAGACCGGTGTTGAAGACCGGGTATTTGTGAGAACGATAGGATAACCTATCGATTGTCTCTGCACCGAGTGGCCCCGGTATAGAGATTCCCTAAGTGATGGGAAGTCCGATCGGGATTGTGAATACCCGGATTGCAAGGGCTTCTTTAGAAGTGCCTTCGGTTCTGTTCGAACCTGGAACAGACTTGTATGGTTGTATGTCTGACACTACACTTTGAGATATAAAGCTGATTTCTTTCAAATACATTTCTGTTTGGTGGCGGAGAATTTATTCTCTTAGCTTAACACCCTTCTATGAGACGTACGAGCTCGGAGGTTATGTAGTTGAAGGTTATCAGTGATATACTCCCAATTTGGTAGTGTGGCATGCTAAGTGTTGCTGTGTGTTGCTGATCATTTGTTGATCATTTGTGATCAAAGCATGGCTTTTGTGAAAAGCGTAGCTTTGTGGACGAGACCTCATCGAGCCTCACAAACCGGAAATGGTCGAAACAGGAAAGATGCGGCAAGGTTATGAGGGTCGCTCCCTTTAGGGTATGTCATTTCCTTCTAGAAAAAGGTGGTATCATGGTATGGAGCCCAGATATTTTACCTGTGTGGTTGCTCCAATCTCATTTACTGTGTGATTGTTTCTTTGTGATCGAGACGCCTCGGATAAAGGTCGCAAACGACCGGGGGGTGGCATACTCGAGTAGTAGTTACCTAGTTACAGAGGTAAACCGGCCTTGTGTTGGCAGAGATCCAGGTAGGTTCTCAGGACGTCCCTCCAGAGGCGTACGCATTGACAGTAGGAAGTTCCTTAGCCTGACCATTTGTTGGAAATCCAAAGAAACAATACGTACCTTGTACGGTTTTAGTTGTATAACCTGCTATGGAATGTGGCGGTAACCTGCTATTGAACATAGTAGCTATAGTAGGCATACAATAATGGTTGTATGTTGGCTAAGATTTATATTATACTTTCGAAATGTTTTCCTAAACTATGCACTAGTAATAATATCAAAAGAGTTTTCTTGCGTAGGAAGCATGTTTGACTATCATAAGAAGAAATCTCCTCCAATTCTGCGATTGCATTGTGTGTGTGGCGGGAGGTCTTATGGTAGTTTCATTTTCCAAAAAGCATTGCGGATTTCAATGTTTAAAATTCCTTTGTTGTTTGTTTAAAGATAAACTGTTTTTGTTACTCACATCAGTCCCATGACTGACTCGGAGTTTATTGTTCCCTTCCTAAACTTTGGGTGCCCACAAATTTCCACACGGGCAGTCTAGAGTTGGGTTTTTCAGATAGTTAAGTTTAGTAGATTATCTGGAGCTAGTTCAGTCTTTGGAGATCATGACTGCTCTTGCTTATCTTTGTGCACCCGTGATGATGGTTCGAGCTTGATGTTGGAGTTATTGGTCTCATTCTCTTTGTCGGATCACGTGGAGTATCACTTCTGTTGTTTCTGCTATAGCATCTTTATTTGTCTCTGATATTCTTGTATCGTATTGATATCATTGTTGTATATCATTCTGGATATTGTATCATTTGTGATGTATATGATTTTTTTTATTCCGCTGTGTTGTTATATTTACTGTGTTATAAGCTCCAGGGAGCTAGATTCAGCGTTTGAATCTACGGTATTTGAGTACAAGTGAAGTACGGGTGCTGATTTTCGAAGGCCGAGTCCGGGATCTTCACAAAAACGCTTAACAAAACATTCATAAACTTATCTCAGTGACATAAGTATATTCACAAAACATTTGTGAAAGCTTCCTTATTTCAAAATCATACTAAAAGGATCAAATAAATGTTATTTAAATTGGAGATAAAGATAACTCCAAACATTATTCCTTCGATGTGAAGCATGGAACCAAAGTTCTACACCATCAAAATTTAGAAGGACGATTAAGGGAATCCAAATCTCAAATTCCTTTATAAATTTCTTCAATAAATCCTTTTAATAAATCATTTTCATTTATGAAGTCTCCTTTTCTTAAATTATAAATCCATTTATAAAAATATTTTTTAAATATCCAAAATCATTTATAAAACTCTTTTATAAATATCCAAAGTCAATTATAAATCTTCTTTTATAAATCTTTATTAATAATTCCCTTTTAAAAAAATCGTTTGCAAATATTATTCGTAAATCTCCTTTTAACAAACCCTTTCTAAAATATTTACAAAATATATTTTATAAATATCTTTATTAAAATAATTGGACATCTTACAAAATCATTTAAAACAATTTACCACAAATTGATATAAAACTAAAGTCAATTTAAAAACCATACTTTGAGGCTTAGTGACCAAAATTGTGATGCCCCACCCCGAGATCCACATTAACAAAGAGTATTATTGGGTAATACTATCTGCTAAGGCGGAGAATAGGGCTGATTAGGAGCGACCATCTATAGTCTTGTCTTAAATATCTATTGAATACGTCGATTAGAGCTCTATATTTTTGTCCTTTCTCAAGTGGATTGACATATCCAATAAATGCTGAATACAAAACTACAGGTGGCTATAAAATCTATCAGAACAAAACACAACTTAAATGCATAACATAACACATCACAGAACAACAAACATATATATATACATATATATTGATACATCCCAATACAATACAAATAATACATCATAAGTGGTATGAGGACCACAATATACACACGAGTCAAAACAATATACATATCAGAGCAGTGATAGAAAGACTACAACAGAAAGGGGTAGCAGATAAGTCCATGCAGAAGCAGAATAGGTTAAGTCCATAAGGTTGCCTAACCTGAAACACCTCGGTTTGACCCGAGTATAAAATACACGGGTCAGTCTAGCTAAACAAATCAGTTTATAAGGATAAGCGATAATATGAGAATAAGGGTAATGTGATAATATTCCCGAATGGGAAGGAACAATCTAAAGTGTATGATTACATCAAGTGATAATATGGTAGCACTACACAAACATATAATCTCAAAGGAGATAAAATAACCCGTAAAACGCTAACAGTAGCGAGCCTCATATCATTGGCATTCATATAACATCAAATATGGTTTAGGGAAAACCTAAACCCGCCATTTTGGCAAACCCAAAACATGCATAAAGAGATCCCATCTCAAACACACCACAAGGAAAATATATCTTCAAAGAGGAGAATAAAATCTCAAGTAAACGCCAAAAGGTAAATCTCATATAACGCCAGTATAGGCAATTCAAATCTTAAAAATAGAACTTCCAAGAGTTCAAATTCCCAAAAGGTAATCGCCACAAAAATATATCGAATGGTTCAAAGGACCAATTCAGAAAAGGGGCGATACACTTGGGCAAATAGTCAAAGAAACCATCTCAAAAGTGTTTGCACGTGCATGTGGCCGAAGCCTTGCCAAGTACTGTTATCTCAAATAGGTACCTCGCCCGAAGGCAAAACGTCACAATGACAAATACGCCGTAATGGTAAATACGCCGCAATAGCAAACGTCTCAAAGACAAATACACCGCAATAGCAAACGTCTCGAAGACAAATACGCCGCAATGACAAATACGCTGCAATGGCAATGACCCGAAGATCCAGTTTTGGCACGCCGCAATGGCAAATGTGTCACAAACTCTCGAATTGGAACCCAAATAGTTTTAACGTGCGTCCCATACCACACGTTCGCACTAAATGGTTTACTAATCGCTAGTAAATTTCACACTCAAAGCAGTGAAAAGTTTACCTCATCTCATCGGTAAACTCGACCCGAAGGTTAAAACAATCAAACGGACAAGTCAGGAATTAACCGATAAGATAAACGCACGTGTCCCATACAACGTGTTTTACCAAACCTTTTAATTCTCCTTCTCATTCACTCGAATAGTTCAAAAACGTGTATTTTATATATAAAATAATATATTTGAGAAAAAAAACTTTTAAAACCATTTTCCGAAATCAATTTTGAAGACAATATTTGAAAATTCCCTTATTATAGAGAATAAATAGATTTTACAGCTTAAAATAATTTAAAAATATTACATAATAATTATTTTAAATCCAACTTATTTTAAAATTTATTTCAACATTGTTTGGAAAAATCCGTGCTCGAAATCAAAGATATCACTCAAACTGTCATTCAAATTCAATTCAAATTCAATTCAAATTCGAATTTCAAACTCATCAAAACTTGGCTAGCCTATTGATAGGCATCATAGCCCTCAAAAACATTTCAGAAATATCACAAAAACATGAAGTAAAAGTCAAAAGTCGGACGGAAAACGAACATAAAAATGCTTAAGCAAAATAATACCCAGGTCTGAAATCTTCTCTAGGTTCAACTTTCGGACATAAAACAGGTGGCCAACCGACCTTTGTTTGAACTAAAAATTGGTGTGCACAAAGTATAATTCTTTGTCTTTCAAACAAAAAAAGAAACGTTTAATTCCGAATGGAAATGAAAAAGTTACACTATCTCAAACATGGACTCAGGCCATGTTTGCAACAGTTCAAAAACCAAAAATGCACAGGCCTGAAAACCATCTTCGGTTCAACTTCCAAGTATGAAATAGAGGACCAAATGACCTCATATTGAGTTGAAATTTAATATGCACATAGTAGAAAACATCATCTTTCAAAAAAAAGGATCATGCAATTTGGATAAAGTATGAGAAAGTTATGATGTCTCAAAGTTAAACCCAGAGTGTTTTCACAGTAAAAATCTGGGCAAAAACATGCTCCGACCAAAGTTCGACAGCATATTTCTATAAGCTATATAGGTCGAAATAACCTAAAATTATTTATGCTTATAGTACAAAACTTTATCTTTCAAACAAAAAATGAATCATGCAATATCAATAAAGTATGAGAAAGTTATGATGCCTCAAAGTTGAACACAGGTAGTGTTTGCAACAGTTCAAAAATAAAAAATGTACAGGCCTGAAACCTATCTCGGGTTCAACTTTCAGGCATGAAACAGAGGTACAAACGACCTTAGATTAAGCTAAAAATTGGCAAGCGTATAGTATAACACTTTATCTTTCAACTGGAAAAAGAATCAACCAATTTCGATAGGAAACGAAAGAGATGCGCTGTCTCAAACATGGACTCAGGCCATGTTTGTAGCAGCTCAGAAAATCTACGTTACAGCAAATGAATTTGCAAATTAAACAATCTAATTCATCACTAAGAAATTTGAAACAAGCTAGAATGTGTGAGGGAATCCTCACCTTGAACTAGAAGCAAAAGATTAGCGATTTATAGCAAGCAATTTGAAGAAGACAACAACTTTTCCACTCAAAAAGCTTAGAAATCACCTGTATATTAGTTTGTTGTAACATGCAAACAACAAGATGTGAATAACCAACAAAAACATGATTTTGGATGAAATAATTCCATGAATTTTGTAGATATTACCTGTAGGTTTGAAAGCTATCAATTTTCTCTCAATTTTGATTAGGTTTGCAAGGGTTTAGCTTAGGATTTTGGGGAGGGATTAGGGTTTTCCTTTTACGGTTAGTTTTTAGGAATGGAGAAGACAAGGTTTCTGAGCAAATGAACGTACAGAACCTTTTTCTCCAGACCTTTCTTATCTAATGCTTAGTTATGGGCTTAATTATGGTCCATTAAGCTTAAGTGTGAAGAGGTGTTTGATTAATTAGACTAAAAACAACACTTAGTACATATTTGTCTACATATTACACCATTTTATCAACTTATGAACAAATTTTGAAATGTTTGAGCTTTGTAAAAACTACACAATCATATTAAAAATTATTTTAACCATATTTAACACCATTTTAACATATTTACATCATAAATTTCCATTTTTACAAATACTGTTAAATTTGAATTTTATTTATACAAAACTTACAAATTTCAACATTAAAATTATCCAAACTATTTTATTTTGTCACAAATAAATGTAAAACCATAATAAAATTATTTAGACACTCAAATTCCAAATAATATGTACTTGTTTAACATTTATTTTTAACTCAATTATGTTTAGAAAAACACTGTTTTGCTCAAAATTCACCGTTTTCACTTTTATTGCAATTTAACCCATAGGAATTTTATAAATTTCTATATTATCGTAATTTTACGCATTATCAAGTTTTCTAAAAAAATTTATTTCCCATTTTCAAATTTTTATTCAAATTCAAATATTGAATTTGAAGCTCAATTTATCCCTAACCTTTCATTTAATTCAAGTTTAACCTCAAACTCATCATTTAAATTTATTTTCCTCAAGTTTACTCCTAATTAAATATATTTTTCTCCAAAATCCATATTTAATCAGTTTCAAATGATTAAACAACCCCTTTTCTCAAATTTTCCCCAAGTAAATTCCAAAAACCCAAATTTTAGATTTAACTCAAACAATATATTTAAATTACCTTTCCCAAATATATTTATCTCTTGATTAATAAATTATAATCTCATTATAATTTATTATTATTTCTATTAATAGGTAATCGCAAAATCAAGGTTGTTACAAAAATGATACTAAATCAAGTTACCAATTTAATTAAATTTGGCTTACAAATCACATAACAGTTATTTACATAAACCAAAATATATGTAAATAAAATTCATAACTAAATCAGGAATAGCACATCAATAAAAATCAACTGGCACATACATATCCAAACAATATATGTAACAACCTTGGTTTGGAGATTACCTGTTAAAATTAAATTATAACGGTAGTTATAATTTAATATAGTAAACTAAAGTAAAATTGGAGATTTTAAATTGTTTATTTAGAATAAACAATGAATTTTGAAAATAAAATGAGAAGAAATAAAGTTTGGAACTTTATTTTATTTATTTGGGTTAATAATGATTGGAAAATGGTTTTTATTTGGAGAAAATACAATAATTGTATTAATTTTAGCCAATTACTTCCTTTAATAATTTTTAAAAAAGTGAGTGACTTTTAAAGGTGGTTTATTTAAATAAAAAGGTGGAAACTGGTTTAAAAATATGTTTTTGCTATAAATTAAGTTTGGAAATGGTTCGAAATATTTTTTTTAAGTGAGAAAGGTATTTTTGTTGAATTTTAGAAGTTGAAAATAAGGTTTTATTCATTTATTTGTGAAAATAGTGCATTTTTGTGAAATAAAGGATTTTAATAATAAAATTGTTTTAAAATTATAAAATTATCTTTTTATATAGTGTAAAATGTTTTATTTTATAAGTATACAAGTTTACATATTTTTCTTATGTAAAAGTACCACGTGTAGTGATTTTTCTCACCTAGGAGGCATACCTTTCAAAGGTTCTAAGACTGTTCTTGAGGTCCAGGCTTGGATTCGGACATGCAAGCACATCTTTTCTTGCATGGATTTATCTGATCATCACTGCATTCTTGTAGCAACGAGTATGATGCAAGAGCGTGCTCTCAATTGGTATGAGCTTCTTATTGCCGAGATAGACAAGTCCACCCTTACTTGGCAGCAGTTTAGAGAGTGGTTTGAGCTCAAATTTGTGACTGAATCTGAGAAAGCTTTCCTAGCCCGTCGCTTCCTTGAGTTGAAGCAAGGGAAATCATCCATTTCAGAGTATGTTTCTTCATTCGAGTCCCTATCCAAATATGGGCTCAAATTTATCAGCACTCCTTATAAGAAGAATATTCGGTTTGTCTCTGGTTTAAAGAAATATTTGAAGAAGTCTCTTATGCTCTAGCTTAATCTAACATTTGAGGAGTTAGTAGACTCGGCGCTTCACCTCGAAGCCATCGAGAAAGAGAGAGATAGTAGTGATGAGTTGGAGGTTCGTCAGACCCCTAATAAAAAGAAGTTTTCCTTTCAGAAATCTAAGTCTTTTCCTTAGAAAAAGAAGAAACCATTTGCCTCTAGTTCACATTCACATGCAAAGCCTCATTCTCATAAGTTGTGCTTCAACTGTGGTTCTCATGAACATTTTATTAAAGAGTGCCCTAAACCTATCGTTTTCCGTAGTTGCAAACGAGAGGGACAATGGTCTTCCCAGTGCTCTAATTCATCTAAGGGTCCTCATTAGGGAAAGCTTCTTGTGATGGATGCTTCAGGCGGTTCCTCTCATCCTGGAGGTACTTCCTTTTTCCTTTTCTAGAGCTTTATATTATTTTATGTCTATTCTGTTCAAGTTCTCTTTGGTACGAGTGCTTTATATTCACTCGAATCGAAGAGGCTTATTAATGCTATGGCTTTAATGTTTTTACTTTGTTATTCTTTGAGGATTGCGAATCCTATTAAGGGGATCCGCAATATTTGACATGATATATAAGGATTTTGGGATTTTTTTCCTTGTAGTTTATCTTTTCATGCGTATTTGCATGCTATTTTCTATCCAGAGTTTGGAATGATTTAAGATGGAGTGGCTTACATATTATCAAGCCACATTCTGTGTTCATAGGACACTATATTTTGGTATCCTATTTTGACTGATTTGTTGTTTCTTGTTCTTCGGAATGTTAAATGATAATCTGAAGTCTCTATATTCACTCTTGAGTTTTGAGATGTAGATGATATATCTCGAATGTCAGTCATTGTGACTATGTTGATTTCTATGAGTCTGTTCGGGTATGACACCCAATCGGGCAATCGAGTATTGTATTGACCTCATTCCCGGTTCTTAGCATTTCGGTCATCCTTCCACGAGGATGTCCATTAAGGAAATGAGTAGATTCTTTGAATTTAATTGATATTGCCATTCTTACCTCTTTTTGAGATAACCTCTTTGGATATTCATTATAGGCTTTGTGATGTTACTTCACCCGAAGTAATGATTTGCCGTTTGTGTTATTCTCCTCATTCGAGAAGATATTTTATCCTTACCCTTATATCTCACTGATTTCTTATTCGATCTATTGTGTGGTGGTTGTATCTTGCTTCAGCTTGACCCTACACCGATTTTCATTAGCTACAAGTTGCGGAGGATAGTGTTTCTTTTACCGCATTCCACACTTGTTATGAGTTTTGTGAGTAGTTCGTTATACCGTTCGGAATGACGAACACTCCAATCTATTCCCTCAATCTTGTGAGTCGAGTATTCTGGGAATATCTTGATGAGTCTTTTTGTGTTTTAATTTTGGATATATGTAATAAATCGTGTTTCCAAATTTTATAAAAAAATTGAAGATATATTTTTAAGAGAAATTGGATTTGGTTTTTAGGATAAACAAAGAACATTTTGAGAATTAAATATGAGGTACTTCTTTTATAGAAGATGATATTTTTGTATTGGGTTGTCCATCGAGTGCTTTAAGAATTCTGGTTGATGCGCCTGATCAACGTTATCGATAGGAATTTTCTAAACGCTGTGATGAGACAACCAGACACGATAGAATTGAGTTTTAATGAAATTAAATTTGGAAATAAATTAAAATGGTTTGAGAATTATATTTTATTTTGGATGACATATGCAACCATTGAACCAAGTGGGCTAGATGAACGGCGAGGTAGTTTTGATCAATTGGTCAACTCTACAACCAATCGATAGAGTTATTTATTATAAAACAATGGCGAGGCAATGCCATTATGATAATTGAAATTTAAGAAATGGTATATAGATATGTTTTATTGTTAAAATGATGTACTTCAAATGAGATTATACTTTATTTGAAAATTAAAGTGTTTAATTGAATACTTTAATATGAGTTATACATGTTAAATATAAAGCTTGTTTGAAGTTTTCAGGTGTTTGAAAATAAAGAGTGGTAAAAATTTTGAACTATATCTTGAGAATTTATTGATATGAATTTATAAAACTCTTTTGGAAATTTAATCTTGTTACAAGAGAGAATGAGTCGAAAAGTATTTATTACTTCAAGATGATATATTAAAGAGTTTGTAAAATTTCCAAGTGTTAAAAATTGAGATTGTGATTCTGAAGATAATGAGTTTTGAAACTCTAAGAAATTTGGATTGTAAATTAAAATTTATATCTATTGTGTCCCTTGAGTTTGTCTTGCTTTAGTATAATGGTCTACGACTAGCGTTCTTGCGGTCGTTTGAGTTGGGTGATCTTTGAAGTAACCACGTTTTATCGGGGTTTCTTACCTCAATTGTTGTTTTCTTAGTTTCTGTATGGCTCCTTCCGTAGTGACACACAGAAAGTAATGTGTTTGATGTGATTTTTTGTTTGATGATAACAAACATATATCAATTTATATATGTGTTTGCAGATTGTACTATACACATATAGGAATAAATATTCATATTGAATAATAATACTATTGCATAGAATTTATATAATTCAATCAGTATTTTTATTCAAAATAATATTTTATTTCAACACTTAAACAATACAAAGTTTTCAGCTCTCTCTATATACATACATCGGTTTCATACATTTCACATTTACATTTCTTTCTTACTACAACACTCAACACTCAGTTTTTCGCTCTATCTGCACACCTGCATCTATCTGCATTGTCCAGCTCCAGTTCTTGTCATGTCTTCTGTGTACCTATATAATTAGCAACTACAACAGTATTCTGAAAATAAACAAATTTGAATTTGCAAAAATATAAATTTGTTTTTATTTGTGTCTCAGATATATGGGTTATTGTATCATTTTTGATTGTGTAATATCTGTGCATATCAGTATTCTTATCAGGGACAGGTAATCATGAGTGGCTGCAATACACACGTGTACATTTATACACGTGTGCACTGCCTCGCCAACTCGTGTGCGCAGTCAACAAAAGCAATACAAACCCAGTCTGCAATTAAAACAACCCAACTATCATGTACACCAGCAACACCAAGAATAAAGCTTCAAAACTACAAAGGCAACTGGCTACAAACAAAGTACATGAAGGTCACAGTGAAGCATGAAGTAGTTCAATATCCAAGCAATAATGAAAAAGTAATGAACCAACTCAAACTCAACTGGACAGTGACAACATGCAAAAATGTGCCAACAATATCATAAAAACAAGAACAGCTAAAGATAGCAACCAAAGAAGTTAGATCAGGTTACATAATATCAAAGTTCAGGTCAGACCAAACATCAAGACCAACTGCACAATGCAAATGAACTGGACCAAGTACACATTACAACAGGTTACAGTGCATATCGAACTCAACAGTGAATCAAACTGAAATTTCGAACCAAGACCATGAAGCACAATAAACTTCAGACCAGGCCACACAAGCACACAATAGAAGTATGGACAAATAAAGACTGCTGATGATATTCAACATGTTATGCAACCTGAACCATAAACTACAGAGCTAGAAAGTGAAACTGTGCATATACACAGACCAGTGAACATCAGTGGCAAGGTGAAGTACAAGTTAAAGCCAAAATCGTCACAACATAATCATCAAGCAGTGGAGAACAAGAAATTGAACCAAAGTCGGAAAACATCGAAGTCGAAGTTCAGGTTAAACCGACCAGAGAAGATGGCCAGAGACGAAGCTCACAGGGGCCAAAAAGTCGAAGTCAACCAGAAAATATTCTCGAAACCAAGGATAACTAAAGTCAAAAATCAAATCCAAATAAAAGAGGAAAGTTTCTACCGTATCGATCAAGGAAAAGATCGAATGCTTTGAAATCAAAACCGTGTGAATCAAGTCAAAAATATACGTATTTGACTAAGTCACAAATATCACAATCGTTCAAGCATTATCAAGCGACCGAGAAAAAGAATTGACAAATTCAAACGAATTCGTACGAATGAAATTATAGGAACTAGACTCCTATATAAACCAATCATCATCGACACTTTTAATCATCGAATTCAAGTATTCAATCCAGCAAACTAAAGGTATAAATTACATACCGAAGTCAGGAGTCGAATTCGATCATCGAGGAGCAGCCAAAGCCAAGCTACAAAGAGACGTCGATCGACAGAGCAACGAAGATACAATCGATCGTAAGCAATCACGCGAAATCATCTACTCAATCGATCAACAGAAGTCGGTAGCATCGACAAAGAGAAGCCCTAATTTGGACAGAGAGGAACGAACAATCGAAGTCGCCATTTTCACAAGCAAAGCTGGCCGGAGATAAAAGGAAGAGAGAGGCCAATATAATATTGGGTTGACTAATAATAAAGGCTTTAGTTTTGTTTAAAGTTTAAAAATTAGGGTTTTAAATTTATATTGGTTTTTATTTTCTGTTTTTGTTTTTAAAGTCTAAACTTTGGTAAATCACCACCTAGAGTTTAGGTTGTGTCAGATTGTCTAGTTAGGATTAGTTCAGTAAGCAGGGTTTGTGAGTTTGCAAAACTCTATAGGCGATAGCAGGGTTTGCGAGTCTGTTAGAGTGTTTGTATGCGGGAGACTGTTTAATTCTAATAGAAATCTGGGAATGCGGCAGTAGGCAGGGGTTGCCGAAGCTGGGTAAATTTTGTGTGTGATTTACTTTTCAGCATATTTACTTTTCTGCAGTTTGTTTAAATTCGAGAAAATTTGCTATAACCCTATTCACCCACCCTCTAGGGTTAATCCAGATCCTACAAGTGGTATCAGAGCACGGTATTTTTTAGAGTCATGAATCCACCAAATAATGCTTTTTCTAAGGGGCAATCTATTGCTAGGCCACTCATGTTTAATGGGAATGATTATGCTTATTGGAAAGTTAGGATGGGTATTTATCTTAGTTCTGTTGATTATGATGTTTGGGATATTATTGAAACTGGCTATAAATCTCCCACTATAACTGTTGGTGATACTGAGATTCCTAAACCTAAGGATAGGTGGGACGCTAACGATAAGAAATTTAAAACTACAAATGCTAAAGCCATGAATGCTTTGATTTATGCTCTTGATAAGAATGAATTTAATAGAATTTCTCATTGTAAAACTGCGCAGGAAATTTGGCATACCTTGGAGGTGACACATGAAGGAACTTCTCAAGTTAAGGAGTCTCGTATAGCCCTATTCAGCAATGAATACGAGAACTTTGTGATGGACAAAGGCGAGAGCATAAAGGACATGTTTGGACTCTTTTCAACTTTGGTGTACAATGCTAGAGCACTTGGGAAGGTATTCACTGAGGTAGAGCTTGTGAGGAAGGTGCTACGAGTCTTATCGATGAACTTTGAGGCGAAAGTCACGGCAATACAAGAATCAAAAGATCTGAGTAAACTAAGCATGGAGGAGTTGATCGGCAACTTGATGACATATGAGCTTGAGCTAAAAACAAAGGAGGAACGCAACAACTCTGAATCAAAGAAAAAGAAGAAGAAGGACTTTGCAGTGACTTGGGATGATGAAGAAGGAGAGGAAGTTTCGAATAATAGCTCAGAGGAGGCTAATTTGTGTCTTATGGAAAAATCAGATTCAGAAGCAAGCTAAGAGGAATCTAGCAAGGTAAGTGACTATTCTTATAAAGAACTTGTTTTGATGTGTTATGATCTTACTAAAACAATTGATACTCTTGAATCTAAAATTGAAAAACTAAAATCTGATAGGAGAGAATTTGTCCATGAAAATACTAGGTTAGAAACTGAACTTGAAAATATTCAAAACCTAAACTGTAAAAAATGTAAAATTTTAGATTCAGAATTATCAAAACTTAAGAATAGATTTGAGAATCTTGAGAAAGAAAACTTGAGTCTTAAAGAAACCATTGACACTAGGAAAAAGGATTTTATAAATAGATGCACATCACTTGTGACTGAAAACACAACACTAAAAACCAAAGTCCAAAATCTTGAGAAAACTCTGAATAACTTTTCAAGAGGAGAAAAATCATTCAACATGTTATTGGGAAATCAACTTTTTGTTAACAACAGAAAAGGACTAGGTTTTGGGAAAACACAAGTTGATGATAATGCAAAAGGTAAGAGTGTCTTTACTAGATGTGTAAAATGTGGAATAATTAGACATCGTGTTGAAAATTGTAGTCATAGGAACAAGAATACAAAATTTATACAAGTTTGGGTTCCTAAGAATTCTACAAACAAATTTCATGTCTATTGGAACAAGAATGAAAGGACAAAACAAGTTTGGGTTCCAAAGGGACTGTTCATTCACAATGCTTCAGTTACTAATATCATTGGACCTAAGAGTTTCTCTAGGTCATCCTCCTCTCTCTCTATGTAGGTTTGTTGGCGGGCTAAGGAACAACAAGAATGGTTTCTAGATTCAGGTTGTTCTAGACATATGACAGGTGACAAATCAAAGTTCCTTAGCCTAGAGAATTTTAAAGGTGGAAATGTGATCATGGGAGACAATAGCAAGTGTAAGATTATTGGTAAAGGTGAAGTAGGTAACGGTACTTTTTCCTTGACTAATGTTTTATACGTCGATAATTTGCATCACAATCTTATTTCTATTAGCCAACTATGTGACAAAGGTATGAAAGTGGTTTTTGATAGTGATACTTGCAAAATCATTGATAAATCTTCTAATAACATTGTTTTTATGGGCAAAAGAAAAGGAAATGTTTACACGCTTTCTTTTGATAATCTAAATCTTTCTAGATGTTTGGTAGCCACTGACGAAGAGGCATCCTTATGGCATAGGAGACTTGGACATGCTAGCATGGGCCTCTTGGAGAAACTTGAAACGAAAGAATTAGTCAGAGGGTTACCACATCAGAAATTTAAAAATAATAAAGTGTGTAAAGCATGTTCCTTGGGCAAGCTTAGTCGATCATCATTTCGCCCTAAAAACATTGTTAGCACATCAAGGGTCCTTGAATTAATTCACATGGACTTATTTGGACCAAATGAAATTGCAAGCTTGAATGGAAAACGTTATTGTTATGTATTGGTTGATGATTATTCTAGATTTACATGGGTTTATTTCTTAGCCAAAAAATCTGAATCTTCTGATTATTTTTCAAAATTTGCAAAACTTGTTTAAAATGAAAAAGGAGTTTCAATTAAAACTTTGAGAAGTAATCATGGAGGCGAATTTGAAAATTTGGATTTTGAAAGCTTTTGTGAAGAAAATGGTTTAAAACATGAATTTTCTGCTCCACGAACACCTTAACAAAATGGGGTGGTTGAAAGGAAAAATCGTTCATTGCAAGAATTGGCTAGATCCATGTTGAGTGAGTATAAACTACCTCTAACCTTTTGGTCAGAGGCAGTAAATACTTCGTGCTATGTAATGAATAGAGTAATGATTAGACCAATACTTGGCAAAACGTCTTATGAATTGTGGCATGAAAGAAAATCTAACATTTCTTATTTTCGTGTATTTGGATGTCCTTGTTTTATTCTTAACACAAGTGATCAACTTGGAAAATTCGAATCAAAGGCTGATGAGGGAATTTTCATAGGCTATTCAACAAGGAGCAAGGCTTACAAGATATACAACAAACGAACAAAAACAATTGTTGAATCAATCAATGTGAAATTCGATGAATCTGACCTGGAAAGGACGACTGAAAAGGCGGTTGACGATGGGGTAGATCATGAAGGCATTGAAGAAGAGACATCTAGTGAGAAACCTGAAAATAGGACTGTTGATGCTGATAAATTGAAGTTCAAACCCAATCATCCTCCTGAATTGGTTATAGGTAATCCTACGGAAGGTATACGCACTCGCTCTTCATTTGATAAAAATTTGTGTGTGTTTTATTGTCATAGTGGTTTTATTTCTGAGATTGAACCTGATTCTGTTGAAATGGCTCTTAATGATGAAAGTTGGGTTTTAGCAATGCAAGATGAACTTAATCAATTTGAGAGAAATAAAGTTTGGAAATTAGTTCCTAGGCCTAATGACTATCCAATTGTTGGAACTAAATGGGTGTTCAAAAACAAACTTGATGAATCAGGAAATGTAATTAGAAACAAAGTGTTAGCACCAAAATTGGTCACTAACCTCGTAGAGAAAGATTGTGTAGAGATATAAGTGATGAAAGTAAATTAAACAGAGAAGACAATGCTAATCTAACTGCAGAAAGTAAGAACACCAAATTTATAGTGGTTCAGCGTAATTGCCTACGTCCACTTTGAGGTTAAACTTTATTGATCTTCTTTATAGTTGATTACAAATACAATTCGTGAATCAAATGCTTGCATGAAGTTGTTTAAGTAGAGAAGATGAGTCTCGAAAATGGCAGAGTCTCCCCAGTGTTCTCTCCCCAAAAAAGGACCCCTTTCACTGTGACCCTGCCCCTCTATTTATAGGCAAATATGGGCTGGACTTCCCAAATGGGCCGAATGGCCGAACACTCTAGCCCCAGTACAGTGGTTGCTGTATGCCGATCCTGGTATGCCGAACGCTCTGATGCCGAACAGTCCTTCTATGCCGAACGATACGCTGGATGCGTGGGAAGTGCAGGATGATTGTCAGTTGAGGCCGAACGTGTCTCTATCCGAAGCTCTTGAACGAAAAGTGCACGCTGGCCGAACGACATTGTCACCCTGAGTAGTTGTGCATACTGAATGTCTTCCAGATGCCAAGTACTCTCGTTGCCGAGTACTACGCCGAGTACCTTGGAGTGCCGAGTACTCCTGTTGCCGAGTACTACGCCGAGTACCAAGGAGTGCCGAGTACTCCTGTTGCCGAGTACTACGCCGAATACCAAGGGATGCCGAACGCTCTTGTTGCCGAGTTCTCCTATCACCGAGTTCTAATGATGCCGAACGCTAGGGAGCTGAGCATTGGTTGTCGCCGAGTGCCAGTTGACGCCGAACACTACTTGACGCCGAGTCTCCTGGTCGCCGAGCATTACGGATGCCGAACGCTATGGATGCCGAGTCCCACTGGATGCCGTGCGCTTCGCCGAACACTCCTGGATGCCAAGTGCTTCGCCGACCACTCCTGGATGCCAAGTGCTTCGCCGAACACTCCTGGATGCCAAGTGCTTCGCCGACCACTCTTGGATGCCAAGTGCTTCGCCGATCATTCCTGGATGCCAAGTGCTTCGCCGATCACTCCTGGATGCCGGACACTTTCTTGTTGCCGGGTGCTACCTGATGCCGAGCACTAGTTGCCTGGTCAAATCTCCAGGAAACACTTGCCCCCCAAAGTGTATCATGTGACCGAACGTGATGCGCTTTGAATCTGGTTCAATTTCCCTTGATGATGCCTTCTCGAGAATGCCTGTGACGGAGGTGCGTGACGAGCGTGGTTTGGACGCCGAATGATACGTTCGAAGCCGGACAGCCCTCATGTGCCGCACGACACTTCGTTTTGATGCCGAACACTCTGGTATTGACCGGTTCTACCGGGTATAGCCTTTTCAACTTCTACCTCCCTCTATATAACCAGGTCCTTCCCGTCCCTTCTCCTTTACCTTTTCGTTTCTGTCACTCTTCCAAGATTCGCAATTTTCTCTAGCCGAACAGATTTACAACTTGAACATTCCTTCCTAAGCTCCTAACTGCAATCTAGGTACTGCTCCTCGTATAACTCGAATAGGTTTCAAATGAGATGGTCAAGTTTGTCATGTAAAAAGCTTTCGAGTAGGTTGCCCTCATTGTCGAACGATAATGCGAGGCGAGGAGGAAGGATTTGAGGTGTTTGCACATGTGGCTTTAGCTCCATCGCGCCGAACCAAAGTCAAAAAAGAAGGAAAAGGAAAACGTTGGAGGTGGTAAGGGTGTTGGATGGCATAGCTATGGTTCGGCGTATGTTGTCATGCGCCGAATGATAGAGGCTGCCGAATAGTATTTCGTCTGAATAAACTAAGGCCGAACACTCGCTAGAACGCCGAACAACAACTTAGCCGAACGAACCAAAGCCGAATAATAATTCAGCTGAACAAAACCCAAGCCGAACATTCTTAGATGCCGAATAGTATCGAGGCCGAACAATACGATTGCCGAACAGAACTTAGACCGAGCAAAACAAAGCCGAACACTATACCTAGGCCGAACAATCTGAATGCCGAACAGGACTTTTAACTGGACAATGACTTAACCGAACGAGGCCTTTAGCCGAACACAGACTTAGCCGAACAAGGCCTTTAGCCGAACACTGTGGCATGTCGAACAAATATACATGCCGACCTATACTTAGGATGAACAATACAATTGCCGAACAACATTCAAATGCCGAACAGTATAAATGTCAAACTACACTTAGGCCGGTTACATTATAAATCACATGTTTTCTGAATCTGGAACTGTAATCACCACCAGGCGGGCTCTTTGAGACGGTCAGCGATGACGGTCTTCGAAGGCCACGATTCGAAGCTCATTTTTATAT
This sequence comes from Allium fistulosum, assembly GCA_030737815.1. NCBI lineage: Eukaryota > Viridiplantae > Streptophyta > Magnoliopsida > Asparagales > Amaryllidaceae > Allium > Allium fistulosum. The sequence goes on along the minus strand of CM060906.1, from coordinate 95,128,406 downwards.
CTTTGAAATCTTTAGATTCTTATCGCTTGTACACAATTGCTTGCACTAGTTCACACACCACGTGGGGGGAAAACTCGTGTTGCTAATTCTAACGTTCAACGTTTTTTAAGTATAGTTTTCTCAAGCACTTAGCCAGGTTCATTATTTATTGGGGATGTCGAGACAATCTAGCTCTGCCACCATATCCGACAGGCCTGGGCCGTCATCAAGGCAAGGAGCCGCTGATACTTCTAATCCGTCGTCTTCTCCTGCTCATAACTTGGCACCTGATGCTCTGGAGGCAACCATCCTATTAGACAATCCGATCGATTCATAAGCCTCGAAGATCAACGAAGCTGCTCTGCGACGGATATGCTCCATTCATGGGATTCCTTTTGCCGACGTGTTAGTTCCTTCAAGACACGATCGTCCTCATCTGCCCCCAGTCGGGTACACTACCTGCAACAAGTTCATGTGTTGGATGGGCAGCGTGCCTCCATTCAATTTATTTCTCCGGGATGTACTGCAGTATATAGACATAGCTCCGTCGCAGCTGCACCCGAACGGCCATGCATTTCTATATGGGACTTACTTACTTTTCATGGCCGTCTTCTCCAGACCTCCAACCGCCGGTGATATCAGATACATTTATATGTTCAAGAGACGGAAAGACGGTCCTTCCTTTATGTTCCTCGAGCCATACCACAAATGCCAGATCTTGACAGGGGCATGTAGTAAATTCGCCCTGTACAAACAGGAATGGTTCTATGTGCGCTGCCCTTCTGGTTTCGCTAGGATATGGGTTGAAGGCAGTAAGTCTCTCTGCTAAGTCACTATTCGTATTTAATCGGAGTCATGCTTTTCCTAACTCTTCATTTCATCTTTTCAGGTATCAACCCGCGTCCGGAAGGCCGAGGATATTCTGAGGCTGTTGAAGCCATTAGAGCTCTTCCTGCTGAGGATCGAGACATCCGAACTATCATTTCAAATGAATTACTATCGGGGTTTGGCTTGCTAGCCCCTGGTCGTCGGATTAGCCTTCCAGAAGGTGTCACCATTCCCAAACCTCCGTCCGGTAAAGGGAAAAAACAGGTCGGATCGTCGTCGCGCCGCACTCCTGATACGCATGGAGAAGGTGAGCGCAGAGAAGATGATGTTCCTGAGACTCAAGGCGAGAACGTGTGTCCCGCTTGGAATCCGGCAATCGAAGTTTAGGATATTGAGACGTCATCCTCCCCTTCGAAGGGAAAGAAGAAGTTAAAATATACAGTTCAAAAAGAGAAAGTTGGTGGCACTTCAAAAGTTACGCCTATCCCGCCTGAGAAAGAGGCTTCCTCACAGCATCTGGAAAGTTCTCTGAGGGGTCTGTCCAACCTGTCCTTTTCCGATGATTTACTTAATTACGGGTTCGATGATCCTGAAGCTCTCAAATTTTCTTCGCCCGCGAGAGGCAATGCAGGAGTTCAACTCCCGGCCTAAGGAGACACCACTCTGATTAGCAAGATAAACGAACGGGTCCGTCGGGGGGAACACTAGGACACACACGCACATGCGCATTCCATAATATACTTCAAGTCTTTTTTCTTATCTCGTGAATTTTCCTTAACTCGTTGTTATCTCCATTCTTTGCAGGTGATATGGGGCGTTCTCACGGTCTCGATCGCCTTCAGGGCTCTTCTGTATTTCATCACTCTGGACGGGATTCTGGTTCAGGCAGACGCAGGGACAGAGGCGATTATGAAGATAGGGACAATCGTCCTCGCGAGTCGTCTCACCGCAAGAAGGCACACTCTCAATCTTCCTAGCCCCGCGATCTTCCTCCTCCAATTGAGCCGGATAGAGAGAAGTCTTTACAAAAGGGTTATCAATCTGATGCTCCTCGAGAACAACACTCTAGTTCATCGAGTACAAGGCAAGTTCGAGAGCAACGGAAAAGAGCGGAATTCTCAAAGCCTCCTCCTCCTACTCCTGCGGTGGACCCAACTGTTGCGGAAAAGATGGTCGATCTTAAGGCCAAGTTTCCAAAAATTTGCTTCGATGGTCTGAAGTTCCTCCCGGCCATTCATCATATTCCCGGGCATGTGAAGCAGAGTGCCATTGCCTGTAATAACGACGTTTATGTTCAACATGACGCGTTTGTGCACTTGGTGGAGAAGATCTCGGAAGTATCCGTTGAGCGTCAACACAAGATTGATCGTCTGAATCTGGAGGCTGGCAGCGATAAAAAAATCATCAAACTCCAAGACGAAGAGTTTGCTTCGTATAAGTCGAAGTTGGAAGTCGCTGAACAAAGTGCAAAAGATACTGCTGAGGCAGTTACTCGTTTAGAGGCGGCTCACAAAAAAGAGCTTGACGAAGCAGTCCAGCGCAGCGGTGCCCTCGCCCTAGAAAAAGACTCTGTCCAAAAGGAAAGGGACGCGCTCGCCACCCAAATCAAAGAGCTGAAAGAATTACTCTCCAAGGAGGAGGATAAGGTAGCTGCTCAAGAAGAATCACAACGATACTGTGATGAGATCGTTGCTACCCGACTCCTGAAAACAAAGCTCGATGACGAACTCGCTGGGGTTGAGAAAATGAAGGATGAGGCCCGTGAGGAGGGCAAAAGAGAGGTTGCGGAGGAGATTGATTCTCGCCTCGAGGCGGCCGCGGAAACCGGCAGGGAAGAGGTCAAAAACTTGTTTGACCCGTTGATTGCTGAATATGGAGCCCGCGTCCTTATGCATCGCGACTTAACATTCTTGGGCGACGGCTACCTTGAGTCCCTAGCTGAGGCCTGGGAAACTTTGATAAGGATCAGGAAGATCGAGTCGGGCTCCGAAGAGGTTGATGAGGAGGCCTTGGTGAAAGAGTTCCTTAGGGGGAATGAGCCATCGGATTTATCCGCAGCATTGGCACTTTACAGCAAAGGCTCTCCCCTTCTGAAAGAGAAAAATGATGAAGCTGGCCTGTCTGAGGCCAATATTACTGCTCTTCATACTACTGCTCAATCCGCTGCTCAATCGGCCGGTCGGCCGACACTTGATCCATTCGAGCAGCATGTTGGTTATGACCCCGAAGCCCCCGGGCTCGATGCTCATGTGCTATCATCTATCCTGGAGGGTGAAACCCCACGCGCCACCGATAGCCAACCGGAACCTGGTAGGAAAATCTTCTTTCTCTAGAAGTTGAAAGATCCCGTCTTTTTTCAGCAGTGGCTACTCGTTCTAACGCTCATTCTTTATGTTTTCGTGCAGGTTGTTCTGACGCCGAGCAAACTCCGAGGAGCGATGACGCCAAGGAGGAGGCAGGGAAAACAAGCGATGCTGTCCACGCGGGAGTACTCCCTGGTCCCGATGCTCAGGTGATCGGGGCGCTGGATGATGATAAGCTCGACACTTCATCTCCTGCCGAAGGGGATGATGAAATTGAAATCACCGGCGCCTCTGAGCATACTTCACAGACAAGCATGAAGGACCGCCTCGCCGCAGAGGAGAAGAAAAAGGTCGAGGTCAAGATTGAACCTGGAATCCTGGAACTTACCGACCCGCGGAACAGACCTTTGAAAATCATCCTCCCGGGCAGGTCCAAACCACTAGAAGTTCCGTCTCCTACTCCCGACTCTGCTTCCTTAGCAAGCAAGAAGTCCAAGAAAAAGCGTGAGGGAGAGGAGTCATTGGAAAAGACAAAGGAAGACAAGAAGAAGAAATCGAAGAAATAATCGATACACTCGTTCAACGAGCTTCTTGCTTAAGTCTTGTAATTGCTTTTATCTTCCGTAGCTTGTAGTTTGTATAGACAGGTCTGAATTTTGTAGGAGTGATCATGTAACCCCATTTTGGACTTATCGAATAAAGTTTTTAGTTTCTTTTTTGTTTGAATGATTTTCTTGTCTTTCTTTGATTTGCTGGCTAATTGTAGCCATAACTCGAGTTCTCATGAGTTGCATTATCTCCCGGTCCATTCTCGTGTTGTTCAGACATTTTTAGACATGGCGTGCTTCTCGTACCACATCCCTCGAGTACTTGGACTTTTCGTTGACTCTATGCTCCGGGAACTCGGAGATTTGAAATCATTTATACACTAGTCCGCTCTCCGGGGACTTAGAGTACTCCGCTCCGCACTCTGGGGATTCGGAAATTTGGAATCGTTTATACTCTGGTCCGCGCTCTGGGGACTTAGAGTACTCCGCTCCGCGCTCTGGGGATTCGGAGATTTGGAATCGTTTATACTCTAGTCCACTCTCCGGGGACTTAGAGTACTCCGCTCCGCACTCTAGGGATTCAGAGATTTGAAGTCGTTTATAGTCTAGTCCGCGCTCCGGGGACTTAGAGTACTCCGCTCCACGCTCTGGGGATTCGGAGATTTGGAATCGTTTATACTCTAGTCCACTCTCTGGGGACTTAGAGTACTCCGCTCCGCACTCTGGGGATTCGGAGATTTGGAATCGTTTATACTCCAGTCCGCTATCTGGGGACTTAGAGTACTCCGCTCCGCACTCTGGGGATTCGGAGATTTGAAGTCGTTTATACTCTAGTCCGCGCTCCGGGGACTTAGAGTACTCCGCTCTGCGCTCTGGGGATTCGGAGATTTGGAATTGTTTATACTCCAGTCCGCTATCTGGGGACTTAGAGTACTCCGCTCCGCACTTTGGGGATTCGGAGATTTGAAGTCGTTTATACTCTGGTCCGCGCTCCGGGGACTTAGAGTACTCCGCTCCGCGCTCTGGGGATTCGGAGATTTGGAATAGTTTGCATGAGTCTGTGCGTCGTACAGGATAATGTAATTTGCCACCTAATTATGAGATATAGAAACGTTAGTGATTCATAGAAAATACGACTTCAAGCCTTTATTAATGAAAATCAACCAAACTGTTCGATTACAACTTTTGAAAGGAAACTAAGTTATGACTGAATGGAAATAACAGTGCCTAAAACAAGAAGGAAAACATGCTAAATGTAATAGTGCCGCAAATGTTCACTGTTCCATGCTCGGGGGAGTGTCGTGCCATCAACAGTCGCTAGCTTGAATGTTCCTTCTCCAAGCTTCCGTTCAATGGCGTACAGACCTTCCCAGTTGGGATTCATGCGTGATGTTACCGGGAAGACTCATTTCAGAACGAGATCACCCACATCAAAGATTCTTGGGCGGACTCTGCCGTCGTGGTAACGCTTGACTCGATGTTTGTGCGTTGCCGCCCTTAATTCAGCTTCTTCACGCTTTTTGTCGATGCAGTCCAGTGATTCCAGCAAGAGGTTTTGGTTCGTCTTGGGATCATAGTATGTCACTCGGTGCGATGGAACTTCAAGTTCCACGGGTATAACGGCTTCAGAGCCGTATGCCAAGGCGAATGGAGTGTGGCCGGTCACGGACTTGTGGGTAGTTCTATACGCCCATAATGCTGTCGGGAGTTCATCTACCCACTTGCCTCCAACCTTTTCTAGACGCTTCTTCAGTATGGACTTGATTATTTTATTGACGGCCTCGACTTGCCCGTTAGCTTTCGGGTGTGCCACGGCGGCGAACTTCTTCTCGATGCCATACTTTAAACAGAACTCTTTGAACTCTCTGCTTTCAAATTGCGTCCCGTTGTCCGTAATGATGGTGCGTGGAAGGCCAAAGCGGCATATAATGTTTCGTACAACGAAGTTAATGACCTTTTTAGAGGTGATTGTGGCCAAAGGTTCTGCCTCAGCCCATTTTGTGAAATAGTCGACTGCAACTATCGCATATTTCGCGCCACCTTTGGATATAGGCAAAGAGCCGATTATGTCGATTCCCCAGATCGCAAATGGCCAGGGACTAATCATTTGTGTGAGTTCCGTTGATGGAGCCCTCGGGATTTTCGCATATCTTTGACACTTGTCACATTTTCTTGCGTAGTCCGCGGCATCCCGGTTTACGGTGGGCCAGTAATATCCATAGCGAAGGATCTTCTTTGCTAGCGTTTGCCCCCCAGTATGGTCGCCACATTCCCCTTCGTGAACCTCTCTTAAGACCCGCTTTGTCTCGTCATGAGCGATGCATCGCAATAATGGGACTGAGAATCCTTTTTGGTACATCGACCCATCCTGCATTACGTATCGCGCGGCCTTTCGAAGGACCTGCCGTCTTTCGCTTCTTTTTTCTGGTAAAGCCCCGGTCGTTAGGTACAGTTTGAATGGGGTTATCCACGATTCCTTCTCGATTTCTGTTTCCAACACGCGATCGACTTTCATCCCGTCTATGCTCGGGGCATGCAAGACTTCGACGGGATACAATCCCATTTGCTGCGCATCGCCGATACTTGCAAACTTAGCCAATAAGTCGGCTTCTTTGTTCTGTTCGCGCGGGATATGTGAAATGTCATAACGCTCAAGATTTGATAGTAGCTCTTGGACCTGAACAAGGTACGGAGCGAGCTTTCGTCCCTTTGCTTGGTAGTCTCCCCGTACTTGGTAAACTACCAGCTGTGAGTCACAAAAGATTTCGACTGATTCGATCCCGAGTTCCCTGATGAGCTTCAAGCCAGCGATCGGTGCTTCATATTCGGCTTCGTTATTTGTAGCCGGGAAATCGAGCTTCAGGGCATAACAGATTGATCAGTTTTTCGGAGTTATAAGAACTACGCCCGCGCCGGAGCAACGGTCGTTTGATGCACCGTCAGTGTATAATTTCCATCGAACGGGGGGAATGATGTCGTGGTCATCCGGTTTGATGGGTATGGTAAACTCGGCGATGAAATCTGCTAATGCTTGCCCTCGGATGGCTCTCCGCGGTAAGTATGCGACATCGAACTGGCTCAACTCGATGTTCCATCTTAGCAATCTTCCAGAAGTTTCCGGCGGTTGGAGTACCTGCCTCAGGGGTTGATCGGTATAAACACCGATTGAATGTGCTTGAAAGTATGGGCGCAGCTTACGTGATGCAATCACCAAGAAATAAGCCAATTTCTCGATTTTAGGGTAATTCCTCTCTGCCCCTGTTAAACGCTTGCTAACATAATACACCGGCTTCTGGACTCGATCCTCCTCACGAACCAAAGCCGCAATTATCGCATGTGGGGATACAGCCAAGTATACGTACAACATTTCATGGTCAACTGGTTTTGATAGCATTGGTGGACTCTCCAGATGCCTCACCAAATTCCGGAATGCTTCCTCACAACTAGACGTCCATTCAAAATTTCTCTTCCCTTTCTTTATTATATCGAAGAATGTGATACACTTGTCAGTTGCCCTGGATATAAATCGACTTAGCGCAGCTACTTTTCCGTTCAAGCTCTGTACTTGCTTTATGGTCCTGGGCGCTTGCACATCTCGAATAGCTTGGATCTTTTCTGGTTGGCTTCGATTCCCCTAGCATTGACGATGAACCCCAAAAACTTCCCTGATGCAACGCCGAAGGAACACTTCAAAGGGTTGATCTTCATCCCATAAAACCTGAGTATGTCGAACATTTCAGCCAAGTCTTGAATGTGGTCGTTTGACCGTCGTGACTTCACGAGCATGTCATCCACATAGACCTCCATCGTTTTACCCAGCTGGTCCTTGAACATTCGATTCACTAAACGCTGGTAAGTTGCTCCTGCATTCTTCAATCCAAAGGGCATCACTACATAGCAATACAGTCCGACATTTGTAACGAAGCTGGTGTGTTCTTGGTCCGGAATATGCATCAGGATTTGGTTGTACCCTGAGTACGCGTCCATGAATGACAGCAGCTCGTGTCCTGCGGTGGAGTCGACCAACTGATCGATCCTAGGCAACGGGAAACTGTCCTTAGGGCACGCTTTGTTCAAGTCGGAATAATCTACGCAAGTCCTCCATTTCCTATTTGCCTTTTTTACGAGCACGGGGTTGGATACCCATTCAGGGTAAAGGGCGTCGCGGACGAACCCATTTGCTTTGAGTTTGTCCACCTCCTCTCCAAGAGCGGCGGATCTCTCCGGATCCATTCCTCTCCTTTTTTGTTTAACTGGGACGTATTTCGGGTCTATGTTCAACATATGACTCGTGATGGCGGGAGAAATCCCACACATATCAAAATGCGTCCAGGCGAAAACATCAAGATTCGCCCGGAGGAAGTCGCTAAGGTCTTCAGTCATCGCGGGACCAAGCTGTGATCCGATTTTCAGAATTCGCGAAGGGTCGTCACGGCTAACTGAGATGTCAATTGTTAATTCAGCCGGTGCCGCCTTCTCTTCCCTGGGCTTCTCATCATCGTCTCTCGGATCTATATCTCCGAAGATCCGAGAACTATGCCCGAGCCAGGGCTCGGGCACTACTTGTCAATTATCCGCATTAAGGATGAGGACGGGATTTTCAGCAACCTTTCCCTTCTCCCTCCGATGGGCTTCTCGGAGCTCAGCCACATAACAGGAACGACCAGCTGCTTGATTGCCATGAACAATACCTACTCCTTTGTCAGTCGGGAACTTCAAAGTTAAACACCAAGGGGCTAACGCTGCCCTAAACTCAGCCAGGGCCGGCCGGCCCAAGAAAACGTTATATGGAGAATCCACATCCAAAACTACGAAGGGTAGAATCCGCACCCTCCGACGCTCGCCTTGTCCCAGTTCAACTGGTAACTCAACGTACCCCACGGCGTCGGTTGCCGCGCCGTTAAAGCCGTGTATACGAGCCTTGGACGGTTTCAGGTCTTTTGTTTCCAGTTTCATTTGGTCGTAAGCCTTATTGAAGATGATGTTGACTGAGCTCCCGCAATCAATCAGAATTCTTTTTACATATGCTGGTCCGATCGTTGCAGATATGACCATGGGATCGATGGTCGAAGCCTCTATCTGATCAGCGTCTCTACTTCTGAACACAATATCGTCTGTCATTACGCGCTGCTGCTTAGCAGGGGCCCCGTCCTCCATGTTCGAACAGCACTCAAAATCGGCATGCTTCAGGGAACTTGCATATCGCTCCATCTCTTGCCAATTCTTATCCGCGGGGTGAGGTCCGCCGATAATTGTATTTATGACTAGTCTACCTACGGTTCGGGCAGGCTCCTCGGGATGACGCGGAGCTGGTGCACGACCTGGGTTGGACGTTCCCTGTCCTCCTTCTTGTGGATCCTTCACAAATTCTTGCAATTTCTTCTGCCTGATCAACTTTTCAATAGCGTCGTGTAGGTGTCTGCACTCCTCCGTATTGTGCCCATAAGTCTCATGGAAGCGACAATATTTCCCGGTCCGCTTCTGTTCCTCGGTTGATTCTTTCGGACGTGGCTTTCTGTATTGAAATGTATTGCAGGTGGATAAGTAAATGTTCTCAAGCGGTGTGTTCAGCGGAGTATACTCGCTGTAGCTTGGGATTCTCGACTTCCATTTCCCTGCTTCTCTCTTTTTCCCTTGACTCCTTCCGCCGGACTCCTTGGGTTGCCCAGGCTTGTTCTGGACATTGACCTGGACCTTTCCCGAGCTGTCTCCAAACTGCTTCACAGCAACGTTGCTCTTTATTGACTCTTGGACAAGTCCTGGCGCCTTATCTCGTCGTACCCACCTAGCTTCCTCTCTTCTTATGAACTGGTGTGCCTTTGAGTAGAAACGCTCTAGTGTAGCCGGAGGTTTTCCTGCCAGTCAGTCCCCAAACTCAGAGTCTGGATCCACACCTCTCATTACAGCCATCAGAATTGCATGGTCATTGGGATTACTGACTTCAGTTGCTGCTACGTGGAATCTTTGTAAATATTCCTTCAACGACTCCCCGGGATTTTGGATTACACTCGACAGAGACATCACGTCCTTTGGGCACGTAGTGTGTATCCTGAACTGCTCAATAAACTTCTTTGCCAACTCCTCGAAATTTGATACGGATCGCGGAGGAAGTCGGGTGAACCACATAGTAGCGATCCCAGATAGAGTAATCGGAAAGCACCTACACTTGGTGGCATCATTCGCTCTAGCTGAATCCATCATCCATTCGTACCTCATGACATGCTGTCTGGGGTCAGTCCTCCCTTCATACGCAGGGATAGTAGGCATACTAAACTTCCTGGGGTACGCCGCTTGCAACACAACATCCGTGAACGGAGTATGACTTCTTGACACTCCCCAATCATCATTCGATAACCCTTGATTTTCCTTCATCAACTGCCTGATCATGGCTGTCAGATCTGGTGTCTGTATGGAAGGCGGAAGGTTAGTGTATGTTCTGCGCGCCTGTCCATGCTAATGCCTCCTCTCCTGGCGGTCTGCCAAACGTGCGTCTTGAGGTTCGACATCGTTAGCATTTTGATGATCCGGGCCTCTATCCTCCGTCTATACCCCGGTCCTGAAGTTTCCAGCTCTTGCTTGGTCACGGTCTCTAGTTGTTTGAACAGCAGCTTCTGCTCGTGCAGCGTCAGTCTTGCGGCGTCTGCGCCTGGGAGGTTCATCAGAGGAAGTTGAGCTGTCAGATGAAGAGTAAGGAGCGGGATTGCCCCCAGCATTCTGTTGCTGCTGTTGAGTGAGTTGTGCCATCAGGTTGGCGTTAGCTTGCATCTGCTCTCCTAGTTGTCCCCTGCTTTCCTTGAGTTCTCTCATCAAGTCATTGAACTCTATTCTGGTGACAACTGGAGTCTGTTCTTGAGCGGCAATTCCTGCACTCGGAATCGCTGGTTGATTGCTAGGTCATGCTTGTTGCACACTAGCAGTTTCGTGGGCATCCGCATTATGAGAAGCTGACCTGGTACGTGGTCTTGCCATTGTAGAGTTATCGGTATGAACTCTGAGTAGAATCAACGGATGTCCTATCAGTGAGTCGGATCTTCTTTGGGGGATTTGTTCAATCCAGTAGCTTCAAAGCAGATCCTTGAGGTCTGAGAATTCAATTCTCAGTGAAAGCACCAAAGTGTTAGCACCAAAATTGGTCACTAACCTCGTAGAGAAAGATTGTGTAGAGATATAAGTGATGAAAGTAAATTAAACAGAGAAGACAATGCTAATCTAACGGCAGAAAGTAAGAACACTAAATTTATAGTGGTTCAACGTAATTGCCTACGTCCACTTTGAGGTTAAACTTTGTTGATCTTCTTTATAGTTGATTACAAATACAATTCGTGAATCAAATGCTTGCATGAAGTTGTTTAAGTAGAGAAGATGAGTCTCGAAAATGGCAGAGTCTCCCCAGTGTTCTCTCCCTAAAAAAGGATCCCTTTCACTGTGACCCTGCCCCTCTATTTATAGGCAAATATGGGCTGGACTTCCCAAATGGGCTGGATGGCCGAACACTCTAGCCCCAGTACAATGGTTGCTGCATGCCGATCCTGGTATGCCGAACGCTCTGATGCCGAACAGTCCTTCTATGCCGAACGATACGCTGGATGCGTGGGAAGTGCAGGATGATTGTCAGTTGAGGACGAACGTGTCTCTATCCAAAGCTCTTGAATGAAAAGTGCACGCTGGCCGAACGACATTGTCACCTTGAGTAGTTGTGCATACTGAATGTCTTCTGGATGCCAAGTACTCTCGTTGCCGAGTACTACGCTGAGTACCTTGGAGTGCCGAGTACTCCTGTTGCCAAGTACTACGCCGAGTACCAAGGAGTGCCGAGTACTCCTGTTGCCGAGTACTACGCCGAATACCAAGGGATGTCGAACGCTCTTGTTGCCGAGTTCTCCTATCACCGAGTTCTAATGATGCCGAACGCTAGGGAGCTGAGCATTGGTTGTCGCCGAGTGCCAGTTGACGCCGAACACTACTTGACGCCGAGTCTCCTGGTCGCCGAGCATTACGGATGCCGAACGCTATGGATGTCGAGTCCCACTGGATGTCGTGCGCTTCGCCGAACACTCCTGGATGCCAAGTGCTTCGCCGACCACTCCTGGATGCCAAGTGCTTCGCCGAACACTCCTGGATGCCAAGTGCTTCGTCGACCACTCCTGGATGCCAAGTGCTTCGCCGATCATTCCTGGATGCCAAGTGCTTCGCCGATCACTCCTGGATGCCGGACACTTTCTTGTTGCCGGGTGCTACCTGATGCCGAGCACTAGTTGCCTGGTCAAATCTCCAGGAAACACAAAGCTAGGTTGGTCGCAAAAGGATATAACCAAATAGAAGGCATAGATTTTGAAGAAACATTTGCTCCAGTTGCTAGGTTAGAAGCCATTAGGATTTTGCTAAGTTTTGCATGTTATAAGGGTTTCAAACTTAAACAAATGGATGTAAAAAGTGCCTTTCTAAATGGTGATTTGAAAGAAGAAGTTTTTGTTGAACAACCCCTCGTTTTTGAAAATCATGATTTTCCAAATCATGTGTATAAACTAGAAAAAGCATTATATGGTCTTAAGCAAGCTCCTAGAGCTTGGTATACCGCCTTTGTACATATCTTTTGGAAAATGGTTTTAAAAAGGGGAGTGCTGACACGACACTGTTTCTATTACATAAAGAAAGTGATTTTTTGATTGTTCAGATTTATCTGGATGATATCATTTATGGTGCTACTAATGAACTCTTGTGCGAGAAATTTGAACAAGTCATGCAGGCTAAATTCGAGATGAGCTTGGTTGGAGAATTAAAAAAATTTCTTGGATTTCAAATCAAGCAAAGCAGTGATGGTATTTTCATTTCACAATCCAAGTATGTGTTGGAACTGTTGAAGAAATTTGGAGTTGAGAACTCCAAACCATTGAGAACTCCTATGAGCCCATCAACAAAGTTGGATAAAGACGAGAAAGGAGTTGTTGTTGATCAGAAGAAATATCGAGGGATAATTGGTTCACTTCTCTATCTTACTGCTTCTAGACCTGATATTATGTTTTCTGTGTGTTTGTGTGCACGTTTTCAATCTAATCCTAAAGAATCACATTTAAAAGCCACTAAAAGAATTTTGAGATATCTTTCACACATACACAAATTTGGACTATGGTACCCTTCTTGTGAAAATTTTGATTTAGTTGGTTATTCTGATGCTGATTATGCTGGTTCATTAGTTGACAGGAAGAGTACTAGTGGGACATGTTTCATGCTAGGACATTCATTAGTTTCATGGTCTAGTCGAAAACAAAATTGTGTTGCATTATCCACCACTGAAGTAGAATATATTGCTTTAGGAAGTTGTTGTGCTCAAATTTTATGGATGATGCAAACTCTTTCTGATTTTGGCTTAGTTTATAAACAAGTTTCATTAAAATGTGATAGTAAAAGTGCAATAGACTTGTCAAATAATTCTGTTCATCATTCACGCACAAAACACATTGATGTGAGACACCACTTTCTTAGAGATCACATTGCTAAGAAAGACATTTGCATTGAACATATTTCAACTGAGTTTCAACTTGCTGATATTTTCACAAAACCCCTCCCCGAAGACAGATTTTCCAGATTACGTTTGGATTTGGGGATTATAGAAATTGACTAATCAATTTCCATTTTTGGTTGAAATATTCTTGGATATTTATTTTCAACTTCAATTTCTAGAATTCAAACCAGTTTTGGATATTATTCAAAGATTGATTCGAATATGGTATTCAGTAGTGGAAATATGTTTTGTTTCTTTTCAAAATTTAAAAAAAATTCATAATATAATTAACTTGGTAACTTATTCCACGATCATTTCTATTTCTACCATCTTTCTATCATTCATAATGGTTTTGAAAAATGAGAAGAGTGATTTCTTTTAAAATTTTAAAAAAAATATCTCATGCCTCCATTCTCATTTAAAAGTCCTTATGGTTATGCATGGATGGAGCATGTGAGTGAATTATTTTATCATTATTCCATTCTCATTTAAAAGTCCTTATGGTTATGCATGGATGGAGTATGATAGCTAAGTATTTTCTGGATTCTTAGACTAATAAGTAACTGCTAATCCCATTTAAAAGTCCTTATGGTTATGCGTGGTTAGTAAGTGCTTATTTTTGTGCTTAAATGTCAAATTATTTTTCAAATTTCTCTCTTCTCATTATATAAAAACCGAATCATCGATCCATTCTCTACAATGTGGAACTTGTTAACTCGTTATGATATATTATGATTTTTTCTTTGTTTTGCATTTGTTTTTTACTTAAAAAAATTTCTACTACTGTTCCATTAGTGTTGTCAGTCTTTTGATGATAACAAAAGGGGGAGAAGAACAAGATTTTGATAAGGAAATAAATATTTTTGGAATACTTCAACAAATTTGTTAAATGTTGTTAGTTATTTTTCTTTAGTTCTTTTATTCTTCTGTAATTTTCTAAATCTTCTAAATAGGGAGTGGTTTCAGTTGTAGGGGGAGCATTCATATAGGGGGAGCTAAATATTTCATGCTCAAACACATTTATTAGAATTTCAAAATCTTTAATATATATGTTTGTCATCATCAAAAGGGGGAGATTGTTTGATGTGATTTTTTGTTTGATGATAACAAACATATATCAATTTATATATGTGTTTGCAGATTGTACTATACACATATAGGAATAAATATTCATATTGAATAATAATACTATTGCACAGAATTTATATAATTCAATCAGTATTTTTATTCAAAATAATATTTTATTTCAACACTTAAACAATACAAAGTTTTCAGCTCTCTCTATATACATACATCGGTTTCATACATTTCACATTTACATTTCTTTCTCACTACAACACTCAACACTCAGTTTTTCGCTCTGTCTGCACATCTGCATCTATCTGCATTGTCCAACTCTAGTTCTTGTCCTGTCTCCTATGTACCTGTATAATTAGCAACTACAACAGTAATCTAAAAATAAACAAATTTGAATTTGCAAAAATATAAATTTGTTTTTATTTGTGTCTCAGATATATGGGTTATTGTCATCATTTTTGATTGTGTAATATCTGTGCAAATCAGTATTCTTATCAGAGACAGGTAATCATGAGTGGCTGCAATACACACATGTACATTTATACACGTATGCACGGCTTCGCCAACTCATGTGCGCAGTTAACAAAAGCAATACAAAATCAGTCTGCAATTCAAACAACCCAACTATCATGTACACCAGCAACACCAAGAATAAAGCTTCAAAACTACAAAGGCAACTGGCTACAAACAAAGTACATGAAGGTCACAGTGAAGCATGAAGCAGTTCAATATCCAAGCAACAATGAAAAAGTAATGAACCAACTCAAACTCAAATGGACAGTGACAACATGCAAAAATGTGCCAACAATATCATAAAAACAAGAACAGCTAAATACAGCAACCAAAGAAGTTAGATCAGGTTACATAATATCAAAGTTCAGGTCAGACCGAACATCAAGACCAACTGCACAATGCAAATGAACTCGACCAAGTACACATTACAACAGGTTACAGTGCATATCGAACTCAACAGTGAATCAAACTGAAATTTCGAACCAAGACCATGAAGCACAATAAACTTCAGATCAGGCCACACAAGCACACAATAGAAGTATGGACAAATAAAGACAGCATGATGATATTCAGCATGCTATGCAACCTGAACCATAAACTACAGAGCTACAGAGTGAAACTGTGCATATACACAGACTAGTGAACATCAGTGGCAAGGTGAAGTACAAGTTAAAGCCAAAATCATCACAACATAATCATCAAGCAGTGGAGAACAAGAAATCGAACCAAAGTCAGAAAACATCAAAGTTGAAGTTCAGGTTAAACCGACCAGAGAAGATGGCCAGAGACGAAGCTCACAGGGGCCAGAAAGTTGAAGTCAACCAGAAAATATTCTCGAAACCAAGAATAACTAAAAGTCAAAAATCAAATCCAAATAAAAGAGGAAAGTTTCTACCGTATCGATCAAGAAAAAGATCGAACGCTTTGAAATCAAAACCGTGTGAATCAAGTCAAAAATATACGTATTTGACTAAGTCACAAATATCACAATCGTTCAAGCATTATCAAGCGGCCGAGAAAAAGAATTGACAAATTCAAACGAATTCGTACGAACGAAATTATAGGAACTAGACTCCTATATAAACCAATCATCATCGACACTTTTAATCATCGAATTCAAGTATTCAATCCAGCAAACTAAGGGCATAAATTACATACCGAAGTCAGGAGTCGAATTCGATCATCGAGGAGCAGCCAAAGCCAAGCTACAAAGAGACGTCGATCGACAGAGCAACGAAGATACAATCGATCGTAAGCAATCACGCGAAATCATCTACTCAATCGATCAATAGAAGTCAGTAGCTTCAACAAAGAGAAGCCCTAATTTGGACAGAGAGGAACGAACAATCGAAGTCGCCATTTTCACAAGCAAAGCGGGCCGGAGATAAAAGGAAGAGAGAGGCCAATATAATATTGGGCCGGCTAATAATAAAGGCTTTAGTTTTGTTTAAAGTTTAAAAATTAGGGTTTTAAATTTATATTGGTTTTTATTTTCTGTTTTTGTTTTTAAAGTCTAAACTTTGGTAAATCACCACCTAGAGTTTAGGTTGTGTCAGATTGTCTAGTTAGGATTAGTTCAGTAAGCAGGGTTTGCGAGTTTGCAAAACTCTATAGGCGGTAGCAGGGTTTGCGAGTCTGTTAGAGTGTTTGTAAGCGGGAGACTGTTTAATTCTAATAGAAATCTAGGAATGCAGCAGTAGGCAGGGGTTGCCGAAGCTGGGTAAATTTTGTGTGTGATTTACTTTTCAGCATATTTACTTTTCTGCAGTTTGTTTAAATTCGAGAAAATTTGCTATAACCCTATTCACCCCCCCCTCTAGGGTTAATCTAGATCCTACATAATGTCCTTGTTGGTTGGAGTTCGAATGAAGCAATGCTAAATCCTAACTCTATTCAAGAAACTCTTGTGAAGTTAATCTCCTTTAATTGATTTTTGAATAGCACTCCGTTGTGTTTTGTTTCGAAAGTGAGATACTCTCAAAATCATGATGTATTGCTCAAAGAAATTCAATTGTCTGAAAATCCGAGTATTTATACTTGGTAAAATCATTGAATTTACCGAGCAATTTTATCTTGGTCTTCTTTCATCTTGAGTAGAGAGTGAGGAATTTTGATCTCGTGCTTGTTTATCCTTCCGTTGATTGATGAAATTAATATGTTGAATACAAACTCTTTTCTAGAAATTGCAAGGATGCAATTTTGTTAAGGGAGGAGTCTGTAACAACCCTGGTTTGGAGATTACCTGTTAAAATTAAATTATAACGGTAGTTATAATTTAATATAGTAAATTTAAGTAAAATTGGAGATTTTAAACTGTTTATTTGGAATAAACAATGAATTTTGAAAATAAAATGAGAAGAAATAAAGTTTGAAACTTTATTTTATTTATTTGGGTTAATAATGATTACAAAATGGTTTTTATTTGGAGAAAATACAATAATTGTATTAATTTTTAGCCAATTACTTCCTTCAATAATTTTTAAAAGAAGTAAGTGATTTTTAAAGGTGGTTTATTTAAATAAAAAGGTGGAAATTAGTTTAAAAATATGTTTCTGCTATAAATTAAGTTTGGAAATGGTTTGAAATATTTTTCTAAGTGAGAAAAGTATTTTTGTTGAATTTTAGAAGTTGAAAATAAGGTTTTATTCATTTATTTGTGAAAATAGTGCATTTTTGTGAAATAAAGGTATTTAATAATAATTTTTTTTTAAAATTATAAAGTTATCTTTTTATGTGTAAAATGTTTTATTTTATAACTATACAAGTTTACATATTTTTCTTATGTAAAAATACGAAGAAAATGCATTTTGTTTTGTGTATAAAATGAGATATGTACATATTTTGGTTAAGTGTTAATTAATAAACATAGGCTATTTGTTTTCTTTTTATTTTTGAACCCATTAGGCCCATTTAACACTTAATCTGGTTGAGAAATTGAGAAAACTAATATTGTACGTTCATTTTCACTATCCTCTTCTTCTTCCTTCAGTAAACAGAAAATAGAACCCACCTTTATCAAAATTAAAAATCCAAGTTTTCTTCAATTAAATTCTTCAAATTACAATCTTTTTCAGTCTAGAGTGAAAATACAGAGGTAATCTAACTCCAAACTTACAATTTCATCAAAAATCTCTGATTTGTGAAAGTAGTTTTCTAATTTACTGTATGGTTGTTCTTGCATGTACTTTTCTCTTGCTGTACAGGTTCTACAGGCCATAATCTCAGCTAAAGCTTCAATCTTTCTTCACAAATCCGGATATTTGCATTCATACAGTAAGGTGAGTTAAATCTCACAATCTCTAGCTAATGCAATGATCAAAGAGCAAGTTCCTGTGCTAATTCTGCTTTGTAATTGTTTACTGTCGTTAGTTTCTTATCTCTGTAAAAATCTGATCTGAGTGCCTACTTTGAGCAACTGTAACTTTCAATTTCAGCAATGAAATGCTGCCGAATTTTCTCCTGATTGTAGCTTATTCATTGTTCTATAAGCTTGCAAAATTTGGTTACAAAATTCGTTCATTTGATATGTCAAAACTTGTCTAGTAAATCAGTTCGCAGCATGTTAATTCGTAGGAAAATAAATCGCGTGAGAAGGCTAGCCTAGGTCGTCCGCTAGGTCGACCAGGCCTTCACATAAGTCGACCGTACGGTCAACCTATGGAGTTGAAAGGTTGACTTGGCGGTCGACCTAGGGTTCTTTGCTCCTACGTGCTTTTCTTTTGTGCGAGTTTGTTGTTTTTCGGTTTGTTTCTGCTTGTTTTCTTAGCCTATGCTTCTCGTTTTTGAGATATTTTTGTGCTGCTTTGATGGCCATGAAGCCTATCAATAGGCGAGATAGAATTTTAATGAATTTGGAATTAAAATTTAAATTGGTTTTGAATTGAATTCGAGGGTTGTTTTCATTGATATTTCAATGAATTTCCTTGTTTTCGAGCACGGGTTTTTCTAAACGATTTCAAATAAAATTTTAAAATAACATGGCTTTCAAAATAATTATTATATAATAATTTTCAATTATTTTTGAGCTATAAAATCTATTTATTCTCTATAATAGGGGAATTTTCAAATACAGTTTTCAAAATTGATTTCGAAAATTGGTTTTAAAAGCTTGTTTTCCAAAGTAAATTATTTTAAATATAAAATACACATTTTTGCACTATTTAAGCCTATGAGAAAAAGAATTAAACGATTTAGTAAAAAACGTGGTACGGAACACGTGCGTGTACTGTTTTTGTTAATTCCGGACTTGAACGATCGAAGCTATTCGAGATTATCAATTCTGAGTTGTTTTGCCATTTTATGGCATATTTCGAGTTTTATAATTTCTATTTATAGGAATTATCTGAGATGGCCAATTTTGGCAAGTTATTGTGGTTTGAGATCTCCTATTTAGGAGTTATGGTCGATAAGGGCCATCACGATGTTTTTTATACTTGCCAATGATATGAGGCAAGTCTTGAGTTTATGATTTCCTCTTTTGAGGTTTATGGTTCATGAGGGACCATCTTGAGGTTTATTTATACTTGTCGATGAGATGAGACAAGTCACGAGATTTTATGAGTTTGATGATGTTTATAGTATGGCATTGACTAATGGTTAGTAAACCGTTTAGTGAAAACGTGTGGTATAGGACACACGTTACCACTTTTCGGGTTCCTAGTTGAAAGTTTGTGACATATTCACGAATGAATGCCAGTACTTAAGCTGTTGGGTTCTACGTGTAAATATACTGATATATATATATATATAGCTGGGAGCTATTTATGGGTTGTTCGGTCCTAAAAGAAGTCGGGGGTCCCTAGTACACGGTACATGGTAGGCTGTTGGGCCATAGATTGGGCTGTTGGGTCCTTTCATTTTTTATAGTTGTTGGGCTTTTTATTGGGCTGTTGGGTCCAATCTAGGTTTTGTAGCTACAAATGGGTTGTTGGGTCCTTTCTCTTTTTATAGCTGTTGGGCTATTATTGGGCTGTTGGGTCCATATTTTATCTTTAGCCATTGGGCTTTTTATTGGGCTGTTGGCTCCTATTTCTGAGATGTGACTATATTCTCCTTTTGAATATATCTGAGTTTGCCTTATACTGTATTTTGAGTTTGAGATTTCTCTATTTATGAGAATATATCTGAGTTGGCCATTTTGGCATATTTTGTGTTGAGATTTCTCCATTTTAAGGTTATATTTGTAATTTTCCATTTTGGCGAGTTTTGAGTCTGGGTTTTATGCCGATGAAATGAGGCGTGTTTTGAGTTTTGGAGAATCTTTTATATTAGCCATTTTTGGCGAGTGGGTGATTTGAGTTTTCCTTTATTTAAGAGATAAGGTTAGAGAAACCTTTATATACACTTTTGGCTATCGTCGATGATATGAGGCGACTATTATACTTGATGATTTATCTTGAGTCTTTTCTTTAGAAGTTCTATATGCTTAAGTGATTTTTGTTCACTTAAGTTATGGACATGTATTGCCATTATCTCTTCTTATTCGAGTAAAAATCATCATACTTACCTTATGCTTCATATTATCGTCCATCTTTATTAAAATGTTTGTTTTAGCTAGACTGACCTATGTATTTTATACTCGGGTCAGACCGAGTTGTTTTAGGTTAGACACCTGCTTTTGGGCTTAGCTTTGCTTTGACGCTTCTGCTTGGATATATCTGTTTTCATCCTTTTGTTGTAGCTTTTTGTATAGACTCTCTAATGTATATTATTTTGACTCGTGTGTATATTGTGGTCGTCATACCACATGATATGTATCATTTTGTTTTACTATAACGATGTATTTGTATATGTGTGTGTGTGTGTGTGTGTGTATATATATATATGATTATCTGCTGTTCTGGGATGGTTTTGCATTTGAGTTGTATTTTTTTCTGATAGATCTTATAGCCACCTATGGCTTTGTATTAAGTATTTATTGGATATGTCGATCCACTTGAGTCAAAAAAAATAAAGAGTATTTATCGACGTATTCATTAGATATTTAAGATGAGGCTATAGATGGTCGCTCCTAACCAGCCCTATTCTCCACATTAGCAGACAAAATTACCCTGTAATTCTCTTTGTTAATGTGGGTCTCGGGGTGGGGCGTCACAATATAATAGCAAGATTTTCCTGCTAAATGGATGTCCAAAAAATCTAATAAGTTTAGTTATAGTAGAACGTGGTTTTATTCTGCTAAGAGATGTCCAATAATATACTTAGTCAAGGTATTGCAGAGCGGGGATTTATTTCTTTAATAGTGTCAAGGCTTAGTATAACTATTTACATTTGTATGGTTAGTTAATGATATCGACGATAGAATCCTAGTGTCCAAAACTACTCTTTGTAAAAGAAAGTTGCCTTTGACAAATTGATCCTTAGAGAACAAAGTAATTAAGAACTTAAATTTCTTTTTCAATAATTAATTATAAGTTAAATCATTTTTAAAAACATAATTAAATCTTGATTAAGTCTTAACTTAACTTAATTATTAATTAAGAAATAATTAGCCTTTAATGAATATTAGTTTATAAATTAAATCTTTAATTAATTTATTATTATAATAATTAAATACTTACTTAATAATTAATTAATAATTAACCCTATACTTAATTAATAATTAATTAAAAATCATACACTTAATTCATAATTAATTAAGAATTAATCTTACTTAATCAAAGATAAGTTTCAATTAATCTCACTTTTAAATGATAATTAATTAGTAGTTAGTTTCCCCTTAAGTGTAGTTAATAAACCTTGTTTAAAACTTAACTAATTATTAATTACCAAACTTAATTAATTAATAAATTAATAATTAGTTAATAAATAGTTAATAAATATTTAGTTTTCTTCTTAATCATTATTATAAAGTTTACAAAACAATTCCAAACTATTTGTAAGTATAAAACTTAATTTTGTAAAAGTGGACCTTTTTATGAAATTGCATCCATAGCGACTATCGCTATGGATATCATAACAAGAAAATGTTTCTTAGATTTCTTTTCGAAAAATTAACATCTTAAAAAATTATTAACATTCTGTAATTATCAGGTAAGATTTTTTAAAAGTAAAAAATAGTTTGAAACTTGAAAACAATTTGACTTTTAAAACTAATAACCATAGTTTTTGCATAAGGGTTCTAAGTCGCCAAACCATACAAAGTGCTAACTTCTTTAACATATCATCACAAGTTCATGTTTATAACATAAATAGCATATCACAACCACAATTCTAACCAAAACTCACAACTTTAGCACAAACATAGCAAAGGTCTAAACTTTACACCAATCACAACACCTTTAAAATTCTTTATCAAGTCTAAGTCTTATTCAAAAATAAATACAAACATTTTCACATCCAAACAACATAACAAGTCAATACACAAGCATATTTACATACAAATACAAGTATAAGATAAAGGTGTAAACTTTTTCCAAAATGAGTGAGTTAATACCCAACAAAACTTTTCAAGCTTAACTAAAATTCCCCTAGACTTGAAAAAGACCTTAGATCTAGACTTCCTTTAAGCAAAAACCAACTTTTATGACCTAGATGAGGACATATGGCTTGGCCTAAGCAAGAAAAGGCTCAGCCATGAGGGTGGTGAAGGGTGTATGGACTTGTTTTCGCTAAGAGGAGGTAAAGGAGAAAGAAAGGAAGTATACTTATGCTATTTGAAGAGTTTAAAAGCAAAAAGGAGATGGTTTTGAATTTTAAAATTTTGAAGGAAGCCATTATATTTTTTTGAAAGCTTTAGGAAGGGGATAAACTTAGCAAAACTATGAAAAAAATGAAATGGAATGAGGGAGAGAAAATTTGAATTGTTTTTATATAAAATGGAATTTCAAAATTATCTTAATACCCTTTTGTACCATACCCACCACAAATTTTATGCCACACCATCACTTACCCTTCCCCACCTTGTCATACACATTACCCATATGGTTCCACCCTTTATCCACTAGATAATACCTTAATGTGTACATCAGATGTGAAATGATATGTGATATTTCATAACTTACTTTTTTTTTCAAATTTAAATCTTTGAAAATTGCCGCATCCCTTCTTTAACTTAAGTAAACATATATTTACACTTTCACATGCTTAATTGAGCATCCATAATTTATATAAGTGTTTTCTAAATATAATAAGGTGTTTTACAACCTTTTTAACAACTTTCTGATGACCAAAAATCGGGATTTTGAAAAAGCTTTCTGTTCACATTTTCTAATTTCCTTTTAACTAATTACTTTTATAAACCAAATTCAAAAAGGAATTTTCTACCATTAGTTATAAATTAAAAGAGGGTTATATTGATTATTTAACCCATTAATTGAATATTTAAAATTAATTAAATATTCATAAATCAAAGCGATAAAATTTTGGGTTGTTACAATGCCCATTTGTATGATGGCACTGGCAGTATAATCCCCCAAGGTTCCTTTCGAATCTGGGTCTTTTCTTTTGTGAAGGTCAATAATCACGCTTATCTTTGGTCAATAAGCAAATATTTTCAAGAGAGGTAGTGAATTTTCAATTCTTTGGAAGTCTCGATTTAGAGGCCTGCCTTCTTGGTTGATGTTTAGCTCTTTTGCTGCTTGGTGCGGGTATTTTACTCTCAATGATCAATTTTCTCTTCAAGGTCCTTTGAATCCCACTTGGAGCCAAAGATTGAACTATGACTATGTGCCACTTAAGCAAACGTATCAAAATCACTTGTGATCCCTTTCTTGAATATAGTTCCCTTGGCATGAAATTGAATGGTCCTTCTTATCTTTAAGAAAAAATTATCTTCCTTAGGGCTTTCTCTCCCCGAGGAAAAAATTGGAGTAGGGCCAATATGAATGGGTTAATGCTCCAATTATCTGAATCATAAAGGTCCACTTGTTTTATTTATATGTAATTTGTAAGGCCTTCATTCTCAAAACTTGTTCTTTGTGGACTTGCGGATTACTAGTGATTTGATAGGTGGATCAAATTATTCAAGGTTCAGATGATCCTTGTTCAGACAGCTTAACACGGTTAGGCAACATGGTGTTAAGGTTATGGTTAGTTGATTGGAAATAGGATATGCTTGGAAAAGGAAGTTCTTTATGCCTTAGATATATATATATATATATATATATATATATGTCAAGGTAGTCCCACTTAAGGTTTTAACGAAGTCGGAGGTTCGAGCCCTCCTTCTAGTGTCAAAATGTTAGCAAATAAATTTGCTAACCCCAAAAGTGCTTTGAGAAACTTAGTAATTCACAAAGAGGCCTTGGAGACTCTCTTCGAAACAGTAAGGGCTTTGTATCCATTCTTATTGTTGTCATATTCGAAGTCACATATGCAAGATGAGTACGAGTTCGAAGTTGTATATTCAGGACAAGTTTTAGTTTGGAGTCGTATGGGTAAAGCAAATTTAAGTTCGAAGTCCCTGAGTCGAAGTCGGGTATGCTTTTCTAATTACGTGGTCACAATGATTCAAATATACGAAGTCGCAAGTATATTCAATTCAATGGTTCAGATCAATTACACATATCCTATGCTATGTCCTTGTTTAACATTCAAGATCCTATATGTACAATGTTCTCGAATTAATATGTGCTCTAAAATCCCAAATTGATTTAGGGTTTACAATGTAAGAAATGAGAAGTTTTTCGCCCCTAAAATGACGCTCTAGGGCCATATTTATACAGGCTTGTAGCCTTCACTCCATTCCTTATGTCTTCGAATGTGTTGACTTTGGTGGCATTGACATGAGTTCGGGACGGAGTCGTCACTAGGTAGTAGTATGTAGGAACGTCTTCGACATACAGGAATGTCTTCGACATGCAAGAGTGTCTTTGACCTTCTTTAGCACTAACAACTTCTCTTATGTTCTTCAGTGGTATTGACTTCGAATGGATTTAATCACAGTCTCTATGTAGAGTGGTGTCCAACATGGCTTAAGGAATATTTTCATGATGCCATAGTCGAAGTGATTTGTTATATTCTTTAAATTTTAACCTTCGAAGTTAATGAGAAGGTACGTGTGAAGTCGATTAAGTGGGGCAATGATGTCTTTGTGGGTAATGACAATGTTCCTTGTCAACACCGCTTCGCATGAGTGTGTGGCTTCCTAGAAGTGCTATGCAGAACTTGCATGTGAGATGGTCTCATAATAATGGGCGAAGTGGCTCGACGATCCTATGATACTGCCATAGGAACACCCTCCTCGTCATTATAGGATAATCTCTTCGAAGTGTCTATGGATTTGTGGAGAGGTGTATTCTGGATTTCCTCACCTCTTCGGCTACGTGTGACTTTGTTCATCATTTTTCATCACCGAAGAGCGGTATCCGATCTCTTCTTCATTAGCTTGTAAGTGCCTCATTGACTCTACATCTTTTATGCTGATTATAGGAGCGATACTTTATCTTTTCTTTTCTACCTAACTTTGACATTGGCAATCGAAGTCATGAGCAAGCTGCTGTGCACATCTCTTTGACTAGAGCTGCTTTGACAGCTACGAAGCCATGGCTCTTCAACCTACTTCTATGAAATTTATAGTGATAACAAAGATGTTCTTTTTATTGAAGACTTATGAATTTGAAGCTTTTTCACCTCTAAAATCAACTCCAAAATATTGAATGTTTTTTGTTGAATACACTCCATAGTAAAGTTATTTTCATGTAAAGAGAACTTTTGGGTAACAAAGTCGGATAGAAGTATTCGTGCCCAAGTTATGTCACTTTTAGCAAAGATAGCAAATAGGGCTTTAAAAACTTTAGAAATGGGTTTGTTATAATTTTGGCATGAGGAGTATTACTCTGTTGTAAAATGAGGCTCATATGCCTTGTTTTTGGTCTAAGATTTTTGCCTTTAAAATTAACTTCTAAATCATTTTCATATAAATTAAGTATAACTTTAAAATTTCCATAATTAGTAACTACTTTAGAAAGCCCATTTCCATCACATTTATAATCCAAGCTTTCTTCATGTAAAGGAGCAACTAAAACAATAGTAGTGCCTTTAACACTACTCCAAACTTGATTTTCATTTCGTTTAAAAATAATTCCATTTAGATTTGCATAAAGCATTTTAACAAGTTCTGGATAACAAGAAATTTTATTTTGAGAAAGATCCATTAAACTGAAATCACCATTATCAAAAGCAAGAGAATACAACTTATAAGACCAAAAATCACTAAAATTCATAAATCAATCGAAAATGATTTTAGCATACTTCCTATATTCTTCATTTGCTTATATTGACTCTTTATCATCATGGAGCCAATTTTTAAGCTTTGTAGAGAGCTTAACAGCTTTGGAAGATGATGTTTGAAGTACAAGATAATGGAAATTCTTTTCTTTTTGAATTTTGAAATAAAAAGTAATGTGTTTGAATGGGTGAGATAGGGTGATTATATAGGCATTGAATGGATATATGGCAATCAATAAATTGTTTTGAATTTTTAATTTGGCGAAAAAGATGGTACATTTAAAAGTTTAAGATTGAATCTGTTATCTCGCTTTTGAACCAAGCATTTTCTCAATGAATCGGAATAGTCGAATGCCTATGAGATGAGTTAGAAATCTAGAATGCAAGTCTGATGCTGAAATTCAGGTGAAGTCTAAGGTTTTTGTACTAATCCTTACTTATTATAGGGAAGTACTTAGTCACTTTTCATTTAAGTCAAGTAATGGGAAGCAAAAGATGAAGTTATGAGTTCAGCCCATAACTCGGTCCCGGCTCTTTTGGCTTCATGACGAGTCGGTAAAGCATTTAGGCAAAACATGGAAGCCGGAGTAAGAATATGGCAAAAGAAGACAAAAGCCATATAACTCGGTATCGAGTTGTGAATACAACACTGTACTGAGTTATCATTATTAATAATTTGGCCATGATCCCTTGTCTAGAGCTTCATGCCAGAGCTGAAGAACATGGAAAGCTTATTTCGGTAATTTTTTGATGGTTTTTGTCTATAAATAGAGGGGAGGTGCAAAGGAAAATGGGTCTTCTCATTTGGTTCTTTGCTATATGATTTTAAGCCAAACTCTATCAGATTATAATCCGAGTTATAGGATCTTGATTATAAAATCAAAGTAATCAATAACAAAGCTGATATTAGATGTAGGCTATTAATTTTAGCCAAACCACTCTAAATCTTGTGTGTCCCTATCTCTTTTAATCTCTTAATTTCTTTGATTTTCATTTGTTAATCAATTGGGTGTTTGTCCCACTTTTAGTGAAAATGTTTTGGTGCTTTCACTATGAGATTTTGATATTTTTAGTTGTAGATCTACCTTTAAACTTTGGATTTGAACTATCCATAAGCTAGATCTAAAGATTTGGTGTTGATGATCTATGGTTATTTATATTTGGAAGTAAGTCTATCATTAGATCTAGAAGAAATGGTCCTTAGAAAGGTAAGGAGAAGTCAACACCACAAGACCCATCAATAAAGCTGAGAATGAAGGTTCACAACAATGAGAGGAAATGAATTAACCCTCTCCTACTGAAATCTTGAGTGCATTAAAGATTGTAACTAGGGTGGATTTGTATTAAATGACATTTGAGATGAATACAAATACGTTGGGGAGTCAAAACCCCATCTCGAAGGAGATGGAGAGAAGTATTGCTTTGATGCCTCAGCTACCTAAAGGCAGAATCAAATCCATAGAGAATCATCTTCTTATGACCTAAGAGAATAAAATCTTCTTCATAAGAGAGATGGTAAGCAAAAGATGAAATGGAGGGATGTTGGAACATCAAAAAGGAGAAATGGAAAAGCCCATGTTGAAAAATTACAACTCGATACTGATCTATCATGACTCGGCATCGACCTATCTGGGAGAGTGATTCTCATTGATTTTGAGGATGAGCTTCATAATAAGTTTATGTTGGTCCTGGTAAAGTTATTGAGGGTCAGAATGGAAGTGTTCAGATGAGTGTCGTAGAAACATCTAGAAAGGATGACGACAACGAAGGACTAGACGAATGGTCTTCCAGGGAGGGAGCCTAACAATTATACAACTAACCCAGAACGTTTAGGGAGTTAAACACTTAAGGTTGTTTCTGACGATCGCCATCCAGTTGTCTAGAGTAGTCCGTAGAACATAGTTGACATGTTGAGAAGGCTGCTAAATGATAATTGGCAGAGAAGTAAAGACGATTGGGGTTTTTCACCTAGTAGGACCCAGTCACTAATGATATATTATAGGAAAACTATCCTAAGAGGTTTTTGTCATGCCAATGATGCCATCATATAATGGAATGACAGATCAAAAATGAAATCTTTTGGAATATGAATTTCACATAGATGGTGCCATAGCTACTGATGTTGTAAGGGGTTGGTGCTTCTTGATATTTCCTAAAGGGGTAGCTATGATGTGGTTCACTAGACTCGCATCGACGTCCATATCTTCATTTGACCAAATAACAAGAAAGTTGATGGAGCAATTCAAGCTCCACATGGCCTCACCCACGGATGTGATGTCTTAGCAAACATTCATAAGAGTTTCGAAGAGAATCTGAAGGATTTTTCGAAGTGATTCAATACTACTGTAACTGCGGTCAATAACATGAAAAAAGAGATCGTTTCGATGGCATTGATCAAAGGCATTCACCCCGACATGGAATTTGGTAGAGGGATAAAAATAAAGCAACCACATTCTATGGAAGAATTTTATCGTTAAGCATCCTAGTTTTTGCATATGGAAGAGTTAGACCCAGCCACTGGATCGATTAGTGGTAAAACATCAAATGGGGTAGAGCAAAGTAACATTGCTGGTGAGAAAAATGGTGAGAGAATTTGGAACATTACTACGAATGCTTGGAAGAATCATAATCCAAAGAAGATGTAATAACCATCCCAGAAATGGACATAAATTCCAACCCGAAAAGGGCCCATTGAAACTTAGAACCACCTCAAAGCTAGCTGTAGACTAGTAAAAAGAATAATACATAGCTATTTATCTACACATGCAGAATCTCACAGCAAAACGATTGAATATAACAATAACAGCAGTGCCCATTTTATTCAAATTTGAAAATATCATTCAAAACCATAACAAAATATTCATAGAGTCAAAACCCAATAATAACCGTATATATCCACGATATTCCGAAATTACAACATTGTTTTTATTTCTTAGGTACATTAAAAACTGGAGAAAATAAAATGTAGATAAATAACATACTACCACAAGCCTCATCAATGTCTCTTCCTTCAACATCGCCCTTCCTAACTTATATTGTAATGAGGAGGGAGTTAGAAAAAATATGTTTATTGAATAAAAATCTCAAGCCTTACTACATTCGTACTTGGGCAGTATAATTTAAAAGGAGTATGTTTTACGATCTCAACTAACAGCATAAGTCTTTCAAAACATAACCCCAAAGGCTTTCTCAAATTAAATAAAAGGCTTTCCAAATATAAGCACATAGCTATTTACTGTCATCCTAATAACCCATATTTATTGTCCACAATGTCATATCAACGTAAGAGATAGTGCTCAAGTCGCTTAATATCTTTTAATGGGAATTAGGCAGATTCCAACCATTTAATACCTTATTTAAGGTAGGTCCACGTCATTTACAACCTATAATCCCAAGGCAGACTCCTCACTAATGACTATCTAACTGACATTGCATGAAATCTCTTCAACCACTTAATACTTCCTATTGAAGCAGGTCATTTCCCTAGATATCCTCCACCTAACTCATAAACCCAATCGTTTAATACTTCCTACATAGAGAAGAGGTGGGCCCTCACACAACCACTTAATACCTTCAATCTCAGAAGAAGGTCCTTTATATTATGACTCAATGACTCGTACCCTATGGTGATGTCTCATATTAGTCTGATTATTCGTATGTACTATTACCCATATTAGCTGGGCAGCTTTACCCTATAGTATTTAGGACTAAACTCGTGTCATTATAGTTACTTATTATAGGAGACGTCTCACATCAACCCCAAAGTCACACTGTTGGTAGCCAAATTAGCTGAGTGGACAACCGTATGCTTTTGACTGACCTCGCATCCCTACAACCTAGTCATAATTTATATCACACTCTACATATATTATCACACTTCTCACCGTTTCAATAATCAAGCCCTTATAAGAAATCTTTCTTATTTCACCTTTAACAATAATTACCCTCCTAAGGGAGATTTAAGAGAATATATAACCTATGTAACTATGCAATTATGCATTATAATTATACATTAATTTCGATAATACGCACACACACATACATACATACATATATATAGACACACACACATACACACCTAGAAATTTCTATGGGTGCGGAATTTACGCTTTAAATAAGCGTTTAAATGTCAACTCTTTAAACAATTATACAAGTCCCTTTCTATATTATCAACAACATCAAAATTCCAATATTCTTATCCAAAAATTCCAATATTCTTATCCAAAAATTCCAATCAATAGACTTGTATAAAATTCAAAATTAAACTTAGTTTATTACATCAAAATAATGGAATGTATTGACAACAAAAACATACAATTTCAATTTTTTATGATCTTTTCAACTCCTTTTACAGATAAAAATTAAACAAAGGAATTTATATTTAATTCATGGGAATAAGCAGTGCAAACTGCAAATAAAGTTTGTACATTACACATTATTCCTTAATCAAAATCCTTTAATCAAATTCAAAGAAAAAGAAAAAGAAGTTGAATAAAAGGTAAAATTATCAAAACTGCAAATCTACAAAATTTCCATTATTTTGACATTAACCATTGAAATTCCAAAGCAGAATTGACAGTTCGCATTAATGGAGTTTTTGGGGTTTATAATGTGATGTTTTTGCAAACCAAAACTCCTCAAGGCATATTCAAACCCAAGTTATACTAATCAATTACTAAAATAGAAAAGCTAAGATTTCCACTTATATATAGCGTTAGCTTTGCCTCCTTTGGATTTGACACGCCCTTGACAATCTCTTATCAGATCTCTTTTTTATACATATATACAACAAGGGATTTAAATATACGTTAGATTCATAAAGTTAAAAGTTTGGAGGAGGAGAAGTTGAGAAAATAAATAATAAACAAAGCTAGATCTATATGATTTCTTACATAAAACCCTAATGGAGTTTTTTGAATCTTTGAAGAGACGAACGGATAGAGCTCTGCTAATTTTTCTAAAATATTATGTGAATAACAATGACGGCTCTAGGGTCTTAATTATAATGGTTAAAAACCACTAGAACCATCAAATTTAAATAATTAAATCTGAAAAGTTCATACAATTAAAATCCCTAGCCGCCATCGTTATTCATCGGTCGACCGCTGCTAGCCACCAGTCGACCACTAGTGGTCGACTGGTCCTAAGGCAGTGGTCGACCGATTCTGCTGTTTTGGGAAGCATTTGTGTCCATGTTATATAAATATATTTTTAATGATTACACTTTAACATTAACATTAGTTTTAACATTTACTTAACTCCCAAGCCTAATTACTGTTAGCTTTTAAATTTCAAGTTTTAAAATTAATTATTCATTTGGATTTGAATTCTATTTAAATTATTTTAAAACTGAAAACTTCAAACATCAATAATTTTTCTGTTTGAGCTCCGTTTTCAATATATTATATATGAAAATTGATCGGAATTTTGCACGGATGCAATGGCATAACTTTCATGGTCAAATTACAAATTTTGAAAAATTTATATTTTTACCCTTATCTTATTTAATTTAATTTATCTAATTTATTTCTGCTTGGTTTTACGGGGTGTTACATTCTTCCTCCCTTAAAAAGGATTTCGTCCCCAAAATATAAAATATATTCCGTAGGGAAAAAAAGCATAACGTGCACTAAACATCTATGTTATACAACCAAGTTATCTACACATCCATCTACTCATCCAAAAGTGCAGTATGATTATGTATTGCAGAATACTATAAATGAGCTCAATCCTAGCATAATTATGTGACTGTGACATATATGTATGTATGCATGCAAATCACCCTTAACATGCATGAAAATTTGTGCACGAGTGCAATGTGATGGTGAAAAGTGTAGCAACCTTCTCCTACCATCCAATTTAGCAACCATGATACAACCAAAATCTAACTTTGGAGAGAAAAGTTTACTAGTGAAAAGCTTGGGATGAGAGATCCTTATCTTTTCTTCGGTCTCCCATGTGCTTTCCACTAAATTATCTCTCCATTGTATTCGGACTAATCTAATTTCTTTCGTATGGAGCTTCCTAGTTCCGTGCTCCACAATGCGTGCGGTAGTTGGAATTCTTTTGGTTCTGCCTTAATATCCCTCAATTGATCGGGCTCTACCACAACAGCCATGTCATGAAAGAATTTCCTCAAGTGCAAAATGTGAATATCATCATGGACTCCTACTAATCTATCGGGTATCTTCATACGGTAAGCTAATCTACCTATTCTTTTCATAACTCAGAAAGGCACAACAAATCCTGGTGCCAACTTCTCTGATTTTTCGAATCTCACAACCTTCCTAAGAGGAGATACTTTGATAAACACCATGTCTCTAACCTCTAACCCCAATTCTTTGCTTCTCTTATTCGTGTGGGATTTCTAGCAATCTTGCGCCACCAATTCAACTCTACCTTCATCGAAGTTTTACAAATCAAATCTGGTCTGGTTAAAATTTTATCAGTGGTTTCCAACCAACAATTTGGAAACTTGTATGGCCTCTTATAAAGCACTTCAAAGGGTCCCATAACAATCATCGATTAATAACTATTATTATAAGCAAATTACACTAAAGTTAGGTTCTGCTTCCAATATCCTCCAAATTCCAAGATGCAGCTCTCAGCAAATCCTCCACCATCCTATTTACTCTTTCCATTTGTCCATCTATCTATGGGCAGTAAGTGCTACTAAGATTCACGGATGTTCCCGAAGCTGTCTGCAAACTCCTTCAAAACTCGCTAGTAAATAAGGGATCTATATCATTTACGATGCTGATTGGAATTCCATGAAGTTAAACCACTTCCTTACTATAAATATGTGCTAAAGATGTTGCGGTCCTATTGTTCCTAACAAGAATAAAATGGATTCTTTTAGTGATTCTATCAAGTATGACCCAAATAGCTTCATTACCTCTTTGAGTCCTAAGCAACCCATCTATGAAGTCCATTAATATGTGTTCTCATTTCCAAGCTGGAATTCCTGATGGCAATAACAATCCTCTGGGCTTCCCTTGCTCAGCTTTAATCCGTTGACATATTAAACACCTAAAAACAAATTTATATACTTTATTATTTATTCATGGCTCGTAGAAAATCTATTTCATATCTCTATACATCTTATCTCCTCTAGGCTGATATTCATTCGTGAATGGTGACATTTTGTAAGAACTTTCTTTAATATACTATCAATTCTTGGGATGCAAAGGCATCCATCTCTCCTCAAACATCCCTTCTCGTTAGCTGCATATCTACTGACGTGGGGAAATTTTTCTCCTCTCCTTAGCTTATCCAAAATATTGACTATCTCCCCATCCTTATTTTGCTCAAGTTCAATACAATTCATCAATATAGGTCTAACCTCCATTGCTACCAAATATTTTTGATCGGGTTCTATTGGTGGTTAGAAGTGGAAATCCAGGAGGAACTCCAACTGGCTCCATTGATATATAACACCCAAGGTAGCATGCCTTTGGCTAAGGGTGTCGGCGACGACATTCCCTTTTCTAGGGGTGTACTATATCACAAAGTCATAGGATGCTGTGAACTCCATCCACCTCTACTTTCTAGGATTTAAGTCTTTTTAGGAAAATAGATATTCGAGTGAATTATAATCAGTAAAAAACTCAAATCTTTTCCCCAAAATATAGTGCCTCCACATTTTTAAGGCGATAAAAATGGCTGCCAGCTCCAGATCATGCACCGGGTATATCTTCTCATAGTCTTTCAGTTGCCTACTAGCATAAGCTATTACTTTTTATTCTTGAATAAGAATTGCTCCCAATCATGTGCCATATGCGTCTCTATAAACCGTAAACAGCTTCGTTCCATTGAGGATGATGAGTACTAGTGCACTTATTAATAGTTCCTTTAGCTTCCTGAATGCTTCCATGCATTTCTTATCCTAAGCAAAGACTAACTTCTTTTTGGTTAAATGGGGTAGAGGAACTGCTATCTTTGTAAAATGCTTTAGGGTTTTCTTATAATAACTTAATAACCCAAGAAAACTTCTAACCTCCATAGCATTCTTTGGAGTCTTCCAATTTTGAATAGCTTCCAATTTTATGAGGCCCACTACTAATCCATGTTCCGAAACAATATTCCTAAGAAATCTCACTTCCTTCTTTCAAAAGTGGCAGTTTGAGGAGTTGGCTATAAGTTAGTGCCTTCTCAAGGTGCCTAATATCTAACTTAAGTGAATTTCATGCTCCTTTTCACTTTTGAAAAATACTAAGATGTCATCTACAAAAACTATAACAAATTTGTTTAACTTTATCCAAAATACTCTACTCATCAAATCTACAAAGTATACGGGGGCATTTGTTGATCCAAAAGGCACCACTTCACATTAATAAAGTCCATCTGGTGTGTGAAATTGTTCGTCGATGATTCTATCGGTCTAGAAAACTGTCAAACGAATTTATAATAAAATTAACCACAAGCGCACGGCGTACAAATGTTACTACGTGGCGAGTACGGGTCGATCCGTAGGGAATTGTTAGATTTAAATTTCTATTCAATCAAATTAACCAAAGTTGAGAGTTGTTTAAGCTAAAAATGTAACAAAAGAAATTTGATAAAAATATGAGAGTTTGAAGGCAATTTGGAGGTAATATCCATTCTCTAGATCACATAAATCAAAAAAATGAAATTATGATCTCTCTTTTGGTCATTAGTGAAATTAGTTGATGTGCTTATCATAAGTATGGCATATATGTGCTATTAATTAGCCCAATATAAACCATCAAACTATAACACAAACACTAATACACTTTTAATTCTCATGAAAAATGATAACAAAGTTGAAAGTAAAATATATTCTAAGTATGGCCTATTAACTATTGATTAGAAATATAGACCGTCAAATTTTGATTTTAAAATCACTTCATTACCAACATCATATGTAGATAAAGAGGTAATTTGTGTTTGTTGTTTGTTTAAGCATAGCGTATTTGATGTCAAAAATATAGGCTATCAAATTCAAAGCTAAAACAACAAGTTAAACCACTTCAAATATTTCCATTAAGCACAAAAAGAGAACATAAATGATCAAATGTTGAATCTACATACTAGAGAGCTTCATTACCCCTAAATTGAAGGGGTTTAGCCTCTCATATTTGTTATCATATCAACAAATGTAGAAAGCAACATGAAACAAAAAAGAGGAAAATGGAAGCTAATGAAAAAGAGAACTAATCTAATTGCATACAATAAAATCTACACTACTAGCAAGAAAAGAAGCATGTAAATAGAAAAGAATACAAATTAACATTGAATAAAAAAAGGAAAATTACATGAAATAAAAATGGTAAGCAGCCATGAAAAGAGAAAGAGAGCTTGTCTTTTATTTTTGATCCTAAACTAAAGAGCTAAGAGGAAGAGAGCTTACATGAAGCATAAGGGGTATTTATACATGTGTTAAAATCCTAATCCTATTTTTGAGAAATACCCAAACTACCCTCTTAGGAAGTGTGGTGGTCAAGTTATCATTATCTTCAAATAATCACCCATTCAGTGTGCATGTAAGTTTAATGGTCTTTTAGCATGTGCATTAGCTCCTAATGGTAGATCAAGGTAAGTAGGTAGTTAGGGTCCTCCATGTTCATGAGTGTTGAATTATTTCCATCTTCATTTGCTTGTGTTCTCTTGTGCATGCATATTTCTTCATGAAACCACTTATATTTGAAGCCAAATTCCTACAATATAATATAGAAATTCCCAAGTAAATTTTCTCAAATTATTATATGCACAAAAATGACATTTTGCCCTTGTAAGATGAATATGTGATAATTTGAAAATAATTTGAATTTGGTTTAAACATGTTAAAACACCCGGTATGATCATTTATTTAATTAAATTCGATTAAATATGGTGGTAAAAATATGCATATTTACGTGTACATCAAATACCCTCACACTTATCTTTTTATTCGTCCTTGAATAAACTAAAAACGAAGATAAATCCGTTTTCTTAGGAAACACGATTCCAACGAGCGTATGCAACAAGCCGTTAAACCTCTGGGTGTCCCCAGTAGGACGAATGTTGTCTTGTGAGGGTTTTCAACGGATACTACCCACAAAATCCGAATGCGAAGTGAAAATATTTACAAAATGAATTCCTAAATGCAAGATTTATTTACAAAGATATGAATGCAAGCCTTTGAAAATATTTACAAATGAAGGATTTCCTTTTAAATAAGCACGAATAACTTAAATATAAGTTTTGGTTATTATCTTGAAAATTCAAGTCATTTACTCGTCAAAATTTCCAATAAAAACGAAGTTATCATAACAAATAGACTCTAATTTGGCTAGTTGTTTCGGTTGATAACACAATGTAACTATGAAATGGATCCTTAATTGATTATCAAAATTTTTCAAAGTAGTATTTTTATTTCTTTTGAATAACAAATCGAATCAAATAAGTTAAAATAGTGCTCGGATTTCAATTTCTTACTCTCTTTATTTTTGAAAATTTTATTGATATTTACAATATTTACATATGGCTAACTCAAAAAACCGAGGCCAGATATATTACCCATGCACTGCCTTTCGGGCTTATGTGAGGGGAATATAGAGCCTGGCAGGTGAACACATATGTGTGAACACTTGTTGACTATAGGCGTTATTAATAAAAGAATTTTTATATACATACACCTAACTCAGATAAACCGAGGCCAGATATACCGATCGTGCGCTGCCTTTCGG
The DNA here is from genome assembly GCA_030737815.1 of Allium fistulosum. Lineage (NCBI taxonomy): Eukaryota > Viridiplantae > Streptophyta > Magnoliopsida > Asparagales > Amaryllidaceae > Allium > Allium fistulosum. Next base: position 95,091,799 of record CM060906.1, on the reverse strand, counting down.
GGTTACCTAAGAAGGGTACAGAGCATAGCGAGTGAACACACAAGTGTGGACACATGACTCTAGGTGTTAATAAAAAATATATACATATATAAAAATATTATTTTTAAAGAGAGAGTTCTGCAAAAAATCATCTTAGCACCATTTAACTTAGAAGACAAAAAATGTTATATCCTTTACTTTAAATTCACCACTTTTTGAAACAAATATTTTCAATTAGGATATATTTCATAATTACCTCCATGAATCTTTCTATATACTAGTTAAACCATAGTTATTTGTAATCAAACTTTATTTTTATTTTTGTTGAGACAAATAACTTTTCAAAAATTTCAATTTAATTAACCAAAACAACATATTATCCTATAGTTTCTTCAAAACTAAATCAAAATGCATAAAAACAATTGTTTATGGGATTTTTTTGTTTTTTGTTTTTTTGGAAAGAAAATGCAAAAATAAACCATGAGAAATAAAAAAAAATGAAGATGAGACTCCCTCCTCACTTGATTTTGACCGTGTCTCCACAGTCAACCCAAGTGAAAGGAGAAAAATAAAATAAAAATATAACCTATATTTACATGAATGTGAACGGTATTTACACGAGATCAGAAAGTATATTGTCAAAAAGTAAATGAAACAGTCTTCCAAAAACCAATTCATTTGTCTCGTCAAATACGAGAAACACAGCTTAAGCACGAAAAATCAAACGATAAAAGATTTCAGAGTTGAATGTTGGTTTGGAAAAACAAATGTCATTTTATTAAAAATTGTGGGAGCTGTTTTATTTTCGATGATTTTTTGGGGTCGATAAAACAATTGATTGAAGTTTAACTTTATTTTCACCAATTTGAAATTCAAGCTTATCATTGAAAACTTCATCAGAATTATGGATTTCAAAATCAAAATGGTGATTTAAACCTTCCCCTTCGAAATTCGACAACTAATTTTCGAAAAGTCCAAAGAATTTGTGTCCATTGAATTCGTCTTCCTTTGTTGGATTATTAACAACTTCATTGCATATATCATGTTCGAAATCCAAAGTTGATATGTTAAAATTTTCAAAATCGGGAAAAGGAAGATCGAATTTTAAACTTGGTTCCACACCCTCAAAAGAATTGAAAACCAACTCAATTAATGTATTTTCAACAACTTCATTGAGATTGTCATTTTTGATTTTAAAATTTTTTATTTGAAAATCGTCGATTTTGGTAAAAGATGGATTATCACATGACTCGTCACACGTTGGGATTTGATTTTGTTTCTCACGTTGTTTCATATATGTTTCAAACAACAAATCCATGTGATCATTGTAAATCTAGTCCATTTGCTCAACAAAATCGAAATTATAATTATTAACTTGAGAATTTTTTATTTGAAATTGTTGAGAAAAAGAATTTTCAATCGCATCATAGTTGAGATTATTGCCATTGCAAAAATTATTCGAAAAGTGGTTCACATTTCCATTTTGAAATTCATTTTGGAGTTCGAAGTTGAATTAGCATGAGTTATAATCGAAATTATTTGAATTTCGAATTGATTTCAAATTTTGAAATCCTTGATTCGAATTATTGCACAAATATGAATTACACAATTCATTTATCCTTTGATCATTTTATGTAGTGAGTTCAAGTAACGACGAAATCGTTTCGATGCTTTTTTCAAGAGTCGAGGGTTGTTCATCATTTTGAAATTGTGGTTCAAAATTTGAATCGTTTAAACAGCAGTTGTTATTAAAATATCCATAAGAATTTCGTATGAAATTATATGGATTATATTGATTTTCACAACTATCGTAAAATTATTCCGAGTAGGGAAACTCAGATATTTTCAAAAGTTTTTTTTAGATTTTTTTTCTTTTTTTTTTGAATTTTTTTATAAAGGAAAACTATTTTCCTAAAGGAATTTATTTTTTCAAAAGAGAATTTTGATTTTTGTTTTGTTTTCGAAAAGGTTTTCATATTTTTATGGATTTTGTTTTTTTTTGACAAAAAACAAACTTGAATTTTTTTTTAGATTTTTTATTTCAAAATTTTTTAAAGCAAAAGGATTTAAAAATTTCAAAGGAAAAGGAATATTTACAAAAGAAATTATTTCGGATTTTGAATTTTTTTTCTAAATATGCATGAACTAATGCAACTAAATGAATGCAAGGGTTTAATTACAAAATATTTATCCTAAGTTGCTCCTAACCCAAATTTGTATAATCACACATTGTCTAAAATCAACAAGATAGTTCTCAGCCAGGTAACGGACATGATTTATCGGTGCACCATGAATCACCATAGCAATGCAGACGAAGGTTTAAGTACCTTCAGAGAAACAGTTCAGTATAATATTTAAGAATCAGCGTAATATTTATAACTGATTATTGCTCTGTAGCCCTCACTAGAAATTAAATTATCAATATACAATTAAGCGTTTTTCTAACTGTTATTATTAATCAAAATCTAAGATGAAATACAAAGCAAAAATTAAACGTTTATTAACAATACAACTACGAATGGATTTTTGTTTTTGTTATTGTTTTTGAATTTATTTTTTAAATGCAAGCAACCAACAATGCAAAGTAGATAAAAACAAGAGCTAAGGGCACGATACCAGAGCGTGCAGAATTATTAGAAATTTATTTTAAAAGCAGCAATTTTTTTTAAGCAAGCAATTATTTTTTGGCAAGCACTTCTTCTTTTTGATTTCCTGCTTTGGCAGCCTGAAAATAAAAACAAGATATATATACAATTTTTTTATATGGTTATCAAACAAAAAAAATGAAATTAAAACAAATTTTTTTCTTTTTTTTTGAAAACAACTTGTTTTTTCCTAAAGGCAAAAAGAAACTTAAGGAAATCCAACTCAAACCAAAAGTTTTTTTTAAATATTGAAGAAAAAGCTTAACACTCAAATTTCTTTTTTTAAAAGAACACACGGCCCTCAAGTTTTAAGCTCACTTAGCCCAATACCCAACATCGCTTCAGAAAATTTATCAGAGAAATTCACGAATTCACTTAACAAAATTTCATGAATTTCATGAACTCACGAAATCTCTTAAACCAAGTTCCCTCAATCAAATTCATGAGCAACTTTCTGTATCAAACAAAAAAAAGTTCTGCACCCAATCAAAATTGTGAATTCACAATCAAAGTTGTTTGTTTTTTTTAATTCAAGAATCATGGGTTGTTGTTGATGATTGTGTTGGTCGAGAAAGGTGGATTGGAGTTTGAAGATTTGGAAATAGGGAATGTACGAGGTGATGCAATCAAATTTGGGTGAAGTGATGTTCAAGTTCGAGGCGAGGTGATTCTGATGATTGTCGAGGAAGTATATATGATATGTTGGAAATAGGGAATGGTTTGGGTTAGTTTGGTGAACTAGAGTGAGGAGTATATATGATATGTTGTAAGTGGGCTATGAGTTGCTAGTTCAAGCAAATGATGGCATGGCTATTGGTTTGACAGCAGGGGATGGCAGAAAAGATGATGGCTGCTGTACAATGAAGATATGGTTGTACAGTGAAGAAACAGAAGCATGTGGCTGTTTTCATATGCCAGGCAGTTTGAAGTGATGTAGAGGCTATGACAGTGATATGTTGTGGTTTCGAGTTGTGAAGTAAGTGGTAAGAACTGCTAAAGTGAAGCAGGGATGGTAATGGTGTTAAAGTGTTTGACTGCAAGTTATGTGGTAGACTGGCAGTGTCAAAGGATAGGTAAGTGTGATAAACTGATGTATGTATATGGAAGAGGATATTTGATGTGTGTAGGCTTGGTTAGTGGATCAAGGTGGTGTTTGGTGGATTGTATGTTTAGTTGGGTGGTTACAATGGGAAGATAATGGCTGTAGTTGATTGTTTGTAACTGCAGTGATGACTGCGTTGGTTGGTTGGCAAGGTGATAGGCAGTGGAATGTTTTGAGCGGTACTGGTGAACAATATATGAAAAGGTGAAGAAGGTATGCAGTGGGATATTTGAGCTGCACTGAAATGGTATGCTATTGGTATGCTTGATGTTAGCAGTGATAGGGTAGTGAATAACTGTGGAGATGTAGATATGGTGTGCAGAAACGATATGCACAGTCGATGTGTAGCAGGGTAGTGCTGCTTGATATGGTGCGCAGAGATGTAGATATGGTATGCAGAGATGTAGATATGGTATGCTTGATGTTAGTAGTGATAGGGTGTAGTTGTGTGGTAGGGGATGTAGGTTGCTAAATGAAGCAGTAGTGTTTAGTGAAACAGTGATGTGGTGGGGTTGATGTAACTGATGGAAGTGAGTGGTCGGCACTAATTTGTTGGTTGAAGTAAGTGGAAGATGTGCACAGTTGGTAGAGTAGCGACTATGGTGGTTGGCTGCAAGATGATCAGGGAAATGTGAACATGTATGTAGTCTGATGGTAATGGGGGATGTGCTGCAACAACAAAGGGGGTATGTGACAGTTTGGTCAATTTTTGTTGAATGGTGGGAAGAAGTGGATGTTCTGGATGGTCGGAGTTGTAGAAATGGGTTGATGACAGGTTATAGGCAGAAGTGGTTGTTCAGGTGGAGGAAGTGCTGATGGGGGAGTAGCAGTGAACTTGCAGAAGTTAGAGTAGTGGCAGTGGCAATATTGCGAGGCAGAAAGGGAGTAAATTATGGAGTAGTTTGTTGAATATGAAGCAGGGTAGTGATGAATTGGAAAAACATAGAGAGGCAGAAAGGAGTTCACTGTTTGGAGTGGATGTTTGTGGCAGTGCATAAAGTTTGTGCACAGTAATGTGCAATGTAAAATTCTTTTCTGTTTTGAAAGTTGTAAAATAAGAAAATTGAAAATGAAGTGGAAATTTATTTTTCTTTTTGAAATGAGATTATGTATAATATTTTTTTATGAAGAGATGCAAATTCAAAATGAAAATTGAAGACAAGGGATGCACACAAATAAAATCACACACAACACAAAACTAACTTTTTTTAAATGCAAACAAACACACAAAATAAAACACACATAAAAATCAAACAAAAATAATTTGAAGAATAGAAAACTAAAATCAAAGCAAGCAACGGCGCCAAAAACTTGTTCGTCGATGGAGATTCTATCGGTTTAGAAAACCGTTGAACGAATTTATAATAAAATAAACCGCAAGCACACGGCATACAAATTTTAGTACGTGGCGAGTACGGGTCAATCCGTAGAGAATTGTTAGATTTTAAATTACTATTCAATCAAATTAACCAAAGTTGAGAGTTGTTTAAGCTAAAAATGTAAGAAAACTAACAAAAGAAATTAGATAAAAATATGAGAGTTTGAAGGAAATTTAGAGGTAATATCCACTCTCTAGATCACATAAATCAACAAAATGAAGTTATGATCTCTCTTTTGGTCATTAGTGAAATTAGTTGATGTGCTTATCATAAGTATGGCATATTTGTGCTATTAATTTGCCCAATATAAACCATCAAACTATAATACAACCACTAATACACTTTTAACTCTCACGAAAAATGACAACAAAGTTGAAAGTAAAATCTATTCTAAGTATGGCCTATTAACTATTGATTAGAAATATAGACCGTCAAATTTTGATTTTAAAATCACTTCATTACCAACATCATATGTAGATGAAGAGGTAATTTGTGTTTGTTGTTTGTTTAAGCACGGCATATTTGGTGTCAAAAATATAGGCTATCAAATTCAAAGCTAAAACAACAAGTTAAACCACTTCAAATATTTCCATTAAGCACAAGAAGAGAGCATAAATGATCAAATGTTGAATCCACATACTAGAGAGCTTCATTATCCCTAAATTGAAGGGGTTTAGCCTCTCATATTTGTTATCATATCAACAAATGTAGAAAGCAACATGAAACAAAAAAGAGGAAAATGAAAGCTAATGAAAAAGAGAACTAATCTAATTGCATAAGATAAAATCTATACTACTAGCATGAAAGAAAAGAAACATGTAAATAGAAAAGAACACTAATTAACATTGCATAAAAAAGTAAAATTACATGAAATAAAAATGGCTAATTAGCCATGAAAAGAGAAAGAGAGCTTATCTTTTATTTGTTTCTCTTTTATTTTTGATCCTAAACTAAAGAGCTAAGAGGAAGAGAGCTTACATGAAGCATAAATTTATTTATACATGTGTTAAAACCCTAATCCTATTTTTGGGAACTACCCAAACTATCCTCTTAGGAAGTTTGGTGGCCAAGTTACCATTATCTTCGTATAATCACCCATTAAGAGTGCATGTAACTTTAATGGCCTTTTAGCATGTGCATTAGCTCCTAATGGTAGATCAAGTTAAGTGGGTAGGTGGGGTCCTCCATGTTCATGAGTGTTGAATTATTTCCATCTTCATTTGCTTGTGTTCTCTTGTGCATACATATTCTTCATGAAACCACTTGTATTTGAAGCCAAATTCCTATAAAATAATATAGAATTTTCCAAGTAAATTTTCTCAAATTAATATATGCACAAAAATGACCATTTTGCCCTTTGTGTAGATGAATATGTGACGATTTGAAAATAATTTGAATTTTGGTTTAAACATGTTAAAACACCTAATATGATCATTTATTTAATTAAATTCGATAAAATATGCACATTTACGTGCACATCAGAAATGTAGTCTTTGGTTTACTATCCTCTACGATCTTTAGCCGATGAAATCCTGTTGCGAAGTCTAATTGGTAAAAGACTTTAGCTCCCACAAGTTGATCAAATAAATCGTCTATCCTAGGTAAGGGATACCTATTCTTCTTCATCAACTTATTGGGTTCCCTATAATCAACACAAAGACTCAATGAGTTGTCTGCCTTAGTGGCAAAGACAATAGGGGCTTCCCATACCGAGGTGCTTCGTCGAATGAATCCTTTCTACAGTAGCTCTGAGATTATCTTGTCCAATTCTCGCCTTTCCTTGAGGTCCATGTGTCTTAATGGTAGAGCAACTAGTATAGCATCCATCTCTAGATCAATCCTAAACTCAATCTCTCTTCGGGGTGAAAGCCCCGAAACTTCTTCAAAGACATCAGAGAATTCTCGAATTATGGGTACAAATGAAAATTCATTTTGCGATAGATTCACCAAGTATAGATAAATTAACTCGAATGAATCCTGAGGTGTACAACGAACATCTATGTATCGCCTATTACAACTTTTTAACTACACTACCCTCTTATCGTAATCTAGGACTGCCCCATAATCCGACAACCAATTCATGCCCAAAATAAGCCCATACCCCCATGAAATTTAGAATGTATGCACCACATATTAAATCAACGTCACATATGTCCAACACTATGTCTTTGAAAATTGAAAAAAGATGTGTCATCACCTGAAAAGGATTTGAAACTACTATTGGGTGGGTGACAGTTTGGGTTTGAAGGTTTAAGGAGTTAATCGTATTCCTAGATACGAATGAGTGTGATGCTCAAATAGAGTATAAATTTTATTTCCAAAAATAAGAGATATACCTTCCATAGCTGTCTTTCCTTGGTCCCCGGGGGGTAGTCTACTCGAACTAGGGGCAGCCTCAATAGCACAGGCTTGCCCGCTCTACCCTCCCTTTACAATTTTTAGACACTGACTTTTGAAATGCCCTTCCTCATGGCAATGGTGACACTTCTCCTTAAAAGCTTCCTTCAACAGATTTACTCTATAATACTTTGATATGTGTCTTTTCTTTTGGCATCTATTACACACTTACCTTCTTTCTTAAATTTCTCTTTTGACTTATTATTTGCCCATAAATTTCATTTCTTAGCCCCTCCTTAATTCTATGTAGGTCATGCCTTCTCCTTCTCCATTTCTTTCTCCTCAGCGTTCAGCATCAGTAGTAAAGCCATCTCAACAAGCATCTCATAGGGAACTCCAGTGGGTATCTATGACAACAACCATTACATAAGCGGGGAGTTTAGGCCCTTGAAAAACTTGTGTCCTTTCTCATGGGTGTATCAACCAAGCTCATTCTAAATTTATCTAATTCTGTAAACTTGCTAATGTACTCCTTTAGAGTGGAGTCTACCTGTCTAAGCTATATAAATTTCTCTAATTGCAAGCTCATTTCTGCTCTTGATATAAACCTTGTCTCCAATAAGTTCTCGAACTCATCCCAAGTGACAATCCTACCAACGTTATCCCTAGCCACCATGTTCCATTATACTAATGCCTCTCCTTTAAGGTGCCAAACTACCATTCTCTTCTTCACTTAATCTTCCCAACCATTTTCCTGAAATATCCTCCCATAGTCATTTACCTATGCCTTAGTTTCCACGAAGCTTTCCTTTCCAGAATATGCTCTTCCTCCCATACTCATAAAATCCTTACATTTTGGAAAAATCGATAGGACGAGGTGCTGCCTAAGTAGGTGGGATAATGGGTGTTGCCGGGAAGTCTATTGGGGAGTAAGGACTTGTCTTACATGCCTAAGGTATAGTTTAAACCATTCGGGCATCCCTCAAATGACTGGCGGGGTTCCCAGTCTTAGAAGAAGAAGAATTTTCAGCCATAGTCTATAATCTTTAGGTCAAAATTTTAGTTATAATTACCGAAGATAGTATTATACGATAAAAGAAAGATTTGCATAGTGTATATACGTATGTTTGTAATAAAGTGTATATATATAATAGGGGTTTTAAAAAAATCATTTTAGAAATAAAAAGTATGTCTCATATACATGTATGTTTTCTCGTTGATTAGGTAACCTATGCTCTGATGCCAAAATTTAACAACCTGCCATGAATTGGACCGAATTCCTGATCAAAAATATGCCCATCGAAACTTAGAACCACCTTAAAGTTGGTTGTAGGTTTGTAAAAAAAACAATATAGAGCTATTTATCTACACATTAAGAATTTCACAACGGAAGGATAAAATATAAAAATAACAACAACATCAATTTCATTCAAATTTGATAATGTTATTCAAAACCATAAAAAAAATATCCATAATATCAAAACCCAACAATAACTATACATATCCGTAATATTCCAAAACCACAACATTGTTTTTATTTCATGGGTACATCAAAAACTGCATAAAATAAAAAGTAAATAAATAGTCCACTACTACAAGCCTTATTAATGTCTCTTCCTTCAGCATCGCCCTTCTTAACCGGTGTTGTAATGAGGAGGGGGTCAGAACAACATAAATTTGGTGAATAAAAATCTCGAGCCTTACACATTGGTACTTAGGCGGTATAATTTAATAGGAATATGTCTTACGATCCCTACCTACAACATAAGTCTTTCCCAATATATGCCCAAAGGCTTTTCTTAAACTTAAATAAAAGATTTTCCAAATATAAGCCCATAGCTATGTTCCTATCATCCCAATAGCCCATATCTATCTTTCATAATTTCTTATCAATGTAAGAGATACTGCTTAAGTCACTTAATACCTTTTAATGAGAATTAGAAAAAATCCGACCATTCAATATCTAATTTAAGCAGTTCCACATCATTTACTATTTATAATCCAAAGGCAGGCTCCATACTAGTAGCCATCAAGCTAGTATTGCATGGAATCTCTTCAACCACTTAATACTTCCTATTTAAATGGGCCCTTTCTCGAGATATCTTTTACCATTCCTAACTTGTAAACCTAACCATTTACTACTTCCTACATCGAGAAGAGGTTGGCCCTCACATAACAACTCAATATCTTCAATCTCTGAAGCAGGTTCTTTGTATTATAATCCATACCCCACGGTGACGTCTCACATTAGCCCGACAATTCATAGGTACTGGTAGCCAGTGTTGGGTAAATTTACCCTACATAATTTAGGACTAACCGCGTATCATCGTAGTTACTTATTATAGGAGGTATCTCACATTAACCCCAAAGTCCCACTGCTGGTAGCCATATTAGCTGGGTGGACTTCCATGTGCTTTTGATTGACCTCGCATCCCCATAACTTAGTCAAAATTTATATTACACTCTACATATATTATCATACATTTCATTGATTCTATAATCAAGGACATCTAAGAAATCTTTCTTATTTCTTATTTCTCATTCAACATTAATTACCTTCCTAAGGGGGATTTAATAAAATTAATACCCTATTTAACTATGCAATTATATGTTATAATTGTACGTTAGTTACACTAATATATATTGATACGCGCCTAGAAATTTCTAAGCATGCAGAATTTGCACCCTAAATTAATGTTTAAATGTCAACTCTTTAAATAATTATACAAATCTCTTTCCATATCATCAACAATACCAAAATTTTAATATTCTTATCCAAAAATTCCAATCAATAGACTTCTATACGATTAGAAATTAAACTCAACTTATTACATCAAAATAATAGAATATGTTAATAATAGAAACATACAATTCCAATTTTTATGCTCTATTCAATGCCTTTTGCACATAAAAATAAACAAAGGAATTTATATTTAATTCATGGGAATGAAAAGTGCAAACTAAAAATAAATTCGTACCTTGCACACTATTCATTATTCAAAATCCTTTAATCAAATTCAAAGAAAAAGAATAAGAATGGAATAGAAGGTCAGATTACCAAAACTACAAATTTACACAATTTCCATTATTTTGATATAAATAATTGAGATTCCGGCATATAATTGACATTTCGCATTGAAGGAGTTTTTAGAGTTTATAATATGATGTTCTCGCAAAGCAAAACTCCCCAAGGCATATTCAAACCCAAATCTTACTAATCAATTACTAAAATAGAAAAGCTATTATTTCCACTCATGGTATAGCAATAGTTGTGCCTCCGTTGGATTTGACATGCTTTTAACAGTCTCTTATCAGATCTCTTCTTTTATATATATATATATATATTGCAAGGGATTTGTATGTACGTTCGACTGTGCAGTTAAAGCCCTGCTAAAGCCGAGCAAAATCCTTTCTATAGCACATAGCACTCTTCAAACACTATGTTATTTCAATTTAACGCTATTAAATTGTAAATCCACTTCAAGCTCTGCTATTTTCCGCTACATCTGCAAAATTAAGTGTAACATCCTGTAAAATGAACCATAAAAAAATAAAGTAAATTAAATTAAATATGATAAGGGTTGGATATGGGAATTTCATACAAGTTGGAATTTTACAACGAAAGTTATTCCATTACCTTCGTGGCGAAATTCTGATCAGTTTTCATATATAAAATGCTCAAAACGGAGCTCAAACAAAGAAGTTATGAGCATTTGAAGTTCTTAGACTTAAAATTAATTTAGTTTGAATTCAAATTCAAATAAGAAATCAAATTTAGGACTTAAATTTCAAAAGTTAGCTTGAGGGATAAATAAATGATTAATTAAGGCTTAACATTAAAAAGTTAATTAAGGAATAAAATAATTTGGCAACGGAAAGTAAGATAAACGCCCCTAAATAAGACAGCGGCTGACCAGAATCGTTCAACCGGTCGACTTGGCGATCGATCGGTCACGCAAGGGCAATCAAGCGCTTGGCAATGAAAGTTTCCAGTGGTGGGCTAGGGTTTTGTGCTATGTTCTATGTAGTTGTGTGCTCCAGATTTACTCGTTTCCCACCCACTTCCGTCCTACGGTTATGGTGCATTTCAATTCCTACAAATAGGGCCATATCCTCTCTATTTTACTCATATTATTTTGGGGAATACGATGAAACTCTGCCATTGCTATCTCTCTAATAAGATTCAGAAGCTCCGTGGAAAATTCAGGTAAGGTTCAACTCATTTCCTATTTGTTTCTTCTCTCTAATTATTCTAAACCTTATGAATATATATACCTTTCCCTATTATGTGTATATATATTTCAAAAAAGAGATTTTGGAAGAGATCGGAAGGCTGCAAATCCATTCAAGTAAAGCTAAGGCTAACTAGTGTGTGGAAACCTTAGCATTTCTATTCAGCAATTGTTTAGTGTATTTCTTTTGGATTTGAATATGCATTAGGGATTTTGGAATTTCGAAAATATGGTAGATAAAATCGTCCAAAATTATTTTTATTTCGAAGAGTCAATACTACGTTGAGATTCTCAATTATTTACATTAATTTGATGGGATTTGTTTCATTTATGCAATTTTTGATAATTTCATAATCCATTTCACTTCTTTTCTTCTTTGGGTCAAATTGTGATCCTTTAGTAAAATAAGGGGTTTAGATTATGAATTATATTCGTAGTTTACACCCCTTAGTCATATCTATTTCTTTGTAAAAAGAGGAGTTGAATAGAATATAGGGTTTAGATTGCAATTCTTACAATTTAAGATATTCCATTGAATGGGTGCAATAAATTGATTTTTTATTTTATTTACAAGTCTGTTATTACAGTTTTGATTATAAATATTTATTGCCTGTTTTGGACATTTGAATTCCATGAAACCTTGAGAAATTGAAGAAAAAGGACCTATAATAGTAATTGGTTAGGAAATTGACACCAGTTTAGGGTGTAAAATTTGTGCGTTTAGAACTTATTAAGCAAAAATATTTTTTATTTCTATTTACATAATTAACGTATAACTATAGCGTATATGGCTTAGTTAATTAGGCATTTATTTATATTTATTTTGCCCCATTAGGAATTGACTTTGAAGTGAAAATAAGGGAAACTCTTATATAGCTTAATGATTATTTTAAGGCGTAATAAGGAAGATTCCTTATAAGGCATTATTTATGAAACAGTGAGATGTGTATGTGTGTGTATATAGAGTGATTAATTTATGGCTAATTTATAGGGATGCGAGGTCAATAGAGTTGTAGGACAGAAATCTGCCCTTTACTTTGAGGCTACCAGCAGTTGTGTATACTTTTATTGATGTGAGATATCCTTATGATAAATATTTATAATGAAGCGAGGTTAGTTCCGAACCCAATGGGGAAAATCTTTCTAGCTAATTTGGCTACCAGTTCCTAGGAATAGTAGACTAAGAGACGTCGTTATAGTTATGGACCATAAGTCGAAGGGCCGACTTCGGGGTTTGAGTTATTAAGTGGTTAGACCCGCCTTTTCCCCAGATGAAGTATTAAATAGCCAAGGGATTACGCTAAGTGGTTTCCCTACAGGGCTCTGCTTTTTAAGTTTGGCCTCAAATGACTAGGTCTGCCTATTTTCCACTTGGAAGTATTAAGTGGCCTATGAGATTCCATATGATGTTAGCTAGATAGTAACATTGAGGAGCACGCTTCTGAAATTAAGCTTTAAATGACAGGGTCTGCCTATTATCCACTGGAAGTATTAAGTGGCTTGGGTACCGTCTCTTACATTATTAGCTATTTATGATGTTAGGATATGGGATATACTTCTCGAATTGAAGATATTTAGTGGTTGGACCCGCCTCCTTTCCTTATAAGAAATATTAAATGATTTTAATGATTTTATGTTCGTAGACATATTCTCATTTTGAAATATATTGCCCAAGTATTGAAAAGGTAAGACTCGAGGTTTTTATTCACCAAACACTTGTTGTTCTAACTCCCTCCTCATTACAACACAGATTAAGGAAGGAGTGATGGCGATGACGATGCTTATATGTAAAGAAGCTTGAAAGTTGCAATATTTATTATTATTTGCTTTCATGTGTACATATGGTTTTAAACAATTGTTGTAGTGAATGTTATATTATGATTTTTATGGGATTTTGTGTTATGACATTTTTTGTTTTGAAATAAATGGGTACACCTTACATATTATATTTTGTTTCATCCGCTATAGTCTTGAAAGTTTAGTTATCGCTCTACAATATAATTTCTTTTTATTAAAAATAACTTACCTTAGAATGAAAGTTTCAATGGGTCTTTTATGGATCAAAATTCAAGCACGTTCTAGGGTAGGTCGTTACATTTGGTATCAAAGCTCTAGGTTACCCGATCAATGAGGAAAAACTATACGTGTAAGAGACGTATTTGTTATTTTGAAAAAGATTTTTCAAAAATTATTTTCAAAAGAGTTCTTATATATACACACACGTACACCTATACCGCCCTCTTCTTGAACATACGCACATACAATAGGCAAAATTTTCTTTTTTTTCAGCATGTGAATACTATCATAGAAATTGTCCCTAAAGGTTTAACCTATAGATAGTTGATATGGATGATAATCAATCTTCTTCCGAACAAGGGAACCCTGCCTGCAGAAGACCACCTATTTATGGAATGCCCGAATGGTTTAAAATATATCTTAGGACTGTCGAGCAAATTCCTATTCCTCCAGCTACACCGGTAGTACCCAATGCCCCGGCCACTGATGCAACACCCTATCATGTCAACTTTCCTAAGCTATGTAAGGACTTTCTCAATATAAGAGGGAAGACATACTCTGGAACTGAAGGATATTCGAAAGTTAAAGCATGCACTTGTAACTATGAGAAGATATTTAGAGAGCTTGGTTGGGATGATCAGCTAAGAAGAAGAATGGCAGCTTGGCACCTTAGGGAAGAAGCTTTAAGTTGGTGGAACTTTGTGACCGATGAGTACCTAGGTTGGATATTCTCTTAGGAAAAATTCAAGGACCAATTCGAGATGAGATTCATTTCTAGAGCAAAGGTTAGCTTGCAACTAGAAAAGTTCATTCAGCTGAGACACAGAGATTCCATCCTTAAGGAGTACATAGCTAAGTTTACTGAATTAGCTAAATTCGGGATGAACATGATAGACACACCTTTGAAAAAAGCCATAAGTTCATGAAGGCTTAAATTCCTCGCTAAGAGAAATGTTGTTGACCCACGTACCTATGAAGGACACGTATGAGATGTTGGTAGAAACGGCAATGCTGCACATGGCCAATGAGGAAGATAAGAGAGAAAATGAGAAGTCTGCACATACCCAAAAGGAAGGAGAATCTAAGAAGGGGAGATTTTAGGCCAACAAGATGTTGAAGGGGAAGTTTAAGAAGGAAATAAAAGTGTGTAAGAGATGCCAAAGAAGGGGTCACAAAGCTAAAGATTGTAGGGTGAGTCTGATGAAGGAAGCCTTTAAAGGATAGTGCTTTAACTGTCATAAGGAAGGGCATCACAAGAATCAATGTCCTAAGATGACTAAGGAAGGACAAAGCGAACAGGCCTATGCTATTGAAGTTGTCCCTATTTCCAGTAAGCCACCAAGGGACCAAGGAAAAGTAGCTATAGAAGGTATAACTCTTATTTTTAGGGTTACCATTCCGTATTTGATTTGGGAGCATCATATTCATTTATCGCTAGGGATGTAGTAAATTCCTTAAACCTTAAAACCCATATAGTCAACAGCCCAATAGAGGTTTCCAATCCCATTGGGGGTTCGACCCACCTTTCTCTTATTTGAAAAGATCGTGCTAGACATATGCAACTTTGATTTCGTATGTACTACTTACGTTCTAAAATTTGAGGGGTATGGACTTATCTTGAGTAGGATCGGTTGTCGTATTATGGAGCCATTCTTGACTATGACAAAAGAGTATTATGATTAAGGATTTATCGAGGTCGTGATCTAGAAGTACTTTGTACAAAGCTTTAGTTAATTTAAGCTATTTATACTCACTAAATCTATCTATTGATCTAGAGTCACTAACTGTACCCGTAGTTTGTGAATTTCTTGATGCCTTTAAGGAGGTATCGGGTCTCTCACCCTATAGGGAGATTAAGTTCCGAATCGATTTGGAAAAGGACACAAGACTCAATGCTTTTCCTTTAAGACATATGGCCTCCAAAGAAAGAAGGGAATTGGATTAGCAAATCTCAGAGCTAGTGAAGAAAGGATTCATCTGTAGGAGCACTTCTGAGTAGGGAGCCCCTATCGTTTTTGCTACTAAGCGGATGGTTCTTTAAGACTTTGCGTCGATTATAGAGAGTTGAACAAGTTGACAAGGAAAAATAGGTACCCTTTACCTAGGATACATGACTAGTTCGACCAACTTGTAGGAGCTAAAGTCTTTTCCCAATTAGACTTAGCAATGGGATTCCATTAGTTAAGGATTGCAGAGGAAAGCAAGCTGAAGACCGCATTTTATACACTAAATGGGCTCTATGGGTGGAAAGTAATCCCTTTTGGACTAACAAATGCCCCAGCGTACATTGTGGATTTGATGTGTAGAATATTTAGAAGGAAACTTAATAAATTTGTCATGGTGTTTTCTAAAGATATCTTGGATTTCTCCAAGGGCAGGAAGGAGCATGAGGACTACCTTAGGGGTGTATTGGAGACCTTGAGAAGAGACCAAACCAAAGACAAGTTTCTAAATGATGCTTTTGGAAAATGAGGTTAGGTTCCAGGAGCATATTGTTTCGGAGAAAGGATTGGTAGTGGACTCTACTAAAGTGGAAGTTGTCCAAGGATGAAAGGCTCCTAGTAATGCATCGGAGGATAGAAGCTTTCTAAGGTTAGAAGGCTACTATAGGAAATTCATTAAGAGCTTTGCACAAATAGCAGCCCCTTTAACCCGGTTGACTAAGAAGAATCTAGTCTTTGTTTGGGATGATAAGTTCATCAAGGCATTTCAGAAGCTTAAGGAGTCATTGACTAGCGTACCCATGCTCACTATTGTAGATAGGGCCAAGTCGTTTACGGTTTTCACAGGTGCATGTGGTACAGGATTAGGAGTAGTTCTTATGCAAGAAGGGAAGGTAGTTGCATATTCTAATAACAGTTAAAAGATCATGAGAAGAGGTATCCAGTGCATGATTTAGAATTGGCACCATTGTTTTTGGCTTGAAGAGGTAGAGATATTATCTCTTGGGGGAAGGTTTGAGCTATTCACAGATAATAAATCACTCAAATATCTATTTTCCCAAAAATATTTGAACCTTAGGCAGTAGAGGTGGATGGAGTATATAGCATCCTTCGATGTTGGTATTTAATGTACCCCCGAAAAAGGGGATGTAGTCGTTGACACCATTATTAGGAGACACGCTACCCTAGGTGCTATGTATGAATGGAGACAGTTGGAGTTTCTCTCGAATATTAACCCCCAACCATCAATGGAACCCAACCAAGGTTTTCTATTGGTTATAGAGGTTAGACCAGCCATGATGGATCGTATAGGGCACAAGCACATAAAAGACAAGGAGTCAGTAGATATTTTGGAAAAATTAAGGAAAGTAGAGCATTTTCCCCATGCTAAGAGATACTCAATTGATGTAAAGGGATATTTGAGAAGAGATGGATGTCTTTGTGTCACAATAATTGATGACTTGATGGGATAAGTGCTTATGGAGTGTCACCGCTCAAGGATGACCATTCGTCCCAGAAGAGATAAGACTTACGAGGACATAAAGAGAATTTTCATTTGGAATGGAATGAAGAGGAGCGTAGCAAAGTTTGTTGCTAGGTGTTTGAAATGTCAAAAGATAAAAGCTGAGCAAGGGAAGCCCGGTGGACTATTATTACCTTTGGAAATTCCGATTTGGAAATGGGAGCATATTTCTATAAATTTTGTCGAAGGATTGCCTAAAAGTCAAAAGGGCAATGAGGCTATTTGGGTTATTGTAGATAGACTCACTAAGAGTACTCATTTTGTTTCGATTAGGAGAAATAGGACTAGCGCCTCTCTCGCCTAGATTTACATCAAAGATGTATTTCGTCTACATGGAATTCCTATAAGCATAGTCAGTGATAGGACCCTTTGTTCACTAGCGAGATTTGGAGGAGCCTACAGACAGCTTTGGGAACTTCTTTGAACCTTAGCATGGCATATCGCCCGCAAAACGATGGAAAAATAGTGAGAGTGAATAGAATTTTGGAAAACTTATTGAGAGCTTGTGTCTTGGATTTCAAAGGACATAAGGAGCGGCATCTACCTTTGGTTGAGTTTGCATATCAAACTACAATAGGTATGGCTCCCTTTTGGCGCACTTTATGGGCAGTCATGAAAATCGCCTAGTTATAGGTGGGAAACCACCAAAAAAGTGTTGCTCAGACCCGATTTGGTTTGTGATACCATAGAAAAAGTAGAGTTGATCAGGCAAAGGATGAAGGTAGCGCGAAACCATCAGAAATGTTATGCAGGTAGAAGAAGGAAAGAACTTGAATTTGAGGTTGGGGACATGGTATTTATTAAAATCTCCCCACTTAGGAAAGTTGTTAGATTTGGTAAGTCTAAAAAATTGGCACATAGATTATTGGGCCATTCAGAATTCTGGAAAAAATAGGAAAGTGGCATATCGTGTGGAGCTTCTTGACAAGTTGGCAGGAGTCCACAATGTTTTCTACATTTCTCACCTTAGGAAGTACCTTCATGATACCGCTAGAAGAATAGAGCCTCATCGGTTGGGGGATTTTGATATGGAATCGACAGCACCCTATGCCATCGTACGCATTATGAAGTGCGGTACTGGAAGACTCCGTAATGAGATAATTAAGTTGGTCCGAGTATAATGGGAGATAATCCAGTAGAAAGCACATGGGGGTCCGAGTACAATGGGGGACAATCCAGTAGAAAGCACATGGGGGTCCGAGAAGAAGATGAAGAACACTCACCCAGAACTTTTCACTGGTAATGTTTCTCTCCGAAATTAGAACTTTGATTGCATCGCGATTGCTAGATTTGATGGCAGGAGATGGTTGTTACACTTTTTCACAATCACTTTACACTCATATAGAAATTTTTATACATGTTTAGGATATTTGCATACATACTTACATGACACGATTACACATTCACACTAGGATTGGGCTCATTTTAGCATGTCTGCAGTACATAATTACATTGCACTAATGGTTGAGTAGATGGTTGCATAGAGAACTTGGTTGTGTGATATGGATGTATTGTGAGTTATGTTGTTCATCCCTTAGAAGATTTCGGGACAAAATTCTTTTTAAGGGGGAAGAATGTAACTCCCCATAAAATGAACCATAAATAAATAAAGTAAATTAAATTAAATATGATAAGGGTTGGATATGGGAATTTCAAAAAAGTTGGAATTTGACCATGAAAATTATTCCATTGCTTTCATGGTGAAATTCTAATTTGTTTCCATATATAATATGCTAAAAATCCAGCTCAAACAAAGAAGTTATGAGTATTTGAAGTTCTCATATTTAAATTAATTTAGTTTAAATTCAAATTCAAATAAAAAATCAAATTTAGGACTTAAATTTCAAAAACTAGTTTGCCATCTAAGTAAATGATTAATTAAGGTTTAATGTCAAAAAGTTAATTAGGGAATAAAACAATTAGGTAGCAGAAGTAAAATAAATGCCCCTAAATAAGATAGCGGTCGACCTAAATTGGTCGACCAATCGACCGTCGACCGGTCGCCCAACGGTGGTCGGCCGCTTGAAAATGAAAATTGCCAGTGGAGACTAGGGTTTTATGTTATGTTCTACTCGGTTGTGCATTTCAAATTTACCCGTTTTCTACCTACTTCCATCCAACGGTTCTAGTGCGTTTCAACTCCTATAAATAGGACCATATCCTCTCCACTTTTAATCATATTATTTTAGAGAATACAACTAAACTCTGACATTGCTATCTCTCTAATAAAATTCAGAAACTCCATAGAAAATTAAGGTAATGATTCAACTTATTTCCTATTTGTTTCTTTTTCCTTCGATATAATCTTATCCTATTCTTCCCTAATTATTCTGAATTTAATGAATATATATGCCTCTTCCCTATTGTGTGTGTATATTTCAAAAGAGAGAGATTCTGGAAGAGATCGAAAGACTGCAAATCCATTTGAGTAAAAGTAAGGCTAATCTATGAGTGGAAACCTTGGTATTTTTTTCAGCAATTTTTAGTGTATTCCTTGTGGATTTGAATATGCCTTTGAGATTTCGGGATTTTGAAAATATGATAAATAAAATCCCCAAAAATTTCTTTTTATTTCGAACTGCCAATTCTATGTTGAGACTCTCAATTATTTACATTAAATTGATAAGATTTGTTTCGTCTATGCAATTTTTGATAATTTCGTAGTCTATTCCACTTCTTCTTCTTCTTTTGGTCAAATTTTGATCCTTCAATAAAATAAGGGGTTTATATTATGAAATTCATAGTTTACACCGCCTATTCATATCTTTTCTTTGCAAAAAGGGAGTTGAATAGAATATGGGGTTTAGATTGCAATTCTTATTATTTATGCTATTCCACTAAATTGATGTAATAAGTAGGGTTTCTATTTTATTTACAAGTTTATTATTGCAGGTTTGATTATGAATATTTATTCCCTGTTTCGGACATTTGAATTCCATGAAACCTTGGGAAATTGAAGAAAAAAGACTTGTAATAATAATTGGTTAGGATATGACATTTAACGCTAGATTAGGACGAAAAATCCATCCGTTTAGAACTTATTAAGCACGAATATTTATTTATTTCTATTTACGTAATTAACATATACCTATTGCATAAATGGTGTAGTTAATTAGGCATTTATTTATATTTATTTTCCCCCATTAGGAAGGTAATTGATTTTGCGGTGAAATTAAGAGGAAACTCTTATATAGCATAATTAATATTTTAGGGCGTAATAAGGAAGATTTCATAAGGTCTTATTTATGAAACAGTGAGATGTGTGTGTGTATAGAGTAATTAATTTATGGCTAAGTCATAGAGATGCAAGGTCAATAGAGTTGCATGATAGAATTATGCCCTTCACTTTGAGGTTACCAACAGTTGTGTATACTTTTATTGAAGTTAGATATCCTTATGATAAATATTTGTAATGGGGCGAGATTAGTTCCAAATCCAGAAGGGGAAATCTGCCCAGCTAATCTGGCTACTTGTTCCTATGAATAGTGGACTAATGTGGGACGTCATTATAGGTATGAGCCATAAGACGAAGGGTCTTCTTCAAGGTTGAGGTATTAAGTGGTTGGACCCGCCTTATACCCCAGATGAAGTATTAAAGGGCCAAGTGGTTATGCTTGGTGGTATCTCTACAGGGGTCCGCTTCTGGAATTAGGCCTTAAATGATGGGTCTACCTAGTTTCCACTTGGAAGTATTAAGTGGCCTATGAGTTTCCATATGATGTTGGCTAGATAGTACCATTTAGGAGCACTCTTCAAGAATTAGACCTTAAACGATAGGGTCTGCTTATTTTCCGCTGGGAAGTATTAAGTGGCTTGGGTACCATCTCTTACATTATTAGTTATTTATGACATTGGGATATGGGACATACTTCTGGAATGGAAGCTATTAATTGGTTGGACCCGCCTCTTTTCCTTATAAGAAATATTAAATGATTTTAATGATTTTATGTTCGTAAACATATTCTTATTTTGAAACATACTGCCCAACTATTGAAAAGGTAAGACTCGATGTTTTTTTACCAAACACTTGTCGTTTTGACTCCTTCCTTATTACAACACAGGTTAAGGACGGAGTGATGGGTGACAATGCTTAAAGGTGGAGAAGCTTAACAAGTGGTAGTATTTATTATTATTTTCTTTTATGTGTACCCATGGATTTAAACGATTGTTGTAACGAATAATATATTGTGGTTTTTATGGGATTTTGCATTATGACATTTTTCTGGTTTTGAAATAAATGGGTACACTTTACTATTATATTTTGTTCTATCCGCTATGAGTTCTGAAATTTTAGTTATGCCTCTGCAATATTATGTCTTTTTACTACCAACAGTGTACCTTAGAATGGATCTAAGTTTCGATGGGCCTTTTCTGAATCAAAATTTAGGCATGTTCCGGGGTGGGTCGTTACATCAAGGCTATTTAGCACATGCTTTAGCAACATTAATATACAAAAGTTGGTTTAACCAGTTCTCGCTCAAACCAAATCAAAAAAGTTTTGGTAAAATCTTAATTTTAAGGCATAAGTGCTCAATATGTGTTAGAAATCTCTATTCACCCAATTAGTCCGTATAAATCATGGTATTCTTTGATTTTGTTATATAAAATTAAACCAAGTTTTCTTTTTCTACATAAATGATGTAGGAATGAGAAAAATTAAGTTTAAATATTTGGTTTTATATCCAATAAAGACTTTTGCACTTCGCTATTTTACACTATAACCCCATTTTATCCCCTGCTACAACTTTTTGCACATCCACCGTTATAGAACTGTTAAGCGCTTTAACTGCACAGACGTTAGATTCAGAAAATTAAAATTTTAAAGAAAGAAGTTAAGAAAGAAATGATAAACAAAGATAGATCTATAAGATTTCTTACTTGAAACTCTAATGCAGTTTTCTGAATCCTTGAAGAGTCGAACTGACAGAGCTTTGTAACGTTCACAAAATATTATGTGAATAAAAATGAGGAGTCTAGGGTCTTATTTATGGTGGTGAGAAAGAACCAAAACAGTCGAATTTAAATAATTAAATCTGGACCGCTCATATATTTAACAAGCTTACCTGCAACCGTTATTCACCAGTCGACAACCGCTAAACACCGATCGACTGCTGGAAGTCGACCGGTCCTAGGGCAGCGGTCGACCTGTTCTACTATTTTGGAAAGGATTTATGCCGTTATTTTACATATTTATCTTCTTCCATAATTACACTTTAACATTAACATTAATTTTATCATTTAATTAACCCTTAAGTCTAATTACCATTAACTTTTAAATTTCAAAATTTGAAATTAATTATTCATTTTAACTTGAATTCTATTTAATTATTTTAAAATCAAAATTTTTTAACATCCGTAAATTTTCTGTTTGAGCTCCGTTTTTAACATATTATATATGGAAATTGATCAAAATTTCACCACGAACAGAACGACATAACTTCCGGAGTCAAATTCCAAATTTTGAGAAATTTCCATTTTTACTTCTATCTTATTTAATTTATTTTATCCAGTTTATTTATGATTGAATTTACGGGGTGTTATAGAGGAGGACCTAAGGAGCTAGTGGGAAGAAACTAGACACTAAGAAGCATCTAAGATATATGAGCATCAAAGAGTGTACTCTACTTAATTACTCTGTTAAAAACATCTACCTTGTTATGAAAGGGACTGAGAATCATAGGAACCACCTCCAAGGGAAGCAACTGAAGAAGAAAGGAGCTCGGGGAAGTATTATTGCTACTTGAAATAAACAGACATAATGCCAAAGAGTGTCGACATGTGAGAGATATAATTGAAGACTTAATCAAGAAAAAGAAATTGCAACAATACTTAAGAGACACACAATTGGTAGATTGATGGATAATAGACCTCAAAAGTAGATGGCCTAATGGAATCAAGCGGGTCCTAGTGGATAGGGACATAGATAGCCTAAAACGTGAATTATGATTAACACTATTACAAGAGGACCTCATCCAGGTGAGAAGAGATAGAATGAAATAGAGAGGTACGGTAGTTCGTTGAAGATATGATTCAGGAAACTTGCTTCACTATGGAAGATGGAACTCTGTCGAAGCAATAAAAAAATAAAAGATGATATTGTTTTTAAAAATAAGGATGTTGATGGAATAGAAGCCCCAACACTTGACCCCCTGGTGCTTATGCCCATTATTTTGTCAGCGATAGTGAACTAAGCCTGATTGTTTGTGGGAGCCCGATTAACAATATGTTTAAGAAGAATTTTGATCAGATCAGGATTAGTAGGCAGGATTTGAAGCCTTGTAAATCCCGTATTTAGGGATTTACTATAGAGGCTAAGGAGCCAATCGATTGTATTCATTTGCCTATTGAGCTAAGTGAAGGAGATTATAAGGTGGTGCGAGTGTAGACATTTGTGGTGATCGACACATATTTAGCTTACAACGCTTTCTTGAGCCTACCAACCCTCACAAGATTTAGAATAGCCCTTTCCCTATGGTGCATAATGTTGAAGTTCCCTACCAAGAATTGGTTAGGATATATCCAGGGAGACTAGAGTAATGGTCGTGAATGTTATGTCATGGAGCTTAGAGAGGCAAAGCGACGTGCGAAGGGAAAGGGTGTAGAGAAGACTCTCTGTATCAAGATTATTGATGCATAGCAACCACCACTAAAGCCATGGCCGGGGGCTATAGTAAATTCCACAAGTTTATGGATCCGCGGAAAGAGCCAGAGGATGCGAGGGCGGCAAAAAAAGAGTCGACGATCAACATTATGATCAATTACGATGACTCCACTCGGGTCAAAACGATCAGATCTTAGCTTGGCATAAAGATGAAGAAGGAATTTGTAGGGTTTCTCTAGGAAAACCTAAATGCATATGCCTAGACACATTCCAATATGTATGGAATATCGCCGAAAATAGCATACCGTACATTGAATGTGGGCCCATAATACCCTTTTTTGAAGCAAAAGAGGCATGGCCTGGGCCCGGAGTGATTCGTTGTGTTAAAGGAAGAAGTGGATAAGCTGAAGGAAAATGGCTTTATCTATAATGCATATCTTGATTGGTTTCAAACCACATGCTAGTCAAAATGCCAAATAGAAAATGGCGTACACGCATCAATTATTCATATATGAATAAAGCTTGCCCAAAGGACCCTTTCCATTGCCCATAATCAATTGGCTTATGGATGAACTGCCAGACAAGAAATACTTTCCTTCACTAATGCATACTTCGGCTACAATCACACAACAATGGGTGTTCTAGATTAGGAACACACCAGTTTCATCACTGATTTGAAAATGTATTGTTATCAAGTGATTTCGTTCGGTCAAAGAATGCTAAAGCTGCTTACCGACGATTGGTCAACTTGATGTTTAAAGATTAGATCAGATAGACGATGGAGGTCTATCCAAACGATATGCTTATAAAGTCATAGTGATCAGTGCATCACATGTGTGACCTCTCAGAGATATTTGATGTGCTCAGTAGGTACAGGATAAAGCTTATCCCACTAAATTGCTCTTTGGAGTCGCATCAGACATGTTTTTTAGGTTTTATAGTAAACTCAAGAGGCATTAAAGCTCACCCAAAGCAGATTGAAAGATGTTATTCCCTAAAACAAGGAGTGAAATGCAAAGCTTTAATGGGAAAATCACTACGATGAGCTGATTTATTTCGAAGGGGACAGAAAATATGTATGCCTTTGATGCCCTCAAGAAACAAAAAAGGGAAGTTTCTCTCGATGATGGATGTCATGAAGCTTTCAAAAACCTATCAGATCATAGAAAAGACTACCAATCTTATCAAAGCCATTGGAAGGAGAAGATTTATTTGTTTACTTAGCAATATATATTCAAGCACTGAGTGTAGCCTTAGTAGGTAAGGAATCTAGAATACAAAGGCCTACATATTATATCCGCAAGTGGTTCAATGGGGTAGAAAATAATTACCTAAAGCTAGAGAAGCTGGTGTACTATTTGGTGATTGCTTCAAGAAATTAGAACCATACTTGCAGGCTTACCCAATAAAAGTATTGATTGATCAGCCTTTGAAGCAAGTATTGCACCGACCAAAGACTTCAGGGAGATTACTAAAAAGGAATATGGAACTGAGTCAATATGTTATAACCTACCATCCTAGAAAGATGATATATGGACAAGCATTGGTTAATTTCATTGCCGAATTTACCTTGTGGGATGGAGAAGTGGAGAAAGATGTATTCTGGCTTGCTCAATGGATGTTATATTAGACGGAGCATTCAATGGACGAAGTTCTATGGCAGGATCGGTAACCCAAGAAGAAAAAACGATATTCTATGCTTTGAATTTAGAGTTCCTAGTGATGAATAATGATGCCAAGTATGAGACACTGATCACAGGACTTAAGATAGCAATATAAATGAGAATCAAAACATTGCATATATTCAGTGACTCTCAATTGGTGAAGAAGGAATTTTCGACCAAGGGAACGAGACTTGCCCTTTACCTAATGAAGGTTTTAGACTATTTAACAATATCAAATACATACGATAACACACATACCTAGAGAAGAAAACATGAAAGTTGACTCATTAGCCAGCTTTGGGGATATGCAATTTATGGGACCCATTCCTATAGAGGTTTTGTTTGCTCCAAGCACTGACTAGATGGATATTGATATGAACTTAGAGGCTGAGGAAGAAAAGGAGCCATGGATGAATTTGAAAAAAGAGCATTTGCTAAAGGGATCTCTCCTAAATAGAAGGAAAGAATGGCGGTAACTCATGCACAAGGTATGACGATTTATCATGCTGGTAGGAATACTATACAAGAGTAGATCCTCTACTCCCCTACTATGATGTATCGCTAATGAAGAAGCTAAGAAGATCCTTACATATGTGCTTAAGGGAGCTGGTGGTGATCGTAATCGGGTGCAAACTTTAGCGAGGAAGGTTCACTGCTATGGATATATTTGGCCGACAATCAACCGTGATGCGGCTGATTACACTAGGAAATGTGATAGATGGTAGATCTTATGAAGATGTCGAAAGCCCTACCCACAAAGATTAAGCAAATGGTTAGCCCATGGCTATTTTTGGTTTGGAGAATTGACATAATCATTGTGCTACTGATGTTGAAAGGCAGAGCGATGTATGCTATTGTAGGGAGTACTTCACAAAGTGGACAAAAGTAGAACCATTAGCCACAATCACTACGAATAAAGTAATTAACTTTAAGGTGAAAAATAGTATATGCATATTTTGAGTTCTATAGAAAAACATCACTGACAATGGAACCCAATTTAGGAGTGTCAAATTTAAAGATTTCTGTAACCAGTACCGAATTGAGAAGGAATTCTTACCAATAGCACACACATAAGCAAATGGATAGGTGGCACCAGTGAAGAAGATCATCGGATCCATTTAGAAGAAGAGACAGATGAAAGCTAAGGACAATCAGGTCAATGAGTTGCCACTATCATGGGCTTATCGAATGACCTACAATTCCACAACCGACAATATTCCATTTGCTTTGGCCTACAAGTCCGAGGCCACGATTCCAATTGAGTTGGAAGTCCCTTTTCACCAAAAAGTACATAATGATACTCAGATGAATGAGGAACTCTTTCCAAAGCCCATCGACTTGGTCGATAAAAAATGAGAGGAGACTGATCTGAGGGTAGCTGCTTACCAGAAAAGAGTAGCATGCCAGTTAAATGCCAAAGTCAGGAACCGTACCTTCAAAGTGGTTGATCTTATTTTGAAATTAATCTTTCTTAGGACGATCGCACTTTGCCTAAATTGGGAAGATCCCTATGCGGTTGAACAGAATCGTAGAGATGGAATTTTCAAGCTATCGACTATTGATGGGATCTTGATTCCACAGGCTTGGAAAAGTGAGCACTTGAGGTACAATTTTACATAGATTTGCTTCTGCAAATAGTTGATTGGGCCTTGTTGTAATAAGGCATTGTCTGCCAAATTGGCTTTTAGGATTGTTGGAACTATATTCTTAAAGGCCCGAATTTGTGCCATGCCAATAGCAGCAAAATTGAATAGTATTTTTTTTGAGAACCCACATATCTAGGTACTTAAGGATAGGTACCGACAAACTCCTTTGATACATGATCTGGTCATTGGAGTATAATCACACTTGGTTCGATCGGACAATTCGCCCTTACACATCTAATCTTCGACCAGTACCTAGAGATAAGTAAGGTCAAAGATTGATGTTCGGAGATAGGCATCTAAGACATCTGTTCTTGGAGATAAGCATGAGTGCATAATTTACCTTTTCCAGGTACAACCATGCTTATGGCCTGGCAAAACACGCTCGGTTGAAAATATGCAAAGAGAATCTATAAATATATTTGGTTACCGCCGGACATACGCAAGACCAAAGATGGATGCCCATAGATAGGTGTCCATAGGATCGATTCCCATATATAAGAATTAGTGTATAATTAAATTTCTTGTAGCCGCGGCCATGTTTACGACACAATGCGATCGGTTCGACTAATGATAAACGAGACTAAATAATGAAATATCATTTCTTACCACCGAGAGATAGGTGGAATCAAAGGAAGATGACTAAAATGTTGTTTTCCAAACATGAGGTGGTACAAGGCTAGAAGCCTCTATGACTATAACCTTGTTTATGATCCAACGAAATCTAACCGAAAATTAACAAGGTAGACCACGGAGCTGGCCAAAAAGACATTGCCTTGTTTAGCCAAATAAGAAATACGTTGGCAATGATAAACAGAACTAAACA
This sequence comes from Allium fistulosum, assembly GCA_030737815.1. Taxonomy (NCBI): domain Eukaryota; kingdom Viridiplantae; phylum Streptophyta; class Magnoliopsida; order Asparagales; family Amaryllidaceae; genus Allium; species Allium fistulosum. The sequence continues at coordinate 95,063,910 of CM060906.1, read as the reverse complement.
ATAAATAAGTACTACACAATTATGATAATCTAGTTATGCGTATGGAGTTACAATAAACAATGGCGTTATATTGATTCAAATATGAATTTAATTGAACTAAGAACAATTATTTGCACACGCACACTAAGTATATAGACCTATAGATACAAATACAAAGAAGTAAAATGAGATAGTATCAGAAAGAAAATGCAACTTGATCTACAACCAAATGTTTTAAAACTAAATGCGAAGGCCATACCAGCACAACAGCGGCTTATGTACACAATTGGAGGGAAAAAAATAAGGAAGCTATTCCTAATCATGCTTCCTCGTTCTCTTCCTCTTCTCTAAAGAGGATGAAATCCTTCTTTTCTAAAAGTTCATCTCCTTCCCATAGATAGAGAACTCTCAAGATCCTCATCCCAATCGTAATCGCACCCTAATTCAGTAACCGATTTGGAAGCCTTAGCAAAAATGCAAGCCGTAAAAAGTATGGGTCGGAATGATAAATAGCTGGGTTGGCAGGGATACTTTGACGATCCATGTTTTACTTATCGAAGGATCGTAAAATATATTTTTTATTCATATGAGGTCGCATGACTCTAAGACTTTGAAAAGTGACTGTTAGGGACATCTTCCACATCTGCGATTTTTATCAAATTTCTATATGACCATTTTGACCCTGGAATTCTTGTTTGGGCTATAACTTTTGATAGGAGCGCTGATTGGGTCTCAAACCACTTTTATTGCTTCAGGATGATAGTTTCTCATTTCGTAGAGTGGTCATAATAGAAAAACGGACTTGTCATTTGAAAGTTATTACAGTTCTAAGTTTTGGTTGCTATTGGCCAATTTTAATGGGTAGTTATCTAAGCCCATGCTTAGACCCTCTAATCCACTTCGAAATTTATGCTAATAGATGTTGTAGGAACTGAGCTAAATCATTTCCTTCTTCCCCAAAATATATTCAAACATCCATTAGGCCTAATCCAAACCTAAATTAGCCTCAAATCAGGACTTGCCAGCCTTTCGTTCGTTATGTCGCTGGTACTGACCACATTCTCTCTAATGTGGGTCGTGTTACTTCATCGCCTGAGGAATGATAGTTTTCGGTTTTAGTTGATTGAGGCACTATGGCCTCTCACATGTACTTACTTGTTAAGTTGTTTGGCCACTATAAAACCATGTTAGTTGTTTTATGCATGTGTAGAACATCTGTTTTCTTCTTTTATATTCAGAGTGGTATGACCAATATAAAACCAGCTGCCATTGCCAAAAAAATCACATCTTTTCCTTATTATTCTTAGTCAAATCATTGATTAGAGAGGGGACTAGCATATAGAAGCTAGAGATTATCTTTTTTTTTATTGATTTGGGTCCTTCTTCCTTACCATCCACTTCAGATTTAAGGAAGAAATTGGGTATTTTAGGTATTTGGTGAGTCATTCTTGACCTCTCACTCATATATACTTGCTATATAGTTAAAATGGTTGTTTTTAACATGATTTTGATCTAAAAAGGGTTTTATAACTTTAACCACTTCTTTATACATGTTTGTGAACAGAAATTGGAGATTTTGAAATGGTTTTAAAAATGAGTTTTATGATCTATTTACTCATATCCACATGTAGTGTAATTTCCATCATTTATATGCATATGCTAATGTAAAACTTAGACTTAGAGTAAAACTAGTTCGATCATCACATTCACATGTATTGGTTGTATGAATGTATGTATATGCATGTTATTACATGATTATATGTTGTGCTTTGATGTTGTTTGTTAGTGTTTTTGATGTTAGGTAGGCAGGTCGAGAGGTTGGGAAAATTGTAAGAAAATGTGGTCGGAATTTGACAATACTTAAAAGGTAGAACCTAGAGCGTAGAAAGAGCTAGCAATTCAAACTGCAAACTTCAATTTGCTAAGTAAAAAACTCAGCACCGACATCAAAGGTCGGCATTGGCATTTGTAGCTTAGTCTATGTCGACGGTGACGTGGGTAAGAGGGCGGCTATGGATAGTAGAGGTTGCCTAGAATGTTGGATTGGAGATAGCTAAGTATAGAAGGCAACACCGACTTGTTCCTAGGATTTGAGATCAGGTGAGACTTATCCTATGACGGCTTGATTTGATACAGAGAAGTTGGGATCAAGACATATGGGCATAGAGTACTAGAAGCATGGAATGGGATGGAAAGGAACTTAGCCATCGGTTAGCCAAGTACAGTGGTCGGGCCTGACATCAGAGGTTGGTGCTGACTTCTCTTAATTGATCATATGGAGTTGGAACTTCTAAGGGTTGATACAGGGGTTCTATAGATCGTGCTAGAGGTATTGGCTCATTCGCACAATTAATGAAGGCGATGTAACAACATGATGGAAGTTAGATTGTTCCGATGGAAACTCAACAACGAATGGAGTTGGATTTTGAAGATGATGGCTCGATGTTAAATGTAGTCGTGGAATTGAGAATGTATAATGGTTCCTCGAATATAATGACTTGATATTGAAAGGAGTCGTGAAGTGGAGAATGTAGGTTCCTCAAAGATAATGAAAGCTAGATGGAGTAGATGAAAGGCTAAGATACACATACTAAGGGATCGTTGATACTTGGAGTGTTTTATATTACACTTAAAGCAGGGGCATTGTGAGGATGCTCATAGGTATGTTGAAAGTTACCCCGGATCGGTTGAATGGATCCATGTACAATAGATTGGTAGATTTAGTCTTGTATTAGCAGGCTAAAGAGAGTACACTAAAAACCGGGATTTTCATTAGTCCCTGGCAATAGAAAGGTTTTACAAGTTATTATATATCCAGAGTACATGGTGTGATAGTGACGATTATTTGATGGATGCTATGGTTTCTTTGATTTCTTTCCCCTTAGTCTATCACTCTAGGGTTGTCATTGGAGATAGGTTTTAGAGATACGGATACCTGGACACCCGTTATCATACTTTGCTATATTATGCCTTTATGACACTAAGAGTAGCATATTATGTTAATACATGCTAGCTCTTTGGTTGAAGGGATAGGTCAGGTATGATTTATATACCTTGTTCCTTGCTGTATCAATTTGTATTGTATTTTGAGTTTCATTTACTACTCACATCAGACTATTGTCTGACTCAAGGTTTAGAGAGAAGTATATCATATATATGATATACTTCTCTCTTATTCTTTGCTTCTTATTATCTCGGGTTGTCTTAAATGAGTAGACTGGATAGCATGTCTAGGTGCGAGCAGTGGCTGTGTAGAGGGTGAGCTGGAGGGAGCTATCTCGAATTTTATGCATGGATTTCTATGCTTATTCCACTATGCAACACTATAGAACCTTGGCAGTGCTGCTTATCAATATTATTATGAAATAGCAATATGAGTTTACTTCTGTTATATAAACTCTTTTTCATGATGTATAAATTTGTATATTTTACTTTGATATTTTGATCACTTGGTTACTATTGTCTCTTATGTTATCTATGATATTATGTTTTATTCCATGCACCGTGAGATATATTGTAGTTTATATGATATTTTGTTTCATTTTGAACCTCGACGATTGCTCTATGTTGATTGGCATAACAGCAATGCACTATCTTATGTATATTGGGTGTCGATGGTGTAGGGTGGTCTTCACATTTGGTATCAGAGCCTAGGTTTCATTGTTTGACCTAAGGGATACCGTGATTCAGTAGAGATAGGTTAGGAGTTCTCAACCTAGACTAGATCGAGAGAGAAAGTGTGTGTTTATATACAGGAGCACGTACTTGTTATATATTTTTATTTTCAAAAATATATAGTAGTATATATAGTATATAAGTCGCATGCACACATGGGTACTTTTAGCATGGTTTTCTTTTTGAGCAACTGATCATTCTTGTTACAGATCGAGAATAAGTCGGTAAACAAAAAACACTATTAGGAACTCCATCACTAGAGTTGAGCAAGAAGTGGGTTCGGAGGATGCGTATCTTGATTTACAAGATATGTTTAATGCGATGATGGCGAACACGCTTCAAAATGCCCAAGCAGCGGCTCCGAATATTGCTATTGGTGGTGGTATTCAAGTCCAAGCACTAAGGGCTGACTTGCCAAGCTATGTAAAGATTACCTTACTCTGGAAGGAAAGTCATTTCTGGGAAGGGAGTCTATCATCAAAGTGAATGATTGCTTGGACACCTACGAACGTATGGTGATACAGAGATTAATAATGCTATGAATAGAAAGCTGGCCTCTAGATAGCTTCAAAGGTGGGCCATGAACAGGTGGAATGCCATCACTTTTGCTACACCCTAGGATCGGTTCACTTAGGAATAGTTCAAGGCTAAGGAGAAGTTCGTTCCAGCTGTCGGTGCTAATCAAGAGACTTGCTGATTTAAAGCAGGGTGATATGTATGTTTTTGAATATACTGCAGAGTTCGACGCTTTGTCAAAATATGGGATGTCTTTTATTGACAATCCATTGAGGAAGAATGAGAAGTTTATTATGGGTTTGGACGACTATTTAGGGGAGAAGCTAGTGAGTCATATCGATGAGCCATTTGAGAGACTCATCGAGAAAGCTCTTCGACAGGAGCGTATATACTCCAAATCTAAATCAGCCATTGTTGTTAAGAAAAGTTGAAATCGTAACAAAGTGGTTGAGACAGAAGTGGTTTGGAGTGAGGAAGCAATTTCGATGAAAAGATGCTTAGAAAAAAGTTAAGTAGGATCCTATTTGCTATGGTTATGGAGATAAGGGTCACTTGATTAGAGATTGCAAAACTAATTGGAAGAAGAAGTGTTACAACTGCGGCAAGCCCGGGCATATATTGAAGAATTGTCTGGAACCATTGTAGCAGAAATAGATAGACTATGATTGAATCCCCGAAATAGTTAAACGATCGTTGATTGTGACGTACCTTGTCGAAGGCTCCACTAGCCTGTGTATGGTTTGTCATGGTTTGGTCTATCAACTAGTACCTTGTCGAAATAGTTCTACTAGTACTTTTTCTATCAACTAGACTACTAGCATAATCTACATCTGAATACCCTTTTAACTTAAAGTTATCATTAGTTAGATACCATAGACCAAACTGTGAGGTGTGCAACAAATACCTTATAATCCTATTTACACCTTTTAAATGAGATTCTTTTGGATTTGATTTAAACCATGCACATAAGAAAACAGAGAACTTAATGTCTGGTCTAGAAGCGGTAAGACAAAGAAGTGATTCAATCATACCTCGATATTTCTTTTGATCAACTACCTTACCTTTTCATCCTTGTTTGATTACCTTTCCTCTTACTGGCTGATTGAATTCAGATTATGGTGCAGATTTTCAACATATAATACATTGTTGTTGCTCATTGTGACTCTGCCACCTCCGTACTTCTCCAGTCTAAGGAACTTTGATTTGTCTCCCGTCATGTGCTTGGAATGGCCAGAATCAAGGTACCACTCTTGATGTTCCATAGCCTGCCAATACACCTACACGAGGAAAGATTTTTATAACCTGTTTGTTTTTGTAGGTCCATGATTGTTAGTGACATAAATTTTTGAAAAACAAGTGTGTAGAACCAAAACAGTTTATGTTTGTTCCTTTTGGCACCCAGATTTGTTTGACTTTAAGGAATTTCACATTCGTGCCTTTGGGAACCCAAATTGGTATGGTTTTCATGTGTTTGGATCTATACCAGCAATTGTTTTGATTGTGTCCAATTTTTCCACAAATCGTGCACTTGGAGTTGACTTGATTAATTTCACTTCTACCTTTTTCAGATTGAGTATACTCAAGTCCTTGTCTAACGGTATTAATAGTTTTTTTCCCCTAATAGCATATTTAGTGATTTTTCTCCTTTGGAGAATTTCCCTAAAGTTGTAGACAATTGTTAGACTTGTGACTCGAGAGATTCATTTTCATTCAATAACAATGTGCACCTTTTAATAGAATTTTCTCTCCTAGCATTTTCACTTTCTTTCAAAATCAAAATTTCATTTTCAAGTAATTTAATTTTAATTTCTGATTTTTTTTATTTCCACTTCAAATGATGGACACTTATCACACTTAGGGCTTTTATTTCTATAGTTTTGAACCATTTGATCAAGCTACTTATTTAGTTATATCAAACTATCTCTTTATGATTCAATTTTAGCGTACTTTTCCCTAAGTCTTTCAAAACAGCCATTTACTTCATGAAAATATATAAGTAATTACGAGTGAGTAAGTTTTGATACCTCGCTTGGCTCATCATCATCATTGTCACTTGTTTCTCCTGAAAAGCACAGATTTGCTTTTTCATTCTCACTGCCAGTGCTTTCATCATTATCTTCATTACTTTCATTCCAAGTTGCTACAAAATTTCTTCTTTTCGATTTCTTTCCTTTGCAGAGTCGATTTGGGGGACAATTTGGCTTGATATGACCAGGTTTATTGCACTTGTGACAAATGATCTCCTGTTTTTCTGAGTTATCTAGAGCTTTGACGATTCTGCTCTTTAGTTGTTGATTTAGGGTTGAATTTACGTATTTGCGGTTCCACCTTTTGAATCTCTTTATTATCAGTGCTAGTTCAGCTGCTCCTTCATCATCTTCACTTTCCGGTGTTCCTTTGAGAGCTATTGATTTCTTTCGCGTATCTCCTCCTTCATGTTCTTCCTTGAATTTTATTTTTAGCTCATAAGTGGTGAGGTTTCCGATGAGTTCTTTAACTTTAACCTATTTCAGATCCTTTGATTCTTGGATGGCAGTCACCTTTACTTCAAAATTTCGTGGAAGAATTTTGAAGATTTTTCGAACTATTTCCAGTTCTGTGTATGCTCTTCCTAGGGATTTTGATTTGTATACAAGATTGGAAAGTCGTCCATACATTTCTTTGACACTTTCATCCTTTGCCATTGTGAAGTTTTCGTACTTGCTACTGATCATGGAAAGGCGAGATTCTTTGACCTAGGAGGTTCCTTCATGAGTCACTTCAAGCGTGTGCCAGATTTCCTACGCAATTAGACAATGTGAGATATGATTAAATTCAATTTGATCTAATGAGAAGATAATAGAATTCATAGCCTTAGCGTTAGCAATTTGCAGTTTATTTTCACGATCTGTCCATTGATCCATCGGTTTTTTGACTTCTTGATTATCTACCATTACTGTTGGTGTGCTATATCCTGTAACGACCGGTAAATTTTTACGGTTTAAATAACGTAATTAACTGAAATGTTGATGAAATTTAAATAATAGAATATGGTTATGGAAATTTGATATTTGATATGCGTCTATCGAAGCATAGCAAATGGTAAATTTTCATTGGAAAATGTGGAAGTTAGTTCTGTTATGAAATTTTCAATTTCAATATAAAATAAGTTAATTTGATGAAATAAAATATTTTCAAAATCTGCATATTTTATACAATAAAAATTTAAACTATTTTCTGAGAGAGACGTCATATTTCGTTTTGTCCAATTTGGACTTCTCTAGCCTCGTTTATCTTATTTTCAACGAATTTATAGTAGTTTGGTAGCGAAATATAGACTTTTGATAGGATGGTCGTACCGCTGATATCTGTGTACTATTCTGTTTGTCTCGTCGTGCTGATCTCCGCAGTATATTCATTTGTGTGTTTCAGGGTCCGGCAAGCGACGAATTCGGTGAAACGATTTATCGTATCGGTCCAGCATTTGAGCCTTTCAGTTTCCATATGTCTTTTCATTTGTCCCCGTCACGAAACAAACAGCCATTTGAATTTATTATTCACAGAGTTCAGCTTTTTGACTTATGTTATTCCCATTGTTAATTTATATATTGGTGGTTCATTCTCTGCCTTTCATTTTCTTCCTCTGTCCGGTTTCTCTTCTTTCGATTTTTTTTGCTTTACCGAGAGAAAAATTATATATTATATCTGTTAGGCTATCTGCTAGTGTTAATTTTTGTTTGCCACATAGCTCCTGTCAAACCCATTTCCCTTTGTTCCGCCATGCATCAAAATAGAGATATATATTAATTTATATATATTACTACTTCTGCTTCCGATTGCCTGGGAGTTGCATTATTTTTCATAATCTACTTGTTCGCCCATCATGAATCCATAGCCACTTACCCATGCCGTGCCTACCACTCACGCCTAACTCCTCCTCTCACCCTCTGCCTTGTCCCATGGCCGAAGCTACCTCCGCAGTTTCACATCGCCTGGCCCCACAACCGAAAATCCTCCACTCCTCCACGCGTTTGCCAGCCACCAACATCCCACCACCCTCCACGTGGCACACCCTATCAACCACAGCCTCCCTCCGCCTCTCTTTCCACCAACCACGCTACGGCCATCAACCACTATTCCACTTTCCCTGACCCGCCATCAAGAAACCACGCAGCAAGCTTCCCCCATCGCCGAAGCTCACGACCGAACCAATTCCGGCCAATAACAGCCCCTGTCCTCACCGTCCTCCGCCCTCACCTGTCCCCATCGCAGCAGTCAAACGTAGATCCTCATCCCCATGCGAACCTCCTACTCCACGACCTCCAGCAAGCCACCACCACTCACCTACCCTATTGCCGAGCTGCTTGTTTAGATATAGATATAATATATGGTTATGTTATATTAGTATTACATTTTAGACCATATGTATATATAATATATTGTTTATCTAAAACTATGATAATATTTTCTGAAGCAGATTTCGTGATAATATAGAGATTTGCATGAGGGTGATATTTTGATAGTTTGATATAAACATTGATTCTTAAAGTATAAAATACAGATACTTTGATATATGAGTTTAAATTGAAAATTGGTTTTTTTTTATTATATGGCTCGTATTCATACAGCCAGTAAATATTGCTAAGTACATATCCTGGTAATATATATTACATACGTGATTACCTATATTCACTTGCTTACATACATAAAACATATATATATATATTTGATGTTGGATATTGGTGTGAAAAGGTATATACTTGTATATAATCTGTTATGTGCTTTTATATTTGCTAGTGTGCGTGTGTGTGTATATATATATGTTTCAAAAAAAATTGTATAATGTTTATACATATATTTATAATAATAGTGAATTTTTTAAAAGTATATATGTATATATGTTATAGTAGTATTGATTTATTAAGTATGTTTAATAATATTGATTTTTAAAATGTAATATGTATGTAAGTTTGTATATATGCTATATATTAGTTTATATATAAGTATACGTGAATTTGGTTTTTCAAATATATGTGTGTGTGTGTGTGTTGGTATTTAATATTGATTTGAAAATAAATATATAGATTTTATTTTAAATATATGTTTTAGAATTGATTTTTAGAAAATTTATATATATATATATATATAACATATATCTTATTTCATCGATCTCTTGCCCATCTTGACTTACTTTCTCAATATCAAATTTGTCATAGAAATTCCTAGCATGTCGCTATCCCGCTAGTTCGCGTCTGTATTTGTGTGCGTATCCATGTCATCTTCTTGTTTCTCTAACCTCGAATGGTGTGTGATCACTCACGATTAACATTCTTATATTTAATAAATTTAATTCACATTGAATGACAATTGAAATATGCTGTAAAGTTTGAACTGTTTATTTTTTATTACTATATATGATATGACATTATCTGTAACTGTTCACCTATGACATATGACCCCATAACCTGTCATTTATATTATGATTTAAATTGTTATTGATGATATATGCCTATGTTGATATGTAATATTTTATTTGTTCTCACTCTGCAAGTTCCTTGTTAGTGTAGAAATTCCTCATGGTATGAAATGATACATACCCGAACAATATTATAGATTAGGGGAAAATCGTTATGGGTTGAAATGATAAACCAAAGCGATTTTCATTGATTTTGAAATATTGGGATTGCGGGTTGAAATGATTTATACCCGTAGATATTTAAATTGTGGATTGAAATGATGAATATCTGTATCACTTGACCATAGGATAGAAAATTATATATGGACACAGTTGGTCTATATTTTGAAAATGATTTCCAAAGTTTTGAAAGGAAATATATGGTTTGTAATAAATATTGATTTTTTTAAAATTATAATATATATAAATGTTATTTTTATATATTACTAAATTTTAGATCTTTAAAATTATATAGTTGAAATTTTTTAATTTACAAGTTAGTTTTGAAAATATAATTTTTCAGACTTTACCTATAATTTTACTATTTTAAAATATATAAAATAAATTTAATATAAAATAAATTTAATAATAAGATTTAATTTAATAAAATTTAATTTAATTAGTATATAATATATTTAGGTATTTATTTAAAATTAGATTTTAAAATTAGATTTTTGTAATAACTATAGTAAATTAAGGTTGGGAAGATAAATTGAAATTGATTTGAAATTGTATTTGTTTGAGAATTATACTTAAATAAAATTGACTTGAAACTTATTGAATTTGAAATTTTAAAGATATGATTTTATAACTTGATTTTTGATTTAAGGTGATTAAATGAATATTTTAAAATTTTAAATAAATAAAAATGGGATATTTAGTTGTATTTAAATTTGTAATTTGAGATTTTATTTAAATGATTATTGGATTGATTAAGTGAATATTTCAAAACTGAATAATAGTAAAGTGGAATTTGAAGTATAAATGAAATTTATCGAATTGAGTTATTATAAATGTTTGAATATTTAAACTTTGAAATCTATTAAAATTGAAAAGGTTTAATTTGTAGTTCAATTATGTATTTGAAATCGATATAAATTAAAATGGTTTATTGAGAATTTGAATTTAATTGAAATTGGTGAACTGAGATTAATTTAAATTGAATTTTCGGAATTTAAGTTGATTTGAATCGATTTGTGGAATTGGAGGAAACTATTTTATTATATAAAGTATTTTTAATATATATAAACTATTTTGATACATACAAACTATTTTAATATATAAATTATTTTAATTTATAACTATTTTAATATATATATATATATACTAATTTCAGTATCTAAACTGTTTTAGTTGGAAGTGTTATGATTTCAAAAGTGTTATGATATCAAAGGTGTTATGATTTCAAAAGTGTTATGATTTCAAAGGTGTTATGATTTCAAAAGTGTTATGATTTCCAAAGTGTTATAATCTCGGAAGTGTTATAATTTTTAAAGTGTTAAAATTCTGGAAATGAATATTATTTAAAGTGAATAATGATATCGAATTGATATGGTTTTGAAATGAATATGATATTTTGATAAGAAGTATAACTATTTGAAAAGAAATGACCATGGTGTGAAATAAGCGGTAGGTTGCTAAAGAGACCGAGATCAGAATTTGTCATACTCTCTGCCAATACCGAAAACCACTTTAACAGCTGTGTACGCGGTGGAGATTCCAAAACGAAGTATATTGGTTTGACGACGGTTCTATATGGTATTTACGGAGCCCTGACTCCCGTGAGTCAGCTTGATGTGGCTAAAACAGGAGCTATACCGGGCTAAGTGGGGTCATTCCCTCGATTGGGCACATTTCTTCGATACCATTCTATTGCTTTTGTGATTTGATTGGGTGCACCTTTTATTTAGGAGTGTGTCAAGAGGTGGGCGGTAGTAGCTGTTATGCGTTACCACCAGTCCGGGAGTGCAAATGGTATATCTACCCTGGCATTTCCTCGAGTGCCTTGTCGCATGCCTTATCGCGCCTTCTACGAGTTTGTTTTGTACCATACCTATGTGGTGTCCTCTGGGTAAACCATCGGTTTGGTGGAGCATACGGCATTGTATAGACTACAGGAATATATAAATTGTGTTAAAGGGGATATGGGTAACGCCTTAACGCTATTTTAATACTTTACTTTACTATAGACATATTATAATAGCGTATATTACTACATAGTATATAGTTCCACGGATCCTTAGAGGATGGAAATCCCAAACATCCTTTAAGTTACTTGTATTTCAGTTGACATCTCACTTGAGTTGAATTTATTAATATAAGAATGTTAATCCTGACTCGAGTGTTTTGTGTTTTGCTTTATGCTCGGGTCAACTGAGTGTCACATCATTTGAGACTCGCCTTTGGAGATTGGAGCTTTGTTTGAAGATCTATCTATCCAGCCTTTCAGTTATTTCAGTTATTCCAGTCATTTATGTTCAGACTCGTTAGTTCCTTATGTATTAGAGATTAATTTGTATTTGAGTTTTCCGTTGTATTATTTCAGACTATGATGTTTATATATTAGCTTCATGAACTACCATTTATCTATTCCGTTGCTTATTGTTATATACTCTGCGTCTGTGATTCTACGATTGATTTATTTACTATATATGGTGAGTTTTGCCAAATATAAATTAACAATCTGTTGTTTGGAGCAATTCGATTCTGACATGTGCGGATGCGAATGGTTCAAAATACCAGGTCGTTACAGTTGGTATCAGAGCTCTGGTTTAGGCAAAACTTAGCGTACAGAGTAAATTTAATTACAGAATCACCCTCGTTCGAGCTTGAGTTTCTTCCTCTTTGACTCGTTTCCTTTGAATTTTTTGAACTTTCCCCTTCGTTCTGAAAATTCATCCTTGTCTTTTCCTGTTCGCGTTCTTTTGATACTGGAGCATCCCATAGCTCCAACCTCAACTGTCAACATCATCCTTTGTGTGACTAATCTCATCGATGGTCCTGCCAACCTAAATATGATTTGTAAAGGGGTGAAACTCCTTTACAACAGGCATTGATTCACCAGGGATTTCTACGTTGATGCTATTATCTCTTGCTAAGCCCGAACCGTTCTTTAGTAGACTACCCAGGTAATTATCTTGTGACCCAATGTCGATTGCCTCAGATTTTGTAGGCAGTTTTATCTTCTCATTTGATTTTCAGCCTAGTGATCTTGACTCCACCCCGATAGTCAGGGATCACCCTGATGTTTTGGTGAAGTCACTTCTCTTCCTCCCATGTGCGAAATTTAACTCCACATTGATCTTATTCTTGGAATCTCGGTTGACCCGGTCAAGGTCACCCGTGATTAATATTACTTTATCCACCTTTCCTCTTTTGTAATTTAACTATATCATCATCCTTTCGGGCATATCATCTTGGTTAGAATTCTCTTTGATTAGGGTTCCCCTTAATTTGAATCTCTGTCCTTGTTCTAGAATTCATTCTTGAATCATCGTGTGAGTGAGTGTATTTGTAATCAATATTAAAATGTTATATTGTGTTGTTTGAATTGTTAAGTTTGGTTTTGGGTTTCGATCGATTCGTCTAGCCAACGCTATCGATAGAAATTCCAAAAAACACTTGAACAGAGCAAACTGACACAATATTGTTTTCGAAATTAAAAATGAAATAGTTATGTATGATAATATTTATATATAAAGGTATAATTTTCGGAAATTTAATAGCTAAATGAATTGGTTGTTTGAAGTGATAATACTAGATTATCATTTATTATTTTGTTAACATTTCTAAGCCATTAACTTTTATTGTATATTATAAGAAGTGAATTTTATAAACATGGTTTATAAATTTGATTTGAAATCAAAATGAATTTAAATTAAGATTTGAGAATTAAATTTACGATGCATTTCTAAATTTGGTTTTCAAAGTTTGAAAATATATTATTTGAAAGTATTTTTCGAATATGAATTGTTTTCAAAGAATTTTAAAAGAAGAAAACAGTACTCTCCTCTTGTGTTGCTGAAAAATAATTCTGGCGATGACTGCAGCATTATCGACATTCATTTTTGAGTCTCAAAGTGGGTAGACCACTTAGTAGCTTTGCTACACTTTTGTTTTGGAAAATGGATTTGATTTGATTTTCTTGAATATGATTTGATTTATATAATATATACGTATATATTTATTCCAAAATTGTGTAAAGTGAAACCAGAAATTAATCCTTAAATTTTGTGTAAAGTGATGGTTTTAAATTTTAATATGAAGCAAGATTTCTGAATAATTGAATAGTCTAAAATGAGAAATAGAATTTAAGCAACTTAAAACAATTGAAATAGGATAAAATTTATTTGTATAATGATCAATTGCATTCTAATATATAACTTACCTAAAATATTCAAAAAGGTAAAAAGGTTAGGGTGAATATATATAATTGAAGGTTATACAAGAGAAAACTTAAAGTAACAAATTGTTCAAACTAAAATCTTGCTTAATAAAAGTATTGTAAATAAAAAGTAAATTTGTGTAGTATTCAATTATATTCAAAGACATTTATAAACCTTACCTGGAAGGTTTTGAACGAAATTGAATAATACACAATAATAAATAAGATGTCCAAAATGAATTTTGTTAGGAAATTTATAGATAAAAATTTAGGTGATTATAATAAATTTTATACACTTAACCTATATTTCAAGATAGGTCTGTGAAATAAATTGAATAATAAAAAGGGAAATGTTATCTCAATAAATAAATTTGAACGTAAGAATAGTTGAAGTTGAATGTTGTGGTGGAATTAACTTAACTAAAGAAAAATGGATAAAATAAATAAGTTAAATAAAATAAATTTTGTTTTAAAGAAATTTTTGTAATAAAGGTTAATAATTGAAGCCAAATCAACTGAATGAAAATATATTGAACTGAGATCAATCAAAGGTGAATATAATGACTATTTATTGAATGAGTAAAATGGATTGAAACCAAATTTGCTGAATATTAGTCAATTTTGAAATAAATAAAATTTATATGGCTTTAAAATTAACTGTTGTATCTAATATTGTGTATTTCAAATCAATCTTTTCTTCTAGTTGTTTCTATTCTCCTATCTCGTTCCTTTTCGGGGACGAAAAGTTTTGAGTCGGGGAGAGTGTAACGACTCGTAAATTTTAACGGTTTAAATAGAGAAATTAATTGAATTTTTGATGAAATTTAAATAATAGAATTTAGTTATGGAAATTTGATATTTGATATGCGTCTATCGAAGCATAGAAAATGGTAAATTTTCATTGGAAAATATGGAAGTTAGTTCTATTGTGAAATTTTCAATTTCAATGTAAAATAAGTTAATTTGATGAAATAAAATATTTTCGAAATCTGAATATTTTATATAATAAAAATGTAAACTATTTTCTAAGTGAGACGTCATATTTTGTTTCGTCCAATTTGGACTTCTCTAGCCCCATTTTTCTTATTTTCAACGAATTTACAGCAGTTTGGCAGCGAAATATTGACTTTTGATAGGATGGTCATACCGTGATATCTGTGTACTATTCTGTTTGTCTCATCGTGCTGATCTCCACAGTATATTCATTTGTGTGTTTCGAGGTCCGGTAAGCGACGAATTCGGTGATACGATTTGTCGTATCGGTCCCGCATTTGAGCCTTTCAGTTTCCATATGTCTTTTCATTTGTCCCCGTCAGGAAACAAACAGCCATTTGAATTTATTATTCATAGAGTTCAGCTTTTTGACTTATGCTATTCCCATTGTTAATTTATATATTGGTGGTTCATTCTCTGCCTTTCATTTTCTTCCTCTGTCCGGTTTCTCTTCTTTCGATTTTTTTGCTTTACCGAGAGAAAAATTATATATTATATTTGTTAGGCTATCTGCTAGTGTTAATTTTTGTTTGCCGCATAGCTCCTCTCAAATCCATTTCCTTTTGTTCCACCATGCATCAAAATAGAGATATATATTAATTTATATATATTACTACTTCTGCTTCTGATTGCCTAGGAGTTGCATTCTTTTTCATAATCTACTTGTTCGCCCATCATGAATCCATAGCCAATTACCCATGCTGTGCCTACCACTCATGCCTAACTCCTCCTCTCACCCTTTGCCTTGTCCCAGGGCCGAAGCTACCTCCGTAGTTTCACATCGCCTAGCCCCACAACCAAAAATCCTCCACTCCTCCATGCGTTTGCCAGCTACCAACATCCCACCACCCTCCATGTGGCACACCCCATCAACCGCAGCCTCCCTCCTCCTCTCTTTCCACCAACCACGCGACGGCCATCAACCACTATTCCACTTCCCCAGACCCGCCATCAAGAAACCACGCAGCAAGCTTCCCCCGTCGCCGAAGCTCAGGACCGAACCAAGTCCGGCCAATAACAGCCCCTGTCCTCGCCGTCCTCCGCCCTCACCTGTCCCTATCGTAGCAGCCGAACGCAGATCCTCATCCCCATGCGAACCTCCTACTCCACGGCCACCAGCAAGCCACCACCACTCAGCTACCCTATTGTCGAGCTACTTGTTTAGATATAGATATAATATATGGTTATGTTATATTAGTATTACATTTTAGACCATATGTATATATAATATATTGTTTATCTAAAACTATGATAATATTTTTTGAAGCAGATTTCATGATAATATAGAAATTTGCATGACGGTGATATTTTGATATTTTGATATAAACATTGATTTTTAAAGTATAAAATACAGATACTTTGATATATGAGTTTAAATTGAAAATTGGTTTTATTTTTTTATTTTTTTATTATATGGCTCGTATTCATACAGCCAGTAAATATTGATAAGTACATATCCTGGTAATATATATTACATACGTGATTACCTATATTCACTTGCTTACATACATAAAAAATATATATATATATTATATTTGATGTTGGATATTGGTGTGAAAAGGTATATACCTGTATATAATATGTTATATGCTTGCTAGTATATATATATATACGTTTCAAAAAAATTTGTATAGTGTTTATACATATATTTATAATAATACTGATTTTTTTTAAAGTATATATGTATATATGTTATAGTAGTATTGATTTATTAAGTATGTTTAATAATATTCATTTTTAAAATGTAATATGTATGTAAGTTTGTATATATGCTATATATTAGTTTATATATAAGTATACGTGAATTTGGTTTTTTAAATATATATATATATATATATATTGGGATTTAATATTGATTTGAAAATAAATATATAGGTTTTATTTTAAATATATGTTTTAAAATTGATTTTTAGAAAATTTATATATATGTAACATATATCTTGTTTCATCGATCTCTTGCCCATCTTGACTTACTTTCTCAATATCGAATTTGTCGCAGAAATTCCTGGCCTGTCGCTATCCCGCTAGTTCGCATCTGTATCTGTGTGCGTATCTGTGTCATCTTCTTATTTCTCTAATCTCGAATGGTGAACGATCACTCACGATTAACATTCTTATATTTAATCAATTTAATTCACATTGAATGACAATTGAAATATGCTGTTAAGTTTGAACTGTTTATTTTTTATTACTATATATGATATGACATTATCTGTAACTGTTCACCTATGACATATGACCCCATAACCTGTCATTTATATTATGATTTAAATTGTTATTGATGATATATGCCTATGTTGATATGTTATATTTTATTTGTTCTCACTCTGCAAGTTCCTTGTTAGTGTAGAAATTCCTTATGGGTTGAAATGATACATACCCGAACAATATTATAGACTAGGGGAAAATCGTTATGGGTTGAAATGATAAACCCAAGCGATTTTCATTGATATTGAAATTTTGGGATTGCGGGTTGAAGGATTTATACCCGTAGATATTTAAATTGTGGATTGAAATAATGAATATCTGTATCACTTGACTATAGGATAGAAAATTATATACGGACAGCGTTGGTCTATATTTTGAATATGATTTCCAAAGTTTTGAAAGGAAATATATGGTTTGAATAAATATTGAATTTTTTAAATTATAATATATATAAATGTTATTTTTATATATGTCTAAATTTTAGATCTTTAAAACTATATGTTTGAAATTTTTTAATTTACAAGTTAGTTTTGAAAATATAATTTTTCATACTTTACGTATAATTTTACTATTTTAAAATATATAAAAATAGATTTAATATAAAATAAATTTAATAATAAGATTTAATTTAATAAAATTTAATTTAATTAGTATATAATATATTTAGGTATTTATTTTAAATTAGATTTTAAAATTAGATTTTTGTAATAACTATAGTAAATTAAGGTTGGGAAGATAAATTGAAATTGATTTGAAATTGTATTTGTTTGAGAATTATACTTAAATAAAATTGACTTGAAACTTATTGAATTTGAGATTTTAAAGCTATGATTTTATAACTTGATTTTTGATTTAAGGTGATTAAATGAATATTTTAAAATTTTAAATAAATAAAAATGGGATATTTAGTTTTATTTAAATTTGTAATTTGAGATTTTATTTAAATGATTATTAGATTGATTAAGTGAATATTTCAAAACTGAATAATAGTAAAGTGGAATTTGAAGTATAAATGAAATTTATCGAATTGAGTTATTATAAATGTTTGAATATTTAAACTTTGAAATCTATTGAAATTGAAATGGTTTAATTTGTAGTTCAATTCTATATTTGAAATCGATATAAATTAAAATGGTTTATTGAGAATTTGAATTTAATTAAAATTAGTGAACTGAGATTAATTTAAATTGAATTTTCGGAATTTAAGTTGATTTGAATCGATTTGTGAAATTGGAGGAAACTATTTTATTATATAAAGTATTTTTAATATATATATAAACTATTTTGATACATACAAACTATTTTAATATATAAATTATTTTAATATATAAACTATTTTAATTTATAACTATTTTAATATATATACTAATTTTAATATCTAAACTGTTTTAGTTGGAAGTGTTATGATTTCAAAGGTGTTATGATTTCAAAAGTGTTATGATTTCAAAGGTGTTATGATTTCAAAAGTGTTATGATTTCAAAAGTGTTATAATTTCCAAAGTGTTATGATCACGGAAGTGTTATAATTTTAAAGTGTTAAAATTCTGGAAATGAATATTATTTAAAGTTAATAATGATATCAAATTGATATGGTTTTGAAATGAATATGATATTTTGATAAGAAGTATAACTATTTGAAAAGAAATGACCACGGTGTGAAATAAGTAGTTGGTTGTTAAAGAGACCGGGATCAGATATTGTCATACTCTCTGCCAATACCGAAAACCACTTTAACAACTGTGTACATGGTGGAGATTCCAGAATGAAGTAGGATGGTTTGACGATGGTTCTATATAGTATTTACGGAGCCCTAACTCCCGCGAGTCAGCTTGATGTGGCTAAAACAGGAGCTATACCGGGCCAAGTGGGGTCATTCCCCCGATTGGGCACATTTCTTCGATACCATTTTATTGCTTTTGTGATTTGATTTGGTGCACCTTTTATTTAGGAGTGTGTCACGAGGTGGGCGGTAATAGCTGCTATGCGTTACCACCAGTCCGGGAGTGCAAATGGTATATCTACCCTGGCATTGCCTCGAGTGCCTTGTCGCATGCCTTATCGCGCCTTCTACGAGTTTGTTTTGTACCATACCTATGTGGTGTCCTTTGGGTAAACCACCGGTTTGGTGGAGCTTACAGCATTGTATAGACTACGTGAATATATAAATTGTGTTAAGGGGGATATGGGTAACGCCTTAACGTTGTTTTAATACTTTACTTTACTATAGACATATTATAATAGCGTATATTACTACATAGTAGATAGTTCCATGGATCCTTAGAGGATGGAAATCCCAAACATCCTTTAACTTACTTGTATTTCAGTTGACATCTCACTTGAGTTGAATTTATTAATATAAGAATGTTAATCCTGACTCGAGTGTTTTGTGTTTTGCTTTATGCTTGGGTCAACTGAGTGTCACATCATTTGAGACTCGCCTTTGGAGATTGGAGCTTTGTTTGAAGATCTATCTATCCAGCCTTTCAGTTATTTCAGTTATTCCAGTCATTTATGTTCGGACTCGTTAGTTCCTTATGTATTAGAGATTAATTTGTATTTGAGATCTCCGTTGTATTATTTCAGACTATGATGTTTATATATTGGCTTCATGAACTACTATTTATCTATTCCGCTGCTTATTGTTATATTACTCTGCGTTTGTGATTCTGCGATTGATTTATTTACTGTATATGTGAGTTTTGCCAAATATAAATTAACAATCTGTTGTTTTGAGCAATTCGATTCTGACATGTGCGGATGTGAATGGTTCAAAATACCAGGTCGTTACAGTTGGTATCAGAGCTCTGGTTTAGGCAAAACTTAGCATACATAGTAAATTTAATTACAGAATCACCCTCGTTCGAGCTTGAGTTTCTTCCTCTTTGACTCGGGTTTCCTTTGAATTTTTGGAACTTTCCCCTTTGTTCTGAAAATTCATTCTTGTCTTCTCATGTTCGCGTTCTTTTGATACTGGAGCATCCCATAGCTCCAACCTCTACTGTCAACATCATCCTTTGTGTGACTAATCTCATCGGCAGTCCTGCCAACCTAAATATGATTTGTAAAGGGGTGAAACTCCTTTACAACAGGCATTGATTCACTTGGGATTTCTACATTGATGCTGTTATCTCTTGCTAAGCCCGAACCATTCTTTAGTAGACTACCTAGGTAATTCTCTTGTGACCCAATGTCGATTGTCTCAGATTTTGCAGGCAGTTTTATCTTCTCATTTGATTCTCAGCCTAGTGATCTTGACTCCACCCCGATAGTCAGGGATCACCCTGATGTTTTGGTGAAGTCACTTCTCTTCCTCCCATGCGCGAAATTTAACTCCGCATTGATCTTATTCCTGGAATCTCGGTTGACCCGGTCTAGGTCACCCTCGATTAATATTAGTTTATCCACCGTTCCTCTTTTGTAATTTAACTATATCATCATCCTTTCGGGCATATCATCTTGGTTAGAATTTTCTTTGATTAGGATTCCCCTGAATTTGAATCTCTGTCCTTATTTTAGAATTCATTCTTGAATCATCGTGTGAAGGAGTGTATTTGTAATCAATATTAAAATGTTATATTGTGTTGTTTGAATTGTTAAGTTTGGTTTTGGGTTTTGATCGATTCGTCTGGCCAACACTATCGATAGAAATTCCAAAAAAATACATAAACAGAGCAAACTGACACAATATTATTTTCGAAATTAAAAATGAAATAGTTATGTATGATAATATTTATATATAAAGGTATAATTTTCGGAAATTTAATAGCTAAATGAATTAGTTGTTTGAAGTGATAATACTATATTATCATTTATTATTTTGTTAACATTTCTAAGCCATTAACTTTTATTGTATATTATATGAAGTGAATTTTATAAACATGGTTTATAAATTTGATTTGAAATCAAAATGAATTTAAATTAAGATTTGAGAATTAAATTTCCGATGCATTTCTAAATTTGGTTTTCAAAGTTTGAAAATATATTAGTTGAAAGTATTTTTCGAATAGGAATTGTTTTCCAAGAATTTTAAAAGAAGAAAATAGTACTCTCCTCTTGTCTCGCTGGAAAATAATTTGGTGATGACTGTAGCATTATCGACATTCATTTTCGAGTCTCAAAGTGGATAGACCACTTAGTAGCTTTGCTACACTTTTGTTTTGGAAAATGGATTTGATTTGAATTTCTTGAATATGATTTGATTTATATAATATATATGTATATATTTATTCCAAAATTGTGTAAAGTGAAACCGGAAATTAATCCTTAAATTCTGTGTAAAGTGATGGTTTTCAATTATTAAAATGAAGCAAGATTTCTGAATAATTGAATAGTCTAAAATGATAAATTGAATTTAAGCAAGTTAAAACAGTTGAAATGGGATAAAATTTATTTGTATAATGATCAATTGCATTCTAATATATACCTTACCTAAAATATTCAAAAAGGTTAAAAGGTTAGGGTGAATATATATAATTGAAGGTTATACAAGAGAAAACTTAAAGTAACAAATTGTTCAAACTAAAATCTTGCTTAATAAAAGTGTTGTAAATAAAAAGTAAATTTTTGTAGTGTTCAATTATATTCAAAGACATTTATAAAACTTACCTG
The DNA here is from genome assembly GCA_030737815.1 of Allium fistulosum. NCBI lineage: Eukaryota > Viridiplantae > Streptophyta > Magnoliopsida > Asparagales > Amaryllidaceae > Allium > Allium fistulosum. The sequence continues at coordinate 95,042,113 of CM060906.1, read as the reverse complement.
GAAGGTTTTGAACGAAATTGAATAATACACAATAATAAATAAGATGTCCAAAATGAATTTTTTTAGGAAATTTATAGATAAAAATTTAGGTGATTATAATAAATTTTATACACTTAACCTATATTTCAAGATAGGTCTGTGAAATAAATTGAATAATAAAAAGGGAAATGCTATCTCAATAAATAAATTTGAACGTAAGAATAGTTGAAGTTGAATGTTGTGGTGGAATTAACTTAACTAAAGAAAAATGGATAAAATAAATAAGTTAAATAAAATAAATTTTGTTTTAAAAGAAATTTTTGTAATAAAGGTTAATAATTGAAGCCAAATCAACTGAATGAAAATATATTGAACTGAGATCAATCAAAGGTGAATATAATGACTATTTATTGAATGAGTAAAATGGATTGAAACCAAATTTGCTGAATATTAATCAATTTTGAAATAAATAAAATTTATATGGCTTTAAAATTAACTGTTGTATCTAATATTGTGTATTTCAAATCAATCTTTTCTTCTGGTTATTTCTATTCTCCTATCTCGTTCCTTTTCGGGGACGAAAAGTTTTGAGTGGGGGAGAGTGTAACGACTCGTAAATTTTAACGGTTTAAATAGCAAAATTAACTGAATTTTTGATGAAATTTAAATAATAGAATTTAGTTATGGAAATTTTATATTTGATATGCGTCTATCGAAGCATAGCAAATGGTAAATTTTCATTGGAAAACGAGGAAGTTAGTTCTGTTGTGAAATTTTCAATTTCAATATAAAATAAGTTAATTTGATGAAATAAAATATTTTCGAAATCTGAATATTTTATACAATAAAAATGTAAACTATTTTTTGAGTGAGACGTCATATTTGGTTTCGTCCAATTTGGACTTCTCTAGCCCTGTGTATCTTATTTTCAATGAATTTAAAGCAGTTTGGCAGCGAAATATCGACTTTTGATAGGATGGTCGTACCGCTGATATCTGTGTACTATTCTATTTGTATCGTCGTGATGATCTCCGTAGTATATTCATTTGTGTGTTTTGGGGTCTGGTAAGCGACGAATTCGGTGAAACGATTTGTCGTATCGGCCCCGCATTTGACCCTTTCAGTTTCCATATGTCTTTTCATTTGTCCCCGTCAGGAAAAAACAGCCATTTGAATTTATTATTCACAGAGTTCAGCTTTTTGACTTATGCTATTCCCATTGTTAATTTATATATTGGTGGTTCATTCTCTGCCTTTCATTTTCTTCCTCTCTCCGGTTTCTCTTCTTTTGATTTTTTTGCTACCGAGAGAAAAATTATATATTATATCTGTTAAGCTATCTGCTAGTGTTAATTTTTGTTTGCCGCATAGCTCCTCTCAAACCCATTTCCTTTTGTTCCGCCATGCATCAAAATAAAGATATATATTAATTTATATATATTACTACTCCTGCTTCAGATTGCCTAGAAGTTGCATTCTTTTTCATAATCTGCTTGTTTGCCCATCATGAATCCACAACCACTTACCCATGTCATGCCAACCACTCATGCCTAACTCCTCCTCTCACCCTTCGCCTTGTCCCATGGACGAAGCTACCTCCGCAGTTTCACATCGCCTGGCCCCACAACCGAAAATCCTCCCCTCCTCCACGCGTTCGCCAGCCACCAACATCCCACCACCCTCCACGTGGCACAACCCATCAACTGCAGCCTCCCTCTGCCTCTCTTTCCACCAACCACGCGACGGTCGTCAACCACTATTCCACTTCCCCTGACCCGCCATGCAAGCAACCACGCAGCAAGCTTCCCCCATCGCCGAAGCTAACAACCGGACCAAGTCCGGCCATTAACAGCCCCTGGCCTCGCCGTCTCCGCCCTCACCTATCACTATCGCAGTAGCCGAATGCAAATCCCCATCCCCATGCGAACCTCCTACTCCACGGCCTCCACCAAGCCACCACCACTCAGCTACCCTATAGCCAAGCTGCTTGTTTAGATATAGATATAATATATGGTTATGTTATATTAGTATTACATTTTAGACCATATGTATATATAATATATTGTTTATCTAAAATTATGGTAATATTTTCTGAAGCAGATTTTGTGATAATATAGAGATTTGCATAAGGGTGATATTTTGATATAAACATTTATTCTTAAAGTATAAAATACAGAGACTTTGATATATGAGTTTAAATTGAAATTTTTTTTTATTTTTTTTATTATATGGCTCGTATTCATACAGCTAGTAAATATTGCTAAGTACATATCCTGGTTATATATATTACATATGTGATTACCTATATTCACTTGCTTACATACATAAAACATATATATCTTATATTTGATGTTGGATATTGGTGTGAAAAGGTATATACCTGTATTTAATATGTTATATGCTTATATATTTGCTAGTGTGTGTGTGTGTGTATATATATATATATGTTTCAAAAACTTTTGTATAGTGTTTATACATATATTATAATAATACATAATTTTTTTAAAGTATATATGTATATATGTTATATAGTATAGATTTTTTTAAGTATGTTTAATAATATTGATTTTTAAAATCTAATATGTATGTAAGTTTGTATATATGCTATATATTAGTTTATATATAAGTATACGTGAATTTGGTTTTTCAAATATATATATATATATATATTAATGTGTTGGGATTTAATATTGATTTGAAAATAAATATATAGATTTTATTTTAAATATATGTTTTAAAATTGATTTTTAGAAAATTAATATATATGTAACATATATCTTGTTTCATCGATCTCTTGCTCATCTTGACTTACTTTCTCAATATCGAATTTGTCGTAGAAATTCCTAGCTTGTCGTTGTCCTGCTAGTTCGCGTCCGTATCTGTGTTCGTATCCATGTCATCTTCTTGTTTCTCCAACCTCGAAAAGTGAGCGATCACTTACGATTAACATTCTTATATTTAACAAATTTAATTCACATTGAATGACAATTGAAATATCCTGTTAAGTTTGAACTGTTTATTTTTTATTACTATATATGATATGACATTATCTGTAACTATTCACCTGTGACATATGACCCCATAACCTATCATTTATATTATGATTTAAATTGTTATTGATGATATATGCCTATGTTGATATGTTATATTTTATTTGTTCTCAGAAATTCCTTATGGGTTGAAATTATACATACCCGAACGATATTATAGATTAGGGGAAAATCGTTATGGGTTGAAATGATAAACCTAAGCGATTTTCATTGATTTTGAAATTTTGGGATTGTGGGTTGAAATGATATATACCCGTAGATATTTAAATTGCAGATTGGAATGATAAATATCTGTATCACTTGACCATAGAATAGAAAATTATATACGGACACCGTTGGTCTATATTTTGAAAATGATTTCCAAAGTTTTGAAAGGAAATATATGGTTTGTAATAAATATTGATTTAAAAAAAAATATAATATATATAAATGTTATTTTTATATATGTCTAAATTTTTTATCTTTAAAATTATATGTTTGAAAATTTTAAATTTCCAAGTTAGTTTTGAAAATATAATTTTAAGACTTTACTTATAATTTTACAATTTTAAAATATATAAAAATAGATTTAATATAAAATAAATTTAATAATAAGATTTAATTTAATAAAATTTAATCTAATTAGTATATAATATATTTAGGTATTTATTTAAAATTATATTCTAAAATTAGATTTTTGTAATAACTATAGTAAATTAAGGTTGGGAAGATAAATTGAAATTGATTTGAAATTGTATTTGTTTGAGAATTATACTTAAATAAAATTGACTTGAAACTTATTGAATTTGAGATTTTAAAGATATGATTTTATAGCTTGATTTTTTATTTAAGGCGATTAAATGAATATTTTAAAATTTTAAATAAATTGAAATGGTATATTTAGTTTTATTTAAATTTGTAATTTGAGATTTTATTTAAATGATTATTGGATCGATTTAGTGAATATTTCAAAACTGAATAATAGTAAAGTGGAATTTGAAGTATAAATGAAATTTATCGAATTGAGTTATTGTAAATGTTTGAATATTTAAACTTTGAAATCTATTGAAATTGAAATGGTTTAATTTGTAGTTCAAATCTGTATTTGAAATCAATATAAATTAAAATGGTTTTTTGAGAATTTGAATTTAATTGAAATTGATGAACTGAGATTAATTTAAATTGAATTTTTGGAATTTAAGTTTATTTGAATCGTTTTGTGGAATTGAAGGAAACTATTTTATTATATAAAGTATTTTTAATATATATAAACTATTTTGATACATACAAACTATTTTAATATATAAATTATTTTAATATATAAACTATTTTAATTTATAACTATTTTAATATATATACTAATTTCAATATCCAAACTGTTTTAGTTAGAAGTGTTATGATTTCAAAAGTGTTATGATATCAAAGGTGTTATGAATTCAAAAGTGTTATGATTTCAAAGGTGTTATGATTTCAAAAGTGTTATGATTTCCGAAGTGTTATGATTTCCAATTATGATCTCGAAAACCACTTTAACAACTATGTACGTGGTGGAGATTCCAGAATGAAGTAGGATGGTTTGAAAATGGTTCTATATGGTATTTACGTAGCCTTGACTCCCGTGAGTCATCTTGATGTGGCTAAAACAGGAGCTATATCGGGCCAAGTGGGGTCCTTCCCCAGATCGGGCACATTTCTTCGATACCATTCTATTGCTTTTGTGATTCGATTGGGTGCACCTTTGATTTGGGAGTGTGTCACGAGGTGGGTGGTGGTAGCTGCTATGCTTTACCACCAGTCCGGGAGTACAAATGGTATATCTACCCTGGCATTGCCTCGAGTGCCTTGTTGCATGCCTTATCGCGCCTTCTACGAGTTTGTTTTGTACCGTACCTATGTGGTGTCCTTTGGGTAAACCACCAATTTGGTGGAGTATACGGCATTGTATAGACTACGGGAATATATAAAATGTGTTAAGGGGGATATGGGTAACGCCTTAACGCTATTTTAATACTTTACTTTACTATAGACAAATTAATAGCGTATATTACTACATAGTAGATAATTCCACGAATCCTTAGAGGATGGAAATCCCAAACATCCTTTAAGTTACTTGTGTTTTAGTTGACATCTCACTTGAGTTGAATTTATTAATTTAAGAATGTTAATCCTGACTCGAGTGTTTTGTGTTTTCCTTTATGCTCGGGTCAGACTAAGTGTCATAGCATTTGAGACTCACCTTTGGAGATTGGAGCTTTGTTTGAAGATCTATCTATCCAGCCTTTCAGTTATTTCAGTTATTCCAGTCTTTTTTGTTCAGACTCGTTAGTTCCTTATGTATTGGAGATTCATTTGTATTTGAGATTTCCATTGTATTATTTCAGACTATGATGTTTATATAGTAGCTTCATGAACTACTACTTATCTATTCCGCTGCTTATTGTTATATTACTCTGCGTCTGTGATTCTGTGATTGATTTATTTACTGTATATGCTGAGTTTTGCCAAATATAAATTAACAATCTGTTGTTTTGATCAATTCGAGTCTGACATGTACGGATGCGAATGGTTCAAAATACCAGGTCGTTACATATCTCGTTTCAACTATATTCCATGCATCTATGGTTTTCAGTAAAATTTTCATCCTAGTTTTCCAATATGCATATTCACCATCGAACATTGGCGGCATAGCTATGGACTACCCTCAACAAAATCATTATTAAAAGAAGCCATTGAAAAAAAAATCAATTTTTTTTAACAAAAAAATTGGTTTTGTTCCTATCTCCTATACAACTTGTAGGATCGTTTTCACCCTAGAGGGGGGTGAATAGGGTGATACTAAAAATTAATGCGGAAATAAAAATAAAATCAGAAACAGAAAGCAAAGCAGAAAAGATCACACACAGTTTTACCCAGCTTCGGCAATAACCTACCTACGTGCTGCCCCTAAGTTTCTACTAGAAATTAGGTAATCAAATGCTTACAAACACACATAAACCCGCGACACTCGCTAACTCGATTAACCTAACTCTAAGCTCAAAACCCTACCACAACTCAGCCACTGAGTTGCGAATTCTCAAACTATGCCCCGTAGTTTGTACGTAGTTACATAACTAGAAGATTACACAATTTTAAAAGAAATTACAAATAAAAATTAAAAATAAAACAAAACCCTATTTTTTAACTAAAGCCTAATATAAAATAGAAACATGGCCCAAATAAATAAAGTAGAGAACGTCTTCCCCCTTTTGTTTATGAAATGTTTGGTCGTTCATTTTGTTGCTCTTCAAAAAGTTAGGGTTTTGAATCGAACTTGGAGCCGCCACTGGAAATGGTAATTCGAATTGATTGCTTCGTTCATCAATTTGATTACTGCTTTGCTCTTCGATTTGTTTCGGCTGCTACAAGGCTGAGTTCGAATGGAATAAAATGGTATGTGATTTTTTTCTTTATTTGCTATGTTGTATTTCCTTGAATTTGAACTCGATAATATGCCAGTGATGAATTGGGTTGAATTTATAGGGATAGAAACCCTATTAATTTGTTCGTATATTTTTGGTTTGAAGTCTTCAAATATTTTGCTCGACCATTCGATTTTTGCTTGAACGATGGTGATGATTTTTGACATGTTCATTTGATCGAAGATAACTCCGATGAATTCGAATTTTATTGGGTCAGTTCCGTTCTTTTCTCTGGTTCCATTGCTATTTTCGATTTTCTTTAAACAATTCAATGATGTTTTTTCATTTGGCAATTTTCTTGCTGAAGAATGACATTGTCTTTGTTTGAATTGCAACTGCTTCACTGTTGTAAACATGTAAACTACTTCACTGTTTTTGAAACATTTAAACTGTTCGAATTGCAACTATTTGATCATTTCTTTTTGAAACATGTAAACTACATCACTGTTTTCATTGAGTTCCCATGTTCACTTGTGCACTTCATGTTGACTAAATTAAACTTGTGTTTGTTGAGTTTGGTGCACTTCGGTTTTGTTCGAGTCATGGCTGTTTGGCGTAAATGTTTCTTTGTACATTGCTATATTTATGTTGGTGTGACACCCTATGTTGCCTTGCTCGAGTTTTTACTGCATTCTGATTTGCTTCGAGTTCCATATACTTGTTTGCTTTGTACATATGTATGCTCTCTTGTGTGTTCACAACTGTGTTATTGCAGTCTGGTTCCATTGAACTTGTGAGCATGTCTGAAATGTTGTTGACTGGTCTAGTTCTTGTGCCATTTGAAATCTTGTTGCATTTCAACTTTGCATTCAGGATTTTTTATTCTCTGTTGCATATGTATATAAATGTATGTGCTAGTTGCTTCGAGTAAAAATGCCCCAGTGCCATGTGCATGCTTGCTGTCATGTTGTAGTTATAGTCTGTTCCACTTGAGTCTATTGGTCTTCATGTCTGGTGTTCTTGTTGCACTTGAAGTTTGGTTTGATCTCCATTTCATTGCTCCAATGCCTACATATCTGGGTTGAAATGTTGCATTCACCACTTTGTACATGTGAGCATGTTGAACGGTTGTGTCTGGTCTGATTGTTATTATGGTCTTGTTCCATTTGTACATGTTGTAACTAGTTGCATTTGAAGTCTGCACTATTGTGTTCTGATCTGGGTTCACTTTGTGTTCACCACTGCTTGTCTTTTGCATGTTTTGAACTAATGGTGAACTTGTTCCACTGGCTTGTCGTTTTGAGCATTCATGTGTGTACATGTTGTTTTCATTTACACCTGACCATGCCATAAAATTATTGCTTTCTGAACTAATTTTTTTGTATTTTGGATTACACCTGTGTTGAATCCAGCCTCGGCTTGGGTTTGACCTTGTTCTCACCTGTCCCTGTAATTTTGACGAGCAAGCATATATCGGTGTGCACGACCTTGTGGCATGTACACTGATACACTGTGCATGTCACAAGTTGTTCATGTAAGATGAATTAAAAGAAAATAATGATGAACAACCCAAATAACTGAGGCAAATAATATATTCAAAACACACACTTTATTGTGCACTGCAATTTTTTTTTATTTTACTACGGCAGTGTTTATTTTGTAGATAGTTCAGATGTTGGACACAGGCTGGAACAGAGTTGAAGATCAAATACGAGTGATAAGTGAAATATGTAGTGAGGTGAAACTTGTATGAAAATTGTAAAGTGAAAATTGTGTTGTTATTGAAATTGTATTGTATTTGAAAATGTGTAAATGTAGTGAGAGCTCAAATTTGTACTATTTAAATTTGTAATAAAATATTTGTTTGAACAAAATATTTGTTTAAATATGAATTCTGAGTTATTTATTTTATTCAACAAATATTTATTTAATTATGTGGAAAAATAAAATAGTACAATAAAAAATACATTTAAACGAATATATATGTTTATTATCATCAAACAAAAATCATGCACTAGTATATTCTACAATGATAATTTGATTTGATGCAGAGAAGTCGAGGTCAAGACATATGGGCATAGAGTACTAGAAGCCAGGAATGGGATAGGAAGGAACTTGGCCATCAGTTGGTAAAGTACAAAGGTCGGACCCTACATCAGAGGTCAATGTCATCTTCTCCTGGTTGATCATGTTAGGTTGGAACTTATAGAGGTGGATATTGGGCTCCTATAGATTGTGTTGGAGGTGTTGGCTCGTTCTCATGAGAATGATGGTGATGTAACAGCATGATGAAAGTTAGAGTCTTTGGATGGTAACTCGACGATGAATGGAGTGAGGTTTCGAAAATGATGGCTCGATGTTGAATAGAGTCATCGAATGAGGGAATCCAGAATGTTTCCTCGAAGATAGCGGCTCGACGTTGAAAGGAGTCGTGAAGTGGGGAATTTAAAGTGGTTCCTTAAGGATAATGGAAGCTAGATGGAGCAGAAGAAAGGCTCGGATACGCGTAGTAAGGGATGGTTGATATTCGGAGTGTTTTCTATTATACTCAAAGCAGGGGTGTCGTAAGGATACTTATAGGTATGTTAAACGTTATCTTAGATCAGTTGAATGGATCCGTGTACCCTAGACTGATTGAATGGGTCTAGTATCTACTTCAGGCTAAAGAGAGTATACTGAAAACCAGGATTTTCATTAGTCCCTGGCAGTAGAATGGTCATATGAGTTATCATATATCTAGAGTAAACGAAGTGATAGTGAGGATTGTTTGATGGATGCTATGGTTGCTTTGGTTTCTTTCCCCTTAGTCTATCACTCTAGAGGAGTCATTGGTGATAGTATTGGAGATATGGATACCTAGACACCCATTAACATAATTTGATGTATTATGCCTTTATGACACTTAGAGTAGCATATAAAGTTATTATGTGCTAACTCTTTGGTTGCAGGGACTGGTAAGGTATGATTTGTATACCTTATTCTTACTATACCGACTTGTATAGTATTTTGATATTCATTTATCACTTACACCAGACTATTGTGACTCGAGGTTTTATGCTTCGATTCTTATTATCTCAGGTGCTCTTAAATCAGTAGACCAGATAGCATGTCTAGGTGCAACGTAGTAGCTATGCAGAGGATGAGCTGGAGGGAGCTATCTCGTATTATATACATGGATTTCTACGCTTATTCCGTTATGCAATATTGTGGAGCCTTGGAAGCGCTACTTATTAATATTGTTATGAGACAGTCATATGAGTTTACTTCTATTATAAAAACTCTTTTTCATGATATATTACTCTGTGTATATGTATGTTGATATTTAAATCACTTAGTTACCACTGTCTCTTCTGTTTTGGAATTGTAATATTACATTTTATTCTATGAACTATGAGATATACTATAGTTCCATGATGTTTTTTTCATTTTGAACCTTAATGATTGCCCTACGTCGATTGGCACGATAGAAGCACACTATCTTTTTTATATTGGATGCCGGTGGTGTAGGGTAGTCTTCATAGATATCGAAAGGGGGGGAGAAATGTCTTCAACGCCTTTCTACTTCTTGACGCTCTTTTGTTTGGAAAGGTCAAAAGCCTACCTCTCCACCATTAAAGGCTCAACTCCAACACCTTTGACATTGGTTGTAGCCACGTCTTCGTGGCCCATTAACAAGTCAGGTTCTCCATAGCCTCTTCATTCAGTGAATCAATCTTCCTAGGATTAGGACCTAGAGCCGTCCTGGTAGAAGAAGTCAGAATAAGGATTGGGCAGTGATGATGACTGACTCAATCGTGAGAGCTTAAGGAGCATAAGTGAGGACCACATTCGATAGGGGAACAAAAGTGGGCAGACTTGAAGATTAATAGAGAGAAAAGTAGAGATTAGAAACATCTAAGGTGTCATCAGAAGTTTCTTGAACATATGAGAAACTGATATACCTCTAAGATAAGTGGATAAATTTTGAGAAGGAGTCCCAGTTTGGCTCTCCTCTATTATAGGGGATAATGAGTAAGCTTCAGGGCAGATTTTAGCAGTGTATTTCTGGGGTCCTTAAGGTTCTATTGCATGTGAGATGTGGATAAAGATAAAGTTAATGCTATCGAAGTCACTACAGTTGTAGCAGATATTGAAGTTGATGTAAATGCATATCATTCCAACCGCTGAGATAAGAGTACTTAATGCTCTCCAAATGTTGGCAGTGTATTAGTCATGGGTGCTGGAGTATGAAGTTGATGTAAAAGAATATCGATTCACCTATTGAGACTAGAGTACTTAACGCTTTTAGGCAGTGTATTGCTCATCGTTGTTGGGGCATCAAGGGGTTACGTATTCATAGCTATAAGATAACTATAAAATGACTCATCTAAGAGTTTCTTGTTGGTTAATAACAACTAGATCGAACCTGAAATCTTAGGGTGATGATGTTACATAGCTCCTCGATTTGAGAATATTATGGAACCTTAATGTGAATACTCCACTATGACTATAGTTAAATCATAATATGGCGATATATCGAGCGGCTATATTTCGGTCAAACTTGAAGCATTGGGAGTGAAGCACTATGCAATATAGAAATCGTCTCCTCAATTATATGAGGATTGTATCACGATCAACTATAGTTAACTCAAAGTCAAAATCTCTGAATAGAATAGAACTGTTAATGATAAATGTTATTATTGAATCAAGGAAATTGTTTTTGGACAAATCAAGTTGCATGTGGATAATATTGGAATTTAGGACAATACCAAATTCCATCTATCCTAAAGTTATATAGCTTTGATGAAGAGGACGTGTTTAAATTATGGTTACTAAAAGACAACGCTTAGAAAATTGTAAAATTAGAATTTACCAAAAAGAGTGATAAGCAATGAATTTGGCCAAACTATCACAGCACTAGCTAAGGTGATGTGTAAACGTTAATATTTGAATTATTCAATATTATTCACTCAATAAATTCACATCTTTGAGTCTCACAACCACAATTGTGAATTCTATGAAAAATCATACAATTTAATGTGTTTATAAAATGTTATAAATTATTAATATTTTGAAATATTAATTATTGATTTATTTGATATTTTGGGTGTTTTAAGCAATTATTTGGATGTATATATGAAAGTTATAAATATGCTTTATCAATATATGATATCGGTATATACTTAAAATGGTTTTAAATAGAGATACTAACTTGAACTAGATAATGGAAATTGTGTTCCATATAAGGATACTAGTGCGAACCCGTGCTACGCACACGGAGTTTAGCTAAGTGTCACAGTCCACAATTTCAACTATATAAAAAGTTAAATTAAACTATTAAATGATATGTATTATATGTTGAATTACGGAGATCGCGGAAGATTGGAACTCTAAAGGTAATTTTATACAGCAAAGCATAAGTAAAATAAGATTAGGCATGTCCAATCCAAATACTTGTAAAGCTCACATGTCATTTTTTCATTCTTCCATAAGAAACCTTACAAAAAATAGTAGTTCGGCTAAAAATATGAGCAAAGATCTGAGACACTGCAAAAATAATTTCGAATACATGTTAGTCCATGTTAATTCCATATCCTTCTTATATCTAGGTCCTTGCCCCAACATTCTTTATTTATCTTTCAAGGACAGTTAACTTTAAAGTTTGTATTTCATAGTACTTCAAAACAAAAATCACAAACTATCCCTACTCTTAAAATTAAGAAAACAACTTCTTAGTGAAGTTCCTCTTCTTTTAAACATACTCTTCAAGGTGCTACATGTTTCCAAATGAGTCCAAACCAACTATTACAGAGTGAGTTTGTACGATTCAAAGTTTGAAGATGAAAGTTGGATATTACCAAGCAATTTGCATCTCTCCTTGATCAAAGATAGAACTAATAACTTCAAAGAAAATGTCGTCAACCTAGAATATTAGAACATTAATATTAGTTAAAAAAAGATATATGGCATGTAACTTTAAAAAGGGAAAACAAAAGCCATACGAAATCATGTCAGAACACGTCTACTCATTTATGTTATACAACAAAAGCTGTTGCACTGTACTTTATATTGTAGCTAAAACTCGGAATCACAAATAAAACTGTTAATTGATCAAGTCAAACAAAGGATTGCTAGTGAATCACGGTTAATTTACTAAGTTAAAAGGTATTTCAGGTAAAAACCTTGTATTAACCAAACAGAAAAGAACATCAAAATCATTAATAGGAGTAATAACAATAAATATAATGCCTAGTTGTAAACTGCTCAAAATTTCAACCGAAAGAAGGCTTATTCAAACTTGATTAGTGCAACAAATATTGTATTACATTCAGCAGCACCTGTCAATCATTTCTGAACTAAATTTTTGGTTGCAAACTTCAATTCAGTAGTAAACTACAAAATCTTTAAGTCCAACCAATGAATGTTAAGTGGAAGGCAAAAAATGCATATTGAAATTGGAAAAAAATAGTAAAATTCTTACCTGTTGTTTTTTTTAAGTTTATATCAGGTTTAACAGATTTGGAATGTAACACCCTTCTGCACTGTTGTTTAATTACAGTAAAGGTACTAAATATCTTTGAAGACATTTTAGATGTAACTAAGGATAAAATAACTTATGAAACATTCTTTATTTGTGACACATTATTAAAAAAGTAATAGTTAGCATGAATATCATATTTCGATATCCATATTTCTATTTTTAGAGAAAAAAAGTCTGAAAATATATAGGAGGAATAACTCTGTTGACAATAATAAAAATTTCACATTAAATCAAATATATAAGGAAATAGTTTAACTACTTTTGAAAATAATGATTCTAAAAGTGTATATATTTGCCTATAGAATTCCATGCAATGGTATGTTGGAAACCCTGTTTGTGTAGTGCTGTCCAATGAAGCCCTCAAAAGGTTAATCCAAAAATTCAAAAGAAAATATATGTTATAATGCACATCACCTATTTGTTGCATTATTGTAGCTTTCAAATGCTTGCTGGTTAAAATTTATAGTTAGTTTTGACTTTTTGGGCTAAAAATAATAAAACATAGATTATATGATGTACCAAACATATTTTGGTTGTACCAACTACAAACTTCTTGAGAATACAACTATAAAATAAATTTTAACAGGTATTAGTTAAAATCATAGCATAAATGTTCGAGTGGGTAGTTTCATCATTGATTCAGTGCAAAATTAAGTAGACTCAAAACCGCATATTTTTGTTACTGATTTGAACTATACATCCACATTCACGTGTCATATTTTAAATACAAAGGCAATGTTACAGCCATAATTAAGAAGAATTGTTTTTTTAAACATAAAAATCAAACCTTATAAATCATGGAAAAATTCTTCATCCCCAACTTTATTACATTATATGTTCATAATTTTTTTCCTATTTCGAGTTATATACATTGAAATAGTCAACACAACAACCAAGCACAAAGCATACATTTTAATTATATATTATCCATATAAGTTTGGTCAATAAAGGTAACGATGCATACATAAAAATTTAGCAGCCATGCATAATTTATGGCAATTTAAATAATATTAGCATTGTTATAGATTGAACTATAAACCAATCTATTAAGAAAATAGGTTGTTATTTTTTTTTTGAAATGGTACTTTACATACAACATGTCACTGGGACAACGTATCACATGTCAATAAACGTTCGGATCACGCTATGCAAGTTTTGAACTTGTGACCTCTCGTACCAAAGCCGAATCACTTAACCGCTTGGACAATGGTGCTTGTCGGTTATTCTCTTTTTTACTAAACCTCTATTTAAATTCTGTCATTCGTCTTAAGTCAAGGTAATTAATTCATATCAATCTTACAGCCTAACCAACATGATAACTTCAAAGGGTCAATCCATTACCATATAAATAATAATTACTTTATTACTATAAAAATAATGCTAGGTATCTTATAACTAAAGAAGTAATGGATACAAATAACTCAAGTAAATGTGCAGTCATAAAACAAATTTATTGTTCATACTATATCCAAAAAGCAGAAGAAAAAATAGTTGTAATTTTCCAAATTTCATGGAAAATGAATAAATTATATTATGATAACTTATAATGAAAATCATGTTTTGATTTAGGAGCTACACATATATACCTTTGGTTCCTAACCTACCTCTCAAATTTAGTCTTTGCAAATTATAGTTTCTTCTTTGACGTTTATGAAGATTTTGTGTGTTACGAAAAAGGAAAGTGGTGCTACAGATTTTGATGTGTTACCAAAATTCCAGCAAATTCTAGTTCGGTTTTTAATTGAAAAAACAGAAAATGCTACTGGAACTTAATTTTTCAAATTGAAATTTCAACAAACAGTATTTGTGTACAAACCTTACTTATAAAAGCCAAGCAAACTATAAAACAAACCAATCAGGGTCGATAAATTGTTAAAGTGCATCTAAATAAACTGATGACACTTTAGTACCCTTAAGCCTAAAATATTAAAGCGCAACAAAATAAGTAGTAAAAAATAGTAATTAAAAATGACAAAAAAGAATAGAAAATGATAAAATTGTAAAATGAGAGTGAGCAAGTACTCGAAATAAACAACCACAAAATGAGAAAAGAGACCAACATTCATAAACACATACAGTTAAACGCATACTTGGAACATATTCGACAACTACTTAAAAGTAACACAACTTAGAGTTATTGAGGCGCCTCTGCTTATAATTGTCTTTAGTTTTATTCCGTAGTTACTGAGGGATTTTCGCCTTATACCTGTACTAACTATTATAAAAATTGTATGGTTATAATAATCCGGTTTGCCTATGAAAAAACTTCTAAGGAGGTGCTTCCTGCTATGTTGTGGCTTCAAACTATTGACAGTACCACTTCATGAATATATATTTGCTTCATGCCTATGGTAGTAACCAAATAGTTATCAATTCTTGACATCGCCATATAGTGAATGTTATCTCGATTGTTATCTTGTAGTGTACAATAACCAAACCATTATTCCTTCTACCGGTAATTTATAACAGTTGCAAATTAACAATGTATAATGGAAATATAAGTCTAAAGTTTGTTATCTTCTCATATATAGCACATTTACAGTTACATAGCATTTTATCCTTTTAGTTTAAAAACTATATCATATAACATAAAAAATATATTTAATCAACTCATATGCTACATTAAATTTGAGGTCAGACAGCTTGTCCAACATCATCTGGTTTCCAAATTATGAAAAAATAAGTGCACAGGTAATTTAGTTAATACCCATGTTAACCTAATATGCTTTAAGGATGAAGCTAGCTAATCATGAAGTAGGTCAAGTTCCTCGCAGCAAAAAATTCACAAAAATCAAGTTGCGTGTGTGTGTATGTGTATGTGTGTGTGTGTGTGTTCTTGTTGACTTTTTGTTAGTAGAGAATCCTAAATTTGTGCCACTACAACATATATAGGGGTCACAATTTAATCTTCTATAGATTTCTTAGCATCCTTAAAGAGTATGAAATTCATATAATTTCCCCTAGTAGAACATAGTACTCACTTCGGCATATCATGTACAGTAGTAATTTTAGATGCTTTTGGATGGTCTCTTAAACAGTTTATTCTTTCCTATTTGCAAAGTCACTTGCATGTTTACCTTATTTTTGAGCTTACTTAGCACAATCTTCTTCTCACTTTCTTTCCAAACTATATCAAAAATAGACTTGTATTTTTGTGAAGTAACTAACATTCATATCATTAATGATACATCGAATAAAAATGAACCAAATTGTGCATAAAAATTTTCATTCATTTCATATAACTTACTCTTTATTTCAGTATGTGTTGTTCAAAGTTAAAAAGTAGGAAATGTGTTCTCTAACCCAAAAATAAAGTCAATTTGCTATTATATAATATATTCCAGTTTTGGATTGACAAAAGTTTGTAACAGAAAAGATCGACCATATAAAACTTTCGTCTGTGCGATGATTCTACAACCAATGAAATGAGCATTGTGTTTATGTGTAGTCTCAGTAGTGATTCACAAATTATTTGTTTCACTTCATAATTATTGATACACAAATTATTTGAAATATGAATTATTATCTTATAGATAAAAAATTCCTGTAGTCTTTCATATTCAAATAATCACTGTCTCTTTTCTAGGTGAAATCAGACATTAGATGTGGGCTAGCATCTATGACATTTTAATGATATAACGCATAATTATACTTAGCACATTGAAGAAGGAAAAATAAAATTAAAACTTATTATTGGTTTAGGTTATTGTTTAATCCGTAAGGCTTTCTTTTTAGTAAAAGAAGCTAGCTATGAACACTAACTTTTGAAGGAAGAATTTCACATTGTCATTATCTGAACCCAAAATTGCGCAAATTGATTCAAGAAAATACTATGTGAGTAAATACTATCATACAAATTAGATCTAAAATTGATTCAGCGTAATCAAATTGGTCTAGAAATTAACTGAACCCAAAAAAATTCGAAGAATTTCACACTATCATTATCTGAACCCAAAATTGCGCAAATTGATTCAAGAAAATACTGAGTAAACACTGTCATAAAAATTAGATATAAAATTGATTCAGTGCAATCAAAATGGTCTAGAAATTAACTGAACCGAAAATTGGTTCAGTGCAAACAAAAAAAACCGTAGGAAGAAGAGGTGCTTACATTAGGGGAAGAGCTAGAAACTTCGAAGAAACCCCGTCGATTATGCTCTGTCGACCAATGGTATGGTGGATGGAGAAGACGACCACAGTCGAGCAAGGGAATACAAAAATCAAAAGGGATGGAGAGGCGAGGGCGATTGTCAATCGTTCTGGAGGTGATACCGAGCCGAAGGGGATGGCGATGGTGGTAGAAGGAGCGGACAAAGACGATGAACTGGAGAAGGCAAAAATCGAGCACTGAAATTCATAAATTTTCAAATCTTTTTCAAACTATGTCGTTTTGATATCACTGTGCACTTGATCAATCATGAAACCAGAAATTGAAAGAACTTTGAGGTCGACTGTGATGGGGAATAAGAGGCAACCGATCATAAAGCTAGGAAAAGCAGTATACGAAAATAAATATGTAACTAAAAGAAAATTAAGCAAAAGTCTAAGGATAGAAGTTACCTAAAACATATCCAAAACTGCGTTTTTTTGGAACAGGGAGATCAGGACGACAGAGGAGGATGGCAGGCGAAGGCAGCAGAAAGGGCGGACAGCTGGGGCAAAGTGGAAAAGCGGCTAATTGCAGAAGAGGCGAAGGGGAGGAAGAGGGGAAAAAATTGATGGGAGTGGCGGCGTGTTGTTTCTTTACGGGAAAGGAGGGGGAAGGAGAGAGGAAGTGCGGCAAAGGAAAAAACAGGAGCTGCGACGTTCCATTTCACAAAAAAATAACGGGGCTTCTGTGCCCTTCAAACAAAACTCACTAATAATATAATACGGAGACTGTTCAGTTGCCAAATTTCAAGGAGGCCTGTGTGAGCTTGAAATTTAACTCACTAATAATAATATAGTATAGATGTATGGCCAACCATGCAAGAGACAGATTGAGTTTTGATTTGATTAAAAATTAAAGGGGAAGTTTTAATAAAGAGAATATGAAATGTTTCATTCTCCTAATTAAAACAAAATCCCTTGATTTTATCTCATTTTAATATTTCCTTTCTCTATTTTTTTCTTCCTTCTTATAGCCTGCCTCCCCGTTCTCTCTACCGGTGGAAATTTATTTTTCAGTTTCACCCAGATTATGCCAAATAAAATAAAATAAAGTGGTCATTTGATTTTAGTAATGTTTGGATGTTGATTCTAGGAATATATGGAGAATTTTTAGATTGAGGCATAACTAATTGAGTAGTTATATAAGGTACAATCTTCTTTACGTTTATATGTTTTGATTCATGCTTATCACCATTTTATATATGTTATTATCATTACTGTAATTATAATTCTCCATAATAATTAAATTAGTTAGTTGTCTATTTTAATTTAATATGATAGCTGAAGTTAAAATACATGTTTATAAGTTTTTTTACTTTGGCTATATATGTTCAAATATGAGTAAATAAGAATTAAAAACATTAGACTTAGTATTAGTAATTTGAAATAATATTTATTAATTTTCCATCATCTCAAATCATGTGGTAATTTGAAATCCTGTTTTATATCAATACCATGTTTTAAATCAATATATATATATATATATATATATATCTAAATTCATTTTGGCTTTTATTAAAAAAAATGTTAATGGGATTTTTCATCTCAAGAACACCCAAGTATTTTTATAAAGTAATCATGATGATAACGCTTTCATGATTATGAATCAACAAAATTAAGTAATGTTAAATTTTCATTGAAGGGGGATAATTATGTTCCTTTAATGCTTATGTTTTAATAAATGGGAAAAATATTTGAAGTGCTAGGAATTTGTTCGTTATCTCGACATAAGAGCTGGTAGAATAAAAAACTACAAAGTAAAGTACTTGAAATAATAAGGACATGGAGAATTTACATAGTTCGGATGTTTAAGAATCCTACATCCATCGGTAAAATGTCACTTTCTTCTCTTTTGATTTTAGTACAAACAATAATCGCAGTGAGTACAAGGTTTTGTTTTGCATGCTTAAAAAGATTAAAGTAAAAAAATCCCCTTTTTTACAACAGTGCCATATTCATTCATAGTATACAGAGATTTATATGGAATGCCAACGTCATCCTCCCACTCTCTTGATTCTTCCGTTGGATGACCCTATATGTCAACCCTCTATCTCGTCTATTTAATGTGCATGGATTGCTGATATGGCCTTCGGTGGGAAATTGTTATTTGAGAGGTCGAATCTTGACTTCAGGTAGGAAACTTGAAAGTGTAGAGGGAATGTTTAGAATTGAGGCGAAAAACCTAAGTTTGAATCGCTTGTACGTTTTCGATTTTGCAAAGCGATGAGCTTATGTTTTGCACATATGGGTAGATGGAATTACAATGAGGAACTGCTGCACTTAGCAGAAGAAACTTGTATCATTATCCGTACTTCAAAATTTCACTTTACTTTGTTGGGTGTTATGACGACGTATATCCTTTGAATTGCACTAATACTTTTGAAGCTGGACTACACCGTCCATTCCAGAGATATTAGCATAGTATAGTATGGGGATGATTGGAATTAAGTTGCATGGCTCGGAAGAAGAGATTCAATTGCCACCTTTGAGGGTGGTTGCCTTGAGTGAAGCTGTTCTGAACTGTTGTCAATGTTTGAGGATTGCACCATCATCATCGTGTTTGAGTCAGATTTAATGATCTTAGGGATGAAGTTGCGATTTCTTGATTTGCCTTTGGAGAGTGAGGTTTGGCCCTTAGTTGGGGAATAATATCTTCCCATCGCCTCTTCCTGTTTAACGACTAACTTTCTATCGGATTAGAAAATAGCTGAAATATTCAAATTATAAATAACCGCAAGCGCAGGACGTACAATTCTAGTACGTGGCGAGTACGGGTCGATCCATAGGGAATTTTATTGATTTAAAATTCTACTCAATCAAATTAAAGCAAGATTTGAAGTTGTGATTAGCTAAAAAAATTTAAAAAATAAAAGTGGATAAAAATATGGGAGTAGAAGGCAGTTTAGTGGTAATTTCCTTCACATGATCACATAAATTAACAAAATGAAATTATGATCGCTCTTTGGGTCATTATCGAATTTAGTTGATATGTTTATCATAAGTATGGCCTATTTGTGCTATTAATTAGCCCAACATAAACCATCAAACTTTAACATACCCACTAAACCACTTGTTAACTCTCATGAAAATGTTAATGAACTTGAAAATAAAATCTATTCTAAGCATGATCTATTCACTATTGATTAGTAATATGGGCCATCAAATTTTGATTTTAAAATTCACTTCATTACCTTAATCATATGTAGATAAAGAGGTAATTCATGTTTATGTTAGTTTAAGCATAGCCTATTTGGAGTCGACAACATAGGCTATCAAATTCAAAGTTAAAACAACAAAATATTTACTACATCAAAACTTCCATTAAGCATAAAAAGAGATTAAATGAAATCACTATGTTGAATTTACATTATTAAGAGAGCTTCATTACCCCTAAATTGAATGGATTTAGCTTCTCGTATTTGTTAACATGTCAACAAATGTAAATTGCAACATAGAACAAAAATAAGAGGAAAAAGAGAGCTAACTAATTTTTCATGAAATAAATCTACTCTGCTTGCAAGAAATAAAACTATATTAGTTGCATAAAATAAAGAACAAGAATTAAGTGGGCATGAAATTAAATTGCATAGAAAGGAAATTACATGAAAGAAAGCTAAGAAGCCATCAAAAGGAAAAGAGAGTTTTTTATTTATTTTTGAGCCTAAAACTAAACTAACTAAAGAGGTGGCTAAAAGATCATTACATGAAATATAAGGGGTATTTATACATGCCTAAAACCCTAATGCATATTTTTTGGGAACTACCCAAAATACTCTTTTAGAAAATGTAACCTCCAAGTAATCATTTGCATGAGCATAATCCTCCATTTAAATGTGCATGTAGCTTTAACCGTGTGCATTAGCTCTTAATAAGGGATCATGGTGAGTGGTTATGTGGGGTCCTCCATGTTGCATGAAATGATTTATTTTCATCTTTAGTTTGCCTTCTTCACTTGTGCATGAATATTTTCATGAAGACTTCTTCATAATTACATTCGAATTCCTACAGATAAAAATAAATATTCTCAAAATTAATACATGCACAAAATGACCATTTTTCCCCTATACGAAGATGAATAAATGATGATTTGAAAATAATTGAAATTTTGGTTTAAACATGTTAAAATACCATATATGCTCATTTATTTAATTAAATTAGATTAAATATGGAAGTAAAAATATGCTATTTACGTGCACATCAAATAGCCACACACTTATCTTTTATTCGTCCTCGAATAAACTAAAACTAAGATAAATTCGTTTTTGTAGAAAGCACGATTGCATTGAGCGTATGCAACAAGCCATTAAACCTCAAGGTGTCCCTAGTAGGACAAGTGTTGTCTCATGAGGGTTTTAAGCGGATACTACCCACAAAATCCAAATGCAAAGTGAAAATTTTACAAATGCAAGATTTATTTACAAAGTGATGAATGCAAGTTTTTTAAAATATTTACAAATGAAGAATTTACTTTCAAATGGACACGAATAGGTTAAATATAAGTTGTGGTCATTATTTTGAAAATTTTAGTCCTTTTACTTGTAAAAATTTCCAACAAAAATTAAGTTATCATTACAAATAGAATCTAGTTTGATTAGTTGTTTTGGTTGATAGCATAGTGCAACTATGAAATGAATCCTTAGTTGATTATCAAAGTTTTTCAAAGTGGTATTTTCATTTTTTTTTGAATAACAAGTTAAATCAAATAAATAAAATAGTGCTTGGATTTCAGTTGCTTGCTCTCTCTTTATTTGAAAATTTTATTGATATTAACAATATTTACATGTGCCTAACTCATAAAAGTGAGGCTAGATATACTACCCATGCACTGCCTTTCGGGCTTACGTGAGAAGAATACAAAGCATGATGAGGTACATGCAAGTGTGTACACCTATCGACTGTAGGTGTTATTAATGAAAGGATTTTTATATACACCTAACTCAGATAAACTGAGGTCAAATATATCGATCATGCACTGCCTTTCAGGCTTATGTAAGAAGGGTATAGAGCATGGCAAGTGTACGCACTTGCGTGTGAATACACGACTCTAGGAGTTTCTTATTTTTTTATAAAAACCATTTTTTATGCTTTATATATACATGTTATATATATATATATTCTTTTTTTTCTTTTTTTCCTTAAAGAGAGTTTTATAATATTATCTTAGCACCATTTAACTTAGAAGATCAAAAATGTTATATCCTTTACTTTAAATCCACCACTTTTTTAAACAAAGATGTTCAATTAGGATATACTTCATAATTATCACCCATGAATCTTCCTATATACTAGTTAAACCATCGTTACTTGTAATCAAACTTAATTTTTACTTTTGTTGTGACAAATAAATTTTCAAAAATTTCAATTTAATAACCAAAATTTATACTCATATCCTATAGTGTTTCTCTAAAAGTAAATCAATATGCCAAAAAGAAATTTTGTTTTGGAATTTTTATTTTGTTTTTTTTGGAATTTTTTTAAAAGTTTTGGAAAGAAAATGCAAAAATAAAACCATGAAAAATCAAAAACAAAGATGAGACCCCTCCCCCCTCCCCCACACATGATTTTGACTGTGTCCACATAGTCAACCCAAGCGAAAGGAGAAAAAATAAAAATATGACCTATATTTACATGAAACGATTATTATTTACAAGACATTAGAAAATATATCATTAAAAAGTAAATGAAATGGTCATCCAAAGATCAATTCATTTGTCTCATCAAGTATGAGAGACATAGCTTAAGCACAGAAAACCAAACCATAAAATATTTCAACGTGGAATATTGATTTGGAAAAATGAATTTCGTTTTATTAAAAATCACGCGAGTTGTTTTATTTTCGATGATTTTCGAGGTTAGATAGAATAATTGGTTACAGTTCAAGTTTATTTTCACCAAATTGAAATTCAAGTTTATCATTGAGAACTTCTTCAGAATTATTGGTTTTAAAATCAAAATGGTGATTTAAATATTCCCCTTCAGAATTCAACAACTCATCTTCAAAAAGCCCAAAAAATTTGTGTTCACTAAATTCATCTTCCTTTGTTGGATTATCAACAACTTCATTGCATGCATCAATTTCAAAATCTAAAGTTGTTATATTCAACTTTTCAAAATCGAAAAAAGGAAGATTGAATTTTAAATTTGGTTCCACACTCTCAAAAGAATTGATCCAACTAAATTACTTCATTTTCAACAACTTCATTAAGATCATCATTTTCAATTTCAAAAGTTGTTATTTGAAAATCGTTAGTGTTGGTAAAAGGTGGATTATTACATGACTCGTTACACGTTGGGATTTGATTTTTTTTCACATGTTGTTTCAGATATGTTTCAAACAACAAATCTTCATGATCTTTGTGAATTTTTTCCATTTGCTCAACAAAATCAAATTTATAATTATTAGTTTGAGGATTTTCAATTTGAAATTGGGGAGAGTAAAAGTTTTCACCATCATTAAAACAACTCCCTTTGCCAAAATCATTAAAACAATTATTTCCATTTTGATTTTGAACTAGATTTTGGAGTTCGAAATTATATTGGCATGAGTTATACTTGAAATCATTTGGATTTTGAAGAGAATTAAAATCTTGATTATTTTGAAAATTTTGACTTGAATTTTTGCACAAGTTACTCAAATTATTTATCATTTGATTTTGTAGTTCAAGTAAAGACCAAATCGTTTAAATATTATTTTCAAGATTTGTGGGTTGGTATTCATTTTGAAAACTTTATGATTCAAAATCTGAATTGTTTGTACCATAGTTGTCAATAAAATATCCATAAGAATTTGGTGTGAAATTATATGAATTATATTGATTTTCACAACTATTGTAAAATTCCGACGAGTAAGAAAATTCAGACATTTTCAAGAATGTCCTTTTATAAAGGAAAAATATTTACCAAAAAGAATCTATTTTTCAAAAGGGAAATTTGATTTTTGTTTTTTTTGGATTTTCAATCTTTTTTTTTGTTTTGTTTTTGAATAGATTATTATTATTTTTTTATTTTCGTTTTTCTATGAAAAAACTAACTTAAATTTTTTTTTTTGGATTTTTGATTTTGATTTAAAAAAAATTCAAAGGAAAAGATTTAAAAGAACTAAGTTAAGGAAAGTTATTATTTTAGTTTTTGGATTTTGAATTTTTTAGTTTTTTATAAATATGTATGAACTAATGCATACAAATTTTCTATCCTAAGTAGCTCCAAACCCAAAATTGTATAATCACACTTTGTTTTAATCCAACAAGATAGTTCTTAGCCAGGAAATAGACAGGATTTATCGGTGCACCACGAATCACCGTAGCAGTCAAACCGAAGGTTTAAGAACCTTCAGAGAAATAACCACTATAATATATATGAATCATCGTTATATTTATAAATGGTTATTGCTCTGTCGTAGCCTAGACACCAGGAAGATAATTTATTCAAAGAAGACAACTTGTTAATATACAATTAAGCCATAGGTGAGCTCGCGACTCCCTTAAGTCAATGTGAGAAATGCGGATTACGGATCTTAAGGCTAAGAATAACACTAGAGGGGGGTGAATAGTGTTTATAAGAAATTACTAAATCTTTTTGAGTTATAGTTGATTTGTACACAAATGTATGCAATATTCAGACACAGATGCAGAAATAAAGTAAATGCAGTAAAGGAAAGAACACACTGGACTTTATACTGGTTCGGAGTTACCCTACATCAAGTCTCGCACAACTAAGTACGGATTTCCTTTCAAAAGCAATTCAATAATTACAACCCTCGGTTTCAAGGCTACGAGGTACACCCTCCAGAATCACAATCCTCTGGGTAAAAATACTTGATTTACGGGCGACAAGTTCACCCAATTGATTTCCAAGGCTACAATCACAAATTTTCTCGCATGATTGGTTTCCAAGGTTACAATCACACTTTTTCTCGCTAGATAGATTAGAAAGAAGCCTATAACTCTGAATAGCACTTGGATCTTGTTGAGATAGTGATAGAGAATCAAACCAGAAATTATCTAGTTAGATTCAATGTTGATTTCGGCAGAGTAATGATAGGATTTTGAATAAGAAAATGTGGAAGAAGAAGTGAAGTGAAAAACCAAAAAATTTGAGGAAAAATTCATTGAAACTAACCCCTATTTATAGAAGAACAACAGCCATGTCCATTCGTGAAAGGTTATGGAGAATAGACACTTCTTTTGAAATTCAAATTTTTGAATCTAACTGTCACTATGTCGACATAGGGTACTAGGGCATGTCGACATCCCAAAAGAAATTTTGATGTTTTGTTTTTCTTTGAAAATAACCTTTATCTTATATTAAAACTATTTTAAACTTTATAAATATACTTGACTATAGATAAAATACATGGATAAATATAGAGAATAATATATATATATATATATATATAATTTTACTATAATTTTATATTTAAATATATTATAATTAAAACATCTTTTTGAAAATCATTTGAAAAGATAATGTTTAAGGCTAAAACATTTTGAAAAACAGTTTTGAAAATCATTCTGAAGTAGTTTTGAAAACAATTTTGAAGTAGTTTTGCAAGCTTCTTCCTGCAGAATATCCCATCATATCAGGACTCGAGAACTTGTACAAAACCAGGATGTTCGTGGGTTTGTAAGCCACTTATCGTAGGTTTGTAAGCTACTTGTCGTGGGTTTGTAAGCCACTAATAAAGGTAGAAATGGGTTCCATCCCAAAAGAAAAATGGAGTGAAGATTTCCGTGCTATTGTGAAGTTTAAACATAATTCTAGACTCAATACTTATCTTGAAATATTGAACTCTTGATAATCTTGATAATCTTGATACTCATGAGTCTTCAATCTTGATATCTCGAATCTTTATATAGTACAGTCTTCATTCTTGGTACCTGCATGGTTAAATCCTACATATACATATATATCTAAACTATATTGTTAGTATTTATATTTTATAATCTTATTCTAAGGTTGCTGTCATCAAAACCATCAACTCATTTTTGAGATATTTAAACCAAATGTGAGAAATGCAGATTACAGATCTTAAGGCTAAGAATAACACTAGAGGGAGGGTGAATAGTGTTTATAAGAAATTACTAAATCTTTTTGAGTTATAGTTGATTTGTACACAAATGTATGCAATATTCAGACACAGATGCAGAAATAAAGTAAATGCAGTAAAGGAAAGAACACACCGGATTTTATACTGGTTCGGAGTTACCCTACATCCAGTCCCGCACAACTAAGTACGAATTTCCTTTCGAAATCAATTCAACAATTACAACCCTCGGTTTCAAGGTTACGAGGTACACCCTCCAGAATCACAATCCTCTAGGTAGAGATACTTGATTTACGGGAGACATGTTCACCCAATTGATTTCCAAGGCTACAATCACACCTTTTCTCACTAGATAGATTACAAAGAAGCCTATAACTCTGAATAGCACTTGGATCTTGTTGAGATAGTGATAGAGAATCAAACCAGAAATTATCTAGTTAAATTCAATGTTGATTTCGGCAGAGTAATGATAGGATTTTGAACAAGAAAATGTGGAAGAATAAGAGAAGTGAAAAACCAGAAAATCTAATGAAAAATTCGTTAAAACTAACCCCTATTTATAGAAGAACAACAGCCATGTCCATTCGTGAAAGGTTATGGCGAATAGACACTTCTTTTGAAATTCAAATTTTTGAATCTAACTGTCACTATGTCGACATGGGGTACTAGGGCATGTCGACATCCCAAAGGAAATTTTGATGTTTTGTTTTTCTTTGAAAATAACCTTTATCTTATATTAAAACTATTTTAAACTTTATAAATATACTTGACTATAGATAAAATACATAGATAAATATAGAGAATAATATATATATATATATATATAATTTACTATACTTTTATATTTAAATATATTATAATTAAAACATCTTTTTGAAAATCATTTGAAAAGATAATTTTTAAGGCTAAAACATTTTGAAAAACAGTTTTGAAAATCATTCTGAAGTAGTTTTGAAAACCATTTTAAAGTAGTTTTGCAAGCTTCTTCCTATAGAATATCTCATCATATCAGGACTCGAGAACTTGTACAAAACCAGAATGTTCGTGGGTTTGTAAGCCACTTGTCGTAGGTTTGTAAGCTACTTGCCGTGGGTTTGTAAGCCACTAAAAAAAAGTAGAAATGGGTTCCATCCCAAAAGAAAAACGGAGTGAAGATTTCAGTGCTATTGTGAAGTTTTAACATAATTCTAGACTCAATACTTATCTTGAAATATTGAACTCTTGATAATCTTAATATTCTTGATACTCATGAGTCTTCAATCTTGGTATCTTGAATCTCTATATTGTACAGTCTTCATTCTTGGTACCTGCATGGTTAAATCCTACATATACATGTATATCTAAACTATATTGTTAGTATTTATATTTTATAATCTTATTTTAAGGTTGTTGTCATTAAAACCATCAACTCATGGACTAACAGTCAAATGTCTAACCGATATTATTAAAAAATTCTGAAATGTGATTTGTTGGTCAAGAAAGGGGTGATGAAATCCCACACCTTATGTGGATTTGGGTATTGCCCGTAAAAAGAAAATATGATGATATGAATGCAAAGCAAAAATTAAACGTGAATTAACGGTGCAACTACGATTTTTTTTTTTTGAAATTTTTTTCTAAATAAAATGAAAGCAATCAATAATGCAAAGCAAATAAAAACAAAAGAAGAGGGCAAGGCACTTGAACGTGCAGAATTATTAACAATTTATTTTAATGCAGAATTTTTTTTTTATATAAACAAGCAAAGCAGGGCGGGTTTTCAGTAAGTTAAAACAAGATATATACATGAGATAATGTTTTTTTTTTTTTTTTTTTTTTTGAATATTTTTGTTGAATTCTTTTTAAACACGGAAAGATTTAAATAAATCAAACTCACACAACCACTAAACAAAACCCAAATCATCCAAATTACCCAAACTAAAGAAATCCCAAATTCAATAAAAGAAAACTTTCTTTTTAAAAAAATAAAAGAAAACTTTTTTTATTTTTTTAACAAAGAAATTTACAACGCAAAACAAAATAAACAAATATTCACTTCACTCGAAAAAAATTGAAAAATAAAATAAAAGAAAGTAGCCCACAGCCCAAATGTAAACGTCCAACAACACCAAACAAATACTCACGCACCCAAACTCAAAAAACCCGTTTCTTCGATACTCACATGTAAATCCAGCAATAAATCAAAATTGAATTCCCTAAATTTTTAAACTAGTTTGGGTTTTGGTCACGATTTAGGGATGAGGCGACTGGTTTAATGAGATGGGATGCAGAGGAAGTTCAGGCGATTTGCGATGGCGAGTGGTTCGAATATATGTGATTCTGGTTGCGGTTTGGATTAGAGGATTGATGGAGTTCGGTTGATTGCTTGATAGGGTAGCGACGATTAGGAACCGTGGTGGAGTTGGGTTTTGTGATAGTGGAAATGTATCGTTGGTTATGGTATAAGGAGCCGTTATGACAATAGGGAAGGAAGAGAGTTGATGGTAGAAATGCAGTTGAACAGTGGTGATGAGGGTAGCAGAATGGCAGTAATATGGTGAAGTGGTTGGTAGGGTAACGGCAGGGTAGTGACTGTTGAGGCTTGTATGGTTATGATATGGCCAGTGATGCTTGTATGGTTAGTACTGGTATGCAGCGTTATTTTTTTATCAGAGGTAGCATGAAGGCAGTGGGTTGGATAGAGGACAATAAGGAGTGGGATTGAAGTTGTTGACAGAGGTAGGCAATATGGTGTGAGTGAAGGAAGTTGATTGTGTTGATGGATGTTGTATAAGTAGCGAGAGGAAGTTTGTTGATGTGGTTGAAATGGCATAATGTCAGAATATGGGAGAGGAAGTTTGGTGAGCAGAGAAGTAATGTTGTATATGGATTGTATGGGGGATGACAGAAGTGAAATATGGCAGAAATGGTGTACAGTAATGAAGTGGTTATAGATGAAGTGTGGGTAGTGTGACAGTTTTGTTGAAAGGCTGTTGTTATGTAATGGTGATGTTGGTGGTTCGTATGGCAGTTGTGGATGTGAGTGGTGGGTATTACACAGAGCAGTGATGAAAGAGGAAGAGAGATTGTTGTGGTTTGGGGCAGTGCAGGTTGAACAGTTGATAATAGCAGTTGAAGATGATGGAATGTGATGGTTGCTATCAGTGTTGAAGTGTGACAATGTGGCTATGAAGTCCAAGGCAGTAAGGATATGCAGTGATGTTAAGGCAGAGTGGTGATAGGCAGGAGGCTGTGAAATAGGATAGTGTATGAATGAAGTGGTTGGCAGGGTGAAGTGGGTCAGTGAAGTGTGGAAGGCAGTATGCTGGTCAGAGGTGGGTTTGGCAGCAGTTAAAGGTGGCGATGGTTGATTTAAAGGGTGGTATGAAGATAGTATTTGGATGAAGTTTGTAGAGAAATAATAAAAAAATTTGCTGGAGTGTATGCGACAGGGGGATGTTGTTTAAATTGGGTTGTACTGCTGAAGGGTAGTTGCAATGGCAGTATGGGTGGTTTTAGTGAAGTTATGGTACGAAGTCTGTTGTATGAAGGCATGGACTTGTTTGGTTGATGGTCAACTGGTAGTTTCTGGAGGGTGGTTGTTGGCTTGCACTGGTTGTAGGCAGAAAGGAGTTAGCAGTGTATGTAAGTGGTTAGTTGATGTTTCAGTGTTTTGTTGAACTGGTTGTGGTGCATAGCAATTATGGTTGGCATAAATGGTTGGCAGCAATGATGGTTGGTAGCAATAAGGCAGTGCATATGTATGGAAATGGCAGTAATGTGGTATAGTTGATAGATTTATGTTATATGACAGTGGCAGTTTGGTTTGGGGATGTAACTGTGAGTGGAAGAAAGATTGTATTGGTTGTATGATGCTACTTGGGAAATGTTTGCACTGCTATGTGATGATGAGTGGATGTGGGATGTTGTATATATGGGCATTTTGGATATGCAGTAAGTGTTCAAGTTGTACAGTTTGATGGTTTATTGAAGTAGGCTGTAGGGGATTTATTACAGTAGATGATATGAGGCAGTGAGTTTGTAGGCAGAGGTGACTGTGTGCAGTAAGGTGGAACTGATGGTAGCGAGGTTTGTATTGCAGTAAGAAGATTGATAGCAATTATGTGGCACTGTGCAGGGTTGCTACAGATGAGTGGTAGTGTTGTGCACTGTTTTGTGCACTGATATGCACAGAGAAGGGGGTTGGCAAGTCAGGTTGGTAGAAGTGTGCAGGAGCTATGACAGTGCAGTGGTGCAACTGGTGGTGGAATTGCAGGGGTTTAGGTAATGCATTGTATAGGTAGCAGGTTGTAATGACAGTTTTGAACAGGGGTGTGATGAAATTGCAGTTAGGTGGGAGGGGAAGCAAGGTAGGTTGTGGACAAGGAAAGCGTGACATTTGAAGTAGTTGGTGTTATGTGAATTGTAATGTAGACAAAAGAAAAATGCAAATGTAAAAAAAATGTAAAAAAAAATGTAAATGCAAAAGTGAGTAATAAAATATATATTTTATAAATTATGTATGTTTTATATACACACACATATAATATGTATATATATATAATGCAAATGCAACGGAAACTAGAACAATAATAAGCACCAAATCAAATGAAACAAACAATCACATAGACGCACAACAACAAAAAAATTTAAATGAAAATTAACGCACAAAAGAAACACACAATAAAATCAAACAAAAAATAATTCGAAGAATAGAAATAAAATCAAATCAAATCCTCCGGCAATGGCGCCAAAAACTTGTTTAACGACTAACTTTCTATCGGATTAGAAAATAGCTAAAAAATTTAAATTAAAAATAACTACAAGTGCACGGCGTACAATTCTAATACGTGACGAGTACGGATCGATCCATAGAGAATTGTATTGATTTAAAATTCTATTCAATTAAATTAAACCAAGATTTGAAGTTGTGACTGGCTAAAAATTTCTTGAAACTAACAAAAACTAAAAATGGATAAAAATACGAAAGTAGAAGCAAATTTAAAGGTAATTTCCTTCTCATGATCACATAAATCAACAAAATGAAATTACGATATCTCTTTTGGTCATTAGTGAATTTAGTTGATATGTTTATCGTAAGTATGACCTATTTGTGTTATTAATTAGCGTAGAATAAACCATCAAACTTTAACATACCCACTAAACCACTTGTTAACCCTCATGAAAATGTTAATGAACTTGAAAATAAAATCTATTTTAAGCATGATCTATTCACTATTAATAAGTAATATAGATTATCAAATTTTGATTTCAAAATTCACTTCATTATCATAATCATATGTAAATGAAGTGGTAATTTGTGTTTATGTTTGTTTAAACGTAGCTTATTTGGTGTCAACAATATAGGCTATCAAATTCAAAGTTAAAACAATAAAATATTTACCACATCAAAACTTTCATTAAGCACAAAAAGAGATCAAAAGAAATCACTAAGTTGAATCTACTTGATTAAGAGAGCTTCATTACCCCTAAATTGAAGAGGTTTAGCTTCTCATATTTCTTATCATGTCAACAAACGTAAATTGCAACATAGAACAAAAATAAGAGGAAAAAGAGAGCTAACTAAATTTTCACTAAATAAATCTACTCTACTTGCAAGAAATAAAACTATACTAATTGCATAAAATAAAGAACAAGGATTAAAGGGCATGAAATTAAATTGCTTAAAAATAAAATTACATGAAAGAAGGCTAAGAAGCCATTAAAAAGAAAAGAGAGTTTTTGTTTATTTTTGAGCCTAAAACGAAACTAACTAAAGAGAAGGCTAAGAGATCATTACATGAAACATAAGGAGTATTTATACATGCTTAAAACCCTAATGGATATTTTTGGGGACTACCCAAAACACCCTCTTAGGAAATGCAACCTCCAAGTAATCATTAGCATGAGTATAATCTTCCACTTAAATGTTCATATACGTTTAATCATGTGCATTAGCTCTTAATAGGGAATCATGGTAAGTGGGTAGGTTGGGTCCTCTATGTTGCATGAAATGGTTTATTTCCATCTACATTTTTCCTTCTTCACTTGTGCATGCATATTTTCATGAAGAATTTTTCATATTTTCATTCAAATTCCTACAAATAAAAATAAAATGTATAAATAAATATTCTTAAAATTAATACGTGCACAAAATGACCATTTTGCCCCTATATGAAGATGAATGAATGGTGATTTGAAAATAATTAAAATTTTGGTTCAAACATGTTAAAATACCCTATATGCTCATTTATTTAATTAAATTAGATTAAATATGAAAGTAAAATTATGCACATTTACGTGCACATCACTTCCCCTGAGCCTTTATGTTTGGGGTCATTGTTTTTAGGATTGCAGCGTTATTCTACCATAAGTTGTTCTACCGGATCAATACGGCAATGCATTCTTTATTATTTTGATATTGTATAGGATTGCAGCGTTGTCCTATCATATCAACATAAAATGGCGGTGCATCTTTATAGTCTTTGATGCAAAATTGCGGTGCAAAACTGCCACTTTTAAACGTTAGTCTAAGATTGCAGCATAGCCCTTTTTCAGATAGTCCCTTAAGAGGGTGTGTCATGGTCCTCCATTATTAGTGTGGCTCTTGGGACCACGGTACAGTTTCTATATATCATTGTCATTTAGAAATAATGTTGCACCTCTACCTGTTGAAGCAAGAATGGAGGCTGCAGATCGGTTTATGTACATCATAGCCCTTTAAGAGTATATTGTTGTTTCTATGTTGAATAAGTGGGTGCAGTCTCTATATTTCGCCATGGATTCATATTATTTTAGCGTGGTAGCATCTGGGTTTCTTCTTTGTTTCTTTTCCTCATTCCAACTTTTATTATGGGCACGGTTCTTTCGGTTTGGTATTTATATCAGATTTCCTTTGGCAATGTCTGGAAAATATGGATGTAACACTCGCCCCCAAGTCTGCAGCGATCGTATATTTGTGTGGACTTATCTCTTCTTCCAAAATTTCCCAACAAACCATCACATCTATCTTTTCTCTTCCTTCCTTTCAAGAAATAGAAAATGTCCTCAAACCCATTTCCATTTAATGCTCGAGTACACATGTCGTCCTTCTATTGGCTGATTTTCTAAAAAGTTGTAAGTCTTTTCGACTCCTTAAAAAATGTATTGATTCTTGCGCTAATCTTTTCTGCTATTAATCAACTAAAGTTTTGAGGATTCTTCATTATTTCGATTGTGTAGCTGAGATTTTTATCAGGGCAAGTATATATCTTTTCCCTTCTTCATCTTCATTCTTTTACATACTTTCAAAAAATAAAAAGAAAGCCTAATTGCTAATCTTGACTTCTCTGAGAATCATTCCTTTTTTGAATTAAAGTAAGGGTGTATTTCTTTTCTTACTATTTTTGTTGTATTCGATAATCAATCCCAATAATTTCGACATGGCATCTATTTCCTCTTCTCCTTTATCTTTGCCATCTAAGGTAAGAGAAATAAGGTAAGTAGAGGATGTTTTAGGAAATTTTGGGTTCGAGGGTTATGTTGGTAGGGTTTTTGAGCCTCACGATCGTATCCATATGGTCATAGATGGCTTCATTTCTATAACTCCTGAACATATTCGATGTAGACTTTACCTTTCCATCAACCAAATTCTTCGTAATGGTTTACTACTATTGGTATTGCCCCTATTTAGCTTGCTCCTCTCTTACACTCTTTTGATCGCTACATTCATTGTTTATGCTGAGAGGAGCATGCCTCCTTCATGTGAAGAGCTCCAATTTTTATTTGACATTCATAAGAGCCCTTCTTGGGGCGATTTTCAGTTCTTTTATGTCCAAGCAAAGAAATCGACGTTCCATGTAAGATACAAAAATGGCATGATTAGTAATTCTTTATCTCAAACCTTGACAACTTTCCCTCTTCTTTCTAATCACATCCCAATCGTCCTATCTTTTCTGATTGTACCATCAGTTCCTACGAATCTCGCAGGGTGCATCCTCCACCTAGGTGAAGGCGAGAGGAAAATATAATTGTTTTTTATTGAGTTGCTACTATGGAGATATGATTTCTTGCACATTAAGCATAAATTCTCTCGTTCTATATTTAAAATTACCGCAGCTTGTGATAAATCTAGGGGTATGATTCGACAGATCGGACAATGAAATCTTATTTCATGTTCCTAACCTTTGCGAAGTATTTTAACGACCCTAACGGTTTTCTCCTGTAAAGGTGAAATAATTAATGATTTTTCCAACACTTTCTTTGATTACCTCCGTCAAAGGATTTAAAGGCATGGGAGAAGAGAAAGGGAAACAAGAAGAGGAAGAGCGACGCTAATACTTCCGACTAGCCCTTCAAGAAATCATGCATGCCTTCTCCCTCTCCATATCCTTCTTCTGATGCTCTTTATATCCCCTCTCTTCAAAACCTTCATGACCCTCGCATTCGCTACTTGCTCTTGCCCGGTGGTACCATTACTGATCTTACTAAGAGATTAGGACATGTCACTTTTGACAACCTATCCAATATTGCTTCTGCTCCACAATGTTATCCTCTTTCCCTTCCACTTGATGTGCTTCCCTTTTCTTTACTTATTGCTAAACTTGAGAGATCTTGGACTTACGTAAGTACTTTCTCCTCTTTTTTTGTAGTTTACTTGACTAATTTTTGGTCAATTTTTCCTTGTTTTGTTACAGATAGGGGCCCTTGCAATTGAGTTGTGGAAGAGGGGAGAAGATAAATAGATCGCACCCACCGCCCATATTGCTAAGCTCGAGGTAGAGCTTGTTGTGGATGCTTATGAGAAAACTAAAATTGAGGAAGAGCTGAAGGCCTGGGGGTGAAAGTTAAAAAGGCGGATGGAGCGGTGAAGGCGACTGATGAGGCTTTGGCGTCAAGAGGTCGAGAGTTGGGTGAGAAGGACAGATTGTTGGGGGAGAAGGAAGAACATTGGGGGAGAAGGAGAAGGCGTTGGAGGTAGTCAAGGATAAGCTTTCATGGATGTCCTACCGGCTCTTTATAAGATGTTCGCTGTAGTCAGACGCTAAATTTTTCTGACCATTTGGAAGATGATTTTGTCCAAAGTCGATTTCGTTTTCCTAGGGAACCCTAAGAAGATCGAAGATGCATTTAGCTATTGCAAAGTGGAGTGGGCTATGGAGCTGGAGAAGGAGAAAGCCTCCCCTTCTATCTCCCTAGAGATCTCTTTTCAGTAGGATGACGAGACTACGATATCCAGGGAGACTGAGATAACCTCGAACTCGCAAAGAAATGTAACTACCTAACTTTTGTAAATAACCTTTTCTACCTAAACTTCAAATGTGATAAAAATTTATTTTTTATTTGATTTTACTGCGGCTCATTTCTTAGCTTGTTGTTCTGCTTTGTTACTGTACCATGAATGATCATGTCATCTTCGTTTATTTTTTCTTTATCATTTTCTAAGGAAGTTATATTGACTAAACTCATGAAGGAAAGCATGGAAACTCTTCAATCCCAAACCATAGATCATCTTAGTCTTATTACAGCAGCGATTCATGAGCGTGAAAAAGAGTTAGACGATTCATGAGCGCGAAAAAGAGTTAGACGAGTCATACACGCAACTTAGAGAGGAACACAAGAGTTGCTTTCTAAAATTAACCAAGTAATCAAAGAGAAAGAAGCACTTAGTGACTTTGCACTATGTTAGTGGCAATATACTTTAGAAAGTGGTTCATTCCCACCTGATAGTTCTCACTTGGATTAGTTTAGGCTTGGGCTTAGTAATCTAGCTAAGGAAGGAGCGCTGCAAATCGTTGATATCTTTATACATGAATTAGTCTTCTCCTATATATGTGAAATTGGTTTATTTGTGATATGTGTTTTTTTCGCTTAGTGCAATTTGATTTCCTTCAAAATAAATACCTACTTCCACTAACTAGGTCGATCTTTATAGGCCTCTCCCCGAGCCTGCTGGAGCCTTTGAATCAAATGAACCTTCACTTTCCACCATTTATGGCCAGGTGACATAAGTGTGCATGAGTTTGAAGTAGTGGTTGTAGCTTCTACTAGGCCTTAAAGGAATAAAATATTCATTTAAAAATTGCTAACGAAGGGCTCTATATAGATTTAAAGAATGCCCTTTCTTAGCTTAAGGAAGCTAAGGATGCCCTTAAATGCCCTTACCAACATAATGTCAAACTACGCACTAAACTTAAGGCAGCAAATACAAAAGTGGTTGATCTACAACAATCATTGAAGGAAGGCAGTGCTCTATGGGATCGTTTATGAAACTAAGATTAAAGATTTAAGGAAGACTGTAGAGAGTTTGTCTCTTCTGGCTGTTCAACAGTACGAATAGAAGGAATGTAGCGAAGGAGGAGAGTGGGCAGAAAGGTTAGGCTTAGACACGACCCCTGCTCCCCCTGTAGTTATGAATCCCTTATTGGTGGATGAGTGGCGGAAGAAGTTGGAAGTACATTTTCAGGGTAAACTTAAAGAGATGGTAGTTCACTACAAACAACAAATGGAGCGATAGGGGCCGAAGGGTGGGTAACAAGATTTAAGGCTAAACTTGTCGATAGCGATTATATTGACCTATAGCCCCTATCATGATTATATTGACCAAAGCTCATAGAGGAAAGGTGGGTAGTGGATGCTCTTAAGTACTTTGGTGGCTTCTCTAGGAACAAAAAGAAATCTAAGGCTGAACTAATCAATACTTAGGAGAAAACATGGAAGGATGCCGTGCTCAAGATTTATGAGCTTGAAGATTTACTACGGAATGGTCAGGCTGCTCCTAATATGGATGCAGCACCCGTCAACGTGCCTTGGTAGGATAGATTAGCATGCCTTAGATTTGATGTTCTACAGTTAGCTTGGTATTTTAGGATCCTATAACTTAGGATAAATTTGTAAGATCAAGTTGTAGAATGTTTCTAGCCATGCAACACTCATAACAATACTGTAGAAAAAGAAATTGTTATTGCTAATATTATTTTTGAAAAGATGTAAGTCCTTTGTGATTTTTTTGTGGGAATGTGCTTTTGTTTGACTTTATTGGCCTGGATTCACTTGATTTTTAAGTCTTGCACAACCGGGCAACGTTCGAAGCCAGCTGACTTAGGAGAGATGCTCGAGTCTGTTTGATTCAAG
Source organism: Allium fistulosum (assembly GCA_030737815.1). Taxonomy (NCBI): domain Eukaryota; kingdom Viridiplantae; phylum Streptophyta; class Magnoliopsida; order Asparagales; family Amaryllidaceae; genus Allium; species Allium fistulosum. Next base: position 95,004,904 of record CM060906.1, on the reverse strand, counting down.
TTATGGAACTGGAGCGATTATTGAAAAGCACCAAAGGTGCATGTATGGTTTTCTACGAAGATAAGATCAAGGTACCGAATGGGGATCTTGAGGAGTTGTCTCTTCAGATTGCTAAGCAAGCTAGAGTAAGAGATGATCCTATTAAGTCCCTCCCCTTCGATACTATAGCAAGGCCTGGTGCTGTTCATCCACCTCTATCTCTGTTGGGGGCATATCCTGATATTATTTTCCAATAGAGAAAGGATTTGAAGAAGTATCATGAGGCCAACATTAATGACTTGAAGAATTACTATAGAAGGGGCTCATTTCCGACCTCTAAGGCAAGTATTAACAATTACTCCGAGGGAGGTTTAAAACATAGCATAGTTTGTTTTGTTAAGAGATGAAGCTTTGGACTTAACTTTTGATGTAATTTTACATTATAATAATTTTATCTTTACTTGTGATGTGTACACTAATGTGAGGAATCATGTAGATACGAGCAAACCTCGGTAAATATTAGTAATCTTGGCCTTTTAATATTTACCTAGCAAGGTTTATGAATTTTCTAGAACTGTATCCAATTCGTAGGTTACACCATATTCCATAACGGTCTTTCCTTACCATTCTTGATCAATTCTTTACGCAATTCAAGCTTTCTTAATTTGATTTTTGACGTGTATGCCTTGACATGTATGCTTGGAACAAGCTGAAGTGGTAATTGCTATTAAATCAACATTGCTTATTTGATAAATTAAGTGAAAATGAAAATGATGAAACTATAAATATGGAATATTTAGGAAAGTAGTATAGATGATTAAATGACTGAAGAAAAAATGAATATGGTATAAAAATGAAGAAAATAATAAAGATGTACATAATATGAATTTCTTGGTTTTAATGAGCCTATATTATGATTTGTATGTAATAAAATATTTCAATGAATGGATTGTAATATGTAAACTATATGCAATCAGTCTTTGACATTAATTTAGCACTATTTATCCAAATATTTCAAAACTTAACATCAATATAAAATTTTAACATAGTACGATATCGTTTATAACATGTTCTACACATGTTCGATATTTTCATGATATTTTAAAATACCTTAAAATATCTTATATTAGTACTTGATGGATACGTACCTGATACCAATATCAATAACTTAGGATCTAATGATTGAGCTCTGCTCCTGATAGATGCTTGCCTGTGAAGTAGATAGGCCTCTTGGTCCACTCATCTTCTCGAACTACAGTAGCACTAATAACTTTATTAGTTATAGCTAAATATACATACAATCCTTATCTACTGTCGATTTTGATAGGATAGGGCTACTAATCAGATGGTCCTTCAAATTCTAGAATGTGATTTTGCATTCCTTAATCCACTCAAAAATATGCTCTTTCTTCAGTTGGTCGAAGAATGATACACACTTATCAGTTGCTTTGGAAATAAACCTGCTTAGAGCAGCCACACTACCATTTAGGCTCATGATGTCTTTCGGTTTCTTCTGGACTCCCATATTCTTTATGGCCTCAATCTACTCTGGGTTTGCTTTAATGCCACGGGCACTCTCTATGTATCCTAGAAAATTTCCTGACTAGATAACAAAGGTTTATTTCAATGGATTCTACTTCATATTATACTACCTCAAGACGCGAACGATTCCTTAAAAACTTGCACATGACTCAATGTTGTTTTTGACTTATATAGCATGTAGTCCATATACACTTCGATATTTTTGCTGATCTGATCTAAGAACATCATATTAACCAATCTCTGGTAGGTTACCCCACATTTTTGAGTCCAAATAGCATGACTTTGTAGCACTATAAGCCTTTGTCTGTCATGAAACTAGCATGCTCCTAATTTGGCTCGAACACAGTTATCTAGTTGTAACCTGAATATGTGTTCATGAGTGAGAGTAGTTCATGTCCGCTAGTTGAATACACTAATTGGTCAATTCTAAGGAAGGGAAAATTGTCCTGTGGACCGGTCTTGTTAAAGTTGGTATAGTCTATGCAGGTTCTCCATTTCCCATTGGGCTTCTTTTCGGGGATGGGGTTGGCAATCCACTTTAGGCGGTATGCCTCTCTGATGAATCCATTTTCTCTCAGCTTCTCGACTTCTTCATGTAGAGAATTATACCTTTCTTGACCTAGAGTCTTGCGCTTTTCTCTACCGGATGTGCATTGGGATCAATGTTGAGTGCATGGCAGATGATGGTTGGATCTATCCCTATCTTGTATGAGTGTGTCCAAGCAAACACATCCGCTGATTTCTTTAAAAAGTCTATCAACTCGATTCTGTCTTCCACGCTGAGGTTTCTATCTATCTTAGGAACCTTTGTTGGATCCTTAGGATCTATTTGTACATCTTCAAGGTCATCTACTTGCTTATCCTCTCTTCTTGTTTCCCCCAACCTCGGGTCTATCTCACTTTCTTCTTTCTCCATGGGTTGAGAGTTAGTGGAGAGTGCTTATTTTTGAACTTCCTCGAAAAAGTACTATGCATACATGGAGTTATACTTGTCGACGCCAATCATATGCATATACTCTCTTTTTTATTTCCTTACCGATACCGTGGTCGTAGAATGGCCAGTTTCAACATCAGTCTTGGTATCTTGTATCGATGTAGTTTTTAGAACTGGCTTAATTTCTTTTTCGTTAGCATCATCACAATTATTATAGAGACAACATAATAAGATTAAACAATTCTATTACTAGGATTGAGATTTACATTATATAATTCTCTAGCTAACAATTGATCTCCCCTAATTGAACCTATCCCGGTCTGGGTATGAAACTTCATAAGTAAGTCCTTTTGAGATATGATTGCCCTTAAGTCAATCGGTGCGCTTCTTCCAAAAAATGCATTATATGGTGATGGTTGATTAATGATCAAGAGGCTCGCATTGTAGGACTTGTAAAGGGGCAAACTTCTTGCAGTGATAAGTGGGCATGCTAATCCAATGGGAATGGTTGCAATGTTGTTAAAGCCGTAGGTTGGTTTTGGGCTAGGCTTCTATACTTCAACTGGAAGCTTCATTTTGTCGAGTGCAGATTTGACGATGACGTTCATAGAACTCCCAGATTCAACAAAGGATTTCTTCATGGTGCAGTTTGAGATTTTCATCTAGATAATAAGTGGATCCTAATGCAGGAAGACAATTCCAGTGGCATCAACTGCTGTGAAGACTAATTTCTATTGCGGTGTTCACTCAACATAAAAAATGGTCTTTTGCTCCACTCTTGCTTCCTGCACATATAGCTCTTGTGCTTTCTTACTCCTTCCCATCAGGTGTGGTCCTCCATGGATTTAAGCATAAGGTTAGAGGGATTTCCTTCTAGATATTTATTTGGGCCCGGTGTGAGGATTCCTGTCCTTTTTCTGTTATTTTTTTTGGAAGGTGCCTAAGTACCCTTTTTGAATTAGCCTCTCTATTTCATTTTTAGATGCTAACAATTGTTTATATGGTGGTCGTTTGCTATATGGAAGTGGTAGTGTGCTCCACTTCTATTTTTCTCTGCCTTTTTCTCTTTGTTTGGGACATTATAGGCGAGCTTGGTCCTGGTCATTTTATATATCTTCCCAGAAGTGTGAGTGAGGCAATTTTTGCTGTGAGGTTAAATTCTCTCTATAGTTTTGTGAGCGGATGGTAACGCTCTGCCCCATTTTCTTTTCATTATTTAAAGCAGAAGCCCTCTCAGACCGTGCTTTGGACCCGGCCTCTTCCATTCTGATATAGTCACTTGCCATTTCATAGAAGGCCGTCATGTCGTGACATTACCATTGATAGCGCTTCTTTACAAGTGACCCAATTTGGAGCGCCCCATGTTTAAAGCAATTTATGAAGTTGTGCAAACTCTCATTTTCGCCCTGCTTTATGCAAGATATGGTGTTTACATCCAGGGAAGCTTCCCTTTCCAAATTGAACTATCCTAGGAAATCGGTAGATAGCTGCCGCCAAGAACGGAGTTCACATATCCCATACCTCCTGAACTATCTAGAAGCTACACTAGCTAGATAAACTAGGAAGTGTTTACACTGAGCCATCCTCCCTACCTTCAAAATGTATATATAGTAATCAATTTTACATATGTTGTCATCTGGGTTTGTTGTTCAATCGAATTTATCAAATGACGGAGCTTTAAAATTGTCAAGAACATCTACTTCTATGATGGTTTCACTAAACGGATAGGACCTTCTTCCTTTTCTTCTTCTTTGGTATTGTACCGACAAAGTTTTTCCACCTGCTTTACGTAAGCCTTCAACTGTCGAATCTCATCTTCCCTAGAATCCATTTAGGACGAACTGTCCGTATAAAGTGAGGTGACTTCATCTTCATCGGGAGTAGTTTGGGGTTGCTTTTTTAGCAATAGTGGATTGATGATAGCATGCTTTGTTTTGATACGAGGATTGACTTGGATTTTGTCTTTCATTTTAGCATTGGTTTTGGGCCCAGTTTCACCATTCTCTTGTCAGAGAGTGTCGTTATCACTCATAAGCTACATCACCAACGCAATCGATGAGTGATGGTGGTGAACTATGGATGGTTGAGGGAAGATCGACCTGAGAGCAATATGTTGGGCCATAGATCTCTCTAATCCCTCCATATGTTGGTTCGTTTGGGTTGTAAAGGCTTAAATAGCTGCTAAGACAGGGGCTGGGGTAGGCTGTACAGAAGCGCTTGCGTCATATTGGGTTATACAGGTAAGGAATGACTTTTAGACATCTTTGAAGTGAGGTAAAATTGTTCTTGGCGAGGGGGTTTTACATAATCTACGGGATTCATGGTATTGTAGTTATATTTGAGGAAAGGTTAGGTAAGATTTCATGGAGAGGGAAAATAAACCTCCTTCTAACGCCAAAAACTTAATGGGATTTTTTGTCTTGAAAATACCCAAGTATTTTTTACGAAGTAATCACGACGTTGAATGCTTTTGCAATTATGAATCAACAAAACTAAGTAATGCTATTTTTTTCTTAAAGGGGAATAATTATGATACTTTAATGCTTGCATTATAGTAAAAGGGAAAACTATTTGAAGTACTAGGAATTAGTTCGTTATATCGATATAAGAGCTGATAGAATAAAAAAACTGCTAAGTAAAGTACTGAAAATAATAAAAGGACATAGAGAATTTACATGGTTTGGATGTTAAAGAATCCTACATCCACGGGTGAAATGTCAGTTTCTTCACTTTTGATTTTAGTACATGCGGTAATGGTGGTAAGTGCAAGGTTTTCTTATGCATGTCCAAAATGAGTAAAGTAAAAAGAACCTCCTATTTTGCTACAGTGCTCTAATCATTTATAGTATATAGAGATTCACGTAGATTGCCAACGTCATCCTCCCACTCTCTTAATTCCTGCCGTTGGATCACTCCACGTGTCCACTATCTATTTTGCCAATTTAATGTGTCTGGATTGCTGATGTGGCCTTCAATAGGAAATTATAATTTGAGCAGTATAATGTTGACTTTGGGCGGGAAACTTGAAATTGTAGCGGAAATGTTTAGAATCGAGGAGGGAAAATCCAAATTTAAATAGCTTGTACATTTTCAATTTTGCAAAGCGACAAGCCTATGTTCTGAACATATGGGTAGATAGAGTTGCAGTGAGGAACCACCCCTCTTTTCAGTGGAAGCTTGTATCATCATCTGTACTTTAGAACTTTAATTTGTTGGGTGTTGTGATGTCATATAGCCTTTGAACTGCACTAATACTTCTGAAGCTATACTGCACTATACATTCTTGCGATATTAGCATGGTATGTATAGGTATGGTTAGAGTTGAGTTGCATGGCTTGGCAGAAGAGACTGAGTTACCACCTTTAAGGGTGGTTACTTTACGTGAACCTATTATGAACTGTTCTCAACGTTAGTGGATTGCATCATCGCCTTTGTGTTTGAGTCAGATTTATTGATCTTGGGGATGAAGTTGGGACTTCTTGGCTTGCCTTTGGGTAGTGAGGTTTGGCACTTGATTGCAAAACAGTTTCTTCCCATTACCTCATCCCTTGAGTCTTTATGTTTGTAATCAGTGTTTTTAGGATTGCGGCCCTGTTCTACGATATCAATATGGTGGTGCATTATTTATTAGTTTGGTACTGAGATAGGATTGTGGTGCTGTCCTATCACATCAACATCAAATGGAGGCGCATCCTCATATTCTTTTGATACAAAATTGCGGCGTAGACCTGCCACTTTTAGACTTTCGTTTAAGATTGTGGCACATCGTTGTTCGCATATAGTCCCTTAGGGGGGTGGGTCGCAGTCTTATATTGTTAGCGTGGCTCTTGGTACCGCGGTACAGTTTTATACCTCGTTGTCATTTAGAAATAATGTCGCAGCTCTACCTATTGAAGAAAATATGGGGGTTGCGGATCGGTTCCTCTACTTCGGAGCCCTCCAAGATTATAGTATTTATGCTATGTTGAATGAGTGAGTGCAGTGCCTATGTTTTTCTAAATATTCATATTATTTTGGTGCAATACCATCTGGATTTCTTCTTTGTTTCTTATCCTTTTTCAATTTTTATTGTAGGATTGGTTCTTCCGCTTTGGTATTTATATTAGATTTCCTTTGACATTGTTTGAAAAATATGCGTGTAACAAAAAATTAAGCTGAAGTATTATTTAGAATATATATTCGTACTTCACAAAACATGATTAAATTTTAAACAAGGTTCAAAATATGAAACGTATTTGTTGTCAAAACTATAAAATTAATTTTGGTTATGTATTATATCTAATATTAATGTATGTATATTAAATAATAATGTATGTCAGATTCAAGATATTTTATAATTTTGAATTAATATCTAGATCTTGATTTAACATTTGAATATATATTTATTGAGTCAAAAGCTAAATACTTTAATTTTGGATTTTAATTTGAAAACTGTGACTTGGTCAAATTATATATGGTAATTTTTTGGGTTGTATAAAACCGTGACTTGGTCAAATTATATATACTTACAATTTTATGAAATATAAATTTAGAAAAACATATAATGTTTATTTATATTTTACATAAAACAATTTTAATACCGAAATTAGCATGTATATAAATGCTAAGTATATGCATGGTAGATATAAATCTTAATATCTATACATGTACATATTTGACCATGTTCACATCACATGTGTCATATATTTCATATGTACGCCATATCATTTATATATGGACATATTAGATATGTTCATACTCACTCACGTATCATAGTTAATTAAGATAGGTTAATTGATTAAGCATAAGACATTACATGGTCGGCCACACTTGGATGGATATTGCCTAAATGTCAGATCTAAAAATTAAAAGGAAAGTTTTAAAAGAGAGGAATGAAAAGTATTATTTACCTAAATAAAACAAAACCATCTTCATTCATTCAACTGAATATGATTCACTCTTACTCTTACTCTTTCATTAGTGGCTTGCAATTCCCTCTAAATATTCACGTTAAATATATTTAATTAATTAAAAAAGCAAAATATTCTAATAAAATATGATTTTACCAAAATAACTAGATTGGATCTAATGTTCGATATTAGATTTCATAGGCCCATTAAAATCCAATTAGGGAATTTTATTTCGATTGTTAATTTCACCTATTGCGAAATGGAAATGGAAAGGGAAATGAGAGGGAAGAATGCAACAATATCACTTAACGTTGGGGAGACTGACCAGTCTGCAACATCAGTCATCAGACCATGTCTCGAAATAGATGGTCGAGTGACATCGCCATCTAATCCACCAAAACTAGCAGTAACCGATCGTAGTGCCCTAAGCATCAGAACAACAAGGTGGAAGAGAATAGGGGTAGGGCGAGTAGGGAGCGACGTGAAAATGAGAGAATAAATAGAGGCATTGGACGGTTTCGCCTTCCCTTCGTTATTTTATTTATTGTACTTACTATGAAATTGTATTATATACTGTTTATTATCTTTTTTATGGTCTTAATCAGTTATTATACCATATAGCATCTTTTGTTATGGTTGATATAAATTTTATGTTACATACACACATGTACAAATACACACATATCTCTGTGTGTGTATGTATGTATATGAAAAAATGCTATCGAATAGTATAGTTTGTTACTATTTTTATTGAAGTTTGACACTATTATTACTGCATGGCATAATTTGAGTTAGAGACATTGTGAAAAATAATAATTATATAACATATTTTGAGTTAGAAATACTGTAAAAAAGCTTACTGTATAGCATAATTTGAGTTAGAAATATTATTAAGAAAATCTAAAATTTATACCTCTTCTACCTGATTTGACTATAAAGTCCTTTACCAATATGTCTTTGCATTTTCTTATGTCCCATTTTGAAAATCTTGGTAAAGTTTTATCATATTCTTTCTTTGGCTGAATTAGTTTCATTTTCTAGCAAATCCAATACTATGATAAAGGATAAATCTCATTATAAATCATCATAACGTATGTTTCATTTAAAATATCCTTGAATTATGATAGAAAACTTACAAGAGAAAGCACGAAACATCCTGATAAACTTTCTCAATAACCATTTTACCATCAATAGCTACGAGATCGAATTTATCTTCTCAACGTTTAAAGTATATGAAACAATTCCTAATGTTATTTGTCAATGGTTGTTTGGAAGGAAGAAGGTTTTTCATTATAATAAATAGTGGTAAATCTTCATTGTTTTCTTTTTTTATTTATCTCCTCTTTTATTCTCTGTTCAACCATTATTTTTAACACATTGCTCATCTCCGAAGTTTCTTCACCTAAAATATTTTAATTCAAATGGAATTGTTTTTCTTATCATTATGGCTAATTAGTTGATGTTTACTTTAGCAAGTGGCAAACCAAACTACAAACTTATATCCTCTGGAGAAATTTTCATTTTATTCCTTAGAATGAAACCTTCTTCTTACAGATAGCACTCAATTAATGCATCTATGATATTTGCAAACTTCTTGAATTCCTTTCTCGTTATTTTATTTCATAGAATGCTTAGAAGAAATTATAGAATGGTGTCACTTCCATAAATCCTATTTGAGAATTATCCATTCCTTTTTCTTTCTTGATTGGCCTATAATGATTTGGAATGTTGCATTTCATCTCCATGTTTAGGCCATTGTAGGCATTTTTTCTTCGATATCTCTCATTTTATTAGGTTGCTTGATTTGTTCTTTTCGAGGAATTTAAGTTAGGATAAATATCAAAGTGTATCTTTTTAGCCTTTTCTACTATATAATAGTTTTTTTTAAAACTTGGTACGTACTTAATAACGGGTGGAACCTATTATACCATGTGTCTTAGTTAGTATTTACATACTATGTAACAATCCATATTTTGGTGTGCCATAATACAAGATTTAATAATAATGATAAGTTATTAAATAGTGATTAAGAGAACCTAGATAAAGGAATTACTCAAGGGGAAATTTAATTAATCTAACATGGGACACTTAAAAAGAATAATTGGGTGAACCGAAGGTAATTAACAGAATTAAATTCTCTCATGCAAGATTAAAAAGGAAAGAAGGGAATGTGATAAGAGGTTAAAGAACTATTAAGACAAGCAAGGAAGGATTTTATCCCAAGCCCAACTGTTAACCCTTATTCCCATAAAGCATATCATTCTCCTCACTCTCTCATTTGATTATATGAAAACAAAGAACCAAGCCATACACCTATTATAAAGAGAGGAAGAATGAGGCTAAACTAGAGAAGGTTCATGCTTTCATTTTCAAAAGGATAAGAGATTTTTTTTAATGAAGCTATAACTTAGGTGAGTAGTACCCTGTTTTATATCCAAATCTGTTTAGATTTGGATTTCATAAGCTTTTGGTTTTTAAATGATGGCAAACATGTTTCTATGAAGACCTATTTGTTCCATATAAGTTTGGTTATTAAATGAATTAGTTTATGACATGTTTAAGAGTAAAAAACACCAAGTTGATTTTCTAAATTTAGTTTCTCATTTTTCAATTTCTCATTTTCAAGTTAGATAAATTTCATCTTTTATAAAATAATAAAATTAAGATTTGAAATCTTATCGCTTATACTAACTAATTCATTATTATCTTTTACTGAAATTTGTAAATCAGAAAGTACCTTTTTGTAGTCCTCACTAGTGGCTTTGACAGGAATATTGCTTGTTGTATTTCGATTAGATCTTTTTCGGCCATTATTCTATGATGTTGTGAAAACCGATAGAATTCTAGGCTCTGATACCAAGTGAAAGTGATGCTATGGATCGTAATATGGAATATAATCTAAGTTATCTACTAATGCGGAATATGAGTATAAAAAGTAAATTGTAAAATGTTTATATAGCAAGAATATAGAATAGAATCAGAGAATTTTTTTTAAAACAAATGAATTGAAGGCTATATATAGTGTTAAAGTGTTGTAACTTATCGTGAAAAGCAGCGATCAAAAGGTACGAAAACAACTCTTGAATCAAGGATTGTTTCTGTTCAATGAAGTGAAGTGTCTTTTCATAAATATAGCCGTTATGCAATTTCAGTCGACTGAACAAAAGAATTCAGCCTACTGAAATATTAAAAATTTGAGTCAGAGAGGAATCAGTACAAAAAACATGCAATTCAGCCGACTAAAATGGGTAGTCCAGTCGACTAAACATTCATATCAAATAGTGCATGTGCACAGTTTCAGTCGACTGAATGACCTTGTTCAGTCGACTGAATTCTATTGATAAACAAAAATTACCATAGCTCACTTGGTTAGAGTACTTGCCTTCTAAACTAGTGACCCGGGTTTGAGCCTTGCTTTATGCATTTTTTGAAACTTGATTTTTCATTTAAAACATGATTTTACCAATGACCCAAGTTCAAGTCTTGCTTCATATATTATTATTGTTGTTGTTGTTATTTTATTTTATTTTTTTAAATAAAACTTTTATTACTTTTATAAAATGTTTCGAATGTGTATGCATATGTGTGTATACCACTTTAAGAAGATTTTAACATCTGTAAACTCTAGACATGACACTTTATGATTAATAGTACTTTATTTGTCACCTTCGCCTTGTCTCTATTGTGTATATCTCTTCTTGTATCTCCATATATATACTTTTATCCTCTTTTTACTGTGTATCTTCATGTTGAACTTATTTGTTTATCTCTTTTTGATACTCATGCACCTACAAGTTAGCTTAGAGGTTCTTTGTCATAATTGTATAGTTGTTGTCATTAAAATCCAACAGTAGAGGTTCTAACACTTTCCATCCTTTGCGGGCTCCTTACATTGATTCTTATAGTGGCCGATCTGGTCACAATTAAAGCACCTGATGTTCTTCTTTCCAATCACCTCCTTTCCCTTTCCTTTTCTAGTACGACACTCGTGAGCATAACGTCCTTTCTTGTCGCACTTGAAACAAACCACCTCAGACTTCCCCTTCTCTGCCGCTCCTCCTTTCTGAGCACCTTTCTTGTGGAAGAACTTTCTCTTTTGGCCTTGCCCAACCTGGACCTCCTTCTTCTTCTCCAAACAAGCAAGCATCTCTTTGTGTCTTAACGCCATTTCCACTACCACAACATAGGGATCTCTAATGTTCGGTAAGGTGGCCCTCGCCAACTTGGGCTTCAATCCTCTTAAAAACTTTTCATTCCTTTTCATCACTGTATCAAAGTGGCATATCCATATCTAGCTAACTCTTCAAACCTGCCAGCATACTCCAGAACAGACATCTCCCCTTACTCTAGCTCAGCAAATTTTCTAACCAAAACAGACCGTGTCATTACTGACATGAACCTCTCTTGGAACCTCCTCTTAAACTCTGCCCACGTCATTGTCTCTTCATCCACGCCAGCTGTAAAAGTATTCCACCAAAACAAAGCAGCTCCTTGAAGCTGTCACGAAGCTAGCCTCCTTTTTTGCTCATTGTTAAGCCCTAAGTCAGCAAATATTCTTTCACAATGTAGCAACCAATTTTCCACCTCGATAGCATCCTCAGGTCCAATAAATAGCTTTCCTCCAAGCCTAGCTCTGCTCAAGTTAACATAATTGTTGACTATTGGAGCTTCCTGAAATCCTCCTCTCGCAACATTCCTTCCAACAACTCCAGCTGCAATTCCAGCTTGCATCATGTTCACAAAAAACTGATACATGGCTCCCATATCCACTTGTGGGACCCCAACACCAACATTCTCAGCCTGAACCTGACCTTGGTTCCTTCTAGCATTCAGTCGGGCATTTCCATCTGTAGTGGTGCTGTCTCCTCATAGATTAACTCTGCTTCTTCTTCTGTCCATATTTGTATTCAAGCCTTGTGAGATACAGAAGAATAGCATAAGAGAGATAGAAGAACAGAGATATAGCGTATACTTATATATAGCAAATACAAGTACGTTACTATAGCGATATCCCATACCCCAATCTTAACTCTAATTCCTAAGGATTATGTTTTCAAAAATCATTTTTAGTTGAAGTATTTTATAAACCTACGCCCTGATACCAAGTTGTAACATCCCCTATCTAGAGGCCCAAACCTAAGCATTACAGATGTTGCAGTCATCTATAATATTAACTTCTGGTGACTAAATACGGCTATCTTAATGGTATCGACAATATCAGAAGCACTTGAATATGAAACAAATCACAATTTTCAAAACAAAATTTTCCATTACATTTCAAAACATATGTTCCATATTCAGGTTATACAACCTCGAAACGTTTTCCCAAGCAATGATCAAATATAATTAGTACAAAATAAGCCAAGAGCGACATATGAAGATGCCCCCTTGGATGATCAGAGTAATATAGTCAAAATTGACTTAATCCACAACGGAATAAAATAACAGAACAAGAACTACAACTCCTAAATAACTATCCGTCAGCCTCCTACTTGCCTCCGGTAGTTTTATTCATCATCCTACTAAGAACCTGTATACCTCAACCCTCAGTCCACTCAAATCAATTTTGAGCACCTGAGAGTTTAAGGGGAAAAACATAAACTTTGAGTTAGACAATAAGCCTGGTGTGAATAATACTATACATCTCGGTTCTTAATGTTAAGTAAGATCACGTCGCTTAGCGGAACGGGTTCCCCCTCACTAACATTCTTTTAAAATATATTTTTCTTTTTCAAACCTTTTTCTGCAACCAAAACTAGCTAAAATCTATAAAGCATCATTATGTAAACATATATATCATGTAATAAATGAACTATCTGTTCTAACTCTATAGTTTTGTTTGGCTAACTACTAACTTTTGGTTGAATCATGCCTACCAGACAATATAAACAAAATTTATCTAACAACTGTTAGACATTCTTCTTCAGGACGGTCTGCCCCTAACTATCTGTTAAATACTTCTCTTCTGGACGGTCTGTCCCTAACTTAACATCTCCCAGGGTCACCTAATACTAATGGTTTTGCGGGCTCACCAATAACTTATTTGTATACAAATATATATTCCCTTCTTTGTGTAATCATAATTTTAGTCTTACTTGTGACAAAGCCTACACACTGGAATTTGGACAAAAATTAGCTGGGGCCAATAACTAATGTATAAGGTGCGACCCTATACCAATCCCACCCGATATTCTAATATCTAAGTCATTTTACATAGGGATCCCTTCCCATAATTTTCCTTGAAAACCTCTTCAAAATGATTTAAATCCTTTAAATCAAACTCACACAAGGAAAATACATATTCTCTATGCTTTACTCAAAATCACCTTGTCATGTTATACACACACACACACACATTCTTTACTCTAACCTTAGTTGATGAAACATTAAAACTTTGAAAGTACCCCTTTCGAATGCATTGAAAGCACCCCTTTATAAACCATTGAAAGCACCTCTTTCGAAACCAAGTAAAACCTTTCTTTTATCTAGGCCGAAATGCCAAAACCTTCCTTTTGAAACAATTCTCAAAACCTTTCGAAACCCTTGAAACCCTTTCTTTCGAAAGCTATAAAACGTTAGTCATCGTATCTTTAAGACACTTTAAAACATTGCCATTTGAAATCCTTGGAAAACCTTTCCTTTCTACCCTCTCGAAACCATTAGAAAAACATTACCTTTTGACTCCTTTCGAAACCCTTGGGGAACCACCCCTTCAAAACCAATTTAAAACCTTTCGAAAGCATCAGAAATTTATAAACTTGAACCTTTTGAAAGCAGTTAGGTTCAATTAAAACATATGGAAAAACACCTTTCGAAACCATTAAATCAACTCCTTCGAAACCATTGGGTTATACTTTAACAGAACAAAAGGGTCTATAAAATAATTTAAGTCGAAAGCCTACCTTTCAAAAGCATTCCTAAGTAAAGAAGTGATGCTGTTGAAACCACCGTTCCGAAAGCATTGGAGAAGTGGCTAATTTAAAAGTTAAATGTACCTTTCGAAAGCATTGACTTCGAAAGGTAGAAAGGCATCAGCTAGGGGTTTCGACCCCTTCGAAAGCATTACTTAAAACAAAAGAGTGCAACCCATTCGAAACCTTTTCTTTTTAAAACATTTGACTCAGTTGAAAGCCAACCAAGTCGAAAGCTATCCGTTCAAAAGCAAATCAAGCGTTGCCTTTAATTAAAACCAAGGCATAATCCAATCCCTTCTGAACCCAACATTTTGACTATGTACCTTTTGCCTTCATCGAATATGCTATGTACCGAGTAAATTAATACCATGCACATTAGTGTCAAAAGCATGGTGGCGAAATGTCCTAGTCGGAACCCCTGGTGCCGAAAGTGGCAGAACATGCTAAAAACCTGTAACTTATTTTTTTAACTTAAAAGAGAAACACTTTTCAACTAACCTGCTATGTTTGTCAAATTTTCATTGATTGCTAAATTTCCTTTTTTAAAAAGTACTGCCAATATTTCAGAAATAAAAAATAATTTTTAATTTACAAAATACCCCTTCTCCTCAAATAAATATATAAAACATTTAAGTCTCCTACCTTAAATAATTTATATATTCATCAACACACTTAGGAAAATTCTATAAAAATTCTAGAATATCATTTTCAATATGTTTTCTAACATATATAAATTTCAGACCCAAATTTACTATCATTTAGCCGTAGATAATTTAAAACCCAAATAATCATTTTCTTCAATGGAAATTAATATAAAATTTACAATACTTCAAAATATTATGAAAATTGAAACTCGTCTCTAAAATATTATTTCTGATCTATATCTAAAATCACATGGTATTTGGATGTCATTTACTAGAGTTTTCATATCAAAACATATCATAAAAATCAATATGAACATGCATAAATCATCAACAAGCATATATAAACTTTTAATCATTCAAAATAAGGCATTATCATGCAAAAACACTTTTGATTATCCCTATAACCAAAAAATATAAGAAAAGTGAGATGTAGTAATTATTCACCTTAGCTTTATGATTAAAGATGTGAGATTTGAGATGAATTTGATGTTGATTAAACTTCCCTTTTTTCTTTCTTCTTCTTACTCTTGAAAATGGTGGTCGGCCTCTACTTAGTTTTAATTTTTGCAAATGAAATGAAGTGAGGATGCACGACTAAGGGTTTAAGGTATTAGAATGCCTATTTTCCCATTTTACCTCTTACCTATTTCCTAACACATTTTATTCGTGCTATCTCGTTTTGATTTACATATTAACATGGCACGGCTACCCTTAATTATAATCAAATCTCACTCCATTAATCAGCTCACATTATTTTATTTTATTTAACTAATTAAATATCCTAATAATATTACTAAAAACATAGGGTGTTACAATGGCACACCTGGACATCATCAAAAATAGCCTCATCATCTGACATCAAGTTTGCACCCTGGTTCCCATTAGAATCAGAATCCATCATCACTTGAGAAACAATAGTTTTCTCATTCAAGAACCTCTTTACCCACCAAGAACCTTACTATTCTCATTTAGGAACCTATTTGCCCACCAAGAACCTCACCATTAACCCATGTGCCTCGCCAAGAACCCAGTCGGACACCTTATCATCATTCTGGTGATCGGACTGCATAGTGTTGATCATTAGAAAAGCCTAAAAGCGATTTTGTCATATGATCCAACCAATCCACACTAATATATAACGTTGCTATTCGAATATCACCGAAAATGGCCGACGAAATCAATGATGTGTCATCAACCCCACCACCTGTTCCAAGAAACCCAAACTTGCCAAATGAAACCACTGCCAGAACAATCATAAGTCCTAAAAGTCAGGTCATAACAATACAACGTGATGAGAATAATTACCTTTTAAGGAAGTTCAAATTGAAACTGCCATAAGAAGATATGGTCTTAAGGAGTTCATCAAAGGAACATAAGTGATCCCACCAAGAATGACTGAAACCAATGAAGGTTGATTAGAAAGCAATAAAGAACTCACAAATTGTCAAAGACAAGATAGTTTACTATCATCATGATTGTTATCATCAATCAATACAAATTTCTTGCCACAACTAGTAAGGTGTAAAACTGCACATGATATTTGGACAATAGTGGAGAAAATATTTAGTTCTCAGTCAACAATAAAAATTATGTATTACAAAATACAACTACGGAATCTAAAGAAAGAGAACTGGTCGATAAGAGAATATCTGACCAAGATCAATCAGTTTGTGATCTTCTTTATGTGGTAGACCACAAAGTGTCAAAAACTGATCGGATTCTTACTATAATAAATGGTTTAGATGAGGTGTATGAAGCAGTAGTTGTTGTTATCTCATCAAAGGAAATAATACCAGACGATTAGTATGTTTATGCACCTTTATTGGCATATGAAGGCAAAATAGAGCAAAAGAAGGCAGCCGGTTCAATTTTTTTAGTTAACTATGTGACTAATTACAAGTTCAAGAATCAAGAAATAGGAAATGGTAGCACAACTGATCAAAGTAATAGGCAAGAATATTTCAGTCAAAGGGGAAGTGCATCAAATAGGTGTAGAGGAAAAGGAAGATACAACAAGAGTAGTAGAATTAGATGCCAAATTTGTGAGAAATTTGGTATAGCAAGCAAGTGCTATTTTAGATTTGACACAAGTTTCAATCCAACACAACAAGGTATAAATTATTAGAGGAACTACAACTCAAATGTAAACATGGCTAAATGGATTAAGATTCAAGAAATCAGAATGAAAATTCAAGACTCGGTCACCTAGCATCAGAGGAATTTGCCAAACCTAATGATATTTAGAATGCCACCTGGTATCCAGACCCAGGAGCTAAAAATCATCTTACCAGTAACCTTCAAAATCTGAATATTGGAAGCAAAGAATAAGAATATAAAGGTAATCAGTTAATATATATGGGTAATGAAGAGTCGGTGAATATTACTCATATTGGAGATGCATACATTAAAGGGAAAATGAAACTTCATCTTAATAATCTTCCAAGAGTTCCCTAGATAAAGAAAAACTTGTTGAGTGTATCGCAATTTGCTCGTGACAATCGAGTGTATTTTGAATTTCATCCGAATTTCTGTCTAATCGGAGATTTACTAAGCAAGGAAGTTCTTCTGCATGGTGAAGTGCATAAAGGGCTATATAGATTTAAAGTTGTGAAGACAAGAGCTACAAAATATGAAGGAAATTGGTGTAACTTGTCTAAGTTAGATTTAAATAAAACATGCAACATTGTCATTGATATATGGCATAGTAAATTGGGACATACTAATGTAGATATTGTAAAAACATTCTTAAGTAGCAATAATATTTCTTTTGAGAATGTATCCTTACCATATGTATGCACCTATTGTCAAATGTGGAAAAGTCACAAATTAAGTTTCTTTTATTCAAATGTTAGCTATAGTATCCTACTAGAACTAGTTGCCACTGATATTTGGGGATCAGCACCAATAAATTCATATTACATTTTAAATATTATATCTTCTTTGTTGATGCATACACAAGGCATGTATGGATTTACTTTCTCAAGTTAAAGTCAAAGACATAGAAGGTAGTGATACATTTCATTAATCAAGCAGAAAGATGGTGTAATCAGAAATTGAAATGATTTAAACTGATAGAGGTTTAGAATTCAAATCTCTCAAAGAATAATTTTAAATTAAAGGCATAGTGTGTAGAATTACATGTCCACATACCTCTTAACAGAATGGTCTTGTTGAAAGAAAGCATAGACATATAGTTGAAACTGGTCCAATGTAACACCGCATATATTCTATAACCTTATTTAAGACATTTAATTAGTTAAATTAAATTAAAGAATGTAAAGATTAATAGGTTGAGATTTGATTAGTTAGAGGTAGTCGTGCCATATTATGTGGGTTAATTAAATGATATAACACTAGGTAATGTGTTAGGAAATGAGAAGGGCATTTTAGGAAATAGTGAAACCATATACCCCAAACCGTTGTGAGAGGGTAGCTCACGTTCATTATTCTCATTTCATTAAAAAACAAAAATTTCTAAGGTCGGCCACCATTTCCAATCTCAAGAGAAGAAGAAAGGCCAAGATTCAAGAGGAAAGAAGAAATCAACTAATTCAACACTCAAAAATCTCATCTATAATCTCTAAAGCTAAGGTGAATAATTACTACAACCCTAATATTTTAGTTTTCGGTTTTATGGTTAGATCCGAAATGTTTTTGCTATAATATTGTCATGTTTGATGTTTTAAGATATATTAATTTATAGTTGGTGAAATTGTAAATGTTTATTCGCGTTTTATAATATGTTTAGCATGAAAACCCTAATTAATGACATCTGAATACTTTGGAAATTTAAATATAGGTCCGGAATAATATTATAGAGATGAGTTTTGATTTTAATTTTCCGATTTATTATGGATTTTATATAATTTTCGAATGAAGAAAATTACTTATTGGGTTATAAATTATTTCTGGCTAAAATAATTATTATTTGGATTTGAGATTTTAATATGTTAGGCAATATATTAAAATAGATTTTCTGGGATTTTTCCAGAATTTTCCGAAGTCATTTGAGGGATATATAAAATTATTTAAGGTATGGAACTTAAATGTTTTATATATTTATAAAGAAGAAGGGGCATTTTGCAAAATAAAATGATTTATAAATTCTGGTAATTGTGGCAGCACATTTCTGAAAAGTGTTTTATTGACCAACGAAAATTTGACAAACAAAAGCAGGTTAGTTGAAAAGTTTCCCTCTTTAGTTTGAAAACAAAAATCACTCTTTTTCCATGTTTCAATCCATACGGCTATATACCTTCCACCCCAGACCTTCCGACTCAGTCGAAAGGTTAGCTTTTGATAGGTCAAAGTTCAATGCACAAGATATCAAGTAATTGGTACGTAATGAATTGAATATAGCCAAAAGGTTCTAAGCCGAAAGGTCGATGGCCTAAAAGGTTGGAATATAATTATTTTATAAGTGAAAAGCTTTCGCCTGCTTTGCTTTCGAATTAGAGCTTTCGACTTGGTCAGTTCCTACCAGGTCAAGTTATTTAAAGAAAGACT
Source organism: Allium fistulosum (assembly GCA_030737815.1). Lineage (NCBI taxonomy): Eukaryota > Viridiplantae > Streptophyta > Magnoliopsida > Asparagales > Amaryllidaceae > Allium > Allium fistulosum. The sequence goes on along the minus strand of CM060906.1, from coordinate 94,985,496 downwards.
TTAAAACCATCTGATGTAGTCGATAGGTTGTAGCTGCTACCGCAATTACTTTGTTTTGAAACCTTCCGGCATCGCCGAAGAGTTTCTACTTCTTTTTATAAAGGTTTTACTTTGAACCTTCCGACCAAGTTGAAAGGTTTACCTGTTTTTAAAATTAGCTATTTCTCCAATGCTTTCGGAGGGAAGCTTTCGACTTAGGTGGTTACCCTTGTTTTGTAAAATTTAACCCAAGGCTTTCGAAAGATTGATTTAATAAAGACGAAAGGTTTTAAAAGATAAGTTTCCAAATTGTTTTAAGTTGAACCCAGTATACCTTTGAAAGGTTTGTGTTTTAAAAGGTTTTAAGCATTCGAAGGGTTTATTCCTGGATCTATTTCGAAAGGTTTATTAGATGTTTTCGAAAGGTTTTCGAAGGAAGGTTTTCCAAAGGTTCTTCTAAGGCAGTGACTTAAAGCGATTTTAAAGAAGGATGTCCAAAGTTTAAGGCTTTTGAAAGGTTTGTTTTGAATGAATTCGAAAGGTTTGAGAAATGAATTCGAAAGGTTTAAACATTGATTTTGAAGGAGGAAATTATATAGTATGGAAAGAGGTTCTTTCAAATGGTAAAGTGTTTTCATCAACTAAGTTTTGAGTAAAGGATATATATCTAACATGGTAATATGATTTGAGAAAGTATAAAGACATATTTATCTTCCTTGTTTGAAGTTTGATTTAAAGGCTTAAATCATTCTGAAATTGTTTTCAAGGAAAATTATGGGAGGGGATCCTTAAGTATAAATGACTCAGATAATAGAAAACCAGATGGGACTTGTATGGGGTCTCGTCCTATACATTAGCTTGTAGCCCCAGCTAATTGTTGTCCAAAATTCCAGTGTGTAGGGTTTGGTCATAGGTAGACTAAAATTATGATTACACACCGAAAGGAATATACGTTGTATAAAGATAGGCTATTGGTAAGCCCGAAAAACCATTAGGCTCGGGAAGACCTGGGAGATGATTAAGTTCGGGACAGACTGTCCAAAAGGGAGATATTTAATAGATGGTTTAGGATAGACCGTCCTGATGGGAAATGTTAAATAGATAGATAAGGATAGGCAATCCTAAATATGAATATCTAACAGATGTTAGGTTAATTTTGATTATGTTGTCTGGTAGGCCCGAGTCAGCCAAAGGTTAAAAGTTATTTGTGTTTGAACAGATAGTTCATCATTACCTGATATTTATGTATGATTACATAACGATCATTTTGTAGTGTTTAACCATTGTGGATGCAGAAGCATAGTATATGGTTATATGAAAGGATTTGCATAGATATACTTTTTGAAATGAATGTTAGTGAGGGGAAACCCGTTCCGCCAAGCGGCGTGGTCTCACTTAACATAATTAAACCGGGATAGTAAAGTATTATTCATACCTGGCATTATGTCTGACTCGAAGTTTATGTTTTCCCCTTAAACTATCGGGTACTAAAAATCAATTTGAGTAGGTTGAGAGGTTAAGGATCTTTTCAAGTTTTTAGACCGTTGACGAATAAGCTACCAGAGGATGCCGGAGGCAACAGATAGCTACTTAGGATTTGCTGCTTTTATTTATGTTTTGATGACTTTCCGCTGTGTTATGATGTATTAGGTCTTATGTGACCATTTGACTCTGATCAATCGAAGGGGTATCTTTATATACCGCTCTCGACGTAACTTGTAATAACTATATTTAATCTGTGCCTAGGAAAACATTTTGGGTTATGTGACGTGAATGTGGAACAAATTTTATTTGGAACTGTAATGAAGTAATCTATGGTTTTTAAAATATGTGTTTTGTTTCATATTCAAGTGCTTCTGATATTATTGATACCATTAACATAGCCGTATTTAGTCGCCGGAAGCTAATACTATAGATGACTCCAACATCTGTAGCACATAGTTTTGAGCCTCTAGATAGGGGATGTTACAGCTTGGTATCAGAGCATGGTTTATGAAATACTTTAACTAAAAATGATTTTTGAAAACATAATCCATAGGAATTAGGGTTAAGATCGGGGTATGGGATAACGCTATAATAACCTACTTGTATATTTATATATATAAGTATACGATCTATCTTTAGAATCCTATATTAGTTAGGTTATTCATCTATATCTCATGAGGATGTAATTGAAGTAGAAAACTGGCTACTATATTGTGAAAGGATTTTCACTGATTTAGGGCTAAATGACGCGCAGAAAAGGAGGTTGGCCTCAAGGCAGCTCCAGAGAGCTGCGTTATTTTGGTGGAACACTGTCACTGCTGGAGTTGATGAAGAGACCATTACTTGGGAGGAATTCAGAAGAAGGTTTTCGGAGAGGTTTATGTCCATTATGGCGCAGGCTGCATTGGTAAGGAGGTTTGTAGAACTGGAGCAGGGAGATATGAGTGTGTTGGAGTATACCAGGAAGTTCGAGGAACTAGCCCAATACGGGTATGCACTGGTTGATACTGTTATCAGTAGAAATGAGAAGTACATCAGTTGATTAAGACCAGAACTGATAAGTGCTACTTTGCCGCACTTAAGAGACCCTAGTGATGTTGTTGTTGAGATGGCATTGAGGCAAGAAGAAGCATTGGCTTGCCTAAGGAAGAAAGTGAAAGATGCTCAGACTGGACAAGCCCAGAAGAGGAAATTTTTCCAAAGAAAGATTGCTCATAAAGAAGGAGCACAGAAGAAGAGTAAAGCCGAGGTGGTTTGTTACAACTGCAACAAGAAAGGACACTATTCCAACGAGTGTCGAGCCAGCAAGGGAAAAGGAAAAGAGGCTGGTGGGAAGAAGAATGTCAATGCTTTAATTGCGAACAAGTGGGCCATTTCAAGAACAAGTGCCCAGAGCCACCAAAGGAAGGAAAGGGGCGAGTTTATGCTTTGGAGCCCACAACCGCAAAATCAGTTGCTCGGGAAAAAGGAAAAGATGTTTTAGGAGGCTCACTATAGATCCACGGTAGGTCTGTTAGCGTCCAATTTGATACTGGGGTATCCCATTCTTTTATTTCTCGATGTCGGGTAGATATACTTAACCTAGAACCCTCTTACTTAGTTACTTCCTTAAGGGTTGCTAATCTAATAGGAGGTTATGCAACACTTGGGATGAGGTATGACCATCTAAAATTTGACTTGTTAGGCCATACTTTTGATTGTTGTTTGCATGTATTTGATTTTGTGGGATTTGGAATTATCCTGGGATGGGTTGGTTGAGTAGATATGACGTTAGGATATTTTTCTAAGATAGGAAAATATCACTTAGTCACTCGAATTGTAGTGATCAGATAGTTTATGCCGTAGAGAACCCTAGTTGTGAGGTGAATGCTTTACTGGGTGTTATGGAGTTAGAAGATGAGCTGCATCGGGTCTTTATAATTTGAGAATTTGCCGATGTGTTTGAACTAGTCGTTAGACTGCCACTGAAACGAGCTATTGAGTTTCGAATTGATTTAGTACCTGGAGCTGAACCGGTGAGTAGACCGTCGAGTAGGATGACACCTACAGAGATGAAAGAGTTGAAGGTGCAGTTAGTAGATCTGGAAGGCAAAAGTTTTATTAGGCCGAGTAATTCGCCATGGGGAGCTGCTGCCGTGTTTGCTAAGAAGCCGGACGGATCGTTAGGGCTATGTATCGATTATCGTAAGTTGAATGAGAAGACAATAAAGAACCGATATCCATTACCAAGAATTGACGATTTGCTCAATCAGTTGAGTGGAGCAAAGGTATTCACTCAGCTAGATTTGGCGACGGGATTTCATCAGTTTAGAGTAGCAGAAGATAACATTCCTTTGACGGCGTTTAGAACAAGATATGGATTGTATGAATTGTTAGTTATGCAGTTCAGACTAACTAATGCGTCGACATTCTTTGTTGATCTGATGAATAGGATTTTTCGAGAATATTTGGATAGGTTTGTGTTGGTTTTTATTGATGACATTTTGATATACTCTAGGGATGAGAAGGAGCATGAAGTTCATCTCAGAGTCGTGCTTGAGATGTTGAGGGAGCATCAGTTGAAGGCTAAGTTTATGAAGTGTCATTTTTGGAAGAAGGAAGTGAAATTCCTTGGTCATGTCGTCTCTGAGAAAGGGTTGTCTGTAGATCCAACTAAAATTGAAGTGGTGAACCATTGGAAGAGAACCGAGACGGTGACCGAGATAAAGAGTTTCCTTGGATTGGCGGGGTATTATCGGAGATTTATAATAAAAAATCACGGATAGCGGCACCGATGACTAAGCTTACACGAAAGGATGTGAAGTTCGTGTGGACCGATAAGTGTGAAGAAGCATTCCAGAGCTTGAAACATTTATTGACCCATGCACCGGTGTTAGTGGTTTCAGAAGGGAATCAGGATTTAGTTGTTTATACAGATGCGTGTGGAACTGGATTAGGAGATGTGTTGATGCAAAGGGGTAAAGTAATTGCTTACGCTTCAAGACAGCTCAGACCACATGAGTTTAGGTATCCAACGCATGACTTGGAGTTAGCTGTGGTTATATTTTCTTTAAAGGTATGGAGGCATTATCTTTTGGGAGAGCGATTTGAGCTATACACTGATCATAAGTCGTTGAAGTATTTGTTCTCTCAGAAGGAGTTGAATATGAGACAACAGAGAGGGTTGGAGTTTATTGTTGCCTATGATTTTGGAATTGAGTACACACCCGAAAAAGGAAATAAGGTAGCGGATGCACTCAGTCAGAAACATCAGAATGCGGTATTGGCTATGATCACTGAGTGGAAAGACTTAGAGGTATTATCGTATTGTAGTGTGCGGTTTAGGTCCGAGGTAGGATCAAGTGTAGGGAGTACTATATTATCTTGTTTAGAAGTCCGACCAATAATGATTGAGAGGATAGCTTCTAAGTAAGAGGATGATCTGGTATTGGCTGAGTGGATTAAAAGGTTGAAGGAAGGAACGGAGAACGATGACCTAAAGGATTCCAATTTTGACCAAAATGGGTGGTTGAGAAAAAAAGGAAAGTTGTGTGTTCCAAATGTAGAAAACATGAAGAAGGAGGTTTTAGATGAGTGCCATCATTCGAAGTTCACTATCCACCCAGGATGAATGAAAATGTATCAGGACATGAAGAGAAATTTCTTCTAGGTTGGTATGAAGCGGGACATAGGATTGTCTGTTAATCAGTGCTTGAATTGCCAACGGGCAAAGGCTGAACACCAGAAGCCAAGTGGATTGCTTCAACCGTTAGAGATTCCGTTATGGAAATGGGATTCAATCTCCATGGATTTTATTCATGGGTTGCCGAGATCTAGAAGAGGAAACGAAAGTATATAGGTCATAGTGGATAGACTGACTAAGAGTGCCCATTTTAGTCCGATAAAGTCAACTAGAACGGCAACTGATTTGGCGAAGTTATCTATGGAGAATGTGGTTAAACTGAACTGGATTCCTACTAGTATTGTCAGTGATAGAGATTCTTTATTTACGAGCGAGTTTTGGAAAAGTCTACAGGAAGCATTAGGAACCAAGCTTAACATAAGTACCGTTTACCATCCACAGATAGATGGGCAAACGGAAAGACTTAACAAAATCTTGGAAGATTTGTTAAGAGCTTGTATATTAGATTTTGGGGGATCATGGGAGGACCATCGTCATCTAGTCGAGTTCTCGTATAACAATAGTTATCAGACTAGTATTGGGATGGCACCGTTTGAAGCATTGTATGGAAGACCTTGCAAATCTCCCGTATGTTGGTTAGAGACCGGGGATAGATTAGTTCTTGGTCCAGATTTAGTAAAGGAAGTTGGGTAGAAGATTGAGTTGATTCGAGCTAGTATGAAGGAGGCTCAGTCTAGGCAGAAAAGTTATGCAGACAAAAGGAGAAAGGATTTGGAATTTTCCGCTGGAGATCATGTGTTTGTTAAGGTTTCACTGATGAAGGGTTTATTTAGATTTAGGAAATCAGGAAAATTAGCACCAAGGTTTATTGGTCCATTTTGTATTATTGAGAGGATCGGAAAACTCGCTTATAAAGTAGAGTTACCGAGTAGTTTGGCTGAAGTCCATAATGTTTTTCATATTTCTCATCGTAGGAAATGTGTTAGAGACCCGGAGACTACTATAGCACCTACAGTATTAGAAGATTTAGTAGTAGAGCCGGATTTGACTATAGTTAGGAAGCTAATTCAGATTGTGGCTAGAGATGAGAAGGAATTATGGAACAAGACAGTCAAGTTAGTAAAAGTTCAGTGGAGTAATGATACTAGAGACTGTACTTGGGAAGTGGAGAGCAGGATTATAGACTCTTACCCAGATTTATTTGATGGTATGTTTTACCTTTGATTGTTTTGTTGTGTACCTTATCGTAATTTCGAGGCCGAAATTCTTTAAGGTGGGGAGTCTGTAACACCCCATATATTTTATAACCTTATTTAAGACATTAAATTAGTTAAATTAAATTAAAGAATGTAAAGATTAATAGGTTGAGATTTGATTAGTTAGATGTAGCTGTGCCATGCTATGTGGGTTAATTAAAATGATATAACACTAGGTAATGTGTTAGGAAATGAGAAGGGCATTTTAGGAAATAGTGAAACCTTATACCCTAAATCCTTGTGAGAGGGTAGCTCATGTTCATTATTCACATTTCATTAAGAAATGAAAATTTCTAAGGTCGACCACCATTTTAAATCTCAAGAGAAGAAGAAAGGCTAAGATTCAAGAGGAAAGAAGAAATCAAGTAATTCAACACTCAAAAATCTCATCTATAATCTCTAAAGCTAAGGTGAATAATTACTACATCCCTAATATTTTAGTTTTCAGTTTTATGGTTAGATCCGGAATGTTTTTGCTATAATATTGCCATGTTTGATGTTTTAAGATATATAGGTTTATAGTTGGTGAAATTATAAATGTTTATTCACGTTTTATGATATGTCTAGCGTGAAAACCTATTTAATGACATCCAAATACTTTGGAAATTTAAATATAGGTCCGGAATAATATTTTAGAGATGGGTTTTGACTTTCATAATTTTCCGATTTATTATGGATTTTATATGAATTTTCGAATGAAGGAAATTACTTATTGGGTTATAAATTATTTTTGGCTAAAATAATAATTATTTGGGTTTGAGATTTTAATATGTTAGGCAATATATAAAAACAAATTTTCTAGTATTTTTTCATAATTTTCCTAAGTCAATTGAGGGATATATAAAATTATTTAAGGTATGGGACCTAAATGTTTTATATATTTATAAAGGAGAATGGGCATTTTGCAAATTAAAATGATTTATAAATTCTGGTAATTGCGGCAGCACATTTCTGAAAAGTGTTTTATTGACCAATGAAAATTTGAAAAACAAAGGCAGGTTAGTTGAAAAGTTTACTTTTTTAGTTTGAAAACAAAAATCACTCTTTTTCCATGTTTCAATCCATACGGCTATATAACTTCCGCCCCAGACCTTCCGACTCAGTCGAAAGGTTAGCTTTCGATAAGGTCAAAGTTCAATGCATAAGATATCAAGTAATTCGTATGTAATGAATTGAAAATAGTCGAAAGGTTCTAAGCTGAAAGGTTGATGGCCTAAAAGGTTGGAATATAATTGTTTTATAAGTGAAAAGCTTTTGCCTACTTTGCTTTCGAATTAGAGCTTTCGACTTGGTCACTTCCGACCAAGTCAAGTTATTTAAAGAAAGACTTTAAAACCTTCCGATGTAGTCGATAGGTTGTAGCTGCTACCGCCATTACTTTGTTTTGAAACCTTCCGGTGTCGCCGAACGGGTTTCTACTTATTTTTATAAAGGTTTTACTTTGAACCTTCCGACCCAGTCGAAAGGTTTACCTGTTTTTAAAATTAGCTGTTTCTCTAATGCTTTTGGAGGGAAGCTTTCGACCTAGGTGGTTACCCTTGTTTTGTAAAATTTAACCCAAAGCTTTCGAAAGATTTCTTTAATAAAGACGAAAGGTATTAAAAGACAAGTTTCCAGATTGTTTTAAGTTGAACCCAATATACCTTCGAAAGGTTTGTGTTTTAAAAGGTTTTAAGCATTCGAAGGGTTTATTCCTGGAACTGTTTCGAAAGGTTTATTAGGTGTTTTCGAAATGTTTTTGAAGGAAGTTTTTCCAAAGGTATTTCTAAGGCAATGACTTAAAGCGATTTTAAAGAAGGATGTCCAAAGTTTTAGGCTTTCGAAAGGTTTGTTTTGAATGAATTCGAAAGGTTTGAGAAATTATTTCGAAAGGTTTAAACATTGATTTTGAAGGAGGAAATTTTAAAGTATGGAAAGAGGTTCTTTCAAATGGTAAAGTGTATTCATCAACTAAGTTTTGAGTAAAGGATATATATCTAACATGGTAATATGATTTGAGTAAAGTATAAAGACTTATTTCTTTTCCTTGTTTGAAGTTTGATTTAAATGCTTAAATCATTTTGAAATTGCTTCCAAGGAATATTATGGGAGGGGATCCTTAAGTATAAATGACTCAGATAATAGAAAACCATATGGGACTAGTATGGAGTCGCGCCTTATACACTAGCTTGTAGCCCTAGCTAATTGTTGTCCAAAACTTCAATGTGTAGGGCTTGGTCATAGGTAGACTAAAATTATGATTACACACCGAAAGGAATATATGTTGTATACAGATAGATTATTGGTAAGCCCGGAAAACCATTAGGCTCGTGAAGACCTGGGAGATGATTAAGTTAGGGACAGATCGTCCAGAAGGGAGATATTTAACCAATAGTTAAGGATAGACCATCCTGATGGGAAATGTTAAATAGATAGATAAGGATGGGCAATCCTAAATATGAGTATCTAACAGATGTTAGGTTAATTTTGATTATGTTGTCTGGTAGACCCGAGTCAGCCAAAGGTTAAAAGTTATTTGTGTTTGAACAGATAGTTCATTATTACCTGATATTTATGTATGATTACATAACGATTATTTTATAGTGTTTAACCATAGTGGATGCAGGAACATAGTTTATGGTTATATGAAAGGATTTGCAAAGATATGTTTTAAAAAGAACATTAGTAAGGGGAAACCCGTTCCGCTAAGCGGCGTGGTCTCACTTAACACAATTAAACCAGGATGTACGGTATTATTCATACCACGCTTTATGTCTGACTCGAAGTTTATGTTTTCCCCTTCGGGTACTCAAAATCAATTTGAGTAGGTTGAGAGGTTAAGGATCTTTTTAAGTTTTTAGATTGTTGATGAATAAGCTACCGGAGGATGCAGGAGGCAACAGATAGCTACTTAGGATTTGCTGCTTTTATTTATGTTTTGACGATTTTCCGTTGTGTTATGATGTATTAAGTCTTATATGACCATTTGACTCGGATCAATCGAAGGGGTATCTTCATATACTGCTCTCGACGTAATTTGTAATAATTATATTTAATCTGTGCTTGAGAAAACGTTTTGGGTTATGTGACGTGAATGTTGAACAAATTTTATTTGGAAATGTAATGAAGTAATCTATGGTTTTTAAAATCTGTTTTTTGTTTTATATTCAAGTGTTTCTGATATTATTGATACCATTGACATGACCATATTTAGTCGCCGGAAGCTAATACTATAGATGACTGCAACATCTGTAGCGCATAGTTTTGGGCCTCTAGATAGAGGATGTTACATCCAACCTTACTTGCTCAAGCCTCCTTACCTCTCAAATTTTGACCTGATGGTTTCACCATCATTGTATATTTGATCAGCGGATTACTTGCTAAAGTATTGTTGTATAAAATCCCAATTGAAATACTACCCAACGGACAGCCAGATTATCATGAACTAAAGACATTTGGATGTCTTTGTTATCCATGTTTGAGGCATTACAATGCACACAAGCTGGATTTCAAATCATCACCCTGCACATTTCTAGGCTACAAACCAAATCAAAAGGGCTATAAGTGCTTGGATAATGCAGGGAAGATAATTATATCAAGACATGTTGTTTATAATAAGACCATGTTTCCTTTTGTGGATACGAACATCAAGGCCACAAAAAAGGTGCACAACTCTAAAATCTCAAATCCACCAATATCCATATATTCAAAGTGCAGCAGTAAACAAAAGGACATAAATGTTCAAGAAAGCTCAGGATCACAACACACTATGTCTGATAGTAGACCGGGTCATGATACTATTGAGACTATAAATCACTTCAATCACACCAATCAAGGCAACAATGACAATCAAATAAATGCAAAACATGATGAGGCTCAGTCTTCATGTTTACAACAACCTAGTGACCCTAGCATGAGTAAAGAGCAAATGTCTACAAGAATAGGACACTACATGATAACCAGAGTCAATAGTGGAATTTTTAAACCCAAAAATTTACACAGCAGTGCTAGCTAATGATGAACTGGTTACATATAAAGCAGCAATAAAAGATGAAAAGTGAAAATAGGTTATGGATGAAGAATAAAAAGCTTTAATGAAAAATAATACATGGAGTATTGTATCAACACCACGTGACAAGAACATCATTGGGTGCAAGTGGACATATATGTTGAAAAGAAATTCAAATGGTACCATATCAAAGTTTAAGGCAAGGTTGGTTGCGAAAGAGTATACACAACAATATGAATTTAATTTCAATGAAATGTTTTCTCATGTGGTTAAACCAACAACAATCAGAGTAACACTTACTATAGCTCTTCAAAATAATTGGAAAATTAGACGGTTAGATGTCAATAATGCATTTCTAAATGTTGAATTATGAGAGGATGTCTACATGCAGCAACCACAAGGATACAGTCATGGTGCAGACTATAAAAAGCAATATACGGCCTCAAACAAACACCAAGGGTATGGTATGAAAAATTAAAGGCAACTTTGGTTAAGTTAGGCTACAAAGCCACCAGATCAGATAATTCATTGTATACAAAGATAAACAAAGATGCCACAACTTATATACCGGTGTATGTGGATGATTTTATAATTACTGAAAGTAGATATAATGAAATCAGCAATGTTATACAGCATTTAAACAAAGTATTTTCAATTAACGATCTTGGAAATTTAAGCTATTTCTTAGGATTAGAAGTCAACAAAAGATCAGATACTGAACTAATTTTATGCCAAAGGAAGTATATTTCAGGAATTTTAGTCAAAGCAAAAATAAATTAAGCTAAAGCACTGCAACTCCAATGATCAGTAATATACATCTATCCAAAAATAAGGGAAAACCTATCATCAATGAAAAGCAATACAGAAGTGTAGTGTGTGCTCTATAGAATGTTACTATAACAAGGCATATCATTTAGTTTAAATAAAATGTGCCAATTCATGCAAAAGCCACTAGATGAACATTGGAAAGCAGTGAAGCATATATTAAGATACTTAAAAGGGTAAAATAAATCAAGATATCTACCCAAAAGCATGAAAAACAGTAAATATTCAAGGATGCTCAGATGTAGATTGGGCAACCGATCCAGATGATCGTAGATCCATGACAAGATATTGGCGAAAATCCAGTATCGGTCTAAATAGCAGCCAACCGTCTTCAGATCTAGTACCAAAGCAGAGTAACAAAATGTTGCAAGTGCGACTGCAGAAGTTATGTTGCAAGAATCTCTTCTCGGTGAAGCTAGAGTTCAACTAAAGAAGAAATCAATAATCTGGTGTGATAATTTGAGCACTGTTTCTCTTACAGCCAACTCCATACTTCACTCGCGAATAAAACACATAAAGATTGATCTGTATTTCATTCGTGAGTAAGTAATCAAAGGAAATTTGGACGTAAATCATCTACCGGCAGCATTTCAGAGAGCTGATATACCCACAAAATCATTATCGACAAAGAATTTTATGAGATTAAAGTCAGATCCGAAGATTGAAGATGTCGGCAGAAGAAACGAGGAAGAAGAGAGAAATCCTAGATCTAATTGACGGAGGTGATAGAAATGCGAGACATAAAAATGTATAAGGCAGGTTTTATTAAGATTGTATAGGGTTACAAGGGTATTTGTGACATTGTACAAAATATTATAGATGTACATGTACAAAGAAGCAAGTCTGCTATGTATCACTATATAAACAGTTGTATACAAAAAAGTCATTATCAGTTTATGAATACAAATCATTCTATTTAAATTTTTGCTACATCTCTACTATTAATAAAGAGAATTCATTCCACTGATTTACTCGGTGTCTTTTTGAAATACCTACAATACCCTTCATCCTTCTTTCCTTTTATATCCAATGCCCTTCGCTCTTTTTCCCCTCTACATCAGCAACTGTCGCACGTTGAAACAATGCATCAATTCATTTGTACATGTCATCCTAGTTGGGGGGCATGCTACCTTTATCAACATCATTTTGATTGCATCTGCTAGCTTATATACACTAAGAAAAGATATATCTTGGACAATGTGGGACTGACCTAATTTATAAACCTAACATTAGCTTCAATTCTTTTTAGGGCTAACCTAATTTATAAAGAGTTAGGTCAAACGTCTTCAAGGCATTATAGTGAAGCATAATACAATAAATTCAAATTAAGCACCACCACTTGATCATTAAAAGAAGTGAAAATGAGACTAAAAACATGGAACAAAGGGAACTTGAGCGTTGAAAGAAAATGTCGATGACTTGAGGGAAAAGAAAAACACCTTATATCTTCAGTTGCTTGTAGATCCATCCTGTCCAGTGTTGATTGAAGTGTATAGAGATAGTTTAGAGACTGTTTGACAAAATTGAGCTCAATATTCCAATACTTTGAGCCAATAAGCTATTCATTTTTTCCAGCAATTGTATGATAGAGACAATATTGAGCTCAATATTCCATCCAATAAATGTAAGAAGGTAATTAAAAGTGGAAATCTACTCACAACAAGCTTATCAGAGTAGTTGACTATTATGATCTTTTTTAAATTTGATGACAGTAGTAGCCATGGACCTGATGGATGGGTTCAAATTTTTACAAGCATCATAGGAATGAGTAAATCGGAAACTGCTGAGTGCACTGAATAGTATCATCTGTTCGGGTAATCTTATAAATGACATTGATCACACTTTAATAGTTTTCATTCCTAAATGTAATAACTCATCATTATTAGCTATGCGGTATCGTTTTTATTAGCTATGTGATATCATCTGTTCAAAATTTTGATCACACTTTAATAGTATCATCTGTTCAAAATTTTGATTGTTTTAACCATGCATTTTGTTTTCCCTTCTGCCACATAAGATTACATATCTCAATGATAAAACAAGAAATGTAATGATAAAAATAATTTTGAGCCATCATTATGTATGTAGATACATTTAATATAAACTGTTCTCGTGATAAAACAATGAATACTTATATAATTAACTATACTAAATTACATATCTTTATTACCAGTTGAAATAGAAGAGCAATCTTTTGATTTCATCTCGAAGTTTCAAAAAGACTCTTATATGCAAACAAATGTTAAGAATTCAAAACTCAAAAAAAAAAAACAAAAATTAACATTCATTTTCAAACTGAAATTTTGAAACGTAAATCAGATTACAACTTCGAATTCCTGTTTCGACAAAAAAATTACAATTTTATCAAGAACGCACCTCTAATACCATGTACAATCATTCATTTTGTAGTGTTTGAGTAAAAGCTGGAAGAATTAAATTGCTAATGTATTATGTACAATTACGTACAAAAGCCAAAATCTTATGACTGTTCACATAATTTATGGTCGAAACGTTATGTGATGAAACAAAAATATTATGTTTTTTTTGTTTAGGCATGAAATGTTATTTTCATTCAAAACCTGTAAAGCAATCTAACAAATGATAATAAATGTATGAATCAAAGATTATCTCCCCACTAAACCCATAGTCTTGCCAATTTTGAACTGATTCTTTTTCATAACTGCTCCTGGCTAAATCAAAATTAATATCATTGCCCTAGAATAACCATCATAGAAATAACTACAACATGAGACTAGCTACATATGCCAAAATTAATCAATACTCAATTGGTTATTACTCTTCTTTAAACACTTTACCGCTATCCTTGTAAACGCCAGTAGGTGCACTATTTCCTCCCCCAATTGACACCAGACTTTCCTTGAATTCCACCCAAGGCACACGAAAGGTAAGACGCGTAAAAGTCTCTGTAGGCTTCACTAAGGTAGACAAATTCTTCGTTTCTTTGGTAGCCACATTGAATCTGCACATCTGCTCTGTTCCTTTAAAGAAAATATATTTACCATTCATCGAAAGCAACTCAATGGGCATTCGCCAATCTATTTTCGTATAAAGACTAATTGTGTAAAGTTTAGCCCAAGACTCATTTACCCTCCCATATTCATTGAGCACCCAAATTTCAAACTGGTCGTCGTTCCTTTTGAAAACACACGCAATTTTATCGCTGACAACACTTGCATTACTGAGCAATGGTCTGCCAACAGCACGCGGAAAAGATATAGAATGAAATATCTCAGAGCTAAAGTCAAAGCATAAAATCTCAATATTTACAAAAGTAGAATCATATCCCCACCAATAGAAACAAGTTCCATTATTGAATGGCATCCTAGGATTTCCATAAATTTCAAAAGATGGAACGGTAGTTACGCGTTTCCAAGAATTCGTATTTAAGCTATAGACCTCAACTCTTTTTTCATCAAGGCAACCGCTTCTGGCAATAAGATTCACCACTTTGTAATCATTGTTTCTAACATCAAAGCCAAATCCAACCGTGGTAAAGACGTCATAAAGGGATGGCGATCGTAGGAGAACTCTTGATTGTTTAGTTGTAGGGTTCCAAAGACAAATACTATGTTCTCCCTTAAATTGAAAAGATTTAAACACATAAGATGCCATTATAACTCACTACATCACGTACTTCATAAGGGACGTATCCATGTAGGTCTAAACAATCTAGTCGTGCGCATGCGTTTGGCTCTTCAAAACTGTCAGCAGAGATTAACCTAAAAGTGAAGGATGAGTCCTTACCTGTGAATAGATGAATTAGACTGTGGTTTTTATCCTTCATACTAGGATCATAATGATGGAGACGGAGATGTTGTTTGATAAAATAGCTATTTTCGATTAAAGCACGCCATGATCTGCATACACGTTTGAATCGTAATAGAGATATCACAGGCAACCATAGCAGGACTTGGTACATCAGATCATCATGAAGTAGCATTCTAATCTTTCTTGGCTCCGCTGTGCAATTTCTAATTCACCACTCTTTACCTCCTGAAATAATAATCCATAATTCTACATGAGAATATGAACGACATTTTAGAACAACAAATGTATTCAGAGGTAGCAACTGATGTCCATGAAACAACATTAGATTGTTGATGGTTTTGAGATATATTTTATTTGGACTTCAGAAGTCAAACTGGAGTACAAGCATTCATTTATTGTAACCTTGGCATTACCTATATACACATCCAAGTTTCGACTGAATGTTCACTGCTATCTTACTCTATAAAATACATGACTATTGACTGCATTGATTCTAACCAAGTATCACTTATGACCAACTTTACAGCAATTTCACATTCATTTTTTTTATCAATTATATATGTCAGGGTAAAAAAACTTGCAGTTAGCCGTTCAAAGATTTGTATCGGACTGCATTTTTAGACGAGAAAACAAGCTACTGTTTTGATCAATAGAACTGATGAGCTAATGCTTAACACGGTCCACGCAATAAGAAGAAATCCAGGCACATACAAAAGAACACAATGCTTATTTCACCACAAAATACTATTTCTTTAACCGGTGAAGAAGAGAAATAACTACTGCTTTCCAAGATTTAAGCTACTTATTAATCAGCAAAACAAACATAGAACAAAAAGATGATTAGCAAAACTAGTTTCATATTTCACTTTTATTACAAAATATCTAGCTAACTGTCCTCTGTGAGTCAAAATAGAGTCAGATTCCTGAACTAAAAAACTCAATCCATCTATCACATATATCACGCTCAAAATATAAAGAAATATAAACCTTTGATACACACATTAAATTTAATCATTAACATTTTTAATTGTTTTTATAGGACACAAACACAATATTGTTTTTAACCAATCGGACACACACTGAGAAGCAAATAAAACCAATATCAGTAACAAATATAAGTGAAACGCTAATCGATTTCTAACTAATCAACTGATAAAGAAATTACCCGTAGTCGAGGCTAGCCGCAGGCAGTGGAGGGGAAAGGAGCCAGGTAGCGACTTTGAGATGGAGTGGAATAGCGCGGGTCAATTTGGAAACCCTAATTCGGATATTGAAACGTGAAGGAAATCGGGTTTATTAATTAGGAGACGACATTGATATGGGCTGAATCATCGGATGAGGCCCTTTAATAATTAGGCGTAATTTGGGTTGAGTGACGGTAAAGATGCCCTGAAATGATACTAACGTTTTAAAAGGAAAATTATTCGGCATTTGTTTATAATAGAACCTCCATCTCATAGGAATTTGTAATGTGAAGTCAATGCCACATAACCAATTGACATGCTTCTTTAAATTTGCATCTCTATTCTAGTAATAATTTTAATTGATTGTGAAACATTACGTGTTAAGTATTATATTAGACATTATAAAATACAATGTCGGCAGTAGATATTCAACTTTAAAATGTTAAATTATAACCACCACTATTATCATAACAGATAATCTAAGTTAAATAAACTTAGTTGTTTATAATCATTTGTAACGAGGTAAATATTTTTTTTGTCATTTAACACTATTTTTTATCTACGTGCATTTGATAAATGTGAAATGACTCATGCCACTTTATCATTTTAGAACAATGCAAAAGGAGGGGAACATATTTACATCATCGACAAATATTTCTCAAACAAATATTGGTATAGCTACCTCTTTCAATCCATTCTTCTTTAAATCGTTTATACATTGTTACCTCTTTTCGATTTCAACACTGTCAAAAACGGACATACCCTCTCCTACGTAGATACGCTCAAGCGTGGTCTTCGTCTGTAACGTCCCAATATTTTCAACCGTTCGCATCCGCACATGTCGGACTTGAATTGCTCAAAATATCAGTTTGTTAATTTAAAATTTGGCAAAACTCAACATATACAGTAAATAAATCAATCACAGAATCACAAACACAGAGTAATATAATAATGCAGCGGAATAGATAAATAGTAGTTCATGAAACAACTATGTAAACAACAGAGTTTGAAAATAAAATATATAGAATATCTCAAATACAGCGATGACATCTCTGAACAAATCAACTGGAAAAGCTGAAAGCTGAATCGATAGTTGGATCTCCAAGCGAAGCTCCAAACTCCAAAGGTAAGTCTCAAATGTTGCATCACTCAGTCTGACCCGAGCGTAAAGAAAAATACAAACACTTGTTTCAGGATTAACATTCTCATATCAATAAATCCAACTCAAGTGAAATATCAACTGAAATATAAGTAACTTAGAGGATGTTTGGGATACCCATCCTCTAAGGATCCATGGAACTATCTACTATGTAGAATTATACGCTATTAACAACCAAACATCACTATAACACCGTGGTCATTTCAAAATAATTTATATTTCAAACCAAAATATCATTTCCATTTCAAATATATATATATATATATATATATATATATATATATATTCAAAATTATGGCACTTTCAAAACTTAAATTGATAATTTCATATATACCTTATTTTAACTTCATTATTATTTAGTTTTGAAATATCCACTTAGTAAATCCATTATCATTTAAATAACCTTAAATTACATTAAACTAAATATTTCCTTCAATTTAGTTAAAACTTGAAATATCCATTTAATCACTTTGAATCAAAAATCAAGTTATAACATCATATCTTAAAACCGTCAAATTCAATAAGTTTCAAATCGATTTAATTAAACAAAAATTCTTAATTAAATACAATTTCGAATAAATTCAAATTTATCTTTCCAACCTTAACTTATAGAATCATTATAAAATCTATTTTTAAATTAAATTTTAAATAAATACTTAAACATATTGTAATTTACTTAAATCAAACTGTACTAAATTTAAAGCTTATTATTCAATCTATTTTATATTAAAACTTACTCATATACATGATATTTTCAAATTTAAATAAACCATATTATATTTTCTTTCAAACCATAGAAATTAAATTCAAAATATTTATATATAGACCAACGGTGTCTGTATATATAGTTTTCTATCCTATGGTCAAGTGATACTGATATTTGTCATTTTAATCCGCAATTTAAATATATACGAGTATATATCCTTTCAACCCGCAATTCCAAATTCAATTCAATGAAAATCGCTTGAGTTTATCATTTCAACTCATAACGATTTTCTCCTATTCTACAAAATCGTTCAGGTATGTATCATTTCAACCCATAGTGAATTCTATACTAATAGGGAACTTACAGAGTGATAACAGATATGAACAATAATATAACAGACATATCAAATAAATGTAAATAACAGGTAATGGAGTCAAATGTCACAGGTGAACAGATACAGATAACATCATATATATAGCAATGAAAATAACTAACAGCAGTAATATTTCAATTGTCGTTTCAATTGAAATCAAATTTAATAAATATAAGAACGTTAATCGTGAGTGATTGCTCACCTTTCGAGGCTAGAGATATTTGACGATGAAATGAATTACGAATCCAGGCACGAAATCAACAAGGCAAGATTTGAACTCGAATCGACAAACGAAACTAATAAATAGGAATTGATGGAAATGAATCAGAATCATCCAGACATAACTAAAACAAAATAAATATTATATCCATATATCTATTTTCTAAAATTAACATAAAATTTTAGACCCATATTTAAAATAATATATATATTTCTAAAGAAAATCCAATTATCAAATTTTTATAATAAAAATCAATACAAACAATTTATTATAATATACTAATAACTTATACTCTTTTAAACAATTTTATATATAAAATATATACCAACAACTTTTATACTAAACTTATATAAACTAGTACATATATATTCCCAAACAGATAATAAAATTTACATATAGCAAACAGGCTAGACACAATGTAGATAAACTTATATTTTAAAATCCATAGTTACATATATATATATATATATAGTCTCCCCGGGTAAAACTTATATACTGGCACACAAGAACTACATATAGGCTATAACTGTAACTATATATAAAACATATACTTTATGCAAAATGCTGTAACCTATATATTACATTTAAATTAAAAATCAAAACATATACTTTCTCAATATTCGATTTATAACCTATATGACATAAAGTAAACTTTTTACCTTATCTTTGAAAAATACAAACAGACAATATAAAACCTGTATAATCATTTCAGGTTATATTTCATATCATAATTTCTTAAAATACATATCCATATCATATATATATATATATTATATTTTAGAAATCTAAAAGAAACCAAAAATAAACAGCCTACATACAATACCTTAAAAGCGTATATACTGACACTATATAAACACAACTGATACGACTTTTATATACAATAAACATACACATTTAGTAAAACTTACATACATAAATATAGGTTATATCCAAACCTGTCTAGCTTTGCATACACAACATTTCGCATATAAATTATATAAGCTTTCCTATATAACAGAAACTAAAACTTGTATACTTATATATATCAAATAGAACTTTATATACTACGTATAGCACTGTAAACTATATATATATATATATAACCCTATATCTTACAAAATACTATAACCAATATATATATATATATATATAGTACTGTAACTAAAATAATAATCTATATAACTACATAAAGTTACAACAGATAATAATATATAGGCTAAACATATATACGAACAGATTATAACAAACCTATACAACTTGCATAAATTTGTAAGTATACTAACAAAGCACACATATTAGAATTTATATATAAATATATATACCTACACAGATAAGAAGTGAAGGAGGCTCGGAAGAAGCAATAGAAGAACGACAAACTGGGCTCGGTCGGAGGTGTCGGAGAGGAAGAGGTGGATGCTGACACGTGGGAGGTTTGGGTTGCCCGGGCGTGTGATGCTGGTAGACTAGGCACAAGGCCAAGGGGAGGGGCGGAAGATAGGAGGGTGTGGCCGATGTGGATGCGTTGCGCGCAGGTTGAGGTGGTGCTAGGCAGTGTGGGTAGGTGGGTCCGTAACTGTGGTCGATGCTTGATGTGGAGGGATGGTTCAGTGTTTGGCCTGTGAATGGAAGGGAGGTGGGAGACGAGGCAGGGAGAGAGAGAGGAATGGGGAAGGAGGTGGGTTGCGTGAGAAATGAAAATGGAAAGAAATGAAAGAGAAGTGAAATAATATACGTGACCGCCGAACCCCTTGCTTCTATTCATATTTTTGATTTTTGGGTGTCAAAACTGAAGAATAGAAAAGGACACAAGTTATATCTGTGATTAGCACATCAAGCTGAACCGGATGGAGGACACAGAATTGCAAATGGACCCAATTTGGCGAATCGCCACACTTTGCATTCTGTTGATTCCGTCGCGCACCGGACTCCGAAATACTCCAATGATTATATCACGATGATCAACGCGATGAGACAGACAAGAGGAAATAGAAATATCAGTGTCAGGATCTTCTTATCAAAAGTCCATACAGACACTAATATACGTTGCTATCATGTACGGAAAAATCCAAACGGAGCTAGAAACGTCCGAATTTCACGAAACAGATTATGCAGTCTTATTCAAAGTGTTCTAAATAAATTTTCTCATGTTGACATATTTAGGTTTCGGAATACTTTTAAATTCAACTGTTATTAACTGATTTAAACTGAATTTCTAGCGACCGATAGAACATCTATATTATTCGACGAAAATTTGTCATTTGCTATGTCTAGATGGACGCATAGCAAATATCAAGTTTCCGTCGTAAAATTCTATTATTTGTTTTTAAATGGTAGATTTCAGTTTATTATATTCAAAAAAATTCATCTTTATTTAATTTCAAAATAAACTATATTTCAAATTAATAAAATTGGATATTCATTGGTCTATAATTTCTAGTTCCTTAATGAAAATGCTAATATGAACTAATACAGTATTTAATTCTCAATTTCTCAATTTCTGAATCATTTAACTAATTAAGCCTTATCAAATTAAAATTTGTATTTCTTTCCTTTTATGAAAATCCAATTATACTAAATTTTATTAACAAACTAATTTCGATAGGTTGATGTGTAAGATGAGCAAAAACAAAGACTAAAATTT
Organism: Allium fistulosum; assembly: GCA_030737815.1. NCBI lineage: Eukaryota > Viridiplantae > Streptophyta > Magnoliopsida > Asparagales > Amaryllidaceae > Allium > Allium fistulosum. The sequence continues at coordinate 94,964,290 of CM060906.1, read as the reverse complement.
AAATAAGTTTGAATACATAATTGTACATTTATGGTTTACAAATAGATTAGAAGTAAATTTACAATTAAACCCAATTCTAGTTAATTATAAATTTATTTCATGCTTTACACAATATCATATCTATCCAATTAAACTTTTATGAAACCATACGTTTGAAATCACATAAATAGTTGTCACTTTATTAAATCAAAATCAGATGTTATAATTCACAGCAAATTTTATTTAAGATCATAAATTTTTAATTTCTTACTGTATTAAATTCTAAAATTTGAATTTTCTTCTTTCTCGAAAAACACGGGTCGTTACACTCTCCCCCACTCAAAACTTTTCGTCCTCGAAAAGGAACGAAGACAGGAGAAAAAGGGTAAAGCAGAGTAGATAAGGCTGAGCAGATAAGGTAGATTAAAAAGAATAGTATTAGGCATGCATAATTAATTTAAAACCACAAAATTTCAATTTCAAATATTAATACAAAATTTCTTTGTTGAAAATACCTTTATAATAATATACTTTTATATCGAAACAAATTTTCCTTTTGAAAATACTTTTATAACTCGTTGTCTCAACAAGTTTATCCTCGTTCCTGCAGACTCTGGCCGTGCGTTGATCAGGCGCAAAACTAGAATTCTCCAAGTATTTAGTAGACTTGTTTCAACACCCAGTGAAAATACTAGAAAAACCTTCAAAACTGATATGGAAAGTACAATCCAAACAAATCAACCGAATCAAATCATGGATCGCAAATACACAATGGTTACGCCTGAATCCCCAAGAAACATCCGTACCCGTAGGCCGTCACGGCCCTACGAATTTCGCCATGATAACCAAAATCTGTAGACCGCGGATACACAATGGTTACGCCTGGATCCCCCAGGAAACATCCATACCCTTTAAGCAATCTCTGCCTTGCGGATTATGCTACTAACACGACCATAGATCGCAAATACACAATGGTTACGCCTGGATCCCCCAGGAAACATCCGTACCCGTAAGCCGTCACGGCTCTGCGAATTACGCTATGCAGTCGAGTTCGTAAGACCATGGGTAACGCCATGGAATTCGAAGGACACTCGAGTATCATATCCGGAAAACCTAAATCAGAGAGAATAATATCGATAGAATGAATCCTAAATGTGGCCACAAATAGGATATCAAGCAGAAGGCACTTTCCATATCTTTACTTCGAAAATATGTATCATATAGTACCTTTTCAAATCAATTTCAAATATCATACTTATATAAATTCCATTATATATAAGATTTCATTTTCAAATCGAATACTTTCCAAAATCAATAGTATATCAAATCACACTTATATAGACTTCGATTATATAAGATTTCGCTTTTCAAATTGAGTACCTTTCCAAATCAATAGTTTTCGAATCACTTCATACTTATACAAATCAATTTTATATAAGTTCGATAACTTCCAAACCAAGTATTTAGTAAAATAAGGTTCTCAATTTCAATTCGTTTCAATATCAGTTCAGTTTCAAAATCATATACGATTTCACCAAATTATTTCTTCCAAATTACATATCTTCAGTTTCAAAGTTTCTAAAATAATAGGTTTAGAAAATAATCCAAGTTTCCAAATCAACATAATTTAAGTCAAACAAATTCATCTCCAAAATCATCATATAAATAACGGGTTTTAAATCCCAATCTATTTTCGAAACAAATATTTTTATAAAATCAATTATACTCAAAATGATTACTAAGTTTATAACCATCCCTTTAAAACCTTTAAACTATTTATTTCTATTTGAAAGATCCAATTTACCCTTTTGAAAATTATTATTATTATTATTATATATATATAGATTTATAAAAGATGTTACTAAGTTAAAACATTTAAACTAAATTTTATTCAAAGCATTTTAAAACTAAATTTCCTATTAGTATAATTCAAAATAGTCTTATTCATTTACTTAACAAAACAGTTTCAAACTTATTAAATCATATTACTTCATGATTAAACATACAACTAAACTTATATACTTTATCAAATAATTTATACTTTTCGAAATTACTTAGCTTTGAAAATTAAACCTCGATTTGGAAGTGTTCGAACATTCAAAACAGTCGGAGAAATCAAACTTTCAATCCAAGAGTTGGAAATCGGCAACCAATCAGCAACCAATCAGTAAATCAATTTCAGTAGATAGGGTTATACCAAATCAAATCCGAAACTTGAGAACTGAACACCGGCTTACTTCAAATTATTTCAAATATATATACATATATCTTTCGAATATCAAATCATACTTCGGAATTTGAAACCAAAATTGGTTTCACAAAATCTATGCATAGCAAAGCTACTAAAGTGGCCTATCCCCCACTTTGAAACTCGAAAATCAATGTCGATGATGCATGCACTCATCACTGAAATTATTTTCCAGCGACATAAGTGAGTTCTGGACTTCTATTTTCTTGAAAACTTCTTCGAAATTTCCTTCGAAATAATTGGAACTCATTTGAAGTCATTTGAAACATTTCTTATTCGGAAAATACTTTCAAATCGTATTATTATATATTTTCAAAATCTTAAACCAATTTCAAAATACCGGAGTTCAATTTCTCAAATTTCAAATTTAAAACCCTTCAGTTATAAATCATTTTTATATAAATAAATTTCTTATATAATTTTCAAAATTTCAAATCCTTTCGAAACTTCAAATTCTCATTTTTAAAAGGTATATAATCCTTATCGAAAACATTTTCACTTTTATATATAGAATATGATCATACTTATCAAAATAATGATTTCGATATATAAACAATTTCTAAAATACAAACAAGCCCGATTTTTCAAGGGATGATTCCATGATGGATTTCAAAACAAAGATAGAGATTCAAATTAGAGAAACTCTAATCAAATAGACTTCTGATTCGAAGATAGGCTCATCCGAAGATGAGGTAATTAAATTACAAAATAGAAGATGGATTTACCTATATAAATCGCGGGCGACCTTAACCGAGTCAACCGTGACTTCAGGAATATGATCGATGCAGAATTCTAAGGAAAATCGACATTCGATCGCCAGAGATAGAATTCGGCATAGCAAAAGTTAGTTGCATCTAAACCGAGGGTATAGAAATCTCCGGTGAATCAATGCCAATTGTAAAGGAGTTTCACCCTTTACAAATAATTTAAAGATTAGCGGGATCATTCGAAGTGGAGTTATGGGATGCTCCAGAATCAAAAGAATACAAATAGGGAGAGACAAGAATGGATTTCAAAACAAGTGGGAGCGTTCCAAAATTTAAAGGAAACCGAATCAAAGAGGAAGAGGTTCGAGCACGAATGAAAGTAATTCTGTAATTAAATCTACTACATATGCTAAGTTTGCCTAAAACCAGAGCTCTGATACCAACGGTAACATCTCAATATTTTCAACCGTTCGCATCCGCACATGTCGAACTTGAATTGCTCAAAATATTAGATTGTTAATTTAAATTTGGCAAAACTCAGCATATACAGTAAATAAATCAATCACAGAATCACAAACACAGAGTAATATAATAATGCAGTGGAATAGATAAATAGTAGTTCATTGAGCTACTATGTAAACAACAGAGTTTGAAAATAAAATACACAGAATATCTCAAATACAGCGATGACATCTCTGAACAAATCAACTGGAAAAGCTGAAAGCTGAATCGATAGTTGGATCTCCAAGCGAAGCTCCAAACTTCAAAAGTGAGTCTCAAATGTTGTATCACTCAGTCTGACCCTAGCGTAAAGAAAAATACAAACACTCGAGTCAGGATTAACATTCTCATATCAATAAATCCAACTCAAGTGAAATATTAACTGAAATACAAGTAACTCAGAGGATGTTTGGGATACCCATCCTCTAAGGATCCATGGAACTATCTAATATGTAGAATTATACGCTATTAACAACCAAACATCACTATAACATCGTGGTCATTTCAAAATAATTTATATTTCAAACCAAAATATCATTTCCATTTCAAATATATATATATATTTCCAAATTATGGCACTTTCAAAACTTAAATTGATAATTTCATATATACCTTATTTTAACTTCATTATTATTTAGTTTTGAAATATCCACTTAGTAAATCCATTATCATTTATATAACCTTAAATTACTTTAAACTAAATATTTCCTTCGATTTAGTTAAAACTTGAAATATCCATTTAATCACTTTGAATCAAAAATCAAGTTATAACATCATATCTTAAAACCGTCAAATTCAATAAGTTTCAAATCGATTTAACTAAATAAAAATTGTTAATTAAATACAATTTCGAATAAATTCCAATTTATCTTTCCAACCTTAACTTATAGAATCATTATAAAATCTATTTTTAAATTAAATTTTAAATAAATACTTAAACATATTGTAATTTACTTAAATCAAACTGTACTAAATTTAAAGCTTATTATTCAATCTATTTTATATTAAAACATATTCATATACATGATATTTTCAAATTTAAATAAACCATATTATATTTTCTTTCAAACCATAGAAATCAATTTTAAAATATTTATATATAGACCAACGGTGTTTGTATATAGTTTTTTATCCTATGGTCAAGTGATACTGATATTTGTCATTTCAATTTGCAATTTAAATATATATGGGTATATATCCTTTCAACCCGCAATCCCAAATTCAATTCAATGAAAATCGCTTGGGTTTATCATTTCAACCCATAACGATTTTCTCCTATTCTACAAAATCGTTCAAGTATGTATCATTTCAACCCATAGTGAATTCTATACTAATAGGGAACTTACAGAGTGATAACAGATATAAACAATAATATAACAGGCATATCAAATAAATGTAAATAACAGGTAATGGAGTCAAATGTCATAGGTGAATAGATATAGATAACAACATATATATAGCAATGAAAATAACTAACAATAGTAATATTTCAATTGTCGTTTCAACTGAAATCAAATTTAATAAATATAAGAACGTTAATCGTGAGTGATTGCTCACCTTTCGAGGCTAGAGATATTTGACGATGAAATGAATTACGAATCCAGGCACGAAATCAACTAGGCAAGATTTGAACTCGAATCGACAAACGAAACTGATAAATAGGAATTGATGGAAATGAATCAGAATCATCCACATATAATAAAACAAAATAAATATTATATCCATATATCTATTTTCTAAAATTAACATAAAATTTAGACCCATATTTAAAATAATATATATTTCTAAAGAAAATCCAATTATCAAATTTTTATTATAAAAATCAATACAAACAATTTATTATAATATACTAATAACTTATACTCTTTTAAACAATTTTATATATAAAATATATACCAACAACATTTATACTAAACTTATATAAACTAGTACATATATATTCCCAAACGGATAATAAAATTTACCTATAGTAAACAGGTTAGACACAACGTAGATAAACTTATATTTTAAAATCCATAGTTATATATATATATATATATATATATATATATAATCTCCCTAGTAAAACTTATATACTGGCACACAAGAACTACATATAGGCTATAACTGTAACTATATATATAAAACATATACTTTATGCAAAATGATGTAACCTATATATTACATTTAAATTAAAAATCAAAACATATACTTTCTCAATATTCGATTTATAACCTATATGACATAAAGTAAACTTTTTATCTTATCTTTGAAAAATTCAAACAGACAACATAAAACCTGTATAATCATTTTAGGTTATATTTCATATCATAATTTCTTAAAATACATATCCATATCATCATATATATATATATATATATATTATTTTAGAAATCTAAAAGAAATAAAAAATAAACAGCCTACATACAATACCTCAAAAGCGTATATGCTGACACTATCTAAACACAATTGATACGACTTTTATATACAATAAACATACACATTTAGTAAAACTTACATACATAAATATAGGTTATATCCAAACCTGTCTAGCTTTGCATATACTACATTTCACATACAAATTATATATAGCTTTCCTATATAACAGAAACTAAAACTTGTATACTTATATATATCAAATAGAACTTTATATACTACGTATAGCACTGTAAACTATATATATATATAACCCTGTATCTTACAAAATACTATAACCAATATATATAGTATTGTAACTAAAATAATAATCTATATAACTACATAAAGTTACAACAGATAATAATATATAGGCTAAACATATATACGAACAGATTATAACTAACCTATACAACTTGCATAAATTTGTAAGTATACTAACAAAGCACACATATTAGAATATATATATACATATATATATATATATACCTACACAGATAAGAAGTGAAGGAGGCTCGGAAGAAGCAATAGAAGAACGACGAACTGGGCTCGGTCGGAGGTGTCGGAGAGGAAGAGGTGGAGGCTGACACGTGGACGGTTTGGGTTGCCCGCACATGTGATGCTGGTAGACTAGACGCAAGGCCAAGGAGAGGGGCAGAAGATAGGAGGGTGTAGCCGATGTGGATGCGTTGCACGCAGGTTGAGGTGGCGCTAGGCGGTGTGGGTAGGTGGGTCTGGAACTGTGGTCGATGCTTGATGTGGAGGGATGGTTCAGTGTTTGGCTGGTGAATGGAAGGGAGGTGGGAGACGAGGCAGGGGGGAGAGAGAGAGGAATGGGGAAGGAGTTGGGTTGCGTGAGAAATGAAAACGAAAAGAGATGAAAGAGAAGTGAAATAATATACGTGACCGCCGAACCCCTTGGGCCTATTCTTATTTTTGACTTTTGGGTGTCAAAATTGAAGAATAGAAAATGACACAAGTTATATCTGTGATTAACACAGCAAGCTGAACCAGATGGAGGACACAAAATTGCAAATGGACCCAATTTGGCGAATCGTCACACTTTGCATTCTGTTGATTCCGTCACGCACCGGACTCCGAAATACTCCAATGAATATAGCACGGTGATCAGCGCGATGAGACGGACAAGAGGAAACAGAAATATCAGTGTCAGGATCTTCCTATCAAAAGTCCATATGGACATTGATATACGTTGCTATCCCATACGGAAAAATCCAAACGGAGCTAGAAACGTCCGAATTTCGCGAAACGGATTACGCAGTCTTATTCAGAGTGTTTTAAATAAATTTTATCAGGTTGACATATTTAGGTTTCGGAACACTTTTAAATTCAACCGTTATTAACTGATTTAAACCGAATTTCTAGCGACCGATAGAACATCTATATTATTCGACGAAAATTTGCCATTTGCTATGTCTAGATGGACACATAGCAAATATCAAGTTTCCGTCGTAAAATTCTATTGTTTATTTTTAAATGGTAGATTTCAGTTTATTATATTCAAAAAAATTCATCTTTATTTAATTTCAAATTAATAAAGTTGGATATTCATTGGTCTATAATTACTAGTTCCTTAATGAAAATGCTAATATGAACTAATACAGTATTAAATTATCAATTTCTCAATTTCTGAATCATTTAACTAATTAAGCCTTATTAAATTATAATTTGTATTTCTTTCCTTTTATGAAAATCCAATTATACTAAATTTTATTAACAAATTAATTTCGATAGGTTGATATGTAAGATGAGCAAAAACAAAGACTAAAATTTAAATAAGTTTGAATACATAATTGCACATTTATGGTTTACAAATAGATTAGAAGTAAATTTACAATTAAACCCAATTCCAGTTAATCATAAATTTATTTCATGCTTTACACAATATCAAATCTATCCAATTAAACTTTTATTAAACCATACATTTGAAATCACATAAATAGTTGTCACTTTATTAAATCAAAATCAGATGTTATAATTCACAGCAAATTTTATTTAAGATCATAAATTTTTAATTTCTTACTGTATTAAATTTTAAATTTTGAATTTTCTTCTTTCTCGAAAAACACGGGTCGTTATAACATCTTTCTACCGCTCACCCAAATCATAGAAAAACCAGATCGCTGGTAGCACCTTGAATTCGACATCGACATCGCAAGCCGATTTTTTATCGATGTAGCACAACTAACCACTTAACACCTTCATGTTAAGACCTAATTTGTTGCTTTTTGTGGTAGGGTATGCCATAAACAGCTTGTTTGTGTCAAATGACCCTCCTACCAAAGCCCTGTTAGATCTAATCGCTTACCTGGTTCTTCATTGAATCGGATGCCAAGATCTGCAAAGCAATTTCAGTTAGACTTACATTAAATTTCTTGAGCTGCAATCCTTAATTTGCTCGGGCTTAGCTCCTCCATCAGCACATCATTTCCATGAGAAAATGGAAGCTATGCTAACAACATTTAATGTCTTTGCCTCCTCCGCCACTCAGCTCAAGCCAAATCTATCGGCCAGAGCTTTTCAATGTGGAGAGTAGGAAGCCAAGCCGAGTTTTAAGGTTCAATCATGTACTGAATCCATGCCCCTATGTTATCTAGACGCGATGAGCTTAGATCCAGATGTATAGGCTTGTCAGGTGGAAGCGGGTTATATAAGAGACATTGCTTCTTTGGTTTCATGCATATTACTCGTAAATCTATTGGTATAAATGGTGATATGATGGTGTCGGCTTGCAAGCATTTATTCAAATTTTATATTGAAAATTATGTTGTAATTTGAATTAGTATAGTGAGAGCTTAAATTTGTACTATTCGAATTTGTAATAAAATATTAGTTTGAATAAAATATTTGTTTAAATATGAATTCCGAGTTATTTATTTTATTCAACAAATATTTATTTAATTATGAGGAAAAATAAAATAGTACAATAACAAATAATTTAAACGAATATATATATATATGTTTATTATCATCAGACAAAAATCATACACTAGTATATTCTACATCTTTCCATTGCAATTACTAAAAAATATGAAGATTCAAATCAAACAAGGAAAGAAATTTTTTCCAATAATGATTAGGAGGGTGCGGCCCCCCTAGAAGTATGCCTCTAGTAATACACTTTTGAGAAGGTAATATACTCGGTGACCGCCTTGGGAAAGTACCAGCAGGACCCCGCCAAACCTTTCCGAGTATTCGAATATTTCACATCTTAATGTGCAACCGAATCCAATCTAGATGAATTGTGAAATACCATTTTAATAGGAGCAACCCCAAATAGTTGGATGCACATAAGCTCTTTGGATTTAGTTATTTCACACAAATGATATCAAAGCTCAAAAGAGCAACATATCGGCTTAGAGTGACGAAAAATAAAGAAGTTGAAGTAATCAATAGTTGGAAAACAAACTATCAAGGATATAAAACAATCATATATGGAATTAAGTCTTGTATACCCATCACCACTCGTTGGACTCAAACTTGTACTATACTTGGGTTAACAATAATGTCAGACAAGTCAAGGTAGTGTTACCTCAAAGTTATGTCTCACGACCCTTCTTAACTTTCGAAATAGTGACAAGTCTACGTCTTCGACGTTTTGTGTTAAACATACAAATAAATCATTTCCATATAAGTGATATCTCTTTACGGAAATTAATCCATTTCCATAAAAGAATCAAAAATTTTCTTTTGAAAAACAGAATTCTTGCTTGGCTTCACATGACAAGTATTAGCTTTAAAACACTTTGTTAAAAGAGTTTACTAACTTTTGAAACATCGGTATAAAAAAGATTTAATAACTTAAACACATCCTTGTTATATTGATTAATTAACTTTAATAGTTCATTAATTCAGTTGATGAGTTTACTTCAATAGCCTTTAATCCAAAGAAGTTAATCACTTTTAAACACCACTAAATTAATTACAATTAATTAAATTAAATAAATAAATAATTTATTATCATTAATTAAAATGAATAACAAAGTCAAAACATCCTTGTTACTTTGCTAAATTCACTTTGGAACTTCATTAATTAAGTTGATAAATTAACTTCACATGCCTTTAATTGAGAAGGGTAAATCACCTTTAAACATCATTAATTCAATTAATTAGTAATATTTAAATATAATTAATTAAATTAATTAATAATTAATTAAATTAATTAATAATTAATTAAATTAATTAATAATTAATTAAATTAATTAATAATTAATTAAATTAATTAATAATTAATTAAATTAATTAATAATTAATTAAATTAATTATTAATTAATTAAATATCATTATTTGAAATGATTAACAACTTTAAAACATCATTAAAGAAAAGGTTACTTAAAAGTAAAACAAATAGATTTACTTTAAAAATCATTAATTAAAAAGATTAATTAATTTAAAAACATCATTAGAAAATTGATTAATTATTTAATCCATCACTATTGAATGATTGATTATCTATCCTTAAACATCATTAAATAAATTGATTAATTAATTAAACCATCCTTAACCAAGTAATTAGTTTAATTTAAAACACGTCATTGATAAGTTAATTAGTTAACCTTAATCCTTATTAATTAAAGAATTAAATTAAATAATAATTATTAAAATGGTTAATTACTTTTTAAAACATCGTTAATCAAAATCTTGCTTAACTTGTAAAACCACTTCAAGCACGAAGATGAAACCAAACGGTTTGGATAAAAAGTGATTTTCCGAAAGTGTAGACATAACGACTATCGCTATATGGGTAGTTCGGAAAACAAGTTTACGGTGCTATCATTCAACCAAACATTGCATAGCAAGGGTATGAACATATATACATGGTAATTAGTTATGATATCACATGTAGAGAGCATTTACTAACACTAAAATTCACTTTAACATTCACTTTTTCATAAAGCTTACTACTTGTTTACTAACTTTCCAAAATGATAACTTTTAGCAGCATGAACCAAAACAACAACCAATACATCACCAAACACATACAACAAGCATTCATAAGTCAATAATATAAGCATTAAAATAGTTTAAAAACTTCGGTTGTAAAGGTGGAGTTTTATTCACCAAAATGTTACCAAATCAAGTCGAATCACTACAACTGCTGGCACTAACTTCAAAAACACCTGAATCATAGTGTCTTGGACCCTTAATGGGCTATTTGGGCTTGGCCTAGTGGGCTATAGGGCACGGTCATGGTCCAAAATGAGGGGTACAGGCCTTGTTTTGGATGTAAGGGGATGTGGAATGGTTTAACTTGGTTTTAGGAGTATAGAAACTAGTTTTAAGGTGGATGGACTAACCTTTTGACTTGAGAACTTTCCTAAGAAGCCATTGATGATGATAAGAAGCTAGGGAATGGAGATGAAGAAATAGAAATGTAAAGTGAAAAATGAGTGGAGGCGGAAATATTTATAGGAAAATGAGAAGGGTATTATTAGTAAAATGACTTAAGGAATAAAATATATTAAACTTATCATGTCATAAAGTACTACATTCCCTCCCATACCCTAGTACACGTCCTCTCCCCCCCAAACCCTTCATGCCTTAACTCATGCAAATGCATTCATATGTGTGCACTTGAAGTATGATGAGAGTTTATTTTATATATTTTATTATTTCTTTTTCTTTTTCATTTAGACATAATGTGTCACATCATGTTTATATTTAAGATAAGCATGGTTTATTACTATTAATACCTTTATTAACTTACCATATGACATGTATATGTGTGTGCATGTTGATACAAATGTGCATGACATTTCCAACGACTTTCCGATACCGAAAAGTTGAAATTTCGAAGAAAAAAATTTGGTCACATTTTCTATTTTTATTTGAACTAATTATTTTGGTAAACATATTTTGAAAATGATTTCAACATCATAATTATTATTTAAAAGGTGTTTATTTGGTTATTAAAATATATTATTTAAATATTTAAAAATGATTTAAATATTCAAATACAAAGTAATTACAGGTCGTTACAAATGAGATGCATGACTTACATAAGTGGGCAACGAATAATTGCTTGTTTAGTTGAAAAATTAACCACCGCGCAAGTAGGTGGCTTATTCACTTCTACATGGCTGGTTCGAAGTGATTTTATCGTTGGTTGAGTGAATAGAAGACTGTTTTTTATAACGGCAAAGAATCGGCCATTATAATAGAATAATGGCAAAGACTTTGCCAAAAACTTCGCCGTTATAATATTACAACGGCGAAGTAGGCGAATACTTCGCCATTATATTCTAATGTTTAAAAAAGAAAAAGAGGTCCATGGCTAGTTCTGCATTTACATGAATGTGTAACATGTTTGCTCAGTCCGAAAGTAAAAAGAGAGAATGCAAATGAACAGGTTGGTTGATGGTAATGGTCTAATGAATCATTTTTTAATGGGAAATATGCTTTTGTACTGAACTTTTGTACTTGGGGTAAACCTTATTAATATGTCCTATGGTTTAGACTTTCTGCTTATGTTTGTCCTTTAAAAACAACAAGTTTTGGCAACATCAGCAAAAACATTAGAATCTTCATTTCATTAAATCATGGTCCATCACGACACTGCATAATAAATAAGAATATAAGGTACAAATTGGCAGAATGTGGAGCTTGATTTTTACACTAAATACAACAGCCTTGAGAATTTGTAGTCTCCCAACTTTGAACTGATTCTTTTTCATATGCTCCTTCCTAAATCAAAATTACCGCCGCCTGTAAAAAATAAGAAAAAAATTGTAAAAATAACCATCGTTCAACAATTAATTGATTGATTTAGCATTCAAGCAAATAGTTTAGTTCCATTTATTTGTCTCAAAGTTTTTTCATTCATCGGTAATGAAATATAGCTTCATTAGTTGTTTAATAATCTGTGTTGTAACAACTGTAAATTGTTCTTCTGAAATTGAATATGAAAAAATACAGTAGCTGTTATGGTCCTTTGGTTTCTTCATGGATCTGGTTAACATGGATTGGGTTTCTGGAAGTTTAGTGGTGGGTTAAAGGTGTAGGAAGGTTTATGACGGGATTTCAGAGTGTGGTTCAGGAAATAATAGGAGGAGTGATATGTAGAAAGAAAGGTAGCAGCAGTTAGAAGGGCTAAAGGAAAGATTTCAGGCAGATAAGAGGAGAAGGATGCAAGAAGTAGCAGCAGATTTGCAAGAATTAAGAAAGAAAATTTTATTAACTCATAGTCACAGACTCAATAATTTTACAAGTTGATCCTTCTGCCTATTTATAGAGGTTATTAGGCATCTAATACAACGATTACATCATGGATGTATGCAGCAGATTTCGAATTTAAAGCCCAACAACTCAGATTAATCTTACTCCTTATGGTCATGTGCACATGTGCACAGCCTGTGCACATGTACACATGTGCACAGCCTGTGCACGTGCACAACCACTCTAGCTATCTTTGGTGCTAGTGACTGGTGCAGAAGTAATCATATCACCTAGCTCATCAGATTTGTGTTTATAGTTGGCCACCTCTCGTCCTTGATCATCGGCGGTGGTTGCAGAAGCCACGAGTATCAAGGTGTTTGTATTTTTGCCTGTATCTATTTGAAGCTACTAGGTGGTGGATGAATTGTCTTTTTATCTTCTCTCTTCTCCAACCTGTTCGACTTTATCTCCCGAGCCCTAACAGTAGAATCAATGTAAACAAAATCACACACAGATACATTTTTCATAGAAATTCAAAATAATACAACATATAAACCGTTTCGTTACTCATCATGTTTTCATATGATATAAATCATTATACACGCTTCATATGATTGGTTTATTCTTTCTAACTTTTTTTTACACAAAATAGAACTATATTGCCTAGTTGGTACTAAATATATGAATTAAACTATCATTGAATTTCCCCATTTTAACCTACAGATTTTTATACTGAAGACATAAGTATTATAATATCCCTATTAGTTCAATAGAATGATATCCAAACAATAGGCCATTATACAAAATTAGCAAATTAACCTGAAAGTCGGGCATTGCAACCTAGACCTGTCAAAATATGACTCAACCCATTAACTCTACTTATAATAGGTTGAGTCAACCCATTTATGAATTTTATTAAAGGTGTTATGGGTTGGGTTGACCCATCTTTAAAAAGGTTATAAATGGGCAACTCATTTACCCATTTATCAAAAATTAAAAATTAAAAAATATAAATTTTGAAAATAAGAATTTTGAACACACATTGTAGTTCTCCATGAGGACTGACGTTTATACTTTGAAAATAACAGACTACCGCATCCTCATACTAAACTCCTCCTAGTGCAGAAGCCGCTATTTTTTTTGTTCAAACTGCAATACCTTCTTCATACTAATTCAGAATCAGGCGAGACTTCCACCGATGAACTTCCACCTAGATTACGGACAATATGGAACACTCAGATACTTCATCTTGTAAACGCACACAGTAGTTCTCCATGGGGACTGACAGTTGTACTTAAAAAATAATAGACTACCACATCCTAATATTTGAACTCCGCCTACTGCAGAAGCTGCTATTTTTTTTCCAAACTGCAATACCTTCTTCATACTAACTCGAAATTAGGCGAGACTTCGATCGATTAACTCCATCTAAATTACGAAAAATATGGAACATTTGAATACTTCATATTTTTAACACACATTGTAGTTCTCCATAGGGACTGGCAATTATACTTAGAAAATAATAGGCTACCACATCTCCATATTTGAACTCCGCCTAGTGCAAAAGCCGCTATTTTTTTGTTCAGACTGCAATAATTTCTTCATACTAACTCGTAATCAGGCGAGACTTCGACCGATGAACTCCCATCTAAATTACGGACAGTATGGAACACTCGGATACTTCATTATGTAAATACACACTATAGTTCTTCAAGGGGGCTGATAGTTGTACTTAGAAAATAGAATGCTACTACATCCCCATATATGAACTCCCCTAGTGCAGAAGTCACATTTGTTTTGTTCAGACTGCAATAACTTCTTCATATTAACTCGGAAACAGACGAGACTTCGATCGATTAACTCCCACCTAAATTACAGACAGTATGTAACACTCAGATACTTCATCTAGTGAACGCACACTGTAGTTCTCTAAGGGGACTGACAGTTGTACTTAGAAAATAACAGGCTACCACATCCTCATATTTGGACTCCGCCGAGTACAGAAGCCACTATTTTTTTATTCAGACTACAATAACTTCTTCGTCTAACTCGAAATCAAGCGAGACTTCGACCGATTAACTCCCGCCTGAATTGCGGACAGTATGTAACACTCGGATACTTCATCTTGTGAACGCACACTGTAATTCTCTAAGGGGACTGATAGTTGTGCTTAGAAAATAACAGGCTACCACATCCTCATCTTTGAACTCCGCCTAATGCAGAAGCCATTATTTTTTTGTTCAGACTGCAATAACTTCTTTGCTCTAACTTGGAATCAAGCAAGACTTCGGTCGATTAACTCCCACCTAAACCACAGACCGTATGGAACACTTGGATACTTCATCATGTGAACGCACACTATAGTTCTCCAAGGGGACTGACAGCTGTACTTAGAAAATAGCAAGCTACTACATCCCCATATTTGAATTCCATCTAATGCAGAAGCCACTATTTTTTGTTCATACTGCAATAACTTCTTCATAATAACTCGAAATTAGGCGAGACTTCGATCGATTAACTCATATCTCAGTTACGGACAATATGAAATATTCGAATACTTCATCTTGTGAATACATGCTATAGTTCTCCTAGGGGACTGACAGTTGTACTTAAAAAATAAAATACAGGGAGTCAAAAGTTGATTGGGTCATTTGAAAAACATTGTCACATTCTAATTCAGTTATAATTCTCCGATACCTCCTGCAAGCTCCAGTAAATGTAATGAATGTACTTCCAGTATCCAAATTTCATCGTCTTAGCCTACATTCTGGATGGTTGTTTTAAGCATCATTGACGATGATCCAAAAATCTTCATCGACCTCCTCTTCCATGTGTCTTGTATCGGCCTGAATATAAGCTGTGATCAACACCAAATAATCATGGGGAGTCCATGTCTGATTTGCCATTCGCAATCTTATGAATCTCTCATTTCAATACTTAGTGTACAAATAGTAATCATAGGGATACTAGAAACCAATCAATGGTCTCTACAAACGGATACTGTAGCCACTACTATCATGTCAATTCCAATAGTGTAGCTACACTGTAGCCATTATGGCCTCTGCAATCATACACTATAGCAGTTAGTTACTGTCATGCCATTTCCACTGTAGCCATATACACTTTATAACTTGTACACTTTATAGCCTATACATTGTAGCCATATATACTCATATTACTGTCATGTCATTATGGCCTCTGCAAACATATACTTTATTACATGTACACTTTATAGCCTGTATTCTACACTTTATAGCATGTACACTTTATAACTTGTACACTATATACTTTATAGCTTGTACACTTGCATTATAGCCTGTACACTTGCATTATAGTATGTACACTTTACACTTTATTTTTTATCTCGTAGCATGTGCGCTTGCATTATAGCATATTATTTTTTGTCCTGTAGCAAGTACACTTGCATTATAGCATGTAATTTGTAGTTTCATAGCATGTGCACTTGCATAATGAACTAACATAATTTTTTGTCTTGTAGCATATACACTTGCATTATAGCCTATAATTTGTTATTTTGTAGCATGTGCACTTGCATTATTTCCCAACTCTTTATATGCTGTCATATATGCCTTCCTATAGCTATATATATGTGCATTCTGATCAAGTCCAACACACCATTGCAGAAAATTAAAACAAACTAATAACTCAAATTACATACTACTCGACAACCATGGATCCTAACATATACCACCAGTACTACCAAGACATGAACCAAAGCTACGACAATGAACAAGAAATCGATGATGAGATGGCAGAGTTTCAAAATCAACAAGTAGCAGTCGGATATTCTTACTTTTTTGGTGAAGAATTTACGAGCAACCGTCGTGGTAGCATACTTGGACGGATTGACCGACGATATAAGAGGGGCTATAAGGATGGACATGAAATGCTGATGAGGGACTACTTCATTGACAATCCAACCTAAGATATAAATTTGTTCCGCCATCAATTTCGGATGAGCCCAAATGTTTTCTCTAAAATTTATCTTGAACTTCATGAAAACAACTCATATTTCACTTATAGGCTAAATGGAGCACTAGAACCTGGACATTCTCCCCACATCAAAATCTCGGCTGCTTTACATATGTTAAGCTACAGAACAGCTGGTGATCATATGGATGAATATTTTAGAATCGCATCATCAACATCAATAGAGTGCATGAAGGAATTCTGTAAAAATGTGATTGAACAGTTCGGCGAGGAATACTTACGAACACCGGGACCAAATGATGTAAGCAGGATGCTAGCCAGAGGAGAAGCTAGAGGTTTTCCAGGTATGCTTGGAAGTTTGTATTGCATGCATTGGGCATGGAAAAACTGTCCAATAGGTTGGAAAGAAATGTTCACAGGGAACAAAAAGGTGCCGATAATGATCCTTGAAGCAGTTGCAACCGATGATTTATGGGTTTAGCATGCTTTCTTTGGAGTACTAGATTCGTTAAACGATATAAATGTTTTAAAATAGTCATACCTATTCTCTGAACTGTCTAACCCGGAATTTCAACGGATGTTACATATAAAGTTGGTACGAGCATCAAACTGGTTATTACCCGGTCGATGGAATTTACCCAAAGTGGAGAACATTAATACAAGGATTTAGAGTACCAACAAACGACAAAGAGAGATATTTCACTGAAAAAGTGGCAAGCTGCAGAAAGGACATCAAACGTACGTTCGGTGTCTTGCAAGCAAGGTTTCAGATTTTACGAAATCCTGCTCGATTTCATGACGCAAAAGTTCTATCTGAAACTATGTATGCTTGTATAATAATTCATAATATGATTGTAGAGTCCGAAAGAGGTAGGTATAGAAATCAAAAGACTAATTACCCGGACATGTTTAAGGGTTCTAACAAAAGACCCGATAGAAACATAAACTCAATGGAGGAATATGTTGTCATGGTACAACATATTGAAGATCAAGCTGCACACTTCCAATTACGTGACCAGTTGGTGGACCATTTGTGGGCACACAAAGGAAGGAATAGTAGGTATCCTTAGGCATGGATTATAGCAGTTGTTTCTGCAATATTGCTAGTTTATTTTGTGTTTGCTAGTTTGTTTAATGTATTATGTTGATGAGGTTTTATGTTTGCTAGTTTGTTTACTGTATTATGTTTTAATATTTGTATGTTGGCCATTATGTACTATTATTATGGAACTTGTTTAATAAAATGATGTCTGACCTTAATTCAAAATACATAATGGTACAATAAAATTATATCAAGCACATAAACAGTATACACATAAGCCAAACGATATTTAGAGACACTACAGTGATTCAACACAAGTATACATCAATCATTATAATGCAATCGCACATCTAAAACTCATCCCTATACGAGCCGCTTCCGCTTCTGCTTCCACTGCCTCTAACTTTCTTATACGTTTCTAACTACTCGGTTACTAGTTCTTGCTATAAAGGAGAAAGCTTGCTGAAATCACAAGTCATCGGTTTGATATAATTCTTCTCTTGCATCAAAGCTTTCTTCTCCATATGGGCTCGTCTCCTGAACTCTCGATCATCCATGATAGCCTTCTGAAACTCAGCTTCGTTGTGGGTTCATTGAGTTGAAAAGTTAGCCATGTGCTCTCTTATTTCTCTAGCAGAAGTCTCTAAAGTTCCTACAAATCTAGAGAATTCCACACTGCGCTGCTCTAACTGAATTGACTTGTTTCTACCAAGAAGTCATCTGGCACTGCATCCATATAGTGGAGATATTTCCTGCAAACTTGGATCGCTTTCTAGACTTGAATCAGAGTATATCATTCTTCTGGCTTTGTTTTGTTGCTCGAACATGAAGTTGTTTGGATTCTTCCATTTCGGTAAACTAGACAGAAGCTCAAAGCACTCTTGAAATTTGAATGGTTGTCCGTACTGTAGCTGATAGGCCTTACACGATTCTTCAATCTATAAAACAAATCCAAAAATGTATGGATATATGAAACTAGTCAAACACATTACAGTATCAAAGAAATTTAAAGCAATATTGTACTTACAATTTCATAAGGAGCGGCATGCTTTGCTTCCTATTCTGCAATTTGGTAAGTATTGCCAAATAATTTTGGCATGCGGCATTCATAACCCGATACCCTCCTCTTAGCGATCCCCAGGTTCTCTTCATCGGTTTCAAGGTGTTCTAAAACTCCGCAACTCTTTCCAAAAATTTCCGACCTTTCATATTATTGCTAGAAATATTATCTTGCGAAATGCATGTCCATTATTTAGCAAGTGAAACATACATCTCAGAAGCAAACTTAACTTGCTTTTTTCTTTCGTCAGCTGCCGTTCCTTCCTCTTCGACTTTTTCCTCCTCGATGTCTTCTATGCCTGCTTCTGTCTCCATTGCAAGTGAATTTCTACGTCGTCTGTCGAAAATGTCACTTAAGAATTTCCACTTATTCTTCTCCTTGTTATATTCCGGGCTTGGCGGCGCAGGAAACTCTACAGCTGCTTCTTCATTGCATTTTTTGGTATTTATTGCATCTGCCTCTTAGTTTTAATCTTCCTCCTCCTCCTCCTCCTTTTCCGAACTATCAACAGTTTCTTCGTTAGCAGGAGCATTTCTTACATACAAAAATTTCCTTCATAGATTCTGCATTGCTTCATGGTTACGAATCTCTGACTGTTGCACATTAAGATGATGATTTTGTATTTGATCGTTCTGCATCATCAAAGACATGTATGATGAATGATCGTCGTATGTGCCTTAATGGAGGACATTGTTGGTAATATTGTTGCAGAGCAGTATAATGTATGGGAGGAAAGTTAGGAGGAGCGAGCAGTTGGTAAGGCTGGCTATAGGAAAAGTTTGAATACGGCGAATATCCGTACTCATGTGATGGACAAAGTGTTTGTTGTTGGTATGGTGGGCGTTGGTTGGAAAACCCGATGGAATGTAGATTGGACGTGGGTTTCTTTCTAATAACTTTTTTGTCGAAACGTTTGGATGAAGAAGACATTTTCAGAAGTAAATGATGAGGTTGTGTGGGAGGAGGAGAAGGTGGAGTGGAGGAAGATATAGGAGGAAACTTGAATGTTGGGATGTAGCCGCAACGGCTTTGTTTTTATAATGACAAAACCTTTGTCATTATAAACTTATAACGGCAAAGGCTTTACCGTTATAAAAACCAACCCCTGTTCAGTGAACCAACCGGGAGAACAACTCCAACTAGCTACGAACTAGCCACGACGAAGTGAACAAGCCACACCTGGTTGCTGTGTGGCTTGTTTAGCAACTGAACAAGCCATTGTTGGTTGTGCCCTTAGTTGCAATAAAGTTCAGTGAATTAGTTGTTGTTGAAATATAAAATTCAGCTGTAACATAATTTTTTAAGAAAAAAATAATTGTTTTCAACTTTAATTTAAAATTGTAAGGAAAAATAATATAAGAAGGACAAGGGAAATTATCATATGATACAAACATCTAAGAGCATTTATCATTTTACGTAAAAAGATAAAAACATTAATCATTGTATAAAAATAAAAGTATTAGCAATTTTAATACAAATTTATTATCGGAGCTACATTTTTGACATGTTTTCATGCTTCCTGAGAACTATATCTATTGTGAATTTTTTGAACAAAAAACTAAATATACTTATTTTTAAGCCAAAAAGCAACACATCTTATTGAGAAAAATATAAAAAATCCATATTTATGTCAAAAATGTTCCTCTTTTGTTTTCCAAAAAAAAAAAACAAACAGAGAGAGAAACAATTTCATATGATTTGCTTAAAGAAAATTTTGTTTAATATGTTTGTTTTTTAAGAAAAAGTTGTAAGCTTAGCTATTGGTAAAAAGATAGGAACTTTTATCCTTTTTACATAAAAGAAAAATTCATTTAGTTAGTGTTTAATTTGGCTTTTGTAATATAGATCATATAGTTAGAGTTATGTTATAATTACATTGATTTTAGGGTTGACAACTAGAATTGAGAACCACAAAATCGAACCGAATTGATTTGAGAAGATCCGAACTTGAACCTAACCCGATGTGTCTCGGGTCGATTCTGGGTTATGATATATACAATAAAGACCCGATCAAACTCGATCCGCACCGACCCGATCTGAAAGAACCGTCAAAAAAACGTTAAAAATATACATTTTTAGTGTTATTACTCAACCATACCCGAACCGACCTAATCCGACCCGAAACCAAACTCGGATTAGGTCGGATCTAGGTTTTTGAAATGTATAATTTAGACCCGACAAAACCTGATCCGTCTAGAACAGAGATCCGCCGGGTCGGGTCCGGATCCATCGAGTTGGGTCTAATTACCACCCCTAATTGATTCTAGTTTTTGCAAGAGCAAAATAATATAAAATAATGGATTATAAAAACATTTTAATCATTTTTTATTTATATATATATTAATGTATAAAAGTCATGTAAAGAATTAATCATTTATCATTTTATGAACAAGTATTTATCCTTTCTTTAGAGTAATATACCACCTTAAATAGGAAAATGTGAAATAATAGAAGAATTCGGTATTTACTGATAAAAATGATAAGTTCGTTTATCTTTTCTAAAAAAACCTATATATCGTTTTTTCAACAGTGTTGCTCTTTTATTCGGTAGCTAAAATATATTTATGATAACATTTTAGTAATTAAAAGGATAAATCAAAAAGATAAATATCCATACCTTTTTGTAAATGGGATTACTATTTTACCGTTTTGAATTACTTTTTGTCAAGTATGTGAAAAAAATCATGTGAAATCACATGCTCAATGTGAAATTACATTTTATTTACATTATAGAGTCCATGTTGGTAAGAATTTGACTTGTCAGTTGTACCAATTATAACGGGAGGGAATTAGGGAAAAAGACAAATTTTGAAAAAAGTTAGGCTGAAGGACGCCAAATTTCATTTTTAGGATGAAAGACAAATGCTACTTATAATTAGCATTACATTCAACTTTTACACTATACAAAATGCTAGTTATATCTAGCATTATATTCAGTTTTACACTATACAAAATGCTAGTTATAACTAGCATTTTCCTTTAGCCTAAAAAACAAACTTGTTGTCCTTCAGCCTAAATTTTTTTGTAAGTTTTTCCTTGTGCCTATTTTCCTATTGTAACCGTGTCATGTTTTGATAAGTAATTGTAATTAAAGACTCTTTTATATGAAATTTTGAAATGCATAACGACAATTATTATTTTGTGCACTCAAGTTTATTTTTTTACATCGCTATAGATGATGTGCATTTGATAATAATATTTCTTCACTTTGCAAATAAACTTTTAGTGCATAATTATTATTGTTTGCACAACTAAAAATCTTGTAATTTTATGAACACAAGCTGACTAATAATGTATAAATGTGTATGCTTCATTGAGTACTCGTATAAAGATTGTGAAATATGACATAAATTTATTGTTCAAAAATGGAAACATGCACTCTTTTGATGCAAATTTAGCCACATACATTAATATGCACTTGGTAAATTATTCTACAAGTCAACAGTATAGCAAGGCATATGACATGCACACGCTTGCCTATTCTTGTAAACAAAGCAAACTTGGTAGAAAATAAGTGTTAGTACGATCAATTCCAAAAATGACCATTTAAAGCAATTTTTCATTAGACGTCATTTATTCCTAGAAAAAAAGGAAATCATGTAATCAAAGTACAACTGATTTAGCAATCGGTCAATTAAAGTTCATATGCAAATGTAAAGGAGGAAATGCATTAATGTTTGTTTAGGGTGAGTTCACGAAGGAAAACATAATCGGAAAAATTGTCCGACGTATATTTATGTCATCGTTTTCCCCATGTGTTTTTCTTGAAGAGGAATTTGTGGACGCAAAAATTACGTCGACTGTATCTCCAATACATCAGACATAATTTTTGTGATGTAGCACCCCTCTTATAAATACCATCCTTCACTTTGCTTCACCATCATCTTCACTTCCTTCATTTCTATTTAGAAAATCAATCTTTACAAATGGCTTCCTCTAGAAAAAAAACAATCTTTATTATGTAACCTTGAGTTGTACACATTATTTGCAAAAATTTACATTGAAGAATTCTTAACAACTAAGAAAAAAGAAAATTTTGGAATTCATTAGAAGATAACTGATAAATTTAACGCGTTGCTGAAAATGACTCAAAGAAAAATACGACGGCGGCTGCAAAAAACATGCATGATAACAATAGAAAAGAATTCACAAAGTGGAAGAAATTGCGCAACAAAATTTGAGCAGGCTGGGATATTCAGAGGAACACTGGCTGGTGACGACAATTAGTGGGTTTATCGAGTTAAGGTATTTTTTATAATTTGTAACAAATTTCTTCCCAATTACCGAATAATTTTTTAATTTTGTATCGAGAACTTGGTAATGTTGTTCTAAAATAAAAATTTGCACCATTGATCTAGATTTTTTGGAGTGAATATTTAAAAATATCATCATTGGAAAAAATGTTATGATCTTCACACAGGTTGATCCTCTTACAACTGAAATGGAGGATGGAGTGCAACATGACTTTCAAAGCATGACATCAAATCCCACTCCAAATGTCACTTGGGAAGAGGATACCATACCTTAAGAATGGAATGATCCTTTGTCTTCCTAACTATTTCAACATTAACAGCCAAATAACTTTGCTTAACCAGACCTTAACATCAATGTTGATATGGACAATCCTTCTTCAGTCCGTTATTCTGCCACTGTTCATTTCATTGCTTAACCGAAAATGCACATAATAGATATTTTACGATGATGTTCACAAGATGATGGAAATGATGAAAAGAAGAATGAAGTTCAAGTCATCAAGTTCTTCTAATGGCAGTGATGTTCCTTATCATGAAGATTGTAAGTTAGCGGATGTTATGGCCTATTCAGGATTGGTGCATGACGTTGGACCAATATGGCATTATAGAGATAATAAAATTATCTCTCAATATGAATTTTAAAAGAGATTTATTGATGTTGGACACAGATCATGCAACATCTGAGTGGATCGAAATAGAATTGAGGATAATACAAGAGAGTCATTAAATTTGTATTATTTGTATTTGTTTTTTTAATTTCCGTTTGATGAATTAGTAGTAAGTTTATTTAATTTGTATTAGAATTTAAAGTTGAAGTTGAAATTGAATTTGAATTTGAATTTCTATTATTAATTCTAAAATATTAATTTAATTAAATACTAAATTCAATAATAAAAAATTGAATTATAATTAAATATTAATATATAATAATTAATTGTTAATTAATAATAGTTAATTAATATTTATAATTAAAATTATTATTTAAATATTATAAAATAAATAACTATTTATAAATTACTCAACATTTTTACATCCTATCCAATCTCTAACCAAAAAATTTATCCAAGAACTCTAACATCTAATCCAATTTGTCAGCTAATGCACGCTTAATTCACCAATTAAAACAAAGTACCAAAGAAGGAAAGAAAATAATGGCAATCAACTTCCAACAATCGTGTTCTTCTTTTCCTTCTCTTCCAAGATTAGCCATTCCCAAATCTTGCAATTCACAATCTCGATCTTACGCACAAGTCATTGAGGATAATTTGAGATGGTCTCCCTAATTTTTCAATCAAAAAATGATTACTAAAAATTGGATTGATCAGAAAAAGGGAGCTTTTTTCTATTTTAGATATGGAGGTGACGAGCACTTTGCTAAGGATTGCCGTGAGCCAGTACGGTGTTTCAGATGCGGAAATTTTGGTCATAAAAGAATTGTTGTTAGATGGATCCTAGAGAAAAGGGGAAATGCAATCAAGAACCATTCGGTTGTAGAAGAGTTAAGTGTTACTGATCATGAGTTTTTCTTCATGTTGAAACATATGAAACTTAAACTTATACTTCTTGATTACTTATGGATAAAAGGAATAATGGAATTGAATTATTGGAGGATAGGTTTGATAGAGTTAGGAGTATGCCATAGAAGCCATTTTGTAATTTATTGTAAATTAATTAATGTTGTCATCAATCCTCACTCGTAATAAAGGCGTTTTTCTTTTTGTTATATATTTATTTTAATGTGTTTAAATAATTAAATGCTTAACTAAAGTATATTTAACTGAAAATCCATAAATGGTGTGTTTGTGATAGTAATTAAAAATAGCCGTAATCATTAGTATTATATCTAATATTATAAAACACATCATTTTAAATGTTCCTAGTCAGGATGCATCGAGAATGGATATTGATGTATCTATTAAGACTAGAGTACATAACGCTTGTAACAACCCGGTTTTTCGCGTCAGTTTATAAATGACGATTAAATCATTGTTAATCGCTAGTGTAGATTTTAATCGAGTCGGAATCCTTTTTGTAAAAGTTTGTTAACGTCACTAGACGATTGAAATTGATAACAAATTTCTATCAGCAATTTTGATCGAATTGAAATTCTTTTTTTTTAGTTGTAAAAATTTTTGTAAGTGTTTGGATAAATGTGAAGGGCTTCAACTTATAATCTCGGCCCACAGTTATCTGGAATGCTGTGATAATATCAGAGAAAACCCTACCTCCCTTTCTCATTCCTCATTTCGAAAACCCTAATAAAAAGAAATCAGAAGAACGAAAATGGTGGCGGCCTCTTTTCTCGTTCGTCTCCAATTTAATTAGAGCTTTGGCGGCTTCGTTCTTCTTTCTCGAATTAGGGCTTCGACTCTGGCTTGCGCTCGTTCTCTTATGGACGATTCTTTGGTTAGCTTGCACTCGTTGTTCTCTCGGCAGAGTTAGGGCATGTCGCGATCGTCCTTCTTCGATTTGGGGCTGCTGACGATTCCATTCGAGTCGTCTTCGCTTCATATGCTAAGGCTTCGGCTCCACTGCCTCGTCGAAAAATGGTGAGTAATCCTATTTACTCACTTCTAATCCATGCTTAGTTTAGTGCTTTTGTGATTCGATATTGTCTATCTTGGCCATTGTTTCGTTTGATGTTGGAATCATTGTTGCTATGTAAATTCCCACTGTACTTATATCGTTGATTTTATTTTGATGATGATTTTCCTGCCTTGGTTCGATTTTCTGACTTGTCCTATTTTGTTTACTTGGACTTTGTTCGAATGCATATATTCTCATGATGTTGGGTTTCACAGTTTGGTTTTTGTGAAATTATGATGATTTCGGGCTTGATTTGTTTTTATTAACTCTACGACTTGAAACTGCAGTTATTTGAATTCCAATATTTTGTTTTGAGTAAGGCAGTATATTTTAATTCCTACTACTGATCTTCATTTGCATTTCTCTGGCCTATGCATCTTCCAGTTATATCACTGCTTCTTGTGTCTTACAATATATGTGCATACCCACATATGTTTTGTGTATGCATATATTGTACTGTGTAGTGACGTACTTGTAGTTGTAGCGTGATAATCTTGTATCACACTACCCTCTGACTTTTGGCTAGTTACATTATGTTGAACTTGTCATGCATTCACCACTTGCTGTTGGTCTTCATGCATGTATATTCTCGAGCTTTGTAGCACTACTTGCATCCCAGTTTGTGTGCATTTCGACTGCTGGTCTTGGCATGGTTGAGTCTTGTTCGTTTGTGCAGTATACTTGTTATATACATATATACACTGCTGCATGATATCTAGAGCTTGCTGCCCATGTTCAATTGAATTTTGGTTAGATGGTACGGTCCAGACCTGACCTTGTTTGATTTCTTTGTATTGATGTGAACTGAGCAGTGTCCTTGTATCACTTGAGTTATTCGAGTCATTTAGCATTTTGATGTTCATCTGGTTCATTTGTTTATTAGGTTCATGTCTACCCAGTTGGATTTCCAATTAAAGTCTGGAGTTGTTTCTTTGTTAATGTCGGGGCTATACAATTGACGTCTCATTTGTTCATCACCATATATGTAAATGACACTTGAGCATTTTCGTTGCTCACTGCAACCTTTTTGTTTGCAAATTTCTTTTATGCAGACACTGGAGCAATTTTTGTTGTTCACTGTAACGTGATATTCTCGGCAGTGATTTCTAACTCGGTCACTTTGATTTGTTGAACCGCTTGTTGTGTTTTGTTTGAATTGCCGACAGTTGCACTCTTTCAATTGATAGTTGCCTGTATTTGAAACGTGAGAAATGTTGGTCACCCTTGCATACAGTCAATGCCTGGAAATTTCAGTGCCTTATCGTCACTGTCTTGATTTGGTTTCTGTCGTATTGATATTGCTTGGCGTTTACTGTTCCTGTCCATTGCTTCACTAAAATCTAATACTTCACCATTTACTGTTTCCATGAGGTACCAGTTTCGAGTTGCATTTTTGTTCCAAATTCATTGAGTGGTTGGTCTGGTGATTTTGACATGTACTGTTTCAATAGTAGTTTGCATTGGATCTGGTATCATTCTTTGAGACAGTTGCATATTGTTCCACTTCGATCTTAGTTCTGTTTCACTGGTCATTACGTGTTATATACATGATGTATTTCCTTTTTCTTGGAATTTGGCAGTTTCTATTTTAGTGGTACCTGGTTATACACTACATATTCAGGTGTCATTCTTCACTTGCATCTGTTCATCCCTGAGCACTTGCTGACCTGCTGCATACTTGTAGCTTGTAGTTGATTCTGGTGTAGTTGCACATTTGAGCTTCTGGTCATCACTGGTCACTGATTAGTTGCTTTTGAGTTCCCTGTATTACTTTGTTCACTCGACCTTCACTTCTATACTTGTTGGTATTGTTTGAGTTCCCTGGGTCACTTTGTTCACTGGCCAAGTTCTTTACTTGATGTTACTTGATCTGTTTCACCGTTGTATCCTGATTCATTTGCCATGTGCAGTTTGTGATATATACCATTACTTGTGTACACATTTCGTATTCTCTTAGTTGAAGTTTTTCGCTGCTGCACTGCCTTGTTCTCGAATCTGATACATTGCATTGATGCCTGGTATCATTTGCATTTTTGTCATTTTGCTTCACTGATGACCTTATTCTCTAATGAGGCTGATCTTCGTCTTTTCTGTTGAGTGTTGTAGTGCCATATCTTTGGTGCTCTCGCCTTCAGTTAGCTATTCCCCTGTGCCTTGCTTTGCGACATGTTGAACTTGTTTCATGGGTTGCCTCTGATCTTGTTTAGTATTGCTTTGAGTTGTTCTGTATTGGCGAGGCAGTACACGTTAGCGTGTACTGCAGCCAATCAGCATTGTTGTTTTTAAATTGGCATTTCAATTGTTTAAATTGATTTGGATTGTTGATATGTTGTTTAACACTGTATAGCGTTATATCTGCCGTTCTCCGATTCTTTTATCGAGGAGTCGGGTATGCGAGATTTCTGTGACTGTCGTCTATTTGACTATTTGATTATTATTGCTTCTGTGCATTAATAACTGAGTTTGAATTAGACTGACCCGTGTATTATTTTCTTTTGAATGTAATACTCGGGTCAGACCCGAGTTATTTCAGGTTGTAGATTTTCTTCTTTGAGTTGCTGTTCAGGATATGAAGACTTTTCACATCTTCTGAAGTTGTCAATGTCATTTTGTAGTAGTCGTGTCATTGTATAGAACGATATGTATTCATGTATATTAGTCGATAATGTACTTGTATATATAACTTCTAGAGTCGACAGTTGTAGTTGTATCATATGTATTGTGTCAACTATGTATTAACTGACATCAGTTATATATATATATGAGACTTTTGTTTTTATCTTTGTTCCGCATTTATATTATCCGTGTTATTGTTATATCTAGTGTCCTAAACTATTATGAACCGTCGTAGTTCGTTTTATACTAGTATTGGGTGTGTCGATGGGAGTAAATAAATAATAGAGAAAAATAAAAAGTATGTACCACTCCTATCGAGATAACCAATATTAGTGTAAGGCCAATTACGGATGGTCGCTCCTATCCAGCCTTATTCTTCGTAATAATAGACAGTATTTCCTTTAATACTCTTTGTTATTATGAGCATAGAGGTGGGGCGTCACAGTTGGTATCAGAGCTTGGGGTTTATGGACATAATATAAAACATAACTTGGATGGAACATATGTTACAACTATTGGTCGATGTTTTATCTGTGATTTGAGTCAAAACTAAAGTTTTGAAATTTTGATGAAATTTTTAAAATATCTTTATTTAAAAATAAAAGTGGAATTGTGTTTTGTTGTTTTGATGAAATTGTGTTCTGATGATTTGATTGATTTGTGTTCTATTTATCAGAGTGCGCAGCGGAAACAGTGAAACTGTCTTCGCTGAGTACAACTGATAATCTTTTTGATTTAAAAATCAAAATACGAAATTGATATGAATTTCATTTGTTGTTTACATAGCTGTAATTATTTTGTTTCTTTGAGAATTTCGAATCCGAATTGAGGATTCGAAGAAATTGCAGATATGTGATTTTTGTTGAAATTTCCGCTGGTTTTCTTTTGTACTAATCATCTATTGATTAGATTTTTGCTGTTTTGAATTATCTTCATTGAAGATACAATTGAATGATTTCTTTGTTCATTTTGTAGTACGTACAAAAATTTGAATTGCACGTTATTGCATTTATTTTACGTTGAACCGATGCTTGGTTATAAAACGTATTTTGTTGCCGTTATTTTTATAACGGGATTTTACACCAATGCTATATTTTGAAGTACGGTGTTTTGTGGCATTTTGATGAATGAGAATTCACTGATATTACATTTTGATGTAGATTGTTTTGATGTGATTTTGACGTTTTAAAACTACTGTCGCCTTGGCTTCAGTAACCGTCAAATTTTAAAAGTGGATTTTCAAGCGGTTATTCCGCAATGCTGATTTGTAACCGTTTTTACAGTATTTTGAGCAGTACAATTTCCTTATCGAAATTGTTACTGATTTGCTGTTTTAATCACGTGATTGGAAAATCGTTTTAAAATGAAAATTGTTTTATAAAATTTTAGCAGTTTGCGTTTTCAAAAGAATGAGAAAGCGACTTAAACGATTCAGCAAAATCGAGGATTATGACCCCTTTCTTTTACTGTTTCGCTTAACTCCGGACTTGTTCAGTTGAGAATGCGAATTGTTGTTTTTAAAAAATAAATAAAATTGTTTTCATAAATTTTACAGTTAGCGATTTCAAAAGAATGAGGAAGCGATTTAAACGTTTCAGCAAAATCGAGGACTATGACCCCTTTCTTTTACTGATTCGCTTAATTCCGGACTTGTCCGTTTGAGAATGTAAAGTGTATTTTTACAAAATACACAATTTTGCACTTTCAAGGAAACGATGAAGAGATTTAAACGATTTAGCAAAAGTGCGGAGTATGGAACCACACTTTTACTATTTCGGTTAATTCCGGACTCGTTAATTGAATATCTGCTGTTTTGATGATTTTGATGAATTTTGCACTTTCAAGGAAACGATGAAGAGAATCAAACGATTTAGTAAAACACGTGGTATGGGACATGTGCGTTTGCTATTTCGGTTAATTCCGGACTCGTTAATTGAAATATTTGATGATTTCGTGTGCTTTCGAGCCACTTTGTTGGGCCTTCGAGTCATTTGTTGGACCTTCGGGTCAAATACCAGTACTAGACCTTCGGGTCATTTGTTGGACCTTCGGGTCATTTGTTGGGCGCCAAAATTATGTTGAGTACTTGGTAGGCTTCGGCCATTTGTTGATGCACGTGCGGCGAATTAAAAACTCGCCATCTGATGGGATCGATCCAAGCTTTTATGTTGATTTTCTAGTCTTCTTAATTGATTTCTAGATATTTGTTGCTTCCAATTATCTGCAGGTAATTGGATATTTGTTGATATGAGTTCTGATTATCGTTTTTGATAATCAGATATTTGTTGTTTCTAATTATCGCTTGTGATAATTAGATATTTGTTAATATGAGTTCTGATTATCGTTTTTGATAATCAGATATTTGTTGTTTCTAATTATCACTTGTGATAATTAGATATTTGTTGATATGAGTTCTGATTATCGTTTTTGATAATCGGATATTTGTTGTTTTTAATTATCGCTTCAGATAATTAAATATTTGTTGATTTGAGATTTAATTATCGCTTGAGATAATTAAATATTTGTTGATTTGAGATTTAATTATCGCTTTAGATAATTAAATATTTTCTGATTTGAGATTTAATTATCGCTTTAGATAATTAAATATTTGCTGATTTCGAATTTAATTATCGCTTTAGATAATTAAATATTTGTTGATTTTAGATTTAATTATCACTTGAGATGATTAAATATTTGCTGATTTGAAATTTAATTATCGCTTTAGATAATTAAATATTGATTGATTTGAATTTGATTATCGCTTGAGATAATCAAATATTATTTGAATTTGAAATTTGATTATCGCTTGTGATAATCGAATATTTGTTGAATTTGAAATTTGATTATCGCTTGTGATAATCGAATATTTGTTGATTTGAGAAATTTGATTATCGCTATTGATAATCGAATATTTGTTGAATTTGAAATTTGATTATCGTTTTTGATAATCGAATATTTGTTGAATTTGAAATTTGATTATCGCATGTGATAATCGAATATTTGTTGATTTGAGAAATTTGATTATCGTTTTTGATAATTGAATATTTGTTTTCTGACTATCGTTTGAGATAATCAGATATTTGATTTGTCTTCTGATTATCGTTTGAGATAAGTAAATATTTGCGATTTGAAAATTCAATTATCGTTTTTGATGATTGAATATTTGCGATTTTTGAGATTTGAGCTTCGTCTTTTTCTCTGGCGATTCAGGTGAGTAATTTGATTTACTCACATTCAATTCGTGCTCTGTATGGGATTTCTGCTCTGTTTTTCCTTCTCTTTAGTTGCTGGAACTCGATTGTTCTTGCTTTTGTTAGTCGTCTGATTTTGATCCCTGATTCCCACGATGTTGATTCTTTTGATTTGAAGCAGTCGAACCTTTTGATTTCTTATCTAATACTTCCCCGCTGACACTTGCTTTGCTTATACATTCGACATTGCCATGCTCTTTTGGTTGTTACCTTTTATCCATTTATTCCCTATGATTGCGTGGACGCAATTTCTTTAAGGAGGGGAGTCTGTAACAACCCGGTTTTTCGCGTCAGTTTATAAATGACGATTAAATCATTGTTAATCGCTAGTGTAGATTTTAATCGAGTCGGAATCCTTTTTGTAAAAGTTTGTTAACGTCACTAGACGATTGAAATTGATAACAAATTTCTATCAGCAATTTTGATCGAATTGAAATTCTTTTTTTTTTTAGTTGTAAAAATTTTTATAAGTGTTTGGATAAATGTGAAGGGCTTCAACTTATAATCTCGGCCCACAGTTATCTGGAATGCTGTGATAATATCAAAGAAAACCCTACCTCCCTTTCTCATTCCTCATTTCGAAAACCCTAATAAAAAGAAATCAGAAGAACGAAAATGGTGGCGGCCTCTTTTCTCGTTCGTCTCCAATTTAATTAGAGCTTTGGCGGCTTCGTTCTTCTTTCTCGAATTAGGGCTTCAACTCTGGCTTGCGCTCGTTCTCTTATGGACGATTCTCTGGTTAGCTTGCACTCGTTGTTCTCTCGGCAGAGTTAGGGCATGTCGCGATCGTCCTTCTTCGATTTGGGGCTGCTGACGATTCCATTCGAGTCGTCTTCGCTTCATATGCTAAGGCTTCGGCTCCACTGCCTCGTCGAAAAATGGTGAGTAATCCTATTTACTCACTTCTAATCCATGCTTAGTTCAGTGCTTTTGTGATTCGATATTGTCTATCTTGGCCATTGTTTCGTTTGATGTTGGAATCATTGTTGCTATGTAAATTCCCACTGTACTTATATTGTTGATTTTATTTCGATGATGATTTTCCTGCCTTGGTTTGATTTTCTGACTTGTCCAATTTTGTTTACTTGGACTTTGTTCGAATGCATATATTCTCGTGATGTTGGGTTTCACAGTTTGGTTTTTGTGAAATTATGATGATTTCGGGCTTGATTTGTTTTTATTAACTCTACGACTTGAAACTGCAGTTATTTGAATTCCAATATTTTGTTTTGAGTAAGGCAGTATATTTTAATTCCTACTACTGATCTTCATTTGCATTTCTCTGGCCTATGCATCTTCCAGTTATATCACTGCTTCTTGTGTCTTACAATATATGTGCATACCCACATATGTTTTATGTATGCATATATTGTACTGTGTAGTGATGTACTTGTAGTTGTAGCGTGATAATCTTGTATCACACTACCCTCTGACTTTTGGCTAGTTACATTATGTTGAACTTGTCATGCATTCACCACTTGCTGTTGGTCTTCATGCATGTATATTCTCGAGCTTTGTAGCACTACTTGCATCCCAGTTTGTGTGCATTTCGACTGCTGGTCTTGGCATGGTTGAGTCTTGTTCGTTTGTGCAGTATACTTGTTATATACATATATACACTGCTGCATGATATCTAGAGCTTGCTGCCCATGTTCAATTGAATTTTGGTTAGATGGTACGGTCCAGACCTGACCTTGTTTGATTTCTTTGTATTGATGTGAACTGAGCAGTGTCCTTGTATCACTTGAGTTATTCGAGTCATTTAGCATTTTGATGTTCATCTGGTTCATTTGTTTATTGGGTTCATGTCTACCCAGTTGGATTTCCAATTAAAGTCTGGAGTTGTTTCTTTGTTAATGTCGGGGCTATACAATTGACGTCTCATTTGTTCATCACCATATATGTAAATGACACTTGAGCATTTTCGTTGCTCACTGCAACCTTTTTGTTTGCAAATTTCTTTTATGCAGACACTGGAGCAATTTTTGTTGTTCACTGTAACGTGATATTCTCGGCAGTGATTTCTAACTCGGTCACTTTGATTTGTTGAACCGCTTGTTGTGTTTTGTTTGAATTGCCGACAGTTGCACTCTTTCAATTGATAGTTGCCTGTATTTGAAACGTGAGAAATGTTGGTCACCCTTGCATACAGTCAATGCCTGGAAATTTCAGTGCCTTATCGTCACTGTCTTGATTTGGTTTCTGTCGTATTGATATTGCTTGGCGTTTACTGTTCCTGTCCATTGCTTCACTAAAATCTAATACTTCACCATTTACTGTTTCCATGAGGTACCAGTTTCGAGTTGCATTTTTGTTCCAAATTCATTGAGTGGTTGGTCTGGTGATTTTGACATGTACTGTTTCAATAGTAGTTTGCATTGGATCTGGTATCATTCTTTGAGACAGTTGCATATTGTTCCACTTCGATTTTAGTTCTGTTTCACTGGTCATTACGTGTTATATACATGATGTATTTCCTTTTTCTTGGAATTTGGCAGTTTCTATTTTAGTGGTACCTGGTTATACACTACATATTCAGGTGTCATTCTTCACTTGCATCTGTTCATCCCTGAGCACTTGCTGACCTGCTGCATACTTGTAGCTTGTAGTTGATTCTGGTGTAGTTGCACATTTGAGCTTCTGGTCATCACTGGTCACTGATTAGTTGCTTTTGAGTTCCCTGTATTACTTTGTTCACTCGACCTTCACTTCTATACTTGTTGGTATTGTTTGAGTTCCCTGGGTCACTTTGTTCACTGGCCAAGTTCTTTACTTGATGTTACTTGATCTGTTTCACCGTTGTATCCTGATTCATTTGCCATGTGCAGTTTGTGATATATACCATTACTTGTGTACACATTTCGTATTCTCTTAGTTGAAGTTTTTCGCTGCTGCACTGCCTTGTTCTCGAATCTGATACATTGCATTGATGCCTGGTATCATTTGCATTTTTGTCATTTTGCTTCACTGATGACCTTATTCTCTAATGAGGCTGATCTTCGTCTTTTCTGTTGAGTGTTGTAGTGCCATATCTTTGGTGCTCTCGCCTTCAGTTAGCTATTCCCCTGTGCCTTGCTTTGCGACATGTTGAACTTGTTTCACGGGTTGCCTCTGATCTTGTTTAGTATTGCTTTGAGTTGTTCTGTATTGGCGAGGCAGTACACGTTAGCGTGTACTGCAGCCAATCAGCATTGTTGTTTTTAAATTGGCATTTCAATTGTTTAAATTGATTTGGATTGTTGATATGTTGTTTAACACTGTATAGCGTTATATCTGCCGTTCTCCGATTCTTTTATCGAGGAGTCGGGTATGCGAGATTTCTATGACTGTCGTCTATTTGACTATTTGATTATTATTGCTTCTGTGCATTAATAACTGAGTTTGAATTAGACTGACCCGTGTATTATTTTCTTTTGAATGTAATACTCGGGTCAGACCCGAGTTATTTCAGGTTGTAGATTTTCTTCTTTGAGTTGCTGTTCAGGATATGAAGACTTTTCACATCTTCTGAAGTTGTCAATGTCATTTTGTAGTAGTCGTGTCATTATATAGAACGATATGTATTCATGTATATTAGTCGATAATGTACTTGTATATATAACTTCTAGAGTCGACAGTTGTAGTTGTATCATATGTACTGTGTCAACTATGTATTAACTGACATCAGTTATATATATATATGAGACTTTTGTTTTTATCTGTGTTCCGCATTTATATTATCCGTGTTATTGTTATATCTAGTGTCCTAAACTATTATGAACCGTCGTAGTTCGTTTTATACTAGTATTGGGTGTGTCGATGGGAGTAAATAAATAATAGAGAAAAATAAAAAGTATGTACCACTCCTATCGAGATAACCAATATTAGTGTAAGGCCAATTACGGATGGTCGCTCCTATCCAGCCTTATTCTTCGTAATAATAGACAGTATTTCCTTTAATACTCTTTGTTATTATGAGCATAGAGGTGGGGCGTCACAGTTGGTATCAGAGCTTGGGGTTTATGGACATAATATAAAACATAACTTGGATGGAACATATGTTACAACTATTGGTCGATGTTTTATCTGTGATTTGAGTCAAAACTAAAGTTTTGAAATTTTGATGAAATTTTTAAAATATCTTTATTTAAAAATAAAAGTGGAATTGTGTTTTGTTGTTTTGATGAAATTGTGTTCTGATGATTTGATTGATTTGTGTTCTATTTATCAGAGTGCGCAGCGGAAACAGTGAAACTGTCTTCGCTGAGTACAACTGATAATCTTTTTGATTTAAAAATCAAAATACGAAATTGATATGAATTTCATTTGTTGTTTACATAGCTGTAATTATTTTGTTTCTTTGAGAATTTCGAATCCGAATTGAGGATTCGAAGAAATTGCAGATATGTGATTTTTGTTGAAATTTCCGCTGGTTTTCTTTTGTACTAATCATCTATTGATTAGATTTTTGCTGTTTTGAATTATCTTCATTGAAGATACAATTGAATGATTTCTTTGTTCATTTTGTAGTACGTACAAAAATTTGAATTGCACGTTATTGCATTTATTTTACGTTGAACCGATGCTTGGTTATAAAACGTATTTTGTTGCGGTTATTTTTATAACGGGATTTTACACCAATGCTATATTTTGAAGTACGGTGTTTTGTGGCATTTTGATGAATGAGAATTCACTGATATTACATTTTGATGTAGATTGTTTTGATGTGATTTTGACGTTTTAAAACTACTGTCGCCTTGGCTTCAGTAACCGTCAAATTTTAAAAGTGGATTTTCAAGCGGTTATTCCGCAATGCTGATTTGTAACCGTTTTTACGGTATTTTGAGCAGTACAATTTCCTTATCGAAATTGTTACTGATTTGCTGTTTTAATCACGTGATTGGAAAATCGTTTTAAAATGAAAATTGTTTTATAAAATTTTAGCAGTTTGCGTTTTCAAAAGAATTAGAAAGCGACTTAAACGATTTAGCAAAATCGAGGATTATGACCCCTTTCTTTTACTGTTTCGCTTAACTCCGGACTTGTTCAGTTGAGAATGCGAATTTTTATTTTTACAAAATAAATAAAATTGTTTTCATAAATTTTACAGTTTGCGATTTCAAAAGAATGAGGAAGCGATTTAAACGTTTCAGCAAAATTGAGGACTATGACCCCTTTCTTTTACTGATTCGCTTAATTCCGGACTTGTCCGTTTGAGAATGTAAAGTGTATTTTTACAAAATACACAATTTTGCACTTTCAAGGAAACGATGAAGAGATTTAAACGATTTAGCAGAAGTGCGGAGTATGGAACCACACTTTTACTATTTCGGTTAATTCCGGACTCGTTAATTGAATATCTGTTGTTTTGATGATTTTGATGAATTTTGCACTTTCAAGGAAACGATGAAGAGAATCAAACGATTTAGTAAAACACGTGGTATGGGACATGTGCGTTTGCTATTTCGGTTAATTCCGGACTCGTTAATTGAAATATTTGATGATTTCGTGTGCTTTCGAGCCACTTTGTTGGGCCTTCGGGTCATTTGTTGGACCTTCGGGTCAAATACCAGTACTAGACCTTCGGGTCATTTGTTGGACCTTCGGGTCATTTGTTGGCCGCCAAAATTATGTTGAGTACTTGGTAGGCTTCGGCCATTTGTTGATGCACGTGCGGCGAATTAAAAACTCGCCATCTGATGGGATCGATCCAAGCTTTTATGTTGATTTTCTAGTCTTCTTAATTGATTTCTAGATATTTGTTGCTTCCAATTATCTGCAGGTAATTGGATATTTGTTGATATGAGTTCTGATTATCGTTTTTGATAATCAGATATTTGTTGTTTCTAATTATCGCTTGTGATAATTAGATATTTGTTAATATGAGTTCTGATTATCGTTTTTGATAATCAGATATTTGTTGTTTCTAATTATCGCTTGTGATAATTAGATATTTGTTGATATGAGTTCTGATTATCGTTTTTGATAATCGGATATTTGTTGTTTTTAATTATCGCTTCAGATAATTAAATATTTGTTGATTTGAGATTTAATTATCGCTTGAGATAATTAAATATTTGTTGATTTGAGATTTAATTATCGCTTTAGATAATTAAATATTTTCTGATTTGAGATTTAATTATCGCTTTAGATAATTAAATATTTGCTGATTTCGAATTTAATTATCGCTTTAGATAATTAAATATTTGTTGATTTTAGATTTAATTATCACTTGAGATGATTAAATATTTGCTGATTTGAAATTTAATTATCGCTTTAGATAATTAAATATTGATTGATTTGAATTTGATTATCGCTTGAGATAATCAAATATTATTTGAATTTGAAATTTGATTATCGCTTGTGATAATCGAATATTTGTTGAATTTGAAATTTGATTATCGCTTGTGATAATCGAATATTTGTTGATTTGAGAAATTTGATTATCGCTATTGATAATCGAATATTTGTTGAATTTGAAATTTGATTATCGTTTTTGATAATCGAATATTTGTTGAATTTGAAATTTGATTATCGCATGTGATAATCGAATATTTGTTGATTTGAGAAATTTGATTATCGTTTTTGATAATTGAATATTTGTTTTCTGACTATCGTTTGAGATAATCAGATATTTGATTTGTCTTCTGATTATCGTTTGAGATAAGTAAATATTTGCGATTTGAAAATTCAATTATCGTTTTTGATGATTGAATATTTGCGATTTTTGAGATTTGAGCTTCGTCTTTTTCTCTGGCGATTCAGGTGAGTAATTTGATTTACTCACATTCAATTCGTGCTCTGTATGGGATTTCTGCTCTGTTTTTCCTTCTCTTTTAGTTGCTGGAACTCGATTGTTCTTGCTTTTGTTAGTCGTCTGATTTTGATCCCTGATTCCCACGATGTTGATTCTTTTGATTTGAAGCAGTCGAACCTTTTGATTTCTTATCTAATACTTCCCCGCTGACACTTGCTTTGCTTATACATTCGACATTGCCATGCTCTTTTGGTTGTTACCTTTTATCCATTTATTCCCTATGATTGCGTGGACGCAATTTCTTTAAGGAGGGGAGTCTGTAACAACCCGGTTTTTCGCGTCAGTTTATAAATGACGATTAAATCATTGTTAATCGCTAGTGTAGATTTTAATCGAGTCGGAATCCTTTTTGTAAAAGTTTGTTAACGTCACTAGACGATTGAAATTGATAACAAATTTCTATCAGCAATTTTGATCGAATTGAAATTCTTTTTTTTTAGTTGTAAAAATTTTTGTAAGTGTTTGGATAAATGTGAAGGGCTTCAACTTATAATCTCGGCCCACAGTTATCTGGAATGCTGTGATAATATCAGAGAAAACCCTACCTCCCTTTCTCATTCCTCATTTCGAAAACCCTAATAAAAAGAAATCAGAAGAACGAAAATGGTGGCGGCCTCTTTTCTCGTTCGTCTCCAATTTAATTAGAGCTTTGGCGGCTTCGTTCTTCTTTCTCGAATTAGGGCTTCGACTCTGGCTTGCGCTCGTTCTCTTATGGACGATTCTCTGGTTAGCTTGCACTCGTTGTTCTCTCGGCAGAGTTAGGGCATGTCGCGATCGTCCTTCTTCGATTTGGGGCTGCTGACGATTCCATTCGAGTCGTCTTCGCTTCATATGCTAAGGCTTCGGCTCCACTGCCTCGTCGAAAAATGGTGAGTAATCCTATTTACTCACTTCTAATCCATGCTTAGTTCAGTGCTTTTGTGATTCGATATTGTCTATCTTGGCCATTGTTTCGTTTGATGTTGGAATCATTGTTGCTATGTAAATTCCCACTGTACTTATATCGTTGATTTTATTTCGATGATGATTTTCCTGCCTTGGTTCGATTTTTTGACTTGTCCAATTTTGTTTACTTGGACTTTGTTCGAATGCATATATTCTCGTGATGTTGGGTTTCACAGTTTGGTTTTTGTGAAATTATGATGATTTCGGGCTTGATTTGTTTTTATTAACTCTACGACTTGAAACTGCAGTTATTTGAATTCCAATATTTTGTTTTGAGTAAGGCAGTATATTTTAATTCCTACTACTGATCTTCATTTGCATTTCTCTGGCCTATGCATCTTCCAGTTATATCACTGCTTCTTGTGTCTTACAATATATGTGCATACCCACATATGTTTTGTGTATGCATATACTGTACTGTGTAGTGACGTACTTGTAGTTGTAGCGTGATAATCTTGTATCACACTACCCTCTGACTTTTGGCTAGTTACATTATGTTGAACTTGTCATGCATTCACCACTTGCTGTTGGTCTTCATGCATGTATATTCTCGAGCTTTGTAGCACTACTTGCATCCCAGTTTGTGTGCATTTCGACTGCTGGTCTTGGCATGGTTGAGTCTTGTTCGTTTGTGCAGTATACTTGTTATATACATATATACACTGCTGCATGATATCTAGAGCTTGCTGCCCATGTTCAATTGAATTTTGGTTAGATGGTACGGTCCAGACCTGACCTTGTTTGATTTCTTTGTATTGATGTGAACTGAGCAGTGTCCTTGTATCACTTGAGTTATTCGAGTCATTTAGCATTTTGATGTTCATCTGGTTCATTTGTTTATTGGGTTCATGTCTACCCAGTTGGATTTCCAATTAAAGTCTGGAGTTGTTTCTTTGTTAATGTCGGGGCTATACAATTGACGTCTCATTTGTTCATCACCATATATGTAAATGACACTTGAGCATTTTCTTTGCTCACTGCAACCTTTTTGTTTGCAAATTTCTTTTATGCAGACACTGGAGCAATTTTTGTTGTTCACTGTAACGTGATATTCTCGGCAGTGATTTCTAACTCGGTCACTTTGATTTGTTGAACCGCTTGTTGTGTTTTGTTTGAATTGCCGACAGTTGCACTCTTTCAATTGATAGTTGCCTGTATTTGAAACGTGAGAAATGTTGGTCACCCTTGCATACAGTCAATGCCTGGAAATTTCAGTGCCTTATCGTCACTGTCTTGATTTGGTTTCTGTCGTATTGATATTGCTTGGCGTTTACTGTTCCTGTCCATTGCTTCACTAAAATCTAATACTTCACCATTTACTGTTTCCATGAGGTACCAGTTTCGAGTTGCATTTTTGTTCCAAATTCATTGAGTGGTTGGTCTGGTGATTTTGACATGTACTGTTTCAATAGTAGTTTGCATTGGATCTGGTATCATTCTTTGAGACAGTTGCATATTGTTCCACTTCGATTTTAGTTCTGTTTCACTGGTCATTACGTGTTATATACATGATGTATTTCCTTTTTCTTGGAATTTGGCAGTTTCTATTTTAGTGGTACCTGGTTATACACTACATATTCAGGTGTCATTCTTCACTTGCATCTGTTCATCCCTGAGCACTTGCTGACCTGCTGCATACTTGTAGCTTGTAGTTGATTCTGGTGTAGTTGCACATTTGAGCTTCTAGTCATCACTGGTCACTGATTAGTTGCTTTTGAGTTCCCTGTATTACTTTGT
Source organism: Allium fistulosum (assembly GCA_030737815.1). Lineage (NCBI taxonomy): Eukaryota > Viridiplantae > Streptophyta > Magnoliopsida > Asparagales > Amaryllidaceae > Allium > Allium fistulosum. Next base: position 94,923,048 of record CM060906.1, on the reverse strand, counting down.
TCACTCGACCTTCACTTCTATACTTGTTGGTATTGTTTGAGTTCCCTGGGTCACTTTGTTCACTGGCCAAGTTCTTTACTTGATGTTACTTGATCTGTTTCACCGTTGTATCCTGATTCATTTGCCATGTGCAGTTTGTGATATATACCATTACTTGTGTACACATTTCGTATTCTCTTAGTTGAAGTTTTTCGCTGCTGCACTGCCTTGTTCTCGAATCTGATACATTGCATTGATGCCTGGTATCATTTGCATTTTTGTCATTTTGCTTCACTGATGACCTTATTCTCTAATGAGGCTGATCTTCGTCTTTTCTGTTGAGTGTTGTAGTACCATATCTTTGGTGCTCTCGCCTTCAGTTAGCTATTCCCCTGTGCCTTGCTTTGCGACATGTTGAACTTGTTTCACGGGTTGCCTCTGATCTTGTTTAGTATTGCTTTGAGTTGTTATGTATTGGCGAGGCAGTACACGTTAGCGTGTACTGCAGCCAATCAGCATTGTTGTTTTTAAATTGGCATTTCAATTGTTTAAATTGATTTGGATTGTTGATATGTTGTTTAACACTGTATAGCGTTATATCTGCCGTTCTCCGATTCTTTTATCGAGGAGTCGGGTATGCGAGATTTCTGTGACTGTCGTCTATTTGACTATTTGATTATTATTGCTTCTGTGCATTAATAACTGAGTTTGAATTAGACTGACCCGTGTATTATTTTCTTTTGAATGTAATACTCGGGTCAGACCCGAGTTATTTCAGGTTGTAGATTTTCTTCTTTGAGTTGCTGTTCAGGATATGAAGACTTTTCACATCTTCTGAAGTTGTCAATGTCATTTTGTAGTAGTCGTGTCATTGTATAGAACGATATGTATTCATGTATATTAGTCGATAATGTACTTGTATATATAACTTCTAGAGTCGACAGTTGTAGTTGTATCATATGTATTGTGTCAACTATGTATTAACTGACATCAGTTATATATATATGAGACTTTTGTTTTTATCTGTGTTCCACATTTATATTATCCGTGTTATTGTTATATCTAGTGTCCTAAACTATTATGAACCGTCGTAGTTCGTTTTATACTAGTATTGGGTGTGTCGATGGGAGTAAATAAATAATAGAGAAAAATAAAAAGTATGTACCACTCCTATCGAGATAACCAATATTAGTGTAAGGCCAATTACGGATGGTCGCTCCTATCCAGCCTTATTCTTCGTAATAATAGACAGTATTTTCTTTAATACTCTTTGTTATTATGAGCATAGAGGTGGGGCGTCACAACGCTCTTCAAATGTTGGGAAGTGGATTACTTATGACTTCTGGGGGAAACTTGGGTTACGCACTGATAGTTATTAGATAACCAAGGAACGACTTACTCGATTGTTTTCTGTTGGTTAGTATAAATAGGGTCAAACCTGTGCAGTTAATGCCCTGCTATTGCCCCGCTATATCCCATAGCGGATCTCTACCGCTATGATTTTCCGATATAGCCTCAAAAATATTATTTCCGCTTTAAGCCCGCTATTTCCACTATATCCCGTTATTCCCGCTATATTATATTATTCCCGCCATATCTTCTTTAAAAGAAATGAGTTGAAAAATGACATTTATACATTATAAAAATTATGAAATTAATTTTTTTAATTAAATTTTTGAACATATTTTCAAAAAAAAAATACGCTAATATTCTATTAAATTTAATTATGTTAAATAACAGTTTATGTTTATTTATAATATATTTACACATGTTTTAATCTAAAATTAAATATGTATTAATTATAATTAAATTGAATGTTAATATTTCATTTAGTTACCATTTATATATTTGTAGAAACATTTAGTACGAGTTTTATATGTTGTTTTAGAGCCATCCGCTGTATCCCGCTATATCCTCTCTGTATCCCCGCTATGACTTTTTGCACCTCCACCGCATTGAATATGTTGAGCGCTTTATTTGCACAGGGTCGAATAGAAGATAACGATGTGACTTATTTATATAGTTCTCTTAATTTGAGAATATTGTGGATCATCAGTTTGAAAGCTTCTCTTTGATTATAATCAAATCATGGAACGACGTCCATCGAGTGACTATAGTTAGGTCAAGTGGAAGTATTGAAAGTGAAGCACTATTCAAGAGAGGATTTGTCTTCTCAGTTATATGCGGTTAGTTTCACGCTCAACTCAAGTCAGCCTAAAGTGAAAATCTATGGTCAGAGGAGTTCGGATAATAATGTTATTATTGAACCAAGGACTTTGTGTTTGAACTATGGAATTGAATATGGATGATATTGAAATTTTGACCATTACCAAATTCCATATGTCCAAAATGATATAGTTTTGACAAAGAGAATTAGTGTAAGTAAATATCACAACCGGGTAACCCTAAATAATGTAAAATTAGATTTTAGCGAAACTAAGTGAAAATTTTGGCCGGAATGCCACATCACCTACTAAGTGACGTGTGAACATTAACATTTGAATAGTTCGATATTAATCGCCGACCAAATTTACACTTGACGAGTCACACAACCGAAATGATGAATTCTCTTTAGACCAAACGATTTAATTAGTTTAAAATTGTTGGAAATTAAATAATATTTCAAAAATATTAATTACAAAATTTTTAATCCGATTTAAGGAATAAATATTATTGTATATATAGATATATAATAGTATAAATATATCAATCGATATGCACTATCAATAAGCAATTAAATTAGATTTAATTAATAATATCTATTTTGGCTTAAATGAGATATTAGCTTACAATAATAAGATGATAATTTACATAGCAATAAGGTTTATAGGGGCAACTAAAAATGTTAGAGGTGTTTTGAGATGGATGGCTTAGATTTAGTGAGAATTGCTATGAAATACGATCCATATCTTTCTCTTTTTCTATAATGACTCGACTTTTCGACCCTCAAATGTCGACACTATATACATCCATAGGATTCATGTGCCGAGCACCCAATTGGAGAAAAGATAAAAAGTTAGGGTAAAATAAAAAAGAAGAAAATAGAACAAGAAAAGAAGAACACAACATCATAATCTTATAATAGAATGGTAATATGTAATATCAAAGGAACAGTACAAAAGGTTACTCTAAATACAAAAATATCAGAATTACTAAAACTTAAGTACTATCATCAGCCTGGATAGTTATAACTGCATGTCCCCACAATGTTAATATTACAATACAGAAGTGCAGCGGAAATAAGAACACTATGGAAGGTAATCATCCAGCTCTTCTTCATAAGTTCCAAAGCGTCTGTAGCTAAATCTAGAAACACGGGGCTGACCCGAGCATTAAAAGAAAATAACACCCGGATCAGTCCGATAAACAAGCATGAAAAACTCAAGAACTATTAGACAAGTAATAGTAACAATTGAGACCATATGGATTATCATAAGGTTTTCCCTTCATATGAAACCAACCATTCATCAAGTTTAACATATAGTGATATAATAAATAATGTTTAGCATATAGCTATAAATCATATCAAATAGTTGCTATGTTAATGCCATAGCAATAATAGGTATACAGTCAATACCGCTAAGGTGCGTTCGCAAAGTGGATTTTCCATGGAGATCTCCTTGGTTCTAATCGAGTCCAGACTCCTGCATAAGAATTAGAGATATTCTTCCGAGCAACGTACATCTCTAGGGAATGTACCATAGGAAATGCATAACCGGTCCATGCCTAGACAATTGTGGTTCCCAATGCATCGCTCCTGCATGCATGTTCGTAAGTAATACTAGATGGAGCCGCATGCACCCTTGGGATTGCTAAAATGCTATGTTCCCTTTGGCTATGCATCTTATCTTTGGTTTTAGTCATTTTCGATGTTGAGACTACATTCGGCATTTCTCACTCGATTCTTAATCTCTTGAACAGAACACAAATCCTAAAATGGATTCCTATAGCTCGAGCAGATCATATCACTACATTGATTCGAGCATCTCGAACAAATCTCGAATCTCCATATAGATTCCTACATAAGTCTTTCGATGAATGGTAACGCTGTCCTCTCTCTTGGAATACTTCTCAAGCTAAACAGTCCCATATGATATCATCGTTTGAAATGTTAACGCCGACCTCCCTTGGACTTAACCTTAGGAGTGACTGTTCAATTCTATAACATTTCATTTCACAATCGCTTTCAAAATATTATACTCGTATACTAGTTCCGAAGTGGTATTCGATAAGTAAAACAATTACCAATCGCGCTCTCTTCAAAACTGTAGGATCTAGATTAACCCTAGTGGGGGGGGTGAATAGGGTTATAGCAAATTTTAATGAATTAAACACGTAATCAAACTGCAGATAAACAAATATGCTGAAAAGTAAATCACACACAAAATTTACCCAGCTTCGGCAACCCCTGCCTACTACTGCATTCCCAGATTTCTATTAGGATTAAACAGTATCCCGCTTACAAACACTCTAACAGACTCGCACACCCTGCTCCGCCTATAGAGTTTCGTAAACTCGCACACCCTGCTCACTGAACTAACCCTAACTAGACAATCTGACACTACCTAATCCTAGGTGGTGATTTACCCTACTTTGATTCTAAAGAGTAAAAACTAAAAACCCAAAGAAAACAAGGATCAAAAATTAAATTGAAAGTTTAAACCACTTTTGCTCCAAAAATAACCCGCCCCAAAATTAAAACTAAATTAAAAATAAAAAACCCCTTTTTAATTTAACAAGCCCAAAACATATCGGCTCGCTTCCATTTATTTCGATCCCCTTCCTTTTTTATTCTCCGGCCCGCTTTCTTTTTCTTGAGATAATGGCGGCTTTCGATTCGTCTCTTCTGGAATTAGGGCTTCAGCTCGATCTCTAATTCGTCTTTCTCTATTGCTCTGAATTAGGGCTTTTTGCCTTTGTGATTGTGAGATTATCAAGCGGCTTCGGCTCAATGCTTTGTTGCTCTGTTCAACTGAATTAGAGTTTCAGCACGATGATTTGTTGCTCTGTAACTTGGGGCTTCTGATTGATGTTCGAAGATGTCGCTCGATCGATTTTGCGCCTTGATTTCACTGTGAGTTGCGCTCTGTCGATTGACTTTGCTGCTTGCCTCGAGATGATTAAGTAGATCGATCGTTCGTTGGCTTTGGTATGTGATTTCTGCTCTGTTGCTTTTCTTTGTTTGCTTGAACTTGATCGTTCTCTTTTGCTCTGCACTTCACCCACACCGTCGATGATGAATTTGGGTCTTCTATTTATACACGTCTGATTTGATTAACGTGATATTCACGTTGTTGATTCTTTCTGTTTTTATGGTATGTTATTCTGGGTAATTTCGTTGTTCACACGGTATTGATTTTTGAACGTTCGATTCTTTCTTTGATTCTTATACCAGAAGCTTTCCTTATTTTAACTCTGACTTTTTCAATTTGTTAATGTGAAAAAATATACGACTTTGATTTCTTGACCACGTCTTCAACTTTGACCTGTTCAATGTTGACTTCGACATTTTTAGTTGTCTGATCTGTAGCATACTCGACTTGTTCGACTTATGACTTCTGCTTGGATCACTTGGTCATTACAGTGTTTATCCCTGACTTTGATCATTGACTTTGATCATCTATTCGGTGATGATATTCTGGCTTCCTGTTGCATACATACATGAACTGTTGCTCATGTATCCTGATGTTGTTTACTTTACTGTTCTTGTTCATGCTTCCACTGTTTCACTTGTACATGTTCATTGAATTACATTCATTCTGGTCTTTGCATTGTGTAGTCTGGTTCATTCTGGTATCTCCTGTGATATTGCTTGAACTATGTGACATCAGTTTAGTTCGGCTAGATCACTTGTTGTTAAGCTGCTTTGCCTTGTCACTTCCAGTTGTAGTTTTAACTAAACTTGTTATTCTGGTTTGAGTTTTGCTTCCTTGACCTTGTAGTCTTCTCCTGTGATATTTTCATGTAGTCTGTGCATTAACTAGTAGCTGTGCATTCATGTGCATTGATAGTTCATCCACTTGAGCATTTGATGTTCATGTATGCAGATCCACTGATACATGTTTGTATTTCTTTGCTTGTTGTCCAGTTGCACTTCTTTGACTTCACTCCATATTTAACTATGTTGGTGCACTTCTTATTTTGCATTGACTTGAGTATTGTTGTCATGCTGATGATCTTTGAGTTGTATACCATATTGTTCATGGGTACATTTGTTGTTGGATTCACTTTTGACATGTGAATTTCTTTGCTGTGTACATGCACAGTTCAAATCTGTGTACATGCACAGTTTTATTGTTGCAGTGATACTTTGAATTTTTGTCGATGCCATTTGATTTTTCCAATTACAACTGAGTTGAATCTGATTGGATTTGACCTTGTGTTTGGTTGACTGTGCATGAGTTGGCGAGGCAGGGCACACGTGTATGAATGTACACGTGTGTATTGTAGCTACTCAAGATTTATCTGTCCCTGATATAAATACTAATATGCACAGATATTACACAATCAAAGATGATGACAATAACCCATATATCTGAGACAGCTTTAAAAACACATTCTATATTTTTGCAAATTAAAATTTGTTTATTTTCAGATTACTGCTGTAGATGTTAATTATACAAGTACACAGAAGACAGGACAAATACTGGAGCTGGACAGTGCAGATGTACAGAAGACTGAGTGTATGAGTGATGTAGTGAGGAAACAAATGTAAATGTGCAATGTATGAAATCAGTGTAATGTATGCAATTATGAAATGTATGAAATTAGTGTGTGAACTGAAAACATTGTATTATATAAAATATTATATTGAATAAAAATACTGATTGAATTTGTCAAATTCTGTGCAATAATATTAATATTCAATATTTATTTCTATATGTGTACAATCTGCAAACACATCTAAAAATAGATATATATTTTGTTATCATCAAATAATAAACACACATCAAACAATCTCCCCCTTTTGATGATGACAAACATATATATTTAAGATTTTGAAATTCTAATAAATGTGTTTAAGCAAATATTTAGCTCCCCCTATATGTATGCTCCCCCTTCAACTGAGACCACTCCCTATTTAGAAGATTTAGGAAATTACAGAAGAATAAAAGAACTATAGAAAAATAACTAACAGCATTTAACAAATTTGATGAAGTATTCCAAAAATACTTATTTCCTTATCAAAATCTCTTTCTTCTCCCCCTTTTGTTATCATCAAAAGAATGACAAAAAATAATGGAACAGTAGGGGAAAACAAATGGAAAAAACAAGGAAAAACCATAATATATCATAACAAGATAACAATTTCCACATTTTAGAGAATGGATCGATGATTTGGTTTTTATATAATGAGAAGAGGGATGTTTTATTTTATTTATTATAATTTTAAAAAAAATTGACATTATGCACAAAAATAAAATAAGCACTTACTAACCACGCATAACTATAAGGACTTTTAAATGGGATTAGCAGTTACTCGTTAGCTATCACGCTCCATCCATGCATAACCATAAGGACTTTTAAATGAGAATGGAGTGATGATAACCTCACATGATCCATCCATGCATAACCATAAGGACTTTTAAATGAGAATGGATGCACAAGAAGTATTTTTAAAAAAATTCTTTATTTTTCTTTTTAATTTAAAAAGTAATTCACTCTTCTCATTTTTCAAAAACATTATGAATGATAGAAAGATGGTAGAAATAGAAATGGTCGTGGAATAAGTTACCAAATTAATCATATTATGAAATTTCTTAAACCAAACGTATTTCCACTACTGAATACCATATTCGAATCAATCTTTGAATGATATCCAAAACAGGTTTGAATCCTAGAAATTGAAGTTGAAAATAAATATCCAAGAATATTTCAACCAAAAATTGAAAAATGATTAGTCAATTTCCATAATCCCCAAATCCAAACGTAATTTGGAAAATCTATCTTCGGGGAGGGGTTTTGTGAAAATATCAGCAAATTGATCCTCAGTTGAATTGAATTCAATGCAAATGTCTTCCCTAGCAATGTGATCTCTAAGAAAGTGGTGTCTCATATCAATGTGTTTTGTGCGCGAATGATGAACAGGATTATTAGACAAGTCTATTGCACTTTTACTATCACATTTTAATGGAACTAGTTTATAAACTAAGCCAAAATCAGAAAGAGTTTGCATCATCCATAAAATTTGAGCACAACAACTTCCTAAAGCAATATATTCTGCTTCAGTGGTGGATAATGCAACACAATTTTGTTTTCGACTAGACCATGAAACTAATGAATGTCCTAGCATGAAACATGTCCCACTAGTGCTTTTCCTGTCAACCAATGAACCCGCATAATCAGCATCAGAATAACCAACTAAATCAAAATTTCACAAGAAGGATACCATAGTCCAAATTTGTGTGTGTGTGAAAGATATCTTAAAATTCGTTTAGTGGCTTTCAAATGAGATTCTTTAGGGTTAGATTGAAAACATGCACACAAACACACAGAAAACATAATGTCAGGTCTAGAAGCAGTAAGATAGAGAAGTGAACCGATTATCCCTCGATATTTTTTCTGATCAACAGCAACTCCTTTCTCGTCTTTATCCAACTTTGTTGACGGGCACCACTGCTTTGCTTGATTTGAAATCCAAGAAAATATTTCAATTCTTCAACCAAGCTCATCTCGAATTTAGCCTACATGACTTATTCAAATTTCTCACACAAGAGTTTGTTAGTAGCACCATATCATCCACATAAATCTGAACAATCAAAAAATTACTTTCTTTATGTAATAGAAACAGTGTCGTGTCAGCACTTCCCTTTTTAAAACCATTTTCCAAAAGATATGTACAAAGACAGTCATACCAAGCCCTAGGAGCTTGCTTAAGACCAATAATGCTTTTTCTGGCTTATACACATGATTTGGAAAATCATGATTTTCAAAACCAAGGGGTTGTTCAAAAAACTTCTTCTTTTAAATTGATTAAGTTCAATTTTGCATCGCTCAAATCCAACTTTCACCATTAAGAGCCATTTCAACAGAATCAGATTCAATCTCAGAAATAAGACCACTGTGACAACTAAACGCACATAAATTTTTATCAAATGAAGAGCGAGTATGTATACTTTCTGTAGGATCATCAGTTAAAATATCATTATTATCTCAAAAAGCAATTTGAAGTTTTCACCAGTAAAGTTTCAACAGTTTTAACAATTTCTAAAAATCCTTTTCATAGCATGAGAACTCAATAATCGATCATCATAATTTGACCAAGCAGATTAAGTCCAAGAAAAAATGGTTGGTCAATTTTTAAGCACAAATCGAAGTCATAGATAAGAACAAGTCATGTAAGATCATCTCAAGTAAGTTACAATCTGTCAACCATCATAATTACTTCGAGTAATTCTAAAAAATCAAAATCAATCATTTCACATAACTGGCTGATTTAATTCAGATTATGGTGCAGATTTTCAAACTTTATCTATCGTTTGAAAATAAATACAATTACCTGTCTTACCTGTACGATAATCTTTCGTTGTTTGCCCATTGTGAATCTGTCACCTTTATACTAGGCTAAGGAACATTGATTTGTCGCACGTTGTGTGTTTGGAGCAGCCAGAATCCAGATAACACTAATGTTGTTCCTTAGCCTGCCACCACACCTACATGGTAAAAGGTTTTTGTGACCTATTTGTTTTTATAGGTCCATGGTTGTTAGTGGCAGAATAATTTGATGAATATATTTGAGTAGATTCAAAACTATTAATATATATTCCTTTTGGCACCCAAACTTGTTTTGTCCTTTTATTCTTGTTCCAATAGATATGAAATTTGTTTGTAGAATTTTTAGGAACCCAAACTTGTATAAATTTCGTGTTCTTGTTCCTATGACTACAATTTTCAACATGATGTCCAACTATTTCACATCCAGTAAAGACACTCTTACTTTTTGCACTATCATCAGCTTGTGTTTTCCCAAAACCTAGTCCTTTTCTATTGTTGGCAAACAGTTGATTTCCCAATAACATGTTGAATGATTTTTCTCCACTTGAAAAATTATTCAGTGATTTCTCAAGATCTTGGACTTTGCTTTTCAGTGTTGTGTTTTCAGTCACAAGTGAAGTGCACCTATTTATAAAATCCTTTTTCCTAGTGTCAATGGTTTCCTTAAGATTCAAGTTTTCTTTTTCAAGATTCTCAAAGCTATTCTTCAGTTTTGATAATTCTGAATCTAAAATTTTACATTTTTTACAGTCTAGGTTTTGAATATTTTCAAGTTCAGTTTCTAACCTAAAATTTTCATGGGCAAGTACTTTTCTATCAGATTTCAGTTTTTCAATTTTAGATTCAAGAGCATCAACTGTTTTAGTAAGATCAAGGCACATAAAAACAAGATCTTTATAAGAATAGTCACCTACCTCACTAGATTCCTCTAAGCTTGCTTCTGAATCTGATTTTGCCATAAGACCCAAGTTAGCCTCCTTTGAGCTATCATCCGAGACTTCCTCTCCTTCTTCATCATCCCAAGTTGCTGCGAAGGCCTTTTTCTTCTTTTCCTTTCCTTTGGTGTTTTTGAGAAGTGGGCAATTTTGTTTGAAGTGACCAGGCTTGTTGTAGTTATAGCAGGTTAATTCATTTTCGGAATTGTCAGAATCTTTTGACCTATTACCACTCATTTTCTTCTTGCGTGGCCTGAATCTCGACAATTTTCTAAGATTATTGACAACCATTGCAAGTTCTTCAATTGGATCTTCTGCTTCATCATCGCTCTCTTCTTTGCTCTTTAAGGCAATAGTCTTCTTCTTTGATTTGGAGTTGTTGCGTTCCTCCTTTGCTTTTAGCTCGAGCTCATATGTCATCAAGTTTCCGATCAAATCTTCCATGCTCAGTTTACTCAGATCTTTGGATTCTTGTATTGCTGTGACTTTTGCCTCAAAGTTCATCGGTAAGACTCATAGTATCTTCCTCACTAGCTCTACCTCAGTGAATACCTTCCCAAGCGCTCTAGCATTGTACACCAAGGTTGAGAAGCGTCCAAACATATCCTTTATGCTCTCGCCTTTGTCCATCACGAAGTTCTCGTATTCATTTCTGAACAGGGCTAGACGAGACTCCTTGACTTGAGAAGTTCCTTCGTGTGTCACCTCCAAGGTATGCCAAATTTCCTGTGCTGTTTTACAATGAGAAATTCTATTAAATTCAGTCTTATCAAGAGCACAGACCAAAGCATTCATAGCTTTAGCATTAGTAGTTTTTAATTTCTTATCATTAGCATCCCACCTATCCTTTGGTTTAGGAATCTCAGTATCACCAACAGTTATAGTGGGAGATTTATAGCCAGATTCAATAATAGCCCAAACATCATAATCAACAGAACAAAGATAAATACCCATCCTAACTTTCCAGTAAGCATAATCATTCCCATAACATAGGTGGCCTAACAATAGATTGCCCCTCAGAAAAAGCATTATTTGATGAATTCATGACTCTAGAGTTAAAGTAAAAATTACCAGGCTCTGATACCACTTGTAGGATCTAGATTAACCCTAGAGGGGGGGTGAATAGGGTTATAGCAAATTTTAACGAATTAAACACGTAATCAAACTGCAAATAAACAAATATGCTGAAAAGTAAATCACACACAAAATTTACCCAGCTTCGGCAACCCCTGCCTACTGCTGCATTCCCAGATTTCTATTAAGATTAAACAGTATCCCGCTTACAAACACTCTAACAGACTCGCACACCCTGCTCCGCCTATAGAGTTTCGTAAACTCGCACACCCTGCTCACTGAACTAACCCTAACTAGACAATCTGACACTACCTACTAGGTGGTGATTTACCCTACTTTGATTCTAAAGAGTAAAAACTAAAAACCCAAAGATAACAAGGAGCAAAAATTAAATTGAAAGTTTAAACCACTTTTGCTCCAAAAATAACCCGCCCCAAAATTAAAACTAAATTAAAAATAAAAAAACCCCTTTTTAATTTAACAAGCCCAAAACATATCGGCCCGCTTCCATTTATTTCGATCCCCTTCCTTTTTTATTCTCCGGCCCGCTTTCTTTTTCTTGAGATAATGGCGGCTTTCGATTCGTCTCTTCTGGAATTAGGGCTTCAGCTCGATCTCTAATTCGTCTTTCTCTATTGCTCTGAATTAGGGATTTTTGCCTTTGTGATTGTGAGATTATCAAGCGGCTTCGGCTTGATTCTTTATTGCTCTGTTCAACTGAATTAGAGTTTCAGCACGATGATTTGTTGCTCTGTAACTTGGGGCTTCTGATTGATGTTCGAAGATGTCGCTCGATCGATTTTGCGCCTTGATTTCACTGTGAGTTGCGCTCTGTCGATTGAATTTGCTGCTTGCCTCGAGATGAATTAGTTGATCGATCATTCGTTGGCTTTGGTATGTGATTTCTGCTCTGTTGCTTTTCTTTGTTTGCTTGAACTTGATCGTTCTCTTTTGCTCTGCACTTCACCCACACCGTCGATGATGAATTTGGGTCTTCTATTTATACACGTCTGATTTGATTAACGTGATATTCACGTTGTTGATTCTTTCTGTTTTTATGGTATGTTATTCTGGGTAATTTCGTTGTTCACACGGTATTGATTTTTGAACGTTCGATTCTTTCTTTGATTCTTATACCAGAAGCTTTCCTTATTTTAACTTTGACTTTTTCAATTTGTTAATGTGAAAAAATATACGACTTTGATTTCTTGACCACGTCTTCAACTTTGACATGTTCAATGTTGACTTCGACATTTTTAGTTGTCTGATCTGTAGCATACTCGACTTATTCGACTTATGACTTCTGCTTCGATCACTTGGTCATTACAGTGTTTATCCCTGACTTTGATCATTAACTTTGATCATCTATTCGGTGATGATATTTTGGCTTCCTGTTGCATACATACATGAACTGTTGCTCATGTATCCTGATGTTGTTTACTTTACTGTTCTTGTTCATGCTTCCACTGTTTCACTTGTACATGTTCATTGAATTACATTCATTCTGGTCTTTGCATTGTGTAGTCTGGTTCATTCTGGTATCTCCTATGATATTGCTTGAACTATGTGACATCAATTTAGTTCGGCTAGATCACTTGTTGTTAAGCTGCTTTGCCTTGTCACTTCCAGTTGCAGTTTTAACTAAACTTGTTATTCTGGTTTGAGTTTTGCTTCCTTGACCTTGTAGTCATCTCCTGTGATATTTTCATGTAGTCTGTGCATTAACTAGTAGCTGTGCATTCATGTGCATTGATAGTTCATCCACTTGAGCATTTGATGTTCATGTATGCAGATCCACTGATACATGTTTGTATTTCTTTGCTTGTTGTCCAGTTGCACTTATTTGACTTCACTGTAACAGCCCGAGTTTTTCATACACGAAAAATCGAACCATTTTAGCTAAGAAGAAGAGGTAGAAGAAGAAAAATAGAAAACAACATAAAAATCTAACCATCGCAGCGGAATAAAATATAATATATATCAACAGATCTTTACACAAATCAACAACTATATCGGTTTATACAATTCATCATCAGAATACATCATCAGAGTACATCAACATCCATAACATACAACTGAATACACAGCGGAAAAATAATAGCAAGTACGAGAGTACGTATCGTCATCCAGCTCGTCTCCTGAGCTCCATGGCATCATATCCTGAACCTGTTTATCTCGGTCTGACCCGAGCATCATATAAAACAATACCCGAGTCAGTCTGGAAAACCAGCGTGAGAAAATCACACTCAAATTTATTATTAAAGTTTCAAAAATCTTTTGAAAACAAAAGCATCTCGTAAGACCACGCCACAAATAAACATGTCGGGTTTTTACCTTACGATAGCTAAAACACTTTATATCAAAATCCGTCTGATATTATAATAGTGTCTACTGAAAGTAAAATAGAATCTAGTTGAAATGCTTGCATCTCACATTTCAACAATAGTTGGGCACAATCAAAACCGTACAAGCACGTAGGGAGAATGGATTTCCAACGAATGACTAGGCACTGGGGTACCACCTGTCACAGTACGTGGCCTAGATCACAGTACCGAGGAGTACGCCCGCTCCCCTGCAACACAAGGCCGGAATCATCCCTTACTGGATAATTCCAAATAAGATCACCCCACGGTTGGGATCAGCAACCGCAACACTAAGCCGAAATAAAAGGGACATCTAGACAGGGATGACCTTACTCTCAAGTGGGGGCTACCCACGAAGCCTTGCTGCATAACCCCTGATTTTCAGTCATTCCCGGTTGATGAGGCTCGAGGCTAAACGATACCTTTAGAGAACATATCCCTTAGAATGCCCATCGTCCACCTGTCACTAAAGCATTCGTCCATACAAGTCCGTCCCAGGTCCGAACGGAACCGAAGGCACTATTCCTACTACATCCATTTTTGGAAATATCCTCAGGATTAGTAGCGACTAGCCCTTGCACTTCACAGCTCCATCTTCGACTCCGAACACGTTACACGAAACGTACAAACCGGATCGAAGTGGTATTCGAGTCTCAAGACCTAGAATCCCGGTATACGGAAACTCGATCCCGGTCTCTTCGAAACGATCAACGCATTTGGCCAATATTGATAGTCGGTTATTTAACTATCAATTAACATCCACAAGCAACCATCACACAATAAATAATTTCCCACATTATTTATTTTCCCAAATATCTTTCCAAGATATATTTCCAAATTTTCAAGGCTCATTTGAAAACAGTTTCCGCTTACGGAATACATTTCCCAAATAATTATTTCCACTGAATCACCAAGTACAAAATACTTTTAATTTTAAAATAATTTAAAAACACTTTATTTAAATATACTTTATAACATTGAAATTTTAAAACTACTTTAATACCTTAACAAAATATATACTCAAGGAATATTTAAAATGAAACCCCTTTACAAATATAAACTAAATTTCTCTTTTTAAAACATAATACCAAATCACTTTTATATAATTACTATAATAATAGATTTTTGAAAATACTTACTTTGGAAATTAACCTTTTGAAATAATCAATTTCCTAAAACATGCCTTTTTAAACAAATTAGAACTTTTAACTTATATTAAAAATTTCTTTGAAACCGTACTTGGCAATCCAAGAAATACACTTCTCTTCACATCCTTTAAAAATAAATCAACATTTATTTTTAAACCAATTCATATCCCTTTATAAATTCCCTCCTTGAATTTATATTTTTCTAATATCCATTGATATTCCATTTCACTTTATAAACCCAGTTTATATCTTCAAAATCTCATTTCTCTTTAAAGTTTCAAATCCCAAAGTATTTAAATCAATTTATAATTGATCTCCCAATTTATTTTACTTTGAAATAAATTTCCTTACTTAATCCATTTATTTCCAAATTTCATTAACTTCCAGATTTTATTTCTCATTATGATTTAAAATCTTTAAACTGAACACAAGTTTCAGATTTAACCCAAATTCCTTCTTTCTTTTTAATCACATTTAAACATTGAATAAAAATAAATTATTTATTCCTTTAAATAATATCACATAAGTTTTTAAATTCAATATTTCTCGGTTTATTCAAAATTCCTCTTTTCCATATTTATTAGAATTTTGGAAATCACTTTTATTCTTAATCAGATTCATTCTCAAATTTATTCCAAACTCTTATAATTATTTTACTTAAGAATTTACTCTTTTATTTCTTTTCAAAAATTCCATTCTAGAGATTTTGATAATTCAGCACATCCAAATCGATCCAACCAAACCATAACATCCAATTATCCATATAATTCATCACAGGATATCAAAAATCATATCACAGAATATTTAACAAAATTAAATATTTTGAGGAATCCAGTTGGATCCCTCCAACCTGTTTCCCTGCATCCACAGACGTTAGCACAATACCAATTCCACTTCAAGGTGGAATATCGCAGTATATGGGATTTATATAAAATCATCCGCTATTATGCGGCGCATAGGGTCTCATCCACTATATAATGTGGGAATATCAACAACTCCAATATATACATATGCCAATATATATATATTGCTATATACTACTATATACCATATCAATCAATTCAATCATTCAATCAATTATTTAAATTTAATCATTTAAATTTAAATTATAATTTAACTGAGTGAGATTAACTCACCTTTATTTTATTTTGCCAATCTGATCCAATCCTGACTGTTTTCCTCTTGATTTTAGACCTTGAATATCAATATATAGTTTATTAATACTTGAATCAAATCTAAAAATAAATTAACATTTACTTATTTATTTTAACCTATAATTTAATTTAAATCCAATTTTCCCTTTCATAGATTTTATAATTCCAATCAATAAAACAAATTTAGTACTAAAATAAATTAACTAATTTAGTTAAACAAATAAATCCCTTAAATAAATTATTTTATGACCACCTAGTGAGTTGAAGTATGTTTTATTACCTTCCATTTTGAAAATACATGCTTATGTATAAAATGGTTTATACAAATTTCGAAATCAATATCCATATAATTATTTGTATATGGATATGAAAATATGCAGATATATACAAATATCTACTATAAAAACAGTGAATCCTTTTTACTATAAATATTCATTTATTATATTTTTTTCTGCATGAATCATTCATTTATAAAAAAAAAATACCTCCACTTACACGAAACGAAACCGCGATGCCCACTCCCTAACTTCGCCTCGACGTGCTCGGCACCTGCTGCCTGCGTGCCCCATGACTTCGGCCAACACCTCGCGCTCCGGCCCCACCACTTCCCTGAGTCGAATCTGAGCTCGAACGAGAACTCAACCCCCAAATTCACTTCGCGATCGCCGCCTTCGCGAGTTCACCCGCGACCATACCCCTACGATCTCGAACGCGGATCCACCACGAATTCCCACCTCGTCGCCTTCCAGATTGCGATTCGCCCACCTTGCTTCGTTCGCCCCTCCCCAATCGCGAACCGTTTATTGAACGAATTCGATTCTCTCTTCCTTTCTATTTTTTTCTTTTTCTCGATTCGACTTCGTGGATCTGGACTACATTAAAACGAGGACGAGATTTTGGTTTGAAAATGAAAAAGGATGGCTACAATCTCGATTTGGGT
This sequence comes from Allium fistulosum, assembly GCA_030737815.1. Taxonomy (NCBI): domain Eukaryota; kingdom Viridiplantae; phylum Streptophyta; class Magnoliopsida; order Asparagales; family Amaryllidaceae; genus Allium; species Allium fistulosum. Next base: position 94,905,960 of record CM060906.1, on the reverse strand, counting down.
ATGAGGGATGGGTACGAACAAATTTGAACAGGAAGGAGGAGTTATCGCAATAGATTTCAGCCATTATTTTTCTTTGAATAGATTTGTTTTGATTTGAACGAGAGAAAAAGGATACGGGGCCATGCTTTGAAACGAAGGGGTAAGCTTTGCACGATAAATTTCGTGATCTTCGGCATGATTCAAGGAGACAACGTGCTGATGGAAAAGGAATTCCAGCTGATGTTGACCCAATTTTAAATTTAAAATTTAAATCAAATTCGATTTAACTTTCAACGCATTTACTTACCGTAAGGTCACACCACAACTCAAAAAAAAACGAAACTTGAAATCCGATAATAATTCAATATTACGGACCCAATGGAACTGGTTTCGTCGAATTCCGAGACTGTGCCTCGGAAGGCTATTTTTAAATATCGATTCAAACGATATAATTCAAAACTGAACAAAACAGTTTGAAATTACATTCTGAAGATTCTATTATCTTCAGTATTATCATTACGAATTTTTAAAGCTTTCAAAATATTTTTAATTAGCTTAGAATGCCAGATTTACTATTTTATCCAACTTCAAATAAATTTAATTTAATTATTAAATTACTCAATAACAGCGATATTTGAAATTTAAGTTTATAATTAACCTCTGAATGTTTTAAATTAATTAAATATTCCAATTTCAAATGCTCAAAAATTCCGGGTCGTCACATTCCTTCCCCCTTAAAAGAATTTCGTCCCCGAAATTACTAGTTAGGAAGAATGATTCAATCCCCGTTAACTATTTTCCAAATCAAACAGTTTTAACAACTTTCCAAAGTCTTCTTTTATTAATGATACACTAATCATCTTTTAACTTTCCAACTTATCCATAAGTTCAACCCAAATTACTTACTTATCAATTCAAATCTAAATTTGAATTCAAATTTTGAATTATCAAAATTTTCCAAAATTTTTCTAACTCCCTAAATTTTCGAAAAATTTCGCCAGCGTCTCCTTTGCGCGGCTAGCTCGGTACAACTACAAAATGGCTCTACGGCCTCCCAATCTCAAAAAGAAAACAAAAAGCCAAGTGGCTGGATCCAAAACCCAATCAAATTTCATATAGAAATTTAAATACATACATTTTGTCGAGCCATTAAATTTTATCTTCTAAAATCAAAAATCCCAATTTATCCATTGCTTTTAGACACCTGTATATCCTACTAAGCAATAATATTCAATCACAATTCCAAAGTCATTTTATACCTTTCTTTACAAATTTTCAATATTTGTTTTACTTAAGCCCATACGATGCCCATATATCATCCGTACGCAATATCACATTCGATCGTTCACTCGATCACACAATTTCACTTCCGAACTAGTATCGTCCACCCGACTTCCTAGTGCGGACTCGGATTTGGTTTCTTGATCAGAAACCGTCATTCTCCTTGCATAGCCACAAACTATGATAGAGAATTACCAGAATCAATCAACAATCCATATCCAGGTTCGCCGTTGAAAATCGAGCGAAAAATCCTAACTCGGATCGGCATAATTACCTCGAAATTCTGTGCTCGACATCTGGACCAAATAGCTATGCGAATAAAATAATATACGTACACCTTACGTAATTAGCCCAATTGAATTATCCATTTTATCAATTTCCTTTTTATTCACATTCATTTTGATTGTTATCCACTTATTCACAACTATCCCATTTCACAACTTCCAATTTAACCCTTCATGCAATTATCCACTTAGAATAATTTCCTCGATACCCACTTCACTTAAAGAATTTCATTTTTCCAATCCTTAAGTTTAATATAAATATTTATACACTTCTTACATTAATTTTCACTTTACTATCAAAGTTTATTTTCATTACTATTCATTCTGCCCACGCAACTTCATTTGAATTCAAATTGTCTTCCATTTGACTATTGAATTAGTTCCACTTACTAATTAATTTAAATCTCAATTAAAAGTTTATTTGCAAGCTTACTTTCCTTAGTTCTTTCGATTTCACTTACTTTACATTCATATTTAAACTAGATTCAATTATTTGGTTCCAATTCCATTTGCTTAGCAAATTTAGATTATTTATCGTTAATGAAAATTTTCAAAAATTTCAAAAATTTTCTAACTCCCAAAATTTACGGAAAATTTTGGCAGAGTCTCCCTTGTACGGAGGGACTTCTGCGATATCGCAGGATGCACAAATATATATATACATCGGCCTCAGGCCGGAAATCACAATATATATCAATATATGCAGTTCATATCTCCTATTTTGAATTTTTGCGTAAGCGTACCTTATTTTAGCATTTTTAAAGCAAAGCGGTTATTTATTTAAGCAATTAGCGCAGTCAAATCCAGCCAAACGGTTTTCCCGAACCTGTACTAACTCAACTTAAACAGGTTAGTGACAAATATCCAAAGTTTGTTATCATTTCAATTAATTTCATTAGCTAACACATACAACATAAGCAATATTCACTAAACACTTCCATAAGTGAATTTATTAGGCCCAACACAAATTAAATGCTTCCATTTAAATGGTTTACACTTCATTACTTACATTCTATTCATTTTAATCCAAATGAATACGTATTTATTACGATTGATTTAAAAATCAATTATATTGCTTATATTAACTCACATTTACTACAATTGATTCCAAAATCAATTTTATTTCCTTTCTATCAATTCATAGAATTTTATTTAACCTCGTTTTACCTCAAACGATCCATTTTCTAATACAATTCAACAATATCAATGTGAATAAATGATTACTTCTGCTTTAGAACCATTTAGGTTAAATCCAACTAAATTTACATTTAACCTATTCCATTTTAAATTTATTCACAACTTTCATTGTATTTCTTCCATATCCAAAGAGTTTGATTCCAAACCATTTTATTAAACTCAGCCACCAATATATCAAATAACCATCACAAAATTTTACTCAAGTTATTTATTTTCTTCAAACAATTCCACCCAATAACTTAAGTTTATTTTATTCAACAACTTCCGTTCAAATCCTTGATTTCATTTTCTTTTAATCAAATCCCATATTTGATTTTCCTTTCATTTAACTTGAAATCCATTCTATTTGATTTCCTTGAGTTCAATCTTATTTTATATCCCAAGTTTCGATTTTCACATTTATTTGTTTGAGTAGAATTTTATTTCATTAAATATTATCTATACTCGGCTGAATTTATTTCTATCCAATTTAATTCAATTTCAATTTCAATTTATATAACTTATTTCAAGTTAAATTCAAATATATTTCCTTCACTTCCATTTACTTAAGTTAAATTTTAATTCCCGGATTACAATTTCCCAATTTCTTCTTATTAATATCAACTTCACTTTATAAGTACAATAGTTGATCCATTTATTCATTCACCAATTCTTTAGTTAACCAATGAATTTTAATTCCAAACATTAATTATTTTTAGTCCATCTTGACTACTTTTTCGCATTCACATTTTACCCTTTACTCCAGATTATACATTAAATTTTAGTCAAGTATATATTTTTCATTATTATTATTCTATAAATATTCCAAAATAAGATTCCAGAGTATACACAAATTTTCAAAATTTCAAAATCCCTTTTTGAAATCAACTATATCCAAACTCCTTTGGTAAATTTCATCATCTTTTTGAATTTTAAAATCAAACCCAGTTCGCAACAATTTCAATTTGAAACAATTCGGTAGCAATTTCTCTTTGGAAACTCGAAAATGAACACCGATGATGTCGCGATCATCATCGGAATTATTTTCCAGCGACCAAAGAGAGTTTAGTGCTTTTATCACTTTAAATCATTTCAAATATTTTTTGAGTACCCAATCTCATCAGACTTCGAATCCAACTTAAAATATTTCCCAAAATAGTATCACTACTATTTCTCCCACACCCTTGAAAACCGTTTTCAAATCCAAAGGAATTTTAAGTCCTTTCTCAAAAATTCCAAATTTCCAACCCATCCAATTAAATTTAAATCTTTCTCTGGAATTCTATTTTAAATTACTATCTCATTTGGATATGGAGTTTATTCCAATTTATAAATTACATTTATAATCTATATTTCAAATTTTATTTTATTATAAAATTTGATTCTTTACTTTGGTTATAAATTTCAATTTCTAGTTAAGTTTCCATATAATAATGATAATAATCCAATATTATCACATCTAACATCCAAACAACCACATATATATTAACTAGAAAATCTCAAAACTTTTCTTTATATACAAAAATAATTTGGGTAAAATTATTCCATTTACCCTATTTTTAAAACAATACTGTGTCGGTTTATCTTGTTTAAGAGTTTAGAAACCCCTATCGATATTGTGGCATCCCACACATCGACCAGAATTCATAAACACTCAACCGATAAGTCAACACAATATAAAACCATTTTATATTCACTAACAAATACGCGCTCATATCTATTAATACTCTCAAAATTCCCACCAGAGCCAAGGTTATCGCCAACCTCGCTCTGATACCACTGTAACAGCCCGAGTTTTTCATACACGAAAAATCGAACCATTTTAGCTAAGAAGAAGAGGTAGAAGAAGAAAAATAGAAAACAACATCAGAATCTAACCATCGCAGCGGAATAAAATATAATATATATATCAACAGATCTTTACACAAATCAACAACTATATCGGTTTATACAATTCATCATCAGAATACATCATCAGAGTACATCAACATCCATAACATACAACTGAATACACAGCGGAAAAATAATAGCAAGTACGAGAGTACGTATTGTCATCCAGCTCGTCTCCTGAGCTCCATGGCATCATATCCTGAACCTGTTTATCTCGGTCTGACCCGAGCATCATATAAAACAATACCCGAGTCAGTCTGGAAAACCAGCGTGAGAAAATCACACTCAAATTTATTATTAAAGTTTCAAAAATCTTTTGAAAACAAAAGCATCTCGTAAGACCACGCCACAAATAAACATGTCGGGTTTTTACCTTACGATAGCTAAAACACTTTATATCAAAATCCGTCTGATATTATAATAGTGTCTACTGAAAGTAAAATAGAATCTAGTTGAAATGCTTGCATCTCACATTTCAACAATAGTTGGGCACAATCAAAACCGTACAAGCATGTAGGGAGAATGGATTTCCAACGAATGACTAGGCACTGGGGTACCACCTGTCACAGTACGTGGCCTAGATCACAGTACCGAGGAGTACGCCCGCTCCCCTGCAACACAAGGCCGGAATCATCCCTTACTGGATAATTCCAAATAAGATCACCCCACGGTTGGGATCAGCAACCGCAACACTAAGCCGAAATAAAAGGGACATCTAGATAGGGATGACCTTACTCTCAAGTGGGGGCTACCCACGAAGCCTTGCTGCATAGCCCCTGATTTTCAGTCATTCCCGGTTGATGAGGCTCGAGGCTAAACGATACCTTTAGAGAACATATCCCTTAGAATGCCCATCGTCCACCTGTCACTAAAGCATTCGTCCATACAAGTCCGTCCCGGGTCCGAACGGAACCGAAGGCACTATTCCTACTACATCCATTTTTGGAAATATCCTCGGGATTAGTAGCGACTAGCCCTTGCACTTCACAGCTCCATCTTCGACTCCGAACACGTTACACGAAACGTACAAACCGGATCGAAGTGGTATTCGAGTCTCCAGACCTAGAATCCCGGTATACGGAAACTCGATCCCGGTCTCTTCGAAACGATCAACGCATTTGGCCAATATTGATAGTCGGTTATTTAACTATCAATTAACATCCACAAGCAACCATCACACAATAAATAATTTCCCACATTATTTATTTGCCCAAATATCTTTCCAAGATATATTTCCAAATTTTCAAGGCTCATTTGAAAACAGTTTCCGCTTACGGAATACATTTCCCAAATAATTATTTCCACTGAATCACCAAGTACAAAATACTTTTAATTTTAAAATAATTTAAAAACACTTTATTTAAATATACTTTATAACATTGAAATTTTAAAACTACTTTAATACCTTAACAAAATATATACTTAAGGAATATTTAAAATGAAACCCCTTTACAAATATAAACTAAATTTCTCTTTTTAAAACATAATACCAAATCACTTTTATATAATTACTACAATAATAGATTTTTGAAAATACTTACTTTGGAAATTAACCTTTTGAAATAATCAATTTCCTAAAACATGCCTTTTTAAACAAATTAGAACTTTTAACTTATATTAAAAATTGCTTTGAAACCGTACTTGGCAATCCAAGAAATACACTTCTCTTCACATCCTTTAAAAATAAATCAACATTTATTTTTAAACCAATTCATATCCCTTTATAAATTCCCTCCTTGAATTTATATTTTTCTAATATCCACTGATATTCCATTTCACTTTATAAACCCAGTTTATATCTTCAAAATCTCATTTCTCTTTAAAATTTCAAATCCCAAAGTATTTAAATCAATTTATAATTGATCTCCCAATTTATTTTACTTTGAAATAAATTTCCTTACTTAATCCATTTATTTCCAAATTTCATTAACTTCCAGATTTTATTTCTCATTATGATTTAAAATCTTTAAACTGAACACAAGTTTCAGATTTAACCCAAATTCCTTCTTTCTTTTTAATTACATTTAAACATTGAATAAAAATAAATTATTTATTCCTTTAAATAATATCACATAAGTTTTTAAATTCAATATTTCTCGGTTTATTCAAAATTCCTCTTTTCCATATTTATTAGAATTTTGGAAATCACTTTTATTCTTAATCAGATTCATTCTCAAATTTATTCCAAACTCTTATAATTATTTTACTTAAGAATTTACTCTTTTATTTCTTTTCAAAAATTCCATTCTAGAGATTTTGATAATTCAGCACATCCAAATCGATCCAACCAAACCATAACATCCAATTATCCATATAATTCATCACAGGATATCAAAAATCATATCACAGAATATTTAACAAAATTAAATATTTTGAGGAATCCAGTTGGATCCCTCCAACCTGTTTCCCTACATCCACAGACGTTAGCACAATACCAATTCCACTTCAAGGTGGAATATCGCGGTATATGGGATTTATATAAAATCATCCGCTATTATGCGGCGCATAGGGTCTCATCCACTATATAATGTGGGAATATCAACAACTCCAATATATACATATGCCAATATATATATATTGCTATATACTACTATATACCATATCAATCAATTCAATCATTCAATCAATTATTTAAATTTAATCATTTAAATTTAAATTATAATTTAACTGAGTGAGATTAACTCACCTTTATTTTATTTTGCCAATCCGATCCAATCCTGACTGTTTTCCTCTTGATTTTAGACCTTGAATATCAATATATAGTTTATTAATACTTGAATCAAATCTAAAAATAAATTAACATTTACTTATTTATTTTAACCTATAATTTAATTTAAATCCAATTTTCCCTTTCATAGATTTTATAATTCCAATCAATAAAACAAATTTAGTACTAAAATAAATTAACTAATTTAGTTAAACAAATAAATCCCTTAAATAAATTATTTTATGACCACCTAGTGAGTTGAAGTATGTTTTATTACCTTCCATTTTGAAAATACATGCTTATGTATAAAATGGTTTATACAAATTTCGAAATCAATATCCATATAATTATTTGTATATGGATATGAAAATATGCAGATATATACAAATATCTACTATAAAAACAGTGAATCCTTTTTACTATAAATATTCATTTATTATATTTTTTTTCTGCATGAATCATTCATTTATAAAAAAAAAATACCTCCACTTACACGAAACGAAACCGCGATGCCCACTCCCTAACTTCGCCTCGACGTGCTCGGCACCTGCTGCCTGCGTGCCCCATGACTTCGGCCAACACCTCGCGCTCCGGCCCCACCACTTCCCTGAGTCGAATCTGAGCTCGAACGAGAACTCAACCCCCAAATTCACTTCGCGATCGCCGCCTTCGCGAGTTCACCCGCGACCATACCCCTACGATCTCGAACGTGGATCCACCACGAATTCCCACCTCGTCGCCTTCCAGATTGCGATTCGCCCACCTTGCTTCGTTCGCCCCTCCCCAATCGCGAACCGTTTATTGAACGAATTCGATTCTCTCTTCCTTTCTATTTTTTTCTTTTTCTCGATTCGACTTCGTGGATCTGGACTACATTAAAACGAGGACGAGATTTTGGTTTGAAAATGAAAAAGGATGGCTACAATCTCGATTTGGGTATGAGGGATGGGTACGAACAAATTTGAACAGGAAGGAGGAGTTATCGCAATAGATTTCGGCCATTATTTTTCTTTGAATAGATTTGTTTTGATTTGAACGAGAGAAAAAGGATACGGGGCCATGCTTTGAAACGAAGGGGTAAGCTTTGCACGATAAATTTCGTGATCTTCGGCATGATTCAAGGAGACAACGTGCTGATGGAAAAGGAATTCCAGCTGATGTTGACCCAATTTTAAATTTAAAATTTAAATCAAATTCGATTTAACTTTCAACGCATTTACTTACCGTAAGGTCACACCACAACTCAAAAAAAAACGAAACTTGAAATCCGATAATAATTCAATATTACGGACCCAATGGAACTGGTTTCGTCGAATTCCGAGACTGTGCCTCGGAAGGCTATTTTTAAATATCGATTCAAACGATATAATTCAAAACCGAACAAAACAGTTTGAAATTACATTCTGAAGATTCTATTATCTTCAGTATTATCATTACGAATTTTTAAAGCTTTCAAAATATTTTTAATTAGCTTAGAATGCCAGATTTACTATTTTATCCAACTTCAAATAAATTTAATTTAATTATTAAATTACTCAATAACAGCGATATTTGAATTTAAGTTTATAATTAACCTCTGAATGTTTTAAATTAATTAAATATTCCAATTTCAAATGCTCAAAAATTCCGGGTCGTCACACTGCATATTTAACTATGCTGGTGCACTTCTTATTTTGCATTGACTTGAGTATTGTTGTCATGCTGATGATCTTTGAGTTGTATACCATATTGTTCATGGGTACATTTGCTGTTGGATTCACTTTTGACATGTGAATTTCTTTGCTGTGTACATGCACAGTTCAAATCTGTGTACATGCACAGTTTTATTGTTGCAATGATACTTTGAATTTTTGTCGATGCCATTTGATTTTTCCAATTACAACTGAGTTGAATCTGATTGGATTTGACCTTGTGTTTGGTTGACTGTGCACGAGTTGGCAAGGCAGTGCACATGTGTATGAATGTACACGTGTGTATTGCAGCTACTTAAGATTTATCCGTCCTTGATATAAATACTGATATGCACAGATATTACACAATCAAAGATGATGACAATAACCCATATATCTGAGACAACTTTAAAAACACATTCTATATTTTTGCAAATTAAAATTTGTTTATTTTCAGATTACTACTGTAGATGTTAATTATACAGGTACACAGAAGACATGACAAATACTGGAGCTGGACAGTGCAGATGTGCAGAAGACTGAGTGTATGAGTGATGTAGTGAGGAAACAAATGTAAATGTGCAATGTATGAAATCAGTGTAATGTATGCAATTATGAAATGTATGAAATTAGTGTGTGAACTGAAAACATTGTATTATATAAAATATTATATTGAATAAAAATACTGATTGAATTTGTCAAATTCTGTGCAATAATATTAATATTCAATATTTATTTCTATATGTGTACAATCTGCAAACACATCTAAAAATTGATATATATTTTGTTATCATCAAACAATAAACACACATCAAACAAAAACTAATTTGATGAATTTCCGGCTAACTCAATTCCTGTTCTTTCAATAGTAAGAAAAAGCTAGAGATGTTTCATACCAATGCTCCTCCTCTGTGGTTCTCATTGATATGAAATCATGAAGCCTTTCGATGACTTATTAAGTCATATTTGGTCAAGTTCGATAATCGAGTAATAATTATTTAATCAAAAATATTTGCTTATACAAATCACGATTTTTACGCTTAACTTGTTTTTGAAATTCCAACTTAATTATTCCTCGTCCAAGAGTGAAGCCAGTAAGTTAGAGCACTAGTTGCATCAAAGCCTTGCTTTGACACTTCATTCTTAAATTTCACAAATAGATAGTCTACCTTGTCGGCTTTTAATGTTAAGTATAGTATTAATGATTTCAATAAACAATAAAAAATCAATACGGTCAACATGTTTCTGACATTTTCCGACTTACTATTCCTTGTCAAGAGGGAAACCGGTAGGTTAGATCTCTGTTGCTCCGTCCCTACTTGACATCAATCCTAACACTCACAAATAGACAAGTCTTACTTCATCGGATTTTAGAGTTAAGCATAATTAATTATTTTTCAAACAAGTAATCAAATAATTAACCATTTAGCCACTAAGAAATTCTTACCCATTTTCAAAAACATTTATATGCACTTTTAAAATAATTTAAAGTACTTATAATAGGTTTTAAAACATTTATCTAAAATATTACTTGAAAATAGCAACTTTACAATTTTCCCTAAAACTTGAAAGCGACATGTTTTCTAATAAAATATCTCTTGTTTAGAAATTCTCAATTAATTCTTAAAAATTCATAAATATCTCAAATAATAATTTAAATATTCTAATATGAGTTAATAAACACTTATAAAAAGAACGAAACAAAATATTAAATTTAAATATCTTTTCAAACCTTTTAATGTCCAAAATCAAGGCTAAATGGGGCAGTTTTGCACAAGTAAAGTTTTGGCCACTCTTTGAGATGTTACTTAACATTTTACTATCCAAGATTTTACTAGAAACAAACATACATATAAGACATTATAAATATAGCGAGAAACCCCCAAGGATCTCTCTACAAAGTTCCGTAAAAATTATCGAAAACAAGGTAATTAACAACTGCATCTATATCGACTATCTCTATAAGGGCACTTTCAAATCTGAGTCTAATCTAAACCAAAGTCCATCTATGACCTATGTTCTTTATTCAAGGTCTTTTTATATGTCATATAAGTCCATTCAATTCCATTCCAAGTTCGTTTCATTCAAGTCCATATGCATGGATCACATATGTCATTTAGTTTTTAAAGTAAGGATCCAAACCAATGTTTCAACATAAGTTAACAACAATTCAAACAACATATATACAATCAACACAACATATGTATGTGTTATATTTTCATCCAAAGTGAGGTGTTAACTAACTTTAACCTCACAATCAACCAAGATCTAAGAACCAAAGTCCAAACCCAAGCTACCAACCTCCTTTCATTCCTATTTTAGACCTTGCTTTTGCCTTGCCTTGTCCTTCAAACCCCTATGATGCTCACAGCCTAAGATGATTGTAGGAGTGAGGCTTTGTTTCTTTTAAAACAAACTTAGTAGAAGGTCTCATTATGTTGTTCCAGTGCTCCACTCCAAGTTTGAGTTGATTTGGATTTGATTTGCAATAATTTTCTTTAGAATATATGAGAGGAAGAAGAAGAAGCCAATTATTTTCAACTCTAAGCTTTGTAAATTTTTCTGAATGATAACTAAGGGTATGCCCCTCCTTATATAAGATTAGGAATAGTGTTGCTTAAGCTCTCATTCACCCCCACCCACCATGCTATGGAAGCTTCACCTCCCATCACTTCTCCTTTAAGTCACTTCTCATTTATGCATATTACTCTTATACCCTTCTCATAATATCTCTTATCCGTATGGAAGCTTCTAGAACATTCCAAGCTTTATGAAGAGGTGTGTATGTTAATTAGTTTCTAATGTGTTCATTTGATCATTAGTTAAGTGCACAAGAGTTTGAACAACTTACATCGATTGTAAAGTTATTTACCGATAAACTGATTTTCGGTCACATTATTGATTTTTCTTTGAAGAATATATTTTTGTAAAAAAAAATTTAAAAACAAGTCTCCTTTCATTATTAATCGAATGGATGATGTCTAACATGGTTATAAAATGATATTTATATCACTTGATTATATTTCAAAATGTTTTGATATTCGAAGACGAAGTGTTCGAATTCCCTGGTCATTATATTCTCCCCCACTTAGAACATTTTTCCTCGAAATTCAAACAAGAACAGAGATAGACAAAACAAGATATATATATATATATATATTTATATATATAGATGTATGTATGTATGTATATAGTACCGCTGAAACTATATACAAAACTAAACTGCAAGCTGAAATGCATACGAGGCGACTTCACCTCAAGCGGTGAATACATTACAAAACATACATGATACTAAGATAATAAGGAAACCCTAGTCTATAGGTGACTCTGGATAGAACTCCTTCAAACTGCCCTCCGTCTTCTTGTACCACCCCAAGCATTCATGCTCCATGCACTTCTTACCTTAACAAAGGAACAAGCACACAAATACTCAAATAGTATTCACAATTACTAGCAACCAATGCTCATGGTTTGCTAAGGTTCAAACTCTCCCATCATCCATGGACGATAAACAACCATTAAGCATACCTTACGCTCAACAGCCTTAGGTACTTACTTAGACGATTATTCATGCTACCTCATAATAAATCGAAGAGCCATTCCCCAAACTTTCATAATCCAACAAACATAGTATGCAAATGTATAAAGCCCATGTGATATATATGGACCATCCGTGCGCAATATCTGATCTGATCACTTACTCGATGACATAGATTTCACTTCCCAACTAGTATAAATCACTTACCTCTCTAGCGTGGTCTTTGATTTGGTTTCTTGATTAGAAACCTCCATTCACCTTGCATAGCCATATACTATGATAGAGACATCGGGATTGTACCACGAACCTGTATCAAGTGTTCACCATTAAGAATCGAGAGAAAAATCCTTGTTCAGACCAGTGTAAAAACCCCGAAAACATTTACTCGAATACTGGATCAAGAACAGTCATGCGAATAAGATGATCAACATACAACTTATGTATTTATCCTATTGGTTACGACACCATTTCCTTTTTAATCACATTCATTTATACAATTAATATGTAATTCAATACTAAATCATTTATGCATTATTTTATAAATCATAACTTCAAGTTTATAATCATTTTATAACTAAAGTTCATACTCGTATCATACTCCGCTACATCACAAGAGTATATACCAAAACATCAAATTTGTAACAAGTGTGATTAACAAATTTAAAACTTGTTTTAACTTGCTATCTTCTAAATTCAAGTGCTATATAAACTCAACCTTATATTGTCAAAAACACTTAACTACAAGTTCTATAACAACTCGGAAGTTCTCGGCTATCCAAAATCGCTAAAAATTCCATTTCATTTAACAAATGAAAGCTATCAAACAACATATCATAACTTAACAAAGTTCCAATTTCTTTATAGAAAAGTTTAGAACTAGACATTGATTTTCATTTCAAATCATTTTGAAATTATATATACATATAACTTTTGTATAATAAATCTTTTCAGGTATTTTAACTCATAATCTTTTTTATAAAAACAACTTTATAGTATCCCATATTTAGAAACCCAAAAATGAACGCCAATGATGTTGTACTCATCGCTGAAATTATTTCAAGCAACAGAAGTGAGTTCAATACATTCAACCAATACTCTTGATACTTAACCAAAATCATTCCAAAGCGGTATCAAATACTTCGTATAATAATATTAAGTATCATGTTCTTAATTTCTTAGATTGATCTCCTAAATATTTACTTTCAAATAATACTAATATTTTTTTCTTCCAAAATCTTGACAAATATTTTCAGAGACACCACGATTTAAGTTCTCAAATTCTTTGTTTAGATCATTTTCATTTATAAACTATATTTTATAAACCATACTTTATAAAATCAATTACGTATATAAAATTCTTTTCACAAATATTTACTTCCAAAATATTCTATCTTTCCTCTTTGATTATACCTTTATTAAATTTTAACTTCCGACCCATCATTATCACCGAACGCCTTATAGTCAAATCATGAAACTTAATTCACAAGGTGTTCGTTCAATGTACCCATAATTACTGTTTATCTACCCCATGATGTAAAAAGATAAAGCTTCTCATAAACTGGTTGAGCACAAATCAATAATAAACAATGCCGAATGTACCTAACATGCTGAGCATGACTAAACAATCAAGGTTACATGATATTAAACTATGAGAAACACTAATATCAAACCAAACACGAATAGGTTAACTATAAATAGGCAGTACACCCTGTAGAATCTACTTTCCCTTCTCAGCTGTAGAAATTGTAAAAACCTTAGGCTGCGTCATACTCTTGAGCATAGGACAATGTCAAACAATATGATCAGGCTGATGGCAACCGTAACAACCTTTCAGTGAAAACTATACGTCAAGCTTCGAAAATTTCTCAATCGGTCCTTTCACTATCTGCGCTCTAATCACCCTCCCATCTTTCCCCGATTTATAACTCCAAGCAAAATTCCCTTCTGCCTACACTTATGGCAAACCACACTAGAAATATCTCTTGGTGGCTGAAACTTCCGCTTGTTGTCCCCAACTAGTGTAGAAATAGACAACTTAATGATCTACTTTTCTTACTTCTAAAGACGACAATTAATACATCCATGGTATTCGTGTGACGATCAACTAGGTATCCAAAAGACAAACCATTAGGGTGTAAAGAAATGAAAAGATAAGAATAAAGAAACATAGAATCTCACAATGCAAGGGAATCGTATATAATATAACATAAGATAATACATAAAGTCACCTTCAAAATGAAACATCAGAGTTACAACGGAACTAAATTCATCTAGGGATAGTTATAACTCCCTGACCCCACAATGCTGATACAAAACTATACACATAGAGTGGAAATAAATAGATAACTACATAGTGAAGAAGCCTCCTGCTCCATGCTCCTTCAAATGCATCCGTAAAAACCCAGACTACTTGGCTACTCGTACAAATTTGAATACGAAAAATTTTTAGGGAAAAAAAGAAAAACTTCGAATCAGACATGAGTCTGGTGTGATCAAACGTCAAATAACTGAATTATTATACTTGTAAAATGTCACTAAAATCCTTTAAAAAGAAAGGTATCTCATAAGGCAATGCCGCACAAAAACATAGGCAAGTTTTTACTCTACGTTAACCAGAACCTTTCAAATAGAAAATTCAGTGATATTATGATAGTGTCTACGGTTTAAAGTAAATATATAACATAGCCGGAATGTTTACATCTCACATTCCAACCTACTTGGGCACAACTAAGTCCGTAAAGGCACTTATTTGAAATTTAGTTCCATCAATGACAAGGCTATTGGGGTACCGCCTATCACAGTACACCATAGAAAAACGTACCAAGGTCAACAAGAACATCTTGCATCTTGCTACATAGGATCGGTCTACCTCTTGCTGGATGGTACCGAATATGATCATCCCTCGGTTGTGATCAACAACTGCACTAGGCCCCAAGCATACATTCAAAATGATAATATCGATCTAGATTAGGGATGACCATACCCTAATGGGTGCGACCTACATAGCCCTGCTGCATATCTCTTATTTTAGTCATTTCTGATTATGAGGCTTGAGGCTATGTTTTACTATTTCTTTAGCAATTTGCACTTAGAATGCTAAAATTGCCCTTCTAGAAACAATGCAATGTCACTTTTCATCCATACAAACTGTTCATGATATGAACAAACCGAAGGTACTATTTCTTCTACATCTATTTTGGAATCACCCTCAAGATTAGTAGCAAGTAGCACTTGCACTTCAAAGATCTTGGTCTTCGATTCCATCATATCAAGATGTCTTCCAATTCGAATGCTTATGTTGGTTCGAAGTGGTTTTCAAATAACTTATGCTTATCCGATCCCGGTCTCTTCGGACCAACATTTGATAATTTAAAAGCTGGTTAGGTTATCGATAGTAGACAAATCCACTATCTGGGTGTAAGTATAGATTTGCATATGAAAAATAAGACATCCTATACTTGTTCCTATTTTTTGATTTCAATCAGTACTATCCCTTGATTAGCAATGAAGTCGAACAAGTTATTAAAATATCCTTGCCTTGACGTACATTCTTACTTCTCAGGATAGAGACGAGTTTCCATACCTCGAAATTTGGTGTCAAGTATACAATAAAGTATCTTCCATATACTTAATTAATCATGACCTATTTATTGAAATTAACTCTCTTATACTTACCACGTTTCCAACATTTCGATTCTCTATTCCTCGCCTAGAATTGAAGCCAGGTAAGTCAGGGCAGTGGTTGCTCCTCGCCCAGAATCGAAGCCAGGTAAGTCAGGGCACTGGTTGCTCCTCTCCTTGCCTTAGTTAAAACACTCTGATTCTAGATCTCACAGAGAAAGGAAAGTCTACTCAATGGCTTTTAGTGTTAAATACAAGATGACTTACTTTCTATGTGTCAACATTTTAGCACTACTTATCGTATTTGTTTTTATGTTTATTAATGGCATAGACAAGAAATCACTTATTTAAAACAAAGCTTTTTTTTAAAACGAATCGAAAAAACAACTCTATAAAATGATTTCAAGCAAGTACTTTTCATCGGCTATAAATGAAGTCATTCAAGTTGGGGTACTATTATGAACTAAAATAACTTGGATCAATATCATAATTTCTTTAAATTAAAGAACAATTAACTCAGTATAAAATATAAAAAATAAATTGAGTATATTCACAGAATAAGTTATAGTCACCGCCTAGACTTTAAATCCTTTTGATTTGAAGAAGCAAATGGAAACCTTGGTTTCCTTGAAGATGAAGATGGTATTTGGGTTCTTTTTCCTTTTTTAATTTGTGAATGAATTAAAATTAGATATGGACTTGGGTACTTATAAGTGAAGAGAAGGGTACTTTAGTAATTATCTAACCTTCTATAGCCTAACCTGATTTGACCAGATTTTGGTCCAATAACAACCATCTGCATGACATAACCTGATTTGACCAAATTTTGATCCAATGGAAACCGTCTGCATGGCATAACCTGGTTCGACCGTATTTTGGTCCAGTGGCAATCATCTGCATGGAATATCATTATGCTATTTTGTTTTATTAGGCATGTCATTATACTTTTTTGTTTTATTAGGAAAAAAATTATACTATTATGTCTTATACTATTATTTTATTAGGCTGGTCGTTATACTATTTTGTTTTATTAAGCAAATAATTACACTATTTTGTTTCATACTATTGTTTTATTAGGCTGGTCATTATATTATAATGTTTTATTAGGCGGATTCTTTTCTTAGTTCCTAAGAAGTAATCATTCACATTTGTTTTATTAGGCAAAGATAAGTTTAGAAAGTGTGGTTCAATCAAAGAGTATAAATGTTCAATTTTTTCTTATTCTTAGTTAAATCGATACCTCTAACCGTTTTATAATTTGAACCGTCTTTAACCTAACATTTTATATCAGTAAAAAATACTCGAGATGTTTAATCCAAATTTTATTTGAGTTATAAAATCCATTATTTAATCATTTAAAAATATATTAAATACTCATATTTAAGGTGACTAAATTATGTCGTTACATTCTTCCTCCATTAAAGAATTTCGTCTCGAAATTAACATAAAAAAGGTAACTCAAAAAGGATATATATCATATAGTAAGCAATACATGCAAGAGAAATACAGACGAAGTGACTACACCCTAAGTAGTGAGTACACTATCTATATACTATGCAAACTATTAATTTATCAACAACTTGGGAAGTTTCTCTCATGCTCCTCTATTTCCCAAGTGCAATATCTAGAATCTTCACTCCATTGAACTTTAACAAATCTCATGACTTTTTTCCACAGTTATTTCATATCTCGATCAACAATGCGAACCGGATGCCTTATTATGGTCAAGTTTGGTTCCACTTCTAAATCTTCCTGAATAGTTGGTTTAATAACAAGTGATGGATCATGCATATATTTCCTTAAATGTGAGGTACGAAAAACATTGTGAACTCATGACAATCTTTCAGGTAACTCAACTTGATAGGAAAGCGGCCCAATCCTCTTAAGAATTTGAAAACGTCCAACATATCTGGGTGCTAACTTCCCTGTTCTTCCAAATCTTATAACTCCTCTTATCTGAGAAATCTTTAAAATTCAAAATCTCCAACTGAAAATTTTAAATCCATATGCCTTCGATTAGCATAGCTTTTCGGTCGACCTTGAGCTTCCCTTATCCTCCTCTTGATCATAGCAACCAAATCATATCGGGTCCAAGCACAAATCGATCTTCGGTTTTTATCCAACACGATGGTGATTTACATGGCTGTCCATAAAGAGCTTCATAGGGTACCATGCCAATACTTGCATGATAACTGTTATTATATGAAAATTCTACTAAGTGAAGATGATCCTCCCAAGATCCTCCGAAATCCAAAATACATGCTCTTAAAAGATCTTCCAAAACTCTATTTATTCTTTCCGTTTGCCTATCCATTGGAGAATGATATGCCGTAAAGCTGCTTGCAATGCTTCCCAAAAAATGACTGCTGAAGATGGGATTCCGGTCACTTATAATACTAACCGAGACCTCGTGCAGTCAATCGATCTCCCTCATGTATATCTCTGCCAACGATGTTGCGGTCCTTGCGGCTTAACATGAATCAAGCGAGTGCTCTTA
Organism: Allium fistulosum; assembly: GCA_030737815.1. NCBI lineage: Eukaryota > Viridiplantae > Streptophyta > Magnoliopsida > Asparagales > Amaryllidaceae > Allium > Allium fistulosum. Next base: position 94,887,317 of record CM060906.1, on the reverse strand, counting down.
GTTAACTGATCCACAATGACCCACACACCTTTATCACCTTTCCTCGATATGGGTAAACCATCAATAAAATCCATTACCTACTCACATTTTCAATTTGGAATCTCCAAAGGTTTGGAGTTTCCCAACATTCCTTTGGTGGTCGCCCTTGATTTGTTGGCAGTTTGCACATCTACTCACAAAGATAAAGATATCCCTCTTCATCCTGGGCCACCAAAATGCTCGCTTCATATCCCAGTACGTCTTATTAACACCAAGGTGGATACTTAACTTAAAATTATTGCATTCCATCAAAACTTACTGTCCATGACCATTGACATCTGGGATGCATATTTATCCTCAAAGCACCATGGCTATCAGTCTTAAAATCCGAACTTCGACCCTTTTCAACTCCTTGCATGAATTCCACTAGAAGACTATCTTCCCTGTGATTGCTTGCAATTCTTTCTGGAAGAGCCGAGGTAACTTCCAAGAGAGCCAAGATGGCATTTCTGCTTAGAGCATCTGCTAGCACATTTGCTTTTCCCGACGTATATAAAATATCTAAGTCGTAAGCTACCAGAAATTCCAACCATCGCTGCTGCTTCAAGTTCAGATCCTTTTGCATAAGAAGATACATCAAGGACTTGTGATTCGTAAAGAGCTCGAACTTTTCACCTAACAAATTATACCTCCACATCTTTAATGTTAACACAACACCTAACAACTCCAAATCATGTGTTGCATAATTCCTCTTATGGGGCTTCAACTGCCCACTAGCATAAGCAATAGCTCTCCCGTGCTGCATCAATACCACACCTAAACCTATGCCACAAGCATCCATATACACAGTCAACCATCCATATACACAGTCAACCATCCACCGCCATTCGGAATAGCTAAGACTGGAGCACTAGTTTACCTCTTCTTTAACTCAATAAATGCTTCTTCACACTTCGAACTCTAGTTAAATTTAGCATCCTTCTTAGTTAACTTGGTTAGGTGTGAGGCGATCTTGGAGTAGTTCTGGATGAATCTCCTATAAAATCCAACCAGGCCTAAGAAACTTTGGACTTTAGTAGGAGTTTTCGGCATCTTCCATTCTTCAATAGCCGCTATCTTTGCTAGATCAACTAATATACCATCTCCCAACACAACATGTCCAAAAACCTTACTTCCGACTGCCAAAAATGGCACTTAGAAATTTTAGCATTTAGAACATTTTTTCTTAACGTTTCTAACACCACTTCCAAATGTTATCGATGTTCTTCCTCAATCTTATAGTAGATAAGAATGTCATTTATAAAGACCATCACAAACTTATTGAGAACATCCCTAAAAACATGACTCATAAGAACTATGAAATACGCGGGTGCATTAGTTAGCCCAAAAGGCATAACCAACTAGTCAAAGAAAAAGTCTAGCCTATTAAATGCAGTTAAGGGTATACTATCCTCTGATACCCTTAACAGGTGAAATCCTATAGCAAGGTTCATTTGGGAAGATACTTGAGCACCGTGAAATTGGTCCAAAAGGTCGTCTATGTGAGGTAAGGGATACTTATTTCGAATGGTCTACTTATTTAACACCCTATAATCTACACATAGTCTTAAAGAACCGTCCGACTTTGCCACGTTGACTATAGCTGATCCCCAACTCAAACAACTTGGTCTAATTTGTCCCCTCCTCAACAAACAATCAGTTTGGTTTATTAGCTCCTTCCTCTCTCTCTCGAGGCCATTTTATGCATAGGTTGAATAACGGGTCTCGCACCGAGAATTAAGTCAGTATGAAACTCAATCTACCGATGTGGAGGTAGATAGTTAACTGGTTCAAAAAATTAAGGAAATCATTAATAACTAAAATAAACCCAAACACTTCTTAAGGTGAGTCTAATGCATAAAGGAGACTACCCATTGGCTTGTTGGGATCCTTACATGATACTTCAACATAATCCCCCAATTTTTGTTCTTAAAAATATCATTCTTCCAACACAATATAAAACAACTCCATTCATTGACAGCCTATCCATACCAAGTACAACATCAAACCCCTTAAAATCTAAGACAAATAGGTTACAAGAAAAATGGTGGGTTAAGAAATTTGCACATCCTCACAAATCATGCACAGATTAGTTGTACCTCCTGTGGGGTTAGAGACACAAATATGGGTTTCTATAAATTTTGGGGAAATTTGCAGTTTTTCTACTAATTCTAAAGAAATGAAACTATGGGAATCCCCGGTACCAAACAATACTCGAACAAAAATACCATTAACAATTAAAGTACCTTCTAAAACTCCTTTTCCTTTCACATCTGCTAAGGTCGATGGTTCATCCTTAATGGTATACACTTTAGCCTTTTGTCCCTTCTTCATTAGTGGGCAATCTTTCACTATGTGCCCCAGGTACTGGCAATTGTAGCAAAGTGTCCTCTGAACCATCAGAGAAATAGGTCTTGCTTGCTACTCCTAAACTCTAGAATTCTTGCAAAACTTAGTGTCATGCCCCTTCTTATTGCACTTATTACAAATATAATTCTTAAACTTGTTTCCTTGATCTCCTCCTTACTTTCCTTTCCCCTGCTTCTTCAAGTTCGAGTTAAAATTTCTCTTGTTTGGATTACTATTATTGCCATCAAGGGCTACTGCTGGCTTCTTTTTCTCAAGAGCTTCATACCTTAAAGCCATGTCTACAAAATCCACAAAAGAACCCTTCAAATGAGCAGTCATCTATTCCTGGAATCCTTCCCTCATTCCAATGATAAACATCTCATTCTTTTTCAACTGGTTATTAGTCAACTTAGGCCTAAACCGCAATAGCCCAATAAACTTAGTCTCATATTCGGCTGCCGACAATTCTTCTAGCTTTAGATCCAAGAAACTCCTATATATACGAGTCTTTCCTGCAGCGGGCATGAACTAATCTTCAAACACCTCTTTAAATCCAGCCTAAGAAAAATCATCTTCTAGAACATTCACTATAACGGAGTCCCACCATGCTTCCGCTCCATCTTGCAACTACCAAGATGCTAAGAAACGCTTCTGCTCATCCAAAATATCTAATCGCTTGAAAATCTTTTCACACGAATGAAGCCAAGCTTTGACTTCGGTGATAGATTATGTTCCCTAAAATGGCTTTCCTTCGAGATTTGCATAATCCTGGCATAGAGCCACAAAGTTCACACAGGGTTGCACCGGTGCTGCCTCTTCAACTGTTCCAACTCTTCGAGCATTTAGAGCTCGACCATTGGTGGTCATGGTGCTACTAGCTCCTTTACCATGTCTTGTCCTATTGCTCATTGTTACTACCTGAATATAGTAAGATAACTCTTTAGAATACTTAGACGAGATAAATCTTAAGGGAAAGGGTACTAAACATATCAAAGCCGATCTATCTACTCGAATATATATATACGAATGAAAATTAAAAATGTGCACTCTCAAAGATTAAATTCATTCTAGGGTATTATTGACCTTGTCTCCAATGAGTTGACCCCAACAAAAGCTTAGGTGTTCGCTTAACCTACGGTCTAATAAGGATCTTCCTTTCTTACTCCTAAAGATGACACTTAATGCGACCATGGTATTCCTGTGTCGATCATCTAGGTGTCCAAAAGATAAGCCGTTAGGGTAAAAGAAATGAAAAGATAAGAAGAAAGAAATGCAGAATCTCACAACGCAAGGGAATTATATATAACAGAACATAAGATAATACATAATGTCACCTTCAAAATGAAAAATCATAGTTACAACAGAACTAACTTCAGCCAGGACAGTTTCCATAATGTCACCTTCAAAACAAAAAATCAGAGTTACAACAGAACTAGCTTCAGCCAGGGACAAATATAACTCCCTGCCCCCTCAATGCTTGTACATAACTATGCAAACACCATGGAAATAAATAGATAACTAGATAATGAAAAAGCCTCCTACTCCATGCTCCTTTCAAATGCATCCGTAAGAACATGTGTAGGAAATGCGGAATATTGATCTTAAGGTAGAATTAACACTAGAGGGAGGGTGAATAGTGTTTAATTAATTTTATGAATCCTTTTGAAATCTTTTCAAATTAAATCCAAACAGATGCAATTCACAAACACAGAAAAAATCACAGAATCAAACACAGATGCAAATAGTAAATAAAAGCAGTAAAGGAAAGAACACACTGGAATTTTATACTGATTCGGAGTTACCCTACATCCAGTCCCACACAATTTCTTGTGCAGATTTCTTTTCAAATATAATGTCGATATTACAACCTCGATTTCAAGGCCACGAGATACACCCTCCTGTCTCCGAGTCCAGGGCAAACTCACTTGATTTAACCAGGCTACAAAATCACCTAACTGATTTATGGGCTACAATCACACCCAATTGATTTATGGGCCACAATCACACCGTTTCCAATCACACGTTGATAGAGAGATACTCAATACACTTTTTGATTACAAATGATCCTATAACTCTGAATAGCACTGAGATCTTTGAGAGAGAGTGGCAGAGAATCAAACTAGAGATGATCGAGTTTGATTCACTTAGAATTTCGGCAGAGTTTTGTTAAAGCATTTGAAATATAAGAGAATATTTGAGTGGAGAAGGAGTGAAGAAATGAAGAAAAACTAACTTAAAATTCATTGAAAACAACTGGTATTTATAGAAGAACAATGATCATATCCATTCGCGAAAGGTTATGATGAATAGACACTTATTTTGAAAATTTGAAATTTGAATTCTACGGCTACCATGTCGACATGGGGGATGAGGGATGTCGACATGCCTATGTTATTTTTGAAAATAAATTTTGTTTTAAAATGATTTCTATTCTAAAATCTGTCAAAACAATTTCTAAACTTTGTAAACCATTTTGAATATAGTTTAAACTTATAAAATAGTTTTAGAAAGTAATCTTAAAATATATAATCTATAATATAAAAGTAATATTAAAAACTAAGTATAGATTTCTTTAAAATATATTAAAGATAAAATATTAAAATCAAGAGATAGTTTAAAAAACAAGAGATGATTTGGAAATTAATATGATTAAAAATAGTTTTTGAATTAAGGCTAAATATTTTAAATTGATAGAGATGACTTTAAAAAGATAGTTTTGAAAAAATAAATCATTTTGAAAATTTCATGGATTCCATTCCACTAGAGAAGGTCGTGGGTTCCATCCCATTATTAAAGCGAGAAGGTGGATTCCATTCCACAATTAAAATCCGAATAAAGATTTTAGTGCTATTATGAAGTTTTAACATAAATCTAGACTCTATTACTTATCTTGATATCTTGAACTCTTGATACTATGAGTCTTTAGTCTTGATTTCTTAAATCTTGAATTCATCAATCTTGAATCTCTATACTCGGTCTTGAATCTTTATACTGTACAGTCTTCATTCTCAGTACCTGCATATATATATATGTCCTACATATACATATATATATATATCTAGACAAGAATATTAGTATTTATATTTTATAACAAGTCCTAAGGTTGTTGTCATCAAAAACCATCATCTCAGGAACTAACAATATCCCTATTTTGGATGATGATAACCTATGTTTATAAAATCTACTCCAACAAACTTCGATTCTACTCCAACTCCCTCTTATTCCAACAACTCCCCATTAATCTAAGCCTATCTAACCTATTTTATAATTCTCCCCCCTTGACATCAACAAAAACTAATCCTAAACTACATAACTCCCCCTTAAACTATGGAACTAAAAGCTAATAACGAGTATAATAAGCGAAACATAAATCTAATTTTATTATATATGATGTTACATTACACATATATATGAAACATAAACACAAATATATACAATTACACAAAATATAAAAACATTAATATAATAAAAATCTAACGAGAGTCCTTGACAATTGGTGACTTGTGAATCGAACAATTAAGGTAATGGAGAAAAATTTTTCCATGTTGTTCGACCAAATTACCATTTTTTGTCAAAATAGACTTCTCCAACGCAAATAACTTTGTCATCTTCGTTCATTTGCACTTCTTCCTCTTCTTCTTCTTCTTCTTCGTTTTCCTCTAATGGATTTTGAATATGTATGTTAGAGGAATCATCTTCAATCACAATAGGATCCGCATGATTATCCATTAGAAATTTTTGCAAATTTCTAAGAATCTTGCCTTGTTTCTCTTGTTCTTTTGCCATCTTTATTTGCATGAATTGTAATTCAGACAGCATTTGCAAAGAATCCTTCATAATTTCCTTGATCTTCATTACTCAAGCTAATGTAGTTCATTAAAATGGACCAGAATTAGGAGAAGGGAAGGAAAATGTTGCATTTTGGTTTGATTTAGAAGAGGAGCCCATTATTTTATATTTTCAGAAGTTTATTACAAAGAAAATGAAGTAAGAAGATAGAAAAATTCAAAATGTTGTGATTATATAACCACCAAACTGATTTTAGAGGGAAAATCAAATTTTCAAATTTTATCGTTGTATGTCGACATGGGGGTAGGGGCATGTCGACATCCCTTTGAAAATTTTGACAATTTTGTTTTTCTTTATTTATTTAAATATATATGTTACTATATCCATATTCTATATCTCAGTTATATAATAAATACCTAGTTCTCTTCTTAATTTAATAAAGGTTATTTGATTCAAGGGTTTGGTCAGAATATCAGCTATTTGATTCTAAATGTTGATAAATTCAAGAGAAATAATTTCTTTACTTATATTATCTTTGAGAAAATGATGTCTGATATCAATATGTTTTGTTCTGGCATGATGAGTAGGATTTTTGGATAAATTTGTTGCACTTGTATTGTCACAATAAATTGGTGATTTTGAAATATTTAATCCAAAATCCTTTAGGGTCTGTTGCATATAGATAACATGAGAACAAGTCAAAGCAGCAGAGATATATTCTGCTTCAGTTGTTGATAGTGAGACGGTATTTTTTTTTGCCAGGAAACTAGAGAATGTCCTAAAAAGTGACAAGTTCCACTTGTACGTTTTCGGTCTGATTTACAACCATCATAGTCAGCATCATAATATGAGATTAAATCAAATGAATCATTTTTAGGGTAAAATAGGCCATAGTCTAAAGTGTGTTTAACATAACTTAGGATACGTTTAACAGCTTTTAAATGGATTTCTTTGGGTTGAGATTGGTATCTTGCACAGAGACAGACACTATGCATGATATCAGGCCTACTCGCAGTTATATAGAGTAGCGATCCAATCATTCCCCTGTATAGTTTTTGATCAACATCTTTTGACATGTCTTCTTTATTTAAGTCTTCATTGGTTGCCATAAGAGTGGGTTTTCCACTTGCAGTGGTCATATCAAACTTACTAACTAGATCCCTAGCTTACTTTTCTTGACTAATGAAAATACCACTATCTAATTGTTTTATTTGCAATCCTAAAAAGAAAGTAAGTTCACCCATATGACACATCTCAAACTCAAACTCTTTTGTCATTATTTCAGAAAACTCTTTGTTCATTTCATTGTTTGTTGATCCAAAAATTATATCATCTACGTAAATCTGTACTAATTGGATATCATTTTTGTTTCTTTTAATAAAAAGAGTATTATCTACTTTACCAATTTCAAAATTTGATTATATTAGGTAAGATCTTAGTCTATCATACCAGACTCTAGGAGCTTGTTTCAAGCCATATAAAGCTTTCTTTAATTTGTAAACATGATTTGGAAACTTTTCCCCTTCAAAAAGTGGAGGTTGTTCGACATAAACATCCTCTTTAATAAAACCATTTGAAAAGGCACTTTTGATATCCATTTGAAATAATTTGAAATTGTTGTGGTTTTTGAAAGCAAGTAGAATTCTAATGGCTTCTAATCTTGCTACGGATGCAAAGGTTTCGTCAAAATCTGTTCCTTCTTCTTGACAATAACCTTGCGCGACTAACCGAGCTTTCTTTCTAACGACCTCACCTTGTTCATTCATTTTATTTCTATAAACCCATTTAGTTCCTATTATAGTTTTGTCCTTAGGTCTAGGAACAAGTTTCCATACATCATTTATGGAGAATTGATTCAGTTCTTCTTCAATAGCAAGAATCCATGAATCATCAAATGATGCTTCCTTTGGATTTTTGGGTACGATAGTTGATATAAAAGCTACATTACTCATCTTGTTTAGTTGATTTCTAGTTCTAACAATGGATTCAATATTTCCTAGTATATTTTCTATAGGATGATCTTTTAAAAGCCTAATCCTTTTATTAGGATGAACAGTTTCATAATTTGTTTCATTTGATTCATTATTAAAGTAACAAAATCATCTTCATCTTTTATTTGAACAAAATATTTGAACTTTTCATCAAAAGATACATGCATTGTTTCTTCAATGTTGTTAGTTTTTAAATTAAAAACTCTGTATGCTTTACTTCTATTAGAATATCCGATAAAGATTCCTTTGTCGGATTTAGGAACAAATTTATCCGAATTGTCCTTTGTATTTAGAATAAAGCATTTACTTCCAAAAACTTTAAAATAAGATACCTTTGGTTTCTTATTGAAAAGAAGTTCATATGGTGTTTTATTGGTTAAAGGTCTAATTAAAATCCTATTCAAAATGTAACAAGCTGCAGCGACGGCTTCAGCCCAAAATTTTCTTGATAATTTACTATCTGAAAGCATAGTTCTTGCACACTCTTGAATTGTCCTATTATTACGCTCTACCACTCCGTTATGTTGTGGAGATCTTGGAAAAGAAAAATTATGAGTTATTCCTTTTTTATTATAGAAATCCTCAAAATTTTCATTTTCAAATTCTCCACCTTGATCACTACGAATAGTTTTGATTTTTTAAAGAAAGTTGATTTTGAATTCTTTTTGCAAAAGTTTTAAATAAATCAGAAGCATCACTTTTATGTTTTAGAAAAATTATCCATGTAAATCTAGAATAATCATCTACAATTACAAAAACATATTTACTGTGATTTATTGACTGAATTTGAGATGGAAAAAACAGATCTAAATGAAGTAACTCAAGAGGTTTTGAAGTTGAAATCATATCTTTCAATTTAAATGAACTCTTTCTAAGTTTTCCTAATTGACAATCATCACATATACTATCTACATTAAAATCCATTTTAGGGAGACCTCTTACTAGATCAAGTTTTGAAAGTCAAGATAAGGGTTTGAAATTCAAATGCCCAAATCTTTTATGCCAAATCCAAGGGTCACTTGTGTTAGCTAAAAGACATAGGTTATCATTTTAGATTTTCATATTAAGAATATAAATATTTTTCTTCCTAATTCCATCAAAGATAATATTTGATTTATTATCTTCGATGTTACACTTATCCTTTTCAAATTTAATTTTGTAGCCCTTGTCACATAGTTGACTTATGCTAAGTAAGTTGTGTTTTTGATTTCTAACTAACATAACATCAGAAATAGTAGGAGTTTTAGAGTTACCGACATTGCCGATGCCAATCACATATCCTTTTGAATTGTCTCCAAAATTGACCATTCCTCCATCTTCATAAATTATGTCATTCGGTATCTCCGGATTACCAGTCACGTGTCTTGAGCATCCACTATCAAGTATCCATTTGTTTTTCTTGATTTGCACCATTTGTCCATTGAGTGTTGATTCTTCAAAAGCCATATAACACATCTGTTCCAGCACAACACACCAATTTGGTAGATAACTTGATTTTCTATAATAACAATATGCAGACTTATGAGACAATGATGATTTAGACAATTTTGAACTAGTGATAAAGAATCTCCAAAAATTGCCATTTTAAACTTTTTCAAAATTCATATTATGATAACTTTGAAAACCAATGCTTTGATACCAAATGCAGGAAATGCGGATTACTGATCTTAAGGCAGAATTAACACTAGAGGGGGGTGAATAGTGTTTAATTAATTTTATGAATTGTTTTGAAATCTTTTAAAATTAAATCCAAACAGATGCAATTCACAAACACAGAAACAATTACAGAATCATACACAGATGCAAATAGTAAATAAAAGCAGTAAAGGAAAGAACACACCGTTATACTGGTTCGGAGTTACCCTACATCCAGTCCCACACAATTTCTTGTGCAGATTTCTTTTCAAATATAATGTCGATATTACAACCTCGATTGCAAGGCCACGAGATACACCCTCCTGTCTCCTAGTCCAGGGCAAACTCTCTTGATTTAACCAGGCTACAAGATCACCTAATTGATTTACGGGCTACAATCACACCCAATTGATGTACGGGCCACAATCACACTGTTTCCAATCACACGTTGATAACGAGAGACTCGATACACTTCTTTTATTACAAATGATCCTATAACTCTGAATAGCACTGTGATCTTTGATAGAGAGTGGCAGCGAATCAAACTAGAGATGATCAAGTTTGATTCAGTTAGAATTTTGGCAGAGTTTTGTTAAAGCATTTGAAATATAAGAGAATATTTGAGTGGAGAAGAAGGAGTGAAGAAAAACTAACTTAAAATTTTGGTATTTATAGGAGAACAACGTTCATGTCCACTCATGAAATGTTATGATGAATAGACACTTCTTTTGAAAATTTGAAATTTGAATTCTACGGCTACTATGTCGACATGGGGGGATGAGGGATGTCGACATGCCTATGTTATTTTTGAAAATAGATTTTGTTTTAAAATGATTTCTATTCTAAAACTTGTCAAAATAATTTCTAAACTTTGTAAACCATTTTGAATATAGTTTAAACTTATAAAAGAGTTTTAAAAAGTAATCTTAAAATATATAATCTATAATATAAAAGTAATATTAAAAACTAAGTATAGATTTCTTTAAAAAGATATTAAAGCTAAAATATTAAAATCAAGAGATAGTTTAAAAAACAAGAGATGATTTTGAAATTAATATGATTAAAAATAGTTTTTGAAAATATTTAAATTGATAGAGATCCCTTTAAAAAGATAGTTTTGAAAAAATAAATCATTTTGAAACTTTCATGGATTCCATTCCACTAGAGAAGGTCGTGGGTTCCATCCCACTATTAAAGCGAGAAGGTGGATTCCATTCCACAATTAAAATCCGAATAAAGAATTTCGTGTTATTATGAAGTTTTAACATAAATCTAGACTCCATTATTTATCTTGATATCTTGAACTCTTGATACTCATGAGTCTTCAGTCTTGATTTCTTCAATCTTGAATTCGTCAACCTTGAATCTCTATACTCAGTCTTGAATCTTTATACTGTATAGTCTTTATCCTCAATACCTGCATATATATATATATATCCTGCATATACATATATATCTAGACAAGAATATTAGTATTTATATTTTATAACAAGTCCTAAGGTTTTTGTCATCAAAACCATCATCTCAGGAACTAACAACATGGACTACTTGGCTACTTATACAAATTTGAGTATCCAAGAGTTTTAGGGAAAGAAAGAAAAACTTCAGGTCATACATGGGTATAGTGTGAGTAAACTTCAAACAACTGAATTATTATACTTTTAAAATCCTTAAAAATAAAGGTATCTCATAAGATCATGCCACATATAAATAAACTTGAGTTTTTACCTTACGATAATCAAAACCTTTCAAATAAAAAATCCAGTGATATTATGATAATATATATGATTCAAAGTAAATAAATAACATAACTGGAATACTTGCATCTCATATTCCAACATAATTGGGCATAACTAAGTTCGTAAAGACACTTATTGGAAATTTGGTTCCATCAATGACAAGGCTACCCGGGTACCGCCTATCACAGTACACCTTTAAAAAATGTACTGAAGTCAAAAAGAACATCTTGCACCCCTGCTACATAGTACCGACCTACCCCTTGCTAGATAGTACCAAATATGATCTTCCCTTGATTGTGATCAACAACCGCACTGGGCCCCAAGCATACATTGAAAATGATAATATCGATTTAGATTAGGGATGATCATACCCTAATGGGTGTGACTCACATAGCCCTACTGCATATCCCATGTTTTAGTCATTCCCGATTGTGAGACTTGAGGCTACCTTATTCCGTTTCTTTAGCTATTTCCGCTTGGAATGCTAGCACTGCCCTCTAGGCAATAATGCAATGCCAGCATTCGTCCATACAAGTTGTTTAAGATATGAACAAACCAAAGGTGCTACATCTACTACATCCATTTTGGAATCACCCTCAAGACTAGTAGCAAGTAGCCCTTACACTTCAAAGATCTTTGTCTTTGATTACATCATTTCAAGATGTTTTCCAATTCGAATGCTTATGTTGGTTTGAAGTGGTTTACGGATACTCATGATTGTCCAATCCTGGTCTCTTCGAACCAACATTCGATAATTTTAAAACTGGTATGTTTGTCTATAGTGGACAAATCCACTATTTGGGTGAAAGTATAGATTTGCATATGAAAAATAAGATATCATCTGCTTATCCCCATATTCCAATTGCAAATAGTATGATCCCTTAATTAAATGTAGTTGGATAAGTTAGAAACTATCCTTATCTCGATGTACATTCTTACTTCTTAGGAGTGAGACGAGTTTCCATACCTCAGAATTTGGTATCAAGTATACAATGAAGTACCTTCCATATACTTAATTAATCATTACCCATTTATTGAAATTAACCCTCTTATATTTATCATGTTTCTGATATTTCGACTTCTCTATCACTCGCCTAGAATCGAAACCAGGTAAGTTAGCGCATTGGTTGCTCCTTGCCTTGCCTTAATTAAAAACACTCTGGTTCTAAATCTCATGGATAAAGGAAAGTCTACTCATCGGCTTTCAATGCTAAATACAAGATGACTTACTTTCTATAAATGTATCAACATTTTAGCACAACTTGTCATATTTGTTTTATGTTACTTAATGGCATAGATTAGAAATCCTTTATTTAAAACACAGGCTTTTTAAAACAAATCGAAAAATTAACTCTATAAATTAATTTCAACCAAATACTTTTCATCGGTTAGAAATAAAGTCAGTCAAGTTGGAGTATTATTATCAACTAAAGTATTAATATCATAATTCCTTTAAACAAAGAACAATTAACTCGCTATAAAATAGTTAAAATAAATTGATATTCAAAGAATAAGTTATACTCATCACCTAGACTTTAAACCTTTTTGATTTAAAGAAGAAAATGGAAACCTTGGTTGTCTTGAAAAAGAAGAGGGTATTTGGTTCCTTTTTCCTTTTTTTTAGTTCGTGAATGAATTAAAATGACATGGACTTGAGTATTTATAGATGAAGAGAAGGGTACTTTAGTAATTATCTAACCTCCTATAGCCTAACCCGATTCAACCAGATTTTGGTCCACTAACAACCATCCGCGTGACATAACCTAATTTGACCACATTTGGTCTAATGGAATTCATTTACATGGCATAACCTGATTCGATCATATTTTGGTCCAATGGCAATCATTCGCATGGAATATCATTATGCTATTTTGTTTTATTAGGCATGCCATTATATTATTTTGTTTTATTATGCAAATGATTATACTATCCTATTTTATACTATTGTTTTATTAGGTTGGTCATTATACTATTTTTTATTATTAGGCAGATTCATTTCTTAATATAAGAAGCAATCAATCGCATTTGTTTTATTAGGCAAGGATAAGTTTAAAAAGTGTGGTCCAATTAGAGAGTAGAAAAGTTTGATTTTTATTCTTATTCTTAATTAAATCGGTGCCCCTAACCATCTTATAACTCGAACAGTCTTTATACTACATTTTATGTCCGTAAAAAACAGTCAAGATGTTTTATTCAAATTTTATTTGGGTTATAAAATCCATTATTTAATCGTTTAAAAATATATTAAATATTCGAATTTAAAGTGACTAAATTACGGGTCATTACAGTTAAGCTCTCAAACCTCAAAGCCATGTTTACCAAACCAACGAAAGATCCTATGAAGTGATTAGTCATATCCCGCTGGAACTCAGGACGCATACCCGTAATGAATATCTCATTCTTCTTCAGTGGCACATCAAGCTATCCTAATACAAACTGAGACAAAGCAATGAACCGATTCTCATACTCTGCTACGGTCATGGCCCCTGCCTCGGATCCAAGAAGCTCCTAAATAACAGTCTTCCAGCTTCCGGAAGAAACTTAATCTCAAACTTATCTTTAAAATGGGCCTAAGAGAAGTTGTTCTCTTGGATATCTACAGTGACAGAACTCCACCAATCCATGGCTACATTCGTCATATGTCGTGATGCCAATCTATGCTTCATTGCATCAATTAGCTCCATATCTCCAAATATCTGATCAGAAAATTTGATCCAAGTCTAGACTTCCATGATCGCCTCCGTACCACTAAACCTCTTACCTCCTAACCTTACATAATCCCGGTAGAGCGAAGCAATGCTCATCCGAGGTCTGACCGGCACAACCCCTTCTACGACATTCAATCTTGGTTCCTCAACTGGAGCAACATTCCTTGGTGATCGATTTCCACCATGATAGTACTACTCTGACCACATCTAGCATTGGCAGCTTTGGTACTCATCATTCTTACTACCTAATCAAAGCAAAATAACCTTAGGAAACTAAAGGATAGAATTACTTTAGGCGAAAGACACCAAGAGTGGATTATGAAGAAAGAGATATTCCTAAAGAATATTTTAAAAGTATAATTTTCAAAATACAATACACTCTCATATGTATAATACACTCGACTCATTTTAGGGTGTCACTTACCATATATCTAATGAGCCATACCCAACCAACTCCAAGGTGTTCGCTCAATCTCTAGCTCTAATACCAGATGTAATGACCCGACATTTCGACCTTCGAATGTCGACGCTAAATACATTCATGATATTTGTGTGTTGAGCACCTAAGTGCCGAAAAGATAGAAAGTTAGGGTAGAATAAAAAAAGAATAAAATAGAACAAGAAAAAAAGAATACAACATCAGAATCTCACAATGGAATGGTGATATATAATATCAAAGGAACAGTACAAAGGGTTACTCTGAATATAGAAATATCAAATTAAACTAAGTATTATCATCAGCCTGGACAGTTATAACCGTCTGTCCTCACAATGCTCATATATACAACACAGAAGTGCAGCGGAAATAGGAATACAATGGAAGGTAATCATCCAACTCTTCTCCATAAGCTCCAAAGCGTCCGTAGCTAAATTTGGATACATACATGGGGCTGACCTGAGCATTATAAGAAAATGACACCTGGATCAGTCTGGTAAACCAACTTGACAAACTTAAGAAATATGAGACAAGTAATAGTAACCATTGAGACCGTATGAATCAGCACAACGGTTTTCCCATCAAATTAAACAAATCATCATTAAGTTTAACATATAGTGTCTAGAGTATAGTACATAAATCATACCAAATAGTTGTTGTGTGAACACCACAACAGAAATTGGTATATAATTAATACCGCTAAGGAGAGTTCGCATAGTGGATATTCCATGAAGATCTCCTTGGATCTAGCTGAATTCGAACTCCTGCACAAGGATCCTTCTTAGCAACATACATCTCTAGGGGAATGCACTATAGGAAATGCATAACTAGCGCATGCCCAGATAATCGTGGTTCCAAATGCATCGCTCCTACATGTGTATCCGTAAGTAATACTAGATAGAGTCGCCTACACCCTTAGGATTGCTAAAATGCTACATTCCTTTTGGCTATGCATCCTATCTCTGATTTCAGTCATTTCTTATATCAAGGCTACGTTCGACATCTCTCACTCAAGTCTTCATAACTCGAACAGAACACAAATCTCTAAATAGATTCCTATATCTCGAGCAGATCACGAACCGTTACATTTATTCGAGCATCTCGAACAGATTTCTAATCTCCACATAGATTCCGGCATAAGTCTTCCAACGAATGCTAACGCTGTCCTCTCTTTTGGAATACTCCTTAAGATAAATAGTCCCACACGATAGCATCTTTTGAAATGTTAATGCTGACCTCTTCCATGGACTTAACCTTATGATTTTTAGTTCAACTCTATAACATTTTACTTCACAACCGCTTCCAAAATATAGAACTCGTATACTAGTTTTGAAGTGGTATTCGATAGGTCACTTACCGATCCCGGTCTTTTCAAAACTATTTCGATGAATTTCCGACTAACTAAATTCTGGTTCTTTCAAAAATAAGCAAAAACTTAAGACTTTATACCAATGCTCCTCCCCAGGGTTTCTCATTGATATGTAATCACAAATTCTTTCGGTAACTTCTTAAGTCTTATTTGGTCAAGTTCATTGACTAATCGATTATCTAATAAAAAACAATTGCTAATACAAATCACAATTCGTATGCTTTTCTGATATTCCAACTTAACTATTCATTATCTAAGAGTGAAGCCAGGTAAGTTAGAGCATTGGCTGCATCAAAGCCTTGCCTAAACACTTCATTCTCGAATCTCACAAGTAGATAAATCTACCTCATCGGCTTTTAATGTTAAGTATAGTAGTAATGATTTCCATAAACAATAAGAAATCAACATGATTAACATGTTTTTGACATTTTCCGACTTACTATTCCTCAGTCAAGAGGGAAACCGGTAGGTTAGAGCTCTGTTGTTTCATCCCTACTCGACATCAATCTTCATTCTCACAAATAAATAAGCCTTACTTCCTCGGATTTTAGTGTTAAGCATAGTTAATTACTTTTCAAACAAGTAATCAAATAATTAACCATTTAGCAGCTAAGCAATTCTTACTCGTTTTTGAAAGCATTTGTATATACATTTAAAATGCTTGAAAGTGCCGATAATAAGTTTTAAAACATTTATCCAAAATATTACTTGAAAATAGCAACTTTACCATTTTCCTTAAAACTTGAAAATGACATGATTTTAACAAAATATCTTTTTTAAATTCACAACTAATTCTTTAAAATTCATAAATATCTCAAACCTCTTTTGGAATACTCTAATATGAGTTATAAACACTTGGAAAAAGAATGAAACAAAATACTTAAATTTAATTATCTTTTCTAACCATTTAAAGTCCAAAATCAAGGCTAAACAGAGCAGTTTTTCGAGATGTTACTTAACTATTACTATTCAAGCTTTTAATAACAACAAACATATATAAGACATTATAAATATGGTGAGAAACCCGTAGACATCTCTCTACAAAGTTCCATAAACATTTCCAAAAACAAGGCAATTCACAACTGCATCTATAACGACTATTAATATAAGTGAAATTTCAAATTCGAATCTAATCTAAACCAAAGTCCATCTGTAACCTATGTGCTTTGTTGAAGGTCTTGTCATATTTCATAAAAGTCCATTCCAAGTTCGTTCAAGTCCATATACATGGATCACATATGTCATTTACTTTTAAAGTAAGGATCCAAACCAATGTTTCAACATAAGTTAACAACAATTCAAAACAACATATATACAATCAACACAACATATCTGTCAATCAAAATTTGGTTCAACGTTCAACATGTGTGTACAAAAGGACATGTTCGCATAAATTCCAATAATACCCCTTGGTTTCATCATATTCCACAAGTTCAAAAGAATAAATAGGCAAGTCCATAAGTCAATAGGAAAATAGGTAGGTTTATGAGTCAATTGGCAATATAGTCTAATTATGTCCTTCATTCAGTCATGAATATGTTACAAATGTGCAAATACGCAATTGTTCAAGTCCTTATATGCAAATGTCATATGTCATCTCCTTCCTCGTTGGCCATTTGACATTACAATTGTTCTCAAGCTTTTGAAGGAGCTTAGGAAAGTTCTAGTTCAAAAATAATTTATGCTAAGAAAGGGAAAGAAGTTAGAGGCCTCATTTAGGAGTAGTGTTAACCCTCAATGAGGAGCGATGTCGACTTGGTATAGCTATGATATAAAGCGACATTATTTGGTATATTGTCAGCATTGATAGCCATGGGCGTCTTCATGGAGCAGCATCATCAGAGCTTTATTGGTGAGCAGCTTACTTCGGTGGCAAGATATACAAAGCGGCGACACTGATGATTTACGATACCCATCTTCTAAGTATTATGAAGTGTGACATTGCTTTAATGTGGTGTTGATGGCTTTCATGGACATTGATGACTTTTTCCATCAACATAGCAAATATTAATGTTCGGCATCCTTTAGGTGTCGTATGGAAGTCGTTGACATTGATGTTGTCTTGGTTTCTTGGACTCGTTAATGATGTATGATGCCAACGTTAATGAAGGTCAGCATCGTTGGTGTTAGCCTCAACTACTTTCTATTCTTTCTAGGCACCCAAGGTAGTAGTAATTGGGACTCCTCAACAATGAAGCACTTTGTTGTATATGCATAATATTGATTAGGTTCGACGTCATTGCTTCTTTTATTACTGATGATGTTGTTTATGTCCCTCTATTGATGAAGCGTAGCATCATATCCCTTCAATGCTGATCCAACTTCACATTCCCAATGTTGATTACTCGTATTACAGGTATATTGTTGACCACATGTCTTCCAAAAGTGATGATGGTAGTCGATGCGGACAAAGAGTATTTATTTATCATGAAAGGCAACGTCATATCCATATCTCTTTTGCATATATCTTCAAAGTCGGTAATGGTGATAACATTTGCCTCCTAGTATAGAGGAGTCATCGACTTTTCAAGTCAACATTATCGTCGTCATCTTTCCTTCCAATTGGTTTTCTTGCACCAATCCAAGCGGTTGTTTAAAATTAGTCTAATGGCTTCGATGCGCCCACTTCTTCTTTTAAATACCCTGGCCTTTTCTCCTTTCTTCCTTTACCTGTAATCAAAAGTTCAAGCAAGAAATCATAAAATTAAAACTTCTTTAATTCTCAGGCATCCAATTCTCGTTCAGGTATGACTTTTATTTTAGATCGATTTAATTGGAAGCTGATTCAATCAATCTGGTTTTAAGGTTGTTATTAGGGTTTGATTTAGGAGTTTCATTGATTTCAACTTGATCATCAATGCGTTAAGGATTGAAATTGTAAATCTATCATTGTTGTGTGTCTTGTTTTTTCATTAATCGTTGAATTAATTTCTTATGAATCGACGTCGACCTGGATGTTTGGGGCTTTTAGCTTAATGATGCAGTAGGTTTCTTATTAAACCCGGATCCATTTCATTTAAACCTGTGTTGGCTTCGACACTCACAACACTTCTATAAAGTTTAACATGATTAATCAATAGTGTAAGGCTTTCGTATCGGAAATTGTCTTTAATATTAATCTATATTACTATGAAAAACTAAAATATTCTAGGTTTACTAATCGACGAAAATGACGTACTAGTCTTGAAACTCGATATCAATTTTCACTACATCATCCATGACGTTGTTATGGTGATCGATATTGATGGTTTTTCAACATTTCCATAATCAATAAGATCTTATAACTTTATTACTTAATATTTTTGGAACAAAGCTTTTCTTTTGTAAATAATAAAGGCGAGACACAGCGGTCCATTTAGAGCTACAGATATTACTATAGTTAGGACGCCAAAATTGTTTGGATGCAACGTCAATAACATTGGAATTAATTAAAGTCAATGCTATGATACTAGCATGGCCTTTGACATTGACAAGGTTCCTCATTAAGCTATTACTTCGATGACATCACATCCTTGTGTTGTTACCGATCAAGATGATATGTGATAAATTTTCGTTGTTAAAAGTAAGTGTATATCAATTAGGTGCGATGTCATTCTAATCATAACCGATGTCGTTCTCTTTCATCGTTGGTTTACAAGCTCTAGTTTGACATTAACGATCTCTTTGTTCATCGTTATTGTTCCATAACAATTTTAAGTTAGGCTTTATTCAGTGTCATTGCCTTCGACCTAGCTAGCTTAACACATTATGAGTTATTTGACCGGTTAGCTTACCACTAACCCATGGTGCTGCTATCCATTAATGCCGACGACCCTACTAATGCAATGTTAGTTATGGTTGTGGGGTTCATTAATGTTTATAATTCAAGTTACTCGTCGCATTTGTCATGGGTTTATAAGTGCTGCATATCTATTCTCATTTATCTTCTATATATCTTCTCTATGGTTTTCTCTTATAAAGATTGAAATTTAAGTCAATTAATAAACTTGGCAATTGTCATTTTATTGTTGTTACAATATGATTAACATATACCTTATTATTTCGGTAATAAATAAATTACTTAAGCAACATTTTTAGACTTAGCATTTACTATTTTTTATATGATATGAATCATGGTAATTTCTTAAGTTTGAAATAATATCACCTGATAGGAAAATGGAAGGCCAACAGTGCATCATGAAGTCCATTAGGAAGCCTAGTAAAGGGCCCAAACCTTCACCTTTAGCTAGCAAGAAGGGAGATATCATTTTGAATTCATCACACATCACCACCCGAGCTGAGGTGGACTCTTTTCTTAAACAGTTTGGAATTAATGGGGCTGAAGCCATTCCCGCTGGCCCCTCAGACAACATATATAGCCCACCCGAGGGATACTTTGCTTTCAGTCCCATACATATCTGGCATAAGCTGCCTTCCTTTCCTCAGCTTTCTCTTAAGATATTTGGAGCATTTACCGATCCAGTTCTTACCAAATGCTTGTACATATTTGAGTTGCTTGGAATTCTTAGCTCTGAAGGAAGGACTCCCTTCCCTTAGTGCTGAAATTCTCCATTCCATAGCTAGTCCTGCTAAAGTTGGTAAACAACTGAGCCATCAATTGTATCGGATCCATCCCCCACCAAAAAGTATGATTTCTGAGGGTCTCAAAAAGATGAGAGAATGGGAAACACAATTCTTCTTTGTCAAATATTTCTCCAATATCAGAGGGACATTTTTTGCTGTTAGTAAGTTTCTTTTCCTTATTACCTATGTTGAATTATTATTTCTTACTAATAGCTATCTTTCTTTTAGATCCCGCCCCCAAGAAGATAAACCCGAAAGACAAAAAACTCACACTACCGCTAACTCGAATAGCAGAGAAAATAGGGAACATCCTCAAACTATTAACCCCAGCTAAGCCTCTTTAATACTCTATCATTTTGGACTACCATAGGATGCTGGGAGAGCCTCTAATAGTAAAGTATAATGCTAGAGGCAAAAGTTCATTGGTAATGGGCAATCTTGAATCTTTTGCATCTAACTCCCATATTCTACCCGAGATAACTGGTAAGATATTATTGCATTTATCAAAAATCTATTATAATATCATCTTAGAAGCTTATTCCCTTGACTTAGGTTCGTCTGCTTAATAGTTTCCTTTATAGAGAAGGAGACCATAAAATACGCAATCAAGGATAAGTTGGATAAAGATGGCTCTTCTGTCTCGGTTCGGGCTCCTGAACCCCAATCTCTTAGGGATACTATTTTTAGCTCATTTACGCTTGAAAAAAGGAAACTGAGTGATAGTTCCTTTGCTACACCCACTCCCAGTAAGAAGCCTAAGATTGGGGATGTGCATTCACCTGTTATTATTGAAATGGAAGAATTGGTTGGCACTGATTCAAACCTTAAGACCTTAAATCTTAACACTACTGGTGATGAGGCCCAAAAAGTGGTTGAAGTAGGGCATTCTTAGGACCAACTTCTCCATACTTTCCCAGGCTTCCCTGAAGCTCTAAATTGAATTTGTGAGGACCTTGGATTTTCTTTTACACCAGAGGATCCATTTCCTTCCAAGTCTCAATCTTCAACACCCATTAGTAAGTTTGATGACCTTCTCCAACTAGTCATCTAATCCCCCTCTTTTACTGCCCTTAAGCATTACCACCTTCCTCTTATACTCAAGACCACAGATTTGCGCTTCTCATGGAATACATATCAATACGTACATTTCCTGTTTAACTATTTTAAACTCTTAATATTTCACGTATAACATTTTAACTCAAGTTTTGTTACTTGTTCCAGGTCGCAAAACATTTATTCTCACTTCAAGAGGAAGCTTAAGGATCGTCTAGCGAGATTTCTAAACTTAAGGAACAAAACTCCTTGCTTATTAATCATATAATTTATATCTCCGCAGTGAGAGATGAAGCCATGCAAGAAAAAGAAAGGCTAGCTACCTCTCTTAAGGAAACATAAGCTTTACTCCTTAAAGAAAATGGTGGTAAACAGATTTCAGATGACAGGGTGAAGGCCTTGGAATTAGCACTTAGGGAAGCCAGCATAAAGGAGGCTAAGCTTATAGCAAAGATCATCTCTTAAGAAAAGGATAAAAAAGAAAGGAGTTTTTTAGATAAGTCAACTGATATGATTAAAGATGTGAAATAGAAGATACACCATTTTCTCGGCATGCCCTTCGACACCATTATCGAGGGATCTCATAAGAAAGCACTCTTTGTTGCATATGTTGACAATGCCCATAAATGTTCGAATTTTGGCTTCTCTTCTCTCCCTCCAGCGTGGAACAAAAATTTATGGAAAAATTTGAAGTGATATCAAATAAATCTCAAGCACCTGGAGAAGGTCCCTCTGAGAAGGAGGAGGAGGTTGATGCTACAAAGCTATTGACTTTCAATGATCCTCCAGCAAATAAGGAAACAAAGTCAGATGAGGAAGAGAAGGATGATGAGAAGAATGGGGATGGGGATGATCATGACAACCTGTGCAGTTAATGCCCCGATTTTGCCCCACTATAACCCCGCTATATCCCATAGCGAACTTCTACCGCTACAATTTTCCCAAATAGGCTCAAATATAGCCTTTCCGCTTTAATCCCCGTTATTTCCGCTATACCCCACTACTCCCACTATATCCCACTATTCCCGCTATATCTGCTTTAAAGTAAATGAATTGAAAATTTACATTTATACATTATAAAAATTATGAAATTATTTTTTTAATTGAATTTTTTTAATGTATTTTCATAAACAACGGTACTAATTTTCTATTGAATTTAATCATGTTAAATACCAGTTTATGTTTAGTTACAATATATTTACACATGTTTTCATTTAAAAATAAATATGTATTCTAAATTGAATGTTAATTATGCATTTAATTACCATTTATATACCTGTAAAATCATTAAGTACAAGCTTTATATGCTATTTTAGTGTCATCCGCTATCCCTGCTATTTCCTCGCTTTATCCCCGCTATGATTTTTCGCACCTCTGTTGCATTGAATCACTAAGCGCTTTAACTGCATAGTGATAATGACGGTCTTAATGATGATAGCAACGATGATAACGGTTGAGGCGATGGAAAGGGTCTCTCAGGGCCATCAGACGATAAGGATGGATCGGGAGATGCTAACCCAAACCTAGCGGCTCAATATATCGAGGCTACTAAAGTTCTCCAAGGCCAAACTCTCCTAACATGGACAGTGCTTCCCGAGGCCAAAAATTCAAGGGAAAAGAAAAGATTTCTTCATCTTCAATTCCACCTGCTCATGTATGGATCTCCTTAATAAGATGTCTTACGTTGCTTAATAATTCATAGTTAAAGTGTTAGCTATGCTAGTTAAGAAAGAAATTGAAATATCCCTACGATATAATACTTGAAATGAAGCAAATGGAGATAGACCGACTGAATAGGGAGTTGGATAGATAGATAAAGAATTATAACAAGTTGTCTGAAAAATACGAGAAGCTTGTTACAAGTACGTTGAAATTAAGATTCTTCAAGAAAAAGGAAGTCGCTCACTGGATGAAAAGAGCATGTCACCATCGAGAAAAAATCTTGGCAGGAAACACTTCTAATGATTCTTTTATGGATGTTAATTGAAGATAGGAATGCCTTAGAAGAATTTCTCTTCAGAGCTTACCCCAGGGATAAATTCGTTGACTTCTCATATTTAGGCGACAACCATGGAGGTCTACTTAGATGTTTTCATCGTAGATACCTAGATGAACATGGGTCCAATCTCCATCCAGAGATGGATTGGAATTCCCCTAGATTTTCCCTCATTCTCCTTTCTTCTCATTCTCTTCCCCCCGAGAAACTTTAATATAATGGAAGAGATTCATTTCTGAAATGTATAAGAAACCAATTTTGTCAAAGCCGAATGATTGTATAACTGTAATATGCAACTTGGTTTAATTACGGACTTTACCTTTTAGGTTTCTTATCCTTAGTCAATTTTTAGCATATTGTACAAACTAAAGATTTATCAAGTAATTCGGTTCTTAGTGAATTCTTAAGTAATATTTTCAAGTTAAAGAATAATTTTAAGGAAAAATCTTTGATTCTTAAAATATCACAATTGGCGAGACATTTCTTTCTCAAAGATTTACAATAATTTTACATACGGTTTCCCCGTCTCTGTTTTGATTTTTTAGGTGATAAAAAGGACAAGTTACTCAGCAAAATTTGATCCCATCATGCTAAACAATATGTGGTCGTAATAGTCCTCCAGTCGGGGACTGGAATTATCATCGATTCCCTTCTGTTTATACCTCAGAAGGAACTAAAGCTTCTTTTGATTCTACACTCACCTTATTGGCTAGGTCTTTCGAAAGGGCTAAAGCCGCAGTTTCAAAACTCTAAGTGTTATCTGAATGTTTAGAAACAGAGTTGTGATGTAACCTTGACCTTCTGTGTTACTTGTAAACTATGTTTATTATCAGTAGAAAAGTTTGTTCCTAATATATTAATTCATGTTTCACTTATTCTTAGTAGAAGACTCAGTTAGTGAGTACACCTGATACACTTGATGCCTTCTCATGAGTTGTAGAAATCAAAGATAGATTGGTAGCAAATATTGAGAAGAAGAAATCTTCCCAAGATGATTCAGCTTTACTATTTCCAAATAATTCGAAGGCACAAAAATGGCACAGGATATACTTTTAATTAAGAGTGATTTTTAAGGTCTGAAAGAGCGAACTTCTAGCTTGGAAGGAGAAATGAAGTAGAAGAACGAAGGAGTTCAATAGCTAATAGAGAGGATTGGGTCGATCTTTGAATCCAAACCTTCAGTTGATTTCGACGCTGAAATAGCTGAATTGCATCAACAAATAAAAGATCTCGAAGTGGAGCTAATGAAAAGTAAGTCTTGTTGGTCATTAGAACTTATTGGGATTGAAGGCAAAGATGGCCTTCTCACCTCTACTCCAGAGAGAATAACCAGATATCGGTCTTTGGCAAGCCAAGAATTCCATACTTTATTAAACCCATCTGCGGGTTTAAGCGGTGACACGATCTTAAAATGGCGTAGAAAAGTTAAAATTGAATGTATGCAACACAACATCAAGAAATTGGATCAAAAAGTATCTCAATGTATCAATGAATATGAGAACAAAGTTCAAGAGCTCGGGCATGAGAGATACATTTTTAAACAAAAGATCAAAGAGTTAAAGAGCATGGTTCAAACTTTATGAGGAGCCAACAAAACTCTCCGACATGCCTTGAAAACTCAGATCGACTCAATTGATGATGCAATATTTAGAAAAAGGAAAAGAAATTCAAGGAACTCCTGGATGTGGCTATTCGCCATGTTACTGACTCTTTAATTGCCAGAACTTAGGCAACCAAGCACAGAGTCTTGAGTCTTAGTGAAAAATTGCTTTAAAAAGATTCTCTTTTCTGTCTGATTTTTGTTCTTGTAACTTTGTATGCAACATATTAGTTGTAAATGAACTTATATTGAAATAAATGTTACCTCAAATGTAAAGTAGGTAGCCTTGAATCGGATATCAATCGATATCTTGTCTTTTTGTATTTTGAACTTTTTATAGTCTGCTTACTAAGAACTTTTCTAATTGGGCTCTTTTAGGACTTGATATAAGATTTGCTTTTTCATAAATATTCAGCAGTTTGTATTCTAGATGGAATTGAGAACCGATTTAGCAGTACTCTACTATTTAGGAAAATCCTTTCAATAACAAGTTAAATAGAAGCCCAGAAATCCAATCTGGTTATAATGTGAATAAAAGTCCGGAAATCCTATTTAGCATCTAATAGGGGAGATCAATAATCCCACCAAGCAGAAATAATAGAGGACCAGAAACCCTTATCAGACAATAATAATAGAAGACCAGAAACCTTTATCTGGCAGAACTAATAGAAGACTGGAAACCTTTCTCTGGTAGAAATAATATACGGCTAGAAATCCTTATTCAGCAATAATAATAGAAGACCCGAAATCCTTATCTAGCAATAATAATGGAAGACTATAAATCCTTATCTGGAAATAATAATAAAAAACCAAAATGCCTTATCTTGGAGAAATAATAAAAGAACAGAAATCCTTATCTGCAATAATAATAGAAGACCAGAAACCCTTATATGGTAGAAACAATAGAATACCAAAAACACTTATCTAAAGAAATAATATAAGACCAGAAATCCTTATTTGGCATTAATAATAGAAGACAAGAAACCCTTATCTGGCAAAAATAATAGAAGACCAGAAACTCTTGTTTAGCAATAATAATAGAAGACCAGAAACCTTTACCTGGTAGAAATAATAGAAGATCAGAAATCCTTATCTAGCAATAATAATAGAAGACCAGAGTCTCTTATCTGACAGTGGAAAATTGCGTTTGTCGGGAGCAATAATAGCTCGTACCTGATGGACCTTCTTCTAGAAGATTGACTGATTTGGAGCAATACTTGGCTCGGATGTTGATATATCTTCCTCTCGAAGATTGATTGATTTGGAGCACTATTTGGCTTGGATTTTGATAGATCTTCCTTTAGAAGATTTTTTGATTTGGAGCACTACTTGTCTTGGATCCTTTATCACCGTCTTAGGTGATGATTCAGATCTACTGTCTGATGAATTCGATTAGCTACCTTGAGCACAATTAAAGATTTACCTGACCTCCCTCAAGGAGGTGTTTTAGTGAGGCCTTAATGACGGCACTAAAGCTTGGTTCGATGCTTTGGATAGACCAAAGGCTTATCCGTCCTCCCTTTAGGAGGTAGTTCAGTGAGGTCTTTGATGATGGCACTGAAGGCTGGTTCGGTGCTTTAGTGAGGCCTTTGATAGGCTTACTCCGTCCTTCCTCTAGGAGACGCTTTAGTAAGGCCTTTGATGACGGCACTGAAGGCTAGTTTGGTGCATTAGTGAGGCTTTGATAGTGGCACTAAAGGCTTACTCTGTCCTCCCTCTAGGAGGTGCTTCAGTAAGGCCTTTGATGACAACGTTGAAGGCTTTTTCAAGTTCTTTGATGAACATGGACCTTTGATGGTCAGGGCCTTTGATGGCCAGGACTTTTGATGATCAGGGCCTTTGATGGCTAGGGCCTTTGATGGACAAGGACCTTTAATGGTCAGAGCCTTTGCTTTAGGAAAATCTTACACCTTAACCATGTAGATTCACTTATTTGGAGAACCTTTCATTATTGTAAAGTTGTTTAACATCTTTTTACAAATTCGTTAAGTTTTCATTTTCCCAGAAAATTAATGATCATTCCTTCCAAGCACCTACATTGGTTGATGTCACGGCCGTTTGCAAGATGATATGACAATATGATCTTCCATAATTCCGTTTGAACTTGGATCTCCTGTTTGTGAAGGCCGATATTTGAGTTCATCTTTGATTAAGAAATATATGTTTTCAATAGAAGTAGTGAAGGTACAATCCTTTGGAAGTCGTGATTTAGAGACTGGCCCTTTTAGCTGATGCTTAGCTCTTTTGTTTCTCATACTAGGTTCCTTATAAAAGGTAAATTTTCTTTTTAGAGAGCTTGGTGCTTTATTTATCTTGTAATATTGACCAACCATGCTTTCCCATTTTTTAGCGAAATGATAAAAATCCCTTTCTATCTCATTCTCAAAGATAGTTCCTTGGGCCTTAAGCTGGATTTCCTTTCTTATTCTTAAGAAGGTGTTATCCTTTTTACATTGTCTCTTTAGGGCAAAGATTGGTGTTGGTTCTACATGGAATGGATTTAGACCCCATCTTTCAGGATAATAGGGAACTATTTTTATTTTCTTTTCTTCCATAACTTGTAGTGCTACAAATCTTAGCACTAGTTCTTCATGAAGCTGGGGAACACTAATGTCTTGATAGATTGACCTAGTCACCTGAGGCTTGGAGGATCCTCGCTTGGAGAATTTAGCACAATTAGCTAACATGGCTAAGCAAAATTCAGTTGATGCGATTAATCGGTGTTAGGAATCAAGTGTAGGTTAGCTTCGAATGGGATATGCTTGGTAAGGTCAAGTTCTCTAAGCCTTAACTATGCAAGCTTAGGTAGTTCCACTTAGGATTTTAATGAAGTCAGATGTTCGAGCCCTCCTTCTAGTGCCAAAAATGTTAAACTGGAATTTGGTTCAATGTTCGACATGTGTGTACAAGAGGGCATATTTGAATAAATTCCAATAATACCCATGGTTTCATCATGGTCCATAAGTTCAAAAAGAAAAATACGCAAGTCTATAAGTCAATAGGCAATATGCCCTAGTTATGTCCTTCATTCAATCATGAATATGTTACAAATTTGCAAATATGCAATTATCTAGTTGTTCAAGTCCTTATATGCTAATGTCATATTAACTCCTTCCTCATTGGCCATTTTCCATTACAATAGTTCTCAAGCTTTTGAAGGAGCTTAGAAAAGTTCTAGTCCAAAAATGATTTATGCTTAGAAAGGAAAAGAATTTAGTGGTCTCATTTGGAAATAGTGTTAACCCTCGATGAGGAGCGATGTCACCTTGGTGTAGCATTGATATAAAGCGATTTTATTTGGTATATTGTCGATGTTGATAGCCTTTGGCATGATCGTAGAGGAACATCATCAGAGCTTTATTGGTGACGAGCTTACTTCGATTGCAACAGATAGATAGTGGCGACACTGATAATTTGTGATTCCCATCTCGTAACTATTATGAACTGTGACATTGCTTTAATGTGATGTTGATGGATTTCGTGAACATTGATGACGTTCGCCATCAACATTGCAAATATTAATGTTTGGCGTCATTTAGGTGTCATATGGAAGTCATTGGCACTGATGTTGTTTTAGGTTCTTGGACTTGTTGATGATGTACGATGCCAAGGCGATAAAGGTCGACGTCGTTGGTGTCGACCTCAACCCATTTCTGTTCTTTCTAGGACAGCCAAAGTAGTAGCAAATATGACCCCTCATCGATGAAGCATGATGCGATATTGATTAGGTTCGACGTCGTTGCTTCTTTTATTACCAGCGATGTTGTTTTATGTCCCTCTATTGATGACACACAGCATCTTATCCCATTGATGCTAATCCAATGTTACATTCTCGATGTTGATCACTGGTATCACAAGTGTATTGTTGATCACATGTCTTTGAAAGTGATGATGGTAGCCGATGTGAACAAAGAGCATTTATTCATCATGAAAGGCGATGTCATATCTATATCTCTTTTCATATAGCTTTGAGGTCGATAATGAATATAACAATATGTATGTGTTATATTTTCATTCAAAGTAAGGTGTTAAATCACTTTAACCTTACAAACGACCAAGATCAAAGAACCAAAGTCCAAACCTAAGCTAGCCACCTCCTTTCCTTCCTTTCCACTTGCTTTTTCCTTGCCTTGCCTCTAAACCCCTATGATGCTCATGGCCTACTGGTATTGTGGGAGTGTGGCTTTGTTTCTTTCAAAACAAACTAGGTAGAAGGTCTTGTAATGTTGTTCCAAGGCTCCACTCCAATTTGAGTTGATTTGGGTTTGATTTGCAATAATTTTCTTTAGGACATAAGAAAGGAAGAAGAAGAAGAAGAAGCCATTGATTTTCAACTCTAGGCTTTGTAAATTTTTGTGAATGATAACTAAGGGTATGCCCCTCCTTATATAGGCTTAGGATGTGTTTATTAAGCTCTCACTCACTGCCTCACCATGCCATGGAAGTTTCACCACTTATCACTTCTCCTTTAAGTCACTTCTCCTTTAAGCATATTACTCTTATACCCTTCTCATAATATCTCTTACCCATGTGGAAGCTTCTAGAAGATTCCAAGCTTTATGAAGAGATTTTTGTGTTAATTAGTTGTTAATGTGTTTGTTTGATCATTAGTCAAGTGCACAGGAGTTTGAACAACTTATATCGATTCTAAAGCAGTTTACCGATAAACCGATTTTCGGTCACATTATCAATTTTTCTTCGTCGAATAAATTTTTGTAAACAAATTTCAAAAACAAGTTTCTTATCATTGTTAATCAATTATATGATGTCTAACATGGTTAAAAAATCATATTTATAATGCTTAATAATATTTCAAAACATTTTGATATTCGAAAACGAAGTGTTCAAATTCCCCAGTCGCTACACTTTCATACACTATAAAAGGACCTCTAACTCTAATTGTTTTAAGGGCATTTTGGCTGCCACTGTCCTCTCCATTGCTGGATGATTTCATCTTCAAGGAGCTCTGACAAATTTAACTGAAATCAATTCAAAAAACGACAATTATTGGATAGTCAAAAGTCAACGATTCAAGAATTAGCAGTCTGCCGAACCGAAAAGTTTTCAAAAGAGATAGATTTCATTATTATTAGGCTTGCTTCAAGGCATTAGTTTCGGCTATGTTTTTACTATGTTATATGATTCATAAGTTTTAAATTATATTTTGTTATTCATATATATTATTATTATATTGTTAGCTAGGAGACGATTCTTATATGTATTTATATTGTCACATACTAGATTGGTTATATGTATGTATTCATGAAAAAAACCAATTTTTTCTCCATATAGATCAGATATGCACGACCGAATAATCTATTTACAATAATTATTATTTTATTAATAAATATACATGTATTAATATGTCATTTAATTATAACTATATGGTTTGTATTTAATTATATTGTTATATCATATTAATAATTGAATGTATATTTTATAAATGTACATTTACAATAATTATAATTTTCAGAAGCTGTAAATTATTAACTATTTATTATTATTTATTTTTTAAGTAAATATACTATGTAAATAATTTATATAAAATAAAATATGTTTCGAAAATTAACTTTTAAATTTCATAAAATTATTTTGCCATGAAATAAGCTCTCTACAAAAAATCAAAATTTCAAAATCACTTTAAATATTTTTTAAAACTGTTATAATATATAGTTAGAAAAACAGTATATTATTAAAAATAAATTTTGACCTAGTAAAATTATGGAAAAATTCTCCAATCCTCAAAATATCATGCTAGATTTTTTGAAAGTTTAAATTTTGAATTATTAGTTTCAAAAACATCTTTTATTAATATACTTTTTTGATTAATTAATTAGTGCATATATTAATATAATAAAAATTTCTGTGATGTGTATACGATCTGGAAGTGTTTTTAAAAAAATTGAAAAAATTATTTTATTTTATTAGTTTATATATATATATATATTATAAATATGTTTATATTAAACTGGAAGGGCCAGTATAAAACCTTGCTAGCTTTGTAAAAATAAATATGTTTATGTATATATAAATATAAGTATGTATGTATGTATATTAAAAAAATTATTATTTTATTATTGTAGTACATACCTATATATATTAGTTCATAATAAAAATAATAAAAAACAGTTTATATATATCGTGTGATGTACATATTTATAGATTATTAATATTTTACATATATATATATATAGATTTATAATATTTATATAAATAATAAGTTTAAATACATACATATATTTGGACAACATATAATACATATCAGATGAGCGAACATGTCTGTTGCGATGTAAATCTCAACGTTTACACAACGGCATGTTATACCTTGCACGGATTATCATATTACACATGCATACACACATGTATATATATGTATATGATACATGTGTGTATAATTATATGTATAAAACATAAATTATATATAATTATACATAAAATTTATAAATATATATAAAATAAAAGATTTTATCTAAATAAAATTTAGAAAGTGTTCTAAATAAATTAGACTTCATAGGCCCAA
Source organism: Allium fistulosum (assembly GCA_030737815.1). Classification (NCBI taxonomy): domain Eukaryota; kingdom Viridiplantae; phylum Streptophyta; class Magnoliopsida; order Asparagales; family Amaryllidaceae; genus Allium; species Allium fistulosum. The sequence continues at coordinate 94,855,551 of CM060906.1, read as the reverse complement.
TATAGATCTAATAAGGGAAAAAAATTGAAATTCACCCATAACTTCCGCTGAGGGCTTACCTAGTTCCAATGATGGTATCAGAGCCTAATAGTCTATACGGTCTAAATTAGTCATGTTGGGCTTAACTATTAAGCTCACAGCCCAAATAGTAGGGCGTCTAGAAAGGTAGTGTCGAAGACTGGGTTTGGATAATCAAGTACTCTCCCTACCTGACTATCAGTCCGGCCTAAATAGATATGTGAGCCTAAAGGTTGCCCCAATCTAATAGAAGAGGCCCAATTTGAATTGAGCTTTGTGCTAATTTTCAAAATTGTTTGAAAATTAAAAATGTATAAGATTTTAAATTTAAAATAAGATGTAAAGCATTATAAAAGTTTTAATATAATAAAGTTTTTCAAAATGTTTGAAAAATAATATAAAATAAATTTTGAAAATTGTAAAATTATTAATAGGATTAATAAAATTAATTGAATTAATCAATAATTTAATTAATAATATGTATATACATGTATTATATATGTTATGATAATTTAAAATGTTTAAGATATCATACATATGCATGTATGTATAAATAATGATTTTTGGAATAAAAATAATTTAATTAAAATAGTTTAATTAATTAAATTAATTAAAAGGTTAATTAGTTAAATAATATACACATGTATATGATATATGTGTTATATTATAAAGGTTATAGCATAGAATAAATATTAAATATAAATGTTATATTGATATAAAATTAATTAAAATGTTAATTAATTAAAATTAATTAAATAAGATTTATGTACAGAAGACTATTAAATATGTAATATGAAATATAAAATTATATAATAATAATAAAATTTATATAATATGAATGTATAAATTAAAGGAGGAACAATAAGAAACCCTAAATAGACTTAAGGAATAAATATATACATAAATGTACGCATACCGTGGTTTTCGATGTGTCTGACACTTGAATCACGAGAATAGTTCATAAGGATTATATTATCTCATAAGTCGATATCACTCAATATACTTATTAAAGATTAGGAATCTCCATTGTGATGTTGTTCTCTACCATATATATATATATATATATATATTATAATAAATTACTTGCATATTCCTTAGTTTTTGAGAAAAATGTGTGATCCTCTTCAGGAGAGGAGAGCACACATGTACATATATATAACAATAATAGTAAATGAGCTGCCAATAAGCCTGGCAGGTAGCAAAAGACCCCCCTCGTACAAAAGAAAAAAATCAAACCCTCCCAAATGCCTATGAAACTAAAGACTAATCCTAAACAGACAACTCTGTCCAGAATCCAAGGCCTGAAGCGACACCAAAAGATAGGCAGCCATCTGAAACAACTTCCACAAACGCAACCTCAACAACCAAGCTGAAAAACCATAATAAACCGCATCTATACAAACCATGAACAAACTCCAAAACAACAAATATCACAATAAATCCCCAAAAAATCAAGAACCCTCAAGCAAAAGACTTAAAAGCTTCACGATTCAAACGAGGACTTCTCCTAATATTACCAGTTGAATAAGTCCTACTATTCCTTCTACCAGATTTGGATGCATGAGCCAATTCCCTAGCAAGGTTAGGAGAACGAGGAAATTTGTCTATAGACGCATTACAGCAATACATAACAAATCTAAAACCCCTGGTCCAATAATAGACAGCTTGATCAGAACAAGAACTCTGCAATTTAGAATTCTCCAAATCTCCGCTCACATTGCAAATAATAACTTTGCTCTCTAATCCACTTGCATCATGGTCAACAGAAACTTTACCCTCTGAGCCGTTCACTTTTCCAGTTGCCAAATTTGCTTCACACTGTGTTGCATTTTTTCCATGTGCACACTGTGTATGCACACATAGCACCTTTTATGCAATTACAGAACCAACATGATTATTTACAACAGTGCCACTAGCAAATTCTTCTACAACATCACCGTAAATAGTTGCCTCTTCATCTCAGCACATTTAGATTTACCATTAATATCAAATTGAGTGAAAATAGTTGCCTCTTCGCCACCCTTACTTCCCACAAGAACATCAAAACGATCAGTTAAAGCCTCAACATTCTTAACCACAAAATCATTAGACACATCAGCATTAACAATCTAAGATTCCATATTAGCAAACCCTTGTGTTATTTCTATTGAATGTGTACACAGAGATCGTGCACAATTCTATTTGATTACTATTTCATGTCCAACAAAAGAAGGAAATACATCACCATCCATTCCAGAATTAACAACTGCCTCATCTTTTACAATTTCTCTAGTCAACCCCATCTCACCATTAACAACAGCAAACCCAACAACGCCATAATCTCCATTCGATCCACCCTTTGATTCACACATGTGCAGCTCATGAATAGAGAAGTCCTCCCCTGTATGATTTATAGTAACCACAGCAGATGATCCAATATCCCCATAGGAAACAAGTCTATTTTCATAGCTAACATTAACAATTTCTCTCTGATTTCCAAAAGTAGTCTTATAATCATTAGAAGCTTGCCCATAAACATCTTTTGTACAATTAACATTACCATTTATGGCATCACAATTGATAATCCATTGTTTATCTACTTCTTCCACTCGATCAGATAAAATAATCTTTCCAACAACTCCTTGATCAGCAGCATATTGTTTAAGAAATTCTCCATCTACAAGAAACATCTTTCCAGAATCGAAATTATTTCCATATGTCACTAAAGCACCATTACAAATCTGCATTTTATCCATTATTTGTTCACCTAGAACATCTTCAACTAACAGACTTTCTATAATATCACAGAATCCAGACAACTTGTTAATGCTTTTATCTATACAATTCTCTACAAAATTGAGTGACTCGACTTTACTTTCAGTCAAACGATTATGGGACGATGAATCCATTTTATTAATATCATAACCTAGAATATTTATTTCATCTTCTACAAGCAAGATTGAACTCAAATCACTATCTTCTCTCATAACACTTAGGCATTCGAACCTGTTATTGGTGATTAGATCAAACTTTCCCATATCAAAAGATTTTGTCTTGAAATTTTTATTACGAACTAATATAAACTCCTTATCTCCTTCACACAAATTAACTTCATAGTTAGTATTTCTCCCAGTAAGATCATCTTGCTTAAAAACAGGTTAGAAATCATTGCCTCTTATAGAAATCAAATCAAGATTATACTTGCATCACAACTGGATCCAATAATAATGGATCATAGATATAAGATTCATTACTATGAACGGCAATTGAAGAACCAGCATCAAAATTAGCATCAACAACCAAATCCAAGACTTCATTATATTCACCCTGAGATGTCAATGAATCATATACATAATCTACATCCTCCAAAGGTGTTTCCGATTTACCAGAATAATCTTCGGGATTTCCAAATTTCTTGTTGTAGTCTCTACCAATATACATCTAATTTATCACACTAAAATGTTTGAAAAGATCCTCTAATAATCCAATATCCTCTGTTCTTTGAATCCTTAAATGATCAAGAATAATACCTTTGAGCTGCATACACTTCAGAACAAAGAAGAAACCATGTTCTAAAATTGAAAACTCTATGCGTTTAACTGAAGAAAATTCAAATTTCGTCGAATTGGTAGACTTCTTATGTCCAAAAACTCCACACTTAAAACAACAAACTGGATCTCGGCATTCCATAGCAATATGAGACAATCCCCCACATCTATAGCAAATCTTCTTCCCTCTTCTAGAATATAACCAATTTCCTGCTTTGGAACTTCTATGCGAAGAGCGTTGAACCAAAGACTTTCCTTCTAAAACCACTTGGGCATACAAGCGATTATAGAAAGAATCGTGATTGTAATTGAGATAGGGTAATTTAGCATAGGAAGAAAAATTACTTGATGAAGAAGGGAAAGAAAAAGAAGATGGAAATTGTAGAAACGAAGAAGAATCTATCGCCATTTGCGTACTCCTTGGTTGTTGAGAAAACTCAAGCTAGAGATATTATGTGCAGTATTATTAATATATTGAATAACCTAGGTATGATAATTATATGCTGTTGAGCAAACTCAAGGTACATATACTTAGGCCGTCGCGATATGGCGGTACGAGTGAATAATTTCGTTTCGATTTGTTAAGCAAACTCAAGGTCAAATTGAAATTAGGACAAGGTACCAAGGATTAGGAGTTGTATACAATACAACCGATAAGGAATTATCCATCTCCATGGAGCTATGACTTGTTGAGCAAATTCAAGGTCAGAATTTCAAGATGGACGAGTCCTACCACCTACTAGTGAAATTGAAAGACTTCTATATTTCAACTTAGGGTTTGACAAAACATAAAAAATAGTAGGAGCTTAATAGTAAAATGAAACATAATGTTTAACCTTACTAATATCATAAAGACGTCTAATATGATTTATCCTAATAATCTACCACTTAAACTTGCAGAAAATGACAACTCCAAGACTTTTCAATGAAAGCAATCGATTAACCAGACCAAATAATTAAACCAACTAGCTAAGAGCAATTAAAATAGCATTGGCTTATGAGTGCCTTGGGAATGCTATTACATGTGAACCAAAAGAACAACCCACCAGTGATGCGGCCCCGTACTAGGACTTGCCTATGGAAAATGAGTGTCAGACCTAAAGATCGCCCAAGTTTTCATGTTGCCTATGTTAGACGGGCCATTGCAAAGACAGTATGAAAAGATGTCTGTCCATGAGATATTTGATAGTCTCAAGGCCCTGAACAGTCATGTTTCGCATGGTATGAGCTTATGAAGAAGTTGTTCAATATCAAAATGACCAAGGAACAGAAAGTGGACGATTATATGCTAAAGATGAAGAGCTATATTGATAGGCTTTCATGATTGGACTTACAAATAAGCAACAAGTTGCAAATAGATTTGATCCTAGATTCACTTGCTCCTTAAAATGAACCATTCATACTGATCTATAACATGAACTAATTAAATGTGAATCTCGTGGATCTCCTCAATATGTTGAGGTCGGTTGAGTTACAATCTAAGATCAAGGGGAAATACTTGCTGTAAAAGGGGGGGCGCATCATATTCGAAACTTTTGAAGAAGTGGAAAAGAGAAGGTAAGAAAAAGAAAAGTAAGAAGACTGATGACAAGGGTGATTGTCACCATCGCCACAAGAAAGGTTACTGGAAAAGGAAGTATCATGATTACTTGAAGATCGTTAGGGAAAAGAAGCATAATAGTTCTGCAGCTCCATCAGGTACGTTTATGATTCAACATTGTTTTGTAATCAATAAAATGCCTTGGGTTTTAGATACTGGATCGCGTACTCATGTATATAATTCGTTACAGGGGCATATGGACTGGCATCACATGGCAAAAGGAGAAATGAGGCTTCAAGTTGCTGATGGATCAATGGAAAATGCAACCACGGTAGGAGATTATCATTTAGTTTTGCCTAGTGGATTAATACTAGTATTAAATAATTTCTATTTTGTAAAAGACTTTATTTGTGGGATTATTTCATTTTCTAGATTTTCTGAGACTGGATATATATTTCATTGTGCAAATAATGTTATGAACATTAGTTTGGATGGAAATAAAGTTTGTGATTGTATTCTTCAAAATGGAATTTACGTGATTAGAATAATTAATCTAATGATATAAATGAAAATTATCTTCAGAATTGTAAGCCAGTCATATTAGTGAGAAACGACTACAAAAATTGAAAATCAAAGGTTTTCTACTGTCAATAGATTCTGAATCTTTTGACACATGTGAATCCTGTCTGAAAGGTAAAATGATAAAGCATCCCTTCAGTGAGAGCGATGAAAGAGTTGATGAACTCTTATGGTTAGCACATAGTGATGCATGTGGCATGATGCCTATATTTACCAAAGGTAGTAGTTCTTACTTTATTACCTTTACCGATGATTTTTCGAGACTAGGATATGTGTATCTTATGAAGAACAAATCCGATGTATATGAAAAATTTATCAAATATAAAAATGTAGTAGAAAACTAAATGGGCAGTAAGATTAAGATTCTCCAATAAGATCGAGGAGGTGACTGTATTGGACAGGATTTCCGACAATACTTAAAAAGATAATAGAATTATCTCTCAATTTACTCCACGATATACTCCGCAATGCAACGGTGTGTCTGAGCAAAGGAACTGAACTCTGTTAGATATGGTTCATTCCATAATGAGTAAGGCTAAGTTACCTCTGTCCTATTGGGGATATGCGCTAGAAACCGCAGCGCATATGTTGAACTTATTGCCCACTAAATCTGTGCTTAAAAAAATATATGAGATGTCGCATAGTAAGAAACCTCACTCAAATATTTTAAGGTGTAGGGTTGTCCGACATACGTTAAGAACATTGATCCGAAAAATTAGATTCAAGATCGATATTTTGTAAATGTATAAGATATCCCAAAAACTCAATAGGATATATATTCTACAATACCAAGGAATAAAAAGTCATTGTTTCTCGACATACTATCTTTTTAGAAAAGGAATTTTTCAAAGCAAATTAATAGTGAGGTTGTAAACTTGGATAAGATTCAAAAAATTGACACTGGGACGAACCAGTGGGAGAACTGGGTTCACCCGTGTACGAAAATACGCAACATATTAGAAGGTCTAGTAGGGAGTCTCACGCACCAGAGAGATAATATGGTTTTCTTGTGAATAGCAAGAAGGAGGATCGTGTCTTAGATGACGACACTCCTTTATCCTTCCAACAAGCACTATAGAGCAAAGACTCTGCACTGTGGCTTAGAGCAATGAAATCCGATATGGATTCCATGTACGAGAACAAAGTTTGGAGTTTTTCAGATGTACCTGAAGTGATAAAATCCATCAGCCGTAAATGGATTTTTAAGAAAAAGCTAAATGCAAATGGGAAAGTTGAGACTCCCTACTAGTCCATCAGCAAGGTTTGTTACGAAAGGATTTCATTAAATTCAAGGTGTTGATTACGACGAGACCTTTTAGTCCATGCTAAGGTCCACTCGAATTATGCTAGCCATCACTGCATTCTATGACTACAAAATATGGCAAATGGATGTAAAGACGGCTTTTCTAAATGGTGATTTAGAAGAAACCATTTATATGTCACAGCTAGAGGGTTTTGTGGTCAGTAAGAGTGAGAGAAAGGCTTGTAAGTTGTTAAAGTCCATTTATGGACTTAAACAAGCTTCAAGGAGTTGGAACAAGTGTTTTGATAAAGTAACCAAACAATTTGGTTTTTATCAGAACATGGAGGAAGCATGCGTATACAGAAGGGATCAGGGCAACGCTATCATATTCTTAGTACTTTACGTCGATGATATATTATTGGTTGGCAATCGTTGTTGCAATCAATGAAAGCTTGGCTTTCCAAGAACTTTTCCATGAAAGATTTAGTAGTAGCCTATATACTTGGTATAAAGATCTATACAGATAGATCTAAGAGGCTATTGGGATTGTCCTAATCCCTATACATAGACACCACACTGAAACGATTCTATATGAAGAATTTCAAGCGTGGAAATGTTCCAACGCGGCCTGGAATCATCCTTTCTAAGATGGACTATCCTCATACCGATGAGGAGAAGGAGAGTATAAAGAGGACTCCCTATGCTTCGGTTATAGGATCAATAATGTACACTATGTTATGTACTAGACAAAATGTGACATACGCATTAGGATGCGTAAGTCGACACCAGACTAATCCTGGAGAAAAACATTGAACAACTGTAAAATGTATATTATGTTAGAACATTAGATCTTTGTTTTAATGATGACAACTATGTACTGTATATCTATACTATATTCATAATATTAGGATCTCATTCAAGAAGACAAAACGCAAGGCAAAAAGCAAGAAGAATCGTCTACAAAACGAAGAAGACAAAACTATGGAGCTTCAAGATTAAAAGTATGTATATGGTCTTAGATTGAATTGTAAAAATCTCCTTGATCGTTCATACACACACACACACAAACACACAATCAAACAAAAATATCAAAATATTACTGAAGTATGAATTCGACAAATATCATAAGATTATTAACAAACTGATCTTATACAGTTTAGTTGACTAAAAATGGTTTCAATCGACTGAGCCCAATTTCAGTCGACTGAAACTTTGTAAATTAATTTTTTTTAATTCAAATTTCTGCCGCGAACTTTTCAACGTTCATACTCTGTAGACTGACAAAATCACTCAGTAAACTGAGATGTTGTAACAGACATTTTTCTGAAAAGCCATCTTCAATAGTTGCAACCATTTTGAACAGTTTTTCTTACTTCTGAAAGGATTTTTATGAACGATGACAACTCTTGATTAACTCTCTTCGGTATTTATAAATAGCACAACATGTCATACTTAGTTTTCTAACTTTCTACTCAGATTTCTATAGTTTCTATTCTCCTATGTTATTCTAATCAATTCAATACTTTCAACTCCATCACTTCATTTGCTATTGTTCCAATAATCACTGTGCACTCACTTCAAATCATCAAGGAGATTATAGGAACCATTGTACTATCAAGTCAAAATCAGTGGTAGATGAACACAAGATTGTCAAGTAAGAATTTATTCGTCAAAGGAAAGAATAAATATGAGAGGTGCTCAGATTGGTTAAGTTGTAAACCTATTCCTCTAGATCAAGCGAGGGTGTTGATAGTGAAATTCCTAAGAGGTGCTTAGGGACTGGACATAGGAGAGGTGCTCCGAACCAATATAAATTTCGGTGTGTATATTTACTTACTGCTTTAGTATTTCTTAAGTATGAATTAGTATATATACTTGTTTTATTAGCCATACACAATCCACTAGATTTTTCAATTGGTATCAGAGCAAGGACTATTCAAAATCATAACACAATGTTGAATACTATGGCCAATATGAGTTATAACACATTTCAAGAAGGACAATCAACTACATGTCCATCATTTTTTACTGGTTCTAATTACATGTATTGGGCTACACGTATGAAAGTCTTTATGGAATCAAGCGGACTTGACATTTGGCTATCTACTCAGTCTCAGTATGTAGCTCCTACTACTGAAATTATTACATGGATAGATGCTCATAAAACTACTGCTTCAAATAATGCAAAAGCTATGAATGTTCTATATTGTGCATTAGATAAAAACAAATTTTCTAGAATAATGATGTGCAAAATGGCTTATGATATATGGCACATGCTTTAAGTTACACATGAATGTACCACCAAAGTAAATCAAACCAAAATAAGTTTACTGACAAATCAATTTCAATCATTTAAAATGAAATCTAATGAAAGCATCATAGAAATGTACTCCAGATTCCAAAACATACAACATGATCTCATGGCATTAGGTGTTTCATTTACTGATTTTGATTTATTTATTCATATCCTAAATGTATTAAGTGATGAATGGGAAAGAAAAGTATTAGCAATAGAAGAAGCCAATGACCTCTCTACACTCAAAGTAGAAGAGTTAATTGGAAATTTAATGTCATATGAAGCAAATTTGCAAGTTAGAAAAGATCTAGCCTAAGAAAAACGAAGTATTGCTTTTCAGGTAAATAACGATGACGACTCAGACTTGGATGAAGAAAATGTAGTGTTCCTAGCTAAAAATTACAATAAGTTCAAAAAATTCAACAAGATGGTGCAAAATCAGAAAACAAGCAACTCCAATGATCCTTCGTCATTTAAATGCTATAAGTGCAATCGATTTGGTCACATGAAAAAGGTTTGTCTAGAATTAAAAAAGATAAGAAAAGCTTCAACAAGAACAGCAAATATGAGAAATTCTCGAAAAAGAAGCATGTGTTGTAAGTAACATGGGATGATTCTTCAAGTGACACTGATAGTAATAGTGATAGTGATGAAGAACAAGCCAATGTTTGTATCATGGCAACTAAAGGTGAGGTACTTTCAGATTTATCTTTTGACGATGTCATAGAAATAGCAACGCAACTTGATAATAAATATAGAAATCTTAGAAAAACCCATAAAGAATGCTCAAGAAAAATTACTAGACTAGAACTAGAAAATGAAATGCTAAAAGATGAAAAAATTATATTAGAAGAAGAAATTCAAAAATTACAAAATAATTGCAAATCATCTGAAGAATCTCAAAATGTGGAATCTTTAGAAAAGGAAATTGCAACACGATCAAATGATAACATAAAATTAATAAAAACTGTCAATAGTTTGGAAAATCAAGTAAAAGTGTTAAACGAAGATAAACAGTCATTAGAAAAGAAAGTAAATGATCTTTCTATAAATATTTCTAAATTTAATCAAGGTAAAGAGAATCCATCTCAGTTAATTAATATTTCAAAACCTCCTAGTAATAAAAATGGTTTAGGATTTGTCAAAATCAAAGGAACCAAAAGTTCAACATAAATATGCTACACTTTATTCTAAATTTAGCAAAAAAGTAAACAACAAATCAAATTTTAAAAAGACTATTCAGTTAGGGATTCCAAAAACAAATAATAATTTGATTAGACAAAAACATATAGATAGATTCTTGAATGATGTTCATTATAATAAAAAAATTAGATTCAAAGGTTCCACCAAACCCTCCTGGGTATGGTTACCTTCAGTTTAACCCCCAGGACCCTAACAAAGGAAATGTGTTCCATTAAATTTCTTTTGTCTCTGTAGGTACCCCGACAAAAACAGGAGAAATGGATTCTCGACAGTGGATGCTCCAAGCATATGACTGGAAATGCTGATATGCTAATAAATATATCTTACAAAGATGGTGGAACAGTCACTTTTGGAGATAATTCTAAAGGTTATGTTATTAGACAAGGAAATGTGGCTTCTGTCGATATATCTAACTCTTCTCTTATTTCTAATGTTTGTTTAGTTAAAAACTTAAAACATAACCTACTTAGCATTAGTCAATTATGTGATAAAGGATTTTCTATAACCTTTAAAACTGGAAAATGCAAAATCTTTGATAAAAATAAAAATATAATCTTTGAAGGAATAAGAAAACATAATATTTATATTTTAAATATGAAAATAAGACATGATCAAGATGTTTGCTTAATAGCAGATATTTCTGATCCATGGATTTGGCATAAAAGGTTTTGTCATGTTAATTTTAAGAACATTCATAAATTAGCTAAAAATAATTTAGTTCGTGGTTTACCTAAAATAAATTTTAAAGTCAATAATCTATGCGATGCATGTCAAAAAGGGAAACTAAAAAAATCCTCTTTTAAATCTTAACAAGAAATTTCCACAAAACAACCGTTAGAACTTTTACATTTAGATCTATTTGGACCAATGAAAATTAGATCAACTAAACATAATAAATACGTTTTAGTTATAGTTGATGATTTTTCACAATTTACATGGACCTTATTTTTAAAGCATAAAAGTAACACTTTTGAAACATTCAAAATATTTTCAAAACGTTTACAAAACCAAAAAGATTTAAAAATCAAAACTATTAGAAGTGATCATAGTGGAGAATTTGAAAATGAATCTTTTTAAAAATTCTGTAATAAAAAGGGGATAAATCGTATTTTTCATTTCCTAGAACACCACAACAAAATGGTATTGTAGAAAGAAAAAATAGAACTTTGTAAGAATGTGCAAGAACTTTTCTTTGAGTAACTTACCTCAAAAATTTTGGGCAGAAGCTGTAGCTACTGCATGCTATGTACTAAATCGCGTCTCTCTAAGACCATTAACCAAAAATACTCCTTATGAACTTCTTTTTGGAAGAAAACCAAAAGTATCATATTTTAAAATATTCGGATCCAAATGCTTTATTTTAAATACTAGTGATCTGTTAGGAAAGTTTGATCCGAAAGTCGTTGAAGGAATTTTCATAGGTTACTTAGATCAAAGTAAAGCGTATAGAACTTTTAATAAAAAAATCTAACAAAATTGAAGAAACATTACATGTATCATTTGATGAAAATTTTAACAATATTAAAGAAGATGATGAAAACTTAAATCAATTAAATATTCAACATGAACAACTATAATCTATAAATCCTAATAATAATGAATTAAAAGCACCCCCTAGAATTTTAAAAGATCATTCAATGGATAATAATATAGGAGACAATAATACAAAAGTGTCAATGCACAATCAATTAAATCAAATGGGACATACAACTTTTATTTTAAACTTTGAACCAAAAAATGTTAAAGAAGCATCTACAGATGATTGTTGGATAATAGCAATGCAGGAAGAACTAAATCAATTTGAACGTAATAATGTATGGGAACTTGTTCCTAGACCCAATAATCAATCTGTTATTGGAACTAAATGGATATTCAAAAATAAAATGGATGAAAATGGTGATATAGTTTGAAATAAAGCAAGACCTGTAGCTCAGGGATATTCTCTAGAAGAAGGAATTGATTATGAAGAGACCTTCTCCCCATAGCATGCCTTGAAGCTATAAGATACTCTTAGCATTTGCTTGCCATCATAACTTCATATTATATCAAATGGATGTTAAAAGCGCTTTTCTAAATGGATATATTAAAGAAAATGTCTATGTTGAACAACCACCATTGTTTGTACATGAACAATTTCCAAATCACGTATTTAAGTTATGAAAAACACTTTATGGTCTTAAACAAGCTCCTCGAGCTTGGTATGAAAGATTAAAATCATATCTTTTAGAATCTGGTTTTCAAATTGGCAAAGTTGATTCTACTCTATTTATAAAAACAAATGAAAACAATATTTTAGTAGTACAAATATATGTAGATGATATTATTTTGGGATCAACTGATAAAAAATTATGTGATGAATTTTCAAAAATTATGAAAAATGAAATTGAAATGTCACATGTGGGAGAATTAAATTACTTTTTAGGATTACAAATTAAACAATTGAAAAGCGAAACTTTTATCTATCAGGAAAAATATTGTAAAGATTTAATTAAACGTTTAGAATGGAGAATGCTAGTAGTAAAGCTACTCCTACGAGTACTAGTACTCACTTAAACAAAGATGAAAATGGTAAAGATGTCAAACAAAAATTATATAGAAGTATGATAGGATCATTATTATATTTAACTGCCAGTAGACCCGACATTTTAATGAGTGTTTGCTTCTATGTCCGTTTTCAAGCTAATCCCAAAGAAACACACTTACGAGCTGTTAAAAGAATTTTACGATATCTATCAAATACCAATGATTACGGACATTTTTATCCAAAAGACTGTCCATTCGAGCTCATATCATATAGTGATTCCGACTTCAGTGGTTGTAGATTGGAGCAAAAATGTATAAGTAGAACTAGTCACTTTATCAGTCAATATTTGGTTTCATGGTTTAGTAAAAAACAAAATTGTGTTTCATTGTCAACATGTGAAGCAAAATATAAATCTGCAGCACTTGCTTATGCTCAAGTTATATATATGCAACAAACTTTACAGGATTATGGAATATATCTAAACAAATCTTCTATTTTTTATGGTAACATTAGTGCAATTAATTTAACAAAAACCCCCATTAATCACTCGAGAACCAAACACATTGACATAAGACATCATTTCTTGCATGATAATGTTGAAAAAGAAAAAATTTCTTTAGAATTTGTTACTTCGGACAAACAAATAGCAGATATATTTACTAAACCCCTTTCTGAAACTACTTTTTTAAACCTTCATCGTAACCTTGAAATATGCTCACTTAATAACTTAGATTCATAAAGTATATCTCACTTAATATCATGTTAAACCAACATTAGAAAATACAAACCATTGGACACCATTTGATAGCTAAAATTTGTAAGGAATACAATGATTTACTAAATTTAATAAAAGAATGAACAAAAACCATAACTACAATATCTATAATTAGTAAAAGTCTATATATATATATATATATATATATATATATATATATGTATATGTATATATAAACTCTCTGTATATAAAAACAAAGTAAAAAGCTAGAGATAAGTTATTATGATTCCGCTCATTCATCTCTTGACTTTAGCATGCCTTCTTCGAATAGTGTCACCAACCGTTTCAACACCTCAATCCACAAAATTGCCAAATATTCAAATTACTCCTTCTCCGCCTGGTATCCCTAGATTTTCACCTAGAGGAAAGAAGATAAGATGAGTTTTGGAGCTAGACACTCGCACTAAAATTAATGAAATCCATCATTACCAGGAAGAGATGATGTGTGTCCAAAAGGAGATGTACTATGAAAAAGGCGTCAAGGTGCACATCTGAATTTTTTGGAATGATGCATACTTGCTATCTGCGGTTATTCTCCTACCAGAAACAGCATTCGTTAACGTAATCCACTTTTTACCGAGTCTCCAATTATTATCAATAACTGTCCACCAAAAAAATTCCTGGGAGCTAGACCATCTACGTTAATCTGGAACAACTCTCCAGTTAAATATAACACATAGTCTCCACTTCGACCATTAGCTGAAGATATCAAGGTGGAACCTAACTCTTGGGATCGCTTTCCAAATAACAAGTTTGATGAGTCAAAAGATAATCAATAAGTTATGACGATATTTTGATATATATATATATATATATAATAAATAAACAACAAGCTATGTATATCAAAAATTGAATGTAAACAATAAATTATATAATATAAGTTTGTTTTCAACATATCTATGCACAAATTTTTTCTTAGAATAAATAGAAAAACAAACATATACAGGTTCAGTCGACTGAACCAGAACGCCAGTCGACTGAAGCTATACAAAAATTACGTTGAATTCTCTACCTCGAAATGGCAGTGTTTCATTTGATTGGGAATCTACCTTGGTCGACTGAACCTGTACGAATTTTTCCACTTACTCTCTGCCTCTAAAATAGGTGTTTTTATTCGACTGAATATGTGTCTCAGTCGACTGAGCTTCGAAAATATTCCAGCATAACTACCCTTTTCAATGTGCCCATTCACCATTTCACTTTACCTCTTCAGAAAACCCTAACTCCAATGCAATTTTCAATGGCTCCAAGACAAAAAAATCCCTGCAACTTGTCCCAAACAAAGCAAAGGCAAAGCTCCGGCCTCCTCTTCCTCCAATCCAGCCCATCCTGAATTTGCCTCAAACGCTTAAATCTTGGAATGGCTAAATGGAAGTGCCAAAAATCTTCGAATCTTCAATAAATTAAACGATAAATGCATCTTTCAAGAGACTTTCTACAAGATGGAAGATTTCGCTGCGTTTGGCATAGAGGATTTAGCTCGAAAATATGGATTCTACTCCTTAATTGATGAAAGGATGAATAAGGTAAAAAAATTCCCACTTTTAGTAAAACTGTTCTATGCTAATCTCTGTAGTGATTTTTACACACCTCCAAATCAAACCGGAGAAGGAATTTTATGGAGTAGGGTATTAGGAGTTGATATTGTTCTCAATTATCAAGATCTAGGAGCTATTTTGAATGTAGTGGTCATGGAACTTCTTTAGATAATGTGTACCATCGTGATTTTGCATACAATTCAGTAAGCCACCAATTTCATATTCCAAACACGAAGAATACATCAGTGAATTTACGCCCCTAAGCTCGAATAATCAACAATATGCTCCTTCATACTGTTTTTCCTTGGACTGGGAGTTATGAAAAGATGTACGACTACAACTATAAAGCCATTTATGCCATTTATTCTAACACTCGACTAAATTGGGAAAAAATCATTTATGATAAAATTAAAAGCTTTAACTCCCGTTCTTGAAAAATGATGTTTTTTGGTTCCTACCTCACAAATTTTTTTATCCACTTCGGTATTAATGTGGACATTCTACAAGATTACACCGCACTGAACGTTATGGATCAAAAGTCTATCTCCTTTATGAAATTACCTACTACAATGGAACCCCTTCCCTCCTATAATGTTTATTTGTCAGATTTGGTGAAAGATACCTTGGACCGATCTTCTTCACAACCAAATCAAGCTCTAACCTCTCAAGAACAACAACATGGTCAATCAAGTCATGGAATTGTCGAAGAAAATTGGTCTTCGGATAGCGAAACTGAAGTTTCCTTGGTTCAACCTTCTTGCATAATAAATGCCACCACAGCCATTCTACGAAATCAATAAATTCTTTTCAAGCAACAAAAAAAGATGATAAAATGACAAAAAACTTTTGGAACCTTGCTTGGTAAAATTTGGAAAAAGGTTTCATCATGCTCAAAGCTCATCTTCCTACGAACCAGAATCTTAGTTTCTTCATCTCCCATCTTATTTGGTAAGTTTATCATGTTCGCTTATGGGTTCGTGGTATTATTAGTTAAAAACTATCATTTTGTTGTTCATGTTGGTATGTACTTAAGTTTGTGATATTGTGGAACTTCGTATGTTGTTTCTGCACTTAAGCTTGTGATGTTGTGGAATTTTGAATGTTGTTTATGTTGATATATACTTAAGTCTGTGATGTTAAACTTTGTGTATGTGGCACTTACTATTTGATTTATCCTGTGTAAACTTCTACTTAATGTTATTTATAAATATATTCATTGTGTTTGGTTCTTTTTGTTGATGCCAAAGGGGGAGAATCATATTGATAGGGGGAGCATAAATTTAGGGGGAGTAAACCAATATTTTTATTTTTACCTTTGATAGTTGCCATCATAAAAAAGGGGGAGATCGTTAGAACATTAGATCTTTGTTTTAATGATGACAACTATGTACTGTATATATATACTATATTCATAATATCAGGATCTCATTCAAGAAGACAAAACGCAAGGCAAAAAGCAAGAAGAATCATCTACAAAACGAAGAAGACAAAACTATGGAGCTTCAAGATCAAAAGTATGTATATGGTCTTAGATTGAATTGTAAAAATCTCCTTGATAGTTCATATACACACACAAACACACAGTCAAACATAAATATCAAAATATTATTGAAATATGAATTCGACAAATATCATAAGATTATTAGCAAACTGAACTTACACAGTTCAGTCGACTGAAAATGGTTTTAGTCGACTGATCTCAGTCGACTGAGCCCAATTTCGGTTGATTGAAACTGTGTAAATCAATTTTTTTTAATTCAAATTTTTTGCCACGAACTTTTCAACATTCATACTCAGTAGACTGACATAATTGCTCAGTAGACTGAGATGCTATAACAGTCATTTTTCTGAAAAGTTGTAAGGACCCGATTCTTCGACTTTCGAATATCGACATCAATACGTCCACTGTATCGACTGCCGAACAAACGAATGCCAGAAAAACGAATACTTAGGGTTTAAGAAAGAAGAGGTAGAAGAAAACAGAAGAAAAAAAAGAAGAACAACAGAAAACACAGAAACAGAAACAATATCAGAATCTCACATATCGCAGCGGAACAATATATAATAGATAATCACTAGTCTTTTAAAACAAAGAACTATATCAGTTTATACATACATCAATCAGAGTCAATATACAACTCAATACAACAATGGACAGTTATATAAACTTGTCCTCATACAGAATACACAGCGGAATAAATAAACAAGTACGGGTGTACGTTTCGCCATCCAGCTTGCTTCCACAGCTCCAGAATATCCAGAATATCCTGATAACATAACTCTAGGCTGCCCGTGTGGAAAATTATGGGCACCCAGAGTTTAGAAGGGAAACAATAAACTCCGAGTCAGTCATGGTGACTGGTGTGAGATCATAAAACAGTTATTTTTCACAAAGAAAATAAAATTTATTCGCAATGCTTTTGGAAAATGAAACTACCATAAGGCCTACCGCACACACACACAATGCAAACGCAGAATCGGAGGAGATTTCTCCTTATGATAGTCAAAGATGCTTGATACGCAAAACCAAATCATTTTTGATATTATTATTAGTGCATAGTGTAGAAAACATTTCGAAAGTACAATATAAATCTTAGCCAGCATAGGCATTCCGCACTTATGCCTACTATAGCTACCATGTTCAATAGCAAGTTACCGCCACATTCCATGGCAGGTAATACAACTAAAACCATACAAGTCACGTATTGTTTCTTTGGATTTCCAACAAATGGTCAGGCCAAGGAACTTCCCATTGCCACATAGGTACGCCTCTGGAAAGACGACCCAAGAAATAACCTAACATTATGGTTAGATCTCTGCCAACACAAGGCCGGGTTACCTCTGCAAAAATAGGTAACTACTAACACGCATATGCCATCCCCCGATCGTAACCGATCTTCTCGAGGATCCTCGATTTCCAACAACCACATAATAAATTTGCAGTAACAACATAGGTTAAATACCTGGGCTCCATACCATGATACCACCTCTATCCAGAAGGAATGACATACACTAAGGGGTGCTACTCCCTAGAACCTTGCCGCATCCTTCCTGTTTTGACCATTTCCGGGGTGTGAGGTCCGACGAAGTCTCGTCCACAAAGCTACGCTTTGTCACAAAGCCATGCTTTGGGTCAACAGATGATCAAAGTAATGATCACAAAGATAAATGATCAAACAAATGATCATATCACAAATGATCAAACAATGATCATCACACAACAACACTCAGCATGCCACATTACCAAATTGGGAGTATATTGCTGATAACCTTCAACTATATAACCCCTGAGCTCGTACGTCTTAGAGAAGGGTGTTAAGCTAAGAGAAAAAATTCTCCGCCACCAACAGATATGCATTTGAAAGAAATCAGCTTTATATCTCAATTTGTAACGTCAAACACACAATCCATACAAGTCTGTTCCGGGATCGAACAGAACCGAAGGCACTTCTCACGAAGCCCTTGCAAATCCGGATAATTTTCAAATCACGTCCGGACTTCCCGTCACTAAGGGTGATAAAATCTCTATATCGGAGATCAGCCGATGCAGAGTAACTCGACGGTAATCCTTCCGTTTTCAAACATATCCGGTCTTCAACACCGGTCATCAAATGCAATCCATAACGACGTATCACATATTCGGAATGGGTTATACGACCCAAAGGTCCTTTCCCGGCTAACCCGAATAGTGAGCGCTTATTCAAAAATAAGTGTGGCATTCAAATTCAAGCAAATCACAACAAATACCCATTCAAGGTAATTTTTGATAGTCGGTTGTTTAACTATCAATAGGTCTGCACAACATCATCAGATTCCAAATAATTTTCCAAATTATTTATTTTCCAAAAATATCTTTACAAGATATAAAATTTCCACACTTCAAAAATAAATCAACATTTATTTTTAAAAATGAATTTCCATTTCCTATAGAAATTCCATAGTGAATTTATATTTCAAATATCTACTGATATACGATTTTTTTTAATCGATTTCAAATATTCACTTTCAATTTATCTTTACAAAGATAAATTCTCAAAAAATGTTTCATTTCATACTGGAAAAGCATTTCCATACTTATTTAATAATAAGTAATTCACAAATCATTATTTATCTTCAACATTTGAAAATATTCAATATACTTAAATCAAAATTAAGTATATATTTCATTCTTTAAGGAAATCATTTTCTTAGACACATCTTTTATTTGAGTCAAAACGAATGTTGCGTAAAACATCGTTACGACGACCCAAAATCACTAGTATAGGGATTCGAAATTTAGATAGATATATAAATCCTAATACTATATAAAACATTTCCTTTCGAAAACCATTTACTATAACAACAGTGTTATAGTCCACCATTTCCTTATTTCTCGAAACGTCTATTTCAACAATAAATGTTGAAATCTATGTTTTCGATACTTAACACGTTTTAAAAGATCTTTTAAAACAATTACTTCATTTCGTAATATCACTTCTCCAAAACATATCCATTTTATTTAATAATATATTCACTGTCCAAAATCGTGAATATACTTTATTTACCCAATTCAATGTTTCTACACATTTATTAAAAGATCATACACTGTCTAAAATCGTGGATATAATTCCTTTAATTAACTTCTATAATTCACTTATCAAAATAAGTGATTTCAGATTTATAAACAACATTTATAAATCACATTTATACTTTATAACAATTTCAACTTATAAATCATTTTATTAGCAAATTCTATTTATATCCCATCTAAGTGCCAAAATCTAATTTATAAGTAAATTACTTATAAATCTTTTTATTTCGCAACATCTATTCATTGTATAACTTTCACATTATAAATCTATTAATTTCATTCACTTATGAAATCCATTTATACTTCCTTTTAACACTTATAAAAACTCATTTTATAATTCCAATATTTTAATTTATAAATATCAATTTTGTAAACCTTTTATATAAATCGTTTATAATTATTCAAAAATCCCAATTTAAACCATTTTATAAATCAATCAACTATTTATTTCAAAAGTCACACTTTGGTTATATTTCACAAATCTCAAAATTTTCATAACACGAAAATTATAACATTTATTTATTTAAAATGAATCAATTCCAAAATTCAATAAAACATATACTTTCAAAAATCACTTTAAAAATCCTTTATAAATCAAAATCGTTATTTTTAAACTTCAAAAATGGATCCGATGATGCAACACACAAATTAGTCAATCACGACAACAAACATCATATATCGATACGAAGATCAACAAATATCACAATATCTGTAATCAAATAAATACTGGTGAGGAATCCAGTTGGATCCCTCCAACCTGTTTCCCTGCATCCACAGACATTAGCACAATACCCATTCCACTTCGAGGTGGAATATCGCGGTATATGGAATTTATAAAATATTATCCGCTGTTATGCGGCGCAATATGGTCTCATCCGCTATATAGTGCGGGAAATCAATCAACTCCAATATATACATATGCCAATATGTATATATTGCTATATACTACTATATATACTATATCACATACAAACAACAATCAATCAGTCAATAACTGCAAAATCCAACTTTTCATTTTAAGTGAGAAGATCTCACCTTTGATTTTTATTTTTGCAATCCATTTCCACTCCAGTTTGTTTTCTCGATTTATAAACCTTGTATAGACAATTTTATACAATCGATTAATATCCGAAATAAATCGAATAATTAAATTTCCATTTCAGCAAATTTAATCCAACATTTACTTTATAAAATATCTTTATCGATTTATTTAATAAGTTCATTAACAGATTAATCCCATATTAAATTGTTTAAATAAAATTAGTAATTCAACAAATGAATATATTGCATTATTTAACAGATTACTCTTTACTGCAAAAATTCATTTTCTGCATACATACGTACATTAAAATTTTAAACTGCTTAATTAAAACATTACCCTTATACATATATATTAAAACATGAATGTTTATACTTTACCGAAATCAAATATTTTTCTATATGCATATACAATTTTTAAAACTGCATATATATATTTTTTTCTCAACCGCGTATATATATTTTTAACCTATTTATATATATATATAAATTAAATTGTATTAATAAGATTTTATACCTCACTGCTGAACGCCAGAACCAGCCGATCCCGAGATCGACAACTCCCTATGCCTCGTGCTCGCGATCCCCACATGAATCGACAATGATAAGTCGATCGACTCGAAACCCTTCGTTGCTTTGGCAAGCCTCTCGAATGCGCGTACGCAGTCCCAACACTAGCCTTCCTTCACGCGAGCGCGCCTCCCTCTACCCTGTCACGATCGAAACCCACACGAGCTGAAGCCCTAGTTCATCGCGAACGAACTCGCGCGCCGCCCCGCCATCAATTGCCGTGCTCGCGAGCTCGAGTGCCTCACGTCGACCCAAGATCGCGATTTCGATTTTTGAACGAAGATAATTGTCATTTACTCTTTTTTTTTCTCTGTTCATTCGTAAGTATTGAAGAGGGGGGATACGGTTTTGTGGAATAGAGATTGGAGAAGGAAGTGATTTCGTTTTGTTTAACCGGCGAAGGAAAAGAGGGAAACTCGTTTGAAACTGGAAATGAGGGAGAGGGGTTCGGCCATTATTATTTTCTTTTCGAACGTGAATTTGGTTTTGAACAGATAAAGGAAGAGGGGGATTTAAAATTGATTAAGGCATGCTCTGCACGATCTATGGTCGTGATTTTTGGCGTGATTTGAGGAAGGTAACGTGCTGATGTTTGACCAATTATAAATTTAAATTTAAATCGAATTCAATTTAAATTTCAATGCGTTTTCCTATCGTATGATCACACAATAACTCCAAACGCTACGAAATTTGAAATCCGATAATAATTCAATATTACGGACCCAATGGAACTAGTTTCGTCGAATTCCGAGACTGCGCCTCGGAAGGCTATTTTTAAACATCGATTCAAACGATATAATTTCAAAACTGAACAAATCATTTTCAAATTCGATTCTGAAGCTTCTATTATCTTCAGTATTATCATTATGAATTTTAAAAGCTCTGAAAATATCTTTAACAAGTCCAAAATTTACAATTTAGCAATTTATTCAATTTCCAATTATTAAATTCAATAATTTAAATTGCTAAATAAACAGATTATATGAAATTCAAGTCAAACCATCATTTAAATATTTAAAATTAATTAAATATTTTCAATTTAAATTGTTTAAACTTCAGGGTCGTTACAAAAGTCATCTTCAAGAGTTGCAACCATTTTGAATAGTTTTTCTTACTTCTGAAAGGGTTTTTACGAACGATGACAACTCTTGATTAATTCTCTTCAGTATTTATAAATAGCACAACATGTCATACTTAGTTTTCTAACTTTCTAAACTGATTTCTATAGTTTCTATTCTCTGGTGCAATTCTTAGCAATTTTGTACTTTCTACTCCATTACTTCATTTTCTATTGTTCCAATAATCACTGTGCACTCACTTCGAATCATCAAGGAGATTATAGGAACCATTGTACTATCAAGTCAAAATCAGTGTTAGATGAACACAAGATTGTCAAGCAAGAATTTTATTTGTCAAAGGAAAGAATAAATCTGAGAGGTGCTCAGATTGGTTAAGTTGTAAACCTATTCCTCCGGGTCAAGTGAGGGTGTTGATAGTGAAATTCCTAAGAGGTGCTTAGGGACTGGACATAGGAGAGGTGCTCCAAACCAGTATAAATTTCGGTGTGTATATTTACTTACTGCTTTAGTATTTCTTAAGTACAAATTAGTGTATATACTTGTTTTATTAGCTATACACGATTCGCTAGATTTTTTCATACTAAAGTATTTAAGAAATACTAAGGACTTATTCCTAATATATGGGAATGGAGACCTCCTTATGAAACGGTATATAGATTCGAGTTTTCAAAGTGATATAAATGATAGTAAGTCATTATCGAGCTATTTCTTTACGCTTAACGATGGAGCCGTTAGTTGAAAAAGTTCCAAGCAAGAAGCAGTTGTTGATTCCACGATAGATGTAGAGTATATCACCCTCAATAAAGCAGTAAAACTGGTAGTTCGAATGAACAAGTTTTTGAGTGAACTTGGAGTGAATACCAATACTGAGAATCCTATGGCATTTTTCTGTGACAACAATGTGGAGATACATATCGCAAAGGAGCCGAGAGTACACATGAAGTCATGGCACATTCTTCGAAAGTCCCCCTGATTAAAGAATTCACTGAGAAGAAAGAAGTCATGATTCAAAAGGTAGATATCAAGGATATAAGATTCATTCACTAAGGGTCTAGCCCGGTCAATTCTCAAGAACCTGATTAAAGTGATGGGATTGAGATTCCTTAATTGGCCCAAGTTCAAGTGGGAGATTGATAGAGTTAGTGGTATGCTCTTGGGGAAATTTTGTAATTTATTGTAAATTAATTAACTCTGTAATCAATTCTCATTCATAATAAAGGTGTTTTTCTTTTTGTTATATATTTATTATAATGTGTTATAAATAATTAAATTCTTAATTAAAATATATTTAACAAAAAATCTCTAAACGGTGTGTGTTTGTGATAGTATTTCAAATAGTTGGAATCATGAGTTGTAATATTATAAAACACATCATTCTAAATGTTCCTAGTCATGATGCATCGAGACTGGATATCAATGTATCCGATGAGAATAGAGTACATACTGCTCTTCAAATGTTGGACAGTGGATTACTCATGACTACTGGGGGCACCTAGGGGTTACATACTGATAGTTATTGGATTACTATGAAACGACTCACTCGGTAATTTTCTATTGGTTAATAAAACTAAGGTAAAATAGAAGATATCGATGTGACTGATTTACACGGTTCTCTCGACTTAAGAATATCATGGATCTTTAATGTGAAAGATTCGCTTTGATTATAGTCAAATCATGACATGACATCTATCGAGTGACTATAGTTGGGTCGAGTGGAAGTATTGAAAGTGAAGCGTTATTCAAAAAAGGATTCATTTCCTCAGTTATATGGGGTTAGTATCACGATCAACACAAGTTAACCCCAGGTCAAAATCTCTAGCATAGTAGTTCGATTAATAATTATTATTATTATCGAACCAAGGACTTTGTGTTTGGAATATAGAGTTGAATATGGACAATATTGAAATTTTGACCATTATTAAATTCCATAAGTTCAAAGTGATATAGTATTGATAAAGAGAATTGGTATAAATAAATGCCAGGACCGGGTAACACTTAATAATGTAAAATTTGATTTTACCAAAACTAAGTAAGTGATAAATTTAGCCAAAATGTCACACCATTTGCTAAGTGATGTGTTGACATTAACATTCGAATAGTTTGATGTTAATCACTAACCAATTTACACCTGATGAGTCACACAATCGAAATGATGAATTCTCTTAAGACCAAACAAGTTAATTTGTTTATAATTATTATAAATTAATTAAATTAATCTATATTTAAGGAATATTAATTATAAAATTTTGAACATGATTTGAGGAATAAATATTATTATATATATTTATAATAGCTATAAATATATCAATCCATATGATATATAGATAAGCAATTAAATTAGATTTAATAAATAAAATTTATTTTGGCCTAAATAGGATATTAGCCTGTAATGATAAGATGATAATTTCGGTAGCATTAAGGTTTATATGGGGTGGCTAAAATGGTTAGAGGTGTTTTAAGATGGATGGCTTAGATTTAGTGAGAATTGGTATGAGATATGATCCATTCTCTTTCATCTGCTATAAAAGGTCTAACCCTAATTGTTTTAAGGGGTTTTTGGCTGCCACTGTCCCCTCCGATTGTTAGTTGATTTCATCTTCAAGGAACTCTAACAAATTCAACTCAAATCAATTCAAAAGATGACAACTGTTGGTAAGTCAAAGGTCTATGGTTCAAGTATTAGTAGTCTGCTAAATCAAAAAGTTTTCAAATGAGAAAGAGTTCATCATTACTAGGTGTGTTTCAAGGCATTAGTTTTAGATACGTTTTTACTATGTTATATGATTTGTAATTCATGAATAATATTTTATTATTCATTTACATTATTATTATATTATTAGTTGGGAGACGATTCTTATATGTATTGAAGTTATCACATACAAGATTGGTTATATATGATTTTTAATTAAAAAATTATCTTTTTTCCATATAGATCGGACATGCACAGCTGAATAGTCTATTTACAATAATTATTATTATATTAATATAAATACACATATATTAATATGTCTTTACCTGTAATTATATGGTTTGCATTTAATTATAACATCATATCATGTAAATAATTGAACATATATTTTATAAATGTATATTTAGTTATAATTTTCGACGGTTTTAAATTATTTTTAATAATTATTTACTAGTATCTATTGTTATTTAAATCAATATACTATGTAAATAATTTATATAAAATAAAGTTTACTTCAAAAATTAAATTTTATCAAATTATTTTATCCTGAAATAAGCTCTAGGCCAAAAATAAAAATTTAAGAATCATTTTTAACATGTTTTAAAATTATTATAATATACGGTTGGAAAAAACAATTAATTGTTAAAAATAAATTTTGGCCTTGTAAAATTATGGAAAAATTCTCTAATCCTCAAAATATCATGCTAGATTTTTTGAAAGTTTAAAATTTGAATAATTAGTTTTGAAAACATCTTTCATTAATATTTTATTATTTTTCGATTTAGTAATTAATATATTTATTTAATATAATAATAAAAAATTGTGTTGTGTATACGATCTCTGTTAACTCCCTTTTAGCAGCGACTTACGAGTTAAAAAGCCTAAAACCTAAGGGGACTCGACGACTTATGACCTAACTGCTGAAGCAACCTACAGGAAGCTATGATTTAACGAGTTAACGACTTACGACCTAAGTGGTCTTAACGACTTAACCATTGAAGACAAGCCTACTCCGCGACCTAAAAGCTTCACGAGTTAGTAGACTCAAACCTACAGTGGGTTACGACTTAACAGTCTACGATTCAAAGAGTTAAGAGGTTTCCGACTTAACTACTCAGCAAGTTAAAGGCTTACGACTCATCAGGCTTACGACTCATCAGGCTTACGACTCATCAGGCTTACGACTCATCAGGCTTACGACTCATCAGGTCTGTACGACTCATCAGGCTTACGACTCATCAGGTCTGTATGACTCATCAGGCTTACGACTCATCAGGCTTACGACTCAAGAGGACCTCACGACCTAAGGACATCGCGACCTAACAATGTACGAGTTAAAGTGCCTGCGAGTTAAGGAGTCTGCGACCTAAAATGTCTACGACCTAGGACTCAGCGACTTAACTTGCCCAGCGACCTAACTATCAGAAGACCTTGCGACCTAAGGACTTGGGAGAAGTTTGCGACCTAAGGACTCAAGAAAGGTTTTGCGACCTAACTGCAGGGAAGATTTGCGACCTAAAAACACAGCAACCTAACCTCTAAAGGAACATCGCGACCTAGCAATGTTGCGACCTAAAAACCTACGACATACGGGATACGTGTCTTAGGAGTAAGTCGTATACGGGTTAAGGACTTAAGTCATCTACGACTCATGGCTTGCTATAAGTCGCCTGCGACTTACCACCTGGAGGGAACGACAACTTCATCACTGCATCTCCTAAGTCGCTCGCGACCTACGACCTAGCTTAGGTCGTACGCGACCTAGGACTTAGCATATTTTCTGCCCAGAACTCAGATCTGCTCCTATAAATACCCCATCACCTCCAACATGGTGGGGACTTTTTTGCGATTCATTTCTTCAAGCATCCATGCTCTGCTGCACTGAAAATTCACTCAACAAGTAAAGATCTTCCAACTCTCAAGGCACTACAACAAGCTTCGTGAAGAACTCCATTCATCCGAGACGGATTTAGCAAGATTCATCACCGAAGATTGAGCTAGTAGTCTAGATTGTTGTGTGATCAAGTTATATTGTATTTGACAAGTGATTTGTATCAAATTGTAACCGAATCAGCAATAAAAGACTATAAAGTGGACGTAGGCTCAATTACGGGCCGAACCACTATAAATCTGTTGTTCATTTACTGCTTTTCTGCTATTGTCAGCTCATATTCCGTTCCCGTACCAACGGGTGGTGCTTTCACGATTCTATTACACACACCGGGTGTTAGCGTTCACTTTTTACCGTTAACATTTTGGTGCTTTCACTGAGAACCCAACTCAGGCTATCATCCACCGTCGCTTCGCAAAGACTCATAAAAAGAACCTCTCTTAAAAAACCAGATCCGAAATAATGGCTCCTGGAAGAAGAGGTAGACCTATCAGATCCGGAAATGCTCACGAAGGAACTTCCGCTTCCCCAATAACAGACCAAGCAACTCTAACCGTTGGAGTCACCAGGGCTGAATTGGATGACGCAGTTTCTGGATTATACCAACAAATTGAAGCTCAAAACGCTTTGATGATGGATAGATTAACTGCTCTGCTCGGGGCAAATCGTCAACCAGAAAACCATCAAACTACTCTTCCTGAAATGCCACCTTTCCAAGCTGATGGTTCTATGCCGCAACCAACTTGTCATGAGCATATGCCCGGGCAAAATTCCGAGGGGAAAACTAATGCTTGCCCAGAGGTGTCTTTGAACAATAAAGAGTACCTGTCTGAAATGGTTGGCCGCATCATGAAAGAGAGCATGCAAAGGGAAGAGGATGAGGCTGACTGGGGATTTGCGCCAAGCAGAACTCCGTTTACTGAAAGGATCCTAAGAGCGGAGTTTCCAAGGAAATTTGCACCTCCTACTATCCAAGCCTATAGGGGAACCAGTGACCCTAATCATTTCCTCTACAAATACGATTGGCATATGACCGGTGCAAGGGCGTCAGACGAGATCAAGTGTCGATACTTTCCGGTATACCTAGAAGGTGTGGCTTTACTTTGGTTCACAAAGCTTCCAGTTCGGTCTGTAGATAAATTCTCCGACTTAACGCAAAAGTTTAAAGAACAGTTCAGATTGTATGCTTCAAAAGCTAAGGATATAATGTCATTGTCTAACCTTGAACAAGCGCCCGGAGAATCAATCAAATCTTTCTTGAGCCGTTTCAATATAGCTTTAGCCGAGGTAGAAAATGCGGAACCACGCATGATCCTGACTTATTTGATGCGAGCCATTGATAAATCGAGTAAATTTGGGATATGGCTAAAGATGAAGGAACCGAACTCACTTGATAAATTTTATAAAAAGGCCGATGAGTTCATTCGCCTTGAAAGCCTTTCTGCAACATCGAAAGTGGTTACTGCCCAGACTGATAATGACAATGTCCCACCTAAGAAAAGAGAATCTGAAAGTCAGAAAAGGGAGAATGAAGGAGGAAAAAGCCAGGGAAATGAAAAGAAACCTCGCCGCTTTAATCCTTCGGACTTTACTCCTTTAACTGATACACCAAGAAATATCTTTTTTGCAACAAAGGACGTTGTCAGGTATCCTAAGCCACCTGAGATGACGAGAGGGGCAAAGCGTAATGGAAAATTCTGCCAATTTCACAATCAACCTGGCCATGACACTGACCAATGTCGCCAATTAAAGAAGGTGATTGAAGAATTGCTAGAGCAGGGTAAACTCCAACAATACGTTAAAAGAAGCGGAGTCGATCCAACCTCATCCACTCGGGATCAACAACACCCTACCCATCAATCCGACTCTCACAACAACACTGCAGTGCAAGATTCAGAAAAGCTTGTCATTAATGCTATCACAGGGGGACCATACCCAGTAAGCAGAAGTCGGGATGACTACTAATTACCCACAAAACTGCGGCTGGGGCATCTCCCACTTTCTCTGGCATAAAAATCCAAAGGCTATGAATCAAGCACAAACGGAAATCCAGCTTGGAGATTCTGAAACAACAATAACCAGCATTCATTTTTACTTAACAACATTGCTTGAATTTGTAAAGATAATGATGGATGTGTAACTTCTGCATTGTAAACCGCTGAGAAATCAGCATGACTCAATAATGAAAAACTATGCATTGTGTTTTCTATTATAAAATGCCTGTTATATTTCGATGTGTAAATACTCTAAATGTATTGCTAAAATATCGATCTAATATTGCAGGTCATTAAAGCAAAGCTCACCCATCGCAAAGCTAAGCGAGCCTTACAAATCATTTATTAAAGCAAATTTCAAGCAACAAAAATTTCAAACTCAAATCCCATACAAGAGGAACTTCACATAAAAAGTTGACGGCTCCACTATGTCAAGCCCTCGTTAACTGGTTGCGATCGTTGATATAAAAAGACATCCAACCAAATAACTTGCGTTTACTCTGTGGAGTCATTCAACAGTGAAGTCTACTTCTTCGGATAAAGCGATTTACTTGCAAAAGAAAGGAACACGCGCTTGGAAACGATGATAAAGGATCGCAGATTGGCGGATGATGATACAACATGAGCGAACAAACATGGAAGCAGCCAAAGGGAGGTATGCCTCTCAACAGGAAAGCAGGTAGATCCACTAAAGGGATACCTTCCCAAGCAGAAGGAATAAGACCCTCGCTAACTGATTGTGATGCATCCGATCAGGCAGCTTGTGTCCATCCCATGGATCTACTTGCCCCTAAGACGCAACCTTCCTGGCACACCAACCAACTGATGCTCCTTCCCAAGGGTTAACAAAGCCCTCTAACGAGGCACGCCAATAAATGGAGAGCTTTCCTCAATCAAAAAGATCGGTGGGACTACCAAAGGGGCACCTTGTTAATTGATTGCGATCGTTTGTACAAACAAACATCCAACCAAACAACTTACGCCTGTCCCGTGGACCCCTCCGACCATGAGAAAGTAACTTCCAGGCAATCACAAGCCCTCTTCGGAGGCACAAGCCCTCTTCGGAGGCACAAGCCCTCTTCGGAGGCACAAGCCGTCTTCGGAGGCAAAAGCCCTTTTCGGAGGCACATTTCACCCGTGTAGAAGTGCAAAATGCTTCTCTTTGGAGACCCACTTCACCAGTGATGAAATACTAAAAAGCCCTTTTCGGAGGCACATTTCACCCGTGTAGAAGTGCAAAATGCTTCTCTTCGGAGACCCACTTCACCAGAGATGAAATGCCAAAACTGCTTCTCTTCGGAGACCAAAACTGCTTCTCTTCGGAGACCAAAACTGCTTCTCTTCGGAGACCAAAATTGCTTCTCCTCGGAGACCAAAATCGCTTCTCTTCGGAGACCAAAAGACCTCTTCAGAGGCGTACTTCACCTTGCTTGAAGTACCAAAAATAAACCCTTTACTGGGGCACAAAAATCAAAACCTTCTTCAGAAGCTCATTTCACTGTGCAGGAAAATTCACTTTCAAACAAATAAAAGTGATCATTCCCAGAAGTCGAAGTGTTCTTCAGGAAGAAAAAGAAAATAAAATTTTCTCCAAAGACAAGATATACTCTATTAAAAGCAGAATAATTCTTCCCTGAAAAAGTGGAAAGTTATTCTCTAAAATAAGAGTATCGGTCTTGTGAAAGCAAGAAATATTACAATATACTTGTGGTATGGGGGCAGCATTATACAATTCAGTTACAGTAATAAAAGTAATATACAAGCGACATACCACAAGTTCATTGCAATATCACGTAATAAAGATGTGGAGTAAATGCGTTCTTGAAACACAGACAAAAAATTTGTACAAGTGAAAAGAATCGTTTACTCTACACTTCAAATGAAAAACAGATGTATTCCTACATACACAAGGATTTGTACAAGAAAAATATCTATTTATTTCAACACTATGAGAAATTTTTTTTACATTGTACAGGTTACAAAAAGAAGCGGAGACCGGTATCCGCACAATCCCCGGTCAATACAAAAAGCAGAAAATGCAAAATCAAACTCATTTCCCCTTCTTCCCACCCTTGGAGCTTTTACCCGGCCTGGTAATTAGCTTCGTAGGCCGTATCGGAGAAGAAGGAGAAAGAGACTCAGCCGGATCAATCTCTGCCTCATCCCCAGCAGCAGAAGAACTCTTCTTTCCTTTCTTCGAAACCACACGTTTCCCCTTCTTCTTGGAAGAAGACTCACTCCCCGGAGCAAGAAATGTAGAAAGCTTTGTGTCATAATCAAAAGACTGCTCCGGGGTCTTCTCGCTATCTTCCAGACCTTCTGCCTTCTGTTCTTCGGAAGCAAGTGGTTCGTCTAAACCTTGAAGGGCTGCTATTGGTTCTTCCTGTGAGCCTGACTGAGAAGCTGGAAGAGATATAACTTGAGAAGGAGGAGGACTGACAGCTGAAGAAGGAAGAATTGGTGCAGTTTCCGGCGCGACTGCTGCATAATAAAAGAAATCAAAATCAGTATTCTCCGAGAAAAAAGAAGACCGTGAATCGTCAAAGTTACCTGGAGAAGCCGGTTTAGCGAGATCAATCTCAAATTCCCGAGCTTGGAAGTCCTTCATTGCCTCTTCCTCTGTAGGGGTGGTTACAGTTTCTTTGTCAACCTTAGCGGGAGGCGTGGAATGAGAACTAGAGCCAGCAATATCCGCATAAGCTAAAGCCGAAGTATAAGCAGGAGCAATAGGAGGTGTTTCTTTCTCAGGAAGCTTCTCTCCCGTCGCCTCGGCCCGCACTCGGATAAGCTGCTCTTTTCCTTTGGCAAGGGCAGCGCGATCGCTCTCACTTAAGTAGGTAGCTTGAAGATCTGTTTCAGAATATCCGACACCACCAAATAAGTCAATGATTGCCTCCCATACTTCCGCTAAGGTGACTTCATATTCTGGTCCCAAAAATGAAAGGCTCCCATGCCCCAGGACACAATGCATATAAAAGTCGAACAGAGTCGCGTCAACGGTGGCTATGGTCGCCTTATGGGATTCTTCGGCTGCAGCTTTACCAGAAAGAACTTCATCACGTTCTCTTTCAGCCTTCAGTAGCAGAGATTGCAGTCTTATAATTTCTAAATCTTGAGAGCTGACTTTCTCTCGAAGCTGAACAGCATCATCCCGGTATTTTCTCGTAACCTGCTGTTCTGCTTCGAGTTTCACCTCAATATCTCTCTGAGCAGCATGGGCGTCTCGAACTTGTTTTTGAAGCATTTCTTCTTTCTGAGAATAAGAGGTGGAAGAAGTAGCAAGCTCTTTTTTAAGTCTTTCAACTTCAGCTTCGAGCTTCACATAACCATCGCTAATGCTTTTCATCTCCGCGTCATGCTGCTTACGCCATTTGTCCCACTCAGATTTATCATTTTCCATGGTCATCGTCGCCTCAATGTTCATATGGTTGACCCTTTGAAGTTCATCAACCAGCTTCTGCCATCCAGACATTCTTTCGATGTCAAGTTTCATAGCATCGACATTTTTCAGCATCGCCTGCTTATCAATGGGGACCAAATCCAAATCAAAGCGCACTCCTTTCAGACACCAATTCGGAAATCGGCTCTGGAGTGTGGGAGGACCATCTCCAGCTTGGTACTGTGGCCTATTAATGATTGTCTGGATGTCAGATTCCTTAAGGGTAGGGGAACCGGAGGATGTATTAGGAGGAATAGAAGCGGTAGTCTTTTCCAAGATATTAGATGTATCTTTCTTGTCAAGTCTGACCCGTTTGCTGGACTCATCGGAAGTATGACTCTTCCCCCTGTCATCGTAAGATTTCCTCTTATAAGGGTCGTCACTTCCGCGGGAAGAGTCACGTCGCTCGTCCCTATTCCCATAGTATTCCTCGTCTTCTCTCCGGCGACGCTCTTCATGAGCTCGCCTCTCATGAGCCTTTCTGGCAGCCCTCTCCTCATCAGTTTCCTTCACAGCACCGATATAACTCCTAAAGTCATAAGCCTCACGGCTTCCGTAACGCTGGAATTTGTTGTAGTAAGAGCCGCTTCGCCCCATCAAAGAACCTGAGATTGAAGAAAAAGACCAGTTTTAGAAATCCTCAAATTGAAGAAGCTAAGTGCATATAAGTGCCAAAGTTCTAAGTGTGTGTGATGTGCAAACTACACGCGTCAGACTACAAACCACTTTTGGGGTGTAGAAATGGCAATAAGTTGTGTGGAAGGCGTTGTGGTTTGTTGCAAAGAAGAAGTTGCTTCGACAACAGGAGGGACCACTTTAGAAACATCATCTTTAAAGAGCTCCTGAGAGGTTATCATGATGTCGCTCAGACTGTCAAAAGTATCATCGCCATGGTGCATGGGAGAATTATCTTTTTCAACTTCCACCTCAGCCGTCTTTTCAAGAGTGTGAAGATTTTCCTCCTCTTCAACAACCGGGGCAAGTGCTAACTTACTGGATGGTCCAGCAATGTCGGTAGAAGTAGAACACTTTACCAATGAAGTCTCAGCGGTAAGGTTTTGCTGTAAAAGTTCTCTAGCAGGAACAGGGGCATCTGACTCCTCAACAGGAGAATCAGGGACTTCATGTGGCTGAGTGGAACGGGAAGGATGTAAGAGTCCAAATTCGTGGAGGAACTCATCTCTCAATAGAAATTGAACACTCCTCTCCTCAACCGGCACGGCCACAAGCCTCTCAAAGGTAATCTTGTGACGAGGTTCCCTAGAGGGGGGAGGAAGCGCTGAAACAGTAGAAAAAGAAGTTAACACTTGACAATTTGGACTTCAAAGAATTTAGAAAACATAGGGAAAAGATAGATAATCGTACTTCCCACTCTCCAAATGGCGTAAAATCCCGGGGGACAACGAACAAAGAAAAACTGGCTCAGAAACCCAGGAACGCTTTCGGGAAGACCAATAATCAGTTTACGATTCCTGGCACTCCTTACAACTGTGATAGAGGGATGGTCTTTGGTCTTTGTAAATGAGCATAGAAAGCAAATTTCTCCAAAACTGGGGAAACGGTCCAGCATTCTCCTAAAAAGCACACACAGTCCCAGCAGGATGGCGTAGCCATTAGGATGAAGTTGAAAAGGGGGGATAGATAATCGAAGGAGAAGTTCTCGGAGACAGTCATTAAACGGGGGAATCGCTCCACTCAAGCACATTTGGCGGTTCACTGCGATGAAGCCATGGGGCGGCCTATCAGCAGTGTCATTTATTCCAGGGAGCAAAGCGTCAGATTCAGCGATGCCAAACTGGGTGCATAGTTGACGGAAGACTTTATGACTCAGAGTGGTAGAAATCCTTTCCGGGGGATCGTTCAGCGGGGTAGCAATTGGAAAAGCTTCTCCAGCTGATTCCAAATCTTCTTGATGGGATGCCATTCTACACAATCAGCCGAATGTTCAAAAGTGAAGGTGCACGTTTCCTAAAAGTGTAAAGTGCTGTGCAAAACTAATGAAAATAAGAAAAAGCAAGTATAACTGGAATTAAACTAACTGACAATCAGTCGATTACGAGATTTCAAAACTTGTTAATACTCAAGTGCAGTGTTAATGCAGACAAATCAGTTTTAGTTAACCATTACGATTCTGCTTTAATACTTCATTTGAGTTGGTTATTGTGTAGCATTTCACTCATACAGTTCATTTAATTTTAATCTTTATCAACTAATCTGTCATCCGATATGGGCAGTCGGTGGCAGTATATTCGTCCCAGTTTTTTGTAAATGTTATAACAGGCAGTTAGAATTATTGACAATCTATAAAAGAGTGCAACAAAATTCAAGAGTCCAAAGTTCAAACAACTCAAGTCTTAGCATTCAAGGCAGTGGGAAATTTGCTCAAGTTCTAACTCGATCACAACTTAGCGTGGGGCAGATTTTCCTAAGTCCTAGCTCGTTCACGGTCTAAAAGATATGCCATGAATCAAGTTGAGTCGTAACTCTCCAATCGTACCACACATTCAAGCAAAGTGAACAAGTGCTAAGTCGCGCACGACTCAAATGGTTCCTACGAGCCAGGGTTAACTATTCTCTAAGTCATAAGTCGTGGGGATTAAAAGGGGATTTCAATTCTCTAAGTCGTAAGTCGTAACTCGGCTATGACTCAAAGCTTGGTTGCTGTAAGTGATAAGTCGATCCAGAATTTAGTCCATCTGACTCCTAACCCTTAACTATCTAACCCGTTAACCCATTCACCGGTTAGCTTCTTCGTCAACCCTATTTCTAAAACCACCACAGATCACAAATCATTACAATCCATATCAAGCCACCTTAATTCCATGAATATCCTGCACAGCAGTATTCGCAAGGACCGAGGGAAGAATTCATGGAGAAAGGTCGATAGCAATGGTCAACGATTGGGAAAAGGGAGAAGACGCTTACGCGATGTAACTGGAAGTGGTTGGAAGTAAATCGAGTCGAAATCGCCTTTGGAAGCTTGAGATCTTGTTAATGGCAGATACGACTTAAAGCATAAATGAAACAGGTGAAGGAGAAGAGAGAACGACCTAAGCTATTTATGCCCTGGGACAGTGAAAGGTGAATCGACACATCTGACTTACGACTTATACTAAGTCGTTCGCGACCTACGACTCATCTTAAGTCGGTCACGATCTAGCGCACTCATCAAGAAGCGAGCTAAGGAAAATCGAAGCACACGACTTACGACTTAAGACGTATGCTTCGAGGGGCAAATGTTAACTCCCTTTTAGCAGCGACTTACGAGTTAAAAAGCCTAAAACCTAAGGGGACTCGACGACTTACGACCTAACTGCTGAAGCAACCTACAGGAAGCTATGATTTAACGAGTTAACGACTTACGACCTAAGTGGTCTTAACGACTTAACCATTGAAGACAAGCCTACTCCGCGACCTAAAAGCTTCACGAGTTAGTAGACTCAAACCTACAGTGGGTTACGACTTAACAGTCTACGATTCAAAGAGTTAAGAGGTTTCCGACTTAACTACTCAGCAAGTTAAAGGCTTACGACTCATCAGGCTTACGACTCATCAGGCTTACGACTCATCAGGCTTACGACTCATCAGGCTTACGACTCATCAGGTCTGTACGACTCATCAGGCTTACGACTCATCAGGTCTGTACGACTCATCAGGCTTACGACTCAAGAGGACCTCACGACCTAAGGACATCGCGACCTAACAATGTACGAGTTAAAGTGCCTGCGAGTTAAGGAGTCTGCGACCTAAAATGTCTACGACCTAGGACTCAGCGACTTAACTTGCCCAGCGACCTAACTATCAGAAGACCTTGCGACCTAAGGACTTGGGAGAAGTTTGCGACCTAAGGACTCAAGAAAGGTTTTGCGACCTAACTGCAGGGAAGATTTGCGACCTAAAAACACAGCAACCTAACCTCTAAAGGAACATCGCGACCTAGCAATGTTGCGACCTAAAAACCTACGACATACGGGATATGTGTCTTAGGAGTAAGTCGTATACGGGTTAAGGACTTAAGTCATCTACGACTCATGGCTTGCTATAAGTCGCCTGCGACTTACCACCTGGAGGGAACGACAACTTCATCACTGCATCTCCTAAGTCGCTCGCGACCTACGACCTAGCTTAGGTCGTACGCGACCTAGGACTTAGCATATTTTCTGCCCAGAACTCAGATCTGCTCCTATAAATACCCCATCACCTCCAACATGGTGGGGACTTTTTTGCGATTCATTTCTTCAAGCATCCATGCTCTGCTGCACTGAAAATTCACTCAACAAGTAAAGATCTTCCAACTCTCAAGGCACTACAACAAGCTTCGTGAAGAACTCCATTCATCCGAGACGGATTTAGCAAGATTCATCACCGAAGATTGAGCTAGTAGTCTAGATTGTTGTGTGATCAAGTTATATTGTATTTGACAAGTGATTTGTATCGAATTGTAACCGAATCAGCAATAAAAGACTATAAAGTGGATGTAGGCTCAATTACGGGCCGAACCACTATAAATCTGTTGTTCATTTACTGCTTTTCTGCTATTGTCAGCTCATATTCCGTTCCCGTACCAACGGGTGGTGCTTTCACGATTCTATTACACACACCGGGGGTTAGCATTCACTTTTTACCGTTAACAATCTCGAAGTTTTTAAAAAAATAAAAAGTTAATTCTATTTTATTAATTAAAATATATATATAAGAGTGTGTGTGCACGTATGTCTAGGTATTATAAATATGTTTGTGTGTGTATATATATTTAAAAAATTATTTTTTTATTATTGTAACACACACACATATATATACATATACATATATATATATATAATTTCATAATAAATATAAATTTTTGTATATTATGTGTGTGTGTATTAATATTTATTTCAATAATGTACATGTTTTTAGATTATTAATATTTTGTATTATATATACACATATATAAGTAGATTTATAGTATTTATACAAATAATAAGTTTAAATAAATACATATATTTGGACAACATACAATACATATCGGATGAGCTAAGATGTCTGTTGCGATGTAAATCCCAACATCTACACACGGACATGTTGTACCTTACATGGATTATCATATTACACATGCATACACACATACATATATGTATATGATACATATGTGCACAATTATATGTATAAAACATAATTAAATATAACTATATATACAATTTATAAATAAAATAAAATAAAAGATTTTATTTAAACAAAACTTAGAAAATGTTCAAAATAAATTAGACTTCATAGGCCCAATATAGATCTAATAAGGGAAATTTGAAATTCTCTCATAACTTCTGTTGCGGGCTAGCCTAGTTCCAACAAAGTTTTAAGATTACGTTTTTATTAATTCAGTTAACATAGCTAAAAACTTCAATAAAAAGTTTGGGAATTCAGTTGATAGCTTTGATATTGGCAAGATTAGTGTGAAGGAAAGTGTTAATGTGGATTTAAATATTGGGAATTGGCGCCATTCATTGCACCCACTATACTACATGTGACGACCCACATTTTGGAAGGTTTAAATTGACAATAATCCATACATGTCCAACTCAAACAATCTGCAACATAGATAATCGATGGGGTTAATTAAGAAAAATAAGAAAAGAAGCAGAAAACAAACACAGAATCTCGCAGCGGAATGACAAAATATAATAATCAAATAAACAGTTCATGAAGCTATTTATACCATACATTTGATTATAATGTATACAACATTTATCAGAGTTATATATATACAATAGGGACAAATGAAATAAGGCAGCAGTACAACATGATGCAGGGAAATATACTAATAATAATAATATACCAAATCTTCATCTTCATCCTCCAGAAATGATCTTCAATACGCTGAAAACTCAAGGTTGACCTGAGCGTAATGAAAAGACAAAACACTCGAGTCGGGACTTAAATATCCTTATGTAAGTTAAGTCGATATCGCATATCACATGAGTGTAATGGCGTCAAAGATGTTTACGGGATTTCACATCTCATATCCAGTGTATAACGTGCCTGCAATAACTCAAGAGATGTTACAGGATTTTCCATCTCTTAAGGATCCATCAAATTATTTATATATAGTAGAATACGCTATATACGTAATGTCTAATCAGTAAAATAAATATTTTTCTTAGCGTTAAGGCTTTACATTAATCCCCTTTAACGAGTTTTTAAGAATTGTCGTACAGTTTGCATATAACGCCCTAGTAGCACATCGGGGGATAGGGACGCACCGTGATACGATAACACTAAACCAAAATCGTAGGGGTCTCGTATAGGGATAAAATTATGACAAGGTATGTGAGGCAATGACAAAGATAGGATGCTACCAGTTCGGGTCGCAGGGCTGGTGGTAATGCGTCGTAGCCATAATCGCCCACCGCGTACATCCATCCCATATCGAGTCAAAGGGAGGTTATCCCAAAATCAAGGTGCACCAATCAAAACCAACAACAAGAGTAATAATATGAACCAAGCCCAAAAAAATCGAAGAACGGATGTCCGTTAGGGGTAGCTAGCCCACTTGGCCCTGTCAAGCCATCCTATTTTTAGTCATTTCAAATTCGCAGAAGTGTCAGGGTCTATCCATCATCGTTCTTTTTCTTCAAATCCAGCAAACGACACCAAATCCAACCACTTTGTTCTGGATTCTCCTCCACGTACACAGTTGTTAAAGTGGTTCCAATATTGATAGAGAGTATGCCAATAAGAGGCATCGGTCTTTTTTAACAACCAAACGTCGTTTTACACACCGGTTGGTACTTTTACATTTCGAAAACAGTTTACACTTGATATCAAAATATCATATTTTCTCCAAAACCAATTTTATTTCAAAATTGTTTACTCAAAATATACCATTTCACTTCAAAATCATTTTCGCCTCAATATCTCGATTTCGCTTCCAAAATTGTTTCGAATTTCAGTTTAGGTTATAACTTCATTTTAACCCAAATCGTATTTAAATCCATGATTTAAATATAAACAATTCCCACTATGACCAGTTTGAATTTTTGGAAAATAGTTTGAATTTTTTTAAATAGTTTAAAAGGTTAAAATAGTTCGATATAAAATAGTTTGAGTATTGAAAATGGTTTATATAGTAAAATAGCATGAAAAATCAAAATAATTTGAATATTTAAAAAGATGGACTTTTAAACAGTTTATGTATTAGAATAATTTATTTTGAAAGTAGTTTCAACTCAAATTGATTTAATTCAAAAAATTTCCACTCAAATCAATTTCAATTTCCGTTTCAATTTAAATCGATTCAATTCCGATTTTAATTCGAATTAACTTCAACTCCAATTTTAATTCAAATCGATTTCGATTTCAAATTAATTTAATTTCGATTTCAATTCCAATTAATTTCAATTCCAATTTGAATTAATTTCAATTAAATTCTCAATTTTAAACCATTTTGATTTATATAAATTTGAGTTTGATTTAATAATATCAATTTAAATCACTGAATTCAAATTAAACTTCAATCTTCGAATTTAGATTCAAATCTTAGAATAAATTCCATTCCCGAGTCCAAATTTTATATATCCATTTAGATTAATTTTACATAGCAATAATTCAAAGTTCGAATAAAAGTTCAAGTCCTTTTTAAAACAAATCAATTTCCGGAATTCGAATCATATTTCGATTAAAACTTCAAAATCTTAAATTTCATTTTTAAACAATTTCGTTTAACAAATTCTAATTCCAACATTATGAGCTCAAGTTCGAAAATAATTCAATTTTCATAGATTCGATTTTTACTTCTTTAAATCAAAATCATTTAAATAATTTCAAATCAAAAAATTTAAAATCATTTAATTTAACCAATCCGGTGTCCATATATAATTTTCTATCATATGGCCAAGTGATCAGTTATTTCAATTTAATTTTAGGGATGGATATATATCATTTCAATCCAAAAATAAATGTCATATGTATATATCATTTCAACCTATTTCTTAATTTATTAGAAATAATTCGAACAACAGTTTTATAAACTGTCACGTTATTTACAGGGTGATAACCGGATATATAAAAATAAATAAACATCCAAATCATCCAAAATCTCAACTAATTAGCATCCATCACAATCAATCATCCAAACAGTCAATAAATCACATCAATTAACCAATTATCAATAATAAGATATTTTACTAGCAGTTTAATTATAATTTCCATTTAACTGTTAATTCAAAATTTCTAACATATAAATTTCTATATCGATTTCCATGCCAGTAAAATTTACCAAACAACAATCAATAATTTAAATCACTTCAAAATTTCAATTTAACTAACATAAAAATAATTTAGTCATTCATGAGCGTTTAAAACACTCACCTTTTATTTCAAATGTAAAATATTTCAGCTTCAAATAAATTCCAATTTGATTCCACGGTGTGGACGACGTCAATACGATACCAACGTGACTTGTTTCGCCCAAATCGGACCTCATATGGAAAAGTTACGAAATAATTTGCATAACGATTTTAAACTAAATTATAATTAAATTATAATATAAATAAAACATAACCCGCTACCTCTTTCTCGTTTGCTTCTATTCCCAGGTCAGCAAGAAACCCAACGCACGCTATAATCATTAAACGAGCGCATTGCCTTCGATGACTGGACAACCATCAAGCCACGCTATCGTGACCGCCAGCACAAGAGCCACCAACGCCTGAAACCTTTTTGATCGCACCGCCTCCTTTCTCCCACAAAACCTCAAAAATGCACGACCGTTCAAAGCCAGATCATGGCGAAATCATGAGCTCTCGACATGATTCGACTGTTGGATATGTAGAGCTCGTTGAGCTCTACAACTTTGCTTTTGGAAGTTTTTGATTTCGATGTGTGGATTTGAAGAAATCGAAGGGAAAAAGTTGAGAATTTTCGACCATTAAAATGTTTTGAAAGAGAGCGGTCATGATTCTCTGATTAGGGTTACGCAAATACGAAAGTAAATGTGGCTTTATATATAAATTTCCAACCCAATTGACCCGCGAAATTCCGAACTCCAAACGAAGCATGACACCTGGCGTTCTATATGTTTTGCCTCCATTCCAAACAAAATGGAACTAGTCTCGAGGCCTAATTCGATTGTATGTAGAAGATAGCTTTTCAAAATCAATTTATTTTAATTAAATTCCTTTAATTAATTTCTATGCGTTTCAAGCTCGCACGGCCAAACGATAAGTCTGATCGCTATGAAACTTGAAATCCAATAATAATTCGCTATTATGGATCCGATGAAACTATTTTCGTTGAAATCCGAGATGGTGGCTATTTTTACTCGTTAATTAACATATAAAATTTTCGATTTCTATTTATTCACTTTTAAATTCAATTTTAAAAGTAATGATCTTAATTCTTGTTTAAATAAAATTTAAATCAATTTCCGATACCATTTTCATTCACATTAATTCAAGATTGAATTATTTAAATAATTGCAATATTAAATTTAAACAATTTTAATTGTTCAATAAATCACCATATTTTGAAATATAAGTTACTTAACTTATAAAATCTAACTTTTAAAATGAATTCAAATTATAAAAAAACTATTTCCATTTTACAATAATTCAACGATAATGCCAATGCTTATAATTCAATATTATTTAATTTACTTCCTAATGTAAGTTACAATCTCATATCTTTTTTCTTAGCAAAGTTAGCCGGCTTTAAAGTGGGTCGTGCCACTGTATAAATAATGGGATAACAGGTGTTCTGCACATGCACAGAACAGCTAAAACGGGCGCAAGGTGCCCAAAACAAATTGAAAAAAAGCACGAGAGCAAGGCAAAGGTGCCAAAACTACTCAACATATAGGTCTACGCGCTCTTCAAAGAAGAATCGCCAGTACCAACAACAGACGACTGGCCAAAAACATGAACATACCCAGAGAAAAGCGCTGCCAGGTGCGGATCATACCCATTAGAATCAGGTGAGTAAATAAATTTCCAATCCCACGTGACGTCATAAAACTTACTTTTATTCGCCTCTCCAATCTCACCAACCCTAGTAAGCGGTAGACCCTCACCATCAATATGGTAAATAAGAAATCGACTCTCACCCTCAATATCACTGATAAATGCATAGAATGTGTCAATCTCAGGCAAGTATCTCATCTCAGATGGAACATGGAGCCAGGCCCACTCCTTAGAATTCCAAATAATAGAATCAAACAAATCAAAAGGTGCAGTCTCTAACTGGGCTCCACTAGAAGGACCAGGATCGTCTGGGGAAACACCAGAAGCAGCGATAGCAGATAGGATAGGGTCAGCAGAAGGAGAAGCATTAGCATCAGGGACAGAAATAATATCAGAAGCAGCAGCAGAAAGGATAGGGTCCAGAAGAAGGGGGGAAGGAGCAACCTTCGGGACCTACTTCCTGATAGGAGGACGCGGTAGAGGAATCCGATCACAAAGTGGAATAGGATCAGCAGAGGCCAAACTAGAACACGCATCCGAAAAGGGGGAACAATCTCATATCTTCTTGAATTTTGTTATTCAAAATTTTATCCAAGTTCATATCCAATAAATTTCATTAGTATTTCATTAAATTTTATTTCTAACCTTTCTTATTCAATAATTACATTAAATTAAATAATTTAAAATAGTTAAAAATACGGGTCGTTACATTCTCCCCCACTCAAAACTTTTCGTCCTCGAAAAGGGGTTAAGTAGAGAATTTAACATTTGATATATTTTATTCAAAATAATTAACTTATAAACATTAAATCTTGTTAGAAAACTTTTACTCCGCTTCCGCTACGCCACTCCAATCGGCTTACGTACAATTTAGTTATAAAACAAGTTATAAAATTTTTAAAACCTCAAAGTTTTTCTAACACCCGAATTTATGGAAAATTTCGGCAGAGTCTCCTTTACGCGGCTCGATCGGAAAATTTTTACAATAAAATATATAACACCAATATATATATATCAAATTTACCAAATATACATCTCATCTCAATGATGAGGCATCCCATAGGGAAAAATATATAAGTGCGGTGTGTAATCTGAGATAGGTACCCTATTATATTAATGCGAGCGAGTTCGCTTATATTAAGCAAGCAAAAGCATATAAAATCCGCGTATACGTCCAAACGATCTTCGTATGTACCTACCTCAACTCAAATTAGAATATTAGTCACTTATAATAGAGTATAGAACATGTATGAGTTAAATAGTACCACATAGCATGATTTTGAATCAAAATCATAAGCACAAACACAAATACACAACATACAACAATCATATGCAATCAAAACAGTAAAAACAGCAATAAAAGAAACCATTCAGCTATCAATATTCATCCAACTAATACAATTAATTTATAACTATTTGAATTCACATTATTCAATGTCAATATTTAATTTATACACTTCATTTCTTATTAACATCCAATTTTTATTAACATTTGATCGGTTTGCTTCAAATTATTCACATCTATTTCATTCACATTCAATTTATTCAATTAAATTTGTTAAATTCCAATTGTTTCACCTTTTGTTTAACATATTTCATATAAATTCATTTATGAACCATTTTATAAAATTATTCCATTTAACCATGTTTAAGTTAAATTTTATTTTATTACCACTTAGTATATTCTCTTTATTACTAATATCATTTATAAACCATTTTATAAAACCATTTAAGTTTGTTATAACATTTTAAAAAATGCAACTCATATTTATTATTACTTCATAACTTAAGTTCATATTAATTAATTGATTCACTTCGTTAGTTCATTTCATTAATTCATATCATTAAATTACGAAAATTCTATTTTATAAAATGATTCACTTCATTAGTTTATTATTAACTTTACTTAAGTAAAAAAATTTATTTTACAACTCAAATTCATATTGATAAATTTTTCTTTTTAACATAATCAAATTTTATTTTATTTTATTCAACTTTTCTTAAGTTAACTTCCATTTTATAATTTATTTTATTAACTTTTTTCATATTCAATTAGTTAACATTCAATTTATTAAAACTCATTCCATTTGTATTTAATTTATTTACATCAAATTTAAATCAAATTCAATTTTTCATATAAATTTTACTTAAACCCATTATTCCCATTCAATTTCTTTCACGATTCAATTTGCATTTCATTTTATAATTCAAGTTCGTATACATTCTATTAAT
Organism: Allium fistulosum; assembly: GCA_030737815.1. Lineage (NCBI taxonomy): Eukaryota > Viridiplantae > Streptophyta > Magnoliopsida > Asparagales > Amaryllidaceae > Allium > Allium fistulosum. The sequence continues at coordinate 94,810,871 of CM060906.1, read as the reverse complement.
TCATTTATAGCTTAAGTGGAATTAATTCACTTTACTAATTTATATAGTTTCATTCAAATCTAATTCAATTTATTTAATATTAAGTGAAACTTCATTTCATTTTAATCCATTACTCGGTTTATTCAACATTATTTAAGTTAAAATTTTCTTTTCCTTTCTTATCATTCACATTCAACAAAATTTAAATTTTTTTTAGCTTAATATTTCTCAAATCTATAAGTTACACAAACTAATTTACTTAAAATTCATTTCATTATTTTATCTAACTCGTTTCAAATACAATTCATTTTTATTTAAACTTTCTTGAGTTAAACTTCATTTTATTTCTTTCATTTCACTAACTCGATATATTTAACATTTCTTAAGTTAATTCTTTTATTTCATATCTCAAATACAGATTTGCTTAACCAAAATGTTCAACAATTTTTAAATTCGGTCTTTACTTTCAAGTTCAAATTCAAAAGATTAAACTTATTTCTTATCAATAATAATTTCAATTTATAAGTTCAAAATTATTTCATATATTTATCAAATCATACTTGGAATATTTTTTTTCACCATCAAACTTGTTCTAACCGAAAATAAATTTCTTTTGATAGCAATTCTCACTCAGAAACTCAAAAATGAATACTAGCAATGTTGTAGTCATCCCAAGTATTACTTCCCAGCGACTAAAGCGAATTCAATTCTTTTACTTCTTTCAAAAATCATTTCAAAATATATTTCTAATCAAAACACTTTCAAATAATATTATTATTAATTTTGAAGGCTTTGAAAACAATTTTGAAAGCAACGAAATTTAAATTCAAAAATTCTCATCTTTGAAATCCTTTCTATTTATAATAAATATACTTACATAATTTCATTACCTTATTATGAAAATATTTCATTAATTTACATCTTTTTCATTATAAACAATTCTTGTTGTTATTAGATTTCAATTCAATTTAATTATCGAATGCTTCGTGAAATAGGAGTTCACAAAGTATTCATTTTATTTTAATTCAACCAATAATTGATGATAACTAAATATTATCATCTCCTAGCCACAACTTCATTAATAATCTTTTTATGTATATAAAGTATAACTTAGGTAAAATTATTTCATTTACCCGATTTTAACAATATTATGTCGACTTGCCTCGTTTAAGTGTTTAGAAACTCCTATCGATAACATGGTGTCCTACGTACCGACCAGAATTCATAAATAACTCAAAGGGTAAGTAAACACAATATAAAACATTTTATAACACTTATAAGTATGCTCTCTCATATATATACGCTAAAAAAACTCATTCTAGGGTATTACTACTCTATCTCTAATGAGTCAAACTCCACAAATCTAAGGTTATCGCTAAACCAAAGCTCTGATACTAATTGTGATGAACCACATTTCGAAAGGTTTAAATTGACAATAATCCACACATGTCCAACTCAAACAATCCAAAACATAGATAATCAATGGGGTTAATTAAGAAAAATAAGAAAAGAAGCAGAAAACAAGCACAAAATCTCGCAACGGAATGACAAAATATAATAATCAAATAAACAGTTTATGAAGCTGTTTATACCATACATTTGATTGTAATGTATACAACATTTATCAGGGTTGTATATATACAACTGGGATGAAATAAGGCAGTAGAACAACATGATGCAGGGAAATATACTAGTAATAATAATATACCAAATCTTCGTCTTCGTCCTCCAGAAATGATCTTCAATATCATGAAAAATCAGGGCTGACTCGAGCGTAATGAAAAGACAAAACACTCGAGTCAGGACTAAAATATCCTTATGTAAGTTAAGTCGATATCGCATATAACATGAGTGTAATGGCTTCAAAGATGTTTATGGGATTTCACATCTTCTATCCAGTGTATAGCGTGCGTGCAATAACTCAAGAGATGTTAGGGGATTTTCCATCTCTTAAGGATCCGTCAAATTATTTATATATAGTAGAATACGCTATATATGTAATGTTTAATCGGTAAAATGAATATTTTTCTTAGCGTTAAGGCTTTACATTAATCCCTTTAAAGCGTTTTTAAAAATTGTCGTATAGTTTGCATATAACGCCCCAGTAACACATCGGGGGATAGGGATGCACCATTCCGAAATTCAAATGAAGCATGTCACCTAGCGTTCTATATGTTTTGCCCCCATTCCGAACATAATGGAATTAGTCTCGAGGACTAATTCGATCGTATTCAAAAGATAGCTTTTCAAAATCAATTTATTTTAATTAAATTCCTTTAATTAATATCTACGCGTTTCAAGCTCACACGGCCAAACGATAAATCCGATCGCTACAAAACTTGAAATACCATAATAATTTGCTATTACGGATCCGATGAAACTAGTTTAATAATTCACCTTTAAATCCAATTTTAAAAGCAAACAATCTTAATTACTGTTTAAATAAAATTTAAATCAATTTCCAATATCATTTTCATTCACATTAATTCAAGATTCAATTATTTAAATAATTGTAATATTAAATTTAAACAATTTTAATTATTCAATAAATCACCATATTTTGAAATATAAGTTATTTAACTTATAAAATCTAACTTTTAAAATGAATTTAAATTATAAAACAGCTATTTCCATTTTACAATAATTCAACATTAATGCCATTATTTACAATTCAATATTATTTAATTTACTTCCTAATGTAAGTTACAATCTCGTAACTTCTTGAAAATTGTTATTCAAAATTTTATCCAAATTCATATCCAATAAATTTCATTAATAATTCATTAAATTTTATTTCTAACCATTTTTATTCAATAATTACATTAAATTCAATAATTTAAATAGCTAAAAATATGGATCGTTACACTAGACTAAAGGGTTAATTAGGTAAAAACTGACCGCAATCCCTCAATTCATTGCACCCACTATACTAAATTTGGAATCATTGCCATGGCGAAGAGAGAGAGAGATCATTGAGTATCATTCTAGTGGCATCGATTTTCCTAGTGGCATCGTTGTTTCCAGACTAAGCTTTGAAGGATCTTCACTCGAGTTGATGAGGTAGGTATATGTGAACTCATCATGGAAAGAGGAAGGCAATGGTGGTAGCTGCGGTGCTCTTGGTGGCATTTGGGAGCGAAGAAAATCAAGAAAGACCTAAAGTAAGGCGACTAAGGTTTGGAGAAGAAAGCTAAAAATTTATTTAAGTCCTTGTTAAATTTAAAATTACATTATGTTTTAAACCGTTTGTTTTAAGGGGAAATTAATCTAAAGGACAAAAATTTGTATATTTTTAGCCTCAAGGACAAGACCTCAATATTTTACCCACATGGACAAACATTCTCCTAAAATTTTTTCATAAGGACAAACATTCTTTAAAAATTATTCATAAGGACAAACATTTTTCCAAAACTGCTACCGTACTAAAAACTGATATCTAAAAACTGCTACCGATAACTACAAACTGATACCTAAAAACTTAAAAACTGATACCTAAATAAAGTTGTCCTTCAGGCTAAAATACTGAAGGTCTGTCCTTGAGGCTAAAATACTGAGAAATTTTGTCCTTGACAATAATTTCCTGTTGTTTTAAACACAAATAACTCTCACATGTGAACTTCGTTTTACACGTGACTTGAGTCATTTGGTTCATATTACGATTATGAGTACACTGACATTATTAAATTGTATTTTGTACAATTGTATATGACATCAAACTAGGACACAAGTACATTAAATCAGTATTCAAATAATTGAGTATTAATATCTTATAAATGATATATATACATATATACATACATACATACATATATATATATACATATATATATATATATATATTTGTTGTCTTATTTTAATATTGAATACTTGAAGTAAGACGAATCATAATCATTTAAATTTATAGTATTAACTTATGAAATATCAAGTTTGAACAAGTACTGATTGAGTTTATAATTAAATTATATTAATAATTTTTATCATCAGATAATCATTATTCAATATTTAAATTGTGCTTATATTATTATTCATGAAAAATTAGATTATTATTGACTACAATTGAATAAGTGTTATTTATATTGATTATTAATTATCTTATTAAATATTTTGAATAACTAATAACATTGTAAATCATCTCTTAATAAAGAGAATTCAATGAATAGGTTTTCTATGTTGTCCTTTTGAAATTCTAAAAATGCTCTATTATATATTAATGGAATCTCACTAATGGTTTGCAACCACCACCATCCCCTTCCCGACCATCCATAACGAAATTTCACTATCAATTTACATTTGTTAATTTATTTTTTATTAAATAAAAAGTAATTTTCTCTGGCTATTAGATGCACATGTGTGTGATTTATATTAGTATTAATAATGTCGATATAATAATAAAATTCAAATCAACATTGTAAAATTAAATTTATAATATTATCATGTTAAATATTTAAATACCTAATAAAATTATAAATTCTAATTCTAGTTAACATCATCCAACAAAATATTAAATATGATTTAATGTTATTGACATTATTCATGATTACACCTTAAAAGATCTAGTGCATTGAATAAAAAGGATTTTTTTTAAATTTCCCTTTTTACCTCGTTACCTGATGCACCTTATCCAATAACAACTAGGATTTCCGTTGTATAGGGTGGTGCATAGGGTTTAAGAGGTAGTGGAGGTGAAGACCAACCGTGTGGTGATGCGGGTGGTGGTGCAATGGTGTAGGTTAGAGACATGATTGATGTTGATGAGAGAAGATGTGGGCTTTGTCCTTCAGTCAAAATTTTAAAACTTGTGTTCTAAATCTGATTTTTTTTCTAATGCTTTTTTTAGCTAATTCCCTCCTACGTATGATTGTAAAAAGATATTTAACTACAAATAGAAATGATAGCTTTTGTTTATTTTTTTTGATTACTTGAATAAATGTTTACCACTTAATCTAAATATCACATTCATTAAATAGGATTCTCAAATGGTTCAACAAATTTTCGAAATGTTTACCACTTAAAATTAACTTAAGTTAAGATTAAAATTACCTAATTTTAATCAATTATCTAATCAACTAAATCAAAAATTATCAAATTAAATTTACCTAATATTACTTTTTTTGATAACAAGAGTGATACTTATTCAATTAAATCACTCATTATTTATAAGGCCTCAAGGGCTTAAACCTATGATATCTAGAACCATTGTCTAAACCATCATACATCTAACCACTTGAGCTAGATAACCTTGATTAATTACCTAATATTACTCAAACTAATATTACCTGAAATTAGCTACAACAACTGCAAAGCAAGAGGAGAATGTGGCCATTGTGAGGAACACAAAGGAGGTGAATCGACACATAGAGGTGATGACGGCACTGTAAATGCGGTGCAATAGAGGAGGTGTGAGGAGTTTATGGTGTGGTGTGATGGAGGAAGTGCGGTAGAGGCAATGGAGGAGGATATAACAGAGGAGGTGTGATGCTAGTTTAGAGGAGGTAATGGAGGCGAGGTTTGAGGGAACCCTAATTTGTATTTTGGAATTTAGAAATGAGGGTATCATGCTGATTAAGAAGGAGATAAGAAACTATTGTTGAAAATGAATAGAAGCGAAATAGGAATTCCAGTGCTTTTCCAACTATATATATATATATATATATATATATATATATATGTTAACCTGCTTTTGAGTCAAAGCAGATTTCAACTGGACCTAAAAGATTCAAACGAGGACGAAACGACTTGAAATTTAGAAGGCACGCTCAAATGGAATAAGAGAATAACTTAGGAAAATTCCAACCATAAATAGGCTAAGGGGATAGGTCGGCCCTGACTTATGCCTATAACTTGGCACTAAGTTTTCACACCCTACAACTAGCCTCTCCAACTTCACACGAGTTACTCTCTAGCTCTTCCATGCATGCCCAAGTGGTTTCATAGAGTTATGGACAACCTATCTCAAGAATTTAAGAGTTGGCTCTTGTGAATTACTAAACAAACTAAGTTACGAGGGAACCATCATCAAAACAAGTCATCGATCCATGAAAACATAAGAGGCATCCAAAATTGAAGCAAGAAGCACGATCTAGAAGAAAAGGGTGAGTTTCCACTAAGGGGATAACTCGATATCGAGTTATAGAGATAACTCGGTACCGAGTTATTACTATAGCTCGTGGGTCTTGGCGAATTTTCACACTACTTTGGGCCGACATATGGACTTTGCTTCAATTCGATTTCTAGCCCAACACGACTGTTTCCCCTATAAGTACAAGCCTAGATACAACTAAATGGATCTGAATTCTCTGATTGTGGAGACTCTGCTACTTCTTCACTTTTAACTCTTCTCTATTAGAATCACCTAGGAAACAAACATTTGATGTTCTAGGACTTATATCAGCAAATTGTTAGTACTAGTGACTTATAAACAATCTAAAACTCTATTGTAAACCTGAGATTCACTTGATTATGGCTAGATCTGAGATAATTAGTTGTAATTCAGAGTGAGAACAACTAATAAAAGATTAAAGTGGATGTAGGCCGAAGATTATGTCAAACCGCTATAAAAATTATATCTCCTTTATTGCTTTCTATTTATCTAATCTGAACTGGTGATTTCATCTGATATTTGGATGTTGATTCATTTTTTAAGTTAACATTATGGTTCTTTCAAAGCTAGATCTGAAAACTTGAAGCTTGAATCTGATATTTGTGTGACGACCCGACTTCCTACGCCCAGGAAATCGCATCATCAATAAGAAAGAAAGGGTAGAAAATAGAAAAGAAGAGAAGAAAGAAAGAAACAACATCAACGATCTCACAGCGGAACGAATAAATTATATTAATAACATAAACTATTACATAGTATACAACCCTTTACAGAGTTACACAGCATATACATCACTTACTAGACAGTTATAAACATCTGTCTAGACATTACAACTCAATACACTACAGACACTATCATAGAGATCTACACAGCGGAATACTATATCTACGAACGCCGAAGCCTCCTGCTCCATTGCTCCTCCAGAATATTCGTCAAGGCTAAACCTGAATCCCTTGGCTACTCGTAAAAATTTGAGTACCCAAGAGTTTATATAAAACAGAAATAAACACTTGGGTCAGACATGGGTCTGGTGTGAGTAACAGGTTAAACTTGTTTAACTTTAGAAAACCTTTTAAAAGAAAAGGTATCACGTAAGACTCCCCACAAATAAACATGGGTAAGTTTTTACCTTACGCTAACCAAAACATTTGATAGAAAATTCGATTGTATTATAATAAGGTCTAGGGTTTTCAAATAAGTATTCACATAGCCGAAATTGTTACATTCATTAAATTCCAGCATATATAGGTATACAATCAAGTCCGTTATCACTTATTGGAATTTGGGTTTCCATACAATGGCAGAGCTACTGGGGTACCGCTCATCACAGTACGGGGCCTAGATCACCGTACTGAGGATCACTCCCAATCCCCTGCAACACAAAGCCGGAACCATCCCTTACTGGATAATCCCGAATAAAATCACCCCACAGATGGCCGTCGCCAACTACACCACTAAGCTGAAATAAAAGGAGGAACTCTCTAGATAGGGATGACCTTACTCTCAGTGGGTGCTACCCACGAAGCCTTGCTGCACCTCCCCTGTTTTAGCCATTCCCGATTGATGAGGCTTGAGGCTACGATTACCTTTAATCAGAACACATCACTTAGAATACTCATCGTCCACCTAACGATGTTCTGAAAGTATTCAATCCATACAAGTTCGTTCCGGGTTCGAACGAAACCGAAGGCATTATCTCGTTACACTCATATTGGAATCACCCTCAGAGTTAACGACAATAACCCTTGCACTCTGAATCTTCATCTTCACTTGAGATTCACGACCTATCGTTAATTTGGATCGATGTGGTATTCGGGTCTCCAGACCTGGAATCCCGGTATACAGAAACCCGATCCCGGTCTCATCGAAATCCAAAACGTATCTTTTAAGGGCCAAGTTGTTTTAAGGTTAAAACAATTCAATTCTTATCTATACTACACACAGATAGATAATTCACAATAGATAATCTACATTATCATTTCAATTCAACCAAACATCCATATCATATATCAACACATATCTCATCAGAGATATCAACAATGCAAAGCATTCAATATCATTCATCTATTCTTAAGTAATGATTTATCATCTCTAATTAATTTAAAGTGAATTAAATTAATTACTTCATCCTATAAATCCTGCTTACTTCATTATTAATTAAACTAATTAATTAATCATTACTCTAAGTATCCATCTTAATTAATCATTCCTGATTAATTATCCTTTAATTACTTTAAGTAATTAATCCTTAATTAATTTCACAAATTAATTATCTTAAACCATTACAGTAATTAATCTTTAATTACTTCATTAATTAAATTAACTATACTTAATTACATTAATCCTTAATTAATTAAAATTAATTAATTACTTTAATCACTTATTATTGATTAATTAATTTTAATTAATCAATCTTAATTACATTATTAATTATATTAATTAATTAATGATCCTTAGTTACTCCATTTAAATTAATTACATTTAATAATTAATCTTTAATTAGTCACATTTATTAATCACCTTTGATTAATCTCATTTAGTAATTAACTACCCTTAATTACTTCTTCCATAAATTAATTATTCCTTAATTAATTATCTTTTAATTAATCCCTTGATTAATTATTCAAAGTGATTAAACTCAAATTACTTTCATTATTAAATCTCCTTTAATTAATTACATCCAGTAATTACCTTTAATTACTTCCTAAGTAATTACACTTCATTAATTACATTTAAGTAATTATACTTAACCAATTTCATATTGATTAATAAATCTAATTGATTATTAAAATTAATCATATTAATCAATTATTTAATAATCCCTAATTAATGATCTCTCATTAATTATTAACAATTCTTTATTTAAGTAATTAAACTTAAATCAACCATTATTAATTAATTCTTAATTACCAATTAATTAATCTCTAATTACTAAATTAATTTCTTAATTAATCTTTAATCACTTGATTAATTTCTAATCATTTATTAATAATCTATACTTGTATAAATAAATGATTCTTAATTCCAAATTAATTAACCTTAATTAATTAATTTATAATCCTAATTATTTAATTAATTAACACTAAACCTTTAATTAATTAAATTATTAAATTATTCTTTAATTACCTTATTAATTTAATGAATCATAAATCATTAAACCTTAATTAATCTCTAAATTAAAGTATTAACCTTTATAACAACTTTAATTATTATTAACAAAAGGCTTTGAAACATTTTACTTTTAAATTTCATTTTAAATTGTTGATTTAAAATAAATACCAATTTATCTTAACAAAATTAAAACTCAATTTTAAAACTTTTAAAATCACAAGTTAAAGAATACTTATAATTTAAAAAGAGATTTTAAAAGTATTTAAACCAATTTCCTTTAAATTTCAAATCATTTATAATTTACTTTAACATTCAAAGTGGTTAAACATTTGAATTTTATAAAACTTTATTTTACTTCAACTAGGATTCAATTTGATTTGAATCTATTCTTAAACTTAGATTTAAAACATTGTTTAAATCTTTTATTTTAAATTTTTAAACCACTTTAACATTCAAACAGACAGGTTTAACAGGAAACCTATAACCAACATCTACCCCGAGCAATCCCTAATTTACTTCGAGAAAACCCCGCACTGCTTCGAGTCGAAACTCGAATTACCCGAGAGTTACTCGAGTTTAAACCCTGCAACCCCAATTCGATAAATTCCAAAGAACTGCACCGTGCACGTGCACGGTAACTCAGGTCAACTCCGATCATCATCGTCGACTACATCACGTCGGAAAACATCACTCCACTCGAAATCGATCACCAGAACGACATTCCCTACTCGAAATTCGAATTTGAGCATTATCCAGACCTGGAACTACAACAGAACCCATCCACGAAAGCCTGTCAACGCCTCGCCCACGATCCTCCGATCACCGTTACATCGGAAACTCTGGCCACGTCTTCGTCAGTCTTCTCGCTACCAGTTCCCAGAGTTTTGTGGAACTCGATCCACCATGGATATCGTGACGAACACATTTCCCCATCTTACCAAAACTAGGTTTAGAAACTCAATCGAACTACCACCATCGCCACGGTCATCTATACGGCCATCCTATATTTTTCTCGAACTCTCCGATCATCCCTCTATCTTCAGTGAAAACCACAACCTCGTTAGACAACTAGATCACCAGAGGCGACTTAAAACTCCAATTTTGATCAACCTTGAACTGCTCTCTCAATTCAATGTTAAAAATTGTGATTTCTCCTTTAAAATTCATGATTTTAGTTGATGATTTAGTTTACATGCCTGAATCAGTGAATTTAGAAGTTTGAATTTTTAACAAACTTAACCTTTCCTGTTCTACTCTATTTTCCAGAGCAAATTCCAATTTTGATTCATTTAAATAAAGTTTAACCTTTAAGTTATGATTAAACCATTAAATGTAGTTTGAATTCTAAGTCCTAACAAACAGTAGATCAAGAGATATTAATTTTTGAATCAAAAATTTGAGCCTGGAAAGTAAAACAACTAAACATCCAAATACATAGCAGATGCACACATCCAAATATTTATTTACATACATGCACAGAGATATACTTAAAAATGCACTCATAAACGAACTTATTCCAGAGATAAGCATGCAACCAGATTTTATCCTTAAATTTAAAAATATTGTTACTCACCTAATTTGATAATGAAGAACAGAGCATACAAATCTGAAGAGCTTTTGCTTTTGAAAACTGGTTTTAAAACTTGCACTTGAATGCTTTTTGCTTTTAAAACTTTGAATTTCTTGTTTCTGAATCTTGCATGTAGGCTTGATTCCAGATTAAAGAAAATCAGACTGAAGACTTTGATTTTTGAAATGTGTTACAGATTTGAAGAATAGTTACAGGCTTTCAATTTGATTTATTTTGGTTTGAGGAAGGTTTAGTTACAGATTATTTTTGAGAATTTTGTTTAAGAATTTGTTGGAGCTACAGTTTTAGTTTTTGAGTATACTTCAGGCTAAAAGTTTCTTAGTTTTTGAAAAAGAATAGAAAAGGAAATGTAGATGAGAACATATGTTTATATAAGTGAAAATGATTTATTCAAAAAGAAAAACAAAAATACAAAATTTTGACATTTGTCATTCTCATATCTTAACCTTAGAACACATGTTATAATGATGCCTTAGGAATTTACACATGTCCTTTTAATTAATTAATATTTATTTTAAATGTAAAAACCTTATTATTAATTTAAAACCATATAGTTATTTGGTTAAATAGCTTTGAAAAGCTAATATTAAATAAATCCAAATCTCCAAACTATCAATATATATATATATATATTATAAATTTAAAACAAGATTTTATTTATTATTTAAATTTCAAACCCAAAGCTTATCTATTTACAATATACACACATATATATACATTGTAAATAGAAATCATTTTATTAATTTCTAAAAGATAAATTCACTAATTAAATATCCATTTAATTAGATTATTAAACCAATTCAAATTTGTTATCAAAAATTATCAAATCAATTTAATTATTTAAACAGATTATTAAATTGATATTGTCCAAAATTCCGGGATATCACATTCCTCCCCCCTTAAAAGAATTTCGTCCTCGAAATTTAAAACAAAGGTAATTTAATAATCTATTTAAATCACAATTATATATTATCATCCATATGCTAACAACCATAGCAACCAATTCACCCAATCAAACAATTTTAACTATCCAGACAAAATTCTGAATAGAATTTCCTCGAGTTTCCCCAAGTATATATATATATATATCGGGATACTCGCTCTACAGAATCCAAACAAACAATACTACTAAGCTATAGAGCTCCTACTTATCTAGATTTACAAAACTAAACAGAATATCAGACTACAGACGAGTCTGACTCAATAACCAAATCCTCCAGAACTGCTGGTTCCATAACCAGAGATAGATCAAACACGTACTCCCTCAGAGATACGTAAAATACATTGAATTCCAATTATCCAAACTGACATTTCAATCCAGTAGATCCAAGCTTTTATCCAAATCAAAACACAGAAGAGATCCAAAACAACTCGGAGCTGACTTCCCAGACTTACCCAATCTTATAGCTCCCTTTTACCAGAGAAAACTTCAACAACAACGAAGTCTCCAACTTTGAATTTCAAATTCCTCCGTCTCTTATCCACAAAATTCTTCAGACGATCTCGGCTTCCTACAAATCCTTCCTGATCAGCTCAACCTTCGCTGATGCTCTTCGAAACAAACAAGACCAAAAATAACTCAACAAAATGATTCCCTTCAAGATCTATCCAATCCAAAACAAAACTCTACTCACAAACATCAGAAGATCGAACTAACTTCTCCTATCAGGAAAAGACAAACAGGAGCACTCGCCAAACTGCTTCCGCTGCACCATTCTGATCTGGAGTAGATAAGAATGCTGATGAAGAACACAAGCACAAACTGGACAACACATCCCAGAAATTTCAGATAACTCAAGAGAATACTCAGCAATCGCAAGTCACTTTTGCGATTAACCCAGCCAAATTCCAAAGAAAACTGTTCTCTCTTTACCAATCAGAACAGCTCATACTTAACTATCCAATCCATCGAAGAAATGGATCCACTCCGCTGCTTCTGAACTTCACCTTTAGGAAAATGCTCAGCCAGAAACTTCTGGCCAATGCACAGAATACTCTGAGCTGCACTGCTGCCAAAGATGCCAAAGATTTCCTAACCAAAGCTCTTCGAGAAATTCGGACCTCAAACCAAACAGAAACACCATGCTGAACTCAGCCACAATCACCGAAACAGACACACTTCCTTATACTTGTTCCAAAGAAAACATCTTCGGGAACATCCATAGTCACTGCGTCTCATCACACAGCTACTTCTTCCTGAAGTATCAAGATACCATCACTCGCTTCTGCCTAACTGACAGATCCAACTCTACTCATCCAACTTCAAAGATAAACTCCGAACCTTAACAGGTTTTTCTTCAGAGATTGTGAAATCCTTACAATTGCAAAGTTCACTCGAGACGGTATTAGGTTTACAGTCTCGTCAAATACACTTCCAACCTCAATACTCAGACTCCTAATCCTAGATGATAAATTATTATCATCTCAACCAATCATTACAAATACCATATACATTTAAAAATGATATATATATATATATATTTTTATATAGAAATTATATCTGGGTAAAATTATTTCATCTACCTTTTTTAAAACAATATTGTGTCCGTTGGCCTGGTCCAAGTGTTTAGAGATCCCTATCAATAACGTTAGCTACTCGTATTGACCAGAATCCATATACCACTCAACCGATCAATTAACACAATATAAAACCATTTTATATAACTAACAAATACGCGCTCTCGTATATATATATACACTCGGACTCAAACAGGTTGCTACAGATCCTATCTCTAATGAACAATCCTTCCGAACCTAGGTATTCACTCAACCTAGTGCTCTGATATTCACTTAACCAAAAGCTTAGGCATTCGCTCAACCTATGCTCTGATACCACATGTGACGACCCGACTTCCTACGCCCAGGAAATCGCATCATCAATAAGAAAGAAAGGGTAGAAAATAGAAAAGAAGAGAAGAAAGAAAGAAACAACATCAACGATCTCACAGCGGAACGAATAAATTATATTAATAACATAAACTATTACATAGTATACAACCCTTTACAGAGTTACACAACATATACATCACTTACTAGACAGTTATAAACATCTGTCTAGACATTACAACTCAATACACTACAGACACTATCACAGAGATCTACACAGCGGAATACTATATCTACGAACGCCGAAGCCTCCTGCTCCATTGCTCCTCCAGAATATTCGTCAAGGCTAAACCTGAATCCCTTGGCTACTCGTAAAAATTTGAGTACCCAAGAGTTTATATAAAACAGAAATAAACACTTGGGTCAGACATGGGTCTGGTGTGAGTAACAGGTTAAACTTGTTTAACTTTAGAAAACCTTTTAAAAGAAAAGGTATCACGTAAGACTCCCCACAAATAAACATGGGTAAGTTTTTACCTTACGCTAACCAAAACATTTGATAGAAAATTCGATTGTATTATAATAAGGTCTAGGGTTTTCAAATAAGTATTCACATAGCCAAAATTGTTACATTCATTAAATTCCAGCATATATAGGTATACAATCAAGTCCGTTATCACTTATTGGAATTTGGGTTTCCATACAATGGCAGAGCTACTGGGGTACCGCTCATCACAGTACGGGGCCTAGATCACCGTACCGAGGATCACTCCCAATCCCCTACAACACAAAGCCGGAACCATCCCTTACTGGATAATCCCGAATAAAATCACCCCACATATGGTCGTCGCCAACTGCACCACTAAGCCGAAATAAAAGGAGGAACTCTCTAGACAGGGATGACCTTACTCTCAGTGGGTGCTACCCACGAAGCCTTGCTGCACCTCCCCTGTTTTAGCCATTCCCGGTTGATGAGGCTTGAGGCTACGATTACCTTTAATCAGAACACATCACTTAGAATACTCATCGTCCACCTGACGATGTTCTGAAAGTATTCAATCCATACAAGTTCGTTCCGGGTTCGAACGAAACCGAAGGCATTATCTCATTACACTCATATTGGAATCACCCTCAGAGTTAACGACAATAACCCTTGCACTCTGAATCTTCATCTTCACTTGAGATTCACGACCTATCGTTAATTTGGATCGATGTGGTATTCGGGTCTCCAGACCTGGAATCCCGGTATACGGAAACCCGATCTCGGTCTCATCGAAATCCAAAACGTATCTTTTAAGGGCCAAGTTGTTTTAAGGTTAAAACAATTCAATTCTTATCTATACTACACACAGATAGATAATTCACAATAGATAATCTACATTATCATTTCAATTCAACCAAACATCCATATCATATATCAACACATATCTCATCAGAGATATCAACAATGCAAAGCATTCAATATCATTCATCTATTCTTAAGTAATGATTTATCATCTCTAATTAATTTAAAGTGAATTAAATTAATTACTTCATCCTATAAATCCTGCTTACTTCATTATTAATTAAACCAATTAATTAATCATTACTCTAAGTATCCATCTTAATTAATCATTCCTGATTAATTATCCTTTAATTACTTTAAGTAATTAATCCTTAATTAATTTCACAAATTAATTATCTTAAACCATTACAGTAATTAATCTTTAATTACTTCATTAATTAAATTAACTATACTTAATTACATTAATCCTTAATTAATTAAAATTAATTAATTACTTTAATCACTTATTATTGATTAATTAATTTTAATTAATCAATCTTAATTACATTATTAATTATATTAATTAATTAATGATCCTTAGTTACTCCATTTAAATTAATTACATTTAATAATTAATCTTTAATTAGTCACATTTATTAATCACCTTTGATTAATCTCATTTAGTACTTAACTACCCTTAATTACTTCTTCCATAAATTAATTATTCCTTAATTAATTATCTTTTAATTAATCCCTTGATTAATTATTCAAAGTAATTAAACTCAAATTACTTTCATTATTAAATCTCCTTTAATTAATTACATCCAGTAATTACCTTTAATTACTTCATAAGTAATTACACTTCATTAATTACATTTAAGTAATTATACTTAACCAATTTCATATTGATTAATAAATCTAATTGATTATTAAAATTAATCATATTAATCAATTATTTAATAATCCCTAATTAATGATCTCTCATTAATTATTAACAATTCTTTATTTAAGTAATTAAACTTAAATCAACCATTATTAATTAATTCTTAATTACCAATTAATTAATCTCTAATTACTAAATTAATTTCTTAATTAATCTTTAATCACTTGATTAATTTCTAATCATTTATTAATAATCTATACTTGTATAAATAAATGATTCTTAATTCCAAATTAATTAACCTTAATTAATTAATTTATAATCCTAATTATTTAATTAATTAACACTAAACCTTTAATTAAATAAATTATTAAATTATTCTTTAATTACCTTATTAATTTAATGAATCTTAAATCATTAAACCTTAATTAATCTCTAAATTAAAGTATTAACCTTTATAACAACTTTAATTATTATTAACAAAAGGCTTTGAAACATTTTACTTTTAAATTTCATTTTAAATTGTTGATTTAAAATAAATACCAATTTATCTTAACAAAATTAAAAATCAATTTTAAAACTTTTAAAATCACAAGTTAAAGAATACTTATAATTTAAAAAGAGATTTTAAAAGTATTTAAACCAATTTCCTTTAAATTTCAAATCATTTATAATTTACTTTAACATTCAAAGTGGTTAAACATTTGAATTTTATAAAACTTTATTTTACTTCAACTAGGATTCAATTTGATTTGAATCTATTCTTAAACTTAGATTTAAAACATTGTTTAAATCTTTTATCTTAAATTTTTAAACCACTTTAACATTCAAACAGACAGGTTTAACAGGAAACCTGTAACCAACATCTACCCCGAGCAATCCCTAATTTACTTCGAGAAAACCCCACACTGCTTCGAGTCGAAACTCGAATTACCCGAGAGTTACTCGAGTTTAAACCCTGCAACCCCAATTCGATAAATTCCAAAGAACTGCACCGTGCACGTGCACGGTAACTCAGGTCAACTCCGATCATCATCGTCGACTACATCACGTCGGAAAACATCACTCCACTCGAAATCGATCACCAGAACGACATTCCCTACTCGAAATTCGAATTCGAGCATTATCCAGACCTGGAACTACAACAGAACCCATCCACGAAAGCCTGTCAACGCCTCGCCCACGATCCTCCGATCACCGTTACATCGGAAACTCTGGCCACGTCTTCGTCAGTCTTCTCGCTACCAGTTCCCAGAGTTTTGTGGAACTCGATCCACCATGGATATCGTGACGAACACATTTCCCCATCTTACCAAAACTAGGTTTAGAAACTCAATCGAACTACCACCATCGCCACGGTCATCTATACGGCCATCCTATATTTTTCTCGAACTCTCTGATCATCCCTCTATCTTCAGTGAAAACCACAACCTCGTCAGACAACTAGATCACCAGAGGCGACTTAAAACTCCAATTTCGATCAACCTTGAACTGCTCTCTCAATTCAATGTTAAAAATTGTGATTTCTCCTTTAAAATTCATGATTTTAGTTGATGATTTAGTTTACATGCCTGAATCAGTGCATTTAGAAGTTTGAATTTTTAACAAACTTAAGCTTTCCTGTTCTACTCTATTTTCCAGAGAAAATTCCAATTTTGATTCATTTAAATAAAGTTTAACCTTTAAGTTATGATTAAACCATTAAATGTAGTTTGAATTCTAAGTCCTAACAAACAGTAGATCAAGAGATATTAATTTTTGAATCAAAAATTTGAGCCTGGAAAGTAAAACAACTAAACATCTAAATACATAGCAGATGCACACATCCAAATATTTATTTACATACATGCACAGAGATATACTTAAAAATGCACTCATAAACGAACTTATTCCAGAGATAAGCATGCAACCAGATTTTATCCTTAAATTTAAAAATATTGTTACTCACCTAATTTGATAATGAAGAACAGAGCATACAAATCTGAAGAGCTTTTGCTTTTGAAAACTGGTTTTAAAACTTGCACTTGAATGCTTTTTGCTTTTAAAACTTTGAATTTCTTGTTTCTGAATCTTGCATGCAGGCTTGATTCCAGATTAAAGAAAATCAGACTGAAGACTTTGATTTTTGAAATGTGTTACAGATTTGAAGAATAGTTACAGGCTTTCAATTTGATTTATTTTGGTTTGAGGAAGGTTTAGTTACAGATTATTTTTGAGAATTTTGTTTGAGAATTTGTTGGAGCTACAGTTTTAGTTTTTGAGTATACTTCAGGCTGAAAGTTTCTTAGTTTTTGAAAAAGAATAGAAAAGGAAATGTAGATGAGAACATATGTTTATATAAGTGAAAATGATTTATTCAAAAAGAAAAACAAAAATACAAAACTTTGACATTTGTCATTCTCATATCTTAACCTTAGAACACATGTTATAATGATGCCTTAGGAATTTACACATGTCCTTTTAATTAATTAATATTTATTTTAAATGTAAAAACCTTATTATTAATTTAAAACCATATAGTTATTTGGTTAAATAGCTTTGAAAAGCTAATATTAAATAAATCCAAATCTCCAAACTATCAATATATATATATATATTAGAAATTTAAAACAAGATTTTATTTATTATTTAAATTTCAAACCCAAAGCTTATCTATTTACAATATACACACATATATATACATTGTAAATAGAAATCATTTTATTAATTTCTAAAAGATAAATTCACTAATTAAATATCCATTTAATTAGATTATTAAACCAATTCAAATTTGTTATCAAAAATTATCAAATCAATTTAATTATTTAAACAGATTATTAAATTGATATTGTCCAAAATTCCGGGATATCACAATTTGGATAAGATAAAGAGGCCTGATACTAGATCCAAAACCAGAGCAATTCAACTAGAGCCTAGGGGTAGCCATGAGGTGTCCTCAAATTTTCATCAATCATCTATGTGACCAGAGAAGAGATGGAGATAATGATGAAGGAGATACATGATGGAGTGATAATTAGACAACAGGAAATGCTTGAAGGATTCTTCCAAAGGATGGGACAACAAGGAATATCTAGAGTTGCTAGAATTCAAAACCAATGACAAGGAGTTAATACAGGAGCATTTGAAATTAGATCAGAACAAATTGGAATGATGCCCCCATCAACTGAACAGCTCGATACCGACCCGAATCAACTCGCTACCGAGAGAACTATACTCGAGGGCAACGTTGCTATAAGCTTGGGATATGCTGGGATACCAGGAACAAATGATGCTGGAGTTTAGAAACACGAATCTAAATGAAAATGCACAACAAAAGGAGGAATATTTGCCAGAGCTACCTCGTAGGAATGGAGGATAGAATGAAACCAGAGAAGCGGGATAGAATGCTAATGTGCATCCATAGGAGTATGTGCCAAAGTATGTGCTGGAACTCCCATTTAAGAGAAGGGGTATAATATCTCTTTTGGACGAAGACCTTCATTGGACGGTGAAAACCAAATTGCTGAGTTGGTAAGAATAATAAATAGAGGTGGACTCCTATATCAGGGTGTGGAGGATTTGAACAGGAATCCGTTCACTTCTAATATTCAAAATGCGAGAAATCCTCCCAATTTCAAGCTTTCGACGCTGAAAATGTACGATAGAAAAATAGTTGCGATGGTTCATCTAATGAGATACATCCAACATGTGGAGGTGTTGGGTGCTCCTGAGGAGGTAATGGACTTGGGGTGATGTGGTTCAGGTAGTTGGAGAATGGTTCCATTACCACATGGACCGAATTGATGAGCAGATTCTTAAGATAGTTCAAAGTCCACTTCTCGCGACCTTAGAATGTAATGACACTGTCAAGCATGAAAAAAAAGGCCTGGAGAGACCTTGAGAAGCTATTTGACAAGATTCAATGCAGTAGCAACTACAGTCGACAAGCCTGATCCATCATTAATCATAATGGCGATAGTATCTGGAGTTGCCAATAAGACCGACTTCAAAGGTGTACTGGAAAAGAGATCTAACGATGGATCTTGTGGAATTCTACCATGAAGCCGAGAGATATCTGCGTTAAAAAGACACTGAAGCTGAGGATGCTGAAATTAATGTTGTGGATGATGGCGGACTGTCCGGAGCAATAATTGGGAAAGAAAAAGGGAAAAGAAGAGCTGATAACGACTTTGGAGAACCAAAACAACAAAGGTGGGGTCCGAAATTCTCTTCCTGCACTGATCTGACCGAGACCCCAGAGAGGTATATTTAGACACTATGGGGCAAATCTCCTATCAGAAGACTGCAAGAAGAGAACCCACCGATCAGGAGAAAAGACCTGGAAAGTTTTGCATCTTCCATGAGCTGGATGGACATGAAACGAACGAGTGCTGACACCTTCGGGATCTGATAGAAGAACCGGTTCAAAACAACCAACAGCAACAGTACGTGAGGAACTAAACTACAGTGGTGCGGTTAGAGCAACCATCATCTGCGGCGAATAAATCAAGGAACAACCAGGGATCCGGTCTGAGACTCAAAATCCCATGATCGGGATGAACTGGAGTCGAATCTGCTTCTCGCGCTTTGCTTTTTCATTTCTTTTCGTATTAAACAATAAAGACAATAACAACCTCAAACCACTTACACGTATATGGGATCCTAAACGGTCCTTAGGGACGCTCAAAGTTGGATGCCTGAGATGACTACTTGGGACGATAATAACCTCGGATCGTTTACATGTGTACGAGACCTAGATTGGTCTTTAGGCACACTCTGAGTCGGATGTCTGGAATGAACACTTAGGATCTCTGCTTATTTGCTTTGATTTGATTTGAATATTTGAATTTGGAAAAATCCACATCAGTGTGATGACGGATATTGATCGCTTTTAGTGTTGTCCGAAGAGACAAGACCAAAGTGTAGGGTGAAAATCCCCTCACCGAAGAGCGAGCAAATGGACTTGTACGATGTTGATCCCATTAAGTCTCGACTAGAGAGACGGGACCAGAATGCAAGAAGTAAAACCCCTCACCGGAGAGTGGTGGAAGGACTTGCTTGGTCATTGAGTTCCTTCATCAGAGAGCAAGTGGACTCAATAAGGATCCGAAGAGATCGTAACCTTGGATTGTGCGATAAACGATCCATAGATATCATCCCCCAAAACCGAATGTTAAAACGACCCGGAGAGGTCAAACCCTAGATTGGAAGTTAAACAATCTGGAGAGATTACCCCCTTAACTTAAACAATAAACGATTCGAAGAGATTGCATCTAAATTGAATATAGAACGGCCTTGAGAGATCCAACCCTAGAACGGATGCAGATATAGTAAAAGGATTTGAACGCCTTATAATTAGAACAAAACAGATAAATCCTAGATGAACACAGAATGATTTTGATATGCGATGTAATAACTCTGAATGAAATCGGAATGATAATGATATTTGAAGAACACTAAGGGAAGAGCTGGAGTTCTTAGCTAAACCGAGTCTGGAGTGACTTCTAACTTGCTAGAGAATCCGAAGGAACTGGATGATTCACAAAGGTTAAGATCAATGGATAGCCGAAGAGCTCAACTATCAAAGACTAATTATTGGAACTTATTCTTCAGTAAAGCACACCTTACATTCGAAAGGCGTACTTCGAGGGGAAAATGTTAACCCGCTTTTGAACAAAATCAGATTTCAACTAGACTTAGAAGATTCAAACGAGAACGAAACGATCTGAAATTTGGAAGGCACACTAAAATGGACTAAGAGAATAGCTTGAGAAAATTTCGGCCAAAAATAGACTAAGGGGATAAGTCGGCCCCAAATTATGCCTATAACTCGATACCGAGTTATCATGCCCGATAACTAGCCTCTCCAACTTCACACGAGTTTATTCTCTAGCTCTTCGATGCATATCCAAGTATAGAGTTCTGGACGACCTGTCTTAAGAATTAAAGAGCGAGCTCCTATGAACTATAGAACAAACCAAGTTATGAGGAAAAGATCATCAAAACAAGTCATCGATCTATGAAAACACAAGGGGCATCCCAAAATGAAGTAAGAAGCACGATCTAGAAGAAATGGGCGTGTTTCCCACTAAGAGGATAACTCGGCTACGAGTTATAAGGATAACTCGACACCGAGTTATAAATATAGCTCGTGGGTCTTTGTGAATTTTCACACTACCTCGGGCCGACGTCTGGACTTTTCTCCAACTCGACTTTCGGCCCAACACAACTGTTTTTCCTATAAATACAAGCCTAGCTGCAACTAAAATAGGATATGGATTCTCTGACTGCGGAGACTCTGCTACTTCTTCACTTCCAAGCTCTTCTCCATTAGAGTCACCTTGGACACAGCAATTTATTGTTCTAAGACTTAGATCAACAAATTCTTAGTACCAGTGACTCACAAACAATCTAGAAACTCTATTATAAATTTGAGATCCACTTGATTGTGGTCGAATCTGAGTTAATTAGTTGTAATCCAAAAGAGAGAGAACAACTACCAATGGATGTAGGATGAAGATTATGTGACGACCGCCCATGACTCCTGCACTGAACAAGGAAAATAGTGCACTGTAAGGTGTGCCAGGCAGCCATGGACGATCACCAAGGTAAGTTAAAACAGCAGAATCTATCGTATTACTCACAGCGCATGGATAAAACTACAATAGAGAATATATATAGTGAAGCTTCACAAAGTAGAATCTCATCAATTAAGCTTCATAATAGTTGAATACAAACATCTGAATAGTCAATACATGAAGCCTCACTACATATCACTCAGAGAATTATACAAGCAGTGGAACATCCAGTACATATAGTAAGAAAATAATATGCAAGCCTCCAGCTCGTCTTCGTCATCAGCATCGTTGGAAACTAATAACAGCACCTGTCACCTGCTACCTAGTCTGCCCATCCCAAAGCGGATGAACAGCCCAAGGTAATAAGAGTTGAACATAAAACCTTGAGTCAGACAACAGTCTTAGTGAGCGGTAAATTAACTAACAACATACCAAAAGAGCATAAAGGTAAAAGGAATAGGAATCCAACCCTCCCACTCCACCTCTTTCTACAGTGATAGCCCCCAGACACACTAAGCAGAAGTAAACATAGTAAAGCACACATTTAAAGTAAAGCAATTATCACTCGAGTCAAGGGCGATGTTTTCCAAGTACAAACCCCCAAGGCCTAAACCAAGATCAGATAAGCACCCAGAAAATACCGCTCTTGAGACCGAATGACGATACAACCACACATCCATGACTCTGGCTATCACTATTATCATTGCTTTGATACCACCGTTGATTGAATGACCGGCACATTCTTTCAGCCGTCCGTCAAGGGCCAATGGTAACCCCGGTTCTAGACATAACTCCGCACGTCATCGCAGCACGTGCCTAGGACTATCAAATCTGCCCAGAGTACTCGACCACCAACTGTAGTCTTTTGGGACTATCGAATCTGCCCAGCGTACTCTTGCTTTGAGCCTGCTAGAACCTTCAACAATGATGAAATCTTAGCCTCCTAGTCATCCTCCTCGACGACTATTCTCATACTGGCTCAAGCGCCTCTCGAGCCAACCATTATCCTCAAACTCGAACCCTTTCACCGAGTCATCAACATGCTTGGAATGATCCCATCTGGACTTAACCAAGGCTACCTCACATCATGCCTCGCTTCATCTCATCATAGCAAAGCCTCATCTCAACATCATCATCAAATCTATCCATATGAGCTTTATCATCCGCGTCATATGCCACGAGCAGCTTTCCTTATTCAAGAGCCTTTCCCTTAGCTTTTGAATCATCTTCGACCAACTTGTCCAAATCAAATCATCAATCAACTAATTTATAAAAATCAATCAAGTCAATCATTAATCCAAGTAATCAAGCATTCAAACATGATCAAATAAACAATTATAAAATAATGGCAATCTTGTAAATAAAGAGTCCAAATCTAACAAGCATGAATCATGAGCAATATCTCTACAACTTGATGAATGAACTTGCATAGGTTAACATGTAGTAAAATGGATGTCAAATCATCATGAACAATGGATCTATACTTAAGTTTAAGAAAAATGCATGGAAATCACTATTTAACACAAAATCAAGCCACCAATCCGATATACTCCTTTGGATCCGTGTGAGAGATAACCACCACCCACCGAATCACCTAAACACTTCAAAAGCAACACACTTCAGATCTGGACAGCAAAGGATCTAGCTTGATCCGCCAAAATTCTGCTTCAAACGATGAAATCTCTCTTCGAAGAATGTAGATCTTCAACTTTAGCTCTTGGATCTTCAATTTTATCTTCGATTTGGATGGAAGGAATCACAAGATTAGAGTGGAGAAAAGAAGTGAAGAAGTGCAGCACTCGAGCTCTCAAAATGGCAGGACTTCGTCGCTTCAAAATCCGGATCCCAAAAAGTGAGAAAAAACCCCGTATTTATAGGCAGTTTCCTTAAGTCATCCCCCCCCCCCCTTAGGTCGTCCACGACTTATGAAACCCCACGACTTACGACTTACGACTCAGCAAATCCTACGACTTAACAAACCTCTCCGACCTACGACTTAACCATCCCCGACTTAACACTTGCGCGACTTAACAACCATGCCGACTTAACGAGTTAACTAGGATATGACTTAGCGACTCAACACACTGCCGCATTTCTACCTAAGTCGCTTGGACGACTTAACGACTTACGACTCAACGACTTACGACCCAACGACTTAACAGAGGTCACAACCTAACACACACGCGACCTAACTGTACACGGTCTAACACTCACGACTCAACGACTCATCATCCTTGCGACTTAACGACTCAACCAAGGTCGCGACCTAACTACTCAACTGCTAAACTTAGGTCGCTCACGACCTAACTAAGCACAGCACCCCATAGGTCGCTTACGACCTAACTACAACAACTCCTTAAGTCGCTCGAACGACCCAAACTCCCTAGGTCGTTAACCCGCTTAGTTCCTTGGGTCGTTGACTCTCTAACTCCTATACAGCTAATCCTTAAGCCGCTAACTACTAGGTCATTGCCGCTAATTCTTGAGTCGCTACCCTCCTTAAGTCGCTTACTAACCTAAGCCGTTAACTCCTAAGTCGTCTACCCCTTAAGTCGTCTACCCCCTTAAGTCGCAAACTTATTTAGGTCGCTCCACGACTTAATCTTCCACACGACCTAACTTCTACACGACTTAAGCTCTAATCGACCTAAATCCTGAACGACTTAACAACATTACGACCTAATGACAACTGTTTTACAATCTTTCGATCCGTAAAAATATGGGTTGTTACATTCTCTCCCCCTTAGGAATTTCGCCCCCGAAATTCCAAACAAACAAGAGCAATCAAAAACTATTCCACATGCCTACCATTCATAGCAATCAACAAACCATGCGTCTAATTCTAGCCTAGCATGTAGAATTCTTAAACTAGAACAAGTTACAATGTCGTGAGATGTCACGACACCTTATGGCCATACCTCGAAGAGTTCAGGATGAGCTGCCTTCATCCTCTCTTCCGCCTCCCATGTACAGTCGTTAACATCATCACTCCATTGTATCTTGAGCAACCTAACTACCTTACTCCTAAGCTATTTTGTGTCAGTTTCCACGACATGAAGTGGCTTACGAGGTCTTTTATCGACTGGATCAATCTCAAAATCTTCACAGCTATCTGCAGAAACTACTGTATTTGAGTCGTGCACATACTTCCGTAGAAACGATACATGAAAAACATTGTGCACACCCGACATCTTTTCTGGTAACTCCAATTTATAGGCGAGCTTTCCAATTCCCTCGATGATCGGGAATGGTCCAACAAATCTCGGAGTCAATTTCCCTTTCTTCCCGAATCGAATGACATTCTTCAGTGGAGAAATCTTCACAAAAACCATATCACCTACGTCGAATTCCAAATCCTTACGACGCTTATCGGCATAACTTTTCTAACGGTCTTGGGCTGCCTTCATTCGTTGCCGAATGATTTCTATGCAATCTGAAGTCTGTCGAATCATTTCTGGCCCAAGTATCAACTTTTCCCCTGTTTCCAACCAACATGTCGGAGAGTTATATGGTCTTCCATACAATGCTTCATACGGTGTCATACCAATGCTTGACTGGTAACTGTTATTATACGAAAATTCTACCAAATGAAGGTGATCTTCCCATAATCCTCCGAAATCTAAAACACAAGCTCTAAGGAGATCTTCAAAACTCGGTTAACTCTCTCGGTCTGACCATCTGTTTGGGGGTGATAAGCTGTACTCAAACACAACTCGGTTCCCAAAATTTCCTGGAAGCTCTTCCAAAATCTACTAGTGAACAATGGGTCTCGATCACTCACTATTGTAATGCCCCAGAAATTCATGGAATCTTATTTTAGTTAAATTTTGAAAAGATATGAATTTATTTGTACAGGGATATATGGAATTGATTGTGTACAAGTGTGTGTGCATGTGTGCACGTGCACACTGATAGGGCACAAGGAAGAACTCCAAATCCCCTGAAATTAAAACAAGAATTAAAAAGGCATTACAAACATGATTTTGTAACATGGATATTTGATTTCTGGAATTACATGAATCATCCCAGAAAATAAGAAAAGTAAGTTCTGTTTTAAATCAGTAAACATATTTTATTTAAAACCCAGGAAAAATATATATATCTGTTATAAGGATTTATAAACCTGTATGCACATATAGGTGATATCTTTCTGAAATTAAGAAGGAGTTAAATAAACCTAGATAGAATATGTATGCAAGTGTACATTTCTGTAAGTACTGAAAAAAAATAATAAGCAAGTGAAACTATAACACTAAAATGGCAAAAGACAAATTTCAAGCAAAATAATTGCTTTAAGCAGAAAATAGAAAGGAAGATTTTTAGAAAATAAACAAGTGACAATGTCACACAATTAACATGACTTGGTAAGAATATGATATATTCTGGAAAAGTAAAAGGGGAGGCAAGTATCACATATGGCCGGGGTATTAAAGGTGAAAATAAGCAAATCTGAAATGCAAAATGCATGAGTATTGGCCAGGGTAGGAATGAGATTTTACATTTGTAAAACCTTAGAAAACCTCTCTTATAAATCCAAGTATAAACCAGAAAAATCATTTGCTACCCAAAACATTTAAGAAAACAAAGAAGAAAATATTTGCAAGCAGAAAAGCAAGTTTTAAAAAGGTTTCTTTTCTGGATTAAGCAAGAGAAGCATTTTTCGGTGAGTAATCTCACTGAACCCATGGCATTAAGTCCTGTTATGAGGCAGCCAAGCTTATGTTATTTTTCTACATATTTTTGATTTTATGGTTTTAATGGATGCTTTAATGGGTGTTTCTGAATGCTTTTGATTGTTTTGATAGTTGAGTATTTTGCTCTGTTTGGTCATACCCAAAAATGTTAAAGTATGAAATTATGAAAGTAAATAGAGAATACTTGTAACTGGTTCAGAGATGGCATGGAAAATATAGAAATCAAAATGAATATGAGTTGCATTACACTTGTGTAAGTGCTGAGGCTCAGAGGAAAGACTCAAGGCTGCAATGGAAATATCCAAAAGGGCTGAACCCTTGATCAAATAGAAACCCATGAGCCAGAAATCTTGTTTAAGCTAGATCTCGAATTTAGTTCAAACATGGTTGCTTATGAAACAATAGTAACCCCCATGCCTGGTCTCTATTCCCAGTTGTAAATATTCTTGTATTTTCTTTTAAGATAGAATATTTGAAAATATGAATTCCCCTGGATACAAATGTTAGCTTGTTTTTGAGGTGTGCTTACAAGTTTTATATAATGTTTCATGAACACTGTGATTTAATCACCTAGCTATCTCATGATAGGATCAAACATGAACACTTAGTAAATAAACTAAGGATTGTGAGCCAAGAAAACTGTTGGAATGCTTGTTATATTTGAAGTATGCAAGTTGGCACATGGTTTGTTTAAGCCCCGAGATCTTTATGCAATATTGTGAATTATTTTATTGCAATGTGTCCTCGTGATTCCTTTATGGCAGATGAGGCTAGGAACTTGTGTTATTCCTAGGTTGATTGGACTGGGGCTATGGTAGTTCCTGAGTATTTCTATTTGAAA
Source organism: Allium fistulosum (assembly GCA_030737815.1). NCBI lineage: Eukaryota > Viridiplantae > Streptophyta > Magnoliopsida > Asparagales > Amaryllidaceae > Allium > Allium fistulosum. The sequence goes on along the minus strand of CM060906.1, from coordinate 94,783,028 downwards.
TATATGTTTGCATAGTTGAATGTGTGTACATAATTAGTTTTAAATACTGATCATATATGCACAATATATCATAAACAAGTCAGGCAAATTGATCAAAGAAGATATGCCAACCTATACAAAATGTTTATGTCTCACTCATTTACTTAATATCATGGAATTTTTTATTTTGCTCATACCAGATCTTGTATCTGACCCTTGTTTGCTTATGGCATCTGGGGCGTCTCATCTAAAATGGGGCAGCCTCTAATGCTCTTTCAGGGAATGCTGGATCTAAATAGGAAGCTGCTGTGGCTAATGAGAATGATTATATAAGCATGCTAAATTAGAATTAAATAAGAACTTAGAATGAAATATTTGCATGTAATCTGGGAAGTTTTTATAGTTCTGCTTTGGTTGTTATGTAATGATCTTGAAAGTTTGGACTTATTTAGTTGTTTTAAATGAATCTAGTGATGTATTAAGTTTGGGATTAATCCAAAGACCTGGTTGAATTTATGCAAGAAAATATATATATTTGAGTATCATGGTGGAAATCTGTAAATGATAGATGCCTGTATTTGAGAAATGGATATGTATATACATATACTTTATTAGTTAATTTCAAGTTGCATAAAACTTTAAGTTTGAAGGATAAAAATCTGAATTTTTAGCTTGAAGCAATATTTCAAGAATTTAGCAATAAATTTGCAGAAGTGTTTTGATAAAAGAAGGAAATACACACATAGTTGTGCATTTCATAAAGAGGTGCACATGTTTTAAGAGATTTTTTTTCAATTGTCTAAAATCTGAATTCACCTTGCAATAGCTAGGCACTAATGTTTTGATGGTCTAGTCATAGGGTTAACCCACTTCAAAATAGTGAGGTCTGGGTTGATCAAGATGACAAGAGTTTTTGGGTATAAAGGAAGGAAATGCATTTGTAAAAAAAAAATATGAAGCTTTCTTTGCAAATGCAAGCACAAAGACACTTTCAAAATGCTTGAGTAACTCTCTTTTGTTTTTGAGAAGCTTTCTTAGTCCAGAGAGCACAACACAGTTGATATGCACACATATTACTTAATTATTACTTTTGTTAAGTGACCATAAAAACTGGATTTTCTAAATCCAGTGAAAGTAACCTGTAAAGTAGGATGCAAGCTGAAATAACTCAGGGATTAGAAAATGAATCTGGTTCAGAAAAATACTAGTACCTAGATAGTGAAAGAATCACTCAACTGACTTGGCCATAAGTAAAACAATTTTGTGATGAAATCACATGTGTTGAAAATGATAAATGAGTTTATCATTTTCTTTTCTGGCTTTGATCAAACACCAAATAATTAAACTAAAATTTTGGTGGCTTGCTATATAATCTGAGATCACTTTGTTATCTCAAACTAACAGACAACCACTATAGGGATGGTCAAAAATTACTAAGTATAGATTGCATATAATTATGGGATTAATTACCCTGACTCAAATATCAAAAGGCATGGAAAATGAGCTATGTACTGGTTGATTAGAAATTCAAATTCAATCAGGATGCACTCTTGCTAAACACCACTCTGATCCAAGCAAGAGGGTCACAAACATCTTCATATGTATGTGAATATATTTATTGATGAACTAATATAAATATATTAGTAGGAAAATTAGGATCCTGGATAATTTAGTAGAAAGACTAAATGACTCTAGGAGATTTATTGATGTAAAAAAAATCCTAGTAAAAATTAGGTGAAATAGCTAGGGTCATTTCAACAATACTTTTCGGAATACCATGGAATCGAACTATCCACTTAACATACAGCTCAGCCAACTTTGATGCAGTCCTGGTCGATTGAACAGGAATGAATCTTGCACTCTTAGTCAGACGATCTACGATGACCCAAATCCCTTCATTTCCCGTTCTTGTTCTAGGTAGTCCATCAATAAAATCCATCGATATTTGCTCCCACCTCCATGTAGGAACTTCTAATGGCTGAAGCAATCCACTGGGCTTCTTTTGCTCAGCTTTTACCAACTGGCAGTTCATGCACTTGGAAATAAAATTTCCAACATCCTTCTTCATACCTTCCCAGTAATAGGTTCTTTTCATATCCCGATACATCTTATTTCCACCTGGATGAATTGTCAGCTTCGAGTGATGACTTTCCTTCAGAACTTCATTTCTCAATTCATCTATATCGGGAACAACTAGTCGTCCTTGCTTCCGAAGCCAACCCTCTCGATCGACCTCGAATCCTTTATCCTTTTCTGGGTTTAATCCAGATTCCAAATCACGGATAATCTTGACAAGCTTACCGTCTCGCTTTTGGCTCTCGCCAATTCTTTCCACAAGAGTCGGTCTTATCGATAAGTTTGCCAACATCTCAGGTTCCAATTCACATCTGGGCCTGAAGTCAAATCCAGCTAAATACTCGAGACTCTTCCATTCTGAAAACATGACTCCCAATCCTGCATGTCTTCGACTTAACGCATCTGCCACTGCGTTACCCTTTCCTGGAGTATAGGCTATACTAAAATCATATGATGCCAAAAACTATAGCCATCGTTGCTGCCGAAGATTCAAATCCTTTTGGGAGAAAAGATACTTTAACGACTTATGATCTGTAAACAACTCGAATCGAACTCCCAATAGGTAATGTCTCCACATCTTCAGAGCAAATACAATCGCTGCCAACTCCAAATCATGAGTCGGATAATTCCTTTCATGCGGTTTCAGTTGTCGACTTGCATACGCAACAACTTTACCCCTCTGCATCAGCACTGCTCCAAGTCCAGTACCACATGCATCGATATAAACCACCATCTCATCATTTCCACTTGGAATAGTCAAAACAGGAGCACTTGTTAGTCGCTCTTTTAGAATTCCAAAAGCTTGCTCACACTTAGCATCCCATCTGAATACTTGGTTCTTTTTCGTCAATCCTGTTAATGGTGCAGCCACCTTGGAGAAGTCTTTGATAAATCGACGATAGTATCCTGCTAATCCAAGAAAACTTCTCACATCAGATGCATTCTTAGGTCTACCCCAATCCTAGATTGCTGCCACCTTAGCGGGGTCAACCGCTATTCCTTTTCCAGAGATAATATGGCCTAAGAACCTTACTTCGCTCTTCCAGAAGTGAAACTTCGAAAACTTAGCCTTCAGCTGATGTTTCCGTAAGATTTCCAAAACAATACATAAGTGCATCTTGTGCTCTTCTTCAGTTCTGGAATAAATCAAAATATCATCCACGAACACTAGTACGAACTTGTTCAACTGATCTCTGAACACTCTATTCATAAGATCCACAAAATATGCTGGTGCATTGGTCAATCCAAACGGCATTACCAGCCACTCAAAGAAACCAGATGGTGTCTTGAAAGCCGTCTTCGGCACATTATCCTTAGCCACTCTTAACTGGTGAAATCCCGTTGCCAAATCCATCTGAGAAAACACCTTAGCTTCGTGAAGCTGATCAAACAAGTCATCTATTCTTGGCAATGGATACTTGTTCTTCTTAGTCACTTTATTCAACTCACGATAATCCACACACAACCTCAACGATCCATCCGCTTTGGTTACAAACACAACTGGTGCACCCCATTCGGACACACTACGCCGAATGAATCCTTTCTGTAAAAGATCATCAACCTGCACCTTCAACTCCTGCTGTTCCCTAGGCGCCATCCGCCTAAGAGGCATCACAACAGGTCTGGCTCCCTCAACTAAATCGATACGAAACTCGATCTCTCTATGCGGCGGGAACCCTTTGACCTCATCAAAGACATCCTCAAATCCATTAGCGATTGGCACCGATGGCAGTCCATCCCGTGGAACAACCAACGAATACATGAAGCTCATGAAGACGCCTTCCTCATGCTTACATCGTATCACAACCTTTCGCCCTTCCACATTCTCGACTGTCACCTCCAACCTTTCACAATCAACCTTTGCCGCATACTTCCTAAGCCAGTCCATACCCAAAATAATTCCGAACCCCGCAAAGTTCAGAATAAAACAATCACAAACAAAAGAGCAATCATGACTCGATACAATCAGACCACGGCATAACATACACAGACAAGATGAACCCCCAACTGGATTAGTCACAACCAATGGCCTATCAACGATATCCGGTTCTAAACCCAACCGGCCTACAAGTTCATTACAAACAAAAGAATGCGACGCCCCAGTATCGAATAACACTCTAACTGGAACACCACATATGGAAAGAGTACCTTGAACCACCACACTCTTTCCTTTCTCTTCAGCGGTAGGGGCTTTTGAAGATGATGGAACAGCCCCCAAAGCATAAGCTTGCACAATCTGCTTGTCCTTTCGCGGTTCTGGACAATTCTTCTTAATATGCCCCGGGTTGTCACAGTTGTGGCACTTCACCGGCACCTTTGGATTCTTGCAATCTCTGGAGTAATGACCCTTCTGCTGACAATTGTAGCAGGTCACTTCGCCCTTCGGCTTCTTCTGGCCATCCTTACCCTTTTGCTGCTGCTGCTTCCTCTTCTTGTTTCCACCCTGCTATGGTTTAGACTCCTCTTTGGTCACAGCAACAACAGATCCTTCTTTAGAAAACAGATTCTCGTTCCTGAGAGCCTTCTCTACAAGCTTCTCAAATGGATCGTCCAAATGATCCACCAACTGTCTCCCAAGATAACTGTCCAAGCCTGTCACAAACTTCTCATTCTTCTGATAAGGAGATTCAATATACGACCAGGCATACTTGGACAAAGCTTCAAACTCAGAAACATACTCAAGAACTGGTCTTCCACCTTGCTTGAGCTCCACAAACTTCTTAAACAGAACAGATTTCCGAGCTGTAGAAATGAACTTAGCTTCAAATCTGGCTTGGAATTGCTCCCAAGTAATTTCTTCCTCTAGAGTATCAATGGTGATAGAGTTCCACCAATCAGAAGCTCTTCCTTAAAGCTGTCTTGATGCGAGCTTCCTTTTGGTTGCATCCTCGATTCCCAAGTCACCAAAAATGCTTCTACAAGCATCTATCCATCTCTGGACTTCAATGGTTGACTCTGTTACCAAAAAAACCTTTCCTCCAAGAGCAGTATAGTCTTTACACAGCTTAGCAAAATCCACCGGTCTTGGAGTTTGAACTTGAACTCCAACATCTACAGATGGCCTCGAAGCTGGCATCCTTCTCATGATCGAAGTCATCATAGCCTCAAACATAGTAGCATAATCAGCAGCCCCTCAGTAGCACGACCTTCCCTCGCAGTTGGTCTCCCTCTTCAACTCATTCTTAATATCAATAAAAGAAATGATCAGCACACCTTGAGAAACAACTGCATAAAGAACTCAAATTCTTCTAAGCTACTATATTATATATAGTAATCATCCATCAAAATACAATTACGTCTCTCATACGTAGTTACGTCAGCGAGCGTTGGGTAAAATCGATTAACTAAAGCTCTGATACCAAATGTGACGACGGCCCATGACACCTGCACTGAACAAGGAAAATAGTGCGCTGTAAGGTGTGCCAGGCAGCCATGAACGATCACCAAGGTAAGTTAAAACAGCAGAATCTATCGTATTACTCACAGCGCATGGATAAAAATACAATAGAGAATATATATAGTGAAGCTTCACAAAGTAGAATCTCATCAATTAAGCTTCATAATAGTTGAATACAAACATCTGAATAGTCAATACATCAAGCCTCACTACATATCACTCAGAGAATTATACAAGCAGCGGAACATCCAGTACATATAGTAAGAAAATAATATGCAAGCCTCCAGCTCGTCTTCGTCATCAGCATCGTTGGAAACTAAGAACAGCACCTGTCACCGGCTACCTAGTCTGCCCATCCCAAAGTGGATGAACAGCCCAAGGTAATAAGAGTTGAACATAAAACCTTGAGTCAAACAACAGTCTTAGTGAGCGGTAAATTAACTAACAACATACCAAAAGAGCATAAAGGTAAAAGGAATAGGAATCCAACCCTCCCACTCCACCTCTTTCTACAGTGATAGCCCCCAGACACACTAAGCAGAAGTAAACATAGTAAAGCACACATTTAAAGTAAAGCAATTATCACTCGAGTCAAGGGCGATGTTTTCCAAGTACAAACCCCCAAGGCCTAAACCAAGATCAGATAAGCACCCAGAAAATACCGCTCTTGAGACCGAATGACGATACAACCAAACATCCATAACTCTGGCTATCACTGTTATCATTGCTTCGATACCACCGTTGATTGAATGACCGGCACATTCTTTCAGCCGTCCGTCAAGGGCCAATGGTAACCCCGGTTCTAGACAGAACTCCGCACGTCGTCGCAGCCCGTGCCTAGGACTATCGAATCTGCCCAGAGTTCTCGACCACCAACTGTAGGTAGTCTTTTGGTACTATCGAATCTGCCCATCGTACTCTTGCTTTGAGCCTGCTAGAACCTTCAACAATGATGAAATCTTAGCATCCTAGTCATCCTCCTCGACGACTATTCTCATACTGGCTCAAGCGCCTCTCGAGCCAACCATTATCCTCAAACTCGAACCCTTTCACCGAGTCATCAACATGCTTGGAATGATCCCGTCTGAACTTAACCAAGGCTACCTCACATCATGCCTCGCTTCATCTCATCATAGCAAAGCCTCATCTCAACATCATCATCAAATCTATCCATATGAGCTTTATCATCCGCGTCATATGCCACGAGCAGCTTTCCTTATTCAAGAGCCTTTCCCTTAGCTTTTGAATCATTTTCGACCAACTTGTCCAAATCAAATCATCAATCAACTAATTTATAAAAATCAATCAAGTCAATCATTAATCCAAGTAATCAAGCATTCAAACATGATCAAATAAACAACTATAAAATAATGGCAATCTTGTAAATAAAGAGTCCAAATCTAACAAGCATGAATCATGAGCAATATCTCTACAACTTGATGAATGAACTTGCATAGGTTAACATGTAGTAAAATGGATGTCAAATCATCATGAACAATGGATCTATACTTAAGTTTAAGAAAAATGCATGGAAATCACTATTTAACACAAAATCAAGCCACCAATCTGATATACTCCTTTGGATCCGTATGAGAGATAACCACGACTCACCGAATCACCTAAACACTTCAAAAGCAACACACTTCAGATCTGGACAGCAAAGGATCTAGCTTGATCCGCCAAAATTCCGCTTCAAACGATGAAATCTCTCTTCGAAGAATGTAGATCTTCAACTTTAGCTCTTGGATCTTCGATTTGATCTTCGATTTGGATGGAAGGATTCACAAGATTAGAGTGGAGAAAAGAAGTGAAGAAGTGCAGCACTCGATCTCTCAAAATGGCAGGACTTCGTCGCTTCAAAATCCAGATCCCAAAAAGTGAGAAAAAACCCCGTATTTATAGGCAGTTTCCTTAAGTCGTCCGCCCCCCTAGGTCGTCCACGACTTACGACTCAGCAAATCCTACGACTTAACAAACCTCTCTGACCTACGACCTAACCATCCCCGACTTAACACTTGCACGACTTAACAACCATGCCGACCTAACGAGTTAACTAGGATACGACTTAGCGACTCAACACACTGCCGCATTTCTACCTAAGTCGCTTGGACGACTTAACGACTTACGACTCAACGACTTACGACCCAACGACTTAACAGAGGTCACAACCTAACACACACGCGACCTAAATGTACACGGTCTAACACTCATGACTCAACGACTCATCATCCTTGCGACTTAACGACTCAACCAAGGTCGCGACCTAACTGTACACGGTCTAACACTCATGACTCAACGACTCATCATCCTTGCGACTTAACGACTCAACCAAGGTCGCGACCTAACTACTCAACTGCTAAACTTAGGTCGCTCACGACCTAACTAAGCACAGCACCCCATAGGTCGCTTACGACCTAACTACAACAACTCCTTAAGTCGTTCGAACGACCCAAACTCCCTAGGTCGTTAACCCGCTTAGTTCCTTGGGTCGTTGACTCGCTAACTCCTATACATCTAATCCTTAAGCCGCTAACTATTAGGTCGTTGCCGCTAATTCTTGAATCGCTACCCTCCTTAAGTCGCTTACTAACCTAAGCCGTTAACTCCTAAGTCGTCTACCCCTTAAGTCGTCTACCCCCTTAAGTCGCAAACTTATTTAGGTCGCTCCACGACTTAATCTTCCACACGACCTAACTTCTACACGACTTAAGCTCTAATCGACCTAAATCCTGAACGACTTAACAACATTACGACCTAATGACAACTGTTTTAGAATCTTTCGATCCGTAAAAATACGGGTCGTTACAGATTATGCCAAGCACTATAAAAATTATGTCTCTTTTTACTGCTTTTTTGTTTATTTAATCTGAACCGGTGTTTTCATCTAATATCTGGGGTCGATCCATTTTTTGGGCTAACAATATATATGTATATGTGTGTGTCTTTATGTATATGTATATATGTATGTATATGTATGTATGTATGTATGTATGTGTATGTGTATGTGTATGTATATGTATTTGTATATGTATGTGTATGTGTGTATGTGTATGTATATGTATGTATGTATGTATGTGTGTGTGTGTATTGATCCATTTTCTGGGTTAACAATATATATATAAATATGTATGTATGTATGTATATTTATGTATGTGTGTGTGTATGTATATATGTGTGTGTATATATGTATATATGTATGTGTATATCAACAATTCAGTGAGTGGGTATATAATGTTTGTATTCCTTCAAATGTTTTTATTGAATATTATTTTAATTTTATATAATTTATCATTTATTAAATAATATTTTAATTTACAGTTGGGAGAAATGTGAAAATTCAACTGAATCATATCCGATATAAACTGTTTCCAATTATATCGTATTTAAGATCGAGAATCAAGATGAGTTCAAATGACATGATATAGACCAGAGATTACGCCGAACCACTATAAAAATTATGTCTCATTTTAATGTTTTTCTGTTTATTTAATCTAAACCGATGTTTTCATCTAATATATGGGATTGATTCATTTTTTGGGCTAACAATATACATATACATATATATATGTATAGGTGTGTGTATGAATATGTATATGTATATATGTATGTATGTTTGTCTGTTTGTATGTGTGTATCTAGGTGTTGATCCATTTTCTGGATTAACAATTAACAATATATATGTTATATATGTATATGTATGTATGTGTATGTATCAAAAAATTCAACTAGTTGGTATATGATGTTTGTATTCCTTCAAATATTTTTTAAAATATTATTTTAATTTTATATAATTTATCATTTATTAAATAAAATTTTAATTTACAGTTGGTGGGTTTTATATATTTTTATCAACAATAAATAATGTAACAAACTGATAAAAATGAAAATAAAAGTTAATAATTTTTATTATCCAACGTATTTGATGCACCAATGTCTCAATGACATCACGAAATTTCGTACAGTAACGCATGTGATTTTCTACACTTTCCCTATGATGCTTTTGTAGATTATTGCGAAGGCGTAAATTAACTATAAAAACGTCTAAATTAACGATGGTACACAACGTTTATATATATATTCATCGATAACTCCACGAAAATGTACACATTTATACATTTATTCATCAATAACTTAATTCCAACTCAGATAGTTTCATTTGTTGCACATGAAATATGTAGACTGCAAGTCGGAACTAGAATGAGGGTTTTTTTCCTTGTAACATGCCCAGGAGCTGTTCAAAGACTTGAGAGCCACTGTCACGAAGCCCAGAATGTGTGTACTCATTTGTCACCCATGCTCTTATCCCTGCTATTTCTGAAGCTGTTTCCATGGCGATTTTGAAATTTACAAACATGTCCTCGAAGTATACGGCAGCCGCAACAGGTACCTGAAACACATAGGTGCAATATCATAAGGGCATCATGGTAATTTCCTGATTTTCTCGTTTTCTAGATTCTTTCCTCACTGTAACCTTAACGGCGGTTATAAAAGAACATAAAAATGAACCTTCAATAGCAAATGATAAGAAAAGTAGGAAGCAGATAAACTTCTACTACTGCACAATGGTGGAAAACGGCTGATAATATTTTTTATTCGGTTTACAATGAAATATACAAAATGTAATTCTTTTCTAAATTTCGGTTTTTCATGGGAAATGCATATTAGTTTTATATAGATATATTGATATACTATTTAACATTTGTGTGACTTTGATTATATTTAATGATTTTGAATTTTGATGATTTTTTTTTCAACTTTTTTTAAATATTTTGATTTTTTATGAAATGGTAATTTTAGAATATTTTAATAAGTTTCATATTTCTAATCCAATTTTTTTAAAGGAATAAACTTCTTGACCGAAAAATTTATTTGAAAATTCTCAATTTTTGAAATCAAAAATATTTTTTTTCTCTATAAATATTTGGATTTCAAATTTATTTATTTTTCATAATAAGATAGGAAAATTGCTTTGAGATATTCAAAAGGAGAATCAGGAACATATTTAGCAATAAGATTTAACGAATAAGATATAGTAAAGACAGTATCATTTTTTTCCTATATTTTTGTCTTTCAAAGAGTTCCAATTTTACATTAAATCAAAGTGAAAATTAGGTTGGAGGGTTTTTCATTCCAGGGTAAAAAGTTTTAAGGACAGCGTTTCTAAATAATTAGTTTCAGGAACAATTTATAGCAAAATAATAAATTCATTTATCTTTTTAAGTTATGCATAAAAATGATAAATTCATATTATCATTTTTCTTGTATACTTGAAAATGATAACTTCGTTTATCTTTTTTTTCTGTAAATTGTCCTTAAAACTAGTTTTTCAGAAGTGATGTCCTTAAAACTTATTACCATGAACTAAGAAGCTCTACCATTGGTCGGTATGTTGAGTTTAATTAATGAAGTTAGTAGTAAAATAACATTCATAAATCACGATGGTCGAAAAAATATAGTTATCACTGAAACATAAATAATTTCTAGGAAGACTTCCTAGAGTAAGATAACCAACCTGATTATTCCTTAGTTTATTAACATCATATAAGGCCGGCCAGTCCTCCTTATTGGCCAATAGATGAGCAGCTTCTTTGAATTTTCTTAGTGCCTGAATTTCATCAAACATCCATGGGAAGACCATCTGGCAAAATTATCAGAAAATATAGCTCCAAATTTCCACCAAGGAAATTAACAAGATAAATAAACGGAAACAAAAATCATGCAACTAAAAAAAAGGTAAATTTTTTTATGATTACCTCTCCAGTAAAATATACAGTGCGTCTTTCTTTTGCAGCTTTGATTGGATCAAATACGCCCTCATATTCGCCCCTTATTTTATGAGCAGACCATCGTGAAGCAGAACCCTTTGGTTAAGAAAGGTGTAAAATCCCATTTAGAAACAACTTGTCTATAATGACTTAAAAGTAGTTTTGAATGACAGCTTTTAAGTAGTTTTAAGTAAAAAAATAAAGCATAAAGGGGATTTGATAAATAAGTTGAATTTGTAACAAAATTTAATTCAAGAAGTCAAAATAAGTCGTATGAAAGTCTTCGCTGTTTATCAACTTCTAAACATATTTCACCTTTTTGCAGTTGTTGGCAAACATATGAACAATAATAAGCAACTTATAAGTTGTTTTAACTACTTATAAGTGGTTGCTAAACACATTCTAAGTCAAATGAAGTAACTTTTAACAGTTTGCCAACGAGAAGCATAAACGGTTTTAAGTCTAACTTTGCCATTGCAAAGAACATACCTGACAATATATCGATTCATGCATAAGAGCATAGAGAGGATTTGTATCGAAGTCTATCCAATTATCAAACTGTGAAAAATAAAATAATTCACCGAGTTAGTTGAAGACTGCATGCATAGTGATGCAGGAAAGAAAGGCCTTACCAACAAAATAAATGTTTGCAGTGGTGTAATTTAAACAAATAGTACATAAATGTAACTGAAAAATATGATACTGGATAAAGCAAACACATGTAAACATTCCTATTATTTGGTAGCAAATTACTTGGATATGGTTATGGATATTAAAAAGCAAAAGTAACACTTACAGCTTTTAAGAAATAGTAACTAATATGTTTTTTAGCTCCTGGCACTAGAACTGGGTCCCAAACCCTTTCCAACCTGGTATGAACTACATGAAATTACTATGAATTCGATGTTTTAACATCCAAAATAAATAAGTCAAAGCATGTAGTTATACAGAAGCAAGCCCCTTACATGTAATGTAAACGTTCAAAACTACCTCCAAATCCTAAGCCCGCAAGTCCAAGAATTTGTAAACCCTTCGCTGTTAAAATGCCTCCAGAAGGAAGTGGTACCTATATATAGAAAATACATCGTTGACGATTGATAAGTTGATAATTTTGCATAGTTGATATTCTAGAATCTCAACGTGTGAAGTTTGGAAAAAAAATACTGTGGTCATGATTCTCATGACTATGTGCAAGTGAAATTACAGTAAGTGTGCAGGTGAGGTTTCAAAAAGTTCTTTCAGAGTACAGCGTAAACGTGAAACTATATTTATTTAATGTAGTTTCATCATTTGAATAAAATTTAAAGAGTATTAGCTACATAACTGACCCCGCCATCTTCACATTCAGATAAGTACTTTACAACTTCAGTTACAACTTCTCTGTCTTGAGGAAATCTTTTATAGTACTTCTCGTTCTGGATCAAAACTTGTTCGAAGCAAGCTCTATATACGTAATCTGCAGTACAATTATTTCCTACAGGAGGAAGCCCTCCGGTTAAGAGAACCGCCTGTAATCCTTCTGGAGCAAAACTTAAATAGGTAACTGCACAAAATCCACCATAACTCTGTAAATGAATGAGCAAGGGATATAAGAGGGGTTTTGAAGTTAAATATATGAACAAATGCATCGCTAACATATGCTAAAGAAAAGAAAACAAATGCAAAAGAAAAGAAAAAAAGTAATATCATATTGATTCATTAACAACATAACCATATGCAATAATCTGGAGGTTTTAGAATTTCAGGAACCCGAGATGAAATATCAAATTTTAGGTGACATATATAGGCAAGATTGAATGTTACTGTTTGATAAATTTTTGGGATATTGTAACAGAGCTTAGCGATACATCAACAGAATATAAAATTGTATGCATGATCCATCAAAGTAATGCAAGGAAGACACTCAGTTCCGCAACTATTGGTAATTGGTTGATGCTTTATGGGTCCTACACTAATAATCCATTAAGACGAAGAAAAAAAATACTAATGATAAATATATAAATTGTGAAATTACTATTTTATCATAAAAGGAGGTTCTAAATCATTATCAAACTACATTTAACTTGTTCTATCAACATCTCTTTCTGATCGAACATGCGAAAAAAATTGTGTTTTCATTTATTAGATTTACGACCATACAAGAATTCAAGCAGACAACCGATTTCATACTTGATACACTCTAAAGGAAGATGGGGGGAGGTAACTGTACTTATTAATATGATGGTTATTGGGTCATATCATATAAAATATTACATATACATAAAAGACAGAGTGAAATTTAACTGTAGGCTTGCTGCATGCACGGAATCCAAACTTTTGTAACCAGTCAAAAGTTACTCACGAATTAAAAAAATTGAAAAAATACAACAAAATAAAGGTTCCTATTGAACAGTTACACATCTTCTATAGCTGCTCTGTAAAGAAACCGTAAATTCTACCATATTGTGACCTAACAACAACTAAGACATTATTCTCAAACAAGTTGGGGTCGGCCATATTGTGACCTCCCCAAATAAAATATAGCATTCACAATCGAGCTAGCACTTTAAACAAAACATCCATCACAGCATAGATATTTAAAGAAACCTGCAGTGTTGACCCAATTCAAGTTAACTGCAAGATTACTCAAGTAACACAAATCTTTACCTGGCCCAAAACTGTCCATGGCCTACAATCTGGAACAATACACTTACGGATGAACTCAGCATCCTTCACAATATTATCAGCTCGGAAATGTTTCAAAAAGTCAACCAGCTTCTCTGCAGGTGTAATTTGAGATAGAGAAGAAGCGGTTAGAGGAGTTGATAATCCAGTTCCTCGCTGTGAAGTTCAAACATAAATTCATCAATGGTAAGTATAAGCTCAACTTAACTATCTATGATCTAACTTATGTCAAGTACTCATTTATCATATCTTACACTTCTAATCAGGATGTAAACCATTACAAAGTTGAATTTAAATATCTTGTATTTCTAATGGTTGTCTGGGTAGAATAGAATAACGAGCTTCAGAAAAAGAACAGAGTTAATTGCAATGAACGATTTGTAAAGGGCGTGTCTGTTTCAACATCACCGTGTAAGAATTAATGTCATCAGATATATGACATATGTCAATCGTTTTAATAATGCTTACAAAATCAGGATGTAGCTTTTCACAAACAGTTTGAAATATATATAGTGTGGCACAAGGCTCAACTATACGAGTTGTGCGGATGCGGTTATAGAACCAAATTTCTTTTACAGACATCTATATATTTAAAACTAGAGACAAAATGTCATGATGTTAATACACCTTAATATGTTTGTGCCGCCTTCGGATTGTATAACAGGCATGGTATTTTGAAATGTTTGTTTATTTCAACAGGAAACTAGCTACCAATATGACCCATTCAAATAATTGTTACTGGTAGTTTGCCAAGTTTCGGCACCCCTGCTCACTTTGTTGTGACAAAAGGAATTATTAATGTTACACGTTATCAATCTCATATACATACTGCAATTTTTTCGCAATTTTTGCAATGTGAGTCTATTCCCAATTTCAATCCATGCGCCCACTCCAATATAATGCAATCCACACCTAACAAGTTTTCTATTGAAATAAAAAAAACATTCCAAAATACCATGTATGTTGTTGAATGAGAAGCCAGTACAAAATATTGAATGTCTTGCCATGATGACCATTCGTATGCACTGTATCTGGTTTCAGATGTATAGATGTCTGTAAAAGAAACTTAGTTCTACGATCACATCCACCACTTGTATATCATTTATGAGTTATATGTCAAACTAAGCCCAAAGTTTTCTAATCAAACAAGTACTATTTCTTTCCACTTAAACCATGTTCAGAAGCTACTATAAACGATCTACTTGAAAGTTATTTTCATTAACACAGCCTAGAGGGTGTTTGGCGATAGCTTTTAATAGCAAAAGTAGTTTGTATGTTATTTTCGTAATTTTAGATGTTTGGCAACAACTTGACTTTATTAACTTAAAAGCAGTAAATAAGTTGATAAATCATTAGAAACAAATACTTTCTTGTGACTTATTTCATATTTCTATACCAAAATTTTATCATAATTCCAACTTATCCATCCAAAGACATCATGAGAGTGTTTTGCTTGAATAAGTATCACTCTTGTTATCAAAAAAACTTATCCATCAAAAGATTTTAACTGTTTACAAATCACTTAAAACTAATTAAAATTTACTGCAAACTTTATTTTATCTTTTAGAAGATTCAAAATAAGTTTTTGCCAAACAGACCCTTAGAGCTTTATAAGAGCCTTGGAGAGCTAACCAACTACATAAGTTGATTCTCCATCTTTAAAACAAAAATAACATACAAAAAAGTCTTTGAAGAAAGCTACTTGTCATTTTAACGCAAAACAAAGTAGGGTTTGAAGCACTATTAAGCAGAATAGGCTTGTAAGTAGCTGCATATGCGAATATACTCGTATTAAAAACCTAACGAATAAGACATCAACATGTTTTGAGAAATCAATGCCTAATCAAATATAAATAACCAACCAAAACTACATGCATACAGAAAAACATAATGTACATACCTGATCCAATAGAATAAGACGGTAATCTTCAGAAGCCTTTTTAATCCATCCACTGGCTTCCACCGGGCGTGGACTCTCAAACCCAGGCCCGCCTTGAAGGAACAGCAAATAAGGCAACGTATGCTCTTCCTTTCCAACTGTTTTCAACACTCATACTTAACAATCAAGGATTTCCAACATTCATGCTTAATATAAAAGAATACCTTGAACGACTTCGCGGGCAAATACCGTGATAGTGGCCGAGGAATCTTCATCGGAGTAATCGAGTGGGACGGTGAACCGGAGGTCGCGAAGGCTGAGATCCGGAACTGAAAACCAATCTCCGATGCTGTAATTGTTTTTGTTGTTGTTTTTCTTTGCTTTTTGATTTTGTGACGGCGCCATTGTTATTGATGAAAAGCTGTGCTTCCGAGGGGTGTCACACACCAATATTTTGCGTGTCCTCGAATAGCTTGGGGAAAAGGGACGAACGAAAGGCAGCATTTGGAAAGGGCTTTGGGGGCGGTCGAGTTGGCACTTTTGAGTATTTTTTAAAAGTGAAAATCTAAGAAACGTATATGTTTTCAATACTTGTTATTTTACCTCCTTCCCTTTCAAAAACTATTTTTGACATCTTTTTTTATTGAATTTCTTTTTTTTTTACTTTTTACCTTTCCAAACTTAAAACCGGCCACTCCAACGTGTATTACAGCGATAATGAGTTATGGACGTATATCCTAAAACGCATGTTTAGATTAGTAAAATTACCCAAATACATCCGTGAATTTCATATTTTTTATAAAAAAAATAGAGATGTAACTTATAAAAAAAATTTATAAGGACTTAATACTAATTTTTTATAATTATAAGAAAGTATGCCAAAATTTTCTTTTTTTAAAAAATACGTAGAAAAAAATAAGGCTGCTCGCTCTTTCCTCCTTTTACCCTGTTTTTCTTTATTTTTTTTCACTCCCAAAATTGCTCAGATCAAAAAACCCTAAGCAGCAAAAATTGTTTGTTAGTCACGCTCAATGCATATGGAGCGTGGTTTAGCAAAGAACCACGCTTGGGCCGAATGTGGTTGTTTACTATGCGTTCGCACTGAAGAACCGTGCTCGATGCAAGTGTGGTTAAGTGAAGGACCATGTTCGCCTCAAGTGAAGGACCATGTTCGCCTCAAGCGTGGTTCGACGACGAACCACGCTTCCATTCAATTATGGTTCATTGTGATCAAAGCCTGATTCACTATAGAAATGATATTTTTGGTATGGAATGGGGGATGAAAGAAGAAAAATGGGGGTTTTCTTCTTATTGGCGGGGGTTGAAAGGATAAAGTGGAGGGAGAATATAATCTACCAAAAAACAATCCATACTCGGTACCCAACAATTTATCCAAGTTTTTGAAATTTGGTTAAATCTAATGAAGATTTATCCGAATTTCTGAAGCATGGTTAATTTACTTTAAAAAAATTCAAGTTGATCTTATCTTTTCCTTATAACCTATGAGTTAAATCTTTTAAATTTTTATGCGAATCATATATGGTTTATAATTTAAATTTCCTATTATTTCACACAGATCTATACTGCGTGTGTAGTTTCAAGGACATATTTTAAAGGAAATTAGATTTAAGGACAACGATCTTTGATAATTAGATTAAGGACAATGACCAATTAGATTATGTAAACCTCAAGTTTATTTTAATTACTTATCTTCACAAAATTAATAAAAATAAAGAATGACTTTTGAAATTGCAAGGAAAATAGTGATTTTGAATTAGTTTTAATCGATTAATGTTAGCATAAAATGTAAAAGTTAACAGCTCAGAAAGCTAAATGAATCACTTAATAACTTAAAAACAACATTATATTATATCACTTAACACAAAGAACTAAACAATTTTTGAAAGTTATTCCCATTTAACATTTGAAAAATAATGTTAGTTGTAAATAATAAAGCTATGTACTTTTAGCTTTTGGTGTTGTTTTTTCCTACGTTGTTTTTTCTCGCATTTAAAAAAACAAAAAAAATTGTTTATATAGTTAATTTTTATTATTTCACGGAAGATAATGTTCGTGAAATTAACTTTTAATATTTATGAAATGTCGATCCATGTCCTTGATTTGAAATATATCCAATTAAAACTTGAAAGTTGTACATGATATGTGTTAACCCGCCTTTTGGCAAGACCGTAAACAGGTGGATTTAACTAAATCGGTTGCTCGGTTTTCGAGACTGGAATACGATGGGTTTTAGTCAATTGGATGGATAGACAATCAATCACGGATGGTAATCATGATTATGAAGCTGGGATTCGGCATATTCGATGGACAAAAGTCGTGGGATACTCGAAATATGAGTTTTGACAAAAGTTGAGTTGTCGCGGGTTGCTTGGAGTTTTGCTTCGAGTTGTATTTGGACTTGCTTCGGGTTTTCTTGATGGTTTCTCCGACTCATCCAGGGTAATGCTCTAGGTCGGTAGGAAGCTGAGTCGGTAGGAATCTGGGTTGGTAGGAAGCTGGGTCGGCATGTTGGAGTCTCGAGTGGGTCAGCAAGTTGGAGTCTCGAGTGGGTCGGCATGTTGGAGTCTCGAGTGGGTCGGCATGTTGGAGTCTCGAGTGGGTCGGCATGTTGGAGTCTCGAGTGGGTCGGCAAGTTGGAGTCTTGAGTGGGTCGGCAAGTTGGAGTCTCGAGTGGGTCGGCATGTTGGAGTCTCGAGTCTCGAGTGGGTCGGCATGTTGGAGTCTCGAGTCTCGAGTGGGTCGGCATCTTGGAGTCTCGAGTGGGTCGGCAAGTTGGAGTCTCGAGTGGGTTGGCAAGTTGGAGTCTCGAGTGGGTTGGCATGTTGGAGTCTCGAGTGGGTCGGCAAGTTGGAGTCTCGAGTGGGTTGGCATGTTGGAGTCTCGAGTGGGTCGGCAAGTTGGAGTCTCGAGTGGGTCGGCAAGTTGGAGTCTCGAGTGGGTCGGCATGTTGGAGTCTCGAGTGGGTCGGCAAGTTGGAGTCTCGAGTGGGTCGGCATGTTGGAGTCTCGAGTGGGTCGGCATGTTGGAGTCTCGAGTGGGTCGGCATGTTGGAGTCTCGAGTGGGTCGGCATGTTGGAGTCTCGAGTGGGTTGGCATGTTGGAGTCTGGAGTGGATCGGCATTTTACATACTCCAGGAAAGCAGTGGTCGGCTATATGGGCTCGACTATGGTCCTAATGGGCCCGGATCACCCAGGAAGCCCAGTAACTCAGATTTTGCCTATAAATACAACAAGCGGGACTTTAGAAAAGGGATCTTCATTCTGTTTCCCTTCTTCTTCCTCATTAAGGCTACTCTGCCATAATTGTTTTGAAAACTCTGGATTGTAACTGTAATTGATTCTCATATCAATAAAAAGAAAAAATTTAGAGTGGACGTAGGCCAGAGTCAGCCGAACCACTATAAATCCACTGTTTTTTCTGCTTTCATTTTAATTTTTACCGCTCTTCATATTTATACTCTCTACACTCTATCTGTTATCTATGACTATTAGTTGGTGCTTTCATTTATGTTTGGGTGTTAGTGACCAATTTTGGCGCTAACATTTTGGTGCTTTCATTGAGAGAGCTAGCACTCAGGGATTCTAAAGCTTGGACTTTGGATTTAAAGGCTTAGAAACTCGAATTCTTGGGAAGCTATGGCAAAACAATCAACAAGGAGACAAAGAGCGGAAATAAGTCAGCATGACGGAAGTCAGGAGGCTTCCTCAAGAGCTAATCAAACCTCAGTTTTCATCACCAGAGATGAGATGGAAATGATGATGGATGATATGCAGAAAGGGATACTGAAAAGGCAGGAGGAAATGATACAGAACCTACTCCAACAGGTTGGACAAGTTGGAGTGCAAAACCAAAGGAATGGAGTAGCAGGTGATGCTGGAAATGAGGATCATGAAGCTAGAGCGACAGGAACGAAGGCAGCCCGGAATCAGGACCAAGGGCATGAAGCGACCGGAGTACGGGATAGAGTTGGACCATTGGGAACGACCCCTAAACTAGGGGGCATGCCCCCGAATCGTGTAGGCTCCATTCTAGTAAGGATAACAGGCAATGATGGGAAATTTGGCGTTAATAGGGAAGTGGATGCTCATCTAGAAAGGCAGGTTCCAGGATTCCCTCGTGGACTTGGGAGGCAGGTTGGAGACAACGGATAGAGGCCGTTACTTGATGACAATGACAGGTTAACAGACGTAATCAAACGGGCTATGAGGGGAGGATTGGTGAATAGAGATTTGGAGGACGTGAACAGAAGCCCCTTCACTCCTATGATTAGGCAGGCAAGGAATCCGCCGGATTTCAAACTACCATCGCTGGAAATGTATAATGGGAAAACAGATACCACGGTTCACCTAACAATGTATATAAGGCACATGGAAGTACCGGGGGCATTGGAGGAAGTCATGGCATGGTGCTTCCCTTTGTATTTGACGGTTATAGCGGCACTATGGTTTAGACAACTGGAAAGTGGCTCTATTGGCACATGGATAGAGCTGATTGATAGGTTTATGAGGCAATTTCGGGTCCACATCGTGAGACCTAGGAGTGTGATGACTTTGACATCAATGAAGCAATGGAAGGGAGAATCACTTAAGGATTTCTTAACCAAATTCAATGCGGCAGTGGCTTCGGTGGATCGACCTAATCCATTGACGGTTTTGATGGCGGCAGTCTCAGGGATTGCGGATAATTCGGATTTTAAGATATTGTTGGAGCGGGATCCACCAATGGATCTCGGGGAATTTTACCATGAAGCGGAAAGGTTTCTAAGACAGGAAGATGTGAAGGCTGAAAGAGAAGGAACAGAGGTAGAGGTTTATGCGGTAAAAGGTGGAGGTCCACCCAGGGAGGATTCAAACAAGGATGACAGAGGCAAAAGGAAAATGGATAGCGAAAACACATCGAAAAGGCAACGGAGGGAATCAAAATTCTCTTCTTATACGGATTTGAATGAGACTCTGGAAAGAATTTATTTAGATACTCGAGGATGCCTCTAGTATCGAAGGCCAGCAAAAAGGGAACCCTCCGAACACGAACGACCATCAGGAAAGCATTGCCTATTCCATGAGCTGGATGGGCATAACACAAATGACTGCAGGCATTTGAAGGATATCATTGAGGAACATATAAGGAGTGGTCATTTACAACAGTACATAAGGAATCGAACTGTGGTAGTGGAACAGGAGCAGCCACTGCCCACATCGGACGAAGCTGGCACTGGATCTAGGCATCGTCGCCTTATTATCAACTGAATGGATTTATGGGTTTGAATAAGTAGTAAACCCCAAAGTAAGGCGGCTAAGTCACTTACACATGAATGGGATCGAGGACGGTCTCTAGGAATGCTTTGAGATGATGATATACCGTGATGCTCGGGTTTATGAAACTTTGTTTTTTCTATTTTCTGTGAACTCTAGTTTCTTTCTTGGTACTACAGACATTTGATTTTCTTTATTATATGGACTTTTATTTTATCAATGGAACTCTGTGTTGATTGGATTTGGAATATTAATGTAATAAATAGTATAGGTCACACGGTTACGGTTACGGTCCCGATCGGAGAGACGGAGCAGAAATCGCATGTCACAAGTCCCTTCGCCGGAGAGTGATGGAATGGACTCTAGCGTGGAATGGACCGAAGAATATATAAGTTCTTGACCGGAAAGTCGAGGCCAGAGAATATAAAATTCCTCGAACGGAGAGTCGAGGCCGGAGAATATAAAGTCCTCGACCAGAGAGTCAAGGCCGGAGAATATAAAAGTCCTCGACCGGAGAGTCGAGGCCGAAGAATATAAAAGTCCTCGACCGGAGAGTCGAGGCCGGAGAATATAAAAGTCCTCGACCGGAGAG
Source organism: Allium fistulosum (assembly GCA_030737815.1). NCBI lineage: Eukaryota > Viridiplantae > Streptophyta > Magnoliopsida > Asparagales > Amaryllidaceae > Allium > Allium fistulosum. Next base: position 94,761,402 of record CM060906.1, on the reverse strand, counting down.
TCGAGGCCGGAGAATATAAAGTCCTCGACTGGGGATCAAGGCCGGAGAATATAAAGTCCTCGACTGGGGATCGAGGCTAGAGAAGGATACCCCACGGATTAAGTCCTTGACCGGAGAGTCGAGGCCGGAGTAGGATAAAATAACCCGGATTTGATTTACAGGACCCAGGGAGGTCCTAGATCTGGGTATGGACCTAGTGAGGTCCTGGATATGGATTATAGGACCCAACGAGGTCCCGACTTTGGATATGGACTCGATAATGTCCCGGATACGGATTATAGGACCCGACGAGGTCCTGGCTCTAGATATGGACCCGGCAAGGTCCCAGCTATGGATTATAGGACCCGGAGAGGTCCCGGGCTTGGATAAAATGATCCAGAGAGATTGTGAATTCGGTTAATGGATACAGAATGAATTAGGAATTGGATATTGACCCAGAATAGTCATACATTTTGTTAATGATGCGGAGAGAACACAAATTCGATTAGCGGATCTAAGGCTATTCAAAACACACCTTCCAAAGCAAGGCATGTTTTGGGGGGAAATGTTAACTCGACTTTTGGCAAGACCGTAGACAGGCGGATTTAACTAAATCGGTTGCTCGGTTGTCGAGACTGGAATACGATGGGTTTTAATCAATTAGATAGATAGACAATCAATCACGGATGGTAATCATGATTATGAAGCCGGGATTCAGCATATTCGATGGACAAAATTTGTGGGATACTCAAAATATGAGTTTTGACAAAAGTTGAGTTGTCGCGGGTTGCTTGGAGTTTTGCTTCGAGTTGTATTTGGACTTGCTTTAGGTTTTCTTAATGGTTTCTCCGAGTCATCCAGGGTAATGCTCTGGGTCGGTAGGAAGCTGGGTCGGTAGGAAGCTGGGTCGGCATGTTGGAGTCTCGAGTGGGTCGGCAAGTTGGAGTCTCGAGTGGGTCGGCATGTTGGAGTCTCGAGTGGGTCGGCATGTTGGAGTCTCGAGTGGGTCGGCATGTTGGAGTCTCGAGTGGGTCGGCAAGTTGGAGTCTCGAGTGGGTCGGCAAGTTGGAGTCTCGAGTGGGTCGGCATGTTGGAGTCTCGAGTTGGTCGGAATGTTGGAGTCTCGAGTGGGTCGGAAATTTGGAGTCTCGAGTGGGTCGACAAGTTGGAGTCTCGAGTGGGTCGTCATTTTGGAGTCTCGAGTGGGTCGGCAAGTTGGAGTCTCGAGTGGGTCGGCATGTTGGAGTCTCGAGTGGGTCGGCATGTTGGAGTCTCGAGTGGGTCGGCATGTTGGATTCTCGAGTGGGTCGGCATGTTGGAGTCTCGAGTGGGTCGGCATGTTGGAGTCTCGAGTGGGTCGGCATGTTGGAGTCTCGAGTGGGTTGTCATGTTGGAGTCTGGAGTGGATCGGCATTTTACATACTCCAGGAAAGCAGTGGTCGGCTATATGGACTCGACTATGGTCCTAATGGGCCCGAATCACTCAGGAAGCCCAGTAACTCGAATTTTGCCTATAAATACAACAAGCGGGGCTTCAGAAAAAGGATCTTCATTCTGTTTCCCTTGTTCTTCCTCATTAAGGCTACTCTTCCATAATTGGTTTGAAAACTCCAGATTGTAACTGTAATTGATTCTCATATTAATAAAAAGGAAAATTTTGGAGTGGACGTAGGCCAGAGTCAGCCGAACCACTATAAATCCACTGTTTTTTCTGCTTTCTTTTTAATTTTTACTGCTCTTCATATTTATACTCTCTACGTACACTCTATCTGTTATCTATGACTGTTAGTTGGTGCTTTCATTTACGTTTGGGTGTTAGTGACCAATTTTGGCGCTAACAATATGTACAATGGAAGTTGGTTGTCCTTTGAAATAAAAAAGAAATCAAATTTTCCTTAAAATAATATGTGTGTGTGTTGACAAGCACCATTATCCCAGTGGTTAAGTGATTTGGCTTTGGTGCAAGAGATCACAAGTTCTAAACTTGCGTAGCGTGATTCGAACGTTTATTGACATATGATATGTTGTCACGGTGATTTGTTGTATATAAAGTACTGTTTCAAAAAAAATGTGTGTGTTATGGGCATATGCGCCCACGAGGTTTAAATAAGGAGATGGATCCAAGGTAAAGGCAAGGGAAGACGTCAGAAGATTGATGGAATGGATGGGAAGAATAAGGCATGCATGTTATACCTATAGTCGGTCCGGTGGCTAAACAGTGTGTTCTGGTCAAGGTAAGCACAAACATGCATTATGTTCGGTGGTTCAGTATCTCGTTGTTTGGTAATGGAAGTATATCAGATAAGAATTCTTGTCCAGTAGTCATACCATCAAACATGAATTGGTAGGCAATGCATTGGACAAGAATTCTTGTTCAGTGCAATGCACCGAACAGGGATTCTTGTCTGGTATGTAAGTACCAGACAATATATCTTGTCCGGTATGAGTCTAAAGCCGAATAAAGGGGAACAAAATATGTCGAATAAGGCGATACATTATGGGACCCGGTGGTGAAGGTGACCACGTCCATCCACCGGACTAACACCTACCAAATAGACTCGTTTTAGCCAAACCAATCGGGGTATTGATGGGATGAAATTTGGGTATATAAGGAAATTCCTAATCGTATTTTCTATATATGGAGATAATCAAACTGAGCAGGTTATATATGAAAACTACCTGATGTATCAGAATGACCTCCCTACCTCTATACTCCTATAAATATCCAACCTATTAGCGGCCATAGGGAGAACTATTTGGTAGCCGTCGAACTCTGTCGAACAGGAATAGCCGAACAGAGCTTCAAGATCCTAATATTTAATAGTAAATCATTGTATTTCACATCCAAATACTTGTAAAAGGTAAAATATAAGAAAGGGAATAAAAATGAACAATGGACGTAGGTCTGTTATAGCTGACCACTATAAATTTGTGTGTACTTTTCTTTTCTTACATTCTATTTCTATTGAATTCACCATTATAAATTCGATTGGAGGTGTTTTCCACTTTTCGTGCAAACCTTTTTAAGTGCTTGTATTGAGAACTTTCTCAACGTGCCTCCTAAATAAAAAACAAGGCTGGTGGTACCAGCGGGAATGCTAATCAAGCTGCTACCAATCAAGACAACTATTCATCCAGTACTACGGGACCAGACACTGTCACCAGGGGTGACTTAGATAGAGTTGTGGTGTAACTTGATACTCGTTTTACTGCCCAATAGTAGGCTATTGTGGACCAAATCATGACACGCTTGGGGCAGATGTAACCGACCGTGCATAACACCGAAATAAAAGGGAAAGCCCAGTTCTGGGGATCCAAGAGACGAAGTAGGTTATACTCTGGCAGCGGATCTGATCAAGAAAGCCGAGGAGCATGATGAGTGAACACCGAGGAAACAAATCAAGCAAAGGACTCAGCCTGACACCGTGCTCGAGGACCGGTTCGGCACTAAACCAATCAGGAGATGTGGTGGACCAAGGCTGGTCATGGCTGATCCTTCCCAATCTAGGTAATGCTCTCCTATCTTAGCAGAAGTGGCAATTGACGAAAACTGAACTTATCATCGCAAACGATCCCGAAGTTGAGAACATAGTTGAGATCGCAGAAAAAGTCATCATAGAAGAGGCGAAAGAAGTCTTTCACCTGAGCAGGAGAGGTCGACCCAACTCCGCTCATCTTCTGAGCCGGAAGACCAAATGACATGAATTATAAGCGAGTGTGTGCATCGCGATCAAATAGAGCGTGGAACCGGAGCAAGAGTTGGCAGCCCATTTTCTGTAGAGGTAGAGACTGCTCGAAACCTTAGGTGTTTCCAAATGCCCACCATGGACACTTACCAATGTTTGATTGATCCAATAGTGCATCTGCAATGATATACACAAAATATGTTGATGAGTGAAGCGACGAAGGATGTTTTATGCAAGTGCTTCCCTTTTTTCTATCAGACGTAGCGACTATGTGGTTTTGTCGCATTCTCCCTAGCCCAATCCATTTGTGAGAAATGTTAAAGGAAAATTTTATCAGCCAATTACGAGTTTATGTGGAGCAGCCAAGGACCCGTACTCACTGTCGGATGTGAAACAACAAGAGGATAAAAACTGCAGCTATACCTGACTTGCTTTAATGCCGCAGCCACCAACGTCTAGAATGTCGATGAACGATTAACTCTTATTACATTATGCAGAGGCATTCATCCTGACACAAAGTTTTCCCGGATGTTAACTAAAGAGAAACCGGCTATCTTGCAGGACTTCTTCTATGAAGCAGGAAAATATGTGCAGTTGGAAGAAGCTGCAGTTGGACGACAAGCTGGAACGATTGTCAAAACGTTAGAAGCATCTAATAGTGTGAACGCTATGGTTAAAGATGAAAGAACCATATCTATGGTGTTTTGATGATAACAACCAAATAACAATGCTACTAATGATTTCATCAAGTATATTATAGATTTAGTAAGCAATCAATGAAAAGACGAGAATATAAGCATGTATCAGAGAATACTTTGCTTCAGAAGAGTACATGAGCTTTAGAAGACTTACAATGTGTTAACAATGCCATTGGAATGCCTCAAGATAAGATCGAAGAGCTGAATGAAGGAGAAAAAGTATATAAGAAAATCCTGTCATATTCAGTCAACTAAAATAGAATTTAATCGACTGAGGAAGTCGATTGAATTGAATTTCAGTCGATTGAATATGTTGACTATTCTTTTATTCAGTCTTCTAATTTTTATTGTCGTCCCGAGCTTGATTTTTACACTAGCTCAATCGACAGAATTTATCTCCCAGTCGACTGAATTACACACTAATATCTATAAACCTGAAGTGGTGTCTTCGCATCTATTATAGCTTCTCTTCATTAATAATGGGTCTAAAAGGTTGCACCCATACTTTAGCATCCCAACAATACATGTATAATCTCTTAACCATCCTTGAATCACTACGACAACACTACACAACAATATACTACTCCATGCTTTGATTTACTCTCAATCCCAAAAGTAAGAGTCCAAACTTCAAGTTACATATGCTGTGTAGCTAATTTCATATCAAAATCAGTATTCTTAGATTCTTTATATAATGATCTTTTACAAATGCATGGAACTTATTAAAAGATTTTAAAATGTCACAAAAGGTCAATTCTATCGCTTTTGTTAAACTAGATGTTTATGAGCGTAAAATTAGTATTTAAAGGAATAAAATAATTTATTAGTAAAACAAACTGAAGTTTTTGAAAATACAATGGAAGAACTTGTTTTGCAAAAATAATTTCTATTAAAAGAGAATGAGAATTTAAATGATAAAAATATTGATCCTTTAAAGAAAATCGAAGTTTTGCAAAATAAAAATATATATCTGGAAAAATCTTTAAATGATTGTAATTCTAAACTTCTGTCTCCTGAAAAAGAGAATAGTACTTTAAATGACATAAATCTAGAGTTAATTAAAGAATGTGAACTTTTAAAAGATCATAATATTATTTTGCAAAAAAAATTTGTGATTCTAAAGCTGTTTTTGATATATTAAATTAGAAGTTCATAAATTTTAATAGAGGAAAAGATGATTTATCTTCCTTAATTACGAATACCAAAGCTCATAATAATAGAACTGGTTTAGGCTATAAACAAGATAATTGTAGAAACAGTAATAGATATGCATTAATGTATTCACATTTTAATGCTAGTACTAAAAGTAGAGATAGTTATAAAACCACTTCATGTCATGATAGTTTTATACTTAGAAATTGAAAACATCTTTTGAATACTAAATCAATGACAACTAATGTTGATATATGAGTTCTACTAATCTAACCAATCATGATAGACAATTATACATTAGTAATTATTACTACATTGATTAATAATGAGAACTATATTTTTAGGGGATCAACCACATCCAACTGGATATGGTTTTCTAAGTCGTGAACCCTATATTTTTAGAGAAATGAGTATCATTTTTACTTACACTTGACACATATATTAGATACTCATCACTTTGCAATAATGTTAATATTATTTTTTATTAACTTATCTATGATATTTTCTATCTTTTTAAGGGGGGAGAAAAATTGTACACATATGCAGGAAAAGTATGTAATTCATATTTAAGAAAAATATTATATTTATATGGTGTCTCTAACATATAATATGCCTTTGCTCTTATCTATTTTTGTTGATGACAAATGGGGAGAAGAACGTGTGCTTTACATATTTTATATTGGCATTATATAAAGTTGAGGGAAATAAACCTATTATGTATATAGCATATATTTAGGGGGAGCTACTATTTTATATTATAAAGTTGTGTGGTTGCCAACACTATAAGGGGAGAATGAAAGAACCATATCTATGGTGTTTTGATGATAACAACCAAATGACAATGCTACTAACGATTTCATCAAGTATATTATAGATTTAGCAAGCAATCAATGAAGAGACGAGAATATAAGCACGTATTAGATAATACTTTGCTTTGGAAGAGTACATGAGCTTTAAGAGATTTACAATGTGTTAACAGTGCCACTGGAATGCCTCAAGATAAGACTGAAGAGCTGAATGAAGGAGCAAAAGTATATATGAAAATTCAGTCGTATTCAATCGACTAAAATAGAATTCAGTCGACTAAATTCTATTTCGGTCGACTGAATCTATTGATTGTTCTTTTATTCAGTCTTCTGATTTTTATAATCATCTCGGGCTTGATTTTTATACTAGCTCAGTCGACTGAACCTATCTCCTAATCGACTGAATTACATAGAAATGACTATATTCCTGAAGTGGTGTCTTCGCATCTCTTCACGTCTACGGTAGCTTCTCTTCATCAATAGCGAATCTGAAAGGTTGCACCCCTACTTTAGCATCCCTATAACACCTATATCATCCCCTAACCATCTTAGAATCAATAAAACAACACTACACAACAATGTACAATAGTATACTATACCATGCCCATGCTTTGATTTACTCTCAATCCCAAAAGCAAGAGTCCGAACTCCAAGAGATTTATGTGATTTAGAGATTATCGACTAGTATGCTTCATCTCCACATCCCATATTCTAGTCAAATAAACTCTTAGCCTCTAGACCTCCACTCAATATTGTTTGATTTGGTTGAGTCATTGTACATCAAAGAGACAATCTATATATCAAGATACACTGTGTCAGAGAGTAACATTTGTTACACTATTTGTAATAGTTATTGAAGTCCTGCTCGGTTGTTCAGCCGGAGTCTGTAAAACTATTCCTCAGAGTGAGGTGAGGGTGTTTTGGTTAGTGAAATACCAAAAGGAAGCTTCGAGACTGGATGTAGTACGGGAGGTCCAAACCAGTATAAAATTGACTATGTGATCTACTATACTATTTCGCTGCATTTACATTGTTTACTACTATTGGCCATCTTCGATCTAGGGCATATCGACTAACAAGAGATAATGAAGGTAGTTATGCTGAGAAGATGAAAAATAATAGCCATAGTAATTCTAGCGGAAAGAAGACGGAATGGAAAAGGTTCAAGCCTGGGATGAGGTTTAATACCCATATGGATTTGAATTATGCTATAGAAAATATCTACCTTGCTATGTAGGTGGAACTCAAATACAATAGGCCTCCACCGAAGAAAGAAACTAAAGCTAAGATGAATATATGTAAGTATGGTAGATTTCACGAATCCCATGGGCATAACACCAATGAATGTCGCCATTTGCGGGATATTATAGAAGAACACATTAGGAAGAGGAAGTTGGAGCGATATATCAGGAATCCAAACGCTCCCTCTGCTCTTGTACATCAGGCCCTAAAGTAAATCCCACCTAGAAATGAAGGTGAAGGATTCGATGCTAATCGCAAGAAGGAATAGAGGTTGGTATTTAATACCATATCTGGAGGACCTCATATAGCTGACAAAAGTTGGGCTGAGATGGAGAGATATGCAAAGTCTTTAAAGAACGGAGAAGCTTTAATGTACACTATAGGCGAGGAGTAAAAAACTAAGGCCAATGTTGGGAACAAGATGAGATGATCTTTAACAGTAATGATTTACGGAGCAAGCAATATCCGCATATAGATCCTCCGATGATTTCGGAAATGTTTGGCCCAGCATAAGTACATCAGATCCTAGTAGATAACGGGAGTTCGGTAAACATTCCGTTCAAAGATGCATTTGATAAGATAGGATTGTCCACAGAGGATGTTACACCATGCAACTAACATGTGCATGGCTTCACAGGAGAAGGTAGAATGCCCTTGGGAAGGCTGGATCTATTTAGGATGATAGGAACCCATCCCCAATCAGCCATACGAAAACAAACTTTCGTCTTGGTGGATGGATTCTTGGCATACAATGCCTTCTTGGGGCGACCAACTTTTATCAAATTTCCACGTAGTGGTGGCCTAGTGGTGGTCGACTATGGAATTCCCTATGACCAACGGAGTAAAGGCATTGGAACGAAACCAGGATGCCAGTAGGGAGTGCTATGTGGCGGAGCTTCGAGAAAACAAATGGCGGGAGAAAGGGAAGGGTATAGAGGTTGCACTATGTGCCAAAAATGCCATTGCATAGCAATTAAAGGAGCCCCCACCCCCCTAAACCCCGCTCGGGTTCACAAGTGATCCTTACAATGAACTTGACCCAAGAGATGGAGGAGAGAGGGCCACAGTGGAGCCTGGAAAGGTGATAGAGTTCATGGAGGTAAATATCAATGACCCAACAAGACTTATGAAGATAGGATCTAGGCCAGAGTGGGATCTTAAGACATAGTTAATAGGATTCTTGTGAGACAACCAAGATGTGTTTTCCTAGTCCCATGTAGATATATGTGGTATCTCCCTCTTAATTGTGTGTCATGCCTAGAATATTAACCCAAGGAAACCCCCATTGAAACAAGATAAAAGAAGTATGGGTATAGAGAGGTCAGCGACTCTTGATGAAGGAGTAGAAACCTTGTTGGTAAACAAGTTCATCAAAGAGTCTTGGTACTCGGAATGGATAGCAAACCCGGTTTTAGTTAGAAAACCAAGTAGAAAATGGCAAATGTTTATTGACTTTTCTAGTCTAAATGACGCATGTCTTAAGGATTGTTTCCCACTCCCAAGAATTGATTAGCTAGTAAATGGAACAACGGGACATAAGCTTTTATCTTTTATAGATGCATACATTGGGTATAATCAGAATGGTATGTACATTTCGGATCAAGAGCACACTAGTTTCATTACAGACTTGGGGTTCTACTATTATAAAGTTATGCTATTTGGACTGAACGGAGAGGCAACAAATCAACGCTTGGTTAACAAAATGTTTGCTTGTCAAATTGGATGAACTATGGAGGTGTATGTTGATGATATGTTAGTAAAATAAAGGAAAGACAAAGATCACATTTCCCATCTGGATGAGATGTTTCAATTTTTTTGAGAGTTTGGAATGAAGTTGAATCCACTAAAATGTTCTTTCGGGGTTCGTTTGGAAAGTTTTTGGGAAATATTGTACATGCAAGAAGGATTGAAGCTAACCCCGAACAGGTCCAAGCTTTAAAGGACATCAAGATCCCCAAGACATGAAGGTAAATGCAGAGTCTAAATGGAAAGGTGGTGACATCGAGCAGATTCATATCAAAGGCCACTAATAAGTGTGCCCATTCTTTGAGGCCCTTAAAAAGGGGAAAGGAATTTTGTTTGGACGGATGAATGCTTGGCTGCATTCCTTAATTTACTGGAGCATTTACAAAACCTTTAGTTTTTTCTACGTTGGTGGAAGGAGAAGACCTATATTTGTACTTTGCAGTATTGGCTCACGCCTTGAGTGCGATGTTGGTAAGGGAAGGAGATCGGATGCAACGACCGGTATACTATGTAAGTAAGTGTTTCAATGGACCAGAGTCTATATATCTTAAGTTGGAAATTTTGACATATTGCTTAATAATAGCATCTGGGAAGTTGAGACACTATTTACAACCCATCCCATCGTGGTACCGACAGACCAACCTTTGAGGCAAATCCTACATCGACCTGATACCTCGGGAAGGCTGACAGGATGGAGTATCGAACTAAGCCAATATGAGAGTACCTATCACCCTCGAACATCGAATAAAAAACATGCTCTAGCATACTTTATTGTTGGATTTACCGTTAGGGACGATGAAGCGGAATCTAGGGAGGAAGAAGCTCTTAAATGGTGGATGTATTTGGATGGAGCTTCGAATGAGCATGACTTTGGTGCAAGAGTAGTACTGCTGAAACCTAGAGGAAGGAAGTTGAGTTGTGCGGTATGGCTAAGGTTCAAGGCGACAAACAATGAGGCTGAATATGAGGCTCTAATAGTAGGACTGGAGATAGCTAAAGAACTAGGAATAAGGTGTTGTATGCGCATAATAACTCGAATTGGTCGTAAACCATGTACTTAGTTAATTCCAGGCTAAGGGAGAACGCTTGGTATCTTATCCGAGGAAGGCAAAGGCTTTCCTTAATGAGATGGAACATTATGTGATCAATCATATACCATGAGATAAAAACCAAGATGTAGCTGATTCGGAAATGTTGGCAAGTTCAAGAGACGGACCTTGGCTAGGTTTAGTTTCGATTGTGACCCTACTCAACCCTAGCTTTGAGGAAGTGAACATGGTTGCAACCACTGGTGATGCAAAGACCTGGATGACAATCATAAGATATTTGAGTGAGGGGGTATTACCGGGCAATGGGAACGAAGCAAGAAGGTATGGCGAAAGGTACCTCTCTTTATCATTTAGGATGGTATGTTATATAGAAGGTGATTTTCTAACCCGGTCCTAAGATGCATAGCAGGGAGAGAAGCTGAGGAGGTGCTGGAAAAAATACATCAAGGAAATTTTGAAGATTGGACTGGGGGTAAAACCCTAGAAAAAATGATGTTGCGGTATGGATACTTCTGGTCGACGTTAAATCATGATGCGAAGGAATACGTGAGAAGGTGTGACAAATTCCAACAATTGGCAAAGATCCCAAGATTTCCCCCGATTGAGCTAACTCACATGGTTAGTTCCTAGCTCTTTGCAGTTTGGGGAATAGACCTGACTCGTGAGATTCCCATAGCTAGGGGTGGAGCAAAGTATGCTATAGTGGTAGCTGATTACTTTACTAAGTGGGTTGAAACCAAACAACTTACTAAGGTGTCATCAGCCAAGGTTTTAGTCAGGAATGTAATATGTAGGTATAGAGCCCCCCTTGAAATCATCTCGGACAATGGATTGCAGTTTAATAGTGAGGAATTTGTCAATTTCTACTAGCAGCATGGAATATAGAAGAGTTTTTCCATAGTGGCATACCCACATGTTAACAGATAGGTGGAAGCGGTTAACATGGTTCTAAAGAAACTCATAAATAAGCGACTAGAAAAGGCGAAAGAAGCATGGGTGGGTGAGCTTCCCATGGCACTATGGCCCTATCACACTTCCATCAAAACGATGACGGGACATACTCCCTTCTCTTTGGCTTATGGATCTGAGGCAATGTTAGTAGTGGAAATAGTAGTACCATCACACCGGAGGATTCATTATGACCCAAATGAAAATGAAGAGTTGCAGAATATGTCGTTGGATCTAATTGATGAAAGGTGTGAAGAAGCTGCTTTAAAGGCTTAGGCGCATAAATGAAGGATGGTCAATCAAGACAATTCTAAGGTCAAACACCGCCCACTCAAGGAAGGGTACCTAGTGCTAAAGTGAATATTTCATAGACCAGAGGCACTTGACCCAATCTGGGAAGGACCATATATTTCCATAAGAACTTGGGTAATGGAGCTTTCATCCTTAGCATGGTGGAAGGAGCTAGATTTAGAAAAGCTTGGAATGCATAGAATCTTCGTCGCTATTTTACATAGCTTCTACCATTTTACTAATTATATTGCAACAATGTAATTGAAATGGTTAAGAAATGAATTTTAATAAGACGTGCTTTCCTTAAAATTTTGTTATGATAGGTAATGAGTATGAAATGTAACGTTGTACTACAAACTAAACACGTCAGATTAACATTGGCATTAAGAGAACGCCGCAAAAGCTCGATGAGCTGAACTCTCTGCTTAGGGGCAAACAACTTTTTTACGATAAAGAGCTTCTCCACTCAAACTTATTGCCGACAATGGCGGACCATAGTGATCTTAAATAGGTGTCCACCATTGATTATCGACCCAAACTTGCCAGCAATAGCGGATCAGAGTGACCCTCACCGGGTGTCCACCATTAATGATCAGCTCAAACTTCTTGTTAGCAATAGCAGACCAGAATGACCCTAACCAGGTGTTCACCATTGACGATCAGCTTAAACTTCTTATCGGTAATGGCAGACCAAAGTGACCCTAACTAGGTGTCCATCATTGACGATCAGCTCAAACTTCTTACTGGCAATGGCGGACCAAAGTGATCCTAATCGGGTGTACACCATTAACAATCGACTCAAATTTCTTGACGATAATGGCAGACCAAAGTGACCCTAACCGAGTGTTCACCATTGGAAATTAGCTACAAGGTTATGGTTGGTTATGGAGAACCCGACTTACTAGCGGTCAGGAAGCACCCCTAACGATTAGCTTTGGACTTCGGTCGACATCATATGGTTAAGCTCGTCGTAATAAAATGAAACTATCGTTGGGCAGTCTAGTGCAATCAGTCAATATTGAATTGTAGAGAAGGACTATCAACAGGTTGACACTAGATCAAACTTATTTAAAATATTCATGGAATATGAATGTAAATGAATGTAATAATAAACAAACTGGAATGATGAAAGTGTAGTAAGGAAAATATGGCACGCAAGAATAATAAACATCCAGATCATACTGTCAGACATTCGAACATTTACAATGCAAAGTCTATTAGTATTAGAAAGTAGTATGTACTCACCCTTACCAAAATATCAAAATTTGGTGAGCGTGGACATGGAGTATACTATTTTAAGCACAAAAAGAGTTACACAACTACTAACATCACTTAGATTTAGTTTTGGAGACGCGGCTCTTGCTATGAGTCTTGGACTTCTGTAACGACCCTAATTTTGATTAACATTAATTAGGACATTTAATTAGTTAAATTAAATGAAATAATGTAAATGGTCAAGGGAATTGAGATTTGAATAATATAAGGGTAGCCATGCCAAATTAAACAATGAACTAAAAGGAATTAAAATGAAATAGGAAAGGCCAATAGATAAGGGCAAAATAGGAATAAGTTATATTCTTATACCCTAAACCCTCACGCACTTTCATTTTACACGTTCATAAGCAAAACTAAATAAAAGAAGAGGTCGGCCACCATTAGAAGAAGTAAGAAGAAGAAAATCTAAAACCAAGAGAAAGAAAGCTTAATCAATCTAACTCAAGAAGCAAATCTCAAACTCCTTAATTACAAGCTAAAGGTGAATAATAAATTACATCTCATTTTTGATGATTTCGATTTCTGGATCACATCCGAATATTTTTGCAAAGTATATTGCCATGTTCTGAATGTTAAATAGATATATATGCTTGTTGATGGATTATGCTTATTCATATTGATTTTAAGACAAGTTTTGATTTGAAAAACCTATCATATGACATCCAAATGCCTTGCGATTTTGATATAAGGTTGGAAATGATATTATTGAGAAAGGTTTAAAGTTTCATAATTTTCTGAATTTTTGTGGATTAAGTATGAATTTTCTAGTGAAGAAAATAGTTAATTGGGTTTAAAAATTAATTACGGCCATTATATGTTAGCTTTGGGTCAAAAATTTAAATATGTTAGAAAACATATTAAAAGTGATTTATGGGAATTTTGTAGAATTTACCTAAGTGTTTTAATAAGTATATAAAATTATTTAAGGTATGAGACTTAAATGTTTTATATGTTTATAAGAGGAGAAGGGGCAATTTGAAATGTTTTAAAATGTTAATCTTTGAAATTCGGGAGTATTTTTAGAAAATATTCTGGAAAAGCATTGGCAACCAATCACATGTTGACAAACAAAGCAAGTTAGTTAGAAAGAAATTACTTTATAAAGTAAAAAATCAGTATTGCAAGGCTTTTGCTGTTTCGCCACTTTCGGCAACACCTTTCGACTTCATACTTCCGCCTCCAACTAGTTCGAAACCAATACATAGAGTATCAAAGACTTGGTATGTAGTGGATTGGAGATAGGCGAAAGGTATAGAATCGAAACAGGGCTTTCGAAGGGGTCGAGACCTCGTTTTGTTTTAAAAGTAAATGTCGTTTGCTTTGCTTTCGAAAAGAATGTTTTCGAATGAGATAACTTTCAACTTGGTCCATTGTTTTGAAGAAAGGTTCTGAAAGAGGTTGTTGCCTTTGTTTTAAATAGAAGCTTTTGAAGGGGTCGAAACCCCTGCTGTCGCATACAACCTTTCGAAGCAATGCCTTCGAAAAGGATCTTTCGCTTTAAACCCTGAGCCGCTTCTCCAATGCTTTCGAAAGGGATTGGTTTTGACACCATCCACTTCTTTTACTTAGGTAGTTGCTTTCGAAAGAGTTGCTTTCGACTTAGTTCTTTTAAGACCCTTTTGAGATTTTGAAAGTTACACCCAAAGGTTTCGAAAGGAATGGTTTTAAATGGTTTCGAAACTATGTTCCACGTATTTTTATTTGAACCCAATGCTTTCGAAAGGTTTGACTTATGTAAAGGACTTAATGCTTTCAAAAGGTATATAATAAAGGTTTCGAAGGGGTGGTTGGCCAATGTTTTCTAAAGGTTTACCTTAGTGTTTAAATGGAGGGTTTCCAATGTTTTCGAAAAGCAAGTTTAAAGTGTTTTGAAAAGAGGACGTTTAAGCTTTTTATAAAGCTTTCGAAAGGATACTTTCAATGTTTTCAAAAGATCTATTGTAATTTCGAAAGGTGTGTTTTGGCCTTTCTTCGTAAGGTTATAAAGCGAAGTAGTTTACTTGTATCGAAAGGGTTATTTTTAGTGGTTTCGAAAGGGGTACTTTCAAAGGTTACGAAAGTGATTGTATAAAGGTTTTAAATAGAGATTTCGAATGTTTTCATCAACAATGATCTGTGTAAAGTATATATAACACGACAAAGTGGTTTGTGTAAAGCATAGAGTATATTTTTCTTGTTTAAGTATGATTTATAAGGTTAAATCAATTCGAAAGAATTTTTCAAGGAAAATGTGATGGGGTAGTTGACCCTAAGTAAATGACTCAGATATTAGAATACCAGATGGGACTGGTATGTGGTTGTGCCCTATGCTTTAGCTAGTAGCCCTTTGCTAATATAAGTCCAAAATTTTAGTGTGTAGGGCTTTGTCACATGCAAGACTAAAATGATGTTACACATAGAAAGGAATATACAAAGAAAGATAGGTTATTGGTGAGCCCACAAAACCATTAGGATCAGTTGACCCTGGGAGAAGTAAGTTAGGGACCGACCATCCAGGAGTGAGTCTAACAGAAGTTAGATTATTTGTTTATTTTGTTTGGTAAGCCTGAGTCAGCCAAAGGTTAGTAGTTAGCCAAACAAAGCTATAGTGTTTGGACAGGTAGTCCATTGATTACCTGATTTGTATGCATACATGATATTGCTATTATTGCTTTAACCAGTTTGGTTGCAGGATTTTGATTTGCAAAAGATATGTTTAAAAATGGGATATCAGTGAGGGGAAACCCGTTCCGCTAAGCGGAGTGGTCTCACTTAATATCTGTAAACCAAGATGCATAGTATTATTCACACTAGGCTTTATATCCGACTCGAAGTTTATGTTTTCCCCTTAAACTCTCGGGTGCTCAAAATATGATTTGAGTTGGTTGAGAGTTGAGGATTTACAGGTTTTAGTAGGTAGACGAATAAAGCTTCTGAAGACGTGCATGATGCATGGATAACTATTTAGGAGTTGTTATTTTTATTTCTATTCCGCTGTGATGTATTAAGACAACTTTTGTCTATTTAGTACTTTGATCATCCAATGAGGCATCTTTATATGTCTCTCTTGGCGTATTTTGTAATAATTATATTTGATCAAAACCTGGGACACGTTTTAGGATTAAGTAATGGAATATGAAACATGTTTTGAAATGTAATCAGTAAAGTATGATGTTTTTGTAATCTGTGATTTTATTTCATATTCATGTGCTTTTGATATTATGGATACCATTAACATTACTGTATTTTGTCACCGAAAGTCAATACTATAGATGACTGCAGCATCTATAGGGCTTAGCTTTGAGCATCAAGATATGGGATGTTACAACTTGGTATCGGGGCATAGGTTTATGAAAAACTTTAAATTTAAAATGATTTTGAAAACATAATCCTAAGGAACTAGAGAAAATATAGTGGTATGGGATAATGCTATAGCAACGTACTTGTATTTGCTACATTTAAGTATACGCTTTACCTCTTTTCTCCAATCTCTCTTAGACTATTTTTTTTGTATCTTACGAAGACTCGAATGCAAATATGGATGCTAGAAGTTGAAGAGTTAACCTTGGTGGGAGAAGCACCACAACTAATGGAAATGCCAAACCAAATACCATGAGAAACCTAGGACAGGCACAAGCTGCAAATGTGGGTGCTGGAGTCTCGCAAGTCGACATGGAAGCAATGTATTAGTTCTTCATAAACATGATGCAAGCGGGTGTTGCTGCTAGATTATTTGGAGGAAATGCTAGAGGAGGAAATCAAGAAGCTACGGTGGTCAATAACTATGTTGTTTTGAGTAGAGATTATACTCGACTGGGAGGAAAGCCGTTTATTGGTACTGAAGATGCAATTGAATTAGAGAATTGGTTACTTCATTGAGAGAGGATTTTTGCTGATTTGGAGCTGAACGATGAGCAGAAAAGGAGACTCGCTTCTAGACAGCTATAAGGAGCAGCACTATATTGGTGGAACGGTGTTACTGTTGAAGCCAATGAGGAGACTATGACTTGGGCTGAGTTCAAAAGAAGGTTTGGGAGAGGTTTATGTCGGAGATTACTAAGTTTACTCTGCTCAGGAAGTTTGCTGAATTGGAGCAGGGAGATATGATAGTGCTTGAGTATGCGACAATGTTTGAGGAGCTAGCGAGATATGGCTACGCTACGTTTGCTACTTTTATTAAGAGGAATGAAAAGTTCATTCATGGGTTGAAGCCTGAGCTTGCTAAGGCCACATTACCACATATTAGGGATCCATGTGATGTTGTTGTTGAGATGGCCTTGAGGCATGAAGAGATGCTTGCTTTTCTTGAAAGAAATAAAGCAAAGGAAGCTCAAGGAGGGAAGAGTCAGAAAAGGAAGTTTTTCCATAAGAAAGGGGCTCAAAAGGGTGGAGCTGCTAAGAAAGGAAAGGCATAGGTTGTCTGCTATAAATGTGACAAGAAAGGGTATTTCGTAAATGAATGTCGCTCGGGAGATGGAAAGAAGGTGATCGGGAAGAAGAATATTAGATGCTTCAACTGCGATCAAATTGGACATTATAAGAACCAGTGCAAGCAGCCAGCAAAGGATGGAAAGGGCAAAGTGTTTGCATTGGAGTCAGCTACCTTGAGGCCAACAGTAGAGGAAAAGGGAAAGGCGGTGTTAGGTGGTACCCTTATGATTCATGGTATGTCAGTTAGCATTCTATTTGATACTGGTGCATCACATTCTTTTATATCTCATTGTTTGGTAGATAAGCTTAACCTAGAACCCTCATACCTAGTTACTTCCTTAAGGGTTGCAAATTCGATAGGAGGTTACGCGACTCTTGGGATGAGATGTAACTACTTAGAGTTTGAATTATTAGGTCATACCTATGCTTGCAGTTTGCATGTGTTTGATTTCGTAGGGTTCAAAATTATTTTGGGTATGGATTGGTTAAGTAAATACGATGCTAGGATATTCTGCCATGATAGGAAAATATCACTTAGACACCCTGATTGTAGTGATCAGATAGTATACTCCATAGAAAACCCTAGCTGTGAGGTTAACGCTTTGTTGGGTGTTTTGGAGGTAGAAGATGAGTTGAATCGAGTTCTCATTGTTAGTGAATTCGCAGATGTCTTTGAACCTGCAGTAAGATTGCCGCCGAATTGAGCTATTGAGTTTCAAATAGATTTAGTAACTGGAGCAGAACCAGTGAGTAGACCGCCAAGCAGAATGACACCTACTGAGATGAGGGGATCAAAGGTGCTGTTAGTGGATTTGGAAGGCAAGAGTTTTATCAGACAAAGCAGTTCGCCTTGGGGAGCAATCGCGGTGTTTGTGAAGAAACCAGATGGATCGTTAAGGTTATGTATCGATTATCGTAAGTTGAATGAGAAGGCGATAAAGAATCAATATCCGTTACATAGAATTGACGATTTGTTCATCCAGTTGAGTGGAGCCAAAGTATTTTCCCAGTTAGATTTGGCGACATGATTCCATCAGCTTAGAGTGGCTGAGGATACTATTCCTTTGACGGCGTTTAGGACAAGATATGGATCGTAAAAATGGTTAGTGACGTCGTTCGGACTGACTAATGCGCCAGCATTCTTTGTAGATTTGATGAACCGAGTTTTCCGAGAGAATTTGGATAGGTTCGTGTTGGTATTCATAGATGACATTTTGATGTACTCTAAGGATGAAAGGGAGCATGAAGTTCATCATAGAGTGGTGCTTAAGACAGTAAGGCAGCATCAACTGAAGGCGAAATTTAAGAAATGTCATTTCTGGAAGAAAGAAGTGAAGTTTCTTGGTCATGTAGTCTCAGAGAAAGGGTTGTCAGTAGATCCAGGAAATATCG
The DNA here is from genome assembly GCA_030737815.1 of Allium fistulosum. Taxonomy (NCBI): domain Eukaryota; kingdom Viridiplantae; phylum Streptophyta; class Magnoliopsida; order Asparagales; family Amaryllidaceae; genus Allium; species Allium fistulosum. Next base: position 94,742,728 of record CM060906.1, on the reverse strand, counting down.
AGGCAGTAAATAGTTGGAAGAGACCCGAGACAGTGACTGAGATCAGAAATTTTCTTGGATTAGCAGGTTACTATCGGAGATTCATTAAGGATTTTTCATGGATAGCGGCACCCATGACTAAGCTAACTCAGAAAGATGTAAAATTCGTTTGGATCGATAAGCTTGAGGATGCATTCTAGAAGCTGAAACACTTATTGACGAATGCACCTATGTTAGTTATTCTAGAGGGGAATCAGGACTTAGTGGTGTATACGGATGCACGTGGAGTGATGCGCATGTCAAAGTGCATATTCTTACTTTCATATTTAATCTACTTTTATTTAAATAAATGTCATGATTGGATATTTTTACATGTTTTTACCAAAATCCAAATATCATCAAATGATCTTTCATTCATCTTCATTAAGGGGGGAAATGGTAATTTTGTGCAGGTATTAATTTTGAGAATATTTATTTGCACATTTTAGTTTTTTTGTAGGAATTTGGATGGAAAATGGAAGAGGCTTCATATATGTATGCATGCACAAAGGATGGAAGACAAAAGAACGAAGAAATAAAAGAATTCATGTAATCATGGAGGACCGCACCTACCTACTAACCATAACCTACAATTAAGAGCTAATGCACATGTTAGTGGGGATTAAAAGCACATGCACCTTTAATGGAGGATTAATTTCATGCTAATGATAACTTGTAGGCCACACTTCCTATGGAGCATTTTGGGTAGTCCCCTAAAATATGGATTAGAGTTTTAGCCATGTATAAATAACTCTCTTATGTTCATGTAATGGAGTTTAGAATCTTATCATATTATGCAAGTTGTAGCCACAAAACAAATGAGAAATAAAATGGCTTTCTAAGCCTCTTCTTCTTCTTTATCTACTTGCTTTTATTTTAAGCTCATTTTTATTTACATGCTTTCTTTTCTTTTATATTAGTAGCTTAGATTTAATTTATGCAAGTAGTTTAGTTCTCCTTTTATTTTAGTTAGCTCTTACTTTGCTTGCTTTTCTACTTTTCTATGTTGAAATTTACATGTGTTGAAATGATAACACAAATAAGAAGCTAAACCCCTTCAATTTAGATGTAATGAAGCTCTCTTAAAATTATGTCAATTCAACATATTCTATAATTTATGATATCTTTTTATGCTTCATGAAAAGTTAGATGTTGATGTATGTTTATTAGTGAATTTGATAGCCTATGTTGTAATCACAAATGGGCTATTCTTACTCAAATATAAACACAATTTACATCATCATCTTACTAATTGATTTTGATAATGAAATTAAAGTAGAATCAAAATTTGATGATCTATGTTACTAAACAGAATAGTAAATAGATCATACTTAAAATAGCTTTTGCTTTAACTTCATGTTCATTTTCATAATAATTAATAAATGGTTTTAGTTATTGTATTAAAGTTTGATGGTTTAAGTTATGTTAATTAATAACATAAATAGACCATACTTATGATAAATACATCATTAATTCTACTTGGATTAAAATGAGAGATCATATATTGATTTTGTGTTGATTTATGTGAAAGTATGAGAGTGGATTTGCCTCTAAATTGTCATTTAATCTCATAGTTTATTTCACTTTTGCTCTAGTCTAACTTTTGCAAATTTTCTAATTCAAAACAAACTTCGAAGCTTGGGTTAATCTGATTGAGTAGAATTTAAATTAATTCAATTCCCTACGGATTGACCCGTACGCGCCACGTACTAAAATTGTACGCTGTGCGCTTGCGGTTATTTTTATTACAAATATTTTTCGGTGATTTTCTAACCAATAGAAAATTCATTGGCAAACAAGTTTTTGGTGCCGTTGCCAGGGAATTGACATTTGATTTTAATTCTAATCTTCAAATTATTTTTATTTGATTTTATTGTGTGTTAATTTTGTGTGTTTAGTTGCAATTAAAAAAAAATTGCTTCATGCGTTTATTGTGTGATTTTTGCTTTCATTTGATTTGTGTACTTCTTGTTTTTCAATTTGCATTTGCATATTAAAAAAATATACACAATTTCATTTTAAAAGAATTTTTTTTATTGTATTCCATTTCATTTTGCATTACATTTACAACTTTCTTTTACAAATTTCTTTTTTTTTACAAAATTGTTGCAGCCATCACTGCTGCCTTCCTCTACCCACCTGAAACCATTAATACCATCACCTCTATTATCATTCATCACCTAACTTTTGCCTTCTGCCCTCTGCACAAACCATCACTGCCTTCATTCATTTCATCCTCTCCCTGTTACAAACCTCTACACCAACATTCCTACAAATTTCTACAACAAACATCATACTTATTCATACTTCGCACAGTCAACTGCTACTACCACTTCCAAACTATTGCTCATCTCCACATCCAACTCAACCACACATCCAACTCAACCCTTCTACCAATCGTTTAACTCGAACAAACGATACTTCAACAATGTCAAACAAAAATGCCCCACGAACTCTCATGGACAGAATCTTTCCCGATAGAGTTTCTTTTCCTTCTTGTATCACGTTACCCGCCCCTACGGGGAATCACTTTGAAATTCATTCAAACCATATTGCCACTCTTCCGAAATTTGGCAACTTCGAACACGATGACGCACACATTTTCTTAATGAAATTCGAAAAAGTTTGTGCAACCATTAAACTCCAACAACTTTGTGATGATGGAATCAAACTTCGATTAATTTCATTTGCTCTTACCAATTACGCTGAAAAATGGTTGTACAGCTTACCATCGAATTCAATCAAAACTTAGGAAGAATTTGTTGAAGCTTTCTTAAAAAAGTTCTACCCCTTGGAAAAAACAACTAAAATCCGAAATGAAATTGTCAATTTTCATCAATTCATGGAAGAACCATTCGAAAAATATTTTGAAAGATTTAAAGAGCTTTTGATAAAATGTCCACACCACAATTTCGAAAAATGGACCCTTTGCCAAACCTTATATGATGGACTTGAAACTAACTCACGAACCATGCTTGAATCGATGTGCCAAGTCAATTTTCTCACTCAACATCACGACAATGCTTGGCAATTTCTTGAAAACCTAGCCGAAAAATCGTCCCAATAGGAATGTCCCAACGAAAAGTCCATTTTTTCACGATCGAGCTCACACTCGATAGGATCATCTTTGGCTTTGAAAGCTAAAATCGATGCAATGATTAATAAATTCGACAACGTTTTCTCGTCCAACCAAATGAACCAAGCTTCCCAACTAATGTGTTATAAATGCAACGATCTGAGTCACATTGCCGATCAGTGCTCTAACTCGATAGAACAACTCAACGCTTTCAATAAGGTTAAGAATGACCCGTTTTCTCCAACGTGCAATCCTGGTTGAAGAAATCACCCGAACTTTGCTAGGAACCAAAATAATCCAAACACGAATTTGGTTCGTCCCAATTTTCAAGCATTTTCGAACAATGCTTCGAATCCTCCTTTTCAACCCAATCAGTTTTAACAAAATATTGTGGGTCCGTCTCAAAATCAACCGCAACAGTCTTTTGCTCCCTAAGAGGATAAACGATTGTCTTCACTTGAAAAAAGCCTCGAAACTTTGGCGAAGGCAACCACTCAAAATCTCCAATCTAATAGCAATTTGCAAAATTTGTTAACCTTGTACATGCAGAATACAAGTCAATCGATTGCTAAACTTGAGATGCAAATGAGTCAATTAGCAACGTCAGTGAGTGAACGTGAACGAGGCACATTCCCGAGTCAGCCAGTTCCGAATCCCAGAAATCAAAACACGAATTCGAATCAGGCCCATATCGTTTAAGATAGCAATGTGAACCAAATAAATGCTATCCCGACTTTGCATTCCTGTAAACAAATCAATAACCAAGTTGATAATCCAAACGATTTACCGGAAACCCCTCTCGACACTTCTAAAACAATAAACGATTCTGAACAAAACGTTGAGCCAAACATTGAATCAAACTCCAATCCAAATTCTTCTTCTACTCAAGTAGACCCACCTACTGAGTGTAGTGTTCCACTTCCACATCGTCTTCGACCTAAGAAACAATTTGATCAAATGGAAAAGATGTTGGAAATTTTCAAACAAGTGAAAGTTAACATCCCGCTTCTTGATATCGTTCAACAAGTCCTAACTTACGCTAAATTTCTCAAGGACTTATGTACCCAAAAATGACACACTCATGTACCCAAGAAAGTCTTCTTAGCCGCCGGACTTAGCGAAGTCTTGTCCCAATCAATTCTTGTCAAATACAAAGATCCTAGATGTCCGACGATCTCATGCACGATAGGAGACAAAACCATTAACATATGCTTACTAGATTTGGGTGTGAGTATCAATTCGATTCCTTATTCAGTGTACCAGCAACTTGGCTTAGGTGAACTAAAACCAACTAAAGTAACTCTTCAATTTGTCGATCGTTCGATAAAGAAACCCATGGGTGAAATCGAGGACGTACTCATCAAAATCATTCAATTCATATTTCTTGTCGATTTCATCGTTTTGGAGACTCAACCTGTGAATAATCAAATGAGTCAAATTCCATTGGTTTTGGGCCGACCTTTCTTGGCTACTTCAAATGCTTTAATCAATTGTCAAAACAGTTCGATGAAAATTTATTTTGGAAACATGACTTCAGATCTTAACGTTTTCAATCTTGAAAATCAATCAAACAAACCACTTGACAAAATGTTGGAAGTTAGCTCCATTCAAGAAAATTTCGATAACGAAATAGTTGACTTAAACCACGAACATAAGACTGAATACGAACAACTGTTTCAAGATGAGCCTAACGAAATTGAAATTGCGCTTATGTTTTAACCCCTTTTTGTTGATTCAGAACTTCAACCAAAATCGTTGATTGAGCAACCCCAGAGGTTGGATCTTAAAACCCTTCCCGATCACCTTAAGTACACATACTTAGGTGACAACCAAACGTTTCCTGTCATTATCTCTCCATCTCTCACTCTTGATCAAGAAGCTTCCCTTCTTTCAATTCCGTCGAAAAACAAAGAAGCATTTGGATGGTCAATTACTGATATAAAGGGAATTAGTCCCGCTCTTGTTCAACATCGTATCCATTTAATTGACGATGCCAAGCCTTCGTGACACGCAACGAAGGTTTAACCTAAAAATGAAGGATGCAGTTCGTGACGAAATTCTTAAACTTCTCGATAACGGAATCATGTACCCAATCACTGATAGTTCATGGGTTAGCCCAATTTATGTCGTGCCTAAAAAGTCTGGACTTACCGTTATTAAGAATGATTCTAACGAACTCATTCCAACTCGTAGTCAAACGGGTTGGCGTGTTTGCATTGATTACCGAAAACTAAATGCTGCAACACGTAAGGATCATTTCCCTCTTCCTTTCATCGACCAAATGCTTGAACGTTTAGCTGGACACGAATTCTATTGCTTTCTTGATGGTTATTCCGGGTATAACCAAATTCCAATCGCTCCCGAAGAACAAGAGAAAAAGACTTTCACGTGTCCGTTTGGCACTTTTGTGTATCGACGTATGCCATTTGGCCTTTGCAGTGCTCCTGCTACGTTTCAAAGATGCATGGTCAACATCTTTTCTAATATAATCGAACGCTTTCTGGAAGTATTTATGGATGATTTTTCCATCTTTGGAAACTCTTTTTCCGAGTGCTTACACCATCTTGAGTTGGTTCTTAAACGATGTAAGATCAAACACTTAATGTTAAATTGAAAAAAAAATCCATTTTATGGTCAAACATGGCATTGTCCTTGGCCATGTCATTTCAAACAAAGGCATTGAGGTAGATAAAGCAAAAGTTGACGTAATTGTGAATCTACCCATTCCTAAAACTGTCGAGGACATCCGTTCATTTCTTGGAAATCCTGGTTTCTATCGACGTTTTGTGAAGGATTTCAGTAAAATTGCTCGACCTCTTACGACTCTTCTTGGAAAGGACATTCCACTTGATTTCAATTCTGATTGTGTTTCTGCTTTCGAGTGTCTCAAAAATGAACTCATTTCTGCTCCCATCATTTGCTCACCCGATTGGGATCTTCTGTTTGAAATAATGTGTGAAGCTTCTAACTTCGCAGTTGGTGCTGTCTTAGGACAACACATCAACAAAATTCTTCATGTCATCTACTATGCTAGTATGACTCTAAACGATACTCAACTCAATTACACGACCACTGAAAAAGAGCTTCTAGCAGTAATCTTTGCGCTCGAAAAATTCCGACAGTATTTGCTTGGCTCACACCTTACTGTTTACACCGACCACTCCGCTCTTAGATACCTTTTCGCTAAAAAGTATGCTAAGTCTCGTTTGATCTGTTGGATTCTTCTACTCCAAGAATTCGACCTTACGATCAAAGACAAAAAAGGATCCGACAACATCATCACTGATCATTTGTCACGTCTTCCAAACGCACCATCTTCTTTACCGATCAACGAGAACTTTCCCGACGAACAACTCCTTTTTGTTTTCGTTTATGGTATGCCGATATAGTGAACTATTTAGTCACTAAGGAAACTATTTCATTTTGGTCGAAACAAGATATATATAAATTTCTTTTCCAAGTCAAATACTTCTATTGGGATGATCCATACTTGTTTAAATACTGTTTCGACCAAATCATTCGACGTTGCATCCCGGATTGCGAAATCAAAAGTGTTCTTTCGTTTTGTCATGACCAAGCTTGTGGTGGTCACTTCGGTCCGAAGAAAACTGCTGAAAAAGTTCTTCAATGTGGCTTCTACTTGCCCACTCATTTCAAAGACTCATTCGAATTTTGTAAAACTTGCGATCGCTACCAAATGTTAGGAAGAATCTCTCGATGAAATATGATACCTTTGAATCTCATTCTTACGATCGAAATCTTTGATGTTTGGGTTATTGATTTTATGGGACCGTTTCCTAATTCTTTCGATAATTTTACATTCTCCTTGTTGTCGATTACATATGTAAATGGGCTGAAGCCATTCCATGTAAAACCAACAACCATAGAATTGTTGTGAAATTCCTTAAAGAAAATATCCTTTCAAGGTTCGGAATATCTCGCACAGTAATAAGCGATAATGGAACCCATTTCTGTAATCGGTCATTTGAAACTCTAATGAAGAAATACTCGATAACCCACAAGCTATCCACTTCGTATCATCCTCAAACTTGTGGTCAAGTTGAAGTTTCAAATCGACAAATAAAACAAATTTTAGAGAAAACTATTAATAAAAATCGAAAAGATTGGTCTCAGAGATTGACTGACGTGCTTTGGGCATACCGTATCACTTTTAAAACTAACATTGGGATGTCCCCATTTCTTTTAGTTTATGGAAAAGCATGGCATTTACTAGTTGAAATCGAACACAAAGCGTTGTGGGCAGTGAAGAACTTAAACTTTGATCTTGAAAAAGCTGGTGAAAATAAAAAATTGCAAATCAACGAATTAGTGGAGATTAGGAATGACGCATATGAAAACAAAAATATTTTCAAAGAAAGAACAAAAGTTTTTCATGATAAGTCTATCCTAAGAAAAATGTTTTCGCCAAACCAGAAAGGTTCTTTTGTATGACTCTAGACTTCACCTATTCTCTGGGAAATTAAAATCAAGATGGACTGGACCATTTGTGGTATGAACTATTTTTCCACACGGTGCCGTAGAAATTCAAAACCCCAGGAATGGAACAATTTTCAAAGTCAATGGTCATCGCTTGAAACCATACTTGGAATTGCCAAGTAATCAAGAGGAGGAGCTTATGATTCTTCATGAGCCATCTACGTCTAGTAAGAAATGTTAACCCTCTTTTGTAAATATGTACATATTTTTCCTCGTTACACTCATTATATCATGCATTGACTATGGGGACACAGTCAAAATCAAGTGTGGAGGGGAGTCACATGTTCATTTTTGATTTTTCAAGGTTTATTTCTTGCATTTTTCTTTCCAAAACTCAAAACATAAAAAAACAAAATAAAAAAAATCCCAAAATAATCTTTTTAGCATATTGATTCACTTTTGAAGAAACACATAGGATAAGTATATGTTTTTGGTTATTAAATTGAAATTTTTGAAAATTTATTTGTTTCAACAAAAATAAAAATAAAGTTTGATTACAAGTAACTATGGTTTAGCTAGTATATAGAAAGGTCCATAGGTGATAATTATAAAGTATATCCTAATTGAAATCTTTGTTTAAAAGAGTGGTAGATTTAAAGTAAAGGCGATAACGTTTTTGATCTTCTAAGCTAAGTGGTGCTAAGATGATGTTGCAAAACTCTCTCTTCTAAAAAAATATAAAGAAAAAAATGGTTTTTATGAAAATAAGAAACACCTAGAGTCATGTGTTCACACGCAAGTGTGTGCACTCGCCATGCTCTGTACCCTTCTCACGTAAGCCTGAAAGGCAGTGCAAGATCGATATATCTGGCCTCAGTTTATCAGAGTTAGTTGTATGTAAATAGATTTAATAAAAATAACCACCCAGAGTCATGTGTTCATACGCAAGTTTGTACACTCGCCATGCTCTGTACTCCTCTCACGTAAGTTCGAAAGGTAGTGCATGATCGGTATATCTGGCCTCAGTTTATCTGATTTAGGTGTGTAAATAATAATAATGTTAATTCTTTTCAAAAATAGAGAGAGCAAGCAATCGAAATATAAACACTATTTTCACTTAGTTGATTCGGCTTGTTATTCAAAAGAAATAAAAATACCACTTTGAAAAATTTTGATAATCAACTAAGGATCCATTTCATAGTTGCTGTAACGATACGGATTTTTCCCGTTCGAAAATCGACACCCATACTTTACATCGTACTCGAATGCCGTAGATTCGACCGTTCAAATCCGAGTCGCCGGAGCTTATAACAACATTAAGTAAACAACACAGCGGAAAAGAAAAAGAATATAGATATACAACAATGATATCAATATGATACAACAATATCAGAGATAAATAATGATACAGCGGAAATAACAGAACAGAAGAGATCACTCCAAATGATCTACAAAAGAGAATGACTCCAACAACTCCAATGTCAAGCTCGAACCACAAGGAGAAGCAAGTGCAGTCCTGAACTCCAAGAACTGAACCAGCTTCAGATAATCTACTAAACCTGAATATCTGAGAAAACCCAACTCTAGACTGCCCGTGTGGAAAATTGTGGGCACCCAGAGTTTAGGAAGGGAACAATAAACTCCGGATCAGTCATGGGACTGGTGTGAGCAACAAAAACAGTTTATCTTTAAAACAAGCAACAAAGGCTTTTAAACATTGAAATCCGCAATGCTTTTTCGAAAATGAAACTACCATAAGGCCTCCCGCCACACACACAATGCAATTGCAGAATTGGAGGAGATTTCTCCTTATGATAGTCAAACATGCTTACTACGCAAAATCAAAACTCTTTTGATATTATTACTAGTGCATAGTGTAGAAAAACATTTCGAAAATATAATATAAATCTTAGCCAGCATACAACCATTGTTGTATGCCTATTATAGCTACTACGTTCAATAGCAGGTTACCGCCACATTCCATAGCAGGTAATACAACTAAAAATCGTACAGGATTCGTATTGTTTCTTTGGATTTCCAACAAATGATCAGGCTAAGGAACTTCCTTACCGAAATAGAAACGCCTCTGGAAAGACGCCCCGGATCCTAACCGGATCTCTGCAAACAAAAGGCCGACGCTACCTCACGCTATACAGCTGTAACTAGGTAACTAACACACTGACGCTACCTCACGCTGTACAGCTGTAACTAGGTAACTAACACACGAGTCATGTCATCCCCCGGTCGTTACCGACCTTTATCCGCGGGATCCCGAAAACCAACAAAGCAACATCATACAGTAATAAATTACCGTGTCCACATGAGTTAAGTATCTGGGCTCCATACCATGATACCACCCTTTATCCAGAAGGAAATGACATACACTAGGGGCTCTACCCCTACAAACCTTTGCCGCAACATTCCTGTTTCGACCATTACCGGGTTGTGAGGCTCGACGAAGTCTCGTCCACAAAGCTACGCTTTTTCACAAAGCCACGCTTTTTTCACAAAGCCACGCTTTTCACAAGCAACGCTTTTCACAAAGCAACGCTTTTCACAAAGCACGCTTTGACCAACAAATGATCATCAGCACTTCGTATGCCACATTACCAAATTGGGAATGTATCACTAGTAACCATCAACTACATAACCTCTGAGCTCATACGTCTCAGAGAAGGGTGTTAAGCTAAGAGAATAAATTCTCCGCCACCAACAGAAATGTATTTGATAGAAACCAGCTTTACATCTCAAAGTGTAACGTCAGACATACATCCATACAAGTCTGTTCCGGGTTCGAACAGAACCGAAGGCACTTCCGAAGAAGCCCTTGCAAATCCGGGTATTCACAATCTCGATCGGACTTCCCATCACTTAGGGAATCTCTATACCGGAGCCATGATGCAGAGAAAATCGATAGGTCATCATATCGCTCTCGCAAATACCCGGTCTTCACCACCGGTCTTCAAATGCTATCCATATACGTCGTATCATTATTCGGAATGGGTTATATGACACAAAGGTCCTCTCCCGGCTAAACCGAATAACGAGCGCAATTAAAAAAAAATCATATGGATACTGGGGTCTCAGTTAAATCACAGCTTAAAGCCCAAAACTTTTCATTCGAATGGTTAAAACAAATTACCATTTCCAATCTTTTAAACAAAAAGATTCATTTCAAAAACCCTCAATGGTTTAAACAATTTCCACACTTTTAATCTTTTAACAAAAAGATTCAATTCATAAAGTTTACCCCGTTCACAAAGATCCATTTATGGATTTCAAAACAATTTCCATTTCAATTGAATTAACTCGTTAAATCTTTAAGTCAAGATTTAACTTATAGCTTTCAAAACTCGTTTCCAAAGATTCATTCATAGCCTTTCAAAACAATTCTATTTCAAGTTAGATTAACTCATCTGGTCTTTAAAATCAAAGACTCGTTTCATAGTTTTCAAAACATTTCAATTCCATTTCAAACTTGAAATTTTTCAACCCAATTTGGAAATTCATTCCTTATGTGAAAGCTATTATTATTTGAAAACAAGTAGTTTCCGTTTTATAAAAATCCAGTTATATTTACACGAGTTAAAACCCTTGAATTAAATTCAAATTTCCAAATCAATACCTTTAAAATGGTTTAACCCATATATAACTTGTACAGCATCTTTAATCCCCAGTTTCAAATCATAGGATTCAATTTCAAACTTGAATTTAAATTTAAATCAAATTATTTAAATTTCAAAACTCGATTAAGTTATTAAAAATAACCTTTATCTTTGAAATTCCATTTCAAAAGCTTTTCATATTAAACCCCAAATCTTCCAATTTCAAAATCAATTGAAATTAACATTTCAATTTCAAAAACATTAAATCTACATCATCTGTGATTTAACCGATTTCCACGTGAAATCCATATTTGTGTGTGTAAAGGTGTAGTCCAGGGGTTTTACACAATAGTGCAACATCATCAATCATCACAGATATATCAATATCGATAAGCGGTATAATCGATAACGCTTATCTTCATTCACAGATTCATAGATAAAATAAATTTATCAGTCACAAAGATTCACTATTATAATTCGATGTGGGTTTCGGATAACCAACTGGAATCCGACTCCCTGTCGCATCGAAATTCAAATGTCGTTTACGAGTCAAGGGTTTTCATATTCATATAACAGTATATTCATCACAGATATAACAGCTCAATACAAAGCAATTCATAGCATCATAATCACATAACAGAGATATCAATCCAATATGCAGCATTCAATGAAATTCAAACATCATAAGTAAGGTCAATTAATTATCTGACTAACTTAAATCAGATTAGTCACTAATCCTGGTTAATTACCGGTTAATTACAAATTATTTTGATTAATTAACCTTTAATTAAATATTCTCAAATTAATCACCTTAATTAATTTATCACATTAATTAATTATCCTTTAATTAATTATTGTTCAATCACTTGATTTATCAACCTTTAATCAATAATTAATTTCTTTAAATTACTTCCATTAGGTAATCATCTTTAAGTAATTAATTACCCTCAATTACTTATATTACTTAATTATCCTTAATCACCTTCATTAATTATTAAGTAATTATTATCAAAATCCTTAACTAATCCCATACTTAAATAAAAAACAATTATTTAAAAGAATGAGTTAAAAATGTTTAAACTTGAATTTTGTTTAAAGTTTGAAAACTGTTATTATACCTACTCAAGACAAAACCCGAGTATTCACCCGAGCAACCACTTCATTCCCACGAGGTCAAACTCGAGACCAACTCCATCTTCCCACACACATCATCACCCAGACACACTCGCGAAGAAAATTCCTTCGACCCCAAAACTAAAACTCTGATGCACGCAAATGTCATCGTGCACGTGCACGACGACCACGATCGCCGACGATCCACTCTCCTGCCTCCGACCAGTCGAATCAGTCTCCAGCAACACCACGCAACACACAGATACGAAAAACGAATCGAAGAACAAAATCGAGCAATCAGGTTAAAACATGGATTTCGACCATCACCGAAAATTCCCAATTCGCCGATGATCCCATCACTAGAACCCAAACTGTGACAACCATAGACACCTCTCGAGCCATTGAAACCATTCCCCCCTACGCGACCGAACCCGGTGCGCCACCGATGCCGTACCACCTTGACAAAGTCCACCCTTCAATTTCTTCAACTAAACCCTAAATCACTTTCGATAGCTCAACACGATCTTTGGAAAAATATACGCCTATTTTTCCATCAATCTACCATCCTCTAGCCTCCTCCGTACCAAAGATCGAACCACCAGTCATCGCCGATCCTCGGCAATTGACCAAATCCCAGAAATCGTGCATCATTCAATATCTCGGCCAATACACCATTAAAAATTACAAAATCTATTTCTAAATTCATGAATTGGATTCACGATCCAAGTTATATAATCAGATTTTAAAATTATCGTATTTGGATTTTTTTACAAAATCTTGATTTTACTGTAATCTTAATATTACAGTATATTTGTTAGTTTTAAACACTTAAAATTATTTTTAAAAACAATAACACATTGTTATTATCATTTCCTTTTCAGAAATCAAAGTCTAATATTGATTATACAGGGAGATAGGATCTATTTTGATGATGAAGGTGAACCTATCACTAACAACAGAGCTTAAATGAAAATACACAGAGACCATTTTACAGATATGCTATACTTATATTCACACATTTAAAATCAAGCAAGCATTTTAAACTATATTCCTGCATATGCAACAGATTCCATCACATATTTGTAAACTATTTTTAAGTAAAAGGTTTACTCACAATCAACACATATAAATAGATTAAAGGTTTAAATTAAAGGTTTGCTCACCTTTCATTTTGAAGAACAGAGCTTTGTTTTTTTGAAACAGGTTTGAGAAATGCAAGCTTCCATTTTGATTTTCCAATTTGAACCTTTGCATTCCATCTTCATTAGATTTATCTTTTAGTTTTCAAAATGATGTTTGCTCTATACTTTCTCAGCTCGAACTAAAATGAGGGTATATGGAAAAGAAGGTGACAGGGTGCATATAAATTTGTACAAGTTGTATATTATATTTTGGTTGTACAACAAAGCAGACATTATTTCTCAAATGGTGGCTGATATCTTTGCATTTCGGCTGAGAGGATAGCAGTAGGTACAAATGTTTACTTCTTTGTTTACATGCATCATTTCTTTTGTGTACTTATATAGATATTTTATTTTTATTTCCTTTGCTTGCCTGGTTTTGTGCTTTGTTTTCCAGATTTTCAACTTGCATGCACTCGAAAGTATTACTTTGTTCTTGTTTTTAAAATACTTCTTGTCTGGTTACATAACTTTATTTGCATACATAAAGTTGTTTTGTTTGTTAAACATTTTTGTTTTACTTATTTTATTATTTGCTTTGCAAGTTATTTCATACTTATGTATATTATTGTCTTATGTTGAATTTATAAATTCAATTATTATTATTAACCATTTACTTGAAATTTGAATCTAATCACATATATACAATATTTTAGATTTTAATTGATTTAACATAGAATTCATCTGGAGGGGAAACTCGCATCCATTTATCAATTTATTTCACAAAATTTTTTTATTCAAAAATTCAATAAATCATTAATTTAAATTTAATAAAAATCCGGGGTCGTTACAGACTTCCCCCCTTAAAAGAATTTCGTCCTCGAAATTACCAAGGAGACACAAAGATGGATGAAGAACGTTTCATCAAATCAAACTGAACATCTATTCCGCATTTGGTTTACCAAATCAGAATATCGATAATAGATACAAGAACGAATCTGTTTAACACTTCACAAAATACTCGGGTTATCCAGATATACGAAATATGCAGTGGCATCGGTTAGTTCGAAGTGATAACTAACCATTCGTAGAATATACTGGGACCCAAAGAATAGACAGATATATGGATACGATTTCAAAATTTTTAGTTTAGAACTAAAGTATACCTATCAACCATAGCAATAAAAGCAACCAATACATCCAAACAAACAGTTTTGGTCAATTCGGAGTTTACGTCCCATATTAATATATATCGAATCTTCTTTCTGGATCTACCAGAAACCATCGAAGAATTGAGAAGAGATGACGAACAAAAGAAATTGATAGAGAAAATATTTGCTTCCATAGTTGTTACAGAGTATTGACCATTACAGTCGTATTCCCCGATCCCCTATCTCATCCTCTTCTTACACTCATACTCGCTATTAGTGAATATCAAGAGAATTTACTGAGGCATTCGGACGGATATCTGAGAATTACTCATTCTAGGGTATACTTCACCCTATCTCTAATGAGCTACTTAACGTGTTATACTCCTGAGCTAAAGTTCAACCTTAGCTCTGATACCAAATGTAACGATACGGATTTTTCCCGTTCGAAAATCGACACCCATACTTTACATCGTACTCGAATGCCGTAGATTCGACCGTTCAAATCCGAGTCGCCGGAGCTTATAACAACATTAAGTAAACAACACAGCGGAAAAGAAAAAGAATATAGATATACAACAATGATATCAATATGATACAACAATATCAGAGATAAATAATGATACAGCGGAAATAACAGAACAGAAGAGATCACTCCAAATGATCTACAAAAGAGAATGACTCCAACAACTCCAATGTCAAGCTCGAACCACAAGGAGAAGCAAGTGCAGTCCTGAACTCCAAGAACTGAACCAGCTCCAGATAATCTACTAAACCTGAATATCTGAGAAAACCCAACTCTAGACTGCCCGTGTGGAAAATTGTGGGCACCCAGAGTTTAAGAAGGGAACAATAAACTCCGGATCAGTCATGGGACTGGTGTGAGCAACAAAAACAGTTTATCTTTAAAACAAGCAACAAAGGCTTTTAAACATTGAAATCCGCAATGCTTTTTCGAAAATGAAACTACCATAAGGCCTCCCGCCACACACACAATGCAATTGCAGAATTGGAGGAGATTTCTCCTTATGATAGTCAAACATGCTTACTACGCAAAATCAAAACTCTTTTGATATTATTACTAGTGCATAGTGTAGAAAAACATTTCGAAAATATAATATAAATCTTAGCCAGCATACAACCATTGTTGTATGCCTATTATAGCTACTACGTTCAATAGCAGGTTACCGCCACATTCCATAGCAGGTAATACAACTAAAAATCGTACAGGATTCGTATTGTTTCTTTGGATTTCCAACAAATGATCAGGCTAAGGAACTTCCTTACCGAAATAGAAACGCCTCTGGAAAGACGCCCCGGATCCTAACCGGATCTCTGCAAACAAAAGGCCGACGCTACCTCACGCTATACAGCTGTAACTAGGTAACTAACACACTGACGCTACCTCATGCTGTACAGCTGTAACTAGGTAACTAACACACGAGTCATGTCATCTCCCGATCGTTACCGACCTTTATCCGCGGGATCCCGAAAACCAACAAAGCAACATCATACAGTAATAAATTACCGTGTCCACATGAGTTAAGTATCTGGGCTCCATACCATGATACCACCCTTTATCCAGAAGGAAATGACATACCCTAGGGGCGCTACCCCTACAAACCTTTGCCGCAACATTCCTGTTTCAACCATTACCGGGTTGTGAGGCTCGACGAAGTCTCGTCCACAAAGCTACGCTTTTTCACAAAGCCACGCTTTTTTCACAAAGCCACGCTTTTCACAAGCAACGCTTTTCACAAAGCAACGCTTTTTCACAAAGCACGCTTTGACCAACAAATGATCATCAGCACTTCGTATGCCACATTACCAAATTGGGAATGTATCACTAGTAACCATCAACTACATAACCTCTGAGCTCATACGTCTCAGAGAAGGGTGTTAAGCTAAGAGAATAAATTCTCCGCCACCAACAGAAATGTATTTGATAGAAACCAGCTTTACATCTCAAAGTGTAACGTCAGACATACATCCATACAAGTCTGTTCCGGGTTCGAACAGAACCGAAGGCACTTCCGAAGAAGCCCTTGCAAATCCGGGTATTCACAATCTCGATCGGACTTCCCATCACTTAGGGAATCTCTATACCAGAGCCATGATGCAGAGAAAATCGATAGGTCATCATATCGCTCTCGCAAATACCCGGTCTTCACCACCGGTCTTCAAATGCTATCCATATACGTCGTATCATTATTCGGAATGGGTTATATGACACAAAGGTCCTCTCCCGGCTAAACCGAATAACGAGCGCAATTAAAAAAAAAATCATATGGATACTGGGGTCTCAGTTAAATCACAGCTTAAAGCCCAAAACTTTTCATTCGAATGGTTAAAACAAATTACCATTTCCAATCTTTTAAACAAAAAGATTCATTTCAAAAACCCTCAATGGTTTAAACAATTTCCACACTTTTAATCTTTTAACAAAAAGATTCAATTCACAAAGTTTACCCCGTTCACAAAGATCCATTTATGGATTTCAAAACAATTTCCATTTCAATTGAATTAACTCGTTAAATCTTTAAGTCAAGATTTAACTTATAGCTTTCAAAACTCGTTTCCAAAGATTCATTCATAGCCTTTCAAAACAATTCCATTTCAAGTTAGATTAACTCATCTGGTCTTTGAAATCAAAGACTCGTTTCATAGTTTTCAAAACATTTCAATTCCATTTCAAACTTGAAATTTTTCAACCCAATTTGGAAATTCATTCCTTATGTGAAAGCTATTATTATTTGAAAACAAGTAGTTTCCTTTTTATAAAAATCCAGTTATATTTACACGAGTTAAAACCCTTGAATTAAATTCAAATTCCCAAATCAATACCTTTAAAATGGTTTAACCCATATATAACTTGTACAGCATCTTTAATCCCCAGTTTCAAATCATAGGATTCAATTTCAAACTTGAATTTAAATTTAAATCAAATTATTTAAATTTCAAAACTCGATTAAGTTATTAAAAATAACCTTTATCTTTGAAATTCCATTTCAAAAGCTTTTCATATTAAACCCCAAATCTTCCAATTTCAAAATCAATTGAAATTAACATTTCAATTTCAAAAACATTAAATCTACATCATCTGTGATTTAACCGATTTCCACGTGAAATCCATATTTGTGTGTGTAAAGGTGTAGTCCAGGGGTTTTACACAATAGTGCAACATCATCAATCATCACAGATATATCAATATCGATAAGCGGTATAATCGATAACGCTTATCTTCATTCACAGATTCATAGATAAAATAAATTTATCAGTCACAAAGATTCACTTTTATAATTCGATGTGGGTTTCGGATAACCAACTGGAATCCGACTCCCTGTCGCATCGAAATTCAAATGTCGTTTACGAGTCAAGGGTTTTCATATTCATATAACAGTATATTCATCACAGATATAACAGCTCAATACAAAGCAATTCATAGCATCATAATCACATAACAGAGATATCTATCCAATATGCAGCATTCAATGAAATTCAAACATCATAAGTAAGGTCAATTAATTATCTGACTAACTTAAATCAGATTAGTCACTAATCCTGGTTAATTACCGGTTAATTACAAATTATTTTGATTAATTAACCTTTAATTAAATATTCTCAAATTAATCACCTTAATTAATTTATCACATTAATTAATTATCCTTTAATTAATTATTGTTCAATCACTTGATTTATCAACCTTTAATCAATAATTAATTTCTTTAAATTACTTCCATTAGGTAATCATCTTTAAGTAATTAATTACCCTCAATTACTTATATTACTTAATTATCCTTAATCACCTTCATTAATTATTAAGTAATTATTATCAAAATCCTTAACTAATCCCATACTTAAATAAAAAACAATTATTTAAAAGAATGAGTTAAAAATGTTTAAACTTGAATTTTGTTTAAAGTTTGAAAACTGTTATTATACCTACTCAAGACAAAACTCGAGTATTCACCCGAGCAACCACTTCATTCCCACGAGGTCAAACTCGAGACCAACTCCATCTTCCCACACACATCATCACCCAGACACACTCGCGAAGAAAATTCCTTCGACCCCAAAACTAAAACTCTGATGCACGCAAATGTCATCGTGCACGTGCACGACGACCACGATCGCCGACGATCCACTCTCCTGCCTCCGACCAGTCGAATCAGTCTCCAGCAACACCACGCAACACACAGATACGAAAAACGAATCGAAGAACAAAATCGAGCAATCAGGTTAAAACATGGATTTCGACCATCACCGAAAATTCCCAATTCGCCGATGATCCCATCACTAGAACCCAAACTGTGACAACCATAGACACCTCTCGAGCCATTGAAACCATTCCCCCCTACGCGACCGAACCCGGTGCGCCACCGATGCCGTACCACCTTGACAAAGTCGACCCTTCAATTTCTTCCACTAAACCCTAAATCACTTTCGATAGCTCAACACGATCTTTGGAAAAATATACGCCTATTTTTCCATCAATCTACCATCCTCTAGCCTCCTCCGTACCAAAGATCGAACCACCAGTCATCGCCGATCCTCGGCAATTGACCAAATCCCAGAAATCGTGCATCATTCAATATCTCGGCCAATACACCATTAAAAATTACAAAATCTATTTCTAAATTCATGAATTGGATTCACGATCCAAGTTATATAATCAGATTTTAAAATTATCGTATTTGATTTTTTTTACAAAATCTTGATTTTACTGTAATCTTAATATTACAGTATATTTGTTAGTTTTAAACACTTAAAATTATTTTTAAAAACAATAACACATTGTTATTATCATTTCCTTTTCAGAAATCAAAGTCTAATATTGATTATACAGGGAGATAGGATCTATTTTGATGATGAAGGTGAACCTATCACTAACAACAGAGCTTAAATGAAAATACACAGAGACCATTTTACAGATATGCTATACTTATATTCACACATTTAAAATCAAGCAAGCATTTTAAACTATATTCCTGCATATGCAACAGATTCCATCACATATTTGTAAACTATTTTTAAGTAAAAGGTTCACTCACAATCAACACATATAAATAGATTAAAGGTTTAAATTAAAGGTTTGCTCACCTTTCATTTTGAAGAACAGAGCTTTGTTTTTTTGAAACAGGTTTGAGAAATGCAAGCTTCCATTTTGATTTTCCAATTTGAACCTTTGCATTCCATCTTCATTAGATTTATCTTTTAGTTTTCAAAATGATGTTTGCTCTATACTTTCTCAGCTCGAACTAAAATGAGGGTACATGGAAAAGAAGGTGACAGGGTGCATATAAATTTGTACAAGTTGTATATTATATTTTGGTTGTACAACAAAGCAGAGATTATTTCTCAAATGGTGGCTGATATCTTTGCATTTCGGCTGAGAGGATAGCAGTAGGTACAAATGTTTACTTCTTTGTTTACATTCATCATTTCTTTTGTGTACTTATATAGATATTTTATTTTTATTTCCTTTGCTTGCCTGGTTTTGTGCTTTGTTTTCCAGATTTTCAACTTGCATGCACTCGAAAGTATTACTTTGTTCTTGTTTTTAAAATACTTCTTGTCTGGTTACATAACTTTATTTGCATACATAAAGTTGTTTTGTTTGTTAAACATTTTTGTTTTACTTATTTTATTATTTGCTTTGCAAGTTATTTCATACTTATGTATATTATTGTCTTATGTTGAATTTATAAATTCAATTATTATTATTAACCATTTACTTGAAATTTGAATCTAATCACATATATACAATATTTTAGATTTTAATTGATTTAACATAGAATTCATCTGGAGGGGAAACTCGCATCCATTTATCAATTTATGTCACAAAATTTTTTTATTCAAAAATTCAATAAATCATTAATTTAAATTTAATAAAAATCCGGGGTCGTTACAGACTTCCCCCCTTAAAAGAATTTCGTCCTCGAAATTACCAAGGAGACACAAAGATGGATGAAGAACGTTTCATCAAATCAAACTGAACATCTATTCCGCATTTGGTTTACCAAATTAGAATATCGATAATAGATACAAGAACGAATCTGTTTAACACTTCACAAAATACTCGGGTTATCCAGATATACGAAATATGCAGTGGCATCGGTTAGTTCGAAGTGATAACTAACCATTCGTAGAATATACTGGGACCCAAAGAATAGACAGATATATGGATACGATTTCAAAATTTTTAGTTTAGAACTAAAGTATACCTATCAACCATAGCAATAAAAGCAACCAATACATCCAAACAAACAGTTTTGGTCAATTCGGAGTTTACGTCCCATATTAATATATATCGAATCTTCTTTCTGGATCTACCAGAAACCATCGAAGAATTGAGAAGAGATGACGAACAAAAGAAATTGATAGAGAAAATATTTGCTTCCATTGTTGTTACAGAGTATTGACCATTACAGTCGTATTCCCCGGTCCCCTATCTCATCCTCTTCTTACACTCATACTCGCTATTAGTGAATATCAAGAGAATTTACTGAGGCATTCGGACGGATATCTGAGAATTACTCATTCTAGGGTATACTTCACCCTATCTCTAATGAGCTACTTAACGTGTTATACTCCTGAGCTAAAGTTCAACCTTAGCTCTGATACCAAATGTAACGATACGGATTTTTCCCGTTCGAAAATCGACACCCATACTTTACATCGTACTCGAATGCCGTAGATTCGACCGTTCAAATCCGAGTCGCCGGAGCTTATAACAACATTAAGTAAACAACACAGCGGAAAAGAAAAAGAATATAGATATACAACAATGATATCAATATGATACAACAATATCAGAGATAAATAATGATACAGCGGAAATAACAGAACAGAAGAGATCACTCCAAATGATCTACAAAAGAGAATGACTCCAACAACTCCAATGTCAAGCTCGAACCACAAGGAGAAGCAAGTGCAGTCCTGAACTCCAAGAACTGAACCAGCTCCAGATAATCTACTAAACCTGAATATCTGAGAAAACCCAACTCTAGACTGCCCGTGTGGAAAATTGTGGGCACCCAGAGTTTAGGAAGGGAACAATAAACTCCGGATCAGTCATGGGACTGGTGTGAGCAACAAAAACAGTTTATCTTTAAAACAAGCAACAAAGGCTTTTAAACATTGAAATCCGCAATGCTTTTTCGAAAATGAAACTACCATAAGGCCTCCCGCCACACACACAATGCAATCGCAGAATTGGAGGAGATTTCTCCTTATGATAGTCAAACATGCTTACTACGCAAAATCAAAACTCTTTTGATATTATTACTAGTGCATAGTGTAGAAAAACATTTCGAAAATATAATATAAATCTTAGCCAGCATACAACCATTGTTGTATGCCTATTATAGCTACTACGTTCAATAGCAGGTTACCGCCACATTCCATAGCAGGTAATACAACTAAAAATCGTACAGGATTCGTATTGTTTCTTTGGATTTCCAACAAATGATCAGGCTAAGGAACTTCCTTACCGAAATAGAAACGCCTCTGGAAAGACGCCCCGGATCCTAACCGGATCTCTGCAAACAAAAGGCCGACGCTACCTCACGCTATACAGCTGTAACTAGGTAACTAACACACTGACGCTACCTCACGCTGTACAGCTGTAACTAGGTAACTAACACACGAGTCATGTCATCCCCCGGTCGTTACCGACCTTTATCCGCGGGATCCCGAAAACCAACAAAGCAACATCATACAGTAATAAATTACCGTGTCCACATGAGTTAAGTATCTGGGCTCCATACCATGATACCACCCTTTATCCAGAAGGAAATGACATACACTAGGGGCGCTACCCCTACAAACCTTTGCCGCAACATTCCTGTTTCGACCATTACCGGGTTGTGAGGCTCGACGAAGTCTCGTCCACAAAGCTACGCTTTTTCACAAAGCCACGCTTTTCACAAGCAATGCTTTTCACAAAGCAACGCTTTTTCACAAAGCACGCTTTGACCAACAAATGATCATCAGCACTTCGTATGCCACATTACCAAATTGGGAATGTATCACTAGTAACCATCAACTACATAACCTCTGAGCTCATACGTCTCAGAGAAGGGTGTTAAGCTAAGAGAATAAATTCTCCGCCACCAACAGAAATGTATTTGATAGAAACCAGCTTTACATCTCAAAGTGTAACGTCAGACATACATCCATACAAGTCTGTTCCGGGTTCGAACAGAACCGAAGGCACTTCCGAAGAAGCCCTTGCAAATCCGGGTATTCACAATCTCGATCGGACTTCCCATCACTTAGGGAATCTCTATACCGGAGCCATGATGCAGAGAAAATCGATAGGTCATCATATCGCTCTCGCAAATACCCGGTCTTCACCACCGGTCTTCAAATGCTATCCATATACGTCGTATCATTATTCGGAATTGGTTATATGACACAAAGGTCCTCTCCCGGCTAAACCGAATAACGAGCGCAATTAAAAAAAAATCATATGGATACTAGGGTCTCAGTTAAATCACAGCTTAAAGCCCAAAACTTTTCATTCGAATGGTTAAAACAAATTACCATTTCCAATCTTTTAAACAAAAAGATTCATTTCAAAAACCCTCAATGGTTTAAACAATTTCCACACTTTTAATCTTTTAATAAAAAGATTCAATTCACAAAGTTTACCCCGTTCACAAAGATCCATTTATGGATTTCAAAACAATTTCCATTTCAATTGAATTAACTCGTTAAATCTTTAAGTCAAGATTTAACTTATAGCTTTCAAAACTCGTTTCCAAAGATTCATTCATAGCCTTTCAAAACAATTCTATTTCAAGTTAGATTAACTCATCTGGTCTTTGAAATCAAAGACTCGTTTCATAGTTTTCAAAACATTTCAATTCCATTTCAAACTTGAAATTTTTCAACCCAATTTGGAAATTCATTCCTTATGTGAAAGCTATTATTATTTGAAAACAAGTAGTTTCCGTTTTATAAAAATCCAGTTATATTTACACGAGTTAAAACCCTTGAATTAAATTCAAATTCCCAAATCAATACCTTTAAAATGGTTTAACCCATATATAACTTGTACAGCATCTTTAATCCCCAGTTTCAAATCATAGGATTCAATTTCAAACTTGAATTTAAATCAAATTATTTAAATTTCAAAACTCGATTAAGTTATTAAAAATAACCTTTATCTTTGAAATTCCATTTCAAAAGCTTTTCATATTAAACCCCAAATCTTCCAATTTCAAAATCAATTGAAATTAACATTTCAATTTCAAAAACATTAAATCTACATCATCTGTGATTTAACCGATTTCCACGTGAAATCCATATTTGTGTGTGTAAAGGTGTAGTCCAGGGGTTTTACACAATAGTGCAACATCATCAATCATCATAGATATATCAATATCGATAAGCGGTATAATCGATAACGCTTATCTTCATTCACAGATTCATAGATAAAATAAATTTACCAGTCACAAAGATTCACTATTATAATTCGATGTGGGTTTCGGATAACCAACTGGAATTCTTCTTCTTTATCTACTTGCTTTTATTTTAAGCTCATTTTTATTTACATGCTTTCTTTTCTTTTATATTAGTAGCTTAGATTTAATTTATGCAAGTAGTTTAGTTCTCTTTTTATTTTAATTAGCTCTTACTTTGCTTGCTTTTCTACTTTTCTATGTTGAAATTTACATGTGTTGAAACGATAACACAAACGAGAAGCTAAACCCCTTCAATTTAGGGGTAATGAAGCTCTCTTAAAATTATGTAAATTCAACATATTCTATCATTTATGATCTCTTTTTATGCTTCATGAAAAGTTGGATGTTGATGTAAGTTTATTAGTAAATTTGATAGCCTATGTTGTAATCACAAATAGGCTATTCTTACTCAAATATAAACACAATTTACATCATCATCTTACTAATTGATTTTGATAATGAAATTTAAGCAGAATCAAAATTTGATGATCTATGTTACTAAACAAAATAGTAAATAGTTCATACTTAAAATAGCTTTTTCTTTAACTTCATGTTCATTTTCATGACAATTAATAAGTGGTTTTATTTGTTGTATTAAGGTTTGATGGTTTAAGTTATGTTAATTAATAACATAAATAGACCATACTTTTGATAAATAAATCATTAATTATACTTAGATTAAAATGAGAGACCATAGATTGATTTTGTGTTGATTTATGTGAAAGTATGAGAGTGGATTTTCCTCTAAATTGTCATTTAATCTCATAGTTTATTTCACTTTTGCTCTAGAACTTTTACAAATTTTCTAATTCAAAACAAACTTCAAAGCTTGGGTTAATTTGATTGAGTAGAATTTAAATTAATTCAATTCCCCGTGGATCGACCCGTACTCGCCACGTACTAAAATTGTATGCCGTGTGCTTGCAGTTATTTTTATTACAAATATTTTTCGGCGATTTTCTATCTAATAGAAAATTAGTCGTCAAACATGGAGTAGGATTAGGAGCTGTGTTAATGAAAAGAGGTAAAGTGATTGCCTACGCTTCTTGATAGCTCAGACCACTTGAGGTTAGATACCCGACTCATGATTTGGAATTAGCCGTAGTAATTTTTGTGTTGAAGGTGTAGAGACATTACCTGTTGGGAGGGAGATTCGATCTATATACGGATCATAAGTCTCTAAAATATTTATTCTCTCAGAAGGAGTTGAATATGAGATAGCAGAGGTGGTTAGTGTTTTTAGCCGCTTATGATTCTGGTGTTGAGTGCACACTAGGAAACGACAATAAGGTTGTAGATGCACTTAGCAAAAGACATTAGAATGCAGTGTTTGCAATGATAGCCGAGTGGAAATTTTTGGAAGCATTAATCACATGCAGAGCATAATGGAGAGTTAAGAGTAGTAATAGTACAGAAACTGCTATGTTGGCATGTTTAGAGGTTCGACCAGTAATGGTCGAAAGAATTGCTTCTAAGCAAGGAGAGGATCCAGTATTAGCTGAATGAATCAGAAAGTTAAGGCATGGAACCAAGAGCGATGACTTGAAGGATTTCAGTCTTGATCGGAATGGGTGGTTGAGAAAGAAAGGATGATTATGTGTTCCGAATGTAGGAAACATTATGAAGAAAGTTCATGAGGAATGCCATCGTTCAAAGTTCACTATTCATCCGAGAGGAACTAAGATGTATCATGATATGAAGAGAAGTTTCTTCTAGGAAGGTATGAAGAGGGATGTAGGTTTATGGGTGAAGCAGTGTTTAAACTGTCAGCAGGTAATAGCCGAACATCAGAAACCAAGTGGGTTACTTCAGCCTTTAGATGTTCTAGTTTGGAAATAAGATTCTATTTCAATGGATTTTATAGACGGGTTGCCCGGATCAATCGAGGAAATGAAAGTATATGGGTTATAGTGGATAGATTGACCAAGAGTGCCCATTTCATTCCAGTTAAGTCAACTAGGATGTCACCTGTTTTGGCTAAGTTATTCATGAGGAATATAGTTCGATCTCATGGAATTCCTAGTAGTATAGTAAGCGACAGAGATTCCATGTTCACTAATGAGTTCTGGAAGAGTCTACAAGATACCTTAGGTACCAAGCTCAAGCTGAGTACCGCTTACCATCCACAGACAGATGGGCAAACAGAAAGAGTTAACAAAATCTTAGAAGATTTGTTAAGAGCTTTTGTGCTTGACTTTGGGGGATCATGGGAAGACCATCTACACTGAGTTGATTTTTCGTATAACAACAATTATCGGACTAGTATAGGGATGGCGCTGTTTGAAGCTTTGTATGGAAGGCCATGCAAATCTCTAGTTTGTTAGTTAGAGACCGGGGATAGGTTAGTTCTTGGTCCGGATTTGGTTAGAAAAGCTGCATAAAAGATTGAGTAAATTAGAGCTAGAATGAAAGAAGCTCAGTCTAGCCAGAAGAGTTATGCTGATAAGAGACGGAAAGATTTGGAGTTCTAAGTTGGAGATCGTGTTTTTGTCAAAGTATCACCGATGAAAGGTGTAATCCGATTTGGAAAATCAGGGAAATTAGCACCGAGGTTCGCTGGACCATTTCCTATTGTAGAAAAGATCGGGAAACTTGCATATAAAGTAGAGTTACCGAACAGTTTGACAGGAGTCCACGATGTTTTTCATGTTTCTAATATAAGGAAGTGTATTCGAGATTCGAAGACTACTATAACACCAACTATGTTAGAGGACTTAATAGTGGAACGGAATATGACTATAGTTAGAAAGCCAGTTCATATAGTCATGAGGGATGAGAAGAGGCTAAGGAATAAGACAATCTGATTAGACAAAGTCCCATGGAGCGACGAAGAGAGAGACTATACTTGGGAAACTGAGAGCAGGATTAGAGACGCTTATCTTGACTTTTTTATGGTTTGTTTTACCTTTATCATTGATTTGTATGAGAACCTTATCGTAATTTCGAGGACGAAATTCTTTAAGGAGGGGAGTCTGTAATGATCCTTATTTTGATTAACATTAATTAGGACATTTAATTAGTTAAATTGAATGAAATAATGTAAATGGTTAAGGGAATTGAGATTTGAATAATAGAAGGGTAGCTATGCCAAATTAAACAATGAACTAAAGGGAATTAAAATGAAATAGGAGAGGCCAATAGATAAGGGCAAAACATGAATAAGTTATATTCTTGTACCCTAAATCCTCATGCACTTTCATTTTACACGTTCATAAGCAAAACTAAATAAAGAAGAGGCCGACCACCATTAGAAGAAATAAGAAGAAGAGAAGCTAAAACCAAGAGGAAAGAAGCCTAATCAATCTATATCAAGAAGCAAATCTCCTTAATCACAAGCTAAAGATGAATAATAGATTACATCTCATTTTAAATTATTTCGATTTCTAGATCAGATCCGAATATTTTGCAAAGTATATTGCCATGTTTTGAATGTTATATATATATATATATGCTTGTTGATGAATTATGCTTATTCATATTGATTTTAGGACAAGTTTTGATTTGGAAAACCTATCATATGACATCCAAATGCCTTGCGATTTTGATATAAGGTCAGAAATGATATTATAGAGATGGGTTTAAAGTTTCATAATTTTTTGAATTATTGTGGACTAATTATGAAGTTTCTAGTGAAGAAAATGGTTAATTGGGTTTAAAAATTAATTACGGCTATTATATGTTAGCTTTTGGTCAGAAATTTAAATATGTTAGAAAACATATTAAAAGTGATTTGTGCGAATTTTTGTAGAATTTTTCCAAGTGTTTTAATAAGTATATAAAATTATTTAAGGTATGAGACTTAAATGTTTTATATGTTTATAAGAGGAGAAGGGGCCATTTGTAAATGTTTTAAAATGTTAATCTTTGAAATTCGTCGGTATTTTTAGAAAAGATTTTGAAAAAGTATTGGCAACCAATCACATATTGACAAACAAAGCAAGTTAGTTAGAAAGAAATTACTTTATAAAGTTAAAAATTAGTTTTACAAGGCTTTTGCTGTTTTGTCACTTTCGGCAGCACCTTTCAACTTCATACTTCCGCCTCCAACCAGTTAGAAACCAGTACAAAGGGTATCAAAGACTTGGTACGTAGTGGATTGAAGATAGACGAAAGGTATAGAGTCGAAACATGGCTTTCGACGGGGTCGAGACCTCGTTTTGTTTTAAAAGGAAATGTCGCTTGCTTTGCTTTTGAAAAGAATGCTTTCGAATGAGATAGCTTTAGATTTGGTCCATTGTTTTAAAGAACGGTTTCGAAAGAGGTTGCCGCCTTTGCTTTAAATAGAAGCTTTCGAAGGGGTCGAAACCCCTGCTGCCGCATACAACCTTTCGAAGCAATGCCTTCGAAAGGGTTCTTTCGCTTTAAACCCTGAGCCGCTTCTCCAATGCTTTCGAAGGGATTAGTTTCGACAACATCCGCTTCTTTTACTTAGGAAGTTGCTCTCGAAATAGTTGCCTTCGACTTAGTTCTTTTAAGACCCTTTTGAGATTTTGAAAGTTACACCCAAAGATTTCGAAAGGAATGGTTTTAAATGGTTTCGAAACTATGTTCCACGTATTTTTACTTGAACCCAATGCTTTCGAAAGGTTTGATTTGTGTAAAGGACTTAATGCTTTCGAAAGATATATAATAAAGGTTTCGAAGGGGTTGTTCCCCAATGTTTTTGAAAGGTTTACCTTAGTGTTTAAATGGAGGTTTTTCCATGTTTTCGAAAGGCATGTTTAAAGTGTTTTGAAAAGAGGATGCCTAAGCTTTTTATAAAGGTTTCGAAAGGATACTTTCAATGTTTTCGAAAGTTCTATTGTAAATGGTTTCAAAAGGTATGTTTTGGCCTTTCGACCTAAGGTTATAAAGTGAAGTAGTTTACTTGTATCGAAAGGGGTACTTTCAGTGGTTTCGAAAGGGATACTTTCATAGATTTCAGAAGTGATTGTTTAAAGGTTTCAAACAAAGGTTCGATGTTTTCATCAACAATGATTTGTGTAAAGTATATAAAACATGACAAAGTGGTTTTAGTAAAGCATAGAGTATATTTTCCTTGTATAAGTATGATTTATAGGGTTAAATCAATTTGAAAGAAATGTTTTCAAGGAAAATGTGATGGGGTAGTTGACCCTAAGTAAATGACTCAGATATTAGAATACCAGATGAGACTGGTATGGGGTCACGCCCTATACTCTAGCTAGTTGCCCCTAACTAATATAAGTCCAAAATTCCAGTGTGTAGGGCTTTGTCACAGGCAAAACTAAAATGATGTTACACACAGAAAGGAATATACAGAGAAAGATAGGTTATTGGTGAGCCCGCAAAACCATTAGGATCCGTTGACCCTGAGAGAAGTAAGTTAGGGACAGACCGTCTAGGAGTGTGTCTAACAGAAGTTAGATTATTTGTTTATTTTGTATGGTAGGCCCGAGTCAGCTAAAGGTTATTAGTTAGCCAAACAAAACTATAGTGTTTGGATAGATAGTCCATTGATTACCCGATTTGTATGCATACATGATATTGCTATTATTGCTTTAACCAGTTTGGTTGCATGATTTTGATTTGCAAAAGATATGTTTTAAAAAGGGATATTAGTTAAGGGAAACCCGTTCCGCTAAGCGGCGTGGTCTCACTTAATATTAGGAAACTGAGATCTATAGTATTATTCACACCAGGCTTTATGTCTGACTCGAAATTTATGTTTTCCCCTTAAACTCTCGGGTGCTCAAAATATGATTTGAGTTGGTTGAGAGTTGAGGATTTACAGGTTTTAGTAGGTGGATGAATAAAGCTTCCGAAGACATGCGGGAGGCATGTATAACTGTTTAGGAGTTGTTATTTTTATTTCTATTCCGCTGTGATGTATTAAGACAGATTTTGTCTATTTAGTGCTCTGATCATCCAAGGGGGCATCTTCATATGTCACTCTTGGCGTATTTTGTAATAATTATATTTGATCAAAAACTGGGATACGTTTTGGGATTGAGTAATAGAATATGAAACATATTTTGAAATGTAATCAGTAAAGTATGCTGTTTTTAGAATCTGTGACTTTGTTTCATATTCATATCCTTCTGATATTATGGATACCATTAACATTACCGTATTTTATCACCGAAAGTTGATACTATAGATGACTACATCATCTGTAGCACTTAGCTTCGATCCTCAAGATAAGGGATGTTACAAATTCCCTTGATGTTCTCCATATGTCCCCTCCTTTAGCTTGGCGGTAGTTACCTTATCAACTTCCACCTGTTTCTTCTTCAACGGTTTTAAATCCTCCATCGCTTCAAACTTGAGTCTCACGAACTCTTCATGAAATTTGACATGACATTCTACCTAAGGACTTCCTCCTTATCAAACTCCTGATGGTCATCTTGTTAACCATTTGCGAATGGAGACCATGACCTCTTGATGGCCATCCATCCACGCTAAGATCTTTTTTAGTAAACATTCTGAAATAAATCTCGTTTGGAAGCTCTTCCACCTGATCCAGCTGGTTGTTCATCTTGTCTCATTCTCCTTGCAGCCCCTCTGCCTTAGTGGTTTCAGCAGCTTTGTAACAGCCCATATTTTTAATAACATTATTTAGGATATTTAATTATCTAAATGAAATGAAATAATGTGATGATTAGTGGATTGATATATGTGATTAAACTAAGGGGTAGCCGTGCCTAAAAGAATAAATGAACTAAAATGAACTAAAATAAAATGGGTAAAGGAAAAAGATGAGGGGCAAAGTTGGAATAAGAGTATTCTAATACCCTAAACCCATACAAATGCATTTCATACATTCATTTGCAATACCAAACTAAAATAGAGGCCGACCACTATTAGCAAGAGCAAAAGGAAGGAAGGTTAATCAAAATCAAATCCATTGAAATCTCAAACTCCTTAATCTCAAAGCTAAGGTGAATAATGACTATATCTCATATTTTGTATTGTTTTCGGTTTTAAGGTTAATCTGAAATATTTTGCAAGGTTATGCCATGTTTTTGAATGATTAAATGTTTATATATGCTTGTTGATGATTTATGCTTATTCATATAGGTTTCATGATATGTTTTGATGTGAAAACCCTACTAAATGACATCCAAATGCCTTGCGATTTTAGATCTAGATCAGAAATGATATTTTAGAGATAGGTTTCAATTTTCATAATTTTCTGAATTAATGTGGATTTTATATTAATTTTATAGTGAAAAAATTGATTATTTGGGTTTAAAATTATTTATGGCTAAATAATATATGTTTTGGGTTTGAAATTTATATATGTTAGAAAACATATTAAAAATGATTTATAGGAATTTTTGTAGAATTTTCCTAATTGCTTTGATGAATATATAAAATTATTTAAGGTATGGGACTTAAATGTTTTATATATCTATAAAAGGAGAAGGGATATTTTGTAAATAAATTAAATGGTTTAATTCTAAAATTTTGGCAGCACTTTTAGAAAAGAAATTAGCAACTAATCATATTTTGACAAACAACGCAGGTTAGTTGAAAACATTACTTAAAAAGGTTAAAAATTAGTTTAATTATGCTTTTTCCATGTTTTGCCACTTTCGACGTCATGCTTTCAACCCAGTACCCCCGCTTCCATCTCAGTCGAAACCAAAGCACCTAGTATCAATACTTGGTACATAGCGAATTGGATGTTGGCGGAAGGTATGAAGTCGAAACGATAGGTTCCGAAGGGGACGAAGCATATCTTTGCTTCTAAATGAAAATGCGCCTACTTTGCTTTCGACTATATAGCTTTCGACTTGGTTGGCTTTCGACTGGGTCAATGGTTTAAAAGAATGGTTTCTAAGAGGTTGCGCCTTTTGTTTTAAGTAAATGCTTTTGTCAAGGTCGAAACTCCTATGCTGTCGCATTTTACTTTTCGAAGTAGTGCCTTCGAAAGGGCTATTTTATTTTATAAAACCCAAGCCGCTTTTCTAATGCTTTCGGAAGGTTGGTTTCGACGCCATCTTCACTTTACTTAGGAAATGGTATCGAAAGTGTTGCTTTCGACCCTGTTCTTTTATGACCCTTTGAGATTTTTAATGATAAACCCAAATGTTTCAAAAGAGATAGTTTTGAATGATTTCGAAAGATTGTTCCACATATTTTACTTGAACCCAAATGCTTTCGAAAGGTTTGCTGTTTTAATGCCTTCGAAAGGTTTTAATGAAGGTTTCAAATGGGTGGTTCCCCAATGGTTTCGAAAGGTTTGAAATGAAAGGTTTTTCCAATGTTTTCGAAAGGCAATGTTTAAGTGTTTTAAAGATAGGATGTCTAAGTTTTGTAGCTTTCGAAGGAAATGTTTTCCAATGGTTTCGAAAGGTTTATATGAGTGGTTTCGAAAGAATTGTTTTGGACTTTCGGCCTAGGTTATAAAGAGTTTACTGGGTTTCGAAAGGGATACTTTCAATGGGATCGAAAAAGGCACTTTCAAAGGTTTAAAATGTTTTTATCAACAAAGATTTTCATAAAGTGTATATATAACATGGCAAGGTGATTTGAGTAAAGCATAGAATTTATTTTCCTTGTTTAAGTATGATTTAAAAGGATTAAATCATTTTGATAAGAAAAGGTTTTTAAGGAAAATTTTGGGAAGATTACCCTAAGTAAAATGACTCAGGTATTAGAATACCAGATGAGACTGGTATGGGGTCGCACCCTATACTTTGGCTAGTAGCCATTAGCTAATATAAGTCCAAAATTCCAATGTGTAGGGCTTTGTCACAGGTAAGACTAAAATTAGGTTACACATAGAAAGGAATACATACAGAGAGAGATAAGTTATTGGTGAGCCCGCAAAACCTTTAGGATCAGTGGACCCTGGGAGGAGTAAGTTAGGGACAGACCATTCAGAAGTCTTATATAATAGATGTTAGATCATTTTTATAATTTTTTCTGGTAGGCCCGAGCCAACCAAAGGTTAGTAGGTAGCCAAACAAAACTATAGTGTTCGGATAGACAATCCATTTGTTACCTGATATGTATGTTTACATGATAATGATTTACAGTTTTAACCAGTTTTGGTTCCACTTATTTGCAAAAGATATGTTCTAAAAGGATATTTGTGAGGGGAAATCCGCTCTGCTAAGCAGCATGGTCTCACTTAATATCAAATAATTGAGATGTATAGTATTATTCACACCTGGCTTTATGTCTGACTCGAAGTTTATGTTTTCCCCTTAAACTCTCGGGTGCTCAAAATTGATTTGAGTATGCTGAGGGTTAAAGGTTTACAGGTTTTAGTAGGTTGGCAAATAAAGCTTGCGGAGACGAGCAGGAGGCTGCCAGATAGCTATTTAGGAGTTGCAGTTTTTGTTTGATGTATTTCTGCTGTGTTTGTATTAAGTTAGTTATGACTATATAGTAACTTTGATCAACCAAGGGGGCATCATCATATGTGGCTCTTGGCGTATTTATGTAATAATTTATTTGATCTGAACATGGGAAAGCGATGGGATTATGTAATTGGATATGAAACTTATTTGTGAAATGTAATTTGAAAGCTGTTTTTGAAATATGAGATTTTGTTTCATATTCCTATGATTCTGATATTATGAATACCATTAACATTATCGTATTTGGTCATCGAAAGTTAATACTACGGATGACTGTAGCATATGTAGCGCTTAGCTTCGGGCCTCCAGATAGGGGATGTTACAACTTGGTGTCAGAGCACCGGTTTATGAAAAACTTTAACTAAAATGATATTTTGAAATCATAATCCTTAGGAATTAGAGTAAGGATTGGGGAATGGGATAACGCTATAGTAACGTACTTGTATTTGCTATATATACGTAACCGCTCTATCTCCAGTCTCCAATCTTTATTAGGATATTCTTCTGTATCTCAGGAGGCTCGAATGCGGATATGGATGCTAGAAGAGTTAACATTGGTGGGGGAAGCACCACAACAAATGGTAATGCTATACCCAATTCTAGGAAAAACCCTGGTCAGACACAAGCTGAGAATGTGGGTGCTGGTGTCCCACAAGTGGATATGGGAGCAATGTATTAGTTTTTCGTTAATATGATGCAAGCAGGTGTTGCTGCTGGAGTAATTGGAGGAGGAGTTCAGGAAGCTCCGATGGTCAACAACTATGCTGTTCTGAGTAGAGTTTATGTTAGGCTTAGAGGAAAGCCATTTATCGAAACTGAAAATGCTATTCAGGTGGAGAACTAGTTGCTGCATTGTAAGAGGATATTTGTAGACTTGGGGCTCAATGATGAGCAGAAGAGGAGGCTTACATCGAGACAAATTTAGGGAGCAGCTTTATTTTGGTGGAATAGTGTGACGATTGGAGTGAATGAAGAGATGATGACATGGGTTGAGTTTAAGAGGAGGTTCGAGGAGAGGTTCATGCCTGTGATGGCGAAGTCTACCTTGATCAGAAAGTTTACTGAGTTGGAACAGGGGGAGATGACTATGTAGGAGTATGCTAGAAGGTTTGAGGAATTGGCTAGGTATAAATATGCCAGTGTGGATACTGTGATGAAGAGAAATGAGAAATTCATAAGGGGGTTGAAGCCTGAGTTGGCAAGGGCTACAATACCTCATATTAGGGATCCTTGTGATGTTGTAGTAGAGATAGCGTTGAGATATGAGGAGATGCTTGCTTCTCTGGAGAAGAGTAAGGCGAAATAAGTCCAGGTGGGGCAGAGTCAAAAAAAGAAGTTCTTTCATAAGAAGGGAGCCCAGAAGGGTGGAGCTGTGAAGAAGGGAAAGTCTAAAGTTGTTTGTTATAAGTGCGATAAGAAGGGGCACTTTGCTAATGAATGTCACTCACGAGAGGTAGAGAAAGTGATCGGGAAGAAGAACATCAAGTGCTTCAACTATAATCAAATTGGCCACTATAAGAACCAGTGCAAAGAGCCTGCTAAGGATGGAAGGAGCAAAGTATTTGCGTTGGAACCAGCTACCACGACGCCAAGGGCGGAGGAGTGAGGAAAGGCAGTGTTTGGAGGTACGCTTCATATTCATGGTATGTTTGCTAGTGTTCTGTTTGATACTGGTGCATCGCATTCTTTTGTATCTCGATGTTTGGTAGAAAAACTTAACATAGAACCCTCATATTTAGTTACTTCCTTAAGGGTTGCAAATCCGATAGAAGGGTATGCAACACTTGGAATGAAGTGTGACTACATAGAGTTTGATTTGTTAAGTCATACCTTTGTTTGCATTTTGCATGTATTTGACTTTGTACGGTTCGGAGTTATTTTTGTTATGGATTGGTTAAGTAAGTACGATGCTAGGATATTTTGCCATGATAGGAAAATATCACTTAGACACCCTGACTGTAGGGATCAGATAGTATACACCGTAGAAAATCCCAGTTGTGAGGTGAATGATTTGTTGGGTGTTATGGAGTTAGAAGACGAGTTGAATCGAGTTTTAGTGGTTAGAGAATTTGCAGATGTTTTTGAGCCTTTAGTTGGATTACCACCGAAATGAGCTATTGAGCTTCAGATAGATTTAGTACCCAAAGAAGAACCAGTGAGTAGGCCTCCAAGTAGGATGACACCTACTAAGATGAGAGAGTTGAAGGTGTAGTTGCTGGAGTTTGAAGGCAAGAATCTTATTAGACCAAGCAGTTCGCCTTGGGGAGCAGTAGTAGTATTTGCGAAGAAACTGGACGATCGTTAAGGTTATGTATCGAGTATCGTAAGTTGAATGAGAAGACGATAAAGAATTGATATCCATTGCCAAGAATTGACGATTTGTTCGATTAGTTGAGTGGAGCCAAGGTATTTTCTCAGTTGGATTTAGCAACCGGATTTCATCAGCTTAGAGTAGTGGAAGTTAGTATTCCTTTGACGGCGTTTAGGACCAAATATGGATCGTATGAATGGTTAGTTATGCCGTTCGGACTAACTAATGCGCCGGCATTCTTTGTAGATTTGATGAACCGAGTTTTTAGAGAGCACTTGCATAGGTTCATGTTGGTGTTCATAGATGATATTTTGATATACTCTAAGGATGAGAGAGAGCACGAAGTTCACCTTAGAGTAGTGCTCAGGACTTTGAGAGAACATCAGTTGAAGGTGAAGTTTTCAAAGTGTCATTTCTAGAAGAAGGAAGTGAAGTTCCTTGGTCATGTAGTCTCAGAGAAATAGTTGTCTGTAGATCCGACTAAGATTGAAGCAGTGAATAGTTGGAAAAGACAAAAAACAGTGACTGAGATAAGAAGTTTACTGGGATTAGCATGTTAATATCGGAGATTTATTAAAGATTTTTCGCGGATAGCAGCACCGATGACTAAGCTAACTCGGAAAGATGTGAAGTTCGTCTGGACTAGTAAGTGTAAGGAAGCATTCCAGAGCTTGAAACACTTATTGATTCATGCACCTTTGTTGGTTGTTCCGGAAGGGAATCAAAATTTGGTAGTTTATACAGATGCATGTGGAGTAGGATTAGGAGCTGTGTTGATGCAAAAAGGTAAAGTGATTGCCTATGGTTCACGACAGTTCAGACCTCATGAAGTTGGATATCCGACTCATGACATGGAGTTGGCCGCAGTTATTTTTGCTTTGAAGGTGTGGATACATTACCTTTTGGGAGAGAGATTCGCGTTGTTTATGGAGCATAAGTCGTTGAAGTGTCCTTTCTCTCAGAAGGAGCTAAATATGAGACAGCAGAGGTGGTTAGAGTTTTTAGCTGCCTATGACTTTGGAATTGAGTACACACCGAGAAAAGGAAATAAGGTTGCAAATGCACTTAGCAGAAAGCAGCAGAATGCAGTGTTGGATATCATAGTGCGATGGAAGGATTTGGAAGCGTTGACTACTTGCGGAGTGCAATGGAGATCAGATGTCAGATCTAACGGGGAGAGTGTTGCGTTATCATGTTTAGAAGTTCGACCAGTATTGATCGAGAAGATTGCTTCTAAATAAAGAGAGGATCTAGTGTTGGCTGATCGGATTAGAAAGTTAAAGGATGGAACAAAGAGCGATGACATGAAAGATTTTGGTCTTGACCAGAATGGGTGGTTGAGAAAGAAGGGAAGGTTGTGTGTTCCAAATGTGGAGAACATTAGGAAAGAAGTTCTAGGGGAATGCCATCGTTTGAAGTTCACTATTCATCCAGGAGGAACTAAGATATATTAGGACATGAAGAGAAGTTTCTTCTGGGAAGGTATGAAGAGGGATGTAGGCTTATGGGTAAAACAGTGTGAATTGTCAATAGGTGAAAGCCGAACATCAGAAGCCAAGTGGGTTACTTTAACCATTGGATATTCCGTTATGGAAGTGGGATTCTATTTCTATAGATTTCATAGACGGGTTGCCGAGATCTAATAGAGGAAATGAAAGTATATGGGTCATAGTGGACAGACTGACCAAGAGTGCCCATTTCATTCCAGTTAAGTCAACTAGGACGACACCTGTTTTGGCTAAGCTATTTATGAAGAATGTGGTTAGACTTCATAGAATTCCTAGTAGTATCGTAAGTGATAGAGACTCCTTATTCACTAGCGAGTTTTGTAAGAGTCTACAAGAGATTATAGGAACCAAGCTCAAGATGAGTACCACTTACCATCAGTAAACTGATGGGCAAACGAAAAGAGATAACAAGATCTTGGAGGATTTGTTACGAGCTTGTGTGTTAGATTTCAGAGGATCATGGGAAGACCATCTACACTTAATCGAGTTTGCGTATAACAACAGTTATCAGACTAGTATAGGGATGGAACCGTTTGAAATTTTGTATGGAAGACCATGCAAATCTCCAATTTGTTGGTTAGAGACCGAAAATAGATTAGTTCTTGGTCCAGATTTAGTTAGAGAAGCCATAGTGAGTTGGTAAGAGCTACGATGAAGGAAGCTTAGTCTAGGTAGAAGAGCTATGCAGATAGAAGATGGAAAGACTTAGAGTTCTCTGTTGGATATCATGTTTTCGTCAAAGTGTCACTGATGAAAGGTGTTATCAGGTTCGAGAAGACAGGAAAGTTAGCACCGAGATTCGTAGAATCATTTCATATTTTAGAGAGGATCGGGAAACTCGCATATAGAGTAGAGTTACCAAGTAGTTTGGCAGGAGTCCACGATGTTTTCCATGTTTCTCATCTAAGGAAGTGTGATAGAGATCCAGAGACTACTATAGCACCGACTGTGTTAGAGGACTTAGTAGTGGAACCAGATATGACTATAGTTAGGAAGCCTGTCCGTATTATCGTGAGAGATGAGAAGAACTTGAGGAACAAGAAAGTCAGATTAGTTAAGGTCCAATGGAGCGACGATGATAGAGACAGTACTTGGGAGACTGAGAGCAGGATTAGAGATGCTTATGCCGATTTGTTTGATGGTATGTTTTACCTTATTGATTGATTGTATGTGTACCTTATCATAATTTCGAGGATGAAATTCTTTATGGTGGGGAGTCTATAACACTCCATATTTTTAGTAACATTATTTAGGATATTTAATTAGCTAAATTAAATGAAATAATGTGATGATTAGGGGATTGAGATTTGTGATTAAACTAAGGGGTAGCCATTCGTAAGAAAATAAATGAACTAAAATGAACTAAAATATAATGGGTAAAGGAAAAAGGTGAGGGGCAAAGTTGGAATAAGAGTATTCTAATACCCTAAAACCTTACGAATGCATTTCATACATTCATTTGCAATACCAAACTAAAATATAGGCCGACCACTATTAGCAAGAGCAAAAGGAAGGAATGTTAATCAAAATCAAATCCATTCAAATCTCAAACTCCTTAACCCCAAAGCTAAGGTGAATAATAACTACATCTCATATTTTCTATTGTTTTTGGTTTTAAGGTTAATCCATCTTCTCTTTACTTAGGAAATGCTTTCGTAAGTGTTGCTTTCGACCCTATTCTTTTATGACCCTTTGAGATTTTTAAATATAAACTGAAATGTTTCGAAAAAGATAGTTTTGAATGATTTCGAAAGGTTGTTCCACATATTTTACTTAAACCCAAATGCTTTCAAAAGGTTTGATGTTTTAATGCTTTTGAAAGGTTTTAATAAAGGTTTTAAAGGGGCAGTTCCCCAATGGTTTCGAAAGGTTTGAAAGGAAAGGTTCTTCCAATTTTTTCGAAAGGCAATGTTTAAGTGTTTTAAAGATAGGATGTCTAAGGTTTTGTAGTTTTCAAAGGAAAGGTTTTTCAATGGTTTCGAAAGGTTTATATGAATGGTTTCGAAAGGTTTATATGAATGGTTTCGAAAGGAATGTTTTGGACTTTCGGCCTAGGTTATAAAGGGTTTACTTGGTTTCAAAAGTGATACTTTCAATGGGATCGAAAGAGGTACTTTCAAAGGTTTAAAATGTTTTCATCAACAAAGATTTGTGTAAAGTGTATATATAACATGGCAAGGTGATTTGAGTAAGGCATAGAATTTATTTTCCATGTTTTATTATGATTTAAAAGGATTATATCATTTTGATAAGAAAATGTTTTCAAGGAAAATTTTGGGAAGATTACCCTAAGTAAAATAACTCAGATATTAGAATACCAGATGGGATGTAACATCCCCTATCTAAAGGCCCAAAGCTAAGCGCTACAGATACTGCAGTCATCTATAGTATTAACTTCCGGTGACCAAATACGAGCATTGTTAAATGGTATTCAATATCAGCATCATGTGTATATGAAACAAAAGCACAGATTTCAAAAAAAGCTTTTCACATTACAACTTCAAAACATGTTCCATATTCAGAGTTACACAATCCTAAATGTTTCCCAGGTAATGATAAAGTATACATATTACAAAATACGCCAAGAGCGACTTATGAAGATGCCCTCTTGGTTGATCAGAGTCATATTGTCATAACTGATATATTACACACAGTGAAAATAAACACAAGACAAAGAACTACAACGCCTAATTAGCTATCCGTTAGCCTCCTGCTCGCCTTCGGTAGCTTTATTCATCATCCTACTAAAAACCTAAAAAAACCTTAATCCCTCAGCCTACTCAAATCAATTTTGAGCACCCGAGAGTTTAAGGGAAAACATAAACTTCGAGTCAGACATAAAGCCTAGTGTGAATAATTCCATACATCTCGGTATATACGATATTAAGTGAGACCATGCTGCATAGCGGAACGGGTTTCCTCTCACAATATCATTTTTAAACATATCTTTGCAAATCATAATCCTGCAACCACAACTGGTTAAAATATATGTAAAACACTATTATGTAATCATACATAAATAAATTCAGGTAATAAATGAACTATCTGTTCATACACTTTAGTAACCTTTGACTGACTATTAACCTTTGGCTGACTCGGGCCTACCAGACGATATTCAAATAATCTAACATCTGTTAGACACTAATGCTTTTGGACGGTCTACCCTTAACTATATTTTAAATACTTCTCTTCTGGACGGTCTGTCCCTAACTTATCATCTCCCAGGGTCACCTGATCCTAATGGTTTTGCGGGCTCACCAATAACTTATCTGCATACAAATATATTTTTTCCGGTGTGTAATCATAATTTTAGTCTTGCCTGTGACAAAGCCCTACACACTGGAATTTTGGACTAAATTTGCTGGGGCCAATAGCTAATGTATAGGGCGCTACCCTATACCAGTCCTATTTGGTAATCTAATATCTTAATCATTTTCACTTAGGGATACCTTCCCATAATTTTCCTTGAAAAACCCTTTTCAAAATGGTTCAAAACCTTTAAATCAACTTACTCAAGGAAAATACATATACTTTGTGCTTTACTCAAAATCACCTTGCCATGCTATATATACTTTACTCAATTCTTTGTTGATGAAAACATTTTACATTAGAAAGTTCCCCTTTCGATCTCATTGAAAGTACCCCTTTCAAACCATTGAAAGCATCTCTTTTGCAACCAAGTAAAACCCTTTATTTATCTAGGTCGAAAGGCCAAAGCTTCCCTTTCGAAACTATACTAAAGCCCCTTTCGAAACCTTTGAAAACATTCCTTTCAAAAGCATTAAAGCCCAAGACATCATCTCTTAAAACACTTTAAAATATTGCCTTTTTGAAAGCCTTGGAAAACCTTCCATTTCATCTCTTTCGAAACCATCAAAAACGTACCCCCTTTCGACTACTTCGAAACCATCAGAAAATAGTACCTTTTGACTCCTTCGAAACCCTATGGGGAACCACCCCTTTGAAACCATTTTAAACACCTTTCAAAAGAATTAAACCTTCAAAAACTCAAACCTTTTGAAAGCACTTGGGTTCAATTTAAAGTATATGGAAAAACACCTTTCAGAACCATTTAAATCATCTCCTTTGAAACCTTTGGGTTATACTTCAATCAAAACAAATAGGTCCATTTAAAACATCTAAGTTGAAACCTCCCTTTCGAAACCTATTCCTAAGTAAAGAAGTGATGGCGTCGAAACCATCCCTTTGAAAGCATGGGAGAAGTGGCTGATTTTAAAAGCTAAGTATACCCTTCGAAACCATTGTCTTCGAAAGGTAGAAAGGCGACAGCTAGGGGTTTTGACCCCTTCGAAAGCATTAATTAAAACAAAAGAGTGCAACCAAGTTGAAACCTTTCCTTTGAAAATATTTGACCCTGTCGAAAGCAACTGGGTCGAAACTTAACCCTTTCGAAAGCAAAGCAGGCGCTACCTTTATTTTAAAACGAGGCATACTTCAACCCCTTCGGAACCTAACGTTTCAACCAAGTACCCTT
Organism: Allium fistulosum; assembly: GCA_030737815.1. Classification (NCBI taxonomy): domain Eukaryota; kingdom Viridiplantae; phylum Streptophyta; class Magnoliopsida; order Asparagales; family Amaryllidaceae; genus Allium; species Allium fistulosum. Next base: position 94,701,094 of record CM060906.1, on the reverse strand, counting down.
TCGCCTTTGTCCAATACGCTACGTACCAAGTAACTTGATACCGTACGCATTAGTTTCGAAACCTATAGTGGCAAAAGGTCGGGGTTGGACCCCTCTGTGCCGAAAGTGGAAGAACATGCTAAAATCATGTTATTTTTGTTTTTAGCTTAAAAGAGAAAACTTTTTAACTAACAGCCTTTATTTGTCAAATTTCCATTGGTTGCTAAATATCTTTTTCAAAGTGCTGCCAATATTTTCAGAAACAAACAATTATTTTAATTTGCAAAATGCCCCTTCTCCTTAATTAAACATATAAAACATTTAAGTCCCATACCTTAAATAATTTTATATATTCATCAAAACACTTAGGAAAATTCTCTAAAAATTCCAGAAAATCATTTTCAATAAGTTTTCCATCATATATAAATTTTAGACCCAACTAATTATTTATTTTGTCGTAAATAATTTAACCCAATAAATCATTTTCTTCACTAGAAAATTAATATAAAATCCACATTAATTCAGAAAATTATGAAAATTGAAACCCATCTCTAAAATATCATTTCTGATCTATGTTTAAATTCACAATGCATTTGGATGTCAAATGATAAGGTCATCACATCAAATATATCATGAAATCTATATGAACAAGCATAAATCATCAACAAGTATATATAAACATTTTTCTCTCCAAAATCATGGCTACATATTCGCAATTATTCGGATTTCTCCTAAAACCGAAATCATTTGTAAAAACATGAGATGTAGAAATCATTCACCTTAACTTTGTGATTTGGAATGAGATTTGCTCTTGTTTAAGTTGATTTGTTTCTTCTTCTTGAGATTCCTAGCTTTATCTTCTCTTGAGATTAGAAATGGTGGCCATCTTCTCTTGAGATTAGAAATGGTGGCCATCTTCTCTTGAGATTAGAAATGGTTTTGGACTCTTTGTCTACTTCTGATTATGGCATTGGACATTCTTATCCTTTTGCTTTTGTTTATATCCCTTCCTCAGGTTTCCTTTTTAGATGGTGATTAACTTTATTCTTTTGACCCTTCATTCTTTCAAGCCTTGAATTTACTTTATGTTATGGACACCTTTGTCCTTCTTCCTTTGTTTGATGCCTCCTTTGGGCTTCATCTTTGTCTTAGATGGTGGATAGATTTCTTCCTTTAATCCTTTATTCCGTTTGGTTTTGATCCTTGCTTTGAGTTGTAGACATCTTTGTCTTTCTTTATCTATTTGGCGCCTCCTTTGGGCTTCCCTTTGTGCCGAAGGATGTAGTGTATGTTAGGTTGTCCTTCCTCCAAAAGGTTGCTGATGGGTTCTTATCCTGACCCTTCCCCTAAGAGGTGATGTGGACGTTAGGGGTTTTTTGATTTTGTGGGTTCTTGTCCTGACCCTCCCTTAAGAGGTGATGTGGACGTTAGGGGTTTTATTCCTCCCCTAGGAGGTGCTCCGGATTGGACGTCGGCGGCTCATTCTAAAAAACAAGTTTTGTGATCCAGATTGGACGTCGGAGGCTCATTCCCAAAAACATTTTTGTGCTCCGGATTGGACGTTGGAGGCTCATTCTCAAAAACATTTTTTGTGCTCCGGATTGGACGTCCGAGGCTCATTCTCAAAAACATTTTTTGTACTCCGGATTGGACGTTGAAGGCTCATTCCCAAAACATTTTTTGTGCTCCGGATTGGACGTCGGAGGCTCATTCTCAAAAACATTTTTTGTCTTATATATTAATTTCAAAGTTTTTGTTCTTCCAAGAGGCATTTCCAAGGAAGGATTAAATAGTTTTGTTTCCTCTTTCCATGAGGTATGAAAATAGTTTTGGAAACTTCATTCGAAAGGATAATTCTGAAGATATTTGTGAAAACCTCTTTTGGTCCATAGAACTTTTGAAAATCTTCTTCTTTTTGAATATCAGTTTCTTTATGAGAGAAAGAACTTTTGTAAATGAACCCTTCTAATATATTGAGGGATTATATTCTAAAATAGAATTTGGACGTATAACAATCTTTTCTTTATGCTACCCTTTGCAAGGGTCTTTAAATCATTCTCATAGAAAAGACACAGATCTCAAATAGGAGACCATAAGGTCATGATTCATGAACCAGTAGTTTTTTGGTTGAGAATAAGATTCTCTAATCTGAATTTTTGTTAATAAACTCTTGATAGCTTTAAAACTCTTCTTGAAAAAGTATGGATAGGCGTCTCATCGCCAATAGTTTTTAGAAAACTTTTAAATATATCTTTTTTTGCATTCACTAATGCTATATAATATCTTAGGAAGGTTACATAAATCAGTTCTTGGAATCGAAAATAGTTTTTCTTCGAAGATACATATGGAGAATTTCTCTTAGTAAAATAATTTGTCAAAGATAGAATTAGAGTATGCTGTTTTCTCCTTCTGATAGATTACCATACCTTGGTAAGTATTGTTCTCCAACAGAATGGTCTATGTGCAAATTTTTCTTTAGAAATTGATGAAGGACCAATAATAGTCTAGTGTTTCATGAGAGCAAATCTTTGTTTTGCATTGGCCCCAACATTGGAAGTCACTTTGTTGTGCCTCAAGAATAGGTTGAATGCCATGGACTGGTTTTGTTTTTTTACTTGTAATGACACTCGAATTTTGAATAAGTACATGATTAATTTTGAAATACAAATTAAATTTGGAAATTTATGAATAAGAAAAGTTCATAGTAAGCAAATGCCGCTGGACTTTATGGTTTGATAAATCGCTAATCTGCTATTCTCTTGTAGAAAAAGTTGGTTCCTGAACATCTATGCAATTCTCTTCTTAACTTAAGAAGTCCTTCAAGTTTCTTTATCGAACTCTTTTAGGATCCTGTTTTGACCATGTTTTGGATCACTCTTGATAGGTCGCGACATTCATCAGTCTTATACCCATTCGCCTGGTGGTAGTCGCAATAATCCCTTCCTTTGCTTGGCTTGGGATGGCTTGATATATTATGAGTGACTGGGAAACTTTCAGTGTTTTTTGCTATGGCGAAACTATGAGAAAGCGGCTCGTTCAAATTTACATAATTGGATTCAGAACTCTCTTTTTGACCTTTTCTCCTACTTTTCTTTCCTTTCAATCTTTCACTAGGAGACTCAAAGTTGATTTATTCTTTCCTTTGTCTTCGTTGGGATTCCATTGTCGCGGGATGTCTTTTCTCCATCTGAATAAATTTCTTAGCTTGGAAATAAAAGTCTCGCAGATTTCTACATCCATGAAAGGGGTTTGCTCGATTAGCCCGTACCGAACTACTATTGACTTGTCTCTATCGGTCGCATTTTCTGCTTTTAATGCTTCTGTATTGAACCTCTTTAAATATTCATCTAATGGTTCTCCCGGTTTTTGTTTGATTGTAGCTAACAGGCTAAGCTTGTGGTTGGGTCCTTGAACATATAAAATTGCGCCACGAAGTTGTGAGAAAATTGTTCCCAAGAACAGATGGTCTTCTCTTGATAATTCCTATGCCATTTGAGAGCTGCTCCTTGAAAAGTAATTGGAAATTTTTTTCATTGAACTGGCCTGGGAGCATCGTATAAGTTCATCCAATTTTAAAAAGCTGCAAGGTGATCATCTGGGTTAGTAGTTCCATCATACATAGGTGGAGGAATTTGAATGCGAGGGGGAATGTTGAATGACATATTTTCTTTTGAAAAAGGAGCGTTTTGCAAGATAACATATATCCCTAATTCGTTGAGTACATTTTTTATTGTATCCTCTGTGACTTAGTTGTGAATGTTGTCATGGTGATCTCCACTGTCATCCATGGCTAAACTGTTTGATTATTCAATGGTCCTCTTAGCCTGGCTTCTTTGATTATCATATTGATCTTCATTTGGAGGTTGTGCTTCATCTTCTCCTTCCATAATCCTTAACGATTCTTGAGATGGAACCCTTTCACAAAATTCTAGCATTACTATCGTTTGTTGTTGTAGACTCTGGACTTTAATCTCATTGTTTATCAGGGTTGAAGGCTGTCCAATCTCTGTACTTTCTAAGTTAAAGTTCAGGATTATATCATTTTCCTGAGTTGATTGTAATGCAGCTTTTTCATTGTTGTTATTCCTTCCTCTCCCCATTTTCTTCTTTTGAATAAAGAACTCTAAGCAATTAATCTTTAATGAATGATTAACAAGATCGGAGGTTCGAGCCCTCCTTCTAGCGCCAAAAATGTTGACAAGAAAACTTGTTAACACCCCAAAGTGGAGTTTGAAGAATGTATGTTCGATGTAGATGAGGGTAGCCTATACCCTTTGATAAAGTAGATATGGTTGAGAATGCTTCAGTAACACCTTTCGATACAGTCGAAGGGCAAGGTAGTTGATAGGTCATGGTCGGAAGCTAAGAGTTTAGGTATATTGGAAAAGGAAGGGTTACGACTCAGTCATGGAGTAACCTTCCGACCTAGTCGAAGGCAGGTGTCTTAGAGGGGTTTAGATGCGTTTTGATTGGCTGAACTTTAGGTTTTGACACACTCGAGAGGTGTGTGACACTTGAGGGTCAAGGATTCAAGGATACTAGGAAACAGAGGGGGTATCGACTTAGTCGTTGGAGTGAGCTTGCGCCTTCTTATGACCTTGAGCTAAAACTTAAAGAATACAGGTATCTAGTGGGTTATGACTTAGTCGAAGGGTAACCATTGGACTGGGTCGTGACAATTCGCAAGACAACAAGACTTCATAGTTGCAAAATAGTCAAAATTATCTTGAACTTTCTTTTTGTTGAACTCAATTATACAGATTGACCAAATCCCCTATTTGATTCGAGAATTAGGGTTTACAAGTTTAAGAAAGAATACAAGTGTAAAGTGGAAGAAATCGAATCCCCCTTAACTGACCCCTGGGGTCATATTTCTAGGCACGGGTTTAGACCTTTCGACCCTATGCTATCGACACGGTCGAAAGATCAACCCCTTTACTTTTATGAATGTCCACTGAGCCATACCTTTCGACCTAGTCGAAAGGGTTTTAGTCATCCTCCTGTTGCTGAAGGCTGGCCTTCCTTCTATCTTGCTTTGCCTGTTCCGACTTTATCAGAAGATATGCCGGTGGATTGTTTCTAACCTTGTTGGAAGGTACTGCTCAACAGCTTCTGACCCCTTCGAAAGGCATGTAGATGTGCTTCCCAGCTTGCCGCTCATTTTCCGTGTGAATTGTTAGAGGAGTAGGCTTCTAATATCGTCGAAACATGATCTTTGTTTCCTTTCGCCTTTGTCAAAAAAAGTTGCTTGATATCTTTTCGACCTTGTCGAAAGGCCTAATGTTGCACTTTTGACTTGAATGCTGATGTGTCGAATGAGTTAACCCGGGCGCTAATCCTTTGACACTGTCGAAATATGCCTACTTTTTGGCTTTGAGTGAGTCGAAACTCCTAAAAGGTTTTATTATGAATGGTCTTTGTCGAAAGCCTCTGCCCCAACTAACTCGGAACCTCATGCCTTTATGGAAATGGATGTGTATTTCTTCTTCCTTAGGTGAGAGTGGTCCTAACCGTTTCGAAAGGCAATATATGCTTTTGAATAGGTTGAATTCTTTTCTGGCGGAAGTGAATGAAGGCAAAACCAAAACATTTTGAACGATTTGGCGCAAAATGTAGAGTGTCTGCTATCCATTGCCTTCGAGAGGTAGCTTTCGACCCTGTCGAAGGCTTTTTGCTTGTCCAGGACTCTATCGAAACATCCTTTTGATCCCTTCGAAAGGTGCTGCTAGTTCTTCCATCATCTAGATGAAACTTTGTTTGACGTTGAAATATACCATCCTAATGACTTCTGATTTTCACCAATTCCCTTGCTCCTTCTTTCATACTTTCATCTTCAAGACTATTTTATGGATAACATTTAGCACCCTTGTATAAAAGAAGCTTTTGTTCTTTAGGCAAAAAACTTCAAAGAATATTCTTCTTCGTTTTCTGCAAAATAGACAATGACTTCTATAAGAATCACATCCTTACTATAAAGCCATGATGTGCACGGAAATGTGCATATTTTTACCACCATATTTAATCTATTTAAATTAAATAAATGATCATATCGTGTATTTTAACTTGTTTAAACCAGAATTCATATTATTTTCAAATCGTCACATATTCATCTTCATCCAAGGGCAAAATGGTCATTTTTGTGCATATATTAATTTGAGAAAATTTAATTGGAAATTTCTATATTATTTTATAGGAATATGGCTTCATATACAAGTAGTTTCATGAAGATGTATGCATGCACAAGAGTGAAGATAAAGAAATGAAGATGGAAATAATTCAAAGGCATGATAATGGAGGACCCCACCTACCTACCTACCTTAATGTACAAATTAGAGGCTAATGCACATGCTTATGGAATTAATGGCTTCATGCACACTTAAATGATTATTAGTAGAAGCTAATGATTACTTGGCTTATTATTGAGTTTGTGCTTATTATTGAGTTTGATAGCTTATGTTGTTCAAAACAAATAGGCTATGCTTAGTCATATGAATCAAAAATTGCCTTTTCATCTATATATGATTATGGCAAAGAAGTGAATGTTTAAATCAAAATTTGATGGCCTATATTTCTAAACAATAGTTAATAGGCCATGCTTAAAATAGATTTTCATTTTCAACTTTGTTGTCATTTTCATGAGAATTAGAAGTGGTTTAAAGGTTGTGTTATAGTTTAATGGCTTATGTTGAGCTAATTAATAGACAAATGAGCCATACTTATGATAAGCACATCAATTAAGCTAACTAATGACAAAGAAAAGAGAGATCATAACTTCATTTTGTTGATTTATGTGATCTAGAGAGTGGAAGTTGCCCCCAAATTGTCTTAACACTCTCATATTTTTATCTATTTTCTTTTAGCTTGTTTTTACTTTCTTTTAGTTAGTTAACAATCACTCGACTTTGGTTTAATTTGGTTGAATAGATTTTTAAAATCATCAATTCCCTGCGGATCGACCCGTATTCGCCACGTACTATAAGTGTACGCCGTGCGCTTGCGGTTATATTTTTAATTTAAATTCGTTCGAAGGTTTTCTAACTCGATAGAATTTCCATCGTCGAACAAGCCATGATGAGTAACTTTATAAATCCAGATGCTATCTGGTTATTTTTGTTGGATAGAGTATTTAGACGATTATGTGACCAAATAAATATATGGAACGATATCACCTGGTCTGCTGTTGTCAATTTTAAGTAAATGGACCTTCCCTAAAAGGACATTGCATACACTTAACCTTCTTTTCTCTGGTTATATTCCTTCGGCCATTGAAGATTAATTTCTCGCTTTTGGCAACCTTATCTAGTTCCTTTGCTTTGACTTTATTTTTCATCCCTGTTCTTCGACGTTAGTTCCATCGGTATTGAGTAAGTCTCGTATAGAATTCAAATTCAGAAATTCCATAAAAGTTCATAATCATTATAAAAATTTAATGATAATATCTAAAGTTCACAAAATCAGAAATCTAATAAGGAATCATCAAAAATCCAGCGATGGAATTAGAATATGAAATCCAAAAATCATCATAAAAATTCAATAAGAAACTTCAAAATCCGCAAATACGTAAAACAACACATACGGAACTCTTTCTAATACAAAGTCAGCAATTCAATAAGAGTTCTATAGATAATCATGGAAATTCACCAAAGAAATCATAAAATCAAAACTTCATAAAACCAAAAGATCGATAAGAAATCCTTACGAAAATCCAATAGGGAAATCAAGTGTATAATATCTACAAATCTTCATAAAAGTCAATATGGAAATTTAGAATTCACTAGGCCAGAAACTTAATATGAAATCATTATGAAATCATAACAATGAAATTGGAGACACAAAATCCACAAATCCTCATGAAAGTCAGCACAGAAATTCAGAATTCTCAAAATCGGAAATTCAATAAGAAATCATTATGAAATTTCAATAAGGAATACATGAATATAAAATCCCTAAATCATCATAGAAGCCAACCCGAAAATTCAAAAATTCTCAAAATAAAAAACTCAATAAGAAATCATTATGAAATCACAATAAAATCCATAAATCATCACAGAAATTCAGTAATTCACAAAACTCAATATGAAATTTTCAAGTGAAGAAACAAGGAAATTGATAGTTCATTAAATTAGGAATTCACTTAAAATCTTATCTGGATCTCATCTGACGAATAAACTACTCAAAATCTCATAAAATCAAAAACTTGCCCAGTAATAGTAAACTCAATAGATGTGTAGTTCCTAAGTGCCTATAGGTTAGTAGTATTATTGTTATATTGGAATCGAGTAGTTCAGTTCAGCTGATTGACCGTTCAGCAGTGCAATGGTCCATATAGCTTATTAATATGTATATATAGACTCTTATATCTTAAAGGGTTATCTTATTTCTGCGAATTAAGGAATGGTTTAGTCAATCTATTCCTTGAATGTAGTCACTTTCATTTTGGTAGGAATTTGTTATCTTATTCCGTTCCTTTGATTTCGGCATTGATCCTCATTTTCCCTTTTTAGTTATGGATCTCTTTATCCATTTTCTTGTCTTATGTACCCTTTTAGAATGCGAGTTTCTTAACTCTTTGTTGTGGGAGCCACTTTTTAGGCTTTAGATGTATTGAAAATTGGTAGCTCATATTTTTTTTCTTTCTGATCATGGTTTTGGACTCTTTGTCTACTTCTGATTATGGCGTTGGACATTCTTATCCTTTTGCTTTTGTCTGTATCCCTTCCCTGGGTTTCCTTTTTAGACAGTGATTAACTTTATTCTTTTGACCCTTCATTCTTTCGGGCCTTGACTTTACTTTGTGTTATGGACACCTTTGTCCTTCTTCCTTTGTTTGATGCCTCCTCTGGGCTTCATCTTTGTCTTAGATGGTGGATAGATTTCTTCCTTTAACCTTTTATTCCCTTGGGTTTTGATCCTTGCTTTGAGTGGTAGACATCTTTGTCTTTCTTTATCTGTTTGGTGCTTCCTCTGGGCTTTCCTTTGTGCCGAGGGATGTAGTGTATGTTAGGTTGTCCTTCCTCCAGAAGGTTGCAAATGGGTTCTTATCCTGACCCTTCCCCTAAGAGGTGATGTGGACATTAGGGGTTTTTTGATTTTGTGGGTGCTTATCCTGACCCTCTCCTAAGAGGTGATGTGAACGTTAGGGGTTTTATTCCTCCCCTAGGAGGTGCTCCGGATTGCACGTCGGAGGCTCATTCTAAGAAACAAGTTTTGTGCTCCGGATTGGACGTCAAAGGCTCATTCTAAGAAACAAGTTTTGTGCTCCGGATTGGATGTCGAAGGCTCATTCCCAAAAACATTTTTTGTGCTCCGGATTGGACGTCGGAGGCTCATTCCCAAAAACTTTTTTTGTGCTTCGAATTTGACGTCGTAGGCTCATTCTCAAAACATTTTTTTGTCTTATGTATTATTTTCAATGTTTTTGTTCTTCTCAAGAGGCATTTCCAAGAAAGGATTAAATAGTTTTGTTTCAACTTTCCATGAGGTACGAAAATAGTTTTGGAAACTTCACTCGAAAGGATAATTCTAAAGATATTTGTGAAAACCTCTTTTGGTCCACAGAACTTTTGAAAATCTTTTTCTTTTTGCATATCAGTTTCTTTTTGAGAGAAAGAACTTCTATAAATGAACCCTTCTAATATATCGAGGGATTATATTATGAAATAGAATTTGGACGTAAAGTTATTTTAAAAATTATTTCAAAATTGTTTGGAAAAATCCATGCTCGAAATCAATGAAAAACATAGAAAAATTACTCAAAACCAACATTCAAATTCAATTCAAATTCAATTTAAAATGATTATTATATAATATTTTTTAAATTATTTCCAAGTTATAAAATCTATATATTCTCTATAATAAGGGAATTTTCAAAGATTGTTTTCCAAAAACGAATTCGAAAATGGTTTTAAAAGCTTGTTTTCTCAAATAAATTATTTGATATATAAAATACACATTAACACTTTTCGAGTTCCTATCTGAGAGTTTGTGACACATTTGCCATTGCAGTGTATTGCCAGCACTGGACCTTTAGGTCATTGCCATTGCGGCGTTTGCCATTGCGGCGTATTTGCCATTGCGATGTATTTGTCCTTGAGACAACGTAACTTTTTCATTTACAATCGGAATTCATTGATTCTTTTTTTGTTTGAAAGATGAAGTTTTGTAGTATATGCTTACCAAATTTCAACTCAATACGAGGTCGTTTGTTCCTCTGCCCAGGCCTAAAAACCATCTTAGGTTCAACTTACAGGCCTGCAAATCTTTTCTTTATGCTACCTTTTGCAAGGGTCTTTAAATCATTCTCATAGAAGAGACACAGATCTCAAATAGGAGACTATAAGGTCATGATTCATGAACCAGTAGGTTTTTGGTTGAGAATAAGATTCTCTAATCTGAATTTTTGTTAATAAACTCTTGATAGCTTTAAAACTCTTCTTGAAAAAGTATGGATAGGCGTCTCATCGCCAATATTTTTTAGAAAACTTTTAAATATTTAGATTGCTTGGTTGGAAATCTTTTGTGTGTATTCACTAATGCTATATAATATCTTAGGAAGGTTACATAAGTTAGTTCTTGGAATCAAAAATAGTTTTTCTTCAAAGATACGTTTGGGGAATTTCTCTTAGTAAAATAATTTGTTAAAGATAAAATTAGAGTATGTTGTTTTCTCCTTCAGATAGACTACCACACCTTGGTAAGTATTATTCTCCAACAGAATGGTCTATTTGCAAATTTTTCTTCAGAAATTGATGAAGCACCCATAATAGTCCGGTGTTTCATGAGAGCAAATCTTTGTTTTGCATTGGCCCCAACATTGGAAGTCACTTTGTATGAGGCATTTGAGCTGTTTTTCTCGAATAGCTAGAAATTTGTTGTGCCTCAAGAATATGTTGAATGCAATGGACTGGTTATGGTTTTTTACCTGTAATGAAACTCGAATTTTGAATAAGTACATGATCAATTTTGAAATACAAATTAAATTTGGAAATTTATGTATAAGAAAAGTTTATAGTAAGAAAATGCCGCTGGACTTTATGTCTTGGTAAATCGCTAATCTACTATTCTCTTGCAGAAAAAGTTGGTTCCTGGACATCTAGGCAATTCTCTTATTAACATAAGAAGTCCTTCAAGTTTCTTTATCGAGCTCTTTTAGAGATCCTGTTTTGACCATGTTTTGGATCACTCTTGATAGGTCGCGACATTCATTAGTCTTATGCCAATTCGCCTGCTGGTAGTCGCAATAATCATTTCCTTTGCTTGGCTTGGGACGGCTTGATATATTGTGAGTGACTGGAAAACTTTCAGTGTTTTTTGCTATGGTGAAAATATGAGAAAGGGGCTCGTTCAAATTTACATAATTGGATTCAGAAATCTCTTTCTGACCTTTTCTCCTACTTTTCTTTCCTTTCAATCTTTCATAGGAGACTCAAAGTTGATTTCTTCTTTCCTTTGTCTTCATTGGGATTCCATTGTCGTGGGATGTCTTTTCTCCATTTGAATAAATTTCTCAGCTTGGAAATAAAAGTATTGCTGATTTCTACATCCATCAATATAGAGTTATTCCCATAAAGGGTTTTGCTCGATTAGCCCGGACCGAAATGCTATTAACTTGTCTCTATTGGTTGCATTTTCTGCTTTTAATGCTTCTGTATTGAACCTCTTTAAATATTCATCTAATGGTTCTCTCGGTTTTTGTTTGATTGTAGCTAACAGGCTAAGCTTGTGGTTGGGTCCTTGAATATATAAAATTGCACCATGAAGTTGTGAGAAAATTGTTCCCAAGAACAGATGGTCTTCTCTTGATAATTCCTATGCCATTTGAGAGCTGCTCCTTGAAAAGTAATTGCAAAAAATTTCCATTGAACTGGTCCGGGAGCATTATATAAGTTCATACAATTTTAAAACGCTGCAAGGTGATCATCTGGGTTAGTAGTTCCATCATACATAGGTGGATGAATTTGAGTGTGAGGGGGAATGTTGAATGACATATTTTCTTTTGAAAAAGGAGCCTTTTGCAGGATAACATATATCCCAAATTCGTTGAGTATATTTTTTATTGTATCCTCTGTGACTTGGTTGTGAATGTTGTCATGGTGATCTCCACAGTCTTCCATGGCTAAACTGTTTGATTTTTCAATGGTCCTCTTAGCCTGTCTTCTTTGATTCTCATATTGATCTTCATTTGGAGGTTGTGCTTCATCTTCTCCTTCCATAATCCTTAACGATTCTTGAGATGGAACCATTTCAAGAAATTCTAGCATTGCTATCTTTTGTTGTTGTAGACTTTGGACTTTAATCTCATTGTTTATCAGGGTTGAAGGCTCTCCAATCTCTGTACTTTCTAAGTTAAAGTCAGGATTATATCATTTTCCTGAGTTGATTGTAGTGCAGCTTTTTCATTGTTGTTATTCCTTACTCTCTCCATTTTCGTCTTTCGAATAAAGAACTCTAAGCAATTAATCTTTAATGAATGATTAACCAGATCAGAGTTTTGAGCCCTCCTTCTAGCGCCAAAAATGTTGACAAGAAAACTTGTCAACACCCCAAAGTGGAGTTTGAAGAATGTATGTTCGATGTTGATGAGGGTAGCCTATACCCTTTGATCAAGTAGATATGGTTGAGAATGCTTCAGTAACACCTTTTGACACAGTCGAAGGGCAAGGTAGTTGATAGGTCGTGGTCGGAAGCTAAGAGTTTAGGTATATTGGAAAAAAGGAAGGGTTATGATTCAGTCGTTGAGTAACCTTTCAACTTAGTCTAAGGCAGGTCTCTTAGAGGGGTTTAGATGCATTTCGATTGGCTGAACTTCAGGTTTTGACACACTCGAGAGGTGTGTGACACCTGAGGCTCAAGGATCCAAGGATACTAGGAAAAAGAGGGGTATCGACTTAGTCGATGGAGTGAGCTTGCGCCTTCTTATGACCTTGAGCTAAAACTTAAATAATATAGGTATCCAATAGGTTACGCCTTAGTCGAAGGGTAACTATTCGACTGGGTCGTGACAATTCGCAAGACAACAAGACTTCATAGTTGCAACATAGTCAAAATTATCTTGAACTTTCTTTTTGTTGAAATCAATTGTACAGATTGACCAAATCCCCTATTTGATTTGAGAATTAGGGTTTACAAGTTTAAGAAAGAATACAAGTGTGAAGTGGAAGAAATCGAATCCCCTTTAACTGACCCCTGGGGTCATATTTATAGGCGCGGGTTTGGACCTTTCGACCCCACGCTATCGACACGGTCGAAAGATCAACCCCTTTGCTTTCGTGAATGTCCGCCAGGCCATACCTTCCGACCTAGTCGAAAGGGTTTTAGTCATCCTCCTGTTGCTGAAGGCTGGCCTTCCTTCTATCCTTCTTTGCCTGTTCTGACTTTTTCGGAAGATATATTGGTGGATTGCTTCTAACCTTGTCGAAAGGTACTACTCAATAGCTTCCGACCCCTTCGAAAGGCATGTAGATGTGCTTCCCAACTTGCTACTCATGTATCGTGTGAATTGTTAGAGGAGTAGGCTTCTGATATCGTCGAAACATGTGCTTTGTTTCCTTTCGCCTTTGTCGAAAGGAGTTGCTTGATAGGTTTTCGACCTTTTTGAAAGGCCTCATGTTGTGCTTTTGACTTGAATGTTGATGTGTTGAATGAGTTAACCTGGGCACTAGTCCTTCGACACAGTCGAAACGTGCCTTCTTTTTGGCTTCGAGTGAGTCAAAACTCCTAACAGGTTTTATTATGAATGGTCTCTGTCGAAAGCCTCTTCCCCAACTAACTTAGAACCTCATGCCTTTGTGGAAATGGACGTGTAGTTCTTCTTTCTTAGGTGAGAGTGGGCCTAACCATTTCGAAAGGCAATATATGCTTTCGAATGGGTTGAATTGGTTGAATTCTTCTCTGGCGGAAGTGACTGAAGGCGAAACCAAAATGTTTTGAATGGTTTGGCACAAAATGTAGAGTGTCTGCTATCTTTTGCCTTCTAGAGGTAGCTTTCGACCCCGTCAAAGGCTTTTTGCTTGTCCAGGACTCTATCGAAACATCCTTTTGATCCCTTCGAAAGGTGCCGCTGGTGCTTCCATCATCTTGTTGAAGGCTTTGTTTGACGTTGAGATGTACCATCCTAATGTCTTCTGATTTTCACCAGTTCCCTTGCTCCTTCTTTCATACTTTTTATCTTCGAGACTATTTTATGGATAATACTTATCTAACAGATGTTAGATCATTTTTTTGGTAGGCCCGAGTCAGCCAAATGTTAGTAGTTATCCAAACAAAACTATAATGTCCGGACAGATAGTTCATTTGTTACCTGATATGTATGTTTACATGATAATGCTTTACAGTTTTAACCAGTTTTGGTTGCATGAATATGATTTGCAAAAGATATGTTTTAAAAGGATATTAGTGAGGGGAAACCCATTCCACTAAGTGGTGTGGTCTCACTTAATATCAAATAATCGAGATGTATAGTATTATTCACACTAGGCTTGATGTTTGACTCGAAGTTTATGTTTTTCTCCTTAAACTCTCAGGTGCTCAAAATTGATTTGAGTAGGCTGAGGGTTAAAGGTTTACATGTTTTAGTAGGTTGGCGAATAAAGCTTCCAGAGACGAGCAGGAGGCTGACGGATAGCTATTTAGGAGTTTTAGTTTTTATTTGATGTATTTCCGCTATGTTTGTATTAAGTCGGTTATGACTATATAATAACTCTGATCAACTAAGGGGGCATCATCATATGTCAATCTTGGCATATTTATGTAATAATTATATTTGATCTGAACCTGGGAAAGCGATGGGATTATGTAATTGGATATGAAACATGTTTGTGAATGTAATTTGAAAAGCTGTTCTTGAAATAAGAGATTTTGTTTCATATTCATGTGATTCTAATATTATGAATACCTTTAACATTACCGTATTTGGTCACCGGAAGTTAATACTATGGATGACTGCAACATTTGCAACGCTTAGCTTTTGGCCTCCAGATAGGTGATGCTACAAGCTTTCTTGGCAGTCATGGCTTTGAGCTCATTTCGAAGGGAAACCCTTTCAGCTTTCTACTCCATCCCCTTCTTCTTTAAATCAGCAAGGGTAGGCTCCATTTCGTAGCCACTGCTTGGCGCTCGTCTAATCTTTTTGTGAACTTGGCTTTAACATTCTTATAGTCGTCAAACAGCCATCCAAATTTAACATTGTAATCCTCTTCGGAAGCTTTAATTTTGTCAGAGTGCTCTTTCTTCAGCTTCTCCAATTCCTCGACATAAGCGACCTTCGGTTTCTTGATCTCCTCTGCTTGAGACCTCTATAATGCATCTAATGCTACTTTATGATCTAAGTCCTTTGATGCATCTACTTCCTCAGATCAAAAATCTTTAAATCCTATTTAACTTTTTTTTGCTGATCTCCTCTCCAGCCTTGACTACCCTGGTGTGAAACTCTAACAAGGCCTTTACACCACTCAGCTCTTCCCCAAGAAAGTCAATCATTCCTGAAAAAGAGAGAGGTGGATTACTAGTGAGCAAGTGGGCAAAGGGGTCTCTTGGCTGGTAAGGCTGCTGGAACTCATTGTAATTTCGGCCTATGGGGTTAGTAATGATGATTGTTCCTTCCTTATTCTTCTCTTTATCTTTACCCTTATGGGTAGGAACGATCGCTCCTCTCTTGTCTGTCCTCTCCAGTTGTTTGAAGGTTTCTGAATCTAATAGAAGAAACGATAAAGCCTTGGGAGATTCAGAGGAACAAACGGGAGTTCTGGATCTTGACTTGCTACCAGGGGAGCGGGATCTCTTTCGGGAGCCATATTTAGGGCCTTAGTTGCCTTTGTCCCTAACTGGACGATAAGATACCACTTCCCCCATCTTAAGCTCCTTCGCCGACTGCCCCAAGTTCTGGCTCGGGCCAAACGACAATGCAGCTTTCTTGATATCTTTGGGAGGTGCATTTGACTTCAACTACTTCATTTTAGATGGCAATTTTCCCTTTTTCGAACTTGTACTCCCTACAATAGTGTAAAAACAATGAATTATAATCAAGCAAAAGTCCAGAATAAAAGGCTAGTGAATGCAACGCTATATCATAAAAAGTGAGGTATGTACACGTGTGAAAATAACATGCGACTTCTAAACAAACCCTTAGGGTCCTCATGCATTGCCAATTGCCGTTGAATTTTCGATATCGAGGTGGAGTCCACATATTCAATCCCTAGCTTAGGATCTTGTAGATAGTCGAACACTGAGATGCCCCTAGGAATAAACCTTTATGGCTCCGCATCCTCGGAAGTGCAATGTATGGCTACCTCAATTCCAAATTAAACAAACTCTTAAGGCCGATATGCCCTAAAGAGTGAGCTTCGCTATGATCCAAAGCGATGCCTTCGCTATTATGAGAATGAGGAATTGTTCATTTTACTATCTTTCTCTTGATGCTGTCATCGTCCTATTCCCTTATGGCTATAAGTGGGCCGCCTTCGTGAGGCTTGATCCTGAAGGAATATAGTTGCAACGACCTAGAATTTCAGTCATTGGAATTTGGAATATTTTACTGATTTTAAATACCAAAATGTTAATTTTATAAGTTAAATAACTTGAATTTCAAATATAATGGTTACTTGAATATTTGGAATTGTTTAAATAATTAAATATTGAATTTTATGTGAATGAAAATGATTTCAAAAGTTGATTTAAATTCTATTTGGATAAGAATGAAGATGGTAAACTTTTGAATTTGAATTTAGAAGCGATTAAACCTGTTTTATAATAATTGTGTTAATTAACATGTGAAAATAGCCTTCTAAGGCACTGTCTTGGATTTTGATGAAACCAATTTTACTGGATTCGTAATAGTGAGCTATATATGTCGTCTAATTTCGTGGTGATCGGACATATCGTTTGTTCATGCGAGCTCGAAACGCTTAGAAATTAATTACAGAAATTAATATAATATAACTGGGATTGAAAAGATATCTTCTGTACATGATTGAATTAGATCTCGAGACTACTTCCATTGTGTTCGGAATAGGGGTATTTAGTATAAAGCGCTAGGTTGCACGCCTCGTTTGGAGTTCGAGATTTTTGAGTGCATTGAGCTAGATATTTTTTAATATAATATATGGTTTCACCATACATTGCCCCATACTCTCAGCTTACCTAATCTCCATACTCCCCACATCACTGCCCATACTTCCTTCCCTTATATAGAATGCGACCAACCAGAAAACAAGTTCGCATTTAAAAAAATAAACCACCAAATTCAACGGCCAATAATGATCATGACCCAACTTAGCGTTTTCAGGCCATGATTCCAACTAGAGAAATGTTGTCGGTGTCGGAGTGAAGCTACTGAATAGTGGTGATCGAAAATGGTGGCTTGTGGTTGCAGCTAAGGCAGTTCAATGTCGTCCACATTTTTCATAGATTCGGCGAATTAGTGAACTTTCAGGTGATGGTGTCTGAAGGAGATGTGCCGAGAGGAGGAAGAGCGATGTCATGGTGAAGTTTCGTGGCCTATGGTGGCGTGTGGTGGACAGAATTCGCCATAAACGGCATGCGTCCTTTTAGGCTTTTTCTAGCGAACGGCGGCGAGATTTGGGGCATGGCCAGTGGCGTTGGGAGGAGGGGTGGCTGGGCTAGCGTGGGGCACGATGCAACGGCATCCGGTCAACCGCGGCGGCCGCGATGAGGCAACAAAATGAGGCGGCATGGGTTTGTGAATGAGAGAACAGAGAGAGAGGGAAGATGTTTGAATGGTAATTAAGTTTTAAATTTTTAATTAATTTTAAAGTTAATGATAATTTAAATAATCAGAAATGTTCATTAATTCATATCTAATTCGTACGAGGTCGAAATCGAATGCAACGAGTTGCGATCGTATCAGTGAATTCTATGCAATGGAATTGGTTTTATGACGAATGGAGGTTGTTGAATTTTCCACTGAATTCAACGTCATTTGAATTCGGATGAAACCGAAATGCTTCGCCAACAACTGGAATAATGGTGAGTTTAAATTACCTTTTATGTTAACCAGTAGGTTATACAGTTGATAAAAATTATTGATGGGATGGTTCGATGATTTACTGTTTTATCAGCTTGTTTGGATTTATTCCCACCCCTGGAGCAGATGAACTTTTATATATACACGCTTAGTAGAAGATGACCCATATTACATGATTATATACTATTTCCTGGAGGTTTGACCAGGCAACTAGTGCTCGGCATCAGGTAGCACTCGGCGTCAGAGAGTGCTCGGCATCTAGGAGTGTTCGGCGAAGTACCCGGCTTCCTAGTGGAACTCAGTGTCATAGAATGTCCGACATCTAGGAGTACTCGGCGAAGTACTCATCATCCATATTGCTCGGCGTCAGACAGTACTCGGCATACAAGACTGCTCGGCATACAAGACTGCTCGGCGTAGAAGACTGCTCGGCGTCAGACAGTACTCGACATACAAGACTGCTCGGCATACAAGACTGCTCGGCGTCAGCTAGCACTCGGAATCAATAGAACTCGGCAACAGGAGTGTTTGGCGTAACAGGAGTACTCGGCAACGGGAGCACTCGGCATCCGGGAGACGCTCAGTGTACCTAATCATTCAACATGACACTATCGTTCGGTCAGGGAGCATTGTTCGGTCAAGAGCTTCAAACAGAGTTACGTTCGGCTCCAACTGCAACCATCTTGCATTCTCCACACATCAGACATACCATTTTGCATAGAAAGGACCGTTCGGCATAGGGAGGACCGTTCGGCATTATGACGTTCGGCATGCCTGGTTCGGCAAGCAGCGAACACTACACTGGGCTAGAGCGATCGGCTACCAAGCCCACTTGGGAAGTCCAGCCCATCTTTGTCTATAAATAGAGGGGCAGGGTCACAGTGAAGAGGATCCTTTTTTCGGGAGAGAAAACCGGGGAGACTCTGCCATTTTTGAGACTCATCTTCTCTACTTAACAACTTCATTCAAGCATTTGATCCACGAATTGTATTTGTAATCAATAAGAAGAAAGATCAATAAAGTTTAATCTCAACGTGGACGTAGGCAATTACGCTAAACCACTATAAATTTGGTGTTCTTACTTTCTGCAATTAAATTAGCATTATCTTCTCTGTTTAATTTATCTTCATCACTTATATCTCTACACAATCTTTCTCTACGAGGTTAGTGACCAATTTTGGTGCTAACACTTTGGTGCTTTCACTGGGAAGTGAATTCTCAAACCTCAAGGATATGCTTTGAAGCTACTGGATTGAACAAATCCCCCAAAGAAGATCCGACTCACTGATAGGACATCCGTTGATTCTACTCAGAGTTCATACCGATAACTCTACAATGGCAAGACCATGTACCAGGTCAGCTTCTCATAATGCGGATGCCCATGAAACTGCTAACGTGCAACAAGCAGGACCTAGCAATCAACCAGCGATTCCGAGCGCAGGAATTGCCGCTCAAGAACAGACTCCAGTTGTCACCAGAATAGAGTTCAATGACTTGATGAGAGAACTCAGGGAAAGCAGGAGACAACTAGGAGAGAAGATGCAAGCTAACGCCAACCTGATGGCACAACTCACTCAATAGCAGCAACAGAATGCCGGGGGCAATCCCGCTCCTTACTCTTCATCTGACAGCTCAACTTCCTCTGATGAACCTCCCAAGCGCAGACGACGTAAGACTGAAGCTGCACGAGCAGAAGCTGATGTTCAAACAGCTGGAGACCGTAACCAAGCAAGAGCTGGAAACTTCAGGACCGGAGTGCAAACGGAGGATGGAGGCCCAGGCCATCAAAACGCTAACGATGTCGAACCCCAAGACGCGCGATTGTCAGATCACCAGGAGAAAAGGCATCAGCATGGACAGGCACGTAGAACAGACCTTAACCTCCCGCCTTCCATACAGACACCAGATCTGACAGCCATGATCAGGCAATTGATGAAAGAAAATCAGGGCTTATCGAATGATGACTGGGGAGTGTCAAGAAGTCATACTCCATTCACGGATGTTGTGTTGCAGGCGGCGTACCCCAGGAAGTTTAGTATGCCTACTATCCCTGCGTATGAAGGGAAGACTAACCCCAGACAGCATGTCATGAGGTACGAATGGATGATGGATTCAGCTAGAGCAAATGACGCCACCAAATGTAGATGCTTTCCGATTACTCTCTTTGGGATCGCTACTATGTGGTTCACCCGACTTCCTCCGCGGTCCGTATCGAATTTCGAAGAGTTGGCAAGGAAGTTTATTGAGCAGTTCAGAATACACACTACACGCCCAAAAGACGTAATGTCTCTGTCAAGTGTAATCCAAAATCCCGGGGAGTCGTTGAAGGAATATTTACAGAGATTCCATGTTGCGGCAACTGAAGTCAGTAATCCCAATGACCATGCAATTCTGATGGCTGTAATGAGAGGTGTGGATCCAGATTCTGAGTTTAGAGACTGGTTGGCAGGAAAACCCCCGACTACGCTAGAGCGTTTCTACTCAAAGGCACACGAGTTCATAAGAAGAGAGGAAGCTAGGTGGTTACGACGAGATAAGGCACCAGGACCCGTCCCAGAATCTATGAAGAACAACATTGCTGTGAAGCAGTCCGGAGACAGCTCGGGAAAGGTCCAAGTCAATGTCCAGAATAAGCCTGGGCAGTCTAAGGAGTCCGGAGGAAGGAATCAAGGGAAGAAGAGAGAAGCGTGGAAGTGGAAATCGAGAATTCCAAGCTACAGCGAGTATACTCCGCTGAACGCACCACTTGAGAACATTTACCTATCCACCTGCAATACTTTTCAATACAGAAAGCCATGTCCGAAAGAATCAACCGAGGAACAGAAGCAGACCGGGAAGTATTGTCGCTTCCATGAGACTTATGGGCACAATACGGAAGAGTGCAGACACCTGCACGACGCTATCGAGAAGTTGATCAGGCAAAAGAAGTTGCAGGAATTTGTGAAGGATCCACAGGAAGGAGGACAGGGAACGTCCAACCCAGGTCGTGCACCAGCTCCGCGTCATCCCGAGGAGCCTGCCCGAACCGTAGGTAGACTAGTCATAAATACAATTATCGGCGGACCTCACCCCGCAGATAAGAATTGGCAGGAGATGGAGCGATATGCAAGTTCCCTGAAGCATGCCGATTTTGAGTGTTGTTCGAACGCGGAGGATGGGACTCCTGCTAAGCAGCAGCGCGTAATGACAGACGATATTGTGTTCAGAAACAGAGACGCTGATCAGGTAGAGGCTCCGACCATCGACCCGATGGTCATATCTGCAACGATCGGACCAGCTTATGTAAAGAGGATTCTGATTGATTGCGGAAGTTCAGTCAACATCATCTTCAAGAAGGCTTACGACCAAATGAAACTGGAAACAAAAGACCTGAAACCGTCCAAGGCTCGTATACACGGCTTTAACGGCGCAACGACCGACGCCGTGGGGTACGTTGAGTTACCAGTTGAACTGGGACAAGGCGAGCGTCGGAGGGTGCGAATTCTACCCTTCGTAGTTTTGGATGTGGATTCTCCATATAACGTTTTCTTGGGCCGGCCGGCCCTGGCTGAGTTTAGGGCAGCGTTAGCCCCATGGTGTTTAAATTTGAAGTTCCCAACGGACAAAGGAGTAGGTATTGTTCATGGCGATCAAGCAGCTGGTCGTTCCTGTTATGTGGCTGAGCTCCGAGAGGCCCATCGGAGGGAGAAGGGAAAGGTTGCGGACAATCTCGTCCGCATCCTTAATGCGAATAATTGACAAGTAGTGCCCGAGCCCTGGCTCGGGCATAGTTCTCGGATCTTCGGAGATATAGATCCGAGAGACGACGATGAGAAACCCAGGGAAGAGAAGGCGGCACCGGCTGAATTAACAATTGACATTTCAGTTAGCCGTGACGACCCTTCACGAATACTAAAGATCGGATCACAGCTTGGCCCCGAGATGACTGAAGACCTTAGCGACTTCCTCCGGGCGAATCTTGATGTTTTCGCCTGGACGCATTCTGATATGTGTGGGATTTCCCCCGCCATCACGAGTCATATGTTGAACATAGACCCGAAATACGTTCCAGTTAAACAAAAAAGGAGAGGAATGGATCCGGAGAGGTCCGCCGCTCTCGGAGAGGAGGTGGACAAACTCAAAGAAAATGGGTTCATCCGCGACGCCCTATACCCTGAATGGGTATCCAACCCCGTGTTGGTAAAAAAGGCGAATGGGAAATGGAGGACTTGCGTAGATTATTCCGACTTGAACAAAGCATGCCCTAAGGACAGTTTCCCGTTGCCTAGGATCGATCAGTTGTCGACTCCACCGCGGGACACGAGCTGCTGTCATTCATGGATGCGTACTCAGGGTACAACCAAATCCCGATGCATATTCCGGACCAAGAACACACCGGCTTCGTTACAAATGTCGGACTGTATTGCTATGTAGTGATGCCCTTTGGATTGAAGAATGCAGAAGCAACTTACCAGCGTTTAGTGAATCGAATGTTCAAGGACCAGCTGGGTAGAACGATGGAAGTCTATGTGGATGACATGCTCGTGAAGTCACGATAGTCAAACGACCACATTCGAGACTTGGTTGAAATGTTCGACATACTCAGGTATTACGGGATGAAGATCAACCCTCTGAAGTGTTCCTTCGGTGTTGCATCGGGGAAGTTTTTGGGATTCATCGTCAATGCTAGGGGAATTGAAGCCAACCCAGAAAAGATCCAAGCTATTCGAGATGTGCAAGCGCCCAGGACTATAAAACAAGTACAAAGCTTGAATGGAAAAGTAGTTGCGCTAAGTCGATTTATATCCAGGGAAACTGACAAGTGCATCCCATTCTTCGATATAATAAAGAAAGGGAAGAGGAATTTTGAATGGACGGCTAGTTGTGAGGAAGCATTCCAGAATCTGGTGAGGCATCTGGAGAGCCCACCAATGCTGTCAAAACCAATTGACCACGAAATGTTATATGTATACTTGGCTGTATCCCCACATGCGATAAGTGCGGCTTTGGTTCGTGAGGAGGATCGAGTCCAGAAGCCGGTGTACTATGTTAGCAAGCGTTTAACGAGGGCAGAGAGGAATTACCCTAAAATCGAGAAATTGGCTTATTGCTTGGTGATTGCATCACGCAAGCTACGCCCATACTTTCAAGCACATTCAATCGGTGTTTATACCGATCAACCCCTGAGGCAGGTACTCCAACGACCGGAAACTTCTGGAAGATTGCTAAAATGGAACATCGAGTTAAGCCAATTCGATATCGCCTACTTGCCATGGAGAGCCATCCGAGGGCAAGCATTAGCAGATTTCATCGCTGAGTTTACCATACCCGTCAAATCGGATGATCACGACATCATTCCCCCGTTCGATGGAAATTATACACTGACGGTGCATCAAACGACCGTTGCTCCGGCGCAGGCATAGTTCTTATAACTCCAGAAAATCGATCAATCTGTTATGCCCTGAAGCTTGATTTTACGGCTACAAATAACAAAGCAGAATATGAAGCACTGATCGCTGGCTTGAAGCTCATCAGGGAACTCGGGATCGAATCAGTCGAAATCTTTTGTGACTCACAGTTGGTAGTTTACCAAGTACGGGGAGACTACCAAGCAAAGGGACGAAAGCTCGCTCCGTACCTTGTTCAGGTCCAAGAACTACTCTCGAGTCTTGAGCGTTATGACATTTCACATGTCCCGCGTGAACAGAATAAAGAAGCCGACCTGTTGGCTAAGTTTGCGAGTACCGGCGATGCGCAGCAAATGGGATTGTATCCCGTTGAAGTCTTGCATGCCCCGAGCATAGACGAGATGAGAGTCGATCGCGTGTTGGAAACGGAAATCGAGAAGGAATCGTGGATAACCCCATTCAAACTGTACCTGACGACCGGGGCTTTACCAGAAAAAAGGAGCGAAAGACGGCAGGTCCTTCGAAAGGCCGCGCGATACGTAATGCAGGATGGGTCAATGTATCGAAAAGGATTCTCAGTCCCATTATTACGATGCATCGCTCATGATGAGACAAAGCGGGTCTTAAGAGAGGTTCACGAAGGGGAATGTGGTGACCATACTGGGGGGCAAACGCTAGCAAAGAAGATCCTCCGCTATGGATATTACTGGCCCACCGTAAACCGGGACGCCGCGGACTATGCAAGAAAATGCGACAAGTGTCAAAGATATGCGAAAATCCTGAGGGCTCCATCAACGGAACTCACACAAATGATTAGTCCCTGGCCATTTGCGATCTGGGGAATCGACATAATCGGCTCTTTGCCTATATCCAAAGGTGGCGCGAAATATGCGATAGTTGCAGTCGACTATTTCACAAAATGGGCTGAGGCAGAACCTTTGGCCACAATCACCTCTAAGAAGGTCATTAACTTCGTTGTACGAAACATTATATGCCGCTTTGGCCTTCCACGCACCATCATTACGGACAACGGGACGCAATTTGAAAGCAGAGAGTTCAAAGAGTTCTGTTTAAAGTATGGCATCGAGAAGAAGTTCGCCGCTGTGGCACACCCGAAAGCTAACGGGCAAGTCGAGGCCGTCAACAAAATAATCAAGTCCATACTGAAGAAGCGTCTGGAGAAGGTTGGAGGCAAGTGGGTAGATGAACTCCCGACAGCATTATGGGCATATAGAACTACCCACAAGTCCGCGACCGGCCACACTCCATTCGCCTTGGCATACGGCTCCGAAGCCGTTATACCCGTGGAACTTGAAGTTCCATCACACTGAGTGACATACTATGATCCCAAGACGAACCAGAATCTCTTGTTGGAATCACTGGACTACATCGATGAAAAGCATGAAGAAGCCGAATTAAGGGCGGCAGCGCATAGGCACCGAGTCAAGCGCTACTACGACGGCAGAGTCCGCCCAAGGATCTTCGATGTGGGTGATCTCGTTCTGAAACGAGTTTTCCCGGTACCATCACGTATGAATCCCAGCTGGGAAGGTCCGTACGCCATTGGACAGAAGCTTGGAGAGGGAACATTCAAGCTAGCGACCGTTGATGGCACGACACTCCCCCGAGCATGGAACAGTGAACATCTGCGGCACTATTACATTTAGCATGTTTCCTTTCTTGTTTTAGGCACTGTTATTTCCTGCATCTTTCCATTCAGTAATAACTTAGTTTCTTTTTAAAAGTTGTAATCGAGCAGTTTAGTTGATTTTCGTTAATAAAGGCTTGAAGCCATACCTTCCATGAATCACTAACGTTTCTATATCTCGTAATTGAATGACGAACTACATTATCTTGTACGACGTACGGACTCGTATAAACGATTTCAAATCTCCGAATCCCCAGAGTGCGGAGCGGAGTACTCTAAGTCCCCAGAGTGCGGACTAGAGTATAAACGATTTCAAATCTCCGAATCCCTAGAGTGCGGAGCGGAGTACTCTAAGTCCCCGGAGCGCGGACTAGAGTATAAACGATCACAAATCTCCGAATCCCCAGAGTGCGGAGCGGAGTACTCTAAGTCTCCGGAGTGCGGACTAGAGTATAAACGATTTCAAATCTCCGAATCCCCAGAGTGCGGAGCGGAGTACTCTAAATCCCCGGAGCGTGGACAAGAGTATAAACGATTTCAAATCTCCGAATCCCCAGAGTGCGGAGCGGAGTACTCTAAATCCCCGGAGCGCGGACTAGAGTATAAACGATTTCAAATCTCCGAATCCCCAGAGTGCGGAGCGGAGTACTCTAAATCCCCAGAGTGCGGAGCGGAGTACTATAAGTCCCCGGAGCGCGGACCAGAGTATAAACGATTTCAAATCTCCGAATCCCCAGAGTGCGGAGCGGAGTACTCTAAGTCCCCAGAGCGCGAACTAGAGTATAAACAATTTCAGATCTCCGAATTCCCAGAGTGCGGAGCGGAGTACTCTAAGTCCCCAGAGCGCGGACTAGAGTATAAACGAATATGAATCTCCGAATCCCCAGAGTGCGGAACGGAGTACTCTAAGTCCCCAGAGCGCGGACTAGAGTATAAATGATTTCAAGTCTCCAAGTCCCCGGAGCACAGAGTCAGCAAAAAGTCCAAGTACTCGAGAAATGTGGGACGAGAGGTACGCCATGTCCAGAAATGTTTGAACAACACGAGAATGGACCGGGAGATAATGCAACTCATAAGAACTTGAGTTATGGCTACAATTAGTCAACAAACCAAAGAAATACAAGAGAATCATTCAAACAAAAAGAAACTAAACTTTATTCGATAAGTTCAAAATGGGATTACATGATCACTCCTACAAAACTCAGACCTGACTATACAAACTACAAGCTACGAAAGATAAAAGTAGCTACAAGACTTAAACAAAAAGCTCGTTGAGCGAGTATATCGATTATTTCTTCGATTTCTTCTTCTTGTCTTCCTTTGTCTTGTCCGATGACTCCTCTCCCTCACGCTTTTTCTTGGATTTCTTGCTTGCTAAAGAAGCAGAGTCAGGAGTAGGAGACGGAACATCTAGTGGTTTGGACCTGCCCGGGAGAATGATTTTCAAAGGTCTGTTCCGCGGGTCGGTAAGTTCCAGGATTCTAGGTTCAACTTTGATCTCGGCCTTTTTCTTCTCCTCTGCGGCGAGGCGGTCCTTCATGCTCACATGTGAGGTATGCTCCGAGGCGCTAGTGATTTCAATTTCATCACTACCTTCGGCAGGAGATGAAGTGTCAAGCTTATCGTCATCTAGCGCCCCAATCACTTGAGCATCGGGACCAGGAATCACTCCCGCGTGGACAGCATCGCTAGTTTTCTCTGCCTCCTCCTTGGCGTCATCGCTCCTCGGAGTTGGCTCGGCGTCAGAACAACCTACATGAAAACATAAAGGATGGGCGTTAGAACGAGTAACCACCGCTGAAAAATGACGGGATCTTTCAACTTTTAGAGAAAGGAGAATTTCCTACCAGGTTCCGGTTGGCTATCGGTGGCGCGTGGGGTTTCACCCTCCAGGATAGGGGATAGCACATGAGCACCAAGCCCGGGATCTTCGGGGTCATAACCAGCATGCTGCTCGAATGGATCAAGTGTCGGCCGACCGACCGATTGAGCAGCGGGAGGAGCAGCAATATGAGGAGCAGAAGTATTGACCCCGAACGGGCCGGCTTCATCATTTTTCTCTTGTGGAAGGGGAGAGCCTTTGCTGTAAAGTGCCAATGCTGCGGATAAATCCGATGGCTCATTCCCCCTAAGGAACTCCGTCACCAAGGCCTCCTCATCGACCTCTTCGGAGCCCGACTCGATCTTCCTGATCCTTATCAAAGTTTCCCAGGTCTCAGCTAGGGATTCGAGATAGCCGTCGCCCAAGAACGTTAAGTCACGATGCATGAGGACGCGGGCTCCGTATTCAGCAATCAATGGGTCAAACATGCATTTGACCTCTTCCCTGCCGACTTTTGCGGCCGCCTCGAGGCAAGAATCAATCTCCTCCGCAGCCACTCTTTTGCCCTCCTCACGGGCCTCATCCTTCATTTTCTCAACCCCGGCAAGTTCGTCATCGAGCTTCGTTTTCAGGAGACGAGTAGCGACGATTTCATCACAGTATCGCTGCGATTCTTCTTGAGCAGCTACCTTGTCCTCCTTCTCCTTGGAGAGTAATTCTTTCAGCTCTCTGACTTGCACGACGAGCGCATCCCACTCTTTTTGGACAGAGTCTTTCTCTAGGGCAAGGGCACCGCTGCGCTGGACTGCTTCGTCAAGCTCTTTTTTGTGAGCCGCCTCTAAACGAGTAACTGCCTCAGCAGTATCTTTTGCGCTTTGTTCAGCGGCTTCCAGCTTCGACTTATACGAAGCGAGCTCTACGTCTTGGTGCTCGATGATGTTTTTGTCGCAGCCAGCCTCCAGTTTCAGGCGATCAATCTCATGTTGACGCTCAACGGATACCTCTGAGATCTTCTCCACCAAGTGCACAAACGCGTCATGTTGAACATAGACGTCGTTATTGCAGGCAATGACACTCTGCTTCACATGCCCGAGAATATGATGAATGGCCGGGAGGAACTTCAGACCGTCGAAGCAAATTTTTGGAAACTTGGCCTTAAGATCGACCATCTTTTCCGCAACAGTTGGGTCCACCGCAGGAGTAGGAGGAGGAGGCTTTGACAGTTCCGCTCTTTTTCGTTGCTCTCGAACTTGCCTTGTACTCGATGAACTGGAGTGTTGTTCTCGAGGAGCATCAGAGTGGTAACCCTTCTGTGAAGTTTTCTCTTTATCCGGCACAGTTGGAGGAAGAGGATCACGGGACTGCGAAGATTGAGAATATGCCTTCTTGCGGTGAGACGACTCACGAGGACGATTGTCTCTATCTTCATAATCGTCTCTGCCCCTGCGTCTGCCTGAACCAGAGTCCTGTCCAGAGTGATGAAATATGGAAGAGCCATGAAGGCGATCGAGTCCGTGAGAACGCCCCATATCACCTGCAAAGGATGGAAATAGCAACGAATTAAGAAAAATCCGTGAGATAGGAAAAAACATGAAGTGTATGATGGGATGCGTATGTGCGTGTGTGTCCCAGTGTCTCCCCCGACGGACCAGTTCTTTTGTCTTTGCTAATTGGAGTATTGTCTCCTTGGATCGGGAGTTGAACTCCCGCGTTGCCTTTAGCGGGCGAAGAAAACTTGAGGGCTTCAGGATCGTCAAACCCGTAATTAAGAATATCATCGGGAATAGACAGGTTCGACAGGCCCCTCAGGGAACTTTCCAGGTGCTGCGAGGAAGCCTCTTTCTCAGGCGGGATTGGCATGACTTTTGAAGTGCCACCGATTTTCTCCTTCTGCACTTTATATTTTAACTTCTTCTTTCCCTTCGAAGGGGAGGATGACGTCTCGATATCTTGAACTTCAATTGCCGGATTCCAAGCGGGACCCACATTCTCGCCTTGAGTCTCAAAAGCTTCGTCTTCTTTGCGCTCACCCTCTTCATGTGTATCGGGAGTGCGGCGCGACGACGATCCGGCCTATTTTTTCCCTTTACCGAACGGAGGTTTAGGAATGGTGGCACCTTCTGGAAGGCTGATCCGACGACTAGGGGCTAGCAAGCCAAACCCCGACAGTGATTCATTTGAAATGATAGTCCGGATGTCTCGTTCCTCGGCAGGAAGAGCTCTAATGGCTTCAACGGCCTCAGAATATCCTCGGCCTTCCGGACGCGGGTTGATACCTGAAAAGACGAAACGAAGAGTTAGGAAAAGCATGACTCCGGTTAAATGCGAATAGTGACTCGGCAGAGAGACTTACTGCCTTCAACCCATCTCCTCGCGAAACCAAGAGGGCAGCGCACATAGAACCATTCCTGTTTGTACAGGGCAAATTTACTGCATGCCCCTGTCAAGATTTGGCATTTGTGGTACGGCTCGAGGAACATAAAGGAAGGACTGTCTTTCCGTCTCTTGATCATATAGATGTATCTGATATCGCCAGTGGTTGGAGGTCTGGAGAAGACGGCCATGAAAAGTAAGTAGGTCCCGTATAGAAACGCATGGCCGTTCGGGTGCAGCTGCGACGGAGCTATGTCAACATACTGCAATACATCCTGGATAAATAAATTGAACGGAGGCACGCTGCCCATCCAACACATGAACTTGTTACAGGCGGTATACCCGACTGGTGGCAGATGAGGGCGATCGTGTCGCGAAGGGACCAACACATCGGCGAAAGGGATCCCATGAATGGAGCATATCCGTCGGAGAGCGGCTTCGTTGATCTTCGAAGCTTGTGAATCGATCGGATTATCTAGAAGAATTGCTGCCTCCAGGGCATCAGGTGCTAAATTATGAGCAGGAGAAGTCGACGGATTAGAAGTATCAGTGGCTTCTTGCCTTGATGACGGCCCAAGCCTGTCGGATATAGTAGCGGAGCTAGACTTTCTTGACATCCTCAATAAATAACGAACCTGGCTAAGTGCTTGAGAAAACTATACTTAAAAAACGTTGGACGTTAGAATTAACAACACGAGTTTCCCCCCCATGTGGTGTGTGAACTAGTGCAAGCAATTGTGTACAAGCAATAAGAATCTAAAGGTTTCAGAGATATAAGAATAAGCTTCGAATCATCGCCTTCGAAGACCGTCATTGCTGACCGTCTCAAGGAGCCCTCCTGGTGGTGATTACAGTTCCAGATTCAGAAAACATATAATTTATAAAGTTACCGACCTAAGTGTAGTTTGACATTTATACTGTTCGGCATTTAAGCTTTGTTCGGCATGTCAAGTGTTCGGCTAAAAGCC
The DNA here is from genome assembly GCA_030737815.1 of Allium fistulosum. Taxonomy (NCBI): domain Eukaryota; kingdom Viridiplantae; phylum Streptophyta; class Magnoliopsida; order Asparagales; family Amaryllidaceae; genus Allium; species Allium fistulosum. Next base: position 94,670,937 of record CM060906.1, on the reverse strand, counting down.
TCGTTCGGCTAAGTCATTGTCCAGTTAAAAAGCTTTGTTCGACATGTCAAGTGTTCGGCTAAAAGCCTCGTTCGGCTAAGACATTGTCCAGTTAGAAACTTTGTTCGGCAATTGTATTGTTCGGCCTAAGTACATGTCAAAATGTATGTTTGTTCGGCATGTCAAATGTTCGGCTAAAAGCCTCGTTCGGCTAAGACATTGTCCAGTTAGAAACTTTGTTCGGCAATTGTATTGTTCGGCCTAAGTACATGTCAAAATGTATGTTTGTTCGGCATGTCAAGTATTCGGCTAAAAGACTCGTTCGGCTGAGTCATGGTCCAGTTAAAAAGCTTTGTTCGGCTAAGTCATTGTTCGGCTAAAGGCATTGTTCGGCTAAGACACTGTCCAGTTAGAAACTATGTTCGGCTAAGTCATTGATTCGGCTAAAAGCTTCGTTCGACTGAAGTCATTGTTCGGCCAAGGGAGTATTCGGCAGCCTTCCATTCCTCCATCCGGCGCATGACGACATACGCCGGAGCAGCGCTACGCCAAACAACACCCTTACCTCCTCCATCACCTTCATTCTCTCCTCTTCCCTTTAGCCACAGTTCGACACGAAGAAACTAAGACCATAGGTGGACATACTCCTAATCACTCCCCCTCGCCTCATCGTTCGGCAATAAAGACGCGATAGAGACAACCTACTCAAAGGCCTTCTACGTGACACACTCGGCCATCTCGTTTGAAATTTACTACTATCGTACGAGAAAAGGTACATAGTTTGCAGAATGGAGATTGGGATGGAGTAGTTAAGCTTTAAATCCGGACGACTGAATAGAATTGAAAATCTTCGAGGAACGGCAGAAGTAAAAAAGTAAAGGGGAGAAGAAGGAAAAGGCCTGGTTTTATAGGGAAGGGAGGTGGAAGTCGAAGGGGCTATACCCGGTAGAACCGGTCAGTGCCAGAGTGTTCGGCATCAGAGCAAAGTGACGTTCGGCACATGAGGATTGTTCGGCTTCGAACGTATAGTTCGGCATCCAGGCCACGCTCGTCACACACCTCCGTCACGGGCATTCTCGAGAAAGCATTACCAAGGAAAGTTGAACTAGATTCAAAGCGCATCACGTTCGGCCACGCGATACACTTTGGGGGGAAGTGTTTCATGGAGATTTGACCAGGCAACTAGTGCTCGGCATCAGGTAGCACTCGGCGTCAGAGAGTGCTCGGCATCTAGGAGTGTTCGGCGAAGTACCCGGCTTCCTAGTGGAACTCAGCGTCATAGAATGTCCGGCATCTAGGAGTACTCGGCGAAGTACTCATCATCCATATTGCTCGGCGTCAGACAATACTCGTCATACAAGACTGCTCGGCATACAAGACTGCTCGGCGTACAAGACTGCTCGGCGTCAGACAGTACTCGGCATACAAGACTGCTCGGCATACAAGACTGCTCGGCGTCAGCTAGCGCTCGGCATCAATAGAACTCGGCAACAGGAGTGTTCGGCGTAACAGGAGTACTCGGCAACGGGAGCACTCGGCATCCGGGAGACGCTCGGTGTACCTAATCATTCAACATGACACTATCGTTCGGTCAGGGAGCATTGTTCGATCAAGAGCTTCAAACAGAGTTACGTTCGGCTCCAACTGCAACCAATTTGCATTCTCCACACATCAGACATACCATTCGGCATAGAAAGGACCGTTCGGCATAGGGAGGACTGTTCGGCATTATGACGTTCGGCATGCCTGGTTCGGCAAGCAGCGAACACTACACCTGGGCTAGAGCGATCGGCTACCAAGCCCACTTGGGAAGTCCAGCCCATCTTTGTCTATAAATAGAGGGGCAGGGTCACAGTGAAGAGGATCCTTTTTTCGAGAGAGAACACCGGGGAGACTCTGCCATTTTTGAGACTCATCTTCTCTACTTAACAACTTCATTCAAGCATTTGATCCACGAATTGTATTTGTAATCAACAAGAAGAAAGATCAATAAAGTTTAATCTCAAAGTGGACGTAGGCAATTACGCTGAACCACTATAAATTTGGTGTTCTTACTTTCTGCATTTAAATTAGCATTATCTTCTCTGTTTAATTTATCTTCATCACTTATATCTCTACAAAATCTTTCTCTATGAGGTTAGTGACCAATTTTGGTGCTAACATATACTGTTTGTGATGTAGGAGAATAGATGGGGGGGATCCAACAGGATTCCTTACCACTGTTGAATTTTTTTTTGAGAAAAATGTGTGATCCTCTACAGGAGAGGAGAGCACACATGTACATATATATAACAACAATAGTAAAGGAGCTACCAACAAGCCTGGCAGGTAGCAACAGACCCCTCCCATACAAAAGAAAAAACAAACCCTCCCAAACTCCTAAGAATATAAAAACCAAACCTAAAGAGACAACACCATCCAGATATCAAGGCCTAAAGCGACACTAAAAAGGAGCAAGCATCTGAGAAACATCCGCAACTGCAACTGCAACCTCAACCACCAAGCTGTAACAATACAGAATACAACATCCACACAAACCACAAACAAACTCCAAAACAACAAAAATATCAATAAATCTCCAAAAAATCAACAACCCACAATCGAAAGACTAATAAGCTTTACGATTTAAATGAGGACTTCTCCTAATATTACCGGCTGAATAGCACTTACTATTTCTTCTCCTTAATTTGGCTGCATGAATTAATTCTCTAGCGTGGGCAGGAGAATAAGGAAATTTACCTATAGCCACAAGATAACATAACATAACAAATCTGAAGCCCCCGGTCCAATAATAGACAGATTGCTCAGATTTCTGCAATTTGGAACTCTCCAATTCTCTGCTCACATTGCTAACAATAATATTGCTCTCCAAACCACTTGCATCTCGATCTACAAAAAGTTCACCTTCTGATCCTTTCACATCTCTGAAATTAACAGATTTAATCATTTCTACAGCAACATTATCCAAATAATCATATTTCTTCGACTTAGATTCCAATCCATTGACCCATAATGGATTACCAATCTTAAATCCAATAACATCCAAAGAAATATCATAATGAGGTAATATCATACTAGTAAAATAAGAAATAAAGCTCCCAACCTCTTCTATATTCACAAGGCCCTACCTGTAAAAAACAGAAACATTGCTAATCTTCAACTCAGGAATAGATAAACCATTAGTAGAAAAATCAAACAACCCTCTAGTTCCAGAAGCTGTCACGTAAGCTTGTGATCCTTCCTTCAACTCATTCTCTCTGAAAGACAACTTCTTTTGTGTACAAAGTGTACAGTGTATAGCTGCAATTTTATGTGCACATTCAGAGATGACAACTTCTTTCATACCAACATGGCTAACCAACTTCATCTCCATGTTATCTTTGAATGACTCTCCTATTAAAACATTTACTTTGTTCACAACAAAATCCTTGACAGTCAAATTACCATCAACAAAAATGAATCCATCATCCTCTTCATTACCAGAAGACTAAAACCTCTCAGTCGAACAAAAATTTTCTAAACAAGTTTCTTCACAACAATAATCTGATAATTGAAACTCTCCTTCATTTACAAGATTACATTGATGAGACTTAACATCTACTCCATTTACCCTATAATCAAAAACTGATTTTACTGGAACCCCTCTAACTACGTTAGCACATGAAATCAAATCATCAGAATCAGAAAAATCGCCTGCAGTTCTATCCATCAACACAGAATTATGAAAACAATAATCTCTAACAGCGGGATCCAATAAAAAAATGTCAACATGTAAATCTCTATTCGAATCATTCACGTATAAATTCTCAACATTAATCCATTGTGATTCCACGAAACCATGAAAACCATTATTATTTTTTGAAAAATCTTTAAACTGAAACCCATTCGAATCATCATGGTTTGAACATTTACCAATGTTGTTTGCAGTTAAGCAATCAAAATGCCAATACACTTTGTTGAAAAGATAGTTACATTCCTCTTTATTCCCTATGTAAGAATCCAAGTACAGACTCCTTAATTTCAAGAATTCTAGTTCAAAATAAAAATGGTGATCTTTAGGACTCAGAGGTTTCGAAAATATAGGATCGGAAAGAGGGAAAGACGGATCTGAATTAAGGAATGGATTGAATGTCAAGGGACACGACGATCTCTTGTGACCAACCACTCCACAATTATAGCAGCGAATTGGATTTGAACAGTTTTTAACCTTGTGATTTTTATCTCCACATCGAAAACAGTAAAAATCCCTTCTCCATTTTGAAGTATGAGATTTTTGAGATTGGGTCTGAGAATAGGAAAACCTATCTACTCCATCAAACAAACTGGAATTGAAAACAAGGTTCACATGATGATGTGATGAAGTTGGAAATCTGATGCCTTATTGATGGACGAAAGGAGATGATTTAAAACGAACGCCATTTTCTTGAACTCTAGAAAATTTCCAATCGTACGCCATTTTACCACTGTTGAATTTTATTTATATATATATATACATGTTGATATATATATATATATATATGTATGTATGTATGAGCTCTAATGCAGATGGACAGATTGGAGGAATCCAACAGGATTCCTTGCCATTGTTTAAATGTTTTTCTGTAATATTCCTGTTATATGAATTTTTGTAAATCAAACCTGATTATTTGACACCATTGGCTATGACATTGTTATATGTTCAAAACATAAAACCCTGTAGTGATAGAAAATCAATATCGATATTGGTTAAACATTCGGTAGCTACTGATCTTAAATTAGTATTTTAAAAATACTACAAATCACCATTCAAGTTGGAGTTGGTTTTTGAGACAGGAAATAATTTTAAGTCTTAAATTTGGTTTTGGAAATATTTTGTTTAAAAGGATTTAACTTCTATTTTAATCTGACCTTCTTATCTGTCTTTTCTAATTTATTTATTTATATTTAATATTGTTTTAAGATTATTTATATTTAATATTGTTTTATGATTATTTATATTTAGTATTGTTCTAAGATTATTTACTTTTAATATTGTTTTAAAGATTATTTATTTATATTTAATATTGTTTTAAAATTATTATCAATATTTTAATATTTAAAAAGGTTAATTATTTAAAAATTAATATGGCTTGAAATTAATAATAAGGATCTATTTATAATGTTTTGGAAATTAATTATTATAATAATGGTAAAGATTTATTATTATTTTTTATTTAATAATGTTTGGACTTTTAAATTATTAGTTTAAGATGTTTCGAAGTTAATAAGTAATATTTATTTTTTCCACCTATTTTTGTTGGTGACAAAGGGAGGAAAAATATAAAATATAATACATGCATATACTAAGGGGGAGTTATTTAACTCAGGTGGAGTTATATTTTATATGCATGAAAATTTCATGGTTGCCATCATCCAAAAGGGGTGATTGTTAATATCTTAGATGTTGATTTTGAAGACAACAACCATACAAATATAAATACTAACGTTTTCGCAAGTTGTATAGTATGTATTAGAATATTACACAGGTACAAAATTATTAAACATGAAGATTGATCAGTATAAAGACCAAGAATGAAGATTTAGATATGATGATCAAGACTCATGAGTTTAAAGACAAAATACTTGAAAAGCTCAAGGTTTTAGTATAAGTCATTAGAACAAATTGCTAAAGTTCCTAATAGTAGATTCCGATCTTTATCACAAATTTCTTATCCTTGATATTTTTAATCAAAATAAATTGTTTTAAATTCAAAATATAATTTTATAATTTTTTTATACAAGTTTTTATGTTGTCAAAGTATTTAAAAATTATGTTTAAAAATATTTTATTAAAATATAGAAGTTTAAAAACAATTTAAAAGAAAATCATTTTTCAAAATTAACAATGGTATGTCAACATACTCCTCCTAGATATGTCGACATAGTGGCCGTTGGATGCGTTTTTAATTTTTGAAAAGAAGTGTCTTTTGAACGCACCTGTTCACGAATGGATACTTCTATTCATTTACTATATGAAGAGGAGCGCAAACGAATTATTTAAACTAATTTTTTTAAACTTTTTTCTTACTTCTTACCCCCTTGAAATATTTCTTGAAAATTATTACCTATATACTTCAAAATCTACATAGAATCAATCCATACTCTACTAAATTTATTCTCCATAAATTATCTACTATTTTTGAAGCACTCTCCCTACAAACTTAAAGACGAAACTACTATTAGAAGGGCTATAGGATATCTTGTATCCCAAGTACAACTGTTTGTATTTGAAAATCAACAACTCTACTTTTATTTGTTTTAGTATGGTTGTTGCCCATTCAAATCAAGTTGGGTGCTTAGTAGCCCATCTAAATCTAGTGGATGATCTTGTTGCCTGGTAAATCAAGAGAGTTTGCTATGGACTCGTGAGACATGAGGGTGTATCTCGTAGCCTTGAAATCGAGCCTGCGTTCTGGTTTGTTTGGAACCTAGTTAAAGTAGGCTATTGAAAAGAAAGCTGTACAATATTATATAGGACTGGATGTAGTATTGGTTAATCTGAACCAGTATAAAATTCATGGTGTCATCTCTCTTACTTTACTTTGTGATAATTAATTTTATATTTATCCGTGATTGCTGCTTGATTAGTATAGATCTGTGTTGATAATCTATGATTTGATTTAAATCTTGAAACTAAAATTAAAAAAGATTTACTAAAGTTATAAAACACTATTTACGGCCCTCTAGTGTTAAAATAGCCTTAAGATACGTTACACCGTAACCCATAACAATTGACTATTTTACTAAGTTGGTGGATCATCAAAAATCCTTAGTTCCATAACATTTAATTATTTTACTAAAGTTGGCAATCTCCTTTTTTGCTCATCGTTCAACCCTAGATCAGCAAAAATCCTCTAACAATGGAACAGCTAGCTCTCCACTTCAATAGCATCTTCAGTTCCAAGAAAAGGATTTCCCCCAAGACTAGTATAATCATGGTTAAGCTTGGTATAGTTATTTCCAACTGGCACCACAGGATTAGCTCCTTCCGCATTAGGAACATTCCCTCTAGCCAAACCAGCAGCAGGCCCATATTACATCATGTTGACAAAGAACTGATACATAGTCCCTATATCTACTGTGGGGTTCCTGTATCTACAATAGCATTTGCATTTTGGTTAGCATTTGCCTTGCGACTTTGGTTACTTTTGGCATTGGGTCGAACATTTCCATTGGTTGTAGTGCTTACTCTACCTAGATTCACTCTTCTGTTTCCTACATCCATACCTTACTCTCTTGTAATTTTCATACGAGCCTTAATAAGATAACAGTCTAAGAGGGAGGGGAGAATAAAGATAGGACACGTACTTATATATCGCAAATAAGAGTATGTTGCTATAGTGTTATCACATACCCCAATCTTATTCCATTATTCATTGGATTATGTTTTCAAAACCCTTTTAAGTTAAAAATTCTTTTAAGTTTCACATAAACCTATGCTTTGATACCAAACTATAACATCCCTCATTTTGAGTCCTGAAACTAAGTGCTATGGATGCTGCAGTCATCCATATTATTAATTCCGATGACAAAATACGACTATGTTAATTATGTCAATAATCAAAAGCGCATGAATATGAAAAAATTTCAAACGATTTTCATTCATTAAACTTTCATTACATTCTATAAATAAGATTTTCATATTCATTACATATTCACATTCGGTCACACGTTTGGAGAAAATATAATTGTTAGAAAATACTCCAAGAACGACATATGAAGATGCCCCTTTGGTTGATAAGGGTTTACTGCTACTTTACATGTATAATTTCTATCATTACATCCATTCAAATAAAATGAACTACACAACGGATTAAATAAAACTCCTAATAAAGCTGGCTTGCCCCCTGCACGTTTTTAGAAGCTTATTCGTCTAACTGAAAACCTAAAATCCCTAACTTTGACCTACTCAAATGTGTATCCGAGAGTTTAAGGGGAAAAACAAAAATTTCTGGTCAGACAAAAAGTCTAATGTGAATAATAACCTATCATATCAAACCAAATAGTTATATAGTGAGACCGTGTCGTTGAGCGGAATGAGTTTTCCCCTAATCGGTATCTTAATCAATATATCAACCATATACTATGCTCTTGCAGCCAGAATGATTAAAACATAATAACATAATCATATGCAATGGAGTAAGTCTTACTTATCTGTTAATTTAGGGATTTATCTACCTTAGGTTCACCCATTTTCACAAACTGACTATCTGCCTTAACTCATAGTTTTCCTAGGGTCACTATGAACCTATTAGTTTTTGTTAACTCCTCTTTTTGGGGCGACCTAAAACTTTGCGACCTAACTTTTCCAACGACCTAGCGACCTAACTTCTCCAACGACCTAGCGACCTAAAGGATGCAGCGACCTAACGACCTAAATTCTCTAACGACCTAACTCCAGAAAGAGGCTAGCGACCTAACAGAGACAGCGACTTAAAAGTCAAGCAACCCAGCGACCTAACGACCTAAAGTACTCAGCGACCTAACGACCTAACGACCTAAAGGTTATTACGACTTAGCGACCTAAAGGAGGGAACTACCTAGCAACCTAACTTCTCTAACGACCTAAAGGATGGAGCGACCTAACATCACAAAGCAGTTCAACGACCTAAAGCACTAGCGACTTAACATCACAGCGACCTACGACCTATCTTAGATCGCTAACGACCTACAACTTGCCACTTCGTTCAGACAGATCAAGTGCACCCTGTTAAGCCGCAAAACATGCCCACTAGGTCGCAAGCGACCTACGTCCTACCTTAAGTCGTTCACGACCTATGACTTGTCAACATATTCAAGTGACCAAGTGCAACTGTTAAGTCGTAAACCGTGCCTACTAGGTCGCCCACGACCTACGACCTACCCCTAGGTCGTTCACGACCTATGACCTAACTCCGAACTCTCCCTATAAATACGCCACCTACTCCAACTTCAAAAGGACTTTTGGCTCATTTCTAGAACGCCGATACTCTGCTAGTTTCTCGACTCATCCAACACCTCAAGCACTCCAAACACCGAAGACGCTTCAACGAACTTCAAGAGAAGATCTAACACATCCGACATGGATTCAAAGAGCTCTCTTACATCAAAGTTCTAGCTAGTCGTCTAGAGTGTGTTGTAATCAAAGTGTATTGTAAAGAGTTGTAACCGAATCATCAATAAAGAATATAAAGTGGACGTAGGCTTAATTTTGAGCCGAACCACTATAAAACTGCTGTCTCTTTACTTTTCTGCTATTTTCTACTTATTTGTAGTTCCCGTACCAACGGGTGGTGCTTTCACATTACTAATACACACACCGAGGTGTTAGCGTCGATTTTTACGTTAACATTTTGGTGCTTTCACTGAGAACCCAACTCAGGGATATTTTCACCATTGCTTCGCAAAGACTTGCTGAAAGAATCTCCTTAAAAACCAGAAGTCTATCTGAAATCATGGCTCCGGGTAGATCTACAAGATTCGGAAATGCTAATGACAGGGCTGATTCTTCCCCAGCGCCAAATCAGGAGACTCCTACCGTCAGAGTCACAAGGGCTGAATTAGAAAATGTAGTGTCGGGGTTATACCAACAAATGGAAACTCAAATTGCTTTGATGATGGACAGATTAAACGCTCTGCTTGGGGCAAATCGACAACCAGAAAATGTTGAACCAACCTTTGCCGAAGATGCCCATAATTCCCAAGAGAAAGATATTCCTCAAAGAGCAACTGGCACCGCCGATGCGCCAACTTTCCAAGCTGAAGGTCCAAGGCCGCAGCCAACTTTTTGCGAACATTTGCCCAGGCAAACTTCCGAAAGACTAGCTGACGTCTGCCCGGCGATGCCTCTGAACAATGAGGAATACCTATCAGGGATGGTTCGTCGAATCATGAAAGAGAGCATGCAAAGGGAAGAAAATGAGAACGACTGAGGATTTGCTCCAAGCAAAACTCCGTTTATTGAAAGGATCCTGGAAGCAGAATTTTCAAGGAAATTTGTACCTCCTACTATCCCGACCTATAGGGGAACGAGTGACCCTAATCATTTCCTATATAAGTATGACTGGCATATGACCGGTGCAAGAGCATCAGATGAGATTAAATGCCGATACTTTCCAGTATACTTAGAAGGAGTAGCTTTACTTTGGTTCACAAAGCTACCAGCACGGTCCGTGGATCAATTCTCTGATTTAACTCGAAAATTCAAGGATCAGTTCAGGCTGTATGCTTCAAAGGCTAAGGATATAATGTCACTGTCCAGCCTTGAACAAGCTCCAGGAGAATCTATCAGATCTTTCTTGAACCGTTTCAATACAGCCTTGGCTGAAGTGGATAATGCAGAACCCCGTATGATCCTGACTTACTTGATGCGAGCCATCAACAAATCAAGTGAATTCGGAAGATGGTTAAAAATGAAGGAACCAAATTCACTTGAGAAGTTTTATAAAAAGGCCGACGAATTCATGCGCTTAGAAAGCCTTTCTGCGCTAGCGAAAGTAGTTGTTGCCGAAATCAAGAATAACCTGACAAAAGAGAATCTGGAAACCAGAAAAGGGAAAATGACGGAGGAAGAAAGCAGGGGAATGAGAAGAAACCTCGCTACTTTAATCCTTCAGATTTTACTCCCTTAACTGACACACCGTAAAATATCTTCTTCACAACGAAAGATGCCGTTGAGTTCCCTGAACCACCTAAGATGAAACTCGGGAAAAATTCAATGCATAATGGGAGATTCTATCGATTCCACAATCAACCTGGCCATGACACTAACCAATGTCGCCAGTTAAAGAATGTGATTGAAGAGTTGCTGAAACAGAATAAGCTGCAACAATATGTGAAGAAAAATAGAGTCGACCCAACCTCATCCACACAGGGGCAACAACTTCCTACTCATCAATCTGGCTCGGATGACAAGGCTGCAGCGCAGGAATCTGAGAGGCTTGTTATTAATGTTGTCATAGGGGGTCCTCATCCAGCAGGCGGATGTTAATCAAAGCACTGTTAACTACCCACAAAGCTGCAACTGGGCACCTTTCATTCTATTTGGCATATGGATCCAAAACTGTGAATCCAGTGGAAATGGGAATTGAATCCAGAGATTCTGAAATAGCAATGACTGCATCCATATTTTACTTAAAAAGCATTCCTTAAATTTGTAAAATGAGGATGGATATATAACTCTTGTATTGTAAACTACTGAGAAATCAGTGCGAATCAATAATAAAGAACTATAAGTCTTGTGTCTTTGACTGCTTTAAAAGACTTGTATCATTTCGATCAGCAAATATTTTAAAAAATATTGCTAAAATGTCGATTTAATATTGCAGGCTATCAAAGCAAAGCTTACCTACTCAACACATCATGAAGCCAAGCGATTCCCATGAATCACTCAACAAACCAATGTCAAGCCACAAAAGTTCCAAAATTTAACTCTTACAAAAGAAGTGCTATTCACGAACAGTTGATGATTCCACCAAAGTGGGCACCTTCCTGACGAGAAGGTTCCAGACCCTTGCTAACTAATCGCGATCGTTTATGCAAATGAACATCCGGTAAAGTAGCTTGTGTCTGCCCCGTGGATTTACTCAACAACAAAGTACACTTCTCTGGCAAAAAGCAAGCAACTTGCGAAAGAATGGGACATGTACTTAAAGTGATAACGAGGAATCGCTAAGGAACAGATGGTGGAAGGACACAAGCAATATGAGCACTCTTCGGAGTCTAAAATGCTACTCCTCCTAGTTCACGTGCTACTCTTCGGAGTCCAAATGCTACTCCTCCGAGTTCACATGCTACTCTTCGGAGTCCAACTGCTACTCCTCAGAGTCCAAATGCTACTCTTTGGAGTCCAAACAATGACCTCTTCGTAAGCCAAAAGCTGCTTCGGAGGCACAAGCCCTCTTCAGAGGCAAATGACCTCTTCATAAGCCCAAAGCTGCTTCGGTGGCACAAGCCCTCTTCGGAGGCAAATGACCTCTTCGTAAGCCCAAAGCTGCTTCGGAGGCACAAGCCCTCTTCGGAGGCAAAAGACCTCTTCGTAGGCAAAAAATGCTTCGGAGGCACAAGCCCTCTTCGGAGGCACTCAAACAAAGACCTCTTCGTAGGCAAAAAATGCTTCGGAGGCACAAGCCCTCATCGGAGGCACTCAAACAAAGACCTCTTCGTAGGCAAAAAATGCTTTGGAGGCACAAGCCCTCTTCAGAGGCACTCAAACAAAGACCTCTTCGTAGGCAAAAAATGCTTCGAAGGCACAAGCCCTCTTCAGAGGCACTCAAACAAAGACCTCTTCGTAGGCAAAAAATGCTTCGGAGGCATAAGCCCTCTTCGGAGGCACACTTCACCAAGTTGAAGTGCCAAACCAAAGCCCTCTAACGAGGCACAAGCCCTCTTCGGAGGCACACAAACGAAGACCTCTTCGTAGGCAAAAAATTGCTTCGGAGGCACAAGCCATCTTCAGAGGCACTCAAACAAAAACCTCTTCGTAGGCAAAAAATTGCTTCGGAGGCACACTTCACCAAGCTTGAAGTGCCAAACCAAAGCCCTCTAACGAGGCACAAGCCCTCTTCGGAGGCACACAAACGAAGACCTCTTCGTAGGCAAAAATTGCTTCGGAGGCACAAGCCCTCTTCGGAGGCACACAAACGAAGACATCTTCGTAGGCAAAAAATTGCTTCGGAGGCACAAGCCCTCTTCGGAGGCACACAAACGAAGACCTCTTCGTAGGCAAAAAATTGCTTCGGAGGCACAAGCCCTCTTTGGAGGCACACAAACGAAGCCCTCTTCGGAGGCACAACTCTTCGGAGGAGCCCTCTCCCGAGGCACAACAAAAAAGCCCTTCCCAAAGGCATATCAAACAAGCCCTCTTCAGAGGCACACTTTTACTCTCAACAGTGAAGTGCTAAACAAAACCCTCTAACGAGGCACGTCCAATAGATCAAAACATTCTTCAGAATCCCGCTTCAAATACAAAGTGATCATCCCCGAAAGTTGAAGTGTTCTAAAAAAAAAGAGAAGGAAAAACTTCTCCGATACAAGGCATACTCTATTGAAAGCAGAATAATATTCCCTCAAACAGAAAAATTATTCTCTAAAATAAGAGTACAAGTCTTTTCAGAATATTGCAATAAGCCGTGGTATGGGGGCATATAGCTATGTTAATAAAAACAATGCTCAAACATCATACCACGAGCTCACTGCAATATCATACAAAGAAACTTGTGCAAAAACAAGGAATAAATGCATTTACACATATACTGACAAGAAATTGTACAAGTAAAAAGAATCATTTTATTCCATACTATGAAATTTTTGTACATGTGCAGGATTCAAGCGGGGACCGGTACCCGCACAATCTCCGGTCAATACATGCAAAAAGCAAAAAGCAAAACAGTAAGCCTAAAGTCCAGCTCATCACTCCTTCTTCCCGCCACCTTTAGAACTCTTGCCCGGTTTGATGATTAGTTTCTGAATCCGGCGTGGACGGGTCGGGGAAGAAGGAGAAGAAGGTGTAGCCGGATCTTCTTCCATTTTTTCTTCACCAGCAGAAGCGCTTTTCTTCTTCTTCTTTGAAATTGCACGCTTCCCCTTCTTCTTTGAAGAAGACTCACTGCCCGGAGAAATTAGCTCAGATAGCTTCGTGTCATCATCATGAGTTTGCTTCGGAGTCTTTTCACCTTCTTTAAGTTCCTCAGCCTTCTGCTCTTGTGAAGCAGGTGGATCATCCAAGCCCCGAAGGGCTTCTATTTGCTCTTCCTGCGACCCTGGCTAAGAAGCAGGAGTGACTTGAAGGGATGGAGGAGGAACAGCTGGAAGGGGAGAAGTTTGCGCAGCTCTCGGTACTTCCGCTACAGAAGAAAAGAAGTTAAAATCAGTATTCTCCAAAAAAGAGAAGATATTGGTTCATTGAGACATAAGTAATCAACGAGAAATTCATCAAACTCAGGTGAAGCAAGCAAGTAATCCGCTTGACCTGGATCAACATCGAAGTTACCTGAAGAAGTCGGTTTAATCACTTCAATTTCAAAGTTTTCGGCTTCAGTGTCATCCTGGGGTTTCTCCTCGGCTTGAACAGTGGGAGGCTCAGTAGTCGCGAGTTTGACTTTGGCTTTCGCAGGAGGTGGAGAATAAGAACTAGAGTCGATGGTATCAGGGTTGACCGAGGCCGGAGGACGAGCGGGGTAAGTTAAAGTCGCTTTCTCTAAATGCTCTCCTCCTGCTGCTTCGGCTCGTTCCCTAGCAAGCTGCTCTTTTCCCCTGGCAAGGGCGGTACGTGCTTCATCATCCAGATAGGTCGCCTCAAGATCCGCTTTTGCATAGCCAGCACCTCCGAACATGTCAATTATCGCTTCCCATACTTCGACCAAAGTAAGTTCATATGTCGAAACCAGAAATGAGAGGCTCCCGCGCCCCAAGACGCTATGGATGTAAAAATCAAATAAAGTAGAGCTAATTTTGGTCTTCGTTGCCTCGTGCGATTGCTCAGCCGCTTCTTTTCCGGCGATGGCTGCAACTTGGCCGGCAACTGCCTCATCCCGCTCTTTCTCAACTTTCAGAAGTCGAGCTTTTAACCGTTCAATCTCCATGTCTTGGGAGCTAGTTTTTTCTCGCAACCGAGCAACATCAATGCGGTAACTCTCAACAATTTTCTCCTGCGCCTCATATCTAGCCTCAACGTCTCGTTGACTAGCATGAGCATCTCGTACTTGCTTTTGAAGTACCTCTTCCTTTTGAGTAAAAGAGGTGGAAGAGGCGGCAAGATCATCTTCAAGTTTCTTGACTTTGGCCTCGAGCTCCTCATTATGATCGGCAATGCTCGCCATCTCTGCATCATGTTGCTTACAAATTTTATCCCACTCCGACTTGTCATTCTCCATAGTTAACATGGATTCGAGATTCATATGATTAACTCTTTGAAGCTCGTCAACAAGCTTTTGCCATCCAGACATTCTCTCGATGTCAAGCTTAACGGCATCAAGGTTCCTTAGCATAGCCTGCTTATCAATATGAACCAAATCCAAGTCGAAGCGTACTCCTCTTAAGCACCAATTTGGGAATCGGCTTTGGAGTGTAGGCGGAGCATCCCTGACTTGATACTGAGGCCTGTTTATAATTGTTTGAATGTCGGTTTTCTCAAGAGCAGGAGAACTGGAAGGGATGTCAAGAGGGATAGGAGTAGTGGTCTTTTCAGAAATTGCAGACGCTAGTTTTTCACTAAGTTTGGCCCGTTTGTTCGGATCTTCGGCAACGTGACCTTTCCCTTTAACATTATAAGACTTTCTCTTGTGGGAGTCATCATCCCTTCTTCTTTTCCACTCCTCGTAAGTTTGTCTTTCATGAGCTTTTCTGGCAGCTCTTTCTTCATCAGTTTCTCTCGGGGCAGGGAGATAGCACCTATAATCATAAGTGTCACGGCTTCCATGACGCTGGAAATTGTCATAGTACGAGCCACTTCGCCCCATCGGAGAATCTGAAAGTGAAAAAAGACAAGTCTTAAAAAAATTTCAGAGTAAAGGAGTTAAGTGCGTATAAGTGCCAAAAAAATTCTAAGTGTGTGTGGCGTGTAAACTACGCGCGTCAAACTACAAACCACTCTTTGGTTGGGTAGTGTCAACTTTTGCAGCTAGCGTTAACTCTTGGGTTGACGGAGTTTGTTGCAGGGCGGATGTCACCTCAACTACTGGAGAGATAACTTTAGTAGTAACAGAGTCATCCTTGAAAAGCACTTGTGAAGTTATCATTAAGTCGCTTAAATCATCAAAAGTATCGTCACCGCCAAACTTAGCGGGACTTTTTCTCTCAACTCCTTTATCATCAGCATTCCCGGAGTGTTGAGGAAGTTCTTCTTCTTCGATTACTGGGGAGAGTGTGAGTTTGCCAGTTGACCCCGCAACATCAACGGAAGTAGAAAACTTCACTAGTGCAGCCTCTACAGTAGGTTCTTCCGATGCAATTTCTCCTGCAGAAACTGGGGCATTTGATGTCTCTGCTTGAGAACCTGGGGCAGCTAATGTTTCGGTATCAGAACTAGAAATTTCATGAATCTGAGTAGATCGAGAGGAGTGTAAAAGTCCGAACTGATGCAGAAACTCGTCTTTCAGCAAAAATTTAGCGCTTCTCTCTTCAGTAGCCACAGCACTTAAAGTTTCGAAGGTTGGCTTGTGGCTGGGATCTCTAAGCGGAGGAGGAAGTGCTACAGAAATAAAGAATGAAGTTCAGTACTTGACAATTCAAGTTTCAAGAAATTCAGAAAAATGAAGTGAGCAAAAATAGGCAATCTTACTTCCGATTCTCCAAACGGCGTAGAATCCTGGGGGACAGTGGACAAAGAAGAATTGACTTAAGAACCCGTGTGCACTCTCGGGCAAGTCCAGAATCAATTTACGGTTTCTAGCACCTCTCACAAGTATAATAGAAGGATGGTCTTTATTCTTTGCGAATGTGCACAAGTAACAGATCTCTTCAAAACTTGGAAGACGGTCAAGCGTCCTCCTGAACAGCACACACAACCCCATCAAGATGGCATAACCATTGGGGTGTAGCTGGAATGGAGAGACAGTCAATCGAAGAAGAAGCTGTCGAAGAAAATCATTAAAGGGAGGAATAGCTCCTAAAACACATCTGACGATTAACTGCGACAAAACCAAGAGATGGCCTGTCAGTAGTTTCGTTTACTCCAGGAAACAAAGCGTCTGCTTCAGAAATACCGAACTGGATACACAATTGACTGAAAGCTTTGTGGCTCAAGGTGGTCGAAGTTCTTTCCGGAGGATCAATCAGTGGGTTAGCAATCGGAAAAGCCTCCCCAGCTTGTCTTGTTTCTTCTTGTTGAGAAGTCATTCTACACAAGGAACTGGATATTCAAATATGAAGGTGCACGTTTCCTAAAAGTGTGAAGTGTTGTGTAAAACTAGTAAATTGACAAGCAAATATAACTGGAATCAAATTAGTTGACGTGTGTCGATTATCGAGTTTCAAGGCTTGTTATTTTAAGTCCAAGTACAGTGTTGATGCAAACAAATCAGCTTTAGTTGATTACTTTAGTTTTGTTTTAATACTTCACTTGAATTTGTCGATTCACAGCATTTCATTCACAAAGTTCATTTAAGTTGATTATTCTTTATCGACTAATCTGTCATTCGATGTGGGCAGTCAATGGCAGTATATTCGCCCTAGTTTTCTGCAAATGTTGTGTTTAACAGGTTGTTAGCTTAAAAGATAGCATAATCTGTAAAGAAGGGCAACAAAGTTCAAACAGTTCAAAGTTCAAGCAAGTTCTTTCGAAAATGTACAAGTGTTCCAATTCTGTCCATCTCTTAGGTCGTCCAGCGACCTAGCATAGGCCGGAGCTTCCTTAGGTCGTACTGTGCAAGTCAAAGGGTTCAAGGCATGTAGCTTCAAGTCAAGGCAATGCAAATTCTTCTAAGTCCTAGATTGGCCGCGACCTAAAGCCTATGCCGCAAGAAAGTTAGGTCGTGCAATTCATGTCCAAGCTGCTAAGTCATAGGTCGTTCGAATCTCGGTACGACCCAAAAATTAGGTCGTTAATTTGTTAAGTTGTTCTGATTGAAATTCATATGCAAATTTAACCAAGTCCTAGGTCGCTGGAATCCTAGCGCGACCTAAAAGTTAAGTCGCAAATTCGAAAGATCCTTAGGTCGCGAGAGTTCTTAGGTCGGCCAGGCTTCTTAGGTCGCGAGTTATCTTAAGTCGCTCGAATTCACTAAGTCGCTAACTTCCTCTCCACGCAATAACTCACCAGACCCGATAACCCGTTATCGCCAATACAATGAAATCCATCATCCTCTTCGTAAAATTCATCATCTCTTCATACCATCAAATCACCCGAAAACCGATTCAAAATATCTCTGATCTATCATAGATCCAACTCGCTGCTATGCGTTCGTGAATCACAACAAACAACAGTCACCAATAATGATCAAAAGCCGATCACAACACGACTCAAAATGAAGCACGGCGTACAAAATTGGTCTGGGGTTCGGAGATTAGAATTCGGGGTTCGATGGTGATCGTGGAATGGATAAAGATCGAGTGTACTTACGTAATATGATAGCAAGGATGAATTGTTGAATGATTAACTCAAATTCGCCTTTGAAATCACAAAGTTCTGTTAATGGCAGAGCGGGAAATCGAAGCAGGTGAGTGAGGAAGAATCAGCGACCTAACAATTTATATGGGGCAACGAGAAGAAGGCGAATAGGCACGCGAGTTAGCACAGGTTTTAGGTCGCTCACGACCTAGCAGAGTTAGGTCGAAGCACACGACCTATAGCATAGGCCTGTACTTCGAGGGGCAAGTGTTAACTCCTCTTTTTGGGGCGACCTAAAACTTTGCGACCTAACTTTTCCAACGACCTAGCGACCTAACTTCTCCAACGACCTAGCAACCTAACGACCTAAATTCTCTAACGACCTAACTCCAGAAAGAGGCTAGCGACCTAACAGAGACAGCGACTTAAAAGTCAAGCAACCCAGCGACCTAACGACCTAAAGTACTCAACGACCTAACAACCTAAAGGTTATTACGACTTAGCGACCTAAAGGAGGGAACTACCTAGCGACCTAACTTCTCTAACGACCTAAAGGATGGAGCGACCTAACATCACAAAGCAGTTCAACGACCTAAAGCACTAGCGACTTAACATCACAGCGACCTACAACCTATCTTAGATCGCTCACGACCTACAACTTGCCACTTCGTTCAGACAGATCAAGTGCACCCTGTTAAGCCGCAAAACATGCCCACTAGGTCGCAAGCGACCTACGACCTACCTTAAGTCGTTCACGACCTATGACTTGTCAATATATTCAAGTGACCAAGTGCAACTGTTAAGTCGTAAACCGTGCCTACTAGGTCGCCCATGACCTACAACCTACCCCTAGGTCGTTCAGGACCTATGACCTAACTCCAAACTCTCCCTATAAATACGCCACCTACTCCAACTTCAAAAGGACTTTTGGCTCATTTCTAGAACGCCGATACTCTGCTGGTTTCTCGACTCATCCAACAGTTCAAGCACTCCAAACACCGAAGACGCTTCAACGAACTTCAAGAGAAGATCTAACACATTCGACATGGATTCAAAGAGCTCTCTTACATCAAAGTTCTAGCTACTCATCTAGAGTGTGTTGTAATCAAAGTGTATTGTAAAGAGTTGTAACCGAATCATCAATAAAGAATATAAAGTGGACGTAGGCTTAATTTTGAGCCGAACCACTATAAAACTGCTGTCTCTTTACTTTTCTGCTATTTTCTGCTTATTTGTAGTTCCCGTACCAACGGGTGGTGCTTTCACATTACTAATACACACACCGGGGTGTTAGCGTCGATTTTTACGTTAACAGTTTTCATGGGCTGACTAATAACCTATCAAAATTCTTAGGAACTACCTGTCCTAAATCATAGTTTTCAATGGGATCACTAAGAATCTATTGGTTTTTACCAATAACAATCTCTAATTATAGTCTACATGGGATCAATATGAACCTATTGGAATTTCCCAATGACGACTCTTAAAACATTGTTTTCATAGGATGACTATGAACCTATTGGACTCTTCCAATACCATATATTCAAATCATAGTTTTCATGGGTCACTAGGAACCTATTGGATATCTCGAGTAACATTACTCAAGCCATAGTTTTCGTGGGTCACTAGGAACTATTGGATATCTCTAGTAACATTACTCAAGCCATAGTTTTCATGGGTCACTAGGGACCTATTGAATATCTCCAGTAACATTACTCAAGCCATAGTTTTCACGGGTCACTAGGAACCTATTGGATATCTCTAGTAACATTACTCAAGCCATAGTTTTCATGGGATGACTATAAACCTATTGGACCCTTCCAATACTGTATCTCAAATTATAATCTTTTGATCAGCTCTGTGCATCCTGACACTTCTAATCTATCCGATCTCCAGGATGCAATTTTACTTACTCAGGAGTTAGTTCTAATTATACTCGGTAATTGGCAAATCTAAATGGTTATTATACCCTTAAATATCCCAAGATGCAGCAGTTATGGGTCATGATGAAGTGAGCGTGACAATAATAATTATGCAGAATAACTTATCAAATACTAAAATGAATATATAGCATCTATCATTTGAATATGTTTAATCAATTGGCATCTTATAATTACTTAACCTTAAGTAATAACTCTCTTTGGTAATTTCATATCAAAACTTAGGCTAGCAATGATTTATACCATGAAAACATTTATCATTAAATATGATTAATCCATTTAATTCATATTTAAACAAGAAAAACATGGCCCAATACTTTACCAACTTCTCATGCCAGTTTATAATCCATTTTAAAACTGACGCATATGCTTTCAATATTAATTTAAGGACATTTCACCTCTTCTTTATAGGGCATAACAACATAAATTAGAATATGTTCATCATTTAAAACTTATGGCATTAATATGGCCAATATGGGACGTCCCATCCCTTCATATCAAAGCTTTTAAAAATAATTCTGATTTTATAAAATATAAGGCCATAATGCTTAAATTAGTGTTATCATAACAAAGAAATCTATAGGCCACCAAACCTACTAAATATAACCTTTTATACATAAAATACATATAAGCCGACATTGATGACAAGCGGCATCAATATCATAAAACCATTGATATCGGGTGCTTTAAAACAGTATTGTTGACATTGATGACTTCCGACATCAATGTTGTAAAACAGTTGATAATGTTTTCATAAAACTAGGCTACTATGCCACTATAAAATAAATGTCGCAATTAATAACAGGCGGCATCATCGCCTAAAGTAATTAATGTCGAAAATAATAATTTATGGCATTAATGCCTTAAGCTATGGCTTTATATAGGAAGTATGCAGCATTACTGCCTTAAGCTATGGCGTCAAATAGGAAGTATGTGGCATTACTGCCTTAAGCTATAACATCAAATAGGAAGTATGCGACATTATTTAAAACCATGATGAAAACTAGCAGCATCAATGCCGTATGTTATAGATTTTAAAAATAATGAAACAAGAGATCAACATAGTTACAGGATTACCAATGTCGACATTGATTCAATGCCATAGGCCTTATAATATGAGACTCCAACCAGAACGTATTCATTCCATACCAACTGAGTTGATACCGTATGCATCCATTTAGGTTAATGTCGTTGGGGTTCGACATTGATATTGGCAACATGGCAATATCATAATTATCATAAAACTATTTTATTAATATTGAAAGCAAGAACTTTGACTAACTCTTAACCCTTGTCAATTGTCTATTGGTTATAACAATCTTTATCAATTTTCTTTTCAGAAAATCGTCGCAACCTATTTATCTTCTCAAAAATTCATGTCGCACCCCTTAATAGATATTAATTATTTAATAATAATTATAAGCTTTTCTAGCTTATCAAATTCATAATCAATAATAATTACATGGGAAAAATCCACAAAATTCACCAAAAATCAGTATTAATATATTGTTTAACATATAAATATTTCGAGACCAAAATCATTGTTTAATTATTTCTAATAACTAAAACCTGAAACAAATGCCTTTTTCTTCCTTAGAAATTTCATAAAATATTCACATTAATTTGAAAAATTATAAAATTAAAAACCCATGTTCAAAATTATGTTTTACACAACAAACCCAAAAATCAAATCGTTTAGAGAAAAACTAAGATTTTGACCATATCCCTATCATAATAATTTCATAAAAATTCCAATAATTCATTATTTAACCAAACAATGGTAAAAATCTAACATGGCACATCTAACATCATCAACTAATTAAAATCAACCAGATCCAAAACCAAACAAGCATAAAATTGAGATGGTTTATTACTATTCACCTTAGATTGGATAATGGAGTTGAGATTTGATAGAGAATGTTTTCCCTAGCTTTTCTATTGAAATTCATTATCTTTCTTCTTTTAATCCTTCTTAGTTATGGTCGACCTCTATGGTTTGCAATTTGACTATTGTGAAAGTTAGAATGAAATGGGAGAGGGAGGGTTTAAGGGGTAAAAGAAAGATCTATTCCTAATTTGCCGCTCTCATTTATTCTTTTCTATTTTATATTTTGTAAAAAATCTTATTAGTTAATTAGTAAAGTCCTAACCCAATTAATTATCAAATCTCAATCTCATTATCACTTCATACATTATTCTATTTAATATATCTAATTAAATCTCCTAAAAATGTTAATCAAAATTAGGGTTGTTCCAGGCTCCCCTCATTAAAGAATTTCTTCCTCGAAATTTCGTTAAGGATAATAACAAGCATATCACTTGTGCAAACATCTATAACATCACATAAAGATAATACTAGCCTACCTGACTAGCAAAAGTCTATATATAACAAATATAGAACATACCATTAGAATAATGCAAGAAAAGTCTCTTTAATCCTATCTTCTGTCTCCCAAGTACAGTCTTATTCGCTGTTACTCCACTATACTTTTACTAACCCGACTGTCTTTTTCCTCAACCTCTTCTCATCTCTTGCCACAACTTGCACTGGTTGTCTAATAAAATTCATATCTGGTTCCGCTACTAAATATTCCAATGTAGTCGGAGTAATAGTAATCTCTGGATTATGTACATACTTTCTAAGATGAAAAACATGAAACACATTATGGATTCCTACCAAACTGTTTGGTAACTTTATTCTATAAGAGAGTTTCCCGATCCTTTCTGTAATAGGAAATGGACCTACATATCTCAGTGCCAACTTCGTTGTCTTTACAAACCATACCACACTCTTCATCGGTGATACTTTAACAAAAACGTGGTCTTAAATTAAGAACTCTAGATATTTACGCCTCTTATCTGCATAACTTTTCTTCCTAGACCGTGCATCCTTTATCCATGCTTGGATCAACTCAATATCTACCGTTCCATGGCTTCTCTTACCATATTTGGACCAAGAACCAATCTACCTCCGATCTCTAACCAACATGCTGGTTATTTGCATGGCCTTCCATACAAAGCTTTGAAAGGCGTAATTCTTATATTTGTATGATAACTATTATTATTATCCGACATTTTGACTCGGCTATATCCGAACTAATTGGACAAGTTAGACTCGACTGTCATTAAGGCCAGTAGCCCGAAGCGATGATTGTGAGGTCCAGAAATCAAGTGCAGGCAATGATATGAAGTGTCGATCAACCGAGACCAAGAGATAGACTCTCCAAAATATTCTAAGTGCAGATTAGTATCCCCTGACAAGGGATCAGTGCCTATCCCTTCCCCTTGGGGATCGGTACGTATCCTCAATTTTTGTCCGAAACTGGGTGAGATCGATATAGAGTGACAAGGAAGGTCCCACGAGGCTATATTTCAAATCCCAAGTCGTTTGGAGTTTGTATGCTCAAGTTATGGGCAAAATTACTTCACCTAAGAAAGGGATCGGTATAAACAGGATCAGCTAAACATGATTTTGCAGTGATGATCAGTCAATAAATCAAAATCTACACATGCTATCAACCTGAAACTTGGAGTACAAGCTTATTACAACATGTGGAACACCCCCTTGGGATCTCATTCCAATTAGAGGAAGTTGGAGGGATCGGCATAACTCCCTTTGGAGGGATCGATAGAAATCAGAATTCAAGCAACACTACTTCACTGAAAATGCGATATCTCACAAACCGTACGTCAGAATTGCATGAAATTTAGGAATCAAGTAGCTAACATCAGGGGGCATCCCACACAGGGATCGTAATCCATTTGGACACACTAATAGGGATCAGTACGGATCCCAGTTGTGGGCCCTAATGGGCTTGGAAATTTTTGGGTGGCCTCGTCTTGGTCTCCCGAACCTTCTACCAAAATTTCAGTCTGATCTGTGCATGTCTTCCCCTATAAATACAGTAGGCATGGCAACTGAAAATGGATCCTTCTTTCTACTGAAAGGGTTCTTTCATTTTTATTCTTCATTCTTGCAGTAATGGATCCTAGCTGATCCAAACATTCTTGTAATTATAATCAAGTGCAAGATCAATAAAAATATGAAGTGGACGTAGGCCAAGATTGCCGAACCACTAAAATAAAATCTGACTGTTCATATATGATATTTGATCCGTTTTAATTTTAATCTTTATTTAATCTCTACTATATTCTATTGGGTGTTGATGCCAATTTTTGGCGTCAACATTTTGGTGCCTTCACCGAGAATCGAATTCTCAGCTTGATTGGGTCTCATCATCTACTGGTGGATTCCCATATTCGCAAGATAGATCCAGCGTTCTACTGATAAACTTCCCATTCTACCCAGATTCGAAGGAAATCTAAAGAAAGCTGATCGCCGTGGTTAGAAGAATTAATTCAACTTCCCGCGGAGTTGAAAGAAATGATGATGCTAGTGTTCTTGTTTGGAGTTGTTCATGCGTTCATGTCCATTTGGAAAGGATCATATTCACTCATGTATGCAAGTTCTTAGGATCAGATGCTGAAGTTTGCACTCAAGTTAGCTAAAGGCTGATCCCTCTCTTAAGGAAAAAAGGCCAATCCCTCTCTCAAGGCCAAAATGGTCGATCCCTCTCTCAAGGCCAAAATGGCTGATCCGCTCATATGACCAATCCCTCCATATTACCGATCCCTCCATATTACCAATTCCTCATGTGATCGATCGCTCCATATGACCGATCCCTCCAAATTACCGATCCCTCATATGATCGGTCTATCCACTGCCAATCCCAATGTCATGTTTGTCCAGAAAAGAACCCATGTTCAACTGATCCCTGCACCACGCTCAACTACTATCAATCCCTATACCGCCGAACCCTCATCATGGCAATTCAGCCGAACCCGTGCCACAGCACAGTGCCCCCGCATTCTGGATTCGAAATTTGACTTAAAGATGGTGCGTTCTATCCGATTCCCTTACATCCTGTGGCTGACCGAGGCATAGGGGATCAAGCGACAGCTACTGAATTGCAGCCAAGGAATGGACAAGGAACTGCTACTCAAAAGGTACACCCAAAGGCTGGAGAACTAAGATGATATGGCACGAACTGTGATCGATTACTGGATCAGTCTTCTAGGGTAGATTACGACTGCTCTCAATTGACCAGCTTCCAAATGCCTAACTTTCCAGCTATGATACGTTGGCTTTTGTGACAACCGTCGTACGCCGCTTATTATTCCATCTAAAAGTATAGCTATCCACTATCAAAGTCGAACCTGAAGTAGTCACCCGTTCAACTCGAAGCAAACTGAGGAAGTTCTGGCCCAAGGTCAAACTCGGGTAAAACCAAGATATTCTCCAAGCGAACACCAGTATGACTCCAAGCTAACCAGGGGCTGACTCCAAGCAAATAGCAAATTTTCTCAGGTCGGACTCCAAGTAAATTATCACCAATCCGTCATGCATTGGAAAATCATGCATACAATATTCACAAACATTACACACAACCATAACTTGAAAACGGACCGGACTAACGACGACTGGAGCGTTTCCCCTAGTTGAAGCCCCTTCACTGAAGCCATTCAATATGTAGAATATCCCAAGAGATTCAATATGCCAACTATGCCGGTGTATTTAGGAAACAAAGACCCCCAAGAGCATCTCATGAAAAATAAAGGGTACATGAATTCCCGTAGAGAGATGAAATTAAATGCTAATTCTTTCCCATATTCCTCGGGGGAGTAGTAATCGATCATGTGATTTATGTGATCACTTCCCAGGTCCATCTCCTCGTTTAATCAGCTGGCTAAGGAGTTCACCAAGCAATTCAGAATGCATGTGACTCACCCCAAGGATGCGATATTGTTATCCCCAACTTATCTGAAGTGCCAAGCGAGCCGCTTAAATACTTTTGGCATAGATTTAACCCTGCTGTCACTAAAGTAAGCAATCCCAGCAAGAATATCATACTGATGGTATTTATAAGAGGAATCGACCCCGAGACATACTTTGGCGATTGGTTACCTGGAGTTCCTCATATGACCTTGAATCATTTATGTTACAAAGTGAACCAAAACCTAAGTAGGGAGAAGCTATAACAGACTAGGAGAAAGAACGATGTAGGCCCATTAGCTGAAGAAAGTCAAAGCGAGGGCAGCATTAAGGCCTTAGACGAGGACTCAGATTCTAGGAGATGACTCAGAATCCTAATATCCAAATCATATACTCCTTTGAACAATTCAATCAAAAACATCTACTTGAAGACTCACGACTCGAAGAAGTACTGAAAACCAGCCTCGAGAGAGTCCACTGAAACACAGAAGAAATCCGGGAAATATTGTATATTTCAAGATACACATGGTCATAACACCAATGATTGCAGACACCTTCGTGATGTGATCGAAAAGTAGATCCGGAAAGGAAAGCTTCAAGAATATGTGTAAGCCCCATAGAATGGCGGGCATGGAACATCCGACACTTGCCAATAATGACCTTTGATTATCAACTGGATCAACTACGGTCGACTTCCAACCGAGGAGGGCCGAGGCAAAGTGGAATAGCGAGTGTAACACCCCACACCCCTTAGTATACCCAAAAGGACACACTAAAAGGCATGGTGCGTTGTAGGTATAAATAAAACTAGCAGAGACTAAGATTCACAAGACAAAAATTAAATAATAATAATAATAACACAACGGAAACAATTATAGTATTTTGCTAAAAATCAAATTCCATAATATAGGATGATAAAAATACCCCACACATTATATGACAAAATACCCATACAGGTTTCATGAAATCAAAAACCCAAAGTCTCAAATAATATCAGAGTACAATACATCCCTCTCAAAATACCAGCTCAACAAAAGAACTAAAAACTAGAACTGAAGGAAAGAAATACATGATAGAATCTCCAACAAGTCTCCAAGAAGCCGCGGTCTACTTTCCATGCCCCTGATTTCCTATGGGGGGGACGGGGAAAATAGAGGAGTGGGTCAGACAAAAAGTCTGGTGAATGATAGTAATTACTAGAATCTTTAAGCAAAGTAAAAGTAAAAGACCTTACAATAGTTCAAGTATATAAAAGGAAACAAAGGAATATGAAGAAGGAATAAGCTGGAAATAAATACGATTTAACTAAATTAACACAATTGATTAACTTTGATTATTTGTACTTGTCTTTGATAGCTGCTTTGATTAGGTTAAATTCCTAATCCTATAATTAGGCTGAAATCCTAATTCTGCCCTTTGATCGGCCTGCTACTCCATAGACCTTACTGCGGACTAGACGCTATATAACTCCCTACATAGAAGACAATGGTGTCTACGAAAGACACACATACTAAGCACTTGGAACTCAATAGCGAATTATCTACCCTAATCGATGTCGCACGCTCAGTCATCGCCAGTTCGCACTATCTATTACTCCCTCTTTTGACCTTTTATTTACCTTAGACAGCATAAGCGTGCCCTCGTCTCACTTCAGGCTATTGTGAGACACCGTGTCCATAGAAAATAGGGAATGCTATTGGTACTGGTCCATGTTAAACAAAATGTAGTTCCGTCCCTTGTCCAAATCCCCATGATTTAGTCTTTAATTATTGACCTCTTATCTACCCTAAACCGCATAAGCATGTTCCAAGGGAAATGCTGCCGGTACAGATCTTTTCTTTTAACTATTGACCACTTATCTACCCTAAACAGCATAAGGGAAATGCTGCCAGTACAGATCTTTCTTTTAACTATTGACCACTTGTCTACCCTAAACAGCATAAGGGAAATGCTGCCGGTATGGATCTTTCTTTATTCTTTGCTTATTAACTTAGATAAATTATTTTAAATAAGCCTTTGTTATTATTCTTACTATCCATGCTTATTAATTTATCATAAGTCTTAAAATAACCCTCACTCTATTCTATTTCTTATTATAACCTACGTTATAATCATGCTTATTACTTAACCCAAGGTCTAAGTGTAAAAATAAGCTTTTTTCATCTTATACTCTTTTTAGTTATAATTCTAAGTTATAACTAGGCCAATTATCTTTAATTAGTCCAATTCTAACATCAATATAATAATTTGGCTCAATTTCAGTCTTAATTCCTTTTTTATTACAGTCTTTACAATTTACATCTTATCTTCTGTTATTTCAGTATTCTTATAATTATAATCCATATTTGTGTTTAATCTATTCTAATCCATATGCGAAGAAGATGAAGAATTAAAAGAAAACTGAAAATAGAAGAAAATCCAAAGCGTTGGAA
This sequence comes from Allium fistulosum, assembly GCA_030737815.1. NCBI lineage: Eukaryota > Viridiplantae > Streptophyta > Magnoliopsida > Asparagales > Amaryllidaceae > Allium > Allium fistulosum. The sequence goes on along the minus strand of CM060906.1, from coordinate 94,642,770 downwards.
AAAGATGTAAATAACGCATAAATAACAGTAAATAAATTAAAACACTGTAAATAAACTGTAAATAAATGGAAAATCTATAATTAACATAAATAAACTAAAATTAACTGAAAAGAATAGCTAAAACAAATAGACTAAAAATAATTCTAAAAACTGTAAATAAACTACTAAAAAGGTTATTCCAAAAATCGTAGTAAAACTACAACTATTGGAAACCCTATTATTTTAAATTACTTAAAGAAATCTAAAATAATTACAATCACTCACCTGTGGTCCTAAGCTCTTCCCTTTTGGTCTTCCCAGATCCACTTGAGGGTATTAAAATATTTTGTTTAAAAAGATTCTCTCCTTGGAAAATTATTCCTTTTAGGGTCCTTCCTGAAAAGGTGAACCCAAATGGAGAAAATCTAGAATGAGAAAAAGTGTTAGGCCTAGGGTCTTATTTATAGGGGTAGAAGTGGATCTCAGACCGTTGGATTTGGAAATTGAATATGGTGTGACCACGTCATAGGCTGATAGGAGCCGTCAGATGGAAGCACGAAGGGACCAGATGAGAGAAAACAACGAAATTGACGTGCTAGCTTTTTACTAGAACGAAGAACTCCATTGTTCGTTCAGAAAAAAGGCAGGTCGACTGCTCCCCCTCCTAGGTCGGCCGACCAGTCGACCTAGGTGATGGTAAGGTCGACCTGGAGGTCGACCTAGCCTATATATTTATTTATTTATTTTTCTTTTTTTTTTGATTTCTTGATTAATTCGTAACTTGTTCATATTAGCTCGGATTCTAACATTTTATATATGGAAATTGACCAAAAAATTACCATGGACACAATGGTGCAACTCCCGTGGCTCAATTCTGATAATTTCACAAAGTTATTTTATCATTTGATTAATTAATTAATTAATTATTATAGCTTAAATCTCGGGTTGTTACAGTGAGCATTTGACTCTGCTTCACTTATCAATAAGATTTATTTCATTTCCAATTATGTTGCGAACTATGACTAACTTGAACTATACTACTTCCCAATGATGCAGGTGACCAAGTAATTAGTTTGGGTGCCAACCAACTTCCACGGACCATGATTGGACCTTTGGAGGATCATCAAGACGAGCGTGATTCAACTGCTCATCAGCTACCATATGCCCCTGACTTAGGGACAAGGACTTGAAATGGAAAGTGGGTGTGACTCGACCATCCACTTCCTACTTCGTGCTTCAGTTCTAATAGAACATCTATGCCAACTCAGAGTCGGACAAGGTCAGAATCTATTAGAAAGTGGGTATGACTAACCTTCCACTCATCAACCTCCATGCTTGGCTTGAAGACCAGAGAAACACGTAGAGTAGATGCAACCCGACCATCCACTCCCAGCTCATACTTGAAGTTTGCCAAAATACTTATGCCTCTCCCGAAGCTCATCACGACCGAGGTCCAACTAAAGTGGATGCGATTTGACCATCCACACATTAACTCCTTTCCTGGAAATAGGAAATAGTCTGGAAGCTCGACTTAAAGTAGGCATGACTAACTGCCTACTTATCAACCACCGCCTTCAACATGTGGACACAACTACAGCTTTGAGGTGGATGTGACTTGATCGTCCACCTGAAAGCTCTCTCCCTTAACTTTCTGAGAGGAGTACTAATAAAATTGTATGAGACCTGACCATCCAACATAGGCATGGATGTGATCTAGCCATCCATCACTTACTCCCTTCCTTGACTTGATTGAAGGAGCTACAATCACCAAGTGGACGTGAATCGACTGTCCATTTGTCAAGTTTTGCCCTTGATGCTAGGGGAAGAATTCCATTCCATGATTGAATGTGGTTTGGCCGTTCATTCGACAACTCTTACCTCGACTTGACAACTGGAGTATAAATAAAAAAAATGGATGTGACTGACCACCCATTGACTAACTCTAGTCCCTAGAGTGCGGACTGGACTATAAACACCAAAAAATGGATGCAGTACGATCATCCATCACCCAACTCTAGTCCCCAAAGTGCGGACCGGAGTATAAACACCAAATGGGTGTGAGTGACCACCCATCGACCAACTCTGGCCCCCAGAGCGTGGACTGGAGTATAAACATCAAAAAATTGGATGCGGTAAGACCGTCCATCGACCAACTCTGGTCCATAGAGCGCGGACTGGAGTATAAACGCCAGATGGGTGTGACTGACCACCCATCGACCAACTCTGGTCCCTAGAGCGCGTACTGAAGTATAAACACCAGGTGGGTGTGGTTGACCATCCATCGACCAACTCTGGTCCCCAAAGCGCGGACTGGAGTATAAACACCAGATGGATGTGACTGACCACCCATCGAACAACTCTGGTACCTATAGCATGGACTGGAGTATAAACACCAGATGGGTGTGACCGACCACCCATCGACCAACGTTGGTTTCCAGAGCGCAGACTGGAGTATAAACATCATATGGGTGTGATTGACCACCCATTATAAAACTCTGGTCCCCAGAGCGTGGACCAGAGTACAAACACAAAAATATGGACGCGATTCAACCGTATTTTGATCAAATACGGTCCTTTAGCGTGGTCTAGAGTATAAATACCATAAAAAGTGGACGTGGTTTGGCCGTCCGCTCTTTAAATCTTGCCCTTGACTTAAGGCAAACACACGACTCAAAGAGGATGCGATCTGACCATCTCCTCCCTTGCTTGAGCTCGAAGTTCTTCAGAACACTGATCTTACTCCTAAGGCTCGACGGAAACATGATCCAAATGGAAGTGGACGTGGTATGACCATCCACGCATTGACTCCTGCCTAGATGTAGGGGGCAGTTTGAGAGCCCAAGCCTAAATTGGATGTGGTTTGACCGTCCAATCCAAAGAGGATGTGATACATCCATCCACGACCTTGTTTGCACTTGAGGTATGACAAACTATCTAAGCCTTGCCTGGACATTGGCAAGCCCAAAATCAAAACCATGACATGGACTTGGTTCGACTGTCCAACAAATAACTCTGGCCCCCCCGTGCAGATTGGGTATAAACACAAATTGGGTGCGGTTCGACCACTTGCCAACGAAATCTTATCCTCAGAGTGCGAATATGAGTATGAACAAATACATGGGTGCGGTTCAACCAATCAATATTCCATAAACTCCGACCTAAACTTGATAGGGGGAGTATAAACTTACTACGGATGGAATTCGATTGTCCACAAACTAATTCTACTAACCCAAGAATGGGAACGAGAATACAAACTACTACAAGCTGAGTATGACATTTTACTATAGCCCCAACTGGGTGATCTTTACAACTTACGGCAAAAAATGCAAGGAGGACTCAATGCAAAACCATTCGTAACGACTTCCGAAGCTACGGGTCAATATCGATCCGCACCAACCTTAAATGGATATGACTCGAACATCAATCAAATAACTCCGATCACCAGAGCATGGATAGGAGAATAAATCATGATGACTGTGACTTGATCACTTAGCACCCTCCTTCGATCCGTCAGAAGGAGTATGAAACCAGATGAGCTTGACCCGACTGCACCTGAGCGAACTCTATCCCTAGATCTGGCGGGAGAATATGAATCGAAATGGATGCGACTGACCGTCCAACTCCGAATGAATGCGATGCGACCGTTCATTCAATGACTCTTACCATGATCCGACTAGAAGAGCAATACGAAACGGACATGACTCGACCGTCTGCACACCGATCCTTGCCATTAGTTCGGCAGGGAGAGCATGAATCACTGATTGGACATGACCTGCCTTCCTACTTATCGACGAATGCCCTAGACTTAGAGGCACGAGCGAGAAATAAATGAATGTGAACCACCCATTCATCGATCAACTCTAAGTCTTTGGAGCTTAGGTAGGAGTATAAACACGACTAGGATGAGACTCGACCGTCCATGTAGTACATTTATCAACCTGAGACCGGGGGTGGAAGTGTGATCATCCAAAGACTGATTGTGATAGCTCAATACTGTGATTCATACCTAGTGTTTACAACGACTCGGGGCTACGACTGAAAGGATGCCTAGAGATAGAATCGTCGAATCAGTGCCCAAGCTTATGGGCAACTGATCATTACTACAACCTGAACGACGAGTAATGGATCATGAGTACATTGAATGGAAAGTGTGTTACTCAAATATACAGGCAGATTCAAACTCAAAGCAAGAACCAACTATGCAGATGCGTGCAACACGGAGCTGAACTCTACTCAACATTTGATTCAATGTGCTTCTAAACCCGATCTTCAGCCATTTGCAGATATCGCTCAAAGCATTTAGAGCCCTTCACTATCAGACTCAATAACTCATGACAAGACTCTGGGATTGGACCAGAGTAACCATCATCATTGACCATCCCAACTAGATTTCACGTTGATTGTTATGCGAAATAGTTACGTTTGAACTCAAGGAATCCAAAGCTGCACCCACTGAGCTGACAATCGACATTACAGTCAGCCATGGCGACCCATCAAGGGTACTGAAGATTGAATTACAGGTTAGTGCAACGATGACGAAGGAATTAGCTGGCTTTCTCCGAATGAATTTTGATATGTTTGCTTGGACCCATTCTGACATGCATGTGATCTAATCGACTATCGTGAGCCATGCATTGAATATCGACCTGAGCCATGTCCCGGTGAAATAAAAGCAACGCGGCATTGATCCAGAGGGATTTGCTGCACTTAAAGAGGAGGTGGATAAAATAAAAAATGATAGGTTTACCCATGTTGCCTTCTACCCGAAATGGGTATCCAATCCATTTCTTGTGAGAAAAGCTAATGGAAAGTAGCACTCTTGCGTCGAATACTCAAACTTGAACAAGGCGTGCCCAAAGGACAACTTTCCACTTTTGAGGATCGACCAGCTGGTAGACTCAACCGTTGGATATGAACTGCTTTCATTTACGGATGTGTACTCCCGATACAACCAGATCCTGATGCACATCGCCGACCAGAAGCACACCAGCTTCATTGGCGATCTAGGGATATATTGTTATGTTGTGTTTCCATTTGAACTATATAATGCTAAAGCTACCTACCAAAGACTAGTCAACTGGATGTTCAAAGACTATATCGGGTGATCGATGGATGCATATGTGGATGATATGCTCGTAAAGTCACAATGATCAAACGACCACATCGATGATTTAGCAGAGATTTTCAGTGTTCTATGAAAATATGGAATGAAACTAAATCCTTTGAAATGCTCTTTCGACGTTGCGTCATCAAAATTTCAAGGTTTCATCGTCTACACTCGCGGAATTAAAGCCGATCCCCATAAGATTCAAGCAATTCGAAACATCCAAGTGCCGAAGACGATTAAGCAGGTACATAGCTTAAATGAGAAGGTTGCCGCCCTAAGCCGCTTCATCTCCAGGGCCACCGAAAAGTGTATTCCTTTCTTCAACTTGATCAGAAGAGGGAAGAGGAACTTTGAATGGATGCAGGATTGCATAGATGCATTTCAAGTTCTAGTAGATCACTTAGAGAGACCTCCCATCCTATCCAAGCCACTAAATCATGAAGACATATACATTTATTTAGCGGTGTTGGTACACGCCATAAGTGCCACACTGTTATGTGAAGAGAATCAGATCCAAAGGCCTGTATATTATGTTAGCAAGCGATTGATAGGTGCTAACAAAAACTACCCAAAGCTGGAAAAGCTCGTGCACTGCCTATTGATTGCATCACAAAAGCTTCGCCATTACTTCCAGGCTCACCCCATCAATGTCTACACCGATCAGCCATTACGATAGGTCATATAGCAACCTTAGATGTTTGGAAGGTTGCTCAAATGGAATATCAAGCTAAGCCAATTAAATATCACTTATCTCCTTCGGAGAGCTATCTAGGGACAAATATTAGCAGACTTCATATATGAATTCACTACATCAGACGAATACCCGAAGAGCAGTGGAGAACCGACGAACCGATGGAAAATGTACACGGTTGGAGCTTCCAATTATCGGTGTTCTAGCGTCGGAGTTGTGTTATTGACTCTTGAGGAACGATCGATCTACTACGCCCTGAAACTTGATTTCTCTACAACAAATAACGAAGCTAAGTATAAAGCCTTGATCACCAGGAGCTAGAGAACCGGGAGTGGAAACTTTACATATCTTTTTTGATTCCTGGTTAGTACTATGCAACGTCAGGGAAGATTATCTTGCTAGAGGCAGCGTCTTGCTCCTTATCTCGGCCGGGTCCAAGAGATACTAGCCGACTTCGAGTATTGCACCATTACACACATCGTCAGAGAACGAAATGAAAAAGCCGACTCACTGGCCAAGCTGGCTAGTTCTGGGGATGCGCACCAAATAGACTTTGTTTTGGTTGAAGCACTTAACATTCCAAGTATTGACAGATCGAGATCGACCAGATCTTGGAGACGGAGCGATAAAAGGAGTCAGGGATGACTCCTGTCAAAGACTATCTACAATGGGGAATTCTTTCTGAACGGAGGAAAGAAAAACGACAGATCCACCTCAAAGCTTCACGCTGCATCATCGAAGAAGGAGTCATGTATAGAAAGGGCTTCCTCATTCCCTTGCTTCGGTGTATTGCCCATGATGAAATTAAACCAGTCTTGAGAGAAGTCCATGAAGAAGAATGCAATGGTCACACCAGGGAGCAAACTTTGACAAAGAAAATACTCCGCTATAGGTATTACTGGCTAATTGTCAATCGAGATGTAGTTGATCACGTTAGATAATGTGATAAGTGTTAGATGTTTTAAAAAATTCCAAGACCCTTGCCGACGAAAATTACTCAAATGGTCAATCCATAGCCTTTTGCCACTTGGGGTATTGACATCGTCGGATCTTGCGAATTTCAAAAGGTGGCGCAAGACATGCCATCGTAGCAGTGGATTACTTCACCAAATGGGCTGAAGCTGAACTTTAGCTGCGATCACAGCGAAAAAATGTTGAATTCAAAGACTTCTGCCGTCGACATCATATTGAGAAAAGACTCATGGCAGTTGCTCATCCTCAAGCTTATGGACAAGTCGAAGCTATTAACAAAATCATAATTTCCATTTTGAAGAAGCATTTGGAAAAGGCTAGAAGCAAGTGGGTCGACGAACTCCCATCAGCATTATGGGCATACAGAACCACCCACAAGTCCACGACTGGCCATACTCCATTCGCCCTTGTTTACGGCTCTGAGGCCGTCATCCCTATAGAACTTGAAGTCCCTTCTCATCGAGTCACTTATTACGACCCATTTTTTATTATAAAAAATAAAAATATATAAACAAGGAATTACAATCGAATTGCAATTAAACCATAGTGAATTGGCGATGACCCACGAGTGTACAAACGCATTCGGCAGCCAATGATAAGGACATGTACTTGAACGTGCACGTGTGTATTCTAAAGTTTTAATTATTGAAATCGATAGAAATTGAATTTTGACCTGAAGCTTTCAAAAATGAAACTGAATCAGATAGCCCAAGCTTACCAGCCCCATAGAACCGGACATAGATAGCAACTGATCGAATACAATCCTGAATTTATACTATTGGAAATTGACCAAGGGTCATGACGGTCAAAGAGAGATACGACACTTTGGAAAAATAATTCAATGGCAGGATAGTGACTATTCAGAAAACTAAATGGATTTCTTTCCAATGACCCTAACTTGACATCAATTCAAAGCACATCATGTACAAAACAAGACGTACTTTGGGGGGTAAGTGTTATCTGGCATTTTGACCTAGTTACATCCGAACTGATTAGACAAGTTAGACTCGACTGTCATCAAGGCCAGTAGCCCAGAATGCTGATTGTAAGGTCTAGAAATCAAGTGTAGGCAATGATATGAAGCACCGATTAACCGAGACCTAGAGATAGGCTCTATAGAATATTCTAAGTACATATTAGTATCTCCCCCGACAAGGGATCAGTGCATATCCCTTCCCCTTGGGGATTGGTGCCTATCCTCAAGTTTTGTCCCAACTGGGTGAGATCGATATAGAGTGACAAGGAAGGCCCCACGAGGCTAATTTTCAAATCTAAAGTCGTTTGAAGTTTGTATGCTCAAGTTATGGGCAAATTACTTCACCTAAGAAAGGGATCGGTAAAAAGGAATCAGCTAAACTCAATTTTGCAGCGATGATCGGTCAATAACTCAAAATTTGCACATGCTATCAAAATGAAACTTGGAGTACAAGCTTAGTACAACAAGTGGAACACCCTCTAAGGATCTCATTTCAATTGGAGGAAGTTGGCGGGATCGACATAACTCCCTTTGGTGGGATCGACAGAAATCAGAATTCAAGCAACAATACTTCACGAAAAATGTGATATCTCATAAACCGTATGTCGAAAGTGCATGAAATTTAGAGAACATGTAGCTAACATTATAGGGCATCCCTAATAGGAATCACCACCCATTTGGACACACTAATAGGGATTGGTACCGTTCCCTATTATGGGCCATGATGGGCCTAGAAATTTTTGGGTGGCCTCGTCTTGGTCTCCCGAACCTTCTGTCGAAATTTCAGTCTGATCTGTGCATGTCTTCCCCTATAAATACAGTAGACATGGCAACAGAAAAGGGAACCTTCTTTCTGCTAAAAAGGTTCTTCCATTTTTATTCTTCACTCTTGTACTAATGGATCCTAGTTGATCCAAACATGCTCGTAATCATAATCCAGTGCAAGATCAATAAAAATATGAAGTGGATGTAGGCCAAGATTGTCGAACCACTATAAAATCTATGCGTTCATTTATCATATTTGCTATGTTTTAAGTTTATTCTTCATTTAATCTCTACTATATTCTGTTGGGTGTTGATGCCCATTTTTGGCATCAACAATCATTATAGGAAAACTCAAGTAAGTGCAAATGGTCTTCTCATGACCCACTAAAATCTAGTACATAAACTCTCTCCATCTACCCATTTGTTTATAGATGATAAGTGGTACTCATATTTAGTTTGGTACGTAAAACCTCTTGTAAAATCTTTCAGAACTCACTAGTAAACAAAGTATCTCTATCACTGACTATGCTACTAGAAATCCATGCAGTCTAACAATATTCTTTGTAAACAACTTAGCTAATCAGGTGCCGTCCTTGTCGACTTAACGAAAATGAAGTGTGTAACGACCCGAAAATTTATCACTTTGAAATATATATATTTAAATTATTCAAATAAAAGAGTTTAACACAAATTATAATGTTTTGAACAATAATAAATGATGTTAAACTAAATTTAAAAATTATATTAACAAATATAAATATTTCGGAATTCCGTCAGGAAAAGCGGCGAAAATTAGTTTTCGGTAAAACTGAGATTTTCGTAATATTAAAGAATATAAAACTGCATACATACACTTATTTCTCCATTTAAGCAAGAATATGTAATAAAAGTTTATTTTATTTTTGGAACTAAAATGTCTTTATGACATCATCATTTTTAAATAATTGATTTTTTAATTTAAATTGAATTTAAATGAATTTAAATGAATTAATAATTGTTTTAAATCGAATGAGGCCCTTTTAATTTTTAAATAAAAATAAAAAAATTTATTTTATAACTTTGGTTACAAATATATATAGTTTAACTGAAAAGTAAAAATATGACCAGAAATCGGATTCCGGATTATCAACGGTTTGACCAATAGAAATTGTTCTTAGTTATTGCAACATTATTTGTTGTCTTGTGCATATACATACGCATGTATATACATGTCATACAACTACACATATACATATATACATTTTACCATTTGCATTTACATAAGTAAAAATATAAATATCAAATATTTTTCAAAACAAATCCAACCAAATCTCCTTTAATCATCAAGATACCTTACTTGGACACTGACGAAGTGGCATGAGGTGATGGAGATGATGGCATTGAGGTAGGTGATGCACGACCGAACTGATGGGAGGAGGAGGTGGAAAGTGGTGATGTGATGGTGAGTGGAAAATATCATGACTTTTTTCTTAAAGCTTACCTATAAGTACCCACCCCATTCTCTCATTAATTTGCACACCCGTTCTCTTTTTATTCTCCATCTTCGTGAGCCACTTTAATGGCTTCTCCATCTTTCGAAAATTATGAAGAAATTATGGTAAAATGAAAATAAATTATATCCACATGAATATAAAGTGGATCCACCTCCGAAATAATATCAAAACCACTCCCTCCCTCTCATATACATTCGGCCCACCTCCTTACACATGTTTGGCCAAGCACACCACCCTCCTATAGGTCATAGCCGAACATACTAGGGTCCAATAGCAAGTTCCAGAGTTCCAAGAGCAAAGAAAAAGGGAGGAAGGGCTGCCGGAGTGTTGTCGGTTTAATTTGAAGAAGCTTCTGAAAATTTTAGTGGAGTGGAAATTGATAATGAGTATCGACATTCGTAATTATTAAATAACTTCTATAATTATTTCAGGTATGATAATATAACCATTTAATATCTTGGATGATTTATATGGATGTTTGAAAATTGGTTGATTATATGGTTGATAACTTGGTTGTGATAAATATAACCAATAATGGAAAATTCATAATTAGCCAAAATAGAAATAGTAAATTAATTAACAATAGTTAATTCATGAAAATATAAATCCCTATTAATATGTGTATGCGAGTTAGTAAGTCTCTTTATGATTTTGAATATAAAAGGTTGAAAAATGAATATTTTAATAATATATTATTATAATACAGAATAAAGTAGAAAATGAGTTTTTAATGTAGTAAAAATAGTTTGAAATGATTTAAAATGCTTTATTATAGTATTTAAACATTTTAACAAGTTTCGACAAAGTTTAATGAAATTTGAAAAATAGAGCCTAATTGAGCTCGTCGTGTAGCGGTAGTTCATCATTTGTCGACCTAAAAAGTTAAATCAATATGTAGGATCCAATATAAGTCAGAATTCTTTGAAATAAGAATTTTCTGTACCTATGTGGGTATAGTTTTCAAAGAAAAGAAGAAACTCAAGATTTCATTTAGTAGAGTTTGAAATATGTCCAATTCAAGTTTTCAAAAACATCACGGTTCGGTGGTTCGGAAGCCAAAGGGTAAATTATTTAAAAATGGATATTTTTAAATATTTATAAATATGAAATAAATTCCTTAAATATGTTAAAATATTTTAAAATGGATTGAGTTATAAAATAGACATATATGGAATGGAAAAAGTATTTGGATCTAAGAAGCTTTAAAAATACTATTCGTAGTATTGTTAACTTCTTAAAAATCATGGTTTTAACTTAATTATTCTTCCTAATTATTTAGTAATCTTCTAAAATGAATAGTTAAGTATTTTGAAAGTGATTTGAAAGCTATATAATTATTTTAAAGGAGTTTCAATCAAATAGGTTAAAGGAAAATTGTTTTAAAACAATATTTGGAATAATGTTAAGTAAATAAAATTCATCTCTAAAAGATAATATGAAAGGATTTAGAGTTGATCAAAAAACCTGACCACCTTATGGGTGACAGAGAGATAGTCTCTAGACCTGAGATTGGACAATCAATGTTTGAGTTCCGCTCTAGTTGTCCAAACTGGCCCAATAGAGGGGATAATTAATTTGATCTACTCGGAGTGCATTTTCTTAAGTTAAAAGAAAAAAGACTTGGAGTTTTTCAAAAGTTAAACAAGATTTTAAAATACGATTATGGTGGTATAGAGAATACCCTTGTTAAACTCTATGTTAAATTCCAAGGAGGGAACTCGTACTATTCGTGTGAATTTAAAAGGCGATTTCACCGTTATTCGACGAATAGTACAGGTTGAATATGAAAATTGGTATTGAGTATAATCAGTCTAATCTCCATGAATCCTTTTCTACTCAATACTAATTGATTTGCGTTTACGGTAAATGATGTCTTAAATAACATAGTTTTTGACCAATTTAAAAGTTACGATTTGAAAATAAGAAATCTTTGTTAGATTTAAATAAATGATTTTGAAATGTTTTCCTAAGTAAAAGGTGAAATGATTTTAAATTATTCCAAGATTAAAGAGGTTTACTCAACCAGGGAATTTGATAAATGAGGCTTAATAATTCTATATACTCTTAAAAGATAAAGGAATAGTTTAAAGGAATATATTTACGAAAGATATTTGATTTGATAAAAAGATAAATTGATTGGATGTTGTTTGACAAATACCTATATAGTTGACATCTTTTTATCGATGATTGGTTCGGGAAAACCGGGGTTGGATTTGGGCAATTCCTATCCGAAAACCACTTCGAACCAATATACGTTTTCTAAAATGAAGACATGTTGAAGATAATGATTTGAAGATGGAGATCTTCATGATGTGGGGCTGCTTGCCACTAACCTCTAGGTTAATCCCTATATCATTTGTATATACGGTAGCAGTAGTGCCTTCATTCTGAAAATCTTCGATTTGCAAGGACTATCGTTACCAATCCTAGGGATGATTCCCAAATAGGAAGTAATATGAGGAGTGCATTCGGTTTGTCCATTACCTAGACAACTTGTATGGATGAGTGTTTAACATTGCATTTCTAAAACTACGTACATTGATCTCTACAAACATACATCTTTTGGTGGTGTAGGAGGTACCCCTCCTATACTTAACACCCTTCCCTGAGACATACGAGCTCAGAGGTTGTACTTTTGTGGAAATCAATAGTGTGTTGTTAGAAATGGGAATGTGGCATTCTAAGTGGAATTTTCTTTGTGAAAAGAAAAGCGTGGCTTTGTGGAAAAAAGAGCGTAGATTCACGAGCCTCACATCTTAGGAATGATACGGGATACTATGTGGTCTGCATGACATATATTTTAAGCTATCAGTTTTATTGATGATGGAGGATTCCAGTAGTGTATGGACCATCAATGGTTTAAATGGGCAGGTATTGGAGGCTCGACTGATAAAGAGCAAAGCCACTGAAATATGCTATTCCATAATAGTGTAACAATGTATTACAGAGGCGTTCTTGAGAAAAGTTAATAGTCATCGAATACTAGGATGTTATGCATGGATTTTGCATCGGAGGAAATGGCCACTAGTTCCCTATCATGTTGGAAATCCAATTCCAATACAAGCTTTACAGTTTTGGTTGTATTCCCAAAATAATTGTAATGCTTTGCAAACATTTCAGCTACCTCTTTGGCATCATATACACTGTTTGACATTATCCAAGTATTGCTACCTACATTGTGTATATATTTTTGAAAAGCGTTTTCAAACCAATGTCATTAATGATAATATCAAATTTGTTTTTGTATAAAGTATTTTGGTTTTCATAAGGTAAAAACCCATCCGATTTTTTGTGTGGCGTGGTCTTACGAAATAACATTCTTTTCAAAGGTTTTGATTAGCATCAATCTAATCTATGACACTATCATATACATTTATAATTTGAGTTTTCTCACTCTGGTTTATCAAGCCCGATCCGGGTATTTTTAATACTCGGGTCAAATCCAAGTAGTTTCAGGTTTAGCTAAAGACACTTGGAGTTTCCAAAGGAGAGTTAGAGATCTTCGTCAACATATGGATGTATTATATTTTTCTAGCTGCATTTGTTTTATTGTTTTTCAACATTTGTAAGACAAATGATTTATAACTGTCCAGGTTGAATCTAGGTTAGATCTGATATTGTATTCAAAAATTTCCACTATAAAAGATTTTGTGGTTAATAATATATGATTATTCCATTCGTGTGAGATTCTGTTTTCTTCTCTATTTAGTGTTACTTTCTTTTTGCCCTTGACCAATCTACCTTTTAGGCACTTAATTTTGCAGCACGTAAATACCAAGGGTGTATTAGTGTCGATTCTCAAGAGTCAAAAAGGCGGGTCGTCACATTTGGTATCAGAGCTTAGGTTGAGCGAACACCTAGGCTTTGGCAGGGTAAACCTCATTATAGATAAGGTTAGTAATATCTTAGAATGAGTGATTCATTAGAGATAGGGATAGTGACATCTTAGAATGAGTTTGAGAGTATTATACATATGAGCGCGTATTTGTTATTGGATATAAAAAAATATTTTGTGTTGGTTAATATGTTGGGTGGTTTATTAATTCTGGTCTGTGCATGGAGAGATACATGTAATCGATAGGGATTCCTAAATACTTGAACAAGGCGGATTGACACACTTTTAAGGATTATATTTTATATACAAAATGAATATAGATATTTGCGTGATTTGGGAAATTGATAAGATGTATTCCCTGTGGAAAGTTCAATTAATAAGGTCTTGATCTGTTTGGTGATGATTGGAATAATCTTCTAAGTATCGATCAGACGTTGGCTTGGGCGAACGGTATCGTATGTTTAGTAAATTATTCTCCTTATCATTGAAGGATCAAGGCTAGTTCAAATCCGAACAAGTTTGAATCAAGTTATTTAGATAAAAAGGTTTTTTAGTCAAGAAATAATGGTATAAAACTTCTAATGATATTTTGGTATATCGCTTATGGGCACGATGACTTTTTATATTTTGGATGATGAGTTTTGGCTGAATCCAAAACAAGCACGAAGAGTATGTGCAGAAAGAGAAGCAGAAGAAAAATTAAGACTAGGATCTTATGCTAGCATATAATGTTATAGATGTAGTAAAGAAGGGCACTATGCAATTCGGTGTAAGGATAGGAAAATAAAGGAAATAAAGAATAGGAAAATAAAGGAAAAGAAGAAAGAAGAATCTTTTAAGGATGATATATTTTGTTTCAAGTGTAAAAGGCAAGGACATTTTCTAGTGAGTGGCCTAAAATAAAGAAGAAACCCAAAATTCGGTCAGGAAGGGGAAAGAATTGATACCATTGTAAAGGACTAGGATATATAACCAAAGAGTGTCCCAAACGGACTTGCAGTGGGTGCTATAAAGGAAGACATTTAATGAAGGATTGTCCAAAGAAAAGGTGGGTTGACTTAGGTGCCAAGGATAAAGTACCGTCTACCTCAGAAGGGGCATAAGAATAGTGTGTATAGCGGTCAAGTATATATATATATATATATATATAAAAGTGGTGTATGATAGATTATATTCCCTAGGAGTTGTCCCTAAAAATTTGTGATACATGATAGGGTTAAAAGTAGGTGTATAAATATGATGTTAGTTAATAAACCTCATTTTGGATTATTCTCTCCGTGCATTTCTTCTATCTTATATGAGATCAATTTAATAAGATGTTTATAAAAAAAAGTTTAAAGGGTTGTGATAAAGAAATGATTTTATAAAAAATGTTGAAATCAAGAAAATTAATTAAAAATATATTTTATAAAAGTATATTTTATAAAATAAAGTGTAATTTACAAAAATAAAATGATTTTGTAAAAGATGGGTTTGAAATGCATGTTTAATAAAAAAGAGATTTTGGAAACTCATATTCTAGTGTTTTGAAAAAGTTTAAAAGTAATAAAGGAAAAGTTATCTAATATAAAATAATTTTGGAATTAAATTTACAATGGAGTTTATTAACAAAGAAATTTCAAAAGGATTTTGGAATAAAATTATAATAGTATTATTCCAAGTAAAGGATAATTGATTTCTTTTGAAAAGGAGATGGAAATATTTGGGTGAATATTTTGAAATGATTTTCAAAGAGTTAGAAAGAAAGTTAAAATTTCATGAAATGTATTCATAAATTTTTTGGGAATGTTAATAAGAACATATGTTATACGTAGATCATTTCGTCACACGAATCTGATCTAAGATTCGAGTACGAAACTTTAAGGTGTTTACACCACTCTGAAAAAGGATTTATCACTCGATTCTTGACGAAAAGCATTGATGAGGGTTTGTGGTTGGGTACTTTCGGTTTCTATCATAGTTGAGAGCTATGCAAAGGAAACTAAAGTTCTGATTGGAATGCCTAACTAGAGTCTGCACTAGAGAATCGAGGGATCAAACCTAGTTTGGAAGTAAAGTTGTGTATTCAAATATGAGATTGAATCAAATAATCTGTAAGGATGACCTATGTATATCATATGGAATTGAGTTTAAAATACATGTTTTGGGTTTTGGGTTGTAATTTCGATGACGAAATTCTTTTAAAGGGAGAAGTATGAAACGACCCGAAAATTTATCACTTTGGAAAATATATATAATTTTAAATTATTCGAATAAAAGATTTTATAACACAAATTATAGTGTTTTGAGCAATAATAAATGATGGTTAATTAGTTTTAAATATTATATTAACAAATATAGATATTTGGGATTTCCGTCAAAAAAGCGACAAAAATTGGTTTTCGGTAAAATTGGGATTTTCTCAATATTAGAGGATACGAAACTAGATACATACACTTATTTCTCCATTTAAGCAAAAATATGTAATAAAATTATTTATTTATGTTTGGGAATAAATTGTCTTTATGACATCATCAACGATGTCATCATTTTTAAATAATTGGTTTTTGAATTTAAATGGAATTTAAATGAATTAATAATTTTTTAATAAAATAAGGTCCTTTTAATTATTAAATAATAATATAAATATTATTTAAAACTTTGATTACAAATATAATAGGTTAACTGAAAACTAAAAATATTACCGGAAATCAGATTCCAGATTATCAATGGTTTGACGAATCGAAATTGTTCCAAGTTATTACAACGTTATTTGTTGTCTTGTGCATATACATACGCATGTATATGCATGTCATACACCTACACATATGCATATATATATATTACCATTTTCATTTACATTTACATAAGTAAAAATATAAATATCAAGATATTTTTCGAAACAAATCCAAACAAATCTCCTTTAATCATCAAGATACCTTACTTAGACACTAAGGAGGAGGCATGAGGTAATGGCATGAGTGGTAGGTGATGCGTGGTTGTAGTGATGGGAGGAGGAGGTGGAAAGTGGTGATGTGATGGTGGGTGGAAAATATCATGATATTTTTCTTATAACTTATCTATAAATACCCACCCCGTTCTCTCATTAATTCATACACCCATTCTATTCTTTTTCTCCATCTTCTTGGGCCACTTTAATGGCTTCTTCATCTTAAGAAAATTATGAAGAAATTATGGAAAAATAAAATAAAATTATATCCACATGAATATAAAGTAGATCCACCTCCGAAATAATATCAAAACCACTCCCTCTCATATATATTCGACCCACCTCCATACACATGTTTGGCCGAGCACACCACCCTTCCATGGGTCATGGCCAAACATATTAGGGTCCAAGAGCAAGTTCCAGAGGTCCTAGAGCAAAGAAAAGGGAAGAAAGTGCTGCCGAAGTGCCGGCGGTTTAATTTGAAGAAGCTTTGGAAAAGTTTGGTGGAGTGGAAATCGACAGTGAGTACTCGACAGGTGTAATTATTAAATAATATATATAATTATTTCAAGTATGATAATATGATCATTTAATATCTTGGATGATTTATATGGATGTTTAAAATGGATGATTATATGGTTGATAACTTGATTGTGATAAACATAACCAATAATTGGAAAATCATAATTATCCAAAATAGAAATGGTTAATTAATTAACCATAGTTAATTCATGGAAAAATAAATCCCCATTAATATGTGTATGTGAGTTAGTAAGCCTCTTTATGTATATAAAAAGGTTGAAAAATGAATATGATAATAATATAATATGTAATAAATTGGAAAATAAGTTTTTAATGTAGTAAAAATAGTTTGAAATTATTTAAAATGTTTTATTATGGTATTTTAAACATTTTAACAAGTTTCGACAAAGTTTAATGAATTTTGAAAAATAAAGCCAAATCGAGCTCATCACATAACAGGAGTTCGTCAATTTCCGACATGAAAAGTTAAATCAATGTGTGGATTCAATATAAGTCGGAATTCTTTAAAATAAGAATTTTATGGGCTCATGTGGGTATAGTTTTCAAACAAAAGAAGAAAATTAAAATGTCATTTAGTGGAGTTTGAAATATGTCCAAATCAACTTTTCAAAAACATCGTAGTTCGACGGTTCGGAAAGTAAAGAGGTAAATTCTTTAAAAATGGATATTTTTAAATATTTAGAAATATGAATTAAATTCCATAAATATGTTAAAATGTTTTAAAAGGGATTTGAATTATAAAAATAGAATTATATGAAATGGAAAAAGTATTTGGATCTAAGAAGCTTTAAAAAACTATTCATAGCAATTTTTGCGACGGTTTTTGGTAAGTACTGAAAATCATGGTTTTGACTTAATTATTCTTCCCCAATCTTTTAGTAATCTTTTCAAATTAATAATCAAGTATTTTTGAAAGTGATTTGAAAGTCATATATTTATTTTAATGGAGTTTAAATTAAACCGGTTAAAGGAAAATTCTTTTAAGACAATATTTGGAATAGTGTTAAGTAATAAAAATCATCTCTACAAGATAATATAAAAGGATTAAGAGTTGATCAAATAAATTGACTGCCTTATGGGTGATAGAGAGATAGGCTCTTGAAATGAGCTTGCACAACCAATGCCTGAGTTCCGCTCTAGCTATCCGGACTGGCCCGACGGAGAGGATAGTTAATTTGATCTACTCGGACTAAATATTCTTAAGTTAAAAGAAAAGAGATTTGGGGTTTTTCAAAAGTTTAACAAGATATTAAAATATGATTTTGGTGGTATAGAGAATAGCCTAGTTAAACTCTGCATTAAATTCCGAGGAGGGAACTCGTACTATCCATGTGAATTTAAAAGGCGATTTCACCGTTATTCGACGAATAGTACATGTTGAATATGAAAATTGGTATTGAGTATAATTAGTCTAATCTCTATGAACCCTTTTCTACTCAATACTAATTGATTTGGGTTTACGGTAAATGATGTCTTAAATAACATCGTTTTTGAACCATTTAAAAGTTATGATTTGAAAATAAGAAATTTTTGTTAAGATTTAAATAAATGATTTTGAAATGTTTTCCTAAGTAAAATGTGAAATGGTTTGAAATTATTCCAAGATTAAAGAAGTTTACTCAACCAGAGAATTTGATAAATGAGGCTTAATAATTCCATATACTCTTAAAAGATAAAGGAATAGTTTAAAAGAATATATTTACGAAAGATATTTGATTTGATAAAAAGATAAATTGATTGGATGTTGGTTGATAAATACATATATACTTGACATATTTTTATCGATGATTGGTTCGGGAAACCGGAGTCGGATTTGGTTAATTCCTATCCGAAAACCACTTCGAACCAATATACGTGTTCGAAAGTGAAGACACATTGAAGACAATGATTTGAAGATGGAGAACTTCATGATGTAGTGCTGCTTGCCACAAACCTCTGGTTAATCCCCATATCATATATATATATATATATGGTGGCAGTAGTGCCTTCATTCTGAAAATCTTTGATTTGCAAGGACTACTCGCTACTAATCCTAGGGGTGATTCCCAAACAGGAAGTAGTAGGAGGAATGCCTTCGGTTTGTCCTTCACCTGGACAACTTGTATGGATGAGTGTGACATTGCATTTCTAAAACCACGTACATTGATCTCTACAAAACATACATCTGTTTGGTGGTGTAGGAGGTAATCCCTCATGTACTTAACACCCTTCCTTGAGATGTACGATCTCAGAGGTTGTAGTTTTGTGGAAATCAATAGCGTATTGTCAGAAATGGCAATAAGGCATGCTAAGGTCATGACGCAAGGGGATTGGTGGACCCACGAGCTAACCATATAGATTGCTAGCGATCCATTGGAGATAAATCGCTAGCGACCCATCACCTTAGCATGTGTTTGCTTGCTTTTTCTCCAATCCTTCTTGGTTGGTTCTTCTTTTCTCAATATAAAACCTTCTAAGCAGGGATTAAGGATCTAACTTCTGAACCTATCTTATCCAAGTAGATAGCTAGATATTTGCTTGAATTCAGTTCTCATTAAAAGCACCAAAATGTTAACCCAAAAAATGGATCAACACCCTGGATTGAGTGTGAAAGCACCAACCCTATTCTTATAGAGCAAAAATTTAGAGAATAAATGTGAAAGAGCAGAAATAGAAAAAAAGACAAGAAGCTTTTATAGTGGTTCGGCTGTTAATGAAGCCTACGTCCACTTTATAGTTTTTATTATAGACTGGTTGCTGTTACAAGAAGTGTTTGATTACAAGGCTTTTGATTATCCTTAGTTAGATTGAATCTCCAAAGTTAGAATCCATTGGAGAATTATAGTGAATTCCTTTGGAGATTGTTGTAAGGGAGATGAAGGGTGAAGAAAGCTTCCACTAGAGCTTCAACAACCAGTCCGGAGAAGCCCCTCTTTGTGTTGTAGGGAGGGCGATATTTATAGAGATCAGATAGCTTTTAGGCAAGGCCACTTGGTCAATTTCTTGCAGGAAGGTAGGGAACGACCCAGGGGGGATTAGCTCGCGAACTGAGCCAAAACCATGAGCCTTTGGCGACCAATGGTATATGTGTCACTGGTGACCCATGGTATATGGATCGTTGGAGACCCATGGTCCATGGGTCACTAGCGACCCATAGATTTGGCTCGTAAGCGAGCTAATGACTTAGCTCCTTCCTTCGTGCCTCCTTATTTAACTCATTTGAAGATTTGTGGAGAGGTATGGGTTGCTAGCGACCCATAGGTTATGGGTCGCTGGCGATCCAATCACTTTGGGTATATCACTGGAGTTTAGAGTTTGACATGTTTCCATGGTCTTGTGTTGTCATTAGCTCCATTTTGATGACAATTTACTAGTAGTTTGCGCTCAGCTGTTGATTGGGCTAAAAGAATGCTAGTCTCTTGGTTTAGTCGATCCCAGCCGTTGTCTTAGTAATATAGCTTGGCTATCGTTCATTCCTTGTCGTAGCCTTTCGAGTTATATTCGAAGCCATCCTGATGTCAAGAGATTGTCCTGCTTTCTAGTGGGTCCTGCTGGGTTAAAAAACCAGATATCAAAAACTATATCCGGATAAGAGGTTGAAATATTGACAAATAGTCAATAGGTTCCTAGTCAGCCGATGAAAACTAGGATAATAATTTAAGATATTGACAAATGTCAATAGGTTCCTATTCAGCCCATGAAAACTAGGATAAAAGAAAAGATTTTGGAATTACCAATTGGTTCATAGTATCCCATGAAAACTATGTAATGGGACAGGGATTCCATAAACATTTATCCAGTTATTAGTCGGCCCATGATAACTATTAGGTCAATAGTAATCCTAAAACCTATAACTGTGATAGATAGTCAAAACGAATGAGGATGGGTAACCCAGATTTGATTCAAATGTTTTGCATATCATCATATTATAATGTTTGAATTGTTTTAACCATTGTGGATATAGGAGCACAATAAATGGTTTTATAAAAGTTTTAGGATACTAGTGAGGGGATACCCGTTCCGCTAAGCTGCGTGGTCTCACTAGATATTCAAATGATTTGAGATGGTAGATTATTATTCATACCAGGCTTTATGTTTGACTCGAAGTTTATATTTCCCCTTATACTCTTGGGTACTCAATTGATTTTGAGTAGTTTGATATTTGAGATTTGCAGGTACCTCTTGAGACGAATAAACTTCCGGAGTTGTGCAGGAGGCATGTAGTTATTTTGAGATTCTTTTCATGTGATTCCGCTGTGTTGTTTTGTAAAGGAAATATTGTTTGTTGCCTATTATATACTCTAATCACCAAAGGGGCATCTTCATTTTTCGCTCTTGGAGTATGTTGTAATAATTATAATTTTCTGAACGTGGTTAACGTTGCGGGATTATGTAAAGAATTTTGAAAAATGGTTTTTTGAATGGAATGTGAATTTTTTTTGAAATTTTAAACTTTTTCCATATCCATGTGTTTCTGTTATGCCAATTTATCTAACATTACCGTATTTGGTCACCGAGAATTAATAACTATGGATGACTACTGCATCCGTAACCGTTTGTTTTGGGCCTCCAAGTGGGGGATTTTTCAAGTTGTTATCAGAGCATAGGTTTATGAAAATTTAAGCAATTTAAACCTAAAAGATTTCCAAAACATAATTCAATGAATCAGATATTTGATTGGGTTTTCGGTTAAAGCGATTCTAACGTACTTGTATTTGATATATATAAGTGTGTATATAAGTACGTAATTCCCCTTTTCTCTTGAACTGTTCTTTTGTATCTTATTAAGACTCATATTCATATTTATGAGAAAGAAGATATGGAAGCAGGAAACGGAAGAGTAAATATAAGTGGAGGAACCACCACAACTAATGGAAATGCACGACTTAACACCAAAAGGAACCAAGGTCGACAGGATAATGCTAATCAAAATGCTGAATCCAATGTGGGTGTTGGAAATCCACCGATAGATGCGGGGATGATGTATCAATTCCTTGCTAATTTTATGCAAGCAGGAGCTGCTACTAGAGTTTCTAGTAATATTGGATGAGTTAATCATGTGGCTCCAGTGGGGAGTAATTATGCCAAGTTAAATTGAGACTACACCAGTTTGGTTGGAAAGACGTTTATGGGAACGGAGGATGCTATCGAAGTGGAAAATTGGTTGTTGCACTGCGAAAGAATATTTGCTGATCTGGGTTTAGAAGATGAGCAGAAGAGAAGGTTGGCCTCTAGGCAGTTCCAAGGGTCATCACTTCATTGGTGGAATGGTGTGACTGTTGGAGTTCCGAAAGAAGAGTTGACTTGGGCTGATTTTCGAAGGAGACTCGAACAGTGGTTTATTTTTGAAGTTGCTAAGTCAGCACTAATGAGGAGATTTATGGATTTAGTTCAGGGAGATATTTCATTTATCGAGTATGCTAATAAGTTGATGAGCTATCTCGATATGGATATGCTTCTATAGACACTGACATCAGAAAGAATGAAAGGTTCATTCGGGGACTGAGGCCCGAGCTCGCTAGGGCGACCCTGACTCATATCCGAGATCCCAGTAATGTAGTGGTGGAGATGTCAATTCACCATGAAGAAATGCTTGTTGTTTGCGCTAGAGAAAAGCCAGTTGAATCCTAGGGTCCTTAGGGAAATAAGAGTAGGTTCTTCAAAAAGAAAGGAGTCCAGAGGGGAGACACCGCCAAGAAGTTAAAAGCTGATTTAGTCTACTACAAATGTGATAAGTAGGGTCATTTTGCAAATGAGTGCCGGTCAGACAAGGGGTAGAAGAAGACTGTGGATAAGAAGCATGTGAAATGCTATAACTGCGATCAAGTTGAGCATTACAAGAACCAGTGTCCAGAGCCAGTTAAGGTAGACAAGGGAAAGGTTTTTGCTGCTGGACCACCATCTTCTTCAAGACCAACTATAGCAGATAAGGGAAAGACTGTGATGGAAGCTACATTTTTTATTCGAAGTATTCCAGTTAGGATACTATTTGATACCGGTGCACTACATTCATTTATATCTCAGAATCTGGCTATTAGGTTGTGCTTAGAACCCACCTACCCTGTTTCTTCCTTAAGGGTTGCGAATCCAATAGGAGGATATGCAATTCTAGGGATGAGATGTGACGGGTTAGAACTTGATTTGTTTGGTCATATGTTTGCATGCAATTTGTATGTATATGATTTCGTAGATTTCGGGATCATTTTGGGTATGGATTGGTTGGGTAGATATGAGGCTATTATATTTTTCCAGGATAGGGAAATATCATTAAGGCATCCAAATAGTTATAACCAACTCATCTTCTCAGTGGAGAATTCCGACCGGAGTGTGTGCGCATGGTTAAGTGCCCTGGAAGCAGCAGAAGAGCTAAGTCGGGTTCGAGTTGCAAGAGAGCTTGCAGATGTTTTTTAACCGATTACAGGACTACCACTGAAACGAGCAGTTGAATTTCGTATAGATCTTGTGCCAGGAGCTGAACCTGTTAGTAGACCATCTAGCAGGATGACACCGACTGAGATGAAAGAATTAAAGGTGCAGCTAGTGGATCTGGAAGGTAGGAATTTTATTAGACCAAGCAGTTTGTCTTGGGGAGCGGCCGTGGTTTTTGTGAAGAAGCTAGATGGGTCATTAAGAATGTGCATCGACTATCGCAAGCTGAATGAAAGGACAATCAAGAATAATTATCCTTTGCTAAGAATTGATGATCTGTTTGATCAGTTGAGTGGAGCCAGAGTGTTTTCCCAATTAGATTTTCTAATCAATTTCCACCACTTGAGAGTGGCAAAGGACAGTATTCCTTTGGCAGCATTTCAGACTAGGTATGGTTCGTATGAATGGTTAGTGATGCCATTTGGATTGACGAATGCACCTGCTTTCTTCGTAGATTTGATGAACCGTGTTTTTCGAGAGCACTTCGATAGGCTCATATTGGTGTTCATAGATGAAATTTTGGTGTACTCGAAAGATGAGTCAGAGCATGAGAATCATCTAAGAGTAGTGCTAGAGACGCTAAAGTAGCACCAGCTTAAGGCAAAGTTTTCCAAATGTAATTTTTGGAGAAAGAGGTCAAGTTTCTTGGTCATGTAGTTTCGAAGGAAGGATTGGTAGTAGATCCAGTTAACATCGAAGTTGTCAATAATTGGAAGAGACCAGAGACGATAACCGAGATCAAAAGTTCTCTCGATCTTGTTGGCTATTACCGGAGATTCATTAAGGATTTTTCGCGGATAGGAGCACCTTTGACTAAGTTGACCAGGAAGGATGTGAAGTTCATTTGGTCCGACAAATGTGAGGAAGGGTTCCTTAAGTTAAAGCATTTATTGACCAACACACTAGTGCTAGTAGTTCTAGATGGTAACCAAGGGTCGATAGTATACACCGATGCATATGGGACTGGATTGGGAGCTTTGTTGATGTAGAATGGTAAAGTCATTGCCTACGCTTCTCGATAGCTTAGACCACACGAGGTGAGATACCCTACTCATGATTTAGAGTTGGCTGTGGTGATCTTCGTGTTGAAGATATGGAGACATTATCTCTTAGGGGAGAGATTTGAGCTATACACTGATCATAAGTCCCTTAAGATATTTATTCTCTTAGAAAGAGTTGAATATGCGATAGAAGAGGTGGCTGGAGTTTTTGGCTACTTATGATTTTGGTAAGAGTATACTCCTGAGAAAGGAAATAAAGTAGTCGATGCTCTTAGCAGGAAACATCAGAATATGGTGTTAGCTGTATTAGCAGAATGGAAGGATTTAGAAGCCTTGACTACTTATAGCATAAAGTCGAGATCGACTATTGGTTCTAGTCGGAGTTCCACTAGGTTAGCCTGTTTAGAAGTTCGACCAGTGCTGATCGAGAGAATAGCTTCTGAGCAGAAAGAGGATCCAGAATTAGTTGAGAGAATTAGAAGGCTCGAGGTAGGATCTGAGATCGATGATTTAAAAGATTTTGGCATCGACTAGAGAGGATGGTTGAGGAAGAAGGGATGCTTATGTGTTCCAAATATAGAGAACTTGAAAAGAGAAGTTCTAGGAGAATGTCGTCGATGTAAGTTTACGATTCATCAAGGGTGGACCAAGATGTATCAAGATATGAAGAGGAGCTTTTATTGGGAAGGCATGAAGAGGGATGTTGGCTTATAGGTTAGGTAGTGTGCAAACTATCAACAAGTGAAAGACGAACACCAGAGGCTGAGCGGGTTGCTTCATCCTTTAGAAATTCCAATGTGCAAGTGGGATCCTATATCCATAGATTTCATTGACGGGCTGCCAAGGTCAAAACGAGGAAATGAAAGCATATGGGTCGTAGTGGACAGATTGACCACGAGCGCCCTCTTCATTCTAGTCAAGCCAACCAGGACGACACCTGTCTTAGCCAAGTCGTTCATGATGAACATAGTTAGACTTCATGGAATTCCTAGTAGCATAGTCAGCGACAGAGATGCATTATTCACTAGTGAATTTGGGGAAGTCTACAGAGAGTATTAGGGACCAAGCTCAAGATGAGTACAACATACCACCCATAGACGGATGGGCAGACTGAGAAAGTCAATAAGGTACTCGAAGGTTTGTTGAGAGCTTGTGTACTAGAATTTGGTGGATCTTTGGAAGATCACCTGCATTTGATTGAGTTTTCCTATAATAATAGTTATCAAACTAGTATAGGAATGGCACCTTTTGTAGCTTTGTATGGAAGGCCATGCAAATCACCAGCGTGTTGGTTAGAGACTGGAGACAGATTAGTCTTAGGTCTAGATTTGGTTAGAGAGGCGTCTAAGAAGATTGAGTTGATCCGAGAACGGATGAAGGAAGCTCAGTCCAGACAGAAGAGTTATGCAGATAAAAGGCATAAAGACCTAGAGTTCCCAGTTGGAGATAGGTTTTTCATTAAGGTGTCACCAATGAAGGTGTGATATGATTCGGAAAGTCAGGGAAGCTGGCACCGAAATATCTTAGTTCATTCCAGATTTTAGAGAGGGTTGGAAAGCTCACGTACAGAGTAGAGTTGCCGAGCAATATGGCAGGTATCCATAATGTATTTCATGTATCTCATCTTCGCAAGTATGTGCATGATCTAGAAACTACTATTCCTCCAATAGGGTTGGATGAGTTGGTAGTAGAGCCTAATTTGACAGTTATTAGACAACCAGTTCGGGTTGTGGCAAGGGATGAGAAAAGATTGAGATCCAAGACAGTCAAGTTGGTGAAAATTCAATAGAGCGACAATGAGAAGAACTGTACTGGGAGACAGAGCACAGATACTTATCCTAACCTGCTTTGAGGGTATGTCTATATTAGATTTATATAGATGGTCACTAGTCAGATAAACTAGTATGATTGTTAGGAGTTGTTACAGAAGATTACTATGTTTAGTATTTAGTCCTTACTGAATTTCGAGGATGAAAATATTTAACGAGGGGAGCCGGTAACACCCCTAATTTTAATATCATTATTCAGGATATTTAATTAGATAAATTAAATAGAATAATGTAAATGTTAAGTGATAAGGGATTTGAGATTTGAATAAATTTTAAGTGGTCGGGCATACTAATTTAAATGAGCTTAAGAATGGTTTATAGATTAAGTAAATTATCTAAGGGCGTGATAGATATTAGCCACCCATAATCTTACCCTTGTGTGTGTGTGTGTGTGTATCTATGTGTGTGTGTGTGTGTGTGTGTTTACCTCTTAATCCATTCACCCACTCATTTTCATTTCTCACAAAAATAATAAACATAAGCTAAAGAAGGAAAGCTGGCCATTAATAAGAAGAAAAGAAAGAGAAATTCAAAGGAAAAAGTTAAAGAATTAAAGAGGGGAATCATACTCATCTCAATCCACTTTCCTTATCAAAGATTAAGGTGAATAATAATTCCATCTCTATTTTATGTATATATGTTTTGGATTTAAGATTAAATTGTATACATGATGTTTGGTTGATGATATGCATGAATTAAAGTTTGTTTAATTTAAATAAGATTGTTTAAATGAGAATTTATACGGTTTTAGGCCAAAACCGGGGGAAACTGATGTTTAAATGCCATGGAAAAATTATATGTTATGCTAAACATTATTTTAGAGTTGGCTTTCAAATTTGGTAATTTTCTTAGCTATGGAAAGTTTAGTATGAATTTTCATATGAAAATATAATCAATTGGGTTTAATAATTTATTTCAGAAATTATATTAAGAATTTGGGTCCGAATTTTCGATATGTTAGATAACATGATCAAAGTGATTTTCTATCATTTTTGGGGATTTTTCTTAATTAATTTACTATAAGAAATAAATTATTTTGAGAAGAGGATCAAAACGATTTGCGTGTAAATTAAGAGGAAGGGTTTATCTATAGAAATTTAATGTTGATGCTTATCCACAAATAAAAGACGGTTAGTTTTGTAAAGCATGGAAAAGTTTGAGGCAACCAATTATTTGCTTACATGTAGGAAAATTAGTTGATATAAATGACTTAATTTGGCATTTAACCCAAAAAAACAGGTTTTGCCTCTATTAGAGGTACCTTTCGACTCATAGCTTTCGCCTTCGACCAAGTCGAAATTCTATTAAACCAAAACCAATACACAGAGTATCATCTAGGTGGTACATAGTGGATTGGAGAAAGGCGGAAGTTATGGTGTCGAAAGCTTTGCTTCCGATGGGGTTGATACATGTGTTTGTTTTAAAATATTAAGCGCTTGGCTTAGTTTTACTAAAGCTCTCGAAATAGTCGAAAGATATGTTTTCGAAAGGATTTTTATAATAGCTTTCGAAGGGGTTTCCATATTTCATTTTAAAAGTAAAGGGCTTTCGAATGAGTTCTTTTAGTTGTAAATAAATGCTTTCGAAAGAAGGGGTTTTGACTTAGTCGAAACCCTGCCACCGATTCTTTTACCTTTCGAGTGTATTGAAGTCATCAATGCTTTCGAAGGGTAGTGTTGTTTTAAAGAAGGATTAAGCCGCTTTCTAAATGGTTCCGAAAAGGGTTATGGGCTTTGAAGGCAATGGCTTCGGAAGGGGTTTCGAAGCTATCCTTCAATATTTAAAATATATGCTTTCGAAAGGGATGGTGCCAAATCCATCATAAATTCCCCAATAATTTTATAAGCTAAAGAATGGTTTCGAAAGAGATACTTTCGTTTATATTCACTTTGACCCAAATTATGTTTTTAAATGTAAACCCAATGATTTCAAAAGGGGGACTTTCAGTGCCTTCGGAACAGATACTTCTAATGGTTGCGAAGATACGCTTCTAAGAGTAAATAAGTAACACTTTACTATATTCGAAAGGTTTCGAAAGAGGAGTTTTAAAGTGTTTTAAAAGGCAGGAGCCTAATGTTTTGAAAAGAGATTTATATGCTTTCGAAGGAGGCTATCTAGTGAGGTCGAAAGCAAGGTTTCAAAGATTTCAAAAGGCTAGTTTTCAAAACAAATAACACAATCTCGTTAAAGGAAAACCATGGCACTAATAAACAAAGTAATTTGAAATGAAGTTTTTGAAGAAGTCTAAATGGGTTAAAGGGATTAACCAAATTATCATATTAGCTTCTTCATATATGTATATAATCATATTGTAATAAACCCATAACGGTACCTTGGGGAGAGGCAGAATAACCAGCAAGGTTGACCCAATAGTGAATATAAATTAGAGATATTGGCAGGGGCCAATAGGTTAACAGTAAGCCCATGAAAACTATGTATCGGAAAAGATATTGGCAGAGGCCAATAGGTTCATATTTAGCCCATGAAAACTATGTATAATTGAAGATGTCAGTTAGACTGGTTCATAGTTAGCCCATGAAAACTATGTATAGTTGAGGATGTTAGAAAGACATGTTTGTAGTTAGCCTATGAAAACTATGATTTGATGTTGGCAGGGCCAATAGGTTAATAGTTAGCCCATGAAAACTATATCCGGATAAGAGATTGAAATATTGACATATAGTCAATAGGTTCCTAGTCAGCCCATGAAAACTAGGATAATAAATTAAGATATTGACAGATAGTCAATAGGTTCTTAGTCAGCCCATGAAAACTAGGATAAAAGAAAAAATATTAGAGTTACCAATAGGTTCATAATGATCCCATGAAAACTATGTAACATGACAGGGAATCTTTAAACATTTAACCGGTTATTAGTCCGCCCATTAAAACTATTACGCTAACAGCAATCCTAAAAACTATAACTATGAAAGATATTTAGAATGAATGAGGATGGGTAATCCAGAATTGATTCGAATTTTTTGCATATCATCATATTATAACGTTTGAATTGTTTTAACCATTGTGGATGCAGGAGCACAGTTAATGGTTTTATAAAGGTTTTAGGATACTAGTGAAGGGATACCCGTTCCGCTATGCTGTGTGGTCTCGCTAGATATCTAAATGATTTGAGATGGTAGATTATTATTCATATCAGGCTTTATGTCTAACTCGAAGTTTATATTTCCCCTTAAACTCTCGGGTACTCAATTAATTTTGAGTAGTTTTAGATTTGAGGTTTTCAGGTACCTCTTGAGACGAATAAACTTCCAGAGTCGTGCAGGAGGCATGTAGTTATTTTGAGATTCTCTTTCATGTGATTCCACTGTGTTGTTTTGTAAAGGCAATATAGTCTATTGCTTATTATATACTCTGATCACCAAGGGGCACCTTCATATGTCGTGTTATCCCGCCTTTTGGCAAGGCCGTAACACCAAGGAATTGACTAGTAACCAACGATGGCCCATCCTAGAGATCAGTTATATATGGGCTCACTATGGATATCGATGAATTTTTTCCAAGTCCGAATCGAGCCAAAATTGGTAGGACATGACAAGCTAAACCATGAGAGCCAACGTTTCAAATCTCAAGTCAATCCGAGTTCGTATGCTCGAGTTATGAGCGATGCAAGATTGGATGAAAATCAATTGCCGGTCGACTCGCTCCTTCGACTCGCTTCGCAACACTCAGGAGAAGCCAACTTCGACTCGCTTCGCAACACTTAGGAGAAGCCAACTTCGACTCGCTCCACGTCCCCCAGAGCTACTCTCTTCGACTCGCTCCACGTCCCTCATAGCTTCTCTCTTCGACTCGCTCCAGTTTGAAACCATCGAAAGTGCATACTTCGACTCGCTCCAGTTTGAAACCATCGAAAGTGCATACTTCGACTCGCTCCGCTCAAACAACTGTTCGACTCCATCAACTTTGACTCCACTGCTCAAACCTTCCAGGACGCCGCATTTCGACTCGCTCGACCAGTGCTTGCTTCGACTCACTCGACCAAGTGCTTTCTTCAACTCGCTCGATCTGGGCACACTTCGACTCGCTCAATCAGTGAACAGTTCAACTCGCTCGAAGCAACATCCAGGACAGAGTAAGAATCAAGTGCCACGTCATCGAGTCGAACGGAAGCGAGTCGAAACGGAAGCGAGTCGAAGGAAACAGCCTACCGAAAACTCCACTTCGTATCGATCATATCTCCCAATTTACGAGTCCAAATGCTATGATATTTTCACAGAAGACTACGTGCATGCTAAAGAATGTCCACGCCAAATTTCGACTCCATTGGATGAAATCTTGATCGTGTCAAAATTTGTTCGCGTCGATCATGGATCGGACCGAAACTTCACGGGCTTGGGTGTGCGAGCCTGGTCACGTGCCAGAGAGGGTCTCCCGAGATCTGAGCGAAATATCAGCCTCCTACACCCATAAATAGACCCCCAAAGCCAACAGAAAAGGGGTTCTTCTTCCTCTTTGAGACCTTCAACACCCGGACTCCGCCAGATCCAGATCTGAACTCAATTGCTGCTGTCACAAATGAAATTCACTGCTGCAAATCACAATTGACTGCTGTAAATAATTGAATTCACTTGTAAACGCAAAAGAAAGATCAATAAAGTAAACTACTTCATAGTGGACGTAGGCTATACGCCGAACCACTCTAAATTCTTATGTCTCCCTGCGCTTTAATTATTCTCATTTCTGAAATTTGGAGTTTTTGTTAGATAATTCCTCATTTTTCATTTAATTTCTTCACTTTATCTCTTCAAAGACTTCCGAAGAGTGTTGTGCCCAATTTTGGTACAAACACTTTGGTGCTTTCACTGAGAAAAACCCAATTTCTCTCCTGCTCTTTGGATCTCCTATCTATATTGGATTGCATAAATCTAAGAAGAAGATCCAGATCTAGAACTTTGAAGCCCTTCCATTCTATTCAGATTTGCAATCAGATCTAGGAGAGGACTTCAGCAATTCATTATGGTGAGCACACGTACCACCTCTACAACTGCTGATCAAGGAGCACGGGACCGACAAAATCCCGTGCAATCACCTCCATCCAACCAAAATGCTGCAGGACCTTCAGATCCATCAGGTCCAATCACTAGATAAGAATTCCAGACATTGCTTCAAGAGTTGACCCAAAGTCGACAACAGCTAGCGGAACAACTACGCGCCAACACGGAGTTGACTAACCAGCTAAATCGCCAAAGGCGAAGAAGATCCAGAAGAGACCAAGGTTCTCACTCTTCCACAGAAAGTTCAGCCTCCTCCGATGGCCAAACTAGATCCACGCGTCCATGGTTGGGTGGAAGCTACACCCAGGCCATGGGACACCAACCTGCTTCGAACCTTGGGCAACCTAGAGCTGGACCATCCGCTAGCCTCCGCACAGAACCTTCAACTCGGGGAGCAGCTGCTCCTTATCAAGTTACCGGCAACATTGCTACTACCACCACTGTCGGACGGGGAGGTGATGCTAGAAACCAAGCTGATCCTCAACATAGCCAACGAGAGCAAACTCCTGAACCTTATGTCCCTGAGGATGTTGAACCAAGGAGGCGAGGCACGGACCGTCGACCACGTCCGATCCCGACTCGCGCTGTGGAACCCGACCACACCTTGGCACAACATGCTCCAAGTGTCCGAACGCCAGATATACCAGCGATGATCCGCCAAATGATCCGTGAAAGTCAGGGTCTCTCTAATAACGACTGGAGAATCTCCCGAAGTCATACCCCTTTCACCGATGACGTCTTAAATGCCGAACCACCTCGGCACTTCAAGATGCCAGCTTTGCCAGTTTATGAAGGGAGTTCTGATCCCAATCAACACGTCCTGAAATACGAATGGCTGATGAATGCAGCTAGAGCCGATGACGCAGTAAAGTGACGTAGTTTCCCCATTTCCCTAGGGGGCATCGCTACCATGTGGTTCACTCGTTTGCCACCGCGATCCATCTCTAACTTCGACCATATGTCCACCAAGTTTGTCGAACAATTCTGCATGCACATGGCGAGGCCAAAGGACGTTAACACTCTGTCTAGTGTTATGCAAGCTCCCGGAGAAACACTTAGACGTTACTTGGAGCGATTCCATGCTGCGTGTACAGAAATAAGCAATCCCAATGATAACTCTATCCTGATGGCTACGACTAAGGGGATTGATGCTGATTCCGAGTTCGGAAGTTGGTTAGCTGGGAAACCACCTGCGTCATTGGACCGTTTCTATTCCAAGGCAGCCCAATTCTTGAGAAGGGAGGATACGAAACAGTCTAGGAAGCAGGATGATGCAGGGCCCAACATCGAAGGTATCCAGAGTAACGTCGCTGTTAAACAGTCCAGGGATAGTTCTGGAAAAATTCAGTTGAACGTCCAAAATAAACAGAATCAGCAGAGGGACAATAGAAACCAGAACGAAAAGCGCGATCAGGATCGTGGACCACGGCGTAGAGCTTCCATGTATGATAATTACACTCCATTGAACACATCATTGGAAAATGTGTATTTGCAAACCTACATTACCATGCAGTATAAGAAGCCTGCCCCAAAACCACCAACTGAAAGACAAATCCAAACAAGAAAGTTCTGTAGATTCCATGAGAGTTATGGCCACAACACCAATGAGTGTCGTCACTTACAAGACCTCATTGAAAAACTGATACGAGAGCGGAAGTTGGATCAGTATGTACGGGCGCCGCAATCCGGTGGTGCAGGCCCATCAAATCAGAATCATGCACCAAACCAGGAAAGACAGGAAGAACCCGCTCGTGCGGACGGGAGATTGGTCATCAATACAATAAGTGGTTGTCCTCACCCAACAGATCGAAGCTGGAAGGAAATGGAGTCGTATGCTAGTTCTATCAGGCATGCGGACTTCGAGTGTTGTAGTAGTTTTGATGAGGGGGCTCCGGCCAAGCAACAGAAAACGATGATGGATGACATCGTGTTCAGGAGCAGAAACGCAGATAAAGTCGAAGCTCCCAATATTGATCCACGGGTCATCTCAGCACAAGTAGGTCCCGCTTGGATAAAGAGGAACTTAGTTGACAATGGAAGCTCTGTGAATATTTTGTTCAAGCGAGCTTATGATCAAATGAAGATGGAAGCCGTAGACTTGAAGCCTTGTCAATCTCGAGTCCATGGTTTCAACGGAAGTGCCACAATTCCCACTGGGATGGTGGAACTGCCAGTAGAGTTGGGAGTTGGAGAACGTCGGAGAGTACGGATGTTGCAGTTCATCGTCTTGGACATAGACTCCCCTTACAATGCTTTCTTAAGCCGACCAGCCCTCGCTGAATTCAAAATAGCCATTGCCCCATGGTGTTTGACCTTAAAATTTCCCACGGACCATGGAATAGGAATCGTTCAGGGAGATCAGGCCACTGCCAGAGCCTGTTATGTTGTTGAGCTGCGGGAGGCGCAACGAAAGGAGAAGGGGAAGGGCGTAGAGGAATCTCTCTGTGTCCGTTTCGCCGATAATTGACAATTAACGCCCAGGCCCAGGTCCGGGCACCCTAGCCAATTCCTCAAGGACCTTGACCCGAGAGAAATTGAAGATGAAGGAGAATCTAAAGAAAGTCAAGCATCCCCGGCCGAACTGACGATTGATGTCCCAATTGACAATAACGATGATTCAAAAATAATAAAGATTGGATCTCAGCTAAGCCAGCAAACTCAAGAGGAATTGGTTGAATTTCTGCGGGAAAATCTTGACGTATTTGCCTGGACACATTCTGATATGTGTGGGATCTCGCCGGACATCGCGAGCCACACTCTGAACATTGACCCGCGGCATGTCTCGGTCAAACAAAAAAGGCGCGGTATGGATCCATAGAGATCTGCCGCCCTTAAAGAGGAAGTAGAAAAGCTTGAAGCGAACGGATTCATTCGAGATGCGCTATATCCTGAATGGTTGTCAAACCCCGTGCTCATCCGAAAGCCGAATGGGAAGTGGAGAACATGTGTCGACTA
The DNA here is from genome assembly GCA_030737815.1 of Allium fistulosum. Lineage (NCBI taxonomy): Eukaryota > Viridiplantae > Streptophyta > Magnoliopsida > Asparagales > Amaryllidaceae > Allium > Allium fistulosum. Next base: position 94,608,272 of record CM060906.1, on the reverse strand, counting down.
TTCCGATCTGAATAAAGCGTGCCCCAAAGACAGTTTCCCACTTCCTAGAATTGATCAGCTAGTGGATTCGACGGCTGGACATGAACTCTTATCCTTCATGGATGCGTATTCAGGCTACAATCAGATACTGATGCATTTACCCGATCAGGAACATACCAGCTTCGTAACCAATCTGGGGCTTTATTGCTACAAGGTTATGCCATTCGAACTCAAGAACACCGGGGCTACTTACCAACGGTTGGTCAATCGGATGTTCGCTAATCAAATCGGGAAGACAATGAAAGTATATGTAGACGACATGCTTGTGAAGTCACGACCCTCCACCGACTATGTAAAAGACCTAGAAACTATGTTCAACATACTTCGGGAGTACAAGATGAAGCTCAACCCACTGAAATGTCACTTTGGAGTTGCATCCGGAAAGTTCCTTGGGTTCATCGTTAACGCCCGGGGAATCGAAGCCAATCCCGGAAAGATTTGGGCAATCAGAAATCTTGAAACTCCCAAAACTATAAAGCAAGTCCAGAGTCTCAATGGAAAGGTAGCAGCATTGAGCAGGTTCATTTCAAAGTCCACTGACAAATGCATTCCCTTCTTCGATCTGATTCGAAAAGGGAAACGAAACTTTGAATGGACCATAGAGTGCGAGGGCGCTTTCCAAGCACTAGTCCAACATCTATCCACACCGCCGATACTGTCAAAGCCTATTGATCATGAGAAGTTGTATGCGTACTTGACGATATCAGAAAACGCAATCAGCACTGCCTTGGTTCGAGAAGAAGACGGGATACAGAAGCCGGTGTACTACGTCAGCAAACGATTGACTGGAGCTGAGAGAAATTATCCGAAGCTGGAAAAGTTGGCTTACTGCCTTGTCATTGCATCAAGAAAATTCCGACCATACTTCCAGGCACATTCCATTGTTGTTTACACCGACCAGCCGTTACGACAGGTCCTTTCACGGCCTGAGACGTCTGGTAGGTTACTCAAGTGGAACATCGAACTGAGCCAGTTTGACCTTACTTACGCTCCGAGACGGGCCATACAAGGACAAGTCCTAGCTGATTTCATAGCTGAATTTACCATCCAAGAGGACTTGCCCGAAGCCAGTGGATCCCCCGAATACGTCTGGAAACTTTATACCGACGGAGCATCAAACGACCGGTGTTCAGGCGCTGGTATTGTGCTTGAAACTCCCGAGGGTCGATCCATATGTTATGCCTTAAAGTTTGATTTCCACGCGACTAATAATGAAGCTGAATATGAAGCCCTCCTAGCTGGCTTGAAACTTGCTAGAGATTGGAGAATTATCGCAGTGGAAATTTATTGTGATTCACAATTAGTTGTGTGTCAGGTGTGAGGAGAGTATCAAGCAAGAGATTGAAGGTTGGCTGCTTACTTAGCTTGAGTTAAGGAAGTACTAGACCATTTCGATTACTACGCCATCTACAGTATACCTCGAGAACGCAACCAAAAGGCCGATTCGTTGGCGAAGCTAGCCAACACAGGCGAAGCTCAGCAAATGGGACTCGTTCCCATAGAAACGCTATCTTCCCCAAGTATCGACCGGGCTGAAATAAACCAGGTATGCGAAACCATCCCCGAAAGGATTCATGGATGACTCCACTCAGGAATTACATTGAGCACGGAACCCTGCCGGAGCGCAGGAGTGAAAAAAGACAAGTCCTTCGAAAGGCCTCAAGATTTACCATCCAGAATGGACTCATGTACAGAAGAGGGTACTCAGTTCCCCTACTCCGGTGTATCGCTCACGATGAAATTAAACAAGTATTACACGATGTGCATGAGGGAGAATGTGGCGATCACACCGGGGGGCAAGCACTTGCCAAGAAAATACTTCGCTATGGATATTACTGGCCTACCGTGAATCGCAGTGCGTTGGACTATGCAAAGAAATGTGATAGGTGCCAGAAATATGCCTGAATCCCTAGGGCTCCTCCTACTGAGATAACGCAAATGGTCAGCCTATGGCCGTTCGCAATGTGGGGGCATCGACATCATCGGTGCTCTACCTCTGGCAAAAGGTGGTGCGAAGTACGCCATCGTCGCGGTTAATTACTTTACGAAGTGGGCTGAAGCCGAAGCTCTCGCTACCATTACAACGAAGAAAGTAATCAACTTTGTGGTTCGTAACATCATCTATCGATTCGGTCTCCCACACACCATTATTACGGACAACGGAACCCAATTCGACAGTGTTGAATTCAAAGATTTCTGCAAGCGATTTCACATCCAAAAGAAATTCTCCGCAGTTGCACACCCTCAAGCAAATGGACAGGTCGAAGAAGTTAATAAGGTCATAAAGTCCATCCTGAAGAAACGACTAGAAAAGGTCGGGGGCAAGTGGGTCGATGAACTTCCTATAGCTCTATGGGCTTACCGAACAACCCACAAGACCGCGACCGGCCACACTCCGTTCTCTCTTTCTTACGGTTCAAAGGCCGTTATTCTAGTCGAACTAGAAGTACCTTCTATCGTGTGACATACTATGATCCAAACACAAATGCTATATTACTTGCTGGATCTCTTGATCTACTGGATGAGAAGCGTGAAGAGGCTGATTTGAGGGCAGCTACGCATCGAAGTCGAGTCGCCCGATTGTACAACGCCAAGGTCCGTCCGCGAACCTTCGAACTAGGCGATCTCGTCTTAAAAAGAATCTATCCGGCTCCTTCACATATGAAGCCGACATGGGAAGGACCATATGTTATTGAACGAAGGCTCGGAGATGGCACATTCAAGTTAGCGACCGTCGACGGTCTTAACCTGCCGAGAGCTTGGAATAGCGAGAGCCTTTGCCGCTATTACACCTGAAAGGCTATCTTTATCCATTTAGTTTACTTTCCTTTTCTGCAATTTATTTATGCATTTCGAAATTAGAACTTGTAATAAGGCAACTGACTTTGCCATACTTTCTTATTTCAGCAATAAAATGCAACCTCTTCGAGCCAGAGCTGTGATTTACTTGAAATACTTCATATGACCATCACTATGCACGGAGAGCTAAGTCTCATCATACGGTGGGATTTATTCAAATAGAGAGTGGCTGTGATGCAACCAATCACTCCCTAAGTGAAACCCAAGCTCGGGGGCAAGCCATCACATCAAAGTCAAAAAAAGGGATTGATACACGATAATCCTTCGTCAACTCCGAACTCTCGGAGCGCGAGTCAGAGTATAAACATTCAACTCCGAACTCCCAGAGCGAGAGTCAGAGTATAAACATCCAACTCCGTACTCCCAGAGTGCGAAGCGGAGTATAAACATTCAACTCCGTATTCCCAAAGTGCGAAGCAGAGTATAAACATTCAACTCCGTATACTCAGAGTGCGAAGCGGAGTATAAACATTCAACTCTGAACTCCTAGAGCACGAGTCGGAGTATAAATATCCAACTCCGTATTCCCAGAGTGCGAAGCGGAGTATAAACATTCAACTCCGTATTCCCAGAGTGTGAAGCGGAGTATAAACATTCAACTCCGTATTCCCAGAGTGCGAAGCGGAGTATAAACATTCAACTTCGTATACCCAGAGTGCGAAGCGGAGTATAAACATTCAACTCCATATTCCCAGAGTGCGAAGCGGAGTATAAACATTCAACTCTGTATTCCCAGAGTGCGAAGCGGAGTATAAATATTCAACTCCGTATACCCAGAGTGCGAAGCGGAGTATAAACATTCAACTCCAAACTCCCAGAGCGCGAGTCGGAGTATAAATATCCAACTCTGTATACCCAAAGTGCGAAGTGGAGTATAAACATTCAATTCTGTATACCTAGAGCACGAAGCGGAGTATAAACACCAACTCCGAACTCCTGGAGCGCGAGATGGAGTATAAACATCGGTTCTGAATTTCCAGAGTGCAAGTCGGAGCTTAGACGTCGACTCTAGATTCCCAGAATGCAGAATGGAGCCTAAACACCAACTTCAAGTTCCCGAAGCATGGATCGAAATATAATTATCAACTCCAAACTCCCGGAGCGCGAGTCGGAGTACAAAAGCAAATTCCAAGTCCCCAGACAGCGGGCATATGATTGAAACTCAAGCCAGCGTGACCAACCGCCAGTAAACAAATGAGGATCCCCGGAGTGCGGATATGATCATCAACAATTGGACAAGCGCAAATAAACCGCTCAATCCCCGTTTGCCTTAAACGCCCGTCCAACGGCACTAGACTCGGCATACTAGGAGAAAAGGGTAATCGCTGACTGATGTTTTACAACATGCCACCAAGACTGGGGGCAAGACTTAAGCATCAACCATTGACTGAAGCAATGCGACGTCAAAATTCGACTCGTTTCTCGGTCGCAAACCATGTCCACAATACCTGAACTTGGCGAACAGGAACAAACTTCATTCGAAAACTGAAACTTCACAAGTGCAGTCCAGACACCGAAACACTTAGACAAATACACAATGACAAAAAAGAAGTCAAAAAAGAAAAGTTTCATTTCTATCGATTATAGAAGAAGTTCGTATACAAGTTTCCAAAAAATTCCTACTAGCAGGGGCCGAACCCGCATCTATACACGGCTAACAAAATGCAAATCAAAATACACCGGGAGAGCATGCCTAATCTTTCTTTTTCCTTAGCTTCCTCCTCGATGTGGACCCGCTGGAGCCATCGCCAGTCTTCCTCTTCGAGCCTTTGCTTTTCGGCGGTTGGTCTTCAGGCGAGGGCATTATTTCGACATCCTCCTCCGAACTCGTGTGAATGAGAATGCTCCCTACGGGTAGAGTCGGAGGAATGGGATCAATTACAGAAGGTGGAATGGGTAGGCTGGTGAGAAAGACAGAACCACCAGGAGACATCATTCCGAGCGGGGCAGGTCCCGATGCTGCCATCCCACCTCCAAAGCTATCGCCATAACCCGCTGCTGCCAGTTCAACGTCAATCTGAGCAAACATCTCCTCTTCGGTTACTACTTGAGCCCCGCTAGGAGCATCAGCAGTCGGCATTGAAGAGCTTGCAGCAGGATCAGTTCCGCATAACAGATGACAAGTCAGCACGAGGATCGCCGTGGCGGCGGAAGAGTTCATCCATCAGCTGCTCGTCGAACGCGATCGTACCTCCCTGCGGATCGTCAAGCGGGGCAGCTGTACTCATGGTGGTTGCCTCGCTCACGATAGCCTCTTGCATTTGATATGGTTCTTGAGTGGCAGGAGGCATGGCCGGTGCGGCATCAATCACTGGACAAAGAATAAAAGAACTGTTAGGACTTAACTCGATCGAAGATTCCAATTTAAGAGAAGTGGAATGTTCAGAATACCATCCTTAGTTCGACTTGTAGGCGGCAGAGCGGCATCGGTAACTTGTGCATCAGCAGGAGACATCTGCGGCTGATCCGGATTATAAGCAGGAACAGCCTGGGGATCGACCGCAAACGAGGATCCGGGCTGGGTTGACATGGGAACTTCGAGATTGCTTCATGACGGTCAACTCCAGAATCCTCTCCCACTTCAAAATGCTGGGCGCCAAGTTTTTCCTTCTCACGCATAATCATCGACTTGTGGAGAACCTTCTTTTCATCATCAGTCAGAATGCGGTTCTCGAGTTCGAATTCATCTACGGACTCGCCTTGATGCGCCTCTTTCTCTTCCTCAACCAGCCAGCTCCAAGCATTGTGAAGATGAGTCTAAAAGTCATCGAGCCAGGCTAGGCCCCTGTGCCTCAGCACATTAGCATTGTAAACCACAAGGAGGTCTTCGATGTCGGCCTCTAGCCTGGACTCGGCCAGCTTCACCCTCTCCTCGACCTCAGTCTCCACCTTCTGGACTTTAGCCACCACCGCATCTCGTTCATCCTTGAGCAGAACAGCTTGTTCGCACAACTCCTGGGCTGCGTTGTTCACGTCGTCTTTCTCTATGGCCATATCAGCAAATTTGGCCTTGAGTTCATTAAGCTCCTTGACCGCCGCGTCCCGCTCAGCAATGACTTTAGTGTTCCGGTGGCCCATCTCCTCCACCAGGGCAACATGTGCCCGACTCAACCTCTCCATTTTCGTCTTTGCATCGTCAGCCCTTTTGACGGCCTCCATCTCAGATTTCCGGGAAGACTCGGACTCAGTGGAGAGTACCTGAATAATCCGATCCCTTTTTGCGAGCTCGGTCTCCATCTTCTCGAGCGCTTTGGCCCGCTCAAAGGCCACTTTGGAAGCCTTCTCGGCAGCCTTTGCCCACTCCTGGTACTGGGTATATATGTCGTGAACGAAGTCGTGCACCGTGTTTTCCACCCCTGATGGGATTCTCTTTAAGTGTGGTGGGAAGACATAACCGTCGAAACAGATGTTCGGAAAGTCCTTCCTCATCTGAGCCAACTTAAGAGCTCCTTCCCCTGTGGGTTCAGTAGGGACCTGCTCAGTAATCATAGAGGCCGTGGTCTCGACTCTCCGAAGATGAGTTTCAGACCGTGAAACGTGAGAAGACGGCCTGTGACGAGGAGGCTCTGGTGGATTTGAAGTTTGAACAGGCGGAGGAGATGGAAGTCTAGGAGGAGGAGAGCGTGATCTAGACCGATGTCGGTATTCTCTATCCCTGTCACCCCCGTATCTATCCTAATTAGAATACTCGCGATCGCGATCCCTGTCTGAATCCCTCCTACAGGAATCATAGTAACCAGAAGCCTTTCGGGCTGAACGAAGGTTCCCGAGCATAGATCCTCTACCAGACATAGTACCTGAAAATGAGAAACAAGGAAAGAGTTAGTGACTTCTTAAGTCGATCAATTTATAGTTGTAAATCATGTAGTGTAGTGAAGTGTATGCATGTGCAACCCCCCCGACCAACCGGAAATGTCGGCCGCACTTGTAGCAAGCGACCCGCTCGGTTCAAAAGCATTATCAAGCCTCTCCGTCCCGGCGTCGTATGGAGACGACACAAAATCCGGGATCGGAACATCATCAAGCCCTGCAAAAGGACTCTCCACTTACGGGGGAGGAGCCTCCGAAATCCTAATCCCCTAGAAAGGTAAAGACACGACCACAGATTTAAATCTCTCAGATTTAGGGCATTTGTGAGCAGCGGCATTGCCTTTTCTTCTTCCTCCGGAATCCTGAACATCGGAAGGAGGCCCGGCCGGGAGCTCTGTATCGGTGGGCGTTCTTTTTGGATCAACTTCTTCTGTGATCACGACTGCGGGCGCCTTGCGCTTCACATGTTTCTTCGGAACCACTCTGTGTATCACTTCCAGATGTGTGCTCTGTCTTCGTTCTATCAACCCGACCGTCCTCAAATTCCTGTCGGTTAGGACTAAGTCTATGTGCCTCTCTTCGCTCGGAAACGCTTGTAGAATCCGAACAAGCTCTCTGAAGTATGCACCATCAGGATGAGAGATTGCGGCTATAATAAAGGAAAAATATGTCAGTTTTGAAGTCGGTTACTGGTATCTCAATTATTCACGAGAGAAATGGCAACACTTACGTCTATCCAACCACCGCCCAGCAAATCCAGAAGGGCACCGAACATAGAACCATTCGGTTTTATAATAACTTAGCCTTCCCCAGGAGCCCAGTACAATGTGGCAGCTCCTGACCGCTTCCAAGAAGGTGAAAGAGGGGCTGTCTCCACGGCTCTTGACATTGAATAAATATCGGATCTCGATCAGCTTCGACGGTCGAAAGAAGATCTCCATAAAGAGAACAAAGGTGCTGTTCAATAAGGCATACCCGTTGGGATGTAGCTGAAATAGAGCTATGCCAAGAAACGATAACATCTCCCTTATATAGTCATTGAAGGGAGGAAGAGTCCCCGCTGTGCAAGCGTGACGGCTGAAAGCAATATACCCCTCCGGAGGATTGTGTGGCCTGTCGGTTGGCCCAGGAAGTAGCACGTCGTCAAGCAACAAACCATGCCTTAAGCAAATCCGTCCTAGCATACCTTCAGAGATACCTAACGGCACAGAATCTGTTGGATTACAAATAAACCGAGCACCCGGACAATCGTCCGGAGCTGGCTCTATAACTTCGGCTTCGATAACCGGTATCTCTATGGATGGAGGAATAGAACTTGGGAGTTCCGGCTGCTGAGAACTTGAAGGGTCCATGACTAGCTAGCTTATAAAAAATCATTGTTAAACTAACAAATAACACCCGTGCATCCCCCAGTGTAAAGTGTGTGAGTGTGTTGTGCAGTGCAGTACTGTATATTATTTGAGGTGATCAACCGGATTAACGAAAGCATGTAAACGACGAAACTTCGGAGTTCAGTCAGAAGGACCGTCATCGCTGACCATCACAATCGTGCCATCTAGTTATTAACTATCACACCAAATCGAAGTTTGGTGTCATTTTTATAAGTTGTAGTTTCATCGACGAGCTTCGATAAGAAGTCAGGTATGCAGTGAAACGGTTAAGTCCAAGTATGCCAATTTGAAGCTCGTCGGAGGTAGTTTGTTCGAGTGTGTGAGAAATTTCAAATTTTTTGATGATCAAATTTGTATTGCCCACGAGAGCCGTGTTCGCATCGATGAATTATAGTCGTGTGCGTTTGAGTTAGACTCGGTTAGAAGGATGGAGTGCAAGTTCGACTCGGTCCAGAGCCATCTACTTAACTCAATCCAAAAGCTACGCATTTCGACTCAGTCCAAAGCAACCACTTCGACTCGCCCCGAAGTCGCACGTTTCGACTCGAACCGAAGCAACCACTTCGACTCGATCCGAAGTCACGCATTTCGACTCGATCCGAAGCAGCCACTTCGACTCGATCCAGAGCCACGCGCTTCGACTCGATCCAAGACAGCTGCTTCGACTCAACCCAAGGCCATCATCTTCGACTCGATCGAAAGCCACCATTTCGAATCGATCAGACACAGCCCCTTCGTATCGATCAACAGAATCAAAGCGTTCGACTCGATAAGAAGCTCCACCATCGATCGATACGAAGACCTCCAACTCATCATCTCGAAGCCCCTACTCCAGATCGACACGAAGCTAAGACCAAGGGATTTTCGAACGACCACGACTCTGTTTGATTTGGTGTTAAGAATCGAGTCTCCTCGGTTACGCGATGTTTTCGCTTAAGGGATTACCTAAATTTGTCAACTGGTTCGAATAATCGAAGGTATGAATCGATCCAAAGGCAAGGATGTTTGTTCTTTCTGCTCGAGTTTCTGAGCGTTACGAAGGCAGATAAAGATGAAAGGTAGAAAGTGAAAAAATGGCTAAGTACAAAGTATTTATATGGATTTGGAAACAAAGGGAATAAACGCTTCGTATCCCGATGGATTCGAACGTACGTTTCGACTCCCTCTCCAATGCGTTAAAACGAAGCTCTCCTTCATATCGCTTCCTTCGAATCCCTCTCCGGTGAAGCGAAACAAGCAGTTAGAATCCATCAGGGAAGCGCTCTTCGACTCGCTCCATTTCGACTCGCTCAGTTCACGTCCATCATCGAGTCGAACGGGCACTTCGTATCCATCGAACCATGGCTTCCAAGGGCCAACCCTATCTACTCGACATGTCTGCTTCGCATCCATAAATCCAATGAAAAATCATCTTCGAAAAGACAATAACATTTTCAGGAATCAGAAAATCATCCAATAACGATTACAACAGCAAACGGGTAACCACTAGCATACAACAATCAGTTGCAACAATACAGGGTACAGTAGTCGATAGTCAACAGTTTACGTTATAAAGAAGAACGACCAAAGGTTACAACTTTCATCGAAAAGACGATAACTATTCAGAGTAAAGACTGCAGCACTTCAAATCACATCATGTTTTCACAAGATGTACTTTGGGGGGAAAATGTTATCCTGCCTTTTGGCAAGGCCGTAACACCAAGGAATTGACTAGTAACCAATAACGGCCCGTCCCAGAGATCAGTTATATACGGGCTCACTACGGATATCGATGAATTTTGTCCGAGTCCAGATCGAGCCAAAATTGGTAGGACATGACAAGCTAAGCCATGAGAGCCAACATTTCAAATCTCAAGTCAATCCGAGTTCGTATGCTTGAGTTATGAGCGATGCAAGATTGGATGAAAATCAATTGTCGGTCAACTCGCTCCTTCGACTCGCTTCGCAACACTCAGGAGCTGCTCTCTTCGACTCGCTCCACGTCCCTCAGAGCTGCTCTCTTTGACTCGCTCCAGTTTGAAACCATCGAAAGTGCATACTTCGACTCGCTCCGCTCAAACAACTGTTCGACTCCATCAACTTCGACTCCACTGCTCAAACCTCCCAGGATGCCCCATTTCGACTCGCTCGACCAGTGCCTGCTTCGACTCGCTCGACCGAGTGCTTTCTTCGACTCGCTCGATCTGGGCACACTTCGACTCGCTCAATTAGTGAACAGTTCGACTCGCTCGAAGCAACATCCAGGACAGAGTAAGAATCAAGTGCCACGTCATCGAGTCGAACGGAAGCGAGTCGAAACGGAAGCGAGTCGAAGGAAACAGCCTACCAAAAACTCCACTTCGTATCGATCATATCTCCCAATCTACGAGTCCAAATGCTATGAAATTTTCATAGAAGACTACGTGCATGCTAAAGAATGTCCACCCTAAATTTCGACTCCATTGGATGAAATCTTGATCGAGTCGAAATTTGTTTGCGTCGATCACGGATCGGACCGAAACTTCACGGGCTTGGGTGTGCGGGCCTGGTCACGTTCCAAAGAGGGTCTCCTGAGATCTGAGCGAAATATCAGCCTCCTACACCAATAAATAGACCCCCAAAGCCAACAGAGAAGGGGTTCTTCTTCCTCTTTGAGACCTTCAACGCTCAGACTCCGCCAGATCCAGATCTAAACTCAATTGCTGCTGTCACAAACGAAATTCACTACTGCAAATCACAATTGACTGCTGTAAATCATTGAATTCACTTGTAAACGCAAAAGAAAGATCAATAAAGCAAACTACTTCATAGTGGACGTAGGCTATACGCCGAACCACTCTAAATTCTTGTGTCTCCCTACACTTTAATTATTCTCATTTCTGAAATTTGGAGTTTTTGTTAGATAATTCCTCATTTTTCATTTAATTTCTTCACTTTATCTCTTCAAAGACTTCCGAAGAGTGTTGTGCCCAATTTTGGTACAAACATGTCGCTCTTGGAGTATGTTGTAATAATTAAAATTTTCTAAATGTGGTTAACGTTGCGGGATCATGTAAAGAATGTTGAAAAAGGATTTCTAGAGTGGAATGTGAATGTTGTTTTGAAATTTTAAACTTTTTCCATATCCATGTGTTTATGCTATATCAATTTACCGTATTTGGTCGCTGAGGATTAATAACCATGGATGACTGCAGCATCCGTAGCCGTTAGTTTTGGGCCTCCAAGTGGGGATGTTACAATTCTGTATGGCAAATACCCAATATACCCTTGTGTAAACTAATTATCCTATAAACCATTCTTAAGCCCATTTAATTAATTGATTAAACATGACCACTTAATATTTATTCAAATATCAATCCCTTATCACTTAACATTTACATTATTCTATTTAATTTATCTAATTAAACCTCCTGAATAATGCTATTGAAAATTAGGGGTGTTACAGTCTGTTAGTGTTCTGTTTAATAATGGTGCATCACATTCATTTGTGTATTGTTGTTTGGTGGATAAGATTAACTTAGAACCCTCATATTTAGTTACTTCCTTAAGGGTTGCAAATTCGATAGGAGGGTATGCAACACTTAGGATGAAGTGTGACCACCTAGAGTTTGATTTGTTAGATCATACCTTTGTTTGTAGTTTGCATGAATTTGCTTTCATAGGGTTTGGAATTATATTGAGGATGGATTGGTTAAGTAAATACGATGCTAGGATATTTTTCCATGATAGGAAAATATCGCTTAGACACACTGACTGTAGTGATCAGATTGTGTATACCGTAGAAAGCCTTAGTTATGAGGTGAATGCTTTTTGAGTGTTATGGAGTTAGAAGACGAGTTAGCCGAGTTTTCGTGATTAGAGAATTCGCAGATGTTTTTGAGCCTATAGTAGGATTGCCACCGAAACGAGCCATTGAGTTTCGGATAGATTTGGTGCCTAGAGCAGAATCTGTGAGTAGACCGCCAAGTATGACAGCTATGGAGATGAGAGAGTTGAAGGTGCAGTTGGAGCACTTGGAAGGCAAGAATCTTGTTAGACCAAGCAGTTCTCCTTGGGGAGCAACTGTAGTATTTGTCAAGAACTGGACGGACGTTAAGGTTATGTATCGATTATCGTAAGTTGAATGAGAGGACATAAATAATTGATGTCCATTGCCTAGAACCAATGCATTCCAGAGCTTGAAACACTTATTGACTCATGAACCTTTGTTGGTTGTTCCAGAAAGGAATCAAGAATTGGTAGTTTATATAGATGCCTGTAGAGAAGGATTAGGAGTTGTGCTAATGCAAAGAGTTAAAGTGATTGCCTACACTTCTAGACAGCCCAGACCTTATGAAGTTAGATACCCGACCCATGACTTGGAATTAGCCGTAGTGATTTTTGCATTGAATGTGTGGAGACATTTTCTTTTGGGAGAGAGATTCAAGTTTTTTATGGATCATAAGTCGTTGAAGTATATGTTCTCTTAGAAGGAGCAGAATATGAGACTGTAGAGGTGGTTAGAGTTTTTAGCTGCCTATGACTTTGGGATTGAGTAAGCACCGGGAAAAGGCAACAAGGTTGTAGATGCGCTTAGCAGAAAGCATTAGAATGCAGTGTTGGCTATGATAGCGGAGTGGAAGGATTTGGAAACGTTTACTACTTGCAGAGTGTAGTGGAGATCAGAAGCTGGATCAAGTGAGGAGAGTGTTATGTTATCATGTTTAGAAGTCTAACCGGTATTGATCGAGAAGATTTCTTCTAAACAAGAAGAGGATCCAGTGTTGGCTAATTGGATCAGAAGGTTAAAGAATGGAACAGAGAGCGATGACTTGAAGGATTTCAGTCTTAACTAGAACGGGTGGTTGAGAAAAAAGGGTAGATTATGAATTCCAAATGTGGGAGCCATTAGGAGGAAGTCATAGAAGAATGTGTAACATCCCCTATCTGGAGGCCCAAAGCAAAGTTCTACGGATGCTGTGGTCATCCATAGTATTAACTTTCGGTGACCAAATACGGGCACAGTTATTGGTATTCAATATTAGCATCATGTGAATATAAAACAAAAATCCTAGATTTCAAAAACATCTTTTCAATTACATTCTCAAAATATGTTCCATATTCAAACTACATAATCCCATAACGTTTCCCAGGCATTGATCAAATATAATTATTACAATTACGCCAAGACCAACATATGAAGATGTCCCCTTGGATGACTAGAGAAAAACTAGACTGGCTGTATTAACATACACAGTGGAATTTTAAAACAAAACTCTTTATAACTAGCAATCGGCCTTCTGCACGCCTTCGGAAGCTTTATTCGTCCACCTACAAAATCTGAAAACCTTCAACCCACAGCCTACTCAAATCAATTTTGAGCACCTGAGAGTTTAAGGGGAAAACATAAACTTCGAGTCAGACATAAAGCCGGGTGTGAATAACACTATACATCTCGGTTATATATGATATTAAGTGAGACCACGCCGCTTAGCGGAATGGGTTTCCTCTCACTAATATCTCTTTAAAACATATCTTTTGCAAATCGTAATCCTGCAACCAAAACTGGTTAATCAAACTGATTATATCAAAATAGCAATATCCATTATGCTAAAAACATAATCCAACTGATTATATCAAAATAGCAATGTCCGTTATGCTAAAAACTTAATCAAACTGATTATATCAAAATAGCAATGTTTGTTATGCTAAAACAAGTAATTTACTGGACCGGCTATCCGAAACAAATGTAGTTTTGTTTGGCTGACTACTAACCTTTGGCTGACTCAGGCCTACCAGACAAAATAACAAATGATCAAACACCTATTAGATAAGTCTTTTGGACGGTCTGTCCCTAACTATCTGTTAATCTGGACGATCTGTCCTTAACTATTTGTTAAATACTCCTCTTCTGGATGGTCTGTCCCTAACATCACATCTCCAAGGGTCTTCTGATCCTAATGGTTTTGCGGGCTCACCAATAACCTTTTTCTCTGTACATATATATTCCATTTCGTTGTGCAACCATCATTTAAGTCTACCTGTGACTAAGCCCTACACACTGGAATTTGGACTAAAATTAGTTGGGGCAAAAGCTAATTATAGGGCGCGACCCTACACCAGTCCCATCTGGTATTCTATGTCTGAGTCATTTTCTTAGGGTTAACTACACTTAAAATTTTCCTTCAGAACCTTTTTAACTTAAAACTTTTAGGCTATATTGCTAAAAGCAATTTATTCGAAATCTTTGTTTTAAACCTTTAAACAACCCTTTCGATACCATTGAAAGTACCCATTTCGAAACCATTGAAAGTAACTCTTTCTGAACATTGAAAGTACCCCTTTCCTATCCATTGAAAGTATCTCTTTCGAAACTACTTGAAAGTAACTCTTTCAAAACATTGAAAGTATCCCTTTCGAAACCAATTGAAAGTACCCCTTTCGATATAAGTAAATTACTATACTTTATAACCTTAGGCCGAAAGACCCAAAACATAGCTTTCGAAACCATTTACAAAAACCCTTTCAAAACACTGAATTCTTCTCTTTCGAAATCATAAAACCTTAGACATCCCCCTTTTTCAAAACAAAGTACTTACCTTTTTAAAGCCATTAGAAATCTTCTATTTAAAATGCTTTATAACTCTTTCGAAACCATTGGGGATCCTTCCCTTCAAAACCATAGTTAATACCTTTCAAAAATATTGGTGAACCACCCCTTCGAAACCATGGTTAATACCTTTCGAAAACATTGGGGAACCTCCCCTTCAAAACCTATAATAGTTATCTTTCGAGAGCATTAAAGTATACTACTTAAAACAACTCCTTCGGAAGCATTGGGTTCGAGTAAAACATGTGGAAAATACCTTTCAAAATCATCCAACACTTATCTAGTCGAAACCTTTGTGTTATTCATTAAAAATCACTAAGGGTCACAAGCAACAGAGTCGAAAGCATCTCTTTCGAAAGCTATAAATATAGTAGGAAGCGATGGGGTCAAAACCATCACCTTCCGAAGACTTAGAAGAAGCGGCATGGGTTTTATAAAACAAAACATCCCCTTCGAAGGCTCTCTTTCGAAAGGTAGAAGGCGTCAATATTGGCTTCGACATAGTCGTAAGCTATTCTTTAAAATAAAGAAACACTTTTTTCGAAATCAACCTTTAAACATACTCTTAGTCGAGAGCTCTAAGTCGAAAGCTACTTTTTTGCTTCCTTTAAAACCATTTACTTAGTCAAAGTCGAAAGCTACTTTGTTGCTTCCTTTAAAACCATTTTCTTAATCAAAGTCGAAAGCTACTTTGTTGCTTCCTTTAAAAACCATTTACTTAGTCGAAAGCTCTAGGTTGGAAGCTATTACTTAAGACAAAAGCACAACCACTTAAATCCTTTTTTTTAAAACAAAGTCGAAAGCATTATGGTCGAAAGATACGTAGTCGAAAGCAAGCATGCGCTTTCCTTTAAAAACATAAGTGTGCTTCTACCCTTTCGGTACCCCTAGGTTTCAACCTTCACCTTCTGCCGTGGTCTAATTTAGTGTGTACCAAATAGTTGATACTATGCGCATTGGCCTGCCATATTTGTCAAATTCTTATTGGTTGCTGGTTTTCTTTACTAAAAGCACTGCCAACATTTCAGAAATAAAGTATTGAAATCATTGATAAAATACCCCTTCTCCTAAATAAAATATATAAAACATTTAAGTCCCATACCTTAAATAATTTTATATATTTACCAAACCACTTTGGAAAATTCTACAAAAATTCTAGAAAATCCTTTTTAATAAGTTTTCTAACATATAAAAATTCCAGACCCAAATAAATTATAATTTTACCAAAAATTATTTATAACCCAATAAATCATTTTCTTCACTAGAAATTCATAATAAATCCACCATAATTCAGAAAATTATGAAACTTGAAACCCATTTCTAAAATAATATATCTGACCTTAGATTAAATTTGCAAGTCATCTAATAGGTTTTCTAAATCAAAACTTATCACGAAGCTCATATAAATTAGCCTAAATCACCAACAAGTATATATATATATTTTTGAAAGCACAAGTGTATGTGTGTGTGTGTATATATATATATATATATATATATCTTTATCATTAAAACATGGCAAAAAATTTGCAAAAACATTCGGGTTTGATCTAAAACTGAAATCAAATCAAAATATGAGATGTAGTAATTATTCACCTTAGCTTGATGTTAGAGAGATGAGATTTGATCTTTGATTTATATTAATTAGCTTCTTCCTCTTGATTTAGCTTCTTTTCTCCTCTTTTCCCCTTAATGGTGGCCGGCCTCTAATATTTTGTTTTTGATTTATGAGTAGTGAATGAACGTATGGAATGTGTGTGAAGGTTTAGGGTATAAGGATAATACTCTTTCCTATTATGCCCTTGTCCACTTACCCTACACTTTAATTTATTTCACTTCCCTTAGTTAATTGTTATACTAGGCACGACTACCCCCTTATTATCACAAATCTCAATCTCTTTTCAATTTAAGTTTTACATTATTTCATTTAGTTTACCTAATTAAATGTTCTAAATAATGTTACTAAAATATGGGATGTTACAGAATGCCATCGTTCGAAGTTCACCATTCATCCAAGAGGAACTAAGATGTATCAGGATATGAAGAGAAGTTTCTTCTGGGGAGGTATGAAGAGGGATGTATTGAATTGTCAACAGGTGAATGCCGAACATCAGAAGCCAAGTGGGTTACATCAGCCATTGGATATTCCGGTATGGAAGCGGGATTCTATTTCTATGGAGTTTATAGATGGGTTGTCGAGATCTAATAGAGAAAATGAAAGTATATGGGTCACAGTGGATAGACTGACCAAGAGTTCCCATTTCATTCACGTTAAGTCAAATAGGATGGCACCTGCTTTGGCTAAGTTATTCATGAGGAATGTGGTTAGATTTGATGGAATTCCTAGTAGTATTGTAAGTGATAGAGATTCCTTATTCACTAGCGAGTTCTGGATGAGTCTATAACATATTTTAGGAGCCAAGCTCAAGATAAGTACCGCTTACCATCTGTAGACAGATGGGAAAACAGAAAGAGTTAACAAGATATTAGAGCATTTTTTACGAGCTTGTTTGTTAGATTTTGGAGGATTATGGGAAGACCATCTACACTTAGTCGAGTTTTCGTATAACAACATTTATCAAACTAGAATAGGGATGGAACCATTTGAAGCTTTGTTTGGAAGGCCATGAAAATCTCCAGTTTGTTGGTTAGAGACCGAAGATAGATTAGCTCTTAGTCCAGATTTGGTTAGAGAAGCTACATAAAAGATTGAGTTGATAAGAGCAAGGATGAAGGAAGCTCAGTCTAGGCAGAAGAGCTATGCAGATAGAAGACGGAAAGACTTAGAGTTCTTTGTTGAAGATCATGTTTTCGTCAAAGTGTCACCGATGAAAGGTGTTATCAGTTTCGGAAAGACAGGGAAGTTAGCACCGAGATTCATAGGACCATTTCCTATTTTAGAGAGGATCGGGAAACTCGCATATAGAGTAGAGTTACCGAGTAGTTTGGCAAGAGTCTAAGATGTTTTCCTTGTTTCTCATCTAAGGAAGTGCATTAGAGATCCAGAGACTACTATAGCACCGACTATGTTAGAGGATTTAGTAGTGGAACCAGATATGACTATAGTTAGGATGCATGTCCGTATAGTCACGGGAGATGAGAAGAAGTTGAGGAACAAGACAGTCAGATTAGTTAAGGTCCAGTGGAGCGACGATGATAGAGACTATACTTGGGAGACTGGGAGCTTGATTAGAGACGCTAATCCTGATTTGTTTGATGGTGTGTTTTACCTTTATGATTGATTGTATGAGTACCTTATTGTAATTTCAAGGACGAAATTCTTTAAGGAGGGGAGTCTGTAACACCCCATATTTTTAGTAACATTATTTAGGATATTTAATTAACTAAATTAAATGAAATAATGTGATGATTAGGGGATTGAGATTTGTGATTAAACTAAGGGGTTGTCGTGCCATGTTAACAAATGAACTAAAGATGAGCTAAAATGAAAAAGAGAAGGGGTAAAATAGGAATGAGACATAACCATATTCCCTAAACCCTCATGTATCTCATACTACACATTCACTTCATTATTCACAAATCAAAAATAGAACTAGAGGCCGGCCACCATTAGCAACAGAAGAGGAAGAAGATAAAGAAAATCAAAGGAAGGAAGATTAATCAAAATCAAATCCATTCAAATCTTAAACTCCTTAATCACAAAGCTAAGGTGAATAATGACTATATCTCATATTTTCTATTGTTTTCGGTTTTAAGGTTAATCCAAAATATTTTGCAAGGTTATGCCATGTTTTTGAATGATTAAATATTTATATATGCTTGTTGATGATTTACGCTTATTCATACAGGTTTTATGATATGTTTTGATGTAAAAATCCTATTAAATGACATCCAAATGCCTTGTGATTTTAGATTTAGATCAGAAATGATAATTTAGAGATGGGTTTCAATTTTCAAAAATTTCTAAATTAGTGTGGATTTTATATTACTTTTCTAGTGAAGAAAATGATTGTTTGGGTTTAAAATTATTTACGGTTAAATAATATATGTTTTGGGTCTGAAATTTATATTTGTTAGAAAACATACTAAAAATGATTTATAGGAATTTTTGTAGAATTTTCCTAATGTTTTAATGAATATATAAAATTATTTAAGGTACGGGACTTAAATGTTTTATATATTTATAAAAGGAGAAGAGGTATTTTGTAAATAAATTAAATTATTCATTTTCAAAATTTTGGCAGTGCTTTTAGAAAAGAAAATTTGCGACAAATCATATTGTGAAAAACAAGGCAGGTTAGTTGAAAATATTACTTTAAAAAGATAAAAATCATTTTTTACATGCAATTTGCATGTTTCGCCACTTTCGGCACCTAGGTTTCGACCTAGTTCCTCCGCCTCCATCACCATCGAAACAATGTGCATAGTATCAATACTTGGTATGTAGCAAATTGACTAAAGGCGGAAGGCATGAAGCCAAAACAGGGGTTCCGAAGGAGGTCGAAGCCTTACTTTGTTTTAAATGAAAATGCCACTGCTTTGTTTTTGGCTATTTAGCTTTCGACTTGGTTGGCTTTCGACTGGGTCAAATGGTTTTAAAGGAAAGGTTTCGAAATGGGTTACACCTTTGTTTTAAGAAAATGCTTTCGAAGTCGTCGAAACCCCTAGCTGCCGCTTTCTACCATTCAAAGCAAATGGTTTCGAAAGGTATACTTTGTTTTAAAATCCAATCCGCTTCTCCAATGCTTTCAAATGGTTGGTTTTGACATCATCACTTCCTTATTTAGGAAATACTTCCGAAAGAGTGCTTTTGACTTAAATGTTTTATGACCCTTTTGTTCTACTGAAGGTAGCCCAAAGGTTTCAAAGAAGATAGTTTTAAATGGTTTCAAAAGGTTGTTCCACATGTTTTACTTGAACCCAAATGCTTTCGAAAGGTTTCATGGATTTAATGCTTTCAAAAGGTTTTAAAGGAAAGGTTTTGAAGGGGTGGTTCCCCAATGACTTCGAAAGGTTTGAACCAATGGTTTTGAAGGGGTGGTTCCCTAATGTTTTCAAAAGGTTTGAAAGGAAAGGTTTTTCTAATGTTTTAGAAAGGCAACGTTTAAGTGTTTTAAAGATAGGATGTCTAATGTTTATAGCTTTCGAAGGAAAGGTTTTTCAATGGTTTCGAAAGGTTTATATGAATGGTTTCAGAAGGAATGTTTTGGCCTTTCGGCCTAGGTTATAAAGGGTTTACTTGGTTTCGAAAGGGATATTTCAATGGGATCGAAAGGGGCACTTTCAATGGGATCGAAAGGGGTACTTTCAAAGGTAAAAAATATTTTCATCAACAATGATTTGTGTAAAGTGTGTGTGTGTGTGTGTATATATATATATATCATGGCAAGGTGATTTGAGTAAAGCATAGAATTTATTTTCCTTGTTTAAAGTATGATTTAAAGGTTTAAATCAAATTGAGAAGAAAAGGTTTTCAAGAAAAATTTAAGGGAAGATTACCATAAGTAAAATGACTCAGATATTGAATACCAGATGGGACTGGTATGGGTTCGCGTCCTATACTTTAGCTAGTAGCCACTAGCTAATATAAGTCCAAAATTCCAGTGTGTTGGGCTTTGTCACAATTATGACTAAAATTATGTTACACATAGAATGGAATACATACAGAGAGAGATAGGTTATTGGTGAGCCTGCAAAACCATTAGGATTAGTGGACCCTGGAAGGAGTAGATTATGGATAGGCTGTCTAGAAGACTTATCCAACAGATGTTAGATCATTTTTATTATTTTGTTTGGTAGGCCCGAGTCAGCCAAAGGTTAGTAGTTAGCCAAACAAAACAATAGTGTTCGGACAGATAGTCCATTTGTTACCTGATATGTATGTTTACATAATAATGCAGGATTATGATTTGCAAAAGATATGTTTTAAAAGGATATTAGTGAGGGGAAACCCGTTCCGCTAAGCGGCATGGTCTCACTTAATATCATATAACCGAGATGTATAGTGTTTCACGCCAGGCTTTATGTCTGACTTGAAGTTTATGTTTTCCCCTTAAACTCTCGGGTGCTCAAAATTGATTTGAGTAGGCCGTGGGTTAAAGGTTTATAGGTTTTAGTAGGTTGGCGAATAAAGCTTCAGGAGATGAGCAGGTGGTTGATGGATAGCCATTTAGGAGTTGCAGTTTTTGTTTTATGTATTTCCGCCGTGTTTGTACTAAGTCAGTTATTACTATATAGTAACTCTGATCAACCAAGGGGGCATCATCATATGTCGCTCTTGGCGTATTCATGTAATATTTATATTTTATCTAAACCTAGGAAAGCGATGGGATTATGTAAATGGATATGAAACATGTTTTGTGAAATGTAATTTGAAAAGCTATTTTTGAAATATGTGATTTTGTTTCATATTCATGTGATTATGATATTATGAATACCATTAACATTACCGTATTTGGTCACCGGAAGTTAATACTATAGATGACTGCAGCATCTGCAGCGCTTAGCTTTGGGCCTCCAGATAGGGGATGTTACAACATTGTGCACATACCATAAGGAGCGCATCACTTCTTGAGCCATGGAACCACACTCTCGAAGCCCAAACCCCTCATGTCACCCGAATATTGGCAACGTCGCGATGTTCCAAACCGTTACGGATCGATGGGTCGTATCGATCTCATACGTCGCACACTCCCATAAGCCGCACATCACTTTTTGAGCCGTGGAACCACGCACTCAAAGGCACGAACTCCTTATGTTACTCAAAGTTTAGCAACGTCAAGAAGTTCCAAACCATTCCGGATCAAGGGTTCATATCGATCCCTTAAGCCGTGCATTTCGTAAGCCACGCACTCTTAAAAGCCACACATTTCTTAAGCTGTGCAAGCACTGCTTGATGTTGCTCTGACCTCATCAACAAATCGTTAAGATTTTCTAAGTACTGGTATTGCCCTGACAACACTGGGAAACTAGTCTATTGCAGGATTAACATGGATCAACTCCTGCTACCCGAAAGAATCGACATTGCTACGGTAGTGCTGCAAAGTTCATAGACCAAGAAGTCAACAAATAATTCTATCTTTGACCAAAGTTAATGTAAAAAATGTCTAAATTTAAGACATCTAGGTTTCGAGTTCTCAAAGATAGGAGCTGCGATGCACCTTTTACTGGGAGCATCCAGGGAGCCGCCCAGAACATCAAGTCTCATATCAATTGTTCAAAATAATCAGCCTTGTGGACTAAGGGGCACATAACACATTAACACTTGGTCAGAATAAAAAATTGCTCCAACTTGCAATAAAAGTTGGACCTTACAGTTGTCTAGAGATAGACGACAACGTAAGGCATTTGCAGAATCAAATAATCAATGCACCAGTTTCCAAAGACAGAAGCAAGTGCTCGACTGAGGTCTCAAACCCCAACTTGCAGAAAACCAGCTGTCGTCCGAAGATAGACAACGACAAGGAGAGAACGATCGAAATCGAGCAACTAAACCATTGATTCTCGAAGATTGGAACCAACGAGTGTGGTTGATATCTGAAATAATGCTATTAGCCCAGCATAATGCATATGGTCTGAAACTAACAAGGTTAAGTGTCACGGATTTAAGGCAAACACTACCGAACTCTACCAGTCCATGATCAGGATAGAAATGAGCGCGGTCATACCGGTTGCAATGTGATGACTCGGTCCATAATTTCTAATTTTCTATAAGAGCTTGGAATTTGACACCTAGAAATGAAGGGTTCCACCTAGAAATGAAGGATTCTGCAGATAGAAGTCAGATCATAACAAAAACTGGTTGGAAGAAATCCGGTTTTTCATGAATAAGAATAAACATGGAATTAGTTAAGCAATAACCCTACATTTACAAGGGTTTTACTCCCATATTTCTTCTTTTATTTAAATAAATGAGCATATTAAGGCAGTTTACCTGTTTAAACAAAAATTTAAATTATTCTTAAATCATCATTCATCCATCTTCATTTGGGGGCAAAATGGTAATTTTGTGTGTGAATTAATTTTGAGAAAATTTATTGGCATATTTTTATTTGTAGAAAATTGAGTGCAAAGTAGATGGAGCTTCATGGATATATGCATGCACAAATGTTCAAGGCCAATAGAATGTAGAAAATAAAAGAATTCATGCAACATGGATGAGCCTACATGCCCACTAACAAATGATCCATAATTAAAATCACATGCACATGTTAATGGAGACTTAAAGGCATGTTAGTGGAGATTAATTAATTCCCTAATGATTACTCGAAGGTTACACTATCTCAAGGGCATTTTTGGTAGTCCCCTAAAAATGAAACAAGGTTTTAAGCAAGTATAATACCCCTTATGTTCCATGTAACCATCTTCTTCTTTTTATGCAAGTTGTAGCACAAAATTAATGATAATAAAACATCTCTTTAATGACTTCTTAGCCTTGTTCTTTACTTTCGTGCAATTTTTATTTCATGCTTTCTTTTATTGCTATTTTATTTTATGCTCTCTTATTTTATATTAGTAGCATAGATTTAATTCTTGCAATTAGTTAAGTTTCATTTAATGCAAGTAGTTAGCTCTCTTTTCTTTTTATCAGCTCTCATTTTCCTAGTTTTTAAGTTGAAATCACTTTATGTTAAAATGTATTCAAATATGAGTAGTGTTTTGTACCAAAAATGGGCACAACACTCTTCGGGAGTTATTTGAAGAGATAAAGTGAAGATTGTAAATGTAAAACAGAGGTTATCTAACAAAAACTCCAACAAACAGAAATGTAAAATGCACAGACAAGCAATTTAGAGTGGTTCGGTGTAACGCCTACGTCCACTATGAAGTTTTGATGATTTTATTGATTCTCTTTCAATGATTACAAGCGATTACAGCAAACAACAGCGGATTACAGATTAGAATTCGAAGTTAACAGCAAAGGTAGGATGCAAATCTTAATCCGGCAGAGTCTGGACGCTTCAGAATCAAAAGATCCCTCTTCTGTAGGCTCTGGAGCTCTATTTATAGGCGTAGGAGGCTCAAATCTCGCTCAAACTCCAGGAGACTTGGTCTGGCACGTGAGGGGACCCACTCGACCGTTTCCAGAAAGTTTCGTCTTGATCTGCGATCGATACGAATCCATTTCGTATCGATCAAGATGATGTCCAAATGAGCTGAAATTTGGCAGGGATATTCTTCAGTGTGTATGCAAGCAACCCTGAAAAAATCATTGGATTTGGATCAGTGGATTGCGAGAAATTGTCGACATGAAATGGAATTGATCGCCGGCTGTTTCATTCGACTCCATGACCTCGTATTGATCCTTTCGAATCGATCATCTGCACGTGCTCCTGTAATGATGTGGCGCGTATATCTCGAGTCGATCCATCTTTTTCAAATCCAATGATTTTTTCAGGGTTGCTTGCATACACACTGAAGAATATCCCTGCCAAATTTCATCTCATTTGGACATCATCTTGATCAATACGAAATGGATTCGTATCGATCGCAGATCAAGGCGAAACTTTCTGGAAACGGTCGAGTGGGCCCCCTCACATGCCAGACCAAGTCTCCCGGAGTTTGAGCAAGATTTGAGCCTCCTACGCCTATAAATAGAGCTCCAGAGCCTACAGAAGAGGGATCTTTTGATTCTGAAGCGTCCAGACTCTGCCGGATTAAGATTTGCATCCTACCTTTGCTGTTAACTTCGAATTCTAATCTGTAATCCGCTGTTGTTTGCTGTAATCGCTTGTAATCATTGAAAGAGAATCAATAAAATCATCAAAACTTCATAGTGGACGTAGGCGTTACGCCGAACCACTCTAAATTGCTTGTCTGTGCATTTTACATTTCTGTTTGTTGGAGTTTTTGTTAGATAACCTCTGTTTTACATTTACAATCTTCACTTTATCTCTTCAAATAACTCCTGAAGAGTGTTGTGCCAATTTTCGGTACAAACACTTTGGTGCTTTCATTGAGAGAACCAGTTTTTCTCCTGCTCCTTGGATCTACCATCGATACCGGATTGCATAAATCCAAGAGGAAGATCCAGATATCTGATCCGGAATCCTGCCATTCTATTCAGATTTGCGTAAAATCTAGGAAAGGACTCCATCACTTAAAATGGTTAGCACAAGAACTACCGCTACCGCCGCTGATCAAGAAGGCCGGGATAGACAGAATCCTACACAACAGCCTTCTTCCAATCAAGACAACACTGCTCACTCGGATCCATCCGGGCCAGTCACCCAACAAGAGTTTCAAGTGTTGCTCTAGAAACTGACTCAAAGCCGGCAACAGTTGGCTGAACAGTTGCGCGCCAACGTCAAGCTGACCAACCAGCTAAACCGCCAGGACCACAGAAGGTCCAGGGGGGATGATGTCTCCCGGGCATCTACTGAAAGCTCGGCCTCGTCTGACTATCACCACAGGTCTACCCATCCCCGGTTAGAAGGAAGTCGCGCTCAAACTACCGGATATCAAGCCGCATTGACCGTTGGACAGTTAAGGGCAAGGCCGTCAACCAGCTTCCAAACCGGGCCCTCAACACGAGGGGGCACTGCTCCACAGTACACCACGGACAACCGCGCTACAACCGCCGCGGCAGAAACATGGGTTGATACCCGGAATCAGTTAGAGCCGAACAATCGACAGCGCAGACATACTCCTGAACCGTATGTCCCAGAAGACGCTGAACCAAGGAGGCGAAATGCGGACCGTCGACAGCGCCCGGTCCAGACTCGCACTGTGGAACCCGACCGCACCTTAGCTGAGCACACTCAGAGTTTGCCGGTGTCAGATATATCAACCATGATACATCAGATGATACGCGAGAGTCAGGGGCTCACTAATGATGATTAGGGAATCTCTCGTATTCATACCCCTTTCACAGACGAGATATTGTACGCTGAACCCCCTCGGTGATTCAGAATGCCAACTCTCCCAATGTATGAAGGAAATAGTGACCCAAACCAACATATCTTGAAATACGAGTGGTCAATGAGTGCTGCAAGAGCTGACGATGCAGTGAAGTGTCGAAGTTTCCCTATCTCTCTGGGGGGAATCGCGACGATGTGGTTTACACGATTACCGCCTAGGTCTATTTCTTCATTCGATCAACTGGCCAAGAGGTTTGTAGAACAGTTCCGTATGCATGGTGCTAGGCCCAAAGACGTTAATACCCTGTCTAGTGTCACTCAAGCTCATGGAGAGACGCTCAGGCGTTACTTAGAAAGGTTCCACGCGGCATGTGTTGAAATTAGTAATCCCAACGATAACTCGATCTTGATGGCTTTGACCAAGGGGATTGATCCTGATTCTGAGTTTGGGAACTGGCTAGCTGGAAAACCGCCCGCATCGTTGGACCGTTTCTACTCCAAAGCCGCTCAGTTCTTACGGCAAGAGGATGCGCAACAGTCTAGGAAGCAGGACGATGCGAGGCCCAGTATCGAGGGAATACAGAGTAATGTAGCAGTTAAACAGTCCGGTGAGAGTTCCGGGAAAGTTCAACTGAATATACAGAACAAGCAAACCCAGCCGAGAGGAAACGATGGCCAGGATAAGAAAAGAGACCAGAACCGAGGTCCACGACGTAGGGCTCAAATGTTTGACAATTATACACCGTTAAACATGTCATTGGAAAACGTATACTTACAGACTTGCAACACTGTACAGTATAAGAAACCCGCTTCGAAGCCCTCATCGGAGAGACAAAATCAGACAGGGAAGTTCTGTAGATTCCATGAAAGCTACGGCCACAATACCAATGAGTGTCGACATTTGCAGGACCTCATCGAGAAGTTAATCAGAGAGAGGAAGTTAGATCAGTTTGTACGGGTGCTGCAGTCTGGTGGAGCAGGCCCTTCGAATCAAAATCGTTCACAGAATCAGGAAAGACGGGAGGGACCCGCCCGTGAGGGCGGGAGGTTGGTTATTAACACAATAAGTGGTGGTCCCCACCCGGCAGACAGAAGCTGGGGGGAAATGGAGTCGTATGCTAGTTCTATCAAGCATGCGGACTTCGAGTGTTGTAGTAATTGCGAAGACGGAACCCCGGTTAAGCAACAAAAGATAATATCTGATGATATCGTGTTCAGGAGCCGAGACGCTGATAAGGTCGAAGCCCATACAATCGACCCACTAGTCATATCTGCCCAGGTGGGTCCTGCTTGGATGAAGAGGATCCTGGTTGTCAGCGGAAGCTCTGTGAATATCTTGCTTAAATGGGCTTACGACTTAATGAAAATGGAGGCAAAGGATTTGAAACCTTGCCTGTCCCGAATCCACAGTTTTAACGGAAGTGCCACGATACCCATTAGAGTGACCGAACTACCGGTGGAGTTGGGGTTTGGAGAACACCGGAGAGTCCGGATGTTACAGTTTGTTGTCTTAGAGATTGACTCACCTTATAATGCGTTTTTGGGCCGACCGGCCCTAGCTGAGTTCAGGGCGGCCATCGCCTCATGGTGTTTGACTCTGAAGTTCCCCACCGACCGTGGGATTGGAGTCGTTCAAGGAGATCAGGCCACGGAGAGGGCCTGTTATGTTGCTGAGCTGCGCGGGGCGCAACGTAAAGAGAAGGGAAAGGGCGTAGAGGAATCTCTCTGCGTCCGTTCTATTGATAATTGACAATTGATGCTTGGGCCTCGGCCCGGGCACCACAACCAATTCCTGAAAGACCTTGACCTCAGGGACAATGAGGATAAAGATGAATCTAAGGAGAGCCAAGCCTCTCCGGCCGAACTGACTGTGGACGTCCCAATCAGTGAGGATGATGATTCAAAGATGCTGAAAGTTGGGTCTCAACTGAGCAAGCAGACACAGCAGGAATTGGCTGAATTTCTTCGGGCGAATCTCGATGTCTTCGCCTGGACACACTCTGACATGTGCGGGATCTCACCAAATATTGCAAGTCACTCCCTGAACATAGATCCGCGATATGTCCCAGTCAAGCAGAAAAGGCGCAGTATGGATCCAGAGAGATCTGCCGCCCTTAAGGAGGAGGTTGATAAATTACAGTCGAATGGGTTTATTCGAGATGCCTTGTATCCAGAATGGGTATCCAACCCCGTGCTAGTTCGAAAACCGAACGGGAAGTGGAGAACTTGCGTCGATTACTCTGACTTGAACAAGGCTTGTCCAAAAGATAGCTTCCCGCTTCCTCGAATTGACCAGCTCGTAGATTCGACGGCCGGACATGAATTATTATCTTTTATGGATGCTTACTTTGGTTACAATCAAATACCCATGCATTTGCCTGACCAAGAACATACCAGCTTCGTAACCGATCCGGGGCTCTACTGTTACAAGGTCATGCCATTTGGTCTAAAAAACGCTGGAGCAACATATCAACGCTTGGTCAACCGGATGTTCGCTAATCATATCGGGAAGACCATGGAGGTTTACGTGGATGACATGCTGGTGAAGTCCCGATTCTCCACAGATCACGTCAGAGATTTAAATTCGATGTTCAGCATCCTTCGAGAGTATGGAATGAAGCTCAACCCGTTGAAGTGCCACTTCGGCATCGCGTCCGGAAAGTTCCTTGGGTTTATTGTCAATGCTCGAGGGATAGAAGCAAATCCTGAGAAAATCTGGGCAATAAGAAATTTGCAAACCCCTAGAACCATAAAGCAAGTCCAGAGTCTCAACGGAAAGGTCGCAGCATTGAGCAGGTTCATTTCAAAGTCCACCGATAAATGCATTCCTTTCTTCGATCTGATCCGGAAGGGAAAACGAAACTTTGAATGGACCACGGAGTGTGAAGGCGCGTTCCGATCACTAGTTCAACATCTTTCCACACCTTCGATCTTGTCGAAACCAGTCGACCACGAACAATTGTACTCTACCTGGCAGTATCAGAACATGCGATCAGTGTTGCTCTAGTTCGGGAGGAAGACAAAGTGCAAAAACCGGTCTACTATGTTAGTAAGCGGCTAGCAGGAGCTGAAAGAAATTATCCGAGACTGGAGAAACTGGCCTATTGCTTGGTCATTGCCTCGAGAAAACTCTGCCCTTACTTCCAAGCTCATCCTCTTACTGTGTACACCGACCAGCCGTTACGACAGGTCCTTACTCGACTTGAGACGTCCGAGAGGTTACTCAAATGGAACATTGAGCTAAGCCAATTTGATATCACATACGCTTCGCGGAGAGCCATTCAAGGACAAGTCTTGGCAGATTTCATAGCTGAATTTACTGTTCCAGAAGACTTGCCCGAGACCAGTGAATCCCGAGAATACATCTGGAAGCTGTATACTGACGGTGCGTCAAACGACCGGTGTTCGGGCGCTGGGGTTGTACTTGAAACCCCCGAGGGCCGATCCGTATGTTATGCTTTGAAGTTCGATTTTCGTGCGACTAATAATGAAGCTGAATATGAAGCCCTCTTAACCGGCCTAAAACTTGCCAGAGATCTAAGAATTATCGCCGTGGAAATTTATTGCGATTCACAGTTAGTAGTATGTCAAGTGCGAGGAGAGTATCAAGCAAGAGACCGAAGGCTGGCTGCTTACTTGGCTCAAGCTCAGAAATTACTGAATCAGTTTGATTATTATGCCATATACTATGTACCTCGGGAACGCAATCAAAAAGCCGATTCATTGGCAAAGTTAGCCAGCACAGGTGAAGCGCAGCAAATGGGACTTGTCCCCGTTGAAACTTTGGCCTCCCCGAGCATCGATCAAATAGAAATGAACTTTGTGTTTGAAACCGCTCCCAGTAGAGAGTCTTGGATGACTCCGTATCGAAATTACATTGAGGATGGGCGTTGCCTGAGCATAGAAATGAGAAGAGACAAATTCTACAAAAAGCTTCACGATTCGTCATCCAGAACGGAGTCATGTATAGGAGAGGTTATTCCGTTCCTCTCCTCCGATGTATCGCCCACGAAGAAATCAAACGAGTGCTACATGACGTGCACGAAGGAGAGTGTGGCGATCATACCGGAGGGCAAGCTCTCGCTAAGAAGATACTCCGATATGGGTATTACTGGCCGACAGTGAACCGAGATGCGGCGAGCTATGCCAAGAAGTGTGATAGATGCCAGAAACATGCCCGAATTCCAAGTGCCCCGCCAACCGAGATAACCCAAATGGTCAGTCCCTGGCCATTCGCAATGTGGGGCATTGATATCATTGGCGCTTTACCTCTGGCAAAAGGTGGTGCGAAGTATGCCATCGTCACCGTTGACTACTTTACAAAGTGGGCTGAGGCTGAAGCCCTCGCAACCATTACAACAAAGAAAATGATAAATTTCGTGGTTCGCAACATCATTTGTCGATTTGGACTCCCGCATACCATCATCACTGATAACGGAGCCCAATTCGAGAGTGCGGAATTCAAGAATTTCTGCCAGCGGTTTCATATCCATAAAAAGTTCTCGGCTGTCGCACATCCTCAGGCGAATGGACAGGTTGAAGCTGTCAATAAAGTTATAAAATCCATCCTGAAGAAACGACTGGAAAAGGCCGGGGGCAAATGGGTCGATGAACTTCCTATGGCATTATGGGCCTATCGAACGACTCACAAAACCGCGACCGGACACACCCCGTTTTCCCTATCTTATGGCTCAGAGGCTGTTATTCCGGTCGAGACGGAAGTGTTTTCTCATCGCGTGACTTACTATGATCCGAAAACGAACGCTATACTACTGGCCGAATCTTTGGATCTATTGGATGAAAAACGGGAAGAGGCTGATTTGAGAGCAGCCGCATATCGAAGTCGGGTCGCCCGATTGTACAATGCCAAGGTTCGACCTCGAACCTTTGAACTCGGCGACCTCGTTCTCAAGAGAATCTACCCAGTTCCTTCGCACATGAAACCAAACTGGGAAGGACCATATGTGATTACACGAAGACTCGGAGATGGCACATTTAAACTATCGACCGTCGACGGTCTAGATTTGCCAAGGGCCTGGAACAGCGAAAGTCTCCGTCGCTATTACGCATGACAGGCTTTATTTATTTCATTCTGTTTAGCAATTTGTTTCTGCATTTCGAAATTTGAATTTTGTAATAAGGCAACTGACTTCGCCGCATTTTCTCATCTCAGCAATAAAATGCCATCTCTTCGAGCCAGAGCTGTGATTCATTAAGTACGATATACGACATCACAATGCACGGAGAGCTAAATCCCATCACGCAATGGGACTCATTCAAGTGGAAAGTTGTTGTGATACGACCAGCCACTCGCTAAGTGAAACCCGAGCTCGGGGGCAAGCCATTACACCAATATTGATAGGATTGGCACACGACAATCCTGCAATCAACTCCGTATTCCCAGAGTGCGAAGCGGAGTATATACATTCAACTCCGTATTCCCAGAGTGCGAAGCGGAGTATAAACAATCAACTCCGTATTCCCAGAGTGCGAAGCGAAGTATAAACATTCAACTCTGTATTCCCAGAGTGCGAAGCGGAGTATAAACATTCAACTTCGTATTCCTAGAGTGCGAAGCGGAGTACAAACCTTCAACTTCGTATTCCCAGAGTGCGAAGCGGAGTATAAACATTCAACTCCGTATTCCCAAAATGCGAAGCGGAGTATAAACAATCAACTCCGTATTCCCAGAGTGCGAAACGAAGTATAAATATTCAACTCCGTATTCCCAGAGTGCGAAGCGGAGTACAAACCTTCAACTCCGTATTCCCTGAGTGCGAAGTGGAGTATAAACAATCAACTCCGTATTCCCAGAGTGTGAAACAGAGTATGAACACTAACTCCAAACTCCTAGGATATGGGTTGGAGCACCAACAACAATCTCAAGTTCCCAGAGTGTAAACAACTGCTTGCAAGATGAATTATATCCCCGGAGCGTGGATGAAACGATTCATAAGAAAACAATTGTAGTTCGACCGCTCGGACCTCACTCAATGCGACCACAAGCTGATCATCGTAACTTAACCCCGGAACTGGGGGCAGGTGCAAGTGTTAATCACTACCCAAAACTGTACTGTGTTCAGCCCCGCCTCGATCTCCGATAACAGCTCAAGTTCGAGATTTCCAACAAACTATGCTTAAACGTTAAGATAATGCAAGTACACCGGACTGAAGTTCGAACACTGCAACATTTAAGCATAGAGAGAATTTAAGTTGAACCAGAAGGACAAAATTTTATTTCAACTAATCATAAGCAATGGTTCATACACGAGCCTTTCCAAAAATTCCTACTAGCAGGGGCCGAACCCGCATCTAAACACGGCCTATAAAAAAAAGAAGGGAAAAAAGATAACAAAATTCCTGACTACGAAAGGGAAACACATGCCTAAAAAAGGTCTATCTAATCCTTTTTTCTCCTCAGCTTCTTCTTCTTCTTCGAGGAGCTGCTGGATCCCCTAGTGATCTTTCGTTTAGAGCTTTTCCCCTCAGGCGGGCTCCCCTCGGATGAAGGCATAATGTCGACATCGTCCTCTGAGCTGGAATCTATGGGGATGCTCCCCGCAGGAGGAATTGGGGGAACCAGACCAACAGCCGGAGACGGGACTGACGCACTAGTATCAATGAACGTGCCCCCGGGAGATACAATCATAAGGGAAGTAGGGCACTGCGCTACTACTCCGCCATCCGCGCTGCCACCATGCGCAGCTGCTGCCATCTCAGCGTTAATCTCAGCCAATACCCTTGCTTCTCGCTGCGCTCTGGTCTCACTATGCGCCGTAGTGGCCTGAGTTGGAATATCAGAAGTAGACGAGAATCCGCCCAGGCTGAATGGTAGATCTGCAAAGGGATCACTCTGTCGGCCGAGGAGCTCATTTATCATCTGTTCATCAAAAGAAAGTGAGCTCCCCTGCGTTACTTCCACCGGCACTGTTGTTACTACGGAGGTCGCCTCAGAGATGACAGCCTCCGGCACTTGGCGCGACCCCTGGGCTATGGGAGGCGCAGCTAGCGCAACTTCGATCACTGGTTAGAGAAAAGAAACATTTGTCAGTATGCGCTTCTGTACAAATTCTTCGGTCCAAGTAAACAAGAGATTAGTTCAGAGTACCTTCCTGGGTTTGGCTCGGGGTTGTCTGGACGATTTCGGAGGGATGCTCCTTGATAGGAGAAAGACGTGGCTGGTCTGGATCATATGCCAGTACAGGCTGGGAATCGATCATCGGAGTTGGCTCAAATTGAGATGACGTGATTATCTCAGAACTCGTAATATGGTGCTCAGCACCAGAGCTTTCTCCGACTTCCTGAGACTGGGCACCAAGCCTCTCCTTCTCATGAGAAATCATGGAGTCATGAAGAACCTTCTTTTCATCATCCTTAAGTATGCGGTTCTCCAGCTCGAATCCATCGAAGGCCTCATCAGGATGCCCAGCTTTCTCCTCCTCAACCAGTAGGTTCCAGGCGTTGTAGAGATGTGTTGGTTAATCATCGAGCCATGTCAAATCTCGGTGCCTTAGCACGTTGGCATTGTAGGTGACAAGTAGCTCTTCTACTTCAGCCTCAATCCTGGCCTCCGCTTGTCGTACTTTCTCATCAACCCCAGCTTCAGCTTCGTGGAATTTTTCCATAGCCGCTTCCTTCTCCTTCCGGAGCTCCACCGCCTGATCACAGGCCTCCTGAGCAGAGACATTGGCCGCATCTTTCTCCCTCGCCATATCGGAAAATTTTGATTTCAGATCATTAAGCTCTTTAAGAGCGGCATCCCTCTCGGCGGTAATGGTGGTGTTCCGGTGACCCATGTCTTCAATCGCGGTATAGTGCTCTTGCTTCATCCTGGTCATGGCCGAGTTTATCTCATCAACCTTTTTCAGAGCTTCCATTTCAGACTTACAGGAAGACTCGGCCTCAGTGTTGAGCACTTTCATAATTCGGTCCTGTTGACCCAACTCCTTCTTAAGCTTCTCAATTTCGACACCCCTATCGAATGCCACTTTAGATGCTTTCCTCGCGGCTCTTGCCCACTCTTTGTACTGAAAGAAGATATCCGCAACGTAATCATGAATAGTGCCTTCGACTGTTGGCGGAATCCTCTTCAGATGCGGAGGAAAGACATAGTCATCAAAACAGATGTCGGGAAACTCCTTCCTCATCTGTGCCAGTTTAAGTGCTCCTTCCCCGGTCGAATCAGTCCTGACCGGTGCAGTGGATGAGGAAGTAGCTATTTCAGTGCCGCGCGGAAGATCGAACCTTGGAGCTTGAGGAGGCAGCCTAGGCCGTGAAGTTTCAGGAGGACGAGCAGCTATTACCGTGGGCGGTGCAGAAGTCCTGGGAGGAGGAGAGCGAGATCGGGATTGGTGCACGTATCCCCTGTCTCTGTCGGACCTCTCCTGACCTGAATGTCCGGAATCATAATCCCTCTCTCCCTCTCTCCGACTTGGCTCATAATAACAACGTTTGTTGCGTAGGCTGCTCAACACGGTACCTCGTCCAGACATCGTACCTGAAAATTAAAACAAGGAAAGTTAACAACCATTCATGATATGCTATTTATGGTTAGGAAACTGTGTTATTCCGTGAAGAGTGTGTGGATGTATAACCCCCCAGACCAACCAGAAGTGTCGATCGCACTAGCGGGAAGAGGCTCGCTAATGTCAAGGGTATGTTGCAGTTCACCCGATTCAACGTCATGTTTCTCGGACTCGATGTCTGGGATTGGAAGGTCAGCGAGCCCTTCGAGTTGATTTTCGGCTTGCAGGGAGGGTGCCTCCGAGATTCTAACTCCTGAAAGGAGGCGGTGTAAAACCACAGACTTCCGTCTCCCGGATTTAAGCTGTTTGGAGACCACTGCCTTGCCTTTTCTCTTTTCATCGGAATTCGGGGTTGCATTAGCAGGTCCGACCAACGGTTCCTCATTGGTGTGAGTTCTTTCGGAATCGGGTTCCTCAATTATTACGACCCTGGGTTTCTTCCACTTGACTTTCTCTCTGGAGACAGTCTTTAATGCGCCATCAAGCCTTATGCTCTGCCTCCGCCCAATCAACCCAAGAACTCTGAGATTTCGGTCCGTCAGTAGCAATTCAATATTCCTTTCTTCACTAGGAATCTCTTGAAGGACCCGAACTATCTCTTTATAGTAGCCACCTTCAGGCCGCTGGATTATCGCTGGAAGAAAAGGAATAGAAGATATGAGTTTAATTTCATTCGAAAATTGCCCTATCTATTACTTGGGGAAAAGACAATACTCACATCTGAATAGCCATCTTCTGGCAAACCCCGAAGGACATCGGACATAGAACCACTCCGACTTGAAGTAGCTCAGCCTAGTCCACGACCCCGTGACAACTTGGCAGTTTCTTACGGACTCCAAGAATGTAAAAGATGGGCTGTTAGTTCGACTTTTGAAGTTGAATAGGTATCTTATCTCGGTCGGACGGGGAGGTCGGTAGAGATATTCCATAAATGCGATGAACAAGCCATTGAGTGAAGCATATCCATTCAGATGTAACTGAGACGGAGCAATATCCAGGTAAGCCAACACTTCTCTTATATAGTCGTTGAACGGAGGAAGTGTACCGGCTGCGCATGCATGTCGATTAAAAGCAGTATACCCCTCCGGGGGATTGTGCGGTCTGTCGGCCGGTCCCGGCAGTATTACATCGTCCAACGACAGGCCATGCCTTAAGCATATTCTCCCTAGCATATCTTCGGAAATATTGGACGGAACAGAATCAGGTGGACTATTGATAAAGGACGCGTCATGCAACTCGTTCGGAGCTGGACCGATTACTTCGGCCTCGATATCCGGAATCTCAAGTCTGGAAGGGGTTGGGTTCTGAGTTTCTTGTTGCTGCGAACTTGATGGTTCCATAACTGGCTAACTCACGAGAAACCATCATTAGACGATAAAAAGCCCGTGCATTCCCCCAGTGTAAAGTGTATGAATGAGTCGTGCAGTGCCAGTGTCGTGCATGAGTTGGGCGAATTCTGCAGAATTAAAATATGCAAAGTACAAAACTATAAGAGTCGGGTTGGAAATGACCGTCATTGCTGACCGTCACAACCGCGCCATCTGGATGCTAACGATCGATTCAAGTTAAAGTTCACCATATTTCAATTTCTTGGTAGATAGCAGTTTCGTCGACAAGCTTCGAAAGTCAGTCAAATATGCAGTTCTACTGTTAAGTCTAATTATGCAAGGCGGAAGCTCGTCGGCGTCAAATGTTCAAGTATGCAAAATTTCCCTAAGTTTGGCAAAATTTAAGATGGAATCGATCGCTGCATTTCAATTTCGTATCGAGTCAGCCGGGCCACGCATTTTCAAAACCGGCCACGTTCGAATCGATACATTCGAATCGTTCGTCTTGGGACAGGAGTGTATCATATCGATCTGGTGTGAA
Source organism: Allium fistulosum (assembly GCA_030737815.1). Classification (NCBI taxonomy): domain Eukaryota; kingdom Viridiplantae; phylum Streptophyta; class Magnoliopsida; order Asparagales; family Amaryllidaceae; genus Allium; species Allium fistulosum. The sequence continues at coordinate 94,572,394 of CM060906.1, read as the reverse complement.
TCGATATGTTCGTATCGATCATGCTGGGATCAGAATGTTTCGTATCGATCAGTCACAAATCGATACGTGTCGTATCGATCAAGGGCAAAACCGATTCGCTTCGATCAGGTTCCCCGATCTCGTGCCAATCTGAAAACGATGGCTTCGCATCGATCGCCGCTCCCATCTCCATACCAATGCGAAATCACATCCTTCAGATCAATTCGAATACTCCCATTCCAGGTCGACACAAAACGAAGCTAAAGTAATTTCTCCACATCTCCTTCTTCTCCAAAGGGCCTCAACTCCATGGCCACGCTCCATCCACGATCTTGCTCTCTCGCATCCAGATCCCAGATTCATTTAAATCGGTTGCAAAAGCAAGAGGGATGGCTAAGATTTTGGATCTCGCCGTTTCTAACACGATTCTATCATTTAATTACCTGAGTTTAATGTTTAGGCTCGAAGAATTGAAGGATGAGATCGACTCGAAAGTAAGAACAGTTTGTTCTCTCAAAGTTCGTAGATCGATACGAAAACGCAAAGAATATGAAGAAACAGTAAAAAGTAAAAGTGAAAAATGGGCTAAGTCCCAGGTATTTATATGGAGACTGGGGTAGAACCGAGTCGATTCGACTCCCAGTCAGCGTAACCGGTCGCAAGCGGTCAAGCGATGGATCTGTGCAAATGTACCCTTTGAATCCATCAGGCTGTGCATTCATCGAGGCGAAATATTCACCAGATGCCATCGATTCGATACATCCATTCTATGAACCATCGATTCACAACAGGTCAGGTTTATCGATACGAACTCGATATTCATGTCTGTTAAAATACATCGATGCGAAAAGTTATCTCGTATCCATCGACGGTCATCGATGCGAATCAGAATTCACCACAAGTTGCGATCCTCGAATGCGAATGAACACTTCGCATCCATCAACGTTCCTTCCGCATCGATTCGAAGGAATACATCCTTACTTCTTACCATGGCGCCATGAGAGAATCATTGCGAAATTCAACAACGACCTAAAACTAACGACGAGTGGTGAGCTTGCAACTTTTCAAAGCACGTCATGTTTTCACAAGACGTACTTTGGGGGGGCAAATGTTATCCCGCCTTTTGGCAAGGCCAGGACACCAAAGAACCGACTAGAGAACATGGATAACTCGCCATGGATATCGCTGAATTTTGTTTGAGTCCGGATTGAGCTACAATTGATAGGGCATGACAAGAAAGATCACAGAAGTTAACATCTCAAATTTCGGGTCAATCCGGGTTCGCATGCTCAAGTTATGATCGATTCAAATTGAAGGGAGAAGCCCAGGTTTCGTATCCATCACTCTGGGCGCTTTCATATCCATCACTCTGGGTGGTTTCGTATCCATCACCGAAGCGCTAATTCGAGTCGATCAATTTCGTATCGATCAATTTCGAATCCCTCATATAAGCCTCTGTTCGAATTCACCTGAGCAAAGCTATTCGAATCCATCGAGTTGTATCGATAGGCTTTGTACCCATCAAGTTCGTATCGATCAAGTTCGTATCCCTCAATAGATGACGTGCCTCGCAACCATCAGTCAATGTCCACTTCGTACCCATCGAGGCGCTACATTTCGTATCCATCAGAGGACCTTGCTTCGAGTCCATGCCCAGTAACTTACTCGTATCCAACGAGTCAACTAACTAAGGTGACGTGTAATCCATCGAAGAAAACGCGGCGAGATCCATGGATACGACGCGGCCATACCGGAGAAAAAGATGGATCGACTCGAGATATACGCGCCACATGGAGCACGTGCAGATGATCGATTTGAAAGGATCAATACGAGGTCATGGAGTCGAATGAAACAGCCGGCGATCAATTCCATTTCGTGTCGACAATTTCTCGCAATCCACTGATCCAAATCCAATGATTTTTTCAGGGTTGCTTGCATACACACTGAAGAATATCCCTGCCAAATTTCAGCTCATTTGGACATCATCTTGATCGATACAAAATGGATTCATATCGATCGCAGATCAAGGCGAAACTTTCTGGAAACGGTCGAGTGGGTCCCCTCACGTGCCAGACCAAGTCTCCCGGAGTTTGAGCGAGATTTGAGCCTCCTACGCCTATAAATAGAGCTCTAGAGCCTACAGAAGAGGGATCTTTTGATTCTGAAGCATCTAGACTCTGCCGGATTAAGATTTGCATCCTACCTTTGCTGTTAACTTCGAATTCTAATCTGTAATCCGTTGTTGTTTGCTGTAATCGCTTGTAATCATTGAAAGAGAATCAATAAAATCATCAAAACTTCATAGTGGACGTAGGCGTTACGCCGAACCACTCTAAATTGCTTGTCTGTGCATTTTACATTTCTGTTTGTTGGAGTTTTTGTTAGATAACCTCTGTTTTACATTTACAATCTTCACTTTATCTCTTCAAATAACTCCCGAAGAGTGTTGTGTCCATTTTTGGTACAAACAAGTAGCTAAACCCCTTCAATTTAGGGGTAATGAAGCTCTTAAGGAACATATTAAATTAACATAATGATTTCATTTACGATCTCTCTTTTGTGCTTAATGAAAATTATGAATGATGATAATTTATGTTTTTTAGTGAATTTGATAGTCTATGTTGACATCTCAAATAGGCTATGCTTATTCCATTGTAAACATAAACTATTTGATCTTTTGCCTAAGTGATTTTGATGATGAAAGTCAAACTAGAATCAAAATTTGATGCTCTATATTACTAATTCATAGTGAATAGATCATGCTTAAAATAGATTTTATTTTTAATATCATGTCATTTTCATGAGAGTTGATAAGTGGGTTTGAATGTTGTATTAGAGTTTGATGGTTTAAGTTGTGTTAATTAATGGCATAAATAAATCATACTTATAATAAACACATCTATCATTTCTACTTAAAATTAAAAGGTGAGATTATAGATAAATTTTGTGTTGATTTATATGAATGACTAGAAGTGGATTTGCCTCTAAATTGCTCCTTAATCTCATAGTTTTATTCACTTTTGCTTTAGTTTATTTTCTACAATTTTCTTAGGTTAAAACAACTTCAAAACTTTGGGCTAATTTGATTGAGTAATATTAAAATTTTTGCTTTCTCCATGGATCAACCCATACTCGCATACGTACTATGATTGTACGCCGTGCGCTTATGGTTTTATAATAAATATATTTTTTGGTGATTTTCTAATTGATAAAAAATCCATCGTCAAACACATAACCCTATAAATGATGAGGAATAGGAGGAAAAGGAGGGAGATGATGATATAAATGACGACGAGGTTAAGTGTGTAGGAGAAGTTTTCTTTGACTCTAATGGGAATCTAGTGGAGCAAAAGGAAACTTTTGCCTTCACTATCCTAATTATTCTACCCATAAGTCTCTAATAATAAAAAAGAAACGTTGAATTGTATGTAGTTTGTTTAATTTGGCTTGTGTGTTTATGTATACAGTTAAGTTTGGATTGATATAGGTTTGTGTGGTTTGATTTTGTTTGTTTAGGAGTGTTTTGATTGTATAAAAGTATAATTTATTAATAAAGTTTGTCATGCCTTATTTAATGTCTTCCATATTTATTATATAATTTAGAATTTAATCATTACTCAATATATAAGTATATCACAATTAAATATTGATTTTGGTTTATAAGTTTATCACATTTAGGGGGATTTTTTATTTGGTAAATGAAATATTTTACCTCTATTTTTATATGTAAAGAAATAATTTTCAAATTTATATAATTATTTGTAGTGTTTGTTTGCTAAATATAATACTTCTTTATTATCATTATTGTTTGATTTGTCGTGCTTGGATCGTTTAGGAGCATTGACTATTGTTTGTTGATTGTTAATCCATGCCCAACTAGTTTATGAGCATATATTGTTTGATAATGGTAAGTACATTAAAACGAACCCCTTTTAAATTAAGTTTTACAATTTGACTATAAGATGTTCGGAGTAAATGTTAAGTTAAAGTAATCTTTTAATAAAGGTTGTTTAAAATAATCTAAATGGTAGGATAAGATATTTAGGGAACAAATATTTGAGAAAATTTTATTATAACAAAGGAGAATTATTATAATGTGAAATGATTTTATATAAAGGTAATTTTATATAAATTTGATTTATAAAATGTGTTTTGAAAAGGATTTTTGAATCTAACCTCTGGAGTTGTTTGAAATAACTTCGAAAAGTTTTTGAAAAAAAAATATAGTAGTGCTACTTGAAAGTATTTCTAAATAAAAATATTTTGGAAGTGAAATTTTAAATGGAATGCATTTTATTTAGGGTATTTCAGGGGAAACATTTTGATTAGTTTTGTCGTAATATGAATAATCTTTTAAATAACGATCGGATGTTTGCTTAGACGAACGTTATAACACACTTAGTAAATTATCACTTTACTATTGTGCGATCAAAATGAGTTCAAATCCGGACGAACCTAAAGTGAGTTTTAGTAAATAAATTGTTGAAATTATTTCATACAGAAATATTTGTGGGATGTTTTTAAAAAGGAGATTTAAAATAAAAACAGGGTAATTATTCATAAGTTTCCTTAAAGGAAACTGGTTTAAAATAAAAGTTATTTTGAATAATAATTTGATAAATGAAAATTTAAACTATTGGATAGAAAAGAAATAATTTAACTCAAGTTTTGAATGCGTTAAATTAGATAGAAAGTTTTTGGTAAATTTATTTAATTAAAACCATCATTTTTGTTAATCATATAAGTTGTGCAAATTATTTAGTGATATTGAGCCAACCCATGAACATTTTTTCTTAGAGCACTCTAAGGTAAAGAGGTCGAAGGGTTGACTCAATTTTAAAGACCCATATTTTGTTTGGGTTTCCAATTAAATTTTAAGAAAAATAAAAGTAAATCAAAAAAATAAAATAAAATTTGTGTTTTGTATATAGTCTTAGGATCTAGAAGGGTATTAAGAAAATAAAATAAAGTAAGCTTTTATTTGCTGTTTTAAAAAGAAATTTCTTTGTATAATGTTTGTAAACTTAAGTGGGAATTTATGAAATAATTCATGGTTAATTTTATTATTGATGAAATACTATTAATGAGAATGTAAGGGATTTAGAAAGAGATTGGTATAATTAAGAAACTAGTCGATCTAAGTACATAAGTTATACATAGATCATTTTATTCGCACGGTTCTTGATCAAGGATTCGAATACATAACTTAAGGTGATTCACATTAGTCCGAAAAAGGATATATCACTTGATTCTTGTCAACACTTGATTCGGATTTTTGATATGATACTGAAGTTTTTTATCATAGTTTATGGCTATGTATGGAGAACAGAGGTCTCTAATCGAGGAACCTGATTGGAGTCCGCACTAGGGAGGTCGAGTGAGCGATACGAGTCCGAAAGTAGAAGTAGACATATCCGAGCAAGTGATCAAATCAAATATAATGTACAAATGATTTATGTACATCATATGGGCTTGAGTATAATTGTATATTTGGTGTGACACTTAAGGAAGTGTGAGTCTAAGAAAAAGTCTAAATCTTGTTTTCTAGTCATTTGACATTTTAAATAATGTTAAGTGTTAGATTTTTCCCTTATGGAATTTGATTGATTGATAGTGTTAGTTTATTTCTTTACAAAATTTGATAGATTTGATATGAGTGATTGGTTATGTAATTTTATATACCATTGTTTATAAATAAACATAAGTATTTGAATTATTATTTATTAGGACTTAAATCTCGGTGTTTCAGAAAAAGTGATTTTGGAAGAGTTCGTGGACAGAAATAAAGAAAATATTGTTTTGAAAAAAATTGGATGCATAGCATTTGTTACAGAATATTCTCTGTATTTTATTGCATATGGTTGATATGTTGCTTTTTTGTTGCATATAGCTTTATTTCATACTACAGTTGCATGTAGATTTTGATCATGCTTGTTTTTGCATGTAACATTGCCTTATTATTATCAGTTGTGTCTTATTACCTTGTTGTATATGATTGTTATATTGTTTATGCTGTTGAGATTATGATAGAGATAGTTAGTGTATTGCCTTTTGTCAGCCTGACTCTCTTTTGTATTGTGTAAGTACAGGTAAGCAAGAGATTACTAATTGATTCTTGTGCACCTACATTTGTGTAACATCCCCCAGTTGGAGGCCCAAAACTAACGGCTACAGATGCTGCAGTCATCCCTAGTTATTAATCCTCGACGACCAAATACAGTAATGTTAGATACGTTGATACACAGAAACACATGAATATGGAAAAAAAATTTAAATCATCAAACAAGATCCACATTCCATTTCCAAATATTTCAAATTCATTACATAATCCCATAATTGTTAACCATGTTCAGAGAAAATATAATTACTACAACATATACCAAGACCGACATATGAAGATGCCATCTTGGATAATCGGAGTACATATAGGCAATATAACAACTTTGTCTTTATAACAACAACACAACAGAATCAAAACAAAAGAGAACTCTAAGTAGATATCATGCCTCCTGCACATCCACATAAGCTTATTCGTCTTAAGAGGTACCTAAAAACCTCAACTCTCAAACTACTCAAAATCAATTGAGTACCGGAGAGTTTAAGGGTAAACATAAACTTCCAATCAGACATAAAGCCATGTATGAATAATAATCTACCATCCCAAACCATTTAGATATCTAGTGAGACCACGCCGCTTAGCGAAATGGGTTTCCCCTCACTAGTATCCTAAAACCTTTATAAAACCATATACTATGCTCCTACATCCACAATGGTTAAAAAAATTCAAAACATTATGATGTGATGTTATGGAAAACAAGTGAATCAATTCTGGATTACCCATCCCCATTCATTGACCATCTGTCTCGGTTATAGTTTCTAGGATTACTATTAACCTAATAGTTTTCATGGGCTGACTAATAACCAGTTAAATGTTTAAGGACTCCCTGTCCAATTACATAGTTTTCATGGGTTCACTACGAACCTATTGGTAACTCCAATATCACTTCTCTTATCCTAGTTTTCATGGGTTGACAAGGAACCTATTGACATCTGTCAATATCTTAATCCGAATATAGTTTTCATGGGCTAACTACAAACCTATTGGCCCCTGCCAATATTAAATCTTACTTTTCATGGGCTAACTATAAACCTGTCTAACTAACATCTTCATTTTTACATAGTTTTCATGGGCTTACTATGAACCTGTCTTACTGACATCCTCATTTTTACATAGTTTTCATAGGCTTACTATGAACCTATTGGCCCCTGCTAATATCTTTTTTCTATACACATTTTTCATGGGCTTACTGTGAACCTATTGGCCTATGCTAATATCTTTAATTTATATTCACTACTGGGTCAAACTAGCTGGTTATTCTGCCCTTCCCCAAGGTACCATTATGGGTTCATTACAATGTGAATATATACATATACGAAGAAGCAAACATAATAACTTAGTTAATCCCTTTAACCTATTAAGACTTCTTCAAAAGCTCCATTTCAAAATACTTTATTATTAATATGCCATGGTTTTCCTTTAAAAATGAGATTGGGTTATTGTTTTGAAAATAAGGCTTTCAAAACCTTCAAAACCTTGCTTTCGACCTCATTGAATAGACTCCTTCGAAAGCGTATAAATATCTTTTCAAAACATTAGGCTCCTGCCTTTCAAAATACTTTAAAACATCTCTTTTGAAACCTTACGAATGTAATAAAGTAATACTCATTAACTCTTAGAAGCATAGCTTCGAAACCATTAAAAGTACCCCTTTCGAAACCTTTGTAAGTATCACTTCCAAAACCATTAGGTTATATTTAAAAATATCATTTGAGTCAAAGTAAATGTAAACGAAAGTATCTCTTTCGAAACCATTCTTTATCATATAAAAGTATTGGGGAAAACTTGAAGGCGTCAGCACCATAACTTTTGAAAGCTTCAAAACATTAAAGTAAAACATTGAAGGTTAGCATCAAAACCCCCTTTCGAAGCCAATACCTTCGAAGCCCCTGAACCCTTTCGAAAGCATTTAGGAAGTGGCTTAATACATTTTTAAAACAAACATTACCCTTCGAAAGCATTGATGATTTCAATACACTCGAAAGGCAAAAGAACGGCAGCAGAGCTTCGACTAGGTTGGAACCCCTCCTTTCAAAAGCATTTATTTACAACTAAAGGAACTCATTCGAAAGCCCTTACTTTTAAAACATAAAATGGCAAACCCTTCGAAAGCTATTAGAAAACTCCTTTCGAAAACATATGTTTCTACTATGTCGAAAGCTTTAGTAAAACAAAGGCAGGCGCTTAACTTTTTAAACAAACCAAGGTATCGACCACATCAGAAGCATTGGTTTCGACACCATGCCTTCTGCCTTTCCTCCAATCCACTACGTACCATCTATGTGATACCTTGTGTATTGATTTTGGCTTAGTGAGGTTTCAACTTGATTGAAGGCGGAAGCTATGAGTCAAAAGGTACTTCTATTAGAGGCAGAACCTGCTTTTCTGATTAAAAGCTGATTAATGCCAATTAAAGTCAATTTTATCTAACTAACCTACCACATGTAAACATATAAATGGGTTGCCTCAACTTTTAAAATGCTTTAAAAAAATAGACGCCTTTTAATTTTGGATAAACATCAAGATAAATTTTTACAGACAAGCCCTTCCATTAAAAACACACTTAAATCATGTAGGTCCTCCTCCCAAATAATCTAATTCTTATAGTAAACTAGTAAGAAAAATTACAAAAATTCACTTTCATCATGTTATCTAACATATCAAAATTTCAGACCCAAATTCTTAATATAATTTCTGGAACAGATTTCTAAACCCAATTGACCATATTTTCATTCAAAAATTCATAATAATATTTGCATGGCTTGGAAAATTATAAAAATTAATACCCAACTCCAAAATCATGTTTTACATAACATATAATTTTTCCATGGCATTTAAACAAAAATTTCAATCGATTTTTCTCTAAAACCGCATGAATCTCTATTTAAACAATCTTGTTTAAATCAAATAGATTACAATTCAAGCATATCATCATCCAAACATCATATAAATGAATTTAATCTTAAATCTGAAACATATATTCATCAAAATAGAGATGGAATTATTATTCACCTTAATTAAGATAAGGAGATTGGATTGAGATTAAGATTGATTCCCCTTCTTTAATTCTTTACCTTTTCTTTGAATTTATCTTTTCTTTTAGTGTTAATGGCCAACTCCTCCTCTTATGTTTGCATTTTATTTTTGTGAAAATGAAAAATGAACGTGAATGGCCTAAGGAACAAAATAAATAAGGGAAAAGGTTATGTATGGCATAGACTAATTATCCTATAAACCATACTTAAGCCCATTTAATTTATTAATTAAGCACAGCCTTAATTTATTTTCAAATCTCAATCCCCTTATCACTTAACATTTACATTATTCTATTTAATTTATCTAATGAAATCTCCTAATTAATGTTATTAAAAATTAGAGGTGTTATAATTTGCCTCAAGATAATAAGTTTCTTGCAAAAAATTTAAAAATTAAGTGCAAACAGGTACATAGTAGACTTAGTAATTGGAATTGGTTGTTGATTTTATGCCCTAGATATGGGAGGCCACTTGCCTTTTGTTTTCTTTTGATTGGTTTGGGCCCGTAGAGGCAATTTGTAGTTTTTTTCGTTCGAGCCGCGCAAAGGAGGTGCTGCCGAAATTTTTCGTAACATCTAGTAATTAATTAAGTAATAAGTTTAATAACTCATTTATTTAATAAGTTTTTAAACCTTAGGGGTCTGGTGACATTTTCTTTTTTGGGAATTTCGGGGACAAAATTCATTTGGGGTGGGGGGAGAATGTAACAACCCAGAATTTTGGTCATTGAATTTTAAATATTTAATTAATTTTAAATATTTAATTAATTGGATTAGTGAATTTAATAACTTATATTCAAATATAGGGATTACTTAAATATTTGAATTTTTGAATTAAATATTAATTTGCTTGGATTTAATAATCTTATTTAACCCCTTTTAATTAATAAACAATATTGGCAAATTCAATTTGTAAATTTAATTACAAATATAAATAGATTGGATAAATATCGATAATTGAATCAAAAATATAAAACGATATTTAAAATGTGTAAAGTTATTTCTTCGAGGCACTGTCTCAGATTTTGACAAAGCTAGTTCCATTGGAACCTGAATAATAAATTGTTCTACGCCAAGGAGTTTTGTGACGATCGGACGTACTATATGATCGAGCGAGCTAGGAACATGTAACGATTAATTTTGGAAAATTAAAATATTATAATTTCATTTAAAAAGCTAACCTCTATATACGATAGAATTAGCTCTCGAAAATAGTTCCATTGAGTTTGGTATATGAGTATTTAGCTAGGAATGTCAATGAGTATGCCTCGATTGGAGTTTATCAATTTTCAGGTGTGCATAGTACTGGTTGGAGAATCCTATATAAGGACTCCATACCCTTCATTCCTTTGCTCAAAACCCTAGTCGATGTTTTAGATCATTCTCATCCAATGGTCCACGTTCGCCATCACTACTACTGGCCGATCTAGGCTTGGGTTGAGCGAGAGGCGAGGTGGTTGATTGGTCGGATTGAGGCGCGGTGGAGCGAGGTAGCGGCAATTTGAGTTCGACGGCGATGACTTCAAGCGGCCAGATCTTGGCCATGGGCGTCGATAGGAGGTGCGGCCAATGTTGAAGGGTTCTTATGGTCAGGGTTGTTGCTTGGAGGAATGCTGCGGCGGTCGGAGAAATGTGAAGGCGGCGGCATAGAGTTGAACGGAGATGTATTTTGGGTTGACTCAAAGATAACAACGATGAGTTGGAGGGCGAGATTGGTTGCGATGGATGTAGCAGAGGCTGGGCTAGCTTGGTTAAGTCCCGATGGTCGGTGGTGGCCCATGGTGGTGGTAACGAGGAAAGTATCAAGGTTGAGTTAGGTGGCCTTGGGTTTGCTAGCGAAGGGGAATAATGTTTATTAGGAAATTAATTGTGTAATTAGTATAATTAATTTAATTAATTAATTGTTGAATGTTCTTTAATCCATAACAATTTAGTAAAAGGTCAGATTTGAACACGGCGAGTTGCATTGTATTCATATCTTCATTAATTACATGATGGAATTAGATCGGATGAAAGTTGGACGTTGTAGAATTTCAAGCTAAAATCGAATGCTCATTCGATTTTAGTTCAAACCCAACGCTTCAGAGATAATTAGAATTTCATTGAGTTCACTCACCCTTAAATAAAATATTTATTATTTTTGATGCTATAAATTTATTATTGAATGATTGATTGGTAGTTTATATATTGTTGTTGTTGTTGTTGTTGTTGTTATTTGATTGATTATTTGGTTGAAAATCCCGTTTTGGAAAACGGATGACATATTAACTTAATTGCTGTGAACCTATATGATAATATATATTGTCCGTAACCATTGTTTTATAGAGAATATTTGTAGAGAGACTGTAAGGGTTTCTCTTCAATAATTATTATTTGTTTCCTTACGCTACTTATATTTGACGTTTAATTGAAAATAATCGTGATATTCTATTTAAATTGTTTAAGCCTCGTTATAGCAATTTTCACTATACTATCAATTATTGAATATCATCTCCTAAACCCTTTGTGTGTGTTGAACTTGAGTTTGTATTTTCACAAAATTAGATGTTTAAAATTCATTAATCATTTAAATTAATGATATTTTAATTAATTAATCATTTTAATTAATTATTATTTGAATTTAACAAATTATTTTAATTAATGATGTTTAAAATTAATTAATCGTTTTAATTCATGATATTTGAATTTATTTAATCATTTTAAGTAATGATGTTTTAGTTTAATAAATCAATTTAAAAACGGAATTTAAGTTAATTAATTGATTTAATAAAAGTGATTAAAGTTAATTTAATGAAAGTGTTTTAAAGTGAATTAGCTAATTTAATAAACATTTTAAAGTTAATTTACTGATTAAGTAAAAGTGTTTTAGAAATAATTAACTATTTAAATAAATATAATTGATTGATTTAATAAAAGAGAATATAAATTTGATTTATTATCTTTCAGGATAATTAATATTATTTTTAAAATTATGAAAGAATATAAATGTGACTAATTATTTTTTAGGACAACTAATATTGTTTTTAAAATTATGAAAGATTATAAATATGATTAATTATCTTCGGGATAATTAATGTTGGTTTAAATTTATAAAAAGGATTTTGATTTGATTTATTTTGTTTGGGAAAATTAATATGGTTTTAAAAGTTATAAAAAGGTTATATAAATTATCCTTTGAGATGATTAACTTTTGATTTAAAATTGATAAAAGTAATTTAATTCAGTTATTATCTTTTGGGATAATGAATATTGTTTTCAAATTTATAAATAATAGTTTATAAACAAGATGATCTTTTAAAAGAATTGTTTCAAATAAAGCTAAGTGTAAATTGTTTTGGGCTTATAATAAACAATGTTTTGGCATTTGTTTTTATCTTGGTTTTAATACACTTAGAAAATATAATTTGCCTCTTTAAAAAGAATATTTTAAAGAGTGTCGTTAAAGTATCTTTAAAAGTATTGTGATATGAAAATCAAGCGCAAGTGAAAACAACCATCTTATCATTCCCGATAGTGGATATATCGACTATCGACTTTGATTCTGCTTTCTTCTTTATATTTCATCACTCTAAGACGATGTGATGCTCATTTGAGTCTTGTTATCCTTTGTCGAAAACGACTAAACCCAAAGAGCGAGTGAGGGCCAAGCTGTGTTATTGCTCCCATTAGGGTATTTTCACATCCATTCTAGATTGGATCCGGTGTTGCGCATTGTGATGTGAAATACTCAGATACTCGGTAACAATTGGCGGGGTCCGGCTTGGAGGTTTCCAATCGGAGTTCACAAGTATATTTCTAGAGGTATACTATCGGTAAAGGGAGCACACCTTCCTAGTCATTGTTCGAAAAAGTTCTCTTTTCCTTGTTGTTAATTAAATTTTTTGAATTGTTTCCTTAATTACATTGAGAACTGCCTTGTGCTCTTCTCTATGTTTAATTATTTAGGTCCGTTCTTTCAAGTCTGAAATTCGATATTATTTATTCTCATTCATTATGGGATTTGTTCTTACTAGTACGCACCCTTTTCCTTGGATTGTTTCTGTTGTTTATTTTCATTCTTTCTTGATTGGATTGTTGTTCTGATTTGTTTCCTATTTCTTCGTTTATGGTTTTTGTTCTTGTGAGGTAAAAACCCGTTTCGCGTTAGTGGCGTGGTCTCACAGAATTTTTATTTGTCCATCATATTACTTGAGTTTTCACACGTTGGTTTTCCAAACTGACCCGGGTGTTATTTTATCATAATGCTCGGGTCAGATTGAATTTTTCATAGGTTGGCTTTGGTGATATGGAGTTATTGGAGAAGAGCTGGATGTTCACCTATCATAGTGTTTTATTTTCTGCTATATTATATTTTATGCCTATCATCAATTGTAAGGTCGAGATTTTATAATTGTCCAGCTGGCAAAGTTTTTTTTAAACTCTAATGTACTCTATATTGTGGAGTGTAAGTTTATACTGTCTTTGTTATATTTTATGTTGTCAATTCGGTTGTGAGATTCTGATTTCCTTGTTCTCTATTCTTTTCCTTTTATTTTACCCTAATAATCTGCCTTTCCGGCGATTGGACGTTCGGCATTTGAATACGGTGGATGTATTCTGTGTCGACCTTCGTTGGTTGAAAATGCGGGTCATTACGTAACGTGTACACAACTACTGGTAGCCTCTTGTGGTGAGCAGACTTCTATTATGCAACACTACCGACCTCGCATTCCAACCCATTCTAACGACTATGTCATTGTTATCCACTTAATTTGTATACTAACTTTAATAATTCACACCCATCGTAAACGCATACATGGAGCTACGTATGTATGTATGTGTATACATATACATAAATATACACACACACATACATACATACATACATACATACATATATATATATATATTCAGTCTTACTGGTTTAATTATTACGACTCGACTCTTCACTATTACTAACATTACTTTATTTCTTTATGAGTTTCGTTTTATTTAATTTAAGGTTATTTATTACTTTCTTTTAAAAGATCTAAATATCTTTTCCTATTTATTTCCAATTCCTTTTTAGTGTACTTTTCTTTCTATTCCTTTTTAACATTTGCTATCCTACCTTGTTTAATAAATTTTCCACATTCTTTTCATTTTAAGTTACTACTGGTCTACCTTTTCATCGTTGTTGTTATTTAGTTTCCATATTTTCTCTATTGCACATATTTATATCTTGATTTTATAATTTAACCCTTATTATTATCACACTTCAATTCTTTAATTAATGCTTAGGTATTTCTGCATTTTAATGCATTGAAACTACATCTCCCTCAAAAGAAAAGGTTACCACTATAAAACTCTATTCTTATCCAAAAAGGGAATTTTTGTTATGTTTAGAATTACAAGGAATTTTATTTTGTAGTTATTGAAATAAACAACACAAAATAAAGTAAAATATCCATATTTTATACGTCTCTTTCTTTTAGGTGTATTCATTATTAATTCGAACGATACACTTTTATCTATGAATTTGAACTTGATAACCTATAGAAATTTAAATTACAAGACACAACATTCAAATGAATTAAAATACTACTTAAATCCTTTTAATTTATTGCGATAACTTCTAGTTTACATTTAGTTGCATAAATTGATTAATCAACAAATTAGGAATTATAATATAATCTATCTAGTTCAAGGACTACTGCTACCTAATACTTTCTAGATTCTAATACACACAAAATATAATTAAAGTTATCAATCACATAATATGTAGGCAGGGTTTGTAGATTTATTACATGTATACAATTTTAACTTACAACTCCATATTACATCTTTAGGTATACAGGAATAGATTTACAACGATATAAATCTAATGTTACATAAAAATATATAATTTTTCACGCTCACATTTTTAGCCTTCATAACATCCAGATTTAATTCCTATTATTCCAATTTGACTCCCTTTTCTCCCTATAAGGATACATACATCGCAAGCATACACAAAATTTATCAAAGATATAGATTAGAAAATAGATTTGGATTTGACTTACATTTTAGATCTGGATTTACAATTTACCTTGGCTTTGACGATTTGATTTGACCCTATTCCTCTTCTAAATCACCCCCTATGATTTTCCAATTGTATATACGTATAAACTATAATTATTTTTTTAGAATTTAGAATTTTGTGGAGAAGAGAAAATGGCAGAGTTTTCGATTTACTCAGAAAATAGGAGTTTAGAAGTGAGGGGTTAAGTCTATATTTATAGGGGTTCAAATCAATGCCAGCCGTCCAATTAAACCGAGTTAAATCTGAGCCATTTGTCTATGTATTATTCTCAATTTTACCATCCTATCGGTCGACCACTATTCCCCTACGGCCGACTGCTAGCAGTCGGCCTGTAAGCTACTGGGGTTGACCAGTTGGCCTTGATTGTGTGAATAAATCTACATGTATATTATTTTATTTAATCGTTTATTTCATTTCATTTAAATCCGATCACCATAATTTGTTTACCATTTTATATGTTTTCCCAGATTTTATTTAACGTTATCATTTCTTATGGTCTAAGTTTCCATTAACGTTAATTAACTTTTATTATCATAATTACATGCTTAATTATTTCTGATTCGAAAACTTAAAACTTTAATAACCTATTCGTTTGAATTCCAACCGAAAACCTTTATATATGAAAATTGTGACGCCTCACCTCTATGCTCATAATAACAAAGAGTATTAAAAGAAATACTGTCTATTATTACGAAGAATAAGGCTGGATAGGAGCGACCATCCGTAATTGGCCTTACACTAATATTGGTTATCTCGATAGGAGTGGTATATACTTTTTATTTTTCATCTATTATTTATGTCACATCCCGAAATTTTCGACTTTCGAAAATTCAACATCGATACTCACTTTATCGACTGCTGAGCCATCGAATGCCGGAAACCCGAAAAGTTATGGTTTTAAGAAAAAGAAAAAGTAGAAGAAGAAGAAGATAGAAGAAAAAGAGAAGAAAGGAAGAAGAAGAACAACAGAACAACACAGAAACAGAACAATATCAGAATCTCACATATCGCAGCGGAACAATATATAATAGATAAATGAATAATCTTTAAAACAAAGAACTATATCATTTTATATATACATCAATCATCAGAGTCAATATACAACTCAGTACAACAATGGACAGTTTTATACTTGTCCTCATACAGAATACACAGCGGAATAAATATATCAGATACAAATACTACGTCTCGTCCTCCAGCTTATCTCCAAGCTCCAGAATATCCAGAATATCCTGATAATCTAACTCTAGACTGCCCGTGTGGAAATTTGTGGGCACCCAGAGTTTAGAAGGGAAACAATAAACTCCGAGTCAGTCATGGTGACTGGTGTGAGATCGTAAAACAGTTATTCTTTATAACAACAAAATAATTTTTAAAGTCAATTCGCAATGCCTTTGGAAAATGAAACTACCATAAGACCTCCCACCACACACACAATGCAAATGCAGACTTGGAGGAGATTTCTTCTTATGTTAGTCAAAAATGCTTACTACGCAAAAATCAAAACCTTTTTGATATTATTATTAGTGCATAGTGGAAAACATTTCGAAAGTATAATATAAATCTTAGCCAGCATAGGTACCATTATATTATGCCTGCTATAGCCGCCTCCTGAGGAGACAGGTTATACAATTGAAATCGTAAAGGCTCGTATTGTTTCTTTGGATTTCCAACAAATGGCCAGGCTAAGGAACTTCCTATCCACGATGGGTACGTCCCTGGAATAGACGACCCGAGAACCTAACCGGATCTCTGCCAACACAAGGCCGGGTTACCTCTGCAAAAATAGGTAACTACTGACATGCGCATGCCATCCCCCGATCGTCACCGATCTTCCCGAGGATCCCCGATTCCAACAAAACCACATAGAAAAAATAATGCAGTAACCACAGAGGTTAAGTATCTGGGCTCCATACCATGATACCACCTTTATCCAGAAGGAATGACATACACTAAGGGGCGCTACTCCCTAGAACCTTGCCGCATTCGTCCTGTTTCGACCATTTCCGGGGTGTGAGGCTCGACGAAGTCTCGTCCACAAAGCTACGCTTTCTACAAAGCCCTGCTTCGGGTCAAACAAAATGATCAACCTATGATCACAAAGATATAAGATCAAACAAATGATCATATCACAAATGATCAAACACTGATCATTTCACAGCAACACTCAGTATGCCACGTTACCAAATTGGGATATATCGCTGATAAATTTCAACTACATAACCTCTGAGCTCATACGTCTCAGAGAAGGGTGTTAAGCTAAGAGAATAAATTCTCCGCCACCAACAGAAATGTATTTGAAAGAAATCAGCTTTATATCTCAAATTGTAACGTCAGACACACAATCCATACAAGTCTGTTCTGGGATCGAACAGAACCGAAGGCACTTCTCACGAAGCCCTTGCATTTCCGGATAATTTTCAATCACGTCAGGACTTCCCGTCACTAAGGGTGATAAAACCTCTAAACCGGAGATCAGCCGATGTAGAGTGACTCGACGGTAATCCTTCCGTTTTCAAAAATATCCGGTCTTCAACACCGGTCTTCGAATGCAATTCATAACGACGTATCACATATTCGGAATGGGTTATACGACCCCATGGTCCTTTCCCGGCTAACCCGAATAGTGAGCGTTTATTTAAAAACAAGTGTGGCATTCAAATTCATCCAATTCACAACAAATACCTACTCAAGGTAATTATTGATAGTCGGTTATTTAACTATCAATAAAGATGCGCAACATCATCAGATTCCAAATAATTTTCCAAATTATTTATTCTTCAAAGATATCTTACTAGATACAAAATTTCCACACTTAAAAATAAATCAATGTTTATTTTTAAAACGAATTCCCATTTCTTTATAAATTCCATATTGAATTTATATTTCAAAATATCTTCTGATATACGATTCTCAAATCGATTTCAAATGTTCAATTTCAATTTATCTTTTACAAAGATAAATTCTCAAAACGTTCATTTCATTTGGAAAAGCATTTCCATACTTATTTAAAATAAGTGTTTCACAAATCTATTCATTTTCAACATTTGAAAATATTCAATATACTTAAATCAAATCAAGTATATATTCATCCTTTAAGGAAAATATTTTTTTAACACATTTATTTGAGTCAAAACGAATGTTGCGTAAAACATCGTTACGACGACTCGAAATCACTAGTATAAGGATTCGGATTTTAAGATAGATATATAAATCCCAATACTACATAAAACATTTCCTTTCGGGAATCATTTACTATAACAATAGTGTTATAGTCCACCATTTCCTTATATTTCTCGAAAACGTCTATTTCAACAATAAATGTTGAAATCTATGCTTTCGATTCATAACACATTTTAAAACACCTTTAAAATGTTTAACTTCATTTTTAAAATATTACTTCTTCAAAAATGAATCCATTTTACTTAACAATATATTCACTGTCCAAAATCGTGAATAAAATTTACTTAACCCCATTTCAATCATTTCTACACATTTTTATTTCAATAAAAATTCGCTATTCAAAAACGTGAATATATCTTCTTAAATAATCTTCTATATTAAATTTATCACATTCAATCTATTTTCGAATTTATAAGCACGTTTATAAATTCTATTTCTCTTTTTAATAACAACTTCGACTTATAAACCTTCTTTTATCAACTTCTATATTTAACTTATCAAAATAAGTGACTTTGGGTTTATAAACAACTTTTATAAATTTTAATTCTATTTATAAAAGCTTCAATACCAAATCAATTTCAATATTGATTTCTAATTTTATTTTCAACGTTTGAATAAAATTTCCATATTGATTTCTCAAAAATTCATTTCTAAATATTAAATCAATTACAGATTGATTTCAAATTTTATTTATCACTACTAAAATAAATTCCTTATTTTTCTCAAATTATTCATATATTCTGTTTTAAAATGGATTCTTCAAATTGAAATCATTTTACATTGATTTCACAACTTATTTCAATTTACCAATTAAATTTCAAACTGAATTTTCAACTTATCTTCTTTTAAATAAATTCCTTTTTAAGAAAATAAATTTCAATCGTTTCTTTCAATCTATTTAAAAATCCAAATTTAAATTAATTTCGTCAATTTAAAATCACTGTTTTATGAAATCCATTTATTTAGCATTTTCACTTTATTCTGGAATTTATTCGATAAGATTATAAAAACAGCTTTTATACTTTTAAATTCTTTTCTTCAAAATTTCTTCAATTTCAAAAATTGATTCACTTAGAAATTTTCTACTTGAATCTCAAAAATTCAATTTCGTTTATCTTTGGAATCCAATGATGTCAAACATCCATTCAGCTAAATTTTAGCTTTCAAACAATTTCCAGATATCAATATGATTAATAGCATCACTATAATCATTCATAGATTCATATCACAATAGAAATAAATTCAATCAATGTGAGGGGTCCAGTTGGATCCCTCCAACCTGTTTCCCTGCATCCAAAGATGTTAGCACAATACCAATTCCGCTCCAGTACGGAATTATCGCGGTATATAGGTTTTTATAAATCCGCTTACTAACGGCGCAATAGGGTCTCATCCGCTATACGAGGCGGGAAATCATCAATCCAATATATACATATGCCAATATGTATATATTGCTATATATATAGATATATCCTATCATATCTAATAGCACATTCAAATAAATCAATCAATAACTGCAAATCAAAATTTTCCTTCGAGTGAGAAAATCTCACCTTAGCCTTTTATTTTACCATCCAATCCAATCCTTCTTTTGTTTTCTCGATTTATAGACCTTGAATAAATAATTTATAAAATCTATTAATATTCGAATTAAGTCGAACAGCTCAATTTTTATTTGATAACTTCAATTCATCGGTGATTACGTTTTAAACAAGTAAATTAAAAATGTACAAAGGTATATTTATTTCCTTTTGAACTACCTACGTATATTTCATTTTAAAAATCTATAGATTTACAAATCTAATTTATATAACTTCCAACATTTAAATCTTTCTGTTATATATATAAAAATGTATATTTTCTTTTCCATTTCATTTAAACGGTAAACATTTATTTTTTTGAAATAAATCTTCCTGTTTTTATATATAAATATATTTTCTTTATTAAACTTTAAATAAGAAATGGAACTTGTTTATATCATCACTTCAATCTTTTTATATTTCATAACAACTTTATTCATATTAACAGTTTCATACCTCTTTTCCAATCGAGTAGCCACCACGCGAGGCCCGACTTCCTAGATTAAAACGCGACCAGACTACCACCGCTGCAGTAGAGATACCAACCAGATTCACGCGACCCTAGAATCGAACTGCCGAACCCAAAAATCCACCATCACCGTGCTTGAATGATCGAACTCCACTGTGCTCGCAACTTCGAGCTTCCATGTCGACAAGTCGCGACCACCACGATTGAACGCCTGACCTCCTCTCGCATTCGGCCACGCTCGAGCCACCAACAAAAATCAGATTCGCGACCACCCAGTAATGCTCGAACTCGAGCCATTGACCTGCCGTGCCCTAGCTCGATCGCCTCGCATCGCTGTCGTGCCCTAGTCACGAGCGCCTCCCCCAAAGTCGTCGTGAAACCCAATCGCGAGCCACTGCAATACGCATCCAGCCGCCACCTATATCGCGACCACGCTCCCATCATCGCACGCGTACGTGCCTGCCGCTTGTCTCTTCGAACGCCCCCAGGTCGCAAAACCGCCCTTCGATCGCGCGCCCTCCTCCTTCAATCGATTCGAACGAAAAAGAAAAGCAAGGGGAGGCTGCCATTTTTATTTGTTTTGATTTCTGTTTTGGAACGAGGCAGGTTTGATTTCTTTTGGAACAAGGGGGAAAGGAGATCGTGTATTTGCAGAGAGGTATGGTGGTTTAACAGGGAGATATGGGTAATCGTACTGAGTTTGACCAAGTTTAAAGTTTTAAATTTTAAATTCGAATTCAATTTATTTCAATGCGTTTAACCGCCGTACGGTCATATAACGACTCCGAAAAATACGAAATTTGAAATCCGGTAATTATTCAATATTACGGACCCAATGGAACTGGTTTCGTCGAATTCCGAGACTGTGCCTCGGACGGCTATTTTTAAATTCAATTTAAACGATTAAATTTCAAAATTGAACGAAACACTTTGAAATTAGATTCTGAAGCTTCTGTTATCTTCAATATCATCAATACGAATTTTAAAAGCTTTTGAAATATTTTTCTTCAACTGTAAATTGAAGATCCAAATTATTATTCAACATTCACTAGATTAAATTTTATACTTTAATCGTCAAATTCAAATTTATATCGGGGATTCAAATTAAATCATCGTTCAAATATTTAAAATAAATTAAATATTCTCAATTTAATTTGTTCAAAATTCTGGGTCGTTACAAATATCATTTTGTTTGACCCGAAGCAGGGCTTTGTAGAAAGCGTAGCTTTGTGGACGAGACTTCGTCGAGCCTCACACCCCGGAAATGGTCGAAACAGGACGAATGCGGCAAGGTTCTAGGGAGTAGCGCCCCTTAGTGTATGTCATTCCTTCTGGATAAAGGTGGTATCATGGTATGGAGCCCAGATACTTAACCTCTGTGGTTACTGCATTATTTTTTCTATGTGGTTTTGTTGGAATCGGGGATCCTCGGGAAGATCGGTGACGATCGGGGGATGGCATGCGCGTGTCAGTAGTTACCTATTTTTGCAGAGGTAACCCGGCCTTGTGTTGGCAGAGATCCGGTTAGGTTCTCGGGTCGTCTATTCCAGGGACGTACCCATCGTGGATAGGAAGTTCCTTAGCCTGGCCATTTGTTGGAAATCCAAAGAAACAATACGAGCCTTTACGATTTCAATTGTATAACCTGTCTCCTCAGGAGGCGGCTATAGCAGGCATAATATAATGGTACCTATGCTGGCTAAGATTTATATTATACTTTCGAAATGTTTTCCACTATGCACTAATAATAATATCAAAAAGGTTTTGATTTTTGCGTAGTAAGCATTTTTGACTAACATAAGAAGAAATCTCCTCCAAGTCTGCGTTTGCATTGTGTGTGTGGTGGGAGGTCTTATGGTAGTTTCATTTTCCAAAGGCATTGCGAATTGACTTTAAAAATTATTTTGTTGTTATAAAGAATAACTGTTTTACGATCTCACACCAGTCACCATGACTGACTCGGAGTTTATTGTTTCCCTTCTAAACTCTGGGTGCCCACAAATTTCCACACGGGCAGTCTAGAGTTAGATTATCAGGATATTCTTGATATTCTGGAGCTTGGAGATAAGCTGGAGGACGAGACGTAGTATTTGTATCTGATATATTTATTCCGCTGTGTATTCTGTATGAGGACAAGTATAAAACTGTCCATTGTTGTACTGAGTTGTATATTGACTCTGATGATTGATGTATATATAAAATGATATAGTTCTTTGTTTTAAAGATTATTCATTTATCTATTATATATTGTTCCGCTGCGATATGTGAGATTCTGATATTGTTCTATTTCTGTGTTGTTCTGTTGTTCTTCTTCTTCCTTTCTTCTCTTTTTCTTCTATCTTCTTCTTCTTCTACTTTTTCTTTTTCTTAAAACCATAACTTTTCGGGTTTCCGGCATTCGATGGCTCAGCAGTCGATAAAGTGAGTATCGATGTTGAATTTTCGAAAGTCGAAAATTTCGGGATGTGACAAAGTGGTATCAGAGCATATGGTTAAGCGACAACCCTGCTCTGTTGGGTGTTACTCATTAGAGATAGAGTCAGTAGTACTCTAGAATGAGTTGAGTGTAATAATAGATATGAGCGCATATTTGTTAGTGAATATAAAAAAATTGTTTTATATTGTGATGATTGATTTATTGAGTGGTATATGGATTCTGGTCAATACGAGTAATTAACGATCATTGATAGGGATCTCTAAACACTTGAATAGAACAATTCGACACAGTATTGTTTTAAAATAGGGTAAATGAGATAATTTTGCCCAAAACTATTTTTGTATAGAAAATAAATGTTTTTCTATAAAGTACTATAGTATATGGTTGCATGGATGTTAGGAAGTAATAATAGTGAATTATCATCACTGAAATTAAATGAGAAATTGAAATTATAAACTCCAAAGATAAGAAATGAATTCGTATACAAATGAAACTAAAGAATGTAAATTATAAATGTGAATTGTAATTTAAAACGGAATTCCAGAGAAATTTTTGGAAATTTGGAAGTTTAAATCATTTTTGATTTGAAAATGAATTTCAAAGGTTTGAAAAGTATTGTAGAGAGATGAAAGCTCTAAACTCTTTTCGGTCGCTGGAAAATAACTTCGATGATGACCGCGGCATCATCGGTGTTCATTCTCGGGTTTCCAAAAGAGGAATTGCTGCCAATTTGTTTTAGATAGAAGTTGTTTGAAAAAATTTGGGTTTTGTTTTGAAATTCAAAGAATGGTTTGAATTGTTTTCAAAAAAATGGTTTTGAAAAAAAATTGAAACGACTCTGGAATCCTATTTAAAATACTTACGAAATATTAATAAGTAGATAACTTATAGAATATTTGAAATTTGATTAGAATGAAATTCAAATTGAAAAACGAATGAATTAGTGAATGAATGAATAAATTGCAATTGCAAGTGCCAGAAAATGAAATTGAATGTTAAAATTCATTTTGAATTTGTAAGTAAATAAAACTGTAATTGAATTTGATTTGTGGAAAACGAAGTAAACTAAATCCAAATTAGATTGGAATTGTGAATTGAATTCGAATGTGAATCGAAATGTAAAATTGAATGAGAATAGATATGTAACTTCAATAGTAAGTAAAAAAAAATGTGTAAACAGTTTATATTTGAAATTTTGTAATAGAATTTGAAAAATAGTTTGAATGCTGTAACTAGATATAATGGCTAGTAGATATACAGGTGTAAAGGAATTGGGATTTTAATTTAGAAGAGAATTCGAATTGCTCGAAAAAGGTACGTATTTGAGTTTTAATATGAGTTTTGATGATTTCTTGTCTAGCCGCTTGGCTTTTTCTTTTTCTTTTTGAAATCTGAGAGTCCGTAGGGACGTTTTGTAGTCGTACCGTATTAGCCGCGCAAAGGAGACGCTGGCGAAATTTTTCGAAAATTTAGGGTGTTAGAAAATTTTTGAGAAAATTTTGAAGTTAAAATTTGAATTTAAACTCGAATTTGAATTTTGAAGTTAAACAATGTTGTTTTGAAACTTATAATTGAAGTTGGAAATTTAGTTGAATGATAACGAATCTTTAGTAGAAAGATTTGTTTTGAAGAATTGATAAAACTATTGAATGTTGAAAAATAATAGACGAGTTA
Source organism: Allium fistulosum (assembly GCA_030737815.1). Taxonomy (NCBI): domain Eukaryota; kingdom Viridiplantae; phylum Streptophyta; class Magnoliopsida; order Asparagales; family Amaryllidaceae; genus Allium; species Allium fistulosum. The sequence continues at coordinate 94,547,880 of CM060906.1, read as the reverse complement.
AGGACATTTTTCCTAACTTGTAATTTCGAGGACGAAATTCTTTTAAGGAGGGAAGTTTGTAACGACCCAGAATTTCGAACAAATTAAATTGAGAATATTTAATTTATTTTAAATATTTGAACGATGATTTAATTTGAATCCCCGATATAAATTTGAATTTGACGATTAAAGTATAAAATTTAATCTAGTGAATGTTGAATAATAATTTGGATCTTCAATTTACAGTTGAAGAAAAATATTTCAAAAGCTTTTAAAATTCGTATTGATGATACTGAAGATAACAGAAGCTTCAGAATCTAATTTCAAAGTGTTTCGTTCAATTTTGAAATTTAATCGTTTAAATTGAATTTAAAAATAGCCGTCCGAGGCACAGTCTCGGAATTCGACGAAACCAGTTCCATTGGGTCCGTAATATTGAATTATTACCGGATTTCAAATTTCGTATTTTTCGGAGTCGTTATATGACCGTACGGCGGTTAAACGCATTGAAATAAATTGAATTCGAATTTAAAATTTAAAACTTTAAACTTGGTCAAACTCAGTACGATTACCCATATCTCCCTGTTAAACCACCATACCTCTCTGCAAATACACGATCTCCTTTCCCCCTTGTTCCAAAAGAAATCAAACCTGCCTCGTTCCAAAACAGAAATCAAAACAAATAAAAATGGCAGCCTCCCCTTGCTTTTCTTTTTCGTTCGAATCGATTGAAGGAGGAGGGCGCGCGATCGAAGGGCGGTTTTGCGACCTGGGGGCGTTCGAAGAGACAAGCGGCAGGCACGTACGCGTGCGATGATGGGAGCGTGGTCGCGATATAGGTGGCGGCTGGATGCGTATTGCAGTGGCTCGCGATTGGGTTTCACGACGACTTTGGGGGAGGCGCTCGTGACTAGGGCACGACAGCGATGCGAGGCGATCGAGCTAGGGCACGGCAGGTCAATGGCTCGAGTTCGAGCATTACTGGGTGGTCGCGAATCTGATTTTTGTTGGTGGCTCGAGCGTGGCCGAATGCGAGAGGAGGTCAGGCGTTCAATCGTGGTGGTCGCGACTTGTCGACATGGAAGCTCGAAGTTGCGAGCACAGTGGAGTTCGATCATTCAAGCACGGTGATGGTGGATTTTTGGGTTCGGCAGTTCGATTCTAGGGTCGCGTGAATCTGGTTGGTATCTCTACTGCAGCGGTGGTAGTCTGGTCGCGTTTTAATCTAGGAAGTCGGGCCTCGCGTGGTGGCTACTCGATTGGAAAAGAGGTATGAAACTGTTAATATGAATAAAGTTGTTATGAAATATAAAAAGATTGAAGTGATGATATAAACAAGTTCCATTTCTTATTTAAAGTTTAATAAAGAAAATATATTTATATATAAAAACAGGAAGATTTATTTCAAAAAAATAAATGTTTACCGTTTAAATGAATTGGAAAAGAAAATATACATTTTTATATATATAACAGAAAGATTTAAATGTTGGAAGTTATATAAATTAGATTTGTAAATCTATAGATTTTTAAAATGAAATATACGTAGGTAGTTCAAAAGGAAATAAATATACCTTTGTACATTTTTAATTTACTTGTTTAAAACGTAATCACCGATGAATTGAAGTTATCAAATAAAAATTGAGCTGTTCGACTTAATTCGAATATTAATAGATTTTATAAATTATTTATTCAAGGTCTATAAATCGAGAAAACAAAAGAAGGATTGGATTGGATGGCAAAATAAAAGGCTAAGGTGAGATTTTCTCACTCGAAGGAAAATTTTGATTTGCAGTTATTGATTGATTTGTTTGAATGTGCTATTAGATATGATAGGATATATCTATATATATAGCAATATATACATATTGGCATATGTATATATTGGATTGATGATTTCCCGCCTCGTATAGCGGATGAGACCCTATTGCGCCGTTAGTAAGCGGATTTATAAAAACCTATATACCGCGATAATTCCGTACTGGAGCGGAATTGGTATTGTGCTAACATCTTTGGATGCAGGGAAACAGGTTGGAGGGATCCAACTGGACCCCTCACATTGATTGAATTTATTTCTATTGTGATATGAATCTGTGAATGATTATAGTGATGCTATTAATCATATTGATATCTGGAAATTGTTTGAAAGCTAAAATTTAGCTGAATGGATGTTTGACATCATTGGATTCCAAAGATAAACGAAATTGAATTTTTGAGATTCAAGTAGAAAATTTCTAAGTGAATCAATTTTTGAAATTGAAGAAATTTTGAAGAAAAGAATTTAAAAGTATAAAAGCTGTTTTTATAATCTTATCGAATAAATTCCAGAATAAAGTGAAAATGCTAAATAAATGGATTTCATAAAACAGTGATTTTAAATTGACGAAATTAATTTAAATTTGGATTTTTAAATAGATTGAAAGAAACGATTGAAATTTATTTTCTTAAAAAGGAATTTATTTAAAAGAAGATAAGTTGGAAATTCAGTTTGAAATTTAATTGGTAAATTGAAATAAGTTGTGAAATCAATGTAAAATGATTTCAATTTGAAGAATCCATTTTAAAACAGAATATATGAATAATTTGAGAAAAATAAGGAATTTATTTTAGTAGTGATAAATAAAATTTGAAATCAATCTGTAATTGATTTAATATTTAGAAATGAATTTTTGAGAAATCAATATGGAAATTTTATTCAAACGTTGAAAATAAAATTAGAAATCAATATTGAAATTGATTTGGTATTGAAGCTTTTATAAATAGAATTAAAATTTATAAAAGTTGTTTATAAACCCAAAGTCACTTATTTTGATAAGTTAAATATAGAAGTTGATAAAAGAAGGTTTATAAGTCGAAGTTGTTATTAAAAAGAGAAATAGAATTTATAAACGTGCTTATAAATTCGAAAATAGATTGAATGTGATAAATTTAATATAGAAGATTATTTAAGAAGATATATTCACGTTTTTGAATAGCGAATTTTTATTGAAATAAAAATGTGTAGAAATGATTGAAATGGGGTTAAGTAAATTTTATTCACGATTTTGGACAGTGAATATATTGTTAAGTAAAATGGATTCATTTTTGAAGAAGTAATATTTTAAAAATGAAGTTAAACATTTTAAAGGTGTTTTAAAATGTGTTATGAATCGAAAGCATAGATTTCAACATTTATTGTTGAAATAGACGTTTTCGAGAAATATAAGGAAATGGTGGACTATAACACTATTGTTATAGTAAATGATTCCCGAAAGGAAATGTTTTATGTAGTATTGGGATTTATATATCTATCTTAAAATCCGAATCCTTATACTAGTGATTTCGAGTCGTCGTAACGATGTTTTACGCAACATTCGTTTTGACTCAAATAAATGTGTTAAAAAAATATTTTCCTTAAAGGATGAATATATACTTGATTTGATTTAAGTATATTGAATATTTTCAAATGTTGAAAATGAATAGATTTGTGAAACACTTATTTTAAATAAGTATGGAAATGCTTTTCCAAATGAAATGAACGTTTTGAGAATATATCTTTGTAAAAGATAAATTGAAATTGAACATTTGAAATCGATTTGAGAATCGTATATCAGAAGATATTTTGAAATATAAATTCAATATGGAATTTATAAAGAAATGGGAATTCGTTTTAAAAATAAACATTGATTTATTTTTAAGTGTGGAAATTTTGTATCTAGTAAGATATCTTTGAAGAATAAATAATTTGGAAAATTATTTGGAATCTGATGATGTTGCGCATCTTTATTGATAGTTAAATAACCGACTATCAATAATTACCTTGAGTAGGTATTTGTTGTGAATTGGATGAATTTGAATGCCACACTTGTTTTTAAATAAACGCTCACTATTCGGGTTAGCCGGGAAAGGACCATGGGGTCGTATAACCCATTCCGAATATGTGATACGTCGTTATGAATTGCATTCGAAGACCGGTGTTGAAGACCGGATATTTTTGAAAACGGAAGGATTACCGTCGAGTCACTCTACATCGGCTGATCTCCAGTTTAGAGGTTTTATCACCCTTAGTGACGGGAAGTCCTGACGTGATTGAAAATTATCCGGAAATGCAAGGGCTTCGTGAGAAGTGCCTTCGGTTCTGTTCGATCCCGGAACAGACTTGTATGGATTGTGTGTCTGACGTTACAATTTGAGATATAAAGCTGATTTCTTTCAAATACATTTCTGTTGGTGGTGGAGAATTTATTCTCTTAGCTTAACACCCTTCTCTGAGACGTATGAGCTCAGAGGTTATGTAGTTGAAATTTATCAGCGATATATCCCAATTTGGTAACGTGGCATACTGAGTGTTGCTGTGAAATGATCAGTGTTTGATCATTTGTGATATGATCATTTGTTTGATCTTATATCTTTGTGATCATAGGTTGATCATTTTGTTTGACCCGAAGCAGGGCTTTGTAGAAAGCGTAGCTTTGTGGACGAGACTTCGTCGAGCCTCACACCCCGGAAATGGTCGAAACAGGACGAATGCGGCAAGGTTCTAGGGAGTAGCGCCCCTTAGTGTATGTCATTCCTTCTGGATAAAGGTGGTATCATGGTATGGAGCCCAGATACTTAACCTCTGTGGTTACTGCATTATTTTTTCTATGTGGTTTTGTTGGAATCGGGGATCCTCGGGAAGATCGGTGACGATCGGGGGATGGCATGCGCGTGTCAGTAGTTACCTATTTTTGCAGAGGTAACCCGGCCTTGTGTTGGCAGAGATCCGGTTAGGTTCTCGGGTCGTCTATTCCAGGGACGTACCCATCGTGGATAGGAAGTTCCTTAGCCTGGCCATTTGTTGGAAATCCAAAGAAACAATACGAGCCTTTACGATTTCAATTGTATAACCTGTCTCCTCAGGAGGCGGCTATAGCAGGCATAATATAATGGTACCTATGCTGGCTAAGATTTATATTATACTTTCGAAATGTTTTCCACTATGCACTAATAATAATATCAAAAAGGTTTTGATTTTTGCGTAGTAAGCATTTTTGACTAACATAAGAAGAAATCTCCTCCAAGTCTGCGTTTGCATTGTGTGTGTGGTGGGAGGTCTTATGGTAGTTTCATTTTCCAAAGGCATTGCGAATTGACTTTAAAAATTATTTTGTTGTTATAAAGAATAACTGTTTTACGATCTCACACCAGTCACCATGACTGACTCGGAGTTTATTGTTTCCCTTCTAAACTCTGGGTGCCCACAAATTTCCACACGGGCAGTCTAGAGTTAGATTATCAGGATATTCTTGATATTCTGGAGCTTGGAGATAAGCTGGAGGACGAGACGTAGTATTTGTATCTGATATATTTATTCCGCTGTGTATTCTGTATGAGGACAAGTATAAAACTGTCCATTGTTGTACTGAGTTGTATATTGACTCTGATGATTGATGTATATATAAAATGATATAGTTCTTTGTTTTAAAGATTATTCATCTATCTATTATATATTGTTCCGCTGCGATATGTGAGATTCTGATATTGTTCTATTTCTGTGTTGTTCTGTTGTTCTTCTTCTTCCTTTCTTCTCTTTTTCTTCTATCTTCTTCTTCTTCTACTTTTTCTTTTTCTTAAAACCATAACTTTTCGGGTTTCCGGCATTCGATGGCTCAGCAGTCGATAAAGTGAGTATCGATGTTGAATTTTCGAAAGTCGAAAATTTCGGGATGTGACAATTTATTTACTCCCATCGACATATCCAATTATCAGTATAAAACAAACTACGATAGTTCATAATAGTTTATGACATTAGATATAACAATAACACAGATAATATAAATGCGGAACACAGATTAACAAAAATCTCATATATATAACCGATGTCAGTTACAATATAGTTGACACGATACATATGATACAACTACAACTGTCGACTCTAGAAGTTATATATACAAGTACATTATCAACTAATATACATGAATACATATCGTTCTATACAATGACACGACTACTACAAAATGACACTGACAACTTCAGAAGATGTGAAAAGTCTTCATATCCTGAACAGCAACTCAAAGAAGAAAATCTACAACCTGAAATAACTCGGGTCTGACCCGAGTATTAAATTCAAAAGAAGATAATACACGGGTCAGTCTAATTCAAACTCAGTTATTAGTGCACAGAAGCAATAATAATCAAATATCAATTAGACGACAGTCATAGAATCTCGTATATCCGACTCCTTGATAAAAGAATCGGATAACGGCAAATATAACACTAAACAGTGTTGAATAACAAATCAGCAATCAAAAAAAAAAGATCAATCAAATCAAATTTCTATGTGGCTGCAGTACACGCACGCGTGCACTGCCTCGCCACACAGTACATGGAATCATCACGACGGTGAAAACTAACAGCAATCAAAACTGTAGAAGTCAACATAAATAAACCAAAAGCAACAGGTACTAACTCAATTCAAGAGGAACGAATTACACACGAATGTACACTAAAAGTTTACATTCGTGTACAGGGTCAAACCCGGGTCTTTGAGACCGGATTCAACTCGCTATAAAATTTCACAAATCAACTTGAAACAATCAAGAACCAACCAACCAAACCCAACCAACTCAAGCGAAAAAGAAGCGGTGAACAAGTTCACGCTTCAGATCAAAACTGTGATATCGAACAAGCCATGACCGCAGTCAATACCCAAAGCAACCCGAACAAGCCTGGTCAAGAAACCAGACCCAAGATCACAAGAAAGAAACATACATGGTGACTCAAATCAATGTGTATCAGTATCGAAAAGAGAAGACTTCACAGTGCTAGTTCAAGTGAAGTGTACAACCAATGTAGACAATGGTTGCAGTGAAAACTGCAGACGCAATTGCTCAATACCAAAGAGAAAGCTATGCAGCATAAAGGAGACTAAGTGCATTGTGCCGTGACAACAAAAATATATGTTGACCAACCGACAACAGAATGAAATGCTACATAAGTGCCAACAGTTCAGAGACAGTGCAAGAGCAGGCCTCAAGGACAAATGCACATGCCATCAGCACATAAAGGCAATCAAAGAATACAAATCCCGACACAATGAATTCAGTGACAATATACATGAATCGAGATGCAAGAACGAACAGGCAAATACGACACAATTGAACACTGCAGCAGGCTCATAGTAAACACATGGATACAACTCAACGACAGTTAATCATACAGCTACCAGTGATACAAATGAATGATCAGTTTTCGACCAACAATAGGCAAGTGATATCGAGATGCTACGGAGAACAGTGACTCAATCCCAGACTTATACATGAATGCAGGATAAAGTAAAGACTACCCAAAAATACTAACCAGTTCAAAAATGCAAACTAATGGCTCATGCTACAGACATAGGTCAAAGGTCGACTGCATGAACACTCTACTCAAAGACATGAAGCAATGCTAATGCAGTTCAGTAATCAAGTGATCACCAAAACCAATGCCATCAAGTAATACTCGTGAAAACAAAACTAGGCAGTGATATGCACAGTGAAAACATGTACAAGTGTTTAACAATGTAACTGGCAACCATGAACATCAGAACGACCAGGTTAATAAGGCAACAAAATATGCAGTGACAATGCACATGAACCCAACACTGTCGAGCTATAACAATGAACTACACCGTGGATGTTCAAACTCAATAGACATAGGTGATACAAGTATTCGAACTCCGGACAGTACAATCCCCAAAATGCAAGAACCCAAAACTGTAATGCTCACAAAAGAATGACAGTTCGAATCAATATCGAAATCAACAAAAACGAAAACAGACTTGAAAAAGTCAAGTAAGCCTCACGTGAACAACATAAATCGAATCGGCAAGTAATCGACCAACTCGACAATTGAATACAACTAAATCACAGAATTCCGTCCCTAATTCAACTAGAGGCAAGAATTAGATGTGAGTGGAAGGCCACTCACCTTAGCCACAATTTGGAACAGTCTCGAGTTATGCTACACGAAGTCTAGAAACGAGTCGAAGTTGTAGCAATCGAGGAAAGACGAGCGAAGTTCGAACCCCTTGCGGCCGTTGTCTTCGATTCCGATGCCCTAACTTGATTCAGGGGGACACGCGAGAACGAAGAGGATTGTGGCCGCCATTCTTTCTTTCGCTCGTATGATTTTAGGGTTATGCCAATTGAAAATGGGGAATGGGTTTCTCCTTGACAAAATAGAACGGCAACAATGAACTATAAACATGGGCTAGATTCAAAAGCCCAACTCAATCATTTGAAAATTGTTTAAAGAATATCAATTTGATTCAAATTCCCAAACAACGTTTTACAATTCTTATTAAAGAATTTTAACCCGAATAAATCTCAATTGCAATCAAACAATTTTCACATTTCAAATCCGATTCGAATTCCAATAACAATTATCAACTGAATTAAATCGTCATTTTGACGATAATTGAAATTACAAAAATCCCGGTTGTTACAGACTCCCCTCCTTATAAAAATTGCGTCCCCGCAATTTTCCTAATCAAGATTGTCTATAACAATTTTCTTCTAACCTAAACTAGTTATGCTAGAAAAATAAGAATTGAGAACACAATTATCAAAGAAATTGCATCCACGCAATCATAGGGGATAAATGGAAAAAAGGTAACAACCAAAAGAGCATGGCAATGTCGAATGTACAAGCAAAGCAAGTGTCAGCGGGGAAGTATTAGATAAGAAATCAAAAGGGTCGACTGCTTCAAATCAAAAGAATCAACATCGTGGGAATTAGGGATCAAAATCAGACGACTAACAAAAGCAAGAACAATCGAGTTCCAGCAACTAAAAGAGAAGGAAAAACAGAGCAGAAATCCCATACAGAGCACGAATTGAATGTGAGTAAATCAAATTACTCACCTGAATCGCCAGAGAAAAGGACGAAGCTCAAATCTCAAAAGTCGCAAATATTCAATCATCAAAAACGATAATTGAATTTCCAAATCGCAAATATTTACTTATCTCAAACGATAATCAGAAGACAAATCAAATATCTTCAAACGATAGTCAGAAAACAAATCAAATATCTAATTATCTCAAACGATAATCAGAAAACAAATCAAATATCTAATTATCTCAAACGATAATCAGAAAACAAATATTCAATTATCAAAAACGATAATCAAATTTCTCAAATCAACAAATATTCGATTATCACAAGCGATAATCAAATTTCAAATTCAACGAATATTTAATTATCAAAAGCGATAATTAAATCTCAAATCAGCAAATATTTAATTATCAAAAGCGATAATTAAACCTCAAATCAGCAAATATTTAATTATCTAAAGCGATAATTAAATCTCAAAGCAGCAAATATTTAATTATCAAAAGCGATAATTAAACCTCAAATCAGCAAATATTTAATTATCAAAAGCGATAATTAAACCTCAAATCAGCAAATATTTAATTATCAAAAGCGATAATTAAATCTCAAATCAGCAAATATTTAATTATCTAAAGCGATAATTAAATCTCAAATCAGCAAATATTTAATTATCAAAAGCGATAATTAAACCTCAAAGCAGCAAATATTTAATTATCAAAAGCGATAATTAAACCTCAAAGCAGCAAATATTTAATTATCAAAAGCGATAATTAAACCTCAAAGCGGCAAATATTTAATTATCTAAAGCGATAATTAAACCTCAAATCAGCAAATATTTAATTATCTAAAGCGATAATTAAACCTCAAATCAACAAATATTTAATTATCAAAAGCGATAATTAAATCTCAAAGCAGCAAATATTTAATTATCAAAAGCGATAATTAAACCTCAAATCAGCAAATATTTAATTATCTAAAGCGATAATTAAATCTCAAATCAGCAATTATTTAATTATCTCAAGCGATAATTAGAAACAACAAATATCTGATTATCAAAAACGATAATCAGAACTCATATCAACAAATATCCAATTATCACAAGCGATAATTAGAAACAACAAATATCTGATTATCAAAAACGATAATCAGAACTCATATCAACAAATATCTAATTATCACAAGCGATAATTAGAAACAACAAATATTTGATTATCAAAAACGATAATCAGAACTCATATCAACAAATATCTAATTATCACAAGCGATAATTAGAAACAACAAATATCTGATTATCAAAAACGATAATCAAAACTCATATCAACAAATATCCAATTATCACAAGCGATAATTAGAAACAACAAATATCTGATTATCAAAAACGATAATCAGAACTCATATCAACAAATATCCAATTATCACAAGCGATAATTAGAAACAACAAATATCTGATTATCAAAAACGATAATCAGAACTCATATCAACAAATATCTAATTACCTGTAGATAATTGGAAGCAACAAATATCTAGAAATCAATTAAGAAGACTAGAAAATCAACATAAAAGCTTGGATCGATCCCATCAGATGGCGAGTTTTTAATTCGCCGCACGTGCATCTCAGAGTGGCCGAAGCCTACCAAGTACTCAACATAATTTTGGCGCCCATTAGATTGACCCGAAGGTCCGTAGAGTGACCTGAAGGTCTAGTACTGGTATTTGACCCGAAGGTCCGCAGAGTGGCCCGAAAGCCCAACAAATGACCCGAAGGTCCAACAAATGACCCGAAGGTCCTCATAGTGGCTCGAAAGCACACAAAATCATCAAATATTTCAATTAACGAGTCCGGAATTAACTGAAATAGCAAACGCACATGTCCCATACCACGTGTTTTACTAAATCGTTTGATTCTCTTCATCGTTTCCTTGAAAGTGCAAAATTGTGTATTTTGTAAAAATACATTTCACATTCTCAAACGGACAAGTCTGGAATTAAGCGAATCAGTAAAAGAAAGGGGTCATAGTCCTCGATTTTGCTGAAACGTTTAAATCGTTTCCTCATTCTTTTGAAATCGCAAACTGTAAAATTTTTGAAAACAATTTTTATTTATTTTGTAAAAATAACAATTCGCATTCTCAACTGAACAAGTCCGGAGTTAAGCGAAACAGTAAAAGAAAGGGGTCATAATCCTCGATTTTGCTGAATCGTTTAAGTCGCTTTCTCATTCTTTTGAAAACGTAAACTGCTAAAATTTTATAAAACAATTTTCATTTTAAAACGATTTTCCAATCACGTGATTAAAACAGCAAATCAGTAACAATTTCGATAAGGAAATTGTACTTCTCAAAATACCGTAAAAACGGTTACAAATCAGCATTGCGGAATAACCGCTTGAAAATCCACTTTTAAAATTTGACGGTTACGGAAGCCAAAGCGACAGTAGTTTTAAAACGTCAAAATCACATCAAAACAATCTACATCAAAATGTAATATCAGTGAATTCTCATTCATCAAAATGCCACAAAACACCGTACTTCAAAATATAGCATTGGTGTAAAATTCCGTTATAAAAATAACGGCAACAAAATACGTTTCATAACCAAGCATCGGTTCAACGTAAAATAAATGCAATAACGTGCAATTTAAATTTTTGCACGTACTACAAAATGAACAAAGAAATCATTCAAATGTATCTTCAATGAAGATAATTCAAAACAGCAAAAATCTAATCAATAGATGATTAGTACAAAAGAAAGCCAGCGGAAATTTCAACAAAAATCACCTATCTGCAATTTCTTCGAATCCTCAATTCGGATTCGAAATTCTCAAAGAAACAAAATAATTACACCTATGTAAACAACAGATGAAATTCATATCAATTTCGTATTTTGATTTTTAAATCAAAAAGATTATCAGTTGTACTCAGCGAAGACAGTTTCACTGTTTCCGCTGCGCACTCTGATAAACAGAACACAAATCAATCAAATCATCAGAACACAATTTCACTATTATTTTTAAATAAAGTTATTTAAAAATTTCATCCAAATTTCAAAATTTTAGTTTTGACTCAAGCACAAATAAAACATCGACCAATAGTTGTAACATATGTTCCATCCGAGTTAAGTTTTATATTATGTCCATAAACCCCAAGCTCTGATACCAACTGTGACGCCCCACCTCTATGCTCATAATAACAAAGAGTATTAAAAGAAATACTGTCTATTATTACGAAGAATAAGGCTGGATAGGAGCGACCATCCGTAATTGGCCTTACACTAATATTGGTTATCTCGATAGGAGTGGTATATACTTTTTATTTTTCATCTATTATTTATTTACTCCCATCGACATATCCAATTATCAGTATAAAACAAACTACGATAGTTCATAATAGTTTATGACATTAGATATAACAATAACACAGATAATATAAATGCGGAACACAGATTAACAAAAATCTCATATATATAACCGATGTCAGTTACAATATAGTTGACACGATACATATGATACAACTACAACCGTCGACTCTAGAAGTTATATATACAAGTACATTATCGACTAATATACATGAATACATATCGTTCTATACAATGACACGACTACTACAAAATGACACTGGCAACTTCAGAAGATGTGAAAAGTCTTCATATCCTGAACAGCAACTCAAAGAAGAAAATCTACAACCTGAAATAACTCGGGTCTGACCCGAGTATTAAATTCAAAAGAAGATAATACACGGATCAGTCTAATTCAAACTCAGTTATTAGTGCACAGAAGCAATAATAATCAAATATCAATTAGACGACAGTCACAGAATCTCGTATATCCGACTCCTCGATAAAAGAATCGGATAACGACAAATATAACACTAAACAGTGTTGAATAACAAATCAGCAATCAAAAAAAAAAGATCAATCAAATCAAATTTCTATGTGGCTGCAGTACACGCACGCGTGCACTGCCTCGCCACACAGTACATGGAATCATCACGACGGTGAAAACTAACAGCAATCAAAACTGTAGAAGTCAACATAAATAAACCAAAAGCAACAGGTACTAACTCAATTCAAGAGGAACGAATTACACACGAATGTACACTGAAAGTTTACATTCGTGTACAGGGTCAAACCCGGGTCTTTGAGACCGGATTCAACTCGCTATAAAATTTCACAAATCAACTTGAAACAATCAAGAACCAACCAACCAAACCCAACCAACTCAAGCGAAAAAGAAGCGGTGAACAAGTTCACGCTTCAGATCAAAACTGTGATATCGAACAAGCCATGACCGCAGTCAATACCCAAAGCAACCCGAACAAGCCTGGTCAAGAAACCAGACCCAAGATCACAAGAAAGAAACATACATGGTGACTCAAATCAATGTGTATCAGTATCGAAAAGAGAAGACTTCACAGTGCTAGTTCAAGTGAAGTGTACAACCAATGTAGACAATGGTTGTAGTGAAAACTGCAGACGCAATTGCTCAATACCAAAGAGAAAGCTATGCAGCATAAAGGAGACTAAGTGCATTGTGCCGTGACAACAAAAATATATGTTGACCAACCGACAACAGAATGAAATGCTACATAAGTGCCAACAGTTCAGAGACAGTGCAAGAGCAGGCCTCAAGGACAAATGCACATGCCATCAGCACATAAAGGCAATCAAAGAATACAAATCCCGACACAATGAATTCAGTGACAATATACATGAATCGAGATGCAAGAACGAACAGGCAAATACGACACAATTGAACACTGCAGCAGGCTCATATTAAACACATGGATACAACTCAACGACAGTTAATCATACAGCTACCAGTGATACAAATGAATGATCAGTTTTCGACCAACAATAGGCAAGTGATACCGAGATGCTACGGAGAACAGTGACTCAATCCCAGACTTATACATGAATGCAGGATAAAGTAAAGACTACCCAAAAATACTAACCAGTTCAAAAATGCAAACTAATGGCTCATGCTACAGACATAGGTCAAAGGTCGACTGCATGAACACTCTACTCAAAGACATGAAGCAATGCTAATGCAGTTCAGTAATCAAGTGATCACCAAAAGCAATGCCATCAAGTAATACTCGTGAAAACAAAACTAGGCAGTGATATGCACAGTGAAAACATGTACAAGTGTTTAACAATGTAACTGGCAACCATGAACAGCAGAACGACCAGGTTAATGAGGCAACAAAATATGCAGTGACAATGCACATGAACCCAACACTGTCGAGCTATAATAATGAACTACACCGTGGATGTTCAAACTCAATAGACACAGGTGATACAAGTATTCGAACTCCGGACAGTACAATCCCCAAAATGCAAGAACCCAAAACTGTAATGCTCACAAAAGAATGACAGTTCGAATCAATATCGAAATCAACAAAAACGAAAACAGACTTGAAAAAGTCAAGTAAGCCTCACGTGAACAACATAAATCGAATCGGCAAGTAATCGACCAACTCGACAATTGAATACAACTAAATCACAGAATTCCGTCCCTAATTCAACTAGAGGCAAGAATTAGATGTGAGTGGAAGGCCACTCACCTTAGCCACAATTTGGAACAGTCTCGAGTGATGCTACACGAAGTCCAGAAACGAGTCGAAGTTGTAGCAATCGAGGGAAGACGAGCGAAGTTCGAACCCCTTGCGGCCGTTGTCTTCGATTCCGATGCCCTAACTTGATTCAGGGGGACACGCGAGAATGAACGAAGAGGATTGTGGCCGCCATTCTTTCTTTCGCTCGTATGATTTTAGGGTTATGCCAATTGAAAATGGGGAACGGGTTTCTCCTTGACAAAATAGAACGGCAACAATGAACTATGAACATGGGCTAGATTCAAAAGCCCAACTCAATCATTTGAAAATTGTTTAAAGAATATCAATTTGATTCAAATTCCCAAACAACGTTTTACAATTCTTATTAAAGAATTTTAACCCGAATAAATCTCAATTGCAATCAAACAATTTTCACATTTCAAATCCGATTCGAATTCCAATAACAATTATCAACTGAATTAAATCGTCATTTTGACGATAATTGAAATTACAAAAATCCCGGTTGTTACAAAAATTGATTAGAAAATTGCTACGAGCCTAATGGTATAACTTTCCTAGCCAAATTCCGACATCAGTAAAAATTCTATTTTTGACATTATTATTTATTAATTACTTTCTTTTCAATTAACTATCGTAAAACTATGAGGTGTTTAATTTTCTCCCTAAAAGAATTTCAACCCCGATTTTCCTTAAGGATAGAATCACATAATATAACGCACAAGCATTCTAAACTAACCAACCAATTAGTGTGCAACCAACTTTACAACTTATCGTGTACAAGAGCATGGTGTATCATAATACATATTCTATATATGTTGAATAATTCTAATCGGCACCCCTACATGAATGCGTTGTTTTAAAATAGTATTTAAAATATGGTGCAAACAACCTAAATATACTGGCAGTTCTATATGTATGCATTCTTTGAGAATCAAAAACTGGTCTTTGTCAAATTTTCCCATTCTCCTATGAATATAGATATAGTTCAACCAATTTTTCATCCAATCCTTAACATCCAAATCCTAGCACACCATTGCTAACATCCAAATTTTAGAAAACTAGTTTTCTACACCTATATTCTTATGCCGAAAAATGCTTTAGATGGAGAATTCCATATTTCCATCCTTCTCTTGTGTCACTTTTCTCTATACCTCGGAACTTCTTATTTTCCTCCAGTTCTTCCTCCAACTTTTCCAAGTATAGTCCTCATAAGTAAATTTTATTTTAAATCTTTAAAATTATAAAACATAATTATTTTAAAACTAGTTTTTTGTTCACTTACCAACAAGGTATGGAGAAATAGATTCCATATCTGAGATAGCTTTTTCCCTTGTCACTTATTATATCTTATTTTAATACTACACAGTAAAATTTCTTTTTGCTAACCTACCGACTCCCTTTTCCATTATGCTAAGCATGTGGCATTTCAAAAATTAGACAATTTCTTCTTTTCTACTCCAAGTATCTTTCTATATAAAAATTTTGAAATATTTCGGAAAAGTTTTAAAATTCAAAATTTCATTGCAAAAATTTTCAAAACTTTTATAAAAATATTTTATTTTCCAAAACCAAGAATTTTGAACAAAATTTTTCAAAAGTATATATACACACACAAACACGCATGCATGCACACATCTTTTCAAAACAAATTATGTCACATCCTATGCAGTCGAAATTTAATCAATAGTTTTATGTTCATAGTGGACCCTATCCTACCACGTGGTAAATTTACAAATACTTTTCTTTTATCTTAAATTAACAACCAACTCACAGGCTCATTTATATTATTTCTCTTTTAAGGCATAGGGACACTGACCCATGGCTTCGCAACAAACTTTCCTGTCCTTCGCTCGCCAAAATTTATCTTCCCAAAACTTTATGGCTTTTGGGACTTAACTTTACTTTTCTTTTAGTAGCTAATTTAATAAATTACCTAATTTATTTTCTTAACTGCTAGCCTTTTATTTATTTTTCATTGGTTAACTGTCTAAATGAGACCACCTTACTTACACAGTTTTCCAATTAATATAACGGTAAACCTAGAAAATCAATTTTCAAAAGGAACATTTCTCATGATCTCGTAAGCATTTTACAGAAACAACTAATGTTTACAATCCAAATCTAAAAAGAACTATTGCTGGAAGCTGCCCTTCAACATCAACAGACATTTATTATGCTGTAGTCCCATCACCATACTAAAATTAGATGGACCTTTTTAACATGATATCCTTCTGTAACCCACTTAACTTTCCTTTATGGTTTCTGATGAATAAGGTCCATCCATTACTTCCATTACCACATCCAATTATTGAACAACAATGCACCCCTACACTATAATGGGTAAGAAATACAAACTGTCCACATTTTGAATTACTCATTAGTATATTGACTTGGCTGAATAAATTTTCCACCTTCTATCTTGTGTTCCTTAATTTTGAGTCTAGCAATGTTCCCTATGTGTATTTGACATCTCATTACCCTCTATCACTACCTTCTTTTAATCCAAATCTCATTATAGTACTCTCAAATCTTGGTATTTACTTCCTTTATCCTTGATCTTTCCTACGAACATACTCTAGAACTCATAGAAATGTACTTTAATATCATTTATCATTACTTTGCGAGTTCTTCTTCTGGCTTGCACACATGTCTAATAAAACATTCCTAGGTTCTCACTAGTATTCCTTAAGCTCTACAAGGTTTCCTTATTGCTACTCTACAACATCGCTACTTTCTTCATAGCCATATCTCTTACTATGTCTTACCTAGGCAGTCATTCCTATCTACTCCATATTTAAAATTTTGGTTTAGTCTTTCGCCATTTTTTTCAAAACTAAAACTTCAAAATTATAAAGTACTTAATTCCAAAACTTTTATCTTTAAAAGTACAACTTAGAAACTTTTTATTAAATTCAAAAATAACTTAGTATCTTAACTTCTAAAATTACAATTAAATTTTAAAAGTTTATTTCTTTTTTCTTCAAATCAACTTTTCTTTTTAAAGACCCTTTCCAACTTTTACTTCTTAAAAATTAGGATTTTTAACTCAAACCATTCATTAAGCTTTTTTTTAAAATACTCAATCTTTATACCAAACCATTTCTTTTCAAAAATTCACTTAACTGTATTTCAAAGATATCTTTTATAATTTTTTTAAACAATAAAAATTAGAGTAGATAAGGACAAGTTTCACTTTATTATTTTCCTATCACTTGTGTTGTATCCACTTTCAACATTAGCGGGAGCTCCACTAGCATATTAGGGGGTCTTCTAAAAGATATATGAGGTTACTGCACCTATTATGGGAACTATCCATTTACCTTTATTTCCTATGTTGCTTCTAATTAGATTACTAGCAATATTTTTATATAATCTCCTAATGTTATTTCTAATTACCAACATTATTTTATACAAATTCCTAACTTCATTTTTATTTGTATTTTATAATGTTACTACTATTTGTCTTTCTTATACCTAAACTACTCTTATTTAATGTTTCCTCTTTATATAACTTTTCTATCAACTTACTATCTTCTTTATTGAACCATGCCAATGCGTTTGCCTACTGCTTTTTTTATGGGGATCAAGTCGTCTTTCCTATACCGTTTCCCCATTTTAACCTGTACCACTTCCCATTGTCCACCTCTAAAATGAATTTTACCACTTAAATTTTTTCTTCATTTCAGAAAAACAATGAGCTATACATACGCTCTATACATTTTTTTTCAAATGAATAGTTTTTGTAAAACCATTTATGAAAAATTTCAATTTAACTATATATATGTATATGTTAACAAAACTTTTATTATAAACATATTTTTCCAAAATCCAATATTTACTTACTTTCTTTTTCAAGTTTATTATTTATATATTTTTCTCAACTTTTAAAACTATTTTCTATTGGGTCGGTCTCAGAGTGGATTCCCATTTGTCCCTTCTTTTGGACCTTTTCCTCTTCAACTTGTTGATTTTTCTTCTTTCCAATATTAAAAATTCGGCTATTTTATTGGAGTGACTACTACACAACTTTCTATGGGAACTTATTTAATCATTGTTTCTGCATATCTACAATATATGGACTCTTAGTTTCCCCTTAACTGGACCTACTGTACATCATCAATCAGTAGTCATGTGAGGAACTAAAACTTCAGGCTATTGGGGGCCCAACTAGGAATCACATACTATCCTGCTTCAGGGACCGCCTATATCCTACACTCATGCGCTATTTAAGTCTACCTATTTTCCAAATAACCTATTTCCTATGGGGTAATCAAGATAGATGTATATCTTCAACTTCATCCATTGTTTTGACTCATTATCGACTTATCCATCTTTTGGTGTATCGTTGCAACTACTCTATCGTTGAAATTTATAGGATATGGCGTGTGTGTGTGTATAATTATAGGTAAAAATACAAATACGCTCACTCATTGTTTCCTAATTTTTCAAGATCGACTAACCTAAACTCTGATACCAAATGTAACCACATGCACCCTAATGAGCCGGAATTTTCGCTAAAATTAAAAACCAAGTCCACCAATGCATGGATCATTAGTTTGGTATCCTGCAAATAGTTAAATAAATGCATATTAGAGCATTATCGATATAACTCATAATGGAATACTGAATTATAATAAATTATATAGTTGTTGACCAACATTGATACTTCTAATATCTAGTGTCGTGTCGAGCACGCATAAGAAAACCTTTCCTTCACAATTCCCACCTTGCACCAGTATCTATCCCTCTAAAGCTATCCTATAGGTTGTAATGAGGAGGAGTCAGAACAATGTTTTTGCCGAGTGGTAAAGTATATATATATTTACACATCATACTAGTTTATGCCGATTGTCTTCCATTACATGTTATGTTGTTTTATTTTACTTAGTCGTCTCGACTCCACGTATGTGTATGATACGCCTCATCTACCCGACATAAACCATAAATACATACGTATATATAATATATAAGTACCACAGTCCCCCTTCGAACCAAGATACCATCTTCGCTTATATCCCTAACCCAACACCCCTTTAGGATCCATCATTAACGCAATATCACGTCCTCATTGTCGTGCATATAAAGGAACTCTCGCAGTGCCTAATAATGATGTCACAATAGTTTAGCCGTATTCTATCTCGCCTTGGGGATTTATTACTTGTATATTTTCATATTATGGACTCAGCTCCATGGACTATTGAGGACTCAGCTCCTTGGACTACGCCATTAGTTTTGAAAGAACTCTTTTGTGGGTTAGGTAGCCTTGCTCCTAACAAACAAAGTAGCAAACAACTGTGGTGATACATGACATAATGTGATCTACACTAGTAGGAGGTGTAGCCCATTAGGTGTAACCCCTTTCTTTCTCTTTAACCGTGCTGGAACGATGATGTATTCAACCAATGTACTCCTCCTACTTCCTGATTTGGTACCCACACACTGACATAGCATCAAGCCCACTCACCATCCCATTTCATTTGCCAAACGTAATTAAGGCAATACATCCTAATTTATTAATGTAGACTCTACTGAGGGTATCTCTTCACCTATACACAAGCGTATATATTTCCACAGGTCTTACAGTTGAATATGTCTGACATCAGTATAATCAATACACAACTATTGGTAGCCCCTTGCGGTGGGCAGACTTCTATTATGTAACACTACCGACCTCGCATTCCAACCCATTCTAACGACTATGTCATTCTTACCCACTTAGTTTACTTACTAACTTTAATAATTCACACCCATCATAAAACGCATACTTGAGGCTACACACACACACATATATTTATGTATGTATATGTATGTATGAGTGTGTGTGTGTGTATTCATTCTTACTTGTTTAATTACACCTCCATTGTTCACTACTAATAACATTAATCTATTTCTTCATGCGTTTACATCTTATTTAATTTAAGGCCATTTACCATTTTCTTTTAAAAGATCTAAATGCCTTTCCCATTTATTTTCAATTACTTTTTAGTGCACTTCTCTTTCTATTCCTTTTTAACATTTACTACCCTCCTTTGTTTAATAAACTTTCAATATTAGTTTTATTTTCAGGTTACTACTTGCATACCTTTTCTTCGTTGTTATTATTTAGTTTCCATCTTGTCTCGATTGCACATATTTATATCTTAATTATTACAATTTAACCCTAATTATTATCACACTTCAATTCTTTAATTCATGCTTAGGGATTTCTACAATTTAAAGCATTGGAACTACAGCTTCCTCAAAAGGAAAGGTTACCGATGTAAATCTCAATATATTATCCAAAAAGGTAATTTTTATTACGTTTGAAATTACAAGAAATTATATTTTATAGTTGTTGAAATAAACAGTACAAAATATGGTAAATTCTCTATTTTATACACCACTTTCTTTTGGGCGTATTCCTTGTTTTTTCAAATAATACATTTTTATTTTGAATCTGAACTTAATAAACTATAGAAATGTACATTGCAACACACTAAATTCCAATGAATTAAAATACTACTTAACTCCCCATAAATTATTGTGATAACTTCTAATATGCATTTACTTGCATAAATCGATTAATGAACAAATCTAGAATTATAATTAATCTATCAAATTATGGTACTAGTGCTACCTAATAATTACTAGATTCTTATACACACAACATATAATTAAAGTTATAAATCACATAATATGTAGGTAGGGTTTATAGATTCATTACACATATACAATTTTTACCTACAACTCCATATTACTTTTTTAGGTATACAGGAATGGACTTAAAACAATGCAAATCTAATATTATATAAAAATATATAATTTCCCACTTACCTTTTCAGCTTTCCAAATCTCTAGATCTAATCCTTGCTATTCCGGATTGACTCACTTTTCTTCCTATTTGGATATATACACTACAAGCGTACAAAGATTTACCAGAGATATAGATTAGTAATAAGATTTGGATTTGATTTACATTTTTGATTCGAATTTACAATTTACCTTAGCTTTGGCAATTTGATTTGACCCTAATCCTCCACTCAATCATCCTCTACGAGTTTACAGTTGTATATACGTATAAACTATTACTATTTTTAAGAATTTATAATTTTGTGGAGAAGAGAAAATGGCAGAGCTCCCACGTCACTAAAAAAATATGAGTTTAGAAGTAAGGGTTTAGGTCTGCATTTATAGTGGTTCAAATCAATACCAGCCATCCGATAAACTGTATTAAATCCGGGTCATTTTTCCATGTATTTTTCTCAAATTTACAATCGCATCGGTTGACCACTATTCTCCTATGGTCGACTACTAGTGGTCGACCGACAAGCTATTGGGGTCGACCGGTTGGCATTAATTTTGTGAATAAGTCTGTGCATGTAATTTACTTATTTAATTGTTTATTTTATTCCTTTTAAATTCGATCTCTATAGTTTGTCTCCCACTTTATATATATTCTCAAATTTGATTTGACGTTAACATTTCTTAACATCAAAGTTTCCATTAATGTTAGTAATTAACGTTAATTAACTTCTATTACCATAATTACGTATATAATTACTTTCGATTCGCAAACTTCAAACGTTAATAACTTATTCGTTTGAACTCTGATCGAAAAAATTTATATATGAAAATTGATCAGAAAATCGCTATAAACCTAACGACGTATGTTTCATATAGCCAAATTTTAACATCCATAAAAATTCTATTTTTGATGTTACTATTTATTAATTAATTTCCTTTTAATTAGTTACCATAAAATTATGGGTGTTACATATGTCAACTCCAAATCTAGAGTATACTTATTGATTTTGTGCACGGAAGTTGATGATATATGGTTTCACATGGTT
This sequence comes from Allium fistulosum, assembly GCA_030737815.1. Taxonomy (NCBI): domain Eukaryota; kingdom Viridiplantae; phylum Streptophyta; class Magnoliopsida; order Asparagales; family Amaryllidaceae; genus Allium; species Allium fistulosum. Next base: position 94,525,668 of record CM060906.1, on the reverse strand, counting down.
CATACCAATGTTCGTTCGTGGGCCAGTTGTGTTTTTCTTATGTTATATTTTACCTGGAGTTATACGATGCTACGAAGGTGTTTTGTGATCCTTGTGCATAGAGTTCGGATTCGGCTATATTGGAGAGATCTTCACGGAAAATAAATTATATGAATTTACCTTAGCGATTTTAGATGTATTCTAATATTGTTGTGTTATGAGATGCAAGCAGCATAACTATTTTCTGATTAATATTCTTCACCTTAGACATTATCTATTATACCACCTTATGTACTTATTTGATAAGTGGTTCTTTTGAGGGGATAACCGTTACGACATTCTGTGCGATCTTAAAAGTACCCTTATATGTTGATCGCATATTTCTTGAGTTTCTTATACCAGACTTATATTTGAACACAGTTTTTGTTTTTCTTGAATTCCTCATATGCTCTTTCGAGTAGTTTAAGAAAGGATGGTTTTAGTTGGATGTTCATTGGAGTTCCAGGAGATGAGCTGGATGTTTCACTTATCATAATATTCTTATTTCCACTGCATTACTATTATGTAAATATTAGCATTTGTGAGGACATGTCGTTATAACTTTTCAGGTTGATGATAGTGTTTAAAATTGTTAATCTAAAATGATGTGTATCTTAGAGTGATAGTTTATACTATCTTTTGATATTATATGTTATCGTTCTGCTGTGAGATTGTAATATCGTGTTCTCGTTTTTCTTGTTCAATTTTCGTTTTTCCTTTAACAATTCATCATTCTAACACTTGAGTGCTCGGCACGTGCATATCGTTGATGTATTAGTGGTTACATTTAAGGGTCGAAAAGGAAGATTGTTATATCTGGTATCAGAGCGAGGTTAAGCGAGAACCTTGGCTTTTGTTGGGTATGACTCATTAAGAGATAGGATAATGGAATGCCTTAGCGTGAGTTGAGTGTATTTGTATTTGTTACAAATGTATGCCATAAAGGTAATTCCAACAATGAAAATTAAAGAGCTTATATAAAGTAACTTATATAAAGTAACTTATGTAAATTGATAGTGTAGTTTACTTAATGTAGATATTAATGATGTTCATTCATTAACCCTCATTAATTAGTTTAGCCATGCTCGGCCAGTGTATAAGCATTGCTATCCTTCATAGAATGGTTTGACACTTGACCATTTTTTAAGCATTATTATCAGTTTTAGAATTATTAGCTTAATATTGCTTAGCCAGTTTACGAGCATTGTTATCGTTTGTTGATTGATTAGTTGTGCTTGGCTAGTTTATGAGCATTGACCATTATTTATTGATTGTTGATTTTTGCTTAAATAGTTTATGAGTAGTTTTACCTTTTCATTGCATGGGTTAGGCAGACCAAATTTGTGGGTGCATTGGAATGAAAACCTTGTGAATTTAGTTTCACAGTTTGACTATAAAGTGTTCAGTGATAATGTTGGATTAAATGTTAAATTTAGAACAAAGATATTTATTTTAATCTGAAGGAAAAATAAGATATTTTGGAAATAAACATTTGTGAATGGATTTTATATAAGAAAGTAATTTTATAAATGTATGGCTTATAAAATGTGGTTTAAAAATGAAGAGGATTTAAATTGATAAATCTTGGTATCGTTGAAAATGTTTTTCATAATTTTGGCAAAAATAATAATAGTATTATTTGAAAATAAATATTTAGGAAATCGGTTTATGAGATTGAGATCATGGTACTTAGTAATATTTACGAAGTATGTGATACTATTTTGAAATGATTTACATATAAAACTTTTCTACACAAAAAGTTCATATCAAATTTCTTTTAAAGAATAACTTTAGAACTAAACACTCGGATTTTACTTCAAGTCAATTGAAATTATATATATATATATATATATCTTTGTATATCAAATCATACTTACAGGATTAAATCAAAATCTTTTTTACTAAAACAACCCAATGCATCCCACACTTTGAAACCTGAAAATTGAAAGTCGACAATGCTGCAGTCATCACCAGAATTATTTTAAAATGACAGTACTAATCATGCCTTTTAAACTTAACCAAAAATTAATAATAACGTAAAAATGGAAATTTAGAAAACGTCGGAATTTGGCCATGAAACTTGCACCATTGTGTTTGTGGTGATCTTTCGAGCAACTTTCATATAGAAAGCTTCACAATCAGAGCTCAAACAAAGAAGTTATCGACATTTGAAAATTCAGATCGAAAATAATTCAAAACAAATTAAGGTAATAAATATTAGTAAATAAAACATTAAATAATAGCTTAAGATTTAAGTAAACGTGAATAATAATATCTTAACGATTAAGAAACATTAAAGTTAACGTTAATAAGCGGTTGAGAATACCACTAGTCGACTGCCTATTTGGGCCGATCGACCGCCTATAGGCAACCGGTGGACTAGTTTTACGGTGATGGCTAGGGTTTTACCCTAATTTAAATGGCCCGGGTTCGATATTTTTAATCTGTCGGTCTTGGTGCATCCAAGCAACTATAAATAAGAGGGTAGCCTCTCATTCTTTCATACAAATCTAAAGATGGGAATGACACTGGCAATTCTATTCCTCCACAAAAATCTCTTTAACTCAAAATCAAAAATAAATATATATCTCTAAGGATTAGAAGAAGGTTTGAAAGAAGCAAACCAAAGAGAAAGGTAATTAATTATATATATATATGTGTGTGTGTGTGTTTGTATGTATGTATCTATGTATGTATGCATGTATGTATGTATATCTTCCTTAATATACAAATTCTAAATCTAATATGTATAAATAAATCAGTTATATGTTATACAATAAATAAAGGATAAATTAGAGGAAGAGATATGGCTACTGCACGAAGCAAATCCAAGAAGATTCATTGAAAATTATCTGTGAGTGGAAATCCTAATTTTTCTCTAATAGTATATTGTGTAGTTTGATATTTGGATTTGTCTGTACATTGGGAGATTTTGTATGCGAAAATTTATCAATCTAAAAACCCCAAAATCTCCATATATATGTAAATATATAATTATTTGGAATCCTAGTTGTTTTAATTTAATATAGTAGGTGATTAATTAATATTTACGATAAAAACATTTTGTACTCTATTTGATCCCACTTTTCAATTTTTGATTGTAATGAAAAATATTTCCAAAACAAGGAAATAGAAAGAGGTGTGCAAAGTAGGTAAAAAGATATTCTTCCTCTTGTTCGTGGTTTACACTACTTTCGACAATTAAAATAAGTATAATTTCTTCGTTATTTCAACAATATCCATTTAAAAATTGAATGAAATATAAAATATTTGTACTGTAAATCCGCTTTGGAAAGAAGGACCAAAATTCTAATATATTAATGTAAAACAAATAGTATGTTTTGGATTCCATTTTGATTATGTATACAAGTCTAATTTTATGTAGCTAATTCTATATGATATTGGCCTTTATGTGATTGTTGTGTTAAACTGGAACTTGTATAGTAATTGTAGTTGTGAACATTAAAATAATATAACACCCCGAATAAGAAACGAACAAATTACCTGAATATGCATAAAACTAATTTGGCATAATTTAATATTAGGCATAAATATAATAATAACCTATTCCTTTAAACATCAAAACTGATAATTATAATTGTAAACCTATAACATATATAATAACTAAGACATTAAATAAAGAAATAAACAAATAAATGGTAATTAACAATTTATCCAATAAAATGAGTTAGGGATAATTATGGAAATTAGTCCATAAATAAAGTCGAAATAAGGAGTTTCCCTTATAAGGCTTTTAATGCGTAAATACAGGTGAGGTGTTTGTATATATTATATATATGTATATGCTGACGTAATTTTACATTAAATGTTGGAGAGTGGAAATATAGCTAAGTTATAGTGATGCGAGGTCAGTTGAAAGCACACAAAAGTCTCCCAGCAAATCTGGCTACGAGGAGTGTGACTTTTGTAACTGATGTAGGATATCACCTATAAAAAGCACATACAGTGGACATGAGGTCAGTCCCAATTATGTAAGGTAAGTTTTCCCAGCTAATCTGGCTAGCAGCACCTACAAATAGTCGGAATAATGTGAGACGCCGCGGCTGTTAGGGCTATAAGGATGGGGTAATCCTAGGACGGGCCTGCTTCTATGTTTGAGGTATTAAATGGATGTGTTAGGGTCAGCCTCTCCCTACTTAAGAAGTATTAAATGGTCAGGATTATCGTTTAGGTGCGTTAGTAAAAATCTCTTGAGGGAGGCCCGCTTTTGGCTTGAGGTATTAAATGGTTGTTGGAGGATCTCCTTCCCTATCTAAGAAGTATTAAGTTGTTTAGAAGAGATTTTGTACAAAGTCGGTTATGGAGTACCAGGAGAGGCTTGCTTGGGGTCAGGTATTAAATGGTTGGAGGGTCAACCTACTTCCCATTTTAAGGGTATTAGTGGCCCATGTACTTCCTCTCGCATCGTTAGGGTATGATTAGATGGGTGATGGGTTGTTGAACCCAATATACTCCATATTTGCATTGCGCTCGCTTTTATAGTCATGGTGTTGGGCTATTGGCCCATAGTCAGAGGTATGTGTGGAGAAATTTAATACGTACATAAAACATAATACTTATCCGAATACTTACTTCCCATATACTATTATTGTATAACTTGAAATTTTCATTCACCATACATTGTTGTTCTGACTCCCTCCTCATTATAGCCTACAGGTTGGGTACAACGATGGGTGTGGAGTAGATGGTGGAGAATTGGTAGGCAATTATATATTATAGGTATATATTTATGTTTTTATGATATACCTAAACTTTGTATCATACATGTTTATGTACTATTGAGACGTTATACTCCTATGATTTGGTTTTATAAGATGGGTACCTTATATTATTATTATATTTTATTCCTTCTGCTGTGAGACTCATAAAGCATAGATATATAGCTTTTTATATTGTTTTTTTAAATCAATTATACTAACCAATAACCAGCTCCAGAATGGACCTAAGGTTCGATAGGGTTTTATTGGATCAAAAATTAGGCCTATTTCAAAGAGGATTTTTACATTTGGTATTAGAGCTTAGGTTACCCGATCAGCGAGAATAGGAATACGCAAGAGTACGTATTTGTTATTTTTGAAAATATTATTCAAAACCCTACTGTATATTTATATGTATGTACGAATACGTATATGAACATATGCAAACACCCCATGCAAATTCTTAATTCAGCAAGGAATACTATCATAAGGAATCATAACTAATTCAAATTTTGAACCTGTGGATAGTTTATAATGGCTGAAAACAATAGCTCCGACGCCAGGAACCACACCAATTAGGAGATACGTACCATGCAAGATATCCTAGCATGGTTTCGGCAAATACATAAAAGTTGCAGGACAAGCCCCCATTGCTCAGCAAGCTGCACTAGCAGCACTAGTCGCTCAGCCCATTGTGCCAGCATTCCATCAATTAGACTTCCCAAGGCCGTTAAGCATTTTCAAAGTATGGGTGGACGAGTATTCTAAGGCTCTGAGGACCTTTTTGAAACCAAAGCTTGGATTGATGATTGTGACCACATATTCAAGGAACTAGAGATGAAAGGCTGGCCATAAGGAAGTTAGTTGCATGGCACTCGAAAGGGGAGGCGTTGAATTAGTGAACCATAGTGACCGCAGAGAACGTCGAGAAAGCCATAACTTGGATTGAATTTAAGACTCTCTTTGACCGCAATTCATATCCAATAAGAAGTGAATCAAAAATTGGAGTAGTTTATACACTTAAAACAAGGGACTCCATGGCAAATGAGTATATTAATAAGTTTACAGAATTAGCAAAATTTGGGGTGAATCGGATTGACACCCATGTGAAGAAGGAGATGAAATTTGTAAAGGGCCTAAATTCTCCCTTAAGGGAACTACTCTTTGCTCAAGTTCCCCCAGTTGCCACCTATGAGACTCTAGATGAAATGGCCCTTCTTCAAACTGTCCCTTCTTCAAACTGTTGGTAAAAAAGAAAGAGAGAAAGAAGGTCAGTTTGATGGCCAAGCTAGATTAAAAAAGGGGAGTTCTAGAAAGATAAGAAGGTCAAATGAAAGTTTAAGAAGGGAGATCTGATATATTCGAGGAGGTTAATAGATTATTGCCACAAAGAGAGATCAAATTCCATATAGATTTGGTGAAGGATGATATACTAATAGTTATGCCTCTAACAACCCGCACCTCTCGACACACTGATCCAAAGCCTGGGTTGACTTTTGAACCTGCACTAGTACCAAGAAGTACAAGTTATTGGGTTTGGGTTTTTATAACATTACAAAGGCTAAGAATAAACATATATGATCAAAGATATACTACACTTTTAGAACTCACAGTGGAAGAAACAAAATATAAATATTGAAAATAACAATCTCAGAAAATATCTCAAAAACATAGTTTGAGAAAAATAGTACGTAGTCAAAACATAGTATATAGAAATATCACTCATAGTCCAATAGAATACTAAGTACTGATAAAATAGAAGTTACATGGAGAGTAATAAAAGGATATGCAACTCTTATTATGAGCTTACCTCTCCGTGTATCGAGATCGGGCCAATCATCTACTGCCATGTCCTCCTCTAGTGGGTAAAAGAAAGGAAAAGGGCAGGTTAGACAAAAGTCTGATGAATGAGTACATGTTTAATATATGGTGATCTTGTGCGGCTGAATTTAATTCTACTCTATGTAACCTAGGGTGCTCTACAAGTATCCATATATTCCAATGGTCTTTTGCTCAAGGATTTTTTACTTAATACACACTACACTGTTACTTGTGCAGGCTCCTAAGAGGATCAAACTATGGATCGAACATCAATAACTAACGATTAGCCACTGCTACTAGAGCTGCTCAACATAGGGTCATCCTACAACTTTCCCATATGGGACTACATCTCATATTACGAATATGCATAATTATCTCTCATAGGTTTCCCTACCATCCCCATATGGGAATAAATTTCTTATAACTATGACTACACATACCCCAACTATGCAATGAGGAGGAAACCTGCAATACTGACTCGCTGGTGTGTTTCAACGTCAACAGTCCACCTCTCAATAGTAGATTACACCACTCATTGCATATGCCAGGATCCATCAACGACAAAATATAACATTACGTCGGTATCCGTGCATACTAAGGAACTCCAGTTGTGTCATGTCCACACACTTCATCAGTCATTAGTCGGTGATGTGCATCCACCGTAGAACCTCATGTGAGTGCCATTTGTGGTAGAATCATCCTCAATCGAATAATCGACCCCTCATTGGGTAAAGAGCATTTACCCAACATTGCAACATCCTAGCGTCATCTCATAGGGAACTAGCTTCCCTATTATCTCTAACATCCAAATATATATATATATATAATATAACTATACATACTACTGATATTTTTATTTTCAACCTGGGCTTTAGGCCGAGGTTTAGATTACACATCTGAGTTGTTTACCAGTCGATCGTTATACCCTACCGGTCGACCGCTTGCTGTCGACCGCTCGGGCTGAATGGTCGACCGCTTGTTGTGTACAGTTAGGGTTTTTGCTTATAGTTTATTCAATTTTAATTTATTATTAATTTCATACGTTCTGTCATTTTAACAGCAAACCCAACAGTTCAGTTTTTAGGTTTACAATTCTCATGGATCTATAGTGATATTTATCCCCTTTCAAAACCAGTTTAATCTAGGTAAACATCGATATAATCAAGTTATATTTTAATAGGTTAGGGAAATTTATATTTAATAGGTTTGAATCAATTTAAATTATTATCAAATTCTTACATATAAACAGTTATAATTTACAATTTTAATTAATAACATCCTAGTTCAGATAGTGTAAACTAACATTAACTACAACTAATCAACTTATTAAAAAAATTCCCACTCACTTCAGATCCAAGCTTGATCCTAAACATTGCACAAAATTCTACCCTTGTTTGCTTGCCCCTTCCTAGATCCGACATCCTAGAATACTCTTATTTTATTGTTATTTTTATTATTGAGGAATTCATAAGTGAAGTGGAAACAATTTAGCAGAATTTCAGTAGAGAGACGAATTTCTTATGAATTAGGGTTTAGATTGGCTCTATATCTATATGGGTTATAAATTAGTCCTAACCGTTAGATTAACCCTAGAGAAAATTAGGTTACATCCAGAACATTGCACAAATTAGGTTATATCCTCTCCTCTCGATTGATGACTTGTTCGATCGGCTCCAAGATGCTAGAGAATTTTCTTAGTTGCATATTGCAATGGGATCTCATCAACTAAGAATGACGAAGGTGAGTGTATTGATTACACCATTTCATAAGTTGTCTGGATTTTATCAGTGGTTGGTTATGCTGTTCGGGCTAACCAATGCACAGACATACTTTATGAATCCAATGAACCGTGTATTTAAAGTTCGGTTGAATAATTTTATGCTTGTGTTCGTGGATGATATCCTTGTTTACTTGACAATTGAGGAAAAATACAAGGAGCACTTGAGGATTGTTCTCGAGTTGTTGAGGAAGCACCAATTGAAGATGAAGTTTTCTAAATGTCAATTCCAGAGAAGAGAAGTGTGATTTTTTCATCATGTTGTTTCTGAGCAGGGCATTGCTGTAGATCCTACAAAGGTAGTAATAGCCCTTGATTTGGATCGACCCAAGAATGCTACAGACGCCAGGAGTTTCCTTTGACTAGTGGGATACAATATATATTTTATCAAGGACTTCATCAAGGTAGCAGCACCATTAACCCATTTGACAAAGAAGGATAAGACATTTGTTTAGAATGCATTGTGCGAGCATGCCTTCATTTGTCTGAAGGAGAGATTAACGATTGCACCAACGGTAGTCAATCCTAGTGGGAATGAAGAGTTGGAAATATACACAGACGCCTGGACAAGCTGCGATGTTTGATATAGAGGGGAAAAGTTGTTTATGCTAGTTCATAGCTAAAACTTGACGAGTGGAAGCATCCGACTCATGATTTGGAGATTGCTGACGATAGTATTCACTTTGAAGATTAGGAGGCACTATTTACTTGGAGAGAGGTTCAAGCTATTCACCGACCATAAATCATTGAAGTACCTTCTTCCAAAAGGATCTTAAACTTCATCAATGGTGATGGTTAGAGTTCCTGTTCTCTTACGAATTATAGTAGCACACAAAAAAGCTAACATAACTTATAATAGCGATTTAGAGAATACCGTTATTACGACATGCAACTAAAAGTTCAGTACTTTCTGTTGCGCTTTCATTAATGCTAACGAAAATCAACATATTGCAGCGTTCAACAAACGCAACCAAATTTTTTTACCGTGGCGTCATATAAACGTCACTAACAAGTATAAAATACTATAGTACCATTTTCATAAACACTGTAATAGAAGATGAAAGTAAATACCCAAATCTTATTGTTGCGTTTTTTAAACGCTACCAAAATTTGTTGAATATTTTGCTGCATTTATTAAACGCTGGTTAACCATATTGGTTGCTTGTTCGGTTTTTTGGCTGTTCGCATATATTATACAGTAGTAATTAACAAATTTTGATATAAAAAAGTACTGATCAAATAGTCACAATACTAAAATAACTAAAAAAAATACTTTAAGCATGTAACAAAAATGATATACATAATCATTCTAACACAAAGGTCATTGCAATGCAGGAAAGTCCACATAAAATCCTTCAACATTCATAGACAAGTTTGCACCACTAACAAAATATTTTAACATATATGATGATTGGGGTCATATATTAGAAAGAATTAGTTAATGCTGCTTATCATTGCACTACAAAACATGGCGGCTTTAGCGACGGCAAAAAAGCGTCATCGACCGTCGCAAACCGTCGCTAAAAGCCGTCGCTAAATAACCCGCCGCCACACTGTAGCAACCCGAATTCCAGTGGGTCTGGATTTTTTGCAAAAATGCTAAAACCCAAGCCCACTGAAACCCGAGTTGGGAATCTGGTATCCTGCAAATAAGCAAAACAAATATATCAGAGCTCAATAATTTATCTTACAACGGGATTGACTAAAATACAATAGTAAGTAAATACTCACCCAAATGATAACACTTTCTAAGCAAGTGTCATAAAGCTAAGAAGTCTCTACCATCTACCTAACCTGTAGGATGTTATGAGGAGGGAGTCAGAACAAAAGTTCTGGTGAATGAATAAATTATATACTTCTAGGCTTAATTCCACATATATCGTTTTATTTCCATTTACTCTTATATTAGGTTCATTAGGTTATAATACTCTCACCTCTATTCATGAACCGTGCCTATCTACTCCATAGTAGATTAAAACCTAATAACTAATATATACATATATGTAGCTATATGCCCAATGACCATATTGGTCCTAGGTACCACCCATGGTACCTTCCGTATCCTAATCGAAAAGGGCTCCATCGTCTTGCTTCGAGAGCGTTCTGTAATTACATCTGTAAAGGACTGCTTCGTAAGGCCTACAATATAGATGCTCCATCGTCTTGCTCCGTAGTTATATCTGTAAAGGACTGCTTCGTAAGGCCTACAATACAGATACTCCATCGTCTTGCTCCGCGAGCACTCTGTAGCTACATCTGTAAAGGACTGCTTCGTAAGGCTTAAAATATAGATGCTCCATTACTTACTACAAAAACGTAATTCACATCCGCACTAGTCTATGCCAGTGCTCGGACATCCACAATGTACCACCTAGTGCGTACATTGAGGACTACATAATCATTCTGTCTACTATCTAAATCCCACCAACAAAGTCTACCTTGTACGGAATTCAGTTGGGGATTTTCTATATCTGTAAAGGACTGCTTCGTTAGGCCTACAATATAGATATTCTAGTTGTCTATCTCTTTTTCATTGTGGTTATGGCCCCACGCAGCTACCCCTCAACTAACCGAAAGACTTCTAAAGAGTTAAGTGGTTGTTCCCTACTTCAAACAATCTAACATCCAAATGGCGGTGCCTCTCATCCAATGTCTCGATAGTGAAAGAATCGTTGGTCTGTTGGTTTAACTCTAGTCTTTCTCGAAATCGCTCTTGGTCTTGATGCTGGCCGATATCCACATGCGACTATCCTTGAACTTACTTGCAAGTACTGGATATATGAATACCCTACTCCGAGCACCAAGCCCTTCTGACTGCCTACAAAGGTCTGCTTCGTTAGGCCTACAATGCAAATGCAGTCAAGGCATACTCTCTTGATGGAACACCTACAGACCTGCCTCCGGGGGTGCAGTTTCGTTAGGCCTACCCAGATGGCCATCCTAGAGTATCCTCATGTCCCGTTGAAGTATCGTACTTCCCTGAAGCCCAAAAATACTAAGTTGGACGCGCTTCTCCATTTCTGAAATCCCTGATGAACTGCTTCGTTAGACGCTTCATCCTTTGGGCTGCTCCAAACGCATCTCAATTCTTTTATTAGACCCTAAGTCTAATCTTTCAATTTTCCTTTAGTTTACTTTCTTATTCTGTTGGCTACTTATTTACCCTAATTAGCATATTCTTGCCCTCGTCTCACCTCTATCTATTATGAGATTTCCATGTATTTAATAGGCAATGTTATTGGTATGAGCCACATTCATTATCTTGCTTATTTAACTTAATATAAATCTTAAGTTCATTAAAATAAGCCTCTTTTACCATTCCTACTTTATTTGCTTATTGACTTAATATAAATTATTTAAATAAGCTTCTACCATTATTATTGCTCGTTAATTTATTCAAAGTCTCAAAATAAGCTTTTCTGTTCTTATTACTTAATTATAACCTATGATATAATTCTACCTGTAATTGTCATTTTCTCTTCTTTTATAGTTTGTACATAATTCCAGCATTTCTTTTCTGTTCTAATCTACCTTCTTTTATTATGATATAGAATATTCTTTTATTCTCTTGTATTATATAATTCACTTATCATAATAACTATCTTCTTAAATAGTCTGCGCAGTGAATGTAGACCTAGGTTCATTATCGTTTACAACTTCAATGTAACGACCCAGAATTTTTGATAATTAAAATTCGAATATTTAATTAATTTTAAATATTAATAAATGGAATTTAGAAGTCGAATGATTTATTTTTCGAATATTGGATTTAATTTGATAATTAAATCGATAAATTAAATAGTGAAATTCCAGAGATAATTGAAAAAACGAGTTTAAAATGATTGAAAATGATTTGTAAAATTTTATTTAATCATACTGGAGTTATAGAAAGGTTATAGAACTTTTAAAATTGAATTTGGAGTTAATCTGTGAAAATTGAATATTTTAATATTTAATTATCGACTGTAAAAATAGCCAATTTTCGCGCAGCCTCAGAATTAAACGAAACCAGTTTCATCGGATCCGTAATGTGATTTTATTGCATGGTTTCAAATTTCGTAATTTTTGGATTTACCATTTGTCCGGTACAAGTCAAAACGCCTCGAAATCGATTTAAATCGGTTTAATTTAAATTGATCGTTTAAATTCATATCTCACACATACGATCGAATTAGCTTCCGAAACCTTTTCCATTGTGTCCGGAACGCGGGATAAACCCTAGAAACGATAGTGACCGCGCGTAAATCGGAGTTTGGAAATTCGAAGTGAATAGTGTTCGAAAAATTCTCTATAAAAGCACATCACAACTCCAATTTCTCAAGACAAAACCCTAACCCTAATTTTTAAACGTTCAGCCGCCACTTGATGAAATCAATGGCCAGAAAATTCAACTCTTTCTTCCTCAATTACTTCCAATCCACTAACTTTCAGCAAAAATGATCAACTACAAACTTGAAGAACTCGTCGAGCTCGATCAATCCATACGGTGGTGATCGTATAATTCGCGACGAGGAAGGTGAAAATGGCTCGCGTTCGTGCTCGATGTCGCACGTTTTTCTGAGCTGGGGAGGTGGCCGAGTGCGACCGGTCTGGGCGTAGTGGTGCACGGCGGTGGGGGCTTCGACGTAGTATTTCCTGATCATCTCCAGGTGGTTCGTAGTGGGGTGCGAAATTAGGGCAAGGGGTGGCGGTTTGGGTTAGTGCGTGCGATGTTTACTGGGGAAGAAGGGAACGTGTGTGTGGCTTGGATCTGGGTGGAGGGATAGACGGCCGAGATCGAAGTATGGAAAATATTATTTAAATTTTGTAATATAAATTCGTTTAAAGTTTAAAATGTTGTAACTCTATGATACGAGGTCGGATTGAGACGAAACAAAATGCGTTGGAACCGTTTCGACGAGCTCTACGCGATGCAACTGGATTGGATGCGATCGGGGTTAGCGAAAATTTTGAGTGAGATTAAACGTCCGTTTAATTTCATTCGAAATAAAAACGCTACGAATTGCTATCGAGAAAATCACGGTGAGATCTTCTCACTCAGATTTAAATTTGAATTGCAATTATTGATTGCTATTGGATGTGATATTAGATATAGTAGGATATATATCTATATATAGCAATATATACATATTGGCATATGTATATATTGGATTGATTGATTTCCCGCCTCGTATAGCGGATGAGACCCTATTGCGCCGTTAGTAAGCGGATTATTTTTATAAAACCCATATACCGCGATAATTCCGTACTGGAGCGGAATTGGTATTGTGCTAATGTCTTTGGATGCAGGGAAACAGGTTGGAGGGATCCAACTGGATTCCTCAACTGTATTTACTTATTTACAAATATTGATGTATATTCTGTTATCATATTGATATATGATATTGACTGTTGTGAAGGACTAATTGATGCTGTTGCATCATCGGATTCAGTTTTGAAATGTAAAAAAATAACGACTTTTACTTTAAAAAGGGTTTTTAAAGTGATTTTTGGAAATATACGTTTTATGGAATTTTTGAATCGATTTATAAACGTAAAATTTTAAAGTTATAAAAGTTATAATTTTTAGTGAAATATAACCGAAGTGTCGTTTTTGAAATAAAAGTCGATTTATTTATAAAATGGTTTAAGTTGGGATTTTTGAATAACTATAAACGATTTGTATAGAAAGATTTATAAAATTGATATTTTTGTAAATCAAAATATTGGACTTATAAAACGAATTTTATAAGTGTTAAAAAGAAGTATAAATAGATTTCACAAGTGAATGAAATTAATAGATTTATATTGTGAAGTTAAAAATGAATGAAGTTGTAGAATAAAGGATTTATAAGTAATTTGCTTATAAATTGGATTTTTGCCTTTAAATGGAATATTGATCGAATTTGTTCATAAATGATTCTTTTTAAAAGTTGAAATCGTTATAAAGTACAAATGCGATTTATAAACGTTGTTTATAAATCCAAAATCACTTATTTTTATAAGTAAATTTTAGAAGTTAATAAAATGAGATTTATAAACCGGAGTTGTTATATAAAATAGAAAATGGAATTTATAAACGTTGTTTTATAAATTCGGAAATCAATCAATCAAATTTGATGAATTTAAGATAGAAGGTTATTAAGGGAATTTTATCCACGATTTTGGATAGTGGATAATTCTGGAAATAAAAGTGTAGAAAAGATTTAAATATGGTTAAGTGAAGTATATTCACGATTTTGGACAGTGAATATGTTTTAAGTAGAATGGATATGGTTTTGGGAAAGCGATATTATAAAATGAAGTTAATTGTTTTAAAAGATGTTTTAAAACGTGTTAAGTATCGAATACATAGATTTCAACATTCATTGTTGAAATAGACGTTTTCGAGAAGTAAGGAAATGGTGGACTATAACACTGTTGTTATAGTAAATGATTTCCGAAAGGAAATGTTTTTATATAGTATTGGGATTTACATATCTATCTTAATTTCGAATCCCTATACTAGAGATTTTGAGTCGTCGTAACGATGTTTTACGTAACATTCGTTTTGACTCAAATAAATGTTGTTATAATAAATGATTTCCTTAAAGAATGAATTTATACTTAAATTTAATTTAAGTATATTGAATATTTTCAAAAGTTGAAAATAAATGATTTGTGAAATACTTATTTTTAAATAAGTATGGAAATGCTTTTCCAATATGAAATGAACTGTTTTGAGATTTTATCTTTAAAGATAAAATGAAATATGAATGTTTGAAATTTGTTTTCAAATGGTTAAAGTGGGGAAAATTTTATATCTAGTAAAGATATTTTGGAAGATAAAATAATTTGGGAAAATTATTTGGAATCTGATGATGTTGCGCATCTTTATTGATAGTTAAATAACCGACTATCAATAATTACCTTGAATATGGTATTTGTTGTGAATTGGATGAATTTGAATGCCACACTTATTTTTGAATAAGCGCTCACTATTCGGGTTAGCCGGGAAAGGACCATGGGGGTCGTATAACCCATTCCGAATATGTGATACGTCGTTATGAATCGCATTTGAAGACCGGTGTTGAAGACCGGATATTTTTGAAAATGGAAGGATTACCGTCGAGTTACTCTACATCGGCTGATCTCCGATTTAGAGGTTTTATCACCCTTAGTGACGGGAAGTCCGGACGTGATTAGAAAATTATCCGGAAATGCAAGGGCTTCGTGAGAAGTGCCTTCGGTTCTGTTCGATCCCGGAACAGACTTGTATGGATTGTGTGTCTGACGTTACAATTTGAGATATAAAGCTGATTTCTTTCAAATACATTTCTGTTGGTGGTGGAGAATTTATTCTCTTAGCTTAACACCCTTCTCTGAGACGTACGAGCTCAGAGGTTATGTAGTTGAAATTTATCAGCGATATATCCCAATTTGGTAACGTGGCATACTAAGTGTTGCTGTGAAATGATCAGTGTTTGATCATTTGTGATATGATCATTTGTTTGATCTTATATCTTTGTGATCATAGGTTGATCATTTTTTTGACCCGAAGCAGGGCTTTGTAGAAAGCGTAGCTTTGTGGACGAGACTTCGACGAGCCTCACACCCCGGAAATGGTCGAAACAGGAAGGATGCGGCAAGGTTCTAGGGAGTAGCGCCCCTTAGTGTATGTCATTCCTTCTGGATAGAGGTGGTATCATGGTATGGAGCCCAGATACTTAACCTATGTGGTTGCTGCATTATTATCTATGTGGTTTGTTTGAAATCGGGGATCCTCGGGAAGATCGGTTACGATCGGGGGATGGCATACGCGTGTTAGTAGTTACCTATTTTTGCAGAGGTAACCCGGCCTTGTGTTGGCAGAGATCCGGTTAGGTTCTCGGGTCGTCTATTCCAGGGACGTACCCATCGTGGATAGGAAGTTCCTTAGCCTGACCATTTGTTGGAAATCCAAAGAAACAATACGTGACTTGTACGGTTTTAGTTGTATTACCTGCTATGGAATGTGGCGGTAACCTGCTATTGAACATAGTAGCTATAGTAGGCATAAGTGCGGAATGCCTATGCTGGCTAAGATTAATATTATACTTTCGAAATGTTTTCTACACTATGCACTAATAATAATATCAAAAATGATTTGATTTTGCGTAGTAAGCATCTTTGACTATCATAAGAAGAAATCTCCTCCAATTCTGCGTTTGCATTGTGTGTGTGGTGGGAGGTCTTATGGTAGTTTCATTTTCCAAAAGCATTGCGAATTGACTTTAAAATTCTCTGCTGTTTATTTTTAAAGAATAACTGTTTTACGATCTCACACCAGTCACCATGACTGACTCGGAGTTTATTGTTCCCTTCTAAACTCTGGGTGCCCACCAATTTCCACACGGGCAGCCTAGAGTTATGTTATCAGGATATTCTGGATATTCTGGAGTTTTGGAAGCAAGCTGGATGGCGAGACGTAGTATTTGTATCTGATATTATTTATTCCGCTGTGTATTCTGTATGAGGACAATTTATATAGCTGTCCATTGTTGTATATTGACTCTGATGATTGATGTATGTATAAAATGATATAGTTCTTTGTTTTAAAAGACTAGTAATTATCTATTGTATATTGTTCCGCTGCGATGTGTAAGATTCTGATATTGTTTTCTGTTCTGATGTATTTTCTGTTGTTCTTCTTCTTTCTTTCTTCTCTTTTTCTTCTATCTTCTTCTTCTTCTACTTTTTCTTTTTCTTAAAACCCTCACTATTGGAGTTTCCGGCACTCGATTGCTCGGCAGTCGATAAAGTAAGTATCGATGTCGAATTTTCGAAAGTCGAAAATCTCGTACGTGACAGCGTGGTATCAGAGCATATGGTTAAGCGACAACCCTGCTCTGTTGGGTGTTACTCATTAGAGATAGAGTCAGCAGTGCTCTAGAATGAGTTGAGTGTAATAATAGATACGAGTGCGTATTTGTTAGTGAATATAAAATTGTTTTATATTGTGATGATTGGTTTGTTGAGTGGTATATGGATTCTGGTCGGTATTGTCCGTACAACTCTATCGATGGGGATCTCTAAACACTTGAATAGAACAATTCGGCACAGTATTGTTTTGAATAGGGTAAATGAGATAATTTTGCCCAAAACTATTTTTGTATAGAAAAGAAATGTTTTTCTATGAATTATTATAGTATATGGTTGCATGGATGTTTGGTTGTTAGGAAAGTAATAATAGTGAATTATCATCACTAAAATTGAATAAGAAATTGGAATTATAACTCCAAAGTTAAGAAATAAATTCATATACAAATGAAATTTGAGAATGTGAATTATAAAAGTGATTTGTAATTTAAAACGGAATTCCAGAGAAGTATTTGGAAATGTTTTGAAAAGAATTTGAAAATTTTGGAGATTTGGAAAGTTTAAATTCTTTTTGGAGTTGAAAATGAATTTCAAAGGTTTTGAAAAGTATTTTGGAGAGATGAAAAGCTCTAAACTCTTTTCGGTCGCTGGAAAATAATTCCGATGATGATCGCGACATCACCGGTGTTCATTTTCGGGTTTCCAAAAGAGAAATTGCTGCCAAATTGTTTTAAATAGAAGTTGTTTGAAAAATTTGGATTTTTGCTTTGAAATTCAAAGGATAATTTGAATTGTTTTCAAAATGGCTTTGAAATGTTGGTAAACTCTGGAATGCTATATAAAGATATTTATGAAATATTACTAAGTTGATAACTTATACCAATTGAATTTTGGTAGAATAAATTTAACTTAAAAGAATGAAGTTAAATCAAAGCAAGTATAAGTGAATCAATTAAATGAAAATGAAATTGAAAGTTGAAATTCATTTCGAATTCGTAAGCCAATGAATTGAATTGAATAATTGTGAATGAAAGATGAATTAAAATTCGTATGAAATTTGAAATCCAGTTTAAATGTAAGTAGATTTAATCGAGGTAGAATTAAAATAAATTGAATTGATATCAATTTGAATTAGTAATTGGAACTAATTTAAGATAGTGCAGTTGTAAATGACAGATAATTGATAAAATTCAATATTTCAGAATTGAAAGTAAATTGAATCCAAATTTAGTTGAAATAGTAAACTAAATACAAATGAATGGGAAATGTAAAAAAATTGAATGAGAATAGATATATAACTTCAACAGTGAAGTAAAAATGTATAAGCAGTTTATACTAGAAATTTTGTAATAGAATTGGCAAAATGGTTTGAATGTATAACTAGATATTATGGCTAGTAGGACATACAGGTGTTATAAAGGAAATTGGATTTGATTTCAAAGATGAATTTGAATTTGCTCGAAAAAGGTATGTATTTGAGTTTTAATATGAGTTTTTGATGATTTCTTGTCTAGCCGCTTGGCTTTTTCTTTTTCTTTTTGAAATCTGAGAGTCCGTAGGGACGTTTTGTAGTCATACCGTATTAGCCGCGCAAAGGAGACGCTGGCGAAATTTTTCGAAAATTTCGAGTGTTAGAAAATTTTTTTGAGAAATTTTGAAAGTTTAAAATTTGAATTTAAACTCGAATTTGAATTGAGAAGATAAACAATGTTGTTTGAAACTTATAATTGAAGTTGGAAAATGAGATTGAATGATAACGAATCTTTAATAGAAAGATTTGTTTTGATGAATTGAAAATTGATAAAACTATTGGATTGTGAAAGATAGTAGACGAGTTAAGGACCATTTTCCCTAACTTGTAATTTCGAGGACGAAATTCTTTTAAGGAGGGAAGTCTGTAACGACCCAGAATTTTTGATAATTAAAATTCGAATATTTAATTAATTTTAAATATTAATAAATGGAATTTAGAAGTCGAATGATTTATTTTTCGAATATTGGATTTAATTTGATAATTAAATCGATAAATTAAATAGTGAAATTCCAGAGATAATTGAAAAACGAGTTTAAAATGATTGAAAATGATTTGTAAAATTTTATTTAATCATACTGGAGTTATAGAAAGGTTATAGAACTTTTAAAATTGAATTTGGAGTTAATCTGTGAAAATTGAATATTTTAATATTTAATTATCGACTGTAAAAATAGCCAATTTTCGCGCAGCCTCAGAATTAAACGAAACCAGTTTCATCGGATCCGTAATGTGATTTTATTGCATGGTTTCAAATTTCGTAATTTTTGGATTTACCATTTGTCCGGTACAAGTCAAAACGCCTCGAAATCGATTTAAATCGGTTTAATTTAAATTGATCGTTTAAATTCATATCTCACACATACGATCGAATTAGCTTCCGAAACCTTTTCCATTGTGTCCGGAACGCGGGATAAACCCTAGAAACGATAGTGACCGCGCGTAAATCGGAGTTTGGAAATTCGAAGTGAATAGTGTTCGAAAAATTCTCTATAAAAGCACATCACAACTCCAATTTCTCAAGACAAAACCCTAACCCTAATTTTTAAACGTTCAGCCGCCACTTGATGAAATCAATGGCTAGAAAATTCAACTCTTTCTTCCTCAATTACTTCCAATCCACTAACTTTCAGCAAAAATGATCAACTACAAACTTGAAGAACTCGTCGAGCTCGATCAATCCATACGGTGGTGATCGTATAATTCGCGACGAGGAAGGTGAAAATGGCTCGCGTTCGTGCTCGATGTCGCACGTTTTTCTGAGCTGGGGAGGTGGCCGAGTGCGACTGGTCTGGGCGTAGTGGTGCACGGCGGTGGGGGCTTCGACGTAGTATTTCCTGATCATCTCCAGGTGGTTCGTAGTGGGGTGCGAAATTAGGGCAAGGGGTGGCGGTTTGGGTTAGTGCGTGCGATGTTTACTGGGGAAGAAGGGAACGTGTGTGTGGCTTGGATCTGGGTGGAGGGATAGACGGCCGAGATCGAAGTATGGAAAATATTATTTAAATTTTGTAATATAAATTCGTTTAAAGTTTAAAATGTTGTAACTCTATGATACGAGGTCGGATTGAGACGAAACAAAATGCGTTGGAACCGTTTCGACGAGCTCTACGCGATGCAACTGGATTGGATGCGATCGGGGTTAGCAAAAATTTTGAGTGAGATTAAACGTCCGTTTAATTTCATTCAAAATAAAAACGCTACGAATTGCTATCGAGAAAATCACGGTGAGATCTTCTCACTCAGATTTAAATTTGAATTGCAATTATTGATTGCTATTGGATGTGATATTAGATATAGTAGGATATATATCTATATATAGCAATATATACATATTGGCATATGTATATATTGGATTGATTGATTTCCCGCCTCGTATAGCGGATGAGACCCTATTGCGCCGTTAGTAAGCGGATTATTTTTATAAAACCCATATACCGCGATAATTCCGTACTGGAGCGGAATTGGTATTGTGCTAATGTCTTTGGATGCAGGGAAACAGGTTGGAGGGATCCAACTGGATTCCTCAACTGTATTTACTTATTTACAAATATTGATGTATATTCTGTTATCATATTGATATATGATATTGACTGTTGTGAAGGACTAATTGATGCTGTTGCATCATCGGATTCAGTTTTGAAATGTAAAAAAATAACGACTTTTACTTTAAAAAGGGTTTTTAAAGTGATTTTTGGAAATATACGTTTTATGGAATTTTTGAATCGATTTATAAACGTAAAATTTTAAAGTTATAAAAGTTATAATTTTTAGTGAAATATAACCGAAGTGTCGTTTTTGAAATAAAAGTCGATTTATTTATAAAATGGTTTAAGTTGGGATTTTTGAATAACTATAAACGATTTGTATAGAAAGATTTATAAAATTGATATTTTTGTAAATCAAAATATTGGACTTATAAAACGAATTTTATAAGTGTTAAAAAGAAGTATAAATAGATTTCACAAGTGAATGAAATTAATAGATTTATATTGTGAAGTTAAAAATGAATGAAGTTGTAGAATAAAGGATTTATAAGTAATTTGCTTATAAATTGGATTTTTGCCTTTAAATGGAATATTGATCGAATTTGTTCATAAATGATTCTTTTTAAAAGTTGAAATCGTTATAAAGTACAAATGCGATTTATAAACGTTGTTTATAAATCCAAAATCACTTATTTTTATAAGTAAATTTTAGAAGTTAATAAAATGAGATTTATAAACCGGAGTTGTTATATAAAATAGAAAATGGAATTTATAAACGTTGTTTTATAAATTCGGAAATCAATCAATCAAATTTGATGAATTTAAGATAGAAGGTTATTAAGGGAATTTTATCCACGATTTTGGATAGTGGATAATTCTGGAAATAAAAGTGTAGAAAAGATTTAAATATGGTTAAGTGAAGTATATTCACGATTTTGGACAGTGAATATGTTTTAAGTAGAATGGATATGGTTTTGGGAAAGCGATATTATAAAATGAAGTTAATTGTTTTAAAAGATGTTTTAAAACGTGTTAAGTATCGAATACATAGATTTCAACATTCATTGTTGAAATAGACGTTTTCGAGAAGTAAGGAAATGGTGGACTATAACACTGTTGTTATAGTAAATGATTTCCGAAAGGAAATGTTTTTATATAGTATTGGGATTTACATATCTATCTTAATTTCGAATCCCTATACTAGAGATTTTGAGTCGTCGTAACGATGTTTTACGTAACATTCGTTTTGACTCAAATAAATGTTGTTATAATAAATGATTTCCTTAAAGAATGAATTTATACTTAAATTTAATTTAAGTATATTGAATATTTTCAAAAGTTGAAAATAAATGATTTGTGAAATACTTATTTTTAAATAAGTATGGAAATGCTTTTCCAATATGAAATGAACTGTTTTGAGATTTTATCTTTAAAGATAAAATGAAATATGAATGTTTGAAATTTGTTTTCAAATGGTTAAAGTGGGGAAAATTTTATATCTAGTAAAGATATTTTGGAAGATAAAATAATTTGGGAAAATTATTTGGAATCTGATGATGTTGCGCATCTTTATTGATAGTTAAATAACCGACTATCAATAATTACCTTGAATATGGTATTTGTTGTGAATTGGATGAATTTGAATGCCACACTTATTTTTGAATAAGCGCTCACTATTCGGGTTAGCCGGGAAAGGACCATGGGGTCGTATAACCCATTCCGAATATGTGATACGTCGTTATGAATCGCATTTGAAGACCGGTGTTGAAGACCGGATATTTTTGAAAACGGAAGGATTACCGTCGAGTTACTCTACATCGGCTGATCTCCGATTTAGAGGTTTTATCACCCTTAGTGACGGGAAGTCCGGACGTGATTAGAAAATTATTCGGAAATGCAAGGGCTTCGTGAGAAGTGCCTTCGGTTCTGTTCGATCCCGGAACAGACTTGTATGGATTGTGTGTCTGACGTTACAATTTGAGATATAAAGCTGATTTCTTTCAAATACATTTCTGTTGGTGGCGGAGAATTTATTCTCTTAGCTTAACACCCTTCTCTGAGACGTACGAGCTCAGAGGTTATGTAGTTGAAATTTATCAGCGATATATCCCAATTTGGTAACGTGGCATACTAAGTGTTGCTGTGAAATGATCAGTGTTTGATCATTTGTGATATGATCATTTGTTTGATCTTATATCTTTGTGATCATAGGTTGATCATTTTTTTGACCCGAAGCAGGGCTTTGTAGAAAGCGTAGCTTTGTGGACGAGACTTCGACGAGCCTCACACCCCGGAAATGGTCGAAACAGGAAGGATGCGGCAAGGTTCTAGGGAGTAGCGCCCCTTAGTGTATGTCATTCCTTCTGGATAGAGGTGGTATCATGGTATGGAGCCCAGATACTTAACCTATGTGGTTGCTGCATTATTATCTATGTGGTTTGTTGGAAATCGGGGATCCTCAGGAAGATCGGTTACGATCGGGGGATGGCATACGCGTGTCAGTAGTTACCTATTTTTGCAGAGGTAACCCGGCCTTGTGTTGGCAGAGATCCGGTTAGGTTCTCGGGTCGTCTATTCCAGGGACGTACCCATCGTGGATAGGAAGTTCCTTAGCCTGACCATTTGTTGGAAATCCAAAGAAACAATACGTGACTTGTACGGTTTTAGTTGTATTACCTGCTATGGAATGTGGCGGTAACCTGCTATTGAACATAGTAGCTATAGTAGGCATAAGTGCGGAATGCCTATGCTGGCTAAGATTAATATTATACTTTCGAAATGTTTTCTACACTATGCACTAATAATAATATCAAAAATGATTTGATTTTGCGTAGTAAGCATCTTTGACTATCATAAGAAGAAATCTCCTCCAATTCTGCGTTTGCATTGTGTGTGTGGTGGGAGGTCTTATGGTAGTTTCATTTTCCAAAAGCATTGCGAATTGACTTTAAAATTCTCTGCTGTTTATTTTTAAAGAATAACTGTTTTACGATCTCACACCAGTCACCATGACTGACTCGGAGTTTATTGTTCCCTTCTAAACTCTGGGTGCCCACCAATTTCCACACGGGCAGCCTAGAGTTATGTTATCAGGATATTCTGGATATTCTGGAGTTTTGGAAGCAAGCTGGATGGCGAGACGTAGTATTTGTATCTGATAGTATTTATTCCGCTGTGTATTCTGTATGAGGACAAGTTATATAGCTGTCCATTGTTGTATATTGACTCTGATGATTGATGTATGTATAAAATGATATAGTTCTTTGTTTTAAAAGACTAGTAATTATCTATTGTATATTGTTCCGCTGCGATGTGTAAGATTCTGATATTGTTTTCTGTTCTGATGTATTTTCTGTTGTTCTTCTTCTTTCTTTCTTCTCTTTTTCTTCTATCTTCTTCTTCTTCTACTTTTTCTTTTTCTTAAAACCCTCACTATTGGAGTTTCCGGCACTCGATTGCTCGGCAGTCGACAAAGTAAGTATCGATGTCGAATTTTCGAAAGTCGAAAATCTCGTACGTGACATTCAAGTTCTTATCTAATAATTTATTTGATTCATGTCGTACTTTGCTTTATTATCTTCTATCCTAGGAAGTAATTCTATTTTATTTGGTTGGTTATGAAAACTATATTTAAAAATCCATTTCCATATTTTAATGTTAAATAATACTTCAAACGGTTTTCCGTAACTGCTAGATATTTCTTTTACTATTTTGGAATAGTGTAAAATACAGTGGTTTCTCTATTTTACACTAATTCTCTTTTTCTTTCTTTTATTATAGCAATTACGTTCATTGTTGTCTTTTAAATATTAATTATAGAAATGTATCCTATTTTCTAAACTAACCAATTAACCTTTTAGTTACTCCCAAATCCAGTTATTAGATTAATTAACTTTTCTCATTTTAACGTAATTTATTACAGTAATTCCATTCCTCGAACTTTTATTACTTTACATCTTATTTCCCTCATTTCAGTATTCTTAATTATTTAATCCATATTCACATTTAATCTATTCTAATCCATACGCGAAGAAAGAGGAGAAAATAGAAGAAGAATGACGCTTGGATAAAAATCCAAAACGTTGAAACAGATGTAAATAAATACTAATACTGTAAATAAACTATAAATTCCTTATAGTTCAGCATAACTTAATTAATAGGATTAATTATTGAATAAAATTATCTAAACGGGAATTTAACGATAATATATCTTAAACTTAAAAGATATATAAATAAATCCACTTACATTGCTAGCTTTCCAAATCTCCGTGTTTTTATTTCAGATCCATCCCTAACATCTATATTCACCACCCTTGTAATCCCTTTTTGGAATTACAAAATATATATTTACAGATCTATAATATTTGAAAGAGAAAAGGAAGAGATTTGGATTAGAAATAGCAAATAAAACTCAGATCTATGGTTTTACCTTTGATATAGCCTTTTGATTTGAACCAATTCCTAATTCCCTAATTAATTATATTCTCTTTCTATTTAGATCTAAATTCGTGTGAATTAGATATAAAAAATTTTGTTATTAAGAAAGTGTAGAAGAAATAGAAAAATGGCAGAGCTTCTGTAGGCAAGAGAAAAATAATGAGAAAAAAAATGAGGCTCTGCACCTATAGTTATAGTGGTTCAAATCAGTACTAACCATTAGATATAAAACCCTAAAATCTAAAGCGTATACTCAGTCTATGGACATTAAATTAATATGTTTTCTTCTACGTTTGTTTTTATTTCAAATTGATTCTCCAACAATCTTTTCATTAATCACTTTCCCCTTCTCTCTCGCAATCTATGGAAACATATATTTTTAAATGTGACGTTTCTTTTAAATAAGATTCCTCTATTAATCACCTAATTAATAGATTTCATATATACCTAGAATTAATTTACTATCCAATTAATCCATGCATGCACTATGATTTCTTACCAATTTAATATGCCAATCAACACCATATTAATTCGTCACATATATGCATATTAATTTATTTTATTCCCATAATTATTGCATGCATATATTCTACAATTGAATTTTGAATCAAAATCTTAATTATATATGTTACCATAAGTCTCCATGTTTATTAATTGACAATTGGTTACTTGCATAAATTACTCTTCCTCCATTTTATTCTCTTGCACTAACATATATATTTCTAATCATATCAATTAGTTGCTACAATATATGTTCCCTTTTCTTGTCAGTTCCTGTCAATTAATCACCTCTACTAATTAATTGAATATTAATTTCCCTTTTAAACAAACACCGTAAATTAATCTTCCCTATTAATTGATTTTATATAATTTCTCACTCTAATTTATTCGTTACACAAATATATATGTATTCCAAATAATATTAACCCATTTACAAACATTTCTTTTTTTAAAATTTCAAACGTATATAACTTAATTAAATTATTTGCATATATAATTGAAATTTAACGCGGGGTGTTACATTCTCCCCCCTTAGAAAATTTCATCCCCGAAATTTGTTAAGGGTTCAATTATGTAATTTCTCGTATTAATCACATCCATTTTGTGTACATCCAATTTTGCAACAATCCGTGCATAGTGCAAAGTGCAATACATCATAAAATATATGCATGTACAAGAGTTTCTATGCGGTACCTCCTATATGAGTGCCTTTTCTTTTAGAAATTCCTTTTAAAACATGATTCACACATCCTAAATATACTTGCAATTTCTATATGAATGAAATATTTCGAAAACTCAAAACATTTTTCACTCAATTTTCCCATCCTCCTACTGAATAGGAGCATAGTTCAACAAATTTTTACGTCCAAACTTACCACACAACTTTTAATTTTCGAATTTTAAAAAATTCTAGTTTTCCAAATTCGATTTCTTATGTTATAAAGAAAGTGGAAAACGGAAAAACTTCATATTTCTCCAATATTTTTTTTGCGCACATCTTCCTCCGTACTTTCGATTTAGGCTGCTATTCTAAAAAAAAATATTTACTTCCCTAAGCATAGTTTACATAAGAAAATATCTCTTTTTAAATTTTTCTGTTGACGTTTATGTTGCTTTTTTTAAATTTATTATTTTCCTTTTAGTTATCTTATTCTGCTTTTACTCTTTTTTTATATAGCGACTATACACAGCTATCATCTAGGGAAAGAAGGTCTAGGACAATGTCCACTTTGACACAAAAAGGTCCTACTCTAGGAATCCAAGTAACTCATATGCTCCTCCTGCTGCCTATTACTTGTTACCAACTTACACTGTATTACTCATGACGAATAAGATATATTCATCTCTTCTATTCCATGCTAAAAAAGGAATAACTAAGTATCATTTACTGCAATGGATAAGGGTTTCAATCTATGCAGTCTCTATCTAAAAAGACAACTAAGCTTGGGGAAATTTTCTCTTTACCTTTCATTTTTCCCCAACTAAGGTCTACCTATCCCAACCACGTGTGTCTTATCATCTTACTAATATCATTTCACTATTCTTCCATAGTCTGCACATATGAAGCAACATTTCTAGGTTTTCACTAGTGTCCTATACACCTTACGGGAACTTTTATTGTTACTAAGAGTAATTACTACTATAACCTTATACTTTTCTCGTTACACCTAGGAAATGGTTCCTATCTACTCCATATTTAAAAGTCTGGTTTGGTTTGGAATTTATCAATTTTTCTTCAAAAATTAAAACTTCTAAATTTTGTCTTTTCAAAAACTTATTTACTTTTCCACTAAACCATCTTTTTTTTAAACATGTCTTGCTTGTTCTTAAAACATTTTTCTTATTTCTTGAACTTAAAAAAATGTCCTCACATGTTCTCAAAATATCCTTCTTGTTTTTATAGATTTTCAAACTTACTAAAACTGGGGTAAATGAGAACAATTATTTTATCAAAAATCTCTTAACTTTCCTACTCTTCCAATTACTTAACCTTGAAGGAGTTACTAACTTACTACACTTAATGGTTTTATACCTTAATGTACTGAAATCACTTTCTCTTATGAGAAACCATTAACGCTAAAACCTTCTATGAATCCTTTAAAGGAGGATTTCATGTTTATGTGAAATTATAAGAAATTTATTTTATATTTTATCGAAATAGGCCATACAAAATATGGTGCTTTCCATACCTTATACATCTCTTTCACGTATTCCTTATAGCTTGCACAAAACATCTTTATTTGTGATTCATAGAAAATTGTTTCATTATTCATTTCATTCTAATAGATTAAGGTATGTTTACTCTATATTTACTTACATAAGATATTTTCTATTAAATTCATTAATTTATCGTACATTATTTTTCAGAAGAACTCATTTTTAAAACTTCTTTATAACTAGAAAATATTTTCATGTGCTTATTTAAATAATATGTGTAGATGCAAACCACTTTAGAAATTATCTCCAAAACTCATTTGGTTATGAAAGTGACTGTGCTATAGGACCGTGTAATATGGATAAACTACTTGTGCGGAATAATAATTAAGTAAATAATTAAAGCGGTAAAGTAAATGACACTAGAGATTTTTATACTGGTTCGAACTCCCATTCTACGTCCAATCCCAGACTCCTTTTGGAATTAAACTAGCAACCCTCACTTAACCCGGAGGAATAGGTTTACACCGCCTAAGCAACCGATCAGGACTTCTACCGCCTAAGCAACCGAATAGGACTTCTACCACCTGAGCAAACGAACAGGACTTCTTTACAAATAACAAAAGTATTTGACTATAGTATGCTCTTTAAATAGCACTGATAAGTCAATTAAGTACAATCTTCTTATAATCTTCTCCTTTATGATAAGATAGAATGATCAATGATCAGAGAATGTATGCAGTTTGAGTGTAGTTTGAAAATAGAGAATAAGAGATAAGAATTCAAGAATACTAAAATCATTTAAGTTTTTGTTTGTTGAATTCTGAAATCTATTTATAGAGATTAAAAAGTTGCAATCATTCATGAAAGATAACATTGAAAAGAAACAGGTGCAACTGTTGATTTGAAGAAGTTTCTCTTCGATGAAGAGAAGTGTCTTGTCATAAAAAATAGCCATTATAAATATTCAGCCGGCTGAAATATAATTCAGCCTTCTGAATTTGTTAAAATCAAAAACAGCAAAGAAATAGGCATTTCCAGGCCTAATTTAGCCGACTGAAAGAAAACATTCAGCCGGCTAAAACTTCATATCAATATATGAAATGTTTCAGCATTCAGCCGTCTGAATGGTATTATTCAGCTGGTTGAATTCTGTTGATAAACAAAAGTTACCATGGCTCATTTGGTTAGAGCACTTGCCTTCTAAACTAGTGACCCTGGTTCGAGCCCCGCTTCATGCAATTTTTGAAAACTTGAATTTTCATTTAAAATATGAATATATATGTGTGTATACCATTTTGAGAAGATTTTAACATTTGTAAACTCTAGACACGACACTCTATCACTAATAATACTTTGTTTGTCACCTTCGTCTTGTCTCTATCGTGTATATCTCTTCTTTTATCTTCATATACATACTTTCATCCTTTTTTGTACTGTGTATCTTCATTTTGAACGTGTTTGTTTGTCTCTTTTTGATGCTCATGTACCTGCAAACTAGCTTAGATATTCTTTGCCATAATTGTATAGTTGTTGTCATTAAAATCCAACAATAGAAATTCTAACATTCTCCCCCTATTTGATGATGACAACTATAAATTTTTTTTAAAAAAATATTCATTATATATATAAAATAATATTAATATGTTTAAAGCTCTCCATAAGTATAACATCTCCCCCTAAGTATAATATCTCCCTCTATCAATATGCATATGAATTTCTCCCCCTTTGTCATTATAAAAAAGAATGAGGGAATATAATAAAATTTTTAAATATCCTGTAAATAGCGGGATAAACTCAATATTAATTATAGAGAAAAATAAAATAGATTTTACCATATTTGTTGAAGTCCATATTTCATTGTAAGCACGTAATTCTATTAAACGTATGGAACATCCTTTAAAATTCTAAAATCTATCATTTTCCTTTTGTTTCTCCGAGTACCTGCAATAAATAATAATCATTTTGGTACCCACTTACTATGTTAGGGTCTGGGGGGTTAGGTCTTGGAAAACCATACCCATTTAGGTGTGGTTGAACCTTTATAAATATAATTTTCATTATTAACTACCATATCAAAATAATCATTAATGTATTTTTCTCTATTTTTCCAATTAACAGGAACCCAAATACTTAGATAATTTTTATTCATATTTCCCGTCAATGATTTTGTACTTCTAGAGAAATTATAAACATTACTGGTCATGGCAGTATTTGAATTTCTATAAAAATTGGATTTAGACTTTATTCGAAATCTAGTACTAGCACTAATATTTTTACTATACAAGAAAGCGTATCTAGTGCTATTTCTACGATCGGTTTTATTATATCCTAAACTAGTTTTATCATATAAAGGTATAGAACTAGATAAAATCATGTTTAAATCGCTTTGACCTTTATTAAATTTTGTGACTTCAGTGTTAAGTTTATCAAATTTAGCTTTAAAGTCACAATTATTATTTTCAAAAGAAATATTACTGTTTTTCAAAATATCAATTTGCTTATTTAATTCAGAATTCTCCTTTTTAACGTACTGTTCTCATTTTTGAGAAGAAAAATTCGAGATTTGGAATTATCTAAAGACGATTGTAATAAATCATTTTGTCTTTTCAAATCCATAATTTCTTTTGAAAAAATTTCTTTTTCTTTTTCAAACAAAGTATTTTGTTCATCTAGAAAATCTTTAAGAGCCTCAAAATTATTTTTCAAAACACCATGTTGATTTTCTGAATCTAATTTCTCTTTTTTTAATTTCTCATTTTCAATTTTGATTGATTTCATCTTTTCTAAAATAAGAAAGTTATGCTTTGAGATTTTATCGCATATACTAACTAATTCATTATTACCATTTATAGAAATTTGTAAATCAGAAAGTACCTTTTTGTAGTCCTTATTGGTGGCTTTGACAGGGATTTTGCTTGTTGTATTTCGATTGGATCTTTTTCTGGCCAGTATTCTTTGATGTTGTGACGATCGATAGAATTCCAGCCTCTGATACCAAATGAAAGTGACTGTGCTATAGGATCGTGTAATATGGATAAACTACTTGTGCGGAATAATAATTAAGTAAATAATTAAAGCAGTAAAGTAAATGACACCAGATATTTTTATGCTAGTTCGAACTCCCGTTCTATGTCCAGTCCCAGACTCCTTCTGGAATTAAACTAGCATCCCTCACTTAACTCGAAGGAATAGGTTTACACCACCTGAGCAATCGAACATGACTTCTACCGCCTAAGCAACCGAATAGAACTTCTACCGCTTGAGCAACCGAACAGGACTTCTTTACAAATAACAAAAGTATCTGACTGTAGTATGCTCTTTAAATAGCATTGATAAGTCAATTAAGTACAATCTTCTTATAATCTTCTCCTTTATGATATATAGTGTAATGTGCTTGAGAATTGTGAAAGATAGAATGATCAACGATCAGAGAATGTATGCAGTTTGAGTGCAGTTTGAAAATAGAGAATAAGAGATAAGAATTCAAGAATACTAAAATCAGTTAAGTTTTTGTTTGTTGAATTCTGAAATATATTTTTAGAGATTAAAAAGTTGCAATCATTCATGAAAGATAACATTGAAAAGAAACAGGTGCAACTGTTGATTTGAAGAAGTTTCTCTTCGATGAAGAGAAGTGTCTTTCAATAAAAAATAGCCGTTATAAATATTCAACCGGCTGAAATATAATTCAGCCTTCTGAATTTGTTAAAATCGAAAACAACAAAGAAATAGGCATTTTCAGGCCTAATTCAGTCGGTTGAATGAAACCATTCAGCCGGTTGAAACTTCATATCAATTTATGAAATGTTTCAGCATTCAGCCGTCTGAATGTTATTATTTAGCCGGTTGAATTCTGTTGATAAACAAAAGTTACCATAGCTCATTTGGTTAGAGCACTTGCCTTCTAAACTAGTGACCCAGGTTCGAGCCCCGCTCCATGCAATTTTTGAAAACTTGATTTTTCATTTAAAATATGAATGTATATGTGTGTATACCATTTTGAGAATATTTTAACATTTGTAAACTATAGACACGGCACTCTATGACTAATAATACTTTGTTTGTCACCTTCGTCTTGTCTCTATCATGTATATCTCTTCTTGTATCTCCATATACATACTTTCATCCTTTTTTGTTCTGTGTATCTTCATTTTGAACGTATTTGTTTGTCTCTTTTTGATGCTCATGTACCTGCAAATTAGCTTAGAGATTCTTTGCCATAATTGTATAGTTGTTGTCATTAAAATCCAACAATAGAGGTTCTAACATGGTTAAAACTGATGTTGCGTAAAACACCGTTACTACAACCCAAAAATACTAATATATGGATTCAATTAAAATAAATATTAATAAATCCTGTATGCTATGTAAAAACATTTACTTTGGGAGTCACCTACTATAACAATAGTGTCATAGTCTATGCTCCCTTTATTTTACTGAAAACATTTATTACAACAATAAATGTTGTAACCTATGTTTTTGATACTTAACACTCTCTAGGTTTTTATATTTAAAATCATTATTTACCTACAAAGAAACTAGCGAGCTATACATGCTCTATAATTCTTCAAAAAGAATTTCACTTTTAACAAAATTTATATCATATAAAAACCAATTTAAATTTCATACCACTTATTTTTTCAAAAACCCAATATTTACTTCCTCAAATATATTAACAATTATATTTTTCAACTTTTTTAATTCAAAAGATTCATTTTTATTGGGTTAAACATAAAGTGGATTTCTTCATACTAAAACCTCTTATTCTTCCCGAAATAAAAACACTCTCCCTACTATCCCTAAGGAACATCCCAACTTCCTAAAACATACGGATACAAATTTTCTCTCAAAACATGGCTTATTTGTATGCTATAAATCGGTAATAACATAGGGCTCTACATATTTGGATCATCCCAAACCCAACTTGCAAACTATGCACAAATATACTTCTAAAAACTTTCCATATGTTAAAATCTATGGTTGGGGACTATTTGGATTTTAGTACATAATATATTTATATTTGATTCAAAAATACAAATACGTTCACTCACTATCTACCTAGGAATCCTAAACCTAGGCTCTGATACCAAATGTAACAACCCGAATTCCAGTGGGTCCGGATTTTTCACAAAAATGCTAAAACCCAAGCCCATTGAAACCCGAGTTGGGGAATCTGGTATCTTGCAAATAGGCAAAGGCAAATATATCAGAGCTCAATAATTTATCTCACAACGGGATTGACTAAAATATAATAGTAAGTAAATACTCACCCAAATAACAACTCTTTCTAAGCAAGTGTCATAAAGCTGAGAAGTCTCTACCATCTACCTAACCTGTAGGATGTTATGAGGAGAGGGTCAGAACAAAAGTTCTGGTGAATGAATAAATTATATACTTCTAGGCTAAATTCTAAATATATCGTTTTATTTCCATTTACTCTTATATTAGGTTCATTAGGTTACAATACACTCGTCTCTGTTCGTGAACCGTGCTCATCTACTCCATAGTAGATTAAAACCTAATAACTAATATATATATATACATATATGTAGCTATATGCCCAATGACCATATTGGTCCTAGGTACCGCACATGGTACCTTTCGTATCCTCCTTGAAAAGGGCTCCATCTTCTTGCTTCGAGAGCCTTCCGTAACTACATCTGTAAAGGACTGTTTTGTAAGGCCTGCAATACAGATGCTCCATCGTCTTACTCCGTAGCTATATTTGTAAAGGACTGCTTCATAAGGCCTACAATACAGATACTCCATCGTCTTGCTCCGCGAGCATTCCGTAGCTACATCTGTAAAGGACTGCTTAGTAAGGCCTATAATACAGATGCTCCACTACATACTATGAAAATGTAAATCACGTCCGCACTGGTCTATGCCAGTACTCGGACATCCACAATATACCACCCAGTGCATACATCGAGGACTCGTAATCATTCTGTCTACTATCTGAATCCCGCCAACAAGCTCTAACATGTACGGAATTCAGTCAGGGATTTTCTATATCTATAAAGGACTGCTTCGTTAGGCCTACAATACCGATATTCTAGTTGGTCTGTCTCTTTTTCATCGTGGTTATGGCCCTACGCAGCCACCTCTCAACTAACCGAAAGACTTCTAAAGAGTTAAGTGGCTGTGCCCTACTGCAAACAATCTAACATCCAAATGGCATTGCCTCTCATCCAATTTCTCGATAGTGAAAGAATCATCGGTCTATTGGTTTAACTCTAGTCTTTCCCGAAATCGCTCTTGGTCTTGATGCTGGCCGATATCCACATGCGACTATCCTTAAACTTACTTGCAAGTACTGGAAATACGAATACCCTACTCCAAACACCAAGCCCTTCTGGCTGCCTACAAAGGTCTGCTTCGTTAGGCATATAATGAAAATGCAGTCAAGGCATATTCTCTTGATGGAACACCTACAGACCTGCCTCCCGGGGTGCAGCTTCGTTAGGCCTACCCAAAGGGCCATCCTAGAGTATCCTCACGTCGTGTTGAAGTCCCATACTTCCTTGAAGCCTAAAAATACTAAGTTGGACATGCTTCTCCATTTCTGAAATCCGTGATGAACTGCTTCGTTGGACGCTTCATCCTTTGGGCTACTCCAAACGCATCTCAATTCTTTTATTAGACCATAAGTCTAATCTTTAAGGTTGTGTTTAGTTTACTTTATTATCCTGTTGGCTATTTATTTACCCTAATTAGCATATTCTTGCCCTCGTCTCACCTCTATCTATTGTGAGATTACCATTTATTTAATAGGGAATGATGTTGGTATGAGCCACATTCATTATCTTGCTTATTTAACTTAATATAAATCTTAAGTTCATTAAAATAAGCCTCTTTTATCATTCCTTCTTTATTTGCTTATTGAATTAATATAAATTATTTAAATAAGCTTCTACCATTATTATTTCTCATTAATTTATTCAAAGTCTCAAAATAAGCTTTTCCGTTTTTATTACTTAATTATAACCTATGTTATAATTCTACCTGTAATTGTCATTTTCTCTTCTTTTATCGTCCGTACATAATTCCAGCATTTCTTTTCTGTTCTAATCTGCCTTCTTTTGTTATGATATAGAATGTTCTTTTATTCACTTATATTATATAATTCACTTATCATAATAACTATCTTCTTAAATAGTCTGCGCAGTGAATGTAGACCAAGGTTCATTATCGTTTACAGCTTCAAGTTCTTATCTAATAATTTACTTGATTCATGTCGTACTTTGCTTTATTATCTTCTATTCTAGGAAGTAATTCTATTTTATTTGGTTGGTTATGAAAACTATATTTAAAAATTCATTTCCATATTTTGATATTAAATAATACTATAAACAATAATCTGTAATTGCTAGATATTTCTTTTACTATTTTGGAATAGTGTAAAATACAGTGGTTTCTCTATTTTACACTAATTCTCTTTTTCTTTCTTTTATTCTAGCAATTACGTTCATTGTTGTCTTTTAAATATTAAATTATAGAAATGTATCCTATTTTCTAAACCAACCAATTAACTTTTAGTTACTCCCAAATCCAGTTATTAGATTAATTAACTTTTCTCATTTTAACGTAATTTATTACAGTAATTCCATTCCTCAAACTTTTATTAATTTACATCTTATTTTCTTCATTTTAGTATTCTTAATTATTTAATCCACATTCACGTTTAATCTATTCTAATCCGTACGGGAAGAAAGAGGAGAAAATA
Organism: Allium fistulosum; assembly: GCA_030737815.1. Classification (NCBI taxonomy): domain Eukaryota; kingdom Viridiplantae; phylum Streptophyta; class Magnoliopsida; order Asparagales; family Amaryllidaceae; genus Allium; species Allium fistulosum. The sequence goes on along the minus strand of CM060906.1, from coordinate 94,490,180 downwards.
GAAGAAGAATGACGCTTGCATAAAACCCAAAACGTAGAAAGAGATGTAAATAAATACTAATAGTGTAAATAAACTGTAAATTCCTTATAGTTCAGCATAACTTAATTAATAGGATTAAGTATTGAATAAAATTTTCTAAACGGGAATTTAATGATAATATAACTTAAACTTAAAAGATATATAAATAAATCCACTAACATTGCTAGCTTTCCAAATCTCCTTGTTTTTATTTCAAATCTGTCCCTAACATCTATATTCACCTCCCTTGTAATCCCTATTTGGAATTACAAACAATATATTTACATATCTATAATATTTAAAAGAGAAAAGGAAGAGATCTGGATTAGAAATAGTAAATAAAACTCAGATCTAGGATTTTACCTTTGACATAGCCTTCTGATTTGAACCAATTCCTAATTTCCTAATTAATTACATTCTCTTTCTATTTAGATCTAAATTCGTGTGAATTAGATCTAAAATTTTGTTATTAAGAAAGTGTAGAAGAGATAGAAAAATGGCAGAGCTTCTTTAGGCAAGAGAAAAATAATGAGAATAAAAATGAGGCTCTGCACCTATATTTATAGTGGTTCAAATCAGTGCTAACCATTAGATATAAAACCTTAAAATCTAAAGCATACACTCAGTCTATGGACATTAAATTAATATGTTTTCTTCTACGTTTGTTTTTATTTCAAAATGATTCTCGAACAACCTTTTCATTAATCAATTTCCCCTTCTCTCTTGCAATCTATGGAAACATATATTTTAAAATGTGACGTTTCTTTTAAATAAGATTCCCTTATTAATCACCCAGTTAATAGATTTCATATATACTTAGAACTAATTTACTATCCAATTAATCCATGCCTGCACTGTGATTTCTTACCAAATTAATATGCCAATCAACACCATATTAATTCGTCACATATATGCATATTAATTTATTTTATTCCCATAATTATTGAATGCATATATTCTACAATTGAATTTTGAATTATAATCTTAATTATATATGTTACCATAAGTCTCCATGTTTATTAATTGACAATTGATTACTTGCATAAATTACTCTTCCTCCATTTTATTCTCTTGCACTAATATATATGTTTTTAATCTTATCAATTAGTTGCTACAATATATGTTCCCTTTCTTGTCAGTTCCTATCAATTAATCATCTCTACTAATTAATTGAATATTAATTTCCCTTTTAAACAAACACCGTCAATTAATCTTCCCTATTAATTGATTTTATATAATTTCTCTCTCTAATTTATTTGTTACATAGATATATATGTATTCTAAATAATATTAATTAGTTTTCGCATTTACAAACATTTCTTTGTTTTAAAATTTCAAACGTATATAACTTAATTAAATTATTTGCATATATAATTTATCGTGGGGTGTTACACACACAGTAAAGCGACGGCATTAGCGACGGCTCCGTCACCAATATAGCGACGGCTGGCGACGCATTGCTGTACACATGGCAAATTAGTTAACACCGGGATGGCGCCTAAAATCGATGCTAGCCATCGCTAAACTGGGCCAAATCACTGTCGCTAGTCGTCGCTAATCTGGGCCAAATTTCATATCCAATTCCGCTCTATGATCCATCCAACCACACAACCAATTTCATATCTCTTTCCAACACATAAACATTCAATTTCGCAACTAATACCACTCCATCCATTATATAATCTCACACATATCACAAATAATCATATATATAACGCAACATATGAATTTACATAAACATTTCATCACCATCATATAAATATATCATACTAATCAAACGGAACATTCCAAATCTTTGACGCCCCACCTCTATACCCACGCTAACCAAGAACACTACGATGTAGTGCTGTCAATTAGCACGGAGAATAAGGCTGTGGAGGAGCGACCATCCATGTAACTTCTTTGTGCGAGCACCGGTATGTCAGATAGAATAGAATGCATATCTTTTAAGGAGGAAATCCGACATACCGATACAAACTCAAAGCTATCACACGGTGGCTATATATAGTCTTCGGAAACAAACATAGAAATAATCATAACATAAATTAGTCACAGACATCCATATCACAAAGGCGGAAGAAGATATGAATATATATATATATATAACACATAAAAGTGTACATCAGAGTAGTGGTCGGAAAGATCCACTATAATACAAAAGAATAGCAACACGTGCTATACAAAAGAATAGATACACAACATAGAGTCTATATCTCAAATGTGTACAACCAAAAACTACTAATCTAAGTAGTTAGCCAAAAGTCAGAATAATCCAGAAGAGAAGTCAAGCAGAAGCACCTGTAACATCTCGGTCTGACCCGAGTATTATTTATAAGAAAATAATAAACGGATCAGTCTAACTATAAATATCAGATGACATGATATAGAATAAGGGGTATGGCATAAACATATAATAACCATGATGGCATACTACTATAAGTATGTAAATGATAATCAACAAGGGATTAATCAATATCACAAGAATCTTCTCAAAGATCCAAACACATAAAAGGGTAATGACACACGAATTCACCAATACACAAAAATTGATAAAGCATACCAATGAAAACCACGAAAATTGGTGAAGCACTAAATCCAGAAATCAACACACGAAATCCAGAACAAATCCCAGAAATCAACACACGAAATCCAGAAATCACTAAAAGGGGGAAGTCCGAGCACACGGACGAGAAGCTATCTCATGGAAGCTATCCATTTAATTTTTCGAACACACGAATGACCGGAAGGCCTTTGACACACGAATGGCCCGAAGACCATGGGGTGCTACCCCATATATGTGATGGTGAAACATCACAAAAGCGGGGTCTAGTCTCCCTCGCAAACAAAGAGACATCGCTCAATCGGTAGTCTAAATCACAAAAATGATCGTCATGATCATAAGGAAGTGTCGATCACACCAAGCTAGTAAATATATGAGTTTAGCTCCATGTCCCATAACCACTTGCTTAACTTAAATATTTACGAACAAACTGTAGATCTTCACTAGAAAATTGTCACAAAAAGGTTCAATCGAACAAGTCCAAGAATTAACCGACGAAGTGAACGCAAGCGTTTCATACCACTCGTTTTACTAAGCCGTTTAATTAGATTTCTCATCCGAGTGAAGTAAAGGCTTGTATATACTAATAGATTGGAAAATGGTTTAGGAAAAGAAAGAGCTTTGTAATAAAGTAGAGTTGAAATCGTTTTGATGAAAGAGCTTTGATATTTACTACTAGTATTGAAACCTTCATATCTTTAAAGTGACAAGTCACAAAACGATTGTTGAAACAAATCGAATCACATAAATTCACATTCGAAGACGTGAGAAAAATCCAAAGAAATCAATTCCCAAAACCATCAAAGTAGGAAGTTCTGTTGAATGTTTTTCAGATAAGATCCCCTACGGAAGGGGGTCCAGGGGGTGGCAACCCCCTAGGTGGGGGTGCGGGGGCAACGCCCTTGCTACAGGGGTCCAGGGGGCAGCGCCCCGTCCAAAACGGTACGTCTCAATGAACGGCCTACTAGGTTGCGAGCTAAGCCTGGCGACCTAACTTGGCCGACCTATCCATGGCGCGACCTAAAAATGGTGCGACCCAGTATGCCTAACGACTTAACTAGGCGAGCGACCTAACAGGGTGAGCGACCTAGATGGTTGCGACTTAAGGAAGTAAGCGACCTATCGGTATAAGGCCTAACGACCTAGAGGGAATCCAGGTCAAGCGACCTAAGTGGGTTCGCGACCTAAAGAGGGTAAGGACCTCGCGACCTAACGGTTTAAAGGGTACGCGACCTAACGAGGTGCGCGACCTAAACCCTGAACGACCTAGGGGTTAGAAGCACTAAAACAGGTGCGAGTTAAATAGGTCGAGCGACTTAGGGTAGGCATCGACCTAACGATTTAAAAGCCAACGACCTACGACCTAAGGGCCATACGACCTAAATCCCTGCCGACCTAGCGACCTAAAGGCCATACGACCTACGACCAAATGGCCATACGATCTACGACCTAAGGGTCATACGACCTACGACCTAAGGCCATACGACCTACGACCTAAGGCCAGGAACGCGAATATGAAGGCCGTGACTTTTCCATGCGCACGAGCTAATGATGCCGAGCGACCTAACGTGGACAGAATGACCTAGCAGCAGAAATTTTCCAATAACGCTAAAAATTGAAGTTTTTGCCAATCCAATCCAAACCAATTGCAAATATGCATGCTAAAGTAATAGGAATTCACTTCCAACAGCCCAAGATAGATATAGTCAAGAATGTGAGATAAAAATCTAACTTTTTCACTAAAATGGATGAAGATGGAGATTGAAGGCAAGGAGAAGCAATCCAAAGCTTGAATTTACTATCTTCTACTTGAATTTGGAGTTGAATCTCGGATTAGCAATTGAATTTGAGTTTGGAGTTTTAATTTCCACTTCCCACCACCATTTTTGATGAAGCTAGAATGTTAACACAAATGGTGAATGAAGTGAGGAAGAGGGTTGGGCTGAACTAAAGAAGGTGCAGTCCAAACCAAAGTCACAAGCGAGAAAAGTGACGAAAATTTCACTATCTCCAAACATATCGAAGTTTACACTCAAAAAGATCGCAAACATCATTTTGAACTCAATGGAAGTGGTCTCGAGTCCTAATTTGACCGTATGCAAAAAGTAGCTTTTCGGACTAACATCCGACTAACGATAAAATATTTAAATAAAATATTTAAATATAAAATCGACAAATATGAGGGTTGTTACAAAATCCATCATACAACTTAACCATATGTACAAATACTATCCATCAATCACATGTATACAAAAATGTCCAATAACCCATTAAACACCACAACCAACGAACAAGTATCAAATATATACACAAATGTCACATAACTGCAAAACAAGATGATGAAAATCCGACAGAAACACAAGCATACCTTCTCATCGTCATCGCCCGACCCATCCTCTCCAGGCATCGTCCTATGTTGTGCCAAGTATGCTGCAATATGCTCGTCTAGCTAGTGCGCCAATGTGCTCTTCCTCCAATTGTTTATCTCCTCCAGCTGTTTTTTCATTTGAGCAATCTCCCCTCGGCTTGGGATCTCCTATAAGCCCTCTAGGACATTAACGTCTATGAAATAGTTGATATCTAGTAATAATTTATGAACATTATAAACAGTATGAACAAAAATGTTGATTAATTATGCGGCTAATATTTATAATTAAATGTTACACGTTGGTTGCAATTTATTTATTTCAATTATTCAGGTTCCTTATTCAATTTATAATTTGTTCACTTAAGTTTAAATTCATTTGCATGTGTAAATTCATATATTAGTAAATGAAGAAGTTTACCTCCTGATTTCCGTAACTGTACCGTCTATTTCGCGAAAGCGGATCAATAATTGCATCCCATATACCGTTTGACTCCTCAAACGTTAACTCTGCATGTCCGGTAGACTGCGCTGCTCGTGCCCACTCTGCTTCATATCTCTCCTACGATTACGAACAATAGTTTGACATGATAAATATTAAATTTAAGGTTTATGAAATGTGAAATAAAAGAATATGAAACATTGTCATTACGGATAAGCATGTTTACCATTACGGATCTAGATTTATCATCCATCCACTCATATAAAACTTTACCTTCCTCATCTGTCTTCTCAACAGCATGCGTGGCCATAAACACCTCAGCCACTGTAGGCTCGCGATTGAACCTCGCCGCCTGAAAATATATACATATGAATAAACAATGTTACAAATATGATTAAACAACATTTTAAATATTTATAAACATAATTTATAAATTTACCAAATCTCTCCTATGTTCTTGGAAGGATTTGGAGCCGCCACGGAGCCAAGCAGGATTTTTATTCCTTTTTGCACGGTTCCGGGCAGATAATTCCTACAAATTTAGATACACAATTAACTAAATTACAACAACTAACATACGAAATTTAAAAAAATTATAGCAACAATGCAAAAGTATATAACTTACTTTCACTTCAGAAGTTTCCCAGAGCCGGAGATACTCAACCCACACATCAGAGCCCATCCAATTGGGTTTTTTTCCTGCATTTTTAGCCTTAGACAGAGTTTCCCTATAATTTTTTCTCATCCTCTTGTTCCAATGATTGGTAAAAATATCCATATCCTCTAGGTCTACATGCATGGCTGCCTGCTTATTGAAATTAGTTTGAATTATGTACATTATATTAATTTTCAACTGAAATACAAACTTATACTTACCAGTACATCAGCCAATATAGTGTTCTTGATATGCGGTGGGATGTCGTCCCAATGAGGCCGACAGCCTGACATCCTACTCATAAATGCCTTCCTGGAAACTTGTAAGATGAAATCCAAAGGCTCCACCTCAAAGCCCCTGTATAAATTTTGATGTAGATTTAATAAATTTTAAAAAATATACTTCAAATAAATTTGATACTTACCCTGCGCTTTTCAGAACTACCTCCGCAAGTGGGCGTAAATCCGGTGCTGTGCCACTAGCACCTGCACCGGGAGAAGGAGAAGGCTCGGATCTCCGGCTGTGACTCCTGCCAGACATATCTACCATAGACAAATAATATTATAGAATGGAAAGACATAAATGTATTAGTACAAAGCATGTTTCAGTAATCATCACATAAAACTTCCACTAAATCATAATAAATGGGACAAGATACCATGATACATATATAGAAATTTCAAAACAGAATAGTACATAGCTCATAACATAGTCATCATTATTCATCACTATTAATACATAGCTCAGAATAATACATGGCTCAGAATAATACATTGTACAACAAGCGATGCAAATATTCATAATTTTCAATCTTCGTCGTTTTCTGATTCAGACTCAGTCTCGTACTCTATCTCGTTTTCTTCGGTACTTTCAAATGCATCTAATAAAACATTCGATTCATCATTCAATGGCCCTAAATCAATGTCATCAGTTGTTATTATTTCTGTATTTGGTTTAAGATCCGCTTGATACGCTGCTTCGTCTGGAATATTATTTCCGTCAAACGTAAACCTCGGCTTTGTTTTAAAAACAGCCGACCAATCCGCTTTATCTCTTTTTAAGGATGGATACAGAGCAAAATAAACTTGTAATGCTTGCTTGGCTAATATGAAAGGATCATACTTATAGTAATGTGAGGTATGCTTTATTTCAATAAGCTTATAATCTTTGTGCACGTTGATTCCAGAACCAGGAACATTGCTGAACCAATTGCATTTGAATAAAAAAAACTTTTTATGCAGGTTCTACATAATATGTAACCTCTAGAACCTGTGTTAGGACGCTGTAAAAATCTTTTATATACTCATCTGGATCATCACTACCTTTGATAAATACACCGCTGTTATATGTTAATTTTTTAGCCCCGTAATCTTTTGTGTTGAACTTAAATCCATTGACGAAGAATATTGGATAAGTCTTCACATTTCTTTTTGATCTGATCGCAAGATGTCGTAAACCTTCATCAACGACATAGTTTCTTGGATCATAAACGTAGTTTGAAAACCATTTCGCAAATTCTTTACTGAGATTGACAGATGGATGTTGTGATTCGTAGATACTGCAAATATGTAATATGGCTTATAATTAATATGTACGTATAAGTGAATTATATATGAATTTATTATTACCTAACAAATGGTGCAAATTCAGCACAATTTAGAAGAACATATGTGTGTGCTACATGGTAATCTCTATCGTCTAACCATATTTCCACACATTTTCCAACAGGTCGGCCATGTTGTCTAAAAAAAGATAACATTGTTTGAGAAGAATCTTGTTCAACGACATCATCATTACGAGGAACGTTTACAAACGAAAAGTTAACATCGTCACTGAAGTAATGAGAGAAAAAGAATGAAGCTTCTTCTTCAAGATATGATTTGCAAATCGAACCTTCAACTCATGCTTTTTGTCTAATTTTTTTCTTCAGATGATTCAAGTACCTATTACAAAATAAATTTAATTTATATTTAGATATAGAAATCTGAATTTTAAACTAACATAAATATTGCAGATATTCAATATTACCTCTCAAATGGATACATTCATCCATATTGCACAGGACCTCGAAGAAGTGCTTCAGATGGAAGATGAATAGGTAAATGCTCCATTACATTAAAGAAACCTGGCGGAAATATTTTCTCCAGTTTGCAGAGTAGTATGGGGATTCTACTTCAAATTTACGTATACAATCTACTTTTAATGTCGTTGAACAAAGCTGTTTATAAAACATACTTAATTCTGTTATAACACTCCATATTTTTACGAGAAACAGTTCTTTGAAAGCCACGGGTAGTAAATATTCCATCATGATATGACAATTGTGACTTTTCATCCCACTCAATTTACTATTTTTAAAGTCAACACATCTACGAATATTTGAAGAAATCCCATCGGAAAATCTTAGTTCTTCCACCCACTTTAGCACGAGTTTTACTTGTTTGCTGTCTAGCTCATAGCATGCTTTGGGTTTTTTATTATCATCGGGCTTCATATGAATTTCAGGATGTTTACAAAAGTGTGCTATATCAAGTCTCGAATTCAAATCGTCCTTAGTTTTCCCCTTTACATTCAAAATTGTATTAAACACATTATCAAACACATTTTATTCATTGTGCATCACATCAATATTATGTCGGAGTAAGAGATCTTTCTGATATGGTAACTCCCAAAATATACTTTGTTTGCACCAATTATGAATGTCCGATTTTCCTGGAATTTCAATTTGTACTCCAGTTTCTGTATCTTTGGATAGTCCTTTACAGTTTCATATAATTCTTCGCTCAACCAAATCTTTATTGGTTGCATATTATCTTCTTTGTTAGCTATAAAGTTTTTTCTATCTCTTCTAAAAGTATGATTGGGATGGAGAAAACACCGATGACAATCAAACCAAGAAACTTTCTTCCCATGCCGTAAAGAAAATGCTCGTGTTTCTTCCATGCAATAAGGGTAGGCTAGACGACTGACCGTACTCTAACCAGAAAGCAACCCATATGCAGGAAAATCACTAATAGCCCATAATAAAGAAGCGAACATACCAAAAAAATATTTTCTCGAAATGTCGTATGCTTCAACTCCTTTATTCCATAGATTTTTCAACTCTTCGATCAATGGTTGTAAATAAACATCGATTCCTTGTGTTGGATCATGAGAGCCAGGGACGACAATAGTGAGAAACATATATTGTATTTTCATACACATCCATAGAGGTAAATTATACGGAGTAATGATAATTGGCCAGGATGAATATTTACTACTAGACCGAGAGAATGGTGAAAATCTATCACGACCCACTTTTCCGTCCAGTTCGAACTGACTCTTAACCACACTTGTCCAGTCCAAATTGAACAGAAAGGCGGATAGTAAGGAAAGAAAATAGAAAGAAGATAGAAAGAAGATGGAAAGAAGATAGAACAACATAGAATCTCACAGTGGAGAAGAATAATCTATAATATAGAACAAGTCTTTACATAAAACAAAAATTGTAACTTAACTTATACAGACATCAATCAGAGTATACAACCTACTCAGCACGGACAGTTATAACAGCATGTCCTTGAAATTTGCTGATATACACAACTAAATGCAACGGAATATAATCATCTACGAGAATACGACTCTGGCCCTCCAGCTCCTCTCCTGAAGCTCCAATCCTTCCAGCTAAACCTGGAAATATGCTCGGTCTGACCCGAGCATATAGGAAAAACCACGCCCGGGTAAGTCTGGTAAAAAAAGCATGAGAATTTAAAACGCAAGGAATTTTATTCGTTATAACTTTCAAAATTCTTTTAAAATCAAAGGTATCCCGTAAGACCACGCCAAACATAAACACGACGGGTTTTTCCCTTACGGTAACCAAAACACTTTTATAGAAAATCTGATGATATTATAATAGTGTCTAAGTACAAATACTTATTCAAATAGCTGAAATTGTTACATTAATTAAATTCCAGCATACTAGGCTCTACAAATAAAACCGTAAAGGCACATATTGGAGAATGGATTCCATACGAATGACTAGGCACTGGGGTACCACCTGTCACAGTATACATCTAGAAACAGCGTACCAAGGACCACGTCGGGATCGCCTACAACACACGACCGGACTATCCCTAACCTGGATAGACCGAATATGCTATCACCACGGGTGTTCCCACCCTCTCTATGCACCTTCCATGTATCATAGTGATAAAATAATATCTAAGGTTATCAAAAAAGGTGATAAAAATACACTATTTCGGTGCGACCAACTTAGCCTTGCTGCATCTCCCCTGATTTTCAGTCATTCCCGGTTGATGAGACTTTGAGGCTACGATTACCTTTTTAAGGAATTTTCACTAAGAATGTTCATTGTCCTCCGATGACAATGTACTGATAGCATTCGTCAATACAAGTCCGTTCTTGGTTTGAACGGAACCGAAGGCACTATTCCTACTACATCTGTTTTGGAATCATCCTTAGGATTAGTAGCGATTAGCCCTTGCACTTCAATGCTCCATCTTCGACTCCATGCTCTTGTCTTCATTCGAAAACGTATTTGTTGGATCGAAGTGATTTTCGGATTACTTATCCGATCCCGGTTTCCTCGAAACAACGTTCGATATTTTCGGTAAACTCAACCCCGGTTCTTTAGGAAATACACCGATGAAAATAAGATTGGAGATCACCTCCTAACCGTTTAGTGGACGGATCACTTATCATCGTCCTAGAAGAACGAAACGAGTTTATACGTATAGTATAGCACCTCGAACAGTAACTGTACCACATAATTCCTGTGATTCTTCTAGATATTTCCAAAGTTATGTTTTTGGATCCAAAATTGATAGTCGGTTATTTAACTATCAAATATACAATCACCCAAACAAAGGTTTCATTTCCCAATGAAAACATTAAGCCTTATTTAATTTAAATTTCAATAAATTAAAATTACTTAATCAAAACAGTATATGCTTACCTCACTGGATAAGTATATTCACAAACCATTCATTTCAAAATATTTGAAACCCTTTAAAATAAATCTGGGAAAAGAACCACTGCGGTATCAACCATGGATTCACAGCTTAATGGTTACGTCTCTATTCCAGAGAAATCCAAAACTTAACTGTAGGCACTCACTGCCTCCGATTATGCCATGAAAGCATACCATTACCTTCCAAGAATCTATTTAAAAATTATTAAAATAATGCTTATAAAGTTTCAATATAGTTCTCAAAGTTCAAATTAAGTAAAATACTCTTTTACAAAAGTTTACTATATAATATATTATTTTAAAACATTATTAATATTTAATAATTTATCCTTGAAATAAATATACTTTAATACTAATTAATCCCTTAAGTAATAATTATCTTTAAACAATCACTATAAAATAACTTTAATTAATAACTAATATACTTTAAACAATTCAAATAATTAAATAGCTTTGGAACAATAATTAAATACCATTTTAAATACATTTTAAGAGTAATAAAATAATTACTTTAAATCGTTCTCGAAATATGTACTAATTAACTTTAAAATTGTCATTAATAAATAATAATCATTTTTAAACAAATTCTGGTTCAAAGTCGATCCCAAATCGGAAAAGAAGGCTTAATAATTCCAATGGTATTTAATCAAGCTACCATTCAATTTCAAAACAGCCCAGAATAACAGATACAGATATTCACTTCAACCATTTCAACATCATATTGCCAATATATAATTATCGGGAAAATAAATAGATATCCGTACAAATATAACAGCAGATCAAGGTTTTATTTCTGCTAGTAAATGTCCATAAACAGATATATTCAGTAATAATGGCAGAACGGTGATTTATTCTGCCAACATGGGTACAATTAAATATAATTAACGGAACGGTGTTTTATTTCGCTAAACATATGTCAAACATCATAATTAATTTAAATTAACTCATCGCTATTTTTATCTGGACAATTTACTTCAATAGACATGTCATATGAATTTTAAATGATGATATTTATTTTAAATCGGGTGATTAAATTTCTATCCGTTTAAATATTCCATAACTTTCACTTATTCAAACTCGACAACCATTCATATGACGACGTAGTGTTCGTCGATACGAACCCAACGCAATGAATTTCGCTTAAATCGGAATTCGTATACATTAGTTAGGACATTTTAAAATTTACAAAGTATATATATAATTTAACATTTTATATTTAAAACTCGACCATTTTAAAATGCCATAAATTATCACTAAGTCAAATCTAACAACAAACTTCATGGCATCGAAATACTCGACGATACGAACCCATCGCAAAAAGAATCACGATAATCGGGTTTCGTTTGGACGAGTTATGATATTCCAAAGATTTTAGCTTATATATATGTATGTATGTATGTATGTATGTATGTATGTATGTGTGTGTGTGTGTGTGTGTGTGTGTATATATATATAAACTAACACATTCTTTTTTTTTAAATAACTAGGCCGAAGCCCAAATCAACTGCAAGGAAAAAAAACTCATTCCCTCTTCTATTCTTCTTCCTCCCTGTCTCTCTTTTTTTTCATCATTTATTTAGTTCCAAATTTTCAAATTAAAAACCAATAATCCAAACCGATTTCCAAATCCATCGATCAACCCACTGTCTCCATCCAATTCCTAGCAACTCGAGACCATACTCAAACTACAGCACCCACCATCACCAAAACACGATCACCCCCAACACCCAAACTCCATTAACGTGCACGTGCACCAATGGTCGAGCTCCCATTTCACGAAGTTGAACACACCCACGAACTCGCCTTCACCTGCTTGTTCATCCCCAACCCATGATCCTCGACTCCATCACTTCCCGGCCAAATTCGAACAGTACCGCGCCCAATTTTCACCATTGATCAAAATGAAAACTCCTCGCCCAACCTTATCCTACCACCGGAATACATGCCACCTCACCAACACGACCTCCACATCACACGTCACCTTCCAGCCGAGTGCGGCGCCTCTTGGTGCCCTGTGGCTCCCCCAAAACAAATGCGTCTAGAGCCTACTCAAAATAATCCCAAAACCCTAAAACTTTCCACCGCTACAACCCCACGCCACTGAACGAAATCCCCATGGTCGAAACGTCGCCTAGGATCCTACGGTCGTGTCGAAGCCAATGGCCCGCCGTCCCGTTCATCCTCGACCCAAAAATATTTTTTTGTGAAAAACGATCAACAAAGAAATTCTCTCAACCTACTAGCTTATAAATCTTGATTCCTTCACTAAAATTCGTGGTTTCACCTAACGATCATGATTGTATACATGAATCGATATTTTGTGGATATTGAAATTTAACAAAACATTGTTTTCTTATTGTAAATTCAACATTACACACGGTATATAGCATGGATCAACCTCAAACTATTTTTAGTGTATTCTACACTCAAAAACAAACAAGTTACTAGATTACACCATCCTCAAATTCGAATTGGAAAGTGAGATATTGAATTTTGCAAACCAGAGCATACTTGATTTTAACTCTGTTAGCACTTACAGTATAAAGGAAAGAAACATCTCAAGCATTCCAGATTTTAAAACTCACCTTAAACATTGTTGAAAGCCTTTGAAACTTTCTAGTTAAACTTTAGTCTTCGATCTACAAGCTTGATTACTTATCTTCCTTTTTGAATTCTTGAAAGATTAGGTGCTTCTTCTTTTTATTTTTTTCTCCTTTTTTAATAGAGCTTTCATTTTTTCCTCTTTACAGTTTTTGGTTACAGACTTTTTGAAAACCAAGGATAAACACACATACATACCAGCCTATATAAATACACGTTTATACCAGTATGTGATGATGCATTTGTACAATGTTTTATGATGGATGGATTGAAATGATCTGGCTTTGACATGAAGTTTGAAATTTGAAAAGAGGTTAAAATAATTGTTTTGGTTTTTCCCCTTTTTAGACCAAACGATGCTTGTGTGAATATATATTTATATATATACATTTTGTTATATGTTTATACCTTTTCCAGGCGAATGTTTATTATAGCTTTGTTTACCCTTTTTACCGGTTTAACTCTTATTTGTTATCTTCATGTTTTTTACTCTTTATTTACCTTTTACCTTCACTTGATTTTTTTAACATACTTTCGTATATATATGTTTTGGAAATAAAAGATATAAAGTGGTTTTAAAATAACTTCAAGCCTTCATTCCTATATATATATCCCAAGACATTTACTAGCCTTTCTATTTTAAATAACATTTAGTTTTATATTTCTTTTTATATTTAAAATGTATAAATTCAAAACAAATGAATGTTTTTGCTATTTCATTCTAAATGTATAAAATAACATCTTTAACAAAACATTGCTTTGTTAATGATTTCCATTTTGAAATGATTTTATAGATTTTCTCATTTCTTCCATCATCTATTTTTCATATATATATAAATCTCTTCTTATATATTTACTTCTTTTATTATTCAATATATATACAAATATATATATATATATATATATTATTTTTTATAAATTATATTTATTTGGTTCATATATGTATATATTTTGCCTATCATTAGTTCATTACATATATTGTTTTCAACATACTATTTTTATTTAGTTTATAGCATACAATATTTATTTGTTTATAAATACTAAAATTTTCCTTTTTGAACTTATATTTATATATATACACACATTCTCCTTAACTAATATGTATATATGTGCATAGGAAAATCAAACTTTAAACTCTTTTTATTTACATTGTATTGTTCATAAACCATACTCATTTCTATTTATAATATTTTCTTTTTATTCTTCCACATTTATTTGCTATGAATTTTGTTTCCAAATTATATATATATATATATAAATTATGTTGTTCTCAATATATATATATATATATATAAGAAATTTCCAATTAAACCAATTTCCTATTTTATGAATAAATATATAGAAATTCAAAAATATTATATTGGTTTGAAAAACTGTATATTATTATAATTGTTATTAAAAGGGGTTTTTGTTTGATTAAAATACCGCATTATTGAATATTAAAAATAAATATTCAAAACTCGAGGCGTCGAAAATCCCGGGTCGTTACATTCCTTCACTTAAAAGAATTTCGTCCCCGAAATTTCAATAACCAGGCTAGTAAACAAAACTATCCGAATTTTAACTTATTAACGAATTAATAAACATCCCTATCACACAAGTCAATATATATATATATATATTCCCAAATATCAGTTACACCTAGGATCAACTAGAATACTTCCTCAAGTATCGCCATCATATACACATACACATATATATAGTCATACCAAACATCTACTGAGATACTTCAATGGACTACAATTCAACAAACATGACGTCTACAAGCTACTAACACATACTAATAGGGTATATAATACTAAGAAACCACTCAACCCAAACCAACACTCGCTGCGGACTCTCTCCATCCGAGTCCTCCACTTCGGGTCCTTTCAGCTCAATAGACTCAACATCGTTATTCGGAACCCATGCAAACACCGGGCTTGGTTCCCTCTAACGGTTATCTCCATCTACAACTGGCTCATTTTCAACTTCACTCATTTCCCAGATGGCAATGTCGTCATTCTCCGAATCGGGTTCTTCCTCTGCTTCAAATTCCTCTTCATCCTCAAACTCCTCCTCATCCTCGAATTCTTCTTCATCCTCGAATTCTTCCTCTTCTTCAAATTCTTCCTCATCCTCGAATTCTTCCTCAGGCTCCTCTTCTGCTTCTTCCTTAGGCTCCACTTCTTGATGCGATGGCTGCTCGACAAGCTCTATCTCCTCCTCTAACTCTTCCTCATAAATCGATGGCTCATTAAGATCCTTCAGAATCCTTCTAGCTAAGTCATGCTCTCCATCCCTCCTAGCCTTCGAGAGTGCTCCTCCTCAGACGATACTACGGGTTCTCTACAATCAATTAACAAAACCAAGAATGAGATCCTAAGGTTTCAGGGATTTACATATGCTAAAGAGTACATATATAGGTTCACATTTCAAATAACTTTGCCTTTTTAATTTTCTACTCTTCAAATCTTTACTAAGGCAATACCAAAATCATTTTCCTCAAAAATTTGTTTTAAACAAATTTTTCGAAATCACCGGTGTTTTTAATTCTCAAATATCTCTTTTATAAATCAATTATTGTAAATTAGCTTTTATCCATGAAAAATCTTCCTAAAATATTTATTTTTAAAATATTCCAAATTCCTTTAGTAAACAAAATTTACTAAAAATCCAAAATTTACAAAGTTCCTATCTTACAGGACTCAGATCACTAAGGAAATACTTAAGTCAAAGGACCGGTAATAGAGGATACTCAAAGCTAACGGCTATGACCACTCAATTCCTAGATGATAAAATATTATCATCACTTATCAAGCAACTCCTCAACATACCATATATTTTGAAAATCATGCCATTAATATATAAAATATATTATGGGTAAAATTATTTCATCTACTCTCTTAAAACAATATTGTGTCAATTGGCCTTGTTTAGGTGGTTAGAGAACCCTATCAATAACGTTAGCTACTCGTATTGACCAGAATCCATATGCCACTCAACAGATCAATTTACACAATATAAAAACATTTTTATATCACTAACAAATACGCGCTCTCGTATATATTCACTCAGACTCATTCTAGGGTACTACTGACCCTATCTCTAATGAGTAACCCCACCAAAGCCTAGGTATTCACTCAACCTAAGCTCTGATACCACGATGTCATGACCCACTTTTCCATCCAGTTTAAACTGACTCTTAACCATACTTGTCCAGTCCAAATGGAACAGAAAGGTGGATAGTAAGGAAGAAAATAGAAAGAAGATAGAAATAAGATGGAAAGAAAATAGAACAACACAGAATCTCACAGCGGAAATGAATAATCTATAATATAGAACAAGTCTTTACATAAAAAAAACTGTAACTTATCTTATACAGACATCAATCAGAGTATACAGCCTACTCAGCACAGACAGTTATAACAACCTGTCCTTACAATTTGCTGATATACACAACTAAATGGGAATATAATCATCTACGAGAATATGACTCTGGCCATCCAGCTCCTCTCCTGAAGCCCCCATCCTTCCAGCTAAACCTGGAAATATGCTCGGTCTGACCCGAGCATATAGGAAAAACCATGCCCGGGTCAGTTTGGTAAAACCAGTGTGAGAATTTAAAACACAAGGAATTTTATTCGTTATAACTTTCAAAATTCTTTTAAAATCAAAGGTATCCCATAATACCACGTCTCACATAAACACGACGGGTTTTTCCCTTATGGTAACCAAAACACTTTTATAGAAAATCCGATGATATTATAATAGTGTCTAAGTACAAATACTTATTCAAATAGCTAAAATTGTTACATTAATTAAATTACAGCATACTAGGCTCTACAATGAAAACCGTAAAAGCACGTATTAGAGAATGGATTCCATACGAATGACTAGGCACTGGGTTACCACCTATCACAATACATGTCTAGAAACAGCGTACCGAGGACCACGTCAGGATCCCCTGCAACACAAGACCGGACTATCCCTAACCTGGATAAACCGAATGTGCTATCATCCCGGGTGTTCCCACCCTCTCTGAGATCCTTCCATGTATCATAGTGATACAATGATATCCAAGTTTATCTAGAAAGGTGATAAACATACCCTACTTGGATGCGACCCACTTAGCCTTCCTGCATCTCCCTTGATTTTCAGTCATTCTCGATTGATGAGACTTTGAGGCTTCGATTACCTTTTTAAGGAATTTTCACTTAGAATGTTCATTGTCCTCCAAGGACAATGTACTGATAGCATTCGTCCATACAAGTCTGTTTTGGTTCGAATGGAACCGAAGGCACTATTCCTACTACATCCATTATGGAATCATCCTCAGGATTAGTAGCGACTAGCCCTAGCACTTCAATGCTCCATCTTCGACTCCATGCTCTTGTCTTCATTCGAAAACGTATTTGTTGGATCGAATTAGTTTTCAGATAATTTATCTGATCCCGGTTTCTTCGAAACAACATTCGATATTTCTGGTAAGCTTAACCCAGGTTCTTTAGGAAATAGACCGACGAAAATAAGATCAGATATCACCTCCTAACCGTTTAGTGGACGGATCCCTTATCATCGTCCTAGAAGAACTAAACGAGTTTATACGTACAGTATAGCACCTCGAACGGTAACTATACCACATAATTCTCGTGTTTCTTCAAGATATTTCCAAAGTTATGTTTTTGGGTCCAGAATTGATTGTCGTTTATTTAATTATCAAATATACAATCACCCAAACAAATGTTTCATTTCCCATTGAGAACATTAAGCCTTATTTAATTTAAATTTCAATAAATTAAAATTACTTAATCAAAACAGTATATGCTTACCTCACCAGATAAGTATATTCACAAACCATTCATTTCAAAATATTTGAAACCCTTTAAAATAAATTTGGGAAAAGTACCACTGAAGTATCAACCATGGATTCACAGCTCAATGGTTACGTCTCTATTCCAGAGAAATCCAAAACTTAACTGCAGGCACTCACTGCCTCCGATTATGCCATGAAAGCATATCATTACCTTTCGAGAATCTATTTAAAAATTCTTAAAATAATGCTTATAAAGTTTCAATATAATTCTCCAAGTTCTAATTAAATAAAATACTCTTTTATAAAAGTTTACTATATAATATATTTTTAAAACATTATTAATATTTAATAATTTATCCTTGAAATAAATATACTTTAATACTAATTAATTCCTTAAGTAGTAATTATCTTTAAACAATCACTATAAAATAACTTTAATTAATATACTTTAAACAATTCAAATAATTAAATAGCTTTGAAACAATAATTAAATACCTTTTTAAATACTTTTTAAGAGTAATAAAATAATTACTTTAAATCGTTCTCGAAATATGTACTAATTAACTTTAAAAATATCATTAATAAATAATAATCATTTTTAAACAAATTCTGGTTCAAAGTCAACCCCAAATCGGAAAAGAAGGCTTAATAATTCCAATGGTATTTTATCAAGCTACCATTCAATTTCAAAACAGCCCAGAATAACAGATACAAATATTCACTTCAACCAATTTAACCTTATATTGCCAATATAATTATTGGGAAAATAAATAGATGTCCGTACAAATATAATAGCAGATCAGGGTTTTATTTCTGCTAATAAATGTCCACAAACAGATATATTAAGTAAAAATGGCAGAATAGTGATTTATTCTGCCAATAGGGGTACAATTAAATATAATTAACGGAACGGTATTTTATTCCGCTAAACAGATGTCAAACATCGTAATTAATTTAAATTAACTCATCGCTATTTTTATCTGGACAATTTACTTCAATAGACATGTCATATGAATTTTAAACGACGATATTTGTTTTAAATCGGGTGATTAAATTTCTATCCGTTTAAATATTCCATAATTTTCACTTATTCAAACTCGACAACCATTTATATGATGATGTATTGTTCATCGATACGAACCCATCGCAATGAATTTCGCTTAAATCGGAATTCGTATACATTAGTTATGACATTTTAAAATTTACAAAGTATATATATAATTTAACATTTTATATTTAAAACTTGACCGTTTTAAAATGCCATAAATTATCACTAAGACAAATCTAACAACAAACTTTGTGGCATCGAAATACTCGACGCTACGAACCCATCGCAAAATGAATCGTGATAATCAGGTTTCGTATGGACGAGTTATGATATTCCAAAGATTTTAGCTTATATATATATATATATATATATATATATATATATATATCTGTGTGTGTGTGTATGTATGTATAAACTAACACATTTTTTTTATAACTGGGCCGAAGCCCAAATCAAATGCAAGGGAAAAAAACCCGTTCCCTCTTCTATTCTTCTTCCTCATTGTCTTTCTTTTTCTTCATCATTTTTTTTTTGTTCCAAATTTTCAAATTAAAAACCAATAATCCAAACCGATTTCCAAATCCATCGATCAACCCACTGTCTCCACCCAATTCCTAGCAACTCGAGACCATACTAAAACTACAGCACCCACCATCACCAAAACATGATCACCCCCAACAACCAAACTCCATTACCGTGCACTTGTGTACGTGCACGTGCACCAATGGTCAAGACACCATTTCACGAAGTCGAACACACCCACGAACTCGCCTTCACCTTCTTGATCATCCCCAACCCACGATCCTCGACTCCATCACTTCCCGACCAAAGTCGAACTCTACCACGCCCAACTTCCACCATTGATAAAAAAGAAAACGCCTCGCCCCACCTCATCCTACCACTGGAATACACGCCACCCCACCAACGTGACCCCACATCACATGTCACTTTCCAGCCGAGTGCGGCGCCGCTCGGTGCCCTGTGACTCCCCCAAAACCAACGTATCTAGAGCCTACTCGAAACAATCCCAAAACCCTAAACATTTCCACCGCTACAACCCCACGCCACTAGAACGAAATCCCCACGATTGAAACGTCGCCTAGGCTCCTACGGTCATGTCGAAGCCAATGGCCCGCCGCCCCCTTCATCCTCGACCCAAAAATAATTTTCTTTGTGAAAAACGATCAACATAGACATTCTCTCAACCTACTAACTTAAAAATCATGCTTCCTTCACTAAAATTCATGGTTTCACCTAACGATCATGATTGTATACATGAATCGATATTTTATGGATATTGAAATTTAACAAAACATTGTTTTCTTACTGTAAATCCAACATTACACACAATATATAGCATGGATCAACCTCAAACTATTTTTAGTGTATTCTACACTCAAAAACAAACAAGTTACTAGTTTACATCATCCTCAAATTCGAATTGGAAAATGAGATATTGAATTTTGCAAACCAGAGCATACTTGATTTTAACTCTGTTAGCACTTACAGTATAAAGGAAAGAAACATCTCGGGCATTCCAGATTTTAAAACTCACCTTAAACATTGTTGGAAGCCTTTGAAACCTTCCAGTTAAACTTTAGTCTTCGATCTACTAGCTTGATTACTTATCTTCCTTTTTGAATTCTTGAAAGAACAGGTGCTTCCTTTTTTCTCTTTTGTTTACAGAGCTTTCATTTTTTCCTCTTTACTGTTTTTGGTTACATACTTTTTGAAAACTGAGGATAAACACACATACATACCAGCCTATATAAATACACGTTTATACCAGTATGTGATGATGCATTTGTACAATATTTTATGATGGATGGATTGAAATGATCTGGCTTTGGCCCGAAGTTTGAAATTTGAAAAGAGGTTAAAATAATTGTTTTGGTTTTTCCCCTTTTTAGACCAAACGATGCTTGTGTGAATATATATATATATATATATTTACATTTTGTTATATGTTTATACCTTTTCCAGGCGAATGTTTATTATAGCTTTGTTTACCCTTTTTACCGGTTTAACTCTTATTTGTTATCTTCATGTTTTTTACTCTTTATTTACTTTTTACCTTCACTTGATTTTTTTAACATACTTTTGTATATATATGTTTTGGAAACAAAAGATATAAAGTGGTTTTAAAATAACTTCAAGCCTTCATTCCTATATATATATATATATATATATATCCCAAGCCATTTACATGCCTTTCTATTTTAAATAACATTTAGTTTTATATTTCTTTTTATATTTAGAATGTATAAATTCAAAACAAATGAATGTTTTTGCTATTTCATTCTGAATGTATAAAATAACATCTTTAACAAAACATTGCTTTGTTAATGATTTCCTTTTTGAAATGATTTTATGGATTTTCTCATTTCTATCATCATCTATTTTTCGTATATATATAAATCTCTTCTTATATATTTACTTCTTTTATTATTCAATATATATATATATATATAAATATATTATTTTTAATAAACTATATTTATTTGGTTCATATATGTATATATTTTGCCTATCATTACATATATTGTTTTCAACATACTATTTTTATTTAGTTTATAGCATACAATATTTATTTGTTTATAAATACTAAAATTTTCCTTTTTGAACTTATATTTATATATATATATATAGATACACACACACACACACACATTCTCCTTAACTAATATGTATATATGTGCATAGGAAAATCCAATTTTAAACTCTTTCTCTTTACATTGTATTGTTCATAAACCATACTCATTTCTATTTATAATATTTTCTTTTTATTCTTCCACATTTATTTGCTATGAATTTTTTTTCCAAATTATATATATATATTGTTGTTGTTCTGAATATATATATATATATATAAGAAATTTCCAATTAAACCAATTTCCTATTTTTTGAATAAAAATCGAGAAATTCAAAAATATTATATTGGTTTGAAAAACTGTATATATTATTATCAATTGTTATTTAACGGAGATTTTTGTTTGATTAAAATACCGCACTATTGAATATTAAAAATTAATATTCAAAACTCGAGGCTTCAAAAATCCCAGGTCGTTACAAAATCCATCTGTACATAAACCGAGTCTGACATTACGGCTTTCTGCAGCAAATGCGGGATAAGTCTTATCGAAATGTTTTCATGCTTCTCCATCAGATGGATGTATCAAAGTTCCTTCTTCCGGTGTTCTCACACTGTGCCATCGCATATGTCATGCCGTAGCAGAAGATGCATATAACCTTTGAAGTTTTGGAGTGATGGGTAAATAATGCATTCTCTTGTATGGAACTTCTTTTCCTTTCTTCTTTCTTGGTTTGTATCTTTCCTCGTTACATATTTTGCATTTTCTAATGTCAACGTCATCTTTCCAATACAACAAGCAACCTTTTACACGTGTATCTATCTTTTCGTACGACAGACTGAAAGCGGACATCAGTTTTTTCACTTTATAACGACCATCGCACATCAGATTATTGGGTGGCATGTGTCGTTTTGCAGCTTGTACAACTGCTGTAAATGCAGCTTCTGTAAGCTTGAATTTTGATCTCATAGTAATGTATTCAGCGGTTACTGATAGTTCGGTTCCGCTTTTACAACCGTCCTACAACGGCCTCTTAGCAGAATCCAATAAATCATATATTCTTTTAGCTCCCACGGTCGGTTCTTCTTCGACATTTATGTCTTCATCGTCAGCTTGAATGGTAGGAAACATTGATCGTGCTGCATCTTCCACCATATTTTCTATCGGATTCATCATAATATTATCGTCCTCTAACACTACAGGATTAGGTGTAGATTCAACAATTTCTCCATGATGATCCCAGAAATAATAATTCACCACGAAACCATATTTATACAAATGTACTTCAACTATATCTGGTTTCCAATGCTTCAAATGTTGGCACTTACTACACGGGCAACGAATTTCTTCGTTATTTCGATTATTAGATTTAGTGAATCTAATAAATTTGTGTACACCGTTATAGAAATGTTCCTTTATTGAACCTTTCCTACCAGTTTTGACTTCAGACATCCAAGTACGATCAAGGAAATAATCGAACATTTTTCCTTATTTGAAAATATATGTTAGTAATTTGGACAACACTTCAGTTCACTTCTCTTCTACACATAACTTGCACTCAAATGGTATATTGTTGTTGTATTTTCTAAAATAAAGTAAAGCCATTTAGGACTAAAGGCTTCACACACCACATTTCTGTCTAATTTCGACAGCACTTCACTTCACTTCTCTTCTACGTATAACTTTGCATCCAATGGGTATATTTTTTTGTTGTATTTTCTAAACTAAATTAAAACCTTTTAGGGCTAAAGGCTTTAATTTGTTAGCGTCAATTATTTGTTGAAATAATATTTAATGCTTATTTTCAAATATATTCATTTCAAATTATTTTAAAAATCTTTTGGGTAAAATATTTATTCATGTTATATTTATTTCTCAATTTTTTGGAAAATCGGTTTTAGTACAATATTTGTTCTTATATTCATTTCTTAATTTCTTTACAAAATCGATTTTAGCAGAATATTTGTTGTTGTTATATTCATTTCCTAATTTTTTTCTTCAAAAAATCGATTTTAGCAGAATATTTAATGCTCTTAAATTCATTTCTTCATTTTTTTACAAAATCGATTTTAGCAGAATATTTGTTGTTGTTATATTTGTTTCTTAATTTTTTTTACAAAATCAATTTTAGTACAATATTAGTTGTTGTTATATTCATTTCC
The DNA here is from genome assembly GCA_030737815.1 of Allium fistulosum. Classification (NCBI taxonomy): domain Eukaryota; kingdom Viridiplantae; phylum Streptophyta; class Magnoliopsida; order Asparagales; family Amaryllidaceae; genus Allium; species Allium fistulosum. The sequence continues at coordinate 94,465,971 of CM060906.1, read as the reverse complement.
TGATTTTATTAGAAAATCGATTTTAGCAAAATATTTAATGTTATTATATGCATTTCTTCATTTTTTTACAAAATCGATTTTAGTAGAATATTTATTGTTGTTATATTCATTTCTTAATTTTTTACAAATATTGATTTCAGTATAATATTTGTTGTTGTTATGCTCATTTCAAAATTATATAATTCATTCAACCATTTAAGTATTTTATTTAATAAATTTGAAATTTCAAAACGTATTTTAAAATTCAGTTAACAATTTAATTTTTTTATCGATTTTGTAAAAGAAAATTAGATGTTAGCACCTGTAATAAACTATATTAATTATATTTTATACTAACATCTAATACTTATAATGTACACACACTAATTAAATAAAAAATATTACTTATGTTTAACCGTACCAATCTAGCAGCATATTAATCAACAATTGTACACTAATTTTTGCGCAAACTATAACTAACATTGTTCTAATTAACTATAACAAATATTCGCGTAAACTTATATATCCATTAGCATATCAATCAGTAATTATACACTAATTTTTGGATTATAAATAAACCCTAATTTTTAGTTACAAATTAAACAATCAAACCACTAACTAATATCACCAACTCAACAAATACAATACTATCATTAACTAATACACAATAACAAACCCATAATTAACTGATTTGCCAAATTAAGGTTCTCAACATATCCCCAGATCAATCAATGTGCTACTATCAACAACTAGTACCGCATAGTCATCAATTTCTATCACATAATCAACCAATTTTCAAAATTAGGGTTTTGATTAAACCTAGATTAAGTAGAAATTGGAGAGCAATAACATACCTTCGAGCTTTGGAGAGTTGTAGCTTTCGCGATGGAGAGATTGGCAGCTCGCATCGGGGAGCGGCAGTTGGAGCATAGGTGGAGAAGGAGAGGAAGGGGATGAATTGAGTTTGGGGGGAAGGAGAATAATGTTTTCTGTTTGTGGATTGCTGCTGTATATACGCGTTAAACGACGGCTAGCATCGACTGTCTTTTTTAGCCGTCGCTAGCCGCCACTAACTACAGTCGCTAAACGAAGTCTGTTTTGTAGTGTTGCTGTCTCCAAGAATTTGTGCACAACATACTACTCAAACTGATCCTTCATCATCTCTAATGAATCATCATTCCTCTATCATCATAACATAATACAAAAGCTTACAAGCTTCTAAAAAAAGAATGTGCATGCAGCCAAGCACAATGTGATGCATCATCAACATACCTTGACAATTAGCAGGCTTCCTTTGTGTAACAGCCTGCAAATCCGTACCTATTGAATTGACATTGATCTCCAACAAATCAACTCAAGAAGAATGGAAATACGAACCATTTTGGGTTAAGAAGAAAGAGGTAGAAGAAGAAAATAGAAAACAACAGCATCAGAATCTCACATCGCAGCGGAATAAAATATAATAGATAACAACTGATCTTTACACAAATTAAAACTATATTTGTTTTACACAATACATCATCAGAGTACACATAACATACAACTGGACAATAATCAGATCATGTCCTCAATACAACAGAGTCCATAGCTAATCAACACAGTGGAATATATATACAAAAGTACGGGAGTACGTATCTCCATCCAACTCGTCTCCTGAGCTCCACAGCTATAACCTGAACCTGTTTATCTCGGTCTGACCCGAGCATCATATAAAACAACACCCGAGTCAGTCTGGAATACCAGCGTGAGAAAATCACACTCAAGTTTATTATTAAGGTTTCAAAATCCTTTGAAAATAAAAGCATCTCGTAAGACCACTTCACAAATAAACATGTCGGGTTTTTCCCTTACGATAGCTAAAACACTTTCTTATCAAATCCTCTGATATTATAATAGTGTCTATATACAAATATTTATACAAATAGCTGAAATTGTTACATCTATTAAATTCCAGCATACTAGCCATAAAGTGGGTAATACAAACAAATACCGTACAAGGCACGTAGGGAGAATGGATTTCCATCAATGACTAGGCACTGGGGTACCACCTGTCACAGTACCTAGTCTAGATCAGCATACCGAGGACCCACCCTAAGTCCCCTGCAACACAAGGCCGGAACCATCCCTTACTGGATGATTCCGAATAAAATCACCCCACGGTTGTGATCAGCAACCACACCACTAAGCCGAAATAAAAAGGGACATCTAGACAGGGATGACCTTACCCTCTAGTGGGAGCTACCCATGAAGCCTTGCTGCATAACCCCTGATTTTCAGTCATTCCTGGTTGATGAGGCTTGAGGCTAAGCGTTACCTTTTTAGAACACATCCCTTAGAATGTCCATCGTCCGCTGACGATGTTCCGAAAGCATTCATCCATACAAGTCTGTTCCGGGTCCGAACGGAATCGAAGGCACTACCCCTACTACATCCATTTTGGAAATATCCTCAGGATTAGTAGCGACTAGCCCTTGCACTTCACTGCTCCATCTTCGACTCCGAAATCGTTTCCACGAAACGTACAAACCGGATCGAAGTTGTTTCAAGAAATTAATCTCGGTCCCGGTCTCTTCGAAACGATCAGCGCATTGGCCAATATTGATAGTCGGTTCTTTAACTATCAATTAATATTCACAATCATCCATCAAACAATAAATAATTTTTCAAATTATTAATTAACCTGAAAATATCCTTGCAAGATATATTTCCATTTCAATCCTTTGAAACAATTCCAAAAACAGTTTCCTTCCATGGAATGCATTTCCCAAATATTTATTTCCACTGAAACACCAAGTACAAAATACTTTTAGATTTTAAAATAATTTTAAAACACTTTATTATAAATATACTTTATAACATTGAAATTTAAAACTACTTTAATACTTATTTAAAGATATATACTTTAAGAATATTTAAAATAAAATCACTTTGTAAATATAAATTTAAATTTCCTTTTTAAAACATAATACCAAGTCTTTTTAATATATTTATCACAATAATAGATTTGGAGAATACTTACTTATAGTTAACATTTAAAAATAATAGGTTTTCTAAAACATGCTTTTTAAAACTACATTAAAACCTTTAAATTTGCTTTTGAAAATGTACTTGGTTATCCAGAGAAATACATTTCTCTTTCACATCCTTTTAAAAATAAATCACCATTTATTTCTAAACACATTTACATTCCTTTATAAATTCCCACCTTGAATTTATACTTTCAAATATCCAACGATATTTTATTTCGCTTTATAAATCCAGTTTATAAATTCCCAATCTCATTTCTCTTCTAAATTTCAAATTTTTAAACACTTATATCAATTTCCAAATTGATTTCAAGATTTTTCCATTTTGAAATAAATTCCTTTACTTACTTATTTACTTCAGAATCCATTAACTTCAGTATTTATTTCTTAATTTACAATTAGAAATCCTTTTAACTGAATACCAATTATCATATTTCCCAAATTCCTTTTTATCCTTTTTAAATAAAATTTAATCCTTGACATGTTAAAGTAAATTCTTTATTACTTTAAATTATATCACTTTAAGTTTAAAATTCATTATTTCCCCTTTTAATTTATTCTTAAATTTTATTCAAACTTCTATAATCATTTATTTAAAGATTTCTCTTTTATTTTCTTTCCCAAAATCCAATTCATTTATTTCGGTAACTCATTACACTCAAATATATTCAATCAGACCATAATATCCAATATTCCAATCATCAATATAATTCATCACAGAATATCATAACATAGGATATTAAACAAATCTAAATAAATTTGTTTGAGGAATCCAGTTGGATCCCTCCAACCTGTTTCCCTGCATACACAAACGTTAGCACAATACCAATTCCACTTCGAGGTGGAATATTGTAACGACCTGATATTTTGGACCATTCGCATCCATTATAAGTGTATAGGTAGACACTCATGCCGAAGTTGAATTGCTCAAAATACCGCGTTGTTAATTTAAATTTGGCAAAACTGAACATATACAGTAAATAAATAATCACAGATCACAGACACAGAGTAATAAATGCAGCGGAAATAAAAGAGATAGTAGTTCATGAAGCTACTATATAAATGTATAAGTTACATCAGAGTTAAACTAGATACAACGGAAGAGTAATACGATACATCAGATACAAATCAGAATACATCACTGGAATCATCGAATACTGAAAGCAGAATAGATGGCTGGATCTTCAAGCAAAGCTCCAACTCCAAAGGTGAGTCACGAATACTGGTACACTCGGTCTGACCCGAGCGTAAAGCAAAACACAAAACACTCGAGTCAGGATTAACATTCTTATATTAATAAATCCAACTCAAGTGAAATAGCAATTGAAATACAAGTAACTCAAAGGATGTTTGGAATAACCATCCTTTAAGTATCCGTTAAACTATCTACTATGTAGTAGTGTACGATAAGTAGATAATGTCTATCAGTAATATAAAATATCAAAATAGTGTTAAGTCATGGCCCATTCCACCCTTAACACATTTTTATTCCCAAGAGCATATACAAGACCGTAGTTTCCCCAAAACCGGAAGTCACCAGAGGGCAATCCATATACTAAAGGTACAAAACAAATCGTAGTGGTCGCGTATAGGGATACAAGTATGACAAGGCACATGAGGCAATACCCAAGGTAGTGAAACTACCGTTTGCCTGATCCGGACTGGTGAGAACGCATCACCGCAGCGACCGCAACACCGCGAAACAACACTCCCAAAATCAAGGGTGCACCAATCGACAACAAGTAATGAGTAGTTCGAAGAAGTGTGTTCGCTTGAGGTAGCTGACCTCCATTGGCCCGACACGGCTCCTGTTTTAGTCATTTCCAATTTGACACAAGTGTCAAGGCTATCCATTATCGTTCTCTTTCTTCGGTCATCGCGTACATCATTCCAACCACTTCATTCTGGATCACACTCCGCGTATATTTATTAAAGTGGTTTTCGGTTTAGATAGAGAGTATATCCATAACCGATTCCGGTCTCTTTAATAACTTTCGTAATTATTACACCGATTGGTCGTTTATATATTTCAAAACCAAATCAAATACAATTTCAATTAGAATTTGCAAATCAACATTTCATTTGTCTTTCTAAAACAATTCCCATAATTTACTTTCAAAACTTTCAAATTACCATTTCAAAATCTTATAATTCAATTTCAATTTCTTTTTAAACAATTCAAATATTGATTCAAGTTCGTATATAAGTTTCATTCCGAAATCATTTAAATTAAATTAATTTAACATTCAAATCAATTTAAATTCATTTATCGATTTCATTTAATATTCGTTAAGTAAATTTGTCATTCAAAACAATTTCTATTAAATTTCCAATTCATTAAATCCATTATTTAAATTCAACTTCATTAAATCAAAACTTACAATTTTGAATTAAATTAAATTCATCAAATCAAATTCTTTAAATTTCAAGTCTTGCATTAATTTCAATAAATCACATTTTATTTCTTGATAAAGAAATTCAATTTCACTTATTACTTACTTAAATGATTTTCCAAACTTAATTAATAAAGAAACTCAATTTCAATTATTACGAAGTAAAATTCACTTATTCAAAAATTCAATTTAATTTAATCATTAAATAATTCAATCTTATTTAATTATTAAATAATTCAAAACTTAATTATTAAATAATTTCAAAGTTTAATAATTTCAAACTTAATTATAATTCCAAACTTAATTATTAAATCATTTCAAACTTAATTCAATCATTTCTCAAATTAAACAACATTCTTTCATCAATTTCATTGTTAATATTTTGTTTCAGATTATTAAATATTAACATTTTCCTTTCATAAAAATTCAAATTTCAACGTCATTTCAAAACCATATTATTTATTCAAATAAAATCATCGTTTTATTTTTAAATCAAATTATTGACCAATCGGGTTTTATTTAATTTCCTATCCTAAGCCAAAGTTCAATTTGGGTATTTATCATTTCAACCCGATTCCAATTCAATTCAAAATCAAAGCATAAAGGGAACTTGCAGTGTGATAACTGGGATGGTGTCAAAGTAAATAAACAAGCAATAACAACAAACAATAACAATCCAATAATTAATTCAAATAATCCCAAAATAATCGTATTAATTCGCATTGTTATTTGTACGAATTAATATAATTATCTCTAGAATCTACACTATCATTTCATGTAGATTAAAGATTATTATACAAATTATTCTATGCAATTTTACACATGACATCAATTATTCAATTTCATACTTCATCAGTTAATACAACATAAGTTCAAATGGTTCAAGGGTAGTTAATTATTTTACTTCGTGTCAAATAATTAAACATTCAAGGGGACATATTATACAATTTAACAAATAAAATTTAACACATATGTCGATTCAAATTTTTAACTATCCTTCGTCAATTCCAGTTTTATTATTATTTATCACTTACAACATTAATAAATTTAACGTTCAATTGTAAACATCAAACAACCAATCATTTAATAACCAAACTGGATTATCATTGCATATATAACAGATAATGGTGTCAGATGTCACAGGTGAACTGATACAGGTAATAACAGTGTAAATATCTAACAACAGCATATTTCAATTGTCGTTTCAATTGAAATCAAATTTAATAAATAAAAGAACGTTAATCGTGAGTGATTGCTCACCTTTCGAGGCTAGAGAGTTTGACAACAGAACAAGTTATGGATTCCAAAGCAAAGCCAGATTGGCACGAATTCGACGGACAACTGATATATAAGAAATAGACGAAATCAAATCAGAACTGGGTCGATGCAAATAGAATCGAAACAAAATATATATTATATTACTATTTTCTTAAACCAATATTCAACTTAAATTATATATTATATTCCAAATCATAATACATATCCAAATCACTTAATATATAACATTTTCGAAACGTAAAAGAAACCAATATATCTATATAATATATATATAGTAGATATATAACACAATATTCAAAATCTGGAGGAATCAAAATATCTATATTTAAAACCAATCTACGGAATAATCAAATACCAATAAAATTTGGATATGCCGAGACTACAATGCCTTGAATACAATTTCATAATATAATTTAAAATTTTCTAGCTAATGCTTATGTACAATTAGTTAACAAACATATAAATACACATAGACATAAGAACTATAGATTATACCTTCAAACATCAAATTAAAATATGTAGCTAGTATAACATAAGCCACAAGTTATCACAACCCATACTTGCATATATAAAACTACACGGTCATACATATATACTGATATATAAAATTTATATGATACCATACAATGCAGATTCTCTTTATATGCTATGCTGTTATGCATATATATATGCAATGTATATTCAACAAATTCCTTGGACAGTACACTGTAATATCTGAATGCAGCCTACCTTGTAACATAAAATGTATATGATACGACAAATTATATAATTCAATATAACTACATAACGTTAATACTATATATATATAAATCTATATAAGCAAGTTATTGGAAAAAAATGCGTATACTCAACAGAGCTGAAACTTAGAATATAACTCAGTATACTACCAAACTTAGCTACATATAACTACAAAATAAATGTACTCTGTTTATATTTATATCATACAATATATACATAAACTCATAGAGCAGCCGAGCAACACTTACAAAAACATTTCAAACTTGATAAAATCTATATAGATTTATATATGTAAACTGCATAACTTATATACTAAATAAACTAATATTTTTAAAACTGTAAACACTGCATACTGTACACCCATATATAAGATATATCCTACTATACACTGTATAATGATCAGATATGCATATATTTCACTTAAAATTCAATGCCCAATATGAACATCATTAAAATATATAAACTAATCGTACAAATTTCTTTATAAACCCATATGCATACCCATACTACTACATATAATATATATAATCTATACTTTATATTAAAAATATCTATGTACTGTTATATAAAATATATATACGAAACTTTAAATCATTGTTAAATCCCCACATAAAAATAATAATGTATAATAATATGATATATATATTTATAGCAACGAAGCAGACAAAACTATAAACAGCATACGCATCAAAACATATTTTATAGATATAACTAACCTATAGAAGGAAAAGCCGAAGACGGTGGTTGGCTGATGGAAGAAGCTTCGGCCAGGGGTGAGGTGAGAGTGGAGGCCGTAGTTGGGCGGGGATTGATGAGAGGCGGGCTTCAAGCGGGAAAATGAGGCAAGGCTACACGGGAAGGGAAGCTGTTTGGGTTCTTCGGGGAAAAATGAGGAAGACTCGGGTCTTGGTGGGTTTTGCACTGGTTGAAGGAAGCGAAGGCTAGCGTGGAAAAGGGAAAGACGTGATGCCTAGGTGCTTCGGGGCAAAAGGGAAGGAGACTCGATTTTCACTTCGGGTTTTTCTCTCTTCGAGTTCAGGGAGAATAAAGAAGAAAGATTACCTGCTTAATTTTCTGAAGGTGGAGCAAAGTGGCAAAGCAATTTGTTTCATTTCCGTTCTTTTTCTTTTAAAACAATGAAGAGATAAAGAGATGAACAAACAAAAATAAATGAAATAATAAGATGACCAAAAGTCAGTAATTAATTTTGCGAATTCCAAAGAGGTAGTGACCATTGGTTATCTCACGAAGCAACAAATGGACAAGAACCCAAAAGGGTGAAAATCGGCTGCCGGTACGGTTAACGATTTCGTGGATTCCGCTGCGAACCGGACTTCAAAACGTAGAAAAAAAATATACCGTAGAGATTAGCATGAAGACACGATTAAAACGGTATACGGATATCAGCGGTACGATTGAATTTATAAAATTCGAATTTTTATGCTAGCGGAAATGCAAGAAAAACGTAGAAAAATAAGATCGATGGAGCCTAAGAAGTCCGTATTTGGAAAAATGAAAAATGACGTCTTGCTCAGAAGATGGTTTAGAATTTTTCTATATAAAAATATTAAGGTTTCGAAACATTTTATTTCATCGCTTTTTAACTGATTAAATTGAAGTAAATTTACGCGCGAAATAAACTTTCATATTTTCGGACGAAAATTTACCAGTTGCTAGGTTTAACCAGACACATTCCAAATATCAAATTTATATTTCAAAATTTTATCGTTTAAAATTTCGCAAAATTTCAATTAATAACATTATTAAAACCAGTCAAATTTACGGGTCGTTACACTCTCCCCCACTCAAAACTTTTCGTCCCCGAAAAGGAACGAGGTAGGAGAATAGAAACTACCAGAAAGAAAAACAGATTTGAAAAATAACAATCAATTTAAACCATATAAATTCAAATTCAAATTAATTGATATTCAATAATTGATTTAATCCATTTGATTTCACTAAAATCAAACTCAACTATTTCTAAATTCATTATCTTATTATCCCATTTTCTTCAATTTACAATTTCTAAAACCATAAATTTGAATAGTCTTTTATTATAATCATATTTTCTTCAACAATTTAACTTCTTCTTTATTCCAACTTATTGTTAAATTTATTCTATTTAATATATCTAATCACATATTTTTAACCTATATAAATTAATTTAAACCATAAAAGTTTCGATTTAAATTAATTTATATTTACTAATTTCTTTTAAATTCAAGGTATTTTCATAAGTTGATCAAATTTCAATTTATTAATTCTTTCAAAACAAGTTTATTTCATTATTAACTGAGTTTACTAATTATCCTATCTAACTCTATTAACATCTTTATAATCAAAATTTAGTGTATAACATTTATTATAAACACTCAAATTTTATTTATAAATTCAATTTATCTTATATATTATCCAATTACATATTCAACTTCTGAATGATTTAGGTAAGTTGTATTAGAATGCAGTTGAACAATATACAAATAAAATTTTCCCAATTCAATTATTCAAGTTTAAATATTTATTCCAAATTTTGGTTTTATTTATAATTAAAATTATCCTTTAACAAAATTTAAGAATTAGATTTCCGATTAACTTTAAACAACTTAGAGATATATATAATATATTTATATCAAATCAAATTAAATTTTAAAATAAGATACCTATATATATGTAAATCAAAATATACTGAAAAATTCAAATCAAAATATATTTTTTCTCAAAACAAAACCGTAGCAAAGCTACAGAATGGTTTCTCCACTTCGAAACTCGAAAATGAATATCGATGATGCTGCCGCCATCACCGAAATTATTTTCCAGCGACAAAAGAGAAGAGCACTGATTTCGACATTTTAAAATTCTTTGAAAACGGTTTCTATTTGAAAATACCTTCAATAATATACATTTTAAAAATTTAAAAACCAAAGCTTGAAATTACTGGAAATTAAATTCTCAAATTCTAAATGTTAAATTCATTTAAATTTCAAATCAGTTTATAACCCATGTATAAAATTCATTTATACAACAATAAGTGATAATCAATTATTATCATTTCAACAACCAATTTAATTAACTTATTAAATTTTAGAAAATTTTACTTATATATATCTATAATATATTCATACAAATTTATTCCATTTTCCAAATTTGAAAATAATATTGTGTCAGTTTGCTCTATTCAAGTGTTTTGGAAATCCTATCGATAGCGTTGATTAAACGAATCGATCGGAAACCCAAATCAACATCAACAACTCAAACAACACTGCATATATTAAAACATTTATATATATTAGTTTACAAATACATTTCTTTGCTCGACAATATAGGAATGAATTTTCAAAATAAGGATAGAGTTTAAAATTTGATGGGCTCAAATCAAAGAGAATTTTGATTTGAAAATAAGTTTGCAACAGAAGATAAGATAATTCAATTATCACAATCGGGAGATGGATGAGTTTATTTAATTCACGGGCAACCATAACCGGGTCGTCCGTAACTTCAAGAATAAGACCGATGCTGAATTTCCGAGGTAAATCAACACTCGATCTCAATTATGGAATTCAGGTATAGCATGGAATAGATAGCATCGTAAACGGAGGATACATAAATCTTCGGTAAATCGATGCCTATTATAAAGGAGTTTTGCTCCTTTACGAATCATTCGAAGATTTGCGAGACCGCCGACCTATTATAGATATCATTCAAAATGGAGTTATGGGGTGCTCCATAATTGAAAGAAGACGAATAGTGAAGGACACGAATGAATTTCGGAACCGAGGGGAACGTTCTAAAATTCAAAGGAATTTGAGTCAAAGGAAGAGATTGAAACTCGAATGAGTGTGATTCTGTAAATACATTTACCCTATATGCTAAGTTTTGCCTAGAGCTACCAAAAGCTTTGATACCAACTGTAACGCCTCGCTATTTTGGACCATTCGCATCCATTATAAGTGTATAGGTAGACACTCATGCCGGAGTTGAATTGCTCAAAATACCGCGTTGTTAATTTAAATTTGGCAAAACTGAACATATACAGTAAATAAATAATCACATATCACAGACACAGAGTAATAAATGCAGCGGAAATAAAAGATATAGTAGTTCATGAAGCTACTATATAAATGTATAAGTTACATCAGAGTTAAACCAGATACAACGGAAGAGTAATACGATACATCAGATACAAATCAGAATACATCACTGGAATCATCGAATACTGAAAGCAGAATAGATGGCTGGATCTTCAAGCAAAGCTCCAACTCCAAAGGTGAGTCACGAATACTGGTACACTCGGTCTGACCCGAGCGTAAAGCAAAACACAAAACACTTGAGTCAGGATTAACATTCTTATATTAATAAATCCAACTCAAGTGAAATAGCAATTGAAATACAAGTAACTCAAAGGATGTTTGGAATAACCATCCTTTAAGGATCCGTTAAACTATCTACTATGTAGTAGTGTACGATAAGTAGATAATGTCTATCAGTAATATAAAATATCAAAATAGTGTTAAGTCATGGCCCATTCCACCCTTAACACATTTTTATTCCCAAGAGCATATACAAGACCGTAGTTTCCCCAAAACCGGAAGTCACCAGAGGGCAATCCATATACTAAAGGTACAAAACAAATCGTAGTGGTCGCGTATAGGGATACAAGTATGACAAGGCACAAGAGGCAATACCCAAGATAGTGAAACTACCGTTTGCCTGATCCGGACTGGTGAGAACGCATCGCCGCAGCGACCGCAACACCGCGAAACAACACTCCCAAAATCAAGGGTGCACCAATCGACAACAAGTAATGAGTAGTTCGAAGAAGTGTGTTCGCTTGAGGTAGCTGACCTCCATTGGCCCGACACGGCTCCTGTTTTAGTCATTTCCAATTTGACACAAGTGTCAAGGCTATCCATTATCGTTCTCTTTCTTCGGTCATCACGTACATCATTCCAACCACTTCATTCTGGATCACACTCCGCGTATAGTTATTAAAGTGGTTTTCGGTTTAGATAGAGAGTATATCCATAACCGATTCCGGTCTCTTTAATAACTTTCGAAATTATTACACCGATTGGTCGTTTATATATTTCAAAACCAAATCAATTACAATTTCAATTAGAATTTGCAAATCAACATTTCATTTGTCTTTCTAAAACAATTCCCATAATTTACTTTCAAAACTTTCAAATTACCATTTCAAAATCTTATAATTCAATTTTAATTTCTTTTTAAACAATTCAAATATTGATTCAAGTTCGTATATAAGTTTCATTCCGAAATCATTTAAATTAATTTAATTTAACATTCAAATCAATTTAAATTCATTTATCGATTTCATTTAATATTCGTTAAGTAAATTTGTCATTCAAAACAATTTCTATTAAATTTCCAATTCATTAAATCCATTATTTAAATTCAACTTCATTAAATCAAAACTTACAATTTTGAATTAAATTAAATTCATCAAATCAAATTCTTTAAATTTCAAGTCTTGCATTAATTTCAATAAATCACATTTTATTTCGTGATAAAGAAATTCAATTTCACTTATTACTTACTTAAATGATTTTCCAAACTTAATTAATAAAGAAACTCAATTTCAATTATTACGAAGTAAAATTCACTTATTCAAAAATTTAATTTAATTTAATCATTAAATAATTCAATCTTATTTAATTATTAAATAATTCAAAACTTAATTATTAAATAATTTCAAAGTTTAATAATTTCAAACTTAATTATAATTCCAAACTTAATTATTAAATCATTTCAAACTTAATTCAATCATTTCTCAAATTAAACAACATTCTTTCATCAATTTCATTGTTAATATTTTGTTTCAGATTATTAAATATTAACATTTTCCTTTCATAAAAATTCAAATTTCAACTTCATTTCAAAACCATATTATTTATTCAAATAAAATCTTCGTTTTATTTTTAAATCAAATTATTGACCAATCGGGTTTTATTTAATTTCCTATCCTAGGTCAAAGTTCAATTTGGGTATTTATCATTTCAACCCGATTCCAATTCAATTCAAAATCAAAGCATAAAGGGAACTTGCAGTGTGATAACTGGGATGGTGTCAAAGTAAATAAACAAGCAATAACAACAAACAATAACAATCCAATAATCAATTCAAACAATCCCAAAATAATCGTATTAATTCGCATTGTTATTTGTACGAATTAATATAATTATCTCTAGAATCTACACTATCATTTCATGTAGATTAAAGATTATTATACAAATTATTCTATACAATTTTACACATGACATCAATTATTCAATTTCATACTTCATCAGTTAATACAACATAAATTCAAATGGTTCAAGGGTAGTTAACTATTTTACTTCGTGTCAAATAATTAAACATTCAAGGGGACATATTATACAATTTAACAAATCAAATTTAGCACATATGTCGATTCAAATTTTTAACTATCCTTCGTCAATTCCAATTTTATTATTATTTATCACTTACAACATTAATAAATTTAACGTCCAATTGTAAACATCAAACAACCAATCATTTAATAACCAAACTGGATTACCATTGCATATATAACAGATAATGGTGTCAGATGTCACAGGTGAACTGATACAGGTGATAACAGTGTAAATATCTAACAGCAGCATATTTCAATTGTCGTTTCAATTGAAATCAAATTTAATAAATAAAAGAACGTTAATCGTGAGTGATTGCTCACCTTTCGAGGCTAGAGAGTTTGACAACAGAACAAGTTATGGATTCCAAAGCAAAGCCAGATTGGCACGAATTCGACGGACAACAGATAGATAAGAAATAGACGAAATCAAATCAGAACTGGGTCGATGCAAATAGAATCGAAACAAAATATATATTATATTACTATTTTCTTAAACCAATATTCAACTTAAATTATATATTATATTCCAAATCATAATACATATCCAAATCACTTAATATATAACATTTTCGAAACGTAAAAGAAACCAATATATCTATATAATATATATAGTAGATATATAACGCAATATTCAAAATCTGGAGGGATCAAAATATCTATATTTAAAACCAATCTACGAAATAATCAAATACCAATAAAATTTGGATATGCCGAGACTACAATGCCTTGAATACAATTTCATAATATAATTTAAAATTTTCTAGCTAATGCTTATGTACAATTAGTTAACAAACATATAAATACACATAGACATAAGAACTATAGATTATACCTTCAAACATCAAATTAAAATATGTAGCTAGTATAACATAAGCCACAAGTTATCACAACCCATACTTGCATATATAAAACTACACGGTCATACATATATACTGATATATAAAATTTATATGATACCATACAATGCAGATTCTCTTTATATACTATGCTGTTATGCATATATATATGCAATGTATATTCAACAAATTCCTTGGACAATACACTGTAATATCTGAATGCAGCCTACCTTGTAACATAAAATGTATATGATACGACAAATTATATAATTCAATATAACTACATAACGTTAATACTATATAAATATAAATCTATATAAGCAAGTTATTGGAAAAAAAATGCGTATACTCAACAGAGCTGAAACTTAGAATATAACTCAGTATACTACCAAACTTAGCTACATATAACTACAAAATAAATGTACTCTGTTTATATTTATATCATACAATATATACATAAACTCATAGAGCAGCCGAGCAACACTTACAAAAACATTTCAAACTTGATAAAATCTATATAGATTTATATATGTAAACTACATAACTTATATACTAAATAAACTAATATTTTTAAAACTGTAAACACTGCATACTGTACACCCATATATAAGATATATCCTACTATACACTGTATAATGATCAGATATGCATATATTTCACTTAAAATTCAATGCCCAATATGAACATCATTAAAATATATAAACTAATCGTACAAATTTCTTTATAAACCCATATGCGTACCCATACTACTACATATAATATATATAATCTATACTTTATATTAAAAATATCTATGTACTGTTATATAAAATATATATACGAAACTTTAAATCATTGTTAAATCCCCACATAAAAATAATAATGTATAATAATATGATATATATATTTATAGCAACGAAGCAGACAAAACTATAAACAGCATACGCATCAAAACATATTTTATAGATATAACTAACCTATAGAAGGAAAAGCCGAAGACGGTGGTTGGCTGATGGAAGAAGCTTCGGCCAGGGGTGAGGTGAGAGTGGAGGCCGTAGCTGGGCGGAGATTGATGAGAGGCGGGCTTCAAGCGGGAAAATAAGGCAAGGCTACACGGGAAGGGAAGCTGTTTGGGTTCTTCGGGGAAAAATGAGGAAGACTCGGGTCTTGGTGGGTTTTGCACTGGTTGAAGGAAGCGAAGGCTAGCGTGGAAAAGGGAAAGACGTGATGCCTGGGTGCTTCGGGGCAAAAGGGAAGGAGACTCGATTTTCACTTCGGTTTTTTCTCTCTTCGAGTTCAGGGAGAATAAAGAAGAAAGGTTACCTGCTTAATTTTCTGAAGGTGGAGCAAAGTGGCAAAGCAATTTGTTTCATTTCCGTTCTTTTTCTTTTAAAACAATGAAGAGATAAAGAGATGAACAAACAAAAATAAATGAAATAATAAGATGACCAAAAGTCAGTAATTAAGTTTTGCGAATTCCAAAGAGGTAGTGACCATTGGTTATCTCACGAAGCAACAAATGGACAAGAACCCAAAAGGGTGAAAATCGGCTGCTGGTACGATTAACGATTTCGTGGATTCCGCTGCGAACCGGACTTCAAAACGCAGAAAAAAAATATACCGTAGAGATCAGCACGACGACACGATTAAAACGGTATACGGATATCAGCGGTATGATTGAATTTATAAAATTCGAATTTTTATGCTAGCGGAAATGCAAGAAAAACGTAGAAAAATAAGATCGACGGAGCCTAAGAAGTCCATATTTGGAAAAACGAAAAATGACGTCTTGCTCAGAAGATGGTTTAGAATTTTTCTATATAAAAATATTAAGGTTTCGAAACATTTTATTTCATCGCTTTTTAACTGATTAAATTGAAGTAAATTTACGCGCGAAATAAACTTTCATATTTTCGGACGAAAATTTACCAGTTGCTAGGTTTAACTAGACACATTCCAAATATCAAATTTATATTTCAAAATTTTATCGTTTAAAATTTTGCAAAATTTCAATTAATGACGTTATTAAAACCAGTCAAATTTACGGGTCGTTACAAATATCGCGGTGTATGGGTTTATAAAATATCATCCGCTACTATGCTGCGCATAGGGTCTCATCCGCTATATAATGCGGGAAAATCAATCACCCAATATATACATATTCCAATATATATATATATATATATTGATATATATATTACTATATATGCTATAGCACATCAAATCAATGCAATCATTCAACCAAATATTTAAATTTAACCATTTAAATTTAAATAAGCCAGATGAGTGAGATTAACTCACCTTTGATTTTTATTGTCATCTACTTCAATATTGCTTTGGATTTCCAGATGTTTGACCTCACTCTCAGAAGAAACAGAACCCATTACGATGCCGAGATTCCATCCCTGCCGATGGTCGAACGAATCGAAACCAACCCTTCTCCTCACTCGCGACCCATTCCCAGCCTCCATCACTTCGCGAGCCACCCTTCACGATGCTCGAAATCAAACCCAACTCCTTCCTTGACTAACGACGCAGCCGCCACCAGTCGCGAATCCCCCCTCTTCGCTACATCCACACGAGCGAGTTCGACCTGGGAAATTTCGATCTTCGTTTGCCGAGTTCGAGCGACCTGGCCGCCGCCGTCCCTGCCCAGCTATTACGCGCGAGCGCCGCGAAACGTTCCCCTCAATCGATTGAATTGAATCACGCCAGAGCGTTACTGACGATGGCGAGAAAAATTGCTTTGTTTTGTTGTTTTTTTTAAATGGAGAAGATTTGATTTTGAACGAATTTCGTTCGAGAGGAAGGGAATTGAGGGAAGACATTTTATTTTCGAACAGAAGGAGAAGGGAACCAGTTTTAAACGAGTACTCATCTACGTTTTAAAAGGAAGAAGTTGCGTGCTCGATGTGTTGCATGAAGAAATTGATGCGCGTGCCTGCCATTGCTTGCCACAGAGAAAGCAGAAAGTTTTGATGGAGAAAGGAAGCAGACTGGGGAAAGAATCTCAGCTGAGTTGACTCAAATATATAAATATATATATTATATTTAAATTCAAATTCAAATTGTTTCGAAAACGCAACTTAAAATCTAGATCTCCTATCGAGACGTGCCGCTAGGCGTTCGTAATGTTATACCCTTATTTCGAACGAAATGGAAAAGGTTTCGAGTCCTAATTCGATCGTATGGAGAAGATAGCTTTTTGGACTCAGTCATTATATGGAATTCGATATAAATTTCAGCACGTTTATACGTCGTACGCTCACACAACAACTCCAAACTTTACGAAAATTGAAATCCGATAATAATACACTATTATGGATCCAATGGAACTGATTTCGTCGAATTCCAAGACTGTGCCCCGGAAGGCTATTTTTAAATTCAATTTAAACTAAAAAAAAATTCAAATCCAAACAAAACACCTTTAAATCCAATTTTAAAAGTTCTATCACCTTCAGAATTATTAATATGAATTTTATAAGCCTTCAAATTATTTTTAATAGGCCTAAAACTCCAGATTTAACATTTTACCCAATTTTTAATTGTTTAATTCAATAATCAAATTACCCAATGAATAGTGATATTTGAAATTCAAGTTAAAATTACCTTTTTGAATATTTAAAATCAATTAAATATTCCCATTTCAAATATCCAAAATTCCGGGTCGTCACATTCCTCCCCCTTAAAAGAATTTCGTCCCCGAAATTACTAGTTAAGAGGAATGATCCATAACCCACTAACTATTTCTTCAACCCAAATAGTTTTCCACACTTACCCAAATAAATCTTTTTATCACCGACATACTAACCCTTACTAATTTTTCAAACCCATTCATAATCCCAGACAATATCACTTACTTATCAATTCAAATTTAAATTTAAATTCAAATTTGAAATTATCAAAATTTCTCAAAATTATTTTCTAACTCCCTAAATTTCTGAAAATTTTTGCCAGCGTCTCCTTTGCGCGGCTAGCTCGGTACAACTACAAAAATGGCTCTACGGCCCCCAAATCTCAAAAGAAAAACAAAAAGCCAAGTGGCTAGATCAAAAACCCATCAAATTTCATACAGCAATTTACACATACCTTTTTGTTGGGCCATTTAAATTCATCTTCTGAAATCAAACATCAATTCCCTTTCTGCTTTTAAAACACCTGTACCTTACTAAGTAATAATATCCGATTACAACATTCAAAACATTTTATTGACTTCCTGATAAAATGTCAATATTTATTCATTCAAATATTAACTTAGAATATATTTCTAATACCAATTTCAATTAAGAATTCACCGTTCCTTTCTTAAGTTTAGTATAAGCATTTTATATGCTTCTTTATTTATTTTCACTTCACCACTTTAATTAATATCACTTCTATTCAAATTGGTTCTCCCATTTCCATATGAATTCAATTTATCTTCAACTTTGAATATTGAATTTTATCTTCCATTTATACTTATTCATACCATTATTTTAAATTAGTTTTACCCACTAATTTATTTCAATTTCCAATTTGAAATTGATTTATTGCTAACAAAAATTTTCAAAAAAAATTCCTAACTCCCAAAATTTTCAGAAAATTTTGGCAGAGTCTCCTTTATACGGAGGAGCTTTTGCAATTGACTAAAGAAATAAATATATATACATCGACCCACACGGTCGGAAAACAAAAACAGTTCATATTTCCTAACTTTGTATTACGTAGGCGTACCTTATTTAGCATTTTTAAGCAAAGCGGCTATTTATTTTAGCAATTGTGCGATCCAAAACCAGTCAAACGGCTTCTCTAAACCTGTACTTACTCAATTTAAATGTGTAAGTGCCAAATATATGAAATTTATTAACATTTCACTTATTTTTAAATAGCTAAAACATGGATTCTATAAACAATGCATGTTATATACTTCCATAAGCACATATGAAATGTTTCGACATTTATTTTAAATGTTTTCAATCAATATTCAAACCACTCCATTTTAAATTTATTTACAATTATACATTTGTATTTCATTGCATCGACAAATTTTAATTCATTCTCTTGCATCCATTTTATTTACCAAAATTAAATCCCATACCAAAACTGGATTTTTATTTACCTTTCAAATTTTGACCAAACTATCAAAATTCTATTCATTACAATACAAATTCCATTTAATTGTAATTCAATTTAGTCACTAACCTAATTCATATTAGGCTTTAATTCACTTCCTCAATTCACTCTGAATTTATTTATAATGTGACCATTTTCAATTAGATTAAATTCCCGTTCCATTTCATTCCTATCTAAATTAAATTCAAGTTCAACTAAATTGTCATTTAGCAAATTTAAATTCTTACTTTTCCTTTTTACTCCTTTAAATGAATCTAAATTTCATTTAACATTATTTATTACACAACCGAAATTTAATTTCAATTTCATTATCAAAACAAATTTCATTTTCTCCATACATAAGTTCAAGACTTATTTATTATCGTAAGTCTATTCACTTTTTAATATTTCATTTTATCATATCTCACTTTATATTACATTTGGATTTATTTAAAAGTTAAGATTGCTCATCTTAGTCGTTTCCATTTGATAATTACAATTTCAAATTATAACTCTTAATGGTTTAAAGAAATGAATTCCCATTTATGACTTACAATTTCATTTCTATTCATAAATTTTATCTTACTTACTTAAGATCTGGGACTATTTATTTAAGTCCATTTTCATCTTTATAATCAAATTTCAAATTATTACACTTAAGAACTTAAGAATATGAATTTCTTTAAACGATTATAAGCATTTTACATTACCTTTATATCCAATTCAATTCAACTTATTTACATTTAATTCAATTCCAATTCTCAATTTTATTTAACTTATCTTAAGTTAAATTCAAATATATTTTATTCACCTTCATATACTCGAATTAAATTTTAATTCTAGGATACAATTTTATACAAGTTTTACAATTCATTCACCTTCAAGTTCTCTAACTCTTTTATCTACCAACTTATATTACTCATTGAGTTATTTCCATCACATAATTATAATCCCAGAATTAAACTTTCATTCCCTTCTTATTTCAATCAACTTCATTCTATAAATTATATTGTTGATTCATTTAAGTTTCCACATTTATATTTTAAATAGAATTCCCAGAATCCAATTGCCCGATTGTATTTCAAAACCATTTTGAATCCATAAAAAACTCATACACATCTGGTATATCACATCAAATCCCAGATTCCAAAACAATCTGCTTTTACCAAAAAAAATTCCCTTTGAAATTGTTAAACAACTCGTATATCAAACAAGTCCAATCAAATATCATATACAACCATTACGGAAGCAAACCATCACTTTAGAAACTCGAAAATGAATTCTAATGATGTGGCCATCATCATCAGGATTATTTTCCTGTGACTGAAGTGAGTTCAGTACTTCTTTACTTCCACAAATCCATTTCAAAACAATTTCTATTCAAAAATGTTTCCCAAAATCATACTCCATTATTGCTTCAAAAGTTTTGGAAAACATTTCAAACATTTCCAAGATTTTAAATTCTCAAATCCTTTGTTTAAATTCATTTAGAACTCTTTTCAAAATTTCCGGGATTTTAATTCTGGTTTAAATCAAATTTAATTATACTTCTTCTTACTTAAATCATATTTAGTTAATTCTATTTGGTTATAAACCATTTTAATATTTAAATTCTTATTTGCTTATAAATCTTTTCAAATTTCAGTTCATATTTCAAATTTCTATTTGATTATAGTATTTACAACCAAACATCCAAATATATAGTAATTTAGAAAACCATTTCTTTTATATCAAAATATAATTTTTGGGTAAAATTATTTCATTTACCCACTTTAAAATCAATACTATGTCGGTTTATCTTGTTTAAGAGTTTAGAAA
Organism: Allium fistulosum; assembly: GCA_030737815.1. Lineage (NCBI taxonomy): Eukaryota > Viridiplantae > Streptophyta > Magnoliopsida > Asparagales > Amaryllidaceae > Allium > Allium fistulosum. The sequence continues at coordinate 94,444,445 of CM060906.1, read as the reverse complement.
CCCCTATCGATACGGTTGTACTTCCCGTACCGACCAGAATTCATAAGCACTCAACCGATAAGTCAACACAGTATTAAAACAATTTTATATCCACTAACAAATACGCTCTCATATCTATTATTACACTCAACCCATTGTAGAGTACTATTGACTCTAATTTTAATGAGTAATTTTCCCCACCAAAGCCTAGGTTGTCACCAACCTATGCTCTGATACCACTGTAACAGCCTGCAAATCCGTACCTGTTGAATTGACATTGATCTCCAACAAATCAACTCAAGAAGAACGGAAATACGAACCATTTTGGGTTAAGAAGAAAGAGGTAGAAGAAGAAAATAGAAAACAACAGCATTATAATCTCACATCGCAGCGGAATAAAATATAATAGATAACAACTGATCTTTACACAAATTAAAACTATATTTGTTTTACACAATACATCATCAGAGTACACATAACATACAACTAGACAATAATCAGATCATGTCCTCAATACAACAGAGTACACAGCTAATCAACACAATGGAATATATATACACAAGTACGGGAGTACGTATCTCCATCCAACTCGTCTCCTGAGCTCCACAGCTATAACCTGAACCTGTTTATCTCGGTCTGACCCGAGCATCATATAAAACAACACCCGAGTCAGTCTGGACTACCAGCGTGAGAAAATCACACTCAAGTTTATTATTAAGGTTTCAAAATCCTTTGAAAATAAAAGCATCTCGTAAGACCACGTCACAAATAAACATGTCGGGTTTTTCCCTTACGATAGCTAAAACACTTTCTTATCAAATCCTCAGATATTATAATAGTGTCTATATACAAATACTTATTCAAATAGCTGAAATTGTTACATCTATTAAATTCCAGCATACTAGCCACAAAGTGGGTAATACAAACAAATACCGTACAAGGCACGTAGGGAGAATGGATTTCCATCAATGACTAGGCACTAGGGTACCACCTTTCACAGTACCTGGTCTAGATCAGCGTACCGAGGACCCACCCTAAGTCCCCTGCAACACAAGGCCGGAACCATCCCTTACTGGATGATTCCGAATAAAATCACCCCACGGTTGTGATCAGCAACCGCACCACTAAGCCGATATAAAAAGGGACATCTAGACAGGGATGACCTTACCCTCCAGTGGGAGCTACCCACGAAGCCTTGCTGCATAACCCCTGATTTTCAGTCATTCCCGGTTGATGAGGCTTGAGGCTAAGCGTTACCTTTTTAGAACACATCCCTTAGAATGCCCATCGTCCGCTGACGATGTTCCGAAAGCATTCATCCATACAAGTCCGTTCCGGGTCCGAACGGAATCGAAGGCACTACCCCTACTACATCCATTTTGGAAATATCCTCAGGATTAGTAGCGACTAGCCCTTGCACTTCACTGCTCCATCTTCGACTCCGAAATCGTTTCCACGAAACGTACAAACCGGATCGAAGTGGTTTTCGAGAAATTAATCTCGATCCCGGTCTCTTCGAAACGATCAACGCATTGGCCAATATTGATAGTCGGTTCTTTAACTATCAATTAATATTCACAATCATCCATCAAACAATAAATAATACATAATTTTTCAAATTATTTATTAACCTCAAAATATCCTTGCAAGATATATTTCCATTTCAATCCTTTGAAACAATTCCAAAAACAGTTTCCTTCCATGGAATGCATTTCCCAAATATTTGTTTCCACTGAAACACCAAGTACAAAATACTTTTAGATTTTAAAATAATTTTAAAACACTTTATTATAAATATACTTTATAACATTGAAATTTAAAACTACTTTAATACTTATTTAAAGATATATACTTTAAAAATATTTAAAATAAAATCACTTTGTAAATATAAATTTAAATTTCCTTTTTAAAACATAATACCAAGTCTTTTTAATATATTTATCACAATAATAGATTTGGAGAATACTTACTTATAGTTAACATTTAAAAATAATAGGTTTTCTAAAACATGCTTTTTAAAACTACATTAAAATCTTTAAATTTGCTTTTGAAAACGTACTTGGTTATCCAAAGAAATACATTTCTCTTTCACATCCTTTTAAAAATAAATCACCATTTATTTCTAAACACATTTACATTCCTTTATAAATTCCCACCTTGAATTTATACTTTCAAATATCCAACGATATTTTATTTCGCTTTATAAATCCAGTTTATAAATTCCCAATCTCATTTCTCTTCTAAATTTCAAATTTTTAAACACTTATATCAATTTCCAAATTGATTTCAAGATTTTTCCATTTTGAAATAAATTCCTTTACTTACTTATTTACTTCAGAATCCATTAACTTCAGTATTTATTTCTTAATTTACAATTAGAAATCCTTTTAACTGAATACCAATTTTCATATTTCCCAAATTCCTTTTTATCCTTTTTAAATAAAATTTAATCCTTGACATGTTAAAGTAAATTCTTTATTACTTTAAATTATATCACTTTAAGTTTAAAATTCATTATTTCCTCTTTTAATTTATTCTTAAATTTTATTCAAACTTCTATAATCATTTATTTAAAGATTTCTCTTTTATTTTCTTTCCCAAAATCCAATTCATTTATTTCGGTAACTCATTACACTCAAATATATTCAATCAGACCATAATATCCAATATTCCAATCATCAATATAATTCATCACAGAATATCATAACATAGGATATTAAACAAATCTAAATAAATTTGTTTGAGGAATCCAGTTGGATCCCTCCAACCTGTTTCCCTGCATCCACAAACGTTAGCACAATACCAATTCCACTTCGAGGTGGAATATCGCGGTATATGGGTTTATAAAATATCATCCGCTATTATGCGGCGCATAGGGTCTCATCCGCTATATAATGCGGGAAAATCAATCACCCAATATATACATATTCCAATATATATATATATTGATATATATTACTATATATACTATAGCACATCAAATCAATGCAATCATTCAACCAAATATTTAAATTTAACCATTTAAATTTACATAAGCCAGATGAGTGAGATTAACTCACCTTTGATTTTTATTGTCATCTACTTCAATATTGCTTTGGATTTCCAGATGTTTGACCTCACTCTCAGAAGAACCAGAACCCATTACGATGCCTCGATTCCATCCCTGCCGATGGTCGAACGAATCGAAACCAACCCTTCTCCTCACTCGCGACCCATTCCCAGCCTCCATCACTTCACGAGCCACCCTTCACGATGCTTGAAATCGAACCCAACTCCTTCCTTGACTAACGACGCAGCCGCCACCAGTCGCGAATTCCCCCTCTTCGCTACATCCACACGAGCGAGTTCGACCTGGGAAATTTCGATCTTCGTTTGCCGAGTTCGAGCGACCTGGCCGCCGTCGTCCCTGCCCAGCTATCGCGCGCGAGCACCGCAAAACGTTCCCCTCAATCGATTGAATTGAATCACGCCAGAGCGTTACTGACGATGGCGAGAAAAATTGCTTTGTTTTGTTGTTTTTTTTTAAATGGAGAAGATTTGATTTTGAACGAATTTCGTTCCAGAGGAAGGAAATTGAGGGAAGAAATTTTATTTTCGAACAGAAGGAGAAGGGAACCAGTTTTAAACGAGTACTCATCTACGTTTTAAAAGGAAGAAGTTGCGTGCTCGATATGTTGCGTGAAGAAATTGATGCGCGTGCCTGCCATTGCTTGCCACAGAAAAGCAGAAAGTTTTGATGGAGAAAGGAAGCAGACTGGGAAAAGAATCTCAGCTGAGTTGACTCAAATATATAAATATATATATTATATTTAAATTCAAATTCAAATTGTTTCGAAAACGCAACTTAAAATCTAGATCTCCTATCGAGACGTGCCGCTAGGCGTTCGTAATGTTATACCCCTATTTTGAACGAAATGGAAAAGGTTTCGAGTCCTAATTCGATCGTATGGAGAAGATAGCTTTTTGGACTCAGTCATTATATGGAATTCGATATAAATTTCAGCACGTTTATACGTCGTACGGTCACACAACAACTCCAAACTTTACGAAAATTGAAATCCGATAATAATACACTATTACGGATCTAATGGAACTGATTTCGTCGAATTCCGAGACTGTGCCCCGGAAGGCTATTTTTAAATTCAGTTTAAACTAAAAAAAATTCAAATCCAAACAAAACACCTTTAAATCCAATTTTAAAAGTTCTATCACCTTCAGAATTATTAATATGAATTTTATAAGCCTTCAAATTATTTTTAACAGGCCTAAAACTCCAGATTTAATATTTTATCCAATTTTTAATTGAATAATCAAATTACCCAATGAATAGTGATATTTGAAATTCAAGTTAAAATTACCTTTTTGAATATTTAAAATCAATTAAATATTCTCATTTCAAATATCCAAAATTCCGGGTCGTCACACTTTGAGACCGGTCGAATACCCTAATTATAAGAAACACGTCACTCATTTGAAAAACCTAGATATGCATGCAAATAAAGTGAGCCAAACACACTGCTAATAGAATCAAGTGGAGAAGTGAAAATATTCCCACAGATGGCTGCCATCAGCATCCCCTCCCCAACAAACCCGCATGGGCCGGGTCATGGCCACTGCCACCACCTGGTTTGTAAGTGAAAAGGAATAGTACCAAATTAAATGGAGAGGTAACTTACCATGACTTCAAAAGAATATTTCAAGAATATTTCCATTTACCAACCAATATTCTATAAAAGATGGGTATTTTATCATTTTACAATTGATGCTAAGGAATTATCACCCACACAACTATAAATATTGGCTGATATGCCTAATGCCCTAAGAGATTTCGCAACGGTGTTGAATTCTAGCAAATTGCATTGGTTATCCAATTTTGATGGCATCTATTTAATTGTTAACAACTTGGAGTTCATCATTTTTAAAGAATAAAACTAGTCACATATATTACATTGAATTAGGAGTGCAGAACTGCATATATAGTTTGAAAAGTTTAATATATAGCTTTCATAGTGCAACACAATATGTTTATTTGCTAACTGAAATATTGTACGACGCAATGTGTTTTTTTGCTAATGACAGCCAAAAATTGTGCGACCCAACATGTTTGTATGCTAATGACAGCCTCATTCTCACAATTGCCTCTCTGTATCATATGGTCAAATCCCCCATATAGTCTATAATATATGCAAGTTGAAGTAGATAACAGTCTCAGCTTTTATTATGTATTGTTTTAGTTCTTGTTGCTTCAGATTTGATCCACATTAAAGTAGAAGCTTGTCCACCCATGAGATTATATGTTAATTACCTCAAATTAATATCATATTTTAAACCCCCAATACTAAATAGAATATATATATATATATATATAATAATAGCTATGAATTGTTGTAAGGTCAAGGATCGATCAACTTGCCTTGTACCACTTTCAGTTTTGCCACTGAACTATCATTGGGAAAAAATAATGCCAATTACAATTGATTGGCTATGGGTGCACATGCTTAATCAGTATGTTACTGGCTTAAGCATGGTGACACTCATGAAGTTGACTTTACACACACATACATACATATATATCTATATGTATATACAATGATACATATATGTATGTATGTATGACCTATATATACTGCAGTTTCCTAACTTAAAAAAAACAAGCACTGACAAAATAAACATTAAACATGTTTGCACCAAAGTTTCGCATTACTTTAATCTTGAATAACTAATAGCTAATATGCTATGACAATATAACAGCTACTAACTCAACTTCATCCTTGCATACAATAGGAGGTTCTGCTTATCTACATAATACAATTAAAATTCACTTTGATGATCGGACCAATCAATATAGAAGAACAAACATAAGATTTGTGTGCATTAATACCTAAGTCAGTGGTAAAACATCATGCGGGAGACATTATTATTAATATCTTGGTACTGAATCAAATCAAGCACCAATATTTTCTTCTAGAGGGAAAGGCCAAAAAAAGCAATTTGTGTTTGATTTTGACTACCATTCACCAATGAACATTTGTTCGGGCGAGAATAAAAAGCAAAATGATAGGTAAAGGAACAGTTAACCTAATCAACATTTATAAGATTCGAAAAGGATTTAAAGCTATTTATGACCTTCATACTTTATATTTATTTTTCAAGAGTAAAATCATCACGGTGGGACTAAGATAACCTTAATCCATGACTAAAACTCTCGTCAGCAGCAAAAATTAATCAAAGATCATTTCCTTCAAAAGCAAAAATATGCAAAATTTATCTTCGAATTGCACTCTAACATACAGAGCATGTTGGATACAATATTTGATATAAACAAGTTATTAAAGTGATAATCAAGCACAATAGCTTTCACCTCAGTCCTTGTGTTATTCAATTTCCTGTTTACCTTTTTCAAAAAAACAAACAATGCAACTCACATTGGACTTCTAACTCATCCAGTCCCTCCAATTCATGGTGCATCAAAACAAGACTAATGGCTATTCACTGTCTCTTCTTGCATGTGCATTAGCGATACTAAAATGACCATTCCTATGGCCCTCTCATCTACAGCTGAAATCTATTTATCCACAATTTCTCATGCATGCTTAATTGCTTACTCCCTTTAACTTATTTTCCTATTGGTGTCTACACATATAAAGGAATACCCTCCTTTTATAATACTGAAGTTCACTTCATCTTTTCCTCTTTTTATTTCTCCACTCTCTCATTCATGAGAGAGCACTATACACCTTAATCTTTTAGCTACTATGTGTGCACAGGTGTGGCAAACTAATGGAATAATGTGACTGTTTATCTCCTATTATGCACATTGATTTCAAAGCCCTCAAGCACATCATGAAGCTACTGGTTCCACTACTTATAGATAATAGAAATTAATTTTAATTTCAAATGCAAAAACATAGAATATATTTTGTCTCCTTAATTTTCAGTGGGCCATCTCCTTTATCTATCGGGTAGATGACTGAGTGACATGATTACTCCTACTCAAATACATGATAAAAACATAAGCAGAAGTGTGAGAAAAAATGTAGCTGTGAGTATATACCTGTGAAGAGTCGAATAGCAGAAGAGTTTCCACTTAGTTTTTGTTCCAAGAAAAATTAAAAGCAGAAATACATGCTGCACTTGTTCCTGTCAACATCCATTGTTTTCTCCGTTTAAAAATGCAGATATCATGATGGTTTGATATTAATGCAACACTGTTAGAAACATTACATGTGAGTATCAAAGAAGCAATTTTCTATTTGAATACAATTATGGCATAATGAATTCCAATATCATGAAGGTTTCACGTTTACGCTACACATTACTACCATCCTAGATGCAAGGTTATAATTGACTATCATCTAAATGTATAGCTACTCTTTTTCAGATATATAGTACTAATATTAAGAAAATTTTGTACTGCCAAAATTGTATAGGATTTGGACCATGGTTCAAAATTCTAGCGGAATTCCGGTTATTCCGGTGATTCCGTTCCAGTTCCGGTCTCAACTGGAACGAAATCCAGTTAAAATTCCGGTTCTGGTTAATATTCCGGACTTTTCTTTAGAATATAGTAAAAATAGTAAAAAATAGCAGAAAATAAAAACACAATAAACATATACTTTTGTTAATTTATACAAGAATCATAATAAAAAATTAAAATTTTCGAAATTGATTGAAATTTCAAAAATCTCTAATGGACAAATAGAATCTCAAACCATGATTTTTTCTTTAAAACATATATTTCGTATGTAATGTAAAGAATGTAATATAAATTTATGATAGTTAGCGCGTATTTAGCAGTCTAACCAAAAAATGTGTCGCAATTTGAAAACCGGAATAAAAACGGAACTTTCAAAATATTCGAAATGTAACCGAAAATTTTAAAATTACAAATGACCGGAACGGAAACGGAAAACGGAATTTCGAACCTTGATTTGGATACAAATTGCTATATTGTCCTTCTATCAGCTATGATCATCAAGACAATCCAATAGTATTGTCAACAGATTTGTCACCTGACCTTTATTAATCACAGTAAACAAAAGCCAGCAACAAATATAATTGCTGCTTTCCAACGAGAGCTAGTGCAGACACTGCAGTCTTCTTTAGTGTCGCCCAAGGCAAAGCCGATGTTAGACAAAAATGCAATTATAATCACCTGTTTATGGTACAATGTAACAGCAAGAATCTAATTATCTTTGTATACATGATGAAAAAACAACATATGTACTCACTGTTGCACAAATAAGAAGACATACATGAAGAAACGATCTTCTTCCATATCTAGACCGATATTGATCTGTACATACCAACAATTGGTTGAACCTGAAATTGAATAGAACCTATATAAGACACATTAACTGCACTAACAAATTATTTTTTAGTGTAATTCTTGACAAAATATTAAGTGGTACTTATAATAAGTTTTGGCACAGTTAATTCATCAAACTACCATACAGATTCCTTTTGTATTCCAAAATCAAAGCTTTGAAAGTTGTATGTGGAGGGTTTGAGTAAATTGACACAATTTTAACGTGTAAATTGAACACAATCCCTGTGCCCATGTGGCAACTAAGAGTCTGCATCACAATGACTTTTCATATACTTGCAAGTTAATTACAACTGCGCACTTCTAAGATGTGTATACTTTGGGACTAAACTAAAATTTTCATATACTTGCATTTTAAATATAAATATCATGTTTAACCCAGTAATGTTTTGTATGTATTGCACATCAGGAGAAGCATATATTTGTAAAAAATGATAGCAATAACCATAGATCTTCGCTCAGACACAGTCACAAAGCCATCAGAAGAAATGTGTGCTGCAAATTATAGAATTGTACTTAACTTTTTCATTACTCATCAATATACAAATTATAAACAGGTAAATGAGCTGAAGGAAAAAGATTTCTTGTTTTTTAGGCACAGGGACGCGGCTGATTATTTTTTGTTTCAAGGACGCGGGCTTTAAACTTTTGGCTGAAGGAAAGAAATGTTCAAAAATTTAAAATAAGTCGTCATCTTCAATCTCCTCCTCAAATTCAGATCGATCCTCCTCTTCCTTTTCTTCCTCCCAATCTATTTTCGCATTCGTAGTTTTTTCTTCCTGCTTGCGTGCATGCGTTGCCTGCAGCTTTAAATCTTGCTCTCAATTATTTCGATCTTTTTTTTATTGCTGATCTAGGTATGTTTTTTTCGAAATTTTTTGTGTATTATGCTATGTATATGTTGGTTATAACTATATCTTTTATTTTTCGGTTATATGGTTAGTGACGACTGATTTGGGTTCGTCCAGAACAGTAATTCATCCTCCAAAGTATGCTTTTATTTTTTATTTTATTTTTGTTTATCATTATTAATTTAGATTGTATTTTTTTATATTTCAATGTTCATACTACTTTTTATTAATTTTTGGAAGCTAGTTTATACTGTTATGCTATGCGTGTATAGCATTTTATGTTTCTGTTTGAATAGTTTTGCTGTTTGTTGAACCAATTTAAAATTGTTGCACTATGTATCAATAGTTTATATTCTTAGTTTAGTTTAACATTCTATGTCTCTGAATCTATAGTTTATAATGTTATGCTATTTGTATAGTATTCTTTGTCTTTGTAGTTTGTATATAGTATATATTGTTATGTTATGTGTCCGTATCATTTTTTGCTTTTGTATGAATAGTTTTGCTATTTGTTGAATGAAATTTTGATTTTATCAATAGTTTACTATAATGTCTCTTTTTATGAACTACTTTTTATATTGTAATGATACTTTAAACTAGCATTTTTGCGTTTACCATGTAATTCAAATTTGTTAATTGTTTGAATATTGTGTAAGTGCTGTCTGATTTATATTTGATTTGATTTTGGCTGTTGATTGTGTTTGTGGTTATATTATTGTTTGTTGCATTATAATGTGATGCAGCGCGTACCTTAATCGCAGCTCCAGAATTCGCGAAGCTGCCTAAGTCGCTCCTCCTCCTCCTTAAGTCGCGGCAAGATGCAGTAGGTCGCGAACAATCGTCCCTAAATCGCTCTAGCTAAGCCTCATATCGCAAGCCCTAAATCGCTCCGCCTTAAGTCGCGAACAAGCAGACGTCTTACATCGCTCCAGCCCTAGATCGTTCCAGTATAACTCGCGATCTTCGCTAGGTCGCGCTCCAGTACGTCGAAGCCGCCCTAGGTCGCTGCCGTCCCTAAATCATTATGTCGCGAGCAGAGAGTTAGGTCGCGAACGAAGAGTAGGTCGCGAGCTCCAATTCCAGTAAGTCGCGAATGTCACTCCGCCTTCGTATGTCGCTCCACTTTAAGTCGCGAGCAAATTCCTTGAGTCGCGAACAAAATGAAGTTAAGTCGCTGAAGTTAGGTTGCTCCAGAGAAGGTCGCGAGAAGTTGTTATACCGCATTTGTTAAGTCGTTTGTATTTTGTTTCTTAGGTCGTTGATGCTGTAACTTGTTAAGTCGTTGATGTTGTAACTTGTTAAGTTGTGTGTGTTGAAACCCTATAAATAGGGATGTGTGGTCAATTGTAAATGGCTGTTGAATTTTACATAAAATTTGGTTTGTGCTTCTTGCCTCCATTAAAATTGATAGTTGAGTATTATCTCCTATCTCCACCTTCGGCATTCGAGTGCGCTCGAATCAACAATTGTTGAAGCCAATTCACGGAATCAAGTGCGTTTGATCAACATTCGAAGAATTGTAGATCTTCTCTCACGGCATCGTGCGCGATCAACGTGTCGAAGATTGCTAGAATCTGGTATCTTCGTGATCAACGGATTTGGGCATTTGGGTATTCTTAAATTCACAAATTTATCATCGATTCACCGATTATTTCCGCTAATCGTGTGAGATCCTGGACGGATTCGATTTACATCGTCGAATTCGCTTCCTTGGCTGCGTCATTTTGGTATCAGAGCTAGATTGCAAGAAGTTTGCATCAGTTGGAGAATTTGAAGTTTGGAGATCGAATTTGCATTGTTGAGAAGTTTGGTGTTCATCGTGTTCATCGTGAAGTTGCAACAAGTTGGGTTTCGATCCATATCATTTTGGATCAAAGTTCGGAAAGTGTTTGAATTTTTGAAGATTTGCTTGAAGATCAATTATGCCACCGAGACGAGTTCAACGTCATCGCAATGTTGATGCTTTGTATGGAAGAGATGATGCTGAACAAATGGAGCAACGAATTAGTAATAAATTCAATGAGAAGTTTGATGAGGGAATTGGTCGATTAGAGAGAATGATGCTTGAAATGAATCAAAGTAGAAGAAGGGTTTCACCTGAATTGAGCCATGGGGGAAATAGAGTTTCACCACATTCAGATCGGGAGAGAAGAGAAGATCATGATCGTAGAAATGTTGACAATCGTGATAGGAATGTTGATGATTGAAATCGAAGAGATGTGGATGATCGTGATCGGAGGAATGTAGATCGAAGGGATGTTGGTGGTAGAAATGGTGGTGGTAGAGATGTTGGTGGTCATGATCGACATCGATATGCATCAGATTTTGATGAGGAGTTTGATGGTGGTAGTGTTCATAGTCGAAATCGAAACCAAGGAAGAAATCATTCAGAGTATGATCACAAATGGGAGTCCGAAATGAAAATTGAAATTCCAGAGTTTAAGGGTGGTATGCAGGCTGAAGAATTTCTAGATTTGTTATCTAATGTTGAAGAGATCTTTGATTTCAAGGAGATTCTGAAAGATCGTCGAGTGAAGTTGGTTGTTACTAGGTTGAGAGGGAGAGCTATGGCGTGGTGGCAGCAAACCACACTTACACGAGAACGGATGGGGAAGTCGAAGATTGTTGCTTGGGAGAAAATGAAGAAGATGATGAAGGCTACATTCTTGCCTTACAATTATCAATCACTCATGTATCAGAGGTTACAGAATCTGAGGCAAGGGACGAAGACTGTTAATGATTATGCTGATGAGTTTTATCAACTGATTGCTCGAAATGACATTATGGAGACGGAGGAACAATTGACTGCTAGGTTTGTTGAGGGGTTGAGGATCCAGATCCAGGATATGGTAAATATGTTTGACCCTAGATCTGTGGCTGAAGCGCACCAGAAGTCGTTGGCTTGGGAGAAGCAGGGAAGACGAGGAGGTGGTGTGTTTCCAATTTCCAATACTTAGAGCAAGGGTGCTAGTGGGAGTTCCAATGTTTCTAAAGCTGTCAGTATACCAGTTGTGAATGAAGTTGCGAAGGCGAAGGTCAACAACAGTTTCAAGTGTTATAATTGCCAGGAAGTGGGTCACAAGAGTAATGAATGCCCGAAACCGAAGAGGCGAGCTATGATTGCTGAAGTGGAAGGTGAGGATGTTGATGAAGGTTATTCTAGTCCAGTTGAGGAGGATGAACAGGATATCGCGTCGAGAGATGAAGGATGTAATCTAATGTTGAGGAGATCATGTTTGACACCGAAGTAGGAAGAGGAGGCTAGTTGGTTGAGGAGTAATATCTTTCAGTCAACATTCACTATACTGGAAAAGGTGTGTAAATTTGTGATTGACGCGGGAAGTTATGACAATATCATTTCTACCGAAGCTGTGAGAAAGTTGAAGTTGAAGATGGAGAAGCATCCAAATCCTTACAAGTTAGCATGGTTAAGGAAAGGAGGAGAGGTGAAGGTGGACAGGTGAATTCATGTTCCATTTTCTATTGGGAAAAAGTATAAAGATGAGATCTGGTGTGATGTGGTGGAGATGGATGTTTGTCACTTGCTTTTGGGAAGACCATGGCAGTATGACCGAGTAGTGCAGCATGACGGTCGAACCAATAGCTACAGCTTTATGTTTGAGGGTACTAAGATCATTTTAGTTCCGAAGAAGAGACAGCAAGGAGAGGGCAAGTCAAAAGAGATTGAGGAGCTGAAGACTTTGTTGACTTTGAAGGAGTTTGTTGAAGAAGTAAAGAAGAGTCCAGAGGTGTTCTTGTTGATTGGACATGAAGCTACTGAATCTGTTGAAGTTCCAGAGGAAGTAAAGCCAGTGTCGGAAGAATTCAGAGATGTGTTTCCTGAAGAGTTGCCAAAGGAGTTACCACCGTTAAGAGATATCCAGCATCAGATTGATCTTGTGCCAGGGGCGGCATTACCTCACAGGCCACATTATAGGATGAGTCCTAAGGAGCATGAGGAACTGAGAAGCAGGTGGAGGAGTTGTTAGAACAAGGGCGTGTTCAGGAGAGCTTGAGTCCTTGTGCAGTGCCAGCCTTATTGGTACCGAAGAAGGATGGGACTTAGCGGATGTGTACGGACAGTCGGGCTCTAAACAAGATCACTGTGAGATACAGGTTTCCTATGCCGAGGTTCGATGATTTGATTGATCAGTTGAGTAGGGCTGTTGTGTTCTCAAAGATTGACTTGAAGAGTGGATACCATCAGATTCGTATTAGACCGGGTGATGAGTGGAAGACTGCTTTTAAAACTAGGGAAGGTCTCTACGAATGGCTAGTTATGCCGTTTGGCTTGTCAAATGCTCCTAGTACTTTTATGAGAATGATGAACCAGATTTTCAGACCATTTATTGGGAAGTTCATAGTAGTTTACTTTGATGATATTTTGATCTATAGTGGGAGTATGGAAGAGAATATCCAACATTTGCGAGAAGTGATGTTGATTCTACGACAGGAGCAATTCTATGCAGCAACGAAGAAGTGCGTGTTCATGACGCACAGTGTTTTGTTTCTGGGATATGTTCTGTCGAAGGAGGGTATTCAAGTGGATGAAAGCAAAGTGGAAGCTGTCAGGAGTTGACCACAACCCAAGACAATTACTGAAGTGAGGAGTTTTCATGGGTTGGTATCTTTTTATCGAAGATTCATTCCACATTTTAGCAGTGTGATGGCACCTGTAACCGATTGCATGAAAGGAAAGAAGTTCATGTGGACAGAGGAAGCAGAGTTAGCTTTGGAGAAGATCAAGATACTTTTGACGACAGCACCCATTCTGGTACTGCCGAATTTTCAGATATTGTTCGAGTTACACATTGATGCTTCAAAGGTTGGGATTGGTGGAGTATTGAGTCAGAATGGAAGACCAGTTGCTTATTTCAGTGAGAAGTTGTCTGGAGCCAAGTTGAGATATAGTACTTATGACGTGGAGTTTTACGCAATTGTTCAAGTTGTGAAGCACTGGAGACATTATCTATTTCAGAAGGAGTTTGTTCTTTATACGGATCATGAAGCTTTGAAACATTTGCAAGGGCAGGACAAAATTTCAGCTAGACACGCTTCATGGGTCGCGTATCTGCAGCAGTTTACTTTTGTTGTAAAGCACAAATCAGGGATGACGAATCGTGTAGCTGATGCCTTCAGCAGGAGGAATCATTTATTGACGACGATGAAGGTTGAAGTGACAGGATTTGAACTATTGCCAGAGTTGTTTGAGGAAGATCCTTACTTTGCGAAGATTGTTGAGAAAGTCAAGGATGGGAGTACTGATGAGTTTGTGTTGGTAGATGGATTCTTATTCAAGGGGAATCGATTGTGCGTACCAGATTGCAGCTTGAGAATGAAAATTGTAAAAGAGTTGCATGAAGAAGGACATGTTGGTCGGGATCGCACATTGCAGTTGATTTCTCAGTCTTATTATTGGCCCTCGATGAGGCGGGAAGTTGAAAAGTTTGTTCGAAGATGTCATGTTTGTCAAGTTTCGAAAGGGACAGCTACAAATGCGGGTTTGTATATGCCTTTACCTGTTCCTACAAAACCGTGGGTTGATGTAAGCATGGATTTTGTGTTGGGCTTGCCGAGGACTCAACGGGGAAATGACTCTATATATGTTGTGGTGGACCGTTTCTCGAAGATGGTACATTTTGTTGCTTGTAAGAAGACGGCAGATGCAGTCCATGTGGCACAGTTGTTCTTTAGAGAGATCTATCGATTGCATGGTTTACCAGAATCTATAGTTTCGGACAGGGATACCAGATTTCTGAGTCATTTTTGGCTGAGTTTGTGGAAGATGGTGGGAACGAAGCTGAAATTCAGTAGTGCTTATCATCCACAGACAGATGGACAGACTGAAGTTGTGAACGGATCCCTGGGAAATTTGTTGAGGTGTCTTATGCAGGATAATCTGAAGAGTTGGGATGTGAAGTTATGTCAAGCGGAGTTTGCTCATAATCATGCTATCAACCGTAGTATGGGTTTCAGTCCATTTCAGATTGTATATTCAAGCTTGCCAAAGGGGCCATTGGATTTAACGATAGTGCCACAACCGAAGGGGACAGTTAAGCGGGCTACTGATTTTGTTGATGGGTTGACAGAATGCTATAAAATCGTTCAGGAACGATTGGAGAAGACGAATGAGAAGTATAAACGATCTGCGGATCTGAAGCGAAGAAATGTTGAATTTAATGAAGGAGATTTAGTATATGCTGTACTAACAAAGGATCGTTTTCCAGTGGGAGCATACAATAAACTTAAAGCTCGAAAGATTGGTCCTGTAAAGATTGTGAAACGGATCAATGAAAATGCTTATAGGTTGAAGCTGCCGGAGGATGTGTACACTTCTGATGTGTTTAATGTTAAACATCTTATACCTTATTATGGAGATGAACAACCCAATGGGGAAGAATTTTTAAATTCGAGGACGAATTTTTCTCAACCAGGGGAGGATGATGCAGCGCGTACCTTAATCGCAGCTCCAGAATTCGCGAAGCCGCCTAAGTCGCTCCTCCTCCTCCTTAAGTCGCGGCAAGATGCAATAGGTCGCGAACGAATCGTCCCTAAATCACTCCAGCTAAGCCTCATATCGCAAGCCCTAAATCGCTCCGCCTTAAGTTGCGAACAAGCAGACGTCTTACATCGCTCCAGCCCTAGATCGTTCCAGTATAACTCGTGATCTTCGCTAGGTCGCACTCCAGTACGTCGAAGCCGCCCTAGGTCGCTGCCGTCCCTAAATCATTATGTCGCGAGCAGAGAGTTAGGTCGCGAACGAAGAGTAGGTCGCGAGCTCCAATTCCAGTAAGTCGCGAATGTCACTCCGCCTTCGTATGTCGCTCCACTTTAAGTCACGAGCAAATTCCTTGAGTCGCGAACAAAATGAAGTTAAGTCGCTGAAGTTAGGTCGCTCCAGAGAAGGTCGCGAGAAGTTGTTATACCGCATTTGTTAAGTTGTTTGTATTTTGTTTCTTAGGTCGTTGATGCTGTAACTTGTTAAGTCGTTGATGTTGTAACTTGTTAAGTTGTGTGTGTTGTAACCCTATAAATAGGGATGTGTGGTCATTTGTAAATGGTTGTTGAATTTTAAATAAAATTTGGTTTGTGCTTCTTGCCTCCATTAAAATTGGTAGTTAAGTGTTATCTCCTATCTCCACCTTCGGCATTCGAGTGCGCTCGAATCAACGATTGTTGAAGCCAATTCACGGAATCAAGTGCGCTTGATCAACGCTCGAAGAATTGTAGATCTTCTCTCACAGCATCGTACACGATCAACGTGTCGAAGATTGCTAGAATCCGGTATCTTCGTGATCAACGGATTTGGGCATTTGGGTATTCTTAAATTCACCAATTTATCATCGATTCATCGATTATTTCCGCTAATCGTGTGAGATCCTGGACGGATTCGATTTACATAGTCGAATTCGCTTCCTTGGCTGCGTCATAATGCTAGTTGTATATATCATTTCAGTTATATAGTTTAGTATTTGTATCACATGCGTAATAATATATAGTTGAGAGGTGTAATATATGGTTTTTCATGTATGAAAATATTTTTGTTACATCTATTCAGCGGTATAACATTTTGTTCATTGCGAATAATAATTAAAAATATAATGCTAGTCGTACATAGCATTATACTTTTAACTGTATGAAACTTTATAATTTTTAGCGGGCTTCAACTAAATCTGTTATTAATTTTATTTTAAACATTGGCATATCTGGTTTTGTTCATAAGACAACATATTTTTTTGTTGCTTCTGTTTCCTTATTAGACTGAGATGTGGTTATCGATAATGAGTAATGCTCTTTGTTGACAATTAGATTTTTATGCTTTAATTCAAAATATATTTGTAGCTAGAACATACACAACCTCCATAGTTATAGAATGAGTAATGACAGAGTTAATGAGACATCCAGAAGTAATGAAGAAAGAACAGGATGAAGTAAGAAGAAGAATCATGGATAAGAAAGCAAAAATAGAACAAAATGACATCGATAACCTTACTTTTCTAAAATCAATTGTGAAGGAGACAATGAGAATGTACCCTCCAATGCCACTACTTGTTCAAAGGGAAGCAATGGAGCATTGTAAAATAAATGGTTGCGATATCCTTCCAAAAACAATGACATTTATAGATAGAGATCCGGTTATGTATTTACTTGCATTTTGTTTTATGTTTCTCTTTAACCTGTGCTATTTACATCTATTTTATCATTTTTATGTTAGACAACAGTGATTATTTTAAAAAATCCCAATACATACATTTTACATCAATTTTTTATATAATGATAGTTTTATATAGCATTTCACTATAATACAAACCAATAACAATGCTCTTAACATTGTGCATTCTACTAGTTATTATTAAAGAAATCAACACATGTAATTACCCAACAATTTATAATTTTAGAAATATGATAGTGCAAAAAATACAACAATGCAAATAATATGATATGTACATACAAAGTGACAGTGCAAACAATAACATAAGTCAATATGACAGTTCAAATGATGTTATCACAGTACATACATTCTGACAGTGCAAACATTAACATAAGTCTTACATGTATTTTAGTACAATACCAAAAAAATTAATAAGAAAATTTGAAGTTAACTTCATGTACAGTTTAGATCAAAAACTAAAAAAAATAGGCTTCTTTATTTTCCTGTAGCTTCGTTATGCTTTTCTTTTCAGCATTGTTGAGAATTTGAAATACTGTTTCTGCTTTGAAATTGTCGATTTCCTTCTTTTCATAATTTTTTGGAAGCTCTCCGTTATCCAGTATCTTTATATTTTTCATCACAAACCATGCACAATCTTTTTTGCAATTTTTTGAAGAACTTTAATCATGGTCATTACACTACATCGATATTGGTTAGTATCAAGTTCCTTTTCTAGTTTTGATCTCTTTCTATTTTTTGTTTTTGCTGCTTCGAATTTCTATACACATAAATGTTTAAATGTTATCTACATGTATGATAATTAAATAATATGCTTAGTTATCATTTTACATACGTGGACCTTGTGATTAAAATGCTTCGGTAGAATATCACTTTTCATATCTTATACATTCCAATAAAATGCTACAATAAAATAGCACTTTAAAATATCATGATAATGGACTTCATATATAATATGCTACATAAACTATCATTTTTTATATCCAATCCAGCCTAATGCACTTTCTAATTAAAATGTTACACTAAAATGTCATTTTGCATATGGCGATCATGATAGAGGACTTCATCAACAAAATTTTACATTAAACTACCATTTTTTATATCATATACATCCTAATTGGCTATGTAATTAAAATGCTACATTTAAATGTCATTTTGTATACGGCGATCATGAGAGAGGACTTCATACATAAAATGCAACATAAACTATCATTTTTTTATATCCAATCCATCCTAATGGATTTCGTAATTAAAGTGCTACACTAAAATGTCATTTTGCATATGACAATCATGATAGAGGACTTCATTAATAAAATGCTACATAAACTATGATTTTTTATATCTAATCCATCCTAATGGACTTTCCAATTAAAGTGCAACACTAAAATTTCATTTTGCCAACGACGATCATGATAGAGGACTTCATTAATAAAATGCTACATCAAACTATCATTTATTATATCATATACATCCTTATGGACTTTGTAATCAAAGTGCTACGGTAAAATGTCATTTTGCATATGGCAATCATGATAGAGGACTTTATATCTAAAATACTACATTAAACTATCATTTTTTAATTAAAATGTTATACTAAAATGTCATTTTATATACAAAAATCATGATAAGAGGAATTCATTTATAAAATGCTACATAAACCATCGTTTTTTATATCCAATCCATCCTAGTGGACTTTGTAAATAAAGTGCTACACTAAAATATCATTTTGCATATGGCAATCATGATAGATGACTTTAATTTATAAATAAAATGTTATGTAAACTATCATTTTTCATATCCAATCCATTATAATGCACTTTGTAATTGAAATGCTACACTAAAATTTTATTTTGCATATGGCTATCATGATAGAGGGCTTTATAAATAAAATACTACATAAACTATCATTTTTTATATCAAATCCATCCATATGTGCTTTGTAATTAAAGTGCTGTACTAAAATATTATCTTGCATACGACGATTATGATAGAGGACTTCATATATAAAATGCTATATAAACTATCATTTTTATATCTAATTCATCCTAATGCACTTTGTAATTAAAGTGTTACACTAAAATATCATTTTGCACACAACAATCAGGATAGAGTACTTTATAAATAAAATGCTACATAAACTATAATTTTTTTATATCCAATCCATCCTAATGGACTTTGTAATTAAAGTGCTACACTAAAATGCCATTTTGTATACGGCGATCATGACAGAGGACTTCATCAATAGAATGCTACATCAAACTATCATTTTTTATATTCTATACATCCTAATGGGCTATGTAATTAAAATGCTATACTTAAATGTCATTTTGCATACAGCGATCATGATATAGGACTTCACAAATAAATGCTACGTTAAACTATCATTTTGTATATCATTTACATCCTAAAGGACTTTGTAATTAAAATGCTATACTGAAATTTCATTTTGCATACAGCAATCATAATATAGGACCTCACAAATAAAATGCTACATTAAACTATTATTTTTGCATATCATTTACATTCTAAAGGACTTTGTAATTAAAATGCTATACTGAAATTTCATTTTGTAATTGAAATAATATTACTATATTTCAACAGTACAAATGCTATATCAGTCTATCATTTAGCATAAAACAGTCTACCGTGTTTCAAAAATAGAAATGATATATCTAAATATCATTTGACATGTAATTTATGCATGTTGTTTTTGAATCCATAATAACATTACTAAATGTCAATAAGCATTTGATAGTTGAAAATGAATTGTACAGTAAGCAATACCTTTCAAGGGATGACTTCATCGGCGATGTTTAGACTTTTCTCTCTTTCTTCTTTTTCAACGTTTTGCTTTTCCATTTGTTTTTTGGCTCTCGATTTAGTAACTCTCGACTTCAATCTTTGAGTTTTTTCAGATTTATTTTTCGATTGAGGTGTCGAATTAGGCGTTTTGGAATTCGGCGAGACAGTCTTTAATATCCATTTCGACAATGGAATATTTGACTCTGACGTCGATGAACTTGTCAATTTTGATCGGGTTTTCATTGATTTATTTATATTTTTTTATTAATGAAGCCCTAAATTGAATGAGGAAGAAAGTGGAAAACGATTTCTTTTGTGGGTTTGAAAAAGTGTGCGGTAGGTCCGAAAAAAGTGCGCGTCCTTGAAACAAAAAATAAAAACTGGCGTCCTTGAGAATAAAAGTTAGTTTAAATTGTTCCTTTAAACTAAATTCCTCATTAAGATTTATTTATAAATATGGAAATTATAAAGGTGATAATGTATAAAGTGACATTTTACAAATAAGGTGAAGATTTGTAAAATTGTATTTTGTTAATAAAATTATGGATATATAAATGGTGTTTATAAATCAAAAGGAAACTATTATCATTTAATAAATTGGTGAAATAAATCAAACGGTGGATTTATTATAAGATATGGAATGATTGATTCTATTTTGGAAATTGAAGGTGAGGGTAAATTTGGAATGTCAAACGGTATTTTATAAATAGAAAGAGATTTATAAAAGGAATTTATCCATATGGAAGTAACATAAAAAATAGATGGTGATTGATGTTTTTAAATGAGCTCTATGAATAAGTGAGATTCATAAAGGAAATAGAGTTATAAATGGAGTTCATAAATAAATGGGTTTTATGGATGGAAGTTTTATAAAATAGAAAGAGATTCTGAAATATAGTTTTTTAAATATGGGAATGATTGGGTTGAAGATTTAGGTATGGATTTTTATCAAGAAAATATATTATGTTCTAAAGGTTGGTTACTTATATTAATATTGTTTAAATTTGTTTGTTAATATTTAAATATTTTGAAAGGTTAATTATTTAAATTATTAATATGGTTTGAAAATAATAATAATGATTATTAATAATATTTTGGTAATTTATTATTACTATTTATGTTAATGGTAAAGATTAATGATTGTTTTATTCATAATTTTCTGAATTATTAATTATTATTTTTAAGATGTTAAAAGTTAACAATTACTATTTATTTATGATGTTTATTATTAAAAATTACTATTATATAATAGTGTTTTAAAGAAAGTGATTACGATTTATTTATGAAGTTTTCGAGATTCATAAATAGAGTTTTGTAAACGGACTTGGATTTTTTAAGAGGAGCTTATAAAATGGTTTGAAGATTTAAAGGAAGATTATTTACAATAAGGTAAAGAGATTTATAAATAGATAGATATTTATAAATGAATTTTAGGAATGAGTTTATAGAATTATAAGAGGAGTTCTACAAAGCGTTTTGGAGACTTAAAAGGAATTATTACAATGTAATAAGAGAGCTTTGTACATGGTTTAGATATTTATAAAGGGATTTTTATAAATGGGTTTATAAATGACTTGAGAAATAATCTATAAATGGTTTATAAAAAGTTTTAGAAAGTTATAATGGAGTTTATAAATGATTTTAGAATTTGGTAAAAATAAGATCTTCCTCGGTGTTTGGTAAATATACTTATACCGTTGAGATAAGTATATGGATATTTTCTAAGTATTGAAAATATAAGGGTTTGTGAATATATCTTTGTAAAATTATTTTGATACAAGTATTTACAAGATGACTTTAATTATTGTAAAGATTAATTAAGGAGGCTTGTGGTTGCTTATGTGCTTAACCAATGTTGGTTTTTCCTTCGGAAATAAATCATGATTTGGATGTGTGTTTGTTGATAGTTAAATAACCAACAATCAAGTGTGCACTACAAGAAATTTTATTTTTGGTGGCGCACAAAAAACACTACCAAAACTTAGGGTAGCATTTTGATAAACGCCGTGATAAAGCCCGCAACCAAAAATCCATGATTTTTAATTGCATTTATTTCAACGCCACTATAAGTCCTTTTATTGCAGTGTTTCTCAAATGCCACCATAGATATTTTTGTAGCGTTTTAAAAACGCGACCAAAAGTTTTTTTGGTGCTACCAATGGAGTTTCCAATTTTACCTCTACTTTACGATTGCATTTACTCAACGCCACTATATGTATTTCTGTAGAGTTATTGAAACGCTACTAAAAGTTATTGATCATTTTGCACCATTTTTTCATGTTATTATTTCATGTTGGTGGTCTATTTTGTTTCTACTATATAAATCAACAATCACTCACATAATGATCATATTCAAAAAATTAAAAAAACATATTAATCATATAATCAAATAAGATATCCATAACCATTCTAATACAATAGTTTTTTGATAAAATGACCAAACTCACATACAATAACCATTCATATACAAATTTATACACCTAATACTAATAAAATGTTATACCAAACTGGTGCTAACAAAATGCTTGATTACCCATAATTCTTTGTTGCATGCACAAGTGAAAACTAGCACCATAAAAGTCCAACCTTGCTCTCTTCAGAAATCCAATGCCTGCACAAGTGAAAGCACAACATATAGTCAAACAATTATGTTAATTCGTGGACCCAAACGTAACTTTGGAAATATCTAGGTGAAACACGTGAGTTATATGGCACAGTCGTCTCCGATGATGTTGTACTGTGAGTGTAAATCTCATTTCGTTCTTCTAGGACAAATGATAAAGAAATCCGTCCACTAATAGTTAGGAGGTGATCTCCGTTCTTATCTTTGACTGTTTATTTCCTAAAGAACGGGGGTTGAGTTTATTGGAAACTGCCGAATGTTGTTTCAAAGAGATCGAGATCGGATATGTTATCCGAAAAACCACTTTGATCCAACTCAAGCGTTTCGAAGTAAAGACATCTTGAAGATGATCGAATTAAAGACGGAGCTCTCAAGCGTTTCATTCAGTCCTAGAATGAACTTATATGGATGAATGCTGGTATTGCATTGTTGCCTGGAGGGCAATGTTAGGATTCTAAGTGGGAAGTGCTATATAAAAGGTAGAACGTAGCTTCGAGCCTCACACCCGGGAAATGAATAAAGCAGGAATAATCGGCAGGGCTAAGTGGGTCGCACCCAAGTAGGGTATGTTCATCCCAAATCTAGAGCGATATTCATATATGCTTCGGGATCCCATTATATGGTTGTTGATCGCAATCAAGGGGTGATCATATTCGGTGCTACTCAAGAAGAAGGTACCGTCGGTCCTGAGTAGTAGAGGTGCAATGTGTTGTAGCTTCCCGTACATTTTATCTAGAGGTGTACGGATTCGGTGGTAAACCGTTACCCTTTCATAGTTGGAATCCATTATCCACTACGAGCCTTCGGTTTAGTTGTATACTTATTATGCTAGAATTTAATTAATGTAACAATTTCGGCTATGATAAATAAGTATTTGTATCTTAGACACTATTATAATATCATAGATTGTCATATGAAATGTTTTGGTTATCGTAAGGTAAAAACACATCAATGTTTATGTGCGGTGTAGCCTTATGAGACACTTTTGATTTTAAAGGTTTTTATAACTTTAAAATCCAGTTGGGTGTGTTTTTCTCATGTTGGTTTTCCAAATTGACTCGGGTGTTATTTTATCATAATGCTCGGATCAGACCGAATATATTTATAGATTTCTTTGGATGCATTGGAACTCAGGAGACGAGTTGGAGGTCTTCAACTCGTATTCCCGTATGTTTAATTTTCGCTGCTTGTTGTTGAAATCATCAGCAATTGTGAGAATAAGTTGTTATAACTATCTAGGCCGATGATTGTAATTTATTACTGTACTCTGATGGATGTATGTATATAGTAGTTTCCCTTTTGTAAAGATCATTGATATTATATTGTATATATTGTTCTGCTGCGATTGTGGGATTCTGTGTTGTTTTTAGTTTCTCTTCTCTTCTTCTTTTCCCCCTAACTATCCGCATATCCGTTCAATTTGGGTTCGACATGTGTGGTTTATTGTCAACTTGAACTGTATGGAAAAGCGGGTTGTTACAATATGGTTCTATTTATAGGGGTTAAAATGCACCAGAACCGTATGATGAAAATAGTTATAAACGGAGAAATCTGAAGCATACAAACAAATAGCACACCCCTTCAAATCCCAGCCGCCACTGCCAAAATTTAGCTTGGATCGGTCGACCACTAAGGGTCGACCGGTTGCAGTAAAGGTGCCGACCGGTTGATTATTTTGGGTATTTATTTATTCCATTGCCTTTTAATTAATTTCTTAACCTATTTAACTTTAACATTAAACGTTAATTAAAATGTTTACTTAGCCCCCAAGCTAATTTTGAAATTTAAACCCTAAAATTAAATTCTCATTTGAATTTGAATTCGAACAAAATTAATTTTTTTCTGAAAACTTCAAACGCTCATAACTTTTTCGTTTGAGTTCTGTTTTCAGCATATTATATATGGAAACAAATAAGAATTTTGCCACGAACGCAACGGAATAACTTTCATGGTCAAATTCCAACCTTTATAAAATTCTCATATTCAACCATATCATATTTAATTCAATTTAATCCATTTAATTATGTTTCATTTTATGAGGTGTTACATGGACCCTGCCAACCTTACCGAGTATCCGAATATTTCACATCTCTGTGCGCATATAGCCAAAACCACTCTAGAGTAGATGTGAAAATACCCTAATGGGAGTACCCTACATATCTTGGCTTCCACTCGCCCTTTGGTTTTAGTCATTTCCAATAAAGATATCAATGCCCCAAACCAACAACAAATAGTCTTAGATTGACGAAACTCAAAGAAGGATGTTAATAGTCAATAAATCAACTATCGCAAATAATAAAATGATCGTATATGGAAATTAAATCTCACAATTATCACCACTTGTCGATTTCAAACTTGTAGTATCCCTCGGTTAACAATGAAGCAAGACAAGTTGGGGCATTGTTGCCTCTTAGACCTTGCATCGACGTACATTCTTAACTTTCGAGATAGAGATGAGTTTCCATACTTTGATATTTAGTGTTAAGTATATGCCTAAACCATTTACATATAAGTGATATTATTTATGGAAATTAAACTTCTTACTCTTATCACCAAACTTCGGTTTCCAACTCATACCATCCCTCACTTAAAAACGAAGCCATATAAGTCAGGGCAGTGGTTGCTCCTGGCCTTGCCTAGACATCATAGTTTTCAAATCTCATGGATAGTAACGAATCTACTTTTTCGATGTTTGGTATTAAGGATAAGACTAAATCCTTTCAACGAACGAAATCAAACTTTTAAATTTTTAACACATTTGGCTCACACTTGTGCTTGATTTTCACGTCACAAATATTTAAAAAATACTTTAAAAACACTTTCTTAAAATATTCCTCTGAAGAGCTAATTATATTTCTATGTGTATCAAAAAGAATGGTTAAAAACAAATGTCATTAAAACATTGTTTGCTATAAACCCAAAATCAATTACACTTAGCTTTATCTTTAAAACAATCTTTTTAAAGACTTTTTCATTTATAAATCAAATTATTTTTATCTTTAAAACAAAACTCCTCCAAAGATTTAACAATATCAACACTTATTAAGTCAAGTAACAAATTTTCTTAATAACTTTACAAAATAATTTATTATTTCAAAAGTATTATAATCCATGAGTTTTTTCTCAATTCCCTTAAACATTTATTACAACAACAATGTTGTAATCCATGCTTCCTTTTCATTTTCAGTAAATTCAAAAATTATTAAGATATAGTTTAATACAACATTTCAAATATTACTTAAAAAAATGTCTCAAGGTTAAAATATGTTAAAACTCAAAATCATTTCTTTATTTTCAAAATAAAAAGTTCTTCTTATTGAATCCTTTAAAATATTTATATAAATTCCAAACCGCTTTTAAAAACACTTCAATAATGGTTTAAAAGGTACTCCAAAAATATTGAAGAAGAAAAATAAGGTTTAAAACCATTTTTTGTAAAAGTTGGAAATAGTGTGGCAAAAGTGCCTCTAAAAAGAGTGTGGAAAATTTCTTTAAATCGGTTCTTTTCAAAATGGATTTTTCTCCATGTGCATACAAAGTATGAATACTATACTTTATTTTTAGAACAACATACTATGAGTCTATTATGCATTCATAAAATTTAGGGATTCTAAAGTGAACAAAATCCATTTGAAATTTGTTTTAAAACTTTAACTTTCGAACTGCAAAAACACGACCAAGTCCTTTCTAGCTTTTAAAATCTTTCGAGTTAGGTTTTATAACATTTTTTGGGCCATCAAAACTTTGTTCAAAAAACAATTAAAAATGCAAAAGCGCTACAAAATATTTAATGATGCAAACACAAGCACAAGAGCAACAAACAAATTATTGAAACATGAAATTTCATAAGTGACGGTGTAGCGATAATTGCTATAATGACACTTTCACGAACAACCAATAAATCACACATATATTTCAATCAAACTTCAATGTATGCAACATAAGTATAAAAGCAAATCAACATTGGTGAGAAATCCATTAGGGTCTCTCTACAAAAGTCTCATGTAGATCTCATATATGTGTATGCATTTCGAAGTGTTCTGTAGCCACCTATTTGCTATGAAGACACTTCGACTTCCTCTTTATGTCCCCTGATTATGTCATCCGCTTTCAAGTGGGAATCAAATCCAAATAAGCAATATACATAAGTATAAACAACAATTTATATTTTACAATATTTTGTACATTTTTTAAAACAGTTTTGAATTGAGATTGACTCACTTTTAATTCAAAGAAGAAGAAACGCTTCCTGCCACAACAATGCAACACACAAGCACTTCCTACCCTCAACCCAAAACACCAACCCAGGTATAGATCCCACCCAAAAAAAGACACGGCCTAGCCAAGAAATAGGCCTAATACACAGGCCAAGGATGAAATGGAGAGATGTGCTCCAAAATTTGCAACTTTTTTTTTTGAAATGGTACTTAGATACAACAAACTACATATCACATGTCAATATATGTTCGATTCACGCTATGCAAGTTTCGAACTTGTGACCTCTCGCACCAGAGTCGAATCACTTAACCACTAAGACAATGGTGCTTGTCAAAATTTGCAACTTTGAGAAGGTAGAGATGTTTACAAGATTGTTCTAAGGTTATGGAAGGAGTTTTAATGCGCTTTAACTTAAGAAAATAAGAATGAAGATTTAGAAAAGAGGGCCAAAGAAGAGAATGCAAAGACAAAAGAGAAATGGAAACAAAGAGTGCACTTATATATACTCCAAAATGGTGAGCCTAGCCCTACACTTAACCACTTAGCCTTACCACCCCTACATCCTTCCATGTGCTACTCCATGTGATCAATGTACTACACATCACATCACATAAAAAGTAGCAAAAGTCTTGCTCTTTATTTACCTTCATTAACCACTAATTATTATACAGTAAAAAGTGTTTTATATTTGAATATGTGTGTACAAATATAAATATGTGTGCGCAACAACGTTGCAACAACTTTCGTTCGGTAAAAAGTCGAAAATCTGAAAAACGAATTTCGATCACATTTTCGATTTTTCAATGAACTATTTATTTATGTAAACAAATTTACAAAATGGGTTTAAAAGGGTTTAATAAGGTTTATTAAACCATTTAATTAATATTTAATTCATAATTCAATTATTTAAATAATTACTATATTTAAATATAAAGTGTTTGCATTTCCAGGATGTTACAGCATGGGTCTGCTAATACAAAAATACAATTTTCACCTAACACATCCAATTTAACATCGAATTACATTATTTCCTTTTATACTTTTAAATTTTCTCCTAAGGTAAGCTTTTCATGGAACTCAAAACTACCCTTAACTTCCATTGCTCACTGCCTTTAAGCTCCACTCTTCAGTAGTTGTCATTCCAATTTTGTTACCATGGTAAGAATTTTTTTTGTTAATAGATTTGAAATTTTTTCCATATCATTTGAGATTATCATACTGAGTTCAAGTTCTAATTTTTATTTACTTTTGAAAACATTGGTGCTCCTCTCCCTCTAAAGATGTCATATTGTACCTACTATACTAACTTTAAGGAGCTTCATTATCAACTCAGATCCATTATTCCAATTATTCATGTTCGCTGCTTCTTCTAGAAGATTTACTATGCTATCCATGCACAAGCATTTCGTTTTCATTATTTCTCAAACTTAGTTACTGTATTTACATTTAACAATAAATGTTTATGTGACTCGTTGGCTTAATACGTAGATTTCATTTTTTACATTAAGTAATCCCAATCTGCATCTATTATAAATCGACCATTAGGGGTTCACTTCCAGCTCCGAATATCTTTTTTTGTATCTACATGTAATAGAATTTGTTCAATTTTTTGTTTATGCTTTCTTGTATAGATCAAAATGTCACAATTCCACTCCACTTCTGAAATAGTAACACCGGTTTCTAGATTAAGAGCCCTAGTTGCAGTGTAGAATTCCCACTCCATTTTTTGTATTAGGCTCTTCCCATTCAACTGTTAGTCTTTCCAGATATATGCTCCATCGCCTTGAGCCATTTGTTTTTCAATATACTGTTTAAAAAGACTCTTTGCTTCAGAATGCTTTTCCATGATGTTGATGAGTTATTATCTACTTTCATTGTTTAAATGTTTCCTTTAATGTACCTATTTCTAATCTATTAAGCTTAAATGTGTTTTGAATTTAAAATTTTCTAAGCTAGTTTCAATGCATAAACCTTTTTAACTTCAGCTAGATTTTTAAGCCCTAATACATCTTCCCTCTTTGGCCTATATAATCTATTGTAACTTACCTTATGCAACCTTCCTCTCTAGATGAACCTTTCACACATTGGATTAATTTTAGCAATTGAGAAAGCATGTAGTTGGAAGGTTTGTAACCAAAACCAAAATTTAGAAGTGATAACTGGGTGGACTAATTCTACCTTTGCTGCAAAAGATGGTAAATTTAATCTCCACCATTCTAATTTTTCTCTATTGAGGGAAATAAAGTGAACCGATTGATTGTTTTCTCAAAAGCACACAAGGATCCTTGGCAACTCAAAAGCACGCAAGTGAGCCATCAGATTTGTGACCATCCAACGGTTCACAACAGCAATCCATGTCAACTAAACTTATAGGTTATTGGGCCTAGCCCAAACAAGTATAAATACTGTATTACATTCTGTAATCTGTTGGTAAGAAAGAATAGTACAATACTTGTATCAAACTGTTCGTTCAGCTCTGTTAATCAAAATCAAATATTCTACTTCAAAACATAATCTCTCTCACATTTTCTTATATGGTATCAGAGCCATAGCTTCAAAGCATCATCGGCTATCACTTACCCCATCAAATTTATCTTTTGCTTGTCTCACCCATCAGAAAGATCTCATCATTTGGGTATTCAGCAACTCACCCAAGCAAAGAAAAAGAAAGAAAAGCTATCACCGCTATCCAAGAAATTCAAATTTCATCCAAGATCGAAGAAATTTAAACTCTGGTGACGGTTCATACCTTTCCTCTCTGAAAAAGAAAAGTCAGTAAGTTGCTGTTTATCAATCTTCTTCAATTCTTGCCTCGCCATCAGTTGAATTGGCTGCAAGAAGTGTGATATCTTTTATTCTTGAAAGCCTCTTGTCCAAGAATCACTATCTTGGTCATCATCAGCATCATGGCACAAGATCTGAACTCAGCAACCTCAAATATTGGCAATGAATCACAGGAAACTCAGACCACTGCCGAAAGCCTCATCAAAACTGTGATTAGCCCACATAGCCAATTAGTCACAGCTCGTCTCAATACTGACAACTATCTGCTCTGGAAATTGCAAGTCAAAACAGCACTGCAAGGGTATGGCCTTGAAGAATACATTCTTGGCACCATTCAAGCACCACCTTCTTTCATTACTAAAGAAGACAAAACAGTGAGCAACGATGAATATGCAAAATATTTCAGACAAGATAGGTTAATCTGCTCATGGTTGCTATCATCTATTGATACAAAGCTATTATCAGATGTCATCGACTGTCAAAATGCTCATGAAATATGGACAACTATTGAAAGAGTGTTCAATACACAATCTTCAGCAAAGGTTCTGTTCTACAAGAAGCAATTACACAACATCAAGAAGGATGATCTTAACATGAGGGACTACTTATCAAAAATCAAGAATATATGTGATTTACTGGCTTCAACAAATAACAGAATACCATCATCAGATCACCTCATGATAATACTAAGTGGCCTACCAGCAGAATATGAGTCTGTTGTGGCAGTACTCACCTCAAAAAAGAATCAACCATCCATTGATGAAGTACACTCAATTCTGCTGGCACATGAAGCCGGACTGGGAATCAATAAGCCTCAAGAAGCAGAACTGAATGTTAACTTTGTAGCAAAAGGAAGAGGAACAAGCAGTTACAACAGAAATGAGCAGCAGAATCAAAGAGGTGGTGGCAGATTTGGTCGTGGCAGAGGAAGAGGCAGATGGAATAACAACTTTAAACCAAATGCCAAATATGTGAAAGGACTGGGCACACTGCAGCTAAGTGCTACTTTAGATTGAATCTAAACTATGTTCCAGGTCAGAACAACAACAGTCAAAGAAACCCAAATGTAAACATAGCACAAAGCCAAAATGACACAGATGAGCAAAATACAGAAAAAGGAGATTTTGAAAAATCAGAAGGCATGAATGATGCAGACTGGTATCCTGACTCTGGAGCTACTAATCACATCACCAACAATCTAAGCAACTTAAATCTTGAAAACAAAGAATACAAAGGTATGAACTCTATACATATGGGAAATGGCAAGTCTATAGCAATAACACACACTGGTAAATCATATATTATGGGAAAAAGAAAGCTGTATTTAAATAACTTGCTAAGAGCTCCACAAATAAAAAAGAATTTATTAAGTGTGTCAACATTTGCTAAAGACAATAAAGTATTCTTTGAATTTTACCCTGATCACTGCACTGTTAGAGACATTAACACCAAACAAATGCTTTTGCAGGGTAGATTACATAAAGGGCTATACAAATTCTGTTTGGACAAATCAGGAAACTCTGATATTGAAACATGGTGTAATATTTCCGAATGTAGAAACACTGATGTACTAGATTTGTGGCACAGTAAACTTGGTCATCCAGATATTAATATAGTCAAGCATGTGTTGAAAAATAACAATGTTCTTTTTACTAATAACACTTTACCATATGTTTGCACACACTGTCAAATGGGAAAGAGTCATAAACAACCCTTTCCCAATTCTAAAACTATGTATCACAAACCACTTGACTTAGTGGCAGCTGACTTGTGGGGTCCTGCACCCATAACAGCTGACTATGGATACAAGTATTATATATCATTCATTGATGCTTACTCCAAACATGTATGGATATATTTTCTAAGATCTAAGGCTGAAACTGCTAGTATTGTAAAACAATTTATCACTTTATCTGAAAAACAAACTGGTAACCAACTTAAAGTTTTTCAAACTGATGGTGGCACTGAATTTATGCCTTTAAAAGATTTCTTTAAGGAAAAAGGGATTTTTCATAGAATTACTTGTCCCCATACATCCGAACAGAATGGTATAATAGAAAGAAGACATAGGCAAATAGTCGAAACTGGTCTAACTATATTATCTCAGGCATATATGTCTCAAAAATTCTGGTCTGAAGCATTTGCTACTTCAGTATATTTGATAAACAGACTACCCACCAAAATACTTAATTTATGATGCCCTTTGGAGGTACTGTTTAATATAAAGCCAGATTATAAGTTCTTAAAAACCTTTGGGTGTTTATGTTTCCCATGCCTTAGGCCATATAACACACACAAACTCAACTTTAGATCCACACCTTGTACATTTATCGGGTATGCACCAAATCAAAAGGGCTACAAGTGTCTAAATGAACATGGAAAAATTATCATCTCTAGACATGTAGTGTTCAATGAAAAAGTTTTTCCTTTTAAAGAGAAAACCATAAAAACTACAAATAAGGTATATAATTCAAAAGAATCCATACCTGCCATCCCAATCATATCAGAACAGATCATCACTGCTCCAATGAGAGATCAGAACAGCAGAAAAAACTTGGAAAGCAGCTCAGGCTCACAACACTTGTTGTCCAAAACTGGACCAGATCAGGAACACTTTAGTGAACCCTCTACACCTGTTCAACTATCTCAACCAGAGGTAAGTGAAAATTCAATTCATTCTTCTCATGAGCAGAATGTTAACCAAGGTACAACTGAAACTATCTATGAAACCTCTGAAAGACCCGGGCATCCCATGGTAACTAGATCCAAGAGTGGTATATTTAAACCAAAGATTTACAATACCACTCTAGATCATGAAGAACCAAGTAATTTTCATCAAGCATTAGAAAGCAACAACTGGAAAAATGCTATGATGGAAGAATATAATGCCTTGATAAAAAATAAGACTTGGTCACTTGTCAAAGCACCAAGAGATAAAAATATAGTGGGATGCAAATGGACCTTTAAACTCAAAAGAAATGCTGATGGTACAGTTTCAAGGTATAAGGCAAGATTGGTTGCAAAGGGTTACTCACAACAGAGTGGGTTTGATTTCAATGAAACCTTCTCACCTGTTGTGAAGCCCACAACTATAAGAACAGTCATAACTATTGCCTTACACAAAAACTGGATCATCAGACAAATTGACATCAATAATGCTTTCTTAAATGGTGTTTTACAGGAGGAAGTCTACATGGAACAACCTCATGGCTTTCAAAAACAAGGAGAACTTGTCTGCAAGTTGAACAAGGCTATCTATGGTCTAAAGCAAGCCCCAAGAGTGTGGTTCGAAAAATTGAAAACCACTCTCATGAGTCTCAACTACAGTTCAACAAAATCTGACATCTCTTTGTTTACAAAATTTCATAATAACTCTATAACATATGTTCTTATATATGTGGATGATTTTATTATTACAGGAAGCAGTAATGAAGAGATCAACAAACTAGTCAAGCATTTAGACAATGAATTCTCTGTAAAAGACTTGGGCACACTAAACTACTTCCTGGGCATTGAAGCAAAGAGAACATATGACAATATCATGCAATTAAATCAGAAGAAATATATTGAGGAAATTTTACTCAAAGCAAAGATGGACAAAGCTAATCCTATTTCCACACCCATGGTCACAAACAACCAGTTATCAAAATATAAGGGTGAAGCTATATCAAATGACACTCAATATAGAAGCATAGTTGGTGCACTACAATATGTGACAATTACTAGACCAGAAATCACTTTTAGTGTCAACAAAGCCAGTCAATTCATGCAACAACCTACTGATGAACATTGGAAGTTGGTCAAAAGAATACTAAGATATCTAAAAGGTACTTTAAATATGGGGTTAATCATGAAAGCAAGAAAAAATCTACAAATAACAGGGTATGCAGATTCAGACTGGGCAAATGACCCTGATGATAGAAGATCAACAAGTGGTTACTGTATATTTTTTGGTGATAATCCCGTATCATGGAGCTCAAAAAAACAAACTACAGTTGCAAGATCCAGCAGCGAAGCTGAGTATAGAAGTGTAGCTAATGCTACTGCTACTGCAGAAGTCATGTGGATTGAATCTCTACTTAAGGAACTACAAGTAAAGCTCAACAGAAAATCTATTATATGGTGTGATAACCTCAGTACAGTTCATCTCACAGCTAATCCAATACTTCATTCACGCACAAAGCACATGGAACTAGACATGTACTTTGTACGAGAACAAGTCAACAAAGGAAATCTCAGTGTTCAACACTTACCATCTACTTACCAGATAGCAGATACGCTAACTAAACCTTTGTCCAAGCTCAACTTCATCAGACTCAGAGAAAAGCTTGGAGTAAGTAGCTGCGAAATCGGATCTGACGAATATTCCAAAAGTTCTGAAGATCTTACTCAACAACTCACAAAAGAAGAAGAGCACGAAGAGCATCAAACCTCCCTTGCCACTCTCCAACCTTTGAAGGTCACTAATCAACGAAATTGCTTGAGCCGCCATTGTTTCTCAAACCCTAGAGGAACTAGGGTTTGCGGGGGAGTATTGAGGGAAATAAAGTGAACCGATTGATTGTTTTCTCAAAAGCACACAAGGATCCTTGGCAACTCAAAAGCACGCAAGTGAGCCATCAGATTTGTGACCATCCAACGGTTCACAACAACAATCCATGTCAACTAAACTTATAGGTTATTGGGCCTAGCCCAAACAAGTATAAATACTGTATTACATTTTGTAATCTGTTGGTAAGAAAGAATAGTACAATACTTGTATCAAACTGTTCGTTCAGCTCTGTTAATAAAAATCAAATATTCTACTTCAAAACATAATCTCTCTCACATTTTCTTATATTCTCTAAAGTAGTTATTGAATTGATCACATTCAGAATTAGTGATTTTTTTGTTGTTGGATAAATGAATTCCCAAGTACTTGACTAGAAGTTCCCTTTCCTTTACTCCCAAAGCATATGGAATTTACTGCTTATTTTGATAGAATTTGATGAAGTAGCATTAAGTTTTCAGTTCATCGACTTTTAGGCCTACAAACTCTGACATCTATAGAAAAATATCTTTAATTGTCTGAATAGTTCTTCTGTTTTCTTTAACACACACTACCAAGTCATCGGCATAGAGAAGGATTGAAACTTTTGGTTGAATATTATAAACTGGCTTAGTTAGATACTATGACATTCTATCTTCATTTGCAACATAAAGAACTCTATGGCTGCTGCAAAGAGATAAGGGGACAAGGGATCCCCTTGCCTCAATCCTCTAGTGTCATGTGTGTAATCTTTAGGGACTTCATTGATTAGTATTGAGTGTGTAAGAGTGTTTAAAAATTCAAATATGATTTTAACCATTTTACAAGGAACGCCCATGGCTTTGAGTATATGAATGATAGGATTTATATTCATTCCATAGGACATATGAAGTGATATCCTACAACAAAATGTATTAGGGCCTTTTTGTTGAAATCTCTAATAGGTTCATGGGCAATAAGAGAATTTTCAAAGACAGATCTCCTTGTAATAAAAGCACTTTGACATTGTGAGATGATATCTCGAAGGGGCTTTGTTACATATAATTTTGGTAAGAACCTTACTGATAATATTCCAGCATGCAGTTGGTCTGTATTCTTCAATTCTGCGAGGTTTTCTCACTTTAGGTATTAGAGAAATGAAAATATGGTATTTCTTGGATGAATTACCATTTTCGGATGCTTATTAGAATGCTTATAGCATTTTATCTTTTAGGTCAACCTGATGCACCTTGAAAACTTTTACCCCATTCCATCATGGCCCAAGCTAGAGCCACTATTATACAGAAGAGAGCTTCTTTGACTTTCCATTCCTCTATTCAGGCTTCCAACGTTTTCCTACCTTCTGCAGAGATCAAGATTCTGGTTTGTACTAAAGTAAAGTATTTGAGCATTCCTCGTTATATAGTTCAGTAAAATATTCTATTGATTTGCCTTCTATTTCATTCAAGTTATATATTGCCTCCTCATGCTCATCCAAATTGTTTTGAACATTATTGAAGTTCTTCCCTAGGACATTTTAGTGTATAAACTTTTATTGCATTCGTCCGCTTTTCTCAACCAATTTCCCTTTGCCTATGGTTCTGCTCCATAGCTTGTATTTTGAGTGCCTCTTTTAGTTTTCTCTAAATTTCGTAATAATTAGCATTTAGTCCTTTATGAAGTGGACCTTTGTCCAGGAGATTTTATATATTTCCTACCATTCCTACAACCTTATGATCTCATCGAAGTCTTTACATCTTTTTATTGTTCCATTTTTTAAATCCATATTTTGTATATTTTAATACCACTAATATTTTATATATTTTAATACCATTACAAGAGCAAATATATTATTTCATTCAAGCACTTGTAGATTGTTAAAATCTATAGTACCATGGTATCTATCACACATTTACCAACGACTAGCATACCTAAAAGGTTTTCCCTTTTGAGTGTGCTTATCATTGTTAAACGAAATATAGAGGGGGTAGTGATCACTAGTAGAACAAGAGAGCACGGTGACTTTCATGTTAGGGATTGAGTTAAATAGGTCAAAATTTACTAGGTTTATGTCTAGTCTACATATGATTTTTTTCCATCTCACAACTCTTCCATGTATATTTCAGGCCTATTTAGAATACCTCAATAAGCCCACTGGCCACTGTGTAATCATTGAATTCAGCTACTTGGCATGAAGTAAGACCTCCTTTTTTCTCATCTGTTATTAGAATTGCATTGAAATCACCCACCGCCAACCATGGATGGTTTATTATTTTTAAATTATTATTTTTTGAACCAAATTCATTTACCTTTTATATCAAAGTAAAATCGAAGTATTTACACGGAATTAAAATTATCCCAAATATGTAAAAAAACAAAAACAAATGAAAACCAAATTCGACCAAAACACATAGCATAGCCATCCTAAAGAACACACTGTTAAATTTTGGTGATACAAAATCACAAATAGAAGGAAACAAATATGCAAAAGGGAAAGTAATCACGTTTGTTCATTATGGAAATGCATTAATAATTGGATTGCATTTGAATGAGATGGCAAGGAAATTTATGCATGCGCACGTTATGGAATAATATATGCAAAAGATATGCATATTATTTCTTCCTTCGTGATCGCATTGCTTTGGGATTATTTTCTTCCATCTTTGGAACGAGCGAATTACTTGCTATGTTTGCGTGATTTGTTACCGTTGTAATTTGCCTCCATTATCTTCTTACCATATTTTGGTAATTTGATTGATGACTCACATGAATTTATATTGGCTATATATTGAGGGTAGACTTCATTGTAAACCCATCCTGGTATTCAGCCAGTGATCTTCAGATAGAGTGTCTCTCTTTTTTGTTATCCCTAATTGGGGCTTTGGTATGTAAACTCTTATCTTGTAATCTCTTGTAATTCTCTCATGTAGAATAAAATATCTCTCCTTTGGACTGGACGTACACTATCTAGATGATAGTGGAACCAGTATAAATATTGTGTGTCTTCTTTTTTTTATAGTTATTTACTATTTATTTGGAGTATAGAATAATTGTTGCTAGATTAAGTGATGTTCAAATTGGCAAATCTAGATCATGTTTATTGTTTTTCCGCATTTGTGCAATTTTTGCACAACAGATTGGTATCAAAGCTAGGCGATTTGTTCAAATTTGTGCATCAATGGCTTCTAGAAAGAGCAGTAGATCTGATGGTGATTATGCTATTACTCATTTAGACGGAAAAAGAGATTTTGTGCAATATTGAAGATAAAGACGGAGGAGATTATGTTGAGAGAGAAGAGTGTTCCAGTTTTGGAAATTTGGTGATAAGGAGTTTACTGTGTTGAAGGGACAACTGGATTTGGGAACCTGTATCTGCTTCATGGCTCAATGTTGATGTGAGAGTCTTATGTTGATTTCCATGGGAAATTTGTTATTTGGCAGATAAGGTATGTGGAAGGAGAGAGATTTTTCTTGTATACGGAGATTTGGATCAGCCTTGTTATGTCTGTTGGCCTTTGATATCTACCTTCTTTTGATTTTGGATATTTGCAACATTTTGTTGGCGGGCGGGGACATAGTCTGAGCTCGTTAGCAAGGTGTGATGGGGGTGGCCTTGCCGGAACCCATTGGGTAAGTATTCATTTTTGGTATCCATCTCGTTAAGAGATTTTGGTTGAAGGTGGAGTTTGATTTTAAGAGTTTTATGTTGAAAGGAGAATTTGACTCGAGGTGGAGTGTTGGAAATATGTGATTTTGCATCAAGGTGGAGTGTTAAATTTTGGTGATACAAAATCACAAATAGAAGGAAACAAATATGCAAAAGGGAAAGTAATCATGTTTGTTCATTATGGAAATGCATTAATAATTGGATTGCATTTGAATGAGATGGCAAGGAAATTTATGCATGCGCACGTTATGGAATAATATATATGCAAAAGATATGCATATTATTTCTTCCTTCGTAATCGCATTGCTTTGGGATTATTTTCTTCCATCTTTGGAACGAGTGAATTACTTGCTATGTTTGCGTGATTTGTTACCGTTGTAATTTTCCTCCATTATCTTCTTACCATATTTTGGTAATTTGATTGATGACTCACATGAATTTATATTGGCTATATATTGAGGGTAGACTTCATTGTAAACCCATCCTGGTATTCAGCCAGTGATCTCCAGATAGAGTGTCTCTTTTTTTTGTTATCCCTAGTTGGGGCTTTGGTATGTAAACTCTTATCTTGTAATCTCTTGTAATTCTCTCAAGTGTAATAAAATCTCTCTTCATTGGACTGGACGTCACTATCTAGATGATAGTGGAACCAGTATAAATATTGTGTGTCTTCTTCTTCTTTTTTTATAGTTATTTACTATTTATTTGGAGTATAGAATAATTGCTGCTAGATTAAGTGATGTTCAAATTGGCAAATCTAGATCCTGTTTATTGTTTTTCCGCATTTGTGCAATTTCTGCACAACACACACTTGGTTACATGCACCTGGCCAATAAAAATCAAAGCTTCCAGAGAGCTGATTAAAAATGTGGACAAAATGTAAACATCAACATCATTTACTCATTCTCTCCACTCATCTTCACTTTAACCCCTTTTACCAAGTTTTCATGGTGGTTAGATAGTTTGCATATTATCAAAAACTAAAATATACCGCTTCTATGCTCCAATTGGTACTCTCTTCATCACTACATGTTCCAAACTACTTATCCAAAGAACACCAAGATCGGTCCTCCTAAAGATTGCATTTTTAGAAGCGTATTGGGTTCAAATACACTGATATGCTTCAGACCATAGAAGACTTAATGTAACGACCCATATTTTTACGGATCGAAACATCGTAAAACAGTTATGTTAGGTTGTAGTATTGATAAGTCGTCTAGAGCTTAGGTCGTATAGGAGATAAGCCATGTGTAGCTTGGATCGTCTGGAAGATGAGTCGTGTGGAGGCTTAGGTCGTGGGGTAGGACGGATGAGCGACTTAAGAGGTTGGAGCGACCTAAGGAAGTGAATGACTTAAGGTAGTGGACGACCTAAAGGTTAGTAACCTACAGGATTTGGCGACCTAAGGTAGTTGACGACTTAGGAGTTATTAAGGAATTGGCGACTTATAGGGGTTGGCGACTTAAGGATTTAGCGGCATAAGAATAGCGACCTAGGAGACTGGGTGAGTTAACGACTTAAGGAAGTTAAGTCGTGGACGAGTTAAGGTGTTAGGTCGTTGAACTTGCTATGGCGTGTAGTTAAGTCGTAGACGACTTAGGTGTTAGGTCGTGAGACCCTGTGCTTAGTTAGGTCGCGACCTTGTATGAGTCGTTAGGTCGCGTAGACGTTAAGTCGTCGAGTTAAGTTGAGTCGTAAGTCGTGGGGTTCTATGAGTCGTAGATGACCTAAGGGGGCGGACAACCTAAGGAAAACTGCCTATAAATAGGCGGGTTCTTCTTTATTTTTGGATCCGGATTTCGAAGCGACGAAGTGCTGCCATTTTGAGAGCTCGAGTTCTACACTTCTTCACTTCTTTTCTCCACTCTAATCTTGTGATTCCTTCCATCCAAATCAAAGATCCGAGAGCTTAGATTGAAGATCTCTAACCATCGAAGAGAGATTTCATCGTTTGAAGCGGAATTTTGGCGGATCAAGTTAGATCCTTCGCTGTCCAGATCTGAAGTGTGTTGCTTTTGAGTTGTTTAGAAGATTCGGTGAGTGGTGATTATCTCTCATACGGATCCAAAGGAGTATATCGGATTGATGGCTTAATTTGGTGTTAAAATAGTGATTTCCATGCATTTTCGTAAACCTAAGTATAGATCTATTGTTCATGAAGATTTGACATCCATTTTACTACATGTTAATTTATGCAAGTTCATTCATCAAGTTGTAGAGATATTGTTCATGATTCATACTTGTTAGATTTGGACTCTTTATTTACAATATTGCCATTTTAGTTATAATTGTTTATTTGATCATGTTTGAATGATTGATTACTTGG
Organism: Allium fistulosum; assembly: GCA_030737815.1. NCBI lineage: Eukaryota > Viridiplantae > Streptophyta > Magnoliopsida > Asparagales > Amaryllidaceae > Allium > Allium fistulosum. The sequence continues at coordinate 94,404,192 of CM060906.1, read as the reverse complement.
ATTAATGTTTGACTTGATCGATTGTTGTAAATTAGTTGATTGATGATTTGATTTGGACAAGTTGGTTGAAGATGATTCATAAGCTAAGGGAAAGGCTCTTGAATTGGGAAAAGCTGCTCGTGGCATATGTGGCGGTTGGTGAAGCTCATATGGATAGATTTGATGATGATGATGATGAGATAAGGCTATGCTATGATGAGATGAAGCGAAGCATGATGTGAGATAGCCTTGGTTTAGTCCAGACGAGATCATTCCAAGCATGTAATTAAAGACTCGGTGATATGGTTCGAGTTTGAGGATAATGGTTGGCTCGAGAGGAGCTTGAGCTAGTATGAGAATAGTCGTCGAGGAGGATGACTAGAAGGCTGAGATTCCATCGTTGTTGAAGGTTCTAGCAGGCTCAAAGCAGGAGTACGTTGGGCAGATTCGATAGTCCCTAAAGACTATGATTTGTAGTCGAGTACTCTGGGCAGATTCGATAGTCCTAGGCACGAGCTGCGACGACGTGCGGAGTTCTGTCTAGAACCGGGGTTTCCATTAGCCCTTGACGGACGGCTGAAAGAATGTGCCGGTCATTCAATTAACGGTGATATCGAGGCAATGATAACAGTGATAGCCAGAGTCATGGATGTTTGGTTGTATCGTCATTCGGTCTCAAGAGCGGTATTTTCTGGGTGCTTATCTGATCTTGGTTTAGGCCTTGGGGGTTTGTACTTGGAAAACATCGCCCTTGACTCGAGTGATAATTGCTTTACTTTGAATGTCTGCTTTGCTATGGTTATTTCTGCTTAGTGTGTCTGGGGGCTATCACTGTAGAAAGAGGTGGAGTGGGAGGGTTGGATTCCTATTCCTTTTACCTTTATGCTCTTTTGGTATGTTGTTAGTTAATTTACTGCTCACTAAGACTGTTGTCTGACTCAAGGCTTTATGTTTAACTCTTATTGCCTTGGGCTGTTCATCCATTTTGGGATGGGCAGACTAGGTAGCAGGTGACAGGTGCTGTTCTTAGTTTCCGACGATGCTGATGACGAAGACGAGCTGGAGGCTTGCATATTATTTTCTTACTATATGTACTGGTTGTTCCGCTGCTTGTATATTCTCTGAGTGTTATGTAGTGAGGCTTGATGTATTGACTATTCAGATGTTGTACCAAACTATTATGAAGTTTAATTGAGATTCTGTTCTGTAAAGCTTCACTATATATACTTTCTATTGTATTTTATCCATGCGCTGTGAGTTATACGATAGATTCCGCTGTTTTAAATTACCCTGGCAACCGTCCATGGCTGCCTGGCACACCTTACAGCGCACTATTCCTATGTTTAGTGCAGGATTCATGGGTGGTCATCACATTTGGTATCAGAGCTTTGGTTAATCGATTTTACCCAACGCTCGCTGACGTAACTACGTATGAGAGACGTAATTGTATTTTAATGGATGATTACTATATATATAATATGGTAGCTTAGAATGATTTGAACCCTTTATGCAGTTGTTTCTCAAGGTGTGCTGATCATTTCTTTTATAGATATTAAGAATGAGTCGAAGAGGGAGACCAGCTGCTAGGGAAGGCCGTGCTGCTGAGGGGACTGCTGATTATGCTGCTATGTTCGAAGTTATGATGACTTCGATCATGAGAAGGATGCCAGCTCCGGGGCCATCTGTAGATGTTGGAGTTCAAGTTCAAACTCCAAGACCGGTGGATTTTGCTAAGTTGTGTAAAGATTATACTGCTCTTGGAGGAAAGGTTTTCTTGGGAACCGAGTCAACTATTGAAGTCCAGAGGTGGATAGATGCTTGTAGAAGAATCTTTGGTGATTTGGGAATCGAGGATGCAACTAAAAGGAGGCTCGCATCAAGACAGCTTCAAGGAAGAGCTTCTGATTGGTGGAACTCTATCACCATTGATACTCCGGAGGAAGAAATTACTTGGGAGCAATTCCAAGCCAGATTTGAAGCTAAGTTCATTTCTACAGCTCAGAAGTCTGTTCTGTTCAAGAAGTTTGTGGAGCTCAAGCAAGGTGGAAGACCAGTTCTTGAGTATGTTTCTGAGTTTGAAGCTTTGTCCAAGTATGCCCGGTCGTATATTGAATCTCCTTACCAAAAGAACGAGAAGTTTGTGACAGGCTTGGACAGTTATCTTGGGAGGCAGTTGGTGGATCATCTGGACAATCCATTTGAGAAGCTTGTGGAGAAAGCTCTCAGGCACGAGAATCTGTTTCCTAAAGAAGGGTCTGTTGTTGCTATGACCAAGGAAGAATCTAAACCACAGCAGGGTGGAAACAAGAAGAGGAAGCAGCAACAGTAAAAGGGTAAGGATGGCCAGAAGAAGCCTAACGGTGAAGTGACCTGCTACAATTGTCAACAGAAGGGCCATTTCTCTAGAGAGTGCAAGAATCCAAAGGTGCCGGTGAAGTGCCACAACTGTGACAAGCTGGGGCATATTAGGAAGAATTGTCCAGAACCGCGGAAGGACAAGCAGATTGTGCAAGCTTATACTTTGGGGGCTGTTCCATCATCTTCGAAAGCTCCTACCGTTGAAGAGAAGGGAAAGAGTGTGGTGGTTCAAGGTACTCTTTCCATTTGTGGTGTTCCAGTTAGAGTGTTATTCGATACTGGAGCGTCGCATTCTTTTGTTTGTAATGAACTTGTAGGCCGGTTAGGTTTAGAACCGGATATCGTTGATAGGCCATTGGTTGTGACTAATTCAGTTGGGGGTTCGTCTTGTTTGTGTATGTTATGTCGTGGTCTGATTGTATCGAGTCATGATTGCTCTTTTGTTTGTGATTGTTTTGTTCTGAACTTTTCGGGGTTCGGAATTATTTTGGGTATGGACTGGCTTAGGAAGTATGCGGCAAAGGTGGATTGTGAAAGGTTGGAGGTGACAGTCGAGAATGTGGAAGGGCGAAAGGTTGTGATACGATGTAAGCATGAGGAAGGCGTCTTCATGAGCTTCATGTATTCGCTGGTTGTTCCACGGGATGGACTGTCATCGGTGCCAATCGCTAATGGATTTGAGGATGTCTTTGATGAGGTCAAAGGGTTACCGCCGCATAGAGAGATCGAGTTTCGTATCGATTTAGTTGAAGGAGCCAGACCTGTTGTGATGCCTCTTAGGCGGATGGCGCCTCAGGAACAACAAGAGTTGAGGGTGCAAGTTGATGATCTTTTACAGAAAGGATTCATTCGACGTAGTGTGTCCGAATGGGGTGCACCAGTTGTGTTTGTAACCAAAGCGGATGGATCGTTGAGGTTATGTGTGGATTATCGTGAACTGAATAAAGTGACTAAGAAGAACAAGTATCCATTGCCGAGAATAGATGACTTGTTTGATCAGCTTCACGAAGCTAAGATGTTTTCTCAGATGGATTTGGCAATGGGATTTCACCAGTTAAGAGTGGCTAAGGATAGTGTGCCGAAGACTGCTTTCAGGACACCATCCGGTTTCTTTGAATGGCTGGTAATGCCGTTTGGATTGACCAATGCGCCAGCATATTTTGTGGATCTTATGAATAAAGTGTTCAGAGATCAGTTGAACAAGTTCGTACTAGTGTTCGTGGATGATATTTTGATTTATTCCAGAACTGAAGAAGAACACAAGACGCACTTGCGTATTGTTTTGGAAATCTTACGGAAACATCAGCTTAAGGCTAAGTTTTCGAAGTGTCACTTTTGGAAGAGTGAAGTGAGGTTCTTAGGCCATATTATCTCTGGAAATGGAATAGCGGTTGATCCCGCCAAGATCGCAGCAATCCAGGATTGGGTTAGACCTAAGAATGCATCTGATCTGAGAAGTTTTCTTGGATTAGCAGGATATTATCGTCGATTTATCAAGGACTTTTCCAAGGTAGCTGCACCATTAACAGGATTGACGAAAAAGAATCAAGTGTTCAGATGGGATGCTAAGTGTGAGCAAGCTTTTGGAATCCTGAAAGAGCGACTGACAAGTGCTCCTGTTTTGACTATTCCAAGTGGAAATGATGAGATGGTGGTTTACACCGATGCATGTGGTACTGGACTTGGAGCAGTGCTGATGCAGAAGGGTAAAGTTGTTGCGTATGCAAGTCGACAACTGAAGCCGCATGAAAGGAATTATCCGACTCATGATTTGGAGTTAGCGACGATTGTATTTGCTCTGAAGATGTGGAGACATTACCTATTGGGAGTTCGATTCGAGTTGTTTATAGATCATAAGTCGTTGAAGTATCTTTTCTCCCAAAAGGATTTGAATCTTCGGCAGCAACGATGGCTAGAGTTTTTGGCATCATATGATTTTAGTATAGCCTATACTCCGGGAAAGGGTAACGCAGTGGCAGATGCGTTAAGTCGAAGACATGCAGGGTTGGGAGCCATGTTTTCAGAATGGAAGAGTCTCGAGTATTTGGTTGGATTTGACTTCAGGCCTAGATGTGAATTGGAACCTGAGATGTTGGCAAACTTATCTATAAGACCGACTCTTGTGGAAAGGATTGGCGAGAGTCAAAAGCGAGACGATAAGCTTGTCAAGATTATCCGTGATTTGGAATTTGGGTTAGACCCAGAAAAGGATAAAGGGTTCGAGGTCGATCGAGAGGGTTGGCTTCGGAAGCAAGGACGACTAGTTGTTCCCGATATAGATGAATTGAGAGATGAGGTTCTGAAGGAAAGTCATCACTCGAAGTTGACGATTCATCCAGGTGGAAATAAGATGTATCGGGATATGAAGAGAACCTATTACTGGGAAGGTATGAAGAAGGATGTTGGAAATTTTATTTCCAAGTGCATGAACTGCCAGTTGGTAAAAGCCGAGCAGAAGAAGCCAAGTGGATTGCTACAGCCATTAGAAGTTCCTACGTGGAAGTGGGAGCAAATATCGATGGATTTTATCGATGGGTTACCTAGAACCAGAACGGGAAATGAAGGGATTTGGGTCATCGTAGATCGTTTGACTAAGAGTGCAAGATTCATTCCTGTTCGATCAACCAGGACTGCATCAAAGTTGTCTGAGCTGTATGTTAAGTGGATAGTTCGATTCCATGGTATTCCGAAGAGTATAGTGAGCGATCGAGACCCATTGTTCACTAGTGGATTTTGGAAGAGCTTCCAGGAAGTTTTGGTAACCGAGTTGTGTTTGAGTACAACTTATCATCCTCAAACAGATGATCAGACTGAGAGAGTCAATCGAGTTTTGGAAGATCTCCTTAGAGCTTGCGTTTTAAATTTCGGAGGATCATGGGAAGATCACCTTCATTTGGTGGAATTTTCGTATAATAACAGTTACCAGTCAAGCATTGGTATGGCACCATATGAAGCATTGTATGGAAGACCGTGTAACTCTCCGACATGTTGGTTGGAAACAGGGGAAAAGTTGGTACTTGGGCCAGAAATGATTCGACAGACTTCGGATTGCATAGAGATCATTCGGCAACGAATGAAGGCAGCCCAAGACCGACAGAAAAGTTATGCCGATAAGCGTCGTAAGGATTTGGAATTCGGCGTAGGTGATTTGGTTTTTGTGAAGATTTCTCCACTAAAGAATGTTATTCGATTCAGGAAGAAAGGAAAATTGACTCCGAGATTTGTTGGACCATTCCCGATCATCGAGCGAATTGGAAAGCTTGCCTATAAATTGGAGTTACCAGAAAAGATGTCGGGTGTGCACAATGTTTTTCATGTATCGTATCTACGGAAGTATGTGCACGACTCGAATACAGTAGTTTCTGCTGATAGCTGTGAAGATTTTGAGATTTATCCAGTCGATAAGAGACCTCGTAAGCCGCTTCGTGTTGTGGAAACCGACATGAAACAGCTTAGGAGGAAGATAGTTAAGTTGCTCAAGGTACAATGGAGTGATGATGTTAACGACTGTACATGGGAAGTGGAAGAGAGGATGAAGGCAGCTCATCCTGAACTCTTCAAGGTATGGCCATAAGGTGTCGTGTCATCTCACGACATTGTAACTTGTTCTAGTTTTAGAAATTCTACATGCTAGGCTAGAATTGGATGCATGGTTTGTTGATTGCTATGGATGGTAGGCATGCAGAATAGCTTTTGATTGCTCTTGTTTGTTTGGAATTTCGGGGGCAAAATTCCTAAGGGGGAGAGGATGTAACGACCCGTATTTTTACGGATCGAAACATCGTAAAACAGTTATGTTAGGTCGTAGTATTGATATGTCGTCTAGAGCTTAGGTCGTATAGGAGATAAGCCATGTGTAGCTTGGGTCGTTTGGAAGATGAGTCGTGTGGAGGCTTAGGTCGTGGGGTAGGACGGATGAGTGACTTAAGAGGTTGGAGCGACCTAAGGAAGTGAACGATTTAAGGTAGTGGACGACCTAAGGGTTAGTAACCTACAGGATTTGGCGACCTAAGGTAGTTGACGACTTAGGAGTTAACGGCTTAAGGAATTGGCGACTTATAGGGGTTAGCGACTTAAGGATTTAGCGGCATAAGAATAGCGACCTAGGAGACTGGGTGAGTTAACGACTTAAGGAAGTTAAGTCGTGGACGAGTTAAGGTGTTAGGTCGTTGAACTTGCTATGGCGTGTAGTTAAGTCGTAGACGACTTAGGTGTTAGGTCGTGAGACCCTGTGCTTAGTTAAGTCGCAACCTTGTATGAGTCGTTAGGTCGTGTAGACGTTAAGTCGTCGAGTTAAGTTGAGTCGTAAGTCGTGGGGTTCTATGAGTCGTAGACGACCTAAGGGGGCGGACGACCTAAGGAAAACTGCCTATAAATAGGCGGGTTCTTCTTCATTTTTGGATCCGGATTTCGAAGCGACGAAGTGCTGCCATTTTGAGAGCTCGAGTTCTACACTTCTTCACTTCTTTTCTCCACTCTAATCTTGTGATTCCTTCCATCCAAATCGAAGATCCAAGAGCTTAGATTGAAGATCTCTAACCATCGAAGAGAGATTTCATCGTTTGAAGCGGAATTTTGGCGGATCAAGTTAGATCCTTCGCTGTCCAGATCTGAAGTGTGTTGCTTTTGAGTTCTTTAGGAGATTCGGTGAGTTTGATTATCTCTCACACGGATCCAAAGGAGTATATCAGATTGATGGCTTGATTTGGTGTTAAAATAGTGATTTCCATGCATTTTCGTAAACCTAAGTATAGATCTATTGTTCATGAAGATTTGACATCCATTTTACTACATGTTAATCTATGCAAGTTCATTCATCAAGTTGTAGAGATATTGTTCATGATTCATACTTGTTAGATTTGGACTCTTTATTTACAATATTGCCATTTTAGTTATAATTGTTTATTTGATCATGTTTGAATGATTGATTACTTGGATTAATGTTTGACTTGATCGATTGTTGTAAATTAGTTGATTGATGATTTGATTTGGACAAGTTGGTTGAAGATGATTCATAAGCTAAGGGAAAGGCTCTTGAATTGGGAAAAGCTGCTCGTGGCATATGTGGCGGTTGGTGAAGCTCATATGGATAGATTTGATGATGATGATGATGAGATAAGGCTATGCTATGATGAGATGAAGCGAAGCATGATGTGAGATAGCCTTGGTTTAGTCCAGACGAGATCATTCCAAGCATGTAATTAAAGACTCGGTGATATGGTTCGAGTTTGAGGATAATGGTTGGCTCGAGAGGAGCTTGAGCTAGTATGAGAATAGTCGTCGAGGAGGATGACTAGAAGGCTGAGATTCCATCGTTGTTGAAGGTTCTAGCAGGCTCAAAGCAGGAGTACGTTGGGCAGATTCGATAGTCCCTAAAGACTATGATTTGTAGTCGAGTACTCTGGGCAGATTCGATAGTCCTAGGCACGAGCTGCGACGACGTGCGGAGTTCTGTCTAGAACCGGGGTTTCCATTAGCCCTTGACGGACGGCTGAAAGAATGTGCCGGTCATTCAATTAACGGTGATATCGAGGCAATGATAACAGTGATAGCCAGAGTCATGGATGTTTGGTTGTATCGTCATTCGGTCTCAAGAGCGGTATTTTCTGGGTGCTTATCTGATCTTGGTTTAGGCCTTGGGGGTTTGTACTTGGAAAACATCGCCCTTGACTCGAGTGATAATTGCTTTACTTTGAATGTCTGCTTTGCTATGGTTATTTCTGCTTAGTGTGTCTGGGGGCTATCACTGTAGAAAGAGGTGGAGTGGGAGGGTTGGATTCCTATTCCTTTTACCTTTATGCTCTTTTGGTATGTTGTTAGTTAATTTACTGCTCACTAAGACTGTTGTCTGACTCAAGGCTTTATGTTTAACTCTTATTGCCTTGGGCTGTTCATCCATTTTGGGATGGGCAGACTAGGTAGCAGGTGACAGGTGCTGTTCTTAGTTTCCGACGATGCTGATGACGAAGACGAGCTGGAGGCTTGCATATTATTTTCTTACTATATGTACTGGTTGTTCCGCTGCTTGTATATTCTCTGAGTGTTATGTAGTGAGGCTTGATGTATTGACTATTCAGATGTTGTACCAAACTATTATGAAGTTTAATTGAGATTCTGTTCTGTAAAGCTTCACTATATATACTTTCTATTGTATTTTATCCATGCGCTGTGAGTTATACGATAGATTCCGCTGTTTTAAATTACCCTGGCAACCGTCCATGGCTGCCTGGCACACCTTACAGCGCTCTATTCCTATGTTTAGTGCAGGAGTCATGGGCGGTCGTCACACTTAAAGCGTGCAACTGCTCATCTATTCAAATTTGATGGAAATTTCTATTTACTTGATGCATTTAAAAGATGAGTTTTATTGCTTGTCTTTAGTATTTAACTTTGAACTCATAATTAGTTGCAAATAATTATGAGTGGTGCTGCAGGATAGAAACTACCCGATCTGGAACCGGCAACTACTCTCCTTGAATGAAGATGTACCACCGAGGGTTCTTAGTCCTGTAAATAAATTTATGTAATAAAATATTAGACTCATATATGTCAGAAATCATGCTAGGAAGCATGGTTGACGATACAAAGTGATGGTCAATAGCTCATATGATCATTCCTTCGACAAACCATTCAAAAGTGGTTAGTTAGCATTCAAAATAGTGAATATTAGGCTCAGGTCCCTAATAAGTTTCAAAATACACAATAACCCTAGTAAAAAAAAGTATGTAAATTAGGTCCCTAGAATTAAGTTACTAAGTAATTGCATATAGTTACGCAATTATTCACTGAATAATTGCAGATATTTATGCAATTATATCCAAAAGTTGCATAAATTTATGCAATTTTTTCGGTGAATAATTGCGGAAATTTCCGCAATTTTTTGGTGAATAATTGCGGAAATTTTCGAAAATTTTTAAAAAAATTGCGGAAATTTCCGCAATTTTTTGGTGAATAATTGCGAAAATTTCCAGTGAAAAATTGTGGAAAATGTTTGTAATTTTTTGATATAGTTGCATAAATGTCTGCAATTATTCACTAAATAATTGCATAAGTGTATGCCATTATTCGGTAACTTAATTCTAGGGACCTAATTTACAAACTTTTTTTACTAGGGTTTTTGTGTATTTTGGAACTTATTAAGGACCTGTGTCAAACTGTCCCTTCAAAATAACCCATTTTGTGCATATCCCTTGAACTGTTGACTATTTGTTTCCATGATGTTATTTTATTAGGGGCCTAGTTACTTGCATAAGCAAATGTAAAAATTATGTGTAGATCACAAGTGTTTTCAAATTTTACAGTAATTAATAGCTCACCTTGATTAATATGATTTATTGACCAAATGTCATTGTTCCATAATACCATGATTGTCCCTTTACAGGCTATTGAACTATTGTGTAGGATACTCCACCGATCACCCAAGATGCATGAACATGTCAATACTTTCCTCATAAAATTTCTTTTCTCGTATATCTTATATAAGGGTTACACATAGCCTATAGGTTTTACTGATTTAAATTTCTAGTAACATGCAACTGTCATTTAGAAGTAGCAATTTTTCTTGTAGTCATTGGAGTAGCAACTACTTTGGTTTTGTTGTTACCAACCACTTTACCTTTAACAAATTGTTGCTTATATGTTTCATTTGGAATTGTATAATTTTCTTTCTTGCTTTTACTTCCTTTCTCTTCATCGTTAGATTCAATATTAGTGTATAATTTTTGAATATCATCTAATGTGGCAGGGAGTTCCTGCTTCTCCACTTCCTGCACCAGTTGTTCCTGCTCTCTATAGTCTCAACCATGCAGCCAAGATCTTACTCAGCCTGAGATGAATTTTTACCTTCTTTGTTCTTACATTGAGGAACCGGTATGTTAACTGTTTTTTACTTTTATGAATTGTTGGCTTTTGGTTCAACAATTTTTCATGTGTAATTATTTATTATTGCATTTTTTTGGGCTAGGATTTGAACATTGACCAGACGGGTTGTTTTGTAAGCTCATCTACTTGAGTTGGCTAGTTGATGGGTTAGTAGTAGTTTTTGTTGTCTTCTCCTTCCATACTTGTTTTGGTTCCACATTCACCACACCACATTGTTTATTAAAATGACCAAAATGCTGCAACATTGTTGATTAGAATGATCAAAGCACGTGCATCTCCCACATCTAGGTGGGACAAATTTGTATTTCACCTCTTATAAGTATATATGTTTTCCTTGTCTATCTCTACTTTCAAGGTTTTTTTTGTATTTTGGATGTTGCTTCTGGCTCTTCCTAAACTCTAGCATATTTATTTTTTGACTAGTCGTGTATTCTCATCCATATAAATTGGTTTCCTAATCAAATTACTTAATTTACTAATGCCATTTTGCATTATATAAGGCTAGATTCAGGTTGTTTAACTTAACCCATACTGGATAAGCCATGAGCATAACTCTCTAAAAATTTAAGTTTGCATTCCTCATGAAGATTAGACAAATGTCCATAAACCATGGCTCCCATTTCATAATGTTCCTCTAATTCAAATTTGATGGCATAAAAACTGCCTTTAGGGAAGATATCCCATGTTCATTTAGGTTTTAATAACCTATATATATATATAAGAATTGAGATACAAAAATAAGGTCTCTTGCCAACCATATAGACATAAATTGAGTTTTTTAAGATTGTGCTTGCTTTGTCATAGTCTTCATCTTCAATGATTTGGTATTCCTCCTCACCACCTTTGATTGGTTCAAAGAAGTTAACTTTCTACATAACTTCAATACATTTACCCAAAGCATTTATCCAAGTCTTAGGTTTTTTCTAGCCTTACATTAGATGATTGCGCTTTAGCTGCTTTCGGATTGATTTCGGAAACACTAGCAAATTTTATTTCCCCTTGCTTTTCACCTCCTTCCTTTGTTGTCGTCTCCCTCTTGTTCATCTAGTGTTTCAGGTGTGGGAAAGCTACTAATTGCCAATTTTAAAATAACCAAAGGTCCTTGGGTATATGACTAAATTGAAATATATATATATATATATATATATATATATTTGAAAATGGATTCATTTATTAATAACTAACAAATATAGTACACATGTTAATACAATGCAACAAACACAATTACACAATGCATACAATAACAAATTCCTTTATCCATCAATCTACCCAATCCAGCCCAATTATTAAAACCTAATTAAGACAAATAAGATACCCTCATAATACTTCAGCCCGGCCCCTTCAATATCGTGTGCACTTGTACAGATTAACAACCTATCTTTTCTATATATCACGTACACCAAATAACCACTCATAGTTGTGAGCATGTATTCGCAAATCTTTGGTCTTCCAAATAACTCGCTTTTCAAAACGTATAGTACTTTCCACGTCTTACACCCATAATACTTTGATTTTTGAAATCAAGGTCTGATGCAAATCTCTAAAACTGGAGGGCTTAGCTGCATTTCCATATAACCGTCTCCTCCACGTTTCTTCCATATTTCACTGTAACTGCTATCAATGATTCACCGTAGCATCATCTTATTTGCTTTTCAGTGGCCAATAAAGTAAAACCATAATTCGCACTATTTCCGAGACTTGAAAGCAACGTCGGTTGAGCATTGAAAACTTATGCAAAAACACAGATCTAAAATCAGGACTAAAAACCGTTTTTGCCTTGATATGTGGATAGCCACTCCATCTATATCCATATTGCTTTTGAGAACTGTAACGATCCGCAAATTTATCAATTTGATAAATTATATTTATTTTTAAGTATTCAAATATAAGCTTTTAAAAACACATAGATTATGACGTTTGAATAATAATAATGGTAATAAGTATTTACAAAAATATACACTTTGGAAAAATATCGATAAAATAACCAAAAACCGTTTTATCGATAAACAACTTTATAATCGTAAAACGTTGCGCACGGAGCTGGATACATGCACTTATTTTTATAATTGGACAAGAATATGAAATAGACTTATTTATATTATTTTTGGAAATTAAATGAATATATGACATTATTAGTGATTCCCTTATATTTAATAATTAATTTATGAATTTAAATTGAGATTTAATGATGCAATAATTATTATAATTATTCAAATAATTGTTTTAAATGATTATAATTCATTTTAAATAGTTATAAAGTGATAATAAATAATTTATAATAGTTTTATAAAGATATATAATCGGCTTGAAAATATAAGGAAAATTGATATATCGCTTTATCGGTATAATATCAATTTTTATAAATAATTGTTAATATTGATTTATAATCCAAATGATATAATTTTTATTAATTAAAAATGATTAGAAATTTATTTTTAAATTTTGTTTACATATATATGTGATTTAAATTTATAAGTGAAAATGTAACCTGTAATCGGTTTCCCGATTTTCAATGGTTTGACAAATGGAAGTTGTTCAAAGTCAATGTAACGTTGTTTATATGTCATGTGTACATATATAACATAGTAATACACACCTTAACATATACAGACATCTATCTATACACACACACACATAACACATTTATACGTTTATATATACATAAAGTTAAAAATATCAAAGATATTTTCCATTTACTTACTCTTTTAAGTATTCAAAAGTCAAATGCACATGCTAGGAAGTGAATGAACTGATGGAGGCACATGGGGAGGAGGGGCTAACGTGTAGAATGATGGGATGGGGGTGCGGGCAAGGGGTAGAAATGTAGTTACACATTTAGATATTTTTACACAAATTTCTTCCTATAAATACCTACCTACATTAACACATTCATTCACATCATTCTCTTCTTCTTCCTCCTTCTTCTTAAAACTCTATAAGCTCTTCTTTAATGGCTTCCACCTTAGGAAAATTATAAAAAAAATACCAAACAGAAAATAAAATATATACACATATATATGTTATCATTCAACCTCAAAACCAAGTGCAAACGCCTCCCTATCCCCTGTACTACTCGCACCACCCCTATATCCCAAGCTAAGGCCGAGCACCACTCATCCAAGGTCAAGGCCGAGAGCAACAAAAGAGAAAGAAGCGAGTCGGAGAGCTCCGGAGCAAGGAAAAGAGTTGCCGAAGTGCTGCCGAAATCAATTCGGGAAGCTACGAAAAAGATTGGTGGAGTGGAGTTATAACTAAGTACTCAATGTTTATTTATTAATAATAATATTTATAACTATTTTTAAGTATGATAATATGATCATTTAATATCTTAATGATTTGTATGAATGTTTGATAACTTGGTTGATTATATGGTTGATCATATGGATGTTGATATGGTTGATAACTTGGTTGTGATAAATTATGAGAAATCATAATAAAAATGGTTAATTATTAGAAAATAAATTCATATAAATATGAGTATGGATTTTATTGAGTCTCTAATGGTTTTAAGAATATAAGAAGGTTAAAAATGAATATTATAATAATATAATATTATGAAACGATTTAAAAGTGAAAAAGAGATTTAATATGGAAAATATTGGTTTACATGTCTGAATATGGTTTATCAATGTTTTATAAACATTACAAATTAATTTGAAGAAGTTTTTACAAATAATGAATTTGGAGTCAAAAATAAGCGCGTCGCGTAAGGACTGTTCGCGATTTCGCGCTGTAATAGTTAAATCCTTCTATAGGATCGAATCGGAGTCAGATTTCTTTGCAATAAGAATTTTCCAAACTTCTATGACTATAGTTTTCAAACAAAATAAAAGGATCAAGATTTTATTTAATAGATTTTAAAACATGAGCAAATCAAGTTCTTGATAAAATCGCGCTTTAGCAGTTATGTGGCCAAAGTAGCAACTGTTCTAAATATGTATTTTTAAAATGTTTATAAATATGTATTTTTAAATTGTTTAAAAATATGGAATAAGTTCTATAAATCCTTTAAAATGTTTTAAAAGATATTTGGGTAATAAAAATGGATTCTAAATGATCGAAAAGTTGTTTTAATCAAATAAGCTTTGAAAACACTATTTACAACACTATTCGCAGCACTTTTTGCAGCACTTTGATAACTTTTGAAATATTGTTTTAAACTTAACAATTCTTTACCAAATATTTTATAAATGTTTTAAAATAAATAATTAAGTATTTTAAAGATGATTTGGAATTTTTATAATTTATTTAAAAAGGTTTAAATAAATGATTTAAAGAAAAACTATTAAAAATCAAGTGATTTAATCTTGGCTCTAAAAGCCGACGAGTAGACTGTAGTTTTCTATTTGTGAGATCCGGGTAAGATGCTTAAACTAAGGAGATGTTCAGGATTAACCGTTGCCCTAGCTCACCTGGCGTCTCTTGGGCGAGAGATAGATAAGATCGAAATGTCGAAAATGAGTTAAGTATAAAAGATTAAGTTTTCCAAATTTAAACAACTTAGATTTGATGGAGATAATCTTCTTACACTTGGTGTTAAATTTCGAGGAGGGAACCTGTACTATCCGTATTAATTTAAAAGTTGATTTCATCGCTATTCGACGGATAATAGTTGAATACGGAAATTGATATAAAGTAGAATTAGTATAATTTCCATGGTCCTTTTTACTCAATAATGTTTTCCAATATGAGATGTAAATAAATGGTTGGAATTAATTAATTCCTATACTTAAAATTAATTGTCTTGAGTTTGCAGTAAACTATGTCTTAAATAACATTGTTTTTGACCCGTTTTAAAAGTTATGATTTGGAAATCTTTGTAAATATTTAAATAAATGATTTGGAAATATTTTCTTAAGTAAAGGATGAAATGATTTGGAATTATTCCAAGATTCAAAAATGATAAGAGAGGCTTAATGATTTCATATACTATTAAGCAGATAAATGGAATAAATAATATGTCTCTCTGAGATATTTATGAATGAATAAAAAGATAAACTAAATTGAATGATGATTGATAATCACATATGAACTTAACATCTTTTTAATCGATGATTGGTTCGAAGGAATCAGGGTCGGATTTAGGTAACCCCTATCTGAAAAGCACTTTGAACCAATGATAATGTTTAGAAGTGAAGACATGTTAAAGATGATGATTATTGAAGACTGGAGATCTTCAGAATGTAGAGATTGCTGTCACGAGTCCTAAGGGTTTACCCCATATTATATTTATATGACAGTGGTGTCTACATTCTGAAATCTTCGTTTTATTGAAGACCGAAGATCTTCATAGTGAAAGAACCGCTTGTTGACATTCTCCGGGTCGCTCCTAATATAGAGATATTTATTATAGCAGTGGTCCTATTGTGTTTTGAAATCTTCAGATTGCAAGGACTAATCGCTACTAATGGTAGTAGGAGGAGTGCCTTCGGTTTCATTCAATCCTAGAACGAACTTGTATGGACGATTGTTTGATAGTGCATTTCTGATCATATAAATTGATCTCTATCAATGTATTATTGCTTGGTGGTAGAGAAGGCAACTTCTCTTAGCTAAACACCATTTCCTAAGACGTACGAGCTCAGGAGTTTTATGTTTGTAGAAATCAGTTGTGTGATTATATGATTGCAATGTGTCATTCAAAGTGGAACCTGTTATGAGAAAGGAAAAGTGTGGCTTTGGGAAAAGCAAAGTGTAGCTTTGTGGAAATGAGTGTAGCCTCTCGAACCTCACATCCCAGGAATGATTTGGTATACTCTATGCTCTGAAGAACACACATTTAGGCTGTTGGTTAATGTATGTATGGTAGCATTCAGTATTTGGACCCATTGGGGGAAGATGTCCCTCAAGACATTTGTTGCCCCATTTATTCTAATATATTAGCTAGCTTGTGAAAAGTGATAAGGCTACCGAATATTGGTAGTGTAGCAAGAGCACTTCTAAGTAGCTAGCTTGAGAAAAGCGATAAGGCTTCTGAGGGAATTATGGTTGCTATTCGTGGATCGAAGGAAAAGGCGACTAGTTCACTATCATGTTGAAATCCAATCCCAATATGATCTTTACGGTTTTGGTTGTATTCCTAAAATGACTGCAATGCCTTGCAAATATTTTAGCTACCCATTTGGTATCATATTATTATTTGACTTTGTCCGAGTATTGATACCTATTTTGCATACTTAATTGAAAAGTGTTTTCAAACCAAAGTCATTAATAATAACAACAAATTATTTTGGTATAAAAGCGTTTGGTTATCATAAGGTAAAAACCCATCTGTATTTATGTTTAAGCGTGGTCTTATGATATACCCTTCTTTTCAAAGGTTTTAAACTGGCATCAATTTATAAATCGAGTATCTCGTGCTGGTTTATCAAGCCTGATCCTGGTATTTTTAACACTCGGGTCAGATCCGAGTAGTTTCAGGTTTAGTTGAAAACGTTTGGAGTTTCCAAAGGAGATCTGGAGATCCTTATCTATGTATGGACGTCTTCTATTATCCGCTGCATCTATTGCATTTGTTTTTATTTTTCAGAGTTGAAAGGATAGAGGGTATATAACTATCTAGGCTGAATCTAGGTTAGACTCTGATATTGTATTCGAATTTTTCGCTGTAAAGAATATTATTGAAATAATATATGTTATTCCATTTATGTGAGATTCTGTTCTATCTTTATTTCTTTTCCTAACAATCGGGCTTTCCGGCACTTGGATTTGCATTACAAGAATACCGATGATGTATTAATGTCGACTTTCGAGGGTCGAAAATCCCGTTCGTTACAAGAACCCATAAAAAAATTGGAACATGTAAGTTATAATTCCGCCTTCTTGGAGAGAGATGATGCCTGGCAATCTTCAATATCTAGTTTAAGCGATTATAGACTTTAAATCACATCCATAAGAATAAAGTCTTTATATACAAATCGGTCTGGTTGTAAACTACATAACAAAATGTCCTTTGAATTAGCATATGATTTTGATAAGTAGAAACCGGTTTCGCCATTAACACATAAAACAAAAGGATACCTTTTAGATAGAGCTTTGACTTCTAGATCCCAAAAATGAAAATTGATTGTAGGAAAATAATAGGCACTAGAGTTTGGAAATTGTTGTGCCTACCAATATCATACCCACCCAAAATATTTATTTTGAATCTCCATGGTTTTTGAATCAAATTATGGGAGTAGAAATTGATGTTAAATGACTACCTTCCTATATATACACCATTTTAATAGAGTTCCACTCATATACATACATACATACATACATATATATATATAATTATATATCTTTATGTGTATGTGTGTACTAAATTTGTAATTATTATACATATACACATTTACATACACACACACACATATATTATATATATATATTAATAAAAAATATTTTTATCCAACCAGTGAGCTTTATAATTTGTTTTATTAAATACTAGCCAAAATTAGAAATGTGTGTGTGTATATATATATGATATAATTATGTAATGCAACATAAAATATACACATTACATATGATGTGGTCGTAAATCCCAATGATCAAATATACAACCATGTTATTTACCTCGTGAATCATTTAGATTAAAATATATTTTATTGTATACTATACATCAATTATTATATTGTACATGTAATCTTTAATAGAAAATAAAAAATAAATCAACCATATTAATTAAATTGGTTAAATTTCAAACCAAAATTAAATAAGATTAAATTTATCAAATAAAATATCAAAGTTGAAAATAAACCAGAATTAGTTCGGAACGCAAAACTTACTTTTATTGAAATTACATTAAATATGATTTAATGTCACCATATAATTCATGATAACGCAAAATTAAAATCTAGTTAAATGTACGTAAATTTAATTTTATTTTTGAAATTTACACACTTTTGGCTAAATGCCAATTCAACTTGTCCAATAATTTTTAGTCCTATATATGTTTTATTTCCTCTATTTATAATCCAGATTACGTAAGTTGTTGGATGGTGTGTAACATCAAGATATGTGAAACATAATCTTTGTTTATATTTCTATTATATTTACCTCTACGGTGCAAAACGAATTGGAATAACTTTGTTAAACATATGTGTAATGTGAATAATTATTAAGTTGTGTCATTCACATATGTTGTATAAAAATATTAATCTTGTTTTTTCATTTGAAAGTAATTATGGCGATTATCGCAGGATCATCGGCTTTCATTTTCATGACAAAAAATGTGGTACATTACAACTTGGTATTAAACATAGGTTAGGGACACCTAAGATAAAAATAGAGCTAAACATGAATTTAAGTGTAGTTTAGATAGGAATATTTGGGAAAGGATATAAAATATATAATGTTCTTGTAATTTTTGAGATTGATATATAGGTGGACACACACACATACACTTTTGTTTCATTCTCTATCTTAATTTTCCTACTGAATCTACATATGCAAGATGTAAGAATGGAGACCCAAAGTGTACTTTGCTATTAAATTTGATGAGAACATCAATGTGAAATTTGATGAAGGAGTAGCTGCTACAAAGAATTTGGAGCTCAAGTTCCTACTCTAGCTAATAGTGCTTTTGATATTATTGCTTTATTTAGAGATTATATGGTTGGGATGATGACGCAGAACATGTTTGAGATGGTGGTCCTAAGAATAGTAGTGAGAGAAGAAGCTTTTCTAAGAACTTGTATTATAGGAACTATGCAGGAAAGATATCACCATAAATGAGATTATAATGGATAGACTCTGTAACGACCCTGAATTTTTGACATTGGAAATCAGAATATTTAATTGATTTTAAATATATGGAAGTTGGTTTGATTTGAAATTCAAATATTAGAATGAATTTGGCAATTAAATTTTTGAATTTAATTATTGAAACTGGGTAAAAAAAAATTTGTATCTTCAGTTTTAAGCTGATTAAAAATATTTTCAAGGTTTAGAAAATTCATATTAATAATACTGAAGATAATGGAAGCTTCAGAATCGAAATTGACACTGTTTTGTTCAGTTTTGAATTTTATCGTTTAAAATCGATATTTGAAAATAGCGTTCTGGGGCACAGTCTCGGAATTCGACGAAACCAGTTCCATTGGATCCGTAATATTGTATTATTACCGGATTTCAATTTTTGTAATGTTTGGAGTGATCGTTTGGCCGTACGATAAGCAAACGCGGTGAAATTAAATCGAAAATTCAATATTATAACTGGTTCAAAAAGCTATCTTCTCCATACGATCGAATTTGGACTCGGAACCTTTTCCATTGTGCTCGGAATAGGCGTATAACATTACAAACACCTGGCGGCACGCCTTGACAGGAGGTCGAGATTTCAAGTTGTGTTTATCGAGAGAATTTGAATTTAAATTTAAATATATATTTATATATTTGTCAACATCAGCTGTTTTCCTTTCACCTCAGAAGCATTGTAGCCTGTCAATTGAGCACGTGAACGTGTTCTCTTGTCTCCCTATTTCTTTACAAATCTCATACGAGATCAGTTCGTTCAGAAAGAAAAAATAAAACGAAATAATGGCCGAACAGTTTTCTTCCCTTTACAATTCGAAGATGAGGCTTCTTCCTTCATTCAAATTAAAGACAGTTCGAACGAAATCTTATCCTCACTCAAAATCATCCCGTTCTTTCTTCGATCATCCAATTCAAATAAAATCATCTACTAATAAAATCAAGTCTGAGCGTCGATCGCGATTGTAATCGAGTCTGAGCTCGTACTACTAATCAACTCCATTTGTCTTCCCTTCCAAATCGATTTCGTATAATCGAGTCAGTCGCGAGACTCGTTGCCGAAGCCGCCATGTTCTGGTCGCGATTTCCTCGGGTCGAGGCGAGTGTTCTCGCGCGCGCGAAGATGAGGTGTAGGCAGCCGTTGGGGTTTCTGGTGGGGAGGAAGTCGGTAGGGCTGGGTGTTCGAAGATCGGCGAGGAGCGGGCACGTTGGTGGTCGCGACTACGGCATTGGCAAGAACGACACTCGAGTGGGTGCATCTCGAGTTGACTTCGAGCTCGCGTACGCTGGGATATGTGGTGGGTTCTTCTCTGGCGTTGCTGCGAGGTGGTTGGCGAACTCGCGAGTAGGTTGGGGTTCTTTTCTGGCTGGTGGCAGTAAGGTAAAATGATCCTGTTTTTGATTTAATAAATATATTTATATAAATTCACATACACATTTTAAATTTCAAACAGTAAATATGCAGTTTACAGTAGAAGGAAAGTTATTTTGAAATTAAAATGCTTAGTTAAATAAATTTATTTAAAAGAAATTTGTTTAGAATAAAATTCGTTGGATAATTAAAATTACCAAGCAAAAATTTATTATTTGATTAATTCAAATATTAATAGATTGTATAAATTGTTTATACAAGGTTAAAAATGGAGAAACAAGCCGGAATAGAAATGGATTGCAAATAAAAGCGAAGGTGAGATCTTCTCACTCAAACAAAGGGTTTTGTTTAATTTTAAATAGTTATATTTAAAATTATTGATTGCGTTGATTGTGTGCTTGAATGATAGTATATACATAGTAGTATATAGCAATATATATATATATTGGAATATGTATATATTGGTGATTGAGTTTCCCGCATTATATAGCGGATGAGACCCTATGCGCCGCATAATAGCGGATGATATTTTATAAATCCCATATACCGCGATATTCCACCTCGAAGTGGAATTGGTATTCTGCTAACATCTGTGGATGCAGGGAAACAGGTTGGAGGGATCCAACTGGATTCCTCAAATTATATGAATTTGTTTCATATGTTGTGTGATTGTTTATTTATAATATAGGAATGATTATATTTGTGATTGGATGTGTTGAAGGCTATAATTTAGTCGAATGTATTTTTGGTATCGTTGGATACCAAAAATAAATAGAATTGGATTTTCGAAATAAAAGTTGGAAATTTTAAGTGAATTCTTTTTGAAAGAATTGGGTGAATTTAAAAGAAAGAATTTAACAGTATAAAGTTGATTTTTGAAATCTTATCGAATTATTTCCAAAATATGGGAAAATATTTTTATAAATGGATTTTGAATAGTATTATTCGAAAGTTGGAAAATTTATTTAAAATGGAATTTTAAATGGTCTGGAAGGGATAAATAAATTTATTTTAAAAGGTGATTAATTTTGAAATCAATTTGTAATTGATTTGGTATTTGAAAATAAATCTTTGGGAAATCGATATGAAAATTTATTTGATGTTGAATGAGGAAATTGATTTGTGTTGAAATGAATTTTTAAATCAATTTGTAATTGATTTGGTGTTTGAAATAAATGTTTGGAAAAAATCAATTTGTGTTGAAATAAATTTGGAAATCAATTTGAAAATTGATTTGGAGTTGAAAGTGAATATTTGTGAAATCGATTTCAAAATCGTATTAAAAATGAATATTTGGGAATGTAAATTCAAACGGAATTTATAAAGGAAAGGGAAATTTGTTTTAAAAATAAACATTGATTTATTTTTAAAGTGTGGAAAATATGATTTGAAATTGGTTTTCAAAGTGATGAAGTGTGGAATTGGTTTTCAAAGGGATGTAAATTTGAAATAAATCGATAAGGATTTATTTAATTGGTTTAAATGAAAGTGATTTGAAATTTGTTTTCAAATGGTTGAAGTGTTAAACCGTATCTCGCGAAGAGATTTGAAATTTAATAATTTGGGAAAATTACTTAAATTGGTTGATTGTTGTGAATGTTGTTGATAGTTAAATAACCGACTATCAATATTTGCCTTTGAAATGGCACTTAATTTGTTTTTAAACAAACGCTCATTATTCGGTTAAGCCAGGAGAGGACTTTGTGTCATATAACCCATTCCGAATAGTGATACGTCCTGAATGGACATTATTTGAAGACCGGTGTGAAGACCGGGTATTTGTGAAAATGAAAGGACAACCTGTCGAATGTCTCTGCACCGAGTTGCTTCGGTATAGAGATTTATATCACTCTTCTTGTGATGGGAAGTCCGGACGTGATTAGTGAATACCCGGATTGCAAGGGCTTCTTTAGAAGTGCCTTCGGTTCCGTTCGATCCCGGAACGGACTTGTATGGATGTGTGTCTGACATTACACTTTGAGATGTAAAGCTGGTTTCTATCAAATACATTTCTGTTGGTGGCGGAGAATTTATTCTCTTAGCTTAACACCCTTCTCTGAGACGTACGAGCTCAGAGGTTATGTAGTTGATGGTTACTAGTGATACATTCCCAATTTGGTAATGTGGCATACGAAGTGCTATTGATCATTTGTTGAAAAAAGCGTGGCTTTGTGAAAAAAGCGTGGCTTTGTGAAAAAGCGTGGCTTTGTGAAAAAGCGTGGCTTTGTGAAAAAGCGTGGCTTTGTGGACGAGACTTCGTCGTCTCACAACCCGGTAATGGTCGAAACAGGAATGTTGCGGCAAGGTTTTTAGGGGTCGCGCCTCTAGGGTATTGATGTGCACGTAAATATGCATATTTTCACCACCATATTTAATCTATTTAAATTAAATAAATGATCATATTGGGTATTTTAACTTGTTTAAACCAAAATTCAAATTATTTGAAATTGTCACATATTCATCTTGATATAGTGGCAAAATGGTCATTTTTATGCATTTATTAAATTGTGAAAATTTACTTGGAATTTTCTATGTTGTTTTGTAGGAAATTTGGTGAATTTTACAAGTGGTTACATGATGATATATGCATGCATAAGAGTGAAGAGAACAAATGAAGATGGAAATAATTCAAAGTGAAGATAATGGAGGATCCCACCTACCCGCCTACCTTAATGTACAAATTAGAGGCTAATGCACATGCTTATGGAATTAATGGCTTCATGTACACTTAAATTAGGATAATTTGAAGCTAATGATTACTTGGCCTCCACACTTCCTAAGAGGGTATTTTGGGCATTCCCCAAAAATATGAATTAGGGTTTAACACTTGTATATATACCCCTTATGTTCATGTAACCCTCCTCTCTCCTTCTTAGTCTCTCTTTAGTTAGTTTTTAACTTATAAAATAAATCAAAGCTCTCTTTCTTTTCATGGCTACTTAGCCATTTCTTCTTTTATGTAATTCTTTTTTTTATGCAATGTAATTATTGTTTCCTTTTAATTACATGTTCATTTCCTTTCATGTTGTAGTGTAGATTTACATTCATGCAAAGTAGATTAGTTTTAATTCTTGTTAGTTAGCTTCTCTTTTCCATTAGCTTTCATTTTCTTTTCTTTTTTGCTTTCATGTTGCTAGCTACATTTGTTAATCAAATGACAAATATGAAAGGCTAAACCCCTTCAATTTAGGGGTAATGAAGCTCTCTAATTATGTAGCTTCAACTATTTGTTAATTCATTCTCTCTTTTTGTGCTTAATGATGATCAATGAAGTGTTTTATTTGTTGTTAATGCTTTGAATTTGATAGCCTATATTGTTGACACCAAATAGGTTATGCTTAAACAATCACTAACACAAATGCCACTTCATCAAAATATGATTATGGCATAAGAAAGTGATTTGAAATTAAAATATGATGGTCTATATTTCTAATCAATAGTTAATAGACCATACTTAAAATAGATTTCATTTTTCATTTTCATTGTCAAATTTCATGCAAGTTAGTAAGTGGTTTAATGGGTGTGTTATAGTTTGATGGCTTATGTTGGCTAATCAATAGCACAAATATGTCATACTTATGATAAACACATCAATTAAAGTACTAATGACCAAAAAAAAGAGATTATGATTTCATATGTGTTGAACTACATGATCTAGAGAGTGGATTTATTCTCTAAATTGTCATTTAACTTTTATATTTGCATCTCTTTTCTTTTAGTTAGTTAGCTAATTTTCTAATTTTTTTTAGCTTGACAATCTCTCGACTTTGGTTTAATTTGATTGAATAGATTTTTAAAATCATCAATTCCCTGCGGATCGACCCGTATTCGTCACGTACTACAAGTGTACGCCGTGCGCTTGCGGTTATTTTTAATTTAAATTCGTTCGACGGTTTTCTAAACCGATAGACATTCCGTCGACGAACAGGTATGCCATTTCCTTATGGATAAAAGGTGATATCATGGTATGGAGCCCAGATATTTTACCTATGTTGATGCTGCAAATTTATTATACTTTGTGGTTGTTGCTTTGTGATTGAGGATCCTCGGATAAAGGTCGGTAACGACCGGGGGATGGCATAGCTCGTGTGGTAGTTACCTAGTTACAGCTTGGTTAATGCGTGAGGTAGCGTCGGCCTTGTGTTTGCAGAGATCCGGTTAGGTTCTCGGGGCGTCTTTCCAGAGGCATTTCCATTTCGGTGTAAGGAAGTTCCTTTGCCTGACCATTTGTTGGAAAATCCAAAGAAACAATACGCACCCTGTACGGTTTTAGTTGTAGAACCTGCCATTTACTTATGGTGGTCACCACTGTTTAGATGGTAGCAATAGTAGGCATACAATAATGGTTGTATGCTGGCTAAGATTGATATTATACTTTCGAAATGTTTTCCACACTAGACATTAATAATAATATCAACTGATTTTCGTAGTAAGCATCTTTAACTATCATAAGGAGAAATCTCCTCCAATTCTGCGTTTGCATTGTGTGTGTGGCGGGAGGCCTTATGGTAGTTTCATTTTCCAAAAGCATTGCGAATTTGTTTTATTTTCATTGTGAAAATAACTGTCTACGATCTCACACCAGTCACCATGACTGACTCGGAGTTTATTGTTCCCTTTCTAAACTCTGGGTGCCCATAATTTTCCACACGGGCAGCCTAGAGTTATGTTATCAGGATATTCTGGATATTCTGGAGCTTTGGAGCTGAGCTGGATGGCGAGACGTACACTCGTACTTATTTATTTATTCCGCTGTGTATTCTGTATGAGGACAAGTTTATATAACTGTCCATTGTTGTATTGAGTTGTATATTGACTCTGATTGATGTATGTATAAACTGATATAGTCTTTTGTTTAAAGATTATTGATTCATCTATTGTATATTATTCCGCTGCGAATGTGAGATTCTGATATTGTTTATGTTTCTGTTTTTCTGTTCTTTCTTTTCTTCTATCTTCTTCTACCTCTTCTTTTTAACCCTAATGTTCGGTTTTCCGGCATTCGATTGCGCAGCATTTGATACTGTGGACGTATTAATGTCGACTTTCGAGCGTCGAAAAGTCGAATCGTTACACACTCTATTGGCTAAAGGTTTATGACTACATCTAAAACATTCACTTCACTAACAAGGAAAATCATTTTTATTCATTATGCACTAGATATATTAAATAAAATAATTTTCATTGAACCATACTTAATGTTTAAATAGATATAATAAGACCTATTTTAAGTTAAAATTAATTTATAGTTATCATTTTAATTAGATTATATATAATTTATAGAATGAACGTCATATTTCCATCATTATATTGTAATAACAGTCATATCATAATACACACACATATAATTTTTGGATTTTTATGATAATTATACACACACGAGCACGCATGCATATATATATATATATATATATTATTTGACTAAATTCTATATTTATAAAAACTAATATAACAAAAAAGTAAATAGAAAATAATGTGATTCAAAAAGTTATAATTTTTGTTTTTAATATTTCAAAAATATTATATTACAATATTTTATTAATTATAAAAATTAATTTAATATGTGACTAGTTAAAAATTTATAATAATTAATATATTCGTGATAAAAAACATATAAAATAATTTAATGTGCAAAATATATCATTCCGTTTATCAAATCCTAAAAGTAGTTCTTTTTAGATTACATTACTAATGTCAAAAACAATTTAACATGTTTGACCAGTTCAAAAATTGATAATAAATAATATTCATAATAATATTGAATTAAAAATATCTATATGAGCATACATCTTATAAGATTTTTTAAACCAAAAATAAAATTATTAATTAATTATTTTCAATATTTTACTTGATTAATTAATCCATTTTGGTTATATATCACCATTTCTAAAATTCACAATAATCAAGATAATGATGATAAAATTCAAACATAAATTATTACAGTTTTCAAAAACCTATACAGTCATTTTTTATCAGTATTTCTTTAGTTTAATATATATATATATATATATATATTAAAATGAACTGCAACACTTAACTTGTTTAAATATAATTATTAAAAATTTGAGATTAATATAAATAAATTAATAAAAAAAATAGAAAATAATTCTAATATGAGATTAGGGAAAAAGAATTTTTTTAATTAAGACATGTATTTATGTGTATTGATTGAAACGATTAAAAGCATTTTATATTTTGACTTTTCTATAATGAAAAGATTACGAAAATATAGATGTAGAATAAATAACTAAATTAGGATATTTACCCTGATGAATAATATTGGTTGATTACATGTCGGGTTGCAAGCAATTTTCTCTTTGGCTACTCCTTCTTTCTCTAAGTTTGACTTGCAAGATTTAATTATTGGTTTTAGTTCTCTCTAAGGGAGGTATTAGGCAATTAAGTTGGTATCAAATCAGCAAAAATGCCCCCTTCTATTTATAGGGCTGGCAAGGCTGAATGTTTAAATATCTAGCCTTTTCTTTCTCGTCAAGCTTTTACACAATTATCTAATTATAATACACATAAAAATTATGTAAATAGGTCTATAGTGACCAAGTCGGTGGTCTATAATATTTTTAGTAAAGAAAGACAACCGTAATTATTAACAATCACTAATTAGTAAATTAATATTATTTTTTGAATATACTCTAGGAGAACTGAACGGGTCGGTAAATTTCTGAGGGGAATTAAGTGGTAACAACCCGGTTTTAGGGGTAACTCATAATAAATATCTAATCAATCAAGAATTGATTCATGCGATTTAAGGTGAATGACTTGAATTTATTTTAGGACGGTGGAATTTTATAATGAGAGAATTAGTGATGATTTAAAAAACGATAAGGAATATTTTAATACAATAGTGGTTAACACTACAACAAACAGGACCTTTAATAGTGTTTCAAAAGCGCTATAAAAGCTATCAACAGCGTTTTCACATACGTTGTATATCGACATGCAGTTATATGTCAGAGATATACAATGACAAGGAATAAACGCTGTTAAATGTCCTTTTTTACAGTGTTTCCCTGGTGTTATGAAATCATTTAACAGCGTTTGTTTCGTGCTAAGATAAGATTTTATAGCATTTTTTCATTGTTGTGGTATTTATTTACAGTGTTTACCTGTTGCAATAAATCGTGCTTTATGTTTTTAGATACAATTTAACGGCATTTTTAAAACGCTGTTAAAACATTCAACGGCGTTTAAAAAACGTCGTGAAATGTTTTAACCGCGTTTTCAAAACGCCGTTAAATTGTATACAAGCATGTATCAACGGCGTTTAGAAAACGCCGTGGAATGTTTTAACAACGTTTTAACAGCACTGTATACATAGGAATACTAGATTAAATTAGACTACTAGTACCATGAATCTGTGTTGCAAGTGGGAACTTATGTTTCATTCATCCTTTTTGTAAATCCAAACACGGTACTTCTTTGTTTACAATGCATGTATATTACGACCTTTCACTTACAAAATGACAGTTTCCATAATTTTAGCAAAATAAGTTTTACAAACTACTTACCCTCTTATCCGCATTATTATATTACAAAAAAACACTTACATATATTTTCCCTCGCTGGCTTATTTTTCAATTCCAAAAGCTTCAACTGTCTACCTTTGATTCTCTAGTGGGACTATTTGGCAACCACACTCGAACTACTTCAGCTTCATTCCTGAATGCAAAGACTGGGCCTTTACTTTGTTTGATTCTCTTGATAATATATTTTGTTCAATTCATATCTTCATCTCTTGGTTCTGAAATAGTGAAACAGTGTGAAATTTAGTCAGAAACAGTGTGAAACTATATCAAATTTGGTTATAAACAGTATGAAATAGACATTAATTTAAGCTATCGTTTTCTAGAGTTCATTTCTACAAGTTCAAACATGAAAACACAGTGATTTCGCAGTTGAATAAGTATATTTCACAAGATATAGAGGAGATTTAATCAGCAAGTAAATCATCTCTTTGTTCTGAGACAGAGAAACACATTCAAAATTCATTACCCAAATTCTAAAACACTTCAAAAGGAAGAAAAACCAAGATATATAAATAAGCTACACTTTGTTTCATATTAGTTCTGATATGCAAGCTAATGAACAGGCATACCTGTAATGCTAAATGTAAAAGCAGGCTTCCACCAAGATTTAAATGCTAAAGCTATTGAAGAGCTGCATGGACCAATTTCCTGCAGGTAAGAGAAAATTTTCAGTGAAAATATATCACAACACCTTTTCAATTGAAATTAACTCTGTGGTACCGTTTACTCAATTATAAATGTTGAATAGACAAATTTGTACAAGATTAGTTTACCCAGATGTATTTATTAATTACAAGTCAAACACAGGCAAAGAGCAATTAGAAATGTTAGCTGAACATATATGATTCTCTACGTGCTTACCAATGAAAGAATCCAAGGACAAAAGGCTTTCCAAGAAAATAGCAGTTTCCAACATACTGCTAGAGTTGTATTAGTCTTTCTGTTTTTATACGCCTCGTGTTAACAACTATTAGTCGACAGGTCTGCCATTTAAACTAGTACACTTTCCAACGGCCATGGAAATTGTTTTTTCTATATAACTTTTTTTAATACAAAAGAAAAACAAATTATTTTATTTTCATGTTGGGCCTAAATAGGCCCAGCATAATTACAATAGTGGGCTGCAGGCCCACTTGTTCTCACCTACTTGCGCAGGTAAATATATTCACCTGCATATGCAGGTGAGTAATTTGTTGTGCCTTTGGCACAACAACAAAGAAAATGCTGTGCCTTTGGCACAACAAAGCCTATTTCATTGTTGTCGTGAAAAAAGGCACAGCAAAGCATTGCCAACGCTGTTGTCTACAGCAGCTCCTTGCTGCACACAGGCAGCAGCTCCAAACCCAATCTGGAGGGATGAGTTCGGACCCATATGATCGTTGTAAATCTTGATAAGTTCGCACAAAATAATATCAAGAACTTGTACAATTTTAACAACATAAATTGAGAAAATACATCAGTGCGAATTCCAATGGTGCCAATACAAATAGGCCCTTTTTGTCATGCTTGTAAAAAGTGGATTATACATGCATGGTTTTTAAAATGGGATGTAAAACTTGAAGTTCAAATTTTGAATCAAAATTGAAATCAAGTCATGAACTGTGAATTCAAAGAGTTCAGTTTTGTAACGTGTGTATAAATTTATATGCTAGAATTTTGCCAATTATCAATTGTTCAAGCAAGTTTCTTGATATCTTATGTTTTAAAATTGTAAAGGTAGCTCAAAATGATTTTAAAAAAAAATAAAAAAAATCATACCTATTTACTGGCGTACTTCATTAGGTAAACTGGTATGAACAGAAATTATCTTACTTGAAAAGTAGATCCAAAGGAGTTGACCACAAAAGATCAGATGATCCACCATGTGACATAAAAAAAATTCTACTAGTGTACATCATTTAATGCATTATCGATGTTGATATTGAATAATATGAAAGAGGCCAGCACAAGTGCCTTTAGTTTTATACCAGCATTCATGAAAATTATTTCCTATTAATGACAACATGAATCATATTATTGACATTTTACATGCTTTTTATTGAATTGAACAAAAATGCATTTCACCAATCATTTTTGTTGAACAAACCCCAATATATGGCTGACCTTCAATATCATGCTTTCACCAATCATTCATGCCGAGAACTATGCTTAACAACTCTGGCAGATCACTGCTAATGAATTTGTATCATGGTCAGAAATTTGTACATTGGGAATAATGGGCAGAAATATATGGTCATAACTCATGAAATGTGGTAGCATAGAGGAACATTTTTTTAAATAAGAAGTGATAGTTTTATGAAATGAGTAATATAAATCTACATTATAACATAAGGATTTACCTTAGATAAACTATCAGTAGCTAAATTGATTAAAGAAACACATACCTACTTATTTGGAAAATTTATATCTTCCACCAAGGCGCGAACAAAGACATTCCTAGTATACTCAAAGAAAATACATATATGTAACCTATAACTGAAATATAAGACACAAGAAAATATGAATATAAATAAGTAAGCACTAATACTCGCATGTATTTTCAGTAAACACGTATTTTCGAAGAGCTGGTAGGCACAATCATATTTGCACTATGTCTAATCGATTGTCCGATGCAAATGGTGAACAACATGCAATAAAGTGAGCATAAACAAATAGGTTAATTCCAAAAAAAATTGAGCAATGTATAACTAAACAAATAACAACTTTTATGATCTGGTAAAAAGCATATTTGATGAATAGAAGTTCCATGATTATATTAAACTTCAACGAATTAGTTCACTTTTTGAAAATAAATAATATGCAAACATCCACATATTTTAAAATAGTTGGCAATGCTTAATCCATATACAAATTGATCATTTTATGTAATATAAATAGTGCTAACTGCATAAGGAACAATGTTATCAACCAAACCTTAGTATCAGGAATCTTAGTATCTTTTACCCGCCGTTTAGCGGTCTCACTAACTTCAGATATCTCAGTATCTTCAGCAATCTGAGTTGTCAGTGCTGATTTCATATCCTTCAGTCTGGACTCAAACATTTTCTTCTCATTATACTCAACAAGACTCTTCAATCCTTCCTTGCAAAAAATTACATCATAGCATCATTAGGCATGTGTGAATAGGCCCAAAAATTACAGTAACAATATAAACTTATAGAAAGCTCAACCAGCTTGGTAAAGTTTGCTCATGAAGTCAAAATTAGGTATATTAATATCGCCAATCATGCTTAGGGTGGAGAGGAGCAATAAGCACAAGTGGATGCCTCTAGAGTGGCCTAGATGGAGCTACACAAGTTTTCCACCATATGATATATGCTGGCAACAGTTTGCATTAATGAAGAACATCATAATTGTTTGGAATCCATAAGCAAAGATTTTAAATTGCACATTATATCATACCTTTATGAATTTCTTTAGATACATACAAATGTAGTTTGTAAATTTTGAGTAAAATATATTGTTAAAACTAAAAAGCTAGACTACTGAAACACAAAATTGACACATACAAGTATATACATTAGATGCTGCTTTCGTAATTAAACCTTGGTGAAGACAGCAATCTTTCAATGATAATAAAAAGATGCACTAATGATATTTTGTGCAGCTGCTGGTTTATAGTCTTCATTTCAAGTATTCTGCACTGTGATGTGCATTTGTAGCAAACATAAACAGTGTTATTATTATTAACATAAAATGTGTACATCAGCTATAAATTTCTTAAGACAATACGCATATCATTGAAGAGTGTAAATCTGTAGCCACTGGAGAGGTGAATATCTCCATATCTATAGCCAATGGAGAGGTGAATATCTCCAAACTTATTTTTATATATTTACAATTAATGAAATATCCACTCTCCCTAATGGCTTTTAATTTTGTTCATCTTTTGATACTAAAGTATTTGTTACATACCTCATCTGTGGCCAACACAATGAAGTCTTTTTCAGTGAGGCATCTTCAGGAACTGAAATCAATTTAATATGCTTGATGCAAATATCTCCGAATACACGAGCCACAGCCAGCTCAGTTGAATCACTATTTGGCAACCACACTCGAGCTACTTCGGCTTCATTCCTGAATGCAAAGTCTGGGCCTTTACTTTGTTTGATTCTCTTGATAATTTATTTTGTTCAATTCATATCTTCATCTCTTGGATCTGAAATAGTGAAACAGTGTGAAATTTAGTTAGAAACTGTATGAAATTTGGTTATAAACAGTATGAAATAGACATTAATTTAAGCTATCATTTCTAGAGTTATTCCCTACAAGTTCAAACATGAAAACGCAATGATTTCGCAGTTGAATAAGTATATTTCACAAAATATAGGAGATTTAATCAGCAAGTGAATCATCCCTTTGTTCCGAGACAGAGAGAAACACTTTCAAAATTTATTATCCAAATTCTAAAACACTTCAAAAGGAAGAAAACCCAAGATATATCAGAAAGCAATACAAGTATTATTATTATGAGACACCGGTAGCATTTTTCAAGAAGAAAGAAGAATACCTGAAACTCTAACCCAAGTGTTCTGCAAATAAATTATCTCCTTAAATGCGTATAGAAATAAAAACAGAGACACATAGCTGCTCAAACGAACGAAGAACCTTGCTAAAAAAATTAAAGGAACAAATATGGATCAATGTCGACTATAACCGAGCTGCGTGAGTGAAGAAGAGCAAACGACATAGTAAATGAACAAGAGCAAGCTAGTCGAAATTGAAGTAGGGGAGTGGATTTAGGGTTTTACTGAGATTTCAAGGTAGTGGGAGAGTAATTTTTTTCTTATGAAATCGACGAAGTGGAAAGGGAGTAGTTTAGGGTTTTCTCTTGAAAGGAAAATAGATACGAGAATATGCGGCCTTAACCTGCCAAGTAAAATACGGAGCTCGCCTTCAACTAAAATTTACATGATTCATCTTACAGCGTTGCAATTTGTTATTATTTTCCTTTTAAAATATTATTAATAGCAAGTAGACAGTCATGCTATAAGGCAGTGCAATAGTTGACAAGTTTTCTTGTAGTGCAATAATTTTTTTATTTAAATTAGAATTTGAAAACATGAACGATTTTTTTTGGAAATAATGATTGTAAGTACTAAATTTAATTTTGGTAAGCGAATAAATTTATCAATATGGGTTGGAAAATTAATTGGTAATGATTTAAATAAAATGATAAATTAAATAAATGAAATCATAGAAAATAAATTTTTGTAAAACAAATAATGTTATAAACTATTAGAAAGTAGTTTTATATAAAAGTAATTTTGTATTAGGTCTTTGATATAAATAGTATGAAATAATGAGAAGGAAGAAAGATGTGTGTGTGTTTGCTTATCTGTATTTATAGAAGCCCAAATCTAAGAAAATCAAGCCCAACATATCTTAGCAAACAAACCAAAGATCCAACTCTAAGGCCCCGTTTGGTTTCGTTTTGTGTTTTGTGTTTTCAACATACACTAAAAAATACAGAAAAATATGGAAATTTTTTTACAATTCTTAGCCATCGCAACGATGGACGGAAAACATAGGAGATGAATTGTTTTCCATCATTTTGTTATGTCTCAAAACACGAAAAATCAAATAAACTTGTTTTCAATTTTCTATGTTATTTTCATTTTTCAAAATTGTGTGTTTTTCAACAATACATACTAAATGCAAATTTTTCTTTAGACGAAAACACAAAACTAAAAATAGCAAACCAAACGGGGCCTAGATTTTATCAATTTAGCATGTTCCATTTTAAGAGTTTTCCATTTTTGCTGACGCTTCTTCTACATTTATAAATATTAGTGCATTTCTTTTATAGAGAGAAAAAACAATTCAAAAACTTAACCATCTTCTGCTACACTAAAAAGTAGATTAAAGAATTAAATAAAATATTGTTAATCCCCTAATTCCAAGTGGGGTTACTCGGCATTAGTAAACATACATATATAAAAGAGGCGAAGATGATTATCCGGATTTCTTCTTTAAAGCTAAAATGGCCTACTTTGCTAAAAAAATTCTCCCAAAACCATGATGATAAACAATGCCATCTGCAGCATCGGATTCTCGAAATGATGGAGAAATTTTAGTGTGAATTTAGGACGATTTAGTGACGATTGAAATTAAGGGTTCTAACCTATGGTTAGATATTGTCTAGTCTTCTGGCAGTGATAGGTCAAAGTAGTGGTAGCGTTGAACTCGTGGACGAGAGGGGCATCTTCAGTGATGGTTTGGGCACGTGCGGTGGAAGGTTAAGTCACGACATTTTGTCGCCTGTAGTAGAGTAGTGAATGACGGTTTTATTGGATGGCCCGTAGGGGGTTATCGATGGTGTAGGCGAGTCGGGTAGGAGAAGAGAGAGATGTTGGTGAAGATGGGAGATTATTTCGTCAACCGTAGCTCAGTGTCACTGTATATCCGTGCACGAGAATGGTGGGTTTGTGCACATGTAATGGCAGTTGGAAAAGATTATTGAGTAGAAGAAGAAGAGGGAGCTGATTGTTCAGGTGAGTGCGTCCATTCATTCCTATGGAATTTGATTCTGTTTTGCAAATGGATAATTAATATAGGCTTGTGCTTGATTTTTTCATAGAGAACTGATACGAAGCCATTTCATTCATAACTAGTTAGTAGCCCACCTGATGTTGGTATACACATCATTATTAAGATATATGTTTATATATATACTGTTTTTGCATGTTTAATTTTGGCGAGTCAAAACAGATAATAGTTATCTGCATTTATTTAACTGTTAGTGTAATGAATACACATATATACATATATGCGCGCATATATATATATATATATATATTGTTAACCAAATTCTATAATATGATACAAGAAAGAAGAAACGGAACTAATTCTAGATGCGATAGACTAGTAAATGTAGGTTTTTAGTCTCTTGTATGGCTGAAAGCAGAATTAAATAATGATAATTAACTATATGTACTGTTCAGGTACAAGGAATCCATATAACTGGATTTTGATTAACGAAACTTCTTGGTCTAGCATGGGTATTTTTTTTGCACTGCTTCAATAATGTAATCTGGTGTGAGTGCTCAAATAGGGATGTGTAAACATAAACGCACGTGATTGCCTGTACCTGATATTTACACATCGGGAAGTTAATGAGTGCATTTGTTTTAGTATGTAAGAGTGTTTGTACTATTATTAATTTCTAATTATTTATATATATTGAAAATGTAAAATGAACAATTAGATAAATAAGCATAATAAATATATTTAAAAACCATATTAGATTATTATACATAATTGTTTACTTTAAAATAATCTCTTATGTTGGTTTTCTATGTTTTCTAATTTCTTACCTTTTCTATATTGATTCAGTTAATGTTGATTTAATTAATTCTATAAAATATATTTTTATTTATTGCTTATTATCCAATTCTAAGTATTAATTTTGTTATATAAAATTTTATATTGTGAGTGATTTATTATTAAGTATTATTTTGTGTATTTTATATTGAGTTGGATAATCTAATTTTTATTACTATTCTAATATTTCTATCTTGTTTATTGAAAAATAATTAGATGAATGATTCGATGTTGATATGGATTTGTTTTGTGATTTGATATGATACGGTGATGATATTTTTATATTGATCTGTATGATTTCATTTCTGTGTGATGAGAAATTTGAGTAAACGGATTGGTGGTACCATCTGTTATGGGACTTTTAGCAACATTTTTCTAGTTATTCATTGGACTATTCATATATAAATATCAAGTGTGGATTGAGTGTAGTTTAGGAGCATTGAATAATTATTCGAGTAATATACGGAGGTATGAGACACTATTATGTTATTTGTTTGATTATTCATTATAAGTAAGTATCACTCGAACAGGGATTACTCATGTATGTGATGGTACCCGCTGTGGAGAGTATATTATAGTCACATGGTGACTTGTGGGTATAGCTGTGTCGACGTGGGTTTAGAGCTCTAGTAATTTATTACCACGTGGTGACTTATACACAGACGTGTGTCGGCTTATGACTAGAGCTATACGTGGTTGTTGGATATAAGTACTATATGTTGTCCACTTATATCTAGCTACTTTTATGATTCGGAATGTTATCCCAACTTTTGGCAAAGCCGAGATACCCAAAGATTAACTGAAAATCAATGATTATTGGTCATGAACATCGATTGTGCATCGCAGGTTCACCATGGATATCGATGAATTTCGTCCGGGTCCAGATCGGGCTGCAATTGATGAGACATGTCAAGCAAGGCCAGATGAAACAACGTTCCAAGTTTCGAGTCAATCCGAGTTCGTATGCTCAAGATATCGCCAAAAGAAGATGGATAAGGTGGTATAAGGTCGAATCCATCAAACATGTGTTGCCTCGAATCCATGAGAAGTCAGCTTACTTCGAATCCATCGATCAAGCCTTTGCCTCGAATCGATCACGACGAGCCTTGCCTCGAACCCATCGGAATACGCCTTGCTTCGACTCCATTGAGCAAGCATTAGTTCGACTCCGATAGTTCGAGTCCATCCTCACATTCCCACCTTCGAATCCGTCAATGAGAAACCCTTCGATTCCATACAGTTGAAGGAACTTCGACTCCAGCATCTTCGAACCCCCATATTGAGATAACTTCGAATCGATCCGCAGTGGCATATCTGGATCGATTCGACCAAGCATCAATTCCATCGATTCGAAGAAACATGTCTTCGAATCGATTGCCTTGAATCCACCAAGTCCACCTAGCTGAAACCCCGGGTTCGACTCAGTAAAACTCGGAGAAAAAGGAGGGTTGACCCGAAGCACGCGCACCATGTCATTGCCTTCACGTGCAAGGAGATGGAGTCGACCCTATGGATTCGAAGGTATCGATTCGAACGACTCCAGGAAGCGAAAATCTTCAACTTGAATCGATCATAACTTGAGATCTACACATCCAAATGCTATGAAATTTTCACAGAAGCTTGAGCACATGTTGAAGAATGTCCACACCAAATTTCAGCTTGATTGGACAATTTCTTGATCGATTCGAACCAAGGGTCGAATCGATCCCAAAGTGGGCCCGGATCTCCAGATCTCGGCCATGTGGGCTCCCTCACGTGCCAGAACTGGTCTCCCCTCAATTTAGGCGAAATATCAGCCTCCTACACCTATAAATAGAGCCCCTGGTCATTCAGAAAAGGGGTCGGACAATTTTGAGATATAAAGAGCACCCAGACTCTGCCAGATTTACTCCAGATCACCATTGCTGCCTTAGATTCAGACTTAGCTCAGCAAATTAGTTGTAATACAACACACGAAATTGTAATCTTCAAGCATCGAGCAATAAAAAGATAAAAACTTTGAAGTGGACGTAGGCCGGAGATAGCCGAACCACTATAAATTGCGTGTCATTGTTCATTATTTCTGGATTGTTGCTTGTTATTTGCTTAGATCTGTGATTTGCGTGTGAATACTGTTGATTTGTATTCATACGTTGGTGCTTTCACTACACTTGGGGTTTGTGACCTTTTTTGGCGCAAACACTTTGGTGCTTTCACTGAGAAGAACTAGCACCCGCTACACCAGATTCAAAGTTTAGATTTAAGATTTTAAGGATTCAGATTTGACTTTACAATGACTCGACAAACTAGACAAAGAACTGAGAGGATCCAACAGGCAGGAAGTCAAGAGGCATCCTCTGGCGCTGGAGAAGGACAAGCTTCGATCTACATTACTAGAGATGAGATGGAGGCTATGAATAACCTAATTCAGGAAAGAATGATGAAAAGCCAACAAGAGATGCTGCAGAATTTTTTCGAGCAGATGAGAGCTGTAGGGACACAGAACCCTGGACCAGCTACAGCGGCTGTGAATGTGGAACAAGGAGCTAGGGCTATGGAACCCAACGGAGGACAGAATACAGAACCAGAAGGCAATCAACAAGGGCTTGGGGGCAGGCCCGCAAGATCCGACGCGGAAGGACCTTTGGAAGGAGCTCAACCGGCTAGGGCCAACACTAATGCTAACGAACCACCCGAAGAGTACGTACCAGAATTCCCTACAAGACTCGGAGAGCAAGACAGAGACATGACAAGGGGGCAACCCCTAGATGGAGATGAAAGAATGATTGGCCTAGTGAGACGACTCATGAGAGGGGGATTGTCAGGCGGAGGATTGGAAGAGGTTAGTCGAAGTCTGTTCGCTCCAAATATCCGAAATGCAAGGACCCTCCAAAGTTCAAACTACCGATGCTGGATCCTTATGACGGAAAGTCAGACCCGACCATGCATATCACCAAATATATCAGACACATGGAAGTGCTAGGAGCATCCGAGGAAGTAATGGCACGATGTTTCCCCTTATTCTTATCAGATTTGGCTGCGCTTTGGTTTAGACAGCTAGAGACAGGATCAATCAGGACATGGGGCAAGCTTGTGGATTGTTTCATGAAGCAGTTTAGGGTTCACATAACGTGACCCAAGAGCGTGATGACTTTGGCATCAATAAAGCAAAGGACTGGAGAGTCCATAAAAGATTTTCTGTTACGATTTAATGCAATGGTGGCTTCTGTAGATCGCCCGGACCCATCGATGATTTTGATGGCGGCAGTGGCAGGAGTTGGAGAAGGCACCGAATTCAAAGACTCTTTGACTAAAGATCCACCGCAAGATCTTGGAGAGTTTTTCCATGAAGCTGAAAAATTCATTCGATTAGAGGAATCACGAGCCGAGAGGCAGGAAATAAATGTTGCACAAGGCGAAGGAACCGCCAGGGAACAGTCCAGGGCGGACAAAGGAAAGAGAAAGCAGGATGACGCACATGATGGTCCTGATAAACGGAAGAAATTCCGAGAGCCTAGATTCAGGCAATACATAGACTTGGTGGCAGGACTGGAACGGATTTACACTGAAACTCGGGGGCAACTCCCGTATCGAAAACCACCCTGGAGAGATCCCACGGAGCGGGAACGCAGGACTGGAAAATACTGCCTATTCCATGAGCTAGATGGGCACACTACCGATGAATGCCGCCACCTGAAGGATGAGGTGGAAGAACATGCCAGGAGTGGTAGATTGCCACAGTATGTCAGAGAACGTACAACGACGGTTAGGCCCGAACAACTACCGCCTCAACCTAACAGGAATGATCCTGGATCGGGATCACGACTCGTCATCAACTGATCACGATGGCAAGGGCCAAGTTCAGGATATGAGCTTTGGTCACTTAGTTTCCTTAGATTTGATTTCAAAATAAAACGGCTATTCCACTTACTCATGTATGGGAACCGGAGAGATCCCTAGGCATGCTCTGAGATGGTAATAGACCGCTCCGCCCGGAGAGGCTTTATCTAGTTTTTTTTCCCTTTGTTTGAGATTGAACACTGGAACTTGAATTCGGTAAATAAACATGAATTTACCTTTGACCGGAGAGTTAAAGGATAAACATTAAACATCAATATAAACATGATCGCTTTATGATCCTACCCGGAGAGGCAGGGTCCGGAGTGCAAGAAGTGAGTTGCTTCGCCGGAGAGCGACAGGATCAACTCACTTAAGCATCGTTTCCTATTCACCGAAGAGTGATTGAATCAGGATTCGATAAGATCCCGGAGAGGCTATGATCGGCCCACGATTTAGGCCATGACATCGCTTAAAGTTCAGATACACTGAACCGGAGTGCAGGAGGCGAGTCGCTTCGCCGGAGAGCGACAGGATTGACTCACTTAACGTTGTTTCCCCTTCACCAGAGAGTGACGGATGGGATCCAGCATGAGCCCGGAGAGGCTGTGATCGACCGACGATTCAGGTCAAGACATCGCTTAATGATTAGATACACTGAACCGGAGTGCAGGAGGTGAGTCGCTTCGCCGGAGAGCGACAGGATTGACTCGCTTAACGTTGTTTCCCCTTCACCGGAGAGTGACAGGATGGGATCCAGTAAGAGCCCAGAGAGGCTACGATCGGTCCAGAATGACCAAGACATCGCTATACGCCCTAGCTGGGGCCAGAGTGCAAGGGATAGAAAGCAACGCCGGAATGCAATAGGATCTTTCTATTCAATCGCTAAATCTAGAATGGGTTTGAAAAGGGTTCGGAGTGACCATCGACAGTCCGGAGGGGCTTTAGAATTTCATTCTTAACTTCTACTGGAAGAAATTGATAACAATTCGGCTTCGAACAGCCATGGACTTGATTGAAAATGCTATAAGCTATGAGAAACACATGAACTCACTGCATTTAACTTGAGACTGATCAAAACACACCTTTTAACAAAAGGCATGTTTTGGGGGGCAAAATGTTATCCCAACTTTTGGCAAAGCCAAGATACCCAAAGATTAACTGAAAATCAATGATTATTGGTCATGAACATCGATTGTGCATCGCAGGTTCACCATGGATATCGATGAATTTCATCCGAGTCTAGATCGGGCTGCAATTGATGAGACATGTCAAGCAAGGCCAGATGAAACAACGTTCCAAGTTTCGAGTCAATCCGAGTTCGTATGCTCAAGATATCGCCAAAAGAAGATGGATAAGGTGGTATAAGGTCGAATCCATCAAACATGTGTTGCCTCGAATCCATGAGAAGTCAGCTTACTTCGAATCCATCGATCAAGCCTTTGCCTCGAATCGATCACGACGAGCCTTGCCTCGAACCCATCGAAATACGCCTTGCTTTGACTCCATTGAGCAAGCATTAGTTCGACTCCGATAGTTCGAGTCCATCCTCACATTCCCACCTTCGAATCCGTCAATGAGAAACCCTTCGATTCCATACAGTTGAAGGAACTTCGACTCCAGCATCTTCGAACCCCCATATTAAGATAACTTTGAATCGATCCATAGTGGCATATCTGGATCGATTCGACCAAGCATCAATTCCATCGATTCGAAGAAACGTGTCTTCGAATCGATTGCCTTGAATCCACCAAGTCCACCTAGCTGAAACCCCGGGTTCGACTCAGTAAAACTCGGAGAAAAAGGAGGGTTGACCCGAAGCACGCGCACCATGTCATTGCCTTCACGTGTAAGGAGATGGAGTCGACCCTATGGATTCGAAGGTATCGATTCGAACGACTCCAGGAAGCGAAAATCTTCAACTTGAATCGATCATAACTTGAGATCTACACATCCAAATGCTATGAAATTTTCACAGAAGCTTGAGCACATGTTGAAGAATGTCCACACCAAATTTCAGCTTGATTGGACAATTTCGTGATCGATTCGAACCAAGGGTCGAATCGATCCCAAAGTGGGCCCGGATCTCCAGATCTCGGCCATGTGGGC
Source organism: Allium fistulosum (assembly GCA_030737815.1). Classification (NCBI taxonomy): domain Eukaryota; kingdom Viridiplantae; phylum Streptophyta; class Magnoliopsida; order Asparagales; family Amaryllidaceae; genus Allium; species Allium fistulosum. The sequence continues at coordinate 94,363,077 of CM060906.1, read as the reverse complement.
TCCCTCACGTGCCAGAACTGGTCTCCCCCCAATTTAGGCGAAATATCAGCCTCCTACACCTATAAATAGAGCCCCTGGTCATTCAGAAAAGGGGTCGGACAATTTTGAGAGATAAAGAGCACCCAGACTCTGCCAGATTTACTCCAGATCACCATTGCTGCCTTAGATTCAGACTTAGCTCAGCAAATTAGTTGTAATACAACACACGAAATTGTAATCTTCAAGCATCGAGCAATAAAAAGATAAAAACTTTGAAGTGGACGTAGGCCGGAGATAGCCGAACCACTATAAATTGCGTGTCATTGTTCATTATTTCTGGATTGTTGCTTGTTATTTGCTTAGATCTGTGATTTGCGTGTGAATACTGTTGATTTGTATTCATACGCTGGTGCTTTCACTACACTTGGGGTTTGTGACCATTTTTGGTGCAAACATGGAAGTAAACCAGATTGGCCAGTATTCACCTTGGCAGCCTGATCGTGGAGTCGTGCCCTAGATCCACGACACTGTTGTTGGATATTTTAGATGTGCCTTGCAGGAATGATAGTTGGTATGGTAGGTGCCCTACAACCCCTTGTGTCGCATAGGCCAGCAGTCTGTTACTTATAAGGGCAAGGCAGGGTCGTGACCAAGGCTACACATAGATGAGCCACTGGTGGATAGAGTCACGAGGTCCATCGAGGTAATTGAAGACTGTAGGGATAGATGGTACTCTACGAGAGGCGAGTAGTCCTAGGTCCCTAGAGCATGTTGTTTGTTATCAGTCTCCCAATCTGGTTCAGGGTTGTGACACTACAACAAAAATACTCTATTACAATGTCCCTTTTACAACGGGCAATTGATGCCCGTTGTAATAGTAGGCTACTACAACGGTCAGTTCAGGCCCGTTGTAATAGATTTCTTATATAACGTCTTTTTTACAACGGGCAATCTTTGCCCGTTGTAATAGATTCCTATTACAACGGTCATTTAATGCCCGTTGTAATAGATGTTAATTTTACAACGTCCATACAATGCCCATTGTAATAGAGGTGCCAATTGTACAACGGGCTAATGCTGCCCGTTGTAATAGGTGCCAATTTTACAACGGGCTTAAAATGCCCGTTGTAATAGGTAACCCTGATTTTTAAACCACAGCACCCCAAAGAAAAATTACAGAGGTCGGCCTCTTTTCTTCTTTTCCGTGAGGCAATACCCTCGTTCCTCTTTTCCTCTTTTCTTTGCTCGAAAAATTAGGGCTTTCGAATTTGTTGAAGCCGCGAATTATATACGGTTTGTATGATTTATTGTTTTATTTTGATTTACCAGTCCTCACAATCCACTCTATTTTAACAGGTAGTTTGTATGATTTATTGTTTTATTTTGATTTACTAGTTATGATACGAAATTGTTTCATGTTTTATAGATCCATCGATAGAAATTATAACTGCTGCCCTTTGTCACTCTACGCAATTGATCAGAAGTCTACAGCAATTAGGTTGGTGTTTTTTTTTCCGTTCTATTTTTCCACGATTTTAACTTTTCTGCGTGCTATTAGTCCTTCCGCGGATCTTATTATTACGCGACAAAATTTAGTTAAACTGTTTGCAGGAAGAATTCTGAGATAAAATTGATGAAATTCTATGTAATTTCGAAAAAAACTGTCTAATTCTGATAATTAATTGTATGTATTAGATGAAGTTCGAACTTTGATGAATTGTTACAAATTTAATGTACATTTTGATTATAGTGTTAAAGTTGTTGATAGCCATGAACATTATATACATCAATTTATGCACAAATAATTTTGTGCATCAATTTAAATCAAAATAATTCTTCACAAAATTAATATAAAAATGTCAAATGTTAATTCTGTACATCGAAGTAATTCTTTACAACTTAATCAATTTGGGTTTTAGTCGAATATACCATGTAGAAAATTTGATGGTGATCTCATGGTATATGACACAATCTCTTTACTTTTATATCAAATCATGCCTTAAGTATAAAAAATTTATTTACTTAATAATCACATTTTTTTAGAATCAGTGCCTTCTAAAAAAACATGAAAAATAAGTATATTATGTTAGAGTTTCTTTTTGTATTTCTCAAAAATAGATATAAATATTAATGTTTTCTTGTGCCATGAGTTTAATGATGGTATATACATAGTTACATAAACTAAACCTTTGATTCTAAACAAGAGGATTTAGAATGAAATAATGAAAATGCGTAAGGATGATGATACTAGCAAAAATCAACCTTTGGACTTCATCCAAATTTAATTAGTCATTTTTAATTTGCCTTAATATTTAACAATCACGACAACAAAAGCATATTTTTTAAATATTTACTAGTCAGTATATTGGCAACTCTGTACTTTTGTCGAAAATATTTCATTAGTATTTTAAAAGTTAATTTATTATTATTGAGCCGCGAATTGGAGAGTTAGCATACCTGCTGTAAAGTTGCTTAATGGAACAAATCAGTAGATTGTGCATGTCATGGATGGGTTGAGATGAAAAAAGAAAAAATATTTATTTATGTAAAAGTAAGGTTGCATATAATTTTTAGTTATTCTTTGAAAAATAACACTTATCCAAAGGCAATACAAATTACCACTTCTTGTTTGAGTTTTCATTTCTATTATATCATGTCTCAGTTAGTGTTGGTCTTATTAATCTAATAGGTGTTGATGGATGAACTATAATTGGATAAGAGGATATTTAGAAAATTTTAACCACAAGAAAATCTATATGATCTTTAGTTTCTTATGAAAGGATAAGGTTAATATGAATAAAAATAAATCCCACAAACCAAGTAAAAGAGAATCTGAATTATATAATAACCAAAACCAATAGTACATTCTTGAGCCTCGAAAATTTTACAATTCAACAACTACGTGTCCTTAACAAAATTTGAGGAACAAAATGATCTAAGGAACACAGCCATCTTAAATTAAAAAGAAATATTTGGCCTCGGTATTAATGTTGCACTTTCCTCATATACAATTAAAATACTTTGTTCTAAATTATGGCATTCCTAATGAAAAAATAAATTAAAAAATGAAATCATAACAGATAGAAAGATTGGAATCAACATTTTCAGAAAACAGACTTTATTTCTTCACTTTGATCATCAACATATGAATGGTCGTTGAGAAGTTGGATACAGGGAAGTTAGACTTCAGGGACAATTGGAAATACACGTCATCTTTTTGACAAGATGATATACAGGTACTATCCCCCTTGCAGCCTTTTACGCATGAGTTGTATGCTTTTCTACAATGTTTAGAGCAATCAACATGAATGCAGCTCACATGATCAATCGATTGAAACACAAATAGCAATGTGATGGCAATAGTCATCAATTTTGCAAGAAAGTTTTCCATTTTTGTTTTAAAAACACTTTGAGTTTGAGTCGTACATGGTTTGATGTATATAACATTCCAATTTATAGATGAGGTTGTGGACATGAAAGATTGATCTGGACAGATTTTGTTGATGTGCTTCCCTTAAATAAATTGCATATACTTTGAATGTTGATTTCATTATATTTATTTGATAAATGATGGCATCTATATTTCTTGGTTTATGAGTAGAGTTTGCTGTGTATTTATTTTTTTGTTTGGTTTGAAGCCTAACGGGGAAGAAATGTCGAAATTTGTCAAGCATGAGATAGATCCTAACACGCCAAAGAGGTCTACTTTCTTGATATTCAGGTAATTCTCAGACTCACTGGAGGTTAATAATTTCTAAGGAATAAAAATTCATTTTTGATGAAGTTTTGCTTTTTATTTCTAGGGAAGAATTCAAAAAGGAGTTTAACAATAACAACTCTGATAACAGGAAACTTACTTCTGTAGGTTTTCTTCTTTAACCTTTATATTTTTTAGTCAACATCAATCTAGTTAGATTATTTCAGTTCTCATTTAAATGCATTTTGATTGGGAAAGGCTACTGGGGAAAGGTGGAAACTTCTATCTGAATCTGTGAGTTGTGTAGTGATTCATTATAATATTTTAGAATTTGTAAGCATTTTGACTAATACGCTGATCTCAGTATAATATTTGTTGACTTTAGGACAAGGCTCCATATGTTTTGAAGGCTCAAAAGCTGAAAGGGAAGGTAAAAATACTTATCTTTTTTTGCTTCATCACAATTTCTAGTTAACTGAATTTGGATAAATGAGTTTTATCCACTATCTGAATCCATTATTCCGTGGACTAGTCGTATGTGCTTCACACACGATGTTTTATAAAGTTGATCTACGATATGTACATAAGATAGTATATCAAGACGTGGGGTGTAATCGTAAGCAATATCTTAAAGTAATAAAAAATGTATCATAAGATACTTTTTAATGTCTATTTGATTTATACATTTCAATTCAAAATCGTATGATTTATATATTTATATTTACTGTTAATGGTTTAAATATCAATATGTATTCTGATTGATAAATCACAACTTAAAATGTTAAATAATAAACATCTACACAGTTCAGATGATGATATGGGTTAAGCATCAACATCAATTATTTTAATATCCAAATAAACTACTCATTTAAACTAGGTAAATACATGCATCAGCGCAACAACACATATTTCCAATAATTAGCATTTTTTTATTATCATCTGAATATTTAGCAAGTAAATTTACTACCTTCAAGATATCCGGTTTTGTTGCGTCTCGTTGAAATCTCTCATTTTTAAGGTACCTATTGAAGTTCGTATTTTCACGTATTAGTGATAACAAGTAAAACATAGTTTGTGCTTAATACTTGAATGAGGTATGTGACTGTTACTTGTCTTATCAAATTCATGTACATAGTTAATACATATAGTTGTTTAAGGATGGTCATTCAGTAATTTAATAAACACACATTAAATTAGGAAAATGAAGTCTTTATATCTATTTACACCGCAGGCATATTACTTTAGATGCAAAATCAACAATGCACTGAGGCTTTAGGCTGAAGTGGACTGAAAGATTGATTATAGGTAATTAAGCAAATAATGTTCTAAAATGAACTGCATTTGAAAAACAAAATAACTGCACATTTTTTATCAGGTTTACATGTTTAAAATGTATTAACCAAATAATGTTCTAAAATGTATTTATAGTTTGCAACTGTGTTCTCTGGTGAAAATAGTGTTTCGCCTGTTACTTTTTTGGGTTTATCATCGTAATTTTAAGTGCATATCTAACTATAACCTTGTACAATTAAGCTGGTAAATATATTTCTGCAACAGTGTTTCTTGATGCCTGCAATTTGGAGTAATGCTGCTTTTGATCTTCAGATAACCATTCAAGAGGTATTCTATTCTTATTATGCTGTAAACATTATTAGGCTGTATATCTAAACTTTAGATATTGCAGTAGTATTTCCATGTAATTTCAAATATAAGTGTTGTCTCACTTGTTCTACTATTTTACAATGCAGGTCTGATTGAAATTAGGCTGAAGAAAGTGTCAAGATCAACGTGTATGCAGATTTAAAACTTATTTGATACAGTTTCAGCGTTATTTGTTGCAGTCTCTGTTATTTGGTGTTGTTTTATGATATTTTGTGCAAATTTCATGTTATGCAACAGTGTTTTGGGTTAAACAAACATCAATGTATCAGTTAGTTCATGTAGTTCATGTAGTCTAAGTTAAACACACTTGAAATAAAATGATTTTGGTTGTTTTATGATAATATTTATTACTCGTTAAATTATTCATTATTGGTATGGATGTATGCTGTTGTATTTTTTTTTTAAAATTTGCATTTATTTTGCAACGGTCAGAAACCGTTGCAATATCATGTATTACAACGGGCATTTCCCGTTGTAAAAAGGTGTATTACAACGGGCATTGCCCCTTGTATAAAGATTTATTAGAACGGGCATTGCCCGTTGTAAAATATGATCAACCTATTACAACATCGTCTATTACAACGGTCGGCTGCCCGTTGTGGAACACATATTACAACGGACATTGCCCGTTGTAAAAAGCCTGTTTTGTTGTAGTGTGAGTGTGTTGTGGATTGGCATATATTATTCACTTTCCCATGAGATGGCTATATTAGAGACTATATAAGTCTAAAGTGTAGTCCAACCTCATTCTATCCATACTGTTAGTTGATTTGATATTTTGGGATGGCCTGAATTATTGATTGTGATTGGGATTTTGTTGGATTATCTTTATGGTTTGTATAGCATTGGATATTTTTGGGCAATTTGATAGGCTATCTAATATTATCTATTGATTTGTAGTTTTATTGATATTATATTTGAGCATTGATGTGTGTTAGCCTTATTCACTTGATGATTTCATTTTATATGATGTGGTTGAATTGTATGGATGATTCACCCATTAGATATATCCTTCTTTATTTCTATTTATATGTTTCTATATGGGTGATGACATCTTTTGACATTAGTGTTGAATTAGTTTCATATGTAAATTGAGATATTTGGGTGATGTGATGCCATTATGATTGCTTATGGCATTATACCTATTTTCTATAATTATATTAATTGTTTAATATACTGTTTATTGAAATAATTATATTAGAGGAGTTATATATTATATTGTTGTATGTTATTTATATGACATTAACTCCTTTGTGTTTATTTGACTTTGATTTGTACATTATTCATTACATTACAATGAATTGACATCATTTGAGTCATGTTGTACTATGATTATATTCTTATTTAATATATACACACACATTATATATTATATGTTATCGCTGCAATTCTAACTCTGTGTTCTTTTTGTATAATCTGTATAATATTTATTGTTCTGTTCTAGAGGCACACATGCTTATTCCTTTGAATTATTACTATATACATATAGTTGAGCTATTTATTTAATTTTTTAATATGAACCAGCGTTAGTCCAAAGAAATATTCATGTATATATCTCACATAGCCTCGTTCTTCGTATTATCTGACATATTACTCTTTAATATTCTAGGATAGTATGGGTATAGAGGTGAGGTGTTACATAACTTGTGCATGTCCTCTTAACTCATGGCACCTATAATCCTCTGGTATAATTTTTTACGAGAAGTGTGTACAAGGTAGGGCTCGAACCAGAGTCTGTCACCAGACCTAGGCATCCATTTCCATTGCGCAACACCTGCGGACAATTCTTAAATTTAATTATTGTTTTAGAATATTAAATTAATTAATAATATATATACACTACAAGAAAAACCATTGTTCATTGCATCCCGTGATAGCGTTTTAACTCTACATGCCATCAGTTTTATAAATCCAGAAAAAATAATTTATAAACACGCTGTCATATGAAAGATATTAAATTTTACGAGGCGAGAATACAATTTCTCTTATTGACCGCTTATTTTTTTATTTACCGCCTTTCGCCGTTTTCTTCCTCATCTTTCCAAAAAAAAAACCCTACGCATAATCTCCGGTCTTCCCCTAGTTTCCTTTTGCAAAACCTTTCCTCATTTCATCGCTGTATTGCCTACCTTCCCTTCAAAATATGTAAATCCTAGAACAATCTTATCTTATTTTCCATTCAATTTCAGATTCCATGATTTTCTTTTCCATCTTCCCCCCAAAAATAAGAAAATCATGTATATAGTCTCAACTCTTTCGTTAATCTTGTTTGTTTCTTCTGGTTCAAGAAAGAAGTTAGCCATACTTTATTTAGTTATGGAGATCTGATTGCAGTTTGAGTGCTTCTCCAGGACAAGCATTTTGGAGACTTGGTTCTTAGTTAGAAGGTAATGTCCTTTGATCAATACTTTTATTAATTTTCCATTTCTTTCGAATTTGGATAGTTTCCTCAGTTTTAACCATCTGATTTCTTTAATCTGTTATTCTCCTCACTTGCAACACCAAATTCCACTAATTTTACGTATTTCTGTTAATTTATTTTCTTGCAGAAATATATACATTGATCGGTGCATGAGATGGTAATTGCAAATTTGAACAACTATAAGAAGAACACTCAAACTAGTTATATCCCATGTTTGTCTTTTTGCTAGAGGGCATAAGTTTTCCTTCATAAAATGGGTAGCATAGTTCTAACTTAGATTTTAGAGTTTGATTTTTAAATTCCATGATTTGCAATGATTAAAGAAAAACCTCATTTGTTTTGAAAAATTACAGGTGTTGACTTAACTTATTTTATGATAATGACAATCTCTACAAAAATTGTAAGATATGATTATATCTTACTAACACACACATACACACACATTATAATTGATCAAAATTGCATAAATTAATTCTATTTGATTTGACTGGATATTGTTACTAAAGGTTTACTGCCAAAGCTTTATTTCATTATTTTAAATTTTTAATTAATAAATTAAGCCTGATGCACTTATGTATGTTACATACATATGTTTAGTTTAAATAAATCAGGTTTGTTCAGCATTTATCTATGCATATAATTGATTATAACTGAATGATTTTGACTTTATAAAATAAATATCAGGTTTAATTACTTAGAAAATTTATAACCTTTTGTCTATTATAAATTGCCAATCTTTTTTTAATAATTGAAGGTTAAGACCATGTCACTTAATGAGGAAAGAGGTGTTTTGTTTGTTCTATTTCATATATATTTTTTCATCAACCATATGTATTGTTTCATGTGAATACCCATGGTTTCAATTCTAAATTTTATTCTATAGGAAATTGGTGAAACATAATCATGATATTATGTTGAAAGATCTGAAAGCTTGAGTAGCGTTGAAATCTAAAATGCCTATTGAAGAAGTTTATTCATTTATTGAGGTATGATATTTCTCTGCACATTTTTTGGCTTTGGTATTTTAGGTTATTGTAGTTGTAGTAGTTAAGACATTTCCATGGAACATCAACAAATGTACCAAATATTATGACATAAATATAATTGAAGTGATAGGTTCTTAGACTCTACAATCCCTTGAGAAGTACAGTATGTGGTGAAATGATTTTTTTACTCAATTTACATGTCAGAATATTTTTATGTTAGTTATTACATCTATTCGTTGAAGTAGATAATTGACTAAATATGTTATACTATTGCACAATATAAAATACCATATTTTCATGTTTATGTACTCATTCATTGAATTCAAATCTAGATAGTAGTAAGTTAAGAATGCAGTCCTAATTTGGTAAGAGTAAATCCAAATTATTAGCTTATGGTTTGGGTTTGGGCAATGTATTTGCTTGTAGAGGCTTCCAAGGTACACAATGTTTCTTGTACGTCATTTTATTTCTAATTAGCTGGCTAGTTCTTAACCAAGAAAAAAAGCATACGTGTTAAAACATAAAAGAAAAATATATTTTTTATATAAACATGTTCTCTTTATGATCATTGCCATCATTTTTCATGTACAAACTGAATATTGGATTATGCAATTAAAGAAAAATACACCATTGTTAGAAAAAGCAATGTCACTCAGTCATCAATCTAACATTGGGTTTTTTACTCAACATAGCATGTCTAGAAACTCGGTCCAATTAGAAATAACAGCAAAGAATTATTAGCTAAAAATAAAATAAATTGGCAACCGCATCTGATAATATCATCTTAATCCAAGTATTAATAAACTGAATAAATAGCTACGTCTGAATCCAATTATGGATAACACTGCTAGGGTGCATTTAGTATGTAAGCTTTTCATTTGTATATTGCCTAGATATCCTTTTCAACGAGTCTTATTTATTAGGCTCAATCTGTGAGAGTAAAGTTTACTTCCCTTAATGTCAAAAAAACTTAACACTAATGATCACTAGCTTTGTTTGTAAAATAATTTGCTTAACAGTTGGTAAAGTACAACTATATTAGTTAATACATGCAGATATTGGTTATATACTTTGGATCTCACTTGAAAACTATGGATTTAAAAAATAATTAAAACCCAGTTTCTGATAATGAAGAGAAAGAAAAAATAGTGGCTTTTGTATTCTTTTGTTTATTAGGGATGATGTAGAATAAAGATAAGAATGAATGTGATAAGGGAGAGGTTGGGGAATATGTATGAAGAGAGTGGGTTTGGGTAATTGGTTTTAGTACATTTTAAGCCCAAATAAAAATGAAAATTGCTAATTTAATTTATTTCTCAATGTTATAACTAGTATAACACCATCAATTCTGCTCTCCCTGCCACTGTTAGTTAATTGTTATCCCTAATAGACTTGAACATTCTGCATAGTGTAGGTAGTTTGAAGAAATTGGCACCCCTAAGCATTTGACTGGTAATGTTTCTTAATTCATCTGGAGAATTTGCATGGTTTGTTCTTTATTTTGGAAACTACTACTGAAATGGAATTTTTATTTATTTAACTGGCATGATCCTGCATATTTACTCACACTATAAGAAATATTGCTAGCAACAGCAATACAACTCAGCGTTTATAGCTTACTTATAGTGGTTTCCCCAAGTATGTATAAGTACATAGAAATAACTTCTAAGAATTGGTACTTCCCCATAACATGGATGCTCTAATGAATCGTAGACTATCCTGCACAATTAGTTTCCTTTGTTAATAGTTGAGATGTCAACAAAAAATAGAATGAGAGAAAAAAATACTTAGTGTTGGTATTATTATTTTTGATATTTTCCGATCAATTCCTTGCTGACATTATAAAGATGAATTTGTTGTTAAATTACTTAAAATTGATGACATTATGATATCATGACACATTTTGTCATGTTCGGTTGTTGACTAAGATATGATTAATTTTCCCTTATGCTGCAGGCTGAAGCACTTGTGAAAGCTCAACATGATGTTGGGGAAACAATGGGAGAGTTGGGTTTAGCATTCTTCAAATTAGGAAAATTTGAAACAGAGGAGGCAATATATGATTCTCAAAGAACACGATCTGGTGACTTCAAGCCCGTAGGCACTGTTGCTGTCAGAACAAGTAGATCACATTAAGAATTTAATTCTCAAACAGTCAAGCATTTGGTATGATTACAAACTCGTTACTTACTTATTGGGTGTCAATGATACAAGTCCCACAAAACCTCCTTCTGAATTAAAAAAATATACCAGCTCTACTTTCATATTATTATACAATATACATAAATAACAAATAATGTACTGAATATGTTTTAATTTTAATAAGCCAGTTACCAACAGGCTAAATTGAATTACTTAACTTATCACTATCAATTAATTAATTCATATAGCTTAAAGCTAGCAATAAAAAGCAGTAAAAATATCAGAATATACAGCTTGATATTTCGCTATCAACTAGGTCTTTCTAATTATGCGTGTCATACTCGGAATTTCTGTATGTCGAGCTCGACCTTAGCTAACATTTCCCATTCTGTTCTAATTTTATTATCTCCTGTCTATATGAAAAATTGAAATGTATTGAGTGGGAATATCTATTCTTATATATGCTACTAGAAATCTAATTAATTATCACAAGCTGTAAATAGCGAACAACAAACAGTTCGACAAAGGTCTGAAAGTCAACAACCCTAGCCAAGAAATCTAATCATATTGTGTCATGTCGACAAAGGAGGCAATATATGGATTCATTTAAAGACCCGTTATTTAATGCTAAACCTGTAAAATCAGGGATTTTAGCAGTCGTTTTAGCATTTTTGGTAATAATAATAACAAAAACAATATAGTTTGTCCAGCTCTTATTTTAACTTAATTAACTAAGTTAGGGTAAATAACTAAGTTCAAGGTTTAAGCACCAAATATAAGTTAAATCACTATTCTAATCTGAAATTTGAACTATATGTATCAAGACATTCTTAAGTTTTGTAACTTTTGTTATATTGGTCGAAACAAGGTTTTTTTCTTTTTTTACATCAATGATATGGGACAAATAATAAATTTATTTTGGCAATTGGATTTGTTTCGAATATAGCTTTTGCCACCTCCATTGTTTCGTTGTATCCTCCCTATACCACTTCCATAATTTTTTGCATTTTCATCACTATGAAATTGCTGTACACTTAAACTGCACAGGGTGGTAATGATAATAAAACGGTCTCCATGACCGAGTATAAAGAAATATAGGTTGAGTCTGTCAATGACTGACAAGGATACTAATTCAGGACTAACACCAAGTTATAACTTCATTTAGACATAAAAAATATATATTTTCTGCACAAATAACAAAATAAATACATTACAAAGTGATATCTATAACTGGAACGATTTGGCATAAGTGTACTTGATTTAGAATTTTGTGCCATGCAGGTGGGCTTGATTGACATGTTTCTTCAATACAGAGGTGGACATCTATCATAAGTTCTGCGTGCTAAAAGCTTGTGCCAAATCAACATACCATCAAATGGGTGATCACTATAAGTAAGTTTTGGCTGTAATTGCCTACATTTATCCCGCAATGTCTTTTAAATTTAATATACGATTGTTAATGCTTTTTGGATTGGTTGATTTAAAAGTCCTTTGTTCATTGAATAATTATGTTTGAAAGAGAATACTGGGCAATTCTTTGCAAATACAGTTTTATGAGTATTTTATGTTTTCTAAATTCTTGAAATTTAGATAAAATTGAGCATGTTTTTATAACATGGAAAATACCGAAATATCTGTTTCCTTAAAACGAGTTTAAATTGGGGACCAAAGTTTTTCCTGTCATATTTACTACACATCTTTTAAGTAACATAGGATTTTTATACCATCACTTATCTTATAATTACACAATGCTTAAAACTGGGAGTTATAGTCAAAAGTATTCTACTTAACTAGTGAGTATTTAGTCAGTAAAATTCGAAAATATTTGGTCAACATTGTTCTTAAATTAAGGTTCTTGAATATCCTCAATGTTTGGAAAGTTTAAGGTTTAATTACGGTTATTTGCGATTTGCATTAACATGGACTAATGCTTATCTTAATCTGAATTTTTTCATTGAGAAGTCTCGTTACATTTTATTCCTCTTATGAAGTCTTATTGTAGTGACCGTATGTCACTACAGCTGGATATATAGTATTTCAAAGATGGCATACTGAGTATTATTCCTATATACTCATAATTTCACATTCTTAACCGAAACTATAAACTAATTGCCAATATATATGCTGAGTTGGTAAAAAAAATGGAGAAATGATGTACTAACAGTCTTATTTCACGTCAATGTCTGTTTAGTTAAACTGATGTACTGGCAGTCTATTTAGTTAAAATGATGTACTAACAGTCTTTATCTTTTTTGTTATGAAAAATTATATAACTTGCGGATGATGTTTGGATTTGAAAAATAACTTATGTGCTTCGTTTTGACAGGTGCTGTATGATGATACCGGGGTTACTACAAGCTGGAAGGAAGGAAAAATTATTTTGCTGCATTCATTCTCTTTCAAATCGGTCATGCTTGGATTAACGTATTTTGTATTGACGTTCAGATATCTTTGCTTTTAGTATGTATCGTTTTGGTTAGCTATGGTTGTATGTATTGTTTTTTTTAAGATCACAAATATTTGAAACTTTGTGTACGAAATATTATGGATATATATTTAAATATATATTGTGGTTTGGCTTATGTCTTCATTTGATTACGTACATCATTATGTGATAATTGTGTTTTTGAAATTTTATAATATATTAGTAGAATTGTAAGCTTGGATGTACCTAGTAAAAAACCGCTATTAAAAGTCATGTTTACAGCACTCATAAAACGCTATGAAATGACCTTGTCCATAGCATCTCTTATAGCGTTTTGTATGTTGCTGTTATAGGTCACTGACCTATTACAACATGTTAATATACAGCGTAAGAAAAAACGCTATAATAGCTTCTAATAGCGTTTTTTAAACGCTATTAAAGGGTGTTTTGTTGTAGTGATAACATTTTATATATTATTTTAGTTAACTTATGCCCTTTATATTAATGTCCTCCATTTTAGTCTATAATAATTATAAATTAATTCGAATGAGCAAATTTTGAAAATATGTTGATGACTACGTTTATGTGACTCGCGGGTGCGAATTAAACCCTCAATAATATTTAAATGTTTCAAACATTAAATCCTTTATGAATTTTGATAAAGCACGATAGTGACATGAGTTTAGTTAGTTATATATCATCTTGGTTAGATCATATTTCTAGTAATTTAAGCCACATTCTAAGCAGCAACGCATTATGTATGTTTTCTCTTTGTCATTACTATATCACTTAGTTATCTTGAGTTTGGTCAGTGGTTAAAATCTACTCACATCCTTAGTTAATTGTGAAGTACAACATAAAGGCTCACGATTTAATGTGATAACATCTTGGTTAACTGAATTGCTTTGGCTAAAGACTTTAACTTTAAGTTGACTACCAACTACGGTGATACTTTCTAAGTGAAGAAGATGAATCCTCTCTTGAATAGTGTTTTACTTCAAGTAGTTCAACTTATATCCAACTATGTCTAACACGATCAACATTGTCATATGATTGACCATAGTCAAAATATAGTTTAAACACTTAAGACTCACAGTATTCCATGTCAAATGACTATTATACATTATCAAATGTGGTCTTCAATTTGAATTTATAACTAACCTAAGAAAACTCTAGGCAACTAATTTTGTAATTTCTTCAAATAATAACACGTAAGTAACCCACTTGGTACTCCAACGATCTTGAGTAATATAGTCCATCGTATAGAGTGCACAACGTACACTATTCTCAATGGATTCACTGATATCTCATTCTTGACACATCTAGACTATGAACATTTAAGGACTGGTATTTGTTGATATGATTTAGTACTTATGGTTATAAACACAGTCTTAACTACAACCTACTAAATACTTTTCATAAGGATTTTCTACTTGTATAAATTTAAAACATTACATATATTCCAATGTAAAACATAACCAAAAGCTTGCTTTATTTCGAACAAGACTTTATAAAAGAGATAAATTATATAATAATATTACTAATTTCCTCTATGACACGCTATTAACTTTATAAATCTCTTGCTTGTACTTTAGGACAATTATGATGTCTAATAACCATATTATCGATCATTTTTTCTAGAAAATTTGAGAAAGCGCCTTTGTCAGTGTATTTGTAATATTATTATATTATATATATACACACATTTAGTGTGACACTATTTAAAGCGATGTGCTTAGCTTTCATAATTGAATCAACAATAACCTATCATTTGGAATCTTTTCAAAAATCCCTTTGTTCGGGGTGAATATGAATTTAAGATTGACTTACTAATTTTGGTGTCATTTATGAAGTTTGAGTCCCTATACTCCTTCATAAGGAGTTCATTGTTTTTTTAAACAATTTTTTATAATCTCATAAATATTTGAGAATACTCTCAACTACCATTCATTGATTGCCACTTGGATACGAGTGATATATGCTAAGTATACCAAGTGCATACGTAATTTCTGATCTAGTACTTGGCACAATATACATGATGGTTCCGATTATAACGAATCTATCTCATATTCTCCATATTAAAATTTTAATATGGTGTCTATGTACATTGAGTGGGACAATCTCAAAATCATTCTACTAAGTATGAAGGATGCCATATTCAAAACCTTCATAAAATATTAAACAACTAATCATTAACTAATTGCAGCATAAGTACATCATTACCAATTGGTACCATGTTATTTACTACTTTACTTTTTTGAGTAATTATAGTACTAGAAATGTTTTAGTACCTTTAGTTTCTTCTTATTAACACACACTTCCTTTGCATTTCAATTGAAATCAAACCATTTGATTCAATATCAAAATATTTGCTCAACCTCTAGATGCTTGTTTAAAATCATATGCTAGAGTTGAAAATCCATAAGATTTATTATTGCCCCCACTGACTTTGAAACTTTTTTTACCATAGTGTACAAATAATATTCCTCTAAATCATTATTTAAAAGATCTATTTCAGTTATCACATACCAAATATCATAGTCACATTATGTGATGGTTTGTAAGTGGAACCTAAATGGACGTAAGGACATAAGCAGGGTGACTAACGAAATTACTTTATCAATTTCAACATTTGGAGTTAACAAGGTCGTTTCTTATCAACAATGCTTTATAATTCTATATAATTCCTACCACGTTTATCTTCTTCCCAATGACTCATTTGCGGCCAATGGATCATATCCTTTCGGGTACATCTTCAAATCCAAATTTGTTGGTGTATATGAATCCATTTTGGATTTGAAGCAACACACTATATGGCAGAGTTCATAATCTTCATGGCTTATTGGCAATTGAGAAGATTGTTATAATGCTTACTCCATTTTCCTGAAATTGATAAGAGACTATAGTATATCTTCAATGTATGAAATTTCCTATAACACATTCTAATAAAGTCATGTCTTTCGGAATACATTAAATCGGTATTGTCTATGTGGTTGATTTTCATGTTAGAATCTTTGATCTTATCTAAGTCTATCGCACTACCACTAATTTCTCTAGAAATAAATTCCTTTGATAAGAGGATATCATGTCTTAAAAGAACATTTTTGTTTCTTAGTGTAACAGAATGGGCATTCATAAGATTTTATGGCCTGCCTTCAAACTTACACAAAATGGATCTAGCTTTAAGCTCATGTGTGTTTACATTCTCAAAATAGGCCAGAAAAACCATATTTTATACCTAGATGAGGTTTCTTCCTAATCCATATTTCTCGAAGTATGTGTTCGGATAGTCTAAAGTGTCGATAGTTAGCTCTAGGTCTTCCAGTCAAAAAACAATGTCGATGAAGACGTATAAATGCACTATTACATGGTAAGGATTGCAATTTTCCTTGAATTTTCAATTTTTCACTTAATGACAGAACCTTGCTTATTTCAAAGGGACTGATCGGGAAAGATTTCTTGCTCTTATTAGATTAGAATAAAAGATCATGATTTGATCCGCATATATTTGGTAAAAAGAATAATCTTCTTCTTTAATCCGAAATGGAAAGTGTTCAATTCGAACATGAAAACATGAATGAATTGGTCTTAGATACTCTTCGGGGCAGAGTGGAAGAAGGGAAGAGATTCTCAAATGAAGAAAAGGATCCAATTACTTCGATAAGAATTGAACGAGGAGCCGTATGAGGGGAAACTCTCATGTACAATTCTATAGAGTGACTTGTCTGTCGACTTTTCAACTATCACACCCAAAAAACCAAACTCTGCCTTATGTAAAGTAGTCAGAGTACGATTAACCTCTGGATTTCAAATCACTGCTTATATACCTAGTATTGGCCATACCAGCTCCGGCTCTATTATTGATATAGTGGATAGATCTGCCATCTTTTGAAATCCCTCTTCTGGTTCAAAATCATGGTGTAACGTGTATCCCCTTTTGTTCTGGTTATGGAATAGATGAAATTAATCAAAAACTAGTTTTTTTCAAGAATGAAATCTTATTGGAACAGTCCATATCTAGTTCATCCTTCGGAACCATACAACATCTCAGATCATTTTCTAAGGAATGGGGAAGAGGACCAAAACATGCCACTGAAAGACTCTACTGAGACAAAAAGATGGGCTGTCAAGAACGTAGAGGAGGTAAGATGGGAAGTCGGTCAGATCTAGTATGGATCTTATATGGATGATTGTTGGAGTCGGCGGCTCTCCTAGGGTTCCATCATCTGGGATCCCTAGGGAAAAGGATCGAGTTGGCCCTTGCGAATAGCTTGATGCACTATCTCCCTTCAACCCTTTGCTTTAAATGAAATATAACAAAAGAAAGGAAAATCCATGGACTAATCCCATCGTCTTTTCGGGTATTTTACCCAGAAAGAACAAATTCTAGCGATAAAAAAATAACGGGTTCCATCATTTCTATGGTTACTTCGTAAATGGTGAGGTCATAGCTCCAAATACCCATATTCATTACGGTTCCTCCTGAAATACTCCAACCACCCAATGAATTGGTTATTCCTAAACGAGTCATGAAGGGTATAACGAACATACCTTGTCTCCACATTGGATCAATAAACCTTCATGAATCTTTTTTTTCACCCAGGAAACCTTTTTGAAGTATCAATGGCTGGCAAATTAAAATTAGAATTATCTCAATTCACAAAGTTAGAAGCCTTTGTATAATTCACTTCTGATCTCGATAAAGCTACTTAGAATCAATTGGCAAGAGGTCAACGATTACGTGAGTTGCTTAAACAATCCCAATTAGACCCTCTTACTGTGGAAGAACAGATGGCTACAATTTATATTGGAGCAAATGGATATCTTGATTCGTTAGAAATTAAGTTAATGAAACTATTTTAGTAAAATTCAACTATCTCAACTCTCGAGCAATCACGCTAAAAACTCGATTTCCATTACATAGATAAGAGCATTCTCCATGTGCCCTTCACAAAAGCTCCTTGCTCTTCTAATACAAGTATGGTTAGATTTCATGGCTTAACCATCGGCAATAATCTTATGTGAGTTATTGCAAAAGTAATCACTACTTTGTGTGGAAATAGTTGACGCAACACAGCATATAGCTAACCTGACATAACCAATTGATTTGTGTATTGGAGTACAAATCAATAGAGATCGCGAGTACAGTATGACTCCATAAATAACTCTCAAAACGGAAGTTATCATTAGTCATCCTTTTCCTTTTTGGGTCATAACCAAATCTAAATTTATTAAGTTATTAGATTCAAGTTATAAGAATCCATAGTAAAATAAAGTTCTTGGTTATCTAAGTTAGATGAAATAGTACCCAAGAAAAGCTTGAACGACCTTAAAAAAAGGGTGCATGTACCCAAAACCGACATAGGTGGGTAGGTAGAGAATACCTAGGGGCACAAGACAACTCTTTCTAAGGAACTCGGCAAAATAGCCCCGTAACATCAGGAGAAGGGGTGCCTCCTCACAAAGGGGATTGCAATGACTAGGCCCGAGCGACTGTTTACCAAAAACAAAGGTCTCCGCAAAGTCATAATCCCAGTTTCTCCTCAAGCTTTCATCACTCGAAGTCAGTGTTGGCCCCGCGGAGTGCTTTCGCCGTTGGTGTTCTTACCGATCTCTACGCATTTTATCGCTCCATCGAAAATTCCCTCTACCCCTACCGTAATCCAGCTTGGTCCTAAGATTTTAGGTGGAATGGGAATTGTGATTATTTCCACCTCTCGAGGCATAGTGATAGATCGAGAAGATAGACTAGAAAAAATCGAAGGATAAATTTTATATTTTTTTAGTATGATTGCTTCTTTCTTTGGCTTAAAAGCTAGGGATTGTGCTTTGTTACCGGTACTTGTTTTTGAACAATAGAATCTTGTTGTCTGCTTCTCAGTGTCAGGATCTTTCCCTTGCCCTCTCTCTCAAATTCTGGGTGTATTCAATATCCCCAAATGATGGGGCAATTTATCCAAGGTCGATTTCATAACAGCTAAATAGGAATTGCTAGTTATACCTCGTAAAAAAAGATTTTTTTAGTGGAATGTGCCATTCCGTTTCTTTTAAAGAGAGGTTCCATTGGAAAAGTCATTTAACTGATGAAGAATTCCTTGAAAAGTTAAGGATTAGTAATTCTTTTTAGAAATTGAATGGATTCTATTTTTATATTACATTATTTAATATTTATATGCGCTTTTTTCTAATTAAATAAGTAACTAGACTGAGAAAAAAGACTCAAAATCTGACTAAGAGGTGCTGGATTCTCTTTTGGATATGCCCTGAAAAGAGAAGGAAAGCTGATAGAGGTAAATAAAGCAAAAGCGATTCCCGTAGTAGCGGCAAGCGAAATGGGAGCAGCCAAAACAGGTAAAATGGGGTTGTGGAAGAGCAATACAAGCATCGTGTTGATAGGCGAAGCAGTGGAGTGATGCACCCTAGATGGTAAGAAAATACATGTCCTACAGCGATAAAATTTGTAACTTGCTACCCTCTTGCCTTGCAGGCAAAGTTTGACCTCTATGGAAAGACTGGTTCATTCGGATTGATATAAGGGTCAAACTCCATTGCATTATAAAATGCATGGCGCCCTTTTATTAATTCTAGTAAACGGTTCAAGTGATTTTATTGATATAAGTGTTATATATCATACAAATTACCGACTATTCTTTTTTAAACCATATCGATATTAACGTAATGGTAGAAAGAGTACCATGTTGTGCTTGGACTTCAAATAGTTTAGCTTTAACCATGTTAATGGTCTCACTTTATTGGTTGATAGAGAATCAAAGTTGACTTACCAATAAAGAAAGAAATGTTATAATTCTTGCATATGATTTATTAATTTATTCAGAAGGAATTCATCGAGAGATGTCATTCAATCGAAGAAGATGGTATCATTGACATAAGAGATGTCGTTTCTAGTCCCTCTCTTTCTATATATGGAAAGTTAAGAAATCATAATATAATAATCGAGAAATTGAAATAGAAAAGAAAACGTGGAGGTTTGAATGATTTTAAAATATTTTCTACTAGGTAATCTATTGTCTTTATGCATGAAGATAATAAATTCCCGGTTCTATGCGTGTGCTTCAAACAATTTTGTCTTCTCCATATTACCATATCTCTAGAGTCAATAAGAGCCTTTGAAATGTCACCCAAGGTTGCCTTATCTGTTGTCACAGTTTTACATCAAGCAATACGTGGAGTAACTCCCGATATAGCATTAAAGGCAAGACGTGTATGTGGGTCGACTCATCAAGTTCCTATTGAAATAGGATCTACACAAGGAAAATCACTCGCCATTCATTGGTTATTAAGGGCATCTCGAAAATGCCTAGATCGGAATATGGCTTTCATGATTTGTATTGTATTCTTTGAAGTCGAGTCGGCCTACCTCCTTCATATTCTTTGTGAATTTGTATGCCCATCTTAGAGAAAACCAAATTCAACATATACACTTGCTCATAAGCACATATGCTTAAAAGAAAGAGATATCTCAACTTTACTCATTAGCAATCGTACTTTATCGAATAGAATTCAACTCCTTACCAATGCATTTTATGTAGTTTAAGAAGGGGTGATCTTAAAAGAGAATCATATTTACTTTTAGGTACTCTTGGAGCTCATATCCAAGATACACACCTATTCTTCCAAACTAAGTATACAAATTATTTTGTATTTCTTATTTCTACATCCTTCTGTATCATATGAACTCATCATAGACATTCGACTTATGTATTAGAATACTATGTCTGTCCTTAGATAAATCGTTGGTTACTTTAATGAAGTAAGTGAATCTACTTTGGTATCTTTATACTTTGAATTACATACATTTGTATGTATCCATCCTAAGAATTCACTAACTCTTTTGTTGCTGCCACTGATTGGGTGCTTTTACCATTATTCATTTGAGAGACAATTCACAAGTTTTTATGATTCATATTCATATGAATGAAGATATTCTTCGTTTCTTATGAAATGGTTTCTTAGATATAGTTTAGTCTATGACTTCAAAAGTAATTATAAAGTATTTTAGATGCTTGTGTATTTCTATAGTTAACACGCCATTATCATTATAAAAACAATTACTACCATTTCCAAAATAGATTCAATATAATTAATGTTTGTAACATTCATATGTAAAAAAAAGTTTAATCCATTTTTGGTAATAATGAAAATAGTTATTATTTCATATAATATTTGATATACATGAATGTAATTATTCAAAACATGCATGCATCCATTAGCAAATGTTATATGATACGCTCCTACTTTTGTGCTACTACAATAGCAACTTTCATAATACAAAGCTCCATTGAATCTCATACCATGGGTTTGTTATTTATTATACTGTAACGAACTTACAGTCGAGAGTTTCAGATCTATTATCTAAAACTATGATAAATAGATATCTTAGAAGACAAATTTCTATAAGAAATACACATTTGATATAGAAATAATATTTCCTGCTTCTCATTATGCTCTACAAATATTTGGTACAACTCTATTTCCTATGCCTCTTCATAAAACATATAAGACATTCACCCTCTCTTCATCCCAACTATGCTTATGTTATGTTATGTCTTCCTGATGGTCTAACCTTTAAAAGAGAAACCCTGTCCTAGGAAAATACATCAAATCCCTTTTCAAAATTCACTCATCCTTTACATGTTAACGAGATCGAATAAGTTGCACTTATGTGAACCAATCAAACTGTCACTTTAGTGACCTGGGTATAATATCTATACATAGTTCTTAGTCTGAAATTATTTTCGACTAAACAAGCATCTCAATATATTTAATCATATTGAGCACATAATCTTGCACTATGGTTTACTTTATCATTTTAAATGAAACAATAATTTCATCTAAATTTTGTACCTTGCAAAACATAAATGTTTACATACCATTTTTGATTGTGATTGAATGCGAATCTATTATGCATACTCTTATATTGTCTTCAGAGCTCAAACTCTTAGTGGACAACAAATAAGAACATACATGTATATAGTTAAGTGAATAAGATTTGAAAGTGACTAATGGTTGCATCATTAATCTCTTACATGAGCCTTGAAACGATAGCATGCCAAAAGTTTAACCATTGGTAAGTATATATTCGCATTTCTTAGTCAATCTTCAATTCATTTTGCTAGTATATTTTAGTTGATAAACAATTTTATTAAAAAAATTAGTTGTAACGAGCTATGATTTTGGTCATTTGAATTTGAAATGTTTAATTTATTTAAATATTGAAAAATTAATTTTATAAGTTAAACAACTTAAAATTAAAATATAGTATTTTATTTGATAATGTGAATTGTTAAATTTAATACTTGGAATTGTTTAAATAATTGAATCTCGAATTTAATTTTAATAAATGGAAGATTGTTTAAATTTAATTTTAAATAATAAATGGTTAGTATAAACTATAATCTATAATTTAAAGTGATTAGAATGGTTTTGATAATAATTTGTTTTAATTAACGTGTGAAAATAGCCTTCTAGGACACTGTCTCGGATTTTGATGAGACTAGTGTCATTGGATCCATAATAGTAAATTATTGAATGCTAACGAATTTCGTGGCGATCGGACGTATCGTTCAGTTGCGTGAGCTCGAATTCATGTAGAAATTAATTAAAGGAATTTAAAATAATATAATTTGATTTTGAAAGTTAACTAGTATGTATGATGGAATTAGGTCCAGAGAATAGTTCCATTGTGTTCAGAATGGGGTATTTAGTATAGAACACCAGGCGGCACGTCTCATTAGAGCATGAATAGTGTTTTGAAAATTTTCTATAAAAGGACCTCAACATTTTCCATTTTGCAAAACTCTAAAATAAAATACATGGTCGCCATTTCTTATCGTCCATCATCCTACGACCGTAGTTCATCTAAGCCACCAGAAGCTGTACCGGCCATCGACCCCAACTACAAAGTTGTAGAACTAGGGAATACGAACCCATTGCCCGGTTTGATCATCGAGCGGCGAGGCATGGTGGCATGAATTTGGAGATGAACGGCATATGGTTTTGGGATGTTTTCTCTTGAACGGCGGCGACTTAGGAAGCCGCACCAGTGGCGATGGGAAGCTGGAGGCCAGCCGCGTCGACGTTGTGCTTGCGGGGGCGGCGGGAGGCCAGTAGTCCTTTCTTATAATATTGTTTCTGAATCAACCTTTTGACAATTTGTACTATGACCTTTGTATTTGCTAGATCTTTCAATCCTCTTTACCGGTCTCCTTTCCCTAAAAAGCACGAAGTAAACAATATTCTTTATCGTTAGCTTGAAATCTATATAGAAGTTTATCCACATTACTTGCGGAGGTCAACAGATCATTATGTTAACATATGATAATAAGTGAAAAGTAAATCTATAATTGAATATGGTTGAATGTCTTAAAATCCATCTTTGGTAATGATGAGAGAGAACCATGAATCCAACTTTAATTATATTGGTGGAATACAGAAATCCGATGGTAGAAAACCATAAATTCAATCAAAGATTTAATTACATATGTTTAGAAATTCATCTTCTGGAGATAGCTAATAGAAAGTCGATAATGATCGTGTAATAGAAGTCTAGAAATCATTGTCTGAAAGTTTGTAGTAGAAATCCAATGACCCAGATTCAGGTATTAATGTATGAAATTTAAAAGTTAGAAAATCTGAAACCAAGATTCGGGTATTAGCGGATGATAACTAGAAGTCCATAATAATAATCTTCTTAATAGAAATCTTAAGCACAGATTCAGGCATTAATGAGTGAAATCCAGTAATTAATAATAGACCTGAAACCCAGATTCGGGTATGATGAAGACCATAGATTATTAGTCAAGACCTGAAACCCTGATTTGGGTATTAATAAGTGAAGTTCAGAATTCTTCTTTGATAATTAGTCAGAGGCTTCATATTCTTTTTAAAGCCTTCTGTTATGTATCGCTCCTCGGGCTTTGACTCTTTTGACATGTGTTACCTTTTAGGTTTTGTAATTTATTGTTGTTTGATTTGCCGCTTCTCGAGCTTGGATGTCTTAGTCCATCGTTTGATATGCCGCTTCCCGGGCCTGGACGTCTTAGTCTGTTGTTTGATATGCCGCTTCTCAGGCTTAGACGTCTTAGTCCATTGTTTGTTATACCGCTTTTCGGGCATGGACATCTTAATCCATTGTTGTCTAGTGTGCTTGGTTAGCTTATCCACAAGCAGGACCTAAGGAATTGCCCAACCTTCCTCTAGGAGGCGCTTCGATCTGGCCATAGCGTGGCACGATCAAAGGCTTGTTCGATGCCTTGGCCTGGCCATAGCATGGTGGGACCAAGGGCTTACTCCGTCTTTCCTCCAGGAGGTGCCTGTACCTGGCCATAACGTGGCACGATCAAGGGCTTTTTTGGTGCCTTGGCCAGGCCATAATGTGGCAGGACCAAGGGCTTACTCCGTCCTTCCTCCATGAGGCGCCTTGACCTGGCCAAAGCATGGCGCAGTCAAAGGCTTGTCGATGCTTTACCCTGGCCATAGCGTGGCATGGATAAAGGCTTACTCTAACCTCCCTCCGAGTGGCGCTTTGACCTAGCCAACTCGGCGTGGACAAAGGCTTTGACCATTTAAGGTAATGTCCAAGTGCAAGGAGAATTCTACTTCTGACCATGTAGATTTTTCTTAGTAAAGTAGTTCTTTATTGACTTCATCTAGGATCTCTTTGCAAACTCATTAATTTTGCCTTGTCTGAAAAAGTTGATTATTATTCCTTCGAGTGCTCTGCACTGATTTGTTTCATGACCATTCATCATATGGTAGTGGAAATAAGATCCTCCTATATTCCTTTCATATTTAGGTTTTTTCTTTTGTGATGGCCAATAGTTGAGCTGTTCCTTGGTTAATAGATAAACATTCTCGATTGATGTTGTCAAATTGCATTCCTTAGGAAGTCCTAACTTGAAGCTTGTCTTCTGAGGATGGTTTCTAGATCATTTATTACTTGGTTATGGAGTTTCACTCTCAACGACTAGTTTTCTTTTTAAAACCCTTTCAAGTTTCTGTGTTGGTAGTGTCCCACTCGTTGCCTGATGCCATTTGTGTGCAAAGCAGTTGTAATCATCCATCATTCCTTCTTCAAAGATTGTGCCTTTGGTATAATATTGAATTGTTTTCCTCATTATATCAAACAAGTTATCACTTTCATTTTTCTTTTCTCCTAAGGCAAAGATAGGAGTGGAGCAATATGAAAAGGGTTTAAACTCCATTTATTTGGATCATAGGATTCCACTTTCTTTTTCCTTATGATCCTTAAAGCCTCCATTCTTAACAATTGTTCTTCATGTAGATTTTAATCATTAATTTTTCCATGGGAGAATCCAATTAGATGTGGTTTCGAGGATCCTTGCTCGGATCTTTTGACTTTGCTAAACATGATGATGTAAAGTCTAAAGTAGGTAGGCTTGGAATAAGATCGGGTTAGTGGTAAGTGGAGTTGAAAGTTCAAGAAGGTCGAAGGTTCAGGACCTCCTTCTAGCGCCGAAATGTTAAAAAAAAACTTGTCAACACCCCAAAGTTAAATCCAAAGTGTAGATAACTCTTTCGAGACCTTCTTTCAAAAAGACGAAAGTAGTCAACACTTCTTAATCGGGTTAAGATGGTTATAATCCATTCTATTCTCTTTAGTTTTCCTTTTGCATAGGTTATTGTGGTTGAAACTCCTTCTTATTGGACCTTTCGATTTAGACGAAATGCTGAAAATCCTTCTTATATTGCCTTTCAAACCAATTAATCTGCTTTAGTACTCTGTCGAAACCCCTATCGAATCAGTTGAAGAGACCCTAAGGTTGGCTTTAATGAGTAAGGATATAGGTTGGATAGATTGGTTTCGACTTCTTCGAAAGCTAACCTTTCGACAATTTGAGAGTAGGAGTTAAGGCTCTAAGGTTATTGGCTAAACTAATGGTTTCGACTCACTTCAATGGTGACCCTTCAATCAAGTTGACACAAGAAAATTTATGAACCGAATCTAACAGATGTTACCCCACCTTTTGGACAAGGCTAGGATATCAACAAATTGGATAAAAAGGATGGATATTGGGATTGGAGATCGATTGGAAACAAGGCTATGATCGATACCATCAAAATTGGACCGTGCTCCAATCAAGGTGGGATCGATTGGAAATGATAAACAAGGCTAGGTGAGGCTACACTTCAAATTTCAAGTCAATCGGAGTTCGTATGCTCCAGTTATGGATGGATCAATATTCATCAGAAATGGGTTCACATCGATACGTTCGTATCGATCACTGCTACATTGGTTTGGATCGATCGGTCTTCGGATCGATTCATTTCATATTGATGCACTTTGCATCGATCAGTTGACTTTAGGAAGGAAATAGGTTGATGGATATGGAGTTCATATTGATACACATGTATCGATTGGATGGCAAAGTATGCCAATGCACTTCGTATCGATCAAGGCTGGGATCGATACGAAGAATGAATCAATGGTTACAGGGATTTGGATGAGCGTTTCGTATCGATCAATTATTGATCGATACAAAGAACACACTCAGGGATCGATACGAAGAAGGCAGCAGGCGTTAACGAATGGATGGTGGTCTATGGATACGATGGGCATGGCCTCAGATGGATACGAAGCAAGGACTTTGGCATTGATATGAAGGCAGGATATAGGGATCGATAAGAAGAGCTCAGAAACCGATGGATACGAAGAAATGGGTCAAACCAAGGGAAGCGGTCTACAAGCATGAAATATTGATCTCTGCATGATACTCTGGCCACGTCACCGATACGAAGCCTATCGATACAAATCCAACAGCCTATTTGCAAAAATCAATTTTGGATCGATCATAACTCTCATTCTACGAGTCCAAATGCTATGAAATTTTCACAGGAGCTTGCTTATTCACTCAAGAACGTCCATGATCGATCTTGGCTTCAATTGACTGGTTTTAGATCGATACGAATTATACTTGGATCGATCAAGATCGATCCCAAATGACCCCTAATCGATCTGGTGAGCCCACCTGCGCATGAGAAGAGGTATTCCAGGTTTTGGGGTGGATATTTTCAGATCTGCACCTATAAATAGCAACTCTATGGCAACTAAAGATTGATCCTTTTCCTTCTTTTCTAGGCGAAACTCTTCCATTTTTGTTGACTGATTTCAAAGGCTTGTAACTGTAATCACAGTATAAAAGGAATAAAAGAATCAATTCAAAGTGGACGTAGGCCGGAGCTAGCCGAACCACTATAAACCTTATGTTCTTTGTTTTCTTACTCATTTTAATTTTGCTATTTCTTCATTTTTATTCTCTACTTTATCTGAATCTGAGATCTGTGTTTGGATATTAAGGATTTGTATATAAACACTAGTGCTTTCACGACTTTCGAGGTTTGTGACCAATTTTGGCACAAACAACAGAGATATCAAATCAGTCAAATATCCTAAAATTCCATAATCTTGCTTTCATTAAACCCAAGTAGTACAAAATAATCAAATTCCCAATCTAATTTGAAAATTAGGGTTTACAACTTTTAGAGAATACAAGAGTAGAGTGAAAGAATTCTGATCCCCTAAACCAAACCCCTAGGGTCTTATTTATAGGTGC
This sequence comes from Allium fistulosum, assembly GCA_030737815.1. Taxonomy (NCBI): domain Eukaryota; kingdom Viridiplantae; phylum Streptophyta; class Magnoliopsida; order Asparagales; family Amaryllidaceae; genus Allium; species Allium fistulosum. The sequence continues at coordinate 94,335,170 of CM060906.1, read as the reverse complement.
AGGTTGGCACCTTTCGACTCAATGCTTTTGACCTGGTCGAAAGGCGGCCTTGTAGACCTTTCGTCACCTTTAACATTTGTGCATCCTTCTGCATTGCATTTGAATGGATTTGAATGCTTCTATCTTCATCGAAAGGGGTAGGTGCCCCTTTTCATGTTGTGTTGCTTTGTTGTTGCAAGTTAGAAGAGGCATGAGCTTTCGACTCTGTCGACGGGTAGTTCTTTAGGGTTTCGAAGATGTTGAAATGTTGAGTGTTTCAACGCGGAAGGTAACTTCCGAATACATGCTTGCGAATTGATGCGGTATCCCTCCTGGTTGTTAAGGTTCCATCCAATTCGAAAGGCTTAGTCATGCTTTTGAAAAGGTTGTTCCATCAAAACATCTTTCTGAGTAATTTGAATGAAGGCGAAACCTTTGGTTTCGAAAGGTTTGGCGCACATATGAGTGGCTGTTATTTGCTTCCTTCGAAAGGTATTCCTCCACTTATTCGAAACATCTTCATGTAGGCAAAAGCATCTGTTTCGAAAGGAAGCAATTGAAGCGAAAGGGTGCTTTCGACCCCGTCAACCCCTTCAAAAGCTTATAACATATCTGGCATTTGGCTGTAGCATCCCTTCGACTCCTTCGAAAGGCTTTACTGGAGCTATCACCTCTTGTACTTCATTCTCTTCTATTCATCTTGGTTTCGACAAGGTTGAAGTGAGAATTGGTGGTGACACTTATTATATTATTAGTAATTGTGATGATATATGAAACCTAATGAAGATTTTATGCTCATTTATGATGATCACTTATGTATGGGGTAAATGAATATAGCTTAGATAGGTTATAAAAATAGTTTTATTTAGTATTGACACTCGAGTGAGTGCATCCAAAAGTATAATTGGATCTAAAGAGGGTTGTATAATCAGGTATAATGAATAAAGTGTAACGTAGACCAATATGTGATCGGGATGAGGATAGCTTCAGATGATAATGAGAGGAACACTTATCGAATGGTGTAACCAAGTTGTAATCGAATGTGAAACCAACTTCTAAGTGGGTTAGTGTGACGTGGGACAGTTTAATCCCTTTGAGATGTGTTGCATAAGAACTAAAGAGAGAGGGTAACCTAGAGCTGAGGTTCACATTTATGAATGAATTACTAAAATTAAATGACACCTTATTATGATGCCTATGTGACATTAGAGAAATGATTATCCTATGATGAATAATAAATTTTAAGGATAAATGTTTAGTGCAGAACATTTGATAACTTATGCAAGTTAAACTCTTGATTTCCCATTTTCATATTATGATATGTTATGACCGTGATGTATGTTAGGATAGCAAGGGTAAAACCTATTCTGCTCTGCTGCTTGGTCTCATTACCATATACTTATGATTCTAAGGGGACTAATATTATTCACACTAGACTATTGTCTGACCCATTTATCATTATTTTCCTCAAAAAATGGTAGATGCTTACTTGATCAAGCTGGATTGATGGTCTATACGTTATATGGGTTTATTTTGGATAACGAATAAAGAAGTCGAAAATGAAGCTAGAGGCTTTTAGCTTTGTATATAGTGTTTTGTTTCCACTGTGTACAAACGAGATTATGTAACTAGTTAGATGGAGTATGGCATTAACATATGTCGGTACAACACCTTTATTTATGTTTTTATAATATTTACCCCTGCATGGGAGAAAGAATCGGGTTAATTTTGTTCAACATACATGAAATATTAAAAAAATATTTAGTTCCTTTGTTCACATATGTTGTGGAAAAAATATTAATTTTGTATTTTCGCTTGAAAATATTTTGGGTGATAGCAAAAACATCATTCGTGCTCAATTTTGGATCTCCAAACGAGGGCTACATGCTAGCTCGAGGCATGCTCAGAGTCACTCGGTATCAAACTAGAATTTGACTTCAGAGCAAGTCCCAAAGAAATATGTTGTTCGACCTCAAATTGAGCTTTAGAGCATGACATAAAGCTTAAAGTAGCTCAATCCAAAGTCAAGATTGCTTGAACTCGAGCTCCTCACCCCAAAACATTTAAAATTTGAAGCTCCATCTCCAATTGCTTGAAGCTTGACCTGTCTACCTTATAGTAGTTGAATTTTAACCCCTAACTTCGTATGATTCGGCCTTGGTTAAAATCAGCATATGTTGGCTTATTTCAATATCCAAAAATAATCATACATTTCTAACTTTGTCATGAGCGTAAAAACCTATAAATAAACAAGTTTTTGAAGAAGAAAGGGATTCTTCCACACAAAAAAATTAGTGTCATTATTCTGCTCTAAGAAGCCATTATTCTCCATAGAAGTTCAATATTTCTCCTATCTCTCTCTTATAAAAACTCCAAGAAAAATAACGTTAAAGAAGATGATTTGTAATTAGCAAAGCAATAAAAGAAGAAGTGGGTGTAGGCTTCATTAACAGGTGAACCACTATGAAATCCTTACCTTTTTCCGTATCAGTACTTCTTTCCTTTTTTTTCTTCTTCTATTTTTGTTTGCTAAAATGGTTGAAAACAATTGTGTTATATGTCAATACATCTTATGATTACATTAATACAAGTAGATTAAACTATATAAAAACAATAATTTTTCCTGACATTCCATTGTTAAAAATCAACATATCCATGTGATGTTTGTGTTGGAACTGGGCTAGCTCGTAGTGGAGGAATTAGGTACATATAAAAAAATTCCATTATTGGATCTTTAATGGGCCTATGTAGTTTAATTCATTTAGAACTTTTCTAAATTTTCTTTTAAATAAAATAATTATTTTATTTGAATTTTATAAGTAAAAATTATTTCACATAATTTGTGTTATATTTCATATATGAGAATCATATACACATACACATGTGCATGCGCGTGCAACAAGATAATGTGTACATTGTTTGACATGCTCGTGTTTAGGTGCTGAGATTTGCACTGCAACAGACATTTTAGCCTCTCATGTATACTAAAATATTGTCTGAATATGAATATATATATGTGTGTGCATCAATTATTGTATAAATAAATATGCATGTATGTATGAATGTATAAATTTAATATATATTTATTATATAATATTGATTGTAAATTATTTGTATAAATCATTCGTGAATATATATGTGTGTGTGTGTGTGTATAATATAATTAAATTTCAAAACTATTTCAACTATTAATTTGTAAAATAATATAAAACCTTTATCATATATTATGAAATAAAAAATTAGTTTATAAATAAACATAGATATTATATATATATATATATATATATATATTAGTTCATTAACTAATATATATATATATATTATATAAATACATATTTGTTGCTGCTCATGGCCAGGAAAGTTTTTTTAATCAGTTTAAATGATTTTTAAACAAAATATACTTTAAAAATTAAATCCGTGCGAATTCAATAATAAAAATTATTTTCTAAAATCAAAATGCATATTTTACATTATATAAAAAAATTCTAGAATATTATATCATTTATAAATGTATTATAAATATACTTTATTTGTTTAGCTAATATTAAATCAAATAAATAATTTAAAATATTTATATATTCGGTTGTGTGACACTTAGGTGTAAATCCATAAACAGTGATCTAGAAGGGTGATATCCATGCCCTAATGGTTGCAGACTATATAGCCCTGCCACGCATCTCCTATTTTAGTCATTCCCGGGTGGTGAGGCTTGAGGCTACATTTTACTTTTTTAGCAAATCCCACTTGGAATGCTAACATTGCCCTCTAGGCAACAATGCAACGCCAGCATCCATACAAGTTGTTCAGCATATGAACAAACCAAAGGCACTTCTTCTACTACATACTTTTTGGAATCACCCTCAAGATTAGTAGCAAGTAGCCCTTGCACTTCAAAGAGCTCTGTCTTCGATTCCATTGTCTTCAGAATGTCTCACATTCGAATGCTTATGCTCGTTTGAAGTGGTTTTCGAATATTATATCCGATACCGATCTCTCCGAACCGACAACAATAATTTCAAAACTGGCTAAGATTTGATAGTTGGTCATTTAACTATCAAAAAGCAAACAATTCAACTAGAGATTTAACCAAGCATGGTTAGGCACAAAGCAACCATCGAGCCTCTTTAATTAATCCTTTCATTAATTAAAACCACTTTGTAAATTCTTGTAAGATATATTCACAAATCTTCTCCACTCTCTTCAGTATTTGAAAAATATTGATATACTTATTTCAACTGTATAAGTATACTCACAAAACACTTCACTTTCAAAGCTTAGCAAACCTTTTCATATACTTATATCAACGGTGTAAGTATATTCATAAAACACTACATTTCGAATACTTAGAAAAGGTACTCATATACTTATCTCAATGGTATAAGTATATTCACTATCTTAAGAAAGATTTCATTTTCAAATCCATACTGAATTGGGTGAAAATAAATGCCATTTAAAAACATTAATAACAATAAACCCAAAACACTTTTGGTGTAAGTAAATGGATCTTATAGAAATTAGACCAATATACTTACCACCACTTCCTAATTTCAAACAGGAATATCCCTCGATTAATAATGTAGTTGGATTACTCAGAAAACTATCCTTGCCTCGACATGATTCTTACTTCTCGGGATAGAGATGAATTTCCATACCTCGTAATTTGGTGTTAAGTATGAAAAAAACGCTTTCCATACCACTGTAATTTAAATTGATCATTTATGGAAATCAGGTCTCATTCTTTTTATAAAAATTCTTTTCATGAATCCTTTTGATAAAATTTATAAATGTCTATCTATAAAACTCTTTTACATCTACAAACTCTTTTTATATTTACAAACTTTGTTTATATTTATAAACTCCTTTTATATTTACAACACTTTTTATATTTATAAAATCCTTTTTATAAATTCATTTTTAGTTATAAAACTCTTTTTATAAATCTCTAAAATTATTTATCACAAACCTTCGGTTTTTCAAGATAGAACCAAATAATTTTCAATAAGACGATCATTCCATATATTACTATAAATCGACAAATATAATTTATTATTCCAGTTTATAAAAATGATATCTTTTCTCCTTTTTATAAAATATCACTTATGAATCCATTCCTTTATTGATAAAATATCATTTATAAATACATTCCTTTATTTATAAAATATCATTTATAAATCAATTCCTTTTTATAAAATGTTTCACAAATATTTATTTTAAAATATTCTCTCTTCTTTTAAAAATAGAATCAGTTTATTATAAACTGATAAAGTCTCCTTTATTTTCCTTTAAAATAAATAGTCATTATTATGTTATCTTTTCTGTAAAATAAATACTTCCCGTAATACTTTTAAGAACATTTCCATATATATTAGAAAAGACTAATAAAAATGTTAAAGTAAAATAGAGATGTTCAAAACCCATTTTTAAAAAATAATATAGAAAATCCAAAAGTCCAACTTGAAATCATTCTGCAAATAAAAACTATTTTCAAATCAAAATGCAAATAATACTATTTCAAAATACTAAATTGAGGCCTAGAGTTACCATAGCACTTAACCAATGCTACTATTACCTTTATTAATCAATTTTTAACACATATCAATGTCATATCTAATATGGCCAACTATAAACTTTTAGCATTCAACAATTCATACAGTAAATATATAAATGGAACTAAAATTAAAAGGTGTATAGTAGAAATTTAAAATCACAACGGTGAGAAATCGGGATTTCTCTACAAAATTCTCTTTAATTCATTTTAAGTGACATTCACTTTTTGAAGCAGAAATTCAACCAAACCAAACTGATAAATCAATCAAGCACAAAACAATAAATTTTATCTAGTACATATCATCATAGTATTCATTCAGAGGACAGATAACTCATCAAAATTCCGGTGGACGTTGAAGCATTCTAGTTTGATCAAAAATCGAGCGGCCTTCGATTTTAGCTCAAAATTACACTTACTCTAAACTCGACAAAACTAGCTTTAGAGCATAGATTTTCTTTTTATGAGCGCAATGCAAAAAATTGTGTATGAGAGAGCTATTTAATTTAGAAGTTTTTGAATTAATTAAAACAGTTAATTATTCAATTAAACATTAATTACCTTAATTAAACAAATCCCCCCGCCTTAATCCTTCTTTCCAAAACATCCTACACACGAGATGCATGCTGAAACATGCACACCCGACCATTTCTCCTCCCTATCTCAAGCTACACCCCATTATTTGATGAATGGACTTCGCCCACGTCCTCCACTCCACCCCCACTTCGCGTCCTACACCTTCAACCCACGCTTGATCCACAATAACAAATCGCGACCTGTAGGTCACCCTATTCGACTTCTAGAAGTCATGTTTCACCTACCTAGCCGCAACCCACCAAACTATGCCTGCCGAAGCCCGACCACATGATAAACCCAATGAAATGAACCTCGTCACCTATCTCCGCCTAAATCCACCATTACCTCAAACCCTAGAACTGCCGAACAACCCCAAACATGACCGAACTTCACCAAACATACATAGGTTTGCAAATCGCATCGCCATAGACTCAAAGATCCTTGTTTTACAATTTTTCATGAAATCTTTTTATTTTTATTTTTGAAGCAAGAGGGTTTTCTTTTCTTTTATAGTAAAAATGGAAAAAATGAGGGAAAGTTGAAAAGTGAATAGGAAAAAGTCAATGTTGATTTTTCTAAGTGTAGTGTTTAGTTTTTATTGTAATTTTCGGCATCTCACTACACAGAATTCCATTCACATATGAACCGCGAACGACAAAACAAAAATATGATCGCATACAAAAATACGACACGATCTCAAAACAATAATAATATATATTGGTTATCTTGTTCTGTAAAATCACAAAACTACCATTATTTGTCATAAAATACATCAAACGATAATTTAAATATTTCTAAATTAAAAATTATGGAAAAATCAAATAAATTAAATAAAAATTCGACAATAAAAATCAATTCGTTTTATTAATAATTGGCTTCGTTATTATTTATTAAATTCAAATCAAATCAGAATATTTAAATAAATTAAATATTAAAACATTCAAAACGTTAAAAAAATTGGGTCGTTACATTCTTCCCCCCTTAAAAGAATTTTGTTCCCAAAATTCCCAAATTAGGAAAAATGTCTGCAAACACTTAAACCTTTAAAACCAATTACTAAACTGAGTTATTAAACTATTAAAGTCTCGTATGTTATGGAAAATTTTGGCAGCACCTCCTTTACGCGGCTCAATCCGAAAAAACTACAACTCGCCACAACGGGCTCAAACCAATAAAAGAAAACAAATGCCTAAAATTGGCCTCACATATCTGGGGCATAAAATCATCAACTACAACATAAACGTGTACCTATTTGTCAAGCAATCGAACTCCACTCATGAAACCAAAAGAGCAAGCTAGCCTTTGCTTCTGTATACCTGTATCCCGCTTACAAATGCCATCAAACCATATAACTTGCATTTTCTAACGTCAAAAGCACATAATTATATTAAAGCCCGTACGATATACATATGTCATCCGTACACAATATCAAATCCGATCACTCGCTCGATCACACAATTACTTTCAAACTAGTATCGCTCACTTGACTTCCTTAATGCGGACTCCGATCGGGTTCCTTGATTAGAAACCTCCTTTCTCCTTTCATAGCCATATACCATGATAGAAAACTTCAGAAATCCAAAATTTGTATCAAGTGTTTGCCGTTAAGAATCGAGTGAAAAATCCTTGTTTGGATTGATGTGAATTACCTCGAAATCGTGTACTCGAATTGGGATAAAAAACAGTCATGCAAATAAAATCTACGTACAAATTATGTAATTATTCCATTGGTTTCTTAATTATACCAATTGCCTTTCATTTTAATTCACATTTGTATTTACTTATAGCATATTTCATTTAATATTAAAATTATTTATGTACCATTTCATAACACATTACTTAAGTCTATTAACATTTCATAACTCAAGGTCTTCTTCGTATAACACTCTTCTACATCCTAAGAGCATATATACAATTTTAGATTTGTTTTACTTAACCAGGATGTTTAACAAATTGAAAACTTAGTTTAACTTTCTATCCCTTAAATTTATAAGTTACAAAAAATTATTTTCTGATAATCTCACCAAGAACACTTAGCTTCAATTTCTCAATTAACTCAGAAATTTTCGACTGTCCAAAATCGCCGAAAATTTCATTTCATTTAAACAAAGGAAAATTACCAAACAGCATACCATAATGAGATGCACAAACTAAACTACCCTAATGCATAGGATACATGAGTCCATATAATGACTTAACTAAACACCCGGGTTTTATTTCAAATCATTTTGAAATAATAATATTAATAATGTATATATCTCCTTTTGTATAATAAATCGCACCTTTGGGATTTAAAACAATCTGCTCTACCGAAACAAATCTGAAGAAAAACAACTATGGTAGCAATTCCCCACTTAGAAACTTGAAAATGAACGCCGACGATGCTGCAGTCATCACCAAAATTATTTTCCAACGACAGAAATAAGTTAAGCGCTTTCTACCTCCTTTAAAATCCTTTTAAAATATTTCTAGTCAAAAATACTTTTGAATAATACTATCATTATTTTCTCAGTGCATTCAAAAAACAATTTCCGAAACATAAGGATTTATGTTCTCAAATTCTCAGCTTAAATCTTTTTTTATTTATAAACTCTATTTATAAACCATACTTATAAGAATTCATTTTCTTATATAAAATCAATTCACAATTATATATCTTTGTTTAGATTATAATAAACAACTTTTATTAAAATTAAATATGAACCCAACATTACCACCGAATGCCTTATAGTCAACAGCGAAACTTAATTCACAAGGTATTCATTTCAATGTTTCTACAATTACTATCTACTTAACCCATGCACTTAAAACGATAAAACTACTCATAAACAAACAATAGTTGATGCCTATAAACTGGTCGAGCACAACTAATCAAACAAATAATAATGATAAGTGAATATTATCATTTTCTAACAAACAAAACATCACAAATAACTATATCAATTCTTGAAAATTATTCTTTTGTATATAAAATATAAAATGGTAAAATAATTCATTTACCCAATTTCAAAATGGTACTGTGTCGGTTTGTCTTGTTCAAAAGTTAAGAATTTCCTATCGATATAGTTGTACCTTCTGTATCGACCAGAATCCATAAACCACTCAACAGACCAATCAACACAATATAAAACATTTTTATAGCACTAACAAATACGTGCTCATATATATAATACACTCAAACTCATTCTAGAGTGTTAATAATCCTATTTCTAATGAGTCTACCACCCCCTCTCCCCAAAGCCTGGGTGCTCACTCAACCTAAGTTCTGATACCACGAGTAACAACCTGCCTTTTCGACCCTCACAAGTAAATACTAATACATCCACGGTATTAACATATCTTCAAGCGCTGCAAAGACAGATTAGTTAGGGAAAAGAAAGAAAAGATAGAATAGAATCTAAGATATGACGAGTAATATATAATATACAACAGATTTATACAAAAGAAAACTGTACTATACATACATCAATCAAAGTAACTAACCTATCATCAGCTTGGACAGTTATAACAACCTATCCTCACAAATGCTTATAAATACAAATAACAAATGCAGTGGAAATAAAATATACGTGAATACGTCTTGGAGGCATCCAGCTTGTCTCCTGAAGCTCCAAAACATTAATAACTAAATTTGGAAATATGCTCGGGCTCGCACATTATAAGAAAATAATGCCCTAATTGGTCTGGTAAACCAGTGTGAGAAATACACATCGTATGGGTTTTGTTGTTATAAAAAAATGTTTCTAAAATAAAGGTATCTCGTAAGACCACGTTGCACATACAAACAGACAGGATTTTACCTCACGAATACCTAACCATTTCAAATAGAAATCGTGTGATATTATAATAATGTCTAGGGTTTAAAATAAATATAAAAAATAGCTAGCATGCTTGTATCTTATGTTCCAGCATACCTGGGCACAACTAAGTCCAGAAGTCACTTATTGGAGAATGGATTCCATCAATGACAAGGCTACTGGGGTACCGCCTACCACAGTACACCTCTAGAAAATTACCGAGGGCCTCACACGGACACCCACCAACACAGGACAGGCCTTCCCCTTATTGGATAGTACCGAATATGTCATCACCCCAGTTGCTCTACAACCTTTTCCAGAGAGCTCTAAAGCACCAATGCTTGCAAACCATATAGCCCTGCCGCATATCCCAAGTTTTAGTCATTTCCAGGTGGTAAGGCCTGAGGCTACATTTTACCTTTTTATCATATCCCGCTTGGAATGCTAACACTGCCCTCCATGCAACAATGCAATGCCAGCATTCATCCATACAAGTTGTTCAGGATATGAACAAATCGAAGGCACTACTTCTACTATATCCTTTTTGGAATCACCCTCGGGATTAGTAGCAAGTAGCCCTTGCACTTCAAAAAGCTCCATCTTTGATTCCATCATCTTCATAATGTCTTACATTTGAATGCTTATGTCGGTTCTAAGTGGCTTTTGGATAATATATCTGATCACGGTCTCACTGAACCGATAATGATAGTTTTAAAACTGGTCAAGGTTTGATAGTTGGTTTTTTAATAGTCAAATAAACAAATAATTCAGCCAAAGATTTAACCAAGCATGGTTAAGCACAAAGCAACCATCAAGCCTCTTTAATTAATTCTTTCATTAATTAAAATCACTTTGTAAATTCTTGTATTAACATACTTTTACAAAGATATATTCACAAATCTTCTCTACTCTCTTCAGTATTTGAAAAATATTGATATACTTATTTCAACTGCATAAGCATAGTCACAAAGCACTTCACTTCCAAAACTTAGAAAACTTTTCCATATACTTATATCAATGGTATAAGTATATTCACAAAACACTACATTTCTAATACTTAGAAAATGTACCCATATACTTATCTCAACAGTATAAGTATATTCATAAATCTTAAGAAAGATTTCATTTCAAAACCATACTTAATTGGATTAAAACAAATGTCATTTAAAAACATTGATAATAATAATCTCAAAACACTTTTGGTGTAAGTAAATGGATAGTAAAGAAATTAGACCAAGTATACTTACCACCACTTCCCGATTTCAAACAGTTCTATCCCAAGATTAACAATGTAGTCGGATAAGTTAGAAAACTATTCTTGCCTCGGCATACATTCTTACTTCTCCGGACAGAGACGAGTTTCCATACCTCAGAATTCGGTGTTAAGTATGAAAAGAATACTTTCCATACCATCGTAATTTAAACTGATCATTTATGGAAATCGGGTCTTATTCTTTTTATAAAAATTCTTTTTACTAATACTTTTTATAAAATTCCTTTATAAAACACCTTTCTATTTATAAAACTCTTTTATATTTACAAACTCCTTTTGTATTTACAAACTCCTTTTATATTTACAACTCTTTTTATATTTATAAAATACTTTTTATAACTTCATTTCTAGTTATAAAACTCTTTTTATAATTCTCTAAAATAATTTATCACAAACCTTTAGTTTTTCAAGATAGAACCAAATACTTTTCCACAATCATTCCATATATTACTATAAATCCACAAATGTGATTTATTATTCCAGTTTATCAAAATGATATCATTTCTTCTTTTTATAAAATATCACTTATGAATCCATTCCTTTATTTATAAAATATCATTTATAAATCCATTCCTTCTTATACAACATTTTTATATAAAACGTTTTATAAGTATTTATTTCAAAATATTCTATCTTCTTTTAAAAATAGATTCACTTTATTATAAACAGATAAATTCTCCTTTATTTTCCTTTAAAATAAACAGTCATTATTATATTAACTTTTCTATAAAATAAATACTTCCTACAATACTTTAAAAACACTTTCACATATATTAGAAAAGATTTATAAAAAGGTTGAATCAAAATAAAGTGGTTCAAAATCCACTTTAAATAAAATATCACAGATAATCCAAAATCCTAATTTGAAATCGTTCTCCAAATAAAAACAATTTTCAAATCAAAAATCAAACCATACTATTTAAAAATACTAAATTGAGGCCTAGAGTTACCATAGCACTTAAGCAATGCTACCATTACCTTTATGACTAAAAAGGTTCAACTTTTAACACCCATCAATGTCATATCCAATGTGGCCAACTATCAACTTTTAGCATTCAATAATTTATATAACAAGTATATAAATGGAATTAAAATTAACATGTATATAACGGAAATTTAATATCACAACAGCGAGAAATCCGAATTTCTCTATAAAATTCCTTGTATTTCATTTTAAGTGTCATTCGCTTTTTAAAGACGAAATTCAGCCAAACCAAACCAATAATTCAATTAAGCACAAAATAATAAATTTTACCTACTATGTATCAATATAGTATTCATTCAGATGTGAGATAACTCACCAAAATTTCAATGGACACTTAAGAGTTCCTATTTGATCTGAAATCGAACGACGTTCGATTTTAGCTCAAAATTCCACTTGCTCCAAACTCGATGAAACTAGCTCCAGTGTGTAGCTGTCGCTTCTACGAGCGCAACGTAAAAGACTACATCTCAACTGCACCTCGTATGAGAGAGATAATCAATTTATAAGTCTCTGAAATGATTAAAACAATTAATTATTCAATTAAACATTAAATACCCTAACTAACCAAATCCCCCCTCCTTCTTCCTAAAACCTCATGCACATGAGATACATGCTGAAACGTCCACGCCTGACCATCTTTCCTCCCTATCTCAAGCTACACTTCATTACTCGACGAACGAACTTCACCAACGTCTTCCAGTCCGCCTCCTCTCCGCGTCCCACACCATCAGCCCATGCTCGATCCACCATAATAAATAGGGACCTGTAGGTCGCCTAATTCGACTTCCAAAAGTCATGTTTCACCCTACCTAGCCGCAACCCACCAATCAATGCCTACCAAAGCCCCACCGCACGAGAAACCCAATGAAACAAACCCTGCCACTTATCTCCGCCTGAATCGACCTCCACCTCAAACCCTAGTTTGTCTTGAACTGCGGAATAACCCCAAACATGAATGAAATTCACCAAACATACATAAGTTGTACATTTCATCACCACAGACTCAAAGATACTTGTTTTAATTTTTCGTTAAGTAAATCTTTTTATTTTAATTTTTGAAGCAAGAGGGTTTTATTTACCTTTACAGTAAAAATGGTAAAATAAGAAGGGAAAGTTGAGAAGTGAATATTGAAAAAGTCGAATGTTGATTTTTCTAAGTGTAGTGTTTAGTTTATATTACAATTTTCGGCATCTCGCTACACAAAATTCCATTCGCATACGAACCGCGTACGACAAAACAAAAATATATTTGCGCATAAAAGTACGACACGATTTCAAAACAATAACAATATAAATTAGTTATCTTGTTCTATAAAATTACAAAAATACCATCATTTGTCGTAAAATACATCAAACGATAATTTAAATATTTTCCAAATTAAAAATTATGGAAAAATCAAATAAATTAAATAATAAATAGTCAATAAAAATCAAGTTGTTTTATTAATAATTTATTTTCTGATTATTTATTAAATTCGAATCAAATCTGAATATTTAAATAAATTAAATATTACCATTCGAAAAGCAAAAAAATTCAGGTCGCTACATGGTAAAAATTCCAATATCATCCATATTCAACTTTATAGTCCAAACACAAAGTCTTTGGTTCAATGATAACAGTTATTAATAACCGAATTACTTTGGGTAAAGATCTTGATTTTGAGTTGACTTCAATTGGCCGTGATACTAACCCCGTATAACTGAGGAGATGAATCCTCTCTTGAATAGTGTTTCACTTCCAATACTTTCATTCAACCCAACTATAGTCCTTCGATGGATGACGTGTCATGATTTGATTATAATCAAAGTTGTCTTTCATATTGAAGATCGACAGTATTCTCAAGTCGAGAGAACTGTGTAAATTAGTCACATCGATATTTTCTAATTGACCTTAGTTATATTAACAAATAGAAAACTATCAAATGGGTCATTCCATAGTTATCAAATAACTATCAGTATATAATCCCTTAGTGATTCCAGCAGTCATGAGTAATATACTTTCCAACATTTTGAGAGCGTTGCATACTCTAGTCTCAACAGATGCATTAATATTTATACTTGATGCATCTTGAATAGGAATATTTAAAATGATGTGTTTATTATATTATGATACAATACTCATAATTACAACTATTTGTAATTACTATACAAACATACCATTTATGGATTTTATGTTAAATATATTTTGATTAAACATTTAATTATTTATAACACGTTATAACAAATGCATAACAGAAAGAAAAAACACATTTATTACGAATGGGAATTGATAACAGAGTTAATTAATTTACAATAAATTGTAGAATTTCTCCTAGGGCATACTTCTTACTCTACCAATCTCCTACTTGTACTTGGGTCCAATTATGGAATCTCAATCTCATCCCTTCAATCAACTTCTTGAGAGACGACCGAGCTAGATCTTTAGTGAATGGGTCTACTATTTTATCTTTGGTATCTACCATTTGTATCACAACCTCTTTCATCTGAACGAATTCTCTAATGAGGTAGAACTTTCGAAGAATATGCCGTGACTTCTTATGTATTATGGGCTCCTTTACGACTTGAATCGCCGCATTGTTATCACAGAACAATGCCATAGGATTCTCGATATCGGGAATCACTCCGAGCTCACTCAAAAACTTGTGCATCCATACTGCCTCTTTAGTTGCTTCATTGAGGGCGATATACTTGGCCTCCATCGTAGAATTAGCTGTTGTCTCTTGTTTGGAACTTTTCTAACTAACGACTCTGCCGTTAGGTTTAAAGACATATCCAAACACTGATTTATTATCATCAATGTCACTTTGAAAGCTCGAATCTGTATACCCCTTCATAAGGAGTTCTCCATTCTCATTAATGAGGAATAAGACCCGAATATTTCTTAAATACTTCAGTATACATTTTACGGCCATCCATTGCTTTTCTCCAGGATTAGATTGATATCGACTCACAAATTCTAATATGTAAGCTACATTTGGTCTAGTACATAGAATAGCGTACATTATGGATCTTATGGATGAAGCATATGAGGTCCTCTTCATAAGCTCTTTCTCCTCATCGGTATGAGGAGTGTCCTTCTTAGAAAGGACGATTACATACTGCGTTGGAACGTTTCCATGCTTGGAATTCTCCATATTGAACCTTTTTAGTATGGTATATGTGTATAAGGATTGGGACAATCTCAACAGCTTTTTAGATCTATCTTTATATATCTTTATACCTAGTATATAGGCCTCATCTCGTAAATCCTTCATGGAGAAGTTCTTGAAAAGCCAGCCTTTTATTGATTGCAATAACGAAATGTCATTACCAGTCAATAGAAGATCATCAACATATAGCACTAAGAATATAATAGCGTTGTCCTATTCCTTTCTGGATAGGCACACTTCTTATATATTCTGATAAAAACCAAACTGTTTGATTACTTTATCAAAACACTTGTTCCAACTCCTTGAAGCTTGTTTGAGTCCATAAATGGACTTTAACAACTTACAAGTCCTGCCCCCACACCTACTGATTACAAAATCCTCAAGATGCGATATATAGACGGCCTCTTCGAAATCACCATTTAGAAATGCTGTCTTTGCATCTTCCATATTTCATAGTCATAGAATGCAGCAATGGCTAGCATAATCCGAATGAACTTAAGCATGGCTATAGGCGGAAAAAATCTCATCATAATCACATCCTTGTATCTGATGAAATCCATTTGCAACTAGCCCAGCTTTATAAGTCTCCACTTGTCCATCTACATGTAGCTTTTTCTTAAAAATCCATTTGTAGACGATGAGTTTTATCCTTTTGGGTACTTCCGACAAAGTTTATACTTTGTTTTCATACATGGAATCCATCTTGGATTTCATTGCTATAAGCCAAAGTGTAGAGTCTTTAGTCTACAGTTCTTGTTAGAAAGATAGAGGAGTGTCGTCATCCAAGACACGGTCCTCCTTCTCACCGTCCATGAGAAAACTGTGGTATCTCTCTGGTGTGAAAGATTCCTAACTAGATATTTTAATAGGTTCTATGTTTTCGTATACGGATAAAGTAGGTTCTCTCACTGGTTCAACCTTAGTGTTAGTTTCTCGGATCTTATCCAAGTCTAAAACTTTGCTGTTAGTTTCTTTTAACAGAAATTCCTTTTTTTTTAAATGATAGCATGTGTGGAAATAATCACCGTTTGTTCCTCGATGTTGTAGAAAATATATCCCTAGAATTCCTGGGATATCCTATATACTTACATAAGGCCGATCTCGCCTTAAGTTTGTTAGGGCCAATGTTCTTAACGTAGGCCGGACAACCCCATACCTTTAAATAATTAAAGTGTGGTTTCTTCTCATGTCATACCTCACATGCGCCTTCGGCGCAGATTTAGTGGGTAACAAATTCAACATATGCATTGTGATTTCCAGTGCATATCCTAAATAGAATAGAGGTAACTCAGTCTTACTCATCGTGGAACGAACCATATCAATAAGTTTCGTTCCTTCACTCTGACACACCATTGTGTTGCGAAGTATAGGGTGGAGTAACTTGAGAGAGAACACCATTATCTTTTAAGTATTGTTGGAATTCTCGTCCAACATACTCACCTCTTCGATCGGATCAAAAAAAATTATCTTTCAGTTTGTCTGGTTTTTTATCTCATTTTTATATACAAGGAATTTGACATAGACATCAGACTTGTTCTTCATAAGATAAACATGTCCTAGTCTCAAAAAATCATCAGTGAAGATAACAAAGTAAGAACTATTAACTTTAGTGATTCCAGGCATCGGGCCACATGCATCCCTATGTACTAACTCTAAGAGTTCATCAACTCTTTCATTAATCCCATAGAAGGGGTGCTTGGTTATTTTACCTTTGAGACATGACTCAAACGTGTTAGATAATTCGGAATCAAGTGACGGGAGAAAACCTTCGGTTTTCAGTTTGTGTAATCATTTCTCACTTATATGACCTAGCTTACAATGCCAAAGATAACTATCATTTATATTATTATAAGAACTACTCATAGAACATACATAATTAGTATTGATCACATAAATTTTATTTTCAAGAACACCATCGCAGACTTTATTTTCATTTAAACGAATGTTCATAACAATATTCGCACAATGAAATATATATATCCAATCTCAAACAATGTAGAAACAGACACAATTCCACAAATAAAGTCTTTTAGAAAATAGCAATTATTTAATATCAATACTACTCCACTAGGAAAACATAAATGATAATCTCTTATTATCGAGTCTCGTCTCTCTTTTTGCCACATGGTGCCAGTTCCTAAGCCCCTATAATGAATTACATATATGAGTTCCATATCCAGTATATAAAACCCAAGACATTTTATTGATTACAAAACAATTTCTAAATCATAAATGTACCTAACGGCTGCAGAACCATTTTTCTTTCTTTCTCTAATAATCTTTAGGTAATCAGGACAGTTCTTTTTATAGTGACCTTTCTTGTGGCAGTGGTGACATTCACCCTTGTCATCAGTCTTATTGTGTTTCTTATTCTTCTTACCTTCTCTTTTTCGCTTCTTCGAACTTTCGAAGATGATGCATCGCCCTTTATAGCAAGCACAACCCCTTGATCCTTAGATGCAGACTCGGCTGACAACAATATATTGAGGAGCTCTACGAGATTCACACTCAACTAGTTCATATTCTAATTTAGCATGAATGGTTCATACAAAGGTGTAAGAGAACCAATGATCAAATCAACTTGTAGTTCATTGCTTATCTGTATGTCCAATTATGAAAGCCTAACAATATGGCCCTTTATCATTAGTACGTAATCTCCACTTTCTGTCCTTTAGTCATTTTGGTATTGAACAACTTCTTCGTAAGCTTGTACCTTATGGAATGTGATTGTCCACCAAAAGGGCCTTGAGACTATCAAATATCTCATAGACAGACATGTTTTCTTACTGCCTTTCAACGCTTGTCTAACGTAGACAGTACGAAAACTTGGGTGATCTCTAGGGCTGAGACTCATTTCTAATAAGCAATAAGTTTGGGGTCCACATCATCAGCATGTTGTTCTTTAGGATTGCATTTAATTGACAACCAAATACGCTCATAAGTCAACGCTATCTTAATTGCTCTTAGCCAAACGGTATAGCTAGGTCCGATAAGCTTGTCGCTTTTAGAAAACTAATTTGGAGTTGACATTTTCTATAAGTTTTAATTGGTAGATTACTAGAACATTATCATTGTAGAAGTTCTTATAATATTAGTATGGTTAAACTTTATGATTCATTTTACTAATAAGCTCCCACTAATATTTTATATTTCGCCAAACCCTAAGTTGAAACATAGAAGTCTTTCGACTTCACTAGTAGGTGTTAGGACTCGCATATCTTAGGATTCTGATCTTGAGGAAAGCTCAACAAATCATACTCCCATATACGATGGATAACTCATTATCAGTTATATCATATACAACTCCTAACCCGTTGTTCATGTCCTAATCTAATTTTTAACTTGAGGAAAGTTCAACAAGTAAAAGAGATTATTCACTCGTACCCACCATTTCACGACAGCCTAAGTATACTATACATATCTTGAGGAAATCTCAACAAATATGTATAAGTATCTTACCTCGTCTATTTTATACATTAATAATACTACACATGACATCTCTAGCTTAAAGAAAGTTCAACGACTAGAGAGTATGCTAGTAATTTATTAATGAATAATGGTAGAGGACAACTTTATATTAAAGATTCATAACCTTCAATATATTATATCGAATGATATCGACTTAAGGAATAGCGTATTTCTTATGAAATACCATCATGATTAAAGTGTTGGACACATCAAAAATCATAGTATACGTACATTTACATGTGTATTTATTTCTCAAGTCCATTTATGGTTTCTATAATGTTCCACCTTTAGTTTATACATTCATATTATATATGTTTCATTATTATATAACTTTTAAATTTTAATTAGCTTATATAATAATCTCATGCATAAAAATATATTAAATAAATCATATTTATTTAATTTTAGTTATTTAACCCTTTATTAATTGTTTATTATTCAATTTTAACATATTATCTTAAACATTAATATATTATAATAGTAACATACATATATTATATATGTATGCACACACATTTTAATCTATTAATTAACTTTTAATTAATTAATTTAATTAAACTATTTTAATTAAATTTTATTAATTTTGAAAATTTTATTTTATATATACATACATTTATACTTATATTGTCTTAAACATTTCAAGATAACATAACATATATCAACATATGTTATACATGCATATATGTTTTATTTAATTAATTTATTTCTTTTATTAATCTTATTAACAAAATTTATCATTGAAATTAATTTATATTTATTTTCAAACATTTTGAAAATTTTATTATATTATAACTTTTATAATATATATATATATATATCATATTTTAAATTTTAAATTTAGAATATATTTTTTAATTTTTAAACAATTTTGAAAATTAGCACAAGACCCAATTGAAATTGAGCCTTTTCTATTATGGTCAACCTTTGGGCTCGCATATCTGTTCGGGCCAGGCCCGTAGCTAGGTAGGGTAGAGTACTTGATTACTCAAACTCAATTCTTTGACACTACCTTTCTAGACACCATACTATTTGGACTGTGAGCTTAATTAGTTAACCCTAACATGACTAATTTAGACCGCATAAGCTATTGGGTCCGATACCATTGTTGGAGTTGGGTCAGCCCGCGGCGAAGGAATTGGGTAAATATAAAAAAAACCATTATTAGATCTTTAACGGGCCTATTTAGTCTAATTCATTTATAACTTTTCTAAATTTTCTTTTCAATAAAATCATTATTTTATTTGAATTTTATAAATAAAATTTATTTTATATAATTTGTATTAGATTTCATATATGTTTATTATATACACATGTGTGTGCATGCACGTGCAATAGGATAATGTGTACATGGTTTGACATGTGTAAAGGTGTTAGTATTTGCACCGCAACAGACATGTTAGTCCCTCTTGCATACTAATATATTGTCTAAATATATATGTGTGTGTGTGTGTGTGTGTGTGCGCATCAATTATTGTATAAATAAATATACATGTACATATTTATATGTATATGTATATGTATAAATTTAATTATATATTTGTTATAAAATATTGATTCTAAATTATTTGTAAAAATCATTTATGAAATTTGTATGTGTACGTGTGTGTGTGGATATATAATATAATTAAATTTCAAAATTATTTTAAATATTAATTTGTAAAATGACTAAAACCTTCATCATATATATTATGAAAAAAGAATTAATTTGTACATATACATAGATATATTATGTATATCTAACATGTAACTAGTTCATTAATTTAAGCATATGTGTGTGTATATATATATTATAATTACAAATTTTCTCTGGCTCACGGCCAAGTTTTTTTTTCGTTTTTTTCGGTTTAAATGATTTTTAAATAAAATTTACTTTAAAAATTAAATTTGTGCGGATTTAATACTAAAAAATATTTTAAAAAAACTTTTTTGAAATCAAAATGCATATTTTATATTATATAATTTTTTCTAGAATATCATATTATTTATAAATGTATTATAAATATATTTTGTTTGTTTAACTAATATTAAATCAAATAAATAATTTAAAATATTTATATATTTATAAAATAAATAAATAAAATTTACTACTGAATGGCTTCTAGGTGTGTACAAAATTTTAAAAAAAAATTAAACGCATATATCATATGAATTAATATTTTATACTCGGATTTAATTGATAAAATTATTAAATAATAATATTTTTATAATAAAAATTTTTGTAATGTCGTAATTAGTTAGATGACATCTAAACAAAAAAATTAATGCATATATATATATAACACACCATCGACATGTGATAATACAGTAATAAATCGATTCATGATAAGATCTATCTAGCTAACATATAATCGATTGATTAACTAAGCAATTTAGAATACTAATGAATCAAAAGCATACCTCTCAACAAGGCCTAGAGATCACATTTTGAGATAATGAAGTGGCTTATTGAGTCGAATTCCAAGCTCTAGAGTTGCTGGCTCTCGAACTGCTTTACCACCGACGATTGAATCGAATAATTTTGATGTGATTTGTGCTTGGATGTTTTGGGGTTTGTAAGAGGGTATTTCTGTCGAAAATTGCAGGTAAGAGGAAGAGAAAAAAGTGTGAAGTGAATGATTAGGGAGTGGCTTATTTAAAGAGAGATAGGAGAGTGAAAATTAGATCACAATTCCTAATATCTCTCTTACCATTTGAACTCTTCTTTTCATTCAAATACACCATGCCACATCATATATGGCCGGCCCCCTGTGCAAGCATCATAGTCAAAATTCCAAGCCCCCTTTGGGCCTCAAAACCAATTTCAAGCTCGAACGATGTCTGTTGCATTTAAATCCAAATCTAAACGCATACCGATATCGTATATCGATCAATAATTTATAACTATTGTAAATATGTTGTTTAACATCGTGTAACACATAAAATATAAATTCATAATAATTACAAATTAATTAAATAAAGTAGTAAAAGGAGATTCATTGTTTCGGTTCTGTGACTCTTAGGTGTATATTTGGTCAGTGATTAATATCGAACAATTCGAATATTAACGTTCACACGTCACTTAGTAGGTGGGATGATATTATGGCCAAATTTGTCACTTACTTGGTTTTGGTAAAATCCAACTTTACTTTATTAAGCGTTACCCAGTAGTGACTATTATTTACACCAATTTTTTTATTATTTCATTTTTCATCATTTTTCTGTACTATTCTTTATAGATCCATCCTTGAAACTAAAAGCATTGTTGAAGCATGATACATGCCGACTGTGTAAATGAACAACTCAAAGGAGGAAAAGACATAACATGTTAACTTTAGGCACTTCAACGTGTTTCCCATGTACAAGCGCTTCCTTGTGTGTGAGAAAAGACCACCTAACAGAACTTTCACTGTGTCGACATTCCGATTAAACATCCCCTCATTGCCTACAACGGGCATATATTTGGTCACGGTAACACTTGATTATAACAAAAGAAATTTCCAGTGTTATGTGTTACCAATCTCATATATATGCTACAGTTATCACATATTTCTTGCAACGTGAGATTTTGTCAAGTCTTCAACATGATGGACTAAGCTACGTAACCATTGAGTCCTCTTCCAAAGTGTGGGTTAAGCTGCTTAACCAAGTCTCCACCTTGACGAACCATTCCTTGCTAATGGTCCATCGAACCGTCTACTTTAATACCATGTTAAGTTTTAAAACTACAATGTGTCACATGCATACATACTTCATTGTGTGTGAGGAGAGACCACCTAACGAACTTTCAATGTGCAGACGTTCCGATTGAACATCTCCATATTGCCTCCCAATGGGCATATGGTTTGTCTTGGCAACACTTGATTGTAAAAAAGTGAATTATCAATGTTATTAGTTACCAACCCTACATATGCCACATTTTTTTACGATGTAGGATTTTATCAAGTTCAATCCAGGCAGCAACAGATGTGAGCACACTTATCATAACCATGGACGATGCTTTAATTGGAGGTTTTGATGCAAATAACAGTTGTTACAAAAAGGCGAACCTTGTAAATGATCTTCACCATCAAATCAAACGTGCTATTATCATCTACTATGACAAGAAAAGTACTAGCTCCAAAAAATCACTCGTATCTTGAGAAATATCTAACTACCGTTAGAAGAGGAGCAAGAAGATTTCGATAGCATGCTGCCATAATTGCTAACTCTAATTTTTGAACATTTGGAGCTCAAATGCTTTTTATTAATCAGTACTAAGATTGTAATGGTAATGACAATCATTACCGATATGAGAAAATTGTTACCGCACCAATACTACTAGTGAATCGAAAATGACTACAGGCATTTTCCAGCTACCACTAGTAAAATGGTCGTTAGTATACTGTTAAACTTATAAACCGTTGACTGATAATGGTAAATTTACCAATACATAAACGTTAAAATTTTATTGCATTAAAATTTAGATAATGATAAAATAATAAATGTTGTGTTCTTGATTCTAACTCCATTAACATTTTAACTTATTTTAGTTGACATAGAAATTTTTTATAATTCATCATAGATTATTTGCAACAATATGAAATAATAACTTTGTTAATCTTAGACTTTGAACCTAATAGGATTAGAAAAGAAACATCACCATAAAGAATACTACAAATATCTTCTTAAAAAATGATACATTCAAAAGTGTTCATGGTTAGGATTAATTTAAACAATGAAAAAAATAAGCATGACTGGTAAATTTACCTTTACCTCTTGTTTTAATGTATCTTTACCGTTATATTTACCATTAATAAGGGTAAATTTTCTGTTGCCATACCGATATACCAATGTAGTTTAATATTTGTTACCAGTTGCTTGGTGTCGTATGGTAATGGTAAATTTACCATTAGCATAACAACCCTAATTAGTACATAGATCTTTCTCTTAAAGTTTTGTGTTGACCTAATTTCTTTATAATTTTTGTTCTAAATATTAAACTATTGGGTCTAGCTATTGATATTGTTTCAAACGGTTATTCTAAAAGAGTGCCAATTTCCTTTTCAAATATAAGTAATTTTTCTTTTTCGTTTTTTAAAAATAGTTCAAAGTTTGATATCTTTTATTATACACACACAATATATGTGTGTGTGTTTATGCGCGTGCGTACACGTCCTTCTTTATTTAAAAAAAAAATTCATACCCCTAAAATCAACCTCTGAAGTATATTTTATGGGTTACAAAACCCTTGGTCAAAACCTTTCCGAATATATGTGCTAATTAAACAATCATAATCCGTACTCTTTATAAATATATAATACGGCTGCTCCAAAATTCACAAGTGGAGCCTAAAGTGCATTTGAATTCATATTGATATTCCAGCTTTTGAGTTTTCATGTTTATTTTTGAATTTTCTCCGTAGTTAAAATTTTCAGATTTAGGCTATTTTGATTTTGTTCAAAACTTAAAATATCTTCCAACAAAAATAAAATTTCCAAATTCTATTGAAAAATGGTTTTAAGATAATATCTGGTAAACAAATTAATTTCTCAAAATTTATTGAAGTTGTTTAAACATATGGAACTTTTTAACATTATTAAATTAAATTCTATTTGTGTTATTTGAAAATTTGAACTTTTCATCCTCATTGAAATATCTGGTAAATAACATGGAATGTTTAAAGGGTTTATTTTCAATTTGTCCTCGTTTTGAAAAAGAGTATCACAAATAACCCAGTTTTAAAACTAATTTCATTTGTAGCCTGTTTTGGCCAGCTCAGCGTTGAGCTGGCCAAAACATACTGGCGCCTTTCCAAAAGGCGCCGGTGTATTTTTTTGTTGGTTTCTTATTGGCGACTTTTGAAAAGTCGCCAACTGGTGACTTTTCAAAAGTCGCCCATACGGGGTTCTGCTACAAAACAGAACCCCCTCTCTTTCCCTCCAATCACTTTCCCCTTTCTTCAACTTGTACACAAAACCCAAACCCTTCAATTTTTACACATTCCCCCCCAAACTTTAAATAGCAATCAAATTTTAGTAATTTTTTAGAAAACTGGAAGATGGCAAGCTCTTCATCACGGGATGCTCCTCTAGGTATGGTTTATTCAAAAATGTCTAACTTTAGGGTTTTCAAAAAAATGGCAAAAATATAGTTTTTAAGATTTATAAATAGTCATTGATTATAGAGATAGCTAAAGGCGAAATCATTGTTATATTTTCGAAAAAAAATGTCTAAATTCATAGTTTTGAAGTTGGAAAATAAATATGAATATCTAATTCTTGTATATGTGTAGATTACTCGGAGATGTTACCGGGACCAATCGATGGTTCTGTACTATATTTGCAAGAACGTCATCGAACGAATAATCCTGAATTCGTCGTAGTAAAATTCTTAGTTTTGAAATGTAAATATTGATTGATATTGTCTGTTAGATGTTGATATCATTTTGTGATATTTTGACAGCGCAATACTGCAGACGTGACCATAGACCATTCATCTAAATTGAAGAGAGTAACGTTCGCTTATCCAGGCATTCTACAGTTGATAGACCAAGCCAGGTTTGGACTTATTTTTCGGTTGGGGCACATCTAATTGGATCATCATCTTATCACCGCTTTGGTGGATAGATGGAGGCCGGAGACATCTACATTTCACCTACATGTAGAGGAGATGACTATCACGTTGGGTGATGTTGCGTGCTTACTTTGTATACCCATAGATGGTGCTCCGTTAACCAACCCCGAGCCAGTTGATTTCCTAAGTTTATGCCAAGGGCTTCTAGGTCTAACTCCTCCAGCCGAGGAGTGGTGGGGTAACGAGATGATACAGACTAGATGGTTTAGGCAACAGCTTGCGGATGACATTCTAGGGGACGCCACGAAGATTCAGATTCAGCAGCGAGCCAGAGCCATTATTTGTTCGAGGTTGATTTGCAATCATTCAAAGACACGGATATGGCTTAGATGGCTCCCATTTCTAGAAGACTTTGGTGTTTGTCGCAAGTATTCTTGGGGCAATGCAGTTCTAGCTTATACATACGCCGAGCTATCGAGGCTTTTCTTTGCAAGAGAGCACAAGCATAGGTGGTTGTGTGAGTCTAGTAGAGGTATTTGCATTATTTACTTTCGCTGGCAATTATTTCATATGCTCTTATTCATTTGAAAACATGTGTCTACTATTATTTGCAGCTTTGGTGTTGGACTTATCTACCTGTAGGTAGAATGTCCATGAGGAGGACGACGATTGATTTATCATTGACATACGGTGCCAGGTAATTAGTGCTGAAGTATAGTATGTACAGTTGTTCGGATTTGATAAGTTACATTTTTATATTGTTGCAGGTGGGTAGGACCTAAAAGCGCTGTTAAATCATCGAGGCGTAATGTTACCTTCTACCATATGAGTTAGATGTGCTAGATTATGATTCTATGACTTGGACCACATACGCAGATGTGCTTGGAGATCTGTCTAACTTGTGTACCACTTCCATTCAACTATGGACTGCTCGTGTTCCTCTCATTTGCTTTAATGATGTCGCATTTCATCTTCCCGACCGAGTGATGAGATAGTTTGGTATGGCAGAGCATTTACCAGAACAACCACCACATTACAGGATAGATGTTGCAGCTGGAGAGTACGCTATGGTGATTGAGACATGGAATGATCGCTATATGCACACGCAACAAGAACGCGACTTCACATTATCCGACGAAGAATATCTTTCTTGGTACTGGAACATCACGCGTCGATATGTTCTTCGTGGTATG
Source organism: Allium fistulosum (assembly GCA_030737815.1). Classification (NCBI taxonomy): domain Eukaryota; kingdom Viridiplantae; phylum Streptophyta; class Magnoliopsida; order Asparagales; family Amaryllidaceae; genus Allium; species Allium fistulosum. The sequence goes on along the minus strand of CM060906.1, from coordinate 94,308,674 downwards.
GAACCACCTACAGCGCTTCCCGTTGTTACAGACCCTTACACTCCCAAAGCGACCCTTGAAAGGAATGTGGTACGTCGTACGTCCATTCTTTATTCAAATATTCGAAATAAATACGTTGACTTGTAATTTATGTTATTATGGCAGGCGAACGGCATTTACCGTGCAATCGAGATTATAGATGAGCTTGCAGAAGAGGTTATTGGAAGGTCGCAAGAGAAATGCTTTAGTGTTAAACGCATTTCAGAATCTATTTTGAGGAGGAACAAGTTAACAAGACCAAAACCGCCTCCACCACCTCCTCCACCGGCGGTCATAGAACATGCCATAAAAGCCATTGATGTTCCTCGTACTACTCAGATATATCAGCGACGGAAACATCGAAAAGACACATCTTCATCTCAACAAACACAAGTTGAAGTTGCTCCCGGCCCTTCACTGCCTACAGATCCTACGCAAGCAAGCGAAGAGGAGGAATCGTCGGACGAAATTCAATTGTCTAGGAGGAAAACAAGATGCACTCCACTCGAAGTTCGTAGGTTGAAATAGGGAGGATGATTTAAATTTATTGGTTTGTCCGGTTTTGTAATATTATGAACTTCTCTCTTTGGATGTTGAAATTTGGTGAAATGTTGTGTCAAACGTTTTGTTGGATGTTGAAATTTGAACGTATTGATGAACTTCTCTCTTTGGATTTTATTCTTGTTGAATGTTGTGTGTTTTTAATTCGGACAGCAATGTATTGATAAGTGATAGGTTGGAATGGTGTAGTGCAAGGTTTATGTTTTGAAACCCTGGATTACTGCATGCACGCAAAAAACCAACCTCAAGTATCAGTTGATTCGGACTCAACAATGGCATATACCAAAGGATAAAGCTGATCATTTGCATCAACTGCGGTTGCAACAAGTAAGGTACCTTTGTATTTACCATATAGATGTGTACCATCTATACAAAGCAAAGGTCGACAGTGGACAAATCCTTCGATGCATGGCCCAAATGACCAGAATGCACGATCGAACACTCCGTACTCATCAGTGGTCACATGTCCTACACTACCTGGATTTGTTTTGCATATTTCAGCAAAGTAGGTTGGAATATGACTCTGCCCAATCACCGTATATGCGTTCAATTGCCTTGCTCAATGCTCTCCGTGCTTTCAAATAACTAATTTTGATAAACAATTGTTCCTCCATTAAAACCTGCACCGTTCCAGCTGTAATGTTCAAATCAGATTTCACGAAAGGTATGATCTTCGATGCCATAAAAGAAGATGTTGCTTGCCTATGATTTGAGTTCACTGTTGGGTTTACGCATGTATGATCACTTGGATATTTTTTAATAACACACCATCCAGCCTGTGTCTTTTTTGAATCGATAGCATGTGTTCTCCAAGGACAACTTGCATCGACGTTGCAAATGGCGGTGTATTTTGATTTGTTCGACCTAATTGGCTTAAAGGACATCGCACGTAAGATTGATCATTCATATAGTTGTTGCAAAAATTTAGCTTTGTTCTCAAAAACCATGTCAACTTTGAAACCAGTTTGTACGCTAGAAGATGAAAATATTTCATTGTTGAAGTGTACATTTGCTACTATCAACCTAGCCATAATTTGTGCATTGCACAAATCATTGTCCATCGGTATCTCCATTTCTGGTTCATCACTATCCACACAATCTGGTTCTTCACCTCTGAAATCATAGTTCAATGGAACATTGTTTACTTGCATATTTTCCACCCAAGTTGTATCAACCTCTGGTATTGACACAACAGTCATACTATCAAGTGTAGAAGCATCTTCAGCTTATACATCTTCTTCATCATCTACAACCATATCGTCGTTACATACACTTTGACCCACTGGTTCATTCGATGGTTGGACGTATGACTGTGTAGCAGTATTGTTTGCTGCGAAGCTGCAATAACAAAATGCATCAATTTTAGTTTATTTCTACATACCAACGATTTTGAATCATATTGCAATATTTAACTTACTTCTGGCTTAATTGGTAAAGTTCAGACGGAGTTTGCTACATTCGTTCGGATGTACGGCTACTCGATGGTCTAGCACTTCTTTGAGTGGAATTTTGAAGTGGGATAAAACTGCACAGGAATACAATTTTTGTATAATAATTAAATCAATTCAATATATCATATCTGTATGGAATCACAACTAAATTTTACCTCTGACTCGTTCGTGCAACGCTATACTGCGTCAAATGTGGATAACTAAATTGGACATTTGACTGCAAATTCATGAAAGGATGATAACCATAAAACATTTGTTGTTGCCCGTATTGCGATACGTTCTGAGTCGGTTACTAAAATTAGGAGACGGAATTCGTTGCCTAGTACTCATGTTCCCCACCTTCTAGAATATTCTTCAACATCAAAATTTGATATAAGTGCTGCTATTGGTTGTTCTGCAACCAATCTTCTATTTTTCCCAACAAACAACTCAATAGATTTAGTCACAGTAGCAAACATTAATTCAACATCGTCGTCGTCGACAATTTTTATTGTTTTAGATCCAGAATCGGTTGGCCAATTGCGAACTATATCTATATCATACTCATCTGATTTTATCTTTGTTGCTTTGTAAACCGACTCTTTCAACTGTTCAAAATTAGATCCTCTTCGAACTTTAGCCGGTTTGTAAGATCCACCAACATATTTCCCACACATTAAATCATCAATAACCAATTCATCATCATAATAGCATATGGTTGGAATATAATTATGAGTCATTCTACGTCAACCACGCAAAAACCACATAATCAATTTAATTTACAAACTAATCGAAAAACTTAGGTTTACTACTACATACCTTGATTGGATCCGACTTAATGAGAAATTGCTATGCTTGAGCTAGATCTTCGAAATCTAATGCTTTTATTGACAATAAATGGATTTTAAGATGATTTAAAAAAAATTAAAAGTAGATGACTTGGGTTTTTTGTAAAAGTTGAAGAAAGAGGAAAGGGAAGAGGGAGGTTCTGTTTTGTAGCAGAACGTCGCCAACTGGCGACTTTTGAAAAGTCGCTAGCATACTACCTAGTTAAAAAACTTGTTGGCGACTTTTGAAAAGTCGTCAACAACTAACAAAAAAAACATATATTTTGCCAAACTCAATGCTGAGCTGATCAAAACAAGGCTGCAAATGAAATTAGTTTCCGAACTGGACTATTTGTGATAATAGTTTTCAAAACGAGACCAAATTGAAAAAAAAATCCATGTTTAAAAGAACAGATCAAGATTTATTTTTTATGATATTTTTAGCTCTTTCAACCTATTAAATAAAAAATAATAATAAAATAAAACAAATCAACTAGTTTTATTATCATTTCTATATTACGGATTCTTCGATTTTTCTTGTTAAACAAAATAAACTTCCGTACAAATTGGTTTAAGATACTAAAAAAAAGACCCTCTTTAGGCTAAAAGTTGTTCAAACTTTGATTATTTTGGGTACTGAATTTCATCAACAAAATCACGTCAAAAATGTTGCATATATTTCCAAAAATTCAAAATAGCAGTAAAAGGTGCAACCATGACAATTGAACTTCTAATAATTTCAAGAAAATATGGTATCACCATAACATTGTAAAATTACTATATGGTTTAATTAACGTAAGCAGCAAACTACATAGCAATTTCTTTTTATCTTTGAAAAATTGATAGTACAACAATATCACAGCTAATTTCTCTCCCAACTTCTCAAGTAATTACACTATATTAGATAAGCTCGGCCAAGAACATGAACAATTTTATGCAAAGAGCTTCTGTGATGTATATATATGTAAAATATAAGCATCCTTTCATCTCAAGCTAAGTAAAAATGTTCATTGCTGTCACCTATAATGCAGGTTCGTGATACTCGAGTAATCGCCTACGTTAGCCACAAACAGAGGATCTGTTTCTTCACTGGAGTTTAATGACTTGTGATTTGATTGTTCTAATTCCTTTGTTAACTCATCCATTGTTTTCTTTAATTTGGCCTTGCTCACTTGCCCAGTTTCTCCCATTGACACCCCTACCATTGTTATCTTTGGTAGCAGAGGATTCATTTGGATGTCATCATTTTCAGTTCTGATAAAAAATATCAACCGTGTAAATATTAAATTAAAGATTAGTATATACCTAGATGAAAAATAAAATGTGTTAATCTCTTAATGTGCATACAGAAATATGAAGCTTAGAGATGCAAATGTGGTAATGGAAGTGGAGTGTGGCATTTCCGTTGTGTGTATGTATGCCACCTCAACCTAACGTACCCCTTTTCTTTTGTATGTATATATAATGACACCCCATTTGTATAGGGTCCTTTCAACATCCCTCTCATATTTTGAGTTACGCTATATGGATTTTTTTTTTTTCATACCATATTTACGATCAATTTCATCTCCACAAAATTTTGGTTCAATTGAGGATTTTTAACACGATGAAATTGATATTTAAAATTAAAGATTTAAACAGATATTTTAATGTTGACTTATAATTTCAAAGGGCTAGAATAGAAGTCTCAAAATGGCCTCCTTTTTTGCAGGTATAATATAATATAGGTTGATGATTTTCATACTTTGTAGCATTTCAGATAGTGTAGATGAAGATATCAAAGGAGTACCATGAAACCTACCCCCTATGTAAATATATAATTGGTATAGAAACGGAACTAATCTGTCAATGATCGTCAATAATAGAGGTAAGACATTTAGCTAAGTAGCAAAAGTTATTGGATTCGAACCTCTAGATCATCGTCATGTAAAATCTTAAAATCTTATGATTTAGATCTCGTTTCAAATGAAATCTCTCCGACTATGATTCAATTCTCAAATTATGATCCAAAAGTCACAAGATCATAATTAGAAAAAAAAGTAATTCAATAGCACTCATTTGCACCTGAATATGGTTCATTTGAATCAATATTATTTTCATTTAGACAAATTTAACTAGCATACCTTGTTACTGCATTAGTTTTCTCTTGTAACTTTGACCATGGATTTGATAACCAATCACCAAAGGGAAACTGGAAAGAGGTCCGACTTGGTGACTGTACTTGTTCTTCAGTATTCTTATTTAAGTTGTGCTTAGAAGAACTGGGTTCTCGTTTAGCTTCGCAGTCAATTGGTGTTTCAGAGTTTACACATGAGCTGGTTATTGCAGTTGCCTTGAGCAAAGAAGCTGCACTCCTGAAATAATAAAAGGAACATTACTAAAAGTTAAAAAAAAAATTAAAATGAAAATTACAGGCTACATTTATCAGACAAGCATGGTACGAATAAATATAACAAGATGAAGGTGCCAGAGTGACCAAATCTTTTTTCAATTTGCGACTATTTGAATTCACTATAAACTAGCAAAACCAGATACATGTGGTGTTTACACCTCATGTTTCTTTTACAATAATTATGCATGGTGGGTGTTGCTTAAAGGCAACTCAAATCACGAAATAAACGGCTTCTTTCCTAATACACTTCTCTTTAATACTTCCAATACTTCATTAGAATGTAGAAGTTCAGTATTAAGATACGGTATAAGATGGTATCAGGACGAAGATCGGATATCTGCCCATTCAATTACACTGCAAAATGTTGATTGTTATTTCTAAAGTCCAGAAGAAGAAAAAATGTCATAAAACAATCGATATTTCATTGCTCTTCGTGAAGAAGTAACTTTGTTTCTCCAGAAGAGATATCATATGACGTTTCAGAAGCAGCAATCATACAATAACAACTTCATTTGCATCTACCATTTATTGCATACCTATCTTTTATTTAGTACTGATATTTAAGAGCATCCCCAGTAGTATAGTATGAAGTTTAGCTGGGGTGCTTATATAGCAATATTAATACTTAATAAATGATGTTTTTTTTTGAAAACAAGTACTTTATTTACTAAAAAGAAAGGTACAGAAGATGTGGACACCTAGGGAACCAAACTGCGGCAAGAGTATTACTAAACACTTCGACTCAAAAACCACAGTACGATCCCTAAGAGCCAATGTTCAAGAAGATAAAAACCAAAAAAGATACAAAAACAACAATATAATCAGCCATGGGGAATAAAACTATAATAAATTAGCTGCCACATGTAGATCAGAAAAATTGAATCCAATGCCCCTTTTAGCTTCAGTTGTTGACTTTATTTCATAAAAGCTACTTTACTCTTCAGCTCAAATCAACCAGATCCGTGGCTACCAACCCAAACTACTTCGTCTAGAAACTTCAGTGATGCAAGGGATTGTTACTAAATCGATGACGATGATGCTGTTTTCAACTCGTAATTCTTGATCGACCATCGTTCGACAGAGAAACTCTGCTGCCGCTGTCTGCTCGAGGATGATTTTGAGGGGGTTCATACCCCAATTCCCTAAAGATAAGTGTCAACCCCTTAATTTCTTCTTCTTTAATCCTTGTGTTTTTAAGAAATTGTTTACAATCTGCCTTGATTTGTTCTGCTCTGATGTAATCCGAAGTTTCAATAGATTGAAAATTCCGCACGTTGCGCTCTAACCATACATGTCATATTATTGTCGTCATTACAATGTCTACTAGTTTTTCTAATGATTTACTGCTGCTATTTTTGTTGAAAACTTCATCGAATATGCCATCAATTTCGATGCTTCCAGTATGTGGTAACTGTAAAATTATTCTGAATTTTTCCCATAAACGATTTGAATAAGAACATCCGAAAAACAGATGTATATATTGGTTTTCACATCTTGTTTGCATAAAACACAAGTCGTGTCGATTGAATTATTCCATCTGTATATTTGTCTTTGGTCTGTAACTTGTTTGATTTTGCAAGTAGCGCACATAGTGACATTTTGGGTGCACAAGCAGTATTCCAAATATGTTTGCACAATGTAATCTCATAGTTGGTCTCCCTGACTTGATTTCACACTGATCCGAATGTAAATTCTTCATTACTTTGACATTTCCAGGCCCGGTAATCGTCAGTTCTTCTTCCTAAGCATCTCACCAATAACGAATCCCCAATTCACTTAGCTCATCCCGAAGTGATGCAAATTCATTATGCAATTCTAAAATGTATTCAACTGTGGTACGAGGTAGAGGTTTGTTTATCCATTCTTTGAACTCACAAACATAGGCAAACCTTATGCATTTAAAATAAGGATGACAAACATCATTACCACTTCAAACGAAAACTACAAGGACAACAAATCCACATTCACAATAAATTAAACAAGACTCGATTTATTGTACTTGCTCTTGTTTTTGTCTCACTTGTTTTCCTTGTTCGTTACTGTGTTCTCCTATTATTTTGATTTTTTGTGTGTGATAGAATTGATTAATTTTGGTGTGTTATTTATAATAGAAGGATGTAAAATAAGCCATTACAATCAGACAAGGTATATTTTTACCTGCATTTTAAAATATATAATAACTAATATAACAACTTCATAGAAAATATACATACAAAGAATAGATAGAAAATATACCTAAAAACATATTCAACAAGAAATTTAAAATGGGCTAAAGCATAGCCGTTAGTGGGTTAGCACTTGCTCAAGGTTCGGATAAGTCATTGGTATCGATAACCGACTACCACTAGAGTTTTAAATCTCCTTTATCTTGTCCGAGATTTCCGTTGAGATCCTCATTTTGCACTTGGACAAAATGAGATTTCAAACGTAATTTTTTAACGTGTTTGACACTCATCTCACTGATTTGGATTGAGATTTCAGTTCGAGATTTCATCTAAAATCCAAGATATAAAAGCTTGACTACTACTGCTCATTAACAACTTATGAGGTAAAATGCCCTGTAATGCCCCTATTGGGGTAATTTATAAATGTTAATGCTAACAAAACACCCCCATTGGGATGTTCTAATATGACATTCCAAAAGTAGTTGATATGAAATATTTTCAAAAGGAGATGTCATATATATTAATATAGAACTATAGAAGTGGTGCATATAAATATATTTAAAATAGATATTATATATTGAAATAACATTGAATAATTGATGGTATGAAAATAACTTGATAAAAGATGTAATATACTAATAAATTCTTCAAAAGTTGTGGTAATAAAATGTTCCCCAAAAAATATTATACTTCAATCTATCACTCCAAGAGTAGCGGTTTTGTTTGTTGTGTCCGTTGTTATTAAAAATCTTACAATCTTACGATTTAAATCCCGTTTCAAATTGGATCTCACTTTACAAGTTGATTTACATTCCGATTAAGTCAATCTGAACTAATATATTCAATATGCTTATTTAGATCCAGAATTCATATTCTAATAATGTTTTTTAAACAAAATAAAAATGGAGCAAGCAGGAAATTGAGTTTTAAGTTTACACGTGGAATTTAAACATCAAATTCAATTTCAAGTGTGTACAAACGTTTAAAATATAGATTTGGTTTGAACTGTACAATTTGAATCTCATTTTGAAAACTTTGGTTGCGTCAAATTTTTAGTTATCACATCTAACTTTTATTTCCGTGCATTGAGATTTAGTATGACACTCCACATGCAATAGCTATAAAATATGATCGGGAGAGAGTATGTATCGACATATCACTTAAGAAGTAGCAGCTAAAATACATAAAAATACATTATAGACACCTCGTAAGTAGCGAGTGTAAATTATATTCAACAAATATATCATAGATTTATATACCACTTCCAGAAAAAGTTATTAAGCAATATCAACAGACGTTTTATACACCCTTTTCAAGTTTCAAAATATACATCCGTCCCTCCTCAAAAACAGGTTTTAAAAAAACATATATTTTTAAGTTTCAGGATATTTGCAGAAAACTCTATAGTTATTTGCAAAGTAATCTGCAAATATTTGAAGTTTCTAACGTACAAATATTTGCTGAGTTTTCTAACTGCAAATATTTGCATTTCTTCAAAAATAATTGTTTTGATCATAGAAACATGCAATTAATGTTTAGATATAATTTACGATGAAAACAAAAAAAATATCAAAATTAAAAATAAGTGTGTAATTTAAAATATGTTTTTGGGAAGAGTTTTTCACGTACCAAATCTGAAAATAAGGGGTAGAACCAAATTTCCACTTTTTAAATCTACGATTTAAATCATGTTTGGGTTTGAAGTTTGAACTATACAATTTAAATCCAATTTTGAAAACTTTGGTTGCGTAATTTGTAATTATCACATCTAACTTTTATTTATGTGCATTGAGATTTTAATATGACATTCCACAAGCAATAGCTATATAATATCATCGAAGAGTATATGTATTGACATATCACTTAAGAAGTAGCACCTTGTAGGTAGCGAGTGTAAATTATATTAATAAATGTATCATTGATTTATATACTACTTTCACAAAAATTATTATGCAATATCAACAAACGTTTTATACGCTCTCCTCAAGTTTTAAAATACACGGTTGTCCCTCTTCAAAAACAGATTTTAAAAAAAACTTTATTTTTAAGTTTCATAATATTTGCGGAAAACTCTTCAGATATTTGCAGAGAGACGGTTTCTGGACTGCAAATATTTTTTATAGCTACAAATATTTGCGTTTTTTCAAAAATATTTCAAAATAAATTGTTTTGGTCATAGAGACATGTGATTAATGTTCATATTTAATTTCCGATAAAGGTGGAAAAAAATTATCGAAATTTAAAATATGAGTGTAATTTAAAACATTTTTTCACGTACAAATCTGAAAACAAAAGGCAGAACCAAATTTCTACTTTTTGAATCTACGATTTAAATCCTGTTTTGGTTTGAAGTTTGAATTGTACAATTTAAATCCGAATTTGGAAACGTTGGTTGCGTCTGATTTTTTAATTATCACATCTAACTTTTATTATGTGCATTGAGAATTAATACGACACTCCAGAAGCAATAGCAATTAAATATCATCAGAAGAGAGTATGTATTGACATATCACTCAAGTAGCGGCTAAAATACATAAACATACATAATAAACACCTTGTAAGTAGCGAGTGTAAATTATATTCAACAAATATGTCATTAATTTATATACCACTTTCAGACAAAGTTATTATGCAATATAGACAGACATTTTATACATCGTTGTATCCACTTTCAAAAAGTGGTGTGGAAGTATTTTGATGTGGAGGATTTATAAGAATCCATAAAAGACATTTGGACAAACAAAAAGTCATTGATAACAAATTCTCACAAGCATATAGTCACAGTAATACCATTACTAACTCGAGTTACAACTATCAATTTCACACGACGTCAAAAAACGCAAAACCTTTCCAAGTCGCACAATGAGGCAAATGACGCACACCTTTTTGATTTACTGTTCATGTACAAAAAATCACATATTTATTATACATGTAATAATTAATTAAACAAGACTAAGATAATTTATATTTCTTGCTAATAAATATTTATAAATATTTTTTTAATCATTTCATAACAACATGGTTAAACATTGTGTTATATCATTAAAATATTATGTAGTTATATTATATTGTTCGATGTTTAATCATTTTTTTAAAACTAAATTTCAAATTAAAAGCTTATAACTATCGTTTAGCAATAAAATTTCAAGTATAAGCTTATACCCGATTTTGTCTTAAGTGAGAAAGAATTAAAAGAAATGATGTTCCATCGTATTTTACTTTGTGTGGTGTTATTTTTGTAAATTTATTTTGTTTTTACCCTAATACATTTATTTCATAAGGCATCTTCACTTAATAATCTTTTTGATAGTATATTTTGATCGCATCGAACTACAAAAGCATATAACTTAGATCTTATGTCAAATTATCACATCAACGTATGAGTAAATAGGTAACACATTCAAACATCAATATTAGGTTGTTCACGCATGATAAATGTTATTTTACTCTCTCTAAGAATTTACATAAAAGGATTAGATTTTCCATATCCATAACCGCATGCATTAAGCAAAGAAAATTTAGGAAAAAAACCATCTTTCAGACCAAAAAACAAATTACTTTGTAAACACTGTAAATATGTTAAACGCTAATGTTTACGTACTTCCAGACCATGAAAAAAGAATTAAATAATTAATTAAATAATTGCAAGAAAAAAGATGCATCTTTTTTGCACGGTACGCCATTCAATGTACCCAAAAGGTGCAATCGCTAACATCTTTCATAACTATGACTTTAGTTAGAGAAAAATATAAGCAAATTTGTTCCGACATGTAGATGCACATACCTGTGTGAAATTTTATATCATGATGAGAAAATGGCTGGATATGAGACCAATTTCCAGCACACAATTTAATTAACTCTTGAAAAGTATGTAAAACGGTATGTCGCGCCAATACAAAAAATAGGCTGAAATGAAATATGTAATTGATTGCAATCCTTTTTTTAGTGTCTCAATAAACCAGTCAAAACAACACTTACGAGAACCATGTTCATTGTATGGTTGGAACATACTGGTGAAACACTTGATCGTGTTAGATCAACCAGTGAAAATGCATAGTCTTTCTTATAATTGACATTGGCTAGTAATTAAACACTTCCAACACAGCGCATGTGCTAGTAATTAAACACTTCCAACACAGCGCATGTGCTAGTAGCACCACTGCCATAGAAAGACACAGCTAGCCAATGGAACTGATCGATGTTTAATCAATGAGAACATACCCTTTTTGTAAATACTGTGCTCTTTTCCCTTCATTTAGGTTTCCTCACTGGGTTTTCTAAGGTTTAAATGAGATAATTTAATAATGAGTTGCTCATCCAAGCAAGTGTTACAGCTCAGCATAATATAGAAGTAAAATGGTCATCTAACATTACTTGCTTATCAAATATTTTACACCTCATGTTTCTTTCTACAACAAACATATATGTGTCATTTAAAGGCAGTTCAGTTCATAAAATAAAAAGCTTATTTCCTTACACCCCATTTTTCTTATACTTCCAATACCTCATCAGCATATATAAAAAAAATCAAGTATCATATAAACTCATTTGAGATATCTTGTATAATAAGATTAAAATCAATACACACAGCATATGTACCTTTTTTCAAAGGAATCAACCATATAAGGAAATTTTGGTTGAATACCAGTAGCTTTCCTTAGCCACTTGTTACCCAAAAGTACTTGATCGACAACGTCAAGAAACTGAATCTCAGCAGCCTTCGATATTACACTCAGAGGTATGCCAGAGTGACCCATCTCGTCAAGAACCTCTTGAACCTGCATTGATAAATTAGCACATAACGTAAACAAAATTGCTAACAATATTCTTATACCACAAGTTATGTTTTTGTTCCAAAATAAACATCTTAGATATGTGTGATTAAATTTAATTTGATAGTACCAAATTCTGATATGAATTTAAATGAACGTTTGATGGTTAGTAATCTATATATAATGAGAATACCTTCGTTTGAAGCTTTGGAAATTACGTTAATACCCTTGCTATACATTAATTAAAAATAAAGCAACAGGAGGATGGTTTCGTCCTTGCTAAAATAAAATTAATGCATTTTTTCTTTTACACGTCCAATGGGACGTGCCATACGTACTAGTATATATTAAATGTAATGTCAAAGTGTGTCTACTACATACTAACAATAATAATTGTTTCATAACGAAACTATTATTGCTTACTTATTAAAATGCCTATGTAGTTATCACTTATTTTTTACGACATAGATGTAATTACATACCTTTTAAACAGGTCTTTCACAAAATAAGCGATAATTATTATATTATGAAACAATCATTGTTGTTAACTATCCCAATATGCATGTCAACATTTTCATAAATTAAGAGTCAAAATTTTTATCTTTGAACTTCGAATTAGTGAGAATTCAAATTTGTTAATTATATCTTTTTAGAGTCCCTAAATTTTTGTGATTGTTCATAAATTGGAGTTTCTAAGAATTTGAATTTCTAAATATTCTTTCTTTTAGAACTCTATTTTTTAAGATCCAAATTTATTAAAATTTGAATAATTCAATATCCAGATTTTTTATTTTTAATTCTGTAAAATATGAATTATTTTAAAACTGGAAACTCCTAAAATATGAATCCCTCAAAATTTTATTTATAAATTTTGCAACTTCCCCAAAAAGAATGAAATTTGAATTTTCTAAACTAAAATTATTATTTTTGAATTTGTGTTGTCCAAAATTAGAACTTTCACTATGTAAGCTTATTTTTCAAATGATTTATTAGTTTAACTTTTTTTAATTTTAATCACCAAAAATTTTAAACTGTAACAATCCAAATTATTTAAAATGTGAAATTTTTCTAAAATGTTAATGTTCAACACTTTTAGCTTTTAAATTTTACTATTTTAGTTTTGTTAAATTTTTTTTAAATTTTTCAAAAATTTTAGTTTTACGAAAACTGGAAATCTAATATCTGAATTTTTTAAACTTGAGAATCCAAAATTTAAGATAGCGTTTGGTTTGAAAACGAATTGTGTTATGCGTTTTTAACATGTATTTTAAAATGCATAGTAGAAGAGAAGAAGGTGAAAAACTATCGATTTGAAAAACAGTTAACATATAAAATTAAAATTGATTTTTTCTTATTTGCCACCATTTGGGATAGATTACAACTATATTCTCACTCCCCTTCACCCCTTCGTTGGAATGACTAGGATTTGCCAATCTCTCACTCTCTTTCACGTCCAATTGATATACATATTGAAAACACAAAACATAAAACTCATCCAATTGATATACCTTAGTTTTTTGTTAAATTGAATATTTAATATTCAAATTTTCAAAAGATTCTATTTTATCAAATTTGTATTTTTCAAGAATTGTGTTTTCTAAAATTTGAATATTTTTAGTTAATTTTTTTTTTAATAAGCGTTTCTCAATTCGATTTTTTATAAAATTGAATTCATAATGTTTATAAAAAATGGTTTACAATTTTAGTTTGACAAAAAAACAAATTTCCAATATTTAAATTTTCCAAAATTCGGATTTTGAACTTTAAATATTTGAAATTTTGAGATTTTTAATATTGAATTTTCCAAATTCAGTTTCTTTTTTAAGTTTGAATTTTTCCTTTTAACAATTGTCCATGAAGTAAAGGATAATTTTTGTGTGTCTGTACAATGTTTTCAAAACGGGATTTAAATCGTAAATCGTAAAGTTCAAACTGTAAATCGAAACGAGATTCAAATCGTAAATCGTAGATTCAAAATTTTCGCATTTGAAGGTTTGCACACAATTTGAAATTGATTTTGATGTTTGAACTTTTACAATTAAACATAAAACTCAATTTCCTCTCTTATTATATTTTTATTTTATTTTGAAAACATTGTATTTTGAATTTTGAATCCAAATAAACATATTATGTATGTTAGTATATAAATCGAATGTTTTTTTATTTGCGGTTTTGACTAAGTTTGGATCGAAATTAAATCGAATCGTTAAGAGAAAGATCCGATCTGAATCGGGATTTAAATCGTAGGATTTTAGGATTTTTGACAACAATGTGTCTGTATGCATATATGTATATGTATGTGTGTGTGTGTCAAAATATAATTTTAGTGTTGATATTCAAGTATAATCTAAAGAGAGTAAATTGACGGTTAATTTCGCTTACCTGAATATTACAGCAATAAGATAAAAATATGTAAAATTTGTATCAGTAATCTTATTCTTATTTTTTTTCCAAAGTGGAAAAAACTAATGATTCAGGAATTACATGAAATAAAGAGGCTCTAAGAAAAGACCATTACCAAAGGGGAAAACAAAATGGATAAGGGAGTGGTTTTTTTAGGAACCTTCGAATTACAAAAGTTACTAATGGAGAAAATTATTTTCCCTTACAAAAAGAAATGAAAGTACCACTCTGACCTTACCACGCGTATGATATTTTCCCCCACTTTCTTCCTCTCACAAATTTTCATCAAAACTCTAATTCAAAATTTTGCACGCACAATTATTTTGAAAAATAGAAATCTAATGTTTATAGTAACTAAAGACAATTCATTGAAGTCGCAATTTTCAAAAATATGTGAGAACATAGGATTTGCTTTTCTGGCATCGATTTAAGATTCAAATCAAGGTTTGGAATTCCATTTTCCATTTCTATTTCGATCGTTGGTAACTCTCAAACTTTCGATTCCGTTTCAGAAATATCGTTTTTATTCTGGTTTGCAAATTTTGGCACTTTTAGATACTTTTCTTTACGTAATACATTAATAGATATTGAATACCAATATGAATACATACTGCATTCTTTGGATTATATAGAAAAATACATGTTTTGATGTAAAAAATATATTAGTTTGAATACTAAAACACGTATAATACATTTTATTTTTTATAAAGAAATAGAAAATTAAATAAATTTAAGAAAGGTATGGCCCATTTCTAAAACAAGTAAAACTTAACCCAAAGTCTAAAATGATATGAGCACAAAGTTAAACCCAAATAAAACCCTATATTGTAAAACAATTAAGCCCAATCCATTAAAAGCTGATCCGATTCTCATTATAAACCCCTCTTCAGTAACCCATTACCACATCATTACTTCTCTTTTTCACATAATAAGTTGTAACCTAAAATTACGAAATTTGCCATATGGGGAAAGAAGAAGAAGAGAGAACTGGACGAATAAAGCATATGATTAATCGCCCTGAATGAAGCTTCATTAACCCAATTACCACATTGTCACTCCTCATTTATGATTAATCGCCTCAATGAGATGATGGAACTCGATGAATGGAGCTCGAGGAAGGGAGGAGGGAATCTTAGGTAAGTTATGAACTAATATTTTTTTACCTGCTGTGATCCAGAACTGAATTATTTCTCGTATTCCAGCCCAGTCCATGTCGGAAACGGATCGAAACAGCTGAAATCCTGACTTTGTGGCTGGAATTTAATGCCTTGATTCAAATAACAATAGTTTCTGTGCATTCTGGAATGGGATTTCAACTTATTCCAATTTAGGGTCGTAGAAAGATGGAAAAATATAATTTGAGTTAGGTACGTGCTTTTTGAGTTATGAAAAAACAAATAACGGCAATTTGGTCCTTCTGACAAAGTACAAAAATAAAAGTGGAAGTTTTTTCCTTCCAAATAAATTATATCCTTATAGTAGATACCTCAGGAGGTTCAAACATGCTATCAACACTTTCTTCAACCACTTCTGCTGTCAGGCCATCATCTATTAAATCTCGCCGTCTATAAGTGTGTCGATTCTGAATTAATGTATGGAAGTGTTGATCTACAGAAGCTTCCAGGATGTTGTCAAGCAAGTTTTTGTCAAAAAAATATGGTGTATACCTATAACAATAAAGCAGAAACAGATATTTTAGTTGTAATGTGTTGACAAAAAGAAACAAAATACATCACAATCAGTTGTCAGTAATAAGGATTAATATTCAGCTTAGCAAGCACCAAAAACAAGTATGATAAAATGTCTAAAAAATAACATATTAAACAAAGAGTGCAAATCACGAGAAAGGACAATATCAGCAAGCAGACTACTATATGGCAAACAAAGAGAGAAACAAATGTATAAGACTGAGTTTTAGATTCCTTAATGACGCGACGACTTTGCTATAAATGATATGATTTGATAACTTACCATTTGATCCCATCATTCGTAGCTATCGCAATATTTAAATTTTGTGCAGTAAAAATAGGAACACCGTCAATCTGACTTCTTCGTTCTTTTGTTGGAATTTCCTTTAGAAGTTTATTGGCTGCCTTAACCTGAATGTACAAATTTTACCCACTGATGTAAAAACTAAGCACATTTTTTAAAGTAACAACATCGTCGTCGTCATCACTTACCTGTTTCTCATTAGGAACAAACTGAAACAAATGAGGCTCCTCCTGCAAACGAATAATATTTTATGAATCCACTCGTTTCCTCAAGATTAAGCTTACTGAATTTCATATTTCCTATTTGATCAAACAAACATTACCACATACGAGAAACATGTGCTACTATGTTTAAGAAGTGAAAGATGTCTCCATATAGCTCTTTAATAATATATGCACAAAATTAATGAACAGGGGAAAAAATTGCCCAATGGCTAAGTTGAGATGGCTTCGGTTGAAAATCAAAGGTCAAGGTCTTGGTCTTGGGATCAAAAACATTCAAACATCAAGTGAAGTGTTTGAGAATTTTATTTCCATATAACTAGTCCTAAGTACTACCACATATGTGCTACCACCTAAGTACCCAACTAAAAAAACAGTATGTTTTAGAAATATAGTTTACACCTGGGGATTCCAAAGCCTGGAGGTATAATAAGGGAACGAGATTACCAATATATTTTTCTGGATTTAATAATACTATGCTATACTCTCCTATGCCATTGATTGAGTTTATTGCAGATTACTTGTATGGTTAGAATTGTAAGTGGATAATGTATTTAAATTTCTTTCCTCGAAAGAGTATTGTATACACTCACAGCAACCAAGTCCCTAAGCTTAGTCGATGTTCACAGCTTACTAGTATTTTATATATAATCGAAAGTTACAATTAACTGCTTGACTACTTTGGCAATCACCGTCATCAACTATTTCACAGTTTCATAGTACAGAATAATGAATCGGTATAACATGTGGAATTCCCTGCTATATAAAAGATAATTAATTACATATTTTTATATCTTTTTGAATGGTAACTTCTAGACTGTAGCACAAGTAATTTCTGTGTTAAACACACATTCAGATAGTTCATCGTAATATTATTTAATCACATAAAGCAAAAACACTCTTTGGGTATAAAACTTTATAGGTTTTAATACGAAGTTACAAAATACCTATAACTGAAGATGCATTTGTAATGCCTTGGATGTAATTAAAATTTATGTAATGAAGGTGAAAGGCCTTTGATTGTGTCAAATTTAGTGGTTTTTGCTTTTGAAAGAATGGTAAGAAAATAAAGGCAAGATATATTCCAGTGTGACAGATGGTACCTTGAAATGTTGGTACGCTACATCAAGTCGACATGCTCCGACCATACCAGTTGGAATATTCAGCCGTTTGACATGTGTGACTGAGAAAAATAAATTATACTGTAAAAAGATTTATTGTCGTATGCATGATCATTATATATATGCAGGCTCACCAAAACAGATTTTTTCCTTCCACCATAAAAAAAGGCAAATCCACAAGCTTTGTTTTTAAGATCATAAGAAAGTGTATATATATTGATGGAACAAAAAAAGCTGTAAATGAAGGTAATGATAGAAAACTAGTGCAGAACAAAAGACAACCCTATGAAAATAAAGTTTCGATTAGTGTTCGCTAATAAACCCACGTGTTCAGATCAATGAACCCAAAAAGCTAAAGTAGGGTACTATGGCATGAATCATGCAGTCTCGAACATTATTTTTATGAAACGGGAAAGTCCACTCAATATTCACTTCAATCAAATTACATGCCAACCCATTATTTGATTTATAGTTTATGGTCACAAAAATACATTTATATATCAGGTTTGTGTATCATGAAAATCTGCATAACTAGTTTGTGGCAAAAGGTCTGCAGTAATCATTGTATTACATAAATTCTATAATAAAAAGGATCACGTGTTAAGTAATTAAAATATGGATATAGAAGTTGAAGGTGGCACATTCCTAAAAAACTATGTGGTGAACGGTTTTCTTTAAGCAACTAGACATTACCATTTTCACATAATTGGGTTTTCCTAGCAAACTACAATTTCATCTGAACTCAGGATTTAAAAGCTTGGGGACTATTCTACATTGTTACTCAACTCATACTAATTAACGTTTACATTAGTAGCTCGAAGATTAATGATCACCACTATAAAAATAATACCCTTTTGTTACAATGATAGGAGAAAGTAAATCCACTTATTGCTTTAAGACGACCAAGCTTGGCTCAATTTGAAACAAGGGTAAGCAAAGATGAATCTCCAGTATATGCTAATTAATAATTTAATATACCAGTCCAGCAAAAATGTAGTGTGTGTGTAACAAAATGTGTGTGTGTGTGCGCGTGTGTAACAAAATGTGTGTGTGCGTGTGTGTGCGCGTGTGTGCGCGTGCGTGTGTGTAACAAAATATTCCTCACTTGGTGTTATGTTGCCCTGAACTCTATTCATATGCCATAATGGGTTTTTTATGTACTTTGAATATATAGAAGGTGGATCCCACAAAGTCAATAAAAACCACATACAGATCTTAAATTCAAATTTAAAAGATAAAATCAGCGATCTCCTTGGCACAATCTTCCATGATGAAACAAAAACTAAGCCATAAAAACCTTCTATTTTGAACCGAAGTATTTTGCAGTCTTTCACAAGACAATGCAAAAGGCAGACAATGTACATCAACCTTTAACCTTTCTAGCTAGGATGTATTCGGTCAACAAAGAATTGTAATCTTGAGCAATATGGGCATTTTTATATCCACTTACATAATCAAGCATTCAAAATATCTTACAGAAAATTCTTTGTCAATGGCAGAAAATGTACCTGCATCACTCAAGTCCATGAAAAAACGAAAAACAGGGCCATTGCGCTCGTGCTTGGTCAGTGTCGAAAATGCTTTCTTGATCCACTCTGGTGTCCTACAAAGCAAGAGTGTCAAATCCAGAACAAAAAACAAATATACTTCTCGATCAAGGTGGTTTTGCAGCCAAGCCAACTCAACAACAACTATGCAGTCAACCCTATCTTATATGTCCATCATTAGGTGAGAGATGAAGGATATATCATGAAATTTCACGATTAAGATATGTGATTTTACTTCATTAAAGAGAATTAACATTTGATGTAAAGATAATTCTACAAAATGTTAGCACGTTGCTCGTATGAAGAAAAGTTTACTTGGTTTAGAAATAACCAAGAATATACTTGAAATATATCATTATATTCAAGCTAATATTTGAAAACCATATTTAAGAAGAAAAAAGAAGAAGAACCGATGTACATTTATTCGTCGCCAAAAACCTTAATAACTGCAATGTCCAAATTCAGCGATAAATGAAGAGATACATGAGTCCACTGTCAGCAGCACAAAGGTAAGCTTTTGTTTCATGAATTCAAAAAAAAAAATCTGTGCAATATGAGTATATGACAGTAATCAACTAAGATATGCTGAATTATCCTACTATACATTGATCAACCATCTTCATAATATCGAATTAAGATGCAATTCAAAAACAAAATGATGGCACACCCATGATTACTTTCTATTATACCAAATCCATACAGCATATCAAGCAAATTTAGCTTCCAATTCATACCAAACTAAATTGATCTTTCCTCAATAGTGAATATGCTCTATTTCCAAATTGTGTTCAGAACTTCAGATATACACACGAATTGTTGTATGTTTTGCATTTTCATTAGTATATTTGGTGTTCGTCGCCAACCTTTGAAGTAAGCAAACTTTCCATTAACTTGTAAACCAAACAACAAGAAATTGAGTAAAATATATCCAGCCTTTTCGGTTAGAATTGCTCCTTAGGTACTGTTTTCATACTTACGTACTAGTAAACTAACATGTACGATGTGCTTAATATGTACGTCAATATTTGCATGTAATTATATTTATGTTTATTCAATTCTATATGAAAATACAAATTTGCATAAGTTCCTTCAAAATAATGAATTTATTTTATATAGTGGTACTAAGTTCTGTGAATAGAGAATAATTATTTACCATATTACATAGGTTAAAAAAAATACAATTAATTGAGCACAGAAAATCAAATAATAATGAGTGAAGTGCAAAAGTGCGACAACTCTTTGGAAGTTGAAACTCCAAGTATTGGTTGCGATTAGCCTACATCTTGACAGCACTTAATTTGAAATTAAGCTTATAGCTGAAAAAATAAATAGAAATGTAATGCTTGTTTGAAGTAATGTAGTCGTCTCCCAATTACTTCCTAAAATAATTAACATTTTTTTTCACAATAAAAAGAAAAGGTCATAGGAGTTTAATATATTTTTTAAATTTGTTATTTCAATATTAAGGTGAAGAAAGTACCATATATTAGAACCTTATAACTTTTAATTCTAACAAAATGGCACAAAAAGTGCCTCTCTATTACATAAATGTATTCATATTTCATCATTGTCCTCTCAAAGCAATCCATGCACAATATTTCAATAAATAAATAATAATAAAAGGGTGCTAAATAAACCTCAACTTGTACTTCAATTTATCCAATTTTAGAAAAAGAAAACAAAGAAATGTCAAACTTTGTGTTATCCAACCAATCGGCTATCAGCAACATATAACCGATCGGTGATGTATCACTGTCCTAAGGGAACAATGGCAATACATTGCTTAAAGGAAACATATTTGGTCGGCAACATAGAGTCGAACCATAAGATATCAATCATTTGGATAACAATTTAATTATATTGGGTAATACGAAGTAGTTAGCACAATAGAGATGGGTAAAATAAAAGAAAGATCCAGGTGCAGTCAACACGACTCCAAAAGATGCAAATAACTACAAAACATGCATTTCTCATTATCAGATTTAAAACGAGTCCTTTCCTAGTAAGAACTAACAATGAAAGCTGCTCTTTTCACCTTATCCCTTGACAAAGTAACTAACATTATCAAACCGACCGTTATGCAGGTTTATCTACAAACCAAATTCTGTGAAGCCAAAAAAAAACAAGGAACATTTTTTTCACATGTCTCCTTAAACCTCTCCAATATATTTATCTTGTTCATTCCACAACTGTGTCCTTAAATTTCTTCAACTCTAAATTTTTTAAGCATCTTATCATTTGATTTTTAACTAAAATTATTGAAAAACTGCATTAAATGATTTGTTTTTTGAAATTATGTAATGGAATGGTCGGTTTCTATTTGGCTGTACTAGTATACACCTTCCATCTATATAACATTTGTAAAGATAAAACGCAATTTACTTAATATACTAACAGCAACCCCTAGTTTTTTGCAAAGCCCCAATGTAAATCACTCTACTTCAATACAATTCAATTAATAAAAATTATTGAAAACTTACCTTGTAGAAATGAATGGAATATCAAAACGAGAAGTAACAGTCATGAGTCCATTCCCAGACGGATCCAGCATGCTGAATACCTGCCCCACAAAAGCGGGTCCACTTTTTCCACCTCCATTAGAGCTGCTCAATCCATTTATTCTCACGCTAGACGACAGGTTCCTAATCCCCAAATTTGAATTAGAACTAAATAAAGGCTCTTCTTTTTTGTTATTTAGTAAATACAAGGAGCTGGATTGGAGAGGGAAGGGTACGGTTACCGCCGACGAACTTGTAAGAGAAGGGATGAAAGCGGCGGTGAGAGATTGGTTGGTGTTACCGACGGTTACGGGAACGGATATTGATGATGAGGTGGATGATGATGACATAGATGGAGTAACAGTGGAGACTGGCGATTGAATTTCCGTTGAAATTTGCGTATTTGTGATGGAATTTGAAGAAATTTTTGTGGATGAGACATTGACGCAAGTTGTGTAGAATTTGGAATTATTTATGGCAGGGCATTGGTCTGTAAGCACGTTAGATACACGTGGTTTACACTTCAGAGGCTAAACATATAGAAGGATGGTTAATTTGGGTAAGGATAAAGATAAGGGGTTATTTATAAGTAAACGATAAAATTTGAAAGGGAGAGAAATATACCCACTCCATAGTTGATCTAGCATACTGCCAAAGGCGCAACATTGTGCACAAGTATGATCGACGGTTCAACGCCTCCTAGCTAGGTGTGGCCGATGTTTAACTGCCGACCGCGGCGTCCTTAGTCAAAACGGCGTCGTTTTTAGCATCATACTAACAATAATAATCGTAGAAGTTCATAATTAACTTTTCTATAATTACCCTTTTCGGTTGAAGAAAAATAAAAAAAAAACTACTACATTACAGGTTCATCTCTTTCTTTTTCTTATGTTAATCTTGAACAAACACAAAAAAATTTAACAGAATCGATAATTGCCTATTTCTGATTGAAACTCTACCATAAGATAATAAAACCTCTACAAAGCATTGCTGGAACCTTAAATAAAATAAAAGATATTAGCATACATACAAACATACATACATACAAACATATATATATATATATATATATATATATATATATATATCCTTTTATGTTGTTAGAGATTTAAATGGAGAGTTAAACTGAGATGTTCTCCTCCATGACAATTTTTTTCTTGGAGACGAAGAATATAAAGTTTTGGCAAGAGCGTATGCAGGGGAAAAAGGCAAAATTATTACGGGGAGATAGTTTGGTAATTTTCATATGAATAGTATTACTAAATTGATTTCTCACTTAACAAAAAAATCAAATTAAAACGTTACTATTTAAATCATTTCTCTTAGCCAAAACCATTATCCATTTAATTGTTCCCTACTTGTGCATGGAAGCATTATCTTTGGGAGTAACCAAGCTACTCACCATTAACTTAACTCATTCTGTATTTAATGTAAACATTACAAAATAAATTCAATCAACCATAGATCAAGCGATGTGACTGTCGTATGGTGCGTGTCACTAGCAACTCTCTCATGGTAATATGTGAGTACATGGATATACTACGTGAGCAAGAGATTTTTTTGTGAATTCTCCTTCAGTCCTTCATTTGTTTTATTTTTCAAAAGAAATTCAATTCGAAATGAATTCTTATAAAATGTTATATTCGGTAGTAGGATTTCTATGGGAAATTTGGAATAGTTCAAAACTTTTAGCTTCTTCAAAATTCTAAGCCAATATGAACAACTAAAAGTATTCATTTTATATTTGTTTATTTGAAATGTGATTTTGAAGGATATTGAATTTTCAAAATAATTTCAAATTTTGCATAGATGATATTACTAATGATAATATAACATATCTACAAAAACTCACATTGATTTGAAATATTTTTTTCACAAAAGAATGAGAGGATATTGGAGGAGATTATGAGAAAAGAGATTTAGATCCATCCCCATTATACAAATAAGTAAACTTTGAAATAATGTTATACTTTACCCTCAACTTAGGATGCGCTTGCAGCAAATTTGTATCAAGTTCTTACGCTTAACGCGTTGAACTCTACCAATGTGGAGACCAATTTAACCCCAGCCAAAGCTAAAAGGAAGCAGGAAATTTGATCGTCTCACATTCCATGAGTCGACTACGTCCATTGTGGCTATCATGAGCATAATTTTCCAATCGAAGTGCCGTCTCTTTCCACGTATGTCGCTTCAAGTACTCATCAAAACCATCTTCATTCACCATTATACCAAATCCAAAAATAATCGTTAGAGCAAGATTTCCTGGATTTTAATGACAATAACTTCATATATTAGCCATGGTAGGAAAATAGGAAATGCGACATCAACAAAGCTCGTACTGACTTGGAAATTGCACACTATCTTGATGGAGTATTGGCAAAGAAGAAAACACATGAAGACTTTAATAATGTGAGTTAGTTGTTTTAGATATATCTTGTTAAAACTAACAAGAATCTCATCATAACATCCTAAAACTTTGAAGTTGCCAAAATTATTTTTTAATAAGTTTCTAGAATTTATTTAATATTTTTAAAATCCTCTTAAATAGCTTCATAATTCTGCAAAAATGATGTACACTAGTGGGACCAATCAGTGCACCGATACACACGGGTTCTATAACATTCTAAAGCCCATGAGAAACTTTTAAATGACGTATCTCTTCAAACAGTCACAATCTACTCTGAAGGTTCTCATGGCGATGGATGTTTCTCTCTAACAAAACTCTTCAATTTCTATAAATAGACATTGATTTCAAAGGGAAAAACAACTTTTGCTTTCTGATTATATTCTCTGTTTTCTAAACCTTCGATTTCTAAAAGCTTTCAAATTTCAACGACCATTCAACTATATAATCAGTTCACTAATTTATATACGTCCTAAACTCTTGCACATTCAACTCTATAAAGATTCTTGTAAGTTATAGGACCTTTGTACTCAAGTTGTCAAACCAGTGTATTCAAACACAACTATTGTCGAAGATTACTTTTGTATTGAGTTTGTATAAAGGCATGTTCAGTGGCTCAGGCATTGTGTAGATCTATTTCTTCGGGTGAAGTGTGATAAAGTTAGAGGTATGCCCTAAGAGCAATTCTTACAAGTTGGTATAAAGACCTGTTCAACTTTATTCCTTAGTAAGTTATAGGACCTTTGTACTCAAGTCGGCAAATTAGTGTATTCAAACACAACTATTGTTGAAGATTACTTTTGTATTGAATTATATAAAGACATGTTCAATGGCTTAGGCATTGTGTAGATCTATTCCTTTGAGTGCGGTGTGATAGAGTTAGGGGTATGCCCTAAGGGCAATTCTGTAATTTATGTTAAATTAATTAATTCTGTAATCAGTTCTTGTTCATAATAAAGGTGTTTTTCTTTCTATTATATATTTGTTATAATGTGCTATAAATAATTAAATGCTTAACTAAAATATATTTAACAGAAAATCCATAAATGGTGTGTTTGTGATAGTAGTTATAAATAGTTGTAATCATGAGTATTATATCAAAATATTATAAAATAGACCATTTTAAATGTTCCTAGTCAAGATGCATCGGGACTGGGTATCGATGTATCCGTTAATATTAGAATACGTAAAACACTTCAAATGTTGAGCACTGTATTACCCATGTGACAATTCACACTCTCGATATGCCCAAAAACCATTGCATTGAGAAATGCGAATCGATTGGTTTAAATAAACTAACATCGTAGAGATTAAGATAACAATATGAAGAATAAACTATCTAATACAAACATATCACAACGGAAGCGATATAACTGGCATATAAAATAAAAATATAAGTAGCCTCAGAAATATCATATCATGTCGTATTCTAAAAAAAATAGTAGTACATAAGCCAAAATCAGAGTACATCATGAAAATATCCCTCAAAAACTGAAACATAGAAATAATTTCACTGATAAGTAATACATGATAAAGAATAAGAGTACTAAGCTAAGCTCCAAGCTAAACACGACTGTTTGAAAGCAAGAATGAGCCAGTCACATGCTGCCATATCCACCTAAGGAGGGAAAAAGGAAAAATGGAATAGGTCAAACAAAAAGTCTGGTGAATGAGAACAAGACTAATAAGATAATTAAGTGTGATTAAATCCAAATTTACTCTAAGTGATATAGAGTGCATGTACAGTGTCCGTGCAATCCTAAAGTTATATACCTAAGAATACTTGTTTGATACACTGGGTCAATCTACGAATCGAACCTCACACAAACGATTGGCCGAATCGGGATCTACTCCCCTTTCTACTCACACTATGCTTGGAGAGGGAGAACACCGTAATGCAAATTCACACGGTGACTCGTTGTATGCACCCGTGTTCATCTCTCGATCGTAGTGGCAAAATGCCTTTTATTGTACCGCTCCGGTGTCACCGTGTGTAAATCTCCATTAGTACCGGGCCCCATCTAACAATCGGTTTCCTATTGCCCTTTATTGTCCGGTGGTAGTTCCCATTGTATGTGAACCCTCATTAGGACTAGGCTCCTCGTTTAACAATCGTCTTCCTATTGCCACTTATTGTCTAGCATCGGCGTCCACCTGCACCACGTTACGTAGGAACACGTGCAGTACATGGATCTCCCATTAGGACTGGGCTCCTCAAATAGTGTTCCCGTTAGTGCTACGCCCATCCGATCGTAAACTTCTAAGTCTAACGCGAAATAAATCATCCACGTATCTTCATAGCTATCCTCGTCCAGCCTTGTCCACCTAACGATTCATCCTACCGTTTACGGAACTTCTGGATTGTCCCTGTCCTATCATCATCGCGAACTAAATCCACCCAACAATTCTGATAGGGAACTAACTTCCCTATTTCCTCACGCATATAACACAACCCAAAACAGTTCATTAAGTATCAACTTTTCATTCATTTTATTGGGCCTAAGGCCGAGATTCAAATCACCAGTTTTTAATATGTATAGTCGACCCAGACCTTCCCCAAGTCGACCGCTATTGGTCGACCTGTGCTGCTCCAGGGTCAACCGTACCCGTTAAAAATTGTCCGTTCCATATTTTTAGTTCGTGCGATTTATTTCATTATTTTGTTAATTCCGACCAATTAATTTCTAATTTTGACTTAAATTTTCAGGTTAACGGATTTGTAATATTAATCCTAATAGTTTCTAGAAGTTCTAGGGTTTACAGTTCCCAATAACAAATGTCAGGTTAACAGTTAGAAGATCTAATTCAAGTGTAAATTATGTGATTTATAGTTTACCAATTCAATCCAATTTAGCAGATTAATTAGAGTTTTTAAGCTATTTAATCAATTAAAATAGATTTAAATTTAACCGAGATAATCAAATCATCAGATTTGTATGCACTCACCTTATAACTTTAGCTCTAGATCTGCAAAAGTGGCCTCCAAATGATGGTACTCATTTAGATCTCCTAATTACTTGCCTCTCCTCTTAATCTCGCTCCTGATTTGATTTACTTTTGAGTTTAATTTGGAGTTTAATTTTTTGATTTGAGAATTGGGGAAGAAATTAGGGTTCAGTGGAAATTTCAGCAGCATCAGGGTACTGTCATCACAAACTAGAGATCGGGGTTTTAGGTTAACGTGTAATTTATAGAGGTAATTAGCTAATTAAGGCCATTAGATCAACTCAACAATCATCTCAACTAGTCATTGCTTACTTCGCTCCCCCGCAATCAATCTCGGCCTTAAATCTCAGATCCAACAAAGCAAACAACATCCGTAAATTTTAGTACACGGTCGACCGCCTCAGAGCCTGGGTCGACTACTGCCGATCAACCTGGGACCCCCTTAGGTTGACCCAACCAATATGTTTTTAGTGTATTTATTTTAATTTTTGTTTAATCCTTCCGACACTCATAACTCTCTCATATTAACTCAGATTACAACAAGTTATATATCAAAATTGTTTGGAAAATCACTACAGACACAATGGTGCAAGTCTCGTAGCCAAATTCGGACATTTATGAAAATTTACTTTTAATTCCTTGTTTTTTTAATTATATTCTCTTATTAAATTTTGGTAAATTTCCGAGGTGTTACATTCTCCCCGCCTAAAAGGATTTCATTCCTGAAGTCTCTAAGGACGAAAAAATGCAACTCACACACGGCAATCAAAATCTACATCCATCTACTCATCCATCATCCATGGCAACCATAGTCCTTATATTTTCTAATGCAATTACGTATTTATGCAACATGGAATGTACATGAACCTAAGCTAACACAAAAGAGTAGTTGATCTACTGATTTAGTCGACCTCCTGTTTATGCAAGAATGCTCATGCTATGCGTCCAAACGTATGCAAAATCCTAATGATACACTGATAATTCTATATGCATGCACAACTATAGGACCATATGTAACATCCATAGATAACAACAAATCAGAAAGCAATATGCTCATGATATGAGTGTGTGTGTGTGTGTCTAGGGTCTAATATCCTAACGTGTAGAAGCATAAATGCAACCAATCCACCCATAAACATCCATTAGCATCCATCACTCATAACATGCCCTATTGACATGTTTACAAACATCCCTAACATCTAAAAGGTCTCTTCCTAATGTAGCATACCCTCCTAGATCCTACCATAAGAGTTCTAACTAAAGAAAGGTTGAAGCCTAAGACGCACCAGAAAAGAGTTGTAGGTGGGAAGCTCGATTCTTCTCCTCGGGCTCCCATGTACTCTTTGCTGGATCGTCTCCTCATTGAACCTTGACTAACCAAATCTCCTTATTGCAGAGTCACTTTGTGCCATGCTCTAAGATACGCGTAGGAGCACAGCGAATGAGTGACTCGCGCTCAATCTCTACCTCCTCTAACTGAATAAGCTCAACAACAGCAACAGAATCATGTAAGCACTTTCGCAAGCGTGAAACGTGGAAAACATCATGCACCCCAGCCAACATTTTTGGAAGCTCAATCCTATACGCCAACTTCCCAATCCTAGCCACAATCGAAAAATGTCTAACAAATCTCGATGCTAACTTCCCTGACCTACCAAACCTCATCACATGACTCAGGGGTGAAACCTTCATGAATACCATGTCCCCCACTGCAAACTCCAACTTTGAACGCCTCATATCTGCATATGATTTTTGCCTATCTTGGGCAGTCTTCATCCTTTTTCGAATCAACTCCACTTTCTCTGATGTCTCCGTAACCATCTCCAGCCTAAGAATGATCCTACCTACCATGTCCCACCAACACGATGGTGATCTGCATGGTCTGCCATATAAAGCCTTAAATGGTGTCATCCCAATGCTAGCCTGATAACTATTTTTTTATTAAACTCAACCAATGGAAAATGGTCCTCCAATGAACCTCCAAAGTCAATGATACACATCTGTAGCAAATCCTCCAAAACCCGATTTACCCTCTCAGTCTGTTCGTTTGTCTATGGATGTTATGTTGTACTTAAGCTCGGCTCAGTCCCCAAAGCTTTTCATAGACTCCTCTAACTCGCTAGTGAAAAGTGAGTTCGGTCGCTAACTATACCAGTAGGAACTCCATGAAGCCTAATGACCTCTCTCACATACAAAGCTATCAATAATGTCGTCGTCCTAGTACTCCTCACTAGTATAAAATGAGCGCACTTGGTCAATCTATCTACTATGACCCAAATACTCTCATTTCCTCTCCTAATCCTCGATAATCCATCAATAAAGTCCATTGAAATACTCTATCATTTCCATTGAGGAATATCCAGTGGCTACAACAATCTTCCAGGTTTCTTCTATTCCGCCATTACCCTTTGGCAAGTCATACATATAGCTACATACGCAGCTACTTTCCTCTTTATACTAGGCCAAAAGAAAACTCGCTTCATGTCCCTATACATTTTATCACCGCCGGGATGAATGGTCATCCTAGAATGGTGAGACTCAGCCAACATCTCATTAATCAAATCTGCACTATGAGGAACACAAATCCTACCATCCCTCCCCAACCATCCTCTCAGGTCTATGGCAAAACGCCTCAAGTGACATAATGCCTCTCCTCTACCAATCCTATCTAAAATATCCACTAACTTCTCGTCCTCACTTTATCTAGATCTAATATGCTCCAATGAAGTAGGTTGAACATCTAAAGCTGCTAGTAATTTAAGGGTAATATCCGATGATGGTCTGAAGTCAAAGGTAGAAATATACTCCAAATGTCTCCATTCCGAGAATAGAGGACTCAATACCGCTCTCTTCCTACTCAAAGCATCCGCTACCACATTGCCCTTGCCCGAGGTATAAGAAATCTCAAAGTCATAAGATGTCAAGAATTCCATCCACCTCTGTTGTCTCAAGTTTAAGTCCTTTTGAGAGAACATGTATCTCAAGGACTTGTGATCGATGAAAAGATCAAACCTTTCCCCTAAAAGATAATGCCTTCATGAATTGAGCGCAAAAACTATAGATGTTAACTCAAGATCATGTGTCGGGTAGTTCCTCTCATGGGTCTTCAGCTGCCTACTTGCATAACACACTACCCTCCCCTCCTGCATCAAAACTGCGCCTAACCCCGTACCACAGGCGTCTGTATACACTGAAAATGGCTTATTCCCATCTGGCAACACTAACACCGGTGCACTAGTCAATGCCTCCTTCAACTTAATGACAGCCTCTTTACACTTATTATCCCATGAAAATACAAGATTCTTCTTGGTAAGACGGGTTAGTGGAGTAGAAATTCTTGCAAAGTCCTTAATGAACTTCCTTAATAACCCGCAAGACCAAGAAAACTTCGCACCTCCGTGGCGTTCTTTGAAACCTACCAATCTTAAACTGCTGCCACTTTACTCGAATCCACTGCCAAACCACTCTTTAAGATAATGTGTCCAAAAAAGCATACCTCCTCTCTCCAAAAGTGGTACTTCGAAAACTTAGCCTTAAGCTTATGCGCACGGAGTGTTCTAAGCACCTCCTCCAAATGGAAAGTATGCTCCTCCCTACTTCTCAATTGTATCAAGATATCATCCATAAATTTATTCAGCAACCCCCTAAACACTTGGCTCATCAAATCTACAAAGTAGGCGGGTGCATTGGCTAAGTTCGAAGGGCATGACTAACCACTCATTTAATCCATCAAGAGTACAAAAAGCTGTCTTCTGAACTCTATCCTCAACAACTCGCAACTAATGAAATCCGGTAGCCAAATTTAACTGAGAAAATACTCCGGCTCTAATAAACTGATCGAAGAGGTCATCTATGTGGGGTAAAGGATAGTGATTCTTCTTTGCCAGCTTATTAAGCTCCCTATAATCGACACAGAGTCTAAGAACAGCATCCGCCTTGGTGGCAAAGGAAACCGGTGCTCCCTACTCAGAAATGCTCCTCCTATTAAAGCCCTTCTCCAACAGCCCATTAATTTACTTATTCAACTCGCATCTTTCCTTTGGAGCCATATGCCTTAGCGGTAAGGCGACAGGTCTAGCATTCTTTACTAGATAGATCCTAAACTCAGTCTCTCTCTAGGGCGGGAGACCAATAACCTCAGCAAAAACATTAGGGAAACCTCTAACTATAGGCAATCCACTAAATTCATCCTGTGATCAGTTAGGGAATAAAGATAGCTCAACACAACTGATCCTCATGGATCATAGAAAACCTCTAAGTTGCGCCCACTACAAGTGACAACTTAACAATCTTCCTATCACAGTCCAAAATAGCCACATACATAGACGTCCAATCCATGCCTAAAATCAGCTCAAACCCAGAAAATCTTAATGCATAGGAATCATAATCAAACTCAACCCCTAATATCGTCAACCTCAAACCCTGACATATCATAGACAAATAGGCTGATCTTTCTATGGGGTTTGACACAACTATAGGGTCTGTCATAATACTAGTATCTAGGTGTAAATCATCAATAAGTCTACTAGAGATAAAGGAATGAGAAGCTCCAGTATCAAACAAAGTATGAATAGAAAAACCGAAAAAAGATAACACACCTTCAACACCACCTTTTTCCCTTTATCCAGTGCTGGCTATACATTGGAACTAGGGATTGCCTCAAGAGCATAAGTATGAACCACCTGAGTCCAAGCCTAAGAAGAAGCTTTGGGTAGTGCTAGACAAGCTCGCTTCATATGCCCAAACTGATCATAGCTATAACACTTCATCTTAGAAAGATCTCTACCATGCTCCTTGGAAAAAAGTCCATGCTTCCCACACTTATGGCACTTTAAGTCCTTCTTCTGAATCTTCCCCTTAAGCCCAAATCATCCCTTCTTCTTACCCTTCTGGAATCCTTTCCCTGCAACCTTTGGACATTCTTCCTTTACCACTTTCTTATCAAAAAAAGTAAGCATAGCCATCTCAACAAGTCCCTCAAATGTAGCTCCCATCGGAATATGACTCACTGCTAAATCCTGAAGCGGTTGATTCAAACCCTTAGCAAACTTGAGAGCTTTAGTGTAATGATCAACTCTATACCAAACCTTGCAATCTCATTAAACTAGTTCACATACTCCTTAACTGACATATCACCCCGCTTGAGATTGATAAACCTCTCTAACTGGACACCCACCTCAGCCTATGATAGAAACTTCATCTCAAACCTCCTACGAAACTCTCCCCAAGTCATATCACTACCATTTGCTTCTGCATCCAAAACTTCCCACCAACTCAAAGCCTCACCCTGCAGCTGCCAGGTAGCAAGTTGCCTCCTAGCTCCATTAGCCAATCCTATAAGGCCAAAATTCTCTCGCAATTGCGAATCCATGCTCTTGAATCCACGTAAGACTCCGTCCCTAAGTAAGGCTTGCCTTTCAAACTAGAAAAGTCCTTGCATAGATTTGCAAAGTCAAGAGCGATAGGTGGGCGGGCATGGGCCTCACTTGTCGCTATATTCGCAGGTTCTTTAACTGGTGGTTGCTCAGCCTATCCCCTAGCCTATATATACAAGTTGAACCATATGGGTATGTTCACACCTGAAATTTTTGGAACATCAGCATAGCCTAATCCTACGGGATCAGCCATGTCTATTTGTGAATAGTAAAGACTTAATTAAAAACTTCCACGGATAAATCAAAATGAAAGTAAGAGGTAAGAGATGGTACATGCAGGAATTGAAATGAGCATAAGCACGAATATGAGGAATTTTGACAATTTTGGAAAATCTTTTTGAATATACTTATATATATACACTTTAAGTATCCATTTCCGAAAACAATTTTTGAAAACCATTTCTTTTATCAAAAATCGTATACATATATATACACATAAATAGTTTATATATATATATATAAACTATTGTACATTAGAGAGGAACTCTCTTGTAGAGAGGAAGTCCATAACAATGGCAAGAAGGATGGGGCAGTTCATTCGATATTGGATCCTTTAATTAAACAGTTACAAAGAGGGTTCACTGGTTTCTCTAGGTTTTATGTACTCTCGTTGATAAACGCTCCTACAGCCCAAATTCAGAATCTACGTGTAGCGATGTCATCAGGGGTTCAAAAATAGAGAAACTTTCCTACAGATCACGTCGAAGTATTCTAATATTGTAACATATAAGTGGTGAAATTATGAAATTCATCCCAGATTCAAAGTCGAGTTTAGAGATTCACATATATTGTTTCGAATCTACGGATAAGGATCAAAAATGAGATCTCAAAGTAGTCTAAAGGAATCTATAATTGAGGACGAGATGAGGCAAATCTGTTCGTTTTGGAATCTAATGAAAATTGATCTGCAACCAATTAGAATTGGATTTTCAAATGGCTTTTCAACCTCATTTCGTTTTCTCAGTTTTCACAATAATGAAGCACTGAATTGGAGAAAATTAAAGACAACATGAAAGGAAATGACATGTTTTGCAAAGTTTTGACCCTACAGAGGAAATGAGGATGTCAGATGATCATGGGCACAATGTGAAAGGTTTATCTAATCTCTAAGACTAATGTTTGTTGTTGTTCCAAAGGTACCAAACTATATTGATTTAGGTTAGCAATCCTGATTATATTCAAAAGTAATTTCTACTAGATATGGGCAATGAAGACAAGAAAATAGGCACAAGGACAAAATTAGAAAAAAATTTGGGCTGAAAAACAGCAAGTTTATTTTTTTGGCTGAAGGACAATACTAGTTATAACTAGCATTTTGTATAGTGTAAAACTGAATATAATGCTAGTTACAACTAGCATTTTGTATAGTGTAAAAGTTGAATATAATGCTAAATATAACTAGCATTTGTCCTTCACCTAAATATAAAACTTTTTGTCCTTTAGCCTAATTTTTTTAAAAGTTTGTCCTTTTTCCTAATTCTCTCCAACAAAGAAATGGATACGGATTTTGATATGGATCTAAGATCTATGATAAAAAAATGACTATTGATGAACATGACTGGATTGTGGTAAAACCGTCGATGGTAAAAACCGCGAACCCTGGTTCTTGCATATCGACAACGATGTAATTTAGGAAACTTGAAATGTAGTATGATAATAGTCATGGGAGGATAACCGAATCTAGTTTTGGTTGGTCCTTTTCCATCGTCTCCATGAAACGACGGTTAAGAACAGAGACACGTGAGAAGAGTCAGTTCACTCACGTGAATGAGCAGTTACCCATTTGACAACAGAAAAACCCAAGTGGAACTGAAGAACCATATCTGCACACTGGACCTACATCATTTGGGCTGCTATTGGATATGCACTAACAATGTTACTGTTTTTGACACTTATCTCTCTACAGGCCTTAAGGAAATGAAGACTATGGGTATGAACATACTGGCTTACTAGCATTATCTGATAACCTAGTAGAAAGCAAGCAATGATACGAAAGATGATGTCAAGCAACTTAAATGGATGCTAGAATCAATTGGAAATGTACTAAGCAACGTCTCAAATAGATTAAAATAAGACGCAGAAAGATGTATTTTATTTTATGCAATTTCTAGGCCTGTTATATATGTGAAATCGATAAGAAATGAGCTAAAGTAGTAATTAGTATCAAATCAACATTGCTCATTTGATAAATTAAGTGAAAATGAATATGAAGAAACTATAAATATAAAAAAATTGGGAAAGTAAAATAGATGATTAGATGACTGAAGAAACAATGAATATTTTATAAAAATGACAAAAATAATAGGATATACACTGTACAAATTTAATGGTTTTTATGAGCCTATATTATAATTTGTATTTATCCCACAAAATAGATTGTAATCTGTAGACTATGTGCAATCAGTCTTTGATAGTAATTTGACATTATTGATCCAAATATTTGGAAACTTTACATCAAATAACATTATAGCATAGTGCAATATCATTTATAACTTGTTCTACATATGTCCGATATTATCACGATATTTTAAAATATCTCATATCGATACTTGACTAATACGTACCTGATACTGATATTAACTACTTAGGCATGAACACATTCAACCTTCCACCCAAGAACATGTGAAATCAACTGGCTATTACATAATATTTGGTGCTCTTTCATAAAGAAGATGTGAGTATCCTTTCAAATATTTTTTGTCCTAGTCACCGTTGCAGCATACCATCGTGGATGGCAATATAACATCCGATAACCAAAATTTTCCTCTTTGATTGGAAATCCACCTTGTCTTTAATAAACCCTATTTTAATTTAGCCCTTGAACACTTAATACAAATTTTTAGTATAGATACAAATGGTTTGTGATTTCCCTTACGGAGACTTTAATGGATATGTTATCTAGTCTAAAAGACGAGGCAATGAAGGTACGTGACATTGTTCTCATCCGACATCGTATGGTTTATGTCTCACTTTACATTTAATTACTTGTGTATTTTTCATTTTATATTCCCCTTTTCGATCTTTTTTTAGTTTTTGCTTGTATATCTTTCATTTTATATATTTTATATTTTAAAACAAATGGATGCAAATATTATATCATCGAACTATATGAAATATTATCTAGAATCTACTTTTATATTTACATAAAGATGAAGTCATGTAGTGGATTTCTTAGTTCCTGCAGCCTATTTACACCCTCTTAAAGAGTAAATCAGAATAAGAACACAAGTTGTTATTTGCTCCTGTTAACAAAGTAAGTGCTTCCATACTCGTTAATAAAGAATATTGCTTAAAATTTGTCTCTTAGTATATGTCTAATGTTTGGCGAAAACTATATAATACCACTTTTGATTTTGTCAACCATGGTTTTGTTATATGTTTATTAAAGTTCTTAAACTCCCATTTTCACTGTATTTTTTAACTTCTCTGTTTATCACATGCACTTAAGAGATCCAATGTTAAACTCCCTTTCTCTGTTAAATTAATGCTTATGGATACAAATATCTAATTTTGTCAAATATGCATCTCATTTATCATTACTAATATTGCATTCAAAAGAGCTTTCCTTCCAATATGCTTCGTAGAATACAACTACTTCCAAATAAGTCAGTAACAATTACCGTATTTGAAAGCTAAAAGGAAATCTACTTAAAACTAAATAAGGTCGGAACTAGCTAATCATAATCTTAAGGCAATTACCATTAGCATATCATTCACTCGTAGAAACTTCCCAGTATATGTAGCAGGTAAACATAAATGCATTGGTTGAAAGGATGAGAATATAATTATACTTATTTTCAGAGTCTTCTAGTGGGTTTTAAATGTTTATACTTCTTGAGGAATAAAATATATAGGTTTAAAAAATGGTTTAGTGAGAAACATATACCATTTTGATTTGCGCCTTTATGTTTGCAATTAGATGTGTATACTTCTCGATTTGCCTACAACAAATAACTCAATTAGTGGTGATCGCGAACAGCTATTTATTCTGTAAACAGGTATAATATCTTAATAATCATATGTACATAATGTCAGCTTTTGTAAGATAATGTAACCAATATTTAATCTTTCCCAAAATAGAGGCCAATTACAGGAAAAACAATCATTCAACATTTAAGTTATCTATCTATCTATATAAATTATATAATATAATTATTATTATTATAGTTACTAAATAAATAGGTACAACTTGTATGCTTTCATTTGAATTTGATTTCATATCTTTTGATGCATGCTTCATTTGATGTTGGTTTTCATTTACATGCAAAACTTTGATGTGTGTGTGTGTGTGATGATCTTTTTGCAGATGTCGATTTCGATGGGAGAATATGATGAGTCGGGGCCGTCAATAGTACTGCACAAAAAGTGTTTATGAGCAAGTTTGATTGTCTTTGTCTTTTGTTTTGTTATAGTGTCAACTGTAAACTTGTTGTGGTTTCTATTACTTGGATTTGCTTATGATAAATTTGTACCTTTTGTTACGTTAGAGACATGGTTTATCTCTTTCTTCTTTTCTTTTCTTTGGGTCATGTTTTGTTAGTAGTTGGAATTTATTTTCATATTTTTTGAGTTTTTAATCTGGAGAATGATTGAATATGTTTATGTTTTCCGAAGGTATCGGTTGTCTATTTTAAAATAACTCACATCCCAAATCTACAACACACCGGTGGCGTTGCAGATCCCGAATCTGCCACACACCGTTGGTGTTACGGTTCCCGAATCCGCAACACACCGGTGTTGTTGCAGATCTTAAAATAGCAACATTCTTTAAGTGTCGCAGAACCTATATTTGCAACATTGAATGGGTGTTGCAAATCCTAAATATGCAACACCTATAAAATATTACTAATTACGAATGCAAAACTCCTTTTCGGTGTTGCGGATTTCAAATCTGCAACATATATGAGGTGTTTCCAAAATTAGCAACATACCATTCTAAAACACCCTATTCCACTGTCCTTACTCTCCAAAATAAGCCATATCAGCATCTCCTACGTTTGATTCTGAATCACTTCAAAGGGCAATCCAAACTATTATAAACATTCGGTGAGTACTATAGAGTGTTTCTAAAATTTATTGATACCGCTTTTTACCATTTCAAAATGATGCTTTTGGTGTAGTGAAGGACTTCGCATTTGGACTATAGAGTTGAATATGAAGAATATTGGAATTTTTTACTATTACCAAATTCCATAAGTCCAAAGTGATATAGTTCTAACGAAGAGAATTGGTGTAAATAGTATCACAACTGGGTAATGCTTAATAATGTAAAATTGGATTTTACCAAACCAAGTAAGCGATAAATTTGACCAAAATATCACACCACCTGCTAAGTGACGTGTGAATGTTAATATTCGAATAGTTCGATATTAATCGCTGACCAAATTTGTAACAACCCGCCTTTTCGACCCTCAAAAGTCGACATTAATACATCCGGTATTCACGTGCTGAACATCCGGGTGCCCGAAAGACAGATTGTTGGTGTAAAAGAAAGAAAAGACAAAGCATAATCTCACATCGTAACGAGTAATATATAACGTACAACAGATCTTTACATAAGAAAAGTTTTATATGCATGCATCAATTAGAGTAAACTAACAGATCATCTGCCTGGATAGTTATAACAACTGGTCCTCACAAATGCTGATAAATACAAAACAACAAATGCAGTGGAAAATAGAATACGGGAATACGTCTTGGAGGCATCCAGCTCATCTTTTGAAGCTCCAAAGCACCCATAATTCAATCTAGAAATATGCTTTGGATGATCCGAGCATTATAAGAAAATAACACCTGGATCAATCTGGTAAACCAGCATGAGAAAAATAAAACCAAATAGATTTTTTTAATATTATAAAACCTTTCAAAATAAAGGTATCTCGTTAGACCATGTCGCTCATAAAGACGGATGTGTTTTTACCTTATGATAACCAAACTACTTCAAATAGAAAATCCAATGATATACATTCCAGCATATTTAGTATTCAACTAAGTCCATAAGGTACGTATTGGAGAACGAATTCCATATAATGGTAAGGCTACTGGGGTATTGTCTGCCATAGTACACCTCTTGTAAAATGTACCGAGGGCCTCACATGGAACCTCTGCCAACATAGGATCGGCCTACCCTTTCCTGGATAATACCAAATATGTCATCACCCCGATTGCTGGCCAACAACCGCACCAAGATAGTAGCATACATAAATGGGTCGATATTGATCTAGATCAGATGATGACCATACCCTAATGGTAGCGAACCACATAGCCCTGTTGCATATCTCATGTTTTAGTCATTACCGCTTGTGAGGCTTGAGGCTACATTTTACCTTTTTTGCAAATCCCACTTGGAATGCTAACACTGCCCACTAAGTAGTAATACAACGCCAACATTCATCCATACAAGTTGTTCAGGATAAGAACAACCGAAGGCACTACTTCTACTACATCCGTTTTGGAATCACCCTAGAGATTAAGAGCAAGTAGCCCTTGCACTTCAAGAACTCCGTCTTCGATCATCTTTAAGATGTATCAATTCAAACGCTT
Organism: Allium fistulosum; assembly: GCA_030737815.1. Taxonomy (NCBI): domain Eukaryota; kingdom Viridiplantae; phylum Streptophyta; class Magnoliopsida; order Asparagales; family Amaryllidaceae; genus Allium; species Allium fistulosum. The sequence goes on along the minus strand of CM060906.1, from coordinate 94,269,399 downwards.
ATGCCGGTTCAAAGTGGTTTTCAGATAACATATCTGATCCCAATCTCTTCGAACTGACAAACGATAGTTTCAAAACTGACCAAGATTTGATAGTTGGTTATTTAACCATCAAATAAACAAACAATCCAATCATAAATTTAATTCCATATGGAAACCAACAATGGTTAAGCACATAAACAACCACTAAGCCTCTTTGATTAATCATTTCATTAACTAAAATCACTTTGTAAATACTCATATCAAAATATCTTTACAAAAGATATATTCACAAATCCCCTCTACTCTTTTAATACTTGAAAATTATTGATATACTTGATTCAGCTAAAAAAGAAAACTCATAAAACAATTCACTTTCAATACTTAGAAAACTTTCTATATACTTATATCAATAGTATAAGTATATTCACAAAATACTACATTTTCAAAACCATACTTAACTGGGTTAAAACAAATGTCATTTAAAACATTGGTAACAATAAACCCAAAACGCTTTTGCTGTAAGTAAATGGATCGTATAGAAATTAGATCGAATAAACTTACCACCACTTCCCGATTCCAACATGTGTGCTATCCCCCGATTGACAATGATTTTAGACAAGTTAGCATACTATTCTTGCCTCGACATACATTCTTAATTCTCAGGATAGGGATAAGTTTCCCTATCTCGAAATTTGGTGTTAAGTATGAAAAGAATACTTTCCATACCACCATAAGTTATAAAGATCATTTATAAAAAAACAAATCTCGTTCCTTTTTATAAAACTCGTTTATAAATCTCTTTAATATTTACAAAACTTCTTTTATAAATCTCCTTTCTAGTTATAAAACTTCTTTTATAAATCTCTTTTCTATCTTTAAAACTTCTTTTATAAATCTCTTGTCTATTTATAAAACTTCTTTTATAAATCTCCTTTATAAATCTCATAATTTTAAATCTCATATACTTATCATAAATCTTCTATTTCAAGATAGGACTAAATACTTTCCATAAATAATCATTCTACATACCATTATAAACAAATGTGATTTATTTTCCAATTTACTAAAATCATATTAATTTCCCTTTTATAAAATATCATTTATAAATCTATTCTTTATATAGAACATTTTATATAAAACATTTCATAAATATTTATTCCAAAATATTTATATCTTCTTTAAAACAGAATCACTTAATTATAAAAGATAAATTCTTCTTTTTCTTTAAATAAACATATGTTGTTATATTAACTTTTCTATAAAATAAATACATCCAACATACTTTTAAAACATGTCCAAAAAGGTTGGAGTAAAATAGAAAAGTTCCAAAAATCATTTCTAAATAAAATGCCATAGAAAATTCCAAAAATCATATTTAAAATCATTCATCGAATCAAAACCATTTTCAAGTCAAAACAACAAATAATAATATATTCAAAATACTATAATGATGCTAATAGCTACCATAACACTTAACCAATGCTATTACAACCTTTATCAGTAAAAGTTTTAACTTTTAACATGTATCAATGTCACATCCAGTAGGCAAAACTACCAAACTTTGGCATTCAACAATTTATACAATAAGTATATAACTAAAATTTAAAATAAACAATTGTGAGGAATGCGAGTTCCTCTACAAAATTCCCTGCATTTCATTTTATATGTCACTCACTTTTCAAACTGAAAATTCAACCAAACCAAACTAATAAATCATTCAAGCACAAAAATAATAATTTATATATACTATTTATCATATAACATTCATCCAAAGGCGAGATAACTCAACAAAATTCCAGTTGACAATTAAACCTTTTGGTTCGATCTAAAATCGAACGACGTTTGATTTTAGCTTAAAATTCCACTTGTTTCAAACTTGGCGAAATCAATTCTAGCGTGTAGATAATGCTCCTATAAGTGCAATGCAAAAGACTGCATCTCGATTGGATCTCGTATGAAGAAGTTATCAATTTTATAAGATTTTAGACTAATTATATAATTAATTAAACTAATATTCCTCTAATTACTCACTCTAATCCATCTCCCCCAAATCCAAACTACTTCCTTATACATGAACATACACAGACATGCACACACCCATCAAAGCCAATCCTCTCTCTCCTCCTTTCTTCCTCCATGCTTCACGAAATCGACTCTCATTTTTTCCATTGCACTCCACTCCACAAGAGCTTCCTCTCTGACCCCACCATGTTAAACTCAGCCCCACCAATCAAAACCAGACCTTGGCTCCCTCCTTACGCATGCAACATGTCGTGACCCTCCCCAAGCAGCCGCACCAAATCACTCAACCACCCTAAGCTCGTCTTGCCATGAGAAACATGAATCCATCATTGCCTCGGCCTAATTCACTTCCAATCACCCAAAAATTGAAACCCTAGATCAGCCTCTACACACGGTCACCCACCCAAACATCACTACAACATTGATTGAAGCTAAAACTCGTGCGAACTCAACGAATCTAATTTCATAATTTATCATTAAACAAATCATTTGATTTTGATTTTTGAAGTGGAAGATAGGTTTACGTTCACTATAAATGAAAATAAAGGAGGAAAGAGGAAAAATGAAATGAAGTGGAAAATATTGTAAGTTTGGGATTTAAATTACGTTATAATTTCCAGCACTTCACTACATAAAATTCTACTCGCGCACGAACCGCAAATGATAGAAATAAAAATACGATTATGCACAACAATGCTACACAATCATAAAACAACAATAAAATACATTGGTTATCTTATTCTGTGAAATTTCAAAAATACCATCGTTTGCTGAAAAATACGTCAAACGATAATTTAAATATTTTTCAAATTAAAAATTATGGAAAAGTCCTATAAATTAAAATAAACGTACGTCACTAAAAATCAAGTCATTTTATTAACAATTTATTTTCTTATTATTTATTAAATTTGATTCAACCTTGAATATTTAAGTAAATTGACTATTCCTATTCGAAACGTTAAAAATTTCGATTCGTTACATTCTCCCCCCTTAAAAGAATTTCATCCCCGAAATTCCCAAAGGAAGAAAATGTCTTCGAACCCTTAGCTTTTAAAATCAATACTTTTAAAATCCCTTATGTTTTCGAAAATTTCGACAGCATCTCCTTTACCCGGCTTAATCCGGATACAACTCACCATAACTGGCCCAAATCAACAAAAGAAAACAAAAATGCAAAAGTGCAAAAACGACCTCCCATAACTGGGGCATAAAATCATCAATAATAGTATATACTTATAATATACCTTATAGAGTGTGTATGGCACATAGCAAACACACCCATTAAGTAATAAACACTTACTAATTTACGAGCAAGCAAACTCTACTCATGAAACCAAAAGCAACAAGCTAGCATTTGCTTTCATATACCTGAATCTCACTTACATATCCCAAAGAGAGTTAAACATGACAAATGAAATAATATAATATATTAAAGCCTGTACGATGTACATATATCATCCGTACGCAATATCAAATTCGATCACTTGCTCGATCACATAAATTTCACTTCCGAACTAGTATTGCTCGCTCGACTTTCTTACTGCGGACTCCGATCAAGTTCCTCGATTAGAAAGCTCTATTCTCCTTGCATAGTCATATACTATGATAGAAAATTTCAAAATCGTATCAAAAATCTGTACCAAGTGTTCGCCATCAAGAATCGAGTGAAAAATCCTAACTCGGATCGACGTAAATCACCTTGAAATCTTGTGCTTAAATCTAGATCAAGAACATTTAAGCGAATAAAATGATCTACGTACAACTTACGTACTTATTACATTGGTTTCTTAACAACACCAATTTCTTTTTATAAAACATTACTTAAGTTTTTATAAACATTTAATAAAGACGTATCTTTATTCTAAAACCATTCCATACTTAAGTTCATATTCGTATAATACTCTTTTACATCCTAAGAGTATATACACAATATAGATTTGTTTTACTTAATGGGGATTTTCAACAGATTTAAAATTATTTAAATTCTTAGTATCTTTCAGTTCTATAGTCACCAAACTCCACCTTTATATTTTTACAAACACTTAGCTTCTAGTTCTCAACTAATTCGGAAGTTTTCAACTGTCCAAAATCATCAAAAATTCCATTTCATTTCAACAAATGAAAACTACCAAACAACTTATAACGAGGTGCACAAACCAAATTACCCTACTACATAGGATTCATAAGTCTAAAAAATAAATTAACATAAAACTTAAGAACTAAACATTGGGTTTTATTTCAAATCATTTTGAAATAATAACACTTATAACTTTGGTATATCAAATCATCCTTTTGGGATTAAATAATTTTTTTTGCCAAAACAACCTTATATCAAATTTTTGCTTTGGTAGCATTCCCCTACTTGGAAACACGAAAATGAACACCGATGATGCTGCAGTCATCACCAGAATTATTTTCTAGTGACATAAGTGAGTTCGGTACTTTCTATCTCCTTTAAAATTCTTTTAAAATATTTCTATTCATAAATACTTTCGAATAATACTATTATTTTTTTACCGAAAACTTTGAAAAACAATTTCCAAAAACACTGGGATTTAAGTTCTCAAATTCTCAGCTTAAATCCATTTTTATTTATAAATGATATTTATATACCATACTTATATAATTTCACTTTCTTATCTAAAAACATTTCATAAATATTTATCTTTGTTTAGATTATAATAAACACCTTTTATTACAATTAAATTTTTAACCCAATATTATCAGCAAATGCCTTATAGTCAAACTGTGAAACTAAATTCACAAGGTGTTCGTTTTAATGTTCCCTCAATTACCATCTACCTAACCCATGTAGTGAAAAGGTAAAACTACTCATAAACTGATTGAGCATAATTCCAAAAATCAACAAACAATAGTCAATAGTTCTAAACTGCCCAAGCACAACTAATTAATCAATGAATGATAATAATTGAATATTATCATTTCCTAACAAACAAACATATTATAAATAGCTATATCAATTTCTAAAAATTATTCCTTTATATATAAAATATAAAATCTGGGTAAAATTATTTCATTTACCAATTTCCAAAATAATACCGTGTCTGTTTTCCTTGTTCAAGAGTTTAAAAACCCCTATCGATACAGTTGTTCCTTCTGTATCAATCAGAATTCATAAACCACTCGAAAGATCAATCAATACAATATAAAACAATTTTGTAGCACTAACAAATACCCGCTCTCATATGTGTGTGTGTGTGTACACATACACTCAAACTCTTTACAAGGTTTCACTTACCCTATCTTCAGTGAGTTTATCCCACCAAAGCCTAGGTGTTCGCTCAACCTAAGCTCTGATACCACGTGTAACGTTCTCCTTTTCGGAGATGACTACAAATGGTAACCTCGTATCTGATTTTAAGGCCAGCCTCTCGACTCGTAGCTAACCCGTAAAAGGTCATGTAGGGGTAAGAGTCTAAGCTTCATCACAATTCCCAAAGCGAGAACCCCCTATCATGCATAAACCTCACCAACCAGATCAGATCTCGGTCTCTCTGAACCGACAAACGATAGTTTAAAAATTGGCCAAGATTTGATTGTCGATTATTTAACCATCAAATAAATAAACGATCCAATCATAGATTTAATTCCATATGGAAACCAACCATGGTTAAGCACATAAACAACCACTAAACCTCCTCAATTAATCCTTTCATTAATTAAAATCACTTTGTAAATACTCATATCAAAATACCTTTACAAAAGATATATTCACAAATCCCTCTACTCTTTTCAATACTTGAAAATATTGATATACTTGATTCAACTGAATAAGTATACTCACAAAATATTTCACTTTTAATACCTTGAAATTTTCCATACTTATATCAACGGTATAAGTATATTCATAAAATACTACATTTCCAACACTTAAGAAAGATTTGATTTCCAAAACCATACTTAATTTGGTTAAAACAAATGTCATTTAAAACATTGATAATAATAAACCCAAAACACTTTTGGTGTAAGTAAATGGAGTATAGAAATTAGACCGAATATACTCACCCCACCTCCCGATTCCAAATTTGTGCTATCCCTCGATTGATAATAAAGTCAAACAAGTTAGCATATTATTCTTGCCTCAACATACATTCTTAATTCTCAGGATAAGGATGGATTTTCATACTTTAGAATTTGGTGTTAAGTATGAAAAGAATATTTTCAATACCACCATAAGTTATAAAGGCCATTTATAGAAAACAAATTTCATACCTTTTTATAAAACTCGTTTATAAATATTTTTTATATTTACAGAACTCCTTTTATAAATCTCCTTCCTATTTATAAAACTTCTTTTATAAATCACTTTTCTGTTTATAAAACTTCTTTTATAGGTCTCTTTTATAAATCTCATACTTTTGAATCTTATATACTTATCACAAATCTTCAGTTCTAAGACAGGACTAAATATTTCCATAAACAATCATTCCACATACCACTATAAATTCACAAATGTGATTTATTTTCAAATTTATCAAAACAATATTAATTTCCCTTTTATAAAATGTCATTTATAAATCTATTCTTTATATACAACATTTCATATAAAACGTTTAACATATATTTATTGAAAAATATTTCTAACTTTTTTTAAAACAAAATCACTTAATTATAAAAGATAAATTCCCTTTTTTCTTTAAAATAAACATCCATTATTATATTAACTTTTTTGTAAAAAATAAATACTTCCCAAAGTACTTTTAATTTCCAAAAAGGTTAGAGTAAAATAGAGAAGTGTTAGGAACTGAGATGTTGGTTTTGATGACAACAGTCATTTTAACTTATCTTATTGTAAAATATATACTAACACTATTGTCTAGATAGATATGTATATACAGGAACTATGCAGGATATATATATGCAGGTATTATTTACTGAAGACTGATCAATATAAAGACTCAAGATTTAGAATGGAGATATCAAGATTGAAGACTCTAGAGTATCAAGATCAAGATTTCAAGATATATGTCTAGTTTATTGTTAAAACTTCATAATAGCACGTAAATCTTCGTTCCAAATTTCATTTGGGATGGAACCCATTTCTATCTTCTTAGTGGCTTACAAACCCACGACAAGTAGCTTATAAACCTATGACAAGTGGCTTACAAACCCACGAACATCCTGGTTTTGTATAAGTTCTCGAGTCCTGATGTGATGAGATATTCTGCAGGAAGAAGCTTGCAAAACTACTTCAAAATGGTTTTTCAAAATGATTTTCAAAACTGCTTTTCAAAATGTTTTAGCCTTAAAAATTATCTTTTCAAATGATTTTTAAAAAGATGTTTTAGCCTTAAAATATTCTTTGTTTTTGTTTTTAAATAAACTCTTGTTTTAAACTTCGTTTGTTTTTAAAACTATCTTCTGATTTTTAAATATTCTTTTATAATATATATATACTTGAGATTTAAAATCAAATTCATATATACATTCTAAAAATATATTTTTCTACTCTTCTTTATTTTAAAACATAGGAAAATTAGTTTATTTTACTCCAGAATCATTTCATCTTGTTTTCCTTTCAATACCATTTTCAAAACAAATTTTACATTATTTTTAACTTAGGGATGTCGACATCATGGGATACCTCATGTCGACATGGTGGTCGTTAAATTCAAAAGTTTCAATTTTCAAAAGAAGTGTATTCGTTTAAATCTCTTCACGAATGGTTATGACCGTTACTGGTCATTTTCAAAAGAAGTGTATATTCGTTTAAATCTCTTCATGAATGGTTATGACCGTTACTGGTCTATAAATAGCCTTCACAAACGAATTTTTTAACTAACTAATTTCTTATTTTCTTCACTCCTTCTTCTCCACAAATCCATATTCTAAAATATTCATATTTTTAAGATTGTGCCGAAATTCTGCCGAATATTCAAGTGAATCAAATAAGAATCTCATTCTTGTTTGGTTCTCTACCCTCTCTCGAAGATCAAAGTGCTACTCAGAGTTATATGATCAATTTGTAATCAAAAGTTTATCGAGTCTCTCTATAAGGTGTGGTTATGCCTGGAAATCAATTGGGTAATCTTGTGGCCCGTAAATCAAGAGAGTTTGCTCCGGACTCGTAAGATAGGAGGGTACCTCAAGGCCTTTAGAAATTGAGGATTGTAATCTCGACTTTGGTATAATAAAAATCTGTATGAGGTGTTCTGCCTTAGTACAGGACTGGATGTAGGGTAACTCTGAACCAGTATAAAATCCGGTGTGTTCTTTCTTTTTACTGCTTTTTATTTACTTTCTACATCCGTGTTTGATTCTGTGATTATTTTGTGATTAAGTTCTGCATTTGTTTGTGTCATAATTTTAATTTAGTCCATATAAGTCTTAGAATCCATTAAACACTATTCACCCCCCTCTAGTGTTAAATTAGCCTTAAGATCCTTAATCTGCACTCCTTTTCAATTGGTATCGGAGCAAGGTTTTCATAGTTTTCATAATCTGAAACTTGAAAACTGCTTTAATGGCTACCAACACTGGTAACGTTAACTCTGGCACTAGTTCTATTAACACTAACACTAGTTCATTAGTAGAAGGTCAGTCTACTGTTAAACACTTGGAATATCACACAAACTGAGTATGTTGAACCAACTACCGATTTTGCCCAGTGGACTACTAAGCAAAAGAATGTTGCACAAAATAACTCAAAGGCCATGAATATATTATTTTGTTCACTAGATAGGAATGAGTTTAATAGAGTGTGTTTGTAAGTCTGCATTTGAAATCTGGAAAACTTTGCAAGTTACTCATGAAGGAACAAGTAAAGTTAAACAGACTAAAATTTCCATATTAACCAATCAGTTTCAATTGTTTAAAATGCATGCAAATGAGTCCATTTCCGACAGTTGTTAGCATTCAATGCAACAACTGAAGATTCGGAACTAGACAGTGATGAGGAGATTGCTTTCATGACAAGAAACTTCCGGAAATTCCTTAAATATAGAAAAATGAATAATTACTAAAGAAATGATCAAAGGAATTCCAGAATTAATATGGAGAACGTCAACAATGATAGATGCTACAATTGCAATAAAGTCGGGCATCATAGGAAAGATTCTCCGTATCCAGATAAACAGTTGTTCCCTCTAAATAATGATTCGTCAAGAAAAAGAAAGAAAGCATACACAGCAACTCTTGATGACTCAGACTCATTATCCAGTGACGATGAAAAGAAGATGGATAATTCAAATCTGTGTTTCACTGCTATTCATGAATCAGACGACGATGGGAGTATGGATCTAAAAATAGGTACGCATTTACATTATTTTTAATTTTTCTTATTTGAATGGATGCTTGTTTGTTTGCTTGATTTTTTAATTTCCTGGAATTTTAAATTCAAATTTATCCCTTGAAGTTTGAAATTTGAAATTCAAAAATAATATTATTTTAATAATATTTTAAATATTAAATTATTAATATTTAAGTATTATTATATTTAATGTTATCACAGGAATTATATAAATAGAATATAGGAAATAATATATACATTTATTAGAAACTAGGAATAGTTACTTGTCCTTTGATTCAATTGGCACATGTCGACATACCTGGATACCCCATGTCGACAAGCCCCTCAGAAATTTGATTTCAAAATTTTAATTCAAACTTTTGAATTTCCCTCCACCTTTTCACCAACTTCAATGCTCTAGAAAGATGCCTCTTCATGTCTATAGAATCTCTATTTAGTTCACTCTCTTTATCATCACTTTTCACTTTTATTTCAAATTTCAAATTTATCTTCATTATCTTCAACTCCTCTCAAACTTCTTCAATGGCTTCTTCAAGCACTCCTAACACCATTAGACTTCCAAAATCTATCAAATTTTTTCTCTTTAATGACCCGGAAGCTATCAAAGCTTACATCAACTATGTAAACTTTGGTAAAATTCATACGGGGAAATTTGCTATTTTTGAAGATTTTCCTTCTTATGAAATTGAAAACCTTTTTCAACAATGTGCTATTCTTAGTGTAGTAGATAACAAACAAAATGATTTGTATGTTATCCAAACCTTGTTAAGATGTTTATGCGAATTTAAATCGTGGTTTTTATGATGGGCAAGATGGACAAATTTGGAGTAGTGTTAAAGGAACACAAATAGTTTTGGATTGTGAAATTTTAGGAAATATTTTGGGATGCAAGTATACCAAAATGAATCTCTCGGAATTTCAAATAAATGAAAATGATCGAGAGACATTTCATCACATCTTTAAAGGGGATGATAATTTTGAATTCAAAAATCGTTATTTTCGTCCAAAAGCAAGAATTATTAACCTTCTTATTCAACACACCCTTATACCAAGATCGGGAAACTACAACAATCCAACTTTGAAAGTTTGCAAAGCTCGTTTTGCAATTTTTGGAAATTATGATATTAATTGGGCTCAAGTTATTTTGGATGAGCTAAGGCCCAAGAATTTTACTATGGGTGAAAACACATTATATCATGGAATTTATCTCACTCGGATTTTTAATTACTTTGGAGTTGATTTCAAAAGGGAAGAATTTATAACTAGAAAAGTATTTAACCATGGATTTCCCTTATGCAAATTCCATTAATGTTTCAATCATATGAAACACTTACGAAAAAGGAAGAAAGACTTGCTCACAAAGAGATGGGAAAAATGGAGGAAGAAGAAGAAGAGGAAGAGGAAGGAATGGAAATTGAAGAGGAGGAAGATCAAGAAACTTCCTTAGAAAGTATTGAATATCCTACTAATCCCGCTAATCCATCCAATAAGACCATTCTCAATAATCAAAGAGTTATAGTGGAAAATCAAAAGACACTCAAAAGATCAATGAGTAAGAAAATGGATAAGATTTCCACTAAAATCGACAAGTTTTCGGGAAAGTTAGTAGAAAGCTTGGACTATCATCTTCTTCATCTTCATCTTATTAGTTTTAGTTTATGTTATCTTGTTTGTTTCAAGTTCTATCCATGTATTTTCCTTTATTTTAGTTAATATTATATTAGTTTATGTAATGTTGACTAGAATCATTAATGAAATCTTTTATTCAACTTCACTTGTCTTTGTAATTGTTTGTTTTTATATTATACAAATTATAGTTGCATAGATTTGTTCATAATATTCAAAACAAAGCAAATTGTCACTTTAGACAGAGGCATGTCGACATTCCCCATCCCCCCATGTCGACATACAACGGGCAGAAAGTAGTTACACTTTCAAATTTTTATTTCACGTAACTAACTTATGTCTATTCATTTTAAACGACTTTCTACCCCTATTTATACCTGTTTCTTCCAGAATAATTTATCAAACTTCATTTCTAATCACTCCCTTTCATATTTCTTCTTACTTCTTGAATTATGGCTTCACCGATTAAGAATCTAAGTGATAATATTAAGGAAACTCTCACTTCCTCCAAAAATATCCTTACATTCATACTTCGTAATCAGCGCCACTTAGAATTGATTCAAATGCATATGATCAAGGAGCAAGAGAGATATTTTGACGCCCTTCGTTGGATGATCTAAGCCCTTAATAAGGACGATCTCGAAGGAAATCCACCGGTCACTCTCGACAAAGATAAAGAAGAATGAGATGCCATCAAAGCAGACCCTATCTTTGGAGAAGATGGATGGGTGGAAGTACCAAGGAATATCTAGTCATTCTGTATGTTATTGGTGTGTTTTAAACTTGATTGACTTGACTTATTTAAAACATTTGGTGTGGTTTGTATATATGATTGATTGAATAATTACTGTAAATATGATTGGATGATGATTGATTTACTGTTGGATTACACTTATGATCACACTCATGATCACATTTCACATTTATGATCACATTTCATACTTATGATCAAACTTAGCATTTATTACACTTATATATGGATTATTTTATTTTGTATTATGGTTGATCATCTTATATCAAGTTCAGGGAATTTATTAGTAAGAAGTTTTTGTTGATGACAAAGGGGGAGAAGTTATAAAATAGGAGTTATGATTGGAGTAAGGGGGAGTCATGGAGTAAGGGGGAGTTATGGTATGATAAGTATATTTTATAAATACAGGTTGTCATCATCAAAAAGGGGAAGATTGTTAGGAACTGAGATGTTGGTTTTGATGACAACAACCTTTTTTAACTTATCTTATTATAAAATATATACTAATACTATTGTCTAGATAGATATGTATATACATGAACTATGCATGATATATATATGCAGGTATTGTTTACTGAAGACTAAACAGTATTAAGACTCAAGATTCAGAATGGAGATATCAAGATTGAAGACTCTAGAGTATCAAGATCAAGATTTCAAGATATGTGTTTAGTTTATTGTTAAAACTTCATAATAGCATGGAAATCTTCATTCCAAATTTCATTTGGGATGGAACATATTTCTATCTTCTTAGTGACTTACAAACCCACGAAAAGTAGCTTACAAACCTACGACAAGTGACTTACAAACCCACGAACATCCTGGTTTTGTACAAGTTCTCGAGTCCTGATGCGATGAGATATTCTGCAGGAAGAAGCTTGCAAAACTACTTCAAAATGGTTTTTCAAAATGATTTTCAAAACTGTTTTTCAAAACTGTTTTTCAAAATGTTTTAGCCTTAAAAATTATCTTTTCAAATGATTTTCAAAAAGATGTTTTAGCCTTAAAATATTCTTTGTTTTTGTTTTTAAATAAACTCTTGTTTTAAACTTCGTTTGTTTTAAAACTATCTTTTGATTTTTAAATATTCTTTTATAATATATACGAGTACATATGCAAGCCTAGGTGGGCCTGCATTTGACCACAATGTGCATGCATTTTTATTTGTACCCGTGGAAGTTGATTTGATAGTAGCATCCCCACATTTAAACGCCGCCTAGGCAAAAACCGCTATTTTTTTATTCAGACTGCAATAACTTCTTCATATTAACTCGGAATCAGGCAAAACTTCGACCGATGAACTCCTACCTAAATTATAGACAATATGGTACACTCGGATACTTCATCTTGTGAATGCACACTGTAGTTCTCAAAGGGGACTTACAGTTTACTTAGAAAATAACATGGCACAACATCCTCTTATTTGAACTCCGCCTAGTGCAGAAGCCGCTATTTTTTTATTCAGACTGCTATATTTTCTTCATACTAACTCGAAATCCGGCAAGACTTCAACATATTAACTTACACCTAAATTACGGACAATATGGAGCACTCGGATACTTCATCTTATGAACGCACATTGTAGTTCTCCATGGGGACTGACAGTTACTTAGAAAATAACAGGCTACCACATCCCCATATTTCAACTCCGCCTAGTGCAGAAGCCGTTATTTTTTTTGTTCAGACTGCAATAACTTCTTCATACTAACTCGGAATCAGGCGATATTTCGATCGATGAACTCCCACCTAAATTACGGACAATACGGTATAGTTGGATACTTCATCTTGTGAACGCACACTGTAGTTCTCCATGGTGACTGACAGTTGTACTTAGAAAATAACAGGCTATATCCCCACTTCAACGCTCACTGTAGTTCTCCATGTTGACTAATAGTTGTACTTAGAAAATAACAGGCTACATCCTCATATTTGAACTTTGCCTAGAAAAAAGCAGCTATTTTTTTGTTTAGACTGCAATAACTTCTTCATACTAACTCGGAATCAGGCAAAACTTCGACCGATGAACTCCCACCTAAATTACGAATAATATGGTACACTCGAATACTTCATCTTGTGAATGCACACTGTAGTTCTTCATAGGGACTGATAGTTTACTTAGAAAATAACATGCTACCACATCCCCATATTTGAACTCCGCCTAGTGCAGAAGCCGCTATTTTTTTTGTTCAATCTGCAATAACTTCTTCATACTAATTTGGAACCCGGCGAGACTTCGACCGATTAACTCTCACCTAAATTACGGACAATATGGAACACTCATATACTTCATCTTATGAACGCACACTGTAGTTCTCCATGGGGACTGAAAATTGTACTTAGAAAATAACAGGCTACCACATCCCCATATTTGAACTCTGCCTAGTGCAGAAGCCGCTATTTTTTTTGTTCAGACTGCAATAACTTCTTCATACTAATTTGGAATCCGGCAAGACTTCGACCGGTTAACTCCAACCTAAATTGCGGACAGTATGGAACACTTAGATACTTCATCCTGTGAACGCACAATGTAGTTCTCCATGGGGACTGACAATTGTACTTAGAAAATAACAGGCTACCACATCCCCGTATTTGAACTCCGCCTAGTGCAGAAGCCACTATTTTTTTGTTCAGACTGCTATATTTTCTTCATACTAACTCGAAATCCGGCGAGACTTCGACAGATTAACTCCCACCTAAATTACGATGGAACACTCGGATACTTCATCTTCTGAACGCACACTGTAGTTCTCCATGGGGACTGAGAGTTGTACTTAGAAAATAACAGGCTACCACATCCCCATATTTGAACTCCGCCTAGTGTAGAAGCCGCTACTTTTTTTGTTCAAACTGCAATAACTTCTTCATACTAATTCAGAATCCGGTGAGACTTCGACCAATTAACTCCCACCTAAATTACGGACAATATGGAACACTCGGATACTTCATCTTGTGAACGCACACTGTAGTTCTCCATGGGCACTGACAGTTGTACTTAGAAAATAACAGGATACCATATCCCCACATTTGAACTCCTCCTAGTGCAGAAGCCGCTATTTTTTTTGTTCAGACTGCAATATTTTCTTCATACTAACTCGGAATCCAGCAAGACTTCGACCGATTAACTCCCACCTAAATTACGGACAATATGAAACACTCGGATACTTCATTTTGTGAACGTACATTGTAGTTCTCCATTGGGACTGACAGTTGTACTTAGAAAATAACAGGCTATCACATCCCAATATTTGAACACCGCCTAGTGCAGAAGCCGCTATTTTTTTTGTTCAGACTGTAATAACTTCTTCATACTAACTTGCAATCTGACAAAACTTCGACCGATGAACTCCCACCTAAATTACGGACAATATGGTACACTCGGATACTTCATCTTGTGAACGCACACTGTAGTTCTCCATGGTGACTAATAGTTGTACTTAGAAATTAACAGGCTATATTCCCATATTTGAATACTATTTCTCTATGAGATGTAAAAGAGTATATTTAGAATTTCAAAAAGACACCGAGTAAATCTATTCAATGAATTCTCTTTATTAGTAGTAAAGATATATACTTGAGATTTAAAATTAAATTTATATATACATTCTAAAAATATATTTTTCTACTCTTCTTTATTTCAAAACATAGGAAAGTTAGTTTATTTTACTCCAGAATCATTTCATCTTGTTTATCTTTCAATACCATTTTCAAAACAAATTTTACATTATTTTTAACTTAGGGATGTCAACATCATGGGATGCCCCACGTCGACATGGTGGCTGTTAAATTCAAAAGTGTTAATTTTCAAAAGAAGCGTCTATTCGTTTAAATCTCTTCACGAATGATTATGACCGTTACTGGTCATTTTCAAAAGAAGTGTATATTCGTTTAAATCTCTTCACGAATGGTTATGACCGTTACTGGTCTATAAATAGCCTTCACAAACGAATTTTTTAACTAACTAATTTCTTATTTTCTACGCTCCTTCTTCTCCACAAATCCATATTTTAGAATATTCATATTTTTAAGACCATGCCGAAATTCTGCCAAATTTTCAAGTGAATCAAATAAGAATCTCATTCTTGTTTGGTTCTTTACCCTCTCTCGAAGATTAAAGTGCTACTCGGAGTTATAAGATCAATTTGTAATCAAAAGTTTATCGAGTCTCTCTATAAGGTGTGGTTGTGCCTGGAAATCAATTGGGTAATCTTGTGGCCCGTAAATCAAGAGAGTTTGCCCCGGACTCGTGAGATAGGAGGGTACCTCAAGGCCTTTAGAAATTAAGGATTGTAATCTCAACTTTGGTATAATAAAAATCTGTATGAGGTGTTCTGCCCTGGTACAGGACTGGATGTAGGGTAACTCCGAACCAGTATAAAATCCGGTGTGTTCTTTCTTTTTATTGCTTTTTATTTACTTTCTGCATCTGTGTTTGATTCTATGATTAAGTTCTACATTTGTTTGTGTCATAATTTTAATTTAGCCCATATAAGTCTTAGAATCCATTAAACACTATTCACCCCCCCTCTAGTGTTAAATTAGCCTTAAGATCCTTAATCTGCACTCCTTTTCAAGAAGTTCCAAAAACCATTTCTATATAAAATGCCATAAGACTTCCAAAAAAATCACATTTAAAATTATTCTCCAAATCAAAACCATTTTTGAATCAAAACAACAAATCATAGTATTTTCAAAGTACTATAATAGGGCCAATAGCTACCATAGCACTTAACCAATGTTATTACTACCTTTATCACTAAAAGGTTCAACTTTTAACATATATCAATGTCACATCTAGTATAGCCAAACTACCAAACTTTGACATTCAATAATTTATACAATAAGTATATAATTGAAATTTAAAAATCAATAATGGTGAGAAATCTAGATTCCTTTAATATATTCCCTGTATTTCATTTTATATGTCACTCGCTTTTCAAAGCAAAAATTCAACAAAACCAAACCAATAAATCATTCAAGCACAAAACAATAATTTATACATACTATATACTATATAGTATTCATTATGAGGTGGGATAAGCCACCAAAATTCCAGTTGACGCTTAAGCGTTTCGGTTCGATCTAAAATCGAATGACATTCGATTTTAGCTCAAAATTTCACTTGCTTCAAACTTGATGAAATCAACACATAGATAACGCTCCTACGAGCGCAATGCAAAAAACTGCGTCTCGATTGGAGCTCGTATGCAGAAGTTATTGATTTTATAATATTTTAGATTAATTATATAATTAATTAAACTAATTATTCCACTAATTACTCAGTTTAATCCATCTCCCCCAAACCCAAACTACTCCCTTGTACACGAACATCCACAGACATGCACACACCTTTCAAAGTCGATCCTATCTCTCCACCTCTCTTCCTCCACGCTTCATGAAATCGACTCCCGTTCTTTCTGTTGCACTCCACTCGGCAAGTGCTTCCTCCCCGACCCCACCATATTGAACTCGGCCCTACCAATCAAAACCCGACCTAGGCTCCCTCTTCATGCATGCGACATATCATGATCCTCCCTAAGCAGTCGCACCACCTCACACGACCACCGTAAGCTCGTCTTGCCATGAGAAACACGAATCCATCATTACATCTGCCTAATTCACTTCCAATCACCCAAAAATTAAAACCCTAGATCAGCCTCTACACACGGCCAGCCACACAAACATCACCGCATTCTATAATACTGACATGGATTGAAGCTAACACTCATGCGAACTCAACGAATCTAATTTTATAATTTATCATTAACTAAATCGTTTGATTTTTGATTTTTGAAATGGAAGCTAGGTTTGCATTTACTGTAAATGAAAATAAAAGAGGAAAAATGAAATGAAGTGGAGAATATTGTAAGTATGAGGTTTAATTTACGTTTTAATTTCCGGCACTTCACTACACAGAATCATGCTCGCACATGAATCGCGAATGACTGAAATCAAAATACGACCGTGCACAACAATACGACACGATCACAAAACAACAACAATATGCGCTGGTTATCTTATTCTGTGAAATTTCAAAAATACCATCGTTTGCCAAAAAATACGTCAAACGATAATTTAAATATTTTTCAAATTAAAAATTATGTAAAAATCCTATAAATTGAAATAAAAATACATCGTTAAAAATCAAGTCGTTTTATTAACAATTTATTTGCTTATTATTTATTAAATTTGAATCAAACTTGAATATTTAAATAAATTAAATATTCCCATTTTATACATCAAAAATTTCGAGTCGTTATAAAATTTACACTTGACGAGTCAAACAACCGAAAACGATGAATTCTCCTTTGACCAAATGATTTAATTAATTTATAATTGTTATCAATTAATTTAATTAAATACTATTTATGAAATTTAATTTTGATATGATAAATGAATATTAAACGTATTTATAAAAGTTATAAATACGTTAATCGATATAAGATATCGATAAGCATTTTAAATTAGATTTAAAATGCACGATATTCATTCGCACTCAAATGAGTTTAAGGCCCATCATGGGGCTGGTAGGATCGACTTAAACAAAAAGCTAAGGGCGGCTAGGATATGGATTAGAGGGCTTGAAAATGGATGACCAAGATTAAAGGAGATAGAGTAAATGATGAGATCCTAAATTCTCTCCTTTCCATCCTATATTTAAGCATCTCTTTCTCCATTTGATAATAATCTTTTGGAGCCTCCATCTTATTCCTTTGCTAGTCAATTTTTATCCTCCATCTCTCTAGTCTTCCAAGTTCAAATCAAATCAATTTAGTTGCTATTCGATAGCTGGTGGTCGACGGTTCAAGGATTAGCACTCTGTTGGATTGAAAATTGTTTATAGGACCATATAACATCGTTTCATGGTGTGCTTAAGGGCTTTGGTTGCAAGGTACATTTCTATTTTAATTACAAACATTAATTTATGGTTATAATGTTTATTTATCTGTATATAATATTGTTTGTTATGTGACAATTCAAATATGTTGATATATTGTCACAAATTTAGTTGGCTGTATGTATACGTATATATGATTTTAAAAAATATTTTTGTGATTATTCATCTATGTGTAGCATAACTCAGAATTAAATAAAAAACATTTTTTATTACTCAATTAATTTAATGTATAATATATACATATATTTGTATAGTTTATAGTGTAAATACTATATTATACATGTGTAAAATATGAAATCAAATTTCATATATGATGTTTAATAAATATAATATTTGCGGTAGAAAGAAAATATTTTTTATTTATATATTACTGTTAAATAATATTTAAATCAATTTATCATATAAATAATTATCTAAATTCATATATCTACTACAAAATATATTTTATATTTTATAAATTTTTATTGATGCATATTAAGCTCATGGAACAAAGTAAAAAACTTTTTTTTATTTTTAAATATTTAAATTAAAAATCGATAGTTTAAAATTGGATTTTAAAATCATTTAAATTATAAAATTATATATTAAATTTTCAAATTATAAAATGTCATGTAAAATTTGCTGGAAATTTTAAATTTAATTTTGATTTTTAAAATAATATATTTTTTATTTTAAATAATTTTACTTATATATTTAAAATTTAAATTTAAAAAAACCTCGTCTATACGCAAGACTAGTTCAATAAATATATTTAAATAAAAAATTATTTTATAGTTTGATTTAGAGTAATATATATATATATATTATACATATTTATATATAAGTATTTAACATATTCATTTATATGTATATAAATATATATAAAAAATATGTATTTGTATAAGTCGCACTTTCGACATTACAGCAAAAAAATTAAAAATAATTTGTTTACTATATTTTAAATAATATAAATATGTAGCAATTAATATATTTATATTTTGTTAATATTAAATATTTATATGTTTATACAAAATTATAAATAAATAAAATTTTATTTTTATTTGAATATACTATGGAGAACCCAACGGATAAGTAAACTCCTAAGGGGAATTAAATTGTATCAACATGTCTGTTGTGATGTAAATCCCAACATCTATATACTAACATGTTGTACCTTACACGGATTGATATATTACACATGCACACACTTATATATGTGTATGTGGTACGCATATATATTTAATATAACATAAAATTAAATAATACAATATCATTTTATAAATTTAAATAAATTAAAAGATTTTATTTAAATAAAATTTAGAAATATTTTAAATAAATTAGACTTTATAAGCCCAACAAAGATCTAATAAGGGAAAAGAATTCAAAATTCACCCATAACATTAGCAGTGGGCTGGCCCACTTCCAACAATGGCATTAGAGGTTAATAGCCTATGTAGTCTAAGTTAGCCATGTTAGGGTTAACTATTAAGCTAACAGTCCAAATATTGTCCCTAATAAGAAATTCCCAAATTTGAATTGGGCTTTGGGCTAATTTTCAAAATTGTTTGAAAAAATAGAAAATATAAGATTTTAAATTTAAAAGTTAAACTTAAAGTATGATATAAATATATTATAAAAATTATAATATAATAAAAAAATTCATAATGTTTGAAAATATATATTAATTTCAAAATTTTAAAATCTATTAATAAGATTAATTAAATAAATAAATTAAACAAGTTAACTAATTAATAGATGAATACATGTATTATATATTATGATATATGTTATATTATTTTAAAATGTTTAAAGTAACATAAATATACATGTATGTATAAGAGATAAATTTTGAAATTAATATATTTTAATTAAAATTGTTTGATTAAATGAATTAATTAAAAAGTTAATTAACTAAATAATATACACATGTACATGATATACGTGTTATACTATAAAGGTTATAGTATATAATAAATATTAAATATAAATGTTATGTTAAGTTAATATAAAATTAATTAAAATGATAATTAATTAAATTTAATTAAATAAGATTTAATTAATATAATGTTATACACAAGACTATTATATAAGTAATATAAAATATAAAAGTTATATAATAATAAAGCTTATATAATATAAATGTATAAACTAAAGGTGGAACATTAAAGAAACCCAAATAGACTTAAGATATAAATACATACGTAAATGTATGTATACCATGATAAATCTCCGATGTGTTCGACACTTGAATCACGAAGGTAATTAAAAAGAATTACATTATTCCATAAGTCGACATCACTCAATGTAATATATCGAAGATTATGAACCTTTAATATAATATTGTCCTATACCACATATATATATATGTATGTATGTATATTAATAAATTACTTGCATGCCCTTTAGTTGTTGAGCAAACTCAAGCTAGAGATGTTATGTGTAGTATTATTAAATATTGAATAAACGAGGTAAGATAAACATATGTATTTGTCGAGAAAACTGAAGGTACATATTTTATACTTAGGCCATCGCTGTATGGTAGGTACGAGTAAATAATTTCATTTCTATTTGTTGAGCAAACTCAAGGTCAAAGTGAAATCAGGACAAGGTACCAAGAGTGAGGAGTTGTATACGATACAACCGATATGGAGTTATCCATCATCCGTGGAACTATGACTTGTTGAGCAAACTGAATATTAGAATTCCAAGACGGACGAGTCCTAACACCTACTAGTGAAGTCAAAAGACTTCTATGTTTCAATTTAGGGTTCGGAAAAACATAAAAGAATAGTGAGAGCTTACTAGTAAAATGAAATATAAAGTTTAACCTTACTAATATTATAAGAACATATACTATGATTTGTCCTTATAATCTACCACTTAAACTTGCAAAAAATGACAACTCCAAAACTGTATTTTGAAAATGGCAAGCTTACCGGACCTAATTATACCGACCGGCTAAGAGCAATTAAAATAGCATTGAATTACGAGCACCTTTGTACTACTATTACATGCGAACCTAAAGAACAATCCACCGATGATGTAGACTCTGAACTATGATTTGCTTATGAAAAATGGGTGTCAGACATAGAGGTCGCCCACAATTTTGTGTTATCTATGTTAGACAAGCCGTTGTAGAGGAAGTACAAAAATATGTCTGTCCATGAGATATTTGATAGTTTCAAGTCTTCTTTTGGTGAACAGTCAAGTTTCGCAAGGTATGATCTTACGAAGAAGTTGTTCAATCCCAAGATGACCAAAGGACAAAAAGTGGACGATTATGCGATAATGATTAAGCACTATATTGATAGACTTTCGTAATTGGATGTACGTATAAGCAATGAATTGCATGTAGATTTGATCCTTTGTTCACTTACTCCTTGGATGAACCGTTCTTACTGAATTATAACATGAACTGGTTAAATGTGAATCTCGTGGAGCTCCTTAATATGTTGAGGTCGGCCAGGTCTACGTCGAAGGATCAAAGGGCTGTACTTGCTATTAAGGGTAGTGCATCATCTTTGAAGAGTTCGAAGAAGCAGAAAAGAGAAGGTAAGAAAAAGAAAAGTAAGAAGACCGATAATAAGAGTGATGTCACCACTGCCACAAGAAAGGTCACTAAAAAAGGAAATTTCTTGAGTACTTGAAGATTGTAAGAGAAAAGAAGCAGAATGGTTCTGCGGCTCCATCAGGTGCATTTATGATTTAAAATTGTTTTGTAATAAATAAAATGCCTTGGGTCTTAGATATTGGATCTGGTACTTATATATGTAATACATTACATGGGCTTAGGAACTGGCATCACGTAGCAAAAGGAGAGATGAGGCTCCAAGTTGCTGATGGATCTATTGTAGATGCAATGGCGGTAGGAAGTTATCATTTAGTTTTGCCTAGTGGAGTAGTTTTAGTGTTAAATAGTTGTTATTTTGTAAAGGACTTTATTGGTGAGATGATTTCTATTTCCAGATTGTCTAAGGATGGATATATATTTTATTGTGCAAATAATGTTATGAACATTAGTTTGGATGAAAATAAAGTCTGCGATGGTATTCTTGAAAATGGCATTTATGTGATTAATACTAATTATGTATGTTCTATGAATAATTCTTCTAACAATATAAATGATAGTTATCTTTGATATTGTAGGCTAGGTCATATTAGCGAGAAACGACTGCATAAACTGAAAGCCAAAGGTTTTATACCATCAATTGATTTTATTCATTTAACATGTGTGACTCGTATCTCAAAGGTAAAATGACCAAGCTCCCCTTCAGTGGGAGAAATGAAAGAGTTGATGAACTCTTAGAGTTAGTACATAGTGATCTATATGGCCCGATGCCTATAATTAACAAAGAAAATAGTTCTTACTTTATTACCTTCACTAATGATTTCCTGATACTACGATATGTGTATCTTATGAAGAACAAATCTGATATTTATGAGAAACCTATTAAATATAAAAATGTAGTAGAAAACCAAAAGGGCTGTAAGATTAAGATTCTTCGATCCAATCGAGGAAGTGAGTATGCTGGATAGGATTTCCAACAATACTTAAAAGATAATGGGGTTATCTCTCAGGTTACTCTACCCCATACTCAAGAGTGCAACGGTGTGTTGGAGCGAAGGAACCGAACTTTATTAAATATGGTTCGTTCCATGATGAGTAAGGTTGAGTTCCCTCTGTCCTATTAGGGATATGTGCTAGAAACTTCGGCGCATATGTTGAACTTGTTACCCACTAAATTTGTGCCTTAAACACCATATTAGATGTGGTATGGTAAGAAACCCCAACTCAAATATTTGAAGGGGTGGGGTTGTCCGTCATACTTTAAGAACATTGGTCCAAATAAACTAGAGGAAAGATCAGTAGTATGTAAATTTATAGGATATCCCAAAAACTCGATGGGATATATATATTCTATAATACCAAGGAACAAAAGTTCTCTACACACTATCTTTTAAAAAGGGAATTTCTGTCAAAGGAAATTAACAGCGAGGTTGTAGACTTAGATGAGATCCAAGAAGTTGACACCGAGGCCGAACCAGTGGGAGAATCATGTTCACCCATATATGAAAACATGTAGCGTATTAGAATGTCTAGTAGGGAATCTCCTGCATCAGAGAGATACTACGCTTTCTCGTTGATGGCAAGAAGGAGGAACGTGTCTTAGATGAGACACTCCTCTATCCTTCCAACAAGCACTGTAAAGTAAAGACTCTGCACTTTGGCTTGAAGATATGAAATCCAAGATGGATTCCATGTATAAAAATAATGTTTGGACTTTGTCGGACGTACCCAAAGGGATAAAAACCATCGGATGCAAGTGGATGTTTAAGAAAAAGCTAAATTGGGATGGTGAAGTAAAGGCTTATAAGGCAATGCTAGTTGCGAAAGGATTTCGTCAAATTCAAGGTGTTGATCATAACGAGACCTTTTCGCCCATAGCCATGCTTAAGTCCATTTGGATTATGCTAACCATCGCTGCATTCTATGATTATGAAATATATCAAATGGATGTAAAGACAGCTTTTCTAAATAGCAATTTAGAAGAAACCATTTATATGTCGTAGTCCAAGGGTTTTGTGGTTAGTGGGAGTGAGGGCAAGGCTTGCAATTTTTAAAAGTCTATTTATGGACTTAAACAATCTTCAAGGAGTTGGAGAAAGTGTTTTGATAAAGTAATCAAACAGTTTGGTTCTTATTAGAACATGGAGGAAGCATGGTATACATAAAGGAATAAGGCAACACTATCGTTTTCCTAGTGCTCTATGTCAACAATCTATTATTGATTAGCAATGACACTTTGTTGTTGCAATCAGTGAAAGCTTGGCTTTCCAAGAACTTCTCCATGAAGGATTTGGAAGAAGTAGTCTATATACTTGGTATAAAGATCTGTAGAGATAGATCTAAGAGGCTGTTGGGATCGTCTTAATCCCCGTACATAGATACCATACTGAAAAGGTTCAGTATGGAGAATTTCAAGTATGGAAACATTCCAACGCAGTCTGAAATTTTCCTTTCTAAGAAGGACGCTACTCATACCGATGAGAAAAAAGAGCATATGAAGGAAATCCCCTATGCCTCAACTGTAGGATCCATAATGTAATCTATGCTCCGTACTAGACCAGATGTGGCATACGCATTAGGATGCGTAAGCCGATACCATTATAATTCCGGAGAATAACATTAGATGGTCATAAAATGTATACTGAAGTATTTAAGAAATACTCGGGGCTTATTCCTTATATTCGAGAACGAAGACCTCCTTATAAAGGGATATACAGATTCGAGCATTCAAAGTGATATGGATGATAGCAAATCGGTGTCTGGTTATGTTTTTATGCTTAAAAGTTGGTCATAAGTTAGAAAAGTTCCAAGCAAGAAACTGTTGTTGATTCCATGATGGAGGTCGAGTACATCGCCCTTAAGGAAGCAACTAAAGTGGTAGTCTGGATATGCAAGTTTTTGAATGAGCTCGGAGTGATTCCCGATACCAAGAATCCTATGGCATTATTTTGTGATAACAATGTGGCGATGCAAATCGCAAAGGAGCATATAGTACAAAGGAAGTCATGACATATTTTTTGAAAGTTCCATCTAATTAGAGAATTTGTTAAGAAGAAAGTGGTCACGATACTAAGGGTAGATACCAAGGAGAACATAGTAGATCCATTCACTAAAAGTCTAGCTCAATTGTTCTCTCAAGAAGCAGATTTAAGGGATGGGATAGAGATTCCATAATTGGCTCTAAGTGCAAGTGGGAGATTGATAGAGTTAGGGGTATGCCCTAGGGAAATTTTGTAATTTATTGTAAATTAATTAACTCTGTAATCAATTATCGTTCGTAATAAAGGTGTTTTTCTTTCTATTATATATTTATTATAATGTGTTATAAATAATTAAACGCTTAACTAAAATATATTTAATAGAAAATCCATAAATGGTGTGTTTGTGATAATAATTATAAATAGTTGTAATCATGAGTACTGTATCACAATATTATTAAACACATCATTTTAAATGCTCCTAGTTAAGATGCATCGAGATTGGATATTGATGTATCCGTTGAGACTAGAATACGTAACACTCTCCAAATATTGGGCAGTGTATTACTGATGACTACTAAGAGCATCTAGGTGTTACGTACTAATAGTTATTGGATAACTATGGAATGACTCACTCGATCGTTTTATGTTGGTTAATATAACTAAGGCCAAACAAAAAGTATCGATGTGACTGATTTACACAGTTCTCTTGGCTTGAGAATACTATGGATTTTCAATATTAAAGCTTCGCTTCGATTATAGTCAAATCTTGGCATGACCACCATCGAGTGACTATAGTTGGATCGAGTGGAAGTATTGGAAGTGAAACACTATTCAAGAGCGGATTCGTCTTCTCGGTTATATGGGGTTAGTATCATGGCCAACTCAAGTCAGCTCAAAGTAAAAATCTCTTGCCAAAGTAGTTCGGTTAATAATAGTTGTTATTATTTAACCAAGGACTTTACGTTTGGACTATGAAGTTGAATATAGATGATATTGGAATTTTTCACGATTACCAAATTCCATAAGTCCAAAGTGATATAGTTTTGATAAAGAGAATTAGTGTAAATAATAGTCACAACCAGATGATGCTTAATAAAATAAAATTGGATTTTACTGAAACCAAATAAGCGATAAATTTGGCCAAAATGTCACACCACCTGCTAGGTGATGTATGAACGTTAACAATCGAATAGTTCAATATTAATCGCTGGCCAAATTTCCACCTAACGAGTCATACAACCGAACACGACGAATTCTCTTTTGACCAAATGGTTTAATTAATTTGTAATAATTATAAATTAATTAAATTAAATATTATTTATGAAATTATTTATAAATTCAATTTTTATTTAATAATTAAACACTAAACGTATTTATAAATTTATAAATATGTTAATCGATATGCGATATCGATAAACATTTTAAATGTAACAACCCAAAATTCTGATCATTTGATTATTTAATGTTTAATTAATTTTATATATTTAAATAATTGAATTTTTGAATTTAATAACTTACAATTCAAATATAGGACATACTTAAGATATTTGAATTGTTAATTAAATGTGAATTAAATGGATTTAATAATTTCATTTAACTCCTTTTAATTAATAAATAATATCGGCGAATCCATTTAAATTTATTTACAAATATAAATAGACCGGATAAATATCGATAATTAAATATTTAAATCTGTGAAATTGTCGTTCCGGGGCGCGGTCTCGAATTTCGATGAAACTAGTTTCATTGGAACCGTAATAGTGAATTATATTACACCGTCGAATTTCGTGACGATTGTACATATCGTTTGGTCGTGCGAGATCAAAATGCATTGAAATTAATATCGAAAATTTAATATCATAACTGGGTCTAAAAACCTATCTTCTGCATACGATCGAATTAGGTCTCGAAACAAGTTCCATTGTATTCGAAATAGGGGTATAACATATAGAATGCCAGATGGCATGTCTCATTTGGAGTTCGAGATTTTTCGGACATTTTATAGCTTGATAAATTAAATTTAAAATAATATATATATTCATTTTATTGGGCCATGCTGCCTTACCCCTAGCCCATACCCTCACTGTTCATGCCCATATCTCCACTACTCAAGCCCATACCCCTTTCTCTTATATAACATTGCCTGTAACAAGAAATGAGAATTGTAATTAATTTACAATACAAAGGGGGTTTCTCACCAATAAATTATTCCAAAGGGGGTTTCTCGCCAATAAATTATTTATTTACATCCGTATGCCTGAATACAATACAAAGGGAGTTTCTCGCCAATAAATTATTTATTTACATCCGTATGCTGTTATTGATGGTTAATTGAAATTAATTACTGATATTCCATCTAATAGTTTAAATGTTGTTATAGCAATTTCGCTATATCGCCGATTATTAAATTTCATCCCCAAAACCCTGTTGTATGAACTTGAGCTTGTGTTTTCGCTAAACGGAATATTAAAATTCATTAATCATCTGATTAATGTAAATTTAAAATAATTAATCATTTTAACTAATGATTTTGAGATTTATTAACTAATTTAATAAATGATGATTTAAAAATTGGTTTATCTTTCGATTTATTTAATCATTTTTGCTAGTGATGTTTTGCACTTATTTAATCATTTTAACTAATGATTATTTGAGTTTAATTAATTATTTTAATTAACGATAATTGAAATTAATAATCATTTTAATTAATGGTATTTTAAAGTAATTATTCATTTTAAATAATGATATTGGAATTTAGTTGAATCATTTTAATTAATGAATGTTTTAAATTTAATTAATTATTTAACTAATGATATTTGGAATTTAGTTAAATCTTTTTAATTAATGATGTTTTATAATTAAATAGATCATTTAACAAATGATGGTTTTAATTAATCGTTTTTACTAATGAAGTTTGAATTTAATTAATTCAATTAATTTAGATTATTTGAACTTAATTAATGGAATTTAAAGTTACCTATCATTATAACAAAATGATGCTTGGGACGACTTATTAATTTTAACTAATGATTATTTGAATTTAATCAATCTTTGTAATTAATGATATTCAAAGTTAATTAATCGATTTAATAAAAGTGTTTAAAGCAAATTAACTAATATAATAAAATTACTTCAATTAACTGATTCAAAGTTAATAAACTGATTTAATAAAGATTTTAAAGTTGATTTACCAATGTTATAAAAGTGTTTGGAAATAATTATCTATTTTATTAAAGATAATGGATTTGTTTATTTAAAAGAGATTTTTAAATGTGATTACTTATCTTTCGGGATAATTAATATTGTTTTAAAGTTACAGAAAGGAATTGGAACTCAATTATTGGGATGTTAAGTTGGATAATCTTCTGGGTGTTCGGTCTAATGTTGGTTTAGGCCTTCGGGGTCGTGCACTTGGAAAATTATTCTCTTAACGTTTCAATAATCAGAAACTAATTCTGAATGTGTTTTACCAAGGTGGAAATATGGAAATCAAGCACAAGTTTAGTTCGTTTTTAAAAAGAAAAGGTTGGATTTGTTTATGGAAATGAATTATTTTCGTAAAGCGAATCACTTATATGGAAACGATTTATTTGTATAATTAGCACTAAACATCAAAAGTAGTAAACTTGTCGCTATTTCAAAAGTTAGGAATAATCATTGGACATGACTTTGAGGTAACACTACCTTGACTTGTCCAGTATTATTGTTAACCAAGATAAAGTACAAGTTTGAATTCAATGAGTGGTGGTAAGTATACAAGACTTAATTTCCATATACGATCGTTTTATATCCTCGATAGTTGGTATCTCAGCTATCGGTTACTTCAGCTTCTTTGTTATTGTCATTCTAAGATGATTTATTGCTCCATTGAGCTTTGTTATCCTTTATCGAAAATGACTAAAACCAAGGCGTGAAAAAGGGGGGCGCACCCTCCAAGTCGTTATTGTGTTTGGTCATTCTAAGACAATTTATCGCTCGTTTTGATCATTGATATCCAACACCGGAAAAACTAAAACCAAGGCATGAGTGAGAGCCAAGCCATGTAAGTCACACCCATCAGGGTATGTTCACATCATCTAGAGAGGTTTTAGCATGCATGTATTGATGTGAAATATTCGGATTCTCGTGTGAAGCGGGGTCCAGCTTGGAAGTTTCCGAGAGTGACGCGTGTGCTCTCAAGTATATTTTATCTAGAGGTATACTTTCGTGGAAGGGGGAGCCCCTTCCTAGTTATGTTGGATAAATTCATTTTACTGATTTGATTTGAAACTTTGAATCGATTTTTGTGTAACTGCAATGGGAAGAGTCAACCATCCTTCATGATGTTTTATTATAGTTTTTCAGTCCATTCTATCAAGTCTGGATTGTTACCTTATTTAGTCCATTCTATCAAGTTAGATTGTTTTCCTTGTTCTATCCATTCTGTCCAGTTTGGATTTTACTTGGTTCATTTCCATTCTTTCGGGTCTGGTTTAATATTAATTATACTCATTCATATTTGGATTTGTTCTTGATATTTATTTCTGCTCTTGCATGTATGGATGTTATTCTTGTGAGGTAAAAACCCATTCCGCATTAGCGGCGTGGTCTCACGTAACTTTTATATTTGTTCCCCATTATTCGAGTTATCTTACTTTGGTATTTCTAGACTGATCCGGGTATTATTTATTTATAATGCTCGGATCAAACCGATCATTTTCCCAGGTTGTCTTGAAGTTTTGGAGATCGTGGAGGGGAGCTGAAGATTCATCCATCGTAGTATTTTATTTTTTGTTGTATTATATAGTATACCTATCGACATTTGTAAGGTCATGATTTTATAACTGTTCAACTGATAAGGTTTGTTTTTAACTCTGATATACTATGCATGTTTGGAGTGATAGTTTCTACTATCCTTGTTATATTATATGTTGTCGATTCCGCTACGAGATTCTGTTTTTCTCTATTCTCTGTTCTTTTCTTTTTTATTTACCCTAACAATCTACCCTTTTGTCGATTGGATATGCGACATTGGAACACTGTGGTAGTGTTTGGTGTCGACTTTCGATGGTCAAAATGGCAGGTCATTACATTTGGTATCAGAGCACAAGGTTAAGCGAGAACCTTGGCTTTGGTACGGTTTGGCTCATTAGAGATAAGGTAAGTGACACCCTAGAATGAGTTTGAGAGTAATATATATATATACGAGTGCGTATTTGTTAATGTCATAAAAATGTATTAAGTTAATTGGTCTATTGAGTTTTTACAAATTCTGGTCGAGACGTGGGACGCCATGGTATCGATAGAGATTTCTAAACACTCAACCAAGGCCAACGGACATGGTATTGAAATTTTTGAAATTTTTGGCAAATTTAATATTTTTCCTAGGATTATATTCTTTATATATAAAGGAATAATTTTCAACTTTGTATAGTTATAAAGTATGTTGGTTTAAAAGTGATAATATTTATTTATTATTACTATTGTTTGTTCGGTTATGCTTAATTTAAATAATAAGCAGTGATATTATTTGTTAGTTGTCAAATGGTGCTCGGTTTATTTAGAAGCATTTATAGCTTTGATTTAAAATGAATCCTTTATGAATTAATTTTCACAATTTGACTATAAAAGTGTTTGGAGAAAATGTTAACTTGAAACTTCACCTTTTAATAATAGCGAGTTAAGGATTGAACTTTAATAAAAAGTTGTAAATATAGTCTAAATGGTAAGATAAAACATTTAGATAATAAATATATGAGAAAATTTGATTATAATAAAGAAGGATTATTATAATATAAAATGATTTTTATATAAAGGAAATTTTATATAAAGGAATTTTTTTATAAATTAAGTTTATAAAACATGTTTTAAAAGAATTTTTGAATCGAAATCCCGGAATTTTTGAAAATAATTTCAAAGGAATTTTTAAGAAATGAAATAACAATACTTTTGGAAGTATTTAAAGGTAAAAATACATTGGGAATTTTTATATTCATCTATGTATAGCACGACCCATAATTATAAAAATATTTTATTTAATTAATTTAATATATAATACATATACATATACTTATCTAGTTTATAATTTAAATACTATATTATACATGTGTAAATATGAAAATAAAATTTCATATACGATTGTTAATAAATATAATATTTTCGATAGAAAGAAAATATTTTTTATTTATATATTATTTTTAAGTAATATTTAAATCAATTTATCATAAAAATAATTATATAAATTCATACATCTATTATAAAATATATTTTATATTTTATAAAATTTTATTGATGCATATTAAGCTCATGGTAGAAAGTAAAAAACAATTTTTTATTTTTAATTATTTAAATAGAAAACCAATAATTTAAAATTGTTTTAATTATAAAATTATACATTAAAATTTCAAATTATAAAATTTTGTGTAAAATATTCAGGAAATTTTAAATTTAAATTTAATTTCAAAAAATAATATTTGTTTTATTTTAAATAATTTTATACGGTTTTATTAATATATATATATTTAAAATAATAAAATAAAAAAACCTCGTCAATGCGGAAGACCAGTTCAATAGATATATCTAAATAAATATTATATTATAGTTCTATTTATATTTATATTAATATATATATATATATATACGTTATAAATATTTATATATAATTAGTTAATAATTCCATTTATATGCATATAAATATAAAAAAATTATGTATTTGCATATGTATTATTTTCAACATTACAACAAATTTTTTATATTATATTTTAAATAACATAAACACATTTATATAGTTATTAATATATATATATATATATCATTTTTTAATATTATATATTTATATTCATATTTAAATATATATATATATATATATATAAATGTTTATACAAAATTAGAAAGTAATAAATTTTAATTTATATATGTATGTATGTATGTATTTTTAAATATTATGTTATAAAAAGCAAAATTATATATATATGTACATACATCTGGACAATACATCTACGTATTGGATGAGCTAACGTGTCCGTTGTGATGTAAATCCCGACATCTATATATGGACATGTTATACCTTGCACAGATTGATATGTTACACACATACACACACTCTTATATATGTTAATGCAATATATACATTATATAATATAAAATTAAATAATATAATATCATTTTGTAAATTTAAATAAAATAAAAGATTTTATTTAAATAAAATTTTGTAATGTTGTAAATAAATTAGACTTCTTAGGCCTAATAAAGATCCAATAAGGGAATTTTTTTTTGAAATTTACCCATAACTTCCGCTGCAGACTGGCCCAGTTCCAACAAAGTGAGGGTGTTAGTTAGCGAAAAACTAGAATATAGATTCTAAGATTGGACGTGGGACGATGCTTCGAACCAGTATAAAAATCCCAGTGTGCAAGTTCTTTTATTTACTTTACTTTGTTATTTCTAGTTAGCTTATTAATACACATATACACATATTCTGTTAGCTTGGGCATATATATACGATTCACTAAAATTTCATTTGGTATCAAAACAGAATCATTCATAAATCATAACATAGTTTATTGAATAAATTTTAATATGCCACATATAAACACTTTTTTTGAAGGCCGGCCTACTGCATGACCCCCACTATTTACTAGAAGTGACTATAATTTTTGGTCAACTAGGATGAAAATTTGTATGCAAGCAAATGGTCTTTAAATTTGGAATGTCACACAAACTCAAAGCGTAGCTCCAGCTACACCATTAAACACATGGACTCTTGACCAAAAGACTGCTGCTACCAATAGTTCAAAGTGCTTTAGACAAACATGAATTTACTAGAGTAATGATATGTAAAACTGCATATGATATTTGGCACACACTACAAGTCACTCACCAAGGAATAAATAGAGTTAAGCGATCAAGAATTGCTGTGTTAAGAAGCCAACTCCAAAATTTTAGAATGAAAGAAAATGAAAATATATTAGACATGTACTCTCGTCTTCAAGATATGACTCACATACTTATTGGTTTAGGAGAGACCATATCTGAATTTGATACCGTCATAAAATTTTTAAACTCCTTAACCAATGATTGAGAAAGAAAAGTACTAGTCATCGAAGAGGCTAACAATCTTTCACAACTCAAGGTTGAGGAGTTAGTCGGAAATTTAATGGCTTATGAAGTGAATTTGTAGGGTAGAAAAATGCAAAATCGGGAGAAGAAAACTATACATTCCAAGTTGATGAGGATTCAGAACTTGATGAAGATGAATTGGCCTTCATCGCAAAGAAGTACATAAAGTTTAAGAAGCAAGTAAAGAGAGGCAACAACAATGGAAACAACAATTCTGGACTTAAATGCTTCAGATGCAATAAATCTGGTCACAAAATAAAGGACCGTCCGATTCAAAATAATGGAAAACGGGATTTCAAAAGAAAAAAATAAATATGATAAAAAGAAGTAGCCAGCCTTTCAAACCATATGGGATGATTCAGATTCCTCATCTTCCATGGGAGATATAGCGACGATGAGCAAGCCAACGTCTTTTTCATGACTATAGAGAATAAGATACAATCTGACTTAATATATAATGAACGTTTTAAATTTTGCATGGAATTAGATAAAAAGTTTAGAAATCTTTGGAAAATTCATAAAGAAGCTTTAGTAAATTTAAGTAAACTTGAATTAGAAATAACTATGCTAAAAGATGAAAAAACAGTTTTAGAAGAAGTTATTGATAGTTAAAAACTATCTTTAGAAATATCTAATCTAAAAATGGAATCGAAATATTGTTTTAAGAAAAGTTAGAATTATCTAAAGAATGTGATTTACTAAAAGATTTAAATAAAGATTTAAATTTTCTATTGAAAATTTAAACTCTAAAATTGATTATTTCGAAAAAGAAAATGATCTTTCAAAAAATAAAAATATCGACTTACATAAAAAATTAAAGATTTGGAAAATTCATAAGATTCACAAAATTCATTTTAAAATTGACAAATCAAAATTATGTACTTAAGGATGAGCTTAAGAGATACAGAGATAAAAACATCAAGTTATCAAAAGAAAAAGAAAATTGTGAATTAACTTCATACATATAAATTTTAAAATCTGAAAATTTAGACTTTAAAGAAAAGATGGATTCTGGATAGAGGATGTTTCAACCATATGATAGGACACTCAAACATGCTAGCGAATATCAAACTAGTAGATGAAGGAATTATTTCTTTTGATGATAATTCAAAAGGATATACCATCGAAATAGGGGATGTCAGCAATAATTGTAATTCAAATTTACCTTTGATAACAAATGTCTATTTAGTTAAAAATTTAAAATATAGCCTTTTATGTATTTGTCAATTATGTAACTATAAGGTTTTAAAATAAATTTTGAAAAGATAATTGTCATATTTTTGACCAAACCGAAAGGCTAATTTTCGAAGGATTAAGAAAACTGAATATTTATATTTTAAATATGAAAGGTAACAATGACATTAACATATGCCTTGTAGAAAACTCTAATGATCTTTGGCTTTAGCGCAAACATTTTGGTCGTATTAAATATAAATTATTAGATAAAATTGCGAAAAATGAAATTGTAAGTGGCCTTTTGAAAATGAATTTTAAAGTAAGTAATATATGTGACGCTTGTCAAAAACCTAAATTAAGAAAATCGTCATTTAAATGTATAAATGAAATTCAACTAATCAACCATTGAAATTACTTCACTTAGATTTGTTTGCCCTGGCTCAAGTTAGGTTAATAAAACATAACAAATAAGTTTTTGTAATAGTTGATGATTTATCAAGATATACATGGACCTTGTTCTTAAATATAATAGTAATACTTTAGAAATGTTTAAAAAATTTGTAAAAAGAATTCTGTTGTACCCATTTTTAATCACAGTATATAAGAGAACTGTGTAGTATGATGAAAAGGCCTAAAATCATGCAACATACCAAACAGATCCCTAAAAGACACTATGCGCAAAGCCCGGTAAAGTGAAGTTGACATGATTAAAAGATCGGCTAACCCATAATGCAACAGTCTCCCCAAAAAATAATATAACCTACACCAAGAAATGTACTGCGTATACCCAAAGCATTTAGGATAATTATGACACTATAGCCAACGGATAGCATAGTCCTGAAGCAAACTCATACCACATGTTCGTACAATTTTTTTACCGAACATAGACAAAAATCACATAACGAATTGCACTGGCTCAAGGA
Source organism: Allium fistulosum (assembly GCA_030737815.1). Taxonomy (NCBI): domain Eukaryota; kingdom Viridiplantae; phylum Streptophyta; class Magnoliopsida; order Asparagales; family Amaryllidaceae; genus Allium; species Allium fistulosum. The sequence goes on along the minus strand of CM060906.1, from coordinate 94,234,132 downwards.
TAGGACACGACTTGGTAAACAAAACAAATAAAAACTACACCGCCAGAAAGTAAAGTAAATACTCAAGCTTCCCAGAATCCGCGCAGTCTGGACTGCACCACTACCTTCACCAAAGACCGCGCCATCATACCTTTCAAACGACGCCGTCATCTCCTAGGTTACAAACCGTCTCTAGGACCTGCGCCGTCATTTATAAAACCATTTTTTCCATATAATAAAATTACATTATAATATCAGTCTACTACGTAAAACCAAATGCACAACACAAATAAACCATAACGAAATATGCAGGCAAAATACATTTCTATAAACACATAACTACACCTATGTGTCACAATGACTACGTAAATAAAAAGCTCGACTAAATTGGTCCCATGTAGTGAAAAGGTTAATCAAATTAAACAGAACCAAAATTGCAATTTAACAAACTTAAATTGCGAAAAATTTATTACGCAATAATAAGCCTCTAAGTACCACGATAATACACCTCTGAAAAACTCTTACACGATAATGAATCAGATCAGTCTTCCCCTCTTTAACTACTTTGACCAGGTTACAGTTCATGGTCGATTTAAATTGCTCAAATACAAAGTACAAAAATCAGATACACACTGAGAAACTACGCCGCCATCTCAGAGAAACACTCCACCATTCCTCACGAAGATCTGATCTCACTTCAAAGAAAGATGCTCCTACTTTTGTCTTTAAAGGAACAAACAAGCTCGACCCTAAACCGAAATACTTATAGTAGAACTAACTAAGGCACGTAAGTCAAAAAAGGGCATATCCCATGAAGAACATCTTGGAACACCCAAACTTCCTGCCAAAAGATTCAAACATAAATCATCCCATCTAAATATAAATCTTCCCGCCTATAACAAACTTTCCCGCTTATAGCCACATCAACGGTCTGTGTACATTACAATAATCAATATATGGAAGACACATGGCGACATCAGATGGTGGAGGAGGGATGTAAAGAAGGGATGTCAATAATCCATGAGAGAATTTCTTCTATAAATAGAAAAGTATGGTAGCAAAGAAGAAGACTTACGATTAATTCTTTGTAAATTTACCTTATACACTTGTACTCTTTCTACCATGAAAAGAATTGTACGAGGAAGAAAAAAGAGAACAAAAAGATTTGACCCATAGACGTAGGATTTTTTGAAATCCAAACCACGTAAATTTCCATGTCCTTTACTTTGTTGCATTTATTACTTTTCGCTTTTAGTAGATTCTATGTAATTTTCATTTTTCTAAATTCGTTACTTAAACCAACCAAGGCATTTTAACAAATAGTTAACCGCTTCTTCATAATTGTGAAAGCACTCCGTAGCATAATTACTATGTTAAAGGCAAATTTAATATTACTTAAATTTGTTAATTCAATACTAATAGGGTAATAAGTAAATATTGTTGTAGGACTAGAAATTTGGTGTTGTGAGATGAAAATCTCACTAACATTTTGGTGTTAGACGGAGGGCCCCCTCCCAACAAAGCTTGATCAAAGTCATAACCTAACCCAATCCCCAAAACTCCCTAAGGACCCTGAACAATGCACACAGGAAATTCTTCTACTCCCCTACCACAAGAACCTGAGCACTTGGTTGTGAAACTGAACGAACGCTTTGCCATCTCATCAAAAAAACCGTCCACCCTAAAAAATAGCCTCAGACTCCATCCTTGACACACTCAATGCCTTCTTATTTAGATCAACGAAAGGATGACTGGTATCGAGAAATTGGTAACTCAAAATCAGAATAGATCTTCAAATTCCTATAGCTCTGTGACCCACCACCAAACTTCTCCTATTGCATAAAAAGTGCAAGTAGGAGGAGGACGCGACATTCTCATTAATGAGAACGGTGGCATCGGAGTGCTCAGCTTGGGAGTAAAGACAAAGGGAAAAACATCAATAAACCCAAATATTAAAGTCAAACCTGTGAATATCAACCCAATACTGCTAGAGAAAAACAAGAACCAGAACGCACAGGAGAGTGAGGCCAGCTCAGCCAATAAGGGTGTCTCATCACATGTCAACGAGAAGGATGAGGAAATAAGGGAACTGAAACATCGCATGGAATACTTAGCAAAAATGTGTGAACAAGGCAATAAGGGAGGTGGAAAGGAGAATGCTCATCTCCATTTAGCAAAGCGATCATTGTAGCATATTTCCTAGATAGCTTCAGGGCTCCAACCATTAAAGGATATGATAGGTTAACAAATCTGTTTGATCTCCTATGCATATTTAAGTTGTAACATCCCACCTTTATACCTATATTACCCAAGAATATTACAAGTAATATTGTCGAGTAATACGGAGAATAAAGCTGGATAGGAGTGACACCCGTGTCTATTTCCTTAGGCTAACACTATCATGTCAACTTTTACCTCATAACTCCATATATAAACATGAATAGTCTCAGCACAAAGCAGTAAACATGTTGGGTCAATTAGAACAGAATAATATATCACGTAATATACAACACAGAATTACACGTCGCAACGGAAATATAATACATCAAATATCCCTCTATAGGGTGAGTCTACCAAAAAAGAAAACACTAAACCTGCATATACATACATACATACATACATACATACATACATATATATATATATATATATATATATAGAATGATAGGTCTCAAATATACATGACTACAAAAGTCTATAACATAAACAAACATACAACAAGTATATAAGTTAGACTCGAATGATACATCAATATATAGAGGTAACATCATATATATATATATATATATATATATATATATATATATATAACTTCTTAAGCTAGCTAACATCCAAGTTCACTGAGTCCCTATATCTATTAAGTCTCGGTCTGACCCAAGTATTATAAAAGTAACAAATGGGTTAGTCTATCTCTAATTATCATAAAAGGTGAGTTCATAATTATAAGCTTGCATAAACATCAAGGATATAAACGTCCATATATTGTACTTCACTAAACATAATAAAACATCCTTATAAAACTTCATAACACAAAGTTAAATTATGCCCATCCATGGAAATCATCAAACTCGTAGCAACCATCACATTAATAGCATCTAAATTCACAATCATATAAGCAAGCAATAGACAAGCACTTCGCAAGTCAATGATCATAGACGAGCACTTCGCAAGTTGATAAATAAGCACTTCGCAAGTCGACAAATAACGACAAGCACTTTGCATGTCAACACAAGAGATGAGCACTTCGCAAGTCAAAACCTAGTAGCTAGCACTTTGCAAGTTACAATAATTGACAAGCACTTTGCGAGTCAACATAAGAGATAAGCCCTTCGCAAGTCATAACTCGTCTGTAAACGAGTACTATAATATGGGCCCGAAAACCCATTTAATCCGCCTATAAATAGATTACCCAAGGACGAGCCTGTAAACACACCAGAATAAGTATTATGTACTTCCAAATAGTAATCATTCAAGTAACGACTGTGCATCCCATACAACAAGAGTTTATTCGAACATTTACCATAAGTTAGTAAACTCCACTCGATAAGTGTAATGTACCTCCTAATAGTAATCATTTGAGTAACGATCGTGCGTCCCATACTACGCAGGTTTACTTGAATATTTACTATAAGTTAGTAAATTCCACTCGTGTGTAAGTGGGGTTTAATCGAACAAATCCAAGAATTAACCGATGAAGTAAACACACATATTTCATACCACTTGTTTTACTAAACTGTTTATTTTGATTTATCATTCGAGTGAGATTGTGAGTTTGTATAGGAGAATAGTTTTGTTTTGAAATCTAGTTTGAAATATTAGTTTAAAGAGGCTAGTAATCTTTACTGCTAATAAGGAGAATTCCTTAAACTAATTTCAACCGTTTCTTTTTAAATTACCAGAAATACCTTGGGTCAAAATTTATCTACGTTACTTCTCATTAAACCTAAATTCAGATATAACCTCCTTCGTCATCCCTCTGCCCCATCTCCACCCCGCATTCTTTCCAATAACCTAAATCGAATCCACAGCTCTTCTTTCCAAACTCATTCGTCACTAGACACATGAGACTCAACCATAGGCTTAACGAACGAGAGGTTGCAGTCTCTCAAAATTTTCTTAAGTGTGTTTGCTCTTTTCAAAGCACTTTCAAGTTGTTTCGAACTTACAAATGTGTGTTCAGGCTTCGTGAGATCGTTACTACAGTTTCTAATATTAGTAATTGTTTATTCATCTGAAAGTTACTTCAATGTTTAGTACTAGAATACGAGATCTACCTTGTTATTTATATTTTGTAATTTGTTTGTTACGTATTGCGTCAGATTTATAAGAATTGCAAATGAATCTTGATATGATCATATTTTGACATTTAATGAAACCTCAAATAACTGATAAACCTTATAATACGTCTCAATTGGTAAATTTGAACACCTTGCACATCTAATTTATGACATCCGATATGATGTATGTGTATCTCAAATTCTCAAGGTAAATAGTTTTGAAAATAAAAATTTGTGAGCTTAAAATATTATTTCTCATATAAACAGTAATTCTTCAGTAACTAGACAGAAGAGAAAATTACACGCTTCAAACTTGAACCATTATGATTCACCATCAATTTATTGCTATAGATCTGTGTTACTCCCTTTAAAATAGCCATATGTTTATGTTTACAAGCATCGTAGTGCATAGAGATTATAATGAGTAGAACCGATCGGCTAAATTATACTATGGTCCATTTTATATAGTTACCAGTTGAAATTTTTATTTGCAAGCATAACAACAGTTACCTCTATAGAATCTATGTCATATAACATGTGTATATTTGCATTTTTGTGTACATGCGTTTTTATGTCTTCCTACTGGATTACAACAGACGATTCAATCCTTAAAACATCTAGCATGAATTTCCATTTTATTCATATAATATATGTAGATTTGACTAAGTTGATTTTCATTATATTGAAGTACAACAGAACACAATTAAGTCAAATTTTTATCAGGATAAATCTAACTTATGTTATCGTGTTGAAAATTTTACCCTCCGTAACATTATTGCCTGGCTCCACCGCTGCATGCAGCGTAATAATCACTCTCCATTCATCTCCCAAATAGGTAAGGTAAGTTACAAAAGCATCAGGGCATTAACGAGAATAAATTATCAGAGGAGAAAAAAGAGAGATGACCAAGGTTCCATATGGAAACTCTGCTCTGTAGTCTGACCATACACTGCCCTGTAGGTTAAGAGGCTGTTATAAGTTGTATTTTCAACATTTGTAGGACAAACGAGGAGTAGGACTTACAACCATAATTCAGCTTATGCACCATTAGCACGATTACTTCTACCCAACTTTTATTTCATTGTTAAAATTATAGGAATGTAAGGAGAGAAACGAACTACTGCAAGTTGCTTCAAATCTTTATCATAAGTTTTGACAAATGCTAAATCAGCTTCAAGCAAGAAAGAAAAGACTTAGTAGTCCATTCTTAAACCAACAAACCCAAAATATAATGGGCTTGTTTTGCTGTAGCCTAGCAGGCCTGTTGCTTTATGCTATGGCTTTATGTTCTTGTATTTCAGCTTTTATTTTATCTATATGTGGGTTGGGGAGTATATGATCTTCATATGCTCCGCATTTTGTGTTAGCCACCGGAGAAAGGCGCTTTTTCTCCTCCTATTTATATATATTTCCTTTTGAAAAAAAAAAAAAAAAACAAACCCAAAATATAAAAGTTCTTTATGCTTCCAATTAATGCATATCTCATCTGCATCTTTATTCATATTACAACTTGTACATATTCTTAATTCTATTCTCTCTAAAATGAGGTTTCTGGCTTACATTCTTCTCTCAACCTGCACAATCCATGTGTTCCCTCTAAAATGAGGTTTCTGGCTTGCATTCTTCTCACAACCTGCACAATCCACGCTCACACACATCTCAATAATCCGTCTATACTAAAAAATAAAATCAAAATAAACTGGTCTTAATTCCTCATGAGTAATGCAAGATTAAAATGTTATTGCATGCTGCATAGTTGAGCTAGAGCAATGTGTTAGAAATAAATCAAATAATACTGTTATTTTAATGAAACAATATTGATGGATTGTTGACTATCACTAAATACGAAAACGTTAACTAACTGAAATGTTCTGTAAGTACTCTGTTTCAAATCAACAATAGTTTTGTTTTGAGTATCTCTGCATAATTAAAATACAAAATGTGCAACAAGAGTTCATGCACTGCGAGCACTATTCCAAGTATTGAATAAGTAGAGGTTGCCTGCTATAGCTTTTGTTATACGTCTAGTATACCAAAACAGAGAATAATCAAATATAAACTCGTCGCACAAGTTTATAACTCAGATTTCCACTACACTGGAATTCTGTATTAATTATAATAACAAAATGAATGTTGTAAATAAATTACAACAACAGTGTTATACTATTTTGAATAAATAGTATAACAAAATTAAAGGGTAGAATGTAGAATAAAAGTTCTAACCCGATTTTGTCTGAGGCTCGCCGTAACGATTTCCTTAAGAATTTTATTTCAAAATTCTCCCAAGATACAACAAACGTAATCTGCACGAGATTGTGATGTGTATGATCTTCTGTGTGATAGGACTGAATATGAATTAAGAGATGAAGAGATAGAAGAGATAATTCGGTTTGAAAAATGAGTATGTCTACTCTGTGATATATATGGAATGTTGAGCAGTAGAGCAAAGAAGCAGAAGAAATTAGATTGGAATGGGGTGAGAATGTGATCAGTATTCTCTCCTATTTATAATTTCGTCCGCACCCCTTCGAACAGTCGCGTCTGCCTGAAAGGTTGCACCCGTTTCCTTTCATTGCTGCTGTTCGTTTAACGGGCCGCACCCGTTCGCTACTGCCTATGTTCGGCCGCGTCTCTTCAGTCGGGCCGCACCTGTTCGCCTCTAACGGGTCGCACCCGCTTCTGTTCGCCCATGCTTCTTCAGTCAGGTTGCACTCGCTCGCCGCGTCCGCTTATGAACAGTCGTGTCTGTTCACATAGCCTGCAACTGTTAAAAAACCCGGCCCAGTTTTGCAGCAAAATTAGGATCATATTAGACCCAAACCCAAACCCGAGCCCGGCCCGGTTCGGTTCGGTCGGACGGACGGCGGCGGCGCGCGCGCGTGTGTGGTGGAGATGCATGATCTCCCTCCTCACAACGAAGCATACATTTGGGTGCCCCTAGGCCCCAACATCTTCATTGCAAAGCCATATATAAACTAGTATGGCTTAGCAATTTTGGCGATGTGGGACTTTATGTATGTTTCATTCATTTTGTTCTTTAGGAATTCCAACAATCCCCCACATGAATGATAATATACATATCCCCCACACAAAGCGAAATATCACAGAGTACATATGGAATAATGCTTTATCGTGGATAAGTAGATATTTCACTTTGAACTTTCCCTAGTTAAAACTTATCGGATCTACTTGGCTAATCGGTGAATTATTTCATCTTGAACCGTCAGCCTTTATTGTATATCCAGACAATAAGCTTTACGAAGCATTGATTCCCTTCTCATCCAATCTCTTGGTTGTGTTCATTTTGGTCCTGAACAATTTTTGGTTCTGCGAGTGTTTTTAGAGAATAAAAGCCTTTTATTATTCTCATAGAGCCGACCCAGCTCACACTAACATAGGTGATCGCAACCATTAAGAGTATCCTACATATACCCCACTTGTTATTTCCAAGATATGGTCATCATTAAAAAACATAGTTTTAACCTTTAAATACTTCTGTAGGCATGCATTTATATTGTGCACCATAGGAATGGAGTTGGACTATGTCCACGCAAATGCATTACGTCTTGAGTTATTCAGAACTGGTTTGCCTATTGATCCTAGTCCGTGGGATCTCCAATCGCTAGGATAGGTTTCCGTATAAGATAACTCTTTTTGGTTTAGGCTTTTAAACCCATTCCCCTCGATGCGCAGTCAATTTTCTCTCTTGATAAACCTTTAGTAAATGGATCCGCTAGATTATCATTTGTTCTCACATAATCTATGGAAATAGTTCCATTTGAGAGTAACTGCCTAACTGTGTTATGGCGTCGACGAATATGTCGTGACTTTCCATTATACACAAAGTTGTGCGCTCTGCTTAGCGCAGCTTGGTTATCACAGTGTATGCATATGGCCGGTACAGGTTTAGGCCAAAATGGAATATCTTCTAAAAAGTGACGAAGCCATTCTGCTTCTTCGCCTGCTTTATCTAAAGCGATGAACTCTGATTCCATAGTGGATCGAGCTATGCATGTTTGTTTAGTAGATTTCCATGACACTGCTGCCCCTGCTAAGGTAAAGACATAACCACTTGTTGATTTTGATTCCTCTGAATCAGCAATCCAATTTGCATCACTATATCCTTCTAAGACGGCAGGATATTTTCCATAGTGTAAGGAATAGTTAGCGGTATTTTTTAAATATCCAAGCACTCTCATTAGTGCTTTCCAGTGTTCCTTTCCTGGATTGCTTGTATACCTGCTCAGTCGACTTACTGCATAAGCTATATTTGGTCTTGTGCAATTCATGAGATACATGAGACATCCTATTACACGAGAGTATTCCAGTTGCATTACACTCTCATTAATGTTTTTATGCAGTACTTCTGATGGATTAAAAGATGTTCTCACTCCTTTAATTCCATAGTCTTGGAATTTTTCAATCACTTTGTCTACATAGTGTGACTGAGACAATTCAATTCCATTAGGAGTTCTTATTATTTTGATTCCCAAAATAACGTCTGCAACTCCTAAATCTTTCATATCGAAATTGCTAGTTAACATCTTCTTTATGGTCTCTATTACCTGAGTATTTGGACCAAATATTAACATATCGTCTACATATAAACAAATCATCACATATGATTGTCCAATTTGTTTATAATAAACACACTTATCGCATTCATTTATACGAAAACCATTTCTCATCATGACACTATCAAATTTTGCGTGCCATTGTTTTGGAGCTTGTTTTAGTCCGTATAATGATTTTACTAATCTACAGACTTTGTTTTCATTTCCTTTGGAAATAAAACCTTCAGGTTGCTCCATGTAGATCTCCTCATCGAGATCTCCATTTAAGAATGCTGTCTTTACATCCATTTGATGAATTTCTAGACCATAAATTGATGCAATTGCTATTAGCATTCTTATAGAGGTTATTCGTGTTACTGGCGAATATGTATCAAAGAAGTCTACTCCTTCTTTTTGACGATATCCTTTGGCTACTAATCTGGCTTTATATTTGTCGATAGAGCCATCTGCTTTCATTTTCTTCTTGAAAATCCATTTGCAGCCAATAGGTTTTATTCCTGGTGGAATATCAACAATTTCCCAAGTTTTATTACTTAGAATTGAATCAATCTCACTTTGGATTGCTTCTTTCCAACATGAAGATTCAGAAGATGACATTGCTTCCTTGTACGTTTGAGGTTCATGTTCTAACACATATGTGAAAAAATCCGAACCAAATGTCTTGGAAGTCCTAGCCTTTACGCTTCTTCTTGGTTCAACTTCCTCAATCTCATGATGAGTTTCATCTTCATGTGAATTGCTTGATTCTTCTCTTGTCCTTTTAGGGACATTATTCCCTTCATTCCTTTTGTGCGGAAACACGTCTTCAAAGAATGAGGCATCTCTAGATTCCATGATTGTATTTACATGAATATCAGTTATATCAGACTTAAATACCAAAAATCTATAGGCACTACTATTTTGGGCTGGCCCTAAATAGTAACAATCTACTGTTTTTGGTCCAAGTTTGACTTTCTTGGGAGGCGGAACTGGAACTTTTGCCAAGCACCCCCACACTTTGAGGTATTTAAAACTTGGTTTGTGTCCTTTCCATATCTCATATGGAATTGTTCCTGTTTTATTATGAGGGACTTTGTTTAATATGTGATTAGACATATTTAAGGATTCCCCCCACAAGTTCGTCGGTAGACCAGAAGTTAAAAGCATGGCGGTAATCATGTCTTTTAACGTTCTGTTCTTTCTCTCGGCTACACCATTTTGTTGTGGTGAATATGGAGCTGTTGTTTGATGAATTATACCATTTTCGGCACAGAACTGTTCAAATGGTGATTCATATTCTCCACCTCGATCAGATCTCAATATCTTGATCTTTTTATTTAACTGATTTTCCACCTTAGCTTTGTACTTTATAAATGACGTAATTACTTCATCTTTAATATTCAAAAGATATACATAACAATATCGCGTATAATCATCAATAAACGTGATAAAGTACTTTTTCCCACCTCTTGTAGGTAATGATTTAAAGTCACATAAATCTGTATGAACCAAACCTAGTGGTTCGGTGCTTCTATCAACAGATTGAAATGGTTTTTTAACCATTTTTGCTTCTACACATGTCTCACATTTGTAGTTCTTATCTACTTGGAATTTTGGAATTAATCCCAAGTTTGATAATATTTTCATTTTTCGGAAATTTATGTGTCCTAATCTATCATGCCATAGTAAAATTTCGTGCTCAAGCAAGTAAGAAACTTCAATTTTATTAATAGCACAATCAGAATACATAGTTTTATTGCCGATAACGGCTACATTTGCCTTAAATAGGCCATCACATAAATATCCCCTTCCGATATACATTCCAGCTTTGGACAGAACCATCTTGTCTGACTCGAACACCATTCTGAATCCTTTCTTTGATAATACTGCACCAGAGATGAGATTCTTACGTATGTCTGGAACATGGAGCACGTCATTTAACTTGACAGTTTTTCCTGAAGTAAACTTGAGGATTACTGTGCCACTGTCTTCGATCATAGATACTGCAGAATTACCCATATAGAGTTTCTCTTCATGATCGAATTTCTTGTATGTAGAGAACATGGATTTGTCAGAGCAGACATGACGAGTAGCGCATGTGTCCACCCACCATTGGTTAGGATTCTGAACCAAATTGCATTCAGATACCATCGCCAAGAAGTTGGACTCGTCTACTTCCATGTTATCCACTATATTTGCCTCTTTATTGCGTTCCTTCTTGAGTCTGCAATCTCTAGCGGCATGTCCAACCTTTCCACAAACCCAACATTCACCATTAAACTTTTTGGTTCGTTTGTTGTCTTTTGGTTTGTTGTCTGGAGCTTTCCTTTTCTTCTGGAAATTCTTCTTTTTGTTTTTGGTCTTTGAATCTTCAGCCACAAATGCCTCCTCGCTTTGTTTTGTAATTCCACGGTTATCTGCCTCAATTTTCAATCGGACTATGAGATCCTGTAAAGAGATTTCCTTCTTTTTATGCTTCAGATAATTGCGGTAATCTCTCCACGACGGTGGCAGTTTTCCCGTGATGGCTTCAACCAAAAACGATTCTCCAACCTTATGACCTTCCGCCTCGAGTTCATGAATAATGATTTGTAGTTCATGCAGTTGAGCAGTCACCGGTTTGGAGTCGATCATCTTGTAGTCCATGAATTTGTCTACAATGAATTTCTTAAGACTGATATTCTGCGTCTTATACTTCGTAGCAAGTGCATTCCAGAGTGCTTTTGCTGTCTTTAGAGGTTGATATACTTTGTATAGCACCTTGTCGAGACAATTCAGAATATAGTTTCTGCATAGAAAATCGGAATGTTTCCATGTAGCAACATCTGCTTCCTTGCCTGGTGAAGAAATCGGTTCCTCCTCCTCGAGATACCGTTGCAGACCGAGTGTGGTGAGGTAAAATAACATCTGATTCTGCCATGTTAAAAAATCGTCACCATCTCCCTTGAACGGTTCAGGTCTGTTGTGAGTAGTAGTCTTTGTAAATTCTACTGTTGCCATCTCTGTTTTAGTAAGAAAACAGTAAAATTCTTAAGATGTTATACGTCTAGTATACCAAAACAGAGAATAATCAAATATAAACTCGTCGCACAAGTTTATAACTCAGATTTCCACTACACTGGAATTCTGTATTAATTATAATAACAAAATGAATGTTGTAAATAAATTACAACAACAGTGTTATACTATTTTGAATAAATAGTATAACAAAATTAAAGGGTAGAATGTAGAATAAAAGTTCTAACCCGATTTTGTCTGAGGCTCGCCGTAACGATTTCCTTAAGAATTTTATTTCAAAATTCTCCCAAGATACAACAAACGTAATCTGCACGAGATTGTGATGTGTATGATCTTCTGTGTGATAGGACTGAATATGAATTAAGAGATGAAGAGATAGAAGAGATAATTCGGTTTGAAAAATGAGTATGTCTACTCTGTGATATATATGGAATGTTGAGCAGTAGAGCAAAGAAGCAGAAGAAATTAGATTGGAATGGGGTGAGAATGTGATCAGTATTCTCTCCTATTTATAATTTCGTCCGCACCCCTTCGAACAGTCGCGTCTGCCTGAAAGGTTGCACCCGTTTCCTTTCATTGCTGCTGTTCGTTTAACGGGCCGCACCCGTTCGCTACTGCCTATGTTCGGCCGCGTCTCTTCAGTCGGGCCGCACCTGTTCGCCTCTAACGGGTCGCACCCGCTTCTGTTCGCCCATGCTTCTTCAGTCAGGTTGCACTCGCTCGCCGCGTCCGCTTATGAACAGTCGTGTCTGTTCACATAGCCTGCAACTGTTAAAAAACCCGGCCCAGTTTTGCAGCAAAATTAGGATCATATTAGACCCAAACCCAAACCCGAGCCCGGCCCGGTTCGGTTCGGTCGGACGGACGGCGGCGGCGCGCGCGCGTGTGTGGTGGAGATGCATGATCTCCCTCCTCACAACGAAGCATACATTTGGGTGCCCCTAGGCCCCAACATCTTCATTGCAAAGCCATATATAAACTAGTATGGCTTAGCAATTTTGGCGATGTGGGACTTTATGTATGTTTCATTCATTTTGTTCTTTAGGAATTCCAACAGCTTTTACATATGCATCTCACAGTAATTAATAGATGCAACCCAATAAAGACATGCCAATAACATACAAAAGAATTAAATGTTAGTGAAAGAGTAAGTCTTAACTTTGAAAGAGTAAGTCTTAACTCAAATTGACTAAACCTGTTCTTACTTTCTTATTTGGATTGTTGATACATAGCAGCAGCAGTAGTAATAGTAAAAGTTGATTACTTTTTAGGTACCATTCTTTGATGGTGAACAAATAGACAAAGCACCTTCTAAAAAAACATAAAACATATGTAATGTTTACTCTAAGGGCAAACCCAAGGTCGATAATTTATCCAACTGAACTGAACAGAGGCACTGAGAAAGTAATGCTGTGAATCAGCCAGTGTTAACGACATTCATTGCAATGGAAATAGTAATTTTGTGTTTTTAAGTGGTATTTTGGTTGTAATGGTAATTTGTAATTTAAACTTTTATTGTCTAAGGCTTTGCGTTGGTTGTATGCCTAACCTTTATTATTTAGCTTGACTTCCAATGTATCTAATTTTACCATACCAAAATGTGAGACATTTTGAACCATTTTAGAAACAAACTTTGATTACAGTCGATCTATATTATATATTCAGCAGAGTTCATGATATATTTGCTGATTGTTGTTATTATTTTGGTCAAATTACTCCTATTTAAACCATTTTATGAGCCATTCATAATTCTAGTTCATTGGGTCACGAATATGAAGTGCTGGCAACTAAATCATTTAAATGCGTGTTCTTTGTTAAAACTGGATGGATGTATGTTCTTAAATTTAGGGCGTTGTTCTGTAAAGTATTAGAAATCCAATTTAAATGATTTGAGTTCGAACTCCATTATTGTTTAAGTTAATAATTTGCATTTAGCATGGTTTTCTTTTTTTATATAATTATAACAAAATTGTACCAAAATGTTTGACTTTCAAATACATTGTCTTTTGTATAAACCATATACATACACATACATACATACATACATACATACATATATATATACATACATATATATATATATATATATATATATTTGGTAGCTTGAAATTAATGATAGTATTGAAGATGATCTTGGCAAAAATAGAATCATTGCATTCTGATTATATATGTGAAAATAAATATGAAATAAGCCATTATTAAATTATGATGAGACTACTATATAGCCTTCTACTCATCAATGCTTCATAATGCCTAAACGTGGTCCATGCCTTAAAAAACAAAAATTTATGGATACTATGGTATAAATGGAGAAAGTGTGTACTATATTGTAAACAAAACATTATTCATGCTTAAAAACATGCTACACAAACACAAGTGCATTGTTGAATTAATGTTGCTTGGTGTGATTAGATGCAGGCCCATCTGGGTGTGCATATATACTCGTATATAATAGGAAAATGTGCTTTAATTTGTAACTAACTAACTAACACACACACACACACGCTTCGCGAACCCCTTGGAAATTATGAGTATTTCTATATTTTCCAAAATCATTCCTACCAAAATTAGAGGTATTTACACACACATACATAGATAAAATGATTTGTTTAGATTTCACAAACCTCAATAAAGCCAGCCCAAAAGATTGCTTCCCATTGCCTAGAATAGATTAGTTATTTGATGCAACAAGCGGGCATGAGTTATTGACCTTCATGAACGCGTACTTAGGTTATAATAAAATAGCAATGTTCGAACCAGACCAGGAACACACAAGCTTCATAACCGACTAAGGGCTTTATTGTTATAAAGTAATGTCATTCGGGCTTAAAAATGCAGGAGAAACATACCAAAGGCTGGTCAATAACATGTTTGAAGATCAAATAGGAAATAATGTTAAAGTCTATGTGGACGACATGTTAGTGAAGTCTAAAGCTGCGTTAGATCATGTGAAGGACCTAGAAGAAACATTTGCGGCTTTAAGGTTATATGGAATGAAGCTTAACCAGCAAAAGTGTACATTCACAATATAGTCAGGAAAGTTCCTAGGGTACATAGTAAGCGCTAGAGGGATAGAGGCCAATCCGGAGAAGATTGATGCAATAAAAAATATAAAGATACCAAAGAAGCCTAGGGATGTGATGAGTTTGAATGTAAAGGTAGCTGCCCTAACCAGGTTCATTACCAAAGCTGTAGATAAATGCATCCCCTCGTTTGACCAAATCAAGAAGGGCAGGAACTTCGTGTGTACCATGGAATGCGAAGAAGCATTCGAAGTGTTGAAATCCCTTCTAACCAATCTCCCAATACTTTCTAAACCAATCCCAGGCGAGGACCTATACAAATACCTAATAGTAATGGATCAAGCAATGAGTGCAACAGTTATAAGAGAAGAGGAGGGCATTCAATGTCCAATATATTTTACAAGCAAGCACCTTAGCAGAGCGAATTTGAGATACACAGTGATCAAAAAGCTAGCGCACAACCTGCTCCTAACGGCAAGAAAGCTCCTGCCATACTTTCAAGCACACCCTATAAAGGTATTAGCAGACAAGCCTTTGAAACTGATATTGCAAAGGCCAAAGGTGTCAGGATACATTCTAAAGTTGGCCATTGAACTAAGCTAATATGATATCACGTATTGCCCCCACAATTCAATTAAGAGGTAGGCGTTAGTGGACTTCATCGTAGAATGCACCCTGCAGGAAGAAAAATCCAGCATAGAACAAGAAGACGTCCCGTTAAGTTGGCAATTATATGTCGATAGTGCATCCAACGAGCTAGGGCTGGAATGGCCTACATACTTGTTACGCCGGTTAACAAAAACTCTATAGAGCGGTCTAGTTAGGATTTAAAGCAACTAATAACATGGCAGAATATGAAGTATTGATCGCAGGCCTAAAAATGGCGCAGGTAATGAAGGTAACCCATCTCAAAATTCATAGCGATTCTCAGCTTGTAGTTAACCAAGTGCAAGGAAGCTATCAAGCAAAAGAGCCAACTTTGGCCAAATATGTGGAACTACTAAAAGAGTTACTCTCTCAATTTGAGCAGTTCGACATTAAACAAATCCCAATGGAAGAAAATTAGCCCCCAAATACTTTGGCTATGCTGGCAAGAACTAGGTTTGCACATGAGATGAAAGCAGTCCTAGTAGGGCAATTGCTAGTAACAAGCATTTCTAAAACCCAACAGGTTCCAGTGCTAACCAAGTCTCAAGGAGTCTAGGGCAATAGAGAGGAAGGGTAGGAAAGACATGTTATCTGACATTTTTACCAAGCGTCGGTTCGTTGGAATTAGACTACAAAATAATGGAATTTTCATTAAAAAATGACGGAGAAGTAAATGTCAAACTCAAAGATGATCGAGTATGAAGAGAAAGTAAATAAAAGGAGGCAAAAATGGCCAAGTCCATGGATCGATACTGTAACAACCCACAAATTTGTCACTTTGATAAATTATATTTATATTTGAAATATTCAAATACAAGGTTATATAATACAAATTATAATGTTTTGAACCATAAATAATTATGGTAAACTTGTTTTAAAAGTATATTAACAAATGTGGATATTTGGGGGTTTTCATCAGAAAAACGACGAAAATCAGTTTTCGGGAAAATTGAGATTTTCTCAATATTAAAGTGAACGGAGCTGGATACATACATTTATTTATCCATTTAAGCAAGAATATGAAATAAACATTATTTATTTTATTTTTGAAAATAAAATATATGTATGACATCATCGGGGATATCATCAATTTTATGTATTTTTTGGAATTTTAAATTAAGTTTAAATTATCAAATAATTGTTTTAAAATGATAATAATTCATTTTAACTATTATATAATGATAGTAATTGATTTATAATATTTTCATAAACATATAAACTTGTTTTAGAAAGATATACAAAATCCGTTATGCTTTGGTAGTTCAACGGTGGAATTTTGCAACACCTGTTTAAATATAGATTTATATGGTTTAATAATGCAAATGAGCATGATTTAATTATCTAAAATGATAAGAAATATATTTCAAGATTTGTTTACAAATATATATAGTTCAACAAAGAAGTAAAAATATGATCGAAAATCGGATCTTGGATTCGCAACAGTTTGACGAACGGAAGTTATAATCAAACGTTGCACCATGGGTTGTCACACATGACATATACATGCTTGCATACATGTCATAACACACATATACACATAAATATACATATAAGAAGTTACCATGTACATCATTTATTTACACAAGGTAAAAGTTATAAATATTATGATATTTACTTAACCAAATCAAAACAAAACTCACCATCACTTACAAGAACATGGGGTGGCACATGGAAGGGGAAAGTTGCGGCTAAGGGGTGATAGGAAGGGTACATGAGGATGTTGGGAGATATTTTCACTTTTACTTAAGTGATAATCTTCCAAAATGCTATAAATAGCACCCTCCCCCCTCACTTATTCTCACACCATTTCTCTTCTTCTTCCTCCTTCTTCTTGAACTCTAATAGCTCTTCTTTAATGGCTTCAAAGCCTTGGAAAAAAAGTTAGCAAAGTTATGACAAAGTAATGTCAAAAATATATACATATAAGCTATGTTGCTACCACCTCAAAATCAAGTGCCAAAACCCTTCCCAACTCTTCAAAACTCACAGCCACCCTCTATCACCATGCAAGGCCGAGTGTAACAACCCGCATATTTATCGATTTTATATTTAAATATTTTATTTAAATATTTAATCGTTAGTCAAATTTTAGTCCGAAAAGCTACTTTTTGCAAACTGTCGAATTGAGACTCGAGACCACTTCCATTGAGTCCAAAATGGCGTTTGCGATCTGTTTGAGTATAAACTTTGATATATTTGGAGTAAGTTGAAATTTGCTACTTTTTCTAGTTGGGTTAGGGTTGGGTTCAGCCCACTAGCTAACTAAACTCACTTAACCCTCTAACTCAGCCCTCTCCTCTCCATTCTCTCATTCCCACTCTCCAAACTTAAGTAAAAACTGAAACGGGGGAAAGGAAGAGGAAATAGAAATTGCAAACCCTAGTTTCTTCTTGCATCTTGATTTCTTGCTCCAAAATCAAAGTGAAGCCATAGGTAAGCCTCCTCTTCATCTTCTCTATCTTCTTCTCCTCTTCAATTTCAGTTTATTCCTAAACCTAACTTTGGGAATGTCCTTCTTTAAAGCTTTGATTCAAGCTTGTTGAGTTGGAATTGAAGAGTGATTGCCCTTGTCATTGCTTTCGAGCTTCTTCTTCATTGATTTGGGTTTAAAGGTGAGATTTTTATCTCACATCTTAGTCTATAACTATCTTCGATTGTTAGGTATGAATTCCTAACACTTATTCTTGTGCAATTGCTTTTGGTTTGGATTGATTTGGTGAATATTCCAATTTTTAGTGTTTTGAGTTCAATTCTTTGAAAATCCTAACTTTGATGTTTTGATCATGTTTTTGGTGATGAATCGAAGAGCTTATATGGCCGGGTAGTCGATGGGCGTAAACCCTTAGTACCGTTGCTCGACCGATTGCATTTCGGAAGGGATTGGCATTCATTTGATTGGCATGGGAGTGCTGGAAACAGGCTCCGGTCGACCGACCTCAGGGTCCGGTCGACCGACCTGCTACTCTAGCATTTCCCTGCCTCTGTTTTGGGGAGTGCAGGTCACAGGCTTCGGCCGACCGACCTCAGGGTCCGGTCGACCGACCTGCTACCCGAGCACTTCTGCCTCTGGTCCGGTCAACCGACCTCAGGGTCCGGTTGACCGACCTGCTCCTATTTGCCAATTTTTCCTATATTGCCTATTTGTTTGAATTTCCAACTTTAATCGATTCGTGTTGTTCCCCTTTTGTTGTTATCATTTATTATCGACCTTGATGACATTTTCTTTTGGAGTTATTGGAAATATCCATTTTGATGGATTTGATTTCGATTTCTTTGGATTTTATTCACGTCTTCGAATGTGAATTTTTATGATTGATTGTTTCTACATTCACTTCTATGATTTGTCACTTTAAAAATACAAAGGTTTTCTATACTAATAGTAAATATTCAAACTCTTCCACAAAGATGATTTCAACTCTATTTTCAATATCAAACTCGTTTATCAAAAATGTTTTCCAATCTATTAGTATATACAAACCTTTACCTCATTCGTATGAGAAAATATAATTAAACGGCCTAGCAAAACAAGTGGTATGAAACGCTTGCGTTTACTTCGTCGGTTAATTTATGGACTTGTTCGATTGAAACTCTTGTGACAATTTTCTAGTGGAGATCTACAATCTGTTCGTAAATATTTGAGTTAAGCAAGTGGTTATGGGACAGGAAGCTAAACTCTTATATTTACTAGCTTAGCATAATCGACACTTCTTGATGATCGATGATGATCATTTTATGGTTTAGACTAGCAACGTGCGATGTCTCTTTGTCCACGTGGAGGACTGTTCCTCGTTTTTATGAGCTTCGTCTCACTTCTCGCATGGGTCGTACCTATTTAGGTGCGTCGATGTTTATTTCACGCATGGGTCGTACCTATTTAGGTGCGTCGATGTTTATTTCACGCATGGGTCGTACCTATTTAGGTGCGTCGATGTTTATTTCACGCATGGGTCGTACCTATTTAGGTGCATCGATGTTTATTTACTTCGTGGAGCAATCGGCTCAATAAGTCGGGACATGGGGCGTATCTATTTAGGTGCGTCGATGTTCGTCTATGCATGGGGCGTATCTTTCTAGGTGCGTCAATGTTCGGCTTTGCATTGGGTGTATCTTTCTAGGTGCATCGATGTTAGACATTACATGGGGCGTATCTTTCTAGGTGCGTCGATGTTTATTTATGCATGGGGCGTATCTTTCTAGGTGCGTCGATGTTAGAGCATGGGGCGTATCTTTCTAGGTGCGTCGATGTTCGACTTTGCATGGGGTGCATCTTTCTAGGTGTATCGATGCTAGACTTTACATGGGGCGTATCTTTCTAGGTGCGTCAATGTTCAGTTTATGGGATTGGCCATCCTTTTCTTGTGATTTCTGGATTTCTAATTATTGATTTCTAGGATTTATGTTTCACCACCTTTTTCAGTTGGCATTGATATGTATGTCATTTATTGTGGCTTGGTGAATTAAATTAAGAATATGACATTCTTTTTAATCTTTGAGAAGATTCTTGTGATATTGATTAATCTCTGGATTGATTTTCGATTAGATACTTATCATAGTATGGCTTTATGGTTATCATACGTTTTTGTCATATCTCTTCTTATATCTCATTTTATCTGATAATTATAGTTAGACTGATCCGTTTATTATTTTCTTCTTAAATAATACTCGGGTCAGACTGAGATTTTACAGGTGCTTCTTCATGACTTCCTATCTGGAACCATCATCTGACTTTTGGCTAACTACTCTAGTTTAGTAGTTTTTGTTGTATACATTTGAGATTAGACCCCTTGATGTATACATATTCTTTTGGCTAGCACTTGTATCTATTCTTTTGTGTTATTGTGGATCTTATTTGACCACTACTCTGATGTACACTTTCATGTGTTATATTCATATCTATTTTCGCCTTTGTGATATGAATTGCCTGTGACTGATTTATGTTATGCTTATTTCTATATTTGTTTCCGAGGTCCATATAGCCACTGTGTAGTAGCTTTGAGTTTGTATCTGTATGTCGGATTTCCTCTTGAGATGAAATGAAAATTATATTTTTAATCTGGCATATCGGTACTCGCACAAAGCAATTACACAGATGGTCGCTCCTCAACAGCCTTATTCTCCGTGCTAGTTGACGGCATTACCCCGTAGTGTCCTTGGCTAGCGTGGGTATAGAGGTGGGGCGTCACACCGAGCATCCATCCTCTCTAGTATAGGCTGTACACTTCCAAGGGTTGTATGGTTGATTTCATAAGCTTCGGTGCGGTGATAGCGGAGCTATAATCAAATTTAGTAAATCTAGAAACCAATGAAGGTGAGAATTACTCCGGTAATTTATTATAAATTTTGTGATGATATAATATATTTGCTATGATTTTTTTCTATGTTTGATCGTCATGTTTTGGATGTGATAATATGATTTTTTGGTTGTGATTCACATTAAATACATGTCGAATTTACATAAAGGAAATCACTTTCCTTTATGAATTATAAAATTGGTATGGAATAGTTAAACCTCTTTGAACATAAATAAAATGGTTTAAAATAGTTTATAAATATTTTATAAACAATGAAACTTATTTCGGTAAAGTTTAAAAAATATTTGAAAATGGAGTCAAAATAAGCGCGTCGTGTAACGAAATTTCGCGATTTCGTGCCATAAAAGCTAAATCAATGTGTAAAATGGAATATAGCTTGGAATTACTCGAAATAAGAATTTTTTGAACTCTTATAACTATAGTTTTCAAATGAAGAATAATAAAAGTCAAGATATCATTGAATAGAATTTGAGTTATGTCCAAATCAAGTTTTTAAAAACATTGCGGTTTGGCATTTTTAGGAACCAAAGTGGGAAATGCTTTAAAATTGATATTTTTAAACCTTTAAAAATATGAAATAAAATTTATAAATATGTTAAAATGTTTAAAAAGGATTTGAGTTATAAAAATGGACATATATGAAATGAAATTAGTGTTTTGAACAAAGAAGCTTTAAAAACACTATTCGTAGCAGTTTTTGCACCAGTTTCGGTAACTTTTGCAAATTACGGTTTTAACTTAATTATTCTTTCCCAATATTTTTACTAATCTTTTCAAATGAATAATTAAGTATTTTGAAGATGATTTGGAAGTTTTATAATTATTTTAAAGGAGTTTTAAATAAATGGTTAGAGGAAAATTATTTTAAACAATATTTGAAAACATGTCAAGTAGATGAAAATCATCTCTAAATGATCATATAAAAGAGTTTAGAGTTAATCAAATAACTTGACCACCTTATGAGAGACAAAGAGATAGTCTCTTGACCTGAGCTTGGACAACCAGTTTCTGGTTTTGCTCAAGCATCCGGACTGGCCCATAGGAGGGGATAATAAATTTGATTTACTCGGACCACATCTTCCTAAGATAAAATGAGATTCGGAGCTTTCCAAAAATTAAACAAGATTTAAAATAGAATTTGGTTTTTAAAGAAAACATTCTAGTTAAACTCTGTATTAAATTCTGAAGAGGGAACTCGTACTATCCGTATGAATTTAAAAGGTGATTTCACCATTATTCGATGAATAGTACTGGTTGAATACAGAAATTAGTATTGGGTATAAATAGTATAAAATTTATGGATCCCTTTTATTCAATACTAATTGATTTGGGTTTAGATTAAACAATGTCTTAAATAATATTGTTTCTGACCCATTAAAGATATGTTTTGGAAATGTGAAATCCTCACTAAGATTTTAATTATACGTTTCCTAAGTAATTAAAGATGAAATGTTTTGGTATTTCTAAAGTTAAAAGAGAGTTTTAATTAACCAAAGGTTTTGATAAATGAGGTTTAATTATCACTTACATACTGAAATAGAATATGATTTAAAGATGTATATCTCTAAAGAGATATTTTACTTGGATAAAAAATATTGATTAATTGAATAATAGTCGCTATATACCTGAAATATTTTATCGATAATTGGTTTGGAGAAACCGGGATTGGATTTGGGTGATTCCTATTAGAAAACCACTTCGAACCAATATATGTTCAAAAGTGAAGACATGTTGAAGATAATGATTTTGAAGACGGAGATCTTCATAATGTAGGGCTGCTTGCCACTAACCTCGTGATTCCCATATTATATACATTTGGTGAGAATAATACCTTCAGTTTGTCCTATTCCTGGACAACTTGCATGGACGAATGTTTGACATTGCTTTTCTAGGACCACATACATTGGTTTTTACAAACGTACATATGTTTGGTAGTGTAGGAAGTAACCCCTCTTATACTAAACACCTTTCTCTGAGACGTACAAGCTCAGAGGTTGTACTTTTATGGAAATCAATTTGTGTGTCGTCAGAAATGGCAATATGACATTCAAAGTGGGATTTGTCATGTGAAAGGTAAAACGTTACTGCAAGCCTCACACATCGGTAATGCCAAAAACAGGTTAGATGCAGTAGGGCTAAGTGGGTCGCTCCCATTAGGATATGTTCATCACCTTTCTAGATTACCCTCCATTTATTGGGTTTGTTGTGTATGTTGTCGCTATAAATAGGTCGGGAACGACCGCTGGTCGCCTATGTTTATCCTGGAGATGACATATTCGGTACTATCTATGGTAAAGGTAGGTCAATTCTATGTTGGTAGTGGTTGGAGCCTCAGGTGCATCCCTTTAGAGATGTACTGTCGGAAGGTAGTCCCTTATCTTGTCATTGTATGTAATCCATTCTCCAATACGAGCCTTTATGGTTTTAGTTGCAAACCTTTTGTGTTAGAATTTAATAAATGTAACAATTCGGCTAAGATTATATATGTTTATTTGAAAAAGTTTCAAAGAATGTCATTAAAAATAATATTTCTGATTTTACTAGCAATGTTTGGTTATCATAAGGTAAAAACCCATCTGTGTTTATATGCGGTGTGGTCTTATGAGATACCATTTGTTTTCAAAAATATATGTGCTTTGAGTTTTCTCACACCAGTCTCATGACTGGCCCGGAGTTTATTTTCTTTTCCCCTTAAATTCTAGATGCCTTATTTTTCTAGATAGCCAAGTAGTTCGGTCTAGCTTGGAACATTTTGGAAGAGCTTGGAGTAGGAGCTAGAGTTTCCTTTGTAGATGGTTATCCATTTCTGCTTCTTTTGTTTACTTCTTGTATTCAACACTAGTAGGGACAAAGATTTATAACCGTCCGGGCTGAGATTAGGATAGATTTATATGTATGTATTTAAAATTTCCATTGTAAAGATTATATATTTAAATAATATAGTTATTTCATTCGTGTAAGATTCTATTCTTTATTTATTTTTATTTTTACCCTTGATCAAATCTGTTTTCCGGCACTTGGATGCTCAACACGCAATACAATGGACGTATTAGTGTCGATTTCTGAGGATGGAAAAGGTGGGTCATCACATTTGGTATCAAAGCTTAGGTTGAGCGAAAACCTGAGTCTGGTAGGGGTAAAGTCTCATCATCGATAAGGTTAGTAATAACCTAGGATGGGTAACCCATTAGAGATAGGGTAAGTGACACCCTAAAATGAGTTGAGAGTATTATATAAGAGCGTGTATTTGTTAGTGCTATATATAAATGATTTGTTTTGAAATTATGGTAAATGAAATAATTTTACCTAAGGTAATATTTTGAATATAAAGGAATATCTTTCAAATGATATAGTTATTCATGTGATGCTTGGTTGTTAAGGGAATGATAATATTCAGTTATTACCATTGGTTGATTGGTTGTTTGATTTAAAAGTTTAAATACGAACACCTCATGAATTTAGTTTCACAATTTGACTATGTGGAATTCGATAAATAACATTGGTTTAAGATTAAAGGAATTTATTTAAGATAAATAAATTTTATGAATGCATTTTGTAAGTGATTTTATAAATTGAATTTATAAAACATATTTCATAAAAGGATTTTTGAGAATTTAAATCTCGTTATTTTTGAAAAGAATCTGATGATTAACTAGTTTGAGTGGCTTGAAAGTAAGTTAAAATTTGCAGAAGATATGTTCGGATGGTAAACACTTCTCTTAAGTATTTCCCTTTTTGTTAAGGGAAAATGTGATACTATTGGTAGTACTAGTTTCTTGGTATTATTTTGACTTACTTGATCTATATAATTTTCTAAAGCTAAAAACATAACGTGAATCATTAATTGATAGATTAATTAGTGATTGTTAATTTTTATCAAGGTGTTTGCATTTAATATTGGAAGTAATAACATTCAGTTATTATCATTTATTGATTTAACGAACATCTTGTGAATTAAGTTTCACGATTTGACTATAAGGTGTTTGATAATAATGTTGAGTTAAGGATAATGAATTCATATAAGATAATAAATGAGCATGTTGCGTAAAAATGTGTTTTACAAAAATAAAATGATTATGTAAAAGATTGATTTAGAAGATTGTTTTATAAAAAGAGATTCTGAGAATTTAAATCCTGGTATTTTGGAAAAGCTTTGAAAAATTTAAAATGATTTGGTAGAAGTTATAATTTTAGGAGTAGAGTTTATAAAATGGAAAATTTATATTTATAAAAGAATTTATATAAAGTTAAAATATCTTTTAAGAGAAATGATTTGAAACTGATATTTAAAATGAGATTTAAACTATATTTTTAAAGGTGATTTAAAACGGGCTTAAGTGGAAGAAGATATGGATTTCAGCATTATTGTCGTATATAAATGTTTTTGGAAAAGTGAGAAAGACATAGACTATAACACCATTGTTATAATAAGTGATTTCCAGAAGGAGGTGTTTTATATAGTATACGGGATTATACGTATCCTATATTTGATGTTAAGATTCAAGGTGGGTAATTTATATCTATTTTTAAGCTAAGAATGTCGTCCATTCAAGATCCAAGAGGTTTTCAACTAGCTTTATTTTTAACTAATACATAGTTTATGTTCGACATCGAAAATCAATATTAAGTGCAATTAATCAAATCCCTATACTAGTGTCTTTGGGTTGTCGTAACGATGTTTTACATAACATTCGTTTTGGCCCAATAAAGTATGTTTTGGAAAATATGAAGCTTTCCTCAAAGATTTCATGGATTTAAGTATGTTAACCATAAAGCTCGCTCAAGAAAAGAAAGCCTGCAAAAGCATCATAAACATAAAGAAAGGGGTTCCGCCATGGTCCAAAAGCAAGGTTTCGAAGGTGTGGAAGAGGCTTTCGAAGAGGTTAGATTAGCGCTGCAAACATGGGATGCCCCTATAAATACCAAATGGAGAATAGGCTTTCGAAAGAGTTGAAGGACCTGGTTTCGCCACTGAAAATCTTACACAAAGGAATATTCTACCAAAATGTACCTTCCGAAAGCAAAATTGAGCCTTTCGAAATCATTGAGCCCTTCCGCAAGCATAAAGGAAACTTCACATATGACCATGGACCTATCGCGATGATCCTTTCATCACCTTCGAGTCCTTTCGAAACCATCCGAAAGCAACTTTTCACTCACACAAATAATCACTCATCATGATTAGCAGCAGACCAAGGCAACCAAGGAGAGGTTTTGAAGAAGAAGGATTCAGAAGTATTTCCGCTTACATTCAAATAACGCGATAGGGAACCTTGACCCTTTCGCTAGAGAAAAGAAGCATACCTTTCGAAGGCGTCGAAAGGTTCCAAGAGTACAAGAAAGTAGTATTGGAGAATATTGGAACAATATCCTTTGTCAGTGCACTTTCGATAGAGGTGGAAGGGCAAATCCAAGCATAATAAGAGACCAAAATATCCGCCTTTGAAGCTATGGAAGCGGAAGGGCAAAGGCGAAAGGATGGATGCGAAAGGCTTGGAGAAAGACTTTTCGACTGCTTTGAAAGGATGGATGCGAAAGGTTGGGAGAATGACCTTTCGACCGCTTTGAAAGGATGGATGCGGAAGGGGGTCAATCCGAATCTTTAAATGCGACCCTAGGGGTCCATGTTTAGGGACCAGTTTTTGGATTCTTGAATTTCCTTCTCACTTCTTATCAAAACCAAATTCTTGTAACCCTAGATCAATTTGGGGGATAATTCTCTTACTTGTAATCCAATTTAAAGAAATAAAAAGAAGAGGATGCATGGGTCTAATATTGATTTCTAATATGAGGAAGATCTTTTCAGCCATTAGCTTGTCTAATGACCAATTGAACATGATACTTACCTATTTTCTTAACCTTTCTTTGTCATATGCAATGCCATGGAGTTTACTTGGATATTTTGATTTCGAAGCATATTATCATCACGTCTAAAGCTATGTAATACTAAATCGATGTGATGATGATAATCCAATATTGACAAGTCAATTGGACTTGCATCATTTATCCAAGATGAGATTCCATACCACATTGAGTCGACATCTTATTTGTTATATATGTTGTATTTCGAGTCCCTTCGAAGGAATAAAGACCCTCTCGACTCGTTCGAAAGAGGTTTCGGTGGGACTCACTATATGACTATTGAAGTCATATTTATTGGGAGGACTCCTTCGAAAGGTGCTTGGATACTCCGAAACATAAAATCCCTTCCGAAGG
Source organism: Allium fistulosum (assembly GCA_030737815.1). Taxonomy (NCBI): domain Eukaryota; kingdom Viridiplantae; phylum Streptophyta; class Magnoliopsida; order Asparagales; family Amaryllidaceae; genus Allium; species Allium fistulosum. The sequence continues at coordinate 94,207,106 of CM060906.1, read as the reverse complement.
AACCTTCACCATGACAGTAGAATCTATGCTTTCGAAAGGGTTCCACCTTTAAATGTGTAATGTCCCTTTCGACTCATCATTCGAAAAGGGTTTCAAATGAATTGCTTCTTTCTTAAACTTTGCTTTGAAGTGTTGACTAGATTTCTTATTAACAATTAACATCTTCGAAGGGGCACCTTTGTAAAACATGAAATCCCTATCGACCCATTTGAAAGGGGTTTTGAAGGGGTTGGTCATTCTTTAAGTTTTTCTTTGATGTGTTGACAAAATTTCTTGTTAATGTTTTTGGCGCTAGAAGGAGGGGTCAAACCTCCGACCTTATTATTTCCTTATAGATTAATTATGGAACGTTTGACTTGTTGTAGGAAAATGAAATCAAAACGACTTAGTCTAATGTACGAGGAAGCAGTACGCACAACAAATTTGGAGGAAAATATTACTCCAACTTTTAACTTAGAGGGAGTTGTGCAAGGACAACCATCAACTCTAGCACAACTAGATGATAATGCAGTCAAGGTAAGGAATTTAGAGCAACAACTGCTAGAAATGCAAGAGCTCCTTAAAGCAGCTCTATCTCAGAAATCTTCCAAAACTCCTAAACTAACAACGAGAGATGAGGTGGCCTCCCTAAGGATAAATTTGAAAACCCATATGTACGAAGGTAAAAGCAAGATCAACTTGACATCGTCAAAGAAAAAAGAATGTTATGCAACTAAAGTCAATCATCAAGGTAGAATACAAGATAAATCTCCAAAGCAATCTAAGAGCTCAACTTCAAAGGAATACAACCCAAATCGAAAAAGCTATCATGATGCTGAAGCTTATTTGAAAGATGTGGTAGAGAAGGCTGTTAAAGACATGCTAAACGCAAAAGGGAAGAGAACTCTAGATGAGCGAGTAAACGACCATGAGCGAGTAGCTTCGTTTACTGATGAAATCATGTCAGCAGTGATTCCATCTCATGTCAAGATTCCAACCATGAAATATCATGGCACTACCGATCCCAATGACCACTTGATGGCTTTCGATAGCCAAATGGATCTATATAATGCTTCTGGGGCAGTAAGGTGTAGGCTATTCTCAGTAACCCTTCAAGGAGCTGCCGTAAAGTGGTACCGTCAGTATCGAGAGAAGACTATTTACTGGTGGAAATAATTTTCCGATGAATTCTCTTCTCAATTCTGCATATTCAAAGACCCCACAATTGATTATACTATTTTAGCAAACATCAAACAAAGGCAGGGAAAATCGTTGGGTGACTACCTTAGGAGGTTCAGTACAGAGGCACTAAAAGCCAAAGACATGAATGATAGGGATAAGCTGATTGTAGTGCATTCAGGACTGATAGAAAATACACCATTTTGGAAAGAGCTCTTTGTTCATGGATGTAAAGATTTACAAGACATTCACTTTCAAGCTGATAAATTCATTCGAATGGATGAATTATACTATGACAAGAAGAAAGCTAACCCTAAGAAGGAGAGTGGAAGATTTGGATTTGACCGAGGACATAAGAGGCTGAGGTGGGAGGATTCTAATACTAATTCAATCGCTTTGAACAAGCCATTGTCTTTTATCTATGCACAACAAAAGAAAAAGTTAACTTCCCAACATCATTTAAGGCCAGAAACTACACTGAGCAAAGAAAGGGGGACGATTATTATGCTTATCATAAAACGAATGGCCATAAAACCGATGAATGCCGAGTGATGGCTGGAATTATTCAAAAGCTAATTCATGAAGGACACCTGAAAGAATTCATCCAAGACCAACAGAAATCATCCCGGACCAGCGGTGGACCGCGAAAGTTCCCTAATACTACTATGAATAACTTAGAAGATGAAGATCCATTAAACCCGAGTCCACCCTTGAATAGAATTGACGTGATTCACGGGGGCCCACATCTAGTGGGAACTAGTAAAGGAGCCAGAAACAGATATATCAAGGAAGCTAAGCAAGGAGTATTTTCTATCCAGGAAGAGTCCCCGCTTAAAAATCCACAGCTTAATATGCAGATGCCGAATCTTGACGTCACTCCCCAAGAGCTCAAAAAGGGAATTCATCACCCCTATAATGACCCTCTTATGATCACTGCTCAAGTCGAGCTCTCTATAGTGTCCAAGATCCTGGTTGAAACAGGAAGCACAGTCAATGTCATCTTCAAGCACGCCTTTGATCAAATGGGCATTCCTGAAGGTAAGCTAGAGCCTAATCTTAAATCTATTTTTGGGTTCAATAACAAAAGGTCAACTCCGGTGGGGCAAATAAAGCTGCTAGTGCAAATGGGAGTACCGCCATGCTTCGGATTTTTGAAACTCCTTTTGTGATCATTAATCAACCATCATATTATAATGCATTCTTTGGCTGCCTTGCATTGGATAAGGTGGATGCGTTTGTCTCACTGAGGTATTTGATGGTGAAATTCTTAACTAAAAGAGGTTGGGTACCATTCGGGGAGAACAATTTAGCTCCCGCGAAATGTATTTTGCCACACTTGATCAATATAAAAGGGAGTACTCTTCTTATTATGATTCCTCTACTATTTTTCAGCCTTTAGATGATGGATTTTTACATCCAACATTTGAAGCAAAAATAAGATCTAATAAAATAAATAAACGTGAGTTTGGAAGGTACATTTCATCTGGGAGCAAAAGGAAGAGGATTGATGCCAACTCAATAGAAGAAAGTGAGATCATTACATAATTAGATTGCCGAAGGGAAACAGAGAGGATAAAGCCTACAGAGGATCTCGAGGAGATATGTATAGATCCAGTTGATTTGGCCAAGATTGTTGGAGTGGGAAAGGAACTGAAGGACAACTTGAAAGCAGATTTAATTCAATTCCTTAAAGCTAACAAAGACGTATTTGCATGGACTCATTTGAATATGATCGAGATTGATCCATCAGTTATATGTCATGCACTAAATATTGATCCAAATGTAACCCCCAATTTGACAAAAGAAGAGGCAATTTGATAATGTTCGATATCATGCCTTGAAAGAAGAGGTTAAAAGGCTGCTTGAAGATGGATTCATTCGAGAAGTTTTTTATCCAAAATGGCTAACAAATCTAGTGTTGGTAAAAAAGGGCAAATGGAAAATGGAGAACATGCGCCGATTACACTGATCTGAACAAAGCATGCTCGAAAGATTGTTACCTGTTACCCAGAACAGATTGGTTAGTTGATGCAACTAGTGGTCATAACATATTATCCCTAATGGATGCTTATTCAGGGTATAACTAAATACCCATGTTCAAACCAGACGAAGAGCATATAAGCTTCATTACTGATTGGGGAACTTTATGCTATAAAGAAATGCCTTTTGGGCTAAAGAATGCGGGAGCTACTTATCAGAGATTGGTCAACAGGATGTTCAAGGAACAGATTGGATGAAATATGGAAGTTTATGTGGATAACATGCTAGTAAAGTCTCATGAAGCTGAGAATCACCTTAAGGATCTTGAAGAAATGTTTGAAGTGTTACGAAGGTATCAATTGAGACTGAATCCGTAGAAATGTTCTTTTGGAGTTCATTCAAGAAAATTGTAACGACCTAGTTTTTTTCAGCAATCTGAATTTAAAATATTTAATTCAATTTAAATATTGAATAGTAAATTTTATAAGTTAAATAACTTATATTTCGAATATAGTGATTTATTTGGATAATTAAATCTTTTAATTTAATATTTGAAATTGCAGAAATAATTGAAATTGGAATCTAATGTGTATAAAAATGATTTATAATATTGTTTTAAATTCTAATTGAATCAGAATAGAATTAGTAAACTTTTAAAATTTGATTAAAAATTGAATATTTTAATATTTAATTAACATGTAAAAATAGTCATTTTTGACATTGTCTTGGATTTCGACGAAACCAGTTTCATTGGATCCATAATATTATATTATTGTAGGATTTCAAATTTCGTGTCAATCGGATTTATGGTTCGTGGGAAGCTGAAACGTGTAGAAATTTGTTTAAATAAATTTTAATTTAAATAAGTCGATTCGAAAATCTATCTTCCAAATACGATCAAATTGGCTCCCAATATATATTCCATTGTGTTCGGAATAGGGGTAAAACATTATAAACGCCAGGCAGCACGCTTTGTTTGGAGTTCAAAAATATTTCGGGTGAATAGTGTCGCGAAATTTTATATATAAGGCCACATTTTCTTTCTATTTGCCAAAACCCTAGTTTCCTCGGTTACAGCCGCCATTTTTTATTTAATGACCGAAAATGTTCCAATCTTCTTCCTTTTTTTTCTTCCAATCCATCAACCTATTTGATAAATCTTCAACTACAAAATGATAGAGCTTCACGAGATCTATAAATCCATACGGCTGTGATCGAATTTAAGGTGATGGATCAACGACAATTTCAGCTTAAACGTCGTACGTTCAAGCACGTTTATCTAGGCAAGGGGGCGACCGAGCTCGCCCATACTCTAGGCGGTTGTGCCGTTCGTGAAGTGCTTCGACGTGGTGGTCGTGGATCATCGCATATATGATCGGAGGTTGGAGCGGCATCGAGATGAGATGCACGACAATGGGTTGTGTTCGGCTAGGAGCGATCGCATGGAAGAAGAAATGATCGGTGGTCTAGATTTGATCAAGTTGAACGTGCGGCTGCGATTAAATCTAGGTTTTTAAAATAAAAGAAAATTGTAAAATTTATTTATATATTAATTTGTATAATCTTTAAAACATCATAACTTCTTCATACGAGGTCTGTTTTTGACGAAACAAGTTGCGTTGAGTTCATATTGATGAGCACTACATTTTAGAGCTGGTTTGGAGTTTATTGGAGCTAGTGAAAATTTTTGGTTAAATTAAACGCTTGTATAATTTTATTCGGAATTAAACACTGCAACTGCTGTTGGAATCAAGGTGAGTACAACTCACTCTTCCCGACTCACTTATATTTTTATATAAGTGAGAATAAATTTTATTTATGATGTTTGATGATTGTTTGGATGATATATGATATATATATATTGATTGGTATTTGGATATATTCCTGCCTATTGGAGCAGATGAGACTCTATACGTACCCGTGTATGAGCGGATGACCCTTTGTACGCACGTCTGCCTCGAAGCGGACATTGTACATATATTCTCATGTGTATATTTGTTGCAAGTGACAGGTTGGAGGGATACAACTGGATTCCTCACAAGTATTGGTCTATTTACAGATATTGTGATATATGCTGTTATCATATGATATATGATGTTTTGGATGCCGTGATTGATGTATTTAGTGTTGTTGTAGCATTAGGCCTATTTTGGATAATTTAGAAACGTTAAAGTGATGATTTCAAATTAAAAAGGATTTTCAAGTGATTTTGAAAATAGATGTTCTATTAATTTTGAATGGTTAAGTAAATGAATTTATTTTAAATAAATAAATAGTTAAAATTTTTATGTTATAAAAATTATGATTTTTGGGAAATATAATCAGAATGTGATTTTTGAAATGTGAAGTTGATTATTTTATAAAATAAGTTAAATTGAGATTTTTGAAAATATTTTAAATGGATATTTATATAAGATTTATAAAATTGAATTTTTATAAATCAAAGTGATGGAATTATAAAGGAGTTTTTGTAAATGTTAAAATGAAGTTATAAAAATGAATCTTATAAGTAAATAAGATTTTATGAATTTGTGAAGTTATAAAAGAATGAATTTGTAAATGAGAGATTTATAAGTAAATTAACTTATAATTAAAGTTTGGTATATAAATGAGATATATGGAATTAGTTGATAAATGGATTTTGTATATGGAAGTTTTTTATAATATATAAATGGAATGTATAAACATTGTTTTATAAATGTGAAATCAATTGAATTTGATAAGTTAAATATAGAAGTTTATTAAAGGAATTTCATCCATGATTTTGGACAGTGGATAATCCTTTAACAAAAATGTATAAGTAATGAATTTGGTAAGGGAGATATATTCACGATTTTGGACAGTGAATAATCTTTTAAATAAAATGGATATTTTTGGGAAGTAATATTTTAAATGAAGTTAATTGATTTAAAGATGTTTTAAAATGTGTTAAGTATCGAAACCATAGATTTCAACATTCATTGTTGAAATAGACGTTTTCGAGAAGTAAGGAAAGTATGGACTGTAACAGTGTTGTTATGATAAATGATTTTCGAAAGGAGGTGTATTGTATTGTATATGAGATTTATATATCTATTTAAATTTCGAATCCCTATACTAGTGTTTTTAGGTTGTCGTAACGATGTTTTACGCAACATTCGTTTTGACCCAAATAAGTGTGTTAAGAGAATGTTTTCCTTAAAGAATGAATATATACTTAATCGTGATTTAAGTATATGTGATATTTTCTAAATGTTGAAAATAAAATAGATTTGTGAATTTACTTATTATTAAATAAGTATATGGGAATGTTTTCCAATATTGAAGTATTGAAATGGTTTTGAGAATATATTTTTTTAAAGATAATTTGAAGTGGATATTTGGAAAGTGATTAATTAATAAAAGATTAATTAAAAGGACCTAGTGATTGCTTATGGTGCTAGATATTTGTTGTTTGCTTTGATAGTTAAATAACCAACTATCAAATTTGGCCATTTTAGTTCCTAGACTTGATGTGAGAACTATTTAGTCATACACTTAGTACGTAGCCTTCTGTATATGCTTGATTATCGTTTGTGTTGAGGATGTTGATTCGTGTAGTGTGGAGTGTTACTCCAATCTATCGAGCTTCCTTATTGGTCGAAGGATAGCAAGTTGAAAGTTGAAGACGTGATAAGTCTACGAGACTTAGTTTTTGTGTGAGGTTGAGAAACGATTTTGCGTTGTTGGTGCGAAGAGACCTGTAACAACCCGAATTTGGAGTTTACCTTTCAATATTAAATTATAATGTTAATTATGATTTAATATTGTTAATTAAAATTAAAATTGGTGAAAATGAATTGTTTATTCAAGATAAACAACGAATTTGAGAGATAATTGTTGAAAATAAAGTAAAAAGCTTTATTTTAATTGTTTGGGTGATTAAAAAAATGTGAGAATAATTTTATTTGAGTGTAAATGCAATAATTTTGTTGATTATTGCTTTGTAGCTTCTTTTAATAATTTTTAAAAGAAGTATTCTCTTTTTAATAAGTATTTGATGAAATAAAAAGGGAAAATGTGATTAAAAATAAGTTTTGAGTGTAAATAATATTAGTAATTGAATTAGAACATTTTGATTAGTATGAAAATGTAATTTGTTGAATTTTAAAAGTGATAAACATGTTATATTACAATTAAATGGATATAAAGTGCAATTTGTTTAAAATAAAAAAAATTGACAATAAAAGTGTTTAAAAAGTGTAAATTATCATTTTAAATGATAGAAAATTAAAATTTAATGAGTTCATGAATTTACACTAATTATTTGGTTCATAAGTATGTAGAAAATGAAATTTGTAAATATATATGTATATAAGTGTGTACATAAGAGATTAAACCATGGTTTAATTTCACTTAGGCTAATTAAATTTCTCTAATTGGTTAACTTAGGCCCAAAGCCTGTTTAGTGGGTTTGAGAAATGAGAAACTTTTGACAGTACGTTCATTACAGCATCTCCTTCCTCAAACACCAGAGAAATAAAAATGACAGCCAGCAATTAACTAGTCTCCACAAACATTCATCAAACTTCAATTTAATTCAACAAAATTAAGTCTTTTTGCAAGATTAAGAGCTAGAGAAGGTAAACAACTCCGAATATTACCGGTTTCATCACTAATCTCTTCTACAGTAATTTTTTTTCTCATTTTCACTGTTGTTTCTCCTTATATGTCTCTCTTATGGTTTTAGCAGGTGTTTCTAGCCCCAAATCGAGCTAAAAGTTGCCGCCTTGCTTGCAAATATTTGGTATTTCAATAAGTAACTAAAGGTGAGAACAATATCTCACAAATACTAGCTAAATCGCTTGAAAAATTGCTTGAATCTGCTGCTTGTACAAAAGTTTATTCACTGTTTTCGTTTCTGGCCTGAAGTGCCAACTTTGCCTGTCCATAACTATCATCTCAGGCAACGAAATGCTACCGGATCTTTTTCTGAGTTAAGTTTATATGTTGAAATTTGTTCCTGCAAAATTTGGTCGAAAAATATTGTCATTTGAGTGTTCAAACCGTTGCTGCAAAATCAACAAAACACAGTTTTTCTGCCTGTAGAAATTATGTTTTCTAAGTTGCTGCAAACATGGCCTGAGTCCATGTTTGAGATAGCATAACTCTTTCACTTCTTATTGAAATTGCGTGATTCTTTTTTTGTTTGAAAGATAAAAGTTTTTTACTGTAAGCGTACAAAATTTCAAGTAATTTTGACCTATATAGCTTATAGAAATATACTGCCGAACTTTGACTCGGAGCATGTTTTTGCCCAAATTTTTACAGTGAAAACACTACCTAGGTTCAACTTTGAGACATCATAATTTCCTCATACTTTATCCAAATTGCACGATTCTTTTTTTTTTTGAAAGATAAGGTCTTCTACTATATGCACACCAATTTTGAGCTCAATCCGATGCCGTTTGGTACTCTATTTTATGCCTGGAAGTTGAACCCAGAATGGATTTTTAGGCCTAGGCGTATTCTTGTTGAACTGTTACAAACATGGTCTGAGTTCATGTTTGGGACAACTTAACTTTTTTGTTTCCAGTCGGAATTCATTGATTCGTTTTTTTAAGATGAAACTTTCTACATTGTGCACACCAATATTTAGTTCAATCAAAGATCGTTCGGCCACCTGTTTTAAGTCTGAAAGTTGAACCCATAACAGATTTCAGACCTGGATATTATTTTGCCTAAGTGTTTTTATGTTAATTTTCCATCCGATTTTTGACTTTTACTTCATGTTTTGAGGGCTATGATGCCTATCAATAGGCTAGCCAAGTTTTGACGAATTTGAAATTCAAATTTGAATTTGACAATTTTGAGTGATTTCTTTGATTTCGAGCACAGATTTTCCAAACAATTTGGAAATAATTTTTAAAATAAGTTGGCATTTAAAATAATTAGTATATAATATTTTAAAATTATTTTAAGCTATAAAATCTATTTATTCTCTATAATAAGGGAATTTTCAAATATTGTCTTCAAAATTGATTTCGGAAAATGGTTTTAAAAGCTTGTTTTCTCAAATAAATTATTTTATATATAAAATACACGTTTTTACACTATTCCAGCGAATGTGAAGGAGAATTAAACAGTTTGGTAAAACACGTGGTATGGGACACGTGCGTTTATCTCATCGGTTAATTCCTGACTTGTCCGTTTGATTGTTTTGACCTTCAGGTCTAGTTTACCGATGATATGAGGTAGACTTTTTACTGCTTTGAGTGTGAAATTTACTAGCGGTTAGTAAACCAGTTAGTGCAAGCGTGTGGTATGGGACACACGCTGACACTTTTCGGGTTCCTTTCCGAGAGTTTGTGACACATTTATCTTCGAGACGTATGCCAGTATTGGGCCTTCGGCTCATCGTCTGAGAGACGATTTGTTGTTTGTTGTTGCCTTCGGGCTTATCATCCTAGTGGCGATCTGTTGTTTGTTGCCGCCTTCGGGTGTATCGTCCTTGTGGCGATCTGTTGTTTGTTGTTGCCTTCGGGCTATGGTACCATATTATATCAGTACTTGGCAGGCTTCGGCCACAGGCACGTGCAAATTTGTTGTCTGTTGTTTATTGATGTTTGTTGTTTGTTGCTCTCCCACACATACGTCGCTTATTGTGTTGAGACCCTTGCGTCGTGAGATATTATCTCTAGCCATTTATATAGCGATCGTGGGAACACGTCCTTTGAGATGTTATTTTTCGTGGGATTTGTTTTGTTGCTTATAGCGACACTTGTTGTTTTACTCCTACTTGGGAGTGATTGGCCTTTTAGGCATTTGTTGAAGTTTTAATCTCCTATTGGAGATATTCTTCTTTCGATTCTTGTTTGTTGTTTTGTTGGTAGGAATCCCCGAAGAGATGAGGCGAAATCCTATATTGATGTTTGTTGTTTTGTTTCAAATGGAGTTTGTTGATTTTGTTTGTTGACCCACATTAGTTCTCAAGTACTCATGTACTTAGACTATTTTATGAAGTAACCAAACACCATAAGATACCATATATCATATGCTATACATGCTACATCACCATCTCTTGTATATATACATGTAGTGTTTTCTCTTGGAAAGAGGAACACTTCATGCCTTATCTATTTCTATTCATTTGACTGATATGTTTAGCTAGACTGACCCGTCTATTTTATACTCGGGTCAGACCGAGATGTTTCAGGTTAGGTGCATTGGACTTAGCCTATTTCTGCTTCCGCATGGACTTCCTTTTGCTATAGTTTTTGGTTTAGCTTTTCGAGTGTCCATTTGCTGCTACTCTGATGACTATCCATATGTTGATCCTTTTTGGCTTGTATAGTATATAGTGGTCATCATACCACTTGACTTGTATTATTTTGTGTAACGCTGAGGATGTATCTGTTCATGTATATATATGGATATGTGATGGTTGTCTGCTCTGTGATGTTTATTGCATTTGAGTTGTTGTGTTTTGTTCTGTTAGATCCTACAGCCACCTATGGCATTGGATTAAGTTTTTATTGGATATGTCGACCCACTCGAGTTGAAAAAAAATAGTATTTGTCGACGTATTCAATAGATATTTAGACAATGCTATAGATGATCGCTCCTAACAAGCCCTATTCTCCGCTTTTGTAGACGGAATTACTTGTTAATTCTCTTTACTAAAGTGGGTCTCGGGGTGGGGCGTTACAGCTTGGTATCAGAGCTGAATTCAAAACAAAATACAATAAACGCAGAATAGAAATGCATGTATGGTACACCTAAGTGTAATACAAGTAATACGAATCCCTTGTCTTATCGTGTCTTTGACCTTGTTCTTGACCTTGTCCTTGTTCTTTTTTGAGTAGATAGAAGTTTTGGAATACGTCTAGGAATGCAATTTTTAATTTCGTAGTATTCTGTATTGAATTAATGATATCTACTCTGAAATAACTCTTATCTTATCTTAACTTTCAGATTATGTTTGGAAGAGGCAGGGGATGACGTTCGGATGCAGGGCAGTCCAGTGGCTCCCATCCGGATGGAGTATATATATCTGCCGATCAGTTCATAGAATTATTTAGGAGCACCCAGCCTCCAGCTCCTACTCCAGCTTCTCCTTCATGCAAGTCTCTTTTCACACGCATGTGCAGTGACTTTTCACATCTCGGAGGCAAGCCATTCAAAGGCTCCGAGTCTGTTTTGGAGGTTCAGGCTTGGATTCGTACTTGCAAGCGGATATTTTCTTGCATGGATCTCTCAGATTCTCATAGAGTTCTTGTAGCATCCAGCATGTTACAAGAGCGTGCTCTTGATTGGTACGAGCTTTTCACTTCCGAGCTCGACGAGTCTACTCTTACATGGGCTCAATTTCGGGAACGATTCGAGCTTAAGTTCGTTCCTGAGTCTGAGAAAGCACCTCTTGCCCATCGCTTCCTCGAGCTAAAGTAAGGGAAATCTTTTGTTTCTGATTATGTGTCTTCTTTCGAGGCTCTTTCTAAGTATGGCCTTGAGTATATTAGCACTCCATATAAGAAGAACCTCAAGTTCGTTTCCGGCCTTAAGAAGTATTTGAAGAAGTCTTTGATGTTGCAGCTTAAACTTTCTTTTGAGGAGCTAGTTGACTCGGCGCTTCACCTTGAAGCCATCAAGAAGAAGATCGATAGTGGTGATGATGTTGAGGTTCGCAAGAACCCCAACAAGAAGTAGTTTCCTTTTCAGAAATCCAAGTCCTTTCCATCCAAGAAGAAGAAGCCAGTTGGTTCTACTTCTCCGCCTATCAGTTCTGGTGCTCAGCCACAGTCTCAGCCTCAGTCTAGTGGAGCACCTCTTCGCAGAGTGTGTTTCAATTATGGCTCACCTGACCACATGCTTCATTAGTGTCTTAAGCCTATGGTCTGCCACTATTGCAAGAAAGAGGGCCACCGGCTTGCTACTTGTCCTCTTGCTCCATCTAATGCCAAGTCTGGCAAGCTTCATGTGATTGATCTTTCTGGAGGGTCTTCTCAGCGTAGAGGTACATCCCCATCTATCTTGGAAGGCTCTATTTTATTTCGAGATCACAATATTCGAGTTCTTTTCGATACGTGTGCTTCACACTCATTCGTATCAAAAAGGCTCGTGGATCATTTATCTTTGGATGTTGTATGTATGGTTACTTCACTAAGGATTGCGAATCCCATCGGGGGATCCACGACCCTTAGCATGCTTTGTAATGATGTTGAGAATATTTTATGTGGGTTTTCTTTCCGTGCGAATCTGCACGTTATTTCTTACTTGGGTTTCGATATGATTCTTGGTATGGACTGGCTAGTGCGATATGACGCCAAGATTGTTTATGCTAAGCGGATGTTATATCTTCGACATCCTGATTCTCCAACTCAGCTATCTCTAGTGCTTTGGGATGTAGATAATTTCGAAGTGTCTTTATATTCTCTTGATTCGCGAGATGATGATGCTGATATATCTCGTATTCCAGTGGTTTGTGACTTTCCAGATGTTTTTGAGCCAGTTTCGGGTTTGCCACCCATGCGGGCTATAGAGTTCCATATTGATCTTGTTCCAGGCGCTCAGCCAGTTAGTTTTCCTTCCACGAGGATGTCTATGAAAGAGAATGAGGAACTTAGGAATCAGCTTTTGGAGCTTGAGTCTAAACAGTTTATCCAGTCCAGCTCATCACCGTGGGGTGCCGTGGTGGTATTCGTGAAGAAGTCTGATGGCACTCTTAGGCTTTGCATCGATTACCACAAGCTTAATGAGTTGACTATCAAGGACAAGTATCCATTACCTCGCATCGATGATATGTTCGACTAGATAAGTGGCGCTAGGGTTTTCTCTCAACTTGACCTCGCCACAGGTTTCCATCAGCTTCGAGTTGAGGGGGACAGCATACCTCTTACAGCTTTCCGTACTCGTTATGGATCTTTCGAGTGGCTCATTATGCCGTTCGGTTTGACGAACGCTCCTGCATTCTTTGTCAATCTTATGAATCATGTATTCAGGGAATATCTCGATAGGTTCGTCTTGGTTTTCATTGATGATATTCTTATATATTCTAAGTCAGAGTCCGAGCATGCTCATCACTTGAAGATTGTCTTGAGTACTCTTCGTCAGCATCAGCCTAAAGCCAAATTCTCCAAATGCCACTTCTGGGAGAATAAGGTTAAGTTCTTAGGGCATGTCATTTCTTCCGAGGGTATTTCGGTCGATCCATCGAAAATTGAAGCCATTCAGAGTTGGAAGAGGCCCGAGAATGTCCATGAGATCCGTAGCTTTCTTGGATTGGCGGGTTATTACCGTCGATTTATTAGAGATTTCTCTCGCATTGTGCTTCCTCTCACCAGCCTTACTCGGAAAGGTGCTCGGTTCATTTGGACGGATAGGTGTGAAGCTTCTTTTCAGTAGTTAAAGGAGCTTCTCACTAATGCTCCTATTCTAGTGGTTCCCGAAGGGAATCAGGATCTTGTTGTCTACACCGATGCTAGTCATTGTGGCCTCAGTGTCGTGCTTATGTAGAGAGATCGGTTGGTTGCTTATGCTTCTAGGTAGCTATGTACGAATGAGGTTCGCTATGCCACCCACGACCTTGAGTTAGCCGCCATCATCTTCGCCTTGAAGATTTGGCACCATTATCTATTAGGCGAACACTTCATTCTATATACCGATCACAAGTCCTTGAAGTATCTTTTTTCTCAGAAGAAACTCAACATGAGGCAACAGCATTAGCTTGAGTTTCTTGCTTCGTATGACTTTGACATCCAGTATACCCCTGGTAAGGGTAATCGTGTTGCTGATGCGCTTAGTCGCAAACATTCGGCCGTTGTTTCTATGATGCTTGCCGAAAGGGATATTCTTGAGACTCTATCTTATTGTGACATTCGCGATCGAGCTCCACCTCCTGATTCATCGATATTATTATTCAGTTTGGAAGCTCGACCTTCTCTATTTGATCGTATTGCCGATGCTCAGCGGCGTGATCCTGATTTATCGCATCTTATTCAGCTTTGTGAGTCTGAGTCTCATGATGAGGAGTTTCAGGATTTCAGCCTTGATTCGCATGGGTGTCTTTGCAAGAAGAACCGTTTTGTCGTGCCAGCTGATTCTGCACTTAGGCGTGATATTCTCGACGACTATCATCGTTATAAGTATACCATTCATGCCGGCAGTAGTAAAATGTATGCCGACATGCGTCGCCTTTATTATTGGGAAGGCATGAAGCGCGACATTGCAAGTTATGTGAGTAATTGCATGACTTGTCAGCTTATCAAGGCCGAGCATCAGCGGCCTTCCGGTCTTCTTCAGCCCTTAGAGGTCCCGTTATGGAAATGGGATCAGATTTCGATGGATTTTATTGACGGCCTACCTCGTTCGAGATCGGGCCATTCTAGCGTTTGGGTTATTGTTGATCGCCTCACCAAGTCTGCTCATTTTATTCCTATTAAGTCTAATAGGACTGCTTCTCATTCGGCTAAGCTATATATTAAGGAAATCGTGCGACTTCATGGTGTTCCTTCTTCTATTCTTTGCGACCGTGATCCTTTATTCACGAGTCATTTTTGGTCCAGCCTTCAGCAAGCTTTGGGGACAAAGCTTAACTTCAGCACAGCTTGTCATCCATAGTCTAACGGACAAACTGAATGGGTGAATCGTATTCTAGAGGATCTTCTCCATGCTTGCATTTTAGATTTTGGATGTAGTTGGGAGTATCACCTGCCTCTCGTGGAATTCTCCTACAACAACAGCTTTCAGTCTAGTATTGGTATGGCTCCTTTCGAAGCCCTTTACGGAAGGCCATGTCGATCACCTTCATGTTGGTTGGAAACTGGAGAGAAGCATGTTCTTGGTCCAGATTACATTCGAGATTCTTCTGAGCAGCTTATTCTTATTCGGTAGAGGATGAAAGAGGCACATAGCCGCTAGAAATCCTACGCGGACAACCGTAGGAAGCCTCTCGAGTTCTCTGTTGGTGATTTGGTCTTCATTCGGGTTTCTCCTCTGAAGGGGGTTATGCGATTCAGTACGACTGGGAAATGGGCTCCTCGCTTTATAGGACCGTTTTCTATTATTGAGCGCATAGGCCCCGTAGCTTATCGAGTTTCGCTTCCAGCTCATTTATCTGGCATTTATGACGTGTTTCACGTCTCTCGGCTTCGGAAGTGTCTTAGAGAGTCGGATTCTGTCATCGATTCTCCTGATTTGCATGAGTTTGAGATCTCACCAGACCTATCTATTGTGCAGCAGCCTATTCGCGTACTTGCTTCAGAGGTGCGACGCCTTCGAAACAAGGACGTGCTGCTCATTAAAGTCCAATGACCCGCTAACCCCAACGACCGCACTTGGGAAACCAAGGAATTTATTGAGCGATCGTATCCCGGTTTTCTAGCTTCTCATAGCGATGGTGAGAAATCCTTTTTATCTCGAGCTTATTTTCTTATCTTTTGGAGTGATGAAATATATTGTTGCATACATACTTTTCCCTAGGAATTGCGAGGATGAAATTTTGTTAAGGGGGGAGTTTGTAACAACCCGAATTTGGAGTTTACCTTTCAATATTAAATTATAATGTTAATTATGATTTAATATTGTTAATTAAAATTAAAATTGGTGAAAATGAATTATTTATTTAAGATAAACAACGAATTTGAGAGATAATTGTTGAAAATAAAGTAAAAAGCTTTATTTTAATTGTTTGGGTGATTAAAAAAATGTGAGAATAATTTTATTTGAGTGTAAATGCAATAATTTTGTTGATTATTGCTTTATAGCTTATTTTAATAATTTTTAAAAGAAGTATTCTCTTTTTAATAAGTATTTGATGAAATAAAAAGGGAAATGTGATTAAAAATAAGTTTTGAGTGTAAATAATATTTGTAATTGAATTAGAACATTTTGATTAGTATGAAAATGTAATTTGTTGAATTTTAAAAGTGATAAACATGTTATATTACAATTAAATGGATATAAAGTGCAATTTGTTTAAAATAAAAGAAATTGACAATAAAAGTGCTTAAAAAGTGTAAATTATCATTTTAAATGATAGAAAATTAAAATTTAATGAGTTCATGAATTTACACTAATTATTTGGTTCATAAGTATGTAGAAAATGGAATTTGTAAATATATATGTATATAAGTGTGTACATAAGAGATTAAAACATGGTTTAATTTTCACTTAGGCTAATTAAATTTCTCTAATTGGTTAACTTAGGCAAAAAGCCTGTTTAGTGGGTTTGAGAAATGAGAAACTTTTGACTGTACGTTCATTATAGCATCTCCTTCCTCAAACACCAGAGAAACAAAAATGGCAGCCAGTAATTAACAAATCTCCACAAACATTCACAAAACTTCAATTTAATTCAGCAAAATTAAGTCTTTTTGCAAGATTAAGAGCTAGAGAAGGTAAACCACTCTGAATATTACTGGTTTCATCACTAAACTCTTCTACATTAATTTTTTCTTCTCATTTTCACTGTTGTTTCTCCTTATATGTCTCTCTTATGGTTTTAGCAGGTGTTTCTAGCCCCAAATCGAGCTAAAAGTTGCCGCCTTGCTTGCAAATCTTTGGTATTTTAGTAAGTAGCTAAAGGTGAGAACAATATCTCACAAATACTAGCTAAATCGCCTGAAAAATTGCTTGAATCTGCTGCTTGTACAAAAGTTTATTCACTGTAAACACTATTTTCGTTTCTGGCCTGAAGTGCCAACTTTGGCTATCCATAACTATCATCTCCAGCAACGAAATGCTGCCGGATCTTTTTCGGAGATAAGTTTATATGTTGAACTTTGTGTTTGTACCAAAAATGGGCACAACACTCTTCGGGAGTTATTTGAAGAGATAAAATGAAGATTATAAATGTAAAACAGAGGTTATCTAACAAAAACTCCAACAAACAGAAATGTAAAATGCACAGACAAGCAATTTAGAGTGGTTCGGCGTATGGCCTACATCCACTATGAAGTTTTGATGATTTTATTGATTCTCTTTCAATGATTACAAGCGGTTACAGCAATGAACAGTGGATTACAGATTAGAATTCGAAATTGATAGCAAAAGTAGGATGCAAATCTCAATCCGGCAGAGTCTAGACGCTTCAGAGAAAAAAAATCCTTTTTCTGTTGATTCTGGGGCTCTATTTATAGGCGTAGGAGGCTCAAATCTCGCTCAAACTCCGGGAGACTTGGTCTGGCACGTGAGGGGACCCACTCGACCAACCTCAGAAAGTTTCGAGTCGATCTGTGATCGATATGAAGTCATTTCGTATCGATCAAGATGATCTCCAATTGAGCTCAAATTTGGTGGACATGATCCTCAGTATGTATGCAAGCTTCCATGAAAATTTCGTTGTATTTGGATCAGTGGATCTCAAGATATGGTCGATACGAAACGAGATCTCTCGAAGGCTGTTTGGTTCGTCCCCACGGCTTCGACTCGATCCCCCCGCATCGATTGCTGCACATGCTTCTGAGATGAGGTGGCGCGCGCACTTCGTTTCGATCCAGTATTCGCTCCGCATTGACCGTTTCGATTCCATGGATCTCGCCTCGTTTGTTTCGATGAATGGCACGTCATCCTAGTTTATAGACTCGTTGAATATGAATGGCACATCACCTGTTAATGGATACGAGTCTAGACCGATGCGAACTCGATGGGTTCGAATAAAGGAGGTCCGATGGATGCGAAGCAAACGTTGGCTGATGGATACGAAGCGCTTCAACCGTTGATGTGTACGAAGTCTATCGATACGAGCTCGATGGATTCGAACATGGCCGCTCCTGATTGATACGAACTCATGGGAGGTGATCGATATGAAGTAGGTGATCTGCCGATGGACTCGAATGAAACCGAGTCGAACCTGGGTACTTCGATGGATTCGAATTTGATCGACACGAATCTTGATCGATTCGAACTAGAGCTTCGGTGATGGATACGAATGCGCCCAGAGTGATGGAAACGAAAGAGCCCAGAGTGATGGAAACGAAATCTGGCTTCTTCCTTCAACTTGAATCGATCATAACTTGAGCATGTGAACCCGGATTGATCCGAAATTTGAGATGTTGACTTCTATGATATTTCTTGTCATGTCCTATCAATTGTAGCTCAATCTGGCATCAAACAAAATTCAGCGATATCCATGGCGAGCTATCCATGTCCTCTAGTCGATTCCTTGGTGTCCTGGCCTTGCCAAAAGGCGGGATAACATTTGCCCTCCAAAGTACGTCTTGTGAAAACATGACGTGCTTTGAAAAGCCACAAGTTTGCGAGTCGTCATCAGCATTTGTCGTCATTGAACCTCGCATTGATTCCTTCTTGAACTGGTTTGAAACTTGAGTTGAAACGATGTCTGATGATCGCCTTTTACCACCTTCTTGTATTGATCCCCTCATGAATCGATGTTAAAAGTTGGGAAACCTTTCTTCGTATCGATGCGGGCTGATTCGATGGATACGAAACAATTATTCGTATTGATGGATTATAACAGATACGAATTTTGTGATCGTATCGATAAGCCCGCATCGTTGAGATTGATGGTTCACAAAACGTGTGCTTCGAATCGATGGGGTCCATTGTCTTCAGGTGGCTTCTCTGCGCATCTCGAATCAGTGAAGTCTGGTGGGTTCGAAACGGGCCTTCGCTTCGACGCGCCGTTTGACTGGTTGCGACCGGTCAGGTTGACTGGGAGTCGAATCGACTCGGTTCCACCCTAGACTCCATATAAATACCTGGGACTTAGCCCATTTTTCACTTTTACTTTTTACTGTTGCCTCATACTTTCTGCGTTTTCGTATCGATCTACGAACTCTGAGAGAACAAACTATTCTTACTTTCGAGTCGATCCCATCCTTCAATCCTTCAAGCCTAAACATTAAACTCAGGTAATTAAATGATAGAATCGTGTTAAGAACGGCGAGATCTGAAATCTTAGCCATCCTTCATGCTTTGGCAACCGATTTAAAGGAATCTGAGATCTGGACGCGAGGGAGCAAGATCGTGGATGGAGCGTGGCCATGGAGTTGAGGCCCTTTGGAGAAGAAGGAGATGCGGAGAAATTACTTCAGCTTCGTTTTGTATCGACCTGGAATGGGAGCATTCTAATCGATCTGAAGGATGTGATTTCGCACTGGTACAAAGATGGGAGCGGCGACTGATGCGAAGCCACCGTTTTCAGATTGGTTCGAGATCGGGGAACCTGATCGAAGCGAATTGGTCTGCCCTTGATCGATACGACACGTATCGATTCGAACCTGATCGATATGAAACATCCTGATCCCAGCCTGATCGATACGAACGTATCGATTCGCACCAGGTCGATACGAAACACTCCTGTCCCAAGATGAACGATTCGAATGTATCGATTCGAACGCTCCCGGTTTTGAAAATGCGTGGTCCAGCTATCTCGATACGAAATTGAGATGCAGCGATCGATTCCATCTTAAATTTTGCCAGACTTAAGGGAAATTTTGCATACTTGAACATTTGACTCCGACAAGATTCCGCCTTGCATAATCAGACTTAATAGTAGAACTGCATATTTGACCGACTTTCGAAGCTTGTCGATGAAACTGCTATCTAACCAGAAATTGAAGTATGGTGAACTTTAACTTGAATCAATCGTTAGCATCCAGATGGCGCGGTTGTGACGGTCAGCAATGACAGTCATTTCCAGCCCGACCCTCATAGTTTTGTACTTTGCATATTTTAATTCTGCAGAATTCGCTCAACTCATGCACGACACTTGCACTGCACGACTCATTCATACACTTTACACTGGGGAATGCATGGGCTTTTTATCGTCTAATGATAGTTTCTCATGAGTTAGCCAGTTATGGAACCATCAAGTTCGCAACAACAAGAAACTCAGAATCCAACCCCTTCCAGACTTGAGATTCCGGATATCGAGGCCGAAGTTATCGGTCCAGCTCCGGACGAGTTGCTTGACGCATCCTTCATCAATAGTCCACCTGATTCTGTTCCGTCCAATATCTCCGAAGATACGTTAGGGAGAATATGCTTAAGGCATGGCCTGTCGTTGGACGACGTAATGTTGCCGGGGCCGGACGACAGACCGCATAATCCCCCAGAGGGATATACTGCTTTTAATCGGCATGCATGCGCAGCCGGTACACTTCCCCCGTTCAACGATTATATAAGAGAGGTGTTGGCTTACTTGGATATTGCTCCGTCTCAGCTACATCCGAATGGATATGCTTCACTCAATGGCCTGTTCATCGCATTTATGGAATACCTCTACCGACCTCCCCGCCCGACCGAGATAAGATACCTCTTCAACTTTAAAAGTCGAACTGACAGCCCATCTTTTACATTCTTGGAGTCTGTAAGAAACTGCCAAGTTGTCACGGGGTCGTGGACTAGGCTGAGCTACTTCAAGTCAGAGTGGTTCTATGTCCGATGTCCGCCGGGGTTTGCCAGAAGATGGCTGTTTAGACGTAAGCATTGTCTTTTTCCCAAGTAATTGACGGGGCAATTTTTGAATGAAACTATACTCATATCTCCTATTCCTTTTCTTTCAGCAATAATCCAGCGACCTGAAGGTGGCTACTATAAAGAGATAGTTCGTGTCCTTCAAGAAGTCCCTGGCGAAGAAAGGAATATCGAATTGCTACTGACGGACCAGAACCTTAGAGTTCTTGGGTTGATCGGGTGGAGGCAGAGCATAAGGCTCGATGGTGCATTAAAGACCGTCTCCAGAGAAAAGGTCAAGCGGAAGAAACCCAGGGTTGTGATAATTGAGGAACCCGATTCCGAAAGAACTCATACCGACGAGGAACCATTGGTCGGACCTGCTAATGCAATCCCGGATTCTGATGAAAAGAGAAAAGGCAAAGCGGTGGCCTCCAAACAACCTAAATCCGGAAGGCGGAAGTCGGTGGTTTTACACCGCCCCCTGTCAGGATTTAGAATTGCGGAGGCACCCTCCCTGCAAGCTAGAAATCAATTCGAAGGGCCTGCTGACCCTCCAATCCCGGACATCGAGCCCGAGCAACACGACATCGAATTGGATGGACCGCGACATATCGTCGATGTTAGCGAGTCACTTCCTGCCAGTGCGATTGACACTTCTGGTTGGTCCGGGGGGTTACACATTCACACACTCTTCACGGCACAACACATTTTCCTAACCGTAAACAACATATTGCAAATGGCTACTGACTTTTCGTGGTTTGCTTTTCAGGTACGATGTCTGGGCAAAGTTCTGTGCTTGGTAGTTTGAGCAACAAGCGCCGTTATCATGAGCCACGCAGGAGAGAGGGTGAGAGGGATTACGACTCAGGACACTCTGGTCAGGAAAAGTCTGACAAAGACAGGGGATACGTTCACCGATCCCGATCTCGCTCTCCTCCTCCCAGGACCTCCGCACCTCCTATGGTAGCAGTTGTTCGTCCTCCTGAAACTTCATGGCCTAGGCCACCTTCTCAAGCTCCGAGGCCCGATCAACCACGCAGGACTGAAATAGCCACCTCCTCGGCTACAACATCGGTCCCGACTGATGCATCCAGTGAAGGAGCGCTTAAATTGGCACAGATGAGGAAGGAATTTCCCGACATCTGCTTTGATGGTTATGTCTTCCCTCCGCATTTGAGGAGAATTCCGCCAACCGCCGAAACCACTATCCATGATTATGTTGCAGACATCTTTTTCCAGTACAGGGAATGAGGATGGACCGCGAGGAAAGCGTCCAAAGTGGCATTCGATCGGGGCGTCACCATTGAGAAGCTTGAGAAGGAGTTGGGTCACAATGACCGAATCATAAAAGCGCTCAACTCGGAGGCTGAGTCTTCTCGTAAATCTGAAATGGAGGCCCTAAAAAAGGTTGATGAAGTAAATGCTGCCATGACCAGGATGAAGCAAGAGCATTATACCGCCATCGAGGACATGGGTCATAGGAACACCACCATTACCGCCGAGAGGGATGCCGCTCTTAAGGAGCTTAATGAGCTGAAATCAAAGTTCTCCGAGATGGCGAAGGAGAAAGACGCAGCCAATGTCTCTGCGCAGGAGGCCTGTGATCAGGCAGTGACGCTCCGAAGGGAGAAGGAAGCGGCTATGCAACAAGCTCGCGAAGCTGAGGCTGGGGTTGACGAGAAGGTACGGCAGGCGGAGGCCAGGATTGAGGCCGAGGTAGAAGAGCTACTCATCACTTACAATGCCAATGTGCTAAGGCACCGAGATTTGACATGGCTTGACGATTACCCCACGCATCTCTATAACGCCTGGAACTTACTGGTTGATGAGGAGAAGTCTGGGCACCCTGATGAAGCCCTTGATGAATTCGAGCTGGAGAACCGCATCCTCAATGATGACGAAAAGAAGGTTCTCCATGACTCCATGATTTCCCACGATAAGGAGAGGCTTGGTGCCCAGACTCAGGACGTCGGAGAAAGCTCTGGTGCGGAGCACCATGTTACGAGTTCTGAAATAATCGTGTCATCTCAATCTGAGCCAACTCCTATGATCGACTCCCAGCCTATTCCGGCATATGACCCAGACCGACTGCATCTATCTCCTATTAAGGAGCATCCTTCCGAAGTCGTTCAGACAACCCCGAGCCAAACCGAGGAAGGTACTCTGAACTAACTTTTTGTATACTTGGATTGGAGGGTCTGTGTCGAAGTGTACATTAACGACATGTTCTTTTTCTTTGATCAGTGATGGAAGTTGCACCAGCTGTGCCTTTCACCGCCCAAGAACCAGGCCAAGTGCCAGAAGCCATCATTTCTGAGGCGACTTCCGTCGCGGCAATGGCACCAGTCGAAGTAACGCAGGGGAGCTCACTTTCTTTCGATGAACAGATGATAAACGAGCTCCTCGGCCGTCAGAGTGATCCTTTTGCGGACCTGCCGTTTGGCCTGGGTGGATTCTCGTCTACTTCTGACACTTCAACTCAGAGTATCACAACCCATAGCGAGGCCAGAGCACAACGGGAAGCGGCGATGTTGGCCGAGATGGCGGCCGCGGCGCGTGGCGGCAGCGTAGATGGCGGAGCATCAACACAGTGCCCCACTCCTCTTATGATTGTGTCTCCTGGGGGCACGCTTATTGATACTAATGTACCCGCCCTCCTCCGGCTGTGGAGTCTGTTCTTCCAACTCCTCCTGTGGGAAGCATTCCCAAAGAGTCCAGCTCGGACGAGGACGTCGACATTATGCCTTTACCCGAGGGGAGCCTGCCTAAGGAGAAAGGTTCCAAGCGAAAGGGTACTGGTGGTTCCAGTAGCTCCTCGAGGAAGAAGAAGTTGAGGAAGCAGAAGGATTAGACACTCCTTTTAGGCATACTTTTCTTTTTTGGTAGTCAGGGATTTTGTCACTTTTCTTTGTTCCCTTTTGTAGGCCGTGTTTAGATGCGGGTTCGGCCCCTGCAAGTAGGAGTATTTTAGAAAGGCTCATGTATGAACCGTAGCTTTTGATTTAGTTGAAAATAAAATTTTGTCTTCTAGTTTCAGCTTATGTTCCTTTCTATGCTTGAATATTGCAGTGTTCGAACTTTGGTCCGGTGTACTTGCATTATCTTATTGTTTCAAGAATAGCTCATTTTACTTGTTAAGTATGGAAATCTCGGACTTGATTTGTGATAGGGGATCGCATCGGAGCTGAGCATCGCATAGTTTCGGGTAATGATTAACATTTGCCTCTGCCCCCAGTTGCAGGGTTAAGTTGTGATGATCAACTTGTGATTGCATCAAGCGAGGACCGAGTGGTCGAACTACACTTGTTCTCTTATGAATCGTTTCATCCACACTCCGGGGATATATGTCATCTCGTAAGCGGTTGTTCGCACTCTGGGAACACGGAGTTGACTGATGTTTGTACTCCGTCTTGCACTCTGGGAGCACGAAGTTGGTCGTTTATACTCCGCTTCGCACTCTGGGAACACAGAGTTAGTTGTTTATACTCTGTTTCGCACTCTGGGAGTACGGAGTTGAGTGTTTATACTCCGTCTTGCACTCTGGGAGCACGAAGTTGAATGTTTATACTCCGCTTTGCACTTTGGGAATGCGGAGTTGAATGTTTATACTCCGCTTCACACTCTGGGAATGCGGAGTTGGTTGTTTTATACTCCGTTTCGCACTTTGGGAACACGGAGTTGAATGTTTATACTCCGTCTCGCACTCTGGGAGCGCGGAGTTGAATGTTTATACTCCGTCTCGCACTCTGGGAGCGCGGAGTTGAGTGTTTATACTCCGTCTCGCACTCTGGGAGCACGGAGTCGAATGTTTATACTCCGTCTCGCACTCTGGGAGCACGGAGTTGAATGTTTATACTCCGTCTCGCACTCTGGGAGCACGGAGTTGAATGTTTATACTCCGTCTCGCACTCTGGGAGCACGGAGTTGAGTGTTTATACTCCGTCTCGCACTCTGGGAGCGCGGAGTCGAATGTTTATACTCCGTCTCGCACTCTGGGAGCGCGGAGTTGAGTGTTTATACTCCGTCTCGCACTCTGGGAGCACGGAGTCGATGTTTATACTCCGTCTCGCACTCTGGGAGCACGGAGTTGAATGTTTATACTCCGTCTCGCACTCTGGGAGCACGGAGTTGAATGTTTATACTCCGTCTTGCACTCTGGGAGCACGGAGTTGAGTGTTTATACTCCGTCTCGCACTTTGGGAGCGCGGAGTCGAATGTTTATACTCCGTCTCGCACTCTGAGAATACGGAGTCGATTGCAGGATTGTCGTGTGTCAAATCCATCAATATTGGTGTAATGGCTTGCCCCCGAGCTCGGGTTTCACTTAGTGAGTGGCCGGTCATATCGCAGCCACTCTCCATTTGAGTAAGTCCCATAGCGTGATGGGATTTAGCTCTTCGTGCATCGTGATGTCGTATATCGTACTTAATGAATCACAGCTTTGGCTCGAAGAAGTGGCATTTTATTGCTGAAATAAGAAAATGCGGCAAAGTCAGTTGCCTTATTACAAAATTCAAATTTCGAAATGCAGAAACAAATTGCTAAATAGAATGAAATAAATAAAGCCTGTCATATGTAATAGCGACGGAGACTTTCTCTGTTCCAAGCCCTCGGCAAATCGAGACCGTCAACGGTCGACAGCTTAAATGTGCCATCTCCGAGTCTTCGTGTAATCACATACGGCCCTCCCCAGTTCGGCTTCATGTGTGAAGGAACGGGGTAGACTCTCTTGAGCACGAGGTCGCCGAGTTCAAAGGTTCGAGGTCGAACTTTGGTGTTGTATAGTCGGGCGACCCGACTTCGATGTGCGGCTGCTCTCAGATCAGCCTCTTCCCGTTTTTCATCCAATAGATCCAAAGATTCGGCCAGAAGTATAGCGTTCATTTTTGGATCATAGTAAGTCACGCGATGAGAAAATACTTCCGTTTCGACCGGAATAACAGCCTCTGAGCCATAAGATAGGGAAAACGGAGTGTGCCCGGTCGCGGTTTTGTGAGTCGTTCGATAGGCCCATAACGCCATAGGAAGTTCGTCGACCCACTTGCCCCCAGCCTTTTCCAATCGTTTCTTCAGGATTGATTTTATAACTTTATTGACAGCTTCAACCTGTCCATTCGCTTGGGGGTGTGTGACAGCCGAGAACTTTTTGTGGATATGAAACCGTTGACAGTAATTTTTGAACTCCGCACTCTCGAACTGGGCTCCGTTATCAGTGATGATGGTATGCGGGAGTCCAAATCGACAGATGATGTTGCGAACCACGAAGTTTATCACTTTCTTTGTCGTAATGGTTGCAAGGGCTTCAGCCTCAGCCCACTTTGTGAAGTAGTCAACTGCAACAATGGCGTATTTCGCACCGCCTTTTGCCAAAGGTAAAGCGCCAATGATATCGATGCCCCACATTGCGAATGGCCAGGGACTGACCATTTGGGTTATTTCAGTAGGCGGAGCTCTTGGAATTTGGGCATGTATCTGGCATTTATCACACTTCCGAGCGTAGTTCGCCGCATCTCGGTTCACTGTCGGCCAGTAGTACCCGTATCGGAGTATCTTCTTAGCGAGAGCTTGTCCTCCGGTATGATCGCCACACTCTCCTTCGTGTACGTCATGTAACACTCGTTTGATTTCCTCGTGGGCGATACATCTGAGGAGAGGAACGGAATAACCTCTCCTGTACATGACTCCGTTTTGGATGACGAACCGCGAAGCTTTCCGCTGGACTTGTCTCTTCTCATTTCTAGGTTCAGGCAACGTCCCATTCTCAATTTAATTCCGATACGGAGTCATCCAAGATTCTCTACTGGGAGCGGTTTCATATATAGAGTTCATTTCTATCCGATCGATGCTCGGGGAGGCCAAAGTTTCAACAGGGACAAGTCCCATTTGCTGCGCTTCACCTGTGCTGGCTAACTTTGCCAGTGAATCGGCTTTCTGATTGTGCTCCCGAGGCACATAATAGATGGCATAATAATCAAATTGGTTTAGTATTTCCTGAACTCGGGCCAGGTAAGCAGCCAGTCTTCGGTCTCTTGCCTGATATTCTCCTCGTACTTGACATACCACTAACTGTGAATCGCAATACATTTCCACCGCGATAATTCTCAAGTCTCTGGCAAGTTTTAGGCCGGTTAGGAGGGCTTCATATTCAGCTTCATTGTTAGTTGCACGAAAGTCGAACTTCAAAGCATAACATATGGATCGGCCCTCGGGAGTCTCAAGTACAACCCCAGCGCCCGAACACCGGTCATTTGACGCACCGTCAGTATACAGCTTCCAGACGTATTCGGGGGATTCACTGGTCTCGGGCAAGTTTTCTGGAACGGTGAATTCAGCTATGAAATCTGCCAGGACTTGTCCTTGAATGGCTCTCCGCGGGGCGTATGCGATATCAAATTGGCTTAGCTCAATGTTCCACTTGAGTAACCTACCGGACGTCTCAGGCCGTGTGAGGACCTGTCGTAACGGCTGGTCGGTGTACACAGTAAGCGGATGAGCTTGGAAGTAAGGGCGGAGCTTTCTTGAGGCAATGACCAAGCAATAGGCCAGTTTCTCCAGTCTCGGATAATTTCTTTCAGCTCCTGTTAGCCGCTTACTAACATAGTAGACCGGGTTTTGCACTTTGTCTTCTTCCCGAACTAGGGCAGCACTAATCGCATGTTCTGATACTACCAGGTAGAGATATAGTTGCTCGTGGTCAACTGGTTTTGACAAGATCGGAGGTGTGGAGAGATGTTGAACTAGTGATCGGAACGCGCCTTCACACTCCGTGGTCCATTCAAAGTTTCGTTTTCCCTTCCGGATTAGGTCGAAGAAAGGAA
Source organism: Allium fistulosum (assembly GCA_030737815.1). NCBI lineage: Eukaryota > Viridiplantae > Streptophyta > Magnoliopsida > Asparagales > Amaryllidaceae > Allium > Allium fistulosum. Next base: position 94,179,774 of record CM060906.1, on the reverse strand, counting down.
TGCATTTATCGGTGGACTTTGAAATGAACCTGCTCAATGCTGCGACCTTTCCGTTGAGACTCTGGACTTGCTTTATGGTTCTAGGGGTTTGCAAATTTCTTATAGCCCAGATCTTCTCAGGATTCGCTTCTATCCCCCGAGCATTGACGATGAACCCAAGGAATTTTCCGGATGCGACGCCGAAGTGACACTTGAGCGGGTTGAGCTTCATTCCGTATTCCCGGAGGATGCTGAACATTGAATTCAAATCTCTGACGTGGTCTATGGAGAATCGGGACTTCACCAGCATGTCATCCACGTAAACCTCCATGGTCTTCCCGATCTGATCGGCGAACATCCGGTTGACTAAGCGTTGGTATGTTGCTCCAGCGTTCTTTAGACCAAACGGCATGACTTTGTAACAATAGAGTCCCAGATCGGTCACGAAGTTGGTATGTTCCTGATCAGGCAAATGCATGGGTATTTGATTGTAGCCGGAATAAGCATCCATAAAGGATAGCAGCTCATGTCCGGCCGTTGAATCTACGAGCTGATCAATCCGTGGAAGTGGGAAGCTGTCTTTTGGACAGGCCTTGTTTAGGTCAGAGTAATCAACGCAGGTTCTCCACTTTCCGTTAGGTTTTCGGACCAGCACGGGGTTAGATACCCATTCTGGATATAGGGCATCTCGAATAAACCCATTCGATTGTAGTTTGTCGACTTCCTCCTTAAGGGCGGCATATCTCTCTGGATCCATACCGCGCCTTTTCTGCTTTACTGGGACATGTCGCGGATCTATATTCAGGGAGTGACTTGCAATGCTCGGCGAGATTCCGCACAAGTCAGAGTGTGTCCAGGCGAAGACGTCGAGATTTGCCCGAAGAAACTCGACCAATTCCTGCTGTGTCTGCTGGTTCAACTGTGACTCGACTTTCAGCATCTTTGAATCATCATCCTCACTGATTGGGACGTCCACAGTCAGTTCGGCTGGAGAAGCTTGACTCTCCGTAGATTCATCTCTATCCTCGTTGTCCCTAGGGTCCAGGTCTTTCAGGAATTGGTCGTGGTGCCCGGGCCGAGGCCCAGGCATCAATTGTCAATTATCAATGGAACAGACGCAAAGAGATTCCTCTACGCCCTTTCCCTTCTCTTTGCGTTGCGCCTCGCGCAGCTCAGCAACATAACAGGCCCTTCCCGTGGCCTGATCTCCTTGAACAACTCCAATCCCATGATCGGTGGGGAACTTCAGAGTTAAGCACCATGGGGCGATGGCCGCCCTGAATTCGGCTAGGGCCGGTCGGCCCAAAAATGCGTTATAAGGTGAATCAATCTCCAAGACGACAAACTGTAGCATCTGGACCCTCCGGCGTTCTCCAACGCCTAACTCAACTGGGAGTTCAGTTATTCCGATGGGTATCGTGGCACTTCCGTTGAAACCGTGGATTCTGGATAAACAGGGTTTCAAATCCTTTGTCTCCATTTTCATTAAGTCGTAAGCCCGTTTAAGCAAGATATTCACAGAGCTTCCACTGTCAACTAGGATCCTCTTCATCCAAGCAGGACCTACCTGGGCAGATATGACTAGTGGGTCGATTGTAGGGGCTTCGACCTTATCGGCGTCTCGGCTCCTGAACACGATATCATCAGATATTATCTTTAGTTGTTTCACCGGGGTTCCGTCTTCGCAATTACTACAACATTCGAAGTCCGCATGCCTGATAGAACTAGCATACGACTCCATTTCCCCCCAGCTTCTGTCTACCGGATGGGGACCACCACTTATTGTGTTAATGACCAATCTCCCGCCCGCACGGGCGGGTTCCTCCTCTCTTTCTTGATTTTGTGAACGATTTTGATTCGAAGGGCCCGCTCCGCCAGACTGCGGCGCCCGTACAAACTGATCTAGCTTCCTCTCTCTAATCAACTTCTCGACGAGGTCCTGCAAATGTCGACACTCATTGGTATTGTGACCGTAGCTTTCATGGAATCTACAGAACTTTCCTGTTTGAACCTGTCTATCCGATGAGGGCTTCGGAGCAGGTTTCTTATACTGTACAGTGTTACAAGTCTGTAAGTATACGTTTTCCAATGACGTGTTTAACGGCGTATAACTGTCAAACATCTGAGCTCTACGTCGTGGACCTCGGTTCTCATCTCTCTTCTTATTCTGGCCATTGTTCCCTCTCTGCTGGGTTTGCTTGTTTTGTATATTCAGTTGAACTTTCCCGGAACTCTCACCGGACTGTTTAACTGCTACATTACTCTGTATTCCCTCGATGCTGGGCCTCGCATCGTCCTGCTTCCTAGACTGTTTTGCGTCCTCTTGCCGCAAGAATTGAGCGGCCTTGGAGTAAAAACGGTCCAACGATGCGGGCGGTTTTCCAGCTAGCCAGTTCCCGAATTCAGAATCAGGATCAATCCCCTTGGTCAGAGCCATCAAGATTGAATTATCGTTAGGATTAGTGATCTCAACGCATGCTGCGTGGAACCTCTCCAGGTAACGCTTGAGCGTTTCTCCATGAACTTGAGTGACGCTGGACAGGGTATTAACGTCTTTTGGCCTGGCAACATGCATATGGAATTGTTCTACAAACCTCTTGGCCAATTGATCGAACGAAGAAATTGATCTAGGTGGTAGGCGTGTAAACCACATTGTCGCGATTCCCCCAGAGAGATGGGGAAACTTCGACACTTCACTGCATCGTCGGCCCTTGCAGTGCTCATCGACCATTCATATTTCAAAATATGCTGGTTGGGGTCACTATTTCCTTCATACATCGGGAGAGTTGGCATTCTGAATCGCCTAGGGGGTTCAGCGTGTAACACTTCGTCTGTAAAAGGGGTATGACTATGAGAGATCCCCCAATCATCATTAGTGAGCCCCTGACTCTCGCGGATCATCTGACGTATCATGGTTGATATATCCGACACTGGCAGATTCTGGGTATGATGAGCTAAGGCGTGGTCGGGTTCCACGGTGCGAGTCTGGATCGGGTGCTGTCGACGATCCGTATCTCGCCTCCTTGGCTCAGCGTCTTCTGGGACATATGGTTCAGGAGTATGTCCATGCTGTTGATTGATCAGCTCTGATTGATTTCAGGTATCAACCCTCGTTTCTGCTGCAGCGGTTATGGTGCGGTTATCCGTGGTGTACTGTGGGGCAGTAGTGTATTGTAGGGCAGTGCCTCCTCGTGCCGAGGGTCCTGTTTGGAAGCTGGTCGATGGTCCTACCCTCAGTTGCCCAACAGTTAAGGCGGGTTGATATTCAGCAGCTTGAGCGCGACTTCCCTCTAACCGAGGACGGGTAGTCCGGTGGTGATAGTCAGATGAAGCTGAGCTTTCGGTAGATGCTCTGGAGGCATCATCTCTCCTGGACCTTCTGTGGCCCCGGCGGTTTAGCTAGTTGGTCAGCTCGATATTGGCGCGCAACTGTTCCGCCAACTGCTGACGGCTTTGGGTCAGCTCCTGGAGCAATACTTGAAACTCCTGTCGGGTGACTAGCCCCGTCGAATCCGAGTGAGCGGTATTGTCTTGATTAGAAGAAGGCTGCTGTGTGGGATTCTGCCTATCTCGGCCTTCTTGCTCTATAGCGGTAGCGCCAGTTCTTGTGCTGACCATTCTCGGTGGCGGAGTCCTCTCCTAGATTTTGAGCAAATCTGAATAGAATGGAAGGATTCCGGACTGGATATCTGGATCTTCCTCTTGGATTTGTGCAATCCAGTATTGATGGCATATCCAAAGAGCAGGAGAAAAAACTGGTTTTCTCAGTGAAAGCACCAAAGTGTTTGTACCAAAAATGGGCACAACACTCTTCGGGAGTTATTTGAAGAGATAAAATGAAGATTATAAATGTAAAACAGAGGTTATCTAACAAAAACTCCAACAAACAGAAATGTAAAATGCACAGACAAGCAATTTAGAGTGGTTCGGCATATGGCCTACGTCCACTATGAAGTTTTGATGAATTTATTGATTCTCTTTCAATGATTACAAGCGGTTACAGCAATGAACAGTGGATTACAGATTAGAATTCGAAATTGACAGCAAAAGTAGGATGCAAATCTCAATCCGGCAGAGTCCGGACGCTTCAGAGAAAAAAAAATCCTTTTTCTATTGATTCTGGGGCTCTATTTATAGGCGTAGGAGGCTCAAATCTCGCTCAAACTCCGGGAGACTTGGTCTAGCACGTGAGGGGACCCACTCGACCAACCTCAGAAAGTTTCGAGTCGATCTGTGATCGATATGAAGTCATTTCGTATCGATCAAGATGATCTCCAAGTGAGCTCAAATTTGGTGGACATGATCCTCAGTATGTATGCAAGCTTCCCTGAAAATTTCGTTGTATTTGGATCAGTGGATCTCAAGATATGGTCGATACAAAACGAGATCTCTCGAAGGCTGTTTGGTTCGTCCCCACGGCTTCGACTCGATCCCCCCCACATCGATTGCTGCACGTGCTTCTGAGATGAGGTGGCGCGCGCACTTCGTTTCGATCCAGTATTCGCTCCGCATTGACCATTTCGATTCCATGGATCTCGCCTCGTTTGTTTCGATGAATGGCACGCCATCCTAGTTTATAGACTCGTTGAATATGAATGGCACGTCACCTGTTAATGGATACGAGTCTAGATCGATGCGAACTCGATGGGTTCGAATAAAGGAGGTCCGATGGATGCGAAGCAAACGTTGGCTGATGGATACGAAGCGCTTCAACCGTTGATGTGTACGAAGTCTATCGATACGAGCTCGATGGATTCGAACATGGCCGCTCCTGATTGATACGAACTCAAGGGAGGTGATCGATACGAAGTAGGTGATCTGCCGATGGACTCGAATGAAACCGAGTCAAACCTGGGTACTTCGATGGATTCGAAGTTGATCGACACGAATCTTGATCGATTCGAACTAGAGCTTCGGTGATGGATACGAATGCGCCCAGAGTGATGGAAACGAAAGAGCCCAGAGTGATGGAAACGAAATCTGGGCTTCTTCCTTCAACTTGAATCGATCATAACTTGAGCATGTGAACCCGGATTGATCCGAAATTTGAGATGTTGACTTCTATGATATTTCTTGTCATGTCCTATCAATTGTAGCTCAATCTGGCATCAAACAAAATTCAGCGATATCCATGGCGAGCTATCCCTGTCCTCTAGTCGATTCCTTGGTGTCCTGGCCTTGCCAAAAGGCGGGATAACACTTTGTTTCTGCAAAATTTGGTCGAAAATATGGTCATTTGAGTGTTCAAACCGTTGCAGCAAAATCACAAAACATAGTTTTTCTGCTTGTAGAAATTATGTTAATTGAGTTGCTGCAAACATGGCCTGAGTCCATGTTTGAGATAGCATAACTCTTTCATTTCTTACTGAAATTACGTGATTCTTTTTTTGTTTGAAAGAAAAAGTTTTTTACTATAAGCATACAAAATTTAAAGTAATTTTGACCTATATAGCTTATAGAAATATGCTGCCGAACTTTGACTCGGAGCATGTTTTTGCCCAAATTTTTACAGTGAAAACACTGCCTGGGTTCAACTTTGAGACATCATAACTTCCTCATACTTTATCCAAATTGCATGATTCTTTTTTTTTGAAAGATAAGGTCTTCTACTATATGAACACCAATTTTGAGCTCAATCCGATGCCGTTTTTAACTTTGTTTTATGCGTGGAAGTTGAACCCAGAATGGATTTTTAGGTTGGGGTACATTCTTGTTGAACTGTTACAAACATGGTCTGAGTCCATGTTTGAGACAGCGTAACTTTTTTGTTTCCAGTCGGAATTCATTGATTCTTTTTTTGTTTGAAAGATGAAATTTTGTACTTTGTGCAAACCAATATTTAGTTCAATCAAGAATATTTCGGCTACCTATTTTATGTCTGAAAGTTGAATCCAGAGAAGATTTCAGACCTGGGTATTATTTTGCCCAAGTGTTTTTATGTTCATGTTCCCTCCGATTTTTGACTTTTACTTCATGTTTTGTGATATTTCAAAAATGTTTTGAGGGCTATGATACCTATCAATAGGCTAGTCAAGTTTTGATAAATTTGAAATTCAAATTTGAATTGAATTTGAATGACAGTTTTGAGTGATTTCTTTGATTTCGAGCACAGATTTTTCCAAACAATTTGGAAATAATTTTTAAAATAAGTTGGCATTTAAAATAATTAGTATATGGTATTTTTAAATTATTTTAAGCTATAAAATCTATTTATTCTCTATAATAAGGGAATTTTCAAATATTGTCTTCAAAATTGATTTTGGAAAATGGTTTTAAAAGCTTGTTTTCTCAAATAAATTATTTTATATATAAAATACACGTTTTTGCACTATTCGAGCGAATATGAAGGAGAATTAAACGGTTTGGTAAAACATGTGGTATGGGACACGTGCGTTTATCTCATCGGTTAATTCTTGACTTGTCTGTTTGATTGTTTTGACCTTCAGGTCTAGTTTACCGATGATATAAGGTAGACTTTTTACTGCTTTGAGTGTGAAATTTACTAGCGGTTAGTAAACCAGTTAGTGCAAGCGTGTGGTATGGGACGCACGCTGACACTTTTCGGGTTCCTTTCCGAGAGTTTGTGACACATTTATCTTCGAGACGTATGCCAGTACTGGGCCTTCGGCTCATCGTCTGAGAGACGATTTGTTGTTTGTTGTTGCCTTCGGGCTTATGATCCTAGTGGAGATCTGTTGTTTGTTGCCGCCTTTGGGCGTATCGTCCTTGTGGCAATCTGTTGTTTGTTGTTGCCTTCGGGCTATGGTACCATATTATATCAGTACTTGGCAGGCTTCGGCCACACGCACGTGCAAATTTGTTGTCTGTTGTTTATTGATCTTTGTTGTTTGTTGCTCTCCCAGACATACGTCACTTATTTTGTTGAGACCCTTGTGTCGTGAGATATTATCTCTAGCCATTTATATAGCGATCATGGGAACACGTCCTTTGAGAAGTTATTTTTCGTGAGATTTGTTTTGTTGCTTATAGCGACACTTGTTGTTTTACTCCTACTTGGGAGTGATTGGCCTTTTAGGCATTTGTTGAAGTTTTAATCTCCTATTGGAGATATTCTTCTTTCGATTCTTGTTTGTTGTTTTGTTGATAGGGATCGCCAAAGAGATAAGGTGAAATCCTATACTGATGTTTGTTGTTTTGTTTCAAATGGAGTTTGTTGATTTTGTTTGTTGACCCACATTAGTTCTCAAGTACTCATGTACTTAGACTATTTTATGAAGTAACCAAACACCATAAGATACCATATATCATATGCCTTATCTTATGCCATACATGCTACATCACCATCTCTTGTATATATACATGTAGTGTTTTCTCTTGGAAAGAGGAACACTTCATGCCTTATCTATTTCTATTCATTTGACTGATATGTTTAGCTAGACTGACCCGTCTATTTTATACTCGGGTCAGACCGAGATGTTTCAGGTTAGGTGCATTGGACTTAGCCTATTTCTGCTTCCGCATGGACTTCCTTTTGCTATAGTTTTTGGTTTAGCTTTTCGAGTGTCCATTTGCTGCTACTCTGATGACTATCCATATGTTGATCCTTTTTGGCTTGTATAGTATACAGTGGTCGTCATACCACTTGACTTGTATTATTTTGTGTAACGCTGAGGATGTATCTGTTCATGTATATATATGGATATGTGATGGTTGTCTGTTCTGTGATGTTTATTGCATTTGAGTTGTTGTGTTTTGTTCTGTTAGATCCTACAGCCACCTATGGCATTGGATTAAGTTTTTATTGGATATGTCGACCCTCTCGAGTTGAAAAAAATATAGCATTTGTCGACGTATTCAATAGATATTTAAGACAAGGCTATAGATGGTCGCTCCTAACAAGCCTTATTCTCCGCTTTAGTAGACGGAATTACTTGTTAATTCTCTTTACTAAAGTGGGTCTCGGGGTGGGGCGTCACAAGACCGAGATCAGATTTATCTGAAAACCACTTCGGACCAACATTTATGTGACGATTGTGCAGGTTGGCCGATGATATTGATGTTTAGGATTTTCATAGTAGAGGACTGCTTGTTGATCGTTTGGGGTTCCCATATGCATCCAGTAGCAGTAGTCTCTTCGTTATGAAATATCCAATGCAAGTACTATTCGCTACTAATCCTAGGGATTTCCCAACAGGATGTGGCAGGAAAGTACCTTCGGTTTGTCCTATTCCTGGATAACTTGTATGGACGAGCGTTTGACATTGCATTTCTATGATTACATACATTAGTTTTTACAAACGTACATCTGTTTGGTGGTGGAGAAGGCAACTTCTCTTAGCTTAACACCCTTCCTTGAGACGTACGAGCTCAAGGGTTGTATTTTTGTGGAAGGCAATTAGTAGTCAACGGAAATGGCAATGTGGCATTCAAAGTGATGTGATATGTGATATGTGAAAGGTAATCGATACCTCTTTTGACCTCACTCCCCGGTAAATGACTGAAATAGGGATAGAAGCAACAAGGCTAAGTGGGTTGCTCCCATTAGGAGATGTCATCACTCTTCTAGATATATCTTTACATGCTATGATGTCATGTATTTGATATTGTTGTGTATGCTCGTGGCCACGGATTTTTAGGTCGGTAACGACCCGAGTGATGACATATTCGGTACTTTCCAGGAAGGGGTAGGTCGGTCGTGTGTTGGTTTAGGCGCCGAGTATCTCGACCCTAGGTACATCCTTCTAGAGGTGTACCGAGTTTTCGAAAAGGTAGTTCCTTTACCTAGTCATTTGTATGGAAATCCAAAATTCAATACGTGCCTACCATTTTGTTTGTAAACCTATTATGCTGGAATTTAATAATGTAACAATTTCAGCTATTTAATTTATTATGAGTGCAATAGACACTATTATAATATAATGAGAATTTGATATGAGATGTTTTGGTTACCATAAGGTAAAAACCTTGTCGGTATTTATTTGTGACTCGGTCTTACGAGATACCTTTTATTTTGATAAAGGAAAAGTTTTGATAACTTTATAAATTCAATTGAGGTGTGTTTTCTCACACTGTTTTACCAGACTGATCCGAGCGTTCTTCCCTTTCAATGCTCGGGTCAAACCGAGTATATTTACAAGTTCAGATTTGGTGCTTTTGGAGCTTCAGTAGGCGAGCTGGAGATCTTCATGTCGTATACACGTATCTATTTGTTATTCCACCGCATTGCATTGCTATTGATTGTTGTTGTTGTAAATCATCAGCATTTGTGAGGATAGGGTATTATAACTGTCCAAGCTGATGATTATTTATTGTGTACTCTGATATTGATTTATGTATATTACAGTTTCTCTTTGTAAAGATTATTGATCTATATTATATGTTATTCCGCTGCGATGTGAGATTCTGTATTGTTTTGGTTCTGCTTCTCTCTTTTTCTTCTCTTCTCTTCTTCTTTCTTCTCTCTTTCTTCTCACCCTCTCTTTTCTTTCTCATGGTTATCTGCAATCGGTGCACTCTGGTTCAGACATGTGTGGTTTATTGTCAGATTCAGAGGGTGCCGGGTGCGGGTCGTCTCAGCGTGGTATCGGAGCTTTGATTTAGTATATTCCTAGGCTTTGATGTGTACTCAATATAGATAGGGTCAGTAGCACCCTAGATTGAGTTTGACTGTATTATATATATGAGCGTGTATTTGTTAGTGAATATAAAAATGTTTTGTATTGTGTTGATTGAGCTGTTGAGTGGCTTATGTGTTCTGATCGTTGCATCCAGCTAACGTTATCGATAGGGATCTCTAAACACTTGAATGTGGAGATTGGACACAATATTGTTTTCGAAATTGGGCAAATGAAATAATTTTACCTTGATTATATTTTATATAGTAGTATATAAATTTGTTGGTTGTTAATGAATGGTAATAGTTGATTATTATCTTTTTTTATTTGTTGTGTTTAATAAAAAGTTGTTATTTTTAAAATCTAAACAAAGATAAACAAATTTGGGATGAATCTTATATAAGTGAAGTGAAATAAGAAGAGAAATTATATAAGTATAAATTTATAAGTTTGATTAGTAAATAAAAGAGTTTAAAAGAAATAAAAAGCATTGAATTCACTACATTTGCTGGAAAATAATAAGGGTGATGACTGCAGCATCATCAGTATCATTTTCGAGTTTCTGTGTGATTGATTTGCTACCGCTAGTAAATTGAAAATTGAAGTTTTGTTGTGATAAACAATTTTGAATTTAAAATCCAGTTTGAAATTGATAAGTATAAGTGAAATGAGTTTTGGACTTATAGTATGAAATTAAAATTTTAACTTAAGTGAAGTTAAATATATTGAGTCGGTAAATGAATTATATGAATTGAAGTTTAACTTAAGAAAAGTTAAATAAATTGAATTTGAAATGAATCAAATAAAAGTGAATATACACTTAAGATAGTAAAGTGATTATATAACTATGAGTTGAAATGTAGCATGTGAATGAAGTAAACTTAAGTAAATATTCATGAAAACTTAAGTAAATAAGTATTATAACTTATAATTTGAGAGATAGTAAGTAAAACAAATTTCTATTTGATTGAATAAGAGTGGTAAGAAATGAAATCTGAATTTGAATTGTAAGATGAAACCTAAGTACGTATAAAATGAAGTTTGGAAAGGAAGTTAATTTAAGTAAGACTAAATGAAGTTGATTTAACTTAGCCAATATGACATTGAATTTCAGCCATGAACAGCAATCAAAGGTCAGGCTTAGCAGACTTTACCAATGAGTGTACAAGATTCGTTAATGAACAGTTAGAGAAAGATCAAAAACCCATATGGCAACTATTTGTGGATGGGGCATCGACCGAGCAGGGAGCCGGAGCAGGGTATGTCATAATCACACCCGATGGGCATCGCTTACACTATGCAATGAAGATAGGGTTTGCTGCAACAAATAATGTAGCTGAATATGAATCGATGGTGGTAGGATTGACTCTGGCCTTGCAACTTAAAATCCCACGGATTCAAATCTTTAGCGACTCTCAACTAATGGTGAATCAAATAAAATTGATATATCATACTAAAGATGCCAAACTAGCCCTATATGTTAAGAAGGTGCTAAAAATGCTTGCCTTATTTGAAGATTTTTCTATACACCAAGTTCCAAGGGAAGATAACTCTCAAGCGGATTCATTACCAAAATTGGTTAGCTCGAGAGGAGCTCCAGAAAATCGTATCGTACCGGTAGAATATCAAGCAAATCCTAGTCTTGAAGAAAAAATGCTTGGACCAGGGGAGGAACTATTGGTTTTAACTAGATCCCAAGCCATGGCATAAGAAGGAGAAGAAAGGGAAATTGATGAGATTCTATATGAAGAGCCCAATCGTCCAAAGGCAAATAACTGTAATGGTAACACTTGGATGACACCTATTGTAGAATATCTTACTAATGGTATACTACCATTGGACAAAATGGAAGTGAATTAAATGATAGGCTCCAACCTTCACTATGATGGACGAGATTCTTTATAAGAAAGGATACGCTCTTTCATACTTATGATGTGTGAGTTTGGAAGATGGGATGAAATTATTAAGGGAAGCGCATGAAGGATTTTGTGGAGACTATTCCAATGGGATAAAACTAGCAAAGAAAATAATGAGATAATGTTTCTATTGGCCTCAAATGACGAGTCAAGCAACAGAGTATGTAAAGAAATGTGAAAGGTGATAAAAATACTCAAAGATTCCATGTTTACCACCAAGCCAATTAACCCCGATTCCCAGCCCGTGGCCTTTTGATGTTTAGGGAATCAATTTAATCAGACCGCTACCAATTTCCAAAGGAGGAGCAAAATATGCTATAGTCGCCATTGATTACTTTACTAAGTGGGTGGAAGCAGAGCCGCTCCCCAAAATCACTTCTGGGAAAGTACTTAGATTTGTTGTTAAAAACATCATTACTCGATTCGGGATCCCTTACAAGATCATATTTGACAATGGAACGGAATTCGAAGGTGAAGAATTTTCTCGATTTTTCCATAAGAATGGAATCATCAAAAGCTTTTCTTTTGTAGCACATCCAAAGGCTAATGGAGCCGTCGAAGCAGCAAATAATTAAGACTATCCTAAAAAACAGTTAAGTAAAGCCAAAGGAAATTGGGTAGACAAATTGCCACTTGTACTCTGGGCCTATCGTACATCCACCAAAACTGCAACGGGTCATACTCCAGACTCTTTGACATATGGATGTGAAGCGATGTTACCAGTCAAAATTGAGGTACCTTCACATCGAAGAATCGCGTATGCATTCGATCCAAACTAGGAATTGAAAAAAGAGTCATTGAATTTAATACATGAGCTAAGAGATGAAGCAGCTGTTCGGACTGCTGAATATCAATGAAGAATCTCAAAATACTATAACTCAAAAGTAAAGACAAGATCATTTCAAGAAGGAGATTTAGTGCTCCCAAGCATGATGGCAAACACAAAAAATCCTGTAGATGGACCTCTAGGACCCAATTCGAAAGGTCCACTAATTATGTGCAAAGTGATTCCTCCTAAAGTCTACAAATTATGTCGGCCAGATGGCAATATGGTTCTTAGAACATGGAACGCAGAAATCTTGCTACTATATTTTCCTGCATTGGACGAATAAAGCACCTCACTTTCTAAGAAATGTCTACATGGTTGGGAGTAACATTCTCCTTAAACTTGAAAACTACCTTAAACGGTAAAAAGTCTTTGTCTACGCCGAGATGGCTAAGTCAAAGCACCTCCTACAGGGAGGATACAGTAATACTTTATCCGCGCCATGCTATGGTTAGGGTAAAGTATCTGCAAGTCCTTGATCGCACCATACAATGGCCATGTCAAGGCGCCCCCTGGAGGAAGGGCAGAGTAAGCCCTTGGTCTCGCCACGCTATGGCCTGGCCAAGGCACCGACCAGCTTTCGGTCCCGCCTATAAGGCCTGGCTGGAGCACCTCCTAGAGGGAGGATGGAGTAAGCCTTTGGTACCGCCATGATGTGCAGTTAAAGCGCTCGACAGATTTAATGCGGCGGAGGTGCAAAAAGTCATAGCGGCGATACAACGAGGATATAGCGGGATATAGCGGATGACTCTAAAATAGTATATAAAACTCATACTTAATGTTTTTACAAATATATAAATGGTAATTAAATGAAAAATTAACATTCAATTAAATTATAATTAATACATAAATAATTTTAAATAAAAACATGTGTGAATATACTGTAAATAAACATAAAACATTTATATAACATAATTGAATTTAGTAGAATATTAGAGTATTTTTATTTTTAAAAATATGTTAAAAATTCAATTAAATAAATAAATTTCATAATTTTTATAATGTATAAATGTCAATTTTCAATTCATTTCTTTTAAAGAAGATATAGCGAATAGCGAAATATAGCGGGAATAACGGGATACAGCGGAAATAGCGAGGCTTAAAGCGGAAGGCTATATTTGGGGATATATGAAAATATCGTAGCAATAGAAATCCGCTATGAGATATAGCAGGGTTATAGCGGGGCATTAACTGCACAGCCTCCATGCTATGGCCTTGCCAAGGCACTAAACAAGCCTTCAGTCCCACCTATAAGGCCTGGCTGGAGCGCCTCCTGGAGGGAGGTTGGGTAAGTCTTGGGGTCCTGCTTGTGGATAAGCTAACCAAGCACACCAGACAACAATGGACTAAGACGTCCTAGCCTGAGAAGTGACACACCAAACAACAACAATATACAAAGCCTAAAAGGTGGCACATATTAAGAACTAGAAGAGGCAACTCGAAGCAAAACATTTGAACAATTGAAACTCAAAGACTGGTGCAAGACAAGAATCTCAAATGAGTATTTACAGCTATTGGATAGTTTCCAAAGGATGATTTTTTGCTTCACTAATTAATGCACGAATTTGGGTTTTCGGTCTTACACTATTAATTTCTGATCTTCACTTATTAATACCCAAATCTGGGTTTCGGGTCTTTTGCTATTAATTTTTGGACTTCACTCATTAATGCCTGATTCTGTGTTTCGGGATTGTTGTTATTGAGACCTCTATGATGGACTCCTCGTCTTGTATTAACTTCTGGTTTAATCTTACTAATACCCGAATCAGGGTCACTGGTCTTCTACTACTAACTTTCAAACAACATTTGTCAACACCCAAATCTGGGTTTCAAATCTTCTATTATTTCAGAGGAGGATTTATTGACTCATATTATTTGTTCCCAAAGGAGGATTCCTAGTCTTCCATGACTTATTTCTAATGATGATCTTTGGACCTTTATTATTAAACGGTTATCCTCGGTCTTCTATCGGAAATTTCCGGAAGAAAGTTGCTAAACTTCTATTATTAATGCCAGATTTGGATTTCTGGCCCTTTATTATTAATCCTATAATCGGATTTCTGGTCGTCTCTTATCATTACCAAAGATTGGATATCAGGACTTCTATTACTATCAAATAAGAATTTTCAAACTTAAATCGTTCCCAACTATGGATTTCTCATCACTTGTAATCCTCAGATGAGGATCTATTAATTTTAATTATCCCCAGATTTAGATTTCATAAATTCTATTATCAGGAGTTCTTATGCTAATATGGACAAACCATTAAAATTATTGGTATGAATTTCAATTCAATGATGAAAAATGTTGTCTACCTTGTACTTTGCAGGAAAATAAGATTAATAAAGAAGATCATTGAGAATGAAATAATGCAATGAATAATTTTTGTCCTAAAGAACAAAAGCTTCTTTCATATACTAGGGGGCCAAATGTTAACCATAAAGCTCGCTCAAGAAAAGAAAGCCTGTAAAAGCATCATAAACATAAAGAAAGGGGTTTCGCCATAGTCCCAAAGTAAGGTTTCGAAGGCGTCGAAGAGGCTTTCGAAGAGGTTAGATTGGTGCTGCAAACATGGGATGCCCCTACAAATACCAAATGGAGAATAGGCTTTCGAAGGAGTTGAAGGACCTGGTTTTGCCACTGAAAATCTTACAGAAAGGAATATTCTACCAAAATGTACCTTTCGAAAGCAAAAATGAGCCTTTCAAAACGATTGAGCCCTTTTGCAAGCATAAAGGAAACTTCACATATGACCAAGTGACCTATCGCGATGATCCTTTCGTCACCTTTGAGTCCTTTTGAAACCATCCGAAATCAACTCTTCACTCACACAGATAATCACTCATCATGATTAGCAGCAGACCAAGGCAACCAAGGAGAGGTTTCGAAGATGAAGAAGGATTCAGAAGTGCTTTTGCTTACATCCGAATAACGTGATAGGGAACCTTGACTCTTTCGCTCGAAAAAAGAAACACACCTTTCGAAGACGTCGAAAGGTTCCAGGAGTACACGAAAGCAGTATTGGAGAATGTTGGAACAATATCCTTTGTTTGTGCACTTTCGATGGAGGCAGAAGGGCTAATCCAAGCATAATAAGAGACCAAGATATCCACCTTTGAAGCTATGGAAGTGGAAGGGCAAAGACGAAAGGATGGATGCGAGAAAGACCTTTCGACAACTTCGAAAGGATAGATGCGAAAGGCTGGGAGAAAGACCTTTTGACTGCTTCGAAAGGATGGATGTGAAAGGCTGGGAGAAAGACCATTGACCGCTTCGAAAGGATGGATGCGGAAGGGGGTCAATCCGAATCTTTAAATACGACCCTAGGGTCCAAGTTTGGGGACCAGATTTTGGATTCTTGAATTTCCTTCTCACTTCTGATCAAAACCAAACTCTTGTAACCCTAGACCAATTTGAGGGAAAATTCTCTTACTTGTAATCCAATTTAAAGAAATAAAAAGAAGATGATGCATGGGTCTAATATTGATTTTGAATATGAGGAAGATCATTTCGGCCATTAGCTTGTCTAATAACCAATTGCACATGATACTTACCTATTTTCTTAACCCTTATTTGTCATATGCAATGCCATGGAGTTTACTTGGATATTGATTTCGAAGCATATTATCATCATGTCTAAAGCTATGGAATACCAAATTGATGTGATGATGATAATCCAATATTGACAAGTTAATTGGACTTGCATCATTTATCCATGATGAGATTCCATAGCACATTGAGTCCATATCTTATTTGTTATATATGATGTATTTCGAGTCCCTTCGAAGGAATAAAGACCCACTCGACTCATTCGAAAGAGGTTTTGATGGGACTCACTATATGACTATTGAAGTCATATTTGTTAGGTGAATTCCTTTGGAAGGTGCTTGGATACTCCGAAACATATAATCCCTTTCGAATGAACCTTCACCATGCCAGTAGAATCTATGCTTTCGAAAGAGTTTGTAACGACCCGTATTTTTAACACTTTAAAAATACGAATTAAAATGAAAATTTTGGATAAAAATCCGAAGGAAATAAAATTTTGTGTTGTTAAATGTGAATTACAAGTTAAAATACAAAACAGAATTCTGAAATAACTTATTTGTAAATTAAATATGGATGTTAACTTGTAGTGAATGTAAATAATGAATTGAATTTGATTGTAAGCCAAATTGGTTATGATTGTAAACAAAGAATAAATAAAATGGTGGATTTAATAATGGAAGTTTATGTTATTGAAACTAATATAAATAATGTAACTTAATATTACAGTTGATTGAAAGCAGATAATAACTGAAACTGTAATTCGATAAAGATGTTAACTTGTAATTGAACGTAAGTAAAGATTTAAATTTGAATGTAATAAGTAATTGAATTGAATTGAATTTGATTGTAAACAACGAAATAAATAAAATGTTACATTTAATATTGAAGTTATAATATGGAAATCAACATAAATGGATGTAATTTAATATTACTGTGAATTTAAATAAGATGATAGCTGAAGAAAATGAAAGTAAATGAATTATAAACTATTGATAATAATGTATAAGTAAATGGTTGATTCAATAATGAAAGTGTAAATCGAAATAAAAGAATTCATTTAGAATTAAGTAACTTGAATTTGAATTACAATATAATTGAACGCTGAATCTAATATAATCTTTTATATTGGATTTATAATGGAAAACTGCATTGTAGAAGATTGTTAATTACTGTGAAATTAAAAATGGGATTTGTGAACAATTGAAATTTGATTTAAAAGTTAATAATTTAAATTGGGAATTTTATATTGAAATTAAACAGTCGAATAATTTATTTTTCGAATATTGGATTTAATTAGACAATTAAATCGATAATTTAATAAGTTAAATTTCAGAAATAATTGTAAATCGAGTTGAATATGATTGAAAATGATTTGTAAAATTTTATCTTATCATATTGGAGTTATAGTAATGTTATAGAACTTTTAAAATTGAATTTAAAGTTAATTTGTGAAAACTGAATATTTTTAATATTTAATTATCGACTGAAAAATAGCCATTTTTCGAACAGTCTCAGAATTGAACGAAACTAGTTCCATTGGATCCGTAATAGCTTGTTATTATCGGATTTCAATTTTCGTAGCAATCGGAGTTATCGTTTGACCGTGGCAGCTCGAAACGCATAGAAATCGTTTTAATTTTAATTCGGCGAGTTAAAATAGTCATTTTTCAAAAAGTCTCGGATTTCGACGAAACTAGTTTCATCGGATCCGTAATGTGATATTATTGTATGGTTTCAAATTTCGTGTCAATTGGATTTACCGTTTGTCCGGGGCGAGCCCAAACGCACAGAAATTTGATTAACCGATTTAATTTTAAATCGATCGTTTATTGCCGTAACTCGCACAGATGATCGAATTAGCTTCCGAAACCTGTACCATTGTGTTCGGAATGCGGGGTAAACCTTAGAAACGTCAGCCGGCACGCTTCATTTGGAGTTCGGAAAATCCGGGATGAATAGTGTCGCGTATTTTTCTATAAAAGCCCCTCACTTTCTCTATTTTCCAAAAACCCTAGGGTTTCAGCCCTTAGCCGCCACTTTTAATTCAATGGCCAGAAAATTTTGAAACTTCTTCCTCATTTTCCTCTCAATCCATCAACAATTAGCAAAAGTCGTCAACTACAAAGTTGTAGAGGACGACGAGAGCTTCAAATCCATACGGAGATGATCGAAAACGGAGCAACGGATCAACGGGAATTTGCATTTAAAGTTTCGTGTTTGTCCTCGATTTGCATGCAGCAGAGATGGCCGAGCTCCACCCTACTCTGGCCGATGGTAGCTCTTGCGAAGACGCTTCTAACGGTGGTCTCTGATCATTGTGAAGTCGAGTGAGTTGGTCGTGATAATTTGATGAAGATAGGCGGCTATGGGTTAGGGTTCACGTGAATTGAACGATGATGGAGAAGGAGGCAGGTGCGGCCCAGATTTCCTGAAGCAAAGATGAACGGCCAGGATTCAGCAGGGTTTGGAATTAAAAAGAATTTGTAAATTAGTTATATTAAAATTTGTACAAACTTTAAAAATGCATAACTTTTTCATACGAGATCCGATTGGAACGAAACTTTTTGCGTTGCGATCGTAATGACGAGAGCTTCGAAATGAAACTGGTTTGGATGGATTTGGAGATGGTGAAAATTTGGGCTAAAGTTGGGCGTCGTCCAGTTTTAGTTCCAAACCGGAACGGCTCGGCGACAACAGAAAATCAAAGTGAGTATTTTATAACGCTCACAACGTACTGAATATCTTTATGGTAGTTAAATTTGACATTATGAAGTGATATGAATTTATTTGTCGTTGTTTGATAAAAATTTAATTGTCATATAGATTGTCATGTGAATTCACCGTTGAAAAATTAAATTGACAGTAAATTGAAATTAGGATTTAATCGAAATCAAATTTCCCGATATTGATAACTATGAAATTGCCGTGAATTGTTGACTATTGGATGATTTATTTTGATGGATGCTATTGGTTGATATTTAAACGTTTGGATGTTTATTTGCTTATATATATATCCTGTTATACATGCATATGACACTGTGATTGGTTTAAGTAATATATATTCATCCCTGACATTTAATCGAAATAAATAATCACTTGGCCGTAGGTTAGAAAATTATATACGGACACCGGGTTGGTTAAATTAAATGATTTTAAAAGTTGTTTTGAAATTATTTAAATGAATTGATTTTAAGAATAAAAATCCAATTTATGGAAATTGAATTATTTTGAATTGAAGCTCGAGACGTTGGAATTTAAACTTGCTAAATGAAATTGTTTAATTATCCGAAGTTTAGATTTTTAAGCAAAATTGAAATACGGCGTAAATTTTCGAAAGTTGATTTGTTTTAAAAGATTGGACTTTTAATCGAACTCTGAATATTTCTAAGAAAATTTATATGAAATGACATTTCAAGTTTGAGTTTGGAATTGAAAATTTATTTGAAATTGAGATTTAATTAATTTGGAATTTAATTGAAATTCAAAGAAATTTGTGAATTGGACTAAATTGAAACTATTGAATTAAATTTGAAGATAAAATTGATTTGAATAGGATTTGAACTGAAATTGATCTGGAAGTTAATACTTAAATGAATTCTTGAAATCCGAATGTTAATCTAAGTTTATTGAATTGGAATTGTTCCAGAAATTAAGTAAACTACTTAATACGGATGTTTAATTTGAAGTATATTCTAATTTGAATACGAAATGGTTTTAAAGCGAATCTTATATTCTTATATAAATATATGAGCTGTTTTGAAATGTGAAATATTTAAAGTTTCGAAATATATTGAAAGTGAAATTGTTTATTTTGCGGTTCAAATATGTATTTGAAATTGATAATTTGAAATGGTTTATTGAGAAGCTGAATCGAGTTGAAATTGATGATTTGAAATTGGATTAAATTTTAAATTTTGGAATTCGAGTTTATGTGAATCGTATATTTTGAGTAGATATGGCAATTTTGAAATTGAAATGAGATAGTGAGGCGAAAATGATTTTTGAAATGAAATCGTATATTTTGAGTAGTTATGACGATTTTGAAATTGAAATGAGATATTGAGGCGAAAATGATTTTGAAATGAAATCGTATATTTTGAGTAGATATGATGATTTTGAAATGGCTTTGATTTTTGAAGCGAATATGATATTTTGATAATCAATTATGAATTGATTTTGAAAATGTAAAAGAGCCATCGGTGTAATAATTACGGAGTTATTGAAGAGTCCTGGATCGGATATGGACATACTCTCTGTCGATACTGAAAACCACTTTAATAACTATTATACGCGGAGTGTTGATCCAGAATGAAGTGGATGGTTTGATGAACGCGTTGACTGAAGAAAGAGAACGATATTGGATGACCCCTGACATGACTAAAACAGGAGCCGCGCCGGGCCATTGAGGTTCGCCACCTCTAGCGGACACACTTCTTCGTTACCATGTCTATTACTTTTGTGATTCGATTTGGGTGCACCCCTCGATTTTAGGAGTGTTGTTTCGCGGTGTTGGGGTAGTAGCTGCTATGCCCAACATCAGTCCGGATCACGCAACTACTAGTATCCTAGTTGGTATTGCCTCATGTACCTTGTCATACTGATTATCCTATTCGCGACCACTACGATTTTGGTTTGTACCTTTAGTATATGGATTGCCCTCTGGTGACTTCCGGTTTTGGGGAAACTACGGTCTTGTATATGCTCTTGGGAATATAAACTGTGTTAAGGGTGGAATGGGCCATGGCTTAACGCTATTTTAATACTTTTACTTTAATGTAGACATATTATAATAGCGTATTGTACTACATAGTAGATAGTTTAACGGATCCTTGAGAGATGGAAAATCCCGTAACATCTCTTAAGTTATTGCACTCACGTTGACACTGGATAGGAGATGTCAAACCCCGTAAACATCTCTGACGCCGTCACACTCATATTTTCTTATTCGATTTGACTTACATGAGATATTTTAGTCCTGACTCGAGTGTTTTGTCTTTTCATTACGCTCGGGTCAGCCTGAGCATTTCAGATAAGGTTGAAGATCTATTTTGGAGGACGAAGACGGAGTTTGGTATTACATCATTTGTATTCTACTACCATATTATTTTTCCGCTGCATTATTGTATTATCTCTGATATGTATGTAACTCTGATTTGTGATGTATAATAATAATCAAATTTATTTATTTAACAGCTTCATGAACTGTTATTTTATTATTATATCTTGTTCCTTCCGCTGCAAGATTCTGTGTTTGTTTTCTATTCTTTCTTATCTATTTCTTATTTACCCCAATAACCATCTGCCTTTTTGGATGGTTTGAGTCGACATGTGTGGATTTATTATCGACTTGAACGGTCAAAAATGCGGGTCGTTTCAGAGTTCCACCTTTAAAGGTGTAATGACCCTTTCGACTCATTCGAAAAAGATTCCGAATGAATTGCTTCTTTCTTAAACTTTGCTTCAAAGTGTTGACTAGATTTCTTGTCAACAATTAACATCTTCGAAGGGGCACCATTTGAAAACATGAAATCCCTATCGACCCATTCGAAAGGGGTTTCGAAGGGTTAGTCGTTCTTTAAGTTTTTCTTTGAGGTGTTGACAAGATTTCTTGTTAACAAAGTATATGGAGGTAGTTTCTAAATGTTGAAATTGAAATAGTTTCTTTGAAAAGAAGATAGAAATTTTTGGTGAATAATTTTTTTTAAAGTAATTTTATATAAAGAAGTATCTTTATAAAAATGTTTGAATAAACATTTTATGAAATGTTTTTTTAAATTTTTTGGGAAGGTTAATAACTACGTATGAGGTACATAGATCATTTCATTGCACTATTTTGACTCAAGATTCGAGTACAGGACTTTGAGGTGTTTACACTAGTCCGAAAAGGGATTTATCACTCGATTCTTGACGGCGAACATTGACGAGGGTTTGTGGTTGGGTACTTGCATTTTCTATCAAGTTGAGAGCTATGCAAGGAAAACAAAGGTTTCTAATCAAGAATCTTGATAAGAGTCTGCGCTAGAGAATTAGAGGATCAATACTAATTCAAAAGCAAAGTGGCATATTCGAATTTAAGATAGAATCAGATAGTGCATACAGATAATCCATGAGAAACATGGGTTTGTCTTTGAAATTTAAAATAATGTTTTTACCGAGTTTTTGGTTAGGTGTAATTTTGGGGACGAAATTCTTTTAAGTGGAGAAGTCTGTAATGGCTGCAAATTTATCACTTTGATAAATTACATATATTTGAAATATTCAAACATAAGGTTTTATAACACAAATTATAATGTTTTGAACCATAAATAATGATGGTAAACTTGTTTTAAAGTATATTAACAAATATGGGTATTTAGGGGTTTTCATCAGAAAAAGACAAAAATCGGTTTTTGGGAAAATTGAGATTTTCTCAATATTAAAGTGAATGGAACTGGATACATACACTTATTTATCCATTTAAGCAAGAATATGAAATGAAAATTATTTATTTTATTTTTGAAAATAAAATATATTTATGACATCATCAGGGATATCGTCACTTTTATGTATTTTTGGAATTTTAAATTAAGTTTAAATAGTGAAATAATTATTTTAAAATGATAGTAATTCATTTTAATTATATATAATGATAATAATTTATCTATAATATTTTTATAAATATATAAACTTGTTTTAGAAAGGCAGTTCTATGGCGGAATTTTGCAACACTTGTTTAAATATTGATTTATATGGTTTAATCATTCAAATGAGCATGTTTTAATTATTCTAAAATGGTAAGAAATATATTTTCAAGATACAAATATATATAGTTTAATCTAGAAGTAAAAATATGACCGAAAATTAGATCTCGATACGTAACGGTTTGATGAACGGAAGTTGTAATTGAACATTGCACCATGGGTTGCCACATATGAAATATATATGCATACATACATGTCATAACACATATATAAACATAAATATACATATAAGAAGTTACCATGTACGTTAGTTATTTACACAAGGTAAAAGTTGTAAATATCATGATATTTACTCAACCAAATCAAAAAAAACTCACCATCACTTACAAGCACATGGGGTTGCACATGGGAGGGGAATTCATGGCTAAGGGGTGATGGGAGGGGTGCATGATGATGTTGGGAGATATTTTCACTTTTGCTTAAGTGATAAGCTTCCAAAAAACTAAAAATAGCACCCTACCCGCTCACTTATTCTCACACTATTTCTCTTCTTCTTCTTCCTTCTTCTTGAGCTCTAATAGCTCTTCTTTAATAGCTTCCAAGGCTTGGAAAAAAGTTAGCAGAGTTATGAAAAAGTAATGTTAAAATATATACATATAAGCTATGTTGCTACCACCTCAAAATCAAGTGCCAAAACCCTTCCCAACTCTTCAAAACTTACAGCCACCCTACATCACCACTCAAGGCCGAGCATCCACCCTCTCTAGCAAAGGTCGTACACTTCCAAGGGTCATAGGGTTGATTTCATAAGCTGCGGTGCGGTGATAGTGGAGCTATAGTCAAATTTAGTAAATTTAGAAACCAATGAAGGTGAGAATTACTCTGCTAATTTATTATAAATTATGTGATGATATAATATATTTTCTATGATTGTTTTCCATGTTTGATCATCAGGTTTTGGATGTGATACTATGTTTGTTTGGTTGTGATTCACGTTAAATGCACGTCGAATTTACACAAAGGAAATAACTTTCCTATATGAATTATAAAAGTGTTACGGAATAGTTAAACCTCTTTAAACACGAATAAAATGGTTTATAAATGTTTTATAAACATTAAAACTCATTTTGGTAAAGTTTGAAAAAGATTTGAAAATGGAGTCAGAATAAGCGCGTCACGTAACGGTAGTTCGTGATTTCGCGCCATAAAAAATAAATCAATATGTAGAATGGAATATAGCTGGAAGTTATTCGAAATAAGAATTTTCCGAACTCTTATAATTATAGTTTTCAAACAAAGAAAAAAAATCAAAATTTCATTGAATAGAATTTGAGTTATGTCCAGATCAATTTTATAAAACATCGCGGTTTGGTAGTTTTGGGAACCAAAGTGGGAAATGCTTTAAAATTGATATTTTTAAACCTTCAAAAATATGAAATAAATTTTATAAATATGTTAAAATGTTTTAAAAGGGATTTGAGTTATAAAAATGGACATATATGAAATGGAATTAGTGTTTTGAACAAAGAAGCTTTAAAAACACTATTCGCAGCAGTTTTTACTATGGTTTCAGTAACTTTTGCAAATTATGATTTTAACTTAATTATTCTTTCCCAATCTTTTCAGTAATCTTTTCAAATGAATAATTAAGTATTTTGAAGATGGTTTGGAAGTTTATAATTATTTTAAAGGAGTTTTAAATAAATGGTTTGAGGAAAATTGTTTTAAACAATATTTGGAATTGTGTTAAGTAAATGGAAATCATCTCTAAAAGATCATATAAATGAGTTTAGAGTTGATCAAATAACTTGACCGCATTATGGGTGACAGAGAGATAGTCTCTAGACCCGAGCTTGGACAACCAGTGTCTGAGTTCCCTCTAGCTATCCGGACTGGCCCAAACGGAGGGGATAGTAAATTTGGTTTACTCGGACCACGTCTTCCTAAGATAAAAAGAGATTTGAAGCTTTCCAAAAGTTAAACAAGATTTAAAATAGGATTCCGGTTGTTAAAGAAACATTATAGATAAACTCTGTATTAAATTCTGAGGAGGAAACTCTTTCTATCCGTATGAATTTAAATGGTGATTTCACCGTTATTCGAGGAATAGTACAAGTTGAATACGAAAATTAGTATTGTGTATAATCAGTCTAAAATTTATAGATCCCTTTTATTCAACACTAACTTGTTTGGGTTTATAGTAAATGATGTCTTAAATAACATTGTCTTTGACCTATTAAAGATATGTTTTGGAAATGTGAATTCCTCATTAAGATTTGAATTATACCTTTCCTAAGTAATTAAAGATGAAATGTTTTGGTATTTCCAAAGTTAAAAAGGGGTTTTAATTAACCAAAGGATTTGATAAAAGAGGTTTAATTATCCCATTTATACTGAAACAGAATATGATTTAAAGATGTATATCTCTGAAGAGATATTTTACTTGGATAAATGATATTGATTAATTGAATAATAATCACATATATACTTGACATCCTTTATCGGTAATTGGTTCGTAGAAACCGGGATCAGATTTGGGTGATTCCTATTCAAAAACCATTTTGAACCAATATACGTTCGAAAGTGAAGTCATGCTGAAGACAACGATTTTAAAGATGGAGATCTTCATAATGTAGGATTGCTTGCCACTCACCTCACGATTCTCATATTATACATATGGTGGCAGTAGTACCTTTGATTTGTCCTATTACTAGATAACTTATATGGACGATTGTCTAACATTACATTTATAAGACCACATACATTGGTTTTTACAAACGTACATCTGTTTGATGGTGTCGAAGGTAACCTCTCTTATACTTAACACCCTTCTCTTGTAGGATCGATTTCACCCTAGAGGGGGGTGAATAGGGTGATACTAATAATTATAAAAATTTAATGCGGAAATATATAAAATAATTGCAACTCAGATATAGCAGAATAATAGCAGCACAGATAGTAGCAGAATAATAAAAACAGAAATATAACAACACAGATTTACCCAGCTTCGGCAAAACCCTGCCTACGTGCTGCCACCAAGGTTTCTACTAGAAATTATTATGTCAGACACTTACACACGTAATCTCGCGACACCCGCTATCGACTAACCTAACTCTACGCTCAAAATCCTACCACAACTCAGCCATTGAGTTGCGAATTCTCGAACTACATCACCGCAGTTCGTCCCCTAGTCACACGACTAGAAAATTACAAAAGTTTTAAAAAGAATTACAATATAAAAACAAATTAAAAACAAAAAAACCCTAATTTAAAAAATAAAGGCCTTATATAATAATTATAATCCCAAAGCAAATAAAGGCCGGCCCTCTTTTCTCTTTTATTTCTTTCGGCCTGTATTCTTTCCTTTGAAAAATGGCAGCTTCCTTTTTGCTCGTTCGTTCTTCTTTGAAGAAAAATTAGGGCTTTTGCTGTAATTGAAAGCGCCGCCTGTATGTGATCAATTGCAATGATTATCTTCTTTGTTTGGCTTGGAGAATTGATTCTCTTGATGTGATATGGTTTCGGTCGCTCCAATTTGATCGAGTTCGACTAAAATGGTATGTGATTTATGCTTTTTGCTTTACTGGTTAGCTTGCTTGAACTTGATGCTTTTTACATGCTGATGATGATTGGGTTTAAATAGCATTTAATTCCCTTGATTTCATTTGTATTTATTTTTATTTGAATTCTTCTTAATTCTTGCTTGGCCATATGATTTTGATCAATGCTCATGATCAATCTTGACTCCTTCATTTCGTACGTGTTGCTTGATATATTTGAATTTGCTCTGGTCTTCACTGCTATGACTTTTTCATTGTACTTGCAATTACCTTGGTCACCACGGCTTTGATTTGAGTCGTTCGATTCTTTGCCTTGGTTTGAAACTACTGCTTTGATTTTTGTAAATTTGATTTCGACTTCGTTCAATCACTTACAGCTTCATGTGAATTTACTGTTGAGGCTACTGGTCATTGCATTCATGTTCATATATATGTATATTAGTGCTCTGTCCTTGTTACATGATTGTTTGAAGTCCTATGTCCAGTAGCTTGTATTGGTTTTTGATTTTTCATACATATGTGCTATCATCTGGCTTTGACTTGTTCGATGTGTGTGTACGTGCCTGTAGCACTTTCGACCCGATGCTTGAAGTTATGTGTGATATTGGTCTGGGTTGCATTGCTTGCATATCCATAACTTGCTGTCACTACTTTGCATATTGATCACTATCACTGCATATTGCTACTTGTATCAGTCTATGTCAGGCTTGCTTTGTTCTGGTTGTTTGCATTGTAACCTGCTTTATATATGAGATGTTGATCTGGTCTGGTTGCATTCATGTTATGTTAACTGGTTTAAATTTGTGACCTTCATTGTTGAGGCTGCTTGATTGCTTGCATATGGTTGTGGGTTGTAGCCTCAAGCCAGTTTGTATTTGAACTTGACTGCTGAGGCTTCACTTGATATCTCTTGTATCTGGTCTTCGAGCCAGTTCATTAGTCTTCACTGTGCACTTTGTTGCACTATATATTCCAGTGTGCCTTTGGTCTAGTTGATGTTTGAGTCTGCACTTGCTCATTCGAGCTGCTGTCTTCATTGCAACCATATTGTCACCGTATATGTATACATAGTGTTTACTCATGTATATATGTATGCTCGTGATTTTGCTTGCATATAGTCCGGTTCTTGTATATGCTCCATTGTTTTGTTTTGTTGACAAGTACATTATGTTCTGGCCGAGACTGTGTTGTGTGCCTTTGTGCCATGCTACTAAACTTTGTATTTACATGCTTGGAGTCTTGATACATTTGAGTCTTCATGCATCTACTTGTTGTAATTTGCATTTTTGTGAGCTAGTTATTTCCACTTGTAAAACATGTTGTTGCATTGCATGTAGTCTATACTGTGCAGTCATGTAGTCTGGACATCTGATGCATTGTGGTTTTGGTCGAGTCTAGAGCTTGTTTGTTGTGTTGTGAGTTGATGTTTGCACTACTACGAGTTTCATATCAATTGAAAGTCTGGTGCAGTTATTTCATGAGCATTGTAGTCCTTTGTACATATGTGGTCTGCACATATTGATTTTGTACATTTTGATTGCATCTGTATTGAATCCAGCTTATAGCTCGGGTTTGACCTTGTGCTCATATCATGACTTTATTTGTATTTCACTTGAGTTGAGCCCGGCTTTTGATTGGGTTTGACCTTGTGCTCACCTGTCCTTGTAGTTTTATCAAGTGTATATCGGTGTGCATGGCCTTGTGGCATGTACAGTGATACACTGTGCATGTCACAAGCTATTCGTGTATGATGAATTCAAAATGATGACGAACAACCCAAATAACCGAGGCAAATAACATTTTCAAAAACACATTTTATTTTACACTGCAAAAATATTTCATTTTCAATTTTATCGCGTCAGTGTTTACTTTTCAAATAACTCAGATGCTGGATTCAGACTGGAATAAAGTTAAAGATAAATACGAGTGAATGAGTGATATGTAGTGAGGTGAACATTGTATATGGAAAATTGTGATGCAATCAAAATTGTATTGTAATTGAAATTGTGTAACTATAGTGAGAGCTCTAATTTGTACTATTCAAAATTGTAATAGAATATTTGTTTGAATAAAATATCCGTTTGAATTTAAATTCTGTGTTATTTATTTTATTCAACAAATATTTATTTAATTATGTGAAAAATAAAATAGTACAATAACAAATACATTTAAATGAATATATATATATATATATGTTTATTATCATCAAACAAAAATCATATACTAGCATATTCAACATCTCTGAGATGTACAAGCTCAGAGGTTGTACTTTTGTGTAAAGAAATTAGTGTATCGTCATAAATGGTAATGTGGCAATCAAAGTGGGATTTTTCATGTGAAAGGTAAAATGTAACCTCAATCCTCACACATCGATAATGGTAAAAACATGGTAGATGCGGCAGAGCTAAGTGGGTCGCTCCCATTTGGAGATGTTCATCGCCTTTCTAGATTACCCTCTATATATCGGATTTGTTCTATATGTTGTGGCCACGGATAGGTCGGGAACGACCGGGGTGATGACATATTCGATACTATTTATGGTAAAGGTAGGCTGGTTTTGTGTTGGTAGAGGTTGGAGCCTCAGGTGCATCCCTCTAGAGATGTACTGTTAGAAGGTAGTCCCTTACCTTGTCATTGTATGGAATCCATTCTCTAATATGAGACTTTAAGGTTTTAGTTGTAAACCTATTATGCTAGAATTTAATAAATGTAACAATTTTGACTAAGATCGTATATGTTTATTTGAAAGGGTTTTCAAAGAATGTCATTAAAAATAATATCTCTGATTTTACATAGTAATGTTTTGGTTATCATAAGGTAAAAACCCGTTCTGTTTATGTGCGGCGTGGTCTTATGAGATACCCTTTGTTTTTAAAAATATCCGTATTTTAAGTTTTCTCACAACAGTCCCATGACTGACCCGGAATTTATTTTCTTTTCCTCTTAAACTCTAGGTGCACTAATTTTTCGGGCAGCCAAGTAATTCAGGTCTAGCTTACAACATTTTGGAGTAGTAGGAGCTGGTGTTTCCTCTGTAGATGGTTATCCATTTCCATTTCCGCTGCTTTTGTTTACTGTTTGTATTCACCACTAGTAGGGATAGAGATTTATGACTGTCCAGGCTAAGATTAGGATAGACTCTGATGTATGTATTTAAAATTTCCATTGTAAAGATTATATATTGAAATAATATATGTTATTCCATTCATGTAAGATTCTGTTCTGTCTTTATTTTTCTTTTTACCCTTGATCAATCTGTCTTTCCAGCACTTGGATGCTTGGCACGCAATATAGTGGACGTATTAGTGTCGATTTCCGAGGATCGAAAAGGAGGGTCGTCACATTTACAAATACATGGATGGATCAGATAGATGGATCGGTACCAATCCATAAAAATGTCTATTTTTCCCCTAATTCTTAGTGATGTAGAAGATATCAAAACATTTGAACCATATAGGGGAATTTTGCTAAATCTATAGATCGGTGCCGATCCATAAATTCCCTCCATAAAGTCAACTTTCCCAATGAATTATTGAATGTATACAAGCTTAGAAGCATCAAGGGACGACTAGACCGAGGAATAAAGGATCTTAACTTAAGGAATATAAAAGAAAATGCAAGGGTTGGGCCAAAACCATGGATCGGTACCAATCCATCAAACTTCTAGCACTTGGTATATTTTCTCTTTATTATTCTTGATATAATTGTTTACAAATTCTATTGTGATCTGACGGCTCAAAAGCCCAATTATGACCTGCTATAGCTACAAATAGGGTGCTATCTTTAATAGAAAGGGGACTTTTATTTTTTTGGTATTTAACTTATTCATTTCTAGGAGAAACTCTTCCATTGCCAATATTAGAATATAATTATGAGTTGCACTTGTAATTTTGATAGATATAGAGTGAATCACGTAGTAAAATATATTCAAAGTGATATAGGCGTAACCAAACCACTATAAAACCATTGTATTCTTTTCTTTTCTTTCTTTTTTCTCCATTTCACAATTTTTATATTGATTTGTTATTCTTAGTTACAATTCTTTCACATATGATTATTATCTCCATAAAAACTATCATTGGGGGTGTTAGACCAATTTTTGGCTAATACTCGACTTAAACATGTCTTAAGAAGCGCACATCTTTCCGCCAGAAGTGACACTTGGCAAACTTTCCCTTCAATTGGTGTTGTCTCAATGTCTCCAACACCAATCCTCAAGGAAGAGTGTGCATTCTTGGTCTGAGAGGATACCAGATATCATCTACAAACACAAGCATAAAGTACAAATTCTCGCGAATCTACCAATGGTGTTAGCCAGAAATATCCCTGCCTTAAGATCTTCTTTTCTAGTTTTGTCCCTCCCAAATGACTTTCACATTATCCCTCATGGATCTCTTTTATAACTTCAACTCCCTCCTCCTTGGTCACACATCTTAAATAAGAGGTGGAGTGTAACAACCCGTACCTTAATGGGCCCAAATTTCGACAAAAATCGAAACCCAAGTCCACCAAAGCACGAATCATTGAATTTGGTACCTGCAATAAATATAAGCATATCAGAGATCAATCAAACTAAACTCACATTGGAAGAATTAATATTAGATATAAATATTGACAGTGGCTACTACCTTGGAATTTATAGAATTTAGCACACCAATCGTCTTATCAATACCGAGCATGAGAGAGAGAAGACTACACCATCAATTGATTATATCCAGCTCCATTGACCTGTCCCTCTAATCTATCCTATGGGTTGTAATGAGGAGAGGGTCAGAACAATGTTCTGGTGACTAGAAAATCTATACATTGTCCCTAACATAAATTTATACCATAGGTTCTCATATAATTGCTATGTCTATTATTTAAGGTAAACCCAATTTGTTTACCATGCACGTACGATGGGTTATCTACCCAAAATCCACCTAACCTTTTCCAAAGGTATGACTTATGTTGTTTAGCCACTTAATACTTCCTAAAATAAAGCGGACATCCTAGCGTATTCAACGTTGGTTTATCGGTCATAGCTACCGAGACCTTCAACGTCTATACATGGCTTTTTAATATATAATTGCCATTCTACTAATGCATCTATCACCCATAAAAGTATAGCTATGTTGGAGAAAGTACCCAAGACACTTAATACCTTTATAACAAGGACTGGGCAGACTTTTGACCATTTAATACTTTGAGAGAGGCGGGTGTTCCAACGACCACTTAATACCTTCAAAAACCCCAAAGCAGGCCCCCATCATTTAATACCTAACCTCAGGCATACTCCCAAAAGGTACAATCTAGCTGGCATTGGTTGAATCTTTCTTAGTCACTTAATACTTTTGTTACAGGCAGAGGCGAACCCTATAATAGTCACTTAAGACCTCAAACCCGAAGTAGATTACTCCCGAGATATCCTCTACCGCTCTTAACATCATATACTGACCATTTAATATTTTCTAATTAAGGAAAGAGGTGGACCCTTACAAACCCACTTAATACCTCAAATCCTTCAAGCAGGTCATTTATTTATTTTCCCAGGTCGACCATTTGATACCTTCAAACTCCCGAAGCAAGTTCTTCGCTTTATGACCTATACTCACAATGACATCTCACATTAGTCCTACTATTCGTAGGAACTAGTGGCCAAATTTACCTTACAGAATTTAGGACTAACCTTACGTATTGCCAAGACTTATCATAAGAGATATCCCTATGACTTAGCCATATTTACCACACTCTTACACACACACACATCTCATTGTGTCAATTGATTAGGCTATATAAGAATTCCTTCCTATTTTGCCTTAACAATCATTTATTCAGATTCTATAGTTGGAAATATCTCACATTAGTAATTAGTGTGCACAATTGCTGGTAGCCTCTGAGTGAAGGGCAGACTTCTATTGTAAACTCTACTGACCTCGCATTTCCAACCCACTAAGTCCAATTAATTAACCTAAGCTTATTGTTATCCCGCTTTTTGGTCAAAGCCGGAATATCAAATAAATTGACAAGAAAGGATGGGTATCAGGATTGGAAGTCGATTGGAAACAAGGCTGCGATGGATGTCGTCAAAATTTGTCCGGGCTCCGATCGGGACAGGATCGATTGGAGCTGATGATTAATGCTAGGAGAGGCAACATTTCAAATTTCAGGGTAATCGGAGTTCGTATGGAGGAGATATGATCGATACAAGTTAATAGGATATGCTGTTCGTATCCATCAAAAAAGGTGGGGTGATGATCGATTCGAATCCAACAGATTCGTATCCATCAGGAAACTGAAGTGGTAGTCTGTTCGAATCGATCAAGTTGCTCTGTTCGAATCCATCAGATGACCGTTGTTCGCATCCATTAGATAACATCACTCCGTATCCATCCAGTTGTAGTGCTTCGAATCCATGAAGTCATTCCTCTTCGTATCCATCAGGTTTGCCTTCGTTCGAATCCAACAAGTCGGAGCACTTCGAATCGATGAGGCTACTTCACTTTGCATCCTTCGCGTTGAAGACCTTCGACCCCGTTCCCTAAAGAGCTTCGAATCAACCCCGCGGAGACAACTTCGAATCGATCAATACTTCCTTTGATCGATTCGAACGAACATCCATTCGATCGATCCGAAGAAGCATGTCTTCGAATCGATTGCCTCGAAACCAAGAGGAAGCGGCTAAAACCATGGACTCGACCCAGTAAACTCGGAGAAAAAGATGGGTTGACCCGAGAAACGCGCGCGCCACATCACCATATGCATGCACCATCCATCGATTCGACCCTATCGATTCGATGGGATCGATTCGACCGAAGGGATTCAACCGGAAATGCAATCTTGACTCGATCATATCTTGAGATCTATGCGTCCAAATTCAATGAAATTTTCACAGATGCTTGCATACACATTGAAGAATGTTCTCACCAAATTTCAGCTCGATTGGACGATTTCTTGATCGATTCGAACATAGCTTCGAATCGATCCCAAAGTGGGCCCGGATTTCCAAAAAGCGGGCATGTGGGCCCCCTGACGTACTGGAACTGGTCTCCCTTCAGTTTAGGCAAAATATCAGCCTCCTACACCTATAAATAGACCCCCAGGTCATTCAGAAAAGGGGTCGGGGAATTTTGAGAGCAAAAGAGCGCCCGGACTCTGCCAGATTTACTCCAGATCACCATTGCTGCCTTAGATTCAGATTATAATCATAAAATCCGTTGTACTACGCGATAGGAAATTGTAATCTTCAAGCATCGATCAATAAAAGATAAAAACTTTGGAGTGGACGTAGGCCGGAGATAGCCGAACCATTATAAATCTCATGTTTTTGTTCATTATTTTTGGATTGCTGTTTGTTGTTTGTTTAGATCTGAGATTTGTGTTTGAATATTGCTGATTTGTATTCATACACTGGTGCTTTCACAACATTCGGGGTTTGTGACCATTTTTGGCGCAAACACTTTGGTGCTTTCACTGAGAAGGAACTAGCACCCGCTACACCAATTCAAAGTTTAGCCTTGAAAGTTTGAAGGATTCGGATTGACGCTACAATGACTCGACAAACAAGACAAAGAGCTGAGAGAAGCCAACAAGGAGGAAGTCAAGAGGCATCCTCCGGAGCTGGAGAAGGACGAGCTTCGATTGACATTACCAGAGGCGAAATGAAAGCTATGGCAAATTCATTACATGAAAGGTTGCTGAAGAGTCAACAGGATATGATGCAGACTTTCTTCGAGCAGATGAGAGCTGCAGGAACACAGAACATTGGACCAACTACAGCGACTGCAAATGTGGAACAAGGAACTAGGATTGCGGAACCCAATGTAGGACATAATACAGAACCGGAAGGCAATCAACAAGGGCTTGAGGGCAGGCCCGCAGGATCCAACGCAGAAGGACCTTTGGAAGGAGTTCAGCAGGCTAGAGCCAACGTTGCGGCTAATGAGCCACATGAAGAATATGTGCCGGAGTTCCCTCGGGAGCATAGGGGGCAACCCCTAACAGGTAACGCTGGATTAGTGGAAATCATCAGGAAGACTATGCGTGGATGTTTGACCAACCGAGATTTGGAAGGAGTGAACAGGAGTCCGTTCGCTCGGGAAATCAGGATAGCTCAAAATCCACCTAAGTTCAAGTTACCTAGCGTGGAAGCATATAATGGCAAGGCTAATCAAACTGATCATTTGATGAGATACACTAGACACATGGAAGTGCTGGGGGCATCGGAGGAAGTGATGGCTAGATGTTTCCCTTTATACTTGACAGACCTAGCGGCAATGTGGTTTAGGCAGCTGGAGGAAGGATCTATCAGGAATTGGAGGGAATTGGTGGACAGATTTTTGGGACAGTTTCGGGTTCATATCAAAAGACCTAAGAACGTGATGACGTTAACATCGGTAAAGCAAAGAACGGATGAATCACTTAGAGCATTTTTAACTCGATTTAATGCGGTGGTTTCTTTGGTGGATCGGCCGGATCCATCGATGGTTTTGATGGCGGCAGTATCGGGAGTCAGAGAGGATTCAGATTTTAAGGTATCTTTAGTACGAGACCCACCACTGGATCTCGGGGAATTCTTTCACGAAGCTGAAAGATTTCTTCAGCAAGAAGACGCATGTATGGATTTAAAGCTAAAGGAGGTGAATGTGACCGGGGATGGAGGACCATCCGACGGAAGCTCGGATAAAGATAAAGGAAAAAGGAAGCTGGACGAAAACTCTGAAAAAGCTAGGAAACGATGGAAGGATCCAAGGTTTTCCACATACACAGAATTAAACGAGACACTAGAGCGGATATACATGGAAACTCGGAATCGCCTTCCTTACCGGAGGCCGGCTAGGAGAGAACCATCCGAGCGGGAGAGGGCATCAGAAAAGCATTGTCTCTTCTACGATTTGGACGGGCATGATACCAATAGCTGTAGGCACCTAAAGGACATAATTGAGGAGCATGTGAGGAATGGACAGTTGAGGCAATATGTTGGGGCTCGGAATGCAGTGGTGGAGCAGGAGCAACCACCGTCTACCTCAAACCATGAGGATATGAGGCACAGGAATAATGGTCGATTGGTCATCAATTGATCAGGATAATATGAAATAAGTAACAAACCATTGGCGAGCAACCGAGTCATTTACACATGTATGGGGACGGAGATAGCCCCTAGGCATGCTCTGAGTGATGATAAACCGCAAAGCCATGGTTTGTAAAATCTGTCTTTTGTTTTTGGATTGGACACTTAGTTTTCTGGTTTGGTTTTTTGGAGTTTGGATTGAACTCCTGATTTTGCTTGTTTTTCTGGTTTTGGCATTCATTCGGATGATTGTTCTCCATTTTGGATGATGGTTTCGATTTTTGATATGGATTTCTAATTTTCCGATTTGATTTGGATTTTGGATTGGATCTTGATTGGATTCTTTTTGGTTTTTGATAAACAGTCGTCAGGTATGGATTATGCCTGGCAAGGGGTGAGTCGTTTTGCCCGAACGTGGTAAATTGACTCATTCAGGTCGTTGAGTATGGACTATGCTCGGCAAGGGTCCGGAGAGACTAGGATTCGGCCTAGGACTTAGGCCCCTTATTATCGATTATCATTTCAGGTCGTTGAGTATGGACTATGCTCAACAAGGGTCCGAAGCGACCAGGATTCGGCTTAGGACTTAAGCCACGGCATTACTTACGCCCAGGGACACTGGGCCACGGTCGTCAAGTGTGGATTGCGCTTGGCAAGAACCCGGAGAGGTTAGCTCAACATCCAGGGACACTGGACCACGGTCGTCAGGTGTGGATTGCGCTTGGCAAGAGCCCAGAGAGGTTACGGATTTGGATATCGACCCGTAGAGGTCTTGGATTCGGTTGTTGGATAAGGATGGACTAATGACTCAGTCCTCGAGTTTGGATGAGCATGGAATTGGCTATGGACTTTGGATATCGGATTCGGAAACTATTCAAAACACGCCTTCTTATCATAAGGCATGTTTTGGGGGGCAAATGTTATCCCGCTTTTTGGTCAAAGCCGGAATATCAAATAAATTGACAAGAAAGGATGGGTATCAGGATTGGAAGTCGATTGGAAACAAGGCTGCGATGGATGTCGTCAAAATTTGTCCGGGCTCCGATCGGGACAGGATCGATTGGAGCTGATGATTAATGCTAGGAGAGGCAACATTTCAAATTTCAGGGTAATCGGAGTTCGTATGGAGGAGATATGATCGATACAAGTTAATAGGATATGCTGTTCGTATCCATCAAAAAAGGTGGGGTGATGATCGATTCGAATCCAACAGATTCGTATCCATCAGGAAACTGAAGTGGTAGTCTGTTCGAATCGATCAAGTTGCTCTGTTCGAATCCATCAGACGACCGTTGTTCGCATCCATTAGATAACATCACTCCGTATCCATCCAGTTGTAGTGCTTCGAATCCATGAAGTCATTCCTCTTCGTATCCATCAGGTTTGCCTTCGTTCGAATCCAACAAGTCGGAGCACTTCGAATCGATGAGGCTACTTCACTTTGCATCCTTCGCATTGAAGACATTCGACCCCGTTCTCTAAAGAGCTTCGAATCAACCCCGCGGAGACAACTTCGAATCGATCAATACTTCCTTTGATCGATTCGAACGAACATCCATTCGATCGATCCGAAGAAGCATGTCTTCGAATCGATTGCCTCGAAACCAGGAGGAAGCGGCTAAAACCATGGACTCGACCCAGTAAACTCGGAGAAAAAGATGGGTTGACCCGAGAAACGCGCGCGCCACATCACCATATGCACGCACCATCCATCGATTCGACCCTATCGATTCGATGGGATCGATTCGACCGAAGGGATTCAACCGGAAATGCAATCTTGACTCGATCATATCTTGAGATCTATGCGTCCAAATTCAATGAAATTTTCACAGATGCTTGCATACACATTGAAGAATGTTCTCACCAAATTTCAGCTCGATTGGACGATTTCTTGATCGATTCGAACATAGCTTCGAATCGATCCCAAAGTGGGCCCGGATTTCCAGAAAGCGGGCATGTGGGCCCCCTGACGTACTGGAACTAGTCTCCCTTCAGTTTAGGCGAAATATCAGCCTCCTACACCTATAAATAGAACCCCAGGTCATTCAGAAAAGGGGTCGGGGAATTTTGAGAGCAAAAGAGCGCCCGGACTCTGCCAGATTTACTCCAGATCACCATTGCTGCCTTAGATTCAGATTATAATCATAAAATCCGTTGTACTACGCGATAGGAAATTGTAATCTTCAAGCATCGATCAATAAAAGATAAAAACTTTGGAGTGGACGTAGGCCGGAGATAGCCGAACCACTATAAATCTTGTGTTTTTGTTCATTATTTCTGGATTGCTGTTTGTTGTTTGTTTAGATCTGAGATTTGTGTTTGAATATTGCTGATTTGTATTCATACACTGGTGCTTTCACAACATTCGGGGTTTGTGACCATTTTTGGCGCAAACACTTATTATTATTTTATTTTTAAGCTATACTATCCTAGGCTTATTATTCTTAAATTTATTTATTTATTACTCCAAGTTGAACATTGGACTTAGCTTACTAATCACTTTTGTTATTTAAGACTATATATCTACCTTAAATATTCCATTATTAACCAATTTTCTTTTTAATTACACATCCATAAATGTCAACTTGTCCAAGATAATTGAATATCATCCTAAGGACATTTCCTAAGACATTTATAAGTTTATTAATATCCAATTAGTAATCTTTTTAACTATTCCATAGTTATTAATTCAACTTCTTTATTTATCAGTCCCATTAATCCATTTACCCTATACAATTATTTCAACTCCCATATTTATTTCCCATTTATTTGAGTTACAACCTTTTAAATTCCTTTCCCATTAATTAGTTATCCTAAATGCGAATATTACACATAAGCGTCGTTATTAGTTAAGTTATATTTTAATTATTACAAGCGTAGTAAATTACGTACAAATATTTATCAAATATATTCTAGTTATACATCTTCACTAGAATATTCTTTTCCATGTTCAATTGTTAGAATCATATCTAAAAAGATTTTCCACTAAAATTTCCAAAAATTAGTCCAAAATAAAAGACTTAATTTTAAAATATAAAAGATTACATAACTTGAAATTACAAGGAATAATAATTTCTTTTTATTATTGAAATAGACAGTGTAAACCACAATGAATTCATGCTTTACATATCTCTTTCATTGTTTTTTGCATTTATTCCATGTTAGATCAAACGCTATATTTTTCTAAACGGGAAAGAAATCAAACTCATTTACAAACATTAAACGGAACTAAATTCCAACAATCCAAACATAGAAAAGTTTACGTTCCAATAATCCAAACATAGTTTGCATTCCAACAAGATTAGGGTAATAATCCAAATTCATAACATGATTATACAACCTATTTTCAGATCTGGAATAAATTTCATTCAAAATCACTGTTCCAAATTCATACTTTTGGGACTGATTTCCAGATCAGGTTGTAAATATTCTAATAAATTCATAAACAAGAATATTTAAGCAATATTTATTATATTCAGATTATATTCAATTTGTTGCCTACAACTCATATACAATAATCCAATTAAGCATAATAATCAAATAAACAAGAACGGGATAATCTTCATATTATTACAATCTATAAAATTTGCCAGTCACCTTAAAAAGTGCTCCAAATCTCCAGATGAGACGACCCGACTTTTCGACCCTCGAAAATTGACATCAATACGTTCACTGTATAACATGCCGAACAATCGAGTGCCGGAATGACAAATTGTTAGGGGAAAATAAAGAAGGTAGAAGAAAGAAGAAACTAAACAAATACAGAATCTCACAGTGGACTAAATAATATATATTATTAATAGTTTTTTACACAAATCAAAACTGTAATATACATATCTCAAATCAGAGTACACAAATCAATAATTACCAGCCTGGATAGTTATAACAGCCTGTCCTCACAATTGCTGATAATTTCAAAAAAATACTACAGCGGAATAAACAAGTACGAGAATACGTCTCATTCTCCAGCTCGTCTCCTGAGCTCCAAAGCAATCCAAATCTATATCTGTAATATGCTCGGTCTGACTCGTGCATTATTATAAAATAATAATATACGGATCAGTCTGGTAAACCAGCGTGAGAAAACACACCCAATTTAATTTATTAAGTTATAAAACTTTCCAAAATAAAGGTATCGTAAGACCACGCCGCACATAAACATGGACGGGTTTTTACCTTACGATCACCAAACCATTTCTATAGAAAATCCTGTGATATTATAATAATGTCTAAGGGTCAAAATAATAATAATCAAGTAGTTGTGATGTTCGTGCTGTGTACATCACAACAATATTAGTATAAAATCAAAACTCGATAAGGCGAGTTCGCTAATTGTGTAGGATTTCCACGGAGGTGCCATCAGTACTTCGAGAATGGTCCTCCTGCATAAGGATCAAAGTTATCCTTCCGAAGCATCATACCCGTCTAGCCGGGCTATCATAGGAAAAATATAACTAGTTTTGCTAAGACCGAGTGCATTGCTCCGGCATGCCAAAAACAACTGAAGGTATCCGTATTGCTAGAAAAGGTGCCGATTACACCTAATGGGTTTGGCAACCCTACTGGCCATGCCTCCTATCTCTGGTTTTAGCCATTTCCGCTGGTGACACTACATCCGGTGTTCCAGCTTACACAGCGCTCCAAAAATAGATCACAGAATCCCACATGGATTCCCACAGTACAATGGCCTCAGAATCGCATACAGATTCCCACATCTCAAATAGATCTTGGAATCTCACACAGATTCCCGCACTCCGACGAGTCACGGAACCACATAAGGATTTCAACATCCCAAAATATAACGCATCTCCTGTTTGTACAAAAAATGGGCACAACACTCTTCGAAAGTTTTAGAAGAGATAAAAGTGAAGAAAGAAAATTAAAACTGAGGATTATCTAACAAAAACTCCAAATAACAGAAAGTAAATTGCACAGAAGACAACAATTTAGAGTGGTTCGGCGTTTCGCCTACGTCCACTATGAAGTTTGATGATTTTATTGCTCGATACTTGAAGATTACAATTTCTTATAATGTAGTACAATTGATTTTATGAGCTAAGTCTGAATCTAAGGAAGCAGTGGTGATTTTGAGTAAATCTGGCAGAGTCTGGGTGCTCTTTAGCTCTTAAAATTATCCGACCCCTTTTCTGAATGACCAGGGGCTCTATTTATAGGTGTGGGAGGCTGATATTTCGCCTAAATTTTGGGAGACCACTTCTGGCACGTGAGGGGGCCCACGCGCCCGCCTTCAGGAAATCTGGGCCAACTTTGGGATTGATTCGAAGTCCATTCGAATCGATCAAGAAAACGTCCAATCGAGCTGAAATTTGGTGTGAACATTCTTCAACATATGCACAAGCTTCTGTGAAAATATCATAGCATTTGGACTTAAGGATCTTGAGATATGGTCGATTCAAGATGATGATTTTCGCTAGAATGTTTCGTTCGAATCGATTCATTCGAATCGATTGCTTCGAATCGATGGTAGAGCACGCGAGGAAGTTGACGTGGCGCACGCTTTTCGCGTCGATCCGCTTTTTACTCCGAGTCGACTGGGTCGACTCCATGATTTTCGCCACTTTGACCTAGTGGATTCAAAGGCTTCATTCGCAGATGGATTCGAACAGAAGTTTCATCGTATCGATCGTGATGTGCTATGGTCGATCGATACGAAGCTGTTGTAGCAGGATGGATTCGAACATACTGTTACCCCTGGATTCGAAGTGAAGTGCTCTGGTGGATCCGACCGTACTTTCTGCTGATGGATACAAATAGCTTTATCCAGATGGATACGAAATGGGTGATGGTCAAGGACTGGATTGAGTCGAATCATGTCTCAATGATGGATGCGAATACGAAGCACGTGAATAGCCCAGTCTGTGATCGATTCGTACCTGATGGGTTCGAACAGATGGATTTGAACATTGCTTTTCTTCTAACTTGTGTGGATCATAATTTGAGCATACGAACTCGGATTGACTTGAAACTTGGAACGTTGGCTTCCTTGGCTTTGCTTGTTATGTCTTGCTAATCGTGGCTCGATTCGGACTCGGACAAAATTCATCGATACCTCTGACAAGCGATACTTTGTTTTTAGTCAGTCCCTTGGTATCTCGGCCTTGCCAAAAGGCGGGATAACATTTGCCCCCCAAAGTACGTCTTGTGTAAACATGACGTGCTTTGAAAAGCTGCAGTCTTTCATGCTGAATATTTTAGTTCAATTGGTTGTTTGACAGTTGTCTTTTAGTCGTTTTGTTGTAATCTTCTTTTAGACAAATGTTCAACCAGCGTGCTTTGCTTTGATAGACATGAAAACCTTTGATGGATACGAAATCCCAATTCATATCGATGAGTCTTTGCTGCTTTGGGTCCAGTATTGATGGATTCGAGCCGATGGTTTCGAATCGATGGAGTCGAGTGTTTTTAGGGCCATCTTTATTTTGTACTTCGTATCGATGAACTCAGTGCATATTGGATGGGTTCGAATCGATGGATACAAAAGGTGGTCTCGAACTGGTGGTTGCCGATGTTTTCTTCGATTCGATGGAGGCAAAAGGTCGATGGATTCGAGTAGGACACTTCAAATCGGTCTCTGATTTTGACTGGTTGCGAGCGGTCACGTAGACCGGGAGGTGAATCGACCCGGTTTCCTTCTAAGTTTCATATAAATACCGGGTACCTCGGCATTTTTTACTTTCTACTTTTCACTGTAGCTTTCTTGTGCGATCGAATCCATTTCCATCCTTCAAGAACAAGTCTAAACTACTCTCCTTCCTTCGAGTCGAGGCAATATCCAACTCTTTCGAACCGATTTATACATTCAGGTAGACGACAGTTTATGGATTCGATGATTCAAGAACAAATCTTTCTATCGTGTTTTGTCCATTTCGATCTTGAATGAGTTGAAGTCAAAGTCGAATTGGCTGGTCGGAGAAGAAACACGAACGAGTCTTTCGTATCGATCTGGAGTTGTAGCGATGGAGTCGATATGGGAAACGATAATCCGCCCTTGATATTCATATCGATCAATATCTCGCTTGTGAGGATTTCAAGTTGAATTGGTCGCGCGTATGGGGTCATCGTATCGATCGATTATGATCGATATGATGGGATTACCCCTTATGATCGATTCGAAGGCCCTGCCTACGCGATCGATACGAGCCTTGGGCTTTTCATCCGTTTGTGAACTTTTGTTGCTGTAGATCGATTCGAAATCCCTATTGACGATGGATGTGAAGCTTGAGTCGCTGATCGATACGAAGGACTCCGGTTATCATTGATACGAACCGTGTTGATTCGAGCGAGATTGATTCGACGCATT
This sequence comes from Allium fistulosum, assembly GCA_030737815.1. Classification (NCBI taxonomy): domain Eukaryota; kingdom Viridiplantae; phylum Streptophyta; class Magnoliopsida; order Asparagales; family Amaryllidaceae; genus Allium; species Allium fistulosum. The sequence goes on along the minus strand of CM060906.1, from coordinate 94,137,319 downwards.
GTTTTTTTGATCGATTCGAACACTTATAATCTGGCTTGGATCGATTCGAACTAACTTCTATGGATACGAAACTTCCACACATTTAGCGGCATGATTCCGACGAGCTTCATCTTTGCATATTTGACTGAACTTTTTTACTGCATACTTGACTGCCCTTCGAAGCTCGTCGATGGAGCTATACCTTGACAAAACAAACTCCAACTTGACTTGAATTTTATGTGTTTGGACGGTATGGTTGTGACGGTCAGCGATGACGGTTACTCCGACTGGGTTTTCGAACTTCTTGTTGTTCTCATATTTTCTTCAACTATGCTGAATTTCTTAAGTATTGGCTGCACTGCACTGCACAACACACACTTTACACGGGGAAATGAACGGGTTTTTCCATTTGCTTAACGTTACTTTCTGATGAGTTAGTCAATGATGGAATCTTCGAGTTCTCAATAGTAGGAGATTCAGAGCTCTCCCCCTTCGGTCCTTGTAATTCCAGATATCCCAGCAGAGGTGGTAGATCCAGCTCCTGACGAGCTACAAGAGGCTATATTTATTGAGGACCCTATAGACTCTGTTCAGTCCAATATTTCTGAAAACTTGTTGGGCAGGATATGCACAAGACATAACATTTCTTTGGATGATGCGTTATTGCCGGGACCCAGTGACAGACCTCACTGTCCGCCGGAAGGGTATACCGCCTTTTATCGCCATGCATGTGCGGCCGGAACACTCCCTCCATTTAATCAATACATTAGGGAGATGTTATCATTTCTTGGAATTGCTCTTTCTCAATTACACCCCAATGGGCATGCGCTACTGAACAGTGCGTTCATTGTATTTATGGAACATCTCTTCCACCCACCAAGGCCAACAGAAATCAGATATCTATTTAATTTCAAAAGCAGAGGTGATAGTCCATCCTTTACATTTTTGGAGGCAGTCAGGAATGGCCAGGTTATCACCGGAGCCTGGACCAGACTCAGTTACTTAAAGAATGAATGGTTTTATATCCGGTGTCCTCCAGGTTTTGCTAGGCGGTGGTTGTCTAGACGTAAGTGTCGTAGCCCGTCGATGATTTCCTTGACTGATAGTTTTTTGGCACTGGTATTGACATCTTGCTTTTCTTACAGCCATTATCTCCAGACCCGACGACGGGTATTACAAGGGCATGGTTAGGAGCCTTCAAGAGATCCCGAGCGATTTGAGACACATCGACTTGGTGTTGACTGATTATAACTTAAGAGCTCTTGGCTTGATTGAAATGAATCAGAGCATAGTCACCGAAGGGATGTTAAGGCCTATTCCAAAGAAGAAGAAAAAGAAGAATAAAATGGCGAAGAAAACGCTCGGGGTCGTGATAACCGAAGTGAGCGATGAAGAAAGGACTCACACAGACGTCGAGCTGATGGCTGATTTTTCAGGCAATTTTGAAGAATTGGGAGAGAGACGAAAAAGCAAGGCTGTCATTTCCAAAAAACTTAACCTAATAGATGGAAGTCTGTAGATGTGTCTCCTCCCACTTCTGGAATCATAATTTTCGAGGCCGCTCCTTCTCAATCGAGAGATACCTTCGAAGGGCTTGGTGATATTCCCATCCCGGATTATATATCTATTCATCACAATCTCGGGTTAGAAGAATTTCAAGATGTTTTAAATATGAGCGAGCCCTTTCCTTTGAGTGCGGTCAACACTTCCGGTTGGTCAGGGGGTTTACACATTTGCACACACTTCCACAACACTACACGATTTCCGCATATTGAACATCACTTTTGTAGGATTCTAAACTGCGGTTCCTTCTTATCGCAGGTGAGATGTCAGGTCGTGGATCCACTCTAGATAGGCTCCGCAATGTACGCCAATCTTCTTCTTATTATGAGTCCCGTTGGAGGGAATCAGATAGGGATCACGGGCGAGGCTATACCAGCCAGGAGCGTTACGACAGGGATCGAGATTATTGGCGCGACCATTCTGGTCATGAGCGCAATGATAGAGATAGAAGCCATCAGTACTGGTCGCGATCTCGTTCTCCTCCGCCTCCTAGGGCCCCTATAGATCCTCCTAAGTCTTCGCAGCAACAACAACCTTCTCAATCTTCCAGGCCCGAAACTCAGCGACAAAGGGTTGAACCGCAGACAGCTGCCATTGTTGAACAGGCTCCGGCTGAATTGACAGGTGAAGGAGCCATCAAGCTTGCTCAAATGAAAAAGGACTTTCCAGAAATTTGTCTGGATGCATATGTCTTCCCTCCTCATCTCAAGAGGATTCCTCCGGATGCCGAAAATATCGCTCATGACTATATTCGTGACTTTTATGCTCAATATAAGGAGTGGTACAAAGCAGCTGTAAAAGCTTCAAAAGTGGCTTTCGACCGGGCAAAGATTATTGAGCAGCATGATGCTAACCTTGTCAAGAAAGATCGCATCATTCAGGTTCTTCAATCAGATACAGAATCATCTCGAAGTTCAAAAATTCAAGCGCTAAAAAAGCATGACGAGGCCGTGGCAAAGATGGCAAGGATGCAGCAGGCACATTATGCCTTAGTAGAAGGGATGGGCCATCGTTATACCACCGTTGTAGCTGAACGGGACACCGCCGTTAAAGAGCTGAACGAGCTTAAGGCCAAATTTGCTGAAATGGTGAAAGAGAAAGATGACGCAAACACCGCCGCTCAGGATGCATGCGATCAAGCTGTATTACTTCGAGCTGAACTTACTGCGGTGGTGGCAAAGACTAAGTCTGTGGAGGCAGAAGTTGAGGAAAAGATTATGGCGGAGCAGTCCAGGATGGAAGCTGATTTTGATGATCTCTTGGTTACATATAACGCCAATGTGCTAGAGTACAGGAATTTATCTTGGCTTGGAGATGATTCTATGATTCTGTACAACGCCTGGACTAGACTGGTGGAGGAGAAGAAAGCAGCGCATCCGGATGAAGCATTGGATGATTTCGAGCTTGAGACGCGCTTGCTTTCTGAGGAAGAGAGGAAGGTTCTCCACGAGGCGATGATTTCCATGGAGAAAGAGAGGCTTGGTGCTCGGCAGATAGAGACCGGAGAAGGCTCGGGGATCGAGCATCATGAAGCAAGTGTTGGAGCTGTAATTCCGACATTTCCCGAAGCCACTGGCGCGGTCGATCCTCAGTCTGTCCTTGCTTATAACCCCGATCAGCCGCAATTGTCTCCTGTCGATGCCCCTGCCTCTGCACCTGCCCAGACTTCGGGTCAGGCCAAGGAAGGTATTTGAACTCTTCCCGTATACACTTAGTGTGGTGAATCTGAAGCAATACATTTAGCTAACAATCTTTACTTTTTATCATTCAGTGACCGAAGCTATTATCTCTGCGCCTCCTGCATCTCAAGTTCCTTATCAAGCGCAAGGGTCCATTGTCACCGAGGCTATCATGACATCTACTATGGTCGGCGAAGGGGGAGAAACGAGCATGTTATCTTTTGATGCTCAGATGATTGAGGAAATCCTCAGTCAACCCAACAATCCCTTCGCAGATCCATCTTTCGCCATGAGTGGAGTTACTCCAGCTACTAGCTCCTCCATGCCAGCCACTAGTACTTCCAGTGCGGCCCAAGCACTTCGTGAGGATGAAATTTTGGCCGGGATCAATGCTGAGATGGAAGCACTGACAGTAGGCATGAATCCGTCTGGCCCTGCCCCACTAATGATGATATCGCCGGGCGGCACTGTGGTCATTGCAAGCGCTCCTGCCCCACTTCCTGTTACAGCTCCTATGCCTCCAGTTCCATCCTCCAAGAGAATCTCTGTTGCCTCAAGCTCCGAGGAGAATGTTGACATTATGTCGCAATCGGAGGACAAATCGGAGAAGAGCAAAAGATTGAGGAGGAAGTTGGGTAGCGGGTCTAGCGGGTCTATCCCGAAAAAGAAACCGAGGAAGAAGAAAGATTGAGCGCTTCTTTTAGTTTGCTGTCATGTTCGGGGGTAGTGTTTTGTTTTGTCTTTTTGATTTTTCATAGCCGTGTATAGATGCGGGCTCGACCCTCGCTAGTAGGAATTTTTTGAACCAGCTTGTAATTGGATTTCTTTTGTTGATAATCGAAATGAAAACATATTCTCTTTTGTCTTCATTTCAATATTTGTTTTGGTTCTGCCCCCAGCCTTGAGGATAAGTACGGAGTTGATGTATGTTTATACTCTGTCTCGGACTCTGGGAGTACGGAGTTAAAGTTAATGTTTATACTCCATCTCGCACTCTGGGAGTACGGAGTTGATGTATGTTTATACTCCGTCTCGCACTCTGGGAGTACGGAGTTAAGTTAATGTTTATACTCCGTCTCGCACTTTGGGAGTACGGAGTTAAGTTAATGTTTATACTCCGTCTCGCACTCTGGGAGTACGGAGTTAAGTTAAAGTTTATACTCCGTCTCGCACTCTGGGAGTACGGAGTTAAGTTAATTTTTATACTCCGTCTCGCACTCTGGGAGTACGGAGTTAAGTTAATGTCTATACTCCGTCTCGCACTCTGGGAGTACGGAGTTAAGTGGGGGATTGTAGTGTATCAGCCCATTTTTCACCTTGATGTGATGGCTTGCCCCCGAGCTCGGGTTTCACTTAGTGAGTGGCCGGTCGTATCACATCCACTCCCTACTTGAATAAATTCCACTGCGTGATGGAATTTAGCTCTCCGTGCATCGTGATGTTGTGCATTGTATTCAATGAATCACAGCTCTAGCTCGAAGAAATGACAGTTTATTGCTGAAATAAGAAAATATGGCACAGTTAGTTGCCTTATTACAAATTCTAATTTCGAAATGCAAAAATAAACTGCTAAATGGAAAAACATAATGAAATAAATAAAGCCTGTCATGTGTAGTAGTGACGGAGACTCTCGTTGTCCAGGCCCTTGGCAAATCAAGGCCGTCAACGGTCGATAGTTTGAATGTGCCATCTCCGAGTCTTTGTGTAATCACGTATGGTCCTTCCCAATTTGGTTTCATGTGTGAAGGAACTGGATAGATTCTCTTGAGAACGAGATCGCCGAGTTCAAAAGTTCTAGGTCGAACTTTGGCATTGTACAATCGGGCGACTCGACTTCGATACGCAGCAGCTCTCAAATCAGCCTCTTCTCGCTTCTCATCCAGTAGATCCAAAGATTCAGCAAGCAATATAGCATTTGTTTTCGGATCATAATAAGTCACGTGATGGGAAAACACTTCCATCTCGACTGGAATAACGGCTTCTGTGCCATAAGATAAGGAAAACGGGGTGTGTCCGGTTGCGGTCTTGTGAGTCGTTCGATAAGCCCATAATGCCATATGGAGTTCATCAACCCATTTGCCCCCGGCCTTTTGCAGTCGTTTCTTTAGGATAGATTTTATAACTTTATTGACAGCTTTGACCTGACCGTTTGCCTGAGGATGTGCAACCGCCGAGAATTTTTTATGGATATGAAACTGTTGACAGAAATTCTTGAATTCTGCACTTTCGAATTGGGCTCCATTATCAATGATGATGGTATGCGGGAGTCCAAATCGACAGATGATGTTGCGAACTACGAAATTTATTACTTTCTTTATCGTAATCGTTGTGAGAGCTTCGACTTCGGCCCACTTTGTAAAGTAGTCAACGGCGACGATGGCGTACTTCGCACCACCTTTTGCCAGAGGTAGAGCGCCGATGATATCGATGCCCCACATTGCGAATGGCCAGGGACTGACCATCTGAGTTATCTCGGTAGGTGGGGCTCTTGGAATTCGGGCATGTTTCTGGCACCTATCGCACTTTCTGGCATAGTTTGCTGCATCTCGGTTTACTGTCGGCCAGTAGTATCCATATCGGAGTATTTTCTTGGCGAGAGCTTGCCCACCGGTGTGATCGCCACACTCTCCTTCGTGTACGTCATGTAACACTCGTTTGATTTCATCGTGCGCGATACACCGGAGGAGAGGAACAGAATAACCCCTTCTATACATGACTCCGTTCTGAATGACGAACCGTGAAGCTTTTCGTAGAATTTGTCTCTTCTCGTTTCTGTGCTCACGCAATGTCCCATTCTCAATGTAATTTCGATACGGAGTCATCCACGATTCTCTACTGGGAGCGGTTTCAAACACAAAATTCGTCTCTATTTGATCGATGCTTGGGGAGGACAAAGTTTCGACGGGGACAAGTCCCATTTGCTGTGCTTCACCTGTGCTGGCTAACTTTGCCAATGAATCGGCTTTTTGATTATGTTCTCGAGGTATATAATAAATGGCATAATAATCAAACTGATTCAGTACTTCCTGAACTCAAGCTAAGTAAGCAGCCAGACTTCGATCTCTCGCTTGATACTCTCCCCGTACTTGACACACGACTAATTGTGAATCACAATAAATTTCCACAGCGATAATTCTCAAATCTCTGGCAAATTTTAGTCCAGCTAAGAGGGCTTCATATTCAGCTTTATTATTGGTTGCACGAAAACCAAACTTCAAAGCATAACATATAGATCGGCCTTCGGGAGTTTCAAGTACAACACCAGCGCCCGAACACCGGTCGTTTGATGCACCATCAGTATACAGCTTCCAGACGTATTCGGGGGATTCACTGGTTTCAGGCAAGTCTTCTGGAATGGTAAATTCAGCTATGAAATCGGCTAGGACTTGTCCTTGAATGGCTCGTCTTGGAGAGTAAGTAATATCGAACTGGCTCAGTTCGATGTTCCACTTGAGTAACCTACCAGACGTCTCAGGCCGCGTAAGGACCTGTCGTAACGGCTGGTCGGTGTAAACAATAATAGGATGTGCCTGTAAATATGGTCGGAGTTTTCTTGATGCGATGACAAGGCAATAAGCCAACTTCTCTAGTTTCAGATAATTTCTCAGCTCCAGTCAATCGTTTGCTGACGTAGTAGACTGGTTTCTGCACTCGGTCTTCTTCCCTAACTAAAGCAGCGCTGATTGCATGCTCTGATACTGCCAGATAAAGGTATAATTGCTCGTGGTCAACTGGTTTTGATAAGATCGGTGGTGTGGAAAGATGTTGAACCAGCGATCGAAATGCGTCTTCACACTCCATGGTCCATTCAAAGTTTCGCTTTCCTTTCCGGATCAGATTGAAGAAAGGAATGCATTTATCGGTGGATTTTGAAATGAACCCGCTCAATGCTGCTACCTTCCCGTTGAGACTCTGGACTTGTTTTATGGTTCTTGGAGTTTGTAGGTTCCTTATCGCTCAGATCTTTTCGGGATTTGCTTCTATCCCTCGAGCGTTAACAATGAACTCGAGAAACTTTCCAGATGCGACACCGAAATGACACTTTAATGGATTGAGCTTCATTCCATATTCTCGAAGGATGCAGAACATCGAATCTAAATCTCTAACGTGATATGTGGAGAATCGAGACTTTACTAGCATGTCATCCACATAAACCTCCATGGTCTTCCCGATCTGGTCGGCGAACATCCGGTTGACTAAGCGTTGGTATGTTGCTCCGACATTTTTTAAACCAAAAGGCATGACTCTGTAGCAGTAGAGTCCCAGATCGGTCACGAAACTGGTATGTTCTTGATCAGGCAAATGCATAGGGATTTGATTGTAGCCTGCATAGCATCCATAAAAGATAATAACTCATGTCCAGCCGTTGAATCTACGAGCTGGTCAATTCGAGGAAGTGGAAAACTATCCTTTGGACAAGCCTTGTTTAAGTCTGAGTAGTCGATGCAAGTTCTCCATTTTCCATTCGGTTTTCGAGCCAATACTGGATTTGACACCCATTCCGGATACAAAGCATCTCGGATGAACCCATTTGATTGTAACTTATCAACCTCCTCTTTAAGGGCGGCAGATCTCTCTGGATCCATACCACGCCTTTTGTGTTTGACCGGGACATACCGCGGATCGATATTCAGGGAGTGACTTGCGATGTCTGGCGAGATCCCGCACATATCAGAGTGTGTTCAGGCAAAAACGTTGAGATTCGCCCAGAGAAATTCAACCAATTCCTGTTGTGTCTGTTTTCCTAGTTGAGATCCAACTTTTAGTACTTTCGAATCATCATCCTCACTGATTGGGACGTCCACAGTCAGTTCGGCTGGGGAAGCTTGATTCTCTTTAGATTCGTCTTTATCTTCGTTGTCTCTAGGGTCAAGATCTTTAAGGAATTGGTCGTGGTGCCTGGGCCGGGGCCCAGGCACTAATTGTCAATCATCAGCAAAACAGACGCAGAGAGATTCCTCTACGCCCTTTCCTTTCTCCTTTCTCTACGCATCGCGCAGTTTAGCAACATAACAGGCTCTTCCTGCTGCCTGATCTCCTTGAATGACTCCAATTCCATGATCAGTGGGGAATTTCAGAGTTAAACACCATGGGGCAATGACTGCCCTGAACTCAGCAAGGGCCGGTCGGCCCAAAAACGCATTGTAAGGTGAATCAATATCTAAAACGACAAACTGCAACATCTGGACTCTTCGGCGTTCTCCAACTCCCAACTCCACTGGCAGTTCCACCACTCCAGTGGGTATTATAGCACTTCCATTGAAGCCGTGAACTCGAGATTGACAAGGTTTTAAGTCCTTTGCTTCCATTTTCATTAAATCATAGGCTCGTTTAAGCAGGATGTTTACGGAGCTCCCACTGTCAACCAGGATCCTCTTCATCCAAGCATGACCTACCTGGGCAGATATGACCAGTGGGTCGATTGTTGGGGCTTCAATCTTATCAACGTCTCTGCTTCTAAATATGATATCATCAGACATTGTTTTCTGTTGTTTAGCCGGAGTTCCATCTTCACAATTACTGCAGCATTCGAAGTCTGCATGCCTGATAGAGCTGGCATACGACTCCATTTCCCTCCAACTTCTGTCTGCTGGATGGGGACCACCACTTATTGTATTTATAACTAGCCTTCCGCCCGTATGAGCGGGTTCCTCTTGTCTTTCTTGATTTTGCACACGATTTTGGTTTGAAGGGCCCGCACCACCAGGCTGCGGCGTTCGCACAAACTGATCTAACTTTCTTTCCCTGATCAACTTCTCGATGAGGTCCTGCAAATGTTGACACTCATTGGTATTGTGGCCATAACTCTCGTGAAATCTACAAAACTTACCTGTTTGAATCTGCCTCTCCGACGATTGCTTCGGAGAAGGTTTCTCATATTGCACAGTGTTGCAAGTTTGTAGATACACGTTTTCCAATGATGTATTCAACGGCGTGTAATTATCGAACATTGGAGCCCTACGCCGTGGGCCTCGGTTATGATCTCTCTTTTTATCCTGACCATTGTTGCCTCACGGCTGGGTCTGTTTGTTCTGTATATTCAACTAAACTTTTCCGGAACTCTCATCGGACTGCTTAACTGCTACATTACTTTGTATTCCTTCAGTTTTGGGCATCGCATCATCCTGCTTCCTAGACTGTTTCGCGTCCTCTCGCCGTAAGAATTGAGCGGCTTTGGAGTAGAAACGGTCCAACGATGCAGGTGGTTTCCCAGCTAACCAATTTCCAAACTCAAAATCGGGATCGATTCCTTTGGTTAATGCCATCAAGATTGAATTATCGTTAGGATTACTAATTTCTACACATGTCGCGTGGAATCTTTCTAAATAACGTCTGAGTGTCTCTCCCTTAGCTTGGGTGACGCTAGATAGGGTGTTAACGTCCTTAGGTCTAGCGACATGCATACGGAACTGTTCGACAAATTTCTTAGCCAGTTGATTGAATGAAGAAATAGATCTAGGTGGCAACCTTGTAAACCACATTGTTGCGATTCCTCCCAGAGAGATGGGGAAGCTTCGGCACTTCACTGCATCATCAGCCCTTGCAGCGCTCATTGACCATTCATATTTCAAAATATGTTGATTGGGGTCACTACTTCCTTCGTACATCGGGAGAGTTGGCATTCTGAATCGCCGAGGAGGATCAGCGTATAATATTTCGTCTGTGAACGGAGTATGACTACGGGAGATTCCCCAGTCGTCATTGGTAAGCCCTTGGCTTTCGCGAATCATCTGACGTATCATGGTTGAAATATCGGGCATAGCCACATTTTGTGCATGCTGAGCTAAGGTGTGGTCGGGTTCCATAGTGCGAGTTTGGACCGGACGCTGTCGACGGCCTATGTCTCGCCTCCTTGGCTCGGCATCTTCTGGGACGTATGGTTCAGGAGTACGCCCACGTTGCTGATTATTCGGATCTGACAGATTCCGGGTATCAACCCTTGTTTCTACCGTGGCGGTTGCAGTGCGATTGTCTGTGGTATACTATGGAACAACACCTCCTCGTGACGAGGGCCCGGTCTGGAAGCTAGTTGACGGTCCAACCCTCAATTGTCCTACAGTCAAGGCAGGTTGATATCCGGTAGCTTGTGTGTGACTTGCATCAAATCGTGGTCGTGTAGATCTGCCGTGATAGTCAGATGAAGCAGAGTTTCAGTGGACGAGTGGGAAGAATCATCCCTCCTGGTCCTCCTGCGCCTTCGGCGGTTTAATTGGTTGGGCAATTCAGCGTTAGCGCGTAGCTGTTCAGTTAATTGTTGCCGACTTTGAGTCAGTTCTTAAAGCAACACTTGGAACTCTTGCCTGGTGACTGGTCCCGATGGATCTGAGTGAGCAGTGTTGTCTTGGTTGGATGGAGGCAGCTGCGTAGGATTCTGTCTATCCCGACCTTCTTGATCAGCAGCTGTAGAAGCAGTTCTTGTGCTAACCATCTTGAGTGGTGGATTCCTTTCCTAGACTTTATGCAAATCTGAATAGAATGGAAGGATTCTGGATTGGAGATCTGGATCTCCCTCTTGGATTTATGCAATCCGGTATCGATGGTAGATCCAAGGAGTAGGAGAAAAGGCTGGTTTTCTCAGTGAAAGCACCAAAGTGTTTGTACCAAAAATGGGCACAACACTCTTCGGAAGTTTTTGAAGAGATAAAAGTGAAGAAAGAAAATTAAAACTGAGGATTATCTAACAAAAACTCCAAATAACAGAAAGTAAATTGCACAGAAGACAACAATTTAGAGTGGTTCGGTGTTTCGCCTACGTCCACTATGAAGTTTGATGATTTTATTGCTCGATACTTGAAGATTACAATTTCTTATAATGTAGTACAATTGATTTTATGAGCTAAGTCTGAATCTAAGGAAGCAGTGGTGATTTTGAGTAAATATGGCAGAGTCTGGGCGCTATTTAGCTATTAAAATTATCCGACCCTTTTCTGAATGACCAGGGGCTCTATTTATAGGTGTGGGAGGCTGATATTTCGCCTAAATTTCGGGAGACCACTTCTGGCATGTGAGGGGGCCCACGCGCCCGCCTTCAGGAAATCTAGGCCAACTTTGGGATCGATTCGAAGTCCATTCGAATCGATCAAGAAAACGTCCAATCGAGATAAAATTTGGTGTGAACATTCTTCAACATATGCACAAGCTTCTGTGAAAATTTCATAGCATTTGGACTTAAGGATCTTGAGTTATGGTCGATTCAAGATGATGATTTTCGCCAGGATGTTTCGTTCGAATCGATTCATTCAAATCGATTGCTTCGAATTGATGGTAGAGCACGTGAGGAAGTTGACGTGGCGCACGCTTTTCGCGTCGATCCGCTTTTTACTCCGAGTCGACTGGGTCGACTCCATGATTTTCGCCACTTTGACCTAGTGGATTCGAAGGCTTCATTCGCAGATGGATTCGAACAGAAGTTTCATCGTCTCGATCGTGACGTGCTATGGTCGATCGATACGAAGCTATTATAGCAGGATGGATTCGAACATACTGTTACCCCTGGATTCGAAGTGAAGTGCTCTGGTGGATCCGACCGTACTTTCTGCTGATGGATACGAATAGCTTTATCCAGATGGATACGAAATGGGTGATGGTCAAAGACTGGATCGAGTCGAATCATGTCTCAATGATGGATGCGAATACGAAGCACGTGAATAGCCCAGCCTGTGATCGATTCGTACCTGATGGGTTCGTCAAACATTGCTTTTCTTCTAACTTGTGTGGATCATAATTTGAGCATACGAACTCGGATTGACTTGAAACTTGGAACATTGGCTTCCCTGGCTTTGCTTGTTATGTCTTGCTAATCGTGGCTCGATCCGAACTCGGACAAAATTCATCGATACCTCTGACAAGCGATACTTTGTTTTTAGTCAGTCCCTTGGTATCTCGGCCTTGCCAAAAGGCGGGATAACATCTCCTACATTCAACCATATACGGTTTCGGAGTATGTCAAGGGTACCGAGTCATCTCTTACGAGTACACTCTCCATTTCCTAGGTGCTCCAAAAACCATTCGCCGATTTTCGGAATGCTCAATACCGGTCCTTTAGGAAATAATCAAAAAATACATAAGATCGGGGATCACCTCCTAACCGTTTAGGTGGACGGATCTCCTTATCATTTATCCTAGAAGAACGACGAGTTTATACGTACAGTATAGCACCTTGAACAGTAACTGTACCATATAATTCCCATGTTTCCCCTAGAAATTTCCAGAGTTAAAATCCCTCGGTGTTAAGTAGGAAATCGTTTCATACCACCAAAATTAAGTAGGATTACATATTTGGGACAAGATTTGATAGTCGGTTATTTAACTATCAAATAAACAAACATCCAACCAAAATTACATTTCCCATTGGAAACAATAAGCCTCATTTATTTTGAATCCGATATATTTGAATTCGTCATTTAAAACAGGCATATACTTATTTCATCTGAATAAGTATATTCACAAAACCTTCTTTTCAAATACTTGAAAACAATATATGTAAAATAGATATTGAAGTACCATTCGGTATCAACCATGGATCGCAACTCGATAGTTGCTTCTCTATCCCAGAGAAACCAAACTTAACTTAGGCAATCTCTGCCTCCCGATTTCCACCATGCAATCGATCATAGATCGCAGTTTGCACAATGGTTACGTCGCTATCCCAGCGAAAACATTCCAAACTGTAGGCAATCGCTGCCCCTCGAATTACACTATGAAAATATACCGTTAGTTTCCAAATCTTTTGTTTTAATAAATATCTCAAAACTATTTATAAGGCTTCTAAATAAATTTCCAAGTTTAATTTAGGAAAATATTCTTTTATAGATCTCAGACCATTTGTAAAACTTCCCTTTTCAAATTCCACACCTCTTCCAATTTTATAAACTTCTTTAACCAAAATTCTTTTACAAAAAGGTTTCCTTTTATAAACAATTTAATATAATTATAATAATTATGATTTTAAACATCATAAAAATATCTTAACCATTTTTAATAATATAAAAATACTTTTAAAAACATTATTAATAATCTTTTGAATTGTATTATTACTGAAATAATTTTCTAGTTCTAAATAACTAATAATAATAAATAATTTATTATATTTAAACAAAATCAATTAAACAATTAGTTTTAAAACATAATTAACAACAAATGATTTACAAAACATTTGTGCATAAAAATTTAAACAAAACAATTTATATAATAATTGTTAAATAAAATCTTTTACTTCAAATTATAAAATTTGAAGTTAAATAGAAACCATAACTTTTCCAATGTTATATTAAGGCTCGGAAATTCCAATGGTACTTATCAACTACCATTCAATTTAACTATCATAGTTAAATTACAAACATTTACATAATAGTCATATATTTAATTCAAATACACACTTAAAACATCGATTTTTAACACATCAATTTTTCAACATAAATCCATTTGCATTGAACAGTGTCCAAATTAATCAAATAGCAGAATAAAAATTGATTCTGCTAACCAATTATCATTCAAAATCAAACTCTTTCATTTATTATCCAACGGTGTTTATTTGGCCAAATAGATAACACCAATATATATATATTTCAATTCAATTTATGTTATAATTTAATAACGTAATTCAAAAACAATCCATTTATCAAATTCCCACATATATGATTCAATACTGGAATTAAGCTTAACAATAAACATAAACAGTTTAATAGCAATTCGAGTTGCTATATCGTCACCCTAGATCCAGTTCAACCAATCTAATAGCATTTCAAGATGCTATATCGTCCTCCTAAACAATTTCAACAACCACCGATTTCAATAATCATAATAGCATAAATAAATTTTATTTTCTATAAAACATTTCTGATTAACCAAATGAGTGAGTTTAACTCACTTTGAGTTTTCAATTTTAATTCAAATCGAATGACGTTCGATTTAACCCAAAATTTTATCTATTTCCAATCGTCTCCAAATCAATTCTAGAATGTAGTGCTCGTTGTTACGATTCCAACGCCGCTTGTTTCGTTTGATTTCGACCTCATATGAATTAGATACAACATTTATAAGATTCATGAATTAATAAACTAAATATACAATTTTCTTTTTATTATTAAACCTTGATTGAATCTGGGCCTTCCGTTCTTGCAATATCAAATCCCGGCCGCACCTTTTGTTTATTCCTCATCACGTTGCAGGCCAGGCTGTAACAACCCACATATTTCACGATTGTATATTTAAATGTTTTATTTAAATATAGCATCGTTAATCGGATTAAAGTCCAAAATGTTACTTTTTTTAAATAGTCGAATTGGGACTCGAGACCACTTCCATTGAGTCCAAAATGGCGTTTACAACTTTTTTGAGTATAAACATCGATATGTTTGGAGTTGAGAAGAATTTTTCTATTTTTCTATTTGGGCTTTGGGTTTGGGTTTCAGCCCACTAACCCATTATAATACCCTAACTCCTCTACTCTTCATCCATTCACTCATTCTATTTCCTAACACTCAAGTTCAAAGTAAAAATGGGGGAAGAGATTGGAAACTAGAATTCCAAAACCCTAGTTTGTTTAGGAAATACAAATTCAAGTCCAAAATCAAGGAGAAGCTTAGGTAAGCATCCTCTTCATCTTCTCCATCTCTATCGCTCTCCAATTTCAGAAATTCCTAAACCCTAACTTACGAAATATTTGCTTATTAGCTTAGATTTGGAGCTTCTTGAGTTGAAGTTGAAGAGGAATTGGCCTTTCCTTTGTTTTAGAGCTCCTCGTTCGTTGTTTTTGGGTTTAAAGGTGAGTTTTTGAACTCACATCTATGTCTATATCTTTGATAGTTGTTAGGTAGTAATTCCTAACAACTATTCCTTGTCCATTTGCCTTTGAATTGAATTGGTTTGATGAATATTTCAAATTTTGGTGTTTTGAAGTTAAATCTTTAAAAATCCTATCTTTGATGTTTGAACACGTTGTTGGGGTGTATCGAAGAGCCTATAAGGCTGGGTTGTCGCTTGGCATAAATCCCTAGTCTCCGTTGCTCGTCCGACCACTTCCGTTTGGATTTTTGCCCCTTCTTGGGCTAGGTTGAAAATACTGCAAATGGCAGTTCAATCGACTGAAAGGTAAGGTCAGTCGACTGAATCTGGGAGCAGAAAACTTCCTGCCCCTGTGTCAGTCGACTGACCATATAGTTCAGTCGACTGAACTGGGAACATAAATATTCCTGTCCCTATATCAGTCAACTGAACTGCAGAGTCAGTCGACTAAACCTGAAACCCGAGTGTTTCTAGGCATGTTTCAGTCGACTGACCATACAGTCCAGTCGATTGAATCTGGGATATGTGCTTTTTGCCTATTTGAGGCATTTTTGTGTGGGTTTCCGATTTTTAATCGATTCTTTTCGACCGGTTAGTTGTTATCACTTATTATCGACTTTGATGACTTCTTTCTTTGGATTTTTGGAAATATCAGTTTGATGGATTTGATATCGATTTCTATGGACTTAATTCACATTGTCGTGTGTGAATTTTTGGTGATTGATTATTTCTACAATCATTTTTGTGGTTTGTCACTTTAAAATACAAAGGTTTCTATACTAGTAGTAAATACTCAAACTCTTTCACCAAAACGATTTGAACACTACTTTTAAATACAAAGCTCGTTTTTAAAACCATTTTCCGATCTATTGGTATATACAAACCTTTACCTCATTCGTATGAAAAATCTAATTAAACGGCTTAGCAAAACAAGTGGTATAAAACACTTACGTTTAGTTTGTCGGTTAATTCTTAGACTTGTTCGATTGAAATCTTATGACAATTTTCTAGTGGAGATCTACAATTTGTTCGTAAATATTTAAGTTAAGCCAGTGGTTATGGGACATGAAGCTAAACTCATTTATTTACTAGCATAGTGTAATCGACACTTCTTGATGATCGATGATGATCATTTTGCGGTTTAGACTAGCGATATGCGATGTCTCTTTGTCCGTGTGGGGGACTTACCCCGTTCTATTGAGCTTCGTCTTATTTTTATAGGCTAGCGACCTATGGTTTTTATGGAGTCAGGTTCATCGGGAGTTCGCTATACTACGTCGTTGCTCCAGATTATTTGAGTTTGGTTCATCGGGCGTTTGCTGTACTACGTCGTTGTTCCGGATTATTTGAGTTTCAGGTTCATCGGGCGTTCGCTGTACTACGTCGTTGTTCCGGATTATTTGAGTTTGGTCCATCGGGCGTTTGCTGTACTACGTCGTTGTTCTGGATTATTTTAGTTTGGTTCATCGGACATTCGCTGTACTATGCCGTTTTTCCGGCTTATTGGAGTTTGGTTCATCGGGCGTAACGCTGTACTATGTCGATGTTCTGGATTATTTGAGTTTCAGGTTCCTCGGGCGTTCGCTGTACTACGTCTTGGCACCGGCTCTATGGTTAGCGACCATGGGATAGCGACCCATTTGTGATACACGTGTTGGGGAGTTTTCATGCTCCCGTTTGTGATAGGCCTTCCCCTTTTTGTGATTTCTGGATTTCTAGTTGATGATTTCTAGAATTTGTGTTTCACCAATTTTTATGCGATTGGCATTGATATGTTTTGTCAATATTTGTGTTTTGGTGAATAATTTGAAGAATGCGATTTTTTTGGATGTTTGAGAACATTTGAGATATTGTATGATTTTTGTTTGTTATCTGATGTAAACTTGTCACAGTATGGCATTATTGTCATCATACGTTTTTGTCATATCTCTTATCCTATCTCATTTTATCTGATATTTATAGCTAGACTGATCCGTTTATTATTTTCTTCTTAAATAATACTCGGGTCAGACCGAGGTATTTCAGGTGCTTCTGCTTGACTTCTTTTCAGGGTTCGTCACCTGACTTTTGGCTAACTACTTTAGCTTAGTAGTTTTTGTTATTATACATTTGAGATAGAGACTCCTTGATGTATACTTATTCTTTTGTCTAGCACTTGTATCTATTCTTTTGTGATGTAGTGGATCTAGTTTGACCATTACTTTGATGTACACTTTTATGTGATATATTCATATCTATTTCCGCCTTTGTGATATGAATATCTGTGACTGATTTATGTTATGTTTATTTCTATATTTGTTTCCGAAGGCCACTTAGCCACTATGTGGTAGCTTTGAGTTTGTATTTGATATGTCGGATTTCCTCTTGAAGCAAAATGCATGTCATACTATCTAACATATCGGTACTCACACAAAGCAATTACACAGATGGTCGCTCCTCAACAGCCTTATTCTTCGTGCTAGTCGATGGCATTACCCCGTAGTGTCCTTGGCTAGTGTGAGTGTAGAGGTGGGGCGTCACAGCTTGGTATCAGAGCCAAACTTCGGAACAATATAGAATATTATAGCAAGGATCATTGTCCTAAGTCTTTCTTAGGAGTCGTGCCTTAGGATTAATTCGAGTCATTGGACCCGTTCTATCCTATTTTCTTTTGTGATGCCTTGTTTTATCAATCAAGTTTGTTTGATATTCATTCTGAGAATAACCTTTTTCCTCTTCTTTCTTTCTTTCTTAAAGAAGGGAAATGGTTAGACCAGGCCGTCCCAGCGTTGGTCAATCCAGTGCTACTCCTCAGGATGGAGTATTTATGTCTGCTCAACAAATTTTAGATCTTGTGAACAATGCCCAAGCTGCCGGACCCGTTCCAGAGCCTACTCACCCTAAATCCGGGTTTGCACACTTGTGTAGAGATTATACCGATTTGGGTGGAAGGCCATTCAAGGGTTCCGAAAGCGTTATAGAAATCCAAGCTTGGCTTAGATTATGCGATCGCATCTTTTCTCGCATGAACCTTGTGGATCTTCATCGAGTCCAAGTGGCTTCTAGCATGCTCCAGGAGAAAGCATTTGACTGGTATGAGCTTTTGATTTCTAAAACTATTGAAGCGGATATTACTTGGGAGCAATTTTGGGAAAGATTCGAATTGAAGTTTGTGCCGGAGGCTGAAAAAGTAACTTTAGCCCGATGCTTTATTGACCTTGTTCAAGGTGAATCTTCTATGACCGACTACGTCGCATCATTTGAATCTCTTTCTAAATATGGGGTCGAGTATATTAATACCCCATTGAAGAAAAACCAAAGGTTTGTCTATGGGTTGAATAAGAACCTCAAAAAGCCTTTACTTCTGAAATTAGAAGTTTCTTTCAATCAGCTTATTGATATCGCTCTTCGACTTGAAGAGGCCGATAAAGAAAGTGATGTTGAAGTTGTGAGTGCCAAACAGAACTTCAACAATAACATGAAGAGGCCTATTAAGTTCAAAGACCCCAATCCCAACAAGAAAGGGAAGCACGAAACTTCGGTAGCAAAGACTTCTACCTCTAGTCGTGGATGATGCTACAATTGTGGTTCTACGGACCACTATGCAAATGAGTGTCCGAAACCCTTTTTTTGTCATTAATGCAAAAGTTAGGGCCATCTTATATCTACATGTCCCATACTCCAAAGTAGGAGAGAGGGAGAGCTGAATGTTGTGTAAGCCCCTAGTGATACTTCTCTTGGTCAAGGTAATTCTCCTTCTATCATTGATGACATTAATTTGTTTTGTGATTATCCTATTCGAGTTCCTTTTGATACGGGTTCATCTCATTATTTTATATCAAAAGAACTTGTTGATTCTTTCTCTTTAAATATTATGGACTTGATGACTTCACTGAAAATTGCGAATCCGGTTGGTGGATCCGCAACACTCAGTTTGCTTTGTAAAGATGTCGAGATTATTTTATGTGATTATTCTTTCCGAGCCGATTTGCATGTTATGCGTTACTTAGGCTTCGGAATTGATTTTTAGGAAAGGATTGGCTTAATCATATGAAGCCCATATCCTTTGTCTCGGGCGGACTATCCATCTTTGACACTCTCAATCTGTTAAGCGGATTTCTATTGTTCTTAATGATTTTGATTTTCAAATTCGGTGGCATCATTTTATTCTTTAAACCTACATGATGAGGAGAATGTTATTTCTCTCATTCAAGTAGTTTGTGAATTTTTCGGTATATTTGATCTTGTCTTAGGATTATCACCTAAGCAATCTATTGAGTGGTGCTAAGGTCTTTTCGGCTCGACCTTGCCACCGGTTTTCATCAGCTACGAGTTGCGGAGGGTAGCATTCCACTTACCACATTCCGCACTCGTTATGATTCTTATGAGTGGTTCGTTATGTCATTCGGTTTGACGAACCTTCCATCTTATTTCATCCATTTTACGAATCGAGTATTCTGCGAATATCTCGATTATACCATCCTTGTATTCATTAATTGTAGATGAAAACAACAATTTAAAATTTGCAAATCTTTTTATATAGAAGATGATTTTGTGTTGTTTTGCCCATTAAGTGCTTTAAGAATTCTGATCGATGCGCTTGATCAACGTTATCGATAGGAATCTCCTAAACGCTATGATGAGACAGTCAAACACAGTAAATTCTTGTAATAAGTTAATTTTTCTAAAAAGATGAATATATAAAGTTAATGATAATTTTGAATGTCTTAGCTTTTCGGGAAAGAGGATCATTTAAAAGAACTCCTTTCCGATACTCCTATTCTTGTGATTCCCGAAGGGAACCAAGACTTCACTATTTGTACCGATGCTAGTCGTATTGGTTTGGGTGCCATTCTCTTGCAAAGGAAATGTGTTATCACATAGGCTTCTTGACAATTAAAGCCTGCCGAGACTAGATATGACACTCATGATCTAGAGCTCGCGGCCATTGTTTTTGCTCTTAGAATTTGGTCTTATTATATTTTGGGAGAGAAATTTGTTCTCTACACCGATCATAAATCTTTGAAGTATTTATTTTCTCAAAAGAAACTTAATTTATGTCGACCACGTTGGCTCGAATTCCTTGCATCTTATGATCTTGATATTTTCTATACTTCCGAAAAGGGAAATCGTGTTGCTGATGCCCTTAGCCGAAAGCAACAAGCGGTTGTTTCCATGATGATATCTGAATGAAGTGATCTCGAGACTTTGTCCACTTGTGAGATTCGAGATCGTGAATCTGATTCATGTTCATATCTTGTTTTATGTAGCCTTGAGGCTCATCCTTCTCTTTTAGCACCGCTTATCGTCCTCAAATCCTAAGGATTGCTCTTGGGAATCCTGAGAATTCATCGAGCGAACACATCCTATTGTGCTCCTTATGATGAACTTCTCATTTCAAAATTTCTTCTTTTGTGTTGTTAAATGGTTGTTACTTTTTATTTTCCTCTTAATTATTGCGAGGATGCAATTTCTTTAAGGAGGGGAGTCTGTAACAACCCACATATTTCATGATTGTATATTTAAATGTTTTATTTAAATATAGCATCGTTAATCGGATTAAAGTCCGAAATGTTACTTTTTGTAAATAGTCGAATTGGGACTCGAGACCACTTCTATTGAGTCCAAAATGGCGTTTACAACTTTTTTGAGTATAAACATCGATATGTTTGGAGTTGAGTAGAATTTTGCTATTTTTCTATTTGGGCTTTGGGTTTGGGTTTCAACCCACTAACCCATCATAATACCCTAACTCCTCTACTCTTCATCCATTCACTCATTCTATTTCCTAACACTCAAGCTCAAAGTAAAAATGGGGGAAGAGATTGGAAACTAGAATCCAAAACCCTAGTTTGTTTAGGAAATACAAATTCAAGTCCAAAATCAAGGAGAAGCTTAGGTAAGCATCCTCTTCATCTTCTTCATCTCTATCTCTCTCCAATTTCAGAAATTCCTAAACCCAAACTTAGGAAATATTTACTTATTAGCTTAGATTTGGAGCTTCTTGAGTTGAAGTTGAAGAGTAATTGGCCTTTCCTTTGTTTTAGAGCTTCTCGTTCGTTGTTTTTTGGTTTAAAGGTGAGTTTTTGATCTCATATCTATGTCTATATCTTTGATAGTTGTTAGGTAGCAATTCCAAACATCTATTCCTTGTCCATTTGCCTTTGAATTGAATTGGTTTGATGAATATTCCAAATTTTGGTGTTTTGAAGTCAAATCTTTAAAAATCCTATCTTTGATGTTTGAACACGTTGTTGGGGTGTATCGAAGAGCCTATAAGGCTGGGTTGTCGCTTGGCATAAATCCCTAGTCTCCATTGCTCGTCCGACCACTTCCGTTTGGATTTTTGCCCCTTCTTGGGCTAGGTTGAAAATACTGCAAATGGCAGTTCAGTCGACTGAACGGTAAGGTCAGTCGACTGAATCTGGGAGCAGAAAAATTCCTGCCCCTGTGTCAGTCGACTGACCATATAGTTCAGTCGACTGAACTGGGAACAGAAATGTTCTTGTCCCTGTATCAGTCGACTGAACTGCAAAGTCAGTCGACTGAACCTAAAACCCGAGAGTTTCTAGGCATGTTTCTGTCGACTGACCATACAGTCCAGTCGACTGAATCTGGGCAATGTTCTTTTTGCCTATTTGAGGCAGTTTTGTGTGGGTTTCCGATTTTTAATCGATTCTTTTCTATCCGGTTAGTTGTTATCACTTATTATCGACTTTGATGACTTCTTTCTTTCGATTTTTGGAAATATCCGTTTGATGGATTTGATATCGATTTCTATGGATTTAATTCACATTGCCGTGTGTGAATTTTTGGTGATTGATTGTTTCTACAATCATTTTTGTGGTTTGTCACTTTAAAATACAAAGATTTCTATACTAGTAGTAAATACTCAAACTCTTTCAACAAAACAATTTCAACACTACTTTTAAATACAAAGCTCGTTTTTAAAACCGTTTTCCGATCTATTAGTATATGCAAACCATTACCTCATTCGTATGAGAAATCCAATTAAACGGCTTAGCAAAACAAGTGGTATGAAACGCTTGCGTTTACTTTGTCGGTTAATTCTTAGACTTGTTCGATTGAAATCTTGTGACAATTTTTCCAGTGGAGATCTACAATTTGTTCGTAAATATTTATGTTAAGCCAGTGGTTATGGGACATAAAGCTAAACTCATTTATTTACCAACTTAGTGTAATCGACACTTCTTGATGATCGATGATGATCATTTTGCGGTTTAGACTAGCGATATGCGATGTCTCTTTGTCCGTGTGGGGGACTGTACCCCGTTCTATTGAGCTTCATCTCATTTTTATAGGCTAGCGACCTATGGATTTTATGGAGTCAGGTTCATCGGGCGTTCGCTGTACTACGTCGTTGTTCCGGATTATTTGAGTTTGGTGCATCGGGTGTTCGCTGTACTACGTCGTTGTTCCGGATTATTTGAGTTTGGTCCATCGGGCGTTCGCTGTACTACGTCGTTGTTCCGGATTATTTGAGTTTGGTCCATCGGGCGTTCGCTGTACTACGTCGTTGTTCCGGATTATTTGAGCTTGGTTCATCGGACGTTCGCTGTACTACGTCGTTGTTCCAGCTTATTGGAGTTTGGTTCATTGGGCGTAACGCTGTACTACGTCGATGTTCTAGATTATTTGAGTTTCAGGTTCCTCGGACGTTCGCTGTACTACGTCGTGGCACCAGCCCTATGTTTAGCAACCATGGGATAGCGACCAATTTGTGATACACGTGTTGGGGAGTTTTCATGCTCCCGTTTGTGATAGGCCTTCCCCTTTTTGTGATTTCTAGAATTTGCGTTTCACCGATTTTTATGTGATTGGCATTGATATGTTTTGTCAATATTTGTGTTTTGGTGAATAAGTTGAAGAATGCGATTCTTTTTGGATGTTTGAGAACATTTGAGATATTGTATGATTTTTGTTTGTTATCTGATGTATACTTGTCAAAGTATGGCATTATTGTCATTATACATTTTTGTCATATTTCTTATCCTATCTCATTTTTTCTGATATTTGTAGCTAGACTGATCCGTTTATTATTTTCTTCTTAAATAATACTCGGGTCAGACCGAGGTATTTCAGGTGCTTCTGCTTGACTTCTTATCAGGGTTCGTCACCTGACTTTTGGCTAACTACTTTAGCTTAGTAGTTTTTGTTATTATACATTCGAGATAGAGACTCCTTGATGTATACTTATTCTTTTGTCTAGCACTTGTATCTATTCTTTTATGATGTAGTGGATCTAGTTTGACCACTACTTTGATGTACACTTTTATGTGATATATTCATATATGTTTCCGCCTTTGTGATATGAATATCTGTGACTGATTTATGTTATGTTTATTTCTATATTTGTTTCCGAAGGCCACTTAGCCACTGTGTTGTAGCTTTGAGTTTGTATTTGATATGTCGGATTTCCTCTTGAAGCAAAATGCATGTCAGACTATCTGACATATCGGTACTCGCACAAAGCAATTACATAGATGGTCGCTTCTCAATAGCCTTATTCTTCGTGCTAGTCGATGGCATTACCCCGTAGTGTCCTTGGCTTGTGTGAGTATAGAGGTGGGGCATCACACAGGCTATCACGTTCGAATATAACCCACTCGCCCCCTTTCAAACATCTATATATCGCGACCTCATCTTTGCCCTATGAGTTGATCGAAGACCATCATGCTGAAGCCCATCGCTGACTCCACCAACACCCAAAGCCATACGAAACTCGGTGTTCCCCTCATCTCGAAAAACGCGAACGAATGGAAACCCTTCGTGGTCGATTTCTGGCCATCTCGTCGAACTACAGGCGATCTCCACCTTAGGATGTAGAGAGGTCGATGTGCTCTACAACATTCTAGTTGGAAGTTTTCGACAAATGTCGATGGATTGATCAGAAATTTAGGGGAAAGGAGATAAAGTTTTGGCCATTAATTATAATGGCGGCGGTGGTTGTTATTTAGGAGATTAGGATTTTCATACGTGTGTGTATATATAGGTTTAAATATATTATTTTAATATTATTTCAACTATTTACATACTTTTCCTGACGAATTCCAAACGAAGCGTGCCGCCTGGCGTTTATAATGTTTTACCCCTATTCTGAACATAATGGAATATGTTTCTAGGCCTAATTCGATCGTATGTGGAAAATAGCTTTTTGAATCGAAATAAAATAATAAATTTCCAATATTAATATCAACGCGTTTCTATCCCGTTACGACCAAACGGTAACTCCAAACGTTACGAAATTTGAAATCTGATAATAATACACTATTATGGATCCAATGGAACTAGTTTCGTCGAATTCCGAGACTATACCCCGGAAGGCTATTTTAACGTGTCAATTAAATCGAGCGAATTTCAAAATCGACGAAATTACTTGAAATTCCAAATTTAAAAACTTACCAACTTAATTATAATTCAAATAGAATTTATATCCATATTAGAAACCATTCCGATTCATATTAAATCACAAATTCAATTATTTACACTATTCCAAATTTTAAATTTCACTATAAAATTAATATATAAAATTCCAAATTTGAATTAATCGACTTTTAATTCCGTTCAAAAGTCGACTATCATCACTCTAATTCAAATAGAGTTTAAATAAACTTTAAAAATCATTACCCTTCACATTTAACTCCAGATTCACATATTTACCCAAATTCAAATATTAATTTTACTATTCACCAAATCTAATTAATCGCTATATTTGAAATTTTAAACCATTTCACTAATTCAACCAAAAATCTCCATATTCAAATTCGATTATGTTTCAAATTCAACATTTAAACCAAATGACCAAAATTTTGGATCGTTGCATTCCTCCACCCTTAAAAGAATTTCATCCCCGAAATTACCAATGTAGGAAAAATGCTCCAAACCCATTTCTTTTCAAAACCTATTTGGTTAAAATTCTGCTATTACCATTTCCTAAGTCTTTAGTCCCACTCAAATCCATTAATCCCTATTTATTCCTCAAATTCCATTATTTCAAGTTATAATTTGAAATCAAATTTAGTTAACAAAAAAAATTTCCAAAAATTTTCTAACACCCTAAATCTCCGAAATTTTTTGATAGAGTCTCCCCCGTACGGAAAGTCTTTTACAATATCACAAATATGATAAATATAATATACATCAACCCACACGGTCAAAAACACAATATATATATATATATATATATATATATATATATATATATATATCAATATTAATCTCATTTTCGCTTTTAATGTGTAAGCGTACCTTATATTAGCGTTATTAAGCGAGTTTGCTTAATTTATAGGCAATTGCGCAACCAAAATCTATTCCAATAGCTTCTTGTACCTGTACTTACTCAAATGAAGCACATAAGTTTCATAACCATGAAATTTTTATAACATTCCATTCCTTTAACGAACTTAAACACATGTTTTTCATAAACAAACATATTATAACATGTATATTTCGAATGCGTAAACAAGTACAAGGTTTAAACATTCAATTATCCATTTCCAATCAATGTATATTAAATTTCAAATTGATTCACAATCAATTCATTTGCATTCCATTCATATCCACATTCATCAATTCAAATCCATTTTATTAATCTTGGAATCATTCCATGTAAAGCGATTCTCGAATAATTCAGCTCAGGTTCATGCACTTGCATTCAGATTAATTTCACTTCCAACTTATATTACATCTTTTCCATTCACTTTCATTTAATTCACATAGTGTTATTCACTTCATTTTATAGTGAACGACATTTCATTCCATGCTAATTTATTTATAAACCTTTCATAAAATTATTTCTAAGGTTTATTATAAACATTCCACACCGCTACTTAAGTTCATATTCAGCTTTACAACTTAAGTTCATACTCAAATCAATCTATACTCCAAAATCATATTCACTTCATTTATTCTAAAATTGAATCTATTTCTTGTTATCAAATACTTAACCATTTTAACTTGGTCATACTTTTCCACTTTCTCAGTTTAATAAGTTATACAAACTATTTATTCACAATTCCCTGAATTTTCACTTAAGTTTACTCACATTCTATATTTATAACATATAGTTATATAATCACTTTACAATTCCTGTTTATATTCAATTTACTCAATTCATAATTTCAAGAACTCATTTACTTAAAATCTCATATTGCTTACTTGAGTCCATTCACATCTTATAATCATAACTCTGGATTATATATATCACCTTATAGCTTAAGTGTATCCATTCCATTCAATAATCATAACTCATAGTTATATAATCATTTTACATTTCAAACTTTATATTCAATTCAATTCAAATCCAATTCAATTTTATTTAACTTAGGTTAAATTTCAACCCATATTATTCATTTTAACTTACTCAAGTTAAACTTTAATTCTTGGATTAAAATTCACACTTTCCTTTCTTATCTATATCAATTTCAAATTATAAGTTCAATAATTGATTATCTACCGAATTCACAAATCATTTAAATGGAAATCCCAGAATTCAATCACCCGGTTTTATTTCAAATCATTTTGAAATCATAAATATAAATAAATAAATATATATATATAGATCCACTTTTATATATCAAATCATACTTTCGTAATTTTAAAACAACTTGGGTTTGCCCAAAACAATTCCTTTTTGGACTTTCTAAAAAAAATTGTTTACCAAACAAGTCCAAAGCAAATAATCATAGCCAATCACTACGGTAGCAATCCATCACTTAGAAACTAAAAAATGAACGCTGATGATGTGGCCGTCATCACCAGAATTATTTTCCAGCGACTGAAGTGAGTTTAGTGCTTCCTTACTTTCAAAACCCATTCTAAAACAATTTCCATTCAGAAATATCTCCAAATTAATATCACCATTCTTCCCTTCAAACACTTTGGAAAGCATTTCCAAAATATCCAAGATTTAAAAGTTACCAAATACGTAGTTCAAATCCACTAAAAACATTTCCCAAAATTTCTCGGACTTAAAATTTCAAATTCTAGTTTGAATCCAATTCTAGTTTGAATCCAATTCTAGTTATAACGCACTTGTATAAATCATACATATATAATTTCTATTTGGTTATAATAACCATCTCAAATTTTATAGTGCTGATTGGATTATGATGATATCAACCAAACATCCAAATATATAATATATATAATAATAATTTCAGAAAATTATTTCTTTTATATCCAACATATAGTTTGGGTAAAATTATTTCATTTACCTACTTCAAAACAATACTGTGTCGGTTTACCTTGTTTAAGAGTTTAGAAACCCCTATCGATACGGTTGTACTTTCCGTACCGACCAGAATTCATAAACACTCAATCGTTAAGTCAACACAACATAAAACATTTTATATTCACTAACAAATATGCACTCATTTTTATTAATACACTCAAACTCAGCCTAGGTATATCGCTAACCTGGCTTTGATACCACTTGTGACAACCCAACTTTTGGCCCTCCAAAA
Source organism: Allium fistulosum (assembly GCA_030737815.1). Taxonomy (NCBI): domain Eukaryota; kingdom Viridiplantae; phylum Streptophyta; class Magnoliopsida; order Asparagales; family Amaryllidaceae; genus Allium; species Allium fistulosum. The sequence continues at coordinate 94,109,847 of CM060906.1, read as the reverse complement.
TTGACATCAATACGTTTACTGTATAGCATGTCGAACAATCGAGTGCCGAAAAGACAGATTATTAGGGGAAAAGAAAGAAGGTAGAAGAAACTAAACAAATACATAATCTCACAATGGACTGAATAATATATATTATCAATAGTTCTTTACACAAATCAAAACTGTAATATACATATCTCAAATCAGAGTACAGAAATCAATAATTACCAGCCTGGACACTTATAACAGCCTATCCTCACAATTGTTGATAATTTCAACAAAACACTACAGCAGAATAAACAAGTACGAGAATACGTCTCAGTCTCCAACTCGTCTTCTGAGCTCCAAAGCAATCCAAATCTATATATGAAATATGTTCGGTCTGACCCGAGCATTATTATAAAATAATAACACACGGATCAGTCTGGTAAACCAGCGTGTGAAAGCACACCCAATTTGATTTATTAAGTTATCAAACTTTCCAAAATAAAGGTATCGTAAGACCACACCACACATAAACACGGACGAGTTTTTACCTTACGATCACCAAACCATTTCTATAGAAAATCCAGTGATATTATAATAATGTCCAAGGTTCAAAATAATAATAATCAAGTAGCCGTGATGATCATGTTGTGTACATCACAACAATACTAGTATAAAATCAAAACTCGATAAGGCTCGTTCGCTAATTATGTAGGATTTCAACGGAGGTACCCTCAGTACTTCGAGAACGGTCCTCCTGCATAAGGATCAAAGTTATCCTTCCGAAGCATCATACTTGTCTAGCCGGGGTATCATAGGAAAAACATAACTGGTCTTGCTAAGACCGAGTGCATCGCTCCGGCATGCCAAAAACAACTAAAGGAATCTGTATTGCTAAAAAAGGAGCTGATTACATCCTATGGGTTTGCCAACCCTACAGGCCATGCCTCCTATCTCTGGTTTTAGCCATTTCCGCTGGTGAGGCTACGTCCGGCATTTCAGCTTACGCACCGCTCCACAAATAGATCATGGAATCCCACATGGATTCCCATACCACAATGGCCTCGGAATCGCATACAGATTCCCACATCTTAAATAGATCTTGGAATCTCACACAGACTCCCACACTTCGACGAGTCACAAAACCACATAAGGATTTAAACATCCTAAAACATAATGCATCTCCTCCATTTAACCATATATGGTTTCAGAGTAGGTCATGGGTTCCGAGTCATCTCTTACGAGTACACTCTCCATTTCCTAGGTGCTCCAAAAACCATTCACCGATTTCCGAAATGATCAATACCGGTTCTTTAGGAAATAATCAGACAATACATAAGATCGGGGATCACCCCTAACCGTTTAAGTGGACGGATCTCCTTATCATTTATCCTAAAAGAACAAGGAGTTTATACGTACAATATAGCACCTTGAATGGTAACTGTACCATATAATTCACGTGTTTTCCTGTAACAACCCGAAATTTAACCCATAATAATTAATTCGTTAATTAATGAAATAATAAAATAACTTTGTGAAATTATCAGAATCGAGCCACTTGAGTTGCACCATTGTGTCTGTGGTAATTGTTTGGTCAATTTTCATATATAGAACGTCGTAATTCGAGTTAATATGAGAGATAAACAAGAAGAGAATATAATAATAATAATAAAATGGGCTAGGTCGACCCAACCATGCCCTAGGTTGATCGGTCGGTCGACCTAGGGGAAGGGGTGGTCGACCGCCGGTCGACCCGCCTTGGGTAATGAACAAAGAAAAATTCCTTCATTCGTGGCCAAATTTTGTACGTCATTTGCGTTATTTAGCTTCATTTGGTCCTTCCGTTCTTGCATCCGATGGCTCCTATTCAGCCTATGATGTGGTTGCATCCTATTCAATCCCCAAATCTAACGGTCTGAGATCCACTTCTATCTCTGTAAATAAGACCCCAGGCCTAACACTTTTTCTCATTCTAATTTTTCTCTGCTTGGGTTCACCTTTTCAGGAAGGACCCTAAAAGGAATAATTTTCCAAGGAGAGAATTTTTTTAATAAAAATATTTTAATACCCTCAAGTGGATCCGGGAAGACCAAAAGGGAAGAGCTTGGGACCACAGGTGAGTGATTGTAATTATTTTAAATTTCTTTAAATAATTAAAATAATATGGTTTCAATAGTTGTAGTTTACTACGATTTTTAGAATAACCTTTTTAGTAATTTATTTACAGTTTTAGAATTATTTTCGGTCTATTTCTTTTAGCTATTCTTTTCAGTTTATTTTTGTTAATTGTAGTTTTTCATTTATTTACAGTTTATTTACAGTTTATTTATAGTATTTTAATTTATTTACCGTTATTTATGCGTTATTTACATCTTTTTTTCCTACGCTTTGGATTTTCTTCTGTTTTCAGTTTTCTTTTATTTCTCCTTCTTCTTTGCGTATGGATTAGAATAGATTAAACGCGAATATGGATTAAAATTATAAGAATACTGAAATAACGGAAGATAAGATGTAAATTCTAAAGATTGTAATAAAAATAGAATTAAGACTGAAATTGAGCCTAATTATGAAATTAATGTTAGAATTGGACTAATTAAAGATAATCGGTCTAGTTATAACTTAGAATTATAATTAAAAAGAGTATAAGATAAAAGAGGCTTATTTTCACACTTAGACCTTGGGTTAAGTAATAAGCATGATTATAACATAGGTTATAATAAGAAAAAGAACGGAATGAAGGCTTATTTAAATAATTTATCTAAGTTAATAAGCAAAGATGAATGTAGGACCTATACCAAAAAGCATTCCCTATTAGACAAAATGGTGGTCTCACTTTAGCCTGAAGTGAGATGAGGGCACGCTTATGCTAAAAATGGTAGTAATTGGTCAAATAGAAGTCTAAATCACGGGGGATTTGGACAAGGGGCGCAACTAGATATTGTTTGGATGACGGGCCAGTACCAACAGCATTTCCCCTATTTTTCTATGGACACGGTGTTTTACATAATCCTGAAGTGAGATGAGGGGCACGCTTATGCTGGAGCATAGGTAATAAGAAGATTCAATAGGTGGAGCAACAGGTAGCATGAGCATGGTGGCAGTTATGCGTGCGACTTCCATTTCGGTGCTCAGTAATCGCTATGAGTTCCAAGCGCTTAGTATGTGTGTCTTTCATAGACACTATTACCTTCTGTGTAGGAAGCTATATAACGTCTAGTCCACAATAAATACTTTGTGCGTCTTTCATAGACACCATTGTACTTTGTGAGTCTTTCGTAGATGCCATTACCTTATTTGTAAGGAGTTATATAGCGTCTAGTCCGCAGTAAGGTCTATGAAGTAGCAGGCTGATCAAAGGGTAGAATTAGAATTTCAGTCTAATTATAGGATTAGGAATTCAGCCTAATCAAAGTAGCTAACAAAGACAAATGCAAACAATCAAAGTTAATCAATTATGTCAATTTAGTTAATTCGTATTTATTTACAGCTTATTCCTTCTCTCTATTTCCTTTCTTTCCTTTTATATACTAGAACTGTTGTAAAGTCTATTACTTTTACTTTGCTAAAAGATTCTAGTAATTACTAGCATTCACCAGACTTTTAGTCTGACCCACTCACAACACCAGAATTGCAATTTCCTAACGCTTATAAGCGTTGTAAATGAAATTGGTAATGGTTATAACTGTTACTAATAGGTGCGTGACATTTTCTATAACAGATTTCCTAACGATTATAACCGTTAGGAAAATTCATATTCCTAACGGTTATAACCGTTAGAAATTTGTTATTTCCCAACGGTTATAACCGTTACTATTCGAAATTATTGTAACGGTTATTACCGTGACTAATTAAAAAGTTATAACGGTTATTACCGTGACTAATTAGAGAATTGTAATGGTAATAACTGTTACTAATTCCTACATTCTTACCAAAAGTACTAACGCTTATAAGCGTTAGGAATTTCCAGCATTCAAATTTCACATAAAAGTTTCAGCTCGATTTCATATAAATTTATATAATCAATTTTAATAGCATATAAACAAATATAATATTAGGTTCCACAAATGTCATACAAAGCTGCTTCAAAACACACCATATAAAACAAACAACAAAATATCACAATTCAACGTACAACCATTCACCATACAAAACATCAAAATATCAAATAACTTCAAAGTGTCACAACCTACAAATTATGTCAAGAAGCTTACAAATAACAGGTCAAGAAGAGTTTACATAACGCAAGCGATAATCCGACCAAATTACAAACCCAACGCCAACTAGATTGACTAGTATGTATGTACGTACCATTTTGCGATGATTCAAAAATTGATTCTCTTTTTGTGCGCTCCCGTTCTTTTCTCTCTTTCCTTTTCTCCCTATCTTATCTATCCTTTTCTTTTGCTCCCTCTTTATCGTTCTCTTTCTTTGCCTGCACATGAAATTATGAAATTGTTGAAAACTACCACATATAAGCCCGTTTAATATTAATAAACAATATGACGCCCAATGCATACATTTAAAATTTAAGGAAGCCTTCTCATATATTAATAAAGAGTATGATGTCCAAAATGTAATAGGGGTTGCCACCGACAATTTGGTTTTTAATATGGACAAAATCAAACAACAACAACATCAAATTTCCTGAATCTTTAGCCAGAATGATTTCTTGTCGGGATGTTTATAAAAATTAAATATGACAAAATAACAAAATTACGGTATTAATAATAAAAGACAAAAATTTGTTAATTTTTCAATTAGATCTTTTCATTCGAAAAGCGGAAATAAATTGACTGTTAAACTACGCAAAGATGAGAAAATTCAATTTATATCTACATATGCTTTGCACATAGTGTTTTGTTTAAATTATTGAAAACCAACAATTCCTTCTGCATTGATTATAGCAAAATAAAATATTATATTTGTATTTATGGACATTTATTTGTAAAAACTAATGTGTAAATCAGTATTGATATGGCATCATATTTATTAACCATCACATTTTCTGAAGTTACATGAAATTATCATATTAAAGTTTAGCAGTCAAAACAAATAAAGTTTATAACCATGGAACTTATGCTTAGACCAAAGGAAATAATCAACGCGGAAAGAACAATTGAACGTTCGAGCAGGAAGAAACAACCACATACCCATGAACAAATGTTCGAGCAGGAAGAAACATTTAGTCCAATTGGAAAATAACATAGTAAAGTTGGTGTTAAATTCCGAAAATGTTTTTTTTTGCATAGACGTAAATAAACAACCACATACCCATGATCAAGAACTTAACATTCATACTAGCACAAACAGCACTAAAAATTGCAATTGGTCTGATGTATTAATTGCCTCCGTCTTGCTACCATTGAGTCTTATGTACTCCTACATACAATGCATGCCATTTACATTTAACCTTTTTATTAATCTTTATACAAAGAGATTAGTATATATCAATAGTCAGTAGTTTCCTAAATATTTTTGTTCACGTTTTAATAATGTAGTAATATGTTTTTTTTTGAAACCCAAAGTAATATGTTTTATAGACAGAAAAGAATTTACAATTTATGCATATACCAAAATAATAATACAAATAAATGAGACAAGCAGTAAAAATCAAAAGAGATTTTGCTTTGTGTTCAAAAGAATCCTTTCAAGTTCCAACCACATAAATACAATTTCGGACCATACTTTTGAATCAACAAATAATGCAGTACACATTTCTTTTTTTATTCTTTCTCCAACTGTAGATCGTACATCAGTAGCCTGTCGTTTTTTGCTTATGTTATAAAGCCTTGCATGCATTGAATACCAGGCAGTTGTTATTACAAATGAACACTGCTTCTGACTACTGATTTTAAAACTGAGCCTTACTGCATTGAAGTTTAATTACTACAGCATGTATAAGGTGTGCACACATTAATTGAAGTGTTTGTACTTTCTTTTTTTCCTTTTCTTTTTTGTTCAATACATAAAATTAATTAAAGAGTGCAGTATACATGTTCACTGACCAGATTTATGTGGTTGGAACTTGGAAAGATTCTTTTGAACACAGAGCAAAATCTCTTTTGATTTTTACTACCTGTTTCATTTATTTGTATTATTATTTTGGTGTATGCATAAATTGTAAATTCTTTTCTGTCTATAAAACATATTACTACATTATTAAAACGTGAACAAAAATATTTAGGAAACTACAGACTATTGATATATACTAATCTCTTTGTATAAAGATTAATAAAAAGGTTAAATGTAAATGACATGCATTGTATGTAGGAGTACATAAGACTCAATGGTAGCAAGATGGAGGCGATTAATACATCAGACCAGTTGCAATCTATAAATTAATTGGCGATTGGTCTTGTTGTATGTGTAGTTTTCATTTCAAATTGTTACTCCACTACTTTATGCATGGTTTAGAACCTGAGATATGGGAAACATGTTCTTATTTGATTATATGTTATCTTTTGACATGGTATTTTGATTAAGCTTACTACCTATTTGTTTGTCTTCTTTTGGCAACCGTGCAAAGGATGCAAGTTGCCTCTAGTTAGAGGTTTTATCTATTTATTTTTGAAAAAAAAATCAAGGAACTACACTTCTTGGGATGTTGACCCATACCCAAAACTTTTTTTTTCTTTTTTAACTTGTTATCTATCTAAGTACAATTACTGACCATTCAATTCTTTTTCTTAATTTTTTTGCTTATCTGCATATTAAGTTAAAGTTTATTATAACTTTGAGTTAAAATTTTACTGACTATCCAACTATAACTAATTTCTTGGGAGTTAGAGTACTTAATCTCTTACTTTAAATCTGAAGCTGCATGCCATTTGCAAGCGTAACTCCTATCAGAGTTGAAAAATGTAAACTAACCATGACTTACAATCAATAATTTGCGCCTTTGATCTTTAAATTTGTTTCAAACTCATAAATGAGAACAAAAATTCCTATTTTTTGTGCCTTATATCATAATTATCTATATTCATTTTAGTCTCAGATCTAAAAAAATTCTGGAGGACAGCTAATTTGTAAGATGGCAATAACTATTCCAACCTACACAATAACTTAGCAGCCCCCTAGAATTTAAAAAAATTTGTAAACCCACAGAATTACTTAATAGCCCCCTGTTTATTCCAAAATTACCCATAACCATTACCGAAAACATTCCGTACACAAAAAAATAACAGCGGAAGACGCGAAACAGTTCCTCACCGCGCCTCTTCCTCGCACCTTCAACGTCTACAACAACCGACGGAACAAGTATCAAACGCTAAAATGTTAAAATAAAAAACAAACTAACAACCACGCAGGGCAACTACGGGGTTGGTGTCAATACCACGCTGAAGTTCTGCGTGGTTGTTTACAGAATCATGCAGTATGTTCGCGCGGTCATGCCATGAACCTAGTAGCGACCATGCGTGGATTATCACCAATCTCCGTAATCGACAGCCTACGATTGCATTTGCAAAAAATTAAAAACTTGTTAATTTTTTTTTTGGAATTACCTGCTATGATTGCGACAGAAGATCATTCTCCTCTGTAGAATTCATCATCCAGTAGTTTAAAACGAAATTTTTCTTCAATGATTTGAAAATTAGGTTAGAGTTTTGGAGATTCTGTATTTTAGACGGTAAAACTTACGTGAAAAATAAAAAATTGAGAAGAAAGCTTCCTAGGGATACTTTTGTCTTAAAAATTTTATTTTTTTGAAGGGGGCTACTAATTGAAAATACGGATTGGAATAGAATTTACCTTGTAAGATATATCCAATTTCATGTTTAGTTGAGTGCGCATTTATATGAAGTATAACAGTAAAATGGTTAGATACACAAAAATATCAATCAAAAAAAGAAAAATAAATAACATTTATCACCCCAAAAAATCAAGCTTTAAGTATATGGTAGCATTATTATCAAGCTTTAAGTATACTGTAGACAAGTTTTAAGTGACTATTACTATCATTATTCCGTTGATAGGAATTCAATATTTGCAATTAATGAAATAATGAACCACCATTATTCTATTGACAGGAATTCAATATTTGCAATCAATGAAATAATGAATGAAATAATGAACCACGGTTTGGGTATAATAAAGCCTAGATGACTAGTGCATAGTATACGGTAGCAAAATAGTTGTTTTGAAATATCAGACAAGTTTTTATGTATAATGTTCACAAAGCGAATAAATGAGAAGCTATCTAAACATAACTAATGTTCATCTGTTTTATCATATAATGACTTTGTAAAAATATCAAACATAAAGATTAATTGTTCATCTTTATGTTCATCTATAAGTGATATTTCATCTTTAGTTTGACAGCTGGCAGTTTAACTGTAAGTGATATTTCAACCTTCTATACTATAACTAATGTTCATCTGTTTTATCATATAATGACTTTGTAACAAATCAAGCCTACCAAAATATTTGACTTTAAAATGCAAAAAATTTCTTACCAATTACATCATTCTTCATCTTGCAACTTCTTTATAGCTAAAGAATAATAACATGTTTCCGGTTCTTTTAAACTTGCAGCTGCTTCCTCTCCAACAATCTCTCACTACTCTCTGCTTCCATATCAAACACAGCAATTCTCCGTTCAACAGTCTCGTTCAAAGCAACAAATCTTGAAAACATTGCAGTCTGTTTCAGTTCAGAAAACGATTTCAATAGCAAATCCGCTGTATTAAAAATGGGTTCTTTCATTCATCCTTTTTTTATATTTTTAGTTTATCCCTAACAAATCATCATGGCAGTAAGAGTTCTAATGTTTTCCATTTATTTTCCTAAATTGTGAGTGAATGTAGCAATTTTTCCATGTTGAGGTCATGACAGAATTGCTGAATAATAGATGTACAATTGATATTACAACTGTACATGACTGTTGTATTTTGCATTTCATACATGATAAATTTGATGTTATTATGCCCTATTAAAAACATTCATCTACATCTACTTTTAATATGCTTTTCTTCAACTACAATTCCAAACTGAACTTCTACAACTATTAGATGACTTCAAGATTTTTAAACTTGACCGGAGATTAAACAATGTGCCTTTACAATATTTTCCATCACTATCCCGGTTTCTTTCATAATGTACCTTATTTACTTTGTTTTCAATATTTATTTAAATTAATTGCCATATATTTGTCTGACCGATACTAGATTAAATTTTAAAGTAGGTTTTTGGTTCAGTTCGTGTGGAAAGCACTGGTTCATACAAGTTAGGAGTAATTAATTAGTCCTTGTCCACACAATTCCTTTCATCAGCTAACTTTTGAAATTAACAGCCAATATCTATAACCTAATAATATCCAACAATGTAGATTAACAATTCATGACTAATATTGGTTTTATTTATTAATTAAGCTTTATGGTAGGGTCCACTAATCCAACCATTGCTTATTGATTGTGATTTGCGGGGTTTTGTATTAAAATCCAAATCAAGTAAATATAAACTATAAACGGATGAAGATATTAAAATAAAAATTATAACGAATGATATTGAAAAAATAATAGAATATTTTTGTATTCATCTTTGTTAATGTTAAGATAGAAAACAAAAACGCTTATAAATTGTAAAAGGCTGAGAAATAAAAATTAAATATTTTCAAAAATATAAAGACTTAGAATACTGGTTTGAAGAAGCAACAGGTAAATATTATCATAAGTACACTTTTCATAAGTTGGAAGGCTGGTCTGCGATTTTTATTTTCATTTTTTATTAAAAAAAGAAAGAAAGAAAAAACGGTTACCTTTGCCTTTTCAAGTTAAACATCATCCTGAAACCATAAAAGCAATAAAACCATAAATTAATGGATTATATAAGTTATTAATTTTTCTATGCACATTTCTGATAAATTAAAAAAAGCACATGCCTCACCTTTGCCGTAGAAGGAGCTTCATTCACTTTTCTCATGGTGGAGCCATGAACACCAGCTTTCTTTTGTGAAAGTCTCAAAGGTCTGGGTCTGCCAACAAATTATAAAGTCATTATTGTTATATTATTGCAAAATATTCCTAAATTAGTTCCACAAGAATAACCATTAATTATTTTTCATTTCTTTATTTCTCATAGGGTGCCAGTATAAGCTAATTTATGGTATAATCAACAATATTTTCAGCATATTACAAATAACTATTATCCATTTTTTAATGTCAGGCCATGGATAATCATCAATACCTAAACGGAGAGCAATTTGAGAGCGGGTAACGGGTCCAAGTTGTGAGCTTAAGAGGGAATACCTGAACCAAGTAAAAAAAGCCTAAATTGAAATTCGAAAGGGATTAAAAATTCTATTTGTAATTTGAGATTAAAAAAATGAAAAATACCTTTCAAAGGTGATGCTGGAAAGAGGCAAAGCGGAGGAGACGATAACCCCAGAACGAATAATGAGGCAGAGGGGGTAACCCTAGAATGATAATAAGGCGGAACGGGCGTCGGAGGTAGCGACAACAGAAAGGGTGAAAACTCTAGATTGAAATTTTGGTTTACAGAATAACGATAAACGTAGAAAAGAGAGATAGAAGCGTGATAAATGGGATGAACAATAATAATAGACAAAATGACAATCCTATCCATCCTGCTTTTACGTATTTACGAAATTACCAGATTTGGTAACGGATATAACTATTGTAAAGGCTTGTAACGGAAATATCAGTTAGAAATTTGTAATGGTTATAACCGTTGCAAATTGAAACGAAAAAGGTGTTACAAAAAGGCCTCTTTGGTGTAGTGACTCCTCCATTTTTCCCTTTCCTCCCCCATAGGCAAGCAAGAGCAAGGACGATAGATTGCAGACACTTGGAGACTTCTTTGGCAGAGATTTCTTATGTATTTCTCTTCTTTATTTTCGGTTTTTAGCTTATTCCATGTACTGCCACTTTGTGAGGGATAGTTTGTACTCTGATATTTATGAGACTGAGGTTTTGATTTCATGAGATTTGGTTTTATAATTCTATATTATGAATTTTGACTTTTAGCAAATTATTATTTTAATTGTTTCCGCTGTGTTACTACTATTATTATTATTTGATTTTTGTCTTGTGAATCTTAGTCTCTACTAGTTTTAGTCATACCTACAACGCACCATGCCTTTTAGTGTGTCCTTTTGGGTATACTAAGGGGTGTGGGGTGTTTCATTCCCCTATTTATTTCCAAAGTTAAAATCCGTTGGTGTTAAGTAGGAAATTGTTTCCTACCACCAAAATTAAGAAGGATTACATATTTGGGCCAAGATTTGATAGTCGGTTATTTAACTATTATATAAACAAACATCCAACCAAAATTACATTTCCCACTAGAAACACTAAGCCTCATTTATTTTGAATCTGATAAATTTGAATTCCTTATTTAAAATAGGCATATACTTATTTCATCTGAATACGTATATTCACAAATCCTTCCTTTCAAACACTGGAAAACTATATATATAAAATAGATATGGAAGAACCATTCGGTATCGACCATGGATCGTAGCTCGATGGTTGCGTCTCTACCCTAGAGAAACCAAACTTAACTTAGGCAATTTATGCCTCCTGATTTCTGCCATGCAATCGATCATAGATCGTAGTTTGCACAATGGTTACGTCGCTATCCCAGCGAAAACATTCTAAACTGTAGGCAATCGCCGCCCCTTGAATTCCGCTATGAAAATATACCATTACTTTCCAAATCTTTTGTTTTAACAAATATCTCAAAACTATTTATAAGGCTTCTATATAAATTTCCAAGTTTAATTTAGGAAAATATTCTTTTATAGATCTCAGACCATTTGTAAAACTTCCCTTTTCAAATTCCAAACCTCTTCCAATTTTATAAACTTCTTTAACCAAAATTCTTTTACAAAAAGGTTTCCTTTTAGAAACAATTTAACATATAATTATAATAATTAAGATTTTAAACATCACAGAAATATCTTAACCATTTTTAATAATATAAAAATACTTTTAAAAACATTATTAATAATCTTTTGAATTGTATTATTACAGAAATAATTTTCTAGTTCTAAATAACTAATAATAATAAATAATTTATTATATTTAAACAAAATCAATTAAACAATTAGTTTTAAAACATAAGTAACTTTACTAAACAAATGATTTACAAAACATTTGTACGTAAAAATTTAAACAAAACAATTTATATAATAATTGTTAAATAAAATCTTTTACTTCAAATTATAAAATTTGAAGTTAAACAGAAACCATAACTTTTCCAATGTTATACTGAGGCTTAGAAATTCCAAAGGTACCTATCAACTACCATTCAATTCAATTTAACTATCAAGTAAAATTACAAACATTTACATAACAGTAATATATGTAAATCAAATCCACACTTAAAACAATCGATTTTTAACACATCAATTTTTCAACATAAATCCATTTGCATTGAACAGTGTCCAAATTAATCAAATAGTAGAAAAAAAATTCATTTTTCTAACCAATTATCAGTCAAAATCAAACTCTTTCATTTATTATCCAACGGTGTTTATTTGGCCAAATAGATAACACCAATATATATTTCAATTCAATTTACGTTATAATTTAATAACGTAATTCAAAACAATCCATTTATGAAATTCCCACATATATGATCCAATACTGGAATTAAGCTTAACAATAAACATACATAGTTTAATAGCAATTTGAGTTGCTATATCATCACCCTAGATCCAGTTCAACCAATCTAATAGCATTTCAAGATGCTATATCGTCCTCCTAAACAATTTCAACAACTACTGATTTCAACAATCCAAATAGTATAATTAAATTTTATTTGCTATAAAACATTTCTGATTAACCAAATGAGTGAGTTTAACTCACCTTGAGTTTTCAATTTTAAATCAAATCGAACGACGTTCGATTTAATCTAAAATTTTAGCTATTTCCAATCATCTCTAAATTAGTTCTAAAATGTAGTGCTCATCGCCACGATTCCAACGCCGCTTGTTTCATCTAATTTTGACCTCGTATGAATTAGATACAACATTTATAAGATTCACGAATTAATAAATTAAATTTACAATTTTCTTTTTATTATTAAACCTTGATTGAATCTGGGCCTTCCGTTCTTGCAATATCAAATCTTGGCCACACTATTTGCTTCTTCCTCGTCACTTTCCAGGCCAGGCTATCACGTTCGAATATAACCCACTCACCCCCGTTCAAACATCTATATATCGCGACCTCATCGTTGCCCTAGGAGTTGATCGAAGACCATCATGCTGAAGCACATCGCCGACTCCATCAACGCCCAAAGCCATACGAAGCTCGATGCTCCCCTTGTAACAACCCAATATTTTTGCAAATATTTTTAAATTATTTTAAATTAAATTTTATTTCAATATTTTATTTTTAAATATTTTAAAAGTATAGTTATAATTTTCCAAAGTTAATTGTATTTTGTTTACAATTTTTAATTCTAGTTTCAATATAATAAACTATTTTCTTTATTTAGTTTATTATTTTTCCTAAGAATAATTGTTTATTTTCACTTTATTTTGTTTGTCTTTTATTTTTATTTACTGATTTTATTTTGTTTATTTTGTATAAATATAAAGTGGAAATCCTAAGAGACAAAAGGCTTTAACTTTTGACTTTTCAATGCCTAGTCCTTTCACATTCTTGGCCGTTCTTTTTCTTGATTGTATGAGTTTTATTTGGTAATTCACATGAAAAATTTCTCATTTCCATCACTTTGCACGATCATTTCATTTCTGAAAAAATCAAGTAAGTTAATGGCTTCCATTCTCCTCTTTTTCTCTTCATTTTTCTATTGATTTTTCCATTGTTTTGCTTGATTTCCTCTACATGTTGCTTGGCCTAAACCCCTTCACAACCTTCACCGACCACCACCACTTCCTTCCTCACATCATCCACGGCAACATCACCACCTCCTCTGTCCAATACTGGCCGTGACCTCCATATGATCAAAACTCCACAAAACTTTGCATAAACTCCAAAAAAAATTACATAGCCGAGCCAAATATTCAACATTCCCTTCATTTTTTACCACGGCCATACCCTTAGCCACCACCACCAGCAAGAGCCATCACCCCTAGCCTTGATTCAGATCTGACCTGACCTGTAGCAGCCCCTGGCCGAGTCACTTGACCTTTGGCCGAGCCTAATTGTTGAACCAAACTCCACTTTTTGCCTTGTCCCTTTGTATTCCATGCTTGCAAACTCCTACCCCTTCACATTCTTGCCTAACCATGCCATATTGAGTCCAAACCAGAACCATTTCCACATGAAAACATGTCATGGCCGAACCATAAGCATGTATGACCGAGCAAATGTTGAGTTATGGTCAAGCAAAATTGATTAGAAGCTTGGTGATGTCTTTTGCAAATTCTATTTCCATTTTGTTTCAATTTATCTTTGTATTATAAATGTATATTTATAATTTCTTTATTTTACTGTTGCTGAATACAAGATTAATATCTTGGCTATCTCTCCACTCAAATCAAAAGTCTTGCCATCGTGCTTTCTGGATTTTTGTTTGTGTGTTTGATTTGCTAACTCCAGCGTAAAAAAGTGAGTATTCACACATGACATTTATACTTATATAATTTGTGAAGTGACAACAAGTGAATGTGTAGAAACTATTATATCATGTTATACCTGCCTGTGATGTAAATTATATGATGTTAAACCCTATTATAAACTTGTCACATCATCGGCTATGTTATATTCTGTTATATTGTTTATTTATTTTTGTTTCTCACACTGCAAGTTCCCTGTAGAATAAAATCACTATGGGTTGAAATGATACATACCCGAACGGACTTTAGAATAGGGAAAAATCATTATGGGCTGAAATGATAAGCCTGAGCGATTTTTATTTATTTTTATTAACTTGGGATTGCGGGTTTGAAATGATAGAACCTGGATTTTTCTTTGTAAATTACGGATTGAAATCCGTATCACTTGACTTAGGCTAGAAAATATTATACAGACCCGTGGTTATTTTATAAAATTTTCTAGAAAATTTTAAGTATTTTAAAATGTAAAAATATGATAATTTGATTTAAATTGAATTTAAAATGATTTAATAAAGTGATAATGATTTTTCTATGTATTAAAAATGTTAAATAAATGAATGGGAAAAGTGTGATTTGAAACATAACTTAATTTGGAAATTTGTGATTTGATTTTTAAATGGAAGTTTAAGTTAATTAAATAAAAATGGAAATTAAGTTTTATTTATGAATTGGAAATTTAAATTTAAGTGTTAAAAGTAAATTGTTAAAAATGCAAAGAATGGGAAATTAGTACACTTGAATTTAATAAGTGAATTATTGGAAAATTTGATTTTATTGAAAAAAATTTCTTTATAAAATCATGAGTTAAAGGGTATTTAAATGAACATTTTTGATGTGGAAAAATATGATTTTTTATAAGTTAAAATGGTTAAAATTGAAGTTTAATTGTTTCTGAAATTTTATTATTAAATCTGGAAATTGAATTTGTAGCACTTCAAAAATGTTATCATTTCTGAATTTAACTTAAAATCTGAAGTAAATGATACTGCAGCACTTTGTAAGTGTTGTGGTTGATGCAGATGAACTAAAGGCTAAATTTACTAAAGGCCACTGCAGCACTTGGTAAGTGCTGTGGTTGCTGAATTAAAACTAAAACCTGAAACTAAATAAAGGGCTACAGTAGCACTTGATAAGTGTTGTAGTTTGCTGAAATGAGAATATTCAAATGAATCTGAACTACTACAGCAGTTTTGTAAATGCTGTCTTTCTGAATTGAACTATTTTCCAAAATGAAACTAAACTACTACAGCAGTTTATAAATGTTGTCTTTGCTTAGTTGAATTGTTTTCAAATGTAACTTACCGCAGCATCTTCTAAGTGCTGCGAAAACTGAAATTTTAATGTTTTAAAGTATTTAAGTGAATAAGTGAACTTAGAAAAGTGCTAAATTTTTGGGAATTGAATATTTGATTTGAAAGAATATTGAATTTACTTTTAAATGGTTTAAATGATGTATTTTGATTTGAAATATAAACTATTTTGAAATTTATAACCACGTGTTATAATAACGTTTGGTTGTTAAAGAGACCGGGATCAGATATGGGTATACTCTTTGTCGATACCGAAAACCACTTTAACAACTGTGTACGCGGTGGAGTTTCCAGAATGAAGTAGGATGGTGGCGACGATCCTAAAGGTATATTCACGTGGACCCAACTCCCGTGAGTTGGCATAAGGTAGCTAAAACCGGAGCGATTCTCGGGCCAATGAGGTAGCACCTCTGATCGGACACACTTCTTCGATACCATTCTATTACTTTTGTGATTGATTGGGTGCACCCCTTGATTTTGGGAGTGTGGCTCGAGGTGGGCGGTAGTGGCTGCTATGCGTTTCCACCAGCCCGGATGCGTAATTGGTATATCTACTCTGGCATTGCCTAGTTGTGCCATGTGATCTACCATATCGAGCTTTACTACGAGTTTCTATTTGTGTCGTACCTATGGAGTATCTTCTCATAGCCCTTCGAGGTATGTAGGTACTGTATAAACTATTGGCACTATTATGTGTTAAGGGCTATATGGGTAACCCCTTAACGCTATTTAAAAGTAAGTTTATTTTAATTAGGCATTATTATAATAGCGAATATTACTACATAGTAGATAGTTTAACGGATCCTTAAAGAATGGGCGATCCCAAGCATTCTTTAAGTTACTTGTACCTTTTATTATAGTTCACATGAGTTGGTTTACATTGTATAAGTATGTATGTCCTGACTCGAGTGTTTGTGTTTTATTTACACTCGGGTCAGCCTGAGTATTAGCTTTGGATCTCACCTTCTGGAGCTGGGACTGCTGGAGATCATCTTTTATCTAGTTGCTTTCTATGTCCATTCAGTATTTCTATGTCAGCTTTGTATTAGAGACATATGTATTTGGGATTTCTACTATGCTTATGTATTCTGCTTATGTATTTGGGTCGTTACATTTGGTATCAGAGCCTTGGTTTTTAGGCAAACCTGAGCCTATGGAGCTAAAACTCATTAGAGATAGGGTAGAAATACCCTAGAATGAGTGAAATCAACATCAGAATCATTTCTTTGTGAGAGAACGTATTTTCAAAGTATAAAATGATTTTTAAAATGAATTTTTAAAATGATTTTTCAAAGATTAGTTTGATATAAAATTTTCTTGTTTTAAAAGAAAATTTTCTAAACTTCCTTCTTTTCGTATCTACCTTGTTAGAAATTTCTTTATTTAGGATATTCATCCAAGTGGACATATCTTGTCTTATCTTATCTTATCTTATCTTTGTCTTCTCTTTACCATTGTCCTAATTTCATTCTTGATTTTTCAGGATGAATTGTGGAAATGCCAGAGGTAGGGGTCGTGGTATCGCCCCAGCTCCTCAACCTGCTGCACCCGTTAGGTTTACTGTTCTCTGTAAGGAATTCTCTCAGCTTGGTGGTACCAAGTTTACCGGTTCAGAGAGCATTATCGAAGCCCAGCAATGGTTACGGAGTTTAGAGAGGATCTTTACCGGTCTCGAGATTTCTGATGCCCAAAAGCATCAATTAGTAGCTTGGCAGCTGCAAGAGTCAGCCTTGGATTGGTGGGAGTCTGTTACAGCTCAAACTAACGAGGGTGATATTTCCTGGGAGCAGTTTAGGTATCCTTTGTGTTATCTTGAATTTTGTTCCCATTTCCTTTCTTTTGAATCTATCTTAAGTTTTGTTTATGTATCTTCTTTCCAAGGAGGCTTTTGTGGCAAAATGGATGCCAGAAGTCGGGAAATCTCAGCTTTATCGTGAGTTTATGGATCTCAAACAGGGTACCATGTCCTTTTCTGAGTATGAGCGGAAGTTCAACGAACTTTCCAAGTTTGGTCCTGGCCTTATTGACACCCAACTTAAGAAGAATGAAAAGTTCATAGCTGGAGCTCGCCCAGAGTTCTATGATCGTCTCATTTCTCATGTTCATGGCACTTTCACCGAGCTTATGGATATGGCTATTCGTTATGAGAACCCTACTTCCAAGGATCCTGCTGTTGCTAGTGCTCCTGCTTTCTTTGTTGATTTGATGAATCGTGTTTTTCGTGATGTGCTTAATAAATTTGTTCTAGTCTTTGTTGATGATATCCTTGTCTTCTCTAAGTCCAAGAAAGAGCATGAGTCATATTTGAAATCATTTCTTCAGACTCTTAGAAATCATCAGTTGAAGGCTAAATTTTCTAAATGCCATTTCTGGAAGGATGAAGTCCGATTCCTTGGGCATATTGTTTCTGGGAATGGAGTTTCTGTTGATCCAGTCAAGATCACTGCGATCAATGTAAGTCTTTCTTTCCTTCTCTTTCCTTATTTCATTCAATTCATTCTATCTTTCCAGTTGTCCTTATTTATCCCTATTCTGTGCAGGATTGGGAAACTCTTAGGACTCCAACTGATATCCGTAGTTTTCTGGGCCTTGCCGGTTACTACCGGAGATTCATTGAGAATTTTGCTCGGATTGCTGCACCCCTCACCGCGTTGACTCGTAAGAATGCTAAGTTTATTTGGAGTGATGAGTGTAAAGCCACATTAAGTGAGTTAAAGCACAAGCTAACTTCCGCACCAGTTCTTACCGTTCCAAAGGGAAATGAGGGATTAACGGTATACACTGATGCTTGTCGTGAAGGTTTGGGAGCTGTTCTGATGCAGGATGGGAAGGTGATTGCTTATTCCAGTCGTAAGTTGAAGACCCATGAAGCCAATTACGCTGCTCATGATTTAGAATTGCTTGCTGTGGTTTTTGCTTTGAAGCTTTGGAGGCATCATCTTTTGGGTACTAAGTTTGAGCTCTTCACATATCATCATTCATCGAGATATATTTTCACTCAGAAGGATTTGAATCAGAGACAAGTTAGGTGGTTAGAGTTTCTTGATTCTTATGACCTCGACATCAACTATACCCCTGGGAAAGCTAATGTTGTGGCAGATGCTTTGAGTCGGAAGAAGGCGATGTTGTGTCAGCTGGTTGTTTCTTCTCCTCTTTTGGATCGTATCATGGCTAAGCAGGATAAGGATGAGATGCTTAGATGATGAAGGAGAATGTTCGTAGCAGAGTTGGTAGTAGTAGTCTTGATGGTAGTGGAGCTCAGATCGATGATAGAGGTATTTTGAGGATTAATAATAGGATTTGTGTCCCGAATGTTGATGGATTGAGACAGGAGTTACTTCGGGAGAATCATCGATCCAGACTTTCTATTCATCCGGGTGTGACCAAGATGTATCAGGATATGAAGAAGTTGTATTGGTGGAAGGGTATGAGGCGTGATATCTCCATCTTTGTTAGTAGGTGTGCGACTTGTCAGCAAGTCAAGGCCGATCATCAGAAGACCCCTGGTTTGTTGCAGCCCCTTGAGATTCCCAATTGGAAATGGGAACATGTTTCTATGGATTTCATTGATGGATTACCGAGGACTAGGAGGGGTAATGAGAGAATTTGGGTTATTGTGGATAGACTGACCAAGTCTGCTCATTTCATTCCAGTCAAGTCTACCCGTTCTGCTTCTAGTTTATCTGAGATCTACATAAAGGAGATTGTTCGTCTCCATGGTATCCCTCTCAGTATTGTTTTTAATCATGATCCTATCTTTACTAGCCAGTTTTGGAAAGCTTTTTATGTATCTTTGGGTACTCATCTAAATCTGAGCACTGCTTACCATCCACAGACCGACGGTCAAACGGAAAGGGTGAATCAGATTCTAGAAGATCTTCTTCGTGCTTGTGTGCTTGATTATGGAGGATCTTGGGAAGATCATCTCCATCTTGTCGAATTCACCTAGAACATTAGTTATCAGGTATAATTTCTATCTTCTATTTTAATCTCATCTTAATCTTTTGTCTATCTCATTTCTATCTTTGAATTCAGACCAGTATTAAAATGTCTCTGTTTGCTGCTCTTTACGGACGACCTTGTAGATCCCCATCTTGCTGGATTGAATCCGGTAATCGTTTAGTTCTTGGTCCTGATGTGATTTTAGAGGCTTCTAAGAGAGTTGAGGAGATTAGGAGGAAGATGAGAATTGCTCAGGATAGACAAAAGAAGTATGCTGATAGGCGTAGGCGGAGTTTAGAGTTTGTTGTTGGTGATTTGGTTTTCCTTAAGGTCTCTCCCTTAAGGAATATCATTCGATTTGGTCATAGAGGGAAGCTTTCTCCTAGGTTCATTGGTCCTTTCCGCATTGTGGAAAGAGTTGGTTCTTTGGCTTATCGTCTGGATTTGCCCGAGAAGTTCTCTGGAGTGCATAATGTATTCCACGTTTCTCAACTTCGTCGCTATCTGCATGATCCATCTCTTTTTGTTCAGCCTTCTGCTCTTGATAGTTTGGATATTGAGCCTAATCTGACTGTCGAGAGGAAGCCACTTCGTATTGTCGACAGAGGTACGAAGCAACTAAGAAGGAAATCTGTTAATCTGGTCAAAGTACAGTGGAGTACTGATGATCGGAATTGTACCTGGGAGACGGAGGAGAGCATTCGTGTTTCGAATTCGGAATTGTTTGTTTCAGGTACTATTTGCTTTTCTATCTTGTTTTCCTTATTTTCCGTGTTTCGTTCTTTTCAAGGACGAAAAGATTTGAGTGGGAAGAGTGTAACAACCCAATATTTTTGCAAATATTTTTAAATTATTTTAAATTAAATTTTATTTCAATATTTTATTTTTAAAACATTTTAAAAGTATAGTTATAATTCTCCAAAGTTAATTGTATTTTGTTTACAATTTTTAATTCTAGTTTCAATATAATAAACTATTTTCTTTATTTACTTTTTTATTTTTCCTAAGAATAATTGTTTATTTTCATTTTCACTTTATTTTGTTTGTCTTTTATTTTTATTTACTGATTTTATTTTGTTTATTTTGTATAAATATAAAGTGGAAATCCTAAGAGACAAAAGACTTTAACTTGTGACTTTTCAATGCCCAGTCCTTTCACATTCTTGGTCGTTCTTTTTCTTGATTGTAGCCGTGAGTTTTATTTGGTAATTCACGTGAAAAATTTCTCATTTCCATCACTTTGCACGGCCATTTCATTTCTGAAAAAATCAAGTAAGTTAATGGCATTCATTCTCCTCTTTTTCTCTTCATTTTTCTATTGATTTTTCCATTGTTTTGCTTGATTTCCTCCACATGTTGCTCGGCCTAAACCCCTTAACCACCTTCACTGACCACCACCACTTCCTTCCTCACATCATCCATGGCAACATCACCACCTCCTCTGTCCAATACTGGCCGTGACCTCCATATGATCAAAACTCCACAAAACTTTGCATATACTCCAAAAAAATTACATAGCCGAGCCAAATATTCAACATCCCCTTCATTTTTTACCACGGCCACACCCTTAGCCACCACCACCAGCAAGAGCCATCACCCCTAGCCTTGATTCAGATCTGACCTGTAGCAGCCCTTGGCCGAGCCACTTGACCTTTGGCCGAGCCTAATTGTTGAACCAAACTCCACTTTTTGCCTTGTCCCTTTGTATTCCATGCTTGCAAACTCCTACCCCTTCACATTCTTGCCTAACCATGCCATATTGAGTCCAAACCAGAACCATTTCCACATGAAAACATGTCATGGCCGAACCATAAGCATGTATGACCGAGCAAATGTTGAGTTATGGTCAAGCAAAATTGATTAGAAGCTTGGTGATGTCTTTTGCAAATTCTATTTCCATTTTGTTTCAATTTATTTTTGTATTATAAATGTATAATTATAATTTATTTATTTTATTGTTGCTGAATACAAGACTAATATCTTGGCTATCTCTCCACTCAAATCAAAAGTCGTGCCATCGTGCTTTCTGGATTTTTGTTTGTGTGTTTGATTTGCTAACTCCAGCGTAAAAAAGTGACTATTCACACATGACATTTATACTTATATAATTTGTGAAGTAACAACAAGTGAATGTGTAGAAACTATTATATCATGTTATACCTGCATGTGATGTAAATTATATGATGTTAAACCCTATTATAAACTTATCACATCATCTGCTATGTTATATTCTGTTATATTTTTTATTTATTTCTGTTTCTCACACTGCAAGTTTCCTGTAGAATAGAATCACTATGGGTTGAAATGATACATACCCGAACGGACTTTAGAATAGGGAAAAATCGTTATGGGCTGAAATGATAAGCCTGAGCGATTTTTATTTATTTTTATTAACTTGGGATTGCGGGTTTGAAATGATAGAACCTGGATTTTTCTTTGTAAATTACGGATTGAAATCTGTATCACTTGACTTAGGCTAGAAAATATTATACAGACCCGTGGTTATTTTATAAAATTTTCTGGAAAATTTTAAGTATTTTAAAATGTAAAAATATGATAATTTGATTTAAATTGAATTTAAAATGATTTAATAAAGTGATAATGATTTTTCTATGTATTAAAAATGTTAAATAAATGAATGGGAAAAGTGTGATTTGAAACATAACTTAATTTGGAAATTTGTGATTTGGTTTTTAAATGGAAGTTTAAGTTAATTAAATAAAAATGGAAATTAAGTTTTATTTCTGAATTGGAAATTTAAATTTAAGTGTTAAAAGTAAATTGTTAAAAATGCAAAGAATAGGAAATTAGTACACTTGAATTTAATAAGTGAATTATTGGAAAATTTGATTTTATTGAAAAAAATTTCTTTATAAAATCATAAGTTAAAGGGTATTTAAATGAACATTTTTGATGTGGAAAAATATGATTTTTTATAAGTTAAAATGGTTAAAATTGAAGTTTAATTGTTTCTGAAATTTTATTATTAAATCTGGAAATTGAATTTGTAGCACTTCAGAAATGTTATCATTTCTGAATTTAACTTAAAATCTGAAGTAAATGATACTGCAGCACTTTGTAAGTGTTGTGGTTGATGCAGATGAACTAAAGGCTAAATTTACTAAGGGCCACTGCAGCACTTGGTAAGTGCTGTGGTTGCTGAATTAAAACTAAAACCTGAAACTAAATAAAGGGCTACAGTAGCACTTGATAAGTGCTGTAGTTTGCTGAAATGAGAATATTCAAATGAATCTGAACTACTATAGCAGTTTTGTAAATGCTGTCTAGGACTGCTAAATTTTTGGGAATTGAATATTTGATTTGAAAGAATATTGACTTTACTTTTAAATGGTTTAAATGATGTATTTTGATTTGAAATATAAACCATTTTGAAATTTATAACCACGTGTTATAATAACTTCTGGTTGTTAAAGAGACCGGGATCGGATATGGGCATACTCTCTGTCGATACCGAAAACCACTTTAACAACTGTGTACGCGGCGGAGTTTCCAGAATGAAGTAGGATGGTGGCGACGATTCTAAAGGTATATTCACGTGGACCCAACTCCCGTGAGTTGGCATAAGGTGGCTAAAACAGGAGCGATTCTTGGGCCAATGAGGTAGCACCTCTGTTCGGACACACTTCTTCGATACCATTCTATTACTTTTGTGATTGATTGGGTGCACCCCTTGATTTTGGGAGTGTGGCTTGAGGTGGGCGGTAGTGGCTGCTATGCGTTTCCACCAGCCCCGATGCGTAATTGGTATATCTACCCTGGCATTGCCTAGTTGTGCCGTGTCACCTACCATATCGAGCTTTACTACGAGTTTCTATTTTTGTCGTACCTATGGAGTATCTTCTCATAGCCCTTCGAGGTATGCAGGTACTGTATAGACTATTGGCACTATTATGTGTTAAGGGCTATATGGGTAACCCCTTAACACTATTTAAAAGTAAGTTTATTTTAATTAGGCATTATTATAATAGTGAATATTACTACATAGTAGATAGTTTAACGGATCATTAAAGAATGGGCGATCCCAAGCATTCTTTAAGTTATTTGTACCTTTTATTACAGTTCACTTGAGTTGGTTTACATTGTATAAGTATGTATGTCCTGACTCGAGTGTTTGTGTTTTATTTACGCTCGGGTCAGCCTGAGTATCAGCTTTGGATCTCATCTTCTGGAGCTAGGACTGCTGGAGATCATCTTTTATCTAGTTGCTATCTATTTCCATTCAGTATTTCTATGTCAGCTTTGTATTAGAGACATATGTATTTGGGATTTCTACTATGATTTTGTATTCAGACTTCTGCTGTATTTGTTTCAGGCTATGTATTTTGAATCTGTTTTGAGACTTTGTATTGTAGTGGCTTCATGAAACACTATTTATTTTATTTTCCGCTGCGAGTTATTCTGATATTCTGTGTCTGTGATTCTGTGATTGGTTTTATTTGCTCTAAATTTATTTACAATTTATTGTTTTGCATTATTCAAGTCTGACATGTGTGGATTATTGTCGATTTGAATGGTCCAAAATAGTGGGTCGTTACACCCCTCATCTCGAAAGACACGACCGAACGGAAACCCTTTGTGGTCGATTTCTGGCCATCCCGTCGAACTGCAGGCGATCTCCACCGTTGGATGTGGAGAGGTTGATGTGCTCTACGACATTCTAGTTGGAAGTTTTCGACAAAAGTCGATGGATTGATCAGAAATTTAGGGGAAAGGAGATGAAATTTCGGCTATTAATTATAATGGTGGTTGTGGCTGTTATTTAGGAGATTAGGGTTTGCATACACGTGTATATATATAGGTTTAAATATATTATTTTAATATTATTTCGACTATTTACGTACTTTTCCTGACGAACTCCAAACGAAGCGTGCCTCTTGGCGTTTGTAATATTTTACCCCTATTTCGAACACATTGGAATATGTTTCGAGGCCTAATTCGATCGCATGTGGAAAATAGCTTTTCGATTCGAATTAAAATAATAAATTTCCAATATTATTTTTAACGTGTTTCTATCCCGTATGACCAAATGGTAACTCCAAACGCTACGAAATTTGAAATCCGATAATAATACACTATTACAGATCCAATGGAACTAGTTTCGTCGAATTCCGAGATTGTGCCCCGGAAGGCTATTTTAATGTGTCAATTAAATCGAACGATTTTCAAAATCGACGAAATTACTTGAAATTCCAAATTTAAAAACTTACCAACTCAATTATAATTCAAATAGAATTTATATCCATATTAGAAACCATTCCGATTCATATTAAATCACAAATTCAATTATTTACACTATTCCAAATATTAAATTTCACTATTAAATTAATATATAAAATTCCAAATTTGAATTAATTGACTTTTAATTCCATTCAAAAGTCCACTATCGTCACTCTAATTCAAATAGAGTTTAAATCAACTTTAAAAATCATTCCCCTTCACATTTAACTCCAGATTCACATATTTACCCAAATTGAAATATTAATTTTACTATTCACCAAATCCAATTAATCGCTATATTTGAAATTTTAAATCATTTCAACCAAAATCTCCATATTCAAAATCAATTATGTTTCAAATTCAACATTTAAGAATAAATTTAACGTTTAAACCAAACAACCAAAATTCCGAGTCGTTACACAAGATCTGAAGTTGAACCTTTCACTCAATTCCATCTTCTTTTAAATCCATGAAATATGTACAAAAATGGGAATATGCATGCGTTAGGATTTCAGATCTGAGAAGAGATTTGGGTTGTAAGGGAATAAAAAAATAAATATGAAAGTACGAATATAGATTTACCTCGAATACACGTATTGTAGGTTGATTCTCTTCCTTTTCTTTCTAATTTCTGTTCTTCTCCAATTTATATACGTATATATAAATATATTTTTTAATTTTAGAATAGTAGTGTAGAAGAGTAATGGCAGAGCTTCACAGCTTTTTCCAAAAAAATATAAGAAGAAGGAGAGGGCAAGTCCTAAATTTATAGGCGCTAAAATCAACCACAGTCGTACAAATAAATATATTAAATCCCGGTCGTTGTGGCCTAGGAAAACCCTAGCCGCCACACGCAATGGCTGACCGCTTATGGGTCATCGGTCGACCGGCCCCAATAATGGGTCAGCCTGTGGCCCCGGGCGATTAATTATAAACGTTAATTAATTATATTGAATTATTTTTATTCTGAATTCGTTTTTTGCCCATAACTTCTTCGTTTTAGATCCGACTGTGAAACTCAAAATATGGAAATTGCTCAAAATTTCACCACAAATGGAATAATGCAACTTCTATGGCCAAATTCCGTCGTTTGCGCAAATTCCAGTTTTGGCAACTAACTAACTTTAATAATTAACTAATGTAAAATTCGCGGGTTACATGGAGAATCCTCTTTTGTAAAGTATCCATCAAAGAATGTATAATAAAGGTATTGATATCTTATCTTTCTAGTCTCATTCCTATCTGTTAGAAAAATCCCTTCTAAGGAAAAATAAATTGAAGGCTAAGTTCATTAAATGTCACTTTTGGAAGAACGAGGTTCGCTTACTCAGGCATATAATATCAGTAGATGGATTGGCAGCAGACCTAGGGAAGGTAGCCACAGTTAAAGATTAGAAAGCGTCGAAGAACACTTCAGAGGTTCATATCTTTGTTCGTTTAGCTAGATTTTATCGAAAGCTTACTAAGGATTTTGTTAAGATATCAGCACCTCCGACCAGTTTGACGAAGAAGAACCTAATTTATACTTGCTGCTCGTAATGTGAAACAGAGTTTGTTCGATGGAAGGAGTTGTTGATGAGTGCTCCAGTTTTGGTTGTTCCTGATGGTACCAAACCATTTACCATATATGCTAATGCTTGCGGTACTGATTTTGGTGCGGTCCTTATATAGGATTGGAAGGTAGTGGGGTATGCGAGTTAACAGTAAAAGAATCATGAAAGGAATTATCTGATGCACGACTTGGAGTTAGTTACTATTGTATTCGCATTGAAGTTGTGGAGGCATTATCTGTTGAGTTAGAGATTCGAGTTATTTATAGACCATAAATATATCAAGTACCAGTTTTCTTAGAAGGATTTGAATTTAAAACATCAGTGATGGTCGGTGTTCTTATTATCATATGACTTTGGGATTTCTTATACTCTAGGGAAGGGAAATGTAGTCGCCGATGCTTTGAGCAGGAGGCACGCCGAGGTTAATGTTATGTTGCTAGAGTGGAGAAATTTGGAGTTTATATCAGAGTTTGATTTTTGACCCCGATTAGAGTATACACTTGAATTATTAGCATCGATGGAGGTAGGCCGCACTAATGGATCGTATTGGGTTAAGTCAAGCCAAGATGCATCATTGGTTAGCATTATGGAGCAGTTTGGATAGGGTGAATGATTGAGCAATTTGGATCGTTACTTCAAAAACTAGACGGGTTACTTGAGGAGAGAAGGGAGATTATGAAACAGAATTCCCAATTACTTGCACACTTATGTCACATTATGTCTTATGTATACCCATAAATAGGAATAAGACTTTTTACCTAAACAATCAATAGAAAACAAAAATCCTAATTAATCACACTCTTGTCACATTTATAATCTATTAATTCACTTCCCATAAATAAAAAGTATACCTTTAACATGGCTAAGTGTTATGTTATGAATATATATATGATTTATTCAAAATAATGACAAAAATAAATTTGATTAATATGATTAATCAAATAAGTATAAAATATTTTAAATGAATTATGATTTTCATTTAATATATATGTTTGATCTAATTTTAACTAACATACTTCATATGCCCATTAAGGTCCAAATAGGGATTTTATTTGAAATTTACCTATTTCACTCACTACGTAATGGACCCATTTCCTTCAATGGCGTCCGAGGGAGATTGGTTGAGGAATTTACCTGGTACATTGGATGTTCAAGGTTCGCTACCTACAAGTAGCAAGATAGGCAGTTCTCACATTATGATTTGTAATAAAGCATTGCCTCTTACCCCTACATAACCTATGATGGTTGTACTAAATTGTATGTAGAAAATGAATTAGTGGATATGTTTTAATTAAAAGTACGAAACATTTCTCATTCTTTAATTAAAACTTCCCTAATTAATTCCCTTGGTTATCTTCCTCTCTCCGCACCTCCTTCTTGACATGGTATGGCTGAAATTACATGACATCAAATGACATAAAATTCCCATAAATCACTTCATGCAATTATCTTTTATTTTAACTCGTTTAAAATTACATCGATATCGTATATCAATGCGTGCAAATATAACTTTTATAAATGCATTCAAATAATTACAAACAACTCGAAAACATCAACTAAATTAAATATTAATTAATATTTCTTAAATATTAATTAATTTACAATATTTTATAAATTAATTAAATTATGTGATGTTTCGGAAATTCATCATTACGGTTGTGTGACTCAACGGTGTAAATTCAGTCAGCGATTAATATCGAACAATTAGAATATTAACGTTCGCATGTAACCTTAGCTAGTGGTGTGACATTTTGGATGAATTTATTGCTTACACATCTTCTGGTAAAATCCAATTTTACTTATTATAAGCGGTACCAGGTAGTAATGACTATTTACACCAATTCTCTTCGTAAAAAATTATATCACTGTAGGACTTATAAATTTTGGTTTTAGTTAAAAGTCCAACATTGTCCACATCCAACTTTGTAATTCCAAACACAAAATCCTTGGTTCAATAATACCAATTATTATTAATCATACTGCTTTGGCCAAAGACTTTGATGTTGAGTTGACTATAGTTGACTATGATACAAACCCATATAATCGAGGAGATGAATTCTCTATTGAATAGTGTTTCACTTCAAATGCTTTAACTTGGACCCAACTATAGTCATTCAATAGATGTCATGCCATGATTTAACTATAATCGAAGTGGAGTGTCTACATTGAAGTTCCATGGTATTCTCAAGTCGAGGGAATTATGTAACATTGTCACTTCGAGATTGTTGATTTGAACTTAGTTATATTAACCGACAATTAACTCTCGAGTGAGTCATTCCATAGTAATCCAATAACTATCAGTACATAACCCCTTGGTGCCCCCACCAGCCATTAGAAACACACTGCCTAACATTTGGAGAGCGTTATGTACCATAGTCTCAACAGAAGAATCGATATCATTTCTCGAAACATCTTGACTAGGAAAATATTTAAAACAATATGTTGTTTTCACTGTGATAAAATTCTCATGATTACAACACTTTGTAATTACTATCACGTAACATATCATTCAAGGATTTTCCATCTATATACTTTAAATTAATTACGTAATTATTTATATCACTATATAATAAGTATATGATAGAAAGAAAAACACCTTTTATTTTTAACAAGATTGGTCACAAAGTTAGATATATGTCACAAATTACATAATTGCCTCTAGGACATACCCCTAACTCTATCAATCTACCACTTGCACTTGGGGTCAATTATGAAATCAAATTCCAACTTCTTCGATTATTTTTCTCAAAAACTAATCGTGTCAGTCCCTTAGTGAATGAGTATGCTATTTTGTTTTAATCTTCTACTCTGTCAATTTACTCTCTCCAACGCTGATAAATTGCCTTTATCATGTGGAACTATTCTGAGTATGTCCCTCAACTTCTAGTGAGCTCTTGGTTCTTTTAAAAACCATACCGCTGCATTTTTATCATACAACAATGTCATAGGTTTCTCAACATTTGGAATCACCCCTAAGTTAGTTATACATTTGTGCATTTCCATATACTTCTTACATTGTATTAGAAATTGGTTGAATCGATCACTACTTATTGTTTGGAACGATTCCAACTTAAAGTTTTTAACTTAAGTTTAAAAATGAATTTAGGATTGACATATTATAGTCGATATCATTAATGAAGTTTGAGTCTGAGTACTCCTTCATAAGTCCACGCACTCCTTCATAAAGAGTTCGTGTTTCTATAAACAATTCTCTAGTATTTCATAAATACTCGAGAACACTCTAAACTATCATTAAGTGATCCTAATTTGGACTGTTACTTGCTTCATGTATCAAATACACGAGTGAAGTGTGACATTGTAGACAATA
Organism: Allium fistulosum; assembly: GCA_030737815.1. Taxonomy (NCBI): domain Eukaryota; kingdom Viridiplantae; phylum Streptophyta; class Magnoliopsida; order Asparagales; family Amaryllidaceae; genus Allium; species Allium fistulosum. The sequence continues at coordinate 94,079,964 of CM060906.1, read as the reverse complement.
TAACATGTATGATAGTTCTTATTGCCAATGCATAAGGAACCCATCTTACATGCTCCATATTAAACAATTATAATATCATGTTTGCACATATCATTTGGGACAATCCCATCATCGTTTTATACAAAATTATAATAAATGCGATAATTTACAAATCAATTATCGAGTATTAAACAACCAAACTAGAGCTGATTTTAACATAAGTACATTGTTAACAATCAGTAGTATGTTGTTTACTTATAGTTAAGAAATATCTACATACATTTTAATGTTCTTTCTTGCAGACACGTGCTTCCTCTGCGTATCAAACTATTTGATATTTCCATCAAAACACTTGTTAAACTTTGATGCTTGTTGAACGATACTTTCGCATCTATTCTTAGATCATATTCGAAAACCCAAAAACTCAGTATCGCTCCCACTGACTTTAAGACATTTTGGTTGTTATGTATAAATAGTCTATTCTAAATCATTATTTAGAATTTTCTGTTCAATACATATGTACCAAAACACAAAGTCATACTAGACGATAATTTTGTGAGTAAAATCTAAATCGACTAGAGTACATTGAAAGCTAAATCTATTATGCTAATTTCTATAGTTTAAATTTATGATATTATTCTTATTAATATGGCTCATTTTATTTCAATTGCATTTGTCTTCTTCCTGAAGACATTTTTGCAGCCGATGGATCATATCCTTTTGGGTACCAATATCAAAACCATATTTTGATGATGTACTTAGAATCCATTTCTTATTTGCGCATCATACTATATCATAGAGTTAATAATCTTTAATGGTTTAATTAACAACTGAGGATTATCTATTTTTAACATTGATAAGAAACTCATAGTTTCTCTTCAATGCACAAGAATACTTATTCTAATGCATTGTGTTCATTTTAGATTTGGTTAATTTAATTTCATCCCTCATATTTAGTTTTATCCTTGGATGGCATCTGTACTACCAATAATTTCTAAAAGAAATTCCTTCACTATAAAGTTGGTATTTCATGAAACAACAATTGTTTCTCAATGCAATGGAATAAATATTTATAAACATTTTATGAATTTCTTTTTATATATAACTAATTTAGTTTACAATACTTATTTCAATACATAAATTTGTCATCCAATGACAGTCGTTCCAAAACTCCTTTTGAGGCAGTTCATACAAGATCCCTTATGAACAATTATTACGTTCAGTCTTTCGACTCACACAATCTGCCAACTCCTTGGCCTAGGATATGTTGGGGTTTCTTATAAACCCTTATCTTGTATGATTTTGTAAACTATTATTTAGATGAAATTAATTTTAACCTTGTGTACTACGTTTAAGTACACGACCATATAGAAAGAAGTTAACTCAACTATACTCATAATTAATCATACTTTGTTAAATAAAGTTCGATTACTCCTTATCAATATACCAATATGTATTATAGGAAGGAGCGAATCTTGCGATTGAATCTATATTCATTTTAGGTACGTTTGGAACTCTTTCCAATATACTTATCCAATTGATCAAATCGAATGAATTTGTTGCATGTTATTTTCTTTGCTTATATTTTATATTCTACGAACTTATCAAAGACATGCTCCATATATATCAAATACATGTATTCATGCCTATGATAATTCATCGGTGAATACAACAAAGTGCATGGAACCGTTTTGGTATTAATAGACTTGCGACTGCATACATCTATATATATCAATCCAAAGAGTACATCAACTCTTTTGATGCTCCCACTGAATGTGTGCTTTGCCCTTAATTGTCTGAGATGTAATTAACTAGTAATTGTATATAATTTTAAATACTTAGGAACTCTCAATTGCATCACTTTTGTTATGAAAACTAATACCACATTATAGTTTTATTTCATAACGAATATTCATAATATTCACAATAAAGTAAAATTATGTCTATTTTTCAGTCGACACCGAAAAACAGTTATTATTTCATAAATAATGTTCGGTATGTTTTACAAAAATAATTTTACCAACTTGATGCAATCGACAAGTGTTATATGGCATGCTCCCACTATTTCCTCCATTACTATAATAACAACTGAAATACGAAGCTCCATTCAACTACTTAATATAGGCTATTTATTTCATTTATTGTAATTGGTTCACAATCGAGAATTTTTAGATCAAGTATCTTAAATTCAAAGAAATAAATATCATAGAAAACAATTTTCTGTGTGAAAATACTTTTGGAATAGAAATCAAATTTTTCATTCCAATATCAAGGATCTATTATTATTTTTACAATTTTTATATCCAAATTTCTTTATGAACCAGAAATGACCATTCACTCCCTTTACCCCAACTGTGCCTTAGGTTATATCCATTATCATACATTCAATTTCCTTTCTAAATGGTTAAACCATTCAAAGGAAATCCTTACTACAATATCATAATGAACTCTTTACAAAAAGTGCATTTGGTCATTCTTAACTTCTATAGACATCAAATAAATTGCACTTTATGTAAACCGATCAAACTGACATTTTAGTGATCGAATTCTTAGATTTATCCTGTAGCCTTTGGTCCAGTGTTATATTTAACATGTAACAACCCGCCTTTTTGACCCTCAGAAGTCCACACTAATACATCCACGATATTCATGTGCGAACATACAAGTGCCAGAAAGACAAATTGTTGGTGTGAAAGAAAAGACAGAATATAATCTCACAACTGTGACGAGTAATATATAATATACAACATGTCAAGAAAAATAGAACTCTAATATACATACTATCATCAGAGCAAAACTAACCTATCATCAGCCTAGACAGTTATAACAATCCGCCCTTACAATTTTCTAATAAATACATACAATAACAAATAGCGAAAGATAAAATACAGGAATACATCTTGGAGGATCCAGCTCATCTCCTGAAGCTCCAAAGTGTCTAGCTAAATCTAGAAGGCTAACCTGAGCATTACAAGAAAATAAAGCTTGGATCTTTTTGGTAAACCAGCGTGAGAAACAAAATCAAATGGATTCTTAATATTATAAAACCTTTCAAAAATAAAGGTATCTCGTAAGACCACACCGCACATAAACACAGACGGGTTTTTACCTTACGATAACCAAACCATTTTTATTAGAAAACCCAGTGATATTATAATAATGTTTATAGGAGGAAAATAAATATATAACATATCTGCAATGGTTACCCATAATTACATTCAACAATACTAGGTTCTACAACTAATACCGTAGGGCACGTATTGGAGATTGGATTCCAATGATGACAAGGTAAGGGACTACCTTTCGTATAATACACCTCTAGATAAAATGTATCCGAGGGTCACACATGAACCCCCTACCAAGACATTGCTGGCTGCCCCTTTAACATGACATACCAGATTACATCATCCCTTAGACACCTGACTGCAAAGTAAAACAAAGGCATGCGCTTAACATTTAAAACAAAGCAAAGGTATCGACCCCATCGGAAGCAATATAGTGCTTTCGACACCATGCCTTCCGCTTTTCTCCAATCAACTTCGTATCAATATCATTGATACCATGTGTATTGGTTTCGGCCTAGGTTGGTTTCGACTAAGTCGAAGCGGAAGCATTGGAGCCAATGGTACTTCCGAAAGAAGCGGAACCCACTTTTCTGGGTAAATCGGATTTAATGCCAATTAAAGCAAACACTTTCTAACTAACCTGCCTACTTGTAAGCATATGATTGGTGGCCTCAACTTTTCAAATTCTTTACAAATATAACTACCGCTTAATTTAGATCTAAACCAAGATTAATTTAACAAATAAGCCCTTCCATTAACCAAAACAATTAAATCATTTAGGTCCTCCTTTCAAAATAATTTAATTCTCATAGTAAATCACTTAGGAAATGTTATCCCGCCTTTCGGCAAGGCCGTGGTACCAAGAACTTGACTAGAAACCAATGACAGTTCATCTTGGAGATCGGTTATACGCAGGCTCACTACTGATATCGACGAATTTTTTCCAAGTCCGGATCGAGCTAAAATTGATATGACACGACAAGAGAAGCTATGAAAGCCAACGTTCCAAATTTCAAGTCAATCCGAGTTCATATGCTCAAGTTATGATCGATGCAAGATTGGATGAAAAACAGTCTCGAGTTCGAATCCCTCGACTAGCCACTATTCGAAACGACCGAGTTCGAATCGATCGAGTTCGAATCCATCGAATGGCCGCTGTTCGAATCGATCGAGTCTGAATCCATCAGGGAAAGCCTACTTCGAATCGATCAGCTCCGCATCAATCATAATAGCCTACTTCGAATCCATCAGCTCCGCATCGATCACCAGAATCTACTTCGCATCCATCAGTGGATCACTGTTCGTATCCTTCAAGACCGGTTGATTCGTATCCATCGAGGAGCCCTTATTTGTATTGATCCATATCATGGTTGTTCGAATCCATCTGGCCACTTCAACTTCGTATCGATCGACTTGAGTCATTTCCAATCGATACCAACAAGGCCACACAGTTGAATTATTCCATGTGTTCTCCATCGATACGAAACAAGGGTCACCTTCCATCGATTCGAACAAGATAAGTGCCTTGATACAAACAAGGCGAAAGTCCTGGAACAACTCGATCAACTCGGCGAAGAAGGTGGGTCGATTCAAATAATGCTCGCCACGTCACCACTTGATCACGCGCAACTATCGATTCGAACAGGATCGAGTCGAACGAAGCAGCCAACCGAAAGTCTTCATTTTGTATCGATCATAACTCGAGATCCACAAGTCCAAATGCTATGAAATTTTCACAGAAGATTACATGCATGTTAAAGAATGTCCATGCCAAATTTCGACTCCATCGGACGCAATCTTGATCAATACGAAATCCGTTCGTATCGATCACGGATCGGGCCGAAACTTCACGGGCTTGGTCGCGCGGGCCTACTCACGTGCCAGAAGAAGTCTCCCAAGATCTAAGCGAAATATCAGCCTCCTACACCTATAAATAGAGCCCCAGGGCATACAGAAAAGGGGATCTTCTTTTTCTTTGAATTCTCCAACGCCCAGACGCTGCCGGATCCAGTTCTAAACTCCATTGCTGCTGCTACTAACGAATTTCACTGTTGTAAATCATTGTTATCTGCTGTAACCCGCTGAAATAAATTGTAATCATCAAAGAAACATCAATAAAGCAATTAACTTCATAGTGGACGTAGGCAACACGCCGAACCACTCTAAATTCTTGTGTTTATGTGCGTTCTTATTACTTTCATTATCTGTTTTTGGAGTTTTTGTTAGATAATCCTCTTTTTCCATTTAATTTCTTCATTTTATCTCTTCAAAAACTTTCGAAGAGTGTCGTGCCCAATTTTGGTACAAACACTTTGGTGCTTTCATTGAGAGAAAACCCAATTTTTCTCCTGCTCCTTGGATCTCCTATCGATACCGGATTGCATAAATCCAAGAAGAAGATCCAGATCTCATACCTTGAAGCCCTTCCGTTCTATTCAGATTTGCATCAGATCTAGGAAAGGACTTTCATCAATTCATCATGGTAAGTACACTGCCTCCACAGCTGCTGATCAGGGAGGATGGGACAGGCAGAATCCCGCGCAATTGCCTCCATCAAACCAAGATGCCGCCGGACCTTCAGATCCATTAGGCCTGGTTACCAGACAAGAGTTTCAGATACTGCTTCAAGGGTTGACCCAGAGTCGGCAACAGCTAACTGAGCAACTGCGCGCCAACACAGAGCTGACCAACCAGCTGAATCGCCAAAGGCATAGAAGATCCAGAAGAGATCAAGGTCCTTATTCTTCCACGGAGAGTTCCGCCTCATCTGACGGTCATCATTGATCCACACGACCACAGTTGGATGTAAGCTATACCCAAACCACAGGACATCCACCTGCCTTGAATCTAGGACAACCCAGAACTGGACCATCCACCAGCCATCATACTGGACCTTCATCCCGAGGAGGTGCTGCTCCTTACCACATCACATGCAACCTCGCTACCACCACCACTACCGAATAAGGGGTTGATGCTAGAAATCAAACTGATCCTCATCATAGTCAACAAGAGCACACTCCGGAGCCTTATGTCCCAGAAAATGTTGAACCAAGGAGGCGAGGCATGGACCGTCGACCGCGTCCGGTCCAGACTCGCGCTGTGGAACCCGAGCACACCTTGGCACAACATGCTCCAAGTATCCGAATGCCGGATATACCGACGATGATTCGTCAGATGATCCGTGAAAGTCAGGGTCTCACTAACGATGACTGGGGAATCTCTCGGAGTCATACCCCTTTCACCGATGACATACTATATGCTGAACCACCTCGGCGCTTCAGGATGCCAACTTTGCCGGTCTATGAAGGAAGTTCTGATCCCAATCAACACATCCTGAAGTATGAATGGCTAATGAATGCCGCGAGAGCTGATGATGCAGTAAAATGCCGTAGTTTCCCTATTTCCCTAGGGGGTATTGCTACCATGTGGTTTACTCGTTTGCCACCACGATCCATCTCTAATTTTGACCAGATGGCCACCAAGTTTGTTGAACAATTCCGTATGCACGTGGCGAGGCATAAAGACGTTAACACTCTGTCTAGTGTTACACAAGCTCCCGGAGAAACACTTAGACGTTACTTGGAACGATTCCATGTTGCGTGTGTAGAAATAAGCAATCTCAATGACAACTCTATCCTGATGGCATTGACTAAAGGGATTGATCCTGATTCCGAGTTCAGAAATTGGTTAGTTGGGAAGCCACCTGCGTCATTGGACCGTTTCTATTCCAAGGCAGCCCAATTCTTGAGAAGGGAGGATGCGAAACAGTCTGGGAAGCAGGATGACGTAGGGCCCAACATCAAAGGAATTCAGAGTAACATCGCCGTTGAACAATCCGAAGAGAGTTCTAGAAAAGTTCAGTTGAACATACAAAATAAACAGAATCAGCAGAGGGATAGCGGAAATCAAGGAAAAAAATGAGATCAGAATTGTGGCCCACGACGTAGAGCTCCCATGTACGATAATTATACTCCATTGAACATGTCGTTGGAAAATGTGTATTTGCATACTTGTAACACCATGCAATACAAGAAACCTGCCCCGAAACCATCAACGGAAAGACAAGTCCAAACAGGAAAGTTTTGCAGATTCCACGAAAGCTATGGCCATAATACAAATGAGCATCATCATTTACAAGATCTCATTGAGACTGATACGTGAACGAAAGTTGGATCAGTATGTGCGGGCACCGCAGTCAGGAGGTGCGAGCCCATCAAATCAGAATCATGCGCCAAATCAGGAAAGGCAAGAGGAACCCGCTCGTACTGGCGGGAGGTTGGTTATTAATACGATAAGTGGTGGTCCTCATCCAGCAGACCGAAGCGGGAAGTTAATGGAGTCGTATGCCAGCTCTATCAGGCATGCAGACTTCGAGTGTTATAATAGTTTTGATGAAGGGGCTCCGGCCAAACAAAAGAAGATGATGACAGATGACATCATGTTCAGAAACAGAGACACTGATAAAGTCGAAGCCCCCACTATCGATCCACTGGTCATCTCAGCTCAAGTAGGTCCTGCTTGGATGAAGAGGATCTTAGTTGACAGTGGAAGCTCTATGAATATTTTGTTTAAGTGAGCTTATGATCAAATGAGAATGGAAGCCAAGGACTTGAAACCTTGTCAATCTCGAATCCATGGTTTCAACAGAAATGCTACTATACCCACTGGAGTGGTGGAACTGCCAGTGGAGTTGGGAGTTGGAGAACGCCGAAGAGTACGGATGTTATAGTTTGTTGTTTTGGACATAGACTCCCCTTATAATGCTTTCTTGGGCCGACCGGCCCTCGCTGAATTCAAGACAGCCATTGCCCCATGGTGTCTAACTTTAAAGTTTCCCACTAATCGTGGAGTGGGAATCATTCAGGGAGATCAGGCTGTTGAAAGAGCCTGTTATGTCGCCGAGCTGCGGGAGGCGCAGCGAAAGGAGAAAGGAAAGGGCGTAGAGGAATCTCTCTGCGTCCGCTTTGCTGATAATTGACAATTAACGCCCGGGCCTAGGCCCGGGTACCCCAGCTAATTCCAAAGGGATCTTGACCCAAGAGAAACTGAAGACGAAGGAGAATCTAAAGAAAGTCAAGCATCCCCGGCCGAACTGACGATTGATGTCCCAATTGACGATGACAATGATTCGAAAATGATAAAGATTGGGTCTCAGCTAAGCCAGCAAACTCAAGAGGAATTGGTTGAATTTCTACGGGCGAATCTTGACGTATTCGCCTAGACGCATTCTGACATGTGTTGGATCTCGCCGGACATCACGGGCCACACTCTGAATATGGACCCGCGGCATGTCCCGGTCAAACAGAAAAGGCGTGGTATGGATCCAGAGAGATCTGCCGCCCTTAAAGAAGAAGCAGAAAAGCTTAAAGCGAACGGGTTCATTCGAGATGCGCTATATCCTGAATGGGTGTCGAATCCCATGCTCGTTCGAAAGCCGAATGGAAAATGGAGAACATGTGTCGATTACTCCGATCTGAATAAAGCTTGTCCCAAAGACAGTTTCCCGCTTCCCAGAATTGATCAGCTAGTAGATTCAACAGCCGGGCATGAGCTCTTATCCTTCATGGACGCGTATTCTGGCTACAATCAGATACCAATGCATTTACCTGATCAAGAACATACCAGCTTCGTAACCAATCTGGGACTTTATTGTTACAAAGTTATGCCATTCGGACTCAAGAATGTCGGGGCTACTAATCAACGATTGGTCAATCGGATGTTTGCCAATCAAATTGGGAAAACAGTGGAAGTATATGTAGACGACATGCTTATGAAGTCACGATTTTCCACTGACCATATTAAAGACCTGGAAACTATGTTCAACATACTTCGAGAATACAGAATGAAGCTCAATCCACTGAAATGTCATTTTGGAGTTGCATCCGGAAAATTCCTTGGGTTTATCGTCAATGCTCGGGGAATCGAAGCTAATCCTGAAAAGATTTGGGCAATCAAAAATCTTGAGACTCCAAAAACTATAAAGCAAGTCCAGAGTCTCAATGGGAAAGTAGCAGCATTGAGCAGGTTCATTTCAAAGTCCACTGACAAATGCATTCCCTTCTTCGATATGATCCGAAAAGGAAAACGAAAATTTGGATGGACCACGGAGTGTTAGTGCGCTTTCCAAGCACTAGTTCAGCATCTATCCACGCCACCTATCCTGTCAAAGCCTATTGATCATGAGAAGTTGTACATATACTTGGCGATATCAGAAAACGCTATCAATGCTGCTTTAATTCGAGAAGAAGACAAGATACAGAAGCCAGCATACTACGTCAGCAAACAATTGACTGGATCTGAAAGAAATTATCCGAAGCTAGAGAAGTTGGCTTATTGCCTTGTTATTGCATCAAGGAAGCTCCGACCATATTTCCAGGCACATCCAATTATTGTTTACACCGACCAGCCGTTACGACAGGTCCTTTCGCGGCCTGAGACGTCTAGTAGGTTACTCAAGTGGAACATCGAACTGAGCCAGTTCGACATTACTTACACTCCAAGACGAGCAATTCAAGGACAAGTCCTAGCCGATTTCATAGCTGAATTTACCATTCCAGAGGACTTGCCCGAAACCAGTAAATCCCCCGAATACGTCTGGAAACTGTATATTGATGGTGCATCAAACGACCGGTGTTCGGGCGCTGGTGTTGTACTCGAAACCCCCAAAGGCCGATCTATATGCTAGGCTTTGAAGTTTGACTTTCATGCAACCAATAATGAAGCAGAATATGAAGTCCTCTTAGCTGGACTAAAACTTGCCAGAGATTTGAAAATTATCGTTGTGGAAATTTATTGTGATTCATAATTAGTTGTGTGTCAAGTTCGAGGAGAATATCAAGCAAGAGACCGAAGGCTGGATGCTTACTTAGCTCGGGCCCAAGAAACACTGAATCAGTTTGATTATTATGCTATTTATTGTATACCTCAAGAACGCAATCAGAAAGCCGATTCATTGGCAATATTAGCTAGCATAGGTGAAGCTCAGTAAATGGGACTCGTTCCCGTAGAGACGTTAACTTCCCCAAGCATTGACCGAGCAGAAATAGATTGGGTATGTGAAACTGTTCCCAATAAGGAGTCGTGGATGACTCCATTCCGAAATTACCTTGAGCGCGGAACCCTGCCAAAGCGCAGGAGTGAAAAGAGACAAGTTCTTCGGAAGGCTTCACGATTCACCATCCAGAATGGAGTCATGTACAGAAGACGGTACTCTATTCCTTTACGCCGGTGTATCGCTCACGATGAAGTTAAACGAGTATTACACGATGTGCACGAGGGAGAATGTGGAGATCACACCGGGGGGAAAGCACTTGCCAAGAAAATACTTCGGTACGGATATTACTGGCTGACTGTGAATCGCGATGCGTCAGATTATGCAAAGAAATGTGATAGATGTCAGAAGCATGCTCGAATTCCTAAAGCCCCGCCTACCGAGATAACACAAATGGTCAGCCCATGGCCGTTTGTAATGTGGGGCATCGACATCATTGGTACTTTACCTCTGGCAAAAGGTGGTGCGAAATACGCCATCGTCGCAGTTGATTATTTTACAAAGTGGGATGAAGCTGAACCTCTTGCTACCATAACGATAAAAAAAATAATCAACTTTGTAGTTCGAAACATTATTTGTCGATTCGGTCTCCCACATGCCATTATTACTGATAACGGGACCCAATTCGACAGTGCTGAGTTTAAAGATTTTTGCAAACGATTTCACATTCAAAAGAAATTCTCTGCAGTTGCGCACTCTCAAGCAAACGGACAGGTTGAAGCGGTCAAAAAGGTTATAAAGTCCATTCTGAAGAAACGACTGGAAAAGGTCGGGGGCAAGTGGGTTGATGAACTTCCTATGGCCTTATGGGCTTACCGAACAACCCACAAGTCTGCGACCAGTCACACTCCATTCTCTCTTTCTTATGGTTCAGAAGCTGTTATTCCGGTCGAGCTAGAAGTACCTTCTCATCGTGTGACGTACTATGACCCAAAGGCTAATGCTATCCTACTTGCTGAATCTCTCGATTTACTAGATGAGAAGCGTGAAGAGGCTGATTTGAGGGCAGCCGCGCATCGAAGTCGAGTCGCCTGATTGTACAACGCCAAGGTCCGTCCGCGAACCTTTGAACTAGGCGATCTCGTCTTGAAAAGAATCTATCCGGTTCCTTCACATATGAAGCCGACATGGGAAGGACCGTATGTCATTGAACGAAGGCTCGGTGATGGCACATTGAAATTATCGACCGTTGACGGTCTTACTTTGCCACGAGCCTGGAATATCGAGAGTCTTCGTAGCTACTACACATAACAGGGTATGTTATTTCATTTAGTTTATTTTCAATTTTGCAATTTGTTTCTGCATTTCGAAATTAGAATTTTTAATAAGGCAGCTGACTTTGCCATATTTTCTTATTTTAGCAATAAAATGCAATCTCTTCGAGCCAGAGCTGTGATTTACTTGAAATACTTCATATGAACATCACCATGCACGGAGAGCTAAGTTTCACCATACGGTGGGATTTATTCAAATACGGAGTGACTGTGATGCAACCGGTCACTCACTAAGTGAAACCCAAGCTCGGGGACAAGCCATCACATCAAAGTCAAAAAAGGATTGATACACGACAATCCTTCACTTGACTCCAGATTCCCAGAGTGCGAACTAGAGTATAAAAATACGTCTACGAAGAGGGTGGATCCGTCCGCCTAACGACTTCGTCCGTATCTGCACCAAGTTTGAGGAGGGTGGACCCGTCCATCTAATGACCTCACTTGTTAACTCAGGGTGGATGTGATCCAACCATCCACGATCCTGATACACCTTTCGTTCCTAGAGTGCGAGCGAAATCCAAAAACATACAGCAGATGTGACTGACCGTCTACATACCAACTCCGAACTCCTAGAGTGTGAGATGGAGTATAAACATCAACTCCAAATTCCCAGAGTGCGAGTCGGAGTATAAACATCAACTCCGGATTCCCAGAGCGCGAAACGGAGTATAAACATCAACTTCGAATTCCCAGAGTGCGAGTCGGAGTATAAACATCAACTCCGGATTCCTAGAGCGTGAAACGGAGTATAAACATCAACTCCGGATTCCCAGAGTGCGAAACGGAGTATAAACATCAACTTCGAATTCCTAGAGCGTGAATTGAAGTATAAATATCAACTCCGAACTCCCAGAGTGCGAGTCAGAGTATAAATGTCGATTCCGAGTCCCCAGAACGTGGACGTATGATTTAAACTTAAGTCGGCGTGACCAACCGCCAATAAACAAATGAGAATCCCCGGAGTGCGGATATGATCATCGACAATCAAACAAGCATGGATAACCGCTCAATCTCCACTTGTCCCAAACATCCATTCAGCGACACTAGACTCAACGTGTTATGAGTAAGATGCAATCACTGGCTGATATTGTACAACTCATCCCCAAGACTGGGGGGCATGACTTAAACGTCGACCATTGACTGAAGCGGTGCGACATCGAAATTCAATTCACTTCCTGGTTGTGAACCATGTCCACGGTTTCCGGACCTGGCAAGCAAAAACAAACTTGACTCAAAAGCTGAAACTTCACAAGTGCACTTCAGATATTGAAACACATAAGCAAATACACAATAACTGAAAAGAAGCCAAAAAGGAGAAGTTTCATTTCTATTGTTTGAAAAAGAAGTCCACGCACAAGTTTGTTCCAAAAATTCCTACTAGCAGGGGCCAAACCCGCATCTATACACGGCCAACAAAATGAAAGTCAAAATAAACCAAAGAAGCATGTCTAATCTTTTTCCTCCTCGGCTTCCCTTTTGGTGTAGACCCGCTGGAACCGCCACTACCTTTCCTCTTTGAGCCTTTGCCTTTATGTGGTCGGTCTCCAGGCGGGGGCATGATCTCGACATCCTCCTCCGAGCTCGAGTGAACAGGGAAGCTTCCTGCCGACGGAGTCGGAGGAACATGATCAAGTGTAGAAGATGGAATGGGCGCACTGGTGTCGAAAACTGTACCACCGGGCGATATCATTCTAAGCGGAGCTGGACCAAGTGTCGCCGTTCCACCCCCAAAACTGCCACCATAAGCCGCTGCTGCCATTTCAGCGTTGATTTCAGCCAAAATCTCCTCTTCAGTAATCACTCGGGCCTCGCTGGGAGCATCAGCAGTTGGCATCGAAAAGCTTGTAGCAGGAACGCCTCCGCCCATGACAAATGGTAAGTCAGCTAAAGGATCGCCATGACGACGAAAGAGTTCCTCCATCAACTGCTCATCAAAAACAAGTGAGCTTCCCTGCATATCGTCGAGAGGCGCAGTTGTAGTCACGGCGGTCGCTTCAGAAATGATAACCCCCTGCGTCTGATATGATTCTTGAGTAGCAGGAGGCACGACCGGTGCAGCGTCAATCACTGGACAAAAAATAAGAGAAATGTTAGAACTTGATTCTAGTGAGGATTCCGACTTAAGACAGATATGTGGAATGTTCAGAATACCTTCCTCAGTTTGACTTGTAAGCGGCTGAACGGCTTCAGTAAATTGCACTGTAGCCGAAGACATTTGGGCTGATCCGGATTGTAGGCATGAACAGCTTGGGGATCAACCACGGACGAGGATCCGGGCTGGGTTGACGTTGGAACTTCAAGACTCACCTCATGATGGTCAACCCCTGAATCCTCTCCTACTTCGAAATGCTGGGCACTGAGTCTTTCCTTTTCATGCAGAATCATTGACTCGTGAAGAATCTTCCTTTCATCTTCATTCAGAATGCAATTCTCGAGTTCAAACTCATCCACAGACTCACCTAGATGCGCCTCCTTCTCTTCTTCAACTAATCGGCTCCAGGCGTTGTATAGATGTGCCGGATAATCATCGAGCCAGGCTAGACCCCTGTGTCTCAGCACATTAGCGTTGTAAACAACGAGAAGGTCTTCGATATTAGCCTCTAGCTCGGACTCGGCCGATTTCACTTTCTCCTCAACCTCAGTCTCCGCCACGCGGACCTTAACCACGGCCGCGTCCCTTTCACCCCAGAGCAAGACAGCTTGCTCGCACGCCTCCTGGGCCGCGTTGTTCGCATCATCCCTTTCTTTGGCCATGTCAGCGAATTTGGCCTTAAGCTCGTTAAGTTCCTTAACCGCCGCATCCCGTTCGGCAGTGACTGTGGTGTTCCGATGGCCCATCTCCTCCACCAAGGCAACGTGTGTCTGCCTCAACCTCTCCATCGCCACGGTCGCTTCGTCAGCCTTTTTGGTGGCCTTAATTTCAGATATCTGAGAAGACTCGGCCTCGGTGTTGAGCACCTGGATGATTCGGTCCTTTTTGGCGAGTTCGGACTCCATCTTCTCAATAGCTTTGGCTCGCTCGAAGGCCAACTTGGAAGCTTTCTCTGCAGCCTTTACCCACTCTCTATACTGGGTGTAGACGTCATGAATATAGTCATGCATCGTGTTTTCCACACCAGATTGGATTCTCTTTAAGTGAGGTGAAAAGACGTAGCCGTCGAAGCATATGTTCGGAAACTCCTTCCTCAACTGAGCAATTTTAATAGCCCCTTCCCCCATGGGCTCAGTAATGGCCTGCTCTGCAATTATGGGGGGCACAGTTTCAACTCGCTGGTGTTGAGTTTCGGACCTCGAAGTTTGAGAAGAAGGTCTGTGTCGTGGAGGCTCTGGCGGATGTGGGACGAGAACAGGAGGTGGAGATGGAAGTCTAAGAGGTGGAGAGCGAGACCTAGATCGGTGTCTATATTCTCTGCCCCTATCCCGCTCATACCTCTCTTAACTAGAGTACCCGCGATCGCGGTCTCTATCCGAGTCTCTCCTACGGGAGTCATAATAGGTAGAAGACTTTCTAACCGAGCAAAGATTCCCAAGCATTGATCCTCTTCCGGACATCGTACCTGAAAATGAGAGATGAAGGAAAAGTAGTGATTTCTTAGGTTGGACGATTTATAGTTATGAATAATGTAGTGCAGTGAAGTGTATGGATGTGCAACCCCCCAACCAACCGGAAATGTCGGCCGCACTCATAGCAAGCGACCCGCTCAGTTCAAGAGCATTATCAAGCTCCTGCATCCCGGTGTCGTGTTGAAACGACACATAATCCGGAATCGGAATATCATCAAGTCCTTCAAAAGGATTCTCTACTTGCGGGGGAGGAACCTCCGAAATTCTAATCCCCTGAACAGGCAAAGACATAACCACGGATTTCAATCTCATGGATTTAGAACGCTTGTGAGCAACTGCCTTGCCTTTTCTTTTTCCTCCTGAATCCTGGACATCGGAAGAAGGCCCAGCTTGGAGCTCGTTATCAGTAGGCGTTCTCTCCGGGTCAACTTCTTCAGCTATTACGACTCCGGGCGCCTTGCGTTTCACCCGCTTCTTCGAGACCGCTCTAAGTGTTCCTTCTAGCCTTATGCTTTGCCTCCGTTCAATTTGCCCAACGGTCCTTAAGTTTCTGTCGGTTAGAACCAAGTCAATGTCCCTCTCTTCACCCGGAACTGCTTGGAGGATCCGAACTAACTCTCTAAAATACCCACCATCGGGTCAAGAAATTGCGGTTGTAAAAGAAGAGAAGTATATCAGTTTTGAGAACGATTATTATTATTTCGAGAATTCATGAGAAGGATTGCAACGCTTACGTCTATCTAGCCATCGCCTAGCGAATCTAGGGGGCTTCGAACATAGAACCATTCCATCTTAAAGTAACTCAGCCTTCCCCAGGACCCCGTTACTATTTGACAGTTCCTAACCGCTTCCAAGAATGTGAAAGAAGGGCTGTCTCCATGACTCTTAATGTTAAATAGATATCTAATCTCGATCGGCTTTGGTGGTCGAAAGAGAATTTCCATAAACAGAATGAAAGTGCTATTCAACAAGGCGTAACCGTTGGGGTGTAGCTGGGATGGAGCGATTCCAAGGAATGATAGCATTTCCCTTATGTACTGATTGAATGGAGGAAGTGTTCCCGCCATACAAGCATGCCGGTTGAAAGCAGTAAACCCTTCTGGGGGAGCATGCGACCTATCATTTGGCCCTGGCAGTAACACGTCGTCAAGCGACAAGCCGTGCCTTAAACAAATCCGTCCCAGCATATCTTCGGAGATGCCGGATGGCGCAGAATCTTATGGACGACAAATGAACCGGGCATTTGGAGACTCGTCTGGAGCTGGATCTATGACTTCGGCTTCGATGACCGGTATCTCGATGGTTGAAGGAATTGAACTCGGGAGTTCCTGCTGCTGTGAACTTGAAGGTTCCATGACTAACTAGCTTATGAAAAATCATTGTTAAACAGACAATAACGCTCGTGCATCCCCCAGTGTAAAGTGTGTGAGTGTGTTGTGCAGTGCAGTACTGTATATCACTTGAGAAGTTCTACAGAATTGGAGAAAGCATGTAAACGATGAGACTTCGAAATTCAGTCGGAATGACTGTCATCGCTGACCGTCACAACCGTGCCATCCAGATATTGGCAATCAATCCAAGTTAGGGTTTGTTATCGTTTTGTTAAATTATAGTTCCATCGACGAGCTTCGCAAGACAGTCAGATGTGCCATTCTTTATGCAAATTTGAAGCTCGTCAGAGTCAGTTTTTCAAGTGTACAGGGAATTACAAGTTCTTTAACGTTCAATTCATATCAGTCACAAGAGCCTTGTTCGCATCGGTAATTCATATTCATCTGTGTGCAAGTTCGACTCAGTGGAAAGCTGAAGACTTCACATCGATCTAGGGTGATCATTTTGCATCCATCGATTGGGTCACTGTCGTATCGATCCCCTGGAGCATAATTCGAATTGATCGAAAACTCTTGGTTTTGAATCCATCAGACGCTACCCCTTCGTATCGATCAACATGCTCGAGACACTCGCATCGATCATCCCGACTCGATGCAAATGCTTAGCCATCAATCGATACGAGGGCCTCCATCTCATCATCTCGAAGCCCTGACTCCAGATCGACAAGAAAACGAGGACCAAGCCATCTTCCTCCACACTCCTTCTTCCCCATATCGATTCGAACTCCATCTTCTCCTTCCTCAACCTCACGCAATATCTACTTCCCCAAACCACGTCTGGACATGAATTCGAGTGGAATGGCATGAGAATTTGAATCTCATCATTTTAGGAGTGACTTTTTTCAATTAATTACCTGATTTTGATAACTGGTTAAAGGGGTTAAAGTTTTCTGAATCGATTCGAAGGCAAGAGCTTTTCTTTTCTGAGGCTCTGGAGCGATACGTAGGCAAGGCAGAAGAAACGAGTGAGTAAAAAAGTAAAAAGTGAAAAACGGCCGAGTCCACGGTATTTATATGGAATCGAGTGCGAAGGTAAAAAACGATATGCATTCCAGTAAACTCGACCGGTTGCAATGTGTCACCTTTGAATTAGTTCGAAACAACTGTTTGAATCCATGAACTCGAGTTTGTATCGATACGAAGTCGTCACCAAATCCATCGATGCAAAGCCCTTATTCGTATCAATCACTTTCGACTCCATCACCAGTGTAACAATATGAACTGTGCAGTTTGAACCCATTGAATCACAGCTCTCAGAGGCCAGTACCCATCGATACGAATTGTCTATTCGTATCCAATAACACCAGGTCCATCGATTCGAAATGCACAGCAAGGGCTAGTCTGAAAGCATTTAAATCCATCGATACGAACGATCGTTTCGTATCCATCGGACCTCACATCCATCGATACGAAATGCTCATTTCGTATCCATCAATACAATGAATACCGATGCAAAGACAATATTTCAACCTTTCACATCGATTCAGGAGAGGATCGTTACAAAGGAACATTCAAAAACAACCATTGAGCGTTGTTATAATTCGAATTTCACATCGGTTCAGGAGAAGATCGATATAGAATTCAATATAAGATAAACTGACAATGACTCGTGAACGTCAGCGAGAGTCAGATTAACGTACATGCATGTACGTCGGACTAATATTCAATTTTTGACATTCACAGGAATTGGATACTTATCTGATAATGATTACAACAACAAACAGCTAATCTCAGTTAAGCAGCAATCAGTTACAACAATACAGGGTACAACAGTTGACAGTCAATAGTTTACATTACTGAGGAAATCAGTCAAAGGTTACAACTTTCATCGAAGAGACGATAGCTATTCAGAATGAAGATTGCAGCATTTCAAAGCACATCATGTTTCCACAAGACGTACTTTGGAAGGCAAATGTTATCCCACCTTTTGGCAAGGCCGTGGTACCAAGAACTTGACTAGAAACGAATGACAGTTAATCTTGGAGATCGGTTATACGCAGGCTCACTATGGATATCGACGAATTTTGTCCAAGTCCGGATCGAGCTAAAATTGATATGACACGACAAGCGATGCTATGAAAGTCAACGTTCCAAATTTCAAGTCAATCCGAGTTCATATGCTCAAGTTATGATCGATGCAAGATTGGATGAAAAAACAGTTTCGAGTTCGAATCCCTCGACTAGCCACTATTCGAAAAGATCGAGTTCGAATCGATCGAGTTCGAATCCATCGACTGGCCACTGTTCGAATCAATCGAGTTCGAATCCATCAGGGAAAGCCTACTTCAAATCGATCAGCTCCGCATCAATCACAATAGCCTACTTCGAATCGATCAGCTCCGCATCGATCACCAGAATCTACTTCGCATCCATCAGTGGATCACTCTTCGTATCCTTCAAGACCGGTTTCTTCGTATCCATCGAGGAGCCCTTATTCGTATCGATCCGTATCATGGTTGTTCCAATCCATCTGGCCACTTCAACTTCGTATCGATCGACTGGATTCATTTCTAATCGATACGAACAAGGCCACGCAGTTGAATTATTCCATGTGTTCTCCATCGATACGAAACAAGGGTCACCTTCCATCGATTCGAACAAGACAAGTACCTCGATACAAACAAGGCGAAAGTCCTGGAATGACTCGATCAACTCGGCGAAGAAGGTGGGTCGATTCGAATAATGCTCACCACGTCACCACTTGATCACGCCCAACTATCGATTCGAACAGGATTGAGTCGAAATGATCGAGTCGAACGAAGCAGCCAACCGAAATTCTCCATTTCGTATTGATCATAACTCGAGATCCACAAGTCCAAATGCTATGAAATTTTCACAGAATATTACGTGCATGCAAAAGAATGTCCACGCCAAATTTCGACTCCATCGGACGCAATCTTGATCGATACGAAATCCGTTCGTATCGATCACGGATCGGGCCGAAACTTCACAGGCTTTGTCGCGTGGGCCTACTCACGTGCCAGAAGAAGTCTCCCAAGATCTGAGCGAAATATCAGCCTCCTACACCTATAAATAGAGCCCCATGGCATATAGAAAAGGGGATCTTTTTCTTTGAATTCTCCAATGCCCAGACGCTGCCAGATCCAGTTCTAAACTCCATTGCTGCTGCTACTAACGAATTTCACTGCTGTAAATCATTGTTATCTACTGTAACCCGCTGAAATCAATTGTAATCATCAAAGAAACATCAATAAAGCAATTAACTTCATAGTGGACGTAGGCAACACGTCGAACCACTCTAAATTCTTGTGTTTCTGTGCGTTCTTATTACTTTCATTATCTGTTTTTGGAGTTTTTGTTAGATAATCCTCTTTTTCCATTTAATTTCTTCATTTTATCTCTTCAAAAACTTCCGAAGAGTGTCGTGCCCAATTTTGGTACAAACAGGAAAAATCCCCAAAAATCACAGAAATTCACTTTTAATATGTTATCTAACATATATAAATTTCAGATCCAAATTCTGAATATAATTTCTGAAATAAATTTCTTAACCCGGTTAACCATATTTTTCTTTGAAAATTCATAATAATCTTTCCATAGCTTGGAAAATTATCAAAATTAAAACCCAACTCCAAAATCATGTTTTACATAACATAAACTTTTTTCCATGGCATTCAAAAGTCAATTTCTATCGGTTTTGCCCTAAAACCGCATAAATCCCCATTTAAACAATTTTGTCTAAATCAAACAAATTATAATTCAAGTATATAATCATCCAAAACATCATAAAAACAAATTTAATCTTAAATCTGAAAACATATGATCATAAAACAAAATAGAGATGGTATAAATTATTATTCACCTTGATTAGGGTAAGGAGATTGGATTGAGATTAATTTCCCCTAAGCTTGAATCCCTATCTTTTAATTGAATTCCTCTTTTCTTTCTTTGTTAATGGCCGGCTCCTCTATTAGTTTGCGTTTTGATTGTTTTTGTGAAAATAAGAAAAATGAACGTGAATGGTATAAGGAATGGAAATATATAAGGGTTATGGTAACAAGTGCGGCTAATTCCCAATATGCCCTTATGTAAATTAATTAACTTAGAAACCATTCTTAAGCCCATTTAATTTGTTAAGCATGACCTTCTTATCATTTACTCAAATCTCAATCCCCTTATCACTCTAATTATTTATATTATTCTATTTAATTTATCTAATTAAATCTCCTAAATAATGTTATAAAAAATTAGGGGTGTTACAGGCTCTCCTCCTTAAAGAATTTCATCCTCGAAATTCAGTAAGGACTAAATACTAATCATAGCAATCATCTGTAACCACTCCTAACAACCATACTAGCCTACCTGACCAGTAATTATCTATATAAAGCTAATATAGACATACCCTCAAAACAGATCATGACAAGTATCTCTAATCTTGTTTTTTGTCTCCCAAATACGGTCCTTCTCGTTGTTGCTCCATTGAACTTTCACCAACTTGACTGTCTTGTTCCTCAGTCTTTTCACGTCTCTCGCTACAACCTGAACTGGTTGTCTAACAAAAGTCAAATTAGGCTCTACTATCAAATCTTCCAACCCTGTTAGAGGAATAGTAGTCTCTGGATCATGCACATACTTGCGAAGATGAGACACATGAAATACATTATGGGCACTTGCCATACTGCTTGGCAACTCTACTCTGTATGCGAGCTTTCCAACCCTCTCTATAATCTGGAATGAACCAACATATCTCGGTGCCAGTTTCCTCGACTTCCCGAACCGTACCACACCCTTCATCGGTGATACTTTAATGAAAACCTTATCTCCAACTGAGAACTCTAGGTCTTTACGCCTCTTATCTGCGTAACTATTCTGTTTAGACTGAGCTTCCTTCATCCTTCCTCGGATCAGCTCAATCTACTCTGACGTCTCTCTAACCAAATCTGGACCTAAGACTAATCTGTCTCTAGTTTCCAACCAACATGCTGGTGATTTGCCTGGCCTTCCATACAAAGCTTCAAAAGGCGTCATTCCTATACTAGTCTGATAACTATTATTATAGAAAAACTCAACCAAATGTAGGTGATCCTCCCAAGATCCACCATAGTCCAATACACAAGCTCTTAGTAAATCCTCGAGTACCTTATTGACTCTCTCCGTCTGCCCATCCGTCTAAGGGTGATATCTTGTACTCATCTTGAGCTTAGTGCCTAACACATCCTGTAGACTCTTCCAGAATTCACTAGTAAACAAAGCATCTCTATCGTTGACTATACTACTAGGAACTCCATGAAGTCTAACTATGTACTTCATGAACAACTTAGCTAAAACAGGTGTCGTCCTGGTTGACTTAACTGGAATGAAATGGGCACTCTTGGTTAACACGTGCACTATGACTCATATACTTTCATTTCCTCTATTTGACCTTGGCAACCTGTCTATAAAATCCATGGATATCGAATCCCATTTCCAAACTGGAATCTCTAGAGTTTGAAGCAATCCACTCGTCTTTTGATATTCGGCCTTCACTTGTTGATAGTTTGCACACTGCCTTACCCACAAGCCAACATCCCTCTTCATACCTTCCCAATAAAAGCTCCTCTTCATATCTTGATACATCTTGGTCCCTCTAGGATGAATCGTAAACTTGGATCGATGACATTTTCCAAGAACTTCTTTCCTTAAGTCCTCAACATTCGAAACACATAATCGTTCCTTCTTTCTCAACCATCCCTTCTGGTCAAGACTAAAATCATTCAGATCATCGATCTCAGTTACAACCTCAAGCCTTCTAATCCTCTCGGCTAATACTGGATCCTCCTTCTGCTTAGAAGCTATCCTTTCGATCAATACTGGTCAAACTTCTAAATAGGACAACATGGCGGTACTCTGACTAGAACTAGCTGTCGATCTTAACTACACACTACAAGTAGTTAAAGCTTCTAAATCTTTCCACTCTGCCAACATAGCTAACACCACATTCTGATATCTTCTGCTAAGAGCATCCGCCACCTTATTTTCTTTCCTAGGAGTATACTCTGTACCAAAACCATAAGCAGCTAAAAACTCCAGCCACCTCCGTTGTCTCATATTCAGCTCCTTTTGAGATAATAAGTACCTTAAAGACTTATGATCTGTGTATAGCTCAAACCTCTTTCCTAAGAGATAATGCCTCCAAATCTTCAGTGCGAAGATCACTACAGCCAACTCCAAATCATGAGTAGGATATCTCACTTTATGCGGTCTAAACTGTCGTGAAGCGTAAGCAATCACTTTACCCTTCTGCATCAGCACAGCTCCTAATCCAGTTCCACATGCATCGGTATACACCACCAACCCTTGGTTTCCGTCTGGAACTACTAACACAAGTGCATTGGTCAACAAATGCTTTAACTTAAGGAATGCTTCCTCACATTTTTTGGACCAGACATACTTCACATCCTTCCTGGTTAGTTTAGTCAAAGGAGCTGCTATCTGCAAGAAATCCTTGATGAATCTCCGGTAATAGCCAACAAGTCCACGAAAACTTCTAATTTCAGTCACTATCTCTAGTCTCTTCCAATTATTAACAGCTTTGATCTTATCTGGATTGATTGACAACCCTTACTCTGAAACCACATGACCAAGAAACTTAACCTCTTTCTTCCAAAAGCGACACTTGGAAAACTTCGCTTTTAGCTGATGCTGCCTCAGTGTCTCAAGCACCACTCTAAGATGATCCTCATGCTCTCTTTCATCCTTAGAGTATACTAAATCGTCTTATATAAACACCAACACGAATCTATGCAAATACTATCGGAAGACTCGGTTCATCAGATCCACGAAGAAAGCAGGTGCATTCGTTAATCCGAATGGCATTACTAACCACTCGTACGAACCATACCTAGTTCGAAAAGCTGTCAAAGGAATACAGTCCTCTGCCACTCTTAACTGATGGAAAATAGTCACCAAATCTAATTGGGAAAACACTCTGGCTCCATACAACTGATCAAATAGATCATCAATTCTCGGCAAAGGATACTTATTCTTGATCGTCCTCTCATTCAACTTACGATAGTCGATACACATCCTCAACGACCCATCTGGTTTCTTCACAAACACCGCGACTGCTCCCTAAGGCAAACTGCTTGGTCTAATAAAATTCATTCCTTCTAGATCCACTAGCTACACCTTCAATTCCTTCATCTTGGTCGGTGTCATCCTACTATGTAGTCTACTTACAGGTTCAGCTGCTGACATAAGATCTATTCGAAACTCAACAGCTCGTTTCGGTGGTAGTCCTATGACCGGCTCAAAGACATCTACAAACTCTATTGCTACTCGAACCTGACTTAGCTCTTCTCCCACTTCCATTGCACTTAACAAAGCATAACTACTCTGGTCAAAATTCTCCACTGAGAATCTAATTCGGTTATGACTATCAGGGTGTCTTAGTGATATCTCCTCATCCTGGCAAAATATCCTAGCCTCATACTTACTCAACCAATCCATACCCAAAATAATTCCGAACTACGAAATCGAAAATATACCGACTGCATGCAAACTTATCACCTAATAAGTCAAGTTCTAACTGGTCACATCTCATCCCCAGAGTTGCATACCCTCCCATTGAATTCGCAACTCTTAAGGAAGTAACAAGGTATGTGGGTTCTAAACATAAACTATCAACCAAATGCTGGAATATAAATGAATGTGATGCACCGGTATCAAATAGTATCCTAACTGGTATAGTCTGAATCAAAAATGTACCTTCCATCATAGTCTTCCCTTTTTCAGCTACAATTGGCTTAGCAGATGATGGTCCAACAGCAAAAACCTGCGCCTTGTCCGCCCTAACCGGTTCTGGACACTGATTCTTATAATGCCCAACTTGGTCACAGTTGAAGCACTTCACATTCTTCTTATCTACAGCCTTCTTCCCCTTGCCTGACCGACACTCATTTGCATAATGACCCTTCTTGTCACACTTAAAGCAAACTAACTCAGCCTTAGCCTTCTTTGCAGCCTCCCCCTTCTGGGCTCCTTTCTTCTTAAAAAACTTTCTCTTCTTTCCCTGAGAACCCTGGATTTCAACTAGCTTCTCTCTGGCACAAACAACAAGCGTCTCTTCATGGCGAATTGCCATCTCCACTACTACATTACTAGGATCACGAAGATGTGGCAGGGTCGCCCTAGAAATCTCGGGCCTCAGTCCCCTAATGAACCTCTCATTCCTCCTGATGACGGTGTCTATAGTATTATATCAATAACATGACAACTCATCAAACTTAGCAGCATACTCAACAACCGACATCTCTCCCTGCTCCAATTCCAAAAACTTCCTCAGTAGTGTGATTTAGCAAACTCAGACATAAACCTTTGCTTAAATCTCCTTCGAAAACCAACCCAAGTCAATTCCTCCATTGGAACTTCGACAGTAACACTGTTCCACCAATGAAGTGCTGACCTTTGCACCTGTCTAGAGGACAACCTTCTCTTCTACTCGTTATCTAAACCCAGATCAGCAAATATTCCCTCATAATGCAACAACCAATTCTCTACTTCTATGGCATTCTCCGTCCCCATATATGGCTTCCCACCAAGATTGGTGTATTCTCTGTTCAGCTTAGCATAATTATTCTCAACTGGAGCCACAGGATTAGCTCCTCTAACATTTCCAGCAACACCAGCAGCTACTCTTGCTTGCATTATATTGACGAAAAACTGATACATCGCCCCTATATCCACTGGTGGATTTTCAGCACCCACATTGGCATCAACATTTTGGTTAGCATCAGCCTATCAACATTGGTTCCTCCTGGTATTAGGTCGAACATTTCCATTAGTTGTGGTGCTTCCTCCACCGATATTTCCTCTTCCGATTCCTCCTTCCATATCCTATTTCTCGTAAATCTACATACGAGCCTTCGTAAGATAAAGAAGAACGGTCTAAGAGAGAGGGGAATACGTACTTATATATATCTATATATCAAATACAAGTACGTTATTATAGTGTTAACCCAAACCCTAATCTTATTTTCTGATTCATTGGATTATGTTTGAAAATCTTTTAGGTTTAAAATTCTTTTAAGTTTCATAAACCTATGCTCTGATACCAACTTGTAACATCCCCCATTTGGAGGCCCAAAACTAACGACTACGGATGCTGTAGTTATCCATAGTTATTAATTCTCGGCGACCAAATACGGTAATGTTAGATACATTGATATAACAGAAACATATGGATATGTAAAAAATTTAAAAATCACAAAACAACTTTCATATTCCATTTCAAATTCATCACATAATCCCAATACGAGAACCAGTTCAAAGAAAATATATTTATTACAACATATGCCAAGAGCGACATATGAAGATGCACCCTTGGATGATCAGAGTATATTTTGGCAATTAAATAACTTTGCCTTTACAACAACAATACAGCATAATCAAAATAAAAGAGAACTCTAAATAGCTATCATGCCTCCTGCACGTCTACGGAAGCTTACTCATCTAAAGAGGTACCTGAAAACCTCAACTCTCAAACTACTCAAAATCAATTGAGTACCCGAGAGTTTAAGGAGAAAACATAAACTTCGAGTTAGACATAAAGCCTGGTGTGAATAATAATCTACCATCTCAAACCATTTAGATATCTAGTGAGACCATGCCGCTTAGCGGAACAGGTTTTCCCCTCACTAGTATCCTAAAACCTTTATAAACCATATACTGTGCTCCTGCATCCACAATGTTTAAAACAATTCAAAAAATATGATGACATGCAAACAAGTAAATTAATTCGGGATTTCCCATCCCCATTCATTCTGACCAACTATCTCATTCATAGTTTCTAGGGTCACTATTAACCTATTAATTTTCATGGGCTTACTAATAACCTGTTTAATGTTTATGGACTCCCTGTCCAGTTTCATAGTTTTCATGGACTTACTATTAACCCGTTTAAAATTTATGGACTCCCTGCCCTATTTCATAGTTTTCATGGGATCACTAAGAACCTATTGGCCCTGCCAATATCTTTACTATTTCATGGATTCTCCTTGAACCTATTGGTAACTCCAATATCTTTTCTCTTATCTTAGTTTTCATGGGTTGACTAAGAACCTATTGGCTTCTGTCAATATCTTAATCCAGATATAGTTTTCATGGGTTCACTACAAACCTATTGGCCTCTGCCAATATCAAATTATAGTTTTCATGGGCTTACTATGAACCTATTGGCCCCTGCCAATATCTTTTCCTATACACAGCTTTTTGGGCTTACCGTGAACCTATTTGCCCTGCTAATATCTTCTTTTAATATTTTAGCATCCTATACTCTGGTCTTTCTGAGCTTCTGGGTGCAATTCTACTCATTCAGGAGTTAATTTAATTTATGTTCACATCTGGGTCAACCTAACTGATTATTCTGCCCTTCCTCAAATTACTATTATGGTTCCATTACAATGTGAATATATCCTAATAAATATATGAAGAAGCAAACATAATAATACCACCCCTGTGATTTAATATCCTTGAAATCATTTTATATAAAACTTGGTTAATCCCTTTAACCCATTAATCAAGGAAAACTTCTTCAAAACTCCATTTCAAAACACTTTATTTATGCCATGGTTTTCCTTTAAAATGAGATTGGGTTATTTGTTTTGAAAACTAAGGCCGTCGAAACCTTAAAACATTACTTTCGAAACCCTTGGATAATCTCCTTCGAAAGCATAGAAAACTTCTTTTCAAAACACAAAAAATATACCTTTCGAAGCTCTTTAAATCATCTCTTTCGAAGCCAAAACGTACCTTTCGAAAGTATCAAAACATTACTTAGTAATCCTTGGAAACATAGCTTTGAAACCAATGAAAGTACCCCTTTTGAAACCTTTGGGTTTACTCAAAACATATTTTGGGTCAAAGTGAATATATACGAAAGTATCTCTTTCGAAACCTTAAATCTTCATATAAAATCGTTTGGGGAAAGTATGATGGCGTCGGCACCATCCTTTCGAAAGCTTCAAAACCTTTAAGTAAAACATCGAAGGTTAGCATTGAAACCCCCATTCGAAGCTATTGCCTTCGAAACCCTTGTACCCTTTCGAAAGCATTTAGGAAGTGGCTTAGTACATCTTTAAAACAAAAGCTACCCTTCGAAAGCATTGATGACTTCAATACACTCAAAAGGTAATAGAACAGCAGTAGGGCTTCGACTAGGTCGGAACCACCATTTTTAAAAGCTTTATTTTATAAACAAGTTCAAAAGCCTATACTTAAAAATGAAAGATGGCAACCTTCTTCGAAATCTTTTTAGAAAACCCCTTTCGGTAGCTTATGTTCGACTCCTTCGAAAGCTTTAGTAAAACAAAGGTAGGCGCTTAACATTTTAAAACAAAGCAAAGGTATCGATCCCGTCGAAAGTAATGCTTTCAATACCATGCCTTCCGCTTTTCTCCAATCCACTTCCTACAAATATCATCGATACCATGTGTATTGATTTCGACCTAGGTTGGTTTCGACTGAGTCAAAGTGGAAGCAATGGAGTCGAATGGTACTTCTGAAAGAGGCGGAACCCATTTTTCTGGGTAAATCTGAGTTAATGCCAATTAAAGCAAACACTTTCTAACTGACCTGCTTACTTGTAAGCATATGATTGGTGGCCTCAACTTTTCAAATTCTTTACAAAAATAACTACCGCTTAATTTCAGATCTAAACCAAGATTAATTTAACAAATAAGCCCTTCCATTAAGCAAAACAATTAAATCATTTAGGTCCTCCTTTTAAAATAATTTAATTCTCATAGTAAATCACTTAGGAAAAATCCCAAAAATCATAGAAATTCACATTTAATATGTTATCTAACATATATAAATTCCAGATCCAAATTCTCAATATAATTTCTGAAATAAATTTCTAAATCCAATTAACCATGTTTTCCTTTGAAAATTCATAATAATCTTTCCATAGCTTGGAAAAATATCAAAATTAAAACCCAACTCCAAAGTCATATTTTACATAACATAAATTTTTTTTCCATGGCATTCAAAAGTGGATTTCAATAGGTTTTGCCCTAAAACCGCATAAATGCCCATTTAAACAATTTTCTTTAAATCAAACAAATTATAATTCAAGCATAATCATCCAAAACATCATAAAAACGAATTTAATCTTAAATCCGAAAACATATGATCATAAAACAAAATAGAGATGGTATAAATTATTATTTACCTTGATTAGGATAAGGAGATTAGATTGAGATTAATTTCCCCTAAGCTTGAATCCCTATCTTTTAATTGAATTCCTCTTTTCTTTCTTTGTTAATGGTCGGCTCCTCTATTAGTTTGCGTTTTGATTGCTTTTGTGAAAATAAGAAAAATGAATGTGAATGGTATAAGGAATGGAAATATATAAGGGTTATGGTAACAAGTGCGGCTAATTCCCAATATGCCCTTATGTAAATTAACTAATTTAGAAACTATTCCTAAGCCCATTTAATTTGTTAAGCATGGCCTTCTTATCTTTTATTCAAATCTCAATCCCCTTATCACTCTAATTATTTACATTATTCTATTTAATTTATCTAATTAAATCTCTTGAATAATGTTATAAAAAATTAGAGGTGTTACAACAACATCATCGAAGATGACTGTGCCATATAACTCTCGTGTTTTTCCTAGATATTTCCACAGTTATATTTTGGCCAAGATTTGGCAGTCGGTTGTTTAACTATTAAAAAAACAAATAATCAAACATAGATTTAATTCCATATAGGATCCACTAAGCCTTTGTTAATTACTCTTTCATTAATTGAATCTCTTTTCAATTATTTGATTTAAAATATCTTCACAAAAGATAAGCAAAAGTTGATTTTGGTTGTTTGATATGTTTTAAAATAAGGCAAACGATTTAAAACTATTTTTAATTAACATATGTTTTAAATCAAAATTGTAATTTTCATAATAGTCCATTTTGTAAAACTTAAATTAAGAACATGTGCATATATGTATATTTATACATATTTATATATCCACGTATATGTATACAACAACTGAATCGATATTTTAAATTCAGAACAAAGTATAATATATGTATTCAAATAATTTGTAGTTCAAAATATATATGCATTCAATCAAAATAACAATGTTAGATCTAGTTATTAACTTAAAATAAAAGTTTTAAGATTTAACAGAAAAGTCGATATGTAATTCTTAAAATGAATTAACTTTCATTCTAATGTAAATAATGACCGAAGTTGTTTCAAAATAACTTGTAATAGCGTGTTCAATTCCCAAACTTGTAACATAAAATTTAAATCAATTAATCAAAACATTTCAAAACAAAATATCATAGGATTCAAATCTAAACTAAACTAAACACACAATATGAACAAAAGAATAAAAGGGGTAATGGATATATTAATATTAACATAAACAATTAGGGAATGAAGAACATATGCAGATCGAAGATGAATCGAAATAATATACATGCTTTTAGTTAAGATAAAGGGGTTTTGATTCATACGCTTAATATAAATCAATTAAACATATAATGAATCGTTCAAATCCCCATATATGAATAATAAAACATACAAATAAATTAAATTAGAAAATCACCTTAGGCTGTTTCTTATAAATCAGATCTTGAATGATGATATCTATGATGACCCACCTCATCGACCTTAGGAAATCAACACTTATACATCCTTTGTATTCACGTACCGTAAATCCAAGTGTCGGAGATGCAGATTATCATCGAGTAAAAGAAAATAAAGACAGAACAGAATCTTACATTAATGGAATACCATATATTATTTCAATATATATATATATCTTTACAACGGAAATTTTAAATAGAATTATCCGAGTTTAACTTAACATCAATATGGACTGTTATAAATATTTGTTCCTACAAATGCGGAATACGATAGTACATAAGTGTGGTGGAAATGGATAAAAAATTTCAGAAGAATCTTCTAAATCCATGCTCCGAGCCCCCTTCCAAAATGTTCCATGCTACCTAACTACTTGGTTGCCTAGAAAAATAGGGCAACAAAAGTATAAGGGGAAAGAAAATAAACTCCGGGTCAGTCATAGGACTGGTGTGAAAAACTCAAAGTACGGATATTTGAAAACAAATGGTATCTCATAAGACCACGCCACATATAAACATGGAACGGGTTTTTACCTTATGACAACCAAAACTTTTGATATGAAAAATCTAGGATTATTACTTTTAATGACATTCTTTAGAAAATATTTTTCAAATAAACTTATGAATTTTAGCCGAAATTGTTACATTGATTAAATTTCAGCATATTAGCTATAAAGTAGGTTCTACAATCAAATCCGAAGGTACTTACCAGATAATGGATTTCCATACAATAGCAAGATAAGGGACTACCTTCCATACAGTACATCTCTAGAGGACTGTATCGAGGATCGATATCTTCGAAACCTTTACGAATCAGAACCGACCTACATGTAGACCCATTTGGTGGCGGATAGGACTGAATATGACATCAACCTAGTCGTAGCCGACCTGTCCGTGGCCACAATATACTCGACATATAAAAAGTAATCTAGAAGGGTGACGATCATACCCTTATGGGAGCGACCCACATAGCCCTGAAGCAACCCTATTTTAGCCATTACCGGTTGATGAGGCCAGAGGTAACAATTACCTTTCACATAGCACTTTCCAATTTGAATGCCATATTGCCAATTCATAATCACACAACTGATTTCTACAAACGTATAACTCCTGAGCTCGTAAGTCTCAGGAAAGGCTGTTAACCAATCATCGATAAAATATGTAAATTGGTTCGAAGTGGTTTTCGGGTAAGAATCACTCAAATCCGACCCTGGTTCATTCTAACCAATCATCGATAAAATATGTTAAGTAAATAGGTGCTTATCATTTGATTAATTACTTTCTCTTTATCAAAAAATATATTCTAGAGATATATATCTTTAAAAAATTTCTTTTCGGTATATACGGAATCATTAAACCTCACTTATCAAATCCTTTAGTTACTTTAAAACCGTTTTAAATCTTGGAGTAATTCAAAATCATTTCATCCTTTAATTAGGAAAATATCCCCAAATCATTTATTTAAATCTTAACAAAGATTTTCAAATCATAACAGTTAGAACCTCCAATTTATGTTTTAATGATAACGACTATACAATCATATACATATATAGACCTTATCAAGATTTCAGGTATATGCTACAAGAAGACACCATGCTCGAAGATATTGAGACTCAAAGAGAAACGAAGATTCATTGACTATACTGCTGTTAGTAAGGTTATTCTACTATAAAAGAGTCCTAGATAAAATATTGTTAAAGTCACCTTGAGTATATGCATACACGATCACACACAATTTCATATGCATCAAAATTAAGTTGAAAAACGGATTTTGCACCTCACAGACGTCTGAGATAAAACCACAGACATCTGTGACAATTCTTTTTCTGAAGTCACAGACGTCTGAGCTTTTACCATAGATGTCCATCATGTGCAAAACTGTCAAGTTTTGAAAAGACACTTCTTTTTGAAATAAAAAGAAATCACTCTTCGATGAAAGGTTACATCCATTAAATTGAATAGACTTTCTCAAAGAGTAACAACTCTTCATCTGCACCTTTTTGAATCTATAAATACTACCTTGATTGAGAAGTAGGAATCATCTAACTTGAATCAATTTATTCTTTTCTCTCTTGTATAAACACTTTCTTGCGTATAGATTGTTCACATACTCTCAATCTATTACAACCAAAATATAATTTTGGTTAAACCACTTCCTACAACTCAAAGCATTCATATTCACATACTCAAAGGAGATCATAGGAAGATTTGTACTAAAAGTAAAAAATTGTGTTATTTGGAACACAAGATTGTCAGAAATAATTTTGTATTAGCATATTCCTTCGGACGAAGCGAGGGTAATTTGTGTAACAACCCTCTTTTAAAGTTGTAATATTAAATTAATTTAATTAAACGGGAGTGTTTGAATTTGATTTTGATAATTATTATTTTGGAATGTAATTATTATTCAATAAAAGGTCTATTTAAGAAAGATTTTTGTAATAGCAAAAATTTAATTAGTTAACAAATTCCTTTTTGATAATATTTGGAAATATGAATAAATGTTTCAATAAATATTAAAGCATTTTTTTAAAGCATAGTTAATTTTATATGATTGGTATAGTTGGAAATTAATTTATTTTATATCAATACTGTGAAAAATTAAATGGAGTAAACTAATATTGAATTGAATGAGTAGTTATTGAATTATATTTCATAGACTGAAGTGAAAATTTGTTTGAAACTAAAATGGAAATATAATTAAGCACAAATTATAGAAATGAAGGGCTAGTTAAAAGAAAGGAAAAGAACATATAAATACATTACTTAAATGACTTTAAAGCCTGGCCCATAACACAAGTAAACTGCACTATCAGTTACTCAAAACCCGCTTACACTCTTCCCCTGGTCCTTTTTTTAGAAGCCCAAAATCGAAAAGTAAGAAAAAAAACAAAATAGCGCATGTATGCTTGAGCGCTGACGTCGTCATCGGAGGGAGCCGCATGGGCGACTCATGGTGTGTCAAGCGTAGCTAGGTTAGGGCGGCGCGATTGAGGGTGTTGGTTGGATTTCGCCCACACGTTGGAGGCATGCGATTGAAGGATGGCGGCAGCAAGATTTTATGATGGGTGAAGTCACGATGACGAAGTTTGCAACATCGATCTGGAGGCGATGGGAAAAACTTGGCTATGGGCAACTTAGAGCATGGCTGGCGGCTATTAGGGTAATTTAGGCGAGCAACAATGGTTTTCAGACGTGCGATGGTCGATGCGTACTGGTATCAAATGGAGGCTGTTGCAAGCAACGAAGGAGGCACATTGTTTTCTAGCACTTTTGGACAGCAAAGACTTCGTTTGGAATTTTAGGTGAGTAATTGTAACTCACACTTCTATATCTACATAAATGAATATCCATTTTAGATGCCTTGATATGGTTGTTTGCGTGAAAACACTTGAGTGTGGATGATTGAATTGTTTTGAATGAATTGATGAATTACTGAGTTAAACCGAATCGGTGAATTTACAAATTTTAGAAACTGAACACGGTTAATTCTTATTTGAGCACAAATACCCATTTTATACATATAGTAGGAATTTGGTAGTGATTGAATGAAATTAGTGAAATACAATTTCATGCTATGGATTGCTTGGTTGATGGTTGAATGAACTATATTGTGTGAGTGAAATATTGAATTGGAATCAATGTTCAATTACGTAGTTGCATGCACATTGGAAACCATCAAATATTTGGTTTACGTAACTTAATTATAAAATGTTTGGGTTTATTTATATGACCGAAGTTTTCCAAATAGCGACTCGGATTGTTAAATTAACTCTATTTGATGAGTAGTATTATATGGAGAAATCTATTTTAGAATTTTCATTTTTACTGACTATTGTTTTGATTCATTTTGAATTTCAATAAATGGTTTTGATTGATGGGTTTAATATTTTTAAACTCATAAGGGTGATCTTCTTTATTAAAAATTATTTTGAAAATGTTTTAGAGGCAAGAGGTAAAATATATTATAATTTTATAAAAGCTGTTATAAAAGTAATAATTTCAGCTTTAAATGATTTTAGTTATAAAAGAGGTTTAAATGATTTAGAAGAATTCCAAAAGCTTTTGTAAGTAAGTAAAGCTTTGTTTTAAAATAAATTTCACTAAGATTTTCAAGTTTACAAATAGTTTATGGTTTTAAAGTGTTTATGTAGTAATATTATATGTATATATATATATATATTTGAAATAAAATGAATTATCAATTATTTAAATATTGATTTGATTCAAAGACCTAATAAAGGAATTTTTTTTAAGACTTAAAACTTTGTAACTCTTTTCATTTTATATATATGAGTTATTGGATTTTAAAAGTGAGTTTGAAAAAAAAATTATATCTTGGTATATATAAAAACTTAATTTAAAACTCTTTTAATTTATTTATTTTGGATTAACAAAGGAGAGAAGTTAAAAGTGAATTATAGATAAAATATTTTAGAAATCATTTTCCGTTTGATAAAAATTATATTAATTACTTTTAACTTATAAACTATCGTTAGCCTTTATTGTATTTAGCTTTTGGCTATTTTTATGCAAGTTTGAATTGGATTTCAATTGAATTTCGTGATTTTCTATGAAACAAAGAATTTTAATAAACGATTGAATTTTCGAGTGGTATGGGACACTTTGTACAGTTCTTTTGATTATTATTATAATTTGTTAAATAGAGTTTGAGTGGAAATTACTAGCTTTTAGTAAATACTTGAATTTACTTTCTGGTATGGGATAGTTAGTTAAATTCTTGTGGTTACTGGAGTGACAGTAATTAACACTTACAGTTGTATTATCCTGGGTTGTTCGAATTTTATTTAAGACCGATAGATCCCCAAGAGACTGACTCATTTTCCATCGACCTGAGAGTCGATTCATTTTTAGATTTGGGTAGGCAGACCTATTTCTTGGGGTCAGGTCTGTTCTGGTATAACATAGCTGCCCTTTTTGTTGTTAAGACAGATGTTATATTGCAGCCCTATCAGTTTATTTAACAATTGGACAATGTTTACCTATTTATATTCGTTAGGTAAATTCAAATAGTTTTGTCATAAACATGACTACCTATTTCTTATCGTCAGGAGTCGGGGTTTTTAACTAATAGTCTATTTATTTTCGTTAGACTATTGCGCTATGTGGCGGGGTTTATTTATTTTATTTAGGCCTTGTGTCGCACTCATACTGATAGTTGACTATCATTATTATTTCATTAGTGATGATTATTTCTTCAAATATTTTAGTATGGATATTTTGTATCCTTTATGGCCCTTAGGAATTTTGAATTGGTTATCACCATATTTTGAGATGATAGTCTATTGAGACTTGATATGTATTTATGAAATGGTGATTTTGTTAGATATGCCTTATTAAGTATTTGTTTTGGGCGTATTTTATTTATGACTTATTCGGTTATTGTTAAGTCAAAATTGTGAGATCTGTATTTGTTGGTTTGATATACCTTTTATGGATTTTTGGGTTTTAGGTATATTTTGAGATGACTTATTTTGGACTTAAGTCATTTATGGATCTATAAAGTAGTGAAATTAATTAATATGCCTTATTATGATTGTTTGTTTGGCATATTTTATATAGCTTATTATTTTAGGTCATAAAATTATGATATTAGTTTCTCACCTTTTATTAGATATAGTTTGACCCGTTAATTATTTTAATACTCGGGTCAGGCCGAGACTTTACTGGTACAGGGACCCATTGACCTTTGGATTTTGGGCTAGCATTGAAGTAGACTATTTTGATAGTTTTATTTTACTTCATCCTTGTATATATTGACAGTTAGGAGTTTATGTCATCTATATTATATAGTAGTGACTTTGTTCCTAATACAAGATTTTGGATATGATGTATATATTTATATGAGTCTAGTATTGATATTTTATAGACTCACATTCTATTATGTATATGCTGATGTATATTCTTCTATTGTGATCTGTGACTCTGATGCTGAATCTTTATTATATACTGTTTTGAATATTTTTAATCGGTGTGTTTATTACTTTGTATTAATACTGCACACGTCTAATTTTCAGTTCAGATCCCCAAAAAGGTAAATAAGACGTGTCAGTGTTAGTATAAAGATATATGCACATTCGATCACCCTCAACCAGCCATATTCTCTGGATTAGCAGACGACATACATGTAATGTTCTTTGCTAAACTGGGCATAGCGGTGGGGTCGTTACAGCTTGGTATTAGAGCTGGATTCAAAATATTATAGAATATAAATTGTACTGAGTCAAGATCTAAACTTAGATGACCTAGAGTTCCGTCCCTTGGGTTTGAAGTAATTAGTAATTTAATTAATTATTTAGGAATAGGAATATAAATGATTATTGGGAATAATCCTTGAGACGTATTTGAAAAAGAAATCTTTTGATAATACTATATAACTTATTGTTATGAAAATATTGGAACTTACTTTCACTAAAAATGAGATTTGAGAAATAAATATAGATTAGACCTTAGATGGCTTATAATCAAATTGTTATGTCCTGATTTGTTAGTGATCAGAGTGCGCAGCGGAAACTGGAAAATAGCTTTCCGCTGACGGCGATTGTTTGATTAAAATGTATGTTGTTTGCATCAATTTTTATTTTTGTTTATGCTTAGTTTAAAATGTGCAATTGACTAAGACATTATCACTATAAGAATTTATAATCTTATTTAAATCTGGACGAATCTAACCATTAATAAAAGCCAGCAGTTTCTACCAAATAGAATTGCTGGGAAATAATAAAAATGTCTAAAAAATTAATTGTTATAAAATATGGAATGATAAACAATATATATCTGATTAAATTTGGAATTTGAAGATATACTTAATAAATAAAATAAGATATGGTAAAAAATTGATGGGTTGATGGATGCTTGGTTGTTTTAAAATTGTAAGTGATTGTACAAAATTAATACTGAGTAGGAGTCACTATTGAGAGTTGAAACCTACCTACTTAATAATAACAATAAGAACTTGCGGTATCTTCAGTAGTGTAGTTACCACAAGAATATTGAAAATTTAAATTTACGTAAAATAAAATGTTAATTCATATATGTGATTAATTAAATTTTAAGATGAATTAAAAAAAATTGATGTTTACTTGAGGTATATATTAATAAATGTGTATGCTATGGACTTGTTATCAGTAAATTATTATTTCAATGATAACATAAACAATGATTGAAAGAATTTTAATAAAAGCATGCATCTAATTGAATTAAAATCTTTTGAGATTAGATATACATATATATATGGAATTTGATTATATTTATTATAAACAAGCAAATATTTTGGAAAAGCCTAAAGTATTGAAAGATATATGTATATTGTAGGAAATAAATTTTGTGTTAAATTGTTCGTTGTGTGCTTTAAGAATTCCAGTCGATGCGCTTTATCAACGTTATCGATAGGAATTCCTAAACACTAAGACGAGACATTCAGACAGTATTTTAGACAATAAAATGTTTTCGATAATAATACTTAGCAGGTATATAAAAATTTTGGTAAAGAAGATATAAATATGTAGTAAGTAAATATTATATATATTAAAATGGATAGTTTGGAAAGGTTGTTTTGATGGTAAAATAATATTTTTTAGAAATAAATGAATTATATTTTTAAAGGAGATTCTTTGGGATGTTTTGATAAATAGAATAAAGTATGTGAAATAAGAATATAATTTATAATTTAAATAAATTTGGCATTTGTAAAACCTTATATATACATTTACAAAGGTGCTTGTTTAATAAATTGGTTGGGGTACTTTTAAATGATTGTGAATATTGTATCGTGGTTGTAATTGATGTTAGGATTTTCATTTTTATAAATTTTCAATTTAAGAGAAGTTTGAATTAAGACTACAATTTAACCATGATTGTAATAAATTATTAATTGTTAAATACTTTGATTAATGAATAAAAAGTATTTGCTCAAGTATGGCTTTGCATAATAAAGTGAGGTTCAAATGCCTTTTTATAAAGTAAAGATAAGAGGGAAATGCGTGAAAATAATTTGTGTAAAAAGATATGCTATGCACCAAATGAAAATTTAAGTTAGTGAGTACTTTATTACGAGGAAATATTCTAAGTAA
Source organism: Allium fistulosum (assembly GCA_030737815.1). NCBI lineage: Eukaryota > Viridiplantae > Streptophyta > Magnoliopsida > Asparagales > Amaryllidaceae > Allium > Allium fistulosum. Next base: position 94,041,956 of record CM060906.1, on the reverse strand, counting down.
AAGAAAAGAAATTTTTTTTGTTATATATATATACAACTTGTTCAAAGTTGGTATTTCTCATTTACTAAAATTTGAAATTTACTTGTTTGTTGGGATGATAATTAATTTGAAAGCATTTAATATAAATTGCCTCCTATAAGTAGGGGTGGACATTTAACCGACTTAACCGGCCTTGATCGAACCGTTTTAACCGATATAATCGGTTAACCGAACAATCGGTTAACCGACCGACGTCAACCGACCAAAGTCGGGTCGGTTAACGGTTAAGGGTTTCACTAATTTCGGTTAATCGTTAACCGAAATAATTTTCCACGTTCCCAGATATTGAAATCTGGCCCACCCAATAACCCAACCTGACTTAATTTCGTGTGGCTCTGATGAAAATTTCTCATTTTCATCTCATTTGAAAACTCCCTAGATCTACACTTTTTCATTTCAACAAAACCCTAGAGTTTCCTTCAAATTGCTCTACTAAATCTTGTTGTGCCGCCTTTCTTTACCTTCTTGCGGTGCTGCCGTATTTGATTTTTCTTTTGTGCTGCTTGGCGCCCGTCGAGTTGAGCTATGATGGATGCGAGTATGAAGAGGAAGAATGTGAGTTTTTATTTTGTTTAACAATTTATGAAAATAATGAAAGAGCTGTTCTATTTTGTGCAGAATAATCTGTTGACTTATACCAATATTGGATTTTACATTTAGTGCTCATTTCGTAAGAATAGATAATAAACTAATCTGTTGGAAATTTGCTTGAACTTGACTGTTCTTTTTATGCCTCTTTTACATGATAAATATGATATTAAAAATATATATAACATATCATGGAAAGAAACTACACAAAACAACAGTACATGGAAGTACTAGTAATCTGACCTTTACAAGCATCATGATTCGTTTAGGTTATAACCATGACCCTCCTGTCCTTGTTATATCCTCTCATTTGCAAACTACTTATTGTGATTTAGTAAGGATTTAAAATAGTATTGATGTCATCATAAACAACTTAGCTAAGCCTTTCATATTGAGTGACTAGTTTGTGAATTCAAAATACCTATATTTGGTGTTTCGATTAATTCGAGATCAGTTTTGGCAGACTGAGATATTCAATAGAAGCATAAGTATCTGCATTTGATGATTTATTATAACTTGAAGGATTTTGTATAAAATCAAGAGTACTCGCATTCAATGATGCAAGGTTATTAAAAGTTTATTTTGTAGCTACAAATGGGTTTGATTTTGTGATTCTTGCATTCTCAGTAAGCTCTTTTATGGATATAAGAGCTTTTCCAGTTGAATTTCCTTCGACATGAATTTTAATCAATGGTTATCGATCAAATGTTGCATAGAATTAGGAGCATCGATATCTGACAATCTATATTTATTTGTAGGCAATGAACCTTAATAGAATTAATAAAAATTCTTTGTATGTAGATAACCCATCATTTTTCATTTGTCTGCTTATGTATGAGTATCCACATTTGGTGATTTATTTTTTGTCAGCAGCTTCCTTTCATTCCTAAATATATATGTCACGTTTGCCTTCCACTTTGGCCAACTCATACTAAAATTTTATAACAAAAAACTGAAAAATCTAACAGTTAGGGAAAGCAAAATAGAATAAAAATGTGGTGGCAGTGCAAAGTGAAATAACATTACGTCTCATAGGTAGAAAACTGCAACATTTTCTAGCAGGACCTATTAAGTGACTTCTTTAAATCTTCTAATGTATGTTGTATATTTTGATTTTGGTTGAGAGAAATAATTCATTTTAACAGAACATGGAAATGGTTATCCCATTCTCTTCATTTTATATCTACTTATGGAACTAAGTAAAATGAATTGTACCCTTCACATGCAGCGAAAGATTTCATTTTATATCTACTTATGTCAACTTTGTTGTTGCAAGTGAATGACAATACATTACATGCTATGTCAGCCTACTGAATATTGCTTCCTTTGCATTATAATGAAGTTCCTTTACATTTCTGTTTGTGCATATCATGTTGCCATTGATAGCAAAAGCAAACAAATTTTAGAGAAATGGATAGATACTAACGTTCAGGAAGATGTATATCATTTGGTTATTTGATTTTGAGCCTAAATTTTTTGTGTATAATACTATTGTTGCTATATTTGTATGATTTAGGGCATTCCAATATGGTTTTGTTATTGAAATACTCCAATGGATGTACTAAATTTCAAGTTAAACTGTGTAATTGATAGTCATATATAACTAAATAGTTATAATTAGTTTAGTTTGATATAACTATATTTAAACTATTATGTATAACTAAACTATTATTTAGTTTAATTATATAATATAACTAAACCGTTGTAATTAGTTTAGGTATGTATAACTAAAGTGCTATATGTAACTAAACTAATAATACACCTCAATCTATTTCATATAACTGTGATATACTTGACAACTCCTTTGCTTCCATCTCTTCACTTTGATAGTTTAGTTTGCAATATATATATATGTAAAATATACGCGTTTGATAACTAGTTAATGAGTTTGATAACTTGCAGGATTGAAACTAGGCGATGAAGTTGTTGCCTTGCTGTTCACTGTTCACGACTCAATGCCTATGGACGATGGACTCCCTAAACTGAAGTATATTTATATGTAATATCTATGTAAACTGGACTGTACTTACGTATACTATTTATGAGTTATTAATGCATGAACTCGCCAAACTGGGGAATGAATGTGAACTGATGTAACTAATGTGAACTGAACTACTTAAGTTATGTGGTCTGTATTATAAACTAAAAAATATGGTGTGAACTCTGAACCATAATATATTAATATCTGAATTGTGAACTAAAATATTTGTTGCTGAACCTTGAAAAGCGGTAAAGTTAAGTTGCTATATATGTTTCTAAAGCCTTATAACGTTATGCTATAATGGTTGCAGCAATTCAGTTGGTTAACCGGTTAAATTAACCAGTTAACCGATTAATTTAACTGGCTAACTGTGGTTTAAAATAACCGGTTCGGTCGGTTGTTTGATCACTACCTTAACCGACCACCGGTTAACCAAACCGTGTAATATTTACGGTTAACCAAAAATATTAACCGATTTAATCGGTTAACCGACCGTGCCCACCCCTAGGCTATAAGTGTTAAGTTATTTTCTTTTTAGTAGAAAGGTTTATAATGCAATTATAAGCAGGTTAGGTCTTAAATTCATATTTGAGATATAAGTAAGAATTTGAGTTTGGAATAAAGCTGAAAAATAAGGAATATTTTCAAAATATTTTTTTTTACTCAAGTTCAATTGTTATTGAAATTTATTTTTGAAAAAATTGAAGGAAGTTTAATCTTTAAATTCTCTAGAAAGTAATTGGACTATTTGAAAATTTATAGAATTTGAATCTAATTAATTTCAATCGGAAAATAATAGGATTCAAAAGAACTCAAATTCTAAAATCCAATGTGGTGGATATTAATGATAAGTATGTATGATATAAATATTTTGTTTTGACATTTTGAAGCTAGAAAAGCTTTTATGGAATAAAGTAATTTATTTTAGAAATTCTAGTCCAAATTGACTTTGATTAAATTTCTAATTTTCTATTTTGGGTTACTAATAAAGGAATTGATTTCCTATATTTTCGGATTGAAACCTTCAAACTTAACTTTGAATTTGTACACTTTAGCTGTTGATTTCTAATTGAACAGTTTTGATTATTTCTGACTATTTCTATGAGATACATATTCGAATATACTTTGACCAATCTTGACACTTGATTTTGATATTTTTTGTTGAACTGCTAAGCTTTTTCTATATATTCTTTTATTAACTTTATTATAATTACTAGAAGCTTAGGTATGCAGTGTGTGCTTTGTATAAAATTGTGCCGTTTAAAAAAAATATAAATTATTGCATCAATGAACTTAATGAAATATAACTATGATTGTTTGAAAGTTATATTGCATTATCTGATTGAAAGTTGTCAATTAGACAAAAATGCATTGAATGAACTTGATTGCTTGTTGTAGTTGTTTTGTAACCTAGTATTAGGTTGCGTTAGTAAGCAATGACGATGGACCTGAAACATAATTTCTTCGTTGTGTTGTTTTGAAATTTCAACTACTTGCTTTGTAACTTGTTTGGAATGCTGTATAAAGAAAAAAAAAGTATTAGCTACAAATGATTTTGTGAAATGCAAAGAAAATATAAGTGACAATTGAATGGTAGTTGCTGAATTATAAATATGAAAACCTGAAGGAAAATTATAAACACAGTAATGTTAATGCTTGTTCACTTTATATATATGTTTGTACCCGTTTTTTAAATGTATATATAAGATGTGTACAATAGCATGTTTCTTGTTTAAGTTCATAAAGTAGCATGTTTTCTAGTTTTAAATTATACAATAGCATGTTTTCTGGCTTTGCACTATTAAAGCAGTAGCATGTTTTCTGATTGTTAATTATATAACAGATTAAATTCATTATTTTAAATGGATTGTATGATATGAACTGGGGATGTGATAGACATGCCAATAATTTGTTGAAGCATGTTGTGTGCATACATACTTAACAAACGAGGCCATCAAGTGTATACATTTTTTTGGTTAACTTGATTACTAAGGCAGTAACATTTATGAACTATTTCAGAAGAATTAAAACTATATATATATATATATATGGACAGAGAAAATAAAATACTTTCTTAAGTTTACAACGTTTTTAAATCAACTGTCAAAGTTATTTGTTGTAGTATCGTTCCTTGTTAAATAGAAGAAAAATGTTTTGCATACACATGTGTGGAAAAAAAATCTCTATGTTGCAAACTAAGAATGAATGTTAAAATTCATTATACGAGACTTATACTTTGAATTGAGTGAAGCATAGGTACAAGAAGGCTGCATGGATTGGTATGCAGCGCAAACTTGCTCTCGCTCCCCTAAGAATTTAAAAAATTGCTTTAAAATGCTAATTAAAAGGCACGTTTTTGGATTAAATACAACAATTATAGAAATATTATTATATATCGTGTTTCTGACCGTGTGGTCGATGTATATCATATATATTACAATTGTGAAATTGCAAACGGCTCTCCGTACAAAGAAGACTTTGTCGAAATTTTCCAAAAATTTTAACAGTTAAAATTTTTTCAATAAATTTTCGTATGCGAAGAAACGGAAGTTAACAAATGAATCTATTTAAATTTATAACATACGATAAGTTTGATTCTAATGTTAACTACTTCAGGTTTTGATTGAGTTTCAACTTAATAGTAAAAATTCGAAGAGAGTTAATGTTTGAATGTGTTTTAACGTCTTTCTATAAGAAATTGCAAGGACGCAGTTTTCGTAAAGGGGGAGGTGTGTAACAAACTTGTTTTAAAGCTATAATATTAAATTAATTTAATTAAAACGGGAGTGTTTGAATTCGATTTTGATCATTATTATTTTGGAATATAATTATTATTCAATAAAAGGTCTATTTAATAAAGGATTTTTGTAATAGCAAAAATTTAATTAGTTTATAAATTCCTTTTTGATAATATTTGGAAATATGAATAAATGTTTCAATAAATATTAAAGCATTTTTTTAAAGCATAGTTAATTTTATATGATTGGTATAGTTGGAAATTAATTTATTTTATATCAATACTGTGAATAATTAAATGGAGTAAACTAATATTGAACTGAATGAGTAGTTATTGAAATATATTTCATAGATCGAAGTGAAAATTTGTTTGAAACTAAAATGGAAATATAATTATGCACAAATTATAGGAATGAAGGGCTATTTAAAAGAAAGGAAAAGAACATATAAATACATTACTTAAAAGACTCTAAAGCCTGTCCCATAACAAAAGCAAACCGCACCATCAATTACTCAAAACCCGCTTACACTCTTCCCCTGGTTCATTATTTTTTTGAGAAGCCATAAATCAAAAAGAAAGAAAAAAAATCATGCATGTATGCTTGAGCGCCGACGTCGCCAGAGGAGGGAGCCGCATGGGCGACCGATGGTGTGTCAAGCGCGGCTGGGTTAGGGCGGCGCGATTGAGGGTGTTGGTTTGATTTCGACCACACGTTGGAGGCATGCGATTGAAGGATGGGGACCACAATATTTTGGTGATGGGTGAAGTCACGACGACGAAGGTTGCAACATCGATCTGGAGGCGATGGGAAAAACTTGGCTATGGGCGACGTGGAGCATGGTTGGCGGCTGTTAGGGTAGTTCAGGCGAGCGACGATGGTTTTCAAATGTGTAATGGCCGATGCGTACTGGTATCAAATGGAGGCTGTTGCAAGCAACGAAGGAGGCACATTGTTTTCTAGCACTTTTGGACAGCAAAGACTTCGTTTGGAATTTTAGGTGAGTAATTGTAACTCACACTTCTATATCTACATAAATGAATATCCATTTTAGATGCCTTGATATGGTTGTTTGCGTGAAAACACTTGAGTGTGGATGATTGAATTGTTTTGAATGAATTGATGAATGGATGAATTACTGAGTTAAAACGAATCAATGAATTTATAAATTTTAGAAACCGAACACTGTTAATTTTTATTTGATCACAAATACCCATTTTATACATATAGTAGGAATTTGGTAGTGATTGAATGAAATTAGTGAAATACAGTTTCATGCTATGGATTCCTTGGTTTGATGGTTGAATGAACTATATTGTGTGAGTGAAATATTGAATTGGAATCAATGTTCGATTACGTAGTTGCATGCACATTGGAAACCATCAAATATTTGGTATAACTAACTTAATTATAAAATGTTTGGGTATTATTTATATGACTGGATTTTTCCAAATAGCGACTCAGATTGTTAAATTAACTATATTTGATGAGTAGTATTATATGGAGAAATTTAATTTAGAATTTCCATATATTTTAGTGATTATTATTTTGATTCATATTGAATTTCAATAAATGGTTTTGATTGATGGGTTTAATATTTTTAAATTCATAAGGGTGATCTTCTTTATTTAAAGTTATTTTGAAAATATATTAGAGGCAAAAGGTAAAATATATTATTATTTTATAAAAACTGTTATAAAAGTAATAATTTCAGTTTCAAGTGATTTTAGTTATAAAAGAGGTTTAAATGATTTAGAAGAATTCCAAAAGCTTTTGTAAGTAAGCAAAGATTTGTTTTAAAATAAATTTAACTAAGATTTTCAAGTTTACAAATAGTTTATGATTTTAAATTTTTATGTAGTAATATTATATATATATATATAAATTTGAAATAAAATGAATTATCAATTATTTAAATAATGTTTTGATTCAAAGACCTAATAACGGAATTTTATTTTAAGACTTAAACTTTGTAACTCTTTTCTTTTATATATATGAGTTATTGGATTTTAAAAGTGGTTTTGAAATTAAAAATTATATCTTGGTATATATAAAAACTAATTTAAAACTCTTTTTATTTATTTATTTTGGATTAAAAAAGGTGAGAAGTTAAAAGTGAATTATAGATAAAATATTTTAGAAATCATTTTCTATATGATAAAATTATATTAATCACTTTTAACTTATAAACTATTGTTAGCCTTTATTGTATTTAGCTTTTGGCTACTTTTATGCAAGTTTGAATTGGATTTCTGTTGAATTTCATGATTTTCTACGAAACAAATAATTTTATTAAATGATTGAATTGTCGGGTGGCATGGGACACTTTGTACAATTCTTTCGATTATTATTATATTTTGTTAAATAGAGTTTGAGTGTAAATTACTAGCTTTTAGTAAATACTTGAATTTACTTTCTGGTATGGGATAGTTAGTTAAATTCTTGTGATTACTGGAGTGATAGCAATTAACACTTAGAGTTGTATTATCCTGGGGTGTTCGGATTTTATTTGAGATCGATAGATCACCAAGAGACTATGACTCATTTTTCATCGACCTAAGAGTCGATTCATTTTAGATTTGGGTAGGCGGACCTATTTCTTGGGGTTAGGTCCGTTCTGGTATAACATAGCTGCCCTTTTTGTTGTTTAGACAGATGTTATATTGCAGCCCTATCAGTTTATTTAATAGTTGGACAATGTTTACCTATTTATATTTGCTAGGTAAATTCACATAGTTTTGTCATAAACACGACTACCTATTTCTTATCGTTAAAAGTCGGGGTTTTTACCAATAGTCTATTTCTTTTCGTTAGACTATTGCGCTATGTGGCGTGGTTTATTTATTTTAGTTAGGCCCCATGTCACACTGTATCATACTGATAGTTGACTACCATTATTATTTCATTACTGATGATTATTTCTTTCGAGATTTTAGTATGGATATTCTATATCCTTTATGGCTCCGAGGAATTTTGAATTGGTTATCACCATATTTTGAGATGATGGTCTATTGAGACTTGATCTATATTTATGAAATGGTGATTTTGTTAGATATGCCTTATTGAGTATTTGTTTTGGGCATATTTTATTTACGACTTATTCAATTATTGTTAAGTCAAAATTGTGAGATCTGTATTTATTGGTTTGATATGCCTTTTATGGATTTTTGGGTTTTAGGCATATTTTTAGATGACTTATTTTGGAGTTAAGTCATTTATAGATCTATAATGTAGTGAAATTAATTAATATGCCTTATTATGATTTTTTATTTGGCATATTTTATATGGCTTATTATTTTAAGTCATAAAATTATGATATTAGTGTCTCAACTTTTATTAGATATAGTTTGACCTGTTTATTATTTTAATACTCGGGTCAGGCCGAGACTTTACAGGTACAGGGACCCACTGACCTTTGAATTTTGGGCTAGCATTGAAGTAGACTATTTTGATAGTTTTAGTTTCTTCATCCTTGTATATATTGACAGTTAGGAGTTTATGTCATCTATATTATATAGTAGTGACTTTGTTCCTGATACAAGGTTTTGGATATGATGTATATATTTATGTGAGTCTAATACTGATATTTTGTAGACTCACATTCTATTATGTATATGATGATGTATATTCTTCCGCTATGATTTATTACTCTGATTCTGATTTATCTATATTATATACTGTTCTGAATATTTTTAATCGATGTGTTTATTACTTTGTATTAATACTGCACACGTCTAATTTTCAGTTCAGATCCCCAAAAAGGTAAATAAGACGTGTTAGTGTTAGTATAAAGATATATTCACATTCGATCGCCCTTAACCAGGCATATTCTCCGCATTAGCAGACGACATTACTTGTAATGTTCTTTGCTAAACTGGGCATAGCGGTGGGGTCGTTACAATTTGTTTAAACGAAATACCGAAGGGGAGCTTCGGGACTGGACGTAGGACAGGAGGTCCGAACCAGTATAAAAACTCTGGTTTGCATGCTTTTTATACTTTACTATTTATTGTCAATTATTTCATTAACTTGTACACTTGCATATTATACACAAATTAAATAATATATGATCCACAAGATTTTCAATTGGTATCGGAGCCAGGTTATTTCAATCTATAGTAACGCGTAATTGAAATCATTAAAATGGCAAGTACATTTCAAGAAGGTCAATCAACTGCTCGTCCCCCACTATTTACTAGTTCTAATTATGCTTATTGGTCAACACGCATGCGAATTTTTATGGAAGCAAATGGATTAGAAATATGGCTAGAAACTCAAAATAAATATGAAGCACCTGACATTGATATTGGTACATGGACTGATGCACAAAAAGTAGAGGCATCTAACAATGCCAAAGCTATGAAGGTTTTATTATGCTTACTCGATAAAAATGAATTTTCACGAGTCATGCTTTGCACTACTGCTTGTGATATATGGTGTACTTTATAAATTACCCATGAAGGCACAAACAAAGTTAAGCAAAAAAAATTTCTATTCTACAAAATCAATTTTCATATTTTAGAATGAAAACAAATGAATCAATTATAGACATGTATGTTAGATTTCAAACTATACAACATGATTTTATGGCACTAGGAGTTAAATTTACTGATTTTGATTTAGTCACACGAATTTTCAACTCTTTGAAAAATGAATGGGAAAGAAAAGATTTAGCCATAAAAGAAGCTAATGATCTTTCCCAACTCAAAGTCGAAGGTTTAATAGGAAATTTAATGTCATATGAAGCTAATTTACAGGCAATAAAAGAACAAAATCAAGAAAGGAAAAACATCGCATTTCAAGTAAATAATGACAACTCTGACTTGGAAGAAGATGAAATTGTTTTCATCGCCAAGAATTACAACAAGTTCAAGAAGTTCAAAAAGATGAAAAAATTTAAAAACAACAGCAACACAAATTCATCAAATCAAACATCGATGAAATGCTTCGGGTGTGATAAATTTTGTAACGACCCTGAATTTTGAACAATTTAAATTGAAAATATTTAATTAATTTTAAATATTTGAACGATGATTTGGCTTGAATTTCAAATTATCAGAATGAATTGGCGATTTAATTTTTGAATTTAATCTATTGAAAGTTGAATAAAATTTGAATCTTCGATTTTAAGCCGGTTAAAAATAATTTAAAGGCTTAGAAAATTCATATTGATAATACTAAAGGTAATAGAAGCTTCAGAATTGAATTTGAAAGCGATGTGTTCCGTTTTGAAATGTATCGTTTAAATTGAAATTAAAAATAACCTTCCGAGGCACCGTCTCGGAATTTGACGAAACCAGCTCCATTGGGTTCGTAATATTGAATTATTACTGGATTTCAAATTTCGTATTTATCAGAATTGTTATGAGATCATACGGCGTATAAACGCGTATAAAATTAATTTGAATTCAATTTGAATTTCTGTAACAACTGGGGTTTTGCCCAAAATTTTTATCATCAATAAACGATTAAAGATGACAGGTATTTGCTGTTTATTGTTGAAATTTTATAACGATAAAATCTTCGTAAATTAACGATTTAATATCGACTGTTAATTTCTGTTTGAATTTGGAATTTGTAAATTGATTTGAATTCTCTTATTAAATTTTTATTTGTACGAGATGAATAAATATGTATAGAAAAATTTTAACAACTAAATTAAACAAACCAAATTAAATACAAAACAATCAGTTTTAAAAAGAGAAAACAAAAGAATAAAACAAAAAGAAAAAAAAAGAAAAAAAAAAGAAAAAAAAAATAAAACACCATAACCAGCCCATGCCTAAGCCCATACCCTTATTCACGTTTAAACCCATACCCCCCACGATCTTTCTTCTGTAAAACCCACGCCCCCCTCACTTCACAAATAATCGAAAAAAAAATATACGACGAGATAAAAAAAAAATGGCGACGAGAAAAAAAATCTAGGGCTTTCGGCGATCTCGATCCTTTGGGAATTTAGGGCTTCTTCGATTTCGCTCGTCTCGTGGGGGGCCGCGACTTCGACTCTTCTTCAGTTCGAACGCGACTGTTCGATTTACAAAGGTGAGTAATTCATAATTACTCACATCTAATTCAATGTTAAGCTCGGTATTTCTATTTTGTTTGTTGATTATGATTTCGATTTTGTTTTGGTTGATTCTGAATTTCGTTCGATTTCAACTGTTGTTCTATGTCTTCGGCCCTTTTGATTTTGTGAAATCCACTGCTTGACAACTTGGAAACTTCTAATGTTTTCGGCCATTTGATCTTGTTCATATTAAGCTACACTTGAAAACTTTGAAACTGTTTTCGATTGATTTTACTCATGGTGACTTTGGTCATTAACTGTGATTTTGGAATTTTGTTGACTCGGGTAAATGCTACCGTTCGTAGTTGATTTTGGGGCTGGTTGGAAATAATTTGATTTCGTGGGGTTTGCTTTATCGATTACCTTAAAAAAAAAACAGTAAGAAATTTTAATGTTTTTTTTCAAACACTTTACACTTAGGATCTTAAACTAAATAAGTTTGTATACACTGAAAATCTTGGCTTGGAAGTATGCTTGAAGGTGGACAGTATGGTATAGGCACTGCATCTTCAAGTTTACAGTAGGAAATCAAAGTGTTCTTGTTCGAAGCTTACAAATTCTGATCAAATCCCAAACATTTTATTTGTTCAATATTAATCCTTGGATTTCTTTAAAATAGAAGAAGTTGCTTCAACTTAAAAACATGGTCCAGGAATTGTCTCGAACCTGATTTTTGAAGAGTTTACTCTGTAAACTCAGTTTCACTTTGAAAAGACAGATCATATGATAAAAATTTGAACATTTTAAAACATTAATTCAGTTATATAACTTGAATCTACATTCAGTGATAGGATTTTTAAAACTTATCTGATGATTTTTAGTTCAGTAGGTTAAGAGCAGTTCTTGATTGAATGGAAAATATATTTGATCAATTCTCGGTGATCAAAAAAAAAAATTTAGGTGTTGTTTGCTTCCTTTTGCTCTGTTAAGTGAATTTAAATTGATGAAAACTGATACTATACTGGGTCATAAGGAAGAGAACAAAACAGATGCTTCATTTAGTCTTGGCATACTTCCCTGTTAAATAAATTTAACTGATATGAACAGACTACCCACTTGATTTGAGCTGCTATGGTGATGTTATAGGTTTTTTTTTGTAAACTGCACTTATATATATGTCCATACATATACATATACATTTCTGTGTATATGTGTATGTGTGTGGCTGTGTACTTTCATGTTGTAGCTTGACCATCTGATATTCATACATTCTCTGGTCAGTGCATTACCTAATGTCGTCACTATTCTCTGGTTGGTTGTGTTCATGTCATTTTTGAACTTGTAGTGGATCATGTTGCATTCACTGTAATTTTGTTTGGTGCCTCACTTCCATTCTGTTGCCTCTGGCTTCACCACTGCCATTTGAGTTATGTTGTTCTGGTCCATTTTCTGGTCATATCGATTTTGTGTTTTGTTGACATGTGCATTTGTCTTTGCACTTGCACATTGCTGTTTGTTGCAGTTTGGTTACCTGTGTATATACTTGGTCGAAATCATTTTGCATTGCATCGTTGCCAGTTGCATTTCATTTTTGCCTGTTGCATTGCTTTGTTCAGTTCGAACTTGTATGCCATATGGAGTTTGTTGTATTCATCCAGCATAGTAGCTTTAGGTCTCATGTTGATGTACTGATAACCTCGGCATGCCTTGAACTGTTGCCACAACGTTCATGTGCACTTTCTATTTAAGTGAAATTGATTTCGAGGTGTATTATTGGGCACTTGAGTCTTCACTGCACTTGCATGTATATGTCTGTACTGTAGTTTTTGTATTGATGCGGTAGTCTTGATCAATTGAGTCATTCACTGGACATTGTTTTACTTCCCTGTGTACTTGAACTGTTGCACTGGGTTGATTTTTCCTGAGTCTGCATGTACGTTCATTTGCACTGCTGATGGTTCTGCATTGTAGTATTGTTGCATTGATCTTTGTTTCCATTGTTTGTTGTCCAGTTGCACTTGCAGTGTAGACAGTTTTGAATTTCTTTGTTGCGGTTGGATTCACTTTTGTAGTATCCAATTTTGATTTTGGTTGAGTCTGCACATTCACTGTGACTTGATCTGGTTTGATGTCACTGAGTTGATTTGTAGTTTTGCTTCCTTGACTCGTGTACATGCACAGTTTTATTATGCAGTGATACCTTGAATTTCGGTTGAGCCAATTTTCACTTGTGTTGAATAAAATTTTGACTTGATCTTGTGTACTGATGTGGCGAGGCAGTGCACGCGTGCGTGCACTGCAGCCACCCAAACTCGACAGTTTGAATTGATATTTCTTTGCGTCGTGATGCATTGATCTTCTATGCCGTATTGGCGAGGCCGTACACGCATGCGTGTACGGCAGCCAATAACACTGTTTATCTCTGTTGATGATTTAAATCTGCTGATTTATTGTTTAACACTGTTTAGTGTTAAAATTTTCGTTATCCGATTTCTTTGTTAAAAGAGTCGGATAGACGAGAATATTATTGTGACTGTCGTCTATTTAAATTATTACTGCCTCTATGCACTAATAAACTGGTTTGAATTAGACTGACCTGTGTATTATTTTCTTTTGAATATAATACTCGGGTCAGACCGAGTATTTCTACAGCTTGAAGATTTTCGAGCAGCGAAGTTAGAGAGAGAGTAAAGAATCATTTATTTCGAGAAAATTGTATTTTATGATATTCCGCTGTATCTGTTTAAAATTGTATAAACTCTGATGTATATAAAAAGATTTATAGTAATGAAATAAAGATTCATTTGTTTCAATTGATTGTTATTATCTGTGTTTCTGTGGCTGATTCTGTTTAAACCTTATAAACTAAATAACAATTCGTCCTTTTGAACGTTTCTAGTTGATTTAATTATCGACTGGAGACGGTCAAAAGGGGGAATGTTACAGAGTGGTATCAGAGCTTTGGTTTACACAAAGCTTAGTTTATGATGTTTAATATGAATAGTTACTAGAAACACTTTAAAAAGGAAACGTTTTTCAAATCCAATGAAGTATAAAATTGTTTTTGAAAATAAAGATTTTTAACTTAAGAAAAGTTAAATTGAATTGAATTAGCATTAATAAATATATGATTTGAAATTTAACTAAAGGAAGTTAAATAAATTGAACTGGATTTGATAAATTATTGAGATGGAAAGTTAAACTTGAAAGATAAGTGATTATATCATATGAATTGGGAAGTTTAAATTTATAAGTTGTTTAACTTATAAAATGAGAAAATTTAAGTAAAACCAGTTTTTAAATGGTTAAACAGTTTTGTTAAGTGAAACAAAATCTGAATTCTGAGATGTGATATGAATTTGACTTTAGCAAAAGTTAAATAAAATGATTTTTGAAAGAAAAATCTAAGTTAAGTTAAATAAATGCAAGTGGAGATAAAATGAAACATGACTTAAGTAATGTTGAATGAAATTGAATTTGATATCAAAATGAATTAATAAAGTGAAGTAATGAATATGAATTTGAGTTATAGAAGGAAATTCAACTTTAATTGTAAAAGTGAATTTGTGAATATGGTGAGTATAAAAATTCAATCTGAATTAGAATATAAACCGATTGAAATTAAGTGTGTTGAACCAAATTGAATGTAAGCAATGTGAATAAATTTGGTTAAGTTGAATGTGCATTGGTTGCTAGTTGATTGTATGGAAAATTCATTAAGTATTAATGAAATTTGAAAGTTAAGATATTGAATTCAAATTGAAAGGTAAGAAATCTAAATAGAACCAAATTTGATTTGGATTGAAAGCAAACTAACTCGAATATAAATTAGTGAATGTGAACTAATTGGATATGAATGAATGTTAGTAAAAAAAATAATCCAATGTGAATGAATCAAATGCGGTTAGATTGAAAACCAAGTCGATGAATGATTTACTAAAGAACTAGTGATTATCTTGGAAATGGAAAACTGATAAATTTATATAATAGTTTAAATTGGAATTTTTGAATTATTATAACCGGTTTATATTGAAGATTTGAAAAGTGTTAATAAAATATTGGAATTGTATAAGTGTTAAAAGTGAAATATTTAATGGATTTCATAAGTGGATGAAAAGTTTCAGAATTAAAAGTTTTATAATGTGAAGTTATAAAATGAATCGAAGTTGCGAAATAAAAGAATTTATAAGTAATTTACTTATAAATTAAATTCTGATATAAAACTGAGTTATAGAAGGAATGAGTTAATAAAGTAATTTTTATGAATTGAAGTCTTTATAAATAGGAATAGAATTTATAAACGTTGTTTATAAATTCGAAACTGACTTATTTTGATAAGTAAAATTCTGTATAGTTTGTTAAAAGATGTATATTCACAAATTTTGGACCGTGAATATATTATTGAATAAAATGGATGTTTAGGAAAGTGATATTTTAAAACGAAGTTAATTGTTTTAAAAGATGTTTTCAAAGGCATTGAATATCGAAACCATAGATTTCAACATTCATTGTTGAAATAGACGTTTTCGAATAAAAGGAAATGGTGGACTATAACACTGTTGTTATAGTAAATGATTTCCGAAAGAAAATGTTTTGTATAGTATTGGGATTTATACATCTATCTAAATTTCAAATCCCTATACTAGTAATTTTGAGTTGTCGTAACGATGTTTTACGTAACATTCGTTTTAACTCAAATAAATGTGTGAAAGAGAATGATTTCCTTAAAGATGAAATATATACTTAATTTTGATTAAAGTATATGGAATATTTTCAGATGTTGAAAATAAAATGGATTGTGAATTACTTATTTTTAAATAAGTATGGAAATGTTTTTCCAAATATGAAATGTTGTGAATATATTCCGTAAGGGATAAATGATTTGAAATTCATTTTTGAAGTCGAAGTTGAAAAGTTAAATGAGAAATTTGAACAATTTGTTCAATTTGAAATTTTTCAAAAAGATTGAATCGTTAAGTTAAAATTGAGTTTAACTTCGACATCAAAGACAATATAAGTTGAGCTTTGAATTTCAGATGATGATTTGGATTGTATGTCTAACATTGTGAATTGATGACATAGCAATTGATCTCTATTAAATATATATCTGTTGGTGGCGGAGAATTTATTCTCTTAGCTTAACACCCTTCTCTGAGACGTACGAGCTCAGAGGTTATATATCGATAGACATCAATTCTGTGTTGAGAATTGACGATGTAAGCGTGAAATCCAAATTGAATGTGAAAGTCGATAATAAATGGAATTATGAATATGAATTAGGTTTGAGATAACCTTAAATTTCCAAATCGACTTAGAGGAAAATTTTGAAATCCTCTATTTTGTTATGAATATGGATATGTAAGTTTTTAGAACTTATATATATGAATGCGGTAAATTTGAAACCGTTAGTTTAGAAAGACATTGTTATGGAAATCTTATGTATGTTTACATGGATGTTATATGTACGAAATGTGAAATGAAAGTACTACATATATGATATTATGTTTTCTAAACTGAGGATGTGGAAAAGTACCTTCCATTTATTATTAGAGAAGGTATTGGAACTCGTGAAGAGTGTCCATTTGAAATTCGTAGCTACGTAGAATTTTAGTCAGAGTGACTATTTGAATCGGAAATCCTTCGCGATAGTTCATCGCGATGAGATTAGATTTGATTGATGATTAGCGTAATTTGAGGGGCGAGATGCCCACAGTTACAAGCGATTCCACTGGGATAGTGGCGTAACCGCCGGGTAAACTGCAATCTAATGCCAGGCGAAATTTGAGGGGCGTGATGCCTACAGACACGAGCGATTCTACTGGGATAGTAGCGTAACCGCCGTGTGTACTGCAATCTATGGCGACAACCATGGCGAAATTTAAGAGATGAGAAATCTGCAGCCACAAGCGACTCTACTGGGATAGTAGCGTAACCGCCGGGTGGAACTGTAATCCATGGGAGAACGTGCTTTCCATATCCATTTTTAAAAGAATTTTTAAAAGTATTTTCATTGGGAATTGAAGCAAGTATGTTTAGTACTTGGAGATTTTTAGACCTGCGCCTGGCCAGCGTATGTCTAATGTCTATGAGAACGAAGATGGACTTGTTAAATTTCGAGTTAGCAAGTATTTTCAAACTTTAAATAGTGAATCAATAGTTTGAAATTAAAATTTCAAAATTCCTACCTAATAAACTAAGGAAGAGGATCTTTGTAATGTTTTGAAAGTCCACAGCTTTGGAAGAGATATATATTATATAAATCTCTAATGTGAAGAATTTTAAGTTTGAATCTGAGTGTGGTAAATTAAAAATTTAGTAAAAGACTTTTGGGTTTTGATTTTTGAAAATCAATGAACAAAAGAGAAGATAAACAAAACTAGTGAGATTAAACAAATGAAATGAATCCTATATTCATTTATTTGTAATAAGCTTCAAGCTTAGTAAAAATTGACTAGAGTATAATTATCGATGAAATTTTAACAACTTTTCCTTTTCGTGGACGAAAAGTTTTTAAGGAGGGGAGTTTGTAACGACCCTGAATTTTGAACAATTTAAATTGAAAATATTTAATTAATTTTAAATATTTGAACGATGATTTGACTTGAATTTCAAATTATCAGAATGAATTGGCGATTTAATTTTTGAATTTAATCTATTGAAAGTTGAATAAAATTTGAATCTTCGATTTTAAGCCGATTAAAAATAATTTAAAGGCTTAGAAAATTCATATTGATAATACTAAAGGTAATAGAAGCTTCAGAATTGAATTTGAAAGCGATGTGTTCCGTTTTGAAATGTATCGTTTAAATTGAAATTAAAAATAACCTTCCGAGGCACCGTCTCGGAATTTGACGAAACCAGCTCCATTGGGTCCGTAATATTGAATTATTACTGGATTTCAAATTTCGTATTTATCAGAATTGTTATGAGATCATACGGCGTATAAACGCGTATAAAATTAATTTGAATTCAATTTGAATTTCTGTAACAATTGGGGTTTTGCCCAAAATTTTTATCATCAATAAACGATTAAAGATGACAGGTATTTGCTGTTTATTGTTGAAATTTTATAACGATAAAATCTTCGTAAATTAACGATTTAATATCGACTGTTAATTTCTGTTTGAATTTGGAATTTGTAAATTGATTTGAATTCTCTTATTAAATTTTTATTTGTACGAGATGAATAAATATGTATAGAAAAATTTTAACAACTAAATTAAACAAACCAAATTAAATACAAAACAATCAGTTTTAAAAAGAGAAAACAAAAGAATAAAACAAAAAGAAAAAAAAAAGAAAAAAAAAGAAAAAAATAATAAAACACCATAACCAGCCCATGCCTAAGCCCATACCCTTATTCACGTTTAAACCCATACCCCCCACGATCTTTCTTCTGTAAAACCCACGCCCCCCTCACTTCACAAATAATCGAAAAAAAAATATACGACGAGATAAAAAAAAAATGGCGACGAGATAAAAAATCTAGGGCTTTCGGCGATCTCGATCCTTTGGGAATTTAGGGCTTCTTCGATTTCGCTCGTCTTGTGGGGGGCCGCGACTTCGACTCTTCTTCAGTTCGAACGCGACTGTTCGATTTACAAAGGTGAGTAATTCATAATTACTCACATCTAATTCAATGTTAAGCTCGGTATTTCGATTTTGTTTGTTGATTATGATTTCGATTTTGTTTTGGTTGATTCTGAATTTCTTTCGATTTCAACTGTTGTTCTATGTCTTCAGCCCTTTTGATTTTGTGAAATCCACTGCTTGACAACTTGGAAACTTCTAATGTTTTCGGCCATTTGATCTTGTTCATATTAAGCTACACTTGAAAACTTTGAAACTGTTTTCGATTGATTTTACTCATGGTGACTTTGGTCATTAACTGTGATTTTGGAATTTTGTTGACTCGGGTAAATGCTACCGTTCGTAGTTGATTTTGGGGCTGGTTGGAAATAATTTGATTTCGTGGGGTTTGCTTTATCGATTACCTTAAAAAAAACAGTAAGAAATTTTAATGTTTTTTTTTCAAACACTTTACACTTAGGATCTTAAACTAAATAAGTTTGTATACACTGAAAATCTTGGCTTGGAAGTATGCTTGAAGGTGGACAGTATGGTATAGGCACTACATCTTCAAGTTTACAGTAGGAAATCAAAGTGTTCTTGTTCGAAGCTTACAAATTCTGATCAAATCCCAAACATTTTATTTGTTCAATATTAATCCTTGGATTTCTTTAAAATAGAAGAAGTTGCTTCAACTTAAAAACATGGTCCAGGAATTGTCTCGAACCTGATTTTTGAAGAGTTTACTCTGTAAACTCAGTTTCACTTTGAAAAGACAGATCATATGATAAAAATTTGAACATTTTAAAACATTAATTCAGTTATATAACTTGAATCTACATTCAGTGATAGGATTTTTAAAACTTATCTGATGATTTTTAGTTCAGTAGGTTAAGAGCAGTTCTTGATTGAATGGAAAATATGTTTGATCAATTCTCGGTGATCAAAAAAAAAAATTTGGGTGTTGTTTGCTTCCTTTTGCTCTGTTAAGTGAATTTAAATTGATGAAAACTGATACTATACTGGGTCATAAGGAAGAGAACAAAATAGATGCTTCATTTAGTCTTGGCATACTTCCCTGTTAAATAAATTTAACTGATATGAACAGACTACCCACTTGATTTGAGCTGCTATGGTGATGTTATAGGTTTTTTTTTGTAAACTGCACTTATATATATGTCCATACATATACATATACATTTCTGTGTATATGTGTATGTGTGTGGCTGTGTACTTTCATGTTGTAGCTTGACCATCTGATATTCATACATTCTCTGGTCAGTGCATTACCTAATGTCGTCACTATTCTCTGGTTGGTTGTGTTCATGTCATTTTTGAACTTGTAGTGGATCATGTTGCATTCACTGTAATTTTGTTTGGTGCCTCACTTCCATTCTGTTGCCTCTGGCTTCACCACTGCCATTTGAGTTATGTTGTTCTGGTCCATTTTCTGGTCATATCGATTTTGTGTTTTGTTGACATGTGCATTTGTCTTTGCACTTGCACATTGCTGTTTGTTGCAGTTTGGTTACCTGTGTATATACTTGGTCGAAATCATTTTGCATTGCATCGTTGCCAGTTGCATTTCATTTTTGCCTGTTGCATTGCTTTGTTCAGTTCGAACTTGTATGCCATATGAAGTTTGTTGTATTCATCCAGCATAGTAGCTTTAGGTCTCATGTTGATGTACTGATAACCTCGGCATGCCTTGAACTGTTGCCACAACGTTCATGTGCACTTTCTATTTAAGTGAAATTGATTTCGAGGTGTATTATTGGGCACTTGAGTCTTCACTGCACTTGCATGTATATGTCTGTACTGTAGTTTTTGTATTGATGCGGTAGTCTTGATCAATTGAGTCATTCACTGGACATTGTTTTACTTCCCTGTGTACTTGAACTGTTGCACTGGGTTGATTTTTCCTGAGTCTGCATGTACGTTCATTTGCACTGCTGATGGTTCTGCATTGTAGTATTGTTGCATTGATCTTTGTTTCCATTGTTTGTTGTCCAGTTGCACTTGCAGTGTAGACAGTTTTGAATTTCTTTGTTGCGGTTGGATTCACTTTTGTAGTATCCAATTTTGATTTTGGTTGAGTCTGCACATTCACTGTGACTTGATCTGGTTTGATGTCACTGAGTTGATTTGTAGTTTTGCTTCCTTGACTCGTGTACATGCACAGTTTTATTATGCAGTGATACCTTGAATTTCGGTTGAGCCAATTTTCACTTGTGTTGAATAAAATTTTGACTTGATCTTGTGTACTGATGTGGCGAGGCAGTGCACGCGTGCGTGCACTGCAGCCACCCAAACTCGACAGTTTGAATTGATATTTCTTTGCGTCGTGATGCATTGATCTTCTATGCCGTATTGGCGAGGCCGTACACGCATGCGTGTACGGCAGCCAATAACACTGTTTATCTCTGTTGATGATTTAAATCTGCTGATTTATTGTTTAACACTGTTTAGTGTTAAAATTTTCGTTATCCGATTTCTTTGTTAAAAGAGTCGGATAGACGAGAATATTATTGTGACTGTCGTCTATTTAAATTATTACTGCCTCTATGCACTAATAAACTGGTTTGAATTAGACTGACCTGTGTATTATTTTCTTTTGAATATAATACTCGGGTCAGACCGAGTATTTCTACAGCTTGAAGATTTTCGAGCAGCGAAGTTAGAGAGAGAGTAAAGAATCATTTATTTCGAGAAAATTGTATTTTATGATATTCCGCTGTATCTGTTTAAAATTGTATAAACTCTGATGTATATAAAAAGATTTATAGTAATGAAATAAAGATTCATTTGTTTCAATTGATTGTTATTATCTGTGTTTCTGTGGCTGATTCTGTTTAAACCTTATAAACTAAATAACAATTCGTCTTTTTGAACGTTTCTAGTTGGTTTAATTATCGACTGGAGACGGTCAAAAGGGGGAATGTTACAAATTTGGCCATATGAAAAAAGACTGTCCACTACTCAACAATGATAGAAAGAAAACAAAATTCAAAAATTTCAATAAAAAGAAAAGAGCATTTCACGTAACTTGGGATGACTCCGACTCTTCCTCTTCATCCAATAATGATAGTGACTCAGAACTAGCAAATGTTTGCTTAATGGTCAGCACAGATGACAAGTATAGAGAATTAAAAAAATTAAATAAAGAAAATGTGGGAAAATTAAATGGAGCTGAATTAGAAATTAGATAGTTAAAAGACAAGAAAACTATTTTAGAAGAAGAATTAGAATTAGCACAAAAAGAATGTAAAAAATTATCATCTAAAAATGCTACTCTAACACATGATATAGAGAATAAAAAAATAGAGAATTATAAACTTGAAAAAGAAAAGTATGAATTGAAACAAAATTTAGAATTAGCTAATATAGAAATTTTCGATCTTAGAAATAAATTAGACAAAATTACTAACAATGTTTCAAAATTTAATAAAGGAAAGCAAAATCTTAATATTTTGATAAAGATTTCAAAACATCAGGATATAGGAAGGGATTAGGATTTAATGAAAAAAATCATAAACGTTCTAGAAAATATCTAGTTTCTAATAATAATCAAAGATTTAAGAAGTATACTACATTATATACAAATTTTAGTAAAACAAATCTAAATATGAAAATAAGGGAACAAAAATGATTAATATATGGACCCCTAAAACAAATAACAAAATTGATTAGAAAAAAACACATAGATGTATATCTAAAAGATATAGTTCTTAATGAAAATTACATCTCTATAGGTTCCAAACCTTCATGGGTATGGCTACCTTCTCCTACAATACATAGGACCCTAACAAAGGAAGTGGGTACCAATTAAAGCTTTTTATTATTTTGCAGGTACCCAAAAACAAAATTAATAATAAGGAGAAATTGATTCTCGATAATGCTCCAAGCATATGACGGGAAATGCACACATGCCATCAAACATCACTTACATGAACGATGGCATGGTCACTTTTAGAGATAATTCAAAGGATATGTTATCGGAATTGGAAACGTTATCAATGTCGATATATCTACTTCTCCTATTATTTCAAATGTTTTATTAGTTAAAAACTTAAAACATAGTTTACTTAGTATAAGCCAATTATGTAATAAGGGATTTAGAATCGATTTTGAAAAAGATAAATGCAATATCTTTGATCAAAATAAAACTTTGATTTTTGAAGGAACAAGAAATCAAAATATTTATATTCTAAATATGAATATTAATCATAATAGTGATTTATACTTAGCCACAAATCATGATGATCCATGGATATGGTATGAAAGATTTTGTCACATAAATTTCAAATATATATACAAATTAGCTAAAAACAATTTGGTAAGAAGGTTACCCAAAATAAATTTCAAAGTTAAAAATCTATGCTATGCATATCAACTTGGAAAATTAAAGAAAAGCTCGTTTAAGTCTATAAAGGAAATATCTACTAAACAATCCCTTGAATTACTTCATTTAGACTTATTTGGTCCAACTCAAGTACATTCGATAAATAACAACAAATATGTCTTTGTAATTGTAGACGATTTTTCAAGATATACTTGGACGCTATTTTTAAAACATAAAAGTGATACAGTCAAAATGTTTAAATTTTTGCTAAACGAATTAAGACTCTAATGGATTTAAAAATAAAAAGTATAAGAAGTGATCATGGTTGAGAATTTGAAAATGAATTATTTACGAACTTCTGTAATAAAAAAGGAATTAGCCATAATTTTTTGATTTTCACGAGCACCACAACAAAACGGAGTATTTTAAAGAAAAAATTGCACCTTGCAAGAATGTGCTCGAACTCTCTTAAATGGCAGTGATTTACT
Source organism: Allium fistulosum (assembly GCA_030737815.1). Lineage (NCBI taxonomy): Eukaryota > Viridiplantae > Streptophyta > Magnoliopsida > Asparagales > Amaryllidaceae > Allium > Allium fistulosum. The sequence goes on along the minus strand of CM060906.1, from coordinate 94,018,204 downwards.
AAAGAATTTTTGGGCCGAAGCAGTTGCTACTGCATGTCATGTATTAAATCATATAAGTCTTAGACCTATGACTAAAATTACATGTTATGAAATGTTCTACAAAAAGAAACCAAAAGTATCATATTTTCGAATATTTGGATCAAAATGCTTTATTCTAAATACGAAAGATAATCTTGGTAAATTCGATTCAAAAGCCGATGAAGGAATTTTTGTTGGATATTCTGATCAAAGTAAAGCATACAGAATTTTTAACAAAAGAACAAATGTTATAGAAGAAAGTCTTCATGTATCGTTTGATGAAAAATTTAAAAATATAAATAAAGACGACGAAGAAATTTTTGTCACTAATCAAAATAAAGCCATAGAAATTATGATTGAAAATAATAATGATAATCAAAATAACAGTGATTTGAAATTACCACCTCGTATTTTAAAAGATCATCTTATTGATAACATAATTGGAAAACTAGATAACAAAGTTTCGACTAGGAGACAAATAAATCAGAAGAGTAATGTAGTATTTATATCTAATTTTGAACCGAAAAATTATAAGGAAGCATCAAATGATGATTTCTGGATTTCAGCAATGCAAGAAGAACTTAATCAATTTGAACGAAATAATGTTTGAGAACTAATACCAAGGCCAAACGATCAATCGGTAATTAGAACAAAATGGGTTTTAAAAAAAACAGGAAAACATGGAAATATTATACGTAATAAAGCAAGATTAGTGGAACATGGATATAATCAAGAAGAATGAATTGATTATGAAGAGACTTTTGCACCTGTGGCACGTCTTGAAGCCATAAGAATATTACTCGCTTTTGCTTGTCATCATAACTTTAAGCTATTTCAAATGGATGTTAAAAGTGCCTTCTTGAACGTTTTATAAAAAAAAATGTTTACGTTGAACAACCACCTCTATTTGTTCATGAAAAATATCCATATCATGTTTTTAAACTTAAAAAGGCATTATATGGTTTAAAACAAGCACCTCGAGCTTGGTATGATCGACTAAAATCACATTTAATAAATTTCGGTTTTCAAATTGGTAAAATAGATACAACATTATTTATTAAAAGAGAACAGAAGGATATATTAATTGTTCAAATTTATGTTGATGATATTATATTGGATCTACTAACAAAAATGTATGTAATGAAATTTCTACAATAATGACAAACGAATTTGAAATGTTCCATATGGGTGAATTGAATTTATTTTTAGGATTACAAATAAAACAATTAAATAATGGAATTATATAAATTAAGAAAACACTGCGAAGAATTACTAAAACATTTTGGAATGGATAATACATCAAGTAAACCCACTACAATGAGTACTACTAATAATCTAGACAAAGATTAACATGGAAAAGAGTTCGATCAAAAACTATATCGAAGCATGATAGGATCCTTACTATATTTAACAGCTTGTAGACCAAATATTATGATGAGTGTTTATTTATGTGCAAGATTTTAAGCACAACCTATGGGATCACATCATCGGGCAGTTAAATGGATTTTACGATATTTATCCAACACTAAAGATTATGGTCTATTTTATCCAAAAGGCAGTACGTTTGAACTCGTATCTTACAGTGATGCGGATTTTGGTGGATGTAAATCGGATAGAAAAAGTACAAGTGGCACATGTCACTTTATTGGTCAATCGTTAGTTTTGTGGTTTAGTAAAAAGCAAAATTATGTTTCTCTTTCGACATGTGAAATCGAATATATTTTTGCTGCCTTGGCTTGCGCTCAAGTAATATATATGCAACAAACACTTAAAGACTATGGAAAAATAATAAAAAAATCTCCAATATATTGCGATAATACTAATGCTATAAATTTATCTAAAAATCCAATTAATCATCCATGAACAAAACATATCGATATTTGTCACCATTTTCCGAGAGAAAATGTTGAAAAAGAAATAATAACTCTTGAATTTGTTAATACCGAAAATCAAATAGCTGATATTTTTACAAAATCGTTAAGTGAACTAACTTTTATTAAGTTAAGACGAAATCTAGGAATTTGTTCGTATAATGAATTGGTTAACTAAATTTGTAGAAATAATACTTTGTTCACTTAAATTTGGAATAGCTTATATGGACTTTCAACTACACAATTGATTTTATACACTTAGAATTAACAACAACCACATAAAAAAAATTAAATAACCACCATTTAAAAACTAAATAGTATCTGTTAAATTTTTATGGCTTAACTCATTTTCCTCAACTTATTTTCTAAATATAGCAAAACTTATCTTATAATTTCAACCTATATTCTACTTAAAAATAAACAAACACAAAAAAATAATTAAAAATAATAATACAATGTCTTCCGATCACGACTCCACCTATTCAATTATCGACTATAAATCCCCTCGTCAGATAGCACTTATGTATGACTAACTAAATCCACACCTACATCAACTCGTTCAGTGTCTCTAAATATTGTTGCACCACCAATATACCACACCGGCTTTTCTTCTAAAGAAAAGAAAGCTAAACATTCGATTGATTTGAAATCAACATATCTCATCGACAAAGTCGATGAGATATATCACTATCAACAAGAAATGATTGGCGTTCAACGTGAAATGTATTACGAGCAACAACATCAAGGATCTCATCTAAATTTTCTCAAAAAGTGTATTCTAGCAATTTGTGGTCATTCACAACAAAAAATTGCATACATCAAAGGTCTCCTCGATTACAAGAAACTCCTATAAAAGCACATCACATTACTCCGAGAAATCTATGCAAACCGAGACCATCAAACCAAGCTTTGATTGACACTCCAGCTCGTCCAAGTTGGCATCCACTAAAGCCGTTAATTGACGATACAAAAGTTGAACCAAATTCATGGGATATACGACAAATCAACAATTCTGAATTCTCTGACAAAAACTAAACTTATGTTACACATCATATAAATTATGTTTATTTATTAGTTTTTGGTATGTATACTGTTTATTGTATTAAAATTTTAATAAAATTTTCATTGATATTAAATTTTTTTCTCTATATGTCAGAAAATACATATCACGGACGCTTGTGAATATACCACAGATGTTTGTCATAAGTTATGGGAAATTTTTTTCTATAGCCACAGACATCTGTGGAAACCTCACAGACGTTTGTAAAAACTCTCTGTTGAGTTTTCCTATAGCCACAGACGTCTGTGAAACCATCACAGACGTCTGTCGAATCTCTCTGCTTCATTTTTACTGAAGCAATAGACGTCTACGACTCCCTCACAGACGTTTGTCGCTGCTTTGGCAACAAATTTTTAGCACCTATATATAAATAACTTTACCCATCTCTTCACTCTTACCTCCATTTCAATTCCTAATTTCTAAAACCCTAGCTTTCAAAACATTCAACTTCATAGATCAATGGCTCTCAAGAAGGTTACTGTCTCTAAAAAGCCAAAACAAGGCCAATCTTCCTCCTCCTCTCAAGCCCCGGTTACGTAAGATCACATAAACCAATGGCTCCGCAACAATCCCAATGACATGGATTTGAGGCACTTTCCCAAAAGAAAATCCACTCTGGTCCTTTTTATTGTCTTAGCAATGTAATGGAATATGAAATTCTAGGAATAACTATGGATGCCGGTTGCTGCAACATAATTGGCGATGAGGCAAATAAGGTAATCATCGGTCCTCTAGCTATTTACCTTTTCTACTCTAACCTATGTAGTGTAGAGATTTGGAATCCGGAGAATGATGATGGTTGGTTGTGGTCAAGTGTCCATGGAAAAGAAATTAAAATTGATGTATATATGGTTGGCCGTGTATTAGGATGTTCTTATGAGGGGGATTGACTTAACAGATATACCGGATCAAGGTCTTTTACCCAGAGATGAAGTTACCCATCAAATATGAGAAGATAGGATGCCCTAATGGAAATCCATTTGCCTTCGCCCATGTGCTAGACTACTAAATCGAATGATAATAAACACATTCATTCCCCATCTAGGTAGTCATGAGCAAATTTATCCAAATTACCATCGCTTTGTATGCAATATTTGGTCGCCTGCCGGTAAATTACGCAAAATTTATTCATGACCAAATTAAATGTTTTTGTTCTTAGCATCGTTGCTCAATTGTATATGCTCCCTACATAATGCGCATCTTGCAAGATCTTTGAGTTCCTTCATACTTATCACAATACGAAAAAATTCCAACAAAAGATAGTGGTCCACGACATCTATCACTAGTGCATCTTCCCAAAAGCCCACCTCGTATCATCCCCTTCGACCAATGGACTCTACAACAATATCAACAAGAACATCATGGTCCTCCTCCAACTAGCGCTCCTTAACAGACTTACTCCCCTTATCCTTCACAACAACCACCTTCCTCTAGTCATGCTACCGAATATTATTCGGACTCTGAAATATAAGAAGCTCGCGTTGAACCAAGTAAAAACGAACCTCTTCGTGATTTGGCAATTAAAAACCAAAAGATAATCACGGTTAATCAGCGAGCTTTAAATAGAAAGATGACTGGATTGGAACGTTCTTTCTCCACAAGGATGACAAAAATGGAGAAAACTTTGGACAAAGTGGTCTCCACTTTAGGCAAAGTGATGCGCAAAGTACGTGGTCGATCTTCTTCACGCTCATCATCTTCACCTTCCCCAATACCTCCACCTCGGGTTCAAACACCAGTTTATCGCTCTCAAGCCTTGCCTAAAGGTACGTTAGACGATAGAGGTGACCGAGGGAAGACTCCTATTCATGCACAACTAAGGAAGAAGAAGAAGACAGTGATGACATGTACGTGTCTGATACTCCTCATTTTCAACAACAATCGTACATGGCATTTAAAGGACTTTCAATTCACGAAGATGAGGAGTACAATGACCAAACGCAATAGCCGGGTACATTGAATAATATCCGTCTTCTTACTGGGAGTATTACAAGAACTATGAGGGCCTATCTTATTCACAAAATCAGTACAATTAGAGTTTTCTTTATTTTTGCAATTCTTATGCTTGTTTGTTTCCCTATTTACAACTTTTATTACAATTGTCTCTAATTTTATTTTGAACTTTCATATTTTCCATGATCTTAATTGATAACATGCTATGTGTATTCAATATCTCCGTATTTTTTTATCGTTTCCCTCCATTTTGATAATGACAAAGGGGGAGAAATTTATGCATATACATAGGGGAGACAAACATAATTCCATTGTATAGTTGATTTTTCATTGTATAGTTGCCATCATCAAAATGGGGGAAATTGTTAGAACCTCCAATTTATGTTTTAATGATAACAACTATACAATCATATATATATATAGACCTTATCAAGATTGTAGGTATATGCTACAAGAAGACACCATGCTCGAAGATATTGAGACTCAAAGAAAAATGAGGATTCATTGACCATACTGCTGTTAGTAAGGTTATTCTACTATAAAAGAGTTATAGATAAAATATTATTAAGGTCTCCTTGAGTATATATGCATACACAATCACACATAATTTCATATGCATCAAAATTAAGTTGAAAAAACAATTTTACACCTTATAGACGTCTGAGATAAAACCACAAACGTCTATGACAATTCTTGGGTTAAATGTTTTCTGAAGTCATAGACGTCTGAGGTTTTACCATAGACGTTTCTCATGTGCAAAACTGTCAATTTTTGAAAAAACACTTCTTTTTGAAACAAAAATAAATTACCTTTCGACAAAAGGTTGCAGCCATTAAATTGAATAGACTTTCTCAAATAGTAACAACTCTTCATCTGCACCTTTTTGAATCTATAAATACTACTTTGATTGAGAAGTAGTAATCATCTAACTTGAATTAATTTATTCTTTTCTCTCTTGATTTCTAAACACTTTCTTGTGTATACATTATTCATATACCCTCAATCTATTACAACCAAAATATAATTTTGGTTAAACCACTTCCTACAACTCCAAGCATTTATATTCACACACTCAAAATAGATCATAGGAAGATTTGTACTATAAGTCAAAAACTATGTTATTTAGAATACAAGATTGTCAGAAATACTTTTGTATTAGCCTATTCCTCTGGGCGAAGCGAGGGTAATTTGTTTAAAAGAAATACCGAAGGGGAGCTTCGGGGCTGGACGTAGGACGGGAGGTCCGAACCAATATAAAAACTCTGATTTGCACACTTTCTATACTTTACTATTTGTTGTCAACTATTTCATTAACTTGTACACTTGCATATTATACATAAGTTAAATAATATACGATCCACAAGATTTTCAATACCTTATAAAATGATTCAAAAACAATATTATTTAAGACATCGTTTACGGTAAACCCTAAATAATTAATTTCAAGTAAAAGGATCCATAGGAATTTAAATATTTCCAAATCATTTATTAAATCTTGAAAAAAGATTTCTTATTTTCAAATTATAGGTTTCTAATAGTTTGAAACCATGTTATTTAAGATGGTAAATCAAAATTAGTTAGTATTCGAGTATAACGGATCCATAGAAATTATACTAATTTTACTCGACATCAATTTCTGTAATCAACTTTTTCTATCCGTAGAATAACGGTGAAATCACCTTTTAAATTCACACAGATAGCATAGATTCCCTCCTCGGAATTTAAAACCAAGTATAAGAAGATTATCTCTATGCAATCCAAGTTGTTTAAATTTGGAAAATGTAATATTTTATTCTTAACTCGTTTCCGACATTTCGGCCTTATCTATTCCTTGCCCAGGAAAAAGACCAAGTGAGCCAGGGCATTGGTTGCTCATGAACATCTCCTTAGTTTAAGACCATACATTCGGATCTCACGAATAGAAAAATCTAGTCTCGTCGGCTTTTAAAGCCAAGATTAAATCACTTGATTTTAACAGCTTTTCTTTAAATCATTTATTTAAACTCATTTAAATAAATTATAAACCTTCAAATCATCTTTAAAAAACTTAATTATCCATTTAAAATACTGATAAAATATTTGGGTAAGAAAACTTCAGTTTAAACCCATATTTCAAAAGTTATTAAAAAGTGCTGCGAATAGTGCTTTAAAAGCTTATTTGATAAAAACAACTTTTCTATCGTTTAGAAATCCATTTTTATAATTCAATCTACTTTAGAACATTTTAAAAGATTTATTGAATTTATACCATATTTTTTAAGAATTAAAAATATCAATTTTAAAGAATTTATTGCTTTGATTTCCGAACTGCCAAACAACGACTATTTTGAAAACTTGATTTGCTCATATTTCAAAATCTACCAAACAATATCTCAATCCTTTTCTTTTGTTTGAAAACTATGGTTATAAAAGTTGGGAAATTTCTTCTTGCAAAAAATTCCAACTCCGAATCCATCGTTTAAATGGATTTAACTTGCTAAGGCGTGAAATCGCAAACTGCCGTTACGCGACGAGCCTATTTTTGACTTAACTTTCATAACTTATCAAAATTTCACCAAACTAGATTTTATTGTTTATAAAACATTTGTAAACCATTTTAAAGAGGTTTAACAATCTCATATACACCATTTAATTTATTAAAGGAAAGTAATTTCCTTTGTGATTTTCGACGTGTATTAAACGTGACTTGTTAATGCAATGAAACAATCATACCATCATCATCCAAATATGACAAATAACCATAATAAACAAGCATAACAACCATATTATATCATCCAATATATAGTATATATAAATATAGAGTTTCTCACCATAATCCAAACCAAACTTCCAAGCAACATTCTTTTCAAACAACCCTTCACTAACACTTCCAAATCATCACCAAAACAACTTCTTTATTGCTTTCGACCATCCTACCTCCACCTCATTGCTCTCTTTCATCCTTCCTCCACTACCATAGCTCACATCATAAGGGTCAAGGGTCAAAGAGCTAGGCCATTGGAAAAAGAAGAGATCTTTAGTTCATAAAATTTGGACCAAAAAATGGGTCATCTTTTTTCGAAGTTTTGGCTACCACGCACTCTAAAATGATGTCAAAAGGAAAGTTCTAGAAAATTCTCTCTTCCTGCATTTGGAAAAAATAATTACTAAATTTCGAGTTATTTTGAGGGACATATGGTTAAAAGAAGAAGAGGCATTCTCGGATTCACAAAATATTAAACCCGGAAATAGGTCATCTTCTAACTTATTTTTGGACATATTGCTCAAGGAATTTTGAAACATTATCAAAGGGAAAATTCTTTAAAAAATTACTTTACAATTAAAAAAAAGAAATACTTGATTTTGATATGTTTTAGGGATATATGATCAAAAGAAGGAGAGACATTTTCGGATATGAAAATTTGAGTCCGAAAACACTCTACAAAGGATGGAGACTTTGGCATAGCTAACGTCAAAATGGGAATAAGTGGTACACATGAAAGTTGTAGCCACCGGAATTTTACATGGTTTGAAAGAAAAATTTCTCCATTTGGTTTAGTTTTGAAGAAGTAATGATAGAATGAAGAGGATGGAAAATGAGTTGTGAAGGTGGGTATTTATGGCTAGAGTTTGCAAAATATCCCACACCACCTCACCTTTCTTCCATCACCCATGTGCTCCCCTTCACCATCCATCACTTTGGCTAAATCCTCACTTGCCAACCCTCCTTGCATCACCCCCATCATATCAAGCATGTGCATTGACCTTAAAGAGGCTTAAGGATGAAGAAATCTAAAATATCTTAGATATTTTTTAAGTGTATGTGTGTGTGTATATATATATATATATGTATATATGTTATATGTATGTATATGTATGCATGTGACATGTTTGTGCATGTATATGCATGTGCATAAGAGAATAACCAACGTTGCATCGACTTTGAACAAATTCTGTTTGTTAAACCATTGAAAATCGAAAAACCGATTCCCGGCCACATTTTCACTTATTAATTAAAGTACATATAGTTCTAAACAAAATTTGAAAATAAATTTCTAATCACTATTAATGAATTAAAATGATATTATTTGTATTATAAAACCATATAAATTAATATTAAACAATTGTTTACAAAGAAGCACTATTATATCGATAAAGCGACATCAAATTTTCCTTATATTTTCAAATCGAATATATATCTTCATAAAACTATTATAAATGTATTATTATCATTGTATAACTATTTAAAATGAATTACAACAATTTTAAAAAAATTATTATAATAATTATTAAATCATTCATTCTCAATTTAAAATAATTAATCAATTATTAAATATACGGGCATCACTGATGATGTCATAAATATATTTAATTTCCAAAAATAAAATAATTAATTTTAATTCATATTCTTGTTCAATTATAAAATAAGTGTATGTATCTAGCTCTATGTGCGATGTTTGGTAATTATAGAGCTGTTTATTGATAAAATGGTTTTCAACCATTTTATCGATATTTTTTCAAAGTATATATTTTGTGAACATTTTTCCAAAATAAGTTCTTTATTATTATTCATTACTTCAAAACTTGATTATTTTTTGAAAAATAATCTATATTTGAATAATTAAAATAATTAAACATTCCTAATTAAAGTGATCAAATTACAAGTCGTTATAATATCTCCTCAGATCTTCAAGAACCACACTCAATCCTTGTAAGAGATGGATTAACTACTTGTGTTTCATTTTACTTGATGCTTTTTTTGATTTGGAGTTGATAGATTTTTGGAAATCTTTATTTTTTTGACGTGGAAGGTTGGGAGGAGAGAAGAGAAAAAAAGAATGAGAATGAATAAATTATCTGTAGAAAATGAATTAGTGGATATGTTTTAATTGAAAGAATACAACTATTTCCATTCTTTAATTAAAACTTCCCTAATTAATTCCCTTGATTATCTCTCTCTCACTTCACATGGTATGGTTGAAATTACATGCCATGAAATGACATGAAATTTTCATTAATCACTTAATGAAATTATCTTTTATTTAAACCCTTTAAAAATTATATCGATATCGTATATCAATGCACGCAATATAACTTCTATAAATGCATTCAAATAATTACAAACAACTACCAAACATCAAATATTTTAAATAATAATTAATACTTCTTAAATATTAATTAATTTAATTGATTTAAAATATTTTATAAATTAATTAAATCATGTGGTTTTTTGGAGAATTCATCATTACGATTGTGAGGCTCAAAGGTGTAAATTTGGTCAACGATTAATATTGAACAATTCGAATATAAACGTCCACACGTCACCTTAGCTAATGGTGTGAAATTTTGGCTGAATTTATTGCTTATACATCTTTTGGTAAAATCCAATTTTACTTATTATAAGTGGTACCAAGTAGTAACGATTATTTACATCAATTCTCTTCATCAAAACTATATCACATTTGGACTTATGGAATTTAATTTTGGTCAAAACTCCAACATCGTCCACGTTCAACTTTGTAATTCCAAATATAAAATCCTTTGTTTAATAATAACAATTATTATTAACCATACTGCTCTGGCCAAAGACTTTGATTTTGAGTTGACTACAGTTGACCATGATACTAATCCCATATAACTGAGGAGACGAATTCTCTATTGAAGAGTATTTCAATTCCAACACTTCAATTCAAACCCGACTATAGTCATTCGATGGACGTCATGCCATGATTTAACAATAATCAAAGTGGAGTGTCCACATTAAAGTTCCATAGTATTCTCAAGTCGAGAGAACTGTGTAACATTGTCACTTTGAGGTTGTCTATTTGACCTTGGTTATATTAACCAACAGAAAACTCTCGAGTGAGTCATTCCATCATTATCTAATAATTATCAGCACATAACCCCTTGGTGCCTCCAGCAGCTATGAGAAATATACTGCCCAATATTTGGAGAGCATTACATACTCTAGTCTCAACGGCTGAATCAATATCCTTTCTTGAAACATCTTGACTAGGAATATTTAAAACCACATGTTATTTTCATTGTGACAAAATTCTCATGATTACGACACTTTGTAATTACTATCACATAACATATTATTCGAGGATTTTCCATCTATATACTTTAAATTATTTAATTTTCTATATCACTGTATAATAAGTATATGATAGAAAGAAAAACACCTTTTATTTTGAACAAGATTGGTCACAAGTTAGATATATGTAACAAGTTACATAATTTCCCATATGAACCATTCAACATTCTATCCACATTCCTCTTCAAGGAACCATTCCACATTCCTTCCCACTACAGAACCATTCAACTTTCTATCCACGGGTCATCCATCCTAGAACCCACCCTTGTAGATAATTGTTCTCACGGCTTCATTCAACAAGCCATCATCATCAGAACAAAACTCCAAGACCGTCGAGTTACCATGATCGATGTCCCAAAGCTATCATCCTTCATCGTGCTATCACGTCACAACCGAATGACGAATGAATAAGAAAACACCTTTAGCATGACATGCTTGACCTGCACTTCACCCCTTGGAAGTTTGAGAAACATTGGGATCACCAATTCATGTCAGTGCCAACCAGTTGAGCTTGGTACCAATATGAATTACTTAGCTAAAATTTGGCTAAGTATTTCTTTCCTCGATCACTTTTCCTTATTGCTTGCTTGGAGCCCCTCTTTTATGTCTTGAGCTTCCGAGTCCCTAGACCTCATCCTTGGCCTAAAAAAGAGATCGGTATAGACCTGAAGTGGTTGGTATTGACTTCTATACATAGCCAATATTTGGCTCTTGTTTTTTGAAGTTCCTTCCTTTACTCATCCCAAAGCTTGCCTCGAAGTTTCATTGCCTTTGCCCCTAAGCGACTCCCTCCACCGATCAATTGCAACTTCCAACCCCCAATAATTAGCTCGGTACTGAAATGAGGTTAGACACAAAAAAACCAACTCCAACTGACCTATGGCTAGAAGTATAGGCTCCTCCCATCCTCCAGAGCCCCTCCTTTAAGTTTCATCCCGTTTTGAGCAATTTTAACTTCAACAACCGGTTCCTATCTATTCTAAAGCACTAGCAAACCATATCAAAGAAAAACATACAATAGCATCCATCATCCATATACATTCATTAAACATAAGTAATCAACCCAAACATAAAAGAGCATATAAGATTTAGCCTAGATCTAATTTTGCACTAAAATGATAATAAGATCCAGAGGGGTTGCAAAATCATTTAAAATCCATCTTAATCTTTTTAAATTTGGCCTTAAACATATTAAAGGGTTAGATTAAAGTTCAAAACAATTTTAGCATCAAAATCATGTAAAAAAAAATTTAACTTTAACTATATAAACAAGCATAAAATGGTGAGAGATCAATAATCACTCTCCTAATATGCAAATTACCAACTTTAATCCCTAAATCTGAAGTGGACAGGAAAAAACACGAATTCCAAGCAAACAAAATGATGGATCTCCAATACCCTTCTAATGATGGATTAGGCTAAAAATAGAAAGAAAAAGGCAAGCTTTTTGATGAAATTAGGGTTAATCGAGGTTTGGAATTGTAATTGGGAAGTAGAAAATGATCTCTCTGTTCCATCACCCTCATTTAGGTACAATTCCTAAAATTAGTTAATGGGCCTAAGTATGGGCTTAGTTTAATTGACCACTAATTTGTCCAATAACAAACAGAACTTAAAGCGGTCATATCTCCTAAACGGTAAGTCCATTTTCCTATTATGAACACACTATGGAAAGAGAAATCACAAGTCCAATCTAATGGAAGTGGTTTTAGACCCTAATCCAACTCTTATCAAAGTTATAGGCTTTACAATAATTTCAAGGTCAAACTTGTTCGATAAAATTCTAAGAATGGAAAATTTCCCTACCAATCATTTCCTAAAGTTTTAGAGTCATACGTCCTTATATGAATTAAATAATAATATTTTAAGATCCATCTATACATAAAATACTGGTCGTTATAGATTACTTCAATCATTGGGAGTACCAACTTGGAATGGTGATTCAATGTTCATGAACTTTTTGATAGGTTGCCAAGGTCGAGGACAAGAAATGATATCATTCGGTTGATAGTATATGGATTGGCTAAGAGTGCCCATTTTATCCTAATGAAGTCGACAAGAACAATAGTTGGCTTGGCACAGTTATAAAAGAAGAATGTGGTGCGACTGCATGAGATTCTAAGCAGTATGTTAGTGATAGAGACCCATTGTTCACCAGTGAATTTTGGAGAAATTTGCAGTATGCATTGGGTACTGAGTTGAGCTTGCCTATGGCTTACCACACGTAGATTGATGGTCAAATAGAAAGGGTGAACTATGTGCTCGAGGATTTGCTAAAGGCACGTGTTTTGAATTTTGAAGGATCCTAGGAAGATCAATTGCATCTAGTAGAGTTTGCCTATAATAACAACTAATATTCGAGAATGGCCCCATTTGAGGCGCTATATAGTAGACCATGTAAGTCACCTATTTGTTGGTTGGACACAAGAGATAGGCCGGTGTTGGAAAGCGATTTGGTAAGAGATGCTACTGAAAATGTAGAATTGATTCATGTTAGGATGAAGGTGGCACAATCAAGGAAGAAGAGTTATACTGACAAGAAGAGAAAAAATCTTGAGTTTTGAGTAGGTGATTATGTGTTTATGAAGGATTTTCCGATTAGAGCAGTTATGTGCTTTGAAAAGGTAGGAAATTGACTTCTAGATATGTTGGACCATTTCTAGTGATTGAGAGGATTAGTAAACTCGCTTATTGAGTCAAGTTACCAAGTAGTCTAGAGTGTGTGCATAATATCTTTCAGATATCAAATTTGAGAAATTGTGTGCACGACCCAAACTCAGTGGTGGAACCGAAGGAAGTTAATACTTATTTATAGAGCGGGATATGGCTTATGCTAGATGACCGAAGAGAATAGTAGGTCGTGACATAAAAGAATCAAGGGAAAAAGTTATTAAACTTGTTTATGCCAGTGGAATATGATGTTGATGATTGTACCTAGTAGGTAGATGATAAGATTAGGAATATCTATCCTGATATCTTTTGACATGGATGATTAGATATGTATGTTTTGTTGTATAGGCTAGTGGAGACATTAGTACAACTTCATGTTTTGAAATGTTTGTGTGTTAGTAGTAACACTAATACTTCTGATTGATCATTTACATTAATGAGGAACTAGTGTAATTATTGTACTGTGTGTACGTTGTTTTGATGGAGACGGCCTTTATCTTGCCTTATTAAAATTTTAAGGACAAAATTCTTATAAGGTGGGGAGACTGTAACACCACTTATTTTAGAGTACCATAATGTTGGATCATAGGTTTTGATTGCTGACAAGACACAATAATTCACGAATCTATGACTATGACAACATCTGGACTCAACGACTCAAAGTATGGTTCATATAGTTATATATTTTAACAAGAGTCATCAAATATATATATATATAGAGTCTAGTTTAGTGCTTTGTTAAAATCTTCCCTCAAGAATCATCATTCACATTCAAAAAAATATTCACATTTTAATCAAAATCAAGGTTTAAAAAAAATGTATGAAGCGGGGATCGAACCTGGGTCAGTAGTTTAGAAGGAAAGTGCACTAACCAACTGAGCTATAGTGATTTTTGTTTATCAACAGAATTCAGTCGACTGAGCAAGATCATTCAGTCGACTGAATCTGTGCATTTTAACATATATGTGCATGTTTTTAAATTCAATCGACTGAATGATCAAAGTCAGTCGACTGAATCCTGCAACTGTCGTTTTTTTAATGAAAAGACACCTCTTTTCTGAATAGTTGTCTTCCTCCCCAAGGGTTGCAACCATTACTATTCGTAGAGATCTCTTCACCAGCAGTTGCAACTTCTTAACTACTATATATATGCATGAATTTCAAGATCAAATTACTTCACTTACTTGCTTATTGTAACAGCAAAGAAGGATTTTCGACCCCGAAAATCGACACTAATACGTTCACTGTATAGAGTGCCGAGCAAATCGAGTGCCGGAAACCCCAGACTGTTAGGGTTAAGAAGAAAAGGAGGTAGAAGAAAAACAGAAAACAAAACAAAGAATCTCGCATTCGCAGCGGATCAAAATATAATATCAAATAATAGCATTTATACAAAGAAAAGCTGTATCTGTCAATTTACATTCAATACATCAGAGTACAATCATTCACAAATAAACTGGGCAGTTGTAACAACTTGACCCAGACTACTAACAATAAAATCTCAAATACATAGCAGAATATACTCCATACGTTCCTGCCATCCAGCTCGCCTCCTGAGCTCCGGAACGTCCTAACCTGAAAATATGTAATACTTGGTCTGACCCGAGCATTACAATAAAGTAACACCCGAGTCAGGCTGGAAACCAGCGTGAGTAAAACCAACAAAATTTGAAATACTTAAGTTATAAGGCTCCTTTGAAAACCAAGGTAACTCGTATATTCGATGAGTTCTTATCTCGTTATCGCCAAACACTTATTACACAAATCCATTAATATTTTAAAATAATATCTAAGTACCGTTACTTAATTTAAATGGTCAGATTTACCGATTTTATTCAATTCCAGCCCATACGATTCCATAATCAAATCCGTAAAGGATTTATAGTGCTTATTTAATCGAAGTGATTCCGGATAACGCTGATATCTGATCCCGGTCTCTTCGAATTCAAAGAATAACTATAAGGAAGTCAGTTGTTTAAGTAACAATTATCGTAAGTGGAGACAATACTCGATTATTGAAACTTATTACACATTTTATTTCAAATAAAAAATGTATCATTATTTTAATCTCATTATTCTAATTCGAAAATAAATACCCCACAGAATTTAGCAAAGATATAGACCGTTAACCCAAATAACGATCTATAACTAATATCCAAACGGCTTACTCATGGTCTTAATTTACTTTGATTAACCGTATTCATTTATGTTGTTAAACCAATTTAATTACAAATTAAATAGTTTATTTAATAATAAATGTTATAAAATACTATCCATTATCCATACGTTTAAGTCAACTAATAATAATGATTTATCGCCATTAACTGTCTCAATTAAAATCATAAAATATCTTTATATTGAAATAGGAAAATTATCTTATGCATACATTTATAAATGTTATTCCTTCTTCTTTCTTTTCTTTTTATTTATTCTTTCTCTTCTTTTTATTTTACTTTTCTTTTCTTCTTTCCTTTTCCCTATTTTTTTTCCCTTTTTTCCCTTTTTTCCTTACTTTTCTTCTTATTTTCCTATTTCTTACTACTTCCTTTTCTTCTACTTTCCTTTCTAGCCCAAGCCCGGCCCGTCTTCCCTCCCCTTCTTCCTCTACTTCCAGTAACGAACAGTTTCGTGCACGAATACACGTGCACGTGCACACCTGCCTCCCATTGCCGACCAACCAACCAACCACGCTCACAAGTCCATTTTCCTCACCTCGCCATGCTGCACCACCACCTTGGCTTCTTCCTTCCTCGATCAAATTTCATCTCGAGACCCAAAACAAACCTGGAACCTATACCGCGCCGCGCATAAGACTTCGTCCATCCCCTCATGCCCTCACCGCCGTTGACCAGAGCCGCCGCTATCCATTCCCATATGACCGCCACGTCTTACTCCATCACCAGGCAACCCACGGTCCTGTCCGACGCCACCATCCCGGCGCAGTTCGACCAAGTCTAACACTGCAGAAAACTCTCCCAAAACTGTAGTTTGAGTCCGTACGGCTCACTCACGCATCTAAAAATCATCGTACGATTTTTGGTGGATGTGCCATCGACCAACCTCCCTTTCCACCAAACGTCGAGGCGTGAAATCATCTCGATCGCCAAGATTTTGCTTTTCCCCAAAATCTGATTTTTCCCACAATTCTTCCCTTACACACCACTAAAAATTCCCATACTCGTCTTAAAAATCATATTATCTAACAACAATTTTGGCCATATGATCAATTTGCTCAAACTCGACATCCGATTTCTGAACAAAATATACCTATTTGCTGTAACTTGGAAACTTCTCCCTCTACACAAAATGAAATCGTATGAGATAAATTTTAATGGGTTCTATATCTAAAAACAGACAACTTTCGTTTTGTGATCAGGTTTTAAAACTTGATAGATGGTGAGATATTCATTTTCAAAATAAGGGTTTAACCAAAAATAAACAGAGCAGAGGAAGAAGATATACAGGAACTTCTAGGTTTAGGAGGGTACTGCAATATTAATTTCATTTACTCTTATTTAGACTATATATAAGATGCCTACATAAAGACATAAAACCAAGATCACCAAAATCACAACCAAATGTTTATAAATGTCATATTCCACAAGCAACTAAAGTGTTTGCTCACCTTATAACCCTTTGAATAGAACAATATGCTTCTTGAAACTGTTGGCTTTTCTTGGGTTTTTGCTATTGATCTTCTGTGTTGAGTTGTATTGTTTTGATTCTTTAGTTTGTGAGGTGGAAGTGATATTTATCTTTGTTTTACTTAGTTTGCTCTCGAATGAATGAAGAAAAAGGAGACAGGGTAGAGGCATATAAGAAAGTATAGGCTGCTGCATTTCTCTGTTATGTTATACACAGTCTTTGTTTTTCACCTTCCCCCTTTTTTTTCTTACTTAACAAAACTGATTTGATTTTTCCTTTTAACTCAAGCTTGACCTGATTTTAAGTTTTGTAAGCTTGAAATGATGTATTGTATGCTATAATTTAATGCTTGTCTCCCTATGTGTTTACAAGAACTTTTATATGAATTTTATATGTGTATATGTATCTTTTCCATTTTATCACTTTCACCATTTCATTTAACATATATACATACAGACTTACTTATGTATATTTTGCCTATTCACTATTTTATCTGGCATAGCATATATATGTATCCATATACTTATGTATGTCTAATCCCCATATATATATACATACCTATGTACTTGTGTATATTTATATTTGAACATCATAAGACTTGTCTAAATGCTTATCTACATATATATATATATTTGAACATTTTATCTTTAATTTAATTTATGGGATTCATCTATATATATATATGTGTGTGTGTGTGTGTATTTCCATATGCATTTATATTTGGTTAGTATCATGCACATTTATATTTATATTCATACATATTTTTCCTTTACTTATATGTATGGTTATATATACATATCTATTTATCTACATTACTTCGTATAGGCATATGCATATATATATATTTATATATATTAGCCACAAATTTAAAGTTTGTATATATTTTTCTACATATATTTATATGTATTTTATCCTAATTTAAATGATGGAGTTTATTATTTATTTTCTATGAGATTTTTCATATCCAGAGATTTATAATCCAATATCTAATATGGTTTTTAAACTAATTTATATATGTCTAGATATTTTAATTGTCAGAATTTTTATTCGTTTTACTTATAAAATTATTATTCCGATAATTTAAACCGGTTAATTACCCAATTTACCGTCATCAAGAACCCGGGTCGTTACATTCCTTCCCCCTTTAGAACTATTCGTCCTCGAAAAGGAACGAAACGAGAATTTTATTTTTTTATGTTTATTATTAGTTAAATCATTCTTTATACATTTTAACTCTTTACTCTTTAATTATATAAATTTTTAAAACACTTTTAAAATTTCATAATGTTACCAAACTATTTTATATAAAAATACTTTTTATAACTCGATGTTTTAACAAGTCCATCCTTGTTCTCACAGAAATTCAGTAATACGTTGATCAAGCGTAGGATTGAAAATCTATAAGTACTTAGTAAATCCGTATTCAACACCCAGTGAAAATACTTAAGAAAAGACTTTTGTGAGAATGCTCTGGAAATCATCACCCCTTCTATGGGTCGCAGTTAGCACGGTGATTACGTCGCCATCCTGGCAAAAACCATAGAAAACTTTAGGCATCTGCACCCCTCGACTTTCGCCATGGAAACTGCACAAATCACAGCTACACTCAGGGTTACATTGCTCACAGCAAAAACTTGTGTAACTGTAGGCATCCGCACCCCTCGAATTATGCTGCCAAATGAAACTTCACCACATAGATCGTAGACTACACAAAGTGATGTCACTGTTCCAGGGGAACTAGTGTAGACTGTAGGCACTCACTGCCACACGAATTTCGCTATGGAACTAAACCACATAGATCGCAATCTACCGATGTTACGTCGCTATCCCAGCAAAATCAAACGTAGATTGTAGGCAATCACTACCACTCGACTTACGTTATGGAACGGTGATAGATCGCAGTTACACCAGAGTTACACTGCCGTTACAGCATAACCCCAATATATCTGTAGGCATCAGCGCCCTACAAATTACGCTACCCCAATCACAATCCTTAGGAACTACAGTTTAGTCCGGACGTCCTCTGGGATCAAAATTTAGAACCCCCTTAGGGCTCAAGGAAGAACCACCCAGTGGATCTCCTACTATAAGTTTCAACTCTAAATGGGAGCGCCTTTCCCCCATAGCATTCTCAAAGCATTTTATACTATACACATATAGTATCTTTCAAATCAGACTCTTGTATGTATCACATAT
Source organism: Allium fistulosum (assembly GCA_030737815.1). Taxonomy (NCBI): domain Eukaryota; kingdom Viridiplantae; phylum Streptophyta; class Magnoliopsida; order Asparagales; family Amaryllidaceae; genus Allium; species Allium fistulosum. The sequence continues at coordinate 93,998,715 of CM060906.1, read as the reverse complement.
AAATCCCATTTACACAAAATCGATATCTCAAAATCGATATTACTCAATTTGGCTTTTCCAAAATCCTAAAATTTGTTTTTTTGCCAAAACCAAAAACTTTTCAAAATCAATGAGTTCCAAAAAAACCTCTTTCAGTTCCATTGCCATAAAATCATTCTTATATATATATATATATAGATATAAGATTACTCTTTCAACTTGAAAAATTTTCTGGTCATTTCATACTTATATAAATTCTCCTTTATATTTCAAATATCTTCCAAAGATCACATCTTCTGCTTATAATTCCAATAAGAGTAGTTTTTAATATATAACCAATATATATAACCTCTTTTATGCCAAATCAAATGTTCATGTTTGATTTCCTTTACAAATTTATTTGCCACATTCTTACCCTTTATAAAGTAAGTTTCCAGTTATAGTGTTATCCCACTTTCATTTTTAATCGTCATATATATATTTCTCAAAATATACTCTTTTATCTCAAAATCAATTTTGCCTCAATATCCGATTTGGTTCCACTTAAGAATAGCTTCAACTTCCATTTGGGTTATAACTTCAATTCATTTCAATTCATATTTAAATCCATGGTTTAAATATGAACAATTTCCACTCTGACCAGTTTGAATTTAGAAAATAGTTTGAATAGTTGTAAAATAGTGAAGTAGTTGTTAAATAGTTAAATAGTTGTAAAATAGTTGAGAAATAGTTAAATAGTTATTATAAGATAGTTTGAGTCTTTAAAAAGAATGGTTCCTATAGTAAATAGTTTGGAAAATCAAAATAGTTTGAATATTTAAGAAAATAGATTTAAGATGGTTTATATATAAAAAAATGTTTGAAAATAGTTTCAGAGTCAAACCGGTTCAATTTCCCAGTCTCCAATTCAATAAATTTCCAATTTCCACTTCCATTTAAATTGATCCAATTCAAATTCCGATTACAAATCCAATTAATTCAATTCCAATTCGAATTAATTTCAATTTCCAATCTCAATCTTTAAGCCATCTCGAATTATATACAAATTCGAGTTCGGTTTTCAAAATGTTGATTTAATCCCTTAAATCAAATTAACCTTTAACATTTAATTTAATAATCCAAGTCTTTACACAATTTTATTCTGAGTCCAAATTCCTAATATTCATTTAAATTATCTTTACTTAACTTATTTCAAGGTTCGAGTGAAAGTTCAAATCCTTTTAATCAAATCAATTTTCAGAATTCAATTGATTTCCCAATTACGCTTCAAACTTTAAAACCCATTTCTTAACCAATTCCAGTTGACAAGTTCATTTTTTTAACATTTAAATCTTAAGCTCAAAGTGATTCCATTTCCATGATTTCAATTTATTTCTAAAAATCAAAATCTTTTAAATAATTTCAAATTAAAATTTTAATTCCACTTAATTTCAGCAATGGACGTATATTATTTCAATCCACTTCTTAATTCGTTCAAAACAATCCAATATACGATTATATATATATATACTGTTAATGACAACACAATGATAGCAGGATATGTCAAAGTAAATAAACATTCAAATTATCTAAAACATCAATCAATAGCATCCATCACAAATTTCCAGAACTCAACCCCATTTTGAGATCACACAAAACTCCCTTTCAATTTAGCCCATTTAACTTCCCTAAGTCAAATCTCAATTTTATCTTGAAATTTCTAATTCAGGTTGTTTTGTTAAACTTATTTAACTTTCCCTAAGTTAAATTCAATTCATTTAATTCAGTCAACCTTACACAATTTGAATTCTTCATTTCAAATTTTAAACTTCTTCCCAATATCCTTTCTTGCTTATAAGCTAAAAAAAACTTATTTCTCTTTGGGTTATTACATCATATTTCAGGGAAAATTCAAAACTCAACACTTAGTGTTTACATCCAATCAGCTTTGATCTTATGTATATCCCATATATATACATATTTATTTCATTTGCACTTCAAGTCATACTTTAGATTTTAAACCATTCTTGGTTTTTAATTTAAACAAATTCCTTTAAAAAAATTTAAATAACTCTTGTTTTAAAGTATGATTCCTACATTTAAAAATATTCTGAATAATATTATTTATTATATCTTTTAACCTTTTGAAACAATTTCTAATTTCTGGACTTAGAAAAACTTCACAATTTAAATTCTTTTCAATTTATAAGTCATACTTATCTAAATGGTTACTTCCTTAAAACATTTCACTTTGCTTCATCATTATTTATCATTAGAAAACAAACATCCCATTATTAGATACCATAACCATTTTATGATAATAACCAAGATTATCATATCTGGAAACCAATTCACTATATAATATCTCTTAATTTGTTGGAAAAATTAAAATCAAGTAACTTCATTCAACATTCTGAAACACTTCTACAAATTTTCAGGATTTAATTTCTGGTTTGAATCCATTTCAAGCTTATCTTATTTGTACAGTTCATATTATCCAATTTCAATAAATATATTTCCACTTAAATTCTTATAATCTAATTCAATTTCTATAACCAACAACCAATTATCTTAATATATATAGTAATTAGAAAAATTATTACTTTATATATCAAAATATAAGCTTATATAAAAATCATTTTTAAAACCCTTTTAAAATCATTATATAAGAAAATAACAAGTACGCTCTCATATAATACTCTCAACTCATTCTAGGGTACTACTGACCCTATCTCTAATGAGTAATCCCCACCAGAGCCAAGTTTCTCGCTTAACCTTCGGCTCTGATACCAAGTGTAACGGCCCAGAAGGATTTTCGACCCCGAAAATCGACACTAATACGTTCACTGTATAGAGTGCCGAGCAATCGAGTGCCGAAAACCCCAGACTGTTAGGGTTAAGAAGAAAACGAGGTAGAAGAAGAACAGAAAACAAAATACAGAATCTCACATTCGCAGCGGATCAAAATATAATATCAAATAATAGCATTTATACAAAGAAAAGCTGTATCTGTCAATTTACATTCAATACATCAGAGTACAATCATTCACAAATAAACTGGGCAGTTGTAACAACTTGACCCAGACTACTAACAATAAAATCTCAAATACATAGCGGAATATACTCCATACGTTCCTGCCATCCAGCTCGCCTCCTGAGCTCCGGAACGTCCTAACCTGAAAATCTGTAATACTCGGTCTGACCCGAGCATTACAATAAAGTAACACCCGAGTCAGGCTGGAAACCAATGTGAGTAAAACCAACTAAATTTGAAATACTTAAGTTATAAGGCTCCTTTGAAAACCAAGGTAACTCGTATATCCGACGAGTTCTTATCTCGTTATAGCCAAACACTTATTACACAAATCCATCGATATTTTAAAATAATATCTAAGTACTGTTACTTAATATAAATGGTCAGATTTACCGATTTTATTCAATTCCAGCCCATACGATTCCATAATCAAATCCGTAAAGGATTTATAGTGCTTATTTAATTGAAGTGATTCCGGATATCGCTGATATCCGATCCCGGTCTCTTTGAATTCAAAGAATAACTATAAGGAAGTCAGTTGTTTAAGTAACAATTATCGTAAGTGGAGACAATACTCGATTATGGAAACTTATTACACATTTTATTTCAATTAAAAAACGTATCATTATTTTAATCTCATTATTCTAATTCGAAAATAAATACCCCACAGAATTTAGCAAAGATATAGACCGTTAACCCAAATAACGGTCTATAACCAATATCCAAACGGCTTACTCATGGTCTTAATTTACTTTGATTAACCATATTCATTTATGTTGTTAAACCAATTTAATTACAAATTAAATAGTTTATTTAATAATAAATGTTATAAAATACTATCCATTATCCATACGTTTAAGTGAACTAATAATAATGATTTATCGCCATTAATTGTCTCAATTAAAATCATAAAATATCTTTATATTGAAATGGGAACATTATCTTATGCATACATTTATAAATGCTATTCCTTCTTCTTTCTTTTCTTTTTATTTATTCTTTCTCTTCTTTTTATTTTACTTTTCCTTTCTTCTTTCCTTTTCCCTATTTTTTCCCTTTTTTCCTTTTTTTCCTTACTTTTCTTCTTATTTTCCTATTTCTTACTACTTCCTTTTCTTCTACTTTCCTTTCTAGCCCAAGCCCGGCCCGTCTTCCCTTCCCTTCTTCCTCTACTTCAAGTAACGAACAGTTTCGTGCACGAATGCACGTGCACGTGCACACCTGTCTCCCATCGTCGACCAACCAACCAACCACGCTCACAAGTCCATTTTCCTCACCTCGCCATGCTGCACCACCACCCTGGCTTCTCCCTTCCCCGATCAAATTTCGTCTCGAGACCCAAAACAAACCTGGAACCTATACCACGCCGCCCATAAGACTTCGTCCATCCCTTCATGCCCTCACCTCCGTTGACTAGAGCCGCCGCTATCCATTCCCACGTGACGCCACGTCTTACTCCATCACCAGGCAACCCACGGTCCTGTCCGACTCCACCAACCCGATGCAGTTCGACCAAGTCTAACACTGTAGAAAACTCTCCCAAAACCCTAGTTTGAGTCCGTACGGCTCACTCACGCATCTAAAAATCATCGTACGATTTTTGGTGGATGCGCCATCGACCAACCTCCCTTTCCACCAAACGCAGAGGCGTGAAATCATCTCGATCGCCAGGATTTTGCTTTCCCCAAAATCTGATTTTTCCCACAATTCTTCCCTTATACACCACTAAAAATTCCCATACTCGTCTTAAAAATCATATTATCTAACAAAAATTTTGGCCATATGATCCATTTACTCAAACTCGACATCCGATTTCTGACCAAAATATACCTATTTGCTGTAACTTGGAAACTTCTCCCTCTACACAAAATGAAATCGTATGTGATAAATTTTAATGGGTTCTATATCTGAAAATAGACAACTTTCGTTTTGTGATCAGGTTTTAAAACTTGATAGATGGTGAGATATTCATTTTCAAAATAAGGATTTAACCAAAAATAAACAGAGCAGGGGAAGAAGATATACAGGAACTTCCAGGTTTAGGAGGGTACTGCCATATTAATTTCATTTACTCTTATTTAGGCTATATATAAGATGCCTACATAAAGACATAAAACCAAGATCACCAAAATCACAACCAAATGTTTATAAATGTCGTATTTCACAGGCAACTAAAGTGTTTACTCACCTTATAACCCTTTGAACGGATCAATATGCTTCTTGAAACTGCTGGCTTTTCTTGGGTTTTTGCTATTGATCTTCTGTGTTGAGTTGTATTGTTTTGATTCTTTAGTTTGTGAGGTGGAAGTGATATTTATCTTTGTTTTACTCAGTTTGCTCTCGAATGAATGAAGATAAAGGAGACAGGGTAGAGGCATATAAGAAAGTATAGGCTGCTTCATTTCTCTGTTATGCTGTATGCAGTCTTTGTTTTTCACCTTCCCCCTTTTTTTTCTTACTTGACAAAACTGATTTGATTTTTCCTTTTAACTCAAGCTTGACCTGATTTTAAGTTTTGTAAGCTTGAAATGATGTATTGTATGCTATAATTTAATGCTTGTCGCCCTATGTGTTTACAAGAACTTTTATATGAATTTTATATGTGTATATGTATCTTTTCCATTTTATCACTTTCACCATTTCATTTAACATATATACATACAGACTTACTTATGTATATTTTGCCTATTCACTATTTTATCTGGCATAGCATATATATGTATCCCTATACTTATGTATGTCTAATCCCCATATATATATACATACCTATGTACTTGTGTATATTTATATTTGAACATCATAAGACTTGTCTAAATGCTTATCTACATATATATATATATATATATATATATTGTTAAAATTGGTCACTAACACCCGAATGTAAATGAAAGCACCAACTAACAGTCACAGCTCACAGATAGAGTATATTTAAAGAGTAATAATGTGAAGAACAGTAAAGATTAAAAAGAAAGCAGTAAAGAACAACAGATTTATAGTGGTTCGGCTAACTCTGGCCTACGTCCACTCAAGAAGTTTCCTTTTTATTGATGTTAGAATCAATTACTTATACAAAATGGCAGAGTAGCCTTAGCCTTAGAAAATAGAAAGTAAGAGAGCAGAAAGAAGAAGATCCCCCATTTGGAGACCCACATGGTGTATTTATAGGCAAAACCAGGCTGTTGGGCCTCTTGAGTAGTTTGGGCCCACCAAGGCCATAACCGAACCATACTTCATCATGCCGACCGAGGGGAGGTGTGCCGAGCGAGGATTCATGCCGACCGAGGGGAGGTGTGCCGACCGAGGGGAGGTGTGCCGACCGAGGGGAGGTGTGCCGATCGAGGGGAGGTGTGCCAAACGAGGTATGCCGAGCGGCACTTGCTAAGTGAGGTATGCCGAGCGGCATATGCTGAGTGAGGTTGATTCCTGAAATTGTATCGATCATAACTTGAGCATACGAACTCCGATCGACTTGAAATTTGGAACGTTGGCTTCCGCCTCTTTGATTGTTATGTCATATCAATTCTAGCTTAATCTGGACTCAGACATATTTCATCGATGTCCATAGTGAACCAGTGTATATCCGATCTTTGGGATGCACTGTCTTTGATTTCCAGCCAATTTCTTGGTGTCACGGCCTTGCCAAAAGGCGGGATAACACTTGCCCCCCAAAACATGACTTGCGATAGGAAGGTGTGTTTTGGAATGCCATAAGCTGGATGTTCATATCCTGTTGATGACCTGTACAAGAGACTAATAGTCTTACCTGACTGTGAATGACGATCGTTCGAGATCGTTTACCGTTCGTGGTGGTTTGTGACCGTTCGCGGTCAGGTGCCATTCAAGGTGAATGGTGATCGTTCGCGATCGGGTGCCGTTGGAGGCTAATTGTGATCGTTCGCGGTCTAGTGACGTACGAGGCGATTGGTGATCGTTCGCGATCGAGTGCCGTTCGAGGCGAATTGTGACCGGTCGCGGTCTAGTGCCGTACGAGGCGAATAGTGATCGTTCGCGATCGGGTGCCGTTCGAGGCGGATTGTGACCGTTCGCGGTCTAGTGCCGTACGAGGCGAATAGTGATCGTTCGAGATCGGGTGTCGTTCGAGGCGAATTGTGACCGTTCGCGGTTGAGTGCCGTTCGAGGCGAATTATCTGTGCCCAGGGTGGGACTTAGTATCACTAACATCGGATTTCACGTTCGAGTGAGCTTCTGAATTGTTTGTGGTGGTGGTTTATCACCATCTCAGAGCATGTCTGAGGACCGTTCGCGATCCCGTACATGTGTAAGTGACTTAGCCGTTATGGAATCACAAATAGTGAGTTTTCATTCAAAATAAGAATTTCAATAGAAATGTTCAAACGTGCAAAATAGAAAACGAAAGCAAAACAGAGAGGTCTAAATGAAAACACCTACACTGATGCAATTTATAGTCGTATCAGAGCATGCCTGAGGATCGTTCGCGGTCCTGTACATGTGTAAATGACTTAATCACGTTGGTGTGGAGTTTGCTACTTATTTGACATTATTTTAATCAGTTGATGACAAGCCGACGCCTCGATTTGGAGTTGTTCCCAGTTGGTGTAGGTGGTGGTTGTTCTCGCTCCACCGTTGTGGCTCGCCTCCTTATATATTGCGATAGCAGGCCATTCCGGATATGTCCCTCTATTTCATCCCTCAAGTGTCTGCAATCATTGGTACTGTGGCCACTTAGCTCATGGAATAAGTAGTACTTGTTTGATTTCCTCTCATTGCTGGCCGGGTCTCTTCTCATTGGCTTCCGATAAGGAACCTGCCCCCTGGTGTCTTGGTAAATCTGCTCCAAACTCTCGTTCAGCTCTGAATAAGTGGTGAACCGCGGTTCCCTTCGCGGTCGCTTCGACCTATCGTCATTATCTTTCGCTTTCCGCTTCTCCTTGTTTTTGCCAGGATCCTTCCTGGGTGGGTCTCCACCTTTCACTGCATAAACATCGATTCCTTCTTCTCTTTCAGCACTAGCATCCTCTAATCGTAGAAACTTTTCGGCTTCATGATAGAATTCTCCCAGATCCATAGGCGGATCTTTGGTTAACAAATTCTTGAACTCCGTGCCATCAGCTATCCCGGATACAGCCGCCATCATAACCATGGATGGATCTGGTCGATCCACTAATGTCGCTGCTGCATTGAATCGCGTTAGAAAACTCCTCAAAGATTCCCCGGTCTTTTGCTTCAGAGTTGCTAAACTCATCACATTCTTGGGTCTTGAAATGTGAACTCTGAACTGTCTCATAAAATTTTCAATCAACTTGGTCCATGTTCCAATGGAGCCGCTCTCCAGCTGTCTAAACCATAATGCTGTAATGTCTGTCAGATACAATGGAAAGCACCGGGCCATGACCTCCTGTGACGCCCCTAGCACTTCCATGTGCCTCATATACTTTGTCAGATGGACCGCAGGATCCGTCCTCCCATCATACATTTCTACTTTTGGCAGTTTGAATTCTGGCGGGTTCCTAGCTTGCCTGATAGTAGGAGTAAAGGGACTCCTATTCACATCCTCCAAGTCTTTGTTTACCAATCCACCTCTCACAACTCGTCTGACCATCTCCGCTAATCCGTCGTTGTCGCCAAGCTGTAATCCTTGTCCATTGCCTCCAGTTTGCCCCCCGAGTTCATGAGAGAACCTTGGCACATACTCCTCATCACACACTCCTGTATTCCTGTTGGCGTCGTGCTGCATAGCGTTATCTGGTATCCTTCCATGAATTGGTCCAGCAATTCCTGGTGGTGTGCCCCCGAGTCCAGGTCCATCCAGATTGATAGCCGTCTATTGATTGGGGGCTTCCCCCTGCTGAGCCACTCCCTCTGCTTGTTGGTTGAGCGCTTCTGATCTAGCTCCACGGATCTAAGCTCCTACATTTTATGCTTGTGCAAATTGTCTGAGGAGAGCCTGCATCACCTCCTCTTGTCTTTGCAGCATCGCTTCCATCTCATCTCTGGTGATGTAGATGGATGCTTGACCTGTTCCAGCTCCAGAGGAAGCCTCTTGACTTCCCTCTTGATTGCTCCTTTCTGTCACTTGCTTCCTTGTTGGTGGCCTAGCCATTACTTCTTAGAATCCAATTTCTTAAACTTTTGAATCCAAAATCCTAGCTCCGAAATCCCCGAGTGGTTCAATTCTCAGTGAAAGCACCAAAGTGTTAGCGCCAAAATTGGTCACTAACACCCGAATGTAAAGAAAAGCACCAACTAACAGTCACAGCTCACAGATAGAGTATATGTAGAGAGTAATAATGTGAAGAACAGTAAAGATTAAAAAGAAAGCAGTAAAAAACAATAGATTTTATAGTGGTTCGGCTAACTCTGGCCTACTTCCACTCAAGAAGTTTCCTTTTTATTGATGTTAGAATCAATTACAGTTACAAAATGGCAGAGTAGCCTCAGCCTTAGAAAATAGAAAGTAAGAGAGCAGAAAGAAGAAGATCCCCCATCTGGAGACCCACATGCTGTATTTATAGGCAAAACCAGGCTATTGGGCCTCCTGAGTAGTTTGGGCCCACCAAGGCCATAGCCGAACCCTACTTCATCATGCCGACCGAGGGGAGGTGTGCCGACCGAGGCTTCATGCCGACCGAGGGGAGGTGTGCCGACGGAGGGGAGGTGTGCCGACCGAGGGGAGGTGTGCCGAACGAGGTATGCCGAGCGGCATATGCTGAGTGAGGTTGATTCCTGAAATTGTATCGATCATAACTTGAGCATACGAACTCCGATCGACTTGAAATTTGGAACGTTGGCTTTTGCCTCTTTGATTGTTATGTCATATCAATTCTAGCTTAATCTGGACTCGAACAAATTTCATCGATGTCCACAGTGAACTAGTGTATATTCGATATTTGGGATGCACTGTCTTTGATTTCCAGCCAATTTCTTGGTGTCACGGCCTTGCCAAAAGGCGGGATAACATATATATATATCTGTGTTTGTGTATTTCCATATGCATTTATATTTGGTTAGTATAATGCACATTTATATTTATATTCATACATATTTTTCCTTTACTTATATGTATGGTTATATATACATATCTATTTATATACATTACTTCGTATAGGCATATTCATATATATACATATATATATTATCCACAAATTTAAAGTTTGTATATATTTTTCTACATATATTCATATGTATTTTATCCTAATTTAAATGATGGAGTTTATTATTTATTTTCTATGAGATTTGTCATATCCAGAGATTTATAATCCAATATCTAATATGGTTTTTAAACTAATTTATATATGTCCAGATATTTTAATTGTCAGAATTTTTATTCGTTTACTTATAAAATTATTATTCCGACAATTTAAATCGGTTAATTACCCAATTTACCGTCATCAAGAACCCGGGTCGTTACACTTATAATTAAATCATATTTTCTGAATTAACTACTCTCTTGAATTCATACATTCATTGCTTACGTATTCATTTCCATATTTTTCAAGCAATTTGAAACTTCCTAATCTTCATATACACACAACTACACACATCATACTTGAGGAAAAGATTATAGGAAGGGTGTACTACAAGTGACAAATCCGTGTTATTAGAACACACAAGGTCAAACAACCTTTTGTATTTGTTAAAGTCCCGTTCTGCTGCTCAAGCGTGTGAAGTCCTCTTCGTTTGCTGAGGCGAAATCCTATTCCGCTGCTCTGGTCCCTGTTCTTCTGCTCAAGGGTTGTACAGACCTGTTCCTCCGGGTTAAGTGAGGGTTGTTGTTTTAGTGAAATTCCAGAAGGAGTCTGGGACTGGACGTAGGATGGTGCTTCGAACCAGTATAAAAATCTCTGGTGTTATTTTTATTATACTGCTCTTATATTCTGCACTATTTACTGTATAGATATCATCACTATATTCTGTATTATCGTATATCCATATTACACGATCCATAACACACTTTCATTTGTATTAGAGCCTGGAATTCTATCGATCGTCACAACATCATAGAATAATGGCTAGAAAACGATCCAGTCGAAATACAATAGGTAAAATCCTTGTCAAAGCCACTAGTAAGGACTACAAAAAGGTACTTTTTGATTTACAAATTTCAGTAAAAGATAATAATGAATTAGTTAGTATAAGCAATAAGATTTCAAAGCTTAATTTTATTATTTTAGAAAAGATGAAATCTGTTGAACATGAAAATGAGAAATTGAAAAACGATCAGTTAAATTTAGAAAATCAACTTGGTGATTTAAAGAATAATTTTATAACTTTAAAAGATTTTCTAGATGAACAAAACACCATATTTGAAAAAGAGAGAGAAAAATTTTCAAAAGAAATTTTTGATTTGAAAAGACAAAATGATTTATTACAATCCTCTTTAGATAATTCAGAATCTCAAAATTTCCTTCTCAAAAATGAACACTATACGTTAAAAAACGAGAATTCTGAATTAAATAAGAAAATTGTTATTTTGAATACTAGCAATATTTCTTTTGAAAATAATAATTGTGACTTTAAAGCTAAATTTGATAAACGTAACACCGAAGTCACAAAATTTAATAAAGGTCAAAACGATTTAAACATGATTTTATCTAGTTCTAGACCTTTACATGATAAAAGTGGTTTAGGATATAATAAAACTAATCGTAGAAATAGCACTAGATACGATTTCATGTATAGGAAAAATGTTAGTGCTACTACTAAATTTCGAGTAAAGTCTAAATCCAATTTTTATGGAAATTCAAGTACAATTATGACCAATAATGTTTATAATTTCTCTAGAAGTACAAAATCATTGATGGGAAATATGAATAAAAATTATCTAAGTATTTGGGTTCCTATTAATTGGAAAAATAGAGAAAAATACATTGATGGTTATTTTGATATGGTAGTTAATAATGAAAATTATATTTTTAAAGGTTCAACCACACCCAAATGGGTATGGTTTTCTAAAAATTAGGAAATTATAAGAACCTTGGGTATCGAATGCTTTAAATGTTAAATTTTTTTATTTGATACCTTACATTATAAGTAGTAGTTATTTTGTTTTATATTGTTCTATGTTAACACTTATGTAGAATATAATTTATGTCATCATACAAACTCTCATTTTTGTCGATGACAAAGGGGGAGAAAGATATTGCTCTAACACTATTTGCAAGAATAAACGATGCAAGCATAGATTAAGGGGAAGAAAAGATTAATTATTTACAGGAATATATTCAGGGGGAGAGATAAGTCAACAAAGCTTGTCGAAGATTCGTCCGTAGCAAATGGAGTTGTCATCATCAAAAAGGGGGAGAATGTTGGATCATAGGTTTCGATTGCTGACAAGACACAACAATTCACAAATCTACGACTATGACAACATCCGGACTCAACGACTCAAAGTATGGTTCATATAGTTATATATTTTAACAAGAGTCATCAAATATATATATACATATATATAGTCTAGTTTAGTGCTTTGTTAAAATCTTTCCTCAAGAATCATCATTCACATTCAAATAAATTTTCACATTTTAATCAAAATCAAGTTTTTAAAAAAATGCATGAAGCAGGGCTCGAACCTAGGTCACTAGTTTAGAAGGCAAATGAACTAACCAACTGAGCTATAGTGATTTTTGTTTATCAACAGAATTAAGTCGTCTGAACAAGATCATTCAGTCGACTGAATCTGTACATTTTAACATATATGTGCATGTTTTTAAATTCAGTCGACTGAATGATCAAAGTCAGTCGACTGAATCCTGCAACTGTCATTTTTTAATGAAAAGACACATCTTTTCTGAATAGTTGTCTTCCTCCCCAAGGGTTGTCACAATTGCTATTCGTAGAGATCTCTTCACCAGCAGTTGCAACTTCTTAACTACTATATATATGCATGAATTTCAATATCAAATTACTTCACTTACTTGCTTATACTTGAATCATATTTTCTGAATTAACTACTCTCTTGAAATCATACATTCATTGCTTATGTATTCATTTCCATATTTTTCAAGCAATTTGAAACTTCCTAATCTTCATATACACACAACTACACACATCATACTTGAGGAAAAGATTATAGGATGGGTGTAGTACAAGTGACAAATCCGTGTTATTAGAACACACAAGGTCAAAACAATCTTTTGTATTTGTTAAAGTCCTGTTCTGCTGCTCAGGCGTGTGAAGTCCTCTTCGGTTGCTGAGACGAAATCCTGTTCCGCTGCTCTGGTCCATGTTCTACTGCTCAAGGGTTGTATAGACCTGTTCCTCCGGGTTAAGTGAGGGTTGTTGTTTTAGTGAAATTCCAGAAGAAGTCTGGGACTGGACGTAGGACGGTGCTCCGAACCAGTATAAAAATCTCTGGTGTTATTTTTATTATACTGCTTTTATATTCCGCACTATTTACTGTATAGCTATCATCACTATATTCTATATTATCGTATATCCATATTACACGATCCATAGCACACTTTCATTTGGTATCAGAGCCTGGAATTCTATCGATCGTCACAACATCATAGAATAATGGCCAAAAAACGATCCAATCAAAATACAACAGCCAAATTCCTTGTCAAAGCCACCAGTGAGGACTACAAAAAGGTACTTTATGATTTACAAATTTCAGTAAAAGATAATAATGAATTAGTTAGTATAAGCAATAAGATTTCAAAGTTTAATTTTATTATTTTAGAAAAGATGAAATCTATTGAACTTGAAAATGAGAAATTGAAAAACGAGAAGTTAAATTTAGAAAATCAACTTGGTGATTTAAAGAATAATTTTATAACTTTAAAAGATTTTGTAGATGAACAAAACACCATATTTGAAAAAAGAGAGAAAAAATTTCAAAAGAAATATTTGATTTGAAAAGACAAAATGATTTATTACAATCCTCTTTAGATAATTCAGAATCTCAAAATTTCCTTCTCAAAAATGAACACTGTACATTAAAAAACGAGAATTCTGAATTAAATAAGAAAATTGATATTATGAATACTAGTAATACTTCTTTTGAAAATAATAATTGTGACTTTAAAGCTAAATTTGATAAACTAAACACCGAATTCACAAAATTAAATAAAGGTCAAAACGATTTAAACATGATTTTATCTAGTTCTAGACCTTTACATGATAAAAGTGGTTTAGGATATAATAAAACTAATCGTAGAAATAGCACTAGATACGATTTCATGTATAGGAAAAATGTTAGTGCTACTACTAAATTTCGAGTAAAGTCTAAATCCAATTTTTATAGAAATTAAAATACTATTATGACCAATAATGTTTATAATTTCTCTAGAAGAACAAAATCATTGATGGGAAATATGAATAAAAATTATCTAAGTATTTGGGTTCCTATTAATTGAAAAAATAGAGAAAAATACATTGATGGTTATTTTGATATGGTAGTTAATAATGAAAATTATATTTTTAAAGGTTCAACCACACCCAAATGGGTATGATTTCCTAAAAATTAGGAAATTATAAGAACCTTGGGTATCGAATGCTTTAAATGTTAATTTTTTTTATTTGATACCTTACATTATAAGTAGTAGTTATTTTGTTTTATATTGTTCTATGTTAACACTTATGTAGAATATAGTTTATGTCATCATATAAACTCTCATTTTTGTCGATGACAAAGGGGGAGAAAGATATTGCTCTAACACTATTTGCAAGAGTAAACGATGCAAGCATAGATTAAGGGGAAGAAAAGATTAATTATTTATAGGAATATATTTAGGGAGAGAGATAAGTCAACAAAGCTTGTCGAAGATTCGTCCGAAGCAAATGGAGTTGTCATCATCAAAAAAGGGGAGAATGTTGGATCATAGGTTTTGATTGCTGACAAGACACAACAATTCACGAATCTACGACTATGACAACATCCGGACTCAACGACTCAAAGTATGGTTCATATAGTTATATATTTTAACAAGAGTCATAAAATATATATATAGAGAGTCTAGTTTAGTGCTTTGTTAAAATCTTTCCTCAAGAATCATCATTCACATTCAAATAAATTTTCATATTTTAATCAAAATCAAGTTTTTAAAAAAATGCATGAAGCAGGGCTCGAACCTAGGTCACTAGTTTAGAAGGCAAGTGCACTAACCAACTGAGCTATAGTGATTTTTGTTTATCAACAGAATTTAGTTGACTAAACAAGATCATTAAGTCGGCTGAATCTGTGCATTTTAACATATATGTGCATGTTTTTAAATTCAGTCGACTGAATGATCAAAGTCAGTCGACTGAATCCTGCAACTGCCGTTTTTTAATGAAAAGACACCTCCTTTCTGAATAGTTGTCTTCCTCCCCAAGGGTTGTCACAATTGCTATTCGTAGAGTTCTCTTCACCAGCAGTTGCAACTTCTTAACTACTATATATATGCATGAATTTTAATATCAAATTACTTCACTTACTTGCTTATACTTGAATCATATTTTCTGAATTAACTACTCTCTTGAAATCATACATTCATTGCTTATGTATTCATTTCCATATTTTTCAAGCAATTTGAAACTTCCTAATCTTCATATACACACAACTACACACATAATACTTGAGGAAAATATTATAGGAAGGGTGTAGTACAAGTGACAAATCCGTGTTATTAGAACACACAAGGTCAAAACAATCTTTTGTATTTGTTAAAGTCATGTTCTGCTACTCAGGCGTGTGAAGTCCTCTTCGGTTGCTGAGGCGAAATCCTGTTCCGCTGCTCTGGTCCATGTTCTGCTGCTCAAGGGTTGTATAGACCTGTTCCTCCGGGTTAAGTGAGGGTTGTTGTTTTAGTGAAATTCTAGAAGAAGTCTGGGACTGGACGTAGGACGGTGCTCCGAACCAATATAAAAATCTCTGGTGTTATTTTTATTATACTGCTCTTATATTCCGTACTATTTACTGTATAGCTATCATCACTATATTCTGTATTATCGTATATCCATATTACACGATCCATAGCACACTTTCATTTGGTATCAGAGCCTAGAATTCTATCGATTGTCACAACATCGTAGAATAATGGCCAGAAAACGATCCAGTCGAAATACAACAGGCAAAATCCTTGTCAAAGCCACAAGTGAGGACTACAAAAAGGTATTTTCTGATTTACAAATTTCAGTAAAAGATAATAATGAATTAGTTAGTATAAGCAATAAGATTTCAAAGCTTAATTTTGTTATTTTAGAAAAGATGAAATCTATTGAACTTGAAAATGAGAAATTGAAAAACGAGAAGTTAAATTTAGAAAATCAACTTGGTGATTTAAAGAATAATTTTATAACTTTAAAAGATTTTCTAGATGAACAAAACACCATATTTGAAAAAGATAGAGAAAAATTTTCAAAAGAAATTTTTGATTTGAAAAGACAAAATGATTTATTACAATCCTCTTTAGATAATTCAGAATCTCAAAATTTCCTTCTCAAAAATGAACATTGTACGTTAGAAAACGAGAATTTTGAATTAAATAAGAAAATTGATATTTTGAATACTAGTATTATTTCTTTTGAAAATAATAATTGTGACTTTAAAGCTAAATTTTATAAACTTAACACCGAAGTCACAAAATTTAATAAAGGTCAAAACGATTTAAACATGATTTTATCTAGTTCTAGACCTTTACATGATTTTATCTAGTTCTAGACCTTTACATGTCGTCATATGAACTCTCATTTTTGTCGATGACAAAAGGGGAGAAAGATATCGCTCTAACACTATTTGCAAGAATAAACGATGCAAGCATAGATTAAGGGGAAGAAAAGATTAATTATTTACAGGAATATATTCAGGGGGAGAGATAAGTTAACAAAGCTTGTCAAAGATTCGTCCGTAGCAAATGGAGTTGTCAACATCAAAAAGGGGGAGAATGTTGGATCATATGTTTTGATTGCTGACAAGACACAACAGTTCACGAATCTACGACTATGACAACATCCGGACTCAACGACTCAAAGTATGGTTCATATAGTTATATAATTTAACAAGAGTCATCAAATATATATATATATATATATATATATATATATATAGAGTCTAGTTTAGTGATTTGTTAAAATCTTCCCCCAAGAATCATCATTCACATTCAAATAAATTTTCACATTTTAATCAAAATCCAGTTTTTAAAAAAATGCATGAAGCGGGGCTCGAACCTGGGTCACTAGTTTAGAAGGCAAGTGCACTAACCAACTGAGCTATAGTGATTTTTGTTTATCAACAAAATTCAGTCGATTGAAGAAGATCATTCAGTCAACTGAATTTGTGCATTTTAACATATATGTGCATGTTTTTAAATTCAGTTGACTAAATGATCAAAGTCAGTCGACTGAATCCTGCAACTGTCATTTTTTTTAATGAAAAGACACCTCTTTTCTGAATAGTTGTCATCCTCCCCAAGGGTTGCAACTATTGCTATTCGTAGAGATCTCTTCACCAGCAGTTGCAACTTCTTAACTACTATATATATGCATGAATTTCAAGATCAAATTACTTCACTTACTTGCTTATACTTGAATCATATTTTCTGAATTAACTACTCTCTTGAATTCATACATTCATTGCTTACGTATTCATTTCCATATTTTTCAAGCAATTTGAAACTTCCTAATCTTCATGTACACACAACTACACACATCGTACTTGAGGAAAAGATTATAGGAAGGGTGTAGTACAAGTGACAAATCTGTGTTATTAGAACACACAAGGTCAAAACAATCTTTTGTATTTGCTAAAGTCTTGTTCTGCTGCTCAAGCGTGTGAAGTCCTCTTCGGTTGCTGAGGCGAAAACTATTCCGCTGCTCAGGTCCCTGTTCTGCTGCTCAAGGGTTGTATAGAGCTGTTCCTCCGGGTTAAGTGAGGGTTGTTGTTTTTGTGAAATTCCAGAAGGAGTCTGGGACTGGACGTAGGACGGTGCTCCGAACCAGTATAAAAATCTCTGGTGTTATTTTTATTATACTGCTCTTATATTCCACACTATTTACTATATAGCTATCATCACTATATTCTGTATTATCGTATATCCATATTACACGATCCATAGCACACTTTCACATAATATAGGGAATTATTTAAATAAATAATCAATCAAATTAATTTATGAAGGATAAAAATAAAGACAAATTATTTAAAAAGGAATGAATTTAAGATGAGGAGTTAGGTGAATTAATAAGAATAGGCTAGAATGAGGTTTAGCCCAAAGCCTAAATCACTAACCCTCCCGCCTTTCAATCATTCCTCCATTCACTTAAAATAAAAAAAAAACTAAGTAAAGGAAGGCCGACCACATTTTTCAAGAGGGATAGGAAGAAAAAATGAAAGAAGAAAAAGCTTTCATACTTAAGAAGAGAAAGAAAGTGTAATCATGCAAAAGGTGAGTGGTTCTTTTTCTAAATCCTTCCAACCCCATATGGATTAAGATTGTATGCATTTGTGATGTTTTGAATGTTAATGAACAAGTTTATGAAAGTTAGATAATATTTGTTCATGATAAGGAATGTAAATATGATGGTTTTTAGTGAATTTATGGAAAAACATGAATATGATGTGTAGAATAATAAAATGAAGATGGATTTTTAATTTCAAAAATTTAGGATTATTATGAATTTTCTAAGTACGAAAATGGTTAATTTTGGAAAATTAATTATTAATCATAACAAAAATAATTATTTCGACCTAAATTTTTTATATAAAGTAAAATACGATGATTTGGATTTTGATGAATTTTTGGAATATTTCTTATGCATTTTCGATTTTATATGAATTATTTGGCAAAGGAAGAGTTAAATACTAATAGATAATTAATTAATGAATTAAGAAGGTAATTAACAATTTCTAAAAAGAAAACTACAAATGCTTAGATTGACCAATGAGAATTCGACATAAAGTAGGGTTTGGTGTAAAGTAATTACTTTGAATGATAATAAAATCATTTTCAAGTTAAATACGAAATTGCCATATCAACTTGCGATAGCTCTTAAAACTATTAACTTGTGATAGCATGTATATATCAACATGCGATAGCTAATCAAAGATCAACTTGCGACAGCTAAATGGAAAATCAAACTATGATAGCTTGTTAAAAGTTCAACTTGCGATAGCTTGTTAAAAGGTCAACATGCGATAACTAATAAAAGCTCAACATGCAATAGCTAATTGAAATGACAACTTGTGATGGCTTTAAATATCGACCTGCGACAGCCTATAAATATCAACCTACGATAGCTCTAGGTGTGTCAACCTGCGATAGCTTCTAGTGGTTCAACTTGCAATAACACCTAAGTGTCAACATGCAATGGCTAGGGGATGTCACCTTGCGATAGCCTATAAGATCAACTCGCGATGGTTAATGAAACATCAATGTGCGATTGTAACACACCACGATTTCTGCAATAATTAATTTAAATAGAAATTATTTATTAAATGATATGCAATGAAAAATGGAATTTCTGTAAATGTCGGAATTTGGCTATGAAACATGCACCATTGGATTCGTGGGGATTTTCTATTGAATTTTCATATATAAACTTTTCCGATCGGAGTTTAATTGAAAAAGTTATTGACGTTTGAAATTTTAGAGTCGAAAATAATTATATATTTAACTAAGGAAATAACTAGTAACTAATTACAACAACAATAACTACTAGGCCATTATTCTCAAACAAGTTGAGGTCGGCTAAAGATGGAACCCAAAACTAAATAATATAGTCAATTTAAATGTAATAATAACAATAATAGATTCAAAAATAATAATAAATATAAACTAAAATTATTATTATTATTATTATTAAACAAATAATAAATAAATGAAATACTAAATAAAAATAAGATAATAAATAAAAATAGATAAAGAAATAAAAAACCATGATAATAGTAATAATGGTACTAATAGTAATAGTGGTATTAATAGTAATAGGGATCGAAAACCAAACACTACGTCTTAGGCTCCTATTCACTAGTCATATAATTTAAAACTTATAACACTACTCCTAAATCAACCCTAAGTAAAAAAATCCTAGCTCATGGTTCTAGTACGTGGATTGCTAACTTCCACGTGCTCCTATCCAACACCAGCTCTTCGGGTATATTCCAATCTATCAAATCTCTTTTTACTTCTTCTTCCCAAGTCAACCTTGTTCGACCTCTACCTCTCTTTGAGCATTCGATGCAGCCTATAATTCCAACGCATACAAATGCCTTGGGAGGCCTTCTTGGAGATGTCCAAACCATCTTAAATGATGTTGGAGTAGATTCTTGTCAATTGGTGTTACTCCAAGTTTGTCACGTATATCATCATTTCTAATTCGGTCTCGTCTTGTACGACCATAGCTCCATCGTAGATTATGCATCTCTGCTACACTTATCCACTGAACTTGTTATCTATTAGTAAGCCAACATTCTGCACCATACAACATCGCAGGCCTAATTGCCTTTTTGTAGAACTTTCCTTTAAGCTTTTGTGGGACTTTCCTGTCATAGAGAATGCCAAATGCTAGTCGCCATTTCATCCATCCCGCTCGAATTCTAAAACTAACATCTTCATTAGTCTCACCATTAAACTGTAACATTAACCCTAAATATCAAAAGGATTCCTTCTTGTGCACTACTTGTCCGGCCAGAGTGACATCTCCATCCTCTGACCTGACACCCCAGAACTCACACTTCATATACTCTATTTTAGTTTTGCTAAGCCTAAAACCCTTTGATTCTAAAGTCTGCCTCCACAACTCTAGTTATCTATCAACCCCTATCCTATTTTCATCAATCAGCACAGCATCATCAGTAAAGAGCATACACTAAGAAACCTTACCTTGTATACTCTTCATAACCTCATCCATCACTAGTGCAAAAATGTAGGGGCGCAAAGTTGACCCTTAATAATCCAATGTTAATGGGAAAGTCACAGGTTTCACCATTACATGCTCTGACACTAGTCACAACATCATCATACATATCCTCGATAAGGGTAATGTACTTTGTTGGGACTCTCTTCTTTTCCATAACCCACCACATGACCTTTCTCAGTACTTTGTCATAAGCTTTCTCCAAATCGTTAAATATCATGTATAGATCCTTCTTTTGCTGTCTAAAACTCTTCATAAGTTGTCTTATCAAGAAAATCACCTCTGTGGTTGACCTTCTAGGCATGAAACCAAATTAGTTTTTTGAAACGCTTATCATCATTCTTAACTGATGTTCAATGACTCTCTTCCAAAGCTTAATTGTATGACTCATAAGCTTAATTCCTCTGTAGTTTGTGCATACCTTCTTTATTCTTGAAGATTGGAACTAATATGCTTCCCCTCCACTTGTCTAGCATCTTGTGTGATTTGAAAATATGAATAACTTAGTTAGCCAGGTTGTCCTTGTAATCTCCAAGGCATCTCCACACCTCAACGAGGATGTCATAAGGCCCCAACGCCTTGCGCGCTTTCATCCGTTTTAGCACCTCCTTGCCTCAGACTCTTGAGTTCTCTGGACAAAATGTTTGCTGGTGTCATCTAAAGAGTCATCCATCTCGATCGTAGTGCTATCATCTTGATGCATCTAACTTGGTTGAAGTCTCTCATCTTCCTCTTACATAGCTTAGCTCTCTTTGCATTCTTCTTTACCGCTTTGTACTTTTTCATGTTGTCCTCGCTCCTGTAATGTGCAAGCATTTGTAGCATTCCCTCTTCTCTTTGATATCCTTTTGCACATCACTGTTCCACTACCAAAAATCTTTAGATTTGTGTTTATTTCATTTTGGTATCCCAAACAACTCGGTAGCCACTTTCTGAATGCGCATTACCATCTCATTCCACATGTCATTTCCTTCTCCTTCCGTATTCCATGCCCTTTCTCCCATCACTCTATCCTTAAACACCCATGGGGCTTCTCCTTTGAGCTTCCCCATTTCGTCATACTAATTTTTACTCCTTTATCCTACACGTCTCCATGGATGAAGCTCAGATATCAAAAGCTGATGTTTTGACATGACACATTCTTCAGGTATGACTTTGCAATCTACACAAGCTCGTTGTCATCTCTTCTAGTAAGAAAAAAATCAATTTGGCTAGAGTGCTGGCCACTACTGAAAGTAAGTAAACGCGATTGCCTCTTTCTAAAGAAGGTATTAGCAATCATGAGATCATAAGCGATAATGAAATTTAATATTTCTTCTCCTTCTTGGTTCTTATCGCTATATCCAAAACCAACATGCATTCTCTCAACCCCCCCACTAGTTGTACCAACATGGCTGTTGAAATCTCATCCCTTGAAAAGTTTCTCGCTACTTGGCACATCTCTTAACCATGACATCTAGATCTTTCCAGAAATTCCTCTTGGCAGTTTCACTTAGGCCTACTTATGGGGCATAAGCACTAATGATGTTCAGAACCATATCATCAATTACTAGCTTGACTAGGATGATTCTGTCCCCTTGTCTCATAAAGTCACGACACCGTTTGTAAGGTTCTTATCAATTAAGATGCCTACCTCATTCTTGTTATGTTCTTTTCCCGTGTACCATAACTTGAAGCCTGTGTCTCCACCTCCTCCTCCTTCTGACCTGTCCATTTCTTCTCCATTTGGTCCATTAGTAATTAATTAACGTTAATTAAAAACTGTTAACTTTAACCATGGCTTAAATGTTAACTGAGTGATTAGGGGAAACAAATGACAGCGATCAGTTAAAATAAGTAAGTAATTAACAGAATCTCTAAATGGTAATAATTAACCAAATTTACACAGCATAGGTCAACCCAGGAAGTACCTAGGTCGACCGGTAGTGGTCGACTTAGGGTCCTGAACGGTCGACCCGCGCTGTGTTAACAGCAATAGTGAACCTAGGCCTAAACAGTCCAGATTTAAAATATTTTAATCGAATGGTTTGAATTGGTTTGAACCTCTACAAATATGGACCTAGAGCCTCACTTCAAACTCAAAATTTTCTAATATGCGAGGAAGCTCTGCCATTTTCTATTCTCCTCCAAAAATCTAAGTTTATAGAAATAGTCTAGTTTGCACATATACACCACTAGAAATTGTAAAAAATGATAGAGGTAGAGAATAGTTTCAAATCAAGTTGCTACAACCAAGGTAAACTGTAAATCCAGATTTCGAATTATAATCAACCTAAATCTCTCCTTTCTAATCCAAAATTCTAATAAATCTATATTTATATGTTATATACAAATCTAAATAGAGAGTCAAAGTGGAAATACAAATAATAGGGATTAGATCCGAAGATTTGGGAACGCTAAAAGAGGTGATTGGGTAACTGCACATTTTGTAATAAGATTAAATTCATATCGTTGATATATATTTCATATTATGTTTAAAATCATTTTGGAATTATTAATTGAATACACGTATTGACTAGAAAAATAAACAATGAATTGGATAATAAATTATAGACGCGTAATGATTATGCAATAAATTTAAGTGTAATGATTGTAGAATAGATTTAAGCTTAATGATTGGATATAAATCAGTAAGTGCGTAATTATTAGATATAAATATGTAATTGCATAATGATTAGATATAAATTTATTGTTTACGCATAATGGATTTAATGGAATAAATATAATGAAATTTACTATGGAATAAGATTTGATGAAATTTGGAGCCTTGCCTAAATTTATTATTGATGAATATGAAATCATGGAATTATTGTGATAAAACAATAATAAATTGGTATTTGAACATAGAAAAAGAATGTAAAATAAAGGAACTTTATTTAAGATTTTAGGGGTTTAAGTGATATTTTAATTCGTTGGAATTTGGGACTTTGCAAGTAGATTTCTATGTATTATCAAGTTTAAATAATTAAAAGTGTCATGCTTGAAATTACAAGGAATAAACTTAAAAAAGGATAAGATGAACGAAATAAGGATATTTACCATATTTTGTACTGTCAATTTCAAATAATAAAAAGATAGTTTCTTGTAATTACAACACCACAAACTTCCCTTTTTGGATGAGACGCAAAAATTTATAATGTTAACATTTTTAGAATAGAAACGTAGTTCAAACGCATTACCCAAAAGTTAAATGGTAAGAAACAAATGAAGTAAAAGATCCTTAAAATATGAAATACCAATAAAATTTGGAAGTAAATGAAAAGAAAATATGAAAGATCAGGAAGAAGGAATAAAAGTATAACATGAGAATAGAAATGGAAATAGAGAACATATAAAAAGGAGTGTATGGACGATATTATGAACTTGATAAGAGGAAAGCGGTAAATGAACTTTAAATAAAGAAAGAGGTGAAACGCATAATGAAATGAAGACCTAGGGTCAACTATAAAAATGTAGAGGCATGATAATTAAGTATGAATACATATATATATATATATATATATATATATATAAGTAGCCTCGAATATGCGTTTATGATGGTGTGAACTATTATGATTTAAGTATAGTTAAATGAATAATATGATATTTGGTCATTAGAGTAGGTTGGAATGCGAGGTCAGTAGCGTTACACAACAGAAGCCTGCCCACCGCAAGGGGATACCAGCAGTTGTGTAACATTATACTGATGTAAGACATATCCAACCATAGGACCCATGTAGTATATACGTTTGCATATAAATAAAGGAATACCTGCAATAGATAGAGTAGTCTACTTCAAATATAGTTTTAGGGGGGTATTGCCTTGGTTGCATTAGGCAATCTAAATAGGATGATGAGTGATATCGGGCATTATGCAGCAACTGTTGGTACCAAAATTTAGAGGTAGGGCTGTATAGGTCGATACATCATTAGTCCTTAGCGGTCAATGGAAAAGACAAGGTTTCACCAAACTATTCTTCGCCTCCTATCAGGGTTGGCCATGTTGGGTTATGCACTACCACAATTGTTTGCTAGTTTGTTTTTAGCGCAAGGCTAATTAACCCAAAAGGAGTTCTTTCAAAAATGGTTGGGGTGGTCCGTGGAACTGAGGTCACAATAGGAGGCAAAAAAAGTAGTAAATCCCCAAAAAGCGAAATAAAGTATTGCAAAATGTATGAAAAGCCATCATTAGGCACTATGGGAGTCCCTCGAGTTATACAGTGACTAGATCGTGACACGACGAGGCGACAGATCCTGACGGGGTGCTAATTAAGAGATACAAGCAGGGTAGTATCTAGGTCCATTATAGGACTATGAGATATATATATATACATTGTTATGATTCTAAAGAGGGTAGATGGGAACGGATCGTCTGCGGAGGTAGAGTCGAGACAACTAATTAAATAATAATAAAAGACATAACAAGAAATAGAAGGTAATCGACATAAACTAGTGTTATGTACAAAATGTATAATTTATCAGTCACCAGAACGTTGTTCTAACCCCCTCCTTATTACAGCCCATGGGATATATTTAAGGATAGGTACTGGTGTTAGGCATGTTCGCTGCTGATAAGGACACTTGACTTTAGAAGTGTCAAATCTCGATCAGTAGTTATCTGACTTATTATATTTTGTTATTCCGCTGTGAGTTATATCGTTAATGCTCTTATATGCATCTTTGTTTTATTTGTAGGATACCAAACCAAAGATCTGTACTTTGGTGGACTTAGAGTTTCGATTTGGCAAAAATTCAGGCCCATTGGGGTGCTGGTTGTCACATCGATAGCCTAGTGTCAACATGCGATGGCTATGTAATGTTAACATGAGATAACTAATAATGCCAAGAAATTCTAAGTAAACGGTTAAACTTTTTATAGCACTTAGGAAGCCATCTTCCTAGGTGATGGTTGAGAATTTCATAAAGATGAAATGGCCATGGAGAATAATAGGTTAAAATAAAATAAGTTATTTGAAGAATGAAACTTTATACCGAGCTTATGTAAGCGATGTGTGATAAGTTGAATCATTAGTAATAATGAAAATGTAAATATGTGGCCTTAGGGGCAATGATATGTCCGGTCATGACATTATGTTCAATAATCCGATAGAAGGCCTTAGTGGCTACTAAATGCCTTTATACGACATTATATTTGGTAACATTAATGGAAGGCCTTAGTGGCTACAATATGTCTGAACACGATACTAGATTTGGTAATGTTGATGGAAGGGTTTAGTGGCAAACCCATGACTACTTACTACAATATACGAGAATAATGGTATATGACTATTATAGCATCCAGATGTTTATTCACGACAATATACGGGAATGATGGTGTAAGGCTATTGTAGCATCTCGATGTCTGTTCATGACAATATATGAGGACGAGAATATGAGACCTTTATGGCAACCTACCTATATGTTCATGATAAAATAAAAAACTAAGAATAAGACCTATGTGGCAACTTAAAAATGAACAAACTATAGAAACTAGTTGAAAATGTGTAAAGGAAATCTCACCATTATGCTAAAAGGGACGATTTTTGTTTGATTATAACTTGATGTTATTACATAGTATGATATAAATGATGATGATTGAAATAGTGAGAGAAAAATCCATTCCGTGTTTTAGCGACATGGTTTCACTATATGAGTGTTTCCTAGGGTAAAGTATTACTCATACCAGACTTTATGTCATACCCATATTTTTATTAGTTCTCATAAACTCATAGGTACTCATTCGAGTAGGCTGGCTTTATGGTATAGATAGGCAATATTTTTGAAAGACAAATAAAGACTCAAAGATGAAGCAGAAGGCTTATTTTGCAAATATAAATTATTTTGAAACTCTACTGTGTAAAACCAGGCTTTATAGATAGTTAACTTTGCATACGACATCCTCATATGTCGGGAATTACACTAAATCTATGCTTTTATTTATGTTTACCCCTGCATGGGAATGATGTGAGTCAATTATGGTGTAATCGCTTTTTATATAATGAAATTTGCTTCTCTGTTTACTTAATATTGTGAACAAAAAAAATAACGATCTCACTCCATCACTTGAAAATAATTCTGGTGATAACTACAGCATCATCGACGTTTATTTTTAGGTCTTGAAGAGGGGTGTGTTACGGTCATCTCCACCATTATCCATGAAGATTCATCCTCGGCCTTTCTTCAAAAGTTCGGGCAATCTCCCTTCCAATGACCTAGTTTCTTAGAATGGTGGCACTTCCCATCTATCGACTTTCTCCTCTAACCATTTCCGACCTTCCTAGATTTGGAATGCCCCATAGAATTACAATTCTTCTTCTCCTCTCTTTCTCTAACAAATATACCCATACCATTACTCACTCCTCTACCTTCACTCATCTAGTTCATCCGATCCTACGAGTTTTTAGATAGAAGACCCAACTTCGTATCTTTGACTATCAAAGTATCTCTCCCATATATCATACCGTTAGCGAAACTCGTTTATCGCTCTAGAAGGAAACACAAAAGAATCATCATCTTCTGCTCTTCATCCACCTTCAAATCCATAGTCTTTATCCTTATCAAAAGATCATCTAAGAATTTAAGATGTTCCTTTACCGAAGTAATCTCTTAAAGGAACTAGGCCAGGTCGCGTTTGGGATAAATGAGTGAATTTCAATTTTTTTCCATTTTTAGATTTTACTGGGCCTATGATGTAACATCCCTAAAATTAACAATAATTTATAGAAAATTGCTAAGGCTCACAAATGAAATTTGAGAAAACGATAGAATTTGGTCCTGAAGCTTGCACCATTGCGTTCATGGCAATTTTCTAAGCAACTTTCATATATTGAGTTTTGTGATCGGAGTTTAAACGAAGAAGTAATTAGCGTTTGAAGTTTTTGAAATGAAAATAATTAAATAAGAATTAAAAAGGAAATAAATAATAAAACCACGTGGACCCCAACGGTCTACCCCTTAGGATGGAGCGATCGACCAGTTGAGAAAGTGGCATCTAGGGTTGAACCTTGGTCAAATTGCCTAATTTTAGTTAATTTAAATCTAATGGATACAATTGATTCGAGTGCCTATAAATACAGGCCTAGTCCCTAGCTTTTCTTCTCATATTTTCTGGCTTAAGTAGTGGAGCTCTGCCATTTTCCCTTCTCCACTATTTCTATTAATTATAAACTTATATATACGTATATAATCGGAGATGGGCAGAAAATAAAAGAGAAGAAGAGAAGGAGCGAATTGATACCGCGAAAAAAGGTAAATTTTATAATTATAAATATATATTCCACTTAATTCAAATCTACTCTCAGATCGGTAATTCTAATGGGTATGTATATATCTTGTTATACATATTTTTGGATTGGAAAAGAAAAGGAGTCAATTAAA
The DNA here is from genome assembly GCA_030737815.1 of Allium fistulosum. NCBI lineage: Eukaryota > Viridiplantae > Streptophyta > Magnoliopsida > Asparagales > Amaryllidaceae > Allium > Allium fistulosum. The sequence continues at coordinate 93,970,550 of CM060906.1, read as the reverse complement.
GGGATGATTTCAGATTTGGGAGATTTGGGAAGCTTAAAAAGTGAGTGGAAAATTATATGATTTATATATAACACTGAAATTTATATCGTTGAATTTTATTTAATTATTATGCCTATGTAATATCTGTTGAGTTATAGGCTTAAAATGAACGTATTCAATTAAAATCTTGGCTACATATTTTGTAAGTTAGGTAATTGGAATAGAATGGCATTTACACCATAGTCTGGAAATTTGGAAATTAGTCCCTAAATTTGTTAAGTAGGATGTTGATAAGAATAGCTTTATTCCAGATTTATGATAATTGGGTTGTGAATTATTAGTATTAATTTAAATTTCCATACTTCGACTTGGAATGTGAATTTCTATGTTTTAATTTATTGGAAGTGTTATGTGTACAATTTAGTTGCATCTATTTCCATGTAAATTTCCATAAATAATCTAGTTCCACAACTATGTATAAAAAGTGTGACGTTTGGAATAACAAGAAATATATCAAATTGAAAGAGATGTGTAAAGTACATATGTTCTTCTCCGTAGTTTGTACTGTCAATTTCAAAATAAAGAAAAGAGATAATTTCCTATAATTTCAAATGTGGGAAAAGTCTCACTTTAAGACAATTTATGAAAAGTTATAATGGTAATTCTTTTTGAGAATGATAACCCTAATATATTAAAATGTAGAAATGAATATTCTTTATAGAATGTACATATAAGTGTATATTCTAGAGTAGGAATTAATGAGTTAGAGATAAGAATATATACACACACACACATACATACACGTATAACCACGCCTAACGATTAAAAATAAATATACATAGGGTAACAAATAAAGCATAATGTACGGTATTTGTATTAGTTGTAATTAGGATGAATAACTATTAATTTTATAGTAAATCATAGGACTAGGAGGTTGAATGGAAAAGAGATAGTAACACCAAAATTTATGAATAATGATTGCAAATTTAGCGTGCAATAAATGGATAGTTAATATGGAGTTACATGAATTAAATGGGGACATAAATGCGTCTAATGGGACTGATTAAAGAATTTAATATGAAATTTATGAGAAAATGAAATAGGCATAATAAATTGAATTTGAAATAGATAAATAAATATCATCAGTGATTATCCAATTTGAATAATAATGATCATTTACTGTGGACAATTGACATTTATAGGACATAAAAGTAAGTGAGAAGTATAAGAAATAAGTGTATAAAATAGGAATAGCTTCGCAGCGAACAAGTGAATTAAATACTACTGAATAAACTTAGGAGGCAATATAATTTTCATAGTAGGAAATTATATAGCTTCAATAGTATGTTTAGGACGAGCGTGAATTAGTGGGCCTAGCCTAATATTTAGGCCTAGGATAATTGGTTTGGTTTAGAATGAGTTAAGATGCGAGGTTAGTAGAGTTACACAACAGAAGACTGCCCTTCTCCTAGAGGCTAACGGCAGTTGTGTATACGTACTACTGATGTGGGACATCCCTAACAATAGGATCCGTGGGGAAGGGATATACGTTTTCTTATATATGTGAGAAAATATACCAAGGGTTCACCTTAGATTTGAAGTATTAAATGGCTCAATACCCTTAGGGATGTCAAGGGGTTTATTTCGGGGTGAAAGGTAATAAATGGTCGTTGGTTCTGCCTTCACCCTATATAAGAAGTCTTAAATAACCTATAACGGTACCTGATGGGGAAATGGGGTTTGCTTCATTTCTAACAAGAGGTGTTAAATAACTAAGATGAGTATTTTCCATGACTTACATTAGGTTAATCTAAATAGGATTTTGGCCATGGGAGGTCAGCGAGCTATGTCAGTGTTGTTGTTGGACTGATATTTAATAGTAGGGCTGGCATATAGGCTTTGATCATCAGCGGTCCCGAGCGATCGTTAGCAAATACTTGATTTATGCCCCGACAGTTTTCGCTTTGTACCAATGTGTAATCCCTATGGGATAAGCAAAGACCTCAAAGTTTAATTAGTTATTTATTTGTCAGAGGTGAGCTAGTTAACCCTCAGATAAGTCTTTAAGACTTGAGTTAGTAATATGGCAATCAAATTATAAAGTCATATCCAGGGTTCATCGGTCTCTGTAGCTAGGACTGATTGACTAGCTATTACGTTATGGAGGGCTCGCTTTGGGGTTGAGGTATTAAATGACTAATGGGTCTGCCTCCTCTATATTTAAGAAGTATTAAGTGTCTGGGGTTTCTATTTGGGTTATGAACGCTTATATATGTACAAATGTATATTGTTATACCTCGGAGAAGGTTAGATATATCATAGGCACATATAGAATTAAACGGGTAATCCACTTTAAATTTAAAATTCAAATTTATATGTTTAAATACATATATACATATGCATGTACATATTTTTTTTAAATAAACATTTTAAATATTTCGTATTTAATTAAAATTTATTTACAAACTATTACTCAGTAATTATAAATCATACATGTTAATATCTAAAAAAAGATTAGCCAAAACAATTTATATATTCTATTTCAAATACAAATCCGTGCGAATTTGTATAAAATTATTTTTTATTATTATTAAACAAATCCAAATGGATTTGTTAATTTTTTTGAATATAAATCCGTATGAATTTATATTTAAATGTTTTTTTTAAATACATAATAAAATGTATTTATAAGTTATTTTTTATGTTTCAGATTCAATTATAAATTGTTTAAAAACATTTTAATTTTTGATTTTTTTAAACAGTTGAAATGAAATTTATGTATGTACTATATGAATACAAATATGTTTTAATTAAATTGAAATGTATGTATATATGTGTGTAAATTAGACAATAAGTATATATATAAATATGTTATAATATAGCGATATAATCTAAGCATGCATACAGATATAAATGAATATATATATATAGTTTAGAAATTACTAAAATATGAAGCCTAGGATTAGCACCTTATATATTGAATGAACTCCTTCTAGATCCATTCTATGCTCCTCTAGAAAGTGCAACTGACTAGAGAGAATACCATTAACCAGAAATAAATTTATTTGATTTGAATTTAAGTTGGAAATAATGGAGGAGATCCCTTGTGACTTGAGGCTAAGTGAGGTAGTGGATGGAGGCAAAAAGTAAAGTGAAAATGAGAGAGGACAGATGGTTTATATAGGAAACAAGAAGGAGCAAAATGACGAGATCGAGATCTCCTTATTTACCGCTTCTCTTTGCCAATTGAAAACAAGATATTTCAAGCAAATATCTGCTCCCCCCACTAGTATGGCCAGCCTAACCATGCACTTAACAGACCCATAAATGTTTCCAAAGCCAATCAAAATTCATACATTTTAAATCCAATTTAAATCTTTATCGGTTTCGTATATCGATGCATATATCTAATACTGATTCAAATAAAATTTAATCATCAATATTTTATAAATATTAATTAATTTAATTAGTTTACAACAATTATAATTAAATTAAATTTCATGGTATTTTAAAGCACTCAACATCGGTAGTGCGACTCATTCGATATTGCGGTTGTGCAACTCAAAGGTTTAAATTCAAACAGCGAATAATATCGAACAATTTCAAAAATAAATGTTCGCATGTCACCTTGGCTAGTGATGTGAATATTTTGTTGAATTTATCACTTACACTTTTTTTGGTAAAGTCTAATTTCACTATTTTAAGCGGTACCTGATAATAAGGATTGTTTACACCAATTTTCTTCATGGAAACTATACCACTTTAGGACTTATGGAATTTGGTTTTGGTCAAAATTCTAATATCGTCCACATTCAACTTGATAATCCAAGAACAAAGTCCTTGGTTCAATTTTAACAATTATTATTAACCGAGCTGCTCTGGCCAAAGACTTGGACTTTGAGTTGACTATAGTTGACCATGATACTAACCTCATATAACCGAGGAGATGAATTCTCCATTGAATAGTGTTTCACTTCCTATGCTTCAACTCAAACCCAACTATAGTCATTTTATGGACGACATGCCACGATTTTGACAATAATCAAAGTGCAGTGTCCATACTGAAGTTCAGCTGTATTCTTAAGTCAAGTGAACTTTGTAATATTGTTACTTTGAGATTCTCTGATTGACCTTAGTTATCTAGTAACCATTAGTATATAACCCTTATGTACCCTAAATAACCATGAGTAATACACTGCCAACATTTTAAAAGCATTACATACTCTAGTCTCAAGGGATGTATTGATATCCTGTCTCAAAACATCTTAATAATAATATTTAAAACAATATGTTATTTTTATTGTGGTAAATTTATCATGATCATAACACATTGAAATTACTATCACAAAACATATAATTTAAGTATTGCTATTAAATATACTTAAATTAAATAAATAATTAACATAACTCGATATAACTAGTATATAATAGAAAGAAAAACACATTTTATTCTGAACAAGATTTAATCATAGAGTTGATACTTTACAGTAAATTACAGAATTGATCCATGGGCATACCCCTAAATCTATCAATCTCCCACTAGCACTTGGGGCCAATTATGGAATTTCAATCTCATCCCTTTAACCAGCTTGCTAAATACTATTCTTGCTAGACCCTTCGTGAATGGATCTACGTATTGTCATTTATATCTACTCTTAGAATTTCAACTTCTTTCTTCTCGACAAATTCTCTAATGAAGCGGAAATTCCAAAGAATGTATCTCGGTTGTTTGTGTGCTCTAGGTTACTTTGTGATTTGCATCGCAGCATTGTTGTCACAAAATAATGTCATGGGATCTTCCATGCTGGGGATAACCATTAGCCCACTCATAAATTTATGCATCCAGACTACTTCTTTCGCAACTTCTTTGAGGGCAATGGACTCGGCCTACATTATGGAATAAGCTATTATTTTCTATTTGGAACCTTTGTAACACCTCTAATTTTAGCTTAACATTATTCAGGTCATTTAATTGGATAGATTAAATAGAATAATGTAAAGGGTTAAGGAGGATTAGATTTGGTCATTAATAAGGTTGTGCCTTAATAAATTAACTAATGAAATTGTTTTGGAAAACTTAATATATATGGAGGATATATGAGAGGGGCAAATTAGGAAATAGATCAATTCTTTGCCTTAAACCCTCTCCCCTTCAAAGCATTCTCATTTTCACAAAACATAAACAACTAGAGAAAAGCAAACAAAGGACGACTATTCTTAACGGAAAAGGCATGAGATCAAAAGGAGAATTCACGGAAGAGATTAGGAGAAACTAAAGCCACATCAAATCTCAACCCCAACGTTTGTTTTTAAGGTGAATAATAAGGTTCCATCTCTTTTAATTGCTTTTGAATTCGGTTACGGGTAATACCTAAATTATTATGATAAATTATACCATATTTTGGTTGATTGATTGTTGTTTGGATAGAACAATAAATTATGGGATTTTTATGAAATTAATTGATGGGGTTTTAAGGGTGAAACCATAGTTTTTAATCTCCAATCGACTTGATTTTTGGGTATGTGATGTAAAACGTTAAATTGGAGATGGGTTTTTAATTTCATAATTTTCCAAGTTATATTAAATATCTTATGAATTTCCTAAGGTGGAAATAGCTAAATTTTGGGTTTTAATTATTTAAAATAATTAAATAGGGTTTTTGGCCCTGAAATTTTTATATGGAAAAGAGAAGGATATTCTCAAATTTTTGTAGATTTTTGGAATTTTTCCCATCTGATTTCGAATTATTATGAATTAATATGCTAGAAAAGCATTTAAACTATTAATTAATTAAGCCTATTATTTAATTCATTTGGGAATGATTTTGGAAATGAAAAACTGATCTACGGCTGATTTTCAAAAAGGATTTGTGTAAAGTAATGTAATATCCAATAGAAATTGAACAAGGATCAATATTTGGTGAAATGTTTTGTTTTTCTTAGTAAAAATTCAGTTTTCATAGTAATTACATAATGCCATGCCAATTATAATGTCGCCAAGCCCATACCACCTCTGTTTTGATGAGTGACGACGTTGACAAGAAAGGAAGCATGTGAGAAATACTTCGGTAGATGTGGAATGATTCCAACCGTGTTGGAGTCGATAAGGGTGGCAACCTATATATGTTGGCACCGTGATATCATGATTCATCTATGTCGAAGACACCTCTCTTCGCCTATGTTTTTAAATAAAGCTGCATACTATTATTTTAAATGCTTTCGAAGCCATATATATGAAAATGCGGTGACACCGCATGTCTTGTCTTCGACTTTATATACGACGTGGCATAATAGCCGAAGTGAGTTAAGTATAAAACTTCTAATGACTTTGCTAGTCTTGTTACCGCTATTTATCAGGGTCGATGACCCTATATGTTTGGCTTTCGGTAGTTAGCCAATTGTTTCATAATATCTTAAAATTTTGTTAAAGAGGGTGGGTAACCCATATGTTATCTATGTCGACGACGTTATCTTCGACATGGAAATTTTACACTTAAAAGAATTTAAGCTTGGTTTACCTTTGATAAAGGTTCGAAGAGGCATAATGTGGCTTGAATGTCGCCTATCTTCTTTAAGGGTGGGAAGCCTTAAGTTTCTTTCGATGTGTTTTAATACCGCATGTTTTTATCCTATTTCATTAAAGGCAGAGAGCCTTAATTCTTCTTATCGACAGTATTAGGCGTCGACATTAATCTATATCAACCTAACTAAGGGCGGCGAGCCTATTGTTTTATGACTTCGGTTTTAAACATCGAGGATACCAATGTTATTTTGATTGTAGATGTTGACACTATCATTGGGGGCACTAATGTAGATTAGTTTCGACAAACTAAATGTTTTATAAATATGACTTTATCACTAGGATGCCAATGAATTTTCTTAAATGAGTTCGACATTGCTCATTTATGAATACCAATCTCTGTCAATTTGAAATGTTATAATTTTAAGGGGAGCACCTAATTGGGGACACCAATAGACCTAGGTTGTGGGTAACATAAATCAAATTGTTAAATGATGGGTTCATAGTCATCCTAGGAAAACTATGGGATGTGAGATGTATAGTCCACATCATACCGAAGATGGATAACCTCTATGAGGTTAATGAAGGGTTCATAGTCATCCTAGGAAAACTATAGGATGTGTGATGAATAGTTCACATCATTGTAAATTAAATGGAATATGCGTGATGGATAGTCCACATAACTTAAATAATGGAACTATATGTGATAGGTTGTCAATATGGCAGGGGATGGGTAATCCAAATAATTACATGTGAGATGGATAGTCCACATAACTTTGAATATGATTACATGTGAGATGGATAGGCCATATAACTTTGAATACGTTTACATGTGAGATGGGTAGTCCACATAATTATAAGATGGGCAGTCGGAATAACATAAGATGGATAGTCAGTTTAAATTGTGATGGGTGGTCATTTGAAATTAAGATGGATAATCCAACAAATTGGGATGGGTAATCCAATATATTTTTCTTAACTGAAGTGCTATTTTCTACGTTTTAACCATTGTGGATGCAAGAGTACAATATATGGTTAATGTATTTTGGATAAGATACTAATGAAGGGAAAACTCGTTCCACTCAATAACGTGGTCTCACTAGACATCTATTTGGTTCGAGATAGTGGGTTATTATTCACACCAGATTATTTATCTAATCCGAAGTTTTTTTTTCCCTTAAACTCTCGGGTACTCATTTGAATAGATCAGGAGTAAGGGTTTTCAGGTTCTAGTTAGACGAATAGGCTTTCGGAGACGTGTAGTAGGCAATCTAGCTATTAGGAGCTATCTATTTCCACTATGTAGTTTGGTTTTATCTATTTGGATGTAATGGCAACATTATATAATTGCCAAGTACTTGACTCTGATCAAACAAGAGGGCATCTTCATATGTCGCTCTTGGAGTATTTCATATAGTTATATTTTCTCTGAACGTGGGATCGCAAATAGGATTATGTAATGAATATGAAATCATACTTTGGAATGGAATTTAAAAGTAATTTCTGAATTGTCTTTGAAATTTTTTCGTATTTATGTGCTCTTGATTATTATTGTGATTAACATAGCCGCATTTTGTCGCAAGGAATTAATAACTATGGACGACCGCATCATTCGTAGCGGTTTGTTTTCGACCTCATAATGGCGAATGTTACAAGTGGTATCAAAGCATACGTTTATCTAAAACTTAAAAGAAATTTAAACCTAAACTTTTTTGAAAACATGATCCAATGAATCAGGGAAAAGGATTGGGGTTAGGATAATGCTATATTAATGTAATTGTATTTGCTATATATATAAGTTTGTATTCTCCCTCCCTCTTAGACCGTTCTTCTGTATCTTACTAAAGCTTGTATGCAAATTCATGAGAAAGAAAGATATGGAAGCTAGAAATGAAAAAGTGAATCTAGGTAGCGGAAGCACCACAGCCAATGGAAATGCTCGGCCCAACATCAAGAGGAACCTGGGTTGACAGGCAAATGCTAATCAAAATGCATATGCCAATGTAGTTGTAGGAACCCCGCCAGTAGATATGGGAACTATGTATCAGTTCTTCATTAATCTGATGCAAACTGGAGCAGCTGCAGGTATAGTTGGAGGAAATGCATCTAATGCAGGAGGAGTCAATCCCATAGCGCTAGTTGGTAATAACTGTGCTAAGCTGAGTCAAGATTATACCAGTCTGGTTGTGAAGCCTTTTCTGGGGACTGAGGAGGCAATAGAAGTGGAGAACCGATTGTTACATTGCGAAAGGTTTTTGCTGATTTGGGTCTGAGTGATGAGCAGAAAAGGAGGTTGGCTTCGAGAGAGTCGCAAGGATCTACTTTGTTCTGATGGAATGAGGTGACCGTAGGGGTACTTGAGGAGGAATTGACTCGGGCATAATTTCAAAGGAGATTTAAGGAAAAGTTTATGTCTAAATTAGCCAAGTCAGCCTTGCTCAGGAAGTTCATGGAATTATAGCAAAGGGAAATTTCGGTGTTGGAATACTCTATGAAGTTTAATGAGCTTTCCAGGTATGGATATGCCAATGTTGATAATGTGATCAAAGAGTAATGAGAAGTTTATCCAGGGGTTGAGGCCAGAGATTGCTAGGGCAACTATGCCACATCTCAAAGATCCGTCGAATGTAGTGGTGGAGATGGCTATTAGGAATGAAGAAATGCTTTTGAACTTTGGGGAAGAGAAGTAGGTGGAGAACCAGAATTCTTAAAATAAGAAGAGGAAATTCTTTAAGAAGAAGGGAGCTCAGAAAGGTGGAGCTGCTAAAAAGGGGAAAGCTGGTATAGTTTGTTACAAGCGTGACAAGAAGGGGCACTATGCTAATGAGTATTGATCTGGTGATGGCAAGGTGGTGGTAGGGAAGCAGAATGTGAAGTGATTTAACTGCGACCAGGTGGGGCATTATAAGAACAATTGTCCAGATGCGACCAAGACATGAAAAGGAAAGATCTTTGCTTTGGAACCATCATCATCTAAGCCAACAGCAGTTGAGAAGGGGAAGTCTGTGATAGAAGGTACACTTTTGATTCATAGCATACCGGTTAGGGTACTGTTTGATACCAGTGCATCACATTCATTTATATCTTAGTGTTTGGTAGATAAATTATGTTTAGAACCATCATACCTTGTTACTTCCTTAAGGATGGCTAATCCAATAGGAGGGTGCCCAATTCTTGGGATGAGATGTGACTATCTAGAATTTGAGATTGTAATGACCCAAATTTTAGTTAACATTATTTAGACATTTAATTAGATAAATTAAATTAAATAATGTAGAAGGTTAAGAGGTTGAGATTTGATAATTAAACTTAAGTCGTGCCTTATGAATGAACTAATATAAGTAATTAAAACTTAAGATGAGGAGGGGGAAAATTAGAAGGGCAAAACAAGAAGAGCTTTATTTTTATATCTTAAAACCCACTCATTCTCCACTTTATTCATTCATCTACACCTACAAACTAAACTAAAACTTAAGGAGTGTGGCCATCCATTAAAGAAAAGGGAAACCAAAGATTAAAGCTAGGAGATTCATGATCAAGAGCTTAGGAAATCAATCTTAATCCAAATCCCAACATTCTTAATCAAACCAAGGTGAATAATTAGTTTACATCTCACTTTTGATAATGATTTCGGTTTCAAGTTAGATTTGAATTATTTTTGCAAGTATCATGCCATGTTTTGATATATTAAATGGATATATATGCTTGTTGATGATTTATATGTTTTAATATGGATTTTATGGATGTTTAGATTAGAAAACCAATCAAATGACATCCAAATGATTTGCGTTTTTGATATATGGTCAAAACTGTTATTTTAGAAAATCAATCAAATGACATCCAAATGATTTGCGTTTTTGATATATAGTCAAAAATATGATTTTAGAAGTGGGTTTCAAGTTTCATAATTTTTAAAGTAATTATGGATTTATTATGAATAATCCAAGAGAGTAAATAGTGAATTTTGGATTTTAATTATTTAAGGCAATTAAATAATATTTTTGGGTCTGAAATTTACATATGTTAGAAAACATATTTAATGTCAATTATTATAATTTTTGGGGATTTTTCCTAAGTGATTAACTATGGTTTATAAATTATTTAAGTTATAGGACTTAAATGATTTAACTATTTTATTTAGGAGAAGCGCTTAAATGTTGAATTATCTTCAAAAGGATTCAAACTGGTTTGGGCAGAAATTCTGAAAAGAGAAGTTGATAAAGTTTTATCATCGAATAAGATTTTGACATATATTGATTATAGGTGAAAATTATTTTCTTTAATAAGCAAAAATGCAGTTTTCATACAAATTACATCTTCGCCACTTAACCCTGGTAGCTTTCGACATCATACTCCCGCCTCTAACCCTTCCCATCCATTCGGTACCAATATACATGGTATCAAGCTATTGATACGAACTGTATTGGACTTATGCGAAAGGTAGTAATGGTGTCGAAAGTATATATGCGTAAAGGGTGAAGTTGTATTTCAAGGTTTCGAATCTATAAACCCGCCTTTGATTTATCTTCGAAAGGGCTGCCGCTTTTGAACCCCTTCATTACCCTAGATGCCACATTAAAACCTTTCGCCTTAGTAAGAGGCCGCTTTTATAACTCTTTAAATCAGTGAGTTCGGAAGGTAGGGTTTCAAATCAATACCCTTCTGCAACCATTAAACCTGCTTTTCTTTTAACTTATACATGCGAAAGGGTGGGTGTCGCTCCCATACCTTTCGACCTGGTTGAAGTTGCTTGCTTAAACCTAAGTATACATGCAGAAGTATGTAATCGTCACACTAAGTGTTTCGAAAGAATAGCTTTCGCATATATCACCTTAAGTGGGTAATATCCCGTATCTTGAGGCCAAAAGCTAAGCGCTACAGATGCTGCAGTCATCTATATTATTAACTTATAGTGACAAAATATGGTAATGCTAATGGTATCCATAATATCAGAAGCACTTGAATATGAACAAAATCACAGATTTCAAAAATAACCTTTTACTGATTACATTTCAAAAAAAATTCATATCCAAGTTACATAATCCCATAACGTTTCCCAGGTAAAGATTAATTATAATCATTATAGAAATACGTCAAGAATGACATATGCCGATGCCCCCTTGGTTGATCAAAGCAATATAGTCATATCTGACTTCATACGACACAGCAGAAATAAACAGAATAAACTGCAACTCTTAATTAGCTATCCGACAGCCACCTGCTCGTCTCCGAAAGCTTTATTCGCTAAAACTAAAACCTGTAAACCTCAACCCTCATCCTACTCAAATCAATTTTGAGCACCCAAGAGTTTAAAGGGAAACAAAAACTTCGGGTCAGACATAAAGCCTGGTGTGAATAATACTATTACATCTCGGTTTACTAGCATTAAGTGAGATCACGCCGCTTAGCAGAATGGGTTTTCCCTCACTAATATCCTCTTCAAAACATATATTTTGCAAATCTTTTCCTGCAACCAACTGTTTAATCAAACTGATAATAGTAATAATAGCAATGTTTGTTAAGCTATAATCAGGTAACTAATGGACTATCCGTCCATAAGTAAAAAAATGGACTATCTATTCGAAAAATGGGCTGACTGGCCGCAAACCAGACAAACTGTCTGCAAACTGGACTAACTGTCCGCCAACTTTTTCTTAGGGTTAACTACCCTTCATCTTTTTCGTTAAAAACCTTTTCAAAATGATTTAACCTTTTAAATCATACTTATACAAGGAAAATATATTCTTAGCTTTGCTCTAAGCTATTTTGCCATGTTATATATATATATATATATATTTACTCAAAATAACGTTGATTAATTTTAATGAGGAGTACCTATACCCTCAAAATAAGTTAAAACCCTTTTTAACTTAAAAGCACTTAGGCTTGCTGCCTAGTTAGTATATTCAAAACCTTAGTTTAAAAGCTTTAAACAACCCTTTCGTAACCCTTGAAGGTAACCCTTTCGAAACCATTGAAAGCAACCCTTTTGAAACCATTAAAAGCCTTTCCTTCAAAAGCTTTAAAACATTAGACATCCTTCTTTACAATCTTTAAACCATGCCTTTCGAAAGCATTGGAAAAACCTTTCCTCTTTGACCTTTCAAAACCATTGGAAAACCTTCCTTCAAAACCTTTCGAAATCATTGGGGAACCACCCCTTCAAAACCTGCATTTAAAACCCTTTCGAAAGCATTAAAACACTAAACCTTTCAAAAACCTTTGGGTTCAATTTAAAACATGTGGAAACCTTTCGAAACCATTCAAAATTTACTCCTTCGAAACCTTTAAAAACCGTTTCGGTCGAAACCATTCGGATTATGCCTTCAAGTAGAGATAAAGGATCAAAAACCCATTAAAGTCGAAAGCATTCCTTTCAAAATCATTCCTAAGTAAAGAAGCGATGGTGTCGAAACCATCCCTTTAAAAGCATTGGAGAAGTGGTCAAGTTTAAAAACAAAGCAAAGCAACCCTTTCGAAACCAATCTGGGTCGAAAGGTAGAAAGAGGCAGTCATGGGTTTCGACTTAGTCGAAAGCAATTATTTAAGAACAAAGGCACAACCCAATCAAAACCATTTCTTTAAAACCAATTGACCTGGTCGAAAGCCAACCCAGTCGAAAGCAAGGAGGCGCATTTTCATTTAAAAGCAAAGTATCGCTTCAAACCTTTCAGAACCCTTGGTTTTGACCCAATGCCTTCTGCCTATATCTAATTCACTACGTACTAGTTACCCGATACCATATGCATTGGTTTTGATGGAGTCGGAGGCAAAGGTAAGGAGGCGAAAGCCTGGTGTCGAAAGCATCAAAACCGTAAAAACCATGTAGATTTGTCCTTTTTGAACTATTTCTTTGTACCTTACCTGCCTTGTTTGTCAAATTGTGATTGGTTGCAAGTTTCTCTTTTCTAAAAGTACTGTCAATTTCCAAAAATAACAATTTTGAATTATATACAAAATACCCCTTCTCCTTTTTATAAATATATAAAACATTTAAGTCTCATACCTTAAATAATTTTATATATCCATTAAACCACTTAGGAAAATTCTACAAAAATTTCAGAAAATCATTTTAATATGTTTTCTAACATATATTAATTTCAGACCCAAACCATTAATTATTTAACCATAAATAATATTTTTTACCCAAAATAACATTTTCTTCACTAGAAAATTTATATAAAATCCACATAAATTCAAAAAATTCTGAAAATTGAAACCCATCTCTAAAATATCATTTCCGGTCTATACAAAAATTCGCAAGGCATTTGGATGTCATTTGATAGGGTTTTCACCTTAAAACATGTCATAAAGTCTATATAAACAAACATAAATCATCAACAAGTATATATAATCATTCCATCATTCAAAAACATGGAAAATCATTGCAAATAGGTTAGAATTTATTCTTAAAACCGAAAACAATAAGAAATTTGAGATGTAGTCATTATTCACCTTAGCTTTAGAGATCATGGAGCTTGAGATTTAAATGGATTTGATTTGATTTAGCTTCTTCCTTAGCTTTTCTTAATCTTCTTCCTCTTTCTCTTGTTAATAGTGGCCGACCTCAAGTTCAAAAATTTTGATAAATGAAAAATAAACGCGTATGGAGATACACGGCCAAGGTTTAAGGGTATAAGAATGGCCTTTTCTATTTTACCCTTCCTCTATTTCATTTTAACTCTTATTTTAATTCATTGGTTAGATGGCACGACTACCCCTTAATAAAAATCAAATCTCAATCCCCTAATCAACACATTATTCTATTTAATTTAACTAATTAAATATCCTAAATAATGTTACCAAAAGTATGGGGTGTTATAGCTTTGAATTTTGTTTTGTTTTCAAATTATAGTTTCGAAAGGAATACCTTTAATTGGTTTTGAAGATATGCTTCCATATTTCTTTACTTGAACCCAGTGCTTTCGAAAAGAATATTTTAATGGTTTCAAAAGAGGATGTCTACGGTTTTAAGTCATGATTTCAAAAGGTAGATTTTGGCCTTTCGGCCTAATAATTTCAAGGTTAAAGTATTTAACTTGATTCGAAAGGGATACTTTAAATGTTTTCGAAAGGGATTGTTTAAGGTTTTAAACAAAGATTTCGAACGTATTATTTTGGCCTTATAGCCAAATGTTTTATAAGTTAAAAACAGGGCTTTAACTTGTTTTAAAGGGATAGATAACCCTATCGATTTTAGGTTTTCATCAACATTGTTTTGTAAAGCATATGTCATGGCATAATAATTTTGAGTAAAGCAAAGGGCACGATTTCCATGTTTTATAAAGATATGATTTTAAGGGTAAATCATTTGTAAAGATTGTTTTCAAGGAAATTAAATTTGAAAGGATGGTCAATCCAGTTAATTGTTATATGAATGACTTAGATAGTAGATAACCAGATGGGACTGGTGTGGGGTCGCGTCCTATACTTTAGCTAGTAGCCCCTAGCTAATATAAGTCCAAAATTTCAAAGTGTAGGGCTTTGTCACAGGTAAGAATAAAATGATGTTACACACAGAAAGAAATACATAGAATAGAGATAGGTTATTGTTGAGCCCGCAAAACCATTAGGATCGGTTGACCCTAGAAGAAGCAAGTTAAGGACATACCATCCAGTATTGTGTCTAACAGAAGTTAGAACATTTATTATGTCTGGTAGGCCCTAGTCAGCCAATGGTTAATAGTTAGCCTGATAAAACTATATCGTTTGGACAGATGGTCCATTGATTACCTGATCTATATGCATATATGTTATTGCTATTTATGTAATAATTAATTTGTTTGTAGAATTTTGATTTGCAAAAGATATGATTTTAAAAGGATGTTAGTGAGGGAAAACCCGTTCCGCTAAGCGGTGTGGTCTCACTTAATATCAGTAAAACAAGATGTAATAGAATTATTCACACCAGGCTTTATGTCCAACTCAAAGTTTATGTTTCCCCTTAAACTCTCGGGTGCTCAAAACTAAATTTGAGTAGATTAAGGTTAAGGAATTTTCAGGTTTAGTAGGTTGGATGAATAAGCTTCCGAAGACGTGCAGGTGGCAAAGCTATCTACGTAGGAGTTATTAATATTATTTCCGTTGTGGTGTATTTATGATAGATATGTCTATCTATCTATTACTCTGATCATCCAAGGGGGCGTCTTCATATGTCGATCTTGGCGTAATTTGTAATAGTTATATTTGATCAAAACCTGGGAAGCGTTTTGGGATCATGTAATTGAATATGAAATATTGATTTGAAATGTAATGAGAAAACATTTTTTGAGATCTGAGTAAATTTTATTTCATGTTCATGTGCTTCTGACATTGTGGATACCATTAGCACTATCATATTTCATCACCGAAAGTTAATTACTATAGATGACTGCAGCATCTGTAGCACTTAGCTTTGGGCCTCGAGATAAGGGATGTTACAACTTGGTATCAGAGCATAGGTTTATGAAAACTTAAAAGAAATTTTGAACTTAAAATGATATTTGAAAACATAGTCCTAAGGAATTTGAGAAAAGATTGGGGTATGGGATAACGTTATAGTAACGTACTTGTTTTCGCTATATATAAGTATATGCTTTTTCTCTATTCTCCATCTCCCTTAGGCTATTCTTCTGTATCTTACAGAGGCTCAAATGAAGATTTTAAGGAAGTAAGGTATAGATGCTAGGAATGTAAGAGTTAACCTTGGTTGTGGAAGCACCACCACTAATGGAAATGCCAAACCATACACTAGAAGGAATCCAAGTTAGGCACAAGCTGCTAATGTGGGCATTGAAGCATCGTAAGTTGATATGGGAGCTATGTATCAGTTCTTCATTAACATGATGCAAGCTAGACCTGCTGTGGGATTAGTTGAAGGAAATGTCAGAGAAGGAAATCAGGAAGCTCCAATGGTCAATAACTATGTAGTGTTGAGCAGAGATTATGCTAGGCTTGGAGGGAAGCCATTTATCGAGACTGAGGATGCAATTGAAGTGGAGAATCGGTTGGTTCATTGCGAAAGGATTTTTACTGATTTAGGACTTATTGATGACCAGAAAAGGAGATTGGCATCCAGAAAATTGCAAGGAGCAGCACTATACTGGTGGAACAGTGTTACTATAGGAGTAGCTGAGGAGGTATGACTTGGGCAGAATTCAAAAGGAGGTTTGAGGAAAGAATCATGTCAGAGATTGCCAAGTCAACTCTGCTTAGGAAGTTTGCTGAGTTGGTGCAAGGAGATATGACAATGCTTGAGTATGCTACCAGTTTTGAGGAATTATCGAGATACAGATATGCTATGGTTGATCCAGTTATCAAAAGGAATGAGAAGTTCATCAGTGGATTGGGACCTGAGCTTGCTAAAGCAACTTTACCATATATTGGGGATTCATGCGATGGATTTATTGAGATGGCTTTGAGGAATAAGGAGATGCTTGCTTTCTTTAATGGTAACAAAGAAGTGCAAACTCAAGGTGGGCAGAACCAGAAGAGAGTTATTCCACAAGAAGGGAGCTCAGAAGAGTAGAGGTTCCAAGAAAGGAAAGACAGAAGTTATCTGCTACAAGTGTGATAAGAAAGGGCATTTCGCTAATGAACGTCGTTCAGGAGATGGAAAGAAAGTGATTAGGAAGAAGAATATCAAATGCTTCAACTGTGATCAGATTGGACATTATAAGAACCGGTGCAAGGAATCAACCAAGAATGGAAAGGGCAAAGTGATTGCATTAGAACAAGCTACCTCAAGACCAACAACAAGGGAGAAAGGAAAATCTATGTTAGGAGGTATGCTTTTGATTCATGGTATGTCAATTAGAGTTCTATTTGATACTGGTGCATCACATTCTTTTATATCTCATTGTTTGGTAGATAAGCTTAACCTAGAACCCTCTTACCTAGTTACATCCGTAAGGGTTGCAAATCCGATAGGAGGGTATGCGACACTTGGGATGAGATGTGACCAGTTAGAGATTGAGTTGTTAGGTCATATACGTGCTTGCAGTTTGCATGTATTTGATTTCATAGGTTTCGGAATTATTTTGGGTATGGATTGGTTAAGTATAATGCAAGGATATTTTGCCATGATAGGAAGATATCACTTAGACACTATAGTTGTACTGATCAGATTATATACACTATAGAAAACCCGAATTTAGATTCTTGGGCTCTGTTGGGTGTTATGGACGAAGAAGACGAGTTGAATCTACTTTTCGTTGTTAGAGAATTCGTAGATGTCTTTGTGCCTATGATAGGACTACCATCGAAATGAGCCATTGAGTTTCAGATAGATTTAGTACCAGGAGCTGAACCTATTAGTAGACCGCCAAGTAGAATGACACCTACCGAGATGAAGGATCTAAAGGTATAGTTGATGGATTTCAAAGGTAAGAATTATATTAGACCAAGCAGTTTGCCTTCGGGAGCAGCCTCAGTATTTGTTAAGAAACCGAAGGGATCGTTGAGATTATGTATCGATTATCGTAAGCTGAATGAGAAGACGATAAAGAACCAATATCTGTTACCTAAGATTGATGATTTTTTCGACCAGTTGAGTGGAGCTAAAGTATTTTATCAGTTGGATTTGGCTATAGGGTTCCATCAACTTAGAGTAGTAGAAGATAGTATTCCTTTAACGGCATTTAAGACAAGATATGGATCGTACGAATGGTTATTGATGTCGTTCGGACTATATAATGCGCCAGCCTTCTTCGTGGACTTGACGAACAAAATCTTCCGAGAGCATATGGACATATTTGTATTAGTATTCATAGACGACATATTGATATATTCCAAGGATGAAAGAGACCATGAAGTTCATCTTAGGATAGTGCTTGAGACACTGAGGCAGCATCAGTTGAAGGCAAAGTTTTCGAATTGTCATTTTTGGAAGAAGGAAGTGAAGTTTCTTGGTTATGTGGTCTCAGAAAAAGGGTTATCAATAGATTCGACTAAGATCGAGGTAGTGAATAGTTGGAAGAAACACGAGACAGTGACTGAGATAAAGAGTTTTCTTTGATTAGTAGGATATTATCGGAGATTCAATAAGAATTTCTCGTGGATAGCAGCACCAATGACTAAGCTAACTCGGAAAGATGTGATGTTAGTTTGGACTGATAAGTGTGAGGAGACATTCCAAAAACTGAAACATTTGTTGACTAATGCACCTATGTTAGTTATTCTATAGGGGAATCGAGACTTAGCTATTTATACGGATGCATGTGGAACAGTACTAGGTGCTGTGTTAATGCAGAGAGGTAAAGTGATTGTCTATGCTTCTTGACAGCTCAAACCACATGAAGTTAGGTATCTAACTCATGATTTGGAATTAGCTGCAGTAATTTTCGCATTGAAGGTGTGAAGACATTACCTTTTAGGAAAAAGATTCGAGCTATTTACGGATCATAAGTCACTAAGATATTTATTCTCTCAGAAGGAGTTGAATATGAGACAACAAATATGGTTAGAGTTCATAGTTGCATACGACTTCAGTATTGAGTACACACCAGGAAAAGGAAATAAGGTTGCAGATGCACTTAGAAGAAAGCATCAGAATTCAGTATTGGCAATAATGGTTAAGTGGAAAGATTTAGAAGCATTGACTACATGCGGAGTACAATGGAGATTTGAGGCTAGTTCTAGTTGAGAAACCGCCATGGTATCATGTTTAGAAATTTGACCAATGATGATCGAAAGGGTTGCTTCTAAACAAAGAGAAGATCCATTATTAGCCGAGCGGATCAGAAGGTTAGGGAATGGAACAGAGAGCGATGACTTGAGAGATTTCAATGTTGACCAAAATGGGGGTTGAGGAAGAAAGGACGACTATATGTTCTGAGTTTGGGAAACATTAGGAAGGAAGTTCTTAGGGAATGCCATCGTTCAAAGTTCACTATTCATACGGGAGGAATTAAGATTTATCGGGATATGAAAAGACGTTTCTTCTGAGAAGGTATGAAGAGAGAGGTAGGCTTATGGGTGAGGCAGTGTTTAAATTATCAACATGTAAAAGCTGAACATCAGAAACCGAGTGCATTACTTCAGCCTTTGGATGTTCCATTCTGGAAATGGGATTCTATCCTATGTATGTCATAGACGGATTACCAAGGTCGAATGGAGGAAATGAGAGTATCTGGGTTATAGTGGACAGATTGACTAAGAGTGCCCACTTTATACCCAATAAGTCGACCAGGATAGCACTAGATTTAGCTAAGTTATTCATGAGGAATATAGTTAGACTGCATGGAATTCATAGTAGTATAGTAAGTGATAGGGATTGCTTATTCACTAGTCAGTTCTAGAAGAGTCTACAATATACTTTTTGTACCAAGCTCAGTATGGGTACCACTTACCATCCGCAGATAGATGGGCAAACAGAGAGAGTTAACAAAGTCTTAAAGGATTTGTTAAGAGCTTGTGTGCTAGATTTCAGAGGATCATGGGAAGACCATCTACACTTAGTCGAGTTTTCGTATAACAACAGTTATCAGACTAGTATAGGGATGGCACCGTTTGAAGCTTTGTATGGAGGGCCATGCAAATCTCCAATTTGTTGGTTAGAGACCAGAGAGAGATTACTTCTTCGTTCGGATTTGGTTAAAGAAGCTGCAGAAAAGATTGAGTTAATTCGGGCTAGAATGAAGGAGGCTCAGTTAAGGCAAAAGAGTTATGCTGATAAGAGACTGAAAGACATAGAGTTCTCAGCTCAAGATCATGTTTTCGTCAAAGTGTCACCGATGAAAGGTGTGACCAGATTTGGAGAGTCAAGAAAATTGGCACCAAGATTCGTTGGATCATTTCCTATTATAAAAAGGATCGGGAAACTCGTGTATAGGGTAGAGTTATCGAATTTTTTTGCAGGAGTCCACAACGTTTTTCATATTTCTCATATAAGGAAGTGTACTAGAGATCCATAACTAATATTACACAGGCTGTGTTAGAAGATCTAGTAGTAGAACCGGATATGATTATAGTTAGAAAACCAGTTCATATAGCAGCGAGAGATGAGAAGAAATGAAGGAACAAGGCTGTCAGATTAGTCAAAGTCCAGTGGAATGACGATGAGAGAGACTGTACTATGAAAACCGAGAGCAGGATAAGGGACACTTATCCTGACTTGTTTGATGGTGTGTTTTACCTTTATGTTTGATTGTTGTGGGTACCTTATTATAATCTCGAGGACGAAATTTTTTAAGAAGGGAGTCTGTAATGACCTTAATTTTAGTTAACATTATATAGACATTTAATTAGATAAATTAAATTAAATAATGTAGAAGGTTAAGAGGTTGAGATTTGATAATTAAACTTGAGCCATGCCTTTTGATATATTAAATGGATATATATGCTTGTTGATGATTTATATGTTTTAATATGGATTTTATGAATGTTTAGATTACAAAAACAATCAAATGACATCCAAATGATTTGCGTTTTTGATATATGGCCAAAAATATTATTTTAGAAAATCAATCAAATGATATCCAAATGATTTGCATTTTTGATATATGGTCAAAAATATTATTTTATAAGTGGGTTTCAAGTTTCATAATTTTCTAAGTAATTATGGATTTATTATAAATTTTCCAAGAGAGAAAATAGTGAATTTCGGATTTAAATTATTTAAGGCAATTAAATAATGTTTTTGGGTCTGAAATTTATATATGTTTATTATGATTTTTGGGATTTTTCCTAAGTGATTAACTAACGTTTATAAATTATTTAAGTTATAGGACTTAAATGATTTAACTGTTTTATTTAGGAGAAGGGCTTAAATGTTGAATTATCTTCAAAAGGATTCAAACTGGCTTGGGCAGAAATTCTGAAAAGAGAAGTTGATAAAGTTTTATCATCCAACAAGATTTTGACATACATTGATTATAGGTGAAAAGTATTTTCTTTGATAAGCAAAAATGCAGTTTTCATACAAATTACATCTTTGCCACTTAGCCATGGTAGCTTCCAACATCATACTCCCACCTCTAACCCTTTTCCATCCATTCTGTACCAATATACATGGTATCAAGCTATTGGTACGAACTGTATTGGACCTATGCGAAAGGTAGTAATAGAGTCGAAAGTATACATGCGTAAAGGGTGAAGTTGTACTTCCAGGTTTCGAATCTATAAACCCGCCTTTGATTCAATATCTTCAAAAGGGCTGCTGCTTTTGAACCCCTTCGATACCCTAGCTACCACATTAAAACCTTTCGCCTTAGTGAAAGGCCACTTTTATAACTCTTTAAATCAATGAGTTCAGAAGGTAGGGTTTCGAATCAATACCCTTCTGCAACCGTTGAAACCGCTTTTCTTCAAACTTATACATGCAAAAGGGTGGGTTCCGCTCCCATACCTTTTGACATGGTTGAAGTCGCTTGCTTAGACCCAAGTATACATGCGAAAGTATGTAATCGTCACCCTAAGTGTTTTAAAGGAATAGCTTTTGGATATATACCCTTAAGTGCTTTGTAGTTTGTTTTGTTTTCAAACTACGGTTTTGAAAGGAATACCTTTAATTGGTTTCGAAGCTATGCTTCCATATTTCTTTACTTGATCCCAATGCTTTCGAAAAGAATATTTTAATGGTTTCAAAAGAGGATGTCTACGGTTTTAAGTCATGATTTTGAAAGGTAGATTTTGACCTTTCGGCCTAATATTTTCAAGGTTAAAGTATTTAATTTGATTCGAAAGGGGTGCTTTCAATGTTTTCGAAAGGGATTGTTTAAGGTTTTAAACAAAGGTTTCGAATGTATTGTTTTGGCCTTATAGCCTAATGTTTTATAAGTTAAAAAGGGGCTTTAACTTATTTTAAAGAGATAGATAACCCTATCGATTTTAGGTTTTCATCAACATTGTTTTGTAAAGCATATATCATGGCATAAGAATTTTGAGTAAAGCAAATGGCATGATTTCCTTGTTTTATAAAGATATGATTTCAAGGGTAAATCATTTGTAAAGATTGTTTTCAAGGAAATTAAATTTGAAAGGATGGTCAATCTTGTTAATTGCTAAAAGAATGACTCAGATAGTAGAAAACCAAATGGGACTGATGTGAGGTCATTCCCTATACTACAACTAGTAGCCCCTAGCTAATATAAGTCCAAAATTCCAGTGTATAGAGCTTTATCATTGGTAAGACTAAAATGATGTTACACACAGAAAGGACTACACAGTGTAGAGATGGGTTATTGGTGAGCCAGCAAAACCATTAAGATCAGTTGACCCTAAGAGAAGCAAGTTAAGGACAGACCGTCTTGTGTCTAACAGAAGTTAGAACATTTATTATGTCTGGTAGGCCCGAGTCAGCTAGTGGCTAATAGTTAGCCTCATAAAACTATATTGTTCGGATAGATAGTCCATTGATTACCTGATTTATATGCATATACGTTATTGCTATTATTGTTATAATTAATTTGATTATAGAATTTTGATTTGCAAAAGATATGATTTTAAAAGGATGTTAGTGAGGGGAAACCCGATCCGCTAAGCGGCATGGTCTCACTTAATATCAGTAAACCGAGATGTAATAGAATTATTCACACTAGGATTTATGTCTGACTTGAAGTTTATGTTTCCCCTTAAACTCTTGGGTGCTCAAAATTAAATTTGAGTGGATTGAGAGTTAAGGTCTTTTCGGGTTTAGTAGATTGGACGAATAAGCTTCCAAAGACGTGCAGGAGGCAAAGCTAGCTATGTAGGAGTTATTTAATATTATTTCCGCTATGATGTATTTATGATAGATATGTCTATCTATCTAGTACTCTGATCATCCAAGGAGGCATCCTCATATGTTGCTCCTGGCGTAATTTGTAATATTTATATTTGATCAAAACCCGGGAAGCGTTTTGGGATTATGTAATTAAATATGAAATATTGATTTGAAATATAATGAGAAAAGCTGTTTTGAGATCTGAGTAAATTTTATTTCATGTTCATGTGCTTTTGACATTGTGGATACCATTAGCACTATCGTATTTCATCATCGAAAGTTAAATGCTATAGATGACTGCAGCATCTGTAACACTTAGTTTTGGGCCTTGAGATAGGGGATGTTACAGAGATGCTAGGTTATACTTTTGCCTATAGTTTGTATGTATTTGATTTCGTGGGTTTTAGGATTATTTTTGGTATGGGTTGGTTGAGCAAATATGATGTTAGTATATTTTACAAGAATAGGAAAATATCAATTAGACACCCAGATAGTAGCGATCGAATTATATACTCAATAGAGGACTCAAGTGTGGATATTTGTACTTTGCTAGGAGCATTGGAAGTAGATGACGAAGTAAATCGGGTTTTAGTGGCAAGAGAATTTGCAGATGTTTTTAAGCCGGTTAATGGACTGCCATCGAAACAAACTATTGAGTTTTGAATTGATCTTGTACCTGGAGCTGAACATGTGAGTAGACCACCTAGCAGGATGACACCTACCGAGATGAAGGAGTTAAAGGTGCAACTAGTGGAATTAGAAGGAATATTAGACCAAGCATTTCACTTTGGGGAGCGACCGCGGTCTTCATGAAGAAATTGAATGGATTATTAAGATTATGCATCGAACTATCGCTATTTGAATGAGAAGACGACAAAGTATCGATATCCTTTGCCGAGAATTGATAATTTATTCGATCAGTTGAGTGGAGCCAAAGTATTTTCCCAGTTGGATTTGGCCATAGAGTTCCATCAATTGACAGTGGCGGAGGATAGTATTCCTTGGACGGCGTTACGAACGTGATATGGTTCGTATGAGTGGTTAGTGATGCCATTCGGGTTAATTAATGCGCCGACTTTCTTTATGGATTTAATGAGCCAGATTTTTCGAGAGCACTTGGATAGGTTTGTATTGGTATTCATTAATGACATTCTGATATATTCTAAGGATGAAAGAGATCATGAGATTCATCTTAGAATAGTTCTTGAGACATTGAGACAACATCAACTTAAAGCAAAGTTTTCAAAGTGTCATTTCTGGAAGAAAGAAGTGAAGTTTCTTGGTCATGTAGTTTCAAGAAAAGTGTTGTCAGTCTATCTAGCCAAGATCGAAGCAATTAACAATTGGAAGAGACCCAAGGCGGTGACCCAGATAAGGAGTTTTCTTGGATTAGCTGGCTACTACCGGAGATTTATTAAGGATTTCTCATAGGTAGCAACACCCCTGACTAAATTAACCAGAAAGGATGTAAAGTTTATTTGGTCTGACAAGTGTGAGGAAGCATTCCTTAAGTTAAAACATTTGTTAACCAATGCACCCGTGTTAATTGTACCAGACGATAATCATGTTTCAGTGGTGTATACAGATGCATGTGGAATGAAATTAGTAGATGTATTGATGTAGATGGGTAAAGTGATTACCTACGCTTCTTGACAGCTCAGACCATATGAAGTTAGATGTCCGACTCATGATTTGTAGTTGGCAGTGGTGATTTTTTTAACTGAAAGTGTGGAGACACTACCTCTTAGGAGATAGATTTGACTTGTATATGGATCATAAGTCTTTGAGCTATTTATTCTCTCAGAAAGAGTTGAATATGAGACGGTAGAGGTAGCTAGAGTTTTTAGCAGCTTATGATTTTGGTACTAAGTATACACCAGGGAAAGGAAATAAAGTTGTAGATGCACTTAGCAGGAAACTTCAGAATATGGTGTTAGCTATGTTGGCTGAATGGAAGGATTTAGAGGCATTAACTACTTGTAGTGTGCAATTAAGGTCAACTACTAGTTCTAGTCAAAGTACAACCTTGGAAGTTCGACCAGTGTTGATCGAAAGGATTGCTTCTAAGCTGAGAGATGATCCATTGCTAGCCGAAAGGATTAGAAGATTGGAAGGTGGAACGGAGTTCGATGATTCAAAAGACTTTAGTCTTGACCAGAGAGGATGGTTAAGGAAGAAGGGACGGTTATGTATTCCAGATGTTGAAAACCTAAGGAGGGAAGTTCTTAGGGAGTGTCGTCAATCAAAGTTTACGATTCATCTTGGGGGAATCAAGATGTATCAGGATATGAAGAGAAGTTTCTAGGAAGGCATCAAGTAGGATGTAGGCTTATGGGTGAAGCAACGTGCCAATTGCTAGCAAGTGAAAGTCGAACATCATAAGCCAAGTGTATTGTTTCAGCCTTTAGATATACCAATTTGGAAATGAGATTCTATATCCATGGATTTATCGACATGTTGCCAAGGTCAAACAGAAGAAATGAAAGTATATGATTTATAGTGGATAGGCTAACCAAGAGTGCACTTCATTCCCATTAAGTCAACCAGGACGACATCTGTATTAGCTAAGTTGTTTATGAAGAATATTGTTATACATCATGGGATTCCTAGCAATATAATCAGTGACATGATGCTTTGTTCATTAGTGAATTCTGGAAGAATCTACAGGAGGTATTAGTTATCAAGCTTAAGATGAGTACCGCTTATCACCAACAGATGGATGGAGAGACAGAGAGTGTCAATAAGGTACTTGAAGATTTGTTAAGAGCTTGTGTACTAGATTTTGGTAGGTTGTGGGTAGACCATTTGCACTTGGTTGAGTTTTCTTATAATAACAGTTATCAAACCAGTATAGGAATGACACCTTTCGAAGCTTTGTATGGAAGGCAGTGCAAATCACCAGCATGTTGGTTGGAGACTGGAGACAGATTGGTCCTTGGTCCAGATATGGTAAGAGAAGCCATAGAAAATATTGAGTTAACCAGAGGTAGGATGAGAAAAGCTCGGTTTAGGTAGAAAAATTATGTAGATAAAAGGCGTAAAGATTTAGAGTTCTCGGTTAGAGATCGTGTTTTCATTAAGGTATCACCGTTGAAGGATGGGGTACGATTTTGAAATCAAGAAAACCGGCACCGAGATATGTTGGATCGTTCCTTATTATAGAGAGGATTGGAAAACTCGCGTACCGAGTAGAGTAACCGAGTAGTTTGGCAGGTGTCCATAATGTGTTTCATGTTTCTCATCTTAGGAAGTATGTAAATGATCCAGAGTCCACTATTACTACGACTGCATTGGAAGATTTAGTAGTAGAACCAGATCTGACCTTTATAAGACAACCAGTTCGAGTTGTAGTGAGAGATGAGAAGAAGTTAAGGAACAAGACAGCTAGATTGGTGAAAGTCTAGTGGAGTGACAACGAGAAAGACTGTACTTGGGATACAAAGGACATAATTAGGGATACTTATTCTTAGCTGCTATGATGGTATGTTCTATATTAGTTTCATATAGACTTTATAGCCGGTAGGATATACTAGCAATGTTTGTATGTTTGGTATGCTTATTTTGTAGTCCATACAGAATTTCGAGGACGAAATTCTTTAAGCAGGGGAACCTATAACACCCCTAATTTTAGTTTAATATTAATCTGGTCATTTAATTGGGTATATTAAATAGAATAATGTAAAGGGTTAAGGAGGATAGGATTTGGTCATTAGTAGGGTCATACCTTAATAAATTAACTAATGAAATTGTTTTGGAAAACTTAATATATAAAGGAGGATATATGAGAGGGGCAAATTAGGAAATAGACCTATTCTTTGCCTTAAACCCTCTACCCCTCATAGCATTCCCATTTTCACAAAACATAAACAACTAAAGAAAACCAAGCAAAGGCCGACCATTCTTAAGGGAGATGTCACGAAATCAAAAGGAGAATTCAAGGAAAGGATTAAGAGAAACTAAAGCCACATCAAATCTTAACTCCAACATTTGATTTTAAGGTGAACAATAAGGTTCCATCTCTTTTAATTGCTTTCGGATTTGGTTATGGGTAATACACGAATTATTATGATAAATTATACCATGTTTTGGTTGATTAATGGTTGTTTGGATAGAACAATAAATTATGGGACTTTTATGAAATTAGTTGATGGGGTTTTAAGGGTAAAATCATAGTTTTTAATCTTCAATCGATTTGATTTTTGGATATATGATGTAAAACGTTAAATTGGAGACGGGTTTTTAATTTCATAATTTTCCAAGTTATATTAAATATTTTATGAATTTCCTAAAGAGGATATTGCTAAACTTCAAGTTTAATTATTTAAAATAATTAAATAAGGGTTTTGGCCTTGAAATTTTTATATGGTAAAGAGAAGGATATTCTTGGATTTCTGTGAATTTTTAGGATTTTTCACAAGTGATTTCGAATTATTATGAATTAATATGCTAGAAAAACATTTAAACTATTAATTAATTAAGGCTATTAATTAATTCGTTGGGAATTAATTTGTAAATGAAAAACCTATGTGCGGCGGATTTTCTATAATAACCCAGAATTTTACTGCCTTGTTTTGTGAATAATTAATTAATTTTAAATATTGAAATAATAGATTTTATAATCAAAATGAAACTATTTTAAATAATAAATAATGGTGGAAAAATAGTTTTCAACATTTGTTTACAAAAAAATTTATTTTGATGAAAAATCAAAAATATAACTGAAATTCTCTTTCCGAATTTTCGACTTTTCGTCACATAAAAGTTGTCGGAAATGTTGTAATCAAAATGGCATAAAAATATACACATTCATTTAGAAAATTAAGTTAGAATAATTGTGTGTTCGTGTATGCATTAGTAAGTATACATATATGTATAATTATGTATTTAGTTAAAGTCAAAATAAAAAAAGAAGCATGAAAAGTGAAATGCAACATAATGAAACAATTAGCACAAATGTGGTCAAATCATGTTGGCTCAAAGCAAAATGGAGGGGGAACAAGCTTTTTTCGAAAATTAAGAAGGGAGGAGGCTTTAGTGAGTTGGCACTCAAAGGTGGAGGGTAAAGTACTAAGGTAATTTTTGTAATTTTCTAGTTTCATTTTATATAAAAACAAATTCCTAACATTTCCTTCACTTTTCATTTTTATTTCCTACTTTGTGAAATCTTCTTCATGTATTCATGTTCATTTTCCATGGCTTCCACTCTGTTGTCTCAAGTAAAAATCAAAGTTAAATTGACTTTTAAACTTATAAATTTTTGTTTAAACCTCTCCTTACTAAACTCTATCTTCTTCAATTTTTCATCCTTTTCCTTCTACCATATCTTCCTCATATCTGATCCAAATGGAGAATTTATTTTATTCAAACCGTAGATAATTCCAGTGGCTACAACTTTCATGCATACCACTTCTTCAAATTTTGCTATACCAGAATCTCATTTCTTTGCAAAGTGTTTTCGGACTCAGATTTTCAAGTCCGAAAATAGCTCATCTTATTTTGACAATATAACCATCAAAACAACTCAAAAATGAGTGATTCTTATTCTAAAATTGTAGAGAAGAGGATTTCCAATAACTTTCCCATTAACAATGTAACGGCTCGTATTTTTGATAATTAGAACTATTAAATTAAATAAGATTTTGAAAATTTAATATTGTGAGAAATTAAAATTTATGATTATTAATGAGATAAATAATTATAATATGATTTAATAATGTTGTTCGAATGTTATTGACAAATATTTTAATGTAATTTCAATTAATTGAAATAATTGTAAAGTTAATTTGGTTGTAATTGTATATAAGAAATAAATTAAATGTTGGATTCAATGTTGAAATATCTGTCATTAACTGAAATAGGTTTATTATAGAATATGAAATAAATTAATTAGTACATAAATTTATTAGCTTTTGTTTGTAAATAATAGACTTAGAAGATGTGTTTGAATTACTAATGTGTAATAATTGTTTGAATATTATTTTATTATTTTATCCATTTGAAATTAATTTTGGAATCAACAAAATTAATATAATCGAAATATTGCAATTAATACGATAAAAGAAGTTAACTGTTGAGTGATGAGAATAGTAAGATGGAAACTTATGTTAAATTAATTCATCGGGTAATAGTGATTTAATATAAGAATTTAAATCTAAATAAAAGATTTTGTTTGAAATTTAAATTATAATGAATGGATTTACTACAGTTGTAATTGAACGCTGAAATTTATGTAATATTTAAATCTTGGATTTAATATGGAAAATTGTATTTTTAAAAGATTATAAATTCCTGGTTAATCAAGAATGATGAAAATTGTTAACTTTTAATCTAGAATTTAAAGGTGATTAAATTGATTTTAAATTAATAATTTATTTAATTAACGTGTAAAATTTGGTTTTTGGGCACTATCTTGGATTTCGACGAAACCAGTTTCATCGGATCCATAATAGTGAATTATTATAGGATTTCAAGTTTCGTAGCAATCAGACCTATCGTTTGATCGTACGGGCTCGAAATGCGTAGAAATCAATTGATGGAATTTAAATGAATATAATTAGATTTTAAAAAGTTAACTTCTATATACAATGGAATTTGGGTTTGAAACTAGTTCCATTAAGTTTAAAAATATTGAAAACATATATTTCGATATATTGGATGGCCTACTTTCATTTCGGGAATGAAACGGGCTTTTCAGGTCATTATTATCGTTTCGACCCAATTCGATCTGTCCATTCGTTCTTATCCATCTCTATCTATATAAATAGGTTTTTCTGAAACCCTAGCAGTATTTTATTCTTTTTCTATACGTACAATTCTATTTCTCATCTGCTCCTCATTCTCAATGCCAGAAATTTCAAAACCTTAACTTCAATCCCAAATCAAATCGAAAAATTCAAACTCCTCAAACCCTATCGAATAATATATCGTTGCAAAGCTCTCGACGAACGTAATCTACCCCTCTAGTTCATTTTGCAATTGAGTCTCGGTTTGGCCAGAATTTGAAGGTCTTTCTCAGCCGTCCATTGCTAGGGTTTCACGATCGACGGTGGATCGTCGACCATTCGATGATCGTGGAGTGGCATCTAGAAGAGGATGATAAGTAGAGTCGATCCATGGGTTCTGTTCTTACCGTAGTCGAAGGGGTTTGCCTGAATTCGATGATTTGGGGCCGGTGATCGATCACGGTGTGGTGGCTATATGCAGCGATGCGTTCATCGTGGTGGAGCCCAGAGGGGAGGCGGAGCATGGGGAGAGTTGCGGCAGTGCCTGATCTTGGCCGCGATGCCTGTAGCGGCAGCGGTTGATGGGTTGAAGGTGGTGGATGTTGTCTGTGTGCATGTAGGAGATGCTCAGTTAGGGTTAGGTTAGAGGTAATAGTAATTACGTTGCCCTTATTTTATTTTTATTTTTATTTTAAATGTTCTATCTAGCATAACTTTTGCATACGAACTCGGATCGCGGTTTCTTCCGATGGGATCGTATCGAAATTTCGGATAACATGGAATTGGTTTGGTTGAATTCTAAGACTACTCAAATTTTGGGCTTTTATTGGATTTTAAATCGATGATAAATCAAATGTGAGTGATTTAATGCACTCACGAAATACTAAACCTTCTTATATTAGTTGAATTAAATTTATGAATTGATAAGAATTTTATTGATTGCTGTTTGGTAATTTAAAATTTCATTTAAATTTAATTTGAATTAAATTGCCATTTAAATTAATAGTGAAATTAAATTGATAGTTAATACTTGATATTGATAACCAGATTATTGTTGTGATTTATTGACTGATATGGATGTTGATTGTGATGGATGTTTATTTGTTGACATTTTGGATGATTGGATGTTATGTTTATTATATATGTTATTATCACACTGTAAGTTCCCTTAGTTTGTTGCTAGGAAAATCACAATGAGTTGAAATGATACATACCTGAATGATCTTATAGATTAGAGAAAATCGTTATGGGTTGAAATGATACATACCCGAGCGATTTTATCGATTTAGAGATTATTGATTCGGGATATGGGTTGAAATGATATACACCCAAGAAATTAAACTATTTTGGGTTGAAATGATACATACCCAATCACTTGTAACGACCCGTAATTTTCGATAATTAAAAATATTAAATTAATTAAGATTTTGCAATTTAATATTGTGAGAAATTAAAATTTTATGATTTATTAATGAGAAAATTACTAGAATATGATTTAATAATGTTGTTTGAACGTTATTGACAATATTTTAATGTAATTTCAATCAATCGAAATAATTGTAAGTTAATTTGGTTATAATTGTAAATAAGGAATTTAATTGGTAACTAATGGAATTAATGAAATTGAAATATTATAATTAATATGGTAAAAGATGATAACTGTAAATATGGATGTAATAAAATGTAAACTAATGTTAATTATATTCATAAGGTAATAGTTTATTAAATAATAAGAGTGAAATCAAAATAAAGGAATTTATTGGAATTTAAATTATAATAAAATAGGTTTTATTCCTACTGTAATTTAACGTTAAAATTTATGTAATATTTAAATTTTGGATTTATGATGGAAACTGTATTGTAAAAGATTATTAATTTCCGTGTAATCAGAAACGATGAAAATTATTAACTTTTAAATTTGAATTTAATAGTGATTAAATTAATTTAATAATAATTTATTTAATTAATGTGAAAATAGCCATCTTGGCCACTATGTCGGATTTCGACAAAACCAGTTTCATCGGATCCGTAACAGTGAACTATTATAGGATTTCAAGTTTCGTATTCGGACTAGTCGTTTGATCGTGCGAGCTCGAAATGCGTAGAAATCAATTAAATGAATTTGATTAAAATGATCCAGTTTTAAAAAGCTAACTTCTGTATATAATGGAATTTGGGTTTGAAACTAGTTCCATTGAGTTTAAAAATATCAAAAACCAATATTTTGATATATTGGATGACCTACTTTCATTTCGGAAAACAGAACGGGCTTTTTGAGTTCGCGTGATCATTTCGACCAATTCAATCTGTACCATTCATTCTTATCTATCTATCTATATAAATAGATTTTGTTTCTCTAACCCTAGCAGCCTTTTATTTTATTTCTGTATGTACTTCTATTTCTTATCTGTTCCTTCTTCTCAAATGTCAGAGCATCAAACCCAAATTCCCAAATTCATTTTCAAATCGAAATCAAATCGAAAAATTTAAACTCCTCAAACCATAGAAAATTATATAATATTGGAAAACTCTCGACGAGCGCAATCTACCACTGCTATTCGTTTTTCGATTCGAGTCATAGTTTGGCCAAAATCGTTGGAGAAGTCTCGACCGTCAAAATTAGGTTTTCGATTTCAACGCTGGATCGTCGATTTTACGACGATCGGAAGGTATAGGCTTGTAGAGGTCGTTGAGCAGATTGCATCCATAGTCTTCGTTCATCTCGAAAATGGCCAGAATCGCCAAAAATCGGCATAGAACATGAACGGTGACGGAGCTCTGTTGGGCCATCAGGGCGGTCGTTTGTTGGCTATTGGAGGCGGCCAGAGGTGGTTAAGGGGGCGGCGCGGTCTGATCAGGTGTGGGATGAAGGAGGCGGCGGTGATTATTGCATGAACGAGGCAGCTGGGTTTGAGCGTGGGTCACATACGTGATAGTGGCTAGGGTTTTGAAGAGGTATGGAAATTTAAAATTACGCTTGCTTTATTTTTATTTCTATTTTAATTTAAACGTTCTAACATCCATAACTTTTTCATACGATCTCGGATTTTGATGAGATTTATTGCATTGCGATCGTATCGAAATTCCAAATGATATGGTACATTTTTAGTCGAATTTTGAGACTGTTCAATTTTCGGGCTTTATTTGGATTTTAAATCACTAAAAATCAAAGGTGAGTGATTTAACCCACTCACAAATACTAAACCATCTTATGTTTGTTAAATTAAATTTGTGATGTGATTAGAAATTTATTGATTGTTGTTTGGTATATT
Source organism: Allium fistulosum (assembly GCA_030737815.1). Taxonomy (NCBI): domain Eukaryota; kingdom Viridiplantae; phylum Streptophyta; class Magnoliopsida; order Asparagales; family Amaryllidaceae; genus Allium; species Allium fistulosum. The sequence goes on along the minus strand of CM060906.1, from coordinate 93,937,376 downwards.
TAAATTGTCATTTAAATTTAATTTGAATTTATATTGAATTTAATTGCCATTTGGATTAATATTGGAATTTAATTGCCAGTTAAATACCTGATAATGATAACCAGTTTATTTGTTATGATTTATTGGTTGATTTGAATGATGATTGTGATGGGTGCTTATTCGTTGATATTTTTGGATGATTAGATGTAGGTTTATTTATACGTTGTTATCACACTACAAGTTCCCTTAGTTTGCTGTTAGGAAAAATCACTATGGGTTGAAATGATACATACCCGAATGGTCTTATAGATTAGGGAAAAATCGTTATGGGTTGAAATGATAAACTCGAGTGATTTTATGGATTTTGAATTTTTCTCGAGATTGCGTGTTGAAATGATATATAACCTTAAATTTAAAATTATTGCGGGTTGAAATGATATATATCCGTATCACTTGACCATAGGGTAGAAAATTATATACGGACACCGGATTAGTTAAATTAAATGATTTTAAATCCTTAATTTTTGAATCCAGTTAAATGATATTATGAAATAAAATTAAATTTATATGAACTGAATTATTTTCTAAATCCAAGCTTTAAAATGTTGAAATTGAAATTGGTTTAAATGAATTGTTTAAAGAATTTAAATTAAAATCTTAAACTTGAATTTTGAAATATAAATGAAATTTATCAAAATTGAGTTATTGAAAACGTTTGAATATTTAAATTTTGAAACCTATTGAATTTGAAGTGATTTAAATTTGTAGTCCAAACATGGATTTTAAATCGATATAAATTGAAATTGTTTTTAATGAGAATTTGAATTGAAACCTTTAGCCTTTTGGATTGAAATTGTTGAACTGAGATTGATTTAAATTGAATTTTTGGTACTAAAGTTGATTTAAATTGATTTATGAAATTGGAAGAAACAATTCTAATTTGAAACTATTTTCGATATAAACTCTTTTAATATACGAACTCTTTTAACATATAAACTATTTTTCTCATATAAACCATTTTAGTATATTAATAATTTTTAATACATTAATTATTTTAATCATAACCTATTTTAATATATATAAACTATTTTTAATACATTAATTATTTTAATCTATAACCTATTTTAATATATAAACTATTTTTAATACATTAACTATTTTAGTCTATAACCTATTTTAATATATAAACTATTTTAATCTATAACCTATTTTTAATATATAAACTATTTTAATATATATATTATTTTAAATTTATAAACAACTTTTAATATATGTTTTAACGTATAAACTATTTTTAAAGTATAACTATTCCAATATATAAACTACTTTCAATATCCAAACTATTTAAAGTTGGGACTATTATGATTTAGATTTAATTGATTTAAATGCGAATTTTTTGACATGATGGTTTAACCTATTTTGTGGTTATGATTTTGAAAACGAACATGATTTAAAGTGAATAATGATTTCGAAAGTGAATATGATTTCAAAAGTGATAGGATTTTGAAGTGTATGATATTTTGATGTCAATTATGAATCGGTTTTGGAAATGTAAAAGAATCAACCGGTGTGAAATAAGCGTTTGATTATTAAAGAGACCGAGATCGTATATTGTCATACTCTCTGCCAATATCGAAAATCACTTTAACAACTGTGCATGTGGTGGAGAATCCAGAACGAAGTAGGATGGTTTGGCAAACGCTACTATATGAGGTATGAACGAAGCCCTGAACCCCTTGGGTCAGCTTGATCTCTAAAACAGGAGCTATACCTGGGCCAAGTGAGGTCGCTTCTCCGATCAGACATGCTTCTTCAATACCATATCTATTACTTTGTGGTTGGTTGATGGCCACCTTCGATTTGTTATGGGAGTGTGTTCCAAGGTAGGCGGTAGTAGCTGCTATGCGTTACCACCAACCCGTTTCTACAAAACGGTAGAAACCTACCCTGGGCATTGCCTCGTGTGCCTTGTCATATGCCTTATCGAGCCGACTACGAGTTTGGTTTGCGTTGTACCTATGGAGTGCTCCTTGATAGCTCACCGGTTTGGTGGAGTTTACTGTACTGTATAGACTACGACATTTATAAAAATGTGTTAAGGGGGATATGGGTAATGCCTTAACGCTATTTTAATATTTTACTTTATTGATAGATATTGTATATATAGTTTATATTACTACATAGTAAATAGTTTTACGGATCCTTAGGAGATGGAAATCCCGAACATCTCTTAAGTTATTGCACGCACATTAGACACTGGATAGGAGATGTAGAACCTCGCAAACATCTCTGAAGCCGTTACACTTATATTTACTTAGTTTGATTTAAATTACATAAGATCTTTTAGTTTTAACTCGAGTGTTTTGTTTTTCATTACACTCGGGTCAGTCTGAGCATTTCAGTGTTGAAGACCTTATTTCTGGAGGACGAAGGTGATGATTTAGTATATTATTACTATTTATTATATTTATTCCACTGCATCATGTTGTTCCACTGCATTATTTATTTATTCCTGTTGTATGTATAACTCTGATCTGTATTGTAAAAGTGTAATCAAATGTTATTTGTAAACAGCTTCATGAACTGTTTATTTTATTATTATATTTTGTCATTCCGCTATGAGATTCTATGTTTTGTTTTTCCTTTCTTTTCTCTTATTTTCTTATTTACCCCATTAACAATCCTCCCTTTTGAATGGTTTGAGTTGACATGTGTGGTTTATTGCCAATTTAAACCGTTCAAAAAGTTAGGTCGTTACATTTGGTATCAAAGCTTTGGTTTAGCGATAACCTTAGCTTTGTGGGGTCTGACTCATTAGAGATGGGGTTATTAATACCCTAGAATGAGTTGTTTGAGCGTATATATATATGAGAGAACGTACTTGTTAGTGTTATATAAATGTTTTTATATTGTGTTAATTTGTTCTGTTTAGTGTTTATAAATTCTGATCAGTACATAGGACGATATGGCATCAATAGGTATTTCTAAACACTTAATAGGACAGACCGACACAATATTGTTTTTGAAATGTAGGTAAATGAAATAATTTTACCTAGTATTATATTTTATATATAAAGGAATAAACTTTATTAATGGATATAGTTGTATGTGATATGATAGGAAGTGAAAGTTTATAAAAAACAGGATTTACAAATAAAGTAAATATAAATTGGAAATTTGAGAACTTAAGTTCCGGAGTTTTGAAATTAGTTTTCAAAAGAATTTGGAAAGAAATATTTGTATTATTTGGAGGTACTTTGATAGAAATATCTATCTAAAGAAAAAATTTTAGAAGAATTTTAAAAAGAAAATAAGTTCTGTACTCCCCTCTTTTATCGCTGGAAAATAATTTTGGTGATGACGGCCACATTATCGACTTTCATTTTCGAGTTTCTAAGTGGGATGACCGCCGTAGTAGCTTTACTACACTTTTTTTTGATAAACAAATCTTAATTTTTAATTTCTAAAGATGATTGGATATATATAAAAACTATGAGTGTGTGTGTATGTGTGTATATTATTTTAAAATGATTTGAAATGGAACCCGGTATTTAGTTCTTAAATTTCTACAAATTAGAAATTTCAATTATTGTAATGAAATGAAATCTTAACTATTTTAATAATTGGAAACTTCGAAAATGAAAAATAAGAAATTAGATGCTAAGTGATAAATGAAATATATAAGAAATTTGTAATTTGTAACTTGTAAACCAAAAGATATGAAAATTTAGAAGATGTAATCATTGAACATTTTGTTAACTAAAATGAATAAGATAAACCGGTGCAACATTCAATTACATTCTTAAAACATATATATATATATATATATATATATATATATATATAACTTACCAGAAATGTTTAAAAAGTTGTAATGTTAAATAGGAATATGTAATAGAATATTATACAAGTAAAACTTAAGTAATGAAAGTGTTCAAATGAAATTATTTCTATAAATAAGAATTTTGATGTACAAGAAATGTTATAAACATAAGTTAATGTTTTGAAATGCTAATAATTAGATTGAATAGTAAAAAGTGAATATTATCTAAGGAAATGTTTATAAACTTAAGAAATGACTGAAATGATTCATAAGTAAGTTTATTATTAATTGACACTATAAAAGAAAGGATGAATGTGAATTAAAAGGTAGAAACACTTAAGTAGGAAATGTTTATTCATGAATATTCATATTAAATGGAAATCAAGTTATATAAGTAAATGAATGTGAATTTAATTACAAGGAAACTTATATAATATTTCAAAAAAATTGATTTATTGACGACTTCAGATATTGAATGTGAAATAATTTATGTAAGTAAATGAATGGGAAAAAAAGACATTGTATGAATGAATGAAAATAAATAAAAAGTAAATAATGATGTGAAAAGAAACCAATCGAATAAACTTAAATAATATTTAAATTTTGTATTGTTTGGCAAATGAGAAGTTTGGGAAAGGATACTTCTAATTGTTTAAGGATGTATGAATAATCTATTAAGTAATTATCTAAGGCTATTGAGCGTCAGGTACACTTGGTAGTTTATTTATCACCCTTGTACGATGAAAAGTTTCTAAACCTGGACAAACCATTAGTTTTGGTTGCTATAAATGGTTGATGGATTCTTTGTTGCATATGATGGTTGTACTTCTTTTGTTTACATATGATTGTGATATATTGTATGTTGCTTGTGCTACTAAATTGAAACAACCAAAATATTATTCTTTCACATCATTTAACTCTTTTGGATTATATAAGTTAAATACAGGTTTATGGAAGCAATAACTACTGCTTTTGGTTTCATAAATAAAGTTTGTTTGCCCGACAAATAGGTACGTTTTTGAATTACGGTTTTGCGACGATATTTTATTGTTTTTCCCGTGGTTCAGGATGTTTTATTTGAAATATGATATATATATATTAATTATTGATATTATTATTTTTCCGGACCTATCCGTACAAAGGAGACTCTACCGAAATTTTTCATGAATTTAAGACTTAGAATATTTTTTGTGAAAGTGAAAATATTTTCAAACTTTTATTAGACTTGAATATGAAAGATTTAATTGTTTATAAATTGATATATTTTATTTAAAATACTTAATTATGTAAGTTTAAAGTGTCTATAAATTGATTGTTTTGAATAAAATTATATTAGTTTCTTAATTCCTCCTTTTCCTTTTTCGAGCACAAAAAATTTTGAGTGGGGAAGAATGTAACGACCCGTAATTTTCGATAATTAAAAATATTAAATTAATTAAGATTTTGCAATTTAATATTGTTAGAAATTAAAAATTTATGATTTATTAATGAGAAAATAACTAGAATATGATTTAATAATGTTGTTTGAATGTTATTGACAATTATTTTAATGTAATTTCAATCAATCAAAATAATTGTAAAGTTAATTTGGTTATAATTGTAAATAAGGAATTAAATTGGTAATTAATGGAATTAATGAAATTGAAATATTATAATTAATATGGTAAAAGATGATAACTGTAAATATGAATGTAATAAAATGTAAACTAATGTTAATTATATTCATAAGGTAATAGTTTATTAAATAATAAGAGTGAAATCAAAATAAAGGAATTTATTGGAATTTAAATTATATTAAAATAGGTTTTATTCCTACTGTAATTTAACGTTAAAATTTATGTAATATTTAAATTTTGGATTTAACATGGAAACTGTATTGTAAAAGATTATTAATTTCCGTGTAATCGGAAATGATGAAAATTATTAACTATTAAATTTGAATTTAATAGTGATTAAATTAATTTAATAATAATTTATTTAATTAACGTGAAAATAGCCATCTTGGCCACTATGTCGAATTTCGACGAAACCAGTTTCATCGGATCCGTAACAGTGAATTATTGTAGGATTTCAAGTTTCGTATTCGGACTGGTCGTTTGATCGTGCGAGCTCGAAATGCGTAGAAATCAATTAAATGAATTTGATTAAAATGATCTGGTTTTAAAAAGCCAACTTATGTATAGAATGGAATTTGGATTTGAAACTAGTTCCATTGAGTTTAAAAATATCAAAAACCTATATTTCGATATATTGGATAACCTACTTTCGTTTCAGAAAACGGAACGGGCTTTCCGGGTTCGCGTGATCATTTCGACCAATTCAATCTGTACCATTCGTTCTTATCTATCTATCTATATAAATAGATTTTGTTTCTCTAACCCTAGCAGCCTTTCATTTTATTTCTATATGTACTTCTATTTCTTATCTGTTCCTTCTTCTCAAATGTCAGAGCATCAAACCCAAATTCCCAAATTCATTTTCAAATCAAAATCAAATCGAAAAATTTAAACTCCTCAAACCATAGCAAATTATATAATGTTGGAAAGCTCTCGACGAGCGCAATCTACCACTGCTATTTGTTTTTCGATTCGAGTCACGATTTGGCCAGAAATCGTTGGAGAAGTCACAGCCGTCGAAATTAGGTTTTCGATTTCAATGGTGGATCGTCGAATTTAGGACGATCAAAAGGTATAGGATTGTAGAGGTCGTCGAGCAGATTGCATCCATGGTCTTCGTTCATCTCGAAGATGCCCAGAATTACCAGAAATCGCCATAGAACATGAACGATGGCGGAGCTCAGTGGGGCCATCAGGGCGGTCGCGCGTTGGCTATTGTAGGCGGCCAGAGGTGGTGAAAGGGGCGGCGCGGTCTAATCAGGTGTGGGTTGAAGGAAGCGGCGGTGATTATAGCGTGAACGAGGCGACTGGGTTTGAGCGTGGGTCGCGTACCTGATAGTGGCTAGGGTTTCGAAGAGGTATGGAAATTACAAAATTACCCTTGCTTTATTTTAATTTAAATTTAAACGTTCTAACATACATAACTTTTTCATACAAGCTCAGATTTGGACGCGATTTCTTGCATTGCGATCGTATCGAAATTCTGGACGATATGGAACTATTTTGGTCGAATTCTAAGACTGTTCAATTTTCAGGATTTATTTGGATTTTAAATCAACTAAAAATCAAAGGTGAGTGATTTAACCCACTCATAAATACTAAACCATCTTATGTTGGTTAAATTAAATTTATGATATAATTAGAAATTTATTGATTGTTGTTTGGTATATTTAAATTATCATTAAAATTATTTTGAATTTAATTGCCATTTGGATTAATATTGGAATTTAATTGCCAGTTAAATACCTGATAATGATAACCAGTTTATTTGTTATGATTTATTGGTTGATTTGAATGATGATTGTGATGGGTGCTTATTCGTTGATATTTTTGGATGATTGGATGTAGGTTTATTTATACGTTGTTATCACACTACAAGTTCCCTTAGTTTGCTGTTAGGAAAAATCACTATGGGTTGAAATGATACATACCCGAATGGTCTTATAGATTAGGGAAAAATCGTTATGGGTTGAAATGATAAACTCGAGTGATTTTATGGATTTTGAATTTTTCTCGAGATTGCGTGTTGAAATGATATATAACCTTAAATTTAAAATTATTGCGGGTTGAAATGATATATATCCATATCACTTGACCATAGGGTAGAAAATTATATACGGACACCGGATTAGTTAAATTAAATGATTTTAAATCCTTAATTTTTGAATCCAGTTAAATGATATTATGAAATAAAATTAAATTTATATGAACTGAATTATTTTCAAAATCCAAGCTTTAAAATGTTGAAATTGAAATTGGTTTAAATGAATTGTTTCAAGAATTTAAATTGAAATCTTAAAGTTGAATTTTGAAATATAAATGAAATTTATCAAAATTGAGTTATTGAAAACGTTTGAATATTTAAATTTTGAAACCTATTGAATTTGAGTGGTTTAAATTTGTAGTTCAAACATGGATTTTAAATTGATATAAATTGAAATGGTTTTTAATGAGAATTTGAATTGAAACCTTTAGCCTTTTGGATTGAAATCGTTGAACTGAGATTGATTTAAATTGATTTTTTGAAACTAAAGTTGATTTGAATTGATTTGTGAAATAGGAAGAAACAATTCTAATTTGAAACTATTTTCGATATAAACTCTTTTAACATATGAATTATTTTTCTCATATAAACCATTTTGATATATTAATAATTTTTAATACATTAACTATTTTAATCTATAACCTATTTTGATATATAAACTATTTTAATCTGTAACCTATTTTAATATATAAACTATTTTTAATATATAAACTATTTTAATCCATAACCTATTTTAAATATATAAACTATTTTAATATATATTATTTTAAATTTATAAACAAGTTTTAATATATGTTTTAACGTATAAACTATTTTTAATGTATAACTATTCTAATATATAAACTACTTTCAATATCCAGACTATTTAAAGTTGGGACTGTTATGATTTAGATTTAATTGATTTAAATGCGAATATTTTGATATGATGGTTTAACCTATTTTGTGGTTATGATTTTGAAAACGGACATGATTTAAAGTGAATAATGATTTCGAAAGTGAATATGATTTCAAAAGTGATATGATTTTGATGTGAATATGATATTTTGATATCAATTATGAATCGGTTTTGGAAATGTAAAAGAACCAACCAGTGTGAAACAAGCATTTGGTTGTTAAAGAGATCGGGATTGGATATTGTCATACTCTCTGCCAATACCGAAAACCATTTTAACAACTGTGCACGTGGTGAAGAATCCAGAACAAAGTAGGATGGTTTGGCTGACGCTACTGTATGAGGTATGAACGCAGCCCTGACCCCATCGAGTCAGCTTGATATGACTAAAACAGAAGCTATACCTGGACCAAGTGAGGTCGTTCCTCTGATCGGACATGCTTCTTCGATACCATATCTATTACTTTATGATTGATTGGTGGCCACCTTCGATTTGATTATGGGAGTGTGTTCCGAGGTGGGCGATAGTAGTTGCTATGCATTACCACCAGCCCGGTTCTGCAAAACGGTAGTATCCTACCCTGGGCATTGCCTCGTGTGCCTTGTCATATGCCTTATCGAGCCCACTACGAGTTTGGTTTGTGTCGTACCTATGGAGTGCTCCCTGATAGCCCACTGGTTTGGTGGAGTTTATAGTACTATATAGACTACGGCATTTATAAAAATGTGTTAAGGGGGATATGGGTAATGCCTTAACGCTATTTTGATATTTTACTTTACTGATAGACATTATATATATATCGTATATTACTACATAGTAAATAGTTTATCAGATCCTTAGGACATGGAAATCCTGAACATCTCTTAAGTTATTGCATGCACGTTAGACACTGGATAGGAGATGTAAAACCCCATAAACAACTCTGAAGCCGTTACACTCATTTTTACTTATTTTGATTTAACTTACATAAGATCTTTTAGTTATGACTCGAGTGTTTTGGTTTTAATTACGCTCGAGTCAGTCTGAGCATTTCAGTGTTGAAGACCATATTTCTGGAGGACAAAAACGAAGATTTAGTATATTTTAACTATTTATTATATTTATTCCACTGCTTCATGTTGTTCCACTGCATTATTTTTTTTCTTCTGTATGTATAACTCTGATCTGTATTGTAAAAGTGTAATCAAATGTTATTTGTAAAACGGCTTCATGAACTGTTTATTTGATTATTATATTTTATCATTCTACTGTGAGATTCTGTGTTTTGTTTTTCCTTGCTTTTCTCTTATTTTTTTATTTACCCAATTAACAATCCTCCCTTTTGAATTGTTTGAGTTGACATGTGTGGTTTATTGTCGATTTAAACCGTCCAAAAAGGTGGATCGTTACATCACTTGACCATAGGGTAGAATTATATATGGACACCGATGGTCGGTTTTAAACTATTTTCTAAATGGTAAAGTATGTTTGATTTTTAAATTTAATTTAATGATTTTATTTAAAAAATTATATTTGGAAAATAATTTATTTAATATGTTTTAAAGCTTCAAATAATAAGTCGATATAAGTTTTAAAAACCTAAATTTTAAGATTTTAATTTATAATTTTATTTAGTTTTAAAATATATAATTTAAATAATGTAATAAAATAAAAACACTTTAAAAATTTAATTTAATAAAATATTCAATATAGTTTTAAAAGATTTATTTAAAAATTTAATTTAAGATAATAAATATAGACTTTTATAATAATTTAAATAGATAAAAGATTTTAGAATTTTTGTAAAAGTTTTATAAAGAATTTATAAAAGTTTTGTAAGACATTTTACAATGGATTTTATAAAAGGATTTTTATAAAAGATTTTTTTATAAAGGATTTTGTAATGGTTTTATAAAGGAGTTATAAAGGTTTTAAAGGATTTTATAAAGGGTTTTATAAAAGAACTTGTGTAAAGGGATTTGGAAGCGTTTTAAAGGAATTTGCGTAGAAGATTATGAAAAGGGAAAGAGTTGTAAACTATTTTGGAATTTATAAATAGCTTTATAAATTGTTCTAAAGCATATAAATAACTTATAAATGGCATAAGAGAGATTTATAAATTATTTTTCAAATTGATTGAAAGAAATCTTCCTCGGCATTTATGAATATATTTATACTTTTGGAATAAGTATATAGATATCATAATATGAAGGTATAAACTTTTTTCTGGATTTATTATTAAAAATGTTTTATAATATGACCACGGTGTGAAATAAGCGTTTGGTTGTTAAAGAGTCAGGGGTCGGATATTGTCATACTCTCTGCCGATTCAGAAACCACTTTAACAATTGTGCACGTGATGGAGAATACAGAACGAAGCATGTAACGACCCACTATTTTGGACCATTCAAATCGACAATAAAACCACACATGTCGAACTTGAATAATTCAAAACAATTGATTGTAAATAAATTTGGAGCAAATAAAACAGAATCACAGACACATAATATCAGAATAACTCACAGTGGAAATAAAATACATAGTAGTTCATGAAGCTACTACAATACATAGTCTCAAAACAGATACAAAATACCATAGTCTGAAAAACAGATACAATAGAACTCTGAACACATAAGTTCACAAATACATAAGCAAAGCTGAATAGGAAATAACTGAAATGGAAATAGACAACTAGATAGACAGATAAACTTCAGCAAATCTCTAGCTCCAGAAGATGAATCCAAAGCTGTGATACTCAGGCTGACCCGAGCGTAAAGCAAAACACAAAACACTCAAGTCAGGACATATATACTTATAAAATGTAAATCAACTCAAGTGAACTGTAATAGAAATGCATCAATAACTTAAAGGATGCTTGGGATCGCCCATCCTTTAAGGATCCGTTAAACTATCTACTATGTACTAAGATAGGCTATTATAATAATGTCTAAAGTAAAGTAAACTTATTTAAAAATAGTGTTAAGGCTTTACATTTTCCACCTTAACACATTTTTAGGTGATTCAATAGTCTATACAGTACCGTAATCTCCCTCGTAATGGGCGTCGTCAGAGGGCACTCCATAGGTATGGTACAAAACAAACTCGTAGTAAAGCACGCTATGGTAGGTGACACAGCACAACTAGGCAATGCTAGGGTAGATATACCAATTACGCATCCGGACTGTTGGTAACGCAAAGCCGTAGCAATCGCCCAACTCGAGCCACACTCTCGAATCAAGGGGTGCACCCAATCAATCACAAAGTAATAGAATGGTATACGATGGAATGTGTTCGATAAGAGGAGCTACCTCATTGGCCTGGAATCGCTCCTGTTTTAGCCACCTTATGCTAACTCACGGGAGTTAGGTCCACGGAAATATACCTTAGGATCGTCGCCACCATCCTACTTCATTCTGGAATCTCCACCGCCTACATAGTTGTTAAAGTGGTTTTCGGTATCGACATAGAGTATGTCCTTATCTGATCCCGGTCTCTTTAACAACCCATCGTTATTATAACCCATGGTTATAAATTCAAAATGGTTTATATTTCAAATCCAAACACTTTCATTTTTAAACCCTTTAAATTCGATGTCAATATCTTTCAAAAAGAATATCCATTTCCAAAGTTGTAGCATTTCTAAGTTCATTCATTCAATTATAACATTTTCAAAAACATTATATTTCAGCTTAAAAGAAGTTGGAAATTTAAAATTCAAATTTACAAATTTTAACTGAAAGTCAAAGTTTGACCAAAGTTGACCAAAATATAAAATTTTCAGAAAATCTTTATTTTATTATATTTGGAAAATAAATTATAACCAAAATCCCAAAATACATTGAAAAATTCCAAAATTTCAATTTTTAAATGATTTAAAATCAAAGTTTCAAACAAATTCAATTAAAATATTTGTTAAAATTTTGGATTGTTACACTCTCCCTTACTCAAAAGATTTTCGTACTCGAAAAGGAACGAAACACAGAAACAAAGAAAGGGAGAATAAGATAGAATAACGAATAGTACCTGAAACAAACAATTCCGGATTCGAAGCTCGCATGCTCTCCTCCGTCTTCCAGGTACAATCCCGATTATCCGTACTCCACTGCACTTTGACCAGGTTAACAAATTTCCTTCTCAGCTGCTTTGTACCTCTATCGACAATATGAAGTGGCTTCCTCTCGACAGTCAGATTAGGCTCAATATCTAAACTCTCGAGAGCAGAAGGCTGGACAATAAGGGATGGATCATGAAGATACCGACGAAGATGCGAAACGTGGAATACATTATGCACTCCAGAAAACTTCTCAGGCAAGTCCAAGCGATAAGCCAAAGAACCAATCCTCTCCAAGATGCGGAAAGGACCAACGAACCTAGGAGCAAGCTTCCCCCTACGACCAAACCGAATCACATTCCTTAAGGGAGAGACCTTAAGGAAAACCAGATCACCAATAGAAAACTCCAAACTCCTTATACGCCTATCAACGTACCTCTTCTGCCTATCCTGAGCACTCCTCATCTTCCTCTTAATCTCCTCAACTCTCTCAGAAGCCTCTAGAATCATATCAGGACCAAGAACCAAACGATTACCGGATTCAATCCAGCAAGATGGAGATCTACAAGGTCGTCCGTAAAGAGCAGCGAACGAAGACATTGCAATACTAGCCTGAATTCAAAAGATGAAATGAGATAGATAAAGGATTAAGATAAGATTAAAATAGAAAATTTTAGATTATACCTGATAACTGTTGTTATAGGTGAATTCGACAAGATGGAGATGATCTTCCCAATATCCTCCATAATCAAGAACACAAGCACGAAGAAGATCCTCTAGAATCTGATTCACTCTTTCCATTTGACCGTCGGTCTGCGGATGGTAAGCAGTGCTCAGATTCAGATGAGTACCCAAAGATTCCTGAAAAGATTTCCAAAACTGACTGGTAAAGATGGGATCACGATCACAAACAATACTGATAGGAACACCAAGGAGACGAACAATCTCCCTCATATAAATCTCAGCCAAACTCGAAGCAGAATGTGTAGACTTGACTGGAATGAAATGAGCTTACTTGGTCAATCTATCCACAATAACCCAAATACTCTCATTTCCCGTCCTAGTCCTTAGTAATCCATCAATAAAATTAATAGAAACCTGTTCCCATTTTCAATTGGGAACCTCAAGAGGCTGCAACAAACCAGGGGTCTTCCGATGGTCGGCCTTGACTTGCTGACAAGTCCCACACCTACTAACAAAGATGGAGATATCATGCTTCATACCTCTCCACCAATACAACTTCTTCATATCCTGATACATCTTCGACACACCCGGATGAATAGAAAGTTTGGATTGATGATTTTCCCGAAGTAACTCCTGTCTCAATCGATCAACATTCGGGACACAAATCTGATTATTAATCCTCAAAATCCCTCTATCATCGATCTGAGCTCCACTACCATCAAGACTACTACCACCAACCCTGCTACGAACATTCTCCTTAATAAACCTAAGCATCTGATCCTCATCCTGCTTAGCCATGATACGATCCATAAGAGGAGAAGAAACAACAAGCTGACACAACATCGCCTTCTTCCGACTTAAAGCATCGGCCACAACATTAGCTTTCCTAGGAGTATAGTTGATGTCGAGGTCATGAGAAGCAAGGAACTCTAGCCACCTAACTTGTCTCTGATTCAAATACTTCTGGGTGAAAATATACCTCAAAGACTAATGATCTGTAAAAAGCTCAAACTTAGTTCCCAAAAGATGATGCCTCCAAAGCTTCAAAGAAAAAACCACAGCAAGCAATTCCAAATCATAAGCAGCATAATTGGCTTCATGGGTCTTCAACTGACGACTGGCATAAGCAATTACCTTCCCATCCTGCATCAGAACAGCTCGCAAACCTTCACAACTAGCATTAGTGTATACCGTTAATCCCTTATTTCCATTTGGAATAGTAAGAACTGGTGTGGAAGTAAGCTTGTGCTTTAACTCATTGAATGTAGCTTCACACTTATCATTCCATATAAACTTAGCATTCTTACAAGTCAAAGCAGTGAGAGGTGCAGTAATCCGAGCAAAATTCTCAATGAATCTCCGATAATAACCGGCAAGGCCCAGAAAGCTACGGATATCAGATGGAGTCCTAGGAATTTCCCAATCCTAAAATAGAATAGGGAAAAATAAGAACTACAAAGAAAGATAGAATAATTGGATTACAAAAAAAAAGATGAGAAAAGGTAGACTTACATTGATCGCAGTGATCTTGACTGTATCAACAAAAACTCCATTGCTAGAAACAATATGTCCAAGAAATCGGACTTCATCCTTTTAGAAATGGCATTTAGAGAATTTAGCTTTCAACTGATGGCTCCTAAGAGTCCCCAAAACAAAGCTCAAATGAGATTCATTCTCTTCCTCAGTCTTAGAAAAGACCAGAATATCATCGACAAAGACCAGAACAAACTTATTAAGAACATCACGAAAAACACGATTCATCATATCAACAAAGAAAGCCGGGGCATTAGTCAAACCAAAAGGCATAACTAACCACTCATAGAAACCATTCTCAATACGGAAAACAGTCTTGTGAATACTTTCCTCAGCAACTCTGAGCTGGTGGAAACCTGTGGCAAGATCAAGCTGAGAGAAAACAGTAGCTCCATAAAGCTGATCGAACATATCATTGATACGAGGCATAGGATATCTATTCCTCATAGTGAGCTTATTCAGCTCCCTATAATCAACACACATCCTCAAAGAACCATCGGACTTAGTGACGAAAACCACCGCTTCTCCCCATTCGGAATGACTAGGTCTGATCAGAACCTTGGAGAACAAGTCCTCAATTTGCTTCCTTAACTCAACCTTCTCACGAGGTGCCATTCTTCTGGGAGGAAGAACTACAGGTCAAGCTCTAGGAATAAGATCAATACGGAAATCAATTTCCCGCTTAGGAGGTAAAGAAGAAACAGGAAAATGGGCTGAAGGAAGTTTTTATTTCTGTTTTTGGGCCTACGGACGCGCATGTTTTTTTTTCGTCTAAAGGACGCGGGCTTACTTTTTTCTTTCTAAGGACAAACTTCTATAAAATTTAAATTTTCCTTTTGTTTCTTCTCCATCTTCTTTTTGATATTACTGATCTTTGTTCGTCGATCTTCTCGATTCAAGGACGCGTTTTGTATTCGATCTTCTCGATTGTCATCCATCTTCGTCGTGTTTTTTCATCGTCGATCTTCATCGTGCTCTGGATCTTTACAATTTCGTTACATTCAGGTATATTACTTTTATTTATTTCGATATTCTTTTTATCTTTCTCTGATAAAATATCGTTCGATTAGTAATTATATTTTTTGTTTTTGTAGGTTGTATAGATTGTCTTCTTCCAGATTTCAGTTCCTATTTTGGATTTGTTTCAATGGCAAGGTAAGATTTTATTGTGTATTATTCTGTTTCTTCAATATAGTTTAAGGTTTTACAATTTTACTGTTCATCTATCTTACGAGTGAATTTCATATGTAGTTTTTTTCGTTATGCTATATTTATATAGCATTTTTTGCTGTTGTATTCATATTTTGTTGTAATTTGATTGTGCTCTGTTCATTTATCATCTGCTTTTTAATTGATTTATATTTCTTTTATTTATGTCTTAATTATCATTTTGATTTGTTATGCTGTGTTAATTTAACATTTTCTATTGTTGCTGTGTCATAATATTAAGTAAGTTTGTTAACTGTTTTTTTAATTTCTTTTGCAGTACTGATATCTATGATGATGAATCAAAAAGTTTGCTAGTTATTTTTGAACATAATGGGAATTGCTATTCTTGTCATCTCACGATGGGCTCCTCTTTGTTTGGTGTTAAGACTGAAATCTGTGAAGTTTGGCCACATCTAAGTCCATTTTCTATTGAGATATCTTATGTTCTTGAGAATAAGAATATAATCATTGATACTGATTCAGATTTGATCAGTATTGTGTGTTTTTTAATTTTCAAGAAGAGTCAATATTTTAAGTTTACTGTTAAGGAAAATGTTTGTGTTAAGGAAGCTGATATTGCTGGCTGTGGTTTAGGCAATGCAAGTGTTCAAAGCTCTTCAATTGGTAGTACTTCTGGTTCAAATAGTGATTCACATGCTGATTCTTCTTATTATTTGAAAGATATGTTGAAGAAAGGTTGTCAAAAAACTATTGTGGATTTTCTTGGTTTTTGTTTTAATGGAGCTGAGGATTTTCGGGAGTTTTTAATGGCATATCAAATAAAAAATGGTTATGATTTGATTTTTATAAGAAATTCTCCAGATAGAATATCGGTTAATTGCTCTTGGTTGAAGGATGGTTGTAAGTTTTATCTTAATGCTTCTTCGGATCCCGGTCTACTCTCTCGGTTTTATTAAATCTTTAATTGTTGATCAAATTCGAGATGCTCCTATGAAGAAGCCAACAGATATAGTGAAGGAATTTAGAAGAGATTACAATTTTACTCTTTCATATTATTATGCTTATAGCGGAAAACAATTGGCTTTGAAAGAAATATATGGCGATGATGCTATGTCATATAATGATTTACACTGGTATTTAGAAGCGTTGCAAAAGTATAATCCTCGTAGTTATGTGGCCCTGGAAGTTAATGGTTCAACTGATCAGTTTGAGAGAGTTTGTATTGGTTTTGGTGCTTGTCTACTTGGATTTAAACATTGTCGGCCATTAATATTTTTAGACGCAGCTGCTTTGAAGGGAAGACCGGGTGTTTTGTTAGCTGCTACTTCTAAAAATGGTAATCAAGGTATGATTTTCATTTTAGTTTTTTTTATTTACTCATTTGTTTTTCTAGTGATGATATATTAAACTATCATTGTTCAAAGTTGTTCATAATTATAATGCAGCCATGTTTACACAAGAATTGTTGGCTTTATTTTATTAAATGATTGACCTGGTTATAGTACAAATGTTTATGGTAGAAATGTTTACAAAAACATGAAATAAAATTTTATGCAGCAGTACCTAAAAGACTTTTAAATAACGTATGCTATATTCATATATCATTTTGAATTTACTTTAACTGTGTATAACAGAAATTATTAACCTTTAATAATGGTTTTGATGTTTAATATAATTCATGTTTCTCATTACTGAGCTGTCCTTAATTATTTATTTTGTAGGTTTCTTTCCTCTTGCTATGGGTATTGTTTCGCACGAAAATGAATCTAATTGGTCTTGGTTTTTATCCCATCTGAAAGGAATGCTTAATGAAGATCGGTCTTTAGTTTTTATGTCTGATCGTCAATGGGGTCTTGTTTTAGGTGTTCCCAAAATATTTCCTTCTTCATATCATAGCTATTGTTTACTTCACATGGAACAGAATATTGGTACTGTTGTCAAGGCAGGTAAAGGTGATTCCTCTATTATGGAGTTGTTCAAACTTTGTGCTGGAGCTTCTAATGTGTATGATTTTGAGCGATATCTTTCCAAATTTAAAGATATTGGGGGTATATCTGCAGAATTTTTTTTAAGAGATAAACCGTTTGACCATTGGGCAGATTTGTTTTTTCAAGGAAAGCGTTATGGTGAGTATTCTTCTAATGTTGCAGAAAGTTTCAACTCATGGATTTTGGAAAATAGAGTTATACCTATAACTTCTTGTTTGGATGGTATTCGTGTGAAAGTTATGGAGCAAATGGCGAGACGAAGAGAGGAATGTTGTCTATGGACAACATATCTTTGTCCTGTTATGGAGGAACATTTGTCAAAGTTAGTAGAAGATGGCTTTGGTTGGGAAGTTTTTAAGTCTTCAGAATTTGTGTTTGAAGTTAAATCTCCTAAGTCACAGGTTGTTGATCTTAAAAATCGTTTATGCTCTTGTAATCAATGGAGAGTTACTAGTTTTCCATGTGCTCATGCAATTAAGTGCATTAACAAGTGTAGATTATCAGTTTATGATTTTGTGGAGGACTATTTCACTGTTAACGCTTTCAGATCTTCATATGCTAATGCTATCAATCCAATTCCAGATTTTGATAAGCCAATTGTTGCTGAAAATAATGTTTTGATTAGGCCTCCTAAAGAAATTCGTGGTGCTGGAAGACCATCTACAAAGAGGCGTGGTGGATTTGGATATTCTCAAAGTAAAAGAAATAGATGCAGTCAGTGTAATAAAGTTGGCCACAACAAAAGGAATTGTCTTGGTTCTTCAAAAATTTAAGAAAATTTATGTGTTTTGTTACTGCAATTGAGAAGTTTTTTAAGTTTACAGCTGCTAAAGCTTATAGAAAAATGCAGTTAGACATTGTGAAATCATTAGAAAATAAAATGTGATATGTTTTGGTTATTTTTTTTAAATTTGTGATATCTGCTGTTCCTCTGCATTTTGGTATTGATATTTGTATTCAATGATATATGTACTTATCATTTCAATTGAATGCCAGTTGTAACTAGCATTTAATTATAATTAGTATTCAGTGTTCTGTCATTGAAATCAATCATCTGTCATTGTATACAACTGAGTAAGCTTTTGAGCAAGAATGAAGGATTTGATGATGATGATATACTTTTTATATGATTACTTGGTTAGATTATTTAAGTGGTTTTGTAATGATTTTTCAGTATGATGATGTATTGTTTATATGATATTGTGGAACATCTGTTCCCATATTTCTTCTACACTGCATCTGAATATCTTCTGTTATTGTTAAAAACAGCAGTTGGAAAAAATAATTAATAGTAATTTGTAAATGAGATATCTTCATTATGCAAACTGCATCTCTCTGTTTCAGAAAATAACATATCCATAATTGCCTATATCTGTTTATCATTTCAGTTTGTAAATGAGATATCTTCTGTTATTTGTAAATGAGATATCTTCATTACAATAAAACCACTATCTCCATGTTTCTACCCCAACACTTACCATATCCATAATTGCCTATATCTGTTTATCATTTCAGTTTAATGCTAGTTATAAGTAGCATTATAGTGTAAACAATAGTCAACATATTTGAAATGGAGTTGAAACATTGGAAATCATATAAAAATTCGATATGGATAAATTCACACATTATTGATCACTGTTCAATCACTGAGAAATGTATTTTCGCATAATGCTTGTTCTATCTAGCATTTCAGTATAAAACATTATTTGGTACATCAGAA
Source organism: Allium fistulosum (assembly GCA_030737815.1). Classification (NCBI taxonomy): domain Eukaryota; kingdom Viridiplantae; phylum Streptophyta; class Magnoliopsida; order Asparagales; family Amaryllidaceae; genus Allium; species Allium fistulosum. The sequence goes on along the minus strand of CM060906.1, from coordinate 93,917,896 downwards.
ATACAATAAAAGCATTAAAAAACAAATAAAAATGACACTTGAGTATATTGATAGTTTATACATTGTAGTTCATGCATTGAAATTAGACAACTATTATCAAATCAAATTCAAATCAAGAAGTTCAAATTCATCTACACAGTTTATACACTGAGAACAAAATTCAATTATTGGAAAACATATAAAACTTCATCTCAGACTCCATCTCAGATTCCATCTTAGACTCCATATCTGACTCCATATCAGTTTAATTAGCACAAATGGTTCAGTTCAAATATATCCAAAGTTTTTCGAAGTTACAATGCAACAGCTTTTTTTATGTAGAATCTTTGCAGAGTTTCTCCAGTGACCAACTGTATTGTGGATCATTGAGTATGCTATACACCACTATAGCTCTTAGGTTTCTAAGCATTTCCTTTGGATATTTTTCTGGTATCTCATCCTTGTCCAGTTTTTTCATGTTTACCATGACAAAGAACGCACAATCAAGTCTGTTTCAAATATACAAATGTTAGTTCATATTACAGTAAAACCTAATTCTAAAATAATATTGCAATTTTTACTCCAGAATTCTAAAACATAGCTTTATATTTCGATCACAATATTAATCAATGCATTTGTGACGACCGCTCATGACCCCTGCACCGAATCTAGAGATAGTGCGCTGTAAAGTGTGCCAGGCGACCATGGACGATTGCCAGGGTAAATTAAAACAACAGGATCTATCGTATTACTCACAGCGCATGGACAAAATACAATAGAACATATATATAGGGAAGCTTTACAGAATAAAATGTCATCGTATAAAACTTCATAATAGTTGAATACAAGCATTTGAACAGTCAATACATCAAGCCTCACTACATATCACTCAGAGAATACAAAGCAGCGAAACATCCAGTACATATAGTAAAAAGATAATATGAAACCCTCCAGCTCGTCTTCGATATCAGCAACGTGGGAAGCAAGAACAGCACCTGTCACCTGCTACCTAGTCTGCCCATCCCAAAATGGACGAACAGCCCAAGGCAATAAGAATTAAAACATAAAGCCTTGAGTCAGACAACAGTCTTAGTAAGCAGTAAATTAACTAACAACATACCAAAAGAGCATAAAGGAAAAAGGAATAGGAATACAACCCTCCCACTCCACCTCTTTCTACAGTGATAGCCACCAGACACACACTAAGCAGAAGCAACATAGCAGAGCATACAATTTAAAGTAAAGTAATAATCATTCGAGTCAAGGACGATGTTTTCCAAGTACCAAGGCCTAAATCAGATAAGCACCCAGAAAATACCGCTCTTGAGTCCGAATGACGATACATCCAAACATCTATGGCTCTGGCTATCACCGTTATCACTGCTTCGGTATCACCGTTAATTGAATGACCGGCACATTCTTTCAGCCGTCCGTCAAGGGCTACGGGAAACCCCGGTTCTAGACATAACTCCCGCACGTCATCGTGACCCGTGCCTAGGACTATCGAATCTTCCCAGAGTACTCGACCATCAACAGTTAGCCGTTGGGACTATCGAATCTGCCCAAACGTACTCTTGCTTTGAGCATGCTAGAACCTTCAACCACGATGAGACCCAAGCCTCCTAGTCATCCTCCTCGACGACTATTTCCATAACCATCCATTATCCTCAACTCGAACCATTTCACCGAGTTATCAACATGTTTGGGATGATCCCGTCTGGATTAAACCAAGTCTTCATCACATGATGCCTCGCTTCATCACATCCTCGCAAAGCCTCATCTCAACATTTCATCATCAAATCTATGCATAAGAGCTTCATCATCCCGCTACATATGCCATGAGCAGCTTTCCCATTTCAAGAGCCTTTCTCTTAGCTTTTGAATCATCTTCGACCATCTTGTCTAAAACCAATCAACAATTATCTAATTCACAGTAATCAATCATGTCAAACATCAATCCAAGAAATCAAGCATTCAATTATAAGCAAAATGGACTATTATAACAATAATGGCAATTTCGTAATTAAAGAGTTGAAAGTCTAACAAGCATGAAAACATGAGAATTATCTCTACAACTTGATGAATGAACTTGCATAGGTTAATCATGCACAAAAATGGTTGTCAAATCATCATGAACAATGGATCTACATGGATCTACACTTAGGTTTACAAAAATGCATAGAAATCACTATTTTAACACCAAATCAAGCCAACAATCCGATCTACTCCTTTGGATCCGTGTGAGAGATAATCACCACTCACCAAATCACCTAAACAACCCTAAATCAACACACTTCAGATCTGGACAGCGAAGGATCTAACTCGATCTACCAAAATCCCACTTCAAACAATGAAATCTCTCTTCGAAGAATGTAGATCTTCAACTTTAACTCTTGGATCTTCGATTTGGATGGAAGGAATCACAAGATTAGAGTGGAGAAAAGAAGTGAAGAAGTGCAGCACTCGAGCTCTCAAAATGGCAGGACTTCGTCGCTTCAAAATTCGAATCCCAAAAAGTGAGGAAATGGACGTGTATTTATAGGCTGGAAACCTAAAATGTCACGACCTAAAATGTCACGACCTAAAATGTCACGACCTAAAATGTCACGCCCTAAAATGTCACGACCTAAAATGTCACGACCTAAAATGTCACGACCTAAAAATGTCACGACCTAAGACTTAGAAAAAATCATGCCCAAAATCTGAAATGACTTAATGATGCTAAATTTTCCAGATTTTGACGAACTTGTCGATCCGTAAAAATGCGGGTCGTTACAGCATTCATAGAGACAACATTGCTGTGTGTGGAATGTGCATGCTTATACATTATCTTTTTGTTCAATAAGTGCAGATCAATGAACTGTTAATTAGCAATGCTAGTTTTAATTATCATTTTGCATATTTCATGCATTCTTCTGCAATTTAAAAATAGAAACGATAGTTTAAACAAGAGAAGAAATGAAATTATTTACATACGAATCTGAATCCTGTGGTGGGCTTTTTGGCTGCAGCATTTTAGGTTTGTGAAATTCTTTGTTCAGTATTCCTAATTCTGCCCATTTTGTCTTGAATATCAATTCAATTTTGTCTTTCTGCAAGAAGTAAAATTAGTGCTGTATATTAATGTTAGAGTGATTTCAAAAATATACTTTTCTTATAAGAACGAAGGCTTGGTTATAGTTGGGGTTTGAAGTCCTTGTTGATCTATTTTTTGGTTTTGTTGAATCATAATGACTCCACTGCATTGTTTCATAATTTAGCATCAACAAGCTCCAATGGTTTGCGTAATGTAGAGGGAAGAAAATTTTCTCTATAAATTCATCTTTGACAATGACGTCTACTGTTGGTATAACTATGTCTTTGATCACAGTTTGCTGGTCATGTGTTAAAGCATTCTGCACATTTATATGTATTAGAATACTTTATATTAATTTTTAACATTTATATTAAAAAGCTTATACTTACCATCATCATTGTGGTGAAGTAGTAACTGTGTTCATACATCTCTTGATTGTAATAAAACCAATCAATAATCTGTTAGACCAAACAACAAAGGTTGTAAGTTTCATGGGATAATTAATTTATTTTGGATCAGGAATATTAATGCTAGTATTCATTTTCATTTATATGTTTACTACATTGTATGCGTTGAAAAATGCAAATGATCATTTAATCAGTCATCTTGGACATTCTATATATTTATATGTGGTTTACAAATATCAATGTTATTTTTAACTCCCATTCTTTCATTCAATACATTTATATGCAGTTTGAAACTTTGAATGCTAGTTTTAACTATCATTCTCTCATTCTATACACTTATATGCACTTAAAAAACTATGAATGCTAGTTTTATTACTCATTCTCTCATCCTAGACAGTTATCATAATTTTAATTTGATGCATACCTGTCCATCTGTAACCCCCTCGAACAGAACAGCTTCCAGCATAGATTTAACTATTGTGATTCCTCCTTTGTGTCCTTCATCTTTTTCATATGCTACAGTGCTGTAATTGAAAATTAATAATTGATAACTATATTTTCCTTCAGTTTTATTTAATTACAAATATAATGAAAGAAAAAATATTAGAATTCTTACTTCTCATTTTTGTTAAATTTGAAGAAAGCAAGAATTTTGTTTTGCTGTTCTTCATTCAATAATTGTAGAATACTGCTTTTTGTGATATCCTTACTCTTGTAGGTTTTACTTGATTGCGAGTATCCATCAACATCAATAATTTCTTCATTTTCACTTGTTGTGACTTGTTCATCTGTTTCAATTTCAGATTCATGTTCATAATCTGATTCTTCATTTTGTTCCTCTTGTTTCTGTTCATTTGTATTTTCTTTCTGACCTTCCTTGGTTTCAAATTGTTGCTTTTGGTTTTCATTGTCAACATTTTTCTTTGTTTTTCTACACACAATTTCATATTGGCAATCAGAATCAAGTTTACTCCTTCGTTGGCGCTTTTTAACCCTCAAAACTAAAGAGCTTGGTTTCTTCTGCATTTTTTCATGCACTGCTGGTGATTTTTCTGTTGCCTCTGAAGGTTTGTTTTGATCCTGTTGTTCTTTCTGTTTCCGCATCTTTTCAATTTCCTGAGTTATTTTGAGATCAAATGATGGTGGTTCTATTTCTACTTTTTCTTTTGATCTTAAAATCTTGATTTCTTTTTTCAATTGTATGACAGTGCCTTCTGCTTGTATTCTTTTATGTTTTTCCTTTTCTAAATCTTTTTCACTTTTCTTCAATTTATTTTCCAACTGTATGATGTACTGCTGCATTATCTCAACTTGGTCTTTTGATGTCTCTTCCACATTTTCTATTTTGTGCATCCCAATATTCTCATTATTATCTAGCTGGACAAATTTTTGTTGGCTTTTTTGTTAAAGAAGTGCTTTTTCATCTTCAGTCAGATTTCTTATTTCAACAAAAATCTATGTAATAACATAAATAGTAATGAATCAGGTAACATACAAGGATGAACTAATTTTATATATAGTTGTCATTTTTCATGTGATGCTATATCTGACTATCATTCTTTAGTTATACTAGTGTTATGATATAATAACAAAATGACAACTGTTGATATACACTATGTTATGATATATTTATCTATCATTATATATTTGTTATACTACTGTGATAAATAATACCTTTCTATTGTCCATGTTCATCAATGCGTCTCTTGAGATCACCTTTTTCAAGCTTGCAATATTCCACCTCCCAAATCTAGGTAAGTTTGAACAGTATGTTGCTAATGGAGGTATCAAATTCACATGCTCACATAGGAAAAACTACAAATAATATATTACTTGTTAAAACATATAATGTGTATAATTTAATTTATACAAATAGATGCATGAACATAAAGTTAGAATGTTGTACTTACAATAGGGAGCATGGAACAACCTGGCATGTTTCTTGGCTTTGTTTTGAAAGTTGTCAAAGCTCTAATCAATGAATGATGAATTGAAACTGGTCAAGATACTGAATTCATTTTGTTTTGATCTAGGATATAGGGAATATATCCACATGGTAAGTATCTTTGGTTATCAGGAAAGAAGAAGGTTATCATTGCAAGAATTATAAGAAATTTTGGAAAATCATTTTCATGTTGAAATTGTTGTGTTTCTAGCACATTATTTATCTTTGAAATTGTAAGATCCTTTGTGATGTGCTCTATTGTTCCAAAGTTTCTCAGTACAAAATCTTTGCAATTGTCTGGAAGGATTTGTAAACTCATTTTCGGTACTGGAAAATATTTACTCCAGACAAAGGTAATCTAAAGATAATTGAAACATCTTCAGGTTTGATTTTTAAAAAAATATTCCCTACCTTAAAAGCTTCATCATTGATAGAAAATGTTTCTATTATATCATATAGTGTTGTTGATGATTTTGTAAAAGCAGCTATGGATAAAATTTCTCTGAAAAACACTAGCATGAATTTTTCGAAAGGTGTTTGTTTTAAATAATTTAATTGATCTATAAGATAACCTCCTTTTTCCTTAATTTTCTTGAAATTTTTTATCATTGGCAGTAAGCTACATCTATACTGAATTTTTTTCTCAGATACTTTCTTTGGTTTTTTTCCTTCATTTGTTTTTGCTTTCTTCAATGTTTTACCTTTTGATCCCTGTACAAAAAACTGTGAATGAATAATTCGGTATTTAACAAACTATAATATTATTTTTATGTCTCATTTTTTAAATGCTTTCTTATTTTTATCTATCAATTTTTCAACTATGAAAGCATAATTTACTAGTGATATATACATCTATCATTCTTTTTTCAAATGCTATATTTGTATATCATTTCTTTTTTTCAATGTATGCTTCTAAAGTCGAAATATTGAATGCTATGTTTGTCTATCATATGTTCATATATCATATTATATGTTAATATGATGCATACAAATCAAATGATATATTGAACTATCATTCAATAACCATCAAAACAGTAAATCAAATGATATATTGAACTATCATTCTATAACCATCAAAACAGTAAATCAAATGATAAATTGAACTATCATTCTATAACTATCAAAACATTAAATCAAATGATAAATTGAACTATCATTCTATAACGATCAAAATAGTAAATCAAATGATAAATTGAACTATCATTCTATAACCATCAAAACAGTAAATCAAATGATATATTGAACTATCATTCTATAACCATCAAAACAGTAAATCAAATGATAAATTGAACTATCATTCTATAACTATCAAAACATTAAATCAAATGATAAATTGAACTATCATTCTATAACGATCAATACAGTAAATCAAATGATATATCGAACTATCATTCAATAACCATCAAAATAGTAAATCAAATGATAAATTGAACTATCATTCTATAACCATCAAAACAGTAAATCAAATGATAAATTGAACTATCATTCTATAACCATCAAAACAGTAAATCAAATGATAAATTGAACTATCATTTATCATACTATACTAGAAAATACTGTAAATAAAATGATATGTTCAACTATTATTCTATCATGATATATTTGTCCAACATTTTTTTCAATGCTATATATTTCTATCATTCTATAAATATTCATCTTATCATTGTCTATCATCTGTCAAAGACTGAATGCTATGTTCATCCATCATTTCATATTTCAATATTACACATGCAAATCAAATGATATATTGAACTATCATTAAATAAGTATCCATCTAATTATTTTTTACCATCAATATTATACATGCAACAAATCAAATGATACATTGATCTATCATTCAATACCAAATAAAATGATAGTTGAACTATCATTGTAAAATTATCTTTTATTTTAAAAAATAATCAGTTGTTTTACCTTTGTTTTTCTTTTTCTGTTGACGTTTTCATCAGTAAGCTGTTTTTTTTGAGATCATGGGGAATCTTAAGATCATGGTATTCATTGATACTCATTTAAGTAAACCCCATGTCGTGTGTCTACCCCACTTTTATTTAGTCGTCGCACACGAATGTGTAACGTTGAAACTCCCACTGATGGTTTGGCGCTGGGATTCGAACCTGCCCAGACATAGTCCTTTGGTTCCCATCTCCCAGCTCCCAAACCAACTGAGCTACGAACGGCGGGTTTCATCAGTAAGCTGTTGTTTCTTCCTTTCGTCTTCATTCATAGTTTTACATGCCCTAGGTTTTTTCGTCCTCTTTGTATCTTCGTCAATCTCATCTGAATCAACATCCGTTGATGAAGTAGTTTTTCGCTTTCTCTTTACTGCTGTACGCATAGCATTGGAAACCCTACTTTTTGAAATCGTTGGTTCATCGTTTATTTGTTCAGGATTTATTGAAATATTTTGATTTACGTCTATCGACTTAGATTCTGAAGTCGATTGCGCTTTTAAATCAGTTTGAGGAAGAAAATTGATTTCGGTTTGGGTTGCCATTGTTTGATGAAGAAGAAATTTTGTTTGCAGAAGAAATGAAACTACAGAAGTACGAACGAAATACAATTTTTGGCGCTTGTCCTTCAGACCAAAGTTTAATTTTAACGTCCGTTAAAATTAAAGTTTATTAAACTTTTTCCTTTAAACTAATTTCCTCAAGAAGAAACTTCACCAAAAACATCGGGATAGTGCTTAACCACAGGGGTTGAATCAAGATCACCAGGAGATGAATCCAGAGAGAAAATAAAACTGCCAGCAAAATCCTGAGGCATATGGCACTGAATCACCAAAGGGTTACCCCGATCATCAACAAGAGAAACAGTTCGGGTTTTACAAGAGATAACGGCTTCATGCCTCTTTAGCCAATCACCTCCAAGCAACAAATCAAAAGCATCGAAACCCATAACATAGAAATCACCAGAAAATCGATGTCAAAATAGAGAAGTTTCACTTGATTACAATCCTACTAAGGTTCGCGGGACCCCTAATAGGATTAGTAACACACAAAGGTACAGCCGCAAACTTGGGTGAAAGGAGATGCTCAAACTTATCACAAAGATCCACAGAAATAAAACTATGTGAAGCTCCAGTATCAAATAAAACATGAACAAGAAAATTAAACAGAGAAAAAGTGTCGTGAAGAGTACCTTGGGTAACACTAGGAGCAGGTGGAGCAGTAGTGGAAGAAGTCATGGCAAAGACTCCAGATGTCTTACCCTTCTGATACAAAGGACAATCCTTCTTGAAATGGCCAGGCTGCAGACAGACATGACAGAGGTTGTTCCTGGTATCCTGAGGTGGAGGAACAGCGGTACCAACTGAAGTAGGGCAACTATTGGCATAGTGTCCCTTCTGATCACACTTGAAGCAGGTGATGGAAGGTAGGTTGATAGGATGCTTCCGAGGAGTAGATCCTAAACCAGGATTCTTAAGCCAATTCTGCTTCTGCTGATGAAAATTAGGCTTCCTCTTCTTAGAGTGGCCAGAACCAGGTAGAGATGGAGTAGCACGAGGAACAGAAGCTTCTTTAGAAGTGGAATTCTCATATCTAATGGCCATGTCCATCAACTACGTGAAGGTATCATGAACATGAGAAATGAGACGATCATAATACTCTGGGCGAGCTCCAGCAATAAATTTCTCATTCTTCTAAGAGAGGTGTCAATCAGGCCAGGACCAAACTTGGAAAGTTCATTGAACTTCCGCTCATACTCAGAAAATGACATGCTCCCTTGCTTAAGATCCATAAACTCCCTGTATAGCTGGGACTTCCCGGCTTCGGGCATCCACTTTGCCACAAAAGCCTCCCTGAAATAAGATAGATAAGCTTAAGAAAGAGCCCAAAGAGAGAAAACTGAACAGAACACAAGACAACACAAGAAGATATCTAAACTGCTCCCAAGAAATATCTGCCTCCACAGTCTGAGCTGTGGCAGACTCCCACCAATCCTGGGCTGCCTCTTGCAACTACCAAGCTGCTAACTGACGCTTCTGAGCCTCACTAATCTCCAAACCAGTGAAAATCCTCTCTAGACTCCTCAACCACTGCTGAGCCTCTACGATGCTCTCAGATCCAGTAAACTTGGTACCACCAAGCTGAGTGAATTCCTTATATAGAGTGGAAAACCTGATGGGTGCAACAGGCTCGAGAACTGGGGAAATACCACGACCCCTACCTCTGGCATTCCTATGATTCATCCTGGAAAAATCAAGAATGAATTTTAGGACAAAGGTAAAACAGAAAGACAAAGATAAGATACAACTAGAATGGAAATCCTAATCAAAGAATTCTAAACAAACAAGGTGGATTCGAAAGGAATGAAGTTAAGAAAATGAGATTTTAAAACAAGAAAATTTTATATCCAAAATAATCTTTTAAAATCCTTTAAAATCATTTGAAACTCATTTTATACTTAAAAATACGTTCTCTCATAAAGAAATGATTCTAAGACTGATTTCACTCATTCTAGGGTATTTCTACCCTATCTCTAATGAGTTTTTGCTCCATAGGCTAAGGTTTGCCTAAACCAAAGCTCTGATACCAAATGTAACAACCCACTATTTTGGATCATTCAATTCGACAATAAAACCACACATGTCGGACTTGAATAATTCAAAACAATAGATTGTAAATAAATTTGGAGCAAATAAAACCAATCACAGAATCACAGACACAGAATATCAGAATAACTCGCAGCGGAAATAAAATACATAGTAGTTCATGAAGCTACTACAATACATAGTCTTAAAACAGGTACAAAATACCATAGTCTGAAAAACAGATACAACAGAAGTCTGAATACATAAGTTCACAAATACATAAGCAAAGCTGAATAGGAAATAACTGAAGTGGAAATAGACAACTAGATAGACAGATAAACTCCAGCAAATCTCTAGCTCCATAAGATGAATCCAAAGCTGTGATACTCAGGCTGACCCGAGCGTAAATCAAAACACAAAACACTCAAGTCAAGACATATATACTTATAAAATGTAAATCAACTCAAGTGAACTGTAATAGAAATGCATCAATAACTTAAAGGATGCTTGGGATCGCCCATCCTTTAAGGATCCGTTAAACTATCTACCATGTAGTAAGATACGCTATTATAATAATGTCTAAAGTAAAGTAAACTTATTTAAAAATAGCGTTAAGGCTTTACATTTTCCACCTTAACACATTTTTAGGTGTGTCAATAGTCTATACAGTACCGTAATCTCCCTCGTAATGGGCGTCGTCAGAGGGCACTCCATAGGTATGACACAAAACAAACTCGTAGTAAAGCACGCTATGGTAGGTGACACGGCACAACTAGGCAATGCCAGGGTAGATATACCAATTATGCATCCGGACTGTTGGTAACGCAAAGCCGAAGCAATCGCCCAACTCGAGCCACACTCCCGAATCAAGGGGTGCACCCAATCAATCACAAAGTAATAGAATGGTATACGATGGAATGTGTCCGATAAGAGGAGCTACCTCATTGGCCTGGAATCGCTCATGTTTTAGCCACCTTATGCTAACTCACGGGAGTTAGGTCCACGGAAATATACCTTAGGATCATCGCCACCATCCTACTTCATTCTGGAATCTCCACCGCGTACACAGTTGTTAAAGTGGTTTTCGGTATCGATAGAGAGTATGTCCATATCTGATCCCGGTCTCTTTAATAACCCATCGTTATTATAACCCGTGGTTATAAATTCAAAATAGTTTATATTTCAAATCCAAACACTTTCATCTTTAAACCCTTTAAATTCGATGTCAATATCTTTCAAAAAGAATATCCATTTCCAAAGTTGTATCATTTCTAAGTTCATTCATTCAATTATAACATTTTCAAAAACATTGTATTTTAGCATTCGAAGCACTCTGAAACGGTGATAATACATATAGTAGCATTTCGAAAATGTGATAATACATATAGTAGCATTTCGAAAATGTGATAATGCATATAGTATCATTTCGAAAATATGATAATGCATATATTAGCATTTCGAAAATATTATCTAATTAGAAACAACAACACTTAGAAAACATTACTGTAGATATATTGGGTTTTGAAAAAAACAATGCATTGTTAGAAATAGTAGCACTTATAAAATGCTACCTTAAAACCATAGCATTTTGGAAATGCTGACAATACAAATCTAAGTTTTCTATAACATTTCAGAAACATTATATCTTCAGTTTTTCATCATTTTAACTTATAAAACTTATCTCACTTTTCAAAAATATTTATTTGGATATCATTTCACTTGTGATTTTAATAAAATAAAATTTTATAAATAAAATTTCCAATTAAACTAAAATTCATTTATTAAGTCAAAAATACACTTAAATTGCTTAACTTTTAATTTAACAAATAACTAGATACTTTATTTACTTTTAAAAATATCCATTTCATAAATAAAATATTTTATTTCTAATTTAAGCCTAAAATTCCATTTCAAATCAATTATTAAGTTAAATCATAATTTAAATTTACATTTTAATCATTTATTAACTCATACAATTTCAACTTATAGAAAATCACTATAAAATTTATTTAAATCATTTAAATCCAGTTTAAGTTAAAATCTCATATATTTTAAATTCCAAATAATTAAAATTTTCAGAAAATATTTATATTTAAAATTAACCACGGGTCTGTATAATATTTTCTAACCTAGGTCAAGTGATACAGATATACCATTTCAATCCGAAATAAAAATCCCGAGTTTGATCATTTCAAACCCGTAATCCCAAGTCAAATAAAAATCGCTCGAGCCTATCATTTCAGCTCATAACGACTTTTCCCTATTCTAAAGTCCGTTCGGGTATGTATCAATTCAACCCATAGTGAGGGAACTTGCAGTGTGAGAAACAGAAATATAAAATAAACAGTATAGCATAGCATAGGTGATGAACAGGTATATAATCAGGTTATAACATCAGATATAATATCACTAGCATATATGAAACTACAATCAATATGGCATACCACTAATACAATTCACAAGACATTGTTTCACAATTTTATAAGTACGAAGTCGAGAGTGATAACTCACCTTCTAAAGCTAGAGATGACAATTCAAGACACACAACCAAACTCCGAAAAGCATTACGAAGCACGAATCAAATTCGAGGAGAAGTAGCACCCAAATCCAAATCTTGTAAACAAATAAAATACAACACACATAAGAAAATATTCAACACAAAATGTATGAATTAAAACAAGTAAAATGACTATACAAAATACAAATGGGCTCGGCCACATACACATAGGCTCGGCCAACATGAAAGTGGGTAGACCATCATGAAAGTGGCTCGGCCATGATAGGTTCATGGGCTAGATAGGCTTGGCTAAGGCAAGAAAACACACAGCTATGTGGTAGATGAAGGGATGACATAGCAAAAGTCAAGTGGAAGGAAAAGAGGCAAAGGAAAATGAAGGGTCATGTGCACTTTGGGTTCGGCCTAGGCTTCAATGGGTTCGGCCTATGGCTAACATGGTTCGGCCACATGGTTCAAGGCTTGGATCAAGTCAAGGCACATCTGAAATGGTGCGGCTATGGAATGGGATTGGTCACGGCAAGGCTAAGGAAATGGTGGAATATGTAGTGGCCGAGGCTAGCAAAGAGAAGGTGGTGATCTATAGGTGCTTGGTTAGGGTTTGTAGCTAGGTTTAGTGATGGTTTGGATCTAGGAAGTCACGGCAAGGAATAGGGATGGTGATGAGATGGTTATGGCCGGTCATAGGTGATGGTGAGGAGAAGGTGTGGTCGGCTTAGGGATGGGATGATGATGGACGAAATAGATTGAGAAACAAAAGAGAAAGAAAATTGAAAAAGAGAAAGAAGGAGATAACTTACTGTAAAGTTTGTTCAGGAAATGAAAATGAGAAGAGATGAGAAACAAAATTTATTTTGTACGGCTAAGAAAAGGAAAAGGAAAAGGCACCTATTCATAAATAAAAACAAACATAAGTCTCTTGGAATTTCCTAAGCCCATTAGCCAAGCCCAAATCAAAACAAGCTCAACACAACAAAACAAAAATCAAAGTCCAAACTAAAATAAAATAGAAAATAAACATAGAAAAATAGACAATAAAATACTGAAAATAATTGCATGTAAAACGCTGAATTTTATCAGATTTAAAAAGTATAAAATTGAATTTGACAAAACACAAAGCGGAACGGATATCAGAATCAAATTCAGCTTAAAAGAAAAATATTAGAAATTTAAAATTCAAATTTACAAATTTCAACTAAAAGTTAAAGTTTGACCAAAGTTGACCAAAATATAAAATTTTCAGAAAATATTTATTTTATTATATTTGGAAAATAAATTATAACCAAAATCCTTAAATACATTGGAAAATTCCAAATTTTCAATTTTTAAATGATTTAAAATCAAAGTTTCAAACAAATTCAATTAAAATATTTGTTAAAATTTTGGGTTGTTACAAAGGAGGATGGTTTGGCGAACGCTACTGGTATGATTTAAGAACGCAGCCGTGACCTTCTGGTCAGCTTGATATGACAAAAACAGGAGCTATCCCGGGCAAAGTGAGGTCGCTCCTCCTATCGAACATGCTTCTTCGATACCATATATGTTACTTTGTGATTGATTGGTAGCCACCCTCGATTTTATTATAGGAGTGTGTCTCGAGGTGGGTGGTAGTAGCTGCTATGCGTTACCACCAGTCCGGGCGCACAAAATGGTAGAATCCTACCCTGGGCATTGCCTCGCATACCTTGTTATATGCCTTATCGAGCGCACTACGATTTTGGTTTGTGTCGTACCTATGGAGTGCTCCCTGATAGCCCACCAGTTTACGGTGGAGTTTATAGTACTGTATAGACTACGATGCCTATAAAAATGTGTTAAGGGGGATATGGGTAACGCCTTAATGCTATTTTAATACTTTACTTTACTGATAGACGTTACACATATATAGCGTATTCTACTACATATATATAGTTTAACGGATCCTTAGGAGATGGAAAATCCCGAAACATCTCTTAAGTTATTGCACGCACGTTATACACTGGATAGGAGATGTAAAATCCCATAAACATCTCTGAAGCTATTACACTCATATTTACTCATTGTTGATTTAACTTACATAAGATCTTTTAGATTTGACTCTAGTGTTTTGTCTTTTCATCACGCTCGGGTCAGCCTGAGCATTTCAGTGTCAAAGACTTTATTTCTGGAGGATGAAGATGGAGTTTGATATATTATATTATTAGTAATTTTCCACTGCATTATTTTTGGTATGTCGTTGTTTGTACTCTGATTGTTGAAAAATTTGTGTAATCAATGTATAGTATAAAACAGCTTCATGAACTGTTTATTTGATTATTATATTTTGTCATTCCGTTGTGAGATTCTGTGTTTTGTTTTGCCTTCTTTTTCTCTTATTTTCTTATTTACCCCATTGGCAATCCTCCCTTTTGAATGGTTTGAGTTGACATGTGTGGTTTATTGTCGATTTAAACCATCCAAAAAGGTGGGTCGTTACAATTGGTATCCGAGCTTTGGTTTATGGATACCTTAGCCTGTTCGGGGTAAGTCATTAGAAATAGGGTTATTAATACCTTAGAATGAGTTTGAGAGTATGTATATGAGAGAGTGTATTTGTTAGTGTGTATTGCGTTAATTTGTTCTGTAGAGTATTTATGAATTTTGGTCGGTACATAGGATGCTATGGCATCGATAGGGATTTCTAAACACTTAATAGGGCAGACCGATACAATTTTGTTTTTGAAATATAGGTAAATGAAATAATTTACCTAGTATTATATTTTGTATATAAAAGAATAATTTTTGTAAATGGATATAGTTGTATGTGATATGTTGTTTGTTAGGAAGTGAAATTTTATAATTATTGGTTACAAAATAGAATTTACAAATAAAGTGAATATGAAATGGAAATTTGAGAACTTAAGTTCCATAGTTTTGAAATTGGTTTTCAAAGATTTTGGAATATAATATTAGTATTATTTGGAAGTATTTTCGGATATAAATATTTTCAATGTGATTTGAAAGAAATGTTTTAAAAGGATAAGTTATGTACTCCCCTCTTCTGTCGCTGGAAAATAATTTCGGTGATGACCGCGAAATAATTTCGATTCTTGATTGGAAAAATTGATATGAATTTGAAGTTTTCTATCATGGTTTATGGCTATGCAAGGAAAACGGAAATTTCGAATCAAGAAATCGGATCAGAGTCCACACTAGAGTGGTCGGGTTAACAATACTAGTTCGAAAGTGGAATGTGTGTATTCAAGCAAGCGATTATAATTGATATTATGTATAAAAGATTTATGCACATCGTGCAAATTTAAATAATAATTAAATTATTTGTTGTTTTGGCTAATGGGAAATTTGGGAAATGATACTTCAAATTGTTTAAGGATGTCTGAATAATCTATTAAGTAATTATCTAAGACTGTTGAGCGTAAGGTACACTTGGTGGCTTATTTATCACCCTTGTTCGATGAAAAGTTTCTGAACTTGGACAAACCATTATTTTTGGTTGCTATAAGTGGTTGATGGATTCTCTTGTGGCATATAATGGTTG
The DNA here is from genome assembly GCA_030737815.1 of Allium fistulosum. Taxonomy (NCBI): domain Eukaryota; kingdom Viridiplantae; phylum Streptophyta; class Magnoliopsida; order Asparagales; family Amaryllidaceae; genus Allium; species Allium fistulosum. Next base: position 93,901,923 of record CM060906.1, on the reverse strand, counting down.
TACTGCTTTTGTTCGCATATGATTTTTATATATTGTATGTTGCTTGTGCTATTGATTTGAAACAACTAAAATATTACTCTTTTACATAATTTTAACTCATTTTGGATTATGTAAGTGAGATACAGGTTTATGGAAGCAATAACTACTGCTTTTGATTTCATAAAATAAAGTTTGTTTGCCCAACAAATAGATACATTTTTGGATTACTGTTTTGCAATGATATTTTAATTGTTTTTTCCATGGTTTGGGATGTTTATTATTGAAATATTATATATATATATATATATTGAAATTATTGATATTATTATTTTTCCGGACCTAGCCGCGCAAAGGAGACTCTGCCGAAATTTTTCGTAAATTTAAGGCATAGAAATCTTTTGTAAAAGTTGAGTTTTTTTCAAATTTTGTTAAACTTAAATATGTAAGTTAAATTGTTATAAATTAATTGTTTTGAATAAATTATATCAAACCTCTTGTGTAACGACCCATAAAATTTTAAGGTTTTAATAACGTAAATAATTGAATTTTTGTAAATTTTTAAATAATAATATTTTGAAATAATTTTTTGATATTTGGCATACATCTACTCAAACATAGCAAATGGTAAATTTTCATCTGAAAATAGGGAAGTTTATTTTCTGGTGTAATTTTATTTTAGTTTAAATCAGTTAATATTTGATGATAATAAAATATTTTCCAAACCTGAATATTTTTACATAGAAAATTTTAAATCATTTTCTGAGTGAGACGTCATCCTTCGTTTCGTCAAATTTTGACTTCTATTGCTCCGTTTATCTTATTTTCGACGAATTAGCAGTATTTTCGGTACCGATTATCGACTTTTGATTGGATGATCGTACCATTGATATTTGTATACCGTTTTGATCGTCTCGTCGTGCTGATCTCTACGGTATATTCAATTCTGTGTTTTGAAATCCGAGAAATAGCGAAATCTACGGAACGATTTCGTATCGGTTCTGTATCAAACCCTTTAACCTCCCTTACCTTTCATATTCCACCGTATGAAATAAGTGGCCACTTACTTTATTTTTCTCTGAATTTTGAACTTTCAACCTTTGTTATTCCACCTCTTCGAATTAGATTATGTATTTCGTTTTCTTCGGTTCTAAATTTTTCGTTCCTTTTGACAAATGTTGCCTGAATCCAAGGCTACCCATCTCCTTCCCCTGTCTCTTCCCCTACTTTTCTTCCTTGATCTATTTTGCACAGCAGCCATTTTTTAACCAAACCGAGCCTAGAACTCATTGCGGCCGCCAAGTTCCAGTCACCGCCTTCCTCATCCAACATGAGCTCCTTTTCCATCGAACCTAGTCTGGCCTCTTCGCCTTGCGGCAGCAAAACGTCAGCCCACACATGCAATTGCTTGCCAAAGTTGTCGACCGCCTGCCCTTCCAATTTGCTGAGCAACCACAACCTTCCACTCGTTCGCAAACACCACTTGGGTCGCTTCCTACCAGCCTAGGTTCACTTCCTCCCTTCGCATGAACCACTTCGCATAAGCTGATCTTCCTCTCCCACTTGTAGCTTTGCAGAGAATATACGTACGTGTATATTTATATACATGCACACGAAGCTTTTAAGGTAAATTATATAAATGTTTTGATTTCGAGATAGTTGTGTAGGGTATATAAATATATATTCAGTTTGTTTTGTTTGTATAAAAAAAAGTAATGATATATATATATATATATATATATAATTTGTATATATGGGATGTTGCAAATTAATGTTTATTTATATACATAATAGTTGTAATGTGTAATTGTGTACATACGGTTTCCTTTAAAATGTGTATACCTTTATATATGCTTTTCAATATGAGTGTTTTCTGGTTTTACTGCATACATACTATTTTGGGTTATAGCCATACTGGTTTTACTACATACACATATACTATTAAATGGTTTATGTTGGGTTATACGTACATTTTATACATTTGTTTTATGATATTATAGTTGTACGTATATTCTATATATTAAGTTATATAAATTTTATATGTTACATATTTGTTTATATATTAGTTTTAATATATCAGTTATATATATGTATAAGTGAACTTGGGTTTTATTATATAAATGTAACATATTTATCTGCTGAAGTTATACGGTTTTAATTAGTGTATAAATGTATAGATATTTTGCACATTAGGTTATCTTTGAAGAATGCATGTGTAAACCAACTGTAGAGTCAGTATGTGACAATAGTATAATTTTATAATATATAATATATTAGTTTTAAATGATTTCATGAACTGTTAATATAATATATTATATATAATGAAGGTATGTGTTAAGTGTAATGATGATCTTGGAATATATATATATTTCAATTTGTGATGTATAATGTTTATGTATATATATTTATATATGTGTTTTAATTTGGAACAATAATTTTGAAATATATATATATTTAACTTAATATGTTTTAATTCCAAATATGATTTATATATATATATTTTTATATATATATATTCATTTATACCATTGATCTTCTTCAATCCAGTTTTGATTTGATTTCGTCAATTCTGAGCTATCAGCTTTGCTCGTCAAATTCGCGTTCAATCTAGCTTTGCTTTGGAATTCGTGGTTGGATCCATAACTCGTTCCATTGTCTTTTCTCTCTAGCCTTGAAAGGTGAGCATTCGCTCACGATTAACATTCTTATATTTATTAAATTTAATTTCAATTGAAAGACAGTTGAAATATGCTACTGTTAGTTATTTACATTGCTATATATATGCTGTTATCTGATCTGTTCACCTGTGACATCTGGCACCATTATCTGTTATTTATATTGATGATATATGCTTGTTATATTATTATCATATCTGTTTTCACTCTGCAAGTTCCCTGTTAGTATAGAATTTCCTATGGGTTGAAATGATACATACTTGAACGATTTGTAGAATAGGAGAAAATCGTTATGGGTTGAAATGATAAACCCAAGCGATTTTCATTGAATTGAATTTGGGATTACGGGTTGAAAAGATATATACCTATATATATATATATATCACGGATTGAAATGATAAATATCCGTATCACTTGACCATAGGATAGAAAATTATATAAAGATACCGTTGGTCTATATATAAATATTTTGAAAATGATTTCTATGGTTTTGGAAAGGAATATATATGGTTTTAATAAATATTGATTTTAAGATATTATATATAAATGTATTTTATAAAGTTTAAAATTCTTGATTTTTAAATTTTATGTCTTGAAAATTTTAAAATTATAAGTTAGTTTTCGAATTATATATTTTAAGAATTTACTTATAATTTTACTATTTTAAAATATGTATAAATTAGTTTCACTATAAGATAAGTTTGATAATAAGATTTAGTTTAATAAAGTTTGATTTAATTTATATATAGTATATTTAAAATTTTATTTTCAAATATAGAGTTTATAATAATTTTTAATAAATTAAGATTGGAAAGATAGATTTAAAATTTATTTGAAATGGTATTTAATTAAGAATTTATTTAATTAAATCTATTTGAAACTTATTGAATTTTAGATGTTTGAAGGATATGATTTTATAACTGACCTTGATTAAAAGTGATTTATATGAATATTTCAAGTTTAAATAAATTGAAGGAAATATTTAGTTTATTGTAATTTGGGGTTTTATTTAAAAGATATTGGATTATTAAGTAAATATTTCAAAACTAAATAATAGTGAAGTGGATTTGATATATATGAAATTATCGAATTTAGTTTTGAAAATGTTGAATATTTAATGCTTTGAAATATATAGAAATTGAAATGGCTTATTTTATGGTTCAAATATGTATTTGAAATCGATAACTTGAAATGGTTTATTTAGAAACTGAATTTAGTGGAAATTGATGAATTAAGATTGAATTAAATTTGAATTTTGGAATTCGAGTTGATTTGAATCGATTTGTGAAATTTGAGGAAACTATTTTATTATATAAAGTATTTTAAACTATATTTAAAACTATTTTATATTTTACTTTATAAATTATTCTAATATAAACTATTTTAATATAAATCATTTTCAATATAAATTATTTTAATATAAACTATTTTAATATACTAACTATTTTATTATAAACTATTTTAACTTATAACTATTTTATATAAACTATTTTATTTTTATAAACTATTTTATTATATATACTATTATTAATATCTAAACTGTTTAAAGGAAAGTGTTATGATTTCCAAAGTGTTATAATTTCAAATATTTGGTTTCGAAAGTGTTATAACTTTGAAAGTACTATGATTTTGGAAATGGATATATTTGAAGTGAAAATGATATCGTTTTGATATGGTTTTTGAAATGGAAATGATATTTTGATTTTGAAGTATAAACTATTTTGAAATGACCGCGGTGTTATAATAACAATTGGTTATTAAAGAGACTAGGATCAGAAGTTGTCATACTCTCTGCCGACTCTAAAAACCACTTTAACAACTGTGTACGTGGTGGAGATTCCAGAATGAAGTAGGATGGTGGCGACGTTCTTGAGGTATATACGTGGACCTAACTTCCGTGAGTTAGCTTAAGGTGGCTAAAACAGGAGCAATCGACGGGCCAATGAGGTAGCTCCTCTGATCGGACACACTCCTTCGATATCATTCTATTACTTTGTGATTGATTGGGTGCACCCCTTGGATTTTTGGGAGTGTGGCTCGAGGTGGGCGGTAGTGGCAGTTATGCATTACCACCATCCCGGAAGAGTAATTGGTATATCTACCCTGGCATTGCCTAGTTGTACCGTGTCACCTACCCTATCGAGACCACTACGAGTTTGTTTTGTACCATACCTATGGAGTGCCCTCTGACGACGCCCAGTACAGGGGAGATTACGGTACTATATAGACTATGGGAATATATAAAATGTGTTAAGGTGGAAAATGTAAAGCCTTAATGCTATTTTAATAGTTTGCTTTACTTTAGACATATTATAATAGCGTATTACTACATAGTAGATAGTTCCACGGATCCTTAGAGGATGGTTATCCCAAACATCCTTTAAGTTACTTGTATTTCAGTTGATATTTCACTTGAATTGGATTTATTTTTATAAGAATGTTAATCCTGACTCGAGTGTTTTGTGTTTTGCTTTAAGCTCGGGTTAGACTGAGTACCACAGCATTTGAGACTCACCTTTAGAGATGGAGCTTCACTTGGAGATCCATCCATCTATCCAGCTTGCAGTTATTCAGTTGATTCCAGTGATGTATTCTAATCTAGTATTTGACTATTGTACTGAAACTTCTTTGTATTCGAGACTTCTGTTGTATCTTGTTTAACTCTGTTATATATATATAGTAGCTTCATGGACTACTATTCTTTTGTTTCCGCTGCTTATTTTTATATTACTCTGTGTCTGTGATTCTATGATTATTTTATTTACTGTATATGTTGAGATTTTCCAAATTAAAATTAACAATCTGATATTTTGAGCAATTCAAGTCCGATATGTGCGGATGCGAATGGTTGAAAATTTCAGGATGTTACATGTGGTATCAGAGCTCTAGTTTTAGGCAAAACTCAGCATATGTAGTAAGTTGATTTTAGAATCACTTTTGTTCGAGCTTGAATTTCTTCCTTTTGACTCGGTTTCCTTTGAATTTTGGAATGTTCCCCTCGGTTCCAAAATCCATTTTCTCCCCCTATTCGTGTTTCTTTGATCCTGGAGCATCTCATAGCTCCACTGTATAATTGTAAATGGTGAAACTCCTTTATAGCAAGCATTGATTCACCGGAGATTTCCGTATCCTCGGTTAGATGCTGCAATCTCTTGCTATACCCTAACATTTCTCTAGTAGACGACCAGGGTAATTTCTCTTGCGATCGAATGTCGATTTGCTCCAGAATTCTACCTCGATCTTATTTTGAAGTCACGGTTGACCCGGTTAAGGTTGCCCGCGATTTATATAAGGGGGCATTTTACTAGAAGGACAAACTTTGTAGTCCAATTAGTTTCTAGGACACACATTCAAAAAAATTACTTTCAAGGCCAAAGTCAGCAGAATAATTACTTTCAAGGACAAAGTCAGCAGTCCAATTACTTTCAAGGACATAATTTCATAGGATTTTAGGCCCTAGAAACTAATTATTTTACGTTTTGTCCTTGAAAGTAATTATTTCAGTTATATGTCCTAGAAACTAATTCCACTTGCTAAAGAGGCCCGTGTGGCTAATTTCCACTTATTATATAAGTCTATCCACTCTTTTCTCTCTTTGAAATCTATTTATCTCCCTATCGAGCCTATCTTCTAGTTGAATTCTTTTGGTTATGATCCCTCTATATTTGGATCTCTATCCTTGTTTTGGAATCCATTTTGGAATCATCGAGTGAGGGAGTGTATTTGAAATTAATATTAAAATGTTTTATAATGTGTTGTTTGAGTTGTTGATGTTGATTTGGGTTTTCGATCGATTCGTCTGATCAACACCATCGATAGGAATTCCAAAACACTTGAACAGAGCAAACTGACACAATATTATTGTCAAAATTGGGTAAGTGAAATAAATTTGTATAATTATATTATAAATATATAAGTAAAATTTTCTGGAATTTAATAAGTTAATTAAATTAGTTGTTTGAAATGATAATATTTTATTATCATTTATTGTTGAATTGAAATGAATTTAAATTAAGAATTTGAGAATTTAATTTCCGAAGATTTCAAACCTTGGTTTTAAAGTTTTAAAGTGTATATTATTTAAAGTATTTTCAAATAGAAATCGTTTCAAAAAATTTTAAATGTTTAAATCGGTACTCTTCTCTTTTGTCGTTGGAAAATAATTTCGGTGATGGCGACCGCATAATCGACATTCATTTTCGAGTTTCAAAGTTGAAGAGACCATTTTGTAGCTTTGCTACACTTTTATTTTGGGAATTTAATTGATTAGAATTTCTAAAGTATGACTTGATTTACATATATATATTATATATAGGTATTTGATAATAGATTTGGGTTGATATATATATATATATATATAGAATATGTGTATATATATATGTATGTATCTCTAAATGGTTTGAAATCAATCGGAATTTTAATTCTTAAATTTTATGTTAAAGGATGATTTCAATATTTAATGAAGCCAAATTTTGTGTAAATATTAAAACTTGAAATAAATTGAATTGGGAAAAAGTTTAATTGTATAATACCCAATTTCATTCTAATACAACTTACCTAAATTATTCAGAAAATGAATATGTAATTGGATAATATGCAATATAAAATGATTTTATAAATATAATTAGACTGGTTATATATAAAAAAAATGTTATACACTTAATTTATTTTTTATTATAAAAATGTTAATAGAGATAAAAAGAATAATAAGTTGATTGAATAGTAAATGAGACAAATTAAATAAAAAATTTGTTTTGAAAGAAACCTTTTGTATCAAATATTAATAAATTGAAATAAAATCAACTTAATGAAATACCTTGAATTTAAAATCAATTATTGAATATTTATTAATTTAAAATTTGAAATTATATGGTTTTAAATTAATTGCTTTATTTTGTATTTCAAATCCATTTTTTTTCTTTCTGGTTGTTTCTATTCTCCTACCTCGTTCCTTTTCGGGGACGAAAAGTTTTGAGTGGGGGAGAGTGTAACGACCCGTATTTTTAAGGTTTTAATAATGTAAATAATTGAATTTTTGTAAATTTTTAAATAATAATATTTTGAAATAATTATTTGATATTTGGAATACATCTACTAAAACATAGCAAATGGTAAATTTTCATCTGAAAATATGGAAGTTTATTTTCTGGTGTAATTTTATTTCAGTTTAAATCAGTTAATATTAGATGATAATAAAATGTTTTCCAAACCTGAATATTTTTACATAGAAAATTTGTAAATCATTTTCTGAGTGAGACGTCATCCTTCGTTTCATCAAATTTTGACTTCTAGTGCTCCATTTATCTTATTTTCGACAAATTAGCAGCATTTTCGGTACTGATTATCGACTTTTGACAGGATGATCGTACCACTGATACCTGTATACCATTTTGATCGTCTCGTCGTATTGATCTCTACGGTATATTCAATTCTATGTTTTGAAATCCGGGAAACAACGAAATATACGGAACGATTTCGTATCGGTTCCGCATCAAACCTTTTAACCTCCCTTACCTTTCATATTCCACCGTATGAAATAAATGGCCACTTACTTTATTTTTCTCTGAATTTTGAACTTGCGACCTTTGTTATTCCACCTCTTCGAATTAGATTGGGTATTTCATTTTCTTCGGTTCTAAATTTTTCGTTCCTTTTGACAAATGTTGCCTGGAATCCAAGGCAGCCCATCTCCTTCCCCTGTCTCTTCCCTTACTTTTCTTTCTTGATCTATTTTGCACAGCAGCCATTTTTTTTAACCAAACCGAGCACTAGAATTCATTGCGGCCGCCAACTTCCAATCACCGCCTTCCTCATCCAACATGAGCTCCTTTTCCATCGAACCCAGTCTGGCCTCTTCGCCTTGCGGCAGCAAAACGTCAGCCCACGCACGCAATTGCTTGCCAAAGTCGTTGGCCGACTGCCCTTCCAATTTGTTGAGCAACCACAACCTTCCACTCGATCGCAAACACCACTTGGGCCGCTTCCTACCAGCCTAGGTTCACTTCCTCCCATCGCATGAACCACTTTGCATAAGCTGATCTTCCTCTCCCACTTGTAGCTTTGCAGAGAATATACGTACGTGTATATTTATATACATGCACACAAAGCTTTTAAGGTAAATTATATAAATGTTTTGATTTCGAGATAGTTGTGTAGGGTATATAAATATATATTCAGTTTGTTTTGTTCGTATAAATAATAATAATAATAATAAGTAATGATATATATATATATAATTTGTATATATGGGATGTTGCAAATTTATGTTTATTTATATACATAATAGTTGTAATGTGTAATTGTGTACATACGGTTTCCTTTAAAACGTGTATGCTTTTATATATGCTTTTCAATATGAGTGTTTTTTGGTTTTACTGCATACATACTATTTTTGGTTATAGCCATACTAGTTTTACTGCATACACATATACTATTAAATGGTTTATGTTGGGTTATACGTACATTTTATACATTTGTTTTATGATATTATAGTTGTACGTATATTCTATATATTAAGTTATATAAATTTTATATGTTACATATTTGTTTATATATTTGTTTTAATATATCAGTTATATATATATATGTATGTATGTATGTATGTATAAGTGAACTTGGGTTTTATTATATAAATGTAACATATTTAGTTGCTGAAGTTATACGGTTTTAATTAGTGTATAAATGTATAGATATTTTGCACATTGGGTTATCTTTGAAGAATGCATGTGTAAACCTACTGTAGTGTTAGTATGTGACAATAGTATAATTTTATAATATATAATATATTAGTTTTAAATGATTTCATGAATTGTTAATATAATATATTATATATATTGAAGGTATGTGTTAAGTGTAATGATGATCTTGGAATATATATATTTCAATTTGTGATGTATAATGTTTATGTATATATATTTATATATGTGTTTTAATTTGGAACAATAATTTTGAAATATATATATATTTAACTTAATATGTTTGAATTCCGAATATGATTTATATATATGTTCATTTATACCATTGATCTTCTTCAATCCAGTTTTGATTTGATTTCATTAATTCTGAGCTATCAGCTTTGCTCGTCAAATTCGCGTTCAATCTAGCTTTGCTTTGGAATTCGTGCTTGGATCCATAACTCATTCCATTGTCTTTTCTCTCTAGCCTCGAAAGGTGAGCATTCACTCACGATTAACGTTCTTATATTTATTAAATTTAATTTCAATTGAAAGACAGTTGAAATATGCTGTTGTTAATTATTTACATTGCTATATATATGCTGTTATCTGATCTGTTCACCTCTTACATCTGGCACCATTATCTGTTATTTATATTGATGATATATGCATGTTATATTATTATCATATCTGTTATCACTCTGCAAGTTCCCTGTTAGTATAGAATTTCCTATGGGTTGAAATGATACATACCCGAACAATCTGTAGAATAGGAGAAAATCGTTATGGGTTGAAATGATAAACCCAAGCGATTTTCATTGAATTGAATTTGGGATTACGGGTTGAAAAGATATATACCCATATATATATATATATTTAAATCACGGATTGGAATGAAAAATATCTGTATCACTTGACCATAGGATAGAAAATTATATACACATACCGTTGGTCTATATAGAAATATTTTGAAAATGATTTCTATGGTTTTGGAAAGGAATATATATGGTTTTAATAAATATTGATTTCAAGATATTATATATAAATATATTTTATAAAGTTTAAAATTCTTGATTTTTAAATTTTATGTTTTGAAAATTTTAAAATTATAAGTTAGTTTTAGAATTATATATTTTAAGAATTTACTTATAATTTTACTATTCTAAAATATGTATAAATTAGTTTTACTATAAGATAAGTTTGATAATAAGATTTAGTTTAATAAAGTTTGATTTAATTTATATATAGTATATTTAAAAATTTATTTTCAAATATAGAGTTTATAATAATTTTTAATAAATTAAGATTGGAAAGATAGATTTAAAATTTATTTGAAATGGTATTTAATTAAGAATTTATTTAATTAAATCGATTTGAAACTTATTGAATTTTAGATGTTTGAAGGATATGATTTTATAACTTGACCTTGATTAAAAGTGATCTAAATGAATATTTCAAGTTTAAATAAATTGAAGGAAATATTTAGTTTATTGTAATTTGGGGTTTTATTTAAAAGATATTGGATTATTAAGTAAATATTTCAAAACTAAATAATAGTGAAGTGGATTTATATATATATATATATATATATGAAATTATCGAATTTAGTTTTGAAAATGTTGAATATTTAAAGATTTGAAATATATAGAAATTGAAATGGCTTATTTTATGGTTCAAATATGTATTTGAAATTGATAACTTGAAATGGTTTATTTAGAAAATGAATTTAGTGGAAATTGATGAATTAAGATTGAATTAAATTTGAATTTTGGAATTCGAGTTGATTTGAATCGATTTGTTAAATTTGAGGAAACTATTTTATTATATAAAGTATTTTAAACTATATTTAAAATTATTTTATATTTTACTTTATAAATTATTTTAATATAAACTATTTTAATATAAATCATTTTCAATATAAATCATTTTAATATAAACTATTTTAATATACTAATTATTTTATTATAAACTATTTTAACTTATAACTATTTTATATAAACTATTTTATTTTTATAAACTATTTTATTATATATACTATTATTAATATCTAAACTATTTAAAGGAAAGTGTTATGATTTCTAAAGTGTTATAATTTCAAATGTTTGGTTTCGAAAGTGTTATAACTTTGAAAGTACTATGATTTTGGAAATGGATATATTTGAAGTGAAAATGATATCATTTTGATATGGTTTTTGAAATGGAAATTATATTTTGGTTTTTAAGTATAAACTATTTTGAAATGACCGTTGTGTTATAATAACGATTGGTTGTTAAAGAGACTGGGATCGGAAGTTGTCATACTCTCTGCCAACTCCGAAAACCACTTTAATAACTGTGTACGTGGTGGAGATTCCAGAATGAAGTAGGATGGCGGCGACATTCTTGAGGTATATACATGGACCTAACTCCCGTGAGTTTGCTTAAGGTGGCTAAAACAGGAGCAATCGACGGGCCAATGAGGTAGCTCCTCTGATCGGACACACTCCTTCGATACTATTCTATTACTTTGTGATTGATTGGGTGCACCCCTCAGATTTTTGGGAGTGTGGCTCGAGGTGGGCGGTAGTGGCTGCTATGTGTTACCACCGGCCTGGAAGTGTAATTGGTATATCTACCTTGGCATTGCCTAGTTGTGCCATGTCACCTACCCTATCGAGACCACTACGAGTTTGTTTTGTACCATACCTATGGAGTGCCCTCTGACGACGCCCAGTATGGAGGAGATTACGGTACTGTATAGACTATGGGAATATATAAAATGTGTTAAGGTGGAAAATGTAAAGCCTTAACGCTATTTTAATAGTTTGCTTTACTTTAGACATATTATAATAGCCTATTACTACATAGTAGATAGTTCCACGGATCCTTAGAGGATGGTTATCCCAAACATCCTTTAAGTTACTTGTATTTCACTTGAATTGGATTTATTGATATAAGAATGTTAATCCTGAATCGAGTGTTTTGTGTTTTGCTTTACGTTCGGGTCAGACTGAGTGCCACAGCATTTGAGACTCACCTTTAGAGATGGAGCTTCGCTTGGAGATCCATCCATCTATCCAGCTTGCAGTTATTCTGTTGATTCCAGTGATGGATTCTGATATTGTATTTGACTATTGTACTGAGACTTCTTTGTATTCGAGACTTCTGTTGTATCTTGTTTAACTTTGTTATATATATATATAGTAGCTTCTTGAACTACTATTCTTTTGTTTCTGCTGCTTATTGTTATATTACTCTGTGTCTGTGATTCTGTGGTTATTTTATTTACTGTATATGCTGAGATTTGCCAAATTAAAATTAACAATCTGATATTTTGAGCAATTCAAGTCCGACATGTGCGGATGAGAATGGTTGAAAATTTTAGGATGTTACATCTTGACTCCTTCTTGTTCCTTTTCGAGGATGAAAAGTTGTGAGTGGGGGAGAGTGTAACAACCCGTATTTTTGATAATTAAAACTATTAAATTAAATAAGACTTTGAAAATTTAATATTGTGAGAAATTAAAATTTATGATTATTAATGAGAAAAATAATTAGAATATGATTTAATGATGTTGTTCGAATGTTATTGATAACTATTTTAATGTAATTTCAATCAATTGAAATATTTGTAAAGTTAATTTGGTTATAATTGTAAATAAGGAATAAATTAAATGTTGGATTCAATGTTGAAATTATCTGTCATTAATTGAAATAGGTTTATTATAGAATATGAAATAAATTAATTAGTACATAAATTTATTAACTTTTGTTTGTAAACAATAGACTTAGAAAATGTGTTTGAATTACTAATGTGTAATAATCCGTTTGAAATTAATTTGGGAATCAACAAAATTAAAATAATTGAAATATTGCAATTAATACGGTAAAAGAAGTTAACTGTTGAGTGATGAGAATAGTAAGATGGAAACTTATGTTAGATTAATTCATCGGGTAATAGTGATTTAATATAAGAATTTACATCTAAATAAAAGATTTTGTTTGAAATTTAAATTATAATGAATGGATTATTACAGTTGTAATTGAACGCTGAAATTTATGTAATATTTTAATCTTGGATTTAATATGGAAAATTGTATTTTTAAAAGATTATAAATTCCTAGTTAATCAAGAATGATGAAAATTGTTAACTTTTAATCTAGAATTTAAAGGTGATTAAATTGATTTTAAATTAATAATTTATTTAACTAATGTGTAAAATTGGGTTTTTGGGCACTGTCTCGAATTTCGACGAACCCAGTTTCATCGTATCTGCAATAGTGAATTATTATAGGATTTCAAGTTTCGTAGTGATCAGAGCTATTGTTTGATCGTGCGGGGTCGAAAAATGTAGAAATAAATTGATGGAATTTAAATGAATATAATTCGATTTTAAAAGTTAACTTCTATATGCAATGGAATTTGGGTTTGAAACTAGTTCCATTGAGTTTAAAAATATCAAAAACATATATTTCGATATATTGGATGACCTACTTTCGTTTCGGGAACGAAACGGGCTTTTCAGGTTGTTGTTATCGTTTCGACCTAATTCTATCTGTCCATTCTTTCTTATCCATCTCTGTCTATATAAATAGATTTTTCTAAAACCCTAGGAGTCTTTTATTCTTTTCCTATACGTACAATTCTATTTCTCATCTGTTCCTCCTTCTCAATGCCAGAAATTTCAAAACCCTAACTTTAATCCCAAATCAAATCGAAAAATTCAAACTCCACAAACCCTATTGAATAATATATCGTTGCGAAGCTCTCGACGAATGTAATCTACACCTACAGTTCGTTTTTGCAATTTGAGTCTCGGTTTGGCTAGAATTTTACGATCTTTCTCAACCGTCCGTTGCTAGGGCTTAACGATCAACGGTGGATCGTCGACCATTCGACGATCGGGGAGTGGCGTCAGGAAGAGAATGATGAGTAGAGTTGATCCATGGGTTTCGTTCTTGCCATAGTCGAAGGGGTTCACCAGAATTTGATGATTTGGGGCCGGTGATCGACCATGGTGAGGTGGCTATAGGCGGTGGCGCGTTCGTCCACTACAACAAAACAATCATATTACAACCTTCCATTTACAACCAGCACAAAATGACAGTTGTAATAAGTAGTTTGTAACAACTATTCATTTTTAACAGTTGTAAAAAAGATACTTTTAACAACTCTACTTGTACAGCAGTTGTAATATGCCTCTTTAACAACTGCTTATTTACGCTAGTTGTAAAAAACTATCTATAATAACTGTTTTTGTCAGTGGTCTCCCAATGTCATATTTCTGCCTCCAAAATTACAATCTCCCTCCCTAATTTTCGTCGGCCGCTCAATTCATTAATAGGTCAAAAATTCCCAAAACTAAACCCAACCGCCGATTCAAATCGCGAGCCCTAAATTTCCAAAAAAAACCTAAATCGCTCCACAAAACCGCTGCTGCATATCGACGGAACACTATTTCCGCCTTCTTCCTTGCATTAACGTCGACATCAGATAGTTAATTGCTTCCTCGGCCATCCAGATCTCCTACGCTTAAGGTACATTGTTGCTTGATGATTTCATTCGTTTCGTTCCATTGAATGTTGTAACTATTTCTCTACCCTCTGCGTCTGTATTCGTTCCAAATGTTATTGTTAAAATCTACATTAGATTTATCTCGTGTAATTCTGCGACCTGTTTCCCTTAGATGAGAGAGTTCCAAGTGAACTGAAGAAAAACATTATACAAGCTCGAACGGACAAAAAGCTCACTCAGTCCCAACTTGCTCAGGTGTTGTATTTACTACTACTTTGCATGCAGTTTTATTCAAGCTTTTCTGGAAACTAATTCGATGTTAACGTTTATTTCATTTAACGTATCACAGCTTATCAATGAGAAGCCGCAGATCATACAAGAATATGAGTCAGGAAAAGCTATTCCAAATCAGCAGATAATCTCCAAACTTGAAAGAGTGCTAGGAGTGAAACTGAGAGGTAAGAAGTAACTTAAGCTTTGTATGCCGAAAGCTTGGTCAGTTTAAGAAATGTTGCATGTGGAAACTATACAAAAAGTTTAGTCAGTTCAAGGAACTTCAGTCATGTGGTTGTTTGCTTTGTCCCTTGCACTTTGTTTATGTACATATTGTCTTGAAAACTAAGGAGATGCTTGTAGCAATGCTTTTATGTTTGCTGTTGGAATATTAGGATTTGGTAACTTGTTTTATTCAGTTATGGTAGTTTTTCTCTCTGACTCCAATTTTTCTTTGTTTACCTAGTTAGGATGAACCGACATTCAAGGCAGTAGTTTAAAGTTTTTATATTTCCAACTTATTGCTTCCATTGCCCCCTTCAAACTATTTTCCAGGTTTGAATATGTGCAACACCCTCCATTTCGACATCTGAAAATGATCGTTAATGATTGATGATGTTGCCGTCATTATCATTACTATTTTCAACGATAAAATGATATCAGTGTTGTCAATTTTACAACATAAATAACAGGGCAGCTAACAAAATTATTGATAATATTACCTTTTTCATTGCACAATTGTTCTACATTGTGTTTTCCAACATTTTCCATGCAGGGGTAAATATAATAGAAGTATAAACAGAGATTGCACAATTATTTGGCATTTCACCACAATTTATTGAATTTATTTTGACGTTAGGTGGCGAGTGATTATCAAACAAATCATGAATTCCATCCACAATCTGAGTCTGAGACACCTGTACAGCACTGGATTGTGTAACTCGTGCAATGCCATTTGTTATGGGGGCTTCATAAGTAGGTGGTATCTTCAATCTCGTTGCCATAACCCTTGTAATGTTATTTATTACTGAACTTCGATACGTAGGTGGCTCAGACCTCATCTTCATCGATGCATACTTCGCTTCTATAAAGCACCACAAAGAGAATTAAGAATTAGGCTTTATTTGGATGGTACATGTAGCAGTCTGCTATTGTTCAACCAAGCAGTGGCACAAGAATGTACATGCTTTTCTGATTATTTTCTATATCAACTGATATTTTATTCTTAATCCTCAGCCTATATGCTATAGATGAGTCTAACAATGATACAATGGTTTGTGAATTGGTACCTTGATGTGAATTGGTACCTTTCGCTGCAGTACAATTGATTAATTTCAGAAGATAGTCACGAAAACCAAATCCTCGGCCATCCATAGTTTGTCTTCATTTCCTCAGGCTTTTGTCTTGAATTTATCTCTTTTGATTAGTACGTATATGTACTTTTCTGATTTATGTTATGAATTTAGTTATGTTTTAAAACGGAGTTATGAATTCATAAATGATGTAAACTTGAATTGTTTTTGAATGTGAATGGTTCGTGTTATTTCAAGTATTTGAATGATTGTGGTTATTATTAACAAAATATTGGTTTTAATTATATCATGAAATTTATGGTTCTATTATAACACCCGTTGACAGTTGCAAAAGAGTCTTATAACATCTGGTTTTGGCTGTTGCAAAACTTTAATACAAGTGCAAATAGCAGTTGTAAAATGTCTTTTACAATTGCCGAAAGCAGTTGTAAAAAGCCTTTTTACAACTGCTATTTGCAACTGTAAGTACCCCTTGTAAAATAATCCCACTCTATTACAACTGCGGATATAAAGACTGGCGGATGCCAGTTGTAATAGACTTATTACAACTGTTTTTGGCCGTTGTGAAATGGTATTTTTCTTGTAGTGGTCGTGGTGGAGCCCAAGAGGCGGTGGAGCATGGGGGGAGTGGTGGTAGTACCTGATCTTGGTCGCGATGCCTGTAGCAGCGGCGGTTGATGGGTTGAAGGTGGCGACTGTTGTCTTTGTGCGTGTAGGAGATGCTCGGTTAGTGTTAGGTTAGAGGTAATAATAATTACGTTCTTGCCCTTATTTTATTTTTATTTTTATTTTAAATTTTAAATGTTCTAACTAGCATAACTTTTGCATACGAACTTGGATTTGGACGTGGTTTCTTCCATTGGGATCGTATCAAAATTCCTAACAAATGGAACTGGTATGGTTGAATTCTGAGACTATTCAAATTTTGGGCTTTCATTAGATTTTAAATCGACGATAAATCAAAGGTGAGTGATTTAACTCACTCATGAAATACTAAACCTTGTTATGTTAGTTGAATTAAATTTATGAATTGATAAGAATTTTATTAATTGCTGTTTGGTAATTTAAACTGTCATTTAAATTTAATTTGAATTAAATTGCCATTTCAATTAATATTGAAATTAAATTGATAGTTAAATACCTGACATTGATAACCAATTAATTATCGTGATTTATTGACTGATTTGGATGTTGATTATGATGGATGTTTATTTGTTGACATTTTGGTTGATTGGATATTATGTTTATTATATATGTTGTTATCACACTGGAAGTTCCCTTAGTTTGTTGTTAGGAAAATCACTACGGGTTGAAACGATACATACCCGAATGATCTTATAGATTAGGGAAAATCGTTATAGGTTGAAATGATACATACCCAAGCAATTTTATTGATTTGGAAATTATTGATTTGGGATAAGGGTTGAAATGAAATATACTCTGGAAATTTAACTATTTTGGGTTGAAATGATATAACCCTAATCACTTGACCATAGAGTAGAAAATTATATATGGACACCGTTAGTCGGTTTTAAACTATTTTCTAAATGACAAAGTATGTTGGATTTATAAATTTGGTTTTTAAATTTAATTTAATGATTTTATTTAAAAATTTATATTTGGAAAATAATTTAATTTATATGTTTTAAAGCTTCAAATTATAAGTTAATATAAGTTTTAAAAACCTAAATTTTAAGATTTTAACTTATAATTTTATTTAGTTTTAAAATATATAATTTAAATAATGTAATAAAATAAAAACACTTTAAAATTTTAATTTAAAAAAATATTCAATATAGTTTTAAAAGATTTATTTAAAAATCTAATCTAAGAAATAAATATAGACTTCTATAATACTTTAATAGATAAAAGATTTTTGTAAAAGATTTTAGAATTTCTGTAAAAGGTTTTGTAAGGAATTTATAAAAGTTTTGTAAGAGATTTTGTAATGGATTTTATAAAAGGATTTTTATAAAAGATTTTTTATAAAGGATTTTATAATGGTTTTATAAAGGAGTTATAAAGGTTTTAAAGGATTTTATAAAGTGTTTTATAAAAGAACTTGTGTAAAGGGATTTGGAAGCGTTTTAAAGGAATTTGAGTAGAAGATTATGAAAAAGGGAAGAGTTGTAAACTGTTTTGGAATTTATAAATAGCTTTATAAATGGATCTAAAGCATATAAATAGCTTATAAATGGTTTAAGAGAGGTTTATAAATTATTTTCGAAATTGATTGAAAGAAATCTTCCTCTGCATTTATGAATATATTTATACTTTTGGAATAAGTATATGGATATCTTGATATGAAGGTATAAACTATTTTCTGGATTTAATATTAAAAATGTTTTATAAAATGACCACAATGTGAAATAAGCATTTGGTTGTTAAAGAGACCGAGGTCAGATATTACTCTCTACCAATTCTAAAACCACTTTAACAACTATGCACGTGGTGAAGAATCAAGAACGAAGCAGGACGGTTTGGCGAACGCTACTATTAAGAGGTAAGGACGCAACCCTGACCTTCAGGTCCGCTTGATATGACTAAAACAGGAGCTATCCTAGGCCAAGTGAGGTCGCTCCTCTTATCGGACACACTTCTTCGATACCATATCTGTTACATTGTGATTGATTGGTGGCCACCCTCGATTTGATTATAGGAGTGTGTCTCGAGGTGGGCGGTAGTAGCTGCTATGCGTTACCACCAGTCCGGACATGCAAAACGGTAGAATCCTACCCTGGGCATTGCCTCGCGTGCCTTGTCATATGCCTTATCGAGCGCACTATGATTTTGGTTTGTGTCGTACCTATGGAGTGCTCCCTGATAGCCCATCAGTTTACAGTGGAGTTTACAGAACTGTATAGACTACAATGCCTATAAATTATGTTAAGGGGGATATGGGTAACGCCTTAACGCTATTTTATTACTTTACTTTATCGATAGACACTACACATATATAGCGTATTCTACTACATATAGATAGTTTAACGGATCCTTAGGAGATGGAAAATCCCAAAACATCTCTTAAGTTATTACACGCACGTTATACACTGGATATGAGGTGTAAAATCCCGTAAACATCTCTGAAGCCATTACACTCATATTTACTCATTGTTGATTTAACTTACATAAGATCTTTTAGTTTTGACTCGAGTGTTTTGTCTTTTCATGATGCTCGGGTCTGCCTAAGCATTTCAGTGTTGAAGACTTTATTTCCAAAGGACGAAGACGGAGTTTGATATATTATATTATTAGTAATTTTCCACTGCATCATTTTTGGTATGTTGTTGTTTGTACTCTGATTGTTGAAAAAATTATGTAATCAAATGTATAGTATAAAACAGTTTCATGAATTGTTTATTTAATTATTATAATTTGTCATTCCGCTGTGAGATTCTGTATTTTGTTTTCCCTTCTTTTTCTCTTATTTTCTTATTTACCCCATTGACAATCCTCCCTTTTGAATGGTTTGAGTTGACATGTGTGGTTTATTATCGATTTATAATGTCCAAAAAGGTGGGTCGTTACAAACAACATTTTAAAATTTTGTGAGCAACTTGTCTAAAAATCAGTTGGAAGATGACCTATTTTCGGGTTGATTTTTGTGAGTTCGATGATAATCTGAAGTTCCTCCATCATCACAAAACAACCCATATATGCCCCAACACCCTTATGGTCAAGCCTTAGATCCCCTAGGCCAAACCACTAACCAGCATCAAAGGTCCAAAATCAAGTTTTGTAAAGAAAAACTAAGAATCTATGCCATTTCTAGTGTTAGTGAAGTTTGGATAGCTTAAGGTGAGAAAATTTTACTTTTTTTACTTAAAGTTTTGAAATTTATTGTTTAGATAATTATTGTTGCTTGGTATCTTAAAAATGTTGCATACTAGTTGATAAAAATCATAGCTTCGTTTGGTTAAAAATGATTATTGCTTGGTTTGTATGCTTATGGTTGGATGTAGTGTAGCTTGAAATAATAGTTTAAACTTTAAAAGTTAGTGAGCTTGGGAAAGTTAGTTAGTAAATATTGTAACTGATGTTTTGTTATGTTGTGGTTATGTTATATGAGATGAATGTGATGATGGATATGAATTTAAAGCAAGTTAGTTCATGTAAGAAAAGTTAGCGCTTACTAACTTTAAAAGTGACATGAAAATCCTTTTAAATAAATGTTTGAAATTTGATTTTAAATTCCAAATATTTCAAGTTTTAAACTTTGTTTGGGGTTTCAGAAACATTCCTTTAAGTTTTCAAAGTGATAAGAGTCCAAAAAGTTAAAGTTTTAAAAGTTAGAAATTGAAATTTTCAAAGCTAGAAATTACAGGTCGTATAACGATAGTCGCTATACGCGCAGTTCTTAAAAACCAAACTATTTTCAAATCCAAGACTTGATTTCATTCAAAATATTTTGAAAAGTGTTTTCTAACTTATATTTAGAGTATAAAAGATATTATTTTGGATTTATTTTGTTTAAAAGTTAAGTTTTTAAATTTCGGGTCGTATAGCGATAGTCGCTATACCCGCAGTTCGGAAAAACAAACAATTTTCATAATCCAAACTTGTTTTCATATAAGAATCTTTTAGAAAATGGTTTCTAACTTTAAGTAAGTAATTAGGAAGTGATTATTTAAGTATTTGATTAATTATTTATTTGATGATTTTTATTTAATTAATTAATTAATCAAGTAATTAGTACTTAATCATCAGTTAAGTAAGGTTATTTATACTAAAGTGTTAATCAATTAAGTTAATCATGATTTGTTACTTAATTAAAGTAAATTATTATTTAATTAGTAACTAATTAATTATTATTTAATTATTTATTAGAGATAATTATTTATTAATTAAATGGGTTTTACTATAAACTAATTACTGATTAAGTTAATGTTTAATTAAGATTTAATTAGAACTTAATTAATGTTTAGTTATTATTTTCAAAAGAGCTTAATATTAATTAATCATTATTAAAGCTTAATTTTGTTTTAATAAGGTTTAACTACTTTTAATAAGAGTTTAATTACTATTTAACAAGGGTTTGATTCTAATAAATAAGGTTTTAATTATTTTAAAATCGTTGTGAGTATTAAGTAATCAGTTTTGTTTTAAACTGTTTTCTTTTTTGAATTGTTTTAAATCAAAGGATTTCATTGTTTCTTACCCTTAGGTAACCTCTTATGACTAGAAAACTAAATGAGATCTATTAGCTGAACAAAACACCATTTTGCTTTTATAAACACTTGGACATTTACCCTTACAATTGATTGATTGTTGTTGATTGATCCCTTTTAGTTATTGCTTACTCATGCAAATACCCTGTTAACTTGTTAAGTAGAACCAAATTAAAAGAACCATTGTGGTCATTAAGCCTCCATCTGAATTTGTAAAGTTAACATTTCAATTTTCCTTTTTGATAATGGTTTCAAAATTATTCCATTTTGAACAAGATATTTGAAGGATGATTGGAAATGATTTTATTAAAGATAATTTTCTAATGGTTTGGTTTATCAAGGAAACTTATTTGATTAAGGATTTATTAAAGAAGTTGATTTAATTAGAAAGGTTTATAAAGGGATTTTATGAATGATTTGGGTTTTTCATAAAGAAGTTTAGAAATGATTTAAACATTTATATAAGAAGTTTTATAAAAGGTTTAGATATTTATAAAAGAGTTTTATATATGAATTTGGATAAAGTGTTTTTGTAAATGGATTTGGATTTTAAGTAAAGTAGATTTCATGAATGAAATAGAATTGTTTTAAAAGGGATTTACCAAAAAGAAATTATAAAAAGAATTTGAGATTTGGATTTCCCTAAGATGAACCTTTTAAAAATGGTGGTATGGAACATTCGTTCCACACTTGACACCGAAGGAATAGTGTTTAGGATTGTCCTTATCTCCAAATTAAAAAACTTTTATTTAATCCTTTTTAACATGATTTGGAGTAAGAAATCTTTTGCAAATGTTTCGTGAATATACTTACGCCAATGGGTTAAGTATATGAATGTTTTGATAAATGTTTTGAAAGAGATTTATTAAGTAAAGATTTGTTTTGAGGCTTAATGGTTGTTGTGGATAAATAAATCTCTAATTGAATACATATTGTTTATTATTTGATAGTTAAAGAACCGACTATCAAATCTAGACCTTTTTTGACTCAGTTAGTATCTCCGGTATATTCGAATTCCCTGGTGAGGACTCGATTGCTTAGTGCATACTTCCAAGAGAACCGAAATTGAGTTAGGCAGCAATTATCGCTTAGTTTTGGAGACACCGGTTTTCAAACCACTCTAAATTAATAACATTCGTGTTATATCATATTGAAGTATGCTACGGAGTTATGCTATTCTTCCCGAGGGTGATTCCAAAATAGAATCTAGTAAGTTTGAATGTTTGTTCGATCCTGAAATAAGTTGTATGGATGAATGCTAGCATTGCATCTCTGCTTGGAGGGCAGTTTTAGCATTCTAAGACGGTCTGCTAACAAGAATGGTAGGAGTGTAGCCTCAAGCCTCATAACTGGAAAAAAATTGTAATAAAACAGGGCAATGCAACAGAGCTATATGGTCCGCTACCATTAGGAGCATACACCCCATTCTAGATTATTCCTTCTCAGTTGTTGTATGCACGCAGGCACCAAGGGTACGCCACCTCGGTGTCAAGTGGTGATGTAATCTAGCTCATTATGTTAAAGGAGCAACCGGCTCTGTGTGGTAGAGGTGCAACAAGTTACAGCCTTCGGTACATTTTCCAGAGGTGTATCCATCGGAAAGAGGTAGTCCCTTACCTCACCATTGTTGGAATCCTTCTCCAATATGAACCTTACGGACTTAGTTATGCCTAACTACTGGAATGTGAGATGGAAGCATTTCAACTATTTTATCTATTTACTTTAAACCGAGACATTATAATATCACTGGATTTTATATAAAAAAGATTTTGTTATCGTAAGGTAAAAGCCAATATGTGTTTATGTGCGGCATTGTCTTACGAGATAACATTTTTTTGAAAGGCTTCAAATATAGAAATCAATATAACTTGTTAAGAGCTTTCTCACGCTTGTTTTACCAGACTGATCCAGGTGTTATTTTCCTATAATGCTCGGATCAGACCGAGCATATTTTCTAGATTTAGTTGGACGCTTGGGAGCTTTCAAGAGTTGAGCTGGAGCCTTCAAGACGTATTTACGTATCTTTCAAATCTTATGATATCTGTTTTGTTTGGTTGTCATGTATTTAGAGTTATGTAAATCAGCAATTGTAAGGATAGATTTTTATAACTGTCCAAGCTGAAATAGGTTAGGGTTTTCTGAGGTTATGTAAATAAAATGTTTCTTTTTGTAAAGAGATTGTGTATATTATAGTTTTCTCGTTCCGTTGTGAGATTCTATTCCTTTCTTTTTCTTTCTTCAACCCCTAATGACCTGTCTTTTGGACACTTGGATGATTGGCACACGAATACTGTGGATATATTAAGTGTCGTCTTTAGGTGTAAGAAAAGCGGATCATTACAACGTGGTATCAGAGCGCAAGGTTAAGCTAGAACCTTGGCCTTGGTGGGGTATACTAATTAAGAGATAAGGTAATGGAATGCCTTATTATGAGTTTGAGTATATATATATGAGAGTACGTATTTGTTAGTGATAAAAAAGGTTTTATATATTTTTATTTGATCTGTTGAGTGGCTTAAGAATTCTGATCGATGCGTTTGGCCAACATTATCGATAAGGATTGCATAAACACTTAAACAAGACCACTCGACACAATATTGTTTTAAAATTTGTAAATGAAATAATTTTACCTAGGACTATATTTTATATATACAAAGGAAAAAAATTTCAAATAATTATATAGATATTTATGATATGATTGTTGTTAGAAATTGATAATATTTAATTATTATCAAATAGGATTTGATTAGTCATGCTCGTCCATTTTTTAGCATTGACTATTTTCTAATCTATTAGTAGTTTCTCCTTTTAAGTATAGGTTGGGTAGATAGAATTAGTGGAAATATTGAATCGAACACCTTGTGAATTAAGTTTCACAATTTGACTATAAGGCGTTCGATGATATGTTGGGTTAAAAATGGATCTTAATATAAGGTGATTATTAAAAGAAAATATTTCATATAATTTATAAAAGTTGATTTTTAAATCAAGGTTTTAAAATATGTTTCAAGTGAAAGGATTTTGGAGAGAGTTAAATACCGATGGCTTTAATAAAGTTTACAAATGATTTTGGAAAGTAGTAGTAATTCTACTTTAAAATATTTTAAGGTATAAATATTTCGAAAAGAAATTTTAATGGAAATTATTCTTTTGGTAAGTTCGGGGAATGAGTCACGATTTTGTTTTGTGATGATCGGAATAATCTTCTAAGTGTCGATTAGATGTTTGCTTATGTGAACGTTCTAGTGCACTTAGTAAATTATTCTCTTTGTCATTATACGATCAAAATGAGTTCGAATCTGAATGAATCCAAAGCAAGTTGGTAATAAATGTTTTGTTAAAAACAATTTACCTTGAAATATATACATAGTATTGTTTCAAAAAGAAATTTGAAAAGAAGAAATGTTTTTATGATGAACTAGTTTGAATGTCTCAAAAATAACTAAAAATGGGAAAGGAATGTCTTCGAATGGTAAACACTTCTCTTAATTATTACCTTTCTTTGTAAAAGGATATATGATGCTATTTGGTAGCACCCAGTTCTTTGATATCGTTTTTGAGTTACTCGCGCTATATGTATGTTTTTTCAAGGATAAAATATAAAGTATCATTTCAAAAGTTTTTGAAATAAAACCAGGTATTTGGCTCCTAAGTTTTCAAAATAATAAAATAATTTGATTTAAAAAGTGGATTAATAAATGAAGTTTTCAAATTGGGTTAAATTTAATAAGGAGATTTATTAAACTTTGTTTTATTAAATTGTGTCTTTTGATTTTAACATCTAGGATGTGAGAATTATTTAATGTTATTAGGTCGGCTAATAAACACCTTTACCTTAGAGCTATCTAAAGAAAAAGTACATTCTAGGATGGATTTTGGATACCAGCATCCTACTCTTCTTAGCTACTTACCAGACCGAATAGGTAAAGATGTTGAATTGGTCGACTTAGTTTAAGACCCAAAATTATTTTAGGTCCACATCTGAAGAATTAAATAAGTGAATAAGATTTAAAATATGATGTTTGTATATACTCTTAGGACATAGAGAAGTATTATACAAGTTAATAAATTAAAATGATTTAATGAAAGTTTTCGTAAATAAAGTGATGTCATTTTAAAATGTTGAAGCTAAGTTGATATTTTTATGAAATGTGTTCATAAAATATTTTTAGGAGGGTAGAAGTAGTTGGGTAGTAAGAATCAATAAGATGAGTCCTTCCTCTTTCTCATATAATTCTCGATCCAAGATTAGAATACGTGACTAGAGGTGTTTCACACCATTCCAAATAAGGATTCATCACACGATTTTTGGCGACCAACATTGGTAAGGGTTCATATGTGGAACCAAAAGTTTTTTATCAAAGTATAAGGCTATGTAAATGAGAACTGAGGTTTTCTAATTATGAAGTTTGATCAGGGTCCGCACTAGAAAGTCGGGTGGACGATACTAGTTCGAAAGTAAAGTTACGTATTCGAGTGAGTGATCAAATCATATTTTTGCATAGGAATGATCTATGTACATCATAAGGATTGTTGTGTAGTGTTAAATGTTTTGAGTTAGGGTCGCGGTACAATTTCGAGGTTGAAATTCTTTTAGGGGGAAGTGTAACGACCCGAAATTTTACTGCCTTGTTTTGTGAATATTTAATTAATTTTAAAATAGATTGTAATCAAAATAAAAATCTTTTAAATAATAAATAATGGTGGAAAAATAGTTTTCAATATTTGTTTACAAAAATATTTAGTTCGATGAAAAATCGAAAATATGACCAGAATTCATTTTTCGAAATTTCGACTTTTCGTCAAATAAAAGTTGTGGAAATGTTGTAAAAATAATGGTACAAAAATATGCACATTCATTTAGAAAATAAAGTTAGAATAAACGTGTATTCATGTATGCATTAGTAAGTATACATATAAGTATAATTATGTATTTAGTTAAAGTTAAAATAAAAAAAGAAGCATGAAAAGTAAAGTGCAACATAATGAAACATTTAGTACAAATGTGGTCAAATCAAGTTGGCTCAAAGCAAAATAGAGGGGGACAAGCTTTTTTCGAAAATTAAGAAGGGAGGAGGCTTTGGTGAGGTGGCATTCAAAGGTGGAGGGTAAAGTGCTAGGGTTATTTTTGTAATTTTCTAGTTTCATTTTAAATAAAAAAAATTGCTAACATTTCCTTCACTTTTCATTTTTATTTCCTACTTTGAGAAATATTCTTCATGTATTCATGTTCATTTTCCATGGCTTCCACTCTCTTGTCTCAAGTGAAAATCAAAGTTAAATTCACTTTTAAACTTATAAATTCTTGTTTAAACCTCTCCATACACTCTATCTTCTTCAGTTTTTCCTCCTCTTCCTTCTACCATATCTTTCTAATATCTAAAAGAAATGGACAATTTCTTTTATTCAAAACGTCGACGATTCCAGTGGTTATAGCTTTTATGGGTACCACTTCTTCAAATTTTGAGCTTAGCTATACCAAAATCTCATTTCTTTTCAAAGTGTTTTCAGACTCGGATTTTCAAGTCCGAAAATAGCTCATCTTATTTTGACCATATCTCCCTCAGAACAATTCAAAATTGAGTGACTCTTTTTTTGAAATTGTAGGAAAGAGCATTTCCAATAACTTTCCCCTTGACAACATTTTAACATTTCATGAGAAACTTGTCCAAAAATCAGTTGGAAGATGTCCCATTTTCGGGTTGATTTTTGTGAGTACGATGATAATCCAAAGTTCCTCCACCTTCACAAAAGAACCCATACATACCCCCTAACCTTTATGGTCAAGCCTTAGATCCCTTAGGCCAAGCCAATAACCACCATCAAAGGTCCAAAATCAAGTTTTGCAAAGAAGAACTAAGAATATAGGCCATTTCTAGTGTTAGTGAAGGTTGGATAGCTTAAGGTGAGAAAAGTTTACTTTTCTTACTTAAAGTTTTGAACTTTAATGTTTAAATAACTATTGTTGCTTGGTAGCTTAAAAATGTTGCTTACTAGTTGATAAAAATCATAGCTTGGTTTGGTTAAAAATGATTGTTGCTTGGTTTGCATGCTTATGGTTGGATGTAGTGTAACTTGAAATAAAAGTTAAAACTTTAAAAGTTTGTAATCTTGGGAAAGTTGGTTAGTAAATATTGTAAGTGATGTTTGGTTATGTTGTGGTTATGTTATATGAGATGAATGTGATGATGGATATGAATTTAGAGCAAGTTAGTTCATGTAAGGAAAGTTAGCGCTTACTAACTTTAAAAGCGACATGAAAATCCTTTTAAATAAAGGATTGAAATTTGATTTTAAATTCCAAATGTTTCAAGCTTTAAACTTTGTTTGGGGTTTCAAAAAATTTCCTTTAAGTTTTCAAAGTGATAAGAGTCCAAAAAGTTAAAGTTTTAATAGTTAGAAAAAGAAAAATTCAAGGTTAGAAATTACGGGTCGTATAGCGAAAGTCGTTATACGCGTAGTTCGTAAATACCAAACTATTTTCAAATCCAAGACTTGATTTCATTCAAAATCTTTTGAAAAATGTTTTCCAACTTTAATATAAGTTTTAAAGTATAAAATATATTATTTTGGAGTTGTTTTGTTTAAAAATCAAGGTTTTAAATTTCGGGTCGTACAGCGATAGTCGCTATACGCGCAGTTCGGAAAAACAAACCATATCCATAATCCAAAGTTGTTTTCACTTAAGAATTTTTAGGAAATAGTTTCTAACTTTAAGTAAGTTATTAAGAAGTGATTATTTAAGCATTTAGTTATTTATTTATTAATAAAATAAATAATTTTTATTTAATTAATAATCAAGGTAATTAGTACTTAATCATTAGTTAAGTAAGGTTGTTTATACTTAAGTGTTAATCAATTATGTTAATTATGATTTATTACCTAATTAAAGTAAATTATTATTTAATTAGTAATTAAGGATTAATTGAATATTATTTAATTATTTATTTAAGATAATTATTTATTAATTAAAGGGGTTTTATTATAATTTAATTACTAATTAAATTAATGTTTAATTAAGATTTAACTAGAACTTAATTATGGTTTAATTATTATTTTAAAAAAGGTTTAATATTAATTATTGATTGATTAAAGCTTAATTTTTTTAATAAGTTTTAACTACTTTTAATAAGAGTTTAACTACTATTTAACAAGGGATTGATTATAATTAATAAGGTTTTAATTGTTTTAAAATTGCTTTGAGTATTAAGTAATCAGTTTTGTTTTAAAGTGTTTTCTTCTTCAAATTGTTTTAAATCAAAGGATTTCATTGTCGCTTACCCTTAGGTAACCTCTTATGACTAGAAAACTAAACGACATCTATTAGTTGAACAAAACACCATTCTGCTATTATAAACACTTGGACATTTACCCTTACAATTGATTGATTGTTGTTGAATGATCCTATTTAATTACTGTTTACTCATGCAAATACCCATGTTAACTTGTTAAGTAGAACCAAATTAAAAGAACCATTGCGGTCATTAAGCCTCCGCCTGAATTTGTAAAGTTAACATTTCAATTTTGCTTTTTGATAATGGTCTCAAAGTTATTCCATTTTGAACAAGATATTTGAAGGATGATTTGGAAATGGTTTTATTAAAGACAATTTACTAATGGTTTGGTTTATCACGAAAACTTATTTGATTAAGGTTTTATCAAAGAAGTTTTTTTAATAAGAAAGGTTTATAAAGGGATTTTATGAATGATTTGGGTTTTTCATAAAGAAGTTTAGAAATGATTTGAACATTTACATAAGAAGTTCTATAAAAGGTTTGGATATTTATAAAAGAGTTTTGTATATGAATTTGGAAGTTAATAAAGTGTTTTTGTAAATGGATTTGGGTTTTAAGTAAAGGAGATTTCATGAATGAAATAGATTTGTTTTAAAAGGGATTTATTGAAAAGAAATTATAAAAACAATTTGATTTTTGAGTTTCCCTAAGCTGAACCTTTTAAAAAAGGTGGTATGGAACATCCATTCCACACTTAACACTGAAGGGATAAGGTTTAGGATTATCCTTATCTCCAATTTAAACAACTTTTGTTTAATCCTTTTTAACATGATTTGGCGTAATAAATCTTTTGCAAATGTTTCGTGAATATACTTATGCTAGTGGGATAAGTATATGAATGTTTTCGATAAATGTTTTGAAAGAGATTTATTAATTAAAGATTTTCTTTAAAGCTTAATGGTTGCTATGGATAAATTAATCTCTAATTGAATACATGTTGTTTGTTATTTGATAGTTAAAGAACCGACTATCAAATTTAAACCTGTTTCGACTCAGGTAGTATGTTCGGTATATTCGAGTTCTCCGTTGTGCACTCGATTGCTTGGTGCATACTTCCAAGAGAACCATAATTGAGTTAGGCAGGAATTATCGCTTAGTTTTGGAGACACCGGTTTTCGAACCACTCCAAACTAATAACGTTCATGTTATATCATATTGAATTATGATATGTAGTTATACTATTCTTCCTGAGGGTGATTTCGAAATGGAAGATAGCAAGTTTGAATGTTTGTTCGATCCCGGAACAACTTGTATGGATGAATATTGGCGTTGCATCTCTGCTTAGAGGGCAGTGGTAGCATTCCAAGATGGTCTGCTAGCAAGAATGGTGGGAGCGTAGCCTCAAGCTTCACAACTGGAAAAAAATGGCAATAAAACAAGGCAATGTAGCAGAGCTATGTGGTCAGCTACCATTAGGAGCATACACCCCATTCTAGATTATCCCTTTTGAGTTGTTGGATGCACGCAGGCAATAGGGGTATGCCGCCTTAGTGTCAAGGGATGATGTAATCCGACTCCTCATGTTAAAGGGGCAGGCGGCTCTGTGTGGCAGAGGTGCAACAAGTTGTAGCCTCCGGTACATTTTCTAGAGGTGTATCCATCGAAAGGAGGTAGTCCCTTACCTCACCATTGTTGGAATCCATTCTCCAATACGAACCTTGCCGACTTAGTTCTGCCCAGCTACTGGACTGTAAGATGCAAGCATATAAGCTATTTTATCCATTTACTTTAAACCAAGACACTATTATAATATCACTAGATTTTATATAAAAATGATTTGGTCATTGTAAGGTAAACACCCGTCTGTATTTATATGCGGCATGGTCTCACGAGATCTCATTTTGTTTGAAAGATTTTAAATATAGAAATCAATATAACTTGTTAAGAGCTTTTCTCAAGCTGGTTTTACTAAACTGATCCGGACGTTATTTTCCTATAATAATCGGGTCAGACTGAGCTTATTTTCCAGATTTAGCTAGATGCTTTGAAGCTTTTAGGAGTCAAGCTGGAGCCTTCAAGACCTATTTACATATCTTTCAAATCTTCCACCGTTCTGTTTCGTTTGGTTGTCATATATTTAGAGTCATGTAAATCAGCAATTGTAAGGTCAGGTTGTTATAACTACCAAGCCGAAATAGGTTAGGGTACTCTGAGGTTATGCAAATAAAATGTTTCTTTCTGCAAAGAGATTGTATATATTATAGTATTTTCATTCCATTGTGAGATTCTATTGCATTATGTTTCTTTCTTTTTCTTTCTTCAAACCCTAACAACCGGTCTTTCGAACACTTGGATGATCGGCACACGAATACCGAGGATGTATTAAGTGTCGTTTTTAGGTGTAAGAAAGCCGAATTTTTACATTTTTTGAAAGGATGTGTAAAGTAATGTAATATCAAATATAAATTGGACAAGGATCAAGATTTGGTGAAAAGTATTTGTTTTTCTTAGTAAAAAAATAAGATTCATAGTAACTACGATAACGCCATGCTAATTATAACATTGCATAGCCCATACCACCTCAGTTATGATGAGTGATGTCGTTGAAAAGGAAGGAAGCACATAAGAACTACTTCGGTAGTTGTGGAGTGATTCCAACCTTGTCAGATTCGATAAGGGCGGCAACCTATATATGTTGGCACTGCGATATCGTGATTCATCTATATCGAAGATACCTCTCTTTACCTATGTTTTTAAATAACGCCCCATACTATTATTTTAAATGCTTTCGAAGTCATCTATACGAAAGGGTGGTGACGCCACATGTTTTATCTCCGACTTTATATACGAAGTGGCATAGTAGCCCAAGTGAGTTAAGTATAAAACTTCTAATGACTTCGCTAGTCTTGTTACCGCTATTTATCAAGGTCGGTGACCGTATATGTTTGGTTTTCGGGAGTTAGCCAATTGTTTTATAATATCCTAAATTTTTTTTAAAGAGGGTGGGTAACCCATATGTTATCTATGTCGACGACATTATCTTCAAAGTTTTAAACTTAAAATAATTTAAGCTTGGTTTTCCTTGGATAGACGTTCAAAGAGGCTTAGCACGACTTGAGTGTCGCCTATCTTCTTTAAGGGCGGAGAGCCTTAAGTTTCTTTTCGACGTGTTTTAATACCGCACGTGTTTATCCTATTTCATTAAAGGCGGAGAGCCTTAATCCTTCCTATCAATAGTATTAGGACGTTGACATTGATCTATATCAACCTAATTAAGGGCGACGAGCCTATTGTTTTATGACTTCGATTTAAACATTGGGGATACCAATGCTATTTTGATTGTAGATGCTAACACTATCTTTGGGGACACCAAATTAGATTAGTTTCGACAAACTAAATGTTTTATAAATGAGGCTTTATCACTGGGGATACCAATGCATTTTCTTAAATGAGTTCGACATTGATCATTTGGGGTATGTTATAATTTTAAGGGGGAACCTAATCGGGGACACCAATAGACCTAGGTTAAACATGTGGGTAACATGAATCAAATTGTTAAATGATGGGTTCATATTTATCCTAGAAAAACTATGGGATGTGAGATGGATAGCCCAGATCATACCGAAGATAGATAGCCCCTATGAGGTTAACGAAGGGTTCATAGTCATCCTAGGAAAACTATGGGATGTGTGATGGATAGTCCACATCATTGTAAATTAAATGGAATATTTGTGATGTATAGACCACATAACTTAAATAATGGTACTATATGTGATGGATAGTCAATGTGGCAGGGGATGGGTAATCCAAATAATTACATGTGAGATGGATAGTCCACATAACTTTGAATATGATTACATATGAGATGGATAGTCCATATAAATTTGAATATATTTACATGTGAGATGGGTAGTCCACATAATTATAAGATGGGCAATCAGACTAAAATAAGATGGATAGTCAGTTTAAATTGTGATGGTAGTCATGTGAAATTAAGATGGGCAATCTAATAAACTGGGATGGGTAATCCAGCGTATTTTGCTTAACTGAAGTGCTATTTTTTATGTTTTAACCATTGTGGATGCAGGAGCACATTATACAGTTAACGTATTTTTGTTAAGATATTAGTGGGGAGGAAACTCGTTCTGCTCAGCGGTGTGGTCTCACTAGATATTTATTTGGTTCAAGATGGTAGGTTATTATTCACACCAGACCGTTTGTCTGACCCCAAGTTTTTGTTTTTCCCCTTAAACTCTCAGGTACTCATTTGAGTAGGTCAGGAGTAAGGGTTTTCAGGTTCCAGTTAGACGAATAAGCTTTCGGAGACGTGCATGAGGCAATCTGGCTAGTAGGAGCTTTATCTGTTTTCGCTGTGTAGTTTGGTTTTATCTATTTGGAT
Source organism: Allium fistulosum (assembly GCA_030737815.1). Classification (NCBI taxonomy): domain Eukaryota; kingdom Viridiplantae; phylum Streptophyta; class Magnoliopsida; order Asparagales; family Amaryllidaceae; genus Allium; species Allium fistulosum. Next base: position 93,868,717 of record CM060906.1, on the reverse strand, counting down.
GTAATGACAAAGTTGTATAATTACCAAGTACTTGACTCTGATCAAACAAAGAGGCATTTTCATATGTCGCTCTTGGCGTATTTTGTATAGTTATATTTTCTCTGAATGTGGAATCGCAAATGGGATTATGTAATGAATATGAAATCATATTTTGGAATGGAATGTAAAAGTTATTTCTGAATTGTGTTTGAATTTTTTTCATATTCATGTGCACTTGATTATTGATATGATTAGCATAGCCGCATTTTGTCGTCGGAAATTAATAGCTATGGATGACTACAACATCCATAGTGGTTAGTTTCGAGCCTCAAAATGAGGGATGTTACACCCTTCTAACTAACAATCCCACCATGTAAAGTAAAACGTAACTCGATGTAGACTTACCATTTTCGATATCACTTTGAAAGTTAGAGTCTGTATACCACTTCAGAAGGAGGACTCCATTCCCATATATAAGGAATAAACCTTAGTATTTCTCAAATACTTAAGTATATATTTTACAACAATTCAATGTTTTCTCCAAGATTTGAATGGTATCGGGTTACATACTAATGTAGAAGCCACATTCGATCTAGTACATAGCATGACGTACATTATGGAACCGATTGCCGATGCATATGGTATCCTCTTCATATGCTTTTTCTCCTTATTAGTATAAGCAACATCCTTAGAAAGGATGATTCCTAATTATGTCGGAACATTTTCGTACTTGGAATTCTCCATACTAAATCTTTATAGTATGATATTTATGTACAGGGATTGGGACAATCCCAACAGCCTTTTAGGGCTATCTCTATAGATCTTGATACTCAGTATGCAGGCTGCTTCTCCCAAATCCTTCATAGAGAAGTTCTTAGATAACTATGCTTTCACTAATTGCGATAATGCAATGTCATTACCAATCAATAATAAATCATCGATGTATAAAACTATACCATAGCACTTTCTTGTTCTTTATGATATACACAGGCTTCCTCTATGTTCTGATAAAGGCCAAACTATTTGATTACTTTATAAAAATACTTATTCTGACATCTTGAAACTTGTTTAAGACCATAAATGAATCTTAACATCTTGCAAGCCTTGCACTCACTTCCATTGACCTTGAAACCCTGGGGATGCAACATGTAAATGGTCTCTTCGAAATCACTATTTATAAATACCGTTTTCACATCCATTTGCCATATTTTGTAGTCATAAAATGCGGTAATAGCGAGCATTATCTAAATGGACTTAAGCATTAATATGGGTGAAAATGTTTTATCATAATCAGCACCATGATTTGACGAAACCCTTTCACAATTAGTCTGGCTTTATAAGTATCCACTTATCCATTTGCATTTAGTTTTTTCTTAAAAATCCATTTACAGCCAATGAGTTTTATCTTATTGGGTATATCAGCCAAAGTCCAAACTTTTTTTCCATACATGGAGTCCATTTCGGATTTCATAACTCCTAGATTAAGTGCAGAGCCTCTACTTTGTAATGCTTGTTGGAATATGAGAGGAGTATCGTCTTCTATAGCATAGTCTTCTTTCTTGCCACTCCTGAGAAACCCGTAGTATCTCTCTGGTGCATGAGATTCCAGATTAGACCTTCTAATAGGTTGCATGTTTTCATATATAAGTGAATTTGGTTCTCCTAGTGGTTCATCCTCTATGTTAGTTTCTTGGATCTCATCCAAGTGTACAACTTTGTCTTTAATTTCTTTTAACAATATTCCTTTTCCAAAAAGACAACATGTTAAGAAATAATAACTGTTCCTCGGTATCGTAGAAAATATATATTATATAATTCTTGGGATATCCTATGAATTTACACAAGGCTAATCTTGCCTCAAGTTTATTAGGACCAACATTCTTAACGTTGGTTGGTCAATATCATACCTTCAAATGTTTGAGGTGCGGTTTCTTCCCATGCCACATCTCATATAGCATCTTAGGTATAGGTTAAGTGGGCACCAAATTCAACTTATGCACTACAGTTTCTAGTGCATATGCCTAATAGGAAAGAGGTAACTCAGCTTTACTCGGCATGGAATGAACCATATCTAATAAGGTATGATTCCCTCTCTCTAAAATACCGTTGTGTTGCGAAGTATAGGATGGAGTAACCTAAGAGATAATCCCATTATTTTTTAATTACCGTTGAAGCTCTTGTCCAATATGCTTACCTCCTCGATCAGATCAAACTTTTTTAATCTTATGGTTCATTTTATTTTCAACCTCATTTTTATAATCTTTAAATGTCACATAGACATTGGATTTGTTCTTCATAAGATACATATATCATAGTCTTGAGAAATCATTGGTAAAAGTTAAAAAATAAGAAGCATATTTTTGGTGATTATAAGCATTGAACCACATATATCAGTACGTACAAGTAACAAGGGTTCATTAACTCTATCATTACCCTCATTAAAGGGGTGCTTATTCATTTTTCCATTAAGACATGATGCACATGTATCAAATTATTCAAAAACAAACGATGGCAGAAAACCTTCGGTTTTCAGTTTCTGTAATCATTTCTCACTTATATGACCTAGCCTACGATGCCATATAAAATTATTAATAATGTAAACATTAGAAGAAATATTTTTAGCATGCACATGATTGGCATTAAGCACATAAATGTCATTATCCAAAACACCATTACAGACATTATTTCCGTCTAACATAATGTTCATAACATTATCAAGACAATGAAAAATATATCTAGTCTCAGACAGTTTAGACACAGAAATTATTCCATAAATAAAGTTTTTAACATAATTGCAATTATTCAAAATTAAAAAAAATTCCATTAGGCAAAGCTAAGTGGTAGTCTCCAACTGCAGTTACATCTATAATAAATTCATCAACAAATTGAAGTCTCATCTCCCCTTTGCCACATGTTGCCTTTTCTTAAGTCCATGTAATAGATTATTGATATAAGTTCCAGATCTAGTATCTAAAACCCAAGATAATCTATTGATTGAAAAACAATTTGGAATCATAAATACACCTGTAGGAGCGGCAGAACTATTCTATTTCTTCTCTTTGGCAATCTTTAGGTAATCCAGACGGTTCTATTACTAGCATCCTTCTTGTGATAGTGGTGACACTGTGAAGACCCAAAAATTTTTGAGATAAAAATAATTTTGAAATGAAAAGGAAATTAAATTGGTTAATAGAAAATAAATGAAGAATAAAATAATTTGAAAATGTATATCAAAAAGGGAATAAATAATAATGAAAAAAAAAACTAAAGTATGAATGAGTTTTAAATGCACATATCTTATGAATACTATAAATTTATGTGGCCAGAAAAATATAGGGTAATAAAATAACTTCTCTTGATAATTAAAATGCATAAAAACTAGGCAAGTAATATTTATGAGTATGAATGCATTTTTGAAATAAATCAAGATAGATGATAAAAATATGTTAGTTAAAAATCAAGCTTACAAAAGAAATAAGGAAAATAAATATATAGGGTTGAGCCACATAAAAATAATGTGCAAGGAAATCATGCAAATAGCATGTGCACAAAAAAGCAATAAGGCAACCGATTTACTAGAAGTAGAAACCAAAAGAAAATGGCACTTTTAGCCATAAATTATACATATATGATTCTCTGAATAAGGTAAGGATAGAATGGGTTTTTCCTTCATTAAAACCCTAGCAAAATGATATAAATCAAGGGAGGGGCAACAGTTGTTTCTGGGAAGAAAACAGAGGAAACAAAAATTAAAAGAAAATAAAAATAAGCTCACATTGTCTTCAGGCCTGAGTATTCTCGGGGAGGAGCAAAGAAAGGTGAGTGATAATCACTTATGAGATTTGAGGCACTAAGACCCATGCTAAGGGCAGCCAAGTTATTTTCATATATAACTTTTATTATAATTTTCTGTTTGATTTTGTTCTCTGAATAAATGCATGTTGATCATGGGTGATATTTTGATTGAACTTTTGATTGAAGTTTTGATCTGTCTTGGTTTGATAAGATTGTTTCAGTCTTTTGTTTTAAAATACAAGTAATCAAACATGTATTCAGATCATAGAAGTGGATTTTATGATCCAGTTTTATGTGAGAAATAAACTGAATGTTTTACTGAGAAATGGGATATCAAAGAAAAATGAGCAGGCAGTGTGAATAATGAGATTTATGCTTATGCCTAGTTTATATTAAAATGGTATGAACAATGCAGTATCATGTATAGGTGCTGAGTTGTTCCTATTATAAGTTAATAAGTTTTTATGGGTTTTTCTCAAAGAAAAATCATGTCTTGTGTTCTCAGTAAAATAAGTAAATAGGATATATATATATATATAGCTTCATCAGATTTATGTGAGATATAGGAACACTTCTGTAAATAAATATGTATGTAAGTTTCAGAAAATATAATTAGAATAAATTAACCTTGGGATGGGATTTAGTATTTTGCATGGAAGCTTGATATGTCTGATTAAAACCCTTGATAGAGCTTCATATCTGTTGATTCATGAGAGGAGGAAAAGAATACAAAGCATTTCAAGTGATAATAAAATTCTCAAAAGATAAATAAACATGGTCTCTAAATTATAAGAATAATTTAGGAATGGTGCCTTGATCTGCTCATCATCAGGAGGATGATGGGTATGTGCATGACTTGCTAAAGTCCTGTAGGCCTCTGTGCAAAGGGATAACAGAACTGAGCCCCTTTACAATGCACACATGGTGTTCAAAGGCAAGGAGTTAGACCAAACCAAAAATGTAAAAAGAAATGAGATGAGATTGATCAATCAAGCTATGGGAATTGGAAATAAATCCATAGGAGTATGTACATGAAAATCTGGATGAAGTGAATGCATGGTTGTTTGGGTGTATGATTGATAGATAAACTTACCAATGCTCAGATTTTAGTATGAATTAGTTTCTCATTAAACTGATATGTTATCTATGTGGCTTTAAGAATTTACAAAATGTTTAATATGTGATTTCACTCATACCAGAAATTTATTTCTGACCCTATTTGTTGCTTTGTAACATTTGGGGTGTCTCATTTTTATTGAGGCAGCTCTAGATGTTGTTGTAGGAAAGGAAGCATGAGAAACTTGCTTGCATGGATATTTGAAGATTTACTTGCATTTAGAATGCTTAAGGAATTTGGCAGAAATATTGTAATAATTAGGCCAGGCAAAACTTCATTATGTTTTAAGTATTTTCTGGACTGATATGTGCTTATTTTTCTGAGTAAAGGATATGTAAAAACTTTAGTATTATATATGTGTGTTTGTGGGTTTCTGTTTTAAGTAACTGATCTGGATAATCTCTGGTGAAGTATGATATAGGGGATCATGCCATATAATTTGATATGTGATCATGTCTCCCTTGGCAATGTCTGATGAGCTCTTAAAATGGTAAAGTAGAAATAATTAGAGAAAGAAAGGAATATAGAACATTCAATGAATCTTTTAAAGATTGAGTTGAACCTAAACTGGGCTAACCAGAAAAGCATGATCATGACTTACAATTGATATAAGTATATGTCAAGCTTGAAAATGAAACTTGTAATTCTTAGTCTAGGCATTTAAATTACAGTAGAAGTTTGCATTGCTTTGTGTAGTAAATCCATATGCATTTTTGTAATACTTGTAGGTCTCACAACACCATGCTTAACACATCTTACTATCTAGATACTTGACCCAAGTCTGAATGCTTTTGGTCATGACCAACCTGAGGCTGATTCAATAACTTGTAGTCATGTTTGTAATAGGCAAGACCATCACTACACAACACTTAGACACTACCACTTGATGTTTAAGAGAACATCAGCTGTCTACCTAATAAGTTCACTGATAATTTTGTATTAATTTGGTTAGTAACATAGCTTTGATTATTTTGCCTTCAAATATATACTAAGTCTTAGATTAGTATGTGTGTTTGCATTTGTACTCTGCCTAAATATATATTGTTTTCTCTGCTTGGTCTTCAATCCAATTTAACACTTGATTATTCATATGATCCTTGCATAATAAATAAGTTAATATATGAGTATCCTTACCTGACACAAAAATTGTTTGAATATGAATTATGAACCCCAGGCTAAACAAAAAGGAATGAGTTATTTTAAACACCCTTTTATTTAGCATAGAACAAAAAGTATTAAATTACAGAATGCTAGAACCTAAATATATGGCTTGAAAATCCAGGGATCAAATAATTTGAGAAGTAAAGCAAGAAAATAAGAAAAATGGTATTATTTGATCTTATAATCAAGCTTGATATTTATCAAGAAAAAAAAAGAGAATGAGCATAAAAGGCTATGTGACACCAAATCTCTGGAACATGAGAAATAAGGTGTGATTAATTTTTTTTGCCAATTTAAATTACTCTGATAGGCAAAGAGTCATTTATATATCTTCATATATATAAATGATTTAATTTGATTTTATATTGGTAAAATAAGGAATCTTGGGAAAATGAACTATGAGAAGTGATCCATTGAAGTATATATATATACATGGAAAAAAAACTCAACAGAAAATCCTCTAAAAATAATTGAATATAAGTAGTGGGTCACTTCAGTTGGTATCAGAGCTATGTTATTAAACATAGCAGAAATAAAGATCAAATTCTCTTATCAGAATAAAACCTTATGAGACTAAATACATAACACTATTTTTAGTATAAATAAAACTACTGAAATAATTAAATTACAAATTAAACTAACTAGTTATGTAAAAATTGTATAGCAAATCATGGTAGGAAGACCACCAAGTCATGGAGCAGGACCCTCCAATACAACACCAATGGTTAATTTGCAAGATTTGGTGAGGGCATTTAGAGAAGGAGCAGTGCACAGGGAAGAGAATCCTCATGAGGAATTAGCTAAACTATTGAAGACATTTTCAAACTTAGGAGGCAAGGATTTTGAAGGCACTGAAGGGGTTATGGGTGTGCAGACATGGTTGAGAACTTTAGAAAGAATATTTGCAGACATGCAAATTAATTATCAAAGGAAGAGGCAGATAGCTTCAAGAAGGCTCAAAGGAGCAGCATTAGATTGGTGGGAGGTGATCATCACAGGAAGGCCAGAAAATGAGGTAACATGGGATCAATTCAAGGAGATGCTTGAGGCAAGATTTGTCCCAGCAACAGCTAAGGCAACACCGCTGGAGGAATTTATAAGGCTGAGGCAAGGACCAATGAGTGTGACTGAATACACTCAAAAATTTGAGAGTTTGTCTAAGTATGGAACTATGCTCATAGAGAATGAAGAATCAAAGAATTCAAGGTTCGTTCAGGGACTCAATGCTAGTTTGAGTAGAGCAATGCTACCATATAAAGACAGAACATTTGATCAAGTCATAGATCTTACTCTTTCTTTTGAACAACATGACAATGCAAGGGAAAAATTCAGGAACATGAGAACTAACAATCAAAAGAAAGGGAAGAATAGAGCACATCCTTATGACAAGAAGAATGTAGACAAGAAAGTTGAAGGAGCAGCCACTTGGGAAATTAAGAAGAAGGTTACCTGCTACAATTGTGGCAAGGAAGGACACATGAGAAATAGGTGTCAAGCAGCTAAGAAAGCACCATTCAGCTGCTATAACTGTGGGAAAGAAGGTCATATTAAGAGGAACTGCCCAGAGTTCAAGAAAGGAGCAAGGGTAGGAGCACTGGAAGCCAAGGCAAAGGCAAATGCAATGGGAAACTTTGGACAATTGGAAGGTATACTTCTAATTAAAAATTACCCAATCACAGTTATATATGACACTGGAGCCACACATTCTCTAATCCCACAAGATATAGTGGATAAATTAGCTCTCACATACAATACAGTTGAAAACCCCTTGTTTATTCAAAGCCCACTAGGTAGCTATTGTCTACTAGGATTAAAATGTTTGGGAGTAGAATTAAACATAGGAGGAAACATGTTTAAATCTGACTTGTTTGTGTTAAAATATCCTGGAATAGGAATTATTCTAGGAGTAGATTGGTTGAGTAAATTCAAAGCAATATTGAATTTAGAAAATTTTACAATTTCTTTGAAAACAGAAAATAGTAAAAATATCATAATCATGTGTGAAGTAGCCAAGATAAATTGCCTTAATCAACTATGGAGTATGACTGAAAAGGAATTGACTTTAGAGGACATAAAAGTAGTAAATGAATATCCAGACGTTTTTGGAGAAGTTGTAGGAATTCCAGAAAATAGACTAGTGGAATTTCAAATAAGGCTAATTCCAGGATCAAGTCCTATCATCAAAAATCCTACCAGAATGGGTCCAAAATAATTAGTAGAATTAAAGCAACAATTGGAAGAATTAGAGCAAAAAGGCTTCATAAGGCCTAGTAGTTCAAACTGGGGTTCTCCAGTTGTATTTATGAAGAAGCATGATGGTACACTAAGAATGTGTATTGATTACAGAGAATTAAATAAAGTGACCATCAAAAACAAATACCCACTCCCCAGAATTGATGATCTATTTGATCAATTAAATGGAGCAAGAATTTTCTCAAGGCTAGACTTAGCCTCTGGATTTCACCAAATGAAGGTTGAAGAGGAGAGTATTAAATACACTGCTTTCAACACAAGGTATGGCTTATATGAATTCTTGGTAATGCCTTTTGGATTGACAAATGTACCATCCTATTTTGTAGATTTAATGAATAAGACATTTAGAGATTTTCTGGATAAATTTGTAGTTTTCTTTATTGATGATATATTAGTGTATTCAAGATCAGAAGAGGAGCATACAAGGCATTTGCATCTGATTTTGTCAAGACTAAGAGCACACAATTTAAAGGCAAAATTTACCAAGTGCACATTTTGGCAAAATGAAGTAATGTTTTTGGGACACATTATATCACAACAAGGGGTTAGTGTAGATCCAACTAAGGTGATAGCAGTGTAGTCATGGAGTAGACCCAAATTAATGACTGAGGTGAGATCATTTTTGGGAATGGCAGGCTACTATAGAAGGTTTATAAAAGACTTTGCAAGAATAGCCATCACATTGACCAAGTTAACTAGAAAGGAGCAACCATATGTGTGGACAGAGAAGTGTGAACAAGCTTTTTCATCACTAAAGAAGGCACTAGTGGAAGCTCCAGTTTTACAAGTGCCAGAGGGTAATGAAGGGTTAGTGGTTTACACAAATGCTAGTGGATCTGGATTTGGGGCAGTGCTCATGCAACATGATAGAGTTATAGCATATGCATCAAAGCAACTCAAGCCAAATGAAACTAGGTATGCTACACATGACTTAGAACTAGCTGATGTAGTATATGCATTGAAACTATGGAGACACTACTTATTAGGTGCTAAGTTCGAATTGTTTACAGATCATAAGTCACTTAAATATTTGTTTTCCCAAAAAGACTTGAACATGAGGCAACATAGGTGGGTAGAATTTCTAGCTGCCTACGATCTTGATATATTGTATACCCCTAGAAAAGCTAACAAAGTGGCAGATGCATTGAGTAGGCATCAAGCAAAATTGGCAAGCTTAATGATGACTGAATTCAAGGATTTGACAATCCTTAGTGAAGTGGAAATAAAAGAAGAAATTGGAGTATCAGATAAGGCACACAGTGATATGATTGAATATGGAAAACTAAGCCTCATTTCCTTAAGGTCAACTCTGGTTGATAAAATAGGACAAATGCAGGATCAAGACACAAATTTAAAGGAGAAGAAAGACATGATGTCACAAGGCATGACAGTGGAAAATTATGAAGTAAATGAAAAAGGTTACTTAAGGAAAAAGGGGAAACTCTGCATACCAAATATAGAGGAACTAAAGCAAGAAATTATGAATGAGCATCACAAAACAAAATATACAATACACCCAGGTGGTACAAAAATGTACCATGATCTCAAGAGGAATTACTGGTGGCCAGGGATGAAAGGAGTAGTGGCAAAATATGTGGCAAATTGTTTAACATGCCAACAAGTTAAGGCAGATTATCAAAGACCCTCAGGTTTACTGCAACCTTTGGAAGTGCCTACCTGGAAGTGGGAAAGCATTTCAATGGATTTTGTGGATGGTTTTCCAAGAACAAGAAGAGGCAATGATAGTATTTGGGTAGTGGTTGATAGGCTCACAGAAACATCACACTTCATCCCAATAAGTTCAAACAGAAATGCTCATAAGCTAGCTCAATTATTTGTGAAGGAGATAGTGAGATTGCATGGTATCCCCAAGACTATCATTAGTGATAGAGACACCTTGTTTACCTCAAGATTTTGGAGTAGCTTTCAAGAAGCCATGGGGACAGAACTAAGCCTAAGCACAGCCTACCACCCACAAACAGATGGGCAAACTGAGATTGTTAATAAAGTTTTAGAAGACTTACTTAGAGCATGCATACTTGATTTTGGTGGCAACTGGGAAGACCATCTTTATCTAGCTGAGTTTGCTTATAATAACAGCTACTAGTCCACCATAGGTATGGCTCTATTTGAGGCTTTGTATGGAAAGCCTTGCTTATCTCCTGCATGTTGGATGGAGGTAAGTGAAAGAGTATTGCTTGGACCAGAACATGTGAAGGAAACTTCTGCAAGAATTGAATTAGTAAGGCAAAGAATGAGAGTGGCACAAGAAAGACAGAAAGCATATGTAGATAAAAGGAGGAGGCCAGTAGAGTTTGAAGTGGGGGATCATGTATTTCTCAAAGTTTCACCCATGAGGAAAATACTAAGATTTGGCAAAGCAGGAAAGCTATCACCAAGGTATATAGGCCCATATGAAATTGTTCAGAAAATAGGGACTTTGGCTTATAGATTGAAGTTGCCAGAGGAATTGAGCAACATACATGATGTATTTCATGTATCTCAATTAAGAAAGTGGGTGCATGATAAGAAAACCATTCTTGAATCCCCTACACATGTTGAAATTCAAGAAAACCTGGTTTATAAAAAGGAACCAGTGGGCATAGTGGCTAGAGAAGAGAAGAAATTAAGAAACAAAATAATTAAATTGGTTAAAATTCAGTGGAGTCGAGATGGAAATGATTGCACTTGGGAGGTTGAAGATAGGATGAAGGATAAATATCCTAATCTATTTTCTACATAAAGGTATGCCTGAAATTATAAAAATTTAAGTACTATTTAAATACTATTTGATTAGTTCTGGATGCATAAGTTTTTAAATTGCTGAGATAGAGATTAAACTTTTGCACAGTTGAAAGGAAAGAAAAAAATATATATTTATTTATAATTGTGGGACACAATTCCTTTTAGGAGGAGAGTATGTGAAGACCCAAAAATTTTTGAGATAAAAATAATTTTGAAATGAAAAGGAAATTAAATTGGTTAATAGAAAATAAATGAAGAATAAAATAATTTGAAAATGTATATCAAAAAGGGAATAATTATTTCAATAAATAATAATGAAAAAAAATAACTAAAGTATAAATGGGTTTTAAATGCACATATCTTATGAATACTATAAATTTATGTGGCCAGAAAAATGTAGGGTAATAAAATAACTTCTCTTGATAATTAAAATGCATAAAAACTAGGCAAGTAATATTTATGAGTATGAATGCATTTTTGAAATAAATCAAGATAAATGATAAAAATATGTTAGTTAAAAATCAAGCTTACAAAAGAAATAAGGAAAATAAATATATAGGGCTGAGCCACATAAAAATAATGTGCAAGGAAATCATGCAAATAGCATGTGCACAGAAAAGCAATAAGGCAACTGATTTACTAGAAGTAGAAACCAAAAGAAAATGGCACTTTTAGCCATAAATTATACACATATGATTCTCGGAATAAGGTAAGGATAGAATGGGTTTTTCCTTCATTAAAACCCTAGCAAAATGATTTAAATCAAGGGAGGGGCAACAGTTGTTTCTGGGAAGAAAACAGAGGAAACAAAAATTAAAAGAAAAATAAAAATAAGCTCACATTGTCTTCAGGCCTGAGTATTCTCGGGGAGGAGCAAAGAAAGGTGAGTGATAATCACTTATGAGATTTGAGGCACTAAGACCCATGCTAAGGGCAACCAAATTATTTTCATATATAACTTTTATTATAATTTTCTGTTTGATTTTGTTCTCGGAATAAATGCAGGTTGATCATGGGTGATATTTTGATTGAACTTTTGATTGAAGTTTCGATCTGTCTTGGTTTGATAAGATTGTTTAAGTCTTTTGTTTTAAAATACAAGTAATCAAACATGTATTCAGATCATAGAAGTGGATTTTATGATCCAGTTTTATGTGAGAAATAAACTGAATGTTTTACTGAGAAATGGGATATCAAAGAAAAATGAGCAGGCAGTGTGAATAATGAGATTTATGCTTATGCCTAGTTTATATTAAAATGGTATAAACAATGCAGTATCATGTATAGGTGCTGAGTTGTTCCTATTATAAGTTAATAAGTTTTTATGGGATTTTCTCAAAGAAAAACCATGTCCTGTGTTCTCAGTAAAATAAGTAAATAGGATATATATATATATAGCTTCATCAGATTTATGTGAGATATAGGAACACTTCTGTAAATAAATATGTATGTAAGTTTCAGAAAATATAACTAGAATAAATTAACCTTGGGATGGTATTTAGTATTTTGCATGGAAGCTTGATATGTCTGATTAAAACCCCTGATAGAGCTTCATATCTGTTGATTCATGAGAGGAGGAAAAGAATACAAAGCATTTCAAGTGATAATAAAATTCTCAGAAGATAAATAAACATGGTCTCTAAATTATAAGAATAATTTAGGAATGATGCCTTGATCTGCTCATCATCAGGAGGATGATGGGTATGTGCATGACTTGCTAAAGTCCTGTAGGCCTCTGTGTAAAGGGATAACAAAACTGAGCCCCTTTACAATGCACACATGGTGTTCAAAGGCAAGGAGTTAGACCAAACCAAAAATGTAAAAAGAAATGAGATGAGATTGATCAATCAAGCTATGGGAATTGGAAATAAATCCATAGGAGTATGTACATGAAAATCTGGATGAAGTGAATGCATGGTTGTTTGGGTGTATGATTGATAGATAAGCTTACCAATGCTCAGATTTCAGTATGAATTAGTTTCTCATTAAACTGATATGTTATCTATGTGGCTTTAAGAATTTACAAAATGTTTAATATGTGATTTCACTCATACCAGAAATTTATTTCTGACCCTATTTGTTGCTTTGTAACATTTGGGGTGTCTCATTTTTATTGAGGCAGCTCTAGATGTTGTTGTAGGAAAGGAAGCATGAGAAACTTGCTTGCATGGATATTTGAAGATTTACTTGCATTTAGAATGCTTAAGGAATTTGGCAGAAATATTGTAATAATTAGGCCAGGCAAAACTTCATTATGTTTTAAGTATTTTCTGGACTGATATGTGCTTATTTTTCTGAGTAAAGGATATGTAAAAACTTTAGTATTATATATGTGTGTTTGTGGGTTTCTGTTTTAAGTAACTGATCTGGATAATCTCTGGTGAAGTATGATATAGGGGATCACGCCATATAATTTGATATGTGATCATGTCTCCCTTGGCAATGTCTGATGAGCTCTTAAAATGGTAAAGTAGAAATAATTAGAGAAAGAAAGGAATATAGAACATTCAATGAATCTTTTAAAGATTGAGTTGAACCTAAACTGGGCTAACCAGAAAAGCATGATCATGACTTCTAATTGATATAAGTATATGTCAAGCTTGAAAATGAAACTTGTAATTCTTAGTCTAGGCATTTAAATTACAGTAGAAGTTTGCATTGCTTTGTGTAGTAAATCCTTATGCATTTTTGTAATACTTGTAGGTCTCACAGCACCATGCTAAACACATCTTACTATCTAGATACTTGACCCAAGTCTGAATGCTTATGGTCATGACCAACCTGAGGCTGATTCAATAACTTGTAGTCCTGTTTGTAATATGCAAGACCATCACTACACAACACCTTAGACACTACCACTTGATGTTTAAGAGAACATCAGCTGTCTACCTAATAAGTTCACTGAGAATTTTGTATTAATTTGGTTAGTAACATAGCTTTGATTATTTTGCCTTCTAATATATACTAAGTCTTAGATTAGTATGTGTGTTTGCATTTGTACTCTGCCTAAATATATATTGTTTTCTCTGCTTGGTCTTCAATCCAATTTAACACTTGATTATTCATATGATCCTTGCATAATAAATAAGTTAATATATGAGTATCCTTACCTGACAAAAAAATTGTTTGAATATGAATTATGAACCCCAGGCTAAACAAAAAGGAATGAGTTATTTTAAACACCCTTTTATTTAGCATAGAACAAAAAGTATTAAATTACAGAATCCCAGAACCTAAATATATGGCTTGAAAATCCAGGGATCAAATAATTTGAGAAGTAAAGCAAGAAAATAAGAAAAATGGTATTATTTGATCTTATAATCAAGCTTGAGTTTTATCAAGAAAAAAAAAGAGAATGAGCAGAAAAGGCTATGTGACACCAAATCTCTGGAACATGAGAAATAAGGTGTGATTAAATTTCTTTGCCAATTTAAATTACTCTGATAGGCAAAGAGTCATTTATATATCTTCATATATATAAATGATTGAATTTGATTTTATATACTAGTATTTTTATATTGGTAAAATAAGGAATCTTGGGAAAATGAACTATGAGAAGTGATCCATTGAAGTATATATATATATACATGGAGAAAAAAAACTCAACAGAAAATCCTCTAAAAATAATTGAATATAAGTAGTGGGTCACTTCAGACACCCACCCTTGTCATTTGGAGCATTGTTCTTATTCTTCTTATTTACCCATTTCTCTTCTTTGAACCATTCAAAGTCGATGCCTTCCCTTTCATTGCGAACACTATGCGTTAATCATTGGATAAAGACTCGGCTAACCTCAACATATTGAGTAGCTCTACAAGGCTTACATTCAACCGATTCATATTGTATTTCAATATGAACAGCTCAAACTGTGGAGTAAGAGATCCTAAGATCAAGTACACATGCAAGTCATTGCTTATCACGACGTCCAACTATGAAAGTCTATTAATATAGCCTTTCATTATTAAGATGTACTCTTCCAGACACAAACCATTTGTCATCTTTGTATTGAACAACTTCTTCATAATCTCGTACCTTGCAAAACGAGGTTGCCCTCTAAAACAACGTTTTGAGGCTATTGAAAATTTGATGGATGAACACGTTTTCATGTTGTCTTTGCAATGATTTGTCTAGATTAGACAACACATAACCTAGGCGATTTCTAGGTCCACCCCTATTTGTTATAAGCAATAATTAGATCTGTATCCACATCATCAATGAGGATTTCCCTTGGAGGTTCAGTTATTGACGACCATAAGCGCTCGTATGTAAGTGCTATATGATTGCTCTTAGTCAGTCTATGTAGTTAGGTCAGGTGTGTTTGTCATTTTCTAAAAATAACTTTGGTGTGCATATTTTTCTACAAATCTAATTTAGCAGATTAGGAAATTAAATCCAGATCAAATGTTCTTATAATATTTGTATGGTTATACATTATATTTCACTTTACTAATAAGCTCCCCTAGATTTTTATGTTTCTCAAAACACTAAGAAGACATAAAAAAAATTCTATTTCTTTAATGGGTGTTAGGACTCGCTTGTCTTAGGATACTAACATTGGGGAATATCGATAAATCATAGGCCCTCAAGTGATAGATAACACATTATCGGTTGTGTCATATACAAATCCTAACCCATAATCTTTGTCCTATTCTCATTTCAACGTTAAGGAATATCAACAAATCGAAAAAGATTATTCACTCTTAATATCATTTCACGACGGCCTCTGTATAAATGCACGTACCTTAAAGAATATCAACAAATATGCTTGTATATCTTACCTCTTCTATTCAATATGTTAATAGTACTACAAACAACATCTTTACCTTAAGGAATATCATCAACTAAAGAGTATGCAAGTAATCTATCAATATATAAATGATAGAGAACAACATTTGAAGTAAAGGTTCATAAATTTTAATATATGATTATTTGAGAGATATAGATTTATGTAATAATGTATTTCTTATGAAATACCCTCGCTATCCAAGTATTAAACATATCTAAAATCACGGTATACATATGACACATATTTATTTATCCCTTAAATCTAATTTGTGTTTATTATAATTCCACCTTCTACAATTAAATCAAATTTAATTTAATTTTAACTTTACTAATTAAATATTATTAAATTAAATTAATTAATTACCATTTTAATTAAATTTATTTTATTCATTTTAAACATTTTAAAATTGAATATATCGACTATAACCTTTATAGTGATACATACATACATACATATATATATATCATAATACATGTATATTATATTATTTATTGATTAACATTTAATTAATTTCTTTAACCGGAACAATTTTAATTGAATTAAATTTATTTCAAAAATTATTACAATTACTTAAAAAATTTAATATAAATGTACATATATCATTATATATGTTTTTAATTTAATTAATTTTTGATTAATTTTTGATTAATTTATCCAATTAATTATTATTCTTGAAATTAGCCAAGGACCTCTAGCTCAAGTGGTTAAGGGTATATCACTTTATACAGAGATTCTTGAAGTCATGGGTTTAAGTCTCCAAGACATCAAAAACAGTGCTCTGTTTGATTAAGTACCACTCCCGTTATAAAAAATATATGATTTTCGAAATTATTTAATTATTTTAAAATTCATTTTTGAAACATAGTTTATAACATTTATTAAATTTCTTGCACATTTTAAACTTAACCTTTAAATTTAAAATATTGTTTATAATTTCAAAAATAGATTTTGAAAGTTAGCCCAAGGCCCAAAATCAATTCAGGTCTTTGTATTAGAGATAACCTTTAGGCTTACTTTCATCCTTCGGGCCCGACCAGTAGATAGGTAGGGCAAGGTACTTAGTTACCTAATAGCTCAACCTTATACATTACTTTAATAAACATACTACTAAATGGGTAAGTTTTAATAAGTTGGCTATAATATTGCTAATTCAGACCGCATAGGATATTAGGCTTGGATACCATTGAAGGAACCATACCGGGTTATAGTGGGATAAATGAGTGAATTTCAAAACAAATCCATTTTAGATCTTATTAAACATATGAAGTCTAACTTTTTTAGATCCGATCTAAATAATTTTAAATAAAATCTTTAATTTGCTTAATTTATTTACATAAAAGATTTGATTTGATTTATAATATATATATATATAATGTATATGTGTATCAAATACACAACTACGTGTATAACATATGTGCAACATATAGAAATGTACATGATTTAATTTGTCTGTATATTAATACGGAATTCACACTACAACGAACACATTTGTCACTTTATATACGTATTTGTTGTCCATAATTAATTTATTATTTATATACATTATATTCATACGTAAATATATACATATGTATGTATAATGTTTATATATGTTAATTTTGTTTGTTAAAAATTGTTAACCAATTCAAAACATTTAAATTAATATACAAAATATCTTAAGATAGTTCTAAATTTAAAAGCTAGATCTAAATCTAAGGGACAAAACTATTTTAAATATAAAATTCAAATTTTAAGTGTGGATATGCCTAAATACATATACATATACGTATACGTATACATACATACATTTATATATATACATATTTCAAATAAACATATAAAACATTTTATATTTAATTTTAAAATTATTTATAAATTTTTAATTAGCAATTATAAATCATGTTAATAAGAAAAATAATTAATTCAGATAAAAAAATTTATAAACTTTTTTGAAATACAAATCTGTGCGGATTTGTATATTAAAATTAACTTTCTTATTAAAAAATAAGTACAGATTTGTTTATTTTTTTAAAATATAAATAAATATGTATATATATTTAGAACCATTTTTTGAAATACATAATAATTTAAAAATGGTGTAAAATATATTTATAAATTATTGTTTATATTTCAGATTTAATTATAATATATAAACATTTAAAAATTGTTTTTTATAATATGTGTATAGGTATATATATATATGAATATAAATTAATCCATATGTTATATATATACACTAATTTCAAAATTCAAAATTCAATTTCAAAATTGTTTAAAAACATTTTAATTTTCAATCTTTTTAGATGGTCGAAAAGAAATTTATGTATATATTATATAACTACAAATAATTTTTGAAGTCAATTTGGATGTATGTGTATATGTATATGAATTTGACAAGTATATATACAGTAATATTGAGATCTAATCCATACATGCATACAAATATAAATGGATATAAATACATATAGAAAATAGTATAAAATTCACTAGAATACGAAGTCTAGGATTAGCACCTTGAATATTGAGTGAACTCCTTTTATATACAATGTATGCTCCTCTTGAAGTGTAGCTGACTATAGCGAATACCACTAACTACCAAAACAATTGTTTGATTCAAATTTGAGTTGGAAATGGTGGGTGAGATCCCTTGTGCTCTGCGGCCAAGAGAGGTATGCGGTGGAGGCCAAAAGTAAAGTGAAAATAAGAGAGGATGGATGGTTTATATAGTCAACTAGAAGGAGGAAAAGGAGGAGATCGAGATCTCCTTGTTTACCTTTTCTCTTTGCTAATTCAAAACCATACATTTCAAAAAAATATCTCCTCTCCCCCTAACCAGTATGGCTAGCCTAACCATATGCTTAATGAACCCATAAAATTTTCCGAATCCAATCAGCATTCATATATTCTAAATCCAATTTAAATATTTATCGATAACATATATTGATGCGTACATATATAACTTTTATATATGTACTTTATTAAATATTGATTCAAATAATGAAATAAAATTTAATAATTAATATTTCATCAATATTAATTAATATAATTAATTTATAATAATTATATTCTAATTAAATCATATTGTATTTCAGAGCATTCAATATTGTGATTGTGCGACTTAAAGGTGTAAATTCAGTTAGCGGTTAATATCGAACGAATCAAAAATCGATGTTCATGCATCACCTTAGCTAGTGGTGTGATAGTTTAGATGAATTTATTGCTTACTATTTTTTGGCAAAACCCAATTTCACTATTTTAAGCGGTACCTAGGAGTAACTGTTATTTACACCAATTTTCTTTATCAAAACTATATCACTTTATGACTTGCAGAATTTGGTTTCGGTCAAAATACCAATATCATCCGCATCCAGCTTGTACAATCCAAGCATGAAGTCTTTGGTTCAATAATAAAAATTATTATTAACCGAAATGCTTTGGCCAGAGACTTTGACTTTTAGTTGACTACAGTTAACCATGATACTAACCTCGTATAACTGTGAAGATGGATTCCCTATTGAATAGTGTTTCACTTTCAATGCTACAACTCAAAGCCAACTATAGTCATTCGATGGATGTCATGCCATGATTTAATTGTAATCAAAGTGGAGTGTCCACAGTGTAGTTCAACAATATTCTCAAGTCAAGAGAACTATGTAATATCTTCGTTTTGAGATTCTCTATTTGACCTTAATTATATTAACCAACATAAAACTCTCGAGTGAGTCATTCCATATTTATCCAACAACTATCATTACGTAACCCCATAGTGCTCCCCACGGCCATGAGTAATACACTGCCCAATATTCAGAGAGCGTTACATATCTAGTCTCAATAGATATATCGATATCTTATTTCGAAACATATTGACAAGGAATATTTAAAATGATATGTAATTTTCATTATGATAATTTCTCACAATTACAACATATTGTAATTATTGTCACAAAACATATCATTTAAGGATTTTCTATTAAATATGCTTAAATTAAATAAATAATTAACATAACCAAGTATGACAAGTATATAATAGAAAGAAAAACACTTTTTTATTTCGAACAAGATTTTATTACGGAGTTAATAATTTACAGTAAATTATAGAATTTCCCCCAGGGCATACGCCTAACTCTATCACCTCTCTTATATTTATGATGAAAAATATCTTCAACAAAACCAAACAGTTAGTGTGTGAGTTCTTCAAGTATAGATTCTCCAACTTGGTCCAAATTCCTTTATTGTAACGACTCGAAATTTCATCACCTTGATTTTAAAAATATCTAATTGATTTTAAATATTCGATTTGTGATTTTAAAATAAAAGAATATCGATTTTGAAATAAAATGAACTGATTCAAATGATGAATTTTTATTTGAATATATAGAATTTTTCCATAATTTTTATTTCAGAAAATATTTAAATTTCTGGTTGATGTATTTTACGTTGAACATCAGTGTTTTCAAAATTTAACAGAATTCATTAAACAGTCTGCTTTATTATTGTTTAGAGATCGTGTTACAGTGTTTTATGCGATCCTATTCTGTTTACTATCATTCGCGGCCATACGTTAACATAGTATCATGTAGCGGTCATCCGAACACACCTAAATTCAAAATCAAACCAAGTCTACACATAGACACACATAGTACTTGTTTGCACAAAAAATGGACAAACATCTCAAAGTTGTATGATTTAGTAGATCTTATGTTGTTCTTAGTGATTTTGGAGATTTATGCAAATATATGAAAAGCAGGGGCTAAACTGTAAAAAGACATGCAGATTTATAGTGGTTCAGCCAGAATGTGCCTACGTCCACTTTATATGTTATTTCTCTTCTCTTGTTTTGATTACAAGTACAAAGCTTTGATACAAGTAAAAGAAAGTTGTTTGAAAGTCCTATCCGTGCTTGAGCTCTCAAACTCGTCCCCCATTGTTGTACCCCTGCCCCTCTATTTATAGAGTGAGGCTGGGGGTAGGGGTCTAGGATGTGTATAGTTGCTGATGGGCCTGGGCTAATGTGATCTGGCCTGGTACGTCTTGGTTCGGGAGCATTCTGGTTCGGTGACTCGGTGATAGGGGATGGTTCAGCAGTGGAGTTGGTTCGGTGGCTCGGTGATAGGAGATGGTTCGGCAGTGGAGTTGGTTCGGTGACTCGGTGATAGGGGATGGTTCGGCAGTGGAGTTGGTTCGGTGACTCGGTGATAGGGGATGGTTCGGCAGTGGAGTTGGTTCGGTGACTCGGTGATAGGGGATGGTTCGGCAGGTTGTTCTAGATGGTTCGGTAGGCCCCTGATTCGGCAGTGGCTCGGTGAATTTTGGTTCGGCATCGCTCGGAGATGCATTGATTCGGTTGTAGGATGGTTTGGCCAAAGATCACACAACACTTGCCCCCCAAAGTAGGGCGTGTGTATGCACAGGGCATGCTTTGTTTAAGCCTGGTCGTCCTTGTTCGGTCCTGCGTGCCGAATGGATTGGTTCGGTGGCCTCTCCCTTGCCTATAAATATGGGTGCTACGCCACCGTTTTTTCCTTACCGTCTAAGATAGCCGAACCGACTGATTGCCGAATTGAAATTCCTACCCTTTGCCAAATCAGCTGTGTTAGCCGAACCAGGTGTGACCTTTTTACTGCCGGATGAACTTTTACACTGTACTACCGAATGAACTTTTATACTGTACTACCGAATGAACTTTTATACTGTACTACCGAATGATCTTTTACTCTGGGTGCCGAATGTACTTCTATGACTTGAATTATGAGCGAAACTCCAAACTGCACACACTTGCTCCTTTACTTCCTTTATTCTAACGACGCACTCCTTTGTGTTTGCAGATAAATGTCTCGAAAAGCAAAAACTCGATCAGATAAAAAGAAGTCCCAGGGCGAAGGAGAATCTTCCGTAGTGCCCCCTGCTCAGCGAGGACCGGAACGTCACGGAATTGCCCCGAGATCACTGGTGGACGGGTACGGCCCCCAGGAGCTTCTGAACTCCCCGCCCGATTGCTTTCCCAGCTCCCTCAAGGAGGAGCAGCTTGATGCCATCTCCCGTTCTTTTGGAATTGATAGGGCGCGCATGCTGTTGCCAGGGAGAGAAGTTATGCCATATGACCCTCCCGAAGGGTACTTTGCCTACAGAAGATACCACTGCATGTGCGGTGCCATCCCGCCTCTTAATGCTTGGGTACTCAGTTTTCTTACATATCTAAAGGTGGCCCCATTCCAGCTTCAACCCAACTCTTATACTATACTGGTGAGCCTCTTCGTCATCTTTCAGAGGAAGCATGGGCATGCTCCTTCCAACCGGGAGATCCGGTACTTATATAATCTGAGGGGCTATAAGAAGGGGTCCCCATACATCAGCTTGGAGTCAGCTGTAACCTTCAAGCCGGTCTTGAATCTGTATTCTAAGTACAGCATGTTCAAGAAGGAGTGGTTCTTCGTCAGGGACGACTCTGTTTCTATTCTGCATTTCACCTCCGGATGTAATTCGATGCTTTAATTATAATTTCCGTCCTGGTTGCGATGCTTCTTCTCATACGTTTTCATTTTTTGCTAGCGACAGGTGGCTTTGCGGTTGTGGAGACTGATCGCCTGGTTCGGATGGCGGCTGAGATAGAAGCTATCCCCGAGAGAGATAGATCGGCTGCTTACCTGATCAGAAATGCGACTCTTCTGGAGTATAATTTGATCCTTCCACGGCAGTCAGTAGTCAAGCAGAGGGAAACGGCGGAGGAGAGGGCGGCTGCTCAAGCTAAGGGAGGTGTCACAGTAGAGAGTGGCAAGAGGAAACCTTTCTCAAAATCTCCAATGGTCGGAGGTAAGAAGCTTAAGAAGTCGGATGGTCCTTCCCCTAGCACTTGTCCACTTACTACGAGGAAGGAAGATGTCGAGGAGGAGAGAGGTGAGGGTGGAGATGACCGGGAAGGTGGTGATGGTGGCGATGGCATCGGGGCCTTGCTTCCTGGGCAAGCAGGCGAGATTCAGGAGTGGACGGATGATGCATTCAACCAAGCTTTCGAGGGGCTGGACGGAGAAACGGCTTTGGTAGAGAAATTCGGGAAGGCTGACAAGGCCGGGACCGGTGCAAGCGAGTCTTCTCAGACTATTCCAGCCAAGGTGGCTCCGACGACTCAAGGTGAACTTTTGACTCCTGCAGGCTCCATTTATGATAGGGACTTAGGAATATTTTATGATCCGCTCCCGTCCTGGAATGAAATCCAGGACTCATTGCAGTATCCTACTCCTCCCCAGGGTTTGTATAACTAATGTGTTTCCTTTCTTCTTTTAACTTTTAATTTACCGCGTTTCTCGAATTATGGATCAATGTAAGCTTGTGACACTTGTTCTTCATATCAGGGGCAGGTAAAACGGCCAAGGTCTCTGATCTTCGGCACAGGCTTGAACAATACAAGCTCTCCAAAGCTTCCGCCAAGCCAAAGACTCCGACCCACCGTTCCGGGGATGTAGTCGGCTACCGTCCTCTTCTCGGGGTTATTGAAGAGGGTATTCAGAAGAGAAAAAGGAGTCATCCCTTATCCGAACCTTCACTCAGTCCTCAGCCCCCAGTTCAGCCTCTTCATGATATCACGGAGGAGGATAGTGAGTTCGCACTCTCTCTGTACCCGTCTGAAAATCCTACCGTTACGCAGATTGATCGTCCTGGTTTGGCTCGTAATCCATTTGCGGGTCATCCTGATCTGGATCCAGGTTCCCATTATATTACCTTCGACGAAGTTACCGGTGAGCACCTTCTTCCCCGTAATCCCATGGTACGGGTGCTTGATGAGGCTAAGTCCTTAGATCTCGATTTACTTACCACTCGGATAGTTACCATGGGAGATGAGGCCAAGGCTAATATTGATCGGGTGGCGGAGGAGACTAGGAAGCTGATGGGGCATCATGCCCGGCTGGTTAAGGCTGGAGAGGAGATTGGGAGTGCCAACATCCGACTACGATTGATGGTTTCAGACCAGGCCAAACAGCTTGTTGATCAGGCCATTCAGATTTCTCAGCATGAGGCTGCCTCCGGGCGGTTGAGGAAGACTATGGAGGAGGCTAGTAAGGCGGAATTGCGGAAGATGGAGGCTGCTTGCAAGGAGTAGATAAATATGGCCATCTCGATAGTGGACGAGGTTCGGAGGG
The DNA here is from genome assembly GCA_030737815.1 of Allium fistulosum. Taxonomy (NCBI): domain Eukaryota; kingdom Viridiplantae; phylum Streptophyta; class Magnoliopsida; order Asparagales; family Amaryllidaceae; genus Allium; species Allium fistulosum. The sequence goes on along the minus strand of CM060906.1, from coordinate 93,844,767 downwards.
CAGATCTTGAGCAAGTAGAGGAGCTGTCGGGGAAGCTTGAAGCCGCAGAGCTTGCTCAGGTCAGGCTAAAGGAAGAGATGGAGGTGATGAGGAGGTCCCTTCAGGCTGACTGCTTGCGATACCGACTGGAAAGGGATGCTGCCATTGCAAGGTTATCGGTTTCTGATGCTCGTATGAGGGAGTTTGAGGAAAATGAGGGGATCATGGATGATATGCTGCAGGACATGTACTTTCGCACTTGGAAGCAGGGCAGCTTATCTTGGATGGACGACTACCCCCGGGTTATGGCTAGGATTTACCTCAGGGCTCTAGAGGAGGCCAAGGCTGAGGCGGATAAGGAGGGTGGAGCGGCCTTTAGGATGGATGTGGTCACCGCTCAGTTTACCAAGGAGGAGAAGGCAGCGGTGAAAGAGGGGATGAGGTTGTTCGCGGTTGAGGAGGCAGGCATGGAAGTAGGGGATGACGACCAAGACGATCAAGGGGAAGTTGCTGGTAACCTCTACTTCACTAGTTTCTTCTTTTGTTAACTCTGTTGCTTATCACTAATGATTTCTTTTTATGACCAGACAGGTGCGCAACAGGACAAGGACAAGACTCCAACGCAGCCGGCTCCCTGATTAGACCTGGAGAATTCTTTTTGTGTACTTGACATGGTTGTATATGTTAGTCTTAAAACAATAGAGTAACTTTTAGGTTGTAATTCTTGCTACTTGTAATAAATAGCTCTATTCTTGATGTGCAATTCTTTAACTTAAGCTGATTTTGTCGTCTTTTGAATGTTTTTGCTATTTTGACATGTTGCATAAGAAATATGGCCATGCATATTCTTGTAATTAAATTGCGTTTGATGTCAGGTTCTTGTTTAAAACATAATTTCATGACTTGCAGTGTTAGCGTGAGGTGTGAACAAATTATAGGCATATATGAAAGAAGGAAATACCGTCCTTTATATTTTGCTTGTAGATGGCAGCTTTGAATATCCTATGTGACTGAGTAAGGGATGCGGTCCAGTATCTTGCTGTGAGTATCCGCTTCTATTAGTGAGTGTCTCCTGTTTTGTGTCCTGCACTTCAGGGTTTGTTACAGAGGATAGGAGAAAAAGTTTCTTAAGTAAAATTGAAATATGCGAAATAGTAAAACTTCCAATCACGGAAGGCCTTCGATGTGCTTAAGTTCGTGGCAACGGGCTTTGTAGTCACTTTCCCTAGCTGTGGGTCTTGGAGACATTTGTCACCCATCTTACGCCTCCGCGGGGAGTTATTTCTTTTTTACCACAGCCGCACTTAAGACACATCGGAGCCGAGATCGCGCACAGTAACTACCCGGGCCATTATGGCCCGTAATCGTGGGTATTATTCGATTTACTGTGGCCGGCTAGCGTGGGTGCCGATCGTCAACTGTGAACTGCCCCTGGCTGGCCACACCTTATGTTGGGGCTTATAGTCGGTCCACAGTTGCCAGCGAGCCGAACGCCGTAATGAGCTGCCTCGGCTATAGTCAGCCTTCTCGGTGGCTTATAATCGGCTCATTACAGTTGGCTTTAAGGGCCGTCGCGAGCAATGAGTTAACCCACAGCAGAGGGATGTCGGAGCAAAAGTGTCTCATTGGCGAGGGCATAGATTCGCATAGTACCTGTCAGGTCTTGTCCAGGTGAAGTTGAGCTGTGGAGTGCGTTGAGTGGAAACACTATACGCATAGGATTTTGTTCAACAGAAAAGGATAAAGTTAACAAGCAGCCAAGATATAAAGGAACAAGTTAAAAAAGAGACAAGGTTTTTTAAAGTGGTTCGGCACGAAAAGGCCTACGTCCACTGATTCTCTATGTTAATTCACTTCATATGGGCAGTACAAGTTAAGAAAAGTATCGACGGAGGTGTTGGATGTTCCATGCCCTCTGGAACACCTCTCCGTCCACTGTTGACAAAATATAAGCTCCATTGTGGAGATCTTTATGAATTACATATGGTCCATCCCAGATTGGATCTAGTGCTCCGGGGCGGGGGAAGATTCGCTTGAGGACAAGGTCCCCTTCTTGTAAGGTACGATGCTTGACTTTGGAGTTTTATTGCGCTGCCACTTTTTGTTTGTGGGCTGCTGCTTTAAGGACTGCATCTTTTCTTCTCTCCTCCACTAGATCCAACGACATGTGAAGGAGTTCTTCGTTCTCTTCTAGGTTATAGTGGATCCTACGGTGGGAAGGCACAATGGTTTCAACTGGGAGCATAGCCTCCGATCCGTATGCCAAAGAGAAAGGAGTATGCCCCGTTGAAGTTCTGAAAGATGTGCGATAGGCCCATAGTGCCGTAGGGAGTTCATCCACCCAAGCGCCCTTTGACTTTTCGAGTTTCTTTTTTATTAGAGTTTTCAGAATTTTGTTGACGGCTTCGACTTGTCCATTTGCCTGGGAATACGCTACGGATGAGAAGCTTTTGTGAATTCCGTGCTCTTGGCACCAGTTGGCGAATTCCTCGCTGTCAAATTGAAGTCCATTGTCTGATATGATTTTGAATGGGACTCCGTACCTGCACAGAACATTTTTGATCAAAAAGTTAATAACTTTTGCTGAAGATACTTTATTCAGAGGTTCTGCTTCCACCCATTTGGTGAAATAGTCGACTGCCACTATAGCATATTTGGCCCCGCCTCGGCCCATTGGCAGTTCGCCGATTAAGTCAATTCCCCATACTGCAAAGGGCCAAGGGCTGGTCATTTGAGTAATCTTAGTCGTTGGTAGCCGCGGAATCTTAGCGAACTTCTGACACCTGTCACACTTTTTGACGAAATCCAAGGCGTCCTTGCTTAAGGTGGGCCAGAAATATCCATATCGGAGTATCTTTTTTGCTAATGTTTGTCCTCCGGTGTGGTCTCCGCAGCTTCCTTGATGGATGTTGGATAAGATTTGCTTGGCTTCCCTCCCAGCGACACACCTTAATAACGGGTTAGAGAATCCGCGCCGATAGGGGATGTCTTCTTGAATTGTGTAGCGGGAAGCTTTCCTTAAGATTTTCTTGACTTCGTTACGTCCGTTGGGCAGTGTGCCGCTTTGTAGGTAGTCTCGGATGGGAGTCATCCAAGTTGCTTCTTCGATTGCAGCTATTAGATTCACTTTCTCAAAACTTGGGGCCATTTGCTTTGAGATGGTTACTGCCCCGAAGATGGCGATGTCTCTCATACTTGCTTGTTTTGCCAATTCGTTGGCCTCTTGGTTCTCTTCCCTAGGGATGTGTTTGACTAAGTAGTGGTCCAATCGGCTGAGAAGTAACTTGGTCTTCTTTAAATATGCTATGAGTCATTCCTCTCGAGCTTGGAATTCTCCTAGTATTTGATTAACGATAAGTTGAGAATCGCTGTGAAGACACAAAGAATTGGCTCCGATTTCTATGGCAAGTTCTAGTCCGGCTATCACTGCTTCATATTCTGCATCATTGTTGGTGGCAGCGAACTCCAACCTTATAGCATAAATCAGTTTGTTTCCCCTGGGAGTGATTATTACCACACCTGCCCCCGAGCCTTGTTCGTTCGATGCACCATCCACAAAGAGATTCCACTTGATATCTTCTGCTATTTCCAATTGCTCCCTATCTTTGTTGGTAGTGAATTCTGCAATGAAATCAGCTATGGCTTGTCCCTTGATGGCGGTGCGAGGGTGATAGGTGATATCATACTGACTTAGTTCAATGCACCATTTAAGCAGTCGCCCGGAAGTGTCGGGACGATGGAGTACCTGCCTCAGTGGTTGATCGGTCAGAACTTTGATGGAATGGGACTGGAAGTAGTGACGCAGTTTCCGTGATGTGATTAGTAAACAGTATGCCAGCTTCTCAAGTTTAGGATATCTGACTTCTGCCCCCGTAAACCTCTTATTGACGAAGTAAACTGGCCGCTGCATGCGGTTGTCTTCCCTTACCAAGGAAGCGCTTAGGGCGTGAGATGACACAACAAGGTATAGGTATAATTCTTCGCCTTCGCTTGGAGTCGAGAGTACCGGTGGTTTCTGGAGGTGTTCGATTAAGTCAAGGAAAGCGGTCAGGCATTCGTTGGTCCATTCGAACTTTCCTTTGTCTTTCTTTAGAGCTTCGAAAAAGGGGACACACTTGTCCGTTGCTTTGGAGATGAATCGGCTTAGGGCAGCCACTTTTCCATTCAGGCTTTGCATTTCCTTCCGAGTGGAAGGTATCTTGATATCCCTTAGTGCTCGGACTTGTTCAGGGTTTGCTTCAATCCCTCTGGCATGGACGATGAATCCTAAGAACTTTCCTGATGACACTCCGAAGGAGCATTTTAGAGGATTCAAATTCATTCCATACTGTCGAAGTACTTGAAACATCTCGCCTAGGTGGCTTACGTGATCGTCGGCTTTCCTTGACTTTACCAGCATGTCATCCACGTATACTTACATAGTTTTCCCTATTAGCCCCGCAAACATCTTGTTGACGAGGCGTTGGTAGGTGGCTCCTGCATTTTTAAGTCCGAAAGGCATTACCTTATAGCAGTATAAACCCCGGTTGGTGATGAAACTAGTGTGGTCTTGGTCAGGAGCATGCATAGGAATTTGGTTATACCCTGAGTATGCGTCCATAAAAGATAAGAGCTCGTGCCCGGCTGTGCTGTCTACAAGCTGGTCGATTCGGGGAAGTGGGAAGCAATCCTTTGGGCAAGCGTCGTTTAGGTTGGAAAAGTCAATGCATGTTCGCCACTTCCCATTAGCCTTCTTTACCAGTACTGGGTTAGCGATCCATTCCGGGTAGACGTCTTCTCGTATGAAGTCATTGGCGAGCAGATTCTTTACTTCTTCGTCGAGGGCTGCTGACCGCTCTGCCCCCATACTTCTCTTTTTTTGTTTTACGGGCGCCTTGGTAGGATCAATGTTTAATACGTGGCATGCTATGTCGAGGGAGATTCCGGTCATGTCAGCGTGTGACCATGCGAATACATCTAAGTTGTGGTGGAGAAAATCGATGAGTTGTTCCTTCAACTCTGCTTTTAGTTGGGACCCAATTTTCAACAGTCTACTTGAGTCGTGCTTGTCTACAGATATAAACACCATAGCCTCTGCAGGCTCGGCAGTGGCCTCCTCCTCTTTGTCCCTAGGGTCTAATTCATTGAAAGGGTCGCTGGTATATCGAAGAGGAGGGGCTTTCTTTAGTTGCTATGCTTCTAGACTTTTTGTGCAGAGGGCAACCTCTACACCCTTCCCTTTATCCTTCCTGTGGTTGTTGCGAAGTTCAGTCACATAGCAGTTTCGAGCCACGTCCTGGTCTCCTTCTACTTCCCCTACTCCATTGTCCGTTGGGAATTTCATCTTTAGGCACCATGGGGCTAGGACAATTTGGAAGTCAGACAAGGCTGGCCTTCCTAAGAAGGCATTGTAGGCCGAATGGTTTTCTATTAGCACAAACGTCTGTTTCCGTACGACGGAGCGGGGATGGCTTCCAATCTCAACAAAGAGGTCCAGTTGCCCGAGGGGCATCTTTGCATCCCCAGTGAAACCGTGTAGTGGTTTATCGCAGGGAGATACATCCTTCATTGATAGCTTCATTTTGTCGAATGCATGTTTGAACAGGATGTTTACTGAGCTTCCAGTGTCTACTAGGATTCGGTAAACCTCGGCGGGGCCGAGCCGGGCAGAGATAACCATGGGATCCATGTGAGGGTACTGCCTTCCTTCTAGGTCACGCTTACCGAATGTGATGTCATCACTTTCTTTCCGCTTTGGGTGGCGCTCTTCTATAACCGAATTGACACAGTCTTTATTGTTTCTAAGCGACTTTCCATATCTTTCCATTTCTTTCCAGCTTCTGTCAGCGGTGTGCGGTCCTCTCGAGATGGTATGGACCACTATCTTCTCTTGACTAGAGCTGCTAGTGTTGCAGTTTCCTCTGCCGATCTCCGGTGAGGGTAGTCTTGGGTTCTCATTGGCAGGAGCTGGAGTCCTGTCCTGACCTTTTACATAGTGTTCCAGTTTCTTCCTTCTGATGTGTTCCTCAATCAAGTCCCGGAGATGATGACATTTATTGGTGTCATGCCCATGAGATTCGTGGAAGCGGCAGAACTTTCCAGACTTCTGCGCGTTATCTGATTCCTTCTTGTATGGTGGGCGTTTGTATCTAACTTCACCTTGGGTGGCAAGGAAGATATTTTCGACGGTCTCGTTCAAAGGAGTGTAAGTGTCGAATCTCGGTCCAGGCCGATATAGGCGCTTTTCTCCCTTCTTGCCCCCAGCATTGTCTCTGGAATCATTTCTTTGAACGTCCCTTGCTACAACAGGGGCGTTGCTGTGAGTTGCCTTATTTTGCTGTCCTGACTGCCCCTCAACGGCAGCATCCTCAAGCCTCATATATTTCCCGGCTTCATGGAAGAAATCGGGTAAAGTAGCTGGTTTTTTCTTTCTTCAACCTTCTAGCAAATTTAGTGTCCGGATGCACACCACTACAGAGGGCCATTAGGATAAGCTTCTCATCGGCATCTTGGACCGCGGCTGCTGCGGCATTGAATCGGGTTAGGTATTGTTGCAGTTTCTCTCCAGGTTTTTGTTTGACGCTGGATAAGGAATAAGCGTCCTTAGGTTGTTCCACATGGATGCGGAACTGACTGATAAACTTTTCTTTCAACATTTCCCACGAGCTGATGGATCCCTGGGGTAGATGACAGAACCAGGAGGTAGCGAGATCTGCTAAGAAGAGCGGAAAGCATTTGCACAGTACTCCCTCTGTCGCTCCACTCATGAGCATATGTTGTGTGTACCTCTGTAAGTGTACAACGGGGTCGGAGGTTCCTTTGTAAGGTTCCATTGTTGGCATCTTCCATTCTCGGGGAGTGATAGCAATTTCGATATTGCGGGCGAAAGGGCTGGTTACCCTAGCGCCTATCCCTCGATCTCTTTGCTCCCGTTGGACGCACTCTCTGAATAAGCGTGCCATCCTTTCATCAGAATTTGGAGCAGATAGAAATGAGTTTGGTTCTGTTCTGTGGGATTGATTCCGTCCAGATGACCTGTAGGGATGGTATCGTCTATCATTCCTCATATTTTCCAGTGGCTGCCTTTGATCTTCTGGGAGCATGCTAGGGTCAGCTACAGTTGGCCCTTGCCTTGATCTTCCCCTGCTGGGTTCTGATCTAAGCACTTCCTCGGGTCCAACTTCGGGCTGGACTCTAGCTCGGCCCCGTTCACTGGCGTTTCCGTGGTTAGGCAGTATGACGGGCTCAGCTACAGTTGACCTTCGTCCGGTACCTCCCGTGTTGGGTTCGGTACCAAACGTTTCCTCAGGCCTAACTTCGGGCTGTGCTCGATCTCGGCTCCTACCATGGCTACTTCTGCCGTTAGCTCCTTCGAAGAAGGAAGACCTTTGTTGTCTCTGAGATCCTCCAGACTGGGATTCGCCCCATGATTCAGTGTTGCGGTTGGATTCTTCAGCGTCCCTTAAGCGTGACATGAGATGGTCCACCAAGGCTTCCTGTTGGGACGTGAAGCGGTTAGTTACTTCAACCACAACTCTGTCCAAATCTTCCCTAGTAATTGCTGCGGGCTGTTCTGTGGCAGGAGGGGTCGGATTAGCCTGTCCTTCATTTGTTACTGCTGCTAGAGGAGGACGATTTACTTGATTCGTGACAGCTGGATCTGGAAGACTGCTGGATGCGATATTTTTTCCTTTGTTAACATCTTTTCTTGGTTTGAGAGGCATGTTTTCCAAGTGGCGAACAAAGCTGTTACGAAAAATGTTAAGTGGATGAAGCTGAAGCTTCGAGCTTCTAGCTCTCAGTGAAAGCACCAAAAATGTTTGCACAAAAAATGTACAAACACCTCAAAGTTGTATGATTTAGTAGGTCTTATGTTGTTCTTAGTGATTTTGGAGATTTATGCAAATATATGAAAAGCAGGGGCTAAACTGTAAAAAGACACGCAGATTTATAGTGGTTCAGCCAGAATGTGCCTACGTCCACTTTATATGTTATTTCTCTTCTCTTGTTTTGATTACAAGTACAAAGCTTTGATACAAGTAAAAGAAAGTTGTTTGAAAGTCCTATCCGTGCTTGAGCTCTAAAACTCGTCCCCCATTGTTGTACACCTGCCCCTCTATTTATAGAGTGAGGCTGGGGGTAGGGGTCTAGGATGTGTATAGTTGCTGATGGGCCTGGGCTGATGTGATCTGGCCTGGTACGTCTTGGTTCGGGAGCATTCTAGTTCGGTGACTCGGTGATAGGGGATGGTTCGGCAGTGGAGTTGGTTCGGTGGCTCGGTGATAGGAGATGGTTCGGCAGTGGAGTTGGTTCGGTGACTCGGTGATAGGGGATGGTTCGGCAGTGGAGTTGGTTCGGTGACTCGGTGATAGGGGATGGTTCGGCAGTGGAGTTGGTTCGGTGACTCGGTGATAGGGGATGGTTCGGCAGTGGAGTTGGTTCGGTGACTCGGTGATAGGGGATGGTTCGGCAGGTTGTTCTAGATGGTTCGGTAGGCCCCTGATTCGGCAGTGGCTCGGTGAAGTTTGGTTCGGCATCGCTCGGAGATGCATTGATTTGGTTGTAGGATGGTTTGGCCAAAGATCACACAACAGTACTCCGTCTATCTCTACTACATATATTATCACTTGTCCTTGGCCATGCTTTCTTATACATTTATACACGGTACGCACCCTTCCCCTTCACCATGCTTGCCCCTTCTTCCCTTGATCTTAGCCTTGATCCTTGCCTTAAAGGGGGGATCGTGTTGGGATGTTGGAATATAAATATAGAACAACATCTCATTTTCTAGTTCTTCTTCCTGACATGGGCTTTTCCCATTATTCATCTCAGTCAAGTTCAAAAATAATGAAAATTTAAATCCTGCTTCACTTAAAAAATCACTACCTCTGAAACCGTAAACATTTAGTTGAAGCCTCTAATATAGTAGTTGTACGTCTTGATCTCAGCTAGTTTTAATAGTTGATCTCTTAGGAATTCGTCAAATGATGACCAAGATATCGCCATTTGTCAAAAAAGAGGAAATGTTGTTCACAAACTTCGAAAAATAAGTTCTCCTAATCCGAGAAGAATTAGACACCATTGTTTGCGTCATTGAGTTCGTATCGAAGAGTAGTATTTTTTGTGTAAATTCGGCGCGATTTTGTGATGACAATTTATGATGATTGAAAGCTACGGTTGCGTTTAATCTGGGATGGAGGCAACGATAGGAAAATTCGAGCTTGGTTTGGGGTTCGTGTGGAGAGGTGCTTCGGGCGGCATATTTTAGTTGGAATCGAGGTCAAAAGGTCTCGCGCATTTATAAAGTGTTTTATAAATGGATTTAGAATTGAAAAGGAGCTTTCATAAATGAAAGAGGTTTAGTAAAAGGGTTTAATTTGGAAATTTATAAAGAAGTTATACAAAATTATTTAGAGCTTGGGTAAAGGAAATATTATGTACATACAAGGTTTTAAATCTCGGATTTCGGTCACGTCTCGTCTCGAAGAATTTAGAGAGCTCATCTCGTATCGGGTGAGATCTCGAACGAGATGAGTGCATCTCGGTCGTCCATCTCGGATTTACATCTCGGTTTCTAAAATTCATTTCGGAGTTATCTCGGAGTATATGTCATGTCGAAAATTAATTTTCATACACCTAAATTTATAATACTATTCACTACCTTAAGGAAAACACTATGCACTTACCTTGAATATATCACATGCTTATCATTAGTAATTTAGTATGGAAAAATATCACTTGTATCATGTAAAATAAACAAATAACTAGATTTCATGAATAATGTTCAATATAATGTCATATGAGATAAAGTAGACAAGAAACAAGCCATAATATATGCACATTTACTTTGTTTGATCATTCACTTAACTTTTCTACACAATATAATGTCTCATTTCTACCTTTTATGATTTATAGTGCTGCAAGGGAAATCTTAATTTTATAACTTGAAATACAAATGTCTACAAGTAGAATTAAAATATTCTAGTTTGATTATAGTATTTAATTATTAGCAAACAAAATCTCATTAAGCAACTAATAACATAGAAATTTCAAACAAACGTAGAAAATAGCATATATAGTACAAACAATTTTCAAACATTTAGTAATATTATAAGAAAAGCAAAAAAATGATGTACGAATGAACATGTAATCATCAGATGAAATTAATAGATGAAATAGAATTCCTTTATTACTTAAAAATAAGCCTTGAGGAAAAAAATTATAGCAGCAAAGACTAAATGAAATCAAATTGGGAATCCATTTGGAACATAAAGTTAAATAAGTGAAGCTTAAAAGTTATAGCCACAAAAAAATAGGGTTAGGAAAAAAAACTCAAGAAAGTGTCGAAAAAAGAACATTGAAATCGGATGTAAATTAATTTGGATCAGAAACCTAAATGAAAACCATAAAGTGAAATACTTACCATAATCGATGTAGATTTTATCATCTTCTTACATTCGTCACTGCCGTAAAATAAGAGACGAATATTAAATGAGATTTATACAAGAAATAAGGGTTAAAAAAAGTACAATTAAGAAGGCTTAAATTAAGGTAAAGGATGAGCCAGCTTAATACGGAAGAAGAGTTGATTTTTGCAAAATTCAACAACTCGGCCGATATCTCGCTATTAAATCTCGTCCGAGATATCGAACGAGATACCGAAATATCGTCCGAGATTTGGGTCAGACGAGATTCAAACGAAATAGCCTGTTTCGAATCTCCCAGGCTTGAAAACGAGATCTTGGCCGAGATCTCGGCCGAGATGAGCGAGATTTAAAACCTTGTGTACATAAGAGATTTAATAAAAGGAATAACATTTTCTTTGATCCTTTTGATATGATTTGGAAATGAGAAATCTTTCACGAATGTTTTGTGAATATACTTATGCCAGTAAGATCAATATATGAATGTTTTGATAAACACTTTTGGAAAGAGATTTGAATAAATAAAAGAATTATTTTGAGGCTTAATGATTGCTATGGGTAATTAAATCCCTAAAATTGAATGTGTGTTATTGATAGTTAAATAACCGACTACCAAATATGGACCCAAAATGTAACTTTGGAAATATCTAGGAGAAACATGTGAGTTATATGGTACAGTCATCTCCGATGATACGGTACTGTGCATGTAAATTTTGTTTTGTTCTATTAGGACAAATTATAAGGAAATCTATCCACTAACGGTTAGGATGTTATCTCCGCTCTTATCTTTAACTGTTTATTTCCTAAAGAACCAGGGTTGAGTTTACCAGAAGCTATCAAATGTTGTTTCCTATGCAGTTAATGCCTCGCTATTACCCTGCTATAACCCTGCTATATCTCATAGCGGATTTCTACCACTACGATTTTTCCATATAGCCCCAAATATAGCCTTTCCGCTTTAAGCCCCGCTATTTCTGCTATATCCCGTTATTCTCGCTATATTCCGCTATTTCCGCTATATCTTTTTTAAAAGAAATGAATTAAAAAATGAAATTTATACATTATAAAAATTATGAAATTAATTTATATAATTTAATTTTTACTATATTTTCAGAAATGAAAATACTCTAATATTCTACTAAATTCAATTATGTTATATAACAGCTTTATGTTTATTTATAGTATATTCGCACATGTTTTTATTTAAAATTATTTATGTATTAATCATAATTCAATTGAATGTTAGTTTTTCATTTAATTACCATTTGTATATTTGTAAAAACATTAAGTACGAGTTTTATATGCTATTTTAGAGTCATCCGCAATATCCCGCTATATCCTCACTGTATCCCCGCTATGACTTTTTGCATCTCCGCTGCATTGAATCTGCCGAGCGCTTTAACTGCACAGGTTGTTTCAAAGAGATTGGGATCAGATATGTTATTCAAAAACCACTTTGACCCAACTCAAGCGTTTCGAAGTGAAGACATCTTGAAGATGATGGAATTTGAAGATGGAGCTCTTTGAAGTGCAAGGTCTGTTTGTTATTGATTCTAAGGGTGATTCCAAAACGGATGTAGTAGATGTAGTTCATATCCTGAACAACTTGTATGGATGAATGCTGGTATTGCATTGTTGGAGGGCAGTGTTAGCATTCCAAGAGGGAAGTGCTATATAAAGATAAAACGCAGCCTCAAGTCTCATCAACCGGGAAATGACAAAAATCGGGCATGCAGCAAGGCCATGTGGGTCGCTCCCATTAGGGTATGGTCATCCCAAATCTAGATCGATTACTATCTACTCATGTATGATTCGGGGCCCATTAACCAAGGGGTGATCATGTTCGGTACTACTAGTCAAGTTGTAGGACAGTCCTGTGTGGTAGGGGTACAAGATGTTCTTGTCAGACCCCGGTGCATTTTATCTAGAGATGCACCATCGAAGGTAGTTCCTTACCTTGTTATAGTACGAAATCCAATCTCCAGTATGAGCCTTACAGCTTTCGATGTGCCCAACTATGTTGGAACATGAGATGCAAGCATTCTAGTTATTTTAATATTTTATTTTCACCCTTAAACATTATTATAATATAACTAAATTTTCTATAAAAACTGTTTTGGCTATCATAAGGTAAAAATAAGTCCGTGTTTATTTACGACATGGTCTTATGAGATACTCTTGATTTTAAAGGAATTTTTAAGGTAAAATTCAGTTCTTTTGAGTTTCTCATATCAGGCCCATGTCTGACCTGTAGTTTTATTTTCTTTCCCTAAAACTCTTGGGTGCTCAAATTCATATGAGCAGCTAAGTAGTTCAGGTTTCCCACAAATGCACTTTGGAGGAGCTTGGAGCAAGAGGCTTCATCGATAGTTAGTTATTTATTTTGTTTCCACTATATTATATGTACTCTGTAGGGACAGACTGTTATAACTGTCCAGAGTAGAAATTGTATTATTATGACGCTGATGTATCATTTTGGAAATGATTTTGTAAAGAATTATGTTAATCAATATATGTCTTTCCGTTGTGTTATGAGATTCTATGTCGTGTAATTTCTTCTTATCCTTATCTTCTTTCTTCCCCATTACAATATATCTTTTCGACACTTGGTTGTTCGACACGTGAATACCATGGATGTATTAATGTCGACTTCTGGGATTCGAAAAGGCAAGTCGTTACAACGTGGTATCAGAGTGTAAGGTTAAGCGATAACATTGGCTTTGGTAGGGTAACTCATTAAGAGATAAGGTAATGGAATGCCTTATATGATTTTTAGTGTATATATATAAGAGCGCGTATTTGTTGGTGATATAAAAGTGTTTTATATTGTGTTGTTTGATCTGTTGAGTGGCTTAAGAATTCTGCTCGATGCGTTTGGCCAACGTTATCGATAGGGATTTCCTAAACACTTGAACAAGATCAAACTAACACAATATTGAAAAAAAAATTGGTAAATGAAATAACTTACGTAGGAATATATTTTATATATACAAACGGAAAAAATTGCAAAAAATTAATATAGTTATTCTTGGTTGTTAGAAATGATAATATTCAATCATTATCATCTAGGATTTGATCTGTCATGCTCGTCCATTTTTGAGTATTGACAATTATTGGTTAATCTATCTAGAATCTTCCTTTTGAAAGTTGGGTTAGATAGATAGGAATTTTTGGAACATTGAAATGAAAACCTTGTGAATTAAGTTTCGCAATTTGATAATAAGGCATTCAGTGTTAATATAGGCTAAAAATTTGAATTAATGAAAAATGTTTATAAAAATCAGAATATTTTGAAATAAATATTTTAGAAAAGATTTTATATAAAAGTTGATTTTATAAAATTAGGTTTTAATAAAAAAGGGTGATTTTACAAAGCTAATATATAAAATGTGTTTTATAAAAAAAAGGAATTCGAGAATTTAAATCCTGGTATTTTTGGAAAATGATTTTCCAAGTTTGATAGAAATAATAATAGTATTATTTGAAGATAATTTATGAATAAAAATAATTCAAAAAGGCATTTGTTTTTTAGTAAATATGTACCTTAATCTTAAATGATTTTGGAAATAGTAGAAATAGTTTATTTAAAAATATTTTTAAAAGTATAAATACTTTGAATTTTTTATATAAGAAATGTGTTTTCTTGGTTTGGTTCGGGAAAGGTATCCCGATTTGTTTTATGATGATCAGAATAATCTTCTAAGTGACAATTGGATGTTTGCCTAAGCAAACGTTGTAGTGCACTTAGTAAATTGTTCTCTTTACCATTATACGGTCGGGACGAGTTTGAATCCGGATGAATCCAAAGCAAATTGGAATTATACATTTCATTAGGATTATTTATTAGAATACATAGAATATTGTTTTAAAAATGGATTTTGAAAAAGAGGAAAAGTGTTTTTAAATTAGCTAGTTCGAGTGGCTAGAAAATAACTAAAAACGGGTAAGAGACGTGTTCGGATGGTAAACGCTTCTCTTGAGTGATACCCATCTTGATAAGGGAATGTATAATACTGTTTGGTAGTACCCAGTTTCATAGTATCATTTTGAAGTTACTCAGGCTATGTATAAATATATATATATATTTACCAAGGTTAAAATATACAGTTCATTTGGGAAAAAAATTGAAATAAAAACCCGGATATTCAGATCTTGAGAATACTTAGTAAAATAAATGCAAAATGGAATAGTTAAAATCAAACAGGGGTATATACTCTTTAGGATGTAGAGGAGTATTATACAAGTTCAACATAAGTTTAGATTTATGAAATGTTTTCATAAAGAATTTAATGGAAACAGAATTGGTATTAGCGAAAACTAATTAAATAAGTGCGTAAGATGGACGTAGATCATTTCTCTTCCATATAGTTTTGATTTGAGAATCGAGTACATGGCTTTGAGGTGTTTCACACCATTCCGAATAAGGATATAACATTTGATTTTTAACGGAGAACACTCGGTGAGGGTGCTTGATATGGAACCAAGATTTTCTACCATAGTATATGACTATGTAAGAAGAATGGAGGTTTCTAATCAAGAAGCATGATCAGAGCCCGCTTTAGAGAATCGGATGAGCGATATTAGTTCGGAAGTGAAGTTATGTATTCGAGTAGTGATCGAGTTAGACTTTGTATGTGAATGATCTATGGAGATTATGCGAACTTATGATTAGTCTTGGGTATCCTTGTGGTGAAATATCGAGGACGAAATTCTTTTGAAGGGGGGAGAGTGTAACGACCCGGAATTTCATCAGCTTGATTTTAAAAATATTTAATTGATTTTAAATATTTGATTTGTGATTTTAAAATAAAATAATATCAATTTTGAAATAAAATGACCTGATTTCAAATGATGAATTTTTATTTGAATATATAAAAAATTTCTATAATTTTTATTTCAGAAAATATTTAGATTTTTGGTTGACATATTTTATGTCGAACGTCAGTGTTTTCAAAATTTAACAGAATTCAATAACCAGTGTGTTTTATTATTGTTTGGAGATCGCATTATAGTATTGTATGCAATCGTATTCTATTTACTATCGTTCGCGGCCGTACGCGGACATAGTATCGAGTAGAGGTCACCTGAACACATCCAAATTCAAAATCAAACCAAGTCTACACATAGACACACATAGTATTCAGCCTATCTCTACAGCCTATATTGTCACTCATCCTTGGCCATGCTTTCTTATACGTTTATACATAGTACGCACCCTTCTCCTTCACCATGCCCGCCCCCTCTCCCCTTGATCTTAGCCTTGATCCTTGCCTTAAAGAGGGGATCTTGTTGGGTATGTTGGAATATAAATATAGAGCAACTTCTCATTTCCTAGTTCTTCTTTCTAACATGGGTTTTTCCAATTGTTCATCTCAGTCAAGTTCAAAAACAATGAAAACTTAACTCCTGCTCCACTTTAAAAATCACTACATTTCAAACCGTCAATATTTAGCCGAAGCCCTAACATAGAAGTTATTCATCTTGGTCTCAGCTATTTTTTAAAACTGATCGCTCATGATTCGTCAAGCAATGACAAAGATATCGCCATTTATCAGAAAAGGGGAAATGTTGTTCATAAATTCGAAAAATAAATTTTCCTAATCCAAGAAGAATTAGATACCGCCGTTTGCGTCGTTGAGTTCGTATCGAAGAGTAGTATTTTTCGTGTGAATTCGGCATGATTCTACGATGACGATTTATGATGATTGAAAGCTAGGGTCGCGTTTAATCGGGGATGGAGGGAACGATAGGTGAATTCGACTTGGTTTGGGGTTTGTGGTGGAGAGGTGCTTCATGCGGTGTATTTTGGTGGGGATCGAAGTCAAAAGGTGTCATGCGTTTTTCCTGGTATGGGGGAATCGATCAGTCGAAATTGGCTTTGGTAGTCGAAAGGTGGTGGCAATGTGACTATGGGGTAAGCTCATCGTTTGGGACTTGCGTATAGCTTTGGTTCGTTGGCTAATGGAGAGGCTTGCGTTTGCATATGCACTTATATCCATGCACGAGTTATCAGGCAAAGGAAAGGGAGGAGGAAGAAGGAGGAACTATTTCCTTTGGACACGAGTTGGAATGTAGATGGGCTTGGCCCGTTTAACGTTGGTGAGAAGCTTTATATTTAAATTATTTAATTATTTAAAAACGTTAAGAATTGAAAATGCTATAACTCTCTCATATTAAATCCATTTAAACCGCGGATTTTTGCGTTGGACTCGTATTGACGAGTATAATGTCATAGTATAACTTGTTTGTAGCTTTGGCAGAGTATGATTAATAACATCGCTTAAGTTTACATACCTTAATTAGTGATGTTTATTTGGCCAAATAAGATACCGTTGAGTTAAATTGGATCGAATAGAGTAATTTGGACATCTGGTTAGTGGAATAAGACACTATTCCACTAATTAAATTTATTTGATGCCCGCTAGCAGAATAAATCACCGTTCTGCTATAATTAACCAGATAGGTTATATTTGGACATCTATTTAGCAGGATAAATCACTGTTCTATTATTACATTAATGTAGACACTTATGTACATACTAGTTGATTGATTTTGGTTGAGTGTTGTATTAAAAATTGATTGATAATTATGAAATTAATTTACATATATGTCTACCTATGTAAACACCAAGTATTATAACTTGGAAGATTAAAATTGAATGAAATGGTAACTTGTTTAAGTACCATAGTGATGATTAAGCCTCTTTCTAAATGGAAAAGTTAATTATGGAATCAATGTTGTATTAAAGCAAGTTATTATCTATTAATAAGGTTTTAAAGGTAATTATTATTTATTAATAATGTTTTAAAGATACATAATTATGGTTTTAAGGCTATTAAATTATTTATTGAGAATGTTTTACATTATATTTTAATTATTAATTAAAGTTATTTAATTTTATTTGTTTAAGTTATTTAATTATATTTAAAGGTTAATTAATTATCATATTAATATTATTTAGAAATTAATTAATTACTTTATTTATATTGTCTTAAACTTCAATTAATAATTATATTAATAACGTTTTGAATTTAATTAACTATTTATTTATTAATATTGTTTGAAGTTAAATTATTATTATAATAATACTATTTAAAGTTAATTTAATATAATATTAATGATATCCTAAAATTATTTTGAATGAGGTTAAAAGATAATTAAACAAAGAATGTTAAATAATAACTTGGTTGTTAAAGGTATTTTAATAATTGATTGTTTATATAAGGAACTTTATTTATTTAAGTTTATTCATAAAAGGAGTTTCATAAATGGGAAAAGATTTTGAAATTTGGGAATGGGTTTTGTAAATAATTTGGATATTTATAAATGATTTTGAATACTTATAAAAAGGTTATAAATGATTTTAATATTTATAAATGAATTTCATAAAAAGACTTCGAGATTTAAAAAGTGTTTTATAAATGGATTTGGAATTGAAAAGGAGCTTTCATAAATGAAAGAGGTTTATTAAAAGGGTTTAATTTGGAAATATATAAAGAAGTTATACAAAATGATTTAGAGCTTGGATAAAGGAAATATTATGTAGGAAAGAGATTTAATAAAAGGAATAACATTTTGTTTGATCCTTTTGATATGATTTGTAAATGAGAAATCTTTCACGAATGTTTAGTGAATATACTTATGTCGGTAAGATCAGTATATGAATGTTTTTGATAAACACTTTTGGGACGAGATTGGAATAAATGAAAGTATAATTTTGAGGCTTAATGATTGCTATAGATAATTAAATCCTTGAAATTGAATGTGTATTATTGATAGTTAAATAACCGACTATCAAATATGGACTCAAAACATAACTTTGGAAATATCTAGAAGAAACACGTGAGTTATATGGCACAGTCATCTCTGATGATGCTATACCATACATATAAATCTCGTTTCATTCTCCTAGGACAAATGATAAGGAAATCCATACACTAACGGTTAAGAAGTGATCTCTGCTCTTATCTTTGACTGTTTATTTCCTAAAGAACCGGGGTTGAGTTTACGGGAAGCTATCAAATATTGTTTCGAAGAGACCGGGATCGGATATTTTATCCGAAAACCACATCGATCCAACTCAAGTGTTTTTGAAGTGAAGATATCTTGAAGATGACGGGATTTGAAGACGGAGCTCTATGAAGTGCAAGGGCTATTTTCTATTGATTCTAAGGGTGATTCCAAAACGGATGTAGTAGAAGTAGTGCCTTCGGTTAGTTCATATCCTGAACAACTTGTATGGATGAATGCTGGCATTGCATTGTTGCCTGGAGGGCAGTGTTAGCATTCTAAGTGGAAAGTGCTATATAAAGGAAAAACGTAGCCTCAAGCCTCATCAACTGGGAAATGACAAAAATCAGGCATACAGCAGGGCCATGTGGGTCACTCCCATCAGGGTATGGTCATCCCAAATCTAGATTGATTACTATCTGCTCATGTATTCTTTAGGGCCCATTAACTAAGGGGTGATCATATTCGGTACTACTAGTCATGCGGTATTCTGATCCTGTGTGGCAGGGGTACAAGATGTTCCTATTAGACCCTGGTGCATTTTATCTAGAGATGCACCATCAGAAGGTAGTTCCTTACCTTGTAATGATATGGAATCCAATTTCCAATACGAGCCTTATAGTTTTAGATGTGCCCAACTATGCTAGAACGTGAGATGCAAGCATTCCGCCTATTTTAATATTTTATTTTCACCCTTAAACATTATTATAATATCACTGAATTTTCTATAATAAGTGTTTTGGTTATCGTAAGGTAAAAACCCAACCGTGTTTTTGTGCGGCGTGGTCTTACGAGATACTCTCGATTTTAAAGGAATTTTTAAGGAAAAATTCAGTTGTTTTGAGTTTCTCACACCAGACCCATGTCTGACTCGGTGTTTTATTTTCTTTTCCTAAAACTCTTACATGCTCAAATTTGTATGAGCAGCTAAGTAGTTCAGGTTTCCCATGGATGTACTTTGGAGGAGCTTGGAGCAGGCGGCTTCTTCGATAGTTGGTTATTTATCTTATTTCCGCTGTATTATATGTACTCTGTAGGGGCAGACTGTTATAACTGTCCAGGGTAGAAATTGAATTGTTATGACTCTGATGTATCATTTTGGAAATGACTTTGTAAAGAATTATGTTGATTAATATATCTTATTCCATTGCATTGTGAGATTCTATGTTGTGTAATTTCTTTTTATCCTTATCTTCTTTATTCTCCATAACAATCCATCTTTTCGACACTTGGTTGTTCAGCAGGTGAATACCATGGTTGTATTAATGTCGACTTCTGGGATTCGAAAAGGCATATTATTACGTTTATAGTGGTTCCACTGCTAATCTTTGAAAAAATTCTCTCCCATGACTATATGTTGAGTAGTAAAAGCTCATTCTTCGATCTCCTCCTTCTCTGTAGATGAACCATCAACCGGTAGTTTCTTAGTGTCAAACACTATCTAATGAACCATGTTCCATTTTAGAACTGTCTGCATCCTCCATTGCCACTTCTCGAAGTCATTATGTGTGACGCCCCACCTCTATGCTCACAATAACAAAGAGTATTAAAAGAAATACTGTTTGTTATTACGAAGAATAAGGCTGGATAGGAGCAGCCATCCGTAGTTGGCTTTACGCTAGTATTGGTTACCTCGATAGGAGTGGTATATATTTTTCATTTTTCATCTCTTATTTATTTACTCCCATAGACATACCCAATTCCAGTATAAAACGAATTACGATGGTTCATAATAGTTTAGGACAATATATATAATAATAACACAGATAATAAAAATGCGGAACACAGATAACAAAAGTCTCATATATATATATAACTGATGTCAGTTACAATACATTTGACACGATACATATGATACAACTACAACTGTCGACTCTGGAAGTTATATATACAAGTACATTATCGACTAATAGACATGAATACATATCAACCTATACTATGACATGACTACTCCAAAAGATATGAAAAGTCTTCATAGCTCAAACAGCAACCCAAAGCAAGATATCTACAACCTGAAATAACTCGGATCTCACCCGAGTATTAAATTCAAAAGAAAATAATACACGGGTCAGTCTAATTCAAACTCAGTTATTAATGCACAGAAGCAATAATAATCAAATATCAAATAGACGACAGTCACAGAAATCTCGTATATCCAACTTCTCGATAAGAGAATCGGATAACGGCAGATATAACACTAAACAGTGTTAAACAACCAATCAGCAAATTCAAATCATCAACAAAGATAAATAAAAAGATTATCAATGAAGATAATATGAAAACAACAGAATTGTCTAAACGACAATTTAACACAAAATCCAATTATTAAATAATAATTAGAAACTCAGAATCTAATTATCGAATAGATAATTAGACACAGCAAAATGATCAATCGAACCAAATTCTGTGTGGCTGCAGTACACGCACGCGTGCACTGCCTCGCCACTATAGTAAGTCAAAACTGCAAAGGTCAAAGTGAAGCCCAAGCTAACAAAACAGCATAAACAACAAAAATCTAGTTATCGATATGAAAATTAGAAAGCACACAATCTAACTATCTAAAAGATAATTAGATTATCAACAAAATCATCAGATTAAACCAAATCAAATACTCTTCAAAATATATTGAATTTGGCAACACGAAACACTTACGACAATTGAAATCATCGATATAATCATCCATTCTGAATTTGGCTGCAGTGCACACTCGCGTGCACTGCCTCGCCAAAATCAGATATAACAAGTATGAAAGTACCAGAACCACAAGCAGGTACAATATCAAAAAACAGTGGAGACAACGAGGTCTGCAAGTGCAACATGCACACTAGAGATTAGAATAACATTGACACACAAGTACATAGTGCACCCATGAGTCTGGCAAAAACAAGCACAAAGGCCCCAAGTAAAACAAGCATTACAACATTAAGCTCCAGACTGTATCAAGTTCGAACAACCCAAAAGAGATTTCAAACTGCAATTCAAAGCAATGCCAAAGTCACAGTCGAAACGAGTTCGAAAAATCAGGGAAATGCAGTTTCAAATCAAAACAATGCTGAACCCAATTTATTTTTACAAAATCCCTTTTTCTTCAAGTCCAAGCTCGAAGAAAACAACACAAAACTTCCAGGTGAATACTAGTAGCAAGTCAACACTGAAAACAATTGTAAAGTCAAACGAATTCTCATTTAAAATCTTTTCGCAAGATCGACATAATCAATTCAGGCAAAATCCAGGCTGGACAACAAAATGCACAAAGGAAAAACGTGCATATACATGAACCAGAGCAATCCGACTCAGCATAGCAAAATGCAACACTAACCAAACTCAGCAAATAACAGAATACAAGACAGTGACAACATAAATTGATGACCCGGCAGCAAGCCCAAAGGCAATAAAAATGCCAACTGATTCGAATGAATGATCATAACTCAATAAAATTCTAAAGTTCTCAAATCTACAAAGTAAACGTGAATACACGTATAACATGAAATAGCAATTATAAAAGGGTACAAGTCGAGATGCAACAAACATGAACATGTATGTGCAATCAAGCCTACAGCAGCAGCTCGAATCGAGACAGTGCCACCCCAAAATACCCTCATATAATTAACGTAATCAATTCAAGTGACCAAAGACAACTAACAATGTAAAACAAAATCAAAACTGAAGCACAGAAAAGTAATCGGACCAAATTCCATCAAGCACAGTGCAAAAGAGTTCAACACAAATGGATCAGTGGAACAATCACATATCAGTTCATAGGCTAACAGTTCAGTGAACAAGAAAAATGAAAGTGAACTTCCAGCCTTATACAAGGCCACAAGGAACAACAACCAAGAATTGATACAGTAAAGGGCATTCGAAACAAGTTAATGCTAGCGTGAAGTACAACAGACCCAAGACCGCAACAATAACAAGTCGAAGTCAACTCGAGATCAACATCGTGGTGACTACGAAATTAACCCCAAATCGATACACGAAATTCATATGGCTGAAGTCACATGAAGCCGTGGTGGCCATGGAAACTAAGCAATCAAGGAATCGAACTAAATCGAGTAAAATCATCAACATCAAAACAAAGTCGAACTGCCAAAATAATTTAAATCACAAAAATCACAATTACATGAAGTATGAATTAGATGTGAGTAAACTCACCTTAGCATCGACGAGCAAGCAACGAAATGTAGAGAGCGTCGATCGACATCTCACATTCACGGCTTCAAAATCTCGAGCCCTAATTCATCTAAGCGGAACGAACGAAAACGAGCATGCCCTAATTTTTGAACGAGGCCGCAATTATTCTATCTTTCGTTTTGATTTAGGGTTGAACGAAAATGAATTAAGGAAGTAAAGGGGACGGGTTGCCTTAACTAGTTATCACGGCAAAACAATAAATCATGGGCCAGATTAAATTTCAAAAGTCCATCAACATTTAACAAATTATAAAAGAATTTCAATTCGATTTAAATCTGCATTAGCAATTAACAAACGATTTAATCGTCATTTTGACGATAAATAATTGTTGTAAAACTCCGGGTTGTTACAAACTCCCCTCCTTATAAAAATTGCATCACCGCAATTTTCATAATTAAAGTTGTCAATAACAATTATTTTTCTAACATAAATTGGTTAAGCTAGAAAAATAAGGTCAAGAACACAAACACCAACGAAATCTTTTAATCCCATAAAGGAAATTCTCAAATTCTCAACAAAGTCTGATTATCAAATAGATAATCAGAAAACAGCAGAACTGAATAAATACAATTATCAGCAACATTCAATTATCATTTAGATAATTGAAATTCAGAAATCACAAAACAGCAATATCTAATTATCGATACAATAATTAGAAAACAACAAAATCTAATTATCAGCAAAGATAATTAGAAAACACAAATCACAAATCGCAAAACTGCAAATATCTAGTTATCCAACAAATAACTAGAAAACACGAACTTCATAATCAACAAACTCTAACTATCAACATAGATAGATAGGAAACAGCAATTCGATATGATCAACATAATCCAAAATCAATTAGAGACTAGAAAATCTCAAAATCATCAAAACTATCAAATATCCAATCATCAAAACGATAATCAGAAAACATAATTATCTAATTAACAAAAACGATAATCAGAACTCTCAAATCAACAAATATCTAATTATCACAAACGATAATCAAATCTCAAATCAACAAATATCTAATTATCAAAAACGATAATCAAATCTAATCAACAAATATCTAATTATCAAAAACGATAATCAGAAATCTCAAATCAACAAATATCTAATTATCAAAAACGATAATTAGAAATCTAAAATCAACAAATATTTAATTACCACTACCGGTAATCAAATTTCAAATCAACAAATATTTAATTACCACGAACGGTAATCAAATTTCAAATCAACAAATATTTAATTACCACCAACGATAATCAAATTTCAAATCAACAAATATTTAATTACCACAAACGGTAATCAAATTTCAAATCAACAAATATTTAATTACCACAAACAGTAATCAAATCTCAAATCAACAAATATCTAATTACCACAAACGGTAATCAAATCTCAAATCAACAAATATCTAATTATCAAAAACGATAATCAAATCTAATCAACAAATATCTAATTATCAAAAACGATAATCAGAAATCTCAAATCAACAAATATCTAATTATCAAAAACGATAATCAGAATCAATAAATATCCGATTATCAAAAACGATAATCAGAAATCTCATAACAGCAAATATTTAATTACCGATACGATAATTAAATCTCATAACAGCAAATATTTAATTACCGATACGATAATTAAATCTCATAACATCAGATATCTAATTACCTGCAGATAATTAGAAACAACAAATATCTAGAAATCAATTAAGAAGACTAGAAAATCAACATAAAAGCTTGGATCGATCCCATCAGATGGCGAGTTTTTAGTTCGCCGCACGTGCATCAACAAATGGCCGAAGCCTACCAAGTACTCATCATAATTTTGGCGCCCAACAAATAACCCGAAGGTCCGCAGAGTGACCCGAAGGTCTAGTACTGGTATTTGACCTGAAGGTCCATCATATGACCCGAAGGTCCAACATATGACCCGAAGGTCCATCATAGTGGCTCGAAAGCACACAAAAGCATCAAAATCATCAAATAGCAGAAGTTTCAATTAACGAGTCCGGAATTAACCGAAATAGCAAACGCACATGTCCCATACCACGTGTTTTACTAAATCGTTTGATTCTCTTCATCGTTTCCTTGAAAGTGCAAAATTGTGTATTTTGTAAAAATACATTTTACATTCTCAAACGGACAAGTCCGGAATTAAGCAAATCAGTAAAAGAAAGGGGTCATAGTCCTCGATTTTGCTGAAACGTTTAAATCGCTTCCTCATTCTTTTGAAAGCGCAAACTGTAAAATTCCTAAAAACAATTTTATTTATTTTATAAAAATAACAATTCACATTCTCAACTGGACAAGTCCGGAGTTAAGCGAATCGGTAAAAGAAAGGGGTCATAATCCTCGATTTTGCTGAATCGTTTAAGTCGATTCCTCATTCTTTTGAAAGCGCAAATTGAAAAGGATTTATAAAACGATTTTCATTTTAAAATGATTTTCCAATCCCGTGATTAAAGCAACAACATCAGTAGCAATTTCGAAAAGAAAATTGCAATTCTCAAAATACCGTAAATACGGATCTCAAAATCAGCATTGCGGAATAACCGCTTGAAAATCCACTTTTAAAATTTGACGGTTACTGAAGTCAAAGCGACAGTAATTTTTAAACGTCAAAACCTTATCAAAATAATTTACATCAAAATGTAATACCAGTGAATTTTCAATCATTAAAATGCCACAAAACACCGTGCTCCAAAAATTTAGCATCGATGTAAAAATTCCGTTATAAAGATAACGGCAACCAAAATACGTTTAAACCAAACATCGGTTCAACGTAAAATTAATGCAGTAACGTGCAACTCAAATTTGCACGTACTACAAAATGAACAAAGAAATCATTCGAATGTATCTTCAATGAAGATAATTCAAAACAGCAAAATCTAATCAATATATGATAAGCATAAAAGAAAACCAGCAAAAATATCAACAAAAATCACATAACTGCAGTCGCTTCGAATCCTTAAATCGAATTCAAAATTCTCAAAGAAACAAAATAAACCCAGCTATGTAAACAACAAATGAAATTTATTTCAATTTCATATTTTGATTTTTAAATCAAAAAGATTATCAGCCGTATTCAGCGAAGACAGTCTCACTGTTTCCGCTGCGCACTCTGATATACAGAACACAAATTAATCAATCAACAAAACACAGTTTCACTATTATTTTTAAATAAGGATATTTAAAAATTTCATCAAAATTTCAAAACTTTAGTTTTGACTCAAAGCACAAATAAAACATCAACAAATAGTTGTAACACATGTTCCATCCAAGTTATGTTTTATATTATGTCCATAAACCCCAAGCTCTGATACCAACTGTGATGCCCCACCTCTATGCTCACAATAACAAAGAGTATTAAAAGAAATACCGTCTGTTATTATGAAGAATAAGGATGGATAGGAGCGGCCCTCCGTAGTTGGCTTTACGCTAGTATTGGTTACCTCGATAGGAGTGGTATATATTTTTCATTTTTCATCTCTTATTTATTTACTCCCATCGACATACCCAATTCCAGTATAAAATGAATTACGATGGTTCATAATAGTTTAGGACAATATATATAATAATAACATAGATAATAAAAATGCGGAACACAGATAACAAAAGTCTCATATATATATAACTGATGTCAGTTACAATACATTTGACACGATACATATGATACAACTACAACTGTCGACTCTAGAAGTTATATATACAAGTACATTATCGACTAATATACATGAATACATATCAACCTATACTATGACACGACTACTCCAAAAGATATGAAAAGTCTTCATAGCTCAAACAGCAACCCAAAGCAAGATATCTACAACCTGAAATAACTCGGATCTGACCGGAGTATTAAATTCAAAAGAAAATAATACGCGGGTCAGTCTAATTCAAACTCAGTTATTAATGCACAGAAGCAATAATAATCAAATATCAAATAGACGACAGTCACAGAAATCTTGTATATCCAACTTCTCGATAAGAGAATCGGATAACGATAGATATAACACTAAACAGTGTTAAACAACCAATCAGCAAATTCAAATCATCAACAAAGATAAATAAAAAGATTATCAATGAAGATAATATGAAAACAACAGAATTGTCTAAACGACAATTTAACACAAAATCCAATTATTAAATAATAATTAGAAACTTAGAATCTAATTATCGAATAGATAATTAGACACAGCAAAATGATCAATCGAACCAAATTCTGTGTGGCTGCAGTACACGCACGCGTGCACTGCCTCGCCACTACAGTAAGTCAAAACTGCAAAGGTCAAAGTGAAGCCCAAGCTATCAAAACAGCATAAACAACAAAAATCTAGTTATCGATATGAAAATTAGAAAGCACACAATCTAACTATCTAAAAGATAATTAGATTATCAACAAAATCATCAGATTAAACCAAATCAAATACTCTTCAAAATATATTGAATTTGGCAACACGAAACACTTACGACAATTGAAATCATCGATATAATCATCCATTCTGAATTTGGCTGCAGTGCACGCTCGCGTGCACTGCCTCGCCAAAATCAGATATAACAAGTATGAAAGTACCAGAAGCACAAGCAGGTACAATATCACAAAATAGTGGAGACAACGAGGTCTGCAAGTGCAACATGCACACTGGAGATTAGAATAACATTGACACACAAGTACATAGTGCACCCATGAGTCTTGCAAAAACAAGCACAAAGGCCCCAAGTAAAACAAGCATTACAACATTAAGCTCCAGACTGTATCAAGTTCGAACAACTCAAAAGAGATTTCAAACTGCAATTCAAAGCAATGCCAAAGTCACAGTCGAAACGAGTTCGAAAAATCAGGGAAATGCAGTTTCAAATCAAAACAATGCTGAACCCAATTTATTTTTACAAAATCCCTTTTTCTTCAAGTCCAAGCTCGAAGAAAACAACACAAAACTTCCAGGTGAATACTAGTAGCAAGTCAACACTGAAAACAATTGCAAAGTCAAACGAATTCTCATTTAAAATCTTTTCGCAAGATCGACATAATCAATTCAGGCAAAATCCAGGCTGGACAACAAAATGCACAAAGGAAAAATGTGCATATACATGAACCAGAGCAATCCGACTCAACATAGCAAAATCGAACACTAACCAAACTCAGCAAATAACAGAATACAAGATAGTGACAACATAAATTGATGACCCGGCAGCAAGCCCAAAGGCAATAAAAATGCCAACTGATTCGAATGAACGATCATAACTCAATAAAATTCTAAAGTTCTCAAATCTACAAAGTAAACGTGAATACACGTATAACATGAAATAGCAATTATAAAAGGGTACAAGTCGGGATGCAACAAACATGAACATGTATGTGCAATCAAGCCTATAGCAGCAGCTCGAATCGAGACAGTGCCACCCCAAAATACCCTTATATAATTAACATAATCAATTCAAGTGACCAAAGACAACTAACAATGTAAAACAAAATCAAAACTGAAGCACAGAAAAGTAATCGGACCAAATTCCATCAAGCATAGTGCAAAAGAGTTCAACACAAATGGATCAGTGGAACAATCACATATCAGTACATAGGCTAACAGTTCAGTGAACAAGAAAAATGAAAGTGAACTTCCAGCCTTATACAATGCCACAAGGAACAACAACCAAGAATTGATACAGTAAAGGGCATTCGAAACAAGTTAATGCTAGCGTGAAGTACAACAGACCCAAGACTGCAACAATAACAAGTCGAAGTCAACTCGAGATCAACATCGTGGTGACTACGAAATTAACCCCAAATCGATACACGAAATTCATATGGCCGAAGTCACATGAAGCCGTGGTGGCCATGGAAACTAAGCAATCAAGGAATCGAACTAAATCGAGTAAAATCATCAACATCAAAACAAAGTCGAACTGCCAAAATAATTTAAATCACAAAAATCACAATTACATGAAGTATGAATTAGATGTGAGTAAACTCACCTTAGCATCGACGAGCAAGCAACGAAATGTAGAGAGCGTCGATCGACATCTCATATTCGCGGCTTCAAAATCTCGAGCCCTAATTCATCTAAGCGGAACGAACGAAAACGAGCATGCCCTAATTTTTGAACGAGGCCGCCATTATTCTATCTTTCGTTTTGATTTAGGGTTGAACGAAAATGAATTAAGGGGGTAAAGGGGACGGGTTGCCTTAACTAGTTATCACGGCAAAACAATAAATCATGGGCCAGATTAAATTTCAAAAGCCCATCAACATTTAACAAATTATAAAAGAATTTCAATTCGATTTAAATCTGCATTAGCAATTAACAAACGATTTAATCGTCATTTTGACGATAAATAATTGTTGTAAAACTCCGGGTTGTTACATTATGCCCATTCCACTTCTCTGCCAATGGAGATCCTGATGAAACATAAGATCCTCTAACATAGGGTTTCGCTTCATTTGGGGCATCTTCATCTTCTACCATACCAACTAACAACTTCCTTCAGCAACCTAATGGATCGGATATCGAAATATTGGATAAAAATTCAATTATTCACCCCAAATGCAGCAAAAATAAGATAGGACAGCGTTGATGATAAATTATAACAAACAAACAACTAATATCCCAAACAAACAACAAACTTAACATAGATGGAAAGAAAAATAAATCACACATGAAATTTATAATAGTTACACTATTGGGAGACAATGTATGTCCACTTTAGGAAGACGAGAACTTTACTACTTCGCAAGAGCAAAGAGTTACAAAATATTGATTTTATTTTGAGGCTAAACATATAAAAAACGGGACAAAATCCTCTTTTTCAATTGCATACATAGAACAATAAACCCTAGGTCTTTTTATAACGATCTCTAGATGCTCTCTATCATCGGATTAAAATATGCACAAAAGATATGTTGAATCTATGGTGGAAATTCCAACTTGATCGAAAAATAATGAAATTACCCTTGGAAATTCAAACACAAATCACTTCAGAAATCATTGTTTCAGTGAAAACTATTTTCAATCGACTAGTCCATGGTTCAGTCAATTGGAAATAGTTTCAGTCGACTCTGAAAGCTGCAATGCTCTCGGGTTGCAATTGGTCGGAAATTCAAACGATTAAAACAACTTTCAATCGACTAAAAATCTGGTACAAGCTTTAGTGACCACTTCAGCCTTCTTCATCTTCTCTTTCACCACCTCTCTGCATCTCCGCACGACTTCTTCTTCCTCTTCAACTATGGAAATTTCATATCACATTTAACAGAGGTACGCATATATAGAATACAAAGTATTATTCCCATATCTTTCAACAATTCAAATACTCACTAAAGCCATATCAATATATAAAAATCTTGAGACGATCGCAAATGTGAAACCGTGTCTTGCTTGGATCTTGTATGCAAGAATTTTATAATATATTGTTACAAGGTACTTCTAACAAGTTGGATTGCTGATAATAACATTTATATGAATAGGTATATTTAGCAAAACATCAGATTTGGCAGCTTGACTCAATATGTTACTCCAACGTAGATATAGTAATGAATAATCTGATTTGCTTCCCTTAAACAAGGGCATGTTTTAATGGTTTTACAAAGTTTAAAGGTTTAGTTATGCACAGTCTGATTATTTTAATGTCGTTATCATATTAACCTAGAACCTTCTATTATTTGGTAAAATAAATGCAAATATATGGTAATTATAATTCGGATTTGCCAGGTATGGATGCAATGGAAAATTTCAATTGCTACCATGGTTTGTACTTGTAAAGATTTGAACTACACTGTTATTCTGGTTTTTTTTTGCACATTGAAAATTTTCTTCCCGCTAGTGTTCAGTTAACGCTAATTTTTGTACACTGTTTTAGGCACTAATCTATAATGTTTTCTGCTTAGTTATCAGTAGACCCGTCATTTTGCTTTGTAATCTATAATAGAATTCAGCTAAAATCATTTGGTTTTTAAATGCATTTCTTGTTGTATATGCAGGTTTCAATAGAATATGATAGTGAACGGGAAGAAGAAACCAAGTAGGTTCGGTTTTTAAATTAGAATATGTTTACAATGGGTGTTACTCCCATTGAAAATAATTTTTTACGTTACGTTCGGCGCACCTCATCGAATTTCAGACCTAAATTCGCCATATCTTACCAAATTTCAAACTTAAATTCGGCACACTCCTGCCGAATTTCAACCTGAAATCCCCCTCATATTCAAATTTGAAGTTTCAGTACCAGTGCCCTTTCCAAATATACATGCTTCAAGAGTTATATTCTAAGAATTATACTTGAAGACTACTGCTTATTTGCTTACAAATTTATTACCCTTTTTATTTGGTACAAATTTTATGTAATTTGATGAAATTTATACCTTATTTAGTGTAATATAGGTGTTATTTGATGCGCTTTACATGTTATATCATGCAATTTCTAAATTTTATTATGCAGTTTTTTGTTGTATACGTATTTAAACTTAGGTTGTTTCATAATTGAACGGACTAATTTCTACTCTCAATTTATGATTCTATCATTACTTCTGCAGTGATGTTTCTCCATGACGTTGGTTTTGCATATGTTTTGATTTTGTGAAAACATCATATTTCAAGGTGCTTTGTGATCTCCTCGCACTAGGGTTGTCTTTGCATGCTCTCTTTCCTTTGATCCATCTCGAGCTCTCCTAAATCAAGATTTGTTAAAATACGACTTGGCCCATTTACACAAACCACTAACATTTTTTTTGAAATGGGTTGAATCAACTCTATAAAAATGAGCATAAACGGATAACCATTGTACCTACTTATTGAAAGGGTTAGAAATAGGTAATCTATTTTACCCGTTATGTAACAACCAGGATATTTTACGATTGAATATTTAAATATTTTATTTAAATATAGAATCATTAATCGGATTAAAGTTCGAAAAGCTACTTTTAGTAAACAGTCAAATTGGGACTCGAGACCACTTCCATTGAGTCCAAAATGGAGTTTGTGACTTTTTTAAGTATAAACATTGATATATTTGGAGTAAGTTGAATTTTGCTATTTTCTATTAGGCTTTGGGTTTGGGTTTCATCCCAACTCATTCTATAACCTAGTTCAGCCCTCTCCTCTCCTCTTCACTTCATTTCTATTTTTCTTAAACACCCAAGCACAACTGAAAATGGGGAGAGGAATGAGAAATTAGAAACTTCAAGCCCTGTTTTCAATTGCAAAACCAAATTCTTGCTCCAAATTCAAAGAGAAGCTTTGGTAAGTATCTCCTTCTTCTTCTCCAACTCATTCTCTCTTTAATTTCAGAAAATTTCCTAAACCTAACTTAGGAAATGTTCTTCTTTTGAGCTTAGATTCAAGTTTCTTGAGTTGAAGTGGTAGAGTGGTTGATCTTCCTTTGCTTTCAAGCTTCTTCTTCATCGTTTTTGGGTAAAAAAGGTGAGTTATTGAACTCACATCTATTTCTATAGATATCGTTATTGTTGGGTATGAATTCCTAAAACTTATTTATGTTCATTTGCTTTTGAATTGGATTGATTTGGTGAATTGTTCAGTTTTTGGTTTTTGGAATCTAATTCTTGTAAAAATCCAACCTTTGATGTTGAACACATTAGTGGAGCGTTTCGGAGGGCCATACAAGACTGGGTTGTCGTTTGGCGTAAATCCTCAGCCGTAGATGCTCGTTCGTTCGCTTCCGTCCGTGTTATCGAATTTGCCCCCAAAGGGGGCTAGACTGATTGTGCTTCTGAAGTAGGTTCAGTCGACTGAACCAGGGGTTCAATCGACTGAACCAGAATATCAAAATTTCTTAGAAGCAGGTTCAGTCGACTGAACTAGTGGTTCAGTTGACTGAACCAGACCCAGGAAATTGCCTGGGTCTGTATCAGTCGACTGACCATCTGGGTCAGTCGACTGACCCTGGGGATACAAAATTTGTATCCCTGTGTCAGTCGACTGACCACCTTGTTCAGTCGACTGACCTGATGGCCTTAGAAAAAATTGATTATTTTGTTTTTGATTTTCAATTTTTATCGATTCGTGATTTCCGATTTGTCATTGTCGTTTATTATCTTCTTTGATGACTTCTTTTTCGGGATTTTTGTGGTTATCCATTTTTGATGGATTTGGTATCGATTTCGTTGGAATTGATTCACGTCTTCAGATGTGAATTTTTGGTGGTTGATTGTTTCTACAATCATTTCTGTGCTTTGTCACTTTAAAATACAAAGGTTTCTATACTAATAGTAAATATTCAAACCCTTTTACAAAGATTATTTCAACACTATTTTTAATACAAAGCTCGTTTATAAAACCGTTTTCTAATCTATTAGTATATACAAACCTTTACCTCATTCGTATGAGAAAATCTAATTAAACGGCTTAGCAAAACAAGTGGTATGAAACGCTTGCGTTTACTTCGTCGGTTAATTTTTGGACTTGTTCGATTGAAACTCTTGTGACAATTTTGAGTGGGAATCTACAATTTGTTCGTAAATATTTAAGTTAAGCTAGTGGTTATGGGACATGAAGCTAAACTCATATATTTACTAGCTTAGTGTAATCGACACTTTTATTGATCAATGATGATCATTTTGTGATTTAGACTAGCGATGAGCGATGTCTATTTGTCTGCGAGGGAGACTAAACCCCGTTTCTGTGGAACTTCGGTTCAATTTGGCGGGGTAGCGACCCGTGGTCTTCGGGCCGTTTGTGGAGCTTCGGCTCAAAATTTATGGTTAGCGACCATGGAATAGCGTTCCGTTTGTGATAAACGTGTTGGTGAGTTTTCATGCTCCAGTTTGTGATAGGCCTCCCCCTTTGTGATTTCTGGATTTCTAATTGATGATTTCTAGAATTTGTGTTTCACCTCTTTATGTGATTGGCAATGATATGTTTGTCAATATTTGTGGTTTGGTGAATAAAATAAAAAATATGACATTCTTTTTGGTGCTTTGAGATTTTTGGAGATATTGTATGATTTTGTTGTTGTTTAAATCATACCTGTTCTAGTATGACATTCTTGTTATCATACGTTCTTATTATATCTCACTTCTTTAATGATAATTATAGTTAGACTGATCCGTTTATTATTTTCTACTTAAATAATACTCGGGTCAGACCGAGATGTTACAAGTGCTTCTGCTTGACTCCTTATCTGGGATCATCTTCTGACTTTTTCCTAACTACATTATATTTGTAGTTTTTGTTGTTATACATTTGAGATATAGACTCCTTGATGTATACTTATTCTTTTGTCTAGCACTTGAAACTATTCTTTTGTGATATTGTGGATCTTGTTTGACCACTACTCTGATGTACACTTTTATGTGTTATATTCATATATGTTTCCGCCTTTGAGATATGAACATCTGTGACTGATTTCTGTTATGCTTATTTCTATATTTGTTTCTGAGGTCCACTTAGCCACTGTGTGGTAGCTTTGAGTTTGTATTTGATATGTCGGATTTCCTCTTGAAATGAAATGCATGTTATACTATCTGACATATCGGTACTCGCACAAAGCAATTACACGGATGGTCGCTCCTCAATAGCCTTATTCTTCGTGCTAGTTGACGGCATTACTCCGTAGTGTCCTTGGCTAGCGTGAGTATAGAGGTGGGGCGTCACACGTTACATTAAATTTGAAATATGAATATTGAATTTTAAATATTTGAATTTTAAAAGCAAGAATTTTGAAAACTTTGAAAGAAGAAAGTTTGAATCTGGAAACCGGAATTCAAAAATATATAATTTAATCATGAAAGTTGAATTTTGAAATTTTTGGAACGTAAAAACTTGAATTCAAAACGTTCAAATTTTAAAATTTTGAAGTTCAGTCTTTTTAACTTTTAATTCTGAATTCTAAATTTAAATATTTTAATTTATATTTGAATGTAAATTTGAAATTTTGAATTTATATTTGAAAACTCGAGGTCACAAATTTTGAATTTCAACTTTGAATTTGAAAAATAAAAAATTTGAAATTAAATTAGACATTATGAAAGTTTTGATTTTTGAAAATTAGAATTCAAAAATTAGAACTAAAATTTGAAAATGTGAAATTAAATTTTGATTAGTTATGAAATTCAAAAGTGAAAAAACACACTTTGAATTTGTTAATTTTTATCTTTATTTTTTATAAATCAAACCTAATTTGAATCATGTTAATGGATTAAATGAGTGACTCATATATTAAGTCAGTTGTTGGATGCTAAATAGTGCCGGTCCAAGGCCCATTTTTGAAAGAGGGGCTATATTCAAGCAAATATTATATGGATGAATAATTTTTTGTTTTGCAATTGTTTAGTGGGCTTAGAATAGCAATGTGCTTTAAGTGTTTACTCATTAATCCGAGTTCTCCTGCATTTTGCACTTGTATGAGCTATGGATTTTTTTCACAGTTCATTGGTGCAACAAGTAACATTGTCCAATGGAAGCAGGCCTGCCCTGATTCTAAACATGATTGGTTGACCCTACGTACCCATTTGATGGGTCTACTT
Organism: Allium fistulosum; assembly: GCA_030737815.1. Classification (NCBI taxonomy): domain Eukaryota; kingdom Viridiplantae; phylum Streptophyta; class Magnoliopsida; order Asparagales; family Amaryllidaceae; genus Allium; species Allium fistulosum. The sequence goes on along the minus strand of CM060906.1, from coordinate 93,809,716 downwards.
AGATGCATATGCAACCTTCGCTTCCTTTGTTTTGCTCCTCCCATGAACTGTTCCCACTGTCAACCTCCTTTGTAGAGATTATATTTGTATAAACTGGAACATTTTGGATTAATGTGAATTTGTAATATATAAAAAGATTATCTGAGTTTTCAACCAAAACAATAAAATATGTTTGCGTTGAGTAAATGAGAATAAGTTAGAACTGCGTTTATATTAACACTATGCTACAAATCAGTTAGAAGTTAGAACCGAACAAATTAGGTTCATATTCACATTAATATCATAGCTTGCACTAATCTCAGTGCACTATCAACCAATGTACACTATTATACCTTCAGTGATACCACTGTAAATCTCATGTACCATTTGTTTATTGCATATGAACAATAGGAGAAAATGTAACTGAACTTTTATTGATTGTATTTGATACTCAGAATAATAATGTAATACACACTTATACTCTGTATTTATACAAAGAAGATATAATGAGTATTAGGCCGAACATCAAGCCCACAGCCTATTACTAATGCACTGAAGACAAATTGTCTTCGTATATTCTCTTGTATCTTGTATTCAGTCATATTACGCCCCTCTCAAACCTAGCTCCAAGTCTAGGGTTTGCGATCTTCTCAGAAAAAATGCGCCGCCATAGAAAAATTATCTAGAATGATTCGGATCTGACGCAAAGTTGAGTTCTTCTTAGCTTTGCTTGAGTATCTATGCGAATTTTGCTGGCTTAAGCATACTTTGTAAGATGTTCTTGCGAAATATACTTATTGCCTTCAGATTGAGATGAAAATCAAGTCTTGAATTGCTGTACTAGTGAGATCTGAGAAAAGCACTCTTCCAATTTTCAAATTTGTGAGATTTGATGAGTAAAAATTGGTTCTTTGCTAGAGAAAAATGCTTGTAGACAGACATCCTACTGAGGTACGAACAGTTATTGTTCTACTGATGATGCTTGCTGCAGCTTTGACTCAGAATGTGGAGAGTTGTCATGTTTTGTCTGACGTGTGTGGTCTGTAACCCTAAGCTTATCTCTGAACCGAGTGAAGTTCATCTTTGACAGTGGCTTTGTTAGAATATCAACGACTTGGTAAGTAGCAGGTATGTGGTTAATGTCTAATTTTCCCTTAGCAACTTGCTCACGAACAAAATACAGATCTAGCTCCATGTGTTTAGTTCTAGAATGCAAAACTGGGTTAGCAGTGAGTGACACTGCACTTAAATTATCACACCATAATGTAGTCTTGCTATCAGTTTTGATTTGTAGTTCATTCAATAGTGACTCTATCCACATTGTTTCTGCCACGGCATTAGCAACACTTCTGTATTCTGCTTCTGTACTAGATCTGGATACAGTTGTTTTTTTTGAACACCATGAAACTGGATTTTTGCCTAAGTAAATACAATGTCTACTTGTTGATCTTCTGTCATCTGTGTCACTTGCCCAGTCTACATCTGCATATCCAGTAATGCTAATAGTTTGACATGCTTCAATAGTTAGACCATAATTTAATGTTCCCTTGAGATATCTCAGTATTCTTTTGATTGCTTTCCAATGCTCATCTGTTGGACATTGCATGAATTGACTTACTTTATTAACACTGAATGAGATTTCTGGTCTGGTGATTGTTGCATACTGAAGTGCACCTACAATACTCTTGTATTGACTGTCATTTGTGATTATTTCTCCTTTAGTCTTTGATAGATGAGCATTGGTTATCATAGGTGTCGAGATTGAGTTTGATTGATCCATTTTGGCTCTAATGAGAATTTCTTTGATATATTTTTCCTGGCTGAGGTGTATCATGGATTTTGAAGGTCTCCTTACTTCAATTCCCAGAAAATAGCTTAAACTTCCAAGGTCTTTGATTGAAAATTCTTTGTTTAAATGTTGAATAAGATTGTTGATCTCTAGATCATCACTGCCTGTAATAATAAAATCATCAACATAAATTACTATATAAGTGATAGTACCAGAATCAAACTTTGTAAAGAGAGAATTGTCTGATTTTGTGTAGTTGTAGCCCAATCTGAATAAGGTTGTCTTTAATTTTTCAAACCAAACCCTTGGTGCTTGTTTGAGACCATAAATTGCTTTGTTCAACTTGCATACTAGTTTTTCATTTTCCTTCTTCATGAATCCATGGGATTGCTCCATATAAACTTCTTCCTGCAAAACACCATTTAAAAATGCATTATTTACATCTAGTTGCTTTATGTTCCAATTTCTATATAAGGCAATACGAAGAACAATTCTAATAGTGGAGAGTTTCACAACTGGGGAGAATGTTTCAGCAAAATCAAAACCATGTTGTTGTGAATATCCCTTTGCCACTAGTCTTGCCTTATATTTGGAAATTGACCCATCAACATTTCTTTTTAATCTGTATATCCATTTACAGCCTACTATGTTTTTATCAGTAGGTTGATGAACAAGATCCCAAGTCTTGTTCTTCATAAGGGCGTCATATTCTTCATTCATTGCTGCCTTCTATTTGTCATTTTGTATAGCTTGCCAGTATGTACTTGGTTCTTCATTTTCTAGAGCTGCATTGTATAGTTTTGATTTGAATATACCACTTTTTTCTCTAGTGATCATATGATGTCCAGTTCTTTCAGCAATTTGTTGATGATCATTGTTATTCACTTCAGTCTCTTGTGACACATTAGGTGATTGTAAATCACCTAATGTCTGACTTGAGCTTTGCTGCATTTGACTATCTGACTGTTGCATTTGAGATAGTGTATCAGATGATTCAGTTTGTCCATGACCTGGTTCTGAAAAGGACACTATGTGTTGTGGACTTTCACTGCCTTGAGCTTTATCTCTAGGAATGTGAGGTGCTTTGTCAATTATCACAGGTATAGGCACCAAAGAATATCTTGCATTGTAAACCTTCTGAGAAGTTTTAATTGCTGAATTGCTAAAAGAAAATACTTGTTCATTAAAGACAACATGTCTAGAGATAAATATTCTACCATTACTAGATAAGCAACTGTAACCTTTTTGATTTGCTGCATAGCCCAAAATGTGCATGGTGAAGACCTATAGCTTAGTTTGTGAGAATTATATGGTCTGAGATAAGGAAAGCATAGACAGCCAAATACCTTTAGACTATGATAATCAAGCTTGATACTGAAAAGAATTTCTAATGGACACTTTAATTTTAAGACATTTGTAAGCAATCTGTTAATTAGAAAAACTGCAGTGGCAAATGCATCAGGCCAGAACTTAAGTGGTAATGATGCATTTGCTAGCAGTGTTAAGCCTGTTTCCACTATATGTCTATGTCTTCTTTCAATCAGACCATTTTGTTCTGATGTGTAGGGACAAGTTGTCCTATGTATAATACCTTTTTCCTGAAAGAATTTCTTCAAAGATAATAATTATGCTCCATTATCTGTCTGTAGTATTTTTAGTTGACAATTTGTTTGCTTTTCTGCCTGCACTATAAATTGCTGAACTACATAGTATGTTTCAGATTTTGTCTTCAAAAAATATATCTACAGGTATCTTGAATATGCATCAACAAAAGAAATATAATATTTGTACCCATAGTCAGTTGATATGGGTGCTGGACCCCATAAGTCAGTTGCAACAAGTTCTAATGGTTTGTTGTAACTGGCTTTGGAGTCCACAAATGGCAATTTATGACTTTTACCCATTTGACAATAAGTACATATATATGGATTTGAAATATTGTTAAAAGAAATATTATTTTCATTCAACACTTGTTTAACAATATTTACATGAGGATGCCCAAGTTTACAATGCCAAATATCAAAGTTCTTACAGTCATTCATAGTTTTGATTTCAGAGTTATTACACCATTTTTCTTTACATCCTGAGATTCTTGAATTAGCAACATTGAAAGTATACAATCCCTTAACCTCTCTACCCTGTAAAAGAATATCTTTTGTTAGTATGTCTCTGACTAAACAGTAGTTTGGGTAAAATTCAAAAAACACATTGTTATCTTTGGCAAATTGAGATACACTTAATAAATTTTTCTTGACAGATGGTACTCTTAATAAGTTATGCAAGTATAATTGTTTCTTTCCTGATATATATCCACTACCAGTATGTGAGATTTTTACAGACTTTCCATTGCCCATAAGTAATGATTGTGTACATTTATATTCTTTATTGCCAAGATTCAAGTTTGCCAAGTTGTTAGTGACATGATTTGTTGCCCCAGAATCAGGATACCAGCTATTGTCATGAATATCTTCGATTTTTGCACTATCATTGTTGTTGATGTCACTTTGACCTCCAATTTCTTGTTGAGCACTTATCAAATTTTCACTGGGATTGTTGTTTCTTGCACTGTTGTTGTTTTGCTGAGATGGAGTGTAGTTGATGTCGAATCTGAAATAGCATTTACTAGCAATATGACCAATTCTCTCACAAATCTGACATCTGGGTCTATTATTTCCATTGTTATTAGACCATCTTCCACCTCTTCCTCTTGATTTATAGGACTGACCACCCCTCTGATTGAAGTACTGTTGATTTCTGTTATTAGAAGCTTTTGCTTGACTCTTGTTTTTGCTATTTGAGATGAAGTTCAGAGACATGTCTGATATAGTTGATTTCTTTTGTTCCAATCTACCCTCATAAGCTAGAAGGGTAGAGTGAACATATTGAATAGAGGGTAGATTTTCTTTCGATGATATAACAACTACTACTGATTCATATTCATTATCTAATCCTCCAAGAATTGATAGTATATGCTCTGTGTCACTTACTCTATGTCCTATAGAAGATAAGTGATCACATAATGTTTTCACCTTTACAAGATAGTCTCTCATTGACTGATTTTCCTTCTTAACATTTTGTAATTGTCTCTTGTAGTACATAATCTTGGCTGCTGACTGAGTACTGAAGATTTGTTCTACTGTGGACCAAATCTCATGTGATGAATTGCATCCAATTAACTGTGGAAGTAGATTAGCACTTATAGATGATATTAGTCAAGAACTGACTAAGCTGTCTTGTATTTGATGCATTATGAATTCTTGATTACTAATAAGTTTTCCATCCTTGTCTGCAGTATACTTGGGTGGTATGATTATAGTGCCTTAAATATATTGCTCCAATCCATATGCTTTGACTGCGGTTTCAACTTGAAACTTCCAAACCAAGAAATTGTTTTCATCAAGTTGAATAGACAACAACTGACTTTGAGGCTTGATAATCTCTTTCAGAAGTTCTTCAGTGGGATTAAACCTGGCATTAGTGTGGGTGCTGGAGGAGGCAGAACTGTCTTGATCTCCTTCAGCCATTGATTCAAAAATCAAGAAGAGTGATTAAAGAATTGAAAGTTGCTGTAAAACAGAAAAAAACTGAGCAACCTGGAAATTCTTGATTGTTCCTAGGCGAGGCACAACAGAGATCTTGATCAATAGTCTTGGTACAGGTATGTAAAAAAAAATGATGGACATTTCCCAGATGATTCCAGGAAGATGTTTTTAGATCTTGATGATGTGATGATGTTGAATCTGATATTGATCAGAAAACAGAGGAAGGAAAAGGAATCTAATTATGAGAACTCTCTTCATTCTCAAATGACTTAGATGAAATGCAGTTTGATCTAGATATGATGATATTATATCTGATCTTGATCGAAACTGAGGATGTAATGATGATGAGGATCTTCTTGATTCTCGGATGATTCAGAAGATGCAGCCTGATCCTGATGTGATGATTTTAAAACTGATCTTGATCACTGACACGACATTTTGCTGTTAGGCAATAAAGCTTTGATACCATATGAACAATAGGAGAAAATGGAACTGAACTTTTATTGATTGTATTTGATACTCAGAATAATAATGTAATACACACTTATGCTCTGTATTTATACAAAGAAGATATAATGAGTATTGGGCCGAACATCAAGCCCACAGCCTATTACTAATGCACCGAAGACAAATTGTCTTCGTATATTCTCTTGTATCTTGTATTCAGTCATATTATTGCAATTCCCATCAACATTTGTGGTGTTTTGGTCGAGTTCTGAATTATACATTGAAGTGTGCTGTTGAACATTCGGTTGTGAAATTGTTTGTCCTCCCACTCTTGTAACAATCAGTAACTAATTGTGCAGTTTCCATTGTAAGTAATGATTCTACCCCTTCCAATTATATCCATCAACGTCAGAAAACTAGAACTGAAAACTCTGGTGCAATTCATCATTTAAAACAAACATAACCGCGACCTGTACATAATATACTGTGCTAAAGATTATTGTTTTAAACCATTGCCCCCTTAACTAGCGATGCAATTTAAGCAGCCCCTCTATGCTTAAAATGGTATCCACTATAATTTTGTTCATCCTTTCAGCCATAGACATTGAACCGACTGTTTCTGCCTCTAGTGCACTACCAAGTAGCTGAAAAGCTACAGTAAGAAGAGATCCATCGGTATCGTTCTGGTATGACGTCCCATCTGGATGAATCGAGAATCCACAAGGAAGAACTGGGATATGAGACAAATCGCCACCATTCATTACTTGTAGAATGGCATTACCATCCACCGGAGCATACACCACCATTGAGCCCGATGCATCTGTGCACGTCTCTTGTATTATCAGCCTGCCGTTGCCTCCATTTTCACCCACCGCCTGCTGTATCCATGCATCATTAGTATATATTTATGTATGTATGTTGTTGTAAATAATTAACAATAGTCTGTACTACTTAGTAGTACACTTACATGGAGGAAGGAGATGGCATTACCCTGGTCCTGACCCTTGCCAATGTGGATTGTTTCATGCACTAGCTTCCCATTGCATAAAATATCCCACATACTCCTCATGCTCAAGTCTGTCAAGAAACTAAACAGCTTCTGGGGCGACGCCTGGAGCCAAACCGACCTTGCAGCACTAACTATGACGCCTTCAGGCTCACCTACGACATTGACATTTTTCTTGGACATCACCTTGAAAGCTCCACCTATGTTCGTGTTTCCTATAAATTTGGTCCATTTGCGCGATCGTGATTCATTCATGCTAGCACAGAAGCTGTCCACCATGCGCTGTGCTAGCTTTACCATGTTTCTCTTCCCAACACCGGTAATTACTGTATTCAAATTAGAGCACTAATGATGCGATAGCAAATAAAAGGTAAATTATGTGCAGTGATATGGTCTGTAAATTATTACCTGCATTTTCGTAAGGATGCAGAGGGGGGAGTAGTACAGTCAAGCCTAGGCCTTCCCAGCGTCTCTGAAGAGCAGAAAGCCAACATTGGGCTCCAAGTCCCATTCCTGAGCGGAGCATTGGATGAAAGAGCTCGTGAACTCCTTTTTCATCGTACTCTGTGTGCTCTACCCAGGTGACCTGCAAAAAATTAAAGTATTATGCTTAGCTTTTAGTACAATTTGAACGTTTAATTTCCTACTGTGACCAATGTCACAACTTATACCCATTTTTGTGTATATTTAGCATTTGTCCTCCCTAATATATTGCATGTAAAAATTTGAATAGAAATATGCCACAGCTTTATGGCAACGTAAGATCCCTTGCGGGTCGACATAGAATATTGCAAGTGTGGAGCCCATTGCTGATGAATCCGAGGCTTTAATGCAGACAAATTTGGACCGAGATGACCTATTGTATACTCTTACTAAAGAGGGGGCCACGCTTAATTTACACTAGTTTGGTATCATTGACAAATTAGCAGGTAGGTGATCTTGACAGTTTTCTATGAATGTTTTTAGAGAACAAAATAATAGTGTTAGCTAGGAATGACATTAAAGAATAGAATATAGTAGAATGTAAGATTGATCTCTTATAGAGAAGAACGGTATTAAAGTACTAAAAAAATATTAATTGGAAGTAGGCATTCATGCAATGTCAATGAAGTTTTGATTCAGATAAAGCATTTCAATATTTGTCTACAATAATTATTGGCCAGCTTTAATGTCTACTTCTTGGTTATCTTTTAGAAAAAAGAGTTATTTTCAAAGCATATTCAATTGATCATGGGGAGTCAGACACATAGCCTGTAATCTCCCAAACCAAGAGCTCCTTCTGAATAATTCAATAAGTTGTATGAAATTAACAGAAAATATTGATGTAAACTGAATGGTGGTAGCTGGATTAATATATGTAGTAGGTTGCATTAAATTTCATTGTAAATGACACTGAATTCAAAGAGTAGGTCAACATCCAAACATGGCATAGAAATAATGATTTCTACCAGGTATCAAGGGAAATAATAGTTTTATCCAGTAATCTTCAACAGAAGAACTTCCTAGACAAAACATGAACTCTACATTTAACACATTTCCATTGATAAACAGCGAAAGAATCCCTAAAGCAGTGATGCATGTATATCGCCAATAAACAATTAATATACCTTGGAGTAACCATTAGGCGTATCTTGAATAAGAACACCTGAGGGAAGTCTCCTACAGTTGATGGCAGACTGAAATTCTCCATTTACAGACACATCAACCACCACCCAAACTCCTTCTCCAAGCTTCTTAGAATATCTAAGAAAGCTAACATCACGAATAGGAACGACTGGTGAAAGGATTTGAAACTCCGCATTCATCTAAAAAGAATACAGTATCCAGATGTATAAGACAATCATATATCCTTAAAAAGTTCAGGAAAAATTGGGTTAAATACTAGGCTTCGAGGAAAAAAATAAAATAGTTTGAATAAACTGATCACCAGCTGAAGTGCACCATCTCTAGTCCCAGCAGCACCACCAGTGATCATGTCGATGACTGTAGCACTTGCGATCATGCTTGGAAACATTTCAGCCCATTGTTTCTGAAATAATTAAATTACGTCCGCTATAAACTACATCATACAAAATAATAAACTTGAAAGAAAAAGAAAAAATAAAGCAAATTCAACTTACAGCATTCATGAGAATTTCGACGAGTTCCATGCAACTGATGGTCACTGTACCCATATCTCTAGTGGCCTCATAAACAAACTCAGCAGGCTTCGTTCCAATGCTCCGAGGAAAAATTTGCTTGTAAGTCTCATAATTCAGTTTCTCTTTCCTGCTGCCAATATCCTTAATCCATAAAGGCTCGCCCATTTGCACCATTTTGAGAAGCTCTTCCTTTGCCTTCTCAGCAAGATCCAATAAAGGGTGTTTTGGATCAACAGATTCAGAAGTATTGCTTGGTTTTGGATCAACAGTGAGTGGGTCAATAAACTTTGAACATAGTGCACGATTTTTGTTAAATTCGTATTTTAGTCGTGCATTTTGAATCATAAGACTTAGTTCTTCTGTGGATGGATCTTTAAGTTTCAGACGACCACCACATTTTCCACAAATGGGGTTTGCCTTTGCATTTTTTACGGCAATTCTTTCAATGCTAAGCCTTTCATTCTCTTCTTTAAGGAGTGTAGTTTCATAATCCTCAATTTGTCTCTATTAATATCAACTATATTTTAGACATGCTAAACATGACAACATTAAACATATTTATTTTTACAAGGTCGACGCGATTAATTGTTACCTTCAGCTGTGAGCGGCGATTCTGGAACCAAAATTTAATTTGTATTTGGTCTAAGGAAATTTTCCTACCAAGCTCGATCCTTTGTTTCTCATCGGGATGAGGACATTCCTTAAATAGACTGCATAAAGTCGATGATTATACATCGACTAGAAAAGGGAAAGTGCATGCAACTGATATATATGAAAGAAAAACTAAAAAAAGGCTAAATTTTACGCTTCAAGGGCTTGAATCTGCTCTTGGGAATGACGAGTACGATGGAAATGTTTTGGCTTTTTACAGGGATTTTCATTCCCAACATGATCTTCTTCGGTTACAGTACCTAAATTCTCACTAACAGATTTGCCTTCATGCTCATCGTTTCCTTTTCCTTGGTCGTTTAAGCATTTCTTTTTCTACACAAAACAAGGTGGTGCAATTGAAATTAAAAATCCATCTCTAAAATCAACTATAATTGCATAAAAAACAAATCTTTTTCAAAAGTACACATCTCTAGAAGTACACAACGTTAAAAAAAGACCTTTCCTCTTGATGATCTGGAAGAACCCAACGTTGTTTTCATGATGAAAAGCTACAGAAGCACAGACTACTAAAAACACAAACAGAAATTACAAAAATTAAACTTTTTGCAAGGAAGAACATAATAAAATTTATGCTAAAATAATCAAAACTTAGAAAAATCTTGAAGTATATTTTCTATGCATGCTTACAGACGATGGAAGTTACAAAAGTGCGAAGATAAGATTCTTAATCTTTTAATTTTTTTTAGCAATGTATACCTAGAGCTTAATAGCAAAAAGATTGAGACAAAAGGAATGAGAGTGCGGAGTATATAAAGACTGAGGAGAGTGAGGTAAATTGTGTGATGGCAGACTTGAGTAGAATTATTTTGTTCATGAGCGAGAGCGTCAAATGAAGTCGTTTTTGGCTTTCTTGGGATAAAAGGAAGTATCCAGGTTCATAAACCCTTGCCCTTTTTTAGATGGTAGTTTTTGTTTCTGGGCATTTTTTAATCATTTTTAAAAGTATACCCCATTTTACTTAGCCAAAACAAAAGGTTTTTATTTATTTTATTTATTAATCTATTATTATTATTATTATTATTATTATTATTATTATTATTATTATTATCATTGTTGTTTTTATTATTGTTCTTTTTGTTGGTGTTATTATGTATGAATGCATTTAATCAATGATTTTGTTCCATGTTACAATCGATGACGAATACAAAAATTAGATTCTACTTGGATTACTCAAGTTGATCGCTAGTATTTTGCATGTTTATTGTATGAAATATTATGGATAGGTGTTTGATATATTAGTATACACTAACTTTTTAAATCAGGCAAGAATTGTAGTCCATGGTAACTAATGGGTAGATCCGTCCTTGATTACATTAACATACACATATTCAATGGTGATTTTATGACAAAAAAATATTTTTCATAACTTTTATTCTATATATATTAGTTATAGATATGAATTAATAAATTTTTACAGATTTATTTGTCGTAGTACTAATAAAGAATAAGCCGTTTGTCGTTATGCACAAGATCTTTACCGTATTATTTATAAAAGGATAAACATTTTGTCGCAATGCGTTATGAAAATTAATTTTGAAAGTAAGATATGGTAATACAATTTCATTGTCAACGTTTAGCTATCAACTTCATGATTGTCATCTTAAATTTCAGAATTGTTGACTCTTCTTTAACAGTTAAGGAAATCATATAGTTTTCAAACTATAATTATGTTGTATAGATCATTTAATGTATTCAGTCATATGTCTTTGGGTTTATTCTTTGGGTCTTTAATGTTCTAAAAATTGTAAAACAACAAAGACATGATTTATTATCCAATAATATAAATAGGCTTCTTATATAGTTTGTGCACATAACCCAAATGTTGAATAGGGTTTTAATGGCACCTTACTTAACAATATTGTTTTGACTAATGGCGAGGTAATAGTAGATGTTAGAGGACTTCCCATATTCACTTTTTCACCTATCGAAGCATGATATATATTATGTTGACAATACAAAAAAATATTGATTTTCCTATTCTTATATACAAATTTGTAAGTACATCAGTTAACTAGAGATAACAGCAATGTGGAATCGACATGGAATCGACATGTACTGAAGAATCCACTTATATACTTCCCTCTACGTAAGTAAAGCTTGGTAATAAGAGCTAGTAACTTTTTTGGTTAAGATGTCAACAAAATTAAACTTCTAAATATTTCATGTGTAAACCATAATATGAGGTTCTTTTATGTACCATGGATATTATTGGAAACATTCAGCTTCATACCTTTTATGTTGATCATTTGTTCTTTTTTACTTTGAAAGTGTATATATAAACGAATGAAGAGTAAATTTCAAAGAGACTATTTTAACGAACCATTGAGTGGGAAAATGTTATACACGTCAAGTTTTTTTTCCTTCCCCCATAGGCTAAATAGTTTATTTATACTTCAGTGTTTAGTTTTAAAAATACACACACACAAAAACACACACACACAGATATATATATATATATACACACACACATACACACATACGTATGTACATGTATACGTATTAACATGCTAGTTTATATATTAATGCATACAGTTCTCTATAATTAAAGACAGTTTTATTACTTGCCTTATTCCCTTATTGGAATTGATATTATAAATGTACAACATATCTAGCCTATTTTAGGAATCCATTCACCAACCTACTTTTATACCAATTGATTTCATTACTCGTCTCATTGAGCAAGAAGACAACTTATCGCTATGGAAGTCTCCTAAGTGGGAGGAAATCAAACATGCAGTTTTTAATATGGATAAGAATAGTGCAACTGGCCCTGATGGTTTCAATTATCTTTTTCTTCCAAACATGTTGGGATACCATTTCTGCAAATCCTGCCCTAGCCATACAGTTTTTCGTTAGTGAGGATATACCCGAAAGTTGGTCTTCCACCAACAAATCCTTGTCCTTTTTTAGATGGTAGTTTTTGTTTCTTGGCATTTTTTAATCATTTTTAAAAGTATACCCCATTTTACTTAGCCAAAACAAAAGGTTTTTATTTATTTTATTTATTAATCTATTATTATTATTATTATTATTATTATCATCATCATCATTGTTGTTTTTATTATTATTCTTTCTGTTGTTGTTATTATGTATGAATTCATTTAATCAGTGATTTTGTTCCATGTTACAATCGAGGACGAATACAAAAATTAGATTCTACTTGGATTACTCAAGTTGATCGCTGGTATTTTGCTTGTTTATTGTATAAAATTTCATGGATAGGTGTTTGATATATTAGTATACAATAACTGTTCAAATCAGGTATGAGTTGTAGTCCATGGTAACTAATGGGTAGATCTGTACTTGATTACATTAACATACACATATTTAATGTTGATTTTATGACAAAAAACATGTTTCATAACTTTTATTCTATACATATTAGTTATAGATATGAATTAATAAATTTTTACAGATTTATTTGTCGTATTACTAATAAGAATAAGCCGTTTGTGGTTATGCACAAAATCTTTACCGTATTATTTATAAAAGGATAAACATTTTGTCGTAACGCGTTATGATAATTAATTTCGAAAGTAAGATATGGTAATACAATTTCATTGTCAACGTTTAGCTATCAACTTCATGATTGTTATCTGATGTTTCAGAATTGTTGACTCTTCTTTAACAATTAAGGAAATCATATAATTTTCAAACTATAATTATGTTGTATAGATAATTTAACGTATTCAGTCATATATCTTTAGATTTACAAGAAAAGAGCCACAGGTCCCTGTTTTTGATGTTGTTATACAAAAAGTCCCTGCATAAATGAATATGTAAATTTGGTCCCTATTTTTCAAAAATAAAAAACGCAAAGTGTTTTACACTTTTTTGACAAAAAATGCAAGATAGCTTGCACTTTTCTAATTTTGAAATATTTTTCGAAATTTCCGAAATTTTCGAAAATTTTGAAAAGCGCAAGTTAACTTGCACTTTCTATCAGGAAAGCGCAAGCTAGTTTGCGCTTTCTAATTTTGAAATTTTTTTTGAAAATTTTAAAAATTTTGAATTTTTTGAAAAGCGCAAGGTAACTTGCACTTTCTATCAGGAAAGCGCAAGCTAGTTTGCGCTTTCTGATTTTGAAATTTTTTTTGAAAATTTTAAAAATTTTGAATTTTTTGAAAAGCGCAAGGTAACTTGCACTTTCTATCAGGAAAGCGCAAGCTAGTTTGCACTTTCTGATTTTGAAATTTTCAAAAGCGCAAGCTAACTTGCATTTTCTGATTTAGAAAAAACAGGGACTTAATTTACATGCTTATTTCTGCAGGGACTTTTCTTGTAACACCATCAGAAATAAGGACCTTTCGTGCAAAGCCCCTTAGATTTATTCTTTGGGTCTTTAATGTTCTAAAAATAGTAAAACAACAAAGACATGATTTATTATCCAATAATATAAATAGGCTTCTTGCATAGTTTGTGCACATAACCCAAATATTGATTAGGGTTTTGATGGCACTTTTATTTTGGGTGCTAACTTAACAATATTGTTTTGACTAATGGAGATGTAATAATAAATGTTAGTGGACCTCCCAATGTTCACTTTTTCAACAATCAAAGCATGGTGTTACGTTGACAATACAAATAAACATAGATTTTCCTATTCTTATATACAAATTTGTAAGTAGATCAATTAACAAGAGATAACAGTAATGTGGAATCGACATGTAATGAAGAATCCACTTATATACTTCCCTCTGTGTAAGTAAAGTTTGGTATAAGAGCTAGTAACTTTTTTGGTTAAGATGTCAACAAAATTAAACTTCTAAATATTTCATGTGTGAACCATAATATGAGGTCCTTTTATGTACCATGAATATTATTAGAAACATTCAGCTTCATTCCTTTTATGTTCGTCATTTACTCTTTTTTACTTTGAAAGTGCATATATAAACCAATGAAGAGTAAATTTAGAAAATACTATTTTAACGAACCATTGAGTGGGAAAATGTTATACACGTCAAGATTTTTTTTCTTCTCCCAATAGGTTAAATAGTTTATTTACTTTGGTGTTTAGTTTTAAAAATACATACATACATACACACACAGATATATATATATTTATATATGTGTGTGTGTGTGTGTATGTGTTTGTGTGTGTGTGTTAACATGCTATTTTATATATTAATGCACACAACTCTCTATAATTAAAGACAATTTTATTACTTGGCTTATTCCCTTATTGGAATTGATATTATAACTGTACAACAAATCTAGCCTATTTTAGGAATCGATTCACTAGCCTACTTCTATACAATTGATTTCATTACTCGTCTCATTGAGCAGAAAGACAACTTATCGCTACGAAAGTCTCCTAAGAGAGAGGAAATCAAACATGTAGTTTTTAATAAGGATAAGAATATTGCAACTGGCTCTGATGGTTTCAATTATCTTTTTTTCCAAACATGTTGGGATACCATTTCTACAAATCATGCCCTGGCCATACAGTTTTTCGTTACTGAGGATATGCCCAAAAGTTGATCTTCCACCAACAAATCCTTATCCCTAAGATTTCTAGTCAGCGTACCTGCTTATACTATCGCCCTATAAGTTTATGTAATTTTTCTTATAAAACCATCTCCAAATTTCTTTTGAGTAGAATTAACTTAGTTTTAAAGAATATCATATAACATCCCAATATGGGTTGGTGAAAAATAAGCTCTCATGGATAGTATTTCTTTACTCAAGAACTATCTTAGTTTTAACAAAAAGTCCTTTAGCTCCAACACCATTATCATACTTGACATGACTAAGGGTCATGATAGGAACTTCTAGCTTTTCTGAAATCTTTTATATATATGATGTGACTAAGACATATTGTTGGTATTCTCTCTTATCAATGGAAAACCATATGGTTACTTTAAATCTATGAGAGACATCAGGCAAAGGCCCTCTGTCCCTTGCCCTTTTCATTATTGTGTCTAAAAGTATCTCCAACAAACGGTTACAGATTACATAATGTTACATGTAACCCTAAATCATGCTGCAATAGAATGTAGAATTTGTAGTTTGTTACAAATTATGATGGAAGGGTTGAAGATTTGTTATATGTTTGGGCACTTGTTCAATAAGCGTCCAATTTTAGGAGCCTATTAAACAAGCACATGGTTTCAGGTGCTTGTATGTGCCTAAAAATTGGGCTTGTTCAACAAGCGCCAAAAATGGAAAATTTTAAACAGTCATTATCAGATGGTTATCTCTCTTCTTCCCCTACAAATACCATACACCACAATCTATTTTGTTTTCACAACAACAATCCACTACACCAAAAATTCTTCTGCTTTCACTTCTCTTCAACAAAAATATTTTATGATTTGACCTCGATGTCACAAGATATAGTTCTGAGGGATTGAAATTTTGAGATAATACAATTTCAATTGAAGGACCGTTCACTACTGCTCGTTGGGTTTCAGCGGAAGACTGTGATTTATACTACATTTGGTGTGCACTATCAGATTATCCAATTCGAGGTGTCGACCAATGTAGTGGTACTTTTTGTGAAAAAATTACAAATTTTTATAATTGAAAGAATATTGATTGTAAAAGATTGCTTTCTTCGATCAAAGATCCTCATCAAATACAAACATTTGTTTCACAAATATTTAAGTAAAGCAGACAAACCCTATTTGCTTTGGAAGTGAAACATATTTGGTAAGATTAACTACTTTTCATACGTTTATAAATTATATTGTCATTCTTTGAATATATATTTTGTATAGGATGATTGCAAATATATTATTTAAATAAGTCAACAGAAAAGTGAATAAACAAAATTCCTCATTTTTATCAATTCATGCATGTTTATCACCTACTAATTGAGCATGCAAAATGGAAATATTTTCTTCAGAGAACTGTTCAAGAAGTCCAATCAAACATATCTCAAAGTAAAGAGCCGAGAGTCAGAGAAAGTTATAGTCCTAGTGAATCACAAGGAATCCAAAGTATGAGGTTGGAAGATCATTTACTCCGAGTGAAGATGACTTTGTTAGGCTTCAAGGATCCAAAGCAGCCAAAAATAAAATGACTTTTGTTGGAATATAAAGGCAGATATAACCATGTGATGGAGTTTCTAGCTGCCCAACGCAAGGAAAAATTTTGATCCTGGAAACAAACAGAGAGAAGAGGATATAGTAATGTTTGTGGATATTTCAAATATGTTTGACGAATAATAAGAGTATTCAAAATCTAGGAGGGGAGAAATTACAAGACATAAGCATGAAGATGGACTATAGTTGTATCTATATTTTTAGAACTACTATATCTTTTAATCTTTTGTCGATGATGCGATGATTTGAACTGAATCAAGTATGTTTGTACTCTGAGAACTATTTTAACCAATCAAGTATGTTTTACTTTTCAAGATTACAAAATGAAATTATGATACATCAATGATATGGAATTCAATTGAATTACATTACAAAATAAGAACACCAACAATAATCCCCTACCACAACGACAATTTTGTGCCACAACTACAACAATAGCAACAACAACAACTATAACAACAACAACAACAATCACCATCTTCTACAGATTGCCAAAAATTTCCAAATATGATTTACTAGATCACTTTGCAGTCCATGGTGGAGTTAAACACTGGATATGATATTTGGCTAGTACTATGAAACTTGAGTTCATGAGCGTTTTCAATCATAATTTTACCACATATATCTGGTTTTGCTTTAGCATCCTCATAGGCAAAGTCGTCTCCCATGTCTCTTTTATCCTCAATAATCATATTGTGTAAAATGACACAAACATACCTTTTTTTCCATTTTATTAGGTAACCAAGTCTACATGGATTGCTAACTATGAATAATCTTGATTGAAGGACACCAAATGTTCTTTCAACATCCTTCCTTTGTCCTTCATGCATTTCCACAAACTTTTATTATTTATTGTTTAATTGGTTAGAAACTGTCTTAATAATGGTACTCCATTTAGTGTATATACTATTGCTAAGATAATATACATGATCTTACATGTTTTCTCTTAAAGTAAAGGAGCACAAGTTGATCTACCATTCGCTAAATCATTAAATAAAGTAAATCGTTCTAGTATGTTAAGGTCATTGTTGGAACCTAGCATTCCAAAAAAGCATGTAAGATCCATAAGTCATATGAACCTACCACTTTACGAATAATTATTAACCTACGGGACTTACCCTAATAAGCTCCGATATAGGTCTTTGAATAGTTCTTCGACTCCCAAATGCATATAGCCTATACTACCCAACATTCTTGTCCATCCTCTACTGCCATGCATTTCCATTAATCTTGCTATCAAGTTCGTTCAGTCTTGTAAGTATTTATCGCCGTATATGTCGACGATAACTTGGCAGAAATGGTCCAAAATTTTAAGTACTATACTTTCTCCCAGGTGCAAATTCTTGTCATGAGATTTCGCTAGTCCAGCATATGCAAGCATTCTCAATGCAACATTCATTTTTGGTGACCAATCAAACCTTGAGTACAAGATACATTAGGTTTAAAGATAATGCACTTATCATGCTATTTAGTGGATTATAGAATCCTAAGAACAAAGGTTGGCGTATTCAAAATATTCTTCTGAAATCACCATCAGTGTAAGTAGGATTTGAAATAAAATAGTCTTTCATTGGTCTTTCATTATACCAAAATGATTATGGTTTTTGTAACGATGACCCATAACTGATCTACCATGTTGCATACTGGATTGACCAGATTGTAGTACAGACATTGGTAGGTCCGATATGGAAATGATCTTCTATCATTTCAACGAACCTATCATCGCTATCAGCAGAGAATATAAGATCTTCGACTGATATTACTATTGTGTTATTGAATAAAAATGAAAAGGTAATAACGATTTGAATGAGTAAGAATGAACAAGATTAGTGTGGGTATTTATAGTTGCCATGTATTTGATTCAATATCCATGTTGTCTAATTGTCTGCTTTCTAATTAATTCAATGTCATGTAAAACACTGTAGCCACATTGCATATATGTCTGCATGCCAATTAGTTTTGTGTAGTCAGAATGGCTCAGTGTCCTATCATGTCAAACATTGTAGCCACATCATCTATCTGTCCACATGCCACTTAGATTTGTACGTAGTCAGAATGGCGTAGTGTTCTGTCATGCCTAGCATTGTAGCCATGTTGTCTATCTGTCTACATGACAATTTGTTAAGTGTACTAAGAATAGCCCAGTGTCTTATCATGTCAAACATTGTAGCCGCATTTTTTATCTGTCTACATGCCAATTAGTTCAGTGTTTTCATAATGGCTCAGTATTCTGTCATATAAAACACTATAGCCACGTTGTTTATCAATGTGTTGTTGTATTATTTATAACATATTGCTTGCCATACTACTCTGCACTCAAATTTGATCTCTATAATATAGTATACAAAATTGGTGGATTACAAACATATTTCTCTACCTTTATCATAGTCATACAAAGGCCGTTTAAGCCATAACATCCCGCCTAATCTTTCATCCTTCTTGACCACCAACCGAGTGGTATGTTGAAATGGAGGAAAGACACTATGAAGATTTAAGAGAGCATGAAAGAGAACTGCAAGAGCATAGGCTTCAGAAGGATATATGAAGACCAAAAGAAGTGTAGAAAGCCATGGGAGAAGGCAAAGAAGATACAAACTTGGTAGCCAACTACCTCAAACATAACAAGATGTCGGTTCTCAACAAATCTACTACAACTATAGAATTTTTGTTTTGTTTTCTATCGTAAGAAACAAAATGACATTGGTCGACACCACTATAGATGCTTCAACTTTCTAAACGGTTATGAATTTTGGCAGTGGCTTGATGATCCTTTACATCACTAGGCCATTGTTTATGCCATTGAACTAGAAGACAAAATTGCAACGCTTCATAAAGACCGAGTTCAATCTAATTTATGTGTGGTTGTAGACATACTTAACCTAATTAGTCTGCTTATTTTTTTATCTTTGTTGTTATTTTAATTTTATTTTTTTTTGTCTTGTTTGTACTATTTTAACTATGTCTTCATAAGTTTTGTATTTACAAGTATGTTTTGAATTTGAAAATAAGAATCTTATTCTACTCATTATGTAACATTAAAGAAAAAATGGAAATACATGACTATTAAGTCTTTGAAAGTACATACAACTAAATTAATTTAAATAACTTAAATAATTTTAGAAAATCACTCAAATTGGCTAACATAGCTAACCTAATGATCCTATGCAGCATGTCAAATAAAGTTAGTACGATACTTCTAAATATATTGAGAATCAAACTTAGATTTTGTTAACTGAAATAAATGTTCTTCATCCACTTCATTTATAATGCTTCTGTACCTTCAACAAGCTCTAGTAAACGTGACGTAAGTACTATGAGTGTAATGACCTGCTTTTTTAACCATTGAAAGTCGACACCAAATACATTTAGGTATTCAAATGCCGAACATTCAATCGTTGGAAAAGGAGATTGTTAAGGTAAAATAAAAAAGAACAACAAGGAAACAGAATCTCATAGCGGAAATGACAATATATAATAAAATAAAGATAATATAAATTGTCACTCCAAGATAAAAAGTGCCTCGGAGTCAAAAACAAAGCTTATCGTTGGACAGCTATAAATCTCCAACCTTACAATTGTTGATAGGTATATATCATACAGTGGAAAATAAAATATTACGGCAGGAGAACATCAATCTCTCCATGAGATCCATGTCCTACCAATGACAACCTGGAAAAATACTCAATCTGACATGAGCATTATGCTAAAATAACACCTTATCAGTCTGGACCAACATGGGAAAACTCAAGTAATATGGCGAACGTTCAATAATTCTATGAGACCACGCCGCTAAACACATAATGAGTTTTTGGCTTACAAGAACAACATCATAGATGAAAGAATGGAAATAAATCAAAACTACAATCCAAACAAGAAAGGATGAACATAGGCAAAATCAAAATCCAAAATTCAAGAATGGATATAAATAATTAAACATTGAGAAAAGCTCCAGACACTTCTTAATGAAATTAAGGAAATGATGCAAAGATTTGAACTAAATAAGGAAATCAAAATTTTCTAACAATAACCAGGAGGGTGCGCTCCCCTCACCGAAAGTATACATGTAGAAATATACTTGAGAATTACAATGGCTTTTGGACATGTCCAAGCCAGACTCCGCCAACCTTTACCGAGAATACGAGTATTCTATATCTTCTAATGCATACTATTGAAACCAATCTAAAGTAGATGTGAAGATACCCTAATAGGAGTAACCCCACATAGCTTGGATTCCACTTGCTCTTTGATTTTAGTCATTTCCGATAAAAGATATCAATGCTCAGATGAGCAATAAATCATGCTGGATTGACCAAACACAAAAGAAGAAAAGATTAATTCCAAGGTTCAAATCGAAACAAGGAGAATGAATTTATCCAACATGACTAGGAAGGTGCGCTCCCTACATTGAAAGTATACCTCTAAATAAAATATACTTGAGAGCCTATGCCAAACACGCATCACTCTCACGAACTTCCAAGCCGGTCCCCGCCTCATGAAAGCATCCGAATATATTCACATTAACGCATGCATGCTACCGACAACTTTCTAGATAAATGTGAATATATCCTAATAGGTACGACCCATATGGCTTGGCTCCCACTCGCACTTTGGTTTAGTTATCAGCGGTGTTGAATGACAATGCTCAAAATGAGCGACAAATCATTTTAGATTGGCGAAGTACAAAGAGTGATATCAAAATCGATAGTTAAGAAATCAACTACCGAAAGTAATCGAATGATATATGGGAATTAGATCACATACACTTGTCACCAATAAACGAATCAAGAGTTAAAACATTTGATTCATACTTAAGCTTGATTTTCACGTCATAAATATTTGTAAAACACTTAAAAACACTCTTTAAATATATTCTTTTAAAGGGGCAAATTATATTTCTAAGTGTATTAAAAAGTTACACCTAGCTTTGTTCTTAAACATTCATTTTTAAAGATTTCCATATTTATAAACTATCACTTATAATTTGAAACCAGCATAATTAAGACAGTAAATCAAGTTATAATCTTTTTGTGTATTTAAACATCTTTAATTATCCCAAAAAAATAATAAATCAAATTTACTATCATTTATAAATTTAAAATAACATTAATTATCTTAAACGGTAATAAATCAAATTTATAATCATTTATAAATTTAAAAACATCAATTATCCTAAAAGACAATAAATCATATTCTTAATCTTTTATGAATTTAAAACGACATTAATTATCCCGGAAGAAAAAAAATCAAATTATAATCTATTATAAATTTAAACCATTTTAGTTAACCCAAAAGTTGAATAATCAAATTCATTACACCTTTTATCAATTTTAATCAATACTTATCCTGTATTTTCAAAATTCGCAAAATATTTGGAATATATTTTAAACAATTTTCAAAATGCAAAAGCACGACTAAACATTTATTTAGTAAAAATTCAAGCACAAGATCAATGCACACCAGGGTTTAAGGAGATGATATTTCATAAGTGACGGTATAGCAAAATTTACTATAATGACAATTACACAATTCAAATAGTATGTTAGAAATATTTCAACTAAACATCAATATAAGCAATAAAAGAATATAAATAAGATGCCGATAATAGTAAATAAATAATGGCAAGAAACCACTTTGTGTGTTTCTACAAAAGTCTCATGTGAATCACACATATGTATGTGTATTTTTTCGAAGTGTTCCATAAGATCTATTCGCTACAAAAACACTCCGACTTCTCCTTTTTGTCCCCTGCAACAAAATTGTTATTTATATCATTTGCTATCAAGAGGGAATTGAAAACCAAACAAATAGTCATATAATCATAATTATTTTTACTTTGCAAGCACAGAACGGTGATATATCATGCTCGATGGATGTCCGAATAATCTATCCAATTTTATTATAGTAGAATGCGGTTTTATTCTGCTATATAGATGTCCCAATCGAAGTATAACTAATTTTAACCACGTTAATTATAATTAAATTTAACCACTATACTTTTATCACTAAATTATATTTCATTAAAATTGTCAACTATTGTCCAAGCATTCAACAACTTATAATAAAACAGGAATCATATAGTTTATTTTAAGGTGAGTAATTCACCGAAATTCCATTTAATGCTTTCGCATTCTGCTTTGGTCTAAAGTCGAACGACATTAGATTTTAATCTAAAATTTCACTTGCTCCAAATTCAACGAAATCAGTTCCAGTGCATAATTAGAAATTCCACCAGTACAATGCAATTGACTATGTCTGAATCTGACCTCGTATGAGCAAGATATCGGTCTAATAGGATATCGAATTAAATATTATAATTAATTCTCTAATTACATCATAATTACCCTTAATCAAAACCCTAATCATGATTATCACAAACCCAGGCTGCCGCTTAATTTTTCGTTCACTACCCTACCAACGTCGCCTCAGGCCAACTCCGGCCGCCCCCTCACTGCCACAGCTGCCCACAGCTATGACAATCCTCATGGCCTTGGAATCATCTCTCACCGACGATAGTAGCTTGTGAACGAACACGACAAAAATTTCTCCGTTTAACTCCTCCATGGCACTGCCACAGGCCACACTCGTCGACACTCTACCTCCAGACAAAAGCTCTCATCAACCCTGGCTAATGCCACCAAGTTTGTCCTCCAAGTCGCCGCCATCGCCGCGATTAAGTCAAAAAACTCAAACCTAAACTGATGTTGTCCATCCCATAAATGCGCTGCCACACCACAATCCATAGAGATCCAACCAGTTGAAACACTCATCTCACCCTACACTCATTTTTCATTTTGGGACTATTACCTAATTTAGCTCCTAGTGGCATCGACTAAAGATGGCCTTTGGATTTAACTATCCTAGGTTTTTGGGTTTAGAGATTAAAGAGATGGCAAGGGTATTTATATAGATTTCTCTCTTCCACTATACCCCTCAAAATCACAAACTCTAGGCATGCTCACCTAAATACCCCTATTCCGAACTCAACGGAATATGATTCATGATCTAATTCCATCATATAAAAATGTTATCTTTTATAATCAAATTATATTATTTTAATTCCCTAAATTGACCGCTACACGTTCCGAGCTCGCACGATTACACGATACGACTGATTGCTACGAAAATCTTCGGCATACATCGTCTTATCATTTTGGTTCTAATGGCACTAATTTCATCAAAATCCGAGACAGTGCCCGAAATGATAATTTCACGCGTTTAGATATTACTTAATATTTTTCGATCACATTATCGATATTCATCCTAACTATTTATTACTGTAAATAAATTTATAAAATGAGTTCACCATTATTATTTATTAATTAAAAAAGGTTAAATAAGGCTATTAAATCCATTTAATTAATATTTAATTCACAATTCAAATATCTAGATAATAATTATATTTGAATTCAAGTTAATAACATTTAAAAACCAATTATTTAAATATTTAAAATTAATTAAATATTCAAAATCAAAACTTACATTTCTTTCTTTAAAAGAATTTTATCCTCGGAACTCCCAAAGGAAGAAAATGTCTCCAAACCCTTAAGTCTAAAACTATAAATTAAAATGAGTTATTAAACTCTTAAAGTTCTTTTATGTTATGGAAAATTTTGGCAGCACCTCCTTTGCGCGGCTAGTCCGAAAAACTACAACTCTTCACAATTGGCCCAAATCAATAAAACAAAACAAAAACCAAGTGACCTCCCATATCTGAGGCATAAATTCATCAATAAATCACCAATATCTAAATCAACTACGTACCTCTTTTTTGCTTGGTTTTTTTAGCAAGTAATTTATGATCTTGATGCAAATGAACGTGCCCAATAAATCAAATAGTAATCTCTTGCTTCCCTATACTTACATAATTCAAAAGAGATCATACTAACAAAAGAGAAATATACTAGCAACATAAACAATATAACAACCATAAGCAACAAAAGTACAAAGAATACTCTATAACAAAATACTAAGCATTCAATCTTTCAAAAGATGAATTTAGAACTAAACGCTTGGGTTTTTTATATTCAAAATATATTTTCAAATTCTTCCAAAGCGAAATAAATCAAATCCAAAATAAATTATGATAAGGAGGGGGCTTCTCCTACCGAGCATGGTATAACTCTAGAACCAATATAACAAAGAGCATCCGGTGGTATTTCGGTTCCTCCTAAAAGAATAACTAGAGAAAACAAATATATTTGACGAGTCTTCCGAATCGAAAAACTCCAAATCGCCTAAATTTACTGAAATTTTGAAAAATCACTTCACAAAATCTCTTTTCAAATATTCTGAACTAATCGTACTTCATCAGGGTTCTGAAAATAATAATATTACTATTTGTTTCACTAATTCTTTCGAAATCACTTTTCTTTCAAAAGCACCGGGTTTTAAGTCCTTATAAACAACTACTTTATAAACCATGGTCTATAAAATCATACTATTAGTTTAAATCAAATTTTATAAGGGGATAAAATAACACCCAATAATATTTAAAATGTCAAATAACTATCAAACAATACTTATAATTTTTCTTAGGTTTACAACGTTCCTAATCGTCCAAGGGTATAGATAATTTCCTAAGTGTGCCATTATGCTCATCAACCATTTGGTTATTGCTTAGAAGAATATCTAAGATCTCTCAAACAAAATCAAAATTCATTCACTAAACTTTCCTAAGCCACACAACATAGCTTACAAATATACTTAAGCCAGTCTGATGTACGTAAATCATCCGTACGTAATATGTAACACCCATAATTTTGATTGACACTGATGTCAGAAGGAATTAGAGATTTATTCGTGGGTTGAGCCCAGAGTTAGGCAGAATAACTATGACTCATGTCAGAGAACCTTGTAATATGGTGGTGGAAATGGCCATTCGCTATGAAGAGATGCTTGTTGCGCCTATTAGGGAGAAGCCAGTTGAATCCCACAGCCCTCAGGGAAAGAAAAGGAAATTATTCAAGAAGAAAGGAGCCCAAAAAGGGGATGCTGCCAAGAAGGCGAAGGCTGATTTAGTGTGCTATAAGTTTGATAAGAAGGGCCATTATGCTCATGAGTGCCGGACGGGCAAAGGAAAGAAGCCTATAGAGAAGAAGAATGTGAAATGCTTCACCTGCGACCAAGTTGGGTATTATAAGAACCAATGTCCAGAGCCAGTCAGGGTAGACAGAGGGAAGGTGTTTGCTATTGGACCACCATCTTCTTTTAGACCTACTATAGCAGAGAAAGGAAAAACTGTGATGGAAGGTACGCTTTTGATTCAGAGTATACCAGATAGGGTACTATTTGGTACTGGTGCATCACACTCATTTATATCATAGTATTTGGTTGATAGGTTATGCATAGAACCTACATACCTTGTTACTTCCTTAAGGGTTGTGAATCCAATAGGAAGGTATGCAACTCTAGGGATGAGATGTGACCAGTTAGAACTTGATTTGTTAGGTCATAAGTTTGCATGCAGTTTGTATGTTTTTGATTTCGTAGATTTCAGGATCATTTTAGGCATGGATTGGTTGGGTAAGTATGAGGCTAGGATATTTTGCCAAAATAGGGAAGTATTATTGAGGCACCCTGATAGTCAAAACCGAATCATTTTCTCAATGGAGAATTCTAGTAAGAGTGTTGGTGCTTTGTTAAGTGCCATGGAGGTTGAAGAAGAGCTTAGTCAGCTTCGAGTGGCAAGAGAGTTTGCAGATGTTTTTGAGCCAGTTAAAGGACCACCACCGAAACGGACTGTTGAGTTTCGAATAAATCTAGTACCGGGAGCTGAGCCTATGAGTAGACCACCTAACAGGATGACACCGACAGAGATGAAGGAATTGAAGGTGCAGCTAGTGGATCTTGAGGGAAGGAACTTTATTAGACCAAGCAGTTCGCCTTGGGGAGCGGCCACAATTTTCGTGAAGAAATCAGATGGGTCGTTAAGAATGTGCATCGACTATCGTAAGTTAAACGAAAGGACGATCAAGAATAGGTACCCTCTATCGAGGATAGATGATATGTTCGATCAGTTGAGTGGAGCCAGAGTTTTTTCCAAGTTGGATTTGGCAATGTGGTTCCATCAGTTGAGAATGGCAGAGGACAGAAT
Source organism: Allium fistulosum (assembly GCA_030737815.1). Taxonomy (NCBI): domain Eukaryota; kingdom Viridiplantae; phylum Streptophyta; class Magnoliopsida; order Asparagales; family Amaryllidaceae; genus Allium; species Allium fistulosum. Next base: position 93,783,001 of record CM060906.1, on the reverse strand, counting down.
TCCTTTGACAGCATTTCGAACTAGATATGGTTCGTATGAGTGGTTAGTCATGCCATTTGGATTGACAAATGCACCTGCTTTCTTCGTTGATTTGATGAACCGGGTTTTCCAAGAGTACTTGGATAGGTTCATGTTGGTATTCATTGATGACATTTTAGTGTACTCAAAAATGAAAGAGAGCATGAGATTCATCTTAGAGTGGTGCTGGAGACACTGAGGAGGAATCGGCTGAAGGTGAAGTTTTCCAAGTGTCAGTTTTGGAAGAAAGAGGTTAAGTTTCTTGGTCATGTGGTTTCAGAGGAGGGATTGCCAGGTGATCTAGTTAAGATTGAAGCCGTCAATAATTGGAAAAGACCAAAGATGGTAACCGAGATCAGAAGTTTTCTTGGACTTGCTGGCTACTACCGGAGATTTATAAAGGATTTCTCGTAGGTAGCAGCGCCTTTGACTAAGCTTTCCAGGAAGGAAGTGAAGTTTGTTTGGTCCAAAAAATGTGAGGAAGCATTCCTTAAATTAAAGCATTTGTTAATAAATGCTCCAGTGTTAGTAGTTCCAAATGGAAACCAAGGGTTGTAGTATACACGGATGCGTGTAGGACTGGATTGGGAGCAGTGTTGATGCAGAAGGGAAAGGTTATTGCTTACGCATCTAGGCAGCTGAGACCGCATGAAGTTAGATATCCTACTCATGATTTAGAGTTAGCTACGGTGATCTTTTCCTTGAAGATTTGGAGGTATTATCTCTTAGGAGAGAGATTTGAGTTTTATACCGATCATAAGTCATTAAAGTATTTTTTCTCTCAGAAGGAGTTGAATATGAGGAAACAGAGGTGGCTGGAGTTTTTGGCTGCTTATGATTTCGGTATAGAGTATATTCTTGGGAACAGAAATAAGGTAGCTGATGCTCTCAGTAGAAAACATCAGAATGTGGTGTTAGCGATGTTGGCAGAAAGGAAGGATCTAGAAGCCTTGGCCAGTTGTGGTGTGCAGTTGAGATCTACTGCTAGTTCTAGTCAGGGTATTGCCATGTTGTCTTGTTTAGAAGTTCGACCAATGCTGAACGAAAGGATAGCTTCTAAGCAAAGAGAAGATCCAGTTTTAGCCGAGAGGATTAGAAGGCTCAAGGTAGGATCAAAGATTGATGACCAAAAGGATTTTAGTCTTGACCAAAGATGATGGTTAAGAAAGAAGGGACGATTATGCATTCCGAATGTAGAGTACTTAAGGAGGAAAGTTTTGAAGGAACATCATCGATCGAAATGTACGATTCTTCTTGGAGGGACCAAGGTGTATCACGATATGAAGAGGAGCTTCTATTGTGAAGGCATGAAGAGGGATGTTAGTTTTTGGGTTAGGCAGTGTGTTAACTATCAACAAGTGAAGGCCGAACATCAGAAGCCAAGTGGATTGCTTCGGCCTCTAGATATTCCAGTCTAGAAATGGGATTCGATATCGATGGATTTTATAGACGGGTTGCCAAGGTCGAGTAGAGGAAATGAGAGTATATGGATTATTGTGGACATGTTGACTAAGAGTGCCCATTTTATTCCAGTCAAGTCAACCAAAACGGCACCTATTTTGGCCAAGTTGTTCATGAAGAACATAAATAGACTTCATGGGATTCCTAGTAGCATAGTCAACGACAAAGATGCATTATTCACTAGCGAATTTTGGAGGAGTCTACAAGAAGTATTAAGTACCAAGCTCAAGATGAGTACAACATATCACCCACAGACGGATGGGCAGACAGAGAGATCCAATATGATACTCGAGGATTTATTGAGAGCTTGTGTATTAGACTTTGGTGGATTTTGGGAAGATCACCTACATCTGATTGAGTTTTCCTATAATAATAGTTATCAGACTAGTATAGAAATGGCGCCTTTTGAAGTGTCGTATGGAAGGCCATGCAAGTCGCCTGCATGTTTGTTGGAGATAGGAGATAGATTGGTCTTAGGTCCAGATTTGATTCGAGAGGCATCAGAAAAGATTGAGTTAATCCGAGGATGGATGAAGGAAGCTCAATCCGGGCAGAAGAGTTACGTAAATAAGAGGCGTAAAGACGTAGAGTTCTCAATCGAAGATAAGGTTTTATTTAAGGTATCACCGATGAAGGGTGTGGTACAGTTTTGGAAAGTCGGGAAAGTTGGCCCCGAGGTATATTGGTCCATTCTAGATTATAGAAAGGATTGGATAGCTCGGGTACAGAGTAGAGTTGCCGAGTAATTTGGTAGGTGTCCATAATGTATTCCATGTGTCTCATCTTCGCAAGTTTGTGTATGATCCAGAGGCTACTATTCCTCAGACGGAGTTGGAGGACATGGTAATAGAGCCTGATTTGACTTTTGTTAGAGAAACAGTTCGGGTTGTAGCGAGAGATGGGAAAAGATTTAGGACCAAGACAGTCAAGTTGGTGAAAGTTCAGTGGAGCGACAACGAAGGAGGTCAGGACTCGAGATGCTTATCTCGATCTGCTTTGATGGTATGTCTATATTAGATTTATATAGATTGTTTCTAGTTGGGTAGGCTAGTATGGTTGTTAGGTGATGTTACAAATGATTGCTATGTTTGCTAGTTAGTCCTTACTGAATTTTAAGGACAAAATTCTTTAAGGAGGTGATCCTGTAACACCCCTAATTTTTATTGACATTATTCAGGAGATTTAATTAGAATAAATTAAATAGAATAATGTGGATAAGGAGATTGAGGTTAATTAATAAACATAAGGGTATTACGGTAAATAGCCGCCCATATTCCCACCCTTATACTATTCCCCTTAGCCATACACGTTCATTTTTATTACAAACAAAATTATAACCATAAGAAGCAAGGAGCTGGGCAATGGGAGATAGCAAAGAAGATAAAATCAAAGTAAAGCTTAGGATTCAAGCTAAAAGAAATCAGTCTCAATCAATCTTCAATTTCCTTATCCAATCTAAGGTGAATAATAATCATTACATCTCTATTTTTCTTTATAATCATATGTTTTTGGATTTTAGGGTAAATTCATTTTTATGATAAGATAAATGATGATATGCATGATTTTGAAGTTATATGGATTAAACAAGGTTGTTTAAAGGAGATATATATGGTTTTAGAGTAAAACCGAGGCCAAATGATTTTTAAATGCCATGGAAAAATTATATGTTATGAAAAAATGATTTTGGAGTTAGGTTTCAATTTTTATAATTTTCCCAGTCGTGGGGAACTAATTATAAATTTTCAAAGGAAAATATAGTTTTTGGTTTATAAATTTATTTCAGAAAATATATTAAAGATTTGGGTTTGAAATTTTGATATGTTAGATAACATGATTAAAGTGAATTTTTGGAATTTTTTGGGATTTTTACTAAGTGGTTTACTTTGGAAATTATATTATTTTGAAAGGAGGACCTAAATGATTTAAATGTTTTGTTAATAGGAAGGGCTTAATTGTTAAAAGTTCTCTTGTTTTCAGATCCGAGAAAATGCGGCAAATATTATCCAAATATTTGAAAGTTGAAGTTAGCCAATTAAATGTTTACAAGTAGGCAAGTTTGTTACAAAAAGTTTACTTTATTTGATAAAAACAGCCTTTTGCTTAGAAAAAGGGGGTTCCGCGTCCTTTAGAAAGACCCTTCGACTCATACCAACCGCCTCCAACCTAGTCGAAACCTTCTAGGTTGAAACCAGTAAACCAATACACATGGTATCATGCAGATGGTACGTAGTGGATTGGAGAAAGGCGAAAAGTAGGGTGTCGAAAGGGATGGAACCTTGGTTTTATTTTGTTTGAAAAGAAAAGCACTTGCTTGTTTATAAAGGGGTTTCAGCACAGTCGAAACCTATTATTCCGAAAGGGTGTTTCAAAGAGGCTTTTGAAAGAGAGCCGTCGCCTATGTTTTAAAGAAGTAGCTTCTGAAGGAGTTACTTTGATTTTGTTTAAAGCATTCAGAAGGGGTAGTTTCGACCAAGTCGAAACCCTTCTGTGAATTGATGACCTTTCGATGGTATTGAAGACATCAATGTTGTTGAAAGGTGCAATTGTTTTTATAAATGAAAGCCATTTCCTAATGCTTTCGAAAGGGGTTAGGGGTTTCGAAGGCAATGGTTTCGAAAGGGGTTTCGAAGCTAACCTTCAACTGTTTTACCCAGATGTTTTAAAGCTTTTGAAAGGATGATTTTGACACCATCAAACTTCCCCAATACTTTTTGAAACAAAGAGTGATTTCAAAAGAGATGCTTTCGTGTATGTTCACTTTGGCCTAAAATGATGTTTTAAGTATAAACCTAGTGCTTTTAAAAGAATGGACTTTCAATGGTTTCGAAGTGTAACCTTCAATGGTTTCGAAAGAGAACTTTCAAAAGGTTTCGAAGCTATGCTTCTATACTTATATGACAATAATTTAACATGGTCGAAAGGTTTCAAAAGAGATGTTTTAAGGTATTTGAAAGGCAGGAGCCTGATGTTTTAAAGATGGATTTTATGCTTTCGAAGGAGGTCATCCTATGAGGTCGGAAGCAAAGGTTTCGAAGGTATCGAAAGGCTTTTAAACCCAAACTCAAATTTTTTTAGATGGAAAAACCCATGGATTAAATAAAGGAGTTTTGAAAGGATTATAAGTATGCAAATTTGAAGAAGTATTGCCTTGATCAAAATACAAGTTAAAGGGATTAACTATGTTTTATATGAAATGTATTTCAAGGACCTTAAACCCACAGGAGTGGTATTGTTAAGTTGTTATATTTGCTTCTTCAAATATGAATATATTCACATGATAAAGAACCCATAACTGTATTTTAGGGATAAAGGGGTAGAAGAACCAACTAGGTTAACCCATTAGTGAATATAAATCGATTAAACTCCTGAATGAGTAGAATTGCATCCAGAGAGGTAGGGAAACCGAAATATAGAGAAGTAGGGAGACCCAAATATAGGATGCCTAACCTTAAGTTGTTCGGAAGATAGGTTCATAGTAAACCTATGAAAACTATGTATTAAAGTAGGTTGGCAGGGGCTAATGGTTTGTAGTGAACCCATGAAAACTATATCCGGATTAAGAATTGACATCAGTCAATAGGTTTCTAGTCAACCCATGAAAAATAGGATAATAAAGTAGTTAATGGAAGCATCAGTAGGTTCCTAATCAACCCATGAAAACTAGGATGAGAAGTGAGTTACTGGATAAATCCATAGGTTCCTAGTCAATTCATGAAAACTAGGATAAGGGGATTAGTTATTGGAATGACTAATAGGTTCAAGGGGCCCCATAAATTAATTAAGTTAACTGGCAGGGGCCTACAGGTTCTTAGTGATTCCGTGAAAACTATGAATAAGATAGGGTGTCTAGGAATTACAAAAAGGTTATTGGTAAACCCATGAAAACTAATAGGTTAATAGTGACCCTAGAAACTATAATTATGACAAAGTGTAAAATTAAACCGAGGATGGAAATCCAAAATGTTTACATGTATGTATATCATCATAATATTTTGAAATGTATGTTTTTAACCATTGTGGAAGCAGGAGCACAGTATATGGTTTTAAAAAGTTTTTAGGATACTAGTGAGGGGAAACCCGTTCCGCTAAGTGGCGTGACCTCACTAGATATATAAAAAGGATTGAGATGTTAAATAATTATTCATACCAGGCTTTATGTCTGACTCGAAGTTTTTGTTTTCCCCTTAAACTCTCGGGTACTCAATTGGTTTTGAGTAATTCAAGATTTGAGGTTTTAAGGTTCTCTTCTTCGACGAATAAAACTTCCAGAGGCGTGCATGAGGCAGTTAGTTATTTAGAGTTATCTTTTTCCGCTGTGTATTTTGTTTGTAAAGGTAGATTTATTAGCCTTATTATAAACTCAGATCAACCAAGGGGGCATCTTCATATGTCTCTCTTGCCGTATGTGTAATAATTATATTTTGCTGAACGTGGTTAACGTTTCTGGAATTATGTAATGAACATCAAATGTTTTGAATGGAATGAGGAAATGTGTTTTTGAATTGTTAATTTTTTTTCCATATTCTTGTGATCTGTGTATCAATGCATCTAAAGCCACTGTATTTTTTCACCGAAGATTAATAACTATGGATGACTGCAGCGTCCGCAGCCGTTAGTTTTAGGCCTCCAAGTAGGGGGATGTTACAAGTTGGTAATAGAGCATACGTTTATGAAACTTTAAAAGAAACGTTCAACCTAAAGTCTTTTTGAAACATAATCCAATAAATCAAAAATATGTTTGGGGTTTGGGTAAATGCTATAATAACGTACTTGTATTTTGAAGGAAGCTCAATCCAGGCAGAAGAGTTACACAGATAAGAGACGTAAAGACCTAGAGTTCTCAGTGGGAGACGAGGTTTTCATTAAAGTATCGCCGATGAAGGGTGTTGTACAATTTTGGAAAGTCAGGATAGTTGGCCCAGAGATATGTTGGTCCATTCCAAATTATAGAAAGGATTGGAAAGCTCGCGTACAGAGTGGATTTGCCGAGCAGTTTGGTAGGTGTCCATAATTTATTCCATGTGTCTCATCTTTGCATGTTTTTGCATGATCCAGAGGCTACTATTCCTCAGACAGAGTTGGAGGACATGGTAATAGAGTCTGATTTGACTTTTGTTAGAGAACCAGTTGGGGTTATAGCGAGAGATGAGAAAAGATTAAGGACCAAGATAGTCAAGTTGGTGAATGTTCAGTGGAGCAACAACGAGAAGGACTGTACCTGGATGTCGGAGGACGGGATTCGAGATGCTTATCTTGATCTTCTTTGATGGTATGTCTATATTAGATTTATGTGGATTGTTGCTAGTTGGGTAGGCTAGTATGGTTGTTAGGTGATGTTACAGATGATTGCTATGTTTGCTTGTTAGTCCTTACTGAATTTCGAGGACGAAATTCTTTAAGGAGGAGAGCCTGTAACACCCCTAATTTTTAATGACATTATTCAGGAGATTTAATTAGAATAAATTAAATAAAATAGTGTAGATAAGGAGATTGAGGTTGATTAATAAACATAAGGGTATTAAGGTAACTAGCCGCACATATTCCCACCCTTATATAGGAGATAGCAAAGTAGATAAAATAAAAGTAAAGCTTAGGATTAATGCAAAAAGAAATCAATCTCAATCAATCTTCAATTTTCTTATCTAATCTAAGGTGAATAATAATCATTACATCTCTATTTTGGTTTTATAATCATATGTTTTCGGATTTAAGGGTAAGTTCGTTTTTATGATAAGATAAATAATGATATGCATGATTTATAAGTTATATGGATTAAACAGGGTTGTTTAAAGGAGATATATACGGTTTTAGGGTAAAACCGAGGCCAAATGATTTTTAAATGCCATGGAAAAATTATATGTTATGAAAAACATGATTTTGGAGTTGGAGAAAGGCAAAAGGTAGGGTGTCGAAAGGTAGCCTTCGAAAGGGATGGATCCTTGGTTTTATTTTGTTTGAAAAGAAAAGCACTTGCTTGTTTATAAAGGGGTTTTGGCACAGTCGAAACCTATGGTTTCGAAAGGGTATTTCAAAGAGGCTTTCGAAAGAGAGCCACGGCCTATGTTTTAAAGAAGTAGCTTTCGAAGGAGTTACTTAGATTTTATTTAAAGCTTTCAGAAGGGGTAGTTTTGACCAAATCGAAAACCTTCTGTGAATTGATGACTTTTCAATGGTATTGAAGACATCAATGTTGTTGAAAGGTGCAATTGTTTTTATAAATGTAAGCCACTTCCTAATGCTTTCGAAAGGGGTTAGGGGTTTCGAAGGAAATGGTTTCGAAAGAGGTTGCAAAGCTAACCTTCAACTGTTTTACCTAGATGTTTTAAGGCTTTTGAAAGGATGGTTTCGACACCATCAAACTTCCCTAATACTTTTCAAAACAAAGAGTGATTTCAAAAGAGATGCTTTCGCTTATGTTCACTTTGACCCAAAATGATGTTTAAGTGTAAACCTAATGCTTTCAAAAGAATGGACTTTCAATGGTTTCGAAGGGTAACCTTTAATGGTTTCGAAAGAGAACTTTCAAAAAGTTTTGAAGCTATGATTCTATACATATATGATAATACTTTAACACGGTCGAAAGGTTTCGAAAGGCAGGAGCCTGATGTTTTAAAGATGGATTTTATGCTTTCGAAGGAGGTCGTCCCATGAGGTCGGAAGCAAAGGTTTCGAAAGGCTTTTAAACCCAAACTCAAATTTTTTTAGAAGGAAAAACCCATGGATTAAATAAAGGAGTTTTGAAAGGATTATAAGTATGAAAATTTGAAGAAGTATCGCCTTGATCAAAATACAAGTTAAAGGGATTAACTATGTTTAATATGAAGTGCATTTCAAGGAACTTAAACCCAAAGGAGTGGTATTGTTAACTTGTTACATTTGCTTCTTCAAATATGAATATTTTCATATGATAAAGAACCCATAACTATATTTTGGGGACAAAGGGGTAGAAGAACCAGCTAGGTTAACCCATTAGTGAATATAAATCGATTAAACTCCGGAATGAGTAAAATTGCATCCAATGAGGGATGGAGACCAAAATATATGATGCCTAAACCTTAAGTTGTCGTCAATAGTTCCAAGTCAACCCATGAAAACTAGGATAAGAAAATAGTTAATGGAAGCATCAGTAGGTTCCTAGTCAACCCATGAAAACTAGGATGAGAAGTGAGTTACCGGATAAATCCAAAGGTTCCTAGTCAACCCATGAAAACTAGGATAAAGGGATTACTTAGTTATTGGAATGACTAATAGGTTCAGGAGGACCCATAAATTAATTAAATTAACTAGCAAGGGCCTATAGGTTCATAGTGATCCCATGAAAACTATGAATATGATAGGGTGTCTAAGAATTACAAAAAGGTTATTAGTAAATCCATGAAAACTAATAGGTTAATAGTGACCCTAGAAACTATAATTATGACACGGTGTCAAATTAAACATGGGATGAAAAATCCAAAATGTTTACATGTAAGCATATCATTATAATATTTTGAAATGTATATTTTTAACCATCATGGATGCATGAGCACGGTATATGGTTTTAAAAAGTTTTTAGGATACTAGTAAGGGGAAAACCTATTCCGTTAAGCGGCGTGACCTCACCAGATATCTAAAAATGATTGAGATGTTAGATAATTATTCATACTAGGCTTTCTGTCTGGCTCGAAGTTTTTGTTTTCCCCTTAAATTCTCGGGTACTCAATTGGTTTTGAGTAATTCGATAAAGCTTCCGGAGGCATGCAGGATGCAGTTATTTATTTAGATTTATTTATTTCTACCGGGTATTATGTTGTAAAGGCAGATATATTAGCCTTATTATATACTTTGATCAATCGAGGGGGCATCTTCATATGTCGCTCTTGGCGTATGTGTTATAATTATATTTTGCTGAATGTGGTTAACTTTTTTGGGATTATGTAATGAACGTCAAATGTTTTGAATGGAATGAGGGAAATGTGTTTTTGAATTGTTAAATTTTCTTTCATATTCTTGTGATCTGCGTATCAATGCATCTAACGCCGCCTATTTGGTCGTCGAGGATTAATAACTACGAATGACTGCAGCATCCGTAGCCGTTAGTTTTGCGCCTCCAAGTAGGGGGATGTTACAAGTTAGTTTCAGAGCATAGGTTTATAAAACTTTAAAATAAAAGTTAAACCTAAAAGCTTTTTGAAACATAATCAAATAAATCAAAAACATGATTAGGGTTTGGGTAAATGCTATAGTAACGTACTTGTATTTGATATATATATATGTATGTATATATATAGGTATGTATCTAAGTACGTGTCCTCCTCTTACTTAGACCATTCTTCTGTATCTTACTAAGACTCGTATGTAGATTTACGAGAAAGAGGATATGGAAGTAGGAAACGAAAGAGGAAATCTAGGTGGAGAAAGCAACACAACCAACGGAAATGCTCGGCCTAATACCCGGTGAAACCAAGGTCAATAAGCTAATGCTAACCCAAATGCTAAAGCCAATTTAGGTGCTGGAAATCCGCCAGTAGATGCGGGGATGGTGTATCAGTTATTGGCCAATCTTTTGCAAGGAGGAGTTGCTGGTAATGTTAGAGGAGCTAATCCTGTAGTTCCAATTGGATATAATTATGCTAGGCCTAGTAAGGACTACACTAGTCTGGGTGGAAAGCCGTTTGTCAGAACGGAGGATGCTATTGAAGTTGAGAATTGTATTTTAAACTATGAGAGGGTCTTTACTGATTTAGGCTTGAATGATGGAGAAAAGAGAAGGCTAGCCTCTAGGAATTTGCAAGGGTTAGCGCTTTATTTTTGGAACAGTGTGACAACATGAGTTCCGAAGGAAGAGCTGACATGGGCTAATTTCAGGAGAAGGTTTGAAATGAGGTTCTTGTCCGAGGTTGCCAAATCTGCATTGATGACGAAGTTCATGGATCTTGTCCAAAGAGATATGTCAGTGATCGAGTATACGACTAAGTTTGATGAGCTATCTCGATATGGATATGCTTTGATTAGCACTGATGTCAGAAGGAATGAGAGATTTATTCATGAGTTGAGGCCAGAGTTAAGCAGAATGGCCATTACTCATGTGAGAGAACCTATTTAATGTGGTGTTGGATATGACCATTCGCCATAAAGAGTTGCTTCTGTGTCTGTTAAGGAGAATCCAGTTGAGTCCCAGGGCCCTCAGGGAAAGAAAATGAAATTCTTCAAGAAGAAAGGAGCCCAGAAATGGGATGCTGCAAATAAGGCAAAGGCTGATTTGGTGTGCTATAAGTGTGATAAGAAGGGCCATTATTCTTATGAGTGTCGAACGGATAAGGGGAAGAAGCCTGTAGAGAAGAAGAATGTGAAATGCTTCAACTATGACCAAGTTGGGCATTATAAGACCAGTGTCCAGAGCCAGTCAGGGCCGACAGAGGGAAGGTGTTTGCAATTGGACCACCATCTTCTTCTAGACCTACTGCAGTAGAGAAAGGAAAAACTTTGATGCAAGGTACGGTTTTGATTCAGAGTATACCAGCTAGGGTACTATTTGATATTGATGCATCACACTTATTTATATTTGAGTATTTGGTTGATAGGATATGCATAGAACCCACATACCTTTTTACTTCCTTAAGGGTTGTGAATCCAATATGAGGGTATGCAACTCTAGGGATAAGATGTGACCTGTTATAACTTGATTTGTTAGGTCATAAGTTTGCATTCAGTTTGTATGTTTTTGATTTCGTAAATTTCGGAATCATTTTGGGCATGGATTGGTTGGGTAAGTATGAGGCTAGATATTTTACCAGGATAGGGAAATATCATTGAGGTACCCTGATAATCATAATCGAGTCACTTTATCAGTGGAGAATTCCAGTAAGAGTGTTAGTGCTTTGTTAAGTGCCATGGAGTTTGGAGAAGAGCTTAGTCAGGTTCGAGTGGCAAGAGAGTTTGCATATGTTTTTGAGCCAGTCACATGACAACTACCGAAACGAGCTGTTGAGTTTTGAATATATCTAGTACCGGGAGTTGAGCCTGTGAGTAGACCATCTAGCAGGATGACACTAACAGAGATGAAGGAATTGAAGATGCAGCTTGTGGATCTTGAGGGAAGGAACTTTATTAGACCAAGTTGTTCGCCCTGAGGAATGGTCGCGGTTCATGAAGAAACCAGATTGGTTGTTAAGGATGCGCATCGACTATCGTAAGTTAAACGAATCAAGAATAGGTAACCTCTGCCGATGATAGATGATATGTTTGATCAGTTAAGTGGAGCCAGAGTGTATTCCCAGTTGGATTTGGTGATGGGGTTCCATCAGTTAAGAGTGGTAGAGGACATCATTCCTTTGATAGCATTTCAAACTAGATATGGTTCGTATGAGTGGTTAATCATGCCATTTGGATTGACAAATGCACCTGCTTTCTTCGTTGATTTGATGAATCGGGTTTTCCGAGAGCACATGGATAGGTTCTTGTTGTTATTCATTGATGATATATTAGTGTACTCGAAAGATGAAAGAGAGCATGAGATTCATCTTAGAGTGGTGTTGGAGACGCTGAGGCGGAATCAGCTGAAGGCGAAGTTTTCCAAGTGTCATTTTTGGAAGAAAGAGGTTGAGTTTCTTGGTCATGTGGTTTCATAGGATGGATTGTCTGTTGATCCAGTTAAGATCGAAGCTGTCAATAAATGGAAGAGACCAAAGACGGTAACCGAGATCAGAAGTTTTCTTGGACTTACAGGCTATAATTGGAGATTTATTAAGGATTTCTCACGGGTAGCAGCGCCTTTGACTAAGCTTACCGGAAAGGAAGTGAAGTTCGTTTGGTCCAACAAATGTGAGGAAGCATTCCTTAAAAAAGCATTTGTTGACCAATGCTCCAGTGTTAGTAGTTCTAAATGGAAACCAAGGGTTGTAGTATACACGGATGCGTATGGGACAGGATCAGGAGCAGTGTTGATGCAAAAAGGTAAAGTTATTGCTTATGCATCTAGGTAGATGAGACCGCATAAAGTTAGATATCCTACTCATGACTTAGAGTTAGCTGCGGTGATCTTTGCCTCAAAGATTTGAAGGCATTATCTCTTAGGAAAGAGATTTGAGTTGTATATTGATCATAAGTCATTAAAGTTTTTATTCTCTTAGAAGGAGTTGAATATGAGGTAGCAGAGGTGGTTGGAATTTTTGGCTGCTTATAATTTCGGTATAGAGTATACTCCTGGGAAAGGAAATAAGGTAGCTGATGCTCTCAGCAGAAAACAACAGAATGTGGTGTTAGCGATGTTGGCAGAATAGAAGGACTAGAAGCCTTGGCTAATTGTGGTGTGTAGTTGAGATCTACTACTAGTTATAGTTAGGGTATTTCCATGTTGTCTTGTTTAGAAGTTCGACCAGTGTTGATCGAAAGGATAGCTTCTAAGTAGAGAGAAGATCCAGTTTTAGCCGAGAGAATTAGAAGGCTTGAGGTAGGATCAGAGATTGATGACCTAAAGGATTTTAGTCTTGACCAAAGAGGATGGTTGAGAAAAAAGGAGCGATAATGCATTCCGGATGTAGAGAACTTAAGGAGGGAAGTTCTGGAGGAATGTCATCGATTGAAGTTTATGAGTCAAGAGGGACTAAGATGTATCAGGATATGAAAATGAGCTTCTATTGGGAAGGCATGAAGAGGGCTGTTGGCTTGTGGGTAAGGCAGTGTTTCAACTGTCAACAAGTGAATCTGAACATCAGTATCTAAGTGGATTGCCTCAGCCTTTAGATATTCCAGTATGGAAATGGGATTCGATATCGATGGATTTTATAGATGGGTTGCCAAGGTCGAATAGAGGAAATGAGAGTATATGGGTTATTGTGGACAGGTTAACAAGGAGTGCCCATTTTATTCCAATCAATTCAACCAGAATGGCACTGTTTTGGCTAAGTTGTTCATGAAGAACATAGTTAGACTTCATGGATTCCTAGTAGCATAGTCAGTGACAAAGATGCATTATTCACTAGAGAATTTTGGAGGAGTCTATAAGAAGTATTAGGTACCAAGCTCAAGATGAGTACAACATATCACCCACAGATGGATGGGCAGACAGAGAGAGTCAATAAGATAATCGAGGATTTATTGAGAGCTTGTGTATTATACTTTGGTGGATCTTGGAAAGATCACCTACATCTGATTGAGTTTTCCTATAATAGTAGTTATTAGACTAGTATAGGAATGGCGCCTTTTGAAGCGTTGTATGGAAGGCCATGCAAGTCACCTGCATATTGGTTGGAGACAGGAGACGGATTGGTCTTAGGTCCAGATTTGATTAGAGTGGAGTCAGCAAAGATAGAGTTAATCCGAGAACGGATGAAGTAAGCACAATCCAGGCAGAAGAGTTACGCAGTTAAGAGGCGTAAAGACCTAGAGTTCTCAGTGGGAGACAAGGTTTTCATTAAAGTATCTCCGATGAAGGGTGTGGTACGGTTTTTGAAAGTCGGAAAAGTTGGCCCTAAGATATGTTGGTGCATTCTAGATTATAGAAAGGATTGGAAAACTCGCGTAAGAGTAGAGTTGCCGAGCAGTTTGGCAGGTGTCCATAATGTATTGCATGTGTCTCATCTCCGCAAGTTTGTGCATGATCTAGAGGCTACTATTCCACATACGGAGTTAGAGGACTTGGTAATAGAGCCTGATTTGACTTTTGTTAGACAACCAGTTCGGGTTGTAGCGAGAGATGAGAAAAGATTGAGGACCAAGACAGTCAATTGGTGAAAGTTCAATGGAGCGACAATGAGAAAGACTATACTTGGAAGATAGAGGACATGATTCGAGATGCTTACCTTGATCTGCTTTGATGGCATGTCTATATTAGATTTATATAGATTGTTGCTAGTTGGGTAGGCTAATATGGTTGTTAGGTGATGTTATGGATGATTGCTATGTTTGCTAGTTAGTCCTTACTAAATTTCGAGGATGAAATTCTTTAAGGAGGGAGCCTATAACACCCTAATTTTTATTAACATTATTCAGAAGATTTAATTAGAATACATTAAATAGAATAATGTAGATAAGGAGATTGAGGTTGATTAATAAACAAAAGGGCATTAAGGTAAATAGCAGCCCATATTCCCACTCTTTTACTATTTCCCTTAGGCATACACATTCATTTTTATCACAAACAAAATTATAATCGTAAGAAGCAAGGAGTCGTCCATTAGGAGATAGCAAAGAAGGGAAAATCAAAGTAAAGCTTAGGATTCAAGCTAGAAGAAATCAGTCTCAATCAATCTTCAATTTCCTTATCCAATCTAAGGTGAATAATAATCATTACATCTCTATTTTGGTTTTATATTCATATGTTTTCATATTTAAGGGTAAATTCGTTTTTATGATAAGATAAATGATGATATGCTTGATTTATAAGTTATATGGATTAAACAAGGTTGTTTAAACGAGATATATAGAGTTTTAGGGTAAAACCGAGGCTAAATGAATTTTAAATGCCATGGAAAAATTATATGTTATGAAAAACATGATTTTGGAGTCGGTTCTCAATTTTTATAATTTTCCTAGCCATGGAGAATTAATTATAAATTTTCAAAGAATATATGGTTTTTGGGTTTAAAATTTATTTTGGAAAACATATTAAGGATTTGGGTTTGAAATTTTGATATGTTAGATAACATGATTAAAGTGAATTTCTAGAATTTTTGGAGATTTTTACTAAGTGATTTACTATGGAAATTAAATTATTTTGAAACGAGGACCTAAATGATTTAAATGTTTTGTTAATAGGAAGGGCTTAATTGTTAAAAGTTACCTTGTTTTCAGATCTGAGAAAATGCGGCAAATATTATCAAAATTATTTGAAAGTTTAAGTTAGCCAATTAAATGTTTACAAGTAGGCAAGTTTGTTACAAAAGGTTTACTTTATTTGGTAAAAACAGCCTTTTGCTTAGAAAAAGGGGGTTCTGCCTTCTTTAAAAAGACCCTTCGACTCAGACCTACTACCTCCAACCTAGTCGAAACCTTCTAGGTCAAAACCAGTAAATCAATACACATGGTATCATTTATATTGTACATAGTGGATTGGAGAAAGGCGAAAGGTAGGGTGTCGAAAGGTAGCCTTTGAAAGGGATGGATCCTTGGTTTTATTTTGTTTGAAAAGAAAAGCACTTGCCTATTTATAAAGGGGTATCGGCACAGTCGAAACCTATGGTTTCGAAAGGGTATTTCAAAGAGGCTTTTGAAAGAGAGCTGCCGCCTATATTTTAAAGAAGTAGCTTCTGAAGGAGTTACTTAGATTTTGTTTAAAGCTTTCGGAAGGGGAGTTTCGACCAAGTCGAAATACTTCTATGAATTAATGACCTTTTGATGGTATTGAAGACATCAATGTTATCGAAAGGTGCAATTGTTTTTATAAATGTAAGCCACTTCCTCATGCTTTGGAAAGGGGTTAGGGATTTCAAAGGCAATGGTTTCAAAAGGGGTTTCGAAGCTAACCTTCAACTGTTTTAGCCAGATGTTTTAAGGCTTTCGAAAGGATGGTTTCGACACCATCAAACTTCCCTAATACTTTTCGAAACAAAGAGTGATTTCAAAAGAGATGCTTCCGCTTATGTTCACTTTGACCCAAAATGATGTTTTAATATAAACCCAATGCTTTCGAAAAAATGGACTTTCAATTGTTTCGAAGGGTAACCTTCAATGGTTTCGAAGGGTAATCTTCAATGGTTTCGAAAGATAACTTTCAAATGGTTTTGAAACTATGCTTCTATACTTATATGATAATACTTTAACGTGGTCGAAAGGTTTCAAAAGAGATGTTTTAAGGTATTAGAAAGGTAGGAGCCTGATGTTTTAAAGGTGGATTTTTTTTGCTTTCAAAGGAGGTCGTCCTATGAGGTCGGAAGCAAAGGTTTCGAAGGTGTCGAAAGGCTTTTATACACAAACTCAAAAAAAATTAAAAGGAAAACCCCATGGCTTAAATAAAGGAGTTTTGAAAGGATTTTAAGCATACAAATTTGAAGAAGTATTGCCTTGATCAAAGTACAAGTTAAAAGAATTAACTATATTTTATATGAAATGTATTTCAAGGACCTTAAACCCACATGAGTGGTATTGTTTACTTATTATATTTTCTTCTTCAAATATGAATATATTCACATGATAAAGAACCCATAACTCTATTTTGGGGATAAAGGGGTAGAAGAATCAGCTAGGTTAATCCATTAGTGAATATAAATTGATTATACTCCTGAATGAGTAGAATTGCATCTAGAGAGTCAGGGAGACCAAAATATTGGATGCCTAAACCTTAAGTTGTCCGGGAGATAGGTTCATAGTAAACTCATGAAAACTATGTATTAAGGTAGGTTGGTAGGGGCTAATGGCTTGTAGTGAACCTATGAAAACTATATCCTGATTAAGAATTGACATCAGTCAATAGGTTCCTAGTCAACCCATGAAAACTAGGATAAGAAAGTAGTTAATGAAAGCATCAGTAGGTTCCTAGTCAACCCATGAAAAATAGGATAAGAAGTGAGTTACTAAATAAATCCATAGGTTCCTAATCAACCCATGAAAACTAGGATAAGGGGATTAGTTATTGAAATGACTAATAGGTTCAGGAGGACCCACGAATTAATTAAGTTAATTAGCAGGGGCCTATAGGTTCTTAGTGATCCTATGAAAACTGTGAATATGATAGGGTGTCTAGAAATTACAAAATGGTTATTAGTAAACCCATGAAAACTAATAGGTTAATAGTGACCCTAGAAACTATAATTATGACAGGGTGTCAAATTAAACTTGGAATGGGAAATCCAGAATGTTTACATGTATGCATATCATCATAATATTTTGAAATGTATGTTTTTAACCATTATTGATACAGGAGCATGGTATATGGTTTTAAAAAGGTTTTAGGATACTAGTGAGGGGAAAACCCGTTCTGGTAAGCGGCGTGGTCTCACTAGATATCTAAAAAGGATTGAGATGTTAGATTATTATTCCTACCAGGCTTTATGTCTGACTCGAAGTTTTTGTTTTCCCCTTAAACTCTCGGGTACTCAATTAATTTTGAGTAGTTTGAGATTTAAGGTTTTCAGGTTCTCTTCTTAGACGAATAAAGATTCTGAAGACGTGCAAGAGGCAGTTAGTTATTTAGAGTTATCTTTTTCCACTGTGTATTTTGTTTGTAAAGGCAAAATTATTAGCCTTATTATATACTCTAATCAACAAAGGGGGCATCTTTATTTGTCGCTCTCGGCGTATGTGTAATAATTATATTTTGCTGAACATGGTTAACGTTTCTGGGATTATGTAATGAACATCAAATGTTTTGAATGGAATGTGGAAATGTGTTTTTGAATTGTTAAATTTTTTTCCATATTCTTGTGATCTGCGTATCAATACATCTAACACCGCTGTATTTGGTTGCCGAGGATTAATAACTATGGATGACTGCAGCTTTTGTAGTCGTTAGTTTTGGGCCTCCAAGTAGGGGGATGTTACACAATATCTGATCCGACCATCTGCCCAGATACATAAACTTCATTTTCAAACTAGTATCGCTCACTCAACCTCCCTAGTGTGGACTCCGATCAGGTCTCTTGATTCGAAACCTCAATATCATATCAAGAATCCGAATCAATTGTTTGCTAACAAGAATCGAATGAGAAATCTTTTTCGGACTGGTTTGAATCAGCTTAAAGTTATGTATTCGAATCCTAGATCAAAATCCGTGCAAATAAAATGATCTATGTATAACTTACTCTTATTAGTTTCTTAACTACACCAATTTCTTTCTAAATAACTTTTATTTTTGTTTATAGTATTTCAATCAATAATAAAATTATTTATGAATTGCTTCTTAAAATTTCGCTCAAGTTTGCAAATAATCTATAATGATTCATCTTTAAAAAACCTTAAATTAAAAACTTACTCCACTCTTATTCACTTGTATAATACTCTTCTACATCCTAGAGTATATACAAAATATCAATTTTATTTTATTTATTTATTATTTGTTTTTATTTTCAAAATTTCAAATGGAATCCCAACAATATGCGCCTTTAAAACCGAGTCAACCCTTCAATCCATTTACCTTAGAGTGTTCTAAGGAATGATGTACACAGGTTGGTCCAATATCACCAAATAGTTTACACAATTGAGATGACTAACAAAAACTTTGGTTTTAATAAAACAATGCTTATGAAACCTTCCTACATAATTTAACCCATTTAAATTTTGAGTTAAATTATCTCTTTTCTATCCAAGAGTATAAAAAAAAATTTTATAAAATTATTATTCAAAATACTTTTTTTAAATCAATTTGCTTTAAGGAACTTAAGAACTAAATACCCAATTTTTATTTCAAATCATTTTTAAAATAATAATAATAATATACATATCTCCCTTTTGTATATCAAAACATACTTTTAGAGTTTAAAATAAATTTTGTTTACTAAAATAGCCATATAGCAAATTACTATGGTAGCATTCCCCTACTTACAAACTCGAAAATGAATGCCGATGATGTTGTAGCCATCACCAGAATTATTTTCCAACGACAGAAGTGAGTTCAATGCTTTCTTATCTCTTTTAAAATCTTTTTTTAACATTTCTATATATAGATATTTTTTAATAATACTATTATCATTTCCTTCAAAAATTTGAAAACAACTTTTGAAAACACCAGAATTTAAGTTCTCAAATTCTCTGCTTAAATCCCTTTTTATTTTTAAATTCTATTTACAGATTATACTTATATAATTTCACTTTGAAATATTTATTCCCATAATACTTCCATGTAATATTACCATTTCTTATTGAAGTCGTTTTGAAATTATTCCAAACAACACTAAGATTTAAATTCTTAGAAACTCTTCTTTTACTTATAAGAGACCATTTATAAATCATTTTATATATATCATACTCATATAAAAGGTCCCTTTAAACAATTTCTTATATTGTAATAACTTTCCTATATTATAATAAAATTTTCTCATATATTTATCCTCTAAATGTCTTATCTTCCCATTTAGATTACATGATTAAACAATTTTATTAAAAGATGACTTTTAACAACATTTTCACCGAACACCTTATCGTTAAATTGTGAAACTTAATTCACAAGGAGTTTGTTTTAATACACTCATAATTATTAAACAATAAATGCTCATAAACTGGCTGAGCGTAAATAACAACCAACAAACAATACTCAATGCTCCTAAACTATCCGAGCACGACAAAAAAATAATAATAATAAGGAGATATTATCATCGACAAACACCATAAAAACTATATAAATTTGAAAGTTATTCCTTTTTGTATAAAAAATATGTAATCCTAGGCAAATATTTTATTTACCAATTTTCAAAAATCAATATCGTGTATGTTTGCCTTGCTCGAGTGTTTAGATATCCTTATCAACACGAAGGTCTCCCACGTATCAACCAGAATCCATAAACAACTCAATAGACCAATTAACACAATACGTTTTTATAGCAATAAAAAATACGCTCTCATATACTTACTACTCTTAAACTCATTCTAGAGGGTAACTTACCCTATCTCTAATGAGCTATACCTTAGCATAACCAACGTTCTCGCTTAACCTTCAGCTCTGATACCAAACGTAACGACCCGCTTTTTTGACAATTGAAAGTCGGCACTAAATACATCAGCATTCATCAAGTGCCAAACATTCAATCGCTAGAAAATCAGGTTGTTAAGGTAAAATAAAAAAGAACAACAAGAAAGCAGAATCTCACAGCGGTAATAACAACATATAATATAATAAAGGCAGTATAAACTATTACTTCAAGATACAAAGTACATCAGAGTCAAAAACAAACTTTATCAGCTGGAAAGTTATAAATCTCTGACCTTGTAATTTCTGATAAGTATATATATCATACAACGGAAAATAAAATATTATGGCAGGAGAACATCCAGCTCTACTTTCTAAGCTCCATGTCCCACCAACGACAACCTGGAAAAATACTCGGTCTGACCCGTTCAGCTCCGGTGAGCAGTTTGCTGATGTAGTATAGGTTCATTGAATCCTAGCCTTCTCCCACACAAATGTTGCACTTAGCGCATAGAAAGACACTCCCAAGTAGACGAATAGATCTTCCCTATCTGCTAATTTTGATAGAATCAACGGTGTTTCCATGTATCAAAGTAATTCCTCAAATGTTGTATGGAAGTCTTGATTCTGGTCGAAGTTCTTCTTACCCTTCTTCAATGCGTCAAAGAATGGTATACACTTATCCATCGCTTTGAATATGAAGCGGCTCAACATTGTGATCTTCCAGTTCAGACTTTGCAACTCCTATTTTGTCGATAGCTTTAACATTCCATCATGTAGCAATCTATTTTGGATTAGCCTCAAAGTCCATCGTGTTTACTACGAATCCGAGAAATTTTCATGATGGAACACCAAGCGAGCACTACAAGGGGTTCAATTTCATTCCATACTTCCAAAGGATTTCAAACATCTCCAAGAGATTATCTAGATGATTCCTATATACTCATGATTTCACAAATATGTCATCCACATATACCTCCATTGTCCGTCTGATCTGATTCTTAAACACTGTGTTCACTAATCTTTGGTAAGTAGCACCAACATTCTTTAAATCGAAAGGCAATACGTGATAACAGTACAGTCCCAAGTCAATAATGAAATCGGTGTTCTCTTGATCTGGCTCATGAATCATAATTTGATTATATCCTGAGTAGTCGTCCATGAATGAGAGCAGCTCATGCCCTATGGTTCCGTCAACGAGCTGGTTGATTCAAGGTACTGGAAATCTATCCTTCGGGCAAACTTTGTTTAAGTCTAAGTATTCAACACAAGTTCGCCACTTCCCATTTGATTTCTTTACCAGTACAGGGTTTGAAACCCACTTAGGATATGTTGCATCAAGGATAAATCCGTTAGCTAACAGCTTATCTACTTCCCCCTTCAATATAGTGGATCGGTCAGGACCCGACCCGTGTCTCTTCTACCTTACTGGTATGAATTTGGGGTTGATATTAAGTGCATGACATGCTATCTCCAGTGCTATCCCACACATGTCAGAATGTGTCAAAGCAAACACATCCAAATTGGCACGAATAAATTTTATCAGTTCGTTTTGCATCTTGAGTCTAAGCTGTGAACTTGTCTTCAAGATCCGAGTCAGGTCATCCATTCGATAAGGACAACAATCGTAAACTCTGCCAGTGCCATCCTTTCCTCACCTGGACTCTTCTTCCTAGTCCATGGTATTATTGAAGCGACTACGGTCCCCGAGCCAGAGGTCGTTCTGTAATTGCTATGCTTGTGGGTCACAAATGTGGAGTCTTCCCCACATTTTTTTCATTCTCATATCATTTGGCTTTATGCAATTTGATGGTGTAACATTCTTTGGCCGCGCTTTGGTCTCCTCTTACAACTCCAACCCCATTTTCCATTAGGAACTTCATTGTAAGGCACTATGGAGCCAAACCTATTCTGGAATCAGGAAGGGTCAGTTGGCCCAAGAAAGCATTGTAAGTTGAGAATTCATCAATTATCACAAAGGACTGAATAAAAACCACCCTCCATCCTCCTTCTCCAAATTCCATAGGTAAGTCAATCGTCCCGACTGGCTATTTTGGTTCGCCTGTAAATCCCTAAATCTTCGTTTTGCAAGTGGTCACATCCTTCATACCGATCTTCATCTGATTGAACGTTTGTTGAAAAAGGATGTTAACCGAACTTCCACTGTCAACCAACACTCTACGCACAACTGTCGACCCGATTCCAACTGTTACCACCATTGGGTCGAGAGTTGGCGCCTGTATACCTTTAGTATCCTGAGTTTGGAATAAGATATCATTAGTTATCAATTTCTATTGTATGGATGAGGCTTTATCTTCAATGGTATAACAAGTTTCCTTAGGATCATGCTTCAAAGAACTAGTATATTACTCCATCTTGCCCTAACTCTTCTGCATTGGGTGAGGTCCTCAAGTGGTGGTACTTATGATGAGTCTTTGATTAGTCCAACGAGGCCCTTCACCATTAGGTCCGGCCTGATTTCCTTGATTGCTCAGAACTTGGGATTCACTAGGTTGGTAAGAATACTGTGATTTCTTCACGTATTGTTGGAGTCGGTTGTTCCTTATCGGTTCCTCAATTAAGTCCTTTAGATGCCAACACTCATTTATGTTATACCCGTGAGTCTCATGAAAGCGAAAAAACTTCCTTGATTTTTGTTGTTATTTAGATGCTTCCCGCTTGGGTGGTTTTTCGTAACGCTCAGTTCCTTAAGTGGCAGGGTAGATGTTTTTCAAGCTTTCATTCAATAGTGTTTAATCCTCGGGTATGAGATTCCTTAGACGTTTCTCGTTCTCATCACGCCTACCAGAGTCCTGATTTCTCTTCTTTTGATTCGAATTCTTTCCTGTGTTTCATGTTGTAGCTCTAGAACTGTTTCCATCCTACTTAACCACTATAGTGCTTTGAACCATCCCCTTTGGTTTCTCACTAATAGTTTTGCCTTCGACTATACTTGCCTCTTCTAGTCTTAGAAACTGATTTTCCTTTCGGTAGAATTCCTTTATGGTAGTAGGTTGTTTCATTTTAATCTGTCTATCAAAATCTATATCTTGGTGAATGGCTCGGACCAAAGCCATAAAAATCATATCCTCCTACGGATTGCTTACCTCAGTAACTGCGATGTTAAACCAGTTCATGAAAGATTTCAATTACTCATTAGATCCTTGGAAAAAGCCAGAGAAGGACACCACGTCTTTTGGTCGTGCAGTATGGAGTCTACACTGTTCTAGAATCTTTTTTGCTAATTCTTCGAACGTGGCCATAGGCCTTGGTGCTAGTCTAATAAACCACAAGGATGTACCTCCTTCCAAAAAGATAGGGAAACATCTATAGCGGACAACATCCGTCGCCCTAGCTCCATCCATATACCACTCGTATTTGTATAAGAGTTTTTTAGGGTCCGTCATTCCATTATGTGAAGGCATACTCGGCACAGTGGACTTCTTATGATATTCCTCTCTTAGAGTATTTTCAGTGAATGGAGTTCAACTTGGGGCAAAACCCCTTTCTACCCATACTCTCTTCCATCAACCATTTGACCATGTCAACAATATACTCATCGCCAGCACGGTAGTCTATAGGTCGGCTATTAGGGGCTACATCGAGCATTTGACTCTGCAAATGGTCTCGATTTGCCAATTGAAGCCTAGGTTTTACGTTCTCCAAGCGAATCACTCTTGTAGCGCCCCATTGGCGCACGGTCGGTCTTACTAGTGTATTTTGAACTTCATTTTTGGCATTTTTCCTATTTACATTAGCGTTCAATTCTAATGCATCACCATTAAGTTGCATGTCATATTCACAGCGAAAAAACAAGCATGCGTTGTTCACTTAAGAAGTGTTCACCCCAAGATTTGGTTTTGCAACAGGTTGTTTTCCAATAGGAGGATTCTTGTTGCCTTTTATTACGATTCCTGCAGCTCCACCAACGACCTCCTTCTGCTTTTATTTACAGTTTCTCATGTTCAGGTCCAAAATAGAGGAATCCTCTTGTTCCATAGTAGCTGTAGTTTTTTATTTAACTCTCGGGGCACCTAGTAGCTGCAACGCTAGTAAAGCATTGATCTTATCCGTGAGAGCCTTTTGGCTATGAGCCATTTTCTGGTTAAGTTCATTAAGCATTTGGTTAAGCTCCCCCTTGATTACAACTTCCGGTTGAGTGGAGGACCCTGGTTCTAGATTTCTAGTATTAACCTCCATTTGGTGATTGTTAGTGTTGTTATTTCAGTTTATTGGGGTTTGCTTCATCACCACCAACTGTTGCTCCTATGGATCTTTCAAAAGCAGTTCTCTATTTTCTAGGTGCCACTGATCTTCAATAGCAAGCCTATAAATCTACAAAGCAAATTTCCTAGATATAACCATTGGATCTCTTTTAATCCAAAATTGCAAGCTAGATCTAAGCCTGGATTCAGATTTTCTTAGTGAAAGCACCAAAATGTTAACGCCAAAAATGGATTAGCACTAAATAATAGATTGTAGGAAACCCGTGAGACCTAGATCTAGTAGATAATAGTAACAGTAAAGGAAAATAAATAATGCTAAGAAAGAGAGACACAAGATTTTATAGTGGTTCGGCATTATTTGGCCTACTCCACTTTATAGCTTTGTTCCTTATAGATTTGAAAGAGTTTGCTTGATATTACAAAAGAATTGAGAGAGAATGAGTCACAAGTGTAAGGGTTAGACCAATTCTAAGTCCTATAATTGCCTAAAGTAGCTGCCTTGGTGGCTATAGTGTAGAGAAAGGATATGAAGAAGAGACAAAGCTTCCGCGTAGCGATGGTAGAAACAAGAACCAGTTTTGGTTACTATATGGTTTGTATTTATAGGGGTAGCAGTCATATTGGATTAGAATCCTGTTTCTAGGGAGCTCTAGACATCGGCCTAACATAATATGAAAATTTTGGAAGTGCCACAAGTGAAAGTGATAACTCGGTACCGAGTTATGCCTATAACTTGGTACCGAGTTATCCCCTTAGGGCGAAAATTGGTGTTTCCTCTTGAATCTTGCTTTTTTACTTCTTTTTTTAGTTCCCCTTGTGTTTTTATTTGTTGAAGTCTTTTGTTAATGATCGTTCCTCCATAAATTTTTACTGGATTTAACTCTTCAGTTATAGAGGTAGGTTGTTCAAAACTTTACAAGATCGCTTGGGCTCGCATATAATAGTTAGAGAATAGCTCGTGTAAAGTTGGAGGTTCCAACTATGGGGCACCATAACTCGATACCACCATTGATAAACACCGGAATAAGCGATATTTACTAGGTCGGTAGCACCTCCTCGAGTAAAGGCTTCTACGGCCGGTTGACCAAAATAAGGATCCCAAATTGCATGAGCAATAGGTCTCACATGTAAAGGGTCCTGTATCCATGACAAGTTATAGCCATAACTCGATGCTAAGTTATAGCCAAATCAGCTCCATATTGGTCCAACTTGTCCTGGCCTATTTCAATTGTCTAGATGAGCCTACCTTCCAAGTTTCAAGTCATTCCATCTTCCTCTCGACGTTGTATCTCCTATAGACTTCTGCTTAGTCAAAAACTCGATTAAGAGGTGGATTTATAGTAATATATGAAATGATCGTTTTATGAAAAGTATTTAATCTTATTTTGAAAATGAATATTTGTGTTAAGTATTATTGGAAGTTTATGAATGATATTTTATAGTGGAATATTATAAATGAAGTTTTATAACGGAAATTTATAAAAGAGATTTATAGAAGGAGTTTATAATTATATTTGAAAATTTATAAAAGAAGTTTTATAATTACATTTGGAGATTTATAAAATGAGTTTTGTAAAAATAAAAAAGATTTATAAAAATGAAGTTTTATGAAAGGAATGAGATTTAAATTTGAAAATTTATAAAAAGGAGTTTTATAAAAGGAAAATAGATTTTTTTTCTATAAATGTTCATTTTAACTTAGGGTGGTATGGGAAGTGTTCTTTTCATACTTAACACCATATTCCGAGTTGTGTAAACTCGTCTTTATCTTGAGAATTAAGAATGAATGTCAAGGCAAGGATAGTTTTCTAGCTTGTTCGATTTCATTGTTAATCAGGGACTGTTTGAAATCGGGAAGCGGTGGTATGTATATTTGGTTCAATTTCCATACGACTCGTTTACTTACACCGGAAGGAAAGTGTTTTGGGTTTATTTCTATCAATGGTATAAATGACAATTTTAACCTAATTAAGTATGGTTTTGGAAATGAAACCTTTCTTTAGATTTGTGAATATAATTATATTGTTGAGATAATTATATGGGTATGTTTTCTAAGTATTAGAAATGTAGCATTTTGTGTATATACTTATGCAGTTGATATAAGTATATGGAAAAGTTTTCTAAGTGTTGAAAATGAAATGTTTTTTTGAATGTACTTATACGATGAGATAAGTATATCAATATTTTTCAATAATTAAAAAGAGTACCGAGGGTTGTGAATATATCTTTTGTAAAAGTATTTTAATACAAGAATATAAAAATTGATTTTAGTTAGTGAAAGGATTAATTAAAGAGGCTTAGTGGTTGCTTTATGCTTAACTATGCTTGGTTAAATCTCCAATTGAATTGTTCGTTTATTTGATAGTTAAATAACCGACTAAAATCTTGGCCAGTTTTAAAACTATCTTTGTCGGTTCGGAGAGACCGGGATCAGATATATTATCTGTAAACCACTTCGAACTGGCATAAGCGTTCGAATTAGAGACCTCTTGAAGATGATGAAATCGAAGAAGAAGTTCTTTGAAGTGCATGGGTTACTTGCTATTGATCCAGAGGGTGTAGTAGAAGCAGTGCCTTCAGTTTTTTCAGTCTTAGAACAACTTGTATGGATGTATGCTGGCAATGCATTGTTGCCTGGGTGGCAATGTTACCATTCCATGTTGGATTTGTAAAAAGGGAAAATGTAGCCTCAAGCCTCACAACTAGGAATGACCAAAACGAGGGATAAGCCATAAGGGTATGTCGTTCGCTACCATTAGGGTATGGTCATCACCTGATCCATATCGATATTGACCCATTTATGTATG
This sequence comes from Allium fistulosum, assembly GCA_030737815.1. Lineage (NCBI taxonomy): Eukaryota > Viridiplantae > Streptophyta > Magnoliopsida > Asparagales > Amaryllidaceae > Allium > Allium fistulosum. Next base: position 93,755,951 of record CM060906.1, on the reverse strand, counting down.
CTAGTGACTCAGTATGGTTGTTGGCTAGCAACTGGGGTGATGACACATTTGGTACTATCCAGTAAGGGGTAGGCCGATCTTTCCATGCAAGGGTTCCATGTGAGGCCCTCGGTACATTTTATCTAAAGGTGTATGTGATAGGCAATACCCCAGTAGCCTTGTCATTGATATAATCCATTATGTGCCTTTACGAACTTATTTTTATACCTTTTATGCTGGAATGTAATTAATGTAACCATTCTGATCATGATTCAATTTTATTTTAAACCCTAGACATTATTATAATATCACATGGTTTCTTATGAAATGGTTTGGTTATCATAAGGTAAAAATCCGTCCATGTTTATGTGCGGCATGATCTTACAAGATTCCTTCATTTTGAAAGGTTTTATAACATTAAAATTCATATGATGTATGTTTCTCATGCAGGTTTACCAAACTGATTCAGGCGTTATTTTTTTATAATTCTTGGGTCAGCCTGAGCATATTTCATATTTATTTTTGGATACTTTGGAGCTTCATGAGACGAGCTGGATGCCTCCAAAAAGTATTTACGTACCTTTATTTCCATTGCGTTTGTTGTTTTGTATTTATCAGCATTCTTGAGGAAAGGTTGTTATAACTGTCCAGGCTGATGATAGATAATTACTCTGATTGATGAATGTAAATTACACTTGTTTTGTAAAGATATGTTGTATATTATATATTACTCGTCACAATGTGAGATTATGTTCTGTCTTTTCTTTCTTTTTCCTCCAACAATATTTTTTTTAACACTTGGTTGCTCAACATGCAATAATGCGGATGTATTATTGTTGACTTTTGAGGGTTGTAAAGGTAGTTTATTACAATGGATGAGCAAAATAAATCGTCGTAGATATAAAAAAGTCAGTGTCGACTTGTTTCCATAGGGAATTTTTAGTGAAACTCCTCCAAGCTATTTCCATACTCCGTCTAAGCATGCTTTTCAACTTCCATGTTGTTTCATCCTCATCTCTCGTTCTATCTTCTATTAACTTCTACTTGGTTAAAAACCCAGTTAACTATAACACCCCGTAATTTGGCATTTTTATTTAATTAATTGGTTAGTTAATTAATTAGGCTCCAAAAATGGAATTTGTGAAAACGATGGAATTTGCACACGAAACTTACACCATTGTGTTCGTGGTGAAATTTTGAGCAACTTTCATATTTGGAGTTTTGTGATCGGAGTCCAAACGAAGAAGTTATAGACGAAAAATGAATTCAAAGCGAAAATAAATAAATAAGAAATAATTAGCATTTTTATATTAATTACCTGGGCTTATAGGCCGACCCATCATTAGTGACGGTCGACCCCTAGTGGCCGACTGGTCACCCAAGGGTGGTTGATCGGTGGCGACCTGGAGACTCCAGTAAACCTATGCCGCAACAGCCTGGATTTAATATATTTCGATCTAACGGTTCTGGTTAATTCTAGCACCTATAAATTCAGGCATAGCCCTCCCTTTTCTTCTCATATTTTTATGGAGGTAGTAGCGAAGCTCTACCATTTCTTCTTCTCCACTTTCTTTTTAAATTATAAAGGTAAGATATTTGTATCTATATTCATACAAATCGGAGAAGAGTAGAAATCTAATACAAAGGGAAAAAAGAGAATCAACCATATGTTTATTCAAGATAATTTATATATTTATATATATTTGTATATATTTTCTCTCCCTATCCCAAATCTCTTCTTAGATCTATAAATATAATGTATGTATACCCTTTTATACATATTTCTTAGATAAAAAAGGATTCAAAAATGAATCAAAGGTTCTACTTTAGATCTGAAGATTTGGATCACTTTTAAAAAGTGAGCGGGAAATTTTATAGATTGTTGTAATATGAAAATTATACCATTGGTGTTTATTTGATTTTTATGCCTAATTGAATACTTGTATATGAGTTGTAGGCAACTAACTGAATAAGATTTGAATATAATAAATATCGCCTACATATTCTTATTTATAAATTGATTTAGCATTGTATACAACCTGATCTGGAAATCAGTCCTAAAAGTATGAATTTAGAATATTGATTTAAATGAAATTTATTCCAGATCTGAAATAGTTTGTATAATAATGTTATAAATTTGGATTATTACCTTATTCTTGTTAGAATATAAACTTCTCTATATTTAGAATTGTAAGAATTTAGATCCATTTAATTTGTAAATTAGTTTGATTTCTTTCTGTTTTAGAAAGATACAACGTTTGATCTAACAAGGAATATATGCAAATAGAAAGAGAAAGGGATGTGTAAAGTATGAGTTCATTGTATTTTACATTATCTATTTTAGTAATAGAAAGAAATGATTATTCCCCGTAATTTCAAACGGTGTAATCTTTTATGTCTTAAAGCTAAATCTTTTGGTTAGGACTAATTTATGGAAATTATAGCGGATAATCTTTTCAGATATGATTCCGATAATTTAACATGAAAAAGTATATTAACTAGAACATATTTAATAAAAATAAATGTTTTTACATAATTACTGTGCTTATAATAATTAAATAAAAGCCAATAACGATGTTTGCATGTAATATTCACGTTTATGATAATTAACTAATAAGAAAAGAATTTAAAAGGTTGTAACTCCAATAAATGGTAATAAATGTGGGAGTTGCAATAAATTAGTGGGTAAATGGATTAATAGGACTAACAAAAATGGAATAGATATAAAAGGTTACTAATTTGAAATTAGTAATCATACATAAATGTCTTAGGAAATGTCCGTATGATTTTATGGAGAAATTGACATTTATGAGCATTAAACGGGGATATATGGGTACATAAGTATTTAAGGTAAATCTCGTTGTCTTAAATAAAAAAGGAATTAGTAAGCTAAGTCCAATGTCTACCTAAGATAATATAAATAAAGACTTAGGATGGTTAATTGGACTTAGTAGGTTAGTGATGCGAGGTCAGTAGAGTCAATCGATGGAAGACTACCCTTCACTTTAAGGCTACCAGCAATCGGGTATACTTACTACTGATGTGAGATATCACTAATCCAACGACCCATGACGACGTGATAGATTGGGCTTGCTTTCTTAACTGGAAAGTATTAAATGGTCGAAATTTGGAATTAGGAGTGGTGAAGGATATCTCCATAGGGGTTTGCTTCTGGTTTTAGGTCGTAAGTGGCTAAAGGGTCCGCCTCCCTCCTAAATTGAAGTATTAAGTAACCTAGTGAGATTTTAAATAAATAAATAAGGATGTCTCTAAAAGGGTTTACTTTAGTTTTGAGTCTTAAGTGGTTGAAGGGTCCGCCTCCCTACCAAAAGAAGTAACCTAATGAGATGTCATATTTATAATTAAAGAGTGAGAGTGGATATCTCGGGAAGGGTTCACTCAAGGTTTGAGGTCTTAAATGACTATAAAGTCCTCCAATTTTCTATAAAAGAAGTATTAAGTAGTCCAATGAGATTTATAAGCAATGACTGTTAAATAGTGCCATTGAGGAGCACGCTTCTGGAAGTAGGTCTTCAATGGCAGGGTCTACCTATTTTCCACTGGGAAGTATTAAGTGGCTTGGTTACAGTCTCTTACATTGCTAAAGCCGAAATAATAATAGTATCATTTAGGATCATGCCTTGGGGATATGTCTTAAATGATGGGGTTTGCCTTCGTTAAGGTCTTAAATGACCAAAGTGTACCTATTTTCTAATAAAAGGTATTATATGGCTTGGGTATTGTTTATTACACGACTATGATTTTATCAGTGATAGATGCGGTAATAGTTGGACATTAAATGTCAAAAGCCTTATATGGTGACTAGAGAGGTCTTGTAGCTAGGACCCACTGACTATTGACAATATTGATAGTTGGGAGTGGGTCTTTAATGATGGGGTCTATCTCAATTAAGGTCGTAAATGACAAAGTCTACCTATTTCTCTTTTAAAAGTACTATAGAAGCTCACCTCATATTTAGAACTAAGTGGCTAATGGGTTTGGAAGTATTAGGTGGTTGATATAGCTTCATCAGTATTTTGCACCTTAGGAAGGGGTAAGTAAGTAATCGTGTGTGCAATGCAAGATTAGATCTGAATTGTTAACCTTGGTGGACATAAACCTATTGGTATAAGTTTATGTTATGGACAGTTTATATTTTTCAGTCACCAAAACATTGTTCTGACCCCCTCCTCATTATGACCCACATGATAGAATTTAGAGGAACATATCACTGGAGCTGGATGTTCTTTGGTTCTAAAGTGTCTTCTTTCTCTCATGCTCGATGCTAATGTGACAATCCGCTATCGTAGGAATACCAATAATTCTAAGGTAGTAGTCATAGTCAGTATTCTTGTCTTATTGTTGTTTCCACTATGAGTTTAGATTTATATCGATCTCTGATAATGCTCATGCTTATTCGTAGGTACCAAATCCAATGATCCATGCTTTGATAGACTTAGGTTTCAATATTTGTCAAAATATGGGCCCATTAAGGTGCGGGTTGTTACATTTGGTATCAGAGCACTAGATTAGTATATCAGAGGGAGTGTGATAAATTGAGAGAACGTAGTTGTACTTTTCTATCTAGTAATATTATATTCTTGCGCTAGATTTTAAGAGTTCCGACTATAGAAGTAGTTGTAGTTCCACTTCAAGGAATGGGCAAAGCAACAATGAGTTGGAAATATCTTAGAGCTAAGATTTTCACGCCGATTTCGAAGTACCCCACGTTGTGCGGGAGAAGCGTAAAGCATCATTGATAAAGAGCATGAGCACGATGGTAGAGATTCTAACTACCTTATGATTTTGGATTTTGGGTTCCAGTCGGAGACATACAATTATTCCAAATGGATGGAAATTAGATTCTATATGTCATAATTATCCGGAAGCAATTTTTTGCCAGGGTGCTTCATGGATTACCTCTTAGACAGCAAACTAGATTTTTATTTGAATAATTAATGTCAATTCCTTAGTCTAAAACTCGTTAGAGAATTTTTATAAGTGAAAATAAGGGACACATCCTGAGAATCAAACTTAATACACAAAACATCCTCCCCAAAAAAAAGATATACATTACATCCCTATTTTCAAATACTACAATTTTCTTCCCTAAAATACCCCTCCTCTCCATTGCTGCATGTTGGTTCTTCATATGTGGATGTTATTCTCACATCAATAATTAAATTTTGCACCCCATAATTATCAATCTTTAAAATGCAATAACTTTTTGTAGAAACGATGGACTAACCACGTTTTCACCATTAAATCAAAAATTTATTATCTTTCTAATGAGTGGCATTATGCATGTATAAAAACAACGGCGGGACAAGTTATTCGCGGATCCAATTTCACGTTGAGTTGGTTGAGGGTTTACAGGGGCAGCGCGCTCCTGTCTGAAGGCGGGGTTTGGGGCGGAGCCCCGAAAAGAATTTTTAAATTGATGTTTTTCAAATTTTATGCAATTATATGGTATGATTACAGATAATTCAGCAATTATATGCAATAATTGCAAAAAAGTCTGCAATTATATGGTATAGTTGCACTTTTCTGTGATTACTTGGCATAATTGCAGAGTTTTCTACAATTATTCGATATAATTGCATAGAAGTATGCAGTTATATGAAATAATTGTAGATATTTGAAGAAAAATTGATGTTCATTTCATATAATTGCAGAAAATGGCAAGTATACTGAATAATTGCAGAAAAGTCGGCAATTATATGGAATAATAGCAGAGAATCTGCAATTATTTCATATAATTGCATAAAAGTTTGCAATTATTTCATATAATTGCATAAACGTCTGCAATTATATGGAATAATTGCTGACATTTGAAGAAAAATTGATGATGTTCAAAAATTGCAGAATTCTCTGCAAACATATGGAATAATTGCAGCCTTACTGCAAATATGAATTTTTGGTATAAACAATGGATCTCATTTTAAAGATCATAAAATTTATGATTTTTTTGTGAAAACGGTATGCTAATTCGATGTTTGTACAAAAAGTTATACGCATTTGAAATGCTAAAAACATAAAGGGTATTTGGGTCATTTGGCACAGGCGGATTTGAAAACAGGGACTAGAAACGTAAGTTTAGTTTAGGGAGGATGATTTCTCTATTTTGAAACTTAACAGGGATGTGAGCCAAACTATCCCTTTTTATAAAGTATATTTTGGAAATGCCTTAGATTTTTGAAAAAGGATTTTCAAATTATTTCTTTTCCCAAAGATTTATTTTGGAAATTTTGTTTTGCCAAAGTTTTGAAATTTTAATTTTCAAAGAAACACGTATACCACTAGGTTGGTCGCATTAAGAAAATTTTGGTTTATAAAAAATTAATTCTTTAAATCCTTTAATATTTAGATGTATATACTAGTAAAGCTTGATATTTATTTTTGGAAAGAAAATAGTTTTCCAATTTGAGAAAAAAAATTTAAAGAAAGATTTTGGAAATCCTAAAATATTTATATATAAGTTTGACTTTTAAAGGAAGTTTTGTTATGAAATAGTTTATGTTATTTAGAAACAAGTATAAATGAGCATATATTTAGCTCAATGATTTTTTTGGTTTATAAAATCGAGGTTCTCATATTTTCTCTCTTTAAGGTACAGACAAAAATAGGAATGATGTTTAATTTTATTGGGTTATGTAGTTTGAAGTGTTCCTAAACCAACCAGCTATTGGAAGAAATATTTCCATGCGAAGTACGCATGAAATAGCAGCTGGAATGTTTTTGTGTTTTTGGAAGTGTTGTTGATCGCAATAGTTTTGTTGAAGCTATTGCAATCTTGCTAAGGAAGAGTTTACACCGTAAGGTGGATACCGTCGCATGGAAGGTAGAATTTTTTTTGGATAAGCTAAGCAAAAGATGGTGTGCGGAACGGTTATAAGAATATTAATTAATTTAACTGGCCTTATTAGTTCCAGGTTCAGGCCATGCCCAAATCTGAGCTAGTGGTCGACCAAGCGGTCGATCGTAGTAGTTGACGGTTGAATGCTAGGTGGATTCAGGCCGAACCCGAACCTGGAACACGACTATAAGTCGCATCCAAACCTTCAGCCGCCGCACCCCTCCTCATTTTCTCTCTCCTCTTTAATTTTTCTTAACCGAACCCACTTCCACCTCTCCCTTCCTCCGCTTAACCAAAGCCTCTCTATCCTCCATTCCTCCACCAATCGATACCAAAACCCTTGCGCATCAGATCTTGCCCCACCATTACTTCGGATCTAAATCCTTTTCTCTATTTTTCTAACCGCCTCTCAGCCCATGGCACCGCCACGTACCTACAGCTCTTCCTCTCGCCATCCCGGCCTCACTCAATAAGAAGACGCGTGGCTTGACCGGAGTAACCAAAAATCGCTACCTATCTCAGAATGGAAAATTTTGATTTCCTTCACGGGCGACCAATGAAGTTCGGAGATTTCGCCGCTCTTAGGTTTGAAGAGCTTTTTGTCACACGGGACTTGCACCAATCCTCCGCTTCGAGACTTATAAGCGGGAATATTACCCGCACTACGTTCATCTTTTCAATGCACAGATGACATAGAATTTTGATGATGGCAACAACTAATTGAGTTCGAGGTGAAGGGAACTCGAATTAGATGTTAGATGACGATCTTGCTGGAATTTTGGAGATATCTGCAGTATGCGTAGATTTGGATGACATTGAGATGACTGACCTTGAGATTCTTTAGTGGATCTTTTCTGAATGCGTCGGTGTTTGGAGGACGACAATTTGTGACCGATGACCCGTCTCGTCATGCACATCATTCAACACAATAGTATTCCAAAGATGTGGAGCCTTGACCAGATCTACACCTCAGTGCAAAATGCCGCTTATGCTATAATTAGTGGCATAGAGGTCAATTGGGCTCGTGTCTGGATGCTCCATTTGGTCGATCAGGGAGTTGGTACCCCGAAGACTCACTTCCCTATTGCCACTTGCTCACCCGAGTGTTCAAGCATTATGGGAGAAATTTGAGCGGAGAATCGGTAGTGAGGAAGGTCCCTCCTGCCATCTACCGAATCACCGTTAAGTGGATGAATATTCCTTTGCCGCTTGCCGCTTGCCGCACCACCTGTACCACCACTAAAGCCGCAGCACCAGCAACAGGGGATAGCGCAGGGCGTCGAGGGATACATGAGTCCTGAGCCTGTTTCTATCTATCAGGTTCAGGCAGAGCTCTGAGAGATTTGGATGGAGTAGCAGCGCCAGAGGCGTGAGATTGGGTGCATAGCCGCCATGCTACGGTCATTCCATGGTCATAGCAATGGCTCGAGCTCCAACCGTGGAGCTAGACCTTCTCACAGCTCTTAGGCGGTTTTTATTTAGGATCGTTGCATCTTTTTGTTTCCAGTATTTGTTCTTTTCTTTTGAGTTGTTGGGTTGTAAAACTATTAGTTGTCTCTTATAAAAGGCACGCACGATATTATGATTTTTTATTCATTTTCTGTGTTATTATTCCTGGATATGCGAACCGCTCATATATATGTATGCATAGTGGAGAAACAATATAAATATTGGAATCTCATAAAGATGCTTAACTAACAGTAAATGCAATATAAGACTGGAAATTTAGAATAGTTGGAAATTTTAGCTTAGAACATGGCAGAGTTGTTTTGATATCGCGGGTCATTGCTCATGTTCCTTAAAAGCTAAAATTTTTGAGTAATAAATACATTGACATTTTAAAATAAAATGTCAAAATTTTGGGTAAAGGTTAGTTGTAGAATTTTGGAATTTTTTTGTCTTTAGCGCATAATTGACTTCCGACTATGCTGAAATTGTGGCTTGATTTATCAACTTTTTTTAGAAGGAAAATATTTTGAAAAATTTCCCCTTGATTTAAAATGTCCTTTTGAAAAAAGAGAGAAAAAGTAAGAAAAAGTTTTGTGTTTTAATTATTTTTGACTCTTAAATTAATTTTTATAGTTTTTGTTCAAAATTTTATTTCAAAGGAAGTGTGCGTCTAAATATTTTGGGATTTTATTTTCCAAATGATGTTAAAATTTGAAAAATGAGAAAGATTTTTTTGGAAACTTTGATTTTGAAGGCCACATATTAGGCGTAGGGAAGGCAAGTAGAGTTAGAATTTGTGAATTTAGCGATGCATTAGGGTCGACGACGGAATAAATGCAAGCGATAACAAGGGAAAAGCTGTTTTAGCCTTGAAATTTCTATTTTCATACCTTGTCGACGACGCGCGCAAGTCTATTTCTAGACTTAATTCCATTTTTGAGCTTGAAAATAAGCCTCCTTATGTGTTTTGTGCTGGAAAATTTAGAGTGAATCTGAAGCAACAAAGAAATTTCCACTATTGGACAGTAAGAATGTTAAATTCTCATCCTAAATTCCTTTTTCCTTAGATTATTGGATAATAGGAAGTGGATAAAAAATTGGTTGCTTCATAGTTCTCTTTGTAGGAGTATGGGGGTTCTGGTTGAATTTGTTTTTCAAAAAACTACATGCATGTAGAACTTCCATTATATATGTAGGTTGTTTCATCATGTTTTCAAAAGAAATACATTTATATAGGAGGATCCAATTAAGAATCATTGTGCATACATATTTTCTGTCTGGTGATACAGTAATACACTATGCATTTATGCATATTTGGTTGCAAAATTGGTTGTGCATTCATTGATTGTGTAGTTTAGGATAATTAGAAGTCAAAACCATGACTTAATCATTGGTGAAATTTCGAGAATGGAATTCTTTTAAAAGGGGAAAGAATGTAAAACCCCATAATTTGGCACTAGCTATTTATTTAATTAGTTAGTTAATTAATTAAGCTTCAAAAAATAAAATTTGTGAAAATGATGGAATTTTACCATAAAACTTGCACCATTGCATTCGTGAGGAAATTTTGAGCAACTTTCATATTCGGAGTTTTGCGATTGAAGTCCAAAGAAGAAGTTACGAATGAAAAAAGAATTCTAAACGAAAATAAATAAATAAATAATAAATAATTAACGCTTTTGTATTAATTACCCACACCCACATGCCAACCCATCATTAGGGACGGTCAACCCCTAGCGGTTGGCCGGTCACCCAAGGGCGATCGACCACCTTTTTGATTTATTAAATAGATATAAAAGGTTACTAACCTGAAATAAGTAATCCTACATAAATATCTTAGGAAATGTCTGTTTGGATTTTATGGATAAATTGACATTTTATGAGCATTAAACGAGGATTTATGGGTAGATAAATGTTTAAGGTAAATCTCATTGCCTTAAATAAAAAGGGAATTAGTAAGCTAAGCCCAATGTCTACCTAAGATAATACAAACAAAGAATTAGGATTATTGATTGGACTTAGTAGGTTAGTGATGCGAGATCAATAGAGTCACTTAACAGAAGACTACCCTTCATATTGACGCTAACCGCAATCCGGTGTACTTACTACTGATGTGAGGTATCATTAATCCAACGACCTATGACGACATGAGAGATTGGGCTTGCTTTCTTAAATGGAAAGTATTAAATGGTCGAAATTTGGAATTAGGAGCGATGAGGGATATCTCCATAGGGGTTCGCTTCTGGTTTGAGGTCATAAGTGGCCGAAGGGTTCGCCTTTCTCCTAAATGGAAGTATTAAGTAACCTAGTATGATTTCAAATAAATAAATAAGGATGTCTCTAAAAGGGTTTACTTCAGTGTTGAGGTCTTAAGTAGTTGAAGGGCCCGCCTCCCTATCGAAAGAAGGGACCTAATCATATGTCATGTTTATAATTAAAGAGTGAGAGTGGATATCTCTGGAAGGGTTCACTTAAGGTTTGAGGTCTTAAGTGACTATAAAGGCCTCCACTTTCATATAAAAGAAGTATTAAGTGGCCCAATGATATTTCTAAGCAATGACAGCTAGATTATACCATTGAGGAGCACACTTCTGGAAGTAGGTCTTAAATGACGGGGTCTACCCATTTTCCACTGGGAAGTATTAAGTAGCTTGGGTACAGTCTCTTACATTGCTAAAGCCAAAATAATAATAGTACCATTTAGAAGCACGCCTTGGGGATAGATCTTAAATGATGGGGTTTGCCATAGTTAGGTCTTAAATGACCGGAGTCTGCCTATTTTCTAATAAAAAGTATTAAGTAGCTTGGGTATTATTTATTACATGACTACAAATTTATCGGCGATAGATGCGGTAATTGTTGAATATTAAATTTCAGAAGCCTTAAATATGGTTGTAGCTAGGACCCACTGACTATTGACAATATTGATAGAAAACCACCTTGGGAATCAGTCTTAAATGACAGGATCTACCTCAATGAACATAGTAAATGATAGAGTCTACCTATTTTTCTTTTAAAAATATTATAGAAGCCCACTTCATATTTGGAAGTACTAAGTGGCTAATGGGTATGGAAGTATTGGGAGGTTGACATGGCTTCATTAGTATTTCGTACCATAGGAATGGGTAAGTAAGTAACTGTATGTAATAGAAGATTAGATTAGAATTGCTGACCTTGGTGGACATAACAATTAAATGGAAACCTATCGGTATAAGTTTATGTTATGGATGGTTTATATTTTTCTAGTCATTAGAACATTGTATTTTTTAGTCATCGGATCATTGTTTTGACCCCCTTCTCATTACAACCCACAAGATAGAATTTGTAGAAACGGGTCATTGGAGCTGGATGTGCTTTGTTGGTGGAGAGTCTTCTTTCTCTCATGCTCAATGCCAATGTGAAAATTCACTATCCAACAAATACAATTAATTATAAGGTAGTAGTCATAGTCGGTATTCTTATCCTATTATTGTTTCTGCTGTGAGTTTAGATTTATATCAATCTCTGATAATGCCCATGCTTATTTGCAGGTACCAAATCCAACAATTTATGCTTTAATGGACTTGTGTTTCAATTTTTGTCGAAATGTGCGCTCATTAAGGTGCAGGTTGTTACATTAACACTTGTCCCCCAGAGTATGCTTTCGTTGATAACAAAGCATGCTCTTGAACGAGACAAGTCCTAGAATGTTATCATGCAAATTCCAGTTGATCATTTAAACATCGTCTCTGGACGTTGCTTTTACTTGGCCTATTTCCCGTTAACTGTTCGCTTTAGTTTCAGTTGATATCTCATTTCTTTGCATTGGTGACGTAATTTGCATTTCGAAGACCATGTTGCCTTTTAGGTTGGCATATATGTTCTCTGTACTGATTTAGAGACGGTACGGTAGGAAAGAAATAAGTCGGTACCAATATGTTAAGCTTGGTCTCGACTTATTTCATCTTCCTTCCTTATATATTTTTATACTTAAGAGAATTTTAAAATCACTTTACATTCCCCTATTTTCTTGCTACCTCCGACCTATACAAGCTTTCCCCCTGATCTATCTTGCTGCTGATTTAAACTTCACCTACAGTCGGTCATTCCTCCTTGCTGTCACCATCGTCATTGACCTATCACCACCACCTAGTGCCACCATTGCCACTTGATTTGGTGATTTGAATACTAGCGCTCGGTTAATTCAAAACCCTAAGGCCGACCTATTTCAAAATTCAATAGGAGATTGGCGACGGTCGATCCCACTAAATTAATAATTGTGATGGTGATTCTGGCTTGGTCGATGGTAATTTGAAGGAAGATATTTGAATTTTGGATCGTGTTTAGTTAGTGGTGAAGCTAAATTTTGCCTTAGTCGAATGCACGCTATTCCGAAGACAAGTCCTATTCTCCAGCTTTAATTGTCTTTCTTCGAGAATTTGACTGTCTGGATCATTGTTTGAATTCCAGTGTGACAGTTTATTCCATAATAGAACGTAGTGGATGAAATCATCATATCACCTTTTCTGTTTTTGCACTTCCAGTGATCTTGAAAAGAAAATCTTTTCGCTTCGCTCTAGACATCGGTTCCGTTATCGATTTCTCATCGATAATAGGTAAGTCTTAAAAAAGATAATCTCAATGTACGATGCGACCCATTTTTCTAGAACAAGCGGGCTATCTACATAGGATGGTCTGTTTGTGGTGTTCGAGATGGTAGACTAACTTTGAATAGATAACTCATTGTATTTGCCATGATAGACAATCAGAATCCGACTGGTCAACACATGTTGACTTCCTTTGGATTCCGAGCGTGGGTCACACGGGTGTATTATTTTAAGTAAAATACACTTGACCATGTTAAACGCCACCTTTTATTATTTTGAATGACTCATCAATCATCCCGTCTTAATCCAGTGAAGGAACATCAACTCTTCCAGAAGTTGGATCATCCAAAGCTCTGACTTCACCTTCTATTCCTGTCGGGTCAACCCAGCCCATGACTTCTGAACCCCAAGGCCAATTAGTTCCAGTTGATCCGGTGATGTGTCAATTACTCAGGGTTAAGAATTTTGAGTAACCTGCCAGAGCAGGTGCCTTCAACTTTATCGGCCAAGTTGCTTCGAAGCATCTGTCTTCAGCATCTCATCCTTGAGGTTGATGTTCGTTTGCAAATAAGAATGGAATTTGCACACAACCCATCGTTAGGCTTTACAGCTTGCAGCCGTTAGATGTACCTTGGTGGTAACGTTCCATCGTTCAATTCTTTTCGGATGATTTTTCTGCAAGAAATTTGACTTGCTCCGCTCCAATTCCATCCAAACTTATATGCTCCATTGAGTTTGTCGTACATCATTTTCATGAATAAATTTGACCGGCCTTCGAGATTCAACGAGCTCATCCATCATTTGAAATTCAAGAGAAGGAAGGACTGTCTATCCTACGTGACTATCAAAATTAGAAGGGCGGTAAGGTTATTGAAAAATTCCACAACAAGCATTCTTACATCAAGAACGAATATTTATTTATGTGTTGCCCAGAGGGATTCAATTGTCTGTGGCTACGAGGATGTAAGCCTAATTTCTCTTCTCTCTCATGATGAAATATCCAAGTTTATAACCTTATGTGTGTTTCCTTGAAGGCATCCCGGCTCAAGACGGTAGTAAAGAACATGAGAAAACATACAAAGCCTAAAGGCAGTTAGGGCCATTCAACGTGCTGTGGAATTCCTCTTAACAAATGAAAACCTAGGGGCCGTGAACTTCTTCACCCTAGAAGATTTGCCATTGCTGAGTCTCCAGCACTGAGCGACTCCAGAACTCGTATTTGCTCCACGTGCCCACTCGAAGCTAAGACGAGCATGCTCAAAGAGAAGCAGATGGTCTGTCGGGTGATGAGCACATAGAGGCAGCTGCTGAAGGAGAAACCAATGAGCCCGAAAGAGGCAACGCCCCCATAGGTGAAGATGTTAGAATGCCTTCTATTTCAGAGGAGGATGTGCGAATCGTGAGGCGAAAGGGAGAAGAGCTGGATTTTGGTGAAGAAGGTGATAGTGCCGATGACAATGATAGCGATTACCATGCTATAAGGAGGGGGATGATTCATTTGGTGAATCGCCTAGGATGAGTCCTAATGTCCCTAGCTCGTCTCCTCCGAAACACATGGTAAACGAAACTCTTGAAGTAGTGGGCCATCAAGTCTTGATGACTACTGAAGAGAACGCTGCTCGAACTCGTCCCCTAAGTGGTTTTTTTATCAATTTTAGCGACTTGAGCGAGATCAATTTTACAATTAGCGACATCTTAGGAGAAGTTGGTTCAGACTTCAACTTCTCTACCGGAATAAGTATTAATGAAGGTGGATAAAATTCATCCTTGCACCCATGCGAACAGGGTTCGTAGAGTTCTTTAGGGGCCATTGGCACCATACACATTACACTTAGGGCCACGAAGACACATTCTTGCATCGAACCTCGTTCTAAAATCCTGGTGTTAACCGCTTCCCTTCTAATTTCAGGTTTAATGGGATGTAGTTTCTATGACAAGCTTTCATGACAGGTTGATAGATTAAGAGCCCAAACTCCAGTTCCTTAATAATCTCGCCATTATGAAACTGGAGAAGAGAGATGGAGAAGAAAAACCACGAAGCTGATAAGGCTCGCAAAAGTGAGAGAGATAGAGATAGAGAGAGTTAAAGGGAAAGAGAGAAGAGAAAAGGAGAGCCTAGAACCCAGTCAGGCCATGATCCCACCAAGTGCTCAAGAGACTCCATTGAATGCACCGGCTCCACTTCCATCATTATTTCACCTCGCAGTGTGGTTCTAGCTACTTCTCCCCCAACAAGCTCCTTATTCTCATGCGATAAATGTTGCTATTCCACCGACTTCCAAAAAATTCTCCACTCCTTCATTTATTTTTCATTTTGGTCCCCCTCGCTTGCAAGCTGCTTTTACCCATCTTTTCCTAAATGGAGTCAAGTTCGACCAAGACATTATTGGCATTCCAAAAGAGGTAGCAAAGCAGAAATTAAAGAATGTTAAGCTGAGTGTTGACGATGGCTACAAGTGGAAGAAGTTATGTAAGGCCCTCTCTGAAGTAAACAAAATTAAAAACACTAACATCCAATCTTTCGAGTTGGAGAGAGTTGATTATGATAGAATGATGCATGAGAGGAATGCTGACTTGGGTAAAGTCATCAAAGAGAGTGACGCCGACCGCAAGTCCAAAGCTAATATTGAGAAGAGGATGTTGGAGATGTCCTACGCTCACAGTGCCGCCTAGATTACCGTGAAGGACCAACTCAAGTATGCTCACGTACAAAACTTCAAGTTAAAGGGGCAGATCATTGAGAAGGACCAGCTCTACAAAGAAAAAAAAGAGGTTATCCAGGCCTGGGACTTAATTATTGCTAACCTCACCCTACTTTGTGAAGAAGTTCGGAAGCTGGCGAAAGAAAAGAAGAAGCTCTCAGAAGAGGTTGAAAAGCTATCCGCTGCACAGCTTCCCAGCAAGCTCCAATTTGCACTTTCCCAGGAGGAAGTTAAGGAGCTCTAGGATGAAATGGCTAGAGTGTATGAGAATTTTGACAAGGTCCTACTTTCTATTATGTCAATGTGTAGATGGAAAAAATTTGAGGTAAATGGATGACTACCCCATATCTCTTGTCAGCATTTGGAAGGAGTCTTGCGCAGATGTGCACAGGCTGGTGACACATGCTCTAGGGCTTAATTGATGGAGGTATATCTTGACCCTCTAGATGTTGAAGCCCTCATTTCCAGAAGAGCAATCTTCGCTATGGAGGCCAAGCAAGTTGTAGTTGAAGCTGCCACTAAAACTGTCGCTGACCCAAGCTCTTCGGGTCAGGGTGAAACATCTGCTCCGAAGTCTCAAGAGCAGGCAGCTATTATTCCTATATCCATGGATGTTAGTTGAAAGTCTATATGAGTGGATCATATAAGATATATATATATATATATGCAAGTATAACCAACCGACTATATACTATAACTTAATAAATGATAGTAGCAAAGTAAATGAAAATAATCACACCAGGATTTTATACTGGTTCGGACCTCCCGTCCTACGTCCAGTCCCGAAGCTCCTCTTCGGAATTTCCTTTCAACTAACCCTCACTTGACCCAGAGGAATAGGTTTACAATAACAGAGTTTCTTTGTCAAGAATGTGTTCTATAACATGGATGTTGACTATTGAGTACAAGTGCTTCCAATATATCTATCTAGAGAATATTTGAATGAGAAGTTCTGAAGATATGGAAGAGTTAAATACAAGTAGTTGATTGCTCAGAGATCAGGAATAGATCAGAGTATAAGAGATAAGAGCGTAAGTAGGTAAGGTGATATCTTCTCTTGAATTCCTAATGCTATTTATAGTGATGAAGAGTCTCTATGTGTAGTTGCCTTCATTAACAATCGTTGTATAGTTGCTCCTTTTGATGATGAAGAGTTGCAGTGAAGAGGAGCGGATGTGTCTCTTCGGATATGACAGTTGGTGTTTGAATTTACACAGTCGAGCCTATTTTTAGACGTCTGGAAAGTAGCCTCAGACGTCTGGCCTTCATATATTTTTTGTGTCTGGTGGCATTTCAGACGTTTGAGTTTATAATCCAAACGTCTGGTCTTTATATCTGTTTTGTGCCTGGGTATTTTTCAGACGTCTGACGTTGGTAACCAGACGTCTGATTACTTCTAAAGTATGAACCAGAGGAATCATTCTGACGTCTGGATAGTGCACTCAGACGTCTGAAGGTGTGCATATTGATTTACCTTGTGCATGTTCCATTTCTCTTCAACTTCTACTGATTTGCCGTCTTTTGATTCTTCTCTTGAGTGTTGTTTTAGACTCTTTGGTGATGTTACTCTATCAACTACCTGTAAATGTAGATATATATGTATATTCGATTTCCATTGTATAGTTGTTATCATCGAAACCATAGAATTGATTTCCTAACAATCTCCCCCTTTTTGATGATGACAACTATTCAATGTACTTATATATATATTTCAAATCTCCCCCTGAATATGTGCGTAGTTTTATTGATAAGATTATATATATTTCTCCCCCTTTGACATTATCAAAAAGAATAAATAAAAGTTCAAGCCAAAAAGAAATTTTCATTAATAATAAGAAGGAGTTACATCCGTAGATATGAACAGAAACGAAAATAAAAACCTAAATTCTAGAGTTCCTTAGGAGAAGTTAGTTTTGAATCATCTTCCTTTGGTTTGTCAGAAGTGCCTGGCTTAGAAGGATATGTCAAAGCTTCATTGGAAGGATCATCGTCAACTAATTTAGAGTGTTTTGTAGGAGGAGAGGGTACAGGAGTTGGCCAATCCTCAGAGGGTGGTGTTGGACCACGAACTCGCTGTAGAACCTCTTTTAGAACTGATAGGACAGTGGAGAGAGAGTCTTCGACTGTGGCTAGTCGTGTAGAAAATGAATTTTCAAATTTGTCGATTCGCCTAGCCAAGTACTTTTGATTTCGAGATAATATATGTTGATTTCGGAGTGTAAGATCTCGAATACTTTCATTACAATCTGTTTCTAGTCGAGTCTCTATAACGTCTTCTTGTCCTGGATAGTCAAATGGAGCAGGAGGAGGAGGAGTGATTTCTCTATGTTGTTCTGGCTCTTGAGATGGATTAATGTTTTGTTGAGGAGGATGCTCAACTCTTCGAGAGTGGCGATTGTGTGTCCAATCTTCAAAAGACATATATTCTGGTGGAATTTCAGGTAGGTGCATCAAAGAGAAGAATTTGGTGGAGGCATACTTCGTCGAAATTTCTTCAAAAGTGGATAAATAAGAGGGAATATTATGTGCACGAAGTAGCCTCATAATGTAGGTAGGGTAGATGATTGATGGCCTCGATCGATTCCAAAATTGTTTTAGTTCATCGAATATGAACTTTGCCCAATTAATTCGAGTCCCGCTAAAGAGAGCATAAAGTGCTTTGTGCTCCAATTCTGTTATTTGCTCGTGACTCCCCATTCGCGGAATAATTGTATTGATTATCATCCTTGTTAGGAGCCGAGCTTTCGGACGCAAATATTTTGAGGCAAATTTTGGCATTTCGTCCTCCCATATTTGATGTGTAATACTATTCCAAGGCTTAAATCGCATATCCGGAATGTTGTGTAGGTCTTCGCCGGTGTCAGAGCATCCCAAAGTTCTTCCTATTATTCCCGGAGTTAACCTAATCGTGTTTCCATAAATGCTCGACCATAACCAATTATCTTCGTCCTCTGTATTCCATACTGAAGTGCTATCTAGATTGGCGTAGAATAAGAAGATAGCTAGTTGATCTATTTGAGTATCATTGGATTGAAATGAAATTAGGGTATCTACACCAGCACTTTCACACAATTCATCCAAGTCGTACATAGGAAATTTTAAGAGATTATAAAAGGGTCCTGTGTGAATTTTCTTTTTTTTAATTTCTTCATACCTCTTTATAGAATGAGGAGCTTTATTCATCCAACGTTCGATTTGCTCGTCGGAACACACTTGAGGATTTGAAGACGTCGCAGTTTGATCTTGTTTTCGTTTTGGAGCTTTGATGTTCTTTATACGAGGAGGCATTTTGATATAGACGTGATTTAAGGCGGAATTTGAAGTTTAATTGAGAATCGGCAGAGAAGAAATTGTATTTGAATTTGAAAAAGTTAAAAAAATAACGCTCTTTTTGGGTATTATAAAGGTCGATTGAATTCCAGACGTCTGAAGTTGAAAGCAGACGTCTGGTTTGCCCTAAAAATTATGCAGAAGAGTCTAACAGACGTCTGTTTGTTATATGCGAGATGTCTGGTTTAACATAGTTTGAAGGATTTAGAGGCAGAGAGATTCATCAGACGTCTGAATATTAACACAGACGTCTGTTTTTGGTTTATTTGTGAAACAGATAAGTAAATCAGACGTTTGGAAATTAGTTCAGACGTCTGAATTATTCTGAATGTATTTTTAAAGGGGGCAGAGTCTCAATCCAGATGTCTGATAGGTATATCAGACGTCTGACATATGCTCAAGTTGAAAAAATGTGACATATATCAGTGGGTCAGACGTCTGAAGACCATAGTCAGACGTCTGAAAAGTGCAGTTTCTCTAAAAAATAGTGTAAAAATTGATGAATACATTCATTTATTAAATATTGACAATATAGATATTTATTTTAAATCATATAAATACATTCAATAATTCATTCGATTTATTTATTTAGATGGCGATGGAGTTTTAGGATTTCCTGAGTCGTTATCCTTCCATGGTCTAAGTGGTGACCATATATTCCTACGTTCGTGAGTCCGTGGAGAGCCAGAATATCTTCTTGGAGAAGGATCTGAAGGAGTATGATACGAAGCAGATGGATCTAATGAACTACAAGGTTTTGGTAATGGTTCATGTACATCTTTCCTTCGCGACGAGCAAAATTTCATCGCTACTTGTTCTAGAAAGCTTAATCTTTGTGCCGTAACTTTCTGTTCGAAATAAAGTTCCCGTTGGAGATCCATCTGTTGTTTTTGGTAATGATGAATTTCATTAATTTTCTCCTTTGTATTAGGAGAAATAAACAGGGATCTTTTAGTTTTCTTATTTTTTGGAGTAAAGCCCGTATGATAGGAGGACCACCTATTTGTTGGTTCTTGCACTGGTGTAGGTGTCGGAAGTTGTTGTGGGGTGTCAACCGAGCTGTCCGTTGTTGGTGTTGAGAGAGAGATAGATATATAGGAATCTTCTGACGACATTGTTATATTTTGTTTCTCTCTTTGTATATATAAAGATTCAACTGTTAGAATGTATTTTTTTTGTATGGCTATATTTATATACTGAAAAATATTAAATATAGACAAACTAATTTTCTAAAAGTTTGAAGGTGCAGAAATCAATAATATAATTTGTAGTGTTTACTTTGGTGACTAAATTTAGCCATAAAAAGTATTATTCATATATTATTAAGGAAGAAGATCTTTTAGTGAGCAAATTCCTAAACTTCGTCGATGTTTAGAGAAACTTTGTTCATTTAAAGGTTTTGTAAAGATATCGGCTACTTGATTTTCGGTACTTACGTACTCTAAAGAAATAGTTCCTTTTTCAACACTGTCTCACAAAAAATTATGTCTTATATCTATATGTTTGGTTCGTGAGTGATTAACAGGGTTTTTTAATAAATTTATAGCGCTTGAGTTATCACAATATATTGGAGATTTATTGATAATTTTTCCAAAATCCAATAGTGTTTGTTGCATGTATATTACTTGTGCGCAAGCTAGAGCTGCGGAGATGTATTCAGCTTCACAAGTAGATAAAGAAACACAATTTTGTTTTTTGCTAAATCATGAAACTAAAGATTGTCCAATAAAATGACATGTTCCACTAGTACTCTTACGGTCTGTCCTACAACCACCAAAATCCGCATCGCTATATGAAACAAGTTCAAAAGATGATCCTTTAGGATAAAACAAACCATAATCTTTAGTACTAGATAAATAACGTAAAATGCGCTTAACGGCTCGTAAATGAGATTCTTTTGGTTTTGCTTGAAATCAAGCGCAAAGATATACACTCATCATAATATCCGGTCGACTAGCCGTTAAATATAGTAAAGAACCAATCATGCTTCGATATAATTTTTCATCAAAATCTTTTCCATTTTCATCTTTTTCTAAGTGAATAGTGGTACTCATAGGTGTTGGTTTGCTTGAAGTTTTATCCATTTTAAATCGATTTAATAAATCGTTACAATATTTTTCTTGGTGAATAAATTTTCCATTTTCGAGTTGTTTTATTTGTAATCCTAAGAAGAAATTTAATTCTCCCATGTGTGACATTTCAAATTCATTTTTCATAATATTTGAAAATTTATTACATAAATTTTCATTGGTTAAACCAAAGATGATATCATCAACATAAATTTATACAACCAAAATATCGTCATTTTCTCTTTTAATAAATAAAGTTGTATCTATTTTTCCTATATAAAAACCGGATGTTATTAAGTGATTTTTAAGACATTCGTACCATGCACGAGGTGCTTGTTTTAATCCATATAGTGCTTTATGTAATTTAAAAACATGATCGGATACTTTTCATGAACAAAAAGTGGTGGTTGTTCGACGTATACATTTTCTTTAATAAAACCATTTAAAAAGGCACTTTTGACATCCATTTGAAAAAAGTTTAAAATTATTATGAGTCGCAAAGGAGAGTAAAGTACGAATGGCTTCTAATCTTGCTACCGGAGCAAAAGTTTCATCATAATCTATGCCTTCTTCTTGGTTGTAACCCTGAGCAACTAATCGTGCTTTATTTCTAACAATATTTCCATTTTCGTCCACCTTGTTTTTAAATACCCATTTTGTTCCTATTACTGATTGATCTTCAGGTCTTGGTACTAATTCCCATACGTTATTTCGTTCAAATTGATGTAATTCTTCTTGCATAGCTATTATCCAAAAGTTATCATTTGAAGCTTCTTTATAATTCTTTGGTTCAAGATTTGATACAAACGCTATATGACTTATTTGATTGAGTTGATTTCTAGTAACTCTTGAATTGAGATCACCAATAATATTATCTATTGGATGATTCTTAAGAATTTTAGGAGATGAGACAAGAGTATTATTTTGTATATTGGTTTCATTAGTAATAGAATTTGTTGAATTTGTTAATGGAATAATTTCTTCTTCATCAGTAGTTTGATGTTTGAAAGGATTTTCGTCGAATGATACATGTAAGCTCTCTTCTATAGTATTATTCCTTTTGTTAAAAATTCTATATGCCTTGCTGCGATCTGAGTACCCAACAAAGATACCCTCATCAACTTTTGGATCAAATTTTCCTAATTTATCCTTTGTATTTAATATGAAACATTTTGAGCCAAAAGTTTTAAAGTATGACACTTTAGGTTTTTTTCCAAAAAATATTTCAAAACAATTTTGTTTAGTCATTGGACGAATAGTTACTCGATTTAATACATAACAAGATGTAGCAATAGCTTCGGCCCAAAAGTGTTTTGGTAAACCACTACTATTTAATAACGTTCGTGTGCATTCTTGTAATGTACGATTTTTTCTTTCTACGACACCATTTTGTTGGGGTGTACGAGGAAAAGAAAAATTATGAGTTATCCCTTTTTTTATTGCAAAAATTTGAAAAAATATCATTTTCGAATTCTCCTCCATGATCGCTTCTAATATTTTTAATTTTCAAATTCATTTGAGTTTTAATTCGTTTTGCAAATATTTTAACCATACCAAAAGTATCGCTTTTATGTTTTAGAAATAAAGTCCATGTATATCTTGAAAAATCATCGACTATTACGAAAACATATTTGTTATGATTAATAGATCTTATTTGTGTTGGACCAAATAAATCTAAATGTAATAATTCTAATGGTTGTTTTGTAGAAATATTATTTTTAGATTTAAACGAGCTTTTCTTTAGTTTACCAATTTGACAATCGTCGCATAAATTTTCTACTTTGTAACTTATTTTAGGTAACCCTCTTACTAATTCATGTTTAGCTAACTTATTAATATTCTTAAAATTAATATGACAAAATCGTTTATGCCATAACCATGGATCATCATGTTTGGCAGTTAAGCATAAGTTTGAATTTTTATTAATATTCATGTTTAATACATAAATATTTTTGTTTCTAAAACCTTCAAAAATGAGTTTTTTGTTATTATCTAAAATATTACATCTATATTTTTCAAAATTTATTTGAAAACCTTTATCGCATAATTGACTAATGCTTAACAAGTTGTGTTTTAAATTTTCTACTAGTAAAACATTTGTAATAATAGGAGAGTTAGATATACCAGAGTTGATGACTTCTCCAATGCCTATGACAACTCCCTTTGAATTGTCTCCAAATGTTACCGTTCCACCATCGATATATGTTATATTTGATAACATTTTTGAATTTCCGGTCATATGTTTGGAGCAACCGCTATCTAGTATCCATTTCTCCTTATTTTTTATTTTGGGTACCTGCAAGATAAAAAATGTTTTAATTGGTACCCATATATTTTATTACGGTCCTAATTGTTAGAAGAAGGTAGCCACACCCAAGATGGTTTGGTACCTTTATAAATATAGTTTTTTTTATAGACTACATTTTCTAAGTAATTACTGATATGCTTTTGTCTAATCAAATTATTATTTGTTTTAGGATCCCAAATTTTCATATTTTTGGTGTTCAATTTTTGTTTAGATAAACTTTTAATTTCTATATAATTAATATTTTTAGCATTATTTTCCTTTTGTTTAGAACATTTTTTAAATCCTATTCCATTTCTATTACCTGATGGTTTTGATGTATTGATAAAATTTTCCAAATCTTGTTTTCCTTTGTTGAATTTTGATACATTATTGGTAATTTTATCTAATTTTTCTTTTAATTCTCTATTTTCTGTTTTCAATAATTCAATATTATTTTTAAGATCAACATTTGTTTTAAGCAATTTTTCTTTTTCTAGAGTAATGTTCTCACTTTCTATCACATTATTTCTTAATTTTTCTTGAGATATTTCAAGTTCTTCTTCTAAAATAGCTTTTTCATCTTTCAACATTCCTACTTCAAGTTCTAATCTATTTATTTTTACTATATTTTCCTTGTTCAATTTATTAATTTGTCTAAATTTATCATCTAATTCCATGCTAAGTTCAAGTAATTCTTCATAGTTAAGTTTCGGACATACCTCATCATTTTGTGCCATAAAACATACATTAGCTTGTTCTCCATCACTATTGCTATCACTTTCTGAAGAAGAAGAATCGGTGTCATCTCATGTTACTTTGAAAGCTTTCTTCTTTTTGGATTTTTCAAATTTGCTCTTCTTTTTATCATTGTTAAGTTTTGGGCAGTCCTTTTTCATGTGTCCGTATTGATCGCATTCATAACACTTAATTTGAGATAGATTTGTTGAGTTGATCTTTCCTTCTTTTTGAAACTTGGTCATCTTTCTAAATTTCTTGAATCTATTGTAGTTTTTGGCAATAAATACTATCTCATCTTCATCTAAATCTGAGTCATCATTCTTTATTGATGGAAATGCTATGTTCTTCTTTTCCGAATTTAATTCTTTACGTGCCTGCAAATTAGCTTCATAGGACATCAACCTATCAACCCTTTAACTTTGAGAGCAGAGAGATCATTAGCTTCTTCAATAGCTAATACCTTTCTTTCCCAATCAGGTGTTAAAGAGTTGAGTATTCGAGAAACTAAATCAAAATCAGTAAACTTAACTCCTAATGCCATAAGATCATGTTGGATAATTTGAAATCTAGAATACATGTCTACTATAGTTTCATTTTATTTCATTTTAAATGATGAAAATTGATTTTGCAAAATTGAAATTTTAGTTTGTTTGACCTTTGTTGTACCTTCATGTGTAATTTGTAAGGTACGCCAAATATCAAATGCAGTTGTACATAGCATGACACGTGAAAATTCATTTTTGTCTAGTGAGCAAAACAAAACATTCATAGCTTTAGCATTATTTGATGCTAATGTTTTTTGTGCATCGGTCCATGTGTTCATAGCAGTAGTTGGTGCTTCATATTTATCTTGAGTGGCAGACCAAATTTCTAAACCATTAGCTTCCATAAAAATTCTCATACGTGTTGACCAATATGAATAATTAGAGCCATTAAAAAGTGGGGGTCGTGTTGTGGATTGTCCTTCTTGAAAAATACTTTCCATATTAGAATGATTAAAAAACGTGTTACTGTTCTTTTAAACAAACCTTGCTCTGATACCAATTGAAAGTCTATATGAGTGGATCGTATAAGATATATATATATATATATATATATATATGCAAGTATAAACAACCGACTATATACTATAACTTAATAAATGATAGTAGCAAAGTAAATGAAAATAATCACACCAGGATTTTATACTGGTTCGGACCTCCCGTCCTACGTCCAGTCCCGAAGCTCCTCTTGGAATTTCCTTTCAACTAACCCTCACTTGACCCGGAGGAACAGGTTTACAATAACAGAGTTTTTTTGTCAAGAATGTGTTCTATAACACGGATGTTGACTATTGAGTACAAGTGCTTCCAATATATCTATCTAGAGAATATTTGAATGAGAAGTTCTGAAGATATGGAAGAGTTAAATACAAGTAGTTGATTGCTCAGAGATCAGGAATAGATCAGAGTATAAGAGATAAGAGCATAAGTAGGTAAGGTGAGATCTTCTCTTGAATTCCTGATGCTATTTATAGTGATGAAGAGTCTCTATGTGTAGTTGCCTTCATTAACAATCGTTGTATAGTTGCTCCTTTTGATGATGAAGAGTTACAGTGAAGAGGAGCGGATGTGTCTCTTCGGATGTGACAGTTGGTGTTTGAATTTACACAGTCGAGCCTATATTTCAGACGTCTGGAAAGTAGCCTCAGACGTCTGGAAAGTAGCCTCAGACGTCTGGCCTTCATATATTTTTTGTGTCTGGTGGCATTTCAGACGTCTGAGTTTATAATCCAGACATCTGGTCTTTATATCTGTTTTGTGCCTGGGTATTTTTCAGACGTCCGACGTTGGTAACCAGACGCCTGATTGCTTCTGAAGTATGAACCAGAGGAATCATTCGGACGTCTGGATAGTGCACTCAGACGTCTGAAGGTGTGCATATTGATTTATCTTGTGCATGTTCCATTTCTCTTCAACTTCTACTGATTTGCCGTCTTTTGATTCTTCTCTTGAGTGTTGTTTTAGTCTCTTTGGTGATGTTACTCTATCAACTACCTGTAAATGTAGATATATATGTATATTCGATTTCCATTGTATAGTTGTTATCATCGAAACCATAGAATTGATTTCCTAACATTAGTTTTGAGATTATGCATCTCATTCCCACCTTTTTTGCAAGTTCTCCACATGAGTCATACATTCCTCCTATTGAAGGTCAATTCGAATTTTCTAGAGCCGACAAAGAGCAATCCACATAAGTTAGGGGTTTTGAAGTCAACATCCAGGAGAAGAGTGCAGGCTCAAGTATATCTCTTGTCACTCCAGTGTTTGAGAAGCTTCAGTTCTCACCAGAGTCTATTTATAAACTCTACCACTCGGTTTACCAACTTGTAGGTTAACCTCACTTGCCTCCTCTGTCTCTAACTATGCATGGTTTAGGGACCAAAGCGATCTTACTGCATCAACCACCATCTTTATGGAGTTTTCTGCATCCATTTCCATTTCCAGCTCTGGCCGGGTCTTGATTCTGTGAAGATCGCTGCTTTGGAACGCCTGAAGGACATTTCCATCTCTTGGGAGAAGGATATTCACATCGTTGGTGCTTAAGACCCCACAGACCAAGAGACGATAGTGGAGAGGTTGAAGAAGGAGTAATAGATGCTTAACATAACGAAAGAGCCTGGAGCTACTAAGTCCAGGATTTCCCCTTTTACAATCAAGATAGGCAAGACAAAGTGCGGAGAGGTGTCAACCAGTGGATCCGAAGGAGAGTCCGCATATTCTGAAGGCAGCACTCCTCTTGGTAAGGAATGCAAATGGGGAGAGAATTTCAAGCCCACCCCGGAAAGACTGCAAAGGCAGTCGTGGTGGTAAGATGTAAAGTCTCAATTGTCTGTTGATTGAGAGTTTGGTTTTTTGTGTTTTGTTGTTGTGTTAGCGAGTCTATATTTTGTTTTTTTCTTTAAACAAGCCATAATTATGCGGGTCCGGCCTCCGCTGTTTGTCCTATACATAAAAGACTTTAGTAGTACTGAAATATTTGTTGTACCTTTGTGATCTCTATTGCGCACTTTTCTTGCATTTTATGTATTGTACCTTCTTATACATACATGCCTATATACAATACGATTGTATGTACTGTAATTTATTGTATTATACACTTCAGTTTCTGTGTGATGTGTTTATCTACTACAACTCCATGCATGTATATAAAGTTATTTTAGTATGTTCCATTACTTAGCTTTATTTTCTTTGCCGAAATACTTTGTTTAGCCTAATAGAACTATGATATGACTTGATGTAGCCGACTCCATGGTTGTTTTCG
Organism: Allium fistulosum; assembly: GCA_030737815.1. NCBI lineage: Eukaryota > Viridiplantae > Streptophyta > Magnoliopsida > Asparagales > Amaryllidaceae > Allium > Allium fistulosum. The sequence continues at coordinate 93,728,649 of CM060906.1, read as the reverse complement.
TTCGAACTTGTTCGAGTTCATTTCAACCATGAATTAGTGTGTATGCCCCATTCTGCAGAGCTAATTGCTCTGGACGCTGAATTCGAGCACTTGTTGAGAGATCGGTTTTCCGGAGCAATTCTTTTGACCGCCCTCTGCTGATTCACATAATGATTCTTATCTCCGACAACTAATGACTTTTTTGCTTGATTCCAAGCGTTTAGTTCCTAATGCTGTCAAATCTTTGACTGCGATTGGATTCTTCCAAGTTCACCTCATCAGCTAATTCAACCTAGATGATTGCATTGGATAGATATGTTACCGTGAACTTTCGTCATAACAAATTCTTCCAAGTTCAATATTGAGATCCTAACCAAGCACCGGTTTCTATCTCTAGAAACTTGTAAACAGATAGCCCAACTCCTTGGATTTTCCTCTGTTGTCGCCTATCTTTGGGCTATGGTTAATTCCTACTACTGTCACCTATCTCCGAGTGGTGGGACAATTTTTTAGCTGACTCATTGGTTTAGAATTTTCCGACGCTATCGGGGCAATACTATTACTACAAGAGCAGGGATCGATTTTCACGGTCGATCCAACAATTTAGGTCGGTGTTCACCATCGACTTAGTGGTTTTGAGGCTTCCTGATGTTGATGGAGCAACATCTGTTCTCAGAAGGCCTAGATCGATTTTCCCTGTTGACTCAGTGACTTTTAACTTTCTCGATGTTGCGGGAGCAGCATCAGTTCTCGGAAGGTTTGGATCAATTTTCCCCATCGATCTAACGGTTTGATTCAATTTTACCTATCGATCAGCTGCTTTGAACCTTCTTGATGTTACCAATGCAATGTCTGTTCTCAGATGGTTTGGGATGATTTTCCCCATCGACTCGATGGTTTGAGTCGATTTTCCCCATCGAATCGATGACTTTGAACCTTCCCAACGTTGCTAGAGAAACACCGATTCTTAGAAGGTTTGTATCGATTTTCCCTGTCGATCCGGCGATTGAAGCCGATTGCCCCCATCGAATCAACGGCTTTGAACCTTCCCGATGTAGTGGGAGCTACGCCGAATATTAGAAGGTTTGGGCCAATTTTCCCCGTCGATCCGTTGATTTGGCTTGCGAGAACATGATTCCATTGGTTCAAGAAGCTAACTTTATTAATGAGATAAAAGAAAAGGCAAGTCTTTCCTATTTACAGTGTCCATAATGTCCCTAGATGGCTTATTTGTGAAAATTGGAAATATATAGATAGGTATCAAGTGTAGTAGTGCCACAGCAAGTCATTTTTCCAAGCACATGGAATAGAATTCCATCGATGGTTGCCATCTTGAATGTTCTATCTCCAAGCTTTTGGTCGATTACGTAAGGTCCTTTCTAGTTCTTGCCGGGCGCTCTCATCCCAGAGAAGATTCGTTTCAGAATGGGATCTCCCACTTCAAAAGTAAAGTTGCAAACTTTGGCATTGAAGTGGCGCGCCACTCTTTCTGGTAAGAAACAACCCTCGGTTCATCTTTCTCCCCACTTCTCATTGAACTGGTCAAGTGATTTGAGCAGCAGCTGCTCGTTCTCTCTCTGATTGAAGTGTCTTTTGTGATGAGAGGGGATTTCTAGTTCTATCGGGATCATAACTTCTGAACAATATGCTAAGGCTAATCGTGAATGCCCGATTGTAGATTTGTGTGTTGTTTTGCAAGCCTATAGTGCTAGTGGGAGCTCATCAACACAAATTGCCTTTAGCTTTCGTCAACCACTTCTTTATGCTGGATTTGATGATTTTGTTCACTGCTTCCACTTGCCCGTTTTCTAGTGGATGCGCTACCATGGAAAAGCACTTCTTGATCAGGTTACACTTGCAAAAGTCCTTGAACTCAACGCTCTCGAATTGAATCCTGTTATACATGGTAATTTTCTACATTACTCCAAACCTACAAATAATAACTTTCGTTACAAAATTAATTACTTTCTTAGTAGTAATCATGGCAAGTGGTTCTGCTTCTGCCCATTTTGTGAAATAATCAACAGCAATGATAGAATATTTGGCTCCCCCTTTACAATTGGTAGTACGCATATTATATCGATTCTCTAGATCGCAAATGGATAAGGACTGACTATCTGCATAATCTTTGAAGATGAGGCTCTTGGAATTGTCGTAAACCTCTGAAATCGATTGCACCATCTAGTGTATTCTGGTGCATCTCAATTTATTGTTAATTAGATATATCCATAACGGAGTGTTTTCTTCGCCAGTGTCTACCCCCCGATGTGATCACTGCAACCGCCTTCATGAATTTCCACGAGGATCTTCCTTGCTTCATCCTTTGTTACAAACCTAAATAGGGGTAGGAGAATCCTTTTCTGTACAGCACTTCATCCTGCATTATGAATCACGGTGCCTTCCGAAGGAGCTTCTTTTGTTCATTCTGGTCTCTGGGTTGTATTACCCTAAGCAGGTAGTCCTTGATTGGTGTCATTCATGACTATGCCTCTTCTTCTACCTCCAGAACCCAATCAACGTCCATTTGATCTATGCTAGGAGTGGTCAATACTTCTACTAGAACCAATTATGTTAGCCGTGCTTCTTCGAAACTATCTAGCTTGGCTAACGATTTGGCCTTCATATTTTCCTCTTTAAGAATGTGAGATATCACTTGGTGTTCAATTTTATTAAGCAGCTCCTAAGCTTTTGACAAGTAAGGGGCAAGCTTCATGCCCTTACCTTGGTATTCCCTTCTGACTTGGCAGATGACTAGTTAGGAGTCATTGTAGATATGGAAGGTCTTTATTCCCAACTTCCATTGCAATCTTCAATTCCGCTATTAATGCATTGTACTCTGCCTCGCTATTAATAGCAGGAAATTTCAACTTGAGAGTATAGCAAATTGATCGTCCTTCGGGAATTCCAAGCACAACTCCCACTCCTGAGAAAAACCTGTTTGATGCACCATCAACAGACAATTTCCATTGAGATACTGTGACCTTTGTATCTTCCTCCTCCTCATCCCGGATAGTGAACTTGACAATAAAGTCAGCCTACATGTCCGTTAATCACTCTTTGGAGATGATGTGACGACCCAACTTTCTACCACCAGAAAGTCGTATCGTTTTTAAGAAAGAAAGAGGTGAGAAAGTAGAAAAGAAAGAGAAGAAGAAGAAACAACATCAGAATCTCAACAGCGGAACGAATAAAATATAATATATCACATAAGAGAATACATAATATCATATACATCAGAGTTACACAAATAATACAACACATACTAGACAGTTATAAACTCTTGTCTAGTTAATACAACTCAAATACAGTACAGAGATATACACAGAGATACCATCACAGCGGAACACTATATATATCTACAACGCTGAAGCCTCCTGCTCCATTTGCTCCTCCATAATTCGTCAAAGCAAACCTGAATCCCTTGGCTACCCGTAAAAATTTGGGTACCCGAGAGTTTAAGAAAAAAAAAGAAATAAACTCCGGGTCAGACATGGGTCTGGTATGAGTAACAGGTTAAAGTTGCTTAACTTTAAAAATCCTTTGAAAATAAAAGGTATCACGTAAGACTTCCCACACATAAACATGGAAAAGTTTTTCCCTTACGCTAACCAAACATTTGATAGGAAATCCAGTGATATTATAGTAGGTCTGGGGTTTTCAAGTAAATATGAAATAGCTGAAATTGTTACATGATTAAATTCCAGCATACTAGCCACAAAGTGGGTAATACAATCAAAACCGTAAGGTCACGTAGGAAGATTGGGTTTCCAACAATGGCTGGGCTACTGGGGTACCGCCCGTCACAGTACGTGGCCTAGATCACCGTACCGAGGACCCACCCTAAGTCCCCTGCAACACAAAGCCAGAACCATTCCTTACTGAACAGTTCCGAACGAAACAACCCCAGCAGTTGTCGCGAATCAACTGCCCACTAAGCCGAATATAAAGGGACATCTAGACAGGGGTATATCTCGCTCTCAAGTGGGTGCTACCCACGAAGCCTTGCTGCACCTCCCCTGTTTTAGCCATTCCCGGTTGATGAGGCTTGAGGTCACGATTACCTTTTAACAGAACTCATCACTTAGAATGCTCATCGCTCACCTGACGATGTTCTGAAAGCATTCAATCCATACAAGTTCGTTCCGGGTTCGAACGAAACCGAAGGCATTATCTCGTTACACTCATTTTGGAATCACCCTCAGAGTTAACGACAATAACCCTTGCACTCTGAATCTTCATCTTCACTTGGGATATACGACCTATCGTTAATTTGGATCGATGTGGTATTCGGGTCTCCAGACCTAGAATCCCGGTATACGGAAACCCGATCCCGGTCTCATCGAAATCCAAACCGTATCTTTTAAGGCCAAGTTGTTTTAAAGTTAAAACAATTTATTTCAATTATCTATATACACAGAGATAGATGAATCACAATATCACAACGGATAATAACATCATCATCATAAACAGATAATCCATATTATCTACTCAAACAGATAATTAATAGTATCATACTTAAACAAGCATCCATATCACAATAGATATTACTCATCTCATATCTGAGATCACAATCAATCAAGGAAATCAATATCATCCATCATAAGCAATGATTAATAATCACACCATTTATAATTAATTTAAAATGAATTAGATTAATTACAAATCTCTAATTAATTTAAAGTAAATTAAACTAATTACTTCATTCTATAAATCATGCTTACTTAACCATTGATTAATTTCAAATCAATTAATTAATCATTCTCTAGATTTCCATCTTAATTAATCATCCTAGATTAATTATCTTTTAATTACATTCGAGTAATTATTCTTTAATTAATTTCACAAATTAATTATTTATAACCAAATACAGTATTTAATCTTTAATTACCCTATTTATTAATTAACCATAATTAATTACATTTATCCTTAATTAATTACAATTAATTAATTGCTTATAACACTTATTATTGATTAATTAATCTTACTAAAACAATCCTTTAAATTTATCATTAATCATATAATTAATGATTCCTAATACATTTTTGAATTAATTATTCCATTTACATTAATTACATTGAGTTATTAACTTTTACTTAACCATAATTATTAATCATCCTTGATTAATCCCATTCAGTAATTAACTACCCTTAATTACTTCACTTAATAAATTAATTACTCCTTAATTAATTTTCTAAATTAATCCCTTGATTAATTTTTCAAAGTAATTTAATCCAAATTACTATTATACTCAAAACATCTTCAATCAATTACATATAGTAATTGTCATCAATTACTTCATTAAGTAATTTCACTTTATTAATTACATTTTAGTAATTATACTTATCAATTCATCCAATGATTAAATCAAATTAATTAAACTTAATTAATTTAAACAAATCATATTTAACTCAATTAATTACCTTAAGTAATTAATTCCTTAATTACTTCCATTAAGTAATTACACTTAAACATTTTCACAAATGTCTATCTTTAATTAATTTATCTAATTAGTTATTTAAAATTAATCACATTAATATATCAATTACTTAATAGTCTTAAGTTAATAGCCTTCATTAACTATTACAATTCTTAATTTCCTTTCTTATGAAATTAAACTTAATTAACCAATATTAATTACAAGTTAATTTATCCTTAACCCCCTATTAATTAACCACTAATTATTTAATTAATTCAAGTTTTAACCGTAACTTAATTTACCTTTAAATTTACTGATTAATTAACATTTAATCATTAATTCAAAATCTAATCTTATTAAATTAATAATCTTTAACTCCACATTAGTTTTTTTTTCCTAATTAATAATTAACTTAAACTTAATTAATGAGTTTAAAACTCATAATTACTTAATTAATCCCGATATTAATTAGATTTATCAATCCATTTTAATTAACTTATTAATTTAATGAATCCAAATCATTTAAATTCAAACTTAAGGATTTTTAACTAAATTTCTTTTTACATTTCAAATCATTAAAGTATACTTTACCTTTAAACTTATTTACATTATGTAAAGTTATAAACTTTATTTATTTTCAAAACCTAAGATTCAATTTCAGATTGAATCCAGATTTAAAATTTCAACTCTAAACTTGGCTTTAAATTCTTTTCAGATTTTTATATTAAATTTAAATATCTGAAACTGCCAGGCTTTCATTTCTCAAAGCCTGGAACAACACTACTCGTAACAAACAAAAATACTCGAGTCATTTCCCTCCTGCTTCGAGTAACACACTCGAATAACCCTAGAAAACCCGAGCCCACTCATCAACTCCTTCGAGTCCCAAACCCCACTGCTTCGAGCTAACACATGAATTGACTCGACAAAACTCTCGAGCATCCATCTTCCCCAAATCAACATCAGATACGCCACGATCCCCGTGCACCTGCACCATCACGGCAACCAACTCCGACCCCTCGCGACCACCCACTCAAGTCAGCGACCACCTTCCAACTAATTCCCGACCATCAAATCGATAGCAGAAACCACCAATCAAAATCGAGCATTTAGCTCGAAACCAGAAAACAATGCCGATATCTGGAATTTGCTTCAAACACCAAGATCCGATCATCTGGAAAACTTCACCTCCGGCCTCGAACTCCTCCATACCCCATCTACCACCAACTTGAATCACGAAGCACTCGATTGCCTCAAGAAACTTCGGCGATAAACTATACTGATGAACAGAAAACTAGGTTAAACTACTATGATCCCAAATTTCTACTGCCTCACTGCACTAATCTTTCGACTACCATTTTCCCTGAAAACTTGATCATCACTTCATCACCGAAGAAAACCATGGCCACCCCGACCTTCTAGATTGACAGTAACATACCAAAATACCATTTCTAGACAAACCAGAAATGCTCTTCCCATTTCAACTAAAAATTCTGATTTTAGTTTTAAAATTCAAGTTTTAGTTTATGTAATAGGTTTATAATCTTAAATCAATGAATCTGGAAAATTAAATTTCTACTTCCATAAAGTTTGTTTTGTTATGGTTGTTTTCCAGAGACATTACAGAAATTATTTTTTTCATATAAATAAAATTAAAAACTTTAACTTATATTACACAACCACATTTTGATTGAAATTTGAACCCAACTAAGGATTTGATTATAAGGTCATGATTTTTGAACAGAACTTAAGCCTGGTATCTAGAATAGGCAAGAGCAACTAGCATGCATTCAGACACCCATACATATATACAGAGAATTCCATCATATATCCACACAAATCATGATTTCACAGGAATAAATCAGGCAACCATAGGTACTTAAGTTGTTTTAAATAAAAATGTTACTCACCTTAAAAGATGATGAAGAACAGAGCACTAATTTGAAGTTGCTTTTAACTGAGAAAACTTGAATTCCCCTTTGCTATAAAAACTGAGTTGCTTGTTGTTAAGGTTTGCATGCAGGCTTGACTCCAGATGCATTTGAAAACTTTAAATTTGAATGCTTGATTTAAAATGCTTAAATTTTAAAACTCGTAGTTGCATGCAGAGATAGCTTCATCTCAGGTTGAAGGAAATGAACTACAGGCAGACTTTGAATTGAACTAAAGCTTTAGTTTGTAATTGTCTTTGAAAACTTAAAAATGAAAAATGCTAAGTTTTCTTTTTGGTAAACGAATGAAAATGAAAAAGACTAAGGCAGATAGATATATGTGAACAAATATACAAGTATTTCTCTTTTGCTACAAACATATTTCAGAGATTTTTTTATCTCTATGGGGGCTGAAGTGATCCATATAATATGTACTAGAGATATAGCATTTAATGCTCGTCCTTCATGTCTACAACTCATCTTTTATTTTACATTTTCGTATGTACTTATGTTTCATGTTGTATACAAAGATATTTTACATTTTTACTTTGCTTTGTTATGCCTGCAACATGTATATCTTTCTTTATCCTATCAAGTGTACGTAATCATTTACAGTAATTGATATTGCCTTCACTCCCAAGCTTACATATTTATTCTTTATTCGTTTGTACAAATCTTGTATCTAACCTGTTCATACAGAATGTATTATATTTGTTTCTTGATTCATATTGGAATGTATTCATTTGTGTCTTCTGTTGCAAGCTTTTGTTATATAATTTTGTTTGAATGTTTACTTTATATATAAAACTTATCCTATCTATATATTTGTTTATACATGTATTCTTTGTTATTGTTTGTTACACATTTCTTACTTATCTTATTTGTTCATATTTAAATATATTCCTTAGCTAGGGTCTTATTACTTTATACTAGAAATGGAATTCTATATTTATTTTGTTATTATATTTTAGCTATGAGTTTTACTTTACATTATATAATTCATATAATTTATCTTATATATTTCTATTCCCATTTTACCTTAAATATTTATAAAAGAGATTATAACTTCCTATTATTATTAAATAAACTAATATCTCATATTTATTAAACAATAATTTAAAATAAACCTTTTATTTATCTTAACATAAGCTAAGATATAATTTAAATCAATTAAACATTTATCTTAGCTATTTTAAAACCATATAGTTATTTATTTAATAGCTTAATATTAAATTAAATCAAATTTCCAAATTATCAAAAATATTAAAATTATAAAATATGCCTTATTAATTAAATTTACAACAAAGCTCACCTATTTACAATATATATAAATTTATATACATTATAAATAGAAAACACTTTATTTAGCTTTTAAAAGATAAATTCTCAATTTAAATGTTTATTAAAAGAAGAATTATTAAATCAATTCAAATTTATCAACAAAATCATCAAATCAATTTAATTTTAAATGCAGATTATTAAATTGATATTGTCAGAAATTCCGGGATGTCACATTCCTCCCCTCTTAAAAGAATTTCGTCCCCGAAATTTAAAACAAAGGTAATTTAATAATCTAATTAAAGATTTAATTTTAAAACACAAGCATATATTAATTATATGCTTACAACCATAGCAACCAACTCAGCCAATCAAACAAATCTAACTATCCAGACAAAATTCTGGATAGAGCTACCTAGAGTTTCCCAAGTAAAAATACCGGGGTACTCGCTCTACAGAATCCAAACAATCACTACTAAGCTACATAGCTCCTACTCATCTAGATCTACAAACTAGACAAGATATCAGACTACAGACAAGTCTGACTCAACAACCAAACCCTCTAGAACTGCTGGTTCCAAAACCAAAGATAGATCCTACACGTACTCCCTCAGAGATATGCGGAACACATCGAATTCAGTTGTCCAAACTGACAATTCACTCCAGAAGATCAAACTCTTATCCTTACCAGAACAAGATAAAATCCAAGATACCTCGGTGCTGACTTCCCAGTCTTACCAACTTGAAACCCCTTCGATCTGAGAGAACTTACTCAAAACCAAATCCTCGACTTCGAAATCCAAATTCCTCCATCTTATATCCACAAAACTCATCTGACGATCCAGGCTGCCTCTATCCCTACTGATGGGCTCAACCTTCGCTGATGCCTCAAAACAACTCATCACAATGATCGACACACAAACAATCCAAGAACACAGCCTCTACTATCATCAGTAGAAAACAACTTCTCCTATCCGGAAAAGAAAAACAGATGCACTCCCAACTGCTTCCGCTGCACAACTCTGATCTGAGTAGAAGAAATGCTGATGGTACACCCGAGCACAAACCGGATAATACACCACAGAATATTGTTCAACGGATCCATAAAGAGAAAACTCAGAAATCCCGAAGGATCTCTGACAAGCCAAGAGAACACTCCACTATCGCAAGTCACTTTTGCGATCAACCCAATCCAATATCCAAAAAAACTGTTCTCTCTTTACCAATCAGAACAGCTTAAGCTTATCTAGCCAATCCATCGAAGAAACGGATCCACTCTGCTGCTCCTGAACTTCACTTCCAGAAAACTGCTGACAGACAACCTCCTGCCTACCCACAGAACAATCAGAACTACAAATGCTGCCATTGCTGCCAAGGACATCCTAAACCAAACTCCTTGAGAAACACAGGCCTCAAAGCCAAACACAAACACCCGGCTAAACACAGCCTCAACACCGAAGCAGACATACTTCTTTAAACTGTTCCAAATAAAATCTTCGGGGACATCCATAGTCACTGTGTCTCATCACACAGCTACTACATCCTGAGGTATCAAAATATCATAACTCGCTTCTGCTCAACTGACAGATCCAAATCCTGCAGATATCCCACAGAGATTGGTGAAATCCTTACACCATTCAAAACTTACTCGAGACGGTATTAGGTCTACAGTCTCGACAGATACACTTCCAGCCTCAACAACTCCAACTATTGGTAGTCGTGTTACACACACCACTACCCTATCTACCTTCATAACTTATATTGGACAACCCGAACAGGTAACCCAACAGAGAGATAGAAATAAATAAATATATATATATATATCAAAATACAAATACGCTCTCTCGAGATAGACACCACTCCAGAGCTTAGGTATTCGCTCAACCTATGCTCTAATACCACGTGTGACGACCCAACTTTCTACCACCAGAAAGTCGTATCGTTTTTAAGAAAGAAAGAGGTGAGAAAGTAGAAAAGAAAGAGAAGAAGAAGAAACAACATCAGAATCTCAACAGCGGAACGAATAAAATATAATATATCACATAAGAGAATACATAATATCATATACATCAGAGTTACACAAATAATACAACACATACTAGACAGTTATAAACTCTTGTCTAGTTAATACAACTCAAATACAGTACAGAGATATACACAGAGATACCATCACAGCGGAACACTATATATATCTACAACGCTGAAGCCTCCTGCTCCATTTGCTCCTCCATAATTCGTCAAAGCAAACCTGAATCCCTTGGCTACCCGTAAAAATTTGGGTACCCGAGAGTTTAAGAAAAAAAAAGAAATAAACTCCGGGTCAGACATGGGTCTGGTATGAGTAACAGGTTAAAGTTGCTTAACTTTAAAAATCCTTTGAAAATAAAAGGTATCACGTAAGACTTCCCACACATAAACATGGAAAAGTTTTTCCCTTACGCTAACCAAACATTTGATAGGAAATCCAGTGATATTATAGTAGGTCTGGGGTTTTCAAGTAAATATGAAATAGCTGAAATTGTTACATGATTAAATTCCAGCATACTAGCCACAAAGTGGGTAATACAATCAAAACCGTAAGGTCACGTAGGAAGATTGGGTTTCCAACAATGGCTGGGCTACTGGGGTACCGCCCGTCACAGTACGTGGCCTAGATCACCGTACCGAGGACCCACCCTAAGTCCCCTGCAACACAAAGCCGGAACCATTCCTTACTGAACAGTTCCGAACGAAACAACCCCAGCAGTTGTCGCGAATCAACTGCCCACTAAGCCGAATATAAAGGGACATCTAGACAGGGGTATATCTCGCTCTCAAGTGGGTGCTACCCACGAAGCCTTGCTGCACCTCCCCTGTTTTAGCCATTCCCGGTTGATGAGGCTTGAGGTCACGATTACCTTTTAACAGAACTCATCACTTAGAATGCTCATCGCTCACCTGACGATGTTCTGAAAGCATTCAATCCATACAAGTTCGTTCCGGGTTCGAACGAAACCGAAGGCATTATCTCGTTACACTCATTTTGGAATCACCCTCAGAGTTAACGACAATAACCCTTGCACTCTGAATCTTCATCTTCACTTGGGATATACGACCTATCGTTAATTTGGATCGATGTGGTATTCGGGTCTCCAGACCTAGAATCCCGGTATACGGAAACCCGATCCCGGTCTCATCGAAATCCAAACCGTATCTTTTAAGGCCAAGTTGTTTTAAAGTTAAAACAATTTATTTCAATTATCTATATACACAGAGATAGATGAATCACAATATCACAACGGATAATAACATCATCATCATAAACAGATAATCCATATTATCTACTCAAACAGATAATTAATAGTATCATACTTAAACAAGCATCCATATCACAATAGATATTACTCATCTCATATCTGAGATCACAATCAATCAAGGAAATCAATATCATCCATCATAAGCAATGATTAATAATCACACCATTTATAATTAATTTAAAATGAATTAGATTAATTACAAATCTCTAATTAATTTAAAGTAAATTAAACTAATTACTTCATTCTATAAATCATGCTTACTTAACCATTGATTAATTTCAAATCAATTAATTAATCATTCTCTAGATTTCCATCTTAATTAATCATCCTAGATTAATTATCTTTTAATTACATTCGAGTAATTATTCTTTAATTAATTTCACAAATTAATTATTTATAACCAAATACAGTAATTAATCTTTAATTACCCTATTTATTAATTAACCATAATTAATTACATTTATCCTTAATTAATTACAATTAATTAATTGCTTATAACACTTATTATTGATTAATTAATCTTACTAAAACAATCCTTTAAATTTATCATTAATCATATAATTAATGATTCCTAATACATTTTTGAATTAATTATTCCATTTACATTAATTACATTGAGTTATTAACTTTTACTTAACCATAATTATTAATCATCCTTGATTAATCCCATTCAGTAATTAACTACCCTTAATTACTTCACTTAATAAATTAATTACTCCTTAATTAATTTTCTAAATTAATCCCTTGATTAATTTTTCAAAGTAATTTAATCCAAATTACTATTATACTCAAAACATCTTCAATCAATTACATATAGTAATTGTCATCAATTACTTCATTAAGTAATTTCACTTTATTAATTACATTTTAGTAATTATACTTATCAATTCATCCAATGATTAAATCAAATTAATTAAACTTAATTAATTTAAACAAATCATATTTAACTCAATTAATTACCTTAAGTAATTAATTCCTTAATTACTTCCATTAAGTAATTACACTTAAACATTTTCACAAATGTCTATCTTTAATTAATTTATCTAATTAGTTATTTAAAATTAATCACATTAATATATCAATTACTTAATAGTCTTAAGTTAATAGCCTTCATTAACTATTACAATTCTTAATTTCCTTTCTTATGAAATTAAACTTAATTAACCAATATTAATTACAAGTTAATTTATCCTTAACCCCCTATTAATTAACCACTAATTATTTAATTAATTCAAGTTTTAACCGTAACTTAATTTACCTTTAAATTTACTGATTAATTAACATTTAATCATTAATTCAAAATCTAATCTTATTAAATTAATAATCTTTAACTCCACATTAGTTTTTTTTTCCTAATTAATAATTAACTTAAACTTAATTAATGAGTTTAAAACTCATAATTACTTAATTAATCCCGATATTAATTAGATTTATCAATCCATTTTAATTAACTTATTAATTTAATGAATCCAAATCATTTAAATTCAAACTTAAGGATTTTTAACTAAATTTCTTTTTACATTTCAAATCATTAAAGTATACTTTACCTTTAAACTTATTTACATTATGTAAAGTTATAAACTTTATTTATTTTCAAAACCTAAGATTCAATTTCAGATTGAATCCAGATTTAAAATTTCAACTCTAAACTTGGCTTTAAATTCTTTTCAGATTTTTATATTAAATTTAAATATCTGAAACTGCCAGGCTTTCATTTCTCAAAGCCTGGAACAACACTACTCGTAACAAACAAAAATACTCGAGTCATTTCCCTCCTGCTTCGAGTAACACACTCGAATAACCCTAGAAAACCCGAGCCCACTCATCAACTCCTTCGAGTCCCAAACCCCACTGCTTCGAGCTAACACATGAATTGACTCGACAAAACTCTCGAGCATCCATCTTCCCCAAATCAACATCAGATACGCCACGATCCCCGTGCACCTGCACCATCACGGCAACCAACTCCGACCCCTCGCGACCACCCACTCAAGTCAGCGACCACCTTCCAACTAATTCCCGACCATCAAATCGATAGCAGAAACCACCAATCAAAATCGAGCATTTAGCTCGAAACCAGAAAACAATGCCGATATCTGGAATTTGCTTCAAACACCAAGATCCGATCATCTGGAAAACTTCACCTCCGGCCTCGAACTCCTCCATACCCCATCTACCACCAACTTGAATCACGAAGCACTCGATTGCCTCAAGAAACTTCGGCGATAAACTATACTGATGAACAGAAAACTAGGTTAAACTACTATGATCCCAAATTTCTACTGCCTCACTGCACTAATCTTTCGACTACCATTTTCCCTGAAAACTTGATCATCACTTCATCACCGAAGAAAACCATGGCCACCCCGACCTTCTAGATTGACAGTAACATACCAAAATACCATTTCTAGACAAACCAGAAATGCTCTTCCCATTTCAACTAAAAATTCTGATTTTAGTTTTAAAATTCAAGTTTTAGTTTATGTAATAGGTTTATAATCTTAAATCAATGAATCTGGAAAATTAAATTTCTACTTCCATAAAGTTTGTTTTGTTATGGTTGTTTTCCAGAGACATTACAGAAATTATTTTTTTCATATAAATAAAATTAAAAACTTTAACTTATATTACACAACCACATTTTGATTGAAATTTGAACCCAACTAAGGATTTGATTATAAGGTCATGATTTTTGAACAGAACTTAAGCCTGGTATCTAGAATAGGCAAGAGCAACTAGCATGCATTCAGACACCCATACATATATACAGAGAATTCCATCATATATCCACACAAATCATGATTTCACAGGAATAAATCAGGCAACCATAGGTACTTAAGTTGTTTTAAATAAAAATGTTACTCACCTTAAAAGATGATGAAGAACAGAGCACTAATTTGAAGTTGCTTTTAACTGAGAAAACTTGAATTCCCCTTTGCTATAAAAACTGAGTTGCTTGTTGTTAAGGTTTGCATGCAGGCTTGACTCCAGATGCATTTGAAAACTTTAAATTTGAATGCTTGATTTAAAATGCTTAAATTTTAAAACTCGTAGTTGCATGCAGAGATAGCTTCATCTCAGGTTGAAGGAAATGAACTACAGGCAGGCTTTGAATTGAACTAAAGCTTTAGTTTGTAATTGTCTTTGAAAACTTAAAAATGAAAAATGCTAAGTTTTCTTTTTGGTAAACGAATGAAAATGAAAAAGACTAAGGCAGATAGATATATGTGAACAAATATACAAGTATTTCTCTTTTGCTACAAACATATTTCAGAGATTTTTTTATCTCTATGGGGGCTGAAGTGATCCATATAATATGTACTAGAGATATAGCATTTAATGCTCGTCCTTCATGTCTACAACTCATCTTTTATTTTACATTTTCGTATGTACTTATGTTTCATGTTGTATACAAAGATATTTTACATTTTTACTTTGCTTTGTTATGCCTGCAACATGTATATCTTTCTTTATCCTATCAAGTGTACGTAATCATTTACAGTAATTGATATTGCTTTCACTCCCAAGCTTACATATTTATTCTTTATTCGTTTGTACAAATCTTGTATCTAACCTGTTCATACAGAATGTATTATATTTGTTTCTTGATTCATATTGGAATGTATTCATTTGTGTCTTCTGTTGCAAGCTTTTGTTATATAATTTTGTTTGAATGTTTACTTTATATATAAAACTTATCCTATCTATATATTTGTTTATACATGTATTCTTTGTTATTGTTTGTTACACATTTCTTACTTATCTTATTTGTTCATATTTAAATATATTCCTTAGCTAGGGTCTTATTACTTTATACTAGAAATGGAATTCTATATTTATTTTGTTGTTATATTTTAGCTATGAGTTTTACTTTACATTATATAATTCATATAATTTATCTTATATATTTCTATTCCCATTTTACCTTAAATATTTATAAAAGAGATTATAACTTCCTATTATTATTAAATAAACTAATATCTCATATTTATTAAACAATAATTTAAAATAAACCTTTTATTTATCTTAACATAAGCTAAGATATAATTTAAATCAATTAAACATTTATCTTAGCTATTTTAAAACCATATAGTT
The DNA here is from genome assembly GCA_030737815.1 of Allium fistulosum. Taxonomy (NCBI): domain Eukaryota; kingdom Viridiplantae; phylum Streptophyta; class Magnoliopsida; order Asparagales; family Amaryllidaceae; genus Allium; species Allium fistulosum. The sequence goes on along the minus strand of CM060906.1, from coordinate 93,712,654 downwards.
ATTTATTTAATAGCTTAATATTAAATTAAATCAAATTTCCAAATTATCAAAAATATTAAAATTATAAAATATGCCTTATTAATTAAATTTACAACAAAGCTCACCTATTTACAATATATATAAATTTATATACATTATAAATAGAAAACACTTTATTTAGCTTTTAAAAGATAAATTCTCAATTTAAATGTTTATTAAAAGAAGAATTATTAAATCAATTCAAATTTATCAACAAAATCATCAAATCAATTTAATTTTAAATGCAGATTATTAAATTGATATTGTAAGAAATTCCGGGATGTCACAGATGATAAGTCACATCATATTAGCTAAGCTCGATATTCCACTTCAGAAGTTATCACAAAGTTACGGGATGAAAAAGCACTTTTTCAAGGGTTAATCTACCAGCACCTTGATTGGGTGAGCCTGAAAATATAGGCTAGTTTCATTGATGTTATTAACAAATAGTATGCTAGCTATTCCAACTTCGGGTAGTTCCATTTGGCTTTGGAAAATCGCTTGCTAATGTAGTAAGTGGGTCGTTGCACCTTAGCTTCCTCACGTACAATGCTATGCTTAGCACGTGGACAGACACTCTAGGTAAGTAAATAATTCTTTTCCGTCCACCAACCTGGATAGAACCGGTGGAGCCTCCATGTGTCACAGTAGTTCTTCAAAAGCAGTTTGGCAGTCCCGATTCTACTCAATGTTCTTTGTACCCTTCATTAGTGCATCAAATGATGGTATACATTTATTCATCGCTCCGGAGATGAATTGACTCAATGCTGCGATCTTACCATTCAATATTTGTAATTCCTTCTTCGTCGTTGGGGCTATAACATACCGTAAGGTGGCTATCTGCTCTGGATTGGCCGCAATGCCCCTTACATTCACAATAAAACCAATCCAGAAGCAACGTCGAACAAACACTTCAGCAGGTTCAGTTTCATTTCGTACTTCCGGAGGATCTCAAACATCTCCAAGAGATCATCTAGATGATTTCCAGTCACTCGTGACTTTAGTAGACTTACATTTCCATTGTTCATCCAATTTGATTTTTAAACATTGTTTACTAATCTCTGGTAAGTAGCTCTAGTGCTCTTCGGACCAAATAGCATCGTACGATAGTAGTACAACCCCAAGTCTATGATGAAGCTCATGTTCTTGTGATCTGGTTCATGCATCATGTTCTGACTATACCTAAATAGGCATCCATAAATGAGAGCAGTTCATGCGCCGTAATTCCATTAACAAGCTAATCGATTCTGGGTAATGCAAAGTAATCCTTCGGGCGGGCTTTGTTCAAGTCAGTACAAGTTCAACACTTCCCATTTTATTTTCGGACCAATACAGGGTTTGACACCCACGTAGAATATTTTGTGTCGTGGATGAGACCATTGGTGTAACATCCCTCATTTAGAGGTCCACAACTAACCGCTACATATATTGCAATCATCTATACTTATTATTTTTCGATGACCAAATGCGGTATTTTTAGATACATTGATATACCAGAACCACATGACTATGAAATTTTTTAAACTCTATGTTAAAACAATTTCTCACTCCATTTCAAATTGCATTTCAGATTCATTACATAATCCTAATTCGTAAATCACACTCAGAGAATTAAAATTATTACAAATTACGTTTAGAGCGACATATGAAGATGGCCCCTTGGTTGATCAAAGGCTAAATATAGGCACTAAGTAACTTTGCTATTACATCCAATCACACAGCGGAATCAAATAGAAGTAACTCCTAATAGCTAGCTTGCCTCTTGCATGTCTCCAAAATCTTATTCGTCTAAAGGAGAATCTGAAAACCTTAACGCTCAAACCACTCAAAATCAATTGAGCACCCGAGAGTTTAAGAGGAAAACATAAACTTGGAGACAGACAAAAAGTCTGGTGTGAATAATGACTACCTTCTCGGACCATATAGAAATCTAGTGAGACCACACCACTTAGCGAAACGGGTTTTCCCCTCACCAGCATCTTAACTCAATTTATAATAACCATATATTGTGCATCTGGATCCACAATGGTTAAGACATAACATAATAAAATGTATTATGATGATATGCAAACATGCAATATGCTCTAGACTTCCCATCCCCGTTGACCTGACTATCTGTCCCAAGTTATAGTTTCTAGGCTCACTATTAACCTATTAGTTTTCATGGACTAACTAATAACCTGTTCCAAGATTATAGACTATCTATCCGATTCCATAGTTTTTACGAGATCACTAAGAACCTATTGGTGTCTACCAATAACATCATCCAATCATAGTTTTCATGGGGTCACTATGTACCTATTGGATTTTCCAATAACATTATTCAATCATAGTTTTCATGGGATCGCTATGAACCTATTAGATTCTTCAATAAAATATCTTATTTCATAGCTTTCATTGGTTGAATATGAACCTGTTAATCTCTATCAACAACCTATTCTGGACATAGTGTTCATGGAATCACAAAGAACCAATTGGACACTACCAATAACAATATCAATAACATAGTTTTTGTGGGCTTACTAAGAACATGTCTAAACCAATAATCATTTGATCAGTCTTGGGCATCCTATATTCTTAGCTATCTGACCTCGTGGATGCAATCCTACTAACACAGGAGTTAATTCATCGTATATTCACTACTGGATCAACCTAGCCTGTTATTTTGCTCTTAACATCCCAATATGCAGTTATGGGTTAATAATGAAGTGAATACGATTACACAAGTATACATGATAACTGATCAAATAACACAACAACATAAACATCCATGGTTTAATTCCTTGCAATCATTTTCAAATGAGATATGGTTAATACCCTTAACCCATTATCTTTATCAAGGAAAGCTTCCTCTAAAATTTCAAGGTTAAATGCCATTTCGAAACTCTTTTATATTGCCATGTGTTTACTTTAAAAATGAGTTAGAGTTCTTTAATTTGAAAACTAAGGCCTTCGACTATATCCTTTGTATCATTACTTAAAACCTTAGACATTCCCTTTCGAAACAATCCAACATACCTTTTGAAAACTTGGAAACATTCCTTCAAAACACTCAAAAACATACCTTTCTAAACACTCAAAAACATACATTTCAAAACACTCGAAAACATACCTTTCAAAACACTCAAAAACATACCTTTCAAAAGCATTGGAGTTTAAGTGAGAATTTATGGAAGCATAACTTAGAAACCAACTAAAAGTATCACTTTCGAAACCATTGTTTGAAAACAAAACAAACTTCAAAGTATAAAAGGGAACATTTTTGAAAGCTACCCTTTAGAAAACATTAGGGAAGGCGGCTTTAATGGTAGCGGAGGGGTATTGGTTCGAAACCTACCTTCCGCACTCACTAGCTTAACGGTTATAAAAGCGGCTTCTAATTAAGGTAGAAGTATAGGTGCGGCAGCATGGGTATCAAAGGGGTTCAAAAGCGGCAGCCCTTTTGAAAGCTTACTTTTAAAACAAGGGCAGGCCAATGGGTTGGAAAGCAAGTAAAAGTGGCTTCGACCCTTTCACAAGCATGCCTTCGACACCATTCTTTCCTTCCACCTTTCTCCAGTACACTACATACCAAACGCTTGATACCATGTGCATTATTTTCGAAGTGCAAAAGGTTATAAATAGGGTATGGTGGCGAAAGTAAGCATGGTAAGCGGCGAAGTTGTAATTCACTATAAAACTGTTTCTTATGCTTTTTAAAGTAATTTCTTTTTGCCTAACCCCTTTATTTTGTCAATTTACTATTAGATAACAAAACCTTTATAAAATTCTTTCTAGAGTTTACCGCCGCATGTAATTCCCAATGCTATAATATCTAGTTAAATATTATTAACTAACCCCTTGTATTTAATTAATCATTAAATACTAATCTTTCTAATTAAATCCAAAACTCACCCAAACCTTTTAAGAAAAACCTCAGGAATTCACATAAATTCCAAAATGATAATGCCTATATCATATAATATTTTTTGCCCAAAAATAATTAATTAATTCTTTAAATTAAATAAAAACTCGAAATATCCATTTCTTTCCCTCAAAAATTCATAGTAAATAATCCATAGCTTGAAATATTATGAAAATTTAAACCCATCTCCAAAATAATGTTTTACATGAAAAAATTATGGCATTTGGAAATCATTTTGCACGATTTTAGCCTTATAACCAAACTATATTATTCCAAAAATCCTTGCTTAAATTATAACACGGCCTTTAAATCTAAACATATCATCCTTCATCCAATCATACGGTTTTAAACCTCAAGACTGAATTAAAACATTCAAGATGACTTATATGAGATGGTTTAGATCTTTAGTCACCTTGTTCGGATAAGAAACTTGAGATTTATTCTTCACTTTAATCTTTCTAGCTTGAATCTTAGCCTTTAATTGATTTTTGAGCTCCTCTTCATCTAGCGTTATGGTTGGCCTTGTTTTTCCTTTTGTTTATGTTATTGTTTTTGTAAGAATGTAAATGAGAATGAGAATGTTGTATGGGGTTTTAGGGGTTATGGGGTTCGACCATTCCATATTGCCCTTGCCTTATTCTCTTAAATATTTAACTTATAAACCATTCTTATAGATTCATTTAGTTAAGGCATGACCTTAATCAGTTTTCAAATCTAATTTCCCTGATCACTCTAGTCTCTACATTGTTCTATTTAATTTATCTAATTAAATCTTCTGAATAATACTATTTAAAATTAGGGTTGTTACAGGCACCCCTCTTTAAAGTTTGTCCTTGAAATTTAGCAAGGACTATATACTAAGCATACAATCATCTGTAACATCTCCTAACTACCAAACTAGTCTACCTGATGAGCAAACACTGTGTGTGTGTATATACCAGATATAGAACATACCTTATAATAGATCGGGATAAGTATCTCTAATCCTATCTTCTATCTTCCAAGTATGGTCCTTCTCGTTGTTGTTCCACTAAACTTTAACCAACTTGACTGTCTTGTTTCTTAACCTCTTCTCATCTCTCGCTACAACTCAAACTGGTTGTCTAGCAAAACTCAAATCCGGTTCTACTATTAAATCTTCCAGTGCAATTGGAGAGATAGTAGTCTCTGGATCATGCACATATTTATGAAGATGGGACACATGAAACACATTATGGACACCTACCAAATAGCTCGGCAACTATACTTTGTATGCGAATTTTCCAGTCTTCTCTATAACTGGGAACAGTCTGACATATCTCAGTGCTAGTTTCCCTGACTTTTTGAATCATACCATACCCTTTATCAGTGATATTTTAATGAAAACCCTATCTCCAACTGAGCTCGATCCTTATGCCTCTAATCTACGTAACTCTTTTGTCTAGACTGAGCATCCCTTTATTCTGCTTTAGCTCAATCTTCTTTGTTGCCTCTCTTACCAGATCTGGACCTAAGATGAATCTGTCTTCGGTTTCCAACCAACATGCTGGTGACTTGCATGGCCTTCCATACAAAGCTTCGAAAGACGCCATCCCTATACTAGTCTTATAACTATTACTATAGGAAAACTCCACTAAGTGTATGTGATCTTCCCATGATTCACCAAAATCTAGCACACAAGCTCTCAACAAATCCTCGAGGACATTCTGACTCTCTCTATCTACCGATCTGTCTCAGCATGATAAGTAGTACTCATCTTGAGCTTAGTACCTAACACATCCGGTAGACTCTTCCAAAACTCGCTAGTAAAAAAAGTAACATTGTCACTGACTATACTACTAGGAATTCCATGCATTTAAACCATGTTCTTCATAAACAACTTAACTAAAACAGGTGCCATTCTGGTTGATTTAATTGGAATGAAATGGGCACTCTTGGTCAACTTGTCCACTAAAACCCATACTTTCATTTCCTCGATTCGACCTTGGCAACCCGTATATAAAATCCATGGATATCGAATCCCATTTCCAAACTAGTATCTCCAAAGGTCGAAGCAACCCACTTGGCTTCTCAAGTTCGGCCTTCACTTGTTGGCAATTCACACACTACTTTACCCACAAGCCAACATCCCTCTCATACCTTCCCAGTAGAAACTCCTCTTCATATCTTGAAACATCTTGGTTTCCCCAAGATGAATCGTTAATTTTTATCGATGACATTCTCTAAGGACCTCCTTCCTTAGTATTTCTTCATTCGGGACACACAATCATCCCTTCTTTCTCAAACACCCCCTCTAGTCAAGACTAAAATTCTTCAGATCACCAATCTTGATTCCGACTGCTAGCCGTCTAATCTTCTCAGCTAACACTAGGTCATCTTTCTGCTCAGATGCAATCCTTTTAATCAATATCGGTCGAACTTTCAAGCAGGACAACATGGCAGTACTCTGACTAGAACTAGCAGTAGGTTTTAACTGCACATTGCACGTAGTCAATGCCTCTAGGTCCTTCCATTTGCCAACATGGCTAATGCCACATTCTGATGTTTCCTGCTAAGTCAATCTGCAACCTTATTATCTTTCCCCGGCATGTACTCTATACCAAAGTCATAAGCTACTAAAAACTCCAGCCACCTCTTTTATCTCATATTTAACTCCTTTTGGGAGAATATGTACCTTATGGACTTATGATCGGTATATAACTCGATCTCTCTCCCAAGAGATAGTGTCTACATATTTTCAATGTGAAGATTACCACTACCAACTCTAAATCATGAGTAAGGTATCTCACTTCATGTGGTCTAAGTTGTCAAGAAGCATAGATAATGACCTTACCCTTTTGCATCAACACAGCTCCTAATCCGGTTCCACATGCATCGGTATACACTACTAATCCTTGATTCCCATCTGGAACTACTAACACAGGTACATTGGTCAATAAATGCTTTAACTTAAGGAACGATTCCTCACATTTATCGAACCAAATAAACTTTATGTCCTTCTTGGTCAGCTTAGTCAAAGATGCTGCTATCCACGAGAAATCCTTAATGAATCCCCGGTAATAGCCAACGAGTCCAAGGAAACTTCTTATCTCAGTCACCATCTCTGGTCTCTTCATGTTGTTAATAGATTCGATCTTATCCGGATCAACTGACAAACCCTACTCTGAAACCAAGCGACCAAGAAACTTAACTTCTTTCTTCTAGAAATGACACTTTGAAAACTTCGCTTTCAGTTGATGTTGCCTCAACGTCTTAGCACCACTCTAAGATGAACTCCATGCTTTCTTTCATCCTTAGAATATATTAAGATGTCATCTATGAATACCAATACGAACCCATCCAGGTACTCTTGGAAAATCTGGTTCATCAAATCCATAAAGAAAGCTGGCGCATTCGTTAACCCAAATGACTTTTCAATAACCACTCGTACGAACCATACCTAGTCCGAAACAATGTCAATGTAATACTATCCTCTACCACTCTTAGCTATTGGAAACCTGTTGCTAAATCTAATTGGTAGAATACCCTGGCTCCACTCAACTGATCAAATAAATCATCGATTTTTGGCAACAGATATCTATTCTTGATCGTTGTAACATCCATAATTTTATTAACATTATTTAGGATATTTAATTAGAATAAATTATATAGAATAATGTAGAGTGATAAGGAGATTGAGATTGGTAAATAAATTTAGTGGTCGTGCTTATTAAAATGAATGGGTCTACAAATGGATTAAATGTTAACTAATTAATCACAAGGGCATTAGGGTCATTGCCGCCTCAATTTTCCTACCCTTATACTATTATCCCTATGCTATACGCGTTCATTTTTATCATAAGCAAAAACGTAAATAAAAGATAAAGGGAAGTCCAGCAATTAGGAGGAAGATAAAAGAGAAAATTTAAGTAAAGCTTAGGATCAAGCTAGAAAGACCAATCTCCAATTTCCTCATCCAACCTAAGGTGAATAATAATCACAACATCTCTATTTTATGATCATTGATTTTTGGAAATTTGTTTTTGTGATATATTGGATGATGATATGCTTGATTTATAATTTGTTTAGTTTAAACAAAATGGTTCAAAAAGGAATATACATGGTTTTAGGGCAAAACTGATTTATACTGATGTTTAAATGCCATGGAAAAATTTTATGTTATGAGAAACACGATTTTGGAGTTGGGTTTCAATTTTTATAATTTTCCATTCCGTGAAGAATTAGTTATAAGGGAAAATATGGTTAATTGGATTAATAAATGTATTTCGAAAACTATATTGAGATTTTGGGTCTGAAATTTTGATATGTTAAATAACATGATTAAAGTGAATTTTTGGAATTTTTGGGGATTTTTCCTAAGTGATTTGCTATGTAAATTAAATTAATTTAGAAGAGGGACTTCTTTGTAATATTAGATTTTGCTTAATGGAAGGGCTTATTTGTTAACTTAACCATGGGTTAGATTTGAAATTAGCGGCAGTACTTTTTGTAAAGAATTTGAAAAGTTAAGGCAACCAATCATAAGTTTACATGTGGTAGGGTAGTTAGAAAGTGTTTGCTTTAAAAGGTAATAAAGCAGATTTACCTAGAAAAATTGGTTCCGCCTTCTTTAGATGTACCTTTCGACACAGGGCTTCCGCCTTCAACCTAGCGAAACCTTCTTGGTCGTAACCACTAAGCCGAAACTAATACACACGATATCACTTAGATGGTACGTAGTGGATTGGAGAAAGGCGGAATGTTAGGTGTCGAAAGCATAGCTTCTGAAGGGATTAACCATGTTTTATATAAAAAATATTTCAAGGAGCTTAAACCCACAGGAGTAGTATTGTTTTGTTATTATGGTTGCTTCTTCAAGTATAAATATATTCACATAATAACGGACCCATAACTTTATATTGGGGAGAAAGGGGTAGAAGAACCAGCTAGGTTAACCCAATAGTGAATATAAATCGATTAAACTTCTAAATGAGTAGAATTGCATCCAAGAAGTCAGGGAGACCAGATAAAGGATGCCTAAACCTTGAAGTTATCCGGGAGACAGGTTCATAGTAAACCCATGAAAACTATGATTTGGAAGTTATTAGGGTAACCAATAGATTCATAGTGATCCCATGAAAACTATGTATTAAGGATGGTTGGCAGGGGCCAATTGGTTTGTAGTAAACCCATAAAAACTATATCCAGATTAAGTATTGACATCAGTCAATAGGTTCCTAGTCAACCCATGAAAACTAGGATAAGAAAGAAGTTATTGGAGGCATCAATAGATTCCTAGTCAACCCATGAAAACTACAATAAGAGAGGAGTTATTAGAATGACCAACAAGTTCAGGGGAACCCATGAATTAATTAAGTTAATTGGAAGGGGCCTATAGGTTCTTAGTGATCCCATGAAAAATATGAAATAGGACAGGGTGTCCATGAAATGCGAAAAGGTTATTAGTAAGCGCATAAAAACTTATAGGTTAATAGTAACCCTAGAATCTATAAATATGACAGGTAGTCCATTAAACCGCGGATGGGGAATCCAAAATGTTTATATGTAGGCATATCATTATAATATTTTGAAATGCTATTTTTAAACCATTGTGGATGCAGGAGCACGGTATATGGTTTTATAAAGGTTTTAGGATACTAGTGAGGGGAAAACCCGTTCCGCTAAGCGGCGTGGTCTCACTAGATATCTAAATGGATTAAGATGTTAAATTATTATTCATACTAGGCTATACATCCGACTCCAAGTTTTTGTTTTCCCCTTAAACTCTCGGGTACTCAATTGATTTTGAGTAGTTTGAGGTTTAGGGTTTCTATGTTCTCTTCTTAGACGAATAAAGATTTCAGAGGTGTGTAGGAGGCAGTTAGATATCTAGAGTTATATTTTTCTACTGTGTATTTTGGATGTAAAGGCAGACTTACCTTATTGTATACTCTGATCAACCAAAGGGGCATCTTCATATGTCGCTCTTGGCGTATGTGTAATAATTATATTTTTCTAAACGTGGTTAATGTTCGTGGGATTATGTAATGAACAATAAATGTTTTGAATGGAAGATGGTAATGTGTTTTGATTTATTAATTTTTTTCCATATTCTTGTGATATGTGTATTAATGTATCAAGCATCGCCGTATTTGGTCACCGAGGACTAATAACTATGAATGACTGCAGTATCTGTAGCCCTTAGTTTTGGGCCTGCAATTAGGAGGATGTTACAAGTTGGTACCAGAGCATCGATTTATGAAACTATAAAAGAAAAGTTAAACCTAAAAGCTTTTTGAAACATAATCAAATAAATAAGAAATATGATTGGGTTTGGGTCAACGCTACAGTACGTACTTGTATTTGATATGTAGATATATATCTAAGTACATGTTCCCCTCTCTCTTATACCGCTCTTTTGTATCTTACTAAGGCTCGTATGTTGATTTACGAGAAAGAGGATATGAAAGCAGGAAATAGAAGAGGAAATCTAGGTGGAGGAAGCACCACAACCAACGAAAATGCTCGACCTAATACCAGGATGAACCAAGGTCGACCGGCTAACGCTAACCAAAATGTTGAGGCCAATGTAGGTGCTGGAAATCTGCCAGTAGATGCAGGGAGGTGTATCAGTTGTTAGCCAATCTTATGCAAGCTGGATTTGCCAGTAATGTTGAAGGAGCTAATCTTGTAGCTCTTGTTAGGAATAATTATGCTAGACTAAGTAGAGACTACACCAGTTTGGATGGAAAGCCGTTTGTTGGAACAGAGGATGTTGTTGAGGATGAGAATTAGTTATTGCACTGTGAGAGGATCTTTATTGATCTAGGATTGGATGATGAGCAAAAGAGGAGGCTGGCCTCTAGGCAGTTGCAAGGGACAACGCTTGACTGGTGGAATAGTGTGACTGCCGGAATTCTGGAGAAAGATCTGACATGGGCTGATTTCAGAAGGAGGTTTGAGCAGAGGTTTTTACCTAAAGTTGCAAAGTTGGCATTGATGAGGAATTTTATGGATTTAGTCCAGGGAGATATGTCAATAATCGAGGATGCTGCTAAGTTTGATGAGCCGCCTCGGTATGGATATGCTACGATAGACACTGACATCAGAAGGAATGAAAGGTTCATTTGAGGATTGAGACCCAAGCTTGCTAGAATGACAATGACTCGTATCCGAGAACCCTGAATGTGGTGGTGGATATGGCCATTAGCCATGAAGAGATGCTTGCTATTTCTGCTAGGGAGAAGCCAGTTGAATCCTAGGGTCCTCTGGGAAAGAAGAGGAAATTCTGTAAGAAGAAGGGATCCCAAAAGGGGGAGCTGCCAAGAAGGCAAATTGTGATTTAGTGTGCTACAATTATGACAAGAAGGGTCATTATGCTCACGAGTGTCGGACATGCAAAGGGAAGAAGCCTGTAGAAAAGAGGAATGTGAAATGCATCAACTGCGACCAAGTTGGGCATTATAAGAACCAATGTCTAAAGCCAGTCAGGGCGGATAGAGGGAAGGTTTTTGCTATAGGACTACCATCTTCTTCTAGGCCTACCGTAGCAGATAAAGGGAAAACTGTGATGGAAGGTACACTTTTGATACAAAGTATACCAGTTAGGGTACTATTTGATACCGGTGCATCACATTCATTTATATCACAGTATTTGGTTGATAGGTTATGCATTGAACCCACATACCTTGTTACTTCCTTAAGGGTTGCGAATCGAATAGATGGGTATGTAACTCTAGGGATGAGATGTGACCAATTAGAACTTAATTTATTAGGTCATAGGTTTGCATGCAGTCTGTATATTTTTGATTCCGTTGATTTCGGGACCATTTTAGTATGGATTGGTTGGGTAAGTATGAGGCTAGGATATTTTGCTAGGATAGGAAAATGTCATTGAGACACCCAGATAGTCATAACTGAATCATCTTCTCAATGGATAATTTCAGTAGGAGTGTATGTGCTTTGTTGACTGCTATGGATGTAGGAGAATAGGTAAGTCAGGTTTGTGTGGCGAGAGAATTTGCAGATGTTTTTGAGCCGGTTACGGGACTACCACCAAAACAAGTTGTTGATTTTTGAATAGATCTTGTATCGAGTGCCAAACCTGTGAGTAGACTACCTAGCAGGATGACACCGATCGAGATGAAGGAATTGAAGGTGCAGCTAGCGGATCTTGAGGGAAGGAATTTTATTAGGCCAAGAAATTCTCCTTGGGGAGAGGCCGCGGTGTTCGTGAAGAAAACAGATGGGTTGTTAAGAATGTGTATCGACTATTGTAAGCTAAACGAAAGGATGATCAAGAATAGGTACCCTCTGCCGAGAATAGATGATATGTTTGATCTGTTGAGTGGAGGCAGAGTGTTTTCCTAATTGGATCTGGCGATAAGGTCCCATCAGTTGAGAGTGGCAGAGGATAGCATTCTTTGACAGCATTTCGGACTAGGTATGGTTCATATGAGTGATTAGTGATGCCATTTGGATTGACGAATGCACCTGCTTTCTTCGTAGATTTGATGAACATAGTTTTCCAAGAGCACTTGGATAGGTTCGTGTTGGTATTCATATATGACATTTTAGTGTACTCGAAAGTTGAAAGAGAGCATGAGATTCATCTAAGAGTGGTGCTTGAAACGCTGAGACAGAATCAGCTGAAGGCGAAGTTTTCCAAGTGTCATTTTTGGAAGAAAGAGTTTAGGTTTCTTGGTCATGTGGTTTCATAGGAGGCTTGTCAGCCGATCCAGTTAAGATCGAAGCTGTCATCAATTAGAAGAGACCAGATATGGTAACCGAGATTAGGAATTTTCTTGGACTTGCTGGCTATTATGGGAGATTCATTAAGGATTTCTCACGGATAGCATCACCTTTGACTAAGTTGACCAGGAAGAACGTGAAGTTTATTTGGTCCGACAAATGTGGGGAAGGGTTCCTTAAGTTAAAGCATTTGTTGACCAATGCACCATTGCTGGTAGTTCCAGATGGAAACCAAAGGTTGTTAGTATACACTAATTCATGTGGAACTGGATTGGGAGCGGTATTGATGTAGAAGGGTAAAGTTATTGTCTATGCATCCAAACAGCTTAGACCGCCCGAAGTAAGATATCCTACTCATGACTTAGAGTTTGCTACTATGATATTTGCCTTGAAGATTTGAAGGCATTATCTCTTAGGAGAGAGATTTGAGTTGTATACTGATCATAAGTCTTAAAGATATTTATTCTCTCAAAAGGAGTTGAATATGAGGCAGCAGAGGTGGCCGGATTTTTTGGCTGCTTATGATTTCGGTATAGAGATACTCCTAGGAAAAGGGAATAAGGAAGCATATTCCCTTAGTAGAAAACATCAGAATGTGATGTTAGCTATGTTGGCAGAATGGAAGAATCTAGAAGCTTTGGCCCGTTGCGGGGTGCAGTTAAGATGTACTGCTAGTTCTAGTCAGGGTACTGCCATGTTGTCTTGTTTAGAAGTTCGACCAGTGTTGATTGAAAGGATAGCTTCTAAACAGAAAGAGGATCCAGTTTTAGCCGAGAGGATTAGAAGGCTAGAGGTGGGATCTGAGATTGATGATCTAATGGATTTTGGTCTTGAACAAAGAGAATGGTTGAGAAAGAAGGGATGACTATGTGTTTCAGATGTGGAGAACTTAAGAAGGGAAGTTCTGGAAGAATATCATTGATCCAAGTTTACGATTCATCCAGGAGGGACCAAGATGTATCAAGATATGAAGAGAAGCTTCTATTGGGATGACATGAAGAAGGATGTTGGCTTGTGGGTTAGGTAGTGTATAAACTGTCAACAAGTGAAAGCCGAACATCGGAAGCTAAGTGGATTGCTTCAGCCTTTAGAGATTCTAGTTCGGAAATGGGATTCGGTATCCATGGATTTTATAGATGGGTTTCCATAGTCGAATAGTGGAAATGAAAGTATATGGGTCATAGTGGACATGTTGACCAAGAATTCTCATTTTATACCCGTTAAATCAACCAGGACGGCACCTGTTTTGGCAAAGTTGTTCATGAAGAATAGAGTTAGACTTCATGAGATTCCTAGTAGCATAGTCAGCGATAGAGATGCATTATTCACTAGCGAATTTTGGAAGAGTCTATAAGAGGTATTGGGTACCAAGCTCAAGATGAGTACAGCGTATCACCCACAGACGGATGGGCAGACAGAGAGAGTCAATAAGGTATTTGAGGATTTATTGAGAGCTTGTGTATTGGACTTCGGTGGATCTTGGGAAAATCACCTACATCTGGTTGAGTTTTCCTATAATAATAGTTATCATACTAGTATAGGAATGGCATCTATTGAAACTTTGTATGGAAGACTGACGCAGCGGATTAATCAAAAACAATGTAGATCGTTGAATGTAGCAATCGGTGGATTGGAAGATGCTGAAATGCCCAAATTCGTTGATCCGAAGATACCGAATTCTAGCTATCCTGAACTCGTTGATCGCGCACGATACCGGGTTCGAAGATCTTCAATTCTTCAAGCGTTGATCAAGCGCACTTGATTCCGCGAATCGGCTTCTACAATCGTTGAATCGAGCGCACTCGATTATCCGAAAGAGGAGATAGGAGATTACACTCAACTACCAATTTGAATGAAAGCACAAAGCAATCAAAAAAGAATTTTATTCAATATTCAACAACCCTTTTACAAATGAGACTCACGGCCTATTTATAGGCGAACAATTTTACAACAGAAATTTCTCCAACTCCTAAGTCGTTTCCGACTCATAGCTACGCTCTACGACTCATCATAAGTCGTATACGACTCATCACATTACAACATGACTTACGACTTATACAAAACGTTACAATACTAATCTTCAACGACTTATCAACATACAACACGACTCAAAAGTAAACGACTCATAATCAGACGACTCATCTTAAGTCGTTTACGACTTATCAAATTACAACACACTACGACTTATGATTTATAACAGATGCGACATAGAAAATAATCGGTTCAGATTAACTCGTCAAGAGAATCTACGGCATGGATTAAAGCAGCATCAGAATATACAGCTCCAGGCCTCTACGACTTAACCCAGTTTTGATAAGTCGTGGACGACTTATACCAGCCTCGCCCTTGAGTCGTAGATGGCTTATCTCCTCACCTTCCTTGAGTCGTAGACGACTTATCACTTGTGTATTCTTCCCCTTGAGTCGTGAGCGACTCATCTCCCTGTTAAGTCGTAGACGAGTTATAGTTGCTTCGTTAAGTCGTAAACTCGTCACATCTTTCCCTTTGGTCTTCCAGTTGAGTCGTGGACGACTCATCACCGCCTCCTTAAGTCGTAGATGACTTATGCCTTCCCCTTTGGTTTTCCAGATGAGTCGTGGACGACTCATCACCGCCTCCTTAAGTCGTAGACGACTTATGCCTTGACGACTCATTACCGCTTCCTTAAGTCGTAGACGTCTCATACGATTCATGCCCGTCTCTATGAGTCGTGGACGACTCATAGTATTGCCCTTAAGTCGTAGACGACTTATATCTGCCGTGTTAGTTTTATCTCGTGGACGACTCAGGACTTCTCTGGGTTTAGCTGCATCATCCTCCCCAGGTTGAGAGAAATTCGCCCTCGAATTTGCACACTCTTCATCCCCAACAAACTCATCCCCATGATATGGTACGAGATGTTTAACATTGAACACATCAGACGTATACACATCAACTGGCAACTTCAGTTTATACGCATTTTCATTGATTCGTTTCACAACTTCCACCGGACCAATTTTCCTGGCTTTTAACTTGTTGTATGCGCCCATTGGAAAACGATCTTTCGTTAATACTGCATAAACCATATCTCCTTCGTTAAACTCAACATTCCGTCGTTTCATATCTGCAGATTGTTTATACTTCTCATTTGCTTTCTCCAATCGTTCCTGAACGACTTTATGACATTCCGACAACCCTTCAACAAAATCAGCAGCTTTCTTAACTGTCCCCTTTGAGTGTGGTATCACCGTTAAATCCAACGGTCCCTTCGGTAAGCTCGAATAAACAATCTGGAATGGACTGAACCCAGTACTTCGATTCATAGCATGATTATGAGCAAATTCTGCCTGGCATAACTTCACATCCCAGCTCTTCAGATTATCTTGAACAAGACACCTCAGAAAGTTTCCCAATGATCTGTTAACCACCTCAGTTTGTCCATCCGTTTGCGGATGATAAGCACTACTGAACTTCAGCTTCGTTCTCACCATTTTCCACAAACTCAACCAAAAATGACCCAGAAATCGTGTATCTCTATCCGACACAATAGATTCTGGCAATCCATGAAGTCGATAGATCTCCCTGAAAAATAACTGAGCAACATGAACAGCATCCGCCGTCTTTTTACAAGCAATAAAATGTGCCATTTTCGAAAATCGATCAACCACCACATAAATGGAATCATTTCCACGCTGCGTTCTCGGCAACCCCAACACAAAGTCCATACTCACATCAACCCATGGTTTAGTTGGTACCGGTAACGGCATATATAAACCAGCATTAGTCGCAGTTCCTTTCGAAACTTGACAGATATGACATCTCTCAACAAACCTCTCCACTTCTTTCCTCATCGATGGCCAAAAGTAGGATTGTGAAATTAACTGTAAGGTACGGTCTCTTCCAACATGCCCTTCTTCATGTAATTCCTTGATAATTTTCATTCTCAAACTACCCTCCGGTATGCACAATCGATTCCCTTTGAACAGAAAACCATTTACCATCACGAAATCATCCGTCTTTCCCTCCTTGACTTTATCAACAAATTTTGCAAAGTAAGGATCATTAGTAAATAAGTCTGGCAACATATCAAACCCCGTCACTTCAACCTTCAGTGTAGTCAACAAATGACTCCTCCTACTCAAAGCATCAGCCACACGATTTGTCACCCCTGACTTGTGTTTAACAACAAAAGTAAACTGTTGCAGATATGCAATCCACGATGCATGTCTCGCTGAAATCTTGTCTTGCCCTTGCAAATGCTTCAATGCTTCATGATCAGTGTAAAGAACGAACTCCTTCTGAAATAGATAGTGTCTCCAGTGTTTAATAGATTGTACAACAGCATAAAACTCCACATCATATGTTTGTATCGCATCTTCGCTCCTGACAACTTCTCACTGAAATATGCAATAGGACGCCCCTTCTGACTCAACACCCCTCCAATCCCAACCTTGGATGCATCGGTATGTAGTTCAAACACCAACTGAAAATCAGGTAGCACTAGAATTGGTGCAGAGGTCAAAAGATCTTTGATTCGTTCAAAAGCAACCCGGCTTCCTCCGTCCATGCAAACTGTTTACCTTTCATGCAATCTGTAACAGGCGCCATCACACTACTAAAGTGTGGAATAAACCTTCGATAAAATGAAGCCAACCCATGAAAACTACGAACTTCCGTTATCGTCTTGGGCTGCGGCCAATTTCTGATCGCTTCAACTTTACTTTGGTCAACCTGTATTCCTTTCTCTGAAACAACATACCCCAGAAATAAAACACTATGCGTCATGAACACGCATTTCTTCGTTGCAGCATAGAATTGTTCTTGTCGCAATACCATCAGCACTTCTCTAAGATGATTCAAATGTTCCTCTGGACTCCCACTGTAAATAAGAATATCATCGAAATACACCACCACGAATTTCCCAATGAACGGTCGAAAAATCTGATTCATCACCCTCATGAAAGTACTTGGTGCATTGGATAAACCAAATGGCATGACCAACCATTCGTATAGACCCTCCCTGGTTTTAAAAGCAGTCTTCCACTCATCTCCTAGTCTGATACGAATTTGATGATATCCGCTCTTCAAATCAATCTTCGAAAATATAGTAGCTCCGCTTATTTGATCTAACAAGTCATCCAACCTCGGCATTGGAAATCTATATCTCACGGTAATCTTATTCAATGCTCGACTGTCAGTGCACATCCTCCACGTCCCATCCTTCTTGGGTACCAATAAAGCTGGTACAGCACAAGGACTCAGACTCTCCTGCACACGTCCTTGCTCAAGCAATTCCTCTACCTGCCTCCGCAATTCTTCATGTTCCTTCGGACTCATTCGATAATGTGGTCTGTGTGGCAATACAGCACCTGGAACAAGATCTATCTGATGTTGTATATCCCTCAACGGTGGCAACTCCGTTGGTAATTCCTCTGGAAATACATCGTCAAATTCTTTCAAAACTGGTTTAACTTCTTCTGGAATTTCAACTTCTTCACTGCTCTCACGTCCAATCAACAAGAATACTTCCGGCTCTTCTTCAACTTCTTTAACAAACTTCTTTAAAGTCAATAAAGTTTTCAGCTCTTCAATTTCTTCTGACTTACTTTCTTCTTGTGATCTCTTCTTCGGAACTAAGATAATCTTCGTGCCTTTAAACATAAAACTGTAGCTATTGGTCCGACCGTCATGTAGTACTGCTCGATCATACTGCCATGGTATTCCCAATAATAAGTGGCAAACATCCATCTCTACTACATCACACCATATTTCATCTTTGTATTTCTTCCCAATAGAGAATGGTACACGAACTCGTCTATCCACTTTCACTTCTCCTCCTTTTCTCAACCATGCTAACTTGTATGGACTCGGATGTTTCTCTGTCTTCAATTTCAACTTTGTCACAGCCTCGGTTGAAATAATATTATCACAGCTTCCTGCGTCAATTACAAACTTACACACCTTCCCCAGAATAGTACATGTTGACTGAAAAATATTACTTCTCAACCAACTAGCTTCCTCCTGCTTCGGTGTTAAACACGATCTTCTTAGCATTAGATTACAACCTTCATCCCCTGACGCAATATCCTGCTCATCCTCCTCAACTGGACTAGAACAATCCCCATCAACATCCTCATCTTCAACTTCTACAATCATGGTTCTCTTCTTTGGCTTTGGACACTCACTGCTTTTATGACCCAATTCCTGACAATTGTAACATTTGAAACCATTGTTAACCCTTGCCTTCTCAGCCTCCTTCACCACTGGTCTACTGATAGGTTTAGAAACATTAGAACTTCCTCCAACACCCTTCGCTTGATTGTTAGAATTAGTAAACACACCACTTCCTCGTCTCCCTTGTTTTTCCCAAGCCAACGCTTTATGATGTGCTTCTGCCACAGATCTTGGATCGAACATATTAACCATATCCTGAATCTGCATTCTCAATCCCCCAATGAATCTAGATGTCAGCTGCTCTTCTGTTTCCATAATATCATTCCTCGCAATCAGTTGGTAAAATTCATCAGCATAGTCATTAACTGTCTTTGTGCCCTGCCTCAAGTTTTGCAAACGTTGATACATCAAAGATTGATAATTGTAAGGTAAGAACGTTGCTTTCATCAATTTCTTCATCTTCTCCCAAGATTCAATTTTTGACTTTCCCATCCGATCACGTGTAAGTTTGGTCTGCTGCCACCATGCCAAAGCTCTACCCCTCAGCCTCGTAGCAACCAACTTCACTCTACGATGTTCTGGAACTTCTTTGAAGTCAAAAATCTCCTCAACATTAGCTACCCAATCTAGAAACTCCTCCGCTTGCATACCACCTTTGAATTCAGGAATTTCTGTCTTCATCCCCGATTCCCACTTGTGATCATACTCAGAATAGTTTCTTCCTTGACCTCTTCCTTGAATACTACCACCATCATACTCCTCTTCAAAATCAGATGCATAACGATGTCGATTCTGACCACCAACATCTCTACTTCCATTACGCCTTCCACCTTCATCCCTTCTATCGACATTCCTCCGTTCACGATCATTCACGTTCCTCCCACGCCCTTGATCATTTTCAACACTTCTGTCTCGATTGGAATGTGGCGAGACTCTACTTCCCCCATGGTTAGATTCTGGTGAAACCCTTCTTCGATTTTGATTCATCTCCGTCATAAGTTTCTCTAACCGGCCAATTCCTTCGTTAAGCTTTTCACTAAAATTCTCATTGATTCTTTGTTCCATCTCATCAGCTTCTTCTCTTCGATACAAAGCTTCTACGTTTTGGTGGCGATTAGCTCTTCTTGGCGGCATACTTGAAAATCTTCCAACACTTCAAAATTCAAACACAATTCGGAATTTGATCCAAAATGAAACGGATCGAAAACTTCCACTTTGTAGCAAATCGCGATGAACACGATGGACAAAGTTTCGGCCTCCAATGCAAATCCGAACTTCAATCTTCAAACAAATGCGAACAACTTCACTTGCTCACGGCTCAACTTCAAACTTCTCGGCCAAACAACTTCAAACTTCAAAACTCCTTGAAATGATTAGGCTCCAAGTCTCGATCTAGCTATGATTGGCTAGAACAAGCTCTGATACCAAAACTGACGCAGCGGATTAATCAAAAACAATGTAGATCGTTGAATGTAGCAATCGGTGGATTGGAAGATGCTGAAATGCCCAAATTCGTTGATCCGAAGATACCGAATTCTAGCTATCCTGAACTCGTTGATCGCGCACGATACCGGGTTCGAAGATCTTCAATTCTTCAAGCGTTGATCAAGCGCACTTGATTCCGCGAATCGGCTTCTACAATCGTTGAATCGAGCGCACTCGATTATCCGAAAGAGGAGATAGGAGATTACACTCAACTACCAATTTGAATGAAAGCACAAAGCAATCAAAAAAGAATTTTATTCAATATTCAACAACCCTTTTACAAATGAGACTCACGACCTATTTATAGGCGAACAATTTTACAACAGAAATTTCTCCAACTCCTAAGTCGTTTCCGACTCATAGCTACGCTCTACGACTCATCATAAGTCGTATACGACTCATCACATTACAACATGACTTACGACTTATACAAAACGTTACAATACTAATCTTCAACGACTTATCAACATACAACACGACTCAAAAGTAAACGACTCATAATCAGACGACTCATCTTAAGTCGTTTACGACTTATCAAATTACAACACACTACGACTTATGATTTATAACAGATGCGACTTAGAAAACAATCGGTTCAGATTAACTCGTCAGGAGAATCTACGGCATGGATTAAAGCGGCATCAGAATATACAGCTCCAGGCCTCTACGACTTAACCCAGTTTTGATAAGTCGTGGACGACTTATACCAGCCTCGCCCTTGAGTCGTAGATGGCTTATCTCCTCACCTTCCTTGAGTCGTAGACGACTTATCTCTTGTGTATTCTTTCCCTTGAGTCGTGAGCGACTCATCTCCCTGTTAAGTCGTAGACGAGTTATAGTTGCTTCGTTAAGTCGTAAACTCGTCACATCTTTCCCTTTGGTCTTCCAGTTGAGTCGTGGACGACTCATCACCGCCTCCTTAAGTCGTAGATGACTTATGCCTTCCCCTTTGGTTTTCCAGATGAGTCGTGGACGACTCATCACCGCCTCCTTAAGTCGTAGACGACTTATGCCTTGACGACTCATTACCGCTTCCTTAAGTCGTAGACGTCTCATACGATTCATGCCCGTCTTTATGAGTCGTGGACGACTCATAGTATTTCCCTTAAGTCGTAGACGACTTATATCTGCCGTGTTAGTTTTATCTCGTGGACGACTCAGGACTTCTCTGGGTTTAGCTGCATTAAAGACTATGAAAATCACCAGCATGTTGGTTAGAGACTAGAGACAGATTGGTCTTAGGTCCAGATCAAGTTGGAGAGGCATTAAAAAGGATTAAGCTAATCCGAGACGAATGAATGAAGCTCAATCCAGACAGAAGAGTTACACAGATAAGAGGTGTAAATACCTAGAGTTCTTAGTATGAGACAGGGTTTTCATTAAGGTATCACTGATGAAGGGCATGGTACGGTTTGGAAAGTCAAGGAAACTAGACCTGAGATATGTTGGTCCATTCCAGATTTTAGAAATGATTGAAAAGCTCGCGCACAGAGTAGAATTGTCGAGCAGTTTGGCAGGTGTCCATAATTTATTCCAAGTGTCTCATCTTCGTAAGTTCGTGCATGATCCAGAAACTACTATTTCTCCAACAGAGTTGGAAGACTTGGTAGTAGAGCCTGATTTGACTTTTGTTAGACAACCAGTTCAGGTTGTAACGAGAGATGAGAAAAGATTAAGGACCAAGACAGTCAAGTTGGTGAAAGTTTAGTGGAGCGACAATAAGAAGGACTATACTTGGGAGACAAAGGATAGGATTTGAGATGCTTATCCTGATCTACTTTGATGTTATGTCTATATTAGATTTATATAGATTAGTTGCTAGTCGGGTACGCTAGTATGGATGCTAGGGGTTGTTACAGATGATTGATATGTTTGATATTTAATACTTACTGAATTTCGAGGATGAAATTCTTTAAGGAGGGGAGCCTATAACATCCCTAATTTTATTAACATTATTCAAGAGATTTAATTAGAATAAATTAAATAGAATAATGTAGACTTATAAGAAGATTGAGATTGGTAAATAAATTTAGTGACTATGCTTATTAAAATGAATGGGCTTACAAATGGATTAAATGTTAACTATTTAATCATAAGGGCATTAGGGTCATTGCCGCCCCCATTTTCCCACCCTTATACTATTATTCCTAAGCCATACACATTCATTTTTATCATAAGCAAAAACGTAAATAAAAGATAAAGGGAAGGCCGACCATTACGAGGAAGATAAGAAGAGAAAATTCAAGTAAAGCTTAGGATCAAGCTAGAAGAATCAGTCTCCAATTTCCTTATCCAACCTAAGGTGAATAATAATCACAACATCTCTATTTTATGATCATTGATTTTTGGATTTAAGGGTAAATTCATTTTTTTGATATATTGGATGATGATATGCTTGATTTATAATTTGTTTAGTTTAAAAAATGGTTTAAAAAGGAATATACACGGTTTTAGGGCAAAACCGATTTATATTGATGTTTAAATGTCATGGGAAAATTTTATGTTATGAGAAACATGGTTTTGGAGTTAGGTTCCAATTTTTATAATTTTCCAAGCCGTGGAGAATTAGTTATAAATTTTCAAAAGAAAATATGGTTAATTGGGTTTATAAATGTATTTCAGAAATTATATTGAGATTTTGGGTCTGAAATTTTGATATGTTAGATAACATGATTAAAGTGAATTTCTGAAATTTTTGGGATTTTTCCTAAGTGATTTGCTATGTAAATTAAATTATTTTAGAAGAGGGACTTTTTTGCAATATTAAATTTTGCTTAATGGTAGGGCTTATTTGTTAACTTAACCATGGGTTAGATCTGAAATTAGCGGCAGTAATTTTTGTACCGAATTTGAAAACTTAAGGCAACCAATCATAAGTTTACATGTGGCGGGTTAGTTAAAAGTGTTTGCTTTAAAAAGTAATAAAACAGATTTACCCAAAAAAGTTGGTTCCGCCTTCTTTAGAAGTACCTTTCGACACAGAGCTTCCGCCGTAAACCTAGTCGAAACCTTCTTAGTCGAAACCACTAAGCCAAAACCAATACACAAGGTATCACTTAGATGGTACGCAGTGGATTGGAGAGAGGCGAAAGGTTAGGTGTCGAAAGCTTAGCTTCCAAAAGGGTCGAAACCTCTGTTTCTTTTAAAAAGAGAAGCGTCTGCCTTTGCTTTATTAAGTCTTTTGAAGGAATCAAAGCATATGGTTTCGAAAGAAGTTTTTAAAATTCTTTTGAAAGGGTTGCCATCAACATATGTTTTAAAAGAGTAAGCTTTTGGAAGGGGTTTCTTTACTTATAAAATAAATGCTTTTGAAAGAAGGGGGTCCCGACCAAGTCGAAACCCTACTGCCGTTCTTTAGCGCTTCGAGTGTATTGAAGTCGTCAATGCTTTCGAAAGGTAGTACTTGTTTTTAAAAAGGTTTTAAGCTACTTTATAAATTCTTTTGAAAGGGTCCAAGGTTTTCGAAGGCTATGGCTTCGAAAGGGGGTTTTGACGCTATCCTTCAATTTAAATTATTTGAAGTTTTCGAAAGGATGGTGCCGACACCATCAAGATTTCCCCAAATACTTTTATATGATAAAGGAAGGTTTCAAAAAGGGTACTTTTTCTTATGTTCACTTTGACCCAAAATGATATTTAAATATAAAACCAATGGCTTCGGAAAGTATACTTCCAATGGTTTTGAAAGAGGGTCTTTCAATGTTGTCGAAAGGGGTACTTTCAATTAATTTCGAAGCTATGCTTCCAAAGTTAAATGTTAATGCTTTAATACAATCAAAATGTTTCGAAGAAATGTTTTAAAGTATTCGAAAGGTAGGAGCCTAATGTTTTTGAAGATAGATTTTAATGCTTTCGAAGGAGGTCATCCAATGAGGTTGAAAGCAAGGTTTCGAAGGTGTCGAAAGGTTTTATAACCCAAACTCATTTTTAAAGGAAAATTCCATGGCTAAATAAAGGATTTTTGGAATGATTTTAAGAAGAAGCTTTCCTTGATAAAATTATAGGTTAAAGGTATTAACCATGTTTTATTTGAAAAATATTTCGAGGATATTAAGCCCACAGAAGTGGTACCGTTTTGTTATTATGGTTGCTTTTCCAAGTATAAATATATTCACATGATAAAGGACCCATAACTGTATATTGAGGATAAAGGGGTAGAAGAACCAGCTAGATTAACCCAATAGTGAATATAAATTGATTAAACTTTTAAATGAGTAGAATTGCATCTAGGAAGTTAGGGAGACCAGATAAAGGATGCCTAAACCTTGAAGTTGTTCGGGTGACAGGTTCATAGTAAACCCATGAAAACTATGATTTGGAAGTTATTGGGGGTAACCAATAGATTCATAGTGATCCTATGAAGACTATGTATTAAGGATGGTTGGTATGGGCCAATTGGTTTGTAGTGAACCAATGAAAACTATATCCAGATTAAGTATTGACATCAATCAATAGGTTCCTAGTCAACCCTTGCAAACTAGGATAAGAAAGAAGTTATTGGAGGCATCAATATGTTCCTAGTCAACCCATGAAAACTACGATAAGAGAGGATTTATTGGAATGATCAATAGGTTCAGGGACCTATGAATTAATTAAGTTAATTGGCAGGGGCCTATAGGTTCTAGTGATCCCATGAAAACTATGAAATAGGACAGGGTGTCCATGAACTGTGAAAAGGTTATTAGTAAGCCCATAAAAACTAATAGGTTAATAGAAACTCTAGAAACTCTAAATATGACAGGTAGTCAATTAAAACGCGGATGGGGAATCCAAGATGTTTGTATGTATGCATATCATCAAAATATTTTGAAATGCTATGTTAATCATTGTGGAAGCAGGAGCGCAGTATATGGTTTTATAAAGGTTTTAGGGTACTAGTGAGGGGAAAACTCATTCCGCTAAGCGGCGTGGTCTCACTAGATATCTAATGGATTGAGATGTTAAATTATTATTTATACCAGGCTTTACGTCTGACTTGAAGTTATTTTTCCCCTTGAACTCTCAGGTTCTCAATTGATTTTGAGTAGTTTGAGGTTTAGGGTTTCTAGGTTCTCTCCTTAGACGAATAAAGCTTCTGGCAACATGCAGGAGGCGGTTAGTTATCAAGAGTTATCTTTTTCTGTTGTGTATTTTGGATGTAAAGGCAAATTTAGCCTTATTATATACTCTAATCAACCAAGGGGGCATCTTTATATGTCGCTCTTGGCGTATGTGTAATAATTACATTTTTCTGAACGTGGTTAACGTTTGTGGGCTTATGTAATGAACAAGAAATGTTTTGAATGGAAGGTGGAAATGTGTTTTGATTTGTTAAATTGTTTTCCATATTCTTGTGATCTGTGTACCGATGTATCTAGCACCGCATATTTGGTCATCGAGGATTAATAATTATGCATGACTGCAGCATCCATAGCCGTTAGTTATAGACCTCCAAGTAGGGGTATGGTACAATCGTTTTCTCATTCAACTTATGATAGTCGATACACATCCTTAATGACCCATCTAATTTATTGACAAACACCGCGGCCGCTCACCAAGGCGAACTATTTGGTTTAATGAAATTACTTCCCTCTAAGTTCAGTAGCTGCATCTTTAACTCCTTCATCTCAATAGGTGTCATCCTGCTAGGTGGTCTACTTACAAGTTCTTCTGCTGGCACAAGATCTATTCGAAACTCAATGGCTCGCTTTGGTGGTAGTTTGTTGACTTACTCAAAAACATCTACAAACTCTTTTGCTACCAACGCCGATCTAATTCTAGTTATGCGTCCATTGCATTCAGCAAAGCATAAGCACTTGATTTTGACTTCTCTATAGAGTACATAATTCGGTTATGACTATTAGGGTGTCTTAGCGATATTTCACTATCTTGGCAAAATATCCTAGCATCGTACCTCCCATCATAGTCTTTCCCTTATCAGCATCGTTTAGTCTAGAAAATGATGGTTCCAAGGCAAAATAAATTTCCCTTGTTTACTCTAACTGGTTCTGGACACTGATTCTTGTAATACCCGATCTAGTCACAGTTGAAGCACTACACACCTTTCTTATCATCAACCTTCTTCCCTTTCTTTGTTGCTCCTCCTTTCTAAGCTCCTTTTCGTTTAAAGAACTTTCTCTTCTTTTCTAGGGATGTTGAACCTCAACTGACTTCCCCTTACTAAACTTAGAGAGTATCTCTTCGTTCCCGATGGCCACCTCCACTACAACATTGCTTGGGTCCCAAAGGTTTGGCATGGTTGCCCTAGAAATCTTTGGCTTCATTCCATGAATAAACTTTTCATTTCTATTGACGACGATGTTAATCATGGCATATCCGTATCTGGATAGCTCATCAAATTTTGTGGCATATTCAGTTACCGACATCTCAGCCTACTCTATATCTATAAACTTCCTCATCAATGCCGACTTGGCCCCTTCAGATAGAAACCTCTCTTCTAATCTCCTTTGAAATGCGGCCCAAGTTAATTCTTCCTCAAGCACTCCCATGGTAATACCATTCCACCAATAAAGTGCTGCTCCATGTAATTGTCTAGAAGCAAGTATCCTCTTCTACTCATCATCTAATCCCAAGTCGGTGAAAATTCTTTCACAGTACAATAACCAGTTTTCTACTTCAATGGCATCTTCTATTCCCAAAAATAGGTTCCCGCCAAGATGGGTGTAATCCCTGCTCAGCTTGGAAAAGTTATTGCCAACTGGGGACAGAGGATCTGCTCCTCAACGTTCATAGCATTTCCCCCAACTACTCCTGCGGCTCTTCCAGCTTGCATTAGATTGACGAAGAACAGATACATCATCCCCATATCTATGGGTGGGATTCTGGCACTTACGTTGGCATTTGCGTTTGGATTGGCATTTGCGTTTGGATTGGCATTTGCATTTGGATTAACATTTTCCTGTCAACCTGGATTCCTCCTAGTATTGAGTCGAGCATTTCCATTAGTTGTGGTGCTTCCTCCACCTAGAATTCCTCTTCTGTTTCTTGTAACCATATCTTCCATTCTCGTATATCTGCATACGAGCCTTAGTAAGATGCAGAAGAACGGTCTAAGAGAGAGGGGAATGCATACTTATATATATATAACAAGACACAAGTACATCAATATAACGTTAACCCAAACCCTGGTCTCATTTTTCGATTAATTGGGTTATGTTTTGAAAATCTTTTAGGTTCAAATTTCTTTTGAATTTACATAAACCTATGCTCTGATACCAACTTGTAACATCCTCCATTTGGAGGCCCAAAAATAACCGCTACAGATGCTGTAGTCATCTATAGTTATTATTTTTCGATGATCAAATGCGGTAATGTTAGGTACATTGATATTCCAGAACCACATGACTATGAGAACTTATAAACTATATTTTAAAACAATTTCTCATTTCATTTCAAATCGCATTTTATATTCACTACATAATCCCAATTCATAAACCACGTTCAGAGAAATATAATTATTACAAATTACGCCAAGAACAACATATGAAGATGCCCCCTTGGTTGATCAGAGTCTAGATATAGGCACTAAGTAACTTTGTCATTACATCTAATTACACAGTGGAATAAAATAGAAAGAACTCCTAATAGCTAGCTTGCCTCCTTGATGTCTCTGGAAACTTGTTCATTTAAAGGGGAACCTGAGAACCTTAACTCTCAAACTACTCAAAATCAATTGAGCGCTTGGGAGTTTAAGGTGAAAACATAAACTTCAAGTCAGATAAAAAGTCTGGTATGAATAATAACCTACCATCTCAGACAATATAGATATCTAATGAAATCATGCCGCTTAGCGGAATGGGTTTCCCCTCACTAGTATCTTAACTCAATTACATAACATAATAAAGTGTACCATAATATGAAAACATGCAATATGCTCTAGATTTTCCATCCCTATTGACCCGACTATTTGTCCTAAGTTATAGTTTCTAGGGTCACCATTAACCTATTAGTTTTCATGGGCTAACTTATAACTTGTTCCAACCTTATGGACTATCTATCCTATTCCATAGTTTCTATGAGATCACTAAGAACCTATTGGTCTCTACTAATAACATCATCCAATCGTAGTTTTCATGGGGTCACAATGAACCTATTGGATTCTCCAATAACATCCCTCATTTTATAGTTTTCATGGGCTGATTATGAACCTATTGATCTCTATCAACAACCTATTCCGGACATAGTTTTCATGGGATCACTAAGAACCTATTGGCCCCTGCCAATAACAATTTCCATAACATAGTTTTTAAGGGGTTACTAAGAACCTTTCTAAACCAATAATCTTTTGATCAGTCTTGGGCATCCTATACTCTAGCCTATCCGACCTCCTGGATGCAATTCTACTCACATGGGAGTTAATTCATCATATATTGACTACTAGATCAATCTAGCCTGTTATTCTGCCCTTGACATCCTAAAATGCAGGTATGGGTTAATAATGAAGTAATATGATTACACAAGCATACATAATAACTGATCAAATAAAACAACATAAACATCCATGGTTTAATTCCTTGTAATCATTTTCAAATGAAAAATGGTTAATATCCTTAACCCATTATTTATAACGAGGAAAGCTTTCTCTAAAATTTCAAGGTTAAATGCCATTTTGAAACTCTTTTATATTACCATGTGTTTACTTTTAAAAATGAGTTAGACTTCTTTAATTCGAAAACTAAGGATTTTGACTATATCTTTTGTATCATTACTTAAAACCTTAGACATTGTCTTTCGAAACCATCCAGCATACCTTTCAAACACTTGTAAACATTCTTTTCGAAACACTCAAAAACATACCTTTCAAAACACTCAAAAACATACCTTTCGAAACACTCAAAAACTTTACTTCCGAAAGCATTGGAGTTCAAGTGAGAATTTATGGAAGCTTAACTTAAAAACCAACTAAAAGTATCACTTTCGAAACCATTGATTGAAAACAAAACAAACTTCAAAGTAGAAAAGGGAATGCTTTCAAAAGATACCCTTTCGAAAGTGTTCCCGTTGGCAGCTTTAATGGTAGCAGAGGGGTATTGTTTCAAACCTACCTTCCGCACTCATTGGCCTAAGAGTTATAAAAGCCGCTTCTAACTAAGGTAGAAGTATAGGTGTGGTAACATGGGTATCAAAGGGGTTCAAAAGCGTCAACCCTTTCAAAAGCTTACTTTTAAAACAAGGTCATGCCAATAGGTTCGAAAGTAAGTAAAAGCAGCTTCGACACTTTCGAAAGCATGCCTTCGACACCATTCTTTCCTTCTGCCTTTCTCCAATACACTATGTACCAAATGCTTGATACCACATGCATTGGTTTCGAAGTGTGAAAGATTATACATGTGGTATGGTGGCGAAAGCAAGCATGGTAAGTGGAGAAATTGTAGTTCGCTATAAAACCGATTCTTATGCTTTTTAAAGTAATTTCTTTTTACCTAACCCCTTTATTTTGTCAATTTACTATTGGATAACAAATCCTTTATAAAATTCTTTTCGAAGTTTACTGCCCATGTAATTCCCAATGCTCCAATATTTTATTAAAATTAATTAACTAACCTCTTGTATTTATTAATCATTATATACTAATCTTTCTAATTAAATCCAAAACTCACCCAAACCTCTTGAGAAAAACCTCTAGAATTATTTTCGATCAATGAGATTTATTCGGATCTTCTTTGAATTATTTCTATTTCAATTTCAATTATGTTATGAACTTTGACCAACTTGAACTAGACTACTTCCACGCGATGCAGGTGACCAAGTACTTAGAGTTCAGTGCCAGCCAAGTACTTAAAGTTGGATGCCAACCTCCATGGACCATGATTGGACGATTAGAGGATCATCAAGATGACAATCTCCGTGCTTGACTTGAAGACTAGAGAAACACTTGGAGTGGATGTGACCCGACCATCCATTTCCCAGCTCATACTTGAAGTTAGCCAAAATACTTATGCCATTGCCGAAACTCAGCAAGATAGAGGTTCAACTAAAGTGGATGTGATTCGACCATCCACACATTAACTCTTGCCCTGAACATAGGAGGGGGTCTGGAAACTCGACTTAAAGTAGACGTGATTAACCATCTACTCATCAATCATCGCCCTCGACATGAGGACACGATTGCAACGTGAGGTGGATGTGGCTTGACTGTCCACCCAACAACTCTCTTGCTGGGAGGACTATGAAGCAAATTGAATGAGTCCTGACCGTCCAACCCAATCATGGACCATGGATGTGGTCCGACCATCCATCGTTTAATCACTAAGTGGACATGAATCAACCGTCCACTCGCCAACTTTTGTCCTCGATGCTAAGCGCAAAATTCCTTTCCATGAACGAACATGAATCGACTACTCATTTGACAACTCTTACCTTAACTAGACAGGTGGAGTGTAAATCAAAAATGGGTGTGACTAACCACCCATCATAAAATTCTGGTCTCCAAAGTGTGGACCGAAGTATAGACACCAAAATGATGGATGCAGTGTGACCTTCTATTGACCAACTCTGGTCCCTAGAGCGAAGACTTGAATATAAAAACCAAACTGGTGTGACTAACCACCCATCAGTCAACTCTAGTTTCCAAAGCATGAACTAAGGTATAAACTCTAAATGGGCGTGATCCGACCGCCCATCAACAGACACAGTTCCCTAAGAATGGACCAAAGTATAAGCAACAAAATCAGATGCGACCCGACCATTCGGTATAAATAGGATGCGAAATGATCGATCATTCGCCAAATCTAATATATGCTATGATAGCAAGATTATACTTACACAGTGGATGCGATTCGACCATCCACTTACTATCTCTACTCTCGGTCCGACGAAGGGAGCATATGTCAAAACTATGGCTCTAAACACCTAAGGGGCGCAACAAACTACCCATTGAAAAACTATGGTCCCCAGAGCGTGGAAAAGAGTAGTGACAAAAATTGAACGTGGTTCGACCGTTCATCCAATGACTTTGACCTACAATACGACTTGCTAAGTATAAAGCATAGGACAGATGTGACTGGACCATCCGCTAATCAACTCTTCCCCATGATTCAATGAGAGAAACTTGAAACAAAGTGGTCGTGATACAACTGACCACCCATCGACTTTTGCCCTTGACTGGAGGTAGAAGAAATGACTGAGGAAAATGTGATTCGACAATTCCCAGGAATAACTCTAAGTCCCTAGAGTGTGGACGAGAGCATAAACACAAATTCGATGTGATTCGATCATCCACCAACAAACTCGTATCCCTGGAGTACAGATTTGAGTATAATCAGATAGATGAGAGCGGTTCGACCACTCACTATTCCATAATCTCCAACCTAAACTCGACAGGAAATGTATAAACTCACTATGGATAGAATTCGACCATCCATGAACTGACTCCACTAACCCAAGACTGGAGGCATGAGTACAAACTATAGTAAGCTGAATACGATAGCTCACTATAGCTCTGGCTTAGTGATTCTTTACGACTCAAGGCAACGACCGCAAGGAGGCTTTAATACAAAACCAGTCGGAATGACATCCGAAGTTATGGGTAACTGGCTATATCATATCATTGGATCGAGGGTCAATATCGATCTGCACCAACCACAAATGGATGTGACCCAAATGTCCTCCAAAAAATTCCGATCAGCATAGTGAGGATAAGAGAATCACGAATGAGCATGACTTGATCATTAATTCTCCAGTTACCTCCTTTGATCCGTCAAAGAAGTATGAAACCAGATGAGCATGACCCGACTGCACCTGAACCAACTCTATCTCTAGATCTAATGGGAGAATATGAATCAAAATTTATGTGACTGATCATCCAACTTCGAATGAATGCGACGCAACTGTTTGTTTGCTAGCTCTGACCATGATTCGACTAAAAGAGGAGTTCAAAAAGGACGTGATTAGACCATCGTCACACTTATTCTTCCCTTTGGTCCGGCAGGGAGAGCATTAATCACTAGTTGGATGTGACTTGACCATCTATTATTCAGGTCCTCGCCAAGAGTTTGGCGACATTTGCACAAAAAGAGGATGTGATTGACCGTCCAGTACCCAACTCATGCTCGAAATCCAACGCAGCATCAAAGAATTCCCCTTGGACGGAAAAACAAGAATACAATCTAGGATATGCGAGACTCGACCTTCCATCAAGTAACCTGATCCCACAATTCAATGAGAAAGAGTAAAGCTAAAGTGGACATGGCTTGCCTTCCTACTTATTAATGTATGCCACAGACTAGGGGGCAAGAGCGAGAAACAAGATGAATGTGAACCGACTATTCATCAATCAACTCTAAGTCTTTGGAGCCTAGGTAGGAGTATAAAAACGACTAGGATGAGACCCAACCGTCCATGCAGTACACTTATTAACCCAAGGCCAGGGGTAGAAGTGTGATCATCCAAAGACTGACTATGATAGCTCAATACTATGACTCATACCTAGTGTTTACAACAACTCGATGCAACGACCAAAAGGATTCTTAGAGACAGAATCATCGGATCGATGCCCAAGCTCATAGGCGACTTACTATCACTCCAATTCGAACGGTGAGTAACGGATCATGAGTACATTAAATGGAAAGCACGTTACTCGAGTACACAAGCAGATTCAAACCCAAAGCAAGAGCCAGCTTTGCAACTGCATGCAACATGAGGTTGAACCCTACTCGACGTTTGATTCGACATGCTTATAAGCTCGATTTTCAGCCATTGTAGATAATCGATCCAAGCATCTAGAACCCATCATGGGTATTGAAGATCAGATCATAGAT
Organism: Allium fistulosum; assembly: GCA_030737815.1. Classification (NCBI taxonomy): domain Eukaryota; kingdom Viridiplantae; phylum Streptophyta; class Magnoliopsida; order Asparagales; family Amaryllidaceae; genus Allium; species Allium fistulosum. The sequence goes on along the minus strand of CM060906.1, from coordinate 93,679,627 downwards.
CAATGCAACGATGATGATGGAATTAGCTGGTTTTCTCCGAATGGACCTTGATGTGTTCACTTGGACCTTTTTGACATGTGTGTGATCTCACCCACTATAGCAAGCCATGCATTGAATATCGACCCGAGGAATGTCCCAGTTAAATAAAAGTGACACGGCATGATGTTGAACGGCTAACTTTCTATCGGATTAGAAAATAGCCCGAAAATTATGTGATAAAAATAACCGCAAGCGCTTGACGTACAATTTTAGTACATGGCAAGTAAGGGTCAATCCGCAGGGAATTAAATTGATTTAAAATTTCTACTCAATCAAACTAAACCAAAAATTTGAGATGTATTAACTACAAATTTCTAAACTAACAAAAATTAAAAGTGGATAAAAATATGAGAGTAGAGGGCAATTTAGAGGCAAATCCCTTCTTATGATCACCTAAACCAACATAATGAAATTATGATATCTCTTTTTTGGTCATTAATGAATTTAGTAGATGTGTTTATCATAAGTATGGTATATTAGTGTTATTAATTAGCCCAACATAAACCATCAAACTTTAACACACCCACTAAACCACTTGTTAACTCTCATGAAAATGACAATGAAGTTGAAAATAAAATCTATTCTAAGCATGATATATTTACTATTGATTAGTAATATAGACCATCAAATTTTGATTCTCAAATCCACTTCATTACCAACATCATATGTAGATGAAGAGATAATTTGTGTTTATGTTTGTTTAAGCATAGCATATTTGGTGTCAACAACATAGGCTGTCAAATTCAAAGTCAAACAACTAAATTTAACCACATCAAATATTGTCATTAAGCATAAAAAGAGATCAAATATTGTCATTAAGCTTCATTACCCCTAAATTGAAGGGGTTTAGCTTTTCATATTTGTTATCATGTGAACAAATGTAGATTGCAACATAGAACAAAAATACAAAAAAAAGAGCTAATTAAAATAAAAAGAGAGCTAAACTACTTGCATAAAAATAAAACTAAGCTACTAACATAAGAAGAAATAAAAGAGAAAAGAACATGTATTAAAATTGCATAAAAAAATAAATTAAATGAAGAAAAAGGCTAAAAAGCCATTAAAAGAGAAAGAGAGATTTTGTTTATTTTTGTGGCTACCATTAAACTAACTACAACGTGGTTCTAAGACCTTCATTACATGAAACATAAGGGGTATTTATACATGCCTAAAACCCTAATGCATATTTTAGGGGACTACCCAAAATACTCCTCTAGGAAGTGTGGCCTCCAATTTGTCATTAGCATGAGCATAATCCACCATTACATGTGCATGTAACTTTAATATCCACTAACATGTGCATTAGCTCCTAATTGTAGACCATGGTAAGTGGGTAGATGGGGTCATCCATGTTGCATGAAATGATTTATTTCCATCTTTATTTGTTTCTTCTCTTGTGCATGCATATTTTCATGAAGCCCTCTCCATTTGAATCAAAATTCCTACAAAATAACGTTAAAATATCCTAGTAAATTTTATAAAATTAAATCATACATAAAAATGACCATTTTGCCCTTATATGAAGTTGAATAAATGATGATTTGAAAATAATTGAAAATTTGGTTCAAACCTATAAAAATACCCTATATGCTCATTTATTTAATTAAATTAGATTACATATGGAAGTAAAAATATGCACATTTACATGTATATCAAATAACCCACACTTATCTTTTTATTCGTCCTCGAATAAACTAAAACTAAGATAAATCCATTTTCGTAGGAAACACGATTGATTGAGCATATGCAACAAGTCGTTAAACCTCTAGTGTCCCTAGTAGGATGAGTGTTGTCTCATGAGGATTTTCAGCGGATACTGCCCAAAAAATTCAAATGTGAAATGTAAAATTCCTAAATGCAAGATTTATTTACAAAGATATGGATGCAAGTTTTTGAAAATATTTACAAATGAAGAATTTACTTTCAAATTGACAGGAATAAGTTAAATATAAGTTCTAGTCATTATCAAGAAATTTAAGTCCTTTTACTCATCAAATTTTCCAACAAAAATTAAGTTATCATCACAATTATACTCTACTTTGACTAGTTATTTCGATTAATAACATAGTGCAACTATAAAATGGATCCTTAGTTGATTATCAACGTTTTTCAAAGTGGTATTTTCATTTATTTTGAATAACAAGTCAAATCAAATAAGTAAAAATAGTGCTTGTATTTCAATTGCTTACTCTCTCTTTATTTGAAAATTTTAATGATATTAACAATATTTACACATGCCAATATCATAAAACTGAGGCCAGATATACCACCCATGCACTGCCTTTCGGGCTTACTTGAGGGAGATACAGAGCGTGGCGAGTGAACACACAAGTGTGTTCACCTATGTACTATAGGCATTATTAAAAAAATAATTTTTATATACATACACCTAACTCAGATATACTGATCATGCACTGCCTTTCGGGCTTACGTGAGAAGGGTACAGAGCATGGCGAGTGTACACACTTGCGCATGTACACCGGACTCTAGGTGGTTCTTATTTTCACAAAAACCATTTATTTTCTATTATATATATATATATATATATATATATATTTTAAGAGAGAGTTTTGCAAAATCATCTTAGCACCATTTAACTTAGAAGATCAAAAATGTTATATATATAATATTAAATCCACCACTTTATTAAAAAAAGATTTTCAATTAGGATATACTTCATAATTATCACCCATGAATCTTTCTATATACTAGTTAAACTATCTTTACTTGTAATCAAACTTTATTTTTATTTTTGTTGAGACAAATAAATTTTCAAAAATTTCAATTTAATAACCAAACATATTTATCCTATAGTATTTCTTCAAAATAAATCAAAATGCCAAAAAGAAAAATTTGCTTTGGGACTTTTTTTTAAGTTTTGAGCTTTGGAACGAAAATACAAAAAATAAACCAAGAAAAATAAGAAATGAAGATGAGACTCCCCCCACACTTGATTTTGACTGTGTCCCCATAGTCAACCCAAGTGAAAGGAGAAAAATAAAATAAAAATATGACCTATATTTACATGAAAATGAAAAGATTATTATTTACATGACATAAGAAAATGTACCTTAAAGAGTAAATGAAACGGTCTTTCAAAGACCAATTCATTTGTCTCGTCAAGTATGAGAGACATAGCTTAAGCACAGAAATGAAACCATAAAAGATTTCAAAGTTGAATGTTGATTTGGAAAAACGAATGTCGTTTTATTAAAAATCGTGTGAGTTATTTTATTTTCAATGGTTTTTGAGGTAGATAGAAAAATTGGTTAAAATTCAATTTTATTTTCACCAAATTGAAATTCAAACTTATCATTGAAACTTCTTCAGAATTATTAATTTCAAAATCAAAATGGTGATTTAAATCTAACCCTTCAAATTCAACAACTCATCTTCGAAAAGCCCAAAAAAATTGTGTTTACAAAATTCGTCTTCCTTTATTGAATTATTCATAACTTCATTGCATAAATCATGTTAAAATCCAAAGTTATTGTATTTAATTTTTCAAATTAGAAAAAGGAAGATCGAATTTTAAATTTGGTTCCACACTTTCAAAAGAATTGAAATCCAACTCAATTACCTTATTTCAACAACTTCATTAAAATTGTCATTTTCAATTTCAAAAGTTGTTACTTGAAACTCGTTAATTTTGGTAAAAGGTGGATTATTATTTGACTCGTCACATATTGGGATTTGATTTTGTTTCTCACGTTGTCACATATATGTTTCAAACAATAAATCCAAGTGATCATTGTGAATTTCTTCTATTTTCTCGACCAAATCAAATTTATAGTTATTAATTTGAGAATTTCCAATTTGAAATTGTTGAGAACAAAAAATTTCACCATTATTGGAACAACTCCTATTGCCAAAATCATTTAAACAATTATTTCCATTTTGATTTTGAATTTCATTTTGGAGTTCGAAGTTGTATTGGCATGAGTTATAATCAAAATCATTTGAATTTTGACGTGAATTCAAATTTTGATTATTTTGAAATCCTTGACTTGAGTTATTGCATAGATATGAATTACTCAAGTTATTTATCATTTGATTTTTTGTGTAGAGAGTTCAAATAAAGATGAAATCGTTTCAATACTATTTTCAAGAGTTAAGGGTTGGTTATTATTTTGAAAACTTTGTGGTGCATAATTCGAATTATTTGTACAATAGTTGTCATTAAAATATCCATCAGAATTTGGTGTGAAATTATATGGATTATATTGATTTTCACAACTACCGTAAAATTCTTACGAGTAGGGAAATTCAGACATTTTCAAGAATGTGTGTTTTTTTTAGATTTTTTTAAAAAGAAAAGTATTTACCAAAGAGAATTTATTTTGAAAAGGGAAATCCGATTTTTGTTTTGTTTTATGGAATTTCAATTTATTTGAAAAGATTATTAATTTTTTTTTGGAATTTTGATTTTTTTAAAAATAAACTAACTTTAAAAAATTGGATTTTTTTTTATTTTGACTGAAAATTTTCAAAGGAAAAGATTTAAGAAAAACTATGTTAAGGAAAATTTACAATTTTTTTAAAATATGCTTGAACTAATGCAACTGAATGAATGCAAGGACTTAATTACAAATTTTCTGTCCTAAGTAGCTCCTAATCCAAAATTGTATAATCACACTTTGTCTTAATCCAACAAAATATTTCTTAGCCAGGTAACGGGCAGGAGTTGTCGGTGCACCACGAATCTCCGTAGCAATGCAACCGAACGTTTAAGTACCTTCATAGATACGATCACTATAATATTTATGAATTGCCATAATATTTATAACTGATTATTGCTCTACTGTAGCATAGACACCAAGAATATAAATTGTTCAAAGAAGACAACTTGTCAAGATATAATTAAGCCCTAGGTGAGCTCGCGATACCCTTAAGTTCGATGTCTAACTGTTATTATTAGTCAAAATTCTAGAATGAAATGCAATTTGTGGGCCAAGGAAGGGGTGATGAATTCCCCAATTTTATGTGGATTTGGGTATTGCCCTTATAAAATAAAAACAAGATGAAATGAATGCAAACTGAAAATAAATGTGATTTAACGATGCAACTACGAATGAAATTTGATTTTTTTTGTTTTTTTTAATTTTAAAAAAAATGCAAGCAACCAACAATGCAAAGCAAATAAAAACAAGTGATAAGAGCACGATACCAGAGCATGCATAATTATTAGCAATATATTTTAAAAGCAGCAAAAAAATTTATATAACAAGCAAGCAATTTATTTTTGGCAGCAGTTCTTCTCCTTTTGATTTCCTTCTTTGGCAACCTGAAATTTCGAATAAGATATATACAATTATTTATTTTTTTATAAGAAGGAATCAAAGCAAAGACAAATGAAAATAAAAGGAATTTTTTTAAAATCAAGAGTTAAACAAAATAAAGTTATAAAAAATTAAACCAAAACAGAATTTAAAGAATAACTTTAGAAAACACTTTCACAAGCCCGCATGCAAACCCCTAGGCCTACAAACAAAATTTATTACTGCCAACAAAATTTACAAACACGGAATTCTCAATCCAAACAACACTTGTTTAAAAAAAATCCCAAACATCACAAATTTTCTACTTCTTCTCTTTGTAAACATAAATTCAACTTCCTCTTCCCTTTTTTTCTTTTTCAAAACCAATTAAGAATAAACACAATTTTGTGTTCGACTTGTGGTCGGGTCGTCGTGACCTAGTGATCACGATTTTAAGAGATTTTTGGTTGCTGTTTGTGAACTGAGGGAGTAGAGGTTTGGGCGAGGGTGATTTAGGAGATTTGCTTAGATATAAGAGATTTTGGTGGTTTTGGGTAGAGGAGGTTAAGGGCTACGAATTCGAGGGGATTGGGGGATTTGGGTCACGGTTGTAGATGGAGGCTAGGTTGCGGAATTTGTTGTTGATGGTTTGTATGGAGATAGCAGCAGCAGTGGATGCGGGGAGGTGGTTGATGTAAGTTTGCAAGTGGTCTGATGAGTTTCCAGGGCTGTTGTAGTGTTGTTATTGAAGTGTGGGGTTGGTGGAGCACATGTGGATGATGATCAAGTAGGGTGATGGTTTTCTACATGGGGAAATGTATTTATGAAGTTAACAGATATGGTTTTGCACTACAAGAAAATATGCTTTTAGTTGCATTTATTAGTAGCCTTTCGAAGGCAAGTGCAACTATTATTGTTTTATGCCCTATTTTCACCAAAGCCAATAGTTGCCGCCCACCCCGTCTACGCATTTTTCTTCACTTCCACCAAAAGTTGCCGCCAAACTTTTTACTTGTTACGTTTTTCATTTTAGTTTTGGTGTTTCATTTTCTTCACTTCCAAAAATTTACATGTCCTAATTCCTCATCGTCCTCATCCACTTCATTTTTCCTCCATCGCCATCATCGCACTTCTCCTCTGTAATGCACTACTCATCTTCATAGTCAATCAAATCCTCTTCGACATGCTACTCCTCTTCACGATCAATCGAATATGTGCTAATCCTCTCCATCGATCGACGATTTCATCATGCTACTCGTCGTCAATATGGATTTCTCTAAATTCGCTTCATTTTATATTGTTCGATACCAAGTTTATATATGGATTTACACTGACCCTAATTCGCTACTCGTCTTCATCATTTTTCCAAACCCTAGTTTGTGCATAAACCCTAATTTGGAATAAGTTATGATGCGATTACTATTTCCTACAATATTTGTTTTGTTCCTGGCATGACAAGCTAGAGCTGGTATAAGGGAAGTGCATTTTGTTCCATTCAATCCCATCGATAAATTAACTACCTTGACATTTATTTGGTCTGATGGAAGTTGGCCGTGCAAGTAAGGGTGCTTTTGAGCAGATATTCAGAATTTCATAGCTTTATTCTAAAAAATAAAAATGAAACTACTTGTATCAATTTTTATTCTTATAATGGTTATCATTTTGGAATACGCCCTGGCTCTGTGAAACTACAGAGATGATGTTAGAAACAAGTTTCAGGTAATGTATATTGTGTTTCATCATTTTAAATATTTTTATCATATACTTGTTATCAAAAGAAGATGTTAGAATCAATTATAAATAGTTTTATCAATTTAAGCTATGTATATGCACTAGCAGCAAGTGTTTACCCTTTACAATTAGTTAGTTTTCAATAAGAAATTTTGATTTTCTGGTTCAGATAATAAATAAACACAACCATAATAAATTATTTTATAAACTAAATAACATGTGTTCATCACGGGTTGAACAGACAGATCTTCTATGATAATAAATTAACTGTAGTGGGATGACATTCTCTAGACCCTTGATATGATTTCTATGGGAAGTAAATAGTTCTTTGTTTTGCAGCTTGCGTTGTATTCTTGTATATGTGTGTTTGCCTTTTTCAGGCCACTTTTGTTATGTGCTCTTTTTCTTTTTAATAGTAGCATAATAATTAACAAATTTAATTTTGTTTATCATTTCATGAAAATAATTGAATTTTGTTTATTGTTCTGCCCTTCGATTCATTATATATATAATGATCGTGAACCAAATGCATTCCTCTATGTAAGTGACAGACTAAGAAATTTCCGTTCTTTTTAATACTGATTTTGAATTTTTGGCATTTAACTATGGTTTTAGGTCTTTAGGAAGAGGACGGTGAGCTATTTCGATAGAAAAGTTCGGACTTCCTACACTCAAGAGGTATATTGTTTGTATTCGCTTCCTTGGTGCTACAAAAACTTAACAATATTTGATAGAATGTAGACCAAATTCTAGGTTCAAATTATTTTTACAACTGCACACAAGGTGGTTGATAGAATGTAGATCTATTCTGGGTGCTGTGGTAAAACTAGATGCAGTATGCAAAACAAAAGCTACTTAATTGTGTTGTTCAACTTAAACACGACTTATCGGTGTAGTTGTGTTGTCGGTGCAATTATCCTATTAAAATGTCAATTTGATGTACATTTGCTACAATTTTTACAGTACTTTGATTAACATCCACAATGAACGTTGATATATTTTTTAATCTAGATTCATTGCAATTTATAATCCTAAAATTGTTAAGTGCTTCCCACAAACAAGACTTATCAAACATGTTATAGGGAATCGATGCTTACCATTGACAAACTGCAATTGCACCATATGGAGCTTCAACAGGTACAACTACCAACCACATCATAATTTACTTCAACTGTGCTACACTATTACCAGATATACCTACATACACGATACATTCACTATTTTCCCTAGCACCACAGTATGAAATATGCACTCAGTTTCACTTCATTCACAGTACCCACCCCTAACTTTATCATTGCAGGTTGCACACTATGGGACAAAAACTAGAAGGAAAAAAGTAGCTACATCTATGGCCCAGTAAGTGCATTTCTTTATTCAATAAAATACTCCTTAACTGAATACATGATTTGCAGTGCACGACATAAACTATAATTTTGGCCTATAGGTGGACAACTATGTTGAACATGCGGTGGCAAGTCTGTTACAACAAGATGTTATACACCAAAATATTATTTCAGCTAGTTGGACAAGATGCAACGAACAAGGACGGAGTTGCTACAATTACTGGTCTACAAGAGAAGAACCAATGTATTTACAGTCACGTCCCTTTACTACAAATTTACAAATAAATTGTTTCTGCATTCTAGTTGATATATATTATTGCTTACTTACCTTCACACGGCTTTGGTAACATGGTCTTTCGCCATAATATAAGCAGACAAATTGGTGCCATAGAAAACTACATCCTGTACTACAACAATGATGGTTGGACAATGAAAAAACGGTACGCTGAAATATTTTAACTGTCATACATATTACTTGATGTGCAGTCACAAATATAGCTGGAAAGTGGAAAATACCTATTCTAACCACCCGCTATCCTCATCCATAGGCAACCATCGGTTCAGACCCGCACAGACCATTCATGACTACGGACCCAGAAAGCTTCTTCAACTTAATGACCAACTACAACTTTAACTACACAGGCGCACAACGTGCTACTTACATTTTCAATTAGTTAGGAAGCATAGGATTCATCTATCTTCTTCCCTAAGGTTAATAACAGCAGTGAGTGAACAATCATTTCTTATCTTCTCGATCTGGCTATAGATAAATTATACATTCCGACACCTTCAGTCCAAACGGACAATCCCCAATATTAATACCTTCTCAGCAATACATAATATTTCGGCCTTTAAACACCTATTGAATTATTTTACCCAGCATTATAACATGGTTGTACAGGGAAAATAATGGATCAGCATTAGAGCAGTTCTCTCAATAATAATCATATATTACTGTGAAAATATAATGGGCTATTATGTTTATTCAAGATAATATATTCTGACAAAATAATGATACAAAGTCTATATTCTGGGTTAAAATAGATACAAAGCGATTACATGGCTTCTAAGTATAATTCTGCAAAAGTAAAACAAAGGTGAGATACACGGACTGGAGACCTGCAAAAAACAATTTTATATTTAATGATGCATAGATCTACCCAGTCCTACAACAGCATCAAACCAATAACATTTGATTTCTATTTTAGATATCACTGAAGATTAATATATTTAGAAAAACAGGGGATGCTGATCCAGCAATAACTTACATGCTTAAAGTTATGGATCAGATGAACACAATGAGATAAAGGATACACTAACCAAGATAAAAACAGAGGCATAAAACGAGAGCTCGTATTTCTGCAATCTACAAGCACAAAAAGCTAACCAAAATCAAATCACAATCTTACTCGTTGAAATTAATGAGGTGTGAAAAATTATTTGAAGCTCGATACCTAAAAATAAAAACATACCAAAAAAGGAAAGCAAAATAACCATTCCACATGTAAAAAAGAAGGCGATTCGAAATGAAAACAGAAGCACAAATGAAAAGGATAAATATAGTCAATATTGTGAGCAAATCATCATGAACAATTAAAGCACAATCCTGCTCTTTGAAACGGATTAGATATATTTTTCTGTGAAATTTTTTTCTTTCTAACTTAACGTCAAAAAAACCTAGTTGCAACTAGAAGCTTAGAACCAACTTCTAAACCAGTAGATCAATAACTTTGTGAACGAATTTTTTAAATACACATTATAGATACAAGTAATATATATATACAAGTAACAAATTGTTCAACTAATTGTATACAACTTTCAAATTTCTTCTACCTATAATATATATACAAGTAAATGTTCTATAGTTAAATACTAGGCATCTTTTACGCTGTGCTAATAACCGGCGTTATAACTGACTCAATCAAGGATGCTATTAGCCGACCATGACCAAATTTCTTCTATCGGTGCTTCCCTGGTGAAATTGTGGCAAGTAAAAACAAAAAAGTAAATTTTACTTGATAATTACTGATAGTTGAACAATCAATGTATGTAATTTTTTTAGGTTTTTGATATTACAAAATAAAGAGATGTCCTGTGTGTGGAGACCCTATAGAGATTAAGGAAGGATATAAATGCTTCCTTGGTGGCCATTCATCATGTCATTTTCATCATCAAGAAATAATTTTTTTCCATCTTCTGTTATATGTCTCTTTATATGTGGGGTCATTTGTTGGGTTAGGCTTTCTTTCATGGTACATAACAGGGCAAATCGGGTTTTCGATCAAAGAGGACATGTTGCAAAACTTTGCTTAACATTGCTTCCTCTATTGGTTGCTGCCCTTCTCGCCATTTCCAGGGTCGATGACTACTGGCATCACTGGCAATATGTGTTTGCAGGTGGATTTCTTGGTATGTATGTTTTCATCTTTAGTTGCTGTTTTAATGTAAAAACTTTGTTTTTACAGTATATTGCATGCACGATACTTATTTTTCTTTTGCAGGACTGGTTGTTGCATTCTTTACTTACCTGCAATTCTTTCCATTCCCTTCTGGTGAACAAGATATGTGTTCCTAGGAAGTAGGTAAATTGTTAGTTATGTATTATGCTTAATTATATCTACCATTGTATGCAAATATTTGCAATACATGTTTCAAAAGATATATATAATATATAAATAATGGTCTTAAAAAACTTACAGTTAGCTTGTTATGTATTGTAGGCAAGGCCATTGCTGCAAAAAGCTATAGAGCTTGAAGATTATGATGAGCTCATTAACAGAAGGCTAGGAGATATATACAACCATGAGGAAATGGCACAGATGGTTGCATGTGTTGTATATTGTGTACGCTACTCTGCACGACATAGTCCAAAGCTGAGTCAAGTATTTGTACTTCTTGCTTTTTACCTTGTTCGCACCTATTATGCTTTGTGTTGATTTAGCTGAAGCTAGAAAATTCATGCTTTAGTTGATTCATGGGGAGTTGTTTGTTCAGAGTTAGTTCGCTCACTCTAGTGCAAAACTCATGAAAGGTTATCTAAAACTGAGATATAGAATTATTGCATGTCATATTTAAGTTGGGTCCTGAATAATGTGTAATTATTGGTTGTATATATCACAAACTCTGATATTGAAATTTATGTTTACCTTCTTTCTCTCAAATTTTCTACAGTGATATTGCCTCTACTATAGCATATAAATACATAGTGATTGTTTCCCTTATGACGATGATAGTTAATATTGCTATTGGTCTTCTACTAAATGAAGATATTATAGCATGGATCGTGTTGTAGGTGATGATAAAGGATGATGGTCAATTGGCATTGACTATGATGCTTGGGTTCAAAGCCAGCAATTCCAGGTTGGCGACAAATTAGGTAAGTTAACATATATTATTACCTTCTAATTAGTTATAAAATCTATTTAATATCTTAAAGGAGCTATGAGTCTTGTAAAATGTAATCGTATGAGTGAACACATTAGAAAATGGTTCAAATGTGCTTCACCCTAAAGTTTACTATTCACCTCACTGATTATTATCCAATTTTAGGAATTGTTGCTTCATGTCTATTGTGAATACAAGTACATAACGGTCATAATGTTTCATGCACCGGGAATAGATAAGATATATATATATAGACATGCACTTGGAACAGATATATATATATATATATATATATATATATGTCAGTGCCATATTAGTAATTATAAAAGAAAAGGAACTGATGATTCACCAACTTAAATTATGTACAGTTTACAATATTTTCATACTTTGTACAATTAAAAATGTTGTATTACTATTATATTAAATTAAGTTTATGAATATTAATTAAGTTTATGAATATTAATTAAGTTTATAATAATCATAATACAAATAATAAATTATAAAACATTAACCAAGTTTAATCAATTTTATAAAAATTAACTAAGTTCACATATATATACACATACATACATACATATATATAAATTAGCTATAAGATTTATAAAAATTAACTAAATTTCTAATAGTAGTACTAATAATAATGATAATAACTTATACAATATTAATCAAGTTAACTAAATTTTATAAGAATTAAATAAATTTATATAATAATAATATTAATAATCAAAATAAATTAACTAAGATTATAAAACTAACTCCATTACTTAAGTTTTATAAAAATTTAAAAAGTATAAAACTTAATTAAGTTGATAATAATAATAATAATTTAACCAATGTTTATGAAAATTAACCAAGTTTATAATAATAATAATACTAATACCGTCTCAGGCCTTGGCGTAGTGGTAAAGCACCAGGCTGTTGATGACAGGGTTGCTAGTTCGATCCCTGTTTTTGGCATATTAAAAAATTGTGTGTTTACCAGTAGTGTTGTGGACTTGTGTGCCACCTAATTTGTAAATATAAGTACCCTCCTTCAAAAAAATACTAATAATGACAACAATAATCATAATAACAATAAATAAACTAATTTTCATAACAATTAACCAAGTTTGGAATCATACTAATTCTAATACTTATAAATTATAAAATTTTAACCAAGTTAATTAAGTTATCATATAAGTGGAAATTAGCCACAAGGGCCTCTTTAGTAACTAGAATTAGTTTCTAGGACACACAACTGAAATGATTACTTTTAAGGACAAAACGTAAAATAATTAGTTTCTAGGGCCTAAAACCTATGAAATTATGTCCTTGAAAATAATTAGACTGCTGACTTTGTCCTCGAAAGTAATTATTCTGCTGACCTTGGCCTTGAAAGTAATTTCTTTGAATGTGTGTCCTAGAAACTAATTCGACTGCAAAGTTTGTCCTTCTGGTGAAATGCCCATTATAATAAAGTTAATACTAATAGTAATAAAATAATAATAATAATAATAATAATAATAATAATAACTTATACAATATTAATCAAGTTAACTAAATTTTATAAATATTAAATAAATTTATAGTTTAACCTAAACTTAAAAAAATTAATGTCAATTCCTCAAATTTTATTTCAAGACATTTTGAAATTGAGCATACACAAACAACTTCAAAAAATTTATTGCAAAATTGAGCATGGGAAAATTTTAATAATCAAATATTAAAATAAATAATTTGCTAACCAAAGTAAAGACTTGAATGTTTAAATAATACAACCATTCTTTAAGTTCTAAAAACTTATAAGATAATATCAAACTTCCACAACAAACATTAGCTTAGACAAATTATGTATAGCAGTAACTAAAAAATTGATATACAGACTATAAACAGAATGAAATTGAAGTAAATAAATGATGTTGGACACAGATGGTATGTACTCAAACTATAATTCATTTTGTGACCATTACCTCTGTCCCCACTTAAATCTATGACGGGAAATACACCGATAAAAGGAAATTATTTGAAACTAGAACTCAAATACAGTTTAAATAAATTAAGTTCTAGCACGCATTGATTGATAAGTGTGCTTTAGTCTTTGAATCATTAACTTAGCATTCAGTATTGGTTTGTAATTCTTATTGTTGATTGTTAAACTCGTTTGCAGGTAATTAGCTATTTCGAAGTGAAGACTGTCGGCAACAAAGAATTATTGGTAACCAAGCAATGAACATGACTTTAATTGTTATATATGTTGTCATATTTTGTTAGTACTATTTGTGTAAGCTTGTTTTGAATGCTTGTAGTATGTGACTTATTTTGTTGAAAAACTACTATCGAATTGATTATGGATATTATATTTGATTATGAGATTAGCATGTTTTTTCAATTATTTGAATATGATGATCATGTGATTGATTGATTGTTTGTTGGTATATGCTAATTATGTGATTTAATTGTTCGTTTGAATATGAAAATTATGTGATTGGTCGTTTGTTTTAATATGATATTATATAAGCGGTTGCTGAAAATGGTTTAAGCCATCAACCGCAAATAACGGCATTTAAAATATGCTGCCAAACAACCAATAACTTTTAGTAGCGTTTTAAAAATGCTACAAAAACAAATGTAAACTAATATATAAAATTATATAGTTGCATTTTAAAAACGCTACGGAAAATCAAAAAAAGTATACAAATAAAAACACAACCAAAAATGTTCATTTTGGTAGCGTTTTGTAAACCCTACAAACAAATTATAGTTGCATCTCAAAAACGTAACAATATGGTGATTTTTGGCAGCGTTTACTACAACGCAACAAAAAGTTTCAGACTTTTAGTTGCATGTCGTATCGCAGCGTTCTCTAAAACGCTACTACAAGTTATGGTAGCGTTTTTTCAATGCCACCAAAAGTCTTTTCTGGTGTAGCATTGTTTTGCTTGTACATGGAAGAAGTTGATTTGTATATGTTGGTTGTAAGAGAGTATATGTGCAGGGCAGTGAGGTGTAGTAAGGCAGCACTATGATGATGATGGGGATGGGTAGAAGGTAGGGGTGGTTTAAGCAGTGAAATATGGTGTTCAGTGATGGTTGGGATGTGCCGCAGTTTGTGGTCAGGGGGTATAGTTAGAAGTTGTAGGGGATGATGTGTTTAGTTGACACTGTTGTCACATACCGGAATTTTCGACTTTCGAAAATTCGACATCGATACTCACTTTATCGACTGCCGAGCAATCGAGTGCCGGAAACTCCAATAGTGAGGGTTTTTAAATAGAAGAAAAGGTAGAAGAAGAAGATAGAAGAAAAAGAGAAGAAAGAACAACACATCAGAATAGAAACAGAAAACAATATCAGAATCTTACACATCGCAGCGGAACAATATATAATAGATAATCACTAGTCTTTTAAAACAAAGAACTAATCAGTTTATACATACATCAATCAGAGTCAATATACAACTCAATACAACAATGGACAGTTATATAAACTTGTCCTCATACAGAATACACAGCGGAATAAATATATCAGATACAAATACTACGTCTCGTCATCCAGCTTATCTCCAAAGCTCCAGAATATCCTGATAACATAACTCTAGGCTGCCCGTGTGGAAATTGGTGGGCACCCAGAGTTTAGAAGGGAACAATAAACTCCGAGTCAGTCATGGTGACTGGTGTGAGATCGTAAAACAGTTATTCTTTAAAATAAACAACAGGAAGATTTTAAGGTAAATTTCGCAATGCCTTTGGAAAATGAAACTACCATAAGACCTCCCACCACACACACAATGCAAACGCAGAATTGGAGGAGATTTCTTCTTATGATAGTCAAAGATGCTTAATACGCAAAAATCAAATTCTTTTTGATATTATTATTAGTGCATAGTGTAGAAAACATTTCGAAAGTATAATATAAATCTTAGCCAGCATAGGCATTCCGCACTTATGCCTACTATAGCTACCATCCAAACAATGGTGACCACCATAAGTGAATGATAGGTTCTACAACTAAAACCGTACAAGATTGTATTGTTTCTTTGGATTTCCAACAAATGGCCAGGCTAAGGAACTTCCTTTTCCACGATGGGTACGTCCCTGGAATAGACGACCCGAGAACCTAACCGGATCTCTGCCAACACAAGGCCGGGTTACCTCTGCAAAAATAGGTAACTACTGACACGCGTATGTCATCCCCCGATCGTAACCGATCTTCCCGAGGATCCCCGATTTCCAACAAACCACATAGATAATAATGCAGCAACCACATAGGTTAAGTATCTGGGCTCCATACCATTATACCACCTCTATCCAGAAGGAATGACATACACTAAGGGGCGCTACTCCCTAGAACCTTGCCGCATCCTTCATGTTTCGACCATTTCCGGGGTGTGAGGCTCGATGAAGTCTCGTCCACAAAGCTACGCTTTCTACAAAGCCCTGCTTCGGGTCAAACAAAAATTATCAACCTATGATCACAAAGATATAAGATCAAACAAATGATCATATCATAAATGATCAAACACTGATCATTTCACAGCAACACTCAGTATGCCACGTTACCAAATTGGGATATATCGCTGATAAATTTCAACTACATAACCTCTGAGCTCGTACGTCTCAGAGAAGTGTGTTAAGCTAAGAGAATAAATTCTCCGCCACCAACAGAAATGTATTTGAAAGAAATCAGTTTTATATCTCAAATTGTAACGTCAGACATACAATCCATATAAGTCTGTTCCGGGATCGAACAGAACCGAAGGCACTTCTCACGAAGCCCTTGCAATTCCGGATAATTTTCAATCACGTCAGGACTTCCCGTCACTAAGGGTGATAAAACCTCTAAATCGGAGATCAGCCGATGTAGAGTAACTCGACGGTAATCCTTCCGTTTTCAAAAATATCCGGTCTTCAACACCGGTCTTCGAATGCAATTCATAACGACGTATCACATATTCGGAATGGGTTATATGACCCCATGGTCCTTTCCCGGCTAACCCGAATAGTGAGCGTTTATTTAAAAATAAGTGTGGCATTCAAATTCATCCAATTCACAACGAATACCTATCTAAAGGTAATTATTGATAGTCGGTTATTTAACTATCAATAAAGATGCGCAACATCATCAGATTCCAAATAATTTTCCAAATTATTATTTTTCCAAAAATATCTTTAATAGATATAAAATTTCCACACTTCACTATTTGAAAACAATTTTCAAATCAATTTCCACATTTCATTTTATCTTTGAAGATAAAATCTCAAAACAGTTCATTTCATATTGGAAAAGCATTTCTATACTTATTTAAAATAAGTATTTCACAAATCTATTTATTTTCAACATTTGAAAATATTCGATATACTTAAATCAAATTAAGTATACATTCATTCTTTAAGGAAATCATTTATTCTAACATCTATTTGAGTCAAAACGAATGTTACGTAAAACATCGTTACGACGACTCGAAATCACTAGTATAGGGATTCGAAATTTTAAGGTAGATATATGAAAATCCCAATACTACATAAAACATTTCCTTTCGGAAATCATTTACTATAACAACAGTGTTATAGTCCACCATTTCCTTAAATTTCTCGAAAACGTCTATTTCAACAAGAACTGCGGAAATCTATGCTTTCGATTCATAATACATTTTAAAACATCTTTAAAATGTTTAACTCCATTTTTAATATCACTTCTTCAAAAATAAATCCATTTTATTTAATAATATATTCACTGTCCAAAATCGTGAATATAATTCACTTAACCCAATTTCAATCATTTCTACACATTTTTATCTCAATAAAAATTCGCTATCCAAAATCGCGAATATACCTTCTTTAAAAATCTTCTATATTTAATTTCTCAAATTCAACTGATTTTGAATTTATAAACACGTTTATAAATTCTATTCCTATTTTAGTAACAACTCGACTTATAAATCTTCTTTTTATCAACTTCTATATTTTACTTATCAGAATAAGTGATTTCGCATTTATAAACAACTTTTATAAATTCCAATTCTATTTATAAAAACTTCAATCCCAAATCAATTTCGATATTGATTTCAAAATTTAGTTTCAACTTTGAATAAAATTTCCATACTGATTTCTCAAAAATTCATTTCCAAATATTAAATCAATTATAGATTGATTTCTAATTTTTTATTTATCACTACTAAGTAAATTCCTCATCATTTTTTTTCTCAAATTATTCAATATTCTGTTTTAAATGGATTCTTTAAATTGAAATCATTTTACATTGATTTCCCAAATTATTTCAATTTACCAATTAAATTTCTAATTGGATTTCCAACTTATCTTCTTTTAATAAATTCCTTTTTAAGAAAATAAATTTTAATCGTTTCTTTCAATCTATTTAAAAAATCCAAATTTTTAATTAAATTCTTCAATTTAAAATCACTATTTTACGAAATCCATTTATTTAACATTTTCACTTTATTCTGGAATTAATTCGATAAGATTATAAAAATTAACTTTTTATACTTTAAAATTCCTTTCTTCGAAATTTATTCAATTTCAAAAATTGATTCACTTAGAAATTTTCTACTTGAATTTCAAAAATTCAATTTCGTTTATCTTTGGAATCCAATGATGTCAAAACATCCATTCAGCTAAATTTTAGCTTTCAAACAATTTCCAGATATCAATATGATTAATAGCATCACTATAATCATTCACAGATTCATATCACAATAGAAATAAATTCAATCAATGTGAGGGGTCCAGTTGGATCCCTCCAACCTGTTTCCCTGCATCCAAAGATGTTAGCACAATACCAATTCCGCTCCAGTACGGAATTATCGCGGTATATGGGTTTTATAAAAATCCGCTTACTAACGGCGCAATAGGGTCTCATCCGCTATACGAGGCGGGAAATCATCAATCCAATATATACATATGCCAATATGTATATATTGCTATATATAGATATATCCTAAAATATCTAATATCAACAATCCAAACAGACAATCAAACAATAACTGAAAATTCCACTTTCATTTTTGAGTGAGAAAAATCTCACCTTAGCTTTAATTTGCCATCCAATCCAATTCTTCTTTTGTTTCTCGACTTTAACCTTGTATAAATAATTTATAAATCTATTAATATTCGAATTCACCAAACAAATAAATAAATTTTAAATTTTCAAACTAATGACTTAATTATTTAATTAAAAATCAAATTTCCCTTAATATTCAAAATTTCTTTTTAACTCGTAACAGAGATATTTTTATATTTTTATTGCTACAAATTTTTAAACGAACTTCCTATATATTTTCAAAGCTTATTTATACATATGTTTGTAAAACTAAAATCTAAATTTAAATTCTTATATAACTTTCTTGTACATATATATATATATATTTAAACTCTAGAATTTTTTAAAGACTAAACAGTTAAACTGAAATTCGAAAATAATTAAATAGATTATCACATATAGAATCGAACTCATCTCACCCACGCAGATTCCAGACCTCGCCTTCTAGCTTCGATCGCGACCCCTATGACTCCCCACGGTGCCACCATACGTGCCGCCAATCCCTCTGAACGCCGCGCCACCATCCATCGCGATACCCATCGCCACTCGCCGCCTAGGCCTACGCGCGCACGCCGCCTCACCCAATCCTCCATGCGTGAGCTTGAATCGCGAGTCCCCCCAGAAATTTGAAACTCACAACTTCGCCCACTGCCGTTGCCTCCTCTCCGATGTCGCGCACACGAAACCCACAAACCAAGCGCGCCCTGATTCTCCAGTCCCACGCGAACGCACTCGCCCTTCCCCAGCCCTAGCCTCGCGAACGACCGCATCTTCGACTTTGAATTTGGACGAGGAGATGGGCTCGTTTGAAATTCGAAATTGAATTGCACTGGGAGTCGCCGTGAATGTCTTCCCCCATTTTTTCTTTGAACGAACGAAATTGAAGAGAAAGAGGGAGATGGAAGCGGTCATTTTTTTCTCTGTTTAAAATTTTATCTGCTTTGAATGAGGTTGCGTGATTTGTAAAGGAAATGGGGAGGAGACAAGGGATCGTGTTTTAAGCAGAGAGGAGTCGTGCTTGCCTTATTTCTACGTGATTCCCTGCGTAAATCAAGGGAGATAATATACTGACATTTGACCAAATATTTAAAGTTTTAAATTTTAATTGAATTTGATTTAAATTTTGATGCGTTTACACGTCGTGTGCTCACAGATTAACTCAAAAAAAATACGAAATTGGAAATCCAACAATAATACAATATTACGGACCCAATGGAACTGGTTTCGTCGAATTCCGAGACTGTTTGAAAAATGACTATTTTTAAATATCAATTCGAACAATAAAATTTCAAACTGAACAATTCACTCCCAAATTCGATTCTGAAGCTTCTGTTATCTTCAGTAATATAAATACGAATTTTAAAAGTTTTTGAAATATTTTTCTTCGGCTTAAAATCAAAGATTCAAATTTTTATTCAACTCTCAATATATTAAATTTTATACTTTAATCGTCAAATTCAAATGTATATCGGGGATTCAAATTAAATCATCGTTCAAATATTTAAAATTAATTAAATATTCTCAATTTAATTTGTTCAAAATTCTGGGTCGTTACAGACTTCCCTCCTTAAAAGAATTTCGTCCTCGAAATTACAAGTTAGGAAAAGTGGTCCTTAACTCGTCTACTATTTTTCACAATCTAATAGTTTTATCAATCTTTCAAAATAAATCTCTCTACTAAAGATTCGTTATTAATTCAACTAAATTTCTAAACCTTTCATAGTTTTCAAACATCATTGTTTTCTTCAAAATTCAAATTCGAGTTTAAATTCAAATTTTAAACTTTCAAAATTTCTCAAAAATTTTCTAACACCCTAAATTTCCGAAAAATTTTGCCAGCGTCTCCTTTGCGCGGCTAATACGGCACGACTACAAAACGTCCCTACGGACTCTCAGATTTCAAAAAGAAAAAGAAAAAGCCAAGCGGCTAGAGAAATAAGTCATCAAATCTCATATTCAAATTTAAATACATACCTTTTTCGAGCAATTCAAATTATCTTCGAAATTAAATTCCAATTCCTTTACACATGTATATCCTACTAGCCATAATATCTAGTTACATATATTCAAACCATTTTGCAAATTCGATTACAAAAATTTCAATATAACTGCTTATATCATCATTACTTCACTATTGAAGTTACACCTATTCAATTTTGTTCAATCTTTACATTTCAATTTCATTTGAATTTAATTCACAATTTCAATTCTATTTGAGTTCAATTTATCTTAAATTTTGAATTTCATTCCAATCAGATTTCAAATATTCTACAAGTTATCAACTATCTACATCTTGATTTATACAATCATTTATACATTCACATTCACAATTCCATTTCATTAAGGAATTTTATTTTCAATTATCTTTTTGGAATTCTATTTTCATTTATGAATCATATTTACAATTCATATTCATAATTTTTGTTCATATATGAATTTATTTCCTTATACTTTCAATTCACATTTATAGATTTCATTTGTTAATGAACTTTAATTCCAATCACAATTACATAATTTACATTAACAATTTCTATTTGTATAAGTTATAAATTCAATCATATTCCATAAAAATTCTTATACAGTATCCCAGAGTCTTTTCAACCTTTCAAAACCATTTTGAAAACAAATCAAATTTATCTTTTGAATTTTCAAAACAAAACTCAATTTTCCAAACAACTTTCATTTAAAACAATTTGGCAGCAATTCCTCTTTTGGAAACCCGAAAATGAATTCTAATGATGTGGCCACCATCATCAGGATTATTTTCCAGCGACCGAAAAGAGTTTAGAGCTTTCATCTCTCCAAAATACTTTCCAAAACCTTTGAAATTCATTTTCAAATCAAAAATGATTTAACTTTCCAAATCTCCAAAATTTTCAAATTCTTTTCAAACATTTCCAAAAACTTCTCTGGAATTCCGTTTTATTTATAAGTCACATTTATAATTTACATCCTTAAATTTCATTTGTATATGAATTTTATTTCTTAAATCTGGAGTTATGATTTCAGTTTCTTATTCAATTTCAAATTTAATGATAACATTTCAACATTATCACTATCCTAACATCCATGCAACCATATACTGTAATAATTTACAGAAAATTATTTCTTTTGTATACAAAAATAGTTTTGGGCAAAATTATTTCATTCACCCTATTTTAAAACAATACTGTGCCGAATTGTTCTATTCAAGTGTTTAGAGATCCCTATCAATGATCGTTAATTACTCGTATTGACCAGAATCCATATACCACTCAACAAATCAATCATCACAATATAAAACAATTTTATATTCAAATAACAAATACGCGCTCATATCTATTATTACACTCAACTCATTCTAGAGTACTGCTAACTCTATCTCTAATGAGTAACACCCAACAGAGCAGGGTTGTCGCTTAACCATATGCTCTGATACCACTTTGTCACATACCGGAATTTTCGACTTTCGAAAATTCGACATCGATACTCACTTTATCGACTGCCGAGCAATCGAGTGCCGGAAACTCCAATAGTGAGGGTTTTTAAATAGAAGAAAAGGTAGAAGAAGATAGAAGAAAAAGAGAAGAAAGAACAACACATCAGAATAGAAACAGAAAACAATATCAGAATCTTACACATCGCAGCGGAACAATATATAATAGATAATCACTAGTCTTTTAAAACAAAGAACTATATCAGTTTATACATACATCAATCAGAGTCAATATACAACTCAATACAACAATGGACAGTTATATAAACTTGTCCTCATACAGAATACACAGCGGAATAAATATATCAGATACAAATACTACGTCTCGTCATCCAGCTTATCTCCAAAGCTCCAGAATATCCTGATAACATAACTCTAGGCTGCCCGTGTGGAAATTGGTGGGCACCCAGAGTTTAGAAGGGAACAATAAACTCCGAGTCAGTCATGGTGACTGGTGTGAGATCGTAAAACAGTTATTCTTTAAAATAAACAACAGGAAGATTTTAAGGTAAATTTCGCAATGCCTTTGGAAAACGAAACTACCATAAGACCTCCCACCACACACACAATGCAAACGCAGAATTGGAGGAGATTTCTTCTTATGATAGTCAAAGATGCTTACTACGCAGAAATCAAATTCTTTTTGATATTATTATTAGTGCATAGTGTAGAAAACATTTCGAAAGTATAATATAAATCTTAGCCAGCATAGGCATTCTGCACTTATGCCTACTATAGCTACCATCCAAACAGTGGTGACCACCATAAGTGAATGATAGGTTCTACAACTAAAACCGTACAAGATCGTATTGTTTCTTTGGATTTCCAACAAATGGCCAGGCTAAGGAACTTCCTTTTCCACGATGGGTACGTCCCTGGAATAGACGACCCGAGAACCTAACCGGATCTCTGCCAACACAAGGCCGGGTTACCTCTGCAAAAATAGGTAACTACTGACACGCGTATGTCATCCCCCGATCGTAACCGATCTTCCCGAGGATCCCCGATTTCCAACAAACCACATAGATAATAATGCAGCAACCACATAGGTTAAGTATCGGAGCTCCATACCATGATACCACCTCTATCCAGAAGGAATGACATACACTAAGGGGCGCTACTCCCTAGAACCTTGCCGCATCCTTCCTGTTTCGACCATTTCCGGGGTGTGAGGCTCGATGAAGTCTCGTCCACAAAGCTACGCTTTCTACAAAGCCCTGCTTCGGGTCAAACAAAAATGATCAACCTATGATCACAAAGATATAAGATCAAACAAATGATCATATCATAAATGATCAAACACTGATCATTTCACAGCAACACTCAGTATGCCACGTTACCAAATTGGGATATATCGCTGATAAATTTCAACTACATAACCTCTAAGCTCGTACGTCTCAGAGAAGGGTGTTAAGCTAAGAGAATAAATTCTCCGCCACCAACAGAAATGTATTTGAAAGAAATCAGTTTTATATCTCAAATTGTAACGTCAGACATACAATCCATATAAGTCTGTTCCGGGATCGAACAGAACCGAAGGCACTTCTCACGAAGCCCTTGCAATTCCGGATAATTTTCAATCACGTCAGGACTTCCCGTCACTAAGGGTGATAAAACCTCTAAATCGGAGATCAGCCGATGTAGAGTAACTCGACGGTAATCCTTCCGTTTTCAAAAATATCCGGTCTTCAACACCGGTCTTCGAATGCAATTCATAACGACGTATCACATATTCGGAATGGGTTATACGACCCCATGGTCCTTTCCCGGCTAACCCGAATAGTGAGCGTTTATTTAAAAATAAGTGTGGCATTCAAATTCATCCAATTCACAACGAATACCTATCTAAAGGTAATTATTGATAGTCGGTTATTTAACTATCAATAAAGATGCGCAACATCATCAGATTTCAAATAATTTTCCAAATTATTATTTTTCCAAAAATATCTTTACTAGATATAAAATTTCCACACTTCACTATTTGAAAACAATTTTCAAATCAATTTCCACATTTCATTTTATCTTTGAAGATAAAATCTCAAAACAGTTCATTTCATATTGGAAAAGCATTTCTATACTTATTTAAAATAAGTATTTCACAAATCTATTTATTTTCAACATTTGAAAATATTCGATATACTTAAATCAAATTAAGTATACATTCATTCTTTAAGGAAATCATTTATTCTAACATCTATTTGAGTCAAAACGAATGTTACGTAAAACATCGTTACGACGACTCGAAATCACTAGTATAGGGATTCGAAATTTTAAGGTAGATATATGAAAATCCCAATACTACATAAAACATTTCCTTTCGGAAATCATTTACTATAACAACAGTGTTATAGTCCACCATTTCCTTAAATTTCTCGAAAACGTCTATTTCAACAAGAACTGCGGAAATCTATGCTTTCGATTCATAATACATTTTAAAACATCTTTAAAATGTTTAACTCCATTTTTAATATCACTTCTTCAAAAATAAATCCATTTTATTTAATAATATATTCACTGTCCAAAATCGTGAATATAATTCACTTAACCCAATTTCAATCATTTCTACACATTTTTATCTCAATAAAAATTCGCTATCCAAAATCGCGAATATACCTTCTTTAAAAATCTTCTATATTTAATTTCTCAAATTCAACTGATTTTGAATTTATAAACACGTTTATAAATTCTATTCCTATTTTAGTAACAACTCGACTTATAAATCTTCTTTTTATCAACTTCTATATTTTACTTATCAGAATAAGTGATTTCGCATTTATAAACAACTTTTATAAATTCCAATTCTATTTATAAAAACTTCAATCCCAAATCAATTTCGATATTGATTTCAAAATTTAGTTTCAACTTTGAATAAAATTTCCATACTGATTTCTCAAAAATTCATTTCCAAATATTAAATCAATTATAGATTGATTTCTAATTTTTTATTTATCACTACTAAGTAAATTCCTCATCATTTTTTTTCTCAAATTATTCAATATTCTGTTTTAAATGGATTCTTTAAATTGAAATCATTTTACATTGATTTCCCAAATTATTTCAATTTACCAATTAAATTTCTAATTGGATTTCCAACTTATCTTCTTTTAATAAATTCCTTTTTAAGAAAATAAATTTTAATCGTTTCTTTCAATCTATTTAAAAAATCCAAATTTTTAATTAAATTCTTCAATTTAAAATCACTATTTTACGAAATCCATTTATTTAACATTTTCACTTTATTCTGGAATTAATTCGATAAGATTATAAAAATTAACTTTTTATACTTTAAAATTCCTTTCTTCGAAATTTATTCAATTTCAAAAATTGATTCACTTAGAAATTTTCTACTTGAATTTCAAAAATTCAATTTCGTTTATCTTTGGAATCCAATGATGTCAAAACATCCATTCAGCTAAATTTTAGCTTTCAAACAATTTCCAGATATCAATATGATTAATAGCATCACTATAATCATTCACAGATTCATATCACAATAGAAATAAATTCAATCAATGTGAGGGGTCCAGTTGGATCCCTCCAACCTGTTTCCCTGCATCCAAAGATGTTAGCACAATACCAATTCCGCTCCAGTACGGAATTATCGCGGTATATGGGTTTTATAAAAATCCGCTTACTAACGGCGCAATAGGGTCTCATCCGCTATACGAGGCGGGAAATCATCAATCCAATATATACATATGCCAATATGTATATATTGCTATATATAGATATATCCTAAAATATCTAATATCAACAATCCAAACAGACAATCAAACAATAACTGAAAATTCCACTTTCATTTTTGAGTGAGAAAAATCTCACCTTAGCTTTAATTTGCCATCCAATCCAATTCTTCTTTTGTTTCTCGACTTTAACCTTGTATAAATAATTTATAAATCTATTAATATTCGAATTCACCAAACAAATAAATAAATTTTAAATTTTCAAACTAATGACTTAATTATTTAATTAAAAATCAAATTTCCCTTAATATTCAAAATTTCTTTTTAACTCGTAACAGAGATATTTTTATATTTTTATTGCTACAAATTTTTAAACGAACTTCCTATATATTTTCAAAGCTTATTTATACATATGTTTGTAAAACTAAAATCTAAATTTAAATTCTTATATAACTTTCTTGTACATATATATATATATTTAAACTCTAGAATTTTTTAAAGACTAAACAGTTAAACTGAAATTCGAAAATAATTAAATAGATTATCACATACAGAATCGAACTCATCTCACCCACGCAGATTCCAGACCTCACCTTCTAGCTTCGATCGCGACCCCTATGACTCCCCACGGTGCCACCATACGTGCCGCCAATCCCTCTGAACGCCGCGCCACCATCCATCGCGATACCCATCGCCACTCGCCGCCTAGGCCTACGCGCGCACGCCGCCTCACCCAATCCTCCATGCGTGAGCTTGAATCGCGAGTCCCCCCAGAAATTTGAAACTCACAACTTCGCCCACTGCCGTTGCCTCCTCTTCGATGTCGCGCACACGAAACCCACAAACCAAGCGCGCCCTGATTCTCCAGTCCCACGCGAACGCACTCGCCCTTCCCCAGCCCTAGCCTCGCGAATGACCGCATCTTCGACTTTGAATTTGGACGAGGAGATGGGCTCGTTTGAAATTCGAAATTGAATTGCACTGGGAGTCGCCGTGAATGTCTTCCCCCATTTTTTCTTTGAACGAACGAAATTGAAGAGAAAGAGGGAGATGGAAGCGGTCATTTTTTTCTCTGTTTAAAATTTTATCTGCTTTGAATGAGGTTGCGTGATTTGTAAAGGAAATGGGGAGGAGACAAGGGATCGTGTTTTAAGCAGAGAGGAGTCGTGCTTGCCTTATTTCTACGTGATTCCCTGCGTAAATCAAGGGAGATAATATACTGACATTTGACCAAATATTTAAAGTTTTAAATTTTAATTGAATTTGATTTAAATTTCGATGCGTTTACACGTCGTGTGCTCACAGATTAACTCAAAAAAAATACGAAATTGGAAATCCGACAATAATACAATATTACAGACCCAATGGAACTGGTTTCGTCGAATTCCGAGACTGTTTGAAAAATGACTATTTTTAAATATCAATTCGAACAATAAAATTTCAAACTGAACAATTCACTCCCAAATTCGATTCTGAAGCTTCTGTTATCTTCAGTAATATAAATACGAATTTTAAAAGTTTTTGAAATATTTTTCTTCGGCTTAAAATCAAAGATTCAAATTTTTATTCAACTCTCAATATATTAAATTTTATACTTTAATCGTCAAATTCAAATGTATATCGGGGATTCAAATTAAATCATCGTTCAAATATTTAAAATTAATTAAATATTATCAATTTAATTTGTTCAAAATTCTGGGTCGTTACAACTGTGCACTGGAGTATGGGGTGGATGGTCAAGGGGTATGGTTGGAAGTTGTAAGGAATGATGTGTCCAGTTGGGTAACTAGTATTCAGGTGGTTGGTTTGTGAGCAGCAAGGATATGTGGAAAATGTTGGGGTTTGTTATGGTAGTAATGGTATAGTGAAGGCAGCTAGTATGCAGTTGTTTGAGATGTGCACTGTTGAAGTATGTGCAGGGAGATGGTTGAATGGATATGGGCTTGGTAGTGCTGTAGCAGTTGCGAAGTGAAGTTTGGAGTTGTATGGTTTTTGAATGGTTTTGGCAGTGAGATGGCTAGAAGTTTGGTGATAATTTAGAGTTTTAGAACTGTTTTGATTCACAAAAGTGCACTGTGATGTGATGTTGGGTTTTGTGGTTGCTGGAAGGGGAAGTGGTATCAATGTTAAGTCGGGTGATGTATATAAGTTGAAAGTGGTGGTTGTGACAGCAGTAAGAAAAATGGTGGTGAGGAGGACCAGTGTAGTAGGATAGCAGTGAAGTGGTTGTACACCGTAGGATGTTGAGATGTTATTATGCTGGTGGCACGGTAGGCACAGCGTGAATGTATTAAAGTGGGGTGAAGGATGGCAATTAAGTAATGCAAAGTTTTGTACTGGTCAATGAACAGAGGACAGTGGAGTTGATGTTATTTGATGGAGTATATGGAAGGTATGCAGACAGTAAGGAGGTGGAAGTTGATGGTTTTAGTGGGTTGTTTGTGGTAGAGGTGTAGAAGTAGTGATGCGACAGTGGAGTGAATGGATTCTTGAAGCAATTATGCAAATTAAATAGTTTTGCTATATGCACGGAGGTAGTTCAAAAATCTTTGTTGACTGATGGATGGTGTGAAGGCTGATGTACAATCAGAGGATGAAGGCTGGTGTTTATGGCTAATGAAGGCTGTTTGCGCCAAAAATGGTCACAAACCCCAAATTTCGTGAAAGCACCAATGTATGAACACAAATCAGCAGTATAAAATCACAGATCTCAGATCTAAGTAATGTAGAGGATAAAAAGTGAAGAATAATGAACTTAAAACGTAGAGAGATAGACAGAAACACAAGGTTTATAGTGGTTCGGCGATCTTGCCTACGTCCACTCTGAAGTTGATGATTTTATTGATGTTCACTTGATGATTTTAGTTTATTACAGCAGATTACTGTCAATAATGATGATTTACAGCAGTGAATGTAGTTAGTAGCAGCAGCAATGGAGTTCAGATCTGGATCCGGTAGAGTCTGGGCGTTGGAGATCTCAAAGCAAAAGAAGAACCCCTCTTCTGTTGGCTTTGGGGGTCTATTTATAGGTGTAGGAGGCTGGTATTTCGCTCAGATCTCGGGAGACCCTCTCTGGCACGTGACCAGGCCCGCGCGCCCAAGCCCGTGAAGTTTCGGTCCGATCCGTGATCGATACGAACAAATTTCGTATCGATCAAGATTTCATCCAATGGAGTCGAAATTTGGCATGGACATTCTTTAGCATGCACGTAGTCTTCTGTGAAAATTTCATAGCATTTGGACTTGTAGATTAGGAGATATGATCGATACGAATTGGGATTCTCGGTTGGCTGTTTCGTTCGACTCGCTGTTGTTTCGACTCGCTCTTTGTTCGACTCGGTTCTGTTTGACTTGGTGACGTGGCGCTTATTTGTATTGACTATTGTGCCTTGCTTCGCATTGATGGATACGAAGTAGAAGTCTCTGGATGGATGCGAAGTTGACGTTGAATGATCGAGTCGAATTATGGCTTGAAGTGGAGCGAGTCGAAGAAGGCTTTTCTAAGGGATGCGAGCTAAGCGAGTCGAAGTGGAGCGAGTCAAAGTAGGCTTCCCAGATGGATTCGAACGGAGCGAGTCAAAGAAGGCATCTGATGGTTGCGAAGCGAGTCGAAGTAGTCACTCCTGATGGTTGCGAAGCGAGTCGAAGTAGTCACTTCTGATGGTTGCGAAGCGATTCGAAGTAGTCACTTCTGATGGTTGTGAAGCGAGTCGAAGTAGTCACTTCTGATGGTTGCGAAGCGAGTCGAACTGAGCGATTCGACCGGTGGTTGGCTTTCATCCAATTTTGTATCGTTCATAACTTGAGCGTACGAACTCGGATTGACCTGAAATTTGGAACGTTGACTCTCATAGCTTCGCTTGTTGTGTCATATCAATTTTGGCTTGATCCGGACTCGGACAAAATTCGTTGATACCCATAGTGAACCTGCGTATAACCAATTTTCTAGACGAACTGTCTTTGGTCTCTAGTCAAGTTCTTGGTGTCACGGCCTTGCCAAAAGGCGGGATAACATTTGCCCCCCAAAACATGCCTTGTGATAAGAAGGTGTGTTTTGTAATGCCATAAGCTGGATGTTCATATCCTGTTGATGACCTACAAAGAAATTGATAGTTTTATTTAACCACGAATGACGATCGTTCGAGATCGTATGTCATTCGAGGTGATATATGATCGTTCGCGGTCGGATGCCGTTCGCGGCGAATGGTGACCGTTCGCGGTCGGATGCCGTTCGCGGCGAATGGTGACCGTTCGCGGTCGGGGTGCCGTTCGAGGCGATTTGTGATCGTTCACGATCGAGTGCCGTTCGGGGCGAATTGTGACCGTTCACGATCGAGTGCCGTTCGGGGCGAATTGTGACCGTTCGCGGTCGGGTGCCGTTCGAGGCGAATTGTGACAGTTCGCGGTCGGGTGCCGTTCTAGGCGAATTGTGACCGTTCGCGGTCGGGTGCCGTTCGAGGCGGATTGTGACCGTTCGCGGTCGGGTGCCGTTCGAGGCGGATTGTGACCGTTCGCGGTCGGGTGCCGTTCGAGGCGGATTGTGTGTGCCCGGGGGGGACTTAGTATCATCAATGTCAGATTTCACGTTTTGAGTGAGTATCTGAACTATTTGTGGTGGCCGTTTATCGCCATCTCAGAACATGCCTGAGGACCGTTCGCGATCCCTTACATGTGTAAGTGGCTTAGCCGTCATGGCATCACAAATGGCATACTTTTATTCAAATTGAGTTTTTCAACAGAATTGTTCAACAAAATCAAATTCAAACATCAGAAATGGAAAATAAAAGTAAAACAGGGATGTCAAAGTGCAAACACCTACACCGTTATGATTAGTAGTCGTATCAGAGCATGCTTGAGGATCATTCGCGGTCCTGTACATGTGTAAATGACTCAATCGTGTTGGTTCGGAGTTTGCTACTTATTCGTCATTATCCCAATCAATTGATGGCAAGATGACGTCTCGATCCTGAGCCGTCCCCAGTAGGTGCAGGTGGTGGTCGCTCTCGTTCCACCGTCGTTGTTCCCCTTCTTATATACTACGATAGCAGACCTTTCGAGATATGTACCTCAACCTCATCCTTCAAGTGTCGGCAATCATTTGTGCCATGACCATTCAGCTCGTGGAATAAGCAGTACTTGTCTGACCTTCTTTCATTGTTGGTCGGATTCCTTCTCATCGGTCTTCGATAGGGAATCTGCCCTCTAGTATCCTGGTAGATTCGCTCCAAAATCTCATTCAACTCCGTGTAAGAGGTGAATCTTGGTTCCTTTCGTGGTCGCGTCGGTCCATCACTGTTATCCTCAGCCTTTCGTTTCCCTTTACAAGTCCCTAAATCGGTTCTAGGAGGATTTTCACCCTTGACTGCATAAACCTCGGTTCCTTCTCCTTCCTCTCTTTCAGCATTTGCATCCTCTAATCGTAAAAATCCTTCAGCCTCGTGATAAAATTCTCCTAGATCCATAGGTGGATCCCTTGTTAACGAATTCTTGAATTCTGTGCCATCAGCTATGCCAGATACAGCTGCCATCAAGACCATGGACGGATCGGGTCGATCCACCGACGCTGCCGCTGCATTGAATCGCGTCAAAAAGTTCCTCAAAGACTCCCCGGTCCTTTGCTTCAGTGCTACCAAACTCATCACATTTTTGGGTCTTGAAATGTGAACCCTGAACTGCCTCATGAACCTTTCAGTCAAATCGGTCCATGTTCCAATGGAACCGCTCTGCAGCTGTCTGAACCATAATACCGCTATGTCTGCCAGGTATGGTGGGAAACATCGGGCCATGACTTCCTCTGATGCCCCCAGTATATCCATGTGTCGCATATATCGTGTCAGATGCACTGCAGGATCTGTCCTTCCATCGTATGTCTCTAATGCTGGTAGCTTGAATTCTGGTGGATTCCTAGCTTGCCTGATTGTAGGAGCAAAGGGACTCCTATTAACATCTTCCAGATCTCTATTCACTAGTCCGCCTCTCATGGCTCGTCTGACCATCTCCGCTAATCTATCGCTATCTCCAAGTTGTAGTCCTTGTCCGTTTTTTCCGATTTTCCCCCCGAGTTCACGAGGGATTCCTGGAGTCTTCTCTCCTGAACGAACATTCGCTTCTCTATCAACGCCGCGCTGCGTAGCTCCTCCTGGTACTGCTCCTGGGATCGGGTCAACATGCTCTGGGTAAGTGCGCCCTAGCTCTGGGGATGTGCCAGATGGTCCTACCCCGTTTTGAACTCTGGATGCTCCTTGATTTTGCGCTCCAAGCTGCCTAATCTGAAGAAGCAAGTTCTGAATCATTTCCTCTTGTCTTTTCATCATTGTCTCTATCTCATCCTTGGTGATGAAGATTGATGTCTGATTTGCACCTAAGGAAGCCTCTTGACTCCCTTCATGCTGACCTCTCTCCGCCCTTTGTCTTCTATTTGATTGCCTTGTCATAGCTTCTCGGATCTGAATTCTTCAAGCCTTCAAATTCAATTTCCAAATGATAGAATCCCTGAGTTCGGTTCTCAGTGAAAGCACCAAAGTGTTTGCGCCAAAAATGGTCACAAACCCCAAATTTCGTGAAAGCACCAATGTATGAACACAAATCAGCAGTATATAATCACAGATCTCAGATCTAAGTAATGTAGAGGATAAAATGTGAAGAATAATGAACTTAAAACGTAGAGAGATAGACAGAAACACAAGGTTTATAGTGGTTCGGCGATCTTGCCTACGTCCACTCTGAAGTAGATGATTTTATTGATGTTCACTTGATGATTTTAGTTGATTAAAGCAGATTACAGTCAATAATGATGATTTATATTAGTGAATGTAGTTAGTAGCAGCAGCAATGGAGTTCAGATCTGGATCCGGCAGAGTCTGGGCGTTGGAGATCTCAAAGCAGAAGAAGAACCCCTTTTCTGTTGGCTTTGGGGGTCTATTTATAGGTGTAGGAGGCTGGTATTTCGCTTAGATCTCGGGGGACCCTCTTTGGCACGTGACCAGGCCCGCGCGCCCAAGCCCGTGAAGTTTCGCTCCGATCCGTGATCGATACGAACAGATTTCATATCGATCAAGATTTCATCCAATGGAGTCGAAATTTGGCGTGGACATTCTTTAGCATGCACGTAGTCTTCTGTGAAAATTTCATAGCATCTGGACTTGTATATTAGGAGATATGATCGATACGAATTGGGATTCTCGGCTGGCTGTTTCGTTCGACTCGCTCTTGTTTCGACTCGCTCTTTGTTTGACTCGGTTCTGTTTGACTCGGTGACGTGGCGCTTATTTGTATTGACTGATGTGCCTTGCTTTGCATTGATGGATACGAAGTAGAAGTCTCTGGATGGATGCGAAGTTGACGTTGAATGATCGAGTCGAATTGTGGCTTGAAATGGAGCGAGTCGAAGAAGGCTTTTCTGATGGTTGCGAAGCGAGTCGAAGTAGTCACTCCTGATGGTTGCGAAGCGAGTCGAAGTAGTCACTTCTGATGGTTGCCAAGCGAGTCGAAGTAGTCACTTCTGATGGTTGCGAAGCGAGTTGAAGTAGTCACTTCTGATGGTTGCGAAGCGAGTCGAACTGAGCGATTCGACCGGTGGTTGGCTTTCATCCAATTTTGTATCGTTCATAACTTGAGCGTACGGACTCGGATTGACCTGAAATTTGAAACGTTAACTCTAATAGCTTCGCTTGTCGTGTCATATTAATTTTGGCTTGATCCGGACTCAGACAAAATTCGTTGATACCCATAGTGAACCTGCGTATAACCGATTTTCTAGACGAACTGTCTTTGGTCTCTAGTCAAGTTCTTGGTGTCACGGCCTTGCCAAAAGGCGGGATAACAAAGGCTGATAGATACATGTAGCAGCAGTGAAATGTTGAGGTTATATGAAGAAGTGAAGTGGTAGGGAGGTTAGATAAAACAGTGGCAAGGAGGTTTGTGGTAGTTTTGTAATGTATGCACAGTGAGGTAGATGGCAGTTTTGTAATGTGATGGCAGAAACAGTGATGGCGGAAACTTGATGTTGTAAATGTGAAATTGTAAATGTAAAAGTAAATGTGAAATTGTAAAAATAGTTGAAAATGAAACAGAATATTATTTTGTTCTGAAATTGTATGTTTTTTTAAATATGCATATGCAAATGAAACTAGAAAAGCAACGAATACTCAAATCAAATGAAAGCACAAATCACACAACAAACACACAACACAAAATATATTTTTTCATGCAAATTAACACACAAAACAAAAACACACTAAAATCAAACAAAAATAATTCAAAGAATAGAAACAAAATCAAATTAATTCCTCGGCAACGGCGCCAAAAACTTGTTGAATGGATAACTTTCTATCGGATTAGAAAATAGCCGAAAAATTATGTGATAAAAATAACTGCAAGTGCACGGCATACAATTTTAGTACGTGGCGAGTACGGATCAATCTGCAGGGAATTGAATTGATTTAAAATTTCTACTCAATCAAATTAAACCAAAGGTTTGAGATGTGTTAACTACAAATTTCTAAAAACTAACAAAATCTAAAAGTGGATAAAAATATGAGAGTAGAGGGCAATTTAGAGGCAAATCCCTTCTCATGATCACATAAATCAACATAATGAAATTATGATCCCTCTTTTTTGGTCATAAGTGAATTTAGTCGATGTGTTTATCATAAGTATGGTGTATTTGTGCTATTAATTAGCCCAACATAAATCGTCAAACTTTAACACACCGGCTAAAGCACTTGTTAACTTGCATTAAAACGACAATGAAGTTGAAAATAAAATCTATTTTAAGCATGATCTATTTACTATTAATTAGTAATATAGACCATCAAATTTTGATTCTAAAATCCATTTCATTACCAACATCATATGTAGATGAAGAAGTAATTTGTGTTTATGTTTGTTTAAACATAGCCTATTGGTTTCAACAACATAGGCTATCAAATTTAAAGTTAAACAACCCAATTTAACCACATCAAATATTGTCATTAAGCACAAAAAGAGATCAAAAATTAGCAAAATGTTGAATCTACATGATTAAGAGAGCTTCATTACCCCTAAATTGAAAGGTTTAGCTTCTCATATTTGTTATCATGTCAACAAATGTAGATTGCAACATAGAACAAAAACACAAGAAAAATAGAGCTAATTAAAATAAAAAGAGAGCTAAACTACTTGCATAAAAATAAAATTAAGCTACTAACATAAGAAGAAATAAAAGAGAAAAGAACATGTATTAAAATTGCATAAAAAAATAAGTTACATGAAGAAAAAGGCTAAGAAGCCATTAAAAAGAGAAAGAGAGTTTTTGTTTATTTCTGTGGATACCACTAAACTAACTACAAGGTGGTGCTAAGACCTTCATTACATGAAACATAAGGGGTATTTATACATGCCTAAAACACTAATGCATATTTTAAGGGACTGCCCTAAATATATCTCTAAGAAGTGTGGCCTTCAAGTTATCATTAGCATGAGCATAATCCAACATTACATGTGCATGTAACTTTAATATCCAATAACATGTGCATTAGCTCCTAATTGTAGATCATGGTAAGTGGGTAGGTGGGGTCGTCCATGTTGCATGAAATGATTTATTTCCATCTTCATTTGTTTCCTTCTCTTGTGCATGCATATTTTCATGAAGCCCTCTTCCATTTGAATCCAAATTCCTACAAAATAACATTAAAATATCCAAGTAAATTTTCTAAAATTAAATCATACACAAAAATGACCATTTTTCCTTTATATGAAGATGAATAAATGATGATTTGAAAATAATTGAAATTTTGGTTCAAACATGTTAAAATACCCTATATGCTCATTTATTTAATTAAATTAGATTAAATATGTAAGTAAAGATATGCACATTGACGTGCACATCACATGGATCCAGAGAGATCTGCTGCACTTAAAGAGGAGGAGGATAAACTCGGAAACAATGAGTTTATCCACGACGCCCTCTACTCAAAATGGGTAAACAATCCAGTTCTTGTGAGAAAAGCTAAAGGAAAGTGGCAGACATGCATCAACTACTCAAACCTGTACAAGGCGTGCCCAAAAGATAGCTTTCCACTTTCGAAGATCGACCAGCTGGTAGACTCCACAGCTAGATATGAGCGTTTTAATTTATGGATGCATACTCCAAATACAACCCAATCCCGATGCACATCCCCGACCAGGAGCACACCAGTTTCAGTACCGACCTAGGATTATATTTCTATGTTGTGATGTCGTTTGGACTAAAGAACACTAGAGCTACTTATTAAAGACTAGTCAACCTGATTTTAAATACCGGATTGGGTGATCAATGGAAGTGTATATGGATGACATACTCGTGAAGTCACGACGATCAAGCGACTACATCGTTGACTTAACGAAGATGTTCACTGTTCTTTGGAAATATGGAATGAAACTTAATCCCTTGAAATGCTCTTTCAGCGTTGCATCAGAGAAATTTTGTGGCTTCATTGTTAACTCTCGTAGAATTGAGGAAAATCCCGAGAAGATTCAAGCAATTCGAAACATCCAAGGGCCAAAGACGATTAAGCAGGTACAAAGCCTCAATGGGAGGATCACTGCTCTAAGTTGATTCACCTTTAGGGCCACCAATAAGTGTATTCTCTTCTTCGGCTTGATCAAGAGAGGGAAGAGAAACTTTGAATGGATGCAGGACTGCATTGACGCATTTCAAGCCCTAGTAGGTCACTTAGAGAGACCTCCTATCTAATCCAAGTCGATGGATCATGAAGATTTATACATCTGTTTAGCTGTGTCAGTACACACCATAGGCACTACACTGTTATGCGAAGAGAATCAAATCCAAATCTTGGTATATTATGTAAGAAAGAAGTTGGTTGTTTCTGAGAGAAACTACCCAAAACTAGAAAAGCTTGCATACTACCTACTGATTGCATCATGAAAGTTTTGCCCTTGCTTCTAGGCTCACCCAACTAGTGTCTATACCAACAAGCAGTTACGACAAGTCCTACAACAACCTGAGACATATGGAAGGTTGCTCAAATGGAATATTGAGCTAAGCTAATTCGATACCACTTATCTCCCTCAGAAAGCTATCCACGGACAAATTTTGGCAGACTTTATAGCTGAGTTTACTGCACCAGATGGCTCTTCGAAGAGCAGTGAAGAACCGACCAACTAATAGACAATGCACATGGATGAAGCATCCAACGATCGATGTTCTAGCACCAGAGTCGTGATGGTGACTCTTAAAGGACGATTGATCTACTATTTCCTAAAACTTGACTTCCCTGCAACAAATAATGAAGCTGATTATGAAGCCTTGATCGTCGAGCTCAAACTTGCCAGAGAACTGGGAGTGAAAACTTTACAAAACTTTTATGATTCCCGGTTAATAATATGCCAAGCCAGAGGAAATTATCAGGCTAGGGGCAGCAACTTGCTCTTTATCTCTGCCAGGTCCACGAGCTACTAGTAGACTTCGAGTATTACACCACTACACATGCCCCTAGAGAACAAAATGAGAAAGCCGACTCACTGGCCAGTCTGGGGATGCACAGCAGATGTCTCGGTCTTGGTTGAAGTACTAAATGCTCCAAGCGTCGACTAGATGGAGATTAATTGGGTTCTGGAGATGGAGTTGGAAAGGGAGTCGTAGATGACTCATGTCAAAGGTTATCTGCAATAAGAGAACCTTCTTGGATGGAGGAATGAAAAACGACAGATCCTCTATAAAGCGTCATACTACATCATCCAAGAATAAGTCATGTATAAAGTATGTTTCTCCATTCCCCTACTTTGGTGCACTGCCCATAAAGAAATAAAATGAGTCTCGAGAGAAGATCATGAAGGAGAATGCAATGATCAAATCAGGGGCAAACCCTAGTAAAGAAAATACTTCGATATGGGTATTACTAGCCAACTATCAAATGAGATGCAGCTGATCATGCTAGACAGTTTGTTGAGCGCTAGATGTTTGCAAAAAATTCCAAGAGCTCCGCCGATGGAAGTTACACAAATGGTCCGTCCATGGTCGTTTGCCATTTGGGGCATAGATATTATCGTTTCCTTACCAATCTCTAAAGATGGAGCAAAGTACGCCATTGTAGCAGTTGATTACTTTACCAAATGGGACAAAGCAGAACCTTTAGCCACAATCACGACGAAGAAAGTAATCAACTTCATTGTTCGGGGCATCAATTGTCATTTTGGCCTTCCATGAACCATTATAACTATTAATGAAACCCAATTCGACAACGTTGAATTCAAAACTTCTCCCATGGGCATCATATTGAGAAAAGATTTGCGGCAGTTGCTTACCCTCAAGCTCATAGACAAGTCGAAGTTGTTAACAAAATCATAAAGACCATTCTGAAGAAGCATTTGGAAAAGGTTAGAGGCAAGGCAGTTGACGAACTCATTATGAGCATACCGAACCACCCACAAGTCCACGACTAGCCATATTCCATTCGCCTTGGTTACGACTCTGAAGCCATGATCCATGTATAACCTGAAGTTTCTTCTCATCGAGTGACTTACTACATACCCTACTCTATTATAAAAAATAAACAAGGAATTGCAATCCAAATGCAATTAAACTTTAAGGAACCGGTGACGATCCATGAGCGTATAAATGCATATGGGAGCCAATGATAAGAACGTGTACCTGAATGTGCATGTGTATATTTGAAAATTCGATTTCTTGAAACCGATAGAAATTGAACCTTCACCTGGAGATATTAGAGAAAAGACTGGATTAGATAGCCAAAGCTTACCAGCCCTGTAGAACCGGACATAGATATCAACTGATGGAATACAATCAAGCAATTATACTGTTGAAAATTGACGAATAGTCATAATGAACAGAGGATGACATGACTCTTAGCAAAAATTGACTCAACGGAAGGGTGATGACCATTCAATAAACTAGATGGAATCCTTTAAAACGACTGAAGCATGTGACTTCTCAAAGCACGTCATGTTCGAACACGATGTACTTTGGGGGGCAAATGTTATTCCCTTTTTGGCAAGGCCGTGATACCGTAGATTTGATTAAGAATGATTGGTTACCAGCCTTGAGAATCAGCTATATACAGTATTATGGACAATGGTTGGACAAATTTGATCCGGGTCCCAATCAAAGTGTAATCAATATGAAGCAACAAGGAAGGACCTATGAGGCTACCTTTCAAATTTCAGGCCAATCGGAATTCGTACGCTCGAGTTATGGAAAAATAAAGAATTTGCATGAATCGATCTAGAATGATCCATAAAAAAGCGTAAATCAAAGAAGATCGATTGATATCTCAAAATCTACGAAGACAATGAACTTTAAACTTTTAGAGCATCAATATAATGAAGAGTGAGGCCCACAAAAATGATCGCATGCCAAAACTCCAAAATCTTGGAAAAAGGCTGATCGTTATTAGAATGATCGTACAAACCGTCTAAACAATCTATATTCAACGAAGATTGCACGATATCTCACAAACAATATGTTGAAATTGCATGAAATTAGGACAAGTAATTTACATCATAAAGAGCCTACATGATCGATCGCACTATCAAACTCAAGAAAAACATAAGAAACATCGATCGTTATTATACGTCAAGCATAACGATCGGTGTTCTGCACAGAATAGGCGATATCTTACAAATTACAGTTCAGAGTGATACCATATTTTAAAGCAAGGCCTTGGGGCATGTGGGACCCCCCACAAATGATCACACATTGATTGGAGCAAGAAACAATGATCGGCCCTGATCGTTATTTTTGTAGAATTGAGACTGCCGATCTTTCTAGTAGGCTTCGATGGATTTAGACATTCTTCTGGCAAATTTTCAGCCCGATCCATGCCCATCTTCCCCTATAAATATAGCGACCATTCTCCATAAAGAGGATCCTTCTTTTTACTGCCCAGGCTTTGCCATTTTTATTCTTCAATCTTGTACTAATGGATACCAGCTGATTCTTTTAATCGTAATCAAGTGCAAGATCAATAAAAATATGAAGTGGACGTAGGCCAAGATTGCCAAACCGCTATAAAAATCCATGTGTTTATTTATTCTCTGCTTTGTTTTAATTTCATTCATCATTTAATCTTTATGAGATTCAATTAGGTGTTGATACCCATTTTTGGCATCAACAGTTAGTAATGTTAAATATATTATTTCATTTACTAATAAACTCCCACTAGAATTTTATATTTCTTAAAACCATCAGAGGAAATACAAAAGTCTTTAGACTTCTCAAGTGAGTGTTAGGACTCGCTTGCCTTCGAATTCTGACCCTGAGCTTGCTCAACAAATCATAGGCCCATAAGCGATGGATATACTTTATTCACTATATCATATACATCTACTAACCAGTGGTCATTGTCCTATCTCATTTTGACCATGAGTTTACTCAACCAATCGAAAGAGATTATTTGCTTGTACCTACCATTTCAAGATGGCCTAAGTATAATATATGTACTTTAATGTTATCCATCATTTAAACCAAAAGACTTTTTGGTAGATCAGGACTTCAAAATGAAGAAGAAATGGGTCAAAAACATAAGGATTTGTCTGGAATAATGGAGTGATAGAGCATAAAAAGTGGGAGCAAAAATCATACAGGTCAACCATGTCGATGCCAACATGATTGATCAAGTAATTACTGACATGATTAAACATGTAGGCACCGACATGTTTTGATGAGGGACCCACTTCTGAGCAATATTTAAACTACTCCTTTTGTAATGATCCATATTTTACGTAAAGTAGATTCGTAAAATATTATTATTTAATTTATATAAGGTCGTATGACTCTAAAACTTTGGGAAATGACTACCAAGGACATTTTTCCATACTTTGAATTTGTATCGAACGATTTGAACCCAAAAATTCTATAAGGTGTATAACTTTTGATAAGGATTGAATTAGAATTTGAAACCACTTCCACCAAATTGGGCTAGTAGTTTCTCTTTTCATAGAGTGGTCATAATAGAAAACCGAACTTACCATTTATGAGATATGACCATTTAAAATTATGTTTGCTGCTGGGTAGATTAGTAGGCAATTAAACTAAGCCCATACTTAGGCCCGCTAATGAATTTTAGGATTAAGGAAGATGGGACAAAATCAAATCATTTTCGCACTTTCCTAAAATAATTCCAAATTCTCCATTAACCGTAATTTCATAAAAAAGTTCATCTATTCTTACTAATCTTAGCATAATCCACCATTTAAAAGGTAACTAGCAAAGAGGGATTGTATATTCATCGATTCAGTGCTTTAAAATTCGTTCTCCTTGCTGTCCATTTCAGATCTATGGGTTTAAAGTGGTAATTTTGGTATTAGGTGAGTGACTATTGATCCCTCACTATTCTATGCTTGTCCACATAGTTAAAAATGATGCTTTTAATATAATTTCCATGTCAAAATAATTTTAAATATAATTTAACCCTTAAAAAATTTTATGGTCAAAATTAAAAAAGATTAAATGCATTTTAAATGGTTTTACAACCCCTTTTGGATCATATTATCATTTTAGCGGCAAATTGCTTGTCTTGTTTGAATTAATTAACTATGTTTGGTTAATGTATGTGGATAATGGTTGCTATTGCTTGTCTTGTTTTGCTATTGTTTGCTATTGCTTTTAGATTACATAGGTTGTTGATTTGGGCAAAAAGAAACCAATTTTTCTCAAAATGGGATGAAGCTTGAAGGAGGCACTCTGAAGGAAAGAAGGAGCTTGTACTTTAAGTCGCAGGTTGTTTGGAATCTGTTTGGGGGTCTAACCGGTAGTCGGTACCTAGTAGAATTCTAGCTGATGAAAGGAGTTTCAGTTCTAATTGGTAAAGGCGGTGCTTCGATACTAAGGCAGGAGTACTCCGGGGTTAGCTTTGGGCTAGTTCGTGCATGACGTTCCAAAGGGGAGAAGTGCAATCAGGTCAATATAGATGGAGTGCTTCGAGCCAAGGTGGAAGGACTCGGAGTGTACTTCAGGAAGATGCAAGAGCATAACCTCAGGAGACAGAGGCATAGAAAATTTGACTAAGTATGGAGATTGGTACAAACCATTTCAGGTCGGTATCGACCTCTTTTCCAAGCGATGGAAAGGTTCTAGTGTCTTGGGAGTTTAAGCATTAGAAGAACATAACTTAAGGAATGTAGAAGGACCCAAAGTGGATCAAGTATTTGATGGGTACCGACCACTTCAGGTAGGTACCAATCTGAATATTTGGGTCCAAATGAGGCCAAACTTCCATGGGATTCTTCAAGGGCTCTATATGTCATGCTGAAGGTGTTTGTTTGCTTGGGTTTTATGGCGATGTAGTAGCATGCTGAATGATGACAGCTTTGGGACTTCGATGATGGTAACGCGAAGATGAACAGACTTATGTTCCAAGGATGATGGCTCGATGTTGAACGGAGTTGTGAGAATGATTTTCCATGTAACAACCCCCTTGAGATGGATCTAAATTCAGATCCAAAAAAGGCCCATCGAAACTTAAAACCATCTCAAAGCTAGTTGTTGGTTGGTAAAAAGAACAATGCATAGCTATTTACCTACACATTCAGAATCTCACAGTGGAAGGATAAAATATAATAATAACATCGGTACTCATTTCATTCAAATTTCAATGTAACAACCCTGTATTTTGTGATTATTTTAATTATATATTTTAATTACTTTAATTTAATTTCCTGATTTAAAACTTTATTTTATTTATTTAAATTAGATAATTTTGATTATTTTAAATATTAATTATGTTTTGTATGTGGATTTTAATCCGAAACATGAATAAATAAGATATTTTCCAGAAATGTGAATTTTGGTCAATATGGTCAACCTTTGACTTTTAATTTAAAAATTTAAAAGTTTGAAATTTTTGAATTTTATCTTTTATTATGAAAGTAAATAAAATTCCAAGAATACTGCTTTTCGTTTCGTTTAAATCTGATTTATAATGTGGAAGTTATGCCCTTTTAAATATTGTGTGTAATTTGTTGTATTTAACAAAAATTGTTTATTTTAAATTATATAAATAATATTTTATTTGTCATGTAATGTTCTAATTTATATTTATATGGGTAAAATAACATGTTTTGTATATATTTTGGTTTTAAAACATTTTAAAAGTATAATTGACATTTTTCAGTGTCAGTTGTATTTTGTTTATAAATTTTTAATCTCTAGTTTCAATTAATTAAAGAAATTCTTTATTTATTCCACTATTTCCTTAAGACCTTATTTTATTTAATCTCCACTTTATTTTGTTCATCATTTATTTTACTTATTTGACTTTTTATTTGTTTTAAAGGGAAATAGAAATTTTATAAAGCTAGTGATGTTTTATTTGTAATTTTAAGCCTTGTTTAAATTAAATAAACTATTTCTTTATTCTTTTTCTATTTTCTCTAAATTTAATTATTTATTTCACTTTAGAAATGATAAATGAATTATTTATTTCAAAGTTTTGCTTTAGAACATTTTTAAAATGAAATGAATAATTTTCCAAAGTCAATGGTGATTTATTTGTAATTTCTAGACACTGTTTTCAATTTTAAGCAATTTCTGTAATTCTCTTTCCATTTTCTTTAAATTAATTTATTTATTTTATTTCATAATACTTTGTTTCAGTTGCTAAAGCTTATTTCTGAGTTTATTTTGTTTTATCTAAAATTAAAAAGAAATAGAAATATGAAGAGACCTAGCTTTTAAACTGAAGACTTTTCATTAGCCAGACTCTTCACTTTCTCTTGACTTTTCATTGCCATATTTTGGCCGTACCTTTCTTGATTGTAGCCGTGAGTTTCTTAACTCATATTCACGTGAAAATTACTTCTCCTTCTCATTTTGCATGGCTACTTCTTTTGAGAGAAAAATGGAAGCAATGGCCTCCTTCTTTTTCCACTTTTCTTCTTCTTTTTTTCACTTGATTTTGCCTTGAATTCTTCTTGCCTTGCTCGGCCATAGCCACCACCATCACCTCCGACCACCACCACCACATCTTCCCCTCATCCATGGCTACAACCCATCCATCTCCTCTGACCTGAAGTGGCCATGACCTCCTCATGAACACAACACCACAAAACCTTGCTTAAAAATCAACAAAATAATGCCTAGACCATATATGCTTCACCTGCCTTTCATCTATCACCTTGGCCACCCCCTTAGCCACCACCACCATCATCTACTTCACCTCTGGCCACCCCTTTCACTACTGTCCAGATCTGACCTGACATGAAGACCCCATGGCCGAGCCTATATGTGGTCATAGCCGAGCCAAAATGCACCAAAACTTCACCTATTTGCCTTGAACCCATGTATGCTCCATGTTGTAACTCTTCCACCACCTTCATCCACTTGTAACCTGAACTATATGATACCATACCTGACCTAAACACACATCAATGGCCAAGCAAAAGATCCCCTTGGTCGAGCTCTTGAATGGTTAAAGAAAGGTCGAATCACTTTGTCCTTTGTTGCTTTTTATTTCTAGTCATTTCGACATTGTTTTGTGTTGAATATTTATGTGTATATTGTCTTGTTTTGGTTATTGTTTACAAGATAAATATCAAGGCTCTCTATTCATTCAAATCAAAAGTCATGATGTATCGTGCTTGTCGTGCTTTCTGGAATCTATTCTGTGTGTTTTGATCTCTAACTTCAGCTTAAAAAGGTGAGTAAATCTCACTGACATTTATACTTATGCAAATGTGAATTGACAACAATTGAATGTGTAGAATATTATGTTATGTTATACCTGCT
Source organism: Allium fistulosum (assembly GCA_030737815.1). Classification (NCBI taxonomy): domain Eukaryota; kingdom Viridiplantae; phylum Streptophyta; class Magnoliopsida; order Asparagales; family Amaryllidaceae; genus Allium; species Allium fistulosum. The sequence continues at coordinate 93,634,955 of CM060906.1, read as the reverse complement.
TATGTTATATATTATATGATTTTAACTTGTTAATTTACCTGTCATCTCATCTATTACTGTTATATATTGTAAACTGTTCATTTATACCTGTTTATCACACTACAAGTTACCTGTAGATTAGATTCACTATGGGTTGAAATGATACATACCCGAACGGACTTTAGAATAGGGAAAAATCGTTATGGGCTGAAATGATAGGCCTAAACGGTTTTTATTTATTTTATTTTAACTTGGGATTGCGGGTTTGAAATGATAGAACCCAGATTTTTGCTTTTTAAACTGAGGATTGAAATGGTACATATTCGTATCACTTGACCTAGGTTAGAAAACTATATACAGGCCCGTGGTTATTTTTATAAAGTATTTTGAATATTTTTAAAAGTGTAAAATTATGAAAATTTGATTTAAATTGGATTTTTAATGTTTAAATAAAGAAATTTGGATTTTTCTAGTAGTTAAAAATGTAATTTAAATGAATGGTAAAAGTGAATTTTTGAAATATAACTTAAGTTTGGAAATTTGGAATTTTGGTTTTAAAAGGATATTTAAGTTATATAAATAAAATGGAAATTAAATTATATTTGGAAAATGGTAAATATGATAATTTGATTTGAATTTGAATTTAAATGATTTAATGAAGTATTATTGATTTTTCTATGTATTAAAATGGTTAAATAAATGAATGCTTAAATGTGTAATTTTAAAATATAAATTAACTTGGAAATGGGAAATTTGGTTCTAATTAAAGGTTTAAATTAATTAAATAAATTGGAAATTTAGTAATGTGTGAAATGGTAATTTGAAAATGTAAGTGTTAATAAATTGTAAAAGGTAAAAATGGGAAAGGTGTACATTTGAATTTGTTAAGTAAAATTATTGAAATTTGGATTTTATTGTAAAGATTACTTTATAAAAAAATCATATGAAAAAAAGGGTATGTTAATGAACATTTTTGAATGTTAGAAATATGATTTTTATAATGTTAAAAAGGTTTAAATCAAAGTTTATTGTTTGCTGGAAATACACTAAAATATGGAAAACATTTTTAATAGCATTCAGAAATGCTATGGTTTTTGAAATGAACTAAAAATTGAATAAAAGAGCTATTACAGCATTTCTGGAATGTTGTAGTTGCTGTAGTTGCACTAAATAGACTAAAACTTGACTCGGGTCTATTACTGCAGTTCTGTAACTGTTGTAGTGGTCTGCTGTCTTTGCTGAATTTAATTAAAACCCTTTAATTTGAAACCTGAGCTATTACAGCATTTTTGGAAATGCTGTCTTCGTTGTTTTAAACTAAATTTCAACTAAAACTGAGATTTACCAGTATTTTTAAATGCTGTCTTTGCTGAATTAAAATGTTTTCAAGAATAACTTATAACAGCTTTTTCTGAATGTTGTGAAAGGCAATGTTTATGGTTTTTAACTTAGTAAATGAACATAGAATAATTTAAAACTTTGGAAATTGAATACTTGATTTGAAAGTATAATAATTACACTTTTAAATGGTTTAGATGAATTATTTTGATTGAAATATAAACTATTTAAAAGGTGACTTGAAATGATAATAAATGAATGATATCTTTGAATTTAAAAGGTATTTAAAGTTGAATATTTGGATTTGAACTCAAATGATGATTTGATAATGAAGTTTTAAAAAGATATGATATTTTGATATATCAAATGATTTGAAACGAAGTTTTTGAAAGGATATGATATTTTGATATATTAAAATGAAGTTTTGAAATGATATGATATTTTAAATATATTGAAATGGTTTGGAATTGATTTAATCTTTATCTTGATAAAGATTTGGATTTGAAATGATATTCTGTTTTGAAGTATAAAATATTATTTTAAAATTATAACCACAGGTTATAATAACGATTGGTTGTTAAAGAGACCGGGATCGGATATGGACATACTCTCTATCGATACCGAAAACCACTTTAACAACTGTGTACGCGGCGGAGTTTCCAGAATGAAGTAGGATGGTGGCGACGATCCTAAGGTATATGCGTGGACCCAACTCCCGTGAGTTGGCATAAGGTGGCTAAAACAGGAGCGATCTCGGGCCAATGAGGTAGCACCTCTTATCGGACGCACTTCTTCGATACCATTCTATTACTTTGTGATTGTTTGGTTGCACCCCTTGATTGGGAGAGTTGTTCGAGGTGGAGCGGTAGTGGCTGCTATGCGTTTCCATCAGTCCGTGTGCGTAATTGGTATATCTACCCTGGCATTGCCTTGTGTGTCGTGTCACCTACCATATCGAGCTTTACTACGAGTTATGATTTCTCCCGTAGCCTGTGGAGTATCGAGGGTAGCTCCCGTTTGGGAGTATGCTAATACTGGATAGACTACTGGGACTATTACGTGTTGGGGTGAGTTCAGATTAAATGTAAAGCCCTAATGCTATTTTAAAGTATGTTTATTTTATATTAGACATTATTATAATAGCAAATATTACTACATAGTAGATAGTTTAACGGATCCTTAAAGAATGGGCGATCCCAAGCATTCTTTAAGTTACCTGTATCTTTATTACAGTTCACTTGAGTTGGTTTACATTTGTATAAGTATGTATGTCCTGACTCGAGTGTTTTGTGTTTTGCTTTATGCTCGGGTCAGACTGAGTGATACAGCATTTAAGGCTCACCTTTGGACTGTAGTTTTGCTTTGAAGAACCAGATATCTATTCATCTTGTTATCCAGTTGATTCCAGTTGTATTCTGAGTTGTACCTGATTATCATACTGTTACTCCTGTTGTATATTGGTATTCCTATTGTATCTTAATTAACTCTGATGTATTTATATAGTAGCTTCATGAACTACTATCTCTTTAATTTCTGCTGCATTATATTACTCTGTGTAATCTGTGATTATTTATTTACTGTATATGATGAGTTTGCCAAATTTTTATTTACAACGCGGTATTTTGAGAAATTCAAGTCCAACATGTGCGGATGCGAATGGTTGAAAATACCGGGTCATTACATTCAAAATATCATTCAACACCATAGGAAAATATCCATAGTGTCAAAACACAATAGTAACCATGCATATATGCAATATTCAAGATTACAACATCATTTTTATTTCATGGGTACATAAAAAATAACTATGTAAAATAACTAGTAAATAATAGTCTACTTCCACAAGCATTATCAACTTCTCCGCCTTCAGCAATGCCTTTCCTAACTGTATTGTAATAAGGAGGGAGTCAGAACAACATATGTCCGGTGAATAAAAATATCGAGCTTTATTACATTAGTACTTTGGGCAGTATAATTTAAATAGGAATATTTTTTATGTTTCTACCTACAACACAAGTCTTTCCAAATATAAGCCCAAAGGCTTTCCAAATATAAGCCCAAAGGCTTTTCCTAAAAATAAAAGGCTTTCCAAATATAAGTCCAAAGCTAACTTATTATCATCCCAATAACTCATATCTACCATTAATAATGTCCTAACACTATAAGAGATAGTACTTAAGTCACTTAATACCTTTTAATGGGAAATGGGCAGACTTCGACCATTTAATACATTATTTAAGGTAGGCCCACGTCATTCACTACTTGTAATCCCAAGGCGGACTCCTCACTAGTAACTATCTAGTTGACATTATACGAAATCTCTCCAGCCACTTGATACTTCTTATAGAAGCGGGCCTTTTTCTAAGATATCTTCTACCATGGATAACCCATAACCCTGACCATTTACTACTTCCTACATGGAGAAGAGGCAGACTCTCACACAACCACTTAATACCTTCAATCTCTAAAGCAGGTCCTTTGTATTATGACCGGTACCCCATAGTGACGTCTCACATTAGCCCGACTATTTGTAAGTACTGGTAGCCGGATTAGATGAGCAAATTTACCATATAGAATTTGGGACTAACCTCACATCATCGTAGTTACTTATTATAGACGATGTCTCACATCCGTCCCAAAGTCACACTGTTGGTAGCCAGATTAGCTAGAAAGACTTCCGTGTGCTTTTGACTAACCTCACATCCCTATAACTTAGTCATAATTTGTATCACACTCTACATATCTAAGTGGTTAATATCATCAGGTATGTATCATTGAAGTACCGATATGAGATATTTTAAAATATCGTGATATTATAAGGTAATATTTGTAAAATATTGGACATATGTGAAACATGTTATAAACGATATTGTACTATGTTATAATGGTATATTGATGTTAAGTTTTTAAATATTTGGATCAATAATACCAAATTACTATCAAAGACTGATTGCATAGAGCTTACAGATTATAATCTATTTCGGGGATATTCTATTAAATGTAAATCATAAGATGGATTCATAAAAACCTTGAAATTCGTAAAATATGCATTTTTTTATTATTTTCTTCATTTTTAGGATATATTTATTGTTTTTTCAATCATCTAATCATCTATTTTACCCTCCTAATTTTTCCATATTTATAGTTTCTTATTTTTCATTTTTACTTAATCTATTGAATAAGCAATGTTAATTTGATACCAATTACTACCTTTTCTCATTCCTTATCGATATGTCAAATATATAACTTTACCGCTCTTTAACTTTTAGTTTTTAATGCCTGATAATAACTTATAAAATGAATTTTCATAAGCTTATTTTCTAATTAGAAAGGATGAACAAAAATGTAACTAAAAAGAGAAGTAGCACTTTCATGATATTGTTTTTTATGGTAAAGTCTTCATGGAAAGTAAAACATAAAAAATAATTAAATGAGTAGAGTATCCTTTATTGAAAAACTAATGAAGAATGCCCAAAGTGTATGGTTAAAATTGAAAAATTAGCACTTTGGGATTTCTAATATGGTCCATAAATTATCATTCACGATGTATAATAATCAAATATTGAGAATGTGAACGTATTTGTTTGTAGATATACTTTTCCATCGCATACAATAATGAATGATATTCCTAAAGTATATCAGGTATTTTACATTAAATATCAGAGTGATATATTGGAAAATATCGGACGATATATTGGCAACGACATTTAGAAAAAAATCGGTTTAGAAGAGATATGAGATATATCGATGATATATCAATGATATTATTCTATATTAATCGCATTGCCACATATATTATCACACATCTTACCGTTTCCATAATCAAGGCCTTATAAGAAATCTTTCTTGTTTGGCCTTTAACATTAATTACCATCCTAAGGGGGTTTAATAAAATTAATAACCTATTTAACTACACAATTATACGTTCTAAGTGTATGTTAATTACAATAATATATATATATATGCCCCTATTACTTTTTAAGCATGCGGAATATACGCCTTAAACTAGCAGTCAAATGTCAACTTTTTAAACAGTTATACAAGTCTCATTCCATATTATCAGCAAAAATAAATTCCAATATTCATATCCAAAAATTCCAATCAATAGACTTGTATACAATTAAAATTTATACCCAACTTATTAAATCAAAATAATGCAATGTATTGCTAATATAAATTAACAATTCTAATTTTTGCACCATATTGAACTTCTTTTTCACAAAAAAAATAAATGAAGAAATTTCTATTTAATTTGAGGGAAACAGCAATGCAAACTACGAATAAAATCCATACTTTACACATTATTCTATAATCAAATTCCTTTAATCAAATTCAAAGAAAAAGGATAGGTGATGGAATAGAAAGTAAAATTATAAAAAAAACTGCAAATATACACAGTTTCCACTATTTTGACATAAACAAATTGAGCGTTCAACCTAGAATTGACATTTCGCATTGAAGGGGTTTGGAGGGTTTATAATATGATGTTTTTATAAACCAAAAAATCCCTAAGGGTATTCAAACCCAAATTACACTAATCAATTACTAAAATAGAAAAGCTAAGATTTTCACTCATCGCATAGCCTTAGCTCTACCTCCTTTGGATTTGACACGCATTTTGAAGATCGTTATCAAATCTCTTCTTTTTTATACATATATATGGCAAAGGATTTGCATGTACGTTAGATTTGGAAAATCAAAGATTGAAGGAGAAGAAGTTGAAAAATAATAATAATAAACAAAGATAGATCTAAAGGATTTCTTATCTGAAACCCTAATGGAGTTTTTCTAAATCTTGGGACTGATAGAGCTTCGCTAATATTCCCAAAATATTATATGATTAACAGTGAGGGATCTAGGGTCTTATCTATAGTGGTGAGAAAGCACCAAAACCGTCAGATTTAATAATTAAATCAGGACCGTCCAAAAATAAAAACCCTAGCCGCCACCTAATATGGAGCGGTCGATAGCTAGCAGTCGACCAGTAGAGGTCAAGGGTTGACCTCCCCATCTATTTTTGGAAGGAATTATGTCGTTGTTTATATATTTATTTTCTTCCTTAATTACACTTTAATGTTAATGTTAATTTTAACATTTACTAAACCACCAAGTCTATCTACTATCAATTCTTTTAAGAATTGATTATTTGTTTGAATTTGAATTCTATTTAAATTATTTTGAATCCAAAAACATCAAACATTCATAACTTCTCCGTTTGAATACTGTTTTCAACATATTATATATGACAATTGATCAGAATTTCTCCACGAACACAAAGCCATAATTTCATAGTCAAATTCCAACTTTTGCAAAATTTCCATATTTACCCTTATCATATTAAATTTAATTTAATTTATCCAATTTATCTATGGTTAATTTTATGGGATGTTACATTCTTCCTTCCTTAAAAGGATCTCGTCCACAAAATCTTTTTCCAAGGAGCGAACAACGTAATGCACAATAAACATCCATGTTATACAACTAGGTTATCTACACATCCATCTACTCATCCATAAGTGCAATTTGAGTATGTATTGCAGACATACTATAAATGAGCTCAATCCTAGCATGAGTATGTGACGGTGACATCTAAGTATGTATGCAAATCACCCTAAACATGCATGAAAAGTTCTACATGAGTGCAAAGTGAAAGTAAAAAGTGTAGCGAAAATCTTCTACCAATTAATCTAGCAACCACGATGCAACCAAAATCAAATGTTGAAGAGGAAATTTTACTAGAGAAAATCAAAGGGTGTCATACCAGTCGTCGATTAATAACCATTAGTATAAGAAAATTCCACTAAAGGTGGGTGTTGCTCTCAATGTTCTTCAAAATCCATGATGCATGCTCTCAACAAGTCCTCCAAGATCCTACTTACTCTTCCAGTTTATCCATTGGTCTGCAGGTGGTAAGCGGTGCTAAGGTTCAACGAAGTTCCTAAAGTTGTCTGTAGACCCCTCCAAAATTCGCTAGTTAATAATGTGTTCCTATCACTAACGATGCTACTAGAATTCCATGAAGTCCAATCATCTCCTTCATATAAATCTGTGCTAGAGACGCTGCGGTATTATTGCTCCTAATAGAAAATTCTGCTACCTTCTTCTTTATACTTATCCAATAGAAAATTCTCTTCACATCCCTATTCATTCTATCTCTTTCTTGAACGGTGATATTCTACAAGCTAAAATTTATTTTTTCCGAAATCCTAAAGTATCTAGGATTAAAGCATTCTTTTATTTCTATTTTTTTAACCTAATTTCCTTGTTAACTTCTAGTCTTACCTACGATTTATCGCTAGTTAAGTATCCCTAAAATTTCCTTATTTGCATTGCTTCTCAAAATATATAATTATCAGGCAGTTCAATCCCATCCAAAATCCAACACAGTGATAAAGCTGAGATATATCTTCTACCATATCTTACACCTTTCCAATAACTAATGGAGACAATTAGCGATTACAACACAAAAATTCTAAAAGAAAATTTTGTTGGAAGCTGCTATTTATCATCAATCGGTGTAAATGGTGTTGATGTCCTAACACTCCCTACTAAATCAAGATAGGAATTCCTAATATGTCATTCTACTTAATTCTCTACCTTTTAAATCCCCTTCTTGCTTTCTAATAAATGTCGTCCACCATTACTTCAGTAAATATATCCATAATAATTGATGATTATTGTCAAAATTGGACTATCTCTAATCAATCCTCATCTAAATCCCTTTAACCCTTTATCAAAGTCCATCTATTACTCTGATTCAGTGCCATATTAAATTTCCCTAATCAGTCACCATTTAATTCCTTTCAACATACACACACACGTTAAGTGTGGTTATACCTATGTCTATATGTTAATTCCTAAACTAGAACATTCCTTTTCATGTTTTAATTTTCAAAGCTATCCTTCTAAAAATGATCACCATTATAATTTTCCATAAATTAACCAAAGTGATATTTTTGCATTGTTTGAAATTACAAGGAATTGTTTCTTTTTTAAAATAGACAGTGTAAACTATGGAAAAGAATATCCATACCTTGCGCATCTCTTTCCCTCTTTGGTATATTCCTTAGTAATTCAAACGCCGCATTTTTATACATATTTTGAAATTGGAAAATATATGGAAGTTACAGGGAAACTGATCCAAATAAATCAGAATATAGATATTTACATTCCAAGTCAACTAAGGCAACCTAACTTACAACCCAATTATAAATTTGGAATATCTTCACAACTTTACCAATGTTCTACAATTAAATGTTTGGGGCCGAATCCAAATTTTCAGATTAGGCTGTATGTATTATTCATATTTTATTCATATCTTAAAACCTTTACACTGCCTTAATTACGTAGTGATCCCTATCTACTCCATATAAAATTTTGGTTCAGTTCTCATCATTTTTTGGAACCAAAATTTCATAATGATAATGTACCTTGCTCGAGACCTTTACCTTTAAAAATACAAACTTAGAAACCCTTTTTTGTCAATTTCAAAAATTGATTAGTTCGACTAAAATAATTTTTAAATACTTTTTACATCAAAAATTTATTCTTTTAAAAGTTGAACTTTTCATTTATAACATTCAAAAATCGTTTTGTTTTCAAAAAGGAACTATGAAAATTTTCTCTTTTTAATTACTTCCTATAACAACGACTTTCATTCTGAAAGTAGGATTTTTAACGTAAAACACTCAAAAACTCAACCATTATACCGAGTAACCATTCATTTCAATTTTCTCAAAAATATCTTGTATGACAATAAAAGTGGAGTAGACATGGATAACTTCTATCCTATTAATTTCTAACTGGATAATTGTTCCTATTTTATATAAATCCTTAATGATATTCCTATCCAAATCTCCCAATACTCCCTCTATTTATATTTCACGTAGCTAACTGGCTCCTACTTCAATTATTATTCTCTGTATTTTCCTTGTCCGAAAATATTCTTACTATCACTATTCTTATCCTTCTATTCTCTATTCCGTAATTTAATTAAGCTTTGTTTCCATTTATTCCCCCTTTTAGCAAGCACTCTAAAAAATGAACTTCAAAATTTATGAAATAGAAGAAAAATCCCAACCTACGCCCTATTTCACGTTTATTTTAAAAACAAAAAATTCCTTTCCCTAAAAATTGAAAACTTTTTAACTCAACAAGTTTTAAACTAGAATTTCAAAATTGAAAATCCTTTTTACCAAAAGCCTTTTAATTAGAAACTTTTGACTCAACAAAAGTTTAGATTACGAGTTTCCAATTTTCCTTACATTTTCAAAACAATCTCTCAATAAATCCTTTAAAAGCTTACTCAAAACATTTCAAGGAATTTTCCAAAAATTTTTTTATCAAATTCTTTCACATGGGGTTTGAATTAGAAATTGACTTTAGTTGTCCTTTCCTCCATAAAAATCCAATTATCTTCTTACGATGGTTGATGCATACCTTCTTGTGAGAACTTTGTAACGACCCATCTTTTCAACCATAGAAAGTCGGCACCAAATACATCTATGGTATTCCAATGCCAAACATCCAATCATCAAAAAGGCATTTTGTTAGGGTAAAATAAAAGGAACAAACATGGGAAAGAGAATCTCATAGCGGAAACGATAATATATAATATAACAAAGACAGTATAAACTGCCCCTCCAAGATACAAGGTACAACAGAGTTAAAAAATAAACTTCATTAGCTTCGACGGTTATAACATTTTGACCTTATAATTGCCGATGGGAAAATATAATAATACAGCGGGAAATAAAAATACTACGGCAGGTGAACATTTAGCTCTACTCTATGAGCTCCATGTCCCACCAATGATAGACGGGAAAAATACTTGGTCTGACCCGAGTATTATAATAAGATAACACATGGATGAATCTAAAAAACCAGCTTGAGAAAACTCAAGTAATATGGTGAACGTTTAATAATTCTGTGAGACTATGCCGCTAAACACGGAACAGGTTTTTACCTCACAAGAACAACATCCATACATGAAGAAATGGAAACCAACTTAGAATGACAATCCAAAAAAGAAAGGATGGACACATATAAGATCAAAATCCAAAATTAAAGAGTGGACAGAAATAGTTAAACATAGAGAAGAGCTCAAGGCACTTCTCAATGCAATTAAGAAAATGTTAACTCCATGGTTCAAATCAAAACAAAGAGAATGAATTTATCCAACAAGACTAGGAGGATGTTCCCTCTACACCAAAAGCATACCACTAGATAAAATATACAGGAGAGCCCACACCAATCACACATCACTCTCGGGAACTTCCAAGCAGGACCCTGCTTCACACGAGTATTCGAATATTACACATCACCACATGCATGCTGCCAATAAATCTGTAGATAAATGTGAATATACCTTAATGGTTGTGACCCAACTGGCTTGGCTCCCACTCGCTCTTTGGTTTTAGTTATCCACGGTTGTAACAACTCAATTTTTGGTAGTAATTAATTAATGTTAATAATAGGAATTAATTTAATTAAATTTGAATTTGGTGATTTATTTAATAAATTGGTTTTGAAATTCAATTAATAAAAGGATTTAAATTGTCAAAATGTAATATTTAAATTCAAATAAGTCAAAAGTATTAAAATATTGCTTTATAATATTAATGTAATTGAAATATAATATTATTATGTGTAAGAAGTTATTTCAAAATGGAAACTTGTAATTGTTTAAATGGAAAAGTAATTTTAAATAGAAAATTGTATTTATTTAAATTGAATTAAATTAAATTTTAAAAGGAAACAAACGTGATATATATGTACATATATGTATATGTATATATATAAAAGGGAATTGAACCATTTTTGATCAAGTAAAAAAAAGGAAAAGCCAGCAATGGCCTATAATGCATAAATCTCCCGCAACGGCGTGAATCTGTGACGATAACATTAGTAGCGATGGCTGATGACTCACGGTAACTCATGACAATAGTAGCAAGTGATGATTATACAAATATATTTGCACATGAAGGTTTATAAGTGACAACACTAAATAAATTAGTAAATGAACTTGTAATGATGGCTTATCATGAACTTGTAGCGATGGCATAAAATAAACTTGTAGTGATGGCTTAACATGAACTAGTAACGATGGTATTCACTAATAGCGATTACACACTAAATACTATAACACATGAACACTACAACAAAAATACCCTATTCCAACGCCCTTTTTACAACGGGCATTGGTTGCCCGTTATAATAGAAGGCTATTACAACGGTCCATTCAGGCCCGTTGTAATAGATGCCCTATACAACGCCCTTTTTACAATGGGCGATGATAGCCCGTTGTAATAGAAGGCTATTACAACGGTCCTTTCAAGCCCGTTGTAATACATGTCAATTTTACAACGTTCAGAAAATGCCCGTTGTAAAATTTAAGCCCAAATAAAATTATAAACTAATATAATGGTCGGCCCCCTTTTTCTTTTATATCTTCGGCCCGTTTCTCTTTTATTTGCTCCGTTCCTTTTTTTGTGAAAATGGCGGTCGTTCCTCGTTCGTTCGTTCCTCAATCCAGATTTAGGGTTTTGCTAAATTGAAGCGCCGCTTAATATTGTTTGATTGTAGACTTCGATGTTCTTTGATTTGGCTTGCTGATTGTTGCTTGTGACAACTTCAATTTGTCGAGCGTGTATGCTTCATATAAATTGGTACGTGATGTTTCTTTGATTTCAATTACGCTCGACTTTGATTCGAGTTGTTGATTTAATTTATTGTTCGTTTGTTCTGCTCGAACTCGAATGCATTTCACGGCCGATGATGTTAGGGTTTTTATAGGATTCGATTTCCTATATTTTCGTTCGTATAAATTTGTTTGAATTCGTCACTGCTATGCTCTGGCCATTCAATTTTGTTTGATTGGTTGAGATTTTTCTGACTTTGTCAATTTCGTTTATTTGTGACATGATTCCCACGGCTTGTGATTTCTGACTTTTGCTTGGCCACCACGGTGTTGAATTCTCTGTTGACATCATTTGATTCTTGTTTGAAATCCCCTGCGACCTTATTTTCGGTTTGAACTTTATGCTTTGACTTCGGCTATTTTTGAAATCCCTTGTTGGTCTGGTCTGGAGCATTAGTGGCCAATGGTTCATGTTGTAGTTTTGTTTGAACATGTACACGGCTGTTGCATTGCTTCATCATTTATCAACTGAATATTTTGCAAAAATGAGGAGATGATATAATTTTTGAGAGCCGTTTGCAAGAAACACAGCTCAGTGTTGAACAGATATACAATGATTTGATAAAGAGAAGGAAATTCAGAGAATTATCAAGAAATTAGAATGACAAATTGACTGATTTCTTGATAATTTCAGTGATGAATTTCAAAAAATAGTAAGCATCCAGAGAATGTATTCTCTAGGTAGGGCATATTATGATGGTTAAAGAGAAGTATTATGTCAGTTTGATAGAAAAAATCAAAAGAATACCGAGAGCAATCAAGAAAAACAGATGATGAAAGAAAAAGAAACCTAATGCTTTTCTTGGTATGGCTCGATGATGTGTTCATTGTATTGAACAAATGAAATTAAGGAAAATATGAGATAAAGGAGTAAAAGAATAAACTTCCTCTGTGATGATAACTTGGTTACTGCAACTGCAAATCTGAGATCTGAGAGGAAAGAACAACACTAATTGACAATCGTTAGACTTTTTGTGGCTCCGATACCACATTAAAAATTATGCAGATATTGAGGAGAGAAAGTGCTTTATTATCTCAAATGATTATTGCATACAAAACTGATCATTGGTTCATGCTTATATACGAAAATACAGTAGCTTATTACATTGTTGGCTAGGCCCAATATGGTGCAGCCTGTATAAAGCTTCTGATCTCTATGATTTTCATGTAAGTTGTTTGAAATAATCTCCATTAAGTTTAATCTTTTTATATACCTGTTTTCATATTACCGTATATTAATTATACTAAGCAAATGGTTCATACATGACAGGTTTATACATCTGCATCCAATATGTTTTCGATGGTCCATCAGTTTGATCATGCACCTCATACTGGACCGAAGGTATAACTATACATTACACAACTTCCATTTTTTTTAAAATAAAATAAAATAATAATAAGCTTGCTTGTTGTGTGCTTTTTTGCTTCTATATAAAAAAAATTGCAGGCTTTTGTTAGCGAATATGCCGTGCATGGAGTGGATGCTGGGTCTGGAAGCCTTTTAGCAGCATTGGTAGAAGCAGCTTTCCTTATTGGGCTAGAAAGAAATAGGTACATACATATTTTTAGAAACATAACATATGTGTCTATGATATCCAGAAAACTAAATATGTAGTATATACCCAAAGAACTCCTATATGGATAATGCATATGCTATATATTTAGCATTTGACTGAATATGGTCAAATTTGGAAAAGGAAAAAATAGGAATCCATTTAGTTTACATACTATTTGACTGAATATGGCCAGCTATGCACCACTATTTGGTTTTATCGAGTTTGTTTATTATTCTCAGATCAAGAATATTATGAGGATGGTTATATTAGCGTTTTTGTTTTTTAACATTTGCACATTATTGATTTCTCTACATTCAGTTTTTAACAAAGTCAAATATGTTTCTACTTTCCATTTTGAAAAGTGATTAATCAAAACGTTTAAAGCTACGGTGTTTCTAAGTAAATTAACTCAAAATGCACTTAGAAACGAAATTCGTTTTGGTTAATAAGAAACTACATGCATACAAATTGGCTACAATGTTTTTTCTTCTTCTTCTTAAATTTAAACTAAGAAACTTGTATCAGACATCAGCTTTAAAACTTCAATTTTGTAAATGCCAATCCTGAGGTCAAACCTTGGCATACTAGAAAAAAGTATTGGATGGTGTCAGTTAATATTATATCAGTGTGTAAGCTGTCTATGATCTTTGATGTTGTTTGCCTACTCGTAAACCCTACTCTGTAACTATTTAGTGATATCCATGCACATTATAGTGCGTAACTATTTTTGGTGCATAATTAAATACATTTTTTTTTCATCTAGATGGCAAAACCTTCAAGAAGCCATGACGGCCATATGAAAAAGAACGTCTAGATGCTGAGCTTAAATTAGTTGGAGAATACGAGCTTCGATGTAAGCGTGAGCTGTGGAGGGTCCAATACGCTTTGAGCCGCATCCGCAATGCTGCTAGAGGGCTTTTGATATTTGTAAGTTTGTGGTATAGTATGATTGTACTTAGAACATGATATTTGTAGCAGACTGTTATGTGTTAATGCTTTATGTATTTGGCATGTAAACTTATCTAACTTTTTGGAGTGTTAGATTTCTATGACTCTAGCTTTTAGTCTTTTCGTATGTGATTTTAATTATTTTACGACAATATTTAGTATTAGTATGGATGTATTGCATGGATGCTGCTGTAATTTTTTTTTAAATTTACATTTATTTTGCAACGGGTAATGTGCGTTGTTATATGAGCTTCTTACAACGGGTTATGGCCGTTGTAAAAAGGTATACTGCAATGGTTTTTACAACGTGCTTTGCCTGTTGTAAAATGTGGTGGATCTATTACAACAAGGCCTATTACAACGGGCACATGCCCGTTGCGAAAACCATATTACAACGGGCATTGCCCGTTGTAAAAAGTCTGTTTTGTTGTAGTGGAAATTTGGAAGCCTGCATGGGAAATATAAGTGATATATAAAAGCGAATATTAAAACACTTATGTTAAATATATAGATGAGACATGTAGGCTTATATTACGTGTGATGGCATATTTCAAAGCATTACACGTTATGGCATTAATATTATAAAACACAGTGTCAGTAATATATATATATACTTAAAGGCTTGAGAAGCCTACTATGTAAGCATGTTCACGTGAATTAATGACTATATGCAAAGATAAATAATGAATTTAGATAACAAGCAATGACATTGGATAAATAATGCATGATGGCTTAGATTAAAACATGGTAATAATACAAGTTAGCTTGGGAATTTCATGTGATCATTAATAACGTTTTAATTTAACGTGACGGCTATGGGATAACTAATGTACAACAAGTAAGATGCAACTTGTAATTGTTTGGGAAGCTACATTTTTCTAAGTAAAATAACAAATACTTAGGGCACTATGGAAGACCGTTTCCAAGCATTGTTGAACTATTTTAAAGAGATGAAATAAATGGAATGCAACTTCTAGTAGTTTGGGAAGCTATATTTTTCAATGTAAAATAACAAATACTTAGAGCGATTTGGAAGACGGTTTTCAAGTGATGTTAAACTATTTCATAAGGATGAAATAAATGGAAAATTTGATAAGTTAAATTTTTGTTAATTTATTTTTGAAATGATGTAGGCTTAGAGAAGCTAATAAATGATGGGGAATCATTTAAATAAAAGATAAAAATGTTGTATCTAATAAATGTGAGTGGATACAATTAATAATTAAAAGAAAAAGGGTTAAACCATGATCGTAAATATATAACGACTCATGGATTTATTGGATGGTAGATCATCTTGACTGATAGTCTAAAATCCAATGGTATATGGTCGTCGAGCCATGGTATATGGTATATGATCATCATGGAGTTATTGGATGGTAGATCATCTTGACTGATAGTCTAAAATCCAATCGTATATGGTCTCACTATATTATACATCTAGCTTTTTAATGCTTTATCAAAGTATGGATGGGAGCGTATCAATACTTCGTTGAAGAAGAATGAAAAATTCATTGAAGGTCCGAGGAGAGGACTGAATCATAAGGTGATGACTCATTTGTTAGCTCCAATTGATATGGTGGTGGAAATGGTGAGGAGGTTTGACCGCTTGTTTCAGGGAGAATATAAGGCCAATTTTAAGCCCAAGGGTGGGTAGAAGAAAAGACTTAATCCATTTCAGAAAGGCAGAGAGAATCAGAAGGGTGGAAAGAACTAGAAAGGAGGAAAGACTTTCGGAGGGGGAGCTCGGAAGATGGGTATAGCTGATGTCAACTACAACCATAAGGGGTACTATTCCACTAAGTGTACCTAGCTTGAGGACATGGCCAAACGCTTTATCTGTAATAGGCCAGGCTATAAGAATAGGGATTGTCTAGAAGCTAAGCAGGCTGTGGTTTATGCTTTGAAATGACCTTCCTATGGGCCTACAACTGAGGAGAAAGGAAAGGGTTTGTTCTTGGATTTTCGCTATATTAGTTAGAGTTTTATTTGATATTGGTTCTACACACTCTTTCATTTTAAGAGATTTGGCTGATAGGTTAGGAATAGGAACTTCCTATTCGATTACGTCTTTATGTGTAGTTAATCTGATCGGTGGGTATGCCACCCTCGAGTTAAGGTGCACTGACCTTGCATTTGACTTATGCGGATATTTGTTTTGTTGTGACCCATATGTGTTTAACTTCGTAGGTTATGGGGTAATTTTTGGTATGGATTGATTGGTTCGAAATGATGCTAGGAACTACTGCACTGATAGAATTATCGCCTAAGGAATCCTAAGGAAGGAGGATGAATTTTGATAGCTTTGAATGTAGTGTAGGATAAGTCAGACTTGGTGTTATCTGCTATGGTTGATCAAGAGGATGAGATTAGTAGAGTGCGAGTAGTCTAAGAATTTACAGAGTTTTTAAATGTGTAATGGGATTACTTCCGAGAAGAACAATTGAATTCCAGATTGATTTGATGCTAAGGGCACAACTTGTTAGTAGACCGCCTAGCAGAATGTCGCCTAAGAAGATGGAGGAATTGAAGAAGCAATTGGTAAAACATAAGCATAAAAGTTTCATCAGACC
This sequence comes from Allium fistulosum, assembly GCA_030737815.1. Classification (NCBI taxonomy): domain Eukaryota; kingdom Viridiplantae; phylum Streptophyta; class Magnoliopsida; order Asparagales; family Amaryllidaceae; genus Allium; species Allium fistulosum. Next base: position 93,617,865 of record CM060906.1, on the reverse strand, counting down.
AAGTAGTTCGTTGTGGGGAGCATCCGCGATATCATAAAGAAGTCAGATGGAACTTTACGGATATGTGTTGATTATTGGAAACCGAATAAGTTGACCGTGAAGAAGACTAGTTGAGTGGAGCTAGATTATTCTCGCATCTATATTTGGCAAGGGGATTACACAACTAAGTGTAGCGGAAGATAGTACTCCATTCATTGTGTTTCGAACAAGGTACGGTTCATATGAATAGTTAGTGATGCCATTTGGACTGATCAATGGCCTAGCATTCTTCGTAGACCTTTTAAACTGGATCTCTCGTAATCAACAGGATGGATTTGTGTTAATTTTCATCGATGATACTCTGGTATACTCTAAGGATGAGAGGATCATGAAGTCCATCTGAGGTTGGTGTTGGAGAAGCTGAGATAACACAAGTTGAAGGCGAAATTTTCGAGGAGCCGCTTTTGGAAATGGGAAGTGAAGTTTCTTGGGCATGTTTTTTCAGAGAATGGATTAGCTGTGGATCCATTGAAGATAGAAACTATAATGGTTGGAAGAGGCCAAATGTGGTCACCGAAATGAGAATTTTCTTAGGATTGGCTGGCTATTACCAAAGATTCATCAAAGATTTCTCACGTATACCATAGATTCATCAAAGTTTCTTAGGATTGACTTGTTATTACCGTAGATTCATCAAGGATTAGGCAATTAGAGATGGGTGTCAACGTTGAGGACTTGAGAGGATTTGAGATCAACTCAAATGGATGGCTAGGAAGAAAGGATGACTATGTGTTCCGAATATATGAGATCTTCGAAAGTCTTGGAAGAAAGTCCTCCGCCCAAGTTTACTATTCATCCCAATGGTATGAAGATATGTCATGATATGAAGAGAGTTTTCTATTGAGAAGGGATAAAGAGAGATATAGCTGAATACATGAAGAGATGTTTTACTTGTCAACAATTGAAAGCTAAGCATCAGGAGCTGAGCAATTTACTTCAAAGTTTGGAAGTGCTGACTTGGAAGTGAGATTCTAAATCTAAGGATTTTATTGGTGGACTTCCTAGGTCGAGAACGGAAAATGATATTATTTGGGTGATAGGCGATAGATTGACTACCACTTTATACCCATGAAATTGATAAAGACGGTAGCTAGCTTAACAAAGCTGTATGTGGAAAATGTAGTGAGATTGCATGGGACATAGAGTATTATCATTAGCGATAGAGATCCATTGTTCATCAATGAGTTTTGGAGAAGTTTGTAGTATGCATTAGGAATGGAGTTGAACTTGATCATGGCTTACCACCCACAGACCGATGGTCAGATGGAAAGGGTGAATCGTGTATCAAAAGATTTGCTGAGAGCATGTGTCTTGGATTTCGAAAGATCTTGGAAAGATCATTTGCATCTGGTAGAGTTTGCCTATAATAACAGCTACGAAACAAGTATTGAAATGGCACCGTTTGAGGCACTGTACGGAAGACCGTGTAAGTCGTTAGTTTGTTGGTTACACACAGGAGATTGGCTTGTGTTAGGATCCAATTTGGTATGAGATGCTACTGAGAAGGTAGATGTTATTTGTGCTAGAATGAAGGTAGCTTGGTCGAGGTAGAAGAATTATGTTGATAAGAGAAGAAAAGAGCTTGAGTTCGAAGTAGGCGATGATGTATTCGTAAAGGTTTCTCCAATGAGAGTAGTTATGTGCTTTGGGAAATTGGGGAAGTTGAAACCTAGATACATTGGATCATTTCCAATAACTGAGAGGATGGTAAACTTGCATATAGAGTCAAGTTACGGAGCAGTTAGGCGGGTGTGCATAATGTTTTTCATGTATCACATTTAAGGAAATGGTTGCACGACCCGGATTCGGTAGTGGAACCGAAGGCGGTAGAGCATTTATCTATAAAGCCAAATTTGTATATTAGACGAACAAAACAAATAGTAGGTCATGATATAAAGAGATTGAGGAACAAGGTCATTAGGCTTGTTCGCGTCCAATGAAGTGACAACAAAGAAGATTGTACCTAGGAGGTAGATGATAAAAATAGAAATAACTATCTTGAGTTGTTTTAGACATTCATGTACATAGCAGTGAGCTTTGTTTGTCTATCCTATGGACTGGTGGGGCACTAGTATATTTATGTGTGATAAGATTGTATGTTAGTAGTTGCACTAATACAGTTATGCTTAATGATTGACTGTTTACATTAGTAGAGTACTAGTGTAATATGTTGTACTTATGTGTACTTATATGATAATGACTATACACTTTCGAGGACTTAGTGTGAAATTTTGTTTCCTTAACAAAATTTCGAGGATGAAATTTTTATAAGGAGAGAAGACTGTAGCAACCAATATTTTGGAAAGTCCATAATAAGGGAAATTAGTTTAAACTAAATTAAATTGAATTAATAATATAAAGATATTATTAAATTGATTTAATTGCAAGAATTGCCAAAAGGAAATTTAATTAACTAAGCGTGGGACGCTTTACAAACTTAAGTGGATGGACCAAAGGAAATTAGAGCAATTTGGTTAGCCTTGATTAATGAAAAGAAAATAATTTAAATTTCAAAAGGGAATGATTTATGTAAGGGAAAAAGTTACTAAGGCCCAGACCCACTAACCCATATTCCTTAGTCACATCCCCTCGTTCCATCTTCATTTTATATATACATAAAACAAAGCTCTAAATGAATACAATCATGGCCAGCCACTAATTTAAGAGGAAGGAAGAGGAATCCAAGCTAAAGGAAATACAAGTTTTCGAACTTAAAAGGAGAAGAGATTAAAACAAGGTTTCCTTAAGCTAGGCGTTTAAAATCTTTCTCCAAAACTTATCCTAACCTATTAGGTTCAGATTTGATCTTCGTATGAATGTTTTGATGATGTTAAACGGATTTGGATGTTTAAATATTATTTTAATTATGGGTTATACTTTTATTAAAGTGAATTAGCTCATGTTTTAGGGAGAAATATGATTAAGTCACAAATTTTTGATATGATATTCTCTATAATGAAATAAAGGTGTGTTTTTTATTATAATTTTAAGAATTAATGGAAATATTTTGTGAATTTCCTAAGTTAGAAAAAATGGTTAATTATAGGTTAATTAATTATAAAAAATAATAAAATTAATTATTTTGCACCTGAAATTTTGATATGAGGTAAAATATAATGAAAAAGATTTTTGGTGAATTTCTGAGAATTTTCCCTTCAATTTCTATTTTTTATGAATTAGTTAGTAAAGGAAAGCACTAATTTAATTAAGGGAAATATTGGTTAATTAATTAATTAACTTGGGTGTTTAACATTTTCTAAAATAAAACTAAAAATATATTAGGATTAGCCAATATAAATTCAACACCAAATGATGTTAGGTGAAAATTAATTGCTTAAATGGGTAGTAAATCAGTTTTTAATCTAATTACAAAAACCGTCATTGAACTATTTTTGACCAAGTAAAAACAAAAGGATAAGCCAGCAACGACTTATAATACATAAATCTCTCACAATGGCATGAATTGGCGGCGATAACATAAATTAGTAGCGATAGCTGAACCCGCAAGAACTCATGGGGATAGTAGCAAGTGTTGACTATATAAATATATTTGCACATGAAGGTTTAAAGGGATAACACTAAACAAACTAGTAAATGAACTTATAGCGACGGCTTAACATGAACTTATAGTGATGGCTTAACATGAACTGGTATCGATAGTATTGACAAATAGTGACGACACTTGCTTGGTGACGACACATTAAATACTATAACACATGAAATTTGTAATCCTGCATGAGACATATACGTAACGGTATATAAAAGGGAAGATTAAAACATGTATGCTATACACACACACACCGATGGCATAGTGCAACGCATTACACACAATGGCATTAATATTATAAAACAAAATGTCAATAACATATATACTCAAAGGCTTGAGAAGCCTGCTATGCAAGCCTATTCACATGAAATAATAACTATACGTGAAGGAAAATAATAAAGTCGGATTACAAGCGATGGCTTCGGATAAATAATGCGTGACGGTTTGGACTAAAACACAGCAGTAATACGTGTTAGCTTAGGAATTGCACGCAACCATTAATAAAATTTTAATTAAATGCAGCGACTATAGGATAGCCAATATACAGCAAATAAAATGCAAATTGTAATTGTTTGGGAAACTAAAATTTTCTAAGTAAAATAAATAATACGTTTGGTACTCTGGAAGACAATTTCCAAGTGTTATTGAACTATTTCATATGTATTACATAAATGGAATTCAACTTGTAGTAGCTTGGGAAGCTATATTTTTCTAAGTAAAATAACAAATACTTAAGGCGCTTTAGAAGATGGTTTCTAAAGATTATTGAACTAATTCATAAGGGTGAAAAATGGAAATTTGATAAGTTAAAATCATGTTAACTTATTTTTGAAATGATGTAAGCTTAGAGAAGCTAGTAAATGATGAGGAATCATTTAAATAAAGGATAATAATGTTTTATTTAATAAATGTGTAGTGGACACAATTAATAGTTAAAAGAAAAAGGGTTAAACCGTAATCGTAAACATGTATCAACTCTTGGAGTTATTGGATAGCAGATCGCCTTGACTGATAGTCTAAAATCCAGTGGCATATTGGTCGTCCAGCCATGGTAAGTTTTAACCTAAGAATATTATAGAACTCTACTGAGGATTCAAGATAAAGCCCCATGGCGGAGAGCAAAACATCTAGGAAGGATGTTATAAATAAATCGCCAACGTAAACGATAGCCGTTCGGGGACTAAGAGGGGCGTCTAATAGGTATGTTTACTAGAATGTATTCAGAGTGCTTACATTCAACCTCTTAGGAGAGTCTAGGGGACTCTAGCCGGTGTGGCTCCCATAGAGAAATGAGTCGACGTTTTCACCTGGCAACGTTGTTCAAACAAAACATTAAATTAGCAATAGAAAGAAATAGGAAGGTGATCACTAAATAAATTAATGATGACTTAATGAAGGAAACCTAAAACAAGATATTATGTGATGGATGGGCGAATGACGAATGATTATATGGCTTGGTTCGTATTTGGGTGATAAGTATAGAGCATACTTGACTTGAACTGATGTAAACGTTTGGCATTTTTAGATGACAAGTGTAGGGAATACTTATTGACTGAATATATGAACAAGGTTGCTTTCTTGATACTATATATATATATATATATTGATGCATATTATGCTATGATGATTAAGCGAGGGGAAAATCTGTTCTATGTTGGCGGCGTGGTCTCACTATGGATGAATAAGGTAAATGTTTTACTCACACTGGACTTATTGTCTAGCCGGTGTTTTTATTATTTCCTATAAATTCACGGTACTCATTTGAGTAGAGTGATTTTAGGTATCTCCTTTGAAGACGAATAAAGTGGTCAAAGATGAAACAAGAGGCTTGTTATTTAAATACAAGTATTTTGAAATTTCGGCTGTATAAAACCAAGAACTGGTTAAGTGTGGTGTCGGCATCTTCATATGCCGGACACACAATACTCTGATTTTCTTATTATATATTTACCATCCGTGGGAATGATTTAGGTTTAACAATGTAATGGATCTTATAACTCAAATTAATGTAATGAAAAAATATTTAACTGCTCTATTTGCTTATGTTATGAAAAATAAAATACCGAACTCACTTTGTTGCTGGAAAATGATTTCAGAAATGACTGCAGCATCATCGACGTCTATTTTCAAGTCTCGGAGTTGGGGATATTACAATATGCTAGTAATTTATTAATATATAATGATAGAGGTCAACATTTGTATTATAGATTTAAATTCTTTAATATATTTTTATTTAAGTGATATTGACTTATGGAAAAATGTATTTCTTATGAAATATCCTCGTGATTCAAGTGTCAGACACATCTGAAATCACTATATACTACTGTACATACATACATACATACATATATATATATATATATATATATATATTTATTTATTTATTCATTAAATTTAATTTGAGTTTTTTATAGTTCCACCCTAATTAATTATATCAAATTTAATTTAATTTTTATTTTTATTTTATTAGTTAAATCATATTATTTTATTTTAAATAATTATTTGATTAACACTTTAACTAATTTAAATTTATTCATTTGAAACATTTTAAAATAGAATATATTTAGAAACTATAACATTTATACTAATATACAAATATCATGTATATCATTTATTAATTAACATCGAATTATATATTAATTACAGCAATTTTAACTAAATGTAATTAATTTCGGAAATTTAATATTATTTACCTTGAATATTTAAAGATATATATATATATATATTATAATTTATTTAATGAACATTTAATCAATTATTTTTTTAGTTAATGTAATTAATTATAATAAAATTTCAAAAAAATATATTTAGTTTTCAAAACAATTTTAAAGTATGTTTTATAGCATTTGTAAAATCTTTTTTATATTTTAAACTTAACATTTAAATTTAAAATATTATTTAAATTTAAAAAAAAGATTTGAAAATTAGTCCAAAGCCCAAAATCAATTTGGGCTTTTATATTGGAGATTACCTTGGGGCTTACTTCATCCTTCGGGCCAAGTCAGTAGTTAGGTAGGGTATAGTACTTGATTACCCAAACCAAACCTTAGACATTACCTTTTTAGACACACTACTAATGGGTATGCTTTAATAAGTTAGCCATAATATTGCTAATTTAGACTACATATATTATTGGGCTCTGATCCATTGGGAACTGGGTTGAGTCGCAGTAGGTTAAATTGGTGAATTTAGAAAATTTCCATTTTTAGATCTTTATTAGGACTATGAATTCTAATTAATTTGAGATCCTATCTAATTTTTTTAAATAAAATCTCTGTTTTATTTAATTTGTTTATAAAAGGTTTTTATTTAATTTACGTAAGTTATTTTATAAGTGGATCAAATATACTAATATGTATATAACACACTTGCATCATATAAATGGTGTAAATGGTTAATGCATACTTATATAGGTACTGGGATTTACATCGTAATCAACACAATTGTCCCTTTATATATGCCTTTATTATCCATTATTTCATTTTGAAAATTATATATATATATATATAATTGTAAATATTTATTTGAATGGTTTTGACCCATTCAAAATATTTTGAATTAATATCTTAAAATTTTAATGTTAATTTAAATTCAAAATTAAATCTAGATGTAAGTAAATACCTAAATTCATTTTCAAATTCAAATTTCTATATATATATATTTGAAAATGGGTAAGAGCTTTTATTAAGGCATTACAGCTCAAGGCGAGGCCCAAAAAACACAGGCCGAAAGCTTACAAACACAACAGACAAAATATGACAGTATATGTTAAACCCGAATTAACATCACAAACTTTCCAAAAAGAACAAACAAAGACGAAAAGTAAAAAAACACTTCTTCTTCTTCATTCATGGCGGTCGGTGATGATAGCTTGTACTTGGGTTATTTGCCAATGAATAGCTCAGATCCTCTTCTCCAGTATGCTCTCCATCTCTTCCCCGTGAGGTAAGGCTCCAATTTTTAATTCTTTTCTGCACCATTCGCATGTCATTAATCGCGAGCTTACTGACCTCTACCTGTTTTCTTTGTTTATTCTAAAAAACTCTACGATTTCTCTCCTTCCACACACTCCAAATCGTGACAGTGATGGCAATACTGCTCAGTTTGGCTTCCATGTCTTCGCCTCCCCTTTTATGAATCAGGTAATTTATCACATCTGCTAGTAGGTGAGACAGAATTGATGAGTTAATTACAATTTTACACATATTCCACACCTCTTTCGAAAAATTGCAGGAGAAAAAGAGGTGTTCATGAGTTTCCTCTTCTTGATTACATAGTACACACGTCTTATCTATTAAAATACCCCATTTTGAGAGTCTATCCTTAGTGGGTAGTCTATATATATATATATATATCAATATGTATTTGATGAATTTCCTTCATCCGAATCGGACGATGAAACTCTCTATCTTTGCGTCACCTGTGGGATTCTACCCGTTGCGATTGTTGTGCTAACTGAGCGAATTTCTTCATCTCCTCCATGATGGAAATCTAGCTTATCATCTTCTTATTAATGTCAGTCATTGTATGATCCAACTCTCACTTAGTAACGACTTCTAGTTACTGAGAATTCTCTCTTTGATTACTATTGACTTTCTAGTTGCCATTCCGTTAAGATCTAGTTGAAGATTTCTTCAAAACTCAGTACAACCAGAGATCTTCTCCTAATTTTGAATGATCTATGAAAGCACCAAAAAAATGTTTGCATGAAAAAACAGACAAACACCCCCAATTGATTGAAAACAAAAATCATAAAGTAAGAAATTGAAGTAGAGAGGGAACACATAATTTTTATAGTCGTTCGGCCAAATCAAGTACCTACGTTCACTTTTTAGTTTATTTTTGATAGATTCCACTATTAATATCAAATTACAGCTCAATTTCATATCTATAAACGGTTGATTTCGAATTTGATAGCAGCTCCATGCAAAAATTGATTTTTCCAGATTCAAAAGCTTTATTTATGAAAAAGAATAAATTTTGTTATTTTAAATATAAACTTTGACTTTGATGTGGATTAGAATTCCAAATATGACTAAATTTAATATTTCCTGAAAATGTGAATTTTGGTCAATAGTCAAACTTTGACTTTTAAGTTTAAATTTTAAATAGTTTGAAATTATAAATTTTATCTTTTATTATGAAAATAGATTTAATAACTTGAACACTACTTTTCGTTTCGTTGAAAACGGAGTTAAAATGTAAAAGTTATGTACATTTCAATTTTTAGTATAATTTGTTTTATTGTGCAATTTTGCCTATTTTAATTTTTATAAATCATATTTCCTTTCTTATATTTTATTTTAATATGTGTCAATATGTTAATTTATGTATATTTTCATCTCTAAATATTTTTTAAAATAATAATAGAATTTTTCCAAAATTTACTATGATGATTTCCTATTTTTAAAGGCTATTTTCCTATTTTCTGCTATTTTCTTCATTAAAAATTATATGTAAATTAAATTTTAAATATTTATTTTGTGAATATATTTTTATTTTATGTTATTATTTATGTTTAAAAATATATTACAAGCTCATATGAATTTTCTAAAATTTATTTCATTTAATTTCAAATTTCCTAGGCAAGTTCACTATTTTGGAGCTATTTTCTTATTTTAACTTTATATAATCAATGAATATTATATATATTTTTATATTTTATTAAATTTTCTAATTTTTAACTGGAAATTACTGTTATTACCAGAAATATAAATTACAGATATAAATACAAGAAATTTGAAGAGTTTTGACCTTTGATTTGCCTAGGTCCTTTTGTATTCTACCGTTGCACTTTCAATCAATACACAAATTATTTGGCCGACTTTTCTTTCTTGCTTTAGCTGCTCCTTTTCTTCATTTTTCACGTACAACATATTACTTCTCATTCCTCAAAAATCACGGCTCATCTCTTACAAAAAAAATGGTAAATTCATCTTCTTCTTCCTTTGTTTTTCCTAGTTTTCTATGAAATTTTGTATATTGTTCTCAACCTCATGGCTTAGCTCCTCTTCAACCAGACCCTCTCCGACCTGTTCCACCACCTTCCTCAGCCTCTTCAGCCCCCTACTTCTCTGCCATGATCAGGCCATGCCATTCCCTTGACCAAAATCCCACAAAACTTCTCAAAAACATCACCTACATCATAGTCGATCACCTTTTTGCACCATCACCTTCATTTGTCACCACCATCACCATCTTTGGCTGCCACCACCACCTCTGACCTGATCACCACACACCCCTCCAACCTCTGTCAAGTAATGGTGCACCCTCTGGCCGAGCCTACTTCCTATGGCCGAACCAATATGATGACAAAACTTCACCATCCTTGACCAAAAACCCCATAAACAACTACATAGCCAAGCCTACCTTCATCTACCCTTCATCCACCACCAAGGCCACCACCTTGAGCCATCACCACCACCTTGCTACCACCTCTACTCACCACCTAAACCTCTGTCCAGACCTGTACCTGATGATGGCCGAGCCATTTGACCCATAGACCGAGCCAAAAGTTGAACCAAATCTCACCTTTTTGCCTTAACCTTTTGTGTACTTCACTTTGCAACTCTCCTACCTCTTCACACTTATGTAGCCATGAGTTTTGATGCCATACCTGATCTAAACCTGAGAAAAAACATGATCATGGCTGATTATAATGTCCCTTTGGTAAAGCTTTTGAGTGGCTAAAGCAAGGTTTAACTATTTTGTCCTTCGTTGCTTTTATTTCAATTCATTTCGATGTTGTTTTGTATTAGAAATTCATGTTTTATATTTTGTTTTGTTTTGGGTTGTAACACAAGTTCTAAGCTTGGATCCCTTCCCACTTGAGCCTAGTCATTGTGCCTTCTGGAATGCGTTGTGTCATTGGTTTTGATATCTCCAGCACAAACAGGTGAGTTATTCTCACCAGACAATATGTACCTATATAACTAGTAAATTGGCACCCTGTGAATCTGTAGAAATATATTATCATGTTATACTTGACTATGTTATGATCATATGATGTTTATACACCTGTTATATCATCTGTTACTGTTATATAATGTATTCTGTTCATTTATATTTGTTTATCACATTGCAAGTTCCCTGTAGACTAGAATCACTATGGGTTGAAATGATACATACCCGAACGGACTTTAGAATAGGGAAAGATCGTTATAGGCTGAAATGATAAGCCTGAGCGACTTTTTATTTATTTTATTTAACTTGGGATTGCGGGTTTGAAATGATAAAACCCGGTTTTTCTTCGTAAACTGCGGATTGAAATGATAGACATCCGTATCACTTGACCTAGGCTAGAAAATTATGTACAGACCCGTGGTTTATATACTTTTCTAAAATTTATAAAATATTTTAAAAATATAAATATTATGATATTTTGATTTAAATTTAAGTAAAAATGATTTTTTTGAAATATTAGTTATTTTCTATAAATTAAATAATGAATTAAGTAAATGGTAAAGGAGAATTTGAACTATAAGTAAATTTTGGAATTTATGTTTTGTTTTAAAAAGGAAATTTTATGAAGTAAGAAAAATATAATATTTTGATTTAAAATGTAATTTAAATGATTTTATAAAATTATAATGATTTTTGAATAAGTTAAAATGTTAAATAAAATGAATGTTTAAGTAAATTTTGAAATATAGCTTAAAATTGGAAATTTTGAATTTTTGTTAAAAGTGAAGTTTTATTTAAGTAAAATAAAGGGAAATAAGCTATATTTTGGGAATTTAAACTTATTGGTTAAGTTAAGAATTTAATTAAAGAAATGGAAATTTAATAATTGAATTTAAATAAGTAAATTGTTATTTAATTCGATTTTGTATGGAAATTTGACTTTATCAAATCATAAGAATAAATGGTATTTAAATGATTGTTTTTAATTGTGAAATTATATGATTTTATAAGTTAAAATGATTTATATTAAAAGTTAATTGTTTGTGAAATTGTAATTTAACTCTGAATTTGATTTGACTGTATTTTTGAAATGTAATTGTTTAAATGAACTAAAGGGGTTAATTTGAATTAAAAGCTATTATAGTACTTTGTAAGTGCTATAGTTGATAAAGATAACTAAAGTTTAGTCGAAAATAAAAGAAATCTATTACAGCACTTAAGCGCTGTCTTTTGTTAAATAACTGTTTTAAACTATAACTTTACGTAGCATTTTATAAGTGCTATGGAAACTATATTTTGTTGTTTTAATATATTTTAATGAAAATTAATCTTTGGAAAATGATACAACCTTGGAAATTAAATGTTAAATTTCTAAAGATAATGAAGAGACATTTAAATGGTTTTAAATGGAAGAATTTGATTTTTAATGTGAGTTTAAAATGGTATTTAAATTCAATAAAATGAATGGATTAAATGGTATTTTAAATGAATTAAAATGAATGATGTTTTGAATAATATTTTGATACTTTGAAATGGATTTGAAATGATATTTGATTTCTGATTTATCTAATTTATTTGATAAATGAATATTTGAACTATATATTATTTGAGTTTATATAAATGATATTGGATTTATGAAATGTGGGATATTTAAGCTTTGAAATATACTAAAGATTGAATATTGTATTTTATGGATTAAATCTATATTTGAAATTGATAAGATTTGAAATGGTTGATGATAAACTGAAATTAAATTGAAACTTTGGAAATTGAATACTTGATTTGAGAATATAATAATTACATTTTTAAATGGTTTAAATGAATTATTTTGATTGAAATATAAACTATTTAAAAGGGTGACTTGAAATGATAATAAATGAATGAGATCTTTAAATTTAAAAAGTATTTAAAGTTGAATATTTAGATTTGAACTCAAATGATATTTGGTATATTAAAATGATTTGAAATGAAGTTTTGGAAAGATATGATATATTGAAATGATTTGAAATGAAGTTTTGAAATGATATGATATTTTAAATATATTGAAATGGTTTGGAATTGATTTAATCTTTATTTTGATAAAGATTTGGATTTGAAATGATATTCTATTTTGAAGTATAAACTGTTTTTAAATTATAACCACGGGTTATAATAACGATTGGTTGTTAAAGAGACCGGGATCGGATATGGACATACTCTCCGTCGATACCGAAAACCACTTTGACAACTGTGTACGCGGTGGAGTTTCTAGAATGAAGTAGGATGGTGGCGACGATCCTAAGGTATATACGTGGACCCAACTCCCGTGAGTTGGCATAAGGTGGCTAAAACAGGAGCGATCTCGGACCAGTGAGGTAGCACCTCTTCTCGGACACATTCTTCGATACCATTCTATTACTTTGTGATTTTTGGTGGCCACCCTTGATTTGGGAGTGTTGTCCGAGGTGGACGGTAGTGGCTGCTGCTATGCGCTCCATCAGTCCATGTGCGTAATTGGTATATCTACCCTGGCATTGCCTAGTTGTGCCGTGTCACCTACCATATCGAGCTTTACTACGATTATGATTTTAAGATCCGACCGCGTTAAGGTTCTCCATCCCCTTAACGCTATTTTCTATATGATTATACTTTACTGATTAGACACTACTGTATATAGCGTATATTACTATATAGTAAATAGTTTAACGGATCCTTAGAGGATGGGCGGTCCCAAGCATCTTCTAAGTTACTTGTACCTTTATTACAGTTCACTTGAGTTGGTTTACATTATATAAGTATATATTGTCCTGACTCGAGTGTTTTGTGTTTTGCTTTACGCTCGGGTCAGCCTGAGTTATTCACAGATTTGGATTTCCACACTCTTGGAGATTTGAATCGCTGGAGATTATCTGCTTGTCTTGTCCTATCTATTTCAGTTCTGTTGTTCTACTCAGCTTGTACTTGGTTATTGTATTTAGACTTCTGTTGTACTCTATTTCTTCTGTTGTATCTTATGTAACTTTGTTATATTTATATAGTAGCTTCATGAACTACTATTTTTTTTACTTCCGCTGCATTATTTTACTTTGTGCCTGTGATCAGTGATAATATTTATTTACTGTATATTCTGAGATTTGCCAAATTTTATTTACAACGCGGTATTTTGAGCAATTCAATTCCGGCATGAGTGTCTACCTATACACTTATAATGGATGCGAATGGTTGAAAATAACGGGTCGTTACAGATGGTTTTGACCAAACCTTCACCATATTTACAATGTTGCTTAAGTCTTCACGTATTGGATCTTCTGGGGCAAAATCATCATCATTATCGAACGATGCAATATGGACTCACATCGATCATTAGATCGATCGGTATTGATTAATATGACTTGCTCTATATGTAATTTTTACTATTCTTCCTTGATATATTCCAAGCTTGTTGATTCATTTCTTCATCATTTCATAGCCTAGATCCATTGAAATGCTGCTTGGTTCAAATAACGGTTCTTAATAAAATTGTACAAATTAACTAAAAAAATTAAGCCCCAAACTTTTTAACTAAACAATACCAAATATGATTTAGTATAAATATTTATTTACATAAACTAAAAATATGGGCTTGTGCAACTTGATAAAATGATTTTTTTTAAATTCTCCCTTTTAACCCCTGGTGCCAATGCACTTGAGCATTTATCAACTTTTGTTCCTATTGTTTCTTTATGTTTATCCTCCACTTTTAGTTCGATCAGAATTCTGACATAAGTTAGTTTGTTCATACGCTCTGTAGTGTAATCAAGTTTAATTACTTTCCCACTACACTTGCGATTCCGAAAATATTTTCTTTATCCTAGATGGTAGCACAGAGGAATGATAATCAGATCCAAACAGGAACTAATAATAGTAGATCTTTGTCCAGCTTGGGATCAGGTTTCCACTTTTTCATAATGAGTGTTTTTCCTTCAATAAACCATGAGCCACCTTCAACTACTTTAATCATATCATTTTGATTATTGAATTTTTTTTTTTGAAATTAGATACTTAGATAATAGTACATATTAGTACTACAAATCTTATGTAGTATACAACATAATACATGTCGATATATTTCCAACGGTTCGAATCATGCTATGTAAGCTTCGAAACAATCATCTCTCGCACCAAAGTCGAAGCGCCTAACTACTAAGACAATGGTGCTAGTCAAAGCCCTTTTCTTTCGAATATGTATCAAAACCTGTTTTCCACTGCCATAATTTAGGTTTAATTTTTAAATTATTATGTGTAATTTGGTCGCTTGCCCACAACAATTTTATACTTATCTTCATTTATAATCATAGCTTCAGCGCAGATAACAACAAATTCACATTCATTATCATTACATGGTTCATAAAATTTTGCAATTTTGGATTTTGTGTTACCTTTCACCATATATGCCCAGTTTTCAGACGGTGTTATGATGGTAAATGGGCTTTGATTACTAGATCTAGGCAGATACGACTAATTAGATCTAAATAGATTTGTTGCAGTTGTGGCACTCCTAATTGCAAAACTTTTATTAGTTTGTATTTGAGGTGCAGATATACTGGTTTTAGGAGGACAATTTTTGTTCTTTATGATCAAGTCGTCGTCGTCGGCTTGCTTAGAAGTAGGACTGATGAAGGAGAAACAGTAGACGATGGATTAGTAGATGGAATAACGACATGATTAGATGAAGAGGGAGGGTTGGCGACCATTGTTTTTTGAACTTTTTTTTTTAATTAGCTAGCAACAAGTTATCTTTTTTTCGTTTTTAAATTTGTATTAAGTTAATTATTCAGCAATAAAACATTGTATTTTTTAAAGCTTTTTTTTAGGAAAGAGGAGCTTGGTCTTTGGAATTTAAATACTATTAAACAGAGTACATTTTTTATTACGTCACATGTATGTGAATTTTTATTTGTGAAAAAAAAAGCTAGCTGGGTGAATTGGGAAAAGATCGGAAAGAAGTTGGAAACGACTAGATCAGTGGATATTCAAAATGAAATTTCCATATTTACTAATTACTTTGGCGCCAATCCATCTCCCAAAATTTATATAACAAGACTATAATAATATTCATCAAATTATTTTTTCTGTTTCGCTTTGCTTCCAAAACCCTAAAATTTCAAACCTTACTCAACGATCAAATCAATGGATCAAGATGATCTGAAATCGATTTTGATCAGCAGAAACATCGATATTTGGCATCTGATCGGCACTGCAATTGATGTTGCTGCTTCGGATCATGGGTCGGAGCTCCGAACAAGAAGAGATGGAATTGTTCAGAAGATGTATGCCAGAAAGATTCAAACTTCGGAGAAATCAAGGCCGATCATGGAACACAAATCCATTTTTAGCAGTGATTCTGAGCGGAGAGAGAAATTTCTCCTTGATATTAAGGAGTCGCTGAAAGATCTTAATCAAGTAACAAACAATATGGTTTAAATACTTTCAACATGTTATAAATTACTGTTAATTATATACTAATTTTGGACTAATTTTGTTGTTTTTGCTGATTGACAGACAGCTGAATCATTATCTCAACTTTTGCGAAAACTTGAAAGCGTGGATATGACATTAAAGTCTTTGAAGGTAAAATAATATCACATATTTCTTCTTAATTTACCTGTGCTCTCTTGCTAGCTGGATCTTTATATTGCCGTTATTGTTCATTTTTAGAATGTGAGGATTGAAGTAGATGTAATTAGCAATTACTACATACTACAGTGGTCTTTATTTCACTTAATTCTCATATTACTGAATATGACTTTAATACAAAAAATCACTTTGATTTGATTTGATTGCAATGAGAATGTACTCACCACTTATACTTTTTCCTCGCTGTGTTGTCGTTGTTGGTATTTATAGTTATTCAATCTATGCACGATATGATATAACTTTCCATAGATGAATTACGCTTTGCCTAAACCTTCTTAAAATTTCTTTATCAGGAGACTGGTATTGGAAGGCATGTTAATGTTTTGAGAAAGCATTCATCCAACGAAGTTCAAAAAATTGCAAAGCAACTTATCAAGTATGGTGACTTCATTATATTTTTTAAATATAAACCGTTGCATCCACATTTTCAAAATTTTAAATTTGTACTTGTCTTGTTATTAGGAATTGGGAAGCGATTGTCCATGCTTCAGGGAAAAACAACTCAGAGAACGATAATTTGGTGCCAGTTACAGGTGAGTTAATGCAATTGCAATGAAAAGTAAAGGAAATTTTTTAATGTAAACATACCTAAGTTTAAACTAACATCAATCACATTGCAGCTGTTAAGGAATCGTCACAGATGATTCAAGTGAAGAATGACATTCAAGGTGAGCAGTTTGAATCATTTTCTTAAACTTTAATAATTGTTGTGACCATTAAGATGTTTCCCTAGGACCCTAACAATGCTGATATTATTTTTCTAGGTTTGATAAGCTCACACTTAAGTACAGTGACAAATCCTTATGCACTCTCAACTTCAGTGGTAAGCATATTTCTCTACTAATTATTAATATTGTTCCGATGCAATGTCTGTATAATTAGTAGCCGATAAAATTAGTCGAGCATATAAAAAGCTTTAATTTTTATGTTTCCAGAAGAAGAATGAACACAACTCCAACTTATCTGAAGAGGAGAGGTTTGAGAATGCTAGAAAAAGACTCCAAGAGAATTATCAAGGGGCTGAAAATGGTATTAAAAGCTTTATTCTTTCCCTTATACTAGATGGTCAATAGTTATTTATATTGCTTTCCTAATCAATATAAACGTTATGTTTTTCATTGTCTTAGTTAAAAGGCGAAGGAGCATCAAGATACTGGATGTCCCAGAGAAAAAAGGCTCGTTGATAGTCCATATAAAATGTCGACCTAAGCCAAACGATGAAGTGAACCGCTCGTGATGAAAGAAGCATAACTATTAGTTCTTTCACAAGTATATTCGGTTTAACTTTTAAAAAGCCACGAAGGTGTAGATTTTTAGGTGTGCGGTCTTTTGACGATTTAGGTAGAAACTTGTTTGCTGTGCATATGTTGAAACAATGCTAACATTTGAAATAATCAAAAGTGTAACATGGGATGTCTATATTAAGTTTTGTTCATCAATGTATTCTTTTTATTTGATTCTTTCTGTCAGTTTATATGTAAATATATTAATTTATTTTTTGCATGAATGTTAAGTTTGTACATGAATTCCAATGTCTTTTAATGGTTGATTGCTTAACAAACTCGGGTACAAGATAAGTTTTGTGTACTGTCAATTATATTGAACACTGCATAATGTTTTTGCAGGAATGTTGAACATGACCGAATTCAGTACTCTGTTCAAAATCAAAACCTATTCTTACATATCTATACAATTTTATTCTTGCACTCATAGGCAAATAGCTTGTAAACATGAAGCAATTGTACAAAACTGACTGCTGCCACTAAAATTTAAAGAACTAATGAAGTCGTTTAAACTTTAAAAGATTAAACTTACTTGCATATCATGCAACTTCTGGTCATCATTGCACAATTTCTTCATGCATAAGGTAGTTCTGATCACGAACGTCGCAGTAGATTGCAAAGATCTCTAACAGCAGGACAATGGCAAATAATATGCATTTTAGAAGAAAATTTTATATCTACTTGTTTGAGTGAATAAATAATGTAAATATCAAACGTAGAAATTAATAAACCAAATAAACCAAGAAAATATAAACCACAATAAAAATAAAAATGAATTGTGCACAAAGTTGGCTACATTTTATATGTTTCTAGTATAGAAGAGGATTATAGAACTTCGATGACTTTAAGGTAGAGCAATAAGTTTTTGGTGCTTGAAATTACATCTCTTTTCTTCAGGTACCCGTGATTTACATGAATGTGTTTTGAGTAAAAAATATAACTCTATATTTGGAATACAGCTGACTTTGGCAAAGTTTGAGAAGTATTTGGATATCTTAATCCCAATTAAGGGTTCGTCGATTGAGAATATACTTTCGAGGCTTCGCCGATTGAGTATAGTGAGTAAGGCTTCACCGATTGAGGAGAGATTGCACGCCGGTTCATCAAGAAGGAAGACAGATGTTGGAAACCGTGTTGGTGAAGGTACAGGTCATATCGTGAGTCTCGCTGGAGGATGAACTAGATGGAATTCCAAGAGAAATGCTCACAGGAGAAGTAAATCTAGAGTATGTTGCACTGGACGAATGGACTTCCCAGAGTGAGGGAGATCTACATATTGCGATAATAATTGTGACCGTTCGGGTAATGGCCGTAACGGCTGCTCGTGGAACCGAACACACGGTGATGCACACGATGACTGTTGTTCAAGGCAAAACGAAGATACCAATGAAATGATTAACGAAGCGATCTGGAGATTGCTTCAAAAGGACAAATATGAGGATAACCGCTAGACCGCTTACAGTTGGAATCTGTTTACCACAGAGATTAGGGTGGCGAAGTATCCAAGGAAAAAATTTATGCTAACGATTCTATGTTACAATGGGCTGACGGATCCTCTACAACACCTACTGAAATATGAATAGCACATGGATGGTGCCAAAATAAACGATCATGTGAAGTGCCGACCCTTTCCATTATTCTTGGAAGGACTAGCAACGATGTGGTCCAGCGGGCTGGAGTCGGAATCCATACCATCTTCTGAGCAACTGGCGAATAAATTATTAAAATAGCTTAGGGTTCACTCTGCGCAACCAAAAGAATGCGTCATCATCGGCAAATATTCATCTAATGAATGAGGAGACGTTGAAGGGTTATCTGAAGAGGTTCAATGCGGCTGTAACGAAGGTGAAAAATTCTGAGGATAGTTTGGCACTGATGGCGATAATTGGCAGAGTGGATATTGAGTTGGATTTTGGAAAGTTGTTGAAGATGAAGAAGTCAACCACATTGATAGATTTTTATAAGAAGTCAAACCAATTTCTATGTTTGGAAGAGATTGAAATATAGAGGAGGATAAACGTTAGTGGTTAGGATAGACCGAGCAGCGTGGTGAAGAGTAACGAGGTTGTTATGTAGAATTGTAACAATGATAACAATAACCATGATAATAAACGGAAGTACAACAACACGGTGGGGAGGGGGGCAAGAAGCAAGACACCAAAACCGTTTCGATTAAATTGAGATTGGAAGCATGTGGAGTTGAACGAATCTTTGGAGAATATCTTCCTTGAAAACCAAGATACGGTTAGATACAAAAAGCCTACTCCATGAGCGGCTACGGAAGAATGCGCTCTCGGAAGTATTGCAGATTCCATAAGATGCATGGGCACAATACCAATGAGTGTAGGCGCTTGAAAAATATGATAGAGGATTTGATTAGAAAGAAGAAAATTTAGTAGTATGTGAGGAATCCATAGGAGCGAACAAAGGAATAATCAAACGCCGAGACAGCAACCTCGACGCGATATGGAAGGAACTGGTGGAGAGGGTCTAAGATTGCCTAGGCATGATTTGATGATCAATACGATATGTGAAGGTCAACATTCCATGGAGAAAAGTTGGAACGAGGTGGAATGTTACAGGAATTCCTCGAAGCACGCACCATTGGAAACATGTTATGCTATCAAGGATGGCAATCCTACTGTTTGCACAAAAAATGGACAAACACCTCAAAGTTGTATGATTTAATAGAGCTTATGTTGTTCTTAGCGATTTTGGAGGTTTATGCAAATATATGAAAAGCAGGGACTAAACTGTAAAAAGACACGCAAGTTTATAGTGGTTCAGCCAGAATGTGTCTACGTCCACTTTATATGTTATTTCACTTCTCTAGTTTTGATTACAAGTACAAAGCTTTGATATCAGTAAAAAGAAAGTTATTTTAAGAGTTCCTTCCGTGCTTGAGCTCTCAAAACTTGTCCCCATTGTTGTACCCCTGCCCCTCTATTTATAGAGTGAGGTTGGGAGCAGGAGCCTTGGATGTATATAGCTGCTGGTGGGCCTGGGCTGATGCAATCTGGCATGGCACACCTTGGTTCGGCATCCCATGGTTCGGTGGTAGGAGTGCGATGGTTTGGACCGGTAATGCTTGGTCCGGGGGTTTAGTTCGGTGAGGTTGGTCCGGTGGTTGGTTTGGTGAGGCCGGATGAAGGTTGGTCCGGTGGTTGGTTTGGTGAGGCCGGATGAAGGTTGGTCCGGTGGTTGGTTTGGTGAGGCCGGATGAAGGTTGGTCCGGTGGTTGGTTTGGATCGGTGGAGGGGATTTGGTCCGGTTGTATTTGGTTCGGTGGTGAGACTCGGTGGATCTGATCCGGTGGTAGACAGGGAGTGGGTTGATTAAGTGTTTGAAAACTTGGCCAACATTTGCCCCCCAAAGTAGGGTATATGTTTACCATATATCGTGCTTTGTTTTTTGTCCATCCATTCTTGACGTCTGCGCGTGTTTCATGTTGCCGATCCAAGTGGTCCGGTACACTGCCTTCGCCTATAAAATAGGGGACTAGGGCTTCTATCCTCCCACCTGCCGAACCATTCCCACGAACCTCAGCGTTAGCCGAACCAAACCCATAACCGAATCAGTCAGCGTTAGCCGAACCAAACCCTTAACCGAATCAGGTGAGATCTCTAGCCGGACCAAGTCTAATCCTTTTTGCCGAATGAACTTGCGTGTGTACGTTTGTATGCCGAATGAACGTAATCCTCTGATACCGAATGACACATGAACGTTTTAATACCGAATGAGATTATTGAAGTGCTGCATCTGTTTGCCGAATGAATTGTTGTACTGAGTGAACATGTGTTTCATACTTCGGATTTTTAAGTGAAATTCCAAATTACATTGTTCGTATATTCTAACGATATACTTTCCCGTGTTTGCAGATAAATGTCTCGAAAAGTTGAAACTCGATCAGATAAGAGGAGATCCGGGGGTGAAGGAGAGTCCTCGGCCGTGCCCCCAGCTCAATCAGGATCGGAGCGTCATGGGCCCGCCCCGAGGTCATTAGTGGATGGATATGGTCCCCAGGAGCTGCTGGATTCCCCGCCTGACTGCTTTCCTAGCTCTCTCAAAGAGGAGCAACTCGATGTTATATCTCGTTCCTTTGGGATCGATAGAGCCCTCATGCTGCTGCCGGGCCCAGGAGTCATGCCATACAGTCCTCCCGAAGGATACTTTGCTTATAGTAGGTACCATTGCATGTGTGGTGCTATCCCGCCTCTCAATGCTTGGGTAGTCAGCTTCCTCACGTATCTGAAGGTGGCCCCATTCCAGCTTCAGCCCAACTCTTATGCCATACTGGTGAGCCTTTTCGTTATTTTTCGGAGGAAGTATGGTCGCGCTCCCTCCAACCGGGAGATCCGGTACTTGTATAATTTAAGGGGCTATAAGAAGGGGTCCCCATATATTAGCTTGGAGTCCGCTGTGACCTTCAAGCCGGTCCTGGACCTGTACTCTAAATTCAGCATGTTCAAGAAAGAGTGGTTCTTTGTTAGGGATGACTCCGTCTCCATCCGGCGCTTTACCTCTGGATGTAAGTTGATGCTTTTACTTATAATTTTTATTCCGATTGTGATGCTTCTTCTCATACTTTCTCATTTTTGCTAGCGACAGGTGGCTTTCCGGTTGTGGAGACTGACCGCCTGGTTCAGACGGCGGCTGAGATAGAAGCCATTCTTGGGAAATACAGATCATCTGCCTTCTTGATTAGAAATGCGATTCTTCTGGAATATAACTTAATCCTTCCGCAGCAGTCTGTAGTTAAGTTGAGGGAAACGGCGGAAGAGAGGGCGGCTGCTCAGGCTAAGGGAGGCGTTGCGGCAGAGGGTGGAAAGAGAAAACCATTCACGAAACCTCCAGCCGTCGGAGGTAAGAAACTTAAGAGGTCGGACGGTCCTTCTCCCAGCAATTGTCCACTTACTCAGGGGGAGATAGATGCGGAGGAAGAAAGAGGTGAGGCTGAGGGCGGAAGTGACGTTGAGCGTCTTGGTGATGATGGTGGCGATGGACAGGGTGGTGATGGTTCCAGGGCTCTGTCTTCTGGGCAAGTAGGCGAAATGCAAGAGTGGACGGATGATGCTTTCCGCCAAGCTTTTGAGGGGTTGGATGATGATCCGGCTTTGGTAGAGAAGACCGGGAAGGCGGACAAAGCCGGGACTGGTGCAAGTGAGTCTTCTCCGACCATTCCGGCCAAGGTGGCTCTGACGACTCAAGGTGAACTCTTGACCCCTGCATGCTTCACTAATGATAGGGACTTAGGAATATTTTATGACCCGCTCCCGTCCTGGAATGAAATCCAGAACTTATTGCAGTATCCCACTCCTCCCCAGGGTTTGTACAATCACAGCTGTGTTTCTTTTCCCCCTTTTTTTTTTAACTTGTAATTTACCGCGTTTCTCGAATCGTATAGTAATGTAAGATTGTAACACTTGTACTTTATATCAGGAGCAGGCAAGACGTCCAAAGTTTCAGACCTCCGACACAGGCTTGAGCAATATAAACTTTACAAAATTTCTGCTAAGCCGAAGCCCTCAACCCAACGCTCCGGGGATGTAGTCGGCTACCGTCCTCTTCTTGGGGTCATCGAAGAGTGTATTCAGCAGAGGAAGAGGAGTCATCCTTTATCCGAAACTTCGCCCGGTTCTCAGCCTCCGGCTCAGCCTATTCATGACATTACTGAGGAGGGTAGCGAGTTTGCACCTTCTCCGCACCCGTCCGGAAACCCTTCTGTTATTCGTATCGACCGTCCCGACTTGGCCCGTAATCCATTTGCGGGTCATCCTGATCTGGATCCCAGTTCTCATGATATTACTTTTGACGAAGTCACTGGTGAACATCTTCTCCCCCGTAACCCCATGGTACGAGTTCTTGACGAAGCCAAGGCCTTAGATCTCGATCTACTCACTACTCGTATAGTCACTATGGGAGACGAGGCCAAGGCTAATATTGATCGGGTGGCAGAGGAGACCAAGAAGCTGATAGGGCATCATGCTCGGCTGGTTAAGGCCGGAGAGGAGATTGGGAGCGCCAATATCCGACTTCGATTGGTGGTTTCGGATCAGGCCAAACAGCTTGCGGATCAGGCTATTCAGATTTCTCAGCATGAGGCTGCTACTGGGCGACTAAGGAAAACCATGGAAGAGGCCAGTCGGGCTGAACTGCGGAAAATGGAAGCTGCTTGCAAAGAGCGGATTGACATGGCTATTGCCACGGTGGATGAGGTTCGGAGAGCGGATCTCGAGCAGGTGGAGGAATTGTCCGAGAAACTTGAGGCTGCAGAGCTTGCTCAAGCTAAGTTGAGGGAAGAGATGGAGGTGATGCGGAGGTCCCTTCAGGCTGATTGCTCGAGATACAGATTGGAGAGAGATGCTGCCGTCGAAAGGTTGTCGGCTTCCGATGCCCGGATGAGGGAGTTTGAGGAGAATGAGGGAATGATGGATGACATGCTCCAGGACATGTATTTCCGGACTTGGAAGCAGGGCAATCTCTCTTGGATGGATGATTATCCCAGGGTCATGGCCAAGATCTATCTTCGGGCTTTGGAGGAGGCTAAGGCTGATGCAGATAAAGAGGGTGGAACGGTCTTCAGTATGGATGTGGTCACTGCCCAGTTCACCAAGGAGGAGAAAGTGGCGGTAAAGGAGGGTATGCGGCTGCTTGCTGCTGAAGAGGCAGGTGTGCAGGTAGAGGATGACGACCAGGACGGTCAAGAAGCGGGTGCTGGTAAGTCTTCCTTTCTAGTCTTTCCGTTAACTTGGTTACTCATCACTAATGAATTCTTTTTATGACCGGACAGGCGGGCAAAAGAGCAAGGACAAGACTTCGGCGCAACCGGCTCCCTGATTGGACCTGGAAAATTCTTTTTGTAGGCTTGTCATTGTTGTATCTGTTAGTCTTAAGACAGTAGAGTAACTTCTAAGTTGTAATTCTTGCTACTTGTAATAATCAACATTATTCTTGACGTGTAATTTTTTAACTTAAGCTGATTTTGTCGTTTCTTGAATGTTTGTTGCTGTTTTGACATGTCGTATGAGAAATATAGCTGTGTATATTCTCGTAATTAAATTGTGTTTGATGTCAGATTCTGGTTTTAAATCATAATCTCATGACTTGCAATGTTAGCGTGTGGTGTGAAAAAATTAAATTACAGTCATGCATCTGCACATAAAGGAAGAAAATACCGCCTTTCATGTTCTGTTTGTAAATGGCAGCTTCGAATATCTTGTATGACCAAGCATGGAAAGCGGTTGAATGCCCTGCCATCTGATTGTGAATCTCTGCATCCATTGGCGGGTATCTCTTACCCTGCATCCTGTACTTTATGGTTTGTTATAGAGGATAGGAGGAAAGTTTTTTAAGTAAAATTGAAATATGTGAAATAGTAAAACTTCCAGTCACGGAAGGCCTTCGATGTGCTTAAGTTCGTGGCAAACGGGTTTTGTAGTCACTTTCCCTAGCTGTGGGTCTTGGAGACATTTGTCACCCATCTTACGCCTCCGCGGGGAGTTAATTCTTTTTTACCACAGCCGCACTTAAGACACACCGGAGCCGAGATCGCGCACAGTAACTACCCGGGCCATTATGGCCCGTACTCATGGGTATTATTCGACTTACTGTGGCCGGCTAGCGTGGGTGCCGATCGTCAACTGTGAACTGCCCCTGGCTGGCCACACCTTATGTTGGGGCTTATAATCGGTTCACAGTCGCCGGCGAGCCTAACGCCGTAATGAGCTGCCTCGGCTATAGTCGGCCTTCTCGGTGGCTTATAATCGGCTCATTACAGTTGGCTTTAAGGGCCGTCGCGAGCAATGAGTTAACCCGCAGCAGAGGGATGCTGGAGCAAAAGTGTCTCATTGGCGAGGGCATAGATTCGCATAGTACCTGTTGGGTCTTGTCCACGTGAAGTTGCATTGTGGAGTGCTTTGAATAGAAATGCTATGTGCTCAGGATTTTGTTCAACAGAAAAGGATAAAGTTAACAAGCAGCCAAGATACAAAGGAACAAGTTAAAAAAGAGACAAGGCTTTTTTAAAGTGGTTCGGCACGAAAAAATGCCTACGTCCACTGATTCTCTTTGTTAATTCACTTCATATGGGCAATACAAGTTAAGAAAAGTATCGACGGAGGTGTTGGATGTTCCATGCTCTCTGGAACACCTCTCCGTCCACTGTTGACAAAATATAGGCTCCGTTGTGGAGATCTTTATGAATTACATATGGTCCATCCCAGATTGGGTCTAGTGCTCCGGGGCGAGGGAAGATTCGCTTGAGGACAAGATCCCCTTCTCGTAAGGTACGATGCTTGACTTTGGAGTTGTATTGTGCTGCCACCTTTTGCTTGTGGGCTGCTGTTTTTAGGACTGCATCATTCCTTCTCTCCTCGACTAGATCCAAAGACATGTTGAGGAGCTCTTCGTTCTCTTCTGGGTTATAGTGGATCCTACGGTGGGAAGGCACAATGGTTTCAACTGGGAGCATAGCCTCCGATCCGTATGCCAAAGAGAAAGGAGTGTGCCCTGTTGATGTTCTGAAAGATGTGCGGTAGGCCCATAGTGCCGTAGGGAGTTCATCCACCCAAGCGCCCTTTGACTTTTCGAGCTTCTTTTTGATCAGAGTTTTCAGAATTTTGTTGACTGCTTCGACTTGTCCGTTTGCTTGGGGATATGCTACGGATGAGAAGCTTTTGTGAATTCCGTGTTCTTGGCACCAGTTGGCGAATTCCTCGCTGTCAAACTGAAGTCCATTGTCTGATATGATTTTTAGTGGGACTCCGTACCTGCACAGAACATTTTTGATTAAGAAGTTGATAACTTTCGCTGAAGATACTTTATTTAGAGGTTCTGCTTCCACCCATTTGGTGAAATAGTCGACTGCTACTATAGCATATTTGGCGCCGCCTCGACCCATTGGCAGTTCACCGATTAAGTCAATTCCCCATACTGCAAAGGGCCAAGGGCTGGTCATCTGAGTAATCTCGGTTGTTGGTAGCCGAGGGATCTTAGCAAATTTTTGGCATCTGTCACACTTCTTGACGAAATCTAAGGCGTCCTTGCTTAAGGTGGGCCAGAAATATCCGTATCGGAGTATCTTTTTTGCTAACGTTTGCCCTCCGGTGTGATCTCCGCAGCTTCCTTGATGAATGTTGGATAAGATTTCCTTGGCTTCCCTTCCGGCGACACACCTTAACAATGGGTTAGAGAACCCGCGCCGATAGAGGATGTCTCCTTGTATTGTGTAGCGGGACGCTTTCCTCAAGATTTTCTTGACTTCGTTACGCCCGTCGGGTAGTGTGCCATTTTGTAGGTAGTCTCGGATGGGAGTCATCCAAGTTGCTTCTTCGGTTGCAGCTATCAGATTCACTTGCTCAAAACTTGGGATCGTTTGCTTTGAGACAGTTACTGCCCCGAAGATGGCGACGTCTCTCATACTTGCTTGCTTTGCCAATTCGTCGGCCTCTTGGTTCTCTTCCCGAGGGATGTGTTTGACTAAGTGGTGGTCCAATCGGCTGAGAAGTAACTTGGTCTTCTTTAGATATGCTATGAGTCGTTCTTCTCGAGCTTGGAATTCCCCTAGTATTTGATTAACAATAAGCTGAGAATCGCTGTGAAGACACAAAGAATTGGCTCCGATCTCGATAGCAATTTCTAATCCAGCTATTACTACTTCGTATTCTGCATCGTTGTTGGTGGCAGCGAACTCCAACCTTATAGCATAGTGTAGTTTATTTCCCCTGGGAGTGATTATTACCACACCTGCCCCCGAGCCTTGTTCGTTAGATGCACCGTCCACAAAGAGATTCCACTTGATATCTTCTGTTATTTCCAGTTGCTCCTTATCCTTGTTGGTAGTGAATTCTGCAATGAAATCAGCCATGGCTTGTCCCTTGATGGCGGTGCGAGGGTGATAGGTGATATCATATTGACTCAGCTCAATACACCATTTAAGTAGTCGCCCGGAAGTGTCGGGACGATGGAGTACCTGCCTCAGTGGTTGATCGGTCAGAACTTTGATGGAATGGGATTGGAAGTAGTGACGTAGCTTTCGTGAAGTGATTAGTAAACAGTATGCTAACTTTTCAAGCTTAGGATATCTGACTTCTGCCTCAGTAAACCTTTTACTGACGAAGTAAACTGGTCGTTGCGTGCGGTTGTCTTCCCTTACCAAGGCAGCGCTTAGAGCGTGAGATGACACAGCAAGGTATAGGTATAATTCTTCGCCTTCGCTTGGGGTCGAGAGTACCGGTGGTTTCTGGAGGTGTTCGATTAGGTTAAGGAAAGCGGTTAAGCATTCGTCCGTCCATTCGAACTTTCCTTTATCTTTCTTTAGAGCTTCGAAAAAGGGGACGCACTTGTCCGTTGCTTTGGAGATGAATCGGCTTAGGGCAGCCACTTTTCCATTTAGGCTTTGCATTTCCTTTCGGGTGGAAGGTATCTTGATGTCCCTTAATGCTCGGACTTGTTCAGGGTTTGCTTCTATCCCTCGGGCATGGACGATGAACCCTAAGAATTTTCCCGATGACACGCCGAAGGAGCACTTTAGTGGATTCAACTTCATTCCATACTGTCGAAGTACCTGGAACATTTCGCCTAGGTGGCTTACGTGATCCTTGGCTTTCCGTGATTTCACCAGCATGTCATCTACATATACTTCCATAGTTTGTCCTATTAGCCCTGCAAACATCTTGTTGACGAGGCGCTGGTAGGTGGCTCCTGCATTTTTAAGTCCGAAGGGCATCACTTTGTAGCAGTATAAACCCCGGTCGGTGATGAAACTAGTGTGGTCTTGGTCGGGAGCATGCATAGGAATTTGGTTATATCCTGAGTATGCATCCATAAAAGATAGGAGTTCGTGCCCGGCTGTGCTGTCTACAAGTTGGTCAATTCTGGGAAGCGGGAAGCAATCCTTTGGGCAGGCGTCGTTTAGGTTGGAGAAGTCAATGCAGGTCCGCCACTTCCCATTAGCCTTCTTTACTAGTACCGGGTTGGCGATCCATTCTGGGTAAATAGCTTCTCGTATGAAGTCATTGGCAAGTAGATTCTTTACTTCTTCATCGAGGGCTGCTGATCGCTCTGCCCCCATACTTCTCTTCTTTTGTTTTACAGGCGCCTTGGTAGGATCAATGTTTAATGCGTGGCACGCTATGTCGGGGGAGATTCCGGTCATGTCAACGTGTGACCAAGCGAATACATCCGAGTTGTGGCGGAGAAAATCAATGAGTTGTTCCTTCAATTCAGCTTTCAGCTGGGACCCAATTTTCAGTAGCGTACTTGAGTCGTGCTTGTCTACAGATATAAACTCCATAGCCTCTGCAGGCTCGGCGGTGGCCTCCTCCTCTTTGTCCCTAGGGTCTAATTCGTTGAAAGGGTCGCTGGTGTATCGAAGAGGAGGGGCTTTCTTTAGTTGCTATGCTTCAAGGTTCTTTGTGCAGAGGGCAATCTCTACACCTTTCCCCTTATCTTTCTTGTGGTTGTTACGAAGTTCGGTTACATAGCAGTCTCGTGCAATATCCTGGTCTCCTTCCACTTCCCCTACCCCATTGTCTGTTGGAAATTTCATTTTCAGGCACCATGGGGCTAAGACAATCTGGAAGTCAGACAAGGCTGGTCTTCCTAAGAAGGCGTTGTAGGCCGAATGGTTTTCTACCAGCACAAACGTTTGTTTCCTTACAACGGAGCAGGGATGGCTTCCAATCTCAACAAAGAGGTCCAGCTGCCCGAGGGGCATCTTCGCATCCCCAGTGAAACCGTGTAGTGGTTTATCGCAGGGAGATACATCCTTTATTGATAGCTTCATTTTGTCGAATGCGTGTTTGAACAGGATATTTACAGAGCTTCCAGTGTCTACCAGGATTCGGTAAACTTCGGCGGGACCGAGTCGGGCAGAGATAACCATGGGATCCATGTGAGGGTACTGTCTTCCTTCTAGGTCGCGTTTACTGAATGTGATGTCATCACTTTCTTTCCGCTTTGGGTGGCGCTCTTCTATAACCGTATTGACACAGTCTCTATTGTCTCTAAGCGACTTCCCATATCTTTCCATCTCTCTCCAACTTCTGTCTGCGATGTGCGGACCTCCTGAGATGGTATGGACCACTATCTTTTCTTGACTAGAGCTGCTAGCGTTGCGGTCGCCTCTGCCGGTCCCTGGTGAAGGTAGCCTTGGGTTTTCATCGGCAGGAGCTGGAGTCCTGTCTTGACTTTTCACATAGAGTTCCAGTTTCTTTCTTTTGATGTGTTCCTCAATCAGATCTCGGAGATAATGGCATTCGTTGGTATCATGTCCGTGAGATTCGTGGAAGCGGCAGAATTTTCCAGACTTCTGTGCGTTATCTGATTCCTTCTTGTATGGTGGGCGTTTGTATCTAACTTCGCCTTGGGTGGCAAGGAAGATATTTTCGACGGTCTCGTTCAAAGGGGTGTAAGAGTCGAATCTTGGTCCTGGCCGATATAGGCGTTTTTCTACTTTCTTGCCCCCAGCATTGTCTCTGGAATCATTTCGTCGAACGTCCCTCGCCACAGCAGGGGCGTTGCCATGGTTCGTCTTACTTTGCTGTCCTGACCGCCCCTCAATGGCAGCATCCTCGAGCCTCAGGTATTTCCCGGCTTCATGGAAGAAATCGGGTAAAGTAGCTGGTTTTTCTTTTGTCAATCTTCTAGCAAATTTAGTGTCCGGATGCACCCCACTGCAGAGGGCCATCAGGATAAGCTTCTCATCGGCGTCTTGAACTGCGGCTGCTGCGGCGTTGAATCTGGTTAGGTATTGCTGCAGCTTTTCTCCAGGTTTCTGTTTGACGCTGGATAAGGAATAAGCGTCCTTAGGTTGCTCCACATGAATGCGGAACTGACTGATAAATTTTTCTTTCAACATTTCCCATGAGCTGATGGATCCTTGGGGTAGATGACAGAACCAGGAGGTAGCAAGATCTGCTAAGAAGAGCGGAAAGCATTTGCACAGTACTCCCTCTGTTGCTCCACTCATGAGCATATGCTGTGTGTATCTCTGTAAGTGTACAACGGGATCGGAGGTTCCTTTGTAGGGTTCCATTGTTGGCATCTTCCATTCTCGGGGGGTGATAGCAATTTTGATATTGCGGGCGAAAGGGCTGGTTACCCTAGCGCCTATCCCTCGATCTCTTTGCTCCCGTTGGACACACTCTCTGAATAAGCGCGCCATCCTTTCATCAGAATTTGGAGCAGACAGAAATGAGTTTGGTTCTGTTCTGTGGGGTTGATTCCGTCCAGACAACCTGTAGGGATGGTATCGTCTATCATTCCTCATATTTTCCAGTGGCTGCCTTTGATCTTCTGGGAGCATGCTTGGGTCAGCTACAGTTGGCCCTTGCCTTGATCTTCCCCTGTTGGGTTCTGATCTAAGCACTTCCTCGGGTCCAACTTCGGGCTGAACTCTAGCTCGGCCCCGTTCACTGGTGTTTCTGTGGTTAGGCAGCATGACAGGCTCAGCTGCAGTTGACCTTCGCCCGGTACCTTCCCTGTTGGGTTCGGTACCAAACGTTTCCTCAGGCCTAACTTCGGGCTGGGCTCGGTCTCGGCTCCTACCACGGCTACTTCTGCCGTTGGCTCCTTCGAAGAAGGAAGATCTTTGCTGTCTCTGAGATCCTCCAGACTGGGACTCGCCCCATGATTCAGTGTTGCGGTTGGATTCTTCAGCGTCCCTCAAGCGTGACATGAGATGGTCCACCAAGGCTTCCTGCTGGGATGTGAAGCGGTTAGTTACTTCAACAAAAACTCTGTCCAAATCTGCCCTAGTAATTGCTGCAGGCTGTTCTGTGGCAGGAGTGGTTGGGTTAGCCTGTCCTTCATTTGTTACCGTTGCTGGAGGAGGACGATTTACTTGATTCGCGACAGCTGGATCAGGAAGACTACTGGATGCGTTGTTTTTTCCTTTGTTAACATCTTTTCTCTGTTTGGGAGGCATGTTTTCCAAGTGGCGGACGATGCTGTTAGGAAAACTCGTTAAGTAGATGAAGCTGAAGCTTCGAGCTTCTAGCTCTCAGTGAAAGAACCAAAAATGTTTGCACAAAAAATGGACAAACACCTCAAAGTTGTATGATTTAATAGAGCTTATGTTGTTCTTAGCGATTTTGGAGGTTTATGCAAATATATGAAAAGCAGGGACTAAACTGTAAAAAGACACGCAAGTTTATAGTGGTTCAGCCAGAATGTGTCTACGTCCACTTTATATGTTATTTCACTTCTCTAGTTTTGATTACAAGTACAAAGCTTTGATATCAGTAAAAAGAAAGTTATTTTAAGAGTTCCTTCCGTGCTTGAGCTCTCAAAACTTGTCCCCATTGTTGTACCCCTGCCCCTCTATTTATAGAGTGAGGTTGGGAGCAGGGGCCTTGGATGTATATAGCTACTGGTGGGCCTGGGCTGATGCAATCTGGCCTGGCACACCTTGGTTCGGCATCCCATGGTTCGATGGTAGGAGTGCGATGGTTTGGACCGGTAATGCTTGGTCCGGGGGTTTAGTTCGGTGAGGTTGGTCCGGTGGTTGGTTTGGTGAGGTCGGATGAAGGTTGGTCCGGTGGGTTGGTCCGGTGGTTGGTTTGGTGAGGCCGGATGAAGGTTGGTCCGGTGGTTGGTTTGGTGAGGCCGGATGAAGGTTGGTCCGGTGGTTGGTTTGGATCGGTGGAGGGGATTTGGTCCGGTTGTATTTGGTTCGGTGGTGAGACTCGGTGGATCTGATCCGGTGGTAGACAGGGAGTGGGTTGATTAAGTGTTTGAAAACTTGGCCAACACCTACTAAGCAGTAGAGGAGGATAGATAATGCCATCATCTTCAGAATAGGGATGCTGATAGGGTTAAAGCTTCAACTTTCGACCTGATAGTGATTACGATCATGATTGGGCCAGTTATAGTTCATCTAGTGTTGATCGACAGTGGAAGCTCGGTAAACATTTTATTTAAAAGAGATTTTGATGAAATGTACCTGGATAACAAGGATTTGTTGCCTTGTAAATCCCAACTTCAAGGATTTACCAAAGATGAAACGTCTACGATCAGATATATAAAGTCGACGGTGCAGCTAGGAGAGAAAACCCATAGAGTGACGCGGTTATATAACTATATTGTAGTAGATTGATGTTCTGCTTACAACGAGTTTTTACGTCGACCAACCCTTTAGGATCTCTCTTGCTATGGCGTTTAATCATGAAATTTCCCACAGATGATGGAGTTAGAGTAATCCAAGGAGATTGATATACTGGGAGAGAATGCTATGTTGCAAAATCGTGGGAAGCAAAGTGCATGGAGAAAGGAACAAACGTAGAGAACACTATTTGATCAAAACCCAAAATGCATAGTAGTTACCATTCGAGCCTCGGCTCGAGTCCCTTAGCATCCAATATAAAACTATGGACCCACAGAATGGTTCGAAAGAGGCTAGGCCAGGACCAGTGAAGCGAATGTATGAGATTCAAGTGGAGGAAGATGATCCTACGAAGAGTGTAAAAATTGGTCTCAACTCTGCCAAAAAATGAAAAAAGAACTAATTAGGTTTTGAGAGTGAACCGAGACATGTTCGCGTGGACTCATTTTGACATGTGTGAGATTTTTCCTGAAGTTGCGTGCCATGCATTAAATGTTAGTCCATCATTCGTTCTTGAGAAATAAAAGAGATGCAGTATGGAACTAGAGAGGTCCACTACATTGAAGGAAGAAGTGGATAAGTTTTTAGCTAACAACTTTATCTAAGAAGCATTATACCCGAAATGGGTTGCTAATCCCACGATGGTTAGAAAGACCAACGGAAAGTGGCAGACTTGTATCGATTATTTGGACTTGAATAAAACAGGTTCAAAGGACTGCTTTCCGCTTCCATGGATCAACCAACTCATAGATGGAACAACCGGGCATGAACTACCATCTTTTATGAATGTGTATTCCAGCTACAATCATATTGTGGTGCATGTACTCAATCAAGAGCATAGAACTTTATAACGAATTTAGGACTATATTGTACAAGGTAATGTTGTTTAGTTTGAAGATGATAAAGCTACTTACCAGCGTTCGGTGAACAAGATTTTCTCGAAACAAATTGGACGGATAATGGAGGTCTATGTGGATTATATGTCGATAACTTCAAGAAGATCACCAGACCACATAAGAGAATTATCGAAAATGTTCAACGTGCTTCAACGGTAGAATGAGATTGAATCCATTGAAATGTTCATTCGATACCACATCTAGAAAAATTTTAGGGTTCATTGTGAAGTCTAGGGAATTAAAGCTAACTCGAAGCAAATTGAGGCATTGAGACGGGTTACAACCATACTGACTTGGGGGGAAATGCAGAGCTTGAACGACATGGTTGCCTCATTTTGTAGGTTCAGTTTGTAAGCAACAGACAAGTGTATACTATTCTTTGATGCCCTTAAAAGGGAAAAGGGAAAGTTTCGATAGACAAATGAATGCAAAGCTGCTTTTCAATCGCCATTGGAACATCTCTAGAAAACACCGATCCTATCAAAGCTTTTGGAAAGAGAAGACATATACATCTACAAAGCGGTATCGACTCATGCATTGAGTGTGGCATTGGTGCATGAGGAGGAGAAGCCCAAAAGCTGGTATATTATATTATTGAACGGTTCACAGGCGCCCAAAAGCATTACCCTAAATTGGAGAAGCTAGCATACTATTTACTGATAGCATTGAGAAAATTGTGATCATACTTCTAGGATCATCCAAAAAGAGTGCTGATGGATCAACCTCTTAGGCAAGTATTGCATCGCCCTAAGACTTCGGGATGATTACTGAAATCGAACACTGAGACGAGTCGATATGAAATCACATATCATTACAACGATTCGTAGACAGGTTTTAGTAGATTACCTTATTTAATTTATTATCCGAGATGATGAGAAGGAGAGGAGATGGAAGAGGAGACGGTCGAACTTTCTGAATGGAAGTTGTATGCGGATGGAACATCCAATGACCACGATTATAGAGCGGGAGTAGTCGTTTTAATTCCAAAAAGACGGGGGATGTGTTATGCCCTCAAACATGAGTTCCATGTTACGAACTATTAGATCAAGTGCATTGATAGTTGGGCTAAAAGGGTGAATTTTAGAAAAATCCTTTTATTAATTTGCACAAGATCTTTATTTTGTATTTGTGTAAATAAATATTTGTTTATACTAAATCGAATTTAGTATTTTCATCAATAAAAGAGATTTGAAATATTTTAATTTAATTAATTGGATTAAAATATTTATTTTCCATTAATGTTTAAAATAAATTTATTTATAACTTAATTTAAAATTTATTTATAAATTGACTTTAATTTTATATTTATTATGTTATGATATTCGTATTTACAATATGAACACCACAATAATATATATATACATATACATATACATACATACATATATATAGATATAACCTAAACATATTTACAATATGAACACCACAATAATATATATATATAACCTAAACTATGGGTTCATGAGGAAATTTAGCCGCTATATCCAAATTAACCATAGCACATAACAGTCATATTTCTTCATGAATCCGTAGTTTAGGTTATATACACACACACATACACACATATATAATATATCATTTATTCTATGTGTACATAAAGCAAGTAATAATAAAAAAATTCTATTCGGCTATCAATTTTTTTTTTTGCATAACATTTATATTTATAATATATATATATATATAATTAAAACATATATATATACACACATATGCACATATATATATAACATATATATGTGTATGTGTGTTTATAAAATAACTAAAAATGGTTTCATTAACTATAGTAATTCTTTTAATAAATATATATATATATATATATGTAACTAATTTTATTTTTAGCTTTATACAAATATGTAATTAATTCAACAAACAAATTTAAATAATTTAATCTATTCAAAATTATTCGAGCTTTTAAAATATGATGTAGCCGCATCATAAAAATAATTTATGACCAAAATCATTTAACTTGTATGATTTTGATATTTAATTTTTAAGTCATTTTGAATTAGTAAACAATGTTAAGAATTAATTTTGTTCATTTATAATAAGCCGAAAATAATAAACAATTTTTTTATATATCCGTATAGATATATGTTATTTTTTATCATGTTTGAAATAGTAAGAAAAATTATTATATTTTATTTATAACTTAAACCAAAAAAAATTTGCATAAAATAAAATTTTCTATATATATATATAAATAATATTATATTTTAATAATTATTTACTATTTTTTATTTGCTGTAAAAAATAACTAGTGATATGTATATTTATATAATATATATACACACATACATTAAAATATTTAGAAAAACAATTTTGTATAATATAAATATATATGCACGAATTTAAAATAATTTCTTTAAAGTTATATCCAAAATAAAATAATATATGATGACATATGTGACCATGTTAATATAGATCGAAAGTTATACCTTACACCTAATGACCTTGCCGAGAATCAATATGTAATTTGTACAGTCTGTCCTCTTGGAGCACCATTATCTCCTTCTTCTCTTTGATTGCAACGTCAAAGAGTAGGCTTCACCAAGGTTAAGATAGTCAGCTAGGAGTGGAGGCACACACCAAAAAAATTCAATTTAAAATTATGGTGGAGGATATGATATTTATAGCCATAAGCCATCACTTTTCTCTCCCTTTTTTCTCTAGAGGTAAAGACATAGTTCACTCTCTCTCTAGCCTTATTTTGTGGCCTGCTTAGGAATGACTAGGTTTGATCAAGATCCCCTTTGACGCCATTTTGAATTATCAATTAATTAATCAATTCTCAGCTCCTAAATCAATCGAACCATCATATAACTTTTATGCGTTGTTCAGTCTGATTTTAAGCTTGAAATAAATAATTATAAAGAGCCACATATTAATAAAACATATGTATTAATTAATTATTGATTTATAAATTAATTTTACATGTTCAAATTTGGGGAAAACTTACAACGCAGTTGTATTGACTCTCTGGGGTGTACTTGATGCACAATCAATATTTAAATAATTTAAATATCAAAATCTATACGGACATTGCTGAAATACAGTATGTGGTCAAGTTCAAAGCTTAAAGATCATTTAGGTGAAATCATATTTCAAACCTAATATAAGCTCACCTAATAACGATAGTTTTTACAAATATTCATTTTGTCATCAATGTATCACTTAGATATCTAGAGTTTGGTTTAAGGTCAAAAACTCTATTAATATCTGTATTAATTACATAGGTCACTTTAACATCCTTGGTTTAGTTCGATAATGTTTACGATTAATTGATTTGCTCTGGCAAGAGATTTTGACTTTAATTTGATTTACCAATTATGGTGATATTAACCTTCAATAATGAAGAACACGAATCCTCTCTTGAGTAGTGTTTCACTTCAAGTGTTTCAACCTGTATCCAACTGTGGTCGTAACACGGTCGCTATGTCATGTGGTTACCCATAATCAAAATATAGTCAATATACTTAAGTTCGACGTTACTCTCAAGTTGGAAGACTAATGTACGTGCTGACCATGAAATATTCTATTCCGACTAAGTTATATAACCTATAGAAGTCTCTCGTTGAGTCATTCTATGAATATTCCAATCGATCATAAGTATGTAACATCTTGGTGGCCCAAACGGTCATGAGTAAATCACTACCATCGTATGGAGAGCATTATGTACACTAGTCTCAACAGACATATTAGTATCCTTTTCTCGATATTTCTTAACAAGGAAAAGAAGTTTTATTTTGTTTATCTCAATTCAACACTCATGGTTATGAACATTTCATAATTACATTCGATAAAACACTACTAAAAATTCTCTACTTATATATGTTTTATTAATTCAATACTTATAACACAATAAAACAAACATATATAATAGAAAACAAATACAAAAATATAATTTATTTCGAACAAGATTGTTTGCATAATTAAGATTAAATAATAATTACATAATTGCCTCTAGGACTCACTCTTAGTTCTTTCAATCCTCCACTTTCACTTAGGGCCAATTATGTAACATCATCCTCATGCCTTCGATCAGTCTTCCTAAAATAATTGAGAAGGTTCCTTAATGAATGGATCCACAATTTTATCTTTTGAATCTACACGCTTGATCACGATCTCTTCATCATTGATAAACTACCTCATTATATGGAATTTACAGAGGATGCGTCTCCACATCTTGTGAGCTTGTGGTTCCTCGTAAACTAAATCGACGCATTAGTGTCATAGTACATGAGCATCAGACCTTCAATGCATAGGATCATACTTAGCTCCTTAATGAATTTGCTCATCAAAGCTACTTCTTTTGCGGCATCGTTCAAGGCGATGTACTCAGCCTCCATGGTTGAGTCTTCCATAACTTCCTATTTGGAACTCTTCCAATGAATGGCCTCTCCATTGAGGGTAAAGATAAACCTAGAGACTAACTTACTTCATCGATATGCTCTGAAAGCTTGAATCTAAATATCCCTTCATAAAGTGTTCACTGCTTCCATAAATTAAAAAAATCCTTAGTATTTCTTAAATACTCAGGAATGACTTTGATAGCTATCCAATGGTTTTCTACTAAATTAGATTGATTTTTGATTACTCTACTTAGTGTAAAAACAATATCTATCCTAGTACATAGCATGGCACATAAGATCATTCTTATTGCCTAAGAGTAAGTAATCTGACTCATGCCTCGCCTTTTCTCATCTATAGATGGGTATTCCTTAGAAAGCACAGTTATGTGTCTTACTGGAATATTCTTCGCTTGGAATTATTTATACTAAATCATCTTAGTACGATATCTATGTACATAGATTTGAACAATCGCCATATCTTTTCCAATATGTCTCTATAGATGTTAACACTTAGTATGTAGGATGCCTCACATAAATCCTTTGAATTTATTAGGTAGCCATGCTTTCACTGATTATCACATTGATACATTGTTACCAATCCATAACAAATAATCAATGTATAAAACTAAGAATTTTGCAGCACCATTTTTATCTTTCTTGTA
Source organism: Allium fistulosum (assembly GCA_030737815.1). Classification (NCBI taxonomy): domain Eukaryota; kingdom Viridiplantae; phylum Streptophyta; class Magnoliopsida; order Asparagales; family Amaryllidaceae; genus Allium; species Allium fistulosum. The sequence continues at coordinate 93,579,428 of CM060906.1, read as the reverse complement.
CACACACACACACTTCCTTTGTGTTTTGACAGAAACCAAACTAGGATTACCTTACCAAAACATTTGTTTCAACTTCAATATGCTTTCTTAAGACTATAACTTGGTCTTAAGAGTCTACATGCATTATCACCTCTCCCACTAACCTCGAAACTCTATGGTTACGACATATAAACTCTCTCTTCTAAATCACCATTTAGAAAAGTCGTTTTAATGTCCATTTACTAAATTTCATAACCATAGTATGCGATGATCACAAGTAGAATTTGTATCAATTTAAGCATGGCAACTGGCGAATTTTTTTATCATAATAAACACCTTTAATTTGATGAAACTCTTTTGTGACCAACCTTACTTTATTGGTTTCAACCATTCCATTTTCCGCACTTTTTCTTAAAGATCCATTTGAAACCAATAGGTTTTACACCTTTAGGTACATTTTTCAAAGTCCAAACTTTGTTCTTGTACATGGAATCAATCTTGGATTTCATAACATTCAGCCACAAGGGAAAATCTCTACTCTCCAAGACCTATCGATATGTGAGAGGATCGTAGTCATGATGACACAGTGCATGTACCCGCCGTCAACAAGAAACTCATAGTATCTCTCCGGTGCATGAGATTCCTTATTAGACCTTTTAATATGTTGCATAGGGAGTTGAAGTATCGTCGATGTATTCGGTCTCGATAGAAATTTCTTTGATCACCTTCAAGTCTACCATATTGTCGCTAAATTCTCATGAAAATTCCTTTTGAAAAAAGGTGGCATGTCAAAAAATAAAAACTTTTTCCTCGAAGTGATAGAATATGTATCCATGATAATTTTTAGATAACCTATAAACTTACATAATACCAATCAAGCCTCTAACTTACTGGGATATACGTTCTTAATGTAAGCTGGATAACATCAAACCTTAAGATAATTAAGGTGGGGCTTCTTACAGTCGATAACTAGTATGGAGATTTAGGCACAAACTTAGACAATAAATTATTCGACATATATGCCGATGTCTCAAGCGCATATCCTCAAAATGAAAGTGGTAACTCAATGCCACTCATATTGATTGAACCATGTCTAACAAGGTTTGATTTATTCTCTTCAAAACACTGATGTTTTACAAAGTATATGGACGAGTAACTTGAGAGAGAATCTCATTCTCTTTTAGGTACTATTGGAGTTCGGATCCAATGTACTCGTCTCCTCAACTAGATCGATTTTTTTTATTTTCCTGTAAGGTTTTCTACTTCGCTTTTATACTTGATGAAATTCTCGTGGACTTATCATTTTTGTTTCATAAGATACATAGATCCATATGTAGGTAAATATTCGGTGAATGTAACAAAGTACAAGGTACCACCTTTGATCGTTGTATACATCGAACCACATATATCAGTATGTACGAGTCCTAAGAGTTCATCAACTCTTTGGTTATTATGACTAAACGGGTGCTTAGCCATTTTATCTTTAAGACATGACACACAAACATTGAATGATTCAGAATCACACGATGGTAGAAACTCTTGGTTTCTTAACTCATTTAGTCATTTCTCACTAAAATGGTCTAGTTTTATAATGCCAAAGTTAACATTAGACATAGACTTATTTTCAACAGCAAACATATGATTTAAATTATGAACGTAAATATTTATATTCAATGCACCAAATCTAAATATTTTATTTCCAATACAAACATTCATAATATTATTTTACTCGCCCTTTGTTGTAACACCCCGTAATTTTGCCCTGGTGATTTAATTAGTAAGTTAGTTAATTAATTAGGCTCCAAAAATAAAATTTCTGTAAACGATAGAATTTGACCATGAAAACTGCACCATTGCGTTCGTGGTGAAATTCGGAGCAACTTTTATATTTGGAGTTCTACGATTGGAGTTCAAACGAAGAAGTTACTAACAAAAAACGAATTCGGAACGAAAATAATTAACTAATAAATAATTAACGTTTTCATATTAATTAATCGGGCCCACAGGCCGACGCATCATTGGGGACGGTCAACCCCTAGCAGTCGATCGGTTACCCAAGGGCGATCGACCGGTGGTGACTTGGCGGCTCCAGTAAACCTAGGCCGCAATGGCCCGTATTTAATATATTTCGATCGAACGGTTCGGGTTGATTCTAGCACCTATAAATTCAGGCCTAGCCCTCCCTTCTCTTCTCATATTTTTCTGAAAGCAGTAGTGAAGCTCTGTCATTTCTTCTTCTGCACTTTCTGTCTAAATTATAAAGATATTTGTATCTATATTCATACAAAGCTGAGAAGAGTAGGAATCTAATAAAAAGGAAAAGAGAAGAGAATCAACCATATGCATATTTGAGGTAATTTATATATTTATATCTATTGTCTCTCCCAATCCCAAATCTCTTCTCAGATCTATAATTCTAATGTATGTATATACCCTTCTAAAAATATCTCCTGGATTAAAAAGGATTTGGAGATGAAGCAAAGGTTCTACTTCAGATCTGGAGATTTGGATCGCTTTTAAAAGGTGAGCGGGATTTTTTTTATAGATTTTTATAATATGAAAATTATCCCTTTGGTGTTTATTTGATTTTTATGCCTGATTGGATAATTATATATGTGTTGTAGGCAACAAACTGAATACGATCTGAATATAACAAATATCGCCTACATATACTTGTTTATAAATTGATTTTGCATTGTATACAACCTGATCTGGAAATCAGTCCCAAATAGTATGAATTTAGAACATTAATTTAAATGAAATTTATTCCAGATCTGAAATAGGTTGTATAAGAATGTTATAAATTTGGATTATTACCCTAATCTTGTTAGAATATAAACTTTTCTATATTTGGAATTGTTGGAATTTAGATCTGTTTAATATTTGTAAATTATTTTGATTTCTTCCCTTTTAGAAAGATACGGTGTTTGATCTAACAAGGAATAGATGAAAATAGATAGAGAAAGAGATGTGTAAAGTAAGAATTCATTGTATTTTACACTGTCTATTTCAATAATAAAAAGAAATGATTACTCCTTGTAATTTCAAACGATGTAATCTTTTATATTTTAAAGTTAAATCTTTTATTTTGGACTAATTTATGGAAATTACAACGGATAATCTTTTAGATATAATTCCAACAATTTAACATGGAAAAGTGTATTCTAGTAAAAGTATATTACTAGAACATATTTAATAAAAGTAAATATTTGTATATAATTACTGCGCTAATAATAACTAAATAAAAGTTAATACCGATGCTTGCACGTAATATTCACATTTAGGATAATTAACTAATGAGAAAAGAATTTAAAAGGTTGTAACTCCAATAAATGATAATAAATGTGGAATTTGCAATAATTTAATAGGGTAAATGGATTAATGCGACTGATAAAAATGGAATAGATATAAAAGGTTACTAATTTGAAATTAGTAACCATACATAAATGTCTTAGAAATGTCCATTACGATTTATGGACAAATTAACATTTATGAGCATTAAACGGGGATTTATGGCCAGATAAATATTTAAGGTAAATCTTATTGCCTTAAATAAAAAGGGAATTAGTAAGCTAAGTCCAACATCTACCTAAGCTAATATAAACAAATAATTAGGATGGTTAATTAAACTTAGTGGGTTAATGATGCGAGGTCAGTAGAGTCACTCGACAGAAGACTGCCGTTCACTTTGAGGCTACCAGCAGTTTGGTGTACTAACTAATGATGTGAGATATCACTAATCCAATGACCCATGACAACGTGAGAGATTGGGATTGCTTTCTTATTTGGAAGATATTAAATGGTCCAAATTTGGAATTAGGATCGGTAAGGGATACCTCCATAGGGTTTCGCTTCTGGTTTAAGGTCTTAAGTAGCTGAAGGGTCCACCTCTCTCCTAAATGGAAGTATTAAGTAGCCTACTGAGATTCCAAATAAATAAATTGGGATATCTCTAAAAAGGTTTACTTTAGTGTTGAGGTTGTAAGTGGCTGAAGGGTCTGCCTCCCTACCAAAAGGAGTAACCTAATGAGACGCCATATTTATCATTAAAGAGTGAGAGTGGATATCTTGGGAAGGGTTTTCTTTAGGTTTGGGGTCTTAAGTGACTATAAAGTCCTCTTCCTTCCTATAGAAGAAGTATTAAGTCGCCCAATGAGATTTCCAAGCAATGACAGCTAGATAGTAACGTTGACGAGCACGCTTCTGTAATTAGGTCTTAAATGATGGGTCTACCTATTTTCTACTAGGAAGTATTAAGTGGCTTGGGTACAGTCTCTTACTTTGCTAAAGCCAAAATAATAATAGTACCATTTAGGAGCATGCCTTGGGGATAGGTCTTAAATGATGGGGTCTACCTTAATTAAGGTCTTAAATGCCCAGAGTCTGCTTATTTTCTAATAGAAAGTATTAAGTGACTTAGATACTATTTATTACATGACTACAATTTTATCGGCTATAAATACAGTAATAGTTGAACATTAAATGTCTGAAGCCTTAAATAGTGGTTAGCGGTCTTATAGCTAGGACCCACTGACCATTGATAGCATTGTTACGAAACCACCTTGGGAATAGGTCTTAAATGACGGGGTCTAACTCAATTAAGATTATAAATGACAAAGTCTGCCGATTTCTCTTTTAAAAGTATTATAGAAGCCTGCTTCATATTTAGAAGTATTAAGTGGCTAATGGGTTTGGAAGTATTGGTTGTTGATATGGCTTTATTAATATTTCGTACCTTGGGAAGGGATAATTATGTAATGCAAGGTTAGGTTAGAATTGATAACCTTGATGGACATAACAATTAAATGGAAACCTATTGATATAAGTTTATGTTATGGACAGTTTATATTATCTTCCAATAACCAGACCTTGTTGGCATGTTTATGCTACGTGATTGGGGGTTCACGCATTGCGAACGGTGGTGAAGCTTTGTCTCTTGCCCCTACACATCCCGACAATGTGGGTTGGTTGATAATCGAGAGGCTGGCCTTAAAACAAGGAAGTCTGGAGTTACCATTTGTAGCCAGCCCTTTAAGGGGTGACTGGTTGGGTCATTACATTTGGTATCAGAGCACTAGGTTAGTAGATCAGAGGGATTAGGATAAATTGAGAGAACGTATTCGTGCTTTCCTATCTAGTAATATTATATTTTACGCTAGATTCTAAGGGTTCCGACTATAGAAGTAGTTGTAGTTCCACTCTGAAGGAATAGGCAAAGCAACTATGAGTTGGAAATATCTTAGAGTTAAGATTTTCACGCCGACTTCGAAGTACCCACGGAGTGCTGGGAATGCGTAAACCACTGTTGATGAAGAGCATGAGTACGACATATGGCTAAATCCTGGAGACTGGAGGTGTTCGACTTAATCATTAAGATTCTAGCTACCTTGTGATTTTGGTTTTTGAGTTCTAATCAAAGACACACAATTCTTCCAGATGGATGGGAAATTAGATTCGTATGTCATAATTGTCCAGAAGTAAGTCTTTTGCTAGGGTGCATTCATTAATCGCCTCTTTGATGGCAAACCAGATTTATATTTGAATAATTAATGTCAATTCCTTAGTCTAAAACCTGGGAGAGCATTTTTATAAAGTATATTATGGAAATTCCTTAGATTTTTGAAAAGGGGGTTTTCAAAGGATTTATTTTGGAAATTTTGTTTTGAGGAAGTTTTGGAATTTCAATTTTCAACGAAACACGTATACCACTAGATTGGTCATGTTAAGGAATTTTTAGTTTATAAACGATTAATTCTTTAAAACCTTAAATATATATATATATATATATATCGGTAAAGATTTGATATTGAATTTTGGCAAGATAATAGTTTTTCGATTTGGAAAATTTGTGTTTTAAATAGGTATTTGGAAACCCCAAAATATATATATATATATATATAAGTTTGACTTTTGAGGGAAGTTTTGGTATGAAATAGTATCTATTATTTAAAAACAAGTACAAAAGAGCATATATTTAGCTCATTGATTTTTCGATTTATAAAATCAAGGGTTTTTATATTTTCTCTCTTTAAGGTAAGGAAAAAATAGGAATGACATTCAGTTTTATTGTGGTAGGTAGTTTGAAGTGTTATTATACCCACCGGCTATTGGAAGAAATATTTCCATGCGAAGTAGGCAGGAAATGACAGCTGGAATTTTTGGGTTTTTGGAGTCGTTGTTGGTCGTAGCAGTTTTGTTGGGACTACCGTGAATTGCTGGAGCATGGTTCGGAACTAGATGGTAGGCCTTAACACTGCTGTGATGAGGACATGAGTTTTTTGGATCGTGTCGAATCAAAGGAAATGGTGCGAAATGATTATTATTACTTAATCCGACCCTAATTGGGTCTGGGTTCAGTTAACGCCCAAAGCTCATCTAGCGTTTGACCACCTAGCGGTAAACCTATAGCGGTCTACCAAGATTAATGAGTTTTGGCACTACTTGAACCTGGAACGGGACAATAAAAGTCACATCCGAATTTCCCCTGTTGCATTCTTTTGTTCCTCTTTCCTCACCGAGTCGAACACAATCTCCATCCTCCTCCTCATCCAAGTATCAATATCTCTCTCCTCTATTCCTCCTTTTGGATACGTCATTTTCTCCCTCTCCTAGGAGCATCAGCCCGCCTTTCCCCCTCATGCTAGTTTTGCACGCTAGATCTCACCCCACCACCACTCAAGATCTAAACCTCATTTCCTCCCTACGACCACTTCTTAGTCCAAAACACCTTTCTGCACTATCGGTTCTCCCTCGCACCATTATGGTCTCAACCCTCAAGTGACCACTTGGTGGACCGGAATGAGCATAAGGTTTCACCGCCTTTGGGATGGAATAGCTTTTCGTCTCGGTAGGATTTGCACCGATCCTCTGCGTCGAGACCTTTAAGCGGAGATGTTACTCATGCTGCATTTGTATTTTCGATGTCCTGTTGGCACAGAATTTTGATAGAGGCAATAGTTTGATTCGTTCGTAGGTGAATGTGTCATGATTGAGCTGTGTAATGATGATTTTGCTGAGATTTTGGAGGCTTCCACGAAGGACATGGACTTGGATGATTTCGATGTGACCGACTCAAAGATTTTGTAGTAGATCTTTCTCCAAGATGTCGGTTTTTGGAAGAATGATAATCTACGTCCGATTTCCCGTCTGATTATGTGCATCATTCGGCACAACATCATCCCTAAGATGGGAAATTACAACCAGATTTATCCCCTGATGCGAAAGACCACCTATGCTAGTAATGGCGGCATCGCCGTCAATTGGACCCGGACCCTTTTGGTTCAATTTGTTGATCAAGAATTAGCACTCTGTAGAGTCACTTTCTGTATTTTTACCTATGCACTCTAATCTTTAGGTAATACAGATGAACCTCCATGGAGAGACAATTTTACAGAAGGTTCCTTCTGCCATGATTAGATCCTTCCTTAGGAAGATGACAATTCTGAAGTTGCCAGCAACACCAGCAGCGCTAGCAGCACGAGGTTGTGTATATAGCAGCCATGCTACGACCATTCAAGGGTTGCAGCAATGGATTGAGCTCCATCCATGGAGCAAGACGTCACGTAGTCTGTAAGCATTGCTTTAGGGGTTATGGTGTTGTTGTCTTTTCCCTTCCAGCCTTTGTTCTTTTCTTTTGAGTTGTTTGGGTGTAAAACTATTAGTTGTCTCTTATAAAAGGCACACACGATATTATGAGTTTCTATTCATTTTCTGTGTTATTGTTTTTGGATATGCGAACTGCTCCTTTATATATATATATATATATTCATAGTAGATAAACAATATAAATATGGGAATCTCATAAAGACACTTAACTAACATTAAATGCAATATAAGACTGAAAATTTAGAATATTTGAAAATTTTAGCGAAGGACATGATAAATTTGTTCTGAAAGCACGGGTCATTGCTCATGTTCCTTAAAAGCTAAATTTCTTATATAATAGACGTGTTGACATTTTTAAATAAAATATCAAATTCTTGGGTAGAGATTAGTTATAGAATTCTGGAATCTAGTTTATGCGTTTGGCGCATAACCGACTTCCGACTACGCTAAAGTTGTGGCTTGATTTAACAAATTTTTTGTGAAGGACGATATTTTAGTTATTTTTTATTCTTAAATTACTTTGGGAGTTTTTGTTCAAAATGTGCATCCAAATATTTCGGGATTCTATTTTCCAAATGACGTTCAAATTTGAAAAGTGAGAAAGATTTTTAGTGAATACTTTAATTTTGAAGGCCACCTGTTAGGTGTAGGGAAGACAAATAGAGTTAGAATTTGCGAATTCAGCAATGCATTTGGTTGACGATGCGATTAATGCAAGCGATAGCAAGGGAAAAGCCATTTTAGCCTTGGAATTTCTATTCCCATACCTTGTCGACGACGAGCGCAAGTCTATTTTTAGACTTAATTCTGTTTTAGAACTTGAAAATAAGTCTCCTTATGCATTTTGTGTATGGAAAATTTGGAACGAATCCGAGGCAGCGAAGAAATTTCCACTGTACCACAGGAATAGGAAGATTATAGTGTGGTAAGAATGTCAAATTCTCCGCCTAAATTCCTTTTACGGGCATAAGAGTAAAGTTTAGGAAGCGAATATTTCGATGCGTTTGATTATTGGATGATATGAAATAAATGCAAAATTTATTGCTTCATACTTCTCTCTGTAGGAGTATGGGGTTTGGTTGAAAAGATTTTTCAAAAAGCTGCATACATGTAGAACTGCCAGTATATATATGTAGGTTGTTTGCGTCATATTTTTCAAAATGATTACAAAAGAAATGCATTCATATAAGAGGATCCGATTTTGAATCATTCTACATACATATTTTTCATGTGGTGATACGGTAATACACTATGCACTTATGCACGTTTGGTTGCAAAATTGATTGTACACTCATTGGTTGTGTAGCTTAGGATAACAAGGAGCCAAAACCTTGACTTAGTCATTGGTGAAATTTTAGGGACGAAATTTTTTTAAGGGGGGAAGAATGTAACTCCCCGTAATTTGGCGCTACTTATTTAATTAGTTAGTTAATTAATTAATTAAGCTTCGAAAATGGAATTTGTGCAAATGATGGAATTTGACCATGAAAATTGCACCATTGCGTTTGTCACGAAATTCTGAGCAACTTTCGTATTTGGAGTTTTGCGATCGGAGTTCAAACGAAGAAGTTACGAACGAAAAACGAATTCGGAACGAAAATAATTAAATAATAAGTAATTAACGTTTTTATATTAATTAACCGGGACCACAGGCCGACCCATCATTGGGGACGGTCGATCCCTAGTGATCGACCGGTCACCCAAGGGTGGTCGACCGGTGTTGACCTAGTGGCTCCAATAAACCTAGGCCGCAACGACCCGGATTTCATATATTTCGATGAATGGTTCTGGTTGATTCTAGCGCCTATAAATCTAGGTCTAGCCCATCCTTCTCTTCTCATATTTTTTCGAAAGCAGTAGCGAAGCTTTTCCATTTCTTCTTCTCAACTTTCTATCTAAATTATAAAGATAAGATATTTGTATCTATATTCATACAAATCGACGAAGAGTAGAAATCTAATAAAAAGGAGAAGAGAATAGAATCAACCATATGCGTATTTGAGATAATTTATATATTTATATTTATTTTCTCTCTCAATCTCAAATCTCTTCTCAGATATATAATTCTAATGTATGTATATATCCTTTTATACATATCACTTGGATTAAAAAGGATTTTGAGATGAATTAAAGGATCTACTTTAGATCTGGAGGTTTGGATCGCTTTTAAAAGGTGAATGGAAATTTTTATAGATTATTATAATATGAAAATTATCCCATTGGTGTTTATTTGATTTTTATGCCTAATAGGGTAATTATATATGCGTTGTGGGCAACAAATTGAATACGATCTGGATATAACAAATATCGCCTACATATTCTTGTTTATAAATTGATTTAGCATTGTATACAACTTGATCTGAAAATCAGTCCCAAAAGGTATGAATTTAGAACATTTATATAAATGAAATTTATTCCAGATCAGAAATAGGTTGTATAAGAATGTTATAAATTTGGATTATTACCATAATCTTGTTAGAATATAAACTTTTCTGTATTTGAAATTGTTGGAATTTAGATCCCTTTAATATTTGTAAATTACTTTGATTTCTTTTCCTTTTATAAAGATACAGCATTTGATCTAACAAGGAATAGATGCAAATAGAAAGAGAAAGAGATGTTTAAAGTATGAATTAATTGTATTTTAAACTGTTTATTTCAGTAGTAAAAGAAATGATCATTCCTTATTATTTCAAACGATGTAATCTTTTATATTTTAAAGTGAAATCTTTTATTTTGGACCAATTTATGGAAATTATAGCAGGTAATATTTTAGATATAATTCCAACAATTTAACATGAAAAAGTATTCTAGTAAATGTATATGACTAGAACATATTTAATAAAAGTAAATATTTGTACGTAATTACTGCGCTTATAATAACTAAATAAAAAGTTAATAATGACGCTTACGCGTGATATTCACATTTAGGATAATTAACTAATGAGAAAAGAATTTAAAAAGTTGTAACTCCAATAAATGATAAAAAATGTGGAAGTTGCAATAAACTAATAGGGTAAAAGGATTAACGGGATAGATAAAAATGGAATAGATATAAAAGGTTACTAATTTGAAATTAGTAATCATACATAAATGTCTTAGAAAATGTCCGTTAGGATTTTATTGATAAATTGACATTTTTGATCATTAAACGAGGATTTATGGGTAGATAAATATTTAAGGTAAATCTTATTGCCTTAAATAGAAAGGGAATTAGTAAGCTAAGTCCAATGTCTACCTAAGATAATATAAATAAAGACTTAGGATGGTTAATTGGACTCATCAGGTTAGTGATGCGAGGTCAGTAGAGTCACTCGACAGAAGACCACCCTTCACTTTGAGGCTACGAGCAGTCAGATGTACACTATGTGAGATATTACTAATCTAACGACCCATGACGACGTGATAGATTAAGCTTGCTTTCTTAATTGGAAGATATTAAATAGTCCAAATTTGGAATTAGGAGCGGTGAGGGATATCTCCATAGGGGTTCACTTCTGCTTTGAGGTCTTAAGTGGCTGAAGGGTTCGCCTCTCTCCTAAATGGAAATATTAAGTAACCTAGTGAGATTTCAAATAAATAAATAAGGATGTCTGTAAAAGGGTTTACTTCAGTGTTGAGGTCTTAAGTGGCTAAAGGGTCCGCCTACCTACCGAAAGGAGTAAGCTAATGAGATGCCATATTTATAATTAAAGAGTGAGAGTGGATGTCTTGGGAAGAGTTCGCTTTAGGTTTGGGGTCTTAAGTGACTATAAAATCTTTCTCTATCCTATAAAAGAAGTATTACGTAGCCCAATGAGATTTCCAAGCAATTATAGCTAGATAGTACCGTTGAGGAGCACTCTTCTAGAATTAGGTCATAAATGATGGGGTCTACCGGTTTTCACTGGAAGTATTAAGTGGCTTGGGTACAGTCTCTTTCATTGCTAAAGCTGAAATAATAATAGTACCATTTAGGAGCACGCCTTGGGGATAGGCCTTCAATGATGGGGTCTGCCTTAGTTAAGATCTTAAATGACCAGAGTCTGCCTATTTTCTAATAAAAGGTATTAAGTGGCTTAGGTATTGTTTATTACATGAGTATGATTTTATCGGCAATAAATGCGATAATAGTCGGACATTAAATGTCAGAAGCCTTAAATAGTGGTTAGAGGTTTTGTAGCTATGACCCATTGACCATTGACAGCATTGTCAGGAAACCACCTTTGGAATAGGTCTTAAATGATGGGGTCTACCTCAATTAAGGTCATAAATGACAGAATCTGCCTATTTCTCTTTTAAAAGTATTATAGAAGCCCGCTTCATATTTAGAAGTATTAAGTGGCTAATGGGTTTGAAAGTATTAGGTGGTTTATATGGCTTTATTAATATTTCGTACCTTGGGAAGGGATAAGTATGTAATCATGTGTGCAATGCAAGATAAGGTTAGAATTGCTAACCTTGATGGACATAACAATTAGATAGAAACCTATCGGTATAAGTTTATGTTATGGACACTTTATATTATCTTCCAGTCACCAAAACATTGTTTTAACCCCCTCCTCATTACAACCTATAGGATAGATTTAGAGGAATAGGTCACTAGAGCTGTATGTGCTTTTTTGTTGGAGAGTCTTCTTTCTCTCATGTTGGATGCTGATGTGACAATCTGCTATCCAAGGAATGCCCTTAGTTCCAAGGTAATAGTAATAGTCAGTATTCTTATCCTATTATTGTTTCCGCTGTGAGTTTAGATTTCTATCAATCTTTGATAATGATCATGCCTATTTGCAGGTACCAAATCCAACAATCTGTGCTTTGATGGACTTGGGCTTCAATTTTTGTCGAAATTTGGGCCCATTAAGGTACGGGTTGTTACATTTGTTAAACAAGAGATGGATATTATTATAGAAAAAAAATTAGGTATATAATAATAGTTATTCAACATCAAATCATATCCACTTGCTAGTTTAAAGTTATATTCACCCATTTCTTTTATAGATATGCTAGCTCCATTTGTAACTTGAAATTCCGTGTATACTCTAGCGACGTGCTTCTTACTCTTAAGTTCTTCTAAGGAATTACGTTTGTGAGTTCCAGATCCAGTATCTAAAACCTAACTAGAAGCACATATAGATAAATGATTTTCTACATGGAAAATACCTTTTAGAGAATAACTAGATTCTTTTACCTTCAACATCTTTATGTACTTTGGATGGTTCCTTTTCCAATATCCCTTTTTCGAGCAAAAATGATAATCACCTTTCGCTTGAGCCTTTGACTTCCCCTCGCTACTCTTTGACTTACGTTTTTTCTTCTTCGAACCTTTCGAAGAAGAGCTCATTTTAACAGTGAGCATCGCACCAAGTTCCTTCATGAACATACTCTTGGTTGTCTATAACATATTAAAGAGCTCAACAACAGTACACTTCAACGAGTTCATATTGAAGTGCAATATGAACAGGTCAAACCGTGGAGTTAATGACCCAAGAATTATGACAGTCTGAAGCTCGGTATCTAGAGTAGTGCCAAGCTCAGCTAACTGTCCAATGCCTTTAATCATATAGATTATGTGGTCTTGGACTAAGGAATCTTTTCTCATCTTCACATGAAACAATCACCATGAGACCTCATACTCACGGTATGAGGTTATTCACCGTATAAATTTTATAGGTGATGGAATATTTTATGAACATTCATTTTCTCGTTTTGTCGCTCCAGCTCGATGTTCATAGTGGACAACCCGTAACAGTGGGCTAGTTCACAATCCATTAGTCAATCCTCATAAGTCTTAATTTGTTCGGGCATGAAATCATTGTAGGGTTTAGTTTAAAGGTTCATTAATGATGACGTACCAAAACTTGTGAGTGCAATTTTAACATTCTTTATCTAGTCTTTGTAGTTTGTTCCTATTATTATGTTCTTTTCAAAGAATAGCTTCATGGTTGTCATTAAACTACGCTAATTTGTTAGACTAAATTAGATATTATTGCATAAGTTCTTGTAGTTATTAGAATGGTTATTATATTTATCAAATAAGGCTCCCATTGAGTTCTACATCTCTCAAAAACCTTAAAAGAAATATAGAAATTTCATAAATTCCTTCAGTGGGTGTTAGGATTTGTATATCAGTCACTATGACCTTGAGGGTGCTCAAAAAGACGTAGTCTCCATAATAGTAAGTAACCGTTTACTAATTACATCATATATAACTCCTAACATGCATTTTAGCTATGCTCCTAATCATCTACAAAACCTCAAGGGTGCTTAACAAATCATGAAGTACATTAGACACTCTAGACCCATCATTTGGTGATATCCTAAGTGAAGCTATATAATCCTCGAGGTTGCTTAACAAAGTTGCATACAATTCTTAAATATCTATAGATAATATAAACATCATCTTATATATTCAATAGCCCGAGGGTGCACAGTAACATAGGCACATAAGGTACTAAATTTATATTGTAAATGATGGAGAGCGTTATTATTTTAAATTCATAACTAAAAATAAGTTTGTAAAGTGTTACCGACTATTTAAGTGAGATGAATATATAGTAATTATAACTTATGATATCAAATATCTTTTATATATGTCTAATATATACTTCCTTAAGTCTCATGGTTTTATTTATTTTGACCTCATGGTTTGTTTGTACATATAATATATATATATATATATATATATATATATACACTTTTAATTATAACATTTATAATACACACACACACACCAACACACACAGAATTTGTTATCCCACATCTTGGAAAGGTTGTGATATCATTAACTTGGCTAGAAATGGATGGTCACTAGCCCTGAGAATCAGTGGTATACGATACTATGGACGATGGTCAAGTAGATCCGGACCTAGACCCAATCGAGGTGCAATCAGTATGGAGTGACATGCATAGCCCCATGAAGGATAGAGCCCATATGCTTGAGTTATGGACAAAGCAAGGATTTATATGGATCGATCGGGAACAATCAATAAAACAGCTCAAATCAATGAAGATCGATCGATATCTTAAAATCCACAAGGCCAATTCACTTAAAATTTTCAGGGCATCTATATATTGAAGGATAGAGCCTATAAAAATGATCGCAGGTTAAAACTCTAAGGTTCAAGAAGTGCCGATCATTTTATGCTTATTGTTTCATGCTGATCCTTCCTAACGATCTGTTATATGGCTTCACACTTGAATGAGAGATAGTATAACTTATAATGTCAGAAACGTGTTAAGTATACGAATCTTGATTTCTATAAACGATCGTTTTTAAACTAGATATTGCATTGAACTTAACCAAATATTAACTTAGATCTTTAAAAAAAATGTTTTTAAAGATAATATAAATATGGAATGGTTTTGAGTTTGTTGTGACAATGTGTTAATAACATGAGTCTTTAACCCTTTTTGATTACACTTATAAATGTAAATAGATCTTTAAAAGAATGTTTTAAGGATAAGCATAAGTGAAACGGTTTTGGGTTTGTAGTGACAATGTTTGGGTAACATTAGTCTTCAACCTTTTTTGAAGGGATTTATGGAAGTACTTAGATCTTTAAATGGATATTTTGAAAGAAAATTATAAGTATGGAATCTTTTGGAAAAATATAGAAAAAGCAAAGGTTTAAAGTAAGAAATCTTGTTAATGACTTGCGAATATACATACACTAGTTGAGATGAGTATATGAATACTTTTGAATTATTAAAATAGTACAAATTAATAGTAGTGATTGATAAGTGAAGTTTTATTAGATAAAAGGAAGTTTTACTAATAAAAGAGGTTTTAATTAATAAAAAGTATTAATTAAATAAAAATATTAATTAGAGGTTGCTTATGTGACTTGATCGTGCTTTGTGTATTTATTCATTGTGATAAGTATATGAGGCTTGGTTTGCAACTATGATCATCTACCTTGTACTGGATAGTTAATTAGTCGACTATCGAAATTGACCAAAATTACTTTGGAAATATCTAGAAGAAATACGAGGTCTATATGGTATAGTTATATTTCGAGATGTTATACTGTACGTGTAAAATCGTCTTGCTCTTTTAGGACAAATGGTAAGGAAGTCCATCTGGATAAAAGATAATCTCCAGCCTTATGTATTGTCTATTTATTTCTCAAAGAACCGGGGTTAAGTAAATCGAAAATTCATCGATTGGTTTTGGAGCGCCCGGTAAGCATGGTAGTGTACTTATATTAAATGACTCGAAACCATAACCACTTCAAAACCATATACGCGATCTATGTTCTAAAAGCGGTTGTGAAGTGAAATGTTATAGAGTTGAACTGTCTATCCTAAGGTTAAGTCAAAGGGAGAGGTCAACATAAACATTTCAAACAATTCTATCTTGTGGGATTGTCTATCTTGAGGAGTATTCCAAGAGATAGGACATCGTTAGCATTTTTCAGAGGACTTTTGCGGGAATCTGTAATGACCCCAATTTTGACTAACATTATTTATAACATTTAATTAGATAAATTAAATGAAATAATGTAGATAGTTAAGGAATTGAGATTTGTTAATTAAGAAGGAGTCGTGCCTTAGTGAATGTATTAGCAAAAGAGAACTAAAAATAATTAAGTAGGAAGAATATGGTAAGGGTAAAATAGGGATATCTTTTATTCCAATACCCTAAGCCCTTCCATTCTTCATTCCTCATTCATTTTAACTATCATAAACAAAAGTAAAACCCTAAATGAACTCGGTCGGGCTCCATTAAGAAGATCTAAATGGAAGATAAGCTAGGATTCAAGTAGAAACCTTAAAGAAATTAATCTAAGGGCAAACCTCAACCTTCTTAACACAAAGTCAAGGTGAACAATTAGTTTCCATCTCTATTTTTGATGAATGATTTCAGTTTAAAGGTAAACATGTTTTCTTTTTCAATCACATGCCATGTTATAGTGATTAAAGGATTATATGTTTTAAGATGATGATTTATGGAGATTTAATAATAATATTACGATATGTTTAGATTAGAAAACCTATCAAATGACATCCAAATGAGTTACGTTTTTGATATATGGTCAAAAACATTATTTTAGAAGTGGGTTTCAAGTTTCATAATTTTCTAAGTTATTGTGGATTTATTATGAATTTTCTATAAGAGAAAATAGTTAATTTTGGATTTAAATTATTTAAGGCAATTAAATGATGTTTTCGGGTCTTAAATTATACATGTTAGAAAACATATTTAAAGCAAATTATTGTGATTTTTAGGGATTTTTCCTAAGTGTTTTACTATAATTATTAAATTATTTAAATTAGAGTACTTAAATTTTTTAAATGTTTTATTAAGGAGAATGGCTTATTTGCTTAAAATGATTCAATTATTGAATGCTGAATTCGTCACCATTTTTTAAAAAGAATTTAGGTAAAGTATTGGCAACCAATCATATTTTGGCAAATTATGCAAGTTAGGTGAAAAGGAATTACTTTAAAAAGAAAATTGCATTTTTGTCCAAATTACATCTTCCCCACTTAACCCTACTGGCTTTCGACTTCATACACACCCGCCTTTAACCCTTTCACACCCATTCGAAACTAATGCACATGGTATCAAGCAATTGGTATATACTATACTGAAGAAAGGAGGAAGGAAAGGATGGTGTCGAAAGTATGCTTTCGAAAGGGTTGAAGCCACTTTTATTAGCTTTCGAATCCATTAACTTGCCTTTGATTTTAAAAAAAGCTTTCGAAAGGGTTACCGCTTTTAAACCCCTTTGATAACCTAGCTACCGCATTTATATCTTTCGCATTAGTTAGACGTCGCTTTTCTTTATAACCTTAAAACAATGTATTCAAAAGGAAGGTTTTCATCTTCTTAATATTGAAGTCGCCTTCCCAATGCTTTCGAAAGGGGTGTCTTAGCCGCATTTACTAATAGTTTCGGAGATAATGGTTTCGAAAAGGATTTTTGCTAATTTTGGACTCAACAATGAGCAGAAAAGGAGATTGGCGTCTAGACAGTTGCAAGGAGCAGCACTGTACTAGTGGAACAGTGTTACTGTAGGAGTAGCAGAAGTGGTTATGACTTGGGCGGAATTCAGAGGAGGTTTGAGGAAAGATTCATGTCGGAGACCGCCAAGTCAACTCTGCTTAGGAAGTTTGCTGAGTTGGTGCAGAGAGACATGACAGTGCTTGAGTATGATACCAGATTTGAGGAATTATCGAGATACGGAAATGATACGATTGATACGGTTATCAAAAGGAATGGGAAGTTCATCTGCGGATTGAGACCCGAGCTTGCTAAAGCAACTTTACCACATATTAGGGATCCATGCTATATAGTTGTTGAGATGGATTTGAGGATTGAGGAGATGCTTGCTTTCTTTAATGGTAACAAAGCAATGGAAATTTAAGGTGGGCAGAACCAGAAGAGAAAGTTTTTTCACAAGAAGGGAGCTCAGAAGGGAGGAGCTGCCAAGAAGGAAAAAGCTGATCTGGTTTGCTTTAAGTGTGATAAGAAGGGACATTTTGCTCAGGAGCATCGGATAGGCAAAGCAAATATGGCTGCTGACAAGAAAGGAGTGAAATGCTTCAACTGTGATTAGATTGGACATTATAAGAACTAGTGCAAGGAACCGGCCAAGGATGGAAAAGGCAAAGTGTTTGCATTGGAACTAGCTACCTCAAAAACAACAGAGCCGTGTTGGCAGGTACGCTTTTGATTCATGGTGTGTCGGTTAGAGTTCTATTTGACACTGGTGCGTCGCATTCTTTTATATCTCATTATTTGGTAGATAAGCTTAACCTAGAACCTTCATACCTAGTTACATCCTTAAGGGTTGCGAATCCTGTAGGAGGTACTCGACGTTTGGGATGAGATGTGACCAGTTAGAGTTTGAATTGTTAGGTCATATTTTTGCTTTCAGTTTGCATGTATTTGATTTCGTAGGGTTCGGAATTATTTTGGGTATGGATTGGTTAAGTAAGTATGAAGTTAGGATATTTTGCCATGATAGGAAAATATCACTTAGACACCCTAGTTTTAGTGATTGGATTATATACTCCATAGAAAACCCTAGTTTTGAATTTAATGCTTTGTTGGGTGTTATGGACAAAGAAGATGAGTTGAATCGAGTCTATGTTGTTAGAGAATTCGTAGATGTTTTTTAGCTCGTGATAGGACTACCGCTGAAACGAGCTATCAAATTTTGGATAGATTTAGTACCAGGAGCTGAACTTGTGAGTAGACCGCCAAGTAGAATGACACCTACCGAGATGAATAAGTTAAAGGTGCGGTTGGTGGATTTAGAAGCTAAGAATTTTATTAGACCAAGCAGTTCACCTTGGGGAGCAGCCGCAATATTTGTTAAGAAACCGGACGAATTCTTGAGGTTGTGTATCGGTTATCTTAAGCTGAATGAGAAGACGATAAAGAACCAGTATCTGTTACCTAGGATTAATGATTTCTTCAACCAGTTGAGTGAAACCAAAGTATTTTCTTAATTGGATTTGGTAACGGGGTTCCATTAGCTTAGAGTAGCAAAGGATAGCATTCCTTTGAGTGTTTAGGACCAGATATGGATCGTACGGATGGTTAGTGATGCCGTTCGGACTAACTAATACGCTAGCATTCTTCGTGAACTTGATGAATAAAATCTTCTGGGAGCACCTGGACAGATTTGTATTAGTATTCATAGACGACGTATTGATAATTTCCAAGGATGAAAGAGGTCATGAAGTTCATCTTAGGATAGTGCTTGAGACACTGAGACAACATCAGTATAAGGCAAAGTTTTCGAAGTGTCACTTTTGGAAGAAGGAAGTGAAGTTTCTTGGTCATGTAGTCTTGGAGAAAGGATTGTCAGTAGATCCGGCTAAGATCGAGGCAGTGAATAATTGGAAGAGATCCGAGATAGTGACTGAGATAAAGAGTTTTCTTGGGTTAGCTGGCTACTACCGAAGATTCATTGAGGATTTCTCACGGATAGCCGCACCAATGACTAAGCTAACTTAGAAAATGTGAATTTTTTTTGAACTAATAAGTATGAGGAGGCATTCCAGAAACTGAAACATTTATTGACTAATGCACCTGTGTTAGTTGTTCCAGAGGGGAATCAGGACTTAGTGGTATACAAGGACGCATGTGGAACAAGATTAGGAGTTGTGTTAATGCAGAGAGGTAAAGCGGTTGCCTATGCTTCTCGACAACTCAGACCGCATGAAGTTAGATATCCAACTCATGATTTGAAATTAGCAGTGGTAATTTTTGCGTTGAAGGTATGGAGACATTACCTTTTGGTAGAAAGATTCGAGCTGTTTACATATCATAAGTCACTAAAATATCTATTCTCTCAGAAGGAGTTGAATATGAGACAGTAGAGATGGTTAGAGTTCATAGTTGCATATGACTTTGGTATTGAGTACACACCAGGAAAAGGAAATAAGGTTGCAGATGCACTTAGCATAAAACATCAGAATGCAGTGTTGGAAATGATAACTGAGTGGAAAGATTTAGAAGCATTGACTACATGCGAAGTACAATGGAGATCTGAGGCTAGTTCTAGTCAAGAAACCACCATGTTATCATGTTTATAAGTTCGACCGATGATGATCGAAAGGATTGCATCTAAGCAAAGAGATGACCCAGTGTTAGCTTAGAAGATTAGAAGGCTAGAGGCCAGAATCGAGATTGATGATATGAAGGATTTTAGTCTTGACCAGAGAGGGTGTTTGAGAAAGAAAGGACGATTGTGTGTCCCGAATGTAGAAAACCTATGGAAGGAGGTCCTTAGAGAAGGCCATTGATCAAAATTTACGATTCATCCTAGGGCACCAAGATGTATCAGAATATGAAGAAGAGTTTCTACTGGGAAAGTATGAAAAGAGATGTAGGCTTATGGGTGAGGCAGTGTTTGAACTGTCAACAGGTAAAAGCCGAACATAAGAAAGCCAGTGGGTTACTTCAGCCGTCGAATGTTCCAGACTAGAAATGAGATTCTATCTCAATGGATTTCATAGATGAATTGCCAAGGTCGAACAGAGGAAATGAGAGTATCTGGGTTATAATGGATAGGTTGACTAAGAGTGCACACTTTATACCCATTAAGTCGACAAGGACAGCACCAGATTTAGCTAAGTTATTCATGAAGAATATAGTTAGACTGGATGGAATTCCTAGTAGTATAGTAAGTGATAGAGATTCCTTATTCATTAGTGAGTTCTGGAAGATTCTACAAGATACCTTAGGTACCAAGCTCAATATGAGTATCGCTTACCATCCGCAGACAAATGGGCAGACGGAGAGAGTTAACAAAGTCATAGAGGATTTGTTAAGAGCTTACGTGCTAGATTTCGGAAGAGCATGGGAGACCATCTACACTTAGTCTGGTTTTCGTATAACAACAGTTATCAAACTAGTATGGGGATGACACCTGTTGAAGCTTTGTATGGAAGGCCATTCAAATCTCTCATTTGTTGGTTAGAGACCAGGGATAGACTAATTCTTGGTCCGGATTTGGTTAAAGAAGCTGCAGAAAAGATTGAGTTAATTCGGGCTAAAATGAAGGGGGCTCAGTCTAGGCAGAAGAGTTATGCTGATATTAGATGGAAAAAATTAGATTTCTCAGTTGGAGATCATGTTTTCGTAAAAGTATCACCGATGAAAGGAGTGATCAGATTTGGAAAGTCAGGAAAATTGGCACCAAGATTCGTTGGACCATTTCCTATTATAGAAAGGATTGGGAAACTCGAGTATAGAGTAAAGTTACTGAATAGTTTGGCAGGAGTCTACAATGTTTTCCATATTTCTCATCAAAATAAGTGTATTCAAGATCCAGAGATTACTGTTACACCGAATGTGTTAGAGGATCTTGTAATGGAACTAGATACGAGTATTGTTAGAAAACCAGTTCGTATAGTTGCGAGAGATGAGAAGAGACTAAGGAACAAGACAGTTAGATTAGTCAAAGTCCAGTGGAGTGACGACGAGAGATACTATACTTGGAAAACTAAGAGCTAGAGATACTTATCCTGACATATTTGATGGTATGTTTTACCTTTATGTTTGATTGTTGTGAGTACCATATCGTAATTTCGAGGACGAAATTCTATAATGATCCTAATTTTGACTAACATTATTTATAACATTTAATTGGATAAATTAAATGAAATAATGTAGATAGTTAAGGGATTGAGATTTTTTAATTAAGAAGGAGTCTTGCCTTAATGAATGTTTAGCAAAAGAGAACTAAAAATAAGCAAGTAGGAGGAATATGGTAAGGGTAAAATGGGGATAGCCTTTATTCCAATACCCTAAGCCCTTCCACTCTTCATTCCTCATTCATTTTAACTATCACAAACAAAACTAAAACCCTAAAGGAACTCGGTCAGCCACCATTAAGAAGATCTAAACGGAAGATAAGCTAGGATTTAAGTAAAAAGCTTAAAGAAATCAATCTAAGGGTAAATCTAAACTAGGTAAATAATTAGTTTACATCACTATTTTTGATGAATGATTTCAATGTAAACCTGTTTTCTTTTCCTAGTATATGCCATGTTATAGTGATTAAAGGATAATATTTTTTAAGTTGATGATTTATGGAGATTTAATAAGAATTTTATGATATATTTAGATTAGAAAACCTATCAAATTACATCCAAATGAGTTATGTTTTTGATATATGGTCAAAAACATTATTTTAGAAGTGGGTTTCAAGTTTCATAATTTTCTAAGTGATTGTGGATTTATTATGAATTTTATATGAGAGAAAATAGTTAATTTTGGGTTTAACTTATTTAAGGCAATTAAATAATGTTTTTGGGTCTGAAATTTATATATATTAGAAAACATATTTAAAGCGAATTATTGTGATTTTTGGGGATTTTTCCTAAGTTTTTTAATATGGGTATTAAATTATTTAAATTAGAGGACTTAAATGTTTTATTAAGGAGAATAGCTTATTTGCTTAAAATGTTTCAATTGTTAAATGCTGAATTCGGCAGCCTTTTTTTGAAAAGAATTTTGGTAAAGAATTGGCAACAAATCAAATTTTGGCAAATTATACAGGTTAGGTGAAAAGGAATTATTTTAAAAAGGAAAAATGCAGTTTTTATCCAAATTACATCTTCGCCACTTAACCCTGCTAGCTTTCGACTTCATACAGACCCGCCTCTAATCCTTTCGCACCCATTCTAAACCAATGCACATGGTATCAAGAAATTGGTTCGTAATGTATAGAAGAAAGACAGATGGAAAGGACGGTGTTGAAAGTATGCTTTCGAAAGGATTGAAGTCACTTTTATTAGCTTTCGAATCCATTAACTTGCCTTTGTTTTTAAAGGAAGCTTCGAAAGGGTTGCCGCTTTTGAACCCCTTCGATACCCTAGCTGTAACAACCCGTAATTTTCGATAATTTAAAATATTAAATTAATTAAGATTTTGCAATTTAATATTGTAAGAAATCAAAATTTATGACTTATATATGGGAAATTTTTTGATTACAATATAATTTAATAATGTTGTTTGAAAGTTATTGACAACTATTTTAATGTAATTTCAATTAATGGTAATAATGAAAGTTAATAAGGAATAAAATTGCTATGCCAAAAAAAATAAGGAATAAAATTAAACGTTGTGTTAAAAAGAGAAATCAATGGTAGTTGATTTGGTTGGTTTTAACATGCAATATGAAATCAATTATTTAGTACGTAGATCCAGTAACCTTTGTTGTAAGCAATAGATTTATAAATGTGTTTTTTTAAATATGTTTAAATTACTTAAATGTAAATATTGTTTACTTATCATCTTATTATTTAATCCATTGAAATCAATTTGGAAATCAATGAAATTAAATGTAATTAAATATTACAGTTAATATATGAAAAGATGTTAACTATAGAGTTGAGTGAAATAAAATGAAAACTTATGTTGAATAAATTCATAAGGTAATAGTTGATTTAATATGAGAACATTTAAATCAAAAATAAAAGAATAAAAATGAATAAGTTTAGTAAAGGAGTAAACATATGTTTATTTGTTTGAAATGTATTTTAGCTTACAAATTAATTACAGGAATAAGAAATCAATTATTTAATAAGAAATTAATAGCTTTTGGTTTCTATACAATAATTCCATAAATACGTTAAATTACTATAAAAGGAATTGAATTGTCTCATTTCTCTTTTAAAATGTAACTTAGAAATCAATGGAAATTAATGTGATTGGAACCTTTTAATTAAAAAGAGAGAAGACGTTAATTGTAGACGTACATTGAAATAAATTTAAATTGGGTGATTTATTTCCAATTAGTTCAGTTCATGTTTCGAATTTTAGTGTTGGTTTACTGCATATATGCTGGTACCTAAATATAAACTTATGTTTTAGATCCAATTATATATAAAAAAGGATTATTTAGGTTTGAAATCTTATATGGTTTTAAATTAAATGTTAATAGGAGATTGTAAAGGGGTAAAATAGATTTACACTTGACTATTTCCTTTTCACTTAGACTTGATTAGGTTTTAATTGCAACATAATTTACCTTTCCATCTTCGCTCTTCTAATTTACTCTTACATTCTTTGCCTCCTTATGTGGATTAATAGCATACCTTTTATTTATGAATGTAAACTATAAGTGGAGATAAAGATGTACACACACACACACATACACACACACACGCACGCACACACACACGCACGCACATATATATATGTATGTATTTATGTATGTATGTATATGTGTGTGTGTGTATTATACACCCGTTTATATTACCTCATTTATGCTGTCATATTTGTTTAATGTATGTTAATGCATTCCTAGTAAAATGTTTAATCGAAATGTTAACATGTTTGTTTAAATTCCCAATCTAATCACAGAGAGAGAAATAAAAGGTTCTTAATTATGCTGTATATTGCCTTAATTATTTACACAAACTTGTGTAGAGAATTCATTTTCATTTATTGTGTGTTAATGTAAAATTAAATAGGTGTAACTGTGAGTTTATGGGAGTTAAGGAAGGTAATAAAGAGGAGACATAAGTTTGAAATTTGAATTCCAAAGGTTTGTTGGTAGTGTACATCTGGTCCATGCATTCCTTCATTATTTAATACATACCACATTTCTTTCCTCATTTTTGTTGTTTCTTCCTTTTCATTTATTTCTTTTCTCTTTTTCCTGAAGCTACATCTTCTCAAACGTGAGTTCCATTTTATATGTATACGTATTTTTTTTATTTAACATTTTTTCACCTCTTTACACCATGTCCTACCTCCAATTCCTATAAATAAAAATGTGAGTTCGTTGTTTTGTCCATCTCATTTCATATTTCTACAGCCACTTCATTTCTTTTCATTTTGTTTTCCTGTAGCCTTCTTCCACAACCTCATATTTTTGTTTTTATTTTGGTAGTCTATATTTTCTAAAGCCTTCATTTTAGAAACGTGACATTCATTTTGTCCCTCCACCTTAATTTTTTTATTATTAAATACAAGAAAAGTGTCACAGGATCATATTTTTGATGTTGTTCTAAGAAAAGTCCCTGTAGATATGAATATGTAAATTTAGTCCCTATTTTTGAAAAATAGAAAACGCAAGGTGTTTTGCATTTTTCTGACAGAAAATGCAAGCTAACTTGCAACTTTTTGACTATGAATTTTTTTTTGAAAATTATAAAACTTTTGAAATTTTTGCAAAGCAAAAGTTAACATGCGCTTTCTATCAGAAAAGCGCAAACTAGTTTTCGCTTTTATTTTGAATTTTTTTTAGACATGTTTGAAAATTTTGAAAAATGCAAGTTAACTTGCACTTTCTGATTTTGAAATTTTTAAAATTTTGAAAAGTGCAAATTAACTTGCACTTTTTATTAGAAAAGCGCAATCTAGTTTGCGCTTTTTGATTTTGAAATTTTTTTTGAAATTTTTGAAATTTTCAAAAAAATTTAAATATTTGAAAAGCGCAAGTTAACTTGCACCTTATATAAGGAAGCGCAAGATAGTTTGTGCTTTCTGATTTATAAAAAACAGGGACTTAATTTACATACTCATTAGCATAGGGACTTTTCTTACAACAACATCAAAAATATGGACCTTTAGTGCAAAGCCCCTATTAAATAACCTGCCACTTTATTTCTTCTTTTATGTTTTGTTTCTCCTGACACCTCATATTCATTTAGTTCAAATTATTTTTTTCTGAAGCTATAATCTCATTAGAAAATTGTTCACGTTTTTAAAGTTGTTCCTTCATTTTTTTTCCTTGCTGCCGCTTCATTTTCTATGTTTAGATCTCCATTTCAAATCTTCCTTTCCGCAAATCATTTTAATGTGAACTTGCAAATTCAAAAGATCTCATTTTTGCAAATTCAAAAGCTTTCTTTTATGAAACATGAGTTTCATTTTTTTTTTCATTTTTCCTACATTACCTGCCTTCATCTTAGTTTGTTCTTCCATCTTTGCCTGAAGCCTTATCTTAAGAAAAAACATAAGTATTAAACTTTGCTTTTTTAATTTAAACGTGTACTAATTATTATTTTAATAGTATTTCTTATAACATGAATATCTTTTGCATATAAACTTCGATTCACGCGCGATTTCTTCTATTGGAATTTTGGGCTTTTATTGGATTTAAATCGACTATATATCAAAGGTGGGTGATTTAACCCACTCACAAATACTAAACCTTCTTATGTTAATTGAATTAAATTTATGATGTGATAAGAATATTATTGGTTGATGTTTGGTAGTTTAATTTGACATTTTAATTTAGTTTGAATTATATTGAATTTATTTGCCATATAAATTAATATTGAATTTAACATGTTAGTTAAATACCTGATATTGATAACCAATTATTTGTTGTGATTTATTGGTTGATTTGAATGATGATTGTGATGGATGTTTAATTATTGATATTTGGATGATTGGATGTATGTTTATTCATATGTTGTTATCACACTACAAGTTCCCTTAGTTTGTTGTTAGTAAATGACTATGGGTTGAAATGATACATACCCGAATGGGATTATAGATTAGGGAAAAATCGTTATAGGTTGAAATGATAAACTCAAGCGATTTTATGGATTTTGAATTTTTAATCGGGATTGCGGGTTGAAATGATTTCCGTAAATTTAAATTTATTGCGGATTGAAATGATATATTTCTATATCACTTGACCATAGGATAGAAAATTATATACGGACACCGGATTAGTTAAATTAAATGATTTTAAATCTTTAATTTTTGAATACAGTTTAATGATATTTTCAAATAAAAATAAGATTTATATAAACTGAATTATTTCCAAAATCCAAGCTTTAAAATGTTGAAATTGAAATTGGTTTAAATGAATTGTTTGAAGAAGTAAATTGGAATTTTAAAGTTGAATTTTGAAATATAAATGAAATTTATCAAAACTGAATTATTGTAAACGTTTGAATATTTAAACTTTACAATCTATTGAATTTGAAGTGGTTTAAATTGTAGTTCAAACTTGGATTTGAAATCGATATTAATTGAAATGGTTTTTATGAGAATTTGAATTTAAAGATTAAAAATTGAGTTTTGTTGATTTAAAATTTGGATATGGTCCAGATTTGTTGAAATGAAAGAAATAGTTTGATTTGATACTATTTTCAAAATAAATTATTTAATATAAACTGTTTAAAAATCTATTATTTTAAAATTTAGATTATTTAGAATTTCAAACTACTTACTATATAAAACATTTCCAATAATCAAACCATTTTAAACAAAAATTATTTTAACTGTTTTAAAATCATTAAACTATTAAACTATTGAACTATTAAAAACTAATTTAACAACTAAAACTATTTTAAATCTATTTTAAACTATTAAAACTATTTTTAAATCTATTTTTAACTATTAAAATTATTTTAAACTATTAAATTCTATTTTAAAACTATTAAAAATATTTTAAAGCTATTTTAAACTAAACTATTTAAAGCTATTTTTAACTATTAAAACTATTTTAAACTATTAAACTATTTAAACTATTTAAACTATTCATGACTATCCAAACAATTTTCAAAAATTCAAACGGTGCAAGGCTGATGTAACGACCCAGAATTTTTGGATATTTGGAATTGGAATATTTAATTGATTTTAATATATTAAATATTCCAATTTCAAATATCCAAAAATTCCGGGTCGTTAAAGCTGAATTGTTTATATCTAAATCTTTGATTTAAATGCGGATATTTGATATGATGGTTTAACATATTTCATGGTTATGATTTTGAAATCGGATATGAAATAAAGTGAATATAATTTTGAAATGATTATGATTTGGAAGTGAATATGATTTGAAGTAAAGAATGATTTCAAAAGTGATATGATTTTTGAAGTGAATGTGATACTTTGATATGAAGTATGAACTGTTTGAAATGTAAAAGAACCAACCAGTGTGAAATAAGC
This sequence comes from Allium fistulosum, assembly GCA_030737815.1. Classification (NCBI taxonomy): domain Eukaryota; kingdom Viridiplantae; phylum Streptophyta; class Magnoliopsida; order Asparagales; family Amaryllidaceae; genus Allium; species Allium fistulosum. The sequence goes on along the minus strand of CM060906.1, from coordinate 93,551,479 downwards.
ATTTGGTTGTTAAAGAGACTGAGATCGGATATTATCATACTCTCTGCCAATACTGAAAACCACTTTAACAACTGTGCACGTGGTGGAGATTCCAAAATGAAGTAGGATGGTTTGTTGAACGATTCTGTATGAGGTATTAACGTAGCCCTGACTCCCTCGAGTCATTTTGATGTGGCTAAAACAGGAGCTATACCGGGCCAAGTGAGGTCGCTCCTCATATCGGGCACATTTCTTCGATACCATATTATGACTTTGTGATTGATTTGGCGGCCACCCCTCGATTGATATTGGAAGTGTGTTCCGAGGTGGGCAGTAGTTGCTGCTATGCGTTACCACCAGTCCGGGAGTGCAAACGGTAGAATCCTACCCTGGTATTGCCTCGCGTGCCTTGTCACATGCCTTGTTGCGCCCATTAATAGTTTGGTTTGTACCGTACCTATGGAGTGCCCTCTGATAGCCCTCCAGTTTACGGAGGAATTACGGTAGTGTATAAACTACGAGAATATATAAAAATGTATTAAGGGGGATATGGGTAACGCCTTAACGCTATTTTAATACTTTACTTTAGACATATTATAATAGCGCATTGTACTATGTATATAGATAGTTTAACGGACCCTTAGGAGATGGAATCCCGAACATCTCTTAAGTTATTGCACGCACGTTAGACACTGGATAGGAGATGTAAAATCCCGTAAACATCTCTGAAGCCGTTACACTCATATTTATTTACTGTTGATTTAACTTACATAAGATCTTTTAGTTCTAACTCAAGTGTTTTGTCTTTTCATTACGCTCGGGTCAGTCTGAGCTTTTTAGTGTATTGAAGACTTATTTCTGGAGGACGAAAACGGAGATTTGTATGCTATTTTTTATTATTTATTCCACAGCATCATGTTGTTCCGCTGCATTATTTATTTATTTCTGTTGTATGTATAACTCTGACTGTATTGTAAAAGTGTAATCAAATGTTATTTTTAAAATAGCTTCATGAACTGTTTATTTGATTATTATATTTTGCAATTCTGCTATGAGATTCTATGTTTTGTTTATTCCTTCTTTTCTCTTATTTTCTTATTTACCCCATTAACGATCCTCCCTTTTGAATGGTTTGAGTTGTCATGTGTGGTTCATTGTTGATTTAAACTGTCCAAAAAGGTGGGTTGTTACACTAGCTGCCGCATTTATACCTTTCGCACTAGTCAGAGGCCGCTTTTCTTTACAACCTTAAAACAATGTATTCGAAAGGAAGGCTTTCGTCTTCTTAATATTGAAGCCGCCTTCCTAATGCTTTCGAAAGGGGTGTCTTAATCACTTTTACTAATAGTTTCGGAGGCAATGGTTTCAAAAGGGTAGCTTCGAAGTTGCTTTCACCCCCAATTCTTTTACTTCAGATCAATGCTTTCAATAGTGATGCTTTCGCTTCTATTCCCTTTGACCCTTTAGTTATATTAAATGTTGAACCCAGTGATTTCAGAAGAAATACTTTTAAATTGTTTTCAACCTATGTTTCCACAAATTCTTACTTGAACCCAATGCTTTCGAATGGCCTTTTTTAAGTATTTCTAAAGGAATGTTTCCAATGCTTTCGAAAGATATGTCTAATGGTTTCGAAAGAGGATGTCTAAGGTCTTAAGCAATGATTTCGAAAGAAATGCTTTCAATGATTTCAAAAGTAATCTTTCTATGATTTCGAAAGGGATTGTTTAGGTTTTAAACAATGGTTTCGAAGGTGTTGTTTTGGCTTTATAGCCTATAGTTTTCTAAGTTAAAAATGGGCTTTAACTTATTTTGAAGGGATTGATAATCCAATTTATTTAGATTTCATCAACATTGTTTTGTGTTGAGCATATACCATGGCATAGATATTATGAGTAAAGCAATGAGCATATTTTTCTTGTTAAAGTATGATTTAAAAGGGTTAAATCAATTTGAAAGAAGTGTTTTAAAGGAAAATTGATTAGGGTAGTTAACCCTAAGTGTATGACTTAGATATTAGAAGACTAGATGGGACTGGTTTAGGGTTGTGCCCTATACTTTAGCTAGTAGCCCCTAGCTAATATAAGTCCTAGATTCCAATGTGTAAGGCTTTGTCGCAGGTAAGACTAAAACGATGTTATACACATAAAGTAATACACAGAGTAGAGGTAGGTTATTAGTGAGCCCGCAAAACCATTAGGATCAGTTTCCCCTTGGAGAAGTAAGTTAAGGACAGATCGTCTAGTATTGTACCAAAATGAAGTTATAATATTTAATATGTTTGGTAGGCCCGAGTCTGCCAATGGTTAATAGTCGGTCTGATAAAACTATATTGTTCGGACAGATAATCCATTCATTACCTGATTTATATGCATATGTATTATTGTTGTTGTTGTTATAACCAGTTTGATTATAGGGTTTTTGAAGGAACTGGGCCAGCCCGCAGTGGAAGAAATGGGTGAATTTCAAAAAATTTAACCATTTTGGATCTTTAATGGGCCTATGAAGTCTAAATACACTTAGAACTTTTCTAAGTTTTTTTAAATAAAATCAATATTTTATTTAATTTTATAAATAAAGTTTTACTTTAATTTAATGTGTATGTAAATTAGAGTATATCAAATATACTCTTATGTACATATTTGTGTGTAACAATAACTTATTATATTTATTTAGAGAAGGAAACTTTTCATTTCCTATCTCTTAAATTATTCAATTGCTAACTGGGCATAAATTTATTTAGAGAAGGAAACTTTTCATTTCCTTCCTATTAAATTATTCAATTAATAAGAGATCATAAATTTAAATAGAGAAGGAAACTTTTCATTTCCTTCTCTTAATTAAATTAAATAATTGATTAATGAAATAACATTAATGACTAATCTAAATATGACATGAATTGTAAATATATTCACAGTAAATATTGTGTAAGTGTAACATATAGGGAGTGTGCATAGTTAGTGGTAATTGATATGTATACATAAAATACAAAAAGGAACAATTTGAATGGTTATTACATAGGAATTGAAATGGAAATAAATAAGAGATGACAAGGTGATTGATACAGTCTTCCTTTTAGTAAACTTAATTAATGCAACATATTAATGACAATCAATTGGTACCATAATGTAAGAATATAGAAGGTAAACAATGAATTGTATGTATACATTATTATCTTAATTAAAAAAGTGAAATGATTTCATACTATGACAATATATGTAAAGATAAATAAATTTTATATGAACACATACAAGTAGATCCAAATATGTATATATGGAATTCAATCAAATATTTCTAATAATATAAATTAGATAGTTACTACAGTCAATTTCAGAACTTTGATTTGTTATTAAAATTCCTTTTATTCATATGTATATATCTAATGTAATAAAAGGTGCAAGTAATACATGCATACATACATACATACATACATTAAAATTCAAAACTAAAATTACACTTTGTTATGAAAGATTAGAATATAGATTTACAATTGAAACATTGTATTGATTCCATATAAATTTAACTTTTAACCTTAAATATAATTCAGTCAATCAACATGAAAATGTAAATTTCAAGATTTAAGGAAATGGAATTTAAATTAAATTTAAAACATAGAACTAAAATAAAGTATTATATTTTAACATATATAGATTTAGCTTTAATTTAATAAAGTAAAGAAAAGCAGCGAATCAATTTGAACATGTAAACATTCAAATCTAAAGAATTACACTTTAACTAGCATTTTTTAAAAACATAGATCTACACTTAAATATTGTTATAAAACATAATAAAAATTAATTTTGATCTATCAAATGAAAACTCAATCATGTCATTCAACAAATAATTCAATCTTTCATAAACAATTTTTTTTAATTAAGCAAGACAATAATACATCATACAAATTATTAAAGTCAAATTAAATTTCCATCAAACATTGCAAAATCACTATTTATAAATAGAAAATGACATATCTTGCTACCTAATCCTTAAAACACACGTTGTTGATGTTGCCTTTGATTTGCACCTTGAATGAAGAATGTTTTTAGATCCGATTGAATCACCTTATGATGTTGCCTAGAAATCACACCTTGAATGATGATGTCTCCTCGGATCTTCAAGATCCCCATCCTTTCCTTACAAGAGATGGATGAACCACTTTTGATTTATTTTATTTGAAGTTTTTATATGGAGTTGAAAGATTTTTGGGAATTTTTCTTTTGTTTTCTGCTATGAAAAGTTAAGAGGAGAGAAAGAAACAAACTGAACGAGAAAGAATGAATTGTACGTACAAAATGAATTAGAGATTATGTTTTATTTGAAAGAATGAAACCATTCTCAATCTTTAATTAAAATTTCCCTAATTAATTCTTTGATTGTTTATCTCTCTCCAATCCTTTCTTTACACGTGATATGTCATCAAATGACATAAAATTTCCACAAATCATGTCATCAAATGACATAAAAATTTCATAAATCATGTCATCAAATGACATAAAATTTCCATAAATCATTTCATGCAATTATCTTTAAATTACATTGATATCGTATATCAGTGCGTGTAAATATAACTTTTGTAAATGCGTTAAAATAATTACAAAAACTTCCAAACATCAAATAAATAATAATTGATATTTCTCAAAAATCAATTAATCTAATCAATTTACAACATTTTATAAATTAATTAAATCATGTGGTTTTTCAGAGAATTCATCATTACGGTTGTGCAACTCAAAGATGTAAATTTAGTCAGCGATTAATATTGAACTATTCAAATATTAACGTTCACACGTCACTTAGCAGGTGGTGTGACATTTCGGCCGAATTTACCACTCACACATCTTTTGGTAAAATCCAATTTTACTTACTATAAGCAGTACCTAATAGTGATAATTATTTACACCAATTCTCTTCGTCAAAACTATATCATATTATGACTTATGGAATTTGGTAATGGTCAAAATTCCAATATCGTCCAAATTCAACTTTATAGTCTAAACACAAAGTCCTTGGTTCAATAATAAAAATTATTATTAACCAAAATGCTCTGGCTAGAGACTTTGACTTTGAGTTGATTTGAGTTGACCATAATACTAACCCCATATAACTGAGGAGACGAATCCTCTCTTGAATAGAGCTTCACTTCCAATACTTCTACTTGACCCAACTATAGCCACTCGATGGAACGTCATGCCATGATTTGACTATAATCAAAGCGGAGCTTTCATATTAAAGATCCATAGTATTCTCAAGTCAAGAGAACTGTATAAATTAGTCACATCGATATTTTCTGTTTGACCTTAGTTATATTAACCAATAAAAAACTATCGAGTGAGTTGTTTCATAGTTATCCAATAACTATCAGTATGTAACCCCTAGGTGCCCCAACAGTCATGAGTAATACACTACCTAACATTTGGAGAGCATTACATACTCTAGTCTCAACGGATACATCGATATCTAGCTCGATGCATCTTCACTGGGAACATTTAAAATGGTATATTTGTTTTATTGTGATAAATTACTCGCGGATACAACACTTTATAACTACTATCACAAAATATACCATTATGGATTTTCTATTAAATATACTTTTAGTTAAATTAATTAATTAATATAACCACATTATATCAAGTATATAATAGAAAGAAAATACCTTTATTTCGAATAAGATTGGTCAACGAGTTAGATATATGGAACAAATTACATAATTTCCCCTATGGAATAACCCTATCTCTATCCGTTTTGATTTGCAAAAGATATGATTTTAAAAGGATATTAGTGAGGGGAAACCCATTCTCCGCTAAGCGGCGTGGTCTCACTTAATACCAGTAAACCGAGATGTAACATAATTATTCACACCAGGCTTTATGTCTGATTCAAAGTTTACGTTTTCCCCTTAAACTCTCGATTGCTCAAAATTAAATTTGAGTATATTGAGGGTTAAGGACTTTCAGGATTCGTAGGTTGGACGAATAAGCATCCGAAGACATATAGGTGGAAAAGCTAGCTATGTAGGAGTTATTTAGTAGTATTTCCACTGTGATGTATTTATGACTGATATGTCTATCTATCTAGAACTCTGATCATCCAAGGGGGCATCTTCATATGTCGCTCTTGGCGTATTTTGTAATAATTATATTTGATCAAAACCTGTGAATCATTTTGGGATTATATAATTGAATATGAAATACTTATTTGAAATGTAATCAGAAAAGCTGTTTTGGAAATCTGTATTGATTTTATTTCATATTCATGTGCTTATGATATTATGGATACCATTATCATTACCATATTTTTTCACCAGAAGTTAATACTATATATGACTGCAGCATCTGTAGCGCTTAGCTTCGGGCTTCAAAATAGAGGATGTTACAACTTGGTATCAGGGCATAGGTTTATGAAAACTCAAAAGAAATTTTAAACTTAAAATTATTTTTTGGAAACATAAACCTAAGGAATTAGAGAAAAGATTGGGGTATGAGATAACGCTATAGTAACGTACTTGTATTTGCTATATATAAGTATAAGCTTTATCTCTATTCTCCCATCTCTCTTAGGCTATTCTTCTGTATCTTACAAAGACTCGAATGAAGATTTTAAGGAAATAAGATATGAATGCTAGGAATGGAAGAGTTAACCTTGGTCGAGGAAGCACCACCACTAATGGAAATACCAGACAAAACACTAGAAGGAGTCCCGGTCGGGCACAAGCTGCTAATATGGGTGCTGGAGCACCACAAGTTGATATGAGAGCTATGTATCAGTTCTTAGTCAACATGATGCAAGCTGGAGCTGCTGCGGGATTAGTCGGAGGAAATGCTAGAGAAGGAAATCAGGAAGCTACGTCGATCAATAACTATGCAATACTAAGCAGAGACTATGTTAGGCTTGGAGGGAAGCCGTTTATCGGCACTAAGGACGCAATTGAAGTGGAGAATTGGTTGCTTCATTGCAAAAAGATCTTTGCTGATTTAGGACTCAACGATGAGCATAATAGGAGATTAGCGTCCAGACAGTTGCAAGGAGCAGCACTGTACTGGTGGAACAATGTTACTGTAGGAGTAGTAGAAGAGGCTATGACTTGGGAGGAATTCAGAAGTAGGTTTGAGGATAGGTTCATGTCGGAGATCGCCAAGTCAACTCTGCTCAGGAAGTTTGCTGATTTGGTGCAGAGAGACATGACAGTGCTTGAGTATGCTACCAGATTTGAGTAATTATCGAGATACGGATATGATACGGTTGATACGGTTATCAATAGGAATGAGAAGTTCATCTACGGATTGAGACCCGAGCTTGCAAAGGCACTTTACCATATATTAGGGATCTGTGCTATGTAGTTGTTGAGATGGCTTTGAGGAATGAGGAGATGCTTGCTTTCTTTAATGGTAGCAAAGCAATGGAAATTCAAGGTGGGCAGAACCAGAAGCAAAAGTTTTTCCTAAGTGTTTTACTATGGTTATTGAATTATTTAAATTAGAGTACTTAAATGTTTTAAATTTTTTATTAAGGAGAAGGGCTTATTTTCTTGAAATGTTTCAATTATTGAATGCGGAATTCGGCACCCTTTTTTTGAAAAGAGTTTTGGTAAAGAATTGGCAACCAATCATATTTTAGCAAATTATGCAAGTTAGGTGAAAAGGAATTACTTTAAAAAGCAAAAATGCGGTTTTTATCCAAATTACATCTTCGCCACTTAAACCTGCCAGCTTTCAACTTCATGCATACCCGCCTCTAACCCTTTCACACCCATTCGAAACCAATGTGCATGGTATCAAGCAAATGGTACATAGTGTATTGAAGAAAGGCAGAAGGAAAAGATGGTGTCGAAAGTATGCTTTCGAAAGGCTTGAAGCCACTTTTATTAGCTTTCGAATCCATTAACTTGCCTTTGTTTTTAAAAGAAGCTTTCGAAACGGTTGCCGCTTTTCAACCCCTTTGATACCCTAGCTACCGCATTTATATCTTTCTCATTAGTTAGAGGCTGCTTTTCTTTATAACCTTAAAACAATGTATTCGAAAGGAAGACTTTCGCATTCTTAATATTGAAGCCGCCTTCCCGATGATTTCGAAATGGGTGTCTTAGCCTCATTTACTAATAGTTTCGGAGACAATGGTTTCGAAAGGGTAGTTTCGAAGTTGCTCTCTTCCCCAATTCTTTTACTTAAGATCAATGCTTTTGAAAGTGATGCTTTCACTTCTGTTCTCCTTAATGCTTTAGTTATATTAAATGTTGAACCCAATGATTCCGAAAAAAAAAATTTTAAATGGTTTTGAAGCTATGTTTTCACAAATTCTTACATAAACCCAATGCTTTTGAAAGGTGTGTTTTTAAATGTTTCTAAAGGAATGTTTCCAATGCTTTCGAAAGATATGTTTAATGGTCTCGAAAGGGGATGTCTAAGGTTTTAAGCAATGATTTCGAAAGGGATCTTTCAATGATTTCGAAAGGAATGCTTTCTATAATTTCGAAAGGGATTGTTTTAGGTTTTAAACAATGGTTTCAAAGGTGTTGTTGTGACACCCCACCCCGAGACCCACATTAACGAAGAGTATTACTAGGTAATACTATCTGCTAATGCAGATAATAGGGCTGGTTAGGAGTGACCATCTATAGCCATGTCTTAAATCTCTATTGAATACGCCGACAAATGCCATTTTTTTTCTATCTCAAGTGGATCGACATATCCAATAAATACTATATACAAAACCATAGGTGGCTATAGGATCTATCAGAACAAAATACAACAACTCGAATGCAAAACACATCACAGAACAGTAGATCATCACATATATATATACATATACAGATACATCACGGAGTATACAAAATGATACTTGTCAAATGGTATAGCAACCACAATATACAAGCAAGTCAAAAGAATATACATATCAGAGTAGCAACCAAAAAGGACTACACAAAAAGCTATATCAAAAAGAGCTAGCAGAATAGTCCATGTGGAAGCAGAATAGGCTAAGTCCAAATGTACCTAACCTGAAACACCTCGGTCTGCCCGAGTATAAAATACACGAGTCAATCTAGCTAAATAGATCAGTTTACAAGGATAAACGATAATATGACCATAATGATAATGTGATAATATTCTCAAGTGAGAAGGGAAAATTAAAGTGTATGATTACATCAAGTGATGATATGGTATCACTACACAAACATATAATCTCAAAAGAGATAAAATAACCCATAAAACGCTAAAAGTAGCGAGCCTCATATTATCGGCATTCATAAAAACATCAAATATGGTTAAGGGGAAAACCTAAACCCGCCATTTGGGAAAACCCAAAACATGCATAAAGAGATCCCTCTCAAACACGCCATAAGGCAAATATATCCAAAGAGGAGAATAAAATCTCAAGTAAACGCCAAAAGGCAAATCTCATATAACGCCAGTGTAGGCAATTCAAATCTCAAAAACAGAACTTCAAGAGTTCAAATTTCCGAAAGGTAATCGCCACAAATATATATCGAATGGTTCAAAGGACCAATTCCGGAAAAGGGCGATACACTACGGAAATCACAAACATCAATGAAATCATCTCAAAGATATAGCACGTGCTTATGGCCGAAGCCCGCCAAGTACTGCTCTCTCAAAATAAGGCGCCACATCTCTTAGACAAACGTCCCGAAGGACAATAAATACGTCTCTTAGACAAACATCCCGAAGGACAACATCTCGAAGGACAAATACGTCGTAGTGGACAAATACGTCTCTTAAACAAACGTCCCGAAGGATAAATGACTCGAAGGTCCAGTACTGGCAAATATGTCTTTTAGACAAATGTGTCACAAACTTTCGGATAGGAACCCGAACAATGTTAATGTGTGCAATAAGAAGTTTACCTCGTCTCATTGGTAAACTCAACCCGAAGGTCAAAATGATCAAACAGACAAGTCAGGAATTAACCGATAAGATAAACTCACGTGTCCCATGCCACGTGTTTTACCAAACCATTTAATTCTCCTTCTTATTCGCTTGAATAGTGCAAAAACATGTATTTTATATATAAAATAATTTATTTGAGAAAATAGGCTTTTAAAACCATTTTCCAAAATCAAATTTGAAGACAATATTTGAAAATTCCCTTATTATAGAGAATAAATAGATTTTATAGCATAAAATAATTTAAAAATATTACATAATAATTATTTAAATGCCAATTTATTTTAAAAATTATTTCAAAATTGTTTGGAAAAATCCATGCTCGAAATCAAAGAAATTACTCAAAACCGTCATTCAAATTCAATTCAAATTCAATTCAAGTTCAATTCAAATTTGAATTTCAAATTCATCAAAACTTGGCTAGCCTATTGATAAGCATCATATTCCTCAAAACATTTCAGAAATATCACAAAAACATGAAGTAAAAGTCAAAAGTCGAACGGAAAAGTACATAAAAATGCACAGGCAAAATAATACCCAGGTCTGAAATCTTCTCTGGGTTCAACTTTCAAACATGAAACAGGTGGCCAAACGACCTCTGATTGAACTAAAAATTAGTATGCACAGCATAAATCTTCAGCTTTCAAACAAAAAAGAATAAATGAATTCCGACTGGAAATGAAAAAGTTACGCTGTCTCAAACATGGACTCAGGCTATGTTTGCAACAGTTCAAAAAAAACGTGCCCAGGCCTGAAACCATCTTGGGTTCAACTTACAGGCTTAAAACAGAGGAACAAACGACCTCATATTGAGTTGAAAATTGACAAGCACATACTAGAAAACTTCATCTTTCAAATAGAAAACGAATCAATGAATTCCTACTGAAAATGAAAAAGTTACACTGTCTCAAACATGGACTCAGGCAATGTTTGCAATAGTTCAAAAAAACCAAAAATGTACGGGCCTGAAACCCATCTCGGGTTCAACTTTCAGGCATGAAACAGAGGGCCAAACGACCTTTGATTGAGCTGAAAATTGATATGCATATAGTAGAAAATTTTATCTTTCAAACAAAAAAAATCGATGAATTTCAGTAAGAAATGAAAGAGTTATGCTATCTCAAATATGGACTCAGGCCATGTTTGCAGCAACTCGGAAAATGATTTCTACAGGCAAAAATCTGCATTTGAGTTGATTTTCTACCACTGTTTTGAACATCCAAATGACAATATTTTTCAACCAAAATTTGCAGAGATGAAGCTCAACATGCAAGCTACCAGATGCAAGAAATTCGGCAGCATTTCGTTGCCGGAATCAAAAGTTATAGTCAATCAAAGAGAGCATATAACTCAGATTATCAAACAGAGACACTACAGGAAATTGATACAGTAAGCAAATAATTCACTGTTTTTGACGATTTTTGAGCTTGGCTCAACTAGTTTTTGTGAGTTTTGTAACCCACCTTGCTGTATGGAGGCAGAAAACGGGATTAATGAAGAAAGATTGAAGCTTTTTGCTTGATTATAGCCTTTAGGAACCTGTAGAACAAATATACAGTACATGCAAAAGAATGTTTACTGTAAATTAGAAAACCATCACTCACATAAGAAATTTTTTGATGAAATTATGGTGTTTGGAGTTAGATTATCTTAGATTATCACTCTAAATTGGAAAAAAAATTAATTTGCTGAATTTAATTGAAGAAAGCTTGGATTTTTAATTTTTGAGAAGGTGGGTTTCTTTTACTGTATTATGTCTAAGGAAGAAGAAGATGAGGGGTAAAATGAACGTATAAGCAATAGATTTTCTCACTTCCTCATCTGGTTAAGTCCTAAGTGGGCTTAGACCCAAAAATTAAAAGAAAGTAAAAATGGCCTATGATATTAATTCACACTTATATTAAAATGTTCATGTATTTACACTAGTTACAAGACAATATTGCATTTTTCTCCATATTTAAACATAAGAAAAATATGAAAACTTGTATACATACAAAATAAAACATTTTCTATCATATAAAAAGATTAATTTGTATTTTTAAATATTTTTATTATTAAATTCCATTATTTAACAAAAATGCACTATTTACTCAAATAAGTGAATAAAACATTGTTTTTAACTTCTAAAATTTCACAAAATTTATTTTCTCACTTAGACAAATATTTAAAACCATTTCCAAATATAATTTATAGCCAACACATATTTTTAAACCAATTTCCACCTTTTATTTCAATAAACCACCTTTAAAAATTACATACTTCTTTTAAAAATTATTAAAAGAAGCAAATGGGTAATAATTAATATAATTATTGCATTTTCTCTAAAATAAAATCAATTTCATTATTTAAAGCCCATATTCCATTTATTATCACTCAAACAAAATAAAATAAAGCTTGGAATTTCATTTTATCATTTTAAATTCCAAAATTCATTGTTTATTCCAAATAAACAATTTAATTTCTCCAAATTTAATTTAAATCACAATATTAAATTATAATTATCATTATAATTCAATATTGACAGGTAATCTCCAAACCAGGTTGTTACAGTTGTTTTGGCTTTATAACCTAAAGTTTCATAAGTTAAAAAGGGGCTTTAACTTATTTTGAAGGGATAGATATTCCCATTGATTTAGATTTCATCAACCTTGTTTTGTATAAAGCATATACCATGGCATAAATATTATGAGTAAAGCAATGAGCATATTTTCCTTGTTAAAGTATGATTTAAAAGCGTTAAATCAATTTGAAAGAAGTGTTTTCAAGGATAATTGATTAGGGTAGTTAACCCTAAGTGTATGACTCGGATATTAGAAGACTAGATGGGACTGGTGTAGGGTCGTGCCCTATACTTTAGCTAGTGGCCCCTAGCTAATATAAGTTCAAAATTTCAATGTGTATGGCTTTGTCACAGGTAAGACTAAAATGATGTTACAGACAGAGTAGAGATAGGTTGTTGGTGAGCCCGCAAAACTATTAGGATCAGTTGACCCTTAGAGAAGTAAGTTAAGGACAGATCGTCCAGTATTGTATCCAACAAAAGTTATAATATTTATTATGTCTAGTAGGCCCGAGTCAACCAATGGTTAATAGTCGGCTTGATAAAACTATAATATTCGGACAAATAGTCCATTGATTACCTAATTTATATGCATATGTGTTATTGCTATTGTTGCTATAATCAGTTTGATTGCAGGATTTTGATTTGCAAAAGATATGATTTTAAAAGGATATTAGTGAGGGGAAACCCGTTTCGCTAAGTGGTGTAGGCTCACTTAATATCAGTAAACCGAGATGTAACATAATTATTCACACCCGGCTTTATGTCTATTCAAAGTTTATGTTTTCCCCTTAAACTCTCGGGTGCTCAAAATTAAATTTGAGTAGATTGAGAGTTAAGAAATTTTCAGGTTTAGTAGGTTGGACGAATAAGCTTTCGAAGACGTGTAGGTGGCAAAGCTAGCTATGTAGGAGTTATTTAGTAGTATTTCCACTGTGATGTATTTATGACTAATATGTCTATCTATCTAGAACTCTAATCATCCAAGTGGGCGTCTTCATATGTCGCTCTTGGCGTATTTTGTAATAATTATATTTGATCAATACCTGGGAATCATTTTGGGATTATGTAATTGAATATGAAATACTAATTTGAAATGTAATCAGAAAAGCTGTTTGGAAATCTGTATTGATTTTATTTCATATTCATGTGCTTCTAATATTTTGGATACCATTACCATTATCGTATTTTGTCATCAGAAGTTAATACTATAGATGACTACAACATCTGTAGTGCTTAGCTTCGGTCCTCAAAATATGTAATTTTACAGAATCTATGTGGAGATTCGATATTTGTTCGAGATGCTCGAACCCATGTATCGATTCGTCATCTGTTCGAGATGATGGAATTTATTTGGGGATTCATGTTTTGTTGGAGTGATAAAGACTCTATAGGGGATTCCGAACATAGCCTTGACATTGGAAATGATTGAAACTAGAGTAGGATGATCAATCTCGGGTTTAACTTACCCATGAGGGTATATTAACTCCAGCTCTCGAGTATGCTTATCGATATGTTACTAGCGAGAGTTGTTGATACTTGGTGCCATGTATTTCATCGTTGGGCCAGTTGTATTTACCTTATAGTATATTCTATCGAGAGATATATGATGCTCGGAAGAAAGTTTATGATCCTTGTCATGGAGTTCAAATTAGGCTAGGCCGAAAAGATCTCCATGAAAAAATCCATACACGAATGCACCTTAGTAGTATTGATTGTATACCTCTTATTATTGTGTCGTACACACAACTATTTTCTGATTTATGTTCTACACCATAGATATTATTTATTATATTGAGATATGTACTTCATAGATGGTTCGCTCATTTTAGGGGATAACCCACTACAAGAAAAATACCTTTTTATAGCGTTTAAAAAACGCTGTAAAAGGATACGATGGCGTTTTTATAAACATTGTATATCAACAAGTTGTAATATGTCAGGGATCTATAATAGCAACCTCAGAATCGCTATAAAAAACATGCTATAAATGACGTTACTTATAGCGTTTCTGAATTGCTATTAAATAGATGATTCATGACATACAAGTACCTTTCTATAGCGTTTTGGTGCTTGCTATAGAACTTTTACGCAGAGTTATGGTTTATGATGCTAATATTTATGACGTCATTTATTTGCTATTTATAGCAATTGTAAACGCTGTAGATATATCATTACCTGATTATTATAGCAATTATAAATGCTATAGAAATATCATTGCCTGATTATTATAGCAACTGTAAATGCTATAAAAACGCTATAGAATGTTTACTTTAGTCTTTCATAACATTATTTACTTGCCATGAAAACTGTTTAATCGTTGCAGAATATTTTTATTGCACTAGCATAATGCTATAATATGTATAGCCATGACAATTTTTTTTCCTAGCATTAATATAAAAAGGATGTAATATACGGTATTTCACACAGTATTAACAATTAAGCATAAAAAAAATATGAATAAAAACATTTCATGCACAATATTAAGCATATAAATATTAGTAACAATTCATACAATCGTAGCTAACCAAAACAATACATAATAAAAGTAACAATCCATACAACCATAGCTAACCAAAACGATACATAGTAAAAGTAAAGATGTAAGAACATCGACACAAAATACATTTGAAGGAGAATGAGTGCGGTAACATATTTTTTCATGCCTTCCACCATAGCGTAAACCTAGAGCATCATACACCACCTGTCAAAAAGCACATACGTCTATTAGTCATAAAAAGTAAACATAAATTATCATGAATACCGAAATATGGAAGAAAATATGTGCGGCAAACAAAGAAAATACTCAAAATTAACAGCTATTTCAGTAGGCGATTGACTAATACAAGTATATAACCTTAGCACCGGGGAACACGCTCGAGTCTCTTATTCCGATGCCGTAGTTTCCATGCCCATTGAAACTGTTTTGGTTTACCCCTTGGAAATCTCGGGTCTAGGGAGCCCAAGGTTTATTAGTCTGTCTAGGAATGAATACATCACCTGTAACAAAAACAACATTGTAAACACTGTAAGCTATACTCTTTGTTTTTTATAAATAACATACAATATGGGTCATAGTTTTAAGTCAGTTGTGATTGTAACTATACAAAATCCATACACTTATGCAACAATATTTTTTATTGAACAAGGTTGATTGATGCTAATGAGAATCGATACTATGACCTCCAAATTGATAATCTGGTATGATCAATGTTTCATAAATAATCACTCACTGTATTCGATACAATCTCATCAAAAACAAAGTCAACAAAATTCTCCAACATATGATCAGCACTACCCGAGTTTGGGACAGCATTCACCACCATATCATCATCTATCATAGATAGTGCCTCAAAACTATTAGACATAGGAATCATAAAAATTGAATTCAACTGCTCTTTCAACTTTGAACTATTTTTAACATTTATAAAATCAAAATACTCAGCCTAAAGCAAACCATCTTCAAAGACAACCATATTATCTCCCGATTCCATCGAAACAGGTAAACAAGGTGACTGCCTATTCTTATCCAAATTCAAAACTGAGGGGTTAAAGAGCATACAATCAGAAAACAAGTCCTTTGAAGCCTCATCAAACATTAAATCACCTCTTGAAAGATCAAAGAAAATTTCTAGAATAAAACTAATATCAGCACATTCAACCGACATAAGACTTACTAAGATCTAAACATCTCAAACCACCATCATTTATATCATTAAACTTATCGAAGACACCAAATTTATTCATATAGTTCATAATTGCCTCGTTTGTTTAGCCCAGTTTCTAATCAATTCATCACAATAATTTCATCAAAGAAATTACAAAGCAAAAGGCATTTTAATTGAAAACTTGCATTCAAATGTAGAAGAGATAATATATCAATACCCTTATTTTAAACACTTTATTGAAGTTGCTTCAGTAAAAAAAGCTTTGGAAACTTACTTGCACATGTTTCAAATGATGTTGTTGCCATGCCACATATGGCTGCTCCCGTTACCCAGTCCCAGTATTTTCTAATTGTAGCTGAAACACAT
The DNA here is from genome assembly GCA_030737815.1 of Allium fistulosum. Lineage (NCBI taxonomy): Eukaryota > Viridiplantae > Streptophyta > Magnoliopsida > Asparagales > Amaryllidaceae > Allium > Allium fistulosum. The sequence continues at coordinate 93,535,010 of CM060906.1, read as the reverse complement.
GCTCCCTCTTTAAACCACCTACCGAGCTGGACCTGCATCGTACAATATCACTCCAAAGAAAAAAGAACTCTATACAGTAGACAGATAGGCCCCCAAATGGCTACTAAAGACACAATCATACCCATGCAATTTTATTTTACTATATTTGCTTCGTGTCAAATACCAAATTAACTTTCTAGCAGTGGAAATAAATTTTAGAAGACTAAATGTTACAAAACTACTAGCTACTGATTTTTGCTGTACTTCATCAAGTGTTATTTTATATAGGTTTAAATGATACATGCATGAAAAAGTTAACCTATGCATTACCTAAAAGATTGACACTAAAATAAAATTGATGGTTTTATGATCTTGTATTTACAAAAACACACTCAGTTACTTACCAATCTTAATAGGTACCGATTAAACCTCTATCATAAACTGCGCCAAGCGAGTTTGGACCATAAGAAGAGACAACATTCATCACCCACAAAGGAGAACTACAAGGGCAGCAGCAAATCCTCCAAATAAAGTATTCATATCCATAACGTTACGAATCTTATCAGTTCCAAGAGCAGGAAGCACTGACTTGTAATGTTTAATTCTCACTTTCCATTTACCATTATCGTGTTTAAACACATTAGAGTTCCCACCAGGAACCATTGAAACATGCTCATGCGCAACGTTCAAACGGTTTGGCCATTTTGGAGTGGATTTTAGTGCTAATTTTTTGTAGTTTGGGCTAGGGATTGTTATGCATGGTCTTAGAGGAATGTACCATGCAGAGTCTGGATCAGTGCTATCATCACATTTAGGCAGAAATGAAGATAGATCAAGCTGCTCATAACAGCTATTATCTGAAGATTTTTGCCAGAATGCAAAGTCGTCTTTCTTTTTGTATAATGTGAAGCACCTGCTGGCTAGCAATTTCTTCAGTTTGTCAAAATCTGACTTTTGTTCTTCGATCGTTGTGTTCCATCCTCTCCATCTGTTTTCATAATTTACTGGTGGGCCAGAAAGTACCCAGAAACCTCCGGGTCGAAGTATACGATGTATTTCTTGAAGGTATATTTCATCTGAAACATGACAGGTTGATTTTATCAAATTTAGTGACACTAATGTGCAGCATTAACAGTTAACTACATGGCTGTACAGGGAAGGGAGCCCCGAACACAAGCCTTGGTTACGTATGTTTATTCAAGTAGAGAAATATTAAATTCACTAATATTTACAAGTTTACAGTACACAGGGTATTCTACAATGTTTGATTTCATGCAACACTGAATTCGAATAACATATGAAAAGTAAATAATTTTAATTATAAGTTTACAAAACACAGTGTACTCATCCATAGGTATTTATTTTAAAAAATACATTATAGAATTTTTTGTCACACATAATTTTGTATATGAATAATTTCCATGTTAATAAAAATTTAAATTTTGAAACCTTAAGTGGAACTATGGCTTGTGAGGAAAGAAATTAAAGTCCTTAATTAAATTGGAGAAGGATAAGGAAAGAAAGACAACACATTAAATTTAAATCCACTTACATACTCTCCCTCTTCCTTATTAATTTCACTATTTCCCAAAACGAATTAAAGGAAAAAATCTGAAAGACTAAGGGAACACCATTAAAACTATTTCAACAAAGAAAAAGAAGAATAAATAAGTTTAAGGAAGGAAACAAATGCAATCATCTCCACACAAATCAAGGCTAATGTGACTAATATTTCCATCTCATCGTTGATTGATGTTTCTAATTCAAGTTATGATGAAATTTGATGTTTCTAATTCCAGTTATGATGAAATCCGAATTTAAGCACAATAGTCCGTTATCCAGCCACCGTAGGCTGACCTTTCGGCCTAGCCACAACAACCACTCAGCAACTTGGATAGGGCGGACCGGCAAGTTGTACAATGTATCATCAGTTTATCGTCAATAAGTCCTAATTTTATAACTTTTTATGACTGCTTTAATTCCAGGAATTCACAATGCTGTTTTTAAAATAACAAGAACATCGATAAAGCACCTGTTGTGATCTTCAAATTTTATTTTTAGTTGCCGCATCGCATTTCTTTTTTGTCTCCATGTTAGAGGTGTCAACGTAGCTCCAACTTCTTTCTACAAAATCTAATGTAATGAATGCTATGTGTGAATATTGTTTTCTAGAAATCTGACGTACATATGCGAAAACATGACATAATAATACCTTCAAGTCCAGAAAGTTTGCCCTTTTGAACATGCTAACATGGAACAGTAGTAGTCCATAACATGGAATAGTAGTAGTCCATAGTCCTCGTAAAGTAATAATGGTACCTATTATCAGAGCATGCCAGAAAATTAAACTTATTTTGAGCAGCAATATATTAATTAGAGCAATACTTATATAAGATTATAGAAACAACAATACCGAATAACTAAACAAACCACATATCTATACTTCTTATCTTCTCATGTTCTAGCTTGCATTTTACTTAACATGGGGTAGTTAATAGCTACTTTAATCTAAACATGTATTTTTATCGGCATGCTTCAGCTAAATATACACTATAGGTAGTGAAAATGTGAAACAGAACACAAATACAACATATACAAGTACAGTTTCAATTCTGGCTATGAAAGAGTTCGGAAATTGTATGATATTGATATTCTTATGGATGTTCATTTCCTGAGATACTTATTTGCACCAATTTTCTGTTTACAATAAGTAATAACTACTTCATAAGAAGTTGAACTACCAATACACAGATGTGGATAAACAATAGCAATAAAATATAGAAATTACTTACTACAAGATATGTACTGATATAGAAAGCAAAAGAACTACTGCCATCTCATGCTCTATTCAAACCACACATACAATGAAATTCAACTACTAACCTACACTAGCCTAAATAAAGCTAGCTTATAAATCACATATGTTATAAATACCAATGCATGCAATATCTTCCTCCATCATCTTTCAACTTATTTCTGATCCAATTTGCATCATGGAAAGTCGACACAATCTCCATGAGCTTTCTCATTGTTCTTATCCCATTAAGCAACTTTTATTCTTATGGTGCACGTTATTTACTCGACATTTCACTTCCTGAAATTCCAAATCTTCCCAAACTAGAACTTCCACCTCTACCAGAATTTCCAAAAATTGAATTTCCTCCACTGCCTGAATTACCAGTACTTCCTAAACCTAAATGGCCGACACTTCCAGAGAAACCGACCTTCAAGAAAGATGTTAAAATACCACTACCTAAGGTGCCAACTTTACCTAAACCAGAACTGCCTCCTTTAACTGAGATCCCAACACTACTGAAACCCAAACTACCAACTATACCCGAACTACCAAAACCTGAAGTACCTACTTTTCCCAAACTACTAAAACCCAAACTACTAACTCTACCTGAACTACCAAAACCCAAACTACCAACTCTACCAGAACTACCAAAACATGAATTACCAAGTCCACCTGAACTACCAAAACCTGAGCTACCAACTATACCCAGAACTACCAAAACCTGAACTTCCTTGAGCACCTGAAAATATAACTTTACCACAAGTAGAATTGCCACCAGTACCAGAGTTGCCAAAAATACCAAGCGTTAGCAAAGATGAGAAATCACCTGTTGTTGTAGTGCCAACCTTGCCTAAGACAGAATTGCCACCCTTGCTTGTGGTGCCAACATTGCCAAAGCCAGAATTGCCACCCTTGCTTGTGGTGCCAACCCTTCCAAAGCTTGAGCTACCACCATTGCTTGCACTGCCAAAGTTTGAGTTGCCTCCTTTGCCACAATTTCCAAGCATACCTGGAATCCATATCCCTAAGTTGCCAGATTTTCCAACTATTCCCTCTATTCCAAACACATCAGCCGTCAACAGCCCATGAAAAACAATTTTAGACTATGGCAATGCCTTATTATGCTGTCCTGCTATATGTATAATATAATTATTTTACTTGATCATATTGCTTGTATGAATGTTCCTATTTTATATGCCTTGGAGTTGCAACATTTTCAGTGCACGTGTGATTAATTAATTTTATATGATTGATATTATTCTCTCAAGGTCTAACAGATTGAAAATAATAATTAACGTGATCACCATTTGTGTTCCTGTTTTCAATTCCAAATATGATCACTTTAAGCATTTAAAACTGACATTTTGCTACATCTCTTTGTAAGAGTTGTAAATACTAATTCTCAAAAGTGAATGTAGTAAAATATGAACTTGCAGTCTACAATAATGCTATATTGTTTACTTTCGTTACTGTAAGTTTTAGCCTAGAATACCAGTCAGAGGTTATTAATGTTTTGCAATTGTCTCGAAGATCGTCTACGCAAATAAATTAAGGAAAGAAAAGTAAATATACAAAAATATGGCATCAAATATTTTCATTGATTCCTCTTATTCAATTCACAAAACCCTTGTTTAGTTCTGTCAAAAAGATTCTCAATTCAATTCTCTGTTAAAACTCTCTGAGTTTATATACCAACCTATACAAATATATTATTTCTAAGAGTTTATTAGTCAAATATGTTCCTAATACATTTACTAGTATATCTCTCGAAGAGAACCAATCAATAAGATACTTTTAGTTTTCACTAATGTATTTTTAACAAACTTTTCTTATATTACAAGTCCATGTCCAAAATCTTATATTAAGCTCGATAAATACTAGAGTTTGTCGACATATAAACATATTCTATACCTTGCTCTGAACTCAAATGCTAGAGTACGTCCACATACTTGACCTTTTGAAGGCTTTATCTCTTCTTTTATCGTCATTCCGTTCATTGAACGATCCCTCCAAATTCTCTTATCTGTACAAGCCCTATAATGAATTTTTGGTGGTCGCGGTACGGAGGAGTGCTGGCGACGTCGATGCCATGAAGGAAAGGGAAACGCGATTGATGTTGTAGGTGGCTTGGCAAGAGATTACGGCTCGGAGCAGCAGCAAGCAGCGAAGTTGAGGAATGGCGAGGAAGGGGATTTTAGACTGACGATTAATTTAGGGCTTGGACTTGAAATGGGTTATTCACGGTAGAGGTTGAAATATGAGAGGGAGATTAAAAAACGTACGCGCGAACGTATTCTTTTTAATCAATAGCGTGACAGCAAGCTATAATTTTAATCCAAACTACTGCTGAATAGCCAATGATTGCAGTACAGCATGCCATGCAATCCTCTCATGCTATCAATAAACCATTTTCTTATAGTGACCGTTACGCTATTCCATGCGGTCTCAAAAGGTGTTGTTATATGTCACACATTTTTCTTGAGTTTCCCACGCTAGTTTACCAGATTGATCTGGCTGTTATTTTCTTATAATGCTCGGGTCAGTTCCAAGTATATTCCCAGATTTATCTATGGATACGTTGGAGCTTATGGAGAGGAGCCGGATGATTACCTACCGTAGTATTCTTATTTCTATTGCATTACAGTATTGTATATATCAACATATGTGAGGACATGTTGTTATTACTGTCCAGGCTGATGATAACATTTTCATTATAACTCTGAAATGTTGTATCTTAGATTGACAGTTTGTACTATCTTTTGATATTATATATTTGTTAAACTAAAAACTAGTTTGCCATTTATGATGCTATGCCAAACCAAAATTTGATTCAACATCAACGATATCATGATAGTGTCGTTAAACCAAAGATTGGCTCAAGAAATAATACATAATGATGTTATTTGAAATAGTCCTATAAATGCCTATGGACTTTCGGTAGGGTGAAGTCGTTGAAAAGTTTGATTCAAATGTCCAAAGGAAAAATAGGTAAGTTACTAAATTGTGCAATAGTCCATCACTTATTTGTTAATGAACTAAATAGATGATTCAAATAAGTCACTATCCTTTATTTACATGTCATCTAGACACATTAGGCATTATGCAAGATACAGAGGACTTTGTTATAAATCCGAATCTAATTCGAAAATTTGTCATAGCACGTCCATAGTTCGATAACAGTTATATATGCACAATTCTTGAGAAATAGGCTATGCAAAATTGTTTAAGTCCTTGTTCTCAATAGTTTTGAAAGTTACGAAGACTTCTAAATATTCCTCTAAATAAATTTAGGGCTACAGTTCTTTAATTTTTAGAAGGAGAGAAAGAAATGATTCGCCCCTCTTTGGTTGCCTTGGATCCATATTTATAGGGGTGGCGGCAGGCGGCATGGATGCCACGTGTCCTTCGACATTATTGATATTCGGTGTTATTAGTTGATATGATGACATTTGGCATCTCTTTGAAAATTGATGATTTGTGGCACCTCTCTAAACATTGATGTTTTACAGCAACTTTCCATTCATTGTTGATATGTAGCAACCTCCCATGTCTCTAGAAGTTCAAAATCCTTCATAACCGTTAGCGTTTGGCATCTGCCTTTCCATTGATGATACACGACATCTGTCGTATCATAGTTATTTGACATTAACCACACCTTTTAAAGTTTGGCATCCTTCCTTTGCTTCATGCTCTACAACATTAAGTTGTAGAGGCTCGATATCACTTGAATTGCTTGAGATCCAATATCTTCTTATTGCTAGGCGTTCGTTACTTCTTCAATGTTGTCATTCGACATCATTTGTCATCTGCTTTTATATGTCTGATATCTTGTTGCTACCTTGCCTTATTGCTAAGGTTTGGCAATAGTTCTTCCCGACATTCTTATTGCTGAAGCCTGCTATTCTTTAGAGATTTGACACTTAGTTTCATTAGATATTCGGTATCATTCTCTATTTGCGAAAGCTTGATAACGTCCTCATTTGTTGTAGTTCGACATCATTTTGGGCTTATGATATGTTTGGCGTCTTTAGGACACGATATCTCTTCTTCTTTATACATTCAACAACTTCTAAGGTTGTTATCGTTTGACATTTCTATAGGTTCAAAATCTTAGTGTGGTACCTTTCTCACTATTGAGGTTCGACAACCTCCTTCCCATGTTTATGTACAATATTTTTCTAGGTTGGCTAATTGTTTGGAATTCGATACTCTTAGAAATTCGACAACTTTATATAAAAGTCTGACATCTTTTTTGGAGTCGCTTAATGTTTGATATCCCTTCTTGTCATTTATTTCATCATTCTTTGTGGCATGACATTCTCTGGTTGAAGTAACATTATCTTCCCTTGCTTCCATGATTATCCCTCTTAGAAAATAAATGGATAACAATGTTATCGTTCCATTGTGAGATTATGATGTTGTGTTCTCCTTTGCCTTGCTATATTTCTTTTTCTTTTGTTTTACCCTAACAATTCATCTTTCTGACACTTGAGTGCTCGGTACATGAATACTATGGATGTACTAGTGTCGACATTTGAGGATCGAAAAGTCGAGTTGTTACAGAATGACATATGGTCGTTGTTTGAATGGTCTCGACCCAGACATAAAATGAATGTCCATTGCCTATGAATGAATGGGGAAAATTGGTATTTATGTAGAGACCCCTATTTTTTGAGTTTACCATGGATAGTAATAATATTATAGAATGGTTAGAATTTATATGTTATAATAATGAGCTAAAATTTTAAAGAAGAAACCGAGAAATGATAAAGGTGGAATTGCATTCGATGATGTCTTACTAGTATGATAGTGTCATATACTTGGAGGTATTCTCTCACTCACCCGGCTATGTCTGATCTCCTTTATATTTCCATTTTTTCTATAAATGTAGGTTGACAGGAATTAAGGGACACTAGACGTGAAATGAAGCAATGGGACGTTGGAGTACCTTAGTTATTTGCTTATTTTCAATTTTTTATTTACAGTTTAGTACTTATGATTTGTAGAACTACAAATTCTGAAGTATTGTTTGGAATATAATGACACCTGTGGTTATTTATTGTTTACTCCACGTCCTATTATATTTTATTCCTTTCATTGTAATTCAGAAAGTGTAGTTAAAGTAGATAGCTCAATGTACTGTTTATTTTAAATTTTTACCCCAACGATCCACCATTTATGGTCCTTGAGATTTGTGCGTCGATTTAGATGTAGTGTGACGACCGGGATTTTCGACACTCGAAAATCGACACTAATATGTCCACTGTATTACATGCCGAGAAATTGAATGCCGGAAAATCCGATTGTTAGGGGAAAGAAGAAGAAAAAAGATAAGAAGGAAACTAAACAACATAGAATCTCACAGCGAAACGAATAATCTATAATATACCACAAAATCTTTACACAAAAACAAAATTGTAATATATGTATATACATACATCAATCAGAGTATACTAACCTATCTCAGCCCGGACAATTATAACAGTCTGTCCTCACAATTGCTGATAACACACCAATGAATATACGGAAAATATAACCATCTACGTGAATACGTCTCTGGGCCTCCAACTCGTCTCTTGAAGCTCCTAGCATCCCAACTAATCTATAATATGCTCGGTCTGACCCGAGCAATATAATAAAATAACACCCGAGTCAGTTTGGAAAACCAGCGTGAGAAAACACATTCAATTTGAATTATTAATATTATCAAAATCCTTTGAAAACAAAGGTATCTGGTAAGACCACGCTACACATAAATACGACGTGTTTTTACCTTACGATAACCAAAACATTTTATATCAAAATCATCTGATATATTATAATAGTGTCTATAGAAAAATAAATTATAAAATAGCTGAAATGCTTGCATCTCACATTTCAACATAGTTGGGCACAATCAAAACTGTACGACGCTTATTGGAGAATGGATTCCATACAATGACTAGGTAAGGAACTACATTCGATGGGTACATCTCTAGATCAATGCACCCGGGTCTGACAAGAACATCTTATACCCTGCCACACAGAACCGCCCTACCACTTGACTAGTAGTACCGAATATGTCACCATCCTGGTCTTCCAACCGTAATCAAGATCTCTCATGCACAACCAAATCCATAAATATAGGGTAATCTAGAAAGATGATGACATACCCTAATGGGAGCGACCCACTTAGCCCTGTTGCATGCCATGTTTTCATCATTTCCCGGTTGATGAGGCTTGAGGCTACGATTACCTTTCAAGAAATTTATACTTAGAATGCTCATTACCCTCCAATGACAATGTGCCGATAGCATTCATCCATACAAGTTGTTCTGGTTCTGAACAAACTGAATCTCCAAAATCACCATCTTCATTATCTTCACGATATCACAATTCGCAATGCTCAAATCAGATCGAAGTGGTTTTCGGATAATTAAATCAGATCCCGGTTTCTTCGAAACGATCAACGAAATTGGTCAGATTTGATAGTCGGTTATTTAACTATCAAATTACACACATAAGTAGTCACTAGAACCATATTATAAATCTCTCAACATTTATTTCAAAATATCTTCACATAGATATATATTCAAATATCTTTTAATATTTCAATATTTGAAAACGATTTCAAATACTTAAATCCATAACATGATATTTCAACCCATATCAACACTTAGAAATATTTCCAAATCCAACTTATAATTCATTACTTAGAAAAATATATCTATAATAATCATTTCGTCGCTAAAATATCTCCAAACCTTTAATTCCAATAATTAGGAAAATACTATAAGTCTATTTCCCAAAATCATTTCTAATATCATTCTTAGGAAATATTCCTTACTTATCTCATAAATCTCTAGAATTTTTTGTTAATTCCCTTACCGTTTTCCAAAATTTTTTCGATTATACTTATTTATAATCCAACTAACAATTTATAACTCCTTTAACGAATTCAGATTCATTTTCGAAGTTCTCATATCAAATTTCCTTTTCTCAAATTTTCTTAAGTTTCTGAATTCCCTTATAAGATATTCTCTTATAAAATCACATCCATTAAATAAAACCCCATTTACAAATCTCGAGAGTATTTATAAATAACTTCAATTAATTTCCGAAACTCTGTCTTTATAAATAAGTACTTTAAAGAATAATAATAAATTTTCAAACACATTAAGTAATCATTTAAGATATCAACACTTTTAAATAGACATCAATAGCTCATTCCCAATTCATTTTTAAATAAAACTAATCAATTTACAAAGCTTACTATAAAAATTTAAATTCTTTTTAACTAATATTAAATATTTTAATAAACAACTTTATGAAATATTTCAATACTAAAAACAGTTTCAAATTACATAGTTTAATAAATAAAAGTTTCCTTTTTAAAACAAAACTTAACTTCTCGATAAAAATATATCCTTAAAATTCGAATATAACCAATTTTATATCTATAAATCTCTCTTGATTCATCACAAATCGATTTACGATCCAATTCCATAACCCTTTTCCAAATTTCAATATAGAATCCACTAATTCTTTCTAAACCGATTACCAGATCTTATTATAAACTCTCACTGCGAATTTATATTTCCAATTTATCAAATGATAATCATTTCACTTTATTTATAAACATTGTTTATAATTTCATAAACTCATTTACAGTTTATAACAGGTTCATATTACTAAAATCCATTTATAAATCGATTTCTAATTAAAATTCCATTTATAAATCTATTTATTAAATAATCTAAACTATATCCCCAAAACTATTCAAATCTCGATTTCGACTTCCATTTCGGATTCCCATAAATGCTAATTAAAAATCCACTGTTTAAAAGTACTCAGATTAAATTCTCTATTTGAATCCATTTTATGAAATATCTAAATAAATATCTAAAATCAAATTTATTTATTTTATCCAAATCGATTCCTTTTTAATTAGTTCCCAAATTAATATAAATATTTTCATTTCCAAAATCGTCTTTGAATTCCCTTTTCAAATTCAAAAATATTATTTATGGTATTTATATACGAAAATTAAGGATAGTGCTACTATAGCATCCAATAAATCAAATCATAACAAAATCTATAACAGATTATTCTCACACATAATATATTACTATATATGCAAATTAAAATCAACATATTTGAGGAATCTAGTTGGATCCCTCCAACCTTGTTTCCCTACAACCACAGATGTTATATAATCATAAAATATAATCACCGCTTTGAGGCAGGATATCGAAATAAAATGGTCATCCGCTATTATGCGAGGCGCATAGTGTCTCATCCGCTCCAATCGGCAGGAATATACCCAACTACTAATATATATATATATACTACTATATATGATATAATATGCAACTAATAATAATTTATCAATCCATCCAATCAACCAATAAATATTTTTAACTATTTAAAGTAAAACCAATTATCCAAGGTGAGTGAGATTTACTCACTTTGATTTTTGTTGTCGCTTCCACGTTCTGGTTCCAACTAAAATCGAACGGCGATTGAATTTAGTTAAAAGTTTCGGAAGCTCTAAATCGTTCCAATCCAATTTCAGTGCGTACATCCCGTTAATATGAATGCAATGCAGCTTGTTTCGTTTAATTTGGACCTCGTACGACAACGTTACACGATTTATAAAATCACATGAATTTAAAATATAATTACTTAATTTAATTACAAATTTTTTAAAACTATATTTACCCTTAATATTTCCAGCCCGGCCCATTTCAACACAGCCTTCCCTCCATCTTCTTCTTCCCAATTCTATTCGCATGTACATGACATTAGAAGCACGGCCGTGCACCAAGCACGCCTCTCCCCCAATCGATACTCCGAATCGGACCTGCCATCCTCCTTCCCATCAAAAATCGCACCTCCCCGGCCTTACAAACGTCGACTCGAGCCACCACAGCAAAACGCGACTATCCCCCATCTCCTCCCTACTGTAGCACAATGTCGCGACTGCCATTATCCAACCGCACGTCATGAAATTCAACCCACGGATGCCATATTACTTGCCGAATCCAAATCTCCACTCCGCTTCGAAAATCGCTGCACTCAATTCCTATAAACTCAAACCCTAGTTCCCTTACCCAAACTGTCGAGCTACAGAAGCGATGTCGCACCCTCTTACACGCATTTCGGGTCGAAAACTCTTATTAAAACAAGATGTTTAAAGCTTGTTCCATATTTTATCGTTTTGTATTTCAAGTGAATTTAATTTTTAAAGTTTCCATTTTTTTCTCTTTACTTCTAGTGTTGTTTAAATAAAAGGAGAGGGAAAGATGGGATGCAACGCAGAGGTAGGGTGGCTTGATGATATAGGGTGGTTGATAAGATGTAAAAACGGTTGTGAATAAAAATATATTATTTAAAATTCCAAAATATCTAGATATTTATTCTGAACCCTGATCGAGGCGTTCCGTCTGGCGTCCCTAATGTCATACCCTTATTCCGAACGCAATGGAACAAGTTTCGGGACCTAATTCGATCGTATGGAGAAGATAGCTTTTTGAACTCAATTATTATATTAAATTTTCGATATTAATCTCAACGCGTTTCTATCCCGTACGCCCAAATGGTAACTATAAACGCTAAGAAATTTGAAATCCGATAATAATACACTATTACGGATCCAATGGAGCTGGTTTCCTCGAATTCCGAGACTGTGCCCCAAAAAGCTATTTTCACTTGTTAATTAAAACGAGTAAATTTCAAAATTAGCTATATCACTTTTAAATCAAATTTTAAAAGCTATATTACCTTTATTATTATTAATATAAATTAAATAAGCCTTGAAATAATTTTTATCTAACTAAAAATCCAATATTTCAGTTATTTAAATGATTTTCAATTATTAAATTCAGCAATTAAATTATCCAGTAAATCATTATATTTGAAATGCAAGTTATTAAATCTATAAATTAACTTTTAAATATTAAAAATCAATTAAATATTCCAAATTCAAATAACCAAAATTCTGGGTCGTTACACGTAGAATAAAAATTAACCCATAGTAATATAAATAGCCGATTTGGAATTAAAATGGATTTCTAGAAAGGGTGAAAAAATCAACTCTTAGGGGTGGACGTATTAGACCCCGAAACATCTTTTGTTGAGTTCGAAATATAGTTTAGAAGAGATTTGAATATATCAATCAATCTGTTTAGGACTTCAGGTTTCGAGTTACATACTAGGAGTCGATTTATGAGTGACTCAAAAAGTTAACATTTGCACATGGATGAATTGGACCCCAAGATCTAATTTATTGCATCTGGAATGCCTTTTCATGGAAAAAATGTAGGAGGTCAATATTTGGAGAAAAGCATTTTTGGGTTTGTTTGCTTATGTGAAGACTCAATAAAAATGTTGTTTCTTTTTTTTTGAATTGGTACTTAGGTACAACATGTCACTGAGATAACATATCACAAATCGCTTGTCAATATATATTCGGATCACGCTACGCAAGTTTCGAACTTGTGACCTCTCACACCAAAGTCGAATCACTTAACCACTAGGACAATGGTGCTTGTCAGACTCAACAAAAATGTTGGTCTAAAATAAGAGAGTAAAACCTTTCCCTCTTCGTTCGCATTCATTTTTGCTTTATCCCTCTTTCTCTCATCTTCTAAACCATATATTCAGTAACTCTTAATGAAATAAATTCCTTAAAATCAAATAAAAATCACATAAATTCAAATATGACGATTCTCTACATACCCAATACATTTGGAAGAGATTGGAGGATATTTGGGTTTCAGGCATGAAAAGAAAGAAGCTTTGCGATACTCTCATGTAAGATGAGAGCTCTTGCTTGCTTGGTTGAGTGGATCTTCTCTCTACTTGTAACACCGCATAAATTTTAATAAAAAATAAATATTACAGGGTAAAATGGTTATTTTACTAGAAGAACAATATTATATTTTTTAGAAATGATTAAACTAGACGATAAAACTTGCACAATTGCGTAAAACATATTTTTCTGGTCATTTTCCACTATATGAATGTCAAAATTTGATACATGGGTTACAAACAGATAGTATTTTCACAAGTAGGGCCGGTTATGTCCAATGGTACATCAGTACCAAATAAGGTACTAATATCCTTTCTGAACTTAGAAAGAAATATACACACGTAGCTTCATCTTCCTCATCTCTTTAAAACAAAGGAACTATAAACTTAATTCCTCCATCTAAAATTACTCAACCAAATCTTCATCAATTTCAATATAAATTGGGTCTAAAGATATTAGGACGAAGAGATCAACAAGAGAATGCTAAAATAAAGGCATTTTGTGGACTTTGAAGAATAGAGAAAATCTGAACGACGAAGAAGGAGAGGCATTCCATTGAATTATGGGCTAGCTTAGTTAATATTGAGTGGGTATTAATTTATTTTTCTATATACTATCATGTATGATTTTATTTTACCTTTATAGGCTATGTTGAGTAAATGACAAATTAGATATGAATAAATGAAGGATGTATGTTGAATTAAAATACTGACATTGATAAAATAGGATTTTGAATTAAAATATTAAAATTGAATTAAAATATATTTAGTATTATATTTCATCAAATATTGATGAAAAATAGGATTTCGAGAATAACTATTCAAATTTATTATGAAAAGTCTGCCTTCCTTTCCTAAAAACATCCGCGGTATCGAAAAGTGCCATCGTGAGTACCTGGCTAAAAAGGGGGTGAGATTGGGACGGGCCTTCCTACATCCATAGCCTACAAAAGTAGCTTTTAAAAAAAATTGAACTTTATTATTTTAATTGTATAATTTTAATATATTCAATTTAAACAAATACACGATTATTTTTAATTGGATATTTTTTTGTTTATATAAGAAACAAAAATAATCAATGTTAATGTATAAAAATTGAATATTAATATTTTGCCTCAATGTGTATTTTTATAATATTGAAATGTATATTTTTTAATCCAATAATTGAACTCTTCATAAAACTTGTATCTAATCTTAACTTTTATTCAAACATTTATTCATTTGAATAGAGTTCTCAAGGAAAATATTAAAATCGTAAAACAAAATCACTTTTAAATTATTTTATCTCATTAGTTCATTGTTCTATATTTTGAAATTATAGAACAAGCTGTATAAAAAAATAGAAAACTTGAATAAAAATTAATTTTGGATTTACTTTCTGTAATTTTGCACATATAATTCTCTTTTTATAAATGAAAATGTTTATTAGGAAACTTATAAATGAAAAATGTTTATTAGGAAACATTTCATGGTAAACGGCTAGTTTAAAACACGTGCTTCATCTTCATTAAGTACAGCTAACTTTGCCTGTCACTGAATTCTCTTACTAATACCTCTCGTTCACTTGTTTTCCCGCTATTCTCAACTCTCCCCAAAATCATCTCCATTTCTCAAACCCTAAAACTCAAATTACTGGCGATCTCATAATCCCGAAGATGAAAATGCAGTCGAATCGCAAAATTGTGGTGAAGTTAGCTCCGAAACTGAAATTGGTTAAGAGAAAAATGGCCAACAACTGCTCCAAAATCAGGGCGCGCTTCGTCCAGCTATCGTTTTCCCCTAGTCCTTCTCCGAGCCACTCCTCTTCCTGGTTTCAGAATGGTTTTTCTGCACCGGTCGGCCAAATCAGCCCTCTTCGTCCTACTCGTCTTAACTTTGATTTGGATGACAAAGAGGCAACATCGGATTCATCTTCTTTTTCGATGTATCTTGAAGAAATTAGAAAAGTTGCAAGAACTCCTGGTGAAGTTGACTATTTGTGTCGCAACCTTCCTTCGCCCCCTCCAGGTTTCAAGTATTCTGACCATCCACTTTTTCGTAGTTGCAAGTCTTGATTTTTGAAGCGGATCAACTGTTCTATATAGACTGTTCATAAATGGAAAGTACTTTATTTTGGAAGGCATGAATTTTGAACACGATTTATTGATTTTTGGGGCTGTTTATACAATGAAAAGTAATTTTGTTGGGTGTAATTGGTTTAACCTTTTAAGCTTTTTCTATGCTGATATGTTATTGATACCTGTGATTAAATAAAGTGTTGTTTACTGTGCTTTTTGTTTGCCTTTGCCAAATCATCTGTACGAATGTTCAATTCTCAGCCATTAATGAGTTGACTATGTCAAATTTTCTTCTTTTTCTTCTTCTCTTTTGTATTTTTTGAAAAATTTACTCTCATTCAAGTATTCTTGTTGGAAAACTTGTCCATGATTCATGTTATTCTGCTATTTTTTATGTGTTTCTCTGTCATCTTTTTGCTGCTCTGATTGGCTTCAACGTATACAGTTAGTATAATTAGGTGGTAGGTCTTCGATCATTGAATGCTTAAAAATGTGGATTACTCTTTTAGATTAACTAATTTTGATTTGTCTGTATTTGATTTTGATTCATCAATATATTCTCTTTATTTGATTCTTTTCGGTCAGTTACCATGTAAATATATTATCATGTCTGTTAATTCTTGTACAGGAATTCCTGCTTCTTTTGATCATTAAATAATTGCATTACAAGCTTATATAGTTCTGTTCAAGCTCTGGTCCAAGTTAAAGTAGTGTACTGTTTGTGTTTGATTTATGATTGCTTCATCTACTGTCAATTATTTATTTTAAACTTAACTTATGTTCAAGTTTTGGGGAGATGTTTGTCAATTATTCACTGTCGATTACCATGTATTTGATTTTGTATTGTGTATCAGCACTTCATACATTATGTATTGTGTTTCTTGCCATTTCTATTTTAGTATGTTAAATTCTTGAGTGGTGTCTGATTAATGCGTAAGCTTATGTATGTGATAGGTTTACGAATTCATCAGTGGTGCTTTTATACCATGCTTTTCCTTTTCAAGAAAGGACAATGTACTTTTTGTTAAATGCAGTCTGCTTGATTTTAGAAAAGAAAATGGACGGTAAATGATAGATGAGAAACGCTAAGCACACTCTATGGAGTCGGAGATTGTGTTTGTACTTGACACATGATTGGTAAAAAGTGTTACACAATCATTGACACGTAACTAATGATTGATCTAATGATTGATGGATCTATGTTCTTCACCAATTAGATATTAAGTACAACCACACTTTCCCTATCATTCCTCATGGTAGAAATATGTCTATTCATGCAAACAAGAAGACATAAGTATGACAACAAAAAGAAGTAAGAAGCATGTAATCAATTAGAAAGGAAAAAAATCAAGAAAGTTTGTCTTCTACAAGTAATATTACAAGAGTGAATACAAGATTAATGTCGTAGATTTAAAAATAGTTAAAAACTCCTTATTTAATTTGATTTTATATATTTAGGAATTTCTCATAAGATGAGTAAAGGTGAATCTCTCATGATTTATGAAGATGGAGGCTATGGATCTCTTTTATCAGTAATATAAGCCATCAACCATCAGATTAAAACTCTGGTATTAACATATTCAAATCCAAGAAGCCTAACAAAAAATCATGCAATCTAAAACCTTAAAATAACCAAAATATGGCCGATTTATCGACCACCAGACCTAGATCGATCAGCCTATCTGAGCTTTTTTTCAAAAGTGCACAGTTAGTGCACTAACAAGCCGACAACTCCATGTATTATAAGATGAAGTGCTATGATGGACGCCAAATTCAGCTTCCTTGCTAACATCGTCTTGATGTATCCTTTAATTTGTCGATCAATTTGACCTTTTGTGTCTTCAGTTGTGTAGCTTTCGAACTCCACAATAATTCTATATACAATTTATACGAGTCTTATAAATTTTATAATGTAATCAACGGTGAAACGTTAACAAAACTATTGCAAATAAATTACAAGAACTCTATTCCATGTGTAATTTTTACTCTAAGAACTCATCAACCTCTACACTGTAACAATATTTTATTTTACAATTGTAAAAAAATATCATTCTCTTTTATGCATCTAAATATTTCAAACATTAAGGTATTAAATAATCATATTTTAGATCATTGAACCACTTCAAAATAATCCTATTAAAGACATTGGCAGGCATTGAAATGTAAAAGAAATTAATAAGATAAAACACAAAGAGCACAGCAAACATGCAATTTGTTCACTTCAAAATCACTCTAGATACAAACTCCAATACGATTAACTTATGCCTTATTCATTTTGAAACACTAAAATATAATAATTTGTATAGTGTAAATAATAATTTGTATCGTTATTTATAAAAATTAATAAGGGGGAATTAATTTAAAGGACAAAAATTTGTATATTTTTAGCCTCAAGGACACGACCTCAATATTTTATCCACAAGGACAAACATTCTCCTAAAAATTATTCATAAGGACAAACATTCTTTCAAAATTATTCATAAGGACAAACATTTTCCCAAAACTGCTACCGAACTAAAAACTGATACCTAAAAACTGCTACCGATAACTACAAACTGATACCTAAAAACTTAAAAACTGATACCTAAAGAAAGTTGTCCTTCAGGCTAAATTACTGAAGATCTGTCCTTGAGGCTAAAATCATGAGAAATTTTGTCCTTGACAATAATTTCCCGAATTAATAATTTATGGGACCCACACTCAGAATAAACGGTGTAAACCACATGCGAATAGAGAACACACAAAGAAAGGGTCCGAGGAATTGGTTTAAGTACACATAATGATGGGTGGGAATGGTCGGACTACATTCAAATAAAAATGAAAAAATATGTCATATATTATTATAAAAATAAGGCTAGTTTAACTAATAATCTTTTACGTTTTCATCATGGATTGCGATAGTTTTGACTATCCATTTTCAATTTTCAAGATGATTAATTTTGTTAATTATTCTTTTTCAGTGATCAGTTTGAAAAGATAGAGATAATTAGATAAAATTGAATATTCAACATTTGGTGGGTTAAAGGCTAAATCATACTCGGACAAAAATGGCTTTTGACTTATAACACAACAAACCTTTATTTTTATCTCACAAGTAACTTTTCAGTAAAAGTTTCAAAAGAATCTGTATCATTTTTTTACTAGTAAAACTGTGCTTCTTGAGGCCCAATAACTTTCTTCTACATTTAGGCTAAAATATTAGTGTATTTTGTACACGACACTTATACAGCTTAGAACTCCTAAGGCTCTGCTTGGAAGTTTTGTAATACCAGTTTTGAGAGTACCAATTTTGACCGTTAATGATCATACCGGTTTTGATTGGTTTACATGAGATGTTGTTATAGGCGATCAATATATGTTTGAGAGTTTAACATACACCGGTTTTAAGAATTTTCCATTAAAGTACATTACATATATATCGTTACATTTATTCTCTAGTATTATGGAGATTAATTTTTCAATAGAAATAGTAGGGGTATAATTGGAAAAAAAGTTATAACCTCTCAAAACATCCTAATTTGATGTGTTGAAAATTACCTTTAAAATTACACTACACCGGTTTTCAACAGTTTTATAACCAACGGTAACCGGTGTTAAAAAATCCTACAAGCAATAGTTATGACAATACCTAAAAATATAAAGCCCTTTTAAAACCAGTAGAAAAATAACACACAAGCGGAGACTAAACAGCGACCCACTAAAATTAACATTATCTACTACATCCACTAATTCAGATATTTATGTTACCTGATATAGTGTATTCAATAGAAAAAAATTTAGCAAGTCTAATTGCCTAGTCCTAGTTTTAAGCCTAATAATTCATCCCCTAAGTTGTCACATATAAGCCCAATTTTCTCCCAAGTTTACTATCAATAGAGTGGAGTTCATCAATGGCGTAGGTAGGGGATGAAAATTTTCTCCCTTTATATAAAATGTAAGGGTGGAAAACAGAAGCAAGATCTATAAAGACAACTTGGACCGACTCAACGAGACTAGTACACAGTCTTAGTCCGATGGGTCTCGGGTAGGGAGTGGGTGACATAAATTACCATAAATACCCGATTAAACCAAACTGGAGCAAAACGGATATGACCTAACCTGAACTTGTCCTTAGTGAACCTGAAGAGTCATCCCAACAAGACCCGAGACTATCATTAGGCCCGGCTCAAGCCCAAGGCGGACAAGACATTTGTCTAGGGCACCAAAATGCGGTGGGGCAATAAAAATATTTCCGCTGCCATTCTTTTCTCATCTTAAAAAATTGAAATCGACATCTGCCAGCCCATGCCATTGCTGCCTCACCCAGGCCCAGCCTAAGCCCAAGCCCAAGGCAGGCATGACATTTGTTTAAGGTAACAAAATGCAATGGGGCAATGAAAATATTCCCGCTGCTATTCTTTTCTCATCTCAAAAAATTAGAATCGACCTCTACCAGCCCACGCCACTACTGCCTCACCCCTCAACCATGCGTCGGATCACCACCTCTCCGAGCTGTGCAACATTAATCGTCATCTCCATAAGTTATGCTGATGACTCTATCTGACCCGGCTGTACCATGTGCCCTAAATTTACGTTTTCCTCTACTGCTAATTTGAAGGTTGAAGTTCTAGTTGAAATAAAAATGTAAGTGTTTTAACTAAGAATTTACTATTCACTTCGAAACTAGTATAGCCTATATCGATTAACGATTTACTATTCATCCTTATAATTATCATTATTAAGATTTTATGAGTAGCTATAAATCCCTTGCATTGATTTCATAATTTATCAAGAAACAAAAAATATTGTACTTGCAAAATAGTATATAAAGCCTATAGAAGAATGCAATTAAAACTATAAAAAGGGTTCCGATTATCCATGTCTTGTTTGTTCTTGTTTTAATAGAATCATTTTGATGAAGAATTGCTTGATGATGATGAATGAATGGGTTCAATCGAGGGCCTCTGTAAAATGCAAGAATCAAAGCTCTTATTGTGCAAAGTATAACTCCAAATGATTTGGCAATTGCTGAGCAACTATTCTATCTAATCATTTATTGTCTACTAGTGTGAACTCGTGCTTCGCATATGGATATGGCAAAAATATTATAGTTGTATGAGCCATATCCAAATTTAATATATTGGTAATCACATAAATATTCGTTATGGTTCATGCATTATTATTTTTCCCATGTGACAGTTAATAGTTACATCATCCTTGGGACCAAAACATGCAAAAGCACCGTTGACCATCCATTTAGATTATGGAAAATTAGTCCCTTGTCAGAACCATATTAATACAACAATGTCGCATTTGGTCTTTTGTTTATGAAATTAAATCCAGTATATATTAGGTTTCATTAAGGTTCAACTATGAGAAGTTTATGAAATCCATAGGCCATAACTCTGTGAAATATGTTAACCAAATTTGTGTTAAAAACATTGCTTTTTGTGTCTTGCATCCCAAGATCAGCACTTATTATATTACGCATCAGTAATTGCCATAAAGTTTATAAAATTTGTGTCTTTGTGATGATCATGAAATTATTTAAAGTTGCAACAAACGGTAACCTGACCATCTTGCTTATATTTTTAATCCAAAACGGATATGGCGTGCAATATCTATTTCTTTATCGAATTGTTTAATATTGTGATCTCAAAAGCCAAGTGAAATATCATGTATAAATTTCAAGTCAGATGTAATATAGTTACATAGGAAGTCATATGTGTTACAATTATGTACAACACAGTACACATACAATCCATTAATTCATGAATAGTAAAACATTCATGATCTACGTCCAAGTTCTACATGGTTCGATGAGAAGATAAAAGAGGTAACTACCCTTTTGAACAGTTAATTCATTTTGCAACATCTGGAACTAACTTTGCTCTATCAATAATTCTTTGATGGTACAAAGATGCATTGCCGCTCCATCCACTCTAATTTTGTTTGGTACTCCTTAGAAATTTCAAAGAATCTCAAAACCATAGTAAGCATACATTTATGTTATATAACAAATATTTATAAAAAATAATCTTACAACTTGAGAGTTATAGTATTACTTATTAACTTTAAGGATTCAAAATACCCAGAATATATTAACAAACTAATGTCATTTGCAGTAAATGTGGACATAAGTTCTTCATCACACACCCATGTGATTAGTTTACAGATGCCATTAAAATGGTTGATACAACAAAATAATCTAACCTTATATTGTCTATCCCATGCATTACAGAGATAAGATGAATTTTATTACATAGCACAAAAAGGTAGTGAAATGACATGTACCATCAAGTAGTCTGTTCCTCAGTCCTTATTGTATAGATAAGGACAATCCCAATTGTCTGCCTGTAAAATTACAGAACTAAATAAATAAAATCATATTAAATAGTAAAGAAACAAAGTGCCATACCGAAGGTGACATGACAGCATTAGAAAAATGGTATAGTGACATCCTTCGTGAATTTGAACACGTTAACTGATAAAAAATGATACTCAAAATATACACTATTATTCACTAAATAGAATGAATAATTAAAAAACCAATGGATTGACGGAAAATGGGCTATAGTTCTAGAACTGTAAAGTCTTTAGTAAAGCATGTATATTGCATATGATGAGCATGCATGTTCTATCATGGAAAATATTTACAGTGAGTGTAATTTTGATTTGGAAATGGTCCTTTAAATTCGTATATTCATATAATTTGATAGTCAAAGAAATTAAAAGTTCCACTGTTAGTTCATGCGTACATGAAACATGGACAGACCATTAAAATCATTGACCATAAAAATCTACTGGTCTAATACTCATATCCAAAATGTAATAGCTACATATTAAGGGAGTAAAATTAAAAAATACACCATGAATATTGCATGTAAAATTGAATCAATAAACCATGATTTAGTTTCACTTACCATGATTCGAGCAATTTGGCACAGTTGTGAATGAAATAAACCGTTTTACCTTTTGCCTATAAAATACAACAAACTATGCTCTATAGCTTTTGTCTCTAATGTTTAATCCATGCTAAACATTTATTTTAAATCAATTTTCCATGTCTACCCTTGGTTAAGATATGAACATGCAAATAAAAAATAAGTTTGCATTATTTGAAGTAGTTAATATTTCTTTTTATATCTTAGTATTTTTAAAAAAGTTCATAACACCGAATGGTAGTATTAAAACAATTATAAAAGAAGCACATAAGCTGAACGCCTTATACTAACTTCCAGTAATGTAATAACAAAAAATCCGTTACTCTTTATTTTGTTCGATGTCAAATGATTTGCAGCCCTCTTTAAGATATTTTCCATCAGCACGCATGCAGTTTTTGCATAATCTTCTACATTATATATACTGACATACAGAGAGTTAGATGCTATACATGAGTTACTTTCAAGTTTTAGTTTTAAATTTAACATAGTTACAATTTTTTAAATGGATTAAGGAGTAAACAACTTATGTGTGGTACATTGACCATTTACAATGCTTTATGTACACAAAAAATTTGATCTTATTACTTAGAAATACCATGTTATGTTGCATTTCCAATACATGGAATGTTTAAATGTCCATGTAAAAATATACATCTTCCATGTTTCTAAAAAAACGAACATTTGATACAAATAATGTATGATACCTTGAAATTGTACAGAAGTTGCCGTTTTGTTTTTATTCGTTTGCTGTACAGTAATTTTTTTCTTTTAGCCAAGTGGGATGTTCTAATGTTTGCAAATATCGAGGTATAATGTTTTTTTAAACTGCCGATGATAACATTTCCAAAAGCTTTTGTAGAAAAACTGAAATAAATGGTCCCTTATTGATGACATATTTTGATAAAAAAGCAGGAACTAAACGACTTAGTGCCATGCATATTTTAATGTGTACTCAATACAACATTATTGAAAACAAATTTATGATTTATTAAGTAAACAACAACATCGAAATCACATGTACCTATCTTTTATTAAGCATGTGAGCTTATTAAACCTTGATCGAATTCAAAAGTTTGTATATATCTAAGTTTATCCTCACTGCTATGAGAGCACCTGCACCTAAACTATCTACCATGATGGCAATCATTGATAAAAAGAGAAAATCAATGAACACCACAGATCAAATTTTGGTATAAGCTTGTAAAGTACACATATACACAAATATGTTAGAAATGCACTTATGATAGAGGTTTGCTTAAAATTCAGTATGCTGCAATCAGGTATAATTTCGAATTCATACATTGTGGTTGCTTTCAGAAAAGGTAAATTACTACTTACAGTGTTTATGTATAACAAAGAAAAACCTGAACTGATATTTTTCCTTTTGAACCAAATCTAAAATTAATTTCAAAAGCGTACATTCCAATGTTATTTATTGATCCCAAAGCTATAGCCAATTTCAAATTCATTTTGGATTTTGAAATGAACCAATGGACTGTTTTCAAAATACATAACCTTTTTGCATTTTGCAATGGCAAAAAAACTTAAATTTCAACCTGAATTGTGATTATACCTAATGTGTGCATCTCTTCCTTTCATTTTAACCTTCTACTCCAAACTCAACTATATTATGCACATAAACAGTTGCAATTTGCAAGTGTTGAGACTTATTTAATTTAATGTTCCAGAGCCATAGTTACTTGACAAAATTCAAAACATAAGTTGCATACCAGTACAAAATAAACTTGGCCTTAATGAGCCTAAAAAAATGTAATAGTGCAATGTTAGAAAGATGTAGGTTATTGGAATTTATCAAAACCATTATCTCAAATTTAAGAATCTAATCTCGGTAATGTGAAACTAAGATAATATTAGAAAATAGCTATGTAGAGGAGCATGAAAATATTATGCAATGTTACGTATGGAATTTTTTTTCGTAAGTTAAATATTAGGTAAACAAAAAGCTAGAAAAGATACCACTTAGTATCCTTTTTTTTTGGAAACAAATGCCATCTAGCGTTTGACAAAACTAAATAACTAATATAAATCTCCTTGTTTTATTTGGACTTATGAGTTACTGAGTTGCATATAAATGAACTTTTATTAGGTAGGTAATAAAGCTAGTTATAAAGATGCTACTTGCTCATGTTTCTAAACTTTGTATACCATTTATTTTACATTTTCACTTCTAAAGTGGGGAAGAACAACTACACGATATCTTTGTGATATCTTTAAACCATCTGAAGAATTTGCAACGTATGAGCTTTTGCTACTTTAACCTTGAGCCTAAAATTGGATAGGGCCTATGTACATCCATGTTTTATACCATTTATTTTACATTTTCAGAATCAAAGTGAGGAAGAACAACTACATGATATCTTTAAACTGTCTAAAGAATTCAATTTTCTCCAGATTGACAGGTGCTCCAGATCTAATGTCTTAGCTGGCAGCTTCAATTCTTGGAGTTTGTTGCCTATCCTTGATACTATGGTGGTGTATATTAAAGCTAGTGGAATGTCTTCAAGTCTCGTTTAAAGATAGTAAGATCATCAAGATATACTGGGTCTTGAACAACTATTACCTTTGAAAGGTCAAAATTTATGTATAAGGCATGAATCTTCCTATAAATTAAACTTCCAAAATAACTTCCAACTTTCAGATCAACTTTGCCGAATAAAACTGTTAAGTGAGCATAAAGTATATATCAAATGTGGTTTGTGATAGATCATTATATGAAGCTACATTGAAAAATATGTTATTCACCTATTTTTCGGGAGTTTGTACCCAGCAACATAATTTACAAACAATCCAGCATGAATAAAAAGGCTGATTATTTGTACATTGCCAACATCCATCACCAACCTAAGAAACTATGAGTGCAAAGACTATAATGAAGTAAAATATAATGGTATATTGCTTCTGTGATAGCAGAGCTTATTTATATCATTGGTAAACTTATTCGAACACGTCTAAAGTAGCTAATTAAAGGCAGTTCTATTGGATATATTAAATTTTGATATGTTTTTCAATTAGGGTGGAGGAAAAATTTACCAAAAGGGGTACATCTCGTTCCTTTTGAATAGGTACAATCCATGCAAATTGTACCATGTACTGTAACTTTGTTTTATTATTCCATTTCTTTTAATGCACCATGTTTTCTAGCATTTTCCATACATGCACTATTTCATTATAAACTTTAAATTTCGATAGCTTAGTCTAAATTATTAATGCAAAATGCAAAAAGTTAGATTAAAGACTCTAGAGGTCCAAAAATTCAGCGAAACTTTAAATACTACGGTGATATATTTATTATCTTCTATTTCAGGAAAGAATAATATATCTACACAGCTAAAACCATGACTAAACATGGCTAAACAAATAAAAGACCTATATGGCATGCATTAAAGATCTGGAATATAATTTACCTAAATCAAATTACCTTATGGCAAAGAATAAATGTAATTGATGAGTGAAGCTAAAACATATCACTTTTTTATCACCTTCATTTTAATATAACGTTGTATACGATGTGTGAAATTCTGTTGAGTGTTTAAAGATACAAACCCGAGAACAGTTCATCACTTTAGTAGGTTACCTGATTTTTCTATTAGAATGATTGGGAATCAAATATATCCTAATATATGCAATGAAATAGCTTGACAAATATTAGAAATAGGATTATTAAAACCACATTAGCAGAAGATAGAGTTGTCTCATATGCAAAGATTTATTACATTATTGTATTAAATATTATAAAGACTTAGTAAAAGAATTTTTGACATATTTTCTATTTATTTATTTATTTCCATTTAAAAGTACTATAATTCCTTGCAGCTAATTTACTTCGAAAAACCTTACATATATCTTAGAACAACATAAAACAATGCATGGCATACCTTTGGTAATTGGGCTATAATGTTTCATGACTATGACTTTCATACTTGTTGTGTGCCTCTAGAGAAATCATTGCATAATCTAAGGTGTCATTGATTGAATACTAAAAAAATAAACCAATTTTTAATAGGTGTTCAAGGCTTTTTTTGCAGGCATTGTCATGGTACATGATGGAAAAAATCAATTAGATCGCATTTTTTTCCTACTGTACATGAAAACTCTATGCTCAATGCTGCTTCTTTTGTGAATTTCACTATTTGATTTCACTTATTCAATCATAAGTAGGCAAGTTCAATATATGGTAGTGCAGTATGAAACATATACAAAAAATTGAGTCACGTGAATACTTTATAAGGTGCCTAACTAAGTGATTGATGCTCTTCTATTAACAGCTTAAATGTCGATCTGTTTTTTATTCTCCTTTTTTTAAAGAGGAAATGTCATGTGTTCTGTATGAATTAAATTATTATTATTTCAAAATCCTTTATACAACCTATTAAATCATCTAATAATAATTAAATAATAAAAAAATAAAACATTTGGAATAGATGAACAACTCAACTACATATTCCCTAAATTCCATGCACCGACAGATGGGAGGAACCCAACACTTATAAGCTACCTCAGATCATGCCACGTGAAGCTGAAGATACTACAATGGAACTGGAAACGTTTGGTTATGTTGAATACAATGGAAAAGAAGTATCATCACTATATGTGTGTGTGTCTCTATGTGTGTATGTGTGTGAGTGATCAAGTGAGAATGTTGTTCTCATAAAATTAGTAAAGGACCACTTGTAAAACATATCAGATGTAAGGAGAAGTCAATCAAGGTGGATTTCCATCTTAATTTTATCTCTCTTATAGGGAATATTCATATTGTAAAGAAGAGCTCCTCAATCCCCATATTAATTCATGTAGTGCTTCTTACATGTAATGTCATAGTCGATATGATATCACTACAAAAGACATATTAGTTACCGAGTAAGTTAATAAGTTGTGTGTGTGTGTGTATTTGCATAAAATTTGTGTAGGAATAGATGAAGATTTTAATACACTGAACAAACAATAATCAAACTGAAATAGTTCACGATAATCTAATATCATTCGAACGGCCAAAGCCTATAATATAGAGTAAGCTAAAAACATAAATGCAGTCTATTAAATGCTTCAACCTGTGAATCATAATATAGTATCATAACCTACCTCTTAGTCTTCATTTGGAGCTTAGCAAGCGATATAATTGGAACATTATAAACAATAGAGAAAAGTAAAGGCTTTCTATCAAAATATTCAAGGATCGATCATCCAAGGCCTTAAAGGCATCTAAAAAAGCATGTGTAATGCAACAGACCTTAAGAGCTAGATTGTTATGACATTTTCTATATGCTAACCTCCTCTATTGTCAGATTTACATTGTAGGTCTCCTCTCTCTTCAAGCACCTGCATCGAAGTAACAGGCTTAGAGAGCAAAATTAAGAGTAGGCGTGATCTCCGTAAAATCTATAAGAATAATGTTGATATTAAGTTGGATTAATTTTTTCATTTAATACAAAGTACATATATTAAAGCGGAAGAAGTACTGATCAATTCATCAAAACAAACCATAATAAGAAAACATTTTACTTTTGTTCCATAGATTAAACCACCGTGAAAATAAAAATACACAAATGATCAAATGACTATATCAAGGGAGTCATATTATAGTTATATATGCTGAAATAAATTTTGGAAGACATCACTATTCAAGGCATCAAATGGCTAAAATGGTCAACCTTATTTTTCTACAATAAAGTATGTTTTCAAATGTGAACACTTAGGTCTACATAGGATAAATTATAGATTTTTTTGGTAGTACGTTTTAAATGTGGACAGACCGATAGAAAATTAGAGGGATATGAAACACATGTGCCTTTGTGAACAGAGCATATCAAAGTTACGGGAAAAAGAAAGAGGTACCTATAGAGGGAGAAGAACCGATACCTTTGAAGACAACCCATCGACGCCGCATGGTCGACCATCCCCAAGGCCAACGGAGAAGACAAATACTATGAACGATGGGATGAGGCAAGTCAAATGGTTGCTGGTCGATCGGGTAATGATGTAGAGTTGAAGAGGCTGGCGAAGTTGGTAGGAGAAAACGCTGACGTTGACAGCAGGAAAAAGGCACAAATCTGGGGAAGACATGAGTATCTAGGGTTTGGATGAGAAGGAAAGGATGAAATGCAAGATAGTATGATTTTATCTGATATGTAATTTGGGATAGGGTTTTCATGAGGACTTTATTATTTTGGTTGGAAGAAAAGGGAGGAAGAGGAGAGTAACGATACTGAAAAATAAATTTTCAACTGAAGAAAACAACGGAGAGGTCGGCACGAACAGAAATGAATTAGATACGTGACGGTTGATTTCATAGTATAGATACTCGAGACTCTTCAGTTGCCAAATTTCAAGGAGGCCTGTGTGAGCTTGAAATCTAACTCACTAATAATAATATAGTATAGATATGAGCACACCAAAATTTTATTAATAAACAATATTAAAGTTATCATATGACTAAAAAATTGATTACCAAAGCAGAAGAGCGAGAACAAAGGTGAAAACCGGAATGATTTGTAGCTGCAGACGTTACTGTTGAAGAGCTTAGCCTGATAGCAATGTTACACAAATTTACATTTAAAGCATACCTAAAATAAAAGATGCATACATTTTCCATTTAAACTAATAATCGTGGTAAGTGAATAGTACAAAATCAATATAAGTACCCAAACATTGCAAGAAAAATAAATCTTAATCATTGATTTGAATGATAAGGGCGGTGTACTATTCCTGAAATTCGCACGTTTTTAAAACTAATTTAGACGATATATTGATATATGCATATATAAGCTAAATAGTAAATTGGTTTGATATAAGATGATATTAGAATAAGTTCCAAATCTATAATTATGGATGAAAAATATAGTTTATATTGTTTTTAGATATTTTTTCAATGAATTATATAAGTTCCTAAGACAGTAAATCCCTCTAAATTAATAAACCTCTCTGTTTGCTATATCGATTACATAGTTTATTAAATTCTGATTGTGATATACTATGATTGTTAAATTTTGAGTGAATAAGGAATTGAGTTAATATATAAACTTTATAATTGATTTTAAGTTTTTTTTCATAAATTGAGATAATTATTTAAAATTTCCAACTTATGCATAATTCAAATGTTTGATTGTTTTTTTAGAGTGTGTAAAATGCTAGTGTACGTTGTTACATTAATAATAAGTGTTGTGTCTCAGTTAAAAGAAATAAAAGGAATTTTACCTTCAAATGTAACTAAACCAATTTATAGTCATTATTTCATAAGGTCTCTTATCGTCAAATGAATGGATTTTTAAATATTTAAGTTGTTAATCGAGTTATTGATTATTCTAGTTATGATTGTTTCGGATGAAAGAAGTTTTTCAACGTTGAAAATGATATAAACACTTTTTCGAACTACTGTGTCACAAGTGTGATTAAGTGGATTAGCTATTTTTTTTGAATGAAAATGAGTACTTGTATAATCTTAACTATGAAGTCAAAAGTGTGGTTAAGTGGATTAGCTATTTTTTTTGAATGAAAACGAGTACTTGTATAATCTTAACTATGAAGTCACAAGTGTGGTTAAGTGGATTAGCTATTTTTTTGAATGAAAACGAGTACTTGTATAATCTTAACTATGAAGTCACAAGTGTGGTTAAGTGGATTAGCTATTTTTTTGAATGAAAACGAGTACGTGTATAATCTTAACTATGAAGAGGTAATAGAAGAGTTTGCATCCAAAGATGCAAGAAGTTTATGTTTTTATGTATTGATATGTTATGATTTCGTGTTGACGTTTAGATTTTTTTTACATATTATCTAAACGGCTTGGTTAGTCTGTATTTTGCTATTATTTTTAAATTTTGTAATAGAATTTGCATTTTGTTTCATACACACAAGAGTATAGTTATTTTTTGAATGGGACAACAAAAATGAAAAATTAACTTGCTTGCCTAGGGCATTAAAAACCTTTAAGTCTGCCCTCTGTATGTGTGCATGCATAAGGTTCAACAACCCCTTGTTTTGGAGTCTCCTATAATATCTTGAGCTACACAATTTCAAATGCTACAAAATTTAATGAATGCATAAATAGAGGATCATCTCTACAATATTCAAACATTTAATTTAATCGTTAAATTTAAACATCAAATATATTACAAATATCGAAATGAACCCAAATTTTATAGAGATGGTCCTCTATATGTGGATTGACAATCCACAAAATTTTGTAGCATTTGACATAGTGTAGCTCAGAATATGATACAAGGCTAAATGGATGCTCCAAAACAAGGGTTCATTGAACCTTCCTATATGCACACACACACACACTTACTATCAATAAAGAAAATTCAATCTATAGTTTTTCATTGTCACTCTATTGAAAGAATTAAATATCATTTCATGGATAAAAGTACAATGTTATAAATCTTTAGTGATCTTGGAAGATTATCTCTTGATTTCAACCCTAAGTGTGAAGTTTATTAGATATAATGGTTCTGAATGGTATAAAAATTTGTAAATATGTTCATATAGATCATCTCCACAAAATTTGGGCTCAATTGGCTGTATATAATATAATATTTTTGATGTTCTGTATGTAACATAATATTTTTGATGTTCAAATTCAGTGGCAACAATGAAAATTGACTTACGATTTAGAAGAGGTTAGAAATTTTGAAAGAGTCTCATTTTGTGGAGAGATGATATTTATAATGCAGATGAAGCATCTATAAAATTTTATAGCATTTGGAATAATGTGATTCGAGATACCATAGAGGTGCTATAAGGTGCTCCAAAAAAGGGGTGGTGGTAGCAAAATTAAATAACATTACTGATAACCAGTCAGAAAGTATTGCTTTGAAGGCTTTAAATTATATTTTGACTTTGCTTCTAATCCGGCTCTTCTTTATATATACTACCAGAGTTTATATACTTCGACATTATATGGCTTTATTCGTTAAGAAGATGCATGAGTCTATAACATCAATATTTGAAGCTAACGATACTATGCGTGGAAAAGATGAGCAATATATGCACTTGTCCACAACCTCAAATTAGACAGCTTGTAACATGTAATTTTTCTTTCTTTTTCCCTTATATTTCATTTTGTTATTTGTTTATGTTATTTTATTTTATTTTTTAGGAGAAACACAAAAGAGTGGTTGGACATTGCCTATATACTATATATTCTCTCTTTATTTAGCGTCCTAGTTACAACTGTTGAATTTCATGAAAACTGTTGATAGTCTGTAATGATGATGACATTTATGTAATTAAGATACATGGTTCTGTTAAACCATTTTCAAAAATAGTTAAGAGGGATATTAATTTTTACTAGTTTAATTATTGTTACAACGTTACGTTGTCTACTGTAGACATTTGATTTCCACTTATAATCTAAATACTAATGCTAATTTTAATCCCAATTCGTAAATCACTTAAAGTCTGAATCATTTAAATAATTTTCTTTTACAACAATTTAATTAATCTTTAACAAAATTTAGCGATATAAAAGCCAAAACATTGATACAAAATGTTGACAAATAGTGTTAAGTCTTGACTGTTTCCAAGTTGTTAGTGGTTTAATTGTTTCAGCAAATAAGATCATGTTTATTAGGAGTCAAAAGTATTTAGAGTTGTGTTTGAATTTGTCATAATAAATATCACGACTTTCACATGGATGTTATTTTTGCTTCTGTTCTTCATGTCATGTAAGGGCTATATAAAGCTTGCTGTTATTTTAATAAATCTATCGAAGTATTTCAGAACTTTATGCGTGTAATTATTTTCTCAACAAATTTTGTTATCAGAGCCTTGAAAGAGGTCAGTGAGTGAGTGAAACACTACAAGTATTGGTGAGTTTGCGATGATGGTTGAGGCAAGTAGTTTCGCACAACCAAGCATTCCAAAGTTTGATGGGTATTATGACCATTGTAGTCTACTCATGGAGAACCTTCTTAGATTAAAGGAGTACCAGAGCGTTGCTTAGAGAGGATACACAGAACCAGCCGACGAAAAGACATTGATGGTAGCAAAAAGGAAGACCCTAGAAGATATAAAGCTAAAGGATTGAAAGCCAAGTGTTATCTCTTCAGCTCCATTGACAGGTCCATTCTATAATACACTCAGAAGGAGACGACTAAACAATTGTAGGATTCAATAAAGGTGAAGTATTAAGGGAATGCTCGAGTGAAGCATGCCCAACTTCAAACTCCTTATAGAAATTTTGAAGTGTTGGAGATGAGAGCAGGAGAAACAATCACTAACTATTTTGGGAGAGTGATGATGGTGGCCAACGACATGAGAAACTATGGTGAAGACATGTTGGATGTCAAGATTGTTGAGAAGATTTTGCGTACTCTCACAGAGAAGTTCAATTACATAGTATGCTCAATTGAGGAGTCGAATGACATTTATAATCTTTCGATTGATGCCTTGCAAAGCTCACGACTGGTTCATGAGGAGAAGTTTAAAAAACATGGTGGATAGGAGCAAGCACTAAAGGTCGGCTATGAGGAAAGAGGAGGCAGAGGAAGAGGATTTGCAACTAGAGGTCGAGGAATAGGCGAGGGAGACAATTGAACAAGGCCACCGTGGAATGTTTTAGTTGTCATTAACTAGGGCATTTTCAATATGAATGTCCAAGCTGGAAACGAAGTGCCAATTATGCTGAGATTGACGAGGACTGAGAGATGCTTTTGATGGATTTTGTGGAAACCAACAACACAAAAAGAAAAGAATTGTGGTTTTTGGACTCTGGCTACAGTAACCATATGTGTGGTTATAGACATTGGTTCTTGAATTTTGATGAAACATACAAACACTCTGTGAAGCTTGGTAACAACACAAGCATAGAAGTGATCACATATGTCTATTATGTGCAGATTTGAAAATAACTTATTTAGTATAGGCCATCTTCAAGAAAAGGGATTAGATATCCATATACAACATGGAGAATGCAAAATCTATCATCCAAGAAGAGGTTTAATCAAGCAAACATGGATGAAAGCAAATCAAATGTTTGTATAAATGGCTAAAGCGGTAGCAAAAAACTCTAATTGCCTACAAATAGTGACAGAAGATGAATCACAGTTGTGGCATAGAAGATATGGACATTTGAGCTATAAGGGTTTGCAAACACTAAAGTACAAAGACATGGTAAAGGGGCTTCCACCTTTGAATGCTACAGCAAGATCATGCAGTATATGCTTGGTAGGCAAGCAACACAGGGAAGCTATTTCGAAAAGAAGTCAATGGCGTGCATCGAAGAATTTGCAGCTTGTACATGCAGACATATGCGGTCCAATTACACCATCTTCGAATAGTGGTAGAAGGTACATTTTAACATTCATTGATTATTATAGTAGAAAATTGTGGATATATTTCCTGATTGAGAAGTTTTAAGCATTCAAAACTTTTAAACATTATAAGAGTCTTGTTGAAAAATAATCTGGAGCATCTATATGTTGTTTACGTACTGCCAGAGGAGGAGAATTCACATCCAATGAGTTCAACGATTTCTGTAATGATAATGGTATACGTAGCCAACTCACTTCAGCCTATACCCCATAACGGAATGGAGTAGCCGAATGCAAAAATCGAACTATCATGAATATGGTATGGTGTATGTTGAGCGAGAAGGAGATACCAAAGACTTTCTAGCCAGAAGGTGCAAGATGGGCATCACATGTCCTCAATAGAAGTCCGACATCGGTGATAAAAGATAAAACACTAGAAGAAATGCGGAGCGGAGTTAAACCTAAAGTGAATTACTTTAGAGTTTTTGGATGCTTAGTTCATGTTCATGTTCCAAGCCAAAATAGAAAGAATTTGGATGATAAAAGTTTTTATTATGTGCTACTTGGAAGGAGTGATGAGTCGAAAGCATATCAATTATACGATCCAACAACAAAGAAGATTGTGATAGCCCAAGATGTTAGTTTTGAAGAAGATAAGGGATGGAATTAGGGAAGGATAGCGGAAGAAGTAAGGCTAGATGCATTGGTTTGAGAAGGTTGCGATGAAACTGAGAGTGAGGAAGAAGAAGCCACTTTACCGCCAAATAATATTACTCTCAAGATGCACCAAGTCAGATAGTTCCAGCAACAGATAGACCTCGGAGAGCTCCTGCATACTTGAAAGATTATGTATTTGGAAAAGGCTTTTCAGAAGAAGATGAGGAGTTGACCAGTCCTACTATGTTTGTTTCCTATGAAGATCCTTGTTCTTTTGAACAAGCAGGGGTAGAAGAAAAGTGAAGAAAAGCTATGGAGTGTGAGATGGAGTCTATTGAGAAGAATGAAACCTGGCAGTTGACAACGCTACTAGCAGGTGCTAAGAAAATTGGTGTAAAGTGGGTTTTCAAGACCAAATTTAATGAAAATGGTGAAGTGGATAAGTACAAAGCTTGTTTGGTTGCTAAGGGCTATGCTCAGTAATATGGGATTGATTACAATGAGGTTTTCTCCCCGGTAACAAGATGGGATACAATTCGGATGATTCTCGCACTTGCACCACAGGAAGGTTGGAGTGTGTTCCGGCTTAACGTTAAATGTGCATTTCTTCATGGTGAACTGAATGAGGATGTGTATATAGAGAAATCACCAGGGTATGTTTGTAAGTGTGAAGAAGAGAAGGTTTACAAGCTCCAAAAGGCGATTTATGGATTAAAGCAGGCACCACGTACTTGGTATAGTAGAATTGAAGCTTATTTCATCAAAGAAGGCTTTACATGCTACAACTATGAGCGTGCTCTCTTTGTCAAGTCAGAAGGAGGAGGTAAGAAGATTTTAATAGTGAGTTTGTACATTGATGACTTAATTTATAATGGCAATGATATTTGCATACTTGAGAAGTTTAAGAGTTCTATGAAGGATGAGTTTGATATGACCGATTTAGGGAAGATGAAATATTTTCTGAGTGTTGAGGTAATGCAAAAATTAGAAGGCATTTACCTAAGTCAAAGGAAATATGCTAGTGAATTGTTGTAAAAAATTTGTTTGCAAAATGGAAATCCGGTTAAGAATCCCATTGTACCAGGCACTAGATTTTCAAAGAAAGGAGAAGGAGCTAAGGTGGATGCAACTGTGTATAAGCAATTGATAGGGATTCCCATGTATATCACTACTATAAGACTAGACTTAATGTATGTGGTGTGTTTTTTACGTAGGTATATGTCCAATCCCACCAAAGTGCATATGCAAGCAGCAAAGAGGGTGTTGCGTTATTTGAAGGGTAGTGTCGATTTGGAATTGCTTTACAGGAGAGGTGATGTGAAGGAACTAGTTACTTATACAAACAACGACTATGCTGGAGACATTGATGATAGGAGTACAAGTAGCTATGTATTCTTGATGAATGGAGGTGCAGTTTCATGGGCTTCGAAAAAGCTGCCGGTGGTGACACTGTCCACCATGGAGGCTAAGTATATTGCCACAACATCTTGTGCCTGTCAATATTTTTGGATGCATAGAATCTTGGAGCAGTTGGGCTATATACAGTCTCAGTGCATGACTATACTATGTAATAATTGCCCAACGATTAAATTATCGAAGAATTTAGTTTTACATGGCAGGAGCAAGCATATTAATGTTAGGTTCCACTTCTTGAGGGGCCTTACGAAAGAGGGAGTTGTGAGACTTGTTCGTTATGGTAGAAAGGAGCAAGTAGCAGATTTAATGACTAAGTCCTTGAAGCTTGATGTGTTCGAAAAGCTGCATAAAGAGCTTGGACCATGTGAAGTACCACTAAACATAAACTGAATGCTACCGCTTTCGATTTAAGGGAGGAATTGTTAAGTCTTGATTGTTTCCAAGTTGTTAGTAGTTTGATTGTTTCAGCAAATAAGATCATGTTTATTAGGAGTCAAAAATAGTTAGAGTTGTTTTTGAATTTGTCGTAATAAATATCACGACTTGCATGTGGTTGTTATTTTTGCTTCTATTCTTCATGTCATGTAAAGGTTATATAAAGCCTGATGTTATTTTAATAAACCTATCGAAGTATTTCATAACTTTTTGTGTGTAATTGTTTTCACAACAAATAGGACTACATCGAACAACTTTTATCTAACTACATCATCCTAGAATATGTTAGATACGATGTAATTTAGCTGTAGTTTATATTTACCTATTAACCTAGGATTGAAGAAGATTGGAAATGAATGAAAGTGCAATAAGCTATTAAACATAGAACTGGGTAGTATTGTAATTGATGGTGCAGTGAACCCACTTTTCTTCTTTCTAAACTCGCTTCTTCTCACTTTTGTTTAAAACATCAAACTCTCCTTAAATTCACTTTGCATCTGCTTCATTATTACACTTGAAAAGGAAACCAATTCCACTTCTCAAATTTCATAGCCAAATAATCTTAATCGAAATTGGTAATAAAAATTCAAATTAAATTTGCAGATCAATGACTATAAATCAAAAATTGGTACACTCTTCCAATCAGTTCGAGTATTTAAGATTTGGGTCTTTAATTTACATGCTTTTATTTTCCAAAATGGTAACAAAGGGAAAAGATAATTTTTTTTCAATTTGGTCCACTTTTAAAAAGTTGTAATAGTTTCAGATATTGATCACTTTTAGCTCAATATCACGCTTAGGATAAACTGTATAGGACATTTCAAATGTCGCATGTATTTCTTAATTTTTAAATAATTTACACTACCACTATTTCAAAATGCTCCATTAAACAAACTTTTTTATACTGCCGCATTTTCAAAAAACATTAGCTCTCTGACTGTATAAAATATAAACATTAGCGGTGACTTTTCAAAATGAACCTGTGTGGTTTTGTAAAATAAACATTAGCGCATTTTGAAACGGTGCCAATTTATTTTTTTATAAAAAATTACATTAGACATTTCAAATGTCATTTGTACAATTTACCTAGTGTAGCGCTGAGCTGACCAAAAGCGATCTATATCTGTAATTAATTTTCAAAGAGACCTAAAGGTGTGATATGTGTTAAAAACCAGATCAAATTAATAAATTCTCAATGGAAAATGAATTGTAGTTGAAGTTGAGTTGATGAAACAAAGTTTTTGAATTATAAAATTAGGGAGAAGAACGGACTTTAAAAAAAATATTGAAAGAGATAAGGTTTATTTTTGGACCGAAGAACGGAATGCTAGTTATAACCAACATTATATTCAATTTTTATAACAGAAAATGCCAGTTATAATTAGCATTATTTAATTTTACTCTGTATAGAATGCTAATTATAACTAGCATCGTCCGACCTTGAAAAACCGTTGTCCTTCAACTTAATTTTTTTGCAAAACTTGTCTTCATGCTTATTTTCCTCTTTTGAATTAATATCATTTAAGTTTGTGTTGGAGAGATTTTTCGATAGGTGTAAATAGCACGGCATTTTTAATTTAGTTTCGAAAAATAATGAACCTTGAGTATAATAGCTACTTTGATGTTCCCTTTAAAAAATTCCATTAATAATCCTTAAGTATAAATGTATAATAGCTACTTTGAGGAAGGGTGAATTATCATGTAACAAAGATTCGATCAAAGTTTTTTAAGGGTTAAAGCGAATTGATAGATTTCATTAGGGTGGGTGGTTAATCAGTCCAAATTAATTCAATCCTATTTGAAAAGTGGGATCAAATCATATTAAAAATGATGGATCAAATCTAATCTGAAATTTGATAACCAATTCAGGAGAATTGATTAGTGGGTCATCGAGTATGAATTCAATCCAAAAATTGTCATA
Organism: Allium fistulosum; assembly: GCA_030737815.1. NCBI lineage: Eukaryota > Viridiplantae > Streptophyta > Magnoliopsida > Asparagales > Amaryllidaceae > Allium > Allium fistulosum. The sequence continues at coordinate 93,496,764 of CM060906.1, read as the reverse complement.
CATTAATAATATTAAAACACCTTTTTTTGTGTAGAGAACTCTTTTTTGGGTTAGAGAACTTGTAATTTATTCTTGATTACAGACTTTAAAAAATGTAGCAAATGCAATCATATCCAATCAATTATGATTGGTGAAACTTGGTTCAGCTAATACTAGTTTTTTCTTTAATCTTTCATTCTGTTTTTCATATGGTTCGTGCTTTATAGGTTTAAATATCTTTAGAACTATTACTATTTACGATATCAATTTTTTTATGGGTTTAAATGAACTTTTGATGTTTGGGCAAGAGGATCATTTCCATTTTAATAAATTGAATGTATATGTATCTGTAGAATGAAATGCATGTTACTAGAAATATCTTGATTTTAGAAATGTAAAATGAGAAAATAAAGTGCACAAGATTTCGAGTGGTTCGATCAAAGTTGATCTACGTCCACTATGAGGATTTTATTATTATTTTGTTTCTCTGCAATAGCTTGGATTAGAATAGACAATGACAAGAAAATACAACACTTGAGAATTTTAAATGTTCAACCCTTATAAAAATGGGATGTATTTACAACTACTAGAACCTACTCAATTGAGATCGTGCTACCAAGGCCCTGAAATCACTCTGAATTATTAATTAAGGTGCTTGGCTAATGCATGCAAGCTAGGATGCCTACTAGACCATGTGGTGTGGATGATGCTAATTAGCGGTTAGTGGTAGGCGTCATGAGATCAAGAAGTGGTTATGCATTGACGCTTTGCCAAGATGACAACAAATGACATAGAGTGGTTACTGTGTTGTAGCACTTTTGTCAGATGAAAAGTGTCGTAAGCATAAGCCTTTTCAAGAAAACAATACATATGGAGCTTCTTTTTGCGGGTGCAATTAGGTGCTTGTTATCAAAGCCTGTCGAGTTAAGACAAGATGACTTTAGAAGGAGCGGACGATTGAGATGGAAAGCGAGTGACCAACATTGCTGGAGAATAGGCTGTTGGTTGGAACGCTCGACTGTTGAAAGTCATTTTACGTGTCAAAACCACTTTCTGTTGTTGGGGTCCGCTGATAACCAAATTTTGAAAATGCACGGACCGAGATATGAGCTTTGCCACGGGCTAAGATGTTGGCTGTTTGAATTAAACCGGGCGGTATGATTATGTAGGCCATCCCATTCTATATTTGCAGGGCAAAATGAACAACAATAGCCACGTACATTCTTACACATGGTCTAGATCCATACATTTCTCGTTTAATTTAGCGGATTTATTTGTATTAAATATATTTCACTTACTTAAGCATATGGAACACGAGAAAGGTCTTATCTGAGTATCTTAGATTTCCAGTAAGTGCTTGTTATCGGCTAGTTCGATTAGAAGTACATAAAAAGTTATTTGCTATTTTGTACTTAAAGAAAAAGACACTTGGAAGTTTGGACTAAAAAGTAGCCAGGGAATAGTGCATTGAAATGGTTATCTTAAATCACCATGTGAGACGTGAAACGATAATGCGTTCGGTTGTAATATTGACAAAACATTTGTCACTATATTATAGAAAAAGTACATGAAGAAAGTTGGCGTAAACGTTAAACAAGTAAGACATTCTAGAAGCCAAAGGTTGCGTAGAGTATAAAAAATAAGGTAGGGTTTAGCTAAATAGTTAAGATATCCTTAAATAGATGCTTGAAAACACAAAACTCATTTTCCAACCAAACGCTATCTAAATCTCATGAAAACGGAAATAACAATTTTTAAGTCCGACTATTGGAGATAAGTCGGACTTAAAAATTAAATCTTAGAAAAACTCTGTTAATCGATGCATTGAAATACTTCCTCCTCGGTCGTTGACTTTATTTATTTATTTAAAGCTTGTATAATCCGAAGATCATATAGTCATACTCTATATATATATATATTCGGTCAACAAGGCTCGATCGATAGCCTAAAGGTTTTTAAGGTGGACTGCCCACCGTCCAAACATTAAAGAGAAGGTGTGAGACAAAGGTGCCTCAGTAACTATATAGCTACCAACATGCTTAGACAGCTAGCATAAATCATCAAAAAGCCCACAAACTGGCCAGACACAAGTACAACAAAAGACAATGGTCTTAACCAAAAATCTGCCAACATGCCTGGTCGGATATCAAATAGCATACAAGCATAAATAACCGAACAAGAACAACAACATCAAAAGGAAGTCATAGCGAACACAACAATAATAACAAAGTAAAATAACAGTACTAAATCCCCGCACGACTATGGAACTAGCTAATAAGCTCAGAGCAATATCCAGAAGATCGCGGGGAGAAGATAAATTTCCAGTCCCAATCTGATTTAGCCAAAATCTCCTCATTGTTGCAACCTATTCGTCATTATTGCACAAGACAAGCTCGCCCTCTAAAAGCCTGTAGTAGAGTTCTCGTTGATCCTTCTCATCAGTGGAAATCCAGTTAGAATTTATTTTCCATTTCGTGTGATAGCACAATCCGCTTTCCTTGTGGTACAACGTTCCACGTTCATTGTTCCAGACTAATTGTATACCCTCAGCCAATTTCTCAGACAACTCCACCGCTATCCGCTCAGTGCCGGGCGGATCGAAAACCAGGGCTAGGATAAAATCCCTCTTGAGGCTAGGGATCGAGCGGGTGAAAGAATAAGGGTGAGGTAGTATCTATGGGGGCGGGAGAGGGAGGAGCTGATTTGTGTATGGGAAGTGGAGGTGGAAGCTCAAAAGGAGGGGGCACGATTGGAATCTCGGAAGGTGAAACCAAAAGAGCTGGAACTTAGGGATCTTTAATCGCCAACGCCGAGCCGGGGCCCTGGGGAGATGGTATTTAAGATGAAGCTTAACAGCAACAACAGAGGAATGATGGTAGAAGGAGATTAAATGGGCTAAAAGAATGGCACAGGTCATAAATTGGAGGCTTTCTATTGGTAAGAAACGTCAATGTAGGCCACTCTACCCTCGGCAAGGGTAACTGGAATGCGAATAAGCAATTGCCTTGAGGGGGAAATCTCAATAAGGACTTTGGCAAAAAGAAGAAGCTGTCTACGCTTAGTGGATACATCGAAATATATCAAATGGCCAATATGATTGACGATCCAATTAACTCCCTCGAGGGATTGGAAAATTGAGGGAATGTTCGGGAGATGAGCCCAAACGGGAATGGAAAGAACTTGCTCATGGGCCAATTCTATAAAAGGACTCCAACGGGTAATAATAAAAACTTTTCCATCAATAATAATAGGATCAGATTAGAGAATATGAGATCTTTCCTAGGGGAAAAAGAATTTGAAAAAATACAATGAATTATCACACCGAACATCAACCTTACCGCGTAACCCCCACTTAGCAAAGGTCTGTTTCTTAAAAAAAGGAGTAATGGGGAGCTTCACCAAGGAAGAAACCAACCAAATATTCTTTTTAGAAGGCAATACCAGGGTCAAAAATTTCTTTAGGAGGCGGGACAGGCTTATTGGTAAAGGCAACATCATACTGTTTAGGGACGAACAAGCCTGCATTACCGGGCCTCTTCTTAAGCAAAGAAGACCAATCAAATTTTTACGTCGGATGTAAAAAACCACTATCATTTTTCCTTCCTCTAAACGCTTGTCCTCAAACACACTCTCTAAGTTATGGTGTGGTAGGATCTAACGATGCTTAGGAGATCGTACAATAGTGCTTCGGGGACTAGATAGAACATTGTTTATGAGACATGATAAAAGAGGGACATGATTGAATAGGGTGTGTGTATGAGACTTGATAGAATGGACAAATAACGACCAAGGACACCCACGTTGGGGTACACCATCGATTGCATGAGACAATCACATCCAAATTAAAATACAAGATTTAATTCAACGGGCAATCGCACTCACACTATACATAGGATGCATTCTTGGTGAAGCGAATGGAGCATTTAAACGGAATATTTGAATGGGAAAGTTAGCTGAAAAGGGAATATGTTTGGTGATGTGAAAGGGTATTTGAGCAGAGTATTTAAAATGTGAATTTTAATATAATTGATTTATAGTTTATTAATTATTATTTTTTATTATGTAATATGCGTTTAATAATTGCAAATAATAAAAATAAATTGCTCGATTTCATTAAGACAAACTAATACATTTTCAAATTCAAATACATTCACAAAACAAACTAAATACTACCGATGACGACTGCACAATAACTCCAACTCGTACATCATAAATACTGCTACTTCTTCATCAGTCAATTTTTCCACAATATCCAATTTTGTGGATTCATTGCGAAAAATTAACATAATCTCCTACCATTGAACAATTATAATAGGAGATAATATACCATAACAATGCTGCATGACATTATTGAAACAACTCATATGAACGATCGACCTTCCAACGTTGTGTAGTTAAAGCCTCGAAAAATCCTCGCTAAACATACAACACTCTTCGACTGCTACGCTATTTTAATTTAGCGCTATTAAACAGTAGATCCGCTTTAAGTCCCACTATTTTCCGCTACACCCGCTAATTCAAAGCGTTTTAGCATTCACTTTAGCAAAATTAATGTACAAAGGTTGATTTGACTAGTTCTCATTTAAACCAAATTAACAAAGTTAGGGTAAATACCTAATTTGAAGTAATAATGCTCAATATAAGTTAAAAATCTATTATAGCTACCAAATCTAGTCTGCATAAATCATGATATTCTTCGGTTTTGTTATATAAGATTAAAAACTATTTCTTTTTCCTACACTAATGATGTGAGAATGAAAATAAACTAACCTTAAATATTTGATTTTATATCTAATGAAGCTTTTTGCACATCCGTTATTTTCGGCTATATTCCCACTATAACCTTTTGCACCTCCACCGCTATAAAACCGATAAATGCTTTAATTGTAACGTTCCAACGTCATGCTTACTTGAGCTGCCCTGCTTGGTATGTCTATTTCGTCTAGGCGGTGGAGTAACTGGAGTGTCACGGGCTACCCAATTGGAGTAATAATCTGTATCGACAGTAGTAAAATGCTGAGCGGGTAGGAGCTATCGGATATCTATAAGTCCCTTTTCCTATGCAGCCTCCAAAAAGCTAATCCAACTCTCTGAATTTGAAGAGGGACTCTTTTTTGAATCTCTTAAATCTTCGTGCAGTGGTATTCCACCACTCCTCGGGACCGTCCATGTAATCATTCTCAGGTTCCCAAATCACTCCTTTTACTAGTAGCAGTGTATCACAGTTAACCCAATAATGCTTTAAGTTGTCACATTAGTTATTTATTTGTGTATGGACCAGTCAAGGATCAATCTGCCGTTAAATGTGTTTATCACCAACGCACAAAATGAGCCGACGAAATTCCTTCTTTAGGGTAAAATTTCCATGCACAAGTCTATGAAAATTCCCCTCCTTTCGGGCGTCCATAAAGCAATAAGCTGAGAGGAAGCAGAAGCAGAAAATCTATGAGACATGCTGAAAACTAAAAATTACAGAATATAACAAAAAATTCATAGAAAAATATATGTTATAGATCGAAATAAAATAAACACAAAATGAAAAAAATAACTGAAAAGAGAATTGGATTGCGGTGTACAAAATGGGAAAGGTTCGGATTTGCTGGTTTGGAGGTGGAATGGTGGGGTGGGTTGAATAAATAGGAGGAAGAAAGAAGGGGGAAAGAGGTAATCGGTTGGAGAAAACGGCATGATGCATCGAACGCCAACGTATCGTTTTCCACCATTCACCCCAACTATTCAAATGCCGCGTTAGGAACTTCGGACGTCGCCAACTTTAATGCGACATTTTTTGTCTACGAACGATGCCTTAGCACTAAAGCCAAATAGTTCTGTGCTTGTAGTGAAAAAAAACCATATCTTCTTAGATTTAAAACCTCTTTTCTTAAAAAATCATAATGTTAATGGATCCGAACAACTATCTAAATGAGAAGTTATTACAAACTCTCTTCACAAATATAGGGGTGAGCGTTTGGTTGGTTTGTTTTATCCGATGATGAAAATTATTAATCCGAACTAAAACCAATAAAAATAAAAAACAAACCAAAACCAATAAACAAATTTGGCTGGTTTCGTTGGTTATCCTATTTAACCGAACTAAAAACGATTCATATTTTATATTTAGAATATTCATTGTAATTTGGAAGAAAAGCCTAAATATCTGATTAAGGTATTCTTATTTAGCATTCTTATGCTTTCTAATAGTAATTTTGACACATATATGATAAATAAATTTTATTTAGATCATTAAATTAATCTAAAAAATTTATTATAACATTAATTAATAATGTTGAAAATATAATAAATGTTCGGTTAATTTGGTTAAATCGATAATCAAACTAAAAAATTTTATGGACCGATCATAAACCAATTTAGTTTCAAAACCAAATCAAACTGACTGAAATGAATTGGTTTGGTTGATTTATTTGATTTAACCAAAGATTGCTCACCCCTACATAGATATGCAAGTGCAACGATTAAAGGCTTGGCGAGAGCGTTTGATTCACAATAGATTGCAAGAATGCACAATTAGAACAAAATAAAATTATGAAGGAATTTTGGCAAGGTTGAAGCAAGTGAGTGGGCAAGGTGCGATAGATGCTCAAGGAGCATCTGAAATCAACGAGGAAGTCAATCGAACAAGGAGACCTATAGGCATGAACGATCGATAGGCGAAGGTCACCATGAATCAAAGTTACGCAGTTAAGACGCTTAGTGGTTCTATAATGATGGAGGTGTCACTACACCAGAAAATGGATTTCTTGGCTTCCTAGAAAATCTACTAAAGCCTTTACTAGCATTTTAATAAACGCTGTTATAGAGAGTATAACTAAAAGTCTAGAATTTTTTGTGTTTCGGTAAACACTGCCAAAAAATTAATACATCGTAGTGTTTACCAACACAATACAAAAAGTGGATTTCATAGCATCCTAAAAATGATAATTATAGCATAGCTATATCATAAGCTCATGTTTCTATGATCTCAATCTGTATTTACTTGAATGACGCTACAAATCTCCATCAAAATGAGTCATATCAACATTGAATAAAAATGAGGAGCATATATGGGGCGTTGACTTCATGTTGTTTTCGGGAAGGTGAAGGAACTCTATTTGCTCCTTTCACTCAGGTGTCTCCTATGGCTGGACTGGAGTCAGTTTGATTCCTATTCGCCTATGAAAAACAAACCAGCGAAGCGTGAGCTACTAATATTGTAGTAGCATTTTGATAAATGTTGTTATATAAGCTATAATTAAAAGCCCATGACTTTCTGCTGTTTTTCAATAAACATTAAAAATGATTGATCGTTTTACAGCAGTTTTTACACGCTGCTTTTTTCTGTTGGTAGCTTGTTTAATTTCGGCTACATTTTATTCGCAGCATATATATTGTATAGTGATAATTAACAGATTTTGGTAAGAAACCAATAATCACTTACATAATCATCATATTTGAACAAATGAAAAACTCATTAATCACATAATCAAATACCATATCAATAACCATTTCGATACAATAGTTTTTAGAGAAAATAACCAAGTTCGTATAAAATCCATAAACATTCATAGACAAGTTTACACAAATAGTACTAGCAAAATGTTAAAATATAAATAACGATTAGAGCCAAGTACCAATTCTTTGCTTTAACTAGTCTTTTCTTCAAAAATGCTTAAGTACATATGGACAAGTTTGATAATCAACAATTAGAACTCGTACAAAAATCTTCTAACTATTTTTTTATAAAACTTAGTCATCTTAATTAATTTTTACAAATTTATTTAATTTTTGTAAATCTTAGTTAAATTTATAAAACTCAGTTAATTTTTAAAAACTTGGTTAACTTTTATGAAATTTAGAACATTATTTACCTTATAGGTTAAAGCCACGCGAGCTAGTTCTTGAGCAGACTCTAGTTCAAGCATCCCTGCCCTAGCATTAAACCCTTGCCTTAGCAATGCGTATGCCAGCTTGACCTCTAGCACCAGCAAAAAAAACTGTGTTGGGGTCCTTTTTTCTTAGACAAATAAACATGAAGTGGCAGGAGCCATGAGAAAACTGTGGCAGGTGAAACTTTTGTGCTGAAACTCCTGCTAAGTATACGAGAAACGGGCAACATTGTGCTTTTTGCTATAATCTATTGGGAATAATGAACTTCGGATGAGTCGTGTACATTGTCACTCTCTTGAAGACGTTCGGCGTTCTACTCGAAGGTGCAAAGCAATTTTGAAAAAACAAACGCTGCCGCCTTTAGGATAAAACAGCGTCTCTAATCTAAAAAAATATTAACATGTTTGCACTGACAAAGTCCATTCTGATTTGCACTCCGAAATACTGCTCAAAGTGTTTGTTTCATTGAAGGAAGAAGAAAAAGAAAATTTTCTGTTATTCTTACCATTTCTCTTCTGTCTATCTATCATTTAAATAAACAGAATGGAAATTGTATACATTACTAAAGTGATGGAATGTTAATGGATTTTAGTTTATTGTCATTTAAAACAATATTGTAATGGCGTTAGCTTTTGTAACGGCTCAATAATAATGTCACATAAATATATTACCGTTGTGCAAGTGTAACGGCTCAATTATAATAATGATTTATAAATATATTACCATTATAAACTTGCAACGACTTAATTATAATAATGATTCATAAATATATTACCGTTATAAACTTGCAACGGCTCTTATAACAATGGTTCATAAATAAATTACCATTAACCTATTTTTTATTTAATTTTCTAATAAATTCACTTCATAAACAAAAACATTTCCAACAATCCCCTACTTGAATTTTTTTAAAATATTTCGAGCAGTTTCTGAAAACATAAGATTGTGCATAAACAAAGGTGCCTTTCGACTTGAACCTTTGCATAGTGGATATGATTCAGTTTTTACTAGAGTGACACGTAGTCTTGAACTTTATTCCTAACATCAGACAATACACAATCATTCTAGAGTGTAATCAAATAAGCCCGTGCATTTATGGTCATGCACGTCTATCCCAGTTTAGTGAATGCTCTAGGACTTTTGCCCAAAACTCCATAGGAAACGGTAACATTTCCACATTCACACAGGTGAGTCTATCAAGAGTACTCATGACGGTAGGTACTCCACTCCAAATAGAGTATAGATCTCATTAAGAGTTTCTATTAACTCATCCTCTAATCACTTCAGGAATACATGCTTCTTAATATAAAAATAGCATGTTCAACTAATATCACTTCACAACTTGTTCTTACCCATTGAACCTAGTTCTTGGGATCTCCAGTCATTAGGTCGGGTTACCATTGTGCGTGACTCAACAATCTAAGGGCAATAGTCTCATTCTTTTAGAAGTTCTAAGGACTTTCTCTCTGGCCAGTCCTTTCATCAAAGGATCTGCTAAATTCTCATCACTACATATGTGATCCACTTTAACAGCACTTGAAGAGAGTAGCTCTCTAACAGTACTGTGCTTACGAAGTATCTGTCGTCTCTTACCATTGTAATAACGGTTCTGTACTTTTGCAATAGCCGTGGTACTATCACAATGGATCAACACAGCTGGTATCGGTTTTTCCCATAAAGGAATCTCAACTAGCAGATTTCTTAAGTACTCTACTTCTTCACTAGCTGTGGCTAGTGCTATCATCTCAGACTCTATAGTAGACTGAGCCAAAATAGTCTGTTTCCAGGATTTCCAAGAAATAGCTCTTCCAGCAATGCTAAAGATATAGCCACTGGTTGCTTTTGAATTATCATATAAAGTATTCCAGCCTGCATCGATGTAACCTTCAAGGACAACTAAGAATTTTTCATAATGTAACCCAAGGTTCATGGTTCATTTTGGGTATCTCATGACCCTCTCAATAGCATGCCAATGATCTATACTAGGTCTACTAGTAAACCTGCATAATAATACCACGACATAGGCAATGTCGGGTCTAGTACAATCAGTGGCATACTGAAGGCTGCCAATGATGCTCGCATAATCAGACTGTCTTACACCATCACCAGTGTTCTTAAATAGATTTACACTAGGATCATATGGTGTACATGCAGGTTTACAGTTAAAGTAATTGTATTTCTTTAGAATCTTCTCAATATAATGAGATTGATCCAAAGAAAGTCCTTTTTCAGACCTAGTAATCTGAATACCAAGAATTACACTTGCTTCACCTAGCCTTTCATATCGAAATTGGCACTTAACAAAGATTTAACAAAGTTTATGGCATTAATGTTTGACCCAAAAATAAGTAGGTCATCTACATACAGACATATGATAGTACAAATGTCATTCTCAGATTTATAGTTAATGCATTTGTCACTTTCATTAACTTTGAAACCATCTGAGATTATTTAAGTTATCAAATTTTGCATGCCATTGTTTAGGTGCTTGTTTTAAGCCATATAATAATTTATCTAACTTGCAAACTTTATGTTTTTGACTATGAACTACAAATCCTTCAGGTTGGTCCATATAAATTTCCTCTTCCAATTCACCATTTAAAAAGGCAGTTTTAACATCCATTTGGTGAATTATTAAATTAGGAATAGATGCAAGTGAAATTAGTACTCGAATGGATGTAATCCTAGTTACAGGTGAAAAGGTGTCAAAAAAGTCTACATTTTCTCTTTACTTAAATCGTTTAGCTACTAAACGGGCTTTATATTTATCAACTATGCCATTATGTTTTAATTTCTTTTTAAGTACCCATTTACAGCCTATAGAATTACAACCAGGTGATAGATCTACTAAGTGCCAAATATTTTTGGATTCCAAAGAATCCATTTAATCATTTATAGCCTCTTAACAAAAATCGACATCTAAGGAAGATAAGGCCTCTTGGAGGTTTAAGGGATCCTTCTCTATAGTAAAAGCACAAAAATCTGAACCAAAATCTTTTGCGGTTCTTGCTCTTTTACGTCTTCTAGGTTCATTTTCAGAAGACTCATTAAGTTCTGTTCTAATAGGCATGATATTACTTGATGTGCCCCCGCTATTCCTCAATTTAAAAGGAAATCTAGATTCATAAAAATTAGCATCATTAGATTCTATTATAATATGTGTATTCAGGTCATAAAATCTATATGCTTTGCTATTAATAACATAGCCAATAAATACACATTCATATGCTTTACTCGCTAATTTTATTCTCTTAGGGTCTGGTATACAAACATATGCCGAACATCCCCAAGTTCTAAAATAAGCCACATTTGGTTTATAATTTCTTAAAATTTCAAATGGTGATATTTTACTTTTTGATTTAGGGATTCTATTCAATACGTAGTATACAGTCAATAAAATATCCGCCCACCAATGTTTTGCTGCACCCGAATTCAATAAGATAGCTACAACTAATTCGGTAAAAGTTCTATTTTTTCTTTCAGCTTTACCGTTCATTTCAGGTGAATAAGGTGCAGTGCTCTCATGAATTATACCATGCAATTTATAGAAATCAAGAAATGAACTAGACTCATATTCTATTCTCCTATCACTACGAAGTCTCTTAATTTTCTTATTAGATTGATTCTCAATTTCAGTTTTAAATGATTTAAACATATCAAATGCATCACTTTTATTTTTCATAATATATACATAAGTAAAATCAGAACAGTCATCAATAAAAGTGATAAAGTAACGGTGTCCATGTCTAGTCAAAGTTTCATCAAGCTCACATATATCAGAATGAATCAAATCTAAAGGTTCAGAAACTCTATCAACTGATTTATGTGGTATTTTAGTGATTTTTGATTGACTATAGAATTCACATTTATCAAAATCAGTTTGTAACATGTTAGGGATAAGATCTAAGATGCTCATGTTATGAATTATACGTTTATTCACATGACATAATCTAGAGTGCCAGATATTAAAGTCACACAACAAAAAGAATAACTAAAAAATTTCTTTTTCTTCTTCCTTCAACAAAACTAAACACTTTGAGCAGTATTTCAGAGTGCAAATCAGAATCGACTTTGTCAATGCAAACAGGTTGATATTTTTTCAGATTAGAGAGGCTGTTTTATCCTAGAGGCAGCGATGTTTGTTTTTTTCAGAACTGTTTTTCACCTTCGAGCAGAACACCGAAACGTATTCAAGAGAGTGACAACGTACACGACTCAACCAAAGTTCATTGTTCCCAACAGAATCAGATATGAGATGTGTGAATGTTGCCTACTCTGCCATGGATGGCCTATTGCAATTGGCCACATGTAAGATTGTGTTATCTTCAATGGAACATTAAAAACCAAACATTTGCATGTCTATAAGTTACTCGAATAGAAGAAATACTTTGTAATGACTATAAATTTATATTGAATAAAATTTCAGTAAAAAGTTGCCAACATTGGGAAAATATTGTTATTTTAGGTTACCTAATTTTAACTTGAACATAGTTCCTAAAATAAAACATAATAATATACATCGACTCAAAGATCGTAGGCAACTAATTAGAAATAATAACTGAAAAACCTGATGCACTTTTCATTTTGACTTCGGAATGAAAACCAGTAGAAAAATTGTCCGTCGCAACTAATAAAAACAAAACAAGTTTAAAGTCATAAAACATATTGAGCTGCCTTTGTTTTCTCATTTTAACTAGTAAACAGAAGGAGGGTTTACCAATGAAAAACAGAAGCAAGGCTAAGCAGAATGAAGAAGAAAAAAGTAAAATGGAACAAAAAGATAAATCCCACTAAAGTAAAATTTAGTGTAGAATAAAAATTGGAAAGTGTAACGACCCGTAAATTTCAACCGTTTTAATAACGTAATTAGTTGAAATTTTGTAAAATTTTAAACAATAAAATTTTGAAATAAAAATTTAATATTTGGAATACGTCTTGTTAAACATAGCAACTGGTAAATTTTCGTCCGAAAATATGAAAGTTTATTTCGCGCGTAAATTTACTTCAATTTAATCAGTTAAAAAGCGATGAAAATAAAATATTTCCGAAACCTAAATATTTTTACATAGAAAAATTCTAAACCATCTTCTGAGCAATATGTCAGTTTGTCGTTTTTCCAAATTCGGACATCTTTGGCTTCGTCGATCTTATTTTTCAGTGTTTTTCTTACATTTTCCGCTAATAAATTTTTTTTTATAATTCAATCGTACCACTAATATCCATATACCGTTTTAATCGTTTCGGCATACTGATCTCTCTGGTATATTCACTTATATATTTCAAGGTTTGATTTGTCGCGTAATCAGTGCAACGATAACCGTATCGGTACTCAATTTTAACTTTTGGGTTCAGCTGACTATAAAAATTCACCATATAATTCCAATGATAAAGTTATTAATATTATTCTCTGTATTCAATGCAACTTTCTATATTCTTTAGGTTCATTCATATTTTTCCTCTGTTCTCACGTTCTGCATGATTATATAGAAAGAAGACATATTGATATTTTTTAAAATGGTGCCTGCTCTCAATTTTCGGTCCACCTACTTCATTCCTGAACCATAACCTACCCATTCCTCCACGTCCTTTCACATTTAACCCTTTGCTCTCCCTTCAAAATAAAATTAACATTAATATAAGAAGGAATTTATGTCCGCCTATATTTGAAGACTGTCCATTCTTTCACCTGCTCTTTTCATTTTGCCTGTACCGAGCTTTCCCCTTTTCCCTTCCATTCATTTTGCCGTGTACTAAAAAAAAAGAAAAAAAAAAGAGTTTTCGAAGGCATACGAATAGCCTCCGCCCTCCGATCCTTCCCAGCATCTTCCACCGCCTACTCGCCTCTGACCCTCCATCTCAACTCGGTGGCCACAACAACATCAGCCTCCCACCATCACGTGCTTGGCCACCTAAACACCTGCTCCCCTTTCTTCACGTTGTTTTTCCTCTACCCACTGCCTTGTACTCCACATCGGCAACCATCCTGTCAGCCTGCGCCACCTCCTTTTATTGCCGACCTCCCCAAGATCTCAAAACCACCGTACTCATGCACATGCAGCAACTAACTTCCGCCCTCCCCTTGCCGGCCTCTGTCTAGCCTTCTCCCTTCTTTTACATGATAGGTATTTGTTCATACTAGCCTGCTTTACCATATTATAGCATAGTATGGTCCCATGTATACGTTTGCCTAGGTTGATATAATAATATGATTTTGTGGTTTATTGTATGTATTATAGTTGTACAGCAGTATTTTCATATTATATAGATGTAGAGTTATGCTGCTTGTATGACATATTATATTTTATGGTCGGTAGGTATAACAGTTTAGTTATACAATAGTATTTATATATTAGTATAGCAGCATACGTTAGTTTACATAGGCTTAGTATATATATAGAAGATGTTGGTTTTAAGACACATATATATATATGTATACGTTAAAATTTTATATATTAATAATCTGACCTGTTCAAAGTATTTGTACAGTGGTTATATAACAGGTTATACATTACGTTAATTAATAATGTTAACAAGTGTGTTTATTCTATAATATACATATATGAAAAAGGGACGTCTCGGGTTTAGTATATATATATTTCGCCGAAGCTATATTGCTGTATATAAGGGTTGTACATACTTGTATATGAAATTTTATTTTGGTTTATGGTAAAGTATATATATAGAGTAGTTCATATATTTAGTCTGTTATATATTTTTCTGTATAATATGTTCTGAGCTTTGGTTTGAAAACATACCCATGAGTATAGTCTATCACTTACTTTACAGTATTTTAAAGTATTGTCGGAAGAAAATTTCGGAAGTTTTTGTACGTAATACATTATGTTAGGATTAGTATTGTATATAAATGGATATGTTAAAACTTATGTTAGTATTTCATATATATATATATATTATCTGTTTATATAAAAAGTTTAATAGTATTATATATATGTATACTCTATTACCATAAGTTATATTTGATTTATAAAATGAACTTGGGGGGGGGGGTTTGCTGTTAGCTAGCTGTTCTAAATTTATGGTATTTGCAGCTTTCGTATATATGTTAAGTTGAAGTTCCAAGCCTTGACCATAACCAAAAGGAAAATATATGATTCTAAGTATTATACTTATGTAAATTTTGTATATATAGACTTATGTATATTAGTTATGATTTAAATTAAATTATTGATTGCAAGGGGGGAAAAATATCATAACAGACAAAATAGTATATGTATATTTCGTTTCAGTTTATATTAAAACTGATTCTGATTATGGGCTCGGTTATGGTCAATTTTGTCTAACTTGCAAACTTTATGTTTTTGACTATGAACTACAAATCCTTCAGGTTGGTCCATATAAATTTCCTCTTCCAATTCACCATTTAAAAAGGCAGTTTTAACATCCATTTGGTGAATTATTAAATTAGGAATAGATGCAAGTGAAATTAGTACTCGAATGGATGTAATCCTAGTTACAGGTGAAAAGGTGTCAAAAAAGTCTACATTTTCTCTTTACTTAAATCGTTTAGCTACTAAACGGGCTTTATATTTATCAACTGTGCCATTATGTTTTAATTTCTTTTTAAGTACCCATTTATAGCCTATAGAATTACAACCAGGTGATAGATCTACTAAGTGCCAAATATTTTTGGATTCCAAAGAATCCATTTCAACATTTATAGCCTCTTAACAAAAATCGACATCTAAGGAAGATAAGGCCTCTTGGAGGTTTAAGGGATCCTTCTCTATAGTAAAAGCACAAAAATCTGAACCAAAATCTTTTGCGGTTCTTGCTCTTTTACGTCTTATAGGTTCATTTTCAAAAGACTCATTAAGTTCTGTTCTAATAGGCATGATGTTACTTGATGTGCCCCCGCTATTCCTCAATTTAAAAGGAAATCTAGATTCATAAAAATTAGCATCATTAGATTCTATTATAATATGTGTATTCAGGTCATAAAATCTATATGCTTTGCTATTAATAACATAGCCAATAAATACACATTCATATGCTTTACTCGCTAATTTTATTCTCTTAGGGTCTGGTATACAAACATATGCCGAACATCCCCAAGTTCTAAAATAAGCCACATTTGGTTTATAATTTCTTAAAATTTCAAATGGTGATATTTTACTTTTTGATTTAGGGATTCTATTCAATACGTAGTATACAGTCAATAAAATATCCGCCCACCAATGTTTTGCTGCACCCGAATTCAATAAGATAGCTACAACTAATTCGGTAAAAGTTCTATTTTTTCTTTCAGCTTTACCGTTCATTTCAGGTGAATAAGGTGCAGTGCTCTCATGAATTATACCATGCAATTTATAGAAATCAAGAAATGAACTAGACTCATATTCTATTCTCCTATCACTACGAAGTCTCTTAATTTTCTTATTAGATTGATTCTCAATTTCAGTTTTAAATGATTTAAACATATCAAATGCATCACTTTTATTTTTCATAATATATACATAAGTAAAATCAGAACAGTCATCAATAAAAGTGATAAAGTAACGGTGTCCATGTCTAGTCAAAGTTTCATCAAGCTCACATATATCAGAATGAATCAAATCTAAAGGTTCAGAAACTCTATCAACTGATTTATGTGGTATTTTAGTGATTTTTGATTGACTATAGAATTCACATTTATCAAAATCAGTTTGTAACATGTTAGGGATAAGATCTAAGATGCTCATGTTATGAATTATACGTTTATTCACATGACATAATCTAGAGTGCCAGATATTAAAGTCACACAACAAAAAGAATAACTAAAAAATTTCTTTTTCTTCTTCCTTCAACAAAACTAAACACTTTGAGCAGTATTTCAGAGTGCAAATCAGAATCGACTTTGTCAATGCAAACAGGTTGATATTTTTTCAGATTAGAGAGGCTGTTTTATCCTAGAGGCAGCGATGTTTGTTTTTTTCAGAACTGTTTTTCACCTTCGAGCAGAACACCGAAACGTATTCAAGAGAGTGACAACGTACACGACTCAACCAAAGTTCATTGTTCCCAACAGAATCAGATATGAGATGTGTGAATGTTGCCTACTCTGCCATGGATGGCCTATTGCAATTGGCCACATGTAAGATTGTGTTATCTTCAATGGAACATTAAAAACCAAACATTTGCATGTCTATAAGTTACTCGAATAGAAGAAATACTTTGTAATGACTATAAATTTATATTGAATAAAATTTCAGTAAAAAGTTGCCAACATTGGGAAAATATTGTTATTTTAGGTTACCTAATTTTAACTTGAACATAGTTCCTAAAATAAAACATAATAATATACATCGACTCAAAGATCGTAGGCAACTAATTAGAAATAATAACTGAAAAACCTGATGCACTTTTCATTTTGACTTCGGGATGAAAACCAGTAGAAAAATTGTCCGTCGCAACTAATAAAAACAAAACAAGTTTAAAGTCATAAAACATATTGAGCTGCCTTTGTTTTCTCATTTTAACTAGTAAACAGAAGGATGGTTTACCAATGAAAAATAGAAGCAAGGCTAAGCAGAATGAAGAAGAAAAAAGTAAAATGGAACAAAAAGATAAATCCCACTAAAGTAAAATTTAGTGTAGAATAAAAATTGGAAAGTGTAACGACCCGTAAATTTCAACCGTTTTAATAACGTAATTAGTTGAAATTTTGTAAAATTTTAAACGATAAAATTTTAAAATAAAAATTTAATATTTGGAATACGTCTTGTTAAACATAGCAACTGGTAAATTTTCGTCCGAAAATATGAAAGTTTATTTCGCGCGTAAATTTACTTCAATTTAATCAGTTAAAAAGCGATGAAAATAAAATATTTTCGAAACCTAAATATTTTTACATAGAAAAATTCTAAAACATCTTCTGAGCAAGATGTCAGTTTGTCGTTTTTCCAAATTCGGACATCTTTGGCTTCGTCGATCTTATTTTTCAGTGTTTTTCTTACATTTTCCGCTAATAAATTTTTTTTTATAATTCAATCGTACCACTAATATCCATATACCGTTTTAATCGTTTCGGCATACTGATCTCTCTGGTATATTCACTTATATATTTCAAGGTTTGATTCGTCGCGTAATCAGTACAACGATAACCGTATCGGTACTCAATTTTAACTTTTGGGTTCAGCTGACTATAAAAATTCACCATATAATTCCAATGATAAAGTTATTAATATTATTCTCTGTATTCAATGCAACTTTCTATATTCTTTAGGTTCATTCATATTTTTCCTCTGTTCTCTCGTTCTGCATGATTATATAGAAAGAAGACATATTGATATTTTTTAAAATGGTGCCTGCTCTCAATTTTCGGTCCACCTACTTCATTCCTGAACCATAACCTACCCATTCCTCCACGTCCTTTCACATTTAACCCTTTGCTCTCCCTTCAAAATAAAATTAACATTAATATAAGAAGGAATTTATGTCAGCCTATATTTGAAGACTGTCCATTCTTTCACCTGCTCTTTTCATTTTGCCTGTACCGAGCTTTCCCCTTTTCCCTTCCATTCATTTTGCCGTGTACTAAAAAAAAAGAAAAAAAAAAGAGTTTTCGAAGGCATACGAATAGCCTCCGCCCTCCGATCCTTCCCAGCATCTTCCACCGCCTACTCGCCTCTGACCCTCCATCTCAACTCGGTGGCCACAACAACATCAGCCTCCCACCATCACGTGCTTGGCCACCTAAACACCTGCTCCCCTTTCTTCACGTTGTTTTTCCTCTACCCACTGCCTTGTACTCCACATCGGCAACCATCCTGTCAGCCCGCGCCACCTCCTTTTATTGCCGACCTCCCCAAGATCTCAAAACCACCGTACTCATGCACATGCAGCAACTAACTTCCGCCCTCCCCTTGCCGGCCTCTGTCTAGCCTTCTCCCTTCTTTTACATGATAGGTATTTGTTCATACTAGCCTGCTTTACCATATTATAGCATAGTATGGTCCCATGTATACGTTTGCCTAGGTTGATATAATAATATGATTTTGTGGTTTATTGTATGTATTATAGTTGTACAGCAGTATTTTCATATTATATAGATGTAGAGTTATGCTGCTTGTATGACATATTATATTTTATGGTCGGTAGGTATAACAGTTTAGTTATACAATAGTATTTATATATTAGTATAGCAGCATACGTTAGTTTACATAGGCTTAGTATATATATAGAAGATGTTGGTTTTAAGACACATATATATATGTATACGTTAAATTTTTATATATTAATAATCTGACATGTTCAAAGTATTTGTACAGTGGTTATATAACAGGTTATACATTACGTTAATTAATAATGTTAACAAGTGTGTTTATTCTATAATATACATATATGAAAAAGGGACGTCTCGTGTTTAGTATATATATATTTGTTTATATATTTCGCCGAAGCTATATTGCTGTATATAAGGGTTGTACATACTTGTATATGAAATTTTATTTTGGTTTATGGTAAAGTATATATATAGAGTAGTTCATATATTTAGTCTGTTATATATTTTTCTGTATAATATGTTCTGAGCTTTGGTTTGAAAACATACCCATGAGTATAGTCTATCACTTACTTTACAGTATTTTAAAGTATTGTCGGAAGAAAATTTCGGAAGTTTTTGTACGTAATACATTATGTTAGGATTAGTATTGTATATAAATGGATATGTTAAAACTTATGTTAGTATTTCATATATATATATATATATATATATATATATTATCTGTTTATATAAAAAGTTTAATAGTATTATATATATGTATACTCTATTACCATAAGTTATATTTGATTTATAAAATGAACTTGGGGGGGTTTGCTGTTAGCTAGCTGTTCTAAATTTATGGTATTTGCAGCTTTCGTATATATGTTAAGTTGAAGTTCCAAGCCTTGACCATAACCAAAAGGAAAATATATGATTCTAAGTATTATACTTATGTAAATTTTGTATATATAGACTTATGTATATTAGTTATGATTTAAATTAAATTATTGATTGCAAGTGGGGAAAAATATCATAACAGACAAAATAGTATATGTATATTTCGTTTCAGTTTATATTAAAACTGATTATGATTAGTTCTCGTAGTTTTTTCCCATTTATCAGCTTTGTCCGTCGTGCCAGCTTTCTTCATCGAATCGTGTCCATCTAATGTTGCTTTGGGTTTCATTGCACTCATTGTCTATTCTCTCTAGCCTCGAAAGGTGAGCACTCACTCACGATTAACGTTCTTTTATTTATTAAATTTGATTTCAATTGAATCGACAATTGAAATATGCTGCTGTTAGTTAATTACACTATTATATATGCTATTGCCTGTATCAGTTCACCTGTGACATCTGACACCATTATCTGTTAATTATTTATGCGATGATAATATAGTTTGGCTGATAATTGATTGATTGTTGATGTTTATATTGGACGTTAAATTGTTAATGTTAAAATGATAAATAGTATGAAATTGAACTTGATATAGGATAATTAAATGTTAAATTTGATTAACTGACATTTGTATAATATGACCCCTTTAACTGTTGAATTTATTGACACGTAGGATTTGTTTAATTACATTTTGAATCACTGAATGTATGTTGTTAAATTGATGATGTATGAAATTGTAAATAGATGACAAGTGAAAAACCGTAATGTAATAATCTTTAATCTATATGAAATGATAGTGTAGATTCTAGAAATAATTATATTAATTCGTACAAATAACAATGTGAATTAATACGGTTATTTCGGGATTATTTGAATTGATTATTGGATTGTTATTGAATGTTGTTATTGCTTGTTTATTTACTTTGACACCATCCCAGTTATCACACTGCAAGTTCCTTTTGCTATGTTTTGATTTTGAATTGAATTGGAATCGGGTTGAAATGATAAATACCCAAATTGAACTTTGACCTAGGATATATAGAGAATTAAATAAAACCCGATTGGTCAATGATTTAATTTTAAAATAAAATAAAGATTTTATTTGAATAAATGATATGGTTTGAAATGAAGTTGAAATTTGAATTTTAAATGAAAGGAAAATGTTAATATTTAATAATCTAAAACAAAATATTAACAATGTAATTGATGAAAGAATGTTGTTTAATTTGAGAAATGATTGAATTAAGTTTGAAATTATTAAAGTTTGAAATGATTTAATAATTAAGTTTGAAATTATAATTAAGTTTGAAATTATTAAACTTTGAAATTATTTAATAATTAAGTTTTGAATTATTTAGCAATTAAATAAGATTAAATTATTTAATGATTAAATTGAATTGAAATTCTTTAATAAGAAAAATTGAACTTTTGAATAAGTGGATTTTACTTCGTAAATAATTGAAATTGAGTTTTCTTTATTAAGTAAGTTTTGGAAAATTATTTAAGAAAGTAAATAAGTGAAATGGAAATTCTTTAACAAGAAATTAAAATTTGATTTATTGAAATTAATGTAAGACTTGAAGTTTAAAGAAATTGATTTGATGAATTTAATTTAATTCAAAATTGTAAGTTTTGAAATAAGGAAGTTGAATTTAAATAATGGATTTAATGAATTGGAAATTTAATAGAAATTGTTTTGAATGATAAAGTAACTTAACGAATATTGAATGAAATCGATAAATGAATTTGGAATTGATTTGAAGGTTAAATTAAATTAAATGTAAATGATTTCGAAACGAAACTTATATACGAACTTGAATCAATATTTGAATTGTTTTAATAGAGATTGAAATTGAATTATAAGATTTTGAAATTATAAATTTGGAAGTTTTGAAACGTAAATTTTGGAACTTGATTTCGAAAGAGAAATGAATTATTGGTTTACGAATTCTATTTGAAATTGAATTGATTTGGTTTTGAAATATATTAAATGACCAATCGGTGTAATAATTACGAAAGTTATTAAAGAGACCGGGATTGGTAATGGATATACTCTCTATCTGAACCGAAACCACTTTAATAACTATGCGCGGAGTGTTGATCCAGAATGAAGTGGTTGGAATGATGTACGTGTTGACTGAAGAAAGAGAACGATGATGGATAGCCTTGACACTTGTGTCAAATTGGAAATGACTAAAACAGGAGCTGTGCCGGGCCAATGGAGGATTAGCTACCTCAAGTGGACACACTTCTTCGAACTACTTATACTTGTTGTCGATTGGTGCACCCTTGATTTTCGGAGTGTTGTTTCACGGTGTTGCGGGCGCTGCGGCGTTGCGTTCTCACCAGTCCGGATCAGGCGAACGGTAGTATCACTACCTTGGGTATTGCCTTATGTGCCTTGTCATACTTGTATTCCATTTATACGCGACCACTACGATTTTGATTTGTACCTTTAGTATATGGATTGCCCTCTGGTGACTTCCGGTTTTGGGGAAACTACGGTCTTGTATATGCTTTTGGGAATAAAAATGTGTTAAGGGTGGAATGGGCCATGACTTAATGCTATTTTGATATCTTTTTATATTACTGATAGACATTATCTACTTATCGTATACTACTACATAGTAGATAGTTTAACGGATCCTTAAAGGATGGTTATTCCAAACATCCTTTGAGTTACTTGTATTTCAATTGCTATTTCACTTGAGTTGGATTTATTAATATAAGAATGTTAATCCTGACTCGAGTGTTTTGTGTTTTGCTTTACGCTCGGGTCAGACTGAGTGTACCAGTATTCAAGACTCACCTTGAAGTTGGAGCTTTGCTTGAAGATCCAGCCATCTATTCTGCTTCAGTATTCGATGATTCCTGTGATGTATTCTGATTTGTATCTGATGTATCGTATTACTCTTCTGTTGTAAACTCTGATGTATCTTATATATTCATATAGTAGCTTCATGAACTACTATCTCTTTTATTTCCGCTGCACTTATTACTCTGTGTCTGTGATCTGTGATTATTTTATTTACTGTATATGTTCAGTTTTGCCGAATTTAAATTAACAACGCGGTATTTTGAGCAATTCAACTCCGGCATGAGTGTCTACCTATACACTTATAATGGATGCGAATGGTCCAAAATGTCGGGTCGTTACAGTTGGTATCAGAGCTTTGGTAGCTCTAGGCAAAACTTAGCATATAGGGTAAATGTATTTACAGAATCACTCTCATTCGAGTTTCAATCTCTTCCTTTGACTCAATTCCTTTGAACTTTGGAACGTTCCTTCGGTTTCGAAATTCATTCGTGTCCCTCACTATTCGTCTCCTTTCAATTCTGGAGCACCCCATAACTCCATTTTGAATGTTATTTATAATAGATCGGCGGTCTCGCCAATCTTCGAATAATTCGTAAAGGAGCAAAACTCCTTTATAATAGGCATCAATTTACTGGAGATTTCTGTATCCTCGGTTGACGATGCTATCTATTCCCTGCTATACCTGAATTCCATCTCTTGAGATCGAATGTTGATTTACCTCGGAATTCAGCATCGATCTAATTCTTGAAGTTACGGACGTCCCGGTTAAGGTTGCCCGTGAATTAAATAAACTCATCCATCTATTGATTGTGGTAATTGAATTATCTTATCTTCTGTTTCAAACTTATTTTCGAATCAAAATTCTCTTTGATTTAAGTCCATCAAATCTGAATCCCTATCCTTATTTTGAAAACCCATTCCTGTATCGTCGAGCAAAGAAATGTATTTCTAAATTTATATAAAAAATGTTGTTTTCAAATTTGATAAACAAAATAGTTTTGAATGATTATATTATATGTAAATATAAGTTTTCTGAGATTAAATTGTTAATGAATTTGTTGTCTGAAATAATAATATTTGATTTTCATTTATTGTTTTGTAAACCATTGACTATTGCATAATAAATAAATGAATTTATAAACTTAGTTATAATTTGATTTGGAATTTGAAATGAATTTAAATCAGAAATTGGAGTATTTGATTTCCTAAAATTTCAAGCTTGGGTTTTTAAAATTTTTTAAAATGTATATTATTGAAAGTATTTTTGAATAGAAATCGTTTTCAAAGAATTTTTAAAATGTTGAAATCAGTGCTCTTCTCTTTGTCGCTGGAAAATAATCTCGGTAATGGCGGCCGCATCATCGACATTCATTTTCGAGTTTCGAAGTGGAGATACTATTCTGTAGCTTTGCTACGGTTTTGTTTTGAAAAATATTTTGATTTGAATTTCTTCAATATATTTTGATTTACATATATATAGGTATCTTATTTTAAATAAAAATTTAATTTGATTTGATATAAATATATTATATATATCTCTAAATTGTTTAAAGTTAATTGGAAATCTAATTCTTAAATTTTGTTAAAGGATGATTTTAATCATATATAAAACCAAAATTTGGAATAAATATTTAAACTTGAATAATTGAATTGGGAAAATTTTCTTTGTATATTGTTCAACTGCATTCTAATAAAACTTACATAAATCATTCATAAGTTGAATATGTAATTGGATATATAAGATAAATTGAATTTATAAATAAAAAAAAATTGAGTGTTTATAATAAATGTTATACACTAAATTTTGATGTTAATAGAGTTAGATTTGATAATTAGTAAACTCAGTCAATAAAGAATTAATAAATTTGTTTTGAAAGAATTAATAAATTGAAATTTGATCAACTTATGAAAATACCTTGAATTTGAAAGCAATTAGTAAATATAAATTAATTTAAATAGAAACTTTTATGGTTTAAAATAATTTATATGGGTTAAATATATGTGATTAGATATATTAAGTATAATAAATTTAACAATAATTTGGAATAAAAGAAGAATTTAAATTGCTGAAAAAAATATGATTATAATAAAAGACTATTCAAATTTATAGTTTTAGAAATTGTAAATTTAAGATAATTGGATAATAAGATAATGAACTTAGAAATAGTTGAGATTGATTTTAGTGAAATCAAATGGATTAAATCAATTATTGAATATCAATTAATTTAAATTTGAATTTATATGGTTTAAATTAATTGTTATTTTGTATTTCAAATCTGTTTCTTTCTAGTTGTTTCTATTCTCCAACCTCGTTCCTTTTTGGGGACGAAAAGTTTTGAGTGGGGGAGAGTGTAACGACCCGTAAATTTCAACCGTTTTAATAACGTAATTAGTTGAAATTTTGTAAAATTTTAAACGATAAAATTTTGAAATAAAAATTTAATATTTGGAATACGTCTTGTTAAACATAGCAACTGGTAAATTTTCGTCCGAAAATATGAAAGTTTATTTCGCGCGTAAATTTACTTCAATTTAATCAGTTAAAAAGCGATGAAAATAAAATATTTCCGAAACCTAAATATTTTTACATAGAAAAATTCTAAACCATCTTCTGAGCAAGATGTCAGTTTGTCGTTTTTCCAAATTCGGACATCTTTGGCTTCGTCGATCTTATTTTTCAGTGTTTTTCTTACATTTTCCGCTAATAAAATTTTTTTTATAATTCAATCGTACCACTAATATCCATATACCGTTTTAATCGTTTCGGCATACTGATCTCTCTGGTATATTCACTTATATATTTCAAGGTTTGATTCGTCGCGTAATCAGTGCAACGATAACCGTATCGGTACTCAATTTTAACTTTTGGGTTCAGCTGACTATAAAAATTCACCATATAATTCCAATGATAAAGTTATTAATATTATTCTCTGTATTCAATGCAACTTTCTATATTCTTTAGGTTCATTCATATTTTTCCTCTGTTCTCTCGTTCTGCATGATTATATAGAAAGAAGACATATTGATATTTTTTAAAATGGTGCCTGCTCTCAATTTTCGGTCCACCTACTTCATTCCTGAACCATAACCTACCCATTCCTCCACGTCCTTTCACATTTAACCCTTTGCTCTCCCTTCAAAATAAAATTAACATTAATATAAGAAGGAATTTATGTCAGCCTATATTTGAAGACTGTCCATTCTTTCACCTGCTCTTTTCATTTTGCCTGTACCGAGCTTTCCCCTTTTCCCTTCCATTCATTTTGCCGTGTACTAAAAAAAAAGAAAAAAAAAGAGTTTTCGAAGGCATACGAATAGCCTCCGCCCTCCGATCCTTCCCAGCATCTTCCACCGCCTACTCGCCTCTGACCCTCCATCTCAACTCGGTGGCCACAACAACATCAGCCTCCCACCATCACGTGCTTGGCCACCTAAACACCTGCTCCCCTTTCTTCACGTTGTTTTTCCTCTACCCACTGCCTTGTACTCCACATCGGCAACCATCCTGTCAGCCCGCGCCACCTCCTTTTATTGCCGACCTCCCCAAGATCTCAAAACCACCGTACTCATGCACATGCAGCAACTAACTTCCGCCCTCCCCTTGCCGGCCTCTGTCTAGCCTTCTCCCTTCTTTTACATGATAGGTATTTGTTCATACTAGCCTGCTTTACCATATTATAGCATAGTATGGTCCCATGTATACGTTTGCCTAGGTTGATATAATAATATGATTTTGTGGTTTATTGTATGTATTATAGTTGTACAGCAGTATTTTCATATTATATAGATGTAGAGTTATGCTGCTTGTATGACATATTATATTTTATGGTCGGTAGGTATAACAGTTTAGTTATACAATAGTATTTATATATTAGTATAGCAGCATACGTTAGTTTACATAGGCTTAGTATATATATAGAAGATGTTGGTTTTAAGACACATATATATATATGTATACGTTAAAATTTTATATATTAATAATCTGACCTGTTCAAAGTATTTGTACAGTGGTTATATAACAGGTTATACATTACGTTAATTAATAATGTTAACAAGTGTGTTTATTCTATAATATACATATATGAAAAAGGGACGTCTCGGGTTTAGTATATATATATTTGTTTATATATTTCGCCGAAGCTATATTGCTGTATATAAGGGTTGTACATACTTGTATATGAAATTTTATTTTGGTTTATGGTAAAGTATATATATAGAGTAGTTCATATATTTAGTCTGTTATATATTTTTCTGTATAATATGTTCTGAGCTTTGGTTTGAAAACATATCCATGAGTATAGTCTATCACTTACTTTACAGTATTTTAAAGTATCGTCCGAAGAAAATTTCGGAAGTTTTTGTACGTAATACATTATGTTAGGATTAGTATTGTATATAAATGGATATGTTAAAACTTATGTTAGTATTTCATATATATATATATATATATATATATTATCTGTTTATATAAAAAGTTTAATAGTATTATATATATGTATACTCTATTACCATAAGTTATATTTGATTTATAAAATGAACTTGGGGGGGGGGGGTTTGCTGTTAGCTAGCTGTTCTAAATTTATGGTATTTGCAGCTTTCGTATATATGTTAAGTTGAAGTTCCAAGACTTGACCATAACCAAAAGGAAAATATATGATTCTAAGTATTATACTTATGTAAATTTTGTATATATAGACTTATGTATATTAGTTATGATTTAAATTAAATTATTGATTGCAAGGGGGGGAAATATCATAACAGACAAAATAGTATATGTATATTTCGTTTCAGTTTATATTAAAACTGATTCTGATTAGTTCTCGTCATTTTTCCCATTTATCAGCTTTGTCCGTCGTGCCAGCTTTCTTCTTCGAATCGTGTCCATCTAATGTTGCTTTGGGTTTCATAGCACTCATTGTCTATTCTCTCTAGCCTCGAAAGGTGAGCACTCACTCACGATTAACGTTCTTTTATTTATTAAATTTGATTTCAATTGAATCGACAATTGAAATATGCTGCTGTTAGTTTATCATCTTAATTTATCAATTGAATCGACAATCAGTAGAGATCATTTTCAAGTTAAAAATTTATCATCTTAATTTCATGATGTGATTATATGATTAGAATCGTAATCGAAAATGATGAATTTTAGTTATAAAATCAAGATTTTTAGTTTGTTATTGGATGCAAATTTACGAGATGAACAAAATCGATAAATTCATCATTTTCCGTCGATCAGTGAAGGGACAGACATCGAGCTTGGGTCTGAAGGGAGATGACGTGATGGAGATTAAAGGAAAATTGGTGGTTGGGTTTGTAGATCATCGAAGTGGCGTAACAATGTTGATTTAGGGTTTTGATAGCTGTTTTGGTCGATGTCAATTCTTGAGTTCGTGTGACGTCGAGAGAGGATCGGGCTCGATCGCATAAGGGGGAATCGATGCATGGGACTCTGGCGAATATCTGGATGGGATGGCGTGGATTCCAGTGATCAGAATCATCAGTGGTGTTGGGTTTCGTAGATCGGATTAAGTTCTAGTAGGGGGTTGAACAGCTCGATTGTGTTTCCAGTCGTTTTCGTTGGACTTGGTTGATCGAGAGGCTTTGGTAGGACATCGGGGACCTGAAGACGTCGGCAAAGACGGCCAGATCGTCGGCGGTGGCGTGTGCATGTATACGAGTTATCACTCGTATTTGGGGATGGTGTGGACTGTGAGGAAGAAAGGTCAGGCTCGGGTTTACTCTCGGGTAAACAATGTGGTGACTCGAGTTATGTTCCGAGATGATCGAGTGGCTAACATGTTTTGATAAGTTTTAAGGTTTAAAGTTAAAACAAAGTTTAAAATAAAGAAACATGAGTTTACTCGGGGATGGACCTGAGAATTTTGGTGGTTGGCTCGGGGATTTCACTTGTTTGACTCGGGTCTGGAAATTTGATATAAAAACAGTTTTAACTTTTAAAACAAATCAAGTTTTATTTAAAACAATTTGGCTAAAACCAGTTCTTTTGTAAATAATAAAGGTTTATCCAAGTTTAAAATTTGTCTTTATTTTAAATTTGAATTTAAAATGAATTTAAGTTAAAGGTTAATTAATGAATAAAAATGATTAAAGATTAATCATTTAGTTAAAAGAAATTAATTAATGATTAGAGTTAATTAAGTTGTTAGGGGTAATCACTTATTATGATTAATTAAGAATAATTAATCAAATGGAGATTAACTTAATTAATATGATTAATTAAGAATAATTAATTAAAGTGTTTGATTAATTAATTTATCAGGATTGGATAATTAATTCATAAGTAATTAATTTAATTGGGAATTAATTGAATTAATTAGGATTAAACAATTAATTAATCATGCTTATAAATGATTATTGAATGCTTGACCTTACTTATGAATGATTGTATTGTATGAGATGCCTTGAATTGATTGTCCTATCTGATCTGTGATATTTTGTTCTGTGAATTGAGCTGTGTATAATTTATTCATTTATTTGTGATTCAGTTCTATATTATCTATGATCTGTGAATAAACAATAAGCGTTATAGTTTATACCGCTTATCAACTATACTTCTATATTCTGATCTGTGATGATTGAATGATGTCGCACTATTGTGTGAAACCCCTGGACCACACTTTTACACACACAAATATGGATTTCACGAGGAAATCGGTTAAGTCACGGATATTTGACAATTGTAAAGATTGAATTCTTGAATCCAAAATAGTTTTGGAATTGAAATTGAAAGCTTTTGAAAATGAGTTCAAATGATTTAATAAAATTAGAAATTTAAATGATTTGATTTAAATTTGAATTCAATATTTGAAATTGAATTCAATGATTTGAAAATATGGTCTAAAAGGACCATACCAGTTATAAATGTGTTTTATAGGGATTTTTAACCATTTAAAAGTATGGTTTTGGAAATTTAAGGAATTTAATCCAAGTTTTATACTTGAATGGTTTTAACTTATGTAAATTGTAATTAGTTTTCCAGAATGGAAACTAATTGTTTCAAAGGATAAAAGCTTTCATATAAGAAATGAATTTCCAATTTGAGTTAAACGAATTTCAAGTTTTAATTGAAAAATGGTTTTCCAAGTTATGAGTGAATTCTTTTTGAAAGCTATAAGTTAAGTCTTGATTTAAAGATTTAATAAGTTAATCCAATTGAAATGGAAATCGATTTGGAAATCTATGAATAGATCTTTGTGAAACTGGGTGAACTTTGCGAGATGAATCTTTTTCGTAAAAGATAAAAATGGTAATGTGTTTAAACCATTTGAAGAAAAGTTTTGGGTAATAAGTTGTGACTTAATTGAAATCCCATATCCATATGTTTTTAAATATTGCGCTCACTATTCGGTTTAGCCGAGAGAAGACTTTGTGTCATATAACCCATTCCGAATAAGTGATACGTCGTATATGGATAGCAATTGAAGACCGGTGTTGAAGACCGGGTATTTGTGAAAACGATAGGATAACCTATCGATTGTCTCTGCACTGGGTAGCGCCCGGTATAGAGATTCCCTAAGTGATGGGAAGTCCGATCGGAATTGTGAATACCCGGATTGCAAGGGCTTCTTTGGAAGTGCCTTCGGTTCTGTTCGAACCCGGAACAGACTTGTATGGTTGTATGTCTGACACTACACTTTGAGATATAAAGCTGATTTCTTTCAAATACATTTCTGTTTGGTGGCGGAGAATTTATTCTCTTAGCTTAACACCCTTCTCTGAGACGTACGAGCTCAGAGGTTATGTAGTTGAAGGTTATCAGTGATATACTCCCAATTTGGTAGTGTGGCATGCTGAGTGTTGCTGTGTGTTGATGGTCATTTGTTGATCATTTGTTGATCAAAGCATGGCTTTGTGAAAAAGCGTAGCTTTGTGGACGAGACCTCATCGAGCCTCACAGACCGAAAATGGTCGTAACAGGAAGATGCGGCAAGGTTATGAGGGTCGCTCCCTTTAGGGTATGTCATTTCCTTCTAGAAAAAGGTGATATTATGGTATGGAGCCCAGATATTTACCTATGTGGTTGCTCCAATCTCATTTACTGTGTGATTGTTGCTGTGTGATCGAGGGCCCTCGGATAAAGGTCCCAAAGGACCGGGGGGTGGCATACTCGAGTAGTAGTTACCTAGTGTAAGAGGTAACCCGGCCTTGTGTTGGTAGAGATCCGGGTAGGTTCTCAGGACGTCCATCCAGAGGCGTACCCATTGACAGTAGGAAGTTCCTTAGCCTGACCATTTGTTGGAAATCCAATTTCCAATACGAACCCTGTACGGTTTTAGTTGTAAAACATGCCATTTACTTATGGTGGTCACCACTGTTTAGATGGTAGCTATAGTAGGCATAGTTCTGAATGTCTATGCTGGCTAAGATTAATATTATACTTTTGAAATGTTTTCCACTATGCACTAATAATAATAAATCCAATTATTTTGCGTAGTAAGCATGTTTGACTATCATAAGAAGAAATCTCCTCCAATTCTGCGTTTGCATTGTGTGTGTGGCGGGAGGTCTTATGGTTGTTTCATTTTCCAAAAAGCATTGCGGATTTCAATGTTTAAAATTCTTTTGTTGTTTGTTTAAAGATACACTGTTCTTGTTTAGCTTAGTGCAACGTGATAGGGGGTTCTCGCTTCGCAGTTTGGTGGCGAACGGGAGACTCTTACCCCTACATGTCCCTGAGTGGAAGGGGTTGGTTAGCCGTAAGGTGATACAGTCGAAAGGCTGGCTATAAAAGCAAGGTCAGGGTACCAGTGTGAGCCACGGTGGGTCTGGGATGGTTGCTAAGCCTACCGGTCGCAACGGCCTCGTGCGGGTCATTACATTTGGTATCAGAGCTAAGGTTGAACTTTAGCTCAGGAGTATAGCACATTAAGTAGCTCATTAGAGATAGGGTGAAGTATACCCTAGAATGTGTCACATACCGAAATTTTTGACTTTCGAAAATTTGACATCGATACTCACTTTATCGACTGTCGAGCAATCGAGTGCCGGAAACTCCAATAGTGAGGGTTTTAGAAAGAAGAAAACAGAAGAAAAGATAGAAGAAGAAGAGAAGAAAGAAGAACAACAGAACAACATCAGAACAGAAAACAATATCAGAATCTCACATATCGCAGCGGAACAATATATAATAGATAAATGAATAATCTTTAAACAAAGAACTATATCATTTTATACATACATCAATCATCAGAGTCAATATACAACAATGGACAGTTATATAACTTGTCCTCATACAGAATACACCGCGGAATAAATAAATAATTACGGATATACGTCTCGCCATCCAGCTTGCTTCCAAAGCTCCAGAATATCCAGAATATCCTGATAATCTAACTCTAGGCTGCCCGTGTGGAAAATGGTGGGCACCCAGAGTTTAGAAGGGAACAATAAACTCCGAGTCAGTCATGGTGACTGGTGTGAGATCGTAAAACAGTTATTCTTTTAAAATAAATAGCAGAGAATTTTAAAGTCAATTCGCAATGCTTTTGGAAAATGAAACTACCATAAGACCTCCCGCCACACACACAATGCAAACGCAGACTTGGAGGAGATTTCTTCTTATGATAGTCAAAGATGCTTACTACGCAAAAATCAAATTCTTTTTGATATTATTATTAGTGCATAGTGTAGAAAACATTTCGAAAGTAGAATATAAATCTTAGCCAGCATAGGTACCATTATAGTATGCTTACTATAGCTACCATATTAAATGGCAGGTTCTACAACTAAAACCGTACAAGGCTCGTATTGTTTCTTTGGATTTCCAACAAATGGTCAGGCTAAGGAACTTCCTTTTCCATGATGGGTACGTCCCTGGAATAGACGACCCGAGAAATAACCTAACATTACGGTTAGATCTCTGCCAACACAAGGCCGGGTTACCTCTGCAAAAGTTGGTAACTACTGACACGCGTATGCCATCCCCCGATCGTCACCGATCTTCCCGAGGATCCCCGATTTCCAACAAACCACATAGATAATAATAATAATGCAGTAACCACAGAGGTTAAGTATCTGGGCTCCATACCATGATACCACCTTTATCCAGAAGAAATGACATACACTAAGGGGCGCTACTCCCTAGAACCTTGCCGCATCCTTCCTGTTTCGACCATTTCCGGGGTGTGAGGCTCGACGAAGTCTCGTCCACAAAGCTACGCTTTCTACAAAAAGCCCTGCTTCGGGTCAAACAAAATGATCAACCTATGATCACAAAGATATAAGATCAAACAAATGATCATATCACAAATGATCAAACACTGATCATTTCACAGCAACACTCAGTATGCCACGTTACCAAATTGGGATATATCGCTGATAAATTTCAACTTCATAACCTCTGAGCTCGTACGTCTCAGAGAAGGGTGTTAAGCTAAGAGAATAAATTCTCCGCCACCAACAGAAATGTATTTGAAAGAAATCAGCTTTATATCTCAAATTGTAACGTCAGACATACAATCCATACAAGTCTGTTCCGGGATCGAACAGAACCGAAGGCACTTCTCACGAAGCCCTTGCATATCCGGATAATTTCAATCACGTCAGGACTTCCCGTCACTAAAGGTGATAAAACCTCTAAATCGGAGATCAGCCGATGTAGAGTAACTCGACGGTAATCCTTCCGTTTTCAAAAATATCCGGTCTTCAACACCGGTCTTCGAATGCGATTCATAACGACGTATCACATATTCGGAATGGGTTATACGACCCCATGGTCCTTTCCCGGCTAACCCGAATAGTGAGCGATTATTCAAAAATAAGTGTGGCATTCAAATTCATCCAATTCACAACAAATACCTATCTAAAGGTAATTATTGATAGTCGGTTATTAACTATCAATAAAGATGCGCAACATCATCAGATTCCAAATAATTTTCCAAATTATTTTATCTTCCAAAATATCTTTTACTAGATATAAGATTTCCACACTTCAAAAATAAATCAACGTTTATTTTTAAACAATTTCCCTTTCTTTTATAAATTCCATAGTGAATTTATATTTCAAAAATATCTACTGATATACGATTTTCAAATCGATTCCAATATTCATTTTCAATTTATCTTTAAGAAGATAAAATCTCAAAACAGTTCATTTCATATTGGAAAAGTATTTCCATACTTATTTAATAAGTAATTCACACATCTATTTATTTTCAACATTTGAAAATATTCAATATACTTAAATCAATATTAAGTATATATTTCGTCCTTTAAGGAAATCATAAATTTTAACATCTATTTGAGTCAAAACGAATGTTGCGTAAAACATCGTTACGACGACTCAAAATCACTAGTATAGGGATTCAGATTTAAGATAGATATATAAATCCCAATACTACATAAAACATTTTCTTTCGAAAATCATTTACTATAACAACAGTGTTATAGTCCATCATTTCCTTATTTCTCGAAAACGTCTATTTCAACAATAAATGTTGAAATCTATGATTTCGATATTTTAATACGTTTTAAAACATCTTTTAAAACAATTACTTCATTTCATAATATTATCTTCCCAAAACATAACCATTTTACTTAACAATATATTCACTGTCCAAAATCGTGAATATACTTCACTAACCACATTTCAATATTTTCTACACATTTTATTTAAAGGCTTATCCACTGTCCAAAATCGTGGATATAATTCCTTTAATAACTTCTATATTAAATTTATCAAATTTGATTGATTTCGAATTTATAAAACAACGTTTATAAATTCTATTTCTGTTTTATAACAACTTCGGTTTATAAATCTCCTTTTATTAATTTCTATAATACACTTATTAAAATAAGTGATTTCAGATTTATAAAACAGCGTTTATAAATTCAACCTTATATTTCACAATAACTTTGATTTATAAATCTCCTTTATTAACAAGTTCGATTAATACTCCCTTTAAAGGCAAAAATCCAGTTTTATAAGTTAATTTCTTATAAATCTTCCATTCTACAATTTCATTCATCTTAACTTCACAATTTATAAATCTATAAATTTCATTCTTTTTACTTTACAATTTATACATCTATAAATTTCATATCGATTTTCCAAGTTCATTCCAAATTTGCCAATTAAATTTCTAATTGGACTTCCCACTTATTTCTTTTTAAATAAATTCCTTTTAAAGAAAATAAATTTCTTTGTCTCTTTCAATCTATTTAAAAATCCAAATTTAAATTGAATTCTTCAATTTATAATCACTGTTTTATGAAATCCATTCATTTAGCATTTTCACTTTATTCTGGAATTTATTCCATAAGATTATAAAAATCAGCCTTTATACTTTTAAATTCTTTTCTTCGAATTTGTTCAATTTCTAAAAATTTATTTACTTAAAAATTTCTATTTTGATTTCAAAAATTCAATTTCATTTATTTTTGGAATCCAATGATATCAAACATCCATTCAGCTAAATTTTAGCTTTCAAACAATTTCCAGGCATCAATATGATCAATATAATCATTCACAGATTCATATCACAGTATAAATAAATTCAATCAATGTGAGGGGTCCAGTTGGATCCCTCCAACCTGTTTCCCTGCATCCAAAGATGTTAGCACAATACCAATTCCGCTCCAGTACGGAATTATCGCGGTATATGGGTTTTATAAAAATCCGCTTACTAACGGCGCAATAGGGTCTCATCCGCTATACGAGGCGGGAAAATCATCAATCCAATATATACATATGCCAATATGTATATATTGCTATATATAGATATATATCCTACTATATCTACTATCACATCCAATAGCAATCATCAATAACTGCAAAAATTCCACATTCAATTTGAGTGAGAAAAATCTCACCTTAGCTTTTAATTGCCATCCATTTATATCCCAGACTTGTTTTCTCGATTTTTCTTGCTTTATACCTTGTATAAAAAATTTTGCAATTTATTAATATTCGAAGTGATCGAACAATCAACTTTTATTTGGTAACTTTAATTATTCAATGGTTTTGTTTTAAACCAATTTCTATTTAACAAAACATCTTCTTTTCTTTCCCTTTGAAACCCTTACTTATAAAATAAATTTATATAAATTCGAAAATCAATTTTACAAAACCTTTCAACCGTTTTAAACTCCTATACCCCCTTTTACTGTAACTCAAGAGTTCAATCTATTTATGTATATATATATATATAATTTTTTTTTTCCAGTTTTAACATGATACAAACAGTATATAGCTTAATTATCACACCTAAACTTTGATTAACAAATCTGTATGAAAAATCAGAGACAGCGTATACCTTAAATAAGTTTAGATTTTTGATCGCAGCCACCATAGAAATATCGTGACCTCAAGCTCGAGCTTTACCCTCACCAACATCAAAGCAAACCTTAGTTGCTTCCCTAAATCGAACGCGATCGCGAACGATTAGCAGCCGCGACTCACCAACGTCGAACCCAACCCAAATCGCGACCACAACCACACACTTGCCTCCGGTCGCGTGTATGAACCCTAGCCTTCGAAACCACCTCGCTGATGCTGCCGCGTTCGCCTCCAGATCGAACGCCATCGATCGCCTGCTCGCCTCTGCCACAATGTCACTGCCTGCTTCACGCGCCGCCTCGTCACCTACTGCAGCCTGGAACGACCCAGTTAGTCGCGAACGCATGTTCGAGCGCACGCATCCCCAAATCCAGTCGACATCGCCTCGCACCTGTCATCGCGTCGCGACCCACATCTTCAAGCGAACGTCGTTGCCCTCAAATCGCCATTTCCAGCCTGGGACTTCCCACGCGCTCGTGCTCCCTCCACCAACGACGACACCAAGCTTCCAACCAATCGAACGATTCTGAATTATCTAATGTCGATCGGCATTTGATCGAGCCAACGAAGATGGAGGAGGGATGAATTTCGAACGAAATGGAAGAGGGCTTGTGATTTTGATTTAAACGAGAAAGGGTTACGTTTCGATTCCCTTTCGTTTTCAAGCTGCGGGCATTGTTTTGAATTCGTTTTATTTTTACTTTCATTTGAAATGTTTTTAACTGAGGAGCAAGAGGAAGGTTGCGTGAAATCAAAGAAGGAGGGGAGGCAAGACGTGATGTTTCCAGAGTATAGGGTGGCCAGTCTGAGAAAATAGAGCGGCCTAGTGGAAAGTAGGGTGCAGATGATTTTGATTTCCCTTCAAATAACGATATTTAAGTTAGATTGATAAATATCGTCTAAGCGTTTAAACTTCGTACGATCACACCTAAATTCCGAAAGCTACGAAATTTGAAATCCGGTAATAAAACAATATTACGGATCCAATGGGACTGGTTTCGTTGAATTCCGAGACTGTGCCTCGGACGGCTATTTTTTAAATGTTGATTCAAACGGTATAATTTCAAAACTGAACAAATAAATGTAAACTTCAATTCTGAAGCTTCTATTATCTTCAGTATTATCAATATGAATTTATCGAGCTTTCGAAATATTTTTCTTCAACTTAAAATTGAAGATTCAAATCTTTATTCAGCATTCAATCGATTAAATTTTAAAGTTTAATCGCAAATTTCAAAGTTATATCGGGGATTCAAATTAAATCATCGTTCAAATATTTAAAATTAATTAAATATTCTCAATTTAATTTGTTCAAATTTCTGGGTCATTACAGACTTCCCTCCTTAAAAGAATTTCGTCCTCGAAATTACAGGTTAGGGAAAAAGGTCCTTAACTCGTCTACTATCTTTCACAATCTAATAGTTTTATCAATTTTTTCAAAACAAATCTCTCTACTAGAGATTCGCTATTAATTCAACTAATTTTTCCAACTCAAATTATAAGTTCCAGACAACATTGTTTTCTTAACAATTCAAATTTAAGTTTAAATTCAAATTTTAAACTTTCAAAATTTCTCAAAAATTTTCTAACGCCCTAAATTTCCGAAAAATTTCGCCAGCGTCTCCTTTGCGCGGCTAATACGGTACGACTACAAAACGTCCCTACGGACTCTCAGATTTCAAAAAGGAAAAGAAAAAGCCAAGCGGCTAGACAAGAAATCATCAAAAACTCATATTTGAAATTTAAATACTTACCTTTTGTCGAGCAATTCAATTTTATCTTTGAAATTCAATTCCAATTCCTTTATACCTGTATATCCTACTAGCCATAATATCTAGTTACATATATTCAAACCATTTTGCAAATTCTATTACAAAAGTTTCAATATAACTTCTTATATCATTTTTAAGTTCATTATTGAAGTTATATACTCATTATCATTCAATTTTACATTTCAAATTCATTTGAATTCAATTCACAATTCCAATCTAATTTGGATTCGGTTTATCTCCTGAATATTGAATTTTATCAGCTTTCATTCATAACTGATTATTTTTAGATTAGTTTCAGTTACTAATTCATTTCAATTCTAATTCATTTATTCACATTCGTTTTCAACATTCAGTTCTAACTCCAGTTTTATTCACTTTTGTTCGTTTCCAAAATTTATTTACAATTCACTATTTTGGTTTACAATCACTTATATTAAACTGGATTTCAATTCGAATTCAATTTACATTCATGTACTTGCAATTGCAAATTGATTCATTCATTCACAATTTTATTTTCATAATTCAATACTCAATTCCAGAGTCTTTTCAACCTTTTCAAAACCATTTTGAAAACAATTCAAATTCATCTTTTGAATTTCCAAAACAAAAACTCAAATTTCCAAACACTTTCCATTTAAAACAATTTGGCAGCAATTCCTCTTTTGGAAACCCGAAAATGAACATCGATAATGTTGCAGTCATTACCGAAGTTATTTTCCAGCGACCGAAAAGAGTTTAGAGCTTTCATCTTTCCAAAATACTTTTCAAAACCTTTGAAATTCATTTTCAAATCCAAAAAGATTTAAACTTCCAAATTTCCAAAATTTTCAAATTCTTTTCAAAACATTTCCAAATACTCCTCTGGAATTCCGTTTTAAATTACAATTCACATTTATAATTTATATTCTCAAATTTCATTTATATGTGAATTTTATTTCTTAAATCTTTGGAGTTATGATTTCAATTTCTTATTTAATTTCAATGATAATAATAATAATCCAATGTTATTATTTTTCTAACAACCAAACATCCATATACTATGATAATTCATAGAAAATCAATTCGTTTCTATACAAAAATAGTTTTGGGCAAAATTATCTCATTTACCCTATTTAAAACAATATTGTGCCGAACTGTTCTATTCGAGCGTTTAGAAACCCCTTCGATCCAGTTGCGCAGACTGTGCCGACGAAGGTTCATATGTCACTCAATAAACCAATCATCACAATATAAAACAATTTTATATTCAATAACAAATACGCGCTCATATCTATTATTACACTCAACTCATTCTAGAGTACTACTGACTCTATCTCTAATGAGTAACACCCAACAGAGCAGGGTTGTCGCTTAACCATATGCTCTAATACCACGCTGTCACATACCGAAATTTTCGACTTTCGAAAATTCGACATCGATACTCACTTTATCGACTGTCGAGCAATCGAGTGCCGGAAACTCCAATAGTGAGGGTTTTAGAAAGAAGAAAACAGAAGAAAAGATAGAAGAAGAAGAGAAGAAAGAAGAACAAAAGAACAACATCAGAATAGAAAACAATATCAGAATCTCACATATCGCAGCGGAACAATATATAATAGATAAATGAATAATCTTTAAACAAAGAACTATATCATTTTATACATACATCAATCATCAGAGTCAATATACAACAATGGACAGTTATATAACTTGTCCTCATACAGAATACACCGCGGAATAAATAAATAATTACGGATATACGTCTCGCCATCCAGCTTGCTTCCAAAGCTCCAGAATATCCTGATAATCTAACTCTAGGCTGCCCGTGTGGAAAATGGTGGGCACCCAGAGTTTAGAAGGGAACAATAAACTCCGAGTCAGTCATGGTGACTGGTGTGAGATCGTAAAACAGTTATTCTTTTAAAATAAATAGCAGAGAATTTTAAAGTCAATTCGCAATGCTTTTGGAAAATGAAACTACCATAAGACCTCCCGCCACACACACAATGCAAACGCAGACTTGGAGGAGATTTCTTCTTATGATAGTCAAAGATGCTTACTACGCAAAAATCAAATTCTTTTTGATATTATTATTAGTGCATAGTGTAGAAAACATTTCGAAAGTAGAATATAAATCTTAGCCAGCATAGGTACCATTATAGTATGCTTACTATAGCTACCATATTAAATGGCAGGTTCTACAACTAAAACCGTACAAGGCTCGTATTGTTTCTTTGGATTTCCAACAAATGGTCAGGCTAAGGAACTTCCTTTTCCACGATGGGTACGTCCCTGGAATAGACGACCCGAGAAATAACCTAACATTACGGTTAGATCTCTGCCAACACAAGGCCGGGTTACCTCTGCAAAAGTAGGTAACTACTGACACGCGTATGCCATCCCCCGATCGTCACCGATCTTCCCGAGGATCCCCGATTTCCAACAAACCACATAGATAATAATAATAATGCAGTAACCACAGAGGTTAAGTATCTGGGCTCCATACCATGATACCACCTTTATCCAGAAGGAATGACATACACTAAGGGGCGCTACTCCCTAGAACCTTGCCGCATCCTTCCTGTTTCGACCATTTCCGGGGTGTGAGGCTCGACGAAGTCTCGTCCACAAAGCTACGCTTTCTACAAGCCCTGCTTCGGGTCAAACAAAATGATCAACCTATGATCACAAAGATATAAGATCAAACAAATGATCATATCACAAATGATCAAACACTGATCATTTCACAGCAACACTCAGTATGCCACGTTACCAAATTGGGATATATCGCTGATAAATTTCAACTTCATAACCTCTGAGCTCGTACGTCTCAGAGAAGGGTGTTAAGCTAAGAGAATAAATTCTCCGCCACCAACAGAAATGTATTTGAAAGAAATCAGCTTTATATCTCAAATTGTAACGTCAGACATACAATCCATATAAGTCTGTTCCGGGATCGAACAGAACCGAAGGCACTTCTCACGAAGCCCTTGCATATTCGGATAATTTCAATCACGTCAGGACTTCCCGTCACTAAGGGTGATAAAACCTCTAAATCGGAGATCAGCCGATGTAGAGTAACTCGACGGTAATCCTTCCGTTTTCAAAAATATCCGGTCTTCAACACCGGTCTTCGAATGCGATTCATAACGACGTATCACATATTCGGAATGGGTTATACGACCCCATGGTCCTTTCCCGGCTAACCCGAATAGTGAGCGATTATTCAAAAATAAGTGTGGCATTCAAATTCATCCAATTCACAACAAATACCTATCTAAAGGTAATTATTGATAGTCGGTTATTAACTATCAATAAAGATGCGCAACATCATCAGATTCCAAATAATTTTCCAAATTATTTTATCTTCCAAAATATCTTTTACTAGATATAAGATTTCCACACTTCAAAAATAAATCAACGTTTATTTTTAAACAACTTCCCTTTCTTTTATAAATTCCATAGTGAATTTATATTTCAAAAATATCTACTGATATACGATTTTCAAATCGATTCCAATATTCATTTTCAATTTATCTTTAAGAAGATAAAATCTCAAAACAGTTCATTTCATATTGGAAAAGTATTTCCATACTTATTTAATAAGTAATTCACACATCTATTTATTTTCAACATTTGAAAATATTCAATATACTTAAATCAATATTAAGTATATATTTCGTCCTTTAAGGAAATCATAAATTTTAACATCTATTTGAGTCAAAACGAATGTTGCGTAAAACATCGTTACGACGACTCAAAATCACTAGTATAGGGATTCAGATTTAAGATAGATATATAAATCCCAATACTACATAAAACATTTTCTTTCGAAAATCATTTACTATAACAACAGTGTTATAGTCCATCATTTCCTTATTTCTCGAAAACGTCTATTTCAACAATAAATGTTGAAATCTATGATTTCGATATTTTAACACGTTTTAAAACATCTTTTAAAACAATTACTTCATTTCATAATATTATCTTCCCAAAACATAACCATTTTACTTAACAATATATTCACTGTCCAAAATCGTGAATATACTTCACTAACCACATTTCAATATTTTCTACACATTTTATTTAAAGGCTTATCCACTGTCCAAAATCGTGGATATAATTCCTTTAATAACTTCTATATTAAATTTATCAAATTTGATTGATTTCGAATTTATAAAACAACGTTTATAAATTCTATTTCTGTTTTATAACAACTTCGGTTTATAAA
Organism: Allium fistulosum; assembly: GCA_030737815.1. Taxonomy (NCBI): domain Eukaryota; kingdom Viridiplantae; phylum Streptophyta; class Magnoliopsida; order Asparagales; family Amaryllidaceae; genus Allium; species Allium fistulosum. The sequence continues at coordinate 93,454,923 of CM060906.1, read as the reverse complement.
TCTCCTTTTATTAATTTCTATAATACACTTATTAAAATAAGTGATTTCAGATTTATAAAACAGCGTTTATAAATTCAACCTTATATTTCACAATAACTTTGATTTATAAATCTCCTTTATTAACAAGTTCGATTAATACTCCCTTTAAAGGCAAAAATCTAGTTTTATAAGTTAATTTCTTATAAATCTTCCATTCTACAATTTCATTCATCTTAACTTCACAATTTATAAATCTATAAATTTCATTCTTTTTACTTTACAATTTATACATCTATAAATTTCATATCGATTTTCCAAGTTCATTTCAAATTTGCCAATTAAATTTCTAATTGGACTTCCCACTTATTTCTTTTTAAATAAATTCCTTTTAAAGAAAATAAATTTCTTTGTCTCTTTCAATCTATTTAAAAATCCAAATTTAAATTGAATTCTTCAATTTATAATCACTGTTTTATGAAATCCATTCATTTAGCATTTTCACTTTATTCTGGAATTTATTCCATAAGATTATAAAAATCAGCCTTTATACTTTTAAATTCTTTTCTTCGAATTTGTTCAATTTCTAAAAATTTATTTACTTAAAAATTTCTATTTTGATTTCAAAAATTCAATTTCATTTATTTTTGGAATCCAATGATATCAAACATCCATTCAGCTAAATTTTAGCTTTCAAACAATTTCCAGGCATCAATATGATCAATATAATCATTCACAGATTCATATCACAGTATAAATAAATTCAATCAATGTGAGGGGTCCAGTTGGATCCCTCCAACCTGTTTCCCTGCATCCAAAGATGTTAGCACAATACCAATTTCGCTCCAGTACGGAATTATCGCGGTATATGGGTTTTATAAAAATCCGCTTACTAACGGCGCAATAGGGTCTCATCCGCTATACGAGGCGGGAAAATCATCAATCCAATATATACATATGCCAATATGTATATATTGCTATATATAGATATATATCCTACTATATCTACTATCACATCCAATAGCAATCATCAATAACTGCAAAAATTCCACATTCAATTTGAGTGAGAAAAATCTCACCTTAGCTTTTAATTTCCATCCATTTATATCCCAGACTTGTTTTCTCGATTTTTCTTGCTTTATACCTTGTATAAAAAATTTTGCAATTTATTAATATTCGAAGTGATCGAACAATCAACTTTTATTTGGTAACTTTAATTATTCAATGGTTTTGTTTTAAACCAATTTCTATTTAATAAAACATCTTCTTTTCTTCCCCTTTGAAACCCTTACTTATAAAATAAATTTATATAAATTCGAAAATCAATTTTACAAAACCTTTCAACCGTTTTAAACTCCTATACCCCCTTTTACTGTAACTCAAGAGTTCAATCTATTTATGTATATATATATATAATTTTTTTTTCCAGTTTTAACATGATACAAACAGTATATAGCTTAATTATCACACCTAAACTTTGATTAACAAATCTGTATGAAAAATCAGAGACAGCGTATACCTTAAATAAGTTTAGATTTTTGATCGCAGCCACCACAGAAATATCGTGACCTCAAGCTCGAGCTTTACCCTCACCAACATCGAAGCAAACCTTAGTTGCTTCTCTAAATCGAACGCGATCGCGAACGATTAGCAGCCGCGACTCACCAACATCGAACCCAACCCAAATCGCGACCACAACCACACACTTGCCTCCGGTCGCGTGTATGAACCCTAGCCTTCGAAACCACCTCGTTGATGCTGCCGCGTTCGCCTCCAGATCGAACGCCATCGATCGCCTGCTCGCCTCTGCCACAATGTCACTGCCTGCTTCACGCGCCGCCTCGTCACCTACTGCAGCCTGGAACGACCCAGTTAGTCGCGAACGCATGTTCGAGCGCACGCATCCCCAAATCCAGTCGACATCGCCTCGCACCTGTCATCGCGTCGCGACCCACATCTTCAAGCGAACGCCGTTGCCCTCAAATCGCCATTTCCAGCCTGGGACTTCCCACGCGCTCGTGCTCCCTCCACCAACGACGACACCAAGCTTCCAACCAATCGAACGATTCTGAATTATCTATTGTCGATCGGCATTTGATCGAGCCAACGAAGATGGAGGAGGGATGAATTTCGAACGAAATGGAAGAGGGCTTGTGATTTTGATTTAAACGAGAAAGGGTTACGTTTCGATTCCCTTTCGTTTTCAAGCTGCGGGCATTGTTTTGAATTCGTTTTATTTTTACTTTCATTTGAAATGTTTTTAACTGAGGAGCAAGAGGAAGGTTGCGTGAAATCAAAGAAGGAGGGGAGGCAAGACGTGATGTTTCCAGAGTATAGGGTGGCCAGTCTGAGAAAATAGAGCGGCCTAGTGGAAAGTAGAGTGCAGATGATTTTGATTTCCCTTCAAATAACGATATTTAAGTTAGATTGATAAATATCGTCTAAGCGTTTAAACTTCGTACGATCACACATAAATTCCGAAAGCTACGAAATTTGAAATCCGGTAATAAAACAATATTACGGATCCAATGGGACTGGTTTCGTTGAATTCCGAGACTGTGCCTCGGACGGCTATTTTTTAAATGTTGATTCAAACGGTATAATTTCAAAACTGAACAAATAAATGTAAACTTCAATTCTGAAGCTTCTATTATCTTCAGTATTATCAATATGAATTTATCGAGCTTTCGAAATATTTTTCTTCAACTTAAAATTGAAGATTCAAATCTTTATTCAGCATTCAATCGATTAAATTTTAAAGTTTAATCGCAAATTTCAAAGTTATATCGGGGATTCAAATTAAATCATCGTTCAAATATTTAAAATTAATTAAATATTCTCAATTTAATTTGTTCAAATTTCTGGGTCGTTACAGAATGAGTATCCTTAAGATATTCGTCTGTATGCCTCAGTAAATTCTCTTACTATTCACTGATAGTGAGTATGAGTGCAAGAAGAGGATGAGATAGGGGACAGGGGAATACGACTATAAATGGTCAATACCCTGTAACAACAAGGAAACAATCTTTTCTCTATCAATCTCTTTTGTTCAGCATCTTTTTCTCAATTCTTCGATAATTCCTGGTAGATTCAGGAAGAAGATTTGATATATTTGTATGGGACATAAACTCCGGATGGACCAAAATTGTTTGTTTGGTTGCCTTGTTTGTTTTGGTTGCTATGGTTGATATGTATATTTTAGTTCTAAACTGAAAGTTTTGAAATTGTATCCATATATCTATCTATTCTTTGGGTTCGAATATGTTCTACGAATGGTTAGTTATCCCTTCGGACTAACCGATGCCACTGCATATTTCATAGATCTGGATAACCGAGTATCGTGTGAAGAAAATTAAACAGATTCGTTCTTGTATCTATTATTGATATTCTGATTTGCTGAGCCAAATGTAGAATAGATATTCAATTGATTTGATGAAATATTCTTCATTTATCTTTGTGTCTCCTTGGCAAATTTCGAGGACGAAATTCTTTTAAGGGGGGAAGGTTGTAACGACCCCGGATTTTATACAAGTTTAAATTGATAATTAAATTAATTTTTGAATAAAAATTGTGAAATTTATTGATAAATCGATTCGAGTTTCCCCGAAATCAAATAAATGTGTTAAATCATTTAAAGTTAAATATTGTATATATGTGTGAATATATGTGTTATGTGCATATATGAGTAAATATGAATTTATATATATATATATATATATATATATATATATTTAATTTGAGTTTAAATCTAAAATAAATGGTTTAATAATAATAATTTGAGTTTATAAAAATATATTTATAGAATTCAAATAAGTGTTGATGTTAAACAAATATTTCAAATAAATTTATAGTTATATAAAATGTGAAATGAACATATTAAATAATTCTAGAATTATATAAACTATAAAAATGAATATTATAAAGTAAAGAAAAAAATTAAAATGAGAATTTATTATATTTTAAAGTGATATTACAAAAGAAAATAAAATAAAATAACAATACATTCAAGTATATTCTAGTGTGAACAAATATACATAGCTATGTATATACACTTGCAAAGGAAGACAGCAAAATGTATACTAGTGTAAATATCTATGTATAAAAATCAAATAAAATAATGGATAAGTATAAGTACATGTTAATTAATGTAGCACCCAAAATGTTCTCATCAGCCACCAATGCAAGAAAATATCCCTGCTAAAAATTTGTACAAACTCATTTTTTTAATCACACTATAACCCATTTTATATGTATCAATCTTCATCTCAGTTTCAATCATTCTGAACTAAGAAAAAACTAAAGTAAATATCACTCAAAGCTTCAACCTAAATAACATCAAACAACAAAACAAATCAATGGAAACTAGAGATCGAAAGAAGGAAGAAACTCAAGCCTGTTCAAATGGAAGCTCTGTTCTTCTTCCTCTGGAAACAATGTGAGTAAACACTTTTTAAAACCTGATTCATGCTTGATGTATGTGAAGTAAGTAGTGAAAATTGTTTGCATAAAAGTAAATGTGTTGTATATATGTATATACATACAAATATATGTATGAATGTTTGTGAACAGGGTATATTTATACATGTTCTTAGTTTACAAGTTCTAAAAGTAAGATTTAAAAAATTTATATCTCAATATATATACAGATTTATGTTATAATCCTTAAATGAAATCTGTTAGTGATAAATAAATTTGATTTTAGAAAATATTATTGAAAATAATTAACAGGTAAGGTTGCAGGAATTAAGAAATATCAGTAGAGATCATTTTAAAGTTAAAAATTTATCATCTTAATTTCATGATGTGATTATATGATTAGAATCGTAATCGAAAATGATGAATTTTAGTTATAAAATCAAGATTTTTAGTTTGTTATTGGATGCAAATTTACGAGATGAACAAAATCGATAAATTCATCATTTTCCGTCGATCAGTGAAGGGATAGACATCGAGCTTGGGTCTGAAGGGAGATGACGTGATGGAGATTAAAGGAAAATTGGTGGTTGGGTTTGTAGATCATCGGAGTGGCGTAACAATGTTGATTTAGGGTTTTGATAGCTATTTTGGTCGACGTCAATTCTCGAGTTCGTGTGACGTCGAGAGAGGATCGGGCTCGATTGCATAAGGGGGAATCGATGCATGGGACTCTGGCGAATATGTAGATGGGATGGCGTGGATTCCAGTGATCAGAATCATCAGTAGTGTTGGGTTTCGTAGATCAGATTAAGTTCTAGTAGGGGGTTGAACAGCTCGATTGTGTTTCCAGTCGTTTTCGTCAGACTTGGTTGATCGAGAGGCTTTGGTAGGACATCGGGGACCTGAAGACGTCAGCAAAGACGGCCAGATCGTCGGCGGTGGCGTGTGCACGTATACGAGTTATCACTCGTATCTGGGGATGGTGTGGACTGTGAGGAAGAAAGGTCAGGCTTGGGTTTACTCTCTGGTAAACAATGTGGTGACTCGAGTAATGTTCCGGGATGATCGAGTGGCTAACATGTTTTGATAAGTTTTAAGGTTTAAAGTTAAAACAAAGTTTAAAATAAAGAAACATGAGTTTACTCGGGGATGGACCCGAGAATTTTGGTGGTTGGCTCGGGGATTTCACTTGTTTGACTCGGGTCTGGAAATTTGATATAAAAACAGTTTTTAACTTTTAAAACAAATCAAGTTTTATTTAAAACAATTTAGCTAAAACCAGTTCTTTTGTAAATAATGAAGGTTTATCCAAGTTTAAAATTGGTCTTTATTTTAAATTTGAATTTAAAATGAATTTAAGTTAAAGGTTAATTAATGAATGAAAATGATTAAAGATTAATCATTTAGTTAAAAGAAATTAATTAATGATTAGAGTTAATTAAATAGTTAGGGGTAATTACTTATTATGATTAATTAAGAATAATTAATCAAATGGAGATTAATTTAATTAATATGATTAATTAAGAATAATTAATTAAAGTGTTTGATTAATTAATTTATATCAACTGATTTGTAATTAATTTATCAGGATTGGATAATTAATTCATAAGTAATTAATTTAATTGGGAATTAATTAAATTAATTAGGATTAAACAATTAATTAATCCTGCTTATAAATGATTATTGAATGCTTGACCTTACTTATGAATGATTGTATTGTATGAGATGCCTTGAATTGATTGTCCTATCTGATCTGTGATATTTTGTTCTGTGAATTGAGCTGTGTATAATTTATTCATTTATTTGTGATTCAGTTCTATATTATCTGTGATCTATGAATAAACAATAAGCGTTATAGTTTATACCGCTTATCAACTATACTTCTGTATTCTGATATGTGATGATTGAATGATGTCGCACTATTGAGTGAAACCCCTGGGCCACACTTTTACACACACAAATATGGATTTCACGAGGAAATCGGTTAAGTCACGGATTTTTGACAATTGTAAAGATTGAATTCTTGAATCCAAAATAGTTTTGGAATTGGAATTGAAAGCTTTTGAAAATGAGTTCAAATGATTTAATAAAATTTGAAATTTAAATGATTTGATTTAAATTTGAATTCAATATTTGAAATTGAATTCAATGATTTGAAAATATGGTCTAAAAGGACCATACCAGTTATAAATGTGTTTTATAGGGATTTTTAACCATTTAAAAGTATGGTTTTGGAAATTTAAGAAATTTAATCCAAGTTTTATACTTGAAAGGTTTTAACTTATGTAAATTGTAATTAGTTTTCCAGAATGGAAACTAATTGTTTCAAAGGATAAAAGCTTTCATATAAGAAATGAATTTCCAATTTGAGTTAAACGAATTTCAAGTTTTAATTGAAAAATGGTTTTCCAAGTTATGAGTGAATTCTTTTTGAAAGCTATAAGTTAAGTCTTGATTTAAAGATTTAATAAGTTAATCCAATTGAAATGGAAATCGATTTGGAAATCTATGAATAGATCTTTGTGAAACTGGGTGAACTTTGTGAGATGAATCTTTTTCGTAAAAGATTAAAATGGTAATGTGTTTAAACCATTTGAAGAAAAGTTTTGGGTAATAAGTTGTGACTTAATTGAAATCCCATATCCATATGTTTTTAAATATTGCGCTCACTATTCGGTTTAGCCGGGAGAGGACTTTGTGTCATATAACCCATTCCGAATAAGTGATACGTCGTATATGGATAGCAATTGAAGACCGGTGTTGAAGACCGGGTATTTGTGAAAACGATAGGATAACCTATCGATTGTCTCTGCACTGGGTAGCGCCCGGTATAGAGATTCCCTAAGTGATGGGAAGTCCGATCGGGATTGTGAATACCCGAATTGCAAGGGCTTCTTTGGAAGTGCCTTCGTTTCTGTTCGAACCCGGAACAGACTTGTATGGTTGTATGTCTGACACTACACTTTGAGATATAAAGCAGATTTCTTTCAAATACATTTCTGTTTGGTGGCGGAGAATTTATTCTCTTAGCTTAACACCCTTCTTTGAGACGTACGAGCTCAGAGGTTATGTAGTTGAAGGTTATCAGTGATATACTCCCAATTTGGTAGTGTGGCATGCTGAGTGTTGCTGTGTGTTGATGGTCATTTGCTGATCATTTGTTGATCAAAGCATGGCTTTGTGAAAAAGCGTAGCTTTGTGGACGAGACCTCATCGAGCCTCACAGACCGAAAATGGTCGAAACAGGAAAGATGCGGCAAGGTTATGAGGGTCGCTCCCTTTAGGGTATGTCATTTCCTTCTAGAAAAAGGTGATATTATGGTATGGAGCCCAGAAATTTACCTATGTGGTTGCTCCAATCTCATTTACTGTGTGATTGTTGCTGTTTGATCGAGGGCCCTCGGATAAAGGTCCCAAAGGACCGGGGGGTGGCATACTCGAGTAGTAGTTACCTAGTGTAAGAGGTAACCCGACCTTGTGTTGGCAGAGATCCGGGTAGGTTCTCAGGACGTCCATCCAGAGGTGTACCCATTGACAGTAGGAAGTTCCTTAGCTTGACCATTTGTTGGAAATCCAATTTCCAATACGAACCCTGTACGGTTTTAGTTGTAAAACATGCCATTTACTTATGGTGGTCACCACTGTTTAGATGGTAGCTATAGTAGGCATAGTTCTTAATGTCTATGCTGGCTAAGATTAATATTATACTTTCGAAATGTTTTCCACTATGCACTAATAATAATAAATCCAATTATTTTGCGTAGTAAGCATGTTTGACTATCATAAGAAGAAATCTCCTCCAATTCTGCGTTTGCATTATGTGTGTGGCGGGAGGTCTTATGGTTGTTTCATTTTACAAAAAGCATTGCGGATTTCAATGTTTAAAATTCTTTTGTTGTTTGTTTAAAGATAAATTGTTTTTGTTACTCACACCAGTCACATGACTGACTCGGAGTTTATTGTTCCCTTCCTAAACTCTGGGTGCCCATAATTTTCCACACGGGCAGTCTAGAGTTGGGTTTTTCAGATAGTCAGGTTTAGTAGATTATCTGGAGCTAGTTCAGTTTTGGAGTTCATAACTGACCTTGCTTCTCTTGGTGCAACGTGATGGTGGTTCGAGCTGATGTTGGAGTTGTTGGACTCATTCTCTTTTGAGGATCATTTGGAGTTATCAGTTCTGTTGTTTCCGCTGTAACATCATTATTTATCTCTGATATTGTTGTATCATATTGATATCATTGTTGTATATCATTCTGGATATTGTATTCATTGGAGTTGTATATAATATCATTGATTTCTTTATTCCGCTATGTTGTTATGCTTACTGTGTTATAAGCTCCGGGGAGCCAGATTTGGCGTTTGAATCTGCGGCATTTTGAGTACAAGTGAAGTACGGGTGCCGATTTTCGAAGGCCGAGTTTTTGGACTCTTACATTATAAATCGGATCCTCCTATATGAATGCATTTCTTTTGAAAACAGTTAAAAAAAAACATGATGCAAGCAACCTATATATATATATATATACTGGCAGTTCTATATGCATGCAGCTTTTTGAAAAATCTTTTCAACCAAAACCCTCAAATTCCTACGAATAGAAGTATGAAGCAACCAATTTTGCATCCACTTCCTACCATTCAACAATCTAACACGTCGAAAAATCGCTTCCTAAACTTTACTCCTATGCCTAAAAAATGAATTTAGGTGGAGAATTTAACATTCGTGCCACATTATAACCTTCCAATTCTCATAGTACAGTGGAAATTTCCTCACTGCTCCAGATTTACTCCAAATTTTCCACATACAAAACGCATAAGGAAGCTTATTTTCAAGCTCTAAAGTGGAATTGAGTCTAAAAATAAACTCGCATGCGTCGTCGACAAGGTATGAAAATAGAAATTCCAAAGCTAAAATTGTTTTTCTCTTGTTATCGCTTGCATTTATCGCATCGTCGATCCTAATGCACCGCTAAACTCGTAAATTCTAACTCTATTTGTCTTCCCTATGCTTAACATGTGGCCTTCAAAATCAAATCTTTCATAAAAATCTTTCTTGCTTTTCAAATTTGTACGTCATTTGAAAAATAAAATCCCAAAATATTTAGATGCATATTTTCCCTTGAAATCAAATTTTTAGACAAAAATTCTAAAAATAATTTAAGAGCAAAAAATAACTTAAACCTAAAAACTTTTTTCCCCAAAAGAGAAGCTTTTTAAAATATTTCTTTTTCAAAAATTTTGATAAATCAAACCACAATTCAGCTTAATTGGAAGTTGGTTATGCACTAAATGCATAAACCAAATTCTAAAATTCTACAACTAACCTTTACCCATAAAATTTGACATTTTATTTAAAAATGTCATCATGCCCAATTAGCCAAAATTTCTAACTTTTAAGGAACATGAGCAATGACTCATGATACCAAAACATCTTTATCATGTCCTTCGCTAAAATTTTCCAACTATTCTAAACTTTCAGCCTTATATTGCATTTACTGTTAGTTAAGTGTCTTTATGAAATTCTCATATTTATACTGCTTCTTTACTATGCATATATAGGAGCAGTTTGCATGTCCACAAACAATAACATAGTAAGTAAATAGGAACTCATAATATTGTGCGTGCCTTTTACAAGAGACAACTAATAGTTACAACCCAAATAACCTAAAAGGGAACAAATGCTAGAAGGGAAAAGACAACAATACCATAAATCCTAAAATAATGCCTACAGACTACGAGATGTCGTGCTCCACGGTTGGAGCTCGATCCATTACTATGACCCTTGAATGGTCGTAGCATGGCGGCTATACATCCAATCTCGTGTCGTTGGTGCTGCTGGTGTTGTTGACGGCTTCGGAATTGCCATCTTCCTAAGAAAGGATCTAATAATGGCAGAAAGAACCTTCTACTAAACTTCCTCTCCATGGAGGTTCACCCGTATTACCTAAATACGAGAGTGGATAGGTGAAAATACAGAAAGTGACTATGCATAGTGCTAATCCTTGATCAACAGATTAAATCAAAAGGGTGCGGGTCCAATTGATGACGATGCCGCCAATACTAGCATAGGTGGTCTTTCGCACCATAGGATAAATCCGATCATAACTTAGGGATAACGTTATGCTGAATGATGCGCATAACCTGACGGGCAATCAAATGTAGATTATCCATCTTCTAAACACCGACATCCTAGAAAAAGATCTGCTACGAAATCTTTGAGTCGGGCACTTCAAAATCATCCAAGTATGCGTCCTTCGCGGAGGCCTCCAAAATCCCAGTGAGATCATCATTAGTCGGCTCAATCAAGACACCCTTCACCTCAGAACGAATCAAACTATTGCCTCCATCGAAATTCTATGCCAACAGGACATCGAAAAGGCAGATGTAGCATGGGTAACATTCCCGCTCAAAGGTCCCCAAGTAGAGGATCGATGCAAATCCTACCGCGATGAATAGCTCTTCCAGCACAAAAGCGGCGAAACCTTCTGCTCATTCAGGTCTATCCAAGTGGCCTCTTGAGGGTTAAGACCATAATGGTGCGAGGAAAAACTAACAGTGCGAGAAAGTGTCTTGGGCAAAGAAGTGGTTGGAGGGAGGAAATATAGTTTAGATCTGGAGTGGTGGTGGGGGGATCTAACGTGCAAAACCAGCATGAGGGGGAGACGAGGCTACTGCTCCTAGGGAAAAATGGCGTCACCTAGGGGAGGAATGAAAGAGAGAGGTTGATACTTCCCTATTATTAATTAATATAATTGGTAGAAGCTCATCTGCTAGAAATGCTTTATTTCCTTTCGTTCCCGCTCTTCATTTCCTTCTTCTTGAATCCATGGGGGACTTGTCATATTTAGAATCTTTCTGCGATCTGCTCTGTTTACAATTCTTTCGTACTCTCTTCTCTTTACCCCGTGATAGGTCATTGAAGCATAAGCGAACGCGGAGAAGGAAAGGCCAAACACTTTGGAGGAATGAGCAACGAAGAAATGACAAGATGAGGTGGGAGGAGGAAGAGGATGGAGATTGGGTTCAGCTTGTTGAGGAAGGAGGAACGAAAGAAGGCAACTGGGGAAATTCGACGCGACTTTTATAGTCCCGTTCCTGGTTCAAGTTGTGCCAAACCTCGTTAACTAGTAAATCACTCTAGGTTTACCGTAAGATGGTCAACCGCTCAACAGGCTTTGGGCGTTAATTGAACCCTAAACCCAACTAGGGTCATATTAAATAATAATAATCGTTTCACGTCATCTCCTTCGATTAGACATGATCTAAAAAATTCCTGTCCTCATCACGGTGGTGTCAAAGACTAGCCTAGTCCTGAACCATGCTCCAGCAATTCACAGTAGTCCCAACAAAACTGCTGCGATCAATAACAATTTCAAAAACCCAAAAATATTCCAACTGCTATTTCATGTCTACTACGCATGGAAATATTTCTTCCAATAGCCGGTGGTATAACAACACTTCAAACTACATACCCTAATAAAATTGAAGTCGTTCCTATTTTGTCTGTACCTTAAAGAGAGAAGATTTAAAAAACCTCAATTTTATAAATCAAAAAATCACTAAGCTAAATATATGCTCCTTTATACTTGTTTTCAAATAATAAAAACTATTTCATACCAAAACTTCCCTTAAAAATCAAACTTGCATATGTATATTTTAGGGTTTTCAAGAACCTTTTCTTTTTTAAACACAAATTTCCCAAACTGAAAAACTATTTCCTTGTTAAAATTCAAAATCAAATCTTTACTGATATATACATATAAATATTTAAGGATTTCAAAAATTAATCTTTTATGAACTAAAAATTTCTTAACACAACCAACTTAGTGGTATACGTGTTTCCTTGAAAATTAAAATTTCAAAACTTTCCCAAAACAAAATTTCCAAAATAAATCCTTGGAAAAAGAAATCCTTTGAAGACCCTCTTTTAAAAATCTAAGGCATTTCCAAAATATACTTATAAAAATTCTCTCACAGGTTTTAGACTAAGGAATTGACATTAATTATTGAAATAAAAATCCAGTTTGCCATCAAGGAGGTGATCAATGAATGCATCCTAGCAAAAACTTGCATCTGGACAATTGCGACATACAAACTCTAATTTCCTACCCGTTTGGAATAAATGTGTCTTCGACTGGAACTCATCATTAATATCCAAAATCACAAGGTTGCTAGAATCTCAACTGTAACGACCCGACTTTCCTGACCCGGAAAATCGAACCATTTTAGTTAAGAAGAAGAGGTAGAAGAAGAAGAAACAGAAAATCAACAACAGAATCTCACATCGCAGCGGAATAAAATATAATATATACAAAACAGATCTTTACTCAAACAGAAAAATATATCTGTTTATACAAATATATTTACAGAATACATCATCAGAGTTCATCACATCAATGACATACATTCAAATACACAGCGGAACAATAAACAAATACGGAAGTACGTATCGCCATCCAGCTCGTCTCCTGAGCTCCCCAGCTACAATCTGAACCTGTTTATCTCGGTCTGACCCGAGCATCATATAAAAACAATACCCGAGTCAGTCTGGAAAACCAGCGTGAGAAAATCACACTCAATTGATTATTAAAGTTTCAAAAATTCTTTTGAAAATAAAAGCATCTCGTAAGACCACGCCACAAATAAACATGTCGGGTTTTTACCTTACGATAGCTAAAACACTTTTTATCAAAATCCTCTGATATTATAATAGTGTCTATTCACAAATACTTATTAAAATAGCTGAAATTGTTACATGATTAAATTCCAGCATACTAGCCACAACGTGGGTAATACAAACAAAACTCGTACAAGGCACGTAGGGAGAATGGATTTCCAACGAATGACTAGGCACTGGGGTACCACCTGTCACAGTACGTGGCCTAGATCACAGTACCGAGGAGTACGCCCGCTCCCCTGCAACACAAAGCCGGAATCATCCCTTACTGGATAATTCCAAATAAAATCACCCCACGGTTGGGATCAGCAACCGCACCACTAAGCCGAAATAAAAGGGACATCTAGACAGGGATGACCTTACTCTCAAGTGGGTGCTACCCACGAAGCCTTGCTGCATAACCCCTGATTTTCAGTCATTCCCGGTTGATGAGGCTCGAGGCTAAACGATACCTTTATAGTACATATCCCTTAGAATGCCCATCGTCCACCTGACGATGTCACGAAAGCATTCGTCCATACAAGTCCGTCCCGGGTTCGAACGGAACCGAAGGCACTACTCCTACTACATCCATTTTGGAAATATCCTCAGGATTAGTAGCGACTAGCCCTTGCACTTCACAGCTCCATCTTCGACTCCGAACACGTTACACGAAACGTACAAACCGAATCGAAGTGGTATTCGAGTCTCCAGACCTAGAATCCCGGTATACGGAAACTCGATCCCGGTCTCTTCGAAACGATCAGCGCATTTGGCCAATATTGATAGTCGGTTATTTAACTATCAATTAACATCCACAAGCAACCATCACACAATAAATAATTTCCCACATTATTTATTTGCCCAAATATCTTTCCAAGATATATTTCCAAATTTTCGAAACTCATTTGAAAACAGTTTCCGCTTACGGAATACATTTCCCAAATAATTATTTCCACTGAATCACCAAGTACAAAATACTTTTAGATTTTAAAATAATTTTAAAACACTTTACTATAAATATACTTTATAATATTGAAATTTAAAAACTACTTTAATACCTTAACAAAATATATACTTAAGGAATATTTAAAATGAAACCACTTTTCAAATATAAACTAAATTTCTCTTTTTAAAACATAATACCAAATCACTTTTATATAATTACTACAATAATAGATTTTTGAAAATACTTACTTTGGAAATTAAAATTTAAAAATAATCAATTTTCTAAAACATGCCTTTTTAAACAAATTAGAACTTTTAACTTATATTAAAAATTGCTTTGAAAAAAACGTACTTGGCTATCCAGAGAAATACACTTCTCTTCACATCCCTTAAAAAAATACAACACTGTTTATTTTAAACAATTTCTCATTTCCCTTAATAAATTCCCAATTTGAATTTATTCTTTCCAAATATCCTCTGAGATATTACTTTACTTTTATAAACCCCGTTTATAAATTCCATTGCCACATTCTTCCTTCAAATTCCCAGTTTCACAAATTTAAATCAATTCCCAAATTGATTTTCAATTTAATCCATTTATTTCAAAAATCCTTTAACTTCAGATTTTAAACCCTTCATTTGATTTAAAATACTTTTAACTGGAAATACCAATTTTAGATTTCCCAAATTTCCTTTTTAAGTTAAACTTTAATTTTTTTTTAAATATTTCTTTATTCCTTTTCGAACAATATCACTTGAATTTACAATTCATTAATCCCTTAATTACTGTTATTGCAAATTCTTTACTTTTCATATTCAAAGTTATTTATTTGTATTTAACATCATTTCCATCTTTCAATTCATTCTTACTTCATTCAAATTTTCGATAATTATTTCTTTACAAATTTACTTCCTTTACTTTCTTTCAAAAATCCAATTTATATATTTCTGGTACTTCCTTATACCCAAATATTCAATCAAACAATAACATTCAATATTCCAATATAATTTATCAGGAAATATCAAACAATCACAACAGAGGATATTGAGTAATATAATAAATGTTGAGGGGTCCAGTTGGATCCCTCCAACCTGTTTTTCCTGCATCCACAGACGTTAGCACAATATAAAATACCAATTCCACTTCAAGGTGGAATATCGCGGTATATGGGATTAAATAAATATCATCCGCTATTATGCGGCGCATAGGGTCTCATCCGCTATATAATGCGGGAATATCAACAACTCCAATATATACATATGCCAATATGTATATATTGCTATATACTACTATATATAATATAGCACATCAATCAATGCAATCATCCAATCAATTATTTAAATTTAACCATTTAAATTTAAATTAAAAATTCAGCTGAGTGAGATTAACTCACCTTTTCTTTTATTTGCAGTCCACTACCGTCTCGACTTGTTTTCATGAATTTGACCTTGTATGAACAATTATATGATTAATTAATATTTGAAACAAATCGAACAACCTAATTATTGTTAATGGTTTCATTTGATCTAATAATCTGATTCTAACTAATGATTTAGTTTAAGCAAACGATTAAATTTTAAACTAATTTTCCTTTTAAATATCCTTTAGTAACTAAGATAACCAAATAAATTAATCACCTTAAATAATAATAATTATTATTATTTACGTATCCTAGTAAACTGTATTTTATTTTTCTTCGTTTCAAACTTCATATATAAATAATCTATATAGCTTTAAAAATCCAATCTTTTTTTCTTTCTTCGAAACCCATACACTAATAAAATTAAATCATATAGATTTAAAATCTAATTTTATATTGACTCTTCAATATTTAAAATCCCAGTATATGTTTTTCCCAATCTTATCTGTATACATATATCTCTGTTTATTTATATACATTTAAAATAAAATATGTGTGTGTATTTATAAACATATATATTAAATTGAATTAATAAAAACAATACCTCACGGAGTCGATCAATCGAAATATCCAAGCCCTCAACACTCCGCTTGACTACCATCATCGACTGCGCTTCCGACCCCAGCCCTTCACTGCCTGGAGTTGCCATCGCGATCTTCCACCGCAAGTATCTGCCATCACGACCCCGCCTACAGCCACCACGCACCCAGACCTTTTCACGAAAACCGCTTCCATCACTTCGCACGCGAGCCTGAACGTGGCGTCGACCTTCGTCAACCACGCTGTACCCTCGAACTAGCCTTAGTCGCGAGCCTCGCCGAAATCGACTTCGAGCCCTCCAGGAACCCTAACCACGAACGCGCTTATCAGCGTCTTCACTAGAGCATGTCGCGAATCTCCCCTTCGAATGCGAGCTCCGATTAGGCATTTCGATTTTGATATTTGTCGAATTTGAATGAAAGAAAGCGCGATTAGATTTGAACGAATTTCGTTCGAGAGGAAGTGAATTGGGGGAAACATTTTATTTCGAACAGAAGGAGAAGGGAGCGAGCTTTAAACGAGTACTCGGCCATGATTTCGTTATTCTTTTTTTTTTCTTCTGAACGAAGAAAATATCTACTATATTTTTTTTCTTATCAAACAAAGAAGTGTACGAGAGAAGCTAAAGAAACGTATTCCTTGTCTTGCGCGAGAAGACAGTCTCACCACTGTGCTGTTGATGTTGATAAAACCTTAACAGTTGATAAGATGAAAGATATTTAAATTAAAACGATTAACCATTGTCTAAGCGTTTTTATCTCGTACGCTCACATAACAACTCTGAACGCTACGAAAATTGAAATCCGGTAATAATTCAATATTACGGATCCAATGGAACTGGTTTCGTTGAATTCCGAGACTGTCCCTCGAAAGGCTATTTTTAAATTAAATTTAAACAGTATATTTTTAAAACCGAACAAATTATTTTTGAATTCAATTTTAAAAGTTCTATTATCTTCAGTATTATTAATATGAATTTTCCAAGCCTCTAAAATATTTTTAACTGGCTTAAAAATCAAGATTCAATAATTTACCCAATTTCAATAATTAAATTCAATAATCTATCAACCAATAAATACTGTATATTTGAAAATAAAGTTAAAATTTAACTTTCGAATATTTAAAATAAATTAAATATTCTCATTTCAAATATACAAAAATTCTGGGTCGTCACATTCCTCCCCCCTTAAAAGAATTTCGTCCCCGAAATTACTAGTTAGGAAGAACGATTCAATTCTCGTTAACTATTTCCCAAATTCAAACAGTTTTAACAATACCCAAACAATCTTTTATTAATGATACTCTAATCATCTTTTAACTTTCCAAACTTATTCATAAGTTCAACCCATACCACCTACTTATCCATTCAAATTTAAATTTGAATTCAAATTTTGAATTATCAAAATTTCTCAAAATTTTTCCAACTCCCTAAATTTCCGAAAAATTTCGCCAGCGTCTCCTTTGCGCGGCTAGCTCGGTACTACTACAAAATGGCTCTACGGCCTCCCAATCTCAAAAGGAAAACAAAAAGCCAAGTGGCTGGATCCAAAACCCAATCAAATTTCATACAGAAATTCAAATACATACCTTTTGTCGGGCCATTAAATTTTATCCTCTAAAATCAAAAATCCCAATTTATCCATTGCTTTTATACACCTGTATATCCTACTAAGCAATAATATTCAATCACAATTCCAAAGACATTTTATACTTTTCTTTTCAAATTTTCAACATTTGTTTTACTTAAGCCCGTACGATGCACATATATCATCCGTACGCAATATCACATTCGATCGCTCAATCGATCACACAATTTCACTTCCGAACTAGTATCGTCCACCCGACTTCCTAGTGCGGACTCAGATCTGGTTTCTTGATCAGAAACCGTCATTCTCCTTGCATAGCCACAAACTATGATAGAGAATTACCAGAATCAATCAACAATCCATATCCAGGTTCGCCGTCGAAAATCGAGTGAAAAATCCTAATTCGGATCGATAAAACTATCTCGAAATTCTGTGTTCGACATCTTGGCCAAATAGCTATGCGAATAAAATAATATACGTACATCTTACGTATAAATTCCAATTGATTACCAATTATATCAATTCTCTTTTATTCACATTCCTTTTAATTGTTATCCCCTTATTCACAACTATCCCATTTCACAACTATCCCATTTCACAACTACAGTTTGATTACATTCACTTATCCACAATTTTCTCATTTCACAATTTCAAATTTTAATCGTCATTCAATTATTCATCTAGAATAATTTTCCTCAATACCAAATTACTTAAGAATCTCACCCTACTTCTTAAGTTCAATATAAATATTTTTTACATATTGCTTACACTTATTTTCACTTCACTATTGAAGTTTATTTTCATTACTATTTACTTAGCCTTACAATTTCATTTAATCTCAAATTGGCTTCCGTTTTGAATATTGGATTAGTTTCACTTACTATTTAATTTAAATCACAAATAACAGTTTATTTACAAACTTTACTTTCTTTAGTTCCTTTGATTTCTCTTGCTTTACATTCATATTTCAAATAGGTTTCAATTATTCAATTTCAATTCCATTTGGTTAGCAAATTTAAATTGCTTGTCGTTAGCGAAAATTTTCAAAGATTTCAAAAAATTTCTAACTCCCAAAATTTACGAAAATTTTTGACAGAGTCTCCCTTGTACGGAGGGACTTCTGCGATATCGCAGGATGCACAAATATATATATATATATATACATCGGCCTCAGACCGGAAATCACAATATATCAATATAAACAGTTCATATCTCCTATTTGAATTTTTGTATAGGCGTACCTTTATTTTAGCATTTTTAAGCAAAGCGGTTATTTATTTTAACAAATTCCGAAATCAAATCCAACCAAACGGCTTCCCTGAACCTGTACTAACTCAATTTAAACAGTTTAGTGACAAATATTCAAGGTTTGTTATCATTTCAATTAATTTCAATAGCTAAACACATGCATTTCATAAGCAAACATACACCGAACAGTTCCCAAATGCCATTTTCAAGTTTCGATACTAACTTCAATTACTTACAACCAATACTTAAACTATCAATTTCAGTTTTAAGTGATTTACTATTCACTTTTAGTTTACCATTCAATATTAAATTCATTAACCCACTAGTTTCATTCAAACCCTTTTTTATTTGTTCACAATCCATTCATTCTCTTTTGATTATCCAACAGGTTCTATTCAAAGCTATTTCATAATCCACTTAAGTTAACACTTAAGCTCATTTTCATTTAATTTGTTTATTCAAATCTTATACCCAATATTTGATTATTATTTTTATCTCTAAACCACTTTACTTGGTTTACTTGAATTCAATTTTATTTTATATCTCAAGTTTGGATTTTCAACATACTATACAAACTCATATTTAATTTATACATACTCGAACAAAGTTTATTTGCATCCCAAATCATTTTATTTTAATTCAATTCCCTACAATTTCAATTCATATTTTTCACTTATAGTCTCAAGTAGAATTTCTATTAACAACTCAAGTTTCACTTGCAAATTCTATTATTAATTTCATTTCTGAATTTTATAAGTCACAAACTCATTTACATCCATACTTCCATCTATTTAAAATAAATTTTATTCACATTTTATCTTTTAACTCAGAATTATACATTTTATTTAGCCAATAAATATTTTTATTATTCCATACACAACTTTAAATAAGATTCCAGAGTTTTAAACAATTTTCCAAAATTTCAAAATCATTTTTGAAATCAACTATATCCAAACCCTTTTCAATTTCAAAACCAAACTCAGTTTTGCCAACAAACACCAGCCCAAAACATCCAGGTAGCAATTCCTCTTTTGGAAACTCGAAAATGAACACCGATGATGTCGCGATCATCATCGGAATTATTTTCCAGCGACCACTGAGAGTTTAGTGCTTTTATCACCTTAAAAACATTTCAAATATTTTTAATTTCCAAATCTCTCCATATTTGATTTCAATCAAAAAAAATATTTTCGAAATAATGTCACCATTATTTTTCCAAAGCCCTTTGACAACCATTTTCAAATTCAAAGGAATTTAAACTTCACAAAATTCCAAACTCGAAATCCATCTCGATCTATTTCCAAATATTTCTCTGGAATCCTATTTCAAATTTTGAATCACATTTGTATATGAAGTTTATTTCAACTTATAAATTACATATATAATTTATTTTCTCAAATTCCATTTGTTATATAAATTTATTCTTTAACTTTGGTTATAATTCAATTTCTTATTCAATTTCCTCCTACTGATAATAATTTATTATCATTATCTAACAACCAAACATCCAAATATAACTATAATAATTTATAAAAATTATTTCTTTCATATACAAAAATAATTTGGGTAAAATTATTTCATCTACCCATTTTAAAACAATATTGTGTCGAATTGTTCTATTCGAGTGTTTAGAAACCCCTTCGATACAGTTGTCCAGACTGTGCCGACGAAGGTTCATATGCCACTCAATAAATCAACCAACACAATATAAAACCATTTTATATTCACTAACAAATACGCGCTCATATCTATTAATACTCTCAAAATTCCCACCAGAGCCAAGGTTATCGCTAGCCTAAGCTCTGATACCACTGTAACGACCCGACTTTCCTGACCCGGAAAATCGAACCATTTTAGTTAAGAAGAAGAGGTAGAAGAAGAAGAAACAGAAAATCAACAACAGAATCTCACATCGCAGCGGAATAAAATATAATATATACAAAACAGATCTTTACTCAAACAGAAAAATATATCTGTTTATACAAATATATTTACAGAATACATCATCAGAGTTCATCACATCAATGACATACATTCAAATACACAGCGGAACAATAAACAAATACGGAAGTACGTATCGCCATCCAGCTCGTCTCCTGAGCTCCCCAGCTACAATCTGAACCTGTTTATCTCGGTCTGACCCGAGCATCATATAAAAACAATACCCGAGTCAGTCTGGAAAACCAGCGTGAGAAAATCACACTCAATTGATTATTAAAGTTTCAAAAATTCTTTTGAAAATAAAAGCATCTCGTAAGACCACGCCACAAATAAACATGTCGGGTTTTTACCTTACGATAGCTAAAACACTTTTTATCAAAATCCTCTGATATTATAATAGTGTCTATTCACAAATACTTATTAAAATAGCTGAAATTGTTACATGATTAAATTCCAGCATACTAGCCACAACGTGGGTAATACAAACAAAACTCGTACAAGGCACGTAGGGAGAATGGATTTCCAACGAATGACTAGGCACTGGGGTACCACCTGTCACAGTACGTGGCCTAGATCACAGTACCGAGGAGTACGCCCGCTCCCCTGCAACACAAAGCCGGAATCATCCCTTACTGGATAATTCCAAATAAAATCACCCCACGGTTGGGATCAGCAACCGCACCACTAAGCCGAAATAAAAGGGACATCTAGACAGGGATGACCTTACTCTCAAGTGGGTGCTACCCACGAAGCCTTGCTGCATAACCCCTGATTTTCAGTCATTCCCGGTTGATGAGGCTCGAGGCTAAACGATACCTTTATAGTACATATCCCTTAGAATGCCCATCGTCCACCTGACGATGTCACGAAAGCATTCGTCCATACAAGTCCGTCCCGGGTTCGAACGGAACCGAAGGCACTACTCCTACTACATCCATTTTGGAAATATCCTCAGGATTAGTAGCGACTAGCCCTTGCACTTCACAGCTCCATCTTCGACTCCGAACACGTTACACGAAACGTACAAACCGAATCGAAGTGGTATTCGAGTCTCCAGACCTAGAATCCCGGTATACGGAAACTCGATCCCGGTCTCTTCGAAACGATCAGCGCATTTGGCCAATATTGATAGTCGGTTATTTAACTATCAATTAACATCCACAAGCAACCATCACACAATAAATAATTTCCCACATTATTTATTTGCCCAAATATCTTTCCAAGATATATTTCCAAATTTTCGAAACTCATTTGAAAACAGTTTCCGCTTACGGAATACATTTCCCAAATAATTATTTCCACTGAATCACCAAGTACAAAATACTTTTAGATTTTAAAATAATTTTAAAACACTTTACTATAAATATACTTTATAATATTGAAATTTAAAAACTACTTTAATACCTTAACAAAATATATACTTAAGGAATATTTAAAATGAAACCACTTTTCAAATATAAACTAAATTTCTCTTTTTAAAACATAATACCAAATCACTTTTATATAATTACTACAATAATAGATTTTTGAAAATACTTACTTTGGAAATTAAAATTTAAAAATAATCAATTTTCTAAAACATGCCTTTTTAAACAAATTAGAACTTTTAACTTATATTAAAAATTGCTTTGAAAAAAACGTACTTGGCTATCCAGAGAAATACACTTCTCTTCACATCCCTTAAAAAAATACAACACTGTTTATTTTAAACAATTTCTCATTTCCCTTAATAAATTCCCAATTTGAATTTATTCTTTCCAAATATCCTCTGAGATATTACTTTACTTTTATAAACCCCGTTTATAAATTCCATTGCCACATTCTTCCTTCAAATTCCCAGTTTCACAAATTTAAATCAATTCCCAAATTGATTTTCAATTTAATCCATTTATTTCAAAAATCCTTTAACTTCAGATTTTAAACCCTTCATTTGATTTAAAATACTTTTAACTGGAAATACCAATTTTAGATTTCCCAAATTTCCTTTTTAAGTTAAACTTTAATTTTTTTTTAAATATTTCTTTATTCCTTTTCGAACAATATCACTTGAATTTACAATTCATTAATCCCTTAATTACTGTTATTGCAAATTCTTTACTTTTCATATTCAAAGTTATTTATTTGTATTTAACATCATTTCCATCTTTCAATTCATTCTTACTTCATTCAAATTTTCGATAATTATTTCTTTACAAATTTACTTCCTTTACTTTCTTTCAAAAATCCAATTTATATATTTCTGGTACTTCCTTATACCCAAATATTCAATCAAACAATAACATTCAATATTCCAATATAATTTATCAGGAAATATCAAACAATCACAACAGAGGATATTGAGTAATATAATAAATGTTGAGGGGTCCAGTTGGATCCCTCCAACCTGTTTTTCCTGCATCCACAGATGTTAGCACAATATAAAATACCAATTCCACTTCAAGGTGGAATATCGCGGTATATGGGATTAAATAA
The DNA here is from genome assembly GCA_030737815.1 of Allium fistulosum. NCBI lineage: Eukaryota > Viridiplantae > Streptophyta > Magnoliopsida > Asparagales > Amaryllidaceae > Allium > Allium fistulosum. Next base: position 93,431,722 of record CM060906.1, on the reverse strand, counting down.
ATATCATCCGCTATTATGCGGCGCATAGGGTCTCATCCGCTATATAATGCGGGAATATCAACAACTCCAATATATACATATGCCAATATGTATATATTGCTATATACTACTATATATAATATAGCACATCAATCAATGCAATCATCCAATCAATTATTTAAATTTAACCATTTAAATTTAAATTAAAAATTCAGCTGAGTGAGATTAACTCACCTTTTCTTTTATTTGCAGTCCACTACCGTCTCGACTTGTTTTCATGAATTTGACCTTGTATGAACAATTATATGATTAATTAATATTTGAAACAAATCGAACAACCTAATTATTGTTAATGGTTTCATTTGATCTAATAATCTGATTCTAACTAATGATTTAGTTTAAGCAAACGATTAAATTTTAAACTAATTTTCCTTTTAAATATCCTTTAGTAACTAAGATAACCAAATAAATTAATCACCTTAAATAATAATAATTATTATTATTTACGTATCCTAGTAAACTGTATTTTATTTTTCTTCGTTTCAAACTTCATATATAAATAATCTATATAGCTTTAAAAATCCAATCTTTTTTTCTTTCTTCGAAACCCATACACTAATAAAATTAAATCATATAGATTTAAAATCTAATTTTATATTGACTCTTCAATATTTAAAATCCCAGTATATGTTTTTCCCAATCTTATCTGTATACATATATCTCTGTTTATTTATATACATTTAAAATAAAATATGTGTGTGTATTTATAAACATATATATTAAATTGAATTAATAAAAACAATACCTCACGGAGTCGATCAATCGAAATATCCAAGCCCTCAACACTCCGCTTGACTACCATCATCGACTGCGCTTCCGACCCCAGCCCTTCACTGCCTGGAGTTGCCATCGCGATCTTCCACCGCAAGTATCTGCCATCACGACCCCGCCTACAGCCACCACGCACCCAGACCTTTTCACGAAAACCGCTTCCATCACTTCGCACGCGAGCCTGAACGTGGCGTCGACCTTCGTCAACCACGCTGTACCCTCGAACTAGCCTTAGTCGCGAGCCTCGCCGAAATCGACTTCGAGCCCTCCAGGAACCCTAACCACGAACGCGCTTATCAGCGTCTTCACTAGAGCATGTCGCGAATCTCCCCTTCGAATGCGAGCTCCGATTAGGCATTTCGATTTTGATATTTGTCGAATTTGAATGAAAGAAAGCGCGATTAGATTTGAACGAATTTCGTTCGAGAGGAAGTGAATTGGGGGAAACATTTTATTTCGAACAGAAGGAGAAGGGAGCGAGCTTTAAACGAGTACTCGGCCATGATTTCGTTATTCTTTTTTTTTTCTTCTGAACGAAGAAAATATCTACTATATTTTTTTTCTTATCAAATAAAGAAGTGTACGAGAGAAGCTAAAGAAACGTATTCCTTGTCTTGCGCGAGAAGACAGTCTCACCACTGTGCTGTTGATGTTGATAAAACCTTAACAGTTGATAAGATGAAAGATATTTAAATTAAAACGATTAACCATTGTCTAAGCGTTTTTATCTCGTACGCTCACATAACAACTCTGAACGCTACGAAAATTGAAATCCGGTAATAATTCAATATTACGGATCCAATGGAACTGGTTTCGTTGAATTCCGAGACTGTCCCTCGAAAGGCTATTTTTAAATTAAATTTAAACAGTATATTTTTAAAACCGAACAAATTATTTTTGAATTCAATTTTAAAAGTTCTATTATCTTCAGTATTATTAATATGAATTTTCCAAGCCTCTAAAATATTTTTAACTGGCTTAAAAATCAAGATTCAATAATTTACCCAATTTCAATAATTAAATTCAATAATCTATCAACCAATAAATACTGTATATTTGAAAATAAAGTTAAAATTTAACTTTCGAATATTTAAAATAAATTAAATATTCTCATTTCAAATATACAAAAATTCTGGGTCGTCACATCAACCATCAAGTCAAACACCTCTAGTCTTCGAAATTCTGCCATATGTCGTATTCATGCTCTTTATCAACAGCGCCTTACACCTCGCTAGCACTACATGGGGAACTTTGGAGTCGAGGTGAAAATCTTAACTCCAAGATATTTCCAACCCATGGTTGCTTTGCCCATTCCTTCGGAGTGGAACTACAACTACTTCTATAGTCGGAATTCATAAAGTCCAACGTAAATATATAATAGTATCAGATAGGAAAGTACGAATACGTTCTGTCAATTTATCCTAATTCATCTGATCTACTAACCTAGGATCTGATACCAAATGCAATAACCCCACTACAAGAAAATTTATTTTTGGTGGCGCACAAAAAACGCTACCAAAACTTATGGTAGCGTTTTGATAAACGTCGTGATAAAGCCCGCAACTAAAAGTCCATGATTTTTAGTTGCATTTATTTCAATGCCACTATAAATCCTTTTATAGCAGCGTTTCTCAAACGCCACCATAAATCTTTAGTGGCACCAAAAGGTTTTTTGGCGCTACTAACAGAGTTTTCAACTTTACCCCTACTCTACGGTTGCGTTTACTCAACGCCACTATATGTATTTCTGTAGCGTTTTTGAAACGCTACTAAAAGTTGTTGATCATTTTGCACCATTTTTTCATGCTATTATTTCCTGTTGATGGTCTATTTTGTTTCTACTATATCAATCAACAATCACTCACATAATCATCATATTCAAACGATTAAAAAAACATATTAATCGTATAATCAAATAAGATATCCATAACCATTCTAATGCAATAGTTTTTTGATAAAATGACCAAACTCACGTACAATAACCATTCATATACAAATTTACACACCTAGTACTAATAAAATGTTATACCAAACTGGTGCTGACAAAACGCTTGATTACCCATAATTCTTTGTTGCATGCACAAGTGAATGCTAGCACCATAAAGTCCAACCTTGCTCTCTTCGGAAATCCAATGCCTGCACAAGTAAAAGCACAACATATAGTCAAACAATTATGTTAATTCGTAGGACTTCAAATCTAATATCAAACATCTACAACATTGTACGAGTATATCATATTATAAATAATGTCATATAAATAATCAAAGTTATAAACGAAATGAAATAAATAAAGTCCAATCTTACAGTTATATATAAAATGTTGTTAAATTAGTTATATTATTATTAATTATAAAATTTAGTTAACTTAAACTTAGTTAATTTTATAAAACTTGTTTAATTTTAACAAAGCCTAGTTAATTTTTATTAACTTGGTTAACTTAATTTATTATTATTATTATTCAAACTCGGTTAACTTAATTATATTATTATTATAAACTTAGTTAAATTTTATAAACTAAGTTAATTTATCATCATCATCGTTATTTATAAATCTTTGTTAAATTAGTTATTTTGTTATTATTTATAAATTTTAGTTAACTTAAACTTAGTTAATTTTAACTAAAACTTGGTTAACTTAGTTAATTTTTTATTATTATTACTAAAACTCGGTTAATTTAATTATATTATTATTATTATTATAAACTTAGTTCATTTTTATAAACATAGTTAATTCATCATCATCATAATCATTGTTATTATTTATAAAACTTTGTTAAATTAGTTATATTATTATTTATAAAATTTAGTTAGCTTAAACTTAACTAATTTTATAAAACTTGTTTAATTTTAACAAAACTTAGTTAATTTTTATTAACTTGGTTAACTTAGTTAATTTATTATTATTATTAAAAAACAAGGTTAATTTAATTGTATTATTATTATTATAAACTTGGTTAATTTTATAAACTTAGTTAATTCATCATTGTTGTCATCATTATTATTTATAAAACTTTGTTAAATTAGTTATAGTATTATTATTTATAAAATTTAGTTAACATAAACTTAGTTATATTATTATTATTATAAACTTAGTTAATTTTTATAAACTTAATTAATTCTTCATCATCATCATCATTTATAAAACTATGTTAAATTAGTTATATTATTGTTATTTATAAATTTTAGTTAACTTAACTTAGTTAATTTTATAAAAGTTATTTAATTTTAACAAAACTTAGTTAATTTTTATTAGCTTGGTTAATTTATTATTATTATTAATTGATTACTATTTCTCACTTACACACAATAGGTTTAATGAGCCAAATTTGATGTAAAAAGAACAGTTAGTAAGGAATAGATGAAAGCAGTTGTCAAAATTTGATGGTTATCAAGACTGCACGAGCATCAACTACTAACAATTTCCCTAGATAGTGTGACAGCTACCTGAGCCAAACAATTTCTTAACCATTTAACTCTGAGTTGTTTCAATAGCCATGAGTTGCTTTGCTATTAAGCAGCTTGGTTTAATGTTACATTTCCTGTCCTTTATTGTCATGTAAGAAGTCTACAATGATATCCCGACCAAGGATAATATGTCAATAAATACAGCTAGAGTAACATCGTAGGGATGAACAAGAACTATAGAAAAAAGTCTTAAAGCTAGAATTCTATCTACAAGAAACGCGATCTCAAATGCGGAAGTTTCACAGAGTAATCATCTTCATTTTTATAGGAAAAGTAAAAATTATTCATTAATAGTTAGGAAATTTGATTAAGCTTTATGATTAATATTTACCTTTTCATACATGTGGCTAAATAAATACCGTGCACCATCAATTTTTCTCCCCTAACCTGAAATATGACAAATCAATCTAAGTATTTTCATTCTTACTTCAGCTTCTTTTTAAAATAACAGTTTCATTAACTCTATTTAAGTGGTAAAAATAATAATATCAATGTCTAATAAATATTTTCCCAGCTCTATAACGAATAAAATGAGGAACGGGTAAGTGGAAACTGGTGTACATAAACTATCAAATTTATAGGCATTTGTTACCTCTATCTATCTAATTGTTGTAATATAAATTTGATTCTCAATCGCAAAAGGATGTAAAAAAGCTATCATTCTAAATCAATAAAAATTTCGTAATTTTACAAAGATCATAACTTTCCATTGCACGACTTAAGAATAAAAATCAATAATAAAGAAGTTTATGGAGGCTAACTCAAGATGGTTAATTGAAAACTATTGCTGCACTGCTACCCGCAGCCTCGCCTGCCCCCATCAAAATTAGATTAAAGCATGGAACACCTGTCGCCTACAGCGTCCGATTGGGTTGTCGCCTTCTAAAGTGCTGGTGATGCCTATGGCCTACGTCCTACTGGAGTTGCCGCACCTAATTTTCACTTACTATCGATTTGGAGTTCCGCCATTTTTTCTTTCTCTGTGCGCTTGTTGAGTGGTGCTCTAGTTTTTTATGAGGCCTAAAGCAGATGCTTCTCTTACTTTACCAAAAGGTCGGGCTTGACTGTAAATGAAGCAAGGACATCTGAATATAATTGAAGTAAAATCTAAAAATTTTACATGGTAAAAGTCAAGTACTTGGAAGTGACTCTTGACATTGTATATAGTTAAGCTTCGTACACCCATGACTCTGAGAATACCCTCTGATATAACCCCTGTTTCAAAATTTTAAAATAAACGAATATGCATATTTAAGCAATATGTATTATTTGGCACTTTGTTCTGCCCGTTTATGCTCAACAACTGAGCTGCAAACAAGAAACAAACAACTAAATATATGGTACATTATGGGCAACAGTAACAAATCTACTTTGGACTGAATTAATTTTATTAAGAAAACAACTACTTAAAATTACAATAACAAAATAACATGATTAAAATATGGAATGGGCAGCAAATCACTCACGTTCATTGCAATTGATAAGTAAGCTTAACTCAGCTTGGCCATTAGAACGAGCTTGCTTCACATGCTTGCACTAGTTTGTAACACTTCTCTTTTCACTTATGCACTGTTCATAGCCTCGATTTATCATTTCTTACAATTGCTCGTCGTATCTGTCAATGTATAGTTTCATATAAATGAAAAACAACCAGTAAATCAAATAAGATATAATGAAATTTCTTATGAGAAATATCTGTACTCACCATCTTTGTTCTTCATCCGAATCCGTATCGCTAGGAATATCATTACGAGGTTCTATAGCATAAGCTTCCTCTTCACTATCACTAACTTTGATGTCGTCGTTTTCCACATCAATCCATGTAGAATCAATGATATCTAGGTCATTTTTTTCCTACAATGCAGTATAATATTCTCAGAAGAAAATTCATTCAAAAGTAGTGAAATAATTAGTAATGAATTACCATACAATCTAAAAAGTAGTTCGTAGTTACATTTAATAAGCACGAATGAACCATTAGACACGTGAAATCTAAGAAAAGCCCAAAAAAGTTGGCACCAGATCATGCATAGTAACCAAGCATGTATATTCCTCATAACATCTTTAGAGCAACTCCAACAGGTAGCAAATTCTCGAATCCGCACCCGAAATCATTCCCAACAGAGTGCGGGAATTTGCAATAGGGCAGAAAGTAGAGCCTTCGGGCTGAGAAATTAGAATAGAGTGAGGCGCATGTTCAACAGGCGCTTGTTGAACAGGCGTCTCACATTCAGGCGTCTGTTCAACAGGCGTCTGGTAACAGGTGGGCCCTGTTGCAAATAGGCAACAAGGGCCCTAATAAACACGGGCGCCTGTTGAACAGGCGCCTGATGCCTAGGCGCCTGTTCAACAGGCGCCTGCCCTCATTTCTGTTGTAGAAATGAGGGCTCCAACATTTTGGAGTGCGAAAAATCGAATTTCCGCACTCCAAACTGTTGGAGATGCTCTTATAGTCTTTTTTAAAAATAAGCTTTCTTTTTGGGATGGTTTTGCATGCATATATTTTTTTGGGAGTAAAGTGAAACAAGCATGTATAAGTTAGCACCAGATCATGCATAGTAAGCAAGCATGTAGTGAACTTAAAAAAATTAACTTAAATATCTTAAACACTGAAAATGACAAACATCAAGTGAATATTTTGAAGTATATAAGCATGAAACTTTAAAAAAAATGTAACTTAAGTACCTTATAAGCGAAAAAGGCAAATGTATATTGACGTATGTATGATGTATATATGTATCCATATAGGCATCTCAATGAAATATTATACATTTGACCTTAGACTAAAATATATAACCCATATTTTGACAACATTAATCTTAGTAAACATTAGACAATAATGAAAAACATAAGGCTTATTACCACAAAATAATTAAGTATTGTAAACAAAAAATGCTGAGATATTACCACATAAAAAATGGAACATTCCATACCTATCCAATATTTAGAGCTAGCAATTTGCTCTTTGATTGCTCTCCGACTCGGACATATATTGCTGAGCAATGGTCGAGTATGAAAATATCTTCAGCCATCAAATCGTCTTGAATGAAACTGAATATCTCTATCTCCTCAACCAGATTTTTCAATGATATGAACAAATTTTTATAGATGAGTTTATTGCACAAAATCATATATATATATATATATTCGAGATGTGTAAACAAACACCCTACTGCAATTAAATAGTGTATGCACGTGAGTTTGTGGACATAAACGTGCCTAGAAATTGTTTTCCTCACAACAGGTGTATATCTGAGAAGGCAACATCCACTATGTTCCCAGTTTGCCTTTGATGGACAAGGTTACGAAATGTAGAAGGTTAATCTAAAAGTGGGTATTCGTTGTGACTATCATTATGAAGGGAGGATGCAAAAGATTATGCAATGAATCTTCTATTCCTTGATATGATATCACAAATATTCTATTTCATTCATCTCAAGCTATAATTTAAAACATAAGTTGTTTAACTATACAAATTTGATAGACTGTTGTTAATAAACATACCAAAGTCCAAAATATAAAGGTATTCTCACTTGTGTACTACTTCACACATCCACTTCAAATGAAGTCACTTTTAGTACATTAGGTAGTTAAAGAAATTATTATTTTTAACATCTAAATTAACAAAACTTATACAGAACAGAAAGTTATGGTTCGGTACATGAGCCTAAAACGCTGAAGGATAATCGTTGTGGTGCAAAGTTGATACGATTAAACAATCAAATTTCAAGAAACGAACAAAGCAAGGAAAAATTATTTATGCTACCCTTTCCTACTTTTGTATATATATCGAAAAGCAAACATAATTGAGTTATATTTCTTATGATTTAGCTTTATATCTATTCTACTACTGTTCCTTTTTAATTAAACACAATGTCAATGGGTACAAACTCATCGATTATATGGGATGCAAAAGGAAATAAATATAGTGATGAGTATAAAACTCACCAATTCTAAGAATTGAAGAACATAAGCTCGGCTCTAAGTTGTTGTCGACAGCCACTGCTCTCTAGCCGTTCTTCGTGCAAGTTCGATGCCCTGCATCAGCAGCTCCACCCTAAAACTATCGCCTTCGAGCTTCAGCCATCGCTACAGCTACCACCTTCATGCCTACATCGCTCGCCAACTCCCATGTTGTAGCAACGACCAATGATGTCAGCGCTATCTCACGATGTTAATTCCGACACCATTATCTCCACCACATCGCGGTCTCATCTACCAATTGTACACATCCCCGGTCGGCGTCCCCTCCACTAGAACCTATTGCGACTACTCCTCATGCGTAGCAGCCATCCATCATCAACCACCACATCGGGATCCCCATGCCATTGTATGTCGTGGCTCTCTCTCCTGGACATCAACGATTATGGACGCGCTTCCAGATCACGACCAGGATCCCCAACGCCATTCGGTTGTGATTTTTGACTTGGGAAAATTAGGGTTCAGGGGAGTAATTTAGAAGACGGAGACTTTTTTGTTCTCATCATAGTTTTGAGAGGAGAAAAAACTATGAAGTGTGAAAAGGAAATTTGAGCGGCCACGGAAAATTTTAGCAAAATTATCATGAATTATTGGTGGGGCCGATTAGTGGCATTTCTTGTTTATTTTTATATTTTAAAATCACCAACGGTTGCATATAGCTTGAAACGCTACTAATTAATGCAACCAAAAGCAAGTTTTGTTGTAGTGCCCGTACCTTCATAGGCCTAAATTTTGAAAAAAATCGAAACCCAGGTCCATCAAAGCACAAATCATTGATTTGGTACCTGCAAATAAGCATGAGCATTATCAAAGACTGATAGATATCTAAACTCACAGTGGAAACTATGATAGGATAAGAATACTGATTATGACTACTACCTTGAAATTAATGGTATTCCTTGGATATAAGATTGTCACATCAGCATCGAGCATGAGAGAAAAGAAGACTTCTCCAACAATTAAACACATCCAGCTCAATGACATGTTCCTCTAAATCTATCATTATGGGGGTCAAAACAACGTTCTGGTGACTGAAAAATCTATAAAATGTCAATAACATTAATTTATACCGATTGGTTTTCATTTAATTATTGTGTCTATTAAGGTTAGCAATTCTAATATAACCTTACATTATACATACAATTACTTACCTATCCATTCCTAAGGTACAAAATACCAACGAAGCCTTATCAACCACCTAATACTTCAATTCCCATTTGCCACTTAATACTTCTAAATATGAAGCGAGCTTTTACTATCACCACATGATACTTTTAAAAGAGAAAAAGGAAGACTTTTCCATTTAAAACCTCAATCGAGGTAGACTTTGTCATTTAAGACATATTCACAAGGTGGACTTCTAGCGTAGTCATTATTGGTCTATTGGTCCTAGCTACAAAGACCTTTGACCACTATTTATGGCCTTATAATTTATAATAGCCATACTACTAGCGCATCTATCGTTATTAAAGTCCTAGCAATGTGAGAGACTGTAACCAAGCCAATTAATACGTCATTAACAAGGACTAGGCATGCCTTTGACCATTTAACATATATTTTATAGGTAGGACTTTGCCATTAAATACCTAACCCCAAGGCAGACTCCTCACCAGTACTATCTAGCGGACATTGCTTGAAAATCTCATTAGGCTACTTAGTACTTCTTTTATATGAGAGAGGCGCTAGATCAGTCACTTAGTACCTCAAACCCAAGGCGAATCCTTCCCGAGTTATCCATCATCACTCTTAATTATAAAATGGAATCTCATTAGGTTACTTTTTTCGGTAGGGACGGGCCTAAGATAGCCACTTAATAACTCAACACCGAAGTAAACCTTTTTAGAGATATCCCTCACCGCTCCTAATTTCAAATTTGGACCATTTAATACTTTCCAATTAAGAAAGCAAGTCCAATCTCTCACGTCATCACGGGTCCTAGGATTAGTGATTTCTCACATCAGTAGTAAATGCACTCGATTACTGGTAGCCCCAAAGTGAAGAGCAATCTTCCATCGAGTGACTCTACTGACCTCGCATCACTAACTTACTAAGTCCAGTTAAGCATCCTAAGTCTTTACTTATACTATGTTAGGTTGATATTGGACTTAACTTACTAATTTCCTTTTTATTTAAGACAATAAGATTTACCTTAAATACTTATCTACCCATAAATTCCCTTTTAATGCTCATAAATGTCAATTTGTCCATAAAATCCTAACAGACATTTTCTAAGACATTTATGTATGATTACTAATTTTAAATCAGTAACCTTTTATACCTATTCCATTTTTTTCAGTCCTATTAATCCACTTGTCCCTATTAATTGTAACTCCAAATTCATTTCCATTAATTGTCCATTAATTGAAGTTACAATATTTAGTTCTCATAATTTCCACATATAATAAGGGAATTAATATTCATATAAAACCTGCAATAACAGGTTTGTAAATCAAATAGAAAACCAATTTATTACATCAATTCAATGAAATATCTAAAAGATAGGAATTGCAATCTCAACCTCATATTCTATTCAACTCCTCTATTACGAAGAAATAGATAAGAAGAAAATTTGTGTGGAACAAGTGGTGTAAACTACGAATAAAATCCGTAATCTAAACCCTTATTTTATCAAAGAATCAGAAATTTGAATCAAAGATGAAGGAGAAGTGGAATAGACTATGATAAAACAATCCCATTAAATTTATGTAAATAATTGAGAATCCAATCATATCCATTAATTCCCATTAATTGCATATTAATAGGAATTACTACCTTTCTAAATTTCTACCTATTCGCTTCCCTAAATATAATAATAACTAATGCATGTTACGCATAAATAACACATGAATAAACGTTGTTCTTCTTTATTAACGCAATAAATATGTATAAACTATCTAATAAAACTATATATTCGTAACCAAATATATTCTACTCATAATATGTAACTAGAATATGCTTTCCATATTTAATTTGCTGGAATTAGATTCCTTAGGAAGATTTTTCGCTATGATCTCCATGAATTAGTTTAACACAAAGAGGAATGATTGACTCCATTTAAAATTACAATGAATGGATAATCTGGATATTCCTTGTTAAATAAAACGTCGTCTTTGAATGAAAAGTGAAAAAAGTAAACAAATTTATAAAATTCAAATGGATGTTCTTCTTACAAATTAAACTATGGAAAATCTACAACCTAGCATAAATTGGGCAATAATCCAAAAATCCTATTTACACCCAAGTACAGATCTGGAATAAAAATATATATCACTCAAATTCTAAAATCTTTGGAACTGATTTTCAGATCTAGGTGTAAACATATTTCAAATTAGATCTAAAATAAGAATATATAGGCAATAGTTTTCTACACTAATTTACGCCTACAATTCACAAATAAAATTAATTTAGGCATAAAAATCAAACATATGCCAATGTAATAGATTTAAAATCATAATCAATATATAAAAAAATTTCCACCCACCTTTTAAAAGCGATCTGAATATCCAGATCAGAAGTAGAACCTTAAATTCATTTCCAAATCCTTTTTAATCTAAGAAATATATATATATATATATAATGGTATATACATATATTAGAATTACAGATCTGAGAAGAGATTTAGGATTGGGAGAGAAAATGGATAAAAATATACAAATATATATTACCTCAAATACGAGTATAGTTGATTCTCTTCTTCTTTTTATTAGATTTTCATTCTTCTCCAATTTGTATGAATATAGATATAAATATCTTTTTTTTTATAATTTAGAAAGAAAGTGGAGAATGAGAAATGACAGAGCTTCACTGGTCTATTTAGAAAAATTATGAGAAGAGAAGGAATGGTTAGGCCTGAATTTATAGGCGTAAGAATCAACCTGAATCGTCAGATCGAAATATATTAAATCCGGATTGTTGGGCCTAGACTAACCCTAGCCGCCACATAGGGAGCGGTCGACTGTCTCTGGTCGATCGCTCGTAGTGGCGGGTCGACATGTGGGTCCGGGTTATTTAATATAAAACGTTAATTAATTCTAATCGAATCGTTTCCGTTCTGAATTTGTTTTTCGTCCGTAACTTCTTCGTTTGGACTCCGATCTCAAAAATCCAAATATGAAAGTTGCTCGGGATTTTGCCATGAATGCAATGGTGCAAGTTTCACGGTCAAATTTCATCATTTGCTCAAATTCCATTTTTGGAGCTAAATTAATTAACTAACTAATTAAATAGCCAACGTCAAATTACGGGGTGTTAAAGATACCGAGTTGAACCTTGTCAACTTGAGTTTTTGACCTCCTACCTTCGAAGTTCCAGCTCCCCCTCTTTTCACCATCTGTTTTCGGCTCTTCTGTTTTTGTCAGACGAAGAAAAATCCTTTCTTCCGAATTAAAAGATGAAAACTTCTTACGACTTTCCCTTTATCTATGGGGCGACTGAGTTATCGAAGCAATGCACCCATTCATCTGCTTTAGGATGGCCTCTTGACTTTCTAACAGGTTCCTGTTTATCTCAAACATCATCCGATCCAAATCAACCCAAGTCACCATCTCCGGTGCACTCAAAACTTCTGCAATAGTGGGTAGATTTGTCTCCTCACTATGTTGAGAACCTTTCTCCACTATGTCATTAGTGGGTCCTGACTTGGTTGACTTCTCTTTGGGATTCCTAGGTGTCATGGCTTTCTTGGATCTAATGATAGACTTTACGAAAATCTGAGTAATCAAAGATCTTCGAACGACAAGCTTAGGATTTAACTCGTGGATTATAACAATCCAAAGGTTCTAGATAGATCCAAATAGTGAGAATTTCGAGATCTCTTGGTGAAGCATCAAATTTTTTGCATTAAAAGTTGGACAAACACCCAATTAGATTATAAGAAGAGATTAATGAAGAAATAAATGGAAAATGAGGTAAATAACACACGATAATTTATAGCGATTCTACAAATACTCTAGCCTACGTCTACTTAAACTATGTTAATGATTTCTTATCTTTTTTACAGGTAAGGATGCAACAAAGTCTCGAGATAAAATAAGTAAATTTAGAAAGTAAAGAAAAGATCTCATTTTGTCCACTTCTCCTCTTATTTGTAGACGTAGATCAGTGAACTTAGTTCCGATAATTGCTACCCACGTTCTCCATGTTTAAAAGGAGGTTCAGGAAGGAGATCGTGACCATATCAGCATCTCAATGTCAACTCGGTACTAAGTTATGCCTCACAACTCGGTGCTGAGTCATAATTTCTCCAGATTTTCTAAGTATCTAGCTTTGCTTCTTGGTTCTCTTGAATGCAATGCCATGGCCCATCTTCCTTACCTCTATACTATGCTTTGTCATTGGTTCGATCTTCAATTTTCTTGAAGTGGTTATGCTAAGTCAACTTCATGACTTGGTACAGAGTTAAGGAAGTCAACTCGATACCGCCTTCAAAGTTAGACTCGTGATTTGCAATTTCGGTCTTCACCACTTGGTTCATTTGGAAATTAACAAGGTGTCTTCAAGTGGTAAGCAAGGTTTTGCACCAATCACTGGGCTTCGGTTTATTTTTGATTCCCAGAGTTATGATTCAGGATTCCAAGTTTGTCTTAGGTCATTCAATGGTTCTGACTCGTCCAGATTTGACTTGGTTCAAAAGTTGGATAACAACTGGACAATGCTTTATAATTAGAAGAACGAGGTTTTATTTAGCATAACCTAAACTAGTAATACCAACAACATACATAGACCTAATCTACATGCTTTTATAATTATCCCTCAATATATTATATCCCCTAAGTTGTAAGTCAAAGATTATTCGGAGACACTTAACCTTCATCATTATAACATTAGTAGGTCTTTAGTTATACCACTAAGTGGCCATTCGTATATTAACTAAGGGATTATGTACAATCGTTAACATATTGAATAGTAAATTTCATCTTCGAAGTATGAGTAAGTTGTATCAAAATGTTTTACATTCCATAGCAACCTTAATGATGCGAACTTTGTTTCAAACGGATCTTGTAAGATATCACTTATTTAAAATCTAGGGGTTACATGATAATTTATAATTTCGAATATAATAAAATAGGGTATCGTTAAAGGGACTCCAAAACTGGATGAGGAGGTAATTTATTCATTTTTCAAAAAACTGTTAAAGGGTGTACAAAAAAAATTAAACCCTTAACTAAACTTATTTTTTCGGTGATTAATTATCATTTTTTCGCCTTTTTTACAATAAGACCTTGTCGAAAATGATTTTCGGTGATTCATCATCGATTTTTATCTCATTTTCCGATGGATGCTTACAAATTTTGCTTTAAAGAGATAAAATTGTAAACCGTTTTATTCGGATGAAGGTTTTTTTTCTTTCTTTTGGCAGCAATTCTAAAATTTGCATCGACTTATTTTTTCCTTTTCTTCTCCTCTTAACTTTCAACCTCGACTTTGAAATAACCACACTGCCGCTACAAGCCATTTTCGGCCTTAGTGTCTTCTCCATTACTCTCATCATCTGAAATTGCCAACGACCATCCTCATCACGTGACACATCCAACTCGATGCCACTCCGGCATTGCTCAAACCTCGACCCGACAACATCAACCACCACCATCGCCACTGCACCCTAACTCTTAATCCGATGTGACACCTCATCAATCAACATCTCCTCCTCGATGCCTTTGATCACCTCCTACATTGTTATCATGCTCTAATTCTGGTCAGATGAACATGACCATGATCATCCCTACTTCTGGCGAGGCTATCCATGCCATTCACAATGACTGACTGTTTTACTTCACTTGGAGCCAAAAAACCGTCACTATTTAATGTTTCATCCCACCACAGCCAGCCCTGATCACTGACACTATTTAATGCTCTAATTCAAGGATTATTAATTATGTTCAGGGGATACTAACAAATTCCTACTCTTGATGGAGATATCGATGGTTTAAGTTGTGAAGATGGTGGTTAAAAATATTCTATGAAGAATTATATAAGTAGAGAATTAGTGAGAGTATACATCACAGAGAAACTGTAATGAAATGTATACATGCATAGATGCTTCAAAAGAAGAATCATCGTATATTAATATTAGCGAAAATTTTGTGCTATTGCCTTCCAGCAATTTTAAATTTTCAGAATAATTCATTATAATTAAGACGATTGTCCTAGTTTTAGCAAGTGTCTCCATTTCTATAACGTAAGGATGCACATATAAGTTGTAGTTGTATATGGGGAGCAGGGCCGGTTCGGATCATTTGATCGCCCTAGGCGAAAAACAATTTTGTTGTCATTTACACACACAAAAAAACCAACAAACCAACAACGTATTTTTTTCCTTAAGTTCATACATAACAAAAACACCCAAAATATATAATATATTGAAACAAAAATTAAACATGTTATGCATTTTTGACAATAATATATTCAACGAAAGGAACTTCTTCTCGAGTTTTTAGAAGCAAACTCGTCAATTATTTCATTATATTCTAACATATTCAAATATTCTTTCAATGGAAATCATTGTCAACCCACTTAATCTTTCTTGTGACATATTAGCTTCAATATTTTCTTTTTCATCGATTGCTTCGTTGGTTTCAACATTCTCATCAATATCTTCATCTTCATGACTACTTCCGTCAATGTATTTTTGCTTGAAATAAATTAGAAATTGAGTCAACAAGTGATTTTTATAGTTTCTCTCTTTTTCCCTTAACTCTGCTATTGTGAACTCAGGCGTTTTGCTTTCGAAATCTAATTTGATTTTTATTGTCTTCATTTTTTGTCATTTTTCCTAAGCATTCCCAAATTAATAATGTAGAAAAACTTAAAATCAAGAAAAAAAGTACAAAATAGAATTTTAAGTACTAATTCATTAATTGATTTAATCCGTCACAATTTAGAAATAATTAACAATGGGATCAATGATTCAATTTAGCAAATAAAAAGGGGAACAATAGAGATCAATTTACAGTCCAAGATGATTGATTCAATTTAGCAAAACGTTGCAATTTACTACTAGTGGTCAATTCACCGTCTAAGATGATTAATTAATGATTTTATCCACCCTGAGCTACATCCCATGGCAGATAACTCAATTTAGCAAATTAACCATCAACCAAACTGTAAAAATTAAAATGTACTAACGAAATCAGAGAAAGTGTGGCCTCCTTCAGCAAGTTTGCACAGCGCTGCAAGCCTGCAATCGCCGTTTGCTGGCGATCAGCGACTCAGCGGCAGTGATAGCCTGAGCCATGTAATAGGTTGCGTGCGTTGTTTCTAGGGTTTTCTTTTTTCTTTTTCCTTCTTAGGTCGCGCGTTTCTTTCCTTCTGATTCTCATGTCGCGATTTTGATACTGGATTTTTTTTTCTTTTTTTCTGCGTGGGGGTTGCTTATGTTAGGGGGATTGCCCTAGGCCAATGTCTGATGGGCCTAGCCCATGAGCCGGCTCTGATGGGGAGAGCCATAAATCTGAGAATGCGTTCTTGAGGGGCATTCTGAAAGAAGGGACATGTTGGTAAGTGGAGTAGGAAAAATGGTAATTTTTACCTACGTTTCTCCCAACTGCTCAAATTGATTCATATGGCTTAACTGGACAAAAAGGTGGATCGGCGTCATTGAAGACGCCAACGTAAACCGGCCAAGAAACTTTCGCAAACGCACCCTTAATATGTAGGATCCGTTTATGGATCTGTTAAATGTTCGTTATGTCCATTTTGCTTCTGTTGCAATACAAATTGCACTTTTATTCATCTTGGCGCTATGGCACTATTACTACATATTTTATATAATTTTATTGACCAATTAATATTTCATTGATTACCGCATAGATATCGGATAAAGATTTATTGTATTTCAACACTGTCAACGCACTTGGTCTAACAATAAAATTTCTGGCGAGAGTGATACTGTTAATCAATCAGTATTATTGGATTAAACCAAGTGACTTTAAAGGTGGAACTTTACAACTAAATACCGGTGTTATCGGAATTTTAACCTTTGACAAAGCTCCAAACGTGACATAATCATGACTAAGAGACATAACATATTCAATGTGTCATTGTCTAAGCTTGCGTGTCTCTTTGAAAATGATTACGTAGTAGGACTTCATCTAGACGATCTATAAGCATATGAATATTATTGAGAACCGAGTATTACACCTAGAAGTCATGGAACCATGATTTTCATAGTTCGTCCAAAATTAATTTAGCAAAATAATTCATAAGCTATATAAATTAAAATCAAGATAGTTACATATAGTGATATGTGCTAATTTATTTACTCCTTTATGGGCTTGAAATTTGAACTTTAATGTATGAACTGTTATGTACAAATATTCTAATGAAACAGATAATGACATAACGACCCAAAATTTGGTGGCCCAACCCCATAGGCCCATGAAGTATGACCGGACATGGGAAGGAGAGCTAGAGTCGAAAAATTGAACAAATTACTTGTTTAATACACAAAAGATTGGTCTTAATGGAGGAGTTGTTTATAAATATTATTTCAGTAAACAAAATATTCATCTCTTCACCATTATCTTTCTCTCCCATTTCATTGTTAAATCATATATTCTTCGAATTTATTTTAGTGAAGCTGGAAACCTGCTTCTTAGAAAGAAAGAAGGCTTTAGTGGTACAAAATGTGGATGCTAAGCTTGAATTTCAAGGTCAAATTCTTAAAAACTTGTTTCAACATGTCATATCTTCTTCATGTATGTATTTTAACTGGACTAACTTAAAAAACGTATTTTATTGTATTAAAATAACCCTTTTGATTTATAAATTTGTTACTAAACTCCATACAATTTTGAACCCATGTACTTGTTCAATATATCATACAATATGTTTTTCTCAGGTTTAAAATTAATCATATTGTCAAACAATGACAAATACCCTTTTTTATTCTTTTCTTTTCTTTGCCTTAGAAACTCAATGCCCTAGCTGAAAATCCACAAATAATTAATCGATTCACTCAATCCAACAAACACGTACCCTTGTGGTTATCGTTGATAGTCTTTATGTCAGATTAAAACCACAAATTTTGCAGCAAAAATCAAACAAAAGAAGAAAAAATGAGCAGCTGAATTTTACGTCTCAACATTGCATTCTGGAGGCATATGAAGTTACTGCTAAGTCCAGTTTTGTTACTTTAGCTTTTGATGTCAATATACAGTAAAACAAATGGAACGACCACATCAATGATTACAATAAAAAAATAAAAAAAAATAAAAAAATCAATTGATTGCAAGCCAAATGTTCTTAATTTAAAGATACATTAAATTTTGACAAATGTGAGCTTTACATGTGCTAATCTACTTCCAAGTCATTTTCTTCTTCTTTGAAACTGTACTCTTTCATACCATCGAGTTTAAGGAGCAAAGTTCCAGAATTTTCCTCATACCACTCAATGCCTTCCTTTTTGACCAATGCAATAACCTGTACAAATTACAAGTACAACAAGATTATCATATGTGCCGCGCATCAAATGTTTCCAACTAAAAATAGAGATGTAGCGCATACACCTTTATACCTGTGATCTATGAACCCTAATAATTCTAAAAATAAAAAGGTACTACAAAACCAAATCTATGATACACGCACACCGCACAAGTATATACATGTGTGTGTATACATGTATATATAATTGTGTGGTGTGCGCGTATCGTAGATTTGGTTTTATAATACCCGCATGTGTATGTGTGTCTTCTATGGGAAGGGAGGAAGGGATCGCCTACACCTTTTGCGCTACACTACATCTCAGTGTTTTTTCGAGTTTCACATTTTTGAAATGAATCCAAAATTTTGGGGATGTTTAATCTACATTACAAACATCATTTATACAAAATTTTGAGATTATTTTGAAATTTCTAACATGTTTAAAATGTTAAATATTAGCCGTTGCATTTACCTTCAATATTGATTATTATTTTTGAAAATAAAAAATTACTCAAACAATCCAAATTTTTTGTCAACATGATCTTTAACTTTATAACATATCCTCAAACTTTGGATTCGTTTCAAATTGTCTAATTCGAGAAATCATCAAGGTGTAACGTAAGGGGTGTACCAATGGGGGTGTAACCAATCCCTCTTTCTGTGCACGCACACACAAGCATAAATCACACGTATGTGCATCTAATAGTCAAATGTATTTGCTTGCATTTAATAAAATTTAATGAAGGATATGTACATAAGTACAAAAACTTTGATGGTCACAACACATTTGTTTCGAGCAGTATCGTTGGTGGTGTTGGATGCAAATCAATAGTGAAACCGTTGATGGATGGTCGGGAAGGGTGTAATGTTGAAGGCCGCAAATCGATGTTGAGATTCCGTTGATAGTGGTTATGAAGAGATACTACCTATGGTGTTTTAGGAATTTTAAAAGGACACGATGAAAATCCTATTGATTTAATTTTCATTATTAACAATAGAGATAGAGATACGGAGCGGCTATTAAGCCACAAAAAGCACAATCTGACACAGTGTATTCCAACCGTTGGATCTAATGGCTTTTATACACGAAGACGTTCAGGAGTTCTAAATGAATTATTATCATCAAAGAAATGAAATGATTAAAAAAATGCATTTAGCCTCTTTTTTGCTTTTATAAGCATCATAAATCAGTATGGATGGAATTAGAATTTCGATGAAAAAGCTTGTCAGGTGAAGTACAAATTTGTTTTTAAAAATAAATTTTATTGAAATTTCCTGTTATTATTTAAAATATAAATTAGCAGGCTCACTGCAAATACTTGATTAATAAGCAATTGATTCTTTTACAATTGGAGCACATGTACATATTTGACATGAAAGCTATCAATTATTAGACGTAATGTTACACAATATGACTTCCAATTGGTTGCAGTGTTAGGAAAATACTACTAAGTGAACATGGATATTGAATTATTGATGTTTCCTGAAGCTTTTTATTAAGTATAAAAAGGAATTCCAGTCATTTGCATTACATCAATATAAAAAAGTGTTGGGATAACATACAGCATTGGTTCCTTTTCTATTCCCTTTTCTTTTGGTGTTGATAACCAAAACCACCATTATGTGTGTGTGTGTTGAGAGAGAGAATTTTGTGAATTTATGCCGGTTTACAAAGTTATTACACAAATACACCACTTTTGAAACTATTTACAAATTTATGTCACTTTTGGCAATGTCAGCATCAAACCGGTAATAGGAAATAATGAACCGGCAATCCACAATAATGAAATGTTGTCAGCATACTAAAAAAATTTATATTCTGGCGACTTTTGAAAACCCGCCAAAATGTAATTGAGAAAATAACACGGACGCTTTTTCAAAAGTCGCTTATGTAAAATGCCAGTGTTAATAGCAACTATATCTTGCGCTTTTTCAAAAGTCACTGGTATATGATTTAAAAAAATATATGCTGGTGACATTTGAAATGTCGTCAATTCATTACTACCAGTTTGGCGCTTACGTGACCAAAATTGGTCTTATATTTGTAAATAATTTCAAAAGTGGCCTATTTACGTAATAACTTTTTGAAACCGGCCTAAATTCATAAAATTTCCATATATATATACATATAGCAAGGATCGGCTGCACCTCTTTCTTGCTACATCTCAATTCCCCTTGATTTCAACGGCATGCTCCGAATTAAATAATATAACTAAATGAAGAGAAAGAGAAAGTTATTATTTAATTCGGAACAAGTGGTTGAAATCAAAGGGGAATTGAGGTGTAGCAAGAAAAAGGTGTAGCCGATTACATATACATATACATATATATACATATACATATATAGACATAAAAAACACTAATCTCAATCGTTAAGGAGTGCGTTAGCTCGCACTAGTGTGAAATTAACACATCACTGGAGAGGTTAAAGGGTATCAATATAGTTTTCAGCCAGAAAACAAAGAAAATAATTTTTATTCCAAATCTACAACGTCTATACAAGTAATAAATTCTCACCGAACGCTTCAGTTTCCCCTTTCCAGCACCCTCTCCGCCGGATCCAGTGATAACCTTAAGAAACTGAACAGCTAAAAGGTATAAAGGACTATTATTAGTTTCATAAACCCTATGCTTTATATCTCAATCATAAAAGTTCTATGTGATCCATGTTGAGAATAATTTGCAAATTGATCAAAAACGCCCTTACTCTTAGCTTCCTGAATGGTGAACCCTATGTTACATGTATGAATCACAAGAGTTCTATTGAACCATGCTTACAAGAAGGCGACAAAAATGGATTAAAACACCTGTATAACCAGCTAGGATTCAAAAAGGATTAATTCCAAGGGTATTTTCATCAATTTATGTGTTATATAGAGGTATGACGGGAAGACATTATTCTAATGAACTATTGCATTTCGTAAGAGTTAATGCTTACATGGTATATATGTAAATAACAGAAGGTGAAGCTTTAGAAGGCTGATCCCTTGTTTAACATGCTGTCCATGCAAATCAATAGTTATGACATTTGTTATATCCTTGTTCCTGTACAATATAGAAGGTGAAAAATCATTTATTCTGACATCAAACATGTTATCAAGCTGCTATAAAAGAAAAGAAGAAGAAAAAATCTTGTTTAGCAGAAAAGATATTTAACCAAAATCCCAAAAAATACTAAGTTCAATTTTGTGTATTTTTTTTGGATGACAACAAAAAATAATTCACATTAATACTCGCATAATAAATTGGATCATTTTCTGGCATTTTCTCAGAAGAAAATAAAATTTTGAAAGAAAATTATACAAAATATTTCATTACACACACACACATTTTATACATACATACATACATACATACATATACATACATATATATATATATAATGAAAACACATTAAGCTTCATATTTTTTAT
Organism: Allium fistulosum; assembly: GCA_030737815.1. Lineage (NCBI taxonomy): Eukaryota > Viridiplantae > Streptophyta > Magnoliopsida > Asparagales > Amaryllidaceae > Allium > Allium fistulosum. The sequence continues at coordinate 93,409,634 of CM060906.1, read as the reverse complement.
CTAGTTCACCTATAACAAAAGATAATAACGTAATTTCAGTTTAAAAATGTTTAATTGTAATCGATGTGGAGAGAACATGCAAAACACCTAGTAAGTAAATACTAAATGCCAGATAAACAGAATCAAGAAATAAGTTTGCACAATTACCTGGCTTCAAAAATTCGCCGACTTGCCTCTTCATCTGCTTTCCGAGCCAAACTTTGATGACTTCTTCCCTAAACCGATATTCGAGATCAAAATTTAGATGAGCCAATTAATTAAGTTACACACATTGTAACAAGCGGATGTATATGGGCATCTGACAATCGATAGCATCCGGCTCTTTTAAGAGCATACAAATGGTGTACCAGTCCCAGTTATGGTGCAATGTGCGTTCAGGGATTTAATCGATTCTATCTTGCCTGTACCTATCAATATGTTTAGTTAAATATGCATGGCAAGCGATTAAAATAAACTTTAACTGGCTATGATAAGCTTGAAATGGCATCAGGCATCAGCTACTAAAGTTTAAGTTTATTCATCATACTTCATTTTTATAAATCTGATTCCTGCAAATATGCAAAGATATAACGAGAAAGGTATAATGGCATCCAATCCAAATATATTATGAACCCATCGGTTTCTGACATTTTTCTCCCCTAAAACATGGTCAACTATAAAAATTCTGGTTTAAACTGAAATAAACAATAAAATGGAGCAATAATTTTTTGAACTGGTTTGGTTATACAAAAATTTTGGTACAGCTTACAAATTTGGCAAAAAAAAAAGGAAACATTATCGGTTTGGTTTTCAGAAAGGGAAAAAACAACAATAAAAAGGGAGGGGTGGGTTTTTTTTTTGGGGGGGGGGGGGGGGGTTGGGGGGTTGTTTGGGTGAGGAGGGAAGGGAAGGATAGGAACAAATATCTAAACCGATAGACATGAAGTAATCAGTTTAATATTGCTAAAAATATTAAATATTTGTTTCAAAACCAAATTGTTGAATGTTGCATGTTTTGTTTCTTCAGTTGCATGCTCCATTATGACTGTCTGCGTAATAAATTTATTCAATATTTTTTTCCCCTTTTGATGTATCAAATCTTATTTCTCAAAACATCAAACCGATTTTAACTCTCAACCTACCAACTTGACACAGTTAATTATGAATTGATCGTAAACGGTTAAGCAATTTCAAATTCAATTTGGTTTGGCTTTTGATATACTTCGAACTTATTCGGTATGAATTTTCTTTGAATTGATATGGACTGGAAACAACTTCTTGCTCACTTCTACAAATTTAAACCCTTTTTCCAAATGAAAGCCATGCCAAAGCAGGCAGAATGTGAATGCCCATCTTCCTCAAATTGTTAACCCATCTTGCTTTTGAACAAATTTAACCGATTTCATTCCGGAGTAAATAAGAAGGTTTGCCTCAAATACATACAGGGATTTTCTACACGGTTGAACAAAACTGATGAATAAGCATATGAACTTCAAATGTATTTTATTCGTTCAAAGATAATTTCCATGGTAACTAAATTCCATTTGTCAGCATTGGGTAAAATAGAATATTTTACACCAATTTCCAAATTAAGCACGTTGTGTGTGTGTGTGTGTGAGAAATTTCACGGTTGGAAGAAATTTCTATGATGAAAAGGGAAATAACTGTTAATGAATACTCTTTATCGTACCATTTCTGAAAGTTGAGCGGCATGAGCTCTTTCTCCTTTTGACCATGCATTTGCAGCCTGCAGATAAAATTTCTCATACCATAAGTTTGGTACAACATAAATGCATGCACCAGAAAAAAAACTTACTCTCTTAAAATAAGTATCCCTAGCTTCCCAATGCTGATTCGCATCACTACGACATACTTGATATTCATCCATCCTGCCTGGAAAATAATCAATGAGGATGTATACAAATATAAATTTAATATTTAAGAAAAATAACACATGCAAGCTGGTGGGCGTAAGAAATGCGAGGATCAATAACAGTTTTTAAAAGAGAATAGAAATAAGTTGATAGTTTTTTGCTAAACCAGTTGGGTCATGAATAAAAGTTTTCACTTTTCAGCAGTAGCATCCTTTTTTAAAACAAAAGTAATGCCATTAATGAAGTATATGAAAAAAAAAAGGGAGTGCAGCTAAGTCATCCAAAATGCAGAGGAAGTATTATTTTCTCTGGCCTTGACCCTCATCTCTAAACTTAACACCCCATACCCCCCCCCCCCAAAAAAAACTCCTCCAAGCATGCAGTGACAGATTTTAACTCCTGAGCAAATGTTAGCTTGGGTTTATTTCACCTTGCACTGCCATATGCAATTTAAATGTACTTAGCAATTGATAATGTTCAATTGATAGAAAAATTGTACCCTGTATCACACTTAAATGAGGCTGCGTAACATTAGCATTTCGAAATTCCAACCCTTGGCCAAATGACTCTACTTGCTGTACTACCTTCTTCCAATTCATAGTATTTTTATCGTGTACACGAGATTCAGGGATACTGAACAAAGATTCAAGCACCTTTTGTTGAAGCTGAAAATTGATAGGTCTTGAATTTAGAGGTTGCTGATCAGATCTGCCACAACCAATAGTGTTGTTCCTACAGTAGATAGAAAATTAAAAATGTTAGCGTATGTGCCGACACCTTCCTTGTCACTTTAACAGATAAGCTGAGTCTTCAAAATTATCCATCATACTTGCGGTGTTTCGTTCCTTCCATTTTAATTCTTAAATATGTCTTGCCATGGAAGATTTGAATTATTCTTGTAACTTCCAATGATATATTTCACTTGATAAAATCTTACCACCAAATTTAACAAGCAAAAAAGCAGATATGCATTTTTTTTATCCCTTTTTATATCATGAATAAAAGAGAAGGATGTGCACGCGCACTCAAGCACACATGTATACACAGATTTACAAATCTGTCTTGCATATTTGTGTGTGTTTGTGTGCGCGCGTGTATATGTATATATGTATGTGTATGCATATGCATACGTATATGTATATACACACTAAAAGTCGAAAAGGAGAAACTCGATGACTGTTAGATAATATGTATAGTGCAAGGGAAGCATATGCCCACGTAAATAATGGTATGATCATGTGCACTTTAACGTATCACCTGAAATCATTTCCAATGTATGGTCGTGCACCAAATTCTTTCTCATATTGACACCGCTTCAAGTCTGTTGTCTTATCTGTTAGCTGTGCCAATGATGCAGTATTTCCATGAGTGAACTATCTAGTTGATATTTGCAGGTTAACAATGTATATACAAAATTTCTATTTTAGTAAGAAAAATAAAAATAATGTTAAAAAGAAGTATGGCAATTCTAATTGAATCTCTAAGTCGTGAATTATAAATCAATTTCAGTATAAAATAACGAGGGAACGATAAAAGCTCAAGTCTTAACAAACTCTGTGCTTAACTTCTATGCAATAAAGTTAATACATATGGTATACTATAGTAGTAAAAACAAGGATGCAATAATCTTTTTTTAATTCCCATTTTAGATATGCATAATATATTCTGGCAGATGTATAGGACACATAAATGGTAATTGTACGCTATGATGAGAATGCTGCTATATTAGCTCATAAAATTAGAAGCTTGTAGCAATGATCTGTTAGTTTTCAACTAAATCAAGTAGTGTTACATGAGTTAGAAAAATGGCATCAAAACAGAAAATATATTGGATATCATCAACATAGTAATTACCATCTACTGAACTTAATATTACTAAACAGAAGATTATAGTAAAAAGGTATCATCAGATTTTAAAATTTAAAGTCTATATGAATGTGAAAGTCAAACAAAAAGATACAATATGATACCTCAAACGAACTTATACTATTCTCTGAAGAGCTACAGCTTGCTGATTCATTATAACTATGTTGATAACTACCAACATTCCTGTCTGTAAATTGATTAAAGGAAGTACCTGATATATTAAGCAATGTTTCCAAGGCCTAAACATCACAATGAAAGAAAAGCAAAATTAAACAGTAAAAAGGAAACTTAAGAAAACTATTGATGTATGGAATAATAGTTTAGATATTAACGAACGCATCTTGAAGATGAGAAAGAAGAGGAAAAAATGTGCATGTATATTGCTTGTGCGGTATAACCGTAAAAACGCTGTATAAACATAGAACTTCGTATTCAAACCCTTGGATCAGCTGGAAGAATTATGTTCATCGGTTTATAACAGTTAAATAACAGTATCATTTTTCTATCATCACAAAGCATTCCAACCTCATAAATATCTACTCTCAACCATAACATGCTGAACTTTGAAGTTCTTGAGATCACACCCAATGTGAAATAACAAACTGGTGCTTCATCACTAGCCACGCCTCTAGGCCAAATCCATCCCAATACTCCATCACTAATCATATACGGAAGTAGGCCCTCCATTGTTATAGATTTGTACTTGCTAACTAATATTTCAGTTCATATTCATTTTCTCACCCACTTCAGCTTTTCGGGTATTCTACCATTAGTCAATATGTAAAAAGAATTTATGCAAACTCGAGGCAATGTGTAATACTGAGCAGCCAAAACCAAAATTGAGGATGAATGAAACTAAGCTCACATCCAAAAGGGAAATGTAAAGTTCCTCAGCTAAAGAATCCACCAAAAGATTAGAGATATCAAGAAATGGTAGGACATATGAATGAAATGAAAAGGCAGATTTTCAGATATCTCTTAAGGATATTATGGGCAGAGATATATGAATGGAGTTACCTCTCTCGTGGACAAAGTTATTGGGAGAAACTATCTAATTTCTTAGTTTGAATGAACCTTCAAAGTAATAGGATAGGCCACATGGTTCACTTCATTAGAACCCGAGTAAATTATAACAATGATGCCAACAAGTGACACCTTACACAAAAAAGTAACAATGAGGTTTCTCCTCTTTAACTTGCTATTGTACTGTCCATTAGAAACCATATTTATTCTTTTCTAATGTAAATACAAAAACACTCTTAACTAATTTTAAGCATGGGTGGACCAATTTCCAAGATGATCCATTGATGTTTCCACCCATTGGAAGAAAATGGTTTATATGTTTCTCATAAAAGGGCATGTTCGCTGTAAATCAATAGTCAGAAGGTATTAAGCCAAAAAATTCCCTGCCTACTAACGTAAACAAGTGAGTGGTACAGACTCATACCAGTACCACTGGTACAAAACAGGTTTGTTTTTAAATATTAAGTAATATTGTAATTAATAAATGCTAAAATTAATCATGTTTTGTACCAGTGGTACAGCTTTGAGTCTGTACCACTGATACACACTCATATACCTCTGTACATATGCAGACACAAACACGCCATTCCCATTTAAGATACAGGAATTTTAAAGTGCAAAATGGTTAGAAATGACATTTCTCGCCAAGGAAGTGATTAAAAAATAATAAAGGTTCTCATCCATATTTCCCATTAAATTCAGTGGATTGCATATGTTTATAGCCACTACACATTTGGATAATTATAAGAATTTGACTGGATTAATGCAATACGTCTAAACTACCCAAAAATGTATTAATGCCGATATGTTCAGCTAACCATCTTCATAAATGAGAGATAAAAATTGGATCAGACCATACTTACTATTGCGTACCTTGTCAACATCATATTTGCATTGACCTGTGCAACAAAAATAAATCTAGTCATTTATCAACAAAGAGACTACTCGCGTAGCAATAATTAATTGGTCTATCTGATGCTTGCAAAAAGAATTATTATTAATAAGTTGTACTTTGACACATGCCATGTGCGCATGGTCGGACACACTATGGGCCCAGCAGGAGCTTAATCTTCTGATGAAATTTGGCAGAATAAATTAAGAAATTACCCCTCGTTTGTTAGTAATTACAGCAACCACATGAAAGAAAAATTAAATCCTCTACAAACCAGAGTTACTACACATCTCTCCATGCATCGTTAATTTTACATTGACTCAATTGGTTATTGATATATAGTTCATATCTACATCTCATTATCTGTATTTTCTCATCTTGGTATCTATTTTGCTCATTGATACTCAATTGATTACTGTCACCTCCTTAATATTTTATTATTTTTGCCTCCTCAAAAAATTACTGTTACAAGATTATAGTTGTTCAATTGATTGTTGATTGTTTTTGCCTCTTCGCATAGATTATTGATTACGGCAATTAAAATTGATAACTGTTGATACACACAGCTTCCCTCCTCGCACTGATTATTGATATCAACGTAATTCAATGTGAGGTGAATAGCGCATTAAAAAAGTCAAGTTTAGTGCTTCATCGCCGTTATTGTTTTATAGCTCTTCGCCTTGTCGTTTACTGCACCACTTAATGATTCTTCGAATTTCCAGAAACTTCAATGTTCCACTCTGCTTCTAGTAGCATAGGTGTTCAGAGAAATCATTGGAATGAAATGCTAATTATGTGATGGATTTTGATACTAGTTGACCGTATCTTAGGGGATCTAATAATAGCATGATTGGGTTTAATTATCTACAATACAACTCCAAATCTAAAAGGTCGTCAATTTTATAATTGAAATTAAATCTTGGCTACATATTAAACTTTTTAATCAACTTTTTAATCGCTATGGTACTTTCATCTACAATTGTAACCAACTGATTAAAAAATATGATCAGTAGCACTGATTTAATTTTCTTTATTATAAAATTGATGATCTTTCTTCAAGGATGTACTGTATAATTGTATATAATCAAACTCAATCATAGTGTTAGCTCATATGGTCAACAAACATCAAAATCCATTGCATAATTATGAAAAAAAAGTTTAGATAGGTTAGACAACTTCATATAAAGAGCCAATTGCATAAATATATGAACATATTCATTGCATGTTTGTAGATGAAAAAATTTATCCCTAAACACAACCGACTTAAACCATGTATAAAAAGGATTCTGGTTCTTCATCTCTTTTGTTACTTCACTCCTTGGTTTATACACACATCTGCACTCTAAAGTAAATAAAGTTTTCTTCTACTTATACAAAGTCTTATTTCATGTCATTGCTTTAGATTATTAAAGTACGATATTAATTAAGCTCGTAACAAAAGAATATTATAGGATCTGTTATCTTTGTAAGCTTTTTGTTATTTTGTAAGTTAATTATTTGTTTTGAAAGAACAAGTGAGATAATTTAAAAAATCCAGATCACTGTTTTTAAAATAGTAATTCGTTTGTATATTTTTTTGATGTTAAGTTTTTTTTTCCAATAGAAGTAGTCAAGGAGTGTTTTTTTATAAATTTGCAGTCAAACCAAAAGTTGTGATGTCATTACAGTTTACGGTTACTATTAAAGTTCTGTTATCCTAATTGGTTATTCACATAAGGATTCTTACTATATGACATACTGTGCATGCAAAGACATACTGTGTCAGAATAAATTAAACTGAAACCATCTGGGTGGCAGATATTTTTCAGTTTGAGCCACAATTTGGTTGATTTGACTTTGACGATAATGTGGTTCTAAGCATATATAAACATATTTCAATGTAAATGTATATATGTTTCTCATATGAAATAGATGTTTTTTAAAACTGATCAGAATAGTTGAAGAAACATAATCTTTACAATTAACAAAACGAAACGATTTCATGCTATTTTAGTGTCTTCTTGAAATGATAAAATTACATTTTAGCTTATACTGGTACACACGTTTCTATGTAGATTATAACCAATACCCAATATTTCAAGATTCCAACAAGCAATTTCCATCTCCTTCATTATTATTCAATTTTTATTATAATGTTTTATTCACGTGCATTCTCTTTATGGATTTAAGTTTTATATTGTGATATAAACTGAATAGATATAATTAAAATTACATGCAAAAACTGTTTGCGTACGTAGGCACATCAGGAGTGTTGGTTTACTATATATTTTTTTTAAAGGTCGTTTCATTAGTATTGATCAAATCAAACTATCTTCCAAACCATGTCAAAGTGTGTTTTTCATTTTATGTTACAATAAGGACAATATTTTTAATATATGATCCAAATGTTGATTTTGATTATAGTGAATGAGATCTATAATAAAGGTGGAACCCAGTGCACAAGGCTCCCGCACGATAGCGGGCTCTAGGGAGGTCGATAATATACACAGTATTTCCCTCGCATTGCGAAGAGGCTGTTTATGGACTCAAACCTAGACGCCCAGATCACCATGCGGGCGACCTAACCGTTGCGCCAAGACTCCACCGAATGAGATGTATAATAGCTTCCACAAAATCTTTAATTGACTAATTTATTTCATAATTATAGTTGACAATGTATTTCTCAAATGACACTAAGTTACAAAGTTAGAAGTATATCATACGAGGTTGGATCAAAATCTATAATATCAAATTAAGTAGCTATTTGATCAATGTTAAAACGATAAAACAGAAACATTATGAGATACTACAAAAATTATAATTATATTAATATTCCTTTATTATTAACCTATGTTCTCATCTTTCTTCTAACCTAAACAATATCTGCATTGTCGTGTTTTGTTTTTGCTTCCACACATGTTCAATATAGTTGATTATCCAAATGTAAAAGAAAAGGGCTACAAAATTTTCCATAAAAAATATCAATATGACTTGCAAAGATAAGAAAATGTATATGTATGTTCTTATTAAGAAATGGGTGGCTAAAAGTCTAGAAGTATCTTTCAAAAGTGGTAATTTGATTCAACTTTGTGGACTTACCTTATAACATGTATTTATAACCCTTAGTATCTTATAGCTTAATGAAATGAGTGGAATTCAAATGCAGACGATTTTGGAAATCAAACAAAAGAGACGGGAGATACGATATCAAGATGAATTTGCAAATATGAGTTTTTAGTTTATTCACTCGATGAAGAAAGATGATATTTGACATGAGGAAAAAAAATAAAATGTAAGTCTAATGTTCTATGCACAAGCATAATTTGTTGAAGTACTACCTTAACATGACACGATGAGTTGGAACATGTGCTTCATATATCCTAACGTTGAAGTGCTAGTGTGTTAACAAAGACAGATTGAGGTATACACAGAGATTTAAATCTCCTTCATCTTGTCCGAGATCTACTTTTTACACTTAGGCAAGACAGGATTTCAAACATGATTTTTAATTATTTAACACTCATCTCACCCGATATCTTAACATCTTAACCGAGATATAGACCGAGATGTCCGTCCAAAATTTCGTCTGAGATCAGAGATTTGAAAGCCTGGGTATACAATAATGTATTTAACAAAATTGTGATAGTTGTTTCTGTAATCCACAGTATCATTTACCAAGAAAAAACGATGTCTACAGAAAGATGATTTCTATCAATTTTGTGGTTTGCATGCAACCCTTATTTCTTCTTAAATAAAACAGAATGCCCTTTCTGAAACCTATGTATGGACATAGGAGTCTGCATAAACTAAATTTAGGATCATTTTCTTAAATTGTCAATTACCAAAAATATTAATATAAAATGTTCCAAAACAGACTCTCAAAGTTTGGATTGGTTTTATTTAGATAAAAGCCCTACATAAAATCTATTTTTAATGTCTCGCTATTTTCTTTTTGAGTTATTAGATAAAGTTAACTGAAATAATCTCACGTATTATATGGTATCATAGCAGTATAGGAAGATGCTTGATTTGCTGGTAGAGATGATGTGATGGCTGTAAAAATGGAATCTACGCACTAAAATTTATGTCAGAGGAGACCATAGCAGTGCCAATAACAAAATTTAAGCACCTACAAAGTCCAACAAAATCTAAACGCAAAATTACCCAATCCAATTATTCTCGGAAAAATCTATAAAATCCTTTTACAAAAAGCTATGGGAACATTAGAATGGATCAAACTATGTCGAGTAACGTCTTGTCAGCCAAAAAGAATAATTTCCATTTAATACTGCATTTTCAAACATCTATAATTCACCAGCAGTGTATTACAGGATGAACTGGGCATTTAAAAGTGTGAAACTTTAATAATTCAATTATTACTATTATTCATCTTGGAGTGGAAATAACAATGCTTTCCTTCCACCCCCCCCCCCTATTTTTTCTTCCAAAATGATTACACTTGTTCTTTTCTTTCCCGCCCTCTTAAATTACAAACATATCCTTTTTCTTGCTAGATAGTAAACCAAATATTACTTCCATTCTTATTTCTCTTCTACAGTGAAAATTCAAGTATGTTCTATTATGCAAAAAAGAGAATAGGAAACTCTTGGTATTCTCATCTCCCGTTCACTCTTAGGTTAAATAGTGCATTCTCCATGATTTTTGATATAATTTTCCTTTTGACCATCCTAAAAATTTACATTATTCCACAAAGTTACCATCATTAACTTAGCAGTTAATGTTATCATTATTCCTTTTGACAAAATAAAATTATGTACGTTTATGATACTTTCAATTATGTAACAAATTGAATCTCAAAAGCTACTCTTATGTACGTTTTTTGATAAACTCATAACCATTATTCCTTTGTAATCTAATAGAGTTCTCTTCCTCTTCTCCATGTTATCATTAAAAAAATTCATTCCTCATTTATTTTCTATCATTATTTTATATCCCTCCTATTTAATTTTTTTCTCATCATGTATCTCTTCCCTAATTCTAGTTTCATATGCATACTACAATTTAAAAAAAACTAAAAAATTATATTTCCAGCCAAAATCAACTTAAAAATTATGTCCAAATAGTTTTTAGTCAAGCTCTTTAGTTTTTTATCTACCTATAATTGATTAAATTCATCTTTAGTTCTCCAATTTTTATTCATCTTTAAAAAATTATCAGTTTATTCATGATTTGCAGATATTGTGTTTATTTGTTAGCTTTCAGTTTTATAGTTTCCATGAAAAAATTGTCTAAAAGCCTCCAAAAAACCTTGGCTTATTTATCTATCAAGCTGGATTTAAAGGTTTGATTTTCAATTTATTATCTTTATTTTCATTTTACTATCTTTATTTTCATTTAATTTAAGGTTGAATTTTTTGTTTTAGCACTAAATATATGATTTCTTCTTATTTTTGTTACAATTTGTATGGTTATGAATATGAACTCTATTATATTTTTAGAAGGTTATTGGATTTATTAATACATAGATATAAAAAAATCTTTAGTTATTTTGTAAAATTTATAATACATAAGCTTTGCTAGTTTTTATTCTCAAGTTTTCTATGTATATCGACGTTCATCTGATTGGTGTTCATTTAGCATGATTATGACTTTTATTTCATTCATGTTGTAGGAATAATTGTTTTGCTAACATACAGATATAAAATAATCTTCAACTTTTTATAATACAAGAGTTATAACCGTCCTTTTATTTTGAAATATAAGTATGTACAAAGATCAAGTTGAAAAAAATATCATACTTTCTTTTTATTTTAGTTTCAATCCGTATCATTATGGACTTGGTTTCCCTCATATTCTACAGGGGATTATTAGACTTATTAATACATGGATATCATAGAATCTTTGATCATTTTTATAAAATCTATGATATGTAATGTTGAACTATTTTTTAGTTCTTTAAGTTTTATATGTACATCGACGTTCATCTGATTTGTATTTGGTTAGTACGATCATGAATTTTATTTCCTTCATATATTTGTAGGGTATAATTAGTACTAACACATGTATACCAAAAAATATTAAATTATGTATAATCTATAAAAAAAATTGATGTTTTTCCATTTTTAAATATATGTATTTAAGAAAATCAAGTTAGGGAAAATATTATATATGAAGTAAAAGAATAGCCAAATATAAATTTTTGTCATATTTTGAGAAAAAAAATATAAATGTATAAAATTACTTTTCGACCGTATGTAACTCTTTTTTGAAAGTTGTTTTAAAAATGTGTTATATAAACTTAATTTTTAATTAAATATTTTTTTTAATACTCAACCTAGACTTATTTTCATAATATGAGGTATTATATATCTTAATTGTCCTACGGTTTAATACATTTTCCTATAGTGATGTTTCATTGATCATGAAATGTTCATAAATAAAGCACATTTTCTTATTCAATGCATAGTTAACACTCGATTTTTGGTGATCTTATGGAATATAGTAGCAATTATCTTTTATTTTCTACATATACTGTTTGATGTTATATTATTTTGAATTTTTTGTGGTTCGGAGATGTTTATAAATCAATATGAATTGAAGATGTGTTACTCATAATGTTTACAGGTAAACTAACTTCAAATTAAAGAATAGTGTTTAAAAGGAATAAATTCATACTAATTTCATTTAATCCAAATTCAAACTAATTTGATAATTATTACAATTAATTCTCTTTTATTGAAATTTATTCTTATTAGAGAGCGGTTAGATACCGATCTTCATTAATCCTAATCAAATAATCTTTAACTTTTTTATAATACAAGAGTTAAAATCGATCTTTTTTATTTTCAAATATAAGTATGTACAAAAATCAAGTTGGGAAAAATGTCATACGTTCTTATTTTAGTTTCAATCTGTATCGTTGTGGACTTGGTTTCCTTCATATTCTGCAGGGGATTATTAGATTTATTAATACATGAATATCATAGAATCTTTGATCGTTTTTATAATATGTAATGTTGATAGTTCTTAAGTTTTATATGTACATCGACGTTTATCTGATTAGTGTTTGGTTAGTATGATCGCGAATTTTATTTCCTTCGTATGTTTGAAGGGCATAATTAGTACTAACACATGTATACCAAAAAAAATTAAATTATGTATAATTTGAGAAAAAATTGATGTTTTTCTATTTTTAAATATATGTATTTAAGAGAATCAAGTTAGGGAAAATATCGTCTATAAAGTAAAAAAAATAGGCAAACAAAAAATTTCTTTGTCGTATTTTGAGAAAAGATATATGAATGTATAAAATTGCTTTTGTTCTGTCAACCGTAGGTAACTCTATGTTGAAAGTTTAGTTTTAAAAAGATGTTATATAAACTTAATTTACTCAATCTAGACTTATTTTCGTAATATGAGATATTATTCATCTTAATTGTCCCACGGTTTAATACATATTCATGTAGTGATGTTTTATTGACCATGAAATGTTCATTAATAGTGCACATTTTCCTATTCAATGCATAATTAACACTGTATTCTTGGAGATCTTATGGAATATAGTAGCAATTGTCTTTTATTTTCTACAAATATTGTTTGATGTTATATTGTTTTGAATTTTTTGTGGTTTGGAGATGTTTATAAATCATTATGAATTGAAGATGTGTTACTGATAATGTTTACAAGCAAACCAACTTCAAATGAAAGAATAGTATTTAAAAGAAATAAATTTATACTAATTTCATTCAATTCAAATTCAAACTAATTTGATAATTATTACAATCAATTCTGTTTTATTGAAATTTATTCTTATTAAAGAGCAGTTACATACTAATCTTCATTAATTTTAATCAAATATTCTTCAACTTTTTATAATACAAGAGAAAATCGATACTTTTTTTTGAAATATAAGTGTACAAAAATCAAATTGGGAAAAATATCATACTTCCTTCTTATTTTAGTTTCAATCTGTATCATTATGAATTTGGTTTCCTTCCTATTCTGCAGGGGATTATTAGATTTATTAATGCATGGATATCATAGAATCTTTGATCGTTTTTTTATAAAATCCATGATATGTAATGTTGAACTATTTTTGAGTTCTTAAGTTTTATATGTACATTGACGTTCATCTGATTTGTATTTGGTAAGTACAATGATGAATTTTATTTCCTTTATATATTTGTAGGGCATAACTAGTACTAACACATGTATACCAAAAATATTAAATTATGAATAATCTGGAAAAAAAATTGATGTTTTTCCATTTTTAAATGTATGTATTTAAAAAAATCAAGTTAGGGAAAATATCATCTATGAAGTACAAGAATAGTCAAATAATAAATTTCTATGTCGTATTTTGAGAAAAAATAAAATTGTATAAAATTTCTTTTGTTCTGTCAACTGTATGTAACTTTATGTTGAAAGTTTAGTTTTAAAAATGTTTTATATAAATTTAATTTTTAATTAGATATGTTATAGTTTTATACTCAACCTAGACTTATTTTCGTAATATGAGATATTATCCATCTTAATTGTCCTACGGTTTAATACGTTTCCGGTAGTGATGTTTCAATTATCATGAAATGTTCATAAATATTGCACATTTTCCTATTTAATACATAGTTAACAACGAATTATTGGAGATTTTATGTAACAGAGTAGCAATTATCATTTATTTTCTACAGATATTGTTTGATGTTATATTGTTTTGAATTTTTTGTTGTTTGGAGATGTTCATAAATCATTACAAATTGAAGATGTGTTACTAATAATGTTTACAAATAAACTAACTTCAAATGGAAAAAATAGTGTTTCAAAGGAATAGATTGATACTAATTTCATTCACTTCAAATTCAAAGTAATTTGATAATTGTTACAATTAATTCTCTTTTATTGAAATTTATTCTTAATAGAGAGCAGTTGTATACTAATCCTTAGTAATCCTAATCAATTAGTGTCAATTTTTAGTTCAATATAACATTTTATTTTTTTGATGGATTAAGACTAATTTTTTATTTTACTTAATTGTATATTCAAAGGTATACTTTTATTAAACATGTTGTGTATCTCTAATTCATATTATTTGCACATTTTCAAACAAACTAAGATCATGTACAAGTAGTTGGAATCATCAAGGTTAGAATATGCATAGCTAACAAGTCAAGTTTTTTTTGAAAAGACCTAATATAGTAACAATAATACATGAGCACTGTATACATAATTATTAGTCAAAACATTATTGCATGCTCTATAAACCTAAATGATATTCTAGATACAAAAGATAGAAGATCAAATGGTTAAACTACTAATTCTCATCAATGCTTCCAGTTCCAAAAATAATGCCAAGTTTAGTTCTTTTACTATTTTTAGTTTTAAACCTAAATGCTTTATTTGAAAAATAAAAAATTAAACTTTATATAAATTGTATGCAATTTAGTTAATTCGATAATTTGGTAACAAGTTTATTTTATGATGATTTGGTTGTTTGATATTATAACTGAATCCAATCACTTTCTAAGAATTAATAAGATCGTATTTATCGAAAATTACTTCCATAAGTTAGCATTAAAGAGAATCTAAAATATGTACAAGTAGTTAGCATCATGTACAAGTAGTTGGTTCTAAATAGGTATTCTATAAATTTAATTTTTGCTTAAATAATTTATTTTATTATATGCAACTTGGACTTATATTTCGTAATATCATATATTATCCATTTTAATCGACCTACGGTAATACATTTTTCTACACCATGAAATGTTTATAAGTAACCCATATTTTCCTATTTAATGCATGGTTAACGCTGAGTGCTTGGAGACCTTATGGAACATCTTAGCAATTTTTTTATTTTCTGTAAATATTATTTATGCTAAATTGTTTTGATTTTTTTGCGGTTTGGAGATGTTTATAAATCATTACGAATTAAAGATGAATTAATAATAATACTTACGAGTAAACTAACTTCAAACGAAAATAATTCACTTTAACAGGATTCCATTGATGAGAGAAATAATTATGTATATTTTTAATGTGAATCAATGGAAGAATAGTTAATTAATTCTTTTTTAATCAATTTCAATAGTTAATAATATCTCAGATGCATTATAATTTCCAACTTTGTAGTGGAACATGAGATCTAAAATATTATGGAAATTTGACAAACGCTTCCTAATTTTAAGGAACATGTGTATCGTGTGAAAGTACTAAAGTAGGAGCTCGCTGCATGTTCTTAACAAATACTTTGCCTTTCTTTAACAAATTTAGCAAAAAATTAAATAACTTAGCAAGAAAAAATATTTTTAAAATACTTTTGTTTAGCAAACTTACCAATACGTTATTGGGGTAATATTGGCTTATTCTCTAAATGTTACATAATATTTTTCATTATTGAATATGCTTGGAAGTGATCATTATATATAATATACCATATCTTAGTAAAAACAATAATAATTTTTGTTTTACAGGCATAACAACCATATAGGGTTTCAAAATATTATATTGTGTCATTATCAGATGTACAACAAAATATATTACAGGAATTCGTTTAGATTTGGAACGGCGCTCCAAAATGAATTTATGGTCAATGATTAGTTAGAACTCCAAAGAAAATTCATGGTCAATGTTTGAAGTTCTTTTTAAAAATTTAAGGTTTTGATTTCAATTTTCCTCCCCGTCGTTCTTACTTCTATTTTATTTGTATAATATGGTATTCATCTCATGGCTGTTCTATTTCAGTTAATATTTTATTTTTCAATTATTGGAGTTACCAATGAACTATGGAAAAATTTAAGTTAACTAAGAATGTTCCAAACTAAACATGTGTACTCCTTTTGTTCTTGAATCCCTCGTATATAAGTGTTAAGTTACATTAAATACATATTGATTTATTGGTAAAATGAATATTCTTACTTTTATTCACCTTATTTTGTTCGTTAGTATAATTTACAACAGAAACTCTCAACTGAGATATTATATATCAGTATGAAAACTCTTAACTAATTGAATGTGACGTTGATATAGATTTTATGGTTTTTAATGAATTAATTTCTCACATCATATAATGTTAGATGGGCCAAAAAAAATGATATTTCAAAGGTACTTTAGTATTTTCTAAATACAATTGGTAGTGTATAATATCAAAAGGTACTGAAGAAAATGTTAAAATGTTATTTGTTTGAACCAAATTTAAAATATATTAAGCATAATTTTCCTATGCTAGGTTTGAAACACTATTATCATCCCAAACTACATGTATACGTAAATTTATATATTTAATCATAGGATAAACCCATGTTGAACATAAGCATAACTTACATTTGAAAATCAAAAACCATGCTTAGTAATGTAATGCTTAGCAATTTAGGATTAATTGATAGTTGGTGTTAGCATTTGTTAAACTATTATGCTCTAGAACAATTTTCTATTTTGTATACTACGAGATTTTTAATAAAATTCGTTAGTAAATATATTTGTTAAAAGAAAGGACCGGTCTAAAAATTACAATCCATGAACACACTTTTATCTTTGTATAACTAAAAAATTTAAAATTGCACTATTAAATAAAATATATATTGCACCCCGTGTGCGTAGCACGGGTTCTCACTAGTTAAAAAAATAATTCAAAAACATCATGTAATTCAAAACGGTCACAGCTATTACATGATTTGAATGGAACACATGGCAAGGTAGAAAAATGAGTGAACAATATAGCTCTACCTTTGAATGGAAAATAGGATTCTAGAGTTTAGTTCAATGTGCTGATTATGGATTGCAAAAGTAAAGTTGAAGCTTTAATGAAAAATATGTTAATTTGTGAATGAAGTTTCAATTTGGATGAAATGTTTTCTTCGTCCAGAATTTTCATCTTCCATGTTTGCAGACATAAATAGGAAAATGGTTTTCATGTCTGATTCTGAAATTAGATTCAAAGGGTGATTTCGTAGTAAAAAGTTAATTTTTTTTCTGACAGGGTTGGGAAGGAAGGGGTGGTAATAGCTCAAACTCAAATATGGCTTATAACATAAAATGTAAAAATAATAAACTGACCTAACACATCCTTAACCACACCCAAACCAAGCTCAGAATCATCACCAAGCATAGAACACAAAAATTCTTCTCCTTCTTCAATACTATGTTTTATTCCCTTATATCTTATATCGATTTCTTTCACTTTTCCATTACCAATATTTGATTTTGAAGACATATAATCCTTCCCAATTACATTTGCAACAATCCCACTCGAAACCCCAATTCTATTCTTCCTCTTGATCTTCTTTGCACCGATATTCATCCTTCCGTCAGTTTCAGGGTTAATCAAATTGGCTCCAAGCACTCCTGCAGCTCTGAATGCATCATATCCCGTTTCCGCATAAACACTGACGATTTCTTCCATTGAAATTGACTCGAAAGCGTTCGTCAGCCATTCCAGATCCAAATCTCGCTTCTTAGTCAGCTTCTCTTCCTCTTCTTTTTCATTCTCCTGGATATTAGTACCGGGATCATTTTCTACAGTTTCGGGTTGGTGATTTTCAGGCGGGGAAGGAGATGAGGGTTTATTTTTCTTCTTCTTTGCTCTTTTTTTCGAATTTGAGGGCTTCATTCTTATCGAGGGTGAGAGTAGGAACTTATGTATCGCCGTTGGATTGAAATAAACAGGTTGAAAATGGGGGGAAATTGAAAAGGCAAATGATGAAAAGGGGGATTTTTAGTTATTTTATTTTCCGTCTGAACTTTGAAGACGACGACCCTCTGGATTTCAGAAATATCAAAAAAATTCGAAGATACCGCGAGTTTGAAGGAAATTTTAACCACTTAAATTAAGTGTAAATTAGAAATACATCCCTAATTTCTAGACTTGTTTGTTTTCCATCATTCCTTTTTAAAAGCTATTTTCTACAATTTTTTTGTTTTTTTATTTTTTTTATTTTTTACTTTTGTCATTTCTAGATGTAAAAGCGACCGCTCCGACGTGTATTACGACGGTTATGAATTATGGACCTATAATCTAAAAACGCATGTTAAAGCTGGTAAAATTATCCAAATACCCTCGTGAATTTCGCGTTTCTTCTTGAAAATAGGAATATAATTTATGAAAGAAAATTGAAATAGACCTAATGCTAATTTTTTATAATCATAAGGATGTACGTCAAAATTTCCCTAAATTAAATTATTTATTAATTTTAGGGTATTGGTGAAGGGACTCCAAAATTGAATTATGATTATTTTTTTGTGGGACTATGGTACTGAATTCGAAGGTAATTTTAGGCGAAGGGTTGCCAAATTTAGTGCACATTTTGAATTTGGTGGGAATGTCCTGAATTTTGTTCTCTTTCTACATTTATTTTTTAAAGAGCTTTCCGAACTTGCTAGAATTATTTTACTTTCATTCCATTCAACCAAACTGGTTAAACCATGCTGCTTTATGGTTTAGGAAACGACATGTTTTAGTTTTGTAGTCTATAGTGTCAACATAGTCTACTACTAGATTATTTATTGGACGATAAATGGGAAAATTCTTATTTATTGTACTAGGCAAAAGTACTTATTTATTAAATTGTCATATTTTTTAACTTTAGATTTGATAGCAATCATTTTCTTAAGTTGATGGTCATAGATTATCTCTCAAACGGACTAGGTGGGGTAATAAATGGGTTGGATGAAAATTGATATGCATAGTTAAAAATCGTTTAATCTGATCCAACCTACTTATAATTTTCACTCAACCCATTTAATAAATGGGTTGGGTGAAAATGGATCAACCTGTTTGACTTATTTATTCAAACAAACTCGTAAAAAAATCAAAGAAAAAGAAAATGAAATTTTCAATTTTTTTTAAACCCTACTCTAGAGAGTGGAGCTGGAGAATCGGTAGGCCCACCCCAACCGACCCCTCTTTTTAGTCGGGCTCTCGAATAGGCACTTTTAAATCTTGAAATTGTCAAATTTTACTTTGTGCATTTTTGAATGTAAAAATTTATGTAAAAGTCAAATTCAAAATCCAAAATTTCTAACTCCAAATTCAATTTAAAAATTAGAATTTTTAAAACTACTATTTTCGAATACAAAATTTCAAATTTAGATTTTCAAATTTTGTATTCAAATTTAACAATCAATCTCAGTTTCAAAATTCAAATTTCAGTTGGAAACTTCTTTACTAAATTGATTGATCCAAAACATTTATGAAAAGAGTTAGTGGGTTGTGTAAATGGGTTGGTTCTTATTTTAGCAGGTCTCGTCTCGATCATAGTATTCTTCCTTCTTCCTATGGTTTATGTTTGGACCAAAAACAAAATAAACACCCAATCAAGTAGTAAATGAACATTATAAAAGAAAAGAGATTAGAAGAAAGAAAAGAATACGCAATTTTTATAGTGGTTCGGTAAATACTCCTGCCTACGTCCACTTAATTATTTTCTATTGATCGTACTTTGCTCGTACAAAGTATATTTTACTAGTTGGTATCTTACAACTCGGGTATGAGTTGTACAGAGCGTAATTCGGAATTGTATTTCTCAACTCGTCGTAGTTCGGAGTCCAGAAAAGAAGATCAGAAAATAAGTCCCCTTCTAAGTGAATTTCTACTCCTATTTATAGATGAAGATTAGTGAATTAAGCTTCGAAATTCATTGCACACATTCTCTACGTCCAGCGTGAAGTCCTATGAAGAAGTCGTGGCCAGGTCACCTATATTCCTCAACTCGGTCTTGAGTTGTACTTCTCAACTTGGCATCGAGTTGTCTTGACTCGGGTCAAGTTGAGGCATGACTTGGGCTTAACTTAAGGTAGTCCTACACCTTCACTTTTTCATTCCAATCTTCGAGTTTTTGCTTGTTTATTCATCACTTTTCCTAGGGTTCAATTCGGGTCTGAGTTGTGTAGGGTCGTGTTATGAAATCTTGTCCAACTTTGTCTATTTCTTTTATACTTCTCTTTTTGTCATCCCGTGATGTTTTCCAGGTCTCCAAATATGTTCCTCTATCGTTCTTTGGTCTGATTCAATGGTTCAAGTAAGACTGTGTAAAATTTGCCGATAGCAATTACAAGTTATATTAGCTAATTCTTTTCTTCCAAAAAAACTAATGCTAAAAAGCTAATGTAAGGTAACTAAATGTCATACTTATACTTCCAAGCTTCCACTTACAAATCCAAATTTACACGAATATTTATTGGTTTCTTTTATAAAAATATTATTGCGCTCGCATGCACACACACACACGTGTGTGTGTACGCACACACGTACAATTAAATGTAAATCGAAGAAACATAAATACCAATGTATAATCAGTTCATGATATGTAAGGAAGCAATTAGAGCACTCTGACAATAGAATGAAATAATAATCATGCATACATATGATATCACAAAGATTATAACATGTAAAGAGAATATGCAAAAGAAAAAAGCCACATCAAGCGTGTACATAAGCCTCCACTACAACGAAATGTGATACCAAAATATGCAAATAATAGTTGAAAATGAAATTTCATCACTACAAAATACAATCCTCCTTCAAAGGAAATAAATCAAATTAATTTGAAAATATCACAAAAGCAACCGGGATCTAGCTTATTGATTAACTGCTAACAAACAATTCAAAACAATACCAATTTCACTAGTAATGATGAGAACAATCAACTAACATCCAACTGCCAAAAACAAAATAAAGAACACGGTGATTTAACATGTTATGGTGAATGTCTATGTAGATGGATCCAATAACTATAGTATTATTCCTTTTAATCAAGAGATTGTAGGAGAGAATACAGTTAAATTCCCTTAAACTTAGCAATCACTCAACAACCCTTAATTTTATTTGCTTGTACTAATCAAGGTTTTAATTCAAGAGGAATAATGGGGGATCTCTCGTACAAAGAAAGATGAAAGTTATGGATGATTTATATTAAATGAAGGAGCTCACAACTTTAGTTTTTGTAACGACCCGTATTTTTTTTTGTAATTAAAAATATTAAATTTAATAAGATTTTTGGAATTTAATATTACGAGAAATCAAATTTTGATTTATAAATGGAAAAAAAATATTAGAATATAATTTAATAATGTTGACTGGATGTAATTGATAAATATCAATGTAATTTAAATTAATGGTAATAATAAAGGTTAATAATGAATGGTATTCCTAGTTGAAAGATAATGGTAGAGGTTAATTTGGATATAATGGTAGATTAATAAGAAATAGATTAAATGTTGTATTAAAGATAGAATTAATATGTATATAATTGAAATTGGTTATTATAGAATACGAAATCGGTTTTGGGTGAGTAATTTATAACCCTTGGGTGTAAACAATGAATTAATAGACATGAATTACTAAGTTGTAACAATTGATTATTTATCATCGCATTAATTAAATCAGTTGAAATTAATTTGAAAATCAATAAAAATTAATGTAATTGAAATATTGCAGTTAATATAAGAAAAGATGTGGACTATAGAGTTTGAGTGAAATAAAATGAAACTTATGTTAATAATTAAATTATATAAGGAATTGGTGATTTTATATAAAACTGGGGTTTTATTACAGTTGTAATTGAACGGTGAAATTAATGTAATATTTAAATCTTGGATTTAACATGGAAAAATTAATTTTAAAAATATTATAAATTTCTGTGTAATCAGGAATGATGAAAATTGTTAAATTTTAAATGTGAATTTAAAAATGATTAAACTGATTTTAAAATAATAATTCATTTAATTAACGTGTAAAATTAGTCTTTTTGGGCACTGTCTCGGATTTCGATGAGACTAGTTACATCGGATCCGTAATAGTAAATTATTATAGGATTTCAAGTTTCGTAGCGATCGGACTTATCGTTTGATCGTGCGAGCTCGAAACGCGTAGAAATCACTTAATGGAATTTAAATGAATGTAATTGATTTTAAAAGCTAACTTCTATATACAATAGAATTAGGGTTTGAAACTAGTTACATTGAGTTTAAAAATATCAAAAACCTATATTTCAATATATTGGATGACCTATTTTCATTTCGAGAACGAAACGGGCTTTGCGGGCTATTGTTATCGCTTCGACCCATTCGATCTGTCTCATCCATTCCTATCCATCTCTGTCTATATATAGGCTGTTATAAACCCTAGCAGTCTTTTATTTCATTTTATGTACGTATAATTTCTATCTCATCTGTCATTCTCAATGGCAGACATCTTAAAACCCTAATTACTAATTCCAAATCAAACTCCTAAATTCAAACCGCTCAAACCCTATCATATAATATATCATTGTGAAGCTTTCGATGAACATAATCTGCGTTTGCAATTCATTTTTCCATTAGAGGCTCCGTCTAGAAATTGGCGATCATTCTCGACCGTCCGTTGTAGGGTTTTGCAAATCGACGGTGGATCGTCGACCAATCAACGATCGGAAGGTGCTGCATGGTAGAGGACGATTAGGGGAGTTGATCTATATGGTTGGATCGTGTCATCGATGCCTGGAATCGCTAGAAATTGATGATCTACGGGCGAAATTTGCTCTCGACGCTGAGGCTGGCGGCTCGCCTAGGGGGATCGGACGGAGGGCGAGGCAACGGCCTGGCATGGGCGGCATGGCGGCGATGTCGGATCTATGGTCAAGCGCGTGTAGGCAGCGGCATATGGACGTGAAGTAGCGGCGCTGAGACGATGGCGGGTTCGTTCGATCTGAGGCGAAGGAAGCAAAATTATGAATTTGCCCTTATATTATTTTTAATTTGAATTTGAATTTTGAATGTTCTAACCTCAATAACTTTTTCATACGAACTCAGATTTGAACGCAATTTCTTCCGTTGGGTTCATATAGAAATTCCAGACGATACGAAACTGGTTTGGTTGAATTTGGAGATAGTTGGAATGTTGGGCTTTTATTGGATTTTTAATCGGCTATAAATCAAAGGTGAGTGATTTAACCCATTCACGCAATACTAAACATTCTTATATTAGTTGAATTAAATTTATGATGTGATAAGACTTTTATTGGTTGCTGTTGGTAGTTTATTTTGACATTTTAATTGAAATTGAATTTTATTGAATTAAATTGCCATTTAAATTAATATTGAAATTGAATTGCTAGTTAAATACTTGATATTAACAACCGGTTAATTGTTGTGATTGATTGGATGTTTTAGATGTTGACTGTGATGGATGTATATTTGTTTCCATTTTGGATGATTGGATGTTTATTTATTTATATATATCTCTGTTATTACCTGTATATTAATTAAAAGCATATAAACTGTTATTTGAATTATTTCGAATAAATTAAGAAATAGGTTGAAATGGTATATACCTATGACACTTTGATTTGGATTGAAATGATATATATCCATCCTTGAAATAATTAAAATTTAAATAACTGATCACTTGACCATAGGGTAAAAAATTATATACGGATAGCGGATTGTTTAAATTAAATGGTTTTTAAATATTGACTTTTAGATTTTGATTAAATTATATTAATTTAAAGGAAATAAATTGTGAATTTTTACGAATTGAATTATTTCCAAGTTAAGCTTTGAAATGTTGAAATTGAAATTGGTTAAAAGGAAATTGTTTTAAAGAATTGAATTGGAAATGTGAAGTTGTAATTGATATATGACTTTAAATTTTGGAAATTGAATTATTTTCAAGATTTGGGTCTTAAAATTGAACAATGAGATTTAATTTGATTTGAGTGATTTAAATTAGTAAATGGAAATTGGACCTGAAATTGATATAAATTAAATAGTTTAAAATAAGAATTAAATTGGAATATAAATCATTGAATTGAATTGTTGAATCGAATCTGAAATTAAAAATAAACGTTTCGAAAATTGAAGTTAATTCGAATTGAAATTGAAATCAAGTTGATTTGAGATTAAATCGAAATTGAGTCAATTGAATTGAAAGATTGGAAATTGAGTTCGTTGATTTGAAACTAGACATGGGTCCAGACTTGTTGAAATGGAAAGAAACAGTTTGATTTGATACTATTTTCAAAATAAATTATTTTAAAATGTTTAAAATCTATTCTTTTTAATATTCAAACTATTTAGATTTTCCAAACTATTTTACTATATAAACCATTTTCAATACTCAAACCATTATATTAGACTGTTTTAAATCTCTAAACTATTTAAAATGTTTTAAACTATTTATAACCATTTATAACTATTCAAACTATTTTCTAAAATTTCAAACTGTGCAAATGAAATGACCCTCCTATTACTACCCTAATTTCATAAGGATTTTTTTTTCTTTATCAAAGGGAATCTAAATCAAATAGAAATCAAAATGCCATATAAGCTATTGACATAGCCACTTATTTCTTTTCTACATAGGCAAAATAGGCAAAATCAGCAGTTCAGACGTCTAAATTCTTATGACAGACGTCTAAACTTAATCCCAGACGTCTAACTAATTATGACAGACGGCTCAGAGATCTAAAATTGAAATAGAGAGAAAAAGACATTTTTGAACTAAATTCAGACATCTAATTTTTTTGTGACAGACGTCTATATTTAACCTCAGACGTCTAAATTATTATGACTGGCGTCTAAGTTTAGTCTCAGACGTCTAAATTATTAAGACTGACGTCTAAATTCGATCTCTATGTACATGCATATGCACATTCAATTTATATGTGTCTGGATGTCCACCTACATTCATTTACACTTTTAAGATTGATTTAAACTTCCTTTGAACTATCAGAGATGATATATAGATTGATCATTCATTACAAATATATTTCCCAGGGTCATTTTCTTTTTCTAATAAACAAAATATATCCAGGATCAAAACAATTAACCAATATAAATATATCAGTACATTCACAAAGATAAGCACATACATGTGAGGATGCATATGCCTCTCTTGTTTGAATCAGAGTTCTGGAAAACAAGAGGATATTGGATTGATTGGATTTAATCAATCCACACATAGTTCAGTGTTATATGTCCATGTTTGATTTTCTTCTTATAAAATCTGTCTGGAATTTAAAATGCATTTGGTTAAAATCTGAATGAAATTCAGATTCCTATTACAAATACATAGGAAAAGGTGTGTTAATATTTGCACAAAACATGTTTATGTGCGTATATAACTGCAACTATTTGGATCTGGCTTTCAACTCCCTTATTACAGATCCTTTCTTTATTTAAAAATAAGACATGAAACATTTGTATGAAGCAAGTTAAATTATGGGAACCTTGCAGTCTTATAAAAACATTCAACCTATGCCTATTTTCTTTTGTATACATATGCCATGGTAGAAAATAAAAACCCATTTAATTTTTCTGAGAATCAACTATCCAGATTTTCCCAAAACTTAAATCCCTTCCAAAGACTCAAGATTGACTAAATCATTCAATTTTATCATGGTGTTCTTGCTAAATCCACTTACAAGATTTTGATTAACTTTTTAAACATATCAGATATTTAACTAGGTTTATAGATTCCAGATACAAGTCAATCTCTTAACAAAATACTTAACAAAATATCCATCCAATATTCAACACTTAATACAAGTAGCAATTTAAGTTATCAATACATGCAGATTTCATCATCTAGGCTCTTATCTAACTAAGTTTAGCATGCTATAATCTTCTTCTCAAAGCCTTGCTCCTACTCCTACTTAGTTGCTGCAATCCCTGAAAAAGCATTTGAAACTGCCTCATTTTAAATGAGACACCCCAGATGCCATTAGCACACTAGGGTCAGACACATGTCTGGTATGAGAAAATTCACAAAAGCAATTAGTTAATTAGGTTAAAATCAAATTAAATACATATACATAAAGTTCTGCCCTTTGGAATCAGATAATACTTGTGTGCATGCTCTGTGTCATTGTGCATGTGCACACTTTAATTTTTCTTTCCAGAGACTACATATATAAATATGGCACATACATTCAAGCATACAATTCAGTCATAGTCAAACAAACATTCATACCAAACAGGAAAATAACCAATATGAGTTAAATCATTTATTCAATCCTCATATTTCAATTCTGGGAAAAACTCTAGTTTTCTCATCATCTCAAATATTATTCCCTTGGTATATTTATCTATCCTGGTCTCATCTGCAATATTTATGAATCAATGGACACACTGTAATGAACTAATTCACTCCATTACACAAAGATCTCAGGACTTAAACAAGCCATGTGTCAACTTGTGTTACTCAAGAACACAAGTCATTCCTGCAGTGTTCTTGACCCCAATTTCCTAATCATGTTTAAGTTAATAATAACTCTCTTGATTTCTCATGACTAAACCATTCAGTGATCCATTTTACTAATTAAAAACATCCATATCATGGCATCTCATATTATTCATAATCAAACAGAGACAAACAGCAAACAACCATTGGTGACTAAATAAATAAGATTCTGTATGTATATATATATTCTGTTATTTTTAAAAGGGGTATAGGCAACTAACATTAGCTTATGGCTTCTGAGAGAGTTTTTCCTTTTGCAAACATTTGTGCTTGAGTTAAACTCAGAATGACCTGGTTTCACTGAATCACAAAATTTTGTTTACTATGTGTATATATCTTTATGCATTTTTATTGAATTAGGAGCATCAGCACATAGGCAACCCTATTGCACCCCTAATTCCTCTTTGTCTCAAGCCTCAGCACTTATACATGAGTATATTGCAGCTCAATATGTTTTCATTTCTCTGAGTTAAGCCAAAACCAATACTACTTGCCTATATTCAACATTAATTTTCCTGGGTATTTGTTTATGTTCCTAAACATTTGCATATCAGAGATCTGGGTTCATAAAACATATATGTATACTAACAACACATAAAGCTTTCTTATAATAAAACAAGTGATCAACCAAAGAGAATCAAAACATTTTCAGTTTTAAAATCACAGATAAGCATTCTCATATGAAAATATATTTTTAAGAAAATTACTTATAACTGGCTGCCTACATCAGGACTTATTGCCTTAGGTTTTTGAGTGAGTTTTCTCACCTAGCTCTCTTCTTTGCTTCCTTAATTAATTGATGAACTTCTGCCTTTAGCCTCAAGCTCTCTTCCTTCCCTTGTCTTATGATTTCTATGGTGTTGTTTTCTCTTTTTTTTTCAAAGTTCTTTTCTGAGAAAGAGAGGAGGCTGCTGTATATACATGTATATATACAGGGTCTTCCTTAGGGTTTTGGGTATTGGCTAAAGCCATTTTTGCCCACCAGAAAAATCATGTTATCTGTATTTTATTTGAACCCAAAGTTCTACCCTTCCCGGCTTAATTTAGGTGAAGAGAAGAGTGGTTACATTCTTTTCAGAAACTTGCTTTTCAGAAAATACTTTTTCCTTTGTCTACAATCATGCCAAAAATGTGACTTGATTTTATTATTTATCAAATACTCTTCCTAATTCTACCTATAGCAAGCATTTCCCTGCTTTATCTTATTTTTTTCTATTTTTAGCTTTCATGTAAATGGTATGTACTTCCTTCATTTATTTATAAGAGGATTTCTCCTTTTTATATCTTCATTCTTTTTATTTCTGCCTACATATATAAAATATATTGGTATGTTTTATTTTGCTGAATCGAACTCTAGTAATTTTATTAACACATATATATTTATATAAGTCTTACTGAAATAATTAGCACACCCATATATATATATTTACACATCATTCTGTATTGACAC
Organism: Allium fistulosum; assembly: GCA_030737815.1. Taxonomy (NCBI): domain Eukaryota; kingdom Viridiplantae; phylum Streptophyta; class Magnoliopsida; order Asparagales; family Amaryllidaceae; genus Allium; species Allium fistulosum. Next base: position 93,381,402 of record CM060906.1, on the reverse strand, counting down.
ACACATGCACATGTATACTCAAAATATTCAGTAGCATCCATATATGTATATTTACTCATGCATACAACTTTTAAGGTTTTAATCTACATATATATATATATTCCCATACATATCAATATGTATTTATTCTTAGAGTTCAGAGATTTTTAGCTTTAGTTCATGTGCATTTCCTGTGCACACATGTACACACATACTGATACACTATCAAGCTATATCACTCCCCTTTCAAAATTTATTCAAAAATTATTTTGAATTCATTTATATTTTTCAGAATAAATTCCTAAAATCTTGGGTCATTACAGCAAAGTTGAGATGTTTATATTTAAATCGTTGATTTAAATGCGAATGTGGTTAAATGAGGTATATAACCTAAGTTGGAATTTGAAATGATATTTTCAAGTGAAAATGACATATTTGGAATAAATATGATGATTTTGAAATGAAGGATATTTTGAAGTGAATATGATATTTTGATATCAAATATGAACCGGTTTTGAAATGTAAAAGAACCATCCGGTGTGAAAAATGACGTTTGGTTGTTAAAGAGACCAGGGCCTCTTTTTGAGATACTCTCTTTCAATATTTGAACCGCTTTGACAACTGTGTACGCGGTGGATGATATCCAGAATGTAGAGGTTGAATTGGAGGCGTTTGCTGGATTTGAAGAAAGAGAACGATGATGGATGACCCCGACACTTGTGTCAATTTGAAATGACTAAAACAGGAGCCGTACCTGACCATTGAGGCTAGCTACTTCTAGCGGACACACCTCTTCGTATTATTATATTGATGTTGACTTGATCGGTGCACCTTGATTTGATTTTTTTTGGGGTGTTGGAAGTGGTGGGCCGTTAGGGGTTACCACCGGTCAAGAAACGCAAAACGGTAGTATCCTACCTTGGGCATCGCCTCACGTGTCTTGTCATACTCTTTATCCTTATTCTCACCCACTACGATTTTGTTTTAGCATGGTACCTATAGGGGACTCACTAGCTACTGATGTTGCTGGTTGTGTTACAAGACCTGCATAGACTACCTGCTTAAAAATGTGTTAAGGGGAAGTAATGTAAAGCCTTAACGCTAAAAAATATATTTATATTACTGATTAGACACTACATATATAGTGTATCCTACTACATATAGATAGTTTAATGGATCCTTAAGAGATGGAAAATCTGGTAACATCTCTTAAGTTATTGCACGCACGTTATACACTGGATAGGAGATGTAAAACTCCGTAAACATCTCTGACGCTTTACACTCCTATTATTGGTGTTATTGATTTAACTTACATAAGATATTTTAGTTCTGACTCGAGTGTTTTGTCTTTTCATTACGCTCGGGTTAGCCTGAGCATTTCAGTGTTTGAAGACTTTATTTCTGGAGGACGAAGATGGAGTTTGGTATATTATATTATTAGTAATTTTCCGCTGCATTATTTTTGGTATGTTTGTTAATTGCACTATGATTATGTTGTAAAATTTTGTGTAATCAAATGTATATTGTAAAACAGCTTCTTGAACTGTTAATTGATTATTATATTTTGTCATTCCGCTGCGAGATTCTGTATTTTGTTTCCTTTCTCTTATTTTCTTATTAAATCTCATTGACAATCTTCCCTTTTGAATGGTTTGAGTTAGACATGTGTGGTTTATTGTTGATTTAAACCGTCGAAAAAGGTGGGGTGTCACAGTTTTAGAATTCTAGAATCATCATGGTCCAATCCAAAAAAGTTTATTCCAAAGAATGCTTTGGAGATAACAGGTACCGGGCTTTTAGGGCACCAACCGGTTGACCGATAACCCTAGACCAGCTAATCGATCTAGATTTTGACCTAAAATGCTCAGTTTGTTTATTAACTGGCTGACCCTTCCTACTTCACCAGCCAACCGATCCTAGGCCCGAACGCCCATAGAACCTACATAAAGAATTCTGCAATCTTCAACTTGCCATAAGTCTTGAATTGTTGCTTCGTTTGACCTTTCATATTTCTGTTACGAAGCTCTCGAATTCCTCTTTAATTTTTTGTACAACTTGATGTTAGAACTGGGCCAACCCGCAACAGAGGAGTTTTCAAAAAAAAATCCTTATTGGATCTTTAATGGGCCTATGTACTTTTCTAAATTTTATGTTAAATAAAATCTATATTTTATTTAAATTTGCAAATAAAGTTTTATTTTATATAATTTGTATTATATTTTATATGTGTGTGTCATATACACATATTTTTGTGCGTGCTTGTGCAATAGGATAATGTGGACATAGTTTGACATACCCGTGTATAGATCTTGGGATTTATACCGCAACAGATATGTCAACCCCTCGTGTATACAAATGGATTGTCTAAATGTGTGCGTGCGTGCGCATCAAAATATTGTGTATATATATATATATATATTAAATATAATTATTATAAAATATTGTTTGTAAATTATTTAACCTAAGCATTTATTAAAATACATATACATATACATATGTATATATAAACTTAAATTATAAAATTATTTTAAATATTATTTTGTAAAATAATTTAGAATATGAAATCCAAACTATTTTATTTATTTATTAATTTAAATGTATATTACATATGAACATAAAACTAATTATAATTATATATATATATAATAAAAAATTATAATTAAATACATATTATGTTGCTGCTTTTAGTCGGAGAATAAAAATATTTTTTTAATTTAACTTTTGGTTTTAAATAATTTATTAATTAAAAACTTATAATTAATTAAAAACTTATAATTAATTAAAACCATACAAAATAATAAAAAATCATTTTCAAAACCATAAAGTGTATTTTATATTATATAAAATTTTACAGAAATTTATATTATTAATATATATACTATTTATACAATCAATTTTAAATTAAATAATGGTATTTATATATATATATATACGAGTATGGTGGCACGTCCGTTGGACGTGTGCAAAGAATGAAGTGAGCGTATTTTTTCTTTGTTACAATTATGATATTGTGAGAGATTATAGTAATGTTTTCGTTAGTTATGGGAAAAAAGAGGAAGAAGATATGGCAACTAAACAGAAATAATGTATTGTAAGAAAGACGATGGGTAAACCTGATAATGATGAAGCACCTTTGAGTTATATCAAACTATGAATAATCTATGATATTTTCAAGTTTAGTTAGTAAGAAATTAATTAAGGTATATTAGCTTTTAGATTTTAACCTAGTGCAAGGTTAATTTTGTTTGTCTGATCATTGTAAAGATAGCATAAAGAGTTTACTGAAATCCTTATCCGGATTAAGAAAACAGATGGTTAAGCAATATATCAATTGAATTTTAAATTTAGACGATCGATGTCAAAACTTAAGTACAATAAATAAGGTAAAAAAAAGGTGTAGAAAACTCGGTCTACTTGCCACAACTCCATAAAGAATTTTGCATATCTATTTCAATATAGTTGTAGTACATATTCATATAGATGACAACAAAAGTAAAACATTGGACAAATTAGTTTTTTATTCAGACTATAGCACATCAAATGTAATGGATATACAAATTTCATCTCAATTCAAATTAAAAAGATGAGTCTCTATTTATCATTTGTGAATCTCTGGAAGCTTCATCGGTGATTGCAACCCAATCACATCAACTCTTTCAAAATTTTAAGAAGGCCCACTATGTGCCATATATCCAAACTCCTAACTCATCGAGATCTCTAAGTCCCACTATGCGCCATTGATTCAAACTCCTTATTGAAAGCTTGAGTAGTAGACTTGATAGGCTAAATTTTCTATAGGCTTATGCTTCTTTTTTAGTTGATAAGTATGTAAGAATTATTATGAAGACTTTTCACGACGGGACTAAAACTCGTAGTATGTATGCTAAGTTAATTTGACAATAATGCAGTACGTTACAAAAGGCAATTGATGGTAGTAAAAGTAACATACATCAATGAATTTCAAAATATTTGGACATGAATAAAATGATGTTATTTTATTAATAACTGCCAAAACAATGCGTAAAATGGTGAAATTTCAAACCTAAATACATCAAGCGGAGAGAAAAAAACACTTTTAACATACATGATAGAACTGAAATGAGTACATGTGACAAACTAATACATTTGAGTTAAAGGATTTGGAAAGATTACTTTGCTAACACAATGAAGATAAACTCAAATCCAAGCCCAATTGTGGTCATAGAATATTATACAAAAAATATAAATGACTCATGGTAACAAAGAGTAGCTACATGCCATGACCTGGTAATGAGTATAAAAAAAGTAATCATAGACAATCATGCAGTGCAAGTTGAATCATCGTTGTTATCTCTTAAAATGAATTTATGACTGTTTTGATACATCATGTAAGATTAACTAAATTAACAACAGGAGCGATTTATTGGAAAGTTACAATCAGTTTGCCCAATTTGAGAAAAAACTTAATTAACAACAACTTGAACTTATTCAGTATTACAAATTTGTGCTCTCACAGAAAAAAGAGCATAGCTGCTACTGTTAACCTTATTTTCTACTTGAATTCCTTCACCTTCTAGCAATGAAAAGTTTGATCCAAATATGGGTAGTACAATAATTTGCTTCTCAATACCACTTGTACCGCAGATACCATAAACTGAACTTGTTCATTAGTTGAATAGCTTGTTGCTTACATGCTTAGAATAATGTGTCCAGAGATTAACATATAATGAGTTAGATGGTGTTAAAATTCAAAAAAAATGGTAGGTAAATATTATTGACAGGTATCCATGTCCAGTGTAGTAAGTATTGTAGTGTAGTTAACTTTTTGACTAAACTAATACTTTGTTAATTTATACAGCACACAATGGTTGTAATTGAAACATCAATTAGTTTGAAGGACATATATAAAAGCTATATGAAACCACCATTTCAGAATGAGGATACTGATCTGCAGAATTGAAATCAACCAATCACATTAATAAGTGATTGTTTCAGTCAATTCAACTATGACAACGATGGAAAGAAATTATCAGAAAAGATCCATTTGTAAATAACTTGCGGTCATGTAAGGGATATGCACATAAATTCAGTTTTAAAATTTAACAAAATCCAATATTTAGCGAACAAAATATCTAGTAGAAGAAACAACAGTGGGTAGTGTTATTGTTTTTTTTACCATGGTTGAAGGGATAAATATTGCCTGTAACTTCATCTTCCAAATATAAATAGAATAAACTACGTTTGTAGCTATTGATTGTAAGCTAGTTTGGATGGGGAAAGTAAAGCATAAGGAATCATTTGGAAAAACAACAATTATAGTAACATGATTTTTTTATTCTTGCTGTTGCGTATGCTGCAGCCGCAGTTTTTTTTACTATTATAATCTTGATTTTCATACATAAGAATTAACTTTTATTTCGAAATTACAAAACATAAAGTTATATAATATGGGATTTAAGACATGGACAAAAATCATAACTAATAAATTATACGTGAAAAACTTAGGTGCTGAATTGTTGCTATTCATATGCAGATCCAAAAGCTTTTCACTTACAGGATACAAATGCATAATAAACATATTTAAAAAAACTGTTGATACATGCCCATTATCCTGTTGTTCCTAATAAAAATTAGAGTCAGAACTGATCCAATTAACCATGATAATCAATCACAAAAATTGTTTATAACCTAAAGTTCATAATGACAGATTATAGATACTTTGTGACAATAATCCAAGGATCTAATAAAAAAGAACCACCCTGTGGATCCATCATAAAGTAAAACAATGCTTTGGATAAAATTTTAGATCAATGTTTTTGTTATTGGGATTAAATTCATCATAAAGAAAACAACTTGGTTGAAGCTTGGTATACCGTCTAAATAATTAGCTGACAACATTCAAATTTTTATGTTAATTCATTAGCAAAATTATCTTACACTGTTCTTGTTACAACTTTCCTCCCCGTGACAACTTGAACAGTAACATCACCTTCCAGCTTCAGAACATCATCAAATTGCATTAAATTGCTCATGCCTGATCTGGTAGATCTGGAATTACTGAACGAATCAAGTTCGAACTCGATCTCCACTCAAATAGTTGTCGTCATGTTTGCTCCCATCGCTTTAGTATCAGTACCAAGAATCATCGCGGCGACAGTGGTCATCTCGGTAGGCAGTCGAACGGAAGCAAGGGAAGAGCAGAGTTTGGTCAATTTAGGTACGTCGATTTGAAAAGTGGAAAAGGGGAAGTGCCATTGTTCTCGGCTGAGAGGAAAACAGAATGAAAGGGAAAAAGAACACGGAGAAGAAAAGGGAAGAGAAATGGAAGAGGAAGTTATAGAGTCGTGCAAAGAAGCAGGTTGGGGAACGTGGGATGAGGCGGTGGTAGAAAGACGGAAGTGCCCCAGCAGAATTATTTGGTTGGAATTTGCAGCTTGGGTAATTTGTGTAGTTCAAAAAAGGCTTCACTTTGACACTTTGACCGGTTGACCAAAGGTTTTGCTTTATAGTATAGATAATAAATATCCAAAAAGTTAATTTTTTTATTATTGTTGAAAGCCTTTTAGATATAAACAAAAAAATTATAAAATTTAAAATATCTTATTATATGATTTAATATTTTTATGTTTAGTTTAATTCATAAAATCATTTAATAATATAATTTTAATATTAAAAAAATTGGGCCTTATGCATCATACAGGTATACATAACAAAATAATTATATATATATATGCACTTATATATACAGCCATCAGCATGTGACAATCTATCGATATATCGATTCGTGATATTTCTAACTAGCAACATATGAAACAATGAATATATAAATATTATTATATAATAGTAGACCATCAAAGTACCTTTCACCAAAGCCTAAAATTCGCACGTTGAAACGAAGAAACAAAATCCAATCCTAATCCCGAAGTTGCTTGCTTCTGAATCGCTTTACCACCAATGATCGAATCGAAGCAAATTGATGTGAATTAGTGCTTGGATTTTTAAGGTAGTTATAGGGTGATGACAACCTAATCGAGCAGCGAAAAGATGAATGTAAAAGTCACAAGAGAAGTGAATGCTGGAGGGAATAAATAAAAGAGGGATGAGAGAGTGAAATAAGGATCAAGATCCTTGTCTTTCTCTTACTAGTTCTCTCCTTTTGAATTCAAAATTCCTCCCACTAAACCATCATATGGCCGACCCTAATTTGCCGCCCTATAGTGCGTAAACTAAGCTTAATTGGGCCTTAAAACTATTTCAAGCCCGAACAATATTTATTGCATTTAAATCTAATTTAAACTCGTACTGATATTGTATACCGATTGGTGTTTATATAACTATTATATACACACTATTTAATATATTCTTTAATTCACATCAAATAAAATTTTGTAATTAATATTTCATAAATATTAATTAATTTACAACAATTACAAATTAATTAAATCCGATGGTAAATAGGAGTATTCAACTTTTCGGTTGTGTGACTTTTAGGTGTAAAACTGGTTAGCGACTAATATCTAACAATTAGAATATTAACGTTCACACATCACTTAGCAGGTGGTGTGACATTTTAGTCAAATTTATTATTTACTTGGTTTTGGTAAAATCCAATTTTACTTTGTTAAGTATTGCCTGATAGTGACAATTATTTACACCAATTCTCTTTGTCAAAATTATATATATCACTTTGGACTTATGGAATTTGGTAATGGTCAAAATTCTAATATCGTCCATGTTCAACTCTATAGTCCAAACAAAAAGTCCTTAGTCAAATATAACATTATTATTAACCGAACTGCTTTGGCCAAAGACTTTGACTTTGAGCTGACTTCAGTTGATCGTGATACTCACCTCATATAACCAAGGAGATGAATCCTCTCTTGAATAGTGCTTCGCTTCCAATGCTTCCACTCGATCCAACTATAGTCGTTCGATGAACGCAATGTCATAATTTAATTATAATCAAAGCTGAGCTTCCACATTGAAGATCAACAGTGTTCTCAAGTCAAGAGAACTTTGTAATTTTCTCACATCGATATTTCTGTTTTACCTTAGTTATATTAACTAACAGAAAATTATCGAGTGAGTCATTCCATAGTTATCCAATACCTATCAATACGTAACCCCTTAACACCCCCAGTAGTCATAAGTAACACACTGCCCAACATTTGGAGAGCATTATGTACTCTAGTCTCAACGCATCACTACTACAAAACAGGTCAATTGCATCGGTTGTTTGCCCCCCTGTTGCATCAGTTCAACAACCGATGCATATGCAGCCGATGCAACATGCTTAACACTTTTGCATCAGTTCTGAAAAAGATGCAAAAATGTCCTTTTTGCATCGGTTGTTACTAACAACTGATGCAAAATACCATGGTTGGTTGCTTGAATACAGCCCCATGTTGCATCGGTTGTAATGAAAACCGATGCAACAAAGTAACTTGTTGCATCTGTTTATCATAACAACCGATGCAAACTAATCCCTCTATTGCATCAGTTTTTTTATAACAACAGATGCAAACTAATCCCTCTATTGCATCAGGTATTTATACCTGATGCAAAAAAGCCATTCTCAGTAACCATTATTACGGCACTCAAATAGACTATATATATATTATTGATTATAACAAACAATTATTGCATGCAATATTAAAGTCATTCAAAATAAAATTTGATGGCAAATACATAATCAGATTTAATAATTCGATAGAAGAATGAAAAACATAAATAAATTCCACAGTACATAATCATACAGTCAGAGTAGTAAAAAATAAATGCAACGTGTTATATGTAGACACAAAAATACATATATACAGAGAAGAGAATGTATCGTTGACAGCGGATAAATTAAGCAGAAGATGGTCTTTAAATGCACAAACATTCATCCTATTTTGTACTTGAGCTACCTGAAGTTGAGCTGTGCAATCTGCATATGCATATAATCCTGCAGAATACAAAAATTGTAAATGTTTTGGTCATGCACAAAAATTCTACACTGGGAAAAACATGGGTTCCTAGGGAAAAATATATAGAAATAATTAATAGCATTGGCAAGGAGGTAGAAACAAATAACAGTTCAAATCCTACAGAGGTCACTCGAGCGGTCCATAAAGTTTTCTACTCAAATCGGAGTGATAAAATGAATTAAGAAAATATGAACAATATAGTCCGCTCCAATTGTACAATGCCAATTGAAGTCAATGGTTAACTAGGAACTCTCACTAGAAAACAGGATGTTAAACAACATCTTGTCAACCACAATATCTTCCCACCTGAAACGAATACAGAAATAAGAAAGAGACAATTTGGAGTAGTTTACATTGTCATAATGATTCACACAACCAAAGATGTTAAACACAACTTCTATCTATAAATTCAAATTTCTGCCAGTGTATTGGCTTTCATTAGATTTTCTACAGTTTTTTAATGGATCCTGACACCATGCTGCTTATCTACTGCTTTATTTTACTAATTCTCCCGTATCAAGCATCAGGTTCCCCAAGTTCACTTGAATACACTTTAACAAATCCAGTTTTGATTCTATTAAAATAGTTTAATGTAACAAACATACCATTTTTGTCAATTAAGAAAACAATAACATGTTTGATACTATATATGCACAAACACAAACAAACAAATCGGTAAATATCTACTGCTGACAGACATAAACTGTTGCTAATCAATTTAAAGCCATTGTTAAATCTTTTTTCAACATGAGAAAGTATAAATATAATAAAATATGAACTGTACTAATAATACCCAATTGTGAAACTGTTACTTCGTAAAATTGTTGCATAATCATAAATAGTCAAGTATGTAAACAGTTTATACTAATTTCTAGATATAATCAAAACATGAATTGAGTAGCTTCATGTGCACTTATTATTTTTCCCAGATAGCAATCGTATAACTATATTTTTCTCTGTGTTTTTTTTCTTTTTTTGAAAGATAATGTGTCTACAAGTAACTTTCAGTCTATATCCATGAAGATTGGAATTGAATCTAATCATGCTCTCTCGTTCAAATAAAGTTAGATGAGTACAGGTATGCTTCCAAGTTCATGCATCTAAAATATCAAAATGACAGCTTTATCCTACTGAACCCTCCTGAATTCCAATCAAACCAAGGAATTATGTCCACGAAACAACAAACACATCTACCTGTCCGCCCAATTCCAATTTCATCACACTTATTTACTGTTGTTGTTGTTTTTGTTTTTATATTATCCTTTTCTTTTGCATAGTACCAACCCCAATCACAATCCATTTTTGACTCTACCTACTTACCAAGCTCAAAATCTATCATGACTTAAAAATCACACTAAATTAAAATCAACACCACTGACTGTTAAATCTACTTCTTTTGGATAACTGGATGGGCAGAACAGATAAAGGATACAAACAACAGGTAGATTTGTTAATTAATCAACATCTTGTCAACCACAATATATCAATTATGGGTCTCTTAGAGCATAAACTGACTGTTAATAACTCGTTAGCTTTTTGTAATCTCATAAGCAATGATTGGGAACATTTAGATAATAATGATATTATCTAAATGTACTCCACTGCAAAACCACAGAAGAACCACCTCCTTTGCAAATCACTTCATTCGAACCACTGAAATCACTTCCGTCACACCAAAGCAGCAACCATTTATACAGTAATAGAATTGACATATGTTTACTGTTAGATATTGTTTTCTATGTTCTATATAATAATAGTTAGAACGATGGAAACTTCATTTATACAGTTTGAAGGTGTAGTAGGCTACTATTGCAATATGAACTTCATTTTGAGCAATGGATATGTACGTTTAGCTTTTAACTAATTTTTTTTAAACAACATTGTGTCATTATTTTAAAAAATGTATTCAATTATAATTATTTTATTTTTAGCTCCTAATCATGTAATGCTGAAAGTATGAAAGAGACGAGAATAAACTCACCATATAGTAGCATATAAGAAGACTACATCCAGTTATGCATGATATAACTAGCTAAATTATCACGAACATCATCTATCTCTTGCTGGCTATAAGAACTATCTTGTACAAAGTACTGCAATTACAAGATTGTTTCGAAACATTAATCGAATAAGTACGTAACAAAAATTATGAAGGAAAAAAATTAAAGTGGTACCTCAAGTATGTCGGTGCTTTGATCGTGGTTTTTTACTATATCATACATATACCTCATCACATAATATACACAATCCGTCGTTCTAGATTGTTGAGGACACTACAACAATATTACACAATAATTTAATAGATAGGTTAATTTGAATTTATATCCAATATAGAAGTTTATTTTTATTTTGTACAAAATAAATCACCTTAATAGTCTTCCATTTCAAGTAAATTCCTCGAGATTTTCCACCATACGCCTTGTAAGTTTTAAACGCCCTACACATAAAATAAAAAATTAAATACAACGTACATATTCACTTGCATCAAGCAAAAAAGATATCAGAAGGCAAATAGATAAAACATACATATTCACTTGTGGTCTAATTTCCAATTTAGATTTGCGTTGACTCGGGGATCCAAAACATAAACCCCATTCTTTTCTATACGAAAAACAAGCAGTAGACAATGTTTCCTACATTATAAGATTTATATGAAGTTAATATCAACATTAGATTTGTAAACTAGTTTATAAAAGTTTATTGCTCATACCCTTTGTAGTGTGGGGCTAAGAGTAAGCTCTTCGATTGTGACGCACGCCATGTGTTCGAAATATATATATTTGTCGCGTCTGGATATTTCCGCACTTGAGACAACTTACATGGACACATAAACCCGATGGTCTTCACTCCGAGGTCATTGCACATATGATTTAACCACCTAAAAATAAGTACAACATACAAATATTGTTATTCTTCCATTTCATGTATAATACATAATATAAAATAGAACATATACAATGAATTTATAAGCTATTTGTTGTAAATGTAACCTAAGTATTTCACATAGTAGCTATATTGGTACACTGATAGAAATATTCATCATATATATATATATATATAATACTCACATGATGCAAATTTGCAACCATTCTCCATTCAACCATCCCATACTAAGGAATTGGATAATGTCATCCATAGTGACATGGATTTCAAAGTCCTCATCGTATGTAAATAAATCCTTGTTCACATGAATTGCATTGATAAAATTAGTATCATGGGATGGCACTTGAACTATCAGGTCATGGAAATATTTGCACTCATCCGTTAAAGTATTGATGATGTCTTCACCCACGATCGTCCTACGCTTTGCAGGCTCATTTGTCATCTTTTGGTTACTATTCATGTTCGTAGCAACACACTCTTCCACTTTGTCTTTGCTCCTAATATGCGTAGACTGCACACAAAAAATTCATAAGCAGCATGGAGTTTGCATATTTTATTCAAGCAAAGCTCAAAAAAATACGAAAAGTGTTTTCTTTACCTTATCATCATCGCCTAAAAGCACGAGATTTTTAGGCCATTGTACAAAACTACCAAGTGCTTCTCCTATCGTGATGTGATATTTACTTGGAACCGGAAGAGGGGTTCCCACATGAATAGGCTCTACTGCGTCAATTCCAACATTTACATGATTGGTCAAGATTTGTTGATTATGACATTGATCTCCAGGCCTAGAAGCAGGATGCACCATGCCGTGACCCACTACGACAATTTTGGATTCCAAATTAACAGCTAAACGACATTTAGTTGGCCTCTAGAATGACAAGTACAACATTAAAATTATTGACTTACACGTTTTAGAATCGTATAATTTTACGAAAATAGACTTTTGAATTAGTTACCTGCAAGTTTTCATAAGGATCCATCTCTTGATTTGTGCTGGTATTTAGTAATTTGTCCCATTGTACTGATTGACAGCTGCTACGATGACCAAATGATGGTACATTTTCGACCACAATATCATTGGGCATTTGCATACCCATCCTATTGAAAAAGTTTGCAATCTTTTGCTCAACCACCGTATCTACCATAGACTCGAATCTTTGGCTCACTTTAGATTCTATTTCCTGAGTGATACGATGTAGTTCATCTGCTGATATTACACCACTTGGACCTTTATATTTCACTGCCTTTCCAAATACATCTTTGATACCGACCGTCCCACCAATTCCTCTAACTCGACCTGGATGTTCTTTTTTTTCAAGAGCACGATTTAAGACATCATCATATCTATTTGGAACCCATGTTCCTTCGATGGCTTTTTCTCTCCAAGCATTCTATCAACAACAAAAAAAATTAGTTTTCTCAATAATTTATTGCTTTGTTTTGTAAGAGATTAACCAAATGGGATAAAATGCATCGAAATTAGTCATACCGCTTTATCTGCAACTATCCTAGTTTTCTCATTAGGGATTACATAACTTCCATTAGCTTCTTTTTTTGATCTTGCCAAAACCCAATCAATACTTCGATCCAAAAAAGAACCACTTGGTAATGTAGTCGATGAACTATGACCTTCGGTTATCCATTTAGCTTTCTTCCCTGCATATCCAGCTTGCCCCAAATAGTGAGGATGCTCGTTGTATGCTTGACTCTTCCTACCCTTCTCGCTTAATCGCTGTAAAAAAAATGAATATTAATGTATGCTCCACTGCTAACATATACTCCACTGCACAAAATTCTTGCATTATCACATGTCTGCAACCACTAACATAAAAGAAATCTGGACATGGAAATCACACACAGCAAAACTGAAATGCCCCAACAGTTAATGAGAATGAATAATTGCTAAATATCATGCATTCTCAGATATTGAAAAAAATTAGCAGTGTGCTTATACTGATATCATTTCTTTTCATATGACCATGCAAATTTTAAAAAAAAATCAAAACGCTAAACTGAGTGAAACATACACTAAATTGCTTATCACCAATCTATAGATAGACGCAAAGGTGTATTTGATAAATTTGCTTAAATCATTCACATTGATGCAATTTAAATCATTTATGTCGATATCATAAAAAAGTTCACTTCATGTGCTACAAGCCTACATGCCCACTGCAAAAAAAAAGATCCTTCTGCTTTCATCACAGGTAAAATTGTTTTTAATTAGCAACTGATATAAGAGGAATGGTAAATCAATTGTATTCGCAAACTGCCACTGGGATCCTTGAATATTATGATGAACACAAATTTATCTACCCATTCTTAGAAAAATTCAAATTCTCTAAGGGGCACAAATCTACAAATATAAACTTTAAAACTCATGTCCACAATGCAAATATCATTAACGTGAAAAGTGAAAACATATGTTATAAGAGCTTTATTCTCGATCGTTTTCATCCTGTTAAGCGTGTTTTTCTTCTTCTTCTTTTTATATGTGATTTTAAGGTGCATGTTTATTCCAATCAATTATATAAATTTTGTTGCTGTGCCATTTTAATGCGTTTGATTCACACCTCAAAATATTTTGCTTCAACTGATTTTGTAATGTTCCACCGGTTAATTTACTGTTTTGATGCTGTAATCTATTTGAGCATTGAATCTACTACATTCAAGGCTTGAATTTCTTTATGCTAATGCGGTGAGATATATAAGATTATCGCAAAATAAGCGCAGAATTAAAACAGAAGGTTAGAAAACAAGTGAAATCATAAGGAGTTATGTATAAGTGTGTCTGATACTGGAACTGTACCAGTAAGAAATTGCTCATTAGAGATATATTGCTATAAAACAATTACATAAATTTCTGTACTTTTACATTTGTGCAGACTGTACATCCAACACCGAAACCAACCACAGGAAAGTAGTGTATGGTAAGAAGTGATGTATGAATGGAAACCCACTCAAATTGTATAAAACTTGACCAAATTTTGGATTCCTAAAACCAACGAAATGAAAATAGCTATGGAAACAACAATAGAAAATTGTAATGATATGAATGTAGATAACAATGGGAATGAGCATCAAGAAGTTAGCCATAATGACAATAATCAAAATTAGCTTTTTTCGTTTAGCTCTCAAAACAACAATCAGTAGACACAAATGTACAGTTTAATTCAAACCAAAACTTGAATGAAATAGACAATCACAAGTCCGCAAAAAATTTCAATGTAAGAAGAATCTAAATCTTTGCCAAACAAAAAGTTATATTACTTAGAATCTTTGTTAAGTAATGAAGATGCATACCAAAGTATTTCATAATGCACGCCTCAAACTTCTCAAAACCAACGCACAACAATTGTTTTCAACAGTCCGGTGCTTAATCACTTACTGTACCAGTTTTCACTGTTCGAGTGCAGAACTGGGACTGTCTGTTACTTTAAAGTGTTTTTGTTTTTTTTCATCTGTATTAAAGATTGTACAATATAGGATCTCATGCTCTGTTTCCTCACATAGTACAGTGGATCTGTGCTGGATCATCTTAAGTTAACAAATAATTTGGATCTGGCTAAATGTTCTATAAAAATTGGCATTATGTGGACTTAACAGTGTTTAGGTACAGCTGAAATGTATGTTTTAGCTTAGTATAGCTACAGATGTTTCAGGTAAATTTAAGTGTTAACAAAAATCGGTCTAGTAGAAGACTAGAATTGAGTATAGATTGAATTCCCCCTGTCGAATAGAAAACCAACATAAGGAGTAAAGTAGTTAATGGACAACATAAAATATTAGACTGAGGTGGTTGATATTTCCATTAACTCTAATCATATCCTCTACATTGCATTCAAATACTCCACCATATAACCTGAAACATACTTGTACGAAATGAACAAAAAAATTACCTTAAATTCCTTAGTTTCACAATTCTTCTTGAACGTTTCCCACTATGCTTGTGTAATGCCATCGTAAAGCTCGTACGGCTCTTTATGGTCCACTAGAAGTTTTCTTGTCTTCATAATCCAACCACCCACCAATTTTGTTTTGAAATCTTTCCATCGTCCACAGACATATTTTAACACGTTATCTTTCATGTTGTCGTCAATGTGGTACTCGATCTGAGATTAAAAAAAAATCATAGTTACATACGCCTTATAAGACTTCAAATGTCCAATTGGGTCTCAAAGCCGAATAAGTAATAAGTGAATAAATGAATTTATAATACCTTAACATCTTCCCATATAGTATCTTTAAGCCCTTTACAAACGTCATCCCAATTTTTAATATTGATATCAATTTTAGATCTAGCAGTATCGCCCACATACGCCTTATAAGATTTGGCCCACTTTCCAATAGGGTTGCCGTTATCACTCCACTCAATGAATTTTGGTTCTTGTGTTTTATATTTCTTCCCGGTTGTTGGGCCTCTTCGCCTCTTCTTAGACAAGAACTGTGAAGTAGAAGGATCATGTTCTTCATTTTGTCCAAATTGTTCTATCTCCATTATTCCTGTAGTTGATTGTTTAGTGACCATTTAATTATGGATGTCAAAGTCAATAGTAGTTAAAACTGCAAAACTAGAACTTAAGGCTGATGAAAATAATCGATTATGTATAAATACTTAATATATGCAGTTCTAATCGCTTTACTACATTTTTATTCACTTCAGCTTAAGCCTGAAGCAACAACAAAGACACTTCAGTGCATTAGCAAGCGTTGTATTTTACATACGCCATGGTACCTTGGGGGTTGCACTCCGATTTTGATCCCTTTAAGTTACTTCAGTGCATGCCTGCATATTTCATTCACCTACCATACATCATCTACAGACAACCATCTTCATATAGAACATCAACAATGCATCACTGACCTCATAATAATTGACACTTTAAATGATCAAGGTCAACCAATTGAATCAGCAATATATTATCCCACACTGTACTCATAAAAACTGACACTTTAAATGATCAAGGTAAAACATGCAAAACATGAAAGTGATGTGTGTTGGCATAAGCATACTGTCCATATTGTATATGTTCTATGAACTAACAGCATACTTCAAAGTGTTTTGTATATGTAGACTGTGGTAATTAGCATGAACACATGGTTTTCTATTTTCGGTAAATTCCCTGCATGGCACGGCATATGAAATATTGCAAACTTAAAGTCATTTCTAGAAACAATGTTAAGTTTTTCATAAAGAAAAATATTTTGAACCCACTGATATAACTTATAAATATGAGATGTAGCAGTGGAGATTGATTAGCTAATTTTAAGAAACACACTGATTAGTTTGAAAGCCAGTTGATAGTATGAGTGGTTTGTTGCAAATTGATGCCCTACACACACTGTTATCCTGTAATATATACGATTTGATCTTTAAGTTAAGCAAGTTTTGGATATTCATAGTAGTGGTGCAAACTAATCGATTTGTGATGTAGCAAGCTGATATGTGAGGACCTGAACTTACCAGTGCTTGTGTCCATTATTCATATCCGAAGTCTGCAACAAAAACACCGATCAAGTATCCCTGTAAAATATCTTATTAGTAATTATTCTAAAAAAAATTAAAGAATTACAGAAAATGAAAGATTTCAACTGGCAAGTAAAGCATGATGAGCATAAAAATAATTACCCAACTATCCAAACCCCCTCATCGTGATCAGAACGTGCATAAATTGCATTTAAATCAACTTCTTCTGGTAGACTTAAGCCGATGGAGAAAGGTGGATTCTCATCAAATTGATTATACTCTTCTTCATCCACCACATCACCAATCCCAACAATGCGTCTTTTGCCAGGAAGAACAATAGACCACTTATTATCGGCAGGATCGGTCACGTAAAAAACTTGTTTTGCTTGAGATGCCAAGATGAGTGGATCATTATCATGACTCACTTGACCAAAGTCAACCAATGTGAATCCATGTTCATCCACTCGTACAGCACGACGATTGTCAGCCCATCTACATCGAAATAGCGGGATTGTGAAGTCTTTATACTCAAGTTCCCAAATATCCTCGATTATCCCATAATATAGCATTGTCGCATTTATTGGTCTGTTATCTTTAGCACTAGCAAATTCTCTTGAAGATGCAACGATGCTAACTCCACTATTTTGCATTTTTCTCTTCTCATCCTGACGCTTTGTATAAAAGACATAACCGCTCATATCATATCCTTCCCATGAATTGACATGTAATCGAGGCCCATATGCTAACTATTTTATTGTATCTGAAATACCATGATTTGTTTGAGACAATTGAAACATTACCGTATGTTTAAACCATATGACAAAAGAGCGGTTATGTTCATTCGTCAACCACCTTTCGTTCTTTGAAGGATTCTGAAACTTTAGAATTGCCATGTGCTCCTCCAAGTAAGGATGTACCTCACTAAGGTGCTGCAAAACAAGTAGCTGAGCTTTGTGCAACATCTCATCACCAATTGAAATCAATTTTGATCCAATTATGCCCTGGCCATCAAGTCGTCCTTCATGTCGAGACTTACGAAGTCCAATAGGTTCAACACCAGTTAAGTATGGAGTGACAAATTCTATAACCTCCTCAGCTACAGTAGCTTCTACGATACTGGCTTCAGGTCTATATCTGTTTTTTGTTTTTCTTTTTAAAGTTCCCATATGCATTTCAAACGGATACATATATCTCATAAATACAGGACCACAAATTTTGATTTCTCTTACAAGATGAACAACCAAATGCAACATAACATCAAAAAATGAAGGTGGAAAATACATCTCAAATTGGCATAAGGTAACAATAACATCGGCTTGTTGAGCATCCAACGTATCAGGATCAATTACCTTGCTACAAATTATATTAAAAAAGAGACAAAGTTTTGTAATAACATGCCTAACATGTTTAGGCAATATACCTCTAATTGCAACAGGTAATAAATGTTGCATTAACACATGGCAATCATGAGACTTCATACCGGTCAATTTCAAATCCTTCACTGATACACGACTGCTAATGTTTGAAGAATAACCTGTTGGAACCTTCACACCACGAAGACACTCACATAAACTAGTTTTCTCTTTTTTGGACAATGTATAACATGCGGGGGGCAAATAGGTACGTTTACCTTTCTGCACCGGTGCTAACTCCTTCCGGATACCCATTTTCAACATATCTTGCCTAGCTTTCTCACCATCTTTTGTCTTACCAGGTATATTCAAGAGTGTCCCAACGATACTGTCACAAACATTTTTTTCTATATGCATTACATCTAGACAATGTCTAACCTGTAAATGTCTCCAATACGGAAGTTCCCAAAATATAGATTTCTTCTTCCACGAGCCTTCTAAAAGAGGAAATACTTTGCCAAATGCATTTTCAATATCCTTGACCCGTTCGTAACATCATTTCCTATTAATGGCAAACGAGCAACTCCATTCTCTATCTCCCCATTAAAAGGCTTCTTCTTTTTACGATAAGGATGATTAGGAGGGAGAAATCTACGATGATGCATATACACATTTTTTTTGCAATAATGTAAACGCTCAACAACCATATCATCTTCACAAATTGGGCATGCTTTGGCACCTTTTGTACTATAGCCAGACAAGTTACCATACGTAGGAAAATCATTTATGGTACAAAAAATCATGGCGCGCAATGTAAAATTACTTTGACTATATGCGTCAAACACACGCACACCTTTATCCCATAGAAGTTTTAGATCATCAATAAGAGGAGTTAGGTAAATATCGATGTCGTTTCCTGGTTGTCGTGGTCCAGAGATTAAAAGAGACAACATGATATATTTGCGCTTCATACTCAAAGGAGGTGGAAGATTGTAAATCACCAAAAGAACAGGCCAAGTACTATGTTGACTACTAAAGTTGCCAAATGGGTTTATGCCATCTGTACAAAGACCAAGTCTGAGATTTCTAATTTCTTCATCAAAATCAGGATACATTGTATCAATGTTTCTCCACTGTGGAGAATCAGCTGGATGCCTCAATAATCCATCATTTTTCCTCACATCTGCATGCCACCTTAAGTTTTTTGCATTTTCTTTATTTGCAAATAAACGTTTAAACCTTGGTATAATTGGCAAATACCACAAGACTTTTGCTGGAGGCCATTTCTTATCTGGGTCATTGTGAACGTTTCCTCGCGACTTGTAACGGGATAATCCACACTTGGGACACTCGTGCAAGTTCTCATATTCATTTCGATACAATATACAATCATTTGGACATGCATGTATCTTTTTATATCCTATACCAATTGGGCACATAATTTTCTTTGCCTCATAGTTAGAAGTTGGAAGCTCATTACCTTCCGGAAGCATGTCATTCAAAAGTTCCAACAAAGATGTAAAACTTTTATCACTCCACCCATGCTTTGCTTTTAAATTGAAAAGCTTGAGCACAGCAGACAATGTTGTGAACTTAGCACAATTAGGAAACAAAGGCTTCTCGGCATCAATTAATATTCTTTCATACAACTTTGGCTCTTCCATCAAATGTTCTTCAGCATCACGAAACATCTCATGAACACAATCATTCTCATCATTCGCGTCATTATTCATGTTATCTTCTCGGTCATTCTCATCATTCTCATAATTATTAGAACTAGCTCCACTAAGTATACTTTCACCATGCCATATCCACCGCGTATAATTTTGCTTAAACCCATAACGGATTATGTGATCTCTAATCTGATCTATGTTACGAAGTCTTCTCTTATTTTTGCAGTGTCTACAAGGACAAAAAATAGTTTCTTCCCCTCTTCTTAATTGATCATTCAGTGCACAATTGATGAACTCTTCAATTTTGTTTAGGAACTCGTCATCGTTACGTTTTACGTTGTACATCCCACTACGATCCATATGCAAATGCTAGAGACACACTACACAAGCAAAAAAAACATTGAATTACGAAGAGCATTCATTATTAAATCAATATTTTTAGCTAATTCAAGTAAACATGAAGTCTATTAATGAATATAATATGCATAAGTCAATAGACATAATAAAGGAATTATAGGACAATAGTAAAAATGTGCAACTCGTATGAAGAAATAAATGAGGGAAATGGTATCTATAAAGTGCTCTCAGAATACCATTTTGAAACTGTGCTACAAATTACTCATTACACCACCTCACAAAACCAAACACTGTCAAACTGTGCTTCACCTGAATGTAACTCCTCCTCCACCATCTTCCAGCCTACGTACCTTCCACTTACTCCTCTTTAAACCATCCACCAACAAACCTGCACAGCCACCTGTCCTCCCTGCTTGAACTGCCATAACCAAATACAAACATCAGCTGCAATAACCATCCATCCACACCCTTGTCATCATCACACCAGTACACAATCAACTTCATCACTACTACAACATCAAATACCCACTGATACATACCACATTCCCATATCTCACTGCCTGACCACCTCTGCCCCTTGCCAAAACCACAAACTCCACACTATTCCCCAGCCATACATACAATCACGCATTACTGACATTTGCACTTCACATCTTTTAATCACTGCCTCTTCAGAACCATACATCACTGCCTTCCATACATACATACCCTGACAACAAAGTTCACCCTTCCTGTTATCCATTCCACTATTATACATATTTCATACCAGTCCAACTTCATCACTGTCCATATCATATATCAATCTTCTCAACAGTGATCATCACTATGCATACCAGTGCACACCTTCTTCAACAACAAAAACATAATAGTGAGCTCAAAAACCAATGACCAGAACCTTCCATCACTATTCTACTAATGTATTACAATAATTATTTTCTCTTCTCCTTCAAAAAAAATCCTTTTTATGCCTTTTCATCGGTAAAACTTCAATTTCTAGTTCTTTAATTTCAACTTTTGTTTATCAAAAAAGGTTAAAAGTAAAATAGAATTGATTAGAATTCATCTAACTCTTAATCATGAATTATGACCAACTCTTCACTCACTAAAAAAAGCATTAATATATAGTATACATTTAAAATAAGAATAACTCTTATATAGTATACATTTAAAATTGCTTTTTTTTGGTTTCAAACGAGGTACATCACTTTTATTTCATGTGTTTTCTTTTCTTTCTTTACAGCGCTCGCTTAAAAAGGGTTTGTTGCTTCAATTGCTTTTTGTAGACTGAATTATCAATAAGCAGTTCTTTTTCATATAAGTATATTAGAGCAATTCCTGTCCTTTCTACTTTTTGGGTCCTTATATCAATAGAGGTATGAAAATGGAAAGCTAGCAGGGAATTTGAGAACCAGACAGATTAAACATATCATAATTTGAGAAAACAACTTCCACAATTCAAGCCTAAATCACTGGAAGAGCAGAAGCTCATTGATTCGACCAAAAAAGACATGAATAAGCTGTGTTTATGCAGAACGAACAAAACAATGGGTTTTTGTAAGCGGGGATGGTAGTCTCATTTTTGGCCGTGTAAGCAGCAACCAACTATGCTAAACATCAATGCGTTGTTTGTGGTGCGTAAAACTCCTAACATTTGGAGCCATACACGAAGCCCATTTCATTTCATGATCAACGCGTGCTTTGTCATCAACCATACATAACACAACGTTTATCTCGCAATTGATTAATAAATGGATATAAACAGCAAGTAACCACGTGGTATACTTGAGATTTGAACAGCATCACTTTATACATCACAGTAATTAAGACAGACATTGTTTCAAGATGATACTAATAATAGCAGGTGCACCAAATCAATGGAATAAACCTTCCCACATTATCCTCCATTGAGATCTACATCCCGAATGACGTCCAAATCAATGGAATAAACCTTAATCCTAAATGAAATGGACAGTTTTATCCTCTAGCAAATTCACTTTTATGATGGATGAGCTTCAGACATCTACATAATCGAGAAAACTCGAAAATAATGATAGGAAGTAGTAGGAATTTTCAAGAAAAGAAAATTTTATACCTGAGCAAACTCGAAATTGGTTGCTAGTCGGTGAAATCAATCCAGCGAATTCGCAAAGCAAACTCGAGACTCGAAAATAATGATTTTAGGGGTTTTTTCCTTTGAAGCACGCGAATTATTTTGGGGAATAGAATGGGACGGCGGAAAAATAACTGGAAACGCGGGAATAACCTAGTTTTGAAATTGCATCGCGTACGAAAGGAAACCGATGCAAAAAGTATTATGTTGGACGTAGTTGAATCGGTTAACTTTAAAACCGATGCGACTAAAACTATTTGCACCGACGTATTTGCATCAGTTGTTGATGACAGCTGATGCAAATTTGACCGTTTTATTACCTACTGCTTTCCACGTACCAACTGCATCGGTTATTAAGACAGAACTGATGCAAATAGTTCTATTTGCATCAGTTTTTACTTAAACCGATTCAAATGAGGTGATGCAAATGGCATGTTTTGTAGTAGTGCATGTATCGATATCCAGTCTAGATATATCTTGACTAAAAATATTTAAAATGTTATGTTTATTTTATTGTGATAAATCACTTATGGTTACAACGCATTGTAACTACCATAATAAAACATACCATTTATGGATTTTCTATCAAATATACTTTTAATTAAATTATTAATTAATATTTAACACGTTATATCATGTATATAATAGAAAGAAAACACCTTTTATTTCGAATAAGATTGGTTATCGAGTTAGATATATGTAGCAATTGCATAATTACTCCTAGGACATACCCCTAACTCTATCAACCTTCCACTTGCACTTGGGGCCTATTTATGGAATCTCAATCCCACCCCTTTGATCAGTTTGATGAGAACCAATCGAATTAGACCATTCATGAATGGATCTACCATGTTGTTTTAATTATCTACTTTGTCAATCAACCCTCTCCAATGCTGATAAACTTCCTTTATTATGTGGACTATTCAGAGAATGTTTCTCAACTTCTAGTGAGCTCTTATTATTACATTTTTATTGTATAACAATGTTGTAGTATTCTTAATACTTCGAATCACCCTTAGATCAGCTATTAATTTGTGCATTTATATTTATATACGTTGCTTTTATTTTGGTGCTATTCAAGGCAATGCACTTAGCCTTTTCATCGAATCAACAACAATATTTCATTTGGAACATTTCCAACTTAAAGCTTCTTAATTAAGATTTGAACATGAATTTAATATTGACACATTATACTCAATATCACTCATGAAGTTTGAGTTTGTACACTCCTTCAGAAGGAGTTCATTATTTCTGTAAACTATTCTCTATATTTCGTAAATACTTGGGAATGCTCTAAACTACCATTTAATGGTCTTAATTTAGATTTTATTTCGCTTCATGTATCAAATACATAAGCAAATTATGATATCATAGACAATTCAACATATATGATAATTCCAATTGCTAAAGCATAAGAAATCCATCTTATATGTTTCTTATCAAACATTTTAATAAGGTGTCTTTGCATATTATTTGGGACACTCCCAACATCCTTTATACTTAATATAAAAGATATAATTTATAAATCCAATATCTAGTATATCGTTAACAATAGCAGTATATTGTTTACTTACAGTTCAAAAATATCAAAGTACCTTTAATGCTCTTTCTTATGGATACACACTTCCTCTGCATTTTGATTGAAAATAAAACTATATGATATTTATATCAAAACATTTGTTCAACTTTAATGCTTGCCAATGATATATTCATATCTGTTCTTGGATCATATTCGAAAACCCACAAACACAATATTGCTCACACTGCCTTTGAGACAGTTTGGTTGTTATGTGCAAATATTCTATTCTAAATCAGTATTTAGAATTTTCTATTTCAATATATATGTACCAAAAACACAAAGTCATATCCAGCGATAGTTTTGTGAGTAAAATCTAAATTAACTTGAGTACATCAAATGGTGAATCTTTTGGGTTAATTTCAACAATCGAAATTTATGATGTTATTCTTATCAATATTGCTCACTATATTACAATTGTATTAATCTTTCTCTTGAAGACACATTTACGGCCGATGGATCATAACCCTTCGGGTACATTTACCAAAATCATATTTTGCTATTATACTTGGAATCCATTTCAAATTTGTGCATCATACTATATCATGGAGTCAGTACTCTTAATGGTTTAATCGACAACTGAGGATTATCCATTCTTAACATTGATAAGAAACTCGCAGATCAACGTGCAAGAATACTTACTATAGACTCTAATGTGTTGTGTTCATTTAGGTTGGATTAGTTTCATTTCATCTCATGTAATCAGTTTTATCTTTGTACCATATCCAAATCCATTTTCACTATCAATAATTTCTAAAAGGAATTCCTTCAGTATGAAGCTGATATTTCTTAAGACAATAATTATTTCTCGGTGCAACGGAATAGGTATTCATTAACATTTTATGAATTGCCATATATATAAACTGATTTGGTTTTCATTTATGACTCTTATGTTTAAAACATAAATTAAACATCCAATGATGATCATCCCCAAACTTCTTTTAAGGTGATTCATAGAAGACCACTCACGTCCAATTATTACGTGTAGTCTTTCGACCTGCACAACCTGCCAACTTTTTGGCCTAGAATATGTTGGGATTTCTTATAATCCCTTATCTTGTATGATTTTGTAAATTATTCTTTAGATGAGATTAATTTAACCTTATGCATACATGACCTTATAGAAAGAAGTTAACTCAACTTCACTCATCATTAACCATACTTTATTAAACAAAGTTCGATTACTCCTTATTGATACATCATTATGTATCATAGGAAGGAATGACTATTGAGATCAAATCTTTATTCATTCTTAGGTACGTTTGGAACTCTTTCCAATATACTCACCAATTCGATCGAATCGAATCATTTTTATTTCCATTGCACATTATTTTATTTACATTCGTTTTATATTCTACAAACTCATCATTAACATACCACGTGTGTATCATGTACACTTGTTCATCTTAATTTGTGATAATTCATTGGTGAATATAATAAAGTATGTGGAACCATTTTGAAATTAATAGACTTTTGATTGCATACATCTATATGTACCAATCCGTAGAGTTCATTAACTCTTATGATGCTCCTACTGGATGGGCGTCTTGCCCTTAATTGTTTGAAATATAATTTACTAGCACCATATGATTCATAATCACATAATAGAAAATTACTTCTAAAAATTGCGGCTTAGTCCATGATTACCAAACAATTGCAAATAAATTTAGATACTTCTGTATTTTCCAATGCATAACAAATACCAGTACTATAGTTTTATTTTATAATGAATATTCATAATGTTAGTTCTTGAGATGATGGTTTTGATGACAACAACCTTAGGACTTGTTATAAAATATAAATACTAATATTCTTGTCTAGATATATATGTATATGCGGAGTATATATATGCAGGTACCGACAATGAAGACTGTACATTATAGAGATTCAAGACCGACGATCGAAGTGTATCGAGTCTCTCTATCAAACTGTGATTGGAAATGGTGTGATTGTGGCCCATAAATCAATTGGGTGTGATTGTAGCCCGTAAATCAATTAGGTGATCTTGTAGCCTGGTTAAATCAAGAGAGTTTGCCCTGGACTCGGAGACAGGAGGGTGTATCTCGTGGCCTTGAAATCGAGGTTGTAATATCGACATATTATTTGAAAAGAAATCTACACAAGAAATTGTGTGGGACTGCATGTAGGGTAACTCCGAACCAGTATAAAATTCCGGTGTGTTCTTTCCTTTACTGCTTTTATTTACTATTTGCATCTGTGTCTGGTTCTGTGATAGTCTCTGTGTTTGTGAATTGCATCTGTTTGTGTTTAATTTGAAAAGATTTCAAAAATTCCATAAAATCCATTAAACACTATTTACCCCTCCTCTAGTGTTAATCCAGTCTTAAGATCCGTAATCCGCATTTCCAACATTTGGTATCAAAGCATTGGTTTTCAAAGTTTTCATAATCTGAATTTTGAAAAAGTTTAAAATGGCAATTTTTAGAGATTCTGTTAACACTAGTTCAAAATTGTCCAAATCATCATTGTCTCATAAGTCTGCATATTGTTATTATAGAAAATCAAGTTATCTACCGAATTGGTGTGTTGTGCAGGAACATATGTGTTATATGGCTTTTGAAGAATCAACACTCGATGGACAAATGGTGCAAATCAAGAAAAACAAATAGATACTTGATAGTGGATGTTCAAGGCACATGACTGGTAATCCAGAGATACTGAATGATATAATTTATGAAGATGGAGGAATGATCAACTTTGGAGACAACTCAAAAGGAAATGTGATTGGCATCGGCAATGTCGATAACTCTAAAACTCCTACTATTTCTGATGTCCTATTAGTTAGGTATCTAAAACACAACTTACTTAGCATAAGTCAACTATGTGATAAGGGCTACAAAATTAAATTTGAAAAGGATAAGTGTCACATAATAAATGAAATATTATAAGGAATTAGGAAGAAAAATATTTATATTCTTAGTATGAAAATCTCAAATGATAACCTATGTCTTTTGGCTAGTACTAGTGACCATTGGATTTGGCATAAAAGATTTAGGCATTTAAATTTCAAACTCTTATCTAGACTTTCAAAACTTTATCTAGTAAGAGGTCTTCCTAAAATGGATTTTAAAGTAGATAGTATATGTGATGTCTGTCTATTAGGAAAACTTAGGAAGAGTTCATTCAAACTGAAAGATATGATTTCAACTTCAAAACCTCTTGAGTTACTTCATTTAGATCTGTTTGGTCCATCTCAAATTCAGTCAATAAATTACAGTAAATATGTTTTTGTAATTGTAGATGATTATTCTAGATTTACATGGACAATTTTTCTGAAACATAAAAGTGATGCTTTTGATTTATTTAAAACTTTTGCAAAAAAAAATTCAAAATCAACTTTCTTTAAAAATTAAAACTATTCGTAGTGATCACGGTGGAGAATTTGAAAATGAAAATTTTGAGAATTTCTGTAATCAAAAGGAATAACTCATAATTTTTCTTTTCCAAGAACAACACAACAAAACGGAGTGGTAGAGTATAAAAATAGGACGATTCAAGAGTGTACAAAAACTATGATTTCAGATGGTAAATTACCAAGAAATTTTTGGGCTGAAGCAATCGCTGCAGCTTGTTACATTTTGAATAGGATTTTAGTTAGACCTCTAACCACTAAAACACCATATGAACTTCTTTTCAATAAGAAACCAAAGGTATCTTATTTTAAAGTTTTTGGAAGTAAATGCTTTATTCTAAATACAAAGGACAATTTGGATAAATTTGATCCTAAATCCGACAAAGGAATCTTTATCGGATATTCTAATAGAAGTAAAGCATACAGAGTTTTCAATTTAAAAACTAACACCATTAAAGAAACAATGCATGTATCTTTTGATGAAAATTTCAAAGATTTTGTTCAAATAAATGATGAAGATGATTATGTTAGTTTAAATAATGAATCAAATGAAACAAATTGTGAAACTATTCATCCTAATAAAAGGATCAGGCTTTTAAAAGATCATCCTATAGAAAATATACTAGGAAATATTGAATCTGTTGTTAGAACTAGAAATCAACTAAACAAGATGAGCAATGTAGCTTTTATATCAACTATTGAACCCAAAAATCCAAAGGAAGCATCATTTGATGATTCATGGATTTTTGCTATGCAAGAAGAACCGAATCAATTCACCAAAAATGATATATGGGAGCTTGTTCCTAGACCCGAGGACTAAACTATAATAGGAACTAAATGAGTTTATAAAAATAAAATGAATGAACAAGGTGAGATCGTTATAAATAAAGCTTGGTTAGTCGCGCAAGGTTATTGTCATGAAGAAGGAATATACTTTGATGAAACTTTTGCACCCACAGCAAGATTAGAAGCCATTAGAATTCTACTTGCTTTCGCAAACCACAATGATTTCAAATTATTTCAAATGGATATTAAAAGTGCCTTTTTAAATGGTTTTGTTAAGGATGATGTTTATGTTGAATAACCTCCTCTTTTTGAAGAAGACAAATTTCCAAATCATGTTTACAAATTAAAGAAAGCTTTATATGGTCTGATACAAGCTCCTAGAGCCTAGTATGACAGACTGAGATCTTACCTATTACAATCAAATTTTGAAATTGGTAGAAAAAATGATATCCAATTAGTACATATTTATGTAGATGATATCATTTTTGATCAACAAATAATGAAATGAACAAAGAATTTTCTGAAATAATGACAAAAGAGTTTGAGATGAGTCATATGGGTGAACTTATTTTCTTTTTAGGATGGCAAATAAAATAATTAGATAGTGGTATTTTCATTAGTCAAGAAAATTATGCTAGGGATCTAGTTAGTAAATTTGGTATGACCGCTGCGAGTGGAAAACCCACTCCTATGGCAAACAATGAATCCTTGAATAAAGAAGACATGTCAAAAGATGTTGATCAATAACTATACAGGGGAATGATTGGATCGCTACTCTATATAACTGCGAGTAGGCCTGATATCATGCATAGTGTCTGTCTCTGTGCAAGATACCAATCTCAACCCAACGAAATCCATTTAAAAGCTGTTAAACACACTTTATTCTATGGCCTATTTTACCCTAAAAATGATTATTTGATTTAATCTCATGTTGTGATGTTGACTATGCTGGTTGTAAATCATACCGAAAAAGTACAAGTGGAACCTGTCACTTTTTAGGACATTCTCTGGTTTCCTGGTTTAGTAAAAAGCAAAATACTGTCTCACTATCAACAACTGAAGCAGAATATATCTCTGCTGCTTTGTCTTGTTCTCAAGTTATCTATATGCAACAGACCCCAAAGGATTTTGGATTAAATATTTCAATTTATTATGACAATACAAGTGCAATAAATTTATCCAAAAACCCTACTCATCACGCCAGAACCAAACATATTCATATCAGACATCATTTTCTCAGAGATAATATAAGTAAAGAGATTATTTCTCTTGAATTTATCAACACCGAGAATCAAATAGCCGATATTTTTACCAAACCCTTGAATCAATCAACCTTTACTAAATTAAGAAGAGAACTAGGTAGTTGTTCTATAACTGAGATATAGAATATAGATATAGTATCATATATATTTAAATAAATAGAGAAAAACAAAATTGTCAAAATTTTCATAGGCATGTCGACATGCCCCTACCCCCATGTCGACATACAACGGCTAGATTTGAAATTTTGATTTTCCCTCTAAAATCAGTTTGGTGGTTATATAAATCACAATATTTTGAATTCATTTGTCTTCTCTCTTCATTTTCTCTGAAATAAACTTCTGAAGATACATAGTAATAGCCTCATCTTCTAAATCAAACCAAAATGCAACCATTTCCTTTCATTCTCCTAATTCAGGTCCATTCCAACATACTACATTCGAGTGATGAAGATTGAGGAAACTATGAAAGATTCTCTGCAAATGCTGACTGAATTACAAGTCATGCAAATAAGGATGGCAAAGGAACAAGAGAAACAAGGCAAGATTCTTAGAAATTTGCAAAAATTTCTAATGGATAATCATGCGGACCCTATTGTGATTGAAGATGATTCCTCTAACATACATATTCATAATCCATTAAAGGATGATGAAGATGAAGAAGCAGAAGAAGTGCAAATGGACGAGGACGATTATGTTGTTTGCGTTGGAGAAGTCTGTTTTGATAAAAATGGTAATTTGGCCGAACAACATGGAAACTTTTGTCTCCATTACCCTAATTGTTCGATTCACAAGTCACCAATTGTCAAGAACTCTCATTAGATTGTTATTATATTGATGTTTTATATTTTGTGTACTTGTATATATTTGTGTCTATGTTTCATGTATATGTGTGTAATGTAACATTATATATAATAAAATTAGATTTATGTTTCGCTTATTATACTTCGTTATTAGCATTTAGTTCCATAATATTAGTTTAAGTGGGAGTTATGTAGTTTAGGATTAGTTTTTGTTGATGACAAAGGGGGAGAATTATAAAATAGGTTAGATAGGCTTAGATTAAAGGGGAGTTAGTAGATTAAGGGGGAGTTGTTGGAATAAGGGGGAGTCGGAGTAGAATCGATATATGTTGGAGTATATTTTATAAACATAGGTTGTCATCATCAAAAGGGGGGAGATTGTTAGTTCCCGAGATGATGGTTTTGATGACAACAACCTTAGGACTTGTTATAAAATATAAATATTAATATTCTTGTCTAGATATATATGTATATGCAGGGTATATATATGCAAGTACTAATAATGAAGACTGTACTGTATAGAGATTCAAGACTGATGAATTCAAGATTGAAGAAATCAAGACTGAAGACCAGGGCCGGCCCAAAATATTTGTTGCCCAAGCTCATATACACATTTTTTCAAAGAAAGTTAAAAAGTAAAATCAAATTCATACCTGTAGCCTGCTTTGAACCTAGGTCAGTAGCAGTCACTTCAACAACCTTACCACTAAACCAAATATTGGCTGAACATTACTTAAGTTTACAATTTATATAAAAGCAAGTATTAATTTTTTTTATTTGTTGCCCCCAGCCCAGTGGGATGCCTTTGCCCGAGGGCTTGGTGGGCTGCCCTCTAGGCCGGGCCTGCTGAAGACTCATGAGTATCAAGAGTTCAAGAGTTCAAGATATTAATATAAGTAATAGAGTTTAGATTTATATTAAAACTTCGTAATAGCACTAGAATCTTTATTCGGATTTTAATTGTGGAATGGAATCCACCTTCTCGCTTTAATAGTGGGATGGAACCCACGACCTCATTAGTGGGATGGAACCCACGACCTTCTCTAGTGCAATGGAATCCACGAAATTTTCAAAATAACTTATTTTTAGATTTTTTCAAAACTATCTTTTTAAAAAGACATCTCTCTCTCGGTTTAAATATTTTAGCCTTAATTCAAAAGCTATTTTTAATCATATTAATTTCAAAATCATTTCTTGTTTTTAAACTATCTCCTGGTTTTAATATTTTAGCGTTAAATCTCAAAAATATATTTTAAAGAAATCTATACTTAGTTTTTAATATTACTTTTATATTATAGATTATATATATTAAGATTACTTTCTAAAACTCTTTTACAAGTTTAAAATATAATGGTTTACAAAGTTTAGAAATTGTTTTGACAAGTTTTAGAATAGAAATCATTTTAAAGAAAAATCAATTTTCAAAAATCACGTACGTATGTCGACATCCCCCATCCCCCCATGTCGACATGGTAGTGGTAGATTTTAAAATTCAAATTTTCATGTGAAGTGTCTATTCATCATAGCCTTTCACGAATGGACATGACCGTTATTCTCCTATATATACCAGTTGTTTTCGACGAATTTAAAGTCAGCTTTTCTTCATTTCTTCACTCCTTCTCCACTCAAATATTCTCTTATATTTTAACAAAATTCTACCAAAATCCTAAGTGAATCAAACTCGATTGTCTCTAGTTTGATTCTCTGTCACTCTCTCTCAAAGATCTCGGTGCTATTTAGAGTTATAGGATCATTTGTAATCAAAGATCAAAAGATCGAAGTGTATCGAGTCTCTCTCTATCAAAGTGTGATTGGAAACGGTGTGATTGTAGCCCGTAAATCAATTGGGTGTGATTGTAGCCCGTAAATCAATTAGGTGATCTTGTAGCCTGGTTAAATCAAGAGAGTTTGCCTTGGACTCGGAGGCAGGAGGGTGTACCTTGTGGCCTTGAAATCGAGGTTGTAATATCGACATTATATTTGAAAAGAAATCTGCACAATAAATTGTGTGGGACTGGATGTAGGGTAACTCCGAACCAGTATAAAATTCCGGTGTGTTCTTTCCTTTACTGCCTTTATTTACTATTTGCATATGTGTTTGGTTCTGTTATAGTCTCTGTGTTTGTGAATTGCATTTGTTTGTGTTTAATTTGAAAAGATTTCAAAAATTTCATACAATCCATTAAACATTATTCACCCCCACTCTAGTGTTAATCTAGCCTTAAGATCCGTAATCCGCATTTCCAACACATAATATTCATATTGAAATAAAACTATGTCTATTTTTCAGTCGATACTGAAAATCATTATTATTTCATAAATAATGTGGTACGTTTTACAAAACAATTTTCATAACTTGATGCGACCAATAAGTGTTATATAGCTTGCTCCCACTATTTCCGCCATTACTATAGTAGTGTACGAAATACGAGGCTACATCAACCACTTAAGATAGGTTGTTTATTTCATTTACTATAACTGGTTTACAATCGAGAGTTTTTAGATCAAGTATCTTAAATTCAAAGGAAAAAATATCATAGAAAACAATTTTCTATGTGAAAATGCTTTTTGGAATAGAAATCATATTTCTAATGTTAAGTATCTATTATTATTTTAAAATTCTCATTTCCGAATTTATTTATGAAGCAAAAATAACCATTTGCTCTCATTATCCCAACCGTACCGTAGGTTACTATTAATACCACAGATTTTGATTTTTATGACAACAACTATATAAATACAGGTACTAATGTTTTCCCAAGTTGTGTAGAATATTTTGCAGGATATCACACAAGTTTATACAAGTACATGATAATCGAGTTTGAAGGCTGATCAGTAATAAGACTAGAGATCAAGCTTCAGAGGTGATCAAGACAATTGAAGAATCAAGAGTTTAAATACAAAGACATAAAGACTTCAAGATTATAAATAATAGTTAATAGACATTAAATAAATTTGTTAAAATCCTTGAATGGCAAATTTCTTTTCTTCGAATACTCTCTCACCAAAATATTTATTTTATTTTCAAAATATATTTCTACAAATATTTTACAACAGTTTTATATTTTAATGTATTTAAAAACTATGTTTTTAAATGACTTTACAAAATATCATAATTTTGCAACACTTTAAAAGTGTTGTTTTTCTCAAAAATACAAGGGTATGTCAACATACCCTTCCTAAGTATGTCGACATATGTACCGTTGAAATGTTTTTCTAAATTTTGAAGAGTTATGATTTTTGGCTCCATCTCTTTACGAATAGACATATCCCTTCAAACACTATATAAATCGGATTGGAAAATGAATTTTTTAACAATATCCTCTCCGTTCTTCTTACTCCAAATTCTTATTATATATTTCACAAAATCCACTTTCTATACTCTTCAAATCCACTCGAATTCAATTTCTACTTCACTACGTACATTCTCTATCATGTACTCGCTGTTTTGCAAGAATTCTTTCACCAATTCAAAGATCAAAGTGCTATAAAAGGGCTATATGATATTTTATATCCAAGTTACAACGTTTGTATTTGGAATTGACAACTTTCTACGCTAATCTGTGTGGGTATGCTTGTTTCCTGTTCAAATCAAGTGGATATGCTTATTGCCCATTTAAATAAAGTGGGTGTGCTTGTTGCCCATTTAAATCAAATGAGTGACCTTGTTACCTGATTAAATCAAGAGAGTCTTCCCTAAGTTCATAAAGTCATGAGAGTGTATCTTATTGCCTTGAAATCAAGATATTTTATATTCTAGTTTGCTTGCTACCTGGTTAAAGTAGGCATTTGAAAGTAAATTTATACAAATACTGGATATGATTGGATGTAGGATTGGTCAATCTGAACTAGTATAAAAAACCCGTGTCATCTCTCTTGCTGTTACTTTATTTTTACTGCATATATATATGTATGTATGTATGTATGTGTGTGTGTGTGTAGATATATATATATATATATATCTGTGAATACTTGTTAATAAATATCTATGTTGATTATCTATGTTTTGATTTAAATCTTGAAACTATTTAGAAAATTTCTATATAAGTTATACAATACTATTCATTCTCCCTTTAGTGTTAAAGTAGCCTTAGGATCCATTCACACCAGTATAATTTATACTACATCATTTCCTATTTTTGGTGTCAGAGCCTTAGGTGTTCAAAAAATGTTATTTGACTTTTTGAGAATTATAAATGGCTTGTAACACTAGTAGTACACATTTTAACACTTTTATAGCAGGATAATTAACTGCTAGACCCCCACTATTTAATGATAGTAATTATGTTTAATGGTCATGTAGGATGAAAATTTATTTACAATCCAATGGCTTAAATATTTGGAACATTACACAAATTGATACACTAAACCCTAAACTGAATATTCACAATGGATCATAGACTAAAAGGCACAAGCCCTCAATAACTCAAAGGCGATGGATATTTTATTTTGCTCCCTAGATAAAAATGAATTTAATCGAGTTTCTATTTGTAAGACTACTTATGAAATTTGGAAAACATTTAAAGTCACACATGAAGGCACTAGTAAAGTAAAACAAACTAAGATTTACATGCTAACCAACCAATTTCAACTTTTTAAAATGAAACCAAACAAGTCTATTTCTGACATGTATTCCAGATTTCTAGATATAGTTCATTCATTAGTACCATTAGGCAAAAATTTCTCAAAAGAGGATCAAGTTAGAAAATCCTTAATTCACTCTCTTTGGAATGTGATCAAAAGATGTTAGCAATAGAGTAAGCCAATGATATTAGTATATTAAAATTTGAAGAATTAATTGGTAAACTAATATCCTATGAAGCATAGTTGCAGGGAAGAAAGGAAAGTAAGTGAACGAAAATAAATCAATTGCATTCAAAGCAACAACTGATGATCAAGATTCAGACGACGATGATATTGATAAGGAGATTTCTCTTATGACTCGAAATTTCAGAAAATTTTTGAAATACAAAAGGATGAATGATTTTCAAAAAACTAGAAACAAAAATTCCGAAAATAGAAATCTTTATGCATTACGACTGTAGTGAATCTGACCATCTACGTAGAGACTGTCCGCATTAAAGGAAAGCAAAGAATTCACCAAACACTGATTCATTTAAAAAGAGAAAAAGGGCTTTCAATGCGACCTTGGACGATTTTGATACAACATCCAGAATGAAGCAGACAATGAAAATATTAACATGTGCTTCACAGTGATGGAAGGTTAATCAAGTCAAACAAATGAACAACAAAATCGATATTTTTTTACATTTCATATTTTATTTTTTCCAAAAGTTATTTAATATAGGAATAAATATATAATAATAATAAGTATATATCAACATATATATATATATAATTATATGAATATATTTCTTTATTTTTTGAACATTGAAATTTTGGCATATATGTCGACATATGTCACTTAGGTATGTAACATATCAAACAGAATTTGAAGAATCTTTTCAAAATTTGAAGTTTTGAAATTCTCTCTCTTTTGCATTCAATTCAAAATTTGAAAAGACACCTTTCTGGCCGTCACATGTTCATTCAAACTCTATATATTCACTCTTTCTAACCTAATCTTCAACACATACTTTATTTCAAAAATCAAACAAATTCTTCACTCTCCTTCTTCCAAAACAAAGTCATAATGTCTTCTTCAAACCAAACCTCTTCATCCAAAGCCATTAGGCTTACCAAAAGAATCAAAAGTCAATTTTTAATGATCAAGAGTCCATTGAAACATACATTGAGTATGCAACATATGGTAAAGTCTTTTCGTGAAGATTTGCTAATTTTAGTGAATTTTATTCTAATGGTTTACAAGATCTTGTTTTGGAAAATGGTATTTTTAGTTTATCCGATTTATCATAAAATGATTTTGATTGCCATCCTGATTTAGTCAAAATGTTTTATGCTAATTTAAATGGAAAGTTTTATCAAGGAAAAGAATGTTAGATTTGGAGTGGTATCAATGATACTATTATTGTTTTAGATTGTGAAATTCTTGGTCAAATTATTGATTGTAAAAGTAGTGGAAATGACCTCTACTTTTGAAATTGATTATGGAAATAAAGAAGTTATGCATGATTTATTTTCAAATGATGAAGAATATGGTTTTAAATGTAAAAATTTTAGGCCAAAATTAAGATTAACGAGCCTTATTTTACAACAAAGTATTACACCTAGAATGGGAAATTACAACAACCCCACTCACAAATTTTTCAAAGCTCCTTTTGCCATTTTCGAAAAATATGATACAAATTGGGCTCAGGTGATTTTGGATGACTTTGTTCAAAAGAAACTTTCTAGACATGAAAACACACTTTACCATGGTGTGTATCTTACTAAAATTTTCAACTACTTTGGTATTGATCTAAAAGGTGAACATTTTGCCTCATAAAGTTATTGACAAAACAAACCTTTGTCACTCTCATGCACATTCCTCTTAAATTTGAGCTCTATGAGTCTCTTACCGAAAAGGAAGAAATATTGGCAAGAGAAGAAGAGCAAGATATTCTTCAAGAAGAAGAAAGGGATGATATGAAAATAGAAGACGAGGAAGAAAAAGAAGATGGGGAGGAGGAAATGGATACATCTCTTGAAAACTATAACAAACCGTCCTACTATTGAAATAAAGAGATCCTTAGGAATCAAGAGAAGTTTCTTAATAATCAAAAGAAGCATAAGCGTTCTTTTAGCAAGAAATTCACTAGCCTCTCAAACAAAGTTGAAAAATACTTTGGGAAGATAATGAGAAAGCTTGGTGGAAATGCTTCTGTTAGAACCTCGGTTTTATGTTTTAATGATGACAAATATATCCCTGTATATATCTAGTATATAACAATATGCAGGTATAAGAAGCTCTTGAATCATATAATCAAGGCTAAAGCAATGCGAATCATCTACATATCAAAAGATATGGAAATACAGTTCGTCAAGTCAAATATATGTATTTGGTCTTAGATACATTTGTAAATTCGCCTTGGTAGTTCATATGCACACACACCCCTATACATACAAGTACTTTCAAGTATAAAAGAATTAAATAAGTTTTATAAAAGTTTTTATATATAAAATCTATTTTAACATAGTTTAGTCGACTGAATATATTTTCAATCGACTGAATAATTTTCAATCGACTAAGGACAGTCGATTGAAAATATATTCAGTCGACCGAATAGTGCAATTTTATTATATAAACTGTTTTTTTGAATTTTGCCACATAATTCTATGTTCTGATTCAGTAGACTGAATTTTTACACTCAATCGACTGATTACGCTATAACGGTTATTTTCTGAAAAGTCATCTTCAATAGTTGCAATTGTTAGTGAGCATCTCTGTGAATGGTAATGGCAGCAATTGAATAAATACAACTATTCAACGTAACTCTTTGATATCTATATATATAGACCAACATCTAAAATCATTTTAAATTTTTCTGATCTAACTTTCTTGGTCTTTATTTGTTACACCCCGTAATTTGGCGTCAGTTATTTAATTAATTAGTTGATTAATTAACTAGACTCTAAAAATGGAATTTGTGCAAACGATGGAATTTGACCATGAAACTTGCACCGTTGCGTTCGTGGCGAAACTTTAAGCAACTATTATAATTGGAGTTTTACGATCGGAGTCCAAGCGAAGAAGTTACGAACGAAAAACAAATTCGGACCGAAAATGAATAAATAAGAAAAATTAACGTTTATAATTATTCGTCCGAGCCCACAGGCTAACTGTTTACTGCAACCGGTCGACATGCAGCGGTCGACCGATGCATATGAGGTGGTTGAACGATTGGGTAACCGTGGGTGCAATAAAACTAGGTCACAACGGCCCGAATTTAATATATTTCGATCTAACGGTTCTGGTTGATTCTAGTGCCTATAAATTTAGGCCTAGCCCTCCCTTCACTTCTTATATTTTTTTGGAGGCAGTATTGAAGCTCTACCATTCCTACTTCTCCACTTTCTTTCTAAATTATAAAAATAAGATATTTGTATTTATATTCATACAAATTGAAAAAGAATAGAAATCAAATGAAAAGCAGAAGAGAATCAACTATATACATATTAAAGGTAATTTATATATATATATATATATATATATATATATTTGTATCTATTTTCTCTCCCAATCCAAAATCTCTTCTTAGATATGTAATTTTAATATATGTATATACCCCTTTTATACATATTTTTTTGATTATAAAGGATTTGGAGATGAATCAAAGGTTCTACTTCAAATCTGGAGATTTGGATCACTTTGAAAGGTGAGTGTGAAATTTTATAGATTACTATAATACAAAAATTATCCCGTTGGTATTTATTTGATTTTTATGCCTAACTGGATCATTGTATATGAGTTGTAGGCAAAAAATTTGATAAAATATGAATATAATAAATATCGCCTACATATTCTTGTTTATGAATTGATTTAGAATTAATTACAACCTGATCTAGAATTCAGTCCCAAAAGTATGAATTTAGAATATTGATTTGAATGAATTTATTCCAGATCTGAAATAGGTTGTCTAATAATGTTATGAATTTGGATTATTACCCTAATCTTGTTGGAATGTAAGCTTCTCTGTGTTTGGAATTGTTGGAATTTAGATCCGTTTAATTTGTAAATCAGTTTGATTTCTTTCCCTTTTAGGAAAAATACAGCCTTTGATCTAGCAAGGAATATATGCAAATAAAGAGAGAGAGAGAGTGGTGTAAAGTATGAATTCATTGTAGTTTACACTGTCTATTTCAGTAATAAAAAGAAATGATTATTCCTTGTAATTTCAAGCGATGTAATCTTTTATATTTTAAAAGTTAAATGTTTGTTTTGGACCAATTTATGGAAATTATAGCATATAATCTTTTTAGGTATGATTGAACATGGAAAAGGATATTTTAGTGAAGATATATAAGTGAATATATTCGATAAAATAGATATCTGTACGTAATTTACTGTGCTTATAATAATTAAATCGAAAGCTAGTAATGATACGTACATGTAACATTCACGTTTATGATAATTAATTAATGGAAAAGAAATTTAAAATGTTATAACTCCAATGAATGAGAATTAAATGGTAATAAATATAGGGGTTGCAATAACCTGATAGGGTAAGTGGATTAATGGGATTGATAAATAAAGAAGTTAAATTAATAACTATGGAATAGTTAAAAAGGTTACTAATTTGAAATTAGTAATCATATATAAATGTCTTCGGAAAAGTCCGTTATGATTTTATGGAAAAATTGACATTTATGGGCATAAAAAGGGGATTTACAAGTAGACAAGTATTTAAAGCAAATCTTATTGCCTTAAATAAAAAGGGAATTAGTAATCTAAGTCAATGTCTACCTAAGATAATATAAGTGAAGACTTTGGATGGTTAATTGGACTAAGTAGGTTAGTGATGCGAGGTCAGTAGAGTCACTCGACATAAGACTGTCTATCAATTTGAGGCTACTAGTAGTTAGGTGCACTTACTACTGATGTGAGATATCACTAATCCTAGAACCCGTGACGACGTGAGAGATTGGGCCTGCTTTCTTAATTGGAAAGTATTAAATGGTCCGAATTTGGAATTAGAAGCGGCGAAGGATATCTCCATAGGGGTTCGCTTCTGGTTTGAGGTATTAAGTGGATGTAGGGTCCGCCTCTCTCCTAGAAGGAAGTATTAAGTAACCTAGTGAGATTCCAAATAAATAAGGATGTCTCTAAAAAAAGGTTTACTTCAGTGTTGAGCTATTAAGTGGTTGTAGGGCCCGCCTCCCTATCGAAAGAAGTAACCTACTGAGATTCCATATTTACAATTAAGAGTGGTAGCGGATTTCTCGGGAAGGGTTCGCTTCAGGTTTGGAGTATTAAGTGACTGTAGGATCCGCCTGTTTCCTATAAAAGAAGCATTAAGTCGCCCAATGAGATTTTCAAGAAATGTCAGCTAGATAGTACCGGCGAGGAGTCCGTTTGGGGATGGGTATTAAATGACGTGGCATGCCTTAATTAAGGTATTAAATGACCAGAGTCTGTCTATTTTCCAATAAAAGATATTAAGTGGCTTAGGTATAGTCTCTCGCATTGCTAAGGCCATAATAACGATAGTACCAATGAGGAGTCCACCTAGGGATAGGTATTAAGTGATGGTGACCTGCCTAGAATATAGGTAT
Organism: Allium fistulosum; assembly: GCA_030737815.1. Taxonomy (NCBI): domain Eukaryota; kingdom Viridiplantae; phylum Streptophyta; class Magnoliopsida; order Asparagales; family Amaryllidaceae; genus Allium; species Allium fistulosum. The sequence continues at coordinate 93,340,660 of CM060906.1, read as the reverse complement.
TAAATGGTTAGAAGTCCGCCCAATCCTTTTAAAGGTATTAAGTGGCTACGATTTTATCGACGATAGATGCGGTAATAGTTGTACATTAAATGTCGAAAACCTTAAATAGTGGTTATAGGTCTTTGTAGCTAGGACCCACCGACCACTGACAACATTATTAGAAACCACCTTGGGAATATGTCTTAAATGATGGGGTCTACCTTGATTGAGGTCTTAAATGGCAGAGTCTGCCTATTTCTCCTTTAAAAGTATTTTGTGATGATTATAGAAGCCCGCTTCATATTTAGATGTATTAAGTGGCAAATGGGTTTGGAAGTATTGGGTGGTTGATAGGTTTCATCGGTATTTTGTACCTTAGGAAAGGGTAAGTAAGTAATCGTGTGTGCGATGCAAGGTTAGATTAGAATTGCTAACCTTAATGGACATAACAATTAAATGGAAACCTATCGGTATAAATTTATGTTATGGACAGTTTATAGATTTTCTAGTCACCAGAACGTTGTTCTGACCCCCTCCTTATTACAACCCACAAGATAGATTTGGTGGGATGTCACTGGAGCTGGATATGCTTCGTTATTGGAGAAGTCTTCTTTTTCTCTCGTGCTCGATGCTGATGCGACAATCTGATATCCAAGGAATACCATTAATTCCAAGGTAGCAGTCATAGTTAGTATTCTTATCCTATTATTGTTTCCGCTGTGAGTTTAGATTTCTAGCAATCTTTGATAAAGCTCGTGCTTATTTGCAGGTAACAAATCCAATGATTTATGCTTTAATGGACTTGGATTCAATTTTTATCGAAATTTGGGCCCATTAAGGTGCGTATTGTTACACTATTCTCTTGAGCATGTATTGCATTAAAATTCGATTCTTTACTCAAGAATCATCTGATTTACTTCCATAATCATGGAGCACACATCTTGAATCATCAAGGAGATTATAAGAAGTCTTGTACTATAATTGACTGTATTCGAGTTATCATGAACTCATTAAAAGTCAAAGAATTATTCTCATTTTGTGAAGTCTGTTGGAGATCCTCATGCAAAGGTTAAAGTCCTATTTGGTTGCTTAGGCATTTTGTAAGATGCATATTTGTAACGACCCGATATTTTGGACCATTCGCATCCATTATAAGTGTATAGGAAGACACTAATGCCGGAGTTGAATTGCTCAAAATACCGCGTTGTTAATTTAAATTTGGCAAAACTGAACATATACAGTAAATAAATAATCACAGATCACAGACACAGAGTAATAATTGCAGCGGAAATAAAAGAGATAGTAGTTCATGAAGCTACTATATAAATGTATAAGTTACATCATAGTTTACAACAGAAGAGTAATACGATACATCAGATACAAATCAGAATACATCACTGGAATCATCAAATACTGGAAGCAGAATAGATGGCTGGATCTTCAAGCAAAGCTCCAACTCCAAAGGTGAGTCTCAAAAGCTGAACCACTCAGTTTGACCCGAGCGTAAAGCAAAATACAAAACACTCGAGTCAGGATTAACATTCTTATATTAATAAATCCAACTCAAGTGAAATAGCAATTGAAATACAAGTAACTCAAAGGATGTTTGGAATAACCATCCTTTAAGGATCCGTTAAACTATCTACTATGTAGTAGTGTACGATAAGTAGATAATGTCTATCAGTAATATAAAAAATATCAAAATAGCGTTAAGTCATGGCCCATTCCACCCTTAACACATTTTTATTCCCAAAAGCATATACAAGACCGTAGTTTCCCCAAAACCGGAAGTCACCAGAGGGCAATCCATATACTAAAGGTACAAATCAAAATCGTAGTGGTCGCGCATAAATGGAATACAAGTATGACAAGGCACATGAGGCAATACCCAAGGTAGTGATACTACCGTTCGCCTGATCCGGACTGGTGAGAACGCAACGCCGCAGCGCCCGCAACACCGTGAAACAACACTCCCAAAATCAAGGGTGCACCAATCGACAACAAGTATAAGTAGTTCGAAGAAGTGTGTCCACTTGAGGTAGCTAATCCTCCATTGGCCCGGCACAGCTCCTGTTTTAGTCATTTCCAATTTGACACAAGTGTCAAGGCTATCCATCATCGTTCTCTTTCTTCAGTCAACACGATCACCATTCCAACCACTTCATTCTGGATCATCACTCCGCGTATAGTTATTAAAGTGGTTTTCGGTTTAGATAGAGAGTATATCCATAACCGAATTCCGGTCTCTTTAATAACTTCCGTAATTATTTCACCGATTGGTCGTTTATATATTTCAAAACCAAATCAATTTCAATTTCAAATAGAATTCGTAAATCAACATTTCATTTGTCTTTCAAAACCAATTTCCAATAATTTACGTTTCAAAACTTCCAAATTATCATTTCACAATCTTATAATTCAATTTCAATTTCTATTTAAAACAATCCAAATATTGATTCAAGTTCGAATACAAGTTTCATTTCGAAAACATTTAAATTAATTTAATTTAATCATTCAAATCAATTTAAATTCATTTATCGATTTCATCCAATATTCGTTAAATTACTTTATTATTCAAAACAATTTCTATTAAATTTCCAATTCATTAAATCAATTTCTTAAGTTCAACTTCATTATATCAAACTTACAATTTGAATTAAATTAAATTCATCAAATCAAATTCTTTAAATTTCAAGTCTTACATTAATTTCAATAAATCACATTTTATTTCTTGATAAAGAAATTCAATTTCACTTATTTTCTTACTTAAATAATTTCCCAAAACTTAATAAATAAAGTAACTCAATTTCAATTATTTACGAAGTAAAAGTTCACTCATTAAAAGTTCAATTTCGCTTATTAAAGAATTCAATTCAATTAAATCATAAAATTAGTCAATCTTATTTAATTATTAAATAATTCAAAACTTAATTATTAAATAATTTCAAAGTTTAATAATTTCAAACTTAATTATAATTTCAAACTTAATTATTAAATCATTTCAAACTTAATTCAATTATTTCTCAAATTAACATCATTCTTTCATCAATTTCATTTTAAATCTTGTTTCAGATTATTAAATATTAACATTTCCCTTTCATCAAAAATTCAAATTTCAACTTCATTTCAAAACCATATTCTTTATTAAATAAAATCTTCGTTTCATTTTTGAATCAAATTATTGACCAATCGGGTTTTTATTTAATTTTCTATCCTAGGTCAAAGTTCAATTTGGGTATTTATCATTTCAACCCGATTCCAATTTAATTCAAAATCAAAGCATAACAAAGGGAACTTGCAGTGTGATAACTGGGATGGTGTCAAAGTAAATAAACAAACAATAACAACAATCAATAACAATCCAATAATTAATTCAAATAATCCCGAAATAACCGTATTAATTCGCATTGTTATTTGTACGAATTAATATAATTATTTCTAGAATCTACACTATCATTTCATGTAGATTAAAGATTATTACATTACGGTTTTCACTTGTCATTCCATTTCAAATTTTTACACTACAACAATTAATCCAATATACGTCGATGGTTCAAAGTGTAATTATCACTATTCTACATGTCAATTAATTTAACAATTAAAAGGGGTCATATTCAACTAATCAAATTTAACATATAAATCAGTTTTAAAATTTTTAACTATCTTATATCAATTTCAATTTTGCATACTATTTATCACTTAACACTAACAAATTAACGTCCAATATAAATATCGAACAATCAATCAATTATCAGCCAAACTGTATTATCATCGCATAAATAATTAACAAATAATGGTGTCAGATGTCACAGGTGAACTGATACAGGCAATAGCATATATAACAGTGTAATTAACTAACAGCAGCATATTTCAATGGTCGTTTCAATTGAAATCAGATTTAATAAATAAAAGAACATTAATCGTGAGTGATTGCTCACCTTTCGAGGTTAGAGAGATAGACAATGAAGTTGAGTTACGAATGCAAGCACGAATTCCAAAACAAAGCAAGGTTGGCACAAATTCGACGAACGGGTCTGATAAAGAGGAATTGATGAGAACAAAACAGAATCAGCTTGATATAATTGAAACAAGAAGCATATTATATTATTTTCCTTAAAACCTAAATTCAATTTAAAAAAAATATATACATTTTAAATCAATATTAAATTTAAACATATGTATCTCAAAACCGAAATCTATATATATCTCAAGATCATTATTAAAGTTAACATAAATATTTAAAAATATACATATATACACATTTATTATATGCTCAACATATGAAATCATTCCATAAGACTAATATCTTATATGCATACCTATACAATTTTGCACACGCACCCCTCAATTATAAATCCAATATCACTATATGTAATATGTACGTAGGAATTATATATAAATCTATTGTATTCAAAACGTCACGTATAGATTATTATAAAAAAAAATTAAAGGCAATGAAAAAAAAAGATCAAAACTTGCAACCGTTATATGTACTATAGTATACATATCTCTGTAACAAACATACCGTACACATATAATACTTCTTATATATAACACTCTTATATTATACAAATAACAACATGATATAAATAAGATTTATATAGACCTATAACTAATCACGTACAAACTAGATATATACTACAGATAACATAAAGCAAAAATCAATATCATACTGTATATATTGAAAACCAACGTTTGGTTTAGAAATAAGTAAAGATAATATGCTTTTGGACAAATATTTATGCAAACTTCCTTTCCATAAAAAAATCAGATCAGATGTATACAAATCAAATCTATACAATTATATTACCAAAACAATATCATCTATATAAATATACGTACTTAGATCAGAGGAGAGATCGAACAGACTGTTGCTTGCACGCATGGAGGGTAAGGTTGCCGAAATGGAAGGGGAAGCTTGTGAAATTCATATTTCCAGGAAGATGATGAGGCAGAGGGACTTGTGGTTTCTGGTGCAGTGGGTTTGCTCGGAGATAGGCGGGTCTGGAAAGGCCGGGGAGATGGTGACTGCTGTCGGGGCAGGCCGAGTGGGGAGGGAGCCGGTGGTGGCAACCGAGTGGAAGGTGGAGGCTCGAGTTAGCGGAGGTGATAACGGTGGTCGTATGGAAGTCTAGCTAGCGGAGTTGGGTGTGCATGTCGTGGACGTGGTGGTTGCATAGGCACGGTGGAGTTGCAGTTTTCTTTTTTTTTTGGAGGCTCGGCTAAGGAGCAAGGCGGTGCAGAGATGGTGATGGTGTCTCGGGCCACTGCGGAGGGGGTCGGATCTGGGAGGTTGCGGCGGAAAGTTTGGTACGATGATGGCGACATGGTGTAAGGTGGGTGGTGGGTTCGTGTTTGCTTTGGAGAACCTAAGGTGTGAGGAGGGAGGAAGTTCTTGAGGGGATGAGCTACAGGGAGGGGCTCTGTTTCATGCAAAGTTGGATGCAGCTCATTTTTATTTTTTTTTTATTTTTTAACAATGATCGAATAAAGAGAAGAGGGCAAGGGGAGGAGTGAGGAGGGGAAATGGAAATAGGAATGTCCAAATGGGTGACAGCGAAGTATAGGAGGAATGGTATTAACTAATATTTTCGAACGAAACAATAGATAAAAGAGAACGAACCGTTCGAAATAAAGTGTATAAACCGAAAATTTGGAACGTCACCAATGAATTGGGAATAGTGATGGCCCCTTAAATTCTGGAGTAATAAAAGCAACAGCTATGATTCATATGATGACAGGTGAATGGACACAAGGAATTAAAAGGCTCAAACGTACCGATACGGTGAACCGTTTTACAGATTCCACTGTATATCGGACTCCGAAATACACAAACAAATATACCGTAAAGATCAGTGCAACTAGACGATCTAAATGGTTTACAGATATCAGCGGTACGATTGAATTATGAAAATTCGAATTTTCTACCAGCGGAAAATGCAAGAAAAACGCTGGAAAATAAGATCGACGGAGCCAAAGATGTCCGAATTTGGAAAAACGACAAACTGACATCTTGCTCAGAAGATGGTTTAGAATTTTTCTATGTAAAAATATTTAGGTGTCGGAAACATTTCATTTTCATCGCTTTTTAACTGATTAAATTGAAGTAAATTTACGTGCGAAATAAACTTTCATATTTTCGGACGAAAATTTACCAGTTGTTATGTTTAACTAGACGTATTCCAAATATTAAATTTATATTTCAAAATTTTATCGTTTAAAATTTCACAAAATTTTAACTAATTACGTTATTAAAACAGTTGAAATTTACGGGTCGTTACACTCTCCCCCACTCAAAACTTTTCGTCCCCGAAAAGGAATGAGGTAGGAGAATAGAAATAACCAGAAAGAAAACAGATTTGAAATACAAAATAACAATTAATTTAAACCATATAAATTCAAATTTACCTTAATTGATACTTAATATTTGATTTAAAATTCAGGGTATTTCAATAAGTTGATTTAATTCCAATTTATTAATATTTGATACCAAAAGATTTCTTCAAAACAAAATTTTATTTTATTTATCTCATTTATTCATTGTTTTATTATCCAATTAACAATTTCTAAAATCATAAACTTGAATAGTCTTTTATTATAATCATATTTTTCAGCAATTTAAATTCTTCTTTATTCCAAATTATTGTTAAATTTATTCTATTTAATATATCTACTCACATATATTTAACCCATATAAATTAATTTAAAACATAAAAGTTTCGATTTAAATTAATTTACATCTATTAATTTCTTTTAAATTGAAGGTATTTTCATATGTTGATCAAATTTCAATTTATTAATTCTTTCAAAACAAATTTATTTCATTATTAACTGAGTTTTACTTATTATCCTTTCTAACTCTATTAACATCTTTATAATCAAAATTTAGTGTATAACATTTATTATAAACATTCAAATTTTATTTATAAATTCAATTTATCTTATATATTATCCAATTACATATTCAACTTCTGAATGATTTAGGTAAGTTGTATTAGAATGCAGTTGAACAATATACAAATAAGATTTTTCCAATTCAATTATTCAAGTTTAAATACTTATTCCAAATTTTGGTTTTATTTAAAATCATCCTTTAACAAAATTTTAAAAATTATATTTCCATTTAATTTCAAACCCTTTAGAGATAATTATGTATATACTATATATTTTAAATCAAATTAAATTTTAAAATAATATTCACATATATATATAAATCAAGTCATATTTAAGAAATTCAAATTAAAATATTTCCAAACAAAACCGTAGCAAAGCTACAGAATGGTTTCTCCACTTCGAAACTCGAAAATGAATGTCGATGATGCGGCCGCCATCACCGAAATTATTTTCCAGCGACAAAGAGAAGAGCACTGATTTCAACATTTTTAAAAATCCTTTGAAACGGTTTCTATTCGAAAATACTTTCAATAATATATACTTTAAAATTTTAAAACCCAAAGTTCGAAATCACCGGAAACTAATAAATTCTCAAATTTCTGAATTAAATTCATTTCAAATTCCGAATCAATTTATAAACCGTATTTATAAATTTATTTAGAACGATAAATGATAATCAAATATTATCATTTCAAACAAACAATTTAATTAACCTATTAAATTCCAGAAAATTTTACTTATATTTTCACAATATAATCAAACAAATTTATTTCATTTTCCAAATTTGAAAATAATATTTTAAATATTAATTTACAAATACATTTCTTTGCTCGACGATACAGGAATGAATTTTCAAAATAAGGATAGGGATTCAAAATTTTTGTTGACTCAAATCAAAGAGAATTTTGATTCGAAAATAAGTTTGAAACAGAAGATAAGATAATTCAATCACCACAATTGGGAGATGGATGAGTTTATTTAATTCACGGGCAACCTTAACTGAGTCGTCCGTAACTTCAAGAATAAAATCGATGCAGAATTCCGAGGTAAATCAACACTCGATCTCAAGAGATGAAATTCAGGTATAGTGGGGAATAGATAGCATCGTAAACCGAGGATACAGAAATCTCCGGTAAATCGATGCCAATTGTAAAGGAGTTTCACCACTTTACAAATCATTCGAAGTTTGGCGAGACCGCCAAGTTATTATAGAGATCATTCAAAGTGGAGTTATTGGATACTCCAGAATTCAGACGAATATGAATAGTGAGGGACAAGAATGAATTTCGGAACCGAGGGAACGTTCCAAAATTCAAGGAATCGAATCAAAAGGAAGAGATTGAAACTCGAATGAGAGTGATTCTGTAAATACATTTACCCTATATGTTAAGTTTTGCCTAGAGCTACCAAAGCTCTGATACCAACTGTAACGACCCGATATTTTGGACCATTCGCATCCATTATAAGTGTATAGGAAGACACTCATGCCGGAGTTGAATTGCTCAAAATACCGCGTTGTTAATTTAAATTTGGCAAAACTGAACATATACAGTAAATAAATAATCACAGATCACAGACACAGAGTAATAATTGCAGCGGAAATAAAAGAGATAGTAGTTCATGAAGCTACTATATAAATGTATAAGTTACATCAGAGTTTACAACAGAAGAGTAATACGATACATCAGATACAAATCAGAATACATCACTGGAATCATCAAATACTGGAAGCAGAATAGATGGCTGGATCTTCAAGCAAAGCTCCAACTCCAAAGGTGAGTCTCAAAAGCTGAACCACTCAGTCTGACCCGAGCGTAAAGCAAAATACAAAACACTCGAGTCAGGATTAACATTCTTATATTAATAAATCCAACTCAAGTGAAATAGCAATTGAAATACAAGTAACTCAAAGGATGTTTGGAATAACCATCCTTTAAGGATCCGTTAAACTATCTACTATGTAGTAGTGTACGATAAGTAGATAATGTCTATCAGTAATATAAAAAATATCAAAATAGCGTTAAGTCATGGCCCATTCCACCCTTAACACATTTTTATTCCCAAAAGCATATACAAGACCGTAGTTTCCCCAAAACCGGAAGTCACCAGAGGGCAATCCATATACTAAAGGTACAAATCAAAATCATAGTGGTCGCGCATAAATGGAATACAAGTATGACAAGGCACATGAGGCAATACCCAAGGTAGTGATACTACCGTTCGCCTGATCCGGACTGGTGAGAACGCAACGCCGCAGCGCCCGCAACACCGTGAAACAACACTCCCAAAATCAAGGGTGCACCAATCGACAACAAGTATAAGTAGTTCGAAGAAGTGTGTCCACTTGAGGTAGCTAATCCTCCATTGGCCCGGCACAGCTCCTGTTTTAGTCATTTCCAATTTGACACAAGTGTCAAGGCTATCCATCATCGTTCTCTTTCTTCAGTCAACACGATCACCATTCCAACCACTTCATTCTGGATCATCACTCCGCGTATAGTTATTAAAGTGGTTTTCGGTTTAGATAGAGAGTATATCCATAACCGAATTCCGGTCTCTTTAATAACTTCCGTAATTATTTCACCGATTGGTCGTTTATATATTTCAAAACCAAATCAATTTCAATTTCAAATAGAATTCGTAAATCAACATTTCATTTGTCTTTCAAAACCAATTTCCAATAATTTACGTTTCAAAACTTCCAAATTATCATTTCACAATCTTATAATTCAATTTCAATTTCTATTTAAAACAATCCAAATATTGATTCAAGTTCGAATACAAGTTTCATTTCGAAAACATTTAAATTAATTTAATTTAATCATTCAAATCAATTTAAATTCATTTATCGATTTCATCCAATATTCGTTAAATTACTTTATTATTCAAAACAATTTCTATTAAATTTCAATTCATTAAATCAATTTCTTAAGTTCAACTTCATTATATCAAACTTACAATTTGAATTAAATTAAATTCATCAAATCAAATTCTTTAAATTTCAAGTCTTACATTAATTTCAATAAATCACATTTTATTTCTTGATAAAGAAATTCAATTTCACTTATTTTCTTACTTAAATAATTTCCCAAAACTTAATAAATAAAGTAACTCAATTTCAATTATTTACGAAGTAAAAGTTCACTCATTAAAAGTTCAATTTCGCTTATTAAAGAATTCAATTCAATTAAATCATAAAATTAGTCAATCTTATTTAATTATTAAATAATTCAAAACTTAATTATTAAATAATTTCAAAGTTTAATAATTTCAAACTTAATTATAATTTCAAACTTAATTATTAAATCATTTCAAACTTAATTCAATTATTTCTCAAATTAACATCATTCTTTCATCAATTACATTTTAAATCTTGTTTCAGATTATTAAATATTAACATTTCCCTTTCATCAAAAATTCAAATTTCAACTTCATTTCAAAACCATATTCTTTATTAAATAAAATCTTCGTTTCATTTTTGAATCAAATTATTGACCAATCGGGTTTTTATTTAATTTTCTATCCTAGGTCAAAGTTCAATTTGGGTATTTATCATTTCAACCCGATTCCAATTTAATTCAAAATCAAAGCATAACAAAGGGAACTTGCAGTGTGATAACTGGGATGGTGTCAAAGTAAATAAACAAACAATAACAACAATCAATAACAATCCAATAATTAATTCAAATAATCCCGAAATAACCGTATTAATTCGCATTGTTATTTGTACGAATTAATATAATTATTTCTAGAATCTACACTATCATTTCATGTAGATTAAAGATTATTACATTACGGTTTTCACTTGTCATTCCATTTCAAATTTTTACACTACAACAATTAATCCAATATACGTCGATGGTTCAAAGTGTAATTATCACTATTCTACATGTCAATTAATTTAACAATTAAAAGGGGTCATATTCAACTAATCAAATTTAACATATAAATCAGTTTTAAAATTTTTAACTATCTTATATCAATTTCAATTTTGCATACTATTTATCACTTAACACTAACAAATTAACGTCCAATATAAATATCGAACAATCAATCAATTATCAGCCAAACTGTATTATCATCGCATAAATAATTAACAGATAATGGTGTCAGATGTCACAGGTGAACTGATACAGGCAATAGCATATATAACAGTGTAATTAACTAACAGCAGCATATTTCAATGGTCGTTTCAATTGAAATCAGATTTAATAAATAAAAGAACATTAATCGTGAGTGATTGCTCACCTTTCGAGGTTAGAGAGATAGACAATGAAGTTGAGTTACGAATGCAAACACGAATTCCAAAACAAAGCAAGGTTGGCACAAATTCGACGAACGGGTCTGATAAAGAGGAATTGATGAGAACAAAACAGAATCAACTTGATATAATTGAAACAAGATGCATATTATATTATTTTCCTTAAAACCTAAATTCAATTTAAAAAAAAATATACATTTTAAATCAATATTAAATTTAAACATATGTATCTCAAAACCGAAATCTATATATATCTCAAGATCATTATTAAAGTTAACATAAATATTTAAAAATATACATATATACACATTTATTATATGCTCAACATATGAAATCATTCCATAAGACTAATATCTTATATGCATACCTATACAATTTTGCACACGCACCCCTCAATTATAAATCCAATATCACTATATGTAATATGTACGTAGGAATTATATATAAATCTATTGTATTCAAAACGTCACATATAGATTATTATAAAAAAAATTAAAGGCAATGAAAAAAAAAGATCAAAACTTGCAACCGTTATATGTACTATAGTATACATATCTCTGTAACAAACATACCGTACACATATAATACTTCTTATATATAACACTCTTATATTATACAAATAACAACATGATATAAATAAGATTTATATAGACCTATAACTAATCACGTACAAACTAGATATATACTACAGATAACATAAAGCAAAAATCAATATCATACTGTATATATTGAAAACCAACGTTTGGTTTAGAAATAAGTAAAGATAATATGCTTTTGGACAAATATTTATGCAAACTTCCTTTCCATAAAAAAATCAGATCAGATGTATACAAATCAAATCTATACAATTATATTACCAAAACAATATCATCTATATAAATATACGTACTCAGATCAGAGGAGAGATCGAACAGACTGTTGCTTGCACGCATGGAGGGTAAGGTTGCCGAAATGGAAGGGGAAGCTTGTGAAATTCATATTTCCAGGAAGATGATGAGGCAGAGGGACTTGTGGTTTCTGGTGCAGTGGGTTTGCTCGGAGATAGGCGGGTCTGGAAAGGCCGAGGAGATGGTGACTGCTGTCGGGGCAGGCCGAGTGGGGAGGGAGCCGGTGGTGGCAACCGAGTGGAAGGTGGAGGCTCGAGTTAGCGGAGGTGATAACGGTGGTCGTATGGAAGTCTAGCTAGCGGAGTTGGGTGTGCATGTCGTGGACGTGGTGGTTGCATAGGCACGGTGGAGTTGCAGTTTTCTTTTTTTTTGGGAGGCTCGGCTAAGGAGCAAGGCGGTGCAGAGATGGTGATGGTGTCTCGGGCCACTGCGGAGGGGGTCGGATCTGGGAGGTTGCGGCGGAAAGTTTGGTACGATGATGGCGACATGGTGTAAGGTGGGTGGTGGGTTCGTGTTTGCTTTGGAGAACCTAAGGTGTGAGGAGGGAGGAAGTTCTTGAGGGGATGAGCTACAGGGAGGGGCTCTGTTTCATGCAAAGTTGGATGCAGCTCATTTTTATTTTTTTTTATTTTTTAACAATGGTCGAATAAAGAGAAGAGGGCAAGGGGAGGAGTGAGGAGGGGAAATGGAAATAGGAATGTCCAAATGGGTGACAGCGAAGTATAGGAGGAATGGTATTAACTAATATTTTCGAACGAAACAATAGATAAAAGAGAACGAACCGTTCGAAATAAAGTGTATAAACCGAAAATTTGGAACGTCACCAATGAATTGGGAATAGTGACGGCCCCTTAAATTCTGGAGTAATAAAAGCAACAGCTATGATTCATATGATGACAGGTGAATGGACACAAGGAATTAAAAGGCTCAAACGTACCGATACGGTGAACCGTTTTACAGATTCCACTGTATATCGGACTCCTAAATACACAAACAAATATACCGTAAAGATCAGTGCGACTAGACGATCTAAATGGTATACAGATATCAGCGGTACGATTGAATTATGAAAATTCGAATTTTCTACCAGCGGAAAATGCAAGAAAAACGCTGGAAAATAAGATCGACGGAGCCAAAGATGTCCGAATTTGGAAAAACGACAAACTGACATCTTGCTCAGAAGATGGTTTAGAATTTTTCTATGTAAAAATATTTAGGTGTCGGAAACATTTCATTTTCATCACTTTTTAACTGATTAAATTGAAGTAAATTTACGTGCGAAACAAACTTTCATATTTTCGGACGAAAATTTACCAGTTGTTATGTTTAACTAGACGTATTCCAAATATTAAATTTATATTTCAAAATTTTATCGTTTAAAATTTCACAAAATTTTAACTAATTACGTTATTAAAACAGTTGAAATTTACGGGTCGTTACAATATTCATCCTGGTTAAGTGAGGGTTGATTAGTTAATTCCAAAAGGTGTCTGGGACTGCACGTAGGATGGGAGGTCCGAACCAGTATAAAAAATCCTGGTTTGATTACTTTTATTTACTTTACTTTATAATACTCTACTATATAGTACTACTTAGTTTTGAATATATACTTGGATATACATATAAGCCATATTATACCACATTCGTGTGCACTTACATTTGGTATCAGAGCAAGGTCATTTCAAATTACCATAACAAAGTATTTGAGTAATCATCATAATATAACAAGTACTTTTCAAGAAGGTCAGTCAACTGCACGTCCTCCATTATTCACCGGATCTAACTATGCTTATTAGTCTAATGGTATGAGAATATTTATGGAAGCTAACGGTCTTGAAATCTGGGAAGCTACTCAAACTAAGTATAAAGCTATTACTACTGAAACTAGTACTTGGAAAGAAGCTTAAAAAACCGCAGCGGCCAACGATGCTAAAGCTATAAATGTCTTATTCTGTTCACTTGATAAAAATAAGTACTCAAGAGTTACGCTTTGTAAAACTACTTATGATATCTGGCATACACTACAAGTCACTCACGAAGGCAAAAATAAAGTAAAACAAACCAAAATATATATTTTACAGAATCAGTTCTCGTCATTCAAAATGAAAGCAAGTGAAACTATTATTAACATGTATGCTAGATTTCAAACGATTCAACATGATCTCATGGCACAAGGAGTCACTTTTATATACTATGATCTATTCGCACGTATTTTGAATTCTTTAACCGTTGAATGGGAAAGAAATTTCTTAGCTATCAAAAAAGCTAATAGTCTTTCTCAACTCAAAGTTGAAGAATTAGTGGGAAATTTAATATCGTATGAAGCTGACTACAGGTGAGGAAAGAGCAAAATCAAGAGAAAAGAATATAGCCTTTAAAGACAATGAAGATTACTCGAACTTAGATAAAGATGAGATTGTGTGTATCGCCAAGAACTACAACAAATTCAAGAAATTCAAGAAGTTCATGAAGGCTAAAAATGGTGGAAACTCTAACTCAATCAAATGCTTCGAATGTGAACTTCGGACACATAAAGAAGGATTGTCCACAACTAAACAAGGAAAAGAAGAAGGGCAAATTTGAGGAGAAAAGAAAAGTTTTTCAAGTTACATGGGATAATTCGAAGTTGCCTTCTTCGGATAGTGGTAGCGATAGTGACACAAAACAAGCAAACAATTGTTTCATGGCTCCCAGTGAGGTAAATCCTGAACTCTCTTATAATGATATTGTAACAACACAAAAATTTTAAAATCTCGAATTTGAATATTTAATTTATTTAAATATTCAGATGGATTCGAATTTAATAAATAATAAGAAAACTATTTTTCATAAAGCGACTTGATTTTTATTGTAACATTTTTAATTGAATTTATATGATTTTTCCATAATTTTTAATTGGGAAAATATTTAAATTATCGTTTTACAATTTTTCGGCAAACGACGGTAATTTATGGTTTTACAGAATAAGGTAACCGGTGTATATATTTTTTTGGGATCGTATCGCATTTTTGTATGCGATTATATTTTTGTATTGTCGCTCGCAGTTCGTACACGAACGAAATTCTGTGCGGTGAGATGCCATAAATTTCAAAATAAATATATCTCAACCCTTAAACAAATAAACAACTTTTCTTTCTTTTCCCTCTCTCCTTTTGTTAGCGTGTTCCAGTAAGCAAGAATATAAAAAATAAAACAAAACCTCATCTTCTAAATTTAAATTCTCACAATTCACTTAACAAAAAATATAAAGTTTGGATCTTTGCATCCGTATCAAGGCGATCTGCGTTTTATTATGGGTTTGAATGGCTTTGGTGAATTTTTGAGAGGTTTGATAGTTTTGGTCGTAAGTTGTAGGCACTAGTGTTTTGTTTTGTTTGAAATTGAAGTGGAGTTTGGCTAATTGGAGCTTGGATTTGGGTTAGTGGTGTCGATTAGCATTGGTTCAGGGAATTTTGAGTGTTGTGGTGGCTCAGGTCGAATCAGCACCTACTTGGAGTCGCCGCCTAGGGTTTTCGTTTGCGATGTGGGGTATGGCTTCAGGCATGACGTGGTGGTGACTGATGAGTCGAGTGCAAGGAGAGGAAGCAAATGGTGAAGGCGGATCGGAGTTTCGTCAACTGAGGCTCGAGGTAGAGTGGTGGGAAGCTGCGACAATGGCTACGGGTTATTGGTAGGAGTTGGTTTTGAGAAGAAGGGTTTAAGTTTAAATAGCGTGATTAATTTTTAATAATGGGATTAGTGCAATTTAATTTATTTAATTAAATTGATAGTTTATTAAATCAGTAACTCTATCATACGAGGTCTAAACAAGATACAGTCGTTTGCATTACGCTTGTAATAGCGATATCTTTGCGTTGGAATTGGTTTTGTTGAATTTGGAGCAAGTGATAATTTGAGCTAAAATCAAACGTCGTTCCATTTTAGTTCAAACTGGAACGCCTAAGCATCCGCTGGAATTTTGGTGAGTTAAAACTCACCTTTTTGGATAATCAATATAATATATAGTAGAGAGAAAAAATATTGTTTGTGTTTGGATGAATTATTTGTTGGTTTGGTTAAATATACGCTTTTGAAAAGCGATTGATAAAATGAAATACATGGAAAATTTGTAGAGAAATCCAGATTTCTCAACATTGTGATTTTAAATTTTTAGTTATACTCCTGCTGATTTTATTTCAGTTATATACATGTTATATAGATTGTTAATGCTGAAAATTGATTGCTTGGCCATATTGGAATCACATTGACATATGTTAAAAGTTGAACCTTTTTAGTGGAAAAGGTAGTAATGACATTAGTTAAGTGATATAGCAACTATTGACCTTGTTATACTATTTGAAAAATATTATTAATTGCTTTTTTGGTCTGGAAATGGTTTTGATTTGGAAATATGATTTTTAAATCGGACCCTTTTGGATTTTCTAAGATATTTTATTTAAAAAATAATTTTTGTACTTCTCTATTTTACTTTAACTTCTTTTATTATTCTTTTCTAATATATGTATATATGTAAATGTTTCAAAAGTATTTTGGAATGTATTTATCTTTATAGAAAAGTTATTATATTTACGAATGTTTATTTTTAAAGTGATTTTTGTTTTAAAATAAGATACAAATATTTTTGGATAAATATATAACAGTGAAATATTTTATATAAAGTGTTTTAATAAAAGAACAGATTTATAAAAGGTATTTTATAAATTATAGAGAGATTTGTAAGCGGTATTTTATATATAAAAGGATAAGTTTATAAATGGTATTTTATGAAAGGTAATATTATCATTTTGATAAATTGGAGTAATAAATCACAGTTTTAAATTTATTGTAATATAAGGAATGATCGTGTTATAGGAAGTATATGAGATTTATAATTATATTTGAAGTTTGTTTTTATAATTGGAGTTTGGTTTTATATTTGGAGTTTTGTTTTTTGTAATTATATTTAGAAATTTATAAAAGGAGTTTTATAAACAAATTGAAGTTTTTATAAAAAGTGTTGCAAATAAATTTTGGGATTTGTAAAATGAGTTTTATAAATGATATTTTATAAAATAAATTTTATAAAGAGTTTTATAAATAGTAAAAGGGATATTTATAAAGGAGTTTACTAAATAAATCTGGAGATTTATAAAGAAGGTTATAATTATGTTTGGGTATTTAAAAAACAGAATTTTGTAATTTATAAATAATATTTTATAAAAGGGTTTGTAAATATAAGGAGTTTTGTAAAGGCATTTTATAAAAAAGGATTTATAAAAAGACTGAGACCCAATTTTCATAAATGATCATTTTAAATTATGGTGGTATGGAAAATGCTCTTTTCATACTTAACACCAAATTCTGAGGTATGGATACTCGTCTCTACCTTGAGAATTAAGAATGTGCATCGAGGCAAGGATAGTTTTTCTAACGTGCCAGATTTTATTGTTAATCGAGGGATGGTACTGTTTGAAATCAGGAAGTGGTGATAAGTATATTTGGTCCAATTTTTATACGATCTATTTACTTTCGTCAAAAGAGAAGTGTTTTGGGTTTATTATTATAGTCAATGTTTAAATGCCATTTGTTTTATCCCAAATGATTATGGTTTTGAAAATGAAATCTTCCTAAGATTTGTGAATATACTTATACCTTTAAGATAAGTATATGAGTACATTTTCTAAGTATTTGAAATATAGCGTTTTGTGAATATACTTATACTGTTGATATAAGTATATGGAAAAGTTTTCCTAAGTTTTGAAAGTGAAATGTTCTATGAACATACTTATACAGTTGAGATAAGTATATCAAATATTTTCAAGTATTGAAAGGAGTAGAGGAAACTTGTGAATATACCTTTCTAAAAGTATCTTGATACAAGTATTTACAGAGTGGTTTTAAATAATGAAGTGTAACACTCGGTAATACTACGGTTAGTTGTTTAATTAGTTAATTAGGCTCCAAAAATGAAATTTGTGCAAATGATGGTATTTGACCACGAAATACGTGCGATTGCATTCATGGAAAAATTTCGAGCAACTTTCATATTCGAAGTTTTACGATCGGAGTCCAAATGAAGAAGTTACGGACAAAAAACGAATTCAAAATGGAAATAATTTGATTAGAAAATTAACTTTTATATATTAAATGTTAGGACCCACCGGTCGACCCTCTTTATTGGGAAGGTCGACTTGGAACGGTCGATGCCTATAAAGGGAGCGGTCGATCGGCCCTAGCTGTGGCGGTTAGGGTTTGCCTTGGCCAAACGACTCGAATTTTATATGTTTAAATCCAACGGCCGTGGTTGATTCGAGCGCTTATAAATTCAGGCCTGACCTTCCCTTCTCTTCTCATATTTTCTGATTGAAGCAACGAAGCTCTGCCATTTTCTCTTCTCTACTATTTTATAAATTATAAAATATAATATTTATATTTGTATATATACAAATTAGAGAAGAATATAAATCAAATAAGAGAAGAAGAGAAGCGAATCAACACTACGCGATAACGAGGTAATATATATATACATATACATATACATATATATATATGTGTGTATTTGTATTTTATTTATATATTTATATTTCCCTTCAACCTTAAATCTCTTCTTAGATCAATAATTCTAATATATGTATATACCCTTTTTATACATATTTCTTGAAATAAGAAGGAAATGGAGTTAAATCAATGGTTTTACTTCAGATCTAGAGATTTGGAACGCTTTTAGAATATGGGTGGGAAATTTATATATTGTTTATGATTTTGAATCTATTTCGTTGGCATACGTTTGATTTTTATGCCTAAATGCATAAACATATGTGAGTTGTGGGCTAAAATTTGAATGTATTAAACATTGCCTGCATATTCTTAGGAGATCTGATTGGAATTATTATTATACCCTGATCTGGAAATCAGTTTCAAAAGTTATAGATATGAAATTTATTCCAGATCTGAAATTGGGTTGTAGAATATTATTATGATTTTGATTATTACCCTAATTATGTTGAATTGAGAATTTTCCATAGTTTAATTTATGGGAAGAATGCCCATTTGATTTTTATAAACTTGTTTGTGTTTCCAAATTACATAGAAAATGCAGCATTTGATTTAACTAGGAATATATGCAAAAGAAAAGGAAGGGATGTGTAAAGTACAGATTATTCTTCGTAGTTTACCCAGTCTATTCCAATAAAAATATAATAATCATTCCTTGTAATTTCAAACGAGTCAAATCTTTCCTTTTATTCTTGATCTTTTGTTTTAAACTAATTTATGGAAATCACAACGGAGAATCTTCCTAAGAAATGTAATTTTAGAAAATTAAACATGGAAAAGAATATTCTAGTTAAAGATTTGTGACTAGAATATATTTGGTAGAAGTAGGTATTTATACATATTTATATACGCAAATAAATATGACGATTTATGCGTAACGCTCATTTAGGATATTAGTTATACGTAGTAATAACATTTATTTGTGAATATGAAATAGGAGGAAAGTTAGTAACTCAAATTGATGGGTAATAAATGTGAAATGAATTTGGGAGTTACAATTCATTAGTAGTGTAAATGGATCAATAAGACTGATAAATAAAGAAGTTAGGCTAATAACTATGGAATATGTAGAAAAGATTACTGATTGGAAATTAGTAAATATACATAAATGTCTTAGGAAATGTCTGTTAGGATGATATTCTTTACTATGGACAAATACATTCATGGAAGGAGTAAATAAAAGAGATTTATGGACAATTGAATATTTAAGGTAATTTATATAGCCTTAAATATATGAAAAAGGTTAGTTAGCTAAGTCCAATATCCAATTTAGGATGATAAAGCTTAGTAATAATAAAGCCTATGATAACATGGCTTAAGTTAGTAAAGCCTAGAATAATTAATTGGACTTAGTAGGTTGGGATGCGAGGTCGGTAGAGTTACACAACAGAAGTATGCCATTTACTTTGAGGCTACCAGTAGTTGTGTACGCTTCCTACTGATGTGAAACATCTTTAACTATATGACCCATAGAATTATTGGGCTTAGAAGATTGGGATGCGAGGTCAGTAAAGTGACACAACGAAAGTCTGCCCTTCACTCAGAGGCTACCATAGTTGTGTGCACTTATTACTGATGTAGGACATCACCAATCTTATGGCGTGGCTAAAGGCTTACTCGCCCTCCCTCTAGGAGGTGCTTTGCCTTGGCCATCTCGGTGCGGACAAAGGCTTTCTACCATCTTAGGTAGTATCCAAATTAAGGAGCATTTCACTCCCAACCACGTAGATTTTCTTTTTGAAGAAAGAGACACTTTAGTCATTCATCTTCAGAAAATATGGCCTCAAATATATGGCATTCCATGTTCTTGGAACCATATTGCCGTCTGGTCGGCACAATTTGTAAGCTCCCGGGGGATTACATTACAAACGGTTAATGGTCCCTCCCAGTTTGGTTCCAAGGGTCCATCTGTAGGATTTCTGGTATTGGCCATCACTCTTCGGAGTACCAAATCCCCATCGTGAAATGATCGAGTTCTAACTTTTGAATTTTAGTACCTTGAGATTCTTCTTTGATACTCAGCGATTCTTACCGCTGTTTCATCTCTTAATTCATGTATCAAGTCCAAGGATTCTCTTTTTAGCTCTTGATTTTTATCGAATGCATAGGCGATTCTTCAGTGTGAGGGTATCTCAATTTCGATTGGTAACATCGCCTCACACCCATATGTCAAAGAGTAGGGAGTATGTCCCATCGTCGTTTTAGTAGACGTTCGGTAAGCCTATAGCATAAGTGGCAGTTCTTCTACCCATTTTCATTTCACCTTGTTTAACCATTTTTTCAGAATTGTCTTTATAGGTTTGTTCGCAGCCTCAACTGCCCCGTTCTCCTTTGGATGTACAACTGATGAAAAACTTTTAATGATTCCATTTTTATGGCAAAAGCGGGAGAATTCTTCACTCTCAAATTGCATCCCATTGTCAGAAATTATCTTTTGGGGAATTCCAAATCAAGTTATGATATCCTTGATAACGAATCTGAGCACCATTCTAGAGGTAATCTTTGGAAGCAGCTCCGCTTCAACCCATTTGGTGGAATATTCTATGGCAACTACGACGTACTTTCCCCTCCTTTCGAAATTGGCAATGGGCCGATTAAATCTATTCCTGATACATCAAAGAGCCATGGACTTGTTATGGGAGTTAACTGAATTGGGGGCAACCTGGGAATCTTTGAATATTTTTGACACCTTTCGCATCTTTTCACATATTCGATGGCTTGGCTTACCATATGCGGCCAATAAAATCCTTGTCCCATTTCTTTCTTGGCCAACTTTGTTCCACTTGAATGATCTCCGCAAAATCCTTTGTGTGCTTCTTCCATTAATTTAGTCCATCATTCATGCTCACACATCTTAGATAGGGAAGAGCATATTCTTTTTTATAGAGGATTCCATCCATCATTATGAAGGTTGGAGCTTGTCTCCTGATTTTCCTTGCTTCTCCTTTGTTATATGGGAGTATTCCTTTAACAAGGTATTCAACAATGGGAGACATCCATGTGAAATCATATATGTTACTTAATCTTGGTTGGTTAAACCTTTCATCTGATATTTCTTTTCCACTTCTCATCCCCTGTAATTTAGCTTGAGACCTTGTCAGAACTAACAGCTCCTTCCCTTGTTCGGATGCTTCCTTTTCAATACTTGGAATTTCTTGATACCCCACTGGGACAATACGTGTCTCCGGGGCTCCCCTTGAGCTTGCCAGTATTGCTAGGGAGCCTGCCTGTGAATTTTCTGCCCTTGGGACTTGGTGTATTGAGAAATCTTCGAATAGGGCAAGCATTCTTAGTATATTCTTTACATATAAAGACAGCTTGGGGTCCTTTGTTTGATATACTTGTTTCACTTGGTTCACTATTAGCTGAGAGTCACTAAAGATCTGTATTTGTGGAATCTTGAGTTCCAACGCTAAGGTTAATCCCACTACCATAGATTCATACTCTGCTACATTATTTGTTACGGGGAATCCCAATTTCATGGCATAATGCAAACAATGCCCATATGGTGTTATGATTACATATTCTGCACCGGCACCTTGTTCATTTAATGCTCCATCAATGAATAATTGCCATATGGGCTTCTGATCTTCCTCCTTTTTCGATTGTTCCTTAATAAAGCTTATGCATTCATTAACGAAGTCCGCTAATGCCTGTCCCTTGATTGCGGCTCGTGGTTGAAAATCTATGTCATGTTGACTTAGCTAGATCCCTCATTTTACCAATCTTCTTGACGTTTCTGGTTTACTAAAGACTTGCTTTAAGGGGAAATTGGTCAAAACCCTGATCGGATATGCTTGAAAGTATGCTCTAAGCTTTCGAGCTATGAGAATTAAACAATAAGCTAACTTTTCTATAACCAGGTATCGAACCTCTGCATCCTGTAACTGCCTACTTACATAATATACTGGGAGTTGTGCCCCATTCCCCTCTCTAATTAATACCGAGCTGACTGAATGTCCTGAAACTGCCATATATAGGTATAAGACTTCTCCATTCTCGGGATTGGAAAGTATCGGCGGTTTTTCCAAATAGCTTTTTAATTCCTAAAAGGCTTTCCTGCAATCTTCTCCCCATTCGAAGTTCTTCTTCTTCTTGATTACATCAAAGAAGGATATACACTTATCAGTTGCTTTAGAAATGAATCTACTTAGGGAAACTACCCTTCCATTTAAACTCATCACCTCATTGCTAGTTTTGGGTTCGGCCATGTCCTTAATGGCTTGGATTTGGTCAGGGCTTGCTTCGATCCCCTAGGCACTTACAAGATAGCCTAGAAATTTTCCAAAATGAACTCCAAAAGAACACTTTTGTGGGTTTAGTTTCATTTGGAATTTTCACAGTATCCTGAACATTTCTCGAGATCTTTAAGATGGTTCTCGAGCTCACCGGACTTCACCAACATATCATCCACATAGACCTCCATGTTTTGGCCAACTTTTTCTTTAAACATTAGGTTAACCAATCTTTGATATGTCGCCCCTGCATTCTTGAGTCCAAATGGCATTGCCTTGTAGCAATAGATTCCCTACTCAGTTATAAAGCTTGTATGTTCCTTATCTAGCTTGAACATTGTTATCTGGTTGTATCCCGAATAGGCATTCATAAGAGACAACAATTTGTGCCCGCTTGTTGCATTTACTAACTGATGTTTCCGTGGCAACAGGAAGTAATCCTTTGGGCATGCTTTATTTAAGTCTGTGTAGTCAATGCAAGTTCTCCATTTCTTGTTTGATTTCCTTACCAGAACTGGGTTGGCTAACCACTTTGGATAGTATATTTCCCCGATAAATCCATTCTCTAGGAGTCTGTCAACCTCTTCTCTCTTCTCTTAAAGCATCTTATCGTACCTTGTCCAACTATTGCTTTTTCTGCCTTACGGGGGTTGCTCTAGGATTGATGTTAAGTGCATGACACATGACTACTGGGTCAATTCCCACCATATCTGAATATGACCAGGCAAACACATCTTTATTGACCTTGGGAAACTATATTAAAACCTTCTTCAAGTCATCATTAAGATCCTTTCCGACCTTGATCACTTTAGTGACATCATCTGAATCTATGTAAGCTTCCTCTAGATCCTCTATGGGTTTTATCCTTTCCGTTTCACCTCGACAATCAAATTATGTGATTATAGGGTTTTCTTCTGCTGAATTTGCATAAACTCTCTTTCTCTTGCCCCTGGAAGGAATGTACTTTCATACATATGTTTGTTAGATTTATTAATTTTAATCTTTGCTTCGAATGTTGGATGTGAAAATCCATCATCCGAAGGCTGTAAAATAGTAGAAGAATCAAAGTGCGCAGAATACTCTCTTTTATACCGGTCAAGGGTTGTAAAATACATTTCCTGAGAGCTAAACTGCTCTCCTCGGACAGTTCCCCGGCCTCGCTTTGTCAGAAATTTCACCATGAGATATTTCGAGGAGACAAAAGCATCTATTTCATCAAGAGCTGGCCTGCCAAAGAAGGCATTGTAGTAGGAGGGTTGATTGATTATCACAAAAATAGTTTCAAATGTTTTGAAGGTTGGTGACACCCCCATTTGTAGGAGCAGCTTTATCTGTCCCACTAGAGTTAATCCTTTGTTGTTGAATCCAAATATGAGCTCCATACTTGGCTCCAGTTTGTCTTCAGGAATATTCATCTGGTCGAAGGCATGCTTGAAGATTACATTGACTGCACTGCCCGTGTCAACCAGAATTTTAGAGACAATAGATAACCTAATCTGCACGGTAATCATCAAAGGATCATTATGAGGATGGTGCACTCCCTTTCTTAGCTCTTGTGGAGTAACAACAAGGTTAGGCATCTGAATGTTGAGACGTGGATTCTTCATTAGGGGTTCCTCTTGAACAGAATAAATCCTTTCTTTTGCTTCTGTAATGTACTTGCTTCGGGCCCCCTTGTTGTTTCCTGCTGAATGCGGCCCACCGTGGATCACGTCAAT
This sequence comes from Allium fistulosum, assembly GCA_030737815.1. Classification (NCBI taxonomy): domain Eukaryota; kingdom Viridiplantae; phylum Streptophyta; class Magnoliopsida; order Asparagales; family Amaryllidaceae; genus Allium; species Allium fistulosum. Next base: position 93,316,152 of record CM060906.1, on the reverse strand, counting down.
TCTGTTGATTGGCGGGCTTAAGCTTAGGGGGTCCTTATCTTCCAAAACATTTACAGCATTGCCTGGGCGTTTTTGTGGACCATTCTCTGTATGCTGAGTTTTCTGCTGATCTTGAACAAACTCCTTCAAGTGACCCTCCCATATCAACTTCTGGATAATTCCAGCCAGGACCCTACAATCATCTTTTTTATGACCATTAGCTTTGTGATAAGCGTAATAGTCTCCTCCCTTTTCCTGTTCATGGTTTTTCTTAGCTTTAAAGGAGATCGGAAAGTTGACTCTTTCCTTGCCTATTGCATATACGTAAGACAACAGCTTGTTTAAGCAACTGTGTTAGCTATTAGTTCTTCCCATCTGGTTCCCTTGTGGCCACGATCTTGGCCAAATCTCCCCGCTTCTTTTATGAGGATACTTTTTTTCTTAAAATAGTAAAGCTCATCCATCCGGATGAACTTGTCAACTTGAAAATGGAAGTCTTGTAAGTCTTTGCAGCCGTCGACAAAGAGCTGCTTCCAAAAAGGGGTGTTTTCAATTAAGCCAGAATGAACTGCTATAAGCTTATCCCGATCGTTTATGTCTTTGGCTTTTAAAGCTTCAGCATTAAATCTTCTCAAGTAATCTCCCAGGGACTATCCCTATCTTTGTTTTATATTGGCCAAGACTGTGTAGTCGATCGTGGGATCTTTGCAGATATAGAATTGAGCAGAGAATTCATATGGGAATTGCTTCCATGAGTATATGGTCTTCTCCCGGAATTGCCTATACCATTTTGCTGCTGCTCGTTGGAGAGTGACTGGGAACAATCAGCAACTAACAGCTCCAGATGCATTATACATGTTCATTTGGCTGTCAAAAGCCATCAGATGATCATCCAAGTCTATAACCCCATGATATCTCATTGATGGAATCTTAACGTATGGCGGTATAACCGTGGCCATGATCTCATCAGTGAAAGGAGGCACTCTTTCATTGTCATTAACATTCTCATCCATTGTTCTTTTCCCTTTTGAATTCATAGCATCTTTTATCGCTTTCTCAGCGGCATCTTTTAGATAAGCTTTGACATTGCCATAATTTTTCTAGTTCGGGTAATATTCCTTTGATGTTGAACTCCCAGATTGCTCAAGTGTTTTGTCAAGAATTCTTCCCTGATGGTTAGCTTTCGACTGGGGGAGTTCTTTCTTCCTCGAGGACGTCAGATCCACTTTGCCTTTATACTCATTGGAATTAGCTTTTAGATTCCTCTTGGGGGAGACCACTTCTTCCCCGTGAGTTTGTTTTGGAGTCTTCAAAGACTTTTGAGATAAGGCTATCTTGAGAAGCTCCTGCATCTCCTACAGCTGCTGTTCCAAGTATCTGATTTTAACCGTGTTCTCGTCTTACTGTGCTAGTGATGAAGTCTGTCCAAGAATGGCCCCATCCAGATTAAAAGATGGAGCTATATTCTCCGCTAGAGTGGTGGTGTGCATTGCTCCTTCTTTAATTCCACTTAATCATTTTGATCTCATTTTTCCTATGCAAGAGAAAGGAGTCAGAATTAGTCTGTAATACAGTGACAAGGTTGGAGGTTCGAGCCCTTCTTCTAGAGCCAAAAATGTTAACAAGAAAACTTGTCAACATCCCCGATGCAATATATGTGAGGCTCAGATGAAACCAAGTTTATCGAATAGATCCTCTCCTTTGAAAGCATACCTATCGATTAGATTGACATAGACGAATGGGTTTCAAAAGATTGCTCAACCTTTCGATCCAGTTGGCTTAATCGAAAGGGTCTAAGAGCTATCCCCACCTTTCGACTGGATTGACTTAGTCGAAAGGTTTCATGGAATCAGTTTTAGGAGATAGCAATCTGCTTGAATCCTTTCCTTAAAGTAGGTTAGAAGCAATTGATCATTTTAGCTTTTCATTCCTTTCAATCACGTCGAAAGGTACTATCCTGGTCCTTTCGATCATGTTGAAAGTGATTTATATTTCATTAGTATGATAGAGCTTCTTTCGACCCCATGGCTTCGACATTTTTGATGTGGAACTCCCTCGAAATGGTTGCGAGTGTATCTGGGGATAGACCCCTTTCGAACAAGTTCCTCTCCTAATAGATCTTGGGCAACTATAAACTGAAATCCCCTTCGAAACACCCATTTCGATCAGGTCGAAAGGGGATTCTCTCTTTTGAAACGGTTCAAGCTTGTGATTGCCTGAGATTCACTTTAATTTCCTTGCATAAGGTCGACCTGGGTGTTCCACAGTTTTATAAATTCATCATGGTCGAAACCTCATCATCATTCCTATTTATGATGTCAAATATAGGTTCTAATGATGATGTGTTTCAAACAAGTATTCCTAAGTCGATCCCATGCATTGCATAAATAGAAAGAAGTTAAGCGAATAGGTTAAAATCATGTGCAATGGATCATTAGTCTAGCTAATGATCAAAATGATCTTCCTTGTCATCTAAATCCTTAATGAATAAGCCATCCCTCCTTTATTAATAAACTAAGATGAGTTACAAGTAATAGAACTTTTCCCCAATTCGATTTAAGGTTACTAGAGAATTTAATTGCAACTAAGAAAGTAGAGTAGAAGAAATGAATTTGAGATTCCAAAATTCGGTCCCTAAAACCGGACCCCTTGGATCTTATTTATAGATGCAGGTCAGCCCCTTTCTCACATGTGCTTCCGACTCGATCGAAGGGTCCCCTCTTTATATGCCTCTTCAAGCCTTTCGACTTGGTCGAAAGGCCATGACTACTTTCGACGCTGTCGAAAGGCATCTTTTCTGTGCTCTTTGATGTACTCTTGCGTTTTCTTTGTCTTTTCCAGAACTTTTGATTGAGTCGAAAGGGTCCTTTGTCAATCTTTCGCCTTTGTTGAATCTTGAGTACTGCTTTCTTTATAACACCTTTCAGTGCTGTCGAAAGGTTTCCAAATGCTCCTTCTCCTTCAGGTTGCCTTGTTGTTACAGGAAGTAAGATTGAAGCCTCTGACTTCATCGATAGGCTGTTCATATTAGTTCCGAAGATATTTAAGTACCAATGGCTTCGATGATGTTGAGTAGCTTTCGAATGCATGCCTGAGAATTGTGGCGGAACCTTCCCCTAATGTCACTGGTCTCAACCAGTTAGAAAGGCTTGGATATGCTTTCGAAAGGGTTGTTATGTCGACGATACCTTTGGTTCCGCAAGGTTTGGCGCATAAATGAGAGACTATCATCCATTGCCTTCGAAAGGGCTTCCGATGCTGTCTTTGCTTGTTTATCTATGTCGAAAGGTTGGAAATAGTGGAAGGGAATTCCTATTTCCATTTGAATCGAAAGCCTTCACACTCTAAGAGCAGCCGGTGCTTTCGACTCCTTCGAAACCTTCTTAATGCCCTCAAAATGTCTTCTTATGACCCTTGTCGAAACCCATGCGTGTTACTTCATCAAAACCTCACTCTCATTAACCTTCTTTCATATTTCTGCTCTTAGGTGGATTTTATGGCGAATAGTATTCACGTATATTGTATTTCCATTGCATTGGTTGTTTATATTTATCAATATTTGTGAGGAAAAGTTGTTATAACTATCCAGGCTGATGATTGATCAGTGTACTTTGATTTGATGTATGTATATTACAGGTTTTGTTTTTTAAAGATCTGTTGTATATCATATATTACTCGTTACGATGTGAAATTCTGTTATGTCTTTTCTTTCTTTTCCCCTAACAATCTGTCTTTCCGGCACTTGGATGCTCGACACATGAATACCGTGGATGTATTAGTGTCTACTTTTGAGGGTCGAAATGGCAGGTCGTTACAGATATTTTAGATATTGGTTTTAAATTAAAGGACAAACTTAGAGATCTAAAGAAATTATGCAGAGAAAATATAGGTAAGTTAAATAACATTGAACTAGAAATTAGCTTGTTAAAAGATGAGAAAAGTATTCTGGAGGAGGAACTAAAAATTTCATAAAAATCTTGTGAAAACTTGTCTTCTCAAAATGCTGCTCCAACCGATGAACTTAAGGCTAGCAAAACTAAGAACGATAAGCTTAACAAAGAGAATTGTGAATTAACATTTAGTTTAGACTTAGCTAGAGATGAAAATTTTGAACCAAAGAAAAAATTGGAACAAATTACTAACAATGTTTTGAAATTTAATAAAGGAAAGCAGAATTTAGATAATTTAATTAAACGCAAACCATCTGGTAACAGAAATGGACTTGGTTTCAAAGATAAACAAAAATATAGTACTTTGTATACTAAGTTCAAGAAATCCAAAAATATTGTTAACTTAAGTAATTCAAACTCAAAAATCTTACAAATTTGGATTCCTAAAACTAATAATAAATTGATTAGGTAGAAATATATAGATGATTATCTAGTAAATGTTGTCTATAATGATAATTATATATCTAAAGGCTCCAAACCTTCTTGGGTATGGCTACCTTTCTTTGATAACACGTAGAACTTTAACGAATGAAATGGATACCAATTAAACTCCTATTCTTTTTTTTGCAGGTACCCACAAAAATCAAATAGTCTATATGTTTACTATGTCCCTATGTGAACATACCTTGTTGGAATTATGTAGAGATATTAACATACAAATAAATTATTTTCATAATGGTACCACTAATGTGATTCTAATAAATATTTTTAGGTATAATGCAATTATTAAGCAATTCTTTAATAAGCAAACAAAGTTTTATATAAGTTTATATAAACGTGAATGTACTTTTCAAACATATGTGATACAATGCATATATACTTTTAAATAATAATATATAAGAAAATAAGATATTCAGAGTACGTAATTATAAAATATAACAACAGGTTCAAAAATTGTAAACAAAAATATTAGAATATGTTTTTTTTTCAATTATTCAGTTGACTAGATAATACCCCCAGTCGACTGAAGTTAGGCAAAGACCAAAGACAGTCAACTGAATTATAAAATTCAGACGACTAAACCAAGGCTTGAACTGTCTCCAAAAGCCCTCTATTTAGTCGACCGAATAGGTCCTTCAATCAACTGAACCAGGGTAGTTCAGATGACTAAACCTGTATATTTTAGTCGACCAAAATTCTATTTTACTCCCAGGAAACCACTCTGTTTAGATTCAGTCAACTAATTAGGTTTGCTAGCCCACTGAACTGGAAGTTGCCTATTTAAAAAAAAAGGAAAAGTCATGGCTTTTCACCATCACCCTTCACTTTACCTTTTCAAATTTTAAACCCTAATCTTTCAAAAGCTCTCTCGAGCGCTTCCATGGCTCCAAAGCAAAAATTCTAGAAACTTCCAGTTTCAAAGAAAAGACCATAAAAAAACAAAGCTCCGGCTTCCTCATCTAATCCCTCTCATCCCGAATTTACATTCGACGACCAAATCCTACAATGATTAAATGGCAGCAAGATCGCATTGAAACACTTCAATGAGTTGAATCATAAGAGGGTATTTCAAGAAACATTTCACAAGATGTAAGATTTCTAAGCTTTTGGAATTGAAGCAATTGCTAGGGAAAACGAGTTTCTCTCTTTGATTGATGCAAAACATAACAAGGTTAAAATCTATCCTTTCTTAGTACAAATGTTTTATTCAAACATGTGTGGGAACTTTTACAAACCTGACAATAATGATGGTTTGTTATGTAGCAAAGTTTTATGCATTGAAATTAAGTTATCTATGGAAGATTTGGGGATAATATTAGGTTATGCTCGTTCCAGTTATGATTTAGATGACATCAATCATGATGAATTTGCTTATAATCCAACTAGCTATCTATTTCATATCGACCAAACTCCTAACACTTTGGTTAACCTTCATCCCTAAGCTCCTATACTTAACAAAATGATAGTTCATACCATCTTGCCTAGAACCAGAAGTTATAAAAAATATATAATAACAACTACAAGGTTCTATATGCTATTTACTCTAATAAGAAATTAAATTGGGCCAAGATAATACACAATGAAAATAAAAGTTTTCGTGCTCAGTCAAGACATATAATGTTCTTTGTATCATACTTGACCAAGATTTTCATTGCATATGGCATTGACTTAGCTAGCCTATAAGATTTCACCTTGCCCAAAGTGATGGACCAAAAATCCATTTCACTAATGGAATTACCAGCAAGGATGGAAACCCTTGTGCCATATAATGTTCATCTATCTTGAGTGGTACAAGATAGCATGTCCCAATCTTCTTCCCAACCTCAACCGACCGTTCAACAACAACAAGAGATTCCAAAAGAGGTGGAATGGTTTTCCAATAGTGAAAAGAGCTTACCCTTGTAGTGCCATCCTAGAATAATTTAGTTAATGTCGCCATTCTCAAAAGCCAATAAATTCTCTACAAACAACAACGAAAAATGATTAAGCACCAAAAGAGGTTTGAGAAGACTACACTTGGTTTCTTGGAGAAGATATGGAACGAGCTCTCCTCATGCTCATGACCATCCTCACATCATGATTCGGAGCCGGAGAGTTAAACTCACTTCTTGGGTTTGTAAGTTTTACTTAGTATAATTTGGTGATGGTCTTAACTCTCTTTTGTTGCTTGCATCCTGTGTTTAACTAGTGACACTTGAGTTTTGTAATTGATCTTGTGATATTTGTAGTTTGTGTTTGGTGTTAACTTTATGATGTGATAACTTTCAAACTAGTGTGTTGGTCATATGGTCATTTGTGATTAGGCTCATGTATGTGTGTTTTAAACAATGTGATGTTTAGAATTTGCTTATGTAATCTAATGTTATGTTATGAATTATTATTATTATGTCCATCATATATGTGTTTATAGTCGCTATGTTTGTTAAGTTATATTTGTTTTGTTGTTATAATCAGCTAGTTTGTCAAATATGTATTTGTGTATTTTCTTATGTACTTCGCATTGTATTCCCCTATGATATATCTTTGTATACTATGATCTCTATTATATTCTCACCTTTTTGTTAACGCCAAAGGGGGAGATAATATAGACGGGGAAGCATGTATTAAGGGGGAGATATACATATGTTTTTAACCAATAAATTCATATAGTTGCCATCATCAAAAAAGGGGAGATTGTTAGAACCCCGGTTTTACATTTTAATGATGACAGCTATATTCCTGTATATATCTAGTATATAGCAGTATGCAGGTGTGAGAAGCTCTTGAATCAAAGAATCAAGGAGAAAGCTATGCGGATCATCTACATATCAAAAGCTATGGAAATACGTTTCGTCAAGTCAAATATATGTATTTCGTCTTAGATACATTTGTAAAATCTCCTTGGTTGTTCATATGCGCACGGACAAACCTGCATACAAGTACTTTCAAGTATCAAAGAGTTAAACAAGTTTTACAAAAGGTTATATATATATAAACCGTTTTAACACAGTTCAGTCGATTGAATATATTTTTAGTCGACTAAACATATATTCAGTCGACTGAGCAGTGCAATTTTATTTTACAAACCTGTTTTTAAATTTTGCTATGTAATTCTATGTTCTTATTTAGAAGACTGAATTTTTACACTCAGTCGACTAATTACCCTATAACGGCTATTTTCTAAAAAGCCATCTTCAATAGTTGCGATAGTTCGTGAGCATCTATACGAATGGTAATGGCTGTGATTAAACGAATAAAACTATTCAACGTAACTCTTTGCTATCTACATATAGTGACCAACATCTGAAATCATTTTTAATTTTTGTGAATCTATATTTCTAGTCTCTATTCTCCCGAGCATACTTACAACTCTATTGCATTCAAATTCACTTCTTTACTCAAGAATCATCCGATTTACTTTCATAATCACAAAGCATGCATCTTGAATCATCAAGGAGATTATAGGGAGTCTTGTACTAAAATTGACTGTATTCGAGTTATCAAGAACTCATCAAAAGTCAGAGAAGTATTCTCATTTTGTGATGTCTCGTTAGAGATTTTTAAGCAAAGTTTGAAGTCCTGTTTGGCTGCTTAGGCATTTTGTAAGATACTTGTTCCTTCTGGTTAAGTGGGGGTTGGTTAGTTAATTCCAAAGGAGTCTAGGACTGGACATAGGACGGGAGGTCCGAACCAGTATAAAAATCATGGTGTGATTAATTTTAGTTACTTTACTTTACAATACTCTACTATGTAGTACTGCTTAGTTTAGACTATGTACTTGAATATACATATAAGCCATATTATACAAGATTCGTGTGCACTTATCTTCTTATTCATCGTCATCATTCTAGACCTACTTAGCTATCTTTATATTTTCTAGTTTTATCTATGTCATTTCCTTGTATTTTTCATTACGTTTATGTATGTTTCTATTTTTTAATGAAATTTGATTAGAGACTTCATTTTATTGTCACTCATGTTCTTTTGTTCTTTGGAATAATAAACTAAAATAATATAAAATATAAACAAAAAGAAAAACATGCAATTTAGTGCATGTATGTCGACATATCCTGGTATTTTCATATTTTGAAATTAAAAATGATTAGTTATTTTAATTAGAGAGAATAGTTTTTAATCCGACTCTTCAATATTATAAAATCATATTTCTTCCAGAAAAACTCAAAAATCAACTCATCCTTTTATTTTATTCCTCTCTACACATCTCTTTTTATAAAAATGAATTCAAAACATCAATATTTCATAATAAAAACTAAGTGACAATCTAGAAGAAACTCTTCAATCATTCAAGAATGCTCTTTGCTTCATTCTTCACAATTAACAATACTTGGAGTTGAGTCAAATGAAAATGATCAAAGAATAAGAAAATCATCTAAATTCTCTTCGATGTTTGATTTCTTGTTTCGCTAAAAAGAGTTTGAAGCGATGCCCCAAAACGCTCGAACTCTAAAGCGAAGGTGGAACATGAAGATTGGGAAGTTATCAACTACAATCCAATCTTTGGATCTGAAGAATGGGTCGAAATTCCTAAGAAAATCTAGTTTTAATATGTATTTAAAATATAGGAAAATAGGCACAAGGACAAACTTAGAAATTTTTTCAGGCTGAAGGACAGCAAGTTTTTTTTTGGCTGAAGGACAATGCTAGTTATAACTAGCATTTTGTTTAGTGTAAAACTGAATATAATGCTAGTTATAACTAGCATTTTATATAGTGTAAAAGTTGAATATAATGCTAAATATAACTAGCATTTGTCCTTCGACCTAAAAATAAAACTTCATGTCCTTCAGCCTATTTTTCTTCTTTAAAGTTTGTCCTTTTCTCTAATTCTCTCTTTAAAATATGTATTTATTATCTGTACATTTTAGTCTGTATAATTAGAAACCACTTTTTATGTAATTAATGTACAAGTGTGTACAATTGTATAAATTATGATGTATGGTTTAAATAAATGTATACATAAAGTTATTTCTTAATAATACTTCATAACTAATATTGATTTTGATTCCATATACAACATTATCACATTTTATAATATTTAATATGCCACATATAGAGGAAGCTTATTTTTCTTTACCCATTTTTGTTGATGACAAAGGAGGAGAAAAATATAAAATATAATATATGAATATACTAAGAGAGACTTATTCAAAATGGGGGGAGTTAAACAATTTAGGGGAGTTACATTATATTTTATAATAAAAACATTTACATGGTTGTCATCATCAAAAGAGGGAGATTGTTAATACTACTGATATTGATTTTGATGACAACAACCATAAAAATATAGGTACTAATGTTTTCCCAAGTTGTATAGAATATTTTGCAAGATGTTACATAGGTTTATACAAGTACAGGATAATCGAGTTTGAAGACTGATTAGTAAAATGACTTGAGATCAAGATTCAGAGATGATCAAACAATTGAAGACTCATGAGTTTAAAGACAAAGATACGAAGAGTTCAAGACTATAAATAATAGTTATTAGACATTAGATAAATTTATTAAAGTCCTTGAATAGCAACTTTCTTTTCTTCAAATACTCTATCACCAAAATATTTATTTTATTTTCAAAATATATTTCTATAAAAAATTTATAAATTTTTTATATATCAAAGTATTTAAAAACTATCTTTTAAAATGATTTTTACAAAATATCATAATTTTGTAACACCTTAATATGTGCTGTTGTTTTTCTCAAAAATACAAGGGTATGTCGACATATACATCATCGAAAAGTTTTTTTTTTCATTTTAAAGAGTTGTGCTTTTTGGCTCTATCTTTTTACAAATAGACGAGTCCCTTCAAATACTATATAAAGGGGACTATAAAACGAATTCTTTAACAATATTCTCTCTATTATTCTTGCTCTAAATTCTCATTATATATTACAAAATCTACTTTCTATACCCTTTAAATCCACTCAAATTCAATCTCTACTTCACTATATTCATTCTTTATAATCTACGCACTATTTTGCAAGAATTCTTTCACCAATTCAAAGATCAAAGTGCTATAAAAAGGCTATAGGATATTCTGTATCCAAGTTACAACTATTTATATTTCAAATCAACAACTCTCTACTCCTAATTTGTATGGGTGCATGTTGCCCATTCAAATCAAATTAGTGTGCTTGTTGCCGTTTAAATCAAGTGGGCATGCTTGTTGTCCATTTTAATCAAGTGGGTGATCTTGTTGCTTGGTTAAATCAAGAAAGTCTACCTTGAGCCCAGAAAGTCAGGAGGGCATATCTTGTTGCCTTGAAATTAAGATTGTATTCTGGTTTGATTGCTACCCTATTAAAGTCCGCATTTGAAAGGAAATCTATATAGATACTGGATAGGACTGGATGTAGGATTGGTCAATCCGAACCAGTATAAAACTTCTGATTACACCTCTCTTGCTTTTACTTTATTTTTACTATATATATATATATATGCAACTGCCTGTTAATATAAATCTGGGTTGATTATCTGTGTTTTGATTTAAATCTTGATACTATTCAGAAAAGTTCTATATAATTTATAAAATACTATTCACCCTCCTCTATTGTTAAAGTAGCCTTAAGATTCGTTTTCTCTAGTATAATTTATACTACATCATTTCCCATAGTTATATCCACTCTTATACATTTGATTTTCTTTCAAAATGGTCGAACCATTCAAAGGAAATCCTTACTACAATATCATAACGAACTCTTTACAAAAGTGCATTTGGTCATCCTTAACTTTTAAGGATATCAAATAAATTACACTTTACATAAACAAATCAAACTTACATTTCCATGATCGAGTTCTTAGATCTATCTTATAGCCTTTGGCCTAATGTTACATTTAACACAATAAGGTCATTATTGTAATTAATCATATTGAATATACGATCTCACATTATAGTTTACTTTCTTATTTCAATGAACTAATTTCATCGAGGTTTCGTACATTACGAACTGTGACCATTCACCATATAACATTTATATATGATCGTATATTGATCAAATATCCATATTCTTGTATTGCTTTTAGAGTTTGAAACTCATTGAAGACAATACATAGTCTTGACCAAGTAAACTAGCAAGTTGCCATGTTACAAACTTGTTTAGTGGTTGTATAAAAACGCGCTTGCATAGGTCAACATGCAAAAATTTATTGGTAAGTATATTTTAAATTTCTATTTGTCAATATTAATTCAGTTCATTTTTATATTTTAATTGATAAACATTTTATCAATTATATTAATTGCGCAAATTAATCAATGTAGATTATTATAACTTGATATAGAAGATGTTCTTACAATATTAGAATGGCTAAATGTTACTATTTCATTTTTCTAATAAGGCTTCCACTAGTCTTTTATGTTTGTTCAAACCCTAAGATGAAACATAGAAGTCTTTGATTTCAATAGTGGGTGTTAGAACTCGTATATCTTGAGATTCTAACCTTGAGTTTAGCTCAAAAAATCATACTCCCACATATGATAGATAGCTCCTTATCAGTTGTATCATATACAACTCGTATGTAACATCCCCCATTTTGAGGCCCAAAACTAACCACTACAAATGCTGCAGTCATCTATAATAGTAATTTGTGGTGACAAAATGAGGTCATGTTAATAGTATCAATCACATTGAAGCATAGGAATATGAAATTTTCTTAAACGCAATTTCAAAACAAACTTTCACATTTCATTTCACATATAATTTTTCATATTCATTACATAATCCCAAACGTTGCTCAGGTTCAGATAAAATACAATTATTATAAAACACTCCAAGAGCGATGTGACGCCCCACCTCGAGACCCAAATTAATAAAGAGCATTACAGAGTAATACTGTCTGTTAATGCAGAGAATAGGGCTGGTTAGGAGCGACCATCCATAAGCTTTGCCTTAAACAAGTATTGAATACGTCGATTGGGTGCTCTAATTTTTTTTCATTTATCTTTCTCAAGTGGATCGACATACTCAATAAATGTTTAACACAAAACTATGGTGGCTAATGGATCTATCAGAATAAAATATAACAACAACAAATACAACAGATCACAGAATAGAAGTCACATACATATACATATAAACAGATACATCATAGTACACTACATAGTGATACAACAGTGGTGGTACATAGACCACAATATATGTAACGACCCCGGATTTTATATATATTTAAATTGATAATTAATTGGATTTTTGAATAAAATTAAAATAAAATAGAATCTCACTTATATTATAAAGTGATAAAAATAAACAAAAGAAAAAATGTACATTTGCAAAAAATGAAGGCATTAGTAAATAAATACAAAGTATTGCAATCATATAATAAATCAAAGTATTTGTAAAACAAATAAGCAAACAAAACATATAGTCATGTACACTTGCCAAATGAAGAAATAAAATATAGCCTGCAAAAGAAAAAAATATAAGCATGAAGCAAGCAAAGGCAAGATAAATATATAGGTATAAACTAATGAAAGAAGATAGAGTGGAGGCATAAAGTACTTAGTAATAAATGTTTGCATCTCTAAACTCACCATATTATCATCTCAGCCGAAATCAAAAATTTAGCATAGTCAAAGAAAAAAAGGATAAGTACAAACAATATCTTCATATTGTACAGCCAAAAGGAAAAAAATATATATGTTTGTACAACATAATAAATGCAGCACCCAAAATTTTTTCTCATCAGCCTACAAACAAAGAAATACCCCTGCCTACTTTTGTACAACCAAATTATATCAATCTGTACAAGAAAATATTACTCTGTAAACTCATTTCTTTATATCTCCTCCTGACTTCAGTTTCGTTCATCTACTTCTGGAAAGAAAACTTAAACAAAACTTCATTTTAAAATAACTCTACAAACCAGATTTATCAAAGATCAAAGAAGAAGCTTCAACTTGCAAAATTTTAAAAGCCTGTTCATCAAGCAAACTCTGTTTCTTCTGGGAAAAATAATGTGAGTAACATTTTGTTTTAAAACTTTAAAAATATGATTTTGTGAGTAAACATTATTTATCTGTTGCTTGACAAATTGCTGTGATGATAACATGAAGTATCTTGAATATGCATGTCTGATTTGTTTGTACCCCTCTGTTTTCTTTCTTCTGATTTCAAAGATTTTAAAATAAACAAAACAATTCAAACTCTCAATTTAATCACCGTGAAACTATGATGTTCAATCAAGCTAGTTTAGTTTTAAACATCATCTAGTTTTTAAAAACAAGTTCTAGTATTTTAAGTTTAGAAAATTGCTGGAAACAATAAAATATAGTAGAAATCTTAAATGTGTGATAAATTCGAACATTTTAAAATATTAATTCGATTGTGTAACTTGAATCAACAGTAAAAGATAAGATTTTAAAAACTTAAATGGTGATTTTTAGTGATGTAATTTATGAGCAGTTTATAAATGAACTAGAAATACATTTTTATCGATTTCTGGTAACCAAAGAATTTTTAGATGTCAAAATTTTGTGTGAAGCTTGCTTGATCCTCATGGATCCCAGGAAAAATGTTAAATAAATTTTCTATTGCAAGATTTGAGGGGACAAGGGGGATGTAAGGTTTAGTACGTGGTTTTGACGAGGTCTGGAAACGAGGTGAGTTCATCACCGACGATCGACCGAGTCGCGTGGGCTTTGGGGAAATGGTGGCTGGAAGTGTGACGCGTTTGTAACCGGAGTTGGAGCATCTCCGGTGGTCGGAGCGTGGGGAACGAGACGTTGACAGGTCCGGGATGTTGTGGTTTTGGCTATTCCAGTTTTCGTTCGAGTGCTCGTTCTCAATTCGCGAGGGGATCATGATATCTGGGTGGTCAGGGGGGTGGGGCTGGTCGTCGATGATGTGCTGGAGGGAGCGACGTTGATCGAAGATCGCTCTGGCGATCGTGCACGTGCACGGTGATCGTTCTTGTGCCTGGTTGGGTTTCGCGAGGAAAACTCGGAGGGATTCTCGAGCGTATAGGGCTGGTGACTCGGGTAGGACGTGAGTTCGAGTAAGTTACCTGATGCTATATTTGTCCTTAAGTTTAAATTTTAAACTAACTGAATAAAAATGAGAGAAGAAGGCGTGTAGGAGAGAGACTCGAGGCAAGTGGGTGAGTATCTCGAAGTGATACTCGAGTTAATTAGGGAAGTTCTCGGGTTTGATATATATATATATATATATATATATATATATATATATAGTTTTTGTTTGTTTACTTTAAAACCCAATTCAAATTTAAGCATTTTTAATCCATGCTTTTAAATAATGGTTTTGATTTAAGTTTGAATCAATAAAGGTTTTAAGTAAGTTATTTTTAAAGTAATTAAGTTGTTAATCATGTGATCTTTATTTATAAAATTAATTCTTAATTATTTTAATTAAATAATGGGATTAAGAAACTAATTAAGAAGATAAAATGGTTTAAAGGTTAATTTAACTTAAAGATTTTAAATTAACTGGTAAAGGATAATTAATATAAGTAATTAAAGGTAATTAATTACTTAAAGATAATTTCTTAATTAAAAGAAATTAAATAAATGATTAAATTGATTAAGTAAATTGATCAATTAAATAATTAAAGGATTAATTAATGTAATTAATCAAGGGTAATTAATAAAATGGTAATTAATTAATTAAAGGTTAATTTATTAATTGAAGATAATTAATTAAATAGTGAATTAAATAATTAAAGATTAATTATTTAATAATTTAAGGTTGATGAATTATAATTAAAGGTTAATTAATTTATTATTAATGGTTAATTAATAAATGATTAAAGAATAATTAATCAAAATGATTTGTAATTTATTAATGTTAATTAACCAGGATTAGTAATTCATAAGAAATTAATCTGATTTAAATTAATCAGATAAATTATTGATCTTGCTTATGAATGTTTGCCTTGTATGAATTGCCTTGAATTGATTGACCTGTGATATTCTGTTCTGTGAATTGAGCTGTGTGTAATTTATTATTTATTTATTTATTCATCTGTGATACATTTATCTATGAATCTGTAAATGAAGATAAGCGTTATAGATTATACCGCTTATCGATATTTCTGTGTTTGAATCTGTGATGTGATGATTGTTGTTGCACTATTGTGTTGAACCCTTGGACCACACTTTTACACACACAAATATGGATTTCACGTGGAAACCGATTAAGTCACAGATGATTTAAATTTAATATTTTGAAATTGAAATTTTAATTTCAATTGATTTTTAAATTGGAAATGGGGATTTAATATGAAAAGCTTTTGAAAGGAGTTTTTGAGAATAAAAGTTATTTTGAATAACTTGATAAAGTTTTGAAATTTAAATAATTTGATTTAAATTTGAATTCAAGTTTGAAATTGAATTCTATGATTTGAAACTAGGGATTAAAGATGCTGTACAAGTTATATATGGGTTAAACCATTTTAAAGGTATTGATTTGGGAATTTGAATTTAATTCAAGGGTTTTAACTCGTGTAAATATAACTGGATTTTTCCGAATCGAAAACTACTTGTTTTTCAAATAATAATAGCTTTCATTTTAAGAAAGGATTTCTACATTGTGTTGAAAGGTTTCAAGTTTGAAATGGAATTTAAATGTTTTGAAAACTATGAAATGAGTCTTTGATTCAAAGACCGGATGAGTTAATCCAACTTGAAATAGAATTGTTTTGAAAGCTATGAATTTAATCTGTTTATTTTTAACAGATTTAAAATTGGGATTTGTTTAAACCATTTGAAATGGAATTGTCTTGAAAGCTATGAGTTAAATCTTGATTTAAAGATTTAACGAGTTAATCAAATTGAAATGGAAATTGATTTGGAAAATCTGTGAATGAATCTTTTGTTTAAAAGATTAAAGTGTGGAAATTGTTTAAACCGTTGAAGGTTGTTAAAATGAATCTTTTTGTTTAAAGATTTGAAAATGGTAATTTGTTTAACCATTTAAAAGAAAAGTTTTGGGTAATAAGTTGTGACTTAATTGAAATCCCATTATCCATATGTTTTTTAAAATATTACGCTCACTATTCGGGTTAGCCGGGAAAATACCTTTGTGTCATATAACCCATTCCGAATTAATGATACGTCGTATATGGATAGCATTTGAAGACCGATGGTGAAGACCGGGTATTTGCGAAAACGATAGGATGACCTATCGATTATCTCTGCACCGAGTAGCTACGGTATAGAGATTTCCTAAGTGATGGGAAGTCCGATCGGGATTGTGAATACCCGGATTTGCAAGGGCTTCTTCGGAAGTGCCTTCGGTTCTGTTAGAACCCGGAACAGACTTGTATGGTTACATGTCTAACATTACGTTTTGAGATATAAAGCCAATTTCTTTCAAATACATTTCTGTTGGTGGCGGAGAATTTATTCTCTTAGCTTAACACCCTTCTCTGAGACATACGAGCTCAGAGGTTATGTAGTTGAAGGTTATCAGCGATATACTCCCAATTTGGTAATGTGACATGCTGAGTGTTGCTGTGTGATGATCATTTGTGATATGATCATTTGTTTGATCATTTATCTTTGTGATCATTACTTTGATCATCTGTTGACCCAAAGCATGGCTTTGTGCTAAAGCGTAGCTTTGTGGACGAGACTTCGTCAGGGCCTCACAACCCGGAAATGGTCGAAACAGGAATGTTGCGGCAAGGTTATGAGGGTCGCGCCCTTTAGGGTATGTAATTTCCTTCTGGAAAGGGGTAGTATCATGGTATGGAGCCCAGATACTTACTCATGTGGACACACTCTATTTATTATGTGTGATGTTGATTACCGAGCGCTCGGATAAAGGTCCCAAAGGACCGGGGGATGGCATATTCGTGAGTTACTTGTTACAGGGGTAACCCGGCCTTGTTTGGCAGAGAGCAGTTTGTCTCTCGAGACGTCTAGCCAGAGGCGATCCCATTCGGCAGTAGGAAAGGAAGTTCCTTAGCCTGACCATTTGTTGGAAATCCGTTTCCCAATACGAAACTTGTACGGTTTTAGTTGTAGAACTTGCCATTTACTTATGGTGGTCACCACTGTTTAGATGGTAGCTATAGTAGGCATAGTTCGAAATGTCTATGCTGGCTAAGATTAATATTATACTTTCAAAAATGTTTTCCACTATGCACTAATAATAATAACCAATGATTTTGCGTAGTAAGCATCTTTGACTATCATAAGGAGAAATCTCCTCCGATTCTGCGTTTGCATTGTGTGTGTGTGCGGGAGGCCTTATGGTAGTTTCATTTTCTAAAAGCATTGCGAATTGACTTTAAAATTCCCTACTATTTGTTTTTAAAGATAAACTGTTTTTGTTGCTCACACCAGTCCCATGACTGATCCGGAGTTTATTGTTCCCTTCCTAAACTCTGGGTGCCCACTATTTTCCACACGGGCAGTCTAGAGTTGGGTTTTTCAAATATTCAGGTTTAGTAGATTATCTGGAGCTAGTCAGTCCTTGGACGACTGACCTTGCTTTCCGCTAGCTATGGATTGGAGCATTCTATTGGAGATATTCTATCTGTTGCTGGTGTTATCTATTTTCTTTCCGCTGCTATTTCTTGTATCATACCTTTGATGTATATTGATATCTCTTGTATCATTCTGTTGTATCATATTGTATCAGATTTTGTATCTGTCATTGTATCAATGTAATATATATTGATATATTCTTTATTCCGCTGTGTTATTATACTTAATGGTGTTATAAGCTCCGGGAAGCCAGATTCGGCGTTTGAATCTACGGCATTTTGAGTACAAGTGAAGTACGGATGCCGATTTTCGAAGGCCGAGTTTTTGGACTCTTACAATATACATTGAGCCAAAAGAATAGGTACATATCAGTGTTTACAAAACACTACAAAGCTACACAAAAGATGACTAGCAGAAAATCCATAGCAGAAGCAGCAAAGCGGAAATCCACATCAGGTGACTAACCTAAACCAAATCGGTCTGACCCGAGTACATAAAATACATGGGTGAGTCTAGCCTAAATAAACTGATTAGCATAAGATAGATGAAGTATAGGGATAAACGATAATATTTATTCTCAAAGAGAAAAATTTACACCAAATACTACTACCTATGAGATAATATCACTAAAATACATCATATGGAAGTTTCTCGAAAGAGGCAAGTTCAACGACAATATCAATTAATCACAAATAATCGCCTCATATCATCGGCATGTACAATAGCCAATATAATGGCTTTCATCAACCATAACTCCTAAATAGGAAATCAGAAATCTTAAAAACCCGCCAAAGAATGGCAACCACAAATAAATCCAAAATAGGAAATCATAAATCTCAATAATACGCCAAAGGATGGCAACCACAAATCCCAATATGTAGAACTCGGTTAAGAGTTCAAAACTCCGAAATGCAATCACCATATAATAAATCCTCAAATGGCTCAAAAGGCCAATAATCTCGAAATGGCGAAAACATTCAAAAATCACAAATAAATCATGAAATTTCACAAAAGTTGCATGTGCTTAATAAAGTGGCCGAAGCCCACCAAGTACTGCATCTCAAATAAGGCGCCAAATATGACCTGATGGTCAAACATCCCGAAGGAAAAACATCCCGAAGGACAAACATCCCAAAGGACAAATAGCTAGAAAAACCCAAATGGCCCGTAGGTCCAATACTGGCAATCAACCCGAAGGTCCAAAATAAAGTGTCACCAACTTCCAGATAGTAACCAAATCAGTGACAACAGTGCGTCCCATACCACACGTTCTCACTTAACTGTTTACTATAAGGTAGTTAATTTCACTCTTGTGTATAACCTCAATCGAATAAGTTCGGAATTAATCGAAAAAGTAAATGCATGTGTCCCATACTACATGTTTTACTAAATCATTTAAATCGCTTCCTCATTCGCTTGAAGAGTGCATAAACGTGTAATTTTATATAGAAAATATTTTGTTCGAGAAAACTAGTTTTTAAAACAATTTTCAAAATCGTTTGGAAATCATGGCTTTGAAATTCTCTTTATTATAGAGAATATATATTTTTAATAGCTTCAAAAATAATTATAAATATTTATTTCGAAAGCTATTTTATTATAAAAATCATTTCAAAAATTGTTTTAGAAAGTACGTGCTCGAAAATAGCAGAAATCGCCGTAAACGCCAGAAAATCAGCATAAGAAATCGTCTCAAAAGCACGTCAATCCAGAGTACGGTTCAACAATAATGTCGACTTACCTATTGATAGGTTAAAGCCTTTCTAAATATTCCAAAATATTGCAAAAACCGGTCACAAGAATTTCTGGAATGATCAAACTAGTCAAAAACAGTGCACAGGAAGAAGAAAAATCAATCTGGGCAAAAACAAATGCATGGGTTGACCTTCAAAAGGCTCAGGTCGACCCCTATGGTCTCTGGGTCGACCTGAAGGTCGTAACTTCTACAGGCAATTTTTGTCTACTTCGTTCCAATATTAAGCAATGATTTCTGGCACTTCCAAGAGGATTCAGGGTATGAAACTTGTCATGCACAAACAACTAAACATAGACAACAATCCGGAGAAATTCCGGCATGGATTCATGACAAGAATAGAGAGATATGAGCACAAAAAGAAGGACTCTAGAGCAGTTTCTTTCTGTAACTATTCAAGCAGCAAATTTTGTTTTATAGTGAGCAAAATTCAACGCTTATCAGCTAGAAAACCTGATTTAAGCTAGATTTGTGAGTTATAAACTCACCTTAGCACAAGAATTAAGCAAACTTGAGGAAGATGGAAGCTTTTTGCCTTGATATAGCTCTAGGAACCTGTAAAGGGGAAATATACAGACATGCAACAGAGAAAGAGAAGTTACAGACAACATACTTCTGAAAAATTTGAAATTGATGAAATAGATTTCTGGTTTTGGATTGATTACCTATAATTAATAGCTTCAAATTGTTTGATTTTGCAAGGGATTGTAGAAATTTGAGAATTAGATTCTACGTTTCTAAGAGGAAAAAGGTTTCAAGTTTTCTTCATTTTGTTTTCTATTTTCTGAACTTTGAACGTACATGTTTTAGAAGAAGATGGTTTTCTCTTAGGTAAGATTGTAGTTGGGCTTAAACCCAATAAGAAGTAATTAAATTAATACACTAATTATCACTTAAATCACCATAATTACACTATTTTAACCAAAACAACTTATATTTACATGTATTTAACTTTATAAAACCATACTAACATATTTTATGTTTAACAAAATTGTTTTCCAACAATAAAAAACTAATTTAGCCATTTAAAACTATTTTCCATTATTAAAATTCCATTTTTATTTAAATACTTAAATTTTCACCATTATTTACATATAACAATATTTTCAACACCAAAATTTACACAAAAATCATTTTCTTGTCCAATTAAATATAGCAAACCTTATTTTTACATCCAGAAATTATTTTTGAACAAAATTCCACCTTTTTATTTACCATATTTACCATATTAAATTCTAATATCTCATTAAAATTAATAAAAATCAATATTTCGCAATAATTTACAAAATTATTGCATTTTATCAAATTAAAACCATATAGTGTTCATTTTTACCCCAAACTAACATAATAAAGTTTTTAAAACTTTATTTCCAACATTATTTATTTATTTAAACAAATTAATGTTGAATTAGATTCTTTTATCTTTATTTAATTTAATTAATCACCAAATTAACACATTTCTTTTATTCAAACTTAATTTCCAACCAAACCAACTTAACTCCATTTTATTTATTTTATTTCACCAAAACCTATTATTTATTTAAAATAAACAATTTTTAACAAATTTTCCATCTCCAATTTATTTTATTCCTCAATTATTAAATTATAACCACCGTTATAATTTAATTTTACAGGTAATCACCAAAATCAGGGTTGTTACAGACCCCCCCTTATAAAAATTGCGTCCTCGCAATTTCTAGAGAAGAGTTGTATTCAACATGATTTATTTCTTTAAGCAAAGGAAAATAGATAAGCTTGAGTTTACCCTCAACACGAGAAGATAGAAAACCAGGATAAGATTGCTCGATAAATTCTCTAGTTTCCCAAGTATAGTTGTTTGCACAAAAAATGGGCAAACACACAAATCGTTGTTGTAGAGCTGTAAATATTGTTTGTAATATGTAGCTATTGTTTGATGAAAATTAGTTGCTGATGTTTAAGGTAGAAAATTAGTAATTTGCAATAAAGAATATGTAAAAGACTTAAATGTAAAAAGACACAAAATATATAGTGGTTCGGCCTGAATGTGCCTATGTCCACTGTTCCTCTTTTATTATCCCTTTCATTTTTGATTACAAGTATAAGCTTTTTATACGAATAAACATGCTATTAGAACTAAGATTTTTCCCTCTCGAAGTTGTCTGCCATTGTTGCTGAAAGCTTCGCTCTTCGGCATCCTCCCTTTTTATGATGCCATGTGCTTGGTATTTATAGAATGAAGATATGAGGAGAGGCAGCCGAGTATATAGTATTAGGAATTTGGTTCAACCTTCCTTATATGATTGCCAAGCTATTCCACTTGTGATGACCGCCATACACCTCCAAGAACCCTGGAACGTGTCATGAAGAAATCCCTGAAGTATCGTCGTGCCGTGACGAAAATCTCCAACTTTTTTTTAAATCAGTTATACCCGGGTTGAGCCCCAAGCAAACCTTCACCTAACTCCAAGCAGCATTACTCCCAGCCGACTCCAAGTAAACCCTTAAATTTCTCATGCCCGACTCCAAGCAACCACCGAACCAAAGATTTGGTTCGGTCAACGGACAGACTCCAAGTAGACTCCATAGTTTTAAGGTCCCACTCCAAGCAACCACCGGACAAAAGTTTTGGTTCGGTCATCGGACCGACTTCAAGAAGACTCTAGATTTTCAAGGCCCGACTACAACTAAGCGTCGAACCAAAGTTTTGGTTCGGTCATCGGGCCGACTCCAAGCAGACTCGAGATATTTAAGCCTCGACTCCAAGCAAGCACCGACCAAAGTTTTGGTTCGGTAATCCAACCGACTCCAAGCAGACTCTGGATTTTCAAGGCCCGACTCCATGCAAGCGCCAAACCAACGTTTTGGTTCGGTCATCAGGCCAACTCTAAGCAGACTCCAGATTTTCAAGGCCCGACTCCAAGCAAGCGTCGAACCAAAGTTTTGGTTCGATCATCAGGCCGACTCCAAGCAGACTCCGGATATTCAAGGCTCGACTCCAAGCAAGCGCCGAACCAAAGTTTTTGTTCGGTCATCGGGCCGACTCTAAGCAGACTCGATATTTTCAAGCCCCGAATCTAAACAAGCGCCGAACCAAAGTTTTGGTTCGGTCATCGGACCGGGGATCCTGGATTACTGTTGGACTGTCAACCTTGAATGGCGGTAGAGCGTCTCGGTATCGACCCCACAAGACGGTGATGGACAAATTTTAAGATGATCATATCTCTCAATCCGTAGCTCGGATTGAGATGCGATTTCGACCTATGTCCATATCTTGATCTCGAGAATATCTCCAAACTAATTTGAGTCTGGTCCAGAACAATGACGATTTTTCCCCTGACTCCTCATATTCACCATGTAGTGGGCGAAAATGTCCACAACATTTGCCCCCTAAAGCATACTTTCATGAATATAAAGTATGCTTTGTTTAATCCAAGACTGTCTTCTTAGTCTTCCAATGGTTATATTGTCTGAATATCCATATCTCATCTTCGCGTCTGATTTTTTGATAAGCCTCATATTGCTAGTTTGATGTGGGACTTTGTTCGTTTTGAAGTGGACTTGCTAAATTTTTGAAGCCGTCTTTGATTAGTCTTCATCCGACAGGATGCCCTTTTTTGACTTTTAGTTCCCTACATCGAGGCTTCATATAGTATGCGGACCAACTGATGTATACTTTGAATTATCGACTTTGGATCTATGATGTGGTACTCCAGTTATGTTCATTGTGTGGTTGAGTCAAGCTATCCCGACCATCTCAGGTGATCGCCAAGTTTGTGTATTTCTCTACTAATATTTTCTCCACTCTTGTGCATGCTTTGACAAGATCAATCATTGATGAATTTGATATAGTAAAAATCTCTGTTGAAGGGTCTTTGTATATAGGAGATGATGCAAAGTGTTATCGAGTGAATGTTGGTTATGAATTCCCTAGCCCATGTTTTGTATCTTCTGCTTGGACATTTGTGCAAAGATATGTATATTTTATATAAATTTTGGTTGGAATCCTTATACCTGATAAGGTGTAATTGGTTTGTGCGGCATATGGTCTAGTAAAGTGATGATCAGTTTTACCAACTTCTTCGATAGATTGGTTTGATAATCCTCATTGTACTTGTACAGGCTAGATTGTTGGTAAGTTTTGACGGATAAATGTTGGATTATTGAGAAGCTTGGTGAAGGAGAAAGTATAGTCGGACCACGAAATTAGGTTGGTGGAGGACTGAAATAATTCGGTTCAAGAGTGGAAGATGATAGCCGAACCACTTGGTCTGGTACATGAAAAGAGGCCGGACCGAGGTGCAAAATAGGGTCGGATGAAAGTGTTGGTAGGTTGCATGGTCCAAGGTCGAAACAATGATCTAGTGCACCGCCTTTGCCAATCGTAAGCTTGTGTTTGGTGTTTAGCGATTGTGACCGAGTCAAAATTCTGGTTTGGCACTAACGCAAGACTATAATTAAACCAAACTTTGAGAGAGTGACATTGGCTTTTTAGTCTAAGGTCTGCGAGGAATTGTTCATACTAGGAGTACTTCATTATTCTCGTGCGAAGTCATGGTCGCGGAAAAATGTGAGTTATGGATGGCTCGATTGGAAAGCATACTCTGATTGTGGGTAAGAGTGATTCATTATTGCTGGTTTGAGTTATGCCAAGTGCTGATGTTGGATGCCCCCAGGATGTGGTGTTTAGATGGAATAATCTTTGGACATTGGAAACCTTGATTAGTATCGGTTTAATATTTCTTGTTGTTCAGGTAGAATCAATCTTTTAATTCAAATGTTCCGTTGGCTTTGGCGGTAGAGGATCGTCCTATTATGTTGACTTTACCTACAAGTTTAGGGTCCTTTCGGGGCCAGTGTGGTCAAGGGCATTCATCCTTGCCTTAGAATTAGTTACAGACTATTAATACATTTTTATTTTGAATTTTACCATAGATATGTGTTAGAGTCATCCCGCGTGTCCTCGAAATTGAATTATTATGTAAAGGTATCAAGCTATTTGTGTTAAAATAGACTTTGATATGAATTAATTACATTCGAAAGGTTAGAGATCGAATCACTTCTGTTTAGAGAGGTCCTTAACATTCAAAGTGATTCCCTATTACAAAGGTTTAGAGAGTAATTTTGGGGACGTGGAAGTCCTTAAATACTCATCACATCCTCCAGAGCATCCTCTACGACATTGTCAAAAGTCGGTCGGGAGCACTCATTATTTGTCTGGGTTTGCCCCTAGTATAGTGCACTTGGTTGCTTCTCACAACATGTTGCCTTGTATCATGACTAGGTTTTAAACTTGTAAACTTAAGGTCATGATTTCTATTACCAAGCTGAGTGGTATTGTATGTGTATAATCAAGGGGTGAGGTGGTGCTATGCCTCCAAGTATTTTATCGAATTTAGCTTATCTTACAAAAGTTAGTCACACCTTTGCACTGAGTTTTTCTCAGGTTCCATAAGTGTGCTCAGCTTTGGGGGAATCCTTACAGTTTCTTGAGAGAAGTTGGCTGAAAGGGATATTCTAATTCTTGTGGCAATGTTGGATTGATGTTCCACTATCTCTAACAGAGTTGAGTCGATGCTCCGTTTCCTCTAGTGGAGTGGAAGCGAATGAATATCCTGCTGTGGTTGGTAGAGTGGAATTCATATTTCTACTATCTGTATGTAATGCCACAAGACTAAAAGTAATTGTTATAAGCTTCTAATTTAAGTGCAATGAACTATATTGTCCGTCAAGAGAGTCCTTCTAAACTTAAGATTCGTGGCACATGAGTTACTTGCCCTGATTGTGGATTCTGGTGACATATGGTTTGTCAGCCCAACCTATGTTCCAAGGGAGTGTAACTTTTGCGACTGCCGTACTTAAGATTTAGAGCCGGGATTCACACAGTAACTACCCGGGCCATTATGGCCTGTATCGTGAGTATTATTCGATTTACCGTGGCCCGACTAGCGTGGGTGTCGACCGTCAACTACGAACTATCCCTGGCTGCAGTTATGCCTTAATCATTGGATTTATTATCCGTTCGTAGGTGCTGGCGAGCCGAACGCCAATGATAAACTATCTAGACTATAATTGTGCCTAATCCGTGGCTTATAGTCGGTTTATCATTGCTGGATGGGGGCCGATCGTCAGTAGTGAACTACCCAGGCTATTTTCGTGCCCTTAGTCATGGTTATCTTGCTTTCACTGCTGCCGGCGAGAGCTTGCGATTGATCGCAATAGGAAAAATATCAGACAAATAATCGAGCAAAACATTAATTTTTACAGTGGTTTCACCAGAATATGCCTACATCCACTGTCTTTCTTTTATTGCTTCAGGTGATACATGCTTTTTACAAGCTGAGAGAAGTAATGACGGAGATGCTGGAGATTCCTTCCTTTCCCAAACACCTTTTCCATCAACTATCGACGGAATGTAAGCTTCATTGTGGAGATCCTTATGAACAACAAATGGTCCTTCCCAAACTGGATCTAGTGCGCCTGGACAGGAAAAGACTTGCTTGAGAACAATATATCCCTCTTGTAACTCTTGAGGCTTCACCTTAAATTTGTATTGTTTTTCCACTTTCCATCTGTTTGCGGCGGTCTTGAGAGCGGTGTTATTCCTTCTTTCTTAAATCAGGTCTAAGGACATGCTGAGAAGCTCCTCGTTTTCTTTCGGATTATAATGTGTCCTACGATGTGAAGGGACAACTGTTTTGACCGAAAGCATGGCCTCAGCCTCGTATGCTTAGAGCAAATAGAATATGTCCTATTGCTGTTTTGTAGGAGGCTTGATAGGCCCACAGTGCCGTGGGTATTTCATCAACCCATGCTCTTTTGAATTTATCTAGTTTTTCCTTAATTAGTGTTTGCAAGACTTTGTTGATAGCTTCAACCTGCTCATTGGCCTAGGGAAACTCCTGTTATGAGACAATCCATGCTAGGCTTTGAATGCATTTTTTCTTTGAGTTACTCAAGCTAGATTTATGCCCGCATGCCCGATTGGTATGCCATTGCTAGGGAAATAGGCGGTCGTCAATAGTGAACTGCTCAGGCTAGTGCCCTCAGTCATGGCTATCTTATTTTCACTGCTGCCAATACATGCTTGTGATCTGGGTTGCTAATCATAAAAGGAGTAGTGGTTATAACATCATAGGTGTTAAGTGAATATAGCTGCATATGTGTTAAGTGAATATAACTTCATATGTGTTAAGTAAATGCATTAGTCTCTTGTCTCGGTCAGAAGGAAAGAGTAGTTTAGACCAAACCTGCCGCTTCGAAAGAAGCGCAAAGTACCAGGTTGTGTAGTATGCCTATTTTAAGATGTTCTCTTGGATAGGAATTCTCGCTTGGTATTTTGGTAAGACTCTGTGGAACCTAGGAGCCAATGACATTGTCCTAAAATGACAACAATCGAGTTAGATAAAAATGAAAGAAGATATTTGTTATAGTACCTCCTTTGCAGGACCATCTGTTGTCATGTGTATGACATTTTTATGCGAGCATATTGTGTGATCGGAGAGCTCCTCATAAGGATTTCTACAAGTACTCTATTTGATAACGGGGGTTTTACTGGGCCAAGGTTCTTGTTTGGCGTTTTAGTGCTGCCTCCTAGCAGTCATTGGCCCAATCATTTTGTCAAGTTGACTCCGGCTAGTTTGGTGGAATTATAATGGATGTCCTCAGTGTGCATCCTGCTACCCTTAGCTCTTAATCAATTTAAATTGTGTTTTTTTGATTATTGGATCAAGATGGAGTGGTGAAGCTAGTATCTTGATTGGTGACTACAATCTCCTAGTGATTTACTATATATATTGCTGATTCGTGTTGAATTGTGATATAAGGAGTAGTGGTGGTGGTTCTGGATATCTCTCGCCTTTCTGCTATGGGCCAAATATGTTGGAATTTCTGAAGCTCCGTCTTTTAAAGCTTTTCTGTATAAACTATTATGTTATACAAATTATTGGCAGATGTCATTTCCATCGCGTCCTCTTCCTTACCCTTTGAGGTAATACCATACTCAAATGGATGGTTTCTCTCTGATCATTGATCATTCAAGCTCCGGAGGCAGAGAGTTGTAGCTCTTCCATTTTGCTATAGCATTTGCGCTGCAAGCTGTGCTAGCATCCCTGGGTGACCACCTATCTGAACTCCCGATAGTGATGTTTCTCATCTTTAGGCGACATATCGGGAAGTTGTTCTCCTCCTCTTCCTAAAGAGTGTACTTTTTGAGAGAGATAACTCAATTTTCGAAAAGGATTGGGAGGTTTTGTTGCTTTGAAGGGTTGATGTTCCAACTCTTAAAATAAAGAGAGAATCTTGAGATATGAGGTATAGCTTCTCAATTCGAGAAATGGTGATTACAAACTTGAAAAAGGAAAAAGAGAAAAACTCTAATTTCAAAGAGACAATGACTTTAGATTAGGATAAAGGATTTCGAGTTTGGAGGGAGAAAAGGATTTTCTTAGAACCGTAATTTTATATTTTACTAGGGGAATAGATTCCTCTTGTACAAAAGAGGAAGATAGTTTTCTTTTGTTAAAGAAGCAATGCTTCCGGGTGGAAAGCGAATAAGATCTATAATGATTTTATATCTAAAAAATTACTATGTGTTTCTCTTGGTCAAAATAGTGATTTTTTTGATCTGAAATGAGAAAAAGAAGATAGAACGATTTCAGAGCTAAGAAATAAATACATGTTTCTTTTTGGTTGAGAAACAATGTTTGCGGATCTGAAATTATAGAAAAAAAAGTTAGATTTTTTTATCTTCAAGGAATAGTGATTGCAGATCTGAAAAGAGAAATAGATTTTGTTAAAGTAATGGTTTCAGATCTGGAAGATATAGAGTATTTTAATCCAAGAAATAATGATCTCAAATTGGGAAAGTAAGAAAAAGAGAATCTCTCATGCCAAGGCGATAGTGACTTTAGATCTGAAAAGAAAAAGGTATGAATTTTATTGAAAAATGCAATTTCAGATTTCAAGACTAGAAATAGGTTTTCTTTGGTGAAAGAAAATAATGATCCAGATCTTAATAGAGGGAAAAAGGGGTTTCTTATGCCAAGAAACCATGTTTTTGGATTCCAAATGAGAAAAGAGAGGTGGCTTGATTTTAGATCTAAAGAATGGGTCCATGTTTTTTTTGGTCAAGGGACATGTGTTTGTGGATCTAGAATAGTAAAAGTAATATCTAAGGATTTCAGATCTAAGAGATGACATTTTTTTTGCTATAAACAATGTCCATGGATAGTAAAGTAAGATCTAAAAAGTGGACAAGAGAATTTCTCTATGTAGTAAAATGGATGTTCAGATCTGAAGAGAAAAGGAGGATTTTTTGTTTTATGTAAAACAGTCATGGTATATCTGAAAAGAAACATAGATTTCAGATCTTAGAAAAGAGGAGCCTAAGAGAAGAAACGATAATCTCTAGTCAGAAGATTAAAAATAGTAGGTTTCAAAATAAAAAGAAAAGTAAAAAAGAGAGAATTTCCTTTTAAAAAAGGAAAGTTCAGTTCTCAGTAAAAGCACTCAAATCATTGTTGTAGAGCTGTAAATATTGTTTGTAATATATAGCTATTGTTTGATGAAAATTAGTTGCTAATGTTTAAGGTAGAAAATTAGTAATTTGCAATAAAGAATATGTAATGGACTTAAATGTAAAAAGACACAGAATTTATAGTGGTTCGACCTGAATGTGCCTACGTCCACTGTTCCTCTTTTATTCTCCCTTTCATTTCTGATTACAAGTACAAGCTTTTTATACAAGTAAACATGCTATTAGAACTAAGATTTTTCCCTCTCGAAGTTGTCTGCCATTGTTGCTGAAAGCTTTGCTCTTCAGCATCCTCCCTTTTTATGATGCCATGTGCTTGGTATTTATAGAATGAAGATATAAGGAGAGGCAGCCGAGTATATAGTATTTGGAATTTGGTTCAACCTTCCTTACATGATTGTCAAGCTATTCCACTTGTGATGACTGCCATACACCTCCAAGAACCCTGGAACGTGTCATGAAGAAATCCCCGAAGTATCGTCGTGCCGTGACAAAAATCTCCAACATTTTTTTAGATCAGTTATACCCGGTTTAAGCCACAAGAAAACCTTCATCCGACTCCAAGCATCATTACTCCCAACCGACTCTAAGTAAACCCTTAAATTTCTCATGCCTGACTCCAAGCAACCACCGAACAAAGATTTGGTTCGGTCACAGGACAGACTCCAAGCAGACTCCATATTTTCAAGGTCCGACTTCAAGCAACTGCCGAACAAAAGTTTTGGTTCGGTCATCGGACCGACTCCAAGCAGACTCCAGATTTTCAAGGCTCGACTCCAAGCAAGCGTCGAACTAAAGTTTTGGTTCGGTCATCAGACCGACTCCAAGAAGACTCGAGATATTCAAGCCTCGACTCCAACCAAGCGCCGAACCAAAGTTTTGGTTCGGTAATCCAACCGACTCCAAGCAGACTCCAGATTGTCAAGGCCCGACTCCAAGCAAGCGCCAAACCAAAGTTTTGGTTCGATCATCAGGCCGACTCCAAGCAGACTCCAGATTTTCAAGGCTCGACTCCAAGCAAGCGCCGAACCAAAGTTTTTGTTCGGTCAATGGGCCAACTTCAAGCAGACTCGATATTTTCAAGCCCCGACTCCAAGCAAGCACCGAACCAAAGTTTTGGTTCGATCATTGGACTGGGGATCCTGGATTGCCATTGGAATGTCGACCTTGAATGGCGGTAGAGCTTCTCAGTATCGGCACCACGAGACGGTGGTGGACAAATCTTAAGATGATCATATCTCTCAATCCGTAGCTCGGATTGAGACGCGATTTCGACCTATGTCCATATCTTAATCTCAAGAATACCTCCAATTTAGTTTGATTCTGTTCCAAAACAATGACGATTTTACCTCTGACTCCTCATATTCACCATGTAGTGGGCGAAAATGCCCATAACAATAGTCATTGGGATCAGCAGACCATTGAATCTTCACAAGCGGTACATCCTTTTTTCGAAGGCGTATCACCTCCGAAGAAAGAACACGGACAAGATGTTGCACAATAGATAGATCAGGTGAGGTCACAAGCTTTTGCAGACAAGGAGAATCAATAACGGAATCCAAATCACGAAGGCACTTCCGAAGCTGAGAGACGTGAAACACATCATGAATACCAGATAAATGAGCCGGAAGTGATACTCTATAAGCAACTGGGCTAATACACTCTGTAATAGGAAATGGTCCTATGAATCCAGGAGCTAATTTCCCAGTCCTACTGAAACGCATTACCTCCTTCAAGGGAGATACACGAATATAAACAAGATCACCAATGGAGAACTCAAGAGGCTTCCTATGGTTGTCCGCATAGGATTTCTAACGACTTTGTGCCTCTTTCATTCTCTGACGAATAAGATCGATCTTTTCTGAAGCTTCACGAATAGAATCGAGGCCTAAAATCAACTTCTCCCTGTATTCCAACCAACAAGAAGGTGATCGACATGGCCTTCTGTGTAGGGCTTCGAAAGGAGTCATACCGATACTGGATTGAAAACTGTTGTTATAAGAGAACTCAACAAGCGCACTACAAGAAAAGTTGATTACAACAGCACTATGGCTCAGCGTTGGAATCCTAATTACTGTTGTCGATCCATCCATCAATAGGAAAACAAAACACATCAGAATAAATTGTTGTCCCTCTATCCACTTAATTCCTAACACCAGCGTAAGTTCCCTCCTTTAATTTCATTTCCCTCTTAAACCCTTTTTCCCCTTTCCATCATAATAAGCAACCTAAATCTCAAATCAGCCATTCGTACATCTCCAAATCTAAATTCACGATGCCTCCACTATTCAAATCCCTAAAAATGATGCCTTCATGTTACGGTCAATGCCGAAAGAGATCCCATGGTTGCTCCGCTGTGCTCTGCTCCGGTACCTACGTTAGAGTCTTGGAATCCATTGAGTAAACTGGTACTGTTTTGGCTATAATAAACAACTTGGACTCACATCCTTTTCTATTATAACTTGAATCTACGCCCTAAATTTTTGGAAAGCTTCAGGTTGGTTCGTTCCCTAATAAATTTTAATTGGGAATTTCATTTTTTGGAGGCCATGTTGTTTTTGCTTTAAGTAGTTTTAATCAGCTAACTTAAATTATACATTATGTTTTTCTTTTAATGACCGATTTATGGATGTAAGCGAATGGAGCAAAAAACCAACAAAAAATAGTTAAGATAAACATGAATATAAAAAAAAGATTCACTCATTTTTGTTATGCATAGGAAGACATGGATTTTGGATTATGAGAACTAGGGTCATGAGTAGCATGGGTCTTTAAACGCATCAACCTATTGGTCCTTATCATCACTTGTTGTGAGAAGTATGCACTAGTTCTAAAGATTGAGATAAACTTGTACGTTTTATTCGTTGCAAGATCGATATATCATATACTATTTTTTGAGAAAGTAATAGTGTAAACTAGTAATCAATGGATAAATCTTCTAATATGGTCAATTATTTTGCCACTGGATCCAACACATCTAACTATTTTAATTGGTCAACTCTAGTGATCAGTTGAATAATACAGTTTGCATTTATACGAGTTTATAACCAATAATCACTGTTATATCCAATTTAAGAATGTTAATAACTCCAGAATCCAAAACTATGTTAAAGCTAAAATCAAAGTATGTCGTTCATTCTGCAGCGTAAACCAAAATGCATTCTGCTTAAGCTTTTGTTGGAGATTGGGTGAAGCAGAAGTTTTATCTGCTTTTCAAGCTTGTCATTTTTCTTTTTAATCTTGTTTAGTGGTTCAAAATCATCATCTTGAAGGTTTATTTGGTTTATATAGATCAAGGTGTGCTTTGATGTTTTAGTTTAGACTCATTTGTTTCATTTGCCATGTATTTCTTGTTATACATAGCAGCATGTTGCCTCTTTCATTATTTTAGTAGTTGAACAGTATTACCATCTTTTCTTATGTATATCAATTTGTTATTCTACAGAATAAAAACGATAGAGGTGGACTAAACTCCTCTTGCCTTTGGGAAAAAAGAATAAAAATTGCATATAGATTGCTAGTGCAAAAATAATAAAATAAATACTCTATTTGTCTTCTCTAAATAAACGTAAGTGACAAGACTCAATACTAAGGGACCGATCTACCTTAAGGCTAGATAGGGTTAGTGCCCAACCTGAACTAGTTAAATTATACTGAAAATATTATTATTTAATAATAGGCCATAGCTTAGATGATAGATCAGCTATAGCTAGTCCAGAAAAATAAATTATGAAGCCACTATTAAGTCTAACAACACTACTACTACTTCTATAGCTGTTTTTTATTCACTTTCTCTGCCTTATAATATTGGATTGAACAATCTATCAGTATTTTACTTTAATATTTTGTAGTTCTTATTCTGTAAATTTCATATTTTCTTTTATACATCATAATCCCTTATTAAAATATGTAGAATCCCAATTTCTTAAAAAAATATCGATATAATATACATCATATAATTGTATAGGAAACAAGATTGGTTTTAAAATTCAAATTTTGAACATGTAATTTATTCCGAAAGAATGAGAAAAGTGTATTTTTTATGAAGGTTATGATGCTATTCATTTGGATGTATTCCTTGTATTCCATTTTCTTCTTTCTTTTAGAGATCTCCTTCCTATTTATTTATATTATGTCCTATTTTATTCCCTTGGCTTAAATCATTTTCTTAAATCAACAACATGATAAGTTTTATAATTGTTCATCCTATGATAAACTTTTCACCATGCGACCTATGTTTTAATCATTAAGTCCTGTTTTGAATCATTAAAGTCGTGTTAGAGTTACATACGCGTATCTTGGTCTAAACTAAACTCTGGTATTACATCAATAAAATTCTTAAATTACCTGTGTGTAATTTACTATCCAACTATTTCAACTAGCAGCCCATCATTTTCTTCTGTACATAAATAATCAATTAAAAAGCTTTGAAATTAAAGCCTAGAAATGATTGAATTATTAAATAAAGGTAGGAATATCACCCACACATAGGCTAAAGAATAGAACGAATGAAGAGTCAAGGGAGATCGCCCCTAACAGGCGACAATTTTGCCTAAAACTGTTGACGGCTCCTTGTGGACCGGTGAAGAATAGTGCTCGAGCATAAGCTCCTGTCCCTGTGCGTGCGTCGCTCGAGCATGAAGGCCAACGTACCAGAGTTGTATTTATGTGCGTGTGTTACTTCATTTGTAAGTGAATGTATTCATGTAGATAGTAATATGTGCATTCATTTAGTAATGTCTGCTCGTCCCTATATTATGCTCTGTTGATATCATGTTCAAGTATCTAACTTTGTATTGAAGTGAGTTCCATATCTCAATCTTTTGTATAATCATTTGGGGCTTAAAGCTACTATACCTTGGCATTTTAATTTCGTATGTGTGTTGTGGCCAGAGAGTTTGTGAGGTCGCCTGTTAACTAAATTTATATGAACTAATTGTAAGCTTTGAATAACCAATCTTTTGTTGTTGTATAAGCTTCATAAATATTAGTCTTAGTAAATTAATTATTTTACTAATACCATGTCACCGTTATTATATATTATACAACAATTAAAAAAAGTATCACTTCCAATATATGCATGGGAATTGTATATGAATGGATTGTTCAACTGGTTTCCTACATTAAAGTTAACACCGATACATGTCAGCTTCTTAAAGTAAAACACCGATAGATATTGCACTTAAAGTTAACAAAGTTTCCTACATTACATGTTCAACTGGTTTCCTACATTACATTAATAAAGAGCATGAATGATTTCTGTATATAACTTAAAATTAACTTAAAATTTAGTTTCTGTTCTTATTGCTTCATATATGATATTTTAAGGACTTAATTATCACTTTTCTGATATCTGTTTTCTAAAGTAATTGTTTGTCCAATAATTTCATGACAATTCTTAAACAGAAACTTATGGGTAGCATTATTCCAAATCTACAACTTCGTTATGAATTATTAATGTTCCAAAATCAAGATAATAACATATTGATTTCATTTGTAGGTTTATTGGATTGCAAAGATGAAGTTGTCGCTAGAACTGCACGTCATATTGTTGCTAGCATAAAACAAATTCACTGAGGTACAAATCTCCATTCTCTATCCTTGTTTTTATAATTATTTTATATGTTAATCTCATAATTTCTCTTAAGTTCACTATATTAGTTGTAATTTTATTAGATTGCTTAATGTTACACTACACCCGTATGTATGTATGTATGTATGACATAATTATACTGTCATGCATTTGGAGCTTCTGTGCCATACAAAATAGAATATATGCTGTATTTTCATTTTGAAGAATTTTTCAAAGAGATCATGATATTGAATGTCCTCTCTAGTTTGTTACATGTCACAATCTAGCACAAGAGAATATTATTATTACTTCAAAAGTTTATAAACATTTTTATCTGTCCAAAATTTGTAAATGAATAAACATACATTATACTACTCACCACTTCCCATATTCCAAAAATATCGATTTTAGAGTCTGTCCTTTTATAGTCAAATTATGTACATGGATTTGTTAGGCATGATATCATCATGACTGTAAATAAACTTTTACTAGAGAATCTCAACTGCTAATCACTGATGTTTATCTATTGTTCCTCTGGTTATAAGTATTAAGGCTAATCAAATAGGATTGCTTATCGTTAAACTATAGATAATACATTGTAAGCTATACATATGCATGTATGCATGTATTTATATAACATATGATAAACCCACATCTTTGTTCTTGAATTGAAGATTGATCTTGGCCATCAAGATACATAAACAAGGCCTGGTCTTGTCCTCCAATATCATATGCATCTGAATCCTTGTTTCTGCTTTTGTTAGACGGAAAATATAAATAAACTATAATAGTTAGTAATTTTCTAATTCAAATGAGATATTATTAAGCTTATAATAAGTATAGTATTTCGATGACATATTACACTTCCGATATAAATTTTGTTTCATGATTAAAGGTTTTTATTCATCTTATGTATACGTACAATATGAGGTGATACCTATGCATAGTTGCAAGTTTAAATTTAAAATAGAAGAGTAATGTAACTTGGATCATATATCTTCATAAACAAAGATAGTCAAACAGTTAGCTGATGTAACAATGATAATATTAGGAGAAAGAAGAAGGTGGAGACTAAGTATTAAATATACAAGTAAATAAATGGTTCTATTAGCATATACTGCATCAATTTTACTGCACGAATAAATAAATGGTTATATTATTTTTGGCTTTTATTATGGCTTTTTTAGACAGTCAAATCATGCTTCTATTAGTATATTCTGCACCAATTTTACTTATAGCCTTTAGGGATAGGCAGATTGTTTCTTTGGAGAGAAAAAAAGTAAACGTCAATGAAAAATTGACTTCAAGTTTGTCATTTGTACAATCATCCATTATGTCCAGAGCTATTCTAACAATTTAAGTTAGAGATGGATATGTTAATAAGAGTCATTTATTGCCAATTTAATTTTTTGAAGTTCTACTGGATTTGTTTAAAATCCATTTGAGCTAATTAATTAGCTCAGTCGGATAAAAAATGCCACTTTTGTCGGGGCAATGACATTTTTTAAAATTTTGTTCTTCTGTTGCTCTCTCTCCGCTTATAGAATTATAATACCGTTAAATACCATATATTTCAATTTTACAGTTTGCTTTATTTTTCTACATAAATTGCCACATTTTGTCTTAATACCAAATAAACTCAATATTGTTTGTAGACTCCTAATAAAAAGTGTCATTTACAGCCATTACACATGTATATGCCTGTGTGGACTCTTGGAATTATGGAATGATGTAAAACATAATAGAGGGTATGCATTAAATTTTGTAGAATGCATTTATACTTGCCGTTTACAGTAAGATGAAATGTCATATAACCGTCTTGTACCGAACGAAGTATACTTAAAGAATGTAACAAGAGAAATCTGGCATTTTAGAATATCTCCATGTAATTAGATGATCAAGTCAGCAAATTATGTTTCATGTCTTGAAAATAGGTCATATGTAATGTTAATAAATTGCTTTAAATGAAACATATTCATCATTTATAGTTTTATTTACAGTGTGTTAAAGTATGTATAACTAAAGAATTTTTACTTTACAGATGGATAGATATCTTTGATGTAAAAAAGTAGTAACATGCTGCAACAAGTTATGGATTCAGAGTTACTTTTGATGCCAGAACTACATTTTGGTTTGTATGCTTGTATGTATTACTACTATTGTTCACTAGCCGCAACTTATTCACATTGTGAAAATTATAGATGTATTATATATGTTTTAATGTAAAAATATTGCATAAATGTAATGTTACATATTGATTATGAGATGTGGGATTAATATAATATGTTGATTATAAATTGTATGTGTTTTTATTGACTGTGCTTTATATAAATCATGATTGTGTAGAGAACTGGAACCTGTATATGGGAAATGTAGAGACCTAAGGCTTCAGCATTTTTAAACAGTTGTGAAAAATATTCTACAGCGTTTTAAAAACGCTGTAGAAAATTTCAATAGCGTTTAATAAACGCTATAAAAAGTAATTTAGCTTATCAACACAAACGCTATAAAATGTACTAATAACATCAGATAAACACTGTTAAAAACGTACTTTTTACAGCGTTTATGCTATTGCTGTGGTATGTTTCTGATCTATAATGGCATTTCGTTACACAGCGTAGTCAAAAACGCTATTAAAGGCTTTTACGGGGGTTTTTAAACGCTGTTAAAGGTCCAGTTTGTTGTAGTGGCGGTAGGTGGTCTTCCCAACTACCACCAAAATCAAGAATTCATGCACGAAGTAGATCCTCAAGAATACGATTCACCCGTTCAGTCTGTCCATCAGACTACGGATGATAAGCTTTACTGATGTAAAGCTTTGTACCCAAAGCTTTCTAAAGACTCTGCCAGAAATTACTAGTGAAAAGTGGATCTCTATCACAAACAATCGAACCAGGAACACTGTGAAGTCTCACGACCTCCTTAATATATAGCTTAGATAGATGAGAAGCTGTCCTATTAGATTTAATAGGAATAAAATGAGCAGATTTAGTCAAGCGATCCACAATAACCCAAACACTGTTATGGCCCGATCTCGAACGAGGTAGGCCATCTATAAAATCCATAGAGATTTGATCCCATTTCCACAACGGGACCTCGAGAGGCTGAAGAAGACCACTGGGACGCTGATGTTCGGCTTTAATGAGTTGACAAGTCATGCAATTACTTACATAACTTACAACATCATGCTTCATGCCTTCCCAATAATACAAGCGCCTCATATCAGCATACATCTTGCTACTGTCAGGATGAATAGTATACTTAGAACGGTGACAATCATCAAGAATGTCCCGCCTAAGATCAGAAACACAAGGCACGATCAATCGATTCTTCTTACGAAGACAACCATGAATATCAATGCTGAAATCCCTCAACTCATCATCACGGGATTCAATCTTACATAGCTGAATAAGACGCACAAGATCTGGATCTTGCCATTGAGCATCGACAATACGATCCAATAAGCTAGGACGAGGTTCCAAACTAAATAATAAGATAGGAGAATCTGAAACTGGAGTACGATCATGAATATCACAAAGAGATAAGGTTTCCAACACATCCCACTCAGCTAACATCATAGAGACAATAGCCGAGTGTTTGCGACTTAGTGCATCTGCAACTCGGTTCCCCTTTCTAGGAGTGTACGAGATATCAAAATCATAAGAGGCTAGGAACTCGAGCCAATGCTATTGCCGCATATTAAGCTCTTTCTGGGTGAACGAGATTAGAAGTGTTCTTTTGGAGTCCATTCTAGGAAGTTTCTAGGCTACCTTGTGAGTTCCTAAGGGATCAAAGCAAGTCCTGATCAAAATCAAGCCATTAAGGACATGGCCGAACTTAAAACCAGCAAAGGGGTGATGAGTTTGAATGGAAGGGTAGTTGCCCTAAGCAGATTCATTTCTAAAGCCACTGATAAGTGTATAACCTTCTTTGATGTGATCAAGAAAAAGAAGAACTTCGAATGGGGAGAGGATTGCAGGAAAGTCTTTCAAGAATTAAAAAGCCATCTGGAAAAGCCGCCGATACTTTCAAGTCCCAAGAATGGGTAAATCTTATACCTATAGATGGCAGTTTCAGAACATGCAGTCAGCTCGGTACTTATTAGAGAAAAGAGTGGAGCACAACTTCCGCTATATTATGTAAGTAGACGGTTAAAGGATGCCTAAGTTCGATACCCAATCATAGAAAAACTAGCCTATTGCTTGGTTTTTACAGCTCGAAAGCTTAGAGCATACTTTCAGGCACACCCGATTAGGGTATTGACCAACTACCCTCTTAAGCAAGTTTTTAGTAAACCTGAAACTTCTGGAAGATAGGTATAATAGGGGATCGAGCTTAGTCAATACGACATAGAATTTCAACCACGAGCTGCAATCAAGCGGCAGGCATTAGCAAACTTTGTAAATGAGTGCACTAGCTTTATTAAGGAACATTCAGAATAAGAGAAAGATCAGAAGCCTATGTGGCAATTATTCGTAGATGGTGCATCAAACGAACAAGGAGCCAGAGTAGGATATATAATCATAACCCTAAATGGACACCGTTTGCATTATGCCATGAAACTGGGATTTCCCGCGACCAATAATGTGGCAGAGTATGAATCAATGGTAGCGAGATTAACTTTGGCACTAGAACTCAAAATTCCACGAATACAGATCTTTAGTGATTCTCAATTGATGGTGAACCAAGTAAAACAGATATATCAAACAAAGGATTCCAAGCTATCCTTATATGTGAAGAAGATACTACAAATGCTTGCTTTGTTTGAAGATTTCTCAATACACCAAGTTCCAAGGGCAGAAAATTCACAAGCAGACTCTCTAGCAAAATTAGCTAGCTTAAGAGGAGCCTCAGAGTCACGTATTGTCCCAGTCGGATATTAGGAAACTCCAAGTATTGAGAAGGAAACATCCAAACAAGGGAAGGAATTGTTAGTTGTGACAAGGTCTCAAGCTAAGTCTCAAGGGGGAGAGAAGAGAAAATGGAAAAGAAATACTGGATGAAGGGACTGGCCATCCAAGATCAAGTAACACATACGATGATACTTGGATGTCACCTATTATTGAATATCTTGTTAAAGGAATACTCCCATCCGATAAAGGGAAGCAAGAAAAATCAGGAGATAAGCTCCAACCTTCATAATGATGGATGAAATCCTCTATAAAAAGGATATGCTCTTCCCTATCTAAGATGTGTGAGCATGAATGATGGAATAAAACTAATGGCTGAAGCACACGAAGGGATTTACGGAGATCACTCAAATGGAAAAAGTTGGCAAAGAAAATAATAAGGCAGGGATTTTACTGGCCGCTTATGGTAAGCCAAGCCATCGAATATGTGAAAATATGTGAAAAGTGTCAAAAATATTCAAAGATTCCCAGACTACTCCCAAGTCAATTGACTCCAATTACAAGTCCATGGCACTTTGGTGTATGGTGAATAGACCTAATCAGCCCTTTGCCAGTCTCAAAAGGAGGGGAAAAGTATGCTGTGGTTGCCATTGATTATTTCACAGAATGGGTTGAAGTGGAGCCGCTTCCGAAAATTACTTCTGGGAAGGTACTCAGATTCGTTATCAAGAACATCATAACCAGGTTTGGAATTCCCTAGAAGATCATTTCTGATAAGGGGACACAATTCGAGAGTGAAGAATTCTCTAGGTTTTTCCATAAGAATGGAATTACTAAAAGTTTTTCATCTATCGCACATCCAAAAGCAAATGGAGCAGTTGAGGCTGCGAATAAAACCATAAAGACAATTCTGAAAAAGCGGCTAAACAAGGCAAAAGGAAATTGGGTAGAAGAGATGCCACTTGTGCTATGGGCTTACCGAACGTCCGCTAAGACAGCGACAGGACATACTCCTTACTCTTTAACATATGGGTGTGAGGCGATGTTACCAATCGAGATTGAGATTCCCTAACACCTAAGGATTGCCTATGCATTCGATAAAAATCAAGAGCTGAAAAGAGAATCATTGGACTGGATACATGAATTGAAAGATAAAGCAGCAATAAGAACCGCCGAGTATCAGAGAAGAAGATCAAGGTATTACAATTCAAGAATAAGAACTCGATCATTTCACGAGGGGGATTTGGTACTCCGTATAGTAATGGCTAATACCAAAAATCCTGCAGATGGATCCCTGGGACCAAACTGGGAGGGACCATTAATCGTTTGCAAAGTAATTCCCCTGGGAGCTTATAAAATATGTCGACTATACGGCAATATGGTTCCAAGAACATGGAATGCTGAACATTTGAGGCCATATTTTTCAAAAATGAATGAATAAAGCATCTCTTTCTTTAAAAAGAAAATCTACATGGTTGGGAGTGAAATACTCTTTATATTTGGATACTACCTAAGATGGTAGTCTACCTAAGATGGTAGAGCAGCCTCTGTCCACATCGAGATGGCCATGGTAGAGCACCTTATGGAGGGATGGTGGGTAAGCCTTTAGCCGCGCCATAAGATGGCCAGGTTAAAGCACCGGACAAGCCCTTGTCCGCGCCTTTGGTTAGGTCAAGGCACCTCCTGGAGGGAGGACGGAGTAAGCCTTTATCCGTGCCATAAGATGGCCAGGTTAAAGAGCCGAACAACCCTTTATCTGCGCCACGCTATGGCCAGGGTAAGGCACCTTCTGGAGAAGGGAAAAGTAAGCCTTTATCCGCGCCATAAGATGGCCAGGGTAAAGCACCGAACAAGCCACTATTTGCGCCACAAAAGGGCAAGGGCAGGGTGCCTCTTGGAGGGAGGTCGGTTAAGTCCTTGGTTCCAGCCTCTAAGATGACCTAACCAAGAGCACCAGACAATAATGGACTAAGATGTCTAGGCCCAAGAAGAGGCCCATCAAACAATTGACTAAGTTGTCCAAGCCCAAGAAGAGGCTCATTCGACAGCGGACTAAGATGTCCAAGCCCAAGAGAGGCTCATCAAATAATGGACTAAGATGTCCAAGGCCTAGAGGAGGCCCATTAAGTAAAAGACTGAGATGTACAAGCTTGAGAAAACGACATATCTCCAATAGACTAAAATGTTCAAGTTAATGGAACGACGTATCCAATCATGGACTAAGACGTCCAAGCTCGAGAAGCAGCTAATCAAATTATTTCTATATATTCAAAACCTGAAGGTTTCATGCATGTCAAAGAGGACATAAGCAAATGAATGGAACAGAACTTCGTTCATTCTTACCTGAATCTGGTTTTTGGGACTTTCATTTTCGAAACATCATCTATTAATACTCGAATCTGGGTTCGGGCCTTTCATATCTGAATTTCATCAATTAATACCCGAATCTAGGTTTCGGGATATTCATTTCAGGACTTAAGTTACTAATACCCGAATCTGTGTCTTTATCAGTCACTAACTATCTATACTATACCCGAATCTCGGTGTTGGGATGTTATCAATCACTTACGGCTTTTATACTCGAATCTGGATTTTGGGACTATTATTTGATTTCGCCTTAATACCCTAATCTAGGTTTGCGGCTCCTATTATAAAAATAATTTCCATGGACTTCTGGTTGTCCAACATATGCCCTATTCTGGGCAGAGGATTTCTATCTTGACAACAATTACTATGGATGTCTGCTTACACAACCTATGCCCTAATCTGGGCCGAAGATTCCTTTACAAAGATAATTGTTTGACATATGCCCTGGTCTGGGCTAAGATCTTAATATGAAGACAATATTGACTAATCTATGTTTAATTTACCTTAAATCTAAGTTTAGAAATGCCACATGGAGGGCTATTTTTGGATATTGTTATCTGGATTCTGGATACCTCATTATCAACTTCCAAACTTCACAAGTTAATACCCTAATCTGGGCTTTCATTGTTTTCTAATCTCTATCAAATCCCAAGCTGGGGGTATGATGTGATAGAGTTGAGATTGCTACAGTCAATCGGACATTTCAAGCTGGCCATTTTACTACCTAATTTAGAGCTGATGTTTTATAACTCTAAATGATGCTCATCAACATCCGAACGAAGGTTTCAAGATCATACAAATTTATGGGAAAGTTCCAATATACATATTATAGTGGATGAGCTACAAAGGCTTATTGTCTGATAATAACTCATAGCCCCTATTTGCAGCTATTGGCTGCTTCCTACAGGGGGTTCGTAAACTACATCTATTATATGCATTAGTAGCTACCGATTAAAAGTTTCATATCAGTTGAATCAAGATTATGATCAACTAACTGTCCAAATATGAAAGCATTAATACGCTAATCTATTACTAAACACACATGCAAGTACAATAATGAACTAACAACAACAAATATCACTTACTTTGAATTTTGCAGGAAAAATAAAGTTATGAAGAGTAAGAAAGTTATGAGATTTTTGTCCTGAAGAACAAAAGCTTCTTTCATACGGGGGGAGGGGGCCAAAATGTTAGCCATAAAATCTACCCAATAGCAGAAGTATGAAAGAAGGTTAATAAGAGTGAGTTTCCGATGAAGTAACAGGCATGGGTTTCACAAAGGTCATAAGAAGATGTTTCGTAGGCTTTAAGGAGGTTTAGAAGGAGTCGAAAGCACCAGCTGCTTATACAGTATGAAGGCTTTCAACTCGGATGGAAACAAGCATACCCTTTCGCTACTTTAAACCTTTCGACACAGATGAACAAGCAAACAGAACCCCTTTCGAAGGCAATAGATAGTCTTCTCATCACAACCTTTTGAAAGCATATGCAAGCCTTTCGAACTGGTCGAGGCTAATAATATTAAAGAGAGTTTCGCTTCAGTTCTCAAGCATGCATTCGAAGGCTACTCAACATCATCGAAACCATTGGAACTTAAATCTCTTCGAAACCAATATGAACAACATATCGATGGAGTCGGAAGCTTTAATCTTAACAATAAGGCAACATGAAGGAGAAGGCGCATTTGGAAACCTTTCGACAATGTCGAAAGGTGTTCTAAAGAAAGCAGTACTCAAGAGGCGACAAAGGCGAAAGGTTGATAGAGAACCCTTTCGACTCAGTCGAAAGATCTGAGGAAAAATTAAGGAAGCGCAAGAGCAAATTAGAAAGAACAAGAGGAAGCCTTTCAACAGCGTCGAAAGGTGTCATGGCCTTTCAAGTCGAAAGGCTTGATGCGGCCTATAAAGAGGGGCCCTTTCGACTAAGTCGAAGGCACAGGCGTGGAAGGGGTCCGATCTACATCTATTAATAAGAGCCAAGGGGTCCAGTTTTAGGACCGAATTTTGGAATACCAAATTCATTTCTTTTACTCTACTTTCTTAGTTGCAATTAAATTCTCAAGAAAACCTAAATCAATTTAGGGGAAAAAGCTTAATATCTTGTAACTCATTTTGGATTACGAATAAAAAGGAGATGGTTTATTCAATAAGGATTCTGATGATGAGGAAGATCATTAGTAGACTAATGATCCATTACACATGATTCTAAACTTTTCCCTTAATTTCTTCTTGTCTATGCAACGCATAAGATCGACTTGGGTATACTTAGTCAAAACACATCATCATCAAAGCCTACTCTTAATACTGAAAACAAGTAGGATGATGGGGTTTCGACCATGTTTAATTCATGAAACTAGGGAAAGCCCAGATCGATCTTATACAAGGGAATCAAAATGAACTTTAGGCAGTTATAAGCTAGAATGGTTTGGAAATGGAGAAACCCCTTTCGATATA
Source organism: Allium fistulosum (assembly GCA_030737815.1). Classification (NCBI taxonomy): domain Eukaryota; kingdom Viridiplantae; phylum Streptophyta; class Magnoliopsida; order Asparagales; family Amaryllidaceae; genus Allium; species Allium fistulosum. The sequence goes on along the minus strand of CM060906.1, from coordinate 93,271,833 downwards.
GTCGAAAAGGGTTGTTTCAAAGGAAATCAGGGTTTATAATTGTCTGATAGTTCATTAAAGAGGAACTCATTCGAAAGTAGACCATCCACGGTGACACCTATCACCCTTTCAAAGGGATTCCACAACAAAAGCAACGAAACCATGAGGTCGAAAGTAGCTGTGTCATACTAATAAATTATGCATACCTTTCGTCACAATCGGAAGGGTCATAATTTAACCTTCTGACATGGTCGGAAGGAATGAAGAGCAAGGATGACCAATTACTTTCGACCCATTTAAGGGAATGGACTCACTAAAATGCTATTTCCTTAAAACAAACTCTTTGAAGCCTTTCGACTAAACCAACCCAGTCGAAAGGTAGGATGGCTCTATTAATCCTTTCGATTAAATCAACTAGAACGAAAGGTAGAGTAATTATCAAAAACCCTTTCGACTAAGTCCATATGGTCGGAAGGTGTACTTTTAAAGGAGAGAATCTTTCCAATAGCTTGGTTTCGATTGAACCCGATTACATTCCACTTAGCATTGGGGATGTTGACAAGTTTTCTTGTTAACAGTGATAATATTGAAAAAAGAAGCGATAATGCTTACGTCGAAGTTCGACGTCCACCTTGATGTTATGCCTCGTACTTCAACTAAGGCTAATCCATTTCATACCAACCGGAGTTGATATCATATGCATCGCCCATGATTGACGTCGAAGACCATAGACGTGGCATAATGGAAGGCGACATCATTGACTTCGGCATGGCATACTTGTAATTACCTTAAAAACTGCAAATTTGCCATTAAAAGTAAATTATTTTTACCAACTCCTATTATATGTCAAAATCTCATTAGATAATAATTTTCTTTGTCAAATACTTTTCATAAATCTGTCATAAACTAGAAATATCATTCCCAAAATGTTTGCAAACCTATTATTTTATATTAATATTTTAATATAATCATTAAGCTTCTCCAATCTAATAAATTCATAATAAATCGTAAAAAATGTGAAAAATCCTCAAAAATCACAGTAAATCAGATTTTATATATTCTTTAACATATAAAAATATAGGAGCCAAAAAATTTATTTAATTATTTTTAATAATTAAAACTCGAAATAAATCCTTCATTGGTTTATTTGCATAACTCTTACTACAATTTGGATGTTTATGGTACCCGAAATAATCGTTCTGTCTCTTATTTGCATAAATCAGATTTGGATGTTTATAGCACCCGAAATAATCCTTCGATCTCTTATTTTCATAACGCTTTTTCTAAGACCGATCTTCCTTCATTCTAGCTCAAATTAACTCAATCTTTTCTGTGGCTTCTCTTACCATTTCTGAATATAGAACTACTCTATCTTCGGTCTCTAAACAACATACAGGTGATTTGCACACCTTCCATATAAAGCTTGAAAATGTGCCATCCCTATATTAGTCTGATAACTATTGTTATAGGAAAATTTGACTAAGTGTAGATGGTCTACCCATGATCCTCCAAAGTCAAGCACACAAGAAATTAACAAATCCTCCAAGACTTTGATAACTCTTTCCATTTGCCCATCGATTTGTGGATGGTAAGCGGTACTCATCTTAAGCTTGGTACCGAAAACCTCTTATAGACTGTTCCAGAATTCACTGGTGGATAATGAATCTTTGTCACTTACTATATCACTAGGAATCTCATGCAGTCTTACTATATTCTTCATAAATAGCGTAGCTAAAACATGTGTCATCCTTATCGACTTAATGGGTATAAAGTGTGCACTCTTATCCAGTCTATCCACTACAACGCAGATACTTTCATTTCCTATATTCAACCTTGGCAACCTGTCTATGGAATCCATAAATATAGAATCCCATTTCCATAATGGTAAGCTGAAGCAATTCACTTGGCTTCTGATGCGCAACTTTCACTTGTTGACAATTCAAGCATTGTTTTACCTATAAGCCTACATCCCTTTTCATACCTTCCCAGAAGAAACTCCTTTTTATGTCCTGGTACATCTTAGTCCCCCTAGGATGAATGGTAAACTTTGATCGATGACACTCCATAAGAACTTCTTTTCTTAGGTTACCAACATCTGGAGCACAAATATCCATCCTTTCTTCCTTAACCATCCATTGTGATCAAGATAAAGTCTTTCAAATCATCAATCTCAGTTCCACCTTCCCATCTTCTAATTCTTTCAACTAACAATGGATCATCTCTTTTCTTAGAAGCAATTTTTTCGATCAGTACTGATTGGACTTTTAAGCAAGATAGCATTGCAGTACTCCGACTAGAACTAGCTGCCGATCTTATCTACACACTACAAGTACTTATGTTTCCAAATCCTTCCATTCGGCTAACATTGTTAATACCGCATTTTGGTATTTCTTACTAAGCGCGTCTGCAACTTTGTTTCCTTTTCCTAGTGTGTATTCAATTTCAAAATCATATGCAGTTATAAACTCTAACCACCTCCGCTGTCTCATATTTAACTCCTTTTGAGAGAATAAGTATCTTAAAGACTTGTGATCCATAAATATCTCGAATCACTCTCCCAAAAGATAATGCCTTCACACCTTCAAAGCAATAATTACAGCAACCAATTCTAAATCATGGGTTGGATACCCAAAATTCATCTGGTCTGAGCTATCGAGAAGCATAGGTAATCACTTTACCCCTTTGCATTAACACACCTTCTAATCCTGTTTCGCACGCATCGGTATACACCACCAAATCTTAATTTCCGTCTGGGACAACTAACATGGGCGCATTGTTTAATAAATGTTTCAGCCTTCAGAATGCCTCCTTATATTTATCAGTCCAAACATACTTCACGTCCTTCCTTGTCAACTTAGTCATCGGTGCTACCATACGGGAGAAATCCTTGATAAATCTCCGGTAATAGCTAGCTAGTCCAAGAAAACTCTTTATCCCAGTCACTATCTCGGGTCTCTTCCAATTATTAATAGCTTCTACCTATGATAGATCTACTAACAACCTTTCTTTTGAGACTACATGACCATGAAACTTCACATCATTCTTCCAAAAATGACACTTTGAAAACTTCTCTTTTAATTGATGTTGTCTTAACGTCTCAAGCATTATTCTAAGATGAATCTCATGATCTATTTCATAGTTATAATATATCCAAATATCGTATATAAATACTAACACTAATCTATTCAAATGCACTTGGAAGATTCGGTTCAATAAATTTACGAAGAAAGCAGGCGCATTAGTAAGTTCGAATGGCATTACTATCTACTCGTACGAACCACATCTTGTTCTAAGCACCATCAAAGGAACACCATCCTCCGCCACTCTTAATTGATGGAACCCTGTCGCTAAATCCAATTGGGAAAGCACTTTGGATCCACTCAACTGATTAAATAAGTCATCGATTATCGGCAAAGCATATCGGTTCTTTATCGTCTTTTCATTCAACTTACGATAATCTATACACAATCTTAATAACCCATTCAATTTCTTCACAAATATCGTGACCACTCTCCAAGGCGAACTGATTGGTCTAATAAAACCTTTTTCTTTTAAGTCCACTAGCTGCACCTTTAACTCCTTCATCTCTATAGGTATCATTCTTTTTGGAGGTCTACTAATGGGTTAAGCTTCAGGTACAAGATCTATTTGAAACATAATAACTCATTTTTGCGGTAGTCCTATCACTGGCTCAAAGACATCGACAAACTCTTTAACGAAAAAACTCGGTTCAACTCATTTTCCTCCTCCATTACACCCAATAAAGCACAAACATCAAAATCTGAGTTCTCTACCGGGTATATAATTCGGTCGCTACTATCAGGGTGTCTTAGTGATATTTTCCTATCTTGGAAAAATATCCTAGCATCGTGTTTACTTAACTAGTTCATACCTAAAATAATCTCAAAGCCTACGAAATCAAACACATGCAAACTGCAGGCAAATATGTAACCTAATAATTCAAACTCTAAATGGTTACATCTCATCCCAAGAGTTGCATAACCCCCTATCAGATTCACAACCCTTAAGGAAGTAACTAGGTATGATGGTTCTAAACTTATCTTATCTACTGAGCAATGGGATATGAAAGAATGCGATGCAATAGTATCTAATAGTACTCGAACATATATTCCATGTACCTCTCATCACAGCTTTTACCTTTTCCTCAGCTGTTGGTCTCGAGGTAGCTGGTTCCAAAGCAAACACCGTTCCTTTCTCCACCTTAGCGGGTTCCTTACACAAATTATTATATTGTCTAATCTGGTCAATGTAAAAGCACTTGATATTCTTTCTCCCAATCACCTTCTTTCCATCATTGGAACGACATTCGTTTGCAAAATGCCATTTCTTGTCAAACTTGTAACACACAACTTTGGCCTTTCCTTTCTTAGCATCTCCACCCATTTGATCTCCCTTTTTATGGAAGAACCACCTTTTCTAATTCTGCCCACTCTGAGTCTCCATTTCCTTTTTACTACCAAAGAAAGCAAGCATTTCTTCCTTCCTCAGTGCCATTGTAACACCCCTAATTTTTTATAACATTATTCAGGAGACTTAATTAGAATAAATTAAATAGAATAATGTAGAGTGATAAAGGGATTGAGATTGGTAAATGAATATAGGCAGCCGTGCTGAATTAAATTGAATGAACCTATAATGGGTAAGTGCTAACTAATTAAATACAAGGGCATTAGGGTAAATAGCCGCCCATATTTCCCACCCTTATACTATTATTCCTAAGCCATACACGTTCATTATCATCATAAGCAAAAACGTAAGAAAAGGAAAGAGCAAGGCCGACCATTAAGAAGATGGAAAAGAAGAGAAAATCAAGTAAAGCTTAGGATTCAAGCTAGAAGAAATCAACCACAACCAATCTCTAATTTCCTTATCCAATCCAAGGTGAATAATAATTACTACATCTCTATTCTGGTTTCTATAATCATATGTTTTCGGATTTAAAGGTAAATTCGTTTTTATGATACATGGGATGATGATATGCTTGATTTATAATTTATTGGTTTAAACAAGATTGTTTAAATTAGTGATATGCACGGTTTTAGGGTAAAACCGAGGTTAAATGATTTTTTATATGCCATGGAAAAATTATATGTTATGGAAAACATAATTTTGGAGTTGGATTTCAATTTTTATAATTTTCCAAGTTGTGGAGAATTAATTATGAATTTTTAAAAGAAAATATGGTTATTTGGGTTATAATTTATTTTGGAAATATATTGAGAATATGAGTATGAAATTTTAATATGTTGGATAACATGATTAAAGTGAATTTCTGTAATTTTTGGGGATTTTGACTATGTGATTTAGTATGAAAATTAAATTATTTTGAAAGGAGGACCTAAATGATTTAATCGCTTTATAAATAGGAAGGGCTAATTTGTTAAATGTTACTTAGTTTTAGATCTAAGAAAAATGCGGCAAATATTAGAAAAATAATTTGAAAATTTAACGTGACCAATCAAGTGTTTACAAGTGGGCAAGTCTGTTACAAAAAAGTTTACTTTATTTGGTAAAAATAGCTTTATAATCCGAAAAGTAGGTTTCGCCTTCTTTAGAAGGACCTTTCGACCCAGAACTTCCGCCACCAACCTAGTCGAGACCTTCTAGGTCAAAACAAGTAAGCCAATATACATGGTATCAGTTAGCTCATACGTAGTGGATTGAAGAAAGGTGAAAGGTAGGGTGTCGAAACGTAGCCTTCAAAGGGGTTGGTTCCTTTGTTTGTTTAGTCTTTAAGAGAAAAAGCGCTTGCCTATTTACTCAAGGGTTTCGAAGTAGTCGATACCAATGGTTTTGAAAAAAGAAGCTATCGATAGAGAGCCGCTGCCTTAGTTTTAAAGTAGTAGCTTCCGAGGGAGTTAGTTAGTTTTTAGTTGAAGCTTTCGGAAGGGGTAGTTTCGACCAAGTCGAAACCCTTTTGTGATTTGATACCTTTCGGTGGTATTGAAGACATCAATGCTATCAAAGGTACTGTTTGTTTTTATAAAATGAGTCACTTCCTATTGCTTTCGATAGGGGTTAGGGGATTCGAAGGGAATGCTTTCGAAAGGGGTTTCGAAGCCAACCTTCAATTGTTTTACTCAAAAGTTTTAAATGCTTTAGAAAGGATAGTTTTGACACCATCAAGTTTCCCCAATGCTTTTATAAAATAAAGAATGGCTCAAAAGAGATGCTTTCGCTTATGTTCACTTACCCATATGATGTTTTAAGTATAAACGTAATGATTTCGAAGGGGTATTTTTGAATGGTTACGAAGCTATGCTTCTATACTTACATGATAATACTTTAACAAGGTCGAAAGGATTTTTAAACCCAAACTAATTTTTAAGGAAAAACCCATGGCTAAATAAAGGAGTTTTGAAATGACTTTAAGTATGTAAATTTGAAGAAGTATTGCCTTGATAAAAATATAGGTTAAAGAATTAACTATGTTTTACATGAAATGTATTTCGAGGACCTAAAACCCACAGGAGTGGTATTAATAAGTTGTTATGTTTGCTTCTTCAAATATGAATATGTTCACATGATAAAGAACCCTTAACTATGTTGGGGGATAAAGGGGTAGAAGAACCAGCTAGGTTAACCCAGTAGTGAATATCAATTGATCCTGAATGAGTAGAATTGCATTCAGGGAGTCAGGGAGACCAAAATGTAGGATGCCTAAACCTTGAAGTTATCCGGGAGATAGGTTCATAGTAAACCCATGAAAACTATGATTAGGAAGTTATCGGGGATAACTAACAGGTTCATAGTAAACCCATGAAAATTATGTGCTAAGTATGGTTGGCAGGGGCCAACTGGTTTGTAGTGAACCCATGAAAACTATATTCGGATTAAGAATTGACATCGGTCAATAGGTTCCTAGTCAATCCATGAAAACTAGGGTGAGGAAGAAGTTATTGAAGATAACAATAGGTTCCTAGTCAACCCATGAAAACTAGGATAAGAATGGAGTTATTGGAATGGCCAATAGGTTTGAGGAAACCCATGAATTAGTTAAGTTAATTGGCATGGGCCTACAGGTTATTAGAAAATCCATGAAAACTAATAGGTTAATAGTGATCCTAGAAACTATAAATATGACAAGGAGTCGATTAAAATGGGGATGGGAAGTCCAAATGTTTATATGTATGCATATCATCATAATATTTTGAAATGTTAAGTTTTGACCATTGTGGATGCAGGAGCATAGTATATGGTTTTATAAAGGTTTTACGATACTGGTGAGGGGAAAACCTATTCTGCTAAGTGGTGTGGTCTCATTAGATGCCTAAAAGGATTGAGATGTTTAATTATTATTCATACCAAGCTTTATGTCTGACTCGAAGTTTTTGTTTTTCCCTTAAACTCTCGGGTACTCAATTGATTTTGAGTAGTTTGAGATTTAAGGTGTTTAGGTTCTCTTCTTAGACGAATAAAGCTTCCGAAAGCGTGTAGGAGGCAATTAGTTTTTTAGAGTTATCTTTTCCGCTATGTTTTTTGGTTGTAAAGGCAGACTTAATAGCCTTATTATATACTCTGATCAACCAAGGGGCATCTTCATATGTCGCTCTTGGCGTATGTGTAATAATTATATTTTTCTGAACGTGGTTAACGTTTGTGGGATTATGTAATGAACATGAAATGTTTTGAATTGGAATGTGATTTTTTTGAAGTTTAATATTTTTCCATATTCATGTGTTTCTGTGTATCAATGAGCCTAACACCACCGTATTTGGTCACCGAGGATTAATAACAATGGATAACTATAGCATCCGTAGCCGTTAGTTTTAGGCCTCCAAGTAGGGTTATGTTACAAGTTGGTATCAGAGCATAGGTTTATGAAACTTTAAAAGAAAAGAAAAACTTGAAAGCTTTTGAAACATAATCCAATAAACTTGAAAATATGATCGGGGTTTGGGTTAACGCTATAGTAACGTACTTGTATTTGATATTAATGTATATATCTAAGTACGTGTTCCCCTCTGTCTTAGACCATTCTTCTGTATCTTACTAAGGCTCGTATGCAGATTTACGAGAAAAAGGATATGGAAGAAGGAAACGGAAGAGGAAATCATGGTGTAGGAAGCACCATAACCAACGAAAATGCTCGACCTAATACCAAGAGGAACCAAGGTCGACATGCTAATGCTAACCCAAATGATGAAGCCAATGTAGTTGTTGGAAATCCTTCAGTATATACGGGGATGGTGTATCAGTTGTTGGCCAATATTTTGCAAGCCGAGGGTGCTGGTCACATGGGAGGAGCTAATCCTGTAGCTTCGGTTGGATATAATTATGCTAGGCTGAGCAGAGACTACACCAGTCTGGGTGGAAAGCCGTTTGTTGGAATGAAGGATGCTATTGAGGTTGAGAATTGGCTTTTGAGCTATGAGAGGATCTTTACTGATCTAAGCTTGGATGATGGAGAGAAGAGGAGACTGGCCTCTAGATAGTTACAAGGGACATGGCTTCACTGGTGGAATAGTGTGACCGCCGGAGTTCTGGAGAAAGAGCTGACATGGGCTGATTTCAGGAGAAGGTTTGAGCATAGGTTTTTGTCTGAAGTTGCTAAGTCTGCATTGATGAGGAAGTACATGGATCTGGTTCAGGGAGAGATGTCAGTGGTTGAGTATGCTGCTAAGTTTGATGAGCTGTCTCGATATGGATATGCTTTGGTTGACACTAATGTCAGAAGGAATGAAAGGTTCATTTGAGGACTGAGACCTGAGCTTGCCAGAATGACCATGACCCATATCCGGGAACCTAGTATGTGGTAGTGGAGATAGCCATTCGTCATAAAGAAATGCTTATTGTGTCCGTTGGGGAAAAGCTAGTTGAGTCCCAGAAGGAAAAAAGAGGAAATTATTTAAGAAGAAAGGAGCCCAGAAAAGGGAGGCTGCCAAGAAGGCAAAGGCTGATTTAGTGTGCTTCAAGTGTGATAAGAAGGGTCATTATGCTCACGAGTGCAGAATAGGCAAAGGTAAGAAGTCTGCAGAGAAGAAGAATGTGAAATGCTTCAACTGTGACCAAGTTAAGCATTATAAGAACTAGTGTCCAAAACTAGTCAAGGCGGATAGAACGAAGGTTTTTGCTATTGGACCACCATCTTCTTCTAGGCCTACTGCAACAGAGAAAGGGAAAAATGTGATGGAAGGTACGCTTTTGATTCAGAGTATACCAGTTAGGGTACTATTTGATACCGGTGCATCACATTCATTTATATCACAGTATTTGGTTAATAGGTTATGCATAAAACCCATGTACCTTGTTACTCCCTTAAGGGGTGCGAATCCAATAAGAGGGTGTGTGTAACGATCTGGATTTTCGACGCTCGAAAGTCGACATTAATACATCCACTGTATCAAATGCCGCGCAATCGAATGCCGGAAAAACCGAACCATTAGGGTTCAAAGAAGAGGTAGAAGAAGACAGAAGAAAAAGAGAACGGAAAAACAGAACACAGAAACGGAAACGGAAACAATATCAGAATCTCACATTCGCAGCGGAACAATATACAATAGATAATCACTAGTCTTTAAAAACAAAAGACTATATCAGTTTATACATACATCAATCAGAGTCAATATACAACACAATACAACAATGGACAGTTATATAAACTTGTCCTTAAACAGAACACATAGCGGAATAAATAAACAAGTACGAGTATACGCTTCGCCATCCAGCTCATCTCCAAAGCTCCAGAATATCCAGAATACCCTGATAACATAACTCTAGGCTACCCGTGTGGAAAATTATGGGCACCCAGAGTTTAGAAAGGGAACAATAAACTCCGAGTCAGTCATGGTGACTGGTGTGAGATCGTAAAACAGTTATTTTCACAAAGAAAATAAAATAGATTTGCAATGCTTTTGGAAAATGAAACTACCATAAGGCCTCCCGCCACACACACAATGCAAACACAGAATTGGAGGAGATTTCCCCTTATGATAGTCAAAAATTCTTACTACGCAAAATCAGTTGATATTATTATTAATGTCTACTGTGGAAAACATTTCGAAAGTATAATATCAATCTTAGCCAACATACAACCATTATTGTATGCATACTATAGCTACTACGTTCAGTAGTAGGTTACCGCCACATTCCATAGCAGGTAATACAACTAAAAACCGTACAGGGTTCGTATTGTTTCTTTGGATTTCCAACAAATGGTCAGGCAAAGGAACTTCCTTACACCGAAATAGAAAACGACTCTGGAAAGACGCCTCGGATCCTAACCGGATCTCTGCAAACACAAGGCCGACGCTACCTCATGCTGTACAGCTGTAACTAGGTAACTAACACACTAACGCTACCTCACGCTGTACAGCTGTAACTAGGTAACTAACACACGAGCTATGTCATCCCCCGGTCGTCACCAACCTTTATCCGAGGATCCTCAATCACAAAGCAACAATCACAAAGTATAATCAACATAGGTAAAATATCTGGGCTCCATACCATGATATCACCTTTTATCCAGAAGGAAATGACATACCCTAGGGGCGCTACCCCTAAAAACCTTTGCCGCAACATTCCTGTTTCGACCATTACCGGGTTGTGAGGCTCGACGAAGTCTCGTCCACAAAGCTACGCTTTTTCACAAAGCCACGCTTTTATCACAAAGCAACGCTTTTTCACAAAGCGACGCTTTATCCAACAAATGATCATCAGCACTTCGTGTGCCACATTACCAAATTGGGAATGTATCACTAGTAACCATCAACTACATAACCTCTGAGCTCGTACGTCTCAGAGAAGGGTGTTAAGCTAAGAGAATAAATTCTCCGCCACCAACAGAAATGTAATTGATAGAAACCAGTTTTACATCTCAAAGTGTAACGTCAGACACACATCCATACAAGTCCGTTTCGGGATCGAACGGAACCGAAGGCACTTCCAAAGAAGCCCTTGCAATCCGGATATTCACTAATCACGTCCGGACTTCCCATCACAAAAAAGAGTGATATAAATCTCTATACCGGAGCAACTCGGTGCAGAGACATTCGACAGGTTGTCCTTTCATTTTTGAAAATATCCGGTCTTCACACCGGTCTTCAGTACGATCCATATCGTCGTAACACTAATTTGGAATGGGTTATATGACACAAAGGTCTTTTCCCGGCTAACCCGAATAGTGAGCGTTTGTTTTAAAAACAAATCAAGTGCCATTTCAAAGGCAAATATTGATAGTCGGTTATTTAACTATCAACAACATTCACAACAATCAACCAATTTAAATAATTTTTTCCAAATTATTAAATTTCAAATCTCTTCGCGAGATACGATTTAACACTTCAACCATTTGAAAATAAATTTCAAATCACTTTCATTTAAACCAATTAAATAAATCCTTATCGATTTATTTCAAATCTACATCCCAAATCTGTAAATTCATTCCCACACTTCACATTTGAAAAACCAATTTCAAATCACATTTTCACACTTCACATTTGAAAACCAATTTCAAATCATTTTTCACACTTCATCACAAAATGGTCCCATTTAAACCAATTAAATAAATCCTTATCGATTTATTTCAAATTTACATTTCAAATTGTAAATTTATTTCCACACTTCAAAAATAAATCAATGTTTATTTTTAAAACAAATTTCCCTTTCCTTTATAAATTCTATTCTGAATTTACATTCTCAAATATTCACTTTTAACACCAAATCAACTTTCAAAATTGATTTCTCAATTTTATTTCAAACCCCAAATCGAATTCCAAATTGATTTCTAAATTTACTTCACCACCGAATCAAATTTCAAATTTGATTCTAGTTTTAATCCCAAATACCAAATCATTTTACAAATCGATTTCCAAATTTATTCTCAACACAAAATCAATTTTTTCATTCAACATCAAATAAATTTTCATATTGATTTCCCAAATATTTATTTTCAAATACCAAATCAATTATCAATTGGATTTCAAACAAATTTATCACTTTTGAAAATAAATTCCTTTATCTCTTCCAAACCATTTAAAATTCCATTTTCAATAAAATTTCCAATTTTCGAATAATATTATTCAAAATCCCTTCATAAAAATCCTTTCCCATATTTTGGAAATATTTCGATAAGATTTCAAAATCAACTTTATACTTTTAAAATTCCTTCTTTTAAATTCACTCAATTCTTTCAAAAAGAATTTACTAAAAATTTCCAACTTTAATTTCAAAAATCCAATTTATTTATTTCTGGTATCCAACGATACCAAAAATACATTCGGCTAAATTATAGCCTTCAACACATTCAATCATAGATATAATTATTCACAGATTATAAATAAACAATCACACAACATATGAAACAAATTCATACAATAATTTGAAACAAATTCATATAATTTGAGGAATCCAGTTGGATCCCTCCAACCTGTTTCCCTGCATCCACAGATGTTAGCACAATACCAATTCCACTTCGAGGTGGAATATCGCGGTATATGGGATTTATAAAATATCAATCCGCTATTTTGCGGCGCAATAGGGTCTCATCCGCTATATAATGCGGGAAATCAACAACTCCAATATATACATATGCCAATATGTATATATTGCTATATACTACTATATATAGTATCATTCAAGCACACAATCAACAATTTTAAATATAACTATTTAAAATTAAACAAAGCCCTTTGTTTGAGTGAGAAGATCTCACCTTTGCTTTTATTTGCAGTCCATTTTCCAATTTCGGCTGTTTCTTGATTTTAAACCTTGTATAAACAATTTATACAATTTATTAATATTCGAATTAAATCGAATAACCAATTTTTTTTTCATTTAAAAATTTTAATTAACTAATTTTCCTTAAAAAAACAAAAAAATATTTATTTTTTCATTTTCCTTTTACACTACCTACATATATACATATATGTTTCCTTTCCTATATTTAATAATGGAAATCTACTTTACTGTATATATAAATATACCAATCTGAATATAACATTTTTCTAACTTATATATATACGTATATATTTTTCTCCTTAGTGTATAAAACAGATTTAGTTTGCATTTTACTGTTAACAACCTTTTTTTTTCTTCTTAAAATAAATTTTGCAATAATAATAATATGGACTAAAGATTTACCCCAGAACTAATCGCAGCTCAAAACTGACGATCGCAACCCCCTTCAATCAAACTCAAAGCTCACACCCTACTCGAGAATCACTGCGACATCTCGACTTGCCAGCCTCCATTCGAGCACACGACCATCGCGACCTGTTGATTGCATTCGACCATGCCTACTTCCCAAAAATCGGAGCTCACGACTTCGCCTCGATCTCGACGCCATCATCGGCTTCGACCACGAGCTCGCGCTGCTCTAGCTCGACCTCTCACGCGAGCGCGCCTCGCTCGAACTCAGTCCACGCCCCCAGCCTTGCGATGCTCGCCGCCCCACTTCCTATAGCTAGGCGAACCCTGATCTTCCTTCGTGCGCGCGAGTACGCGAACGCGTGCTTCCCCCTCCAGATGATTCAAGACGAATTGGATTTCCCAAGCTCTCTTTTTATTTATTTATTTGCGAACGGAATTGATTTGGAATCTATTTGGAAAGGAGGAAGGGAAAAGAGGTGGTTCCGATCGGCCATTAAATTTCTTTTGAATTCGTTCGACTGAAGGAAAGAAAAGAAGGGTAGGCTTTGAATTCGAATGAAAGAGGAAGCCATTTTTTTTTCTTTGAAGTTTCGTTCTGAAGGGTAGGGAACAGACGTGATATTTGAAAAGAATGTAGCATGCTATCTGCTGAAAAAGGGAACAAGAAAAGATGGTTACGTGATTCTCTCAACTTGCTACAGTAACACGAAGTGAAAGAATTTCAACTGGTTAAACAATGTATCAATTTATTTAAATTCGAATCGACCCAAAACGAAGTCAAAAACTCCGACTTCCTATCAAGTCGTGCCGCTAGGCGTTCGTAATGTTATACGCCTATCCCGAACACAATGGAAAAGGTTTCGAGTCCAAATTTGATCGTATGGAGAAGATAGCTTTCTGGACCAGTTATAATATTAAATTTTCGATTTAATTTTAGCGCGTTTGCTTATCGTACGCTCACACAACAACTCCAAACACTACAAAAATTGAAATCCGATAATAATACAATATTACGGATCCAATGAAACTGGTTTCGTCGAATTTCGAGACTGTGCCCCAGAACGCTATTTTTAAATATCGATTTAAACGATAAATTTCAAAACTGAAAAAAACAGTTCCAAATTCAATTCTGAAGCTTTTATTATCTTCAGAATTATCAATATAAATTTTCTAGGCCTTGAAACTATTTTTAATCAGCTCAAAACTGAAGATTCAAATTTTTTTACCCAGTTTCAAAAATTAAATTCAATAATTTAATCGCCAAATTCATTCAAATAATTGAATTTCAAATTAAATTATCATTCGAATATTTAAACTCAATTAAATATTCACATTTCAAATGTCAAAAATTCAGGGTCGTTACAGTGTGCAACTCTAGGGATGAGATGTGACCAGTTAGAACTTGATTTGTTAGGTCATAAGTTTGCTTGTAGTATGTATGTTTTTAATTTCATGGATTTCGAGATCATTTTGGGTTTAGATTGGTGGGTTAAGTATGAGGCTAGGATATTTTTCCAGGATGGGGAAATATCATTGAGACACCCAGATAGTCATAATTGAGTCATCTTCTCAGTGGAGAATTCCGGCAAGAGTGTTTGCGCGTTGTTAAGTACCATGGAGGTAGGAGAAGAGCTAAGTAAGGTTTAGGTTGTAAGAAAGTTTGTAGATGTCTTTGAGCCAGTTCCAGGATTACCACCGAAGCGAGCTGTTGAGTTTCAGATAGATCTTGTGCCAGGAGCTGAACCAGTGAGTAGACCACCTAGCAGAATGACACTGATTGAGATAAAGGAATTGAAGGTGCAGCTAGTGGATCTAGAAGAAAGGAATTTTATTAGACCAAGCAGTTCTCCTTGGGGAGCGGCCGCGGTATTCGTAAAGAAACCAGATGGGTCGTTAAGGATGTGCATCGACTATCGTAAGTTAAACGAAAGGACGATTAAAAATAAGTATCCTTTGCCGAGAATAGATGATCTGTTTGATCAGTTGAATGGAGCCAGAGTGTTTTCCCAGTTGGATTTGGCAACAGGGTTCCATCAGTTGATAGTGGCAGAGGACGGTATTCCTTTGATAGCATTTCAGACTAGGTATGGTTCATATGAGTGGTTGGTGATGCCGTTTGGATTGAAGAATGCACCTGCTTTCTTTGTGGATTTAATGAATCGAGTCTTCAGAGAGTATTTGGATAGATTCATGCTGGTGTTTATAGATGACATTTTGGTATACTCTAAGGATGAAAGAGAGCATGAAGGTCATCTTAGAGTCGTACTAGAGACGCTAAGGCAGAATCAACTAAAGGTGAAGTTTTCCAAGTGTCATTTTTGGAAGAAAGAGGTTAAGTTCTGGTCATGTGATTTTAGAGAAGGGGTTGTCAATCGATCCAGATAAGATCGAAGCCGTGAACAATTGGAAGAGACTAGAGATGGTGACCGAGATTAGAAGTTTTCTTGGACTTGCTGGCTATTACCGGAGATTTATCAAGGATTTCTCGCGGATAGCAACGCCTTTGACTAAGCTTACCAGAAAGGAAGTGAAGTTTGTATGGTTCAAAAAATGTGAGGACACATTCCTTAAGTTAAAGCATTTGTTGACCAATGCTCTAGTGTTAGTAGTGCCAGATGGTAACCAAGGGTTATGCGTGTGGGACTGGATTGGGAGCAGTATTCATGTAGAAGGGCAAAGTCATTGCTTACGCATCTAGGCATCTTAGACCGCATGAAGTAAGATATCCTACTCATGATTTAGAATTGGCTGCGGTGATTTTTTTCCTTAAAGATTTGGAGGAATTATCTATTAGGGGAGAGATTTGAGTTGTTTACCGATCATAAGTCTTTAAGGTATCTATTCTCTTAGAAAGAGTTGAATATGAGGCAGCAGAGGTGGCTGGAGTTTTTATCTGCTTATCATTTCGGTATAGAGTATACTCCTGGGAAAGGAAATAAGGTAGCATATGCTCTTAGAAGAAAACATCAGAATATGATGTTAGCAATGTTGGCAGAATGGAAGGATCTAGAAGCTTTGACTACATGTTGTGTGTATATAAGATCTACTGCTAGTTCCAGTCAGGGGACTTCCATATTGTCTTGTTTAGAAGTTCGACCGGTGTTGATCGAAAGGATAGCTTCTAAACAGAGAGAGGATCCAATTTTAGCCAAGAGGATTAGAAGGCTTGAGATAGGATCAACGATTGATGATCTAAAAGATTTTAATCATGACTAAAGAGGTGGTTGAGAAAGAAGGGATGGTTATGTGCTCCAGATGTAGAGAACCTAAGGAGGGAAGTTCTTGAAGAAATTCATCGATCCAAGTTTACGATTTATCCTGGAGGGACCAAGATGTATCAAGATATGAATAGAAGCTTCTATTGGGAAGGCATGAAGAGGGATGTTGGCTTATGAGTTAGACAGTGCGCGAGCTGTCAACAAGTGAAGGCCGAACATCAGATGCCAAAGTGGATTGCTTCAACCTTTAGAGATTCTTGTATGGAAGTAGGATTTGATATCCATGGATTTTATAGATGGGCTGCCAAGGTCAACAAGAGGAAATGAGAGTATATGGGTTATTGTGGACAGGTTGCCCATTTCATTCCAGTAAAATCGACCAGAACGACACATGTTTTGGCAAAGTTATTCATGAAGAACATAGTTAGACTTCATGGGATTCCTAGTAGCATAGTCAGTGACAGAGATGCTTTATTTACTAGCGAATTTTGGAAGAGTCTACAAGAGGTATTAGGTGTAAAGCTCAAAATGAGTACAGCGTATCACCTACAAACAGATGAGCGGACAGAGAGAGTCAATAAGGTACTCAAGGATTTATTGAGAGCTTGTGTATTGGACTTTGGTGAATCTTGAGAAGATCACCTACATTTGATTGAGCTTTCCTATAATAATAGTTATCAGACTAGTATAACAATGGCACTTTCTGAAGCTTTATATGGAAGGCCATGCCAATCACCCACATGTTGGTTAGAGACTAGAGACAGATTGGTCTTAGGTCCGGATTTGGTGAGAGAGGCATCAGAGAAGATTGAGTTAATTCGAGGGCGGATGAAGGAAGCTCAATTCAGACAGAAGAATTATGCAGATAAAAGGCATAAAGACCTTGAGTTCTCATTGGGAGATAGAGCTTTCATTAAGGTATCACTGATGAAGGGTGTGGCACGGTTTGGGAAATTGGGAAAGTTGGCCCCGAGATATGTTGGTCCATTCCAGATTTTAGAAAGGATTGGAAAGCTCGCGTACAGAGTTTAGTTGCCGAGCAATTTGGCAGGTGTCCATAATGTATTCCATTTGTCTCATCTTCGCAAGTATGTACATGATTCAGAGGCTACTATTCCTTAGATAGAGTTGGAGGACTTGGTAGTAGAGCCTGATTTGACCTTTGTTAGACAAATAGTTCGGGTTGTAGCGAGAGACGAGAAAAGATTAAGGACCAAAACAGTCAAGTTGGTGAAAGTTCAATGGAGCGGCAACGAGAAGGACTGTACTTGGGAGACAGAAGACAGGATTCGAGATACTTATCCTGATCTGTTTTGATGGTATGTCTATATTAGATTTACATAGATTAGTTGCTAATCAGCTAGGCTAGTAAGGATGTTAGAAGTTATTACAGATGATTGCTATGTTTGCTATTTAGTCCTTACTGAATTTCGAGGACAAAATTATTTAAGGAAGGGATCCTGTAACACCTTTAATTTTTGATAACATTATTCAGGAGATTTAATTAGAAAAAATTAAATAGAATAATGTAGAGTGATAAGGGGATTGGGATTGGTAAATGAGTATAGGTGGCCGTGCTTAATTAAATTGAATGAACATATAAATGGTTAGGTGCTAACTAATTAAATACAAGAGCATTAGGGTAAATAGCTGCCCATATTTCCCACCCTTATACTATTATTTCTTAGCCATACACGTTCATTATCATCATAAATAAAAACGTAAGAAAAGGAAAGAGCAAGGTCGGCCTTTAAGAAGATAGAAAAGAAGAGAAAATCAAGTAAAGCTTAGGATTCAAGCTAGAAGAAATCACAATCAATCTCTAATTTCCTTATCCAATCTAAGGTGAATAATAATGACTACATCTCTATTTTTGGTTTCTATAATCATATGTTTTCAGATTTAAGGGTAAATTCATTTTTATGATACATTGGATGATGATATGCTTGATTTATAATTTATTGGTTTAAATAAGATTGTTTATATTAGTGATATGCACGGTTTTAGGGTAAAACCGAGGTTAAATGATTTTCTATATGCCATGGAAAAATTATATGTTATGGAAAACATAATTTTGGAGTTGGGTTTCAATTTTTATAATTTTTCAAGTTGTGGAGAATTAATTATGAATTTTCAAAGGAAAATATGGTTATTTGGGTTATAAATTTATTTCAAAAATTATATTGAGAATATGGGTCTGAAATTTTAATATGTTAGATAACATGATTAATGTGAATTTCTAGAATTTTTGGGAATTTTTACAAAGTGATTTAGTATTGAAATTAAATTATTTTGAAAGGAGGACCTAAATGATTTAATCGCTTTATAAATAGGAAGGGCTAATTTATTAAATTTTACTTGGTTTTAGATCTGAGAAAAATGCGGCAAATTTTAGCTAAATAATTTGAAAATTTAATGCAACCAATCAAGTGTTTACAATAGGCAAGTCTGTTACAAAAAGGTTCACTTTATTTGGTAAAAACGACTTTATAATCAAAAAAGTAGGTTCCGCCTTCTTTAGAAGAACCTTTCGACCCAGAGCTTCCATCTCCAACCTAGTCAAAACCTTCTAGGTCGAAACCAGTAAGCCAATACACATGGTATCAGTTTGCTGGTACGTAGTGGATTGGAGAAAGGCGAAATGTAGGGTGTCGAAACGTAGCCTTCGATGGGGTTGGTTCCTTTGTTTGTTTTGTATTTAAGAGAAAAAGCTTTTGCATGTCTACTCAAGGGTTTCGAAGTAGTCAAAACTAGTGGTTTTGAAAAAAGAAGCTATCAATAGAGAGCTACCGCCTTAGTTTTAAAGTAGTAGCTTCCGAGGGAGTTACTTAGTTTTTAGTTGAAGCTTTCAGAAGGGGTAATTTCGACTAAGTCGAAACCCTTCTGTGATTTGATGCCTTTCGATGGTATTGAAGACATCAATGCTATCGAAAGGTACTGTTTGTTTTTATAAAAATAAGCCACTTCCTACTGCTTTCGATATGGGTTAGGGGTTTTGAAGGGAATGCTTTCGAAAGGGTTTTCGAAGCCAACCTTCAATTGTTTTACCCGGAAGTTTTAAATGCTTTTGAAAGGATGGTTTCAACACCATCAAGTTTCCCAATACTTTTATAAAATAAAGAATAGTCCCGAAAGAGATGCTTTCGCTTATGTTCACTTGATCCATATGATGTTTTAAGTATAAACCCAATGATCTCGAAGGTGTATTTTTGAATGGTTTTGAAGCTATGCTTCTATACTTATATGATAATACTTTAACAAGGTCGTAAGGCTTTTTAAACCCAAACTCATTTTTAAGGAAAAATCCATGGCTAAATAAAGGAGTTTTGAAATGACTTTAAGTATGTAAATTTGAAGAAATATTTCCTTGATAAAAATACAGGTTAAAGGAATTAACTATGTTTTATATGAAATGTATTTCAAGGACCTAAAACCCACAGGAGTGGTATTAATGAGTTGTTATGCTTGCTTCTTCAAATATGAATATGTTCATATGATAAAGAACCCTTAACTGTGTTGGGGGATAAAGGGGTAGAAGAAATAGCTAGGTTAACCCGGTAGTGAATATCAATTGATTAAAGGGGCATTTCACCAGAAGGACAAACTTTGCAGTCCAATTAGTTTCTAGGACACACATTCAAAGAAATTACTTTCAAGGCCAAAGTCAGCAGAATAATTGCTTTCAAGGACAAAGTCAGCAGTCCAATTACTTTCAAGGACATAATTTCATAGGTTTTTAGGTCCTAGAAACTAATTATTTTACATTTTGTCCTTGAAAGTAATTATTTCAGTTGTGTGTCCTAAAAACTAATTCCACTTGCTAAAGAGGCCCTTGTGGCTAATTTCCACTTGATTAAACTCCTGAATGAGTAGAATTGCATTCAGGGAGTCAGGGAGACCAAAATGTAGGATGCCTAAACCTCGAAGTTTTCCGGGAGATAGGTTCATAGTAAACCCATGAAAACTATGATTAGGAAGTTATCGGGGATAACTAACAGGTTCATAGTAAACCCATGAAAATTGTGTACTAAGTATGGTTGGTAGGGGCCAATCGGTTTGTAGTGAACCCATGAAAACTATATCCGAATTAAGAATTGACATCAGTCAATAGGTTCCTAGTCAACCCATGAAAACTATAGTGAGGAAGAAGTTATTGAAGACAACAATAGGTTCCTAGTCAACTCATGAAAACTAGGATAAGAATGGAGTTATTGGAATGACCAATAGGTTTGGGGGAAACCCATGAAGTAGTTAAGTTAATTGGCAGGGGCCTATAGATTATTAGCAAACCCATGAAAACTAATAGGTTAATAGTGATCCTAGAAACTATAAATATGACAGGGAGTCAATTAAACTAGGGATGGGAAGTCCAAATGTTTATATGTATGCATATCATCATAATATTTTGAAATGTTAAGTTTTAATCATTCTGGATGCAGGAGCATAATATATGGTTTTATAAAGGTTTTAGGATACCAGTGAGGGGAAAACCCGTTCCGCTAAGCGACGTGGTCTCACTAGATGTCTAAAAGGATTGAGATGTTAGATTATTATTCATACCAGGCTTTATGTCTGACTCGAAATTTTTGTTTTCCCCTTAAACTCTTGGGTACTCAATTGATTTTGAGTAGTTTGAGATTTAAGGATTTTAGGTTCTCTTCTTAGACGAATAAAGCTTCCGAAGCCGTGCAGGAGGCAGTTAGTTATTTAGAGTTATCTTTTTTGCTATGTATTTTGGTTGTAAAGGTAGACTTATTAGCCTTATTATATACCATGATCAACCAAGGGGGCATCCTCATATGTCGCTCTTGACGTATGTGTAATAATTATATTTTTCTGAACGAGGTTAACGTTTGTGGGATTATGTAATGAACATGAAATGTTTTGAAATGGAATGTGATTTTGTTAAAGTTAATTTTGTTCCATATTCATGTGTTTCTGTGTATCAATGAGCCTAACACCACCGTGTTTGGTCACCAAGGATTAATAACTATGGATGACTGCATCATCCATAATCGTTAGTTTAGAGGGATGTTACAGCCATCTCCACTACCACGTCACATGGACCCTTGAGATGTGGCAAGGTTGCCCTAGCAAGCTCTGGTCTTAATCCATGAATAAAATTTTCATTTCTCTTTATCATAATATCCACCGTGACATAACCATATCTGCATAACTGCTCAAATCTTATTGCATACTCCAACATAGTCATGTCTCCTTGCACTAACTCAGCAAACTTCCTTAGCAAGGTTGACTTGGAAATTTTAGACATAAACCTCTCCTCGAACCTCGTCCTAAACTCTGCCTAAGTCAAGTTCTCCTCTGGTACCCTAACAGTTACACTGTTCCACTAGTAAAGTGCTGCTCTGTAACGACCCGCTATTTTGGACTATTCGCATCCACACATGTCGGACTTGAATAATTCAAAATACCGAATTGTTAATTTAAATTTGGCAAAACTGAACATATACAGTAAATAAATCATCATAGATCACAGACACAGAGTAATAATTGCAGCGGAAATAAAAGTTAGTAGTTCATGAAGCTACTATATACATATCAGAGTTAAATAAGGTACAATAGATGTCTCGAATATAATAATCAAATACAAGAATCAGAATACAATCACTGGATATCTGAAAGCTGGATAGATAGCTGGATCTCCAAGTGAAGCTCCAACTCCAAACGTGAGTCTCGAATACTGGTACACTCAGTCTGACCCGAGCGTGAAGCAAAACACAAAACACTCGAGTCAGGATTAACATTCTTATATCAATAAATCCAACTCAAGTGAAATAGCAACTGAAATACAAGTAACTCAAAGGATGTTTGGAATAACCATCCTTTAAGGATCCATTAAACTATCTACTATGTAGTAGTGTACGATAAGTAGATAATGCCTATCAGTAATATAAGATATCAAAATAGTGTTAAGGCGTTACCATTATCCCCCTTAACACATTTTTATATAAGCGTTATAGACTATACAGCACTGTAAACTCCACCGTAAACTAGTGGGATATCAGGGAGTACTCCATAGGTATAACACAAAACAAATCGTAGTGGTCGCGTATATAGGGATACAAGTATGACAAGGCACATGAGGAAATACCTAAGGTAGTGAAACTACCGTTTGCCTGATCCGGACCGGTGAAAACGCATCGCCGCAGCGATCGCAACACCGCGAAACAACACTCCCAAAATCAAGGGTGCACCAATCGACAACAAGTAATGAGTAGTTTTCGAAGAAGTGTGCTCGCTCGAGGTAGCTAACCCCATTTGGCCCGGCACGGCTCCTGTTTTAGTCATTTCCAATTTGACACAAGTGTCAAGGCTATCCATTATCGTTCTCTTTCTTTAGTCATCACGTACATCATTCCAACCACTTCATTCTGGATCACACTCCGCGTGTAGTTATTAAAGTGGTTTTCGGTTTAGACAGTGAGTATGTCCCTAACCGATTCCGGTCTCTTTAATAACTTTCGTGATTATTACACCGATTGGTCGTTTAATAACTTTCAAAATAGTTCATATTTCAAAACTGAAATATCATTGTCATTTCAAAACCATATCCATCCGATATCAATTTCACTTCAAATAAATCCATTTCCAAAATCATATCACTTTCCAAAGTTATATCGCTTTCGAAATCGTAAGACTTTTAAAATCAAAACACTTTGAAAACCAGAACCTTGAAATTCATAACACTTTGAAACTATAGTTTGAAATCATAACATTTTGGAATTCATAACACTTTCCTCTTAAACAATTTAGATATTAAAATTAATTGTATATAATAAAATTGTTTATAAATAAAAATAGTTTATATATAAGATAGTTTATATAAATAGTTATAAGTTAAAATAGTTTATAAAATAATTTATATTAAAATGATTTATATTAAAATAGTTTATATTAAAATAAATTTATAAAGTAAATATCAATAGTTTTAAATATAATTTTAAATTACTTTATAAAATAAAATAGTTCCTCAACCTTCACAAATCGATTCCAATTTTTATTAATCAATTATTTAAGTTCAACTCCATTGTATCAAAACTTACAAATTGCATTAAATTAAATTCATCAAATCAAATTCTTTACATTTCAAGTCTTACATTAATTTCAATAAACACATTTTATTTCTTGTTAAAGAAATTCAATTTCACTTATTAATTTACTTAGTTACAATTTCAAAACTCGATTAATAAAGAAACTTAGTTTCACTTATTCAAGAAGTTTAATTTCACTTAATAAAGAATTCAATTTAATTTAATTATTAAATAATTCAATCTTATTTAATTATTAAATAATTTCAAAACTTAATTATTAACTAACTTCAAAACTTAATTATTAATAATTCCAAATTTAATTATTAAATAATTAACTTTAGAACAACTTTCTTTCATCAACTACTATGTTGATATTTTGATTCAGATTATTAAATATTAACATTTTCCTTCATTAAAATTTCAAATTCCAACTTCATTTCACAAACTTATCATTTATTCAAATAAAATCTTTATTTTATTTTTAAATCAAATTATTGACCAATCGGGTTTATTTAATTCTCTATCCTAAGTCAAGTTCATTTGGGTATTTATCATTTCAACCCGATTCCAATTCAATTCAAAATCAAAGCATAGCAAAGGGAACTTGTAGTGTGATAACTGGGATGGTGTCAAAGTAAATAAACAAGCAATAACAACAATCAATATCAATCCAATAATCAATTCAAATAATCCTGAAATAATCGTATTAATTTACATTGTTGTTTGTGCAAATTAATATAATTATTTCTAGAATCTACACTATCATTTCATGTAGATTAAAGATTATCACACTAATATTAATACGGTTCTTCATTTGATATCAATTATTCAATTTCATACTACAACAATTTATACAACATACATTCAATGGTTCAAGGTGTAGCTACCACTATTTCTACGTGTCAATTTATTTAACATTTAAAGGGGTCATATTATGCAAATGTCATTAATCAAATTAACACATATATCAAATCTAACAATCATACGTCAATTACAATTTCAAATTATTTATCACTTACACATTAACAATTTAACGTCCAGGTTAACATTAAACAATCAATCATTGTCAACCAAACTGAATTATCATTGTATAAATAACATATAGTGGTGTCAGATGTCACAGGTGAACTGATATAGGTAATAACATATATAACAGTGTAATTAACTATCAACAGCATATTTCAATTGTCGTTTCAATTGAAATCAAATTTAATAAATAAAAGAACATTAATCGTGAGTGATTGCTCACCTTTCGAGGCTAGAGAGAGATTCGATGATAAAGTGAGTTACGATTCCAAGCACGGATTTCCAAAGCAAAGCAAGATGGACTCGAGTTTGACAAACAAATCTGATAAATAGAAATTTACAAATCAAATCAGGGCGGGATCGATGAGGATAAAATTGGTATAAGCAGACCCATATATATATTATGTTTAAAACCCATATTTACATAATACTTTTATCAACAAACAGATATACAGATATGTATAACTTACAAACCTATTTTATTTTACAATTAATCTATAAATTAATATAACTAAATTCATTATAACACAGATTGGAACACAACAGCTCCAATTTACATAACAAACAAATTGTATGCTTCGTATATAATTATATAATACAATGTGAACAGAACTGCATGTCAACTTTATAATTAATTATACTATACCATTAACATATTATAAAATATTATAAATGTATTTATAGCTGAGCAAGTTGTCACGACAGTTGCTAAAATATAGAGAAGGTAAGCGTATATATTATACTGTATATATGAAACAAAACAAACATTCCTATACAAGTTATTTTGAGATTATATATATGCAGACTTTAAAATATGCAAACTAAATTCAACCAAATATATATATGATCCAACAATTTACATGCGAAATAATGTATATACAGGCAAGTCAAAATAAATAAATAAATAAATATTATATATAACCCATAAACTAATATATATATACAATACAGACACGCACACAGACTGTAAAGTTTTATACATAACCTACATATTATAAGCAACCATTTTTATAACTATATACATAAAACACATCAGTCATATGCAAACTTTGGAAGCAGTATTTATAGCTTACCATTTATATATATACACAGCAATAGCCCAAATGCACTTTATATAACCAATATAACTCATATATGAACATACAACTACTTTATAATATATCTACACTTAAACAAATCACATAAACTTGTATAACTTAAATATATAAACATACATATTATAGCTTGTACATTGAAACCATTATAGCTTGTACATTGAAACTACAGAGTAGGCATAAACCAACTTTATATATAGAATAAATATATAGGTGTATGACTTAGTAAAATATTATATCACTCACATATACTTGAACATAAACCAATGTTATATACTAATATTGCTTTTAACTTTACACATATAAGTAAATATACACACGAGCATAAATACCTATATATATATGCAAAGGCACGGTGAGACAGAGATGGACCGAGGAAGGCAGCCTGCTGCGTGGTGATGGCCGAGGATCGGTGAAGGTTGGTAGGGCAGTGCAGGCGGGAATGGGTTACGGTGGGGCTCGATTAGGCTGTTGATAACGTGGGAAAGTGGGCGTGGCATGAAGGCTTCGACCATGGTGGGATAAGGCGGTGGTTCGGTCCAGGCGTGGCCGTTAGTGAGGGGGATGAGGTCAAAGTTTGGAGATGACAGGCGTGGCGGTGTAGCTTGCTGGAGGGGTGCTTAGTGGAGTAATGGTGGCTTTGGACGGAGATGAGAAGCTTGCAGGCGAAAATAGAAAAAGAGGATAGAAAAGGAGAAGTTTGGCTAAGCCTGAATGAGTGGGTTTTTCTTCTTCTTTTTTTTTGTTTGCAAATAGACGCACAGGTGACAGCTTGTTATTAAATTTTTTCTTAAAAGCAGAGGAAAGGTTTTAACGTTGCTTTGGGAACAAAGAGACATGCTGGCTCCAACCAATTTTTAAAGGCCTAGAGGCTGATTGCTATTTGATTCACGCAAATATATTGTTTACAATAATGTCTTCATACAGGTGGGTAAAATGACTAATCACGATAATAAATGTTCTTGAAATATTAATAGTTAAAAGACCATTCGTTATCTCAGGAAGTAAACAAAAGTAACGAAACCAAAAGGGTAAGAATCGGATACCGATTCGGTTTCTTATTTAATTGATTTCACAGTGAATCGGATGTCAAAACGCAGGATTGAATATACCGCAGCAATGAGCACGACGAGACGATCAAAACGGCATACACATGTCGGCGATACGATCGAATTATAAAGATTTCAAATTTCTACTATGGGAAAATGCAGCAAAAACGCAGGAAAATAAGATTGACGCAGCTAAAGAAGTCCGAATTTGGAAAAATGAAAAATGACGTCTTGCTCAGAAGATGATTTAGAATTTTTCTATGTAAAAATATTTAGGTTTCGAAAACGTTTTATTTTCATTGATTACTAACTGATTAAATTGAAGTAAATTTACGCACGAAATAAACTTTCATATTTTTGGATGAAAATTTACTAGTTGTTATGTTTAACTAGACGCATTTCAAATATCAAATTTTTATTTCAAAATTTTATTGTTTACAATTTCTCAAAATTCCAATTAAATATGTTAATAAAACAAATAAAATTTATTGAAAATTTACGGGTCGTTACATGCTCCTTGCAATTGTCTAGATACCAACCTTCTCTTCTACTCATCATTCAGACCTAAATCAGTGAAAATCCATTCACAATGCAGTAGCTAATTCTCCACCTCGATGGCATCCTCAGTCCCAATAAATAGCTTACTCCAATTCTTGCATAATCCTTACTCAAAACAACATAATTGTTGACAACTGGAACTTCAGGATTTGCTCCTCCAGCATTTCCACCAACTAATTCAGCTGCAACTCCTGCTTGCATCATGTTGATGAAGAACTGATACATAGCTCCCATATCCACATGCGATGTTCCAGCACCCACATTAGCAGCCGTGTGTCGACCTGGGTTCCTCCTAGTATTTGGCTTGACATTTCCATTGGATGTGGTGCTTCCTCCGCCAAGATTGACTTTTCTGTTTCCTTCCTCCATACCTTACTTCCTTAAATATGCATTTGAATCTAAGTAAGATATGTAAGAACGGTCTAAGAGAAAGGGAAAATGGAGAAAAGGCGTATACTTATATATAGCAAATACAAATTCCTACTACAACGCTATCCCATACC
Organism: Allium fistulosum; assembly: GCA_030737815.1. Taxonomy (NCBI): domain Eukaryota; kingdom Viridiplantae; phylum Streptophyta; class Magnoliopsida; order Asparagales; family Amaryllidaceae; genus Allium; species Allium fistulosum. Next base: position 93,244,244 of record CM060906.1, on the reverse strand, counting down.
CCCAATCTTATTCTCTAATTCATTTGGATTATGTTTTCAAAACTCTTTTTCAGTTCAAAATAGTTTTACATAAACATATGCTCTGATACCAAGTTGTAACATCCTCAATTTTGAGACCCAAAACTTACCACTATAGAAGCTGAAGTTATCTACAGTATTAATTTTCGGTGATAAAATGCGGTCATACAAATAGTATCAATCACATCAAAGCACAGGAATATGAAATTTTCTTAAATGCAATTTCAAAACAAACTTTCATATTTCATTTCAAAGAGAATATTTCATATTCATTACATAATCCCAAATGTTACTCAGGTTCAGATAAAAAATAATTATTACAAAATACTATAAGAGAGACATATGAAGATGCCCCTTTGGTTGAACAAAGTTACTAACAAACAGATACAATTTCTATCAAATTTCTATCAATACATGCATACGACAAAATGATATAACACAGAGGATATAATAATAGATAGACTCCTACATAGCTAGCTTTGCCTCTTGCACCTCTTCGAAAGCTTTGTTTTCCAAAACCTACATAACATGTAAACCTTACTCTCAAACTACTCAAATGAGTACCTAAAAGTTACAGGGGAAAAACAAAAACTTCGGGTCAGACAAAATGTTTGGTGTGAATAATAGTGCCATCTCGATTGATGGGTATCTAGTCAGACCACACCATTGAGAGGAATGGGTTTTCCCCTCAATATTATCCTCTAAATTCATGTTAATCCTAATGATGCTTTTGCAATCACAATAGTTAGACAATAACACAATAATCATATGCATGCATGCAACATGGGTAATCATGACCAATTTGTCTAAATTAATGGACTATCTGTCCCAACATTATAGTTTTCTCAGGGTGACTATAAACTAATATTGCCGACTCAGGCCTACCAGATATATCAAATGTTCTAACTTACGATTAGAGCGAAACTGGACAGTCTGTTTGGAACTTACTATTTCTTGGGTCAAATGATCCTAATTGTTTTGCGCAATAACCTATCTCATATTTTTGTATCGCTTTTTATGCATAAACTTACTTTTAGTCTTACCCGCGACAAAGCCCTATGCACTGGAGTTTTGGACTTATATCAGTTAGGGGCTAACAACTGAAGTATAGGCACGACCCTACACCGGTCCCATCTGGTTTTCTAATCTCTGAGTCAATTCATCCTATCATGATTTATCTAAAGGTGATAAGAACAATAATTCTAGTAAAATTCTAGGCTAATACCTTTTTTCCTTGAAAACATAAATCTTTGTAAATGATTTAACCTTTAAAATCATACTCAAAACAAGAAAAATATAGCCCTTACTTTACTCAAAACATTTATGCCAAGATTTATGCTTTTATAAAATGATATTGATGAATGTAGATATCACTTAGAGGTCATCATACCTCAAAACTATATGTTACAAAGCCAAATTTTATAAAACCATTGTATTGATGAAACTAGTGTCAATGTCGCCAATAAGGGTTATCGCATCCATCACGTTAAATCCTTTGATTTAAAAATATAAGGCTATAGGGCCAAAATAACAAAACCATGTATATTGATAAAACATGGCATAGATATAGCTGGCATGGGTCTTTCCCCTCTTTAATATCAAACTATGTTTAAGTCTTTGTTTTAAGAAACACAAGGCTATATGGTCGATAATAACTATGTCGCGTAACATAGTATCAAGTTTCATAAGTTTGCATAGTATAAAGTTGGTAACTCTAAATAGGTGATTGACTATATTTAGAATAGTCGGCATCATTACCATTTAATATCAACATCAAAAATGATAGTATAGATGCAACGTCACAGTCTTATATTGATAAAGAAGACTAGCGACGTCGTTACCACTATAGATATCAATGCCGATATGGATAAGAGCAATGCCATTAAAATAATAGTGGGAATAGGTAACTTGCGGCATAGCTGCCTTATGGAGTCTGCAACAATACTGAAAACAGGCGGCAATGCTTACGTCAAAGTTCATGACGTCGACCTTGATGTAATGCCTCATACTTCAACCAAGGCCAATCCATTTCATACCAACCGGAGTTGATATCCTATGCATCGCCCAGGATCGACGTCGAAGACCATAGATGTGGCATGATGGAAGGCGGCATCAGTGACTTCGGTGTGTTATACTTGTAGTTACCTTAAAAACCGCTAATTTGCTATTAAAAGTGAATTCTTTTCACCAACTACCATTGTTTGTCAAAATCTCATTGGATAATAATTCTCTTTGTCAAATACTTTTCAAAAATCTGTCATAAACCATAAATATCATTCCCAAAATTTGCTCCCTTATAATGACATAGACTAAACCCCAATTAGGGCTTAAAACTATTTCAAACCTGAAGAATATTACTGCATTTAAATCCAATTTAAGCGCATAGCGATATTGTGTATCGATTAGTGTTTATATAACTATTATATGCACACTATTTTATTAGTTTAATCCACATTAAATAAATTTTTGTAATTAATATTTCAAAAATATTAATTAATTTAGTTAATTTATAACAATTACAATTAATTAAATTAGGTGGTAAATAGGAGTATTAAACGTTACAGTTATGTGACTCTTAAATGTAAATTTGGTTAGCGATTAATATCGAACAATTCGAATAGTAACATTTACACGTTACTAAGTGTGACAACCCGCACCTCCCGACACACCGATTCAAAGCCTAGTGCGACATTCGGACTTGTGTCGTGCAGAGAAATATGAGCCGTCGGGGTTTTTATAACATTACATAGACTAATACAAGCAGATACGATCTAAGATAAACTACACTTTCAGAACTCATAGTGGAAGGAACAAAACATATAACACAAAAAAATATCCATCTCAAAAAATATTCAAATCACTGTCTTAGAAAATCAGTACGAGGTCCAATACAAAGTACATAGAAAATATCACTCCAAGTCCGATACAGTAAATAAAATATACCAAAAAGATAGATAGATACATGGAGAGTAAATATGATAAGAAGAAATTCCAAAGATGAGCTCGCCTCTCCAAGTATCAAGAATAGGCCAATCACCTGCTGCCATGTCCACCTGTGGTGGGGAAAAGGAGGAATAACAGTGTGCCAGACAAAATCCTAGTGAAATGAGTACATGTTTGATATGTGATGATCAAGTGCAGTTAACTTTAACTCTACTCTAGATGACCTAGGTTGTACTGCAAGTGTCCGTGAATTCCTAAGGTCCATTACCTAAGGGTTCATGTCTAATACATATCTATACTGCAACTTGTATAGTCTACTACAAGGATCAAACTATGGATCAAACCTCACAACTAACGATCGACCACCGCTCCTAGAGCTACCCAATAAGGAAACATCGCCACTAGGCTATTATGGAAATAGATTTCCACTTATATAATCGCATAACGCTACCATGGGAACTACTCCCCATTAATATCACCGTCACTAGGATACCGAGGATCGATTTTTCCTCTAACCACTACTATTACATGTACCCAACCGCGCATCGAGAGGGAACCCGTAATGCCGGCTCGTCGAAGTCTCTCATCGTCTGCATCTGTATCCACCTCTCATCATAGCATATGCCTCTTATTGCACGTGCCAGGATCCTCCATTTGAACTGTATCACATCCATCAGTATCCATGCATACTAGGGCTCCTATTGTGCCGGACCACACTTCATCAAGCATCCTCGTAAGTGTCGCAATTCCACCGTGTGAGTGCCATTTGTGGTAACAATTGCCTATAGTCCAATAATCGACCCCTAATTGGGTAAACAACATTTATCCAACACCGCAATGACCTAGCGTCCACTCATAGGGAACTAGCTTCCCTAAAAATCCTAACATACATCCAAATACCCTTAAATAGTCTCATAAAAAAATAATAACTTATATAATTTTTATTAGTAAACCGGGTCGTCGGTCGAGGTTCAGTTTGTGCGTTTCAGTTGACACCCGATCGACACTAACCCTAACCGGTCGACTGCCGACAGTCGACCGCTTGGGGCGAGGGTCGACCGGTCATGGTAAAAAATTTGGGGTTTCATTAGTTTTTTATTTCGATTTTTATTACAGTTTGTTGATTTTTGGAACGTTTGATTACAACATTTATTCATTGTGATAGCCAATCAACTTCTCTTGATTTCACAAAAATTTAGAATTTCAATTTTTTAATCTAGGTTTACAAGTTTTAGGGTTTATAGATCTTAGGGTTTATCGTTGTATAATCAAAGGGTGTGCTAGCATCAATATCAGATTTACAAATTCACAACGATCTCAATTCTACCCTAGATTATAGGTTTCAATTTAGGGTTTTACAGTTTCTATTTTAAATTACTAACACCCTAAATCAATTAGAACAGATTAAACCCAACTATAGTAATCATCTAATTAAATTTGCTCCCACTCATCTAATGCCTAAGCTCCCCCAACTTGCTTCGCTTGAGAATTGCCTTACATACGTTTACTCCTCCTAGATCCGATTGTGGTTCTTTTATTTTGATTTTAAAGAATTTTTAGGGTTAGAGGGGAGGTTAGATTTGGACAGAGTTTCGGTATATTAAACTTTTTTGGTGATTTTAGAGTTAGGTTATGTAACAACCCCACCGCGATGCCCGGATTAGCAAAGAACATTACAAGTAATGTCGTCTATTAATCCGGAGAATGCGGCTTATTAAGGGCGATTGAATGTAAATATATCTTTGTACTAACACTGACACGTCATTTATACCTTTTCACTTAATATCTGAACTGAATTTGATGTGTACAATTTTAGTACAAAGTAATAGACACACCGATTTCTCAAAATCAGAACAATATATCATATAAATAACAGTCATAGATCACAGCGGAATAAATCTCAACTTATCATATACAAATTTTGAGTTTACAAAATGAAATACTAAACTCGATTGTTATACAAGTTTTACAATTCTATAATCTCAATTGTACATCTTATAAACATATTCGCAAATTTCCTAAATGATATTGTTTGCACAAAAAATGGACAAACACCTCAAAGTTGTATGATTTAGTAGATCTTATGTTATTCTTAGTGATTTGAGCGATTTATGCAAATATATGAAAAACAGGGGCTAAACTATAAAAAGACACGCAGATTTATAGTGGTTCAGCCAGAATGTGCCTACGTCCACTTTATATGTTATTTCTCTTCTCTTATTCTGATTACAAGTACAAAGCTTTGATACAAGTAATCGAAAGTTGTTTGAAAGTTCCTCCCGTGCTTGAGCTCTCAAACTTGTCCCCATTGTTGTACCCCTGCCCCTCTATTTATAGAGTGAGGCTAGGGGTAGGGGTCATGGATGTATATAACAGCTGGTGGGCCTGGGCTGATGCGACCTGGCCTGGTATTGTTGGCTCGAAAGGCGTATGGTCCGGTAGATGCTGGGAGGAGCTTGGTCCGGTAGATGGTGGAAAGAGCTTGGTCCGGTAGATGGTGGGAAGAGCTTGGTCCGGTAGATGGTGGGAAGAGCTTGGTCCGGTGGTGCTGGGAAGAGCTTGGTCCGGTGGTGCTGGGAAGAGCTTGGTCCGGTGATGCTGGGAGGAGCTTGGTCCGGTGGTGGCTTTGGTCTGGTAGTAGGGACGAAGGTTGGTTCGGCAGTTGCATGAGACCGCCGAATGGGCTCTGGAGAACGAGAATGCCGAATGGGCTCTGGAGGACGAGAATGCCGGATGAGTTTAGGCGAGCCTGGATGGATGAATCAAGCTTCTTGGTTTCGAGGTCTTCTGGGTGAGAACACGCCCAACATTTGCCCCCCAAAGTGGGGCATATGCCGGAATGTGTCGCGCTTTGTTTTTTTAAAACTAATGACGTCAGCTTGGATGCCTTCGCCGAATCAGCTGGTCCGGTTGTCTATAGTTGTCTATAAGTAAGGGCCCAGGGCCTCTATTACCTTCTACCGAACGAAACAGCCAAGCCAAGTTAGTCACCTAGCCGAATCAAATTCTAATTCTTTGCCGAACCATTTCAGCTTGCCGAACCAGGTACTCAATTTCCCTTAGCCGAATGGTTTTTTGTCTGTGTCCACCGAATGAAGTGCGTGTCATACGTACCGAATGGATATTAGTTGAGAGTGCCGAACGATTTCCTCGAGATGAGACTGCCGAATGGGCTTTCCAGAAGAGAATGCCGAATGAAATTTTCAGATGAGAATGCCGAATGAAATTTCCAGATGAGAATGCCGAATGAAATTTTATATTCAGTTTACCGAATGATAACGGGAATTTGAGCATTTATGAGTGAAACTCTAGACTGCACACACTCGCTTCTTTACTTCCTTTAGTCTAACGACATTCTTCTTTGTGTTTGCAGATAATGTCTCGTAAAGCGGAAACTCGATCAGACAAGAAGAGATCCGGGGGCGAAGGAGGTTCCTCTGCCGTGCCCCCAGCTCAGCCGAATCAAGAACGTCACGGACCAACCCCGAGATCGCTAGTGGACGGGTACGGCCCTCAGGAACTTCTGAACTCCCCGCCCAATTGCTTTCCTAACTCCCTCAAGGAGGAGCAGCTTGATGTCGTTTCCCGATCCTTTGGAATCGATAGGGCGCACTTGCTATTGCCTGGAGGAGACGTTATGCCGTATGACCCTCCTGAAGGGTACTTCGCCTACAGCAGATACCACTGCATGTGTGGTGCCATTCCTCCTCTTAATGCTTGGATAGCCAGCTTCCTCACATATCTAAAGGTGGCCCCATTATCTTGGTCGCTTATCACTAATGAATCCTTTCTTTGACCGGACAGGTGGTCAACAGGACAAGGATAAAACTCCAATGCAGCCGGCCCTTTGATTAGACCTGGAAAAAACTCTTTTTGTGGACTTGACAGAGTTGTATATGTTAGTCTTAAAACAGTAAAGTAGCTTTTAGGATGTATTATTTTGCTACTTGTAATAAATAGCTCCATTCTTGATGTGTACTTCTTTAACTTAAGCTGATTTTGTCGTTTTCTGAATGTTTGTTGCTATTTTGACATGTCGTATGAGAAATATAGCTATGTATATTCTTGTAATTGAATTGTGTTTGATGTCAGGTTCTGGTTCTAAAACATAATTTCATGACTTGCAATATTAGCGTGTGGTGTGAACGAATCATAGTCATGTATTTGCATAAAAAGAAGAAAATACCGCCTTTCATGTTTTAATCGTAGATGGCAGTTTTGAATATCTTGTATGACCGAGCATGGAATGCAGTCGAATGCCCTGCCATCCAATTGTGAGTCCCTACACCCATTGGCGAGTATCTCCTACTCTGTATCCTGTACTTTAGGGATTGTTATAGAGGATAGGGAAAAAGCTTTTTAAGTAAAATTGAAATATGTGAAGAAGTAAAACTTCCAATCACGGAAGGCCTTCGATGTGCTTAAGTTCGTGGCAAACGGGTTTTGTAGTCACTTTCCCTAGCTGTGGGTCTTGGAGACATTTGTCACCCATCTTACGCCTCCGCGGGGAGTTAATTCTTTTTAACCACAGCCGCACTTAAGACACATCGGAGTCGAGATCGCGCACAGTAACTACCCGGGCCATTATGGCCCGTAATCATGGGTATTATTCGATTTACTGTGGCCGGCTAGCGTGGGTGCCAATCGTCAACTGTGAACTGCCCCTGGCTGGCCACACCTTATGTTGGGGCTTATAGTCGGTTCACAGTTGCCAGCGAGCCTAACGCCGTAATGAGCTGCCTCGGCTATAGTCGGCCTTCTCGGTGGCTTATAATCGGCTCATTACAGTTGGCTTTAAGGGTCGTCGCGAGCAATGAGTTAACCCACAGCAGAGGGATGCTGGAGCAAAAGTGTCTCATTGGCGAGGGCATAGATTCGCATAGTACCTGTTAGGTTTTGCCCAAGCGAAGTTGCGCCGTGGAGTGCTTTGAGTAGAAATGCTATACGCATAGGATTTTGTTCAACAGAAAAGGATAAAGTTAACAAGTAGCCAAGATATAAAGGAACAAGTTAAAAAAGAGACAAGGTTTTTTTTAAAGTGGTTCGGCATGAAAAGGCCTACGTCCACTGATTCTCTTTGTTAATTCACTTCATATGGGCAATACAAGTTAAGAAAAGTATCGACGGAGGTGTTGGATGTTCCATGCCCTCTGGAACACCTCTTCGTCCACTGTTGACAAAATATAGGCTCCGTTGTGGAGATCTTTATGAATTACATATGGTCCATCCCAGATTGGGTCTAGTGCTCCGGGGCGAGGGAAGATTCGCTTGAGGACAAGATCCCCTTCTTGTAAGGTACGATGCTTGACTTTGGAGTTGTATTGTGCTGCCGCTTTCTGCTTGTGGGCCGCTGCTTTAAGGACCGCATCATTCCTTCTCTCCTCAACTAGATCCAAAGACATGTGGAGGAGTTCTTCATTCTCTTCTGGGTTATAGTGGATCCTACGGTGGGAAGGCACAATGGTTTCAACTGGGAGCATAGCCTCCGATCCGTATGCCAAAGAGAAAGGAGTGTGCCCTGTTGATGTTCTGAAAGATGTGCGGTAGGCCCATAGTGCCGTAGGGAGTTCATCCACCCAAGCGCCCTTTGACTTTTTGAGCTTCTTTTTTATCAGGGTTTTCAGAATTTTGTTGACTGCTTCGACTTGTCCGTTTACCTGGGGATATGCTACGGATGAGAAGCTTTTATGAATTCCGTGTTCTCGGCACCAGTTGGCGAATTCCTCGCTGTCAAACTGAAGTCCATTGTCTGATATGATTTTGAGTGGGACTCCGTACCTGCATAGAACATTTTTGATTAAGAAGTTAATAACTTTTGCTGAAGATACTTTGTTCAGAGGTTCCGCTTCCACCCATTTGGTGAAATAATCAACCGCCACTACAGCATATTTGGCCCTGCCTCGGCCCATCGGTAGCTCGCCGATTAAGTCAATTCCCCATATTGCGAAGGGCCAAGGGCTGGTCATTTGAGTAATCTCGGTTGTTGGTAGCCGAGGAATCTTAGCAAATTTTTGGCATCTGTTACACTTCTTGACGAAATCTAAGGCGTCCTTGCTTAAGGTGGGCCAGAAATATCCGTATCGGAGTATCTTTTTTGCTAATGTTTGCCCTCCGGTGTGATCTCCGCAGCTCCCCTGATGGATGTTGGATAAGATTTTCTTGGCTTCTCTCCCAGCGACACACCTTAATAACGGGTTAGAGAATCCACGCCGATAGAGGATGTCTTCTTGTATTGTGTAGCGGGATGCTTTCCTCAAGATTTTCTTGACTTCGTTACGCCCGTTGGGCAGAGTGCCACTTTGTAGGTAGTCTCGGATGGGAGTCATCCAAGTTGCTTCTTCGGTTGCAGCTATCAGATTCACTTGCTCAAAACTTGGGGCCAGTTGCTTTGAGATGGTTACTGCCCCGAAGATGGTGATGTCTCTCACACTTGCTTGCTTTTCCAATTCGTCGGCTTCTTGGTTCTCTTCCCGAGGGATGTGTTTGACTAAGTAGTGGTCCAATCGGCTGAGAAGTAACTTGGTCTTCTTTAGATATGCTATGAGTCGTTCTTCTCGAGCTTGGAATTCTCCTAGTATTTGATTAACGATAAGTTGAGAATCGCTGTGAAGACACAAAGAATTGGCCCCGATTTCTATGGCAATTTCTAGTCCAGCTATCACTGCTTCATATTCTGCATCGTTGTTGGTGGCAGCGAACTCCAACCTTATAGCATAGTGCAGTTTGCTTCCCCTGGGAGTGATTATTACCACACCTGCCCCCGAGCCTTGTTCGTTTGATGCACCATCCACAAAGAGATTCCACTTGATATCTTCTGTTATTTCCAATTGCTCCTGATCTTCGTTGGTAGTGAACTCTGCAATGAAATCAGCCATGGCCTGTCCCTTGATGGCGGTGCGAGGGTGATAGGTGATATCATACTGACTCAGTTCAATGCACCATTTGAGTAATCGCCCAGAAGTGTCGGGACGATGGAGTACCTGCCTCAGCGGTTGATCGGTCAGAACTTTGATGGAATGGGATTGGAAGTAGTGACGTAGTTTTCGTGAAGTGATTAGTAAACAGTATGCTAACTTCTCAAGTTTAGGATATCTAACTTCTGCCCCAGTAAACCTTTTGCTGACGAAGTAAACTGGCCGTTGCGTGCGGTTGTCTTCCCTTACCAAGGCAGCGCTTAGGGCGTGAGATGACACAGCGAGGTATAGGTATAATTCTTCTCCTTTGCTTGGAGTTGAGAGTACCGGTGGTTTCTGGAGGTGTTCGATTAAGTGAAGGAAAGTGGTCAGGCATTCGCCAGTCCATTCGAACTTTCCCTTGTCTTTCTTTAGGGCTTCAAAAAAGGGGACGCACTTGTCCGTCGCCTTGGAGATGAATCGGCTTAGAGCGGCCACTTTTCCGTTCAAACTTTGCATTTCCTTCCGAGTGGAAGGTATCTTGATATCCCTAAGCGCTCGGACTTGTTCAGGGTTTGCTTCTATCCCTCTGGCATGAACGATGAATCCTAAGAACTTTCCTGATGACACTCCGAAGGAGCATTTTAGTGGATTCAACTTCATTCCATATTGTCGAAGTACTTGAAACATCTTGCCTAGGTGGCTTACGTGATCTTTGGCTTTCCTTGACTTTACCAGCATGTCATCCACATATACTTCCATAGTTTGTCCTATTAGCCCCGCAAACATCTTGTTGACGAGGCGCTGGTAGGTGGCTCCTGCATTTTTAAGTCCGAAAGGCATTACCTTATAGCAGTATAAACCTCGATCGGTGATGAAACTAGTGTGGTCTTGGTCGGGAGCATGCATAGGAATTTGGTTATATCCTGAGTATGCATCCATAAAAGATAGGAGTTCGTGCTCGGCTGTGCTGTCTACAAGTTGGTCGATTCTGGGAAGTGGGAAGCAATCCTTTGGGCAGGCGTCGTTTAGGTTGGAAAAGTCAATGCAGGTTCGCCACTTCCCATTAGCCTTTTTTACCAGCACCGGGTTGGCGATTCATTCCGGGTAGATAGCTTCTCGTATGAAGTCATTGGCGAGCAGGTTTTTTACTTCTTCATCGAGGGCTGCTGATCGCTCTGCCCCCATACTTCTCTTTCTTTGTTTTACAGGCGCCTTGGTAGGATCAATGTTTAATACGTGGCATGCTATGTCGGGGGAGATTTCGGTCATGTCAGCGTGTGACCAAGCGAATACATCCAAGTTGTGGCGGAGAAAATCGATGAGCTGTTCCTTCAATTCGGCTTTTAGTTGGGACCCAATTTTCAATAGTCTACTTGAGTCGTGCTTGTCTACAGATATAAACTCCATAGCCTCTGCAGGCTCGGCGGTGGCCTCCTCCTCTTTGTCCCTAGGTCTAATTCATTGAAAGGGTCGCTGGTATATCGAAGAGGAGGGGCTTTCTTTAGTTGCTATGCTTCTAAGCTTTTTGTGCAGAGGGCAATCTCTACACCCTTCCCTTTATCCTTCCTGTGGTTGTTGCGAAGTTCAGTTACATAGCAGTCTCGAGCAACGTCCTGGTCTCCTTCCACATCCCCTACTCCATTGTCTGTTGGGAATTTCATCTTTAGGCACCATGGGGCTAAGACAATTTGGAAGTCAGACAAGGATGGCCTTCCTAAGAAGGCGTTGTAGGCCGACTGGTTTTCTATTAGCACAAACGTTTGCTTCTGTACAGCAGAGCGGGGATGGCTTCCAATTTCAACAAAAAGGTCCAGTTGCCCGAGGGGCATCTTCGCATCTCCAGTGAAGCCGTGTAGTGGTTTATCGTAGGGGGATACATCCTTCATTGATACCTTCATTTTGTCGAATGCGTGTTTGAACAGGATGTTTACCGAGCTTCCAGTGTCTACCAGGATTCGGTATACTTCGGCGGGACCAAGTCGGGCAGAGATGACCATGGGATCCATGTGAGGGTACTGCCTTCCTTCTAGGTCACGCTTACCGAACGTGATGTCATTACTTTCTTTCCGCTTCGGGTGGCGCTCTTCTATAACCGAATTGACATAGTCTTTATTGTCTCTAAGCGACTTTCCATATCTTTCCATCTCTTTCCAGCTTCTGTCTGCGATGTGTGGCCCTCCTGAGATGGTATGGACCACTATCTTTTCTTGGCTAGAGCTGCTAGCGTTGCGGTTTCCTCTGTCGGCCCCCGGTGAGGGTAGCCTTGGGTTTTCATTGGCAGGAGCTGGGGTCCTGTCCTGACCTTTTACATAACGTTCCAGTTTCTTTCTTCTGATGTGTTCCTCAATCAGATCTCGGAGATGATGGCATTCGTTGGTATCATGCCCGTGAGATTCGTGGAAGCGGCAGAATTTTCCAAACTTCTGTGCGTTATCTGATTCTTTCTTGTATGGTGGGCGTTTGTATCTAACTTCGCCTTGGGTGGCAAGGAAGATATTTTCGACAGTCTCGTTCAAAGGGGTGTAAGTGTCGAATCTTGGTCCTGGCCGATATAGGCGCTTTTCTCCCTTCTTGCCCCCAGCATTGTCTCTGGAATCATTTCTTCGAACGTCCCTTGCCACAGCAGGGGCGTTGCCATGGGTTGTCTTACTTTGCTGTCCTGACTGCCCCTCAACGGCAGCATCCTCAAGCCTCATGTATTTCCCGGCTTCATGGAAGAAATCAGGTAAAGTAGCTGGTTTTTCTTTTGTCAACCTTCTAGCAAATTTAGTGTCCGGATGCACACCACTGCAGAGGGCCATTAGGATAAGCTTCTCATCGGCATCTTGGACTGCGGCTGCTGCGGCGTTGAATCTGGTTAGGTATTGCTGCAGCTTTTCTCCAGGTTTCTGTTTGACGCTGGATAAGGAATAAGCGTCCTTAGGTTGCTCCACATGAATGCGGAACTGACTGATAAATTTTTCTTTCAACATTTCCCACGAGCTGATGGATCCTTGGGGTAGATGACAGAACCAGGAGGTAGCAAGATCTGCTAAGAAGAGCGGAAAGCACTTGCACAGTACTCCCTCTGTCGCTCCACTCATGAGCATATGCTGCGTGTACCTCTGTAAGTGTACAACGGGATCGGAGGTTCCTTTGTAGGGTTCCATTGTTGGCATCTTCCATTCTCGGGGGGTGATAGCAATTTCGATATTGCGGGCGAAAGGGCTGGTTACCCTAGCGCCTATCCCTCGATCTCTTTGCTCCCGTTGGACACACTCTCTGAATAAGCGTGCCATCCTTTCATCAGAACTTGGAGCAGATAGAAATGAGTTTGGTTCTGTTCTGTGGGATTGATTCCGTCCAGATGACCTGTAGGGATGGTATCATCTATCATTCCTCATATTTTCCAGTGGCTGCCTTTGATCTTCTGGGAGCATGCTTGGGTCAGCTACAGTTGGCCCTTGCCTTGATCTCCCCCTGTTGGGTTCTGATCTAAGCACTTCCTCGGGTCCAACTTCGGGCTGGACTCTAGCTCGGCCCCGTTCACTGGCGTTTCTGTGGTTAGGCAGCATGACAGGCTCAGCTATAGTTGACCTTCGCCCGGTACCTTCCCCGTTGGGTTCGGTACCAAACGTTTCCTCAGGCCTAACTTCGGGCTGTGCTCGGTCTCGGCTCCTACCATGGTTACTTCTGCCGTTAGCTCCTTCGAAGAAGGAAGATCTTTGTTGTCTCTAAGATCCTCCAGACTGGGACTCGCCCCATGATTCAGTGTTGCGGTTGGATTCTTCAGCGTCCCTTAAGCGTGACATGAGATGGTCCACCAAGGCTTCCTGCTGGGACGCGAAGCGGTTAGTTACTTCAACCACAACTCTGTCCAGATCTGCTCTAGTAATTGCTGCAGGTTGTTCTGTGGCAGGAGTAGTTGGGTTAGCCTGTTCTTCATTTGTTACTGTTGCTGGAGGAGGACGATTTACTTGATTCGTGGCAGCTGGATCTGGAAGACTGCTAGATGCGATGTTTTTTCCTTTGTTAACATCTTTTCTCTGTTTGGGAGGCATGTTTTCCAAGTGGCGGACGATGCTGTTAGGAAAACTTGTTAAGCGGATGAAGCTGAAGCTTCGAGCTTCTAACTCTCAATGAAAGCACCAAAAATGTTTGCACAAAAAATGGACAAACACCTCAAAGTTGTATGATTTAGTAGATCTTATGTTATTCTTAGTGATTTGAGCGATTTATGCAAATATATGAAAAACAGGGGCTAAACTGTAAAAAGACACGTAGATTTATAGTGGTTCAGCCAGAATGTGCCTACGTCCAATTTATATGTTATTTCTCTTCTCTTATTCTGATTACAAGTACAAAGCTTTGATACAAGTAATCGAAAGTTGTTTGAAAGTTCCTTCCGTGCTTGAGCTCTCAAACTTGTCCCCATTGTTGTACCCCTGCCCCTCTATTTATAGAGTGAGGCTAGGGGTAGGGGTCATGGATGTATATAACAGCTGGTGGGCCTGGGCTGATGCGACCTGGCCTGGTATTGTTGGCCCGAAAGGCGTATGGTCCGGTAGATGCTAGGAGGAGCTTGGTCCGGTAGATGGTGGGAAGAGCTTGGTCCGGTAGATGGTGGGAAGAGCTTGGTCCGGTAGATGGTGGGAAGAGCTTGGTCCGGTAGATGGTGGGAAGAGCTTGGTCCGGTGGTGCTGGGAAGAGCTTGGTCCGGTGGTGCTGGGAGGAGCTTGGTCCGGTGGTGGCTTTGGTCCGGTAGTAGGGACGAAGGTTGGTTCGGCAGTTGCATGAGACCGCCGAATGGGCTCTGGAGAACGAGAATGCCGAATGGTCTCTGGAGGACGAGAATGCCGGATGAGTTTAGGCGAGCCTGGATGGATGAATCAAGCTTCTTGGTCTCGAGGTCTTTTGGGTGAAAACACGCCCAACAGATATAAACTAAAATGTCAAAAGTGTTTATCTCCTTGCTAGCCCAAACATCCAAAGGTCAACTTGTCTCGTAACCTGAAAATACTTGGCCTGACCAAACAAAATAACAATCAGGTCAGACTATCTCTAAATTCCAATAGAGTGAGAACAAGATTTAACACAAGAACAAACAACATATAAGTAAATATAGATGTCCATGAAATAACGAGTCATGGGAATTAATTTAACTTAGAGTTCCTCACAAGGCACATGGTTATACATTTAAATCACCAACACATATTAGTCACTAAACATAGAATAACAGAATTAACTTAACATCCATCACAAGATACAAGAACATATATTTATTTCACTAACATAAGACACAAGAACATATATTTATTTCACTAACACAAAACACAAGAATATATATTTATTTCACTAACACAAGATAGTCACATAATCCAAATATCCAGAATCCAAGAGATCTTAATCCAAACTGATCGTAATGATTGTCCAAAACAATCGCAATGATTGTACTCAAAACCCATTGCAAACAAACAAACAAATTGGTATCACTCCAACCGATCTGATACCAAGGATCGTACTCACCCCGGGAACATAGAATCACAGAATGATCTCAAGGATAGTCCATACTGATCAAGGTGATCGTAGAAACCATGACTTGATAAATCGACATTTACTTAATATTATTTTATTATATGTTTGAAAAGAAATCCAGGAATAAACTTTTTAGGGATCTAGCAGCCACTTGCCGTACACCAAAAGAGAGTAAACTCTAAAGTGCCAAATACTATCACCTTCAGTAATCACTAGAATTTAACCAATACGTCCCACACCGCATGGTGAAATTCAAGTATTTACTAAAAGCTAGTAAATATCACTTATTACGGATACCACTGGAAAACCTGAACCACATTCTCTTAAGGATATAGCAACCACTTGTCGCATACATAAGAGAATACAACTCTAAAGTGCTAAGTACTTTCCCAAATACGATCACAAGAATTTAACCAAGGCATCTCATACTACCCCGTGGCCGGTGGAATTCGAGTATTTGCTAATAGGTTAGTAAATTCCACTCAAACATTCCATCCAATGAGTTATACCATATTCAATCAAGCGTTACTCGAAAGCATTTAAAATAATCGATAACATTAAGTCGAATAATAGTACTTCTCAAATTATAGAATTAAGGTTCTCAAAACAATTTTTCTCTCTGATTTTCATTAAAAAAAGACTTGTTATAATTTTTCACAAATCCACTTATTATTTAACTTTAAACAAATGTTCGCTTGTTTGATAAAATATTCCATAAACCCGAATTGTTCCAAAATTACATTTATGTACACAAAGTTGTTTCAAATTTCCATATAAAACACTTAGTTAATAACCCATATTTTAAAACCACTTCTATTATTCTTCCAAATCCATTTTGATATATATATATATATATATATATATTTATATTTATATTTTTATATATATATTATTTAGAAATAAATTAGACTCACTGTTTTAGAACCATATTTCCAAAGCCACTTGTATGTGTTATCACTTATTTTATAAAACCATAATCACTCATATCTTCAAATCCATAACTCTATATACTAGAAATAATTAATATATATATATATATATAATTACTTATTAAAATCATTTACAAAAGAAAGTTAAAATAATTTAGAAATAATTTTGAGATTTATAAATTTAAATAAACTCTCTTTCGTAAAATTACTTGAATATGAAGCATGTCCATTTATATATTTTTAACTCAAATTTAGATCATTTAGATCTGTAGTTTCGACCCCTTAAATCCCATATTTTTTCAAATATAAAAACATGAAAGTTTAAGAAAAATGTCTAAGCTTTTAAACAAGAAAAAGATCATCTAATTTGAACTTACGGTTCAAAAGTTATGGCCAAAATAATTCTCAGATTTTAAATTCACTGTTGCTGTCATTTATTCTCAGGGCAGCGACAAAGAAATATGATTTCGATTATTTAAACCTCAAAATATTGCAGAACTCAAAAAATGAAAGTTTTATAACATAGTTCAAGCTTTCCAAAACATCAAGAATTATCAAATTTTGATAAGTAACGTAAAAGTTACGACCAATTTAATTTTCGGTTTTAACATAGCTAATTAAACATGACAGCGCGACACCATCGGTTTCTAACTCAATTTAGACCACTTAAACAGCAGAATTTTGACAAGTGACTAAAAGAGAAGTTGTAGCTAGTTGAAAAAAGTTTCTACAATATTGTGTCATTTTGGATTATTCTACCCTATGATATGGCTGTTTTACTGCAGCGAATTTCATACAAAATTTCCAGCAAACAACAACACAACAACTACTCAGGTTTACAACCAAATTGCAAGCAATTCAATTCAACAAATTATCTAAACATTATGTACAGCAAGAAAAGATTTAGAAATAAATATGTGAGTGATAATTCACCTTTAATGCTTCATATAACTTGCTAATCTCATCCAAAGCCTTGTTACTACCTAGAATTTTCTCTGCTAATCTCAATTTCTCCTAATAACTCAAAACCTAAAACCCAACCAGCAGCACTTCAATCTAAAATGGGATAAAAATCATTCTTTTATGTTTCTAAAAGGTAGATATAGGGTTTAGGATACTTACTTATTATTCTAGAACAAAAGCCGTTTGATTTGCATCTCTGATTTGGGGATTTAGCTCTAGGGTTCATGGGTAAGGAGTTTTCTGGTTTTTGCTTGCTGTTGAAATGAAAATGAACAAAAGCAATAAAATTATGAGTTTATTTCTCACCTAGCTACATGGGCCTAATGGGGATGGATATGGATCCTAAAGCAAAGTGTTGCTAATTAATTTCTTAAGATAAGTGTTGTTATTTCCATCTTAATTCATTTATTTACACTAATCAATATTTTACAAAATCACAAGTTAATTTCGCAAATTCAACAAGACCAAATTAACAAGTTTAAAACACTCATTTATAATAACATTAAGATATTATAAATGTTAAATATGACTTCTAAAATAAAATTATTCTCATTATTTTTAATAATAAATCCCAATATTAGCACTTAACTGAATTTACATCATTTCCAAAGTTACCTTAGGATTTATTAAGATAAACAAATCAATTATTTACAAAAATAGGTTTAGTTTCATAATTAAATTTTACAATTAAAATTTTTCAATTTAAACTACAAATCACAATATTAACATTTTTACTCTAATTACCAAATTTTATATAATTGATTTAATAATATTCCAATTTAAATTGAAATTCTTTATTTAAGAAATAAAACTTATTCCTTAAATAAATCCAACCAAATATTCTCAAAATATGTTTTAATTTCACAATTAAATTCCATAAATCATAAATTAAAATGAATCATTCTTAATTAAATTTAATTAATTAGTTAATTTACACTAGGGTTGTTATAGGTTAGACCTGAATTTATAGGGATTAGCAATTAGTTTAGGACTATGGATCTAGCCTAGAGAATATTTAGGGTTATCACATACACACATCTCAGCTTGGTGACGAAGCAATTAATCTTGGTCGTTCGAACACATCACTCAACGCATGATTTTACACAAGCAACGATCGGTTGGTTACCCTTTTAGGTGGACTGCTACCCATCGACCATCGACCATCTTGGGTCGACCGATTACAATGAATTTTTATGATGTTTTTATTTTTATGTTTTATTCTATTTTCAAACTTTCCAACACCCGTAACTTCTCCGTACTGACTCCGATTTCGAAATGTTATATGTAAAAATCATTCAGAAAATTGCTACAAATGCAATGGTGCAAGTTTCATAGCCGAATTCAGATGTCTACGAAAGTTTCATTTTAGTCCTTGTTTTATTTAAATTTAATTTTCTTATTAAATTTCTGTTAAATATTTTGGGGTGTTACATTCTCCCTCTAAAAGGATTTCGTCTCTGAAATCTCAAAGGATGGAAAAGTATAACCTACACACATCAACTAATAGCTACAACCAGCTACTCATCCATCATCCATAGGTAATCATTGTCCTTAGAAATTTTTAATGCAATTTGTGTGTATATATATATATATATATGCAACATAAAATGCACGTGAACTTATACTAATGCAAAAAGCGGGCAGTCTCTTAATCTAGTCGACCTCCTGTCATGCATGCTGATGCCATGCATCCAAATGTATGTATCACCCTAAACAAGTATACTTGCAATTCTAACCATACAACCCATATGCAACTTCCATATGCATAATATCCACTAACATAACAACAACCAGGAGATGATATGCTAACAAATGTGAGTGTGTGTGTATACCTAGAGGATATACTGTCCTAAACGTGTTAAAGAAAACAATCCAAATAATGCATCCACTAGCATCCATCATCCATAACACGTCATATTGACTTGTTTATAACTGTTATGACCATCCAATGGTCTCTATCTAAAGGGTATACCAACTAGGTCCTACACATAAGTAATCTATGCTTATAAGAATTAAATTGAAAATGTACCTGAAAGGAGTTGCGGACAGGTAACACGGATCTTTTCCTCAAGTTCTCATGTACTCTTTGCTAGGTCGTCTCCTTATTGGATTTTAACAAGTACGATCTTCTTGTTGCAGGGTCGCTTTATCCCATGCTTAAGAATACGAGTGGGTGCACGGTGAACAAGTGACTCCCTCTCAACTGCCACCTCCTCTAGCTGACTCGTCTTGATTACAGTAGCTGTATCGTGCAAGCACTTCCACATGAGTGACACATGGAAAACATTATGTACCCCTGCTAACTTTTCCAGAAGTTATACTGTATATGCCAACTTCCCTACTTTAGCAACTATCGAGAAAGGCCCAATAAACCTCGGTGCCAGCTTCCCCAACCTACCCAACCTTATAACATGCCTAAGGGATGAAACCTTCACAAACATTGTATCGCCCATTGCAAACTCTAACTCTATACGTCTCCTATCTGTATAAGATTTCTATCTATCCTGAGCGGTCTTCATTCTCCTACGGATCATTTCCACCTTCTCCGATGTCTCCCTTTCCATTTTCGTCCCAAGAATGATCCAATCCATAATGTCACACCAACACGACTGTGATCTACACGGTCTATCGTATGATGGCTCAAATGACGCCATTCCAATACTAGCCTGATAACTATTATTGTAGGTAAACGCCACTAATGATAAGTGACCCACCCAAGAACCTCAAAGTCCAAAATGCACATCCATAGTAAGTCCTTAAATACCTAATTCACTCTCTCTGTCAGTCCATCCGTGGATGATATGCGGTGCTCAAGCCCAACTCGGCCCCCAAAGCCTCTTGTAGACTCCACCAGAACTCAGTGGTGAAAAGTGGATCTCGGTCGCTAACTATACTAGTAGGAACTCCATGTAACCTAACACCTCTCCCATGTATAGAGCCACAAAAAATGATGATGTCCTCGTACTCCTCACTTGTATGAAATGAGCACACTTGGTTAGCCGATCAATTATGACCCAAATGCTTTCAATCCCTCTCATACCCCTCGATAAACCATCCACGATATCCATAGAAATACTCTCCCATTTCCACTGAGGTATATCTAATGGCTACAACAATCCTCTCGGTTTCTTCTGCTTTGCCTTTACTCTCTGGCAGGTCATACGCCTAGCTACATACTCCGCCACATGCTTCTTCGTACTCGCCCAATAGAAGACTCTCTTCATGTCACAATACATCTTATCACCATTGGGATAAATGGTCATCCTAGAATGGTGAAAATCGGCTATTACTATATCTGTCAAATCCGTACTATGAGGAACACAAAGCCTACCATCCTTTCGTAGCCATCCACTTGAGTCAATGGTATGACTCCTCAAATGACTCGATGACTCTCCTATACCAATCCTCTCAATAATATCTACTAACTCCTTGTCCTCCTTCTGCTTAGCACCAATATGCTCCATTAATGTAGGCTGCACAACTAAAGCTGCTAGTAATCCCAGGGTATTATCTAATGATGGTCGGAAGTCGAATGTAGAAATGAACTCCAAATGCTTCCACTCCAAGAACAAAGGACTCAATACTACATGCTTTCTACTCAAAGCATTTGTCACTACATTACCCTTGCTCGGCGTATATGAGATATCAAAGTCATACAATGCCAAGAACTCCATCCACTTTTGCTGCCTCAAATTCAAGTCCTTTTGGGAGAACAAGTACTTCAAAGACTTGTGATATCTATATAACTCAACCTATCTCCTAAAAGGTAATGCCTCAATGACTTGAGCGCAAAGACAATGGCTTCTAACTCAAGTTCGTGGGTAGGGTAGTTTCTCTCATGGGTCTTTAGCTGTCGACTAGCATAACTCACCACCCTTCCTTCTTGCATAAAGACCGTGCCTAAATCCATACTACAGAGTCGGTATAAACTGTAAATGACTTCGTCCTGTCGGGTAATACCAAAACTGGTACACTCGTCAATGCCTTCTTCAATTTGATAAAAACATCTTCACATTTTGCATCCCATGAGAAAACTAAATTCTTCTTGGTAAGACGTGTCAAAGGGGCAGAGATATTCACGAAGTCCTTAATGAACTTCTGATAGTAGCCCACAAAACCAAGAAAATTTCTCACCCCTGTGGCATTCTTCGACACATGCCAATCTTGAACTGCTGCCATCTTACTGGGATCAACCACCAATCTGCTTTCTAAGATGATGTGTCTTGAAAAGCGTACCTCCTTTCTCCAAAAGTGGCACCTCGAAAACTTCGCCTTTAGCTTATGCACACAGAGTGTACTGAGCACTTCTCCTAAATGCAACGCGTGCTCCTCCTCGCTCCTTGAATAGACTTGGATATCATCCACAAATGCCACGACGAACTTGTTAAGAAACCCTCTTAAAACTTGGCTCATCAAATTAACAAAGTAGGCGAGTGCATTGGTCAGTTTGAATGGCATAACCAACAACTTATAAAGTCCATTGGGTGTACGGAAGGCTATCATCTGGATACTATCATTGGCTATATGCAACTAGTGGAGTCCAGTAGCCAATTTAAGCTGTGAGAACACCTTAGCTCCAACTAACTGATCAAATAGATTGTCGATGCGGGGTAGTGGATACCGATTCCTTTTTGTCAGTTTATTCAGCTTTCAATAATCGACATAGAGTCTCAGAGAACCATCTTTCTTGGTAGGAAAGAAGATTGGTGCTCCCCATTCAGAAATGATCCTCCTACTAAAACCCTTCTTCAATAGCTCATTTACTTGTTTTTTAACTCATGTCTCTTCTTTGGAGCTATATATATACACACAAGTCATTATCTACTATACACGAGTCATAAAAACATATATACAAGTACTAGAACCTAAATGATATATATAATATACATACATACATATCCAATGCTAGCCGAACATCTAAGGTCACCGAATCCCTGTACCGGATATGTCTCGGTCTGACTCGAGTATAATAAAATAAACGGGTCAGACTACCTCTAAATAAAGCTGGATGAGATCACATAATATACATGCATAAGATAAGATGATACAGTAAACACTATAAAGTTTACAAAAGATATCATCAAAAAGATATATCATAAATAATCACCATGTCATAAAGTCATCTCATGCCCAACATTGGCGATCATTCCAAATATGGTGAATATATATATCAGATCAAATTAAAAGACAACACGATAACAAGTCATCATCTAGGACATCATATATCGCATAACAATGAGTCAATCCTCAAAAGCATAAGACTACGCGATAGCAAGTCAAAAAAAAATACAAAAGGCTGCATGACAGCAAATCGACATAAAAAGACAAGCACAAAGCAAGTCGGGGTAAAATAACCAATCCTATAGATATCTTCACTATAAGGGAATTCTTAGTGCGAGTTGCTATATTCCATGGCGAGACTGACAAGACATGCTTCATGAGTTTAGGAAGGACTGACACTTATAAACTCCTACAACCATAATATATCTGATCCCCATAACACGAGGTGTCACTACAAGAAAATATACCTTTAGCAGCACCAATTTGCAGGGTTTTAATAATAATGCTGCAATTATGTAGGTGATTATTAAAATTTTATCTCTAAAATGCTGCTGCTTAACAAATTTGCAGGGTTTAATAAAAAGCGGCAAAAAAAACGATCCCGCTTTTCTCACAATTCACTCAACGTTGAATCCCTCTCTCTCGGTCTCTCCCACAAATCCCTAATCCCAAATTTCATTAAAAATCAAACACTTCTTATCTTCATCTAAATCTTCAGAACTCTGCCGTCGGTCGCGAGCTTCAGCAACCCTCCAGCTTCCTCGAGCTTCAAAAATTCTCCAGCGCTCCAAATCTCCAGAAATCATCGTTTTTCATCACCCACTCCGCATCTTCAATAATCCACCGTCGTTAATCTTTGAAGGTACAACCATTTGATTTGCAGCCTCCATATTTGGGTAATCTTACCATTTCTCCATATTTTTTTACAAATGCAGGAAGCAGTTAAACTATTTAGATTTGGATCTAAATCCTATGTTTATAAATGCATATTTAGACAAATGGAGGTATGTTTATAAATGCATATTTGTCATATAGTTTGGATCTAAATCCTATGATTTGTTTGATATATAAATGTGATATGTAAATTAGGTGGACTTCGATCACATCTACTGGGGTTGGGTAAGAAGACATATGAGTTAGCAGAGGAACAAGTATAGAAAGTAATCAAATAGGCAGCTATAAGGAGCCTGCAATAGGTTGAATGACTGCTTTTCTTTTTGTTACCAGTTTTGGTGGCTTTCTCACCTTCGTTCCACTTAGAAAGGTAATAGCATTTTATTAGAAGTGAAAATTGGTTATCTTCCCTACTCAAATATTCATTCGTTTATTTCATTTATTTTATACTTAAGGTCAACAAATCCAACTAAAGAACAAATTTTATCGTTATTATATTAGACAGCGTGATCTCTTGCTAGTTCGTTTTCTTTTAAAATTTCTTTAGTATATGTCCTAGTGGAGATCCGTAAATGACTAATAAACTTATTCCTACACTTTTTTTATCTGTGCTTTAATTCAAAGAATCATTGATGCGTGCTTTGAAAAGTTTATTGTTGAGTATTACATTTTTCCAAATGTTAACTTTTTATTGTATGAGAAAATACCTGTTTGTAGGCATATACATCTACACTCTTACACACTGCGCATGTACAGACATATGAAATAGCTAGGTAAGCATGTAGCATATCAATAATTATATTTTGTTGTTACATTTTTTATTGTATTTGTATAACAGTTATCTATCAATTTGTATAACAGTTGATTTAATCAATTTTATCCTTCCTGCTATGCTTAGCAATTTGGTTTCCCACCCTTCTATTCTTTGTTTCACTTTATCTATCAAGCTTGAACAGTCCTCATCCCTCAAGTTAACTGCTAGTAATGGTATGCCCAAATATTTTATCGGAGGTTCACCTTGTCTCATAATAGAAATGGATGCTATTTCATTATGTCCGCCACCCTTTTTTTGACATATACATTAGATTTTTCATAGTATAATTGAAGCCCTGAACATTCATATGTTGACAAAAACACTTCTTTGGTGGCTCTCACTCTATTAATATCTGCTTGTGTAAAGAACAAAGTGTCATCAACATATATAAGATTTGTGAGGCTATTGCTTTTTGCATGTGCAACGTTGATTTGTACTTTCCTAACTTTCTCTTCCATCAAAAGGGAGAAGTGATCCATAACTTATAACAACAGTCATGATAGCAAGTCTCTTTGCCTAAGACTATATAAGCTGTCAAAGAAACTCAATGGATTTCCTTGATTCATGATTGAAAATGTATGGGAGTTTATAATTTTTGAGTCCAAGTTGATACATTTCTCATAGATCTCATCAAATGAATCAAAAAACTGATATTTGCCGAATTAAGCCTTCCCGGGGTCAACTTTAATACACATATTGTTATTGTCTTTGTTTCCAAAGCTTCTGACCATCTCATGTGCATATAAAATACCACTCATTATACTCCTTTCAGATAAAGGAAATTTGATTAAAAAAATTAAATTATTCATGAACTTTTTAATCTATTGCATAAGATTTCCATTAAGATTTTATAAATCATATTGCAGCAGATTATTGGCATGAACTATGTAATCTCTGTTGCATTCTTCGCTTTAGGGATATGATGAATAGAGGTGTGGTTAATTTCTTTAAGAATTCTAAAATGTTGGAAAATGTGATTAATAGATTCTCAGACCAAACCTTTTACGCTATTCCAATGAATTTTGTAAAATTTAGAGTTAAACCCATCCAAACCCGGGGTTGATGAATCTCCGACATTAAAAAAGCTGAAAGCTTATAGGATTGAGAATCCTTTGGCTAAACTATATAAAATTATATTAATAGTATTATAAGCTGAATATAAATAAAGTAAAGTAAGAAGCTTGTTACCATTCAGTATTAATCATATCTTTGTAAGAATATTAAGATTTATTTCTTTGCAATAAGTCAAACATATCTTTTCTCCAAGTCTACTGATTGTTACCATTCAGTATTAATCTTCTACTGGACGTATTGATAATGGGCATTCTGATAATTACCATTCAACATTTCTTTAATTTGCTTATAACTTTACCAAATTCCCATCCCTTGCTAGACATTAGGGTTTAGTTGCCTGATCTCTTACTATAATGACAACTGTATCCCAATTTCACTAGTAAAGGGTGTCTCTGCTCGATTGGTGGCTCTTAGGTGACATACAATTTGGATCAGTAATGGTAATAATGGGCTTTCTATTCTAGACATATCGATATTCTATAGTTGGTTGTAGCCTTCATAGTCCAAGCAGATAAATCATTATTTTATGGTGTAGATGACATTGTGAAGGAAACATGATTTGAGCTTTATGGAGTATTAATTCAAAGAGGTTGGAGCGAGTGAAACACATAAACAATTAACAAAAAGTGCTCAAATTTAAATTTTGATTTGGAAGAACATGAAAATTATGTCACTAAACTTGATGTCTTCATCTGACCATATCCCAATCACAATAATTTTCTTATTTAAATATAAACCAAATTTTGGAAGTGCTCGAATTTAAAATTTGTGTGGCAATAGGATTCAAAGTGCACACTCTGCAGCTATGGAATGCATGCACTCTCACGAACTTATTCATCGTGATCTGAAACCAGGTAAAACATCTATATATTAGGATATTAATTTAATCCAGTGATGCCAATTAATTTATATCTTATTTTATGCAAAATGATCATACAAATTACTTTTATTAATTGGAGATCATTTGAAAATAATTGAATTTTAAATGAAACATACATCCTGTCAAATGCTTGCCAATTAACTAAATTACTTGCTGGTTATTAACATAATTTATCTTATTTAAATCTCTGGACAACAGTTGTCTGTTATACTATTGATCGTATAGTTGTTAGTTCTTCAACTCATTTAATCAAATAATTAAGTTACTTAATAGACTAATATGTCTTTGTTACATGCGCTGCATGCTAGATTAGTGGTAGATTACTTGGTTGACTGACCAATTTTGTCAAGAACTGTACATTTTCCTTTGTTTAGACTTTATGGATTATCCAACAATACAAACTTGCAAGTAACATGCGGTGACAACTTGGTTGAATGGTAAATATCATGTGTAGTCTTGTAACCAATGCCCCCTCACAATTATTTTATTGGGATATGCTACTCTAAGCTGTTAATATTGGATAATATTCCCAATGTATCATATGCCAGCCTTCAGTCATTTTTAGTATAGCTTAAAATATCAGTAATTATATATAGGTTGATATTTACCAATGTATCTCTCTAATATTTACTGTAATATATTTGAATTTTTGATGAATATTGGCAACTGTTTTAGATGATGAAATTAGATAACTCTGTTAACATTCTTAAATTATGCTTTTATCATACAGTAAATGAAAATGCAGGAACACATTAAAAAAATCTAACACGCTATTTTATTAATTCTTAATATATCCTTTTCTTCTTATTTTCCGATAAGCGTATAAATTTTATGCAAGAAAACTTAGGCGTTTTGTTTTCATATGCTTTGACTTTGTGATACCCATACAGTGAGAATCAATTTCAAGCAAGGATTACTCTCTTTTTCATCTATTTTCTTCTATATTATTTGTAACTGATTACTCCCTTTCAATATTTTACCAGTATTATTCCAACATTTTTAAACTTAGGTGTTACTTTATTATCTTTTATGCCTATAAAGATATCAGCATATTTTGTGCCTCAAACAGTCTTGAGTAATTAAAATGCATAGTAACATTCTAAATAAGTCAGAAAGAGTGCATCTAGGAATCCACTGTGACATGTTTTAATCAATTTTTTTTACTTAATTTCAGAGGTTGGACTGTTTAATGGGTTGATGTCGATGAGTATGGAAGAACCCAACCAGATAAAATCGCAGTTAGTTATAGCGAGAAAATCTTAAAGTTGAGTAAGTTCTAAGTTAATTTTGATATAAAATGTATACCGAATTCAGGAAAATCATCACCATTCATCTTTCTCTACAATTTCTTTTGTCTAAACTCTAGTTTTATTGACATTTTTGCACTTGCCCAGAGTTTAATATCAGCAAAATAAATGTTTCCTTGACACTACAAAGTAGATTGCAATTATAAAGTTGGTAAAATTCATTTATAAGGTAGTAAATCATATCCCTCTAATATGCTCAGTTTTATGCCCCTGCATTTGGTAAAACCCATATTTAAGGTTGTAAAACATATTGCCTTTTATATAACATCTATTTTTTCACTAACCTAGAATTCAATAGCAGCAAAATTAATGTCTCATTGGCAATGCAACATCTTTTTTATCCCTATGAAGTCATCGATATGTTCTTTAATAAAACTTTAACTGCAATCTTCTCAGACCCTATACGGAAATTTTGTCAAGGGATAAAGAGGTAGATGATGCAGCTATCATATCAAAATTTAACTAAATTAAATAAGTTTTATAAAAATTAAATAAGTTTATAGAATTAACTAAGTTTATGAAAACTAACTAAGTTTTAAAAAATTAAATAAATTAAATAACTTTATAAAAATGAACAAAGTTAACTAAGTTTTATAAAATAAATTAACTTTATTAAAAATAACCAAGTAGTCTAAGTTTTACAAAGAGTAACTAAATTTTCAAAATTAAACTAGTTTATAAAAATAATCAAGTTTATAAAATTTAACTAAGTTAACTTTGTTTCATGAAAATTAAATCATATTATAAAAATTACAACCATAAATACTGGCAACATCCTACTTGATCCGTGTAATAAATAACTAGTTAACTATGTTTTATAAAAATTAAACGAGTCTATAATAATAAATTAACTAAGTTTACAAAAATTAATTAAGTTTTATAAAAATTCAATAAGTTTATAAAAATTAACCAAGTATTATAAAAATATAACTAAATAATAATAACGACGACTTAAAAATAATAATAATAAATTTGATTAAAAATTAACGAATTATTATAAAAATATAACTAAATAACAACGACAACAACTTAATAATATTAATAATAAATTTTGTAAAAAACTAACTAAGTATAATAGTAGTAGTAGTAATAAATATATAAATAAATAATTTATAAAAATTAACTAAGATTTATAATAATAATAGTAAGCTAACTAATATTTATAATAATAATAGTAAGTTAACTAAGATTTATAATAATAATAAAATTTATAAGAAACTAACTAAGTATAATAATAATAATAATAAATAATTTTATAAAAATTAACTAAGATTTATAATAATAATAATAGTGTTACCCCGCCTTTTAGCAAGACCGTGATACCAAAAGATTAACTGGAAACCAAGGATCGCTCATTCCGAATATCGAGTACGCACAGGTTCACCATGGATATCGACGAATTTTGTCCGAGTCCAGATCGAGCCAGAATTGGTATGACATGACAAGCTAAGCTATGAGAGTCAACGTTCCAAATCTCAAGTCAATCCGAGTTCGTAGGCTCAAGTTATGAGCGATAAAAAATTGGATGAAAACCAACTACCGGTCGAATCGCTCCTCGCTTCGCAACCATCAGAAGTGACCACTTCGACTCGTTCAGCTTACAACCCTCAGATGCCTTCTTCGACTCGCTCCATTCGAATCCATCTGGGAAGCCTGCTTCGACTCGCTCAGCTCGAATCCATCATGGAAGCCTACTTCGACTCGCTCCACTTCGACTCGCTCCGCATCCCTCAGAAAACCACTAAACGACTCGCTCAGATCGACTCGCTCCGCATAAGCCAACTTCGACTCGCTCAGATCGACTCGCTTCGCGTCCATCAGAAGCGCTCCACTTCGACTCGCTCCGCATAAGCCAACTTCGACTCGCTCAGATCGACTCGCTTCGCGTCCATCAGAAGCGCTCCACTTCGACTCGCTCCGCATCCTTCAGAAAACAACACTTCGACTCGATCGATCAAACCAACACTTCGACTCGATCAACCTCGCATCCATCCGAAGACTTCTACTTCGTATCCATCGAAGTGAAGCAAAGCAAAGCGCACAACTAATATGAACGAAGCCTATCACCATCAATACAAACAAAGTGAGATTCAGGAATGACTCGGCCAAGGAAGTGGATCAACATAAGGAATGCTTGCCATGTCATCTGACAATCGCGCCCAGCTATCGAGTCGAACGAAAGCGAGTCGAAATGAGAGCGAATTGAATGAAACAGCCAACCAAGAACCCCAATTCATATCGATCATATCTCCTAATCTATAAGTCCAAATGCTATGAAATTTTCACAGAAGACTACGTGCATGCTAAAGAATGTCCACGCCAAATTTCGACTCGCTTGGATGAAATCTTGATCGATACGAAATCTATTCGTATCGATCACGGATCGGACCGAAACTTCACGGGCTTGGGCGCGCAGGCCTGGTCACGTGCCAGAGAGGTTCTCCCGAGATCTAAGCGAAATACCAGCCTCCTACACCTATAAATAGACCCCCAAAGCCAACAGAAAAGGGGTTCTTCTTCTTCTAGGAGATCTCCAACGTCCAGACTCTTCCAGATCCAGATCCAAACTCCATTGCTGCTGCTACCAACGAATCTCACTTCTGCAAATCATAATTATCTACTGTAATCCATTGAATTCACTTGTAAACATCAAAGAAAGATCAATAAAGCAAACTACTTCAGAGTGGACGTAGGCAAGATCGCCGAACCACTATAAATCTTGTGTCTCTGTCTACTTCTTTCTTTTTTAAGTTTATTATTCTTTATTTTTTATCCTCTACATGACTTAGATCTGTGATCTGTGATTATACACTGCTAATTTGTGTTCATACATCGGTGCTTTCATGACATTTTGGGGTTTGTGACCAATTTTGGCGCAAACACTTTGGTGTTTTCACTGAGAAGAACTAGCACCCGCTATACCAGATTTGAAAACTTAAGAATTCAGATCTGAAAAGCTATGACAAGGCAATCAAATAGAAGACAAAGGGCGGAGAGAAGTCAGCATGAAGGAAGTCAGGAGGCTTCCTCGGGAGCGAATCAGACATCAATCTTCATCACCAGGGATGAGATAGAGGCAATGATGAAAAGACAAGAGGAAATGATCCAGAACTTGCTTCTTCAAATTGGGCAACTTGGAGCGCAAAATCAAGGAGCAAACAGAGTTCAAGATGGAGCAGGACCATCTATCACAGCCCCAAAACTAGGGGGAAATTACCCAGAGCATGCTGACCCGATCCCAGGAGCAGTACCAGGAGGAGCTGTGCAGTGCGGCGTTGATAGAGAAGCAAATGCTCGTTCAGGAGAGCAGACTCCAAGAATCCCTCGTGAACTCGGGAGGCAAATCGGAAACGACCGACAAGGACTACAACTAGGAGATAGTGACAGATTGGCGGAGATGGTCAGACGAGCCATGAGAGGCGGACTAGTGAATAGGGATCTGGAGGATGTGAATAGGAGTCCCTTTGCTCCTACGATCAGGCAAGCTAGGAATGCACCAGAATTCAAGCTACCAACAATGGAAATGTATGATGGAAGGACGGATCCTGCAGTCCATCTGACAAGGTATATGAGGCACATGGAAGTGCTGGGGGCATCACAAGAAGTCATGGCCCGGTGCTTCCCATTGTATTTGACAGACATTGCGGCGCTATGGTTTAGACAGTTGGAGAAAGGCTCCATTGGAACATGGACCGATTTGACCGAAAAGTTCATGAGGCAGTTCAGGGTTCACATTTCAAGACCCAAGAATGTGATGAGTTTGGCAGCGCTAAAGCAAAGAACCGGGGAATCTTTGAGGAACTTTCTGACCCGATTCAATGCAGTGGAAGCATCGGTGGATCGACCCGATCCATCCATGGTTTTGATGGCAGCTGTATCTGGCATAGCTGATGGCATTGAATTCAAGAATTCATTGACAAGGGATCCACCTATGGATCTGGGAGAATTTTATCATGAGGCTGAGGGATTTTTGCGATTAGAGGATGCAAATGCTGAGAGAGAGGAAGGAGAAGGAGTTGATGTTTACGCAGTCAAGGGTGAAAACCCTCCTAAAACAGATTCGGGAACCGACAGAGGGAAACGAAAGGCCCAGGATAATGATGGTGGACCAACACGACCAAGGAAGGAACCAAGATTCACCTCCTATACGGAGTTGAATGAGACTTTGGAGCGAATCTACCAGGACACCAAGGGGCAGATTCCTTATCGAAAGCCAATGAGACGGGATCCGACCAGCAATGAAAGATGGTCAGACAAGTATTGCTTATTCCACGAGCTGAATGGTCATAGCACAAATGATTGCAGACACTTGAAAGATGAGGTTGAGGGACATATCCGGAATGGTTTGCTATCACAGTATGTAAGAAGGGGAACAACAACAGTGGAACGGGAGCGGCCACCACCTGCACCTACTGGGGACGGCTCAGGATCGAGGCGTCAGCTTGTCATCAATTGATTGGGATAATGACGAATAAGTAGCAAACTCCACACCAACATGATTAAGTCATTTACACATGTATAGGACCGCGAACGATCCTCAGGCATGCTCTGATACGACTACTAATCGTAACGGTGTAGGTGTTTGCGCTTTGACGTCCTTGTTTTACTTCTATTTTCCATTTCTGATGTTTGAATTTGATTTTGTTGAACAATTCTGTTGAAAAACTCATTTTGAATAAAAGTATGCCATTTGTGATGCCATGACGGCTAAGCCACTTATACATGTAAGGGATCGCGAACGGTCCTCAGGCATGCTCTGAGATGGCAATAAACCGCCACCACAAACAGTTCAGAAACTCACTCGAACGTGAAATCTGACATTGATAATACTAAGTCCCCCCGGGCACACACAAAATTCGCCTCGAACGGCACCCGACCACGAATGGTCACAATTCGTCTCGAACGGCACCCGATAGCGAACGGTCACAATTCGCCTCGAACGGCACCCGACCGCGAACGGTCACAATTCGCCTCGAACGGCACCCGACCACGAACGATCAAAATTCACCTCGAACGACACCCGACCGCGAACAGTCACAATTCACCTCGAACGACACCCGATCGCGAACGATCACAAATCGCGTCGAACGGCACCCCGACCGCGAACGGTCGCCATTCGCCGCGAACGGCATCCGACCGCGAATGATCACATATCACCCCGAATGACATACGATCCCGAACGATCGTCATTCGCGGTCAGATAAGACTACCAATTTCTTTACAGGTCGTCAACAGGATATGAACATCCAGCTTATGGCATTACAAAATACACCTTCCTACCGCAAGGAATGTTTTGAGGGGAAAGTGTTACCCCGCCTTTTAGCAAGGCCGTGATACCAAAAGATTAACTGGAAACCCAGGATCGCTCATTCCGAATATCGAGTACGCACAGGTTCACCATGGATATCGATGAATTTTGTCCGAGTCCAGATCGAGCCAGAATTGGTATGACATGACAAGCTAAGCTATGAGAGTCAACTTTCCGAATCTCAAGTCAATCCGAGTTCGTAGGCTCAAGTTATGAGCGATACAAAATTGGATGAAAACCAACTACCGGTCGAATTGCTCAGTTCGACTCGCTTCGCATCCATCAAAAGTGACCACTTCGACTCGTTCAGCTTACAACCCTCAAATGCCTTCTTCGACTCGCTCCGTTCGAATCCATCTGGGAAGCCTGCTTCGACTCGCTCAGCTTGAATCCATCATGGAAGCCTACTTCGACTCGCTCCACTTCGACTCGCTCCGCATCCCTCAGAAAACCACTAAACGACTCGCTCAGATCGACTCACTCCACATAAGCCAACTTCGACTTACTCAGATCGACTCGCTTCGCGTCCATCAGAAGCGCTCCACTTCGACTCGCTCCGCATAAGCTAACTTCGACTCGCTCAGATCGACTCGCTTCGCGTCCATCAAAAGCGCTCCACTTCGACTCGCTCCGCATCCTTCAGAAAACAACACTTCGACTCGATCGATCAAACTAACACTTCGACTCGATCAGCCTCGCATCCATCCGAAGACTTCTACTTCGTATCCATCGAAGCGAAGCAAAGCACACAACCGATACGAACGAAGCCTATCACCATCGATACAAACAAAGTGGGATTCAGGAATGACTCGGCCAAGGAAGTGGATCAACATGAGGAATGCTTGCCACGCCATCTGACAATTGCGCCCAGCTATCGAGTCAAACGAAAGCGAGTCGAAACGAGAGCGAGTCGAACAAAACAGCCAACCGAGAACCCCAATTCATATCGATCATATCTCCTAATCTACAAGTCAAAATGCTATGAAATTTTCACAGAAGACTACGTGCATGCTAAAGAATGTCCACGCCAAATTTCGACTCGCTTGGATGAAATCTTGATCGATACGAAATCTGTTCGTATCGATCACGGATCGGACCGAAACTTCATGGGCTTGGGCGTGCGGGCCTGGTCACGTGCCGGAGAGGGTCTCCCGAGATCTAAGCGAAATACCAGCCTCCTACACCTATAAATAGACCCCCAAAGCCAACAGAAAAGGGGTTCTTCTTCTTCTGGGAGATCTCTAACGTCCAGACTCTTCCGGATCCAGATCCAAACTCCATTGCTGCTGCTACCAACGAATCTCACTGCTGCAAATCATAATTATCTGCTGTAATTCATTGAATTCACTTGTAAACATCAAAGAAAGATCAATAAAGCAAACTACTTCAGAGTGGACGTAGGCAAGATCGCCGAACCACTATAAATCTTGTGTCTCTGTCTACTTCTTTCTTTTTTAAGTTTATTATTCTTCATATTTTATCCTCTACATGACTTAGATCTGTGATCTGTGATTATACACTGCTAATTTGTGTTCATACACTGGTGCTTTCATGACATTTTGGGGTTTGTGACCAATTTTGGCACAAACAAATAGTAAGTTAACTAAGATTTATAATAATTGTATGTTAACTAAGATTTATAAATATTAAACTTAAATAAGTTTATAAAAATTAACTAAGTATTATAAAAATATAACTAAACAATAATAACAATAACAACTTAATAATAATAATAATAATAATAATTTTTATGAGAAATTAACTAAGTATAATAATAATGATAATAATAAATAATTTTATAAAAATTAACTAAGATTTATAACAATAATAGTAAGTTAACTAAGATTTATAATAATTGTATGTTAATTAAGATTTATAAATATTAATTTAAACAGGTTTATAAAAATTAGCCAAGTATTATAGAAATATCACATAGATATCTGAGGCTGTGTTTGTATAAATGATATATCTTAACCCTATTCAGTTCACTGTATGGTTCTATGCTAAAGCGAGGATGGTAATGCGACATAATGATACTTAGTTCACTTATGAATAGTCCCTGTAAGAGTAATAAGGGTTGTATGGCACTAAGAAAATGAAATCAGCCATTGATTTACTTTACTAAATGTCGAAGGAGATATTTGGATGCAAACCTGACATGGTGACTTACAACACAATCGTTAATACACTTTGCAAAAATGGCTCAATGGATGCTTCTTTTGATATATTCGAAGATATGGTTGCTTCAGGAGTTACCCTAAGTGTTAAAAAATGGCTCAATGAATGTGTTGGTGCTGTTTGTTTAAGGAGAGGGGATGCTTGTATGCCTGTAGATGCAAATGGGTTGCATGGGGATGGAGAAAATGTGCCAAGCGTGATGGTGGAGCGGATAGTGGGACATGAATATGCCTGCTGATATACGTGTAGTCAGGGATCGATGCTGGGCAAAGAGAATATATGATGGGGAAAATCTCAGTATAATATGGCGGTGAAGAATCTTAATATGAATCTTGCTGGTGGTAGTCTAAGATGCATATATGATGTTGCTTTTAGGATCAATAAATCATTAATCTTCCCATTATTGTTGACATACTATATCTCTGGCTTATAACTATTTTGAATTGAATGTGTGTATTTTATTTTTATTTTTGTGTCGTTATATGAAGTTTTCCCCAAACGATGTATATTCTATCATATTAAGAAAATATTGATACAGTTCCTATTTAATTTGGCAATTTAAAAATCCTATAATAGTTCAACATTTGTAGGTATAAAGGCAATGATTATTGACTGAGTTGGTACTTTAGGCTAGTTTCATTGATGCAATTTCAAATCTATGTTTCTTATTGGTAATTTTAAAAGAATTTGTTTATTTTTGTTGCTGAACTGGTGGATTAAGCCGATGTTAAATGCTTATGGTGTGCCTACATATATACATAGAGGCTTAGTCCTGCTGTTGAGCTACGAGATGTTCTGGTAAGTCTTTTCTTACTATTTTTACTTATATTATATGTTTTCTTTCTTCCTAATTCCTGTGTTGTGTTTAATGATTTAAACATCTGGTATTCTCTAAAACTATAACTCCAACCTATTACACTAACATCTATAGTTGTTGGGTACAGTGCATACACACACACAAAAGAGCACTGAGCAGTGAAGTCAAGGACTTTGCATTTCTACCTACACATCAGTTGTACTGGTCGTATTGTCATATATGTTTTACTTTGCATTTTAGTTGTACTTTGCATACCTGCACATCAGTTGTACTTTGCATTTCTACTTGCACATCAGCAGTGTTGTCATATATTTATTATCTTTGTGTTGCAAATATAAATATGTTTTGGCTGCCACGCTCAAGAATATATTTAGTATTTATAAAAAGCGGTATTCAATCACTCATATGTTGTATGCCCATGATAGTATCTTCCTTTTGTCATTAAGCATAAATAGATAATACCTACCGTACCTTTTTGTTATCTTTTCTAAATCTCTTAACATCGTTTTGACATTTTAATCCTCTCAAGTAGCTGCACTGAATATAATCATATGTCAATTTAGTCACTCATTTTTCCAAGAAAAAACTAGTATTTATTTCCAGTGGTTGTCCTCATTTTACAGCATTGTTTTTTACATAACTACCACAATCTCAATTAGTAAAAGAATTAGATAATGGTGGTAGTAAAGTCAGTTTCAGCTATATACGAAGCTAAATATAATTGCACGCATAACCAAGAAGCCAGTTTAAGAATACAGTTGGGAAACCATAGTAGAACAGAATTTCTTGGCACATTTCTTTAGTAATTTTTCATGTATGAATTTTGAAACTTCAGCTACATGAAACTATAATTTGAAGTTTTCCAGTTTTTTTGTTTATATTTTAAGTTTTCTATCATATTTATATTTACATATATGAGTTACAATAGCAATAAGAAAATCTAATTTTGAGCAGATAGCAAATGATTCCGCCAGTTTCCCCACTCAACTGCAGCTTGGATTACTTTCTCCTGTTTACCTACGAAGTTTGTTTGAGAGAATGGGATCAACTTATATTAAGTTAGGTCGGGTAGGATGTTTTACACGTTGGCATCATATTATATTTACTATTTAGTAGCTACAAGAATTCAATATAGTCACCAGATATGCATTATTGTTGAGCATACATACACACAAAAGCATTTTCTACTTGGGAACTAAATATCCTATAGCATCGGCAAAATTTTGCTTTGCTCCAATTCACTATACATCTAAATTTTCCTAGCCATTCCATATTATTCGTGACTATTAAATTTTTTTAATTAATAATAGAAGTTGGAGGGAAATGTACCGGCTTAAAGAAAGTTGATATCATCCATTAATGCATTTTTTTTCATTTTAGAATGCCACTATGTTAGTTGTTCTTGGGAAGAACCAGTGGGCCAAAATGTATAATAAGCTCGCAATTATTTCTCATAGATACTGCCCAAGTAATCAATGTTACTTTTTATAATATCAAAGCTGCCAAGATACTTCCCAGTTTTTCCTGGCATGTAGTATTAAGCTTTGCGCTATTAACTCAAATAGTCTAGTTATATGGGAATATTTTTTCTATTCTACCGTTAATCTCTAATTGCATTTTTTTCTTCTTATAGGCATATTGGACTTTTGAAGGAGATGAGCTTGGACTTTCCACGATTTATATTTTCTCTTTTAGCAAGCTCTTTTAGTAAGATTCTATGTGCTTGAAACATTGTGCATGAAGTGTTGTATATGACTAAATTTTATGGTGTATGACATTGATGTAGCTTTGATTATGTTTAATCTTTATAACTATTTATAATATCAAATTATATCTATTAGTGTTTTATAAATTGAGCCCGCTGCAGTAGTTGTAAAATGTAGCAAAAACGTTGAGATATCGCAGTGTTTTAGAAAAGCTGCATAGCTTATTTTTCCAGCGTTTCAAAACTGCTACTGTATTACTGGTTCTCTTGACGTCATACGGTTAGACTGCGTGCCCAAAATTTTGCTAAATGAATTTGTAGAGTTTAATTAAGGCTGCAAAATTAATTTACTGCAGCGTTTTATAAAAGCTTTCGATAGCCATTTATTTAGCAACATTTCAAAAACGCTGTAGAATTTCACGACTCTATTGCAGCATAATATTTGACAACGTTCTTCGAAACGCCGCTAATGATTATGGCAGCACTTTTAAAACGCTGCGAAAGCTCTTTTTTGTTGTAGTGTGTGCCCGTGGTACTGACTGTTGGCTTTTGTGGTATTAGGCTAAAAACTAACAAAGATACCACGACTCGAGGTGTGATCTCCGCAGTCAGCCAATAGGGTGGTTACTAGCCAACATGGTCAAGCAATAGAATGGGCTAACGAATATGACAAGCTTTCCACAAGATACAGTTTAATCAAGAAGTGTTATATAATTTCTAATGGTAACTACTAGAGTGTCTTCTAATGTCCCATAACCACTTAGTGACACTTGAATATTTACTACAGGATAGTAAACTCCACTCCATAAAATTTTATATTCAACGAGCCGAAGAATTAATCGATAAAGTGATACAAATATTCCATACCACTTTTACTACTAAACCATTTATTTAGATTTCTTATGGACACGATACTGATATTCTTATGGATGGGGTTGGTGGAGTGGTTACGGGAAGAAATGCTGGTGTAGTTATTTTTCAATCTGAGGCGGTGGTGAACCATGTTTCTGATAAGGCTGAGGAGATTTATGCTGTGGAGGACATTGTTGTTTCTGATGTTCATGCTCGAAAGTTTGGTGGTGGCATTGAGTTCTCTGATGATGGTTTTAAGGTGGAAGTTGCTTATCAGTGTGTACATGATACAATATCATAATGTGCACAAAGCACTTCACAATAGCTACATTGTTTCAAGTTGAGATTGGTGAGTTTCCGCGATTGAGGATGGTAATACGTCAGAGATTATATCACAACGTACATGAAACATTGATGCAGTAAATGGTGTAATGTAGTTCCAATTTTAGGTAGTGGTGAACCATGTTTCTGATAATTCAGTGGAAGTTCAGGTTTCTGATGTTCATGCTTTAAAGTTTGGTGGTGGCTTTGGTTTCTCTGATGATGGTTATGGAACAGAACTTGTATATCAAGGTGTACAACATACTCCCACAGTAAATGCAGTGATTTAATCTGATATCGGAGATGGTGTTATTTTCTTAGATGATGCTAAAGTGGCAGGAGATATATCACAGTGTGCAAATAACATTTCAGCAGTAAAGATTCAAGCTGAGATTGGAGATGAAGATGTACAATATAAAGATATATATGATGAAGTGCGGGATTATAATGGTGCTTTAGTTATATATGGGAGCAATATTGATTCAGATAATCAGATTTATGAAGGAGATGATAATCTTAATCTATGCATTGTTGAGCATGCTGTTGATGGTGATATTTTATCATCTGATTGTATGGATGAAGTGGATGTGCATTGTGATGATACATGTGATGTTATGCATTATGATGATATATGTGTGGAAATAGTGGATGAGCAAGTTACTGTTGATGATATTTCAGGATGTTATATTGATTCTGGCAATCTGATGGATGAAGTTTCTATCTGCTACGAAGGTTTTCATGTTTTTGAAGATGGTCTCAATTCTTCCGACTGCTTAGAAGATGATAAAGTGCATCTAACTAGTGATATATATGATTCTATAGAGGATGACATACACAAGATAAATGATGAAGAGGTTAACTTGCACATGATAAATGATGTTAATTCTATATTTTTGGAAATCGAGATAGTGGGGTTGGAGATTTTGATGTAATGGCTGGGTTGGCATACTTAGTGATCGGTTGGCTAGAGATAATGGTATGGTTGTGAGGAGACAGTCAAATTTGGGTGTAGTGGAGGATGGGTCGAAACATGTCAATATTCATGTGGCAAAGATCTCTTAAATGCAGTTGGTGGTATTGCTTTTTCTAATGCCACCGTGAATGAGGATTTCAAACGCAGAATTAATATAAGCTCTGTTGTTCATCCTGTAAGTGGTGTTGATTGCTCAGTGGGCGGTTCTGGTGCAGGAGATATTTGTATTTCTATCATTTCAGCGGATTTTGGTAATATTGACAACAGTTCTTCATTTTTATCTTCTTCGTTAAAGAGAAGTAGACATAGAAGATCAGTTGTTGTTAGTGGAGTTGTTCGTGGTAGTGCCAGGATCCATAGCAGTCATTCTGCTTTTATGGGTGAGTCACCTAATTCGAGTGCTATGAATGGCACATGGATTCAGGCTCAGGTATGGTTTCTATTTTGGGAAGTACTTATTCTTCCTATGCTCTAGGTAGTTTATCCACTAGTGAGTTATGTCAATTAGCTAGGGATACTGCTTTTGTTTTTACTGATGTTGAACTGGATACTACATACATTAGGAGTAGGGAAATAGAGAGGGTTATATCATCTGCATTATGAGGATTATTAACTGATATTAGGGGTCTTAATGACTTAAATAAATGTGATAAAATTAGAGCATTTTTTAAAGATTATTTTATTGATATTGCCCTTTTACAGGAAAAAAATAGATTGTCCTGATATTCGTTTTTATAGAAGATTAGGTGGTTATCATTTTAGACAGTGGGCTTGTTTACCTTCTATTGGAACTTCTGGGGGTTTGCTTATAGGGTGGCATGATAATTCTTTTAAACTTCTTCAATCTATTAAAGCATCGCTCTTTACATATTATTCTCGTTAATCTTAGAGATAATTCTTTATTAAATATTTCTAATGTTTATGGACCAAACTCTAAAATTGGTCGTCGAGTTCTATGGAATGAATGTCTAGAATTTAGACCATTCACTCATGGGTCTTGGATTATGGGTGGTGACTTCAATGTTACGTGTTTTTGAGGGGAACGTTCACCTCTGGAAGGTGATATCTCTTTTATGGAAGAATTTGACCAATTTATTATTGATTCTAATTTGATTGAATTACCTCTAACTAATAGAGAATTCACTTGGAGTAATACTAGGGAATCCACTTCTATGGCTCTTCTTGATAGATTTTTTTGTAAGTGACGAAAGTGAAGATAATTTTCCTATTTGTAGAGTCCAAGACTTGCCGTATACATACTCTGATCATTGCCTTATCATTTTAACGTGTGATCATCGTAAATTTGTTAATGAAACTTTTAAATTTGAAAAAATGTGGTTATTAGAATCCAATTTTACTAATCTAATTAAAAATAAATGGTTATCAATGAATTTTTATAATATCATAAATTCGGATAACTCTACAAAAATATTGGTTTTAAAACTTAGGAGTCTTAGGAGTTCTTAAAAATTGGTGTAACGACCCAGAATTTTAGTCGTTTGGTTTTGAACGTTTAAGTTATTTTAAATGTTGAATTTGAATTAATATTTATTTTGAATATGGAGATTTTGGTTGAATTAGTGTAATGGGTTAAAATTTCAAATATAGCAATTAAATCGATTT
This sequence comes from Allium fistulosum, assembly GCA_030737815.1. Taxonomy (NCBI): domain Eukaryota; kingdom Viridiplantae; phylum Streptophyta; class Magnoliopsida; order Asparagales; family Amaryllidaceae; genus Allium; species Allium fistulosum. The sequence continues at coordinate 93,203,174 of CM060906.1, read as the reverse complement.
GATGAATAGTAAATTTGATATTGAAAATTGGGTAAATATGTGAATCTGGAATTAAATGTGAACAAAAATGATTTCTAAAGTTGGTTTAAACTCTATTTGAATTAGAATGATGGTAGTGGACTTTTGAATGGGATTAAAAGTCGATAAATTAAAATTTGGAATTTTATATATTAATTAATTAGTGAAATTTAATATTTGTGATATTGTAAATAAATTGAATTTGTGATTTAATATGAATCGGAATGGGTTTTAATATGGATATAAATTTTATTGGAATTATAATTGAGTTAGTAAGTTTTTAAAACTGAAATTTTAAGTAATTTCGTCGATTTTGAAAATCGCTCGATTTAATCGACAAGTTAAAATAGCCTTCTAGGGCACAGTCTCAAAATTCGACGAAACCAGCTCCATTGGATCCGTAATATTGTGTTATTATCGGATTTCAAATTTCGTAGAAATCGAATTTATCGTTTGCTCGTGGGAGCTGAAACGCGTAGAAATTAATTTAAGAAATTTAATTTAAAATCAGTCGTTTAAAGCCGTAACTTCCGTATACTTTGAAATTGCCTTCGAAACATGTTCCATTGTGTTTAGAATAGAGGTAAAACGTTATGAACGCCAGGCGACACGCTTCGTTTGGAGATTGGGAAAAATCAAGTGTGAACAGGGTTTTTAAATAGTAAATCAAACGTATATATATACATATACATATATATATACACACATATACGCGTATACACATAGCCTAACCCTAGTTTTTCCAGCCGCCGCCCCTTTTCTTTTTAATGGCCGAAATTATGTGAAACTCTTCCCTTAATTTCTCCAAATCCTTCGACTGTTAGAGAAAATCTTCAGCTACAAAAGCGTAAAGCTTCTCGAGCTCGACAAATCCATACGGTGATGATCGATTATGGTGGTCGCGTTTGGTCAGAATTTGCTCGTGAAGTTCGTTCGTTTCATGGTCGATTGGGGAAGATAGGAGGCACCGAGTTTATAAAGGATCTGGCCATAGAGGAAGGCGAGGTAGGCGCACGATTTGATGGTCGTTGATCATCGTGTAGACGATCATAAGGTGGTGCACGTGAAGATTAGGTTGCGCACGAGTGGGTTTGTATGTTACTGGTCGTGAATGGAAGAGAACGTGAGGGAAGAAGATAAGGGCCATGATTTGCTCTCTGTGTGATGGACGGCCCAAATGATTTTGGTAAATAAAAAAAAAGAAATTTATTTATATAAATTGTATTCGATCTTTAAAAACGTATATCTTTCACATACGTGGTCAGAATTGGACGAAACAAGTGGCGTTCGAATCGTGGCGATGAGTACTACATTCTAGAATTTATTCGGAGATGACTGGAGCTACTTAAAATTTTATATTAAATCGAACGTGTTCATTTAATTTAAAATTGGAACGTTTGGCAAATTGAAAACTTAAGGTGAGTTAAACTCACTCATTTGGTTAATCTGTTATGTTTTATAGCGAATAAAATTTGTTTATGCTGTTTGGATTGTTGAATTGGTGATTGTTGAAATTAGTGATTGTTGAAAGTAAATTAGGATGACGATATAGCATCTTGAAATGCTATTAGATTGGTTGAATCGGATCTAGGGCGACGATATAGCAACTTGAATTGCTATTTGTGACGACCCGACTTTCCACTCCCGGAAAATCGCATCGACAGTAAGAAAGAAAGGGGTGAGAAATAGAAAAGAGAAGAAGAGAAAAGAAAACAACAACAGATACTCACAGCGGAAACGAAACGAAATATAATATATCACATAAATATTACATAGTATTATATACATCATCTATTAGAGTTACACAGATTACACATCACATACTAGACAGTTATAAACATCTGTCTAGTTATTACATCTCAACACAATACAGATCAATACAAAGATCAACACAGCGGAAAACTACTATCTATATCTACAACGCCGAAGCCTCCTGCTCCATTGCTCCTCCAGATTACTCGTCAAAGCTAAACCTGAATCCCTTGGCTACTCGTAAAAATTTGAGTACCCAAGAGTTTATAAAACAGAAATAAACAACTTGGGTCAGACATGGGTCTGGTGTGAGTAACAGGTTAAAATTGTTTAACTTCAAAACCTTTTGAAAGAAAAGGTATCACGTAAGACTCCCCACCAATAAATATGGGTAAGTTTTTACCTTACGCTAACCAAAACATTTGATAGGAAATTCGATTGTATTATAATAGGTCTAGGGTTTTCAAATAAATATGAAATAGCTGGAATGCTTACATCTCACGTTCCAACATAGTTGGGCACAACTAAAACGTACGGCACTTATTGGAGTTTGGATTCCATCAATGGCAGGGCTACCGGGGTACCGCCCGTCACAGTACGTGGCCTAGATCACCGTACCGAGGATCACTCCCAATCCCCTGCAACACAAGGCCGGAACATCCCTTACTGGATAATTCCCGCACAAGATATCCCAGCAGTTGGAGCTCACAACTGCCCACACAGCTGAATAATAAGAAGGGACCTCTAGACAGGGATAATCTTGTCCTACTTGGGTGCTACCCACTAACCTTGCTGCACCTCCCCTGTTTTAGCCATTCCCGGTTTGTGAGGTTTGAGGTCACGTTTACCTTTAAAAATAGAACACATCTATCTTAGAATGCTCATCGTCCACCTGACGATGTTCTGAAAGCATTCAATCCATACAAGTTCGTTCCGGGTTCGAACGAAACCGAAGGCATTATCTCGTTACACTCGTATTGGAATCACCCTCAGAGTTAACGACAATAACCCTTGCACTCTAAATCTTTATCTCGAATCTGAAAGTACTATCTCCGTCAACTCATTACGGAATCACCCACAGAGTTATACTGACAAAGAATCGTTCTTACACCTCGAGTCTTCACTTGCTCCATTTGGATTTCACGACCTAACGTAAATTTGGATCGATGTGGTATTCGGGTCTCCAGACCTGGAAATCCGGTATACGAAAACCCAATCCCGGTCTCATCGAAATCCAAAACGTATCTTTTAAGGCCAAGTTGTTTTAAAGGTTAAAACAATTTAATACAATTATTTTATACACATAGAAAGATAATTCTCAACAGATAATCAACATTATCAGATAATTCATATTATCATCACAATTCTACTAAACATCCATATCACACAACATATATCTCATCAGAGATATCAAACAAATGCAAAGCATTCAGTATTATCATCCATCCATAAGTAATGATTTATATCATCTTTAATTAATTTAAAGTTAATTAAATTAATTACTTTATTTTATAAATCCTTCTTACTTAAACATTAATTAATTACAAATTAATTAATTATCCTCTAATTACCTTTTTCAATTAATCATCTTTGATTAATTATTTTTTTTATTACCTTCAAGTAATTTATCCTTAATTAATTACTTAAATTAATTATCCTTAACCACTTATAGTAATTATCCTTTAATTACTTCATTAATTAATTAACTATAATTAATTAACTTAATCAACTATAATTAACTACATTAATTCTTAATTAATTACATTAATTAATCACTTCATTTATTAATTATACTTAATTAATCAATCTTAATTACATCATTAATTATATTAACTAATGATCCTTAATTACAACTTAATTATTAATTACTTAATTAAATTAATTACATTAAGTAATTAACCTTAAATTAAATAACATTTATTAATCACCTTGATTAATCTTCAATTAGTAATTAACTACCCTTAATTACTTTCATTAACTAAATTAATTACTTCCTTAATTAATTTCTTAATTAATCCCTTGATTAATTCATAAGTAATTAAACTCAAATTACTTTCCTAAATAATCATACCTTAATAATTACATAAAGTAATTATTATCAAATCATCTCTTGATTATTATAATTTAATTAAACTTAATTACTTAACTTAAACTAAATCAAATTAACTTCAATTAATTACAATAAGTAATTAATTCTTAATTACTTCCATTAAGTAATTCTATTTAAAACAAATTCTATAATTGATTATCTTTAAATTAATTAATCTAATTAATTATTAAAATTAATTACATAAATTAATTATTTAATAATCCATAGTTAATGACTTTCATTAACAATTATTTAATTACTTTTCTTAAGTAATTAACTTAGATTAATTATTATTAATTTCAAATTAATAAATCTTAATAACCAATTAATTAAACTCTAATTATTTAATTAATTAAGTGTTAATCATAACTTAATTAATCTTAAATTACTTTATTAATTAATTCCTAAACATTAATTAATACTCTAATTCATAATCCATAATTATATATTAATTAGTCCTAGTTAATTCATCTTAAACCTTAATTAAATTAATTTAAATCCTTCATTACAATTTAATCAATCCAAAACATTAATTAATTTAATTAATTAAACCGTTTTAATTACCTTAATAATTTAATCTTTAAGATAAAAACATTTTTCCCATGGTTACATCTCATTCACAATATATTTGAAAACATTCATTTTCAAATCTATTTTTAAATCATTTATTTAATTTCTGATTTTAGAATAAATACCAACTTGTCTTTACCAAAGTTTAAAACCAAATTTCTAACTTTTTACATGGTAAAGAATTTTCTATATCTTATAAAAGAATTTTTCAAAAAGGTTTAAATCAATTTCTTTTTAATTTCAACATTTAAATATAACAACAATTTAAAATATTTAAATTTATAAAACTTATTTATTCCAATCCTAAGATTCAAAACCACTTGGATTTGTATATTTAAACTCTGATTTAAAATCCTGTTTAAATTTTGTTTAACAAATTTAAATCCAGATTTAAATTTAAACCACCCAGATTTTTAAAAACCTGGCACACAAAACTACCCGAGCCTCACCCTATTTACTTCAAATCGCACCCTTAAATACTTCGAGTCTCACCCGAGTACCATCCTCTGCAAACCCAGACTTCACCAGAGAAACATACACGATTGCGTGCACGTGTACCGTCACCAGCAACGTCTCCGACCATCACCGAGCATCCCCACACATCGACGATCAACCCTACACCAGATTACGATCATCCAACCTTCGATCAACACTTGAAATCGAAAACGGGAATTCGAGCCTAAAAATCGAAACCTGGAACATCAACAGCTCGAACACACTAAAGCCTGGAAACCCCTTCGTACTCCTGCCTCCGATCATCGGAGTTGCTGAAACTCCGTCTACACCATCGCCAACATCTCCCCTACTATCTCCCTTAATTTCGTTGAACTCGATTCAACAAAGAAGCCGTGACGATCAAACACACCAAATCTACCCAAACTAGGGCTACAGACTTCAATCCTCCACCGCAACTACCACGATGATCTGATCTTCTCTCTGCTAATTTTCCCTAACTACCCAATCGTTCTTCCAACTCCAAAAGAAACCCCGACCTCCCAAACCTTTGAGATCATCAGCAATGACCAAAAACTCAAATTTCAGTCAACCCTGAACTACTCTCTGATCCTAATACTAGAATTTGTGATTTTATTTTTAAAAATCATGATTTTGTCTAGGAATTTGATTCATAACCCTGAATCAATAAATTAAGATGTTGAAATTTTAACATAACTCCAACTTATACTGTTCTTCTTGATTTTACAGAGCCATTTCAAATTTAATCTACTTAAATAAAATTTTAAACTTTAATCTATGATTAAACATACAAATTTTATTTGAATTCTAAGACTAAACAGAGATTGGTTAAAGGAATAATGGATTTTGACCAAAATCTTAGTTTTAAAACAAAGAACAGAGAAGTTCAGACATTTCACAAACATGCACACATTTATCATCCAAATGTTCACAGAAAATTAATATAGATACAAACATTCTTGCTTCAGAGATTCACATGCAACCACATTTATACTTAAGCATTTTCAGAAAAGATGTTACTCCCCTAGAACAAATGATGAACAGATCACTTATAACCAGCATGCACACAAATATCAGACATTCACTTATCAATACACATTTATATTCAACCATCTAGCATGCAACCAATTATATTTTAAATATAAAGTTACTCACTGTTTTGAGGAAGAACAGAGCCTCTGGTTTTAAAAGCTTTGTTGATTTCTTTGAAAACAGCCTTGAAAATTTTAGTTGCATCTTTGCTTTGATTTTAAAACTTGCATGCTTTTGATCCCAGATCTATTTGCTTATCTCTGTCTTGAAGAGTACATGCAGGCTTTGATTCAGGTTGAAGAGAACTTGCAGGCTTTGGTTTTAAATTTTGAAAATGCACTTCCAGGTTTTATTTTTGAAGAAGATTACAGGCTTTAGATTTGATAAATCTCTGGTTTGAGGAGTTTTGATGATCAGATTGTTTTAGAGAATTGGTTATAGGATTTGGCTTTTGATTTTGGAAGATGTTTACAGATTTGAAAAGGTTATTGGGAAATTGATTTGCATTTTGGAATGAAGGGAATGTTAATTACAGATTGAAGAAGAATTTTGCAGGCTGAAGATTGTTTTCAGATTTGTTTTAGAGAATTGTTTAAGTTTCTTAGCTTTAGAATTTTAAGAATAGAAAAGAAATGGAGAGGAGAAAGGATATATATTTATAAAGGCTGAAATGATTAATTTTAAAAATTAAAAGAAAAACAAAATCTTAACATTTGTCATATTGTTATATTTATTACTTAACACATGTCATATTAGGCTTTAATATAATGACATTTGTCTTTTAAGTATTTAATACATATATTATTTATTTTAAAATGTAAATAAAAGCTTTTATACTAGTTTACTATTTATAAATACTTACCTAATATGTATATGTATATAAATTACTTTAAAGAAAATGTAAATAAAACCAATTATATTTATATATAAAAACAATACATATATCTATTATTTGAAAATAACACATTTGACCATTTTAAATAGTTTATAAAAGAGATTATAAATTACTTATTACTTAAATGAATTAAGGCCATATGTAAATTGTATTTAAACTTCTATTTTTAAATCATATATATCAAGTAATATTTTAAAAAGAAATAAAACAAACCTTTTCATTTAAATTTAAACTTAAGCTAAAAATCTATTTTTAAACAATTAAACATTTATAATATGTATTTTAAACTATATAGTTATTTATTAAATAACTTTTGAAAAACTTAATATTAAATTAATCATGATTTCCAAATTACCAATATATATTAGAATTTGAAAATATAATCTCATTTGTTAAATTCAAACCAACTCATCTATTTACAATATATACACTTATATATATTATAAATAGAAATCATTCTATTAAAGTTTTAAAAGATAAATCACTAATTAAATATTTATTTAATTAGATTATTAAATTTATTCAAATTTATTAACAAAGATCATCAAATCAATTTAATTTTTAAATATAAATTATTAAATTGATATTGTCCAAATTCCCGGGATATCACATTCCTCCCCCCTTAAAATAATTTCGTCCCCGAAATTTAAACAAAGGTAATTTAATAATCTATCAAAGATTTTAATTTTAAATCACAAGCATATACTATCATCCATATGCTAACATCATAGCAACCAATCATCCAAACAAACAATTCTAACTATCCAGACAAAATTCTGGATAGAATTTCCTCGAGTTTCCCCAAGTATATATATACCGGGACACTCGCTCTACAAACAATCTAAACTACGAAGCTACAGGGTTCCTACTCATCTAGATCTACAGAACTAGACAGGATATCAGACTACAGACGAGTCTGACTCAACTACCAAATCCTCCTGAACTGCTGATTCCAAAACTAGAGATAGATCAAACACGTACTCCCTCAGAGATACGTAAAACACAATGAATTCCAGTTGTCCAAACTGACAATTCAATCCTGAAAACCTAATACTTATCCAAATCAGAACACAGAAGAGATCCAAATATAACTTTACTTCACAACATCAGTAGATTCCAAACTTACTTCTCCTATCCAGAGATATACTCCAAACTGCTTTCGCTGCTCAATTCTGATCTGAGGTAGAACACAAGCACAGACTGGACAACTCATTCCAGAAATAAGGTTCACTGATCCATAAATAAAACTCAGATACTTCATCAAAACTTGAGTTGCTGCACCAACTCCATCTCTAGGAAACATCCTTCAACTAGACTGAACTACCGGTACTACTCCTGGAATCCAGTCGATAAGAAAACTCAACCTTCAGATGCGGACAACTCCTGACTTCTCTGAAGACACTCAGAAAAACTCTGATAACCCAAGAGAACACTCAAACTATCGCAAGTCACTTTTGCGATCAACCCAGCCTATTTCCAAAGAAAACTGTTCCTCTTAACAAATCAGAACAGCCCATACTTAACTATCCAATCCACCGAAGAAATGGATGCACCCTGCTGCTTCTGAATTTCACCTCCAGAAAAACTACTCAGCCTGACAACTTCCTGCCATCACAGAATACTCCGAGCTGCACTGCTGATACTGATGCCAAGGACTTTCTATCCAAAGATCTTTGAGAAACTCGAACTCCAAACCAAACAGAAATACCATGCTGAACTCAGCCACAACACCGAAACATTCACACTTCCTTAAACTCGTTCCAAAGAAAACATCTTCGGGAACAATCCATAATCACTGCATCTCATCACACAGCTACTTCTTCCAGAAGTTACCAAGATACCATCACTTGCTTCTGCCTATCCAACTTCAAAGATAAACGCCGAACTTTAACAGGTTTCCTTCAGAGATTCGATGAAATCCTTCATCACAGCAAAACTTACTCGAGACAGTATTGGGTCTACAGTCTCGATAAATACACTTCCAACCTTAATTCCAACCATTGGTAGTCGTGTTTCATACACTACTACCCTATCTACCTTTATATCTTATATTGGAGAACCTGTACGGGTAACCCAACAATATAGGTAGAATATATATATATATAGTTATATAAAAATTACAAATACGCTCTCTCACGATAGATACCACTCCAGAGCTAGGTATTCACTCAACCAATAGCTCTGATACCACTGTGACGACCCGACTTTCCACTCCCGGAAAATCGCATCGACAGTAAGAAAGAAAGGGGTGAGAAATAGAAAAGAGAAGAAGAGAAAAGAAAACAACAACAGATACTCACAGCGGAAACGAAACGAAATATAATATATCACATAAATATTACATAGTATTATATACATCATCTATCAGAGTTACACAGATTACACATCACATACTAGACAGTTATAAACATCTGTCTAGTTATTACATCTCAACACAATACAGATCAATACAAAGATCAACACAGCGGAAAACTACTATCTATATCTACAACGCCGAAGCCTCCTGCTCCATGGCTCCTCCAGATTACTCGTCAAAGCTAAACCTGAATCCCTTGGCTACTCGTAAAAATTTGAGTACCCAAGAGTTTATAAAACAGAAATAAACAACTTGGGTCAGACATGGGTCTGGTGTGAGTAACAGGTTAAAATTGTTTAACTTCAAAACCTTTTGAAAGAAAAGGTATCACGTAAGACTCCCCACCAATAAATATGGGTAAGTTTTTACCTTACGCTAACCAAAACATTTGATAGGAAATTCGATTGTATTATAATAGGTCTAGGGTTTTCAAATAAATATGAAATAGCTGGAATGCTTACATCTCACGTTCCAACATAGTTGGGCACAACTAAAACGTACGGCACTTATTGGAGTTTGGATTCCATCAATGGCAGGGCTACCGGGGTACCGCCCGTCACAGTACGTGGCCTAGATCACCGTACCGAGGATCACTCCCAATCCCCTGCAACACAAGGCCGGAACATCCCTTATTGGATAATTCCCGCACAAGATATCCCAGCAGTTGGAGCTCACAACTGCCCACACAGCTGAATAATAAGAAGGGACCTCTAGACAGGGATAATCTTGTCCTACTTGGGTGCTACCCACTAACCTTGCTGCACCTCCCCTGTTTTAGCCATTCCCGGTTTGTGAGGTTTGAGGTCACGTTTACCTTTAAAAATAGAACACATCTATCTTAGAATGCTCATCGTCCACCTGACGATGTTCTGAAAGCATTCAATCCATACAAGTTCGTTCCGGGTTCGAACGAAACCGAAGGCATTATCTCGTTACACTCGTATTGGAATCACCCTCAGAGTTAACGACAATAACCCTTGCACTCTAAATCTTTATCTCGAATCTGAAAGTACTATCTCCGTCAACTCATTACGGAATCACCCACAGAGTTATACTGACAAAGAATCGTTCTTACACCTCGAGTCTTCACTTGCTCCATTTGGATTTCACGACCTAACGTAAATTTGGATCGATGTGGTATTCGGGTCTCCAGACCTGGAAATCCAGTATACGGAAACCCGATCCCGGTCTCATCGAAATCCAAAACGTATCTTTTAAGGCCAAGTTGTTTTAAAGGTTAAAACAATTTAATACAATTATTTTATACACATAGAAAGATAATTCTCAACAGATAATCAACATTATCAGATAATTCATATTATCATCACAATTCTACTAAACATCCATATCACACAACATATATCTCATCAGAGATATCAAACAAATGCAAAGCATTCAGTATTATCATCCATCCATAAGTAATGATTTATATCATCTTTAATTAATTTAAAGTTAATTAAATTAATTACTTTATTTTATAAATCCTTCTTACTTAAACATTAATTAATTACAAATTAATTAATTATCCTCTAATTACCTTTTTTAATTAATCATCTTTGATTAATTATTATTTTTTATTACCTTCAAGTAATTTATCCTTAATTAATTACTTAAATTAATTATCCTTAACCACTTATAGTAATTATCCTTTAATTACTTCATTAATTAATTAACTATAATTAATTAACTTAATCAACTATAATTAACTACATTAATTCTTAATTAATTACATTAATTAATCACTTCATTTATTAATTATACTTAATTAATCAATCTTAATTACATCATTAATTATATTAACTAATGATCCTTAATTACAACTTAATTATTAATTACTTAATTAAATTAATTACATTAAGTAATTAACCTTAAATTAAATAACATTTATTAATCACCTTGATTAATCTTCAATTAGTAATTAACTACCCTTAATTACTTTCATTAACTAAATTAATTACTTCCTTAATTAATTTCTTAATTAATCCCTTGATTAATTCATAAGTAATTAAACTCAAATTACTTTCCTAAATAATCATACCTTAATAATTACATAAAGTAATTATTATCAAATCATCTCTTGATTATTATAATTTAATTAAACTTAATTACTTAACTTAAACTAAATCAAATTAACTTCAATTAATTACAATAAGTAATTAATTCTTAATTACTTCCATTAAGTAATTCTATTTAAAACAAATTCTATAATTGATTATCTTTAAATTAATTAATCTAATTAATTATTAAAATTAATTACATAAATTAATTATTTAATAATCCATAGTTAATGACTTTCATTAACAATTATTTAATTACTTTTCTTAAGTAATTAACTTAGATTAATTATTATTAATTTCAAATTAATAAATCTTAATAACCAATTAATTAAACTCTAATTATTTAATTAATTAAGTGTTAATCATAACTTAATTAATCTTAAATTACTTTATTAATTAATTCCTAAACATTAATTAATACTCTAATTCATAATCCATAATTATATATTAATTAGTCCTAGTTAATTCATCTTAAACCTTAATTAAATTAATTTAAATCCTTCATTACAATTTAATCAATCCAAAACATTAATTAATTTAATTAATTAAACCGTTTTAATTACCTTAATAATTTAATCTTTAAGATAAAAACATTTTTCCCATGGTTACATCTCATTCACAATATATTTGAAAACATTCATTTTCAAATCTATTTTTAAATCATTTATTTAATTTCTGATTTTAGAATAAATACCAACTTGTCTTTACCAAAGTTTAAAACCAAATTTCTAACTTTTTACATGGTAAAGAATTTTCTATATCTTATAAAAGAATTTTTCAAAAAGGTTTAAATCAATTTCTTTTTAATTTCAACATTTAAATATAACAACAATTTAAAATATTTAAATTTATAAAACTTATTTATTCCAATCCTAAGATTCAAAACCACTTGGATTTGTATATTTAAACTCTGATTTAAAATCCTGTTTAAATTTTGTTTAACAAATTTAAATCCAGATTTAAATTTAAACCACCCAGATTTTTAAAAACCTGGCACACAAAACTACCTGAGCCTCACCCTATTTACTTCGAATCGCACCCTTAAATACTTCGAGTCTCACCCGAGTACCATCCTCTGCAAACCCAGACTTCACCAGAGAAACATACACGATTGCGTGCACGTGTACCGTCACCAGCAACATCTCCGACCATCACCGAGCATCCCCACACATCGACGATCAACCCTACACCAGATTACGATCATCCAACCTTCGATCAACACTTGAAATCGAAAACGGGAATTCGAGCCTAAAAATCGAAACCTGGAACATCAACAGCTCGAACACACTAAAGCCTGGAAACCCCTTCGTACTCCTGCCTCCGATCATCGGAGTTGCTGAAACTCCGTCTACACCATCGCCAACATCTCCCCTACTATCTCCCTTAATTTCGTTGAACTCGATTCAACAAAGAAGCCGTGACGATCAAACACACCAAATCTACCCAAACTAGGGCTACAGACTTCAATCCTCCACCGCAACTACCACGATGATCTGATCTTCTCTCTGCTAATTTTCCCTAACTACCCAATCGTTCTTCCAACTCCAAAAGAAACCCCGACCTCCCAAACCTTTGAGATCATCAGCAATGACCAAAAACTCAAATTTCAGTCAACCCTGAACTACTCTCTGATCCTAATACTAGAATTTGTGATTTTATTTTTAAAAATCATGATTTTGTCTAGGAATTTGATTCATAACCCTGAATCAATAAATTAAGATGTTGAAATTTTAACATAACTCCAACTTATACTGTTCTTCTTGATTTTACAGAGCCATTTCAAATTTAATCTACTTAAATAAAATTTTAAACTTTAATCTATGATTAAACATACAAATTTTATTTGAATTCTAAGACTAAACAGAGATTGGTTAAAGGAATAATGGATTTTGACCAAAATCTTAGTTTTAAAACAAAGAACAGAGAAGTTCAGACATTTCACAAACATGCACACATTTATCATCCAAATGTTCACAGAAAATTAATATAGATACAAACATTCTTGCTTCAGAGATTCACATGCAACCACATTTATACTTAAGCATTTTCAGAAAAGATGTTACTCCCCTAGAACAAATGATGAACAGATCACTTATAACCAGCATGCACACAAATATCAGACATTCACTTATCAATACACATTTATATTCAACCATCTAGCATGCAACCAATTATATTTTAAATATAAAGTTACTCACTGTTTTGAGGAAGAACAGAGCCTCTGGTTTTAAAAGCTTTGTTGATTTCTTTGAAAACAGCCTTGAAAATTTTAGTTGCATCTTTGCTTTGATTTTAAAACTTGCATGCTTTTGTTCCCAGATCTATTTGCTTATCTCTGTCTTGAAGAGTACATGCAGGCTTTGATTCAGGTTGAAGAGAACTTGCAGGCTTTGGTTTTAAATTTTGAAAATGCACTTCCAGGTTTTATTTTTGAAGAAGATTACAGGCTTTAGATTTGATAAATCTCTGGTTTGAGGAGTTTTGATGATCAGATTGTTTTAGAGAATTGGTTATAGGATTTGGCTTTTGATTTTGGAAGATGTTTACAGATTTGAAAAGGTTATTGGGAAATTGATTTGCATTTTGGAATGAAGGGAATGTTAATTACAGATTGAAGAAGAATTTTGCAGGCTGAAGATTGTTTTCAGATTTGTTTTAGAGAATTGTTTAAGTTTCTTAGCTTTAGAATTTTAAGAATAGAAAAGAAATGGAGAGGAGAAAGGATATATATTTATAAAGGCTGAAATGATTAATTTTAAAAATTAAAAGAAAAACAAAATCTTAACATTTGTCATATTGTTATATTTATTACTTAACACATGTCATATTAGGCTTTAATATAATGACATTTGTCTTTTAAGTATTTAATACATATATTTATTTATTTTAAAATGTAAATAAAAGCTTTTATACTAGTTTACTATTTATAAATACTTACCTAATATGTATATGTATATAAATTACTTTAAAGAAAATGTAAATAAAACCAATTATATTTATATATAAAAACAATACATATATCTATTATTTGAAAATAACACATTTGACCATTTTAAATAGTTTATAAAAGAGATTATAAATTACTTATTACTTAAATGAATTAAGGCCATATGTAAATTGTATTTAAACTTCTATTTTTAAATCATATATATCAAGTAATATTTTAAAAAGAAATAAAACAAACCTTTTCATTTAAATTTAAACTTAAGCTAAAAATCTATTTTTAAACAATTAAACATTTATAATATGTATTTTAAACTATATAGTTATTTATTAAATAACTTTTGAAAAACTTAATATTAAATTAATCATGATTTCCAAATTACCAATATATATTAGAATTTGAAAATATAATCTCATTTGTTAAATTCAAACCAACTCATCTATTTACAATATATACACTTATATATATTATAAATAGAAATCATTCTATTAAAGTTTTAAAAGATAAATCACTAATTAAATATTTATTTAATTAGATTATTAAATTTATTCAAATTTATTAACAAAGATCATCAAATCAATTTAATTTTGAAATATAAATTATTAAATTGATATTGTCCAAATTCCCGGGATATCACACTATTAAACTGTTTATGTTTATTTTTAAGTTTATTTCCAGTGCTGAATTATATATATGTAAAATTTGATGGATCGATTGTTTTTGAATTACGTTGTTTAATTATAACGTAAATTGAATTGGAATATATTGGTGTTGTCTATTTGGCCAAATAAACACCGACTAGTATTAAATGGAAATGTGGTTTGATTGATATGTTAGAAGTAGAATAAACTTCTGATATGCTATGATATAGAACTTGGGAAAATGTTAATTGGTAGTCAGATCAATATGGATAAGTGCTGTTTAACGAATTGGTTGTTGATCATGAGATTGGACGTATATTTGTAAACGGATTATGTGAATATTGATAATTTAACTTGGATAGTTAAATTGAATATAATGGTTGCTTGTTAAGTACTGTTGGAGCTACTAAGCTTGTTTTGGAATTTGAAAGTTTTTCCGATTGTGTTTAACTTCAGATTTTATAATCTGAGGTAAAAATGTTTATTGGTAAATATATACAAGTGTTTGTTAAATTATTTTTATAAATGATTTTTAAATTGGTTTATATATAAATGTTGGTCGTTTTGATTAAATTGAGAAAGAACTATTCGAGATTTTAAGTGGTATTATTTGTTTATGGGAATATAATTATGCGATAAGTGGATAGTAAAACATCGATTACTTTATTTAAATTATATTGTTTCAGACTAATTGCTTAGGCTGATTTTTAAGGGTTGTTTGAAGTTATTATGAAATATATATATATATATATATATGTATGATTTGATAATTATTTTATAAGGGTTCCAAACTATATTATTGTCTTATAAAAAGGTTTAAAGTGATATTTTATGAAATTAGGTCATTCATTTTAAATGAATAAGGAACTGATTTCAAAGTATTTATATTTAAAATGGAAATATCATAAAGAGATTCCTTTTATGGAAGGAGTATTTTAAAGAAGCTATAGGGTGAGAATGTTGGAATTTTAAAAGAGAAATGGTATAAGTGGAATATGGAATTATTAAAGGTTACTTTTATAAATGGATTTGGAATTGCATTGAGTATCTGTAAAGGTTATTTAAAGTTATTTTATTTCATTTCATTTATCTATTGGAGGAGTTTTAAAGGTTTAAGGATTTATTTATTTATTAAAATGTTTAAGCCATATTTCTTTTATATTTTTTAAAAATACTTAAAACTAAGTATATGATGTTTTAGTTTAATTTTTTATAAAATAATTAAATAAATTGTTATAAAAGGAATTCTTTTATAAAAAGAATTTATGAAAGGGGTTTATAAATTTGGAAAGAGGAATTTTATAAATGGTTTAGGTGATTGGAAAGAGTATCTTTGTAAATAAACATGGAGATTTATAATAAGATATTTTAAATGAAAAAGGGAATGGTTAAAGAAAGAAAGTGTATTTTTAGAATGTTTATATTTTCATTTTAAAAGATAATTGTGTTTAGTCATTTCAATATGATCTTGAGATAAGTAAATCTTTCTAGATAACCGATGAAGATACTTATACCATTTTGAATGTATATGGGAAAGATTCTTTAAGTTTTCGAAAGAAATGTCTTGAAAATACACTCATATTGTTAAGATATGAACTTGGTTTATTTTCTAAGTAGCGAATACCCTTTTTTTATGAATATACTCATTTTTGTGAGATAAGTATCTGAAATTGATTTCCAAGTTTTTGAAAAGTGATTTTTATTTTATGAAGATTAAGCTCAGTAGGTCCATGGGAAATGTAATCTATGTTTGAATGATTGTTATTTGATATTTAAATAACCGAAAATCAAATCTGGTCAAATTCGTTGATCGTTTCGAAGATACCGAGATTAGATTTAATTGTCCGAAAACCACTTCGATTTGATTTGTGCGTTACGAATTGTAATAACTCGAACGTAATGGAAATGGTGATCTTAAGGAGATTCGGTTTGTCAAGACCCAGGATAACTTATATGGACAAATGTCTGACAGTGCATTTCTAATGATTACGTACACTGGTTTTTACAAACGTACATCTGTTTGGTGGTGAAGAAGGCAACTTCTCTTAGCTTAACACCCTTCCTTGAGACGTACGAGCTCAAGGGTTGTATTTTTGTGGAAAGCAATTAGTAGTCAATGGAAATGGCAATGTTAGCATTCCAAGAATGAATGCTATTCTAAAAGGTAAACGTAGCCTCAAGCTTCATCAACCGGGAAAAATGACCGAAACAGGGCATGCAGCAATGCTAAGTGGGTCGCTCCTATTAGGGTATGTCATCATCTTTCTAGATACCCTACATATACATATTTATGGATTGGTTGTGCATGAGATCTCAAACGGTCGAAAGACCGAGGTGATGACATATTCGGTACTACTAGTCAAGTGCTAAGCCAGTTCTGTGTGGCAAGGTACAAGATGTTCTTGTCAGACTCGGGTGCATTGATCTAGAGATGCACTCAACGGAGGTAGTTCCTTACCTGGTCATAGTATGGAATCCATTCTCCAATACGCGCCGTACGATTTTTGATTGTATACTAATTATGCTGAAACGTGAGATGCAAGAATTTCAGCTATTTTCTAATTTACTTTCTATAGACGCTATTATAATATCAGATGATTTTGATATAAATTTGTTTTGGTTATCGTAAGGTAAAAAACCATTATGTTTATTTATGGCGTGGTCTTACGAGACACCTTTGTTTTTCAAAGGATTTTGATAAGAATAATAATTCAAATTGAGTGTGTTTTTCTCACACTGGTTTTCTAGACAGACTCGGGTGTTATTTTATTATAATGCTCGGGTCAAACCGAGTATTACAGATTCAGAATAGGATGCCATGGAGCACAGGAGACGAGCTGGATGATAGAGACATATGCTACGTACTGTATATTCAGCACTTGTGAGGATAAGTTATTATAACTGTCCAGTATTGTTTTGTTGATTGTTGTACTCTAATGATGGTATGTATAAATAACAATATAGTTCTTATTATATAAAGATATGTTATTATCTATTATATTTTGTTCCGCTGCGATGGTGAGATTCTATGTTGTTGTTTCTGTTTCTTCTTCTATCTTTTTCTTCCTTACCCCTAAAGATTCGTATTTCCATTCAATTTGGGTTAGACACGTGTGATTTATTGTCGACTCAAAGGGTATGGAGATACGGGCCACTACAATTAGAGTAAAAATGTTTTTGGCAGTATTAAAATTAAAAAAGAAAATATTCTTTCTGAAATGCTTAAAATTTACAAGATAGAAGAAACAAGGCAACTTAATTTTTGAGAGCGTAATGTCTCGCTAATTTAAAGGAAGAGTTTATTCTATTTTAGAAAAAGAAGAGGTTATGTGGAAATAGAGATCTAGAATTCAATGGATTAATGAGGGTGATAATAATACAATTTTTTTCATAATATGGCTAATGGTAGAAAACGTAGCAACACAATTAATTCTATTTTTGTGAATAATGTTGAATTGGTTGATCAGAGGGATCTAAATAAGGCCTTTACTGATTACTATAGGGATATTTTTGGCAATAAGAATAAGCATAGAATAAAAGTTAGATGGAATGATCTTTATCCTATTGATTCTAGAATTAACCTTTCTGATTTTGATAATCCTTTTACCGAAGAGGAGATTTTGAAGGCTATTAATGACATGCCTAGTGATGAAGCATCAAGTCCTAATGGGTTTCCTATTTTATTTTACAAATTATTTTGGGATGTTTTAAAATTTGATTTAATTATCATGTTTAATGGTTTTTATAATGGGAAACTTCATTTAGGAAGATTTAATTTTGCAAACGTCATTATATTACATAAAAAAATCAGTGCTAATAATTTAAAAGATTTTAGACCAATTTCTTTAATTAATTGTTCTGTTAAAATTATTTCAAAAGTTTTAGCTAATAGACTGAGCACAAGAATGAACGATCTAATTGATTGCTCACAAACCGCTTTCATTAAGGGAGAAATATCACTGATGGAGTGGCTGCTGTTCAAGAGTACATTAATCACTGTTGTAAACATAACATTACATGTGCGCTTCAAAAACTAGACTTTACGAAAGCTTTCAACTCGGTTGATTAGGATTTTCTAATTGATATGTAATTGGCTAGAGGTTTTAGTCACAAATGGATTGATTGGATTATGACTTTGCTTAAAACTGGTAATTCTAGTATTATGGTTAATGGATTTTAGGAAATAAAATTCAATCAAAACAGGGCTTATGGCAGGGTGATCCTTTATCGCCTCTCTTGTTTAACTTAGCTGCTGATGTTTTCGCTATGATTATTAAAAAAGCGGTTGGAAATGGTTCTTTAGGGTGCGTTGGTAGTGAAATCTCGCGCAATGGTCTCTTTGTTCTTCAATTTGCGGATGATACCTTATTATTTACTTCTCATTTTCATAATCATGTCATTACCCTTAAATTTATTTTATGTAGCTTTGAACTTCTTTCAGGGCTAAAAATCAATTTCGATAAAAGTTTGGTTTTAGTAATAAATGACGTTCATAAGATTGAAGGTTTAATAGCTAATATGCTAAATTGTAAAACCATGAATTTCCCTTTTGATTATCTTGGATTTTTTATTAGGCCAACTAAACATAAACATGATGATTGGTTAATTATTATAGATAAAATTAAAAATAGAATTTCTAATTGGAATGGGAAGTTTTTTTCGAGAGCGGGTAGATTAGTCCTCATTAATTCTATTTTATCTGCTCTTCTGATTTATTGGATGTCTATGCATCTTTTTCCAGATTAGGTGATTAATAAAATTGATAAAATTAGAAGAGATTTCTTATGGAGTGGTGATAATCTTAGCAGTAGTATAAAATGTCTAGTTAATTGGGAAACTGTTTGTAAATCGAAAAAGGAGGGAGGATTAGGTGTTATTAATTTATGTAACATGACATTGTCTTTATTAGGGAGGTGGTTATGGAAATTTAAGGATACAAATGATAATTCTATTTGTAAAGAAATTATAGCTAAACATTATTATAATGGTAGTAATAATTTATACCAAATTACACCTTCAGTTCACAATAAATCGTCTAACTTTTGGAAATCGATTTAAAAATGCATGAGATTTTTAACCTTGGTACTAATACGATTGTTCATTCTGGAAATAATACTACTTTTTGGCATGATCGTTGGTTATTTGTCATTCCACTTAGGGTTGAATTTAAAGAGATTTTTGAATTTTGTAACTTTAAAAATGCTTTAATTAAAGATGTTTTTGCTCCGGACAATGATCCCCCTTGGAACTTTAGTTTTAATGGAATCTTAGAAGGTACTACTCTTATGCAATTTTCTTTATTATGTGCTAGATTGGATTTATATAATATTGATAACGAAAATGATATTATTAACTGGAAATGAGATAAAAGTAAGAAATTCACTTCAAATTCTTTGTATAAATTTCTTAATTTCTCGGGCATTACTAATAACACTTTTAATCTTATTTGGAAAACTAATGCTCCTCCAAAAGCTAAGATTCATATGTGGCTAATCATGCATGGGAAGCTAAATACTATTGAGCTTTTAAAAAGAAAGAATTTGTAAATTGATAATATATGTACTTTTTGTAAGTTGCTACATTCTTAATAATACTCTTAAAATCTTTAACTTTGTTCTTACAACTAAAGTTACTGATTATGACTTTTACTGAAATAACTTAAGATTTAAGTTTAAAAAAGAATATAGATTTTTATTAGATACTTTATTCATTATAATATTTTTGTACATTTGGTTTGAGAGATACCAGAGACTATTTAATAATAATAATGGTTATATTAATAGATTGATATTTACGATAGCATCATTTTGTTTCAATTGGATCTCAAATCCAAAATATATATTGGCTAAAAATAATGTTTTTAATGAATATCTTAATAAGGTTAGAAAAAGCATTGTGTTATTTAAACAAAAAAAAATATTTTTAACATTAATAATTACAGCATTAACATTTATTCAAATTCGAATGATAATTTTATCATTTATCAGAATGTTCTTTTGAACAAAGGAGCACAATGTTAATATATATTTTTATATATTTTTGAGTTAGTTAAATTGCTGCTTAATGAATTTTGCTCCTGTTTTGTCTATCTCTTATTTTAGTTTCTTTGCTATCTTATGATTTTATCTTTAGTTTTAGTACTTTTATTTCATTAATACATATATGTATATAAATTTTATTTATATACATATATGTGTACTATTCTTATTTTGTGTATAGTTCCATCTACAGATACAGGTTTAGGCAAAAAATAGTGCCAGATTTCTATTTGCAGGGTCTTCGAGTTGCTGTCACCAAGATTTCAGTGAGGCATTCATTCTGGATCATCTGCTTTTGTAGTGAGGCAATCATTCTGGAGCATCCGCGTTTGCAGTGAGGCATTCATTTTGGATCATCAACGTTTGCAGTGAGGCGTTCATTCTGGATCATCCGTGTTTGCAGTATGGCGTTCATTCTAGATCATCCGTGTTAGCAAGGAGGCTTTCTTTCTGGATCATCAGCGTTTGCAGCGAGGCGTTCATTCTCTGGTGGAGCTGCTTGGTGATCTCTCTCATGCACTTGGGTGTACCTTGGATTTGGGTATTTCTAAAATTTCATATCGAGCGATGGCCTTGCCGGAGTTCGATATTGAGGTGTAATGGGTGGTGGCCTTGCCGAAGCTCATTTAAGAAGTTACCTGAGTTTATTTTCTTTGTTTTTTCTGTATTATGTTTGTCACCTGCTAGGAATGTTTGTAGCTCCTTTGTTATCGGTGATATATACATATATATTATATATATGTATGTATGTATGTATGTATGTACATGTGTATTCTCCTCTACTTTTAGAGGATCACACATTTCTCTTAAAAATATTGAAGTAATAATTTTATATTAAATTTACTTCTTTTACATCATTTAAATATTGGTCTAATAACCGTTAATTACCATGTTTATAAAATAAGCTACTATATACATATAGAAACCTAATATCCATATATAGTTTTATTATCATTTTTTAAAACACTATTATTATTAAAACTCTATAATACTCTTCCTTCATCAA
The DNA here is from genome assembly GCA_030737815.1 of Allium fistulosum. NCBI lineage: Eukaryota > Viridiplantae > Streptophyta > Magnoliopsida > Asparagales > Amaryllidaceae > Allium > Allium fistulosum. The sequence continues at coordinate 93,181,302 of CM060906.1, read as the reverse complement.
AATACTTTTAATATGAGATTCAAATCTATATTTCGAAAATTGAATTTTCAAGTCAATAATATATTTTGTATAAATTCTTAAAGTGAGTTTTAAGGAATATATTTGGATATAATTAGTTTAAAGATGACTAATTTTCACATTTAATGTATTTAATATATATTATTTTAAATAAATTATAATAATGAAGTTCCCCAAAATTTTGATGCAATGAAATTCCAGAATAACAAAAAACAAGAAGTAGAGACAGGCGGGAGAAAATTGGCATAACTACTAAAAGTTAAAGGCCTGATACTTGGAGCATATAAACTCTAGGAAATTATTCCGATGATCCACAATTTAATTCCGATAATTAAATATGGACTATAGAGGCTGAAATCTACTAATGCAAACATACGCAAACCAAATAGAATCATCAAACCATTATAGGCATTGAATTAGCTACTTTATAGTAAAGATTTTGATAGAGAATAAACTATCAGGTATGCAAACACAGAAGCAACAAATCACACTTCCTATTTATCAAACATCGGGTATAATTCATAATCATACATTTAGTAATTCAAAGATATATTTTGTGAGGATTAACTCACTTCAACTACTTGAAGAAGCTTGCCAATTCAAAGAAATTGGCACTTTATTTTCTTATTTAGAAAACCTTAAAAAAATCAACCATGAAGAAGAATAAATATGAATCAAAACACTGAAATATCAGAAATCAAATGGTTTATATGATGTAATAGGGTTAATAACATTAGCCTGGATTTACTAGATTATAGCAATTTATTTTGGATTAAAAGGAGGGATTTTGACTTAGGGTTTGAAGAGGAGAATGCTAAGGTTTCGTTTTGTTTTCCTTTTCTGACTTTAGTACATACAAGTAATGAAAAAATGAGAAGAGAGAAATTATCTTTTGCTAAGTCTTAAATGGGCTTGGGTTACTATAAAATCCAATAATAAAAGAAATGTTTTATTCCCTTATTTCTTTTCTAAGGTCATTTTCATTTTCAATCATATTTTAAAATGTACTCTCTAATTATTATTACTATTTACTTTTCCAATTTATCTTCTTTTTATGATATCAAACCATAAACTTTAATACAACTCTTTTAAGTCAAATTTCTAAAGAGAGACTATTTAAAAAATGGTTTTTTTAAAATAGTCTCTCCTAAATTGATTATTAACAATTTAAACACTTCTTAATTCCTCTTTATAATAATTAAAAGAATTTAACAAATAAAATTTCTATTTTTCTTAACAATAGATTTATTTATAAGTCTCAAAATATTCATTCCATATATTAATTTTCCAATATTATATAAATTTAGAATTCACATTCCAAAACAATTCATTATCCTTTATAAAAGAATACAAATTCAAATTTCTCTATATTTCAATACTTAAAAAATTCAATTTCTCATTTAAATATCCAATTTAAATCATTATTTATTTTATTAGAGCAATTCTGAAATCAGGATTGTTACACTGAGACACCATGTCGTGTCGAGAAATACGAGTTGTCGGGGTTTTTATAACACTATAAAGACTAATACAAGTAGATATGATCTAAGATATACCACACGTTTAGAAATCACAGCAAAAGGAACAAAACATATAACACATAAATATATCCATGTTAGAAAATATTCAAATCACAGCAAAAGGAACAAAACATATAACACATAAATATATCCGTGTCAGAAAATATTCAAATCACAATCTTAGAAAATCAATACGTGGTCCAATACAAAGTACAAAGAAAATATCACTCCGAGTCTGGTACATGAAATAAAATGTACTAAAAAGATAGACAGATACATGGAAAGTAAATATGATAAGTAGCAACTCCAAAGATGAGCTCGCCTCTCCAAGTATCAGGAACGGGTCAATCAGCTACTGCCCTGTCCACTTGTGGTAGGGAAAAGGAGGAAAAAGAGTGGATCAGACAAAGGTCTGGCGAAATGAATACAAATTTAATATGTGATGATCATGTGCAGTTAACTGTAACTCTACTCTAGATGACCTATGATGTACTATAAGTGTTTGTGAATTCCCAAAGTCCATTACTTAAGGGTTTGTTTCTAATACATACCTATACTACAACTTGTGCAGTCTACAACAAGGATAGAACCTCACAACTAAAGATCGCCCACCACTCCTAGAGCTACCCAATAAGGAAACATTGCCACTATGCTATTGTGGAAATAAATTTCCACTTATATCACCGCATAATGCTACTATGGGAACTACTCCCTACTAATATCACCACCACTAGACTATCGGGGAATCGATTTTTTACCTAACTACTACTAATACATGTAATTCAACTATGCATCGAGAGAGAAGTCGCAATGCCGAAGCGTCAAAGCGTCTCATCGTTTGCATCCATATCCACCTCTCGATCGTAGCATATGCCTATTATTGCATGCACCGGGATCCTCCATTCGAACTGTATCACATCGCATCAGTATCCGTGCATACTAGGACTCCCGTTATGCCGGGCCATACTTCATCAGGCATCCTCGTAAGTGCTGCATGTCCACCATGGAACCTCCTATGAGTGCCATTTATGATAACAATTTCCCCCAATCGAATAATCGACTCGCAATTGGATAAACAACATTTACCCAACACCGCAATGACCCAATGTTATACCTCCTTTTAGCCAAGGCAGTATATCATGGGTTTGGCCTAATAGATTTCGTGATCATTAATGGAGGAAGCCTGAAGAGATGATTATCAGGCTCGAAGATCGGTTATAGATAAGGCTATAGACGATAGTCGAGCAGATTCGGATGAATGACACTCTGGAATTGGCTAAGTATGGAATTGACACTTCCCCTAGGCAGGGGATCAGATCGGAATATTTCCCCTAGGAAAGGGATTAGATTAGATTAATATGGCTATGCATCGCTCGAATTGGCAGCACAACTCAATGTTGATAGCTCAATAACTCGACGAATAATGCATCAATCAAGCAAATAACTTGGAAACACGAAGAGAAGGTCGAAAGGGACCCACATGAGGGATCGCCAAACCCTATCCACCATCTATAGGGATTAGTGTCAGTTCCTATGGTTGCCACATGGCACCTAGCAATTGGTCGTGGAGGTCCGACTGGGTCTTGGTCTTCTGCACGTGGATTTTCAGCTCGATCCGTACACAGCTTCCCCTATAAATACAACATGCTTGGCCCATTGCAAGGGATCTTTTCTTTGTCTCTTCTTCTTCACTTTCTTCTCTTTCTTCATTAATTTTCTAAGGTAAGAACAACTGTACTTTTAACCTTACAATACAAATAATAAAATTATCGGAGTGGACGTAGGCCAGAGTTTGTCAAGCTACTATAAAATTCGCATGTTCATTTACCTTTCTACACTGAATCTATGATCTGTGAACTTCTATTATTCTCTAATTAATATTGTTACTGGATTGGTGATTCTTTCACATTACTTGGGTATTGGTGGTAATTTTTACCATCAACATTTTGGCACTTTCATTGAGAAAGATAACACTAGTTGATTTAGAGAAGATTTGGAGCTTGGATTTGGATCAATGATGAGGCAATCAACAAAGAGACCGTTGGCAGAAAGGAGTCATCATGAAGGAAGCCAAGAGGCTTTCTCAAGAGCTATAGCTAATCAAACCTCCATCTAAATAATCAGGGATGAGACGGAGACTATGATGGGAGCGATGTATGAGTAGACGTTGAAAAGGCAAGAGGAGATGATTCAGAATTCCCTTAGGTCACTTGGACAAGCTGGAGCACAAAATCAAGGATTTGGAGTAGCCAACAATCATGATCACGGAGTTGAAGCAACAAGAACCGTTGGAAATTAGAATGGAGGACATAGAAATGAAGCAGCCGGGGACAATCCCCGGCCAATAGGGAGGGATCGGCACCGATCCCCATGGCCTTAGGGACATGTCCTAAGGTCTGGTCGATTAGGGTATCGGTAGGCGGGCGGTCGATCCTGTGGAGTTTTGTGCGAATCGGAATTTGGATGCTTATTAGGAGGAGTACGTTTCGAGGTTACCTCTCGGAGTCGGATGGCGGGTTGGAAGTGATGATTGGAGGCTACCTTTGGATGGTAATGACAAGTTTGCAGAGATGATCAGGCGGGCTATGAGAGTAGGATTGGTGAATAAAGATCTAGAGGATATGAATAGGAGTCCATTCACTCTTAATATCAGGCGTGCTAGGAATCCACCGGATTTTAAATTACAACATTGTGGACATATAACAGAAAACGGATCCTACCGTTCATCTGATGAGGTATATGAGGCATATGGAAGTGTTGGGGGCATCAGAGGAAGTGATGGCGCGATGTTTCCCTTTGTACTTGGCGGATATAGCTGCACTTTGTTTTCGGCAATTCGAGAATGGTTCTATTAGCACTTGGAGTGAGTTGGTAGATTAGTTCATGAGGCAGTTTCGGGTCCTCATCACGAGACCTAAGAATGTTATGACATTGACATTACTAAAATAGAAAACAGGAGAGTCTTTGAGAATCTTTTTGATACGGTATAATGTGGTGGTTGCTTCAGTGGATCTGCCTGATCCATCGATGGTTTTGATGGCAGCAATATCAGGAATAGCTGAAAACAAGGATTTTAAGGTGTCATTGGAACGGGATCCTCCTAGGGATATCGGGGAATTTTACCATGAGGCTAAGAGATTATTGTGGCAGGAGGACGCATGAACTGATAAACTAGAAGTGAATGCTGTGAGAGGTGAAGGACCGTCTGGAGAAGGTCCGAGTAAGGATTAAGGAAAAATAAAAGCGGATGATGGCTTCAATGGATCAAAGCGGCAAATGAGAGAACCAAAATTCTCTTCTGATTCGGATTTGACTAAATCTCTAGAAAGGATTTATCAGGATACTCGGGTAAGCCGTCCATACCGAAGGCCGACAAAGAGGGAACCCTCCGACCGGGAGCAGACATCAGGAAAATATTGCTTATTCCATAAGCTGGATGAGCATAATATAAATGACTACAGGCACTTGAAGGATATAGTTTAGGAACATGTAACGAATGGTCAACTACAACAATACGTGAGGACTCGGGCTGCGACGGTGGAACAAGAGCAGTCACCGTCTGCCTCAAATGGGAATAGCCTTGGATCGAGGCGTCAGCTCGTCATCTCTTAATCGGGATGGCATGAAATAAGTAATAAACTCTACAATAAAATGGGTAAGTCAATTACATATGTACGGGATCAAAGTCAGTCCCTAGGCATGCTCTGAGATGATGATAAACCGTAGTGTTCAGATTTATGAAATTTGGTTTTTCTTGTTTTTGGTTTACTGGTTTTATGGTTGTACAAACTCTTAATTTATAATTTGGAAAATGGGCTTTCGAATGCATAGATATGGTTTAATATAATAAATAACGGGCCGCGGTTGTCCTGACCAAAGCGACAGAGCAATAACAGCAAGGTACGTGTCCCTTCGCCGGAGAGCGATAGGATGGACTCGTACATGGATTAAGTCCTCGATTGGAGATCGAGCATGGAGAAGGATACATTAACAACTGCGTTATGTCCCGACCGGAGAGATGGGACCAAAGAAGCAAGAAGTAGGCTGCTTTGCCAGAGAGCGACATGATCAGCACACTTATCGTTGTGCCCTTCTAGCCTGAGATTGAGTAGGGTCCAGAAAGGGTCCGGAGGGACCGTGATCGGCCCGGAGAGGCTATGATTCATACTTATTGGTCGATGTTCCACCTTCATCGGAGAGCGACTAGATGAGGTCTGGCAAGGGTCCGAAGAGACTATGATCGGCCTAGGCATGCCATGACATCGCGTTATGTTCAGGGACACTAAACTAAAGTGCAGGAAGTGATATCGCTTCGCCGGAGAGCGAGATGATCGGTTTACTTGTTGTTCCCCTTCGCTGGAGAGTGTCAAGATGGGGTCCAGCAAGAGTCTCAAAAGACTGTGATCGGTCCGGGGAGACAACGAACTGGGCTATTGGTCCGGCGAGACCTTGGAATTGGCTAACGATACGGAGAGATCGAGGTTTTGAATTTGGAAAATGATTTGGTGAGATCATGGACTTGGTTATCGGCTTTGGATGGACAAGGACTTGGTTATAGATTTGGAATGGATTCAGAATTGGCTATATAGACTTGGAGCAATCATGGGTTTCAATAACAAACTCTCAAGCAGACACAGAATAGCTTATGGTAATTTGGCTTGGCAATTAATCTGATTATGGATTGGAAAATGCGACTATTAATGCATTTTTGACTTCGGACTTATGGTGATACAAAACACGCCTTCCTACCGTAAGGCTTGTTTTGGAGGGAAAAAGTTATACCGCCTTTTGGCCAAGGCAATATATCATGGATTTGGCCAAACGAATTACATAATCATAAAGGGAGGAAGCTCGGAGAGATCTTTATCAGACTCGGAGATTGTTTATAAACAAGGCTATGGACGATGGTCGAGCGGATTTGGACGAATGACACTCTGGAATTGGCTAAGTATGGAATTGACACTTCCTCTGTGGAAGGGATCAGATCGGAATACTTTCCCTAGGCAAGAGATCAAATCAGATTAATATTGCTATGGGTCTCTCGGATTAGCAGCACAACTCAACGATGATCGCTCAATAACTCAACGAACAAATGCATTAATCAAGTAAACAACTACGGAAACACGAAGAGGTCGAAGGGACCTACATATGGGATCATCAACCCCTTACCCACAATCTATATGGATCGACGTCGATCCTTATGTTAGCCACGTGGTGCCTAGTGATCGGTTGTGGGAGTCTCTCTGGGTCTTGTTCTTCTGCACGTAGATTTTCAGCCCAATCTGTACATGTCTTTCCCTGTAAATACACCAGGCTTGGCTCATTTCAAGGGATCTTTTTATTCTGGCTCTTCTTCTTCACTCTCTTCCCTTCCTTTATTAATTTTCTAAGACAAGAATAATTATACTTATAATATTTCAGTATGAATAATAAGATTAATAGAGTGGATGTAGGCCAGAGTTTGCCGAACCACTATAAAATTTGCATGTTCATTTACTTTTCTACACTGAATCTGTGATCCATGAACTTATATTATTCTCTAATTAATATTGTTATTGGATTGGTGGTGCTTTCACATTATTAGGGTATCGGTGACCATTTTTGCCGTCAACACCCAGCGTCCACTCATAGGGAACTAGCTTTCCTGCTACTCATTACATACATCCAAATAGCCTTAAATAGGCCCATAAAACAACTAATAACTTATATATTTTTATTGTTAAAATGGGCCATAGGTCGAGGTTCAGTCTGTGCTTTTTAGCTGACAACCGGCGACTGCTAACCCTAACAGGTCGATTGCTTACGGTCGACCACTTGGGGTGAGGGTCGATGGTTCGTGGTCAAAACTTTAGGATTCCATTAGTTCTTTTATTTTGATTTTTATTACGGTTTGTTGATTTCTTAAACGTTTCATTATAGTGTTTACTCATTGTGGTAGCCAGTGAACATTTCTAGATGTCCCAGATTTGTAGAATTTTAATTTCAGTTGTTTAAGCTAGGTTCACAAGTTTTAGGGTTTACTGATCTTAGGGTTTACAATTATATAATCAATGGATGCGCTAGCACCAATATCAGATTTACCAATTCACGGTGATTTCAATTCTACCCTACATTACAAGTTTCAATTCAAGGTTTTACAGTTTCTATTTTAAATTACTAACACCCTAAATCAATTAGAATAATTTAAGCCTAACTGTAATAATAATCTAATTAAATTTATTCCCACTCACCTAATGCCTAAGCTCTTCCGACTTGCTCCGCTTTAGAATCGCCCTCCATACGCTTGCTCCTCCTAGATCCGATTGGTTGTAGTTCTTCTAGTTTGATTTTAATTTGATTTCTAACCATTTTTAGGGTTAGAGGAAAGGTTAGATTTGACAAAGTTTCAAGGTATGGTAAACTTTTCTAGTGATTTTTGAGTTAGGTTAGGCTTGAATTTATAGGGATTAGCAATTAGTTTAGGACGTTGGATCTAACCTGGAGAATATTTAGGGTTATCACATACGCACATCTCATCTTGGCAACAAAACAATCCATCTCGGTCGTTAGAATAGATCACACAATGCTAGATTTTACATAGGCAAACCCTTCTGGGTCGATTACTACCAGTCGACCATCGACCATCTTGGGTTGACGGTTACAGTGAATTTTTGTGATGTTTTTGTTTTCAAGTTTTAATCTATTTTCAAACTTTCCAACGTCCGTAACTTCTCCGTATCGACTTCGATTTTGAAGTGTTATATGTGAAAATCATCTAGAGAATTGCTACAAATGCAATGGTGCAAGTTTCGCAGCCAAATTCGAACGTCTGCAAAAATTTCATTTTAGTCCTTGTTTTATTTAAATTTAATTTTCTTATTAAATTTTTGTTAAATTTTCCAAGATGTTACACTTAGTAGGTGGTGTAACATTTTGGCCAAATTTATTGCTTACTTGGTTTCGGTAAAATCAAATTTTGCTTTGTTAAGTGTTATCTGGTAGTGACAATTATTTACTCTAATTCTCATCATCAAAACTATATCACTTTGGATATATGGAATTTGGTAATGGTCAAAATTCCAATATCATCCATATTCAACTCTATAGTCCAAACATAAAGTCCTTGGTTCAATAATAACAATCATTATTAACCGAACTGTTTCAACCGGAGACTTTGACTTTGAGTTGACTTTAAATTGACTTTAGTTGACTGTGATACTAACCTCATATAACCGAGGACACAAATCCTCTTTTGAATAGTGTTTCTCTTCCAATGCTCCCACTTGACCCAACTGTAGTATTTCAATGGATATCATTTCACGGTTTAACTATAATCAAAGTGGAGCTTCCACATTGAAGATCAATAGTGTTCCACATTCAAGGGAACTGTGTATTTTTGTCACATCGATATTTTATGTTTGACATTAGTTATATTAACCAACAGAAAACTATCAATTGAGTCATTCCTTAGTCATCCAATATTCATATGTAATCCTTGGTGCCCCTAACAATCATTAGCAATATACTATATCACTCATGGTTACAAAGCATTGTAACTACAATCACAAAATATACCACTTATGGATTTTCTATTAAATATACTTTTAATTAAACTAATTAATTAATATATGACACACTATATCAAATATATAATAGAAACAAAATACATTTTATTTTAAACAAGATTGGTTATCAAGTTATATATATGTAGCAACTACATAATTTCCCTTAGGGCATACCCCTAACCGTATTACTTTATATATATTTAGATCATGGAAATTCAACACTCTACCTTGCTTCAATTACACATCTTTTATAAATCACCACATCTCAATAAATTATTGGATCAGTGCCACATACCTAAGCTATACTCAAAGACCAACAAGTTTGGATACTACTGCCCAAACAAAACTTCCAATTCACCTTATTTCCATGTCATAAGAAAGAAACGGTAACATCTCTAATTTTTTAATAACATTATTTAGGAGATTTAATTAGATAAATTAAATAAAACAATATAAATATTAGAGTGATAAGGGGAATGATATTTGAAAATTTAATTAGAGGTCGTGCTTAATTAAATACAAAGAATGAGTTTATGAATGGTTTCATGTGTTAATTAATAAGAAAATAACGCAAGGGTATTATGGGGATTAGCCGCCACCAGAACCCCTAAACTCACATTCCCATTTCTTTACACGTTCATATTTTAAAACGTAAAACAAAAGCTCAAGCCGGTCATAACTTAGGGAAGGAAAAAGGGGGAAATCAATTAAAGCTAAGGAATCAAGCAAAGAGGATCAATCTAAATCAAATCTCAAATCCTTATCCAAATCAAGGTGAATAATAATCAAAACTATCCCTATTTTTGTTTTAAAAGGGTATTTGTGTAATCCCGTCTTTTGGCAAGGCCGTGATACCAAGGACTTGACTAGAGATTGACAAAAATCTACTCCGGAAATCAGTTATCCGCAGATTCACGATGGATATAGGAAAATTTGGTCCGAGTCCGGATCGAGCCATAATTAGCACGGTATGACAAGAAAAACTATGAAAGTCAACATTCTAAATTTCAAGTCAATCGGAGTTCGTATGCTCAAGTTATGAATCGATCAAGATCCATGTGAAACATGTCCATTTCGTATCCATCCACGCCCGATTCGTATCCATCGTTTCATGTCCATCGTTTCGTATCCATCAACATCGATACGAAATGAACATAACTCCATCTCTCGGCATCCCTCATTCGTATCCATAAGGTACAAACCTATATCGATGGACTTCAACACTTCCCGGATCGGTCATACTTCGTTTGACCAGCAGCTGCATGTTTCGTATCGATCACCTACTTGATCGATACGAAGAGTAGATCCGATGATCGATACGAAGGAGGGAGTGAAGCATCGATACAAAAAGCAGAGCATCAGTTGGGTACTTGGGGAGCAGTCAACCCAAAGGAAGCGGTCCTTATGCATAAATTTTGGATCCTCATAAAGCATGCGCGCCACGTCATCGATACAAGAGGATCGATATGAATCTATCGATATAAAGGCTTCAGCTTCACTGGAAAGCGCAATCTTGGATCGATCATATCTCTCAAACCATAAATCCAAATGCTATGAAATTTTCATAGAATGTTGCATATCATCTCAGGAACGTCCATGATCGATTGCATCCCAAGCGAAGCAATTTTCGATCGATACGAAGACTATGTGGATCGATCAGAAATCGATCCCAAACGACTCTAGATCGATTGTGCAGGCCCACCTACGCATGAGAAAGGGTATTCCGAGATTCAAGATAGATATTTCCAGCTCTAATAGCACCTCCATTGCACCTAAAAAAGGACTTTTATGCTGCTGCTTGAATTGAACTCCATTGTAATTCGAGTGTTAGCTGTTGTACTATTGTAACTCAGTTGCTAATCTGCAATAAACATCAAAACCTTCAAAGTGGACGTAGGCAATAACACCGAACCACTATAAATTCTTGTTTTCTTTCCGTTACTGCTTATTTTCTTAGTGTGATTGTTAGATTAGCCTTATTTTTCATTTTACTTCTTCATTCTAGTCTCTTCAATTACACCCTATGAGTGTTGTGCCCATTTTTGGTGCAAACACTTTGGTGCTTTCTCTTAGAACATTTCGCTTTGCTCTGATTCTGTGGATCCCCTACCATTGTTGGATTGCTAAAATCTAAGGAGGAGATCCAGATCTATTTTCTAGTGGTTCCTTCTATTCTATTCAGATTGTTCCAGATCTAGGAAGAACTACATTCAACATGGTGCGTACTACCAGAACTGCTTCCAACGCTGTTGATCTGGAAGGAAGGGATAGGCAAAATCCCGCACAGTTGACCGCTATAGGCCAAACATCAGCTGGAGCTCCAGATCCACTCGATCTAGTGACTAGAGAGGAATTCCAGACCCTCATGCACGAGCTCACTCAAAGCTGTCAGGAGCCCACTCAACAGATCTGTTCCAATACGGAACTCACGAACCAGCTGAATGAAGAAAGGCGAGGGAGATCTAGAAGGGAGCATGCCTCTTATTCTTTGTCCGAAAGATCTGCGTCATCTGACTTCAATCACAGATCTACACGCTGTTGATTAGATGAGAACTATGCGGAAGCCTCTGGGCACCCGTATGCTGTGAATCCCAAATAGGCCGGGATAAGTCCTTCCATAAGGCATCAAGCTGCACCCTCCTCCTAAGGAGGGACACTTCCTTTCCACACTACTCATGACCACACAGCAGCTGCTGCTATAGACCTGGATGCCAAGATCCAGAACCAACAAGATCCAGCCACTCGTCACCACATTCATGCCCATAATCCTCACTTCCATGAAGACCGGGATCCAAGGAGGCATGGAATGGACCGTAGACAGCGACCAGACTGTCCTTGTGACATGGAACCCGACCATGCCTTGGCCCTGAACCTCCAGATGCCTAATGTTCCAACCATGATATGGCAGATGATTAGAGAAAGTCAAGTCCTTAAAAACGATGATTGGGGGATTTCCAGAAGTCATACCCCGTTTACTAATGACATTTTGTATGCAAAGCCACCCCGTCGATTCAGAATGCCGACCTTGCCGGTGTATGAAGGAAATTCGGATCCCAACCAACATATTCTGAAATATTATTGGCTTATGAATGTCGCTCGAGCTGATGATGTGGTTAAGTGTAGAAGCTTCCCTATCTCCTTGGGAGCTGTGCAGTTAAAGCGCCCTACCGCTTCGTAGCGTTTGAGGTGCGAAAAGTTGTAGCAGAGATATATTAGGGATATAGCAGGATATAGCAGATGACTTTAAAAGAGGTATGATGAACATTCTACGTTAAAAAGAGGAAAAGGTATTACTTTTTATTTCCCACCAAGCAAAACAAGTTATAATAAAGTAAAGATAAACAAAGTTGACACTTAAAAAGTTAGAACTAGTTATAATAACCAACAGCGTATATCATTGTTACATCAACTTTGAAGTTACCATAAAATTTAAAGGCAAGACATCAAGCAAAATGCTTATTTATAGAAAAGGGGGATATAGCGGGGCAACAAAATTGGGGATATAGCGGATTATTGCCATAATACCGGGGATAATAACGGATCCGCTATATTGGGCCGCTTTATTGGAATATCGTTGCCCCAAATGTCCGCTATGAGATATATTGGGGATATATCGGGGCAATATCGGGGAATTGACTGCACAGCTTGGGAGGCATTGCAACTATGTGGTTCACCCGTTTACCACCCGGATCCATTTCATGTTTTGATCAGTTAGCTACTAAGTTTGTTGAGCAGTTTCGTATGCATGCTACAAGACCGAAGGATGTTAATACCTTGTCCAGTGTTACTCAGGCTCCAGGAGAGACTCTTAGGCATTATCTGGAAAGGTTCCACACTGCTTGTGCTGAGGTCATCAATCCCAATGACAACTCTATTCTGATGGCATTGATTAAAGGGATTGATCCCGACTCTGAATTTAGTGATTGGTTGACTGGGAAACCCCTCGCTTCGTTGGACCGCTTCTATGCAAAGACAACCCAGTTTTTGAGGAGAGAAGATGCTAGACGTTCAAGGAAGCAGGACGTCACGGGGCCAGTGGTGAAGGTATCCAGAGTAATGTTACAGTGAAGCAGACCGGGGAATGTTCCGGTAAAGTACAGTTAAACATTCAAAATAAACAAAGTCAGCAGAAGGGTAATGAAGGTTAAGGAAAGAAGAGTGACCCTCATCGAGGGAGACCCCAAGCTCCTATGTTCGATCGATATACTCCCTTGAATACGTCACTAGAGAATGCTTATCTTTAGACCTGTAATACAAGGCAGTACAAGAAGCCAGCCCCAAAATCATCATCATAGAAACAGATTCAGACCGGGAAGTTCTATAGGTTCCGTGATTGTTACAGCCATAATAATAATGAGTGCCACCATTTGAAAGATATTATCGAAACATTGTTCAGAGAGAGAAAGTTAGAATAATTCGTCTGGGCTCCGCAGAATGACGAAGCAGGCCCATCTTATCCCAATCAGGATCAAGGCCAGGCTAGGCCTGAAGAACCCACACATATCGGCGGGAGGTTAGTGACTAATACTATGAGTGGTAGTCCTCATCCGGCTGATCGGTGCTGGAAGGAAATGGAGTCATATGCTAGTACGATTGGGCATATGGACTTTGAATGTTGTAGTGGTACTGACGAAGGGGCCCCGGCAAAGCAACAGAGGATGAGTTAGACGACACGTTTTCAGAAACTGTGATGCCGATAGAGTCGAAACCCCCACTATTGATCCGTTGGTTATTTCTGCCCAAATAGGTCCTGCTTGGATGAAGAGGATCTTAGTTGACAGTGGAAGTTCTGTAAACAAACTTTTCAAACGTGCTTACGACCAAATGCTGATGGAGGTGAAGGATCTGAAACCGTGTCAGTCACGTATATATGGTTTCAATAGAAGTGCAACCATACCAGCTGGGATGGTGGAGTTACCTGTTGAGTTGGGTGTTGGTGATCGCCGGAGAGTCCGAGTGTTATAGTTTGTCATGTTGGATATTCATTCTCCTTACAATGCTTTCCTGGGCCGACCGGCCCTTGCAGAGTTCAGGGCAGTGATTGCCCCTTGGTGTTTAACTCTGAAGTTCCTCACTGATAATGGAGTCGGGGAGGTACATGGTGATCAAGAAGCTGGATGTGCCTGTTATGTTGCGGAACTGCGGGATGCATAGCAAAAGGAGAATGGTAAGGGCATGGAGGAATCTCTCTTTGTCCACTTTATGGAGGATTGACAACTAACGCCTAAGCCGAGGCTCAGGCGCCACGACCAGTTTCCTAAAGATCTTGATCCTAGAGACAACGATGATGAAGGGGAAGTCAAAGAATACCAAGCCTCCCTGGCAGAGTTGATAATTGATGTCTCGATCGACGACGACGATGATCCTAGAGTGGTAAAGATCGAATCTCAGCTCAACTCCTAGATGGGATAGGAACTGGTTGATTTTCTTCGAGCAAACCTCGATGTGTTTGCCTAGACTCATTCAGACATGTATGGGATCTCACTGAATGTCGCGAGTCATGCATTAAATATCGACCCGTGACATGTCTCGGTAAAACAAGAAAGGCACGGTATGGTTCCAGAGAGATCTGCTGCCCTAAAGGAACAAGTGGATAAACTCAAGGCCAATGGGTTTATTCATGATGTTTTATACCCGGAATGGGTATCGAATCTAGTGCTTGTTAGAAAGCCAAATGGTGGACATGTGTAGACTACTCAGATCTGAACAAAGCCTGCCTCAAAGGCAGTTTCCCGCTTCTCAGAATCGATCAACTGGTAGATTCAATGGCCAGACATGAGCTCTTATCTTTCATGGATGTCTACTCTTGCTACAATCAAGTCCCGATGCACCTTCCTGACCAAGAGCATACTAGCTTCATCACTGATTTGGGCCTTTATTGCTACAAGGTCATGCCGTTTGGACTCAAAAACGCTGGAGCAACCTATCAGAGGCTCGTAAACCGAATGTTTGCAAACTAGATAGGGAAGACTATGGAGGTGTACGTAGATGACATGCTCATGAAATCGCAACTATCCAACAACCATATCAATGATTTAAAGACGATGCTCAACATACTTCGATAGTACAGAATGAAGCTCAATCCATTGAAGTGTCATTTCGAAGTCGCGTTTGGAAAATTCCTTGGGTTTATCATCAATGCCAGAGGAATAGAAGCCAATCCTGAAAAGATCTGGGCGATTCGAAATCTCAAAATCCCAGAACCATAAAACTGGTGCAAAGCCTCAATATGAAGGTGGTAGCCTTAAGCAGATTCATTTCCAAATCCACGGACAAGTGCTCCCTTCTTTGATCCGATCAGAAGAGGAAAACGAAACTTCAAGTGGATGGAGGAGTGCAAGGGCGCATTTTAGGCACTAGTTCAACATCTAGGAACACCTCCCATCTTGTCAAAGCCGGTTGATCACGAGAAGTTATATGTCTATCTGGCAGTTTCGGCAAACGCAATCAGTGCTGCACTAGTTCGAGAAGAGGATCGGATCCAGCGATCGGTCTATTATGTTAGCAAAAGATTGATGGGGGCAGAAAGAAACTACCCGAAGATAGAGAAGCTGGCTTATTGTCTTGTTATAGCCTCGAGGAAGCTCTGTCCATATTTCCAGGCTCATCCGATCACTGTTTACACCGATCAGCCGTTACGGTAGATCCTTACATGGCCCAAAACGTCTAGTAGATTGCTTAAGTGGAACAGCAAGCTGAGTCAATTTGATATCACTTATACACCAAGGTGAGCTATTCAAGGACAAGTTCTGGTGGACTTCATAGTAGAATTCATCGTACCGGAGGATTTGCCCAAAGCCAGCGAATCTCCGAAGTGTACATGGAAGCTATACACTGATGGTGCATCAAACGACCGATCCTCGGGCGCTGGAGTGGTACTCAAGACCCCAAAGGGTTGATTCGTGTGTTACGCTTTGAAGTTTGACTTCCGCGCGACTGACAACGAAGCCGAGTACAAGGCTTTGCTTGCTGACTAAGGCTTGCGAAAGATTTAGGAGTCATTGCTATGGAGATTTACTATGATTCGCAACTGGTATTATGCCAGGTTCGAGGAGAGTATCAAGCCAGGGACCAAAGATTGGCCACCTACCTTAATCGGGTTCAAGAAATGTTGAATCAGTTCGACTATTATGCTATCCACTGTATACCCCAAGAGCAAAATCAAAAAGCCAATTCTTTAGCGAAACTGGCCAGCACTGGCCAAGCACAGCGGATGGGACTTGTCCCTATAGAAACACTTACTACTCCAAGTATCGATCAAATGGAGACAGACTGGGTGCACGAGGCAACACCTGAGAGAGAGTCATGGATGACTTCGATCAAAAATTATCTTGAGCATGGAACATTACCTGAACGTAGGAATGAAAAAAGACAGGTTCTCCGAAAGGCTTCGCGATTTGTTATCCAGGATGTAGTCCTATACAGAAGGGGATATTCTATTCCTTTACTCCGGTGTATCACCCACGATGAGATCAAACGAGTGTTGCATGATGGGCATGAGGGAGAGTGTGGCGATCACACTAAGGGGCAAGCCCTTGCGAAAAAGGTACTCAGATACGGGTATTACTGGCCAACCATAAACCGAGATGCATCGGATTATGCTAAGAGATGTGGCAGGTGCCAGAAACATGCCAGAATTCCAAGAGCCCCGCCAACCGAAATTACTCAGATGGTCATCCCATAGCCGTTTACCACATGGGGCATTGATATAATAGGGTCCTTTCCTCTAGCCAAAGGTGGTGCGAAGTACGCCATCGTTGCAGTTGACTACTTTACCAAATAGGTGGAAGCCGAGCCCCTTGCCACTATCACGACGAAGAAAGTAATCAACTTTGTTGTGCGCAACATCATCTGTCGCTTTGGCCTCCTACAAACAATTATAACTGATAACGGACCACAATTCGATAGTGCCGAGTTTAAGAATTTTTGCCAACGCTATCACATCCAAAAGAAGTTCTCTCCAGTAGCTCACCCTCAAGCAAATGGACAAGTCAAAGCTGTCAACAAAGTCGTCAGGTCCATTATGAAAAGATGACTGGAGAAGGCTGGAAGTAAGTGGGTCGATGAGCTCCCCATGGCCTTATGGGCATATCGAACTACCCACAAGTCCGCGACCGACCATACTCCGTTTGCACTTTCCAACGGCTCTGAAGCCGTCATTCCAGTTGAGCTGGAGGTACCTTCTCACCGTGTGACTTATTACGATCTGAAGACGAATGCCATCCTACTCGCATAATCTCTGGATTTACTAGATGAGAAGCGTGAAGAGGCTGATTTGAGGGCAGTCGCATATCGCAATCAAGTCGCCTGATTATACAATGTTAAGGTCCGTCCCAGAACCTTTGAGATTGGCGATCTTATACTTGAGCGAATTTATCCAAACCCTTCACACATGAAGCCAACGTGGGAGGGACCGTATGTCATTGAGCGGAGACTTGGAGACGGCACTTTCAAGCTATCAACTGTTGATGGTCTCACTCTTCTGAGGGCATAGAACAGCGAGAGTCTTTGCCGTTATTACGTATAATTGGATTTCCTTCATTTAGTCTACTTTCCTTTTGAAGTTTGTTTATGCAATTTTAGAATTTGTACTTGTAATAAGGCAACCGACTTTGCCGCACTTTCCTATTTCAATAATAAAGTGCGGACTCATTAAGCCAGATTAGCGATTTTTGACGTGCATCGTGCGACCGTCGTGATGTACGAAGAGCTAAGTTCCATCTTACGGTCGGACTCATTCAAATAGAGAGTGATCGTGATCCGACCGATCACTCGCTAAATGGAACCCTGATCTCGAGGGCAAGCAACGATAAATAAAAAACGATTGAAACACGACGATCCTCCAATTAACTCCAGCTCCCAAAGTGCGAGCTAAAGTGCAAACTCCAAAATCTAGGCTCGAGGAGGATGGATTCGTCCATCCACGACCTCGCCTCTTTCCAAGCTCAAGGAGGGTGGACCTGTCCACCCACAACCTCACCTCAATCCAGGCTCGAGGAGGATGGATCCATCCATCCACAACCTCGCCTCTTTCCAGGCTCGAGGAGGGTGGACCCATCCACCCATGACCTCGCCTCAATCCAGGCTCAAGGAGGATGGATCCGTCCATCCACGACCTCGCCTCTTTCCAGGCTCGAGGAGGATGGATCCGTCCATCCACGACCTCGCCTCAATCCAGGCTCGTGGAGGATGGATCCGTCCATCCACGACCTCGCCTTAATCCAGGCTCGAAGAGGATGGATTCGTCCATCCACGGCCTCACCTCAATCCAGGCTCGAGGAGAATGAATGGATCCATCCACGACCTCGCCTTAATCCAGGCTCGAGGAGGATGGATCCATCCATCCACAACCTTGCCTCTTTCCAGGCTCGAGGAGGGTGGACCCGTCCACCCACGACCTCGCCCTCTTTTTTCAAGCTCGAAGAAGATGGATCCGTCCGTCTACGACTTCGCTTATCGGATCAAGGAGGATGTGATCCGACCATCCACAACCTTGACCAACTCCTTATTCCCAAAGCATGAATAAGATCCTAATACTCAAACAGATTTGACCGACCGTTTGTCAACTGACTCTAGATTCCCGAAGTGTGAACTAGAGTATAAACGTTAAATGGGTGTGACCGGCTGCCCATAAAATAACTTATGTCCTCAGAGTGTGGATGTAATTCTAAACAATAGGCAGGCGTGATCGACCGCCGGCATACAAGTATAATCCCCAGAGTGTGGATGCAAATGCTAGCAAACAAGGGAGTGTGACTTAACCGCTCAAACTCATGTCACTCTAACTTTGTTCCGACTAAGTAAAATCAAAGTTAGTGGAGGCGGAGGATGACTGCGAAATAACTACTTCAACTCTCCCCAGAACTGGGGGCATAACTCAAGTAATAGCTGCTAATCGAGATAGAGCAACGTTGGTACTCGACTTAACGTTTGATTGTGACCCGAGGCCATGACCTCAGGACTTAAAGACTGGACTCAAGTTCGAATCAGAGACTAAATCTTCATGAGTACTTTGAATGGAAATGTGAGTGCTAAAGTACTTAGGCAAATGAACACGGAGTTATGTTAAAAACAAAGAAGAAATTTTATTCACACTATTCTTTGAGAAAGTAAGTACAAAATCTATTCAAAGAATTCCTATAAGCAGGGGGCCATGCCCGCATCTATGCATGGCCTACAAAAAGCAAAAGAGAAGCTTATTCTAACCATCTACAAAAAAGGGAGTCAAAATGCAAATCTACACCTTCGATTTCTTGTCCTTCTTAACTTTCTTTGGCATAGATCCGCTCGAGCTACCGCTCGGACCTCTCAGAACCCTTGCTTCCTCGGCTTACTCCAGCTGGCTTATATCCGGCCGAGGGAATCGATGCGGTCTCCTCTTGAGAGCTCGCGGGGACCGAAGTATCCTCTATGTGTGGAACTGGTGGAATGGAGGCGCTTTCGATATTAGAGGAATGAGGAGAACTAGTCTCAATAATGGTGCAACTTGAAGAAACCACAAGAATCGGGACCGAAGCGGGCGCTGCTTGAGACGTTGGGGGCATTTCGGAAGCAACGATGTGATATCCACCCCCAGATCCTTCTCCAACCTCCCGGTACTTAGCCGCCAAGTCTTCTCTCTAAAGCGCCATAACTGTGTCGTGGAGGACTTTAGGCTCATCTCCAATCAACACTTGAGTTTCCAATTCAAACTCATCGATGGTTGCAGCTTTACGGATCTCCTTTTCGTCCTCAATCAGCGGTTCCAGGCCTTATACAATTGAAAGGGATAGTCCTTGCCCAACCAGTTCAAGTTGCGGTTTTTCTGGACGTTTGCATTGTAGGTGACTAGGAGATCCTCGAACTCACTTTCCATCTTGGCCCCAATGGCTTTTATCTTCCTTTCAACCCTGGTGTCGGCTTCTTCGGCCTTCTAATTTGTAATATTCCTTTCTTCCCTAAGCTTCACCGCCTCCTCGCTGTGAGAAATGCGGATTAAGAATCTTAAGGCTAGAATTAACACTAAAGGGGGGTGAGTAGTGTTTTAAGAAATTTGTTAATCTTTTTGAGTTTATCTAACTTTATTAACAATGTATACACTAATTAGACACAGATATGAACACAGAATCAAACACAGATGCAAATATAAAGTAAAAGCAGTAAAGGAAAGAACACACCGGATTTTATACTGGTTCGGAGTTACCCTACATCCAGTCCCGCACAACCAAGTACAGATTTCCTTTCAACAACAATTCAACAATTACAACCCTCGGTTTCAAGGCTACGAGGTACACCCTCCAGAATGACAATCCTCTGGGTAGAGATACTTGATTTCCGAGGCAAAAGGTTCACCCAATTGATTTCCAGGGCTACAATCACACCTTTTCTCGCTTGATTGATTTCCAAGGCTACAATCACACCGTCTCTGACTTGATTGATTTCCAAGGCTACAATCACACCTTTTCTCGCTCAATTGATTACAAAAAGTCTATAACTCAGATTAGCACTTGGATCTTGTAGAGATAGTGGAGAGAATCAAAACCAGAAATAATCGAGTATGATTCGATGTTGATTTCGGCAGATTAATGGTATGATTTTGTATTAAGAAATGTGGAAGAAGAAGAGAAGTGAAAACCAGAAAAATATGATTAAAAATTCATTGAAACTGACCCCTATTTATAGAAGATCAACAGGCATGACCATTCATGAAGAGTTATGGCGAATAGACACTTCTTTTGAAATTTGAATTTGAACTTCAACTGCACTATGTCGACATAGTGCCTAGGGGCATGTCGACATCCCTCAGCCAAAATTGATATTTTGAATTTCTATAAAAACAATATTTATCTTATATAAAAACTATTTAAAACTTCATAAATATACTTGAATATAGTTGAATTTCATAAGTAAATATAAAGAACAATATATACATAATTTAACTATAATTTTATATTTAAATCTAAGTATAAATATTAAAAGTTAAATATATTATTTGAAAAGACATTTAAAATCAGGAGTAATTTGACTTTGAAATTAAAGATGTTTTGAGGCTAAAATTATTTAAAATCAGGATAGAGAGTTTTGAATTTTTTAAAAGGAAAGTTTTAAAATCATTTTGAAAACAAGATAATTTTGTAAAATCATTTGAATTAAAATTATTGGATACAAAACAATGTCCCACTAGATTTTCATAGGCTCCATCCTACTTAGGGTTCCATCCCTTTAACAGGCTCGAAGTGGATTCCATTCCATGAATAAATTGGATATTAAGATGCCAGTGCTTTTCTACGAGTTTTAACAAATATTCCTAATAAAACAAACTTAACCTTGAACTCTTGAACTCTTGATAATCTTGATACTCATGAGTCTTCTATCTCTATATCTTGAATCTCTATACTGTACAGTCTTCATTCTTGATACCTGCATGGTTAGATCCTGCATATACATAATATATCTAAACTTGTAATGTTAGTATTTATATTTTATAATCTATTCTAAGGTTGTTGTCATCAAAACCATCATCTCATGGACTATCAATCTCCCCCTTTTTAATGATGACAACCTTTGTTTATAAAATATCACTTTTATCCTAATAACTCCCCCTAAAACTAACAACTTCCGCTTAATCTATGCCTAACTACCCTATTTTATATTTCTCCCCCTTTGTCATCAGCAAAAACTTACTCTAAACTAGATAACTCTAAACTATATAACTCCCCCTTAAACTTATCACTCTATGACATGTGACTATAATGATAGTGTTATCATCAATAATTAACACTTAAATCTAAAATATAATCCTAAACTATTAACTATCCTAACTAAGAATTCAAAAATATACTACCACATATAAGAAAACGAGTTTATTTATTACGAGTCTGGTTTTATTTACATTTGCGTTTGAAAAACATAAAAACACAACAACGGAAAGAAAGAGAAGAAACTAATGTGTGTTTCTGATCATAGGGACCTTTTGAAGACAAGTTACAAAATGATTGTAGAAACAATCAATCATCAAAGTTCACGTTCGAAGACGTGAATAAATTCCAAAGAAATCGATATAAAATCCATCAAAGTGGATATTTCCAAAATTCCCAAAGAAAGATGTCATCAAAGATGATAATAAAAGATAACAACAATAGGGAAACCACACGAATCGATTAAAGTTGGAAATCACACAAAATAGGCGAAATAGGCAAACAGCATCAGGTCGGTCGGCCGGCTTCAGGGCTCGGTCGACTGGACCCTGTTCTGGAAAATAGTTCGGGAAGTAGGTCGGTCGACTGAGCTCTGTAGCCGGTCGACCAAACCAGAGGCAGAGAAGCTCGGGTAGCAGGTCGGTCGACTGGACCCTGAGTTCGGTCAACCGGAGCCTGTTATCAGTTCTACCAAAACAGAGGCAGGGAAATGCTGGAGTAGCAGGTCGGTCGACCGGACTCTGTAGTCGGCCGACCGGAGCCTGTTACCAGCACTCCCATGCCTACCAAATACATTGGCCAATCTCGACCAATTTGCAACCGCTCGAGCAACGACGCTAAGGGTTTACGCCAATCGACTACCCGGCCATATACGCTCTTCGATTCATCACCAAAAACATGATCAAAACATCAAAGTTAGGATTTTCAAAGAATTGAACTCAAAACACTAAAAATTGGAATATTCACCAAATCAATCCAAACCAAAAGCAATTGCATAAGAATAAGTGTTAGGAATTCATACCTAACAATCGAAGATAAATATAGTTTAAGATGTGAGATAAAAATCTCACCTTTGAACCCAAACAAATGAAGAAGAAGCTTTGAAGCAATGTCAAGAGCAATTACTCTTCACTATCAACACAAGAAGCTCCAACTAAGATCAAAACAAGCATTTCCCAAATTTAGGTTTAGGAAATAAACTGAAATTGGAAAGAGAAAGAGTTGGAGAAGAAGGAGATGAAGCTTACCAATGGGTTCTCTTCGAATTTGGAGTAAGAATTTGAGATTGCAAGAGAAACTAGGGCTTGGAGTTTTAATTCTTTTTCTTCTCCTCCATTAATCTTCTTAGAACTGAAAAGTGGAGGAAGAGGGAGTGAATGAAGAGGGGGGTTTCAGTTTGGGGTATTAAGTTGGCTAGTGGGCTGAACCCAAACTCAAAACCCAATAGAAAAAGTAGCAAAATTCGACTTACTCCAAACATATCGAAGTTTACACTCAAAAAGATCGCAAACGTAATTTTGAACTCATTGGAAGTGGTCTCGAGTCCCAATTCGACTATTTGCAAAAAGTAGCTTTTCAGACTAAAATCCGACTAACGATGAAATATTTAAATAAAATATTTAAATATAAAATCGATAAATATGCGGGTTGTTACAATTTAATTCATTATTAGTTTCAGTTGACTCTTGGTTTTGACTAATTAAATCCTCTTCATCATTTGTAATTTCAAAATCTTTTAAATTTTCATCAAACGAAACATGTATTGTTTCTTCGATGGTGTTAGATCTTAAATTAAAAACTCTATAAGCTTTACTTCTATTAGAATATCCGATAAAGATTCCTTTGTCGGATTTAGGATCAAATTTATCCAAATTATCTTTTGTATTTAAAATAAAACATTTACTTCCAAAAATTCTGAAGTATGATACCTTAGGTTTCTTTCCATGAAGAAGTTCATAAGGTATCTTATTAGTTAAAGGTCTAATTAAAATTCTATTCAAAATATAATTAGCGGTAGCAACAGCTTCTGCCCAAAAGTGTTTTGGTAAATTACTATCTGAAAGCATAGTTCTCACACACTCTTGTATCGTTCTATTTTTACGTTCAACTACTCCGTTTTGTTGTGGAGTTCTTGGAAATGAGAAATTGTGAGTTATTCCCTTCTTATTGCAGAATTCCTCAAACTTTTCATTTTCAAATTCACCACCGTGATCACTACGTATAGTTATAATTTTTAAAGATAATTGATTTTGAATCCTTTTTGTAAAAAATTTAAAACATTCAAAAGTATCACTTTTATGTTTCAAAAATATTGTCCATGTAAATCTAGAATAATCATCTACAATTACAAAAACATATTTACTATGATTTATTGATAGAATTTGAGATGGACCAAATAAATCAAGATGAAGTAACTCAAGAGGTTTTGAAGTTGAAATCATATCTTTTAATTTAAAGGAACTTTTTCTAAGCTTTCCTAATTGACATGCATCACATAAACTATCTACTTTAAAATTCATTTTAGGGAGACCTCTTACTAGATCATGTTTTGACAGTCTAGATAAGAGTTTGAAATTCAAATGTCCAAATCTCTTATGCCAAATCCAAGGGTCACTTGTATTTGCCAAAAGACATAGGTTATCATTTGAAACTTTCATACTAAGAATATAAATATTCTTTTTCCTAGTTCCCTCAAATATTATGGTTGAGTTATTATCTTCAATATGACATTTATCTTTTTCAAATTTAATTTTATATCCTTTATCACATAGTTGACTTATACTTAGCAGATTGTGTTTCAGATTCTTAACTAGCAAAACATTAGTAATAATAGGAGTTTCAGAGTTACCGACATTGCCGATGCCAATCACGTATCCTTTTGAGTTGTCTCCAAAGTTAACCAGTCCTCCGTCTTTGTATATAATATTATTCAGCATATCCGGATTACCAGTCATGTGTCTAGAGCAACCACTTTCAAGTATCCACTTATTCCTTTTGATCTACATAGATTGTCCATTGTGAATTGATTCCTCAATACCCATAAAGCATCTTTCTTGCACATTATAAAATTTGGGTAGACAACTAGAATTTGAATAACATTCATATGCAGACTCATGGAACAATGATGATTTAAACAATTCTAAACTAGTTTTAACAGAATTTTCAAAAATAGCCATTTTATAACTTCTTCAAAATTCAGATTATGAAACTTTTGAAAACAAGGCTCTGATACCAAATGTGAGAAATGCGGATTAAGGATCTTAAGGCTAGAATTAACACTAGAGGGGGGGTGAATAGTGTTTTAAGAAATTTGTTAATCTT
The DNA here is from genome assembly GCA_030737815.1 of Allium fistulosum. NCBI lineage: Eukaryota > Viridiplantae > Streptophyta > Magnoliopsida > Asparagales > Amaryllidaceae > Allium > Allium fistulosum. The sequence continues at coordinate 93,156,222 of CM060906.1, read as the reverse complement.
TTTGAGTTTATCCAACTTTATTAACAATGTATACACTAATTAGACACAGATATGAACACAGAATCAAACACAGATGCAAATATAAAGTAAAAGCAGTAAAGGAAAGAACACACCGGATCTTATACTGGTTCGGAGTTACCCTACATCCAGTCCCGCACAACCAAGTACGGATTTCCTTTCAACAACAATTCAACAATTACAACCCTCGGTTTCAAGGCTACGAGGTACACCCTTCAGAATGACAATCCTCTGGGTAGAGATACTTGATTTCCGGGGCAAAAGGTTCACCCAATTGATTTCCAGGGCTACAATCACACCTTTTCTCGCTTGATTGATTTCCAAGGCTACAATCACACCGTCTCTGACTTGATTGATTTCCAAGGCTACAATCACACCTTTTCTCGCTCAATTGATTACAAAAAGTCTATAACTCAGATTAGCACTTGGATCTTGTAGAGATAGTGGAGAGAATCAAAACCAGAAATAATCGAGTATGATTCGATGTTGATTTCGGCAGAGTAATGGTATGATTTTGTATTAAGAAATATGGAAGAAGAAGAGAAGTGAAAACCAGAAAAATATGATTAAAAATTCGTTGAAACTGACCCCTATTTATAGAAGATCAACAGCCATGACCATTCATGAAGAGTTATGGCGAATAGACACTTCGTTTGAAATTTGAATTTGAACTTCAACTGTCACTATGTCGACATAGTGCCTAGGGGCATGTCGACATCCCTCAGCCAAAATTGATATTTTGAATTTCTATAAAAACAATATTTATCTTATATAAAAACTATTTAAAACTTCATAAATATACTTGAATATAGTTGAATTTCATAAGTAAATATAAAGAACAATATATACATAATTTAACTATAATTTTATATTTAAATCTAAGTATAAATATTAAAAGTTAAATATATTATTTGAAAAGACATTTAAAATCAGGAGTAATTTGACTTTGAAATTAAAGATGTTTTGAGGCTAAAATTATTTAAAATCGGGATAGAGAGTTTTGAATTTTTTAAAAGGAAAGTTTTAAAATCATTTTGAAAACAAGATAATTTTGTAAAATCATTTGAATTAAAATTATTGGATACAAAACAATGTCCCACTAGATTTTCGTAGGTTCCATCCTACTTAGGGTTCCATCCCTTTAACAGGCTCGAAGTGGATTCCATTCCACGAATAAATTGGATATTAAGATGCTAGTGCTTTTCTACGAGTTTTAACAAATATTCCTAATAAAACAAACTTAACCTTGAACTCTTGAACTCTTGATAATCTTGATACTCATGAGTCTTCTATCTCTATATCTTGAATCTCTATACTGTACAGTCTTCATTCTTGATACCTGCATGGTTAGATCCTGCATATACATAATATATCTAAACTTGTAATGTTAGTATTTATATTTATAATCTATTCTAAGGTTGTTGTCATCAAAACCATCATCTCATGGACTATCAATCTCCCCCTTTTTGATGATGACAACCTTTGTTTATAAAATATCACTTTTATCCTAATAACTCCCCCTAAAACTAACAACTTCCGCTTAATCTATGCCTTACTACCCTATTTTATATTTCTCCCCCTTTGTCATCAGCAAAAACTTACTCTAAACTAGATAACTCTAAACTATATAACTCCCCCTTAAACTTATCACTCTATGACGTGTGACTATAATGATAGTGTTATCATCAATAATTAACACTTAATTCTAAAATATAACCCTAAACTATTAACTATCCTAACTAAGAATTCACAAATATACTAACACATATAAGAAAACGAGTTTATTTATTACGAGTCTGGTTTTATTTACATTTGCGTTTGAAAAACATAAAAACACAACAACGGAAAGAAAGAGAAGAAACTAATGTGTGTTTCTAATCATAGGGGATTTATGAATCGAACAGTTTGGATAGTGGAAACGGAAATTTCCATGTTGTTCGACAAGTTTCCCATTTTTGTCGAAACACACTTCTCCAACGCATACTACTTGGTCATTATCCTCCTCGTGTGCTTCTTCCATTGGTTCTTCTTCTTCTTCTTCGTCGCTGACCTCATGTTCTTGATTGAGTGAAGAGTCTTCATCGATCAAGATAGGGTTGGCCTGGTTATCCATTAGGAATTTTTGTAAATTCCTAAGAATCTTGCCTTGCCTTTCTTTCTCTTTCGCCATCCGAAGTTGAGTCACTTGAATTTCAGTCAACATCTGAAGAGTATCCTTCATAGACTCCTCCAATTTAGTTACACATGCGAGAGTAGAGCATTGGAATGGACCAGAGGTAGGAGAGGGGAATAAGAAAGTTGATTTTATGTTTGATTTAGAGGAAGATGCCATTATTTTATATATTTTAGAATAGAAAATGAAGAGAAACCAGAGAGAATGAATAAGAATTCGAAATAGAGAAGAATATATAACTAAATTTTTGAATTTTGGTGGGAATTTTTTTTTTAAAAATAAAATCGTTATATGTCGAGATGGGTCTAGTGGGGATGTCGACATGGTCCTTGAATTTTTTCCTTTTTAATTTATTTTGAATTAATTTTAATTATACTCGTTATTTATATTTTATATTTCAGTTATAGAACAAATACCTAATTCTCTTCTTAATTTAGTAAATGTAGATTCATTTAAGGGTTTTGTTAAAATATCAGCAATTTGATTTTCAGAATTGATATAGTCAAGAGTAATTACTTCTCAACTTATATTATCTCTGAGAAAATGGTGTCTGATATCAATATGTTTAGTTCGAGCATGATGAGTAGGATTTTTAGATAAATTTATTGCACTAGTATTATCACAATAAATTGGCGATTTTGAGATATTTAATCCAAAATCTCTTAAAGTTTGTTGCATATATATTACTTGAGAACAAGTCAAAGCAGCAGAAATATACTCTGCTTCAGTTGTTGATAAAGAAACTGTATTTTGCTTTTTACTAAACTAGGAAACAAGAGAATGTCCCAAAAGTGACAAGTTCCACTTGTACTTTTTCGGTCTGATTTACATCCAGCATAGTCAGCATCACAGTATGATTTTAAATCAAATGAATCATTTTTAGGATAAAATAAGCCATAATCAGAGGTGTGTTTAATATATCTTATGATACGTTTTACAGCTTTTAAGTGAGTTTCTTTAGGATGAGATTGATATCTTGCACAGAGACATACACTATGCATGATATCAGGTCTACTAGCAGTGATATAGAGTAGTGATCCAATCATTCCTCTATACAACTTTTGATCTACATCTTTCGAGAGATCTTCTTTACTAAGGTACTCATTGGTTGCCATGGGAGTGGGTTTTCCACTCGTAGTAGTCAAACCAAATTTACTAACTAGGTCTTTAGCATATTTTTCTTGACTAATAAAAATACCATTATCTAACTGTTTTATTTGCAATCCTAGAAAGAAGTTTAATTTGCCCATATGACTCATCTCAAACTCTTTTGTCATTATTTCAGAAAATTCTTTATTCATTTCGAAGTTAGTTGAACCAAAAATGATATCATCTACGTATACTTGAACTAGTTGAATATCATTTTTATTTCTTTTAATAAAAAGAGTATTATCTATTTTACCAATTTCAAAATTTGATTGTAATAAATAAGATCTTAGTCTATCATACCAGGCTCTAGGAGCTTGTTTTAAACCATATAAAGCTTTCTTAAGTTTGTACACATGGTTTGGTAAATTTTCATCTTCAAAAAGTGGTGGTTGTTCAACATATACTTCTTCTTTTACAAATCCATTTAAAAATGCACTTTTAACATCCATTTGATATAACTTGAAATTATTATAATTTGCGAAAGCAAGTAGAATCCTAATGGCTTCTAATCTTGCTACATGAGCAAAGGTTTCATCACAATCTATACCTTCTTCTTGACAATAATCTTGGGCGACTAATCGTGCTTTATTTCTAACGACCTCACCTTGTTCATTCATTTTATTTTTATAGACTCATTTAGTTACAATTATAGTTTTATCTTCAGGTCTAGGAACAAGTTCCCAAACTTCATTTCTAGTGAATTGATTTAATTCTTCTTGCATAGCCAAAATCCATGAATCATCAGTTGATGCTTCTTTAGGATTTTTGGGTTCAATAGATGATATAAAAGCTACATTACTCATTTGACTTAGTTGATTTCTAGTTTTAACAACAGATTGCATATCTCCAAGTATATTTTCTATAGGGTGATCTTTTAGAAGTCTAATCCTTTTATTAGGATGATTTAATTCATTATTAGTTTCAGTTGACTCTTGGTTTTGACTAATTAAATCCTCTTCATCATTTGTAATTTCAAAATCTTTTAAATTTTCATCAAACGAAACATGCATAGTTTCTTCGATGGTGTTAGATCTTAAATTAAAAACTCTATAAGCTTTACTTCTATTAGAATATCCGATAAAGATTCCTTTGTCGGATTTAGGATCAAATTTATCCAAATTATCTTTTGTATTTAAAATAAAACATTTACTTCCAAAAATTCTGAAGTATGATACCTTAGGTTTCTTTCCATGAAGAAGTTCATAAGGTGTCTTATCAGTTAAAGGTCTAATTAAAATTCTATTCAAAATATAACAGGCGGTAGCAACAGCTTCTGCCCAAAAGTGTTTTGGTAAATTACTATCTGAAAGCATAGTTCTCGCACACTCTTGTATCGTTATATTTTTACGTTCAACTACTCCGTTTTGTTGTGGAGTTCTTGGAAATGAGAAATTGTGAGTTATTCCCTTCTTATTGCAGAATTCCTCAAACTTTTCATTTTCAAATTCACCACCGTGATCACTACATATAGTTATAATTTTTAAAGATAATTGATTTTGAATCCTTTTTGTAAAAAATTTAAAACATTCAAAAGTATCACTTTTATGTTTCAAAAATATTGTCCATGTAAATCTAGAATAATCATCTACAATTACAAAAACATATTTACTATGATTTATTGACAGAATTTGAGATGGACCAAATAAATCAAGATGAAGTAACTCAAGAGGTTTTGAAGTTGAAATCATATCTTTTAATTTAAAGGAACTTTTTCTAAGCTTTCCTAATTGGCATGCATCACATAAACTATCTACTTTAAAATTCATTTTAGGGAGACCTCTTACTAGATCATGTTTTGACAGTCTAGATAAGAGTTTGAAATTCAAATGTCCAAATCTCTTATGCCAAATCCAAGGGTCACTTGTATTTGCCAAAAGACATAGGTTGTCATTTGAAACTTTCATACTAAGAATATAAATATTCTTTTTCCTAGTTCCCTCAAATATTATGGTTGAGTTATTATCTTCAATATGACATTTATCTTTTTCAAATTTAATTTTATATCCTTTATCACATAGTTGACTTATACTTAGCAGATTGTGTTTCAGATTCTTAACTAGCAAAACATTAGTAATAATAGGAGTTTCAGAGTTACCGACATTGCCGATGCCAATCACGTATCCTTTCGAGTTGTCTCCAAAGTTAACCAGTCCTCCATCTTTGTATATAATATTATTCAGCATATCCGGATTACCAGTCATGTGTCTAGAGCAACCACTATCAAGTATCCACTTATTCCTTTTGATCTGCATAGATTGTCCATTGTGAATTGATTCCTCAATACCCATAAAGCATCTTTCTTGCACATTATAAAATTTGGGTAGACAACTAGAATTTGAATAACATTCATATGCAGACTCATGGAACAATGATGATTTAAACAATTCTAAACTAGTTTTAACAGATTTTTCAAAAATAGCCATTTTAAAACTTTTTCAAAATTCAGATTATGAAACTTTTGAAAACAAGGCTCTGATACCAAATGTGAGAAATGCGGATTAAGGATCTTAAGGCTAGAATTAACACTAGAGGGGGGTGAATAGTGTTTTAAGAAATTTGTTAATCTTTTTGAGTTTATCCAACTTTATTAACAATGTATACACTAAATAGACACAGATATGAACACAGAATCAAACACAGATGCAAATATAAAGTAAAAGCAGTAAAGGAAAGAACACACCGAATCTTATACTGGTTCGGAGTTACCCTACATCCAGTCCCGCACAACCAAGTACGGATTTCCTTTCAACAACAATTCAACAATTACAACCCTCGGTTTCAAGGCTACGAGGTACACCCTCCAGAATGACAATCCTCTGGGTAGAGATACTTGATTTCTGGGGCAACAAGTTCACCCAATTGATTTCCAGGGCTACAATCACACCTTTTCTCGCTTGATTGATTTCCAAGGCTACAATCACACCGTCTCTCGCTTGATTGATTTCCAAGGCTACAATCACACCTTTTCTCGCTCAATTGATTACAAAAAGTCTATAACTCAAATTAGCACTTGGATCTTGTAGAGATAGTGGAGAGAATCAAAACCAAAAATAATCGAGTATGATTCGATGTTGATTTCGGTAGAGTAATGGTATGATTTTGTATTAAGAAATGTGGAAGAAGAAGAGAAGTGAAAACCAGAAAAATATGATTAAAAATTCGTTGAAACTGGCCCCTATTTATAGAAGATCAACAGCCATGACCATTCATGAAGAGTTATGGCGAATAGACACTTCTTTTGAAATTTGAATTTGAACTTCAACTGTCACTATGTCGACATAGTGCCTAGGGGCATGTCGACATCCCTCAGCCAAAATTGATATTTTGAGTTTCTATAAAAATAATATTTATCTTATATAAAAACTATTTAAAACTTTATAAATATACTTGAATATAGTTGAATTTCATAAGTAAATATAAAGAACAATATATACATAATTTAACTATAATTTTATATTTAAATCTAAGTATAAATATTAAAAGTTAAATATATTATTTGAAATGACATTTAAAATCAGGAGTAATTTGACTTTGAAATTAAAGATGTTTTGAGGCTAAAATTATTTAAAATCAGGATAGAGAGTTTTGAATTTTTTAAAAGGAAAGTTTTGAAATCATTTTGAAAACAAGATAATTTTGTAAAATCATTTGAATTAAAATTAGTGGATACAAAACAATTTCCCACTAGATTTTCGTAGGTTCCATCCTACTTATGGTTCCATCCCTTTAACAGGCTCGAAGTGGATTCCATTCCATGAATAAATTGGATATTAAGATGCCAGTGCTTTTCTACGAGTTTTAACAAATATTCCTAATAAAACAAACTTAACCTTGAACTCTTGAACTCTTGATAAACTTGATACTCATGAGTCTTCTATCTCTATATCTTGAATCTCTATACTGTACAGTCTTCATTCTTGATACCTGCATGGTTAGATCCTGCATATACATATATATCTAAACTTGTAATGTTAGTATTTATATTTTATAATCTATTCTAAGGTTGTTGTCATCAAAACCATCATCTCATGGACTAACACTCGCATGCTTCCTGGGCAACTTTGTTGGCTTCATCTTTTTCTTTGACGGCCTCAATCAGCTTCGCCTTTAATTCAGCGACTTCTTTCGGTGCGGCATCTCTTTCTCAAATAATAATAGTATTGCGATGCCCCATCTCCTGCACCAAATCCGTATGCGTTTTCCTCATCTCTTCCATGGATTTCCTGGCTTCCTTAGCTCTCTGGCTGGTCTCAATCTCGGCTTTTCTTGAAGATTCGATCTCATTGGTAAGCACCTCTATTATTTTACCCTTGTGAGAGAGATCACTATCTAGTTTCTTAATAGCCTTGGACTGCTCAAAGGACACAACCGAAACCTGTTCTACTGTCTTAACCCATTCGCGATATTGGCTATAAGCATCATGCACATAGTCCTGCACTAATTTCTCTATATCGTTTGGAATTTTCTTTAAGTTGGGAGGAAAGTGAAGGCCATCGAAATAGATGTTCGAAAAATCTTTCTTTAGTTTGGCGATATGGATGGCTCCTTCCCCCGTCGGCTCTATGGCAGTTTGTTCTACGATGGTAGGAGTTTCTGTTTCAATATTGCAATGCTGATCACCGGTTTTTGGAGCGTGAGACAGTGCTATTTAATGTGAAAATTTAGAAGAAGGCCTGTTGGAGCCAGATGGTTTAGAAGGTCCTTTTGGTGGTGGAGATCACAACCTAGAACGACGCCTGCTTTGATATGATCTCTCTTTTTCTCTATCGTGGCGCTCACACTTCTGGCTAGAATGGTAGCCGTGACCATAATCTCTCTCGCTTTCGCGGTGATGTGATTCAAAATGCGATCCAGATGATGGCGCGAAGTGCGAATTTTACTAAGCATGGAGCCTTGCTTCACCATTGTATCTGCAAAACGAAAAAAGGAAGTAAAATTAGTCATCGTTAGAGATTAAGAAGCATGCGATGAGATGTCGTGTGGTCCGTGAAGTGTGTGTATGCATGTGCAAACCCCCCAACCGACCGATTGTGGTAGCCTTGCTTATTGGAGTTGGCTCCCCTATGTCTATTGAAGATGGGCCTACGCCGTTCTTGATAGGGAGTGGAGCCCCTCTAACCCAAGATCAGGGAATGGAGATATTTCGTCCGAGATAGGAACATTCGATAACCCTTTCAGTGAACTTTCCGTCTGCAGGGAAGAGGTCTCCGGACCTATGGAAGTTGCAACGAGTTGAGTTGCTTCAGTAGTATTCTGCTTCTTGATTTTATGGACAAGGTTTTTGCCTTTTCTCTTTGTTTCTGACGGCCGAGGGCCCTGCGGAGGCTCGACCACGAGCTCATGTCCATCTATTGTACCTTCGTCATCGTGAAATTTGATGACTGTTAAGCTAGGCACACTTTGAGCTCCCTCGATTAGGGCACGATCAAAGCTCATCTTCCACCTTGTCTTACTGGGGTCACTCTGTGAACACCCACCGGCCCTATGCTTTGTCCTCTTTCTATAAGCCCGACAACAATAAAATTGTCGTCAATGAGAACTTCGTCTATTTCCCTTAGTTTAGCGGCACCGCCTGGAGTGTCCTCACTATATCTTTAAAATGTGCTCCTTCGGGCCATGGAATAGAAGCTGTCAAAGAAATACCGCAATGAATTCCACATCGATTTATATTACCCAGTTAAGTGACGGACAAGTGAGAGTACTTACGTCTGACCAACCACCATCTGGCGAACCTTGGTGGGCATCTCACATAGGACCACTCTGTTCTGAAGTAGCTCAACTTGCTCCATGCACCTGCCACCACTTGGTAGTTCCTGACAGCTTCCAGGAAGGAGAATGATGGATTATCCCCCCCCGACTCTTAACATTGAATAAAAATCTGATCTCATCAACAGTCAGGGGACGGAGGAGATGTTCCATAAATATAATGTACAAGCTATTGAGTAGCGCATATCCGTTACGATGGAGCTAAGAAGGCACGATCCGCGGAAAAAATAGCACGTCCCTGATGAATTGATTGAATAAGGGAAATGTTCCAGCCAAGCATATGAATCTATTGCATGCAGTGAACCCTTCTGGGAGATTATGTGATGTATCTTCTGGTCTTGGTAATTGAACTTCTTCCAAATATAGTCTGTGTCTAAGACAGATTCTACCCAGCATTTCTTCTATAATCTTGGACCGAATGGAATCTTCCGGATTCATAATCACCACTGCATCTGATAGTTCATCCAGAGCAAGATACATTGTATTTGGCGCGACATCCGGCCTTTATATTCTAGGAAATGGAGGACTTTGGACTTCTTGCTACTCTGAGCTTCTAGGATCCATGGCTATTGAACTCGGTAAAAATCGTTATTAGATGATAAGAAAACCGTGTTCCCCCCGGTGCAAAGTAAGTGATCGTATTGTGTAGTGAAGTGCTGCACAATACTCTAACGTTCTACAAGGTTGAAGGATGATAAAGAGACAAGACTTCAAGATTCGATTGGAGTGACCATCATCGCTGACTATCTCAACAGTGCCTTTCTTACTTCGAAGAACGATCCATGTTAAAATTTGTTATGTTTATCAAGTTACAGTTCCATCGACGAGCTTTGAAGGATAGTCATACATGCTGTTTTATGATAAAATCCAAATATGGAAGGCTAAAGCTCATTGGGGTTAAGTGTTCGAGTATGCAAGAAGCAATGGAATTTGTATCCATCATGGTTCACTTTGGATCATTCCCTTGAAGCCAACGTTCATATCGATCAATGACTTAGACTGATAACCTTTTCGTATCAATAAAACCTTCGTATCGATCACTTCTACATATTGATCACTTCGTATCGACCGCTTGGTATCGATCCAAGGACTTTAGTTTCAGATCGATCACACCACGTCTCATCGACATCGATACGAATTGCCCCACCTCAGATCGAACATTAAACCACTGTTCTAGGATTGATCAAGAAAACTGCTTTCCATCCTCTCCAAAGTATTCCAATCGATTCCATATTCGTCACGCATCGATTCGAGCTCAAGATAGACCTGGAGTCAATGACTCCATTGACTCTTTCCAATTACCCTCCTTCTTCTCCAAATCTCCAATTCGCCATTGGCCACACTCTCAACCTCACCCCGCCACACTTCGGTGCTAACGACACAGGAGATGGCCGTTGCTATGAATGAAATGGCATGAAGCCCAAGTCTCGTCATTAGAAGCACGATTTTATTGATTATTTACCTAGCTCAAAGAATTTTGGTTAAGGGATAACATATTGGTGTTCAGGGACGAAAGATCTGCAGTTCCTCTTTTTCTATAATCGATACGAAATAGCAGTGGGAGCAAGGTGAAAAATATTCTAAGTACAAAATGTATTTATACTCCTTTGTATCCAAAGAAAAAAACGATTCGTATCCCAATTACACTACCGATTTAAGCAGTCAAAATGTCCATCGATACAAAGAACACTGCGCATTTATACCTGGATCGTTTGTATCCATTGACACGAAGTGTATATGAGTCCCTGTATTTCGTATCCATCGATACGAAACATGTCTTTCGTATCCATCGATATGAAGCACATCTGAACCCCATCATTTCATATCCATCGATGCGAAGTCCAGCCTTGATACACCCTAGATCGACCCAGGAGAGGATCTATATGAAGAAAGGGATCAAAACAGCCATCGATCATTGTTGCAACTCGGGTTTCACATCAATCCAGGAGAGGGTCGATATGAAACTTGATTCTAAAGGACCCATCAATCGATGGCAAGAACCTCTTTTCACCAAGATCCATTTAAAAAAATGGGAAAGAAAAAAAAGAATTCGACAACGACCCATGAACATGCCAGCCTGAATGGGAGTTAGGTTAAAATACGTGCATGTATGCCTTATTAACATTTGATTTTCAAAGTTAACAGGAATTGAATGCTTGCCTGGTGACAGCCGGAACAATAAAAAACAGATTGCTAGCACTTGACCTTCAGCTACAACAAAAACTGTGAGATCATTGGCAGTCCACAACTCAACATTTAAACTACTGGAAATTAACCAAGGGTTACATCTTTTGGTGAAAGGATGACAAGTGTTCAGTAAATCGGATGGAGCCTTTTTAGAATGAAGATTGCAGTTTTTCAAAGCACGTCATGTTCACACAAGACGTACTTTGGGGGGAAAATGTTATCACTCCTTTTGGCAAGGCCGTGATACCAAGGACTTGACTAGAGATTAACAACAATCTGCTCCGAAAATCAGTTATCTATAGATTCATGATGGATACAGGAAAAATTGGTCCGAATCTGGATTGAGCCACAATTAGCATGGTATGACAAGCAAAGCTATGAAAGGCAACATTCCAAATTCAGGTCAATCGAAGTTTGTATGATCAAGTTATGAATCAATCAAGATCCATGTGAAACATTTCCATTTCGTATCCATCCATCCACGCCCGATTCGTATCCATCATTTTGTGTCCATCGTTTCGTGTCTATCAACATCGATATGCTCGGCATCCCTCATTTGTATCCATAAGGTACGAACCTATATCGATGGACTTCAACACTTCCCGGATCGATCACACTTCGTTTGACCAGCAGCTGCAAGTTTCGAATCGATCACCTACTTGATCGATGCAAAGAGTAGAGCCAATGATCGCTACGAAGGAGGGAGTGAAGCATCGATACAAAAAGCAGAGCATCGGTTGGGTACGAGTGGAGCAGTCAACCCAAAGAAAGCGGTCCTTATGCATAAATTTTGGATCCCCACAAAGCATGCGCGCCATGTCATCGATACGAGAGGATCGATACGAAGGCTTCAGCTTCACTGGAAAACTCACTCTTGGATCGATCATATCTCTCAAACCACAAATCCAAATGCCATGAAATTTTCACATAAGGTTGCATATCATCTCAGGAACGTCCATGATTGATCGCAGCCCAATCGAAGCAATTTCCGGTCGATACGAAGTCTATGTGGATCGATCGAATCGATCCTAAACGACTCCAGATCGATTGTATGGGCCCACCTACGCATGTGAAAGGGTATTCCGAGATTCAAGACAGATATTTCCAGCCCTACACCTATAAATAACACCTCCATTGCAACTAAAAAAGGACTTTTATGCTGCTTCTTGAATTGAACTCCATTGTAATTCGAGTGTTAGCTATTGTATTATTTCAACTCAGTTGCTACTCTGCAATAAACATCAAAACCTTCAAAGTGGACGTAGGCAATAACGCTGAACCACTATAAATTCTTGTTTTCTTTCTGTTACTGCTAATTTTCTTTGGGGTGATTGTTAGATTAGCATTATTTTTCATTTTACTTCTTCATTCTAATCTCTTCAATTACACCCTACGAGTGTTGTGCCCATTTTTGGTGCAAACAATTTGATTTTGGTTTTAAGTTTAAATCCATTATGATGACTTTTGACGATGATATGCTTGGATTTCATAATATGTTTTATTCAAATAAGTTTGTTTGATAAATGTTCTATTCGATTATAAGGCTAAAATCATTTATATTGGGTTTCAAATTCCATGATGATTTAATATGTTATGTAAAACATTATTTTGGAGATGGGTTTAATTTTTCGTAATTATCCAAGCCATGGATAATTTATTATGGATTTTCAAAGGAGAATATGAATAATTGGGTTTAGAAATTAGTTTCGATAATTATATAAAAGAATTTGGGTCTGAAATTTATATATTTTAAATAACATATTAAAAGTGAATTTCTACGATTTTTGGGGATTTTTCCTAAGTAATTTACTATGGAAATTAAATTAATCTAATAGAAGGACTTAAATGTCTTAATTGTTTTGCTTAAGGGAAGGGCTTCTTTGCTAATTAGTTTTAATCAAATCTGAAATGAATTTGGCAATATTTTAGGAAAATATTTTTGTAAATTTTAAGGAAACCAATTATAATTTTACAAATAGGCAAGTTAGTTGAAAAACATTTACTTAAAAAGGAGATAAAACAGTTTTTGTACAAAAGTATGGTTTCGCCACTTCCAGCAGTATCATTTAGACCACATACTTTCACCCCCATCTAAGTCGAAACCAATACACATGGTACCAATGCTTTGATATGTAGTGGATTGGAGAAAGGCGGAAGGTATGGAGTCGAAATGGTGCTTTCGAAGGGGTCAAGACCAATTTAAATAGCATTCGAAGGTCCTTTGTTTTACTATACAAATAAATGCTACTTGCTTTGTTTTGAAAGAATGCTTTCGAAAGGGTTAAATATAGCTTTTGACAAGGTTGTAGCCTTCTTGTTTCGAAAGGGTAGCTTCCGAATGAGTTGCCTTGTTTTTAAATTAATGCTTTCGAAAAGGTAGATTGAACCTAGTCGAAACCATGCTGCCGCTTTTATGCCTTTCGAATGGATAGAAGTCATCAACGAGTTTGAAAGGTAGCTTTTTTTTATAAAAGTAATAAGTCACTTCCCAATGTTTTCAAAAAGGCTCTAGTAGCCACATAAAGGTTTCGAAGGCAATGGCATCGAAAGGGGTTTCAAAGCTATCCTTCCAAATATTTTACTTAAATGATTAATGCTTTCGAAAGGATGGTTCTAATGCCATCAGTTTTCCCCAATCGCTTTTACTTAAAGGTTAATGGTTTCGTAAGAGGTACTTTCATTTATATTCACTTTGACCTAAAAGATATTTTTAAGGATAAACCTAATGGTTTCGAAAGGGGTACTTTCAAATGGTTTCCAAGCTACGCTTCTATGAGTTAATAAGTGATGCTTTAATACTTTCGAAAGATATGTTTTGATGGTTTGAAAGAGATGTTTTAAAGTGTTTCGAAAGGCGTATGGTTAGTGTTTTGAAAAGAAGATTCGAATGCTTTCGAAGAGGTTTTCCAATGGTTTTGAAAGTAAAGGTCTAAGGTTTCGAAATCCTTTATTTTCAAAACAAAGAACCCAATCTCATTTTTAAAAGGAAAACCCACGGCAAAATAAAGGAGTTTTGAAATGGTTTTTAAGTATGGAGTTTTTGAAGAAGCTTTCCTTGATAAAATATTAGGTTAAAGGGATTAACCATGTTATATGTGAAAATGCTTTCAAGGATATTAAACCATAAATGTTGGTATTGGTATGTTATTATGCTTGCTTCTTCTAAATTCACTAGTAATGGACCCATAACTGTATTTTGGGGAGAAAAGGGAAGAATAACCAGCTAGGTTGATCCAGTAGTGAATATAAATTGAATTAACTCATGTATGAGTAGAATTGCATCTAGGAGGTCAGATAAACCAGAACTTAGGATGCCCAAAGACTAATTAAGAAGTTGTCAGTTTAGACAGGTTCATAGTGAAAACTATAATTAAAGAGAGTTATTGGTAGGGACCAATAGGTTTGTAGTGAACCTATGAAAACTATATCCAGATTAAGTTATTGACAAAAGTTAATAGGTTCATAGTCAACCCATGAAAACTATGATATGAGGGAAGTTATTGGAGATACCAATAGGTTTAGGGAGAACCCATGAAATAATTAAATGAAGTTATTGGCAGAGGCCAATAGGTTCTTAATGATCCCATGAAAACAATGAGATCGGACAGATAATCCATAAACTTTAATCAGGTATTAATGAGTCCGTGAAAACTAATAGGTTAATAGTAACCCTAGAAACTATAACAGATAGTCAAATGAACGGGGATGGGAAATCCAGAATGATTTACTTATTTGCATATCATCATAATATTTTAATTTTCTATGTTTTTAACCATTGTGAATGCAGGAGCACAGTATATGGTTATCATAAGTTTTTGATAAGATACTAGTGAGGGGAAACCCGTTCCGCTAAGCGGCGTGGTCTCACTAGATATCTAAATGGTTCGAGATGGCAAGTTATTATTCATACCAGGCTTTATGTCTGACTCGAAGTTTATGTTTTCCCTTTAAACTCTCGGGTGCTCAATTGATTTTGAGTAGTTTGAGAGTTGAGGTTTTTAGGTTCTCCTTAAACGAATAAGCTTCCAGAGACGTGCAGGAGGCCAGCTAGCTAGTAGGAATTTCTTTTCTATTTTGATTCCGCTGTGTTTTGGTGTAAAGGGAAAGTTGTTTAATTGCCTATATATATATACTCTGATCATCCAAGAGGGTATCTTCATATATCACTCTTGGCGTATGTTGTAATAATTATAATTTCTCTGAATGTAGTTCTCGAATGTGAGATTATGTAATGAATTTGAAATGAAATGAGAAGGTTGTTTAATATTTTAAAAAGTTTCCATATCCATGTTTTTTGTTATATCAATGTATCTAACATTACTGTATTTGGTCGCCGAGGATTAATAACTATAGACGATTGCAGCATCCGTAGCCATTAGTTTTGGGCCTCCAAGTGGGGGATGTTACAGAAACCGTGTACTTTAACAAATGCAATGCATTAAAAAATTATTAAACAATAATTTTTTTAATTATCCAATATAGGAGATGAACTTATAGATATCAGATTTAGAGAGATCATTAGAGAACTAATAACATTCTTCACCTTCTCCGTACAATATTGAGTGAGTTATACTCAATAGTATCCACTTCAAACTCCATTCCATGAATTATGTTAAACTTACTAAAGTCTATATTATCAAACTCATCAATAAGCTCACTAATGAAAAAAAAACTATATGAAATCAAACGGTCTCGCATGCAACTGAGGTCTAGCTTGAGTATGATTCTTTGAAATCGTTTCACCAGCCATGGAAGCATCAGAAATACCACTAACTCTTTAAATATGAAAATAATATCATGACCAAGAATGTGTTTGACTCTTTTTTATCTCTTAATTTCATCACTAAATATAGGCTCCACTTCAATAGAGACCTCTCATTATATATAGCATGCCTTCCAGTTGCAGTCTTCCAAGTTTTTAAATACCACAACCTATACTTCTTCAATCCTTCTTTGTAGCCTAACAAAACGTGTTTGTGCTTACCATAAGATTTAACTTATCATATCTCACATCATAAACATATGTTGAACAACCAAACACTCTAAAAAATGAAATACTTACTGGCTTACCTTTCAACGTCTTCTTAAGGATGTTCGCTTCTACCCCAATGGAGAGAATTACCACTGTAGATAACGCCTCTACCCAAAATCCCATCTTCGGTCAATCTTAAGCTCATGACTTTCTCTAATAAATTTTGATTCATACACTCAACTTCTTCATAACACTATGACTCCACAAAAACATCTACATTTCGACTACATCATCGAACCTATAATAGCTAATGAATTATTATGATGCAAATCCACTACCATTGCCTACTTTGAGGAATTTAAAATGCTTCCCTAATTTCTTCTCTATAAAGGTCTTCCACTTATGGAATTGGTTAGATATTTCATTTTTGGTCTTCCATGAAATAAACCAAGAACTTTCGTAATAAATCATCAACAAACAAAATGAAGTAAAAGGCTCTATTTAAAGTTGCAATAAGACTAGGTACCCACAGTTAAGCATGAATATCTATGAAAATTTTGTAGTTCTACGTCTTCCAGCATCAAATGTGAAATGTTTCCTCTTCCCAGTAGTAGAATATCCATAAAAGCTAGACTTCGACTGACCAATGTCGTCAACCAACCCTCACTCTTGTAATACATCAAGACTACTCATGAATAAGGCTTAAATGAAGATATAATAGGTGAGTAGTTATTGAAACATTAGAATCTGTAGAAACCACTAACTCTCCCAAGACCATACACCTTGAAGCACATAAATATCACTAACCCAAACACCATTCGTCACTATTAAGTAATGCTTCACCACTCTCAATATCTTGCCATCCACTACTATCCTCAACCCAAGTCAACTCAAAGCTTCCATTGAGAGTGAATTCCTACACAACATCAAAACATATCTAATGTAACAACCCATAATTTAAACTTAGGAAATTGCACGATTTTTAAAGTTAGGTAAAAATATAAGATTTAAAGTGTATTTTTGAGAAGAATTGAATCAAAACCTAAAAATTATTTTACTACGTTGTTGTCTAGGTGAAGATAATGTGTTTATATCAAATATTTGGAGTTATGGTTAGATAACTATTAGCAAAATAAGATTTTTATGTTTAAAACTAGATTTTAACATTTGTAAACTATCTCATTAGCCCTAGTGACTCATTAGAAACAACCTTAGAAAACAAGGCATCGATTATTCATTATTTTCATGCATTATTTCTCTTTTATAAATTCTAAAACTCCATTCTAAAAAGATGAGCCGATATTAACTTAAATACACCATCTAAAATCTAGAAGAAAAAAGCAACTAAAATCACTACAACCTAAGAGCTTCAAGGTTATATCAATAAAGAGAGACTCGAAACATCTTAAATTTCAAATTCAAATCGATGCAGCAACAAATCAATATTTTTTCTCAGGTTCTAGGATACTAAAATCAACCTAAGGTGAGAGGATATGAAACCCATTAGTGTATTTAGATATAACTTGGTATTTTGGAGTTTTGGTTAATGTTTGGTTTGGTTTAACTTGCTTAAATCTGATTTGATACAAAAAGGAATAATAAATGATTGCTAAACATATTTAGATAAGTTAGAATCTGTAAAGTAATAATAACTTGTACCTTATAGGATATAACTTGTGTTTTTACATAATTTTCTTATGTATTTTGTATATAATTTCGTATGTTCGAATATATGCATGCGGGTGTTTTAACGTGAAGCTAGAATTAGTTTTTCATGATGGATCGATTGTTTCCAACGCTTGAACAATTCTAAGTAAGATCGAAGCAAGCAACTTAAAATTCATTTGTTGAAATATGGCTCAGATAGGTAGGTTTGTTAGTATTGGGTCGAGTATAACATGGGTCGGCAAGTTCTAGGATCGACTAGAGCGGAAACTTGGAGTTTGAATAAAAAATACCATTTTTAGACTTGGTTCTATAATTTTAAAGCAATCTCGGGTCAAACCCTTAGAAACCCGAGCGCATGCCCAAAGTGACAAAAGGGATCATAAGATGCAATGTGAGCTGGGTCAGGTAAGACTGAACTTCGAAGCAAGCCAAGGGAAGAAGGTTAGTGAACCAAAGTTTGATAGAGTTAAGGGTTTGCCCTAGGGGAAATTCTATAAATTATTAACTCTGTAATAAAATCTTATTCGAAATAAAAGGTTTTTATTATTATATACTTGATATAATGGGTTATATTGATTATTTAATTAATTTAAGTATATTTAATAGAAAATCCATAAATGGTATGTTTTGTGATAGTAGTTACAATGTGTTGTAATTATGAGC
Organism: Allium fistulosum; assembly: GCA_030737815.1. Classification (NCBI taxonomy): domain Eukaryota; kingdom Viridiplantae; phylum Streptophyta; class Magnoliopsida; order Asparagales; family Amaryllidaceae; genus Allium; species Allium fistulosum. The sequence continues at coordinate 93,137,626 of CM060906.1, read as the reverse complement.
AATTTATCATAGTGATAATAAACATACCATTTCAAATATTCCTAGTCAAGATGTATCCAAACTAGATATCGATACATCCATTGAGACTAGAGTATGCAACACTCTCCTAATGATGGGCATTGTATTACTCATGGTTACTTAGGGCACCAAAGGGTTATGTATTGATAGTTATTGGATAACTATGGAATGACTCATTCGATAGTTTTCTCTTGGTTAATATAACTAAGATCAAACAGAAAATGTCGATGTGATAATATTACATTTTTTGAGCTTCAACATGGAAACTCCGCTTTGATTATAGTTAAATCGTGGCACAACATTCATCGAATGACTATAGTTGGGTCGAGTGGAAGCATTGAAAGTGAAACACTGTTCAATAATGAATTCGTCCCTTGGTTATGTGAGGTTAGTATCAAGATCAATTGAGGTCAACTCAAAGTTAAAATCTCTGGCTAGAGTAGTTCAGTTAATAATTATTATTATTGAACCAAGGACTATTTGTTTGGACTAGACAAGTTGAATGTGGACAGTATTGGAACTTTCATCATTACCACATTCCATAAGTCCTAATGTAACATAGTTTTGACTAAGAGAATTAGTGTAAATAAGTGTCACTGCCGGTATCACTTAAAATAAGTAAAATTGGATTTTACCAAAGCTATGTAAGCAACAAATTTAGCTATATTATCACACCACCAGCTAAGGTGACATGTAAACGTTAATATTCGAATAGTTCAATATTAACCGTAGACTGAATTTACACCTAAGGTCACACAACCGCAATGTTGAATACCCTGACTACCACCTGATTTAATTAAATAATTATTATTATAAATTGATTAAATTAGTTAGTATTTATGAAGTACTTATTAGAAAAATTATTTGATTTCTGTTGATCAGTATTGAAAATAGTGTGTATGTATATAAGTTGTGTGCACAAGTATCATATACGATATCGACGTGCATTTAAATTAGATTTAAATGTGCTTTTATTTGATCGGGCTTGAAGTGATTTGGAGTCCCATATACAGGGAAAGTGTGGCTGGCTATACATGAAGGAAGGATGGTTTGATTTGGTTTGAGTGGGATTTGAATTGGTAGAGAGAATAGTGGATTTAGATCCACAATTTGCATCTACCATTCTCTCTTATTTAAACACTTCTAATCCCTCACTTTTACACTCTAGTTTTCGCATCTCCTCTTCCATTTGCTGGCCACAAGTATCCCATACCTCACCTTCATTAATCTAAGACTCAAAACAATAATTCAAATAAAATCAATGCAAAGGTGCGTAGTGCTTTCAGTCGGGCAGCTCTTTCTGGAAGGATTTGAATTCAGATTCAAGCGAAGTCAATTGATACAACATTCAATGTGTACCAATTAGGCCATAGCTAAGGTAATTATTCTATTTACAATTTTGTATATTTATTTGATAATAATCCTATATCATATACGCTTAGATTAGATCATGATATCACGAATCCTTGTATGTATGTACTTTTACCTCAGAAACTATATATTTATTGTTATTAAAATATGTTTTTTATATTTCTTGTTTTTATATTCTCCGCCATGATCAAAAAATTAAAATTTGAAATTATATTTAATCTAAAATGAATTTTAAATCAAAACTGATTTTTAAATTAAAATAAACTTGTATAAATTTATTATAAAATTTGTTATTAAAATTATATGCGTGGTATACTTTCAATGATATATATATTTATATTATTATAAAATCGAATATATATAATTATTTTAATTATATTACATTAAAATTAATTTTAACATATTAAAATATATGTTTATGTGATAATTTAATATATATAATTTATTATGTATTATACAATAATAGTTAAAAAATAATAATTTTGTTTTAATTTCCATATGGGATTCATTTTAAAAAAAGTTTTTTTTCCTTTATAAATCCATACAGATTTAAAAGTTTAAAAAAATTGGAGTTTTTTTACAAACATTAATATGGCTAAAAATACAACAAATATAAATATAATTTATTTGTTAATATATATTTAATTTTGTAACAATATTTCATACCCGTGTGCAAGTAGTGGCGCAGTGGTTGAGACACTTACCTCCTATTAACGAGGTTGCGAGTTCGATACCCGTCTGCCCTACTCCCCTCAAGGCGCGGAGGTGGATTCCCACAAACTCGATAAACTAAAACATAATTATATATATAATTATATATATATATGTATTTATATTTATTAAAAAATATTATTTTCGAATACATATTTATAATTTGTTTAATATAATACAAAATAAAATTTAAATTTGAAATCAAAAGGTATTTTCAGATTTATATCTAATTTGGAATTTGAAACTTGATTTTGTATTTTAATTATATACACACACACATATTTATAATCTATTGAGTTTTCTCATGTTGTTTCTTTGCTTTTCTACCTTGTTGATCTTCAATAATGGTTATGTTAATTGAATCTTCTGGGTGTTAGCTTGCTAGGTCTGATTTATGTCTTGGATTCTTCTATATGGAACTTTATTTATTACTTCTTAATGATAGCGTTGCTACTTTGATTATCGACTGGTCTTTCACCTGCTTGGGTTGATTTGTTCTATGTTGTGTTTTCTATTTTGTAAGGTTATTTTCCTGCGTACACATTACATTTGTTGGGTCAAGTGCTTTTCATCTCTGTTATGCAAGTCATTTAGGACTTGTGAGTTGTTTGTAAGTTTCCTTTTAGCAGTTTAAGCATGTTGCCTAACTCCTGTGCTATAGCTAGTTTAGTCGTTCTAGTAGTTGCTGAGGCATCTTTGCCTAAACCATGTATTTCATTTGTAAAGTGGTATGACCACTATAAAACCAGCTTGTCCGTGCAAAATAAATAATTTGTTTTGCCTATAAAAGTAATACACACACACACATGAAAACAATATTTTACATTATATATATATATAATTATACACTTAATTCTATATCACATTAATGTGTGTATATGTGTGTGTGTGTATTAGATAATACATATGTATATGGAGGGGCTAACTTGTCTGTTGCGGTATAAATCCCAACATTTAGATATGGGCATGTTAAATCATTTACATTGTATATGTTGCACGTACACGAACATGTGTATGTGACGCACATATACATATTATGTTGTACAATTATAATATCAAAATAAAACTTTATTTACAAATTAAATTAAAAAATGATTTTATTTAAAATGATTTTAGATCAAATAAAAAAAATCAGACTTCATAGGCCCAATAAGATCCAAAATGGCAATTTTTTTTGGAAATTCACTCAATTATCCCGCTGCGTGCTAGCCTAGATCAAACAGAGTTAACTCCAGGTTTTCCATAACTTGACCTTGGGTTAGGTTGGCTAAGTGTTTTAGCTTGATATGTGAATTTGTTGAGGATATTCGATTTCTCGGTTGCCTCAATATGCGGTCACTTGGTGATCCAAGCCACTAGTTGAGCTAACTAGCAGCGTCGAGCAATACCCAGGTCAAACTTTGAAGCATTTTTCTGGTAAACTAATCGATCAACTTGAGGTCAACTCTAAAGTCAACACTAAAGCAAGTGAGAGAGAGTTACCTCTTCTTTGAGCAATATTTCTATCATATGTATTCTGACTACGACGTGACCTACCACTGTTCATGACACATTTCGAGCTCCTATCACACTACAAGAAAAACCATTTATAGTTGCAAAAATCGGTGGCGTTTTATTGTAAATGCAACAAAAAATAGATTACCAAATAATATAAACGTGGCAAAAAATAATTCACGTTTCCCGCTTCTAAAAAAAGAGTCCGCGCGAACTAAATAAACGTAACCTATCATTTTACTCTCGTACTTAACAAAATTCTCGTCCCTAATTTGCTTTCTTCTTCAGAAAAAAAATTTCCCCTTTTAATCGTGTTAAATTTTCATCGCACTCAAGTATCATCGTCAACTCCGTCGTTTCCCCCTTACTCAACATCGAGTCGTGGCAGCCAGAAGATCTAGGTATATTTAGGTATGAATCTTTTAAATCGATTAGGTATATTTAGGTATGAATCTTTTAAATCGACTTTGTGATTCTATTTGGATTTTATATGAATTTGAATGCATCTTATTTTCGTATTTTTTCCTAAACTATTACTGAAATGGTTGATTTAAAGGTGGAAACGATCACTCTATATCATTTGTAGCTTGGAATCCATGGAAATAAAGAGCTCTGTACTCTGATTAATTGAATCGTTGCTAGAGGCAAAGTATCATGATATCAATAAATCACTTATTAATAATTCTGCCAAATAAGGAAATCTTAATTCCAGTTTTCATAGTTTTTGTTAGGATTATATTTTTTGTGAACTGCTATCTTTGTTCGACTAATTTTATATGGTGCATTGATATGTTTGGTATTTGTTTTCTTAAAAGAAATGGGTATATTAGATCATGCATTTTAATGTTGGTCTTTGTTTGTCAACTGATTCAATGGCTGGTGTTGTAATATTAATTTGAGTTTTCGCATTTCTTATTAAGATCTCTTTCTATAGTTACAAAACAATTGGACCAAGCATTCGGGACATATAGAGGAGAAAGGAGCTCGAAATGAAGAGTATGAAAGTAGTAGAATATTAGAGGGATGTCCAATTTCAGTATCGAAGACAATTAAATTGCCAGTTAATGAGAAAGAAAGTGCTCATTTAGCTGTGTTAATGAATATGGCCGTGGTGGAACCGTTTATAGAGTAAGTTTATGTTATATTGTTTTAAATATTTTGATGTGTTCGCAATGATATATATAACTTATAATCAATTGTTCAATACTAGTTTGCATTTGGAGGAATTAGAAAATTTAGACCAACGCATGACAAAAAATGGACCTTACTTTGGGAAACACATACAAAAAGTTTTGTCGATTGGATTAAAAGGAAGATTAGTTAGATTTCAAATATATTCTCATTCAACTATCAATATTACTATATAAATTTACATGCTAAATGAAATTTGTTGTAGATACCTATTACCTCCAAGGATCATAATGACATGTTAAAATGGATTGCTTATGGTCTGAAGGATGATGCCATGTCTTTCAAAGGATATATCATCAACGAGCAACGTTTTCATGTAAAAGATTTAGGGAGAGAAACTCAGAATTGTGGGGTGACTTTTGATGCAACTAATATGTGTAGAGCAAGTGCTAAAGATATGTCCCAAGTGGTTGATGTGGTCACTTATTATGGAATATTGACAGATATAATTTTATTAGATTATCATTTGTTTTATATTCCAGTTTTCAAGTGTCGTTGGACGTATAAAGGAAATGGAGTAAAAGTTGATGATGATGGGTTCACTCTTGTTAATTTACATCAAGCATCATTTTCACGAGACCCATACATACTTGCATCTCAAGCAAAACAAGTATTTTATTCAAGAGAGAACGATGTTTCTAATTGGTATGTTGTAATGAAAGCACCATCAAGAAGTTTTAATGATATAGAGGAGCACGATTGCATCGAGGAAGATATTCAAGTGGTGGAAGATGAAATAACTGAAGCGGATGATGAAGATGTTTGCTATGTTAGAGAGGATTGCGAGGGCATAATTGAGTAGATTATATGTTCTACTTGAGCATAGTTGTTCATTTGCTTTAGTGATGGTTGAACTTATATATTAAATCCGGGCTATTTGGAAATTTCATTGAACTTGTATTGATTTTCTTTAGTGATTGTTGTTCATTTGCTACACTAGTGCTTTGTTTTTTTTAATGTTACGAATGGCTGTTAGTTTGCACCATTTAATTTTCTAATCCATTGCAAATGCATGTACCATTCAATTTTTGTTCTTTGTGTTTTGATCTTTGTATACTTCCATAGACAAAGCATTATATGTTCTTATCAATTCTGTTTGCATATATTGCTTGATAATGAGTAGTGTTCTTATCAATTATGTTTGCATTACATGTACATTTTCTCATAAAATTACAAATCTGTTCATCATCTCAAGGCTTTTAGGCCTGCTTGTTTGGTTTGCAAACTGCCACATCTCTTTTCAACTACATGTTGATGATATTTAAGTGTTGTTTGTTAATATTTATCGCTGCTTATTGTTTACATGTGCTTATTGGTTTATACTGTGTTTTCTGTCACTTGCAGAAAAATATGTCTACAACATCTGTACGTACCCGCTTGCAGAGAAAGGCTGAAGAACAAACAGTCAAAGCTAAGAACAAACAGTCAAAGCGAAAACGTAAAGTTCCAGCTAGTATAATTGAAATAGAAGAACAACCAGACAATGCTAAGAAGCAAGCCACTGTTCACAATGAAGAAGACGAACAACCACTAGATGATATCCCCTCTGACCCAAATGAAGGACTTCGCTCAGAAAATGAAACCCGTCCTGAACAAACTGCTGATGCCGAGCTGGAAATTGGGAAACAAAGTGAAGCTGAAATCGGAAGTACATCTCGGAAAAGAGGCGGTAGAGGTCCAGCAAAAGCAAAAAGACTCCCGTCATGCAGTCAGGATCGAATTGAAGTTGAGTTCAATGATCTAGGTATACCAGTAGGGCAAGGGTCGGTATATTTATCCTCTTTTCTTGGACTGCTTATGCGGGAGCAGGTTCCATACACCATTGATGATTGGAGGAATATTAGTGATGACTTAAAAGAAGTTTTGTGGCAGTCGGTTCTGGTATGAAGCAGGCATCTATTATTTAACATTCTGACTCTAATATGTTTTGAAAATGACTTCTAATATTGCATGGTCTTGCCAATTATAAATTGAAATTTCTATCTAATAACTTCTAGATAAATTGAAAAATAGTTCTTGCCAATTATAAATTGAAATTGCCCTCTAATAACTTCAGAAAACCTTTCAGATTTAATTAAATCTGTCGTATTTAAATTAAATTAATTTTACTAATATCGTGTTTTGATGTATTGTTGCAGATTAGATTTAAATTGGAAGAGGAATGGCAAAGAAAAGCTATATTTCAACAAATGGGAGTACTTTGAAGATCGTCAAAAAGCAAATTGGTTCGAAATTTGCAAAAAGCGGAGAACGATGAGGAAAGACTTAAACTGAAACCTACGAACATAAAAAGCATAACCGATTGGAGGAAGTTTGTGAAGGCGAAAACAAGTCCGGAGTTTAAGGTAAATCATTCCTACTGAACTCGTCTGGCATGTTTCTGCAAATCCATCTACATAGTTAGCAACCGATAAATTTCTTTAGAAGTGAAGTCCAAGTGTTGGTGGATGCTGAGGGTTCCTGTTTAGGTATTAGCTGCAGGAACCTATGACAGTACAAAATACAAATGCATTATGACAAGCACAGGAACATTTTAAATGAAGTAAAAAAACACTTTGCAAGTTAGTTCAATCTATAAATATTATTAGTAGATATGGAATGCTGTATATGTCACTGAGTTATCCAGCATTAATAATACCAAATAAGTATATGACCATGATGAATTGATTTTTAAATAAATTGCAATCCTCACCATACATATTTACCCTGCATTATAAATATTAGATAGTTTTTCTTTTTATGATTTTGGTTGTTAAATTCTAGCATCTTTCAATATTTTCAGCAAAAAAGTGAGAAATATTCAGCCCTTAGGTACATACAACTTCCGCATACAACCAGTCGTAGGGGAATGGCTAGAAAGACCGAAGACATGGTAAGTTAATTAACTATAGCATTATTTAACATTATTTTATACCTGTCAGTTTATTAATTTAATGTTATTCTATTTTTAGAAAAAAGAAAGTGTAGATCCATCGTCCATAAGTAGAGCTAATGTGTGGATTAGATCTCACATTAAAAAAAATGGTGAACCAGTGAACATGGAAGCTGCGAATACTATTGTAAAATTGTTTTTAATTTTATTGGTATATTTTTTTTTTGAAACTATGATATTTTTACCATTGTACATTATCTATGTGTATTTATTTATATAGGAGGAGATCAAAAAATATGGTAGCCTATCCCAATCCGGCTCGACACAGAATGATATTGGAAAAGATGCTCTTGTACATGTACTGGGACAAGATAAACCGGGACGGTTAAGGGCATTGCGTAAGGGTTGCACTTTAACCAAGCTAGCTTTGGCCCAGTCCAAAGATAAACAAGTGTCTCGGTGTCGAGAGGAAATAGCAGAATTGAAGGGAATGATACAGACTCTGATGGACCAGAAGGTAAATTTTTGGAAATTAATTTATATTCGTAAAATATTAATTTATATTCGTGCTTCGCTGCAGGGTAAAGAAAGTTCGAGAAGGAACTCACCTGATTCACCTGATTCGGTAAAAATAATATTTATATTACTCAATAAATGAAATTTATATTTTAATTTTTTAATCCAGTAATTGATTTAATTTTCAGTTGATTAATTGTAGAGCGACGACGAAGTATGTTTGCTGTTGAATTGGGATGGAACCTCTGGAGTTGTTGCCCATGGGAGGCTGTTGTCCATGGACCCAGATGACGTTGTCAATGGCATTCGTCTTGGACCAAATGCTGGGAGCGTTGTTATAGATTCATTGGATAAAGAAGATACTTATTTATGGAGGCCTACACCTGAAATGGCAGTCTTAGCAGACGCTAAGAATAAGGTAGTTGCTTGGCCATCAGTTTGCATCAAGGTCCCACTGCGAACACGGTTGAACTGTAGTGCAGCCAGTACGGTAATTTTTTTCACGTTAAGTATATTAGTGTAATATGCTGCGAGCTTATTGATGTCTAAAATGCAGCGAGCACACCCCCCATCTGAATAAAAATTTAACACATATTCGTTGTTTTTGTATAGCATACTAAAGTCTTGAACCTCACTTCTCATTTTTAGAGTACCAGCATCATCGAAGACACTTGCAAGGTTTACGGTTGGACTGAGGGTGAAGGTGTAGTTGCCGAAGGAAGAATCCACGCCACTGATCCAAAATATACTGTTAATGGTACTCCACTCGGTCTGTCTGCTGTTGTGATTTGGGTGGACAAAGTAGTAAATAAAGATGCTTATTTGTGGCGACCCATATCTGATATGTCGTGCATTGGAGATGCAGTTGGTAGGAAAGTAGCATGGCCAAGATCAAAAGTAGAAGCTGATCAAGAAAAAATAGATGAGAGTCGTGATGATACTGAAAATGTTGTGAATTCTCCCATGAATTCCGCACATATGGTCATGAATAAATCGCAAAATGTAAGTATTAATTTTCAAATTTGAAGAAGTTAACTGTGTATGAAAGTTTATTTAATGTGCATGTATACATTGTGCATAATAATCTCTTTTCTTTCAGCCGATTGCAACCATGCAAAAGGATGCCAAATGCCAGTTGATCGATTTGGGTGGAGCAGACGTAGTGGCTGAAGGAAGTATTGCATCAACTGATCCGATAACGATGGTCCATTGTCGTCCATTGGGACGTAATGCTGTAAAAGTTTGGATTGAACTGGTGATAGTTCCAGATGCAGAGATATGGAGACCAACATCGGGTCTGACGTGCATGGATGATTTCTTTGGCGTTCCCATAGCTTGGCCAATGGAAAAAATCATTATTAAGTCAAAATGAAAGGTATATAATTTTTTTATATATATACATTATGAATGCTAGCATCTAAAGTGCAGATAGATTTTTGGTAAAATGATAAAAGTACATAAGTAGGGGTGTTATATTCGAATTGTGATTGAATGATTGTGATTGGTGGTTCAGGTTCAGGGGAGGGAAAATAATTGATGGTGAGGAGTTATGTATGGATTGTGGTGGAATGTTAGTTGAATTGATGGTGGGGAGTTATGTATGAATTGATGGTGAGCAGTACAGTGATAGTGTAGGAAGAAGTGGCAAGGTAGTTGAGTGTTGTGGCAGTGTAGAGAAGTGGTTGATTGTCGTCCATATGTTTTGTTTCAGTACATAACTTATTTAAGCAGTTTTAAGTTCAGGTTTTGTTTTCTCACTCTTTTGTTCTGTTCTTTGTTGACAGGTAGTTCAGGTTTTGAAGACATCAGCAATGACAGGTAGTTCAGGTTTTTATGGTGGTTCAGGTTTTGCTCGGTACTTTGGTTATTTCAGACGTTTATTTCAGATGTATATGTACGGTTATGACACTTATGGTAGTTTGGTTATAACACTTATGGTAGTTTGGTTGTGTATGTGTACGGGTAGCTTTTTGTCGACACCTATGTATGTGGATGTATGAATGTCTATGTATCTTGTGGATCTTCAATGTGTATACGTATTTTGTAGTTGTTTAATATATTGTGTTCAAAAGTGTATGTGCTTGCGTATTCTGTTATTATATAATTGGATGCTAGATCAGGGGTAAATCTGGAGTAGCAGGTGGAGGGAAACAAACGCTACTGGATATTATTTATTTTGGTAGCGTTAAAATGTCGCTACAAAAGAGTGATTAAAAATTCAAGTACACTTATGCTGGCGTTTATTAAGCGCTACAAAAAATGTATATAACGCCATGAAAAGGTAACGTGGAGGAGAAAACCCTTTCGGTGGCGTTAAACAGGCGCTACAAAAAATTTAGATAACGCCATAAAAAAGTATCATGGAGGAGAAAACCTTTTCGGTGGCGGTAAATAGGCGCTACAAAAAAGGAATTCTATGGCGTTATAAAAACGCTATCAAAAAAACAAATTTGGTGGCGTTTAAAAAAGTGCAACTAATACTCGAGGATTTTTAGTGGCATGTTTTCTCGTAACGATTATCGGAACGCCACTAAAAATACGTAGTGGCGGTTTTTGGGCGCTACAAAAAATCAGTTTTCTTGTAGTGTCATGAAAATGTGGTAACTTTTGAAGAAGGTTGAATTTTGGTTCCCGATGATGTCCGATGGGATCAACCCAGGGTATTCCCTTGATTGACCCTATATGCGACTAGGTACATATAAGACTTCATAACTTCTTCATATATACTTAAGTTTCAACACAACTTCAGTCAGTATTCTTCTAACAACAAGGACTATGTCTTTAGAGGTTGGATTACATCCCGATAAATTGGGTCATAGTGGTAACCAATGGTGTACCACCTCGCAAATGGTCATAAACCCTTCGTTCTAGGCCATATTTCGACAAGACTTCAATTACTGGACTTATAGTAACCTAGGTAATGTTGCGATAAGTATCGGCAACTTTTTGTGAACTTTGACTTTATGGCTATCAAAGATCCTGATGACCATTTTGTGTCCTTATGTAACGTTTTTTTGCAATGTAGCATTAGCGGTATTCCGATGACTAACAGCCTATCATATGTATGAGATTAATCTAGACTACAGTGAAAATTCTTTGGGCCTTTGTATGGTAGTTGATCCGGTAAATATTCAACTATATGGCTCTCTTGGTGTAGGTAAATATTCTGTCAGATGTATAAGAGGGCCATAGTGCTATTTTGAATATAGGTGATAACTCCTGTACTTTTCTATTGTTTGAAATATTCTTTGGGATCCATTTATTATATGTACACAGTGGTTGGGTTTGGGATTATTGGATCAAATGCACCAGGCATGGGGTAAGTGGTCAAATTTAAAAAATCCCTTTTTATTCATTATGCATAATATTTTTTATGTTTTATCATAAATATTGTTCGTTTACATTAAATCATATTTCTTTTTATTTACATAATTGGATTTGAATTTTGACTTTAATTATAAATTAATTAATAATTGGATTTTTAATATTTTAATTTTGTTTAAATAATTATTGGACTAATTAAATTATATTTAATTTATAGTATTATCTTGAATATCACATATTCAATAATTAATAATTAGGATGTGTAAATACATATATCACAAGGTCTACCAAGAACATAGGAGTGTGTGCCTACATAAGTGACAAATATTAATATATAATTGTATATATATTATAACATACATTTCCATACACACACACGATATATATATATACATATATATACATGTACATATATATATACATACATACATATACATATATATATGTTGTTTTTGGTCTTATAAAATAAATATACATAAATACGATTTTTAATTATTATATTTATATTCAAATTTAGATGATATTTAAAATTATATATATATATATATATATTATAAATTAAAGATCAAGTTATATATATATATTAATTAAATTTGGGTTCAGCCTATTATTATTTAATTTGGGCATATATATAACTTAAAATTTGTAATATGAATTTTAAATCATATACATTCACTTGTCCTGACAAATCAAAATATCAATATTTAATACTTGTTTAAAATAATATATATACACTATATAATTGCTTAAAATAGTATTTTATTTAATTATTTTGGTTTCTTTATTTAAAAATTTAATTTTAAACTTTTACTTAATTAAATCATTATAATATGTATGTATATAAGTCAATAATTTATTTATATACATATTAAAAATTTTAAAACTTTTGTTTTTTATAATTATGCCTAAACTATTTATGAAATATATTTGTGTTTATTGTATTCACATATTTTTTTCTAAATATGTTTATAATATCAATAATATAACATATAAATAAGCAATATTATACATACATACATATACATTTAATTTGACCGAATAAGGGATATTATCTCTACTATTAATAATAATAATTCAATACACTACTTTCAACCGTGTCTTTTAGGATTTCCCAAAATATCCTTTCATCTGCTCTCATATTCATCTATGCTTCATTTAGTCTTGCTTTTCACATTTAACAACAGCTTAACAAACCCTAACCACCCAAATTAATCATTACCATCATCATCGTCGATTATCCATTATCGATGCTTCATCCACATTCGCTAATCGATCACCAAAGCTATCCTTTGCTGAACATTACACCTACTCCATTGGGTCGTAGTTTGCAGTCGACCAATTTTGTAGACTAAGGATAATAGCGATTTCTCAACTTCGCTAACCAGTAATTGGTAATCGATTGGCAGCTGTTGCATTGATATCAAACTTCAATAATGTTTTAGGTATTTTTTAAACTTCTACATTATATCCTTCTTCGCACCTTATTACCATTGCTGCAACTGATCCTTTGCAAAATAGTTCTAAAGTTTAAATGATTTATTTCGAGTTTTCTTATACTGATTTGCAATTGGTTGCATATTATTCCAGTTAACTGATTATTTATGTATATGTCAAGTTTGCAATTGAACGACGTTGTCAGTACGTATGTAAATCAGTGCTATATTGATTGACTTAAGTGGATAATGTTTATTTGCATTAGATTATGGGTATGGTGCAATTAACATGTAGTTAAGAACCTGGTAAGCATTTCACCTATGAAACAGGAAACAGGCAATAACCGGTACATATACCGTATTGCCATTTCCTTTAGTATATAGAGCATTGTTTGTTTAACAAACATTCCAATAGATTAGAGAAAATATATTTACTTGGCTCATGTTGTTGCTTAAGCAATCAACTACTCTCATTTGATTATATGAATCTGTTTATTCTTTTCTCATTTGAGCTCAATATTGAAATATTTGACTTTTGAGCTCCAACGCATGCTTCTGACAGCAACAAAATTTGAAATGAATTCAATTATTCCAAAAAAACTTAGGATATTGCTATACGCATAGTGCATATTAATAATGAAATAATGCTTAGCCAAGAAATACTGGTTCCAAAACTATAAAAAAATTCTTTTGAATACTTGCATATCAGATCTGGGCAAACCGGCACTTATGTTTTTTAGTGTTTTAAGTAACTTATCTGCACAAAAAACCAGTACAAAATAATAATAGTAACATTTCAACTGATTACACATGCAACTCCAACATTATACAACAACCTATCACAGAATGAATGAAGAGCTGTTACTGTTAAACATTTGTATAGGAGATAATTGCTATTACAAAAATCAAAAGGAATGTAACATAGAAAAAACAGTGAAGAGTTTTTCTATTGCAGGAGTGGATTGTTATTACATAAGAGTGCGACAATCAACATAAACATTAAGAAAATAAAGGCTACAAAGTATTTCTCTAATAAGAAAAGGACAATAAAAATTAGTAACTTATTTCTACCTTTCTAATCAAATATATAGGTATTTAATCAAAGTATTTTTAAATTACTAATAGCCAAATAGCAGGTGGCCATGCAATTATTATTTATTAGCCAGTGACGTAAAGGGTTAAAAAACAAGTGAAGTTGAAAAAGAAAACGGAAAGTGTAATTGAGTTTGTAATAGAATTAAGTATGCATGATGTGGATTGTTTGTGTTAAGCCCTGAGCTTTATATTAGATAAAAGATTAGATAGATCTTAGTGCATCAATTTTCCAATGAATTTGCAATAACGCACGTGAGCATTTCTTTGCTTCCTAAGAAACATCTGTTTGTTATTTGTATTAAGGGGTGGTTGTACTTTAATTTTTAGTGTTTGCAACTTTATGTTTTGATATGGATTAGAAAATAGTTGATTTATTTCTATGATTTATGTCAGAAATAAGCTACAATACCTGAAAATCAGAATGTGAATTGGTGAGGCCTGAAATTGAAAAATACAGAGGTTTCAGATTGCATATCTAAGCTGGCTGATTTATTTAATAGGGGAAAACAGTTTGGACAGATTAGATTACTTATCAATGGAATTTCTGTTACATGTAATTTCCATTTACATGGAATTTTACATGTTATAACTAATAACCAATTTAGATAAGTAAATAAGGAAAATTACATGTAATAACCGATTTGCAAACTCCATCATCATCTTCTTTCTGATTACTTATCAATGGAATTTTACTATCAATTTGTCGCCGGCACTACCAATAAAACAACCTGAAATAAAAATGTTGTGACTAACAAAACATTTACATTTACAACACACATCCTTCCACTCATTCTTTTATTACATATAATGTGTAAATATCTCTACCTATTAGATGCACGTACGTGTGGTTTATTCATCAACTTGAATTTAAATTTGAATGTATTTTAACGAATAACATTAGTCGCATTTTCTTACAATGAAACTTGGTCTATTCATCAACTTATACTGTGCGTGCGTGCTGAGTATCCAAACATAGTAAAAAAATTCTTATATGTTTGAACATCTATGTATGCATTTATACTATAGTTTTCTTCTTTTCCAAAAGAGTAAGTTGATATTTGCTTTATCCTATAGTCTATCTATATTAGTATGAATATATTTTGGCAAGGGCTATAGCTCACTATTTGTACACCAATACATTATCTAAACATGATATGCTTTACAAATTGTATCGTAATAATGTTTACCTAAGAGAAGCTTTAACCTTTATCAAAACTGACTATAAATCATGCATTGTAATATAAGTGCCAAGTTTTGTCGATACCTATGTCAACTTCAGGTCATAATCTACCACCTATAGCACTAACGAATCTCCCTCTTTTGCCTTTGTAGAATCTCCTATTTATTTACCTACGGCAGCACCATTGACATTCATTTCAATTTTGATGTTTTGACGAAATTGAAAATGCAATTCCTTTCATGGTACTCTGGAGCGAATATCAAAACAGGTACTTTTTTACTATAAATTATTTGATGTTGCATTAGAAAACTAAAAAATTGACCAATGGTGCTCCAATAATTTTTCTGTTTTCAGTGACTGAAAAGCGGATAGATTATACAATGATTGGTTTTATTAATAAATGTATTAGTTTCATATCCATTCACTTATGATTATAGATATAATAGGAAAATTTTCCCAAGATGATGCAGCATTTGCACATCTCAGGCATAAGTAAAACGAATAAGTTAGCTTAGCCATTTAATTTTACTTCAACCATGAAGTTCATTTTATGAATCAAGTTTTATGCCACTAAACATCCTTTCTCCACTACCTCTTTCCCCTCTTAAATCACCTATACTCTTCTTAAAAATTTAATTGAATTATAATCCTTTACTTGCATCATATAATTTAACTTATTATTCAAATGATAGAATCAGGTAATTTTTGTTACTTTGAAATTGGCGATACGCTAAGTATCCATTTTTACATCTGCTTTGGTAGTGATTCGTTCATATTGCACATTTCACTTCAATTACGATTTCATTACTAATTTCCAGATTTTGCTTTCTTACCTTGGAATTAAGGTATTGCCTTATCGAAGAACTGAAATGGAGAAGAAGTAGTCTGAAAACTTGAGAATAAAGGTGAAATATTTATAGAATTTGAAAATAGTTCTTTGGATTAATTATTATTAGAACTGTGGAAATTTTGTATGAGAGGAAGCATTAATTCATGTGAAGATACAGTGTGAAAAAATTGGAATACATTGATTTCTTGAACTACTATAATTTCTTCTTAAATTGCCAAAGTGATAAACATTTAGTAAGTTCAGGAGTTATTTAGTTTATTTCCATTCGGCCAACAATTGACCCTTACAACAGGTCATCAAAAACCTAAAAAGCATTTTAAAACTCTCGGGGGCAATGATATAAGTATTCAAAATTTGATTTGTATAATGAAGCTGTAAAAGCAAAAAAAACTACACTTATATTGTGCATGATATTACATATTGGAAATTTGGATAATGACAATTACTTCAAACAAAATCAGTACCATATTTGAAACATTAAAACAATCAATTAATACCTTTTCACTCTTTTGCATCATGAAATATTTGATTTTTATAATGAATTATTTTTTTGTTGGTAGTAGCCTTCATGCACTGAATTATGAATTTTATTAGTTGCTACATCTTTTTATCTCCTCATAGGCGTACATTGATTCTTTAATGGTAACATTTTTGTGTTGGCTACTGATGATTCTAATCTATATTTGATGAATAAATGATAGAATTTATTAACAGTATCATCATCAACAAACTTCTTAATTGCTTATGTAACTTTTATTATCCAATAACAAGAAAGAAGAGAGATGTTTTTGGTTCACTTGCAAACTACTGTGTTACATTGGAATATGATGGTTCTTTAGTGCTTCCACTATTTTCTGTATAGTTAAATTTTATTTTATTTACCTCACATGTTATTTTTTCCACTCAGTTATTTTAAAGTTTTCATGAATAGTTGATGATAGTTTAATAGTTTGTTCTGAAAACTAAGTATGGCCAATAGCATAATGTTAATGTATGCACTTTGTACAGAAGTTTTTTCTCTTTCACTTAGTGCATGAAAGATCAACGATAGGATGTGTATAAAGTGTAATAACTGAAACTAAAATTGCGCACAAGTTCATTTATATAAGCATCGATTTATACTTCCGCACAATGAATATGGAATCATTGTTTTCAAATAAAATAACATCGTCGCCTTTTGTTGCCTTAATTGGAACATGACATGTCATTTAAATATGACTCAAGGTTAGAATTATCAAGGAAATAGAAAATTTGAATGGATAATGGATATATTATTTCGAGACCAGGACTTACTGGAAATACAGTAAAAAACTAGAATTAAAATTGACGATTGAATAAATGTATTATCCTACAGAGTGAATTAGTACAAAACTATCATATTAAGAAGTAAAATAAGTTACAAAATAAGTATGAAGAATACACCATTTCAAAAAAAAAAGTATGAAGAATACACACCTGACTTTCTGAAAATGCATTCACCAAACAATGAAAAATTAAGCAACTAACTCATAAACATATTGATCGCCTAATTATAGTTCTCCGTGCTCTTGGTGGAAAGGGTGAATGACATAGACCGCGTCAGCTCTTTGATCCATCCTGAAAAGAAAGAAGTATAAAAGTGAGTGAAAAAGGTTAATTTTAACTATGAAATATCAAGGCAAGAAAGAAATAGTAGTTAGAATCTAGGTCAATGATAGTAAATATACTAATTATTAAGTTGTGATGAAGGAAAGTTAACGACATGCTCATAAAAAATGATAGTATAAATGTTATGCATGCACAAATGGGCGTGCATATTTCACAAAATAAAACTAATTTCCAAAACGATGATATAAATGATAAATATTCATTTGCAATACTTATTACTAAATTAATTTCCATTTATTTCACAATAAAATAATGTTAATAATGTTTTGAATTTCAAATAATAAGATGGTAAATATGATGGTTAATTTCATGATATAAGATTATGATTAAATTTCAAATATATATATAGATAAGATGATACTTCTTAATTGATGATATTATAAAAAATTGCAAAGTACGCACAAAATTGCATTTGGTTGAATTAAGAAATGAATATAATGTTTATTTGAAAATAAACGTTAAACACTATTTTAACAAATACAACGAAAACAAATTAAATCCTTTAGTCCCAAAAGGCTTTAATTTATTTTAGAAAATACAACAACAACACACCCCTTAGATGTAATGTTATGCGTACAAGAGAAAAAAGTGAAGTGCTATCGAAATTGAAGCATTTAGTACCAAAAGGCTTTAATTTGTTTTAGACAGAAGTGAGGTGGTGTATACGCATTTTAACAAAGGCGTTTGGACATAAGCAAACAAGGCAACCAAATATCTCCCATTCACTGAAAATAGCTATACTTATGTTAACACGCATCCTCTTTTACACTCAATTATATCATACATGAGTTGTGACTAAAAAATTTGGGATAGTGCTTACAGTTGATACAACTACTTATACATGCGTTAGAAAAGAATATTTATTTGTAATTGAAAACAAAAAAAAATTACAAACTTACGCATGGATAATTTCCTTAAGAACATTTTTCACATAAGTTAATATATAATATTTTTTAACAGTAGTACTTTGGTAAAAATACTTTGTATAAAAAGACAAAACATTTTAAGTGGTATTATTTGTAGAATAGCTTGGAATTTGAGAGATTCTTAAGGATAATCTTCTACCCTGACTTTAACTCCCAATTTATGTTGAACCATTAAAAATACTTTGAAGTAGGATTTATAAACATTAATATAAATATTTTCTTACAAGGAATGATTATGTTATTATCTCAGATTAAGTGAACGCCATAGTTTACTTAACAATTATTATTTTTTTATCATTTCTGTACATACCTTAGCTCTTACACAATAATGGTTTATAATCTTTACTTTTTGATAAATTAAACAAAGTAAATGTTCTATTTTTAGGATCGTGTGTCAAACAAATTCCAATCTTGAATCTGTGCATTTCACTACCAAACTATGGAAGTTAATCAACTTCCCAGATCAAAATCACTTGGAAGTCCTAGAATATTCGAGAAAGCGCAAGCAATGGAAGCCAACCAAGTTGTTTGCTTACAAAGGGCAACAAATACCAAAAGAATTCAACATAACCCAATGGAATCAAACTACACTTCTTGGTTATAACCCCGTAGAAGTCCAAGAATCCTTGAAAGAAACCAACGTCAAGCAGGAACATATAACCAATCACCATCTTTAATACTTCGTAGAAGCCTATAATCATTGAGAATGCTCAAAAAAGCATTATTAGATGCTTAAATCAAGCCAGAAAGAAAAAGACAACGTCATTCTGAATTAAATCCAGAACAAAGGGCTCAATAATTAGAGCGTCATAACATTCGTGATATAATGAAAAGAAATTCAATGACAGAAGATGAAAGAGAAGCAAAAGGAAAGCAAGTTCTCTTAAATTATCATACTAGAAAATCCAGAAGATGTGAAGAAAATATCAATGATCACGAATCACAAACAAGCATAGATAGTTCCTTTTCTTTACCTTGCACTCGAAACATATAAGGTATTGATCCATAAGATGGCCAAAATGGTCGTCTTGTACTCTTTTGTTGGCTCGATTTGTGATTAGTTTCGTGATTCCAAACTTGTTTACACTATTAGTAACTGGTTTCTAGGTCCGAATGATGAATCTATGAAAGAATGAAATGCTGACTTTGAGCGCTCGTCGAGATCGATAAATAATTGCATTGGATCAACAAAACAACTCTTAGAATAGGCTTCTAGCATCGAGTAGATTAGATAGGCAGAAGATGGGCACTAGAGGTTGAAGAAATACGGATCAGTACCGATCCAGGAGGTTGGATCGGTACCGATTCGCCACTTAGGTGGATCGAGATTCTTTTTCTCTTGTTTTGGTTTTGCCGTCACCTTGTGGTTCTATTTGTGCTTTGTTTCTGGATTTTTGGACTATCCCTCCAGGCTTCCTGCCTTGATAATCCTAAGTTCGATTCGTCCAGTCTGTCCGGATATTGTCGTGTCAAAACGTTGGATAAACTTGCCCTCCAAAGTACATCTTGTTCCAAACATGATGTGCTTTGAATCAAGATAAGTCGTGATTGCTGTGAAGGACTCCACTTTATGCTCTGAATGGTCGTTGTCCTTCCTGCGAATCATTTCCTTGAAAAGTTACGTCTATAGCCATCGATCGTAATGCTTCATCGGTATTTAGTACTATAAACCCAGGATGCGCTCTCACGATCTGTCATTCCAAGTTTAGCAATTTTAAAGTAACTCCTTTTCTAGATTTTCTAGGTTCGAATCTGATTTCTTTTGGCTCTAGTCACTGGGTGTTTGTAACATCCTTTATTTTGAGGCCCGAAGCTAACCGCTATAGATGCTACAGTCATCTATAGTATTAACTTCTGGTGACAAAATACGGTAATGTTAATGGTATCCATAATAGCAGAAGCACGTGAATATGAACTAAAATCAACACAGATTTCAAAATAGCTTTTCTGATTACATTTCAAATCAATATTTCATATTTAATTACATAATCCCAAAATGATTCCTAGGTCTAGATAAGTATAATTATTACAAAATACGCTAAGAGCGACATATGAAGGTGCCCTCTTGAATGACCAGAGTACTAAATAGATATATTAGTAAATAAATACATCACAGTGGAACAATAATGGATAGGCTCCTAAATAGCTAATCCTTGTATCCTGACGTCTTCGGAAGCTTATTCGTCACCTACTAAAACCTGAAATACCTTAAATCTCAATCTACTCAAATTAAATTCTGAGCACCCGAGAGTTTAAGGGGAAACATAAACTTCGAGTCAGACATAAAGCCTGGTGCGAATATTCTATTACATCTCGGTTTACTGATATTAAGTGAGACCATGCCGCTTAGCGAAATGGGTTTCCCCTCACTAATATCCTTTTAAACTCATATCTTTTGCAAATCAAAACCTGCAATCAAACTAATTATAACAAAAATAGCAATAACATATATGCATATATATCAGGTAATCAATGGACTATCTGTCCGAACATTATAGTTTTATTAGGCTGACTATTAACCACTGGCTGACTTGGGCCTATCAGACATAATAAATATTCTAACTTATGTTAGACATAATACTGGACGGTCTGTCCTTAACTTACTTCTCCTAGGGTCAACTGATCCTAATGGTTTTGTGGGCTCACCAATAACCTATCTCTACTATGTGTATTCCTTTCTATGTGTAACATCATTTTAGTCTTACCTGTGACAAAGCCCTACACACTGGAATTTTAGACTTATATTAGCTAGGGGCTACTAGCAAAACTATAGGACGAGACCCCACACCAGTCCCATCTGGTCTTCTAATATCCGAGTCATATACTTAGGGCTAACCACCCTATTCAAATTTCATTTCCTTGAAAACAATCTTTACAAATGATTTTCCCTTGAAATCATATCTTTTTAAAACTAGGAAATTATACTCTTTGTTTTATCCAAAATACTTATGTCATGATATATGCTTTACAAAACAATGTTGATGAAAACCTAAAGTCAATAGGGTTATCTATCCCATTAAAATAAGTTAAAGCCTTTTTAACTTAGAAAACATTAGGCTATAAAGCCAAAACAATACATTCGAAACCATTGTTTAAATCCTTAAACAATCCCTTTCGAAATCATTAAAACCATCCTTTTCGAAATCATTGAGTTCAACACTTAATAAAACTATAGGGTCTAAGGGAACAGTGGCGAAAGCATCACTTTCGAAAGCATTGGTTTCAAGTAAAAGAATAGCGAAAGAGATAGCTTCGAAACCACTATTTTATAAATTAGAAGAAAATGGCAAGTGTTTCCTTCAAAGGCATCCGCTCCGAAGGCATTAGGGAAAGCAACACTAAAATGACGAAAGGAGATGGGCGTTACCATCCCTTTGTAAGTCTTTGGTTAACAAAAGCGGCAACAATGATGTTGGAAGGGAACCAAGGCGAAAGCCTTCCTTTCGCATATATAGGTTTAGGGGTTTAAAAGGCGGCCTTTAACAAATGCAAAAGGTATCAATGCGGCAGCTAAGGTGTCGAAGGGGTTCAAAAGCGGCAACCCTTTTGTAAGCATACTTTAAAACAAAGGTGGGTCAATAGATTCGAAAGCTAATAAAAGTGGCTTCAACCCTTCCGCAAGCATGCCTTCCCCGCTCAATTTCCTTCCGTTCAAACTCAATACACTACATACCAAGACTCTTGTTATCGTGTGTATAGGTTTCGACGATATCAAAAGGATTGTATGGTGGCGGAAGCAAGTATATGGAAGTGGTGAATGAGTAAATTATTGTAAAACTGACTTTATGCTTTATAAAGTAACTCATTTTCACCTAAATTTCATCATTTGTCAAAACATGATTGGTTGACAATTGCTTTTCCAATTTTTTACTGAAATTTACTACCGCAAGTCAGAAATTTAAATATTAAACAATTTTACATTTTAACATATTTTAATTAAATATAAATAAATAAGCCCCTTTTTACTTAAAATAATTTATTTGACTCTTCTAAAATCTTAGTGAAAATCCACAAAAATCAAATTAATTCAATTTAATCATTTTCTTCCATATATCAAAATTTCAGGACGAAAATAAAATTTTAATTATTTAAAATAATTAAAACCGAATTAGATATTTTCTAGACTTAGAAAAATCACCATAATTCCATTTCAACTTGGAAAATTATGAAACTAGAAACCCACTTCTAAAATAATGATTTTCACATCATATTAAAATCTCAAGTCAATCAGATGTCATATGAACGGTTTTCTAACTCAAACGTAACACAATAAATCATATTTGAACCATAAATCATCAACATAGCATATAATTACTTTAAACACTAAACATGACATATACTTGCAAAAGAAAACGTGTTTACCTTTAAACTGAAATCATTCATCAAAAATAGAGATGTAAACTAATTATTCACCTTGGCTTTGTATTAAGAAGGTTGAGATTTGCCCTTAGATTAATTTTTTCAAGCTTTCTACTTGGATCCTAGATTATCTTCCCTTTATATCTTCTTAATGGTTGCCAGCCTAAGCTATAGCTACTACACAGTTGATGATGCAATATTCAACTTCATAAACAACTAAAATTTACCTACTTATGCAGAGAAAATCTTTGGCAGGGAATCAACAACACCGTGTCCAGATTGATAGATGAACCACTTATGAATAATAAATTATGCTTTGAGAAAATAAAACTCTTACCGTGTATCCAAATGGTGAGCAATGAACAATGTGCAATCCCTAACACCAAAGAAAATTCTTATTAAAGTAATTTACAGAAGCCGTTAAAGACAGATACCATGATCACAAATTCTACCACCTTGAAGACATTGATCGCAAAACATTATATCTCACCGTCTTGTAAGCGCAGGCAATCACTCGACAGCTGATCAACCAAGATACCCATTCACAGGTCAACCCAAGTCAAAATTTGGTCAGGAAATTTGATCAGAGGTCAGGGAGAGTGATTTGTAGATGACGACTTTTTGGATACACTTGATGCCCATTATAAGCCTAACCAATCGGCCTCTATTGGTGGAATCGCTTCAAATACAAAATAAAAATATATTTCTAACGGTCATGTCAAACAAGAAAAAATCACTTCAAATACAAAATAAAGACATGTTTAGGTTGTACTATGTAAATATAATATAAGTTTTTGAGCATAAGATCACTAAATCTTTGTATTTCCAGTTTGAGCTGTGGTATTTACTCTTTTCTAGATGATTGAGGACATGATAAATTTTGTTGTGCTATTGTTACTCTTTTCTTGATCATTGACTTAACAAATTGATTTCATTATATACTTCTTAATGTCTAAGCGCTCAGATAATGGCGTCTTACCAATTTATTTTTATAGAGAGTAGGGCACTGAAAATAGACTCAGAATATTGTATAAAATTAAAAAGCAATGTGCATATGTTTCTCTAAAGTTAATTTTCATTATTGTAAAACTAGGTTATAATAATATGTGTTCTACCTATATTTGTATAAATACAGGTAATTGAAGTACAGACTTAGAAGCAAGGTGCGTCATGAGCTTCAAGCTCTTCCTGCATTTTGCATTGATTACGAACTTTTCAAGGAGTTTCAATACCATAATTAAAATGGTTTGGTTGGGAAATATAACATATAATTTTGACTGCTATTTTCGTATCCAATGCAAAAATACATGGCGAGCAGCACTATTATGTTAATTTAGAAATACTCGATTTTTTCACTGAACTTCAACTTCACATCATTACAAATTAGAATCAAACCAACAGTGATAAGTTTCAAGATATTGATGGTAAAAAAATATCTAAAATTTTTTATAGATAGAAATGATACCTACTAAACACAAGTAGGAGGAAAGCAGATATCCACGGCAAGAATTCCAACATCCATAGATTCTGTTTCCATTAATAGGAAAAGTTGTAGATCTGATTAAATTGCAAGTATTTTACTTGAAGCGAATTAGAAAATATAAATGCAAGAGAAGCAGGAAGTCCAAACGCTGTAAGCACTTGGCGCTTCTATGAAGAAATAATCTGTCACAACTCATAACTCATAAGAATTAATTTCCTTTTTGCAATATAAACAGATCAAAAATAAAATATACACTTGACGAATCGATAAACCTAATGCTTGATTTATGGCCAAAATAAGCATCTCTGTCTCCTTGTGATACTCCACAAGGCAAATTTGGCAGCTCAAAGTTCCCATGAGAACACTGAACATGACTCGGTGACTTCCTCCTGTAGGTATTAAAGTTATCGAATCATTTCTTTTGTCAATATGCTTGATTTAGTTGATATAAATTAATATGTTGGACATAGTAATTGGATTGGTTGAATAAAGAAAATATGCATGAGGACAGCAGACAGTGATGAACATGGCAACAAGTAATAAATAGAAAAGCTCATCCATGAATATATTAGCTGAATTGCTACTAGTAACGTGAATCTGCAGGTTTAAACAAGCATGTTTATCCATGGATATAAAACTGATGCAGCACATACACATACCTGGTGCCGCAATTGCGAAGACGGAGTCGAGCGACTTAACTTCTACGACCTAAATCCACTTCCGCGAAATCCATTTCCACGACCTAACTTTTCCCACGACATAACACTTCCCGACCTAATTCCAATAGCTCTCCGACCTAACTTCCACGAGCTAAACTCCACCACAATGCCATTCGCGACCTAACTTCCTCCAAGACATCATCCCAGACATCTTCCCCGCGACCTAAGCCCATGTCGCTGCTTTCCGACCTAACAATGCCGCGACCTTCCAGACCCCACGACCTAAGTTGTTTCAACGACCTAACTTCCCCACGACCTAACTCCACTTCCCTAAGTCGTTTCAACGACCTAATTCCACCACGACCTAATTCCACTTCCCTAAATCGCTTCAGCGACCTAATTTCCCTCACCGCGACCTAAGGATTCACAACCTAAAATCTATCTTGTGACGAAGACTGAAGCAACACGATTCTCCTTAGGTCGTTTAATCGGGCTACGCGATCTTTCTTAAGTCGCGAAAGAATTATGTCGCTGCCGAACTATTTTTAAGTCGTGTGCGTTTATTTTAGATCGCAAAGTTTATTTTTAAGTCGGTAACAACTTATCTTAAGTCGTGTACTCTTTTAAGTCGTGTATTGTGATGTGTTTGTCTTTAGGTCCCAATTGTTAGGTCGTTCACGACCTATGAGTTGTGTTGTAAGTGTCGTGTTGTAAGCCTATAAATAGGCGAGTTATATCATTTGTAAAAGGTTGTTGAATTTGAATAAAATTTCTTTTGTGTGCTTTTGTGCCACCATTAAAATTGGTAGTCGAGTGTTATCTCCTATCTCCACCTTCGGCATTCGAGTACGCTCGAATCAACGATTGTTGAAACCAATTCACGAAATCAAGTGCGCTTGATCAACGTTCGAAGAATTGTAGATCTTCTCTCACGGCATCGTGCGCGATCAACGTGTCGAAGATAGCTAAAGTCCGGTATCTTCGTGATCAACGGATTTGGGCGTTTGGTATCATCAATTCATCGATTCATATTACTTCATCTCATCGTTTCATCGATTAGTTTGACACGAATTCTTCAAT
Organism: Allium fistulosum; assembly: GCA_030737815.1. Taxonomy (NCBI): domain Eukaryota; kingdom Viridiplantae; phylum Streptophyta; class Magnoliopsida; order Asparagales; family Amaryllidaceae; genus Allium; species Allium fistulosum. The sequence continues at coordinate 93,111,417 of CM060906.1, read as the reverse complement.
TCGTCGTCAAGTGTTATTTCCGCTGCGTCATTTGGTATCAGAGCTAGATCGCAAGGAGTTTGCGTAGATTTTTGGAGTTGTGCGAGATTACATCATTTGGAGAAGTGGGTTATCGAGATTTTGAAGAGATTTGTTCGTTTGGAGATTTTTTTGAAGATTTCAACAAGTGGGTAGTTTTGATTTGAAGATTTTTAGATCGAAGTGAAGTTTTTGTTGGAATTGTTGAAGAGTGATCATGCCTTCGAGAAGAGCTAACCGTTATCGTAACATTGATGCTTTGTATGGGAGAGAAGAGGCCGATGAGATGGAGCAAAGAATTAACGAAAACTTTAATGAGAAGATTAATGAAGGGATTGGTCGATTAGAGAGGATGATGTTGGAGATGAGTCAAAATCAGAGAAGGGATTCACCTGAATCTAACCATGGGAGAAGTAGAGTTTCACCATATTCAAATCGAGAGAGAAGTGTTGATAGTGATCATAGAAGTGTGGGTCGAGACTGTGATAGAAATGTTGATGATCGAAGTTGTGATAGAAATGTGAATGATCGTGATCGGAGGAATATAGATCGAAGGGATGTTGGTGGAAGAAATGGTGGTAGTAGAGATGTTGGTGGTCAGGATCGACATCGATATACATCAGATTTTGAAGAGGAGTTTGATGGTGGTAGTGTTCATGGACGAGGACGAGGACAAGGAAGACATCATTCAGAGTATGATCACAAATGGGAGTCTGGGATGAAAACTGAAATACCGGAATTCAAGGGAGGTATGCAGGCCGAGGAATTTCTTGATTGGCTAGCTTATGTTGAGGAAATTTTTGACTTCAAGGAAGTTCCGAAAAATCGTAAAGTGAAGTTGGTTGCTACTAGGTTGAGGGGGAGAGCTATGGCGTGGTGGCAGCAAACCAAACTTACTAGAGAGCGAATGGGCAAGTCAAAGATTTTTGTTTGGGAGAAGATGAAGAAATTGATGAAGGTTACTTTCTTATCCTACAATTACCAATCGTTAATGTATCAGAGATTACAGAACCTGAGGCAAGGGACGAAGATAATTGCTGATTATGCTGATGAGTTCTACCAGTTGATTGCTCAAAATGACATTATAGAGACAGAAGAACAATTAACCACTAGGTTTGTTGGGGGACTTAGAACACAGATCCAGGATATGGTGAACATGTTCGACCTTAGATCTGTGGCAGAAGCACATCAAAAGGCGTTGGCTTGGGAGAAACAAGGTAGACGTAGGGGAGGTGTGTTTCCAAGTTTTACGGGGCAGAACAAAGGAGCGGGTAGTAGTTCTAATGTTCCTAAAGCATCGAGTAAGCCGGTTGTTCATGAAGTGGCTAAATCAAAAGTCAATACCAATTTCAAATGCTATAATTATCAGGAAGTGGGTCACAAGAGCAACGAATGTCCGAAACCGAAGAAGAGAACTATGATTGCTGAAGTGGAGGATGAGGATGTAGAAGAAGATCTCAATTCACACCGTGATGAGGAGGAAGAAGAGGTGTCGAGAGACGAGGGATGTAATCTAATGCTACGAAGATCTTATTTAACCCCGAAGTAGGAAGAGGAGTCGAGATGGTTGAGGAGTAACATTTTTCAATCAACGTGCACTATTTTGGGGAAGGTTTGCAAGTTTGTTATTGATGCGGGCAGCTATGATAACATCATTTCTACCGAGGTTGTGAAGAAGTTGAAGTTGAAAACGGAGAAACATCCTAGTCCTTATAAACTTGCTTGGTTAAGGAAAGGAGGAGAAGTGAAAGTAAAGAGGCGAGCGCATGTTCCATTCTCTATTGGGAAGAAATACAAAGATGAGATTTGGTGTGACGTGGTTGACATGGATGTTTGCCATTTGCTGTTGGGAATGCCGTGGCAGTACGATCGGGAGGTACAGCATAATGGTCGAACAAATAGTTATAGTTTCTTGTTCGAGGGCACGAAAATCACTTTAGTTCCGAAGAAGCGACAGCAGAATGAGAACAAGCTGGAGGAGATTGAGGAATTGAAGACTTTGTTGTCCTTGAAGGAGTTCGTAGAAGAGGTAGATGAGAGTCCTGAAGTTTTTATGTTGATTGGGCATGAAAGCAGTGAAGTTACTGAAGTTCCAGAGGAAGTGAAGCCAGTTTTGAAGGAATTCAAAGATGTGTTTCCAGAGGAATTACCGAAGGAGTTACCACCGCTTAGAGACATACAGCATCAGATTGACTTGGTGCCAGGTGCTGCATTACCTCATAGACCGCACTATCGGATGAGTCCAAAAGAACACGAGGAATTGAGAAGACAGGTGGAGGAATTACTGGAACAAGGGCGTGTTCAGGAGAGTTTGAGTCCTTGTGCAGTGCCAGCTTTGTTGGTACCAAAGAAGGATGGAACGTGGAGAATGTGCACAGATAGTAGAGCATTGAATAAGATTACGGTGAGATATCGATTCCCTATGCCGAGACTGGATGATCTGTTGGATCAGTTGAGCGGTGCTGTTGTGTTTTCGAAGATTGACTTGAAAAGTGGATACCATCATATTCGTATTAGACCGGGCGATGAGTGGAAGACTGCTTTTAAAACTCGGGAGGGTCTGTACAAATGGTTGGTGATACCGTTTGGCTTGTCAAATGCTCCGAGTACATTCATGAGAGTCATGAACCAGATTTTTCGTCCATTTATCGGGAAGTTCGTAGTGGTATATTTTGATGACATCTTGATCTACAGTGGAAGCACTGAAGAACACCTACAACATTTGCGGGAAGTATTGTTGGTTTTACGACGTGAGGAATTTTATGCTGCAACGAAGAAGTGTACCTTCATGACTACGAGTATTCTGTTCTTGGGCTATATTGTGTCGAAGGATGGTATTCAAGTTGATCAAAGTAAAGTTGAAGCTATTCGAAATTGGCCACAGCCTAAGACAATAACAGAAGTGAGGAGTTTTCATGGTTTAGCATCATTCTACCGAAGATTCATTCCACTCTTCAGTAGCGTGATGGCACCGGTTACGAAATGTATGAAAGGGAAGAAGTTTGTTTGGACTGAAGAGGCTGATTCTGCTTTTCAGAGAATCAAGACACTCTTGACCACAACGCCCATTCTTAAATACCCGGACTTTCAGTTACTCTTTGAGCTACATACTGATGCATCCAAGGTTGGAATTGGGGGAACGTTGAGTCAAAGGGGTCATCCTATTGCTTACTTTAGTGAGAAACTGACGGGAGCTAAAACGAGATACAGTACTTATGACTTGGAATTCTAGGCTATAGTCCAAGCCATAAAGCATTGGAGACACTATCTATTTCATAAAGAATTTGTACTATACACTGACCATGAAGCTTTGAAACATTTGCAGGGGCAAGATAAAATTTCAGCAAGGCATGCTTCGTGGGTTGCTTATTTACAACAGTTTACTTTCGTTGTGAAGCACAAATCAGGAGTTACTAAGCGAGTTGTCGATGCATTGAGCCGTAGAAATCATTTGTTGACAACTATGCGAGTGGAAGTAGTGGGATTTGATTTGTTTCCAGAGTTGCTTATTTCAAATTCTTATTTTGCGAAAGTGCTGGATCAGATGCAGGAAGGGAGTTTTGATGATTTTGTGGTGAAAGATGGATTTTTGTTCAGAGGAAACCGATTGTGTATTCCGGATTGTAGCTTGAGGTTGAAGATTGTCAAAGAATTGCATGAAGAGGGTCACGTGGGCAGAGATCGTACATTGCAGTTGATTTCACAATCATATTTTTGGCCTTCTATGAGAAAAGAAGTTGAAAGATTTGTGGAGAGATGTCATATTTGTCAAGTTTCAAAAGGGACAGCGACGAATGCGGGATTGTATATGCCATTACCCGTGCCTACTAAACCATGGGTTGATATCAGCATGGATTTTGTTTTGGGTTTGCCTAGAACTCAATGGGGAAACGATTCTATATATGTTGTGGTAGACCGTTTCTCGAAGATGGCACATTTTATTGCTTGTAAGAAAACGACAGATGCAGTTCATGTGGCGCAGTTATTCTTTAAAGAAATCTATCGTTTACATGGATTACCTGAATCTATTGTTTCAGACCGAGATACTCGATTTCTGAGTCACTTTTGGTTGAGTTTGTGGAAGATGGTGGGAACGAAGCTGAAATTCAGTAGTGCCTATCATCCACAAACATATGGGCAAACGGAAGTGGTGAATAGATCGTTGGGAAACTTGTTGCGATGTCTTGTGCAAGGCAATTTGAAGAGTTGGGGCTTAAAGTTGTGTCAGGCAGAGTTTGCTCATAACCATGTTGTTAATCGAAGCACTGGTTTCAGTCCATTTCAAGTTGTATATTCAAGCTTGCCAAAGGGACCGTTGGATTTAACGGTAGTGCCACAACCGAAAGGAGTGATTAAGCGGGTGTCAGATTTCGTTGATGAGTTGAAAGATTGCCATAAAATCGTTCAGGAACGATTGGAGAAGACAAATGAGAAGTATAAACGAGCTGCGGATAAGAAGAGAAGAAGTGTGGAGTTCAACGAGGGTGATTGGGTGTATGCTATGTTAACGAAGGATCGTTTTCCAGTGGGTGTTTATAACAAGTTGAAAGCCCGAAAGGTTGGTCCAGTAGAAATTATAAAACGGATCAATGAAAATGCTTATAAGTTGAAGCTGCCAGAGGATGTTTACACTTCTGACGTGTTTAATGTTAAACATCTTATACCTTATTATGGAGATGAACAACCCAATGGGGAAGAACTTTTAAATTCGAGGACGAATTTTTCTCAACCTGGGGAGGATGATGCAGCACATACACATACCTGGTGCCGCAATAGCGAAGATGAAGTCGAGCGACTTAACTCCTACGACCTAAATCCACTTCCGCAAAATCCATTTCCACGACCTAACTTTTCCCACGACATAACACTTCCCGACCTAATTCCAATAGCTCTCCGACCTAACTTCTGCGAGCTAAACTCCACCACAATGCCATTCCGCGACCTAACTTCCTCCGAGACATCATCCCAGACATCTTCCCCGCGACCTAAGCCCATGTCGTTGCTTTCCGACCTAACAATGCCACGACCTACCAGACCCTACGACCTAAGTCGTTTCAACGACCTAACTTCCCCACGACCTAACTCCACTTCCCTAAGTCGTTTCAACGACCTAATTCCACCACGACCTAATTCCACTTCCCTAAATCGCTTCAGCGACCTAATTTCCCTCACCGCGACCTAACGATTCACAACCTAAAATCTATCTTGTGACGAAGACTGAAGCAACACGATTCTCCTTAGGTCGTTTAATCAGGCTACACGATCTTTCTTAAGTCGCGAAAGAATTATGTCACTGCCGAACTATTTTTAAGTCGTGTGCGTTTATTTTAGGTCGCAAAGTTTATTTTTAAGTCGGTAACAACTTATCTTAAGTCGTGTACTCTTTTAAGTCGTGTATTGTGATGTGTTTGTCTTTAGGTCCCAATTGTTAGGTCGTTCACGCCCTATGAGTTGTGTTGTAAGTGTCATGTTGTAAGCCTATAAATAGGCGAGTTATATCATTTGTAAAAGGTTGTTGAATTTGAATATAATTTCTTTTGTGTGCTTTTGTGCCACCATTAAAATTGGTAGTCGAGTGTTATCTCCTATCTCCACCTTCGGCATTCGAGTGCGCTCGAATCAACGATTGTTGAAGCCAATTCACGGAATCAAGTGCGCTTGATCAACGTTCGAAGAATTGTAGATCTTCTCTCACGGCATCGTGCGCGATCAACGTGTCGAAGATAGCTAAATCCGGTATCTTCGTGATCAACGGATTTGGGCGTTTGGTATCATCAATTCATCGATTCATATTACTTCATCTCATCGTTTCATCGATTAGTTTGACACGAATTCTTCAATTCGTCGTCAAGTGTTATTTCCACTGCGTTAAAAACTTAGTTAATGAAATACAGACTTACTATAGTCCATGAAGATTATGAGGAAGAGGAAGAGGCTGAGTATGGACTATAGTATCATTTTTTCTAATCAATTGTCACCATCAGCAGTGGCATCTTGATATTACTGGTACTCGGACACCAAATCGTACATGTTACTCTCTGCTTCAGTGAATTCCATCTCATCCATACCCTCGCCAGTGTACCAATGCTCAAAAGCCTTCCTTATAAACATAGCGGAAAACTGCTCGCTCACACGCCAAAACATCTCTTGAATGGAAGTTGAGTTACCAATGAAAGTGCTAGCCATTTTCAACCCGGTAGGAGGAATATCACACACAGTTGGTTTCACAGTGTTAGGCATCCACTCTATGAAATAAGAAGAGTTTTGTGTTCTGCACGTTGATCATTTGCTCATCCATCTCCTTTGTCTCATTTTGCCTTTGAACATGGCAGATGCTGTTAAGTAGCGACCATGACGTGGGTCTGCTGCACACATCATGTTTTTGGAGTACCACATTTATTGAGTAAGTTTGGGGACAGTGGGAGCACTGTACTGTTGAGACCCACTGGATGTTAGAGGAGAAAAACCAACCGTAAAAAGGTGAAGGCAAGGAAATGGGATAAGGTTCACAGCAAGTTTTCGGATATCGGAGTTCAGTTAACCAGGGAAACAAAGGCAGTAGGTAACACCGAACATTGTTGCAGATATTAGGTGATTCAGGTCTCCAACTGTGTAAATATATCGATGTAGCATGAGCTTAGGAATTAGAATAACAATAGTAAATAAATTGTTATTTGTTGCACAATAGCAATATAAATAATGGAACATGATTTGACATACTCAAATAAATATCAATGAATATAACAAGCTCTTACAACATGATGTGGTGAGTTTAAGGGCCCTGAAGCAGATATCGTAAAGAGCCTCATTGTCGAAAACCATGCACTCGTCAGCATTTTCCACAAGTTGATGAACTGATAAAGTTGCATTGTAGGGCTCGACAACAGTATTAGAAACCTTTAGAGACGGGAACACAGAAACTGTAAGCATCATTCTATCTTGGTATTCCTCTCTGATTTTGGAAATGAGAAGAGTTCCCTGTTATGGCGGATTTCAATCGAGACCACTCAAATTAAAATCCCCAAACGTAGCGGAAAAAGCTAGATCGTGATAGATAGTGCAAAACAACTTATCACCACTAGAATTCAATATATCCAAAACCAAAGCACGATCACAATAACACCACAAGCAATATATGATAAGAAGCAATAACGAAAACAATAAATCACATATCGATTTATAGTGGTTCCACTAACGTCGCGTTAGTGTACATCCACTTTGAGAGATATATTTTATTATCATCAAATAAGAAGAGTACAAGAGATTGATTACAATGATCTATTCGAGAATCAATGTTTGTGGAGATTAGAATTGAAGAAATAGAGTTTTTCCAAAAAAACCCTAATTAATGGAGGACTAAACCCTTGATTAGTTAATTGCTTGATCCCTCTTTGAAAAATAAAGAGAGCATATATACTGGTGGAGAAAACCCTGGCAAAAGACGAACTTGCCCCTGAACGAAACAACACAAACCCAGCCCAGAAAACTGCAACTCGCTGGTTCAGACGTCTGGTACAGGGCTCCAGACGTCTGGTCGAACATTCGGGAAACTGAACCCTGTATGACCAGACGTCTGGCTGCCTATAGCTAGCACAGAATGACTGCTACTACCACAATCAATGCTCCTCCAGACTTCGTTTCGTAACCCGTCTTCTCCGACACCAAACTACATCCATCCCCTTCAATTCACCTTCATATAGTGTCACAAAACTTAACACTCCACCTTAACACTATATCCATCTCCAACACCAATGGTACCATACCATCAACAATCGATAGCTCCAACTACCAACACTTCTACCTTCAACCAAACATGAATGTTTCCCCAATGGGTTCGGGCAAAGCCACCCCCCATTGCACTCCATCAACGAGTTCAGGCACAAAGCCCCCACCCGCCAACGAAATGTTGAAAACATTCAAACACCGTCTCACCAAAGACAAGAGCACTAGGAGTGTAAACTAGCATTACACCAAGAAGATAGAACCACAATCTCATACCAATACTCTTCCTCATCTACAACCAAGTATCTCTCTCAACCGTGCCACCCCGTGGCACCTAGCACTTCTCCAAGCGAATTAAGTCTGAGCAATGCTCGAACTTTCCAACCGGCAATGCCTTAGTGAACATATCCGCCGCGTTTTCCTTTGTGTGCACCTTTCGAAGATATACTTGCTTATCCTCATCCATGGCTACCAAGAATGACTCCCTCACTTCTATATGCTTCGTCCGTGAGCTAAACGCCAAATTCTCCTCCAAGTGAATAGCACTTTGGCCATCACATTGAACATCGATGCTATCGTGTTCAATACCCAAGTCACACAACAATCGCTTCAAATAGAGTGCTTCCTTCGCCGCCTCTACCGCGGCTATCAACTTCTCCTCCGTAGTGGATAAAGCTACTACGGTCTGCAATCTAGATCTCCAACTTATGGCCGTACCACCAAGTGTGAAGACATAACCGGAAGTTGACTTTCTCCTACCTCTATCACCGGCGTAGTCCGAATCACAATAACCAACCAAGTTGCAATTCATTTTCCCACTACCGCCAAAAACAAGACCATGAGATGACGTACCCCTAAGGTATCTCAATATAAGCTTCACAGCTTCCCAATGCGATTTTCCCGGATTAGACATAAAACGACTAACCACCCCGACGGCATTTGCTATATTGGGCCTTGTACACACCATAGCATACATCAAATTTCCAACCGCACTTGCATATGACACCTTTGCCATATAAGCCTTGTCTTTCTCCAAGATAGGTGACCCTTTACTCAAAAGCTTCACATGCAAAGGTAAAGGTGTATTTGACGCCTTTGCATTCTTCATGCTAAACCGGCAAAGCACTTTCTTAATATACTCCTTTTGAGTCAATTTCAACTCAAAACGCTTTCGATCCCTTTCTATTTCCATGCCCAAAATCCTCTTTGCTTCTCCAAGGTCCTTCATTTTGAATTCCGAATTTAATTGCAATTTCAAATTGTTGATTTCATTCTTGTCCTTTGAAGCAATGAGCATGTCGTCCACATACAAGAGTAACTACACCCAACAATCATTTCCCAACTTCTTGAAATACACACAAGCATCCTTGATGCTTCTATTGAAACAGTTTTCAAGCATAAAATGATCAAATCTCTTGTACCATTGTCTAGGTGATTGCTTCAACCCACATAGTGATTTCTTCAATTTGCACACCATATTTGACTTACCATTTACAACAAAACCTTGCGGTTGCTCCATGTAAATGTCTTCATCCAAGTCACCATGCAAGAAGGCGGTCTTCACATCAAGTTGCTCCAAATCCAAGTCGTGAATAGCAACTATGGTAAGTAATATCCATATGGAAGTATGACGCACGACCGGTGCGAATATCTCATCATACTCCATACCCTTTCTCTGTGCAAACCCTTTAGCCACTAGCCTAGCCTTGTATCTCCCATCGTCCTTCACCTTGTAAATCCATTTGCACCCTATAGCACGGTTTCCTTTAGGAAGCGGAACCAAACTCCAAGTTCGATTCTTCATCAGTGATTGCATCTCTTCCTCCATGGCACAAATCCACTTCGAGCTATCACTCGAATTCATGACGTCATCAAGGTCCATTGGCTCATTTTGGACTACATGAAGCGCATAGTCCAACTTATCACAAAAGCTAAGATAGTTCCAATCACCATATCTTTCAGGTGGTCTTATGGGACGACGCCCAACCCGAGTAGCAATATTTTCACCCAAACTCCTTTCGGCTCCACCTTGAACCGAAATTTCTCCAGGCTCGTGTACATCACCAACACTACTAGAGGCACCACGTGGACTTTGTGATGTAACATCAACCGCATTTTTCTCACAAGCATCTTCAACTACTCTACCTCCTCTACCACTGGGATGAAATGGTGGAATAATTTCCTTCTCCTTCGATTCATCACGAACCAAGACCGGAATATCCAATGAACTCTCATTCTCCTTGAACAATGTCGACTCATCAAAAGTAACATGACGAGAGTTTGTCACCTTCTTCGTTTCCAGATTCCAAATCCGATAGCCTTTCACTCCATCCGTATAGCCAAGCAAGACCCCCTTGACAGCTCTTGGTTCAAGCTTATCATTACCCGGATCATGCATATAAACTTCCAAAGACACGAAGATAGCTCAAGTCAATACTCTTTCCCTTCCACACTTCCTCCGGAATTTTATTATCAATAGCCGAGCACGGAATTCGATTAATGATATGCACCGCGGTTGATAAAGCTTCGGCCCAAAATCCCTTCGACAAACCCGATGTCAATCTCAAGCATCGAGCTTTCTCTAGTAGAGTACGATTCATCCTCTCCGCAACTCCATTTGATTGCGGATCTTCCGGTGTAGTAAAATGTCTCCGAATCCCATGATGCTTGCAAAACTCTAAGAATTCTCCGGAAACATACTCCCCACCATTGTCGGACCTAAGAACCTTCAAAGACTTACCACTCTCATTCTCAACAAGAGCCTTCCGTGCTTTGAACTTTGCAAATGCCTCTAACTTGGCCTGCATTACATACACCCAAACTTTACGAGAAAAATCATCTATAAAGGAAATATAATACCTTGCTCCTCCTAAAGAAGCTACCGGTGTCGGTCCCCATACATCCGTGTGCACATACTCAAGAACATTTCTTGAATCATGTTTTCCTTCATAGAATGATACTTTTGTTTGCTTCCCCAAGACACACTCTTCGCAAAACTCCAATTTATTGAAACTCTCACCATTGATCTTCTCCCTCTTTCGAAGAATCTCCAAACTCCTCTCCGAGCTATGACCCAACCTCAAATGCCACAACCTTGTTGCATCCAAGCCATGAGAACTATCAACACCTACACAAGTTTCACCTTCTACGGTCTCTCCACGAAGCAAATAAACACCATGAGCCCTAGCACCTTTCATGGCCACAAGTGCCCCTTTCGAAACCCGTAAACAATCACTCTCAATAGTGATCTTACATCCAAAAGAATCCAATTGCCCCAAAGAGATAAGAGACTTCCGAAGTCCCGGAACATAGCGTACATTAGTGAGAGTACGAACCACTACGTCAAACGTTCGAATTTGTACGGAACCAATGCCTTGAGACCTACACATAGCACCATTTCCCATAATAATTGAATTTCCCTCTTTAGCAACAAGAGAAGAAAAACAATTTCTATTAGGCGTCATATGATACGACGCCCTCGAGTCGAGCACCCACTCACTACCGGAAACATCCGATGCTACTGCCGTCAACACATCTACGTCTTCCTCACCAACACCTCTCTCCACCGCTACAGATGAAGATGCTACTTCCCTTTTACCCTTCTCCTTGTCCGGACATTCATTTCTCCAATGACCGTGTTTCTTACAAATATAGCACTTGCCTTTCCTTCCCCTTGATTTTCCTCTCCAACCGAGATTCCTTGATTTAGAATGCCCCCGGTTGTCCTTCTTCACATATCTTTCCTTCTCCACAAACAAACCTTGACCATTACCGGCACTACTACCACCAACACTCAACTCCTTTATTTGATCTCTCAATTCCTCACTATGAAGACCCGTCTTGACATCATCTAACGTCAATGTATTCCGGCTATAGATCAAACTATTTGAGAAACCCGTATAACGGTCCGGCAACGAACATAACAGTATCATCGCCTTTTGCTCTTCCTCAATCTTCAAATCTACTACCTTCATCTTCATTAGCAAATCATCAAACACATTCAAATATGCCTTTAGCGAAGTTCCTTCTTTCATATTATAGGTGAAAAACGTTCGCAACAAGATCAAACGATTAGTTAGAGACTTCTTCATATACAATTCTTCCAACTTGTCCCAAATTCCCTTAGCGGTGGTCTCACCACTAATTTCAGAGATTACATTCTCGCCCATAGCAAGTTGAAGTGTAGTAAATGCCCACTCTTCCATTTCCTCTCTCTCGACATCCAAGATGTCCGCCGGCAACAAATGTGTATCAAACACCACTCGATGTACCCGATTTCTCCTTAGAACCGCTTTCATCTTCCATTGCCATTTTTCAAAATCATTATTGCCATTCCACTTGTCGATAACCAATTGCGATCCCGACGCCACATACGACCCACGTACATACGGCGCTATACTACTTGGACTAACCATTGAATTTCCAGAGTTATCCGTTTCCGGCATTTCAACAACCATCTACCAACTCCAAAGCTCTGATACCAAATGTTATGGCAGATTTCAATCGAGACCACTCAAATTAAAATCCCCAAACGCAGCGGAAAAAGCTAGATTGTGATAGATAGTTCAAAACAACCTATCACCACTAGAATTCAATATATCCAAAACCAAAGCACGATCACAATAACACCACAAGCAATATATGATAAGAAGTAATAACGAAAATAATAAATCACACACCGATTTATAGTGGTTCCACTAACGTCGCGTTAGTGTACATCCACTTTGAGGGATATCTTTTATTATCACCAAATAAGAAGAGTACAAGAGATTGATTACAATGATATATTCGAGAATCAATGTTTGTGGAGATTAGAATTGAAGAAATAGAGTTTTTCCAAAAAACCCTAATTAATGGAGAACTAAACCCTTGATTAGTTAATTGCTTGATCCCTCTTTGAAAAATAAAGAGAGCATATATACTGGTGGAGAAAACCCTGGCAAAAGACGAACTTGCCCCTGAACGAAACAACACAAATCCAGCCCAGAAAACTGCAACTCGCCGGCTCAGACGTCTGGTACAGGGCTCCAGACGTCTGGTCGAACATTCGGGAAACTGAACCCTGTATGACCAGACGTCTGGCCCGTGCCTGCAGACGTCTGGCTGCCTGTAGCTAGCACACAATGACTGCTGCTACCACAATCAATGCTCCTCGGGACTTCGTTTCACAACCCGTCTTCTCTGACACCAAACTACATCCATCCCCTTCAATTCACCTTCATATAGTGTCACAAAACTTAACATTCCCATGCCTGATCCTGTTCCACCTCCAAGAGAGTGGCATACTTGGAAACCTGCAGTGCACAAGTTTAAATCAAAAATAAAATACAAAAGAAATACGTGTCACACCACCATTTAAAATCAGACCAAGAAACCATATGCACACAGAAGAAGAAAAAACTTCCGTGAGGCTTTCCCAATGGATGTTTTCTGTTTACATTCCTATCTTTTAGAGTGAGTATATTCGCTTGTATTGGATACCCCTATTGTTGTTTCCATGTTTATGTTATTTAATTTGATAAAACTTTCAACATGGCTTGAGAGTTAGAATTTAATTTTAAATAAGAACCAAACGATATAAAGATATCACATTGTACAAATGAATGCTGATAAATGATATCAATGCTTCTGGAAAGTCTAAAATTAGACGGTTAATATGACTAATCTACAAACAACAAACAATTTAGAAAAACAAATTATGTATTACATTAGAATAATTATAAAGATATTTTTATTCAAGTTAAGTTTTGATCTACTGCATTTCTAACAAACTGTAAACGAATAATAATAGTAACTGTAATTCGGTTGATGTAAAAATAAGTCAGCAAATATTCACTACAAAAATTCAAAAATCTAATCCTTAGCTAATAGTGTCATTTTCATTAACATTCTCTGTAGAAGATCAAATTCAATTCGAGTGGAATGGAATTCACTCGATCTTTAGTGTTATACAGATATATAAATATGCAACCAAAATCAAAATATAAATCTTCACAGACTACAAGTTTTAGTTATCTTAGCAGTAGCTCTAGATCCATCAAGACAGCATGTGGCACGTACCTGCTTGAGCTTGCTTCATTGTAGTAAACGTTGATTCTTTCAAGTTGCATATCTGAGTCGCCGTTGTATTTCCCAATTGAATTGATTCCATGCTCGGCGCACACCACTTCCCAGAACTTAGCTCTGATCTGGTTCCCGCATTGGCCACCTTTAATTTTGTTTTGAGGGACAAATCTGGGATAGTAGATAGTGTTTTTAATTAAGTAACCGATAATGTTTTGAGGGTTTTTGGGTAAAATACTAGAGCGGATAGTGGATTTGGAAGGAGGGAAAAGGGAAATTTTTCTAAGTACTGTAGCGCCAATTGAAAACGAAAAAAGAGAGTGAAGAAAGAGTTTTTGTGCGGGCCGCTTTAGTTTTGTTGCTCCTTACATCAACTAGCAGCGATTCTTTTTTATTTTTTATTCCATAAAAGTTTGGTTGCGTTTGGATAACTTTTTGGTTGCACTTAGATAACAAACGCTACTAATAAGTGCAACTAAAAATGCTTTTTCCCGTAGTGATAAGAGATGGTCCAACGAACCTTGGTGCCAACTTCCCGGATCTACCGAATCAGCTCACACATTTCATCGGTGACACTTTGACGAAAACATGATCTCTGGCTAAGAACTCTAAGTCTTTCCATCTCTTATCAGCATAACATTCTGCTTAAACTGGGCTTCCTTTATTCTAACCCAAATTAACTCAATCTTTTATGCAGCTTCTTTAACCAAATCCGGACCAAGAACTAATCTACCCTCGGTCTCTAACAAACAAACTAGAGATTTGCATGGCCTTCCATACAAAGCTTCAAACGGTGTCATCCCTATACTAATCTGATAACTATTGTTATACGAAAATTTGACTAAGTGTAGATGGTCTTCCCAGGATCCTCTGAAATCTAGCACACAAGCTCTTAACGAATCCTTAAAGACTTTGTTAACTCTCTCGGTTTTCCCATCTGTCTGTGGATGGTAAGTGGTACTCATACTGAGCTTGGTACCTAAAGTATCATGTAGACTCTTCCAGAACTCGCTAGTGAATAAAGAATCTCTATCACTTACTATAATACTAGGAATTCCATGTAGCCTAACTATATTCCTCATGAATAACTTAGCTAAATCTGGTGTTGTCCTGGTCGACTTAATGGGTATAAAACTTACACTTTTGGTCAGTCTATCCAATATAACCCAGATACTCTCATTTTCTCTATTCGACCTTGGAAATCCGACTATGAAATCCATTGAGATAGAATCCTTTTTCTATACTGGAACATCCAAAGGCTGAAGTAATCCACTCGGTTTCTGATGCTCGGCCTTTACGTGTTGACAGTTCAAACATTGCTTTACCCATATGCCTACATCTCTCTCCATACCTTCCCAGAATAAACACCTTTTCATATCCTGGTATATCTTAATTCCTCCCGGATGAATAGTGAACTTCGAACGATGGCATTCTCTAAGAACTTCCTTCCTAATGTTTCTCACACTCGGAACACATAGTCATCCTTTCTTCCTCAACCACCCATTTTGGTCAAGACTGAAATCTTTCAAGTCATCGTCCTCTATTCCATTCCTTAACCTTCTGATCCGCTGGACTAATAATGGATCTTCTCCTTGTTTAGAAGTAATCCTTTCGATCATCATCGGTCAAACTTCTAAACATGATAACGTGGCGGTTTCTCAACATCCCTCTTCATGCCTTCCCAATAGAAGCTCCTCTTCATATCTAGATACATTTTGGTCCCTCCAGGATGAATCGTAAACTTGGATCGATGACATTCCTCAAGAACTTCTCTTCTCAAGTTCTCCACATCTGGAACACATAACTATCCCTTCTTTCTCAACCATCCTCTCCGGTTAAGACAAAAATCTTTCAAATCATCGACCTAAGTTCCAACCTCTAGCCTTCTGATCCTCTCAGCTAATAATGGATCCTCCTTCTGTTTAGAAGCAATTCTCTCGATCAATACTGGTCGAACTTCCAAACAGGACAACATGACAGTACTCTGACTAGAACTAGCAATCGATCTTGTGGAATATGCATGTATATGCTTTTTGTTTGATGATAATAAACATATATACATTCATTTAAATGTATTTGATATTGTACTATTTTATTTTTCACAGATTAAATAGATATTTGCTGAATAAAAAAAATAACACAGAATTTGAATTCAAACGAATATTTATTACAACTTTGATAGTACAATTTCAAGCTCTAACTATATACATCATTTTTGATCACAATACAATTACATCACAATTTCATAGATACATCAGTTCCTCACTACATATCACTCACACTCGTATTTATCTTCAACTTCATTCCAGTTTGAATCCAGCATCTAAGCAATATGCAGAAATATACATTGACGCGGTAAAATTGAAAAGGAAATGTTTTTGCAGTATAAAACAAAATATGAATTTTGAAAATAATATTTGCCTCAGTTATTTGGGTTGTTCGTCATCATTTATATTTGAATTCATCACATACAAACATTGTGACATGCACAGTGCATCACTGTACATGCCACAAGGCCGTGCACACCGATATATGTATATACACTTGATATAGTAACAGGGACAGGTGAGCACCGGTCAAACCCAGACTATCGGATTCAACTCAAGTGCAATATAAATAAAGCCAAGTCATCAGCACAAGGTCAAATCCGAGTTTTGAAACTGGATTCAACACAGGGCAATAGAGATCAAGTCACTGCTATTCTACATGACTCAACTCAATACAGCAATCAAGTAAACAAGTGCATGCATATATACAAGCAACTGAAGTGTAACTGCAAACACATGTACACAATGCTACAACACGGAGCAGTGACAACATATATGATGACCAGACCAGACTACATGAAATACAATGGAACAATGCAGAAACTACTCCAGACAGGTATGGACATGTCAGAAATATCATCACCGAAGACATGGTTATCAAGCTATCAAACAAATGCAAAGGAACAAAGCATGATGAAGCACAGTGGACATATAACAGTAATGTAAACAAACAAATGCAGACAACAGTGAATCAAGTCCAAGCAATACAAATATATATATGTACACACATATATATCTGTATCAAACATACAGCAGCCATCAACATGAACAAAAGATCATTACAATGCAAACTCAAGCTTGAAGACAACAGAAGTGATGTCAGAAGTCATACAGTTCAGACTACATAAATATCACAAGTTCAAGTCCAACATGATCAAGTTCATCAATGCAGTTCAACAAAGATGTACCAAGCAACTACAGGGATGAATACAATGTCAAAGATCAAAGACCAGACTACTACAGCAATATACTCAAGTGATTCAAACTACTAGAGAAATCCAATGAAATCTAGATGCCAACATAGATGGAAATATGAAGTGGCAGAGAAGCAAATTTCAGAATTCTCGAAATCAAGTTCGTTTCTATGAAAAGGTCAAAGTCAACCAGTGCCAAGTTCGAACAGTGTCAGGTGTATCAATCTCAAATATCAAGCCACAAGAAAAACAAAGATTCAAATTCGAACGTACAAGCGAAAGTCAGAAATTCACAAAGTTAAAAATGATCGGAGCCGAAGTCGAACAAGTCAAACTTGCGAAATTCATGGAGAAGCAAATGCAAAGTCGTAAACATCACGATTTAAAATCAAAACCGTGAGAAGCAAGTTTTATCGAATATACGTATATGAAAAAGTCAGATTAAATCACCATCATTCAACAACAATCAAGTGGTCGAAGCTATATCAGTTGACAAATTCAAGCAAAAAATATATGACGAAAATAAAGAGATTCGAACCCTATAAAAGCATGAACATCATCGGCAAAATAATTAATCGAGTTCGAAGCATAACCGAGAACAAATTAAATCATCAACTCGAATCAAAGTCGAGTAAGGTATAAATTGAAAAAGGAATTCCTCTTACCAATTTGAAGATACTCGACAACTTAGAAGCAGCCGAGAAATCAATCGAAAAAAGTCACGAGTCGAATTCGATCTGCAATCGAGAAGCGGCCAAAGCAAAGCTACACGAAGCATCCATCGACAGAGCGAAACGCAAATTCCTATCGATCGATCAAATAGGCGCAGCTTCGAAAGCCCTAATTTTGGAACAAAGAAAACAACGAGCTAGCGAAGAAGAAGCAGGAGCCAAGCCAAAGAGAAATACTTCTCAAGCCCCAACTTCGCAAAGCAAAGAAACTCGAGCTTCAGCCCTAATTCAGTCGCAAAGAAAATCAAGTCGCCATTTTTTATTTTCCAGAGAGAAAAGGAGATCGAGTGAATTAAAGAAAAAGGAGGCGGCCGGTCTATTTTTTAATTAGGGTTTAAATTGGTTAAGGGCTTAGTTATTTTTAAATTAGGTCTAAGGGTTTATAATTTAAATTCTCTTTCGGGCCGGGTTTTATTGATATAATTTTTATGCCTAGTCTATTGAGGGCAAAATAGATTTAAATTGTCGATCTAAATTTTGCCCTGGGTTTAAAATAGTATTTTGTTTTTCAGTTTGTATTTTCAAAGTCCAGTCAGAGTTAATCACCACCTAGGGTTTAGGTGTTGTCAGATTGTCTAGTTAGAATTAGTTCAGTGAGCAGGGTGTGCGAGTTTGCAAAACTCTATAGGCGGGAGCAGAGTTTGCGAGTTAACGAAACTCTATAGGCGGAGCAGGGTGTGCGAGTCTGTAGGAGTGTTTGTAAGTGGGAGCAAGGGTTTGCGAGTCTGTTAGAGTGTTTGTAAGCGGGATACTGTTTAATTCTAATAGAAATCTGGGAATGCAGCAGTAGGCAGGGGTTGCCGAAGCTGGGTAAATTCTGTGTGTGATTTACTTTTCTGCATATTTATCTACAGTTTGCTTTTGTGTTTAATCTAAGAAAATTTGCTATAACCCTATTCACCCCCCCCCCCCCTCTAGGGTTAATCTAGATCCTACAAGTGGTATCAGAGCCTGGTATTTTTACTTTAACTCTAGAGTCATGAATTCATCAAATAATGCTTTTTTTGAGGGGCAATCTATTGTTAGGCCCCCTATGTTTAATGGGAATGATTATGCTTACTGGAAAGTTAGGATGGGTATTTATCTTAGTTCTGTAGATTATGATGTTTGGGATATTATTGAAACTGGCTATAAAGCTCCCACTATAACTGTTGGTGATACTGAGATTCCTAAACCTAGGGATATGTGGGATGCTAACGATAAGAAATTAAAAACTACGAATGCTAAAGCCATGAATGCTTTGATCTGTGCTTTTGATAAAAATGAATTTAATAGAATTTCTCATTGTACAACTGCACAGGAAATTTGGCATACTTTGGAGGTGACACACGAAGGAACATCTCAAGTCAAGGAGTCTCGTCTAGCCCTGTTCAACAATGAATACGAGAACTTTGTGATGGACGAAGGCGAGAGCATAAAGGATATGTTTGGACGCTTCTCAACCTAGGTGTACAATGCTAGAGCGCTTGGAAAGGTGTACATCATAGTCATAGGAACAAGAACACAAAATTTATACAAGTTTGGGTTCCTAAAAATTCTACAAATAAATTTCAAGTCTATTGGAACAAGAATGAAAGGACAAAACAAATTTGGGTTCCAAAGGGATTGTTTATTCACAATTATTCTACCACTAACAACCATGGACCTATAAATAGGTCACAAAAATCTTTTACCGTGTAGGTGTGGTGGCAGGCTAAGGAACAACATTAGTGTTGTCTGGATTCTGGCTGTTCCAGACACACAACGGGCGACAAATCAACGTTCCTTAGCCTAGTATAAAGGTGACAGATTCACAATGGGCAAACAACGAAAGATTATCGTTCAGGTAAAACAGGTAATTGTATTTATTTTCAAACGATAAATAAAATGTGAAAATCTGCACCATAATCTGAATTAAATCAGCCAGTTATGTGAAATGATTGATGATGTTAATTCTGATTTTTTAATCAATCATCTTTAAAGAGAATTACTTGAAGTAATTAGGATGGTTGACAGATTCTGACTAACTTGATATGATCTTACATGACTTATGACTTTGATTTGTGCTTAAAAGTTGACCAACCATTTTTTCATTGAACTTAATCTGTTTTGGTCAAATTATGATGTTGATTGATTACTGATTTCTCAAAGGATTTTTTGAAACTGTTGAAACTGTTTGGTGAAACTTCAAGAAATTATTTTTGAAATAATGATGATGGTTTAATGACTGTTGATCTTATGGTTTCTAAATCTGACACTGTGATATTTGTTTGATGGTTAACACGACTTAAAGTCAAGTTTGTTGAAAATAACTCTGAGATAATTTGTTGAAATTTCACAATCTGGTCTATAACATCCAACGAGTGATATTGAGTCAGATGCAGATTACACTGGTAATATAGTTGATAGATAAATTACTAGTGGAACGTGATTATATTTCGAGACATTCATTTGCTGCATCAGTTTTCAAAGAAAATATCTGCACATTTTTCACTTGAAATAATTTCTAGTTTAGCAGAAATTTTTCTTAAAAACCCCTTCTAGAAAATAATTTCTGTTGACCTTGTATCAGATTAGTTATTTAAGAGAATTTGATTTTATTGAAATTGATTAACTGATCTGACCCCCTAATAATTATCTAAAAAGATAAATAGTGATTGAAAATAAGATGAGTGTTGATATTAATCATATATTATGACTTGAGAAAGTATAATTAGAAAATTTCTTTAGAAATTTAAACAAGAGTTATAAAATTTTTTTGTTGATAACTATTTCATGATCATTTCTAATTCTATCATCCTTCTATCGACCATCACTCATCAAAAAGTCAATATAGTATGTCAATATGTGGTAGTTTAAACGGGAAATCATTTGTGCTTCAATTTTATTATATTTCTAACAATAAAATCCAAAATATTTACTCTCATTTAAAAGTCCTCACGGTTATGAATGGGTGAATTACTTGGATTTTTGATTTTGTGCTTCCATGCTCATTTAAAAGTCCTCACGGTTATGCATGTATGGAACGCATATCAAAATTAATTAATTAAATAGACAAGTTGATTCTAATTCCATTTAAAAGTCCTCACGGTTATGCGTGGTTAGAAGATACTTGAATTCATTTTTTTTTTAAATTTGGAATACTACTAATCTCATTTAAAAGTCCTAACGGTTATGCATGGTTAGTAGATATTCAAATTCCTGATATAAATATACCACAAATAGACACAACTATATGGTTTTATTTGATGAAATTATTCATATCATTCTAAAGTGGAATATGCAAAGTATTTATGATTTTTGTTTGATTTTCTTATTGAAATTCATATTTACACTCGATTGAGCTTTAATATTGTATTAATGTCTATCACAATATCTCTATTTTTCTATTACTATTATTCTTTTGCTGATAACAAAAGGGGGAGAGAAAAGTTAAGATTTTGAAAATAAAGGTCAAAGATTTTCTAATTGCATCAAGGCTCATTCTTTATTATCATGCATATATGTAGGGGGAGTATTGTGTAGAAAGAGAGCATTCAAATAGGGGGAGCAAACTGAATAATCAAATACATTTAATGTAGTCAAAATCTCAAATATATGTTTGTTATCATCAAAAGGGGGAGATTGTGGAATATGCATGTATATGCTTTTTGTTTGATGATAATAAACATATATACATTCATTTAAATGTATTTGATGTCGTACTATTTTATTTTTCACAGATTAAATAGATATTTGCTGAATAAAATAAATAACACAGAATTTGAATTCAAACGAATATTTTATTCAAACAAATATTTATTACAACTTTGATAGTACAATTTCAAGCTCTCACTATATACATCATTTTTTATCACAATACAATTACATCACAATTTCATAGATACATCAGTTCCTCACTACATATCACTCACACTCGTATTTATCTTCAACTTCATTCCAGTTTGAATCCAGCATCTGAGCAATCTGCAGAAATATACATTGACGCAGTAAAATTGAAAAGGAAATGTTTTTGCAGTATAAAACAAAATATGAATTTTGAAAATAATATTTGCCTCAGTTATTTGGGTTGTTCGTCATCATTTATATTTGAATTCATCACATACGAACATTGTGACATGCACAGTGCATCACTGTACATGCCACAAGGCCGTGCACACCGATATATGTATATACACTTGATATAGTAATAGGGACAGGTGAGCACAGGTCAAACCCAGACTATCGAATTCAACTCAAGTGCAATATAAATAAAGTCAAGTCATCAGCACAAGGTCAAATCCGAGTTCTGAAACTGGATTCAACACAGGGCAATAGAGATCAAGTCACTGCTATTCTACATGGCTCAACTCAATACAGCAATCAAGTAAACAAGTGCATGCATATATACAAGCAACTGAAGTGTAACTTAAACACATGTACACAATGCTACAACACGGAGCAGTGACAACATATATGATGACCAGACCAGACTACATGAAATACAATGGACCAATGCAGAAACTACTCCAGACAGGGATGGACATGTCAGAAATATCATCACCGAAGACATAGTTATCAAGCTATCAAACAAATGCAAAGGAACAAAGCATGATGAAGCACAGTGGACATATAGCAGTAATGTAAACAAACAAATGCAGACAACAGTGAATCAAGTCCAAGCAATACAAATATATATATGTACACACATATATATCTATATCAAACATACAGCAGCCATCAACATGAACAAAAGATCATTACAATGCAAACTCAAGCTTGAAGACAACAGAAGTGATGTCAGAAGTCATACAGTTCAGACTACATAAATATCACAAGTTCAAGTCCAACATGATCAAGTTCATCAATGCAGTTCAACAAAGATGTACCAAGCAACTACAGGGATGAATACAATGTCAAAGATCAAAGACCAGACTACTACAGCAATATACTCAAGTGATTCAAACTACTAGAGAAATCCAATGCAATGCAGATGCCAACATAGATGGAAATATGAAGTGGCAGAGAAGCAAATTTCAGAATTCTCGAAATCAAGTTCGTATCTATGAAAAGGTCAAAGTCAACCAGTGCCAAGTTCGAACAGTGTCAGGTGTATCAATCTCAAATATAAAGCCACAAGAAAGCCAAAGATTCAAATTCGAACGTACAAGCGAAAGTCAGAAATTCACAAAGTTAAAAATGATTGGATCCGAAGTCGAACAAGTCAAACTTGCGAAATTCATGGAGAAGCAAATTCAAAGTCGTAAACATCACGATTTAAAATCAAAACCGTGAGAATCAAGTTTTATCGAATATACGTATATGACAAAGTCATATTAAATCACCATCATTCAACAACAATCAAGTGGCCGAAGCTATATCAGTTGACAAATTCAAGCAAAAAATATATGACGAAAATAAAGAGATTCGAACCCTATAAAAGCATGAACATCATCGGCAAAATAATTAATCGAGTTCGAAGCATAACAGAGAATAAATTAAATCATCAAATCGAATCAAAGTCGAGTAAGGTATAAATTGAAAAAGGAATTCCTCTTACCAATTTGAAGATACTCGACAACTTAGAAGCAGCCGAGAAATCAATCGAAAAAAGTCATGAGTCGAATTCGATCTGCAATCGAGAAGCGGCCAAAGCAAAGCTACATGAAGCATCCATCGACAGAGCGAAACGCAAATTCCTATCGATCGATCAAATAGGCGCAGCTTCGAAAGCCCTAATTTTGGAACAAAGAAAACAACGAGCTAGCGAAGAAGAAGCAGGAGCCAAGCCAAAGAGAAATACTTCTCAAGCCCCAACTTCGCAAAGCAGAGAAACTCGAGCTTCAGCCCTAATTCAGTCGCAAAGAAAATCAAGTCGCCATTTTTTATTTTCCAGAGAGAAAAGGAGATCGAGTGAATTAAAGAAAAAGGAGGCGGCCGGTCTATTTTTTAATTAGGGTTTAAATTGGTTAAGGGCTTAGTTATTTTTAAATTAGGTCTAAGGGTTTTTAATTTAAATTCTCTTTCGGGCCGGGTTTTATTGATATAATTTTTATGCCTAGTCTATTGAGGGCAAAATAGATTTAAATTGTCGATCTAAATTTTGCCCTGGGTTTAAAATAGTATTTTGTTTTTCAGTTTGTATTTTCAAAGTCCAGTCAGAGTTAATCACCACCTAGGGTTTAGGTGTTGTCAGATTGTCTAGTTAGAATTAGTTCAGTGAGCAGGGTGTGCGAGTTTGCAAAACTCTATAGGCGGGAGCAGAGTTTGCGAGTTAACGAAACTCTATAGGCGGAGCAGGGTGTGCGTGTAGGAGTGTTTGTAAGCGGGAGCAAGGGTTTGCGAGTCTGTTAGAGTGTTTGTAAGCGGGATACTGTTTAATTCTAATAGAAATCTAGGAATGCAGCAGTAGGCAGGGGTTGCCGAAGCTGGGTAAATTCTGTGTGTGATTTACTTTTCTGCATATTTATCTACAGTTTGATTTTGTGTTTAATTTGAGAAAATTTGCTATAACCCTATTCACCCCCCCTCTAGGGTTAATCTAGATCCTACAGATCTTAACTACATACCACAACTGGTCAAAGCTTCCAGATCTTTCCACTCCGCCAACATAGCCAACACTACATTCTGGTATCTTCTGCTGAGAGCATCCGCTACTTTATTATCTTTCCCTGGGGTATATTCTATACCAAAATCATAAGCAGCCAAAAATTCCAACCACCTCTGCTGTCGCATATTCAACTCCTTTTGAGAGAATAGGTATCTCAAAGACTTATGATCGGTATACAATTCAAATCTTTCCCCCAAGAGATAATGCCTCCAAATCTTCAAGGAAAAATTTACCGCTTCCAACTTCAAGTTATGAGTAGGATATCTTACTTCGTGCGGTCTAAGCTGCCTAGATGTGTGAGCAATAACTTTGCCCCACTACATCAATACTGCTACCAATCCAGTCCCATATGCATCTGTGTATACTACCAACCCTTGGTTACCTCTAGAACTACTAATAATGGAGAATTGGTCAACAAATGCTTTAACTTAAGGAATGCTTCCTCACATTTGTTGGACCAAACAAACTTCACTTCCTTCCTGGTAAGCTTAGTCAAAGACGCTATTATTCGTGAGAAATCCTTGATGAACATCCGGTAATAGCCAACAAATCCAAGAAAACTTCTGATCTCGGTCGGTGTCCATGGTCTCTTCCAATTGTTCACAACTTTGATCTTATCTAGATCGACTGACAATCCCTTCTTTGAAACCACATGACCAAGAAACTTAACCTCTTTTTTCTAAAAATGACACTTGGAAAATTTCACCTTTAGCTGATTCTGCCTCAGCGTCTCCAACACCACTTTAAGATGAATCTAATGCTCTCTTTCATCTTTTGAGTATACTAAAATGTCATCCATGAATACCAATACGAACCTATCCAAGTGCTCTTGGAAAAACCGGTTCACAAATCAACGAAGAAAGCTGGTGCATTTGTCAATCCGAACGGCATTACTAACCATTCATATGATCCATATCTGGTTCGAAATGCCGTCAATGGGATACTGTCCTCTGCCACTCTTAGCTGGTGGAAACTTGTTGCCAAGTCCAATTGGGAAAACACTCTGGCTCTACTCAACTGATCAAATAAGTCATCGATTCTCGACACAGGAAACTTATTCTTAACCGTCCTCTCGTTTAGCTTACGGTAGTCGATACACATCCTTACCGACCCATTTGGTTTCTTTACAAACACCACGGCCGCTCACCAAGGCAAACTGCTTGGTCTAATAAAATTCCTTCCCTCAAGATCCACTAGCTGCACCTTCAATTCCTTCATCTCTGTAGGTGACATTCTGCTAGGTGGTCTACTGACAGGTTCAGCTCCCGGTACAAGGTCTATCCGAAACTCTACAGCTTGTTTCAGTGGTAATCCAATGATCGGCTTAAATACATCTACAAATTCTCTTGCTACATGAACCTAACTAAGGTCATCTCCCACCTCCAAGGAACTTAACAAAGCACAGACACTCTTACTGGAATTCTCCACTGAGAAAATGATTCGGTTATGACTATATGGGTGCCTCTACGATAATTCCCGGTCCTGGAAAAATATCCTAGCCTCATACTTACACAATCAATCCATACCCAATATGATCCCAAAATCTATGAAATCAAAAACATACAAACTGCATGCAAACTTATGACCTAACAAATCAAGTTCTAACTGGTCACATCTCATCCCAAGAGTTGCATGCCCTCCTATTGGATTTGCAACCCTTAAGGAAGTAACAAGGTATGTGGGTTCTATACATAACCTATCAACCAAATACTGTGATATAAATAAGTCTGATGCACCGGTATCAAAAAGTACTCTAACTGGTATACTCTTAATCAAGAGCATACCTTCCATCATAGTTTTCCCTTTCTCTACGGCAGTAGGTCTAGAAGAAGATGGTAGTCCAATAGCAAACACCTTCCCTCTGTCCGCCCGGAGTGGCTCCAAACACTGGCTCTTACAATGCCCAATTTGGTCACAGTTGAAGCATTTCACATTCTTCTTCTCTGCAGGCTTCTTTCCTTTACCAGTTCTGCACTTGTTGGCATAATGGCCCTTCTTATCACACTTATAACACACTAAATCAGCCTTCGCCTTCTTGGCAGCATCCCCTTTCTGGGCTCCTTTCTTCTTGAAGAACTTCCTTTTCTTTTCCTAAGGGCCCTGCGACTCAAATGGTTTCTCCCTAACAGACACAGCAAGCATCTCCTCATGGTGAATGACCATCTCCACCACTACATGACAAGGCTCTCTAATATGAGTCATGGTCATTTTACCTAGTTCTGGCCTCAAACCTCGAATGAATCTCTCATTCCTTCTGACATCAGTGTCAACTAATGCATAACCATATCGAGACAGCTCATCAAATTTAGCAGCATACTCGATCACTGACATCTCTCCTTGTACAAGATCCATGAACTTCCTCATCAAAGCCGACTGCAACCTTAGACACAAACCTCTACTCGAACCTTCTTCAAAAATCAGCCCATGTCAGCTCTTCCTCCGAAACTTCGACTGTCACACTATTCCACCAACGAAGTGCTAACTCTTGCAACTATCTAGAGGCTAGCCTTCTCTTTTCTCCATCATGCAAACCTAAATCTGTAAAGATCCTTTCACAATTCAAAATCCATTTCTCAACTTCAATGGCATCCTCTGTTCTAAGAAAAGGCTTCCCTCCTAGACTAGTATAATCCTTGCTCAGCTTGGCATAGTTATTACCAACTGGGGCCACAGGATTGGCTCCTCCAGCATTCACAGCATTAGCTGCAGCTACCCCTGCAGCTGCTTCAGCTTGCATCAAGTTGACGAAGAACTGATACATCATCCCCATATCTACTGATGGGATTCCAACACCAACATTAGCCTCTGCACTTGGATTAGCATTAGTCTGTCAACCTTGGTTCCTCCTGGTATTAGGTCGAGCATTACCATTTTTTGTGGTGCTTCCTCCAACTAGATTTCTTCTTCCGTTTCCTGCTGCCATATCTTCTTTCTCGTAAATCTGCATACGAGCCTTAGTAAGATACAGAAGAACAGCCTAAGAGAGAGGGGAACATATACTTATACATATATATATATATATATATCTGTGTGTGTGTGTATATATATATATCAAATACAAACATTATTATAGCGTTAACCCAAACCCTAATCATATTTTCAAATTCATTAGATTATGTTTGAAAATCTTTTAGGTTTAACTTTCTTTTAAAGTTTCATAAACCTATGCCCTGATACCAACTTGTAACATCCCCCTATTTAGAGGCCCAAAACGGCTACAGATGCTGCAGTCATCCATAGTTATTAATCTTCGACGACCAAATACGGCGGTGCTAGATTCATTGATACATATATCATAAGAATATGGAAAAAAAATTAACAATTCAAAAACATATTTCCACATTCCATTCAAAACATTTCATTTTCATTACATAATCCCAAAACGTTAACCACGTTCAGCAAAATATAATTACTACACATACGCCAAGAGTGACATATGAAGATGCCCTCTTGGTTGATCAGAGTATATAATAAGGACAATAAATCTGCATTTAAAAACAAAACACATAGCGAAAAAGATATTTCAAAATAACTATATGCCTCATGCTTGCTTCCGGAAGCTTTATTCATCTAAGAAGAGAACTTGAAAACCCTAACCCTCAAACTACTCAAAATCAATTGAGTACCCGAGAGTTTAAAGGGAATACAAAAACTTCAAGTCAGACATAAAATCTGGTATGAATAATAGTCTATCATCTCAAACCAAATAGATATCTAGTGAGACCACGCCCTATTAGTTTCTAGGATTACTATTCATTCTGACTATTTGTCTATTACTATTCATTCTGACTATCTATCTATTAGAATTATATTCATTCTGACTATCTGTCTCAATCATAGTTTCTAGGATTACTATTAACCTATTAGTTTTCATGGACTAACTAATAACCGTTTAAACATTTAAGGACTCCCTGTCCAATTACATAGTTTTCATGGGCTTACCATGAACCTGTCTATCTGACATCTTCGTTTACGCATAGTTTTCATGGGCTAACTATGAACCTGTCTGTCTGCCATCCTCTTTATATATCGTTTTCATGGGCTAACGATGAACCTATTGGCCCTTGCCAATATCATACAGTTTTCTTGGGCTTACTGTAAACCTATTGGCCGCTGCCAATATCTTCCCTTTATATTTTAGCGTCCTATATTCTAGTCTTCCTGACCTCCTGGATGCAAATCTAATCATTCAGGAGTTTATTCAATTTATATTCATACTGGGTTAACCTAACTGGTTCTCCTACCATTTTTCCGCAAAATGCAGTTATGGATCCATTATAAAGTCATGAATATATTCATATTAGAAGAAGCAATACAATAACATAGCAATACCACTCCTGTGGGTTTAATTTATCAAAGATAGATTCTTCTTTGGTATTATACTGTGCATCTCATGAAACCTGCAAAACTTTCCATATCTCCTCCTTCTCAGTTGACTCTCTCGGAGCGGGCTTCCTATACTACTCAGTACCTTGAATAGCCGAATAGATATTCTCAATGGAATTATTTAATTCAGTGCAATTGTCATACTTAGGAATTCTAGGACGATTCCTATTATTTGGCTTTCATTTGTTGGCCCCATTATCTCTTTTTTTCTGCCCATCATTCTTGTTGCCAATATTCACATCCACATTTCCATAAATTTCTCCCAATCTCTTTATAGCAACGTTGCTTTGTGTCACTTCATCTTAATTTCCAACACCGTTCCTCCAGGGACAATTGCGTGCTTCTTCTAAGTGTAAGTACCGATTATCTTTTCTATGGAAAGCATCCATCATCGGTAGGGGTTTCCACTCCAACCATTCCCCGAAATCCAACACGGGATGAATCCTCCTGATCAGCGCCATCAATACTATGTTATCATTGGGATTTGTTACTTCCATCACCAGTGTATGAAACTGATTTAAGAAGCCTTTTAATGATTCTCCCGCTCCCTGGAAGAGTTTTGATAGTGAAATCACATCTTTTGAACGTCAGTGTGTAAACGGAAATGCTTTAGAAATTTTCATGAAAACTTAGTGAAAGACAATGTGGATCTCAGTAGGAGCCGAGTGAGCCACCTCATCGCTACCCCTTTTAGGAAAATTGGAAAACAACGACATCTCACGGCATCAGATGCTCTGGAAGAGTCCATATGCCATTCGTAATTCATCAAGTGCTGCCTTGGATCTATCTTTCCACCATACATCGGCATTGCTGGCATTACAAACCTCAGTGGATACTTCACGACTAGAATGTCCTTAGTAAACGGATTTCGACACTACAAGAAAATATGCATTTGCCAGCAACAAAGGACATCGTTCTTTTATTAAATGTAGTGGATTATGCCTTTTTGGTAAAATAAATTAACAAAACCCTGTATGTTTTCCCGGTTGTTTTCCGTCTTCTATTTTCATTGTGGTGGCCACTTTCCCTCTCATTTCATTATACACAATTTCTATCGAGTTTTCGTACTCGTGCCTCTTCTTCTCTAATCTCTGATTTTTCATGTTTCTTCATTGCCTACGAGGGTTTTGGACTAGAATTAGGTGTTTCTCAGTTTTACAAAGTAACTTATTATAAAAACAAATTTTCCTCCAGACCCACAAATGAGATACACCCTACCATGGCCTCTTCTTCTTTCTAACTTTCTTCCTCCTCTTCTTCACCTCCGTTTTAGCCCGCCTATCACCATCTACAATGTACATCTATGTAGCGACACTGTCCCAGAACAAGACGCTTCTAGTGCATCAAATCGCGATCGACTTCATACGCGCCACGATAGGTTCGTCTCAAACGGGCTTGAAGATGGCAGAAGCGAAGGCGCAGAGCATTCTAAGAGCTTCGAAGGGGAAGGATCTGAACATGACAAATGAGCCGGAGAACTGCCTGACATTTCTGGGGATGTCGGAGAAGAGATTGACGATGGAGCAGAAAGCGGTAAAGAAACGGGGCTTGGCGGATGCGAGGGCTTTGGGTAGCGCTGCTTTTCTTTATCAGTATAATTGCTGGTCTACTCTGAAGTATGTCAATGGCACTGATCACATGCTTCTTTTTGTTGATTGATTGTTAATTGGAACTTAAATTCCTATATTCATCTACTTTATCAGGTATTCAATTATACATTTGTCTGGCATATCAAAATTTGAATTTACACAGAATGACCTTCGAAAAATGATAGCTAATACACAAGCACATGTACTGTGATATGCCAATTCTATTATGCACCACATAAAATATTCTTCAAGGTTCATTGCAAAATAAAATAAAATTATCACAGCTGCAAGTTATATTCTTAAATTTAGAATCATTGGATATGCTTAACAATAATTATTTTAACTTTTGGTTAAAAGACTTTGATTCAATATGTTATGCTTCATTTTACTGCTAGTATAACACTATAAGTACCTCCATATACCCAAACGGATTCATTATTCTCTTGTCCAGCCTAAGATTTATAACATCAAACTCAGTTGTGACAACAAGATAAATGCCAACAATGGAGCCTACAAAATTTGGTAGAACATACAAACAAATATTTAATTTCTTTTCCTATCTTGCCATAATCAATTAAATAGGCCGAGTGATACTAATTTTTTTTTCATATTTCTCCCCTTTGAAATAGTTAACAATATTGATTCATAAACACCAGAAATATTGCAAGGTACCACGAGTTTGGTAATAATCTTGTTATTTATGTATAACTTCAGAAAGTTCTTCTACCTTCCATAAAATATGAATTTTGATATTTTCTATCTTACACATGCACAATTGCACCAACACGTCGCATTAATATCTTAGGTTGCAGACACGATATCCTTCATGCTCCACATCACTAACATAACAAGCAATGCCATATCAATGATAACTTCACTACAACGCTATAGCGCAAACTGAAAGAGACGATCATTAGGAAACTAGATTCAGTAGCTTGGACAGTTCACATATTAGTACCCTAAACCACGTTCCATCCAACTTGAAAACAAACGTGTACATATGTCCTACTGGCTACAAGTATCATATATTACAAGCCGCTTATGCAGCTGTAGCTTAGTTTGCATTACATAAATGTGTTGCTGCGAAGGGTGTCTTGGACCAGAATTAGGTGCAATAAAAAAGACCAAAGGACAACAGCTCACATGGCCAAACTATGAATGAAGTGTTGAATTTATGCGATTCAAATATTTTCCAAAGAAGACAGGAAAATAATTAATTGATTCATTCAATCAATTAATTAGGCTATATATGGAAAGATAAAGAGGAAAGATATGTGTGATATCTTTTAGAGAAAGGAAACTAATCAATTAATTAGTCAGACCTGTTATATGAAGATAGCCAAGTTTATACATGGAGATTGATTTAAGCAATGGAAATTAATGGAAACATAGATTTTTTTTGTCGTTTATGTGCATTGGAATCAATTCAAGTAACTTGGAAAGATTGTCACATAATCTGAAAATTAATTTTCTTTATCTCCAAGCATCCTTCATTTTCATGCCATTTAAATGAAGGAAGTTCATTTTCATATGATTGTGAGAGAGCATCCACCATTATCCTCTTCTTCAGTAAACCCTAATTTCTGCAGTTAATCAATTAGGGGTTTTGAGCGTAAACAAGTCTTTGGATAAATTGATTATTCAATTTGTAATTATAGATTAGTCTCTCCACTACTACCTATAATTCTGTAATCTCTCTCTTTTGTACTCTCTTTCTTCAATGAAATAAAAAATAGTTGTTGGGTCCATGGACGTAGGCGGTCTAGCCGAACCACGTTAAATCTTTGTGTTCTCTGCTTTTCTGTTTTTCTTTGTTTGGTGATTATTTTTCATTTAATTGGTGGTTGATAATTAATCAACAAGCTAGATCCTTCTTTTGATTGTTTTACGCTTTAGCATTCCGCTGTAGTTTTGGAGTTAGTGCAAATTAATTGAATTTCTGCACAACATGAAGCATGCGGTTAAACATAAAGAGAGAACATGACTGAACATAACGCAGGTGAAAACAGGCCATTAAACAATAAGTGACTTGTATTAAGCCTTGCATGAAATATGACTTGCGGCTAAAAAGAAATGTAACTAGAGGCAAGCTCATGTTTGGAGGCAGGTATATATGAGTGGTAGGGGTGATGTAAAGTTTGAGCTTGATGGTGCAGTGAGTCAGTCATGTGGAAGAAGTGTAGGGTCTCTGTGTCTGAATTGAAGTCAGAATCTTTTCCACCTAAGAATGCTGCAAAAAATTTGCAGCATTGGTGGATGATTTAATGGAACAATGCGAAAAGATTGATAATCAAGGCAGTGTATGTGGCAGAGTAGTTAATGCGGGACAGTGCCAGCTTAGAAACCAGGTACATGAGCATAATTTTGCGATGATTCTATGTTCCTATGTAAAGCAGACTTTAATTTCATTTATCCTTCTAATGATCATTTTTGTGCTGAGATATCCAACTATTTTATGTTGCTTTATGAAAACTTGATGACTACCATTTTGGGAATCGTTATTTTTGTCTCATATGTTACACAGTACTTGAGATATATGGTTTGTTTAGGTATTGGGTATTTTTGTAGTCTGTATTCTTTTATAAGTATTTCTCCAATTAATGTATTGTTGTTTGAAATGATTTTAAATTTCTTGCATAGTCTGATAATAGGTACCAATTTTACTCTGGGATACATTGTTTTCTTACTCATACTTCAGGATTATGGACTACTACTGTTCCATGTTAACATGTTTGGGAGGGCAATTTTTTTGGCTTTTTGGGGTATTGTTATATCATGTATTCATATATGTACATTAAATTTTTAGAAAATTTTATTTGTATACAACATGATGCTTATGAAGCTTGTGTATGTTGGTGTATTACTTGATGCCGGCATCCTACTGTGCATAAAGTATGTTACTAGTTGTGCATACAATGGGTAATTTCTACAAATTGTATGATCTTTTTAATAGAAGAAATCATGCATTTGCTGGATAAGGTAGAATACATGCAAAATAATTGTTTTGGTTTGCTAATAAATGAAATATTTTGTTTGTTTTTTTACCCAAGTGCAATCCGTCATGAATATTCTAAAATAATATTCAACATCAAGAGTAGATAGTCAACATTTTTAATAGTTGCAAAGATGTATTCCATCAGGAATCTGATTGGGATATCTGAGTTTATTACTTTGAAATGTGTAGTGTTAATTTAGCTAACAATTACAGTAAGTTGACCAACAAATGTGTTGTCAAAACTTTGTCAATAGTTTGAAATACTATTGATTTCTATAATATCTTCATTGCAATTAAAGACTATGATCAATATTTATTATAAATATGAAAACTTTAGAGATA
This sequence comes from Allium fistulosum, assembly GCA_030737815.1. NCBI lineage: Eukaryota > Viridiplantae > Streptophyta > Magnoliopsida > Asparagales > Amaryllidaceae > Allium > Allium fistulosum. The sequence goes on along the minus strand of CM060906.1, from coordinate 93,077,762 downwards.
TTCATATTTGAGTTATGTACATCTTTTTTCCATGGAAGTTGCAATAGTAGAGAGTGCTACTTATGAACAGTACACAGTTATACATTTATTAGAGAGATTATAAGAAAGCCATGGCCAATATACAAGTATGTTTGAAAAGTGTATTAGGAGCTGTTTCTACAATTATAGTTAAATAGTCGTTGTTATGATTTACTTTCTTGTGAATTCCAGGACTCACTGTCATGTTCCCATAGCACCTCATATATAAAACCAAGTTTGGCAGCAAGTGTTTCGACCATTTATTGTACTGATAGGCATAGTCTGAAGTGAAATGTTGAAGCTATGCAAAAATGGCAGCTTATTGTAGTAGTACATGCACACATCTTGCATGTATGCACTCTAGTACTTAAGAAAAGTACTTTCACACAGTATTTTAATATGTAATTTATATTTTTGTTCAAGAACACAGAACTAACCATATCGCAGGTGCAAAAGTGCAACCTCAGTCCATAACATCATTATTTGAATCCCAATGAAGCACTATACAGATGTTTATTTTAAGGGGGATATTAATGTCATTTGTTCATGCTGGTGATCCTATATCAGCTTGGAATGCTACAACTCGACAACTCATGCTTTTTTATCCCTTAATCACATCTGCTGGGCAAATTGGCCTTGCAAGTGCTCTTACCAATTCTTCAAAAAGACTCACACCTAGTACCTGTTGTGCAGATCCTGCTCTACCGTTTATCAGGTAATTTTTCCCTTCTCACAAAACATATGTCACCTAAATAATGGCAAATTTGGCTAATTTTTACTTGGTTTTATTACTTATGGGTAATGGGCATATGCTGACATGGTGTGTGGCTTTGGTATATCCTGAATTGATCTAATAATTTAATTAAACCATTATTCCGGAGTGTGAGTTTCTGGGCATAGAATGTAGAATTATGACTTCTTTTGTCCGTGTCTTATTTAAATTGATCTTGAATATGATCATGGAGAATAAAACTGAAAGATCTATCTACTTTAATCGTGTAAGATTGACCCCGAATATCTTTTTGAGTAAATATTCCCCTGATGTCTTTGGTAAACTTGGCACTTGATTAGCGAATAACACACCCTTTAAATCATTTTGGATCCTATAAACACCATGGAGTAAAAGAGAGAACTAGAATGCTTAAAAGTTTAATGTTAAATTTAGCCTGTGCTGATATATATGATAACTAAATTATGTACACAGCCCAAAAGTGGAAACTGATGTATGAAATGGGTTATTGCCAGAGAGGCTTTAGAATATTAAAAGTGAGGTGAAAGAGTCTTGAAACTACCAAGAACACACCCTGTTTTGGTATGCATCGAGTTCACCATTAACTCTTGTAATAAAAATGACAACCTAAAAATATACACTACTATATACATACTTATACATATATATATATATACATATACATATATATATATATATATATATATATATTGCCCACATATACAAATATATACATCATAATTATCTAAACTGGCAAATTTTACGTACAACTTGGAATTAAAAATGAAGTCATTAAATTGAGTATTAGATGTATGTTCTTTCTTGTCACTGGATGATAATCTTAAAGCCAATGGGTATCAAACTAGAAAACATAATGAGCAAGGCATGAGTTTGCTAAGCAGGACGCTACTTGCACAAGTTACTTTTATTTCTTCTTTTAGTTTCATATGCAATTAGTATATAATTTTTTTTTGTTTGCATCTCAACATTGATATGTAGTTGGCATGTCCTAGAGCTGGAATATGGATGCAGGCTTTGTTCAGACCATAACAACAAGAGGCGAGGTACTATTATATGATTATAACAGTTTTATATTTCACATTTTACTTTTCTAACTACTGTATCAAAATTTGCTATCTTTCTCTATTTTTTTAAGACAATTTACTTTGTTGTCTTTCATTTTTTATAGAAAAAGTGTTGTTATGATGTGTGTAAGTGAAGGAAATAGAAGTGATATACAGAAGACTAAGGGAGGAGAACAAGAAAATTAAGATGGTATAATTATTATTCGTATAGCTTGACGAAATAATAAATTCCACATTATTATTTTTATTTTTATTTCACATCATAACCTGCTGAAATTTTACACTATTGCTGTAAAGATTAAAGAAAAGAAGGAACTAAAGCAAATGAGGAGGGAAATGATGCCACATGCAATTCTTATCTCAGCGGTTGTAAAAACACAACCCTTTGATTTAGCAGAAGAACCAAGCTGAAGGTATATTTTTTGTTTTTCTTGCACTTTGTTCAATTCAATATGTAAAAATAATTGCGTCGAATTGTATCTCTTCGCTATTTCAATAAACTGACTGATTTTAATAAGTCAACTAGTGTACACAACTATGATTTCATCTACATAGTAATAAATAATTTATGAGATTTTAGGCTTGCAAAAGCTTGGTAAAATTTTTTCTAGTTCTTGACATGAAAATAAATTCCCTAAGTTTTATAAGAACTTGACCAAGTTAACAAAGTTTAATAAAAATTAATTAAGTTTATAAGAATTAACCAAGTTTTATATAAATTAACTAGATTTTATAACGTTAATAAAAATTAAATAAGATTTATAAAAATTAAATAAGATTTATAAAATTAAATAAGCATTAAAAAATTCACTAAGTTAACTTACTTTTATAAAAAATTAAAAAAATTAACTAAATTTTATAAAAATTATCTAAATTTTATAAAAATCAACTAAGTCTGCATGAAATATCGTATGTTATTGAATTTGCATGCCATATTACTCTGTTATTGTATGTTTTGGTTAGTAGAATGGACATTTTTTATCAAACTAGAAGTTTGCATGAAATAACAAGTCTATTTGAAATAGCTGGTCGTGTCTGAGTTGCTTGTCTACTTTGAGTTAGCCTTTGTGGATGTTTCTTAATTATTTTTAGTGATTAATTCATAAAGTTTCTGTTTGAAACCATGTTGTTTAGTACCTATAAATTTCTACATTTATGACTAACATATGCACGTATGTGCTTCTTTTTGACAGGTGTTGTATGATGCTTTTGTGGTTGCTACATGATGTCACACTCTTTCTCCTTCAAATCGGTCCTGCTTGCATTAATGTATTGTCTATTGACGTTCATACGTCTTTGTTTTTAGTAGTATCGTGTGGTTAGCTATAGTTGTATGTATTGTTACTTTTGGTCACAAATATTTATATGCTTAATACTTCGTGTATGAAATATTATGAATATATATTTTGTGGTTTAGCTTATGACTCCATTTGATTACGTACATTACAGTGTGATAAGTGTGTTTTTTTGAATTGTTATAATATATTAGTTGAAATAAGTTTAGTAGAATTGAAAATTGTAAGTTTGAATGTATATGGTAATAAAAAAATGCAATGGAAACGTTTTTATAGCGTTTTAACTATGCTACGAAAATAAAAACTGTTATAACTTTCATATACTATAGCATTATGCTAGTGCAATACAAAATATTATGCAAAGATTAAACAGTTTTCATAGCAAAAAACAATGCTACAATAGATAGTAATGAATTTTCTATAGCATTTCATGCGCAATAAAAGATTGACATAATATTTCCATAGCGTTTTTAGACGCTATAATAATATGGCATGTCAACATATTAAAGCAATTAAATGATGTCATAATTGTTAGTATCATAAAACACAACTCCGTGTAAAAGTTCTATAGCAAGCTTCAAAACGCTATAGAAAAGTAGTTGTATCGATACGTCTAGTCTAAGATGGCAACAAAAATGCTTTTAAAAGTCCGTTTTCCATTGCAATTTTGAAACGCTATTTTATCCATCAGACTTATTACAACCTCTTGATCTATGACGTTTATAGAAACGCTATAGAAGGCTTTAATATGGGTTTTTAAACGCTATAAAAAGGTCTGTTTGTTGCAGTGCGAACTAGGAGAAGTACCCCATTCATCATTGCTTCTGAATCAGTTTTCACTTACATGTCTCTTGACCATATCTTCCAAATACTCTGAGTCTACAGGTTCGATTAAACGGCGGTAATCGAGGTCTCCTCCGAGTGTTCGACCCGACGAATGCTCTTGGGTAGGCTCTCGATACCTAGGCTCTTCAGACTCCGGGAGATCCATTCGTCCATCAACCCCCCTATTTGGTTCATGCGTGTTATATTAGCAGCAGCAACTCGATATTCAATATTCCAATCATTCACAGCACGGTAAGAAATCAGATCCAGGCCACCATCCATAAGGCGAGCTTTGGGCCCACCATTAGTTGGATCGGTACCGATCCATCCACTTGGATCGGTACCGATCCACAAACCTAAGCCATGGGTTTGTCTTCTTCCTTGATATGTTTCTCCAACAGGGTTTTGAGTCCTCTTCTGCTTTCTATCCCTCCGTCTCTGGTCGGATGATAAGGAACTTTTAGATTCTAAACTTGAATCCCTTCTGCTCCTCCTTCGGCTGTTCTGCGTTAGTTTATCCAACATTCTCAAGCTCTGCTGCATCTGCTGGTTCATCTCATTGTTACTCTCCCATAATTTATCCTCCATCCGCTTTATCATCCAATCCATTTCCACTCTGTTCACGACATCAGCTAAATTCTGGATCTCTGGTTGTTCTGGATGGGCAACTCTATCCACACGGTAAATGTCTTGGTCCTTAGCAACATTAGTAGCTATGGAAGTTGTAGCACATTCTCTCCTTGATGGGGCCATGGCAAATAACTTCTCTTTGATTACTGAAAATTTGAATCGTAGAACTGTAAGGTTGGAAAATTGGATCTATCTCTTAGATCTATGAAATCCATAGTAGATGATGGATCCAAGTTGTCTAATGATAGGATTTCTCACTGAAAGCACCAAAATGTTTGAACCAAAAATGGCACAAACACCCAAAAGATTAAGTAGATAATAAAAAGTAAAGAAATTTAAATGAAAAATGAGTAGAAAAGAACACAGCAATTTATAGTGGTTCGGCTAATCTTGGCTTTACATCCACTTGGTGATTTTATTAATTATCTTGTTGATTACAAGCATGAGTTCTCACGGATCGGTATAAGTATAAACCCGACATAAATTACGTAACGACCCGAAATTTCCTATCCCGAAAATTTCAGATAGTTAGGAAAAGAAGAAAGAGATAGAAGAAGAAGAAACATAAAACCAACTCAGAAGCTCACATTCGCAATGGATAAAATATAATATCAAATAATATTCTTTACACAAAGAAAGCTGTATCAGTCAATTACATTTTAATACATCAGAGTTACAACATTTCACAATCACTGGACAGTTAAAATAACTTATCCCAGATAAATAACAATATATCACAGCGGAATACACTCCATACGTTCCTGCCATCCAGCTCGCCTCCTGAGCTCCAGAAAGTCCTTACCTGAAAATCTATAATACTCGGTCTGACCCGAGTATTACATCAAAGTAACACTCGGGTCAGGTTGGAAACCAGCGTGAGTAAACCCATCTAACATGAAAATACCAATGCAAATTTACTTATTTAAATCCCGGGTAACTCGTACTTCATTACAAGTTCACAACTTGTTATAGTCAACACTTATATTCACAAATCAATCCCTAAGTACCTTTACTTAGTTTAAATGGTCCAGTCATTTAAATCTATCCCATTCTAGCCTATTGATTACACATATCAAATCTATAAAGAACCATAGAAGATTTCAAAATCGAAGTGGTTTCGGGTATTTACTGATACCCGACCTAGGTCTCTTCGAGTCCCATGTCATCTTAACCCAAGTTATTCAAATGAAATACAATTCAAACTTTAAATACAGGATGTCACTTTACACAGTAATTTATTGTCGATAGATAACCATGTTATCACTGTTCAAATCAACATATCATATCACAAAACATTTCATATTAGAGATATCAACCAATCATTCATAAGCAAGATTAATTAATCACACTATTTCTAATTAATTTAGATAAATTAAATAAATTTCTTCAATCACCATTAATCTTGCTTTCATAATATTGATTAATTTCAAACCCATTAATTTATCATCCCTTAATCTCCTCTTTAATTACATAAAGTAATTAGCCTTTAATTTATAACATAAATTAATTAATTACATTGATTCCAAATTAATTACTTTAATTACTTATCCTTTAATCACTTACTTTGATTAATTATATTTTAATTAATCCCATTTACTGACCAACCCTCTAATCAATTTCCTTAATTAATCAATCCTTTAATTAATTACACTAAGTAATTAATCCTTACTTACTTCCCTTAAGTAATTTACCTTTAATTACTTTCATCAAGTAATTATCTCATTGGTTAATTATCCTAAATTAATTAACCTTTAATTACTCTCATTAATTAATTAACTATAATTAATCACATTAATTAATTGCATAAATTAATTAATCTTTAATTAATCATATTCATTAGTTAACTTTGATCAATCACATTCAGTAATTAATTGTACTTTAATAAATTACACTAAGTAATTAAAGACTCTTTAATTAATCAGGCCAATTAATGATACTTTAATCAATTATCATTTAATTACTTAAGTTAATTAATTAATCTTCAATGAAGTAATTATTAATTAACTAATCATTCTTTAATTAATTACTTTAAGTAATTATCCTAATTCAAAACCATTCAAACAAACAAATGTAATTTCAAACCTTGTACTTATTTTTATACAAGCTTTGGAAACCTGGAACAAAGCTTCTTTTTTAAAAAAAATCTGGTTAATTGTACACAACAAAACCCCATCCTTAACCAAAATTTCCCGAGCCACTCGTGAAAATACCCGAGTTTTCCACCTTTTCCCGAGCCACTCATACTCCTATTACCCTACGAAACCCGAAGTTAACATCAAGATAGACCTCCATTCCCCCCGAAGCAAACTCACATCATCCTTCAGACACAGGATAACACGCGTATCCGTGCACAGATGGTCGGAGCATCTCCGACCATCGTTACCACCTCAAATGAGTCATCGACATCACCCCCTCATGATTCCAACCTTCAGAACAATGTGATGAGCATCAAAACGAAAACGAGCAATTCGAATGGAATCAGGAACCACGTTGATCACCAGAACCTCTCAGCACCGCCACCACAGACCACCAACGATCCCGTGTTCACGACCGGAACTTCATCACATGCCCACACCACTAAACCCCTACTCGCGATCGCCTCCGAATCTACCCTGACCACGAGATTCCTCGATTAAAACGACCCACCCAAACAGGCAAAAAACCCTAATTAGCTCCACCGTGCCCACCACGGCCATAAAAAAAAGCATTCACTATTTTTCCCATCATCACAGACCCACTAACCACCTCTGACATGAACCCTGACCACCCTCATCACTTCGATCACCCACAAATGCTTAAAACCCAATTTTTGATCAAGCTACATTTCCTCTTTATTTTAAAACCTAAAAATCAAGATTTTATTTTTTAAAATCCTAGTTTTTGATATCAAATCTAATTATAACCCTGAAACAACAAATTAAAAATGTCGAGGTTTTGATGAGTATTAAAATTCTATTGTTCTTCTTCCTTTTCATTAAACTGGCTTCAGATTTAACTTGAAAACATTTTAAAAATTGTTATCTTGATAACAAACTAATTTTGTTTATATATTGAAGTCTAAAGAGTATCAAGTGAAGAGCAGTTAAAATTTTCTTTTTATTTGTAACCTGGAAGTGAAGAACAGAGCAAAATCACTGATGCTCAGACATGCACTCAAAGATATTCATATATATATATATATATACACATGAAATCATATAAAACAATCAAGCAAACACCTATTACAATTTACTTAAATTTTACCGCATGCAACAAAGTTCTAAACAAATTTAAAACATTTTAAACAAAAATTGTTTACTCACAATCCTGGAAGAACAAAGAAGTCCGGGCCTTCCTGGATGTTTGATTTTCTTGAATTTGAATTTAACTTGATTTGCTTTGATGTTGATCTGGATTGGATTTCCTAAGTTGATTCTTGCTTTTGTTCAAATTTTGAGTATGTAAAGAAATTTCCTTTTTGATTTGTTACTGGTTTTTAAGTTACAGATTTTGTTTGTTGATGAATTTCTTTATCTTTTATTTGAACTGACCAAGAAGAAAGATGGAGTAGAAAAATGATCATATATAAATATTCTTGATTAAATTTTTTATAAAAATAAAAGAAAATAAATATAATTGAGACACTTGTTAAATTGTAGAGTAAATTAATTACACTTGTCATTAGCTAAATTTTAGGCTTACATTTGTAAATCCATGTTTTTATATGTTTTTTATGTATTTTTATAATAATTTAAATTTATTTATATATCTTTATCTTTTCACTTTCTTTTATTTATATGTATATATAACTCAATTAAACAATATAAACTTATTTATTTATATTTCTATGTTTAATATCTATATATATACATACAACATATATATTTAGAAAAAGCATGATCCTTCGTTAAATCCTATTTTAAATCTTTAAGCTATAATACTTTAGTAATAAATAAATAAATATAGATACTATTCTAAGTGTTAAAAATATAGAATTCAACTTCAAATACCTCTTGAAAATTATTAAAAACATAACTTCCAATTCAATAATATATATACCTATATATTATATATTATGATTAGAAAATCATTTTTATTAATTTTGAAAAGATAAAATTTGCCCAATTAAATAATTATAAAGAAGATTATTAAACTAATATTGTCAACTTTAATTATATTAGGAGATTATCAATTAAATATTTATCCAGATATTTGAAATTTAGTATTTATTATAGTTCAATTCATCTATATACATCCAGATATCCTTATTTATCAAATTTCATTTGTTTAATCAAATGAAATCAGTATCTCAATAGTTTAAAATCAGTTAATTATCAAATTAACAGATGTTCAAAATCCGGGTTATCACATTCGTCCCCCCTTTGAATCTTTTCGTCCTCGAAAAGGAACGAAGCCAGAATTTATTAAATTGCTTATTATCAGAAAAATTATTCTTTAATCACTTTTAAAATACTTTAAAATCTATATAATACTGCCATAATAGTTTTATAAAAATACTTTTCATAACTCGATGTCTCAACTAGTCCATCCTTGTTCTCACAGAAATCCGGTCATACGTTGATCAGGCGTAAGACTGAAAATCTATAAGTACTTAGCAGACCCATTTTCAACACCCAGTGAAAATACTTGGAAAAATTTTGTTGAAAATATAGAAAACATTTTTGAAAATAGAGGAAACGTCTTTGGTGAGAATGCTCTGGAAATCATCACCCCTATCCATAGTCGTAGTTAACCCGATGGTTACGTTGCCATCCTGGCAAAATCCATAGATAACTGTAGGCACTCCGTGCCCCTCGATTACACCATGGAACCCACAACAGATCGCAGTTACATCCTGGGTTACGCTGCCATCACAGCAAAAGTCCATGTAACTGTAGGCATCAGCTCCCTCGAATTTCGCTGCCAAAAGAATGAAACTTCTCCACTCCCACATAGGTCGCAGACTACATTAGTCAAGTCCCAATGTAGCCTTAGGCTCTCACGGCCTCTCAACTTTCGCTATGTCTTCATAGATCGCAGTCTACCGATGTTACGTTGCCATCCCGGCAAAATCAAACGTAGATCGTTGGCTCTCAGCAGCACACACGACTTCCGCTATGGTCCGTAGTAGATCGCAGTGACATCGAGCTACACTGTCGTCACAGCATAATCCAATGTCTCTTTAGGCATCAGCGCCCTCGACTTTCGCTACCCACTACACATAATCCTCAAGAACTAGTTTGTCCGAACTCCTCACAGGATCAACTTTAGAACCCCCCCTTTGGGTTCAAGGCAGTACCACCCTGTGGCACTCCTGAGAAGTTCATTTCAAGGGAGCGCCTTTTTCCCCAGAGCCAATCTCAAAACACTTTATACTATACTCTTATAGTATCTTTCAAATCATACCCTTTATGATTTACATCAAAATCTCCTTTACACAAAATCGATATCTCAAATCGATAGTTCCAAACTTGGCTTTCCAAATTTCCAAAATTGATTTTTCCCAAAAATCAAAAGCCTTTTCCAAATCCATAGGTTCCAAAAACCTTTTCCCAAAATCATTCTCATAAAACCATCTATATATATATATAGATATATATAACCTTGAAAATTCTTTGGATCACTTCATACTTGTATAAATTTCCTCTTTATACTACAAATACTTTCAAAAACTTTTTCTTCTGGCTATAGATTCAACAAGGGAAGTTTATCATATATAACAAAGATATATAACTTTGTTTATTCCAAATCCAATATTCAAATTTGATTACTCTTTTATAAAGTTATTAACCATATTACTTTTCTATAAAATTAGTTCTAATCATAGAAATATCCAACTCCTATTTTATTTCATCTTGAAATTTCCAATTCAGGTTGTTTGTTCTAAACTTATTTAACTTCTCCTAAGTTAAATTCAATTTACTTAATCCAGTCAACCTTACCCAATTTGAATTCCCATTTCAAATTTTAATTTTCAAATCAATAATCTTCCCACTTATAAGTTCAAAAACTTATCACTTTGGGTTTTCCACATCACATTCCAAGTAAAAATTTAAACCTCAACACTTAGAGTTTATTTCAAACCATCTTTGATATTATGTATATCCCTCATATATACATATTCATTTCCTTTGCATACCAAGTTATACTTTAAATTTTAAACCACCTTTGGTTTAATTCAAAACAAATTTCTTTAAAGTTTACAAACAACTTCTTATTTTAAAATAAGATTACATTCAAACATAGTCTGAATAATATTATTTTTTCTTTTCTTTTAACACTTTGAAACAATTCAAATGTTTTCTAGACTTAGGTTTTAAAACTCCACAATTTAAATCCATTCTAATTTACAAGTTATACTCATATAAAAGTTTATTTCCTTAAAACATTTCATTTTGCTTAATTATTAACAAATATTTCATTATTAAACACAACAACCATTTTATTCTTATTATTTTATTTAATTCCAATAATCAACAACCAATTTCTTTAATATATTAAATAATTAGAAAAAAAAATTATTTCTTTATATATCAAAAGAAAAACTTATATAAAAATCATTTATTTTTAAAACTATTTTAAAATATATAAGAAAATAACAAGTACGCTCTCATATATAATACTCTCAACTCATACTAGGGTACCACTGACCCTATCCTTAATGAGTAAACCCACCAAAGCCAAGGTTCTCGCTTAACCTTCTGCTCTGATATCAAATGTAACGATCCAAAATTTCTGATCCTGAAAATTTCAGATACTTAGGAAAAGAAGAAAGAGATAAAAGAAGAAATAGAAAACCAACTCAGAAGCTCACATTCGCAATGGATAAAATATAATATCAAATAATATTCTTTACACAAAGAAAGCTGTATCAGTCAATTACATTTTAATACATCAGAGTTACAACATTTCACAATCACTAGACAGTTAAAATAACTTGTCCCAGATAAATAACAATATATCACAGCGGAATACACTTCATACGTTCCTGCCATCCAGCTCGCCTCCTGAGCTCCAGAACATCCTTACCTGAAAATCTGTAATACTCGGTCTGACCCGAGCATTACATCAAAGTAACACCCGGGTCAGGCTAGAAACCAGCGTGAGTAAACCCATCTAACATGAAAATACCAATGCAAATTTACTTATTTAAATCCCGGGTAACTCGTACTTCATTACAAGTTCACAACTTGTTATAGTCAACACTTATATTCACAAATCAATCCCTAAGTACCTTTACTTAGTTTAAATGGTCCAGTCATTTAAATCTATCCCATTCTAGCCTATTGATTACACATATCAAATCCATAAAGAACCATAGAAGATTTCAAAATCGAAGTGGTTTCGAGTATTTACTGATACCCGACCCCGGTCTCTTCGAGTCCCATGTCATCTTAACCCAAGTTATTCAAATGAAATATAATTCAAACTTTAAATACAGGATGTCACTTTACACAGTAATTTATTATCGATAGATAACCATGTTATCACTGTTCAAATCAACATATCATATCACAAAACATTTCATATCAGAGATATCAACCAATCATTCATAAGCAAGATTAATTAATCACACTATTTCTAATTAATTTAGATAAATTAAATAAATTTCTTCAATCACCTTTAATCCTGCTTTCATAATATTGATTAATTTCAGACCCATTAATTTATCATCCCTTAATCTCCTCTTTAATTACATTAAGTAATTAGCCTTTAATTTATAACATAAATTAATTAATTACATTGATTCCAAATTAATTACTTTAATTACTTATCCTTTAATCACTTACTTTGATTAATTATCTTTTAATTAATCCCATTTACTGACCAACCCTCTAATCAATTTCCTTAATTAATCAATCCTTTAATTAATTACACTAAGTAATTAATCCTTACTTACTTCCCTTAAGTAATTTACCTTTAATTACTTTCATCAAGTAATTATCCCATTGGTTAATTATCCTAAATTAATTAACCTTTAATTACTCTCATTAATTAATTAACTATAATTAATTACATTAATTAATTGCATAAATTAATTAATCTTTAATTAATCATATTCATTAATTAACTTTAATCAATCACATTCAGTAATTAATTGTACTTTAATAAATTACACTAAGTAATTAAAGACTCTTTAATTAATCATGCCAATTAATGATCCTTTAATCAATTATCATTTAATTACTTAAGTTAATTAAATAATCTTTAATGAAGTAATTATTAATTAACTAATCATTCTTTAATTAATCACTTTAAGTAATTATCCTAATTCAAAACCATTCAAACAAACAAATGTAATTTCAAATCTTGTACTTATTTATATATATGCTTTGGAAACCTGGAACAAAGCTTCTTTTTAAAAAAAAATCTGGTTAATTGTACACAACAAAACCCCAGCCTTAACCAAAATTTCCCGAGCCACTCGTGAAAATACCCGAGTTTTCCACCTTTTCCCGATCCTCTCATACTCCTATTACCCTACGAAACCCGAAGTTAACATCGAGATAGACCTTCATTCCTCCCGAAGCAAACTCCCATCATCCTTCAGACACAGGATAACACGCGTATCCGTGCACAGATGGTCGGAGAATCTCCGACCATCGTTACCACCTCAGATGAGTCGTCGACATCACCCCCCATGATTCCAGCCTTCAGAACAATGTGATGAGCATCAAAACGAAAACGAGCAATTCGAATGGAATCAGGAACCACGTTGATCACCAGAACCTCTCAGCACCGCCACCACAGACCACCAACGATCCCGCATTCACGACCATAACTTCGTCACATGCCCACGCCACGAAACCCCTACTCGCGATCGCCTCCGAATCTACCCTGACCATGAGATGCCTCGATTAAAACGACCCACCCAAACAGGCAAAAAACCCTAATTAGCTCCACCGTGCTCACCATGGCCATAAAAAAAATCATTCACTATTTTTCCCATCATCATAGACCCACTAACCACCTCTGACATGAACCCCGACCACCCTCATCACTTCGATCACCCACAAATGCTTAAACCCAATTTCTGATCAAGCTACATTTCCTCTTTATTTTAAAACCTAAAAATCAAGATTTTATTTTTAAAAATCCTAGTTTTTATATCAAATCTGATTATAACCCTGAAACAACAAATTAAAAATGTCGAGGTTTTGATGAGTATTAAAATTCTACTGTTCTTCTTCCTTTTCATTAAACTGGCTTCAGATTTAACTTGAAAACATTTTAAAAATTGTTATCTTGATATAACAAACTAATTTTGTTTATATATTGAAGTCTAAAGAGTATCAAGTGAAGAGCAGTTAAAATTTTCTTTTTATTTGTAACCTGGAAGTGAAGAACAGAGCAAAATCACTGATGCTCAGACATGCACTCAAAGATATTCATACATATATATATACACACACACACACACACACACACACATGAAATCATATAAAACAATCAAGCAAACACCTATTACAATTTACTTAAATTTTACCGCATGCAACAAAGTTCTAAACAAATTTAAAACTTTTTAAACAAAAATTGTTTACTCACAATCCTGGAAGAACAAAGAAGTCTGGGCCTTCCTGGAAGTTTGATTTTCTTGAACTTGAATTTAACTTGATTTGCTTTGATGTTGATCTGGATTGGATTTCCTAAGTTGATTCTTGCTTTTGTTCAAATTTTGAGTATGTAAAGAAATTTCCTTTTTGATTTGTTACTGGTTTTTAAGTTACAGATTTTGTTTGTTGATGAATTTCTTTATCTTTTATTTGAACTGACCAAGAAGAAAGATGGAGTAGAAAAATGATCATATATAAATATTCTTGATTAAAATTTTTATAAAAATAAAAGAAAATAAATATAATTGAGACACTTGTTAAATTGTAGAGTAAATTAATTACACTTGTCATTAGCTAAATTTTAGTCTTACATTTGTAAATCCATGTTTTTATATGTTTTTTTATGTATTTTTATAATAATTTAAATTTATTTATATACCTTTATCTTTTCACTTTCTTTTATTTATATGTATATATAACTCAATTAAACAATATAAACTTATTTATTTATATTTCTATGTTTAATCTATATATATACATACAACATATATATTTAGAAAAAGCATGATCCTTCGTTAAATCCTATTTTAAATCTTTAAGCTATAATACTTTAGTAATAAATAAATATAGATACTATTCTAAGTGTTAAAAATATAGAATTCAACTTCAAATACCTCTTGAAAATTATTAAAAACATAACTTCCAATTCAATAATATATATACCTATATATTATATATTATGATTAGAAAATCATTTTTATTAATTTTGAAAAGATAAAATTTGCCCAATTAAATAATTATAAAGAAGATTATTAAACTAATATTGTCAACTTCAATTATATTAGGAGATTATCAATTAAATATTTATCTAGATATTTAAAATTTAGTATTTATTATAGTTCAATTCATCTATATACATCCAGATATCCTTATTTATCAAATTTCATTTGTTTAATCAAATGAAATCAGTATCTCAATAGTTTAAAATCAGTTAATCAAATTAACAGATGTTCAAAATCCGGGTTATTACAAATTACAAGAAATTACAGTATGAGAAAGCCTGAACCAAAAGATCCTTAGAAATGAGACTTGCCCATCCATTTATAGACGTAGGAAGCCTAAAATCTCGCCTCCATGATCTCATCTCATTCTCCATGCTAAGACCAAGTCCCTTGGAGAAAATGGTGGCCACCTTAATAAAATACGTGGATCAGTACCGATCCAATCCATGGGCTTAGATTGGTACCAATCCATAAGGCGGCCAAAATGGTCATCTTGAACTCTTTTTGTTAGCTCGATTTGTGATTAGCTTCATGATTCCAAACTTGTCTGCATAATTACTAACTTGTTCTATGTCCAAATGATGAATCTATGGAAGAATGGAATTGTTGACTTTGAGTGCTCGTGGAGATTGATAGAGAATTGCATTGGATCAACAAAACAACACTTGGAATATGCTTCTAGCATCGAGTAGAGTAGGTCGGCAGCAGATGGACACCATAGATTGAAGAAATACATATCAGTAGCGATCCAGGACGTTGGTTCGATACCGATCCACCACTTAGGTGGATCATGGTTCTTTTTCTCTTGATTTGGTTTTGTCTTCACCTTGTGGTTCTATTTATGCTTAGTTTCCGGATTCTTGGACTATCTCTTCGGGCTTCCTGCCTTGATAGTCCCAAGTTTGATTCGTCTTGTCTGTCCGAATATTGCATGATCAAAAGGTTGGATAACAGTTTGTAAATATTTTGTTAGCTCACTTGTTGATAAGAAGAGTTCCAAACTCAGTTGGCGTTACTTGAATTACAATTCAATTCGAGTTTAATATTGAACAAAGTGTAAATTATTTTGTTAGTTCCCGGTGAACAAGCCCCCCAATTGATCATATATCAAACAAGAAACGACCACGACAACAAGATTTTCATTTTCTCTTACTCAGAAACAACTAATGCAAAAAATGCAAGTGGCGAAGCAACAATATTACGGCAAGAGATCAGCGACAATGCACATCAAACTCAGTGAAAACGCAACATGTCGAAAGTTTTGGGTTAAAAATACATAGAAAAATGCTAAGAAGTTGCAAAAACAAGATGAAGATAGCCAATCAATCACAAAATCAGACAGGCCGAGAAGAAACAACGAAAGATAGAAGTGAGACGAACAGTCTGCTGAAGGATTAAAATATGTAGATCATAGTCAATAAAAGAAAGTGGAAGAAAACATTCAGAGTGTATCAAAGCATCTATAGCAAGTTAGCCGCTAGTATTAGCATAAATGATAAGGGCTTAGATTTGGGGTTTCGGATTTCTTATGTGGGTTTCAATTTAGGGTTGGAATAAGACTACCAATGGACAAAGTGTTCTGTTATGGTTTGGTGGGAGATGAAATATTAAGGAGTGGGTTGTTTGTTTTGGACGGCTTTTTGGTAATGTACAGTAAAAAGTAACAATAATGCTTTGGAATAATGTGTTATCTAGTAGCGTTATTAATAACAAACTTTCTTGTAGTGAACATAAATTACTTTTCTGCATGTACAATAATATTAGGCTGAAGGACTATAAGTTTGCTACTTTTCTCCAACTTTTCCTTGAACCGAAAAACCCCTTTAAAACTCATACCATAGAAAAAAAAAGCTATTTTGTCAAAGTAATAAACCAGATTAAAAACACAAAATCAGAACCCCTGTCATCTTAAGACGGCGCATATTTCTCAAAATATCATCAATGTCAAAGTTGAAATCCAACCGATGGCCAAATGTACAACAACTAAGCATATATATCTATCTCCAACGCAAAGCAATTTTAATACCTCAACAACCAGCGGTCAAATTAGCACAAGGCAATGTTAGACATCAAAAGCATCGAGACGAACAAACTTTAATCCAATAGCAACTACGGTGTCCTTATCTAGCGTAAGCTTCCGGTCTAGCCAATCGATGAACTCCCGCATCGTATTACGCACCAAATTTCAGTAGGCTCTGACGTAAGTGAGTAGATATGAGTGGATTTGAGTCGAATTTGAAGTGGATTTGAGTGAGTGGATTTCATAAGGTTGTTAGAGAATGTAAACGAAGGGTTTTGGATCACCCTTCTTCTTTTTAAATGTGAGGATGTCATTGTAATTTCATGATTTATGTCCTGCAAGCATAATTAAATAAAGTTGCATCTTGGAAACTTAGCTCGTGTCGCTTCACCAAACGATCATCCCATTTCGTAGCTCCTTCTCCCCCTATATAACCCAGTCCCCCCTCCTCCACTTCGCACCAGCCAAGACAGCCTTTCCTCTCTTTCTGAATTTTATTTGGACCCGTTCAAGCTTTTTTTTAGGTAATTTTTTCCTCTACTTTGCTTATTTTTTCCGTGCCTACCATATTTTTTTTTACGTTTCAAAATTTACATTTTCAGCATTATGGGCCAAATCTTCTGGTTCTGCTAGTGTTTTCGCTTCCTCCCAGCCCGTAGCTTTATGGATAGACGAACGGACGGAAGTGTTCATTGATTTATACATAGATTCTTAACTGATAAAGTGCATTCCACTAGTAGGTTTTACACGACTGTAGATGTGGAATTCAACATGTGGTTTAATCTCGACTGTTCCCAAACACATATGAAGAACAAATGGGACAATCCGAAACGTCTCTAGGGCGATTGGAACAAACTGCTAATGGGAAAAGGAAGAGAATGTGATGCAGAGAATGATTGGCTTGACGGTTTCGAGGAGTGGTAGAACGGTCATGTGCGTAGATATAGGAAATACTGGAGAATTGCTGCGATAAAATTCAGGGAGCTGGATCAGCTATTTGAGGTTGCATAGGAAAGGGCACATGCATGTATCAGATAACACCAGCTCCGCCAGCTCTACCAGCTCAGCCTTTCACTACTACCGATACAACTTTGTATGAAGATTGGATGACTGTAGACATCACACCCTTCAGCCCAGTCATAGCAGCAAACAAGCATGTGAGTGGACGGTCGTTTGTTCAGAGTGACCATTTCACTAACACTGTAAGGCGTTGTTATTCTATTTTGTATGTTGTTAGTAGTGTTCAGAGGTAGGAGATTATAGAAGTTTTTCGTAGCGATCACTCAATCTTACACGTGGTGGAGATACTCCCTAATGATGAGATATTATCATTTATGAGTTATCATTTGAGTCTGTTCCGAAGTCGTATTTAGTTTTTTTAGTTTGCTTGGTTTATTTTTCTAGTTTGTTAAGTTTGCTAGTATTTGAATTTAAAAAATTTTGGTGCGGTTTAATGGAATATCGAGTTTGTATTGATGTGTTTTATTTGCAATTATTAAATGCATATTACACAAAAATAATAATTAATTAACTAAAAATCAATTAAATTAAAAACCATAAATTAAATACCCCACTCAAATGCTCGGCTCAAAGACCCTGTTCGTAGCCGTAAACGCATATGTCATTCAACAATCTTCCTCGTTCAAACCCCGCTCAAATGCTCTGCTTCCGTTCGTCGCAAACGCACCCTTATTAACTCATTGAAGGAGCCCTTTCAAATGAAAATCTCGTTCAAACATGGAGAAATTCAAGATGTATTATTTGGGGAGATTTAATTTTAATATTATTGTAAACATATTGTTCCAACCTTACAACTGTTGAATCGAATACCGGATGTTACTGTTGGAAGCTGCAGTAAATTATATATGAAGTGGGGAGGATGCATCTTGTCCAATGATCATTTGACATGTAAATGACAACATTGCATCGAGACTAGAAAACCTATGTAATTGAATAGGAATAAAAGCAACAGTATATCCTAACGCGGGGCCTTAAGGAAGAAGAAAATCACAATAACTAATCAATATTGGAAAAGGTGGAAACGATAAGTACATACATCTATAAATATATATATCAAATAAATGGGTAGAAGTTAGATAGTACCCTAAATCATTACATGTTGCAGTGTGGAATGCAATGAGAAAATAAATTAAACAGTAATGCTTGGTTACTTGAAAAGTACCATTAAACATGTAAGTATCCATTTTGGGCAAAAGTGATTGAATGATCTTGGAATTTAATTTTCCCAGTGATGACATAAAGGTCAAAATCTTGTAAAGGGCAAATATGCAAGAGAAATTCTATTCATACATCAAAAATTACTTAACGTACACCGTTATTTTACTAAAAAAATCTATGACTAAGTTACCTTTTTTTTTAATTGGATTTTTAGTCATTTCTTATAATTCATCTAATTAAAACATTTAATCAATAATATTTAATTAAATTTATACAATTTTGATGAAGTTAATGAAAACCTAAAATATCAATTAAAACAGTTTTCATAACTAACTACTCTAATTCATGTGTTCAATTTTTTTCTTCTAAAATTAGAGTGATTTTGATGAAATTAAGAGTTAAAAAATAATAATTAAATGATTTACAATAATAGTATCAAAAATTAAAATTTATTGCTTTGAATTTTAACTAAATTATTTACTACTAGGAATTCATAGTTTTGTATAATTGAGTTTTATGGTTTAAAGTGGGAAGATGATAAAGATGTAAAAAAGGATAATTTTGTAAAAATTGTGGTTTATGTAAAGTAATTTTTATGTGTGCTAGTTTGTTATATTTTCTGGTGTATGCTAAACGATTACATGTGTATGAATAGAATCAGCCAATGTGCAATGAAGTAAAAAAAAGAAAGAAGTGCTAAAATAGTTATGAAAATATAATTGCAAAAAGTTTATCATCTATATCCGGGTATGGTAATAATCAAACATGAATGACTTAGCCACCTGCTTCTCCTCGTTACAATGCTACACACAAAGAACATAGAAAATAATATTTTTGACTATTAACATGTAGAAAATACATATGCAAGGAAATAATATGTAAAGAAAAATATTTGATATATCTCATTTGTTAAAAATATTATGTAACATTTATAAAACGGAACTTTAAGTAATTTATATTTTTACATTAAATATATCCGACTTCAAGTTAAGTTATGTATTTTACACACTTTGGAGTACTGAAACATCTTCATGAAATCACCATATCAATCATACAGGTACGAATATGTAAAGTTTATGACATATTTGGACCTAATTGAAACTATTAGTTTACACTACTAGAAAAGGCTAATATTCCGATTGAGCCTAGCGACGGCTTCCGACGGCTCATTTCCGACGGCTTCCGACGGGCCTTTGGCGGCCGTCGGAAGTCGTCGGAAATTCGCGAATATCTGGTTCAGGTCGAAACCTTTCTTCCTCATTTGCTGTTCGATTTTCTTCCTTCATTAATCCCCAAATCCCCCCTTCATGCTTCCAGTCACCAAATTCGAGCTTTCAGATCCTCCCTGGTTGCGTAATCAACGTCTACTGCTCTCTAACTCAGGTATAATCTCTTATTTTCGCCAAAAATCTAATTTTTACCCTAAATCTGGATTTGCATAAGTTGATAAATTATGGTTAATTAGTGATTGCAATTGTTTCCAATAGCGTAATAATGGTTTATAACATCTCATGGTATACCTATTTCATATGTTATCGTGAAATTGTAAAGAGTATGTATAATTTGTGATTGTGTGTGTATATATAAACCATTGTATATGTGTTGTTTCTACCATTGTATTGTCTTAATTGGAATACGACATGAGTCGTATAACACCTTGTCTTATGCAACAATAATGAATGCATGAGTTTAAAAGAAATTTGGCTGTATTGGAAAATGAAAACAATACTAAAGCAGCCTTACGATGAAATATGCAGAACAAATATGGTAAATCAATAATTTTTTGAAATGTATAAATTTAGTAAATGTATATTCTTTTTTATAAAATACTTTTTTTTACGTCCCTTAGATAGTTTTTGACCCCATCCGAATGGTAAGAAAATTTCATGGTTTGACTGCCATCGATGTTTTCTCCATGTCAATCATCCCTTCAAAGGAGACAAGAAAAACGTTTTGGCTAATAGAGTAGAAACCAGACAACCACCAACGGTATGGTCAAGCGAAGACATATACGAACTTGTAAGGGACTATCCAAAGATATATGAAACTGGAGTGCAAATAGAAATTGAAGGCAAATCGACTATTCATAATTGGTGCAAACAGAGTATATTTTGGGAGTTGCCGTATTGGAAACATCTTCTGCTTCGTCATAATATTGATGTGATGCATAACGAGAAAAATATCTTTGATAATATTTTTAACACAATTTTGAATGTCAAAAGGAAGACTAAGGACGATTTGAAATCAAGACGCGATTTACAAGAATTATGCAAACGTCCTGAGCATCATATGAAACCAAATGACAGTAAAAAACATAAAGCATGTTACGAGTTAGATAATAATCAAGTTAAAGTTGTGTTAAAATGGGTGGAAGGGTTAAGATTTCCTGATGGGATTTCATCAAATCTTCATAGATGTGTTGACTTTTAAAACGGTAGATTCAGCGGAATGAAAAGCCACGATTGTCACATAATGATACAAAATTTATTACCCGTTTTATTCAAAGAACTACTACCGTTAAAAGTTTGGAAGGTAATAACGGAGCTTAGTCTATTTTACAAAGAGCTTTGTTTGACTACTTTAAAAGTGCAACGTTTACGTAAACTTGAAGTAGATATTCCTATATTGCTCTGCAAATTGGAGAAAATATTCCCGTCAAGATTTTTTAATGTAATGGAATATTTACCCGTTCATCTCCCATCTAAAGCACGACTTCGAGGTCATGTGCAATATAGATGGATGTATCCATTTGAAAGGTATGTAATACGTTATCTATTAATTTAATTACATTCTAAAGTTAAAGTTAATGTAAATTAATTTTGCATAGATACTTGAATCATCTGAAGAAAAAAGTGAGGCAAAAAGCACGAGTTGAAGGTTCAATATGTAAATCTTACATCGAAGAAGAAGCTTCGTTATTTTTCTCTCACTATTTCAGTGACCATGTGAACATATCATTTGAAAGTGTTCCGCGTAATGACGAAGGCAACGAAAAGAGTTCTCTCAAACAATGTTATCTATTTTTAGACAACAAGGTCGACCTTTTGGGAAATGTGTTGAAGTATGGCTAGACGATAAAGATCTTCATGTAGCACACACTTATATTCTTCTAAATTTTGCTGAGGTTGCACCATTTGTTAGGTAATCTGAAATAACAATTTATGATTTATTCATTTCCATAATGCATGCGCGTGTAGAATTTAATGCAATATTTTATTTATATATGCAGTATTTATGAAAGTGAACGTCCGCACGGAGATCTCAGTAAAGAATTTTCTGATTGGTTTTCAAAGTATGTTTATGAACCGAGAAATTGTGTGGTTGACGAAGGTTTGAAACATCTTTCATTGGGACCAAAAAGAAATGTCAAGACATATCCAATATATTTTGTCAATGGATATAAATTTAATACCAAAGAATACGGTGCAGAAAAATTAACTAATAATACAGGTGTATTTGTTAAAGGTAGTGATGATCCAGAAAATCACATAAATGATTTTTATGGCGTTTTAACATAAATTTTCAACTGACATATTTCTCACGACCCGTGGAGGAGGTGTTTCTGTTAAGATGCAAATAGGAACAGAAACCCCGTCACTCATCGAGGAGGGTCAAAGTCGTTCCAGTAGTATCGCTAGGAGTTGGTAAATTTATCAAATGCGAATTATAAATAGTTATTGTACTATATAATTTTGAATATACAATAACAGTACATAATAATCAATTTTATGAAGTTGAGGCACAGGGTCCTATGTCGTATATGGATGTGTTTACCCGTACGCATGCGGTCGAGCATGTAAATCCGGATGGGACAGTTTCATATACATGGCACGACGATAAATCGAGCAAGAGCCATGTAAACATATTTTAGTTTATGTACTATTAGTAATTGTTTTGTTTGTTAAATTATAATGAATTAACATATCATGATATTAATTTTAACTGCATTTTTATTTGTTCATACAGACAAGGTTTATGGAACAACGGCAGAAACTCTTGAAGAATACCTGTCGAGAGCAGCTCACGACGGATAAGGAGGACATTATTTTTGAGTCAGTCATGGATCCACCGTCATTGAACAGACGCTACGGCTTTGGAAAACAAGTGGTAATGAATAATATATTAAGATATAACAATTTAATAATCTTTTAGTTTTAAAGAACTTCACATCGCTTTAGTTTTGGTAATAAGTTTATAGATATAACAATTAACTCATTATGTTGTAACTTTGATAGTAAGATTATAGACTAAATTAAATAAGTGTTGCAGGCCAGCAGACAGAGACGAGCCAGCCAACAGAGCAAAACTGATATCGATCTAGCAGAGATCGAAGAGTTGAGAGCTAGGGTGACGCAACTGGAAGATCAGAACCGTCGCCAAACCATCGAAATGACACAGCTGCTGGATCAGCGTATTGGTGAGTACATGCAGCAATATGGTGGCTGCTTTCCATCTTCTGCTGGTTCGGAGGTTCTGGAGCTGATTGACCTAAGGGATAGGTATGTTTTTTTTATTCAGTGTCATTGTTTTGTAAGTTTGGATCATACATTGAGTTGGTGGATTTGAACTGTCGTGTATATTGTTTGATGATACACTTGGTGGTAGCACTACTAGGAAAGGGTTAAATAGTGACGGGGAGGAGGGGGGCGACGGCTTCCGACGGCCATTTTCCGACGGCTTTCGATGGGCCGTCGGCGGCCGTCGGAAGCCATCGGAAAATCGCGTAATACTGGCTCTAGCCGAGCCTCTTCTTCCTTATTTCATAATACCCAAAACCTAATTACAAATTCCCAAATTCACTCCCCAAGCCTCCAATCACTAATTTCGTATTTTTGCATCCTCCCCGGCTACGAATTCAACCTCTCTTGCTTTCTAGCTCAGGTATAATCTCTTATTTTCGCGAAAAATTCAACTTTTACCCTATTTCTAGATTTGCATAAGTTGATAAATTAGGGCTAATTGGTGATTGAAATTTTTTCCAATAGTGTTATAATAGTTTCTAGCATTCCATGGTATACCTATTTCATCTTTTATCGTGAAATTGTGAAAAACATGTATAATTTGTGGTTGTTCGTGTATATGTAAATCGTTGTGTATGCCTTGATTCTACGAGTGTATATGTGTGTAGCGCTGCTATCATTGTATTGTGTTAGTTGGAATAAGATAAAATGAATGCACGAGCTAGGAGTATTATATTGTGCACGTATTGACTTATGCAACAAAAAAATACATGAGTCTAAATTATAATTGTGTGTATTGAAAAATAAAAAAAATGTTAAACCAGCCTTAAGTTGATGTAATACGTCGAATAAATGTGTTAAATTAAAATATATTTTTGTAAATGTGAACAGTTAGTAAAACTGTATTTTTTCGTAAAATGCGCACATTTAATTAACTAATGTCCCTTAGAGAGTTTTTGGCCCCGTCTGACGAGTGTTGTACATGCTCGTTATATAAATAGTCGTTTTTTTCAAAAAACGACCATTTATATTCATCTGGTACAATGTTTGTTGGATTTGTCCCTATATTGGACAAGTTATGAATACAGTAAGCATTTACATTTTGTATACTACTTCGTCTCAAACGGTTCATAAAATTTCAGTCTAACTTTTCTTTTTTGTTTTCTACGTACACGCATTTGTGTACAATGCAGGGAACAAAAGGGAAATGCTGTCGAAATTTTGTTGAATCGTTTGAGACGAAGTAATATACGAAATGTAAATGCTCACTGTGTTTGTAATGGGAAGTAGGATGCCTGACCATGGAAAAAAATATCTTTTTGTAAATAATTTTGTATCGATACGTTAAAAAATAAAATGTGTGTTTGAAAATATTTTTTAATTTTTGAAATAGTTCTATAAATTCAAATATTATACGACCATGAAAATAATCTTATTCAAATTTGTATTCTTGAAAATAAATATTAAATTTTGAACTTGTGACTCATTTTCTCAAATAGGAAAAATGATTGATTATTTTGTTGATCGGAGGAGATGGATGTACCAAAGAAAAGGACTGAGAGGCTCAGTAAAAGAAGATTTTTATAATGGTATAAACGTATTTATTGAATTCGCTTTAAGTAATAACAGAAATGGTCCAGAAATTCGTTGTCAGTGTAGTAGGTGTAGACATTTGAAGTATTTGTTACCAAATATTGTGAAAGTTCATTCGTACCAAAACGGTTTCGTACCCGAGTATTATGTTTGGGATCGGCATGGAGAAGTTGTAGCAAATACTTCTGTAGAGTCTGAAAATGTCGTTAACGAAGTAGTTACGACGACCCGTATAGAAAATATGGTCGAAGATGCAACACGATCAATGTTTCCTATGGTTGAAGTTGACGACGACGATGGAAATGTTGAAGAACCAAATATTGAAGCAATTTTTTTTTATGATTTACTAGATGCTGCTAAGAAACTTATTTGGGATGGTTGTAAAAGCGGTACTCAGTTGTCAGTAATCGCAAAATACATTGCGATGAAGTCAAAATACAACATCACTGTTACGGCTGTTGTACAAGCTGCAAAAAGACATATGCCGCCCGATAATCTAATGTGTGAAAATCACTATGAAGTTAAAAAACTTATGTCGGCTTTTGGTTTACCTTATCATAAAATAGATACATGTTTAAATGACTGCATGTTGTTTTGAAAAAAAGACGCAAACCTTAGAAATTGTAAAATTTGTAATCAGGAGAGATACAAACCAAGAAAAAAGAAGGGGAAGAAAGTTCCGTACAAGCGTATGCATTGCTTACCCATCACTCTAAAGCTTCAAAGATTATATGCATCTTCTGTAACTGCATCTAATATGAGATGGCATAGTGTGAGAACGGAGGAAGAGGGTACGTTGACACATCCGGCCGATGAAGAAGCATTGAAGCATTTCGATAAAACGTATCCAAATTTTGCAGCGGAGAGTCGAAATGTTAGATTAGGATTATGTACGGATGGTTTTTCACCATTTTCTCAATTTGGTTCTAAATATTCATTCTGGCCCATTATCGTCACACCGTATAATTTACCTCCATGGATGTGTATGAAAACGTAGTATATGTTTCTTACTGTTGTCGTTCTTGGCCCCGACGATCCGACACAAGGAATCGTGGTATATTTACAACCGTTGATCGAGGATTTAAAAATACTGTGGAACGAAGGAGTAGAAACATACGATGTGTCCAAGAAGAAATTTTTTCATATGTTTGCTTCTTTGTTGTGGACTATAAGTGATTTTCCTACCAATGCAATGCTTTCAGGATGGAGTACTGTCGGTCGTCTAGCATGCCCATATTACATGGATGAAACACAAGCGTTTTCTTTACCTCATGGTAAGAAAATTTCATGGTTTGACTGTTATCGATATTTTCTCCATGTGAATCATCCCTTCAAAGGAGACAAGAAAAACTTTTTAGCTAATAGAGTAGAAACTAGACAACCACCGACGATATGGTCAAGCGAAGACATATATGAACTTGTTAGGGACTATCCAAAGATATATGAAACTAGAGTGCAAACAGAAATTGAAGGAAAATCGATTGTTCATAATTGGTGCAAACAAACTATTTTTTAGGAGTTGCCGTATTGGAAACATCTTCTGCTTCGTCATAATATAGACATGATGCACAATGAGAAAAATATATTTGATAATGTTTTTAACGCAATTTTGAATGTGAAAGGGAAGACGAAGGATGATTTGAAATGAAGACGTGATATAGAAGAATTATGCAAACGTCCTGAGCTTCATATGACCAAACGACAGTAAAAAACCCAGAGCATGTTACGAATTAGATAATATTCAAGTTAAAGTTGTGTTAAAATGAGTGGAAGGGTTAAGATTTCCTGATGGGATATCATCAAATCTTCGTAGATGTGTTGACTATAAAAACGGTAGATTGAGCGGAATGAAAAGCCACAACTGTCACATAATGATGGAAAATTTATTTCCCGTTATGTTCAAAGAACTACTGCCGTTAAAAGTTTGGAAGGTAGTAATGGAGCTTAGTATATTTTACAAAGAGCTTTGTTCGACTACTTTAAAAGTGCAACGTTTACGTAAACTTGAAGTAGATATTCCTATATTGCTCTGCAAATTAGAGAAAATATTTCCGCTAGATTTTTTAATGTAATGGAACATTTACCTGTTCATCTCCCATCTGAAGAACGACTTCGAGGTCCTGTCCAATATGGATGGATGTATCCATTTGAGAGGTATGTAATATGTTATCACGTAATTAATTGCATTTGAAAGATGAAGTTATGTAAATTAATTTTGCATAGATATCTAAATCATTTGAAGAAAAAAGTGAGGCAAAAAACACGAGTTGAAGGTTCGATATGTAAATCTTACATCAAAGAAGAAGCTTCGTTCTTTTTCTCTCACTATTTCAGTGACCATGTGAATATATTATTTGAAAGTGTTCCTCGTAATGATGAAGGCGACAAACAAGAGTCCTCTCAAGCAATGTTATCTATTTTTAGACAACATGGTCGACCTTCTGGAAAATGTGTAGAAATATGGCTAGACGATAGAGATAGCACACACTTATATTCTTCTAAATTGTGCCGAGGTTGCACCGTTTGTTAGGTAATCTGAAATAATAATTTGTGTTTTATTCTTTTCTATAATGCATGCGCGTGTATAACCTAATGTAATAATTTGTTTATATATACAGTGTTTATGAACGTGAACATCCGAACGGAGATCTCAGTAAAGAATTTTTCGGTTGGTTTTCAAATTACGTTTATGAGCCGAGAAATTGTGTTGTTGACGAATGGTTGAAACATCTTGCGATGGCACCAAAAAGAGTGGCCAAGACATATCTAATATATTTCGTCAATGGATATAAATTTAACACCAAAGAATACGGTGCAGAAAAATTAACGAATAATACTGGTGTATTTGTTAAAGGTAGTGACGATCCAAAAAATCACATAAACGATTTTTATAGCGTTCTAACACAAATTTTGCAACTGACATATTTCTCACGACCCGCGGAGGAGGTGCTTCTATTTAGATGCAATTGGTTTAGCAATGTTCCAGGTTCTAAAATTAATGTGCACAAGGATTATAATCTTATCGAAATAAAGCATACATCGCACTATCACAAGTACGATCCTTTTGTACTAGCCAAACAAGCATTGTAAGTTTATTACGCTCCTTATCCATCTCTAAAAAGAGATAAAGCAGATTGGTCTGCAATTTTTAAAACAAAGGCCAGATTTACATTCGATGGGAAGAATATTCCAGACGAACAAGCTTATCAGGCAGATCTTAAGGAAAATAACGAAATAATAATTACAGACGATCATACAGATTTTGGTCCTTTGATCGATGAATCAAATGTTTTGGTAGAAGCGTTTGACAGTGCAAGGAAAATACCGTAAAAACGAGACCGAATCTGAATGAAAAGACGGCGATGATTGATAAAAATCCGAATCTGATTTTTTTGCAATTGATGTAACTATGTTGAATTCTTGATGTATTATGAAATTGATGTAACTATGAAACCAAATCTGTACGTTTACCATTATTTACATGTTTTATGTCATTTCCATTTGTCATTTATTTAGCAATTTTTATTAAAAACGCAATGTAATCTACTTATCGTCGGAACATGAGACCCATTATGAATCAGGTATAATACACTTCCATTTCTATTTCCATTTCAGTCATTAATTTAGCAATTTATACCATTGATGTCATTTACGTATGAAATATATTTCATTATCATGTTATTATTCTCTTTTGAAATGATGTGTATATATGTCACATGTATATCGTAATGTCATCTAGAGGTAGGAGCACTTTCCGATCTTCAGGAGGTGATGGCAGTGGTCCATCGCAAGCATCACATCGCTCCTGTAGTTTCTTTAGTACCTAGAGCAGAGGGGTAAAAATTAAATTTTATTCAGCATCTTATTTTTTTTTGATATACGAACGTACTTATCTGTATCATATTTAAAAATAGGGGGTTCGACCTACTTCCTTCGAAGGTCGTGTTGGATGTTTCTAGAGCTTCTTACCGGAGTAGGATGAGTGCGTGTTGGCCGAAGTGGGATAACATCCCTTCCCACATAGTAGAGTGTATTTGGCAGGATGCCCTAGTAAGTATATTTTTCTGTTTTCCATTTTTAATTCGTTTTTGTCGTTTTTTTTACTGTTTATCGTTTACAGTTTAATTTTTTTTTTTGCTTTTTATCGTGAAACACATGCTGAGATAGACATTCAGACAGACGATATGTAGTTGGCACTAGGATATTGGATGAAGAAGATACATAAAAACTATAGGGACTCGATATCTGAAATCAAGAAATCAGGTAAGCAACCACGTTGGATAGAGGAGAGTGTATGGCAAGCATGGTTGAGATACTGGGAAACTGACGAGGCGAAGGCAAGTATACTAAATTTTTTTAAATTATTTGATTGGTAGTAAATATCAAAAAATACATGATCAATAAATAATGCATCAAATTTTGAATGTACCGGCAGAGTCGGAAAGAAACTTGCAAACAGAAATAAAAATCCCGTCACTCATCGCGGAGGGTCGAAGTCATTTCAGCAGTATCGGTAGGAGTTGGTAAATTTACTGAATGCAAATTGTAAATAGTTTGTGCTATATAATTTTAAATGTACAATAATTGTATGTAAAAATCAATTTCAGGAAGCTGAGGCGCATGGTCCGGTGGACTATATGGACGTGTTTACTCGTACGCATGCTGTCGAGCATGTAAATCCGGAAGGGACAGTTTCGTATACATGACAGGACGATAAATCCAGCAAGAGCCATGTAAGCATATTTCATTTTATACAGTATTAGTAATTGTTCTACTTGTTAATATATAATGAAATAAGATATGATGATATTAATTTGTTAATGCAGGAAAAGTTTATGAAGCAGCGCCAGAAACTCCTTGCTGATATGGGTTGAGATCAGCTGACGACGGATGAGGATGATGCTATTTTTGAGTCAGTTATGGATCCATCGGAGCATGACAGACGATACAGATTTGGCAATCAAGTGGTAAGTAAACAATATATTGGGTATCATATAAGTTTTCAAATTCAGAACATTGGTTTTGAGTCACTTCGTTATGAAAGCATTATGCATTACCAAAATATATTAATTCGTTACTTAAATGTCATTTCAAAAAAATAACGAAAAAGACATGTTATTTAATTTAGTTTGCCTAATATATGTTGTACACATGCATAAATTTATCACATTTACTGTTAAAGAGATCAAAAGCAGTGATATTTCGTAATGTAGCGTACTATTATTTTTGTTAATAAATGGTTGAATCACAATTTATAAACGGCCAAAAGAACATATTTTCAAATGTATACATTATACATGCATAAACTAAATTAAATAACATTATCACACTACTAATCATTCACATACCTGCACATACACTTACATAAACATGCATAAACTAAATTAAATAACACTATCATACTGCTAATCATTCACATACCTGCACATACACTTACAGAGATCACACAGCTAAATTAAATATTTATTACAAGTCAGCAGTCAGAGACGGGGTAGGTAGACTAGAGCTCAGATCGATCTAGCAGAGATCGAAGATTTGCAGGCTAGAGTGGCGCAGCTTGAGGAGCACAACCGTCGGCAGGCCATAGAGACCACACAGTTGCTAGACCAGAGTATCGTCGAGTACATGCAGCAGTATGGTGGCCGCTTCCCTTCCTCTGTTGGCTCTGGTTCTGGAGGAGATTGATTGATTGCTTTGGTCGGTATGTTTTTTTCTGTTTCGTATGATTTGGTAGATGGTGAAGGTAGTTGTTGATTTATGTACTATGTTATGATACACTTTGTTTTGTTGTATAATTATGTGGATGTTGGGATGTTGGGTGATGATTATGTGTTTTGACTTAATTTTTTGTTTTTTTGTTTGGTACATTGTGTATAGTTTGATTTTTGATATTTGGTTGGAATATTATATATTGGATTCTGTAGAATAGTGTTTGTATGGGAAATGTGGATGGATGGCTATATTGCAGCAGAAATATAAAAAAAATTGCAGCAGATTTCCGACGGCTTCCGACAGCTTTCAGGTTATATTTTTCCAACGGCTTCCGACGGTTTCCGACAAGTGTCGGAATCCGTCGGAAGCCGTCGGAAATACGAACGACGAGATGTGTCGGAAGCCGTCGGAAACACTGCACCCCGACGCCTTATTTTCCTACGGCATTTTCCGATGGCTTCCGACGACCGCCGACGTTTTTCTACCGTCGAAAAATGCCTTTTTCCTTGTAGTGTAGTGATTCTGACATTTGAGAGTTGATTGTAAGGAGTTGGTGAAGGATTGATGTATATATTGTACAATTAGTTGTATGTGAATTATGGTAGGGTGGTTTGGTTTGATTTTATATGATTTGAATTTGATTTATGTCTTTATGATATTTGATTATCTTTTTATGGTTTGATTTCATATTGAACATGTTGAGTTGGATGAAATATATTGTAGTTATGAATTGTGGATGAAAGGCCAAATCGTAGCAAAATTGCAGGAAAATGCTTACAGGTTTTCCGACGGCTTTCGACGACCTACAGGCCAAAAATTACCGACAGATTCCGACGGCTCCAAACGACTTTTTTTCGACGGCTCCAGACGGCTTTCGGCACAAAACGTGGTTGTCCACGTGTCTCCCGACGGCCGTCGAAAGCCGTCGGAAAGTCTGTCAACGGACTCTGTCGAGAGTCATCGGAAAATCTGTTCACCGACGGAATATTTTGCAGCGGCTATATCTAACGGCTTCCGACGACTTCCGATGATCGCCGACGATTTGGAACCGTCGGAAAATGTCCTGCTTCTTGTAGTCTTAACCGCATATATAAAGGTAGAAACAAGCCGTTCACTAAGTAATTTCAAAATAATGATAATAATATAGTTTTTCATTAATTTTAGTGAAAAATCAAATAATAATTATTGAAAAACAAAATAAGTAAAGAGATTTAACGAGATATTCGTGGAGGACAAACATTGAAGAGATTTAAGAAGATGGGATAAAAAACATGTTTTTTTTTCTTTGTTTACGGTTTGATTTTGTAATTCTACGGTAGATAAACCTCACCGACGTTCAGTTTGATTAGCATTCACAGTAATCTTTTTATTTTAGTTGCAAAGATCAGTTAGTTGAATAGAATATGTATATGTAAATGGCAGGTAAGTAGTACATGTAAGAAAGAATAAACTTGAAACCTAAATGATTTGAATAAATGAATACAAACGCACCAGTACAGTTTTCATATTGCACTAATTTTCTTCTTTTTGACAAAGGCGAAGGAATACAAAAAAAGCTGGGAGGACAATGGGAGAAAAAATTGTAGGCAAAAAAAATGGACGACAAATTTAAGTTGAATTCTTAGTTAACCGAAAAACCTGCTGGAGTGAAATAAATCATACAGACAGAAAAATTACATGGTTGAAGAGGCTAATTTATTTCTTTTTCGTTTAAGTATGTAATTAATCTGTGTTTATTTATAAATTGAACAGCTAAATATCATTGGCAGAAAAAAGAAAATCCTAGTATTCTCTTTAAATTACTTCATTTTTCATCCTTTAACAGTAATGGCATATCAAATCTTACTGCAAAACATTTAATTATAGTAAAATCCTGCAAACAAACGTAGTAAAAGATTCAGCCCTAGAGATGTAGTTAAAGAGTGATAGAACACAACCATGTACTTATAATCCAAAAGTAAAGCTTTTGCCATTAAGTTACTTAAATAAATCATATGATTATTAGTGGTTGTCTTGATGTCATCAGTACATATTGTACACAAAAATTATACCTCATGCTACATGCACCAAACATAGTGACGTGTAAGCTAAAATTCTGATTAAAGTTACAGCATGGTGGAAATTACAATCACTCCTAGATTTTCAAACTTAATATCTCAAAATCCTTCTTAAAAACAGGTTTTATGAAACACACATATAAATATTTTTATTGAAAATCTATAGTTAAAACTGTAAATATTTACGTTTTAAATTGTAAATTTTCGTAAAATAAACATATATAATGTAGAGTGCAATTTTTTTTAAAATTAAATATTTGTAAGCTGTAGATATTTGTAGTGCATAATGCAATTTTTCATTGAAAACAATCATAACGGTTTTTCATGAAATATGCTTTTCAAAAGGGACAGACTTGAATTTTGAAACTCCAAAAGTTGTAATAACATGCAATAGCATTTGTATGTTCTGTATTCCTCCAGGATATACCCAAATTCACAATTAGTGATATGTACGCTAAAATTCTGATTAAAGTCACAGCAAGGTGGAAATTAGAATCACTTCAAACTTAATACTCGAAAATCCTTCTTAAAAACAGGTTTTATGAAACACATAACTGTAAATTTTCGTAAAATAAACATATATAACGTGGACTGCAAATTTTTTTAAAATTAAATATTTGTAGGCTGCAGGTATTTGTAGTGCATAATGCACATTTTCATTAAAAATAATCATAACGTTTTTTCATGAAATCTGGTTTTCAAAAGGGACAGACTTGAATTTTGAAACTCCTAAAGATGTAATAACATGCAATAGCATTTGTATGTTCTGTATTCCTCCAGGATATACCCAAATTCACAATTAGTGTCCATATACAGATGTATAACTGCAGATATGAAAAGTAAGGACGACATGCTATTAGCTGACAAACACCATATGGGCAATCTTTTATAAAATATCTTTGGCAAATAGTTTCCAAAAGTGTTTTTAGTTCAGCAAAGACTGAAACAATTCAAAGGACTGTACTCTCTTCCATCACAGCAAGAAAACATGAGCAGACACAGCTGCAGTTGTCTAATAGCGAATGGTGCTTTGTTTAGTACTTACGACAAAGATGCATGAGCTTATATAGGTGACTTAACGGTACGGTTTACAAGAATCCGTAAGTAGATAAGTAGAGTGGCGTTGGAATAAAACAATTATTGATCATCATTTGAATGTTGACGTTAGAGCTAGGAATACTTTTTTACCTCCAAATATTCGATCCATTGGTACAGCTTTCTGTTAAATCTCAAAAAGTTTTATCTAAAGACTCCAATGAATGACGACGCACCATAGGAGCCTGTTCCTACATTATTAGATCGGTTTTCACTATCACTTTTGCTAGGTTGATTGTTTGGGAATAGCATTTGTGGACTCTTCTCCCACATCTATGGGTATTTTGAATCTAGAATGAGCTATTTTACCACCGGACAGAAGCGGCGATGCTATCCTCGACGATGCAACTGCTAAATCAATTTTGCCTTCACATGCTCATGATTTGTGTAACGACTTACCTTCTCGACTTCTAAATGTTGACGTTAATACATCAACAACATTCATGTGTCAATAATCCAAGTGTTGAAAAGACGTATTGTAGGGTGATAAAAAGAAAAAAAAAAAAAAACGATAAGTATCTCTAGATATGAAGTTGATATACCTCCTTTGGGTTAGCTAAACCTCATAGTCATGCATCCTACTCCATTTTTTGCAATCTTTCCGATGGTGAAGTCACGTTCAGCATCTCATAACACGAGTCTTCAACGCTCGAACAGATTGGATTACAGCATCTCGAACAATCCACGAATCTCTCTATGGATTCCATCATAAGTCGCCTAACGAATGCTAATTTTATCCTCTCTCTTGGAATCAACCTCAAGATAGACAGTACTTTCGTTAGCATCATTTGAAATGTTAACGCTTCAATTGGATTTAACCTTAGAATAGACAGTTCAACTCTTTAACAATTCATTCCATATATGCTTCCAAAACTTAGAACCCGTATATCAGTTTTAAAGTGGTTTTCGATAAGTAATACACTTACATGATCCCAGACTCTTCAAAACTAAATCAATTAATTTTCGATTAACTCAATTTCGGTATTTTAGAAGTAAGCGAGCGATATAAAAGAGTCATCCTTAGAAAATCTCGTATATATATATGTTCTTAAAGCAAGAGACAATATATACGAATGAGTTCTCCCTGGGGATCTCAAACTGTATCAATACGTGATGCTAACATATACTTTCAAAGTTAATTTGGTCAAACTTGATAGTAATCGACTTCCTAGTAAATAAATAGAAACAATTGCATATAGAAACCAAATCTCTTATACTTATCACGTTTCCAACCTTCTCAGCTTACGCTCCCCCTCAGTCAAGAGCAAAGCTGGTAGGTTCGAGCACTATTTGCTTCTAAACCCAACTCGAACATCATTCTTAACCATCATAGATAGAATAAATCTACTTTGTCAGCTTTTACTGCTAAATACACGATTAAATACTTCGATAGACTAGTAAACATCATTCTTAACACTATTCAAACGATTATACTTCTCTCACCGATCGTGGATCAAAGGAGTTCATTGGTACCTATCTCTGAATATCTGGATATACCGCTAATCACATGGAACAAAATTAAACTTCTGAGAACACGGTTCCATTGGTTCTAAAAGCTAACTTTATTTATAAACAAAATGAATGGAAAGTCTTTCCTCATTACATTGTCTCTAGTCAACTAGGGTGGCATATTTGCAAAAATTAAATAAAACTAATTGAAGTAGCGTCATAGATGCTCGTTATTCCATGCACGTAGAATTGGTATCACATCTACAGTCGATAGCTTGAATGTTCCATCCCCAAAATTTTGTTCGATCTTATAGGGACCTTCCCAATTGGGACCAGGTTCCTCTATACCAGCTAGGACTCGTTACAAAATGAGGTCACCTACCTCAAAGGTATAGTTTCTAACCTTGGCATTGAAGTGTCTCGTTGCTCTTTTTTGGTGACTAGCTACTCCCAGTTTAGCCTTTTCTTGTTTTTCGTCAACCAAGTAGAGTGACTCAAGCAAGAGTTCCCTATTCATCTTGGGATCATAATGTTTTCTTCGGTGAGAAGGGATTTCCAATTCTATTAGAATTATGGCCTCGGCTCCATAGGCTAAAGTAAATAAGGAATGCCCGGTTTTGGACTTATGGGTCGTTTTGTATGCCTACAATGCTGGTGGTAAATCATCTACCCACATGCTCTTAGCCTTCGTCAATCATTTCTTCAGGATGTATTTGATGATCTTGTTCACTATCTCCACCTATCTATTCACTTGCAGGTATGCTACTGCCAAGAAGCTCTTCGTAATTCGATACCAGTTACGAAAGTTTTTGAACTTGGTACTCCCGAATTAAGTTCCATTGTCGGTGATGATATTTTATTGGATTCCAAATATGCATATGATGTACTTCACCACAATTTCGATCACTTTCTTTATAGTGGTTGTGGCCATGGATTCTGCTTTAGCCCACTTTGTGAAGTATTCCACATCTATGATAGCATAATTCGCTCCATCGTTCGACATTGACTGCTCAACGATTATATAAATTCCCAAACTACAAACGAACATGGGAAAACCATTTGTGTAAGATATGTAGATAGGG
This sequence comes from Allium fistulosum, assembly GCA_030737815.1. Lineage (NCBI taxonomy): Eukaryota > Viridiplantae > Streptophyta > Magnoliopsida > Asparagales > Amaryllidaceae > Allium > Allium fistulosum. The sequence continues at coordinate 93,041,218 of CM060906.1, read as the reverse complement.
CTCTCGTATCTTCACAAATATTTGACATATATCACACTGTTTGGTGTAATCAGCGGCATCTCGGCTGATTGTTGGCCAGAAGTATCTGTAGCGAAGAACTTTCTTTGCCCAAGTCTGTTCCTAGTGTGATCATCGCAACTTCCTTCATGCACATTTATAAGGATATTTTTATCTTCATCTTTAGCGACACACTATAGCACGAGTATCGTGTATCCTCTCCTATATAACGTTCCTTCATGCATAATAAATCACAACAGCTTACGAAGGAGTTTTCGCTATTTATTTCATCCATTCAGTTGAGTTTCCTTCAACAAATAATTTTTAATTAGAGTCATCTATGACTCCTCTTCCTCAGTCTCCAAGATCCAATCAACATTCATTTAGTCGATGCTCGGAGCCGATAAAACTTCTACTAGAATGCGTTCGATAATCCAAGCTTTCCCAAAACTAGCCAGTTTGGTTAGTTAATCAGCTTTCGTATTTTCTTTAGGTAGTTGCGTGATTGTATAATGTTCAATATCATTCAATAGATCTAATTTCCTTATCGAGTTAGGGCCAAGTCTCGCTTTCCCTTAGCCTAAAATTCCTTCTTGACTTAGTAGACCACCAATTGAGAGTTGCTGAATATATGCAGTGTCTTGACTCCCAAATCTTTTACTATATTGAGCCCCGCAATTAACGATTCATATGCGGCTTCGCTATTTGTTGCTAGTAACACTAGTTTCAGTGCATAGCATATTGTTCATCCTTTCGAGGTCACAAGAATCACTCTTGCCTTAGAACTACGTTTATTGGAATCTTCATCCACATATAACTTCCATTAGAAAAATTGGACCATTCCTTCTTCTTTTCTCCATCCTAGACAGTGAATTGAACAATGAAAACAACCAATGCCTATTCACATATGGCCTTCCAAGGATGGTAATTATATTGTATTGGCTCAGCTCAATATTCTACTTCAATAATCTCCCTGGTGTCTCAGGTCGATGCAGCACTTGCTTTAGTAGTTGGTCAATCAGCACCTTTATCAGGCGAGCTTGGAAGCATGGTTGCAACTTCCTCAAAGCAATCAACAAGCAATATGCCAGCTACTTCGACTTTGGCTAGCTCTTTTCTACACTGGTAAACAACTTGCTAGTATAGTATACAAGCTTCTGAATTTTAGACTCCTCATTTACCAAGGATGCACTCACTACAAGAAAACTTACTATTAGATGCATTAAATAGTAGCGTTTCAAGTTAAGTGCATCTATAGACGATTTAGTAAAACAAAAATAAATAAAGAAACGCTGCTACTAATTCCCGTCAACAATTCATGAAAAACTTGGCAAAATTTTTCTTCGGCCGCTAATATATCCTTTTCTTTCACTAATCACTTTGAACAATTTTTCTTCTTTTTCTTGAAAACTTGAAAAAAAATTCCATTTGGATCTGAAGCTAAAATCACCAAAGATGTCTCATTCAAGCCCTAGCTCTCGAAAATACAGTCCACAGCAAATCGCGTCTTGACCTCAGCCTACCACCGTCCTATCGTCGTTCCTAAGCCAATCGTCATGTCTAATCCTATTACCGTACCTCAGCCGATGACCTCTGTTGGTGAGTAGGAATTCTAATTAGTTAAACTAGTATTTATCTCTGAATTGCTTCTCATACACTACGTAGTACTTAGTTTATTTGCTAACCATATTTTGGTCTTTGACTACTGCTTTGCAATTTTGTTTTCTATTGGCTAGTTGGATCGATTTTCTGAGCTATTTCTATTTTTGTTTTATTTAGTTGTCGAAGTTGAATTCAGAATTCTAATTGATGCTTGTTATGTTCGATTTATTTTTACTTGCAAGATGATTCAACTTTGGTCGCTATGAGGTTGGAATTCCATTTGAGTTCAATTACCTGGTTTGATATTAATTAGGACTGATCTGTAATAATGAATTAAAACATTTTGATATATAAATTATAAGTGAAATTAATGATAATGTAGATGTTAATCTTGTGGTAATTTAAATCTTATAAATATTAAATTATATGAAGATGCATTTTAAGTGTATTAATTAGTAGGCAATTTGCAATTCATGTAGTTTAAACTTTCTGTATACTTGATAGCAAAAATAAAAGTATAGTTTACTACAGTCAAGATGCTAAATTAGGCATACCAAAGTTGCATTAGTTCTTAAAAATGGTAGAATTTATTACTTTAAAAATCAAGCTAAGTGAATTCATCCATAATAATCTAACACCTACGTGGATTCATCCATAACACCTAAGAAAATTTGTAGGTTGTTTTTTACCTTATCTTCAATCATTTGCAATCTCTTAACTTTAGGTTATCAAAATGAACAAGTAGAATATTGAGATTGCAAACTGTCTATGCACTTCATATTGACGTTACAGGTTATATTTATATATTGATCGATACACTTATGCACGTATGATTATTTTATAAAGTATCTAGGTTTAATGTATACATGTATAACAAAAGCCGCAAGATATCTAAAGAATTGAGCACTTATATATCATATATATGCTACTTGGAGTAAAAAAAACATGAGGATGAACCTGTTTTAGTAAGTTACTTAGAAAGTTTATTTGGTAGCAATGGTATTGAATCTTGATCCAGAGAACATGAGCATTTCAGCGCCAATGATGATACCTTTGCAGAATGCATTGGTCGCTTGATCACCACTTTAAAAAACAACGGTGTTATATCCTTTGCTTCCATTGCTCCTTTTGACGATGACCAAGTGCAGAGTACTCATTACATGACCTTGCGGAATAAGTATAGGGATGTTATCGACTATATTAACTTTCAGTTCTATTCCTATGATTCCAGCACCACAGTTCCCAGTTTTTGAAATATTTTGAGACGCAGAGTACAAACCACAATGGGGGGAAGTTAATGGCAAGTTTTTCTGCAGATATCAGTGAGGATTTTGATGCTCAGATGGTTGACCTTGGATTGCCTCAAATTTTGCAAAGTCTGAAAGCCCAAGCTTGGAGTGATGAGGTCAGCTGTATACCCAACTCCCTCTTTATACTTTCATCATTTTTCATTGCACATATGCCATAACAATTACAACTCTCAAGCATATTGAAAGCAAATCAGAATATCTAGTTTCTTCAATACACAACTGTAGCATAATATTCAGTTTCTATGAGGACAGGGGTTTTAATGTGGTGTTTTCCATTGTTTGAGGATTTCGGTGAGTGTGAGTGGAAGGCATGGAGGTTTTGTTATGAGTGAAAGAGTACAACTAAGTTAAGTTATGAACTTTTATTGGCATTTGAGTTGTGGGGCACTGTGTCAACGAGTAGGTAATGGGCAATGATTGAGTTTGTCTTGCTAATTTGACTAATATGAATGAAAACTGAATAGCAATTGGTTCAAGTGGTATTAACACTTTATTTTTTATTTACTTATCGTAATAGGAAGTATGCAAATCTTTTTACCCTTAAAATTTTTATTTATTTTCTGTTTTTGATTATTTCAATTTTGTATTTTGACAAACCAATATGGGAGCTATTGGGATCTTGGAGGGTTGCGAATACATGAATATTTTTTAAGAACTCATAAATGATTAGATCTGCATGTAGAAGGATCCGTAGCTTAACTATTAGGATGTATGTTAATCAGTTGGAATGAAGAGGCTCATAGACTCTTACATTAGATTTTCATCCACTAGTTTATTGAATAATTCTTACAGGCATGGCGTTAGCTTATCTGTTAAAACAGAGCAACGCATACTAATTTGTTGATATCAGGTCACAACTAAGCCAGTTTTTTCAAAACTCAATGATGGTAATTAGCACTTGAAGGTATATAGATATTGTAATAAAACTTGCCCAACAATACTAGTCCGCTGTACTTTGGAAATTTAATGAAGTGTAAAGAGCTACAATGAAAGAGGGCATAGCACATGTTATAAAACAATCGAAAGCACTCTGAAAACGAAAGCAGCGAGTGCTAATTCCTTTTTTTCCTTTCTGCATTTACAACGTAATTCACTTGACTTCTATAAGCTCCTGAAGTTGTAGTTGAGTACAAGTAAAATTATGCGCTCTTATTTTTTATATAATAAATTGGTACAACAACGCATACATTTAAATTCCTATACGACTTCGTTTCTGGGTACTACAACACATTTGTGTGATGCTTTCTCACTTATCAGTTTAGAGTTTGACAGTGATAAAATAAAATTTGTTGGAAATCAAATACTGTTATAAATATAATGAAATTTGTAGGAAGTTCCTGTTTATCCAATCACCTTGCTGGTAAATAAATTAGCATGAGACACTACTATTTATAACCAACTCTGTTCTTCTTTGACAGATAATTTGGATACTATGAAAGAAGCTTAAAATGGATTACTGAATTGATTTGAAACTTTGACCATTCAAAATATTGTTTATTATGGATGAATCCACTTAGGTGTTAGATAATTAATTCATCGTCTCGTAAATGTTAGATAATTTTTCCATTTGCTTTCTTAAAAATGGTAGAATTTATTACTTTCATAGAATTTATTACTACTATATATACACACACATGGACATTGGTGAACTTGCAATGGTGGGAGGAAGTGCTGAACTGACATGATTGTTCCGTGTTGTGTGGGTTGAAGTGGAGTGGAGTAAGTGGTGCAACAATTTAGATCTAGCCTTGTTGGGTTAGCTGGTGAACGAGATTGGTTCAGATCTAGCCATTGTTCCATTAGCTGGTGAAGGAGATTGGTTTCATCAACTCCGAGCCGATGAAGGGTATTTTTTCCTTTTTTTCTTACTTCAATATCGTATATTATTAGTCAACTGCAAAGTTTCGAGAATTCATTTTAAATATTGGTCTGCAAAACAGCTTAGATATCAGTATATACCTTTATAGTTAATATTCTTAGTTATGGAACAATAATCAAGATTAAGTGACTGCTATTGATATTACTGATCAGCCTTGAATGATTAAAATATCAAACTCTTATTAACAAATGTACAATGGACAAGAGGACAAGATGTTAAAATTTTAAATTTTTATGACCTGAATCTTTTTGATTGATCCACATGTACGTTAGAGGTATACATATCTCTTCGTTTTGATTGACGTTTGAAGTTAGTTTAAACATTAAATGCATGTTTATTTATTTTTATTTTTGGTTATAATATTGAGACTGGGCCTATATCATATCTTCGTAGGCATGATTACTCTGGTTATGGATAATAAACTCGAAAGGTATATTTACCTGTCAAATTTTAAAACATGACAACACATTAGTTGCTCTAATTTTCCAGTTATTTTTCGTTTTTACAAATTTCAGTCTAGCGAAAAAAACACATGTGCTGATATCGAAGCTGGTTGAAAGAAAATTTTAGAGCCAAAGAGGAAGATATAATCCTGTATGGCCAGTCTGTAGGTAGCGGGCCAACGTTAGATCTAGCAGTGTGTCCCTCGCAAATAGGATGAAAATGAGGAATGCATGAGTATGCACAAATGAGATGTAAAGCTAAAGAGGTATAATGTAAATTTAATTTTTCTCATATTCAGTATCTGTGGATGCACCTCCTATGTTAACTAGTATTTTTTTCTTCTTTTTTTTAAATAGCACTAGAACTTCAGACATTCATTTTGACCAAGAAAGTGGTAATAATAGTGTGTATTTTTGGACATCATGAAATGAATATTATATTAGTCTATGTCTTACTTTATCATGGACCTCAATTTGATGTTTTGTAACACAATTATATAGGTTTGTTGAAGCCAAATTTGAGGAGATCTTTCAAAAGCATGCACATACAAATCCAGTCATTTTACATACTAGGACCATATTATATTATTATCCCATATTTTTATCAACAAATGCATCTATCGTTATGAATTTTTTGAACCTATGTTTGGCTGTATCCATATGGGTCTGGCAGACTTCTTACACCTACCTAATTTCACTATCTAAAATAATTCATGTACACTTATATTTTCATTTGTGTTCGAGTATATGAAAATTTGTGTTTGAGTATATGAAAATGTACAGGCAGAGATAAAATGTACAAAACATTGATGACAAATCTTCATTTTCATTTTATTCTTGGCCAAAACTAACATGCACATTATTTTAGTTTTCATATTCAGTTGTGCATATTCAGTTGAACACAAGATTGCACATATTCAGTTGTGCATAACTTTAGTCTCATTGTTTTCTCAGTATTGATGGTCCTGTCATTATTATCTCAGTATTGATTATAACTTGAGTCTCACTGTTGATTATATTTTGTCTACAGGTAGGCATTTCTGAAGAATGAGCAGTAGCAGCACTAGTTTATCGTACTTGTTAGGTAGTTTGGTTGTTTATTGTACTTGCTTAGTTCAGATGTTTATGGTACTTTAATTGCAGCGGTAGCATATTGTTTGTGGTACGTAGTTTGGTTGTGTAAACTTCTATGTACGGTTAACCTTTTGTCTTGAAACTACTGTTCGGTTGTGTAAACTTCTATGTATGGTTAACATATTGTTTATGTTGGTGCTTTTGTTTATGTATTTTGTGGTTTTTAAATGTGTTTATGTTTGAATGTGTATGTGTATATGTATATGTATTTTGCGGTTATTTAATGTGTATGTGTTTATGTATTATGTTATAAGCTATGAACAAGATTGAACTGGAGGCAATTTATAGGCAGAGCTGGAATATTTTTAGTAGCGTTTCGTAAACGCTACTAAAAAACGGTACAAAAAATAAAGGGTCGAAGTACATTTTGGTAGCGTTTTATACACGCTGCAAAAAAAGAATTTAGCGGCGTTTCATAAACGCTGTAGTAAAATGATTTATGGTAGCGTTGAAATAAGTGCAACTAAAAATCAGGTATTTTTAGTCGCGGGCTTTATAACAGCGTTTATCAAAACGCTGCTAAAACTTTTAGTAGCGTTTTTTGAGCGCTACTAAAAATCAAATTTCTTGTAGTGACTCAGCACATAAGCAGATACTACCAAGTAAATGAATAGGTCTTCTCCTTCTAAAGGCTTCGACAAGACTGGTGGTATTTTCATATGTTCCAACAATTTTGGGAAATCGCTGGCATTCCTTCATCCAAACAAACTTCTCTTTTTCTTTCTTTGGAGCATTAAAGAATGGTATATGCTTGTCCATCACCTTCGAAATAAATCGATCAAGCACAGCGACCTTCCCATTCAAGCACTCCATTTCCCTTTTTGTTATTGGGGCAATAACATCTTTCAACACTTGATCTGCTCTGGATTATCTTCAATACTCCTTGAGTTCACAATGAAACCAAAAAATATGCTCGATGTGACTTTAAATAGCATTTTTATGGATTAAGCTTCATCCCGTACTTCCAAAGCATATCAAACAGTTTAGAGAGGTCATCCATGTGATTCATTGTCTGCTTCCACTTCACAAAAATAATGTCCATGTAAACCTCCATCGCCTATCCGATCTTATCTTTGAACATCTTATTTACTAGTTGTCAGTTAGTAGCTCCAGCGTTATTCAAACCGAATGACATCACTCAACAACATTACAGGCCCACATCGGTGATGAAACTGAATGCTTCTGATCTGGAACAAGCATTGCTAGTTGGTTGTAGCTATAGTATGCATCCTTAAAGGATAGCAATTCGTTTTCAGCCATTGAATCCACAAATTGGTATATCTTTGGCAGCGAGAATCTGTCACTTGAGCTTGCTTTATTGAGGTCTAAATAATCGATGTCCATCCGCAATTTTCCATTTTCTTTTTGACCAAAACCGGGTTCGATACCTTTTCAGAGTACAAGGCATCGTGGAAAAAGCCATTTGCCACTAGCTTATCCCCTTCTTCTTTCCGTGCGATGGATTGTTTCGAACCAAGGCCGTGTCTCTTTTGCTTCATAAGTGGGCATCTTAGGTCCACAATCAATGCATGTCATGCTATCTCCAATGAAATTCCATGTGTGTTGGGATGTTTCCAGGAAAACACATCCAGTTTCACCCAAAGAAATCCTATCGACTCCCTTTTCATTTTCAAGCCAAACCGATATTCGATCTTGAGAACCCAAGTGGGATCTTCATCATCAATCAAGATGTTGATCGTCAACTCCATTGGTACCACCCTGTATCACCCCTAATTTTAAATAACATTATTCAGAAGATTTAATTAGAAAAATTAAATAGAATAATGTAGAGACTAGAGTGATAAGAGAATTGAGATTTGAAAACTAATTAGGGTCGTGCCTTAACTAAATGAATTAGACCCACTAGATAGGTTAGTACTTATCATTACTCTCTTTAGGACTCATCTCGTCGAGAGTATTTATCTGGAGTGCATGAATTAGACCCACTACATAGGCTAGTAATCCATCCTAGTGGTCCTGATTGCGAGGTCGCTCCCCAGATCCGTGATGTCACCTTGTTAAGTTTATAGTCTTAGAGTTATTTCTCTCATTATAGCCATTGCCCCGATCTCACTTAAGGACCAACAGTCCATTATCAAGGGCAAGTAGGAATCATGACCAATGCTCGGCGTAGTCTGACAGCATGTTTATGACATGCGATTAATACAAGTGTCGCAATTCTGGGAGTAACTCAGGGACCGTTGGAAACGGGCTACAATCATTAGCGTTTCCTGGAGTTGTATTGCGGTACGTCAGTCTCCCATTTGGATGACTAAGGTAGATCCATTATATTTGAGATATTTGATATTACTGCCTCATTAGGGACGATAATCATTAACATTAGAGACTGGCTGTGTGTTAGTCTATCATTTGAGATACCATAACCTGAGACAGCCGCGTGTTGTCTATTTATGACGTTAGAGACATGCTGCGAGCTTGTCTATCATGCTCTCATAAGAGCATATGGCTAAGAGATCTCCTTTCTGTTCGTTTTGTTGTTTATATCTTCTAAGACCATTCAGTCGAGAGTTTTGTCTCTTTAAGGACTAGGGGTCGAGATATATGATTTTGTATATTGAATTTTTGATTGGCTTTGATATTGATTTGAGTTTATATTTCTTAATATCTCTGAGGGCCTGATAGTTGGAAGATATCACTTCTGTTAGGACTGTAGGTCGAGATAATTAGTTTGATATTGCTTTTGACATTTTGTATGAGTTGTGGTTATTTCGGATTTGTACTTCTTGCTAGCTCTTGGACTAACAGTCGAAAGTATTTACATCCATCAGGACTGAAAGTCGAGATAGTATTTCTAGATATTGATTTTTGTATTTTATATGGTTGAGTTTTATTTGGGTTCCACATTTCTTGGTCTATCTTTCATGACTTAACAGTCCAAAGTTATTACTTTCGTCGGGACTGTAAGTTGAGATTTGACGCTTTGATTATTTATTTTGGATTATGCCTTTCTGGAATTATATTTCTAGGGCTTGACAGTCAAAAGTCTTCACTTCCATCAGGACTACATGTCAAGACAGATGTTTTGGTCATTGACCTTTGGATTTGGTTTGATCTGGGATTCATTCCTTTATTGTGGATTATATAGATACATTATCTACTTATCCATGGTATTCTGAGATTTTGGTGGATTTGATTATTATCACACGAATTATAGATGTCGCAATTCTTATTTGTACGTATTCATTAGGTGATATTTAAGAATGCGTGTCATGGTGTATTATTATGTTTATGATGGATGTTACTTTGAGTCGTATTCGTACATTGCTTTTTAATACGATGCTTATCGTTATGTTCTCACCTTGGATTTAGATATAGTCTAACCCGTTTATTATTCATATAATACTCGGGTCAGTTGGAGATATTACAGGTTTAGGGACAAATGACCATTATGTGGATGTTAAGCATAGATGGAGGAAAAGATATTATTGTTTATCACTGTGTATTATATTATCTCATGACTGTATAACATTGTGTTGTATTGGATATACATTGTATAGTTTTGAGATAGTGGGTGATTGACCTATTTTATATCCCACTCGGATTTGTATATATTTGTATCATATATATTATCGCTACGTTATTGACTTTGTGTTCTTTGTGATTTATTTTATATTGTGTATTGTTCTATCCTGAAAGCACATGTTTTTATTGTTTTGTGTCGATATTGTGTACGTATATGTGAGTGTTTATGATTTTTTTTGAAATACATACCGGTTTTAGCCAAAGTGAATATTCACTTGTGTACCCTATACAGCCTAATTCTCCATATTATCTGACAGTATTACTCGGTAATTCTCTTGGATAATATGAGTATAGAGGTGGAGTGTTACGGTGCGCCTTGACACGAGGGTCGCCCAATGTTTATACTCAATGGGGCATTGAGTTATTGTTATTATTATTTTTTGAGGAGGCTTCTCTTATCATGACCCTTTACCCTCTAAACCAAAGAAAGTTCATTATAAAACTTGTTTAAAACCTTTTTAAAAAGCAAATTCAATTGAAGCTTCGGCTTCTTTTTTTCAGATATGAAAATTTTCCTTTGGTAGAAAGAATGGGTTTTTGGAAAAGAACTTCTTCTCAAACTATTTTCCGTAGTCCAAGGAATATTTTCTAAAGACCAAGTCTTTTTATAAAATGTTTTTATTGGTTTGGGTTTCGAGTCAATGAGTCGAAAAAAATTTCTTGGATATTCGAATCTTTTGATGGAGAAGTCCCTTCTTAGTTTTGCTACCAGAAAGGGTTTTATGAGAAAATCTCATAGTGGAAATGCAAATCTCAAATAAAAGATTGTTTGGTCGTGATTCATCAACTAATATTTCTTTAAGTGAGAATATACTTTCTAATTAGAGTTTTAGAGGGGCGAATGGGCCTTGGCAATTCCAAAAACTTTCTAAAATATATGCATAGATTTTTCTTTTGAAAGACAAGTATTGTTCTCAGAAAACTTTAAGAATGCTCTCGTCAACATATTTTTAGATAAAATCTTCTGTAGGAGTTTATTGATGCTAAGCAACATACATGGAAGTTTTCATAAATCACTTTGAAATAGGTACAGTTGTGCTTTACCTGATCCATAGGGTGATTAGTAATATTTCCTTGAATTTTTAAAATATTTTCTCAAAGATGCCTTTGGTAAAAGTTTTTAAATAAAGCTTTTTGTTATAATAAATGTTGGTGTATATTACTTCACCTTTGTATGATGTGTATAAATGTACCACTTCGGGTTTCACTTAGCAAAAAGGAATGTCTTGTTTGTAAGTCTGAAAAGTCACGATTCATGAACTAATAGGCATTATAAACAAGAACATGTCTATCTTTAAGAATCCCTTCTTTTAAAAGGATTTTGAATATTAACCTTTTTTTGGAAAATGGCTTGTAACGGAGGATCTGATTCTTTTCTCAGATTTTTCCCTCCTAGAACTTTCATGTCATCTTACAAAATAAGTATCGCCTTGGATAATTAACATATTAAAGATGGTTTTCTAAATGCATCAACGATTGAAAAATAAAGTCAAGTGTTAACTAAAAGTAATTTGGCAATTTATAATACGATAGCTTAATAATGCTAGAATAAGAGGACTATTAAAGTTCATATATTTGGACATAACGAAAAATAATGTTCATATTTGACACAAATATTATTGCTAAATGCATGCTATAACACTCGCAAACTTTCTAATACCCTCTAAGCATTTGACTGTTACCATCATTCATGTAAACCCGAATGTTTCCGTATGTTTCCTTTTAAATCAATATTGGATGAAAATTTTGCTCTCGGTACAAAAAGCCGTAAGGATTCCATATATAGAGTTAGATACTAAACCGGTTTTATCTTACAAATGCATTGATTATGAACAACTAAATTGGTAGGAAAATTGGTTCTCGTTATTTACTTCCTTCTTATCATATTTATTACTGCGTAACTTTCCTTCCTACCTGTAATTAAATCTATAATATACATTAAAATGTAACGATAAACTTTATTTACGGTTTATTACTATCCCTATCGTACTATGCACTCCTTTGATGAATTCGATAATAAAATCATTTATTTTTTCATTGAGTTGAAAATGTTTAATTTTGCCTGACTATATTTTGAAACATTATATGTAATCATGTGCTTCCAAATCTCTAAAGCCAAGTGTAGTAGAAAAAATTGAATATCGAATTCTTCACAAAACTTTGTAAGAAAGTGGTGCAGAGAGAAATAGATTTATAATCTGAATAAATATTCATATGTTTGATCCATTTGGCACGTGCACAAGCATTATCGTGCACTAAAATGTCCCACATCGCTTGAAGAAGCCCTCCAGCTTAGACCATTATTGTTCTTAAACTGTTAATGTTTGATAACATCATGCATCTTATAAGCTCTGAAACCTAGAAGTTCGACAACATCATGCATCTTATAAGCTCGTCATCTCTTTTGGTGCCGAAATTTTTAGATATTCGATACCAAATGTAGGCTACTTTTGTCTCATTGCTTATATTTCACTCATTTTTTTTACTTCCATGAGTACTAACTCTAGCATGTGTTCCTGTTGTACACAGCTTGTCATAACTAAGCTTTTCATTCTCGAAACCTCTGCAACGTTATAAATACAAGAAGCTACTACAAGAGAAAGATGTAATGATTCAACCATGAAGGCAATGAAGGATTCAGATGTCTTTGTAGCTGAAGAGACTGAGATGGATGAGAGTTTTGTATATCATGATCGTTTTGAGCAATTAAATAGTGAGGATGAATAATGAATTGAATGTGATTTTAACAAATCTAGAATCATATGTTCAACATCTTTATTGTCTCTAGGCTCGACATCTAATTGTTGATGTCTTTATCTTATCGATATCTTATTTTATTAATATCCATATGAAACATGTAATAAGTTGAAGCACAACTGTGTTTATGGGATGAATTGTCACAGTTCAAGGAAGAAGCTTGATATATGGAAAGAAATCGCGTGAACGAAACTTGAGCAGATATAAAGTTCTACAATTAGATATGGTTATGTTAAAAGATTTAAAATAAAATGGAATACCGAATTTACTAGCTATTGGTAATGTCAATAAAATATTTTCACAACCAAATCGAGAAACAGGTTATAAAGACTTATTTTGCATAGTTTTTTTGAAGCAAATTTATAAAATATTCCAAAACGATTTACAATATGAAGGCTAGTTTCTATATATAATAGAGTATAGGATAAGTCAAAATTTTACTATGTAGTCCAGTTTCAGAAAAAGCAGCATGGTTTGGAAAAGCATAATTAACATTGATAATTTCTCGGTATAAGAATGTAACGACATGTATTATACGTATCGCATGATCATAAAATATTTTTATTTTATTCGTAGAGGTTGTATGATTCTATAGTTTTGGGATATGACACATAGGGACATTTTACACACCTATGGTTTTTTCTAAATTTCCATGTGATAATTTTAATCTTAAAAACCTTGTTTGGGCTATAACTTTTGATAGGAGTCAAATTAGTGTCTCAAACTAGTTCCATTACTTCAAGATGATGGTTTTACATTTTGTAGAGTGGTTATAATAGAAAAACGGACTTACGGTTAGGAAGTTATGGCTGTTTTAAGTTTTAATAGCTGATGGCCAGAATTAGTGTGTAACTAATTAAGCTCATAAGTTGGTCCATTGTTCTAATTAGAGATTACTATAAATAGGGGCTGTAGGAGTCAAATTAAAACCTATTGATCTCATTACAAATTAGTTCTAAACTCTAATTAGCCCTAGATTCATTCTAATTCATCCAAAATTGCTCTCTAAATCAAATTAGATTGTGGATTAGAGATTAGAATCTCAATTAGAAGATAGAGATCATTGGTTTACTTGATTTGGAGTGCACTTTTCGCTGTTCGAATTAGATCTACACACAAATTGGTTGAATTTGAAAATTGATGAGTGGTTTATGACTTCTCACTATCCTATGCATGTTTACGTAGTAGAATTATAGGTTTTAACATGATTTTGATCCTAAATCCCTTGTTCTAACTTTAATAACATGTTAACATATGTTTATACCCTAAATTGATAAGTTCTAATATGATTTCTAAGAATTGTTTAGTAATTCACCACACTCGATTTGGATTAGAAGTTGCTTGATTGCTATAATTCTATGTATTGTTTATTTAATTGATTGTATGGCATGTACGAATGGATGTAATTGTTGTGATGCTATGCTTGTATGTTGTGCTTTGATGTTGTTTGTTAGTGTTTTGGATGCATAGGAAGATAGGTTGGTGGATTAGGCAAATCAAAGGCAAAGTTGGTCTGAATTGGACGAAACTTGGCGGATAGGCTTAGAGCATGATAAGAGGCTATAGGATAACCTACACCTCGATTTGATGCAAAGTGATAAGTCGGACCCAAATCAAGGGGATAGGTCAGACCCGACTTATGGTGGTAGCTCGTGAGTGATGGTCGACTTGATGGCTTGGAAGAGCATGGCTAATTTAGGTTGTCTACGACAAGATTCTAGAAGATTAGCCAAGTGCTTGAGTTTATAACAAGTTATCAAATTAGGTTGATGACGAGTTATAATGGTTAGTCGGAATTGGATGAAACTTGAAGGAGAGGCAAAAAAGCATACCAGGAGCCTACATGATAACTCACAAGTCAATAGGAGTTGAAGTCATAACTCAGGGCCGACTTACAGGGATGAGTCGGCGATGAGCTATCATAGGAAGGGCTATAACTTGGTGGTTGACATGGATTGATAGAGCTTTGTGTAGATGTAACAACCCGCATATTTTACGATGGTATATTTAAATGTTTTATTTAAATATAGAATCGTTAGTCGGATTAAAGTCCGAAAAGCTACTTTTTATAAACAGTCGAATTGGGACTCGAGACTACCTCCATTGAGTCCAAAATGGTGTTTACAACTTTTTTGAGTATAAATATCGATATGTTTGGAGTAAGTTGAATTTTGCTATTTTCTGTTGGGCTTTGGGTTTGGGTTTGGGTTTGGGTTTCAGCCCACTAACCCATCTTAACACTCTAGCTCAGTCCACCTCTCCTCTTCACTTCATTCTTATTTTCCTAACATTCAAGCTTCAATAAAAATGGGGAGAGGAATGGGAAATTAAAATTCAAAACCCTAGTTTCCTTTGCAAATACAAATTCTTGCTCCAAGTTCAAAGAGAAGCTTTGGTAAGTATATCCTTCTTCTTCTCCAACTCATTCTCTCTTTAATTTCAGAAATTTCCTAAACCTAACTTAGGAAATATTCTTCTTTTGAGCTTAGATTCAAGCTTCTAGAGTTGAGATTGAAGAGTGGTTGATCCTCCTTTGTTTTCAAGCTTCTTCTTCCTAGTTTTTGTGAAAAAAGTGAGATTTTTACCTCACATCTATGTCTATAACTATCCTTGATTATTAGGTATGAATTTCTAACATCTTTACATGTTCATTTGATTTTGATTTGGATTGATTTGGTGAACATTTCAATTTTTGGTGTTTTGAAGTCTAAAACTCTAAAAATCTTAGCTTTGATGTTTGATCATTCTTTTGGTGGTGTATCGAAGAGCCTATAGGGCTAGGTTGTCGATTGGCATAAACCCCTAGCGCCCATTGCTCGTCCGATCGCAATTTGGAAGAGTTTGCTCTTCATTTGAATAAGCTGAAAAACAGCCCCAGTGCCAGTCAGTCGACTGACCCTCTGCAGTCAGTCGACTGGCTGTAGAAACCAGGCGAATCTGGGACTGTCTGCAGAAACAGGGAGTCTCTATTTTCTGCAGTCAGTCGACTGGTCCCCTACAGTCAGTCGACTGACTGCAGGAAATGAAATTTTTGGGTTTATGGTTCAGTCGAATGACTGTAGAGGCCAGTCGACTGACCTGCTTGTTTTTGCCTATTTTGCTTGAGGTTCCAATTTTTATCGATTTGTGATTATCCGATTTATTGTTATCATTTATTATTGACTTTGATGACTTCTTTTTCGGGACTTTTGAGAATATCCATTTTGATGGATTCGGTATCGATTTCTTTGGATTTGATTCACGTCTTCGAATGTGGATTTTGGTGATTGATTGTTTCTACAATCATTTCTGTGATTTGTCACTTTAAAATATAAAGGTTTTCTATACTAGTAGTAAATATTCAAACCCTTTTTCAAAGATGATTTCAACTCTATTTTTAAATATAAAGCTTGTTTCCAAAACCGTTTTCCAATCTATTAGTATACACAAACCTTTACCTCATTCGTATGAGAAATCTAATTAAACGGCTTAGTAAAACAAGTGGTATGAAACACTTGCGTTCACTTCGTCGGTTAATCTTGGACATGAAGCTACAATTTGTTCGTAAATATTAGAGTTAAGCTAGTGGTTATGGGACATGAAGCTAAACTCTTATATTTACTGGCTTAGTGTAATTTACACTTAACTTCGAGTGGAAGTCTACAATTTGTTCGTAAATATTAGAGTTAAGCTAGTGGTTATGGGACATGAAGCTAAACTCTTATATTTACTGGCTTAGTGTAATTTACACTTAACTTCGAGTGGAAGTCTACAATTTGTTCGTAAATATTTGAGTTAAGCTAGTGGTTATGGGACATGAAGCTAAACTCTTACATTTACTAGCTTATTGTAATTGACACTTTTTATTGATCGATGATGATCATTTTGTGATTTAGACTAGCGATGTGCGATGTCTATTTTTCTACGAGGGAGACTAAACCCCGTTTCTATGGGGCTTCGGCTCAAATTTGGCGGGGTAGCGACCCGTGGTCTTCGGGCCGTTTATGGAGCCTCGGCTTAAAATTTGATGGTTAGCGACCATGAAATAGCGTTCCGTTTATGTTGCACGTGTTTGGGAGTTTTCATGCTCCCGTTTGTGATAGGCCTCCCCCTTTGTGGTTTCTAGATTTCTTGTTGTGATTTCTGGAATTTGTGTTTCACCAATTTTTATGAGATTGGCATTGATATGTTTTGCCAATATTTGTGTTTTGATGAATAATTTAAAGAATGTGATTCTTTTTGGACTTTCGAGATGATTTGAGATATTGTATGATTTTTGTTGTTATTTGATGTATACTTGACACAGTATGACATTTTTGTTATCATACGTTTTTGGTCATATCTCTTATCCTATATCATTTTATCTGATATTTATAGCTAGACTGATCCGTTTATTATTTTATTCTTAAATAATACTCGGGTCAGACCGAGGTATTTCAGGTACTTCTGCTTGACTTCTTATCAGGGTCTGTCATCTGATTCTTTTGGCTAACTACTTTAGCTTAGTAGTTTTTGTTATTATACATTTGAGATAGAGACTCCTTGATGTATAATTATTCTTTTGTCTAGCACTTGTATATATTCTTTTGTGATGTAGTGGCTCTTCTATGACCACTATTTTGATGTATACTTTTATGTGTTATAATCATATCTGTTTCCGCCTTTGTGATATGAATGTCTGTGACTGATTTGTGTTATGTTTATTTCTATATTTGTTTCCGAGGTCCACCTAGCCACTGTGTGGTAGCTTTGAGTTTGTATCGGTATGTCAGATTGCCTCTTGAAATGAAATGTAAGTTATATTTTCTGACATATCGGTACTCGCACAAAGTAATTACATAGATGGTCACTCCTCAACAGCCTTATTCTTCGTGCTAGTCGACAGCATTACCCAGTAGTGCTCTTGGCTAGCGTGAGCATAGAGGTGGGGCGTCACAAGAGATGAGATATTCCATAGCAACGTGTAGGATATTTGGCTAAGGATTGGATGTTATACCAAGTTATATCTAGAACTTAGAAGTGGAGTTTTGGATTATGGGCTGAGTTATCAAGGGGCGATGATTCAAGGTCTAAAGCACTTGAAGAAGAGTACTAGAGGCATGAGAGGAAACTTAGCTACTGGGAGACTAAGTAGATGAGTTGACACCGAGTTATCATGGCATAGGGTATGGAGATAGAAGTTCTAGGGACTGATGTAGAGGTTCTGTAGGTCGTGATGGAGGTGGTGGCTTTTTCGCTTCAGGTTGGATGACGATGTAACATCATGGTGAAAAGCTAGAATCTTCGGATGTTGGCTTGTGTTGAGAGTAGGTTCCGAAGATGGCGACTCGTAAAGGAGTGAGCTGTATGATCAGGGAATGTGGATGGGTTCCTCGTGAATAATGAAAACTGGATTGAGCAAGAAGGGCTCAATATCCAAATGGAGCAAAGATGGGCTTGAAAGTGTGTGCTGAGGAATCATTGATGCTCGGAGTGTTTTCTGTTGTACTCAAAGCAGGAATATTATAAGTGGGGACACCCATGGATTGGTATCGAGGATCTGTATACCCTGGACCTATGGCTTTAGGTCTAGTGTCCAGCTTTGGGCTGCGAGAACACGTATCCAGCTTTGGGCTGCGAGATACGAGAGTACAACGGAGAACCGGAATTTCCATTAGTCCCTAGCAGTAAGGAGGCCATACGAGTTATCATATATTCAAAGCACAGAGATGAGTGATAGTGAGTCTTGTTTGATGGATGTTGTAGTTGATTTCCTTTATTGAGCTATCATTTGGGGATATCATAGGGAGTATGTACTTGAGATAGAGATATTTGGACATCCATTATGGTATTTTGTATTATACCTTTATGATATTGTAGAGTAGCATATTATACTGTAATGTGCTAACCCTTTGGTTGTAGAGACGGGTCAAGTATGGTTCATGTACTCTTGCTCCTTACTATATTTACCCGTATAGTATTTTAATATTTATTTACCACTCACAGCAGATTATTGTCTGACCCAAGGTTTTATGTTTTACTTCTTATTATCTTGGCTACTCTTAAATGAGTAGACTAGATGATAGGTCTAGGTGATGCAGTAGTTGTTCAACGGATGAGCTGGATGGAGTTATCTCGTATTATATAGTTATATGGATTCTACACTTATTTCATTGTGCAGCACTAGGAAGCCTTAGTAGTGGCCGCTTATATTTGTATTTAGGACAGTTATTGAATTCTTTTTCCATTGTATAAAATCTATGATATTTGATGTATAACTGTATGGATCTGTACTAAGATGATTTGTTCATATAGTTATTATTGTCTCTTTTGTTATATATGTGATATTATATTTTATTCATGTGCTGTCAGATATGACAGGTTATATGCTATGTTTGTTATTATTCATCTTGATGATCATCCTATATCTTCCAGACACGACTGCAACGCACTATTTAGTTATTATCTGTGCCGGTGGATAGGGCGGTTGTCACATAGAAGCTCGATATCTCGAAGATGGCGCTACTTCTTTATTTGAATTGGTGGAATGTGGATCACTATATAACAGATGTAGTGCACATGATCCCTAAGATGAATGATGTAGAAATGACATAATGTTTAAGTTAGTATGAGTTAACATGACAAAGAATTGGAGAAACACAAGATACATGTAATGAAACGTGAGCTCAAACGAACATAAGTTTTTATTAACTAATCTAATTTTAAAAATTCTTCGACCATTGCTTTTATAAAAATACCGTCTATTTTCTAGAAATTTTTGAAGTTTTTTTGAAATTTTTTAAATCAAGGGCACTTTGGTCATTTTTCGAACACTTGGAGGTTCAAGCCCTCCTTCTAGTGTCAAAATTTTAAACCAAAAATTGGTTTAACACTCAAGATTATATACGAGAAGGAATATTCGAAGAAATTACAATAATACCCCTTGGTTTCAAATTATTTACGAAATCATTTGAAATTTAAATCATGTGTTCAAGGGAAAATAGGCAAGTCAAAATATGTCATAGATCTTGATTTATTATCATTGGATATAATAAGCAATGTGTACAAGTCATATCTCATGTTCATTAGTTAGTCATGTTACAAAATAAGTCAAATATACAAATTTCTAATTATCCCAGTCCTTTTATGCATATCTCCAAGTTATCTTCTTTGCCATTGGCTATTCATCATTAAAATGGCTTTCAAGCTCTTGAGATAGCTTAGAAAAGTTCTAGTCCAAAAAGTGATTTATGCTAAGAGAGGAAAAGAAGTTAGGCACCCTTTTCATGATGGGGTGTATCCCTATTTATAGTGGTTGGAAGGGTGTGAGGCTTGCTTTCATTGGTTGATGTGAGTTGGCATGGATTAATGACTTGACATGATGGATGGCCTTGACGGTGCCACTTGTTATGATCTCTTTAAGGTTGAACACATCCATTCTTGATTCAGTTGACATTGTTTGCTTAATTCTTCATCATAACTCTTATGTTCTTCAATATTGATTTCTTCTTACTTCTTGATCCGTTCCTTCATCATTTCGTAGTCCAGATCCAGCGAAATGTCACTTGGTTGAAATCCTGGATGACAATAATATATATGTTTATATATTTATATTTCACACTTTGTATAATTTATATATATAAGTTAAATTATAAGGAAACATTTGATAAATAATTCAAATGACCCTTGGACAATTAATTATTCCATGTACAAATTTTTCGAAGGCCTTCAATATACTGACATAACAAACACATTTTATGCATTTTATGCAAATTCAGTATATTCAATATACATATACATATAAATTATTCAATTAATTACCCACTGATGCCCCCAATAAAGCACTTAGCACACTTCGACCATTATGATTTTCAATTTAACCCTAATAAATAGTAGATTTGCTTAAAGTGATATTATTTTCCACTACGCTGCTAAATAAAGGGTTGTTAGCCCTCGCTTACCAATTTCAGTATAAAAAGGTTAATTTGACCAGTTTTCTTAATAACTAATCAAAAGTTAGGGTATGGGTTTAAGTTCAATTCCTAAGCACTTAACATAAATTAGAACTGTATTCTATTTACTAAGTCTAAACTGCATGGATCATGATAATATTCGGTTTAGTTATATAGGAGTGAATAATGTTTCTTTTTTCTTTACAAATTATGTGGTAATGAGAATAAATAAACTTTACAGATTTGATTTTATCTCCAATAACGATTTTTACACCTTTGTTATTTTCCAATATATCCCCACTTTACCTCTACTATAGCTTTCTGCATCTCCGCCTCTATAAAACCGTAAGCGCTTTAACTGCACAACATATATATAAACATATATAACATGTATATGTGTGTGTGTCTATATATTCTACATGTGAAAAATATCAATATAGGTATTATAATTTATAAAATGGATCCTCTAAAGATATCTTTCCAATCATAACAATTAATTATATCTATGGTCAAATTAGATTATATTGTTTAAGATCCCTTTCAATTTAATTTTTAAATGAAAATCAATATTTAAATCATCAATATTTAAATCATCAATATACAAAATAATTAATATTAAATATAAATGTAAGAAACAATTATAGATAGATATATGAAAAATCAATGTTTGAACTAATGGTTGAATCAATGTTCAAATGAAAATCGCTAAATATATTTTTTGAAAATCAATATAAATAGAATGAACAATCTTATACACAAACAAACATAAGCACATGTGGAATTCACTTCTTAGTGGCCAAACATATAAAATATATTAAAGGGTTTGGATGACATATTTAAATTGATGATTAAGGAATTACCTTGATAAAAGTACCTAATTCCTGGATGTTGGAAATTGTTGATTGACCGTCGAAAACTACTTTTTGGTTTTAGCTATGGGTTGCAATGCCTAGGTTGAAGTGCTCCAATGGAGGAGATGTATGGGAATGAAAAAGAGAAATTTTCCCTTTAATAGAAGAGAAGAAGAAGAGAACTTTTATATTTTTTATAATCAATAAGTGTATGGTGTTTTTTTGAGAATAAAAGTGGTGCTTTATTCAAATAGAGTACTCATTTAATGTCTCATAGGTTCGAACATATGACTTGTAGAACCTAAGTTTAGAGTGTCATGTCGTTTACCATTTAAGCTAATGGTCCTTGACAAAAAGTGTATTAATTTCAGTTAGGAGAAGAAGAGACTATGGGCATGTTTATAGTGTGGAAAAGTCTCATTTATTTCCCATAGTGGCCCTTTCCCTTTCTTCCTGTATGGAAAACCATCATATACGAGATAAATGTAAAATTAATTATATTTGATTCGGCTATTGATAGATACCATATATATTATATCTCCATTTAATTTTTCCTTTGAACCAAACATATTTGACCTTTCCTCTTACCATTACAGGGGAGACCATATTTAAATCAAGTAATAAAAATGTTAATTGATCAGTATATAACATAAAATGTATACATCATATTATTTTATGTTGATCTTTTTAATTAATTACATTACCCATTTAAATTTGGTTAAATATAAACAAAAGTTACACCCATTCAACTTAATTAATTTTAGCACTTTGAAAAATTAAATCATTCACGCATATATACATAAAAATTATATATATGTACAAATGATCTCTGTAATAATTTATAAACAATTATAAATTGCTATTTATAGGTTTTATCACTAACACTTAAATTCATGTTGTGTGGCCCATACCTATGACTTCGGTCCTTAGTTAATATTTAAACTATTTAAATATCGAAGTCAGTGTAGACTTTGTTGAAAAAGGGTAAATGTCACGAAGTCATATGCTTACCGATCATCTAGGTGAAGTACTACTTTATAATTGTTTTAAGGCTACACCCTTATGCAACGATACTTGTGCAAGTTTGTCTCTTTATCAAAACTATATCACTTAGACATCTAGGATTAGGTCATACGTCAAAACCCTAATAATGCACTTATTTAATTACAAAGCTGAGCTCTAAAGTTACTTTGTTCAATCGATAACAATTAACGGTTAACCTAATTTACTCTGGCTAAAGATTTCTAACTTTGAGTCAAATCCCAATCATGGTGGCATTAACCTTTTATATCAAAGGAGAAAAATCATTTTTTGAGAAGAATTTTAATTCAGGTATCTAATCATGTACCTAACTATGGTCTTAACATGAATTTTTTACGTCCAAAATTTCAAGTATGCATAAGTGCAAAGCTGTTGAAAGTCGAGGAAACAAAGCTGCCGCAAGTCGAAATGATTAAGCTATCACAAGTACAGATGATCAAGCCATCACAAATCAAATATTAAAGCTATCAAAGTTGAGATGTTGAAGCTATCATGGGTTGAGATGATCAAACTATCGCAAGTTGAGAATGTTAAAGCTATCGTAAGTTGAAATGATGAAGTTATCGTAAGTTGAGATGACAAGCTATTGCAAGTTCGGATGATTAAGCTATCACAAGTTGAGAATATCAAAGCTAGCCCAAGTAAAGAATATCAAAGCTATTGCAAGTTGAGAATGTCGAAACCAACGCAAGTTGAGATGATTAAGCCATCACAAGTTGATAATATCAAACCTATCACAAGTTGAAATGTTAAAGCTATTGCAAATTGAAGTTATTAAGCTATCGTATGATGAGGATGTGAGGCTATCACATGTTAAGGTTAGAAAGCTATTGCATGTTGAGGTTATGAAGCTATCGCAAGTTGACTACTATCATACATCAAGAAATCAATGCATAAAACACTCTTTGTAGCCACGTGGCAACTCTTGATTGGTCCAACCACACCATATCATCATGAAGAGATAAAAAGCAAGTCATGCTACGTGTCAAATCGACAATGTGCCACGTCAGCAAAATCTTGACCATTCGTCTTCCTGCCACATGTTAAAGATCTAAATGTGAAATTTCTTTATAATAGGCGTATACCATTTCCTAAGAAGGGGCATCCTTAACGAACTAGTCTTCTTCCTCATTTTCATTTTGTAACCTCCAAATTAATAGAACTTGATTTTGAGACATCAATTGTAATGCCCACCTTTGTACCCATACTATCAAAGAGAATTACTAGGTAATCATGTCTGGTAATACATAGAATAAGGCTTGTTAGGAGTGACCACACATGATTATTCCCATGGGCTAACATCAGTACATATTTAAAATCTCATATAACACATCCATATGTATCCGATATTGGCATAAAGCAATAAACACATGGACTTACCTGGACAGAACAATATATAACACATATAAATGAACACAAAGTCACAGATCACAGTAGAGAAATATAATAAATAACAAACTGGTACCAACGGTAATAGTGTCTCACTAAAATAATATATTCTAACCCAAGTTCATAAAACATAACTCATAGCCATCTCATCATAAACAAATACAAGGAGATGTCCAGTGAAAAATATACATAATCAACTTCTCAATATATATGTCGTCTCCTCTAAAGCTCAATCGTCCAAAATGGCTAATGTCCCTATACTCGAAGAGTATTGGACTGAACCGAGTATTATATAAATAATAAATGGGTCAGACTATATCTAAATCCAAGACAAGTACATAATAGTAAGCATAGTAATAAAAGGCAAGGTATGAATATAACACAACGTAACATCCATCATAACATCATCATAATATAACATGGTACACATATCAAATATCACCCATGGAATACATACAAGCAAGAAGAATTATGGCATCTATAAATTGGGTGATAATAATCAAACTCATTAAAATCTCAAAATGATATGGACAAGCACACAACGTGTCCATAAAAAGCCACGAGTAAAGGAATGAATTATGTACCATACCAAACATAAAAGTCAATAACCAAACCATCAATCTTGGCTTATAGTCTTAATGGAAATGGAGACTTCAAATTGTCAAGCCCTAAAAGATAAACCAAGAGATGTAGAATCCCGCATAAATAATCAAAGCATCATATCTCGACTTACTGCCGTAATGGAAGTAATAACTTCCGAATGTTAAGCCATAGAAGACAAATCACGAAGTGTGGAACCCAAATAGAACAAAATCTATGCAAAATACAGAAACCAACATCTAGAAATACTATCTCGATTATGGTCCTGATGGAAGTATACTTCCGACTGTTAGCCCTAGGAGATAGCGAGAAATAATAATCCCAAACAAGCATAACTTATATGAAATATCGAAAACAATTTCCAAACAATTATCTCTACCTACTATCCTAATGGAAGTGAAAACTTCCGATGTTAGGCCCTCGGAGATATCAAGAAATATAATCTCAAATCAATATCAAGACAATCAAAAACTCAATGTAAAAAAATCATCAATCTCGACCCACCGTCCTTAGAGAGGCGGAACTCTCGACTGAATGATTCTAGGAGGTAAAATAATAAGTCATAAAAAAAGAGATCTCTCAGTCATAGGATCTTATGAGAGAACGACAGACAAACGCACAACAAGTCTCTAATGTCATAGATAGACAACACGCAGCTATCTCGGGTTAG
Organism: Allium fistulosum; assembly: GCA_030737815.1. Classification (NCBI taxonomy): domain Eukaryota; kingdom Viridiplantae; phylum Streptophyta; class Magnoliopsida; order Asparagales; family Amaryllidaceae; genus Allium; species Allium fistulosum. The sequence continues at coordinate 93,016,092 of CM060906.1, read as the reverse complement.
GTTATCCCAAATGACATACTAACACGCGGCAAGTGTCTAGTGTCATATGATCATTATCTCTATTGAGGTGATAATAATATCAAATATCTCATATATAATGGATCTACCTAAGTCATCCAAATGGAAGACTGATGTACCGCAACATTGCTCTAGAAAACGCTAATGACCGCAGCCTGTTTCCTATAGTCCCTTCGTTACTCCCAGTATCGTGACACTCATATCCATCGCATGTCATAAACATGATGTAAGACTAAACTATGTGTTGGACATGACTCCTACTAACCTTTGGTAATGGACTGTTAGTCCTTAAGTGACATCTAGGTGATGGCTCTAGTGAGAGAATTTACTCTTAACCTACAAACTCAACAAGGCGACATCACAGGTTCGGGATGGGACCTCACAATCAGGACCGCTGGGATGGATAACTCCTATTTGGTGGGTCTTATTCACACGCTCTCCATAGTGGCTTGAACCCTATGACGTAAATTCCCAACAAATACTCTCGACCTTATAAGCCCTAATGAGAGTGATAACTGACACCCTCGACTTGATGAGTCCTAATGAGAGCCGCATCAAATACTCTCGACTCTAGGCGTCCTAATGAGAGTGGTCGCTCTAGACTATATGGGTCCCGATATGAGCATCTCAATATAACAAATCCTCAACTACTAACCCTAATAGTAGATAATGACACTTGACTAATTTGTCCTTAAAGGATACAACGAATATTCTCGACGAGATGAGTCCTAATGAGAGTAATAAGTACTCTCGACTCCATACGTCCTAATGAGAGCGCCACAACATAATAATTCCTTGACTATTATCCCTAAGAGTAAATAATAATATACCCGAGTGTCACCTCTAGACGATATCATAAATTTCTAACCCATCTCCAAAATATAAGTGACGTCTACTCACAAATAGTAATCGAACAAGTATTACTTGAGCATCCCATACCACTTAGTATTACTCGAACGTTTACTAGTAGCTAGTAAACTACACTCATCAAATCAACAATTATTCTATGATATGAATAAATAGTAACAAGAAAAATATTACCGAGCGTCTTATACCACCTGGTACCACTAATCTGTTTATTCAACCTCCTTATTGTATAGAATTAAATCACAACACAAATCAAATATTCTTATTATATAGAATTTCACATAATATCCAATAAATCAATTTCGAACCACTAATATATATATATATATATATGAAAAAGGATTTATATGTTAATACTTTTAAAACCATTCGAAAATATTTCACAATTGGTTTATCTTCAAAATAGGCTTATATACTCAAAATTCCCTTTCAAAAATATTTCCTAAATCCATTTTATTAAATATACACTTTACAAAAGAATTTCCTTTCCGAAAACATTATTGAAACGCTTCATTTATACTTATAAAATTCCATATATTCCAATATTATTGAAAATTCTCCATTTTCATTTTCAAACAGCTTTTATCTCTAAAACAATTTCCAATAAATCATTTTATTTTCCAACCGCTTTTATTTATTTATAAATTTACTTCAATTTAATATTAAAATACTATACATAATTTTCTAAAGTTTTCAAAAATCTTTTATAATCAAAAAATCATTCGAACATCTTAAATCTCCAAAATCACCAACCAATCATCTATACAATTTTACCGCATGGCCGAGTCGAATCCATTGAATTCTGACCATCTATACAATGCACACAACATATAAATAAACTACACAAGTCAAAATGCAATCGTACAACGTCTCCTTTGCATTTTGACGATCCAACACACAAGATCTCAATATTAAATCCTAATTCATACCTAATATCACAACAAAATCCTATATCCCAAACAAACATCTAAACCAAGCAATTCAACCAATATATAGGATAATTATTTATCACGCAATAGGAAGTAATTATACTTGTGAGTTTAGAACCTTACTGAAATGACAAATGCGAAAATTGAACTCAGCTCTACAAGATTTTCTCCACCCAAAATTTACTATGCCAGCAACCGCATCACCTTCAACATCAGTTGTCATGCTTTCTTTGTCACCAACAACCTCTATCCCATCACCAGCACTCACGAACAACAACCATCCCCTCGCTGCTCTCGAGTCGTCGACAACCACCAGCCCAACACCGTGCCAACATTACCTGTCAGCCACCAGTACACGCACCTCCAGGCTTGTGTGTTCTCCTCCCAAGTCGCGACTGTACCCCTCCTTCATCGCGACGTCGCCAGGCCGCACGACCACAGTTGCTCCTCTCTCCCTGACGTCATCGATCGCCACCGAGCCTAAGCGCCTCGTGTGATTTATTTTTTTAATTTAATTTATTTATTTTATGGCATAGAAAGTAGGTTTGTTACATCAATAGCCTCCTAAGTCAAATTGTGATCGAGACTTTGTAAATGAGGACTTGGACATATGACTATTTGCACATTTACTTACTTGACCATTTAACCGTGGACAAGCTTGCCGAAGGACTTGCTTCCTTGCCTAAGCACTCTTTAACTTTATATCCCACATAAGACTTGAATATAAGTTAGGCATGATTTTGGACTAATAGAACTCATATCATATGATTAACCATCATCAAAGTAAGGTGTCGATAAACAAGATCCACAATATTTTCAATCAAAAGACTGCTATAAATTGTCATGGAAGATCCTCTATTTTGGCTTAGATATAATTAACATATAGAGAACTCTCGGTGAGTCATTCTATAGTTGATCCATAACAACTATAAGTATGTACCCTCTAGGTATTCTCAATAGTCAATTAAAAGTCTACGGGGTGGATCGTGTAGTGTATATGCAAGTATATGTGACAAAATATATGATGCAACTAAAATAATATTAATCTAAGTAAATATAGAATAAGCACACCAGGATTTTATACTGGTTCGGACCTCCCGTCCTACGTCCAGTCCCGAAGCTCCCCTTCGGAATTCGACTATCAAAAACCCCCGCTTCGCCCGGAGGAATAGGCTTGGTTACAATGAGTTGATCTTGCCAAATGTGTGTTCTAGTATAACACGGATGTTGACTAATTAGTACAATTGCTTCTAATATATCTCTAAAGAATATTGTCTATGAAGAACTGAGTATATGGAAGAGTGAATACAAGTAAAGATTACTAGAGTGCAGAGATCAAGAATATAGTATAGAATTAGAAAGCGTAAGTATGTAAGGTAAGTTCTTTCTCTTGATTCTTGATGCTATATATAGTTGTAGATAGGTATCTTGAGTAGTTATGTCCATTAACAAGTGCTCTACAGTTGCTTCTGTTGATGATGAAGAGTTGCAACGAAGAGAAGCAGAGATGTCCATTCGAATGTGGCAGTTGAAGTTCTTATTTGAAATCCGAGTTTGAATTCAGACGTCTGGTATATGTCTCAGACGTCTGATACCATATATTTTTTGAATATGGTAGAATATCAGACGTCTAAGTGCTAATACCAAATGTCTGGTTTTGACTGTCTGTTGTTCCAAAGAACTGATTCAGACGTCTGGCTTGTGCATCCGGACGTCTGATATTGTGCATATCAGTTTTTGTGCACTTTTTCTTTTGCTTCTTTGTACCTATCGACTTGTAGTCTCTTGTAGTGTCCTTTGAGCCTCTTTCTTGCCTTTCTAGTGATGTTGTTCTAGCAAGTACCTACATATATACATATATATGTATATTCGATTTCCACTGTATAGTTGTTGTCATCGAAACCGTAAATTGGATTTTCTAGCATTCTCCCCCTTTTTGATGATGACAACTATACAATGTACTTAGATATTTTTATAAATTTCCCCATGAATATGTGCTTTCCATTATTTCTCCCCCTTTGGCATTATCAAAAAAAAATGTTAATATCTTTTTAACTTAGAGAGCATGTTCGTAATATGAAATATGTACCAACTGTAGGAAGGTTATATCAATATAAACAGAAATAACAAACCAAAAAGCACTGTTCATTAAACAAATTGATTGATTACATGCATAGATTTTTTATTATGATAATACAAAAGATGGAATCCTAAAAACTAAGGATCTTTTGGGGAACCTTTATGTAACATCCCATTATTTTGGACCATTCAAATCGACAATAAATGCACACATGTCAGACTTGAATACTTCAAAACAGTGGATTGTTAAGAAAATTTGGAGCAAATAAAATCAAACACAGAATCATGGACACAGAATATCAGAATAACTCGCAGCGGAAATAAAATACCATAGTAGTTCATGAAGCTACTATATACATACTCTCAAAACATATACAAAATCTCATAGTCAAAATAGATACAATAGAAGTCAGGATACATAAGTCAATAATACAGAGACAATACTGAATAGGAAATAACTGGAATAGAAATCGATGAACCGATAGACAAATAAGCTCCAACAAATCTCTAGCTCCAGAAGGTGAATCCAAAGCTGTGATTCTCAGGCTGACCCGAGCGTAAAGTAAAATATAAACACTCGAGTCAGGACATACATACTTATACACTGTAAACCAATTCAAGTGAACTGTAATAGCAATGCACAATAACTTAAAGGATGCTTGGGATCGCCCATCCTTTAAGGATCCGTTAAACCATCAATTAAGCCAAAATAAACGCTATCATAGAAATGTCCATATTAAAGTAAACTATGCAAATAGCAGTGTTAATGTGACTAGGGTAGCGCAGAGCTGCAGCAATCGCTCACCTCTAGTCACACTCTCAAATTGAAGGTGTGCATCCAAATAAATCACAAGGAAATAAAATGGCATATAGAGAAGTGTACCCGTGGTTAAAATTTCAAAATGGTTTATAATTTCGAATTAAAATCATTCATTTAAACCATTAAAAGGTGAAGTCATCATACCTTCAAATCAAATATTAAATTCCAAAAATTTTAGCCTTTTCTGAACTCATTTATTCAATTAAATACTTCAAAACATTGAAATTTCAGCTTTCGCAGCACTTAGGAAATGCTGCGTTAAGTTATATTTGAAAACAATTCAATTCAGCAAAAACAGCCTTTACAAAACTGCTGCAGTAGTTCAGTTACCTTTATAAAACTCTTATTTCAGCCAACCGTAGCACTTATCAATTGCTACTGTAGCTCTTTTATTAGTTTCAGGTTTTAGTTTAGTTTCTGCAACCACAACACTTACCAAGTGCTGCAATAGCCCTTAGTTAAATTTAGCCTTTAGTTCATTTGCAGCAACCACAGCACTTACCAAGTGCTGCAGTAGCCCTTAGTTCAGATTTTTAAGTTAATTCCAGAAACGATAGCATTTCTGAAGTGCTACTAAATACATTCCAGATTTATACTAAAATTTCAGAAACAATTAAACTTCAAATTTAACCATTTTAACTTATAAAAATCATATTTTCCATTCAAAAATGTTCATTTAAATACCCTTTAACTTCTGATTTTATAAAGTAAAATTTCATAAATAAAATACCAAATTTTCCAATAATTTACTTATTAAATCCAAGTGTACAATTTTCCTATTCTTTGCATTTTACTCATTAACTTAACACTTAAATTAAATTACCATTTCATAAATAAAACTTAATTTCTATTTTATTTTCTTAACTTAAACTTCCATTTTAAAACAACTCTCACATTTTCAAATTAAGTTATATTTTTCAAATTTCAATTTAACCATTTACTTATTTAACAATTTAACTTATAGAAAATCACTAACACTTTATTTAATCGTTTTAAAACCAAATTTAGATCAAAATATCATATTTTACATTTTAAAAATACTTAAATTCTTCCAGAAAATATATATAAATAACCACGGGTCTGTATTTTCCAGCCTAAGTCAAGTGATACGGATATCATTTCAATCCGAAATTTACAAAGAAAAATCCGGGCTCTATCATTTCAAACCCGCAATCCAAAGTAAATTAGAAATAAATAAATAAAATCGCACAGGCCTATCATTTCAGCCCGTAACGATTTTTCTTTATTCTAAAGTCCGTTCGGTATGTAACATTTCAACCCATAGTGATTCTATTCTACAGGGAACTTGCAGTATGAGAAACAGAAATAAATGAACAGTATAACAAAATATAACATATCAGATGATGTGACAAGTTTATAACAAAGTTTAACATCATAAAATTCATATCACAGGCAGGTACAACATGTTATAATAATTTTACACATTCACTTGTTATCGTTTCACAATTCTATAAGTATGAATGTCAAGCGTGAATAACTCACCTTTTCAAGCTGGAGTTAGCAAATCAAAATACACAAATAAATTCCAGAAAGCACGATAGCACGACTTTAGATTCAAGTGGAGAGAGAGCCAAGATTATTGATCTTGTATACAACAATAAACAAAGCAAATATAAATATATATATTCAACACAAAATATAAATTGAACAATTTGAAATAGAATTAACAAAAGAAATCACCAAGCTTTGAAATCAAAATTGCTTGACATTCTCTCAACATGGGCTCGGCCATACATGCTATAGGCTCGGCAATGGTTCAATTTTTGAGGAACAAGGCTCGGGTTTGGCCTCACAATGCACGGCTAGCAAGAGAATGTGAAGAGTGCGAGGTTACAAATAAAGGAAGGCAAAAGGGACAAGGCCTAAAAGGAAGGTTTTGGTGCAACAACTAGGCTCGGCCTATGGTCTTATGGGCTCGGCTATGGTCTGCTACAGGTCAGGTGATGTGGTGAGGGGATGGCCAGAGGTGTTGGTTCTAGGGCGATGGCCGAGGCAAAGTGTGAAGGGAATGGTGGAAATATAGCTCGGCTATGCAATTTTCAAAAGGTTTGAAATGTTTTTTTTTAATATGGTGGTCACGGCATGATCTGGTCAGAGGAAGAGGAGGTGGTTATAGGCTGTGGATGGTGAGGAGGAGATGGTGGTGGCTATGGCCGAGGCAACTAGGGGTGATGGCCGAGCAAACATGTGAAGAGATCAAGCAAAAATCAATGGAAAATGAAGAAGAAAATGAGAAAAGGAAGCCATTAGAACTTACAAAATTTTCAGAAATGAGGATGGCCGAAAGAATGAGGATGAGATGGGAAGTTTTTCACGTGAATAAGCAAATGAAATGTACAGCTATACTAGAGGAAATGGACGGCCAAGCAAATGAAAAGGCAAAGAAAAGGAAAGGTCACAAGTTAAAATGTAAAGCTTTTGTCTCTTTGAATTTCCAATTTCATTTACACAAAATAAAAAAAATAAAAATCAAGTAAATAAAATAAAAATCAAAACAAAATAAAGTGAAAATGAAAATAAATAATTTGTCTTAGGAAATAAGAAAATAAATAAAGAAAATAGTTTAATTTATTAAAACTAGAATTAAAAATTGTAAACAAAATACAACTAATATAGGAAAATTCCAAACACAACAAAATTCACACAATTTAATCAAAACCCAAAACAAAATAAAAGATGGCAAATAAAATATAAAATGAATAAAAAAATGCTGAATTTATCAAATTTTAAAAGGTTTAAAACGGAATTCGACGAAACAAAAAGCGGAATGGATATCAGAACCAATTACTGTTTTAAAGAAAAAGATTAAAATTTAAAATTTAAAATTTAAAAATTTCAATTTAAAAGTCAGAGTTTGACAAATATAACATTTCCAGAAAAATCAATATTTAATTGTATTTGGAAAAATAAAATAGAAACAAAAATCCAAAATACATTGGAAAAATTCCAAACTTCAATTTAAAATTATTTAAAAATCAAAGTTTCAAAATAAAAATTAATTTAAAAATATTTATTAAAATTATGGGTTGTTACACTTTAACTTGATCATCTCCTTCATCTTCATTCTTGGAAGAGCTAGCTTGTTTTTTTGGAGATGTCGGAGTTTGTTGGAGAGGTTCTTTTTCCTCTTCAAAAAGTTTAGAGTGTTTTGACGGAGGAGGAGAAGGCGTTGGAGTTGGCCAATCTTCTGAAGGTGGTGTTGGACCACGAACTCGTTGAAGAACCTCTTTTAGAACTGATAGTGTAGTTGAAAGCGATTCTTCAACTGTGGCAAGGCGTGAAGCAAACGTTGTTTCAAAGCTACCAATACGCTTAGCCAAAAAATTTTGATTCCTTGATAGAATGAGTTGATTTTGGAGAGTTAAGTCATGAATACTCTCATTTAGATTCGTCTCAGTGCGGGTCTCCAAAATGTCGTCTTGGCATGAATAATCAAAAGGTGCAGGAGGAGGAGGAGTATGCTCGCGATGTTGTTCTTTCTCTGGTGATGGTTCAGGTTGGTGTTGGGGTGGAGGCCTATCTTGACTCGCTTGACGACGTTGCGTCCATTCTTCAAATGATATAAAATCCGGAGGATTTTCTGATAAGTGCATTAGAGAGAAAAATTTTGTAGACGCATATTTCGGAGAAATCTCTTCAGAAGTTGATAAATATGAAGGGATGTTGTGAGCCCGTAGAAGACGCATGATGTATGTAGGGTAGATGATGGATGGGCGTGATCGACTCCAATAGTGTTTGAGCTCATCAAATATGAATTTCGCCCAATTAACCCTTGTTCCACTGAAGATAGCATATAGAGCCTTGTGCTCTAACTCTGTGATTTGCTCGTGACTACCAAGTCGAGGAATGACAGTGTTGATAATCATTCTAGTGAGAAGTCTCACCTTAGGTCTTAAGTATTTTGATGCAAATCTGGGCATTTCATCTTCCCATATTTGATGTGTGATATTATCTCTCGGTTTGAGACGCATATCTGGAATGTTATACAAGTCTTCTCCAAAGTCGGAACAACCCAGAGTTCGGCCTATAATCCCTGGAGTTAGTCTAATAGTGTTGCCATAAACACTTGACCATAGCCAATTATCGTCGTTATCGTTATTCCAAACGGCTGTGCTATCTAAATTAGCATAGAATAGGAATATCGCAAGTTGGTCTATTTGGATATTATTCGAGTTGAAGGAGATCAATTGATGTAACCCTGCATTTTCGCATATTTCATCCAAGTCGTACATAGGAAATTTGAGCAAATTGTAGAAAGGACCTATATGAAGCTTCTTCTTTTGAATGTCTTCATATCTTTTGATTGAATGTGGTACGCGATTCATCCATCTCTCAATTTGATCATCAGAGCAAACTTGTGGGTTGGATGAAGTAGCTTGGTCTTGCTTGCGCTTAGAGATTTTAGGGTTTTTCATTTTGGGTGCCATGAGATTCGATCGTGTTTGGAGGAAAAAACGACTTTGAGTATTTAGGATATTGAAATTGCAGAAGAAACGAAATGAAATGAAAGCGAGAAAAAGAAAAAATAGACGTTAGCAGGTTACTTAAGAGCGTCGATTGAATTTCAGACGTTTGGAAGGTGAATTAGACGTCTGATTTAACCTAGTTTGAAGACAGTGAATAAGATCAGACGTCTGGTTGTTGGTGGTAGATGTCTGGAAGAGATCGAGTTGGAAATTTCAGAAGGCAGAGAGTTTTGTCAAACGTCTGGAAGTAAAAATAGACGTCTGAAATCGGCCTTGTTTTTATGTTGAGAAGGCAGAAACATTTGTCAGACGTCTAGGAACCATTTTTAGACGTCTGAAATAGGTTGTTGCCTTTTTTTTATAAGGCAGAAAGTATTTTCAGACGTCTGGAAGATTATATCAGACGTCTGATATATGCACGATGTTAAATAATTGTGTGAGACAAGAGTGTCAGACGTCTGATAGCATTGTTCAGACGTCTGAAATGGCCAGTTTGTCTAAAAATAGCCTAGTTTTGAAGGGTGTTACTTATTTTTCGAGAGATTGATTTTAATAAAACATAATATTATTATTTGTGAAGAAGAATAAAAATATACTTAGATAAAAATACAATGAGAATAAGTATATTTATTTAGGTGACGATGAAGCATTGCGATCTTTAGACTTGCTATCCCTCCATGGTTTGAGTGGAGACCAAATGTTTCCACGTTCGTTGGTCTTTGGGGAACCAGAGAATTGTCTAGGTGAAGGATCCGAAGGAGTTCGATAAGAGGAAGAGGGATCCAAAGAATTGCAAGGAATCGGAAGAGGTTCATGTACATCCTTCTTCCGTGAATTGCAAAATTTGATTGCAACTTGCTCCAGAAAACTTAATCGTATTGCAGTGACTTTTTGTTCGAAGTATAATTCTCGTTGTAACTCTATTTGTTGCTTTTGGTAATGATATATATCATCAATTTTCTCCTTGGTGTTAGGAGAAACAAATAGAGATCGTTTGGTCCGTTTTTGATCGGGAGTGAATCCTGTATGGTAGGAAGACCACTTATGGGTCGGTTCCTGATCTGGTGTAGGCGTAGGAAGTTGATGAGAGGTATCCGCTGAACTATCCGAGGTTGGCGTTGAGAAGGAGATGTAAGAGTTGTCGGAAGACATGTTTTTGCTTCTGTTTGTTTTAATATAAAATATATATTTGCTGTTAAAAAAGAAGAAGCTATTTATGCATGTTTTAATAGGTTATAGATAGTTAAAAAAACAAACAGTCTAAAAAATTACTGGTTATTGTTAAAAAATTTAGATTGTGAAAAAAAAAGAATGAATTTAAAAATCAGTTGACAAGATCATTGAGAGAACATATTCCTAAATCTCTTCGTAATTTAACAAACGTTTGTTCATTTAGTGGTTTAATTATGAAAATATCTGCTATTTGATTCTCAGTGTTTACGTATTCTAATTTAATAATTCCTTTGTCTACATTAACACGTAAAAAGTGATGTTGTATATCTATGTGTTTAGTACGTGAGTGATTTATAGGGTTTTTTGATAAATTTATTGCACTTGTATTATCGCAATATATTGGTGATTTGTCGACAATTTTGCCAAAATCCTTTAGTGTTTGTTGCATGTATATCACTTGTGCACATGCTAAAGCTGGTGAAATATATTTGGCTTCGCAAGTGGATAAGGAGACATAATTTTGTTTTTTGCTAAACCATGAAACTAATGATTGTCCGATAAAGTGACACGTTCCGCTAGTACACTTACGATCTGTTTTACATCCACCGAAATCTGCGTCGCTATGTGAAACAAGTTCAAATGATGATCCTTTAGGGTAAAACAAACCGTAATTTCTAGTACTAGATAGATATCGTAAGATACGTTTAGCAGCTCTTTGGTGAGATTCTTTTGGTTTTGCTTGAAATTGGGCACAAAGACATATGCTCATCATAATGTCGGGTCGACTAGCGGTCAAATATAGTAAGGAGCCAATAATACTACGATATAATTTTTCATCAAAATCTTTTCCATTATCATCTTTTTCTAAGTGAACACTAGTACTCATTGGTGTTGGTTTGCTTGAAGTTTTATCCATTCCAAAGCGACGTAATAAATCGTTACAATATTTTTCTTAATGTATAAAAATACCATTTTCAAGTTGTTTTATTTGTAATCCTAAAAAGAAATTTAATTCACCCATGTGAGACATTTCAAATTCACTTTTCATAATATTTGAAAATTGAGAACAAAGATTTTCGTTAGTTGAATCAAAAATAATATCGTCTACGTAAATTTGTACAACTAAGATGTCGTTATTTTCTCGTTTAATAAATAAAGTCGTATCTATTTTAAACCCAGAAGTAATTAAATGATTTTTAAGACGTTCGTACGAGGCACGGGGGGCTTGCTTTAAACCATATAGGGCTTTGTGCAATTTAAAAACATGATCGGGATATTTTTCGTGAACAAATAATGGAGGTTGTTCAACATATACGTTTTCTTTATTAAAACCATTTAAAAAAGCACTTTTGACGTCCATTTGAAATAATTTAAAATTGTGATGACTTGCAAAAGCAAGTAATGTACGTATGGCTTCGAGTCTTGCTACTGGAGCAAAAGTTTCGTCATAGTCGATACCTTCTTCTTGATTATACTCCTGAGCAACTAAGCGTGCTTTATTCCTAACTATATTTCCGTTTTCATCTGCATTGTTTTTAAATACCCATTTTGTTCCAATAACTGATTAATTTTCTGGTCTTGGTACTAATTCCCAAACAATATTACGTTCAAATTGATTTAATTCTTCTTGTATGGCTATTATCCAAAAATCATCATTTGAAGCTTTTTTATAATTCTTTGGTTCAAAATTTGACACAAATGCAATATGACTTATTTGGTTAAGTTGATTTCTAGTTACTCTGGAATTGAGATCCCCAATAATATTATCTTTTGGATGGTCTTTTAGAATTCTAGGAGGTGACACTAGAGTATTATTTTGTGCATTTGTCTCATTATTAGATGAGTTTGTTGTATTTGTTATAGGAATAATTTCTTCATCGTCATTAGTATGATTGTTAAGGAAAATTTCATCAAACGAAACATGTAGACTTTCTTCAATTATGTTAGTACGTTTATTAAAAATTCTATATGCCTTGCAACGATCCGAATATCCAACAAAGATTCCTTCATCGGCCTTCGGGTCGAATTTTCCTAAATTATCTTTTGTATTTAATATAAAATATTTTGATCTGAAAGTTTTAAAGTATGATACTTTAGGTTTTCTTCCAAAAAACATTTCAAAGCAAGTATGTTTAGTCATAGGTCGTATGGTTACTCGATTCAAAACATAACAAGCCATAGCAATAGCTTCAGCCCAAAAATGTTTCGGTAAACCACTACTATTTAATAGTGTTCGTGCACATTCTTGTAACGTACGATTTTTTCTTTCTACTACACCATTTTGTTGTGGTGTGCGAGGAAAAGAAAAATTATAACTTATGCCCATTTTATTACAAAAATTAGTAAAATGATCATTTTCGAATTCTCCACCGTGATCACTTTGAATATTCTTAATTTTCAAATCCATTTGAGTTTTAATTCTTTTAGCAAAAATTTTAAACATACCAAAAGTGTCACTTTTATGTTTTAAAAACAAAGTCCATGTATATCTTGAAAAATCATCAACTATTACGAAAACATAAATGTTGTGATTTATAGATCGTACTTGAGTTGGACCAAATAAATCTAAATGCAATAATTCTAACGGTTGTTTTGTAAAAATATTATTTTTAGATTTAAAAGAGCTTTTCTTTAATTTACCGATTTGACAAGCGTCACATAAATTTTCTACTTTATAATTTATTTTAGGTAAACCTCTAACTAGTTCATATTTTGCTAACTTATTAATATATTTAAAATTAATATGACAGAATCGTTTATGCCATAACCATGGATCGTCATGTTTGGCGGTTAAACATAAGTTTGAATTTCGATTTATATTCATATTTAAGACATAAATATTTTTGTTTCTAAAACCCTCAAAGATAAGTTGTTTGTTATTATCGAAAATATTGCATCTATCTTTTTCGAAATTGATTTGAAAACCTTTATCGCATAATTGACTAATGCTAAGTAGGTTGTGTTTTAAATTTTCTACTAACAAAACATTTGTAATAATAGAAGAGTTAGAAATACCAGAGTTGATGACTTCTCCGATGCCAACGACATATCCTTTTGAGTTATCTTCAAAAGTTACTGTTCCACCATCGATATATGTTATATTTGATAACATTTTTGCATTTCCGGTCATATGCTTGGAGCATCCACTATCAAGTATCCATTTCTCCTTATTTTTTATTTTAGGTACCTGCAAGAAAAAAATGATTTAATTGGTACCAATACACTTTGCTAGGGTCCTAGATGTTAGGAGGAGCAGGTAGCCACACCCAAGAAGGTTTGGTACCTTTATGAATATAATTTTTATTATAGACTACGTTATCTAGGAAATTATTAATATGTTTTTGTCTAATCAATTTATTATTTGTCTTAGGAATCCAAATTTTTATATTTTTGGTATTCGTATTAGACTTAGGTGATCTTTTAGTCTTTTGATAAATAAAACTATATTTCTTAATATTATTCCCTTTTTGTTTAGGAATATTTTTAAATCCTATTCCAATTCTATTTCCTGAAGGTTTTGAAGTTTTGATAAGATTTTCCAAATCTTGTTTTCCTTTATTAATTTTTGAAACATTATTTGTAATTTTATCTAAATTTTCTTTTAATTCAAAATTTTCAATTTTCAGTGTTTCTATATTACTTTTCAAATTGATATTTTCTTTTAACAAAATATCATTTTCTAGTTTCACTTTTCCAAAATCAATAGATATAGTCTTATATTCAACCAAACTACTTTTAACTTTTTCTTGATATAATTCTAGTTCCTCCTCTAAAATAATTTTTTCATCTTTTAACATTCCTATTTCAAGTTCTAATCGATTTATTTTGGTTATGTGTTCTTTATTCAATTTTTTAATTTGTCTAAATTTATCATCTAATTCCATGCTAAGCTCTAATAATTCATCATAGCTACGTTCAGGACATACCTCATCAGTTTGTGCCATAAAACATATATTAGCTTGTTTTGCGTCACTATCTCTGCCACTATCTGATGATGATGAAGAATCTGAGTCATCCCATGTTACTTTGAAAGCTTTTTTCTTTTTTCAAATTTGTTCTTCTTTTTATCATTGTTGAGCTTGGGACAATCTTTCTTCATATGTCCAAATTGACAACATTCATAGCACTTGATTGACGTTTGATTTGTTGAGCTTGATTTTCCTCCTTTCTGAAATTTGGTCATTTTCCTAAACTTCTTGAATTTGTTGTAATTTTTGATAATAAATACGATTTCCTCTTTGTCTAAGTCGGAGTCTTCGTTTGTTGCTGGGAATGCTATGTTTTTCTTCTCTGAATTTTGTTCTTTTCTTGCCTATAAATTAGCTTCATAGGACATTAAATTTCCTATCAATTCTTTAACTAAGAGTGTTGAGAGGTCATTAGCTTCTTCGATAGCTAAGACTTTTCTTTCCCACTCTGAAGTTAAAGAATTGAGTATTCTAGATACTAAGTCAAAATTTGTGAATTTTACTCCTAGTGCCATTAAATCGTGTTGAATAGTTTGGAATCTAGAGTACATGTCCAGTATAGATTCATTTTGTTTCATTTTAAATTAAGAGAATTAATTTTGCAAAATTGAGATCTTAGTTTGTTTAACTTTGTTAGTGCCTTCGTGTGTAACTTGTAAGGTACGCCAAATATCATATGCAGTGTTACATAACATGACACATGAAAATTCATTCTTATCTAATGAACAAAATAAAACATTCATAGCTTTGGCATTATTAGAAGCTGCAGTTTTTTGTGCATCATTCCATGTGTTCATACAGTGTTAGGTGCTTCATATTTATTTTGAGTGGCTGACCAAATTTCTAATCCATTAGCTTTCATAAAAATTCTCATACGTGTTGACCAATATGCATAATTAGAACCATTAAACAGTGGGGGACGTGCTGTGGATTGTCCTTCTTGAAAAATACTTGCCATATTAAAGTGATTCAAATACGTGTTACTGTACTTTGATCAAACCTTGCTCCGATACCAATTAAAAGTCTACGGGGTGGATCGTGTAGTGTATATGCAAGTATACGTGACAAAATATATGATGCAACTAAAATAATATTAATCTAAGTAAATATAGAATAAGCACACCAGGATTTTATACTGGTTCAGACCTCCCGTCTAGTTCCGAAGCTCCCCTTCAGAATTCGACTATCAAAAACCCTCGCTTTGCCCAGAGGAATAAGCTTGGTTACAATGAGTTGTCCTTGCCAAATGTGTGTTCTAGTATAACACGGATGTTGAGTAATTAGTACAATTGCTTCCAATATATCTCTAAAGAATATTGTCTATGAAGAACTGAGTATATGGAAGAGTGAATACAAGTAAAGATTGCTAGAGTGCAGAGATCAAGAATATAGTATAGAATTAGAAAGCGTAAGTATGTAAGGTAAGTTCTTTCTCTTGATTCTTGATGCTATATATAGTTGTAGATAGGTATCTTGAGTAGTTATGTCCATTAACAAGTGCTCTACAGTTGCTTCTATTGATGATGAAGAGTTGCAGCGAAGAGAAGCGGAGATGTCCATTCGAATGTGGCAGTTGAAGTTCTTATTTGAAATTCGAGTTTGAATTCAGACGTCTGGTATATGTCTCAGACGTTTGATACCATATATTTTTTGAATATGATAGAATATCAAACGTCTGAGTGCTAATACCAAACGTCTGGTTTTGACCGTCTGTTGTTCCAGAGAACTGATTCAGACGTCTGACTTGTGCACCCAGACGTCTGATATTGTGCATATCAATTTTTGTGCACTTTTTCTTTTGCTTCTTTGTACCTATCGACTTGTAGTCTCTTGTAGTGTCCTTTGAGCCTCTTTCTTGCCTTTCTAGTGATGTTGTTCTAGCAAGTACCTGCATATATTAATATATATGTATATTCGATTTCCATTGTATAGTTGTAGTCATCAAAACCGTAAATTGGATTTTCTAACAATAAGGAAATCATCGCCCATCATATAGAGGGTATTAGGTACATCAGTCCCACATTTGGTTTAGTATCCCATTCTTGAACACATCGATAAGGAGCAGTTAAGAATAAGTCTTTATTTATATACTGGTTCAGTACTCATACTTATGAACACATACGTAACCGTAGTTGTTTGCTTGATTTTCAGCCAACCTCGCAATTAGACCAACGCATAAAGATTACTTGCTAACATTAGGTTTGAAAATGGAAAATGAGGGCGAACATAAGCAATTAAAGTAAATGACACCGAATATAGAGTGGTTCGGTAAGATTGCCTACGTTCACTATAAAGTTCCCTTACTATATTTCTCTCTTACAATTACAGGGAATTACAAAAGAACAATAAGAAAAAACGAAGCACTTAAGAATAATAATATAACTAATCTTCAGAACTTGCTGTGTGAAGAGCTCCGAATTATATATATTACCTAGAGTTTTTATGTTTTTCAATCCCTTTGAAGTGGCAATATATGTGGTATTTATAGTAATTGAGATAGATGATGGATGGTTGATATTATGTTGTAAAATAGGTGGAAATAGCGCATGCCCGTTGATCTGGCCGCATGAGCTGATGGAAGACAACTATAAATGTGTAATGAAATGTATGGCTGAGAATTTTACCCATTGTCCCTATGTACCATGCGCATGCTTTGCATTTAATGCACATTAAATGTTAATGGCTTACTACATGAGTAGCCATCACTTCAACCGCCTAACTACAGGGCTTTGTGCCTATTGATAAAGAACTTGTTGTTTACTCTTATGTGCTTATGTGGCGACGCTTACTGACATGGCTGGTCGGCTATTAATTTTTCAAAGTCTAAAACAAATCATTTTAGTATACAATAACATCACACTAACGAGCGTATAATTTTTTATTTTTTTGGATGGACTTACACCAATTCCATTCATTTGATATTTCTTTGGTGTGGTTGACGTAAGAGATGTCATTTAATCGAAGAAGATGATATTGTTGACATAAGAGATGTCATTTCTAGTCAATCTCTTTTTCGAGAAATACAAGACATCTAAGTCGTACAAGTAAAAAGATCTATTCATTGATAAGAAAAAGAAAAAATGTGAACGCAATCGGAAATCGCATTAGTATGGACTACTAGAATAAAACTAGTGATATAAAGTGGTTTAAATCGTTAACGGGTTTGAAAGTTTGAAATTTATAGAAGTGGTTGATAAATCTTTATATATATATATATGTATATATATATATATATATATATATATATAATACACACATTACCCGTTATAATGCCATGCATTAGAATACTCGGGCGCACGACAAAAAGTACATATAAATACTCTTAACAACCGGCCATACGGCACACGCGTGTCATCATCCCATTCGTCCGGCCCCATTCGTATCAATTTCAAACTTTCAAAAATCCAAACAACAATAAAACTCAAAAGCAAAAATCAAAACCTCGACAATAAATAAATAAATTATATTATTTCAAGAGACATCAAATTCTTTTACCCCCTCACTAAACAATTCCACTAAAAATGATCGGAAACAGGCAGCGGTCCGGTCACCATCAGCGCCAGTTCTCCTCCGATAATTTCCTTATCGACCCGTCCGCTTCCAGTAAGTTGGCACAGAACACGTCGCATCAGGTGGTGACCAGATCCCATACAAATTTGTATTTTAATTTGTATCGGAGGGCTTTTTTGTTAACTTTTCCAGTGTTTTCACAGGTGGAGTATTCGAGGATGATGAGGAGCATGCAGAAAGGGATGGGCGGTGACTTTTTGATGGATCCTCCCTCGCCGGCTGTGACGATGACGCGTCAGAAGAGAAATGGCGATGACGTGTCTCCTAGCGAACTTAGCCCTGGGTTGTTGGATCTGCATTCGTTTGATACTGAACTGCTGCCGGAAGTGAGTGCTTTATATGGATGCTTTCTGATAATTTGTGAATTTTTTTGCTTACCTTGTGTAAAAATTATATCTTTGAGTTCACGTTAGCATTTAGAGGTGCGACGAAAGTAGGTGATCGATATTTCTGAAATTTCTGCTAAATCCTAAATTAAACTTAGAGCATCTCCAGCAGTTGGAGAATGCTAAAAAATGAGAGGTATTCCCACTTATTTATTTCATTTTTTTTTTGCTTCGCCATGCTTCTAGCAGTTGGAGTTTCGTTGTGAAGCAGGGAAAATGGTATTGATTCACTCTAAACATTTTCAGAAGACCGTGAAAACTGTTTAGTGGGTCAAACAATATTAAAAAAGAAAACACACACTCACTGCTGAAACTGTTGGAATCCTCCCAACTTACACTACGCTGAAAATTCATACTTTGCTGGAGATGCTCTTAGCATTAGAAGACTAGTTTAAAATTGTGAGTTCACTGAAAATATTTGCAATTGGGTTTTGGTTTTTGATTGTAAAGTGACGATCTATAAATTGGACGTTTTAAAGCGACTCCATATTTGGTCGAGGGTTTTTTTTTCCAGGAATTATTAAATCAGTCAATAAAATTACGGTAAAGTTTCATAGTTTTTGATGACAGAGTATTTATTGCGCAGTAACATATTATTTGACATTTTCCAAGCTAGAAAATATTCATAATTTGACACATTATTTTACCGTTTAATTTTGTGATCTGTGGTAAAATAGTCATCTCATAACCAAATATGGATTCATTTTGACAATACCCGAAAAGTTTAGTAAGCAAGTCCTTATTTAAGAATGCAAAAGAAGAGACAAGATGCGAAATATACAGATATTTATTTCCTTAAAAATTGGTAATAATTGTATGCCTCAACTCAGTACATATAACTATTCAAAGACATCCATTGTTGGCTGAAATTGATGTTGAGTTTTTAGGAAATTAAAGAAACGGACTTTAATAGTTGGGCATTTTTATGTGACAAAAAACTATGAATATCTAAACCATGATGGCTAAATATGGCGACATGGAATCCACTTTAGCTGATGCGTTATGAAAGTAGTTATCGTATGCTGTCTTTTCTTTTATGTTTTCTATATTCAGTAAAAGCTCAGGGAGATTATGCTAGCTTTCTTGTGATTGTGATGCTTTATGCCTTTTATTTTATTTCTGCTAATTGAAAGTTGTGGTATTTTGCAGATGTTGGCTCCTAGTTTATATGATGGTGCTGGGGGAAAGGGTTTTGATGCTTCAGAACTAAATTTTGGTGGAAATAAACCTATGGGCAAAGCTCATGTTGTTTTAGAAAATAGTCTAGCCAAAAGCTTTCCATCTGAAAAAGATAAACTGAACTCTGCCACTAAAATAAAAGTTGTGGTAAATTTTGAACTTTTTAACCAACATTAGTCAATGTTAGTAGGTACAGTTATATTTGTTGGACAAAATAAGCCAAAATTGCTTATGTATTGGCTGGTAATCTTGCTAGCACAATTTGATTTTGATTTATTTATTTTTAATCTATGTAATTGTAAAATATCAGTTGTTAAAACTTACACAGCGTTTTGATATATGATTATATTAATACAGGTGCGAAAGAGACCACTCAATAAAAAGGAAGTTTCTAAGAAAGAGGAAGATATAGTATCAATTGAACATTCAAACTCACTTACAGTTCACGAGACCAAACTCAAGGTCAGAATATGCTTCTATATGCATGGTTTCTTTAATCTATTTTCAAGTTTAACACGACCTTTAGTTGAAGTTTCCCTTGAGCTTCACATTTGGTTTAACCGTTAACATTTAGCTACCTCTTCCATGAACTCCTTCGTTATCAGGGAGTGAGCTTTAGAGTTAGATTTATCATATTTGAGTGTTGAAACCTGTATAAATATTTTACATGAAAGCCTTTTTCCTTTCATATTCATATTTTCAGGATGTCTAACATAGAAATAATATACTAAGGCATTCAAACATTCATAGTTGATTATGAAATAACAAGTAAGAACGTATATGTTTCAGGCATTACCTCTAAATAAATCCTTTCTAGTTTTGGATTACTGAAAAATGGAAGTTTCACAATTAAATAAAAATAACTCGCTCCATCAGTTTCTAGAATCGTTTTGATTACCTCAAAATAAATTCCTTTCACCTTTTTTTTGTTTGGAATGTTAAACATGCATGTTCTTAAAATTTAGAATGATTTTTCATTCTCTCCAAATTTTCATGTAATATATGCCCATCTACATTTCTCCTCTACTCGTTCATTCAACTCTGTTTTTGCTCAGTAAATAAAAATGAATGACCTATTAGGTAAATGATATTGGCAAATTGATGAACCATTTTTTTAAATATCTCGTCTTCGACATTTTTTTGTTGCTAATATCATTTGCCTGACCAGCCATTCTTTTTTATTTATTAGACAGAAATAGAGTTGAACGATTGATTGAATGTATGAATAGAGAAAAAAAATGTACATCTGTATTCTAATATGAAAATTTTGGAGAGACTGATTTTTTTTTTCTTCTTTTTCTTTCTTTCTTTCTTTCTTTTTCTTCTTTTTTTCGGAAAATGAATCATTTTATTTTGTAAAAAAGGAATGAATTGATTATGAGGTGATGCACATGAGCTTCTTATATTTAATTTTGCAATTTTTGATTTTAGTAATCTAAAGCTGGAAAGGAGGACATTTATTTTGTGGACTACGTTTTTTTAAGGGCCTTTGTATATTGACTGTGCAAATACAAAATCACAGCAACAATTTTTTATAACAAATAACTATTTATTTTGTAGTCTGTTATCCCGCTTTTTGGTCAAAGCCGGAACATCAAACAAATCGACAGGAAAGGATGGATATCAGGATTGGGGATCGATTGGAAAAAAGGCTACGATGGATATCGTCAAAATTTGACCGGGCTCCGATCGAGACGAAATCGATTGGAGATGATGATGAGGACTAGGAGAGGCTACGTTTCAATTTTCAGGACAATCAGAGTTCGTATGATGGAGTTAAGGATGGATTATGGAATGTGGATAATGGTTCGAATCGATAGTATTCGAATCCATCATGAAGGAAATAATTCGAATCGATATGATTCGTATCGATCGACACTGGTTCGACTCGATGGCAACACACCCAGGTTGTTAGGCAAGCATGCAATGGTTTATTCGAATCCATCCTCTCAGGCCTTGATTCGAATCCACCCCAGCGAGACTCGTTCGAATCGATCGGTAGTGACTTGCCCTGATCGATTCGAATGAATGTTGGTCTGATCGATTCGAAGGATACGAGTCTACCAAGCAACATAGCTGTACTTCGAATCGATTCGAACGATACCTTAAGTTCGAATCGATTGGAGCTTTCTACAAATCAAGAGAGGGAGCTTCGAATCCAGAAGACATAGCTTGCCCTCGACTCCACCATCTTCGAATCCAACGTCTCGAGTCCACTATGTAAACGCGGCTAAAACCCAGGATTCGACCCAGTCAACACGGAATGGAAATCGGATCGATACGAAGAAGGCGCTCCACGTCATCCCAGAGGCGCACGCTGGATCGATTCGAACGAATCGATTCGAAGGAAGATCGATTCGAACCAGGATAGTCAACCAGAAACGCAACCTTGAATCGATCATAACTTGAGATCTACACATCCAAATGCCATGAAATTTTCACAGTAGCTTGATCACATGTTGAAGAATGTTCACACCAAATTTCAGCTCGATTGGACAATTTCTTGATCGATTCGAACGTAGCTTCGAATCGATCCCAAAGTGGGCCCGGATTTCCAGAAAGCGGACATGTGGGCCCCCTAACGTACTGGAACTGGTCTCCCTTCAGTTTAGGCGAAATATCAGCCTCCTACACCTATAAATAGACCCCCAGGTCATTCAGAAAAGGGGTCGGACAATTTTGAGAGCTAAAGAACGCCCAGATTCTGCCAGACTTACTCCAGATCACCATTGCTGCCTTAGATTCAGACTTAGTTCAGCAAATCCGTTGTGTTACGCGATAGGAAATTGTAATCTTCATGCATTGATCAATAAAAGATAAAAACTTTGGAGTGGACGTAGGCCGGAGATAGCCGAACCACTATAAATCTCGTGTTTTTTGTTCATTATTTCTGGATTGCTGCTTGTTGTTTGTTTAAGATCTGAGATTTGTGTTTGAATATTGCTGATTTGTATTCATACACTGGTGCTTTCACAACATTCGGGGTTTGTGACCATTTTTGGTGCAAACACTTTGGTGCTTTCATTGAGAGGGAACTAACACCCGCTACACCAAATTCAAAGTTTTGATTTGGAATTTTAAGGATTCAGATCTGACTCTACAATGACTCGACAAACAAGGCAAAGAGCTGAGAGAAGCCAACAGGGAGGAAGTCAAGAGGCATCCTCTGGCGCTGGAGAAGGACAAGCTTCGATCTACATTACTAGAGACGAAATGGAAGCTATGGCGAATTCATTACATGAGAGGTTGCTGAAGAGTCAACAGGATATGATGCAGACTTTCTTCGAGCAGATGAGGGCTGCAGGAACACAGAACCTTGGACCAACTATAGCAACTGCAAATGTGGAACAAGGAACTAGGGTTGCAGAACCCAATGGAGGACAGAATACAGAACCGGAAGATAATCAACAAGGGCTTGGGGGCAGGCCCACAGGATCCCAGGCAGAAGGACCTTTGGAAGAAGTTCAACAGGCTAGAGCCAACATTACGGCTAATGAGCCACATGAAGAATATGTGCCGGAATTCCCTCGGGAGCATGGGGGGCAACACCTAACAGGCAAGGCTGGATTAATGGAAATCATCAGGAAGACTATGCGTGGAGGTTTGGCCAATAGAGACTTGGAAGGAGTAAACAGGAGTCCGTTCGCTCGGGAAATCAGGGCGGCTCAGAATCCACCTAAGTTCAAGTTACCTAGCGTGGAAGTATATAATGGAAAGGCTGACCCGACTGATCACTTGATGAGATACACTAGACACATGGAAGTACTGGGGGCATCGGAGGAAGTGATGGCCAGATGTTTCCCTTTATACTTGACAGACCTAGCGGCAATGTGGTTTAGGCAGCTGGAGGAAGGATCTATCAGGAATTGGAGGGAATTGGTGGATAGGTTTTTGGGACAGTTTCGGGTTCACATCAAAAGACCTAAGAACGTGATGACGTTAACATCGGTAAAGCAAAGAACGGATGAATCGCTTAGAGCATTTTTAACTCGATTTAATGCGGCGGTTTCTTCGGTGGATCGGCCAGACCCGTCAATGGTTTTGATGGCGGCAGTGTCGGGAGTCAGAGAGGATTCAGATTTTAAGGTATCTTTAGTACGAGACCCACCATTGGATCTCGGGGAATTCTTTCACGAAGCTGAAAGATTTCTTCGGCAAGAAGATGCATGTATGGATTTAAAGCTAAAGGAGGTGAATGTGACTGGGGGTGGAGGACCATCCGACGGAAGCTCAGACAAAGATAAAGGAAAAAGGAAGCTGGATGACGATTCAGGAAAAACCAGGAAGCAATGGAAGGATCCAAAGTTTTCCACATACACAGAATTAAACGAGACGCAGGAGCGGATATACATGGAAACTCGGAATCGCCTTCCTTACCGGAGGCCGGCTAGGAGAGAACCATCTGAGCGGGAGAGGGCGTCAGGAAAGCATTGTCTCTTCCACGATTTGGACGGGCATGATACCAACAGCTGCAGGCATTTAAAGGACATAATTGAGGAGCATGTAAGGAATGGACAGTTGAGGCAGTATGTTGGGGCTCGGAATGCAGCGGTGGAGCAGGAGCAACCACCGTCTACCTCAAACAATGAGGATATGAGGCATAGGAATAATGGTCGATTGGTCATCAATTGATCAGGATAATCTGAAATAAGTAACAAACCATTGGCGAGCAACCGAGTCATTTACACATGTATGGGGACGGAGATAGCCCCTAGGCATGCTCTGAATGATGATAAAATGCGAAGCCATGGTTTGCGAAATCTGTTTTCTTTTATTTTTGGACTGGACACTTATTTTTCCGGTTTGGTTTTTGGAGTTTGGATTGAACTCCTGATTTTGCTCGTTTCTCTGGTTTTGGCATTCACTCGGATGATTGTTCTCCGTTTTGGATGTTGATTTTGATTTCTGGTTTTCCGATTTGATTTGGATTTTGGATTGGATCTTGACTGGATTCTTTTTGGTTTTTGATAAACGGTCGTCGGGTGTGGATTACGCCTGGCAAGGGATGAGTCTTTTTGCCCGAACGCGGTAAATTAACTCATTCAGGTCGTCGAGTATGGACTATGCTCGGCAAGGGTCCGGAGTGACCAGGATACGGCCTAGGACTTAGGCCCCCTATTATCGATTATTGTTTCAGGTCGTTGAGTATGGACTATGCTCAACAAGGGTCCGGAGTGACCAGGATTCGGCTTAGGACTTAAGCCACGGCATTACTTACGCTCAGGGACACTGGGCCACAGTCGTCAGGTGTGGATTGCGCTTGGCAAGAACCCGGAGAGGTTAGCTCAACGTCCAGGGACACTGGACCACGGTCGTCAGGTGTGGATTGCGCTTGGCAAGAGCCCAGAGAGGTTATGGATTTGGATATCGACCCGGAGAGGTTTTGGATTCGGTTATTGACTATTGGATAAGGATGGATTAGGATTCGGTCGTCAGGTTCAGACGGATATGGATTTGACTAAGGCTTTGGTTATCGGGTTCGAAGTTGGGCATCGACTACGAGCAATCAAGGATGATGTACTTGGATGATGTGGCTATGGACTTTGGATATCGGATACGGAACTATTCAAAACACGCCTTCTTATCACAAGGCATGTTTTGGGGGGCAAATGTTATCCCGCTTTTTGGTCAAAGCCGGAACATCAAACAAATCGACAGGAAAGGATGGATATCAGGATTGGGGATCGATTGGAAAAAAGGCTACGATGGATATCGTCAAAATTTGACCGGGCTCCGATCGAGACGAAATCGATTGGAGATGATGATGAGGACTAGGAGAGGCTACGTTTCAATTTTCAGGACAATCAGAGTTCGTATGATGGAGTTAAGGATGGATTATGGAATGTGGATAATGGTTCGAATCGATAGTATTCGAATCCATCATGAAGGAAATAATTCGAATCGATATGATTCGTATCGATCGACACTGGTTCGACTCGATGGCAACACACCCAGGTTGTTAGGCAAGCATGCAATGGTTTATTCGAATCCATCCTCTCAGGCCTTGATTCGAATCCACCCCAGCGAGACTCGTTCGAATCGATCGGTAGTGACTTGCCCTGATCGATTCGAATGAATGTTGGTCTGATCGATTCGAAGGATACGAGTCTACCAAGCAACATAGCTGTACTTCGAATCGATTCGAACGATACCTTAAGTTCGAATCGATTGGAGCTTTCTACAAATCAAGAGAGGGAGCTTCGAATCCAGAAGACATAGCTTGCCCTCGACTCCACCATCTTCGAATCCAACGTCTCGAGTCCACTATGTAAACGCGGCTAAAACCCAGGATTCGACCCAGTCAACACGGAATGGAAATCGGATCGATACGAAGAAGGCGCTCCACGTCATCCCAGAGGCGCACGCTGGATCGATTCGAACGAATCGATTCGAAGGAAGATCGATTCGAACCAGGATAGTCAACCAGAAACGCAACCTTGAATCGATCATAACTTGAGATCTACACATCCAAATGCCATGAAATTTTCACAGTAGCTTGATCACATGTTGAAGAATGTTCACACCAAATTTCAGCTCGATTGGACAATTTCTTGATCGATTCGAACGTAGCTTCGAATCGATCCCAAAGTGGGCCCGGATTTCCAGAAAGCGGACATGTGGGCCCCCTAACGTACTGGAACTGGTCTCCCTTCAGTTTAGGCGAAATATCAGCCTCCTACACCTATAAATAGACCCCCAGGTCATTCAGAAAAGGGGTCGGACAATTTTGAGAGCTAAAGAACGCCCAGATTCTGCCAGACTTACTCCAGATCACCATTGCTGCCTTAGATTCAGACTTAGTTCAGCAAATCCGTTGTGTTACGCGATAGGAAATTGTAATCTTCATGCATTGATCAATAAAAGATAAAAACTTTGGAGTGGACGTAGGCCGGAGATAGCCGAACCACTATAAATCTCGTGTTTTTTGTTCATTATTTCTGGATTGCTGCTTGTTGTTTGTTTAAGATCTGAGATTTGTGTTTGAATATTGCTGATTTGTATTCATACACTGGTGCTTTCACAACATTCGGGGTTTGTGACCATTTTTGGTGCAAACATAGTCCTTCGAAAGCTTTTCTCATTTGTGTTATGCCATCTCTTCATCTGTTTGTGGCTCTCATATGCATTAGTATCGTCCCCATAGATATATTCTTTGGTTTGCCTCTATTTCACACATACTCCATCTTCCCATCTATATGAAATCTCTTTAAATATGGTGCACAAATGTTGAAACCTCTTTCCCTCGAAATCCTTACGTACATACTCCCATTTCTCACTAATCAGAGTTTGGGGTTCGAATAGTTGGGTTATTATGATACAAATACATGGATTCATGGTTCACATTGTGGTTAGGATATGCAGGGCTGCATGGAATAAATGGATCACTGAAACAAAATCATGGAAAATATCGGTTCCAGAGACCAGCAGAACAGAAATGGAGCGTCTGTAATCTGTATTATTGATTATACAAATACATTGTGTGAATGAAATTTTCCCCTGAGCAACAGTTCCGTTGTCAAAACTCAAAGTTTCTTATATTGTTGACCGAAAGTCTTCTACCATTGATTACCATGCAGTCACATTGTTACCGTTGTACTTTCAGTCCGAGTATTTTGTTTTACTTGGATTGAGTATTTTGACAAGAGCATACATTGTCTCAAATGTTTCATAATTTGCAATTATAAGACACATCACAATTTGTAGTTAGAAGACACATTAGGTGTAACTACCATTAAAAACTTTCTTAGGTAGGGTTGTTAAACAAACATGACAATGAAGTCTCCTCGTGTATGATTTGAAAAAATTTCCATCTACTTTTCTTGTTGGACATAGATTATGACAAATAAATTGTCCAAACTCAAGCCCATACTATTTGATCGATTATATTTATATTTTCCAAACATTAACAAGCTTAATATGTAAACTTTTGCATCCTGTGCGATTCATTGTATTTATGCCCCTGCTTCTGTGTTTTATTTTAAGAGTCAATATTTTGTAATTTCTTTTATAATGGTATTAAAATATTAAAATTACTATATATACCTTTTATCTTACTTTCTTTACACATCTACTGTATAAAAATATAAGCAAATCCCCTGATTTGGTCTAGGAGCTTTGATTTTGTTCACTCTTTTTACAAACAAGCTCACAGCTTCGATTCCCGTGTACGTATGTCTTCATATTATAATATCTATCTATTGCATAATATGAAAAGTAGAACCACCTATTTCGTTCAAGGAGCTTTAAATTTTGTTTCAAGCTCTGTCCTTGATTCACTCTACTTCTCAGGCAAGCTCACTGGTTCGAAATTAGAATCCCATAGACCTCATTTTTTTTGTAATAATATAAAATAAAAAGTAGACTCACTAAATTCATTCTAAGAATTTTAAGTTACATTTCTTATCTCACTTTATATCTAGCAATCCGAGGTTTGAATCCCATCAACCTTGTTCTTAATTATCTTATACGCAAGCAAGATGTTCATATCACTTCTCTTTTTTGAAATTATATTTTTCAAAATAGAAATAGGTAAAATACGTGACATATAGTTAAATGTTTATTTTGATATTAATTAAAATGCACAAAATTTAAACTAATGAGTAATTTATAATATCAATACAATAATATGAATGTCAAAGAATATTGATCAAGAAATTTATGTCATTGTTTGACTGTTGTTTATAATGACAATAATTTACTTCTTTTTATTTATATTTCAAAACAATTATTCTTATACTTACTAACAACGACAACAACAACGGATGAAAAAGTAACATATAGATTTTTTTTTTTTGATAATATCGTATAGACAAACTTTTATAACAATGTTCATAAAATTAGACAAAATTCAAACTAATTAGTACTTTATGATATAAATAATAAAAATGTTGGCATCAAAGAATAAAGATTAGGAAATTTATGTTAGTATTTAAACATTGTTTACAATGACTTTAATTTACTATTTTAAATTATAAATTAAATATTAATGTATTTTTCTAAGTTTAGGTTAAATATTTAAAATAAATATGCAATTTTGCATTTTTTTCATTGTAGAATACGGAACATATATTTTGAAACATTGTCTATGGTGATTGTTGATTTTTCTGTTACTCTGGTTAGATTCCCAACCTAGTTGCATCAGTGGATAATGTTAGGTTACTTTAAACGAATTCCTAACTGAGAAAAGGTTCTGAGACTAACATGCAGTTCAAATAGGCGCCATGAAACCTTGGTTTTCACAGCATCAACTTTATATGCATGGTTTGGTTATTCTGTGCTTATGTATCTTCTGAAGCGCCGGCCATCATTTTTGCATATACAACGCTGTTGCTGCTGAGATATTAATTGTCATATTCCAGTTATTAGATTCTTTCCCCAACCTTATTCTGATACTAGTATAATCTATAGGTTGATTTGACGGAGTATGTTGAAAAACATGAATTCGTGTTTGATGCTGTCTTGGATGAAGATGTGTCAAACGACACAGTGAGTATACAAAGCTTACTATTTTCTGTATTTCCTTTGTAAGCTATATTGCATTTATCGTTTATGCTGATTAATTGCAGGTGTACCATCAAACAGTAGAGCAAATTGTTCCAGCTATTTTTCAGAAAGTAAAAGCAACTTGCTTCGCATATGGGCAAACAGGCAAGCCATTTAGTTTGTTGGACCCAAAACCTAACTGTTGGTTTCCTGTGGAATTGTTTTGTTGATTCTGATTTATATTGTTAATAGTTATGACATTCTAACCTAATAGTATATTATATTCAAAACCAAGTGAGAAGCTACATCTGGCTACTAAAATCTTAAATTTAAATTTTTAATCCCATCATAAATATGGAATTCAAGGTTTTCTGTTACACATAGGAACCTATGGAATTGTTTTGTTGATTTTGATTTATACCGGTATAGGTATGACATTTTAACCTAATAGTATATTATCTTCAAAACCAATTGAGAAGCTACATCTGACTACTAAAACCTTAAACTTGTATTTTTAGTCCCATCATAAATGTGGAAATCAGGGTTTTCTGTTACACAAAGGAACCTATGGTATAAATTTCACTTCATACATTGGAACGTAATTAATTAATTAATTATAATTATGGAATTAGGCTTTTGAGTAATGCTTCTTGTATATAAATAGTACCATTAACCGTTACTCTAGGTTCCACCCGTCCATGCCAAAAATGCTTATGCATCATTGATAGCTAACTAGCGTAAACCTGGAACATAGATGCAAATGAAACTTATATCTCAGACCAAGATGAATAATTAACCTGCCTTTATCATCTGGTTTTCTGTTACAGTATATATTTACCTAACTATATATAGGGAGTGGGAAGACCTATACAATGCAGCCGTTGCCCTTAAAAGCATCACAGGATATTTTGAGACTCATGCACCATGCTTACAGAAATCAAGGCTTTCAACTGTTTGTCAGTTTCTTTGAGATATATGGTGGGAAACTATATGATCTGCTTAATGATAGGAGGTTTGAGGACATTATATTTGTATATTATAATTATATGATTCGATGAAATATAATCTTTTTTCTGTTGCGAATTTCAGTAAGCTTTGCATGAGAGAAGATGGGAAACAACAAGTTTGCATTGTTGGTTTACAAGAGTATAGAGTGTCGAATGTTGACAGCATAAAAGAACTCATTGACAGAGGAAATGCTACAAGAAGTACTGGCACAACCGGAGCTAATGAAGAATCTTCAAGGTCTCATGCCATCCTTCAGCTTGTTGTGAAAAGATCTGTTGATGGTAGTGACACAAAGCCTGCTCGAATAGTCGGTAAATTATCATTTATCGATCTTGCTGGTAGTGAGCGTGGTGCAGATACTACTGATAATGATAAACAAACAAGGTTTCATTCTTTACACACGCTTCCCACTTCTGCGTCTTTTGACAGTTCAGTTGGTTTTGTTTACAATAAAACACTTTTATCCTCTTAAGACATCAATGCTTACAGTGGCAGAGCCATATAGAGGAGAGTAGGGGATTCCTCCCCCCACCAACTTACTGTCTAATAACACTAATATATAACCACATGCTTTTTTGAGTGCTGTGCGCATGTAATTTTTTAGTACTATCCACACTACTAGATTCATGAATTTATGTTGCATAATTATATCTTGAAATACTTGTACTACTTAGATTCCTAAATGTTTATACCAGCATTAATATGTCCATACTTTATATCTAGTGTTTGAGTTGGATTCTTCTTTACTTGCTTCCTGTTTTGATCACTTTTACATAGATTCATTCCTCAGATATTTGGTGTGACTCTAGCCTGGAACAGTTTATCGTGTGCAATGCCAATGACTACTGATCTAGTGGTAAGACACATAGTTGAGTTGTTTCTAGAGGTTTTGGGTTCAAAACAAACCCCTAAACATCCATAATAGCCGGTGCTCAATAAGAAGATATCATATCCGATAACATGGTTAAAGTAGGCTGTAAGGAGGCGTTTTTTACTTTATTATTTGGTTTAAATGTTTTAAAGGAGGAAGGAAGGACTATTTACTGATTGATTACGTGGCACAAGTATTTTCAAAGATCTAGGGAAATGCACTGCTTATACTTCAATTTGGTGCTCAGTTATGCAGCCACTCATTAGGGGCTATATGCCATAAGTTTAAAATGTGCAACTTCACAACGTGCATGGTGCCACTTTCCCCTTGCAGCGTATTTAGAAAGTATTGTACGTGTTTCACTGCTTTATCAATTGCTTTATTTGCATAGTTAATTATTACTTAAAATGTCATTGTTTTTGTTTTCTGGATGTTGGTTTGTGTTGTTTTAGTCTTCGATTGCACCTCCATTTATTGCAATTTTGTATGTCATACTTCAGGTATTTATTCTAACATCGATATTTTCTTTATCTGTCACGTTTTTTATAACACAGAATAGAGGGTGCAGAAATTAATAAAAGTTTGCTTGCCTTGAAGGAATGCATAAGAGCTCTCGATAACAGTCAGGTTCATATTCCTTTCCGAGGGAGTAAATTAACAGAAGTTTTAAGAGATTCATTCATTGGAAATTCAAGAACTGTTATGATCTCATGCATTTCTCCGAACGCTGGATCATGTGAACATACTCTCAACACGTTGCGATATGCTGATAGGTAACTGTTACTCTTCGCCAAGGCTCAAAACTATCTAGTAAAACATAAGTTTAATCTCAATTTTTATGTATTTATAATGTTTGCAGAGTGAAAAGCCTTTCAAAAGGAAATGGACTCAAGCGGGATACGTCTGCCACAAACATAAATCTTAGAGAATCAACATCTATATCCCTATCTTCGAATTTACATACCGTGTCAACCACTGAGAACAATAAAAAGTATGAAAATACTGCTAATGGATCTGATAGGTTTGGTTGGACCAAGCATGTGGAGAAAGAAATATATCCACCATTTAATTATGATCTTGCATCCAATGGCAGAGATGTTAACG
Organism: Allium fistulosum; assembly: GCA_030737815.1. Taxonomy (NCBI): domain Eukaryota; kingdom Viridiplantae; phylum Streptophyta; class Magnoliopsida; order Asparagales; family Amaryllidaceae; genus Allium; species Allium fistulosum. The sequence goes on along the minus strand of CM060906.1, from coordinate 92,984,150 downwards.
TTGCATCTACACGTACAAATTCTTACAGAGAACAGAGCAGAGAAGACATTAGCATTGCTTCTTCACGATCAAATTTTTACAGAGAACAAAGCACAAACTCTGTTAATATAGAGGAGGATGATTTTGATAATGAATATGAGCATGGACAAAGGTTTTTGAGAAATAGAAATGGAGAACCATATTTATTCTCAAGTTTTGATGGTAAAGGAAGAAGAGCTGAAGCACAGTCCAAAAGCAAGGATGTGAATAATGATGCTTATAGCTTCCGGTCTGAAGAAGACTTTAATGCCCTTTTAATGGTAGTACATTGTTTTAGATTGAATTTTGTGATCAATATTTTCTTCAATTATTTCGCTTAATAATGTTTTATGTTTAACCTGATTGCAGCTAGAGGAAGATTTAGTTATTGCTCACCGCAAGCAAGTTGAGGATACAATAGACATTGTTAGAGAGGTATTGCCAACATTTACTTGTCTGTCTAAGATTTGACTTTTCCCCTCCATGTTTTTGTATTTAAAAAATAATCACATAATACTAGTCCTACAAGGTGGAAACTTATCGGTAATCTTTTCTATTACAAACTTCAGTCGCAGTTTGTACTTTCCCCTCCATATTACAACTTCAGCCACTTAATTCTGAATCTAATCGTAAATGTCTTGTATTTAAAAGATATAAATTTTAACATAAATTCAGGATAATTGTCCAAAACAATTATCAAAGTGTTATGATTATTAACTGTGGATCTAGATGTCTTGGTTCGGGTAAGGTTGAGAATATGCAAGTATATTCACATGATGTCAACTAGGATCCATGATACATAATTTGGAGAATTGTCCATTTTCAATACATATAACTGCATGAGTAATGCACAAACTATGAGAAAATATTTTGCAAAACTTTCTTAAACACAGACTCGTTATACTTGTGATGCCCACTTGTCATTCATACTCTCATCCTTCTCTAAACATCTGACCAATAGTTCTACCCGTATTTTCTCCCATTAAGTAAATATCATTGGTTCGATCGTGGAGTGTGGAGGAGCACTAGAAATACTTCGTGATTGCATGATGCTAGTTTGAATAGCTCAATTTGTTTGTTAACCCTTAAATTTGAAGATTTTCTTTTTAATTAGCAAAAATGTGTATTGTTTAAACTGAAAGAAAAAGTATTAGAGTTAGTTTTCAATCTCATTATTCTGTTTAAAAACATTGTATTTTCAAAAATGGAATGTGCATGGGAAGAGAAAAATGATAAAGAATACTTAAGTTAGTTATATCTTATTGACAAAAAATAGGAGTTTAGTAGGAAAAAATTGAGCTTTTTTACACAGTATTATGAAACATAATTGTAAAATCTACCTTTTTTCATATTTATAAAAAGCATGCATAAGTTTTTAACCCTACAATAGTAACCCTACACATCAAAAAGTTATTCCTTTTGAAACCTTAGTGCCTTCATTATACAATTAATCACACATACTGCAGCGATATTAATCGTATAAAGCATATTATTATATTTTAAGTATTACAAACTTCATTAGCAATTTCACCTTAAAATTTTATTCTGAAATCACCCGTCTTGTATTTGCAAGATCATTTTCAAATTGAATTATATATATATATGTGTGTGTGTGTGTGTGTGTATGTGTGTGTGGGCACGCGCGTCTTTAATTTATCTTTGCTTTGAAATATTGGTTACTGGATTCAGTTTTAAAATTAAATTATGGCTTTCTACAACTTATGCACCATTTCGGAAAAAACGTTGAACATATATTATATAATATATACATATAAATCATTAATCTAATTTGTCTACAAAGAAAATATTGTACTTCAAATTGAATACATATGGATAATGGATTGAAAAAACGGCTGAAGTTCTAAGATTGAATTAATCTTTTTAGCAAAGTATGATAAGTTTGTTTGGGAACTATTGAATTTACTTGCATAAGTATTTAACTTATTTGCAATATATTTTACTAATAACAACAACAACAACAACAACAACGTTTCTTCATCCCATGGCTCTAGATAAACATAATGATTTTTAGTTACTGAATTGGAAAAATGTTCTTGTCAGCTTGTTTGATTGTTTTATTTGCAGAGTATATGCTCCTAAAACATTCCTTTTAAAAGGTTCAATCAAAGCTCTTCTTTTTTTTAAAAAAAAATCTCTTTGTATAAACAAAACTCGGTACTAGTTGATCTTAGTGCTTTATTGTAATTTGCAATAGCAACGTCAGCCTTGTGTATTAGAGTTGACGCATTATATATGTATGAATTTGAATTTAGTGGCAATTGTTCTCATACTCTTCATTTTGATTATAACACAATAATCCTTTATAATACATACATATTAAAAAAAAAAAAAGACAAAATTAAATACCTAGCAAGACTGCAAGAAAAAAAAATGTAACAACAGCCAACAACCTTTTGATAAATGATTTTTTTCCTGAACTAATTAACATCTCCGTGGTTACATCAAATAAAGAAAAAACATTATGGTGGAAATTATATTTTTACAAGTGTAATTATAAAGAAATGATTTGGAAGGGCGAAAATTGAACGTGGATTAAATGACAAAGATGTGAAGATGAAGGCAATAATTAAATCCAACCTAACTTGACCTAATTGATTTTTGGTCTAGTTTGACCATGATTTGTCAGTTCCAAACTATGAATTTTCAAAACCTAAACCAACCACAATCTGATTCGAAATCCAGTTTAGATTGAGTTGGATAATGACACCATTGTTAAATTTTTTTAATCATACTATGTAAGTCCCGTTTTCAATCGTAAAATCTTGCAATTTGATGTAAATTCTGATTTAAACTCGGTTATAACTGCATTTGAGAAAAATCAACTAGTCCATACAGATATATTCAGTATAATTATTTATAATTATACAATTCCTAAACAAAATAAAAATGGATCATAAGAAAAAAATGTGTTTTAAATTTAGATGCGAAAGTTCAAACATCAAACTATCAAAGTCAATTTTAGAGCGTGGACAAACCGTAAAATTTATATTTTGAACATACAATTTACAGTGTTAATCACGTTCTAGTGTAAAGTTTGAACCTTATGGTTTGAATCCCGTTTTGAAAAAATGACACGACCTAATCAAAAGCCAATCATTGACAATCAAAGCTAAATCTGTCGTTTTTTTGTTTAGAATTTCTTTTTTAGTTTGCATTTGCCTACTCAATGATCAAAGCTAAATCTTAATACAGATTGAATAACTTCCTATTATTAAAAGTTACCTAATATTAGGTCCCGTTTGGTTTCGTTTTGAGTTTTGTGTTTTGCGTTTTCAACATACACTACAAAATACAAGAAAATGTGAGAATTTTTTTTACAATTCTTAGCCATCGCGATGATGGACGGAAAATGGAGGAGATGAATTGTTTTCCATTCTTTTGTTATGTCTCAAAACACGAAAAATCGAATAAACTTGTTTTCTATTTTCTATGTTAAGTTTCATTTTTCAAAATTGTCCGTTTTTCAACAATACATAATAAATGCGAATTTTTGTTTAGATGAAAACACAACTAAAAATTGCAAACCAAACGAGGCCTAATTTTTCTAAAAATCTGAATGCAGGAAATGGAACTTTTGGATGAAGCAGATCAACCTGGTAACCAGCTAGACGATTACATATCCAGATTAAACAGCATTCTTTCACAAAAGGCCGCTGGAATTGTAAATCTGCAATCGAGATTAGCTCATTTCCAGAGGCGCTTAACCGAGCACAATGTCTTGTCGTCGAACATGGGCCCATAATTAGCACTGAGCTGAATGACGTCTTCCCTTCGGATCCGGTCCATATATCACTTGTCTCAGTACAAAATGATCCTATGGTTCTACATGATATTTAACTTTATATTTTTTGTATTGTGTGTGATGCACTTGCTTGTAACAATTTGTGCAAAAGCTCTTTGAGCATGTTGTGCTGTTGGATGCACACTATATACAGTTTTGAGATGCAGTCTAATCAGTGTGTTGTTGTATGTATCACTTCACATTGTCTATCTGTTATTGTTATTGATGTTCTGTATAACTTACAGCAAATCATGCATGAACTGACCATACTTTGATAAACCGTCAAACTCACATACTCAGTCACAGTCATATCGCCTTGCTTCATACCAAGTAGTCTTGTCCTTTGGAATAATAGTCCTAATGGCTTCCCACCATCTCATGCACGCCCTTGGAGTTGCCTTAAGGCCGGCATTCTTTTTTAGGCATCCTCTAGTTTCAAAACCTCACGTATCCTTTCAAACATATCTAACTACTCTTGGACTTCTATAGCATACTCCATTCTGGTGAACGACCTCCCTCTAACATCGATAAATTCTTTACTAAGCTTTGCAAAGTTAACCCTCGCTACATGCATCGGTTCACCCCCAGCAGCTCCCGCAACTTCTATTTGGGCATTCTATGTCATGTCCATCTTTGTCGGATCAAGTGTATCACCCAACAGGGTTAAAGAGGTAAATTTCAAAAAAAATTCTTCTCAACTCATTATTCACTGGATCTTTTATAGTTTATCATGAATAATTTTATAGCATTAAATCATATTTAATGAGAACATAATGTTTAAAATTTTAATTTAATTTTAAGTTATATTAACATTATTCGAATGAGAGATTTTACTATTAATTTGAATGACTTTTATTCCAGTATGATTTTTAATAATAATATTTTAAAACTAATTAGGATAATATTTATTTAACATAATATTAAATTGTATACAAATTAAAAATCACACACATTATATGTATATATATATATATATATATATATATATATATATATATATATATATATATATATCTATACTATAAAGCAAAACCCTGGTTAAAGTGGTCAAAGTGAAGCCTTTTGTGTGCTGTCCAATTTGTCCTCCGCAACATTGCAAAAGAAATGAAGATACGAAGGGTAATTATGTCATCTTCATTCCCCACTTCCTCTTCCCCACGTTCCTCAATACTCCCGTTAGTTTCCCATCTTCTCCACTCTTCCATCGGTCCACAACTACTTCATCAATTCTCAAAACAAAAGATAACCCTAACCGCTGCCTCCTTCAAATTAATATCAACTGTCTGCACTCTTCTTTATTCGGCTTCCAATTTAATTCTTAGTTCCCAATTTCTTCCTCTCAGAACCAATTAAGCCCGAATAACTGACCGTCTCGCAAAGCAGCTGATTGACTTCCCCTCCTCAAACCCTAAATCAGTTCAATGGCGGCTGCAATTATCCAGTGTCAACAAGATCAATTCCTCCGTACCGCAGAAGCTTGATGTCGCGATCATTTCTTCGAGTTTTATTCCCATCTCTTCTTACCAGATAAGTTACCTCCTTAGGATGTAAACTGACGCCGTCAAACCAGCAAAAGCAACGTCTTGGACTTTGATTCCTATTTGGAAATGCTTTAAGCAGATCTTCTGCTTCCTCAAGTAGAGTGAAAGTAGCTACAGGTCTATGTTTTAACTCTAATCGTAATAAGATACATATATACTTGATGTAGGAACGGTGAAATAAAACGTGACTGTTTCTACATCTTGCTCGCATAAAATCTCTATTATCGACAACGACAGAGATCTATGCCTTGGTTGACGAAATTCCAGTAAGGTTTCATCTTTACCTAACTGTTCAGTACAAAAGGGATCCATGCTTTTTTTGGAGCTTCGATCAGGTAATTTAATTTGTTATTCTCATCAACTATATTTGATTGAATAGTTTAACCCTTGACTTATTGACGTATTCAATTGATATGTCAACGTTTTGAAAAGTTGCAGATTGAATAGTTGTCGCTAATGAATAACTGTTTAGTTGTTGCTCAATTTACAACCTGATTTTATATATATTGAAATTGAAGATTCAACATGGGTGTTTAGTAATCTAAATATGTGATGAAATTCAGTGTAAAATCTGATAAACTTACTTTCAGCCAAGGTGAACATGTTAGGTGGCTTCATTTGTATTTAGAAGCAATGACCAAGCCTCTATTACATGCGGATAAGACTTAAAACATGTGTATATTTACTAACCGACTCTAAAAAAGCAATCAAACTATGCAAAAATGTTGATTGGATAGATATGAAACCATGCTTGAAGTTTTCTGCATTTATAAAGGGTTAAAAATGATGGTAAAGTAAACTATGTTACGTAAGTGTCTTCTAGCGTGAATTGATGATTTAATTTCTTCACACTGCATTCTTTTATCATCTTTCTATTCCACCTAATTGCCGCAATTCTCTCTATTGCAGATGATGCACAGATCTTGCTTCGACTGAGATTGAATATCCTTCAAAACAAACGGACAACGAAAAATGCATTTTTGAAACTGAAAAGGTACATCATTTATTTCCACTTACTGCTATATGCTGTTAATTTTTTTTAGTTGCAGTTTTACAGTGCTTATTGATTTACAGTAACCTGAAAGGAATTTTTATCATTGTAACCTCAAATTTTGCATCATCTAAGGAGAAACTAATGCATACTACTTATTGCAGTTTACTACATATTTACGCATAATAGCTTATGTAATGCATAGTTTGTCAGATCTGCAACTAATTTATCCTATATTATTTCTTTCAATACCATCAACTGATAAAGTAAAATTTGGACATAATGCAGTAATAGGAAAGTATGATGATTTAGTGTATGTACAAAGTATTGACTCTACAACGGTTTATTTTTATAACATATATACTCTGCAAATGTTAATTACTCTTTAGCTGATTGTTTCCAACTGCCAAAGTTTTGTTTTCCTGATGTCATGTTCAAGTGTATATGCAGCCTCACAACATCTCAATGCACCTTCATTTCACATTTTTTTCATCATATCATATTACTTATTCCACTTATTTCTTCACTTATGAAAGTTGTAATTCGGTCATGTTAAAAGAGATAGAAGAGCATGTTGTTTATTGTATGATTACTTTGATTTTCAATATCCATTTTAAATTGCTATATGCATATGGTTTACTTTTTGAAAATGTGGATTTCCTGTTGACTTACTGTTATAACATATTATTTATTTTCACTTGCAGAGCTAAGTACTCTAAATGATGCATATCACTTCGGACTTATTGGAATAGTGCTAATTTACATGGACATATATGCCTGAGAAGTCAGAGGTAAGCAATGCACACATACGACATGAATTTATATTTAACTCATTTATGTGAGTTGACATAACATATATAGTCTACAATGATTATTTTTTGTTCTGATATTTTCTATATTTGGTTTTATTCAGACTATGCTTCTTTGTATTATACAGAATATGCATGTGTGCTTGACAAATGTGGTGATTAATAGCGACTAATAAACTGTTCGTTGCTTTGGATTCCGTCTTTAGCTGGAGCAAACTATTACACTAAGGCTGCATACCAGAAGCAGTAACTCATTTCCTAAGTTAAATTTTTTTTCAGTCAATTCAGTAACCCACCATCTCCACGATCGCAAGAAAACAGATCCACCTTCTTTCCCAAATTCTTCATGCCTTCGTAAATAAAGGAGCTTAAATGAACCATCACTGATGGCCGATGCATGCTCGAATTTCTTCTCCTTTGCATCCCAAATGGATATTTGGTAAGTAAGTGGTCTTTTATTTTGAAAAATATCATTTATTAAGTATGTGTGAATTGTTTTTCTACTCACAGTTTTTGATTTCATTGTCAAAATCAAATCCACTTAATTGATCATTTTCCTTACCTTTAAATTTTAATTCAAAATCGTTACCGTTTACACCTTTATAGATTCAGTAATAGAAAATTCGTAGAGGATTTGCTCACGCTTCGTTGGAAATCTTCTCTTCAGTGCCTCCTTTATGCTATCATCCAGAGAGCGCATACGTAGATGGTATCCATCATTGGTTTCACATTGGTCTCCCTTGCACGAGCATGCAATGAAATTGTAAGTTTTTGAAGTAATTTTTTTGTTAGATTTATAAACACCAACATATTTCAATACTTATACACATTTATGTTCTTTATTACCTTTTATGTTTGCAAAATTGCTGATGTAAATAGTTCGGTTTACCATTTGATGTCCATCAAGTCATGTAACTCGATACATTTTTTATGGATAGGCATGATAATCTGAGTAATTTGAGAATAACAGTTTAGCGAGAATGAGTTGAATCATGGTAGCAGAAGTTTCCGTAAGGTTTTACTCTCTTTTTCTCCTTTTCTAATTCAAAGTTTTCTGATAGGGAAAAAGTGATCAAAAACTAACTTTTTTTATTTTTCAGTTTATGGTTCATCTTTTTGTGTAAATTAAGTTCGCTCCTTTTAGTGTAAATTGCAGTATGTGGTTTGTTGATAGTGGAAGATGGTATATTCACAGTACATTACATCAAAACAAGAATATATGCAATTGAGTTTATTATTCACAAGGAGTTGGTTGAACCTTGCTTCCCCTTAAACTGAGTATCATGCATTCATCTTTTTGTGTAAATTAAGTTCTCTCCTTTTAGTGTAACTTGCATTGTACTGAATAGACTTTATTCATGATTGATACTACTACTCACAAGATCTAAAACAATGTTTACTTACATTATTACAATTTTGTTGGTTGAACCTTGCTTCCCCTTAAACTGAGTATCATGCATTGTCGGTATCACTAAAATTGAGAAGAATCATATGTTGTTATTATTATTTTTATTTACTGTTTGACTTTTCATTATAAGCGGTTGTCTTGAGAAAATTGTTTGCTTCCAAGATTTCTTAAATAATATTTGCTCTTCATTTGAGTTTGCATAACAAGTCAACTATTGACTGAGCTTGCATATTTATTCGGCTCTGTAGCTGCAAATGCAATACCTGTTCAAGTTTTTCTAACAGTTTAAGTTATGCATGCCTTGGATATGTTTCAGTGCGTGTATTAATTTTTTTTATGTCAGATTTATTTCTGAATGATGATAAAAATGTCAACTACAGGGCCTTTATGCAGATATCAGGGGGATATTGTCATAACCTACATCCTATCTTCATAGATTTCCTTGAAAAATGCATTTATATGGGCAGTAAACAAAATGTTTTGCCAACCATAAAATCAGTTGATTTATTAATTAAATGTAAAATAGGAACCATGGTTCGCTTACCTGTTAGTGGCATTGTTAATGAAATGTAGTATGGAAAACTAAAACTTGCAGGATGTATGTGACGTAGTACTGTATTTGATTTGGTGATTTGTTTATATTTTATTTTTCATTTTGCCTTTTTCTTAAAAAGAAATACGTATAATGACTACTATATATGATTTGTTTCAGATAAGGGAGTTTGGAGATTTGTAGTATATGTGGAACCGCCTTAGCACACGGTCTTTTGTTACGCCTGATGGTGCTTGCTTTTGTATAGGTATTCTCTTTTTTTAAGCTTACCTATTTACTGTTTTGTATAATAGGATATATAGAATATACTGCAAACTCACCTTAGTGTATATGTTTGCAATTTTCTTCGTAATGAATGCAATTATTAGTTTTCAAATGGGATACTACAAATATATTTTGTTTCTTCACTATTTAATCTCAGTATACTACATTCTAATATTCATCGTCTGTTTACGTTTTGGCTTGCATTTTTGAATTCAAGGAGGGTCCTAAATTGATGGGGGCGACCGGAGTAGGTGACGAGGATGTGGTCATGTCAGACTCGCAAAGTGGAGTATATGGGTGGTCATCGATCGAACACTGGGCTTTTGATTGCTGCTGTCAGCGACACGCGTGCACGGTGGTTCACATCCGTGTATAGGAGGAGATCAGAATTGGAGGGGAAGGTAGATGCAGGACAAGTTGTTTGGTGTTGGGCTTAGCCTATCTGCAATGCAAAAAATATTTGTACATGCACGGGTATTTTCATTTTCTCAATGTATTGCATATTTTAGTTATGCCTCAGATTATGTATTACACATTTCAGCGATGAAAATGACATGTACTTAAAGGATGAATCCCCTTCAACTTCTGATGCTAATACTGCTGTAAATAAAAATTAATGCAACAGACTTGCTGTGCATCACTGACGTTTTCATTTTTGTATATACTGTCAATATTTTTATGCATATTTGTTTCTCATTTCCATCTATGGAGGCTGCTACAATGACAAAAGAAATATATTAACACTAATTGATTTATCAGACTGTATATCTTCTTCCTCTTTTCAGCTAATATGACTTTCACTTCACTGCATAACTTCCTACTTGATGCTATGTTGTGATAATATTATGAAATTTTAAGTTTATACACTGATATCTTAAAATTTTCAACACTGCATGAGTTTGCAATTTCTATTACGTGGGAAACTTTCCTACACCAAATGCACAGAAACAAAAAAATGAACATCAAGGAATCAATGCACAGATGGACAACTTAGTTTCACTGCAAATATGTTTAATTTCATACATTGCATGGAGTACGAGTACCAGTTTCTGCTACACGTTGAATGCACATACTCCTCAATTTTTTTATCTTAGTGCTAATATATTGATAAACTAATGTCATAAATTTTTTATCCATATTTTTATCCACGTGTTTTGAGCTCTGCAGTACCAACATAATGCACTTCACATTTACAATGTCATATTGCAGTACTTCTGCAACTTTCTGACATCCTACCGATGTTAACTATTTAACATGCTTCCAATACAGTTTCCTTTCACTGTACGTAGAACCCATTTACAGCATATGGTTCAATGCATAGTCTGTATACACAGTCAAACTTAATAAAATACTATTTTATAAACATTTTTTTTTCACTGACATATAAAATACGCTGCACTACCACACTATGCTACAGATTGCTTTATTAAAGATGGACAGCATTACTCTTCCTGCACGCAAGTATTTACCCAGCACCATGCTCTGTTTTCCACACAAGTATTTACAAAACACCTTCCACTCAAGTACTGCCACACACACACAAACATGTAACGTCCTGTTCTACAGTAATTTTTTCCCCTATCATACAGCGTCTTTTGCTCACATCCATTTCACCGCATTCCCAATGAGACCAAGTTACCCCAATTGCCGAATAATACTGATTCAACTCTTCCTGCAACTACCTCATTCCCACACATGTTCTCCTCTTCCACTTACCGCCTCACATCCCCACTGAATTATAAACTCCTCAACTCCCTACACTTTTACTGTCTGCTTAATACAGTCTGCTCCTTCGATGACAAAGGTAACACCGTCCGCCTTTTTCAAATACAGCTTTTCACTGTTATTGTACTACTTTTTTTGTATTTCGTTTCCTTCTTACTCACTAACAACTTCCTCCAATGCAGACCAAATGTTCAACATCCACTCAAGAGAGTGCAGTAAACCTTTTCACAGAAAGGATTACGCAAATGCACCCGTTCAACAAAGCTTCTTCAAACTCTTCCTACTGAAATAACTGCTTCTTCTGCTGCTTTACCACCGCCTACTGCTCAACAGCACGTTTCAGACAATGATACCAACGCAGAACGACTACAACATCTTCAACCGTGCATACCAACATCAAAGAGTTCGCAGAAACAAATGGACTTAAAGCAAATGTCTGTGTTTTCGGATCAACTGCAAATCCCTACCAACCATCATCTCCATGCACCTTACTCGATAGACGGTAATTGGGATGATTTCTTCACTCCCGAAGTGGTATGCTACACATGCTAACCTACACTTCAACACATCCGCATATTTGTGCATACATATACCAATCGTCTAACTTTCAACCCCTTTATCCTTCTCCTGCAGATCGAAGAGTGTGATCGAGCCGTTGAGCGCTATCTTGCAGAACGTTCGTAGAACTAATTACTTTATGTATAACTACAACAGTTAATCAATTCGATGTTATGCTGCATATTTTCTTCATCTGTACTTTGCCAATAAAATAGAGCTTTTACAACTGCTTCACCTTATGCATTGTACTTCTATACATAATTTAATTTCCATCTACACGTTTCCCTAACTGTACGACTCCTTATTTTCTGTTGTACGTACACCAACAAGTAGTCTGCTACTACTTCAACAAATGTTTTTTCCCTACAACACATCACCATCAACTACATCTAAATAAAACATTATCAAACACAAAAAATAGGCTGACCTGATCTCCTCCTACTACGTCAACCAACTAACATACCGCCTACTAATTTCAACCCCACTACATTTCAGCATACCAGATTACTACACTTACGCTACTACAACGCAACTTCAACCTTCGCACATATATAATTCCCCCTCTATATTCCTGCAATTAACCAAAACATTATTACAATCTCTCACAATATCATAATTGTAACAAAGACAAAATATGTCACTTCCTTCTTTGCACACGTCCAACGGACGTGCCACCATACTCGTGTGTATATATATATATATATAATTTATAATTAGATTTTATCCAAATATGAAATTTCAATTGAATATAGTGTCCTAATTTGTTGTTTTCTATTACCAGTGTTAATTTATATTACTCTTAGTGACAAATTAATATATTAAAATCAAATTTACAATGTCACAAACAAATATGTGTTATATGGGCAAATATTATCAGAATCGAAATGTCAAGAATATTAATGCAAACCCATTGTGACTGTAATGACCCGTAATTTCGCTACTTCGAAAATGAGATATTTTATTTGTTTTAAATTTAAAAAGGCTTAAAACTTAAATAAATATGTTATATATAATAAATAATAATAGAGAAATTATTTATTCTTATGGTTAATAATTAAAAAGTATAAATTTGAATTTTAAAACAAATTAGCAAAAGTTAAGTTTTGTTAAAAATAGATAAATGCTTAAATAAATAGGTCTAATTATTTATTTAAAAAGTTAAATCTTATTAAAAACATCTAATAAAGATAATAAAAGTATATTAAAAGATTTAAAAGTATGTTAATAATCGTTTTACAAAAATATCCAAATTTTATCGCATTTTGTTAGTTTTACATGCACTGTAAAAATAGAGATTTTGATATTATATAAATATAATTTTAAAATATGAATAGACATGTTTTAATTTATTTAAAGAAGTAAAAAGTTCACTTTTAAGTTTGGTTTACTTTAATATATAGTTTAACAAAAACGTCAATTTTAACTGTAAAATTTGTCAACAAAAACACCGTTTTCAACCAAAACAAGTTATCGTTAAGTTGTTGCAACATGATATGTTTTCTAACACATATATACAACTTTACAAACTTTAAACATTTAAAAATTTAGCACATAAGACAAAAAGAAGATATATTTGAAAAGTTTAAATATAAATATTTAAAAAGTAAAAGACATGATTTGACAATTTTTATTTCATTTTAAATCTTTATAAACAACATCATTACCATATATCTCATCTCATTAATGGGATGGAATGTGCATGCATGGAAAATGAGCAAACTTATGTATTAAAATATTTACAAACCATAAAATGATGACACCTCCTTTATCTCCTTACACACTCTTCCTAAACCATCATTCCACACATTAAATACATTTCATATCAAGGCTAATCAAAGTCCAAAAGTAGGCAAGGGTATTCATGTCATTAACCACTTCAACTCCACCTATAAATACAAGCCTAAACCTCTCCATTTTTCACTACATTTCCATTCTAGAAATTCCTAAACTCCCTCTCTTCCTCTATTTTCCTTCTACCCAGGCCCGGCCCTTCCCCAAAGCGGGGGAAGCGACCGCTTAGGGCCGAAATTATTTTGGGGCACCAAAATTTTTCCATCGAGTAGCGGTCGAAAGAAAAAAAACGGGGATCTCAAATTCTCAATTCCGCGATTCATCCAAGGCTCCAACCTCCAGCGATTTCGAGTTGTCGTCGTCGATCTGGCAGCCTCCAACCTCCAGCGGCACGGCAGCGGCACGACGTTGACAGCTCCAACGGCAGCGGCAACGGGCCAGGCACGACACGGTGGGCCGTGGGCGGCGGCTCCAGTCCAGTGACCAGTCTCTGACTCTCGTCTCTCGCAGCCTCGCTTTCAGCCTTTCACTGGTGACTGCTCTGCTCACAGCCTCAAACATTACAATTTACAATTTGTCAATTTTGAAGCTTCAAAAGAAAAGGTGCCATTTTGATTTTACAATTTTGAAGTTAACAATATTACACTTAATTTATTGAAAATTAGTTAACAGTATTAGTTAACAGTATTGACAAATTAGTTAACAGTGATAAGTGAAGTTAACAATATTACACTTGATTTTACAATTTTGAAGTTAACAATATTACACTTTACATACTAGTAATGTTAATTAACTAATTTGATAACAAAATAAATTAAGTTAACAAATTAGTGTTATACTCTTGGGTGTAGGAGAGAGGCAGAGAGCCATGTAAACCCGAGTAATGGGAACATTTGGGTAAATAGTTGTATTTTGACAGTGATTGTGAAGGAATATTTTGATTTATGTGTTGGGTTATTTAAGATATGTGGCCCCTGAATATGCTCATTCTGGACTGTTAAATGAAAAGAGTGATGTTTATAGTTTTGGAATACTTTTGCTGGAAATTGTAACTAGCCGGGAGCCTGTTGATTACAACAGACCTCAAGAAGAGGTAATTTATTGAATTGAAAATTTTGGGCTTTTGTTTTTTATTTGTATTATGTAGGTATATATTAAGAGTAATGCTATATAATTGGATATATATTAAGGTGAATCTTGTGGAATGGTTTAAAATGATGGTGGGCAGTAGGAGAAATTACTATATAACACAATTTCAATTCCTTCAATACTGTTAACTAATTTGTCAACACTTTATATATATAAAGTTAATTAAGTGTAGTACTATATAACACAATTTCCACTCTGATATTGATGGAAGAGAGTTATTTTCAGAGTTAAAAGTATTGAAAGTTATCTATGAACAATATAAATTTTAATGATTTAATTAATGGTCATAATATCAGTTTTTGTATAGGGGCCTTGTTTTCGCTTTTGGCTTTAGGTACCAAAACTCATAGGACCGGCCCTGCTTCTACCTTCAAGCCATTCACCTCTACATCACCAAAACCAAGCTACGCCACCACCCTACACCACTAAACCCACGGCCTAACATCTCCAACCACCCATACTCGCCTCCATAAGCCACGCACCCCTCCTTTTCCACCTACGCAAGCCCTACACACCCTACCCACCTCAAATAAGACATGCACCACCCTCAAAACCTCCTACCCGAGCCCAAAGCCCCACACCCGAGAGCCATACCCTCGTATACCCCACCTACCCACCACTAAAGACTCATGCGCCACCCTAGGTCGTACCCTCCCCTTAAGCCCACGACCACATAAAAAATAAAAAAATAAAAAAGGGAAAAAAAGAAGAAGGAAAGGAAACATCAAAATTCGAGACGCTTGGAAATAGCATGTTAGTTCTAGAGGCGCAAAACTTACATAAAAGATTGACGGAGTGGAAAATGAAGATGAGAAAATTCTCATCGCTATATGATTTAAATTGATTATCTAGTTAAATGGTTATGTTAGATAATCACCGTTTTATGGATGTTTGGATATGTTTGTGTTATGTTTGAATAGTTGCAAGTGTTTATAGTTGTGATTATTTATCATATTAGCTTGTGTACGGACCATAATTATGTTAGTGATAAATGTTAACTCGATTATACTCATTTTGATTAAGTATACCCTTTGTTAAATAAGACCCAATTTTGATGATATGATATATAACAACAACAACAACAACAACAACTAAGCCATTATTCCCAAACAAGTTGGGGTCGGCTAGAGATGGAACCCAAAACTAAATGAAAAAATCAATTTAAAAGTTATAATAATAACAATAGCAATAACAATAATAAAATAAAGTCAAATAAGTAAATTAATAATAATACTTAAGTAAAGTAAAATAAAATAAAAATATATATGTATATATATAAGAGGAATGATAATAAACTTTTAAAACTCAACGCTCATGGTTCTGGTACGTGAATCGCTAACTTTCACTCGCTCCGATCCGTCACCAGCTCTTCGGATATACCCCAATCCTTCAAATCCCTTTTTACTACTTCCTCCCATGTCAACCTTGGTCGACCTCTACCTCTCTTTGAGCATTCAACACGGCCTATAATTCCAACACGCACAGGTGCCTCGGGCGGCCTTCGTTGAAGATGTCCAAACCATCTTAAGCGATGTTGAATTAGCTTCTCCTCAATTGGTGCTACTCCAAGTTTATCACGTACACTACACCAAATAGCCCATTTTGTAACACTTTTGCGCTTCAAATTTGTAACGGTAATAACCGTTAGAAATTTCTAACGGATATTTCCGTTACAAACGTTTATCACGGATATTACCGTTAGTAAATCTTGCAATTTTGTAAATTGTTAAAAGTAATTTGGACAGTATCGTAACTTTATCCCCTATTATTACTCATTTATTCTTCACGGATAAAAATCGTTTCAATTTATTTCCTCCTTTCATTCTAGGGTTATCGGCCGATCGATTTATTCTTCCACCGCCTTCTACCACGGCCTCCATTGTTCTACACAGCCTCCAACGTTTATTTTGCAGCAATTTAATGAAGTAAAAAGAAGAGTCGGACTTGTGTTCGCAGCTGCATTCGAGGCTCCTCCTATTATTGATTCCAACTATAGATTCGAGTGAGAAAAATTCAGGTATTATTCCTCTTCTCAATTTCTCATAACATTCTTTCAAATTTCCTATTCAAACCTACACATTAGCTGGAATTTGAGATCTTTTTGAACTTGAATTTAATTTGGATTTTGGATCTTAATTTTTTGAGAAAGAGTATACTATTTCTGTACTCTAAGTATCACCGATTAGTGATTTAATGTTAGCGATATAAGTAGCCATTATTTGATTAAATGTTCATTATTATTGCTTTGATTTCACTTATTTTCATGTTGAGGCTGGTTTCAGCAGAGACTAGTTTGAGGAGATTACAGAGATGGAGTTGAGGTAGATGGTTGCTATTGGTTGGCAAGCGAAAGTGGTGGAGGAATCATGTAAGTTAAAGCTGCGGTTGGGGTTTTAGGTGGTGCTCGAATGGTTTTGGGGTTTTAGGTGGTGCTTGAATGTGTCATTTTACCAACTGCAAGAGAGCAACATCGCGCAACAAAAATAATCCTAAACTACCAAGCACATGACTGCTCTTTATTCAAATCGTTTGATGCAGCCGGCGGCGACAGCTGCTCCTCCGGACATCACGCCTACAGGCTAGTCTACTCCAGTTCCAGCTCATGCTTCCACTCTTGTGCAATTTTTCGCTGCTTTGAATTATTATCTGATACCTGAAACAAATAAAAGCTAAAAAGGTGATTTTTATTTATGATTTTATTAGATTGATGATACTGATAAGTTATATACAATATGAATCTATCTTTATTGATAAATTGAGAAATATGGAACATTGAAAATTTTGGTGTAGTGAAGTTGGAAAGAGATAAGAAGACTTTAGAGTTTTGATTGCTATCAAATACACTGAAAGAGGCGAAAAGGCTAGATTCTTTTTCTTTCTCTTTTGAAATTTTCAGAAATACATTGATATATTCATAGCTTTATTTCAAGTAAAATGTACATGTGAATTTCAGCCAAGCATTATTAGTTCTAGTCATGAGGTATACTGATGAAGCCTGAAGGTATGCTGATTTCAAGTGGATGAACTTGTAATAAGGGAGATCATTAACCGTAGTTCAAGGAATCAAAATATTATCCAAATTAAAGAGGTATTTTTAAAGTCTTCCTTTACTTTTTATGTACTGTCTTTCCAAATTAATTGATATTGCATGCCATGCCACAGTGCAATTGATATTTTCTTCCTCTAACCCATCGTTTTATACCAATCAATTCATGTACTCAGTAAATTTGTGTGCATTTTAACAGATTTTATTTACTCTAATTCATCTTACTATAGTAATTGAATTTGCTTCTAGTAGTGAACTCTTTGAAAAAAAATTGTACGGCTGGCCGTTCAATGAAGATAAGGTATTTATGATTCATTGCAAGATAATAATTCACGTGCTGATTTTATGTATCTCGTCTCCTGCTTTTATCGATGAACTAGTTATTGTGGATGATCAACAGTCCAGGTACTTCTTTTTGCAACTAATATCTGGGGTTATTCATTGTCATTCGATTGTAGGTCATACACATTTTTCCGTTTTTTTTGTAAATTTACTTCTAGCATGTGTAATTTTTTATGCAACGACTACGTCCCATTATATGCACTTCATTAGTAGTAATTCAAATATTTCATATACAAGAACAAAATTTCCAATTGAATTAGACATAGTATGTAAAACTATAAATTGTGAAACAAAATTTATAGTGATATAAACTATATACAAGAACAAAATTCATGATGAAGTAAGCATGAGAAGAAATTAAAATGACCTTAAGCTATTTGTATAAACTAGTATTTATTGTATTTAATAGTATTATATCCTTCAACGGTTAAATGTAAGATCTTTGAACCTAAACTATATATAATATTAGTAAAATGAACTATTAGATAACTGATCAAAAACCATACATCTATATATCCAAAATGATTGCAAAAAACAGTATAATACCCATGTACAGTGTTATGTTATGCGTATTTCCTTATGACTATTTAGGTAGGTAGTATTTTAGCTCATGCAATCTATATATTTTTGTTGAAAAAGAGAAAACTAATCTGAAATAAGCTTTATATAGATGATAACAATGATGGCGAAGAACGAGGACGAAATTTCATATTGTTTCAATGTTTCAAAGCGGTTTTGAAACAACCTATGCTTAGTTTGTTTGTTCAATCCTCCGTATCAATCGATTTCAACTGTAAGTACAATTCGTAGTAGCAGGAATTCATCGTCAAATCGATGGTTAAACTATTGAAATTGAGCTGGAGTGAAATCAAATCTAATTCATGAAGTAAAACAATAAAACTGAGAATTTATGAAATGGGAAGAAAATAGTTAAGAATATTTCCCAACAAAAATATTATTTTACTTGACCAAGATATACTGATTTTCATTAATACAGTTATTAGGGGAGCCAGGGACAGGTGGGTCCTCTACTCCATCAATGGTTGGATCTGTAAAGCAATGGCAAAAAAATGATCCAAAGAAATCTCAAGAAATAATGAGAAGATTGGCGGAAGCTAATTTTAAGCTTGAAAAAGAATTCGAAAGGTTAAGCAACTTGGCCGAGGACAGCTGGAGATGTATAAATAGGTTATAAACAAATGCAGCGGTTATGCTACAATGAATATGAAAGGAGTTGTACTAGCTAGTGTGCCTGGAGCAGGAGGCTTTGATGCAGTTTTTGCAATAATTCTTGAAGGGGCCAATGATGATGTCAGCACAATGTGGAGCTCTAAAAATGTATTGCCTTTGCTCGTTAAAGAAGATCCTCATGGCGTAGCTTTAGAAAGCAGTGATCCTAGAGCTGATGGAATCACATCTGGAGTTTCTGCGGTTAAAATAAATTGAAGACATGTTCCAGATGATTTAGTTGAAGCATTGTTATATTGTTACATGAAGATATTCTTAATAAAACTGCAGCAGCTTTTGTATTTTGATTACAAAACGCGCTGGTTTTGTTCGTTTTTTCGGGATTACATTTGTATTTTATAAAAGAACTACAGGAGAACAAAATATGCAGTCATTATGCATATCAGAGGCACAATATGACAGACCCAGCAATGTGATATATTTCTAAGGTATGTCTTTGTGTTCTTGTACGTACTTGAAGTGAACAATCACCTTGAAGTAATGTTAGAACTTGTAATATTTTGATTTCATACTCTTTAGTTATGTATGATGAACTTGTGAAATTTCAAATCTTCCTTTAATTTGTTAAATATTTGTGCAATTTAAGTTGTATGTTTGGATGCGTAATTGCTTATTGTTATCGAAATTCTGTAATTTTTGATATGTATGTACCTATTGTATTATAATAGACAATTCTGTAGTGTAAATGCTAGCAAAAATGCAGCTCTACATGGTTTGGTAGCTGTAACGAACATATTCGTTACTAAGGACGAAATTTATAACGAGCATAGTCGTTACTATTGCTGAAATTTGTAACGAACAAGTCCGTTATAAACCGATGCAACTAGTAACAAACTATTTCGTTACAAAAATTTAGATTTCTAACGACAAAGTCCGTTGGTAAGTGATATATGTAATAACGGGTAGAGGCCGTTATAAATATTTGTAACGACATTCCTCACGCTTGTACCACTCACGACTATATCTGTTATAAATTTCATTTGTAACGACTATATTCGTTACAAATACACCTTTTTGGTGTTGTGGTATATCATCATTTTCGGTCTCTTCTTGTATGATCGCAGCTCCATCGTAGCATACGCATCTCTGCTACGCTTATCTTTTGGACATGTTGGCTTTTAGTAGGCCAACATTCTGCACCATACAACATCGCAGGCCTGATTGCCGTTTTGTAGAACTTTCCTTTAAGCTTTTGTGGGACCTTTCTGTCACAGAGAATCCCAGACGCTTGTCGCCATTTCACCCATCCCGCTCGAATTCTAAAACTAACATCTTCATCAATCTCACCATTATACTGCAACATTGATCCTAGATATCGAAATGATTCCTTATTGGGAACTATTTGTCCAGCCAGAGTGACATCTCCATCTTCCGACCTGACACCGCTGAACCCGCACTTCATATACTCCGTTTTAGTTCTGCTAAGCCTAAAACCCTTTGATTCTAAAGTCTGTCTCCACATCTCCAGTTGTCTATCAACCCCAATCCTACTTTCATCAATTAGCACAACATCATCAGCAAATAGCATACACCAAGGAATCTCACCTTGTATACCCTTCGTAACCTCATCCATCACTAGAGCAAAAATGTAGGAGTTCAAAGCTGACCCTTGATGTAATCCTATGTTAATGGGAAAGTCACTGGTTTCACCATCGCATGCTCTGACACTAGTCACAACATCATCGTACATATCCTTGATAAGTGTAATGTACTTTGTTGGGACTCTCTTCTTTTCCAGGGCCCACCACATCACCTTTCACAGTACCTTGTCATAAGCTTTCTCCAAATCGATAAATACCATGTGTAGATCCTTCTTTTGCTCTCTAAACCTCTCCATAAGTTGTCTTATCAAAAAAATCGCCTATGTGGTCGACCTCCCAGGCATGAAGCCAAATTGGTTTTTTGAAACACTTGTCATTCTTCTTAGTCTATGCTCAATGACTCTCTCCCAAAGCTTCATTGTATGACTCATAAGCTTAATTCCTCTGTAGTTTGTGCAACTTTGGATATCTCCTTTATTCTTAAAAATTGGAACTAGTATGCTTTTCCTCCACTCATCTGGCATCTTGTTTGATTTGAAAATATTATTAAACAACTTAGTTAGCCATGCTATCCCTGCATCTCCAAGGCATCTCCACACCTCAATGGGGATGTCATCAGGCCCCAATGCCTTGCCTGCTTTCATCCGTTATAATGCCTCCTTTACCTCGGATTCTTGAATTCTCTGAACAAAATGTCTGCAAGTGTCATCAGAAGAGTCGTCTATCTCGATCATAGTGCTATCACCTTCTTCATTAAATAGTTTGTTGAAATAATCTCTCCATCTATTTTTTATCTCCTCGTCCTTCACTAAAAGTCTATTATTGTCATCTTTGATGCATTTAACTTGGTTGAAGTCTCTTGTCTTCCTCTCACGGAGCTTTGCTATCCTATAGACATTTTTTTCACCCTCTTTCGTACTTAGGTTATGATATAGATCTTCATACGCCCGACCTCTTGCTTCACTCACCGCTCTCTTTGCGTTCTTCTTTACCACTTTGTACTTTTGCATGTTGTCATCGCTCCTGTGACGATGTAAGCACTTATAGCATTTCTTCTTCTCTTTGATAGCCTTTTGCACATCACTGTTCCACCACCAAGAATCTTTTGGTTCGCGTTTATTTCCTTTAGCTATCCCAAACACCTCGGTAGCCACTTTCTGAATGCGTCTTGCCATCTCATCCCACATGTGATTTGCTTCTCTTTCCATATTCCATGCCCCTTCTACCATCACTCTATCCTTAAACACACGTGAGGCGTCTCCTTTGAGCTTCCACCATTTCGTCCGACTAGTCTTGGCTCCTTTACCCTGTTGAACACGTATTCGAAGACGAAACTCGGATATCAAAAGCTGATGCTGTGAAACGACACATTCTTCAGGTATGACTTTGCAATCTACACAAGCTCGTTTGTCGTCTCTTATAGTAAGTACAAAGTCAATCTGGTAAAGCGTTGGCCACTACTAAAAGTAATTAAGTGTGACTGTCTCTTCCTAAAGAATGTATTAGCTATCATGAGGTCATAAGCAATAGCAAAATTCAATATTTCTTCTCCTTCTTGGTTCCTATCGCCATATCCAAAACCTCCACGCATTCTCTCAAACCCCCCACTAGTTGGGAAAAATAAGTCTCTTCTTAAGTGGAAATGAAATTAAAGTTAAAATATTAGAGAATTTGAAACTAGAAGTGAAATTGGATTTGAGATGGAAAGTTAAATTGAAATTGAAATCAAGAGGAATAGTGAAATTGAAATCGATTTTGAAAATTGAAATTGAGATTAAGGGTGAAATTTAAATTAGAATTGAAATTAGATTTGAAATCTAAGTTTTAAATTAGTTTAATTTGAAGTTAGAATTGAAATTGATTTTCAAATATAATATTAAAATAATATTATAATATGGAAATAGTGAAAATACATTTTAGATATTTTAAAAAAGTAAAAATATTGCAAATGATTTGTAATGGTTTTATAAGTAATAAAGTTTAATTTGAATAGATTATTTCAAGTATTGAAAAATAAGTTAAAATTAGGCGCGTCGCGCAACGGTGGTTCGCGATTTTCCGTCGAAAAGTTCAAATGAGTGTATAGGTGGAATATAGCTCGGAATTCCTAGAGATAAGAAAATTCCGACTATTATATCCATATCTTCTAAATGACGAAAGAAAATCAAAATTTCATTAAGTATATTTTGAAATATGTCCAAATTAATTTTCTAGAAAAATCGCGCCGGTGTAGTTAAGTGACAAATAACGAAAAATCTGTTTAAATGGACGTTTTTAATTATAGAAAAATATGGAATAAATTTGATAAATCTATATAAATGGTTTAGAAGATATTTGAAGTGGAAAATATGAATTTTCAAATATTAAAAATTTGTTTAAATCAAATAAGCTTATATAGCATTTTTCGCAGCATTTTTATGCTGCGAATTCTATAACTTTTGGAATATGAGTTTAAACGTAACGATTTTTCCTAAAATCAATTACAAATGTTTTTAAAAGGGAAATTGAGTGTTTAAAAGATAATTTCGAATCTTTATAAAAATTGATAACTGAGTATGCGGAAACGACCAGTACATTTGTCCCGCCTGTGAGATATGCGAAGATAAACAAGGTGTTTAACCAAGGTTAGGGATGGAGCAACCAGTGCCTTGAATTTACCTGACCTATGTTTTCTTTTCTTAGGCGAGGGGTAGAACAAATTGAAAGGAAAGCCCGGATGCTCTAAAAAGATTATATTAAGTTTTTCCAAAATAAAAGAAGATTAGTATTATCCAAAACTTAAGTAATCTCTAAAATGAATAAATTACAACTTGGATTGTATAGAGATAACCTTCTTATACTTTGTGTTAAATTCCGAAGAGGGAACCCTTCCTATTCGTGGAATTTAAAAGGTGATCTCACTGTTATTCCGCCCATAGCACTTGTTGAATACAGAAATTTGATATTGAGTAAAATTAGAATGATTTCTATGATCCTATCTACTCAATAATGTTTGCTAAGATTGATTTTAGGGTTTACAGTAAACGATGTCTTAAATAACACTGTTTTTGACCCGCCTAAAAGTTAAGGAATTTGGATCGAGTGTTAAAAGTGAGAAAATTTGAAATATTATCCAAAGCAAAAAAATGAATTAACTCAGAATTACTCTAAGACAAAAAGAAGAGATTTTGAAATCATCCGAAAAGATTAAAGTGAAAAGAGACTTAAAAAATTATGTATACTCATATTCACTTTTTATCGATAATTGTATTTCGAAGGAACCGGGGTCGGATTTGGGTGATTCCTATCCGAAAAACACTTCAAACCAAATTACATGTTCGAAGAATGAAGATGTTTAAAGACAGAAATATTGAGACGAATAATAACGAGGGACTACTTGTTGATTAATTGGGGATAAACTCCCGATTCACTATATTGTAGCAGTGGTCCTTTTGTTATGAAAAATCTCAAAACCACAAGGACTTCTCGCCTAGTAATGGCCGAGGAAAGTGTCTTCGGTTTCGTTTAGTCGCAGAACGAACTAGTATGGAAGAATGTTCGACCTTCCATTTCAAATCACAATGAATGATCTCTATATAATGTATATCAGTTTGGTAGCGGAGAAGACACCTTCTCTTAGCTTAACATCCTTTTTCGAGACTTACGAGCTCAGGAAGTTATACGTTTGTAGAAATCAGTCCTGTGAATGTGGAATGGCAATGTGGCATTCAAAGTGAAAGAAGATGTGCTATGTGAAAAGGTAATCGTTGCCTCGAGCCTCGTCAACCGAAAATGACCGAAATAGGGTTAGATGCGGTAAGGCTAAGTGGGTCATTCCCAATTAGGATATGATCATCCCCTTCTAGATAGATTTCTTCCCGCTATGACGTTCAGGATGTAAATTAATGTGGTTTGTAAGCTCGGGCACCCGATTAAAGGTCGGAAACGACTGAGGGATGACATATTCGGTACTATCTAGTTATAGAGGTAGGTCGGTCTTCTATTGGTAGAGGAGCTTTGTGATGGTTCCTCGAGACATCCATCTAGAGGTGTACCCATCGGAAGGTAGTCCCTTCACCTGGTCATTTGTGTGGAAATCCATTCTCCAATAAGAACCTACGATTTTGTTTGTAGAGCCTAGTATGCTGGAATTTAATAATGGTAACAATTTCAGCTAAGATTAATAACTTTATTTGCAAATGTTTTCAAAGAATGTCATTAGAAATAATATCAAATGTTTTGATATATATAAGTGTTTTGGTTATCATAAGGTAAAATCCCATCCGTGTTTATGTTTGGGCGTGGTCTTATGAGATACTCTTTCTTTTTAAAGGATTATATTAAAAGGCTAATATATGACACTGTCATTTATTATTGAGTTTTTCTCACGCTGATTTATCAAGCCTGACCCTAGTATTTTCAATACTCGGGTCAGATCCGAGTAGTTTTAGGTTTAGTTCAAGAAGGTTGGAGTTTCCAGAGGAGAGTTGGAGACATTCATCTGTGTATGGACGTATTTTATTATCCGCTGCTGTCTGTTTGTTTTTGTTTGATGTTTGTCAGCAATTGTAAGGACAAATGTTATAACTGTCCAAGCTGAATTTAGGTAAGACTCTGATATATGTATTTTGAAAGTTTTCCGCTGTAAAGGTATTAGTTCAATATTATATATTATTCAATTCGTGTGATATTCTGTTCTATCTACTTTTCTTTCTACCCTTAATGATCCGTCTTTTCATGCAATTTGAGTTAGAGATGTGTGGTTTATTGCCGATTCAAAGGGTATGGAAAAACGGGCCATTGCATTTGGTGTCAGAGCTGAAGGTTAAGCGAGAACCTTGGCTTTGGTATGGGTAAAGACTAATCAGAGATAGGATTAGTAATATCCTAGGATGAGTAACTCATTATAGATAGGGTTAGTAACACCCTAGAATGAGTTGAGAGTATTATATATACGAACGCGTATTTGTTAATTTTATAAAAATGGTTTTGTTTTAAAAGATGGTAAATGAAATAATTTTACCTTGGGTTTATATTTTAAATATTAAAGAGGATATTATTATTTTTGGTTAGAAATTAAAAATTGTTTGTAATTTAGCTTAGTAAAACTAAAATATGAATATCTTGTGATTAGAATTGCACAATTTAACTATAAGACGAGAATCAATTAGTTGAAAGCTAGAATTTAGAACATTAATCATATACCCTATACATTTGGTCATTGAGAAATAATGATTTAATGATGATCAAAATTGATGGATTTAAAAGCTAAGTACAAATATCTTGTGAAGTGAAATTCACGATTTGACTATAAGATATTTGATGATAATATTGAAGCTAGAAGTTGTAATTAGAGAAAGTAAAAAGAAAATGCACACTTAAAAAAATTTCTTATCAAACATAAGCCTGAATTGAGACTTTGGGTAAATATAATATAAAAGGGTAAGTTCTATAACTTATAAAGGAGATAAGGTAATTTGAAATTTAGACCATTTGATTAGAGGTTAAAATCAAAGTGAAATTAAGGAATAAGAGATATAAGAAATATCATCATAATATAAAACTTTGAATTAATGACACATTTAGGGTAACATTTGTAATTCAAAATAAAGTAAGATTGGAAGTGGATATGTTAGAAAAAGGGGAGATTTGAATAATATGTTAGTAGGTTGATTGTTGGATGAAATGTTTAAATAACAAATACCATGTGAATTAAATTTCATAATTTGACTATAAGGTATTTGATGGGTTTAAGATTAAGAAATTTGATTTAGAAATGGATATGTAAATAAGTTAAGTAGATCATCATAGAATTAGTAATGAGATAAAATAAATAAAGTTAAGATAGAACCTTTGATAATAAGAAATGATAACTGAATTTAAGTTCTCTTATAAATTATAGAAAATAACCAAGGAAGAAAGACTAGCGATTAAAGAGAGATTTAGGGAAGCTTTGTATAAGTACGGGGACTTAGTGGTTTTGGATACACCGATTTCTAGTGATGAGGATGATGTGCAAATAGGGGAGCCCTCTGGAGTAGCACCAGGATCACTCGACGATCTGATATATATCTCAAAGGATGAGGATTTGATAGTTATTTCAGATGATGAGGATGTGTTACCTGTAGGCACAGATATTGATGCGGGAGCGGAGGCCGACGGTTGGATGTTGGACCCATTGAGTGAGGATGAGCCTGAGGAAGAGGAGCCCATGGAGGAGCCGGAGGAGATCGAGCCCCTGATAGAGGAATCCGTGGCGGTAGAGACAGAGGACTCTGGGATTTATGATGCATGGTTGTATGAGGATGATGATTCGGAGAGTGATGAGCAGATCATTTGGGAGATGGGTACGCCTATTCAGGAGATAGGATCTTCCGTTCCAAAGCCAGCCGAGGATCTCGGTTTAGAGGATATTGTTGTGAAGGAGCATTTGCTGTGGATTCCAGATGGCCCACAGTGGTAGCCACCTGGTTGGGATTTAGCTCCAGAGATGATGATAGATGATGAGAAGCCAGTGGAGGACGGAGAGGAGGTGGAGCAGCCAGTTGAGATCGACTTTGAGGTGCCATAGGTGGGATTGTCCAATGAGTAGTGTCATGCACTTAGGGATATTTTGGGATTGTGTTATGGCAGTCGTAGCTATTATCTAAAGCACATAGTATGCGCTAAGATATGGGGTTTAGTCTTTTAGTATGATATTTTGGTTGACTGATGTAGATAGATGACTTGTGACTATGTATTTACCTCAAGTGTGCAGTACGCACTCAGGTTTGGGATTGGGATTTATGTCTGTATGTATGTATTTCATGATCAATATTTAGTAGCATTTTCTTTGCATATATTGTAGACCTTTATAGTTCCATATCTTAGATTTTATTTCGAGGACGAAATGCTTTTTAGTATGGGAGAATGTAACGACCTGTAATTTCGTTACCTCAAAAATGAGATAATTTATTTATTTTAAATTTAAAAAGGTTTAAAACTTAAATAAATATGTTATATAAAGTAAATAATAATAGAGAAATTATTTATTCTTATGGTTAATAATTAAAAAAAATATTTGAATTTTAGAACAAATCAACAAAATTTAAGTTTTGTTAAAAATAAATAAATGCTTAAATAAATAGGTTTAAATATTTATTTTAAAAGTTAAATCTTATTAAACACACCTAATAAAGATAATAAAATGATATTAAAAGATTTAAAAGTATGTTAATAATCGTTTTACAAAAATATTCAAATTTTGTCGCATTTTGTTAGTTTTACATACACTGTAAAAAAAAAGATTTTGATATTATTTAAATAAAATTTTAAAATATGAATAAACATGTTTAATTTATTTAAAGAAGTAAAAAATTCACTTTTAAGTTTGGTTTACTTTAATATTTAGTTTAACAAAAACGTCAAATTTTGACTGTAAAATTTGTCAACAAAAACACTGTTTTCAACCAAAACATCGTTAAGTTGTTGCAACATGATATATTTTCTAACAGATATATACAACTTTACAAACTTTAAACATTTAAACACTTAGCACATAAGACAAAAATAAGATATATTTGAAAAGTTTAAATATAAATATATAAAAAGTAAAAGACATCATTTGACAAATTTTATTTTATTTATATCTTTATAAACAACATCATTACCATATATCTCATCTCATTAATGGGATGGAATGTGCATACATGGAAAAAGAGCAAACTTATGTATTAAAATATTTACAAACCATAAAATGATGACACATCCTTTATCTCCTTACACACTCTTCCTAAACCATCATTCCACACATTAAATGCATTTCATATCAAGGCTAATCAAAGTCCAAAAGTAGGCAAGGGTATTCATGGCATTAGCCAATCCAACTTCACCTATAAATACAAGCTTAAACCTCTCCATTTTCACTACATTTCCATTCTAGAAATTCCTAAACTCCCTCTCTTCCTCCATTTTCCTTTTACCTTCAAGCCATTCACCTCTACATCACCAAAACCAAGCTACGCCACCACCCTACACCACTAAACCCATGGACTAACACCTCCAACCACCCATACCCACCTCCATAAGCCACGTACCCCCTCCTTTTCCACCTACCTGAGCCCTACACACCATACCCACCTCAAATAACACACGCACCACCCTTAAAACCTCCTACCCGAGCCCAAAGCCCCACACCCGAGAGCCATACCCTCGTATGCCCCACCTACCCACCACCAAAGACTCATGCACCCCTCTACCAAAAGCCACCCTAGGTCGTACCCTCCCCTTAAGCCCACGGCCACATAAAAAAAG
This sequence comes from Allium fistulosum, assembly GCA_030737815.1. Taxonomy (NCBI): domain Eukaryota; kingdom Viridiplantae; phylum Streptophyta; class Magnoliopsida; order Asparagales; family Amaryllidaceae; genus Allium; species Allium fistulosum. The sequence goes on along the minus strand of CM060906.1, from coordinate 92,955,093 downwards.
AAAAAAAGGGAAAAAAGGAGAAGGAATGTAAATGGCAAAATTCAAGACGCTTGGAAATAGCATGTTAGTTCGAGAGGCGCATAGCTTACATAAAGATTGACGTAGTGGAAATGAAGGTGAGAAAATTCTCATCGCTATATGATTTAAATTGATTATCTAATTAAATGGTTATGTTAGATAATCACCGTTTTATGGATGTTTGGATATATTTGTGTTATGTTTGAATAGTTGCTAGTGTTTATGGTTGTGATTTTTTTCATATTAGCTTGTGTATGGACCATAATTATGTTGGTGATAAATGTTAATTCGATTATGCTCATTTTGATTAAGTATCCCCTTTGTTAAATAAGACCCAATTTTGTTGATATGATATACTTGGAAAAAATAAGTGTCTTTTTAAGTGGAATTGAAGTTCAGGTTAAAATAATAGAGAATTTGAAACTAGAAGTGAAATCGGATTTGAAACAAAAAGTTAAATTGAAATTCAAATTGAGATTAATAGTGAAATTGAGATTGAAATCTATTTTGAAAATTGAAATTGGGATTAAGGGTGAAATTTAAATTAGATTTGAAATCTAAGTTTTAAATTAGTTTAATTTGAAGTTAGAATTGAAATTGAATTGAAGTAGATTCTAAAATTTAATATTAAAATAGTAGGAATAAAATAATATTATAATATGGAAATAGTGAAAATACATTTCAAATATTTTTAAAAAGTGAAAATATTGGTTTAAAATGATTTGTAATGGTTTTATAAGTAATAAAGTTTAATTTGAATAGATTATTTCAAGTATTGAAAAATAAGTTAAAATTAGACGCATCGCGCAATGGTAGTTCGCGATTTCACGTCGAAAAGTTCAAATGAGTGTATAGGGTGGAATATAGCTCGGAATTCTTCGAAATAAGAAAATTCTGGACTATTATATCCATATCTTCTAAACGACGAAAGAAAATCAAAATTTCGTTAAGTATATTTTAAAATATGTCCAAATCAATTTTCTAGAAAAATCGCGTTGGTGCAGTTAATTGATCATAACGAAAAATCTGTTTAAATGGACGTTTTTAATTATAGAAAAATATGGAATAAATTTGATAAATCTATTTAAATGGTTTAAAAGATATTTGAAGTGGAAAATATGAATTTTCAAATATTAAAAAGTTGTTTAAATCAAATAAGCTTATATAGCATTTTCCGCATCACTTTTAGGCTACGAATTCTATAACTTTTGGAGTATGAGTTTAAACGTAACGTTTTTTCCTAGAATCAATTACAAATGTTTTAAAAGGGAAATTAAGCATTTGAAAGATAATTTGGAATCTTTATAAAAGTTGATAACTGAGTATGCGGAAACGACTAGTACATTTGTCTCGCTTGTGAGATCTGGGAAGATAAAACAAGATGTTTAACCAAGGTTAGGGATGGAGCAACCAGTGTCCAGAACTCACCTGGCCTATGTTTTCTTTTCTTAGGCGTGGGTGGAACAAATTGAAAGGAAAGCCCGAATGCTCTAAAAAGATTATATTAAGTTTTCCAAATAAAAGAAGAGTAGTATTATCCAAAACTTAAGTAATCTCCAAAATGAATAAACTACAACTTGGATTGCATAGAGATAATCTTCTTATACTTGGTGTAAAATTCCAAAGAGGGAACCCGTTCTATTCGTGGAATTTAAAAGGTGATCTCACCGTTATTCCGCCTATGGCACTTGTTGAATACGAAAATTGATATTGAGTAAAATTAGAATGGTTTCTATGATCCTATTTACCCAATAATGTTTGCTAAGATTGATTTTTGGGTTTACAGTAAACGATGTCTCAGATAACATTTTTTTGACCCGCCTAAAAGTTAAGGAATTTGGATCGAGTGTTAAGTGAGGAAATTTGGAATATTATCCAAAGCAAAACGAATGAATTAACTCAGAATTACTCTAAGAAAAATAAAAGAGATTTTGAAATCATTCGAAAAGATTAAAGTGAAAAGAGACTTAATAAATCATGTATACTCATATTCACTTTTTATCGATAATTGGATTTCGATGGAACTGGGGTCGGATTTGGGCGATTCCTATCCGAAAACCACTTCGAACCAATTTACGTGTTCGAAGAATGGAGATGTTTGAAGACGGAGATATTGAGATGAATAATAACGAGGGACTACTTGTTGATTAATTAGGGATAAATTCCCGATTCACTATATTGTAGCAGTGGTCTCTTTGTTATGAAAAATCTCAAAACCTCAAGGACTTCTCGCCTAGTAATGGCAGAGGAAAGTGCCTTCGGTTTTGTTCAGTCCCAGACGAACTTGTATGGAAGAATGTCTGACCTTGCATTCCAAATCACAATGAGTGATCTCTATTTAATGTATATCAGTTTGGTGGCAGAGAAGACACCTTCTCTTAGCTTAACACCCTTTCTGTAGACTTATGAGCTCAAGAAGTTATACGTTTGTAGAAATTAGTCATGTGAATGTGGAATGGCAATGTGGCATTCAAAGTGAAAGAAGATGTGTTATGTGAAAAGGTAATCGTTGCCTCGAGCCTCATCAACTGGAAATGACCGAAACAGGTTTAGATGCGGCAAGGCTAAGTGGGTCATTCCCAATTAGGGTATGATCATCCCCTTCTAGATATATTTCTTCCCGCTATGACATTCGGGATGTAAATTAATGTGGTTTGTATGCTCGGGCACCCGGTTAAAGGTCGGTAACGATCGGGGGATGACATATTCGGTACTATCTAGTTATAGAGGTAGGTCGGTCTTCTGTTGGTAGATGAGCTTTGTGATGGTTCCTCGGGACATCCATCTAGAGGTGTACCCATCAGAAGGTAGTCCCTTTACCTGGTCATTTGTATGGAAATCCATTCTCCAATAAGAACCTACGGTTTTGTTTATAGAGCCTAGTATGCTGGAATTTAATAATGGTAACAATTTCGGCTATGATTAATAAGTTTATTTGCAAATGTTTTCAAAGAATGTCATTAGAAATAATATCAAATGTTATGATATATAAAAGTGTTTTGGTTATCATAAGATAAAAATCCGTCCTTGTTTATGTGTGGGCGCGGTCTTATGAGATACTTTTTCTTTTCAAATGATTTTATTAAAAGGCTGATATATGACATGGTCATTTATTATTGATATTTTCTCATGCTGGTTTATTAAGCCTGATCCGGGTATTTTCAATATTCGAGTCGGATCCGAGTATTTTCAGGTTTAGTTGAAGAAGGTTGGAGTTTCCAGAGGAGTGCTGGAGATATTCATCTACGTATGGACGTATCCTAATATCCGCTGTTGTTTGTTTTTTTTGTTTGATGTTTGTCAGCAATTGTAAGGACATATGTTTATAACTATCCAAGCTGAATTTAGGTTAGACTCTGATATATGTATTTTGAAAGTTTTCTACTGTAAAGTTATTTGTTCAATATTATATATTATTCCATTCGTGTGAGATTCTGTTCTGTCTATTTTTCTTTCCACCATTAATGATCTGTCTTTTCGTGCAATTTGAGTTAGACATGTGTGGTTTATTGTCGATTCAAAGGGTATGGGAAAACGGGCCATTATAGTGACAAGTTGTGCATAAAATGGAGTTTGTAGTGAAAGTTTCAAGGATTGTAAATTATAAGGTTAAATTGTAAAATAAGAACTGAGAGGCTAAAATGAACTATTCACATGCCTCCTTCTTCCTTGCAATACAAACCTAGCAGCCATTTCCTTTCACACTTTTGCATTTTGCCTCGCCACCTAAGACCATCAGAGCAATTGTTAGTCCTACCACCATGATTGCAGCGCCGAGCCGAGTCGACCAGTATCCCCAAAATCGAACTCGATGCCTCTTTAAAAAAACCAAACATTGTGAATCTATGTGATGACCAAAACATAGTCGCCATTACCATTTTCTCCCATCTCGTGCCAATAAACCGCCGATCGGTGGTAGAATTAAAAATGTATTTTAAATATTAATTATATCCCTTATAACAATATATACAATAGAAAATAATACTAAAATCTTACTTTATTTCAAATAGTATTCAGTGCGACAGTTAAATTTTATATATAAAAATTACATAAACCCCTCTAGGACACACCTTTAACTCTGTCAATCATCATATATGTGAACATGGTCTACTTTTCAAGGAGAGCATTAGCTCCATTCACCCCATTACTGTCTCGAGATTGGGTTTCGCACTACATTTCTAGTTCTTCGGTCCATTCTTACAATTTGAAATAAGAATGCTCAACCTCTAATATGGTGGTGTATGTGCAACCTATTATATATATATTATATAATAAAAAATGGAAATTAATAGATATTCTCTTTCCATCACTAGTTCATCTTTCTTCTTGTTCAATTGTTCCGAGGTTTGGTTCTTCCTTGCACCATCAAACCCTTGTTGTATTGGAGTGCCATTGCCTTGATGAACCTTCGATCAAATTTGGATACGACCATGAAAAGTCAATGCCTCTTGTGCATGTTGTCTCCCTGAAGCGGTTCATCCACTTTTGTAGGACATTGATTTCGTTCTCCACTCGAACGTGAAATTTGACTTTCTCTATTACTTAGTTTTGAAGATTTTCACTAGACATAGCTCGAATACCAAATGACTCACATTATTGAATTTGGCCCAACATTCAACCTCTACTCTGATGCCAAATTGAATACTCCTCCATGCTTTGTGCTTATGAATAAAATATTATGCGCTACTGATATTTTACTTTGTTGAAAGCATCATTACATTTTTTGGTCGAGAAATGTGAACTCTAAACTGTCTCAAAAATCTGTCAACCAATTTGATCCATGTGCTGATGAACTCGTTCTCTAGTTGTTTAAACCACATAACAACTAATTCAGTCAGGTATAATGGAAAACAATGTCCCATCACTTCCTAAAAGCACCCAACACCTCCATATGTCAGATGTATCTCATCGCATGAATGGTCTGATTTGTTCTCCCATTGTACAATTCTAGCATCGGTAGCTTAAAATCGGATGGAATCCTTGTGCGTACCGAATTTAGGAGTGATTGGATTCCTTTTCATGTCCTCTATTCTCTGGTCTACAGGTCCACCTCTCACTATTCTTCTGATCATCTGAGCTATTCAGTTGTTGTCATCTAATGGAGGTCTATGATCCATAGCCTCATCTTGCCCATGTTCCTACAGAGAAATTCTTGCATATACTCCTCGAGTTGCGCATTTACGTTCTGATTCACATCACTAACTCCAGCATTGTCCACTCCTGGCATCGCAGCTTGTCCTAAATCCATATTGACAATGCCCTCTATAAATTCATGTTGGCACCAACCTGATTCAGTTCGGTACCGATCTGATTTGGTGGTGGGGCACTGCTCCAATTTGCTCCGCTCTAGCTCCATATGCTCCTGCATTGATTTCTGGTATCTGATTCTGAATTCTAACTACTCCGGCTATTCCTTGTTGATCATTCATTCTAAAAAATCTCTTTGGCATTTCATGTTATCGAGCCATCATCCCATCTTGCATCTCTTTCATCATCCTTTACATCTCTTCTCTAGTCACGTAGACCGATGGATTTGAATTTAATGACAGCTCCCAGCTGCCCCATGCAGTGGTTGACTTGGTCCTTCAATAGCTCTAGTAGAAGGCATATTCATCTCTTCCAAACTTTAGACCTAAGCTTCAAGTCTTCAAATCTAGTTCTCACTCAGTAAAAGCACAAAAAATGTTGGACCAAAAAATGACACAACACCCCCAAAACGAAATTAAATAGAGAGATCAAACAAAATAAATTAAGAAACATGAATTTTTTTAAAATGGTTCAGCAAATCTTAGACCTACGTCCACTTTAATTTATTATCCTTTTGATATTCTTCCGAATACAAAGTATATAACTCAAATCTGACCAAAATCTAGTATACCTTCGATTTGATTGAGTTTTTAAGAGTAAAGGTTGAAGAAGATAACCTTAGTTCTCAAAAATGCTAATCCTTTTCCTAGTTGCAAGTTGTCTCGTATTTATACTTGAATTCCAGCATATATCTCACAATCATCCCATAATACGTCCTAGTCTCCATGATTCGATAATCCAGGAGGAAGGATTCGTTACACCACACAATTCCCAAGAGGAAAATCAGATCGACGCCGATATGATTTTGTGTCTCCTAAACAATTTTGTATTTCAAGGCTAAGTCCTTCCTACCGTTCTCTTGTTGTTTCAAGTCCCAGAATCAGGTCGGTGAGACCCAAAAGTGATTGGTATCGACCTCTTTTGGTCTTTCAGATCTTCGTCGAACTCCTTACACTCCTTTATTTTTCATCCTTGATAGCTTTTCAAGCCTCTGGGTCCATTCCTTCACCATACCTTTATCCAAACTATCTATTTGAGTGTGTGGAAAATTTGGCCAAAACACTTGCACCCTAAAGTACGCCTTCTAAATGTAAGGTGTGCTTTACTGAAGAACAAGTTTTGGGAGTAGTCAATCTCTAGCGGTTGAGCTCTCCAGCCATTAATTGATTCCAATCGTGGTGAATCATCCAGTTCCTTCATGTTCACCTGCAAATCAAATGTCATTCCGAACCGTCAAATCTAAGGACGCTGATATTTGCTTAAGTGTTAGTCACGAATCATAATCGGTCTGTCTTAATCCAGAGTTATTATATCATATATCACTATCAAAGTCATCCCGTGTTAACTAAGGGTTAAGTTATCATAAATCAATATTTATATCGTAAGGCGTTCAAATTCTAAGACCAAGTCAAGATTTCTCCGTATCGCACAATCAACTTCCAATCTAGGGTCTGATCTCTCTGGATCGTACTATCAACATCCAATCTAGGGTCTGATCCCTTCGAATCATACTATCAACTTCCAATCTACGGTTCGGTCTCTTCAGATTGTTCAACATCCAATCTAAGGTTCGATCTCTCCGGATCATTCAACATCCAATATATGGTTCGATCTCTCCAGATCCATGCTAAGTCCAATCTACTCACTCTCTAGTGAGGGGACTCAATTTCCAAGCAAGTCCATTTGCTCACTCTCCGATTAGGGGACTTACTTTCCTAGCTAAACCATCCACTCACTCTCTGGCGAAGGGGCTAGCTATTTGTACAAGTCTATTCTACTCGCTCTCCGACAAGAAGACTTGCACCTTATGGTCATCCCCCCGTCTCTCTGGGTAGGACTATCATATTCAATCAATATCAGTCATCACGTTTCAGTAGTTTTCAAAATCAAATATTCAAATCAAAGCAATAAACGCATATCTTAAATATCCATCCTATCTATTATCACTTCCAAGCATCCAACTCAGAGTGTGCCTAGCGACGATCGTGGTCTCGTACACGTGTAAGCAGGTTAGAGTAGCAATGTCTTATTTAATCGAAGTGAAAAAAAGAGAAAGGGAATCAAACCTCACTCCCGTTCATCCTGGTCATGGGATTACCAATCTTGATCCAGATCCGCGGTTGTGTCTTGATGTATTCGCTAAAAACATTTGTTGCTGCGGCTACACCACTGCAGTTTGGTTCCTTACATACAATTGTAGCTAGTTACTCCGAACCAGCTCTTCTATCAAATCATGGAGGCATCAGCACTCGTTTGTCTCATGCCCATCTATCTCATAGAAAATGAAAAATCTTCTGGATCTTTTCTCCTAATCTGTGGGTTCCCTCTTAGCTGGCTTCCGGTAAGAAATTTTACTTCTAATATCGAGATAAACCGTCTTCGGGGTTTCAGTTAGATCAGTATAAGAAGAGGATTTATATTCTCTCCTTTGATGCTTTGGTTCTTCGAAGCTACCTTCAGCTTTCTACTTTCCTTTATCTTTATTGTATCCTGCTCCGGACGGTCCACCGTCATCCATGACAATAACTTTAGCATTTTTGGTCTTAACATCCTCTTGATGCAAGTATCTTTTAGCCTCATGGTAAAACTCCATAAGATCCATTAGTGGATCCCTTACCAAAGGAATTCTGAAGTCAGCCTTATTTTCAACTCCAAACACCGCAACCATCAAAACAATCATTGGATCTGGCTTATGAAGCGCAATAGCTATTGTGTTAAACCTAGTCAAGTAACTCCTTAGGGTCTCTCCAGTCCTCTGCTTCTCGCTTGAAAGCATCATCACATTATTTGATTAAGAAATGTGGACTCTAAATAGTCTTAATATTATATCAACCAATTCAGCCTATGTGCTGATGGACCTGTTCTCTAGCTGTTTAAACCACATCGTAGCTAATTCAATCAGGTATAATGGGAAACAACGTCCCATCACTTCCTAAGAAGTACCAAACACCTCCATATGTCATATGTATCTCATCAGATGAACGGTTGGATTTGTTCTCCCACTGTATAGTTCCAATGTCAATAGCTTAAAATCGGGTGGATTACTTGCATACCATATTTTAGTAGTGAATGGATTTCTATTCACATCCTCCAACCTCTGGTCTGGAGGTCCACCTCTCACTATTCTTCCGATCATCTTAGCTATTCGGTTGTTGTCATCTAATGGAGGTCTCCAATCCATAGCTTCATCCCGCCCTTTATTCCTATAGAGAAATTTTGGCACATATTCCTCTAGTTGCACGTTTGTGTTCTAGTTCGCATCTCTAGCTCCAGCATCGACCGCTCTTGGCGTCGCAGCTTGTCCTAAATCCGAATTGACAATGCCTCTACAAATTCAGGTCTGTACCGACCTGATTCAGTTCGATAATAATCTGATTTAATGATGGGGGCACTGCTCCTATTTGCTCCGCTCCAGTTCTTGATGCTCTGCATTGGTTTCTGGTCTTTGGTTCGGAATTCCAGCTACTCCTGCTGTTCTCTGTTGATCAATCATTCTGAAAAATCCCTCTAGCATTTCCTGTTATTGAGCCATTATCCCATCTTGCATCTCTTTCATCTTCCTTTTCATATCTTCTTTGGTCACATAGACGGATGAATTAGAACTTGAGGATACCACCTGACTGTTCTCATGCTCTAGTTGACTTGGTCCTTCAATAGCTTTAGTAAAAGGCATCTTCATCTCTTTCAAACTTTAGATCTAAGCTTTAAGTCTTCAAATCCAATTCTCTCTTAGTGAAAGCACTAAAAATATTATGTCGAAAAATGACATAACACCCCAAAATGAAATTAAATAGAGAGATCTAAAAAAATAAAGCAAGAAATGCGGAATTTTTTTATAATGGTTTGGCAAATTTGAGGTCTACGTCCACTTTAATCTTATTATTCTTTTGATTCTCACCAGAATAAAAAGTATACAATAGAAATATGACCACAATCTAGTAGAACTTAGATTTGATTGAGTTTAAGAGTAAAGGTTAAAGAAGATAACCCTTAGATCTCAAAAGTGCCAATCCTTTTCCTAGTTGCAAATAGCCGAATTCCAGCGTAGATCTCGCTATTAGCCCTGAAAACGTCCAATTCTCCATGATTCGATAATCCAAAAGGAAAAATAGGTCATGCCGTGCAATTTTCGAGAGAAAAATCAGGTCAATACCGATTTGATTTTGTGTCTTCTAAACCACTTTTTATTTCAAGCCTAAGTCCTTCCTACTATTTTCTTACTGTTTCAAGTCCCAGATCAAGTCGGTGAGACCCAAAAAGATCGGTAGTAACCTCTTTTGGTCTTTCAGATCTTCGTCGAACTCCCTGCTTTCCTTTATTTCATCATCCTTGATAGCTTTCCAAGCCTCTCGGTCCATTCCTTCACCATTCCTTAATCGAATCTGTATGTTTAAGTCTGTTCTAAGACTGTGAAAAATTTGATTGTAACACACTAGCAGACAAACTATTAATGAAATAAACCACACTTTTATCACACTTATCCCCAAAAAAGAAAATCCTAACTTCATATCAGATTGCAAATATGATTCGTATTGCAAAGTCATACATAAAATCATAACTAATATTTTATGCAACATAATCAAGGATTATATGGGTGAACTGACCTGCAATCAAAAGTTTTTATTCTTGGGAGGAACATAAGTGAGAACTTTATGTGAGAACTCCCTACTAGTTTATGATAACTTTCAATAGGAAAGGTTCTAATAATCTATGTCTTAAAGTTGATTTACAAAAAGCTTATGATAAATTTAGCATAGAGTTTTTCTGTAACATCCCCCCAATTGAAGGCCCAAAACTAACGGCTATGGATCCTGCAGTCATCCATAGTTTTTAATCCTCGGCGACCAAATACGGCGAAGTTAGATTCATCAGTACACAGATACACATGAATATGAAAATTTTTTAAACTTCAAACCAAGTCACATTCCATTTCAAAACATTACCAATTCATTACATAATCCCAAATACGCACACCACGTTCAAAGAAATACAACGTACGCCAAGAGCGACATATGAAGATGCCCCTTGGATGTTCAAAGTGTATACATGCAATATAACAGCTTTGCCATTACAAATAACACTGAGGAATCAAAAGAAAATAGAACTCTAGATAGCTATCATGCCTCCTGCACGTCTCTGGAAGCTTATTCGTCTTAAGAGGTACCTGCAAACCCTAACTCTCAAACTACTCAAAATCAATTGAGTACCGAGATTTAAAGGGAAAACATAAACTTCGAGTTAGACATAATGCCTGGAATGAATAATAATCTACCATCTCAAATCATTTAGATATTTAGTGAGACCACGCCGCTTTGCAGAATGGGTTTCCCCTCACTAGTATCTTAAAAACCTTTTATAAAACCATATACTATGCTCCTGCGTCCACAATGATCAAAACAATTCAAAACTGTATAATATGATGATATGCAAAACAAATGAATCAATTCTGGATTACCCATCCCCAATCATTTTAGACTATCTGTCTCAATTGTAGTTTCTAAGATTTCTATTAACCTATTAGTTTTCATGGGTTGACTAATAACTGGTTAAACGTTTAAGGACTCCATGTCCAATTGCATAGTTTTCATGGGATCACTATGAACCAACTGGTAACTCCAATATCTTAATCTTATCCTAGTTTTCATAGGTTGACTAGGAACCTATTGGTGACCCCTATATCCTTTCTTCTTATCCTAGTTTTCATGGATTGACTAGGAATCTATTGACATCTATCAATATTTCATCCGAATATAGTTTTCATGGGTTAATTACAAAATCATTGGCCTTTGCCAGTATCCAATCTTAGTTTTCATAGGCTTACCATGAACCCGTCTTTCTGACATCTCCCTTTATACATAGTTTTCATAGGCTAACTATGAACCTATTGGCCCTTGCCAATATCTTTACATATATACAATTTTCATGGGCTTACTGAGAACCTATTGGCCCCTGCCAATATCTTTCTTTTATATTTTAGCATCCTATATCCTGGTCTTCCTGATCTCCTAGATGTAATTCTACTCATTCAGGAGTTTTAGTCAATTTATATTCACTACCGGGTTAACCTAACTAGTTCTTCTAACCTTTATCCCCAAAATACTGTTATGGCTCCATTATAAAGTGAATATATTCATATTAGAAGAAGCAATATAACAACTTAGCCATACCACTCCTGTGGGTTTAATATAAAACATGGTTAATCCCTTTAACTTATTACTTTTTCAAAGATAGCTTCTTCTTAAAACCATTATAAAAACTCCTTTAATTTAGCCATGGGTTTTTCCTTTAAAAATAAAGTTTGTGTCATAAAACCTTTTGATACCTTCGACACCTAGCTTTCGACTTCATTGTCCTTCCAAAGCCTTAAAATTCTATCTTCAAAACATTAGGCTCCTACCTTTTAATACTTTAAAATCTACCTTTCAAAACCTTTCGAATATATTAAAGTATTAGCATTTAACTTTAGAAGCTTAGCTGCTAAACCAGTTGAAAGTACCACTTTCAACACTATTGGAAGTAACCCTTCCGAAATCATTGCAAGTACCCCTTTCGAAAGCATTGGGTTTATACTTAAAACATTATTTGGGTCAAAGTGAATGTAGGTGAAAGCATATCTTTCGAAACCATCCTTTTTCATATAAAAACATTAGGTAAAACTTGATGGTGTCTGCACCATCTCTTTCGAAAGCATAAAACATCTGTGTAAAACATTGGAAGGTTGGTGTCAAACCCCTTTCGAAACCATCACCATCGAAATCCATGACCCTTTTCGAAAGCTATAGGAAGTGGCTTGAACTTATAAAATAAAATACCTTTCGACGACATTAGTATCTTCAATACCATCGAAAGGCTATGAAACGACAGTAGGGTTTCGACTAGGTCGGAACCCCTTCTTTCAAAACATTCTTTCATAAATAAAGAACTCAGTCGAAAGAAATCTTAAGTTAATAGCAATGCCTTTCAAAACCTTCTTAAATTCTCTTTCAACACCAAATGCTTTGACACCATCAATGGCTAATTCAAAACAAAAGGCAGGCGCTTTTCTTTTAAAAACAAACCAAGGTAGAGACTCCTTCGGAAGCCATGCTTTCGAAAACTAACCTTTTGCCCCCTTCCAATCCACTACATACCATCTTTGCGATATCTTGTGTATTGATTTTGTCTTAGTAGGTTTCGACTATGTTGAAGGCGGAAGTTCTGTGTCGAAAGGTACTTTCCAAAGTAGGCGAAACCCTTTTTTCTGAGCAAACCTGGTTTAATACTACTTAAAGCAAATCTTTTTCTAACTAACATGCCACGTGTCAACACCGGATTGGTTGCCTTAACCTTTTTAAAATTATTTTTCAAAAATAATCGCCAATAATCCAAATCTAAACCATAGTTAAGTTAATCAAATAAGCCTTTCCAATTTTTGCAAAGAAATCCCTCCTCTAAAATAATTTATTTTGCATAGCAAATCACTTTGGAAAAATCCCCAAGAATTCCAGAAATTCTCTTTAATTATGTTATCTGACATATCAAAATTTCAGACCTAAATTCTCAATATATTTTCCAAAATAAATTTATAAACTCAAATAACCATATTTTCCTTTGAAAATTAATAATAATCTTCCATAGCTTGGAAAATTATCAAATTTGAAACCCAACTCCAAAATCATGTTTCTCATAACATATAATTTTCCCATGGCATTTAAATATCATTAGATCTCGTTTTTACCTTAAAACCATGCAAAAACCCTTTTAAACATTCTTGTTTAAATCAAATAAATCATAAATCAAGCATATCATCATCCAATATATCATAAAAACGAATTTTTCCTTAAATCCGAAAATATATTATTTAAAACAAAGTAGAGATGGAACTATTATTTACCTTGCTCTAGATAAGGAGATTGGGTTGAGATTGATTTCCTCTAAGCTTGATTCTCTAGCTTTTAATTTGATTTCCTCTTCTTCTTAATGGTCGGTCGTTCCTCTATCTTTAAGTTTGCGTTTTAAAATGACTTGAATGGGAAGAAATGGTATGAACGAGAACACACACACACACACACATATATGGGTAAGAGTTATGAGCGACAAATTCCTAATGTACCCTTATGTAACTCAATTAACCCAAAACCATTCTTAAGCCCATTAATTATTATATTAAGCATGACCTTAATTACTTAATTCAAGTCCCAATCCCCTTATCACTTAACATTTACATTATATCTAACTAAATCTCTTGAATAATGTTATAAAAAATTAGAGGTGTTACATTTTCTGTCATATTATGACCACTATGGGGTTTCCATACAAATTCATTTACATCATTAGAGAACGCATAACTTCGCTCGCTTTTTCTACATTGATCAATGGATCGCCCTAGTTTTATATCAATTAATAGAGGTTTATGACACGGAGATCCTATATCCCTATATTTGTTTTCTCTTGTAATGGAATATTTATCAATTTTGTTGGATTTAGAGCATATAAAAGGTAACATTGCTCCAATTTATAAGAACGGTCCCATTATCAACCATTTACTGGATGTAATAATCTTTAGTTTTTTCTAAAGCCACGGTTGAAAATGCTAAAGCTATAAAAGGTGTTATGGAAAAATTGGAAAGATTTGTAGGTCTGGTAGCTATGAAAGACCAAAAGTTAAAAAAAATCAGTAAAGGGGTAATTTTGAAATCAGTAATTTCTAGAATTTTGAAAGTAGATTCTCAGGCTCTTCCTGTTACATATTTATGGACTCCTCTTAGTAGTTCGTCTTTAAAAAAAGCTGATTTTACCGTGCATACTGATGAAATCAAAAGTAGGCTAAATGGTTGAAATGGTATATTATTAAGCTTAAGAGGAAGTTTGAAGTTGATTGAAGTAGTAATTCAATCAATTATTTTATTTTGGATGCAAATCTGTCATATGCCGAAAAATGCGATAAATCAGATTGAAAGTATATGTGATAACTTTTTATGGCAAGGTAGAAAACATTTGATTAATTGGAACACGGTTTATAAGCCAAAACATGAAGGGGGTATGGATTGAGGAGTGTACATGAAATTGTAGAGTCTATATCTATTAAATTACCATGGAAATATTTAGAGCAAAATAGTGTTTGGGCTAAACGGATGAAGCAAAGGTACTATGAGAGAAAATATCCTTGGGTTATACATGAAGACATTAATTCTTCTTTTACATGGATATTCGGCATAGCAAATTGTGAAGATACAAGTGCTTTATTTGATCCTTGGGTAATTCATCGATCAATATCTTGGGGTGGCAATATTTGAGTTATACAAGGTAGTCTTACAAAGAGGTGACTGCTCTCATCTCGGATGGAAATGGTGCCTCAACAACTCCATCTTTCCCCTAACTTATGTAATCAAATTCAGAAAATCAACATTTACAATGAGATTGAAAATGATTTCTAGTAGCGGAAACCTTCACAAAGTGGCCAAATTTAGTAGTAAATCAGCATGGAATAACATTTGAATACTGGAACAAATTCAAGAGAAATATCATAATATATGTATGGAATAACGTGTATTGCCCCAAAATGTAAGCGTCTTTATATTTGGCATCATTCACATTGGAAAAAATAAATCATTGGAATAATGTTCAATCAGTGGACTGTAAACTATGCAACAATGGGAAGAAAACAAGTAACCATATGTTTTTTCAGTGTGCTTATTCAATTCAAATTTAACTAGTCATTAAACAAAAGTTGCAGATTCAAGCACCAAATATTGACATAGTTCAGGTATGTCTGGATTACATTGCGAATAAATTCAAGAATAAGAACTTTCATACCGTATCGTTGATGTTACTATAAGTTTTGCAGTGTGGCATGTATGGTTGGAACGCAATCGTCGAGTTTTTCCAGAATAAGCACATACTAACAACAGTGAGATTGGAGCTATTATTACAAGACTGCAAAATATTAATTTCAAAATTAAAACATTTACTAGAGGCATGCAATAATAGAAGTGATTTATGTACTAACTTTAGTCTTATCTAATTGGGGAGATGGAGGTTGTTGCATCGGCTAAAGCCAGCCTTTGGAACAAGAGTGGCAATCTTCCAGATCTGACTCACTCTTTAAATCGAAGCTGCAAGGAGTTAATGAAGTAAGATATTGGCTAATTTTGATCTGTAGATAGAGTGGGTTCTTCTTTTCTATAGGAGCTTAAATGATTCTTTAATATTCTATTTCTTGGATAAAAATTTGTTCGAGCCTTGGTTTTTCTAAGGTTGCAGAAGTTGTGGAAGCTAATATGAAGAGGATGATGTAGTAGTTTATGCTGTGGGAATTCTAACTCGAGACCACTCAAATCAAAATCCCAAAGCACAGTGGAAAACGAGATCATGGTAAGAAGTGCAAAAAAACCCAATCAATATCTCAATCCAAATCTCAATCTAATCCAAAATCAATCACAATCACCAAACAAGCAATAGAAAACCAAAGCAATAACGATAAAAATAAATCAAGCACCAATTTATAGTGATTCCACTATTGACTTGTTAGTGTACATCCACTTTAAGGGAGAGCCTTTCTTAATACCAATGAGAAGAGTACAAGAGATTGATTACAATGATCAATATTCAAATAGAATAGATTTATGGAGAAGAGAATTGAAGAAAAATAAGTTTAGATAAACCCCATTTAACAGAGGATAAACCATTAATCTCTCGGACTGATCGAGTCTTTTGAATCTGAAAATAGCTTATATAGAAGAGTAGAAAACTTAGACAAATTCTCGAAATGCCCTTTGAAGCTACACAAATCTCACAAAACCGCCCGAGCCGAAAATAGGCTAAAAGTCTTCACAGATGTCTACCACATTATGACACATGTCTGTCATAAGTTTCAGGAAAGCATTCCCTGAAACCACAGACGTCTTTTCCAAGCCTCGGATTCCAAATCCTACTATCACAGACGTCTGTCACTTTATGACAGATTGTCTGCCGCCTGATGTTGGCCGCACCACTCCACCGTCATCGTCATATCTTCCTCCTTCGAACTTCGTTGTGAACCGCCTTCTCCATCACCAAGCTACTTCCTACCACTTCAATTCTCCATATAGTGTCGCTAAAATTCAATACTCCACCTCAACACTATATCCATCTCCATCACCAACAACCAATAGTGCCAAATTATCACCACTTCCACCTTCAACCAAATGAGCTTGAACGCTTTTCCGCTGAGCTCCGACAAAGCCACCGTCCATTGCACTCCATCAACGAGCTCAGACAAAGCCCCTGCTTAGTAACAAAGTGTTGAAAGCACCCAAATCCAGAACCGTCTCAGCAAAAGACAAAAGTACTAAGGAGTGTAGACTAGTACTCACCAAGAAGGTAGAACCACAATCTCTCACTGATACTCTTCATCATCTATAACCAAACTCCTCCCTCAACCATGCCTTCCTATAACACCTAGCACTTTCTCAAGCGAATCAAGTTCGAGCAATGCTCGAACTTCCCAACCGGCAATGCCTTAGTGAATAGATCTGCCGCGTTATCCTTTGTGTGCACTTTCCGATGATATACTTGCTTATCTTCATACATGACTACTAAAAATGAATTTCTCACTTTGATATGCTTAGTCCGTGAGCTAAATGCCAAACTCTTTGCCAATTGAATAGCACTCTGGCTATCACATTGAACATTAAAATTATCGTGTTGAAATTCCAAGTCACACAGGAATCACCTCAAATAAAGTGCCTCCTTTGTCACCTCCACCGCGGCTATCAACTCCGCCTCCATAGTGGATAAAGCAACTACGGTCTGCAATCTTGATCTCCAACTTATGTCCATACCAACAAGTGTGAAGACATATCCAAAAGTTGACTTTCTCTGATCCCAGGCACCGACGTAGTCCGAATCCCGATAACCAACTAACTTACAATTCATCCCTTCACTACCGCAAAAAACAAGAACATGAGATGGTGTACCTCTAAGGTATCTCAATATAAGCTTTACAGATTCCCAATGCGATTTTCCTGGATTAGCCATATACCGACTAACCATCCCGACGGCATTTGCAATATCGGGTTTTGTACACACCAGCATACATTAAACTTCCAACTGCACTAGCATATGGCACAGTTGCCATATAAACCTTGTCTTTCTCGAAGATAGGTGACCCCTTACTCGAAAGCTTCACATGCAAAGGTAAAGGTGTATTTGATGCTTTTGAACCCTCCGTGCTAAACCAGCAAGGCACTTTCTTTATGTATTACTTTTGGATCCATTTTAACTCAAAATGTCTTCGATTCCTTTCTATTTCCATGCTCAATATCCCCTTTGCTTCTCCAAAATTCTTCATTTCGAATTTTGATTTCAAACTCAATTTTAACTTGTTGATATCATTATTATCTTTTGAAGCAATAAGCATATCGTTCACATACAAGAGAACCCAACAATCATTTTCCAACCTCTTGAAATATACGCAAGCATCCTTGATGCTTCCATCAAAACCATTTTCAAGCATAAAATGATTAAATCTCCTGTACCATTGCCTAGGTGATTGCTTCAAACCGTATAGTGATTTCTTTAACTGGCAAACCAAATTTGACTTACCATCTAACTACAAAACCTTCTGGTTGCTCTATATAGATGTCTTCATCCAAGTCACAATGTAAGAAGATGGTTTTCACATCAAGTTGCTCCAACTCCAAGTCGTGAAAAGCAACTATAGCAAGTAATATCCGGATTGAAGTATGGCGCACAACCATTGCGAAAATCTCATAATACTCCTTTCCCTTCCACTATGTAAACCTCTTAGCCACTAGTCAAGCTTTGTATCTCCCATCATCCTTCACCTTATATATCCATTTGCACTTATAGCACGGGTTCCTTTAGGAAGTGGAACCAAATCCCAAGTTTGATTCTTCAACAATGATTGCATCTCTTCCTCCATGGCACAAATCCACTTCGAGCTATCACTTTATTCCATGACGTCATCAAGGTCAATCAGCTCATCTTGGACTACACAAAGAGCATAGTCCAAATTATCACAAAAGCTAAGATAGTTCCAATCGCCATATCTTTCGGGTGGCCTTATCGCACGACGACCCACCTAAGTAGCAATACTATCACCCAAACTCCTTTCGGCTCCACCTTGAACCGAATTCTCTCTAAAATCATGTACATCACCAACACTACTAGAGGAACCCCATGGACTATGTGATTTTTCATCAACCACTTCCACCTCACAAGCATCTCCAACTACTCTACTCCTTGGACGAAAGATGGGAATAACTTCCTTCTCCTTTGATTCACTAAGAACCAAATCCGGAACATCCGATGAGCTCTCATTCTTCTTGAATAAAGCCGACTCATGAAAAGTAACATGATGGGAATTCACAACCTCCATCATTTCTGGATTCCATATCCGATAGCCTTTTACTCCGTCCGTATAGCCAACCAAGACCCCTTTGAAAGCTCTAGTCTCAAGCTTATCATTTTCCGAATCATCCACATAAACCGGACTACCAAACACACGAAGATAACTCAAGTCAAATGCACTTCCCCTTCCACACTTCCTCCAAAATTTTATTACCAATTGCCGAGCATGGAATTCGATTAACAATATGCACCACCATTGACAACGCTTTGACCCAAAACCCTTTTGATAAACCCGATTTCAATCCCAAGCATCGAGCTTTCTCAATTACAGTACAGTTCATCCTCTCTGCAACATCATACGACCGTGGATCTCCCAATGTAGTAAAATGCATCTGAATACCATGATGCTTGAAAAACTCCAAGAATTCTTTAGAAACATACTATCCCCCATTTTCGAACCTTAAAACCTTCAAAGACTTACCACTCTCATTCTCAATAAGAGCCTTCCATGCTTTGAACTTTGCAAATGCCTCCAACTTGGTTTTCATTACATACACACATAACATTCGAGAAAAATCATCAATGAAAGAAATATAAAACCTTGCTCCTTCCAAAGAAGCTATCGGTGCCAGTCCCCAAACATTCACGTGAACATACTCAAGAACCCTTCTCGAATCATGTTTTCCCTCACCGAATGATACTTTAGTTTGCTTCCCCACGACACATTCCTCACAAAACTCTAGTTTGTTGAAACTCTCTCCATCGATCATATCCCTCTTTCTATCCAAGCTCCTCTCCGAGACATGACCTAACCTCAAATGCCACAACCTAATCGCATCCAAGACACGAGAACTATCAACTCCCACACAAGTTTCACCTCTTATAGTCACACCTTGAGGCAAATAAACACTATGGGTCCTAACACCCTTCACCACCACAAGTGCACCCTACGATACCCGCTGGCTATCTCTTTCAATAGTGATCTTACATCCTAAAAAATCCAACTGCCCCAAAGAGATAAAAGACTTTCGAACTCCGGGAACATAGCGTACATTAGTGAGAGTACGAACCACTCCGTCAAACATCCTAATTTTCACGGAACCAATGCCCTTCGACTTACAAATAGCACCATTACCCATAACAATTGAATTTCCTTCTTTATCGACATAAGAAGAAAATAATTCTTATTCGGAATCATATGATAAGACACCTTCGAATTGACCACCCATTCGCTACCCGAAACATCCGATGTTGCCACCGTCAAAACATCTATGTCTCCCTTACCAACTCCACCCTCCACCGCTACGGATGAAGATTCTACTTCCTTCTTTGCCTTTTCCTTATCCGAACACTCATTCTTCCAATGATCAGGCTTCTTAAAAATAAAGCATTTTTCATTTCTTTCCCCCGACTTTCCCCTACAACCGGGCTTTCTTGATTTAGAATGCCCCCGGTTCCCTTTCTTCTCATATCTCTCATTCTCCATAAATAAACCATGACCACTACTAGCACCACTACTTCCATCATCTAACCTCTTCATTTGATCGTGCAACTCCTCACTAAGAAGATCCATTTTGATATCATCAAGAGTCAATGTATCCCGGTTGTAGATCAAATTATTTGAGAAACCTGTATAACGGTCCGGCAACGAACACAATAATATCATCGCCTTTTGCTCTTCCTTAATCTTTAAATCGACCGCCTTCAACTTTATTAGCAAATCATCAAACATATTCAAGTGCGTCTTTAGCGAAATACCCTCCTTCGTCTTATAGGTGAAGAATGTTCGCAACAAGATCAAACAATTAGTCAGTGACTTTTTCATATACAACTCCTCTAACTTGTACTAAATACCTTTAGCGGTAGTCTCATCACTAATTTTGAAGATAACATTCTCCCCTATAGCAAGTTGAAGTGTAATGAATGCCCACTCTTCCATTTCCTCTTTCTCAACGTCCAAGATGTCCATCGGCAACAAATTTGTATCAAACGCTACCCGATGCACACAATTCCGCCCAAGAACTATTTTCATCTTCCATTGCCACTTTTCAAAATCATTATCTCCATTCCACCTGTCAATAACCAATTATGATCCTGAAGCTGCGTACGATCCAATTATATACGATGCTACACCACTTAGACTAACCATTGAGGGACTACCCGAGGTATTATCTGATTCTGGCATTTCTACAAACCTACCAACACCAAAGCTCTGATACTAAATGTTGTGGGAATTATGACTCTGGACCACCCAAATCAAAACCCCAAAGCATAGCGGGAAATGAGATCGTGGTAAGAAGTGCAAAAACAACCAATCAATATCTGCTTTGTATACCAAGGATGCGAATTTAAGAAGTGCAGAAACTTAAATCAAGTAACTAACAAATTTTGTATACCAAGGATGCAAATTTATTTTAGTTTCACTAAATTTTAATCTTTAATTGTGCTTTGCAATTGCACGATGACAGTAAACAAGCATTCGACAAAGAAAATGACTGCAGTTGTACTCAAAAGGTAACTACTGATCTGAAATTATTCGGTTTGACTAAAGCTCAATTTTTAATTTTATTTTCATTAGCTTTGTGGATTTTTTTTAATATTTTTGTGTATTCAGTCCAATTGCGGTAGCCAATGGAATGTCAGAGATGTTTGTATGAATTGGATAAAGTCGAGAAAAAGGTTGGAGGAAATACCGGATAAGGCAATTCAACCTCCATTCAAGGTAAAATATTCACTTTTGTGATTAGATAAGATGAGTTTTCATTGTAGTAGGATATATATTGTAATTAGATATATTTCAAGAAGGTTCGGTATCATAAGATTAAACTACCATCTCAGAATTATCAAAATATTCAACTAGCCTAAAATAAACCACTTAAGCAATAAATTTAATGTGTTTGTAATAGTCATATCATCAAGCTAAGTTTTTATATCAACCTTATTTTGTGCAAATGAGATTGTAGTCCAATCTTTTATGTAATCTAATGTTTGTGATAAGTTCACACTCTTTTAAGGCATGTTTACCCTGAAAAAATGTGGTCTGTTTGGACCAATTTTCGAGGTTAGGTTGATTTATGATAAAATACGGTTTTGGTTCTGGTTTCTTCTCTCCATTTTAAGTTATGATTTTCTTCTGAAACTATTATTCTCCATCTACAAAATTCAATACTTTTGTCGTGAAGATTTCTTAGGTATCTATGTTGTGTTGATTGTAAAGTTTAGGTTTAATGTCCATCATTTATTTGGTTATCAGTGCAATTGTGAGTCACAGCCTGCATACTTGACAAAATATAAAAAAAATTGAATTGGAAACTTTAGTTAAATTGTCTTTATCTTATCATTTGGCTTTGTAGAACATATGAGCTTTTGGGAAAGAAAAGAAAAGGAGATTCTTGCTGCTTAGTGATGTAACCATCTGATAAAAAATGAGGTACTTTCACACTTTCCCACAATTATTCTATTTAGGGAAAAGAGGCTAATTTCAAACTTTATAACCATTTATTATCTTAATTATGTGTAAGGCTTAATATAGGAAAAATGTAAAAATGTATAGTTCTCTAAATGAGAATTATATATGGTTGTATCCAAATGAATTTGTTATAACAAGTACACACGATATCTACTATTTTTTCATAGTTATATTATTCACTTTCCCATAATTATTCTACCGATGACCACATTTTTAGGCTAATTACATACTTCAAAGTCATTGATTAACGTGATTATGTGTAAGTCTTAATATGCAAAAATACAAAAATATAGTTCAGATTTGTATCCAAATGAATTTGTTAAAACAAGTATACACCACATCTTATTTTTTTTCATAGTTATATATAATTCACTAAGATATAAAGGGATAAAATAACCCGCCGTTCGTAGCTCGGTTGGTTTGAGAGCTGGGATATGGGAACCAAAGGACTGCGTCCGGGCAGGTTCGAATCCCAGCGCCAAACCATCAGTGGGAGTTTCAACGTTAAGCATCCGTGTGCGACGACTAAATAAAAGCAGGGTAGACACACGGCGTGGTTTACTTAAGTGAGTATCAATGAATACCATGATCTTAAGGTTTCCCATGAACTCAAAAAAAAATAAAGGGATAAAATAGATGTCTTAGGTAAAACCATTCGAGATAGATGTATATTGTCACTTTGAATATTGTATTGAACTTACATAAAGATAGAAACTTGGGTTAAGTTGAAAAGCACAATATACATAGCAATAATTTTCATTTCAACATGGTCTCATTATCTTAAACTTATCTTCAATTTTTTTTGAGAATTCCTGTTATATATGTACATGTACTTTATAACAATAACAATTTCTATTTAGGTAGAATTATAGTTGCAGGTCATTATAACAAATTGCACCCTATGCAATATTACGTTCAATGGTTCTTTTGGACAATCTAAATATAATATTTTCTTATTCTGTATTTGTTATTAATTAATTCGATTTGGCCTAATTTTAATTTTGATGTGATTAAGTCTCTAGATTAGTCATTTCCATAAACATCGTTGTCATCAAAATTCGTTTATGATTTGATATAACCATCTTTTGGTACCTCAAAATTTTGGTAATCATTATTATTTTTTATTTCTAAAAATAATACTCATCGTGTTTGGAAATTCTTATACATATACATACATATATTTAATAAGAAAAGAAATCTTCTGCTAAAATACATTGATACCTGCAGTTCTTAATCAAAATATATAATCCACAAAGGTCTTCTTCAATAGTTCTTTGACAATACGTATGGTTTTTGTTCTATATATCCAATTATTTAGTTTGCTTTGGTTTTTGAGTAACTCTTACACATAAATTTTATTTTTATGGAAATGTAGTTTGTAATCAATTTAACCAATTTTCGTACTTCAGAATTTATTTTCATTGTCGTGGAATTTTTTTATGTAGAATGTTAGATTATTATTTATGGATATCATAATCAATTTCGATAATTTTTACATTGATTCACTCATTTGTTACGATTGTTGTAGAGCATCCCATTAAATTTCTTTTTATCATTGTTTTCCATTAGTGGGTAAAGGATTAAATGCTGGATTGTTATCATACTATGAAATGTTTAATTAAATAACATGCACCATGGATAATTGTAATATCAAATGATCCGGCATAGCTAATTCTTTGCACTAAAAATAGAACCCCAACAAAACATTCTTCAATGCTTATTTTGAATAATAAATGTACAAGTTTTTCTTCTATATTTTTGTTAATAATTTGGTAATTTTGTCTGCTTTGGATGTTTACATGGAAAGTTTAGTTTTTCAATTGAAGTTTTATATAAATTTTGTTTTTATGGAGACTTATATTCATTGCATTAGAAACCAAATTAAAGCAAATTTTGAATTTTTTATCTACATTCGTGAATTTAATCATAGATTCATTGACTTGGTAAGGCTGTTCATATTGGTAACAAAGCATTAAATTGAAATTCCATTTTATCATGGTATTCCATAAGTGGATAAATAATGAAATGCTAAATTTTTGTCAGAGTATGAAATGGTTACTTAAATTACATGCAACCACATTAACTGTATATCAAATGAAAGTCTAGAAAGCAAATTCTCCTTCACCAAATAGAAAGACAGGAGAGAGAAAAAACAACAAATAAATGTATCGAAGATAATAGATGTTGTAATGTAGGATGTGTTAGTACTAAATGTATAGCAATGTTCTTTCACATCCAATTAATATTTTAGATTATTCGTCAAGGTTGATGATCTTCGTCAATGTTAAATCATAATCAATCCAAAAGGTTGATGATCTTCGTCAAGGTTTAATTAAGAGTTCAAAATGCCGTGTTAGCCTAGAAGATGATAAAATAAGTTGACTAATTCCCAGGTTCCTGGTAATGAATATAGTTGCATATCTATTAGCATATTCTATTGCACTTCACTATGTGTCTTTGAGTGAAAAACATCAAAGAGATTTTCAAACTTATTTATTAGCGTACTCCTATAAAACAAAACTCCTAACAGCAGCATCACCTATCCAATCAAAAATCTAACACTGAGGTATGTAATGGTGAAAACTTTTTGTAGGATATTGTTAATTTTCTGATTTATGAATACACATGTTGTTGCAGTCGTAATTTGTATTTTTTATGATTACCAATAACAAAAGTCTGATTTCTGAACTCAAAACCTTGAATTTGAAAGTATTAAAGTATTGAATTACAATCCTTTTCGTACCTTGAATCTTTCTTTCTTATTTGAACTTGATTAGAATAAATTGAAATTGTTATTTATTTCCTCTATTTTTGACATAAGCTTTGGAAAATTCTGTCGAGTGAGATTTTGGCATGTGTTGCATCTGAATTCAAACATGTTTCGAACAACATATCACATGTCAATAAATGTTCGAATCACGCTACGCAAGTTTCGAACTTGTGACATCTCGCACCAACGCCGAATCACTTAACCACTTGGACAATGGTGCTTGTCATTCTATCCCCTTTTAGCATTAAGTCATATAGAAAAAAATGGATTTTTATATGTTGATAGAGCATGGCATGGTGTTTTTTATAGTGTGTTGTGACAAAGAGTATTGTTTAACGTATAACACAATACTGTAAATCGTGCATTTATTTTACCAGATAAATTACAGATAACTTGAAGCCTTTTTCAAATTGCCAAAGATGCCCATCTTTATACTTTTCACAAAAACACCTTTGGAACATATTGATATAGTATATTTGCTTCTTTCATTCACATTGTCTTTTATTCGCAATGTTTTTGTTCCAACATTAGCGTCAGTTTCTGAACCCCATTTCTTCCTCACCTTCATCACGTCGCTTTATTAATTTGAAAATGGTAAAAAAAAATCCTATTAACAAATAAAACATCGTGATAAACTTTTGTATCAAACATCTAATTTGGCATCTCTACTGAAAATACGGATTTCTTTATTGAATTTAGGTTTCCATTGGCATTCGATGATCGGGTAATTAGGAGCTTTCGACATCTCTAAGAAAGAATGCAACATTAGAAGGTATCATCTATTAATTAGAAAAGGTTTGATTTGATTAAGGTACGGTATTCAAATTGTTTGATATTTTATCCATTAGGTCCAAATTTCATAGAAGATGGTAGAAGAATAGTTGCTTTGTATGGATTGGTAGATTTGGTATTTGAAAGACAAAACGACACTTGAAATTTTTATAAACTATTTTTTGTCATGTTGTAGTTTTAGTTAAATATTCTTTTGTACCTGTTTATTGGCTGGAGTTCATTTTTTTTTCAAGCAATTGAAGGTTGGATCTTTAGTTTATTAGTGAGGAAAGATGGCTTAAAACTGATAATCAGTATATGCAAACATAACATCCAAATTTGAATGTTGATGGAATCACACCATGTTATAAAACCAAACCCGATTAATTGAAAAAACCAATCATTTGTGTGATAATTGTGTAATTATTTGAAAACCAAAACAGAACTTGATTTCTATTTTAGATCATGAACTACATTTTTGGTAAATTTTCATTCCATTCATGGATTATTTTGCTTAAACTTGAGAATAATCTAACCTGGATGATTGACAATTACTAAGCACGGCTAATTATGGAGAATATATTTATTATTAAATATACAATAAACAATGCAGGTTGTGGTTTCATATTATAGTAACAAGAAATAGTATCATTTTCAAAACCCGATACAGTTCAATAAATTAAAGCTTTAATGCAACTCATATAAATATACCAGGATGAGCAAACATGGCTAGGTTTGATGTGAAACTTGAGTGCGTGATCCTGTGTTCTTTGTTTTAATTCTTACGATATATGATACAAAAAAACAAAGAAACTTTACATATTTGCTATCCCAAATATTTCTAATATTTTTAGCACTCTTATCCGCATAATTTTTCATTCATTGGTGCAGTTTGTATTATCTAAAGCCTAAATGCGCTATACTGTGACTTATAGGTACCAAAAAAAGGTAAAAAGGACTAAGAGTAGAATCATAAATATATTCAAATACAATGTTCGTTATGGACATGATAAGATATTAAATGACTTCAGTCTGCAACAAAAAGAGAGGTATCAGGATATTTTGTATTACATCGCTTTTTTTCGTTCAAATATCTGATATGTGTATATTTATGTTTTATATACTGCAGATAGCGTGTGCATTCAAATTTACCTTAAATTAACATATATGAAAGGTTTAATTAAGTTAAACATAAATACAAATAATTACATAGCTTAAAGTGTGCCTAAATTCCTAATACATACAAATATTAGTAAGTATCATTTTCACGTATAACTCAATTATGAAAAGTCCATCTATCATAGCTGATAGGTAAGTTGTATTTTACTTCATTATTGCTTTTTTTGATGGAACGTGTTTAACTTTGGCAGTTGTAGCTTTGAATTGATATTGTCACTATATGTTATTTTGAAAAAATAGCTTTTCTCTTTCTGATTTTCTACTTAAATGCTTTCAAAGTTACATTATTTTCCATATCTTCCGGTGCATGTACTATGTATTTTATGTATAATATTTTTTGAGTTAAAGATTTATCATTATTTATAAATAGAAGGTGGTGCATCAATATTGTTGTTTTTGCCTCTAATGATCCCTGCTTTGTTTTACATTGTTTATGGAAAAATTATGGATCATGTAGAGGAATTTGGAAACTGGAAGAAATATTAATGTCATTGAGATTGATTGTTATGTATGGTTGATTTTTATAAACAAAATAGTAAAACGGTTTGGATCTATATTAGAAACACAGTTGGCATTTCTTTTCAATGATTTGACACTCACTCCTCATTGTCACATGTTCCTTTTAGTGTTAAATAGCATATAGCATCTGCTACTGCTTGAATCCAAATAATAATATAAAAGCATGCTCAATGTTGCATATTAATATAAAAATTAACGGCTAACGCACAAATGATAGAAACTCCAATGAGATTACCAATAAGTAAGATGCATGGCTGCAAAATCAAATAGCAGCAAGGAAACAAGAGAGATTCTACTTTGAACTTATGGGGACTAACAATGTGAAAAAACCTATAATAATATCCTGGAGTCATGGAATCAAATGCGCACCAAGACATGCAAAATGCTCATCTGTTATGATTTGTCACTGAAATTCTTACCAACATATAAAATGCGTATGGATTATTTTTTGTTGCAAGAAAGAACGAAAGTCTCATATAATAATATACCATGAATATAATATATTATGAAAGTAAAACTCGAACTATCTTTTGCATTATAGTTAAACTACACCTTTTGCTCCGATATTAAACTACCTCAATATTGATGCATCAAACTTTCTGGTGGGGATGACCCTTGTACTAATGGTTTATGTACCAATACCAAAACGATTCATTTATAAAGAAACATATAAGAAATAGGGCAGCAAAAACCTAATCTAAAACTTATTTCCACCTTTGGTCACATTTTTTGATGCACACGTCTATTAGACGTGCATGCATACTCGTGTGTATGTGTATGTGTGTGTATATAGTTTCAAATTATACACACACACGTGTGTGTTTGTGTTTTAAAATTTCAAACCTTATAAATTGTTTCTTTGGTTTCATTTTTTTTGAAATTCAACCTTGGTTTCAAAAACGATTTTAATGTTTTGAATTTTAAATATATATATGTATGTGTGTGTGTTTGTGTATGTGTGTGAATGAATGGATTTTAATTTTAAGAAACTTTTAACTGCTCGTGGTAATTTAAGAAAAACAATATCTTTTCGATAGGCAAAACAAAGTATTATTATTTTGCATAAGCAAATCGGATTATAGTGGTTGTACTACTTTACAATAATTATTACATATGCGAGGCAAAAACATCTCAACAACTATAAATCTTAGAGCACTATCACTCATACAAAGTTTCACATGGCAATACCTCATTTAATCACCAAACTCATTAACTCAAACATCTCCAAGACATAACATCAGTCACCCAATTTACATACCAATTTACAAACCAAGTGATACATTAAACATCCAGCTTCCTAACATAACTACCACAATGACATCCAAAACAAGTTCAAAATGAAGAATAACAATACAAAAAAATCAGAACAGTTCCAACATGAAGCGGAGCTTCAACTAATTCCACATAATCTAAATACAAGGCAAGAGCACCAAGCGTAGGGCTATTGAAATTAGACCTGTAAACAGATACTTTTGAATACGAATAATGCCATACCCATATCCGTATATAAAATTATTTCCGGATATCAGATATCTGTATCCGCGGATGTAGATGAATATCACATATTTATCGAATATTCTTCAAACAGTTCACAACCAATAAATCTAAACAAATAAATACAAAATTTTGATTTATTATAAATCCATTTAAGTATTTAAAATAATAAATACGCTTAAGAAAAATAATTTTAAGCAACAAATATTGATTTTTATATAAATATTAAATTTTTTACCTAGATGAAATAGTAAATACGATCATTTTATATACTAAAATACTAAAAAAATAAATATAATCTTGATAAAACTGGATGGATAATTATTGGATACGGATATAACCATATCCGCATCCGTATCCTTTTTTGGATATCAAATAGTTTTTCAGATTTTGGATACGGATACGAACATATTTCAGATTTTTCGAGTACTCATTTACAGTCCTAGTTGAAATTCATTGAGGTAAGAACAACCGAAACACCAAGAACCATAAAACCATCCACCATGATGCCTATGAAGCATAACATACAACACTAGACAAACTGCTCACATCAACTGCTTTGCAGTCATTAGGAACTGGGCTAGGTGAAGAAAGAAAAGGAAAGGCATCAAGTAAAACAAGTTCTTGAGCCACATCGTCCAAACTACAACAACAAACAACCCAAGACTCCCCAACCAACTATCAAAATCCATTACCAGAATACAAAAGAAAAGCTACAAGCAAATCCAATAACAAAACAAACATAATTCGACCCCTACCATCTCGCAAACATATCGGATCCATTAGTGACCAAAAAAGCAAAACAAATCCGTTTAATTACAAGAGAAACAGAACCACAACACCAACCAAACGGCAGTAAACAAATTACCCACACCATAAGCCAAATAGGATCAACACAAAGCCATGAAACTAAAGCACATAGTCGCTACTTTAGTCAAGACCGAGTCACCCTCAAGCGTTCTAGTGGTTCTAGAATTCCGAATATGCAAGGGAAGAAATGGTAGAAGCCTTTAATGGTAGGTTGAGCGACATTAACGGTAGGTTGAGCGACACAAAGGAAATGAGTTGATCAGCTGGGTAGGAGGAGTAAATAATGTTTATCTCACCGAAGAAGTTCCGGGGATGAGAGCTGTGGAGCTCGAGACAAGAAAAATTAGGCAGGAGGCAGGATTGCAAAGGGAGAAGATAAACAGAGAATACGAAAACTAGGGTTAAGAAAAGGGGATAAAGGGAGAGTGGTTGATGGGAGGAGAGGATAGAAAGATAAAGAGCGGTAGGCAATTATGAGAAGAGGAAGAAAACAGACGAAGGAGGGTTGGATTGTTAATCAAGTTTTGAAATAGACTTTTATGGGTCAGCGTTGGAGAACCATTTATATGCACAAGACATAAAGGAAAGTTTCAGAAAATGCGATGGATCGATTTAAATTTGATGGAGAGATTATGGAAAATAAAAATACAAAAATAATTAAAATATTCATGAAAAAGAATATCCGATAAATAATGTTAAATTAAACCTAAATGCGAAAATAACTGAAGGTCAAATCAATAAAGGTAATTGCTTGAATTTTCAGATTATTTGGAATGGATTTTTGAAGAAGGATTCAGAGTGCTTTAAGAAGGGAACGAGGAAAGCAATATTCATTTTGGTTTGGAAATCGATGTGGTGGCCATAGAGTCCAAAGCAATGAACATGTCAAGCACATACATAACAATTCCCAAGTGTTAGTAAAATTGGACTTTATCGCTTTTGGTTCAAATTTTGCATCTGATACATCCAAAACTAGGCTAAAAAGGGAGTGAATTACCCCATTAGTTTTAAGAATGTTACGATAACAGTAAAGTTCTTATTACCTCATCCCACCAATCAAATTTTTGATCATTTCGTTATACCAATACAATTGATACACCAATGCTTAATTTACTACTTATGATGATAAAGCAGACGAAAAATATTTTCAAAGCTAGTTGTAAAGGTATTTTACCCACCCTTTTAAGTTTTATATCTTCTTATTTCATTAATAATTCAAATAAACTACAAGGAAGTGACCAAACTTAGTTGTGAAATTTAGTTTAAATGATGCTAATTGTATTTCGTTATCATTTTTATTGATGCCATTTATCATGTAATATGAAATGTATAGTAAAACACCAAGCTATTACATAAAGGTTAATTCTATTCATAACCTGTAATTTCTTTACATAAACTAGAAAATATAATAAACTAGTAGACATCAAAAATTACTTTACATACACAATAACTTTTACAAAATTACCATTTTTTACATCTTCATCGTCTTCCTTCTTTAAATCTTAAAAACTCATTTACATAAAATTAGGAATTCCTATCAATAAAATTAACTTTAATTTTTGGCACAAATATTGTAATTTTTTTAATTCTTAATTTCATCAAAATCAATTGTAATTTTAGAATAAAAAATTTAAACACGTTTGAATTACTGTAGTTAGTTGTGAAAGTTGTCATAATTAATATTTTAGGTTTCATTAACTTCATCAAAACTGTATAAACCTAATCAAATATCATTAATTTTTATGTTTTAATTAGATGTTTTATAAGAAAAAGACTAAAAGTGCAATTAAGAAGAATGGTAACTTTGTTGTAGATTTTCTTAGTAAAACAAATGTGTGTGTTGGGTGGTTTTTGGTGTATAAATAGAATTTGCCTTACATAAAATACCAAATATTTTGATTTCAAATGATACGATATTTATCAATACCAATGCAATGGTCATTAATTTATTTGTGTACTAACAATCTGTATATAGAGAACATGATACCCACAATGATACGCGTTTTGGATTTATCGATGATATTGGGGCTGTTATGGTAATGATTACCATTACCATTTTGCAAATACCGTTACCGTACTATTTTTACCGGTATGCTAAAATTACTTACTGTTGCCGTTATCGATTTACTGTTATACCGAAGATTGGTATACCGATAAACGGGTAACCGTTACACTGGTAATGATAAATTATCATTTTTCTAAAAGGTCGGTAACTTGACATGTTTTCGCAATGTAACAATGGTTCATTGTACAATTTATAATGTTACTTAATAAAAAACATCAATATGAAATAAAACAAGTACAATTAGCCTTATTTGATCCAAATTATTTATCTAAATTTAATCATTTGATTGATTAAAAATTCCTATAATAAAACATATTATACGAATATTCATGTGATATAAATTGATTGGTAAATTTAACGTTACCGTTGATTTTCAAAAATTGTTACCGATGATTTACCGTCGAAAATAGTAAATTTACCATTATCATACCGATTAAACTGGTAAACCAATTTCACTCAAAAATGGTTACCGATTGATAAAGCTGTGTTGATGATTTCCAAGCGTTTTAGAAAATTAATACTTGCGTACCCTCATTATTAATGGGCTTCAACCCCAAATTTGCTATAAAGGCCGATTTATCAGCTCCGGGCCTTGCAGCATCACTCCTTCAGCCCATACGAAAGCCGACTCCTGCTCGTTTATAAATCCGAATCCTTTACTCTTAAATCTAAATTAGGGTTTCTAGGTATCCTTTTCGACGGTGCTTCGGACTAATCCGTTCATCTCAATCCCGCGCTGTACCGGAACGTCGCAAAATTTCTGCCTGGGTCTCTTTATTCCCCCTGCTGCTAGTTTCAACTACGGGTAATTCCTTTATCAGTTGATTAGTTAAAAATCGATTAGTTTTTGACTTGAATAGAGTAAGAGAACTGGTCAAAGCTTGAATGTGTACACTGGCTATACAAAAGTTACGCTAAAAAAGAACGCTTGAACTCCATGTAAACATTTGGAACGAAAACAAAATATATCTTAAAAACTTCGAAATTAACATTTGTATTAATGGAGAATCACTAACATCAAATTTACCAAATATATCTGCTAGTGGTATTTCTTTTGTTGTTCTAAACACTTAGTTTATATTCTCATGTAACATTACGAATCATTATTTCAGGAGGTAAAGAGGGAGGAATTTGAAAACTGCACAATGGAGCCAAGAAAAATTAACACATTACTTCATGATGATATAGTATATCAAATCCTGCAATGGTTGCCTGTGATATCTCTATTACGGTTCAAACTAGTATGCAGAACATGGCGTGCTCTGATTGAAAGTAGCTATTTTATCAAACAGCATCTCCATCTCCATCACTATGATCCTAATTTGAAGGATAAAAACCACAAGCTAATTTTTCTACTCCAAAGTAACAATGCAGCCATCACCATTCTGTTAACCTCTATGGAAAGTTTGAAAGTGCCAAACGTATGCCCACAACTAACCAGTTCAGATTTACATGGATACTCCCCTGTAGAAGTACTTGATATAGTTAGTTATAATGGCATTGTTTGTTTGAATCTTCTCAACTATATGAGAAAACATAGTATTTGTCTTTGGAACCCTGCAACTAAACAATCAAGAGTTCTCCCACAATTGCCTTTCCTTGATAAGGCCCTGACCATGGTTGGATTTGGCTTTGATGTTAAGAACAACGATTACAAAGTGGTGAATCTTATCAGAAGGTTTTACCCTGATGAAAAGAGAGCTGAGGTTTATAGCTTAAATGCGAGTTCTTGGAGAAGCTCAACTACCGGTTTTCGATCTACTAGTTTATTTGTAAATCCTAGGATGCCATTTAATAATGGAACTTGTTTCTTCTGGGTGGGACGTAGTTCTTTCGAGAATGGAGGGATTGTCTGCTTTGACTTTAGCTCTGAGATGTTTCGCACTATTTCTTTGCCGTGTGCTTATTATTCATTGCGTCATACGAGTGTTGTTCGTGATGAAATTGCATGTATTTTTAGAATCAATAACCACAAGACAGAAATTTGGGTGTTCAACGGATATGGGACAGTAAGTGAGTCATGGACTAAACTTTACATGATTGATGCTTGTTCGACAATAGGTACGGGAATTCGCATTGAGTTGCTTTCGATGAATGGTAATTATATTTTCTTCAGAAAAGGGCAGCGGATGTGCAGATTCAATGTGGTTACCAAAGAAATGAATCGATTTAGAGTTAAGAATTGCTCTCTCCTCAGTCAATACATGTATAGTTCCTTTGACGAGGCTTTGGTGGAATTCAAGGAAAGCCTGGTCTTAGTCTAGGAAGGAAATAATGCACCTGTTTCATAACCAATTGGACACATAACTATTTGTGGTAATATTATGACCAAAACGCTTTGTCGAAATGAATTGGCTTTTGATCCTTTTATTAGCTGATGGACATATTGTGGTATCGAGTCACAAATGAGCAGCAAGTTGAACGTTAATTTATGAGGGTGTAATGACCTTTTTATTGTCTATTGAACATGCAAAAGGTGATTCTAATGGAATTATGTAGTTTGCGTTTATTACTAATGGGTCGTTATAACTTGGTGGAAACAGAATATTGCAAGAAGATTAACATAATAATCTTTGTAACTCAAACAATGTTAGAGATTGGAACTGTGATTTCTTTCATATGCTAAGTTATTTATATCTAAAATTGATCTGTTTCCTGTTAAGAACTGGCTTTGTTTTAATCAGCAGCAGTTTGTTTATCTTGGATTAATCTGTCCTTTTCTATGTAGTAGATGAGTAGTTGAGGACTGCCTTGTACTTGTGCGAGGTTTTCAAAGGTTTTCTAGTGTTTTAAAGTTGGTGTATTAAAAGAAGATATAAATTGATGAATTATATTTGATGATTCGTTAATTTAACCATTGGTTATACTTCTATTTTATCTGGTTGAACTTAAATATTTTCATCAATAGGACTATTGTGGGCATTTTAGCCCGCAATAGGATGGATACAGAGAAACGTCGAAAGACACAAAAATAGCTCGAAGGTACATAATAGGATTGCTATCGCATTATTAGAGGGGTAAAGCAAAAAGACGAGAATTAAAAGTTAATTGAGGAAAATCAGAAGAAGACAATTAGGTTTGCTAAGAGAAGGAAACTGTTCCCACGCTTCCCACTTCTGCATAACGATAGCGAGTGTGGTGCAGATTCTACTGATAATGATAAACAAACAAGGTTTCATTCTTTACACACGCTTCCCACTTCTGCATCTTTTGGCAGTTCAATTGGTTTTGTTTTACAATAAAACACTTTTATCCTCTTAAGATATAGATGCTTACTTCATTGGCAGAGCCATATAGAGGAGAGTAGGGGATTCCTCCCACCACCAACTTACTGTCTAACAACACTAATATATAAAAGTTTACATGCTTTTTTGAGTTATGTATACATACAATTTTTTAGTACTATCCGTACTACTAGATTCAAGAATTTATGTTGCAGAATTGGAATACTTGTACTACTTAGAGTCCTAAATGCTTATACCACCTTCAATATGTCCATTTATGATTTATATCTAGTGTTTGATTAGAAACGTTTGAGTTGGATTCTTCTTTATTTGCTTCCTGTTTGGTCACTTTTACATGGATTCATTCCACTGATATTTGGTGTAACTCTAGCCTGTAACAGATTATTGTATGCAATGCCAATGGCCACTGATCTAGTGGTAAGACACATAGCTTGGGGTTTTTGGTTCAAACCCCTAAACATATATAATAGTGAATGCTCAATAAGAAGAATTGTGTCCAATTATGTGGTTAAAGTAGGCTGTTTGCTGATTAATTACGAGACATAAGTATTTTCAAAGATCTAGGTAATTGTGCTGCTTATGCTTCAATTTTGTGCTCCATTGTGCAGCCACTCCTTGGGGCTAAATGCCATAAGTTTAAACTTGCAGAAATGTGCAACTTCACAATGTGCACAGTGCCACTTTTTCTTGCAGTACATTTAGAAAGCATTGTACATGTTTCACCGCTTGCTTTACTTGCATAGTTAATTATTACTTAAAACATCACTATTTGTGTTTTCTGGATGTTGGTTTGTGTTCGAGTCTTTAATTGCACCTCCATTGATTGCAATTTTGTATGTCATGCTTCAACTATGCTTGCATGTGATCAATAGTAGCTCATATTTATTCTAACATTGATATTTCCTTAATCTGTCGCATTTTTTATAACACAGAATAGAGGGTGCTGAAATTAATAAAAGTTTGCTTGCCTTGAAGGAATGCATGAGAGCTCTCTACAACAGTCGGGTTCATATTCCTTTCCAAGGGAGTACATTAATAGAAGTTTCAAGGGATTCGTTCATTGGAAATCGAGAACTGTTATGAACTCGTGCATTTCTCCGAATGCTGGATCATGTGAGCATACTCTCGACACATTGCGATATGCTGATAGGTAGCTGTTTCTCTTCGCCAAAGGCCCAAAACTATCAAGTAAAATATAAATATAAGTTTAATCTCAATTTTTATGTAGTTATACCGTTTGCAGAGTGAAGAGCCTTTCAGAAGGAAATGGACTTAAGAGAGATATGTCTGCCGCGAACATAAATCTTAGAGAATCAACATCTGTATCCCTATCTTCGAATTCACATGCTGTGTCAACCGCTGAGAACAATAAAAAGTATGAAAATACTGCTAATGGATCTGATAGGATTGGTTGGACCAAGCATGTGGAGAAAGAAGCATCTCCACCAATAGTCCTACCCGTACAAATTCTTACAGAGAGCAGAGCAGAGAAGACATTAGCATTGCTTCTTCACGATCAAATTTTTACAGAGAACAAAGCACAAAATCCGTTAATATGGAGGAGAACGATTTTGATGATGAATATGAGCATGGACAAAGGGTTTTGGGAAATAGAAACAGGGAACCATATTTATTCTCAAGTTTTGATGGTAAAGGAAGAAGAGCTGAAGCACAGTCCAAAAAGCAAGGATGTGAATAATGATGCTTATAGCTTCTGGTCTGAAGAAGACTTTAGTGCCCTTTTAATGGTAGTACATTGTTTTAGATTGAATTTTGTGATCAATATTTTCTTCAAATATTTCGCTTAATAATGTTTTATGTTTAACCTGATTGCAGCTAGAGGAAGATTTAGTTATTGCTCACTGCAAGCAAGTTGAGGATACAATGGACATTGTTAGAGAGGTATTGCCAACATTTATTTGTCTGTTTATGATTTGACTTTTCCCCTCCATGTTTTTGTATTTAAAAAAAAAATCACATAATACTAGTCCTACAAGGTGGAAACTTATCGGTAATCTTTTCTATTACAAACTTCAGTCGCAGTTTGTACTTTCCCCTCCATATTACAACTTCAGCCACTTAATTCTGAATCTAATCATAAATGTCTTGTATTTAAAAGATATAAATTTTAACATAAATTCTGGATAATTGTCCAAAACAATTATCAAAGTGTTATGACTATTAAGTGTGGATCTAGATGTCTTGGTTCGGATAAAGTTGAGAATACGCAAGTGTATTCATATGATGTCAACTAGGATCCATGATACATAATTTGGAGAATTGTCCATTTTCAATATATATAACTACATCAGTAATGCACGAACTGCGAGAAAATATTTTGCAAAACTTTCTTAAACGCACTCGTTATACTTGTGACTCCCACTTGTCATTCATACTCTCATCCTTCTCTAAACATCTCACCAATAGTCCTACCTGTATTTCCTCCCATTAAGTAAACATCATTGGTTCATTCGTGGAGTGTGGAGGAGCACTAGAAATGCTTCTTGATTGCAAGATGCTAGTTTGAATAGCTCGATTTGTTTGTTAACCCTTAAATTTGAAGATTTTTTTTTAATTAGCAGAAAGGTATGTTGTTTAAATTGAAAGAAAAAGTATTAGACTTAGTTTTCAATCTCATTATTCTGTTTAAAAACACTGTATTTTCAAAAATGGAATTTACATGGAAGAGAAAAAGGATAGAGAATATTTAAGGTAATTATATCTTATTGACACAAAAGGATAAAGACTGTATTTTCAAAAATGTAATTTACATGGAAGAGAAAAAGGATAAAGAATATTTAAGGTAATTATATCTTATTGACACAAAATAAAAGTTTGGTAGGAAAAATTGTACTTTTTCACAGTATTATTAAACATAATTGTAAAATCTATTTTTTTTCTTCATATTTATAAAAAGCTTGCAGACGTTTTTTACCCTACAATAGTAACCTTATCTACTGATGGTTTTTTACACATCAAAAAGTTGTTCCTTTTGAAACCTTAGTGCCTTCGTCATACAATTAATCACACATACTGCGGCGATATTAACCGTACAAAGCATATTATCTTATGCATCATTTCGGAGAAAACGTTGAACATATATTATTTAATATATACATATAAATCATTAATCTAATTTGTCTAGAAAAATAATATTGTACATCAAATTGAATACATACGGATAATGGATTGAAAAAACGGCAGAAGTTTTAAGATTGGATTAATCCTTTTAGCAAAGTATGATAAGTTTGTTTGGGAACTATTGAATTTACTTACATAAGTATTTAACTTATTTGCAATATATTTTACTAACAACAACAACAACAACAACATTTCTTCATCCCATGGCTATAGATAAACACAATGGTTTTTAATTACTGAATTGGAAAAATGTTCGTGTAACAGCTTGTTTGATTGTTTTATTTGCAGAGTATATGCTCGTAAAACATTCCTTTAAAAGTTTCGATCAAAGCTTATTTTTTTAATCTCTTTGTATAAACAAAACTCGGCACTAGTTGATCTTATTGTTATTGCTTTATCGTAATTTGCACTAGCAATGCCAGCCTTGTGTATTAGAGTTGACACATTATATACATATGAATTTGAATTTAGTGGTAATTATTCTAATACTCTTCATTTTTTGATTATAACACAAAAATCATTTATAATACATACATATTAGAAAAATATAATAAAACAAAATTATATACCTAGCAAGACTGCAGGTAAAAAAAATTGTAACAACAGGCAACAGTCTTTTGATAAATGATTTTTTTTCCCCTGAACTAATTAACATCTTGGTGGTTACATCAAAAAAGGAAAAAAAAATTGGTGGAAACTATATTTTTCCAAGTGTAATTATAAAGAAATAATTTGGATGGGGGAAAATTGAACATGGATTCAATGACAAAGATGTGAAGCTGAAGGCAATAATTAATCCCAACCTAACTTGACCTAATTGATTTTTGGTCCAGTTTGACCATGATTTGTCAGTTCCAAACTATGAATTTTCAAAACCTAAACTAATCACAATCCAATTCGAAATTCAGTTTGGATTGAGTTGGATAATGACACCATTGTTAAAAATCCTTAAATCTTACTATATAAGTCCTGTTTTGAATTGTAAAATCTTGCAATTCGATGTAAATTCCAATTTGAACTCGGTTATAACTGCATTTGAGAAAAATCAGTTAGTCCATACCGATATATTCAATATAATTATTTAAGCAATTCCAATTCTAATGTTTTCTAAACAAAATAAAAATGGATCATAAGAGAAAATCGTGTTTTAAATTTAGATGTGAAAGTTCAAACATCAAAGTCAATTTCAGAGCATGAACAAACCTTAAAATTTATAATTTGAACATACGATTTACAATATAAATCACGTTCTGATGTAAAATTTGAACCTTACAATTTATGATTTGACTCCCGTTTTGAAAGAATGGAAGAATGGCACGACCTAGTCAAAAGGCAATCGTTAATAATCAAAGCTAAATCTGTCGTTTTTTTGTTTAGAATTTCTTTTTAAGTTTCCATTGCCTACTTAATAATCGAAGCTAAATCTTAATACAGATTGAATAACTTCCTATTATTAAAAGTTATCTAATATTAATTTTTCTAAAAATCTGAATGCAGGAAATGGAACTTTTGGATGAAGCAGATCAACCTGGTAACCAGCTAGACGATTACATATCCAGATTAAACAGCATTCTTTCACAAAAGGCCGCTGGAATTATGAATTTGCAGTCGAGATTAGCTCATTTCTAGAGGTGCTTAACCGAGCACAATGTCTTGTCATTGAACATGGCCCCATAATTAGTACTAAGCTGAATGATGTCTTCCCTTTGGATCCGTTCCATATCACTTGTCTCAGTACAAAGTGATTTCATCTTTCATCTACGGTTCACTTTGGGTAAATCATATCTTAGGAATATAATATTTATAGTGGTTGAAGTTGCCACATGCAATGTTTTAATTTAATTTTTTTTTATTGTGTGTGATGCACTTGCTTGTAACAATTTGTGTAAAAGCTCTTTGAGCATGTTGTGCTGTTGGATGCAAACTTTATGCAGCTTTGAGATGCAATCTAGTCAGTGTGCTGTTGTATGTATCTCTTTACATTGTCTATCTGTTATTGTGATTGATCTTCTGTTTAACTTCACAGCAAATCAAACTTGAACTAATCAATCCACCTACTGAATTTGATACTACTCTTTTATATTCTATGGACTTCCCCTACTTTGATAAGCTGTCAAACTAACATACTCGGTCACGGTCATATCGCCTTGCTTCATATCAATGAACTTCTGAAATAAAATGGTCTTCGAACGGAAAAATAATTTTTAAAGTGGGCCTTCAACCGATTCCAAGTAATATTGTACTCTAGAATAATAGTCCTAACGGCATCCCACCATCTCATGCGTCCTTGGAGTTGCCTTCAGGCCAGCTTCCTTTGTTAGGCATCCTCCAGCTCCAAAACCTAAGGATCCTTTCTAATATATCTAACTACTTTTGGACTTCTATAGCATACTTCGTTCTGGTGAACGACCTCCCTCTAACATCGATAAATTCTTTACTAAGCTTCGCAAAGTCAGCCCTCGGTACATGCACCGGTTCACCACCACCAGCTCCCGTAACTCCTATTTGGGCATTCTATATCATGTTCATCATTGTTGGATCAAGTGCATTGCCCAACAAAGTTAAAGGGGTAAATTTCAAAAAAATTCTTTTTAATTCATTATTAACCGATCTTTTATAGTTTATCATGAATAATTTTATAGCATTAAATCATATTTAACGTTGTACTGATATAAGCAGAACATATTGTTTAAAATTTTAATTTAATTTTAAGTTATATTAACATTTATCCGAATGTGAGATTTTACTATTAATTTGAATGACTTTTAGTCCAGTATGATTTTTAATAATAATATTTTAAAACTAATTAGGATAATATTTATTTAACATAATATCAAATAAATTGTATACAAATATAAAAATCTCACACACACACATTACATATACATAAATAAATAATTTATAATATGACTTTATTGAAATTTCAATTGAATATAGTGTCCTAATTTGTTATTTTCTACTACAGTGCTAATTTATATTACTCTTAGTGACAAATTAATATATTAATATCACATTTACAACGCCACAAACAAATATGTATTATATGGTCAAATATTATCATAATTGAAATGTCAAGAATATTAATACAAACCAAATGCGACAAGTTGTGCGTAAAATGGAGTTTATAGTAAAAGTTTTAAGGATTGTATATTATAAGGTTAAATTGCAATTAATAAGAACTGAGAGACTAAAACGAAATATTCACATACCTTCTTCTTCCCTGCGATACAAACCTAGTAGCCAATTTCTTTCACACTTTTGCAATTTGCCTCGCCACCTAAGACCATTGGAGCCATTGTTATTCTTACCACCAAGATTGCGGCAACGAGCCAAGTCGCCTGGTATCCGCAAAATCAAACTCGATGCCCCCTTTGTAAAACCAAACATTGTGAATCTATGTGATGACCGGAACATAGTCGCCGTTACCACTTGCTCCCATCTCGTGCCAATAGGCTACCGATCGGTGGTAGAGTAAAAATATGTATTTTAAATATTAATTATATCCCTATATTTTTAATAATAGTTGTAATACATTTGGTATCACACTTTTTTGGTGTCAGCATGAACTACCAAAAGTGCCCATCTATAGATATTATTAAATCCCTTAAAATTAGGATCTAACAAATAAACTTGCTTTACAAATTCAAAACCCTCTACAAATATTAACAAATTTAATATCACTTAAAAATAAGATCTAATAAATAATTTTTCTTTTACTAATTCAATACGCAGCTCTATAAATAATATTAAATCTTAATCACTTTAAAATATAATCTAACAAATAAATTTTCTTTACAATTCATTCTTTATTAATTAATAATAGAAAAAAAATTCAAACGACAAAAAATTATTGATATTGGAACATAGAAATAAAAATTCAACCAAAATACACATAATTTCAACGCAAAATATGATCAAATATTTGTGCTTTATTTTTTGAATGTGTTGAAACATATACAATTTGTAGAAAAAGCGCGTGCCATGACGCTCGTAATAATATATACAGTAGAAAATAAAATCAAAATCTTACACCATTACAAACAATATTCGGTGTAACAATTAAGTTTTATATATAAAAATTACATAAACCCCTATAGGACACACCCTTAACTTTGTCAATCATCATATACATGAATATGGTCTACTTTATAAGGAGAGTATTAGCTCCATTCACTCCATTACCATCTCGAGTTTGGGTTTAGTGCTACATTTCTAGTTCTTTGGTCCATTCTTACAATTTGAAATAAGAATGCTCAACCTCTAATATGGTGGTGTATGTGCAATCTATTATGTATATTATATAATAAAAAATGAAAATGAATAGATATGCTCTCTCCATCACTAGTTCATCTTTCTTCTTGTTCGATTGTTCTCAGGTTTGGTTCTTCCTTGCACCATCAAACTCTTGTTGTATTGCAGTGCTTTTTCCTTGATGAACCATCGATCAAACTTGGATACGACCTTGAAAAGTCAATGCCTCTTGTGCATGTTGTCTCCCTCAAGCTGTTCATCCACTTTGTAGGACATTGTTTTCTTTTTCCACTTGAATGTGAAATTTTCCTTTCTCTATTACACAGCTTTGAAGCTTCTCGCTAAACATAGCTCGGATATCAGATGACTCACATTATTGAATCTGGGCTAACACTCAACCTCTACTTTGATACCAAATTAAACACTCCTCCATGCTTGGTGCTTATAAATAGAATATTATGCGCTGCTAATAATTTACTTTATTGAAAGCGTCATCACATTCTTTCGTCGAGAAATGTGAACTCTAAACTGTCTCAAAATCTGTCAACCAATTCGGTCCATATGCCGATGAACCCCATTTCTAGCTGTCACATCGTAACTAATCAGTCGGGTATAATGGGAAATACGCCCCATCACTTCCTCCGAAGCACCCAACATCTCCATATGTCAGATGTATCCCATTAGATGAACGGTTAGATTTGTTCTCCCATTGTACAGTTCTAGCGTCGGTAGCTTAAAATTGAGTGGAATCCTTCTGCGTACCAGATGTTAGGAGCGAATGGATTCCTGTTCATGTCCTCTAACCTTTGGTATGGGGGGTCCACCACTCACTATTCTTCTGATCATTTGAGTTATTCAGTTGTTGTTATCTAATAGAGGTCTTTGGTCCATAGCTTCATCCAGCCTCTGTTTCTACAGGGTAATTCTAACACATGCTCCACTAATTGTGCATTTGCATTTTGATTCACATCTCTGGCTCCAGCATTGT
This sequence comes from Allium fistulosum, assembly GCA_030737815.1. Classification (NCBI taxonomy): domain Eukaryota; kingdom Viridiplantae; phylum Streptophyta; class Magnoliopsida; order Asparagales; family Amaryllidaceae; genus Allium; species Allium fistulosum. Next base: position 92,911,734 of record CM060906.1, on the reverse strand, counting down.
CCCCTCCTGGCATCGCAGCTCGTCCTAAATCTAAATTAGCAATGCCCCTATAAATTCATATTGGTACCAACCTGATTCAGTTCGGTACCGATCTAATTTGGTGGTAGGGGCACTGCTCCAATTTGCTCTGCTCTAGCTCCAAATGCTTCTGCGTTGGTTTCTGGTATTTGGTTTCAACTTCTAGCTACTCTGACTATTCTTTGTTGATCTATCATTCTGAAAAATCTCTCAAGCATTTCATCTTATCGAGTTTTCATCCTGATAGAGTTAGAGGTATACCCTATGGGCAATTATGTAACTTGTAACATATATATAACTCAATAACCAATCTTGTTCAAAATCAAAGGTATTTTCTTTCTATATACTTGATATAAAGTGGTTATATTAATTAATTAATTTAATTGAAAGTATATTCAATAAAAAATTCATATATTGGATGTTTTGTGATGGTAGTTACAATGTGTTGTAACCGTGAGTAATTTATCACAATAAAATAAATATACCATTTTGAATGTTCTTAGTTAAGATGCATTGAGACTGGATATCGATGTATCCGTTGGGACAATAGTATATAACGCTCTCCAAAAGTTGGGCAATGTATTACTCATGGCTGTTGGAAGCACCTAGATGTTACATACTAATAGTTATTAGATAACTATGGAATGACTCACTCAATAATTTTCTGTTGGTTGATATAACTAAGGTCAAACAGAAAATATCAATGTGACTGATTTACACAGTTCTCTTGACTTGAGAATACCATGGATCTTCAATATGAAAGCTTCGCTTTGATTATGGTAAAATCACGGTATAACGTTCCATCGAGTGATTATAGTTGGGTCGAATGGAAGTATCAGAAGTGAAGCACTATTCAAGAGATGATTCATCTCCACAGTTATATGGGTTAGTACTACGGTCAATTCAAGTCAAAGTCTCTGGCCAGAGCATTTCAGTTAATAATAATTGTTATTATTGAACCAAGAACTTTGTTTTTTGGACTATAGAGTTGAATATGGATGAAAATTTTGACCATTACTAAATTTCATAAGTCCAAAGTGATATTGTTTTGAAAAGAGAATTGGTGTAATTAAAAGTCACAACGGGGAAACGTTTATTAAACTAAAATTAGATTTTACCAAAACTGAGTAAGCGATAAATTTGACCATAATGTCATACCACCTACTAAGTGACGTGTGAACATTAACATTCAAATAGTTCGATGTTAATAGCTGATCGAATTTACACCCAAGAGTTATACAACCTAAATGATGAATTCTCTTTTGACCAACAATATAGTTAATTTATAATTGTTATAAATTAATTAATATTTATGAAATATTAATCATTAAAGTTGAATATGGTTTGATAAATTAATAGTGCTATACATATGTTTATAATAATTATAAATATATCGATCGATATGAGATATCGATAACAACTTAAATTGAATATATCTAATTTGGGTTAAATGGGCTAATGGCCCATGATTGTTTGAGGGTTAGGATCGGCTGTTATAGCATAGGCATGGGGTGGCAAAAATCAAGGTAATTGGTTTGGAGATGTAAGGTTGAGATTAATGGAGAAAGAATATTAGATATTTTCCTACTTTCTCTCTTATTCAAACTATTGATATATTGCTCTTGAAACCTAATTCATTAGTTTTTAGCCGCCTCTTTCACATTATTCCTAACCAAATACAAAAGCATAAATAACCCTAAATTCTCAAATCAAATTTAATTTAAATTCAAGACTATATGATAGCGAGAAGGTTGGTGTATCTATACTAGTAATTTAACAAATCAAGGAATTTCAAAGGAAGAGAACTCATCCTTTCAACGTGGATTTGAGGGTATTTGCTGTAGGTAATAATACATTTACATATATGATAAATGATTATGCTATTATATTTTATGGATAATGTACATCTGTTTATATATATATATCATTATTGCTTAATTAGTTATGTTTGATTTTTATAGGTAATGTTTTGCCACACTAACGATTGGCTATATGCATAAATATATTGTTCTAGTACACGTTCATTTTTATTAATATTCTGATGATCGATGTTAATAAAATTATTTATTTTAATATTATATTAACATATATATATATGTTTATATATATATTAATATGTAAATCAATGCATATAATTAATTTGTATCAAAGCACATATATTTGTATATGCTATATAAAATTGATGTAATATTTTTCTATTATATGTTAATATCTATTATAATTTTTATAGTCGAAAAATGAATTATTATTATTATTAGATATTTTATATTATTATTTAATCATTATAAGAGCTGATAAATTCATATAAAATAAATAGTGTTTCAAAAATTCAATTATATATTTTTTAAATTTATTTCGTCATATTAGAAGCTTTTAAACAAATTTTAGAATTTTCATTTTTATTTTTGTATTATTAATAATTAAATTAAAATTCACAATTTTAATAATTAATTAATTAAAAATATTAGTTTTATTCAGAAATTTCTGAAAGTTTTTCGCAACCTATAAAATATCATTTTAGATTTTTGTAAAATTTGAAATTTAATATTTTAATATGAAATTTTATACTATTTAATTAACGACAAATTAATTTATTAACACACACACACACATATATATATACACTAATATATTAAAATCATAATAACTTTAGATCTGCAAAATTTTCAAACTGAAAATTATAATAAGAAATTCAAATTATACATATACATATTTATATTTATATATAATTTATTATAATATAACCTCATATTTAATTGTTATATTTATAATTACATACATACATACACATATATATATTTACTTTATTTTAATTCATATATATAAGTATAAATGAGTAAAACAATTTTTTTTATAAATATATATAATTTTATGTACATATATATATAAAATTATTATTTAGGATATCATATAATAATTATATATATAATAAAAATATTTTTATATCTTATAATTTATATAATTATTTAGGTATTTATAACTTTAAGTATATGTACATATTTGGACAATAAACAACATATACAGAATGAGTAATGTGTCCGTTGCATTGTAAATCCCAGCATCTATATAAGGATATGTTATATCTTGCATAAAATATCATGTTACACATGCATACATATACATATGTATATGATACATGTGTATACTTATATATTAAGTAAAACTAAATCAAATAAACTTCATACTATTTTAAATAAAATACATGATATTTTTAAACTAAATTTAGAAATGTTCTAAGTAAATTAGACTTCATAGACCCAATATAGATCTTACATGATAGAATTTTTGAAATTAATCCATAACTTCCACTGCGGGCTGATCCAGCAACAATGGTATCATAATCCAATAGCTTATGCTGCCTATTAGTAATGTTAGGATTAACTAATTAAAACCTACCCATATAGTAGGTTATCTAGAAAAGTAGTGTCTAAGGTTGGGTTTGGGTAATCAATTACTCTGCCCTACTAGGCCACTAGTCTGGTCCGAAATGATAAAGTAAGCCCAAAAGGTTATCCTTAATAGAAAAGGCCTAATTTGAATTAGGCCTTGGGCCAATTTTCAAAATTGTTTGAAAATTAAAAATAAAAGATTTTAAATTTAAATAAGATATCAATATATTATAAAAGCTATAATATAATAATAATTTTCAAAAATTTTGAAAATACATATATATTAAATTCGAAAATTTTAAAATTTATTAATTAGATTAATAAAATAAATTAATTAAGTAAGTTAATAAATTAATAAATGTATAAATGTATTGCATATTATGATATATGTTATGTTGTTTTAAGATGTTTAAAATAACATAAGTATACATGTATGTATATGAATTGAATTTTGAAATTAATATAATTTATTTAAAATTGTTTAATTAAATAAATTAATTGAAGGCTAATTAAATAAATTATTCAATTAAAGGTTAATTAATTAAATGAATATACACATATATAAGATATATGTGTAATACTATAAAGGTTATAGTATGTAATAAATATTTAATATAAATGTTACATAAAATTACTATCAAATTAGTTAAAATTTTGATTAATAAGATTTAATTTATATAATATTATACATAAGACTATTATATAAGTTATATAAAATATAAAAGTTATATAATAATAAAAGTTATATAATATGAATGTATAAACTAAAGGTGGAACATTAAAGAAACCGTAAACAGACTTAAGGAATAAATACATACATATATGTACGTATACCTTGATTTTTGTTTTGTCCGACGCTTGAATCATGATGGTATTTCATAAAAAATACATTATTCCATGAGTCGATATCACTCAATATAATATATTGAAGATTATGAATATTCAATATAATGTTGTCCTCTACCATATATATATTAATAAATTACTTGCTTTCTCCTTAGTTATTGAGCAGACTCAAGCTGGGGTTGTTATGTGTAGTATTATTAATATGTTGAAAAGACTAGGTAAGATAATTATATGTATCTGTTGGGCAACCTCAAGGTACATATGCTATACTTAGGCCATTGCGATATGGTAGGTATGAGTGAATAAATTCGTTTTAATTTGTTGAGCAGATTCAAGATGGAATCAGAATTAGGATAAGGTACCGAAGGGTTAGGAGCTGTATGTGATACAATCGATAAGGAGTTTCCATCGTTCGTGGAGTTATGACTTATTGAACAGACTCAAGGCTAGAATTCCAAAATGGATGAGTCCTAACATCCACTAGTGAAGCCGAAAGACTTCTATGTTTCGCTTAGGGTTTAGTGAAACATAAAAGACTAGTGGGAGCCTTATTAGAAATATGAAATGATAATATTTAATCTTTCTAATATTGAAAGAACACATGCTATATAATGTTATGATAATCAACAATGATAAATTTGTGCATTTAATACAATTAATAAAACGATTATCAATTAAGATATACAAATGATTTGAATCAAAGATTGACAACCAGAAATATAATATATACTTACTAATAAAAGCTTCTTGCATGTTAATATTTCAATGCCTATGCAAGCAACTGATTTTACAACTACTAATTGCATTCATAATTTGGCTGCTTACACATTTATTTGGTCGAGACCATGTATTGCATTCTACGAGTTTTGAACTCTAAAGCAATACAAGACTATGAATACTTGGTCCACTTATTATGCATATTATATGAGGAATACTCATAGTTCGTAATTTACGATACTTCGATGAAGTTAGTTCATTCGAAACAAGCCAATAAACAGTACTATCAGATCGAGTGTTCAATTTGATTGATTGCAAAAGGATTGTATTGTGTTAAACGTAACATTAAACCAAAACTACAAGAAAGATCTTAGAATTCAATCCCTGAAATGTCAGTTTGATCAATTTACATAAGGTGCGTCATATTGGATGTCCTTAAATGTTAAGGATGATAAATGCATTTTGGTAACAAGTTTGTTATGATGTTGTGGTAAGGGTTATCTTTTGAATGGTTTGACCATTTGCAAGGAAAATGAATGTAATGAGTAGATGTAATTTAAGGTGCAGTTAGGATGAAAAGAGTAAATAGTCACTTCTTCTTCATAAAAAGATATCGAAAACGAGAATTGTAATAATAATTGATACTTAATATTTGATCAAAGAACTCTCCACTGCAAACTAGTTGCAGTATATGAACTAAATAATCTATATTAAGTAAATGATGAACCTTCGAATTTAGTACGCTATTATAGTAATGGCGGAAATAGTGGGAGCATGCCATATGGCACATATTGATTGCATCAAATTACGAAAATTGTTTTTGTAAAACATACGAAACAATATTTATGTAATAATGACTATTTTTGGTTGAAGCTGAAAATAGATATAATTATATTTCAATACGAATACTATGAATATTAATTATGAAATAAAACTATAATGTGGTACTTTTTTCATAACAAAAGTGATGCATTGGAAAGTACAAAAGCATCTGATATTATTTATAGTTATTTTGGATTTATAGACTATTCCATAGTTTTGAGAAAAATAATTATTTAATGATCATGAATCATATGATACTAGTTAATTATATCTCAAACAATTAAGGGTTATGCACCCATTCAGTAGGAGCATCATAAGAGTTGATGAACTCTTCGGATTGATTCATATAGATGTATGCAATCGTAAATCTATTAATACCAAAAAGATTGCACATACTTCGTCATATTCATCGATGAGTTATCACCAACTTGGAGATGTGTATTTGATACATATGTAGTATATAAGATAGATTCAATGATATAAAACAAAAGCAAATATTATAACATGCAGTAGAAATGATTCGATTTGATCGAAAGAGTGAGTATACTTGAAAGAGTTCTGAACGTACCTAAAAATGAATAAAGATTCAATCTCAAAAGTCACTTCTTCGTATGATACATAATGATGTATCGATAAGGAGTAATCGAACTTTGTTGAACAATGTACGATTAATTGTAAGTGAAGTTGAGTTAGTTTCTTTCTATAAGATCATGTACCTAAGAGTAGTACAAAAGAATAATATTATTTTATCTAAATAACAATTTACAAAATCGTATAAGATAAGGGTCATAAGAAAACCCAACGTATCCCAGGCCAAGGAGTTGGCAGATTGTGCGAGTCGAAAGTTTGCACGTAATAGTTGCTCATGAGGGATCTTGTATGAATTTCTCCGAAAGGATTTTGGGAAAGATTGCCAATAACGTATTTATGTTTTGAACAAGTTTCGTAAACTAAAACCAAATCAGTTTTATAAATAAGAAAATTCATAAAATGTTTATGAATGCCTATTCTGTTGAATTGAGAAACAATTATTGTGTCAAGAAATACCAATTTCATTGTAAAGGAATTTCCTTGAGGAATTATTGGTAGTAAAATGGAATTGGAGACGATCCATAGATAAAATTAATTAGATGAGATGAAATGAAATTACTTAACCTAAACGAACACATCTTATTAGAGTGTTTAATAATTATTCTCGCACATTGAAGAGAAACTACAAGTTTCTTATCAATATTGAAAATATACAATCCTTGGTTGTTTAATAAGCCATTAAGAGTGTTGACTCTATAATATGGTGTGATGTGAAGATTCGAAAATGAATTCCAAGTACGTTATTAAAATATGATTCGGTAGGTGTAACTGAAGGGATGTGATCCATCAGCCACGATTGTGTCTTTAAGAGATAATGCAGTTAGAACTTAACGAGCAACGTTGATAAGACTTAGTTATTTTAATACTCAATGTTGGATTTATAAATGAGGTTTTTTATATTAAGTATAAAAGATATTGGGAATGTCCAAAAATGATATGCAAGGACGCCTTATTAAATTGTTTAATACAGAATATATGAGATGTGTTCCTTATGCATTGGCAATAGGAATTATCATACATGTTATGTTGTCTACGATATCGTGATTTTTTTAATGTATTTGATACATGAAGCAAATATCAAGTCCAAATTGATATCAATAATGGTAGTTTGGAGTATTCTCATGTATTTGCGAAATACTAGAGAATTGCTTAAAAACGACGAACTCCTTGTGAAGAAGTGATCAGACTCAAAATTTATAAGTGATATTGAGTATAATAGACAATAATAAATTCAAGATAAAAATCTTTAAGTTGAAAATGTTCCAAATAGAAGAGATTCATAACTGCACCATAATAAAAACAATATATATATATATATATATAATAAATGCACAAATTTATAACTGAGTTGAGGGTGATTCCAAATGAATCATATAATGTTATTATATGATAAAAATGTCATGATATAGTTAATAATAGAACTTATAGCTCATTAGAAGTCGAGAGACATACTATGAATTGTTCCATACGATAAAGGTAGTTTATCAATGTCGGAGAGAGTTAATTGACAGAGTAGATGATTATAACATAATAGCATACATGTTCACTAAGGGACTAACTCAACTAGTTTTAATAAAGCCGATTGGAGAAGTTGGAATAAGATTCCATAATTGACCCCAAGTAGAAGTGGAATATTGATAGAGTTAGAGATATGACCTAAACTCAATTGTGTAACTTGTTACATATATCTAACTCAACAACCAATCTTGCTTGAAATCAAAGATATTTTCTTTCTAGTATATTCCATAATTGACCGCATTTGCCTTCTGACTTGAGGTTAGTGATGTGGATTTTGGCATAGTATTAACGATTGGTGATGAGGTTGTGTTAGTGAAGGATGCAATGGAAAATTAGAGCTAATTGTGACTTTGTGGAAGAAGATAGTAAATCGAGTCTTGAATTCTTCACGGAACGAAGCCAAGGTTTTGCCCGTTGCTTGACATGTTTTTGCTATCTTCATCCACAGAGTCAGAATTAACTTGCATCGAGATACACCATTGATCCCGGCACGGTGTCTTGCGAATTGATTTTGGTTTTTCTAGGAGGTGATAATAGCTTAGGGTAGCGTCTCATATGCAGCTCATGCTGTTATCACTTTCTAGAGAACTGAAATCGCTTATGTTGAGAATTCTCTATTCGATTTGGACCCATCGATCTATAGTTGCTCACTTTGGATTGGTCTTGTCATTGCACAATCGATATACTTGGAATAGGAAGAGCTTTCCGTGTCGCTTCAGACAGCGGATCCATTGTCGATCGTAGATCGATAATAGGTAAGTGTAAGAGGAATAACTTTAATGAATAATACGAAAAGCTTTCCCCTTTCTTCTCTGCGAGTGAACTATCTACACAAGACAGAGTGTTTGTAGTGTTTTGGACACCGAGCCCATCCTATATAGATAACACATGACACTTTCCCCAGTCAATGCTTAACATCCAATAAGTCGGCATAAATCAATATTTTTTCGGAATTCAAGCGTTAAGCGTAGGGGGGATTCTAGTTATAAATAGAATTACCTGACCACGTTAGATACAAGTTCTTTTATATAGAATGAAGCACCTGTCATCCCATCGTAAATCTATTGGAGGATGTCTAGCACTCTCGAAAGTTGAAACGTCATCAATTATGCCTTTATAAATGGTTCTAGCAGTGCCTACTTTTTCGGCACCATCAGCTGAATATGATCAATTGGTTCTAGTTGGTTCGGTTGTAGATCGAACTCCTTCGAACTTTAGAGTTTTACTCAACCCTCTGGAGAGTGCTTCCACCATAATTTCTGCTAAAGTTCTACACTATATTTGTTTACTGCATGACATTTAGGATGATGACGTACGCCTTCCATTGAAAAATGAGTTTGCACACATGCTACCTTTGGGTACATCGCCTGCTATTGGTACATGTTATTGAATGGAGCAATGCCCTCCTTCAATCATTTCTTAAGAGAGACTCTTCTGAATTTGGGAATTGCTCTATTTCAGATTCACCCCAACGGATATGCGATTTTGACTTGTGTTCATGGATTGTTTATGCGGACATTCAATCATCCCCCAAGCTTTGATGAGCCTAGATATTTCCTCTCATTCAAGAAGAGAGATGAATGTCCATCTCTCATGATCATCGAGGCTCAAAGAAATCATAAAACTATGTTGCAGCTTCAAAGTAATTTATCTTGGTTCAAGACCCAATATTTTTTCGTTAGGTGTCTTGAGGGATTTAATCGCCTTTGGTCGATAGGGGATAAGTCTTCACTTTTACTCGTTGAGATTTAATACGATGGTAAAGTATTTTTAATAGACTGAATACTCCTTGCAGTTATTTTGAGGCCAAACAAAGATCCATCACTTAATCCCATCTTTCATACTCTGAAAGCCATAGATGCTAGAGAGAGATCAGTCAGATCTTTGCTAATGGACGAGAATTTGCTTCGGTAAGGGTGCTGCATCCCGGGAGATCTTCTGTTGCCATTGAAGTCCCATCCCTTATACGTTCCAGGATTCAAACACTCTCCACTTTTTTATGCACGATTCCGAAGAGGGCGGTCCACCAGGAGGAGATGGTCCATCTGGTGGATCAACTGAGGAAACTCATGAAGGAAAAGGCATAATAACTGGGACCGGTAGTCCGATTAGGATGCCCTCGATCCTAGAGGAGGAGAAAGAGGAGATCAAACAGTGAGAAGGCAAGGCCGCGGTGTTTACAGAAAAGAAGAAAGGTGAAATTGAGAGCTTGAGTGGCTATGATTCCTCCTCTAACAATAAGGAATTTGATGCAAGTTCCAATGATGGAAACTCTGAATCAAGTGATGAAACTCCGGGAATGAGTCCCATTCTCCCGGACTTGCCTCCTCAAAAGATTACTGCTAATGATGCTTCTCCAGCGGCTGAACGACCTCACTGTTCTCCGCCTAAGGAAACTGATGTCAACTTTGGGGAATTGAGTAATGTTTATGTGGACATTGGTGAACTCATGGGAGATTATTTTGAGTTTGAGGGATTGTCTTCTCACCCCGGACATGCTGCGTTTGGAGTTAGCCTGACTCCCACTATAGTCGCTTCCCGATCTGGTTTGTGAAGTCCTTTTACGCCTCCTACAACATATTACACACTTCTCTAGGATCACGTACACTTACATATGCATTATTTGAGTTTGTTTTCTACCACTAAAGTTCTTCATTTTTTTGATATCAGGTACTCTGGGAGGTCGTGGACTTTATGAGGACTTTGAACAATTTACAGATGCACAACGTGGGTTAAGATGGATTTCAAGCTGCCATCAGCCTTGAGAACCTGAGGAAGAATGGAGAAGTAGGAAAGTTTGCGAAGCCAAAGTTCATTGTGAGGATTACAAGGACCAAGATAGAATTTATAGGAGCGGTTATGAAAAGAGGAAAACTCTCGACGATCGGGAAGAGCCATCCAAGAAATCAAAGGTAGATCGTGGTTCTCATCCTTCCGAGCTCCAAGCATTTGCTTTTGCTCCAGTATTTGTTGGAATTGAAGTTCCGACTTTTACTGTTCAGGTCTTTCCATCAACCCAGATTTCGTCAACTCACGTAGTGCTTGCTTCTAGTTCTTCACACGCCCGTAGGTGGTCAGCTTATATTCTCTCATATGGTCCCCTAAGCTTGAAGCTGCGCTCGCCGAATGGTTTCTAAAGGGAGTTAAATTTGATCGTGACCTACGTCCGATCCGTGAGGATTCTTATATACCCCATCTCCAAACGATTCAGAGCAATTTGGATCAAGCTGAAGGATGAAAGAAATTATGTAAGCAACTGGCGGACATAGACCGTAACAAATACCAAGAGATCATTTCCTTCGAGTCAGAAAAGGATGATTAAGAAAGGATGATAATAAAACATGATGCCATAATTGAGCAATTGACAAAGGAGTGGGATGCTAGCATTCAAGAGAGTAAGAGCAATGCTATTTTTCTAAAAGAATCGAAAGAGCCCATACAAAAATTGAGATCATGTTCAAAGACGAAATCAAGAAGGCCTGTGCCGATGAAGTTAAGCTGAAAAAGGAGCTTGAAATTCGAGATGAGGTCATCGAAGCTCAAAAGAGAACTATTGCTGGTCATGACGAAACCATCGAAGCTAATAAAAAGACAATTTCTGATTATGTAGGAATGGTGGAATCCCACGACAAGACCACTTTTGACCAGGCTCGAATGATTACTTCGCTTCAGGAAATAATCGGGCAGCTTAATGTTGAAAAGACCAAAGTTGAAGTTGAGAAGGCCGCTGTGACGGGGAACTATTTGGAGCTGTAGGATACCTTCGAAAGGAAGATGCAGAAGATGGATGACGCCATTTTGAATTTCTACGTCGACTCCCTACTACATCAGGGCAGCCTCAGCTGTTTGGGCGCCAAATTCCCGCATACTCTTGCTATGCTTTGAGAAGAAGTTCTGGCCCATTTTAGGGAAGACGAGGATGTATACATCGAGCAAGAGTTGGAGGATGATAGCTCAATGAAGAGTCAAAGAGGGTTTTGGTAGTGGGCCAAGGATTATTCAGATTGAGAGGGAGAGAGAGGCCATCGATGCTACTGTAACTGCAACTGCAACTGCTAAAGCGCTATCAAAGCCTTTCATTTCCTGGCCTGGTGAATCATCAAAGCAGCCTCATGATCAGTCGAGAATTATTCCGGGTTCAGTCGGTATTTCTTTGTTGTCCGCCCCTTCAGCAGCTATCTCCAAAGCCTCGGGTGGTCCGAGAACTTCACCAAAGGTCATGTAGTCATCCAAAGAAGGAGACGGTGGGGAGTATGAGGTTGAAATATTTGGCCACACTTTTGATGTAGGTATCCTTCTTATTTCTCTCGAGTTTGAGAATTTTCAGCTCACGCGCAAGAAGAAGACAAATTGAATGCTCTCATTTTTGATCCTATAGGTCCATCTTCTTTGCCTATCGAATTGTCAGTTTCTTTGGTCCCAGGGCTTACTGCTATTTTGATTACTTAAATGCTTATTTTTGTAGCTGCTTTGACCACCACGCCCATGTCTGGCTCATAACCAGGGCTGGAATCCGAGAAGATTGCTGCATTGCATGGCCTGAACGATCGTTCTGTATCTTTAGAGGTGATTTAGTAGCAACCGATGCTCAAAAGCGGACAGACCAGGCTAGCCAAGTAGAACTGAACATCAAATGTTGGCTATTAAAAAGGAAAAAATTAAGGAACGAAAATCTTCGAGGAGCTCCCACAAGCCCCGTAAGTGCAAGACCAAGGGGAGTCTTCCGAGGGGGCCGAAGAACGAGAAGGTGACATAGGCATGGAGCCTACAATTGTTATCTCCGACAGTGATATGACTCTTGGTGGGGAAGCTGAGGAAAGAAGAAACTTCCGATCAAAGGCGGGAAAGGAAGTGGTGGCAAGAAACATTGATGAGCTGGATTTTGTAATATTCTGATTTGTTTGATATGTATTGTAGAGTCTCCACTTATAACCTTTGTTATTGTAGCATTTGTACTTTTCTTTGTGTTGGCTGATATTCTGTGGGTACGGCCCCCATATTTTGATTTTGTATAGAAAATGTTATAAGAAATGAAAGATTACTATTTCTACTGCTAACTCCTCCATGTTCTTTCTTATTTATCACGTACTTAGCTTGTTTATTCCCGTGATTTCATACAACATGTATGCATTTTTTAGTTTTATTTACTCTAGCAATTACTGCCAAAATTCTTTATTTACAGTAACAGAACTATGAAGTATTTGTTGTTTTGGTCGAGTGTTAGCATGTGTGCTCCCCTAGTTCATGAGACTTTTCACTTCTAATACTTGATACGAGATTGGATGCCCACGCTGGCCTTTTGGATGCCCGCAGTCAGGTCCATATTGCAACTCTTATCTTTGGGAATTTCTGGTTTGAGATATTGGTGAAACTTTTTCACGGCCTCATGGTGGGTAATTTACATACTTCAGTGGTTGGTGATGCCGGAGAAAAACACCAATTACTTAGTTACTTGTTTAGTGATTTCATCGCGATGCTGACATTCAGGCTATCGTGCACACATATAGCCCCTTAAAGTGCTATTTTCTTGGCTCCAGGGGCGGTGTGCGATTTTTTGCAATATGGCAGTTTCTTGTTTTTGGATTAAACTTTGCAGACCCAAGTAGTAATGTGCGGTTGACGAAATGCACACAGTGGGATCGAGACTTACATGGTCGCAATTTTGTGAGCCAAGAAGCTATACGCGGCTTACGAGATGCGTGACTTAAGTAATTATATTTTCTTAGGCATGGTTCCATAATCCAAGATGCGATGCAGGACTTACGAAATGCGTGGTTTTAATGGGTCTTACCAGTGTTGCCGGAGCAACGCCGGTTCTTAGAGGGCAGGGATTGAGTTCCGTCGATTCAACAGTTTGAGTCGATTTGCTTCCGTCGACTAGATGGGTAGATGGGGGCATACTTGAGCATGGTTCCACTATCTCAAGCAGTGATTGAATAGTTTTGACTCGATTTGACCCCATCGAGTCAGCAGGTTACTATTGTGAACACAGTAGTTAAGAAAGCAAAGCAATTTCATTAATAAAAGTTTGACAAGTTCTGCCTATTTACAATGCCTCCGTTATTCTGGGATGGCTTATTTACGGGGAATAGGAAATACATAGATAGTCTTAGATAAAGTAACGACGTAGTGATTCGCTATTCCAAGCTCAGGGAATTTGGGTTCCATTAACGGTTGTTAGCTTGAATGTGCCATCCCCTAGCTTTTGGCCGATCACATAAGGTCCTTTCCAGTTTGGTCTGAATGTTCCTGGTACAGAGTAGACTCATTTGAGGACAAGGTCTTCTGCTTCAAAAGTACGGTTACAGACTTTAGAATTTAAATATCGTGCGACCCTTTTCTATTGAGCAGCAGTCCTTAACTCGGCTTCTTCCCTCTTCTCATTAACCATATTGAGCGACTCGAATTGGAGCTGCTCATTTTGCCTTTGATTGAAGTTTTTCCTTCAATGAGAGGGGACTTCTAGCTCGACTAGGATCATTGCTTCTGAACCATATGCCAGGGTGAACAGAGAGTGCCTAGTTGTAGATTTTTGCGTTAGCCTGTAAGCCCATAATGCGAGTGGAATTTCATCAACCCAATTTCCTTTATCTTTAGTTACCTACTTTTTGATGGTGGACTTAATGATCTTGTTCACTACTTCCACTTGCCAGTTTGCCTGTGGATGTGCAACTGTGGAAAAGCTTTCTTAATTTGAAAACGTTCGCAAAAGTCTTTAAACTCAGCGCTTTCGAATCGAGTCCCGTTATCTGTGATGATTTTTTATGGCGCTAAAAAATTTCAAATAATGTTTTTAGTGACAAAATTAATAACTTTCTTTGCGGTAATAGTGGCCATCAGTTCCTCTTTGGCCCATTTGGTGGAATAGTCAATAGTACCGATATCATATTTGGCTTCCACTTTGGCCATTGGTAATATACCAATCCGATCAATTCCCCAGAATGCGAATGGCCACGGGTTGACCATCTGTGTCAGCTCTATCGAAAGAGTTCTTATGATCCTGCCGAATCTTTGCCATTGGTCGCATCATCTTGCATAATCTACTACATCGCGGTTTACTGTTGGCCAAAAATACCCATATAGGAGAACTTTCTTTGCAAGGATTTTCCCCCAATGTGATCTCTACAGTTGCCTTCATGAACTTCCCAGAGGATTTTCGGGCTTCATCGTTGGTTATACACCTGAGCAAGGGTGTAGAGAATCCCCTTTGTTAGAGCATCCCATCCTGTACTACAAACTGTGGTGCCTTTCGAAGGAGCTTTTTCCGTTAATTCTTGTCTGCGAGGAGTGTTCTCTGAGCAGGTAGTCCTTGATCGGTGTCATCCACGTTTCTGGTTGTATCCCGAGTAAGCATCCATTAGTGATAGCAATTCATGTCCAGCTGTCCCGTCCATAAGCTGATCGATTCTAGGCAGAGGAAAAACTGCCTTTCAGGCAAGCTTTGTTTAGGCCCGAGTAGTCAATACAAGTTCACCATTTCTCATTGGACTTCTTAACCAAGACCGAGTTAGATACCCATTCAAGGTAGGTTGCATCACAGATAAAACCATTTGCCATCAAGTTATCTACTTCTTCTATTAGCGCTTTGGACTGTTCGGGTCCCAGGTTGCGCCTCTTCTGCTCCACTAGTGTTTACTTGGGATCAATGTTAAGTGCGTGACATGCAATTTCCAGCGAAACTCCACACATATCGGACTATGTCCAAGAAAATACGTCTAAGTTGGCACGAAGAGATTTGATGAGTTCCAATCGCATCTTGATTCCAGGATGTGATCCAATTTTCAGGGCCTGTATTGGATCATCCATATTGACTAGAACAGACACCGTCAATTCGGTCAATGCTGCCCATTCCTCTTCAGAACTCTTCTTTCTAGGGTCTAAAGCCTTGTCGAGCCAACTACGGTCCCTAAGCCAGGGGCAGCTCTGTAGCTGCTATTCGGTAGGTTCATGAATGTGGAGAGTTCTCCCTACATTCTTCCCATTTTCTTTTCTTCTAGACTTGCGTAATTCAGCGATATAGCATTCTCTAGCGGCACTTTGGGTCTTCTTTGATCACCCCAACTCTATTCTCTATTGGAAATTTCATGGTTAGACACCACTAAGCTAAGGCAATCTTGTAATCTTCCAAAGTGGGCCGTCCCAAGAAATCATTGTAGGCGGATATTTCATCTACAATCACAAAGGCCTGGACAAGAATGACTCATCGGTCTCCTTCCTTAAGTTCTACAGGTAAATCTATTGTTCCGACAGGTTGCCTTGGTTCGTCGGTGAATCCCTGGATCTTTGTTCAGTAAGTGGATACGTCTTTCATACTGATCTTCATCTAATCAAACATGTGTTTGAAGGAGATGTTCACTGAGTTGCCACTATTTACCAATAATCGTTGGACCATAACTGGTCTGATGCCTACCATCACGACTATGGGGTCGAGGGTCTGAGCTTCTACTCCTTCAGTGTCTCGACTATGGGGTTTCAGATTGGTTTCCTCATTCTCTAGGAGCTTGGGGGTGTTGTAGGCTGGTCAGGATTTTATGGTTTCCTCACATACTGCTGGAGTTCGTTTTCCCGAATCAGCTCTTCAATCATGTTCTTTAAATGACGACACTCATTCGTGTTGTGACCATGTGTTTCATAGAAGCAACAGTATTTCCCGAAGCACTTTTGTTGTTAAATTGCTTCCTTTTTAGGTGGCTTTCTGTACTCTTATGCCTCTTGTGGTGCAAGGTAGATATTTTCCAAAGTATCATTGAGCGGGGTGTAGTCTTCGGGCCTCAAACCTTTAAGTCGCTTGTTACCTCCTTTTTGCTTGTTGGAATTCTGGTTCTTCTTTTTCCGGTTCCTATCCTTCCCCACATTTCCTACTGTGGTCCCGGAGATATTTGCGTATTGGTTAGCTTCTGTACCATTCTGGCCAATGTTGGTTGGTTGTAGGTTAGCAGACTTTCCTTTTGGCTCCTCTACCTCTTCTAATCTCAAGTACTGGCTTGCCTTTCGATTAAAGTCCTTCGTATTGGTAGGTTGTTTCTTTTTGATCCACTTTTTGAATTCAGAGTCGGTATGTATAGCATAAACCAAAGTCATGAAGACCATATCTTCGTTTGGGTTATGTACTTTATCAATGCGGTGTTGAAAGGACTCATAAAGTATTTCAAAGATTCATTTAGTCCTTGGAATAGGCCAGATAAGGACATCGCATCTTTTGGTTGTGCCATGTGAAGCCTAAACTGATCAAGGAATTTTGCTGCTAATTCATTGAAAGTGGAGATGGATCTTGGTGGAAGCATGGTGAACCACATGGAAGTGGTCCCCTCTAGGAAGATTGGAAAACATCTACATCGAACAACATTTAAAGCATTTGCTCTGTACATTTACCAACTTTATACAAGTGAGGTTTTGGGTCTCTGGTTCCATGTAAGACGGAATAGTCGGTATAGTGAATTTTTTATGGTACCATTCATTTAGAATGTCATCAGTGAAGGGAGTCCAGCTTGGAGCGGATCCCCATTCATCGTCTCTTCTATCCTTACTTTCGTCCATTAGGCGCTTGATCATATCCGTGATACATGCTTCAGATGTCCGGTAGTTCGTAGGATGGATGTTAGTGACTATACCAAGTGTTTGATTTTGCAAACAATCTTGGTAAGCGGGCTGAAGCCTAGGCTCTCCTATCTTCGGGAGAGCCACTCCCTCGGAGTTCCGTTGGCTTACAATTGGTCGGGTAGGGGCAGTTTGGATCTTCCTGCCGCCATTGAATGTTTGGTGTTTCCTTTAAACTTGTCGTCGTCAAGTTGCTCACCATCTTCTAAGTTGGAGAGATCCACTGCTATATCTTCCCGGGGGGGTTCTCACCCTAGATTCAAGTTCGTAGTGGGTTGCTTTGCAGTTGGTGGAGTACTTATGTTTCCTTCTATAGTGATTCCCATGGCTCGACCTACTACTCCCTTTTGTTGTGCTTTCCGCTTCTCCTGTTTAGGCCAGAAACGGAAGAGTTTTCTGCTTGGTGGCAGCCGCGGGCTCTGGCTTGGTTCTTGGAGTAGAAAATGATTGCATGGTTGGGAGGGCATTTAATCTATCTATAAGAGCTTTTTGGTTGTTCTCCATCTTTTGATTAATTTCATCAACCATCTTATTTAGTTCATCTCTAGTGACAACTTTATGTTGGATAGAAGTTCCCGACACCTGATCTTCTGTGTTAGCTCTAGAATTTGCTTTGGTTAATGGATGACGTCATTGACTTCAACTTGCTAAGGGTGGTTTTTTCTCCAGCTACTACAGCTTATATGGATGTTATGGAAGTAGTTCTCTTTCTTCCCGGTGCTATTGACTCTCAGCGGTGAATCTTCAAAGCAGAGATTGAGGATCCAACTTCTGGACCTGTCTGATCCAAAGTGGATAACTAGATTTGAGCTTGAGTTGGGCTCTCAGTGAAAGCACCAAAATGTTAGCCTAAAAAATGGATCAACACCCTGGATTAAGCGTGAAAGCACCAGCCCTGTTTATCAAGGAAAATAAAATATAAAAAACAATTGTAGATTGCAAAAAAAGTAAAGAAATAGAAGATTTTTATAATGGTTCGGTTATTAATGAAGCCTACATCTACTTTATAACTTTCTATTAACTGATTGCTATTACAAGTCGAATCAAATTACAAAATGATTGAATCTCCTAAGTTAGATCAAGTCAAAAGTGCAAGAGTTCACTGTAGAATCACAATGAACCCTTAGATGACTATTGTGTGGGAGGAGAAGAGTGAAGAATAATTTTTGTAGAGTTCCAGCAGCTTCCAAAAGATCTTCTTTATGTTGCAGATAGGTGAGTATTTATAAGGATTGGAGAGCTATTGTGCTAGACCGCTTTACCAAAAGCTTATACTTGACGATGCGAAGATGCTCCAAAAATTTCATAGTGAATCGATTTAACCTGATGGATCGCTAGCGATCCATAGGGCATGGATCGCTAGGATCCATGTAGTTAAAGTATTTTTAGACCGTTTCACTTGGATTGCGCTCCTGTCCTTACGTAGATGCTCTCTATGTAATTTCATAACTAGTTTCCTTGTTTTGATGGTGATTCATGTACAGCTTGCATTGAACTATGACTGGAATCAGATGAATGCTTACTTCTCAAAATAGTTTACTTGGAATATCATAGAACTTGGACGATATCCTTAGAAAAGATACTGGTTCTTGATGTAAGAAGTTTGGAGGATCAATGAGCAATCCTTATGGACCGCTAGCGATCTATAGGTGGTGAATCGCTAGCAATCCATCCTCTTAGCCTATTTTTGCATCTTTCCTCTTGGGTCCCTCTTAGCCTCTTCTTTTGGTCCTTTTAACCGATTCTTGAGTTTTTTTGACTTGAAGTGGATGTTCTAGCTCCCGTTGAATTCAGTTGGGTTAAAAACTCGGCTAACATGAATGTTATGGATGGTGCAGATCATCAATGGTGAAGCGTGGAGGTGGAAAAGCTTGGTTGAATGTGAAGTGATAAGTTTTGGTTTTCTGGAGTTTCCGATGCCATCGTAATTCAATGGGCAATGAGCTCTGAAGATGAAGTGTGGAGAATTGTGTGGGCAAGGTGGTGGTGAATTTTCGTGGTCAACGACGATGTGTGGCACATGAAATTTCGAGTTGAAAGGATTTTGGTTTTGGTGAAATTCTCGTCAGTGGAGAAGTTGTTAAAGGTCGGGCCGGTGGGAGGAGGTTCGTCTGGGTCAGAGTTATGTCTGGTGAAGATGTGGAGGCATGACGATGGGTGTGATAGCGGCATTGATCGATCGAAGTAGGCCCCTGAGTTTGTTCGTGCATGCGAGAGAGAGGGAAGGAGAAGATTAGGGGGAAAAGGATATTAAGTTAAGTTAATTATGGAATTAGTGAATTTATAAATTATTTAAATAATGAATTTTGTAAATTAAATATCTAATTCATTTTAGGTCCAAATCAAACGCGACCAGTCATGTTTGGATCATATCAACAAATAAAACGTTATGGAATTGGTTTGGCAGAGATTTAAGCTAGTGGAATTTTACGCTGAAATCAAATGCTGTTCGAATACGGACGGAACCAGAATGCCTTGGTGACACTAGGAATTTCAGTGAGTTAAACTCACATTTTTAGTTAACCAGTAATGTTATATAACCGATAAAAATTATCGATTGGATGTTTGAATGTTTGGATGATTCACTGCTTTATCAGTTGGTTATGATTTATTCCTGCCCCTGGAGAGGACAATCTTTATATATATACCTACCTAGTAGCGAATGATCCGTAATATATGATTATATACTGTATGTGATGCATGGAGATAGGTTGGAGGAATCCAACAGGATTCCTCACCATTGTTGATTTTAATTATATATATATATATATCTCTGTGTGTGTGTGTGCGCGCGTGCTAATATATATGAGCTGTGATGCAATGGGACAGGTTGGAAGGATCTAACGGGATTCCTCCCTATTGTTGAAATGTTTTCAATAATATTCCTGTTATATGAATTTTTGAAATTCAAACCAGATTGTTGATACTATGTGATATGACATTGTTATATGATCAAATTTAAATCCCGTATTAATAGCAAATCAATATCAATATTGGTCAAGCCTTGGATGGCTATTGGCCTCCTATTAGTATTTTAGAATATTATAATTTGCCATTTAGGTTGGAGTTAGTTTTTGAGATAGGAAATGATTTTAAATCTAAAACTGGGTTTTGGGAAAAAAAATTTAAAGGATTTAATTTCTATTTTACTCTAACCTTATTATCTGTCTTTTCTAAGTTATTTAGAAATGGTTTAAAGGATTATTAATTTATATTTAGTATTGTTTTAAAGATTATTTCTTTATATTTAATATTGTTTTAAAGTTATTTATCAATATTTTAATTAAATAATTAATATGGCTTGAAATTAATAATAATGATTTATTAATAATGTTTTGGAAATTAATTATTATTATTTGTAATAATGTTGAAGATTTATTTATTATTATTCTATTAATAATGTTTTGAAATTATTAATTACTATTTTTGGGATTTTTTAAAGTTAATAATTATTTATTTATAATGTTTACTGCTAATAATAATTAATGTATAATAATATTTCGAAGTAAATGATTATTATTTATTAATATATGTTTTCGAGATTTATAAATAGAGTTTTATAAACGGTTTCAAAGATTTATAAAATAGTTTTATAAATGGTTTTTATAGATTTATAAAGGAGTTAATAATTGTTCGGAGGTATATATAAAGGAATTTTATAAAAGGTTTTATTGATTTACAAAAGGAGTTTTACAAATAGTTTTACGATTTACCATGAGTTTGTAAAGGACTTTTAGAAATGTATAAAAAGAATTTGTAAATGATTGAAATTTATAAAAGAGATTATAAATGATTTTCAGAGATTTATAAAATGGTTTATAATTGGTTTTAGAAATTTATAAGGAGTTTATAAATGATTTAGAATTGAATAAAAAGAAAATCTTTCTCAATTTTGTAAATATACTTATACCATTGAGATAAGAATATGAGTACATTTTCTAAGTTGTGAAGTGTAATGTTTGTGAATATACTTATACCATTGAGGTAAGTATATGGATTTTTTCAAATATTGAAAATATAGGGATTTGTGGGTATATCTTTGTAAAGGTATTTTTGTACAAGTAATTTACAAGGTGATTTTAATTAAGAAAGATAAATTAAAGAGGTTAGTAGTTGTTTATGTTCTTAACTAATGTTAGTTTTTCCAATGGAATTAAATCTCTGATTTGGATGTGTGTTTCTTGATAGTTAAATAACCTACTATAAAATAGGAACCCAAAATGTATCTCTAGAAATATCTAGGAGAAACATTTGAGTTATATGGCATAGTCGTATTCGACGATGTTTTACTGTGCATATGAATCTCGTTTCGTTCTTCTAGGATAAGTGGTAAGTAAATCCGTCCACTAACGGTTAGGAGGTGATCTCTGCTCTTACCTATAGTCTGATTATTTATGAAAGAACCGGGATTGAGTTTACCTAAAACTATCGAATGTTGTTTCGAAGAGATCGAGGTCGGATCCGTTTCCAATGGTTGGAATAACATGATAGGGGGTTCTCACTTTCTGTTTGGTGGCGAGCAAGAGACTCTTACCCCTACACGTCCCGAAGAGATAGTATAAGGCCTTGATGAGTTTGTTTGATGGGTCCTTGCAGTCGCGAGGCTGGCCGTATAAGTAGATTCGAGGTATCGGTGTTTGCCACGATGGGTTATACCTACCAACGAAAGGTCGAAGGCCCGTTCGTTACACTTGGTATAAGAACTTAGGTTGAGCGAACACCTAGGTTTTAGTGGGGATTACTCATTAGAGATAGGGTCACTAGCACCCTAGAATGTGTTTGAGTGTATTATAGATATGAGCGCTTATTTGTTAGTGATATAAAAATGTCTTATATTCTGTTAATCGATCGGTTGAGTGGCTTATGGATTCTGGTCAATACGAGTAGCTAATGCTATTGATAAGGATCCCCAAACACATGAACAGGGCCATTCGACATGGTACTGTGTTGAAAATTGGGTAAATGAAATAATTTTACCTAAATTATATTTATATATAAGGAATAATTTTTCATAAATTATTATAGTTATGTATTGTATGCTTGGTTGTTAGGAGAATGGTAATATTCATTTATTATCATTTATTGTTGAGCAGTCATGCTCACCCAGTTAAGAGCATTGACTATTGTTTATTGATTGGGCAGTCGTGTCTGACCAGTTTATGGGTATTGGCTATCGTGCAAGGTTAGGGGTAGTTTTATCCTTTTAACTACATGGGTTGGGTAGATTAGTGATTGTAGGAACATTATAAACGAACACCTTGTAAAATTCAGTTTCACAATTTGACTATAAGGCGTTCGAAGATAGTAATTGGTTGGAATTTGATTTTAGATAAAAGTTGATTAAATTAACTCATCAAAGTAACATTTGTGAAATGATTTTATATAAGAAAAGTGAAATTATATAGATATAATTTATAAATGTAGTTTATGAATTAAAAAGATTTAAGTTGAGGATTTGAGAACTAAAACCCCCGATGTTTGTGGAAATTGATTTTCAAAGTCGTGGAAATTGTTTTTCAAAGGTTTTTGGAAAATTAGTAATAATATTATTTTAAACTATTTTGAATATAAATATTCTAATGCTTTTGAAATAAATTTTTAAGGAGCTAGAAAGCACTAAACTCACTTCGATCGTTGGAAAATAATTTCGATGATGACTGCTACATCATCGGCATTCATTTTCGAATTTCTAAGTGGCGGATTGCGACCATATAAGATTATTTGGTAAAACTAGTTTTGATTTATAAATATATGGTTGGATATCATTTGTACGTTAGATGTAGGTTTATATAAGCAAAAGCATGTTTGATGCCTTTGGTTTCACGAGTAGAGTTTGATTGCCTGACAAATATGTACATGTTTATATTGTTGTTTGATTTGATGGTTTTTGATTGAGCCACTTGGCTTTTGTTTTCTTTTGATAGTTTGGACTTGTAGTGATGATTTGTAATTGTTTCGATCTAGCCGCGTAAAGGAGACGCTGCCGAAATTTTCTATAAATTTAAAGACGTAGCATTTTATAGTCCATTTCAAATAAATGATTTTGAAAGGAAAATGGGTTTGGAAACATTTTTCTTACCTTGGAAATTTCGAGGACGAAATTCTTTTAAGGGGAAAACAATGTAACGACCCAGAATTCAGTCAATTGATTTTGAAATATTTAATTGATTTTAAATATTGAATTATAATTTTTATAAGCTAAATAGCTTAAATTTCAAATACAGAGATTTATTTGAATAGTGAAAATTTATGATTGGAATAGTAATTTAAATATTAAGATTATTTAAATAATTGAAATCTTGGGTTTAATGTGAAATAAAGTGCTTTCGAAATCTTGTTTGGATTTAGTGTAAATAAGAATGATGATAGTAGACTTTTAAATTAGAATTGAAAAGTAATTAAAAGTGGTTGAATTTTTTTTAATAATAACTCGTTTTAATTAACATGTGAAATTATCATTACGGGGCACCGTCGCGGATTTTGAGGAAACTAATGCCATTTGAAACATAATAATGAATTATTTTACGCTGACGAATTTTGTGACAATTGCACCTATCGTTTGGTCATGCGAGCTCGAAACACGCAGAAATTAATTATATAAAATTTATATAATATAATTCAATTTTAAAAGCTAACTTCTGCATATAATTGAATTTGGTCTTGATAATAGTTCCATTGAGTTTGGAATAGGGGTACTTGGCATAGACGCTAGTCATCATGTCTTATTTTTTACTGTAGAATCACAATGAACCCTTAGATGACTATTGTGTGGGAGGAAAAGAGTGAAGAATAATTTCTGTAGAGTTCCAACAGCTTCTAAAAGATATTCTTTATGTTGCAGATAGGTGAGTATTTATAAGGATTGGAGAGCTATTGGGCTAGACCACTTTACCAAAAGCTTATACTTGATGATACGAAGACGCTCCACAAATTTCACAGCGAATCGATTTAACCTGATGGATCGCTAGAGATCCATAGGGAATGGATCGCTAGGATCCATGTAGTTGAAGTATTTTTGGACTGTTTCACTTGGATTGCGCTCCTTTCCTTACGTAGATGCTCTCTATGTAATTTCATAACTAGTTGCCTTGTTTTGATGGTGATTCATGTACAGCTTGCATTGAACTATGACTGGAATCAGATGAATGCTTACTTCTCGAAATAGTTTGATTGGAATATCATAGAACTTGGCCGATATCCTTAGAAAATATACTGGTTCTTGATGTAAGAAGTTTGGAGGATCAATGAGCAATCCTTATGGACCGCTAGCGATCTATAGATGGTGAATCGCTAGCAATCCATCCCCTTAGCCTATTTTTGCATCTTTCCTCTTGGGTCTCTCTTAGCCTCTTCTTCTGGTCCTTTTAACCGATTCTTGATTTTTTTTTGATTTTAAGCGGATGTTCTAGCTCCCGTTGAATTCAGTTGGGTTAAAAACTCGGCTAACATGAATGTTATGGATGGTGCAGATCGTCAATGGTGAAGCGTGGAGGTGGAAAAGCTTGGTTGAATGTGAAGTGATGAGTTTTGGTTTTTTGGAGTTTCCAACGCCATCGTCATTCAATGGGCAATGAGCTCTGAAGTTGAAGTGTGGAGAATTGTGTGGGCAAGGTGGTGGTGAAGTTTCGTGGTCAAGGACGATGTGTGGCACCGGAAATTTCGAGTTGAAAGGATTTTGGTTTTGGTGAAATTCTCGTCAGTGGAGAAGTTGTTAAAGGTCGGGCCGGTGAGAGGAGGTTCGTCTGGGTCGGAGTTATGTCCGGTGAAGATGTAGAGGCACGACGATGGGTGTGATAGCAGCGTTGATCGATCGAAGTAGGCCCCTGAGTTTGTTCGTGCATGCGAGAGAGAGGGAAGGATAAGATTAGGGGGAAAAGGATATTAAGTTAAGTTAATTATGGAATTAGTGAATTTATAAATGATTTAAATAATGAATTTTGTAAATTAAATATCTAATTCATTTTAGGTCCAAATCAAACGTGACCAGTCATGTTTGGATCATATCAACAAATAAAACGTTATGGAATTGGTTTGGCAGAGATTTAAGCTAGTGGAATTTTACACTGAAATCAAATGCTGTTCGAATACGGACGGAACCAGAATGCCTCGGTGACACTAGGAATTTCAGTGAGTTAAACTCACATTTTTAGTTAACCAGTAATGTTATATGGCGGATAAAAATTATCGATTGGATGTTTGGATGATTCACTGCTTTATCAGTTGGTTGTGATTTATTCCTACCCTTGGAGAGGACAATCTTTATATATATACCTGCCTAGTAGCGAATGATCCGTAATATATGATTATATACTGTATGTGATGCAAGGGGATAGGTTGGAGGAATCCAACAGGATTCCTCACCATTGTTGATTTTAATTATATATATATATATATATGTGTGTGTGTGTGTGTGTGCGCGCGCGCACTAATATATATGAGTTGTGATATATATTCCTGTTATATGAATTTTTGAAATTCAAACCAGATTGTTGATACTATGTGATATGACATTGTTATATGATCAAATTTAAATCCCGTATTAATAGGAAATCAATATCAATATTGGTCAAGCCTTGGATGGCAATTGGCCTCATATTAGAATTTTAGAATATTATAAATTTCCATTTAGGTTGGAGTTGGTTTTTGAGATAGGAAATGATTTTAAATCTGAAACTGGGTTTTGGGAAAAAAATTTGAAGGATTTAATTTCTATTTTACTCTAACCTTATTATCTGTCTTTTCTAAGTTATTTAGAAATGGTTTAAAGGATTATTAATTTATATTCAGTATTGTTTTAAAGATTATTTCTTTATATTTAATATTGTTTTAAAGTTATTTATCAATATTTTAATTAAATAATTAATATGGCTTGAAATTAATAATAATGATTTATTTATAATGTTTTGGAAATTAATTATTATTATTTGTAATAATGTTGAAGATTTATTTATTATTATTCTATTAATAATGTTTTGAAATTATTAATTACTATTTTTGAGATGTTTTAAAGTTAATAATTATTTATTTATAACGTTTACTGCTAATAATAATTAATATATAATAATATTTCGAAGTAAATGATTATTATTTATTAATTTTTTTTCTCGAGATTTATAAATAGTGTTTTATAAACAGTTTCAAAGATTTATAAAATAGTTTTATAAATGGTTTTTATAGATTTATAAAGGAGTTAATAATTGTTCTGAGGTATATACAAAGGAATTTTATAAAAGGTTTTATAGATTTACAAAAGGAGTTTTATAAATAGTTTTACGATTTACCATGAGTTTGTAAAGGATTTTTAGAAATGTATAAAAAGAATTTGTAAGTGATTGAAATTTATAAAAAGAGATTATAAATGATTTTCATAGATTTATAAAATGGTTTATAATTGGTTTTATAAATTTATAAGGAGTTTATAAATGATTTAGAATTGAATAAAAAAAAATCTTTCTCAATTTTGTAAATATACTTATACCATTGAAATAAGTATATGAGTACATTTTCTAAGTTGTGAAGTGTAATGTTTGTGAATATACTTATACCATTGAGGTAAGTATATGGATATTTTTTCAAATATTGAAAATATAGGGATTTGTGGGTATATCTTTGTAAAGGTATTTTTGTACAAGTAATTTACAAGGTGATTTTAATTAAGAAAGATAAATTAAAGAGGTTAGTAGTTGTTTATGTTCTTAACCAATGTTAGTTTTTCCAATGGAATTAAATCTCTGATTTGGATGTGTGTTTCTTGATAGTTAAATAACCTACTATAAAATAGGAACCCAAAATGTAACTATAGAAATATCTAGGAGAAACATTTGAGTTATATGGCACAGTTATCTTCGACGATGTTGTACTGTGCATATGAATCTCGTTTCGTTCTTCTAGGATAAATGATAAGTAAATCCGTCCACTAACGGTTAGGAGGTGATCTCTGCTCTTACCTATTGTCTGATTATTTCTGAAAGAACCGGGATTGAGTTTACCTAAAACTATCGAATGTTGTTTTGAAGAGATCGAGGTCGGATCCGTTTCCAATGGTTGGAATAACATGATAGGGGGTTCTCACTTTCTGTTTGGTGGCGAGCAAGAGACTCTTACCCCTACACGTCCCGAAGAGATAGTATAAGGCCTTGATGAGTTTGTTTGATGGGTCCTTGTAGTCGCGAGGCTGGCCATATAAGTAGATTTGAGGTATCGGTGTATGCCACGATGGGTTATACCTACCGACGAAAGGTCGAAGGCCCGTTCGTTACTCTTGGTATAAGAACTTAGGTTGAGCGAACACCTAGGTTTTAGTGGGGATTACACATTAGAGATAGGGTCGGTAGCATCCTAGAATGTGTTTGAATGTATTATAGATATGAGCGCGTATTTGTTAGTGATATAAAAATGTCTTATATTCTGTTAATCGATCGGTTGAGTGGCTTATGGATTCTGGTCAATACGAGTAGCTAATGCTATTGATAAGGATCCCCAAACACATGAACAGGGCCATTCGACATGGTACTGTGTTGAAAATTGGGTAAATGAAATAATTTTACCTAAATTATATTTATATATAAGGAATAATTTTTCATAAATTATTATAGTTATGTATTGTATGCTTGGTTGTTAGGAGAATGGTAATATTCATTTATTATCATTTATTGTTGAGCAATCATGCTCACCTAGTTAAGAGCATTGACTATTGTTTACTGATTAGGCAGTCGTGTCTGACCAGTTTATGGGTATTGGCTATCGTGCAAGGTTAGGGGTAGTTTTATCCTTTTAACTACATGGGTTGGGTAGATTAGTGATTGTAGGAACATTATAAACGAACACCTTGTAAAATTCAGTTTCACAATTTGACTATAAGGCGTTCGAAGATAGTAATTGGTTGGAATTTGATTTTAGATAAAAGTTGATTAAATTAACTCATCAAAGTAACATTTGTGAAATGATTTTATATAAGAAAAGTGAAATTATATAGATATAATTTATAAATGTAGTTTATGAATTAAAAAGATTTAAGTTGAGGATTTGAGAACTAAAACCCCTAATGTTTGTGGAAATTGATTTTCAAAGTCGTGGAAATTGTTTTTTAAAGGTTTTTGGAAAATTAGTAATAATATTATTTTAAACTATTTTGAATATCAATATTCTAATGCTTTTGAAATAAATTTTTAAGGAGCTAGAAAGCACTAAACTCACTTCGATCGTTGGAAAATAATTTCGATGATGACTGCTACATCATCGACATTCATTTTCGAATTTCTAAGTGGCGGATTGCGACCATATAAGATTATTTGGTAAAACAAGTTTTAATTTATAAATTATATGGTTGGATATCATTTGTACGTTAGATGTAGGTTTATATAAGCAAAAGCAAGTTTGATGCCTTTGGTTTCACGAGTAGAGTTTGATTGTGCGACAAATATGTACATGTTTATATTGTTGTTTGATTTGATGGTTTTATGATTGAGCCACTTGGCTTTTGTTTTCTTTTGATAGTTTGGACTTGTAGTGATGATTTGTAATTGTTTCGATCTAGCCGCGTAAAGGAGACGCTGCCGAAATTTTCTGTAAATTTAAAGACGTAGCATTTTATAGTCCATTTCAAATAAATGATTTTGAAAGGAAAATGGGTTTGGAAACATTTTTCTTACCTTGGAAATTTCGAGGACGAAATTCTTTTAAAGGGGAAACAATGTAACGACCCAGAATTCAGTCAATTGATTTTGAAATATTTAATTGATTTTAAATATTGATTTATAATTTTTATAAGCTAAATAGCTTAAATTTCAAATATGGAGATTTATTTGAATAGTGAAATTTTATAATTGGAATAGTAATTTAAATATTAAGATTATTTAAATAATTGAAATCTTGGGTTTAATGTGAAATAAAGTGCTTTCGAAATCTTGTTTGGATTTAGTGTAAATAAGAATGATGATAGTAGACTTTTAAATTAGAATTGAAAAGTAATTAAAAGTGGTTGAATTTTTTTTAATAATAACTCGTTTTAACTAACGTGTGAAATTATCATTACGGGGCACCGTCGTGGATTTTGACGAAACTAGTGCCATTTGAAACATAATAATGAACTATTTTTCGCCGATGAATTTTGTGACAATTGGACGTATCGTTTGGTCATGCGAGCTCGAAACACGCAAAAATTAATTATATAAAATTTATATAATATAATTCGATTTTAAAAGCTAACTTCTGCATATAATTGAATTTGGTCTTGATAATAGTTCCATTGAGTTCGGAATAGGGGTACTTGGCATAGACGCCAGTCATCATGTCTTATTTTTCAGTGAGTAGAGGGATTGTCTGCTTTGACTTTAACTCTAAGATGTTTCGCTCTATTTCTTTGTCGTGTGTCGATTATTCATCGCTTCATATGAGCGTTGTACATGATGAAATTGCATGTATTTTTAGAATCAATGACCACAAGACTGAAATTTGGGTGTTCAACGAATATGGGACAGTAAGTGAGTCATGGACTAACTTTACATGATTGATGCTTATTCGACAATAGATACGGGAATTCCCATTGAGTTTCTTTCGATGAATGGTAATTATATTTTCTTCAGAAAAGGGAAGCGGATGTGCAGATTCAATGTGGTTACCAAAGAAATGAATCGATTTAGAGTTAAGAATTGCTCTCTTCTCAGTCAATACATGTATAGTTCCTTAGATGAGGCTTTGATGGAATTCAAGGAAAGCCTGGTCTTAGTCTAGGAAGGAAATAATGCACCTGTTTGATAACCAATTGGACACATAATTATTTGTGGTAATATTATGACCAAAATGCTTTGTTGAAATGAATTGGCTTTCGATCCTTTTAGGAAATTTTACCAATATAGGCTAGTTTCAGAAAGAAATAACAACCTTAGCCCACTTTCAAACTTATTTACAGAAATATACCACTTTTTTTCTGGTTTATTGCGTTGGCGATTTTTCAAAAATCGCCAACGGGCGATTTTCGAAAATTCACCCAAAGGAAATAACATATTTCCTAGTTGGCGACTTTTCAAAAATCGCCAACATTACAAAGTATTTTTCTTTGGGCGATTTTTGAAAAATCGCCAAAAAGCCTGCTTTATAATCAGCAAGACCCACCCTTCTTCTTCACTCTCAACTCTACCAAACCCATCACCAAATTCTTGAAGCCTTTGTAACCCTACTTCTTCATAGAAAACCCAAATAAAGTCTGATTCTCGCAAGATAGAATCAAAGCTTCTCAACAACTAGGCATAATCTTCGGTACAAGGTATTGTTTATCGATTTATAATTTGTTTATGCTAACTAAAATCCTAAATTGGAGCTCTTGTGTACTCTAATCAATTTTGACGTACTAGCAGTTGAACTAGACATGGATGATTGGGGGATAGACGACGAGACGATGTCGAAATGTTACGATGATTTTGAAGCTCAAAGGGGCATTACGTATCTAAGTGATGTAGAATTTGTTGCAGAAACGCAATTTGAGCCGATAT
The DNA here is from genome assembly GCA_030737815.1 of Allium fistulosum. Lineage (NCBI taxonomy): Eukaryota > Viridiplantae > Streptophyta > Magnoliopsida > Asparagales > Amaryllidaceae > Allium > Allium fistulosum. Next base: position 92,880,746 of record CM060906.1, on the reverse strand, counting down.
AGCAAAAGTTCCATTTTGGAACATCATTTCTCGATAATCGCTTACGCAAAGTTGTAGCGAACCAAAGAATGGGCAAGCAAATTTCCATTGACGGGAAAATACTAAATCCTCTACATCATGTAGGTCCTACGCTACCGTCTGGTGCATATCCAGTTTGCCGATGTGGAGATGAATGCGTGATTGTCGTAGCCAAAACTAATGCCGGACGAAGATTTTACGGCTGTGTTTCGTACGTAGATCACATGATGAATCCCGGCAAAGTGCAGTGCTGTAAATTTATGAAGTGGATCGATCCTCCAATGTGTGCTCGGGGAGTGGAATACGCTCGAGATGCAAGCTGAAGTAAGGCGTTCGAAAATTTTAGTTGAAGAAAAGAATAAAAAATGTTGGTAGTGAAGAAAATGTCATCTTTAGCTTAAGTTTGCAATGGATACGTTTGTCGAATTGTTTCTGATCAAGAACCCTATGTTGGGTAGTTTATTTATTTTCTTTTAATTGTTGCATATTTTCATGTTTCGTAGAATGTATGTTATTAGTTCTCTGCAATTTCGCTAGAAACGGTACGGATGTTATGATGATTGAATGTATGTTTGATTTTCTTTGAAATTGATGGTTATATCCATGTAATTATCGTCGGCTGAATTTACATGGTCTTGTAGAGTTGTTTGGAAGCACCTATCGAGCATGCACGGTAAATTAGTTTGCGATATGTTGTAGGATGTTCTGTTGTAGGTAAACTTGTTTGCGATTTTTCAAAAATCGCCCACGTTTTTGCCTGTAACAAAACAGACAACCGACCCCCCTTCCTTTCCTCATTCATAAACATTTCAACTTGCTAAAAAAACCATTTCGGCCTTTAGCTTTCTCCCCCCCAAAAATTTCCATTTTCCTTGCTTTTTTATCAAATTCGAAGCTCATTCGGACCATGGCTACTACATCCGGAATCGTGGAGGATATTGGTAATGAACTCTTCTCCAATTTGATGATCTAGGGCAATTTTAGGGTTTTTAGATTTGATAGTTTTGCAAGATTTTGTAAAAGCTATAAGTTGTAGATTGCATTAGGGGGTTGTTGCTAGTGTATGTTCATTCAATTGCGTAGAACTTAGTGTAGATTGAAGAAAATAAATTATTTGATAATTAAGAGTTGAGTACATTAATCTTTGTGTTGTAGATTACATCAAGATGGAGCATGGTGCAGTAGACCCGAGCATGTTGTACCTACAGCCTAGACACCGCACGTCCAGTGAAGCATATATGATGGTAATTTCCTATTATTTTCGTTTCACAAATTATGAAAATAATAATATATGTACATGTAATGTTAAACAGAGCGAAGAAGCAGATTTCACAATTGATCACTCAATTTCTCTCAAGAAAGTCACTTCACATCATCCTAGAGTTTTAGAAGAGATTGATCGAGCGGGCATTTCGATGGTACCGCGGTTAGGATACCTTCAGTTAGATCATCATCTCATCATAGCTCTTATCGATAGATGGAGACCGGAGACGTCTACATTCTATCTACCTGTCGGAGAGATGACGATCACATTAGGAGATATGCCGTGCTTTTAGGTTTGCATATAGAAGGCAATCCATTGACGGATGATGACCATCATGATTATATACAGTTGTGCACGCACCCACTTGAGAGAAACGTTGTAAGTATACTCAAGTCCGTTAATTTAAATATATTCTGAAATAAAGATAACTAATTCTCGTTGCGTTCTACAGGCTGATGGCATTTATAATGCGTTGGAAACCGCTGAAAGGCTCGAACAACGTCTAGAACACGATGCACATTCGAAGGGGATGTGCATGAACATAAAAAACATTCTATGTGCAGTGTTGGGAAGGAACAAATTAGAAAGGCCAAAACGTCCTTCTCCCCCTATACCTCCACCTCCAGCAGACGTACCTCCAGCTCTCGCAGAAGCACCGTCGCTCCAACTTACTTACACTCGGCGAAGCAAAAGAGGTGAAGGAACTTCGTTCAAAGGAGGACATTCGACATCACAACAACATGAATATTTCACCCATGGACCTTCTCAACCCCCATGTACAATTGATCATTCCACCGAGATCGAGGAAGAAGTTCATATGTCCCAATGGCCGGAACATCGTCTATGGAACTTCGTCACTTGCGTAGATGATACGTGCATTTTACTGGATATGGCTATGCACTTTGCGACATGCACTTTTGCCTTCGTTGTTATTTAAGGGTGTTGTTTATGGTTGTTGTTGTCGTAGACGTGTACATTGGAATGTGAATTTAAGTTGTTATTGTGCCATGCTTGAAATACAATTGATGTGTCACTTCAGTTGCTATATATGTGTTACATGTACAACCTATTGTTGCCTGTTAACAGCAGGTTGATACTGGTGATTTTCGAAAAGTTGCCCATTGGCGATTTCTGAAAAATCGCCAGTTGGCGATTTTTGAGAAATCGCCAACATGCGACTTTTGGAAAACTGCTAATTTCAACCTACTATTAACAGACAGCAGCAGGTTGTTGCGTATAACACACATAAAACACAAAGACAGCAACACACAATTTGTCCAACAGCAGCATACACATGACTTGTAATAAATAACATTCGACAATTTTTCCAACAGCAGCATACAGCATGAAACATACAACACAAAGGCACATTACCCGTTTTTAAAGTCGGATTTAGCATACAAATCAGAAAGTAGAGTTCAATTACATAGAAGCTAAATTATACAAACGTAACTAGACAATAGTAGTATATCGCTTACGATTATGGCCCTGCACACCGCATTTGCTACACCTATTTGATTTGGACGATTGGCCCTCATCCATCACACCTTTGATCCTTGTAGACCGTGGCCTCCCCGATTGTCATCTCACAGTGGGCGGCAATATCCGAGGACCGTTATATGTGCTCCAATATCCCGTATCGCGCACGGGATGAAACTCAGGCTTATAAGCAACTTTGTAGCTGTCAACAGAGTACCGATTTTACTCTAAGTCATGGTGTGATTTATTAGCCCCGCTTGTTTGCACCGAACAAGCAGCCATTACATGAGCACATGGTATCTTCTGCAATATCGGAATGTTGCATGTGCACGAGCAGTTGTTGCCGTCGATTATAACTTTGTATTCATCACCAAAGTAAGGAATTACCTGCCATTCAGTTTGGCTAAATCGTACAAGTCTGCAGCGACGCGCTTCACTAGCCCTTTCTGCTATTTTGGCTTCCAACTTCGGAGTCAAGCGTGTCGCTAGTTCATCCGCGATTTGACGACGCTTGTAGAAATATTCTACTGAGCGATAGAATGTTCGTGCAACCAAAGCCTTTATAGGTAACGATCTAGCTCCTTTCAATACACCATTAAAACTTTCAGACACGTTAGTTGTCATAACATGAAAGCGTCCTCCATCGTCTTTGCACAAAGCCCAGTTTTCTTCAAAATTTCCCAAACTCCCCTCAATCCACTCATGCGCACGCCTGTTTGTTGTTTTGATCTCTTCTCTAATTTTCATGTACTCAACTACCTCGGACGCGCACGCTGCTGAATAAATTAACCCTGTCAACCGCTTATCTCCAAATCCTACCACTTGGAAGTTGGCTTTTATATGCCTTGCACAATAATGATGTTTGTGCGGTTGTCACCATTTTCTGTGTAAAGTTTTTGGAATTCCTTTCATCCTATCTGATATGAAAGTAATACAACGATCGCGTACACTAGGTATGAATTCAAGCATGCAAGAAAAAAACCAACCCCAAAAATCATATGACTCCGATTCAACTACTGCGCATGCCAAAGGAAAAAGACAATCATCTGCATCTACCACGTTTGCAACAAGCAATGTGCCTTTGTATTTAACATACAAGTGTGTCCCGTCAATACATAACAAAGGCTGACAATGCAAAAAACCTATAATGCGAGGCCCAAATGCCCATAAAGCACGATCGAACACTCCCACTTCATCATGTGTCACATGACCTATAGAGCCAGGGTTCATTCTCATTATCTCATCAAAGAACCGTGGTAAAGTCGAATAAGATTCTGCCCAATCACCATAAATTTTCTCTATTGCTTTGCTTAATGCTTGCCACGCTTTCATATAACTTATGTTGATGAATAACTGATCGTGCACAAGCACTTGAACTGTACCAGCTAAAATATCCAAATTGGCTTTGACAAAAGACATGATTTTTGTCACAAGAAATTTCAAAGTTGCTTGCTTATGGTTGGAGTTAACTATTGGGTTGACACAAGTGTGTTCGCTTGGATACTTCCGAATTTCCCACCATCCTGACTCAGATTTTTTCGATACTATGGCATGTATCCTCCAAGGACAATTATCTTCAATGTTGCATATAACGGTGTATTTTGTTTTGTTTGACTTTATTGGCTTGTATGAAATAACATGCAGAATTGACCATTCTGTTAGTTGTTGGAGAAACTTCTCTTTTGTCTCAAACACCATTCCAACACTAAAACCACCTTGAACGCAAGCAGTTGAAAATCGTTCGCTGGAAAATTGAAGATTAGCAATGACAGATCTTGCCAATATTTGAGCGGTGCAAAGATCATCATCCAAAGGCACTTCCATCTTTGGTTCATCACTATCTGCATCATTGTGATCTGCTATAGGAAAGTCATAGTACAACGGCTCGTTATTAACTTGCATTCTTTGTATCCAAGAGTCTTCATTAACATTCATAGAAGCAATGACCATGCTATCTACATGAGGTTTTCACCCACTGCTTCATTCCCACCAACGTCCATATCATTGTCAAAATTTATGTACGTAGAATGAGTGGATGGTCCAGCACTCCACTGTGCACCAGAATCGACTGTCATATACCTGATTGAAATATAGAATTCAACTAACTGACAATACATACCAAAAGAGACAAAAAATATAGCCCAACCTGTAAACATACCTTTGACTCATATCATATAGTTTGAATGGATTAGGATACATTGACTGCGACATATTTGCATTAACAGGTTCATCACTGTCGTCGTGCTGAATGCCTTGCTGTTGGAAGCTGTTTAAATTACAGCAAAGCATAAGAAAATATAACTACATAACATTATATCTACCAATTCATCAAAAAAATGTTACCTCACACTCGTATTTGCATCCATAGGCGGGTTGCAATAAATGTTGCTTTATTGCGTAAATGGCTGCGAGTTTGCGTATGGCATGAACCCGTACTGCATAGATGAAGGATAGTATCTTGCATCGGTAGCATAAGGATTACTATAGCTAGGAGATGTAGCCAGTAGATGGATCTGTAGTCTCCAACATCTGTGCATAGTATCCAATTCCAATACTCGCAATAGGAGATGCCACCTGCTGTTCTTGGTTTTGTTTTGCAAATTTCCCTACGTATAACTCAATAGATTTCGCAACAGCAGAAAACATTACTTCTACATCATCATCGTCTGCTAATGCTATTGCTTTAGAACTCGAGTCCGTAGGCTAGTTAACCACTAGTTCAATTTCAAATTCTTCTTTATTAATCTTCGTCGTTTTGTACACAGCTTCTTTTAATTCCATTAATTTGCAACCTTTCCGCACTCTTCCTGGTTTACAAGTACCGCCAACATATTTACCATTCCTTTGATCATTGATAATTAGTTCACCATCGTAGTAGCAAAGCGTAGGAACCATATTTTTTGCTATTCTACAAATCAATATACAAATCTTTTAGTATGTACGCATTTAAACAATTTGTTACCTTACTCTAACCCATTACTAAGTTTATCAAACTTTAGAAATTACACAAAAAGAACTAGGGTTTAGTGATTATACCTTAAACTTGATGAACTTTGCTGAGCAACGTCGACTAGATCTATAGATTTAGCACTAAACCAAAGTTTTAAATCATATAAATATTGATTTCAGAATAGAGCTGCCATTAGAGATCTTTTTTAAGTTTTTTGGTAGAGGTGGAAGTGAGAAAGGAAGGTTGGGTCCTGGTTGGTTTAAAGCAGGCTTTTTGGCGATTTTTCAATAATTGCCCAAAGCAAAATGCTTTGTAACATTGGCGAGTTTCAAAAAGTCACCAACTAGGAAATATGTTATTTCCTTTGGGCGATTTTTCGAAAATCGCCCATTGGCAATTTTTGAAATATCACCAACGCAATAGACCAGAAAATAAAAAGTGGTCTATTTCTGTAAATAAGTTTGAAAGCGAGCTAAGGTTGTTATTTCTTTCTGAAACTGGCCTATATTGGTAAAATTTCCTTTTATTAGCGGGTGGACATATTGTGGTATCGAGTCACAAATGAGCAGCAAGTTGAACGTTAATTTATGAGGGTGTAATGACCTTTTTATTGTCTATTGAACATGCAAAAGGTGTTTCTAATGGAATTATGTGGTTTGCATTTATTACTAATGGGTTGTTATAACTTGGTGGAAACAGAATATTCCAAGAAGATTAATATAATAATCTTTGTAATTCAAATAATGTTAGAGATTGGGACTGTGATTTCTTTCTTATGCTAAGTTGTTCATAACTAAAATTTGCCTGTCCTGTTAAGGGGGCTTTTTCTAAATCAGCAACAGTTTTTTTTATCTTGGATTAATCTGTCCATTTCTATTTAGTATATGAGTAGTTGAGGACTGGGTTGTATGTGTGCGAGGTAAGTAAGTCATAGATAGGGTAACGCTGTATTAGTTTGAGACCTTTGTAGATCGGGCTGCTCATTTTTGTGTACAACACTACAAGGAGAACAGTGATTTCCAACGACTGAAAACCATCGGCGGCCGTCGGAAACCGTCGGCGGCCGTCGGGAAAAGCCGTCGGAAAATACGGCGTCGGGGAGTAGTATTTCCGACGGCTTCCGACGGAGGGCGCCGTACGTATTGTCGACGGCTTCCGACGGATTCGGACACGTGTCGGGCCCGTCGAAAAACGTCGGAAAAAATGTCCTACAGGCTGTCGGAAGCCGTCGGAAATTACGTACCTGTAAACTGTCGGAAGCCGTCGGAAACCGTCGGAAATCTGCTGTTTTTTTTATTACTGCTGCAAATGTAGCCTTCCATACACATTTCTCTTCCAAAAACTGTTACACCAATACTGCACAATCCAATATACAATATATCAACCAAATATCAAAACCCAAACTACACAAAATTAATCAAACCCACAAATATATCAAATTACATCAAAATAAAATACATAATATACATAACCATTCCAACAACCCTAACAATAAGTGTTATACCATGTCATACATACACAAAATCAATCTCCACATCATTATACAACCACACAACCAAGTGTATCAAAAATAATCATACAAAACTAAAAAAAATACCTGAAAAAACAAGAAAGCAATGAATCAATCTCCTCCAGATCCAGAGCCAGTCGAGGAAGGAAAGCGGCCACCAAACTGCTGCATGTACTCTAACAACTGTGTGGTCTGCATGGCCTGTTGGCGGTTCTGCTCCTCCAGCTGGGACACTCTAGTCCACAATTCTTCTATATCTGCTCGATCGCTCTGACCTCTATTCTGCCGACCCCGTCTCTGACTACTGGCCTGCAATAAATATTAAATTTAGCTGTGTGATCTCTGTAAGTGTATGTGCATATCTCTTTAAATGAATAAAATTCAAGTTTATTGTTTTGAAAAGGTCCAAATAGTATATTTGAAGTATTCAAGATAAAGTTATATATTCCAACATAGAATTTTGACTTAAATATCAAATTAGCTGTAAAATAAATTATTTACCACTTGATTGCCAAATCCGTATCGTCTGCCATGCTCTACTGGATCCATAACGGACTAAAAAATAACATCCTCCTCATCAGTCGTCAGCTGTTCTCAACCCGTATCAGCAAGGAGTTTCTGGCGCTGCTCCATAAATTTTTCCTGCATTAACAAATTAATAACATCATATCTTATTTCATTTTAGTTTACATATCGAACCTTCAACTCGTGCTTTTGCCTCACTTTTTTCTTCAGATGATTCAAATATCTATGCAAAATTAATTTATATTAACTTCATCTTTCAAATGCAATTAAATTACGTGATAACATATTACATACCTCTCAAATGGATACATCCATCCATATTGGATAGGACCTCGAAGTCGTGCTTCAGATGGGAGATGAATAGGTTAATGTTCCATTACATTAAAAAAACCTAACGGAAATATTTTCTCTAATTTGCAAAGTAATATAGGAATATCCACTTCAAGTTTACGTAAACGTTGCACTTTTAAAGTAGTCGAACAAAGCTCTTTGTAAAACATACTAAGCTCCGTTACTACCTTCCAAACTTTTAACGGCAGTAGTTCTTTGAACATAACGGGAAATAAATTTTCCATCATTATGTGATAGTCGTGACTTTTCATTCCGCTCAATCTACCATTTTTAAAGTCAACACATCTACGAAGATTTGATGATATCCCATTAGGAAATCTTAACCCTTCCACCCATTTTAACACAGCTTTAACTTGATTATTATCTAATTCGTAACATGCTTTGAGTTTTTTTACTACACTACGCCATAAATGACCTTCTGCAACATTTTTGCAAGGTGTTGCCAGCTAAAATGTTGCGATAGCTATAGAATTTTGGTCCTACTGCAACGTTGTATTTTTTGTGTTACCTTAGCCATAGAAATGTGTTGCTCTAGCTAAACAAGTGTAACACGATGCAACATTTTTATATAGTGTTGCCATAGATGTTTTCAGATTAAAAAATTAAAAAAAAAATTACACCTCAGCGATCCACACCACCATTTAAAACAAAATCTCAACCGTCGATTCACACCATCGATCCACACCTTACCAATTTCCATTTCCCGCTTTACTTTTCACTCATCCGCTTTCGTTTCTCACCCCCAATTTTCCAATCCCTAATTTTTATTCCGCTCCTCCTTGTTTCTTCGATCTGGAGAATAACTGGCTTTGCTTTTATCCCTTGTCGGCCATATCAATTTCCGTTATTTTCTTTCGCCTCGCGTCAGTTTTCCTCACTACTTCCGATTTGCGATTTTGTTCAGGTTTTTGGCGATTCTGGTGATTCGAGGTAAGGTTGTGGGATTGCGATGGTTCAGGGAGTTGCTGATTTGGTCGCAATTTCGTGGTTGGGGCCTGATGTCAGAGTGGCAGGGGGTAGTCGAATTGGTTTCGGTGAAAACTAGGGCACGCGATTCTAATTGCTTTGATGCTCTGATTGATCGAATCTAGTGTGAGAAACGTTCCTGGTAGCTTGCTCCTTCGTTCTCCTTGATTGATTGCTCGAATTGCTTTGACTTCGTCGTCGGGTGCGATGTGATATTATTTGGTATGTTTTCTGCCTTCAGGTTTACTTGAATATTCTTGATATTGGTTACACTCGCACGCTTTTGCCGATGATGAATTGGGATTTATTTATAGGCTTTATTTCCTATAATCTCGAGTTTAATTCTGTTGGACTTTGAGAAATCTGGTATGTTGGATTGCAATGATGAATACAAACATATGTGTGTTGAGCTTTGTTGGTTTTGCTTGGTCTGGACTGAACTGGTACCATGCTAACCTTGTTCTTTAACATGAACTGATGCTCCAAGTCCTCTGTATATCATGTTACTACCTAGGTTTCTCTTGTACATGCCTGATGCATTCACTGTTTTTGCTTGATGGGCTGCCTATGTGTACTGCTGTGTTTCTTGCAATGGCTTGTCTATATTTTGCTGAACCTGGTTCTTGTTTGTTTTGTTGGTTGCTTGGCCCTGAGTTGAATCCAGTCGATGACTCGGGTTTGACCTTGTGCCGTGTCCGTTTTTTGGCTTGTCTACATATCTGGCTGCACTTGAGTATGAACTTGCACTTGAGTAGTTGCACTTGAGTAGTTTCTTGTACCAAGCCTTATGATGCATGTATGTTCATCCATGTACATGCATTTCTTGGTCATGTTATGTTGCTTGCTGTGTTGAGTACTACTTTGTGCACTTGGCTTCTCCTTTGTGCATTTTTGCCTGAACTGTTGCTTGCTGTCTTCCATACTGCCTTGTATCCATGTGTTGCATTCATGTTTGGCATATGCACTTATGAAAAGAAACAACCCAAATACCTGAGGCAAATAATATAACAAAAACATTTTCATTTTCTGTTCGAGTTAAATATTATTTTCCAGATTACTGCTTTTGAATTATATGTGACAGGTATTGAAGACTGGACAGCTGGATATAAGCTTGAAGACAGAGTCAAATCAAATGTGCATGAGCTTGAAGACAGGTCGATCCCCGCCGGGACTGCGGTGCCCCGGACCCCCGCCGGCGCTGCGCCCGGACCCGCTTCTCGGCTCGCCTTCGGCTCGGCACTCGGCTCGCCTTCGGCTCGGCATATATTTGTCAGTGTCGGTGTCTGTATAAATTGAAACTGCATATGTAATGAGTGAACTGAGTGATGTAGTGAGGAATATCTGTATATGTGAATATCAGTGTTATATATCATTGAATTGTAAAATAGTGGAGTCTGGAATTTGTACTATTTCAAATGTTGAAATAAAATATTTATTTAAATAAATTACTGTTTAAATATCAAATTCTGTGCAATAGCATTTTATTAAATAAAATATTTATTTTTATTAAAAAATCAAATATGCTCTACATTGTGGGCCCCACAAATTCAAAAAGTTCATATCTATAGCAACATTTTGGAATGTTGCTATAGATACCTATGGGTGTTGCCATAGACCCAAATAGGGTTCTATTGCAACAATATTACTTATGTTGCCTTAGATAGTCAAAATGTTGCCTTTGAGGTCTAAGGCAACGGCAAAAATTGCATCACCCTAAAAGTGTTGCCATAGACCTATGGCAACATTTTTCGGGCCTGAGCCAACATTTTTTTTGTGTTGCAGTAGGCCATTTATGGCATAGTGCTATCATTTGGTTTCATATGAAGCTCAGGACGTTTGCATAATTCTTCTATATCACGTCTTGATTTCAAATCATCCTTCGTCTTCCCTTTCACATTCAAAATTGTGTTAAAAACATTATCAAATACATTTTTCTCATTTTCCATCACATCTATATTATGACGAAGCAGAAGATGTTTCCAATACGGCAACTCCCAAAAAATAGTTTGTTTGCACCAGTTATGAACAACTGATTTGCCTTCAATTTCTGTTTGCTCTTCAGTTTCATATATCTTTGGATAGTCCTTAACAAGTTCATATATGTCTTCGCTTGACCATATCGTCGGTGGTTGTCTGGTTTCTACTCTATTAGCTAAAAAGTTTTTCTTGTCTCCTCTAAAGGGATGATTTACATGGAGAAAATATCGATGACAGTCAAACCATGAAATTTTCTTACCATGAGGTATGCAATATGGACATGCTAGACGACCGGTGGTACTCCATCCTGAAAGCATTGCATATGCAGGAAAATCACTTATAGTCCACAACAAAGAAGCAAACATACGAAAATTTTTCTTCTTGGACACATCGTATGTTTCTACTCCTTCGTTCCATAGTATTTTTAACTCCTCAATCAACGGGTAAATATACATCGATTCCTTGTGTCGGATCGTCGGGGCCAAGAACGACAACAGTAAGAAACATATATTGTGTTTTCATACACATCCATGGAGGTAAATTATACGGTGTGACGATAATGGGCCAGGATGAATATTTAGAACCAAATTGAGAAAATGGAGAAAAACCGTCCGTACATAATCCTAATCTAACATTTCGACTCTCCGCTGAAAAATTTGGATACGTTTTATCGAAATGCTTTCATGCTTCTCCATCGGCCGGATGTGTCAACCTACCCTCTTCCTCCGTTCTCACACTATGTCATCTCATATTAGATGCAGTTACAGAAGATGCATATAATCTTTGAAGTCTTGGAGTTATGGGTAAGTAATGCATACGCTTGTACGGAACTTCCTTCCCCTTCTTTTTTCTTGGTTTGTATCTCTCCTGGTTATAAATTTTACAATTTCTAAGGTTTGCGTCTTCTTTCCAAAACAACATGCAACCTTTTAAACATGTATCTATTTTCGGATAAGGTAAACCAAAAACCGACATAAGTTTTTAAACTTCATAGTGATTTTCACACATTAGATTATTGGGCGGCATATGTCTTTTTGCAGCTTGTACAACAGCCGTAAACCCAGCTTCAGTGATGTTGTATTTTGACTTCATCGCAATATATTCCGCGATTACTGACAGCTGGGTGCCGCTTTTACAACCATCCCAAATAGGTTTCTTAGCAGCATCTAGTAAATCATAAAAAAAATTTGCTTCAATATTTGGTTCTTCAACAATTCCATCATCGTCGTCAACTTCAACCATAGGAAAAATTGATCGTGCTGCATCTTCGACCATATTTTCTATATGGGTCGTCCTAACTATTTCGTTAATGACACTTTCAGACTCTACAGAAGTATTTGCTACAACTTCTCCATGCCGATCCCAAACATAATACTCGGGTACGAAACCGTTTTGGCACAAATGAACTTTCACAATATCTGGTAACCAATACTTCAAATGTCTACACCTACTACACGGACAACGAATTTCTGGATCGCTTCCGTTATTACTTAAAGCGAATTCAACAAACACGTTTATACCATTATAAAAATCTTCTTTTATTGAGCCTCTTAGTCCTTTTCTTTGGTACACCCATCTCCTCCGATCAACAAAATAATCAATCATTTTTCCTATTTGAGAAAATGAGAAGTTCAAAATTTAATATTTATTTTCAAGAATAAAAATTCGAAAAAGATTATTTTCATGGTCGTATAATATTTGAATTTAAAGAACAACTTCACAAATTTAAAAATATTTTCAAATAGGGCACATTTTATTTTTTATCGTATCGATATAAAAAATTGTATAATTTTTTTTCCATGGTCAGGCATCCTAATTCCCATTACAAACACAGTAAGCATTTACATTTCGTATATTACTTCGTCTCAAACGATTCAACAAAATTTCGGCAGCATTTCCCTTTTGTTCCCTACATTGTACACAAATGCGTGTACGCAGGAAACAAAAAAGAAAAGTTAGGCCAAAATTTTATGAACGTTTGAGACGAAGTAGTATACGAAATGTAAATGCTTACTGTGTTCATAACTTGTCCAATACAGGGACAAATCCAATAAACATTGTACCAGATGAATATAAATGGTCGTTTTTTGTAAAAAAACGACTATTTATATAACGATCATGTACAACACTCGTCAGACGGGGCCAAAAACTGTTTAAGGGACATTAGTTAATTAAATGTGCGCATTTTACGAAAAAATAGTTTTACTAACTGTTCACATTTACAAAAATATATTTTAATTTAACACATTTATTCGACGTATTACATCAACTTAAGGCTCGTTCGACGCTTTTTTTGTTGTTGCATAAGTCAATACGTGCACAATATATCCTAGCTCGTGCATTCATTTTTATCTTATTCCAACTAACATAATACAATGATAGCAGCGCTACACACATATACAATCGTAGAATCAAGGCATACACAACGATTTACATATACACGAACAACCACAAATTATACATGTTTTTCACAATTTCACGATAAAAGATGAAATAGAAATACCATGGAATGCTAGAAACTATTATAACACCATTGGAAACAATTTCAATCACCAATTAGCCATAATTTAACAACTTATGCAAATCTAGATTTAGGGTAAAAATTAGATTTTTGGCAAAAATAAGAGATTATACCTGACCTAGAGAGCAATAGACGTTGATTATGCAACTGCGGAGGATCTGAAAGCTCGAAATTGATGATTGGAAGCTTGGGAAAGAGATTTGGGGATTTAGGGTGAGTTATTTTCGTATGAAAAGTGAGGAGGAAGAAGGCTCGGCTGAACCTGTATTTCGCAAATTTCCGATGGCTTCCGACGGCCGTCGACGGCCCATCGGAAGCCGTCGGAAATAGGCCGTTGGAAGCCGTCGCCCCCCTCCGTCGGTATTTAGCATTTTTCTAGTAGTGCAAGCATGAACTAAATTTCGCCTACGAGGCTCTTCATTTTTGTTGTGCTTTGTATTCAGGGTACTTTGTAGACCTCTTTTGTACCATCCTATAAGCATCTATACTTTTTTTACTATTATTAGTTTTATTTAAATATATTTATTGTTTTTCTTTTGACACATCATACTACTAATTAAATGGAAACTTTATGATAAAAATAAGAATGCTAAAGGGATGCTACAAAATAATGATGTTGTGAATACACACATACACCTATTATAGTCATTGATTCGTGATTATTAATTCTAGTAGTAAAAAGTTCTTGGAATAATGTGGTTGGTTGAGGATGTTAGGTTCCACTGATAAATTTAAGAGTTTGATCCACATAGATTGCATTTTATTCATGCCATTCACCCCGAGTATATATTTGGGATACAGTATTTATTTTTTCAATATTTAGAAGTAGTGGAAAACTGGGAGGAGGACAAACATAAAGAAAATTTTTGACGCAAGGACAACACGTTTTATATTTAGTACGAAGGCCAATCTTCCTGTAAAAATACATCGCAAGGCCAAACTTAAGACGCGAAAAAAATGGTGGTGGTTTGGCAAGCGAAACCATGGTGGATGAGGCTTGGGAGACGATGAGGTGGCAGGGGCTTGGGAGACGATGAGGTGGCAGGGGCTTCAGATGGTGATGGTGGATGGTCAAGGCGATGAGGTGGTAGCAACTCAAAAGGCGATGAGGTGGTTAGTCGAGGTGGATTGGGAGGCAATGGAAGAGAAGATTGTTGGTAGTGTAGCAGCGAAGCATGACATCGATGATGGTGTAGCAGCGAAGCATGACATCGATGATGGTGTAGCAGCGAAGCATGGCGTTGTTAATGGAAGAGAAGACGACCGACGCTTGTGCCGATCGATTTATTTTGAACAGTTAATGTTCAAAAATGCTTAATATAACTAGCATTATCTTTAAGTGAAAATGAATATAGCATTATATGTGTATAATGCTAATTTAGTTTAGCATTTTTTAAACTATAAAAAGGAATGATAATGCTAGTTTATTTTATCATTTTTTAAACTGACATTTTAGCTATGAAGTACAATAGCATGTTTAAAACATGCAAAATGATAGTTTAATGTAGCATTTTAGATACAAAGTTTAGTAACATATTAATGATATTTGAAATGATAGATTGATGTAGCATTTTAACTATGAAGTGCACTAGCATTGTTTAACGTATGCAAAATGATAGTAAAATTTAGCATTTTTTTGAATATAGCATTACAATGATTTAATGATAATTTAATTTAGCATTTTATAATGTTATTGATTTTTTTAAAATTCAGATCGACGATGATTTAATCTGCTTCATAGCTAAAATGGCGCCGGCGAAGACGGAGCAGGGCGCAGTGCATGTCAGGTCGAGGCAATGACGCAGGCGAAGAGGAGAGCGGCAATGAAAAACCAACAGATCGACGAAGACGATGGGGAGAGCGGCAATGACGCCGACGAGGCGGAGCAGGGCACAATGCAGGTCGAGGCTGCATGGGTCGTGGTCGAGCTGTTAAAGGCTATGGTGATGAGAGGAGGAGGGGCTACGAGGTTGTGGTGTTTGCCGAAGAATAGGGGTAGCGGCAGTTGAAAGGAAGCGGATTTGAGATTGACGTGGAGAAGAGAGAAAACGTGGTTTTGTCCTTGAGTCTAAATTTGAAAACTTCTGGACTATATCTAATTTTTTTATTAATGTTTGTCCTTTTGACTAATTACCTCTTAGATTTAAAACTTATTTCTCACAATGTTAAACAAATCGAAATAAGATTATTATTATTATTATTATTATTATTTTATAGAAATAATGTTGATGACATGTGGATCTTGTTCGTAAAATAATATTAAATTCTCATGACCGTTGATACAAAAATTCAACGTAGTGACAATCAGAATATAGAAAAAAACGGTGTCCCTCCTCCTTGTATGTACACACACATATTAATATAAGTGGAAAACCCGTGCTGTTGTGTGCATTTCTACCACCGAACCAAAAAGCAAGTCCAAACTCTCCTCCAAGACTCATAACCGAACCAACCACATCCGGCCTCACCAAACCAACCACCAGACCAACCTTCATCCGGCCTCACCAAACCCACCACCGGACCAACCTACATCCGGCCTCACCAAACCAACCACCGGACCAACCTTCATCCGGCCTCACCAAACCAACCACCGGACCAACCTTCATCCGGCCTCACCAAACCAACCACCGGACCAACCTACATCCGGCCTCACCAAACCAACCACCGGACCAACCTCACCGAACCAAACCCCCGGACCAAGCATTGCCGGTCCAAACCATCGCACTCCTACCACCGAACCATGGGATGCCGAACCAAGGTGTGCCAGGCCAGATTGCATCAGCCCAGGCCCACCAGCAGCTATATACATCCAAGACCCCTGCTCCCAACCTCACTCTATAAATAGAGGGGCAGGGGTACAACAATGGGGACAAGTTTTGAGAGCTCAAGCACGGAAGGAACTCTTCAAACAACTTTCTTTTACTCGTATCAAAGCTTTGTACTTGTAATCAAAACTAGAGAAGTGAAATAACATATAAAGTGGACGTAGGCACATTCTGGCTGAACCACTATAAACTTACGTGTCTTTTTACAGTTTAGTCCCTGCTTTTCATATATTTGCATAAACCTCCAAAATCGCTAAGAACAACATAAGCTCTACTAAATCATACGACTTTGAGGTGTTTGTCCATTTTTTGTGCAAACATTTTTGGTGCTTTCACTGAGAACTAGAAGCTCGGAGCTTCAGTTTCATCTACTTAACAAGTTTTCCTAACAGCATCGTCCGCCACTTGGAAAACATGCCTCCCAAACAGAGAAAAGATGTTAACAAAGGAAAAAACATCGCATCCAGCAGTCTTCCAGATCCAGCTGTCACGAATCAAGTAAATCGTCCTCCTCCAGCAACGGTAACAAATGGAGAACAGGCTAACCCAACTGCTCCCGCCGCAGAACAGCCTGCAGTAATTACTAGAGCAGATCTGGACAGAGTTGTGGTTGAAGTAACTAACCGCTTCACGTCCCAGCAGGAAGCCTTGGTGGACCATCTCATGTCACGCTTAAGGGACGCTGAAGAATCCAACCGCAACACTGAATCATGGGGCGAGTCCCAGTCTGGAGGATCTCAGAGACAGCAAAGATCTTCCTTCTTCGAAGGAGCTAACGGCAGAAGTAGCCGTGGTAGGAGCCGAGACCGAGCACAGCCCAAAGTTAGGCCTGAGGAAACGTTTGGTACCGAACCCAACGGGGAAGGTACCGGGCGAAGGTCAACTGTAGCTGAGCCTGTCGTGCTGCCTAACAACAGAAACACCGGTGAACGGGGCCGAGCTAGAGTTCAGCCCGAAGTTGGACCCGAGGAAGTGCTTAGATCAGAACCCAACAGGGGGAGATCAAGGCAAGGGCCAACTGTAGCTGACCCAAGCATGCTCCCAGAAGACCAAAGGCAGCCACGGGAAAATATGAGGAATGATAGACGATACCATCCCTACAGGTCGTCTGGACGGAATCAATCCCACAGAACAGAACCAAACTCATTTCTATCTGCTCCAAGTTCTGATGAAAGGATGGCACGCTTATTCAGAGAGTGTGTCCAACGGGAGCAAAGAGATCGAGGGATAGGCGCTAGGGTAACCAGCCCTTTCGCCCGCAATATCGAAATTGCTATCACCCCCCGAGAATGGAAGATGCCAACAATGGAACCCTACAAAGGAACCTCCGATCCCGTTGTACACTTACAGAGGTACACGCAGCATATGCTCATGAGTGGAACAACAGAGGGAGTACTATGCAAATGCTTTCCGCTCTTCTTAGCAGATCTTGCTACCTCCTGGTTCTGTCATCTACCCCAAGGATCCATCAGCTCATGGGAGATGTTGAAAGAAAAATTTATCAGTCAGTTCCGCATCCATGTGGAGCAACCTAAGGACGCTTATTCCTTATCCAGCGTCAAACAGAAACCTGGAGAAAAGCTGCAGCAATACCTAACCAGATTCAACGCCGCAGCAGCCGCAGTTCAAGATGCCGATGAGAAGCTTATCCTAATGGCCCTCTGCAGTGGGGTGCATCCAGACACTAAATTTGCTAGAAGGTTGACAAAAGAAAAACCAGCTACTTTACCCGATTTCTTCCATGAGGCCGGGAAATACATGAGGCTTGAGGATGCTGCCATTGAGGGGCAGTCAGGACAGCAAAGTAAGACGACCTATGGCAACGCCCCTGCTGTGGCGAGGGACGTTCGAAGAAATGATTCCAGAGACAATGCTGGGGGCAAGAAGGTAGAAAAGCGCCTATATCGGCCAGGACCAAGATTCGACACTTACACCCCTTTGAACGAGACCGTCGAAAATATCTTCCTTGCCACCCAAGGCGAAGTTAAATATAAACGCCCACCATACAAGAAGGAATCAGATAACGCACAGAAGTCTGGAAAATTCTGCCGCTTCCACGAATCTCACGGACATGATACCAACGAATGCCATCATCTCCGAGATCTGATTGAGGAACACATCAGAAGGAAGAAACTGGAGCGTTATGTAAAAAGTCAAGACAGAACTCCAGCTCCTGCCAATGAAAACCCAAGGCTACCCTCACTAGGGACCAACAGAGGAAACCGCAACGTTAGCAGCTCTAGTCAAGAGAAGATAGTGGTCCATACCATCTCAGGAGGTCCGCACATCGCAGACAGAAGTTGGAGAGAGATGGAAAGATATGGGAAGTCGCTTAGAGACAATAGAGACTGTGTCAATACGGTTATAGAAGAGAGCCACCCAAAGCGGAAAGAAAGTGATGACATCACATTCAGTAAACGCGACCTAGAAGGAAGACAGTACCCTCACATGGATCCCATGGTTATCTCTGCTCGACTCGGTCCCGCCGAGGTTTACCGAATCCTGGTAGACACTGGAAGCTCTGTAAATATCCTGTTCAAACACGCATTCGACAAAATGAAGCTATCAATGAAGGATGTATCTCCCTGCGATAAACCACTACACGGTTTCACTGGAGATGCGAAGATGCCCCTCGGGCAGCTGAACCTCTTTGTTGAGATTGGAAGCCATCCCCGCTCCGTTGTAAGGAAACAGACGTTTGTGCTGATAGAAAACCATTCGGCCTACAACGCCTTCTTAGGAAGACCAGCCTTGTCTGACTTCCAGATTGTCCTAGCCCCATGGTGCCTGAAAATGAAGTTTCCAACAGACAATGGGGTAGGGGAAGTGGAAGGAGACCAGGATATTGCACGAGACTGCTATGTAACCGAACTTCGCAACAACCACAGGAAAGATAAAGGGAAAGGTGTAGAGATTGCCCTCTGCACAAAAAGCCTTGAAGCATAGCAACTAAAGAAAGCCCCTCCTCTTCGATACACCAGCGACCCTTTCAATGAATTAGACCCTAGGGACAGAGAGGAGGAGGCCACCGCCGAGCCTGCAGAGGCTATGGAGTTTATATTTGTAGACAAGCACGACTCAAGTAGGCTACTGAAAATTGGGTCGCAGCTGAAAGCTGAATTGAAGGAACAACTCATTGATTTTCTCCGCCACAACTTGGATGTGTTCGCTTGGTCACACGCAGACATGACCGGAATCTCCCCCGACATAGCATGCCACGTATTAAACATTGATCCTACCAAGGCGCCTGTAAAACAAAAAAAGAGAAGTATGGGGGCAGAGCGATCAGCAGCCCTCGATGAAGAAGTAAAGAATCTACTCGCCAATGACTTCATACGAGAAGCTGTTTACCCAGAATGGGTCGCCAACCCGGTACTAGTAAAGAAGGCTAATGGGAAGTGGCGGACCTGCATTGACTTCTCCAACCTAAACGACGCCTGCCCAAAGGATTGCTTCCCGCTTCCCAGAATTGACCAACTTGTAGACAGCACAGCCGGGCACGAACTCCTATCTTTTATGGATGCATACTCAGGATATAACCAAATTCCTATGCATGCTCCCGACCAAGACCACACTAGTTTCATCACCGACCGAGGTTTATACTGCTACAAAGTGATGCCCTTCGGACTTAAAAATGCAGGAGCCACCTACCAGCGCCTCGTCAACAAGATGTTTGCAGGGCTAATAGGACAAACTATGGAAGTATATGTAGACGACATGCTGGTGAAATCACGGAAAGCCAAGGATCATGTAAGCCACCTAGGCGAAATGTTCCAGGTACTTCGACAGTATGGAATGAAGTTGAATCCACTAAAGTGCTCCTTCGGCGTGTCATCGGGAAAATTCTTAGGGTTCATCGTCCATGCCCGA
Source organism: Allium fistulosum (assembly GCA_030737815.1). Classification (NCBI taxonomy): domain Eukaryota; kingdom Viridiplantae; phylum Streptophyta; class Magnoliopsida; order Asparagales; family Amaryllidaceae; genus Allium; species Allium fistulosum. Next base: position 92,860,490 of record CM060906.1, on the reverse strand, counting down.
GGGATTGAAGCCAACCCTGAACAAGTCCGGGCATTAAGGGACATCAAGATACCTTCCACCCGAAAGGAGATGCAAAGCCTAAATGGAAAAGTGGCCACCCTAAGCCGATTCATCTCCAAAGCAACGGACAAGTGCGTCCCCTTTTTCGAAGCTCTAAAGAAAGATAAAGGAAAGTTCGAATGGACGGACGAATGCTTAACCGCTTTCCTTAACCTAATCGAACACCTCCAGAAACCACCGGTACTCTCGACCCCAAGCGAAGGCGAAGAATTATACCTATACCTTGATGTATCATCTCATGCTTTAAGCGCTGCCTTGGTAAGGGAAGACAACCGCACGCAACGACCAGTTTACTTCGTCAGTAAAAGGTTTACTGGGGCAGAAGTCAGATACCCTAAACTTGAAAAGTTAGCATACTGTTTACTAATCACCTCACGAAAACTACGTCACTACTTCCAATCCCATTCCATCAAAGTTCTGACCGATCAACCACTGAGGCAGGTACTCCATCGTCCCGACACTTCCGGGCGACTACTTAAATGGTGTATTGAGCTGAGTCAATATGATATCACCTATCACCCTCGCACCGCCATCAAGGGACAAGCCATGGCTGATTTCATTGCAGAGTTCACTACCAACGAGGATAAGGAGCAACTGGAAATAACAGAAGATATCAAATGGAATCTCTTTGTGGACGGTGCATCTAACGAACAAGGCTCGGGGGCAGGTGTGGTAATAATCACTCCCAGGGGAAATAAACTGCACTATGCTATAAGGTTGGATTTCGCTGCCACCAACAACGATGCAGAATATGAAGCAGTGATAGCTGGACTAGAAATTGCCATATGATATCACCTATCACCCTCGCACCGCCATCAAGGGACAAGCCATGGCTGATTTCATTGCAGAGTTCACTACCAACGAGGATAAGGAGCAACTGGAAATAACAGAAGATATCAAATGGAATCTCTTTGTGGACGGTGCATCTAACGAACAAGGCTCGGGGGCAGGTGTGGTAATAATCACTCCCAGGGGAAATAAACTGCACTATGCTATAAGGTTGGATTTCGCTGCCACCAACAACGATGCAGAATATGAAGCAGTGATAGCTGGACTAGAAATTGCCATAGAAATCGGAGCCAATTCTTTGTGTCTTCACAGCGATTCTCAACTTATTGTTAATCAAATACTAGGAGAATTCCAAGCTCGAGAGGAACGACTCATAGCATATCTAAAGAAGACCAAGTTGCTTCTCAGCCGATTGGATCAGTACTTAGTCAAACACATCCCTCGGGAAGAGAACCAAGAGGCCGACGAATTGGCAAAGCAAGCGAGTATGAGAGACATCGCCATCTTCGGGGCAGTAACCATCTCAAAGCAAACGGCCCCAAGTTTTGAGCAAGTGAATCTGATAGCCGCAGCCGAAGAAGCAACTTGGATGACTCCCATCCGAGACTACCTACAAAGTGGCACACTACCCAACGAGCGTAATGAAGTCAAGAAAATCTTGAGGAAAGCGTCCCGCTATAAAATACAAGAAGACATCCTCTATCGGCGGGGTTTCTCTAACCCATTATTAAGGTGTGTCGCCGGAAGGGAAGCCAAGGAAATCTTATCCAACATCCATCAGGGGAGCTGTGGAGATCACACCGGGGGGCAAACATTAGCAAAAAAGATACTCCGATACAGATATTTCTGGCCCACCTTAGGCAAGGACGCCTTAGATTTCGTCAAGAAGTGTGACAGATGCCAAAAATTTGCTAAGATCCCTCGGCTACCAACAACCGAGATTACTCAGTTGACCAGCCCTTAGCCCTTCGCGATATGGGGAATTGACTTAATCGGCGAGCTACCAATGGGCCGAGGCGGGGCCAAATATGCTATAGTGGCAGTTGATTATTTCACCAAATGGGTGGAGGCGGAACCTCTAAACAAAGTATCTTCAGCAAAAGTTATTAACTTCTTGATCAAAAATGTTCTATGCAGGTACGGAGTCCCGCTCAAAATCATATCAGACAATGGGCTTCAATTTGACAGCGAGGAATTCGCCAACTGGTGCCAAGAACACAGAATTCATAAAAGCTTCTCATCCGTAGCATATCCCCAGGCAAACGGACAAGTCGAAGCAGTCAACAAAATTCTGAAAACTCTAATAAAAAAGAAGCTCGAAAAGTCAAAGGGCGCTTGGGTGGATGAACTTCCTACGGCACTATGGGCCTATCGCACATCTTTCAGAACATCGACAGGGCACACTCCTTTCTCTTTGGCATACGGATCGGAGGCTATGCTCCCAGTTGAAACTATTGTGCCTTCCCACCGTCGGATCCACTATAACCCAGAAGAGAACGAAGAACTCCTTCACATGTCTTTGGATCTAATCGAGGAGAGAAGAAACGATGCAATCCTCAAAACAGCAGCCCACAAGCAAAAAGTGGCAGCACAATACAACTCCAAAGTCAAGCACCGTACCTTGCAGGAAGGGGATCTTGTCCTCAAGCGAATCTTCCCTCGCCCCGGAGCACTAGACCCAATCTGGGATGGACCATATGTAATTCATAAAGATCTCCACAACGGAGCCTATATTTTGTCAACAGTGGACGGAGAGGTGTTCCAGAGGGCATGGAACATCCAGCACCTCCGTCGATACTTTTCTTAACTTGTATTGCCCATATGAAGTGAATTAACAAAGAGAATCAGTGGACGTAGGCATTTTCGTGTTGAACCACTTTAAAAAACCTTGTCTCTCTTTTAACTTGTTCCTTTGTATCTTGGCTGCTTGTTAACTTTATCCTTTTCTGTTGAACAAAATCCTGAGTATATAGCATTTCTATTCAAAGCACTCCACAATGCAACTTCACGTGGACAATACCCAACAGGTACTATGCGAATCTATGCCCTCGCCAATGAGACACTTTCGCTCCAGCATCCCTCTGCTGCGGGTTAACTCATTGCTCGCGACGGCCCTTAAAGCCAACTGTAATGAGCCGATTATAAGCCACCGAGAAGGCCGACTATATCCGAGGCAGCTCATTACGGCGTTAGGCTCGCCGGCAACTGTGGACCGACTATAAGCCCCAACATAAGGTGTGGCCAGCCAGGGGCAGTTCACAGTTGACGATCGGCACCCACGCTAGCCGGCCACAGTAAATCGAATAATACCCACGATTACGGGCCATAATGGCCCGGGTAGTTACTGTGCGCGATCTCGGCTCCGATGTGTCTTAAGTGCGGCTGTGGTAAAAAAGAATTAACTCCCCACGGAGGCGTAAGATGGGTGACAAATGTCTCCAAGACCCACAGCTAGGGAAAGTGACTACAAAACCCGTTTGCCACGAACTTAAGCACATCGAAGGCCTTCCGTGATTGGAAGTTTTAACTTTTTTTACGTATTTCAATTTTACTTAAAAAGCTTTTTTCCTACCCCCTATAACAATCCCTAAAGTACATGATACAGAGTAGGAGATACTCGCCAATGGGTGTGGGGACTCACAAGTGGCAGGACATTCAACTACATTCCATGCTCGGTCCTACAAGATGTTCAAGACTGCCATCTACGATTAAAACATGAAAGGCGGTATCTTCTTCTTTTATGTACAAATACATGATTATAATTTGTTCACACCACACGCTAATATTGCAAGTCATGAAATTTTGGTTTAGAGCCAGAGTCTAACATCAAACACAATTTAATTACAAGAATATACATAGCTACATTTCTCATACGATATGTCGAAATAGCAACAAATATTCAAGAAACGACGAAATCAGCTTAAGTTAAAAAATTACACGTCAAGAATAATGTTGATTATTACAAGTAGCAAGAATTACAACTTAGGAGTTACTCTACTGTCTTAAGACTAACAGATACAACAATGCCAAGCCTACAAAAAGAATTTTCCAGGTCCAATCAGGGAGCCGGTTGCGTCGAAGTCTTGTCCTTGCTCTTTTGCCCGCCTGTCCGGTCATAAAAAGGATTCATTAGTGATGAGTAACCAAGTTAACGGAAAGACTAGAAAGGAAGACTTACCAGCACCTGCTTCTTGACCGTCCTGGTCGTCATCCTCTACCTGCACACCTGCCTCTTCAGCAGCAAGCAGCCGCATACCCTCCTTTACCGCCACATTCTCCTCCTTGGTGAACTGGGCAGTGACCACATCCATACTGAAGACCGTTCCACCCTCTTTATCTGCATCAGCCTTAGCCTCCTCCAAAGCCCGAAGATAGATCTTGGCCATGACCCTGGGATAATCATCCATCCAAGAGAGATTGCCCTGCTTCCAAGTTCGGAAGTACATGTCCTGGAGCATGTCATCCATCATTCCCTCATTCTCCTCAAACTCCCTCATCCGGGCATCGGAAGCCGACAACCTTTCGACGGCAGCATCTCTCTCCAATCTATATCTCGAGCAATCAGCCCGAAGGGACCTCCGCATCACCTCCATCTCTTCCCTCAACTTAGCTTGAGCAAGCTCTGCAGCCTCAAGTTTCTCGGACAATTCCTCCACCTGCTCGAGATCCGCTCTCCGAACCTCATCCACCGTGGCAATAGCCATGTCAATCCGCTCTTTGCAAGCAGCTTCCATTTTCCGCAATTCGGCCCGACTGGCCTCTTCCATGGTTTTCCTTAGTCGCCCAGTAGCAGCCTCATGCTGAGAAATCTGGATAGCCTGATCCGCAAGCTGTTTGGCCTGATCCGAAACCACCAATCGAAGTCGGATATTGGCACTCCCAATCTCCTCTCCGGCCTTAACCAGCCGAGCATGATGCCCCATCAGCTTCTTGGTCTCCTCTGCCACCCGATCAATATTAGCTTTGGCCTCGTCTCCCATAGTGACTATACGAGTAGTGAGTAGATCGAGATCTAAGGACTTGGCTTCATCGAGTACTCGTACCATGGGGTTACGGGGGAGAAGGTGTTCGCCAGTGACTTCGTCAAAAGTAATATCATGGGAACTTGGATCCAGATCAGGATGACCCGCAAATGGATTACGGGCCAAGTCGGGACGGTCGATATGAATAACATAAGGGTTTCCGGACGGGTGCGGAGAAGGTATAAACTCGCTACCCTCCTCAGTAATATCATGGATAGGCTAAGCCGGAGGCTGAGGACCGGGCGAAGTTTCGGATAAAGGATGACTCCTCTTCCTCTGCTGAATACCCTCTTCGATGACCCCAAGAAGAGGATGGTATCCGACTACATCCCCGGAGCGTTGGGTTGAGGGCTTCGGCTTAGCAGAAATTTTGGAAATTTTATATTGCTCAAGCCTGTGTCGAAGGTCTGAAGCTTTGGGCGTCTTGCCTGCTCCTGATATAAAGAACAAGTGTCACAATCTTACATTACTATACGATTCGAGAAACGCGGTAAATTACAAGTTAAAAAAGGAAAAGAAACACAGCTGTGATTGTACAAACCCTGGGGAGGAGTGGGATACTGCAATAAGTCCTGGATTTCGTTCCAGGATGGGAGCGGGTCATAAAATATTCCTAAGTCCCTATCATTAATGAAGCATGCAGGAGTCAAGAGTTCACCTTGAGTCGTCGGAGCCACCTTGGCTGGAATGGTCGAAGAAGACTCACTTACACCAGTCCCGGCTTTGTCCGCCTTCCCGGTCTTCTCTGCCAAAGCCGGATCCTCATCCAACCCCTCAAAAGCCTGGTGGAATGCATCATCCGTCCACTCCTGAATCTCGCCCGCTTGCCCAGGAAGTAGGGCCCCGACGCCATCGCCACCTTTGTCACCATCCCGACCATCTCCACCCTCGCCTCGTTCCTCCTTTATGTCTTCCTCCTCCCGGGTAAGTGGACAATTGCTAGGGGAAGGACCGTCCGATTTCTTGAGTTTCTTACCTCCGACAGCTGGAGGTTTTGTGAAAGGTTTCCTCTTGCTACCCTCTGCCGTAACACCCTCCTTGGTCTGAGCAGCCGCCCTCTCCTCCGCCGTTTCCCTCAACTTAACTACAGACTGCTGCGGAAGGATTAGGTTATATTCCAGAAGAATCGCGTTTCTAATCAAGAAGGCAGATGATCTATATTTCTCAAGAATGGCTTCTATCTCAGCCGCCGTCTGAACCAGGCGGTCGGTCTCCACAACCGGAAAGCCACCTGTCGCTAGCAAAAATGAGAAAGTATGAGAAGAAGCATCGCAATCGGAATAGAAATTATAAGTAAAAGCATCAACTTACATCCAGAGGTAAAACGCCGGATTGAAACGGATTCGTCCCTAACAAAGAACCACTCTTTCTTGAACATGCTGAATTTAGAGTACAGATCCAGGACCGGTTTGAAGGTCACGGCTGACTCCAAGCTAATGTATGGGGATCCTTTCTTGTAGCCTCTCAAGTTATATAAGTACCGGATCTCCCGGTTGGAAGGAGGGCGCCCGTACTTCCTCTGAAAGATGACGAAAAGGCTCGCCAGTATGGCATAAGAGTTGGGCTGAAGCTGGAATGGGGCCACCTTTAGATACGTGAGGAAGCTGACTACCCAAGCATTGAGAGGCGGGATAGCACCACACATACAATGGTACCTACTAAAAGCAAAGTACCCTTCGGGAGGGTTGTATGGCATGACTCCTGGGCCCGGCAACAGCATGAGGGCTCTATCGATCCCAAAGGAACGAGATATAACATCGAGCTGCTCCTCTTTGAGAGAGCTAGGAAAGCAGTCAGGCGGGGAATCCAGCAGCTCCTGGGGACCATGTCCATCCACCAATGACCTTGGGGCGGGCCCATGACGCTCCGATCCTGGTTGAGCTGGGGGCACGGCCGAGGACTCTCCTTCGCCCCCAGACTTCTTCTTATCTGACCTGGTTTCAACTTTTCGAGACATTTATCTGCAAACATGGGAAAAGTATATCGTTAGAATATACAAGCAGCGTAATCTGAAATTTCGCTTAAAAATTCGAAGTATGAAACACATGTTCACTCGATACAACAGTTCATTCGGCGAGCAGATGCAACAAGTCAATAGTCCATTCGGTAGTATGATATAAAGTTCATTCGGTACTAAAATGTCAAGCTCATTCGGCAATACAAGGGAACCTTCGGCATTAAAAGCCTTTCGTGTTCATTCGGCATTAGAAAGCCTTTCGTGTTCATTCGGCATTAGAAAGCCTTTCATGTTCATTCGGCAATACAAAGCGAAAACTCATTCGGTATTCCCAACGCTAATCATTCGGCGAGAGAAGGTTAACTCACATGATTCGGCAACCAAACGTGATTCGGCAAAGAAGTTGATTCGGCTGGGAGGGATCTGGTTTGGCTGTTACACTTGGTAGGGAATAACGGTGGCACAAGGCCTCTACTTATAGACGAAGGTGGACTACCGGACCGGTTGGCTCGGTAATGAAAACTGGAGGAAAGCTCCTCCAAACTTAAAGCAAAGCACGCCATGCGCACGCACATGCCCTACTTTGGGGGGCAAGTGTTGTGTGCATTTCTACCACCGAACCAAAAAGCAAGTCCAAACTCTCCTCCAAGACTCATAACCGAACCAACCACATCCGGCCTCACCAAACCAACCACCGGACCAACCTTCATCCGGCCTCACCAAACCCACCACCGGACCAACCTACATCCGGCCTCACCAAACCAACCACCGGACCAACCTTCATCCGGCCTCACCAAACCAACCACCGGACCAACCTTCATCCGGCCTCACCAAACCAACCACCGGACCAACCTACATCCGGCCTCACCAAACCAACCACCGGACCAACCTCACCGAACCAAACCCCCGGACCAAGCATTACCGGTCCAAACCATCGCACTCCTACCACCGAACCATGGGATGCCGGACCAAGGTGTGCCAGGCCAGATTGCATCAGCCCAGGCCCACCAGCAGCTATATACATCCAAGACCCCTGCTCCCAACCTCACTCTATAAATAGAGGGGCAGGGGTACAACAATGTGGACAAGTTTTGAGAGCTCAAGCACGGAAGGAACTCTTCAAACAACTTTCTTTTACTCGTATCAAAGCTTTGTACTTGTAATCAAAACTAGAGAAGTGAAATAACATATAAAGTGGACGTAGGCACATTCTGGCTGAACCACTATAAACTTGCGTGTCTTTTTACAGTTTAGTCCCTGCTTTTCATATATTTGCATAAACCTCCAAAATCGCTAAGAACAACATAAGCTCTACTAAATCATACGACTTTGAGGTGTTTGTCCATTTTTTGTGCAAACACGTGCGTTCCAAGGATTCAAAAGTTTTCTAGTGTTCTAACGTTGGTGTATTAAAAGAAGATATAAATTGATGAATTATGTTTGATGATTCGTTAATTTAACCATTGGTTATACTTCTATTTTTTCGTGGTTGAACTTAATAATTTCCACCAATAAGATTATTATGGGCATTATAACCCACAATAGGACAGATACAAAGAGACGTCAAAAGACACAAAAATAGCTGGAAGGTCCATAACGGGATTGCTATCACATTATTAGAGGGGTAAAGCAAAATGAAAAGAGAATTGACAGTTAATTTGAGAAAAATCAGAAGAAGAAAATAAAGTTTACTAAGAGAAGGAAACTGTTCCCACGCTTCCCACTTCTGATCAAATTTTTACAAAGAACAAAGCACAAACTCTATTAATATAGAGGAGGACGATTTTGATGATGAATACGAGCATGGACAAAGGTTTTTGAGAAATAGAAATGTAGAACCATATTTATTCTTGAGTTTTGATGGTAAAGGAAGAAGAGCTGAAGCACAGTCCAAAAGCAAGGATGTGAATAATGATGCTTATAGCTTCCGGTCTGAAGAAGACTTTAATGCCCTTTTAATGGTAGTACATTGTTTTGTTATACTTGTGTTGCCCAATGTCATTCATACTCTCATCCTTCTCTAAACATCTCACCAGTAGTCCTACCCGTATTTCCTCCCATTAAGTATACAACATTGGTTCGATCGTGGAGTGTGGAGGAGCACTAGAAATGCTTCTTGATTGCAAAATACTAGTATGAATAGCTCAATTTGTTTGTTAACCCTTAAATTTGAAAATTTCCTTTTTAATTAGCAGAAATGTATATTGTTTAAATTGAAAGAAAATATATTAGACTTAGTTTTCAATCTCATTATTCTGTTTAAAAACACTGTATTTTAAAAAATGGAATTTACATGGAAGAGAAAAATGATAAAGAATATTTAAGTTAATTATATCTTATTGACAAAAAAAAGGAGTTTGGTAGGAAAATATTGAACTTTTTTACTGTATTATTAAATATAATTGTAAAATCTACCCCTTTTTTTCTTCATATTTATAAAAAGCATGCAGAAGTTTTTAACCCTACAATAGTAACCTTATCTACTGATGGAATTTTACACATCAAAAAGTTATTCCTTTTAAAACCTTAGTGCCTTCATCATACAAATAATCACACATACTGCAGCGATATCAGCCGTATAAAGCATATTATTATATTTTAAGTATTACAAACTTCATTAGCAATTTCACCTTAAAATTTTAATCCAAAATCATCCATCTTGTATTTGCAAGATCATTTTTCAAATTGAATTATATATATACATATATATATATATATATATATTTGTATGTATGTATGTATGCATGCATGCATGCATGCATGTATGTATGTATGCGTGTGTGTATGTATGTATGTATGCGTGTGTGTGAGTTACATATATGTGTCTCTAATTTATCTTTGCTTTGAAATATTGGTTATTGGATTCGGTTATAAAATTAAATTATGGCTGTCCACAACTTATGCATCATTATTTCGAAAAAAAAGTTGAACACACACACACACATATATCATTAATTTAATATGTCTGCAAAAAAAAATTATACTTCAAATTAAGGTTTTCAGAATGGGATTTAAATTGTAAATCACAAAGTTTAAATTTTAAATTGAAACAGGATTTAAATCGTAAATCGTAGATTCAAAATATCCACATTTTAAGGTTTGTATGCACTTTGAAATTGATTTTGATGTTTGAACTTCCATAGTTAAACTTAAGTCTTAATTTTCTCTCCAATTCCATATTTTTTGTTTTAAAAATATTATAATAGGAATTGTGAATCTAAATAAGTACATTAAATATGTTACTATAAGTTGAATGTGTATTTGATTATGGTCTCAACTAAGTTTGAATCATAATTTAAATTGAATAATAAAGGGGGGATCCGGTCTAAATCGGAATTTAAATCGTAAGATTTTAAGATTTTTGACAACAACATTTCAATTGAATACATACGGATAATGGATTGAAATAATTAGGGCTGTCAATGGGTTGGGTTGGCTTCGGGTCGGGCCAAGTCGGGTTCGGGTTGATTTTAAATGGGTCGGGTCAACCGAACAGGTCAGAAATAGCTCAACCCGAACCCGACCCGATTATAAACGGGTTGACCTGACCTGACCCATGTAACCCGATTATAACCGGGTTGGGTTGGGTCATAAGCGGGTCGGGTCAACCCGTATAAGGTATAAATGGGTTGTAAACGGGTCGTAAACGGGTTAAATTCAGGTTCACGGGTCATAATCGGGTCAGGTCAACCCATATAAGTATAAACGGGTCAAATTCGAGTTCACAGGTCATAATCGGGTCGGGTCAACCCATATAAGTATAAACGGGTCAAATTCTGGTTTACGGGTCAACCCGAAACCCATCCGTTTATCAACGGGTCAAATTCGGGTTGACCCAAAAATGACCCTCCAACTTAACCAGGTCAGGTTAACCTGCTAAGTTCCGTATAATCTTCGGGTTGTGTTTCAGGTCGTGCTGGAAATTGATAGTCCTAGAAATAATGGCAGAAGTTTTAAGATTGAATTAATCTTTTTAGCAAAGTATGATAAGTTTGTTTGGGAACTATTTGTTAGTCCATGAGTTGATGGTTTTGATGACAACAACCTTAGAATAAGATTATAAAATATAAATACTAACAATATAGTTTAGATATATATGCAGGATTTAACCATGCAGGTACCAAGAATGAAGATTGTACAGTATAGAGATTCAAGATATCAAGATTGAAGACTCATGAGTATCAAGAATATCAAGGTTATCAAGAGTTCAAGATTTCAAGATAAGTATTTAGTCTAGAATTATGTTAAAACTTCATAATAGCACTGAAATCTTCACTCCAATTTTCTTTTGGGATGGAACCCATTTCTATCTTTTTAGTGGCTTACAAACCCACGAAAGTAGCTTACAAACCTACGACAAGTGGCTTACAAACCCACAAACATCCTGGTTTTGTAAAGTTCTCGAGTCCTGATATGATGAGATATTCTGTAGGAAGAAGCTTGCAAAACTACTTCAAAATGATTTTCAAAACTACTTCAGAATGATTTTCAAAACTGCTTTTCAAAATGTTTTAGCCTTAAAAATTATCTTTTCAAATGATTTTCAAAAAGATGTTTTAGCCTTAAAATATTCTTTATTTTTGTGTTTAAATAAACTCTTGTTTTTAAACTTCGTTTGTTTTAAACTATCTTTTATATTTATACTTAGATTTAAATATAAAATTATAGTAAAATTTTATATATATTATTCTCTATATTTATCTATGTATTTTATCTATAGTCAAGTATATTTATAAAGTTTAAATAGCTTTTAATATAAGATAAAGGTTATTTTCAAAGAAAATCAAATCATCAAAAAAATGCCTTGGGATGTCGACAAGCCCTAGTACCCCATGTCGACATAGTGACAGTTAGATTCAAAAATTTGAATTTCAAAAGAAGTGTCTATTCGCCATAACCTTTCACGAATGGACATAGCTGTTGTTCTTCTATAAATAGGGGTTAGTTTCAACGAATTTTAATACAGATTTTCTGGTTTTTCACTTCTCTTCTTCTTCCACATTTTCTTATTCAAAATCCTATCATCACTCTGCCGAAATCAACATTGAATCTAACTAGATCATCTCTGGTTTGATTCTCTATCACTATCTCAACAAGATCCAAGTGCTATTCAGAGTTATAGGCTTCTTTGTAATCTATCTAGCAAGAAAAGGTGTGATTGTAGCCTTGGAAATCAATCAAGCGAGAAAAGGTGTGATTGTAGCCTTGGAAATCAATTGGGTGAACTTATCGCCCGGAATCAAGTATCTCTACCAAGAGGATTGTGATTCTGGAGGGTGTACCTCGTAGCCTTGAAACCGAGGGTTGTAATTGTTGAATTGCTTTTGAAAAGAAATCCGTACTTAGTTGTGCGGGACTGGATTTAGGGTAACTCCAAACTAGTATAAAATCCGGTGCGTTCTTTCCTTTACTGCATTTACTTTATTTCTGCATCTGTGTTTGTTTCTGTGATTATATCTATGTTTGAATATTACATACATTTGTGTTCAAATTAACATAAACTCAAAAAGATTTAGTAATTTCTTATAAACACTATTCACCCCCCCTCTAGTGTTATTCCTAGCCTTAAGATCCGTAATCCGCATTCCTCACATTTGGTATCAAAGCAAGGTTTTCAAAAGTTTCATAATCTGAATTCTAAAAAGTTTTCTAAATGGCTACCAACACTGGTACTATTTCTAACACTAGTTCATTTGTAGAAGGTCTGTCTACTGCCAGACCACCACTTTTTAATGGCAGTAACTATGCATATTGGGCATGTAGGATGAAAATATATTTACAATCTGTAGGATTAGACACTTGGAATATCACACAAACTGAATATTCTGAACCCACAACTAATTTTGCACAGTGGACTACTGAGAAAAAGACTGTTGCACAAAATAATTCTAAAGCATTGAATATTCTGTTTTGTTCACTTGATAGGAATGAATTTAATAGAGTGTCAGTTTGTAAGTCTGCATATGAAATTTGGAAAACTTTGCAAGTGACTCACGAAGGAACAAGCAAAGTTAAACAGACCAAAATTTCCATGCTCACAAATCAGTTTCAGTTATTCAAAATGAATACTAATGAGTCTATTTAAGATATGTATAGTCGATTTCAAGATATTGTGCATTCTTTAATATCCTTGGGAAAGGAATTTTCGGAAGAAGATCAAGTCAGAAAAATTTTAAATTCTCTCACTCCAGAATGGGAACAAAAGACACTTGCAATTGAAGAGGCAAATGACATCAGTACCTTAAAGATAGAAGAGTTGATTGGAAATCTAATGTCGTTTGAAGTCCAAATGATCGGGAGAAGAGAAAGCAAAGCATCTGAAAAGAAATCAATGGCATTCAATGCATTAACCGACGGATCAGACTCAAACAGTGATAATGATGAAGAGATAGCATTTATGACCAGGAATTTTCGGAAATTCCTGAAATACAGAAAGATGAATAATCTCAAGAGAAACAATTATAAGAATTCTGGAAATCAGAATACAGTACCAAACAATGCAAATGTTTCAACTGTGATGTAGCAGGCCATATCAAAAGAGACTGTCTATATCCAGAAAGGCAGAATCCTCCTATAAACAATAAATCAGTAAAGAAACGGAAGCGTGCATTTACTGCTACTCTAGATGACTCAGACTCGTCCTCAAGCGATGATGATCAGAAGACAGATAATTCAAATTTGTGTTTCACGGCAGTTCACGACTTCAACAAATTTAAGGAAACGGACTCAGAAAAAGGTACACATTTACAATACAATTGATTGAAATTGCATGCTTAGAATTAGATGATTGATTGTTTGATTGATTGATTTTGAATTGGTGTGTTGATTGAATTTTAAATTTATTTTTTATTATTATTTTTTAATAATATAATAATATTTTCTGGAATATACTATAATTCTAATAATATTCCATATATATATATACATTAAAATAATAAGTATATATATATATTAGAATACTTAGGAAAAATAAATCATAGAAATTCACAGGCATATGTCGACATGGTCCCTACCCTGATGTCGACATAAGTACCAGAATTTGAAATTCAAAATTTGAATTCAAATGGTTGGATTTCCCTCCACCTTTTCACTTCATTTAATACTCTGAAAAGGCATCTTTTGACCAGAGAACATGTCTTTCAAAAATCTATTTATTCACTATCTTTTATCACAACTTTTCACTTTCATTTTCAAATTCAAACTCTCTCTTCAAAACTTCAAGCTCTCTACTCTCTACTTTAATGGCTTCTTCAAGCAACCCCTCCACCATGAGACTTTCCAAAAACTTGAAAGAGAAACTCCTCAATAATCCGGAGGCCATAAAAGCATACATCAATTATGCTAATTATGGAAAAGTCCATCCCGGAAAATTTGTTATTTTTCAAGATTTTGCTTCTTATGAAATTGATACTCTTTTTGCAACAATCATATTCTTAGTCTTGTTGATACTTCTCAAAATGATTTTGTTTGTTATCCAAATCTTGTCAAAATTTTCTATGCAAATCTTAATCGAGAATTTTATAAAGGGAATGATGATGAAATTTGGAGTAGTGTCAAAGGCACTAGAATTGTTTTAAATTGTGATCTATTGGGTACCATTCTCAATTGAAAGAATACGGGAATGGATCTTTCTAGTTTTCAAATCGATGAATATGATCGTGAGACATTTCATCATATTTTTGAAGAAGATAAAAATTTTGAATTTAAAAACCAAAACTTTCGTCCAAAAGCAAGAATTGTTAACCTTCTTTTACAACATACTTTAACCCCAAGATCGGGGAATTTTAACAATCCTACCTTAAAAGTTTGCAAAGCTCTTTTAGCTATTTTTGGAAATTATGATATCAATTGGGCACAAGTTATTTTGGATGAACTTCGTCCTAAAAATTTTGAAATGGGAGAAAACACCTTATATCATGGAATTTACCTTACTCGGATTTTCAACTATTTTGGAGTAAATCTCAAAGGAGAAGAATTTACTTCAAGAAAAGTTTTTAATATTTCAAACATTTCTCTCATGAAAACCCCATATGTTTTTCAACCTTATGAGAGTATTGCCGAAAAAGAAGAGCGTTTGGCTCATGAAGAAATGAAAGAGGAGGAAGAGGAAGAAGAAGAAAGGGATGAAATGGAAATAGAAGAAGAAGAAGAAGGTGAAACATCCCTAGAAAGTATTGAATATCCCTCCAATCCTACCAACAAAACCCTTTTCAAAAACCAAAAGATTATTGTTGAGAATCAACGAGTTCTTAAAAGATCCGTTAGTAAGAAGTTGGACAAAATATCATCTAAGATGAACAAGTTTTTCTCCAAAGTTAGGAAGAAACTTGGATTATCTTCATCTTCATCATCCTCTAACTAGTTCTATATTTTCATATCATTTTGAATTAGTTTAAGTTTGTTTTAATTTGAGTGTTTATGTAGTTATTTATGATTAATCATTGTATCACTCTTCTATGCAATGAAATTGAATTTCCTTTCTGTTATCTAGCTTTTCTTATCTCTTGAATAAGTGTTAGTATATTATATAAATATATATATACACAATTATTCACAAAATAAAAATTACCATCAAATTTCACTGCCTCATGTCGACATCCCCCCCTTGACCATGTCGACATGTACTGGTCAGAAATGACACTTCATTTTGAATTTGAAATTTGAATAACTACCATGTGTCTATTCATTTCAAACGAATTTCTACACCTATATATACCCATTTCTTCCAGAATTCATTACTGAATATTATTTCTTATCTATTCTATCTCTCATTCTTCTCACAATTTCAAAAATGGCTAATCCAATTCATAACTTATCCGAGAATCTTGAAGAAACTCTTAATTCATTCAAGAATATTCTCTCGTTCATTCTTCGTAACCAGCGACACTTAGAATTGAGTCAAATGCAGATGATCAAGGAGCAAGAAAAGCATTTCGAGGCAATTCGATGGATGATTTCTTCCCTGCACAAGGATGATAACGAAGCACATCCTCCTGTCTCTCTCACAAATGACAATGAAAATTGGAATGCCATCAAAGCAGACCCTATTTTCGGAGAAGAAGGATGGGTGGAAGTTCCTCGTAACATTTAATTTGATTGCTTTATTTAATTTGATTACTTTGTTCGAATTGATTGCTTTGATTGAAATTGTTTGTTTTGATTGACATTTGGTATGGATTGATGAATGAATAAATATACATTGATATATTTATAATCATTGATTGAATATCATGTCTATAAGTATAGTTATTTCTTAATATACTCTATTATATAGTTTATTAATGCAGGTACTTGAGTACAAGAATGAGGGGGAGTTATATAGCTTAGAGTTTGTTTGTTTTTGTTGATGACAAAGGGGGAGAAATATAAAATAGGAGAGTTAGGCATAGATTAAGGGGGAGTTATTAGATTTAGGGGGAGTTATTAGAATATTTTATAAACAAAGGTTGTCATCATCAAAAAGGGGGAGATTGTTAGTCCATGAGTTGATGGTTTTGATGACAACAACCTTAGAATAAGATTATAAAATATAAATACTAACACTATAGTTTAGATATATATGTATATGCAGGATTTAACCATGCAGGTACCAAGAATGAAGACTGTACAGTATAGAGATTCAAGATATCAAGATTGAAGACTCATGAGTATCAAGAATATCAAGATTATCAAGAGTTCAAGATTTCAAGATAAGTATTGAGTCTAGAATTATGTTAAAACTTCATAATAGCACTGAAATCTTCACTCCATTTTTCTTTTGGGATGGAACTCATTTCTACCTTTTTAGTGGCTTACAAACCCATGACAAGTAGCTTACAAACCAACGACAAGTGGCTTACAAACCCACGAACATCCTGGTTTTGTACATGTTCTCGAGTCCTGATATGATGAGATATTCTGTAGGAAGAAGCTTGCAAAACTACTTCAAAATGATTTTCAAAACTACTTCAGAATGATTTTCAAAACTACTTTTCAAAATGTTTTAGCCTTAAAAATTATCTTTTCAAATGATTTCCAAAAAGATGTTTTAGCCTTAAAATATTCTTTATTTTTGTTTTTAAATAAACTCTTGTTTTAAACTTCGTTTGTTTTAAACTATCTTTTATATTTATACTTAGATTTAAATATAAAATTATAGTAAAATTATATATATATTATTCTCTATATTTATCTATGTATTTTATCTATAGTCAAGTACATTTATAAAGTTTAAATAGTTTTTAATATAAGATAAAGGTTATTTTCAAAGAAAATCAAATCATCAAAAATGCTTTGGGATGTCGACATGCCCTTGTACCCCATGTCGACATAGTGACAGTTAGATTCAAAAATTTGAATTTCAAAAGAAGTGTCTATTCGCCATAATCTTTCATGAATGGACATGGCTGTTGTTCTTCTATAAATAGAGGTTAGTTTCAACGAATTTTAATACATATTTTCTGGTTTTTCACTTCTCTTCTTCTTCCACATTTTCTTATTCAAAATCCTATCATCACTCTGCCGAAATCAACATTGAATCTAACTACATCATCTCTGGTTTGATTCTCTATCACTATCTCAACAAGATCCAAGTGCTATTCAGAGTTATAGGTTTCTTTGTAATCTATCTAGCGAGAAAAGGTGTGATGGTAGCCTTGGAAATCAATCAAGCGAGAAAAGGTGTGATTGTAGCCTTGGAAATCAATCAAGAGAGAAAAAGTGTGATTGTAGCCTTGGAAATCAATTGGGTGAACTTATCGCCCGGAAATCAAGTATCTCTACCCAAAGGATTGTGATTCTGGAGGGTGTACCTCGTAGCCTTGAAACCGAGGGTTGTAATTGTTGAATTGCTTTTGAAAAGAAATCTGTACTTAGTTGTGCGGGACTAAATGTAGGGTAACTCTGAACCAGTATAAAATCCGGTGTGTTCTTTCCTTTACTGCATTTACTTTATTTCTGCATCTGTGTTTGTTTCTGTGATTATATCTGTGTCTGAATATTACATACATTTGTGTTCAAATTAACATAAACTCAAAAAGATTTAGTAATTTCTTATAAACACTATTCACCCCCCTCTAGTGTTATTCCTAGCCTTAAGATCCGTAATCCGCATTACTCACACTATTGAATTTACTTGCATAAGTAGTTAACTTATTTGCAATATATTTTACTAATAACAACAACAACAACATTTCTTCTTCCTATGGCTCTAGATAAACATAATG
Source organism: Allium fistulosum (assembly GCA_030737815.1). Classification (NCBI taxonomy): domain Eukaryota; kingdom Viridiplantae; phylum Streptophyta; class Magnoliopsida; order Asparagales; family Amaryllidaceae; genus Allium; species Allium fistulosum. The sequence continues at coordinate 92,842,458 of CM060906.1, read as the reverse complement.
ATTTTTAATTACTGAATTGGAAAAATGTTCGTGTCAGCTTGTTTGATTATTTTATTTGCAGAGTATATGCTCCTAAAACATTCCTTTAAAAGTTTCAATCAAAGCTTTTTTTAAATCTCTTTGTATAAACAAAACTCCATACTAGTTGATCTTATTGCTTTATTGTAATTTGCATTAGCAATGCCAGCCTTCTATATTAGAGTTGACACATTATATACGTATGAATTTGAATTTAGTGGTAATTGTTTTTTGATGATAACACAAAAATCATTTATAATACATACATATTAAAAAATATAATAAAACAAAATTAAATACCTAGCAAGTCTGCAAAAAAATGTAACGGGCAACAGCAGCCTTTTGATAAATGATTTTTTTCTACACTAATTAACATCTTGGTGGTTACATCTAACAAAGAAAAAACATCTTGGTGGAAATTATAATTTTCCAGATATAATTATAAAGAAATAATTTGGAGGGGCGAAAATTGAACATGGATTAAATGATAAAGATGCGAAGTTGAAGGCAATAATTAAACCCACCCTAACTTGACCTAATTGATTTTTGGTCTAGTTTGACCATGATTTGTCAGTTCCAAACTATGAATTTTCAAAACCTAAACCGAACACAATCTGATTCGAAATTCAGTTTGGATTGAGTTGGATAATGACATCATTGTTAAAAATCTTTAAATCTTACTATATAAGTCCTTCGAGTCGTAAAATCTTGCAATTCGATTTAAATTCATAATTAAACTCTGTTATGACTGCATTTGAAAAAAATTAATTAGTCCATACTGATATATTCAGTATATTCATTTAAAAAATTCCAATTCTAATGTTTTCTAAACAAAATAAAAATGGATTATAAGAGAAAATCGTGTTTTAAATGTAGATGTGAAAGTTCAAACATCAAAGTTAATTTCAAAGCGTGGAAACACCTTAAAATTTATATTTTAAACGTACGATTTACAATGTAATCACGTTCTGATGTAAAGTTTGAACCTTACGATTTATAATTTGAATCCCGTTTTGAAAGAATGACACCACCTAATCAAAACCAATCGTTAATAATCAAAGCTAAATCTATCATTTTTTTTGTTTACAATTTCTTTTTTAGTTTCCATTGCCTACTTAATAATCGAAGCTAAATCTTAATACAAATTGAATAACTTCCTATTATTAAAAGCTATCTAAATTTTTTTACAAAACTGAATGCAGGAAATGGAACTTTTGGATGAAGCAGATCAAACTGGTAACCAGCTAGACAATTACATATCCAGATTAAACAGCATTCTTTCACAAAAGGCTGATGGAATTATAAATCTGCAATCGAGATTAGCTCATTTCCAGAGGCGCTCACTACAACAAACTGGACTTTTAATAGCGTTTCAAAACTGCTATAAAAACCTTTAAAGGCGCTTTTGACTACGCTGTATAACAACATGCCATTATAGATCAGAAACATATCACGGCAATTCAGAAAACGTTGTAAAAAGTATGTTTTTAACAGCGTTTTAGAGATGTTTCATAACATTTCATAGTGTTTGTGTTGAAAAGTTAAATCATTTTTCTTAGTGTTTGACTTCTGCTATCAATTATATTTCATAGCGGTTATACCCTACTAAAATAACTTTTTAACAGCGTTTTTTGTTGTTATGCGTTCTTTTAACAACATTTCTGTAGTTGCCATGTATAGCATTTCCTGTATTGCTATGAGTGTTATTTACAGTGGCGTTTTGTGTTTCCATGAGCGTTTTTTCATTAGTAAGGAACCTTATTATAGCGTTTTTGAAACGCTGTTGAAATTTTATATAACGGTTTTTCAGTACTGTTGTTTTCTTTCATAGCATTTTAAAAACACCATCGTGTAGGGTCTGCACATTTCTCCACATATAGGTTCAAGTTGTATACACAGTCACACTTTATATATAGCACAATGAAATAAACACGTACATTTCATCATCAATATATTATATTAGTCACATTTCATTATCAACAACATATTATATTAATCAAATATCTCAAATCAATATGTAAGGTTACATAATAAACATACGCGATATCCTTACATCAAAACATATATAACACATCCATGATATTTCATAATGTAGAACAAGTAGCAACCAATGATCAAAAGTAGCAATACATATAACAATAAGCATACAAACCAAAATGTAGCTCTAGCATCAAAAGTAACTTCGAATCCGTAATTTGTCGTGCCATGTTACTACTTTTTGCACCAAAGATATCCATCCACCTACAAAGTACAAGTTCTTTAGTTATACATATTTTAACTAACTATAAATAAAACTATAAATGATGAATTATGTTTCGTTTAATACTAGAGAAATAAATATATGTGCATGTGTGCTTTTGCTTCCGTCCTAAAATGAAGTCAACCTTTGTATTAAATTCTAAAGCAAATAAACAGACTGCAAACAAAATTCAACCTTTGTATTGAATAAACTTTAATGAGCTTAATGGGCTAATTCTAGAACAAGCCCACATCAACAAAATAAAAGCAGTTCATCTGTGCTAATACAAGCAGTTACATCATCATTAACAGAGAATTTGCTATCAAACTGACAATTAAACATCTTTATTTCATTAGCATGCATTTCACCATCAACTAGAGCAACAACGTGACCAGCCACTACCCCTTCAACCTCATCATAACGAAAAGAAATATGAAAAACTAAAAGATAAAATGAATACCTCAACCACTAATGCATTCTGCTATCGAGAGTAATTGCAGTTTTTAATGACTAAATACATGGATGACTATCAAAAAACATTTCTTTCCAGTGTTGTAGATAAGACAGGTTATGAACTAAGAACTTACTGAAACAAAAATAGTTGAACCATGAAGTTATAAGAAAATACAAACTTCAACATATTAAGTGTGGTAATGTAAAAAATTATTAAAAGAAACCCACATGTTAAAAGAGTGTAAAAAAAGGTTTATAAGCTATTTTACATTTACTCACTTGTCGGATCAAGCCAGTGTTAGTTCTCTGTTATACACTTTTGAGAAAATCTAGTCATATGTTTCTGATAAATCAGATTTAGGAACTTTAAAGATAACACAATTCCGGTCTTAAATAACATCTATAATTTGTTATCAATTTATCATGCTAAATAGAAAGAACACGTGACACACAAGTATAGATCAAATTGTTAATCTCTTATTCACTGGTTCATATTTTTTTTGAAAGTTTGTTCAACTTGGTCTGCTGCTGATTAATCTCCTATGCTTTAGATGCAACAAGTTCATAATGATGAAATTTATCTATGGCTCATTATAGTAAAATGGTGATACATGTCAGTTATTATATAGTAACACTCAACCAATAGAAGGATAACACACTGGAGTATCAGTGAAGCAATGCAGAGACAAGGAAGCATGAACAAGGAGGAGGAAGTAGTAGGAATTGTTGATAAGGTTACCAACATAATTTCTTCCGCATGCATAATCAGAAGTAAAATGAAACGATACTTTGTATCACCACTGCATCAATTATGGATCGTAAGATCTTCTTCAGATCTAAAGGCCAGCATCACTTCGTGTTACTGTTCAAGATTGCCAACATGTCTTGGGCTTCAGCCCATTTAGTCTATTCTTTTATAAATACAGTTATGTACAAGACTCTGTAATATACAATTTACATTTCTGTTTCTATTCTCTGTATCAAAGTATATCAATACAAATATTTCTTTATGGTATCAGAGCCATTGCTTTTTGTCTAACGACTGATCATCAGAATTTGCTCTATAATCATCATAGAGCCATCCAGAAAGACTGATCTATAATCAATCTTTCGGTTGCTCTCAGTTCTACAGAGCATTTCATCATTTGATTCTGTTGTCTCTCTCTCTTTTTTCATTTCTGTTTCCTTTTCCCTCTCTTTTCAAGAAACACCTTCTTGAATCGAATCACTTTCTTGGATCAGCACCTGGCTGCAAAATAATCTGCCTCGCCAGTCTCCTGATCATCTCATCATGACTGAAGAAAGTGCAACAATTGCTACATCAGAATTCAAAGCCAACAATGCAGGCATCCTCTTTGGAATAATCAAATTAAAAGGTCAGACAGCAATTCAACTAGATGAAAGCAACTATATCATGTGGAAATATCAAATAGAAACAGCCATAAAAGGTCATGGATTAGAGGAATACATTGATGGTACTCTATCCATTCCACCCAAAATGATAACTGATACTCAAGATAAAGTTATCCCTAATCAAGAATTCATATTCTACCAGAGGCAAGATAATCTTCTTGCAACATGGCTAATGTCTTCAATTAGCACGAATATATTATCCCATATTGTTGGATGTAAAACCTCTCAAGAAATATGGGAGGCAATTGAACAATTCTTCAATTCTCAATCTTCTGCAAGAATTATTCATTACAAAAGGCAATTGCAGAATTTAAGGAAAAATGATATGACTATGAGAGAATACTTAACAAAGGCCAAGAACTATTGTGATCTTCTCAGCACAGCTGGATACAAAGTATCTGAAACTGAACAGATTCTTACAATTCTAAGTGGATTAGATGAAGATTATGAATCCATAGTAGCAGTTATCTCAGCAAAAAAGAACTTGCCAAACATTCAATATGTTCATGCAACACTCCTTGCACATGAAGGAAGAATTGAAGAAAAGAAGACACAAAACTCTGACTATTCTGTCAATTACACCTCTGTAAATAAAAGAAAAAACCAAGACACCCCTCAAAATTCAAACAAGAATCAAACTGGAGGGCATAGAGGAGGAAATCAGAATGGCAGAGGAAGAGGTAGAGGCAGATGGAACAATTTTAACAAACCAAAGTGTCAGATTTGTGAAAGAATAGGACATACAGCATCAAAGTGCTATTTCAGATTTGATTAGAACTACTCTCTCAACAACAACAACAACAACAATCAGAGATCAACCAATCCAAATGTCAACATGGCACAAACAGGAGTAGATACCACCAATCAAAACACTGCACAACACTCAAAGAATGAGGATGCAGCATATGAAGAATGGTACCCAGACTCAGGAGCTACTAATCACATTACCAACAATCTGGAAAATCTGAATCTAGGCAACAAGGAATACAAAGGTACTCAATCCATTCTCTTAGGTAATGGTAGATCTATAGGAATCACACACACTGGAAATGCCAAAATCTTTGGTAAAAGGGAATTACACTTAAACAACTTACTCAGAGTTCCTCAAATAAAGAAAAATCTCATAAGTGTTTCTCAATTTGCCAAAGATAATCATGTATATTTTTAATTTTATCCTAAACTTTGCCTAGTTAGAGATTCATCAACTAGAGAAATTTTACTGCAGGGTAATGTGCAAAATGGTCTATACTCTCTCAATCTGAGGCAGCACAATAGGGTAGGCAATTCGGAAAAATGGTGCAACAATGTTGAAAATAATATCAAAAATAACAAAATCTTTGATCTATGGCATTGTAAATTGGGTCATCCCAGTATTAACACTGTAAAATCTGTTTTGAGGAATAATAAAATCAATATTAATGATATATCTCTACCCTATGTTTGCTCTGCATGTCAAATAGGAAAGAATCACAAATTGCCTTTTTCTGATTCATCAACTAAATATACCAAACCCTTAGAGATGGTAGCCACAGATTTATGGGGACCAGCCCCAATAAACTCTGATTTTGGATTCAAATACTACATATCTTTTGTTGATTCCTTTTCTAGATATACTTGGATATATTTTTTTAAAAATAAAGCTGAAACCCATAGGGCAGTTATTCAATTCATTACTCAAGTCGAAAGACAACTAAATCATCAATTAAAAATAATTCAAACTGATGGAGGAGCAGAATTCAAACCATTAAAGAATTATTTCTTAGATAAAGGAATAATACATAGAACTACCTGCCCTTATACTTCTGAGCAAAATGGGTTAGTTGAGAGGAAGCATAGGCATATTGTTGACACTGGCATCACTCTCTTGGCACATGCTTCAATGCCACTCAAGTTCTGGCCTGATGCATTCTATTCAGCTGTTCATCTCATCAACAGAATGCCGTCAAAGGTACTGCATAATAAAACCCCTTTAGAACTTCTATTTAATACTGTACCAGATTACAATAACCTCAAAACATATGGTTGTCTATGTTTTCCTTATATGAGACCATATAATTCTCATAAGCTAAGTAATAGATCTACATCCTGTACCTTTATTGGTTATTCCTCAAAGCAGAAAGGGTACAAATGTTTGACTAGTAATGGAAAAATTATTGTATCTCGACATGTAGGATTTAATGAATCTATATTTCCATTTGCTAGTACAGAAATCAAAACTTCTGAGAAGGTATATAACATAAAAAATGTTATACCTGATATACCCATCCTCTCTCACAATGAAGTAGTTGAAGCTATTCATCAGAATCAACTTGAACCTCAACTCACTGTGTCAAGTGAAGGACCAGGTCAAGATTCAAGCAATTCCAATAATAACTGCAACAATGACAATGAGTCTCATGCAGAATCTACGACTGCTCAAGAAAATCAAAGCAGTACAACTCCTCATCAGTATAATACTAATGAGGAGGAAACAGGTCATCACATGATGACCAGATCAAAGCATGGCATATTCAAACCAAAAGCATATCATGTCATCAGCAACTCTTCTGAACCTGTTTGCTTCAATGAAGCCTTACAGGACAAGAAATGGAAAGCAGCTATGGATGATGAGTACAATGCTCTCATCAAAAATAAAACCTGGACACTTGTACCTGCACCAAAGAATAAAAATATCATTGGATGTAGATGGACATATAAAGTCAAAAGAAACTCTGATGGCTCTATTGACAAATACAAAGCCAGACTTGTAGCAAAGGGCTACTCTCAACATTATGGGATAGACTTTTGTGAAACTTTTTCACCAGTCGTAAAACCCACAACTATAAGAATTATCCTCACTATTGCTCTTCACAATAAGTGGGAAATAAAACAACTAGATGTCAATAATGCCTTTCTAAATGGTGAACTTCATGAGGAAGTTTATATGCATCAACCATCAGGATATGTTCAGAATACCAAAAAGGACTGGGTTTGCAAGCTTGACAAAGCTATTTACGGGCTTAAACAAGCTCCACGTGTATGGTATGAAAAGCTTAAATCTACTCTTGTTAATCTCAATTATCATCCCACTAAGTCTGATAACTCTCTATATGTCAAAATTCACAACAATATTACTGTGTTCATTCTGGTTTATGTAGATGACATTATAATCACAGGAAATTGCATGAAGGAAATCAGGTATGTCACCAACTATTTAAACAACAAATTCTCTTTAAAAGGCTTAGGAGATTTAAAATACTTTCTAGGTGTTGAAGTCATAAGAAAATCTGAACATGAAATAATTCTTTGTCAAAGAAAATACATATCTGAAGTTCTTAATAGAGCTAAAATGAGTGCTGCAAAGCCCATGCCTACCCTAATGTCAAGTAACTTACGCTTATCTAAAGACAAAGGGGAAACCTTTGAAAATGAAAAACTTTACAGAAGTATTGTAGGAGCTTTGCAGTATATCACGATTACTAGACCTGACTTATCATATTCTGTGAATAAAGTTTGCCAATTCATGCAGAAACCTCTAGATCTTCACTGGAAAGCAGTTAAACATATTCTAAGATACTTAAAGGGAACAATCAATGAAGGTCTAAAGCTAAAAGCAGGTAAAGACTTATCTATCAAAGGATTCGCTGACGCTGATTTGGCTTCGGACAATGATGACAGAAGATCTACAACAGGTTACTGCATCTATTTAGGAAGTAATCCAGTATCGTGGTGTTCGAAGAAGCAACCCACCGTGTCTCGCTCCAGCATTGAAGCAGAATATCGTAGTGTGGCAAGCACGGCAGCTGAAATCATTTGGGTCAGATCTCTTCTCAGAGAAATCAGATCTACTTCCTCAAATCAACCTGTGATATGGTGTGATAACTCTGGAGCCGTCTCCATCTCAGCCAACCCTGTACTTCATTCTCGAACGAAACACATCGAGATCGATCTGTATTTCGTTCGAGAACAAGTCATTAAAAAGGAACTTGCTGTTAGCCATATTCCAGCTAGCCATCAGACTGCTGATATCATGACAAAAGCCCTATCGAAGCATAACTTCAAAAGATTTAAAGCCAATTTGATGATTGAAGATGTCGAGAGCAGATCTAGGTTAAAAGAGGAAGAGGCAGATAAAACCCTAGATCAAAATGAGGGTGGGAATCAGAAGTAAAATGAAACGATACTTTGTATCACCACTGCATCAATTATGGATCGTAAGATCTTCTTCAGATCTAAAGGCCAGCATCACTTCGTGTTACTGTTCAAGATTGCCAACCTGTCTTGGGCTTCAGCCCATTTAGTCTATTCTTTTATAAATACAGTTATGTACAAGACTCTGTAATATACAATTTACATTTCTGTTTCTATTCTCTGTATCAAAGTATATCAATACAAATATTTCTTTATGCATAATTTGACATGATATTATGGCTTGCTTCAAAGTTTATTAAGCTAAATTCAGTTGCATCAAAATTCTTTACATCAGCGCAAGCACCCAAACCCAAGACACATCTAGCAGAAACACTTATATTGTCGAGTATATAAAGAATTATCCCATTGGAATCCAAAAACAATTATTTATCATCAACACACCCTTAACTCAAATTCTATCATCAACGAACCCATGCACCAGTCCTCGGACATCTGCTTTACACGAGTTAAAAACAAACAGTCTCTCAATAGTCTTGAACATAAAAATATTAAATCTAGAACAAATAGAGAAGAATTTTCCAACCTAACAACATCGTTATCTTTATTCAACTACCCTTTCAAAACATTTATATGATTATTTACCACCTTAACACACTTATCGAATTTAGAAACTTCTACAACCTTTGGAGAAAAAGATTGAATACATTTCCCTTTAATAGAATTAGAGTTTATAGGCATAACATATTGTTCGGATCCTTTCTCCGTATCGTTAAAGAACTTCTTCGAAATGTGAATCAAAATGCATTATTAAATTAAGGTTAGAACGGTGGGGAATGCACGAGGAGAGGATATAAATAAGGATTTTTTTACTTTCAATTGAAGTGTATAATAAGTTAAACTAAGATAAGGATTTGTGACCGTGTGGATTCATTGAATATTTCACAACGTATTCATTAAGCTTCTGGTAGCTATCAATATAATTAATATAATTGTGATATCAAGTGTTCTAGGATTTCTCTTCATTCAGTATGATAAACAGCAATACCAAACAAGCACCATATAGTCACTAACTGCTAACCTTGGAGACATTTCTCATTTCGTTTGTCCCACGCCAATCCAATAAATCACATTTATCATGCTTTTTGTCATGCTTTCCCTACAATTGACCAAAAACACATTATAATGGTTACATAATTAATTACCAAAATTTAAATGATATCACGATAGTACTATAATTGACTTTTACCTTTTGATGTGTGCTTGCTTCTCCCCAACTTTCTTTACCTCATCAAACAAATAATATTGCAACAACATGTGTAACCATGTATACTAGTAACCTTATATATCAATTATTGATTAATGATTTATGCTGGGATATTGTAAATCAAATACACATATTATTAATCCTTGGTGCAAGTAAATTCTGCCTTTTACTTGCACTTTCAAGATCAGGTTATCAACCAACACTAACCAACTTATTGGTGTACGAATCATTGATATATCATAGTATCGGTAATGATGAAAGCAAGACATGAGTACGAATAACAACTGTCCAAATTGGTAGTGAAAAAAAAACATCGATGCATCATATATTACAGTAAGAATAACAACTGGTAATGAAAGCAAGACACAGATACGAACCTGATTTATGAGTAATTATAATAAAGTACTTTCTACTAATTTACTTTCTAGATATTAAAATTACTAATAGGGACTTATTGTCCAAATAAGATAAGATTTAGATTGAAAACTATTTGGTTAAGTAAACATAAATGACCCTTGTTCATTCCATGCATATACGGAATATGCAAGAACATTTAATAAGAAGCTTTACAAAATCAAATATTTGACCAGCGATAATTAATACATCATATTTCGATTCATCATATTCTTGTTCACGTATTTTTTGTTTCTATGAAGGAAAACTATATGATTAAATGATTAAAACCAAAACAATCAGATTTCAATAAGTATAATCAAATGATTTTAGTATTTAACAAAAAAGCAACAATCCAAATTTTATGATCACCTTTAACTCAATTTTGTAACTATATGGCCATCGCTCAATTAGGATATTCAATTCTAACAAAAAAATACTAGTTAATTGATGAGCATGACATAATTTTAAGAAAGAATTATGTAAACTAGGTGAGCTGACAGGGTAAGAATAACTGAAATCAAATACAAACAGTTTATTCTATCAAAATTTAAGAAAATAGAAATGATATAATATGTTGTTTCAATTCCAAGATAAAAGCCCTGACCATGAAATTTGTCTTTGTCATACAGAAAAGCTTATATTAGACTAACTAATATAGTCTTTTTTTTTAATCTAAATTCCACTACGCACTATATATTAACTAAAACAACAGTTAAGTATAAGCTCGTATAAAAAGCTTATTCTACAAATGTTTTTTTCCCCAAAAAGAATATAAATAAATAAAAGGAGAAAAAACGCCTTTCTCCGGTGGCTCACAAAAATAGGCGAAGCATATGAAGACCATATACCTCCCAGACAGTAAAACCGAACAACAGTACAAATATCAACAAAAAGGAAAAAGCCAGCAGTAAAAAAAAGACAGCAAGCCAGGGAGAACCAGATACAACCACCAACAAGCAACCCACCAACCCGCCTGAACTCAGAAGAGTAGACCAGACCTCCAATCCAAACCACAGTAACTGAGACGAGACTCACGGGAAAATCCGAATAAAGATGGAAATCTGGTAAAACATCGGCTCACCAACAAAGACGAAAACCTCATCGATCACAGGCAAAGCCAAACATCTAAAGAAGAAGACCCAAGCACCTCAAGAAGAAGTCAATGCGGAAAAGAACAGTCGGATATCCCTCAACCATCCCAACAACCAAGGCAGTACCAAAGATAGGAGAAAGGAGCCTCCACCGAAGCGGTAGCACAGAACCAGACGCAGCCAGACAAAGAAACCCGGTAGAAACAAGATAGCCGAAGCCACCTGAACTACAAAACTAGCAACCACATTAAAACCAACAAAAAAGGGGGGGGGACGGGAACGTTGGAAGAAAACCAACACCCAAAGGCAAGAATTCAGCCAACTCCCTGACGAGCATAAGCCAGGCCACAAGAAATAGACAAGAGACCCACTAATCGCCTAGACCGTTGGCTCATAATTCCCCTGAAGGGTCTACCACGAAAGGCCAGGAAAACGTCATTCCTTACACGCCGAATAATGGAAGGAGGATCCATAGGAGAATTCTCGAAGATAGCTTTATTCCGAGCGCACCAAAGGTGCCAGCAGATAAGGCAAGGAATCAAACGGAAAACGGACGAGCGGAGAGATTTCCTAGACATCCCAGACCACCAGGAAAGCAGGAGGTCAAAAGGAGATCTGGCCATGCGTCTCTCACCGACTAGGTTGCCAAAATAATTCCAGCATGATCTGGCCGAGACACTATCAAAAAACAAATGGTTTAAAGATTCTGTTGCCCCAAAGGCACAACAGCGGCAACGCGAAACAAAAGGGATGCCGATCTTTTGAAGGTTAACGTCGAGTGGCAAACCATCGTGCAAGATACGTCACATCAGAATAGATGTTTTCGGCGGAATACGGGAGTCCCAAATGAAGGAGAACACCGGGCTACTGGGAGTCAGAGATCTACAAGATGACCACGCTTTCAGGATGGAAAAAGGCGCGCCATCCCAGCCAGAAGAACCTCCATGAGAGTCAGAAAACGCTTTCACCGACTGCATGTGCTTCCAGGTTTCGCTAGCATAAGACGGTGATCCTGTGAAATTAGAGACAGCAAGCCTCCGGTATTTAGCGTGGAGGAAAGATGCCCATAAAGATTCATTCACACCGAACCTGAACCACAACTTACAAGCAAAAGCCACACAAAGATCCTTGGGATTACGAAGACCAAGACCGCCCTCGATTTTAGGGCGACAAACCGCTTCCCATGACACCCAATGGTGTCGACGAGCATTTTCCTTTGACCCCCAAAAAAAAGCCGAGGCCAAAGACTTATATGCCCGGAAAAAGGAAGAGGTAGGAGACATAGCCGCGAAAATATGAGTTCCCATCGAATCAAGAACAGACCTGATAAGAACCAGTCTGCCTGCCTGGGATAGGAGAGACGCATTCCATCGTAGAATCTTACCCCTGACTTTGTCCGCCAACGAATCGAAATAGGCATTGAGCTTCCTACCACGATATAAGACAATACCTAGATAGGGGAGAGGGAGAGATGCTTCTTTGAAACCCGAGACGGTCTCAATCCAGGCAGCACGAGACGGAGACAAGTCTTTTGCATGGACGAAGCAACTTTTGGAAGGGTTAACGAGTTGGCCAGAGGACCTCTCGTATTGATGCAGAAAACTTAGGAGTCGCCGAACGGAGGAGCGACTGCCGTTAGAAAAAATGACAATGTCATCTGCAAAGGATAAAGAAGAAATAAGGGGGCAACCCCTCGGAATACCGAAGCGTTGAACTTGCCCGTAAATAGTCAAGGATTGGAGACCGCGAATCAAAGCCTCCGCCGCGATCACAAAAAGGGAAGGCGAAAGTGGATCTCCTTGGCGAAGACCTCTTCCCGCCCTGAAATAACCTTTGGCCGATCCGTTTATAAGCACAGAAAACCAACAGTTGGAGATGAGCCTCCAAACCAAGTCAATAAGGAATTCCGGAAATCCGAAGGCCCTTAAAACCTTGATGACGAAAAACCAAGACATGCGATCATAGGCCTTGGCCATGTCCAGTTTGAAGACAACATTAGAGCCCCTAACTTTCCGATCAATTTGGGAAATAAGTTCCTGGGCGAGAAGGACGTTGTCTGTGATCAAACGACCTTTGACAAAACCTGCTTGCGAGGGAGAAATAATACGGTCTAGGAATGGGGCCAAGCGAGAGGCTAGGATTTTGGAAATAACTTTATTCGAAAAGTTGCACAGGCTGATCGGCCTGAAATCCCCGCACGATCTAGGATTATCGCACTTAGGAATGAGAATAAGGTTGGTGGAGGTCCAGCCGGTAGGAAGGGATTCCCCAGAGAAGAAGGACTGAACAGCAAGACAAAAGTCAGCCTGAATAATAGGCCGAGCACCGATAAAAGCTGCCGTTGAAACCATCCGGTCCACTAGCGCTGTCCTTACTTAAGGCAAAGACACAGTTCCGGATTTCCTCAGCGGTTGGCAGATCGGAAAGAAGGGCACTATCCGACGAGGAGATGACACTAGGGATGAAGGCTAAGAGAGCCGGATCAGAAACCGAAACTGACCCAGAACCAAGAAAGGATTGAAAGTGGGCCAGAATCGTATCTTTTACTTCCTTGGGAGAGGAAGCAGTAGAAAGGTCAGGCCTCAAAATCTCGCGAATCGTAAGAAGGTTATTCTTCTTACGAATAGAAGAGTGGAAGAATTTGGAGTTCGTATCGCCTTCGACTACCCACTTGATCCTAGCCTTTTGACGGAGGAAGTCATTTTCAATACGAAGTTCCGAAGAGAAGATGATTTGTGCAAGCGTCCAAGCCTCCTTGTTAGCCGGAGACGGATCTTCGTCAAGCAAAGATTCGGCTAATATTAGAGACTCTTCAGCCATTCTAACGCGATCAAAAATGTTCCTAAAGACGAGACTATTCCATACCTTAAGGCTCTCCTTGAGACGCTTAAGTTTACGACTGAAAATAGCAAAGGGAGAGGCAGCAATTGGATTGATCCAGGAATCTTCCACCTCCTGAAGAAAGGAATGATGCGAAATCCACATGCTCTGAAACCGAAAGGAAGATGGACCCGAAAGGGAGAAAGGAGAGCAGCGAACAAGCATAGGAGCATGATCAGAGAAGGAGCGGTGAAGGTGAGCGATGGAGAAGGAGAAGGGAAGGCGAAACCAATCCTCCGACCCAAAGACACAGTCGAGTCTGGAAAGGATACGGTTCGGGCCCTCTTGGTTGTTAGACCAAGTAAAAGCAGAACCAGTAAAAGGGAGCTCGGAGAGGCTAGAGCTGGCAATGAAGGAGTTGAAATCCTCCACTGCAGAACGGTTGACGGTCGCCCCGCCCCGTTTCTCCGCTTGGCAGGCAACGATATTAAAATCCCCACCGATCACAGAGGGAGCTATCCCCGTAGACCCAAGGCCCAATAGGTCGGACCAAAGGTCTAATCTAACCAAGCGATCGCAACTGGCATAGACCGTCGAGAATAAGAAGGCTGAAGGAAAAGAAGGAGACGAACAGGACAAGGAAAGGAGCTGAGGAGAATCAAAAACGGGGGTAACCGATAAAGATTTGGACCATAAGGTCCAGATCTTTCCCGTGCTGTTGGCGGAACCGCCACCAAATCCTAAGGAACAGATAACAGAAGAAATACCTTCTGGGGCAATGAAAGGTTCCAGAAGAGCAATCAAGCCAACAGAGTGCTTTCTGACAATGCGTTTTAGTCTAGCCAAAGACGCATCGTTGCCAATACCATGAACATTCCAGAAGAGAATGTTAGCCATGAGGAAAAAATAGATAACGAAGATGAAAGAGGAGACTACCAGACAGAAGACAGAGGAGACAAAAGGGCTCAAATAAGATACAACGAATAACGAGTAGATCGATCGATCTGCTCGGACGCCACTATAGAGCGTGTGCGGATGGTGCGAGGAGTAGACGGGACTCTACGCGATGAGCGTCGAGTCGTACGAGGAGGAAGGGCCGCGGGCTGGGGAAGTGTCTCAAGAGACACCTCAGCAGCGTTCTCCCTCAACGACAACTTCGAAGAAACAGACCGCGACCGCGAGAACGAGGGTGATGAGTTTCTAGATATGCAATCAAGATGCTCATTAAGGAGCGCAATTTCCTCCCGACTCATAAGAGGAATGGAGATAGATAAAGAGCACGAAGACGAAGGGGTAGAGCACGCCGATGAGCAATGAATAAGCGGCGGATCCCGGCGATCCGGAAGCTCAATCGGCGAGCTAGTGAAACAAGGGACGCGTACCGAACGCAATCCAAAGGACCTAAAAAATACCACGGAAAAGAAGGAAAAGATAGGAGACAAGCCAACAACAACTGAAACCTTAGAGGAAGCCGCGGATAGGGAAGAAGAGGGGGATGAAAGCAATGGAAGGTCGACACAGGAAGACACAGACGATGACAGAGATAAAACATGTGAGGGAGAGCAAGCAATCTGCTTCCCCAATTGCTGTGGGAGTCTTACCGGAGCCGGACTATTACCAATGAAACAGCCCCGCAAAAGTGGTAAGAGTCGCTGATCGGTTCCAACCGAAGAAATAGAACGGAGAGAAGCATAAAGGCATGTTCCCGGTCTATCCTTATAGTGGTCGACGACGGCCACTATACGCATAGAGCTGGGAAGTTCCCCGAACAAATCGCTCCACATCTGGTGGAACCTCCGAGGATAACCAATGAAAGCTGACACCAAATGGAAGCAAAAAGAAAAAACAGTCATTGACAACACATAAATGGCCTCGTCATGACTCACTGCAAAGCCCCAAAGCAAGAAAACCGACAGAGCAAGCCCAAACAGCAAGCTGGACGGGAAGCCCTCAAAACGACAGAGGTGAGATATCACAGAGATATACACCTGCAAATCGCAACGAAAAACAACCAAGACAGCCCAATCGAAACAAACAACACCGGAAGGACCTAACACTGCACATTCCAAAAACGAAACGACAGTGCTAGGGAGCACGCATGAACGTGCGTCTAGGCTCAAACAAACAGAAAAAGCCTCAACGGACCAAGACCAGGAAGCAACAGGTAAGCCAAAGGAAACAAAGTCAAAGGAGCAGTAAGTCGAGAAGCATACCTGCCTACAAGGGGCAATACTCACCTCCTGGCCAAAGGAAGAGGCTAAAGCAACCGGTAACCAGCCACACCCCGACCCCGCAAAAGCAACGGGATCCACAGCAGCAGGCAAACCATCGCCATTGGTCGAAGGGAGAACAACCAAAGGCAAATAAGGATTGCCAGAAAAACCAGAGACAACAACAATCACTGAATCCAGCTGCTCGCTGGGAAGAGGGAGGCAGGTGATCAATTCCTCCTCCCTACAACCACTCGCGACCTCTACGGCGGCAAACGATCCAAAGACAATAGGGACCTCGAACGAACAAGCATCATAAACTTCTCCAAAAAAAGTCAGACTGGGAGCGAATCGAGTGATGAAATCTCGATCGCCACCCAAGGTGGAGCCATCGA
The DNA here is from genome assembly GCA_030737815.1 of Allium fistulosum. NCBI lineage: Eukaryota > Viridiplantae > Streptophyta > Magnoliopsida > Asparagales > Amaryllidaceae > Allium > Allium fistulosum. The sequence continues at coordinate 92,826,028 of CM060906.1, read as the reverse complement.
CCATGGAGAAGGCACAAGAGCACTCAGGGCCAGATCCAAACGAACCAAAGCATAAATCAGGCAAAAACTCGGCATGACCTTTCAATGCCTCCCCGAAAACAATTCGTGGTGAAGAACGGGTGATGAATTCCCGGTTACCATAGATCGCAGACAGGGACGGGGTAGCAGACGAGAAATCAGGCGACTTAAAGACCTCCGGTCTCGACCCATCGCTCCCAAACTCATTCGAGTAGATAGGGGATAATTCCATGAAAAGACCGTCCACCACCAGAAATCTGAAACGAGCGAGGGACGAGAAGGCCGAGAGAGAGTAAACACAGATCTGTAATGAACAATCATTAGCGAAACAAACCGACAAAGGCGGCGCCGCCACCTCCAGTAGAGCAGAGGCGATGCTAGCAAAGGAGGGGCAGGATCTCACAAAATCACCACGAAATGAGAAAACCCCCAAATTCATCGCCAAAACCCTAGAAACCACAGCATAGAACAGAGAGAGTAGCAGAGGTGGAGCACACCCAGAAGAGCCAAAACAAACAACCAAAATAAGGAATCGCGAAGAGAAGAAGATGTTTATAAGAAAATCGCAGAGGAAGGCTAATTTAGGAGGCCATTAAAATGACCGTTGTTTTTATGTTTTTGATAGAATTGTATTAGTATTATGATTAACTAATATAGTCATTGCTTGTTCAACCTTGAAAAACCATATGGAGGGAAATTCAAGAGAAAGTCCCTGACCACGAAATGTGGGTGTAGGAATTAAATGAGTTTTCATTCAATTACTAGTGTGTAACCCGTGCGTTGCACACGGTATGTTGTAGAAAAATAATATTATAACTATTTTTTATTATGCAATATCTGATGAATTTTGTTAGGATAAATGAGTTATAAATTGAAATTACTATATTTATAATTGTGTATTTTTGTTATGAGATTGGTATATTTTTTAATTGAATAAAAATTTTTTTATCATTTTTTTGATAACAATGAGTTATATATCGTTTCATTATTTTTTAGGAGTCATTATTTGACAATCAATTAAATGAAAATAAGCATTTGTAATAAATTTTGAAATTAATATTTTTATAAAATTTCATAAATAGATATTCATGTACAAATATTCTTAAATTGACATTTAGGTTTTGATACATTTGATTAAAAGATAAATGATATATATATTAAATTTTAAAATATTACTTGAGAGAATGACAACAAATACCTAAAAATAGAAGTGTAATACCAAAGGCCCAATATATTTGTATGTATTTATAGTTCTTGCAGCACATATTTATCAAAATAATTATATGATGTTATCAGAGTGGTAAAAAATATTTATTTAACTACTAAAAGAAACATTAAGTGAAAATAAGATTTGAAATGTTACAAATCACACTACCATTTTAATTATGTAAAAAAATGATTTTTAATCCATTGTTTCATACCTTACTATTTTTATTTTACAATAAACTTTCAAAAAATATTTAACATTTATGTAAAAAAGATAATAAAATATGGAAGAAAAATATTTCTAATCAAAATATGGTATAATTTTTGTCCATTGATTAACTCATATGATGAATATAACTAATTAAGATGTATTTTTTGTACAAAAACGTACTAATTGAAAATATTTATTCTTTTTTTAGAATACAAACATTCATCACTTATAATTAATTATAATGTTATTCTTCACAAAATATTTAATAATGATAAAGAGTCCATTTGATGCACAAATTTTATAAAGGAAAAAAATTATATATGTTTGTAATGCTGTACCAATTTTGAACACATTTTTTGCACATATTTGTTTGTAATGAAATATCAACATTAGAAAAAAAAGCATGTATACATTTCTTTGTATTAAATAATTAATTCTAGAAAAAAAAGAAATTTTATGAACTTAAATGTAGAAAAATGTACAAGTATCAAAAATAATTTTTTATATAACTGTGAAATATTAAATTATATGGACATGAATGAAAATATAGTTTTACCATCAATGTCAGTACAAATGCGGTATACACATTGAATTATCATTTTTTATGATTTATTAGATCAATTAATAAATATTTGTTAATTGGATTTAGTTGAAAATTTTATATTCAAGATCAATTAATAAATTCAAATAATATAAGAAAACTTAGAAGAAATCCGTAAATAATTGTAAAAATGATTGAATGTTGGCATTTAAATGCAAAATGATAGGAAAGAATATTAGTAGAACATTGTAATAGTTTGTATATAATTGTGGAAATTTAAAACTATTTAGACTTGAATGAAAAATTAGTTTTACCGTTTTTGTCAATATGAATGCGGTACACATATTGAATTGTCTTTAAATTTATCAGATCAATCAATGAATATTCGTTAATTTTATTTTTTAAAATTTAATATATATGAACTTAAATGTAAAATAACAGAAAAAACTTGGTAGAAATTTGTAAATAATTGTTAAAATTAGTATTAAATTTTAAGGATAGAAGAGAGAATCTGTAGAAACATTGTAATGATATGCAATGATTATAATAACAATAAATTGTGAGGATGTGAAATAAAATATCCAAAGATAATTAAGGAGAGAGGAAGAAATTTCTAGAATTAATAAGAGTGCTTTAAATTCTTTTGCTTTACTATTATTTAATAGATGTGTATTAATTATATTCCACACATACTGATATATGTGATGCTTTCTGTGTATACTGAGCATATTTAAAAATAGCATAATGACTGACAAACCAATCATGATGTTTTAATGTTTAAATCAAGAAAATTGAAGCTGAATTCGAAAATAAAAACATGCATGGAGAATGGAGGTATATATTAACCTACTAACGATAGTTGAGCTGGAATAATACCAAACAACGAAAAGAGTCGAGCATAGTATTTATCCAATTTCAACAGTGCTTAATCGCTTACAGGAAGGAAAAAGCAATTATAAAATGAAAATCATACGAGCATTTAGATCATAAGAGAAACAAAGATATTAGAAAATAAAGAAGTTACGAATAAAACTTATGCATGGGGAGAAATGTCTCGCGGCTGCAAGTTCTGATCAAAGTTCATAAGTAAATCAAATTAATTGTAACAAGATTTGACCATAATTTTGTAGCAATAAACTAAGTTCCAAATTCCATGATTTAATATGAGCCGACTTTACATAAGATTTTATGTTTACAAACCTTTAGTTAGATACATAAACATCTTTAATGAAAACATGAGGTATTTTAGGTAATTAGTTTGACTGGTTTTCTAAATAGGAAGAAAAGACATTAACTTGCAACCTTTTATGGGTATTTTGCTAATTATATCTAAGAAAACAATTATGTATGGTATAATCTGAAATATTATTATGCTATGATATTTTGCTCTAGATTCTATCCTAGGTTGTAAATTGTTTACTTTTAGATGTTTGTTAGAGAACCACATATTATCACAAAACCAATTGATGATGTAATGGACGGTCTCTTAGTATTTATGCATGATTTATATTGTAAATTGTCCGATGTGGGACTTATCTCAACACGCCCTCGCACGTGTGCCGTATCATCAGCCAAACACGTGGACAATCATTGAGGGTGACGTGTGACACAATTAAACCTCGCTCCGATACCAAGTTAGAGAACCTCGTATTATCACAAAACCAATTGGTGATGTGAAAGGAGGTCTCTTAGTATTTATGTAGAATTCATATTGTAAATTGCCCGATGTGGGACTAATCTCAACACGCTCCCGCACGTGTGGTGTTTCATCAGCCAAACACGTGGACATTCATTGAGGGTGACGTGTGACACAATTAAACCTTGCTCTGATACCATGTTAGAGAACCACATATTATCACAAAACCAATTGGTAATGTAATGGACGGTCTCTTAGTATTTATGCATGATTTATATTGTAAATTGTCTGATATGGGACTTATCTCAACAATGTTGAAATGCTGGAATACTATATTTGGCATTTAAATGAATAGTACAAATTCATGTAAATAATTAATTTAAAAGTTAATGAGTGGTAAAATTTCAATTAAATGAATTTGTATAGAAAAATAATATGAATAATAGATAAATATATTAAAGATTAAAAGAAATGACTACAAAAGTTATCACAAGGTAAGTTAGAATTTTTATTCACATGAATGCTTATCACAAAGTAAATTAGAAATTTTTATTAACATGAATTTCTAATCAAATTATACAGGAAAATAATAATAACCGAAAATAAATTGTAGATAGGAAAAAATCCAAAAATGTATGTACTATTGCTTATAAATTTTTGAATACAGAGGATACCCTTTAAAATCAGAAAAAATATTGATGTGTAATAGCAGGAATGGAGTATAATAGGAAAATTAAAATTTAACATAGTACCAAAGATGAAGATCGATTATGTTGAAAAAAAATTTATAAATAGGAAGTGTGGCCGATAAAAATTATTTTATAATCCACGTTTTGCTATTTGGACATTCAAGGTGCTTAAGTGTGATGCCCCACCTCTATGCCCACGCTAGCCAAAAACACTACTAGGTAATGCCATCGACTAGCGCGGAGAATGAGGCTGTTGAGGAGCGACCATCAGTGTAATTGCTTTAGGCGAGTACCGGTATGTCAGATAAAACAACTTACATTTCTTTTCAAAGGAAATCCGACATATCAAATACAAACTCGAAGCTACCACACAGTGGCTATGAGGCCTTCAGAAACAAATGTAGAAATAAACATAACACAAATCAGTCACAGACATTCATATCTCAAAGGCGGAAACAGATATGAATATATAACACAAAAGGTGTACATCAGAGTAGTGGTCAAAAAGATCCACAATATCACAAAAGAATAGATACAAGTGCTAGACAAAAGAATATGTATACATCATAGAGTCTATATCTCGAATGTATAACAACAAAAACTACAACTATTCTGTAGTTAGACAAAAGTCAGAAGATGATCCAGATAAGGAGTCAAGTTGAAGCACCTGTAACATCTCGGTCTGATCCGAGTATTATTTAATAAGAAAATAATAAGCGGATCAGTCTAGCTATATATATCAGATAAAGGAATGAGATATAAGCAGAGATATAATAAGATCGTATGATAACAATAATGTCTTTACTAGAACAAATATGATTTAAACAACAACAAAATCATACAATATCTCAAAAATCTCAAAGCACCAAAAATAATATCATATTCTTTATTTTATTCACTAACTACAAATATTGACAAACAAATTAATGCCAATCGCAAAAGTTGGTGAAACACAAATTCTAGAAATCATCAATTAGAAATCCAGAAATCACAAAAGGGGGAGGCCTATCATAAACGGGAGCATGAAAACTCACCAACACGTGTATCACAAATGGAACGCTATTCCATGGTCGCTAACCATTAAAAATTAAGCCGAAGCTCTATAAACGGTCCGAAGACCACGGGTCGCTACCCCGCCAAATTGAACCGAAGTTCCACAGAAACGGGGTTTAGTCTCCCTCGCAGACAAATAGACATCGCACATCGCTAGTCTAAATCATAAAATGATCATCATCGATCAATAAAAGTGTCCATTACACTAAGCCAGTAAATATAAGAGTTTAGCTTCATGTCCCATAACCACTAGCTTAACTTAAATATTTACGAACAAATTGTAGATTTCCACTCGAAAATTGTCACAAGAGTTTCAATCGAACAAGTCCAAAAATTAACCGATGAAGTAAACGCAAGCATTTCATACCACTTGTTTTGCTAAGCCGTTTAATTATATTTTCTCATACGAATGAGGTAAAGGTTTGTATATACTAATAGATTGGAAAACGGTTTTGAAAACAAGCTTTATATTTAAAATAGAGTTGAAATCATCTTTGTAAAAGAATTTGAATATTTACTACTAGTATAGGAAACCTTTATATTTTAAAGTGACAAATCACAGAAATGACTGTAGAAACAACAATCACCAAAATCCAAGTTCGAAGACATGAATCAAATCCAAAGAAATCGATACCGAATCCATTAAAAATGGATATTCCAAAAATCCCAAAGAAAAGGTCATCAAAGTCGATAAATATGATAACAACAAAGGGGAATCAACACGGATTGATTAAATTTGGAAAATCAAGCAAAACAGGTAAATTGGCAAAAGTTAGCAGATTCAGACGTCTGAAAGAAGTGGTTCAGACGTCTGAATCTGGAAAATTAAAAGTTTTCTAGAACATAATTCAGACGTCTGAACCCTATATTCCAGACGTCTGAAAATAGCTAAAATTAGCCTATTTTCTTTCTGGTTGCACTCGAGCCAATTCAGACGTCTGGAGGCTTTTATTCAGACGTCTGAACCATACATTTCAGACGTCTGAAACTGTTGTTCTGGGCATTCCCTGAACCTAGGCCAAAAATGGCCAAACGATTATCGAAAGTGATTGGACGAGCGACGACGACTAAGGGTTTACGCCTAACGACAACCCAGTCCTAATTGGCCCTTCGATACGCCTCGAATATCAATGCCCAAATATCCATAATAGGATTCTCATAGATTTTGATTTCAAAACACCAAAAATTGGAATATACACCAAATCAATCCAAACCAAAATCAAATGCACATGAATAAGGGTTAGGATTTCATACCTAACAATCGAAGATAATTATAGACTAAGATGTGAGATAAAAATCTCACCTTTAAACCCAAAACAAGGAAGAAGAAGCTTGAAAATAAAGGAGAATCAACTTCTCTTCAATCCCAACTCAAGAAGCTTGAATTTAAGCTTAAAAGAGAAACATTTCCTAAGTTAGGTTTAGGAATTTCTGAAATTGATACGAGAATGAGTTGGAGAAGAAGAAGAGGAGGCTTACCAAAGCTTCTTCTATTGATTTGGAGCTAGAACTTGATTTGCAAATGGAAACTAGGGCTTAGAGTTTTAATTTCCCATTCCTCTCTCCATTGTTGCTAAAGCTTGAGTATTAGGAAATAGAAATGAAGTAATGAAGAGAAGAGGGGTGAAGCTTGGGTGTAATGGGATGAAACAAAACCAAAGCCCTAGGTGAAAAAGTAGCAAAATTCCACTAACTCCAAACATATCAAAGTTTATACTCAAAAAGATCGCAAACGTCATTTTGAACTCAATGGGGGTGGTCTCGAGTCCTAATTTGACAGTTTGCAAAAAGTAGCTTTTCGGACTATAATCCGACTAACGATGAAATATTTAAATAAATTATTTAAATACTCAATCGTAAAACATGCGGGTTGTTACATTAAGTCTATTGCTAACCTCATTCACTGTACCATAAATATATGGTATCATAAATAATTATTATCTTTGCTACAAAATTACCTTGTACCACCTAATTTGTTTATGTAATTATTTGTCCAGTAATGTAGGTAATTCCTGATAAGTTTTATTTTACTTTGAAACTGAATGCAACCCTTGAGTATAAAGGAAACATATACTTATTAGAGTTATAAATGGATTTTTCGATGCAATCAAGGAATTTGAAAGCGAATTTAGTCGTCCATGTACTATGTCTTAGACTATACAAATGCTTGATTTGCATCACCAAAGTCTTTTGTATGTTTGATCTTGATTAGTTTAATATTAAGTCGGACCTTGTGTATGGTGGTTACTTATTAATTTATTATCTTAATTAATTTATAATGGTTTTATTACTTTTAATTAGTTTAGAATAAACCAAAAACAAATCCATTCTTTCTAACAATATGCATCAAATACATACAAATAAATGAAGAAGCAGAAGAAACATGAGGAAAAAACAATTAACACACAAAAATAATACACATATTTGATTGCTCATATTCTTTTTAGGAAAAATCTTTGTAACTTACCCATCGTCACTCATATTTACCTTTTTTCGCTTAATATTTTCCAGTTCTGGCAAAATATGGGGTAACCTCTTTTAGTTTACTAATATCAAGCAATAAACTAGGTGTTAGTTTGAAATTTATTTATTTATACCAAATACATATATACTTTCAAGTTACTAGGTCCTTCTCAATCGCAATACTATATAACTGCAGCTGCCTTAATTAGAAGCCATAGAATCATAACGCTAGTTCATGCATTCATGAACAAACAGATGCAAAAACTTAACTATGTGTGTATAAAAAATCGGCTAATTATAGAAAAAGACGGGCAAGGCTGCAACTTACGCTGAAACTTGGAGAAAGAAGGGTACTGGCTGATGGCGATGACGGCTACCGATTTGCTTCCACTGATGAGCCTATCGATTACATCAGGAAGTAGGATTAACGCCGCTTAAGGCTGCCGATTCTTACACTACATCGACTACAGCGGGAAGTAGGATTAACGGCACTGAAGGCTACCGATTGTTCCATTACGTCGACTGCAATGGAGACGACAGCAACGAGGTCGATAGCAACAGAGATGACTGCAAACGGTGATGAAGGCTACTGGTCGACTAAAATTTATTTTTGGAGGAGGAAGATTTGCAATCAAATTTAGATCGATGATTTAAAATTTGGAGAATTTTTTTTACTATGAGTACGCTGAAGGAAGTAGGAATGGATGGAAGGAAAAGAAATTTAGCGCCTTTAGTCTATCATAGTGCAAGCAACACTAGGCTTCATAATTTGCCGCATATTTTTTGTTTCTAACGACAAGCAATCTAAAACGATGTATGCTAGTGCTAATAAAACAAACTTTTCTTGTAATGGCTTAACCGAGCACCATATCTTGTCGTCGAACATGGGCCCATAATTAGTACCGAGCTGAATGATGTCTTCCCTTTGGATCCGGTCCATATCACTTGTCTTAGTACAAAGTGATTTCGTCTTTCACCTATGGTTCACTTTGGGTAAATCATATCTTAGGCATATATAATTCTACATGATATTTATATTGGTTTGATGTGCGTGTAAATGCACATATATTTACTTTCATATTTAATCTAATTTAATTAAATAAATGAGAATATAGGATGTTTTAACATATTTAAACCAAAATTCAAATTATTTTCAAATTATCATTTATTCGTCTTCATATAAGGACAAAATGGTCATTTTGTGCATATATTAATTTTAGAAAATTTACTTGGACATTTTTATATTCTGTTATAGGATTTTGAATTCAAATGGAAGAGTTCTACATGAAAATATGCATGTACAAGGGAAGACAAGCAAATGTAGATAGAAATAAATCATTTCATGACAACATGGAGGACCCCGCCTATCCACTTACCATGATCCCCTATTAAGAGCTAATGCACATGTTAATGGAAATTAAAGCTACATGCACATTTAATGAAGGATTAATTCATGCTAATGATACTTGGTAGCTACACTTCCTCAATAGTAATTTGGGTAGTTTCCAAAAATATGATTAAGGCTTCAAACATGTATAAATACCCCCTATGTTTCATGTAATGAGCTCTTAGCCTCCTCTTCAGTTAGTTTAGTTTTAGGCTCAAAAATAAACAAAAAACCCTCTTTTCTTTTTCATGACTACTTAGACATTTTCTTCTTATGTAGTTTTCTTATATGCAATTTCAATTCATGCTATTTTATTTCGTGTTCTTTTCTTTTATGTTAGTAGCTTAGATTAATTATTGCAAGTAGTTTAGCTCTCTTTTTATTTCAATTAGCTTGCATTTTCCTCTTGCTTTTTTGTCTCAAGTTGAACTCTATAGTTGTTGAAATGGTAACAAATATAAAAGGCTAAATCCCTTCAATTTAGGGGTAATGAAGCTCTCTTAATCATGTAGATTCAACATTTTGATAAATTGCGATCTTTTTATGCTTAATGAAAATGTTTGATGCGGTTAAACTTTGTTGTTTTAGCTTTGAATTTGATAGCCTATGTTGTTGACACCAAATAGGCTATGCTTAAATAAACATAAACACAAATTACCTCTTAATCTACATATGATTATGGTAGTGAAGTGATTTTAAAATCAAAATTTGATGGTCTATATTACTAATCAATAGTAAATAGATCATGCTTAAAATAGATTTTATTTTCAAGCTCATTGTCAATTTTCATGGGAGTTAACAAGTGGTTTAGTGGGTATGTTAAAGTTTGATGGTTTATATTGGCCTAATTAATAACACAAATAGGCCATACCTATTGATAAACATATCAACTAAATTCACTAATGACCAAAAGAGAGTTCATAATTTCATTTTGTTGATTTATGTGATCATAAGAAGGAAATTACCTCTAAATTGCCTTCTACTCTCATATTTTTATCCACTTTCTTTTGTTAGTTTTCTACATTTTTAGCTTAAAATAATTTCAAACTCTTGGTTAATTTGATTGAATAGAATTTTAAATCAATATAATTCCCTACGGATCGACCTATACTCGCTACGTACTAGAATTGTACACCATGCACTTGCGGTTATTTTTAATTAATTTTTTTGGCTATTTTCTAATTCAATAGAGAGTTAGCCATCAAACATGGTTGAAGTTGCCACATGCAATGTTTTAATTTAACTTTATATTTTCTGTATTGTGTGTGATGCACTTGCTTGTACCAATTTGTGTATAAGCCTTTGAGCATGTTGTGTCGTTGGATGCACACTATATACAGTTTTGAGATGCAGTCTAGTCAGTGTGTTGTTGTATGTATCTCTTCACATTGTTTACTTGTTATTGTGATTGATGTTCTGTATAACTTCATAGCAAATCGTACATGAACTGACCAATCCACCTACTGAATTTGATACTACAAAGGAATATCCATTGAAGAGCGGGATGCCCCATATCAAATAAAACCATAATATGAATGTCATCAACCAAACAAAAACATTCCATCATGATGCTCTATACCTTCTCATTCGCCGAAGGCGAAGTTGACGATCTAGAAACAACATTTATAGGGTACTCTTTGACAACTTGTCATCTCTTACCTAACATTGGACAATCCTTCCTAGCATGCCTAAGCTGATTGCATTCGTGACACTTCTTTTTACCCAACGGACAATTTTTCAAAAAAATGATCTTTCTCTTTGCAGTTAAAGCAAGTTAACTCAGTTTTGCCTATTTTATTCTTCTAAAATTCCATAACTTACAACTGCTACTTTCCACAGTTACTATTCCCTTGGAATTTCCTCTTACCACCAACTTAAAACTTAGCTTCCACATTTGAAGCAATAACATGCTTTGGCTTTGGGAACATAACCTCCTTCCTCAAAACCATCCTAATAATCTTTTCAAAGCGCTCATTCATATGGTTAATTAAGTGTTGTCCCAGAGAATCTCTCAAGTCAGAATAAATCCACTGTTTTCTACGGGAGAGCCAGTGGACATCCCATACTTTGATAAACTATCAAACTCACATACTCAGTCACAGTCATACCGTCTTGCTTCATATCAGCAAACTTATGAAATAAAATAGTTTTCGAAAGGAAAAATGGTATTTAATATGGGCCTTGAACCAATCCCAAGTTATTTTGTCCTTTGGAATAATAGTCCTAATGGCATCCTACCATCTCACACACATCCTTAGAGTTGCCTTAACTCCGTCAATCATCATATATGTGAACATGGTCCACTTTTCAAGGAGAGCATTAGCTCCATTCACCCCATTACTATCTCGAGATTGGGTTTTGCGCTACACTTCTAGTTCTTCTGTCCATTCTTACAATTTGAAATAAGAATGCTCAACCTCTAATATGGTGGTATATGTGCAATCTATTATATATATTATATGATAAAAAATGAAAATTAGTTGCTCTCTCCATCACTAATTCATCTTTCTTCTTGTTCGATTATTCTGAGGTTTGGTTCTTCCTTGCACCATCCAACCCTTGTTGTATTGGAGTGCCTTTGCCTTGATGAACCATCGATCAAACTTGGATACGACCTTGAAAAGTCAATGCCCCTTGTGCATGTTGTCTCCCTCAAGTGGTTCATCCATTGTTGTAGGACATTGTTTTCTTTTTCCACTTGAACGTGAAATTTTAATTTCTCTATTACTCAGCTTCGAACCTTTTCGCTACACATAGCTTGGATACCAAATGACTCACATTATTGAATTTGGCCCAACACTCAACCTCTACTCTGATACAAACTTAAACACTCCTCTATGCTTGGTGCTTATAAATAGAATATTATGTGCTCCTAATATTTACTTTGTTGAAAGCATTATCACATTCTTTGGTCGAGAAATGTGAACTCTAAACTGTCTCAAGAATCAGTCAATCATTTCGGTCTATGTGCTGATGAACTCATTCTCTAGCTGTCTAGACCATATCACAACTAATTCAGGTAGGTATAATGGGAAACAACATCCCATCCCTTCCTCAAAAGCACCCAACACCTCTATATATTAGATGTATCTGAACGGTCGAATCTGTTCTCCCGTTGTACAGTTCCAACGTTAGTAGCTTAAAATCGAGTGGAATCCTTGTGCGTCTGAATGTTAGGAGTGAATGGATTCCTGTTCACATCCTCCAACCTCTGGTCTAGAGATGCACCTCTCACTATTCTTCTGATCATCTGAGCTATTCGGTTGTTGTCATCTAATGGAGGTCTCTGATCCATAGCCTTATCCTGCTTCTGTTCCTACATGAAAATTCTGGCACATACTTCTTTAGTTCTGCATTTGCATTTTAATTTACATCTGTGGTTCCAGCATTGTCCACTCATGGCGCCGTAGCTCGTCCTAAATCCAAATTGGCAATGCCCCCTTATAAATTCATGTCGGTACTAAACTGATTCAGTTCGGTACCGATCTGATATGGTGGAGGGGCACTGCTCTAATTTGCTCTTCTCTAGCTCCAAATGCTCTTGCGTTGGTTTCTGGCATTCAGTTCTGGATTCTAGATACTCCAGCTGTTCTTTCTTGATCCATCATTCTAAAAAATATCTCAGCATTATCGAACCATCATCCTGATAGAGTTAGGGGTATGCCTTAGGGGCAATTAAGTAATTTGTAACATATATCTAACTCAATAACCAATCTTGTTCAAAATCAAAGGTATTTCCTTTCTATTATATACTTGATATAATGTGGTTGTATTAATTAATTAATTTAATTAAAAGTATATTCAATAGAAAATCCATAAACATTTTGTGATAGTAGTTACAAAGTGTTGTAATGTAACTGTGAGTAATTTATCACAATAAAAATAAATATACCATTTTGGATGTTCCTAGTCAAGATGCATCGAGATTGAATATCGATGTATCCTGTAACGACCCAGAATTTTTATTAATTTAAAATTTGAATATTTAATTTATTTTAAATATTAATAAGTGAAATTAACGAGTCGAATAATTTATTTATCGAATATTGGATTTAATTTGACAATTAAATCAATAATTTAATAGTTAAATTCCAGAAATAATTGAAATCTGGATTAAATGTGATTAAAAATGATTTGTAAAATTTTATTTAATCATACTGGAGTTATAGAGATGTTACAGGACTTTTAAAATTGAATTAAAAGTTAATTTGTGAAAATTGAATATTTTAATATTTAATTATCGATTGAAAAATAGCCAATTTTCGAACAGTCTCAGAATTGGACGAAACTAGTTCTATTGGATCCATAATAGTTTATTATTATCGGATTTCAATTTTCGTAGCAATCGGAGTTGTCGTTTGACTGTGGCAGCTCCAAACGCATCTAAATTGTTTTAATTTTAATTCGGCAAGTTAAAATAGTCATTTTTCAAAAAGTCTCGGATTTTGACGAAACCAGTTTCATCGGATCCGTAATGTGATATTATTGTATGGTTTTAAATTTTGTGTCAATCGGATTTACAGTTTGTCCAGGGCAAGCCAAAACGCATCGAAATCAGTTTAATTTAAATTTGATCGTTTTTCTCCGTATCTCGCACAGATGTCCGAATTAGCTCTCGAAGCACGTTCCATTGTGTTCGGAACGTGGGGTAAACCTTATAAACGTCAGCCGACATGCTCGTTTTCAAGTTCGAAAATTCCGAAATGAATAGTGTTCATTTATTTTTCTATAAATAGGCCCATTATTCACAAAATTAGAAAATAAAACCCTAACCCTAATTCTATAGCTGCAGCCGCCACTATCCCAAACAACGGCCAGCAATTCATCTCTTCCTCCATGTTTTTCTTCCAATCCACTCAATGATTTCAAAAACTTTCAACTAGCAAAAGGTAAAGGGCATTGAGATCGATATATTCAACGGCTATGATCATAAACAAAGTTGTAGATCATCGGCAAATCGTGCTCGAACGTTTTTCGTTCACACGCGATAATCGAGACAAGGGGGAGGCCGAGCGGCATCGCTCTCTGGCCGTGGGTGATACTCGCGATGGGCAGCGAGATGGTGGTCTCTGATCAAATTTTAGTCGAGTGGGGTGGCTCGCGATGTGATGAAGACGGTCGCGTGTATGGGTTTGAACGGGAACCTGGTGATTCTCGTATGGAAGAAGAAAGAAAAAAAAAGGGGGGCGGCCAGATCTCCATCAAGTAAAACGTGCGGCCGGATTTGCAAAGGGTTTGAAATTAAAATTTTATGTAAATATAATTATAATTTAATTTGTACGAACTTTAAAATGCTATAACTCCTTCGTACGAGATCGGGATTTGACGAAAGCAGTTGCGTTGGCTTCGTTTTGTCGAGCACTACGCTATGAAACTGGTTTGGAATTTATTGGAGCTAGCGAAAATTTTGGGTAAAATTAAACACCCGTTTAATTTTATTCGAAATAAAACGCTGAAACCAAATTTAAATCAAGGTGAGAACTTCTCACTCAATCGAATAGTTTCGATGTTTATTTTAAATAGTTAGATTTAAAATTGTTGATTGTATGCCTGGATGATAAATTTTATCTATTATTGATTGAAATAGACATTATACGCCGTTATTAAGCGGAGGTTATTTATTAAAAACATATACCGCGAATATTTCACCTTTGTGTGGAATTGGTATTATATATATATAGCAATATATACATATTGGCATATGTATATATTGGATTGATTGATTTCCCGCATTGTATAGTGGATGAGACCCTATCGCGCCGCATAATAGCGGATAATATTTATTGAACCCATATACAGCGATAATTCCGTACTGGAGCGGAATTGGTATTGTGCTAACATCTTTGGATGCAGGGGGACAGGTTGGAGGGATCCAACTGGATTCCTCAACTATACTGATTTATTTATAGATGTTGTGATATATTCTGTTATCATACGATGATATATGATGTTTGATGATGTGATTGATTGTTTGGTGCTATTGCATCATCGGATCCATTTTGAAGTTTTAAAAATGTTAAAGTAACAATTTTTGATTTTAAAGGGATTTTAAAAGTGATTTTTTTGAAAGTATACGTTTTATTGAATTTTGGAAATTGATTCATTCTAAATAAATAAACGTTATAATTTTTATGTAATTAAAAATTTGGATGATTGTGAAAATAAAAATCAGAATGTGGTTTTTGAAATATAAGTTGATCAAATAGTAATTGGTTTAAATTGAAAATTTTCGACTTGTTATAAATGGATTATATTTATAGAAGATGTATACAATTGTTATTTTATAAATAAAAATAAGGAGATTATTTAGGAGTTCTATAAATGTTAAAATGAACGTATAAACGGATTTTATAAGTAAGTAATATTAATAGATATACGAATTGTGAAGTTATAAAATAAATAGATTTTGTAAAATAAAAGTTTTATAAGTAATTGACTTATAAATTAGATTTTTGATATGAAATCGAGTTATGAATTAAATTTGTTAATTCAGGGATTTTTTAAATCGAAGTTTATAATTAGGGAAAGAATTTATAGACATTGTTTATAAATTCGAAATCAATGGAATTTGATAAATTGAATATAGAAAATTATTAAAGGAAGTATATTCGCGATTTTGGATAGCGAATTATTATTGAAATAAATTGTGTAGAAATTGGGATAGTGATTATATTCACGATTTTGGACAGTGAATATATATATTATTGAATAAAATCAATATAGTTTGGGAAAAGAAATATTGTTAAATGAAGTAGTTGTTTTAAAAAATGTTTTAAAACGTATTAAGTATCGAATACATAGATTTCAACATTTATTGTTGAAATAGACGTTTCGAGAAATAAGGAAATGGTGGACTATAACACTATTGTTATAGTAAACGGTTTCCAAAAGGAAATATTTTGTGTAGTATTGGGATTTATATATCTATCTAAATTTCGAATCCCTATACTAGTGATTTTGAGTTGTCGTAACGATGTTTTACGTAACATTCGTTTTGACTCAAATAAAATTTGCGAAAGAGAATGATTTCCTTAAAGAATGAAATATATACTTAATTTTGATTTAAGTATATCGAATATTTTCCAAGTGTTGAAAATGAATGATTTGTGAAATACTTATTATTAAATAAGTATGGAAATGTTTTCCAATATGAAATGAAAGGTTTGGAATTTTATCTTTTAAAGATAAATTGAAAGTTAATATTTGAAATTTGTTTCAAATGGTTAAGTGTGGAAATTATATATCTAGTAAAGTTATTTTGGAAAATAAATGATTTGGAAAATTATTTGGAATCTGATGATGTTGCGCATCTTTATTGATAGTTAAATAACCGACTATCAATATTTACCTTTAAATAGGTATTTGTTGTGAATTGAATGAATTTGAATGCCACACTTATTTTTGAATAAGCGCTCACTATTCGGGTTAGCCAGGAAAGGACCATGGGGTCATATAACCCATTCCGAATATGTGATATGTCGTTATGAATTGCATTTGATGATCGGTGTTGAAGACCGGATATTTTTGAAAACGGAAGGATTACCGTCGAGTTACTCTACATCGACTGATCTTCGATTTAGAGATTTTATCACCCTTAGTGACGGGAAGTCCGGACGTGATTGAAAATTATCCGGGATTGCAAGGGCTTCGTGAGAAGTGCCTTCGGTTCTGTTCGATCCCGGAACAGACTTGTATGGATTGTTTGTCTGACGTTACAAATTGAGATATAAAGCCGATTTCTTTCAAATACATTTCTATTGGTGGTGGAGAATTTATTCTCTTAGCTTAACACCCTTCTCTGAGACGTACGAGCTCAGAGGTCATGTAGTTGAAATTTATCAGCGATATACTCCCAATTTGGTAATGTGACATGCTGAGTGTTGCTGTGAAATGGTCAGTGTTTGATCATTTGTGATATGATCATTTGTTTGATCATTTATCTTTGTGATCATAGGTTGATCATTTGTTGACCCAAGGCATGGCTTTGTGAACAAAGCGTAGCTTTGCGGACGAGACTTCGCCGAGCCTCACACCCCGGAAATGGTCAAAACAGGAAGGATGCGGCAAGGTTCTAGGGAGTAGCGCCCCTTAGTGTATGTCATTCCTTCTGGATAAAGGTGGTATCATGGTATGGAGCCCAGATACTTAACCTATGTAGATGCTGCGAGTTTATTACTTTGTGGTAGTTGGAAATCGAGGATCCTCGGGAAGATCGGTTACGATCGGGGGATGGCATACGCGTGTCAGTAGTTACCTATTTTTGCAGAGGTAACCCGGCCTTGTGTTGGCAGAGATCCGGTTAGGTTCTCGGGACGTCATTCCAGAGGCGTTCCTTCATGGCATAGGAAGTTCCTTAGCCTGACCATTTGTTGGAAATCCAAAGAAACAATACGATCTTGTACGGTTTTAGTTGTAGAACCTATCATTCACTTATGGTGGCGCCCCACTGTTTGGATGGTAGCTATAGTAGGCATAACGTGAAATGCCTATGCTGGCTAAGATTTATATTATACTTTCGAAATGTTTTCTACACTATGCACTAGTAATAATATCAAAAAGGATTTGATTTTGCGTAGTAAGCATCTCTGACTATCATAAGGAGAAATCTCCTCTGATTCTGCGTTTGCATTGTGTGTGTGTGTGCGGGAGGCCTTATGGTAGTTTCATTTTCCAAAAGCATTGCGAAATTGACTTTAAAATCTTCCTATTGTTTGTTTTAAAAATAACTGTTTTAAGTTCTCACACCAGTCACCATGACTGACCTGGAGTTTATTGTTTCCTTCCTAAACTCTGGGTGCCCACCAATTTCCACACGGGCAGTCTAGAGTCAGGTTATCAGGTTATTCTGGATTCAGGATGTTGTGGAGCTTAATGGCAAGCTGGATGGCGAGACGTACCACTTGTATATGATATTATTTATTCCACTGTGTATTCTGTATGAGGACAAGTTTATATAACTGTCCAGTGTTGTATTGTTGTTGTAAACTCTGATGATGATGTAATGTATAAAATGATATAGTTCTTTGATTTAAAGATTATTCATTTATCTATTATATGTTGTTCCGCTGCGAATGTGAGATTCTGATATTGTTTTTTTTTCTGATGTCGTTCTGTTGTTCTTCTTTCTTTTTCTTCTATCTTTTCTTCTACCTCTTCTTTTAAAACCCTAAGAATTCGGTTTTCTGCCATTCGTTTGTTCGGCAGTCGATACAGTGGACGTATTGATGTCAATATTCGGAAGTCGAAGAATCGGGTCCTTACAACATGGTATCAGAGCATATGGTTAAGCGACTACCCTGCTCTGTTGGGTGTTACTCATTAGAGATAGAGTCAGTAGTACTCTAGAATGAGTTTGAGTGTAATAATAGATACGAGTGCGTATTTGTTAGTTAATATAAAATTGTTTTATATTGTGATGATTGGTTTGTTGAGTGGTATATGGATTCTGGTCGGTATTGTCCGTACAACTCTATCGATAGGGATCTCTAAACACTTGTATAGAACAATTCGGCATGATATTGTTTAAATTGGGTAAATGAAATAATTTTACCTCTATTATATTTTGTATATAAAGAAATAATTTTTCAGAGTTAAAGAGTATATAATTGATTGTTTGGTTGTTGAAAATGTATATATATATAAGTTAATTAAAAGTTGTTTGAATAAGTTAAATAAAAACAACAGTTGTAAAAGAATAAATTGTATAAGCAAATGAATTATAAGTATGAAGTTATAATTAAAATGATTTACAATGGTAAAAATAATCTTATATATAAGAAGTGAAATTTTATAAGTAAAAGATTTGTAAATGTGATTTATAATCTAAAATAAAATTCCAGAGAAGTGTTTTGAAAGGATTTGATATTGTGGAAAATTGTTTTGGAGAGATGAGGGCTCTAAACTCTTTTCAGGTCGTTGGAAAATAATCCTGATGATGATGGCCACATCATTAGAATTCATTTTCGGGTTTCCAAAAGAGGAATTGCTGCCAGATTATTTTAAATGAAAGTTGTTTGGAAAATTTGGATTTTGTTTTGTGAATTCAAAAGATAAATTTGAATTGATTTCAAAAATGGTTTTTGAAAGATTGAAAAGACTCTGGAATCCTATTTAATATATTTATGGGAATAATAAATGGGTTGATAACTTATACAATTTGAATTTTGATAGAATAAATTTAACTTAAAGGATGGAGTTAAATTAAAGTAAGTATAAGTGAATCAATTAAATCCAAGCTGTAATCGTGGAATATAAGTGAGATAAGTTTGAACTTATAATATGAGATAATAAATTTGACTTTGGTAAAATTTAAATAGAATTTGAATCTGAATTGGATTTATAAGTGGAAACTTAAGTTAATTTGAACAAATGAAATTTGAAATGGAAAATAACTTAAGTGATGTTGAATGAAGTTGATTTTGATATCAAAGTAAATTAATAAAGTGAATTTATTAAATGAATATGAACTTGAGTTATATAAATGAAATTCAACTTGAAATGTGAAATGAATTAGCAGTTGAATGAATGAAAGGATTGGATGTTAATCAATCGAATATAAGTAAATTGATATGAAGTAATGAATGTAAGTGTTAATTCATTAAAAGTAAATGAAATTGAAAGTTGAAGAATTGAATGTAAGTCAATTTAATATAAACCAATTGGAATTAAAGGTGTTGAACCAAATTGAATGTAAATTTAATAATTTGGTCGTGTTGAATATACATTGGTTGTTATATGGATGTTAGTTGATTGTGTAAAATTCATTAAGTATTAATGAAATTGAATTGATCAAATTGGAAGCTAAAGCAATTTGATTCAAATTGAAAGAGAACAAATGTGAATTAGTGAATGAAAACTAATTGAGAATGAATATGTGTAAAGCCCAATGTAAACGAATCAAATATGATTTAAATGTGAAAACCAATTCAATGAATATGAATTAAAAGTAAATCTATATTGATTTGGTTATGTATTGATTTGGATAGATATTGATTTGTTGGATGTTTATTGGATGATGGTTGCATTTGTCGTTTGTTGCATTTGCTATATTGACACATATGTAGTTGATATGTTGCTATATGATGTATATTGATATTATTTTCTATATACATGTTCTCATTTGTTTGATTGAGTGTTTAGTAGGTGCGGATGGCGTTTGCTTCGCATTTGGAGCTCGCTTTCGCGCTATATTAGTCGTATACGCTCGCTAAAAATATATATAAGGTACATATCTCGGATTAAATATCGTACTTTTACACTTTTTCCCTACGGGATGCCTCATCACTTGATGAGATGTATATTTGTGATATATATACACTGTCATTTTTTTTCGGATCGAGCCGCGCAAAGGAGACTCCGGCGAATTTTTCCGAAAATTTAAGGCGTTAGAATATTTTTGAGAAATTTGAAAATTTTGAAAACTAAGGAAAATTTTGAAAACTTAGTAAAGTTAATGTAAGAAGTTTAACTATGAATTTTGGGAAAGTTAAACACTTAAGAGATTTGTGAAATCTAATTTGAACGGTTTGTTTTGGAAAGTCAATGGATTTTGTGAATTTTTCTTACTTGGTAATTTCGAGGACGAAATTCTTTTAAGGGGGGAAGTTTGTAACGACCCAGAATTTTTATTAATTTAAAATTTGAATATTTAATTGATTTTAAATATTAATAAGTGAAATTAATGAGTCGAATAATTTATTTATCGAATATTGGATTTAATTTGACAATTAAATCGATAATTTAATAGTTAAATTCCAGAAATAATTGAAATCTGGATTAAATGTGATTAAAAATGATTTGTAAAATTTTATTTAATCATACTGGAGTTATAGAGATGTTACAGGACTTTTAAAATTGAATTAAAAGTTAATTTGTGAAAATTGAATATTTTAAT
The DNA here is from genome assembly GCA_030737815.1 of Allium fistulosum. Classification (NCBI taxonomy): domain Eukaryota; kingdom Viridiplantae; phylum Streptophyta; class Magnoliopsida; order Asparagales; family Amaryllidaceae; genus Allium; species Allium fistulosum. The sequence goes on along the minus strand of CM060906.1, from coordinate 92,804,931 downwards.
ATTTAATTATCGACTGAAAAATAGCCAATTTTCGAACAGTCTCAGAATTGGACGAAACTAGTTCTATTAGATCTGTAATAGTTTATTATTATCGGATTTCAATTTTCGTAGCAATCGGAGTTGTCGTTCGACCGTGGCAGCTCCAAACGCATCTAAATTGTTTTAATTTTAATTCGGCAAGTTAAAATAGTCATTTTTCGAAAAGTCTCGGATTTCGACGAAACCAGTTTCATCGGATCTGTAATGTGATATTATTGTATGGTTTTAAATTTCGTGTCAATCGGATTTACCGTTTGTCCGGGGCAAGCCAAAACGCATCGAAATCGGTTTAATTTAAATTTGATCATTTTTCTCCGTATCTCGCACAGATGTCTGAATTAGCTCTCGAAACACGTTCCATTGTGTTCGGAACGTGGGGTAAACCTTATAAACGTCAGCCGGCACGCTCGTTTTCGAGTTCGAAAATTCCGAAATGAATAGTGTTCGTTTATTTTTCTATAAATAGGCCCATTATTCACAAAATTAGAAAATAAAACCCTAACCCTAATTCTATAGCTGCAGCCGCCACTATCCCAAACTACGGCCAGCAATTCATCTTCTTCCTCCATGTTTTTCTTCCAATCCACTCAATGATTTCAAAAACTTTCAACTAGCAAAAGGTAAAGGGCATTGAGATCGATATATTCAACGGCTATGATCATAAACAAAGTTGTAGATCATCGGAAAATCGTGCTCGAACGTTTGTCGTTCACACGCGATAATCGAGACAAGGGGGAGGCCGAGCGGCACCGCTCTCTGGCCGTGGGTGATACTCGCGATGGGCAGCGAGATGGTGGTCTCTGATCAAATTTTAGTCGAGTGGGGTGGCTCGCGATGTGATGAAGACGGTCGCGTGTATGGGTTTGAACGGGAACCTGGTGATTCTCGTATGGAAGAAGAAAGAAAAAAAAAGGGGGGCGGCTAGATCTCCATCAAGTAAAATGTGCGGCCGGATTTGCAAAGGGTTTGAAATTAAAATTTTATGTAAATATAATTATAATTTAATTTGTACGAACTTTAAAATGCTATAACTCCTTCGTACGAGATCGGGATTTGACGAAAGCAGTTGCGTTGGCTTCGTTTTGTCGAGCACTACGCTATGAAACTGGTTTGGAATTTATTGGAGCTAGCGAATTCGGGTAAAATTAAATGCCCGTTTAATTTTATTCGAAATAAAACGCTGAAACCGAATTTAAATCAAGGTGAGAACTTCTCACTCAATCGAACAGTTTCGATGTTTATTTTAAATAGTTAATTTAAAATTGTTGATTGTATGCCTGGATGATAAATTTTATCTATTATTGATTGAAATAGACATTATACGCCGTTATTAAGCGGAGGTTATTTATTAAAAACATATACCGCGAATATTTCACCTTTGTGTGGAATTGGTATTATATATATATAGCAATATATACATATTGGCATATGTATATATTGGATTGATTGATTTCCCGCATTGTATAGTGGATGAGACCCTATCGCGCCGCATAATAGCGGATAATATTTATTGAACCCATATACAGCGATAATTCCGTACTGGAGCGGAATTGGTATTGTGCTAACATCTTTGGATGCAGGGGGACAGGTTGGAGGGATCCAACTGGATTCCTCAACTGTACTGATTTATTTATAGATGTTGTGATATATTCTGTTATCATACGATGATATATGATGTTTGATGCTGTGATTGATTGTTTGGTGCTGTTGCATCATCGGATCCATTTTGAAGTTTTAAAAATGTTAAAGTAACAATTTTTGATTTTAAAGGGATTTTAAAAGTGATTTTTTTGAAAGTATACGTTTTATTGAATTTTGGAAATTGATTCATTCTAAATAAATAAACGTTATAATTTTTATGTAATTAAAAATTTGGATGTTTGTGAAAATAAAAATCAGAATGTGGTTTTTGAAATATAAGTTGATCAAATAGTAATTAGTTTAAATTGAAAATTTTCGACTTGTTATAAATGGATTATATTTATAGAAGATGTATAAAATTGTTATTTTATAAATAAAAATAAGGAGATTATTTAAGAGTTCTATAAATGTTAAAATGAACGTATAAACGGATTTTATAAGTAAGTAATATTAATAGATATACGAATTGTGAAGTTATAAAATAAATAGATTTTGTAAAATAAAAGTTTTATAAGTAATTGACTTATAAATTAGATTTTTGATATGAAATCGAGTTATGAATTAAATTTTTTAATTCAGGGATTTTTTAAATCGAAGTTTATAATTAGGGAAAGAATTTATAGACATTGTTTATAAATTCGAAATCAATGGAATTTGATAAATTGAATATAGAAAATTATTAAAGGAAGTATATTCGCGATTTTGGATAGCGAATTATTATTGAAATAAATTGTGTAGAAATTGTTAAAATTGGGATAGTGATTATATTCACGATTTTGGACAGTGAATATATATATTATTGAATAAAATAAATATAGTTTGGGAAAAGAAATATTGTTAAATGAAGTAGTTGTTTTAAAAAATGTTTTAAAACGTATTAAGTATCGAATACATAGATTTCAACATTTATTGTTGAAATAGACGTTTCGAGAAATAAGGAAATGGTGGACTATAACACTATTGTTATAGTAAACGGTTTCCGAAAGGAAATATTTTGTGTAGTATTGGGATTTATATATCTATCTAAATTTCGAATCCCTATACTAGTGATTTTGAGTTGTCGTAACGATGTTTTACGTAACATTCGTTTTGACTCAAATAAAATTTGCGAAAGAGAATGATTTCCTTAAAGAATGAAATATATACTTAATTTTGATTTAAGTATATCGAATATTTTCCAAGTGTTGAAAATGAATGATTTGTGAAATACTTATTATTAAATAAGTATGGAAATGTTTTCCAATATGAAATGAAAGGTTTGGAATTTTATCTTTTAAAGATAAATTGAAAGTTAATATTTGAAATTTGTTTCAAATGGTTAAGTGTGGAAATTATATATCTAGTAAAGATATTTTGGAAAATAAATGATTTGGAAAATTATTTGGAATCTGATGATGTTGCGCATCTTTATTGATAGTTAAATAACCGACTATCAATATTTACCTTTAAATAGGTATTTGTTGTGAATTGAATGAATTTGAATGCCACACTTATTTTTGAATAAGCGCTCACTATTTGGGTTAGCCGGGAAAGGACCATGGGGTCGTATAACCCATTCCGAATATGTGATATGTCGTTATGAATTGCATTTGATGATCGGTATTGAAGACCGGATATTTTTGAAAACGGAAGGATTACCGTCGAGTTACTCTACATCGACTGATCTTCGATTTAGAGATTTTATCACCCTTAGTGACGGAAAGTCCGAACGTGATTGAAAATTATCCGGGATTGCAAGGGCTTCGTAGAAATGCCTTCGGTTCTGTTCGATCCCGGAACAGACTTGTATGGATTGTTTGTCTGACGTTACAAATTGAGATATAAAGCCGATTTCTTTCAAATACATTTCTATTGGTGGTGGAGAATTTATTCTCTTAGCTTAACACCCTTCTCTGAGACGTACGAGCTCAAAGGTCATGTAGTTGAAATTTATCAGCGATATACTCCCAATTTGGTAATGTGACATGCTGAGTGTTGCTGTGAAATGGTCAGTGTTTGATCATTTGTGATATGATCATTTGTTTGATCATTTATCTTTGTGATCATAGGTTGATCATTTGTTGACCCAAGGCATGGCTTTGTGAACAAAGCGTAGCTTTGCGGACGAGACTTCGCCGAGCCTCACACCCCGGAAATGGTCAAAACAGGAAGGATGCGGCAAGGTTCTAGGGAGTAGCGCCCCTTAGTGTATGTCATTCCTTCTGGATAAAGGTGGTATCATGGTATGGAGCCCAGATACTTAACCTATGTAGATGCTGCGAGTTTATTACTTTGTGGTAGTTGGAAATCGAGGATCCTCGGGAAGATCGGTTACGATCGGGGGATGGCATACGCGTGTCAGTAGTTACCTATTTTTGCAGAGGTAACCCGGCCTTGTGTTGGCAGAGATCCGGTTAGGTTCTCGGGACGTCATTCCAGAGGCGTTCCTTCATGGCATAGGAAGTTCCTTAGCCTGACCATTTGTTGGAAATCCAAAGAAACAATACGATCTTGTACGGTTTTAGTTGTAGAACCTATCATTCACTTATGGTGGCGCCCCACTGTTTGGATGGTAGCTATAGTAGGCATAACGTGAAATGCCTATGCTGGCTAAGATTTATATTATACTTTCGAAATGTTTTCTACACTATGCACTAGTAATAATATCAAAAAGGATTTGATTTTGCGTAGTAAGCATCTCTGACTATCATAAGGAGAAATCTCCTCTGATTCTGCGTTTGCATTGTGTGTGTGTGTGCGGGAGGCCTTATGGTAGTTTCATTTTCCAAAAGCATTGCGAAATTGACTTTAAAATCTTCCTATTGTTTGTTTTAAAAATAACTGTTTTAAGTTCTCACACCAGTCACCATGACTGACCTGGAGTTTATTGTTTCCTTCCTAAACTCTGGGTGCCCACCAATTTCCACACGGGCAGTCTAGAGTCAGGTTATCAGGTTATTCTGGATTCAGGATGTTGTGGAGCTTAATGGCAAGCTGGATGGCGAGACGTACCACTTGTATATGATATTATTTATTCCACTGTGTATTCTGTATGAGGACAAGTTTATATAACTGTCCAGTGTTGTATTGTTGTTGTAAACTCTGATGATGATGTAATGTATAAAATGATATAGTTCTTTGATTTAAAGATTATTCATTTATCTATTATATGTTGTTCCGCTGCGAATGTGAGATTCTGATATTGTTTTTTTTTCTGATGTCGTTCTGTTGTTCTTCTTTCTTTTTCTTCTATCTTTTCTTCTACCTCTTCTTTTAAAACCCTAAGAATTCGGTTTTCTGCCATTCGTTTGTTCGGCAGTCGATACAGTGGACGTATTGATGTCAATATTCGGAAGTCGAAGAATCGGGTCCTTACAACATGGTATCAGAGCATATGGTTAAGCGACTACCCTGCTCTGTTGGGTGTTACTCATTAGAGATAGAGTCAGTAGTACTCTAGAATGAGTTTGAGTGTAATAATAGATACGAGTGCGTATTTGTTAGTTAATATAAAATTGTTTTATATTGTGATGATTGGTTTGTTGAGTGGTATATGGATTCTGGTCGGTATTGTCCGTACAACTCTATCGATAGGGATCTCTAAACACTTGTATAGAACAATTCGGCATGATATTGTTTAAATTGGGTAAATGAAATAATTTTACCTCTATTATATTTTGTATATAAAGAAATAATTTTTCAGAGTTAAAGAGTATATAATTGATTGTTTGGTTGTTGAAAATGTATATATATATAAGTTAATTAAAAGTTGTTTGAATAAGTTAAATAAAAACAACAGTTGTAAAAGAATAAATTGTATAAGCAAATGAATTATAAGTATGAAGTTATAATTAAAATGATTTACAATGGTAAAAATAATCTTATATATAAGAAGTGAAATTTTATAAGTAAAAGATTTGTAAATGTGATTTATAATCTAAAATAAAATTCCAGAGAAGTGTTTTGAAAGGATTTGATATTGTGGAAAATTGTTTTGGAGAGATGAGGGCTCTAAACTCTTTTCAGGTCGTTGGAAAATAATCCTGATGATGATGGCCACATCATTAGAATTCATTTTCGGGTTTCCAAAAGAGGAATTGCTGCCAGATTATTTTAAATGAAAGTTGTTTGGAAAATTTGGATTTTGTTTTGTGAATTCAAAAGATAAATTTGAATTGATTTCAAAAATGGTTTTTGAAAGATTGAAAAGACTCTGGAATCCTATTTAATATATTTATGGGAATAATAAATGGGTTGATAACTTATACAATTTGAATTTTGATAGAATAAATTTAACTTAAAGGATGGAGTTAAATTAAAGTAAGTATAAGTGAATCAATTAAATCCAAGCTGTAATCGTGGAATATAAGTGAGATAAGTTTGAACTTATAATATGAGATAATAAATTTGACTTTGGTAAAATTTAAATAGAATTTGAATCTGAATTGGATTTATAAGTGGAAACTTAAGTTAATTTGAACAAATGAAATTTGAAATGGAAAATAACTTAAGTGATGTTGAATGAAGTTGATTTTGATATCAAAGTAAATTAATAAAGTGAATTTATTAAATGAATATGAACTTGAGTTATATAAATGAAATTCAACTTGAAATGTGAAATGAATTAGCAGTTGAATGAATGAAAGGATTGGATGTTAATCAATCGAATATAAGTAAATTGATATGAAGTAATGAATGTAAGTGTTAATTCATTAAAAGTAAATGAAATTGAAAGTTGAAGAATTGAATGTAAGTCAATTTAATATAAACCAATTGGAATTAAAGGTGTTGAACCAAATTGAATGTAAATTTAATAATTTGGTCGTGTTGAATATACATTGGTTGTTATATGGATGTTAGTTGATTGTGTAAAATTCATTAAGTATTAATGAAATTGAATTGATCAAATTGGAAGCTAAAGCAATTTGATTCAAATTGAAAGAGAACAAATGTGAATTAGTGAATGAAAACTAATTGAGAATGAATATGTGTAAAGCCCAATGTAAACGAATCAAATATGATTTAAATGTGAAAACCAATTCAATGAATATGAATTAAAAGTAAATCTATATTGATTTGGTTATGTATTGATTTGGATAGATATTGATTTGTTGGATGTTTATTGGATGATGGTTGCATTTGTCGTTTGTTGCATTTGCTATATTGACACATATGTAGTTGATATGTTGCTATATGATGTATATTGATATTATTTTCTATATACATGTTCTCATTTGTTTGATTGAGTGTTTAGTAGGTGCGGATGGCGTTTGCTTCGCATTTGGAGCTCGCTTTCGCGCTATATTAGTCGTATACGCTCGCTAAAAATATATATAAGGTACATATCTCGGATTAAATATCGTACTTTTACACTTTTTCCCTACGGGATGCCTCATCACTTGATGAGATGTATATTTGTGATATATATACACTGTCATTTTTTTTCGGATCGAGCCGCGCAAAGGAGACTCCGGCGAATTTTTCCGAAAATTTAAGGCGTTAGAATATTTTTGAGAAATTTGAAAATTTTGAAAACTAAGGAAAATTTTGAAAACTTAGTAAAGTTAATGTAAGAAGTTTAACTATGAATTTTGGGAAAGTTAAACACTTAAGAGATTTGTGAAATCTAATTTGAACGGTTTGTTTTGGAAAGTCAATGGATTTTGTGAATTTTTCTTACTTGGTAATTTCGAGGACGAAATTCTTTTAAGGGGGGAAGTTTGTAACGACCCAGAATTTTTATTAATTTAAAATTTGAATATTTAATTGATTTTAAATATTAATAAGTGAAATTAATGAGTCGAATAATTTATTTATCGAATATTGGATTTAATTTGACAATTAAATCGATAATTTAATAGTTAAATTCCAGAAATAATTGAAATCTGGATTAAATGTGATTAAAAATGATTTGTAAAATTTTATTTAATCATACTGGAGTTATAGAGATGTTACAGGACTTTTAAAATTGAATTAAAAGTTAATTTGTGAAAATTGAATATTTTAATATTTAATTATCGACTGAAAAATAGCCAATTTTCGAACAGTCTCAGAATTGGACGAAACTAGTTCTATTAGATCTGTAATAGTTTATTATTATCGGATTTCAATTTTCGTAGCAATCGGAGTTGTCGTTTGACCGTGGCAGCTCCAAACGCATCTAAATTGTTTTAATTTTAATTCGGCAAGTTAAAATAGTCATTTTTCGAAAAGTCTCGGATTTCGACGAAACCAGTTTCATCGGATCTGTAATGTGATATTATTGTATGGTTTTAAATTTCGTGTCAATCGGATTTACCGTTTGTCCGGGGCAAGCCAAAACGCATCGAAATCGGTTTAATTTAAATTTGATCATTTTTCTCCGTATCTCGCACAGATGTCTGAATTAGCTCTCGAAACACGTTCCATTGTGTTCGGAACGTGGGGTAAACCTTATAAACGTCAGCCGGCACGCTCGTTTTCGAGTTCGAAAATTCCGAAATGAATAGTGTTCGTTTATTTTTCTATAAATAGGCCCATTATTCACAAAATTAGAAAATAAAACCCTAACCCTAATTCTATAGCTGCAGCCGCCACTATCCCAAACTACGGCCAGCAATTCATCTTCTTCCTCCATGTTTTTCTTCCAATCCACTCAATGATTTCAAAAACTTTCAACTAGCAAAAGGTAAAGGGCATTGAGATCGATATATTCAACGGCTATGATCATAAACAAAGTTGTAGATCATCGGAAAATCGTGCTCGAACGTTTGTCGTTCACACGCGATAATCGAGACAAGGGGGAGGCCGAGCGGCACCGCTCTCTGGCCGTGGGTGATACTCGCGATGGGCAGCGAGATGGTGGTCTCTGATCAAATTTTAGTCGAGTGGGGTGGCTCGCGATGTGATGAAGACGGTCGCGTGTATGGGTTTGAACGGGAACCTGGTGATTCTCGTATGGAAGAAGAAAGAAAAAAAAAGGGGGGCGGCTAGATCTCCATCAAGTAAAATGTGCGGCCGGATTTGCAAAGGGTTTGAAATTAAAATTTTATGTAAATATAATTATAATTTAATTTGTACGAACTTTAAAATGCTATAACTCCTTCGTACGAGATCGGGATTTGACGAAAGCAGTTGCGTTGGCTTCGTTTTGTCGAGCACTACGCTATGAAACTGGTTTGGAATTTATTGGAGCTAGCGAATTCGGGTAAAATTAAATGCCCGTTTAATTTTATTCGAAATAAAACGCTGAAACCGAATTTAAATCAAGGTGAGAACTTCTCACTCAATCGAACAGTTTCGATGTTTATTTTAAATAGTTAATTTAAAATTGTTGATTGTATGCCTGGATGATAAATTTTATCTATTATTGATTGAAATAGACATTATACGCCGTTATTAAGCGGAGGTTATTTATTAAAAACATATACCGCGAATATTTCACCTTTGTGTGGAATTGGTATTATATATATATAGCAATATATACATATTGGCATATGTATATATTGGATTGATTGATTTCCCGCATTGTATAGTGGATGAGACCCTATCGCGCCGCATAATAGCGGATAATATTTATTGAACCCATATACAGCGATAATTCCGTACTGGAGCGGAATTGGTATTGTGCTAACATCTTTGGATGCAGGGGGACAGGTTGGAGGGATCCAACTGGATTCCTCAACTGTACTGATTTATTTATAGATGTTGTGATATATTCTGTTATCATACGATGATATATGATGTTTGATGCTGTGATTGATTGTTTGGTGCTGTTGCATCATCGGATCCATTTTGAAGTTTTAAAAATGTTAAAGTAACAATTTTTGATTTTAAAGGGATTTTAAAAGTGATTTTTTTGAAAGTATACGTTTTATTGAATTTTGGAAATTGATTCATTCTAAATAAATAAACGTTATAATTTTTATGTAATTAAAAATTTGGATGTTTGTGAAAATAAAAATCAGAATGTGGTTTTTGAAATATAAGTTGATCAAATAGTAATTAGTTTAAATTGAAAATTTTCGACTTGTTATAAATGGATTATATTTATAGAAGATGTATAAAATTGTTATTTTATAAATAAAAATAAGGAGATTATTTAAGAGTTCTATAAATGTTAAAATGAACGTATAAACGGATTTTATAAGTAAGTAATATTAATAGATATACGAATTGTGAAGTTATAAAATAAATAGATTTTGTAAAATAAAAGTTTTATAAGTAATTGACTTATAAATTAGATTTTTGATATGAAATCGAGTTATGAATTAAATTTTTTAATTCAGGGATTTTTTAAATCGAAGTTTATAATTAGGGAAAGAATTTATAGACATTGTTTATAAATTCGAAATCAATGGAATTTGATAAATTGAATATAGAAAATTATTAAAGGAAGTATATTCGCGATTTTGGATAGCGAATTATTATTGAAATAAATTGTGTAGAAATTGTTAAAATTGGGATAGTGATTATATTCACGATTTTGGACAGTGAATATATATATTATTGAATAAAATAAATATAGTTTGGGAAAAGAAATATTGTTAAATGAAGTAGTTGTTTTAAAAAATGTTTTAAAACGTATTAAGTATCGAATACATAGATTTCAACATTTATTGTTGAAATAGACGTTTCGAGAAATAAGGAAATGGTGGACTATAACACTATTGTTATAGTAAACGGTTTCCGAAAGGAAATATTTTGTGTAGTATTGGGATTTATATATCTATCTAAATTTCGAATCCCTATACTAGTGATTTTGAGTTGTCGTAACGATGTTTTACGTAACATTCGTTTTGACTCAAATAAAATTTGCGAAAGAGAATGATTTCCTTAAAGAATGAAATATATACTTAATTTTGATTTAAGTATATCGAATATTTTCCAAGTGTTGAAAATGAATGATTTGTGAAATACTTATTATTAAATAAGTATGGAAATGTTTTCCAATATGAAATGAAAGGTTTGGAATTTTATCTTTTAAAGATAAATTGAAAGTTAATATTTGAAATTTGTTTCAAATGGTTAAGTGTGGAAATTATATATCTAGTAAAGATATTTTGGAAAATAAATGATTTGGAAAATTATTTGGAATCTGATGATGTTGCGCATCTTTATTGATAGTTAAATAACCGACTATCAATATTTACCTTTAAATAGGTATTTGTTGTGAATTGAATGAATTTGAATGCCACACTTATTTTTGAATAAGCGCTCACTATTTGGGTTAGCCGGGAAAGGACCATGGGGTCGTATAACCCATTCCGAATATGTGATATGTCGTTATGAATTGCATTTGATGATCGGTATTGAAGACCGGATATTTTTGAAAACGGAAGGATTACCGTCGAGTTACTCTACATCGACTGATCTTCGATTTAGAGATTTTATCACCCTTAGTGACGGGAAGTCCGAACGTGATTGAAAATTATCCGGGATTGCAAGGGCTTCGTAGAAATGCCTTCGGTTCTGTTCGATCCCGGAACAGACTTGTATGGATTGTTTGTCTGACGTTACAAATTGAGATATAAAGCCGATTTCTTTCAAATACATTTCTATTGGTGGTGGAGAATTTATTCTCTTAGCTTAACACCCTTCTCTGAGACGTACGAGCTCAAAGGTCATGTAGTTGAAATTTATCAGCGATATACTCCCAATTTGGTAATGTGACATGCTGAGTGTTGCTGTGAAATGGTCAGTGTTTGATCATTTGTGATATGATCATTTGTTTGATCATTTATCTTTGTGATCATAGGTTGATCATTTGTTGACCCAAGGCATGGCTTTGTGAACAAAGCGTAGCTTTGCGGACGAGACTTCGCCGAGCCTCACACCCCGGAAATGGTCAAAACAGGAAGGATGCGGCAAGGTTCTAGGGAGTAGCGCCCCTTAGTGTATGTCATTCCTTCTGGATAAAGGTGGTATCATGGTATGGAGCCCAGATACTTAACCTATGTAGATGCTGCGAGTTTATTACTTTGTGGTAGTTGGAAATCGAGGATCCTCGGGAAGATCGGTTACGATCGGGGGATGGCATACGCGTGTCAGTAGTTACCTATTTTTGCAGAGGTAACCCGGCCTTGTGTTGGCAGAGATCCGGTTAGGTTCTCGGGACGTCATTCCAGAGGCGTTCCTTCATGGCATAGGAAGTTCCTTAGCCTGACCATTTGTTGGAAATCCAAAGAAACAATACGATCTTGTACGGTTTTAGTTGTAGAACCTATCATTCACTTATGGTGGCGCCCCACTGTTTGGATGGTAGCTATAGTAGGCATAACGTGAAATGCCTATGCTGGCTAAGATTTATATTATACTTTCGAAATGTTTTCTACACTATGCACTAGTAATAATATCAAAAAGGATTTGATTTTGCGTAGTAAGCATCTCTGACTATCATAAGGAGAAATCTCCTCTGATTCTGCGTTTGCATTGTGTGTGTGTGTGCGGGAGGCCTTATGGTAGTTTCATTTTCCAAAAGCATTGCGAAATTGACTTTAAAATCTTAATGGCAAGCTGGATAGCGAGACGTACCACTTGTATATGATATTATTTATTCCGCTGTGTATTCTGTATGAGGACAAGTTTATATAACTGTCCAGTGTTGTATTGTTGTTGTAAACTCTGATGATGATGTAATGTATAAAATGATATAGTTCTTTGATTTAAAGATTATTCATTTATCTATTATATGTTGTTCCGCTGCGAATGTGAGATTCTAATATTGTTTTTTTTCCTGATGTTGTTCTGTTGTTCTTCTTTCTTTTTCTTCTATCTTTTCTTCTACCTCTTCTTTTAAAACCCTAAGAATTCGGTTTTCCACCATTCGTTTGTTCGGCAGTCGATACAGTGGACGTATTGATGTCAATATTCGGAAGTCGAAGAATTGGGTCCTTACATATCCATTGAGACCAGAGTACGTAACATTCTCCAAATGTTAGGCAGTGTACTACACATGGCTGTTAGGGGCACCTAGAGATTAAGTACTGATAGTTATTAGATAACTATGGAACGAATCACAAGGTAGTTTTTGGTTGGTTAATATAACTAAAGTCAAACAGAAAATATCAAATGTGACTGGTCTGCACTGTTCTCTCAACTTGAGAATACTGTGGATCTTCAATATGAAAGCTCAACTTTGATTATAGTCAAATTATATCATGACATCCCATCGAGTGACTATAGTTGGGTCAAGTGGAAGTATTGGAAGTGAAGCATTCAAGAAAAGTTTCATCTCCTCAGTTATATGGGGTTAGTACCACGATCAACTCAAAGTCAAAGTCGCTGGCCAGAGCATTTCGGTTAATAATAATGTTATTATTGAACCAAGGACTTTGTATTTGGATTTTAGAATTGAATATGGATGATATTTACTGATCGAATAATAATTGTCACACCACCTGCTAAGTGACGTATAAACGTTAACATTTGAATAGATCGGTGTTAATTACTGATCGAATTTACACCAAAGAGTCACATAACCGAAATGATGAATTCTCTTTTGACCAAACGATATAATTAATTTATATTTGTTATAAATTAATTTAATTAATTAATATTTATAAAATATTAATTATTAAATTCGAATATGATTTGAGAAATTAACAGTGTTATATATATTTATAGTAGTTATAAATATATCGATCGATATAAGATATCGATTACAAGTTAATTTGAATATAATTGTATATATTTAATTTGGGTTAAATGGGCTAATGGCCTATGATTGTTTGAAGGTTAGGATCAACTGCTATAGAATGGGTATGGGGCAAAAAAAATCAATGTAATTGGTTTGGAGATTTATTGTTTAGATTAAAGGAGAAAAGGTATTAAATATTTTCCTACTTTCTCTCTTATTCAAACTATTTATATATTGACCTCAAAACCTAATTCATTAGTTTTTTTCCGCCTCTTTCACCTTCTTCCTAGCTAAATACAACACCTCAAATAACCCTAAATTCTCAAATCAAATTTAATTTAAATTCAAGACTATTTGATAGCGAGAAAGTCGATGATTCTAGACTGGCAATCTGACGAATCAAGGAATTTTAGAGGAAGAGAATTCATCCTTTCAATATGACTTGAATGCGTTTGTTGTAGGTAATAATACATTTACATTTACGATAAATGATTATGCTATTTGTTGACGCCAAAAATGGGCATCAACACCCAATAGAATTTAGTAGAGATTAAATAAAGAATGAAATTAAAACAGAGCAGAAATTATAAACGAACACATAGAATCTTTATAGTGGTTCGGCAATCTTGGCCTGCATCCACTTCATATTTTTATTGATATTCCACTTGATTATGATTATAAGAGTGTTTGGATCAGTTGGAATACATTAGTACAAAAGTGAAGAATAAAAATGGCAGAGTCTCGGCAGAGAAAGCAAGAACCCTTTCTGACACCATGCCTACTGTATTTATAGGGGAAAACATGCATGGATCGGACTGAAATTTTGGCAGAAGTTTGGATGACCAAGGCGAGGCTGCCTAAAAATTTACAGGCCCATCGAGGCCCACAATAAGGACCGGTACCGATCCCTATTAATGCATCCAAATAGGCTGTGATCCCTATGAGGGATGCTTCATGATGTTAGCTACTTGCTTTCCAAATTTCATGCAATTCTGGTGTATGGTTTGTGAGATATCATATTTTTCCATAAAGTAGTGTTGCTTGAATTCTGATTTCTGCCGATTCCTCTAGAGGGATACGTACCGATCCCTGCAACTTGCTCCCAATGCCATATGATCCCTGTGGTGTGTTTCGCATGTCCTAATTAGTTTATACTCCAAGTTTCATATTGGTAACATTTGTAGATTTTAAGTTATTGACTGATCATTGTTGCAATATGTAGTGAGAGCTGAATATGGACGATCCCTTTTTATGCCGATCCCTTTTCATACCGATCCCTTTTTACATCGATCCCTTTTATACCAATCCCTTTTGATAGGTGAAGTAATTTTCCCATAACTTGAGCATAGAACTCCAAATATACGAACTCCAAATGACTTGAAACTTGAAATGCAGCCTTATAGGGCCTTCCTCGTCACTCTGTATTGACCTTACCAAGTTTGGGACATTAACTAAGGATATGTACCGATCCGCTAAGGAAAGGGATAAGCACTGAACCCCCGCCCAGGGAAGGCATTATTCCATACTTAGAATATTCTGGACAGTCTATCCATTGGCGTCGGTTGATCGTCGCTTCATATTATTACCTGCGCTTGATCTCTAAGCCTAATAATCATCTCTTTGGGTTGTCTTCCTAGATGACAGCCCAGTCCAACTTGTCCAGTCAGTCTGAATATAGCCGGACCAAAATGTCGGATAACAGTTGCCCCCCAAAGTATGTCTTGTTGCAAACATGACATGCTTTGATTAAAAGCAAGTTAGAGTCGCCAGAAAGAAATCCACCTAGTTTTCTGAATTGTCGTTATCCTTCCATTTTATTCTCCTAAAGTGGTGTATCCCTCTTTGATCATTATGACGCTTGGTCGATTTCTAATAGTATAAATTCAAGATTGTATTCCATTAGTTGTTATCTGTGTCCGTTTCTACAGGACTAGTAAGCTTTGGCTATTTGATCCGATCTTTTTTTAATACCTCCAAGTGAAAATTCAATTTCTATCGATTTCAAGAAGTTGAATTTTTTGAATATACACAAGCATGCTCAGTACATTTTCTTGTCATTGGCTCCCGGATACATTTGTACGCTCACAAGTCATCACCAATTCCTTATAGTTCAATTGAAATTGGATTGCAGTTCCTTTTTTATAAATTATTTTATAATGAAATAGGGGTTTTAAAAAATCACTCGATGAGAGGGGACTTCAAGTTCTATAGGGATGACGGCCTTGGAGCCGTAGGCAAGGGTGAATGGAGTATGGCTAGTCGTGGACTTGTGGGTGGTTCTGTATGCCGATAATGATGATGAGAGTTCGTCGATCCACTTGCTTCTAGCCTTATCCAAATGTTTCTTCAGAATGGACTTTATGATTTTGTTCACATCTTCAACCCATCCATTTGCTTGAGGGCGAGAAACTACCGCAAATCTCTTTTCAATATGATGCTAACGACAGAAGTTTTTAAATTTAGCGTTGTCGAATTGGGCTTCATTACTAGTTATAATGGTTCGTGGAAGGTTAAAATGACAGATGATGTTCCGAACAATGAAGTTGATTATTTTCTTCATCGTGATCGTGGTTAGAAGTTCTGCTTCAGCCCATTTGGTGAAGTAATCAACTGCTAAGATGGTGTATTTCGCACCACCTTTAGAATCGGTAGGAAGATGATGATGTCAATGCCCCAAGTGGCAAACAGCTATGGACTAGCCAATTGAGTAATTTCCATCGGCAGGGCTCTCAAAATTTTCACAAACATATAGCACTCGTCGCATTGCCTAGCATGATCGGCTGCATCTCGATCGATAGTTGGCCAGTAATACCCGTAGCAGAGTATTTTCTTTGTCAGGGTTTTCCCCCTACTGTAATCACCGCATTCTTCCTCATGGACTTCTCTCAAGAATCGTTTGATATCATTATAGGTGACAAACCGAAGCAGGGGAATGGATAAATTCCTTTCTATACATGACTTCTTCTTGGATGTTTCAACGTGAAGCTTTAAGGAGGATCTGTCGTTTTACATCCTTCGTTCAGAAAGAATTCCCCATTGCAGATATTCTTTGATAGGAGTCATCCATGACTCCTTTTCTAGCTCCTTCTCCAAGATCTAGTCGATCTCCATCTGTCAATGCTTGGAATACTAAGTACTTCAACCGAAACAAAGTCTATTCGCTGCGCATCGTCATAACTAGCCAGCTTGGCTAATAGCTTGATTTTTTCATTTTGTTCTCTGAGGATGTGTGTGATGATGTAATACTTGAAGTCGACTAGTGGCTCTTAGACCTGGCCAAGATAAGGAGTAAGACGCTTCCCCCTAGCAAGATTAACTTCCCTAGTAAGACACTCTCAGTTCTCTATCAAGTTTGAGGCTAGCAATCAAGGCTTCATACTTAGCTTTGTTGTTTGTTGCAGGGAAGTCGAGTTTTAGGGCATAGCGGATCGATCGTTCCTTAGGAGTCATTAACATAACTCCGGTGCCAAAACACTGATCATTGGATGCTACATCTATGTACATTTTCCATCCGTTGGTCGGTTCTCCACTGCTCTTTGAATAGTCGTCTGATGCGGTGAATTCAGATATGAGGTTTGCTAATTTCTATCCTTAGATAGCTCTTCGAGGAAAATAAGTGATATCGAATTGGCTTAGTTCGATATTCCATTTGAGTAGTCTCCCAAACGTCTCAGGTTATTGTACGACCTGTTGTAACGGTTGGTAGGTATAGACGTCAATGGGGTGAACTGAAAGTAAGAGCAGAGTTTTTGTGATGAAATCGATAGGCATTATGTGAGCTTTTGTAGCTTCGAGTAATCTTCTCTTAGTACCTATCAATCGCTTGGTTACATCATGTACTAGTCTTTGGATCCATTTCTCTTCACATAGCATTGCGGTGCTTACGGCATGTATTGACATGGCTAAATTGATGTATAAATCTTTATGATCCACCGACTTTGACAAGATGGGAGGTCTCTTTAAGTGGTTTACCATTGCTTGGAATTCATCTTTACAATTCTATGCCCATTCTAAATTCCTTTTTTGTCTTCCGATTAGGTTGAAGAAGAGAGCACACTTGTCGAGATGAATCTACTTAGGGCGATGACCTTCCCATTTAGACTCTATACCTGCTTGATTGTATTCGGTACCTAGATGTCTTTGATTGCCTAAATCTTCTTAGAGTTGGCTTCGATTATGCGAGGGTTGAACATTAAACCGAAGAACTTCCCTGATGCAATGCCGAATGAGCATATAAAGGGGCTGAGTTTCATTCCATTTCTTTGGAAAACTGAACATCTCCACTAAGTCATCGATTTGGTCGCTTGATCACGTGACTTCACAAGTGCATCATCCAAATATACTTCCGTTGATCGCCTAATCCGGTCTTTTAACATCCTATTGACAGTCTCTGGTAAGTAGCTTCAGCATGATTTAGTTCAAATGGCATTATAGCATAATGATATAGCCTTAGATCGGTAACGAAGTTGGTGTGCTCCTGGTCGAGGACGTGCATTAGGATCTGGTTGTATCCGGAGTACACGTCCATAAATGAATGCAGTCCATATCTAGCGTTGAGTCTACCAGCTGGTCGACCCTCGAAAGTGGAAACCTATTTTTTGGGCATGCTTTGTTCAGGTAAGAGTAGTCGACGCATGTCTGCTACTTTCCATTAGCTTTTCTCATAAGAACTGATTGGATACCCATTTTGGGTAGAGGGTGTCGCGGGTAAGCCAATTGTTCTTGAGTTTATCCACTTCCACTTTAAGCGTAGTAGATCTCTCCGGATCCATGATGTATTGCTTTAGTTTCACCGGGACATGCCTCGGGTCGATATTCAATACATGCCTCATGATAGTCGGTGAGATCACATACATGCCAAAATGGGTCTAAGTGAACACATCAAGATTCATTCGGAGAAAGTTAGCTAATTCCTTCTTCATCATTGCACTGAGTTGTGATCCGATCTTTAGTAGCCATGATGGGTCGTCATGGCTAACTATAATGTCGATTGTCAGCTCAGTGGGTACAGCCTTGGATCCCTTGAGTTCAAACGTAACTATTTCGCGTAACAATCAACATGAAATTTGATTGGGATGGTCAATGATGACAATTACTTCGGTCGAATCCTAAAGTCTTGTCATGAGTTATTGAGTCTAATAGTGAAGGGCTCCAAATGCTTTGAGTGATTACCTGCAAATGGCCCAAGATCAGGCTTAGAAGCATGTTGAATCCAATATCGAGTATGGTTCAGCCTCGAGTTACATGCAGCTGCATAGCTGGCTCTTGCTTTGAGCTTGAATCTTCTTTTGTATTCGAGTAATGTGCTTTCCATTCAATGTACTTGCGATCTATTGCTCATCGTTTGGGTTGGCATAATAGTCATTTGCCCATGAGCTTGGGCATCGATTCGATAATTCTATCTTTAGGCATCCTTTCGGTTGTAGACTCGAGTTATTGTAAACACTGGATATGAGTCATAGTATTGTTCTATCATAGTCATTCTTTGGATAATCACACTTATACTCCCGGTCTCGGGTTGATAAATGTACTACATGGACGGTCGAGTCTCATCCCGGTTTTTTTATGCTCCCACCTAAGCTCCAAAGACTTAAAGCTGATCAATGAATGGTCGGTTCACATTTATCTTGTTTCTCTCTCGTGCCCCCAAGTCTAGGGCATACGTTGATAAGTAGGAAGGCAAGTCATGTCCACCTTAGCCTTATGCTCTTTCTCGTTGAATCTTGGGATTAGGTTAGTTGATTGAAGGCCGAGTCTTACCTATCCTGGATCGTATTTTGGTTTTTCCTTCCAGGGGGAGTACTTCGATGTTTCGTTAGGTTTCGGGCATGAGTTGGGCACTGGACGGTCAACCACGTCTACTTTGATTCATATTCTTTAATCAGATCCTGGGGTAGAGTTGGCTCAGGTGCAGTCGGGCCATGCTCATCCGGTTTCATACTCCTCCTGATGGATCGAAGGAGGGTGCTGGAGAATAATTGACCATGTCTTCATGGTTTATTCTCCTATCCATGCTCTGGTGATCAGAGTTATTTGATAGACGTTTGGGTCACATCCATTTGTGGTTGGTGTGGATCGATATTGACCCTCGATCTGATGGTACGATATAGTCAGTCACCCGTAACTTCGAATGTCGTTCCGATTGGTTTCATATCGAGGCCTCCTTGCAGTCATTGCCAAAAGTTGTAAAGAACACTAGGCTAAAGCTATAATGAGCTGATGTATTCAACTTTCAGTAGTTTGTACTCCTGCCTCCAATCTTGGGTTAGTAGATGTATTTCGTGGATGGTCGAATTCAATCCATAGTGAGTTTATACTCCTCTTGTCGAGTTCAAGTTAGAGTTTACAGAATAGTGATTGGTCGAACCATACTAATCTATTTGTTTATACTCATTTCTACACTCTGGAGATAAGAGTTTGTTGATGGGTGGTCGAATCGCACCCAATTTGTGTTTATATTCCAGTCCGCACTCCGGGGACTTAGAGTTTTCTTGTGGGCGGTCATTTTCCTCCCGAGGCAGTCGTTTTTCCACCCGAATTGTTTATACTCCAGCCCATAGTCAGGGACTAAGAGTTATTCTAGTCCGTAGTCGAGGACTTAGAGCTTTTATCGTGGGCAGTTGTGTTTCCACCCGTGGCAGTCATTTTTCCGCCGAATGTTTTATGCTCTAGTCTGCAATCGAGGACTTAGAGTACTCTAGTCCACAATCATGGAATTAGATTTTTTGTCGTGGGCAGTCGTGTTTCCACCCGTGGAAGTCGTTTTTCCACCGAATGGTTTATACTCTAGTCCGCATTAGGGGACTTAAAGTACTATTGTCCGCAGTCCGGGACTTAGAGTTTTTGTCATGGGCAGTCGTGTTTCCGCCCATGGCAGTCGTTTTTCTGCTGAATGGTTTATACTCTAGTCCGCAGTCAGGGATTTAGAGTACTCTAGTCCGCAGTTAAGGACTTAGAGTTTTTGTCATGGGCAGTCGTGTTTCCGCCTGTGGCGGTCATTGTTCCATCGAATGTTTATACTCTAGCCCGCAATCGGAGACTTAGAGTTTTTGTCATTAGGTGGTCAATCATACCCGTTTAATTTGTACTTCATTTACCACGTCGAGGTAAAAGTTGTCTAATGAGCGGTCGAAGCACGTTCATCCATTGAATAGGATTCTGCTCCCAGCATTCAGGATGAAACTTGGCAAATGGACGGTTGATTTTCGTCCACCTGGTAATTATAGCTCTTCCAATCGAGTCGAGGAAGGAGGTAAGCGGTGGATGATTGGATCACATTCGTGCCGGGGTTGGATAACCAAGCCTTGCACGATTTGCTTCATATTCTTTCTAGCAAATGGATATAGTGAGTTATTTAGCGGACAATTAAGTCGCACCCGTTTCAGGCGGTCATTGTGTCCATTCGTTGAGATCTGTGGTTGATAAGTAGGTAGTCAATCGTGGCTACTTCAAGTCTAATATTAAGGTTGCTGAATGGACAATCAGTCGTGCCTACGTGTTCACGACGGTGGTTAATGAGTAGGCAGTCAGTCATGCCTACTTTAAGTTGAGCTTTTGAACTGCCTCCTCTGTTCAGGGTAGGAGTTATTGTGTAGATGGTCGAATCGCATCCACTTTAGTTGGACCTCGGTCATGTTGAGCTTTAAGAGAGGCATATGTATTTTGGCGAACTTTATTTTATGATCCGGGGAGTAGATGATCGGGTCACATTCGCTCCAAATCTTTCTTAGGCCTCCAAGTCAAATTCGGAGGTTGATGGGTGGCCAGTTAGTCACGTCCATTTTATATTGGATCCTGACCTTGTCGGGCTTTTCCACTTTGAGTCTTTGGCCCCAAATCAGGGGAATATGGTAGCTGATGAGCAATCGAATCATGCTCGTCTTGATGAAACTCCATAGGTTTGATCACGGTCTGTGGAGATTGGCTAGCGGCCAACTCTATTTACTTGGTCACCTGCATCATTTTGGAAGTAGTTTAGTTTAACTTGGTCGTAGTTCATAACATAATTGAAATTGAAATTAAAATAAAATAATTCAATGAAGATCGGAATAAATCTCGTTGATAAGTGAAGCAGCATCGTGTGTTCGCTATTCCACTTTGCCCCTAGCTCCTTTCAACGGGATGTCGACCGTAAACGGTCCAATTGATAATCATAGTTCTAGGCATCGGATGTTCCCTACCTGGCATTCTACATGGCTTGCACATACTGTTGAAGCTTTCCTTTCCAAATCAACTTTCTGATCACATCTTGGAGTTGTTTGTAATCACCAGCGTTAGGATCGTGTGCATCTTGGAATATACAACATTCCTCGGAATTTCTCTGGGCTTCGGTGGACTCTCTCGAGGTTGGTTTTAAGTACTGCTCTGAGTCTTGAGTCTCCAAGTAGAGGCTATCGATTGAATTGTTCAAAGGAGCATATGAGTCGAATTTTGAGATCCTGGGTCATCTACTGGAATTTGAGTCCTTAGCCAACGAGTCTGTATTTTTCTTTCTCCTAGTCTGCTCTACCTCCTTCTTGCTTTAGTTCTGATTCACTTTGTAACAGAAATAATCCAAGGTCGTAGGAGGCTATCCAGCTAACTAGCTACCAAAATCTATCTGGGGGTCGATTCCCTCAGCAACGCGATCAGTATGATATCCTCACTAGTATCTAGAATAAATTGGATAATGACATCACATTCTTGGTGTGACTCGCATGCATTTTAAAATGCTCGATGAACTTCTGATCCGGTTGATTGAATGAGGAGATGGATTTGGGCGATAATCACATAAACCGCATGATCGATATACCTTTGAGGAATATAGGAAAGCGTCAGCACTCGATGGCACATATCACTCTAGCGGAATTCACATGCCACTTGAATTTCATAAGATGTAGTCCAAGGTCAGTTTTCCCTGAGTAAATAGATATGATTGGTACATTGAATCTCCTCGGATATTCTGCACACTAAACGGCTTCAATGGATAGGCTTCGATTGGGGGAAATGCTTCAGTCATCAGCAATCCAGTTCATTTTTAAGTTACAGGTACTTGTTATGCTTGTGAATGATGTATGCATGCCCGAGATCTGATCAAAGCAAGATAGATCGGTATTGACAGATCAGTTGTAAGTTACTTGGAGTCGGACCCGAAAAAATCTGCTATTTGCTTGGAGATAGAAATTGGCTTGCTTGGAGTCACGAAATTCGAAGTGCTGAGTCAATGAAGAACAGTGCTTGGAGTCATCTTGGCGTTTGCTTGGAGAAAATCTTATTTTTACCCGAGTTTGGCTTTGGACCAAAGTTTCTTGGGTTTGCTTAGAGCCAATTCACATATGTTCTCCAACCTTTGGGAGTATCATTTAAGTAGCGGTTGCTTGATTGTTTCTCGGTTGCAATTCAGAAGCTACTGCTTGATTCTTATGCCCCGGTTATTCATAGGACGTAATGGAAGTGGATAAAATGTATTGTATTTAAGTTGAGTTCCAAATCCAAAATGCGAGGGCACTACGCTGCGGCATGGGTTAAATAAAAATTTTAGAGCTATTTTTTTATAAAAATGGATCGTACCCGATTCATAATTTTTTAAATGGATCATACCTGATCCATATTTTTTGGGTATAGGGATCGGTTGTTATCCCACCTTTCGGCAAAGCCGAGATACCCAAAAATTAACTGAAAACCAATGATTACTAGTCATGAATATCGATTGTGCATCGCAAGTTCACCATGGATATCGATGAATTTTGTTCGAGTCTGGATCGGGCTACAATTGACAAGACAGAACAAGCAAAGCCATAAAAGCCAGCGTTTCAAATTTCAGGTTAATCGGAGTTCGTATGGATGAGATATAATCGATACAAGTTAGAGAAATATGTTGTTCGTATCCATCAAAGAGTCGAGGTGATGGTTTATTCGAATCCATCAAGTCTTGCTTTGTTCGAATCCATCCTGCTACGTCAACTTCACATCGATCAACTGGAGCTCATTCTGATCGATACGAAGAAGGCCTTCATTCGGATCCATGCGCGTCGATGTGTTCGAATCCATCGAGTCAGAAAGACCTAGGTCGACACGATAATCTCGGATGCGAACGCGACGAAAAACTCAGGGTGACTCGATCAAACCGGAGTGAAAAGCGGATCGACATGAAGAACGCGCACCACGTCAACCTGCTAGCACATGCCACCATCGATTCGAAGGGATCGGTTCGAATTGATCGATTCAAACTGGATGAACAGACGAAGAATGTGATTTCGAATCGATCATAACTTGAGATCTACAAGTCCAAACGTAATGAAATTTTCACAGGAGCTCACATACATGTTGATGAGTGTTCTCACCAAATTTCAGCTCCATCGGATGAGTTCTTGATCGATTCGAATGGAGTACGAATCGATCCCGGGACGGGCCCAGATTTCTTGGACGCGGGCATGTGGGCCCACTCATGTGCCAGAAGTGGTCTCCCTAAATTTAGGCGAAATATCAGCCTCATACACCTATAAATAGAGCCCCAAGTCATTCAGAAAAAGGGATTGGGATTTTGAATCGCCCAGACTCTGCCAGACTCTACTTTGCACTACCGTGGTACTCAAAGAACAGAGCTATAATCCATTGTAATCCGCTGTAATCAGCAAGGAATATCAATAAAAGAAAACCTTTGAAGTGGATGTAGGCCGGAGATAGCCGAACCACTATAAATCTCGTGTTTCTGTTTATTATTTCTGAATTGTGATATTCTGTTTTCTTAGATCTGAGATTTGTGTTTGAATATTTGTTGATTTGTATTCATACACTTGTGCTTTCATGATATTTGAGGTTTGTGACCAATTTTGGCGCAAACATCGGTCACATGGCCTTTTGAGAGAGGGATTGGTAGTATAGGTTTGGTAACATAGTATCGATCCCTTGTTCGCAAAAATCTTGCCATGTTGGGCTTGGCATACGGAGTTGGAGGGATCGGTATTGAGAAAGTATGGAGGGCTTCGTGTAACTTGAGATCGATCTCGCGGAGCTTGATCTCGCGGTCGATTTAGAAGATATTATGGTTGAGCACTTCGTGTAACTTGAGATCTATGTCACATATAATCAGTAGACAATCAATATTAGAAATAATAACCTGTCCCTCCATGTCATATGTAAACTAGTGCAGTGCAATATGGAATAAACGTAAGGAGTTTGAAACTAAAGTAGCAAAAGTAAAATGTTGAAGCTTGGAGGCTTCGTCCAAAGAGACCGCCATCGCTGACCATCTCAATCAACGTGAAATTGATCGGCAACCAAAGTTTTAAGATCGAATATTGATATCCTGAGTTATGAAATCTGTTGTTCAAGTATGTTTGGCCAATTTTATACTTTGTTCATGTTAAGTAGATTGGAAATTTGTTCGTTCAAACTTGAGTCTGTTGGTCAAATTATGAAAGTCGTGTTGTTCTTAGTCGTTTTATGTCCGGGCAAGGCAGTATGTAGTTAAATGTTTGAACAACTTGAGTTAAGCTGGTCTTTATAGTCAACACCGATCCCTGCCTTAGATACTAATCCCTATGCCCTAGCCTTGTAGCCAATCCCTACATGCAAACCCATTTGGTAATACCGATCCCTTCCCGTTAGCCTACATACTGATCCCTTTGTTTTAACCCTCGTTATCGATCCCTATGATTCCTTCTAACCTAGATGTCGATCCCTATACTTAAACTCTCAGGACGAACTCAACTCTTTAGTCCCTAAGCCGATCCTTATGGATAAGCTTCTACACCGACCGCTAACGCCAGCTCTTCCTATTGCATCACCAAATAGCCAAGTACAGCCAAATACCGAACCCTCCTTCTACCTCCCTATTCTCCTCATCTCCCCTTTCTTCCTCATTCCTTATTTCTTTTTGTCCCTTCTCCTGAACCTTCTTCTCTTCCCTCAAACTCACCTAATATAACTAAGCCCATTGATTAGTTCCCCTAAGGTCAAACATACGTGACACTCTAAATCCACGACTCACTGATGTGACTATGAAAGGAAATTATACCTATTTGATATAGATTGTGAGGTCAAAAAGCTTAGATTAGGGAAAGATTGATGACGATGAAGATCGAAAGTGTGGTCTCGCACTTGAAGTTGAGTTTAAAAGAGAAGCTTGCCTTCTTTCTAAAGCGTTCGGCTGGGTGAAGAATAAGGAAAAAAGGGGCTATGTATTGGAAAAGCAAAGTGAAGAGAGAAAGGAGAGAGGTGCGAGTTTTTATATGGGCGATGAAGGGGGGAGATGAACCGGTCATATCAAGTGACTCGGTCACAAGATTGAAGAGGGATCGGCCCCAAGGCTCACCGATCCCTATCCAAGCATACTCACGAAGGGATCAGCATATCGAATGCCAATCTCTCCAACAAAATAATAATAATAAAATAATAAAAGAATAAAAGATATACATGTGTAATAATGTAATATAAAAAGGAAATAAAAAGGGAGATGTGCATGAAATGATAAACGTAAGTGAAATATAAAGGAGGACTATATTTGTATGGAAAATGTTTGAAAACCAAATGGAAACTGATATCATGAAGGTTAGACTGTAAATGGAAACATATAGAATAAAACAACTTGGCAGAGACCAACAAACGTCGGAACGCATCCGGAAGTCAACAACAGAAACGTGTGCATGAACGAGCATGGAAGAGATTTATGAATTCAACTTTTTGAAAGTAACTGAAATAGCGGTTTAGCTTGAAACGATCGAGCTTGATATTTAATCATAAGAAAACCTAAAGATCTCATATGTCCAATCTGTGCATACTAATGGAGTACGACATCAGACTCGTATCATCGAAGGTTAATAAAGGAACAGTGATCAACCAGGAAATTGGATAGACTTGTTCTTGGGAGCCTGGGATTTTCCAACTCAAAGCACGTCATGCTATTCTTTAAGGGGCAATTTTACCCGGTGCCTTGACCCGGTTACATAGGGCTGATTACGGAGGCCAGATTCGACTGCTGATGGGAAAGATGATCACGAGATGACAGCCACATGACCAAAATATGATGTTCGAGCAGTTGTATCAAGCCCAGGATGGATAGAGTTAACGGATAGACAATGCAAAATGACGGAACCGCCAGAGTTTTGTTGGGTTGAGATATGGATCGGTAAGGATATATGTCAGAATAGTTAGTTTGAGCGGAAGTAAAGAGGGATCAGTAGGTGTTGTGAAACTAGAGGGATCGACATGTTGATGGTTATAGAGATGGATCGACGTATTGATGGTTATAGAGATGGATCAGCATGTTGATGGTTATAGAGATGGATCGGCACGATCCAGACCAAGTTAAGATTTCAACTAAGGTATTACAAGAATTAGAGCTCCATGCATCCAATCACCTTGATAATTGAAATGCCATCACTATAGACCAAAAGGAAGCTACCATAGGGATCGCTAGCTCAAACTCGACTCATGGAGGGATTGGTACCGATCCCTATCCATTGAGAGTTGGGCCTAGCCCTCCCTATGGTGGGCCCATATGTCGAGGAGGTCCAGATGCCGAAGTTTTAGACAGATTAGAAGCTTCCTTCATCTATAAATACAAGCATAGAGGGCCAATTTGAGGGACTTTTGGTTGCAAGTGAAACTCTACCATTATTGTAAACAACTTCCTTTGTTCTCTTCTGGTATCTTGCTATTTCTTACTGATTGTAACTGTAATCAAGTTAATTATAAAGCAATAAAGAGAATATTCAAAGTGGATGTAGGCAATCAACGTCGAACCACTATAAATCTTATTGTTTTTGCTTTCTGCTGCATTTTTCTTGATATTCGGTGTTATTCCTCAGTTTTCATTTAATTTCTTCATTTATTTCACTACTTAAACCTATTCTCGGGTGTTTGTGGCCAATTTGGTTACAAACACTATTATATTTTATTGATAATGTACATTTATTTATTTATATATATGTCATTATTGCTTAATTAGTTAGGTGAGATTTCTATAGGTAATGTTGTTGTCACAATAACGATTGGCTATGTGCATAAATATATTGTTCTAGTGCATGTTCATTTTTATTAATATTCTAATTACCTATGTTAATAAAAGTATTTTATTTTAATATTATATTAATTAATAATATATATATATAAATCAATGCATATAATTAATCTGTATCAAAGCACATATATTTGTATATACTATATAAAGCTAATTTAATATCTGTTTATATCTAATAAAAAATTTACAGTCGAAAATTGAATTTTTTTATTATTGGATATTTTATATTATTATTTAATCACTGTAAGAGTTAATAAATTCATATAGAATAAATAATGATTCGAAAATTAAATTTCATGTTTCTTAAATTTATTTCATCATGTCATAATCTTTCGAAACAAATTTCAAAAATTTTCTTTAAGTTTTTATATATTTAATAGTTAAATTAAAATCAGCTATTTTAATAATTAATTAATTAAAAATATTAAATTTTATTCAAAATTTTCTTAATGTTTTTTGCAACGTATAAAATATTATTTTAGATTTTTGAAAATTTTGAAATTTGATATTTTAATAAGAAATTATTTTATATTATTTAACCAGTGACAAATTAATTTAGTAATTCGTATATATTTATGTATTAATATATTAAAATCATAATAACTTCAGATCCGCAATATTTTTTGAAATGAATATTATAATAAAAGAAATTCAATATATATATATATGTTTATATATAATTTATTATAACATAAACTTATGTTTAATTATTATATTTATAATTACATACATATGTATATGTAGATAGATATATATATAATTACTTTATTTTAATTCATACATATACACATATAAACGAGTAAAATAATTTGTTTTATAAATATATAATTTTATGTACATATACATATATATAATTATTATTTGTGATATAATATACATATATATATTTCTATAATAATTTTATATAGTAAACATATTTATATATTTATATATAATTGTTTGGATATTTATAACTATAAGTGTATGCACGTATTTAGACAACATACAATGCATATGTTGCGTTGTAAGTACCAGCATCTATATACGAGCATGTTATATCTTGCATAGATTATCATGTTACACATGCACACATACATACATATGTATTATATGATACATATATATACTTATATATTAAGTAAAACTAAACCAAATAAACTTCATACTATGATTTATAAATTTAAATAAAATATATGATTTTATTAAACTAAATTTAGAAATGTTCTAAATAAATTAGACTTCACAGACCCAATATAGATCCAATAGGTTAAATTTTTTGAAATTAACCTGTAATTTCCGTTTCGAGCCGGTCCAGTTCCAACTATGGTATGAGAGCCCAATAGCCTATGCGGTCTATTAGTCATGTTAGGATTAACTAATTAAAGCCTACCCATATAGTAGGGTGTCTAAAAAAGGTAGTGTCTAAGGTTGGGTTTGGATAATCAAGTAGTCTGCCCTACCTAGCTACTAGCTTGGCCCGAAATGGTGAGGTAAGCCCAAAAGGTTATCCCTGATAGACAAGGCCCAATTTGAATTAGGCCTTGGACTAATTTTCAAAATTGTTTGAAAATTAAAAATAAAAGATTTTGAATTTAAAAGTTAAGTTTAAAATAAGATATAACTATATTATAAAATTCATAATATAATAATAATTTTCAAAATGTTAGAAAATACATTTATATTAATTTTGAAAATTTTGAAATTTATTAATTAGATTAATAAAATAAATAAGTTAATTTGTTAGTAAATGTATACAAGTATTATATATTATGATATATGTTTTTTTAAGATGTTTAAAATAACATAAGTATACATGTATGTATATGAATTGAATTTCGAAATTAATTTAATTTAATAAAAATTGTTTAATTAAAAGTTGATTAAATATAAATTAATTAAACAAATATACACATATATAAGATATATGTGCAACACTATAAAGGTTATAGTATGTAATAAATATTTAATATAAATGTTATATGAAATTAATATAAAATTAATTAAAATATTAATTCATTAAAAAACTAATTAAATAAGATTTAATTAATATAATATTATACATAAGACTATTATATAAGTAATATAAAATATAAAAATTATATAATAATAAAACTAATATAACATGAATGTATAAACTAAAGGAGGAATATTAAGGAAACCCTAAATAGACTTAATGAATAAATGCATACATATTTATACGTATACCATGATTTATGATGTGTTTGACACTTGAATCACGATGTTATTTCATAAAAGTACATTATTCCATGAGTCGATATCGCTCAATATAATATATTGAAGATTATGAATCTTCAATATAATGTTATTCTCTACCATATATGTATTAACAAATTACTTGCATACTCCTTAGTTGTTAAGCAGACTAAGCTGGGAATGTTATGTATAGTATTATTAATATATTGAATAGACAAGGTAAGATAACTATATATATTTGTTGAGCAGACTCAAGGTACATATATAATACTTAGGCCATCGCGATATAATAGGTACGAGTGAATAATTTCGTTTTGATTTGTTAAATAGACTCAAGGTCAAAGCAGAATTAGGACAAGGTACCAAGGGGTTAGGAGTTGTATGTGATACAACCGATAAGAAGTTATCCATCATTCGTGGAGCTATGACTTGTTTAGCAGACTCAAGGTCAGAATTCAAGACCGACGGGTCTTAACATCCACTAGTGAAGCCAAAAGACTTCTATGTTTCACTTAGGGTTTGGTGAAACATAAAAGACTAGTGGGAGCCTTATTAGAAAAATGAAGTGATAACATTTAACCTTTCTAATATTGAAAGAACATATGCTATACAATGTTATAATAATTTATGATGGTAAATTTATGCATTTAATATGATTGATACAATGTTTATCAATTAAGGTATATAAATGATTGAATAAAAGATTGACAACTAGAAATATAATATATACTTACTAATAAATGCTTTTTGCATGTTAATATTTCAATGTCCATGCAAGCACCTAATTTTACAACTACTAAGTACATTCATAATTTGGTCGCTTACACTTATTTGGTCAAGACCATGAATTGCATTCTTTGAGTTTCGAACTCTAAAGCAGTACAAGACTGTGGATATTTGATCCACATACTATCGCATATAAGAGTTATACGGAGAATGGTCACAGTTCTTAACGTACGATACTTCGATGAAGTTAGTTCATTCAAAACAAGCCAATAAATTATATTATCAGATTGAGCATTCAATTTGATTGATTACAAATGGATTTTATTGTGTTAAATCTAACACTAAACCAAAACTACAAGAAAGATCTTAGAATTCGATCACTTGAATGTCAGTTTGATCAGTTTACTTAAGGTGCATCATATTTGATGTCCTTAAATGTTAAGGATAATAAATGCATCTTTGTAAAGAATTTGTTATGATGTTGTAGTAAAGGTTATCTTTTGAATGGTTTAACCATTTGAAAGGAAAACAAATGTATAAGAGTAGATGTAATTTAAGGTACAATTGGGATGAAAAGAGTGAATAGTCACTTCTGCTTCATAAAGAAACATCAAAAACGAGAATTGTAATAATAATAATTGATACTTAACACTGAAATGAGAAATATGATTTCTATTTCGAAATGTATTTTCATATAGAAAATTGTTTTTTATGAGATTTATTTCTTTATGTTCAAGATATTTGATCAAAGAACTCTCCGTTGTGAACTAGTTGCAGTATATGAAATAAATAATCTATATTAAGGGAATGATGGACCTTCAAATTCAATACACTATTATAGTAATGACATAAATATTGGGAGGATGCCATGTAGCACTTATTGATTGCATTAAATTAAGAAAATTGGTTTCGTAAAACATACCGAACATTATTTATGAAATAATGACTATTTTTGGTGTTGACTGAAAATAGACATAGTTATATTTCAATATAAATATTATGAATATTAGTTATAAAATAAAACTATAATATGGTAATTTTTCATTAAAAAAGTGGTGCATTAGAAAATATAGAAGCATCTAATCTTATTTACAGTTATTTTGGAATTATAGACTAAGCCGCAGTTTTGAGAAAAAAATTATTATACGATCATGAATCATATGATACTGGTTAATTATATCTCAAACAATTAAGGACTATGCACCCATTCAGTAGGAGCATCATAAGAGTCGATGAATGCATCAGATTGATTCATATAGATGTATGCAATCGTAAATCTATTAATACCAAAACGGTTCCACATACTTCATCATATTCACCGAAGAGTTATCATCGACATGGACATGTATATTTGATACATATGTGGTATGTCTAAGATAGATTCACTGAGTATAAAATGAAAGCAAATATATAACATGCAGTAGAAATGATTTGATTTGATCGTATGGATGAGTATATTGGAAAGAGTTCTGAACGTACCTAACAACGAATAAAGGTTCAATCTCAAAAGTCACTCCTCCATGTGATACATAATGATGTATCAATAAGGAGTGATCGAACTTTGTTGCACAATGTACTATTAATTGTGAGTGAAATCGAGTTAGTTTCTTTCTATAAGGTCATGTACTTAAGAGTAGTACACAAGGTTAATGTTATTTCATCTAAATGACAATTTACAAAATCATACAAGCTAAGGGTTTATAAAAAACCCTAATATATCCTAGGATAAGAAGTGGCAGGTCATTCAAGTTGAAAGATTGCATGCAATAATTGTTCATGTGGGATCTTGTATGAATTTCTCTAAAAGGATTTTGAGAAAGATTATCATTGGATGACATATTTATGTTTTGAACAAGTTCTGTAAACTAAAACCAGTTTTATAAATAAGGAAATTCATAAAATGTTTATGAATACCTATTCTGTTGCACCGAGAAACAATTGTTGTTTCAAGAAATACCAACTTCGTTGTAAAGGAATTTCTTTGAGGAATTATTGTTAGTAAAATGTAATTAGAGATGGTACATAGATAAAATTGATTAGATGAGATGAAATTAAATTACTTAACCCAAACGAACACATCTCATTAGAGTGTCTAATAATATTTTCGCACATTGAAGAGAAACTATAATTTTCTTATTAATATCAAAATTATATAATCCTCAGTTGTTTAATTAAACCATTAAGAGTGTTGACTATAATATGGTGTGATGTGAAGATCCAAAAATGAATTCCAAGTACGTTATCAAAATATGACTTTGGTAGTCGTAACCGAAAGGATGTGATCCATCGGCCAGAATTGTGTCTTTAATAGACTAATGCAGTTGGAACATAATGAGTAATGTTAATAATAATAACCTCGTAAATTTCAATTGTTGAAATTAGCATAATAGATTTGTTATTCAACGTACTCAAGTTATTTTGAATTTACTCATAGGATTATCACTTGGTAAGTCGTAGTATTCTGGTACATATGTGCAGAAGTAGAAAATTCTAAATAATGATTTAGAGTAGACTATTTGCACATATCAACCAAAGTGTCTCGAAGTCAGTGGGAGTGATATAGAGGTTGTGAGTTTTTGGATATGATCCAAGAAACGATATGAAAATATCATTTTATAAGCATCAAGATTGAATAAGTATTTGATAGAAATATCAAATAATTTGATTTTCAATTAAGGTGCAAAGGAAGTGTGTGTTCGTAAGAAAGAATGTTAAAAGGTACATTGATATTTCTAAACTGTAAGTAAATAACACATTGCTGATTTTAACGAGATTTTAACGATGTACTATCATTAAAATCAGCCTTATTTATTTTAATACCCAACGTTGGATTTATAAATGATGTTTTTTATAGTAAGTATAAAAGATATCGGGAATGTCCCAAAATGATATACAAGGGTACCTTATTAAATTGCTTAATACGAAACATATGAGATATGTTCATTATGCATTAGCAATAGGAATTATCATACATGTTATGTTTTCTACGATATCGTGAATTTTTTTATGTATTTGATATATGAAGCAAATATCAAATCCAAATTGATATAACTAATGGTGGTTTGGAGTGTTATCGTGTATTTGCGAAATACTAGAGAATTGTTTACAAAACAACGAACTCCTTATGAAGGAATGTTCGGACTCAAAATTCATAAGTGATATTGAGTATAATATGTCGATAATAAATTCAAGATAAGAATCTTTAAGTTGGAAATCTTCCAAATAGAAGAGATTGTGGTTGATCCATTAACTTATAGCACCACAATAAAAACAATGTGTGTGTGTATATTAAATGCATAAATTTATAATTGAGTCGAGGATGATTCCAAATGTTGAGAATCTCATAACATTGTTATATGATAATAATGTCATGATATATTTCATAATAGAACTTAAAGCTCACTAGAAGCCGAGAGACATACTCCGAATTGTTCCACATGATAAAGGTGGTTTATTGATGTCGAAGAGAGAGAGAGTTAATGGATAGAGTAGATGATTAAAACATAATAGCATACTCATTCACTAAGTGATTGACCTAATTCTTTTATAAGAAAATGGATTGGAGAAGTTTGAATAAGATTCCATAATTGCCCCAAGTGCTAGTGAGAGATTGATAGAGTTAGGGATATGCCATAGGGTTAATTACGTAATTTGTTATATATATCTAACTCAATAACCAATCTTGTTCTAAACCAAAGATATTTTCTTTCAATTATATATTTGATATATATATGGTTATATTAATTAATTAAGTAATTAAATTAAATTAAATTAAATTAAAAGTATATTCAATAGCTCTAGTAGAAGGCCTCTTTATCTCTTTCAAACTTTAGATCCAAGCTTTTAGCCTTCAAATTTAGTTCTCTAGTGAAAGCACTAAAAATATTATGTTGAAAAATGGCACAACACCCAAAGCGAAATTAAATAGGGAGATCTAACAAAATGAAGCAAGAAACATGGAATTTTTTATAATAGTTTGGCAAATCCGAGGCTTACGTCTACTTTAATCTTATTATCCTTTTGATTCTCACCGGTATACATACCACAATCTAGTAGATCTTGGATTCGAATGAATTTATAAGAATAAAGGTTGAAGAAGGTAGGCCTTAGATCTCAAAAATGCTAATCCTTTTCCTAGTTGCAAGTTGTGTCATATTTATAGTTGAATTCCAACGTAGATCTCGCAATTAGCCATGAAAACGTCCAAGTCTCCATGATCCGATAATCCAGAAGGAAGAATAGGTCACGCCATGCAATTTCCAGGAGAAAAATTAAGGCAGTATCGATCTGATTTTGTGCCTTATAAACCATTTTTTATTTCAAGGCTAAGTCCTTCTTATCGTTCTCTGGCCGTTACAAGTCCCAGAATTAGATCAGTGAGACGCAAAAGAGATTGGAAACGACCTCTTTTGGCCTTTCAGATCTTTGTCGAACTCTTTGCTTTCCTTTATTTCTTCATCCTTGATAGTTTTCCAAACCTTTAGGTCCATTCCTTCACCATTCCTTAATGGAATCTGTCTATTTGAGTCTATTCTAAGGCTGTTGAAAACTTGAGTGTAACAAACTAGTGGATAAAATTAAAGAAATAAACCACACTTTTACCACACTTGTTCCCAAAAATGAAAATCCTAACTCCATATCAGACTACAAATACAATTTGTATTGCAATGTCATATATAAAATCATATCTAATATTTTATGCAACATAATCAAAGGTTATATGGATGAACTGGCTTCCTACAACCAAATGTTTTTATTCCAGGGAGGAATGTAAGTGAGAACTCTATGTGAGAACTCTCTACTAGCTTATGAGATGGTTATAACTTTCAGTAGGAAAGGTTCTAACAATCTATGTCTCAAAGTTAATTTACAAAAAGCTTATCATAAATTTAGTATAGAGTTTTTGTCATATTATGGCCTCTATGGGATTTCCATACAAATTCATTTATGTCATTATAGAACGCATAACTTCACCTACTTTTTCTATATTGGCCAATGGATCACCCTGGTTTTATATCAAATAATAGAGGTTTGCGACAAGGAGATCTTTATCCCTATATTTGTTTGCTCTTATAATGGAATATTTATCAATTTTGTTGGATTTAGAGCATATAAAAGGTAACATTGCTCCAATTTATAAGAATGATCCTATTATCAACCATTTACCATAGATAATGTTCCATCGTAAGTTGGGGAGATGGAATTGGTTTCATAGGCTAGAACCAGTCTTTGGAACCAGAGTGGAAATCTTCTAGATCCGACTCACTGTTTAAATCGCGGCTACATGGAGTTAATGAAGTAAGATCCTGGCTGATTTTGAGTAGTAGATGGAGTGGGTTCTTTTTTTTGTAGGAGCTGAAATGGTTTGTTAATATTCTATATATTGGATAGAAGTTTGTCCGATCCTTGGTTTTTGTTAGGTTGCAGAGGTTATGGAAGCGAATAGGAAGAAGATGATGTGGTTGTTTAATATCGATCGATCTGCCATTATAAGAGGAAACATTATCGGCGGATGAAGTTTTATTTAATAAAGAGAAATAGATTTGGGAAGGTAAGATAAATGGGTTCGTTGAATATGGGTACATGCTTCACGGAACTTGATAAGGAGAAGTACACTAACATATATTTTATTTTGTACTAGCCTATTCTTTATCTTTAATTGAGCTGTTAAGTTTTCCCATTGTGAGTGCGATTTGTGGAGAAATCATCACTTGTTTTTGTTTTCTAAGAGTTTAAGTTGTAATTATAAGTTAATATATAGAGATAACATGTATTCTTTTTTCTTGCAAGGTATAAGTTTGGGGTTGCAAGGCTTTGACGATGCATATTATTGAAGTAAGTATACAAACTATGACAATAAAGTACAAATTTTCTAAAAAAGGTTAAATAATATGATATATATACATATACATATATATATAGTTTCAAATCACATACATACATACATACATACATATTATATATATATAAAGCAAATACTTAGTCAACTGAGTGAAAATAAAGCCTTTTGGGTTTACTAAAATTACCCTTTTGTCATAATTTTCAATACAGTTTATTAGGTTATATTTCCATACACAAAACAGAGTAGTGAATAGCCAAATTATAATCCCATGTTCTCATCCACTTTGTAAACCGGAGCTCTTTTGAAGCCTTTTCTGAATTTCTAGAATGGCCTTGTTTTGCTTAGAAGAACAATTCATTCCACAAAATTCCAATGGGGACATATTTGTTTTTTCTCCTTCTATCCCAATGTTCCAGTTTTCTTATGGCCGATTTCTCAACCCTATTTCATTTTCTTCCTCACGTCACTTTAAGAAACCAAAGAAAGAAGAAAAAGGGGGAAACTGATGTACAACAGAAGCAGCTTAAATCGAGTAAATAACAAATTTTGTATACTAGAGATGTGAATTTATTTTTGTTTCGCTAAACTTTAATCTCTAATCATGCTCAGCAATTGCACGATGAAAGTAAACAACTATTCGACAAAGAAAACGACTGCAATTGTACTCAGAAGGTAACTACTGATCTGAATTATTCAGTTTGACTAAAGCTCAATTTTTATTTTCATTTTCATTAGCTTTGTGGATTTTTTTTAATATTTTTAGGTATTCAGTATAATTTTGGTAGCTGAGGGAATGCCAGAGATATTTGTATGAATTGGTTAAAGTTGAGAAAAAGGTTGGAGGAAATATCAAATAAGGCGATCCAACCACTATTCAAGGTAAAATTTTCACTTTTGTGATAGATAAGATGAGTTTCCATTGTAGTAGGATACATGTTGTAATTATGGAAATAATTCAAGAGGTTCGGTATCAAAAGACTAAACTATCATCTCAGAATTATAAAACATATTCAACTAGCCTAATAAACCACTAAGCGATAAATTTAATGTGTTTGTAATTGTTATATCATTAAGCTAAATTTTTATATCCACCTTCTTTTGTGCAAATGAGATTGTAGTGCAATCTTTTATGTAATCTAATGTTTGTGATAATTATCACCCTTCTAAGGTATGTTTACCTGGACAAAATGTGGTTTGTTTGGACCAATTTTCGAGGCTGGGTTGATTTATGATTAAATACGATTTTGGTTCAGGTTTCTTCTCTCCACTTTAAGTTATTGGTTTTCTTTTGAAAATATGTTTCTCCATCTACAAAGGTCACAATTTTTTCGTTAAGATTTCTTATGTATCTATGTTATAGTGATTGTAAAGTTTAGGTTTAACTGTGGTTCATCATCTAATGTCTATCGTTTATTTGTTTATCTATGAAATTGTGAGACACAACTTGTATACTTGACAAAATATAAAAGTTTTTGAATTAGAACTTTGGTTAAATTGTCTTTATCTCATCTTTCGGCTTTGTAGAACATCTGAGCTTTTGGGAAAGAAAAGAAAAGGAGACTCTTGCTGCTTAGTGATGTAACCATTTAATTAAAAATGAGGCACTTTCACACTTTTTCATAATTATTCTATTTAGGGAAAATAAATTTAGGCTAATTTCAAACTTTATAGCCTTTTATTATCTTAATTATGTGTAAGGCTTAATATGGGAAAAATGTAAAAAAATATAGTTCTGTAAATGAGAATTATATATAGTTGTATCCAAATGAATTTGTTATAACAAGTACACATGATATCTTATTTTTCTTCATAGTAACATTGTTCATTTTCCCTCAATTATTCTACTGATGAACAAAGTTTTAGACAAATTACAGACTTCAAAGTCACTGATTAATGTAATTATGTGTTAGTCTTAATATGCAAAAAATACAAAAATATAGTTCTAAGTCGTATCCAAATGAATTTGTTATAACAAGTATACATCACATCTTTTTTTCATAGTTATATAATTCACTAAGATGTAAAGGGAAAAAAAGATGTATCCGGTAAAACCATTCGAGATAGACGTATATTATCACTATTGTATTGAACTTGCGTAAATATAGAAACTTGGTTAACTTGAAAAGTACAATATACATATCAATAATTTTCATTTTAACATGGTCTCAATGTCTTAAACTTGTCTTCAAATTTTTTTTTGAGAATTCCTATTATATGTGTACATATATTTTATAGCAAAAGCAATTTCTATTCAGGTTAAATTATAGTTACAGGCCATTAAAGCAAATTGCACTCTAGGCAATATTACGTTCAATGGTTCTTTTGGACAATCTAAATATAATATTTTCTTATTCAATATTTGTTATTAATTAATTCGATTTGGCCTGATTTTAATTTTGATGTAGTTAAGTCTCTAGATTACTCATTTCCACAAACATCATTGTCATCAAATTCATTTATGATTTGATATAATCATCCTTTTGGTATCTTAAAATATTAGTGAATAATACGCATCATGTTTGAAAATTCCTATACATATACATACATGCATTTAATAAGAAAAGAAATTTTCTGCTAAAGAATATTGGTACTTGCAGTTCTTAATCAAAATATATAACCACAAAGGTCTTCTTCAATAGTTCTTTTAGACAATAAGTATGGGTTTTTATTCTATATATCCAATTATTTAGTTTGCTTTGGTTTTTGAGTGATTCTTATATAGAAATTTTATTTTTTGGAAATGTAGTTAGTAACCAATTTAACCAACTTTGTACTTCAAAATTTGTTTTCATTGTCTTAGATTTGTTTATATAAAATGTTAAATTATTATTTATGGATATCATAATCAATTTGACAATTTTTACATTGATTCACTCATTTGGTACAATTGTCGTAGAGCATTACATTAAATCTCTTTTTATCGTTGTTTTCCATTAGTGGGTAAAGGATTAAATACTGGATTGTTATCATACCATGAAATGTTTAATTAAATAACAAGCGCCATGGATAATTGTAATATCAAATGATCCACCATAGCTAATTGTTTACACCAAAAATAGAACCCTAAAAAAACCATCTTCAATAGTTATTTTGAATAATAAATGTACTAGTTTTTCTTCTATATTTTTGTTAGTAATTTGGTCATTTTGTCTGCTTTGGATGTTTACATGGAAAGTTTAGTTTTTCAATTGAAGTTTTACATAAATTTTTGTTGTTATAGAAACTTGCCTTCATTGCATTAGATACCAAATCAAATTAAATTTTAATTATGTATCTACGTTCATGAACTTATTTATTGATTCTGACTTGGTAAGGTTGTCCATGTCAGTGACAAAGCATTAAATTAAAATTCCATTTATCATGATCTTCAATAAGCGGATAAACAATAAAATGCTAAATTTTTGTCATAGTATGAAATGGTTACTTAAATACATGCAACGACATTAATTGTATATCAAATGAAAACCTATCATAAATTTTTGCATTAATGTACAAGATATTTTTCTATACATCTCAAAATAAGTAGTTCTGACATCATATGTAGGTGTACTAATAATTGGCTTAGAGATGAAAGAAAATTCTCCTTCACCAAATAGAAAGATAGGAGAGAGCAAAAACAACAAATAAATATAGTGAAGATAACAGATGTTGTAGATGTAGGATACGTTAGTACTAAATGTATAACAATGTTCTTTCACATCAGTTGATATTTTGGATTATTCATCAAGGTTGATGATCTTCGTGAATGTTAAATCATAATCAATTCAAAAAGTTGATGATCTTCTTCAATGTTCAATTAAGAGTTAAGACAGTTGTGTTAGCCTAGAAGTTGATAAAAGAAGCTGATTATTTCCCGGGTTCTCGGTAATGAATGTGGTCGCATATTTATTAGCATATTTTATCGCACTTCACTATTGTGTCTTTGTGTGAAAAACATCAAAGAGATTTGTAAACTTATTTATTAGCATACTCCTATGAAACACAACTCCCAATAATAGCATCACCTCTCTAATCAGAAATCTAAGGGTATTGTTAATGTGGGCCCTGAGGGCACATGCTAAGAATGACATTTATGTGCTAAACGACAAATAGGTTTATTCAAAATGACTATTTTATCCTTTAAAAAAAGAGTGGAATTCAGGGGGGTCATTAAGGTAATTTAATCATCCTTAATCTGTGTGTTTAGGGCACATGATAACATTTTCCGAAATCTAATGATGAGGTATGTAATGTGAAAATTGTTCTTTTTGTAGGATATCATTAAGTGTCTAATTTATGTATATACATGCTATTGTTGTCGTAATTTGCATTTTTTATGATCGCAATAACAAAAGTCTGATTTTTGAACAAAGATAACATATGTTGTAGATGTAGGATATGTTAGTACTAAAATGTACAGCAATGTTATTTCATATCCCGTTAATATTTTAGATTATTCATCAAGGTTAATGATCTTCTTCAATGTTAAATCATAATCAATTCAAAACATTGATGATCTTCATCAAGGTTTAATTAAGAATTAAGATAGCTACGTTAGCCTGGAAGTAGGATAAAAGAAGTTGATTATTTCCCAAGTTCTCGGTAATGAATATAGTCGCATATTTGATAGCATATTCTATTGCATTTCACTATCGTTTCTTTGAGTGAAAAACATCGAAGAGATTTGCAAACTTATTTATTAGCATACTCCTGTGAAACATAACTCCGACCAATAGCATCACCTATCCGATCAGAAATCTAAGGGTATTTTTAATGTGTGCCCTAAAGGTATATGTTAATGATGACATTTATATGCTAAATGACAAATTTGTTTATTCAAAACAACTATTTTTTCCTTAAAAAGAGTGGAATTCAGGGGGTCGTTAAGGTAATTTAATCATTATTAATCTGTGCCTTTAGGGCACATGATAACATTTTCCAAAATCTAATGTTGAGGTATGTAATGTGAAAATTGTTCTTTTTGTAGGATGTCATTAAGTTTCTAATTTATGAATACACATGCTGTTGTTGTCGTAATTTCCATTTTTTGTGATTACAATAGCAAAAGTCTGATTTCTGAACTGAAAACCTTGAATTTGAAAGTATCAAAGTATTGAATTACACGGGCAATTAGAGAAAATGATAAACTTTGAAAAAGATTTAGGCTGAAAGACATAAAGTTTTATTTTTAGACCTAAGGACAAATATTAGTTATAATTTAGACTGAAGGACAAACTTTGAAAAAAAATTAGGTTGAAGGACATATGCTAGTTTTATTTTTAGGCATTATGTTTAGTATTACACTATATATAGCATTGTCCTTTAGCCTAAAAATCACTTGTCGTCCTTCAGCTTAATTTTTTTTCAAAATTTGTCTTTGTGCCTATTTTCCTATTATTATCATTTATTTCATCTATTTTTAACATAAGATTTGGAAAATTCTATTGAGTGAGATTTTGGCATGTGCCACATCTGAATTCAAACAAGTTTCAAACAACCAGGCATATCTTATTCGTAAATTTTCCTTAATATTTGTTTCCATTTATTCTATCTCTTTTAGCATTAAACTATACAGAAAAAAATAGATTTTTATATGTTGATATAACACAACGTGAAATGATGTTTTTTTATAGTGTGTTATGACAAAGATGATTGTTTACCGTATAACACAATATTGTAAATCATGCATTTATTTTACCAGAGATAACATATAGATCACTTGAAGCTTTTTTCAAATTGCCAAAATTGCCCATCTTTATCCTTTTCTCAAAAAATGCCTTTGGAACGTATTAATAGGGTATATTTGTCTCTTTCGTTCACGTTGTCATTTATCCACTATGTTTTTGTTCAAACATTAAGGTCAGTTTAAGAACCCCATTTCTTCCTCACCATCATCACGTCGCTTTATTAATCTGAAAATGGAAAAAACAAATCCCATTAATAAATAAAACATCATGATAAACTTTTTTGTGGTATCTCGATTGAAAATACAATTTTTTTTTGTTGAATTTTGGTTTCCATTGTCATTCGATGATCGCTTAATTGGGAGATTTCAACATCTCTGAGAAAGAATTCAACATTAGAAGGTACACATCTATTAATCAAAAAAGGTTTGATTTGATTAAGGTATAGTATTCAAATTGTTTGATATTCTATGCATTAGGTCCAAATTTCGTAGCAAATGGTATAAGAATAGTTGCTTTATATGGATTACTAGATTGGGTTTTTGAAAGAGAAAATGACAATTGAATTATTTATTAACTATTTTTTTGTCATGTTATAGTTTTAGTTAAATATTATTATTTACATGTTTATTGACTAGAGTTTTGTTTTCATTTTATCGAAGGTTGGATCTTTAGTTTATTAGTGAGGAAAGATGGTTTAAAACGGATAATCAATATATGCAAACATGAAAATTAAATTTGAATGTTGATAGAATCACACCATGTTATAAAAACAAACCCGATTAATTGAAACAACCAATTATTTGTGTGATAGTTGTATAATCATTTGAAAACCAAAATGGAACTTGATATCTATTTTAGATCATGAACTGCATTTTTGGTAAATTTTGACTCCATTTTCATTGATTATTTTTCTTAAACTTGAGAATAATCTAATCTAGATGATTGACAATTACTAAGCATGGCTAATTATGGGGAATATGTTCGTTATTCAATATACAATCAACCATGTAGGTCGTGGTTTCATATTTTAGTAATAAGAAATCGCATCATTTGCAAGACTTGATATTGTTCAATAAATTAAAGCTTTAATGCAATTCATATAAAT
This sequence comes from Allium fistulosum, assembly GCA_030737815.1. Classification (NCBI taxonomy): domain Eukaryota; kingdom Viridiplantae; phylum Streptophyta; class Magnoliopsida; order Asparagales; family Amaryllidaceae; genus Allium; species Allium fistulosum. The sequence continues at coordinate 92,762,121 of CM060906.1, read as the reverse complement.
ATACTAGGATGAGAAAACATGGCTTGGTCAGATGTGAAACATGAATGCGTGATCCTATGCTCTTTGTTTTAATTCTTATGATATATGATATAAAAAACAATGAAACTTTACATATTTTCTATCCCAAACGTCTTTAATATTTTTCACTACAAGAAAATATGTTATTGATAACGCAATTTAATAGCGCATTTATTCTAAGCGTTATTATTTAGCTTTTTGCTTGTTTAATTTGTACTGTAGCTATGTAACGCTGGTCCCAAAATTTTCGACTGCCTCCAAAAATACTTAACCATTTCGTTTCCCTCGCTTAACACTTTTCATCTCCCTCCCAAAACGAAGAAAGCCCTAATCCTTGCTTAACACTTTCCATCTCCATTTCGTCTCCTTCGCTTAGCAGTTGAGAAGTCAACGACGTCAACAACCCTAATCTCCAATTTCAGACTTCAATTTCGCTCAGGAACAAACTTGAAGGTATATTATCAAACGTGTTGACTTATAATCGATTTTGCTCTTCATCAATCTCCGAACTAATTGATTCTTCTTTGTTTATACGATTGTTAGTTGAACCAGTTTGTTAAGTTTGAATTCATAATTTAACCAATTTGTTGAGTTTGAATTCAAGGTTTAAGGAATTCATAATTCATAATTCATAATTCATATTTCAATAATTGAACCAGTTTGTTAACTAAATGATTGTTAGTTGAACCAGTTTGTTGAGTTGGATACAAGGTTTAAGAAATTCATAATTTTCTATAATACTGCAAGAGCTCTTAAAGATATTGTTTTTGTCCTATATATTTTACTTTTTATGTTTTATTTTTAATCTTGGTATATTTTTTTATGGTAAATGATATCACTTTTATTGATATCGAACCTAGTATTAAGGTTAAAATCACTATTGTTGATTCTTAATTTTATTATAGCCATTTGTCCTCTGTTTTTTAGCTTATCAAGTTTGAACAGTTTTCAAGCATAATACATGTTCGAACTTTATTTATGAGACTTTAATCATAATGTATATAAGTACATCATAGGTTGTACCATCCAAGCTATAAGTACGACATCTGCTTAATGGCATGTTTCAAAGCTAGTGCGTAGATAAACATAGATCCATTTTCTAGCTGGAGTTGGTAGGCACAGTGACTTTGGGTTTTTATTATTTAGTGTTTTTACTAGCTAGTATGGCATGTGCTCAATGGCATTATTATGTTAGTGTTTTTGTTTCTAGTGTTTTACTGATAGACATGTTTTATGAAAGCCTAAAAACAATACAAACCTCGTCCTGTAATTGTACCTCCTATCAGCTATGACATGGTTGATAGGCAGGGATGGTTAGGTGTTTGATTGTGTGGTAGTGTCGTGAGTTGAAGAGTTTGAAGGTGAAGTAGGTAGTATAGATGTAGTGATGTGGTCAGAGGAGAATGGTGTGGTGGATGGTACGAGGAAGATGGCAGAGAAGTTTTGTTGAAGTGTAAGTTTGTTGTTTAGCAGATGTGGATTGGGGTGATGCTCTGCTTGTAGGACTGTTGACTGTTGATTGTGGTATAGTTAATGCTTGAAAATGCAGTGTGTTTGATGTTGAAAGTAGCAGGATGTTGAATGTTTGTAGGACTGTTTGATGTTGTAATTAGCTTGGAAATGAATGGGTATATACAATTATAGCAGGGTTGAATGGTGATTGAAATTTTCAAATGGAAGAGGTTTCGATTTGAGTTGTGGCGGAGTTCAATTGCAGGTTAGGGTGGTTGAGTGCAAAGACCAGAAGGTTCTGATTTGTTCAAAGTCAAAGGTTGATGCCTTGGCAGAGCAGAATGTAAAGGAATGAAGTTTGATTTGTTCACAATCGGAATAACTATCCCTATCAGTTAAGTCAACGAATAATCAAATTCAACTACCTTCTTGTACCTGTAGGTGGTCATATCCCCTTAATCATCATGAATTCTTCACTAATCTATTTCATACTAATATTCGTTCTCACAATAAACCTATTATCATTGGTATGTATCTCAATCGATCATTTCATAACAGCTAATTTTGTTGTGTTTGCATACACACCAACTACATGCTTATGATTATACGACTTCATAAATATCAAAAAGCAGAACAGAATAGCTCAAGTAAGTGTAGATATGTTCAATTGCATACACACCAACTGCAAATTCGCCTATTCATGCTCTACAGCCTTAGACCTTTGGGTGAGATAGAGAAATAGGTGCAGGCTGCATGCAAAAGTGGGATTTTGGGTTACTATTCACAACATGGAATTTGCAACTTAGACCTTTGGCAATATGTTCAATTGCACGTGAGCAAGGAGTTTGTTTTGTTCGCATTGTTCTCAGGTGCAGGTTTGTTTGCATGGGCCGTTGGCCTTAGGTGAGAGTACGAGTATAGATTATTTTATTATGTTAAGAAATTTAGTTTACTAACTAGTTGAATAGACTAACGAGTATAGATTATTATTATATTAGTGGTTGAATTTAATTACAAATAACATAATTAAATTGAATAGACTATTTTCTGAAATCAGAGGCAATCTTTTTTCTCTTTAGCTTTGCAGCTTGAGCACTCTTTCTTCCCGTGTGTATCCTTAATTATATGCTAATGGAAAAATATTGGGTTCATTTACATAGGTAAGTAGATAATTCAATATTCTCAACCATGTTTAATTTCATAAAATAAAAATATTTGATGTTAAACTCAACTATTATGTTGAACTTTTTTCATTATAGAACTTCCAAGGAGTACTCGCAAGGGGCAAGATGTTTCGTAGAAGCTGCAAAGAGAAATATAAGAAATATAGAGAAGCTTTTATGTCCTTGTTTAGATTGCCGAAATCTTAGTCGACAACATGATGATATTATCGTTGAACATTTAATTATAAGGGGGATGGATCCTAAGTACAAGAGTAGTACTAAGTGGTATCATCATGGCGAGCAATTAAATATGGGCGTAGACATGAAGTTGGACAATACATTTGATCTACTTAAAGCTATTCATTTTGAAGATGAAGATTTTTTGAATCATACTTTTTTTACTGATGTTAAAGAAGACGAGAATGTTCGAAAACGTGAGGATGATTTACTTAAGAATTTAGAGGATGCAGAAACCCCCTTATATCCTGATTGTGTAGGTAAAACTAAACTATCTGCCATCACTGCTTTGTATAATCTAAAATGTGAGGTTGGATTATCTGATACTGGTTTTGATAAGCTTTTGAACGTACTACAGTTGTTGCTGCCGGTGAATAATGTACTTCCTAAGAATTTGTATGATGTAAAAAAATTTCTCAAAGTATTTGACATGGGTTTGAAAAGATTCATGCTTGTAAGAATGATTGTTGTCTTTTTAGAAAAGAGTTTCAAGATTTAGAAAGTTGTCCGAAATGTAACTCTTCGAGATGGAAGATAAACGAGGGCACTAAGGAGATTATACGTGGTGTTCCAGCTAAAGTGTTGAGGTATTTTCCAATCATTCCTAGATTTAGGAGAATGTATAGACCTCAAAAGATGGCAGAAGATCTAAGGTGGCATTTTAACAATAAAAGCAGTGATGGAAAAATACGACATCCTGTAGATTCTGTAACATGGAATGCAGTGGACGAGAGGTGGAAAGCATTTTCATCTGATCCACGCAATCTCAGACTTGATCTTGCTACAGATGGTGTCAATCCATTTGCCTCGATGAGCTCCAAACATAGTTGTTGGCCAGTAATGCTTGGGACATATAATCTCTCGCCTATGTTATGTATGAAAAAAGAAAATATTATGCTAACATTAATAATTCCTGGTCCAAAGCAACCTGGAAATGATATTGATGTATACTTGGCGCCTTTGGTAGAAGACTTAAATTATTTATGGAATAAAGGAATTGATATATATGATGCATTCAGTAAATCGGTTTTTAATTTAAGAGCAATTTTACTATGGACAATAAATGACTTTCCAACCTATGGAAATCTTGCAGGATGTTGTGTAAAAGGCGAAAAAGCTTGTCCATTATGCGGTGTTAACACTCATCATCGGTGGTTGAATCATTGTCGGAAAAGTGTTTACATGGGACATAGAAGGTTTCTAGATCCTTCACATCCATGGAGGAAACAAAAAACTTGGTTTGATAACACTGTAGAGGACGGTAATAGACCTAGAATTCTAACGGGAATAAATATTTCTGCTATTTTGAATGGTTTTCCAAATGTTTTTGGAAAAGATAAGAATGAAGAAAAAATAAGGAAGATGAGTAAGAAGAAGCTAAAGACGGAGTTGAGTAAGAAGATAAAAAGTAAAAAGAGGAAGATTACTCACACTAAAGAAGATGATAAAAAAAAGAGCTAATAAGGTGGAAAAAAAGATCAATCTTCTTTGATTTGCCATATTGAGAGGTTAGTATTAAAATTATATTTTCTTTCATTTACCTAACAATATAAAAGTTAATAAATTGTTGTATTATTGATATTTGTAGGAACTTTCCTTGCGACATAATTTAGATGTGATGCATGTTGAGAAAAACGTCGCTGAAAGCCTACTAAGCACGATGTTGCATGACAATAAATCGAAAGATGGAATTAATTCTAGGAAGGATTTGGAGGATTAGGGGATTCGACAAAGTCTTTATGCACAACCTCATGGGAATAGAACATATCTACCACCGGCTCCATATACGTTGTCACTGTCCGAAAAAAAAAAATTTGTAAGAGGTTACATGATTTTAAAGGTCCTGATGGTTATTGCTCAAATTTCAAAAGATTTGTATCATTAGAAGATTGCAAAGTCAGTGGGTTAAAGTCGCATGATTATCATGTCCTAATGCAACAATTGTTATCTGTTGCGGTTAAAGGTTTATTACCAAAGAAAGTTAGAACACTAATAATTCGTTTATGTTCGTTTTTCAATAAAATATGTCAACGTGTTCTTGAAAGAGAGATGTTGCAACAACTTAATGATGAGATTATTGAAATTTTGTGTGGATTCGAAAGATATTTTCCACCTTCCTTTTTTGATATAATGATACATTTGACAATTCATCTTGGAAGAGAAGCGCAATTATGTGGTCCGGTTCATTTTCGTTGGATGTACCCTTTTGAAAGGTATATGAAAACACTTAAAGATTATATAAGGAATTATGCACGACCTGAAGGGTGTATTGCAGAATCTTATCTTGCGGAAGAATTAATGCGATTTTTTAGTGAATTTCTACAAAGGAAAGTACAAATGGAGGAGAAAGAAGTCCGAAATGAAGATTATGAAAACAATGTGATACTCGAAGGACGTCCAATTTTAAAACCGAAGACAATTACATTATCATCGAATGAAAAAGATATTGCTCATTTGGCCGTGCTAATGAATATGGCTATGGTGGAACCATATTTAGAGTAAGTACATATTATATTTTGTTTATACCTTTATAATAAAATTTTGATGTTCAATATAACTTGGGTAAAATTATTTAAACACCAGTATGCATTTGGAGGAGTTACAAAATTTTGATAAGCGTATGGAAAAAATGCGACATTGCTGTGGAAAAAACATACAGATAATTTCTCAGATTGGATTAAAAAGAAGGTTAGTTTAATTTTAATTTATCCTTCCATTGACAAAAAAGATTTCTTTTTTCTTCAAAATTTATGTAAAATGATTTGTTTGCAGATACCTATTCAATCCACAAGTAATGAAATACTAAAATGGATTGCCTTTGGCCCAAATAGTAATGCATTGTCCTACAAAGGATATATAATTAACGGACATCGTTTTCATACAAAAGACGTTGAAAGAGAAACCCAAAACTACGGAGTTACTTATGATGCAACTACCATGTGTAGGGCAAGTGCAAAAGATATTTCTCAAAGAGTTGATGTGGTCACTTATTATGGGGTAGTGACGGACATAATCTTGCTAGACTATCATGTTTTTTATATTCCCGTATTTAAGTGTCAGTGGGCAAATATAGGAAATGGAGTGAAGGTCGAAGACGGATTCACTCTTGTCAATTTACAACAAAATCAATTCATTTGTAAAAGATCCATACATCCTTGCATCTCAAGCAAAACAAGTTTTTTATTCAAGAGAGAATGATCACTCTAATTGGTATGTTGTAATGAAAGCACCACCAAGAGGTTATCATGAATTAGAGACAGATGATCCTGTTATGGAAGTTAGCTTTGTTAGGAAAGATTGTGAAGAAACCGACATGGATATTGATTCCATGGAGAATGTTAGCTATGCTAGAGAAGATTGTGAAGGCATATTTGAGTAGATTTCCAGTTTTATTTGCTTATGAGGTTTGTAATTCCTACTTATTTGCTAGTGATAGATATACGATATGAATTATCCCCTTAACGGTTGTATTTTGTTTCGAGTCCCTCTAAAATTCTTTTCCATATCAAAAAAGCAGTATGTGTGTGTATATGTATGTATAGTCATGGCTCTGGATTAGACAACCATAGCGATATTAATTTTCATTTCAATTTAGATTTGTTGTCTTTCTATTTACCCGATTTTACGTCTTCCAATGTGTTCAAGCCAATGTACTCCAAAGAATGTTTTCTGATTTAAATCTGATATTTCTAGGTTGTATATGAGAATATTAGCAGCTGTAACTACTATTACATGAATGTGCAAATGTATTTTTCATTGAAAATTTAGTGAACCGATATTAGCTGCTTAATTACACTTAAACTACAAATCTCAGATTCTTGGTCATACTTAAACCACCCTACAATCGAACTTATGTTTTCTCCCATGTAAGTATATATTAACAACAACCGCCTGCTGATTATTATCTTTCTCACATTTTAAATAACCATGGTATTAACTTACAGTTGTATAAATATAATTTGTTATGCTACTACACCATGATAATCTAGTCGCACTTGTGTTATGATATTTGAAAATATTTATGTACTTGTAGTATCATAATCTGAAAGAAACTAGTCTAAGATATTCTGTGAAGAAACTCTAGGAATTCATCAAATATGTTAATTACCAGTGTACTGAGAAAAGTATTAACATAAAAATACTTTATAATGAAGATGAACAAGCAAAGAAAGAACAGTGAAGTAGAAGCGTATATTTTACTAACCAAATGATTGCATCTTACATTATTATATCATCAACCCGTGTGCGAAGCACGAGCCTCATACTAGTTGTTGTTTAAAGAAAATTTCTTAATAGACTTCATTTAATCTTTAAATGAATATTGTGGATCGATTTTAAGTAGTGGAAGGAATCGAAACTGAGATTCTAGAGAATCTCCAAATTTATTTTGCGAAACCAAAATGAGATCATATGAATTCCAGTTATATATTTTTAATCTTTTTTTTAAATAATAATAGATGTATATTTCTAATAGAAGTACATATATAAACAAACAACAAAAGAAACAGTAATATGAACCTAAAAAATGATCTGAAGTAAATAAATAAATCAATTACAACATGAGCCAAGCATCATACATTTGCATTACATGGATCCTTTAAATAGGTAAGGAAGATTAATTAGATGCTCAGCAGTTATAACTCACAACATAGCATAGAATAGTTCCATTAGAAACCAGCATACCCTAGAAGCAAATGAATACTTATTTTGTCTGAATCATTAACCCACTTCAGACCTGAGACTGGCTTGCAATGAACTAAACATGACTTGCAATGAACCCACTTCAGACCTGAGACTGGCTTGCTTTCCTACAACTCCAACCCTCTGACTGAGCACTAAGCAATATTTGCACGTAGCAACTACCTGCCTCTTCTTATGTGTATGCCACTGTTAACGAGTCACTTCACTGACCACACTTGTAGTTGTAATAAATTTTTTGCTTCATATAAATTTTTTGCTTCATATTTTATTGTACCGTGCATAAATGAAAATACTTTGATCATTTTATCTGTTTGCTATTGATAAGATATTCATCATAAATAAGTTGTTCATTGTGATTACATAAGGTTGATATATTTTATTTTTGTTCATGTCAGTATCATTTGCATTTAAATTTTCTTTTATAACAAAATAACTCATGCACTGTTCATTTTTGCTCAGGATCTGCTCACTGGAATTCAAAATGAGCAAGATTGGGAATGTGATAACGAGAGCTCACATGCAAAAAAATATCGACGAACAAAAAAAGAAAGGTGCAAGAAATAAGCAGCTTGAAGACAATCAAGTAGACGATGAGATTCATAATGAAGACAATCCACAAGCGTTAGAAAAAAATCAAGTACAAACTTTTCTCATACTAAATAATGGATTTATTTTTGCAATTGTGCTCAAAATATATTCTTCGACTAATTTTTTTGCAATAATCATATTTTTATAGTTGGAGTTTTTTTATGCTAACCAGAAGTGAACAATCACTATGTTCAATAGTTTGCTAAATGTTGATGTTGTTGGATTTTATGCCTTCACCGATGAGTGACTAGAACACGTGGTTTACATATTGATGTACGCCTTTTTTTCTTCTACCTTTAAGCCTGGATATTCTTTTCAACATGCTTGCAATAAAACTCTAGTAATTGAAAGACATTTTTTTACAGCACACACAATTTTAGTTAGGCAGTGTAGCCGTTGAACACCACTAAAAATTAATTCCGTACTCAACTTATCTAGATTGAGTATTGTTATGAATAAAGCTATTTTTTTTTGTTTCTCGTTTCATTATTTATAAACTAAGTAAGTTATTTTGATGATTTAATTTGGGATAATTACATCAGTTTTTGTATAAGGACATTGTTTCTGTAGTGGGCTTTACCTACTAAAACTTCGTGGACCAGCCCAGTGTTTATCTCATAAGTTATACCATTATCGATCTGATTTCAGTATCATCATGTTTTTGGTACTTAATTTTACATCAAATAAAGCAGTCGTATTCTATTTCTTTTGGGTTGCTTAAGTATAAAAACAAAAGGGTTCATCATTACTTTGCCTGTTCTTTTGTAATTTAAGTTTGTATGCATAAATTGATGGAAATAACTTTTATACTTAAAATGATTCACAGCTTCAATAAAAGTGAGTAACTTCTTTTAATTATTTTGCTGAATGGTTGAATATATATATATATATATATATTTAATGAACTCATCAAGAATATTTACTCAAGTTGTATTTAGTAAAATGCTGGTTAATTTATGCATGAACTTTAGATGTTTTGGGTTTAGGTATGCATGTCAATGCTCTTTGTGTGCATCTAAGCTTTCTCCCTATCTAAATTTCCAACGCAATATTTGTATATTTTTGAAAGTGAGAATTTTATGGGCTTTTATGATCTAATTTGTAAAAAAAAATTTTATATACAAAAAATAGGGAAGAAGAGTAAGGCTGTGAAAAAGAGAGGTCGCATGCCAAAAGAAATTGACGAACATAGGAAGAAACGTACAAGAGAGGAGCTGTTTGAAGACAATCAAGTAGAAGACGAGGTTTCTATTGAAGACAACCCACATGCATTAGAAAAGAATCAAGTACAAATCGATCCAGAAAACAATGCTGAAATACAAGACAACCCATAAACACTTGAAGACAACATAGTTCAGTCGGAAGGAAATCCGAGAAGAAAACCTAGAGGGCCAACCAAAGTTAGAAGACTTCCATTCAATTCTTTGGAGCAAATAGAAGTTCAATTTAATACCGCAGGCGAACCAATAGGACCGGGGTCGGTCAAATTATCTTCTTACTTAGGACCACTTGTACGAGAAATTGTTCCGGTTACACTAAGTAATTGGAAGCAACTTAGTACCGAATTGAAAGATGTTTTATGGGAAAGCATTCAGGTGACACACTCTTTTGCTTTAAGATTAAATCTTATATTGATTGCTTACCTCAAACACTTAACGCCGAATTTTGATTGTCGCAGGCAAGGTTTAAATTGGATTTAAATTGGCACAAAACAGTAGTTTTTCAACAAATGAGTGGTATTTGGCGGGCATCAAAATGTAGATTAGTTCGGCAGTTGGTACAAGCAAAGTCTATGGAAGAAAGACTTCAGTTGAAACCATCTAACATTAAATGTATGATTGAGTGAAAGAAGTTTATCAAGTTGAAAACAAGTTCGGAATTCAAGGTATGAGAAATTTCAGTCTTCAAATACATATTAAAGAATGATGCAGATAAAAAATATTAAAACTAGTGTACATATCAAATGAAAATACAATATTCTGTATGCATTTGAAGTCATGGCATATTTACAGTTTTCAAAATCAAAAGTAGATGACTAGCATTTGTACATATCAAATTACATATACTAGACATTGTTAAAACTAGTGTATAGTAAATCTGAAATCAGGCGATATGACGTTTAGACATATAGTAAATCTTTCATACCCATATATTCGAAACCTTCAAAACCAAAATTAAGGAATTCTGACACAAAATTAATATGCATACTAAATTTTGTATTTAAAATTTGATATATTTATAACCACTGTGTACAAAATACTCGTTTATATTCAAAGCTGTAAAAATATGAACTTTGTTATGAGTTCAATGATTACTCCATGAAATCCGAGTTCACTAACAAATTTCTTTTGCCCTATGAAATCATTACATACGAAACTTCATTTACAAAATCCGAGTTCACTAACAAATTTCTTTCTTTCTTACATTGATTGAAATGTCTTATTTTAGGCTTTGAGCGAGAAGAACAAAGCTATTAGACAGAGGCAGTTGCCACACATATGTAGTCGTAGAGGAATGGCTCGACTGGCTGAAGATTTGGTAAGAAAATAGTAGTTTTATTTACTACAATATTTATGAAAACTTTTAAGTTAATGAATTTGTTGTTTGGTGTTCTTTTGAATGTAGAAAAGCGAAAGTGTTGATCGCTCTTCTGTCCCTAGAAGTGAAGTTTGGATCAAATCTCGCACTAAGAAAAATGGTGAACCGGTGAATTTGATTGCTGCAGATGCTATAGTAAGTTCATACTTTTCAAATACTTATGGTACATGTTGGAACCCTATGCTGATTGTGAACTCTGCTATTCCTCCCTTGCAATATAATTCGAAATTGTACTTGCGATCGATGCATCCACAATAGACAATGTTATTTTTCTTTTGGTAGGAGATACTGTAATATATTGAATTATCTTCTAGAAATCATCGTTAAAGCCTCTGGAAGTTGGATTGCTCTTTTAACGCAGATCCAAATTTCTTTATAATGAGGGCATAAAAAAATAGTCGGTTGATGTCCTCCTCACCTTCATCACATAAAACCACTTAGTACCTGTGTCTTTGTTCATTTAAGTTGATTGCATTTTGTTGGAAAATGGTTTAGCATAGCAAAATATGAGCACGTAGACATTTTCCGTGAACATTTGTTGTTCCATATATGTTTTGCCCAGCAGAATTTTGAAGCAGTGGGCCTGATACTATTCAAAGTACTTTTAAAAATGAATTCGTCTTTACTGTGATGCTTCCACCACCAAGTGTCTTCCTCCAAATTCTCCTTAATTTTTATAGATTATATTTCCTCCAAATCAATCACCAAATTTAATCCAAGCTAAAATAAATTTGCAAGCTTCATAGTGTATTTCCTATTTTAATTTAAATACTACGTTTTAATTTAAACTGCAATAATATGAAATTAATCATGTTTTGTAGGAAAAGATTAAACAAATTGAAAGTGTTTCACAATCGAGCTCGCCAATTAATTATAGAGGAGATGCACTTGCACAAGTGCTAGGGCAAGAAAGACCGGGTCGACTTAGAGCGATGGGAAGAGGAATGAGCCTTAGTAGAGCAGCTTTATCGGAAGTTAAGGATAAGCATACACTGCAACTTGAAAATAAATTGTTGAACTTAGAGAATAGATTTCTACAACTAGAGAAAAATCAGGTAAGAATTATCATTACATTTTGATCACTAATTGCTTGCACACTTGAACACTTGCATACACACTTGAACACTTGCATACAGTCACTTGAACAGTTGCACACTTCAACCATTATACACTTGAATACTTGCATACTTGAACACGCTAACAGTTTGCATTACCAGACTTACAAAATGACATGTTTTTTTATTTTGACAGAAGTGGGACAGAAGTAGACAAACCTCAGGTAATTTTTTTTATTGGTTTCACATCTTTGTATTTTAACTTTTTATTCAATTAGTAACATAATTTTCCTATGTTTAAATGTAGTGCAACTTTGATAAAAATATGAAGAAGTGTGATTTATTGGATTGGCGAGGGAATGAAGAGATCGTTGCTGAAGGAAGGTTCGTGTCAAACGATCCAAACGAGATTGTCAATGATGTTCCTTTAGGGCCGGATGCGATGATAGTTTTAGTTGACTGTCCAATCAAGCTTGATGCTTTTCTATGGAGGCCTACACCATCTTTCACACTTATTGGGGAAGCAAAGGAAAATACTGTGGCATGGCCGAAGAATAGAGTTGTTTTAAACATGAAGGAGAAGAGAATAAGGTAAAAAAATCTTCACAATGAACATGCAATTTTATTATATACATTATTTACTAAATAAATATTTTTACCTCTAATAGAGTAGAAATAGCAGCTTAGAATGCAAATGCAAGATTTTTGATTGGGGAGGGAGCAAGCAATTAGTGGCTTTAGGACGATTACATTCGAGCATCTCAAAGGAAATTGTTAATGATGTTCCTCTTGGGCCATCAGCTATGATTGTTTGGATAGATGATCCACTAAATCCAGAAGCATTTTTATGGAGGCCAGCCCCTGGTTTGATCCAAATTGCGGATGCTGTTGGTAAGAAGGTTGCATGGCCTGAATCGCAAGTAGTTGTTGAGATGGTTGACACTACAGCTCCTATTTCGCCTATGGATGTGGTGAAAACATTTATGGTGCTTGATTTTTATTGTGTGTTTCTATTTTTTAATGATTAGCAACTTCATTATTTTTTTCTTTTTTCAACTTACAGACTGCAAATTCAAGAACAAACAATAAATGAAAGTTAATGGATTTATTGGGAAATGGGAAAGTAGTTGCTTTAGGATGGGTGGAGTCAACCGATCCAAATGCAAGGGTGCATTTCAAACCACTAGGACACAATGCAGTTTAAGTTTGGATAATGATCGTAAAAGAGCCAGCGGTAGAGCTATGGAGGCAAACATCCGAATTACAATACATGGAAGATGCCCTCTCTTCTGTTATAGCTTGGCCTGCTACGCATGTCGTAATGGAATGAATTTTGAGTAAGTCTTTACCGTTCATTTTTTTGTTTGTTGTTACATTTAGTTATTAGCTTTAAATTCTGGTTGGTGGAGTACCAGTTGTAGTGGTTTGTTTGTAGTTGACTGTTTGGAGTTCAGGGATGAGGTAGAGATGATACAGTTGAATGTATGTAGTGATTGATTGGTAGAGCAAGGAATGGGGCTTCGGGCTGCAGTGAGGGGTGATGTAGACTGGAGATGCTTGATGTTGGAGTTGCTCTTGAATTTGGGTGTTCGAAGATTGGGTTCGGGGATGAATACGGTGTTGGAGGTGAAGTGGGTGAAGTCGATGTTTATGGTGATGAAGCAATTAACCGATAAGGTGAATTGATGTGTTGGTTGACTTTCGGTTTGAGGAGAAGTGGGATGGTGGTGTTTGATAGGGGACTGATGCTCTGGTGATCAGTTGAAGGAGAAGTGGTATTATATGTGGTGAGTGACAGCAGTGAGTTTTTTGATGACAGTGAGGAGCATGGAGGTGAAGTACTTGGGGTGGATGGATGACGTCGGTAGTAGAGAGTTAGGTGATTGCAGGAGAGGATTCGATTTGGATGCAGGTTGGTATGGAAAGTCGATGTGAGGTCGATGATGAAATGGATGAACTTGTTATTGTAGTGGGACATTAGGAAAACAGTCTGACAACAGTTTTGCTATGGTATTGTAGTGGTAGTCTGATTTTATTGAAGTGATGAATGTTGTCTGATGTGAATGTCGAAGTAGTGTGGTATGTGTGGAGTGTTTGTAAGAGAGAGATGACTGTGAGTATAGTGAATAAGGTGAAATGGTGGAGTTGTAGTTGAGCAAGGAGGAGCTGTTGATGTGGATTGATGGCAGGCAAATGATGGAAGTTAATGATGACTGAGTGGATGAAATTGAACTTGTATGATTGTTTGACGGAGGAAGAAGTGTGGTAGTGAATGTTTGTAGTGGAGATGGGTGGTTTCATGATTTTTGGTGGTTCTGTGGTATAATGGATCTGGCTGACAGTTGACAGAGGGAGAAGTGTATGGGTATTGGGAATGTTTATTGAAACGGTTGTAGTAGTTGCAAAAGGCAGGTTGAGGCAAGGAGTGTGATGTATGTAGACGTGGAGTGGTGGCGTGGTGAACTGGGGTATATGTTATGTTTATGTAAGCAAGTTGTATCAGAAATGAAGTGGTGCTGTCGAGGTCGAGGAGAATGCCACTGTTTTGTATGTAGAAGCAGGTTGATTTTCTTTGTTTTTGGTCAGTAGCTTTTTTTTCTTTTTCTTTGTGAAGAGGCTGTCGTAGGTCGGTAAGCTTTGAGGCAATGCTACTAGAAGTATGTTGTATTGATGTCGTGGTATGGCCGGGAGTTGTATGGGAAGATATGCACAAAATTGTATGTAGTGTTGTAGGCAGGAGGAAGTGTAGTGTATGTTAAGGTCAGACTGTGAAGTTTGGTTATTGGCAAGGAGGTTCTGATGAGCAGCAGTATTGTGGATAATATGTGATGAATGGCGACGGGGAGTATGTGACAATTTGTATTTCGGTGGAGATGTTGAGTTGATCAGAGAGAGGTGGAGTTTGTTGAAGGCACTCTCTGTAATGTTAATGCTAGCAGCAGATCGGAGCAGATAGAGTATGGTCATGCAAGTAAGTTGTTGTATTGTCGCAGTGAACCAGAAGGCAAAGATTCAGGCAGAAATGGGGTGGGTAGAGTTTCGAATGTAATGATGTGGTGATTTGCTCTGGTGATAGTAGTTGCTCTGGTGGATGAATTGAAACTCAAAAGCAAGTATTGACAGTGGCAAGTGAAGGGGTTTGTTGTGGATCTTTGTTAGGTGGGTTTGAATAACTGTGCAAGTTGATGGTGAATGTTGTGTGGAAGGTAGAAGTAATGGTTTGGAGGAACTGCAGTTGAATGACAGTGAAGGATATAAGTAGTGGAGTGTGAGGAATGGCAGTAGTGGGTAGTGGCTGAGAAAATGCAAGGAGTTGTGGTCAGTAGAAATAATCAATTGTAGTTTCTAGTTCATGCAGTTCATGCACTTGCTTTAATGTTTGTACACTGTAATGAAAAATATATATCACATTTCTATCTGAGCATGCACTTGTTTTAACATTTTCTGTTTCTTTGTGTTAACTTCGCAGGCTTATTTGGAAGGAAGCAAGGTCCTTAGTACGCAACTAGATCAGATCTTGCATGTTGGAACTCTGTAATGTTTGTACTCTGTAATATTTGGAAGGATTGCTTTAATGTTTGTACTCTGTAATATTTGGAAGGATTGCTTTAATGTTTGTATTATGTAATATTTGGAAGGATTGCTTTAATGTTTGTACTCTGTAATGTTTGTACACTGTAATGAAAAATAAATCACATTTCTTTCTGAGCATGCTCTTGTGTTATATTTGTTGATTAGAATCTTTATTCGTTTATGAAGATTTAGTTTGATTGCTATTATTAAAATGTAATATATAGGCATAACTCTTGAAAAGTGTATCTACGATTTTTGTAGCGGCATATATGAGCTGTAAAAGAATTTATCAATACTATAACACGTTGATTTAATAGCGTGAAATGACCGCTATTGAATAAATATTTTATAGCGGCAAAATGATGTTATAAAGATTTCCAGTTCCGTTGAGATTTAGCTGTATTATAGCGGCTATAATGAGCTATTGAATAAATATTTTATAGCGTCAAAATGGTGTTATAAAGATTTCCAGTTCCGTTGAGATTTAGCTGTATTATAGCGGCTACAATGAGCTATTGAATTAACGTACCATAGCAGCGAATTTGCGTTATAAAACTAAGCTCAACCATAGCGGCTTATTTTGTGTTATAAATATTCAACAGTTTTTTATAACATGTCGATATACAGCGCTTATGAAACTGCTATGGTTGTCATTAATAGCGGCTATATGCCGCTATAAAAGACACTTTTTGTTGTAGTGTTTAGCACTCTTATAAGCATAATTTTTCATTCATTGGTGCAGTTTGTATTGTCTAAAGCCTATATGCGCTATACCGTGACTTGCAAGTAACCAAAAAAGAAGATAAAAAGGACTAAGATTAGAACCATAAATATATTCAAATAGGATGTTTGTTATGAACATGATAAGAATGAAGTGGCTTCATTCTACAATAAAAAGAGAGATATCATGATATTTTGTGTTTTATATACTGCAGGTAGCGTGTGCATTCAAACTTAGCTTAAATTAACATATAAGAAAAGGTTTAAATAAGTTAAACCTAAACACAAATAAGTAGATAGCTTAAAGTGTGCCTAAATTCCTGATACACACAAATATTAAAAAGTATCATTTTCACGTACAACTCAATTAGGAAAAGTTCATCTATCATAGCTAATAGGTAAGTTATATTTTCTTCAACTATTACTTATTTGGATGGAATGTGTTTAACTATGGTGATTGTAGTTTTGAATTAGTATAATCCCTATATGTTATGTAGAAAAAAAATTAGCTTTTCTCTTTTTGATTTTCTACTTAAATGCTTTCAAAGTTACATTACTTTCCACATCTTTCTCTGCGTGTACTGTGTATTTTATGTATAATATTTTTTGAGATAAAGATTTATCATTATTTATAAATAAAAGGATAGTGCATCAGTATTGTTGTTTTTGCCACTAATGATCCTCACTTTGTTTTACATTGTTTATTGAAGAATTATGGATCATGTAGAGAAATACTATAGGAAACTGAAAGAAATATTAATGTCATTGAGATTGATTGTTGTGCATGGTTGATTTTTGTAAACATAATAATAAACGATTTGGATCTCTATTAGAAACACAGTTGGCATTTCTTTTCAATGATTTCACACTCACTCCTCATCGCCACATGTTTCTTTTAGTGATAAACATCATTCAGCATGTGTTATTGCTTGAGTCCAAATAATAATATAAATGCATGGTTAATGTTGTAGATTAATATAAAAATTAATGGCTAACACACAAAAGATAGAAACTCCAATGAGATTGCCCATGAATAAGATCCATGAATGCAAAATCAAATAGCAGCAAGGAAACAAGAGAGATGCTACCTTGAACTTATGGTAATTGGGGCTAACAATGTGAAATCCTACAAGAATCTCCTAGAGTCATGGAATAAAATGCGCAAAAAGACATCCAAAATGCACATTTATTATGATTTGTCACTGAAATTGTTACAAACATATAAATTCTCATGGACTACAAAATAGTCTCATATAATAATATACTATGAATATAATATATTATGAATGTAAAACTCGAACTATCTTCTGCTTTATAGTTAAACTACACCTTTTTCTCCGATGTTAAACAACCTCAATATTGATGCATCAAACTTTCTGCTTGGGGATAACCCTTATACTAGTGATTTATGTACCAATGCTGAAATGATTCACTTATGAAGAAACATATAAGAAATGAGGCAGCAAAAAATATTCAAAACTTATTTCCACCTTGGGTAACATTTTCTTATGTACACGTCCGTCAGACGTTTACACGTACTCGTAGGCGTGTGTGTGTGTTTTGAATTACAAACACACATATATATAGGTTTTAAATTTTCGAATCTTATAAATCGTTTTTTTGGCTTCATTTTTTAAAAATTCAATCTTGGTTTCAAAATCAATTTTAATTTTTTGAATTTTGAATATGTGTATGTATGCATGAGTGTATGTGCATGAATGTATGGATTTTAATTTTAAGAAATTTTTATCTACTCGCGGTAATTTGAAAAAACAATATCTTTTGGATAGGCAAAACAAAGTATTATAGTGGTTGTACAACTTTACAATAATTATCATAGGTGCGAGACAAAGACGTCTCAGCAACTATAAACCTTAGAGCACTGTCAGTCATACAAAGTTTCACACGGCAATCTCTCATTCAATCACCAAACTCACTAAATCAAACATCTCCCAGACATAACATCACTCGCCCAAATTACATACCAACTTACAAACCAAGTGACACATTAAACATCTAGCTTACCAACATAACTACCACAATGACATTCAAAATAGGTTCAAAATGAAGAAAAACAATGTCAAAAATCAGAACAATTTCAAAGTGAAGTGGAGCTTCAATTAATTCTAGACAATCGAAATACAAGGCAAGAGCACCAAGCAAACCAAGCGTAGGGCTGTTGAAATCCATTGAGGTAGCAATAACTGAAACACCAGGAACCATAAAACCATATACCATGATGCCCATGAAGCACAACACACAACATTAGAAAAACTACTCACATCAACTGCATTGCAGTCACTAGGAGCAGTGCTAGATGAAGAAAGAAAAGGCAAGGTATCAAGTGAAAAAAGTTCCCGAGCCACATCGTCCAAACTACAACAACAAATGATCCAAGGCTCCCCAGTCGACTATCAAGATCCATTACCAGAATACAAAAGAAAAGCTACAAGCAAATCCAATAACAAAACAAACATAATCATACCCCTCACATCTCACAAACAGATCCAATAAAATTGGATTCATTAGTGACCAAAAAAGTAAAACAGAACCGTCTAACTATAAGGGAAACAAAACTACAACACCAATAACAGAGAACCAAACGACAGCAAACAAATTACCCACACCATAAGTTAAATAGGATCAATACAAAGCCATGAAACTGAAGCACATAATCACTACCTTATTCAAGGCCGAATCACCCTCAAGCGTGCTAGTGGTACCGGAATTTCGAACATGGAAGGGAAGAAATGGTAGAAGCCTTTAACAACAGGTTGAGCGACATAAAGGGAATGAGTTGATTAGCTGGGTAGGAGGAGTAAATAATTTTTATCTCACCGAGGAAGTTCTGAGGATGAGAGCCTTGGACCTTGTGACAAGAAATATTAGGCAGGAGGCAGGTTTGCAAAGGGAAAAGCTAAGAGCAGAGAATATGAAAACTAGGGTTGAGAAAAAGGGATAAGGGGAAAGTGGTTGACGATAGGGGAGGATAGGCGGAAAAAGAGCGGTAGACAATTACCAAAAGAGGAAGAAAATGGAAGAAGGGAGTTGGATTGTTAATCAAGTTTTGAAATAGACGTCTAGTACTTAATGGCGTTGGAGATCCATTTATATGCACAAGACGTAAAGGGTAGTTTCATAAAATGCAATGGATCAATTTAATTTTGATGGAGAGATTATGTAAAATAAAAATGCAAAAATAATCAATAATTTCATGAAAAAAATATCCTATAAATAATGCTAAATTAAACCTAAATGCGAAAATACCTAAAAGTCAAATCAACAAGGATAATTGTTTGAATTTTCGGATTATTTGGGATGGATTTTTGAAGCGGAAGAGTGCTTTAAGAGAGGGGAGTGAGGAAAAGAAGATTCATTTTGGTTTGGAAATCGATGTGGTGTCCATAGCGTCTAATGCAATGAACACGTCAAACACATACATAACAATTCCCAAGTGTTGGTAGAATTGGACTTTATTGCTTTTGATTCAATTTTTGCATCTGACACATCCAAAACTAGGCTAAGAAGGTTGTGAATTAAATCCTTAGTTTAAAGAATGTTACGATAGTAGTAAAGTTCCAATTACCTCATGCCATCGATCAAATTTTTGATCGTTTTGTTATACTAATACAATTGATACATGAATGCTTAATTTATTACTTATGATGGAAAAGCAAACGAAATATATTTTCAAAGCTAGCTGTAAAGGTATTTTACCCACCCTTTAATGTTGTATGTCTTCTTATTTCATTAATAATTCATATAAACTACACGGAAGATTTAGTTTAAATGATTATAACGACCCACCTTTTTGGACAGTTTAAATCGACAATGAACCACACATGTCAACTCAAACCATTTAAAAGGAAGGATTGTTAATGGAGTAAATAAGAAAATAAGAGAAAAGGAAGGAAAACAAAAAACAGAATCTCACAGCGGAATGACGAAATATAATAATCAAATAAACAGTTCATGAAGCTGTTTTACAAATAACATTTGATTACACCTTTACAATACAGATCAGAGTTATACATACAATAGTAATAAATAAATAATACAGCGGAACAACATGATAAAGTGGAGTAAATATAATAAATAGTAATAATATATTGAATCTTCGTCTTTATCCTCCATAAAATAGTCTTCAATATACTGAAAAGCTCAGACTGACCCGAGCGTAATGAAAAGACATAACACTCGAGTCAGAACTAAAAGATCTTATGTAAGTTAAATCAACAATAAATAAATATGAGTGTAACGGCGTCAGAGATATTTACGGGATTTGACATCTCCTATCCAGTGTCTAACGTGCGTACAATAACTTAAGAGATGTTTGGGATTTCATCTCCTAAGGATCCGCTAAACTGTCTACATACATAGTACAATATGCTATTATAATATGTTTACAGTAAAGTAAAGTATTAAAATAGCGTTAAGGCGTTATCCATATCCCCCTTAACACATTTTTATATAAATGTCGTAGTCTATACAGTATCATAATTCCTCCGTAAACTGGAGGGCAATCAGAGGGCACTCCATAGTGTACGACACAAACCAAACTCGTAGTGGGCACGATCAGGATAAATATGACAAGGCACGCGAGGCAATGCCCAGAGTAGGATACTACTGTTTTGTGGATCCGGACTGGGGGTAACGCATAGCAGCTACTACCGCACACATCGAGACACACTCCCATAATCAAAATCGAGGGATGGCCACCAAATCAATCACAAAGTAATAAATATGGTATCGAAAAAATGTGCCCGATAGGGGGAGCGACCCCACTTGGCCCGGCATGGCTTCTGTTATAGACATTTTAATTATGACCCAAAGGTCAAGGCTATCCATCATCGTTCTCTTACTTCATTCCAGTAGCGTTCGCCAAACCATCCTACTTCATTCTGGATTCTCCACCACGTGCATAGTTGTTAAAGTGGTTTTCGGTATTGGCAGAGAGTATGACAATATCTGATCCCGGTACCTTTAACAATCAAATGTTTATTTCACACCGGTTGGTTCTTTTACATTTCCAAAACCGATTCATAACTGATATCAAAATATCATATTCACTTCAAAATCATATCACTTTCAAAATCATATTCACTTCAAAAATCATATCACTTTCGAAATCATATCACTTTCGAAATCATATTCACTTCAAAATCATTACTCACTTTAAATCATATTCGTTTCAAATTCATAGCCACAAAAATAGGTTAAACCATCATATCAAAATATTAGTATTTGAATCAATTAAATCTAAATCATAACAGTTCCAACTTTACGCAATTTGAATATTAAAAGTAGTTTATATATTGACATAGTTATACATTAAAAATAGTTTATATTTGAAAAATAGGTTATAGATTAAAATGGTTTCTATATTAGAAATAGTTATATATTAAAATAGGTTATATATTAAAATATTTAATGTATTAAAAATAGTTTATAATAGTTACAATAGTTTAAAATCGTTTAAAATCATTTTATTAGTTTAAAATAGTTTAATAGTTTAAATAGTTTAAGGATTTTAAAAAAGTTAAAAATAGTTCAGTACAAATGGTTTGATTATTAGAATGGTTTATATAGTAAAGAGTTTGAAAATATAAATAATCTAAATTTTAAAATAATAGATTTTAAATAGTTTATATTAAAATACCTAATTTGAAAATAATATCAAATTAAACTATTTCTTCCATTTTAGCAAATCTGGACCATATCCAGTTTTCAAATCAACAAACTGAATTTTAATCTTTCAATTCAAATTCTCGTTAAAACCATTTCAGTCTATATCGATTTCAAAATCCATGTTTGAACTACAAATTTAAACCACTTCAAATTCAATAGATTTCAAAGTTTAAATATTCAAATGTTTACAATAACTCAATTTTGATAAATTTCATTTATATTTCAAAATTCAACTTTAAAATTTCAATTTAAATTCAGTAAACAATTCATTTAAACCAATTTCAACATTTTTAAAGCTTGGATTTTGAAACAATCCAGTTCATATAAATCGAATTTTATTTCAAAATATCATTTAACTGGATTCAAAATTTAAGGATTTAAAATCATTTAATTTAAATAATCCGGTGTCCGTATATAATTTTCTATCCTATGGTCAAGTGATACAGATATATATCATTTCAACCCACAATAAATTTTAAATTTATGGGTATATATCATTTCAACTCGCAATCCCGAACAAATTCAAAATCCAGAAAATCGCTCGAGTTTATCATTTCAACCCATAACGATTTTTTCTTAATCTATAGATCATTCGGGTATGTATCATTTCAACCCATAGTGATTTTCCTAACATAACTAAGGGAACTTGCAGTGTGATAACAATATATAAAATAAACATAACATCCAGTCATCCAATATCAACAATTAACATCCATCACAATCATCATTCAATTCAACCAATAAATCACAATAATTAACTGGTTATCATTATCTGGTATTCAATTAACAATTTAAAATTCAATATTAAATTAAAAGGCAATTAAATTCAATATAAATTCAAATTAAACTTGAATGACAAATTAAATATACCAAACAACAATCAATCAATTTCTAATCACATCGTAAATTTAATTTAACTAATAGTTTAGCATTCGTGAGTGGGTTAAATCAATCACCTTTGATTTTTAGTCGAATTAAAATCCAATTTTAGGCCGAAAATCAATAGTCTCAGAATCCAACCAAACCAGTTCCAAAATGTCCAAAATTTTGATACGATGTTGAATCATGAGTTTTGATTCATGACAAGGAGCATTAACAAAGACTATATGGCGATAGCAATAAAAAGAGAGTAACATATACATGATATAAACTACAAAGAGAAGAGACTTCAAAACTAGTTTTCATATGATTATTTATCCATATGGCGAGAGCATTTGATGTTTGCATGTGTTCATTTGGAGTTCTAAGGTACTGTCTTAGCTCATCAGTTATCATGGATTGTTATGTATCCATATTACATTACATAAGTACAAGATTGTTCATAGAGAAAAAAAAACTTAGGCTTTTCATACATAAAGGTAAAAACATATAGCATTTTCATTCATAAAAATAAATTTTGTTTCCTTTTTTTTATTTAAAAGCTTAATTTACACATTTTATACATAATGGTAATTTTATCTATATTTTTTTAGGAAGCTATTTTTTTTCAAAGTGCTTAATTCATTTATTTTTTATTACAAGCCAATCGTAGAACAAAATGATCAAATTCATAACAAAAGGATAACTAAAAACATGGGTTTGACAAAAATATGATTTACTTATCTTTTGCATTTAAATTTGACAAAAATAATGGAAAACCACGAGATTGTGGAATTTGTTTGATTTGTCAATAGTCTGAAGAACTATTTTGTTACTAAACCTTCATTAGTAAAATAGATATGCTATGTAGTATTATGTTTCACTATTAGTAATATAGAATTCGTTTTTTTTCCGTAACTTCTATGTTTGGACTACGATCGCAAAAATCCAAATATGAAAGTTGCTTAGAGTTCCATCATGAACGCAATGATGCAAGTTCCCCGATCAAATTCCATCGTTTGCATAAATTCCATTGTTTGCACAAATTCCATTTTTAGAGCCTAATTAACTCATTACTAATTAAACAACTAACCGTAAAATTTACAGGGTATTACAAACCTTTTACAATTAAAACCCTCTACACAAAACAATTAATATCACATTGTAATTACTTGGGAAAAATACTCAAGAATTCCCAAAAATCATGATTTATCTTTTTACCATCATATAGAAATTTCGAAGCAGAATAATAATATTTCATATCTAAAGTAATTAAAATCCAAAATTATCCATTTTCTCAACGAAGAAAATTCAAATTAAATTCATAATAATTTTGAAATTAAAAAACTCATCTCTAAAATATTATTCCAAATACCATATAAAAAATTCAAAACATTTGGAGGTAAAAAAATCGTAGTTTTTACACCGAAATCCCTTAAGGAAATTACACAAAAATATCTAATGATAACCATAACACATCACAATGATTATCTAAGCCATGCATGATAAACATCAACAAATCAATTTGGGTTTCATCATAATTCGAATTTAAAACATTATACAATAAAGAGATGAAGATATTATTCACTTTAAATTGACTTTGTGTGAAGGTAAGCGCCCTTGTTTCTCTTCTTAGCTTTCTTCCTTTTCTTTCTCTTTGTTGAATGAACTTTAATGGAGTTTTGTGTGATTTTGTTTTCACTTCTTAGGTTTATGGGTAGCGGTCGAAAATACATGAGAAGGGAGAGTATATAATAGGGGAAATAATTTTTTTAATCTTTGTTTCCTCATTTTTCACCTATGTAACAGAAATTAGGGATGTTACATGTCGTCTTCTACAGGCCCATCTATAAGTACGCGAAAAATTAGAAATCCATCTGCATTCGCATTCAAAAATATGAAAAATATTTGGTACCCGAAAAGCCGATGCGGGTACCCGAAAAACAATTTGAATATAGACGGATATTTATATACCGTATCCGAAAAATATCTGTTCGACATAAACTTAACTTTTTATTTAAAAAGGTACATGGTTAAAAGAGTAAATAAAAGATCTCCGTAAAAAGTGTGTTTTTAATGGAATTTTATCATTTTCGAATTCAAATCAATCTTGCTTTTGGTGGAAAATGAATTTAACGTTTAGTAAGTGTATATTATTTAACTCTTGAGATTCAATGTTTTCAAATAGGTTCCGTGGAAATTCATTAAACATTAACAAGTTAGTATTAAATGATATTAATTCTTCAATGTTTTATTGGATGTTAACTTTGAATATACATACTATCATGCGCGTCCTTTTGTAAAAAAGACCTTACCTATAAATAAAGATATAATTTATTATCAACTATGATTTATCTCGACGATGTTCGGAATATTCGAAACTATGCACTTATTATTTTTTTTAGACATGTTTCTGGATATTTTCAGATATCTGAATGTGAAGTTTTCAAATACAGATTCTGGGATATCCAAAAGTGGAAAATAGACATAAGGACAAACTTTGAAAAAAATTAAGATTAAAGAACATCAAGTTTCATCTTTGGCGGAAGAACAAACTTTAAAAAAAATTAGACTAAAGACAATGCTAGTTAGAACTTTAGACCAATTTTTTTGTAAAGTTTGTCCTTTTCCCTATTTCACTGTATCCAAAATATCCGCGTACGGCGATACAAACATGTATTTTCACATATCCTCTGTTTTATAAATCCGATTTCCTTCGTAAATTCGTACATCTGAATTAGGGTTTCGATATTATTTTCGTTTGCCGATTAAATTCCTTCGTCCGGATCTCCTCCACTATTTCGCCTGCGGCTAGCCTCAACTACGGGTAATTTATTTACTAGTTGATTAGTTACATATCGATTAGTCACTTAAATGCGTTACTGATACTGGTTTCGTTTGTATTTTAATGTGTCTCCAATTAGTTAAAAACATTATTGTGTTTGAGTCCGATTTAAACAGTTAAATATGTTACTGATTAGTTAAGTTTAAGTGTGTACCAAAGTTTTTTCCTTTTTATTTTGAGCGTGATACATTTGGTAGAAGGATTAGGTTTTTTGGTTAAGGAATCTTACTCTATTTTGACTCGTAGAGCACAGTTAAGCAATTATTTCGTAGTAAAAGTGAAACATGAAATTAGTTTTGCTAATTATCCTTTTGTTCCAAGTTTTTTTGCTAATTAGTTCGTAATAAAAGTGAAATAGTAGCTTGTTTTCTCATCCAAAATGCAGTTTGACAAATTAAATGCAAATCTTTGAACAACGAACTGCAATTTTTTTACTGTAACATATATAATCGCTAAATTGGTCACAAGTGACACCTGCTTAGAATAAGTCCAGTCACTGTATTGTATTTTCTTTAAAGACTAAGACAATTCGTAGACAGTTAATCAAAAGTTGGATTTGCATATAGGCGAAGCAGATGTTACAATAAATGAATGCTCCAGTTAGAACATTTGACAGTCGAAACGAATACTAAATCTATCTCAAACGCATCAAAAATCCAAAAGTCTTTCATGCACATCAGATGCCACAACTGAATTCATAAGCATCATCATTAACAAAAATAAAGGTCTGCATGCATTTGTGGAGAATTACTAAGAAAATATTTTCTAGTAGTGTTTCTTTTGTTGTTCTAAATACTTAGTTCATATTCTCAGGTGAAGTTATGGATTATTCTTTCAGGTGGTAAAGAGAGGTGATTTAGAGAACTGTACAATGGAGCCAAGAAAGATTAAGGTGGTACTTCATGATGATTTGATATGTCAAATCCTACTATGGTTGCCTGTGATATCTCTGTTACGGTTCAAAAATGCATGCAGATCATGGCATGCTTTGATCGAAAGTAGCAATTTTATCAGACAACATCTCCATCGCCATCATTATGATCCTAGTTTGAAGGATAAAAACCACAACCTAATTTGTCTACTCCTAGGTAAAAGGTCATTCATCACCTTTCCGTTAACCTCTAATGAAAATTTTGAAGACCCAACTGCATGCCTACAACTAAACTGTTCAGATCTACATGGATACTCCCCTGTAGAAGTACTTGATATAGTTAGTTATAATGGCATTGTTTGTTTGAATCTTCTCAACTGTAAGAGTGAACAAAGTATTTGTCTTTGGAACCCTGCAACTAAACAATCAAGAGTTCTCCCACAATCGCCTGCACTTACCCTAGAAACAAAATATAATTGCCTCCTAACCATAGTAGGATTTGGTTTTGATGTTAAAAACAATGATTATAAAGTGGTGAATCTTTGCAAAGATTATCACAAAGATAGAAAGAGAGTTGAGGTATATAGCTTGAATTCAAATTCTTGGAGAAGTATAACTACTGTTTTTCCATATAGTAATATGTTTAGAAATCCGAGAATGCCGTTTAATAGTGGAGCTTGTTTCTTTTGGAATGCATCGAATTCTGAAATCCAAAGTATTCTTTGCTTTGACTTTAGCTCTGAGAAGTTTCATTCTATATCTTTCCCGGATGTCGATTACCTTAAGTCACACCTTTATGCGGGTGTTGTAAGTGATAAAATTGCATGTGTTTTCAATACAAACGACTACCAAACAGAAATTTGGGTGCTTAACGAATACGGAAGCGTAAATGAGTCCTGGGCTAAACTTCATACGATTGATCCCTATTCGACAATAAATAGGAAAATGAGGGTGAAGTGGCTTTCGATGAATGGAAACTATCTTTTCTTTAGAGCAATGGGTCCTATAATCAGATACAATGTGGTTACCAAAGAGATAAAGAATTTATCTATAGTAGAAAAGTAAGAAGAGATTTCTAAGGATTGCTGTTCGCCCAATGTGGTCTTGAATCACTACGGTAGCGGGGCATTGGTGGAGTTCAAGGAGAGCCTGCTCTCAGTTGGGAAAGGAAATAATGAGTGGAAAAAGAGAAAAAGAAATGATATCCAATTGAAGGTATAATATTTTGTATGATTTGCATTATTATATGATAAAAATGCTTTGTCAAAACGAGTTGGCTTTTATACTTTTATTACCTGATGAACGTACTGTGGTATTCAATCGCAAATAAGCAACAAGATAATCTTGCAGCCCAATGAGCTTGTAATGGCCTATTATTATTTACTATGAGAACGGTTATTCTAATGGACATATGTAGTTTGAGTTTAACAAGCAGTTATTATATTCATGGTATTAATAATAATTTCTTTCCTAACATTTCCAAGATATACTTTTTTCTCAATATTTCTTCATGTTTGTAATATGTCTATAAATGTTATAACATTTCTTCATGTTTGTATTATGTCTATAAATGTTACATAATGAGATATCAACTCATAGAAAAATATATTTTGTTACTAAGCAAAGACGTAGCTCATAATTCTGACTTCTGTTGTTCTCTGTTTAATTTTGAGATTAGAGCTTGTTTTGTTAAATTATATCAACGCAGGTTTAAATCATATTTTCTGTGTTGTAAGAAGTAGATAAACCTAATCATGTAATATGCATCTTGTTGTCATCTTCGGACCTAGTGTTTTCAATAACCTTGCTTGGAGTAGGTTTTGTTTGCTTGCTATACTATTAAAACCAGTGGAAATCAGGTTTAAGTGACAATGTCTGGAGCAATATCAATTTCCAGGATATGGATTTAGGTAATTAAGTTTCCAGGACATGTTTACATGTCTTCTTTTAATCAAGTCACATTACACAACTTCGATTAGTTTTGAGGACAAAATATTATTTCTTATGACCAAATTAACCCTTCTTATCTCCTTTAGAGTTTATTTCCTTGCCAACTCTTTCCTCCAACATCATCTATCTCTCGTCACTGCCTACTTCTTCGTGGCTACAGTTGTCATGGTGACTGTCGTCGCTATCATCTTCATCTTACTCCTATTCTTTGTTTAACCATACAAAACAACCCAAAAAATCGTGATCCTAAACCCTAAAAACCCCATCAGATTTCTTTTTTAACTTAACAGCTTAGTTTATGTAATTTTAGTATATAATGCTTAGTTTATTTATTTTTCCGTTTAAAAAAGCAAATGTGCATATTAAATGCACATATTAAAAAAAATATAAGTAAAATTTCCCTTTTTTTTTCAAAGCTTAATTTGTCAGTCATTTTTGTTTAAAATCTAAATAAAGACACAAGAATAAAATAAACATATTACTGAAGAAACATAAATAGTAATACTACCATTACTACCCCTACTACTACCAAAAATTAATTTTATTTTGCATTTTTATAAGTGAAAACTCTCTTCTTTTCACAGCTAAATATATTTATCTTTGTTAACAAAATGAAATTTGATTTTTAATTGATAAACATGAAAGAAACTTGATTTTAAATGTTGAAGGTTATAATGATTATTTTATTTTATTTAATCTTTTAGTTACTCTTTGCATTTTCTTTTAAATTTGACAAAATTTATTATTATTTTTTATTTTTCATATGTTTTTGTTTTCTCAAACGATAAATTGCTTTACCTTTTTGTGCAAAATAATATAAAAGCTATCATTTTGTAGTAGAATTATAAAATTTTAAAGTATGGATAAGTGCTGCATAGGATTATTGTATTCAAGTGATAATCTTTCTTTTTTATCATTCATAGGGTTTTATATTTCAGATTGATAAATCGATTTATCTTTTTGGAAAAATAGATAAAAGAATGGATTTTATGCAAGAAGACTTCTAATAGTATAGTTTGTTAAGTTTTTGAGTTTACTTGAGAAGAGATTATGAATATGAAGAGAAATGATTTATTGAAATTCTTGTAATTTGACTAAACTGTATTACAAGATGTTTACAGTAATTTGAAATGATACAAAAAACTGATATAAGATGAAAGCTATTTATATACAAGCAGCAAGTTGTAATCCGCACCACTTGACAAATGAGATCTGGAGCCTTGATTAGAATGGACGGCAGAGATGAGTAGCTGGTGAATAAAAGGATCGATGCAGAGTGTTACCTCACTTCGTAATACCCCCTCTCAAATCCTATCCCTAACATTTAGGGTTAGGGTTTGAATTCACTTTGCCGATTTTACTGATCTGAGATGAGTTTAATATCACTAATTTGTTGTCTGGAGGCTTCTCCTTAGCTCGGACTTGAGAGATCTCCTTACTTGTGATACGATACAGCTGTATGATGCTAGATTTGTCAAGGTGTTAAGTGTTGGAGAGAAGTTGCTGTCTTTCTGGTTTATTGCAAGTTTCTTCAGCTTTAGCTTGCTTGGCTTCAAGATCTTTCTCATCTTTAACCTTCAGATCTGAGCGAAATCTGGTGAAGTTAGTTGCTGATAGAGCTTTAGTTAATACATCAGCTCTTTGGTAAGTTCCAGGTATGTGATTGACTTGTAATTCTCCTCTTTGCACAAGTTCACGAACAAAATAAAGATCTATCTCTATATGCTTCGTTCTGGCATGTTGAACTGGATCTTCAGAAATATAAACTGCACTTCTATTATCACACCATAGAGTAGGTTTAGTGGTAGCTTTGTATTGTAGTTCAGATAGAAGAGATTGAACCCATTTAATTTCAGCTGAAGCATTGGCAATGCTTCGGTACTCAGCTTCGGTGCTTGACCTTGATACAGTATGTTGTTTTTTTGATGACCATGAGACTAAGTTATCCCCAATGTATATGCAGTAACCAGATGTAGACCTTCTATCATCTGGGTCAGATGCCCAATCTGCATCTGCAAAGCCAGTAATGTTGAGATTTGAGCTAGCCTTGAAATTTAAGCCATAGTTGATAGTTCTCTTGAGATATCTTAAAATTCTTTTAACAGCTTTCCAATGCTCACTCAGAGGATTCTGCATAAATTGTGAAACTTTGTTAACACTAAATGAAATATCAGGTCGTGTTATAGTTGCATATTGTAATGCACCTATAACACTTCTATATTGCTTAGAATTAACTATGGCTTCTCCCCTGTATTTTGATAAGTGTTGGTTGCAGATCATTGGGGTTGGCTGAGGATTAGCACCATCCATTTTTGTTTTCATTAGTAGCTCAGAGATGTACTTCCTTTGACATAGGAAAACTTCAGTGTCTGATTTCCTTATCAGCTCAATACCTAAGAAATATGTTAAGTTACCCAAGTTTTTGATAGAAAATTCCTGGTTCAAATAATTAGTTAAATGTTCTATGTCTGCAGTGTTATTTCCAGTGATAATTAAATCATCAACATACACAAGTATATATATTGTTGATGATTCATTTATCTTAGTAAACATTGAATTATCTGATTTGGTAGGTTTATAGCCTAATGTAATTAAGGCTGTTTTTAACCTATCAAACCAGACTCTTGGAGCTTGTTTGAGCTCATATATAGCCTTTTTCAACTTGCAGACATAGTTTGGGTTTTTGCAATACCCTTGTGGTTGTTGCATGAATATTTCCTCTTTTAAAATGCCATTAAGAAAGGCATTATTGACATCTAAGTGCTTAATGCTCCAATTTTTCTTTAGAGCAATGGAAAGAATAATCCTAATGGTAGTCGGTTTTACAACAGGAGAGAAGGTTTGATTGAAATCAAAGCCATACTCCTGTGTAAAGCCTTTGGCAACAAGCCTAGCTTTGTATTTGTTTATGCTACCATCAGGGTTTTTCTTTAGTCTAAATGTCCACTTGCAGCCAACTATATTTTTGTTAGTTGGTGCTTGGGTTAAGTCCCAAGTTTCATTTTTGATGAGAGCTTTGTATTCCTCATCCATAGCTTCTTTCCAATGCTTGTTTTTGATGGCTTCATCATAAGTTGCAGGCTCACTTTCACTGAATTGAACAGTAAAAACTTTTGGTTTGAAAATTCCCCTTTTTGATCTTGTGATCATGGGATGCCCAGACTGAACTGGCTCTATATTTAGAGGTGAAGCATCCTGTTCATTTGAATTTGATGTACTTGATGCTGTATTTGTCGAGTCATTAGTGTTATTGCTTCTATCATATTGAATTTGGCTTGATGATTGATCAGGTGAGGTGATGGCATGGCTGGGAGGTTCAGGTTCCTCATTTCTTCCTAAGATAGAAGATGATGTGCCTTGAGCATCAGCAGCCCCCTCATTATCCATATATTGCCAGGTGTCAAGAACAGTTGATAATTCAGGTATGGATGTCCTTGGATTGTACACCTTGCTTGTAGTACTAATGTTTTGTGATTTGAATGGAAAGATATTTTCATTAAAAACAACATCCCTGCTTATGTATATCCTACCTGTTTCATCAAGACACTTATACCCTTTCTGATTAGTACCGTAACCAAGGAATGTACATGCCCTAGACCTGAAGTTTAACTTATTTTTATTGTAAGGTCTAAGGCATGGATAACATAGGCACCCAAACACCTTCAAAGCATGATAATCTGGCTTAACACCATATAATTTTTCAAGTGGTGTTATTTTATTGAGAACTTTAGTTGGCTGTCTGTTAATCAAATACACAGCTGTACTAAAGGCTTCTGGCCAGAATTTTAGTGGAAGATTAGAATTGGCAAGTAGTGTTAAGCCAGTTTCAACAATATGCCTATGCTTTCTTTCAACAATGCCATTTTGCTGTGATGTATGTGGACATGATAATCTATGCACTATGCCCTTTTTATTGAAGAATAATTTCAGAGTTTTAAATTCACTTCCACCATCAGACTGAACAGTTTTAACAGATTTGTTAGTTTGTTTTTCAATCATGGTGATGAAATTGACAAGTGCATTGTGAGTGTCAGATTTTGTTTTCAAGAAATAGATCCATGTATATCTAGTACATGCATCAACAATTGATAAGTAGTACTTGAAACCAAAATCTGAAAAGATTGGTGATGGTCCCCATAAATCAATGGTAATTAATTCTAATGGTTCAGTGTAAACAGTTGATGAGTTAGAAAAGGGTAATCTATGACTCTTACCTTGTTGACAATAATCACAAACATATGGTATAGAAACTTGATTAAAATCTATACTATTTTCATTCAGAATTTGTTTAACAATTTTGACACTAGGGTGTCCAAGCTTACAATGTCAAAGATCAAACAAATTTGAATTATTGTCGACATTTTGAACTTCAGTCATATTGCAACATTTGTCTTGCTGTATAGCCTTGCTACAACTAACATTGTTTAACTTGTATAGCCCATTTGTCACATCACCCTGTAAAATGATATTTCTAGTTAGTATGTCTTTAACAAGACAATACTTTGGGTAAAATTCGAAAAAGACATTATTGTCTTTAGCAAATTGGGATACACTTATTAAATTCTTCTTAATTCTAGGGGCTCTTAATATATTATGCAAGTATAGCTGTTTGTTGCTATCTAGGCAGGCATTTCCAATATGAGTAATTTGAATACACTTACCATCACCCATAGAGATAGACTGATTACCTTTAAACTCCTTATTGCCAAGATTCAGATTTTCAAGACTGCTTGTAATGTGATTTGTTGCACCAGTATCTGGATACCAATCATCATCTTGACTGTTGAATTTGTCATTCTCAGCAGTACTTTTGTTTTCAGTTTGCACTTGTGCCATATTAGCTGTTGGTCCAGTCTTTTGATTCTGTACTTGCCCATAATTTGAATTGAACCTGAAATAACATTTTAAAGCAGTATGACCAATTTTCTCACATATTTGGCATTTAGGTCTATTGTTGTTGTTACTCCATCTGCCTCTTCCTCTTCCTCTTGCAGAGCTACCACCTCTCTGAAATGATTGTTCTCTGTTTTGATTTTTCCCTTTATAACCAGTTGCAAGGTTGGCTGAATAATCAGGTTCTTGAAGCTTTTTATTGCTAATTCTGGCTTCATGAGCTAATAGAATTGAATGAACTTCATCAATTGGTGGTGTTGTTTTCTGTGAGGCTATGACCGCAATGATAGACTCATATTCTTCAGATAGACCATTCAGTAAAATTAAAACTTGCTCAGTTTCTTGAACAGGGTTTCCTGTTGCAGCAAGTCTGTCACTTATGTTCTTGACTTTTGCAAGATACTCTCTCATAGACATGTTATCCATTCTAATATTATGTAATTGTCTCTTGAAGTATAGCACTTTTGCTGATGACTGGTTGTTGAAATTCTTTTCGATGGTTGTCCAGATATCATTAGCAGATTTGCACCCTATTACTTGTGGTAATAAATTTGCACTAATAGAGGAAAGGAGCCAAGAGCTAATGAGCCTATCTTGTCTATTATGCTTAACATATTCTTGATTGATAACAGTATTCTTATCTTTATCAGTAACATACTTTGGTGGAATGGGCAGTGTACCTTCAATAAAGCCTTCTAAGCCATAGTAGGGGTGGGCATAAACCGCACCGCTATACGGAAACCACCCGCACCGAACCGCAAAAACGGTGCGGAAACCCGCACCGAATCTTCTAACCAAAGTGAATACCTCAAACCGGACCGACCCGCATCGATACGGTTCGGTTGCGGTTTGGATGATTGAACCAACCATATTAAACCGGACCGAACCGAATATTTACACTAGTAATCTTATGATAAAAATATAAGCAACTCCTATCTTATTTTAAATTCTAACGATTTATATTCAATTTTTAGCGTATGTTATTATATTAATAATATTCGCTGCCATAAAGGAAGAAGTTATAGTTTTGGTATAATATTTTTCATCTCATTTTTTTGGATAAATGATAATTATAATCTTATTCTAGTCATTTTCTTTGATGATTATGCTTTAATTAATGTTGATGTTTGGTTAATCTACTAAAAAATCTCCCTTGTAGCTAAATGTCAAATTGAAATATTCATACAATTAAGAACTAATCTTTCATTTCAGTATAACATTGTGTGTTTTAACCTTTAAGTGTAAAAGCTTCACACAATTGCCTTCGTAAATTGATTGTTGATGGAAGTAATTCTCTTATTTCATATTTAATATGGGTTCAAACCTGATCAGACCGAAACCGAACCATAGTACATTCAAACCGAACCGAAACCGAACCGTTTAAAAGATTAGTATAATGGTTTGTATTTTTGATTAACCGTTTGATGCGGTGCGGAAGCAGTTTGGACTTCAAACCGCACCAAACCGACCCGCGCCCACCCCTAAGCCATAGCCTTCTATGGCTGTTTCCACTTGAAGTTTCCAAAGGAGGTAGTTGTCCTCTTCAAGATGAATGTTGACAAGCTGGGTTTGTGGGCTGATGACAGTTTTCATAAGACCTTGCACAGATGTGGAAACATTAACATTGATGTCATCATTGACTGATGTAGCAGATGTAGAATTTTCTGCCATTGCTGATCAATTCAAGGAGATTGAGGGAAAGGATAAAAGAAAGAGCAGTGAAGAGGTCAAGAAAATGAACGGAAAGTCAAGATGAATCAAAAACAGGTATGATTTGGCCTGAAATTTATGATGATGCTTGAGATTGGTTGGTTTCGAACAGATACTGAATTGCTGAATTGATTTCAGGCTGATATTTATCTGAGTTTTGAATCTTTCTTGATTTCTTGATTTGATTTTTTTATTTCTTGATCACTGCTTTAACGGATTTGATCATGCACGGTGTTGATGCAGCCACTTTTCAATAGAAATCTGGCGAGGCACAGTACTGTGATGTTTGAATCCGATCTCCAGATGAAGAGATGAAATCTGATGGAGAAAATACTCAAATGATGAAATCTCTCTGATGAGTATACTCACTTAACTTTGATTGAGATGTGCTGTTAAGCAAGAAAGCTCTGATACCATGTTAAGTTTTTGAGTTTACTTGAGAAGAGATTATGAATATGAAGAGAAATGATTTATTGAAATTCTTGTAATTTGACTAAACTGTATTACAAGATGTTTACAGTAATTTGAAATGATACAAAAAACTGATATAAGATGAAAGCTATTTATATACAAGCAGCAAGTTGTAATCCGCACCACTTGACAAATGAGATCTGGAGCCTTGATTAGAATGGACGGCAGAGATGAGTAGCTGGTGAATAAAAGGATCGATGCAGAGTGTTACCTCACTTCGTAATATAGTTTAACAACTGGGGTTTGCAGTTTTAAAAATCAAGCCAAAAGGATCAAATGCATATAAAAAAGGATAAATGTAAATACATAGATATTAAAAAGGAGCAAAAATTCTCCATACAATTAATGTCGTTTCTATTCTGGAATGTTAGGGGACGAATGCACCCTCCAAACAACTAGATATTAAATTTTTTATTAATACTAAAATTTTCTCGATTATAGCCCTATTGGAGAATAAACTACATCACCAAAAAATTCCAGAAAATGTGAACATAATAAAACAAGGATGGGATTTAATTAAAATGTGGTTTTTTCACATGCAAAAAGATTTTAACAGTTCATGCAAGATTGGACTTGGATAGGACATTTGAAATTGAAGAACTAAAAAAATGTGGTTTTTCAAATTGATGATAATGGTAACCCAGGCCTCGACGGCTATGGAGCTAAGTTTTATAAAAAACCATCGGGACTTAATTAAAATAGAACTTCTAGAAACCATGAATGGTGTCTATAGTTCAGGTAGATTAATCAAAGAAGTTAATCACACATCATTTGCTTGATTCCTAAAAAAACACCCTAGTCTCTTACTGACTATAGACCGATTTTGCTATGTAATGTTCTTTACAAAGCTTTGGCAAATTTACTCTATGGTAGATTGAAATTACTGTTGAATGATCTCATATCAGTAAATCAAATTGCTTTTATCCCTGGAAGAAATATAAATGAAAACTTACTTTTAGTCCATGAATTAGTTAGAAGTTTCAATAAGAGGACGTCAAATAATTATGTTAAAATTGACTTGCATAAAGCCTATGACAGAATTAGTAAAGAATTTACTATCCACGTGATGAAATCAATGGGATTTTCCAACAAGTTCTTGAATTTAATATTCACGTGTATCTCCACTTCATCATTTTCTGTCATGATCAATGGTCACTCGCATGAATTCTTCCTAAACAATAGAGGATTAAGGCAGGGAGACATACTGTCTCCATACCTATTCGCTACTGCTATGGAATATCTCTTGATTCTGATGGACTTAGAATTGATCGATGCGATATAAAACCAATTTATAAAGTAGAGACAATTTTAACTCATTTATTATACGTTGATGACATCTTAGTTCTTACTAAGGCATGTGCTAATAGTGTGACGACAATCTAGGATATCATGGACATAGTAAAAAATACAACAGGTTTGGTAATAAGGGAACTTAAATCAATAGTTTTCTTTGGCAAAGGAGTTCAAAACAAGAAACAAACAATGAATAAGATTACCAATGGGAAATCTCCTAGTTATCTGTTTAGAGATCCCATTATTCACAAAAACTTAAAGCCAAGGGTTTTTGGACCCCTAATAGATAAGATTAATAAAAAATTCAATAACTGGAATTACATATTTTTTAATATAGGGGGACGGATTGAACTACTAAAATAATCTGTTATATAACCAATTATTGAATTCTGGATGCAATCTTGTCAAATTCCCTATAGCATTTTACAGAAGATTAACTCATCATGCGCTAATTTTTTACGATAAAATAAAGCGCACAACATGAGTTAGTCTGATGTATGCAGACTAAAATCTGAAGGTGGTCTGGGACTGAGAAGATTAGAAGACTTACTCCAAGCAAAATCCATCAAATTGCTCTGGAGATACTTACCTTCATATAGTCACTAGGCCGCCAGGACCAAAAATCGATACTGCAAAAATAAGAATTTCTGGATTGTTCAGCCTGATAACAACTCATCAACCATTTGGAAAACATTACTAAAAGCAAGACAAATCAGTGAAGGATGTATCACTAAGCAAATAGTGGACGGGAACGACACTACCTTGTGGTTGGAGGCATGGATTAACAGTTATTCTTTAGTTGATAAATTAGAATGGAACGCTATGACCATAATGAGAGGCCCTAACAGAATTCTCTGCTCTCCTCTCTTGTAGAGAGTGGAGAACAACTCTTCGTGATTGCCTTCCAATATTCGCATGGAAATACATCAACTCTCCGTCGACACAGAGACAGTTAGAGATTATTGGAAATGTGTTCCTGACGCTGTAACATCCCGCCTTTTTATACGCTTTAAGCAGACACACGTGCCGACTCAAACCATACATAAGGACGGTTTGTTATCGGGGTGGATAAGAAAAAAGCAAAGAAATAAAAAACAAAACAGAATCTCGCAGCAGAATGACAGAATATAATAATCAAATACAGTTCATGAAGCTGTTTACAAAACATTTGATTATACTTATACAATACAGAATTAGAGTTACACATATTAGAGATAAACAAATAATATTGCAGCGGAATAGTATGAATGCAGTGGAATAAATATAGTAAATAATAGTAGTACAAATCTTCGTCTTCGTCCTCCAGAAATAAGGTTTTCAAATCCTGAAATGCTCAGGCTGACCCGAGCGAATTGAAAAGAAAAAACACTCGAGTCAGAACTAAAAGATCTTATGTAAGTTAAATCAATGGTAAATAAATATGAGTGTAAACGGCGTCAGAGATGTTTATGGGTTTTGACATCTCCTATCGAGTGTCTAACGTGAGTGCAGTAACTTAAGAGATGTTCGGGATTCACATCTCCTAAGGATCCGTTAAACTATCTACTATGTAATACAATACGCTATTATAATATGTCTACAGTAATATAAACTATTAAAATAGCATTAAGGCGTTACATTTTCCCCCTTAACAAATTTTTATTTTCCATAGTCTATACAGTACCGTAATCCCACCCGTACTGGGTGCCGTCAGAGGGCACTCCATAGGTATGGTAAAAACCAAATTCGTAGAAGGCGCGCTAGGATAGGTGACACGGCACAACTAGGCAATGCCAGGGTAGATATACCAATTACACTTCCGGACCGGTGGTAACGCATAACAGCTACTACCGCCCACCTCGGAACACACTCCCGAGTAAAAAAAAATCAAGGGTGGCCACCAAATAAATCGCAAAGTCAGAATATAGTATCGATGGAATATGCCCGATCGAAGGAATGACCTCACTTAGCCCATCAATTGCTCATGTTTTAGCCACCTTAAGCTAACTCATGGGAGTCAGGTCCATGTATATACCTTTAGGATCGTTGCCACCATCCTACTTCATTTTGGAATCTCCACCGCGTACATAGTTGTCAAAGTAGTTTTCGGTATCGATAGAGAGTATGCCCATATCCGATCCCGGTCTCTTTAACAACCAATCGCTTATTTCACACCGGAAGGTTCTTTACATTTCCAAAATCATTTCATAATTGATATCAAAATATCATGTTCAATTCAAATCATATCACTTTCGAAATCAGTACTTACTTTCGAAATCATATTTACCTTTGAAATCATAGTTCGAAATTATATTTCCTTTCAAAAGTCATATTTCCAAAATAGGCTAAACTCTCATTTCGAAATATCATATTAAACCAAATATGTTATTTAATTCCCAACTTAGGTTCTTTTAACCCAATGATTAGAATATAAACACTTCTACTTTACTTAGCCTGGAATTTAGAAAATAGTTTAAATAGTTATAAATAGTTAATATAGATTTAAAATAGATTAAATATAATTAAAATATATTAAATAGCTTTAAAATAGATTAATTAGATTTAAAATGTTTGCGCCAAAATTGGTCACAAACACCCAATTGCAAGTGAAAGCACCAATATCCATTCATAGATCACAGATAGAATATATGTAGAGGATATAAATATGAAGAACAATCAAAATTAAAATGAAAGCAGTAAAAACTATGAATGCTTTAATAACTTTCCAAATTTTGAAGTTCCAACATCAATTTTTTGGCAACCCACTTTTCAATTTCTTGCAGAAATCAAAAGCAATTAAAATTGCAATTAAAAGTTGGCAAAAATCTAGACCCAACTTCAACATGAAATGAGACAACCAAAGACAAGAAAACGATCGTTTATATAACTTGCTCAGCCAAAATTCCACAGACGTAGATTTACAAACCAGATACATGGAAGTCGTTCTTCAACTAAACAATATGGTACACATAAAATCAATGCAAAGTTTGCAGCAGAACAAATTGAGGCGGCTAACCCAAGGTGATAAACCATCCAATTTTTTTCACTCCACGTTCGCTGATCACTCTTCAGGTATCGAAAATTTTCTACTTATCGAAATGTCTCAAATTCTACTGACAACATCACTAGAGAGGCAAGCAGAGTTGTATAATGGTGATTCTATCAACAGTAGTTTTCCTTCTATCACATGTAAAAAGATTTTAACAATTCATGCAAGATTGGACATGGATAGGATATTTGAAATTGAAGAACTAAAACATGTGATTTTTCAAATTGATGATAATGGTAACCCAGGCCTGACGGCTATGGAGCTAAGTTTTATAAAAAAACCATTGGGACTTAATTAAAATAGAACTTCTAGAAACCATGAACGATGTCTACAGTTCAGGTAGATTAATCAAAGAAGTTAATCACATATTCAAGGAATTGATTCCTAAAAAAGAAAAAAAAAACCCAGTCTCTTATCGGCTATAGACGGACTTCGCTACGTAATGTTCTTTATAAAATTTTGGCAAATTTACTCTGTGGTAGAATGAAATTACTGTTGAATGATCTCATATCAGTAAATCAAAACGCTTTTATCCCTGGAAGAAATATAAATGAAAACTTACTTTTAGCACATGAATTAGTTAGAAGTTTTAACAAGAGGACATCAAATAATTTATGTGTTTGCATAAAGCCTATGACGGAATCAGTAGAGAATTTATTATCCACATGATGAAATCAATGAGATTTTCCAACAAGTTCTTGAATTTAATTTTCACATGTATCTCCACTCCATCATTTTCTGTCATGATCAATGGTCACTCGCAGGGATTCTTCCTAAGCAATAGAGGATTAAGGCAGGGATACATTCTGTCTCCATACCTATTTGCTATTGCTATAGAATATCTCTCGATTTTGATGGACATAGAATTGATCAGAGGCAATATAAAACCAATTTATAAAGTAGAGCCAATTTTAACACATTTATTATACGCCGATGACATCTTAGGTCTTACTAAGGCATGTGCTAATAGTGCGACTGCAATCCAGGATATCATGGACACAGTGAAAAATACAACAGGTTTGGTAATAAGGGAACTAAAATCAATAGTTTTCTTTGGCAAAGGAGTTCAAAACAAGAAAGAAATAATGAATATCTTGAGATTACCAATGAGAAATCTCTTAGTTATCTGTTTAGCGATCCCATTATTCACAAAAAATTAAAGCAAGGGTTTTTGGACCCCTAATAGATAAGATTAATAAAAAATTCAATAACTGGAATTACATATTTTTAAATATAGGGGGATGGATTGAACTACTAAAATCTGTTATATAACCAATTATTGAATTCTGGATGCAATCTTGTCAAATTCTCTCTAGAATTTTACAAAAGATTAACTCATCATGCGCTAATTTTTTATGGAAAAATAAAGCGCATAACATGAATTAGTCTGATATATGCAGACTAAAATCCGAAGGTGGTCTGGGACTAAGAAGATTAGAAGACTTACTCCAAGCAAAATCCATCAAATTGCTCTAGAGGTACTTACCTTCAGATAGTCACTAGGCCACCAGGACCAAAAATCGATACTGCAAAAATAAGAATTTCTGGATTGTTCAGCCTGATAACAACTCATCAACCATTTCGTAAACATTACTAAAAGCAAGACAAATCAGTAAAGGATGTATCACTAACCAAATAGTGGACCGAAACGACACTAACTTGTGGTTGGAGCCATGGATTAATGGTTAATCACTTATTTTTTGCATGCGAGTACTCAGAGAATTTATAGAAGGATTTCAGTAGGAGATTAGGGCATCGAACAGTATATTACTCAACAGAGGACAGTTTTAATCAAGCGCTTACATCATGCAAAAATAACCACGAATTGGACACTATTCACAGTATAACAATTACGACAATAATGTGGCACATCTGGAGCGAGAGTAATGATAGAAGTTTCAAATGTGTAAAGATGCCATACCATATTCGACAAGTACTGGCTACTCAAGATATTTTGGACCTTCTGTAAGTTTCGATCGACAAACCAGACCTGGGCTGCGCTGTGGAATCAGTTCTCGCGAACTTCGAGCTAGCTAGGGCAGTCGGTCGGTCATCTAATCGGCAACCTCCACAGCAGTTCTAGTCGAAACTAGTTAGAGTTGCTAAGCTGAAGACGAAAAGTAATATTGTGAATTGCCTTTTTTGGGAAAGTGATGAGTAGAGAAGTTAATGATCAGTGGAACTTTGACTTTGAAGACTAAAGCATTGCTGTGTTTTCTTTTCTTTTGTCCAAAGATAGTGGACCCTGATTGTTGCTGTACTCTTTCTTGTTTTGCTTGTTTGAGAAGCCTGTGCTACACCCTCTTGTATCGTGTTTGTCGTATGAGTGTTTTTGAGTAAGGCATCTTGACACTTACGAGTACATATGCACGTCCAGATGGGCCTGCATTTAATCACAACGTGCATACATTTTTAGTTGTACCTGTGAAAGTAGATTTGATAGTAACATCCTCATATTTGAACTCTGCTTATGCAGAAGCGGCTATTTGTTTTGTTCAAACTGCAATAACTTCATCATACTAATTCGGAATTAGATGAGACTTCGACCGATAAACTCCCATTTAAATTACAGACAATAAAGAACATTTGGATACTTCATCTAGTAAACGTATACCATAGTTCTCCATGATAACTAATAGTTGTACTTAAAAAATAACAGGTTACATCCCATATATTGTGAACGCACATGGATATCACCTAAATAGTTACATAAAACTGAAGTAGTTTTTTTGTTTAATGATTACCTGAATTGGATGAGATATTTTAATATTATGTTTATTTAAAAGGTGTTATTAGTGGTTACGTTGATGATAACATTCAGAACCATGCAGTCGTTATTTAATTATGTGGTCATAGCCATTAATAGCAAAAAGTTATTTATATACCTATATAATAATAACATTTTTTAGTTGGGAAATGCATCGCAATGACAGTTTGTTGTAGCGTGCAAGATTCAAGCAATGTGCGATAGATAGCTGGAATATACAAAAGTGGCTTGTTTAGAAAATGAAGCATATGCAAGAAGTCAAAGAATTAGAATAGGTGCATCAATTGGAAAATAAAATATCATATGTTAACTGGAGCAATTATCATTGGGAAAACAGAAAGCGCGAAGCTACTTATCCATTTTGTATTTGGAGCTAAAGTTGAAAAATCTTGATGTAAATCATCCATTTTGTCAATGTTCAAAATGGAGTTAAGTGGGTTGGTAGTCTATGAAGGTGGACACTATTATTTTTATACATTGGCAGAACTTAATATAAAGTTAACTGTACAAATCATAAAAATATCACGTATACTCCGTCCAAAGAAAACCCATCAATTGTCAGACAGAACAAATATATGAGTGACGATATTTCAATAAACTCGGTACAAATGATATCACTTCCATCAATACAGCCGAAACTGACTTTAACTACAGCTAGCAATATAGTAAACTGGCATAGTTGAATAATATATTCCCACAACAATTGAAGTTAAAAAGCACAACACATCTGCATAAATGTGCTTCAAGCAATCAAAAACGCAGTTCAGGCACAATAAATTTTACATAGCAGCACTATATAAAAAAAATTAACTTTCGCACATAATAAACATTGGTACTGACGCTTAAAACACAACATAACTTATAATCAGAACACCAGCGTATACGGTCCGCTAGAGAATGGAAGTACAACACTACAATGGCCTCTGATACTTCTGAGAAGCTTTGGCAAAATCAGGAACATAATGCACCATGTAGACAAAATAATGCAGAGAAGAAGGAATGAAATTGTCAGTATTGTGCAGAACCGACCAAATGTAGAGAAGAAGGAAAATGCGGTTGTAAGGGAAAGCTTGACCCTAACAGAACTTACATTGGAATTGTAAAGCGAACCTCTTAGTGTGGTTTAGTTTACAATGCAGTGTTAGTTAACTGGTGTAGCAAAATTGACATCACAATTGATGAAATTAGAAATTCGTGGTCTAAAAATGAATATCATAAAATAGTTTACTAAAGTAGTAAAAACTACAAATATCTTAGTACAATACTTTATGCAAATTATTTTCACTACTAACTACCAGAAGAGCTGAATAAAAATTCAAATAATGCATGTATTGCATTTCAAGTTTCAATTACCATACCATTTTATTTAAAAATAAAGTTCACAATTTTTCTATGGTATCTATGTGCTAGAATAGAAGGCAACAATTTGCAAGAATGATTTAATGGTTAATGTATCAAGTCTGGTTGATCTCTTATCTGTTTAGAACTATGTATACCCAGAAGACTTGTTAAGCAAATTTGCTCACTTGCATTTTGGAAAAAATCAATTGAGTTAACCAAAATGTGATTCCATTAATTATTTAAATGGACTGATGCAATCCCCAACATAGTAAGATCGAATGATTACTTTCTCAGTAGCACCATGAATTGCCATTACACAAAACATATGCT
The DNA here is from genome assembly GCA_030737815.1 of Allium fistulosum. NCBI lineage: Eukaryota > Viridiplantae > Streptophyta > Magnoliopsida > Asparagales > Amaryllidaceae > Allium > Allium fistulosum. The sequence continues at coordinate 92,717,971 of CM060906.1, read as the reverse complement.
TTGCCTTTTGAAAGAGAAAAACTACCTCAACCCAACCGTGTACTTTTCCAACAATTGGTGAAATGAAAACATAAACAATAAATGAGTTACTTTCCCTTAACAATAAATGAGAAACTACAACAATACCAAGAGCATAAAATAACATAGCAAGCCAAAGAAGAAACAGAATCCTTGAAAGCATACCCTATGAATACTTACTTTTACCCTAAAAATAACACAGAAAAGATTGAACTTTTAAACCAAACAACCCTTGCAATACATGCCTATATGACAACAAAACACTAACAAATGACTAACCATGAAAACATGATCATATTAGACTCAAAAGATTAGTTGAACACAAACTAAACCATCAGAAACTACTCTTACTACTTGTGTATGAATAGTCAAACATAAATTCTAAATATATATTTCAAATATGAATTTATCTTCCCAAAAAGAGAACTCCCTTATATTATTATAAACTTGTCTTCAAGCTTTTGTTTCTTTAGATTCCTCTACCACCTTCATTGTAGGTGGATGCAACACAACAGCACCGTGCTCGCTCCTCGAGTATTTCTTATATATCGCGTTCAGTTTCCCTTCTGGTGCAGCAATGTGTCTGCTAACCAACACCTTTGCACACTCCCTATATCATATCACATATTAAAATAAGCCACTTATCGAATCATTTTCATTTCATAAACCGTGAGAAGGAACATACTTCAACTCTGGCTCAGAAAAGGCAATGTGCTGCCTCAGTGTTTCGGTCCATAGTGGGCTTCTGCTAAGAGTGCACCAAGCTACGTACACTGCTGATGCTGCTAGCATCGATGGGCAGTTCATGACAAAAATACCCCTTTAATTTTTTTTTGCTCGATTTATGTTTTACTTCTTTTTTTTCAAATTTTTTGTTCATCACGCAGTGGCACTGTGTGATGCCTTGAAGGCACCAAGTGGTGCCACCGCGTGGGAGAGTAATTTTGGGTTTTTTTCCCGACAGGGACAACTCAGCAATTGAGGGGTTTTTCATTATTTTAAAATTCTGCGAGGCAACTCAGCAATTGGTTCTTGTTAATGAAGTTAAAACAGCGATGGCTTAAAATATATTACATCTATTTAAATATTCTAGAAACACATGTTTAGAGGATCCAATATAAGAAGCCTTTAGTACTACTACACATTTATATATAAAAATAATAATATAGCATACTTGGTATGCAGAAGATGCAACACTAAGTTTAAATTATGGAGAACAACAACATATTGACTTCAAGTGGAACAAATATTGTCCGGTTGGTCTATAGAAGCAGTGCAGTCCTTAATCCAAATCAAATGCTTTTTGTATGATGACTCTAAACGTATCTCCTCAATTTCTTCCACTGCAAGAGTTAATATCTTTATATATTACTAATAGTAACAAAATTATGAACTATAACTACAGATGCAAATTTTTTGTTAGAAATGACTTAGCAATATGCCACATAATTGGTCCTTGAGCATTTGCTTGCATGAATAAATTATTTTCAGTTTATACATGTTATACTAATCCATACTTTTTGACCGCAACATTCAGGAAACCCAACACCATTAATACATAAAGGAAGTCTAAACTAATATGAATAATAGAAACGGGTATGAATACTCATTGTATTGGGCTTTATGTGTCAGTCCAGATATCTATTTTGCTCTATATAACAGAGCCACATATGCTGTTGTAAAATATTGAGAATTATCAATACAACACATTTTTTTACTTCTCAAATAACAATCTATCAAATAATTCTGATAATCAGTCGTAAATCATATAAATTAAAATAAATTATGAAATTTAAGAATGATGTTCTAGGCACCTTTTTGACATCTCTAGTTTGAGTCATGGCTACTGTGGAGTGAGGCGCGTGAGTGTAGAAGGAGAGAGGGGGAGTAAAGGACACACATGCTTCAGGTGAGAATCCTCTTACAAAATCTATGTTAATCAAATGAATTTAAATTCATGTTCTATGAGTTTGAACTACTCGTATCGCTATACAACAAGCTTGCTTCAAAATTGAAATGAAATCATGATAATCGATCCTGGCTTTCATTTCCTGCTTGTAATTGTGATTATGCCTTCCACTTTATTTGCGTACACTTTTGAACCATGTTCATCATTTCTTTCTCTGTGTGCGTTTTTGTTTACTTGTGCATATTCTAGAGCTGTGTGCATATCAGTATACATAATACATTATATATATATATATATATATATATATATATATATAGACACACACATGTATATATAGGTATGCGATGTATATCTTTATATCATGCTCTACAGTTGTTCACATTTTAAGTGACAAACTTTGTATTGCTGCGAGTATTTCTATATGAATATTATTGTTTAATTATTTTGTTGCAAAAAGCTGTTGATACTTTATATTTAGTTCAAACTTATTAAATCAATATGGTGCGTATCTATAAGATTAAATTATTAAATATATCTTGCCTGTTTCATGTGTGCATGTGTATTCTTTCCGGGCACTGGACATCTTAGTATGCAATAGAGTGGAAATTGGAATATATGTGTCTGCATCTATATAACATATACATATCTGTTGCTATTTATTAATTTCAAGAGTTCGTGTGTGATTATTTAGTACACGTCTGCTGCTGCTATTTAGTTTTTTTAGCCTTCACATTCTTTTACGGAAGTGGACATTGTTTCTTGTTTCGTGTGTATCATATTAGTTCACTGGTCCTTGTTGCATTTCATATTTTCATTAGCATGCCTGAGTGTTCAATCTGGGTATAAGTGTGCTTTAGTGTGCATGTGCATTTCATATTTTCATTAGCATGCCTGAGTGTTCAAACTTATTAAATCAATATGGTGCATATCTATAAGACTAAATTATTAAATATGTCTTGCCTGTTTCATGTGTGCATGTGTATTATTTCCGGGCATTGGACATATGAGTATGCAATAGAGTGGAAATTGGAATATATGCGTCTACATCTATATAACATATACATATCTGTTGCTATTTATTAATTTCATGAGTTCGTGTGTGATTATTTAGTACACGTCTGCTGCTGCTATTTAGTTTTTTAGCCTTCACATTCTTTTACGGAAGTGGACATTGTTTCTTGTTTCGTGTGTATCATATTAGTTCACTGGTCCTTATTGCATTTCATATTTTCATTAGCATGCCTGAGTGTTCAATCTGGGTATAAGTGTGAGTACTCAGCCTATATATATAAACTTATATGTATTTGTGTGTGTCAGCAAATCTAAGTATGGCTATATTTACTGCTTTAGTGTGCATGTGTTATTAGTATGTGTGAGAATTTGTTTATTTATTCTATTTTAGTATGTGTCAGCAAATCTAAGTATGGCTATAGTTACAAATTTTGTGGGGATTGTTGTTTAATGCTTATGAATAAATGTATAATTAGTCCCACATCGTCCAAATATATTAATTGTTGTGGTATAGAAGTTAAGGGGTGGAGAAAGTAATTGTTTCAATTGCAACTAATTGAGTTGAGATAATGCCTAACATGGTCCATTAATGAATGACATGCAACTTGAGAAATAGTTGAAACAATTTTAGCTACTACTTCAACAATGAACGATTCAATGGTTACCACCTACATTGCTTTATAGAGATATAAAGGGTATTTTGGGTATTTCAAAAAGACACGGTTGAATTTTATTCATTGAATTCTCATTATTATTAGTAAAGATGTAGGGCTGTCAACGGATACTTTTGGATACGGATAGTGTCATATCCATATCCGAAATCTTTTTCGGATATCGGATATTCGTATCCGCTTTTTTCGGATACGAATATCCGTATCCGCTTAATTTTCGGATACAGACGGATATCGGATATTTATTCGCTTCGCCCATAATCAGTAAATTTAAAAGTATAAATGAAAAGGTTTAGATCAACGTAAAACAGTTTTTGTACTAATGTTCATAAATAAACCAAGGAATAAAAAATGTGATGATAAAACATTATTTTATACTAATATGCATATGCTATCCAAAAATATTCAAAATTAAACACTAATCCGTTTTCACTAAAAATGTTTAAAAAACCATATCGTAATAACATCCAATGGTTGGGAAATAGTTGAAAAATTATATATTAAATAAATATAATTTTAATTATATATATGTGTGTGTGTGTGCGCGCGCGTCAGTTAATCGGACAGATATTTTTCGGATATGGATACCACAATAATCATATCCGTATCCGGAAAGCATTTCAGATATCGGATATTCGTATCCGCTTTTCGGATAACGGATATTTTTCGTATTTTCGGATACAGATTCAGATGGATATCGGATTTTTCGGGTACCCATTGACAGCCCTACACTCATGCACCTGTTTGGAACACGAACTAAAATTGTACCCTTTTTTTATCAATATATAAAGTACCCTTTCTTCAAAAAATAATTTTTTGACAAAAGGATAAAATTATTAATCCTCTTGGTCTTAAGTTTAATGTACCTTTTATTCAAAGCTAATTTATTTGTCTTTTTTACTTAAAATCTAAACACAATAAGAAAATACATGAGAACATTAAGAAACGTAAATTTTTTGGAAAATTTGATTTCATTTTGAATATTATGTTTTACGTTTTCAACCAGCATTATAATGATGAGAAAAGATGAGCAGATTTAAAATTCTAAGTAATTACGACGATGAACGACAGCGAAGGAGATGGAGGGACGACGGGGGGATGAGTTGTTGTCCATGCTTTTCTATATTCCTGTATCATGGGAAAAAAATAACTTTATTTACTAATTTTTTGGTTAATTTTATTTTTCGAAGTAGTTGTCTTTCAAAAATACATGCACCGTGCGTTTTTTTGTTAGAACAGAAACCTAAAACAAAAAACGACAAACCGAATGAGGCTTTATCTTTTTGTTTAAACGCTATTTTTTCTTTCTTCAGAGCTAATTTATTTCGTTTGTCTTAAAAGCTAAACACAGACGAAGACAATAATCATATGGGCAAATAAAAAAGAACACAAATACAACACTAACGTTCATAAAAACAAAAAAAAAGATAAATTTATCCTTTTGCTTAAAAGATATTCATTTTATCTTTTGTTCAAAGTTTAATTTATTTATTTCTTGTTTGCAACTTGATTTATTTGTCCTTTTGGTTTATGCTAAATGCAATGAAACTAATAAAATGCAAACATTTACATCAAAGTGAAATGCAAAAACGTAGTTTGAAAAAAAGAAAAATTAGTTTATATTTTTCTTTAAAAGCTAAATCTGATCTGCGTTTTTTTATAATAAATAAATCAGCTTTCTCTCCAATAACCTTAGCTTTTAAACATAAAGATAAATCATAATATCTTTTTCTCCAAAAACTTTAGCTTTTAAACATAAAGATAAATTGGTCTTTGACAAATGATGGATAAATTTAGCTCTTAAATAAAAGATAACTAAATTTACCTTTTCCCCAAAAAACTATATTTTTACACTTATTTATGGAATTTTTGTTTATGAAGTTGTAACACAAACGAAAGCTTTTTATTTATTGAATTCTATTAATGGTTAAGATAAAATTTAACTTGTTTTTTGAACAACTAGTTTAAGATACATAATAGGAATAATGTATTTTGGATTTGATATTTTTTTTGTTTATGTATTGTATAATTCCTTAGGTGCTATAAGGCTATTAGTTCAAAGGGAATTTAGGGATGAGGAAATCTAGGGATATATGGTACATACACACACACACATACATACATACATACATACATACATACATACATACATATATATATATATATATATATATAATTGAATGAAAATGGTGGAGCGATTCTCAGAAGGTAAAGTTAGCAACGGTGAAGATGTACACCACATACATGCATGTACACCACATACATGCTCTTCTCCTTCACAATAATAGGAAAGTTGCACATTGATATTGTTGTCATCATCATTGTTACTCATGTATTTATTTTAATTTTATAAATGGAATCTACCGAACGAACATGACAGTACTCAATTGCTACATAAAATATTTGAGTAGGTTCATATCTTTTTTATCCCTTAATTATAGGGCTGCTATGGTAACGGTAAATTTACCATTACTATATCATTACCAGTCGATTGGTTACCATTTTAAAGTAAAGTCGGTATACCAGCATAATCGGTACAGTAACGGTAAATTTACCATTTTTTATGGGAAAACATCAATAATATTTTTTCAAAACCAGCGGTAACGGTAATTTACCAGTCCATTTATAATACATTGATATTCATATAAGATGTTGTATTACGGGCACTTAGAAGCAAGAAAATAGTTAAATTTATTTCAGTAATTCAACTCAAATGATGATATATACACTTCTTTTCTATACCCTTTATTAAGTGACCCAATGAGATATATAACAAAGCATCATTCAGTGTAAAAATATATCAACTTATTTTTTTTAGACAAACGGTAATTTACCATTACCAGTGTAATGGTTACCAATTTATCGGGTATACCAGTTATCGGTACACCAGTCAATCGGTAACGGTAACAGTAAACAATTTTAGTTTACTAGTAAAAACGGTACGGTAACGGTATTTACAAAATGGTAACGGTAACCATTACCATAACAACCCTATGTAATTATATACTATTGGTTGGGCTTCTAGAATCTGAATTGTTAGCTTGAAAATAGAAAATGAAAGTGACTACCAGGATCCTAGATGAAACATTGATGTTCCTTTTTTGTATTAAAGTCATACAAACTAACTTAGGTGAATTATGTTATATGAAATTTTCTGAATCTTGTATAAATGAAGGCAAGTTATGTCTATGTTGAGAGGTGGATAAGAAGGGTAAACTATCTGTTAATGAAGGCAAGCTATTTGTAAAAACTAGGTACTTTCTATTATAATTCATTTTATCTTCAAAACTATTTGTTCCATGACTGCTTCATTTGGTTTGGTTCGTGTTTGGGAAAGTATTTGAGATATCAAGTATCAATTTTTTTATAGACAGAAAGGGTGCATTTGCGACACACAGAAACATGGTATTTGAGCGGGGAAGATTGATGAACGGAAAATGCGTTTGCGACTACGAACGGGGTATTTTAGCGGAGCATTTAAGTTGTGATTTTTAACATAATTGATTTATAATTTATTAATTTGTTATTTTTTTAAAATAATGTATCAATAATTTGCAAAAATAAATAAAGTGAAAAATTATAAATTGCTTCGATTTAGTTTAAACTAACTTCATAATATAAAGCAGTTTGATACGATCGCAATGCAAAAAACAGCATCTCAAACAGACCTCATTTGCATAAGTATTAATTTTAGAAATTTATATATTTTTGGATTTACATCAAATATATTTATTAAAACTAATTACTTCCGTTCAAAATTTCAAACGTAGCTCAAACCAACTTTCAGCCCAACGTGTCTTTATGTGGGCCAACCTCCGTTGGAGCGTCCGATGCAAATAAATTTTTTACCCCTTGAGAACGCATCCAAAATCATGTTTGGGGAATTAAATATTTTAGTTTTGCATGGATAATGGAAAGAAACATTCTTGAACCTTATTTCTTTTGAACCAAATTACTTTTAGGTTCTCACTCTCTCTCCTTTTTTCATATTTATTTTAGAGCCAAGATTCCAAACATGAAAGGTTTGGTGCTGAAGGAAAATACAGTGTTCCTCTGTAGAATTAGTTTGGAGTAGTCTTCCAAGCATGTAAACCGTATTTTAGACTTATATGTATGAATTAATATGGACTAATATATAATCAATACTACTAATAAAAAAAATCGTTGAACTAATTTACTCAGCGTCCTTTTTGAATTCCAAAAATACCCTCGCTTTCCATTTACATGTCTACGCTTATACGGTTACTATCATATGAAAGAATCTTCAATTTGTATAACTAATGGCTCAAAAAAATATCAACTTATACAATAATACAAACAGCCCGTGTACCAAGCACAAGTCCATACTAGTACTTTATAATGACGAAGATGATGAACGATGAAGAACGATGAAAAAGAAAAAAAAATATGAATAAATATAAGCCCCACCCACAAAGCTATATATATACACACACACACATACACATATATATATATTAAGGCGCATGGCTTAGTATTTAGAAAGTCTCAGTTAAACATGCTAGAAACAACATACCTTGACAGAAATATCCTTTTCACATGCATGCATGGACAATCATTAAAGCGGGGTTAAATACATAAAGTTTGAGCTAATAACAGGTGATGGTTACAAGAATGGCGGGGAAGTGAACAGTACCCGACGACATCCAGGGATGAATGTAGACCCATCGGGCAGGGATAATCATTCCGGTCCTGGGAGAGGTGGCGGCACCAGTCTGAGCTGAGGGAGGCGACCAGTATATTAATTGGGGACCGACCCAGTATATTAATAGGCATCCATTCTACTCGTGTATGTTGTTCGTTTTCTTGTTGTTAGCTTTTCCTTCCTTCGCTCGGGGGGCGATGTGTCTTATAGGGACCTTTTTCTGTTGGGGGAGGCGCCAGTATATTAATTGGACGGATTGCCTTGTTTCTTATTATTCTTGTTAGCACGTGAGTTTGGTCTTTAATAACATTACGACGGATAACCTAGAATGCATAGCAAACTGCCAATAGCATGTGGTAAGGCAATGGGTTTTGTTTTGGTTCTACTCCCATTAGGACAGAGGATAAGACTTTCCTGGCTGTCTTGCCACCAAATAATATACTGGGCACTCATGCTCTCTTAGACCCACGCAGTTACCCTTCTTCGATTCGATGACTTCTGTGACATAAACCAGTCATGGAACAAGAGAACTGATTGGGAATCCTAGGCGCGGCTACCAACGGCGATAGGAACGATGACTCTCCTCAGAAGGTACGTAGTCTAAGGTAGTATCTATTAATATTTCTTTGTTTGATCTGATAATGACAATCGAAAATGATATTTATCAAACGAGAGCCCAGTCTTCTAAAGAATCCCCGCTGCCGGTGTTGTGTTGTTGGACCGAATACCTTTTTCCCGTCAAGGACAGCATCTCTGTTGAGTAACTCTCATTACTCGAAGAGCTATTCCCAATGTTTCTACTAGCGGTCGGAGTTCATACTGGACCTCTAATTATGATACTGGGTCGCCTGAGGAGCAGTATCGCGACTGAGTCAGCTACTTGTCACCCAGCCTAGCTACCGAATGATCCGTTGTCACATACTGATGCCACCCTACAACTAGCTCTGACCAGAATAATGCCATCTCACCCTGGGTACGTCCACGTCATGATGGTTTCCATCATACCCTATACCTCTCGCTAATCTACATCAGCTGTGCTCACTGCCTACTCCAATTAATATACTGGTGGGCGCCTCAAGTAAAACTCGGTTAACAAGCCCTTTCATTGAGAATCTGGGTCTATCGAATGAGGATCTTAACAATCTATCCAAAACTCATCAACCCTCCCTAACGCCAGAATTAATATACTGGGTGTACTGGACCTCTAATTAAGATACTGGGTCGGACGAGGTGTGGACCCAATTAATATACTATAGGTCGCCTCTCCTCCTTTCTTTGACTACCTCTCTCGTGGGTCAGCACTATCTTATCGTGGACTCGCTCTGTCTCTTTCAAAAGATTGAAATAACCTACCATGAATGACTTTCTGCAGAGTCAAACTTCGGTTAGATATATAGCCTGAGTGAACTGGATCGGAATCAAGTCATTCAACCTGGGCATCCTTAGAGTCTGGACAGTCAAAGAAATAGGTCTTGCTTCAATTATTCCATCACATATAATATAGAAGTCGTTGAATGAGAGAGTGTCTGTGGATCAAAAACTTCAAAGAGTACGTAATAACATGTCTGTTTGCTTTTTTTGTCCTTTTGTTTCTGTTTTTATTTTTTATTTTTATTTTGAGAATGAACATGTGCATTTATTTTAGTACATGTTGTAGTTTCTCGTCACTGTTTGAGAGTTTAGGTGTTAAGTTCACTATTGACATATGATGGTAGCATTAAATAATTTAAATATTAAAATTGTGTTAAATTTATATTAATTGATATGTTATAAGACATTTACTGGCTCTGGCTGTGAGTTTATCAAGATATTATTATTTCTTCTACTACTGCTACAACAATATATACATATATATACATGTATACACACACACATATGTGTGTGTGTATACATGTATATAATATTATATTCTATAATGTTCTGACACTGATCTAATACCAAACTGTAATGACCCCACCGCGATATCCAGATTAGCAAAGAACATTACAAGTAATGTTGTTCGCTGATCCGGAGAATACGACTTGTTAAGGGCGATCGAATGTGAATATATTTTTATACTAATACTGACACATCATTTATACCTTTTTCACTTAATATCTGAATTGAATTTGACGTGTACGGTATTGATACAAAGTAATAGGCACACTGATTTCTCAGAATCAGAACAATATATAATATAAATAATAGTCACAGATCACAGTGGAATAAAATCTCAACTTATACATATACAAATTTTGAGTTTACATAATGAAATACTAAACTCAATTAACATACAAGTTATGATTTTCTAATCTTAATTATACATCTCAATTTCAAACAAAATTCCTAAGTGATATAACTAAATATCAAAGGTCCAACTTCTGCTAGCCTAACCTTCCATAGGTCTACTCGTCCTGTAACCTGAAAATCTCGGTTTGACCCAAGCAAAATAACACTCGGGTCAAACTATCTCTAAATATCCAACAGGGTAAAAACATAATATAACACAAGAATAAACAACATACAATTAAATACAAGTGTCTAGGATACAACGAGTCGGGAAATTAATTTAACTCGAAAGAGGGTGATAAATTTAAGTCACAAATACGAACTAGTCACTGAACATAGAATAATAGAATTAACTTAACTTAGCATTCATCACAAGATACAAGAATATATATTTATTTCATGAACACAAGGCATAAGAATATATATTTATTTCACTAACACAAGGCACAAGAATATATATTTATTTCACGAACACAAGTTACAAGAATATTTATTTATTTCACTAACACAAAACACAAGAATATATATTTATTTCACCAACACAAGACACAAGAATATATATATTTATTTCACCAACACAAGACACAGGAATATATATTTAACGAACATAAGACCCAAGAATATATATTTATTTCACGAACACAGAATAATCACAGAATCCAAATATCCAGAATCCAAAAGATCTTACTCAAAACAATGGTAATGATCGTACATAGAGTCGTAGCAAACAAACAAACAATTTGGTATCACACGAACCGATCCGATACCGGGGATCGTACATAGGACAGAATCAAAGGTCACAAGACGATCTCAAGGATAGCAACCATGATCGAATCTTTCAGATTTATTTTAGATTATTACACTTGAAAAGAAATCCAGGAGTAAACTTCCTAAGGATCTAGCAGCTACTTGCCGCACACCAAAAGAGAGTAAACTCTAAAGTGCCAAATACTATCACCTTCAGTAATCACTAGAATTTAACCAATGCGACACAAACCGTATGGTGAAATCCAAGTATTTACTAAAAGCTAGTAAATATCACTTATTACGGATACCGCTAGAAAACCTGAACTACATTCTCTTAAGGATCTAGCAACCACTTGTCACACAACAGAAGAGAATCACCACAAGAAAACAAGGCTATCCGATGGCAAATAGCTGTCGACGGCCGTCGGGAGCCGACGGTATAGCTGTCGGAATAGTGTACATGGTTTTTGTCAAATTTCGACGACGGCGACAACAATCTTTCGACGTATTTTTGACGGCTTCCAACGGAAAATAGCGACGGTCTTCAATGATCATCGAGGTACACGTGGATCCACTCATAACCAATAATCCATTGGCAGCCGTCGATAGCTGTTGAAAAACTATGACCCGTAAACCATCGGTAGCCGTCGAAAATCTAGGTTTATTTTTTTTATTTCTGGGCCTATTCGACTTCCACCAAATCTACATATATACCAATATACTTATCAACTCTATTCCACACAGATAATTCAGATATATATATATATATATATATAACAACCAACATCACATATTATACCAATAACAATATTAACCATAATCTCCAATATATACAAAGTCAAGATCATAAAGTCCAATATACACAAAATCAACCATCCAACATCTTCAAACATCCAAAAAATACTAGCCAATCAACATCAGACATCAAACAACTCCACAAAATGTACCAAATCAATACAACACATTCAATCTCTCATCAAAGTGTATCAAACATACCAAAACAAATCATCATCACCAACTCCAAGTCAACATATACCACATCCAAGCACAAACACAGAAAAGCATACCTATCAAGAGTCGTCCTCGCCTCCGAAAGCACCAGACGACAAAGGAAATGAACCATGTTGTTGCACGTACTCCGCCAAGCGCTGATTCAACTGCTCCATCTGTATAGCGCGAAGACGGTCCTGCTCCTGCAGTTGCTCGACCATGGTTCTCAGCTCTTTTATCTCGGCTTTGTCCTGCTCTTTTTAGTACGCTTGTTGAGATGCCCTAGCCTACGAATAGAAAAAACTGTTATAGAACTTTTCGATGACTTTTATAACAATTGTGTAACTTTTATAAGATAGTTTATTTTATAAATTACCGCTTGGTTTCCATAACCAAAACGCCGATTTCGCTGCGTCGGATCCATGATGGAGTTAAAAATAGCGTCTTTCTCCTTGTGGGTCAACTCACCGCGATCCGATCCCTCTAGCATATATGCTCATGCCACTTAAAAAATTTCCTACAATGCCAAAAAAATAACAGTTGAAATTAACACAACATTATTTTAATTCTTCAAAGCTAATTACTTAACTAATCAATATTAATAACTTAAAATTCAAAATATGCATATATATGCAACCGTCGCCTTATTCTCATCTTCCCATGCATATGTAAGGTTGACAGCTTCGTTAATTTGCTTTATGGCATAGGTATGAGCAAATACTTCCATGTATGAGACCGGACGTCGATGCACTCTTTCTTGCAATAAATAATGTATATATATTACTGTTTTTTAATAACTTATAACTTAAACTATATAAATGTAATAACTGTTTATAATCATAATTAATAAATTTACCAAATCCTCATGATGATGCTGGAATAACTTGGAACCACCACGATGTGTTACTGAGTTCTTATTTCTATTCGCAGAGTTCTTTTCTGACTCGGCCTACAAATTTAAATAATTAAACAATATATTTAATAGCTGTAAAACAAAGTAATGAGATATATATGATAGGTTAATTACCTTAAACTCATTGTTGTTCTACCAGGCAACCCAAGCATCTCATACATTGGCACCCATCTAGTTCAGTTTCTTCCCAGCTCTCCTAAGCCCGACATCGTGTCCCAATAATTCTTCACTATCTTAGAATTCCATTAGCGCTGCATAAGGGAAATGTCTGCTTCCTGCAGATTTACGGAACCCTGCACATTGAGAAAATCAAATATAAGTTGTACATTTTTAAGTATTCAACAAATTGTAAAATGGTAATTTATAAATATGTAAATTTAAACTCACCAAAAAGTCCTGCCAGATGCTCTCTCTGATTGGGTCAGGGATCTTACTCCATCGGGGCTAACAACCAGTCATCCTACTCATATATGCCTGCTTGAAAATACTAAGAACCACTCCCGATGGCTCTAGCTCAAATCCTCTGTGTTAAATTTGAAACATAGCTTTAGACTATTATATATATCGTACACAAAATATTTCTAATGCTATGCTACTAATTTTAATACTTACGATCCATCGGCTTTGGGCTATAAATACACTACTGGTCATGCTGCTCGCTCTGAAGGGCCACTGTCATCGCCTCTATTCCCTATTTGAGAAGAGGAGGGGGAACCAGAGTAGAAAGAGCTACGCCTTCGGAAAAAAGACATAATACCTATCAAGTACATATCAATTTATTATGTCAGAACATATAATTCATAATAATTATGAGAACATAACTGATGAGAAAAATGTAACATGAATAATTGCATAAATTACCTTATATTAAATTGTATATTAGCAATCGGTCCTCGTCGTTTTCTGATTCGGACTTGGTTTGGTACTCTATATCGTTTTCCTCTGTAGTTTCAAATGCTTTTACTAATACATTTGATTCATCATTTAGAGGTCGAAAATCCGTGTAATCGTCCGTTATTGTTATTTCAACAATTTCCTCGATATCTACTTGATAGGCTTGTTCGTCTGGAATATTCTTTCCATCAAACATAAATCTTGCCTTCGTTTTAAAAACTGCCGACCAGACTGCTTTATCTCCTTTTAGAGATGGATAAGGGGTATAATAAACTTGTAGGGCTTGTTTGGCTAGTACAAAAGGATCGTACTTTTGATAACGCGATGTATGTTTTATTTCTATAAGATTATAATTTGGATGCACGATAACTCCAGAACCTGGAACATTGCTGAACCTATTGCATCTAAACAAAAAGCTTCCTCCATAGGTCTAGTGAAATATGTTAATTGCAAAACCTGAGTTAACACGCCATAACAATCATTTATATGATCATTTGGATTATCACCGCCTTTAACAAATATGCCAGTATTGTTAGTTAATTTTTCAGCACCATATTTTTTATGTTGAATTTATATCCATTAGCGAAGAATATTAGATATGTCTTAACTTTTCTTTTTGGTCCAATCGCTAGATGTTTTAATCCTTCATCGACCACACAATTTATCGGATCAAAACGATGTTTTAACTCGAACTACAAATCGATTCAGGAGAGGATCGATACAGAATTCGATAAAAAACTGAACTGGCAAAGGCTTGCAAACACACAACGTTAACTAAAGTCAAGGTAACACATATATGACCATATGTCTGACTAATGTTTGATCTTTGACATTCACAGGGATCAAATGCTCATCTCGTCATGATTTCGACGACAAACAGCTAATCACAATCATACGACGGTCAACTACAGCAATACAGAGTACAGCTTTCAACGAAACATGTAATAGTTGTCCAACATGAAACTGCAGCTTTTCAAAGCACGTCATGTTTACACAAGACGTACTTTGGGGGGCAAATGTTATCCCGCCTTTTGGCAAGGACGAGATACTAAGGAACTGACTGGAGAGTAAGGATCATACATCCTCAGCATTGAATAGCTATTGGATAACCACGGATACCGATGAATTTTACTCGAGTCTGGATCGGGCTGCAATTGATAAGACACAACAAGCAAAGCCATGAAAGCCAACGTTCCAAATTTCATGTCAATCCGAGTTCGTGTGCCCAAGTTATCATCGGTAAAAGTTGGAGGAAATAGCCCTGAGTTCGAATCCATTGCTGGGACACATGTTCGAATCCATCAAGTTTCCCTTGCTTCGAATCCATAGGTGTCACTGTGCTTCGAATCCATCCAGTGACCTTGCTTCGAATCCATAGGTGTCACTGTGCATCAAATCCATTCCATTGTGGTGGCTTTGTATCGATCAACTACTGTCCACAACGATCGATACGAACCAACTTCTGATCGAATCCATTCCTTCGAACCCGCTAAGTCAAAGCGGCGAAATTCGTGGAGTCGACCCAGTAAAACTCGGAGCAAAAACTGGATCAACCCGGGAAGCACGCGCCACGTCAACGCCTTCGCTCACTAGGCCATCGATTCGACCCTATCGATTCGAAGAGGATCGATTCGAACGGAGCATATCAACCGGAAATACAATCTTGAATCAATCATAACTCGAGATCTACACGTTCAAATGACATGAAATTTTCATAGAAGCTCGCGTACATAATAAAGAACGTCCACACCAAATTTCAGCTCGATTGGATGTTTTCTTGATCGATTCGAATGGACTTCGAATCGATCCCAAAGTGGGCCTGGATTTCCTAAAAGCGGGCATGTGGGCCCCCTCACATGCCAGAACTGGTCTCCCGAAATTTAGGCGAAATATCAGCCTCCTACACCTATAAATAGAACCCCTGGTCATTCAAAAAAGGGGTCGGATAATTCTAAGAGCTAAAGAGCGCCCAGACTCTGCCATATTTACTCCAAATCACCACTGCTACCTTAGATTCAGACTTAGATCATAAAATCAGTTGTACT
Organism: Allium fistulosum; assembly: GCA_030737815.1. Taxonomy (NCBI): domain Eukaryota; kingdom Viridiplantae; phylum Streptophyta; class Magnoliopsida; order Asparagales; family Amaryllidaceae; genus Allium; species Allium fistulosum. Next base: position 92,701,842 of record CM060906.1, on the reverse strand, counting down.
ACATTATAAGAAATTGTAATCTTCAAGTACCGAGCAATAAAATCATCAAACTTCATAGTGGACATAGGCGAAACGCTGAACCACTCTAAATTGTTGTCTTCTATGCAATTTACTTTCTGTTATTTGGAGTTTTTGTTAGATAATCCTCAGTTTTAATTTTCTTTCTTCACTTTTATCTCTTCAAAAACTTCCAAAGAGTGTTGTGCCCATTTTTGGTACAAAGACTTTGGTGCTTTCACTGAGAAAAAACCAGTTATTCTCCTGCTCCTTGGATCTACCATCAATACCGGATTGCATAAATCCAAGAGGAAGATCCAGATCTCTAATCCAGAATACTTCCATTCTATTCAGATTTGCATAATGTCTAGAAAAAGGATCCACCATTCAAGATGGTTAGCACAAGAACTGTCTCTACAGCTGCTGATCAAGAAGGTAGGGATAGACAGAATCCTACCCAGCAGCAGCCTTCCAATCAAGACAACACTGCTCATTCAGATCCGTCTGGGCCAGTCACCAGACAAGAGTTCCATGTGTTACTCCAGGAATTGACTCAAAGTCGACAATAGTTGGCCGAACAGTTGCGTGCTAATATTGAATTGACCAACCAACTGAACCGCCAAAGCCGTAGAAGGTCCAGGAGGGATGATATCTCCCGCTCATCTACTGAAAGTTCCGCCTCATCTGACTATCATCACAGATCTACCTGTCCCCGATTAGACGGGAGCCATGCACAAACTACCGGATATCAACCTGCCTTGACCGTTGGACAATTAAGGGCGGGGCCGTCGACCAGCTTCTAGACCGGGCCCTCAACATGAGGAGGCCTTACTCCACAGTATACCACGGACAATCATGCCGCAGCTGCCATGGTAGAAACAAGGGTTGATGCCCGAAATCTTTCAGATCCGAATAATCATCAGCGTGGGCGTACTCCTGAACCATACGTCCCGGAAGACGCTGAGCCAAGGAGGCGAAACTTGGACCGTCGACAGCGCCCGGTCCAAACTCGCGCTGTGGAACCCGACCACACCTTAGCTCAGCATGCTCAAAATATAGCGATGCCCGATATTTCAACCATGATACGTCAGATGATCCGCAAAAGCCAAGGCCTTACCAATGACGATTGGGGAATTTCTCGTAGTCATACTCCTTTCACAGATGAGATACTATACGCCGATCCTCCTCGGCGATTCAAAATGCCAACTCTCCCTATGTACGAAGGAAATTCAGATCCCAATCAACACATTTTGAAATATGAATGGTCAATGAGCGCCGCAAGGGCTGATGATGCAGTGAAATGCAGAAGTTTCCCCATCTCTCTAGGAGGAATCGCAATAATGTGGTTTACAAGGTTGTCACCTAGATCTATCTCTTCGTTCGATCAACTGGCTAAGAAATTTGTCGAACAGTTTTGTATGCATGTCGCTAGACCTAAAGATGTAAACACCCTGTCTTGTGTTACCCAAGCCCATGGGGAAACACTCAGACGTTATTTGGAAAGATTCCATGCAGCATGTGTGGAGATTAGTAATCCCAACGATAACTCGATTTTGATGGCATTAACCAAAGGGATCGATCCCGATTCTGAGTTTGGAAATTGGTTAGCTGGAAAACCACCCGCATTGTTGGACCGTTTCTATTCCAAAGCCACTCAATTCTTACGGCAAGAGGACTCGAAACAGTCTAGAAAGCAGGATGATGTGAGGCCCCGAAGTGAAGGAATACAAAGTAACGTAGCAGTTAAGCAGTCCGGTGATAATTCTGGAAAAGTTCAGTTAAATATACAGAACAAGCAAACTCAGCCAAGAGGTAACAATGGTCAGGATAAGAAAAGAGATCCAAATCGAGGCCCACGGCGTAGAGCCCCAATGTTCGATAATTACACGCCATTGAATACATCGTTGGAAAACGTATATCTGCAAACTTGCAACACTGTGCAATACAAGAAGCCTGCTCCGAAGCAATCATCGGAGAGGCAGATTCAAATAGGAAAGTTTTCTAGATTTCACGAAAGTTACGGCCACAATACTAATGAGTGTCGACATTTGCAGGACCTCATAGAAAAGTTGATCAAGGAGAGAAAGTTAGATCAATTTGTGCGTGCACCGCAGTCTGGCGGTGCGGGCCCTTCAAATCAAAATCGTGCACAAAATCAAGAAAGACAAGAGGAACCCGCTCGTACGGGCGGGAGGCTAGTTATAAATACAATAAGTGGTGGTCCCCATCCGGCAGATAGAAGCTGGAGGGAAATGGAGTCGTATGCTAGCTCTATCAGGCATGCGGACTTCGAATACTGCAGTAATTGTGAAGATGGAACTCCGGCTAAGCAACAAAAGACAATGTCTGATGATATCATATTTAGAAGCAGAGACGCTGATAAGATTGAAGCCCCAACAATCGACCCACTGGTCATATCCGCCCAGGTAGGTCCTGCTTGGATGAAGAGGATCCTGGTTGACAGTGGGAGCTCCGTAAACATCTTGGTTAAACGAGCCTATGACTTAATGAAAATGGAAGCAAAGGACTTAAAACCTTGCCAATCTCGAGTTCACGGCTTCAATGGGAGTGCTACAATACCCACTGAAGTGGTGGAACTGCCAGTGGAGTTAGGGATTGGAGAGCGCCGGAGAGTCCGGATGTTGCAGTTTGTCGTTTTGGACATCGATTCACCTTATAATGCATTCTTGGGCCGACCGGCCCTTGCTGAATTCAGGGCAGCCATTGCCCCATGGTGTTTGACTCTGAAGTTCCCCACTGATCACGAGATTGGAGTCATTCAAGGAGATCAGGCTGCAGGAAGAGCCTGTTATGTTGCTGAACTGCGTGAGGCGCAGAGAAAGGAGAAAGGAAAGGGCGTAAGGGAATCGCTTTGCATCCGTTTTGCTGATGATTGACAACTAGCGCCTGGGCCACGACCCGGGCACCACGACCAATTCCTTAAAGATCTTGACCCTAGAGACAATGAAGATAAAGACGAATCTAAAGAGAATCAAGCTTCCCCAGCCGAACTGACTGTGGACGTCCCAGTCAGTGAGGATGATAATTCAAAAGTACTAAAAGTTGGATCTCAACTGGGGAAACAGACACAACAGGAATTGGTTGAATTTCTCCAGGCGAATCTCGACGTTTTCACCTGGACACACTCTGATATGTGTGGGATCTCACCGAACATCGCAAGTCACTCCTTGAATATTGATCCGCGACATGTTCCGGTCAAGCAGAAAAGGCGTGGTACGGATCCAGAGAGATCTGCCACCCTTAAAGAGGAGGTTGATAAGTTACAATCAAATGGGTTCATCCGAGATGCTTTGTATCCAGAATGGGTATCAAATCCCGTGTTGGTTCGAAAACCGAATGGGAAATGGAGAACTTGCGTCGACTACTCCGACTTAAACAAGGCTTGTCCAAAAGACAGTTTTCCACTTCCTCGAATCGATCGGCTCGTAGATTCAACAGCTGGGCATGAATTATTATCTTTTATGGATGCTTATTCTGGCTATAATCAAATACCTATGCACTTTCCTGATCAAGAGCATACCAGTTTCATAACCGATTTGGGACTCTACTGCTACAGAGTCATGCCTTTCGGTCTAAAAAATGCGGGAGCAACATACCAACGCTTGGTCAATCGGATGTTCGCCGACTAGATCGGGAAAACCATGGAGGTTTATGTAGATGACATGCTAGTAAAATCTCGATTCTCCACAGATCACGTCAGAGATTTAAATTCAATGTTCTGCATCCTTCGGAAATATGGAATGAAGCTCAACCCATTAAAGTGTCACTTTGGTGTTGCATCTGGAAAGTTCCTCGGATTCATCATTAACGCTCGAGGGATAGAAGCAAATCCCGAAAAGATCTGGGCAATAAGGAACTTACAAACTCCAAGAACCATAAAGCAAGTCCAGAGTCTCAACGGGAAGGTAGCAGCACTAAGCAGGTTCATTTCGAAATCCACCGACAAATGTATTCCTTTCTTCGATCTAATCCGGAAGGGAAAGCGAAACTTTGAATGGACTACGGAATGTGAAGACGCATTCTGATCGCTGATTCAACATCTCTCCACACCACCGATCTTGTCAAAGCCGATTGACCATGAACAATTGTACCTTTATCTGGCGGTATCGGAGCATGCAATCAGCACTGCTCTAGTCCGGGAAGAAGACTGAGTGCAGAAACTGGTCTACTATGTTAGTAAACGGCTAACTGGAGCCGAGAAAAATTACCCAAGATTAGAGAAACTGGCTTATTGCCTGGTCATTGCCTAAAGAAAGCTTCGCCCTTATTTCCAAGCTCACCCTCTTACTGTGTATACCGATCAGCCGTTACGACAAGTCCTCACGCGGCCTGAGACGTCTGGTAGGCTACTCAAGTGGAACATTGAACTGAGTCAATTTGATATCACTTATGCTCCACGGAGAGCCATTCAAGGACAAGTCCTAGCCGATTTCATAACCGAATTTACTGTCCCAGAGGACTTACCCGAAACCAGTGAATCCCCCGAATACATCCGGAAGCTGTATACTGACGGTGCATCAAACGACCGGTGTTCGGGCGCTGGTGTTGTACTTGAAACTCCCGAAGGCTGATCTATATGTTATGCTTTGAAGTTCGATTTTCATGCAACCAATAATGAAGCTGAATATGAAGCCCTCTTAACTGGACTAAAATTTGCCAGAGATTTGAGAATCATCGCTGTGGAGATTTATTAGGATTCATAGTTAGTTATGTGCCAAGTACGGGGAGAGTATCAAGCAAGAGATCGAAGGTTGGCTGCTTACTTGGCTCGAGTTCAGGAAGTACTAAATCAGTTTGATTATTATGCCATTTATTATATACCTCGAGATTGCAATCAAAAAGCCGATTCATTGGCGAAGTTAGCCAGCATAGGTGAAGCACATCAAATGGGACTTGTCCCCGTCGAAACTTTATCCTCCCCAAGCATCGATCAAATAGAGACGAATTTTGTGTTTAAGACCGCTCCCAGTAAAGAATCGTGGATGACTCCGTATCGAAATTACATTGAGAATGGGACATTGCTTGAGCATAGAAATAAGAAAATGCAAATTCTATGAAAAGCTTCACGGTTCGTCATTCAGGACGGAATCATGTATAGAAGAGGTTATTCTGTTCCTCTCCTCCGGTGTATCGCGCACGATGAAATCAAACGAGTGTTACATGACGTACACGAAGGAGAATGTGGCGATCACACTGGTAGACAAGCTCTCACTAAGAAAATACTCCGATATGGATACTATTGGCCGACAGTGAATCGAGATGCAAGCAAACTATGCCAGAAAGTGCGATAGATGCCAGAAACACGCCCGAATTCCAAGAGCCCCGCCTACTGAGATAACGCAAATGGTCAGCCCCTGGCCATTCCCTATGTGGGGCATCGATATCATCGGAGCTCTACCTCTGGCAAAAGGTGGTGCGAAGTACGCCATCGTCGCCGTTGACTACTTTACAAAGTGGGCTGAAGCCGAAGCTCTCGCAACGGTCACGACAAAGAAAGTAATAAATTTCGTAGTTCGCAATATCATTTGTCGATTTGGACTCCCGCATACCATCATCACCGATAATGGCGCCCAACTTGAAAGCTCAGAGTTCAAGAATTTCTGTCAACGGTTTCATATCCATAAAAAATTCTCGACAGTTGCACATCCACAGGCAAACGGTCAGGTCGAAGCTGTCAACAAAGTTATAAAATCCATCCTGAAGAAACGACTGGAAAAGGCTGGAGGAAAATGGGTTGATGAGCTTCCTATGGCACTATGGGCTTATCGAACGACTCACAAGACCGCAACCGGACACACCCCATTTTCCTTATTTTATGGCTTCGAAGCCATTATTCCAGTCGAGATGGAAGTGTTTTTCCATCGCGTGACTTATTATGATCCGAAAACAAATGCTATATTGCATGCTGAATCTTTGGATCTATTGGATGAAAAACGGGAAGAGGCTGATTTAAGAGCGGCCGCATATCGAAGTCGAGTCGCCCGATTGTACAATGCCAAAGTTCGATCTCGAACTTTTGAACTCGACAATCTCGTTCTCAAGAGAATCTATCCAATTCCTTCGCACATGAAACCAAATTGGGAAGGACCATATGTGATTACACAAAGACTCGGAGATGGCACATTCAAACTATCGACCGTTGACGGTCTTGATTTGCCATGGACCTGGAATAGCGAAAGTCTCCGTCGCTACTACATATGACAGGCTTTATTTATTTTATTATATTTTTCCATTTTAGCAATTTACTTTTGCATTTCGAAATTAGAAGTTGTAATAAGGCAACCGACTTTGCCATATTTTCTTATTTCAGCAATAAAATGCCATCTCTTCGAGCCAGAGCTGTGATTCATTGAATACAATGTACGACATCACGATGCACGGAGAGCTAAATTCCATCACGCAATGGAATTTATTCAAATAGGGAGTGGCTGTGATACGACCGACCACTCACTAAATGAAACCCGAGCTCGGGGGCAAGCCATCACATCAGGCTAGATATGAGTTGATACACGACAATCCTTCACTTAACTTCGTACTCCCAGAGTGCGAGACGGAGTATAAACATTTACTGAACTCTGTACTCCCAGAGTGCGAGACGGAGTATAAACATTTACTCAACTCCGTACTCCCAGAGTTGGAGACGGAGTATAAACATTAACTTAACTCCGTACTCCCAGAGTGCGAGACGGAGTATAAACATTTACTTAACTCCATACTCCCAGAGTGCGAGACGGCGTATAAACATTACTTAACTCCGTACTCCCAGAGTGCGAAACGGAGTATAAACATTAACTTAACTCCGTACTCCCAGAATGCGAGACGGAGTATAAACATTTACTTAACTCCGTACTCCTAGAGTGCGAGACGGAGTATAAACATTTACTCAACTCCGTACTCCCAGAGTGTGAGATGGAGTATAAACATTTACTTAACTCCGTACTCCCAGAATGCGAGACGAAGTATAAACATTATTCAACTCCGAACTCCCAGAATGCGAGATGGAGTATAAACATTATTCAACTCCGTACTCCCAGAGTGCGAGATGGAGTATAAACATTTACTTAACTCCGTACTCCCAGAATGCGAGACGGAGTATAAACAGTAAGTTAACTCCATAATCCCAGAGTACTCTGAGAGCGCGAGCCGGGTATAAGCGTTAACACTGGGGGCAGAACCAAAGCAAATATTGAATTGAAGACAAAAGAGAGTATGTTTTCATTTCCATGATCAACAAAAAGAATCTGATTACAAGCTGGTTCAAAAAATTCCTACTAATGGGAGCCGAGTCCACATCTATATACGACTATAGAAAAGTCAACAAAACAAAACACTACCCCCGAACACAACAGCAAACTAAAGAAAGAGTTCAATCTTTCTTCTTCCTTGGTTTCTTCTTTGGGGTAGTCCCACTGGATCCGCTACCCGACTTCCTCCTCACTCTCTTACTCTTCTCCGGTTTGTCCTCTGATGGCGACATAATGTCAACATCTTCCTCGGAGCTTGAGGCGACAGAAATTCTCTTGGAGGATGGAACCGGAGGCATAGGAGCTGTAATAGGAAGTGGGACAGGAGCGCTCACAATAACCACAGTGCCGCTTGGCAATATCACCATTAGCGGGGCAGGGCCAGATGGATTCATGCCGGCGGTCACCGCTGCCATCTCAGCATTAATCTCAGCCAAAATTTCATCTTCACAAGGCGCTTGGGCCGCGCTAGACATGCTAGTGGCTGGCATAAAGGAGCTAACAACCGGAGTGGCCCCGCTCATAGCAAAGGATGGATCGACGAAGGGATCGTTGGGTTGACTGAGGAGTTCCTCAATCATCTGAGCATCAAAATACAACATGCTCGCTTCTCCCTCTTCGCCGACCACGGTAGATGTCATAATGGCCTCGGTGACGATAGCCCCTTGCGCTTGATAAGGAACTTGTGATGCAAGAGTCACAAAGGAAACAGCTTCGGTCACTGAAATGTGGAAAAGCAAAGATTGTCAGTCAAGTGTATTGCTTCAGGTTCATCACACTAAGTGTATATGGGAAGCGTTCAAATACCTTCCTTAGCCTGACCCGAAGCATGGGCAGGTGCAGAGACAGGGGGATCAACAGGAGACAATTGCGGCTGGTCAGGATTATAAGCAGGGACAGACTGGGGATCGACCGCGCCAGTGGTCTCAGACAATGTCGGAATTACATCTCCAACATCTGCTTCATGATGCTCGATCCCCGAGCCCTCACCAGTCTCTATCTGTCGAGCCCCAAGCCTTTCTTTCTCCACGGAAATTATCACCTCGTGGAGAACTTTCCTCTCATCTTCAATGAGAAAGCGCATCTCAAGCTCGAAATCCTCCAGTGCTTCATCTGGATGTGCCGCTTTCTTCTCCTCCACCAGCCTAGTCCAGGCGTTATACAAGATCATAGAGTCATTAGCCAAGATAAATTTCTGTGCTCCAGCACATTGGCGTTGTATGTGACCAGGAGATCATCAAAATCAGCCTCCATCCTGGATCACTCCACCATAATCTTTTCCTGAATTTCTGCTTCCGCAGACTTAGTCTTGGCCACCGCCGCAGCAAGTTCAGCTCGAAGTGATATGGCTTGGTCGCTTGCCTCCTGAGCAGTGGTGTTCGCATCATCTTTTTCTTTCACCACCTCAGCGAATTTGGCCTTAAGCTCATTCAGCTCTTTAACGGCTGTATCTCTCTCAGCTACGGCGGTGGTATAACGGTGGCCCATCCCTTCAACTAAGGCACAGTGTGCCTGCTGCATTCTCGCCATCTTCGCCACAGCATCGTCATGCTTTTTAAGTACTTGGAGTTCTGAGTTTCGAGATGACTCCATCTCAGATTGGAGAACTTGGATGATGCGGTCTTTCTTAGCAATGTCAGCATCACGCTTTTCAATAACCTTAGCCCGGTCAAAAGCTACCTTAGAGGCTTTCATGGCTGCCTTATACCACTCCTTATATTGAGCATAGAAGTCGCGGATGTAGTCATGAGCGATGTTCTCGACATCTGAAGGAATTCTTTTGAGATGAGGAGGGAAGACATATGCATCCATACAAATTTCCAGGAAGTCTTTTTTCATCTGGGCGAGTTTGATGGCTCCTTCACTTGTCAATTCAGCCGGAGCCTGTTCAACGATGGCAGCTGTCCGTGGTTCAACTCTTAGACGCTGAGTCTCGGGCCTTGAAGATTGAGAAGGCTGTTGCTGCTGCGAAGTCTCAGGGAGATCTACGGGGGCCCTAGGAGGCGGAGGAGAACGAGATCGTGATCGGTACTGGTGGCCTCTATCTCTGTCAGTACGATCATGACCAGAACGGCCGCGCCAATAATCCCTGATCCCTGTCATAACGCTCCTGGCTGGTGTAGCCTTGCCCATGATCCCTGTCTGATTCCCTCCAACGGGACTCGTAATAAGAAGAAGATCGGCGTACATTGCGAAGCCTATCCAAAGTGGATCCTCGGCCTGACATCTCACCTGCAATAATAAGGAACTGCAATTTAGAATCCTACAAAAGCGATGATTAATATGCGAAAGTCATGTAGTGCTGTGGAAATGTGTGTAAATGTGTAAACCCCCAGACCAACCGGAAGTGTTGACCGCACACAAAGGAAAGGGCTCGCTCAAATTTAAGACATCTTGAAATTCTTCCAACCCGAGATTGGGATTGATAGATATATAATCCGGGATGGGAATATCACCAAGCCCTTTGAAAATATCTCTCGAATGAGAAGGGGCGGCCTCAGAAGTTATAGCTCCGGAAGTGGGAGGAGACACATCTATAGACTTCCACCCCTTAGATTTGAATTTTTTGGAAACGACGGTCTTGCTTTTCTGTCTCTCTCCCAATTCTTCAAAATTTCCCGAAAGATCCGCCATCGGCTCTATGTCTGTATGAGTTCTTTCTTCATCGCTCACTTCGGTTATCACAACCTCGAGCGTTTTCTTCGCCGTTTTCTTCTTCTTCTTCTTCTTTTTCTTCTTCTTTGAGATGGGATTTAGCATCCCTTCGGTGACTTTGCTCTGTTTCCTTTCAATCAAGCCGAGAGCTCTTAAGTTATAGTCAGTCAACACCGAGTCGATGTGTCTCAGCTCGCTCGGAATTTCTTGGAGGCTTCGAACTATGCCCTTGTAATACCCGCCGTCGGGTCTGGAGATCATGGATATAAGAAAAGCAGGATGTTAATACCGATACCAGAAAGCTATTAGTCAAGAAAAACGTCGACAGGTTACGACACTTACGTCTAGACAACCATCGCCTAGCAAAACCTGGAGGACACCGGACATAAAACCATTCATTCTTAAAGTAACTAAGTCTGGTCCAGGCTCCGGTAATAACTTGACAATTTCTCACTGCCTCCAAAAATGTAAAAGACGGACTATCGCCTCTGCTCTTGAACTTAAATAGATATCTGATTTCCGTCGGCCATGGAGGACGGAAGAGGTGTTCCATAAATACAATAAACGCACTGTTCAGTAGCGCATGCCCGTTGGGGTGTAATTGAGAAGGAGCGATTCCAAGAAATGATAGCATCTCCCTAATGTATTGATTGAATGGAGGGAGTGTTCCGGCCGCACAAGCATGTCGATAAAAGGCGGTATACCCTTCGGGCGGACAGTGAGGTCTGTCACTAGGTCCCGACAATAGTGCATCGTCCAAAGAAATATTATGTCTCGTGCATATCCTGCCTAGTAAGTTTTCAGAAATATTGGACTGAACGGAGTCTACAGGGTCCTCAATAAATATAGCCTCTTGTAGCTCGTCAGGAGCTGGATCTACTACCTCCGCTGGGATATCTGGAATTACTAGGATCGGAGGAGAACTCTGAATCTCCTACTGTTGAGAGCTCGAAGATTCCATAACTGACTAACTTATCAGAAAGCAACGTTAAGTTCATAGAAAACCCATGCATTCCCTAGTAAAGTGCGTATGAATGTGTCGTGCAGTGCAAGTGCTGTGCATTACTTAAGCAGATTTTACGGAATGAAACGAAATGTGCGAACGATAAAACTCTGAAAATCAAACTGGAAATGACCGTCATCGCTGACCGTCACAACCACGCCATCCAGATGCTACCGGTCGATTCAAGCATAAGTCAGTTATATTTTTGGTTAGGCCACATTTCCATCGACGAGCTTCAAAAGGCAGTCAAATGTGCAGTCCTACAGTCAAGTTCAATTATGCAAGGCCAAAGCTCATCGGAATCAAATGTTCGAGTGTGCTAAAATTCATCAAGTTCATCAAATGTCAGCTCGAAATCGGTCGTGGTTCAGGTGTTGGAGCAAGTCAGAAATATTGCATTCTTTGAATTGAGGACGATCGAATCGATCACCTCGAATTAATACAGGTCGACTCGATGAGCTTCGAATTGATAAGGGTTGACTCGATGTGCTTCGTATCGATATGGCCCTTGGAACGATGTCTATAGTCTCAATTGGAGGAGCACTTCGAATCAACCAGGAGAGAATTCATACCAACCAAGGAAAACGGCTTCGTATCGATCAAACTCGATACCTTCAAATCGATCATGGGGTTATGGGTTCGAATCGATCGATACGAACCACTTCACCTCACGAGCATCGATCTGAGGCCACACAATCAGGACCGATTCGAACTGCTCCATCCCGGATCGATACGAGGCAAAGAGAAAAGCAATTCCTCAAGATCTCTCCTTCTTTTCCAAGAAAACCTCAACACTTTGTCGCGCACCATCCCTCGATTCGATCAATTTCGCTCAGATCTCAAAACCCTTCGAAATTGATCTCAGAAGAATTCAAGAATGATGGCGAAAATTTCCAGTTCCATCGTTCTTGGCATGGCCTTATCCATTAGTTACCTAATTTGTTACGATTATGATTGAAGGATTGAAGGTTTTCGATCGATTCGGAGAAGTGTCTCTCTCAAGTCTGGAGGATCGATACGAAGGAGAAGGCAGGGTAACAGTAAAAATAAAAAGTGAAAATGAGGCAAGTCTCACGTATTTATATGGATCCTAGGGAGGAAACGGGGCGTTTTGCCTCCTGGTTAACCTGACCGATCGCTACCGGTCAAACACCAATCGATTCGAACGATTACATTCGAATCCGTTGCACTTCGAATCCATCAAAACAACGTTGCCACAAGGCTTCATCGATACGAAGCAACTCACAGCGTTTTGAGCGCATGTGCTGAAGTTGCAAAATCCCATCGATTCAAAGTGCCAGTTTCACGACCATCGGCTCACAGCGATTCGAAGACAATCGATTCGAACGGATACTTCAAATCCATCAGAAGCCATCGATGAGAATGGACGCATCATATCCACCAATTTGACTCGCACCGATATAAAGATTACTTGTTAACCTTTTACATCGATTCAGAAGAAGATCGATACAAGAGGATAATCATTAACAATCATCAAAACGATGTTTTAACTTGAATTACAAATTGATTCAGGAGAGGATCGATACAGAATTCGATAAAAAACTGAACTGGCAAAAGCTTGCAAACACACAACGTTAACTAAAGTCAAGGTAACACATATATGACCATATGTATGACTAATGTTTGATCTTTGACATTCACAGGGATCAAATGCTCATCTCGTCATGATTTCGACGACAAACAGCTAATCATAATCATACGACGGTCAACTACAACAATACAGAGTACAGCTTTCAACGAAACATGTAATAACTGTCCAACATGAAACTGCAGCTTTTGAAAGCACGTCATGTTTACACAAGACGTACTTTGGGGGGCAAATATTATCCCGCCTTTTGGCAAGGACGAGATACCAAGGAACTGACTGGAGAGTAAGGATCATACATCCTCAGCATTGAATAACTATTGGATAACCACAGATACCGATGAATTTTACTTGAGTTCGGATCGGGCTGCAATTGATAAGACACAACAAGCAAAGCCATGAAAGCCAACGCTCCAAATTTCAAGTCAATTCGAGTTCGTGTGCCTAAGTTATCATCGGTAAAAGTTGGAGGAAATAGCCCTGAGTTCGAATCCATTGCTGGGACACATGTTCGAATCCATCAAGTTTCCCTTGCTTCGAATCCATAGGTGTCACTGTGCTTCGAATCCATCCAGTGACCTTGCTTCGAATCCATAGGTGTCTTCGAATCCATAGGTGTCACTGTGCTTCGAATCCATCCAGTGACCTTGCTTCGAATCCATAGGTGTCACTGTGCTTCGAATCCATTCCATTGTAGCGGCTTCGTATCGATCAACTACTGTCCACAACGATCGATATGAACCAACTTTTGATCGAATCCATTCCTTCGAACCCGCTAAGTCAAAGCGGCGAAATTCGTGGAGTCGACCCAGTAAAACTCAGAGCAAAAACTGGATCAACCCGGGAAGCACGCACCACGTCAGCGCCTTCGCTCACTTGGCCATCGATTCGACCCTATCGATTCGAAGAGGATCGATTAGAACGGAGCATATCAACCGGAAATACAATATTGAATCGATCATCACTCGAGATCTACACGTTCAAATGACATGAAATTTTAACAGAAGCTCGAGTACATAATAAAGAACGTCCGCACCAAATTTCAGCTCGATTGGATGTTTTCTTGATCGATTCGAATGGACTTCGAATCGATCCTAAAGTGGGCCTGGATTTCCTAAAAGCGGGCATGTGGGCCCCCTCACATGCCAGAATTGGTCTCCCGAAATTTAGGCAAAATATCAGCCTCCTACACCTATAAATAGAGCCCCTGGTCATTCAGAAAAGGGGTCAGATAATTCTAAGAGCTAAAGAGCGCCCAGACTCTGCCAGATTTACTCCAAATCACCACTGCTACCTTAGATTCAGACTTAGATCATAAAATCAATTGTATTACATTATAAGAAATTGTAATCTTCAAGTACCGAGCAATAAAATCATCAAACTTCATAGTGGACATAGGCGAAACGTCGAACCACTCTAAATTGTTGTCTTCTATGCAATTTACTTTCTGTTATTTGGAGTTTTTGTTAGATAATCCTCAGTTTTAATTTTCTTTCTTCACTTTTATCTCTTCAAAAACTTTCGAAGAGTGTTGTGCCCATTTTTGGTACAAACACGGATAATCCTTTACAACTTCATATATATCTTCGCTTGATCAAACTGTTGGTGGTCGCAAAGTCTCATGTCTATTAGCTATGAAGTTTTTTTTATCTCTTCTAAAAGGATGATTAATATGGAGAAAACACCGATGACAATCAAACCATGAAATTTTCTTCCTATTTGATAAAGAAAATTCTCGTGTTTCTTCCATACAATAAGGACATGCTAAACATCCGGCTGTACTCCAACCCGAAAGCATTGCATATGCAGGAAAATCGCTAATAGTCCACAACAAAAAAACAAACATCCGAAATTTTTTTGGTACGTTGTATGTTTCAACTCCTTCATACCACAATGTTTTCAACTCTTCGATTAACGGTTGTAAGTAAACATCGATTCTATATGTCGCATCATCTGGGCTAGGGACGACAATTGTGAGAAACATATATGGAGTTTACATACACATCCACGGAGGTAGATTGTAAGGTGTAACGATTATAGGCCAAGACGAATATTTAGAACCAAACTGGGAAAATAGTGAAAATCCATCCGTACATAAACCAAGCCTAACGTTACGGCTCTCCGCTGCGAAAGCGGGATATTTCTTATCAAAATGCTTACATGCTTCTCCATCAGCTGGTTGTGTTAACGTACCTTCTTCTTGTGTTCTCACATTGCGCCATCTCATATGATGTGCTGTTACAGATGATTCATATAACCTTTGAAGTCTAGGAGTGATAGGTAAGTAATGCATATGCTTGTATGGAACTTCTTTTCCCTTCTTTTTTCTTGGTTTGTATTTTTCTGGTTACATATTCTGCAATTCCTAAGATTGATGTCTTCTTTCCAAAACAACATGCAACCATTTAAATAAGTATCTATTTTTTGATACGACAAACCGAATATAGACATAAGTTTTTTTACTTCATAATGATTTTCACACATTAAATTATCGGATGGCATATGCCGTTTAGTAGCTTGTGCAATAGCTGTAAATCCGGCTTTTATGAGGTTGTATTTTGATTTCATCGCAATGTACTATGCAGTTACTGATAATTGAGTGCCGCTTGTAAAGCCATTCCATAAGGGTTTCTTAGCAGCATATAAATCATATATTTTTTCGCTTTAATAGTTGGTTCCTCTTCCATGTTAACATCGTCATTATCAACTTCAACGGTGGGGAACATTGATCGTGCTGCATCTTCAACAATATGTTCTATGAGATTCATCGTACTAATTTCATCACTAACCTCCTCCTCAAACTGTTCTTGATTAGGTGCTATAATTTCTCTATGACGATCCCACACCAAATAATTCAACATGAAACCGTATTGGCGCAAATGAACTCTAACCATATCCGGTATCAAAAGCTTCAATAGTTTGCACCTACTACATGGACAACGAATTTCTTCGTTGTTTTCATTATTACTTAAAGCGAATTCAATAAACACATGTACCCCATTACAAAAATGTTCACTTATTGAGCCTCCCATTTCCATTCGTTGTTCATACATCCAGCTTCGATCAGTAAAATAATTGACCATTTTTCCCACTTTAAAACCTATGATAGAAACTAAAATTAGTATTAATCATTTAATTTTATGGATTGACATTTTATTTTTTTAATTAAAAAGTATTTATTTATAATGTTATTGAATTTGCTAATTTGCGCCTTTTTGCGTCTTTTTGCATCTTTTTGCGCATTGAAATTGCTTTTGTGCCTTTTTGCACTTTTTTGCACCTTGAATTGGTTTTGCACCTTGAAATGAATATAATATTAATTTTTTAGCTTCTATATTATTTTTTGCTTTGATGGTCGGTCATCCTACTTACCATTACAAAAACAATAGTAATTATATTTCATAAATCAATTCAGTTTAAATGATTTCACAAAATTTCGGCAGCACTTCCCCCGTGTTCCCTGTAACGTACACAAATGCATGCACACAAGGAACAAAAAGGAAGTGCTGTCAAAATTTTGTAAACCGTTTAAAATGAAATGATTTACGAAATGTAATTACTTTATAGTGTTTGTAACTTATCCAATATAGGGACAAATCCAACAAATATTATATCAGATGAATTTGAATGTCCATTTTGTAATAAAAACGAATATTCATATAACGATTATATACAATACTTGTTAGACGGGGCCAAAAACTCTCTAAGGAATTTATAAAAAATAAAACACATTATGCACGTTTAATTTGTTTATAGATTATCAATATTAGCATTATATCAATATTATGCACGATTAGTTAATTATATAACATATATTAGCATTTGTACAATAGTTTATTTTCATTTTACTGTTTTATTAAATATATACTACATTATATGATTTTTACTATTTCGAAAATATATATTATTCATGTCTTCAAATTTAACGAATTACGTATATAGTATTATATTTTATTTAAACTAGTATTAAACTATAGTATACACTAGTTTATATCATGCCATACAATATTGTACCAAACTTGATTTTATATAAACGATTGAGGGTTTAACTATGATTAATATATTTTAATTATCGTTTTTGGAATTTTACAAACCATAAACACAA
This sequence comes from Allium fistulosum, assembly GCA_030737815.1. Taxonomy (NCBI): domain Eukaryota; kingdom Viridiplantae; phylum Streptophyta; class Magnoliopsida; order Asparagales; family Amaryllidaceae; genus Allium; species Allium fistulosum. Next base: position 92,685,211 of record CM060906.1, on the reverse strand, counting down.
TCATTCACATCACTCCTAACTAACCAAATGCTAACTAAATGCTAGCTCAAATGCGCATATACATTAAATAATCCACGTATATATACACTAATTGGTTAATGTAAATAAACTAGTCAAATTATTATTTAGGGTTTAGGAAATTACTAATTAGGGTTTAGGGTTTATGTAAATAAACTAATAAAATTACTAATTAGTTAATGTAAATCATCTATTATAAACAACTAGAATTACTATTTAACCCTAAATTAACAAATCAAAATCAATTAGGGTTTAGAAAAAACCTGATTTGGAGATGGATGGAGAGGCTAGAGTTGTTGGGAGTGATGATTGATGATGTTGGAGATGCTCCAAAAGACGTGAGGGGCTGGTTGTCGCGGGGAGGAGGTGGGGAAGTTGGGGATTTTGATTGATTTGGGTGAAAGGGAGATAATGAAGCAACTCTCGGCCAATCTGGTCTGTAAACACGTTTATTTCCAATGGCTGTCGACGGCCGCTTACAGCCGTATTTGCATCGGTTTTCAACGACCTGTAACGGTTATTGTATTTTAATTACAAAAATGACACGAAGATGACGGGTCGTCGCTTGCCGTCGGAAATTTCCGTCGGCGGCCGTCGAAAGTGTGTTGTCGCTATATACTATTACTTATGTAGTGAATGCAACTCTAAAGTGTTAAGTACTTTCCCAAATATGATCACAAGAATTTAACTTAGGTAGCCCATACTACCCAGTTAAGTTCAAGTATTCACTAATGAGTTAGTAAATTTCACTCAAACATTCTATTCAATGAATTATACCATATTCGACGAAGCGTTATTCGAAAGCATTGAAACTAATCGATAACATTAAGTTGAATAATAGTACTCCCCAAATTATGGAATTAAGGTTGTCAAAACAATTTTTCTCTTTGATTTTATTGTTTAAAAACACTTGTTATAAATCCATAAGTCCATTTATTATTTAGATTAAAATAAATTTTACTTATTTGATAAAATATTCTTAAAACCCAGATTTTTCCAAGATTTCACTTATATACACAAGGTTGTCTCAAATTTCCATATAGTTGAATTATTCACAAAACTATATTTTTAAAACCATATTTAATTACTCTTCTAAATCCATATTAAAATATAACCATTTTATTTAGAAATAAACTAAGTTTATACTTTTCAAAATCAATTTCCAAATTCCACGAATCCTATATTATTTAATTAATAATACCGTAATTTTTATATTCCAAATCAATAATTACTTTTATGTAAGAATAGATTAGATTTGTATTTCCAAAGTCATATTTCCAAATCCATAAATATTTTACTAACCATGCTTAATATATAAAATAACTTGCTAAAAATCATTTTTAATATCTATTAACTTAATTTAGAAACAATTCTAAGATTTATAAATATAAGTAATTCTCTTTCGTAAAATTACTTTTATACGAATCTTATCAACTTATTTCATTTAACTCAAATTTAGGGTCTAAATATCTGCAGTTACCACCACATAAATCTCATAATTTTAAACGTGAATGTTTTACATAAAAGTCTAAGTTTTTCAGAACATCAAAAATCATCGAACTCCGGTAAGTAACGAAAAAGTTATGACTTAAATAATTCTCAGATTTTAACTTCATTATCGCTATCGTTTATTCTTGGGACAGTGACACTAAAATGCATGTAAACCACAAAATATTACAAAACTCAGAACATCAAAGTTATAGCAGATAATCTAGGCTTTTCAGAACATCAAAAGTCATCGAATTCCGATAAGGAACAAAAAAGTTATGGCCATTTTAATTTCAAGTTCCAACATAGCAAATACACAGGAACAGAGCAACACTATCAGATTCAAACTCGATTTCAACCCAATAAACTTCATAATTTTGAAAAGTGATCAAAAGACTTGTAGCTAACTTAAAGAACTTTCTACCATAAAATGATTGAGTTGTTTGGATTATTCTACATCATGATATTGCTTTTTTTACTGCAGCGATTTTTACACTATATTTTCAACAAACAACAACACAACAATCACTCAAGTTTATTACCAAATTTGCAAACAATTCAGTCAATAAATCATTAAAAAAAATTATGTACAACAGCAAAGATTTAGAAATAGATATGTGAGTGATTAACCTACCTTTAAAACTTCCTATAGCTTGCTAATCTTATCCAAAGCGTTGCTACTACCTTGCAATCTCTTTGCTAATCTCAAATACATCTAAATGCTCAAAATCCTAAATCCAACCAACGGCACTAAGATTAAAAACGAAATAAAAATCATACTTTTATAGGTCTAGAAGGTAGAGAAAATTACCTAGATTTTATTTTTACATATTGACCAAAAGCCCTTTGATTTGCACTAGATTTGAGATGATTTAGGAGCTAGGGTTTTCTACTTTGAAGGTTTTACTTTTTGTTTTTGGAACTAAATTGAGAAGAGGAAGAAACCGCAGTATTTTATTTCTCTTCTCAAACTTATGTTAAATGAGCCAAGAGGGTAAGGTAGGGATTGAACAAGGACATGTGTTACTAAACTTATACCAATTAGAAGTGTTGCTAAATTATAAAACACTATTCTTATCCTAAACAATGTTTTATTTTACATAAACTAATCTCTCAAAGTTTACCAAATCCATTCACAAGATAAAATTCCCATTTTTACAAGTATTGATTTATCTTATTCAATATTTATTTATTTATATATATATATATAACTTTTACTAATAAAAGTTATTCTCTTTATTTCAATAAAATAATTGAACCATAAATTCTAAAAATTCTCATTTTAAAAACAATAAATCACAATATTCATATTTAATTAAATTTACACTATTCTCCAAAATTATTCTTATATTACCAATTATAAGAATTAAGTTCACAAAATGATATTTATTGAACTTCCAATTTATTAAACCTCAAATTTTAATTTTAATTGGAAATTACACTAATAAAATTCTAAATTTTTATCCTAAGATTACTTAAAGATATATTAAATCAAATATTCACAAACTAGATTTAATTTCAGAATTAAATTACACAAATAACAATTTAGATTTTATTTATCAACAGTCAAATTTAATTAATGATGTAGTTAACAACTGGGTTGTTACACCAACTTAGAAACCCAAAAATAAATACCGATGATGTTGAAGTCATCACCCGAATTATTTTCAAGTGATAGAAGTGAGTTCAATACATCTAATTCATGCCTTTTAGACTTAACAAAACCATTTTGAAATGGTATCAAATAGTTCATAAATATTTCTAAGTACTATGATCTTTATTTCATAAACCAATTTCCCAAATACTTACGTTCAAATAATACTATTATTATTTTCTCCAAAATCTTGAAAAACCTTTTCAAAGACATTGGGATTTAAGTTTTTAAAATATCAGTTAAATCCTTCTTCATTATAAACCATATTTCATAAATTATACTTATATAAAATCACTTACTTATATAAAATTATTTTACAAATGTTTATTTTACAAAATATCTTATCTTTCTCATATTAAAATAAACATCTTTTACTAAGTTAACTTTTAAGCAAATATTGCCACTGAATGCCTTATAGTCAAACCGTGAAACTAAATTCACAAGGTGTTTATTTCAATACATCCGCAAATACTATCTACCTAACCCATGCAGTAAAAAGGAAAAACTACTCATAAACTAGTCGAGTACAAATCAACAAGCAATAAATAAAAGTCAATGCCTATTGTAACAACCCCATCGTTATACCCATATTATTAAAGATCATTATAAATAATGCCATCAAATAATATGGAGAATACTGCTTATTAAGGATGACAAAATGTGAATATAACTTTAAACTAACACCAACACATCATACTTACCATTTTACTAAAGCTCTGGAATAAAATTTGACGGTACAGTCTCAGTTCAAAGAAATAAACACATCAATTTCTCAAAATAAGAACAGTATATCATATAAAATAGTAATCATATATCACAGTTGAATAATAAATCTCATATATATATATATATACGTATGGTGGGTCTACAAAATAAAATACCAAACCCGCATAATATACATATGTTAAAAATCACCAACTCAAATCCTATATATGAGATAAATTAAAAGTCAAAACGGTTTATCTATCTCTTCTAGCCCAACCATCCAAAGGTCTACCCATCCTATAACCTGAAAAGTCTCGGTCTAACCCAAGTATTATAAAATAAACGAGTCAGACTATCTCTAAATATCCGAAAGGGTGAGAATAAGATGTAACACAAGAATAAATGGCATATCAGTAAATCTAGATGTCCAAAACATAACAAGTCGTAGAATTAATTTATCTCATAATTTACCTCAAGGCACAGATTTATATATTTAGGTCACAAACACAGATTACTCACTAAACAAAGAATTATAAAATAAAGCACGATATTCCTAACACAAAGAAACCAATTCCATACCGATCACTTTGATCGGCCGTACCAATCTTAGCGATTGTCCAAACCGTGGAAAACAAAATGTGGTATCACTTGTACTGATCTAATACCAAGGATCATCTATACCATGAAACAGAATCACAACCGACCTCAATGCTCATGAACACAGAATCTCGACCGATCACAAGGATCGTGAAACACGGAATCTCGACCGATTATAAGGATCGTGGAACACACTCGATCGATCACAAGGATCGTGCAACCATGTCTCGATGATTTTAGATTATTCATTATTATTATATATTTATGATCATAAAGAAATCCATGAGTATACCTCTTAAGAATTTATCGGTCCCACCGAACAACAAAAGATAGTAAACTCTATAGTGTCAAATACTATCACTTTCAGTAATCATAAGAACTTAACCAAAACGTCCCATACCGCTTCATGAAATTCAAGTATTTACCAGAAGCTAGTAAATCTCACTTATTACGGATACCACCGGAAAACCTGAACTATATTCTCTTAAGGAACTATCAATCCCACCGAACTACAAAAGAGAATACAATCCTGAAGTGTTAAATACTTTCTAAAAGCAATCACAAGAACTTAACCAAGGCATCACATACTACTCGGTGAAATTCGAGTATTCGCTAATGGGCTAGTAAGTACCACTTAAATATTCTATTTAATGAGTTGTACAATATTCGATGAAGTGTTACTCTAGAGCATTTATACCAATCGGTAACACTAAATCGATTATTAGTGCTCCCCCTTATTATAAAACAAAGGCTCTTAAAACATTTTTCTCTTTTGAGTCTACAATTTAGAAAGCAAATATTATAATTTCCGTAAATTCCTTTATTATTGAACTTCATACAAATATTAACTATTCGATAAAATATTTCATAAATCTGAATTATTCCAAAATTGCACTTATATATACATAGTTGTCTCAAATTTCCATACAAGATACTTAGTTAACAAACCATGTTTTGAAAACCCATATATATATATATGTCCATTTATCATATATATATATATGTCCATTTATCTTACAAAACCATATTTATTACTCTTCCAAACTTATGTTGATAACTTCCTATTAATAATTCATTTTATTATCAAATTCTTTAATAATCAATTCAATAGTACCTTAATTTGAATTGAAATTATTAATAAGAAATAATAACTACTTTCATTTTAATTAAGTTAAACCAATCATTCAAAAACTAAGTTTAATTACATAGTAATATTACATTCACAAATAAAACTTAATTAATTAGGCACTTAACAACATGGTTGTTACACCCATAAACTGGCCGAGCATGACTAAACAATTAATGAGGGTGATGACTGAACACCATTAATCCCTACATTAATTAAACTACACTTTAACAACTCACATTTCATATAAGTTACCTTATATAAGATTTTAATTTTTCGCAGTTTTAATTACCTTTAAGGTATACGTTTTAACACATACAAATACGCTCTCATATTTAAAATATACTCAAATGATGCTAGGGCATTCCATTACCATATATATATTAATGAGTTATACCCTACGAAATCCAAGGTTCTCACTTAACGTTCAATTCTGTAACCACATGCGATGACCCAAAATTTTGGGCAATATCAATTTAATAATCTGTATTAATAATTAAATTGATTTGGTAATTTTCCCTTATAATTTTAATTTAAATTGGTAATTTAATCTTTTAAAGGTTAATAAATACTTAATCTGGCAATATTGATTTATATCTTTCTATTAATTTAAAATTAATAAGATTTATTTTTCAAAACTAATAAGAATAGATTCTCTATTCACAATATATATATCAACCAAGCTTACACTCCAATAATGGACTCCGAATCTTGAAAAAGATTTCCTTCAGAGATCCGAGAAATCCTTACTCCATACTGCCAAACTCACTTGAGACGGTATTAGGTCTACAGTCTCGACAGATACACTTCCAACCCCAAACATTCAAACTCCAACCGTTGGTAGTCGTGTTACACACACCACCACCCTATCTACCTTTATAACTCATATTGGAAAACCCGAACAGGTAACCCAACAAATAACTATATATATATATATTTCTACCTATTTGTTGGGTTACCTGTTCGGGTTTTCCAATATGAGTTATAAAGGTAGATAGGGTGGTGATGTGTGTAACACGACTACCAATGGTTGGAGTTTGAATGTTTGAGGTTGGAAGTGTATCTATCGAGACTGTAGACCTAATACCGTCTCAAGTGAGTTTGGCAGTATGGAGTAAGGATTTCTCGGATCTCTGAAGGAAATCTTTTTCAAGATGAGTCCATTATTGGAGTGTAAGCTTGGTTGAGCTCGGGTGAGCGGACTTTCTAGAGTTTAGATCTGTTGTATAAGCAGAAGTGAGTAATGGTATCTTGACAACTTCAGGAAGGAGCAGCTGTGTGATGGGATGCGGTATCTATGGATATTCCCGAAGGAGATGTTCTTTTTGGAGCAAGATTAAGAAGGTATTGGAGGAATAGTTGATGTCTTCCGTAGGAAAGAATCTGCTGTATAGGAATTCTCTGGATATCGAGTAAGAGAGTTTTATCTGTTTTAAAGTATGGGACTAAGGTCGATTAGTTATTTCTTCGGACATGGTCTCATTGTTCCCTTAAGAAGAGTAAGTTGTTGGCGTTTGGTTTGGAGTCCCGAGTTTCTTGAGAAGATCTTCTGGCTTAGCAATGTCCTAGAGATAGAGTTTGGAAGCAGCAGTGTGGCCCGTTTCTTCGATGGTTCTGGAATCTTTGTGGTTCTTCTATCAACAGTCCGAGCAGATGGTAAAGGCTTTCTTGAAGGGTTAACCTTGTTTGGAAAAGCTTAAGGCTGTTCTAATTGGTAAAGAGAGAACAGTTTCTTTGGAATCCGAACTAGGTAGGATTGCAAAAGTGACTTGCGATTAGTTTAGGAATTTATCTTGGGCAATCTTTTGTTTGAGATTGAGGCTTCTCATGTGGAAGTAGGAGCTACTGAAGTAGTCAGTGATTTTTTTGGATGTCTTCGAGGAAGTAGAAGTTTGTCTGCATCTAGAAGTTTCTTCTTTTCTTTCTTTTCTTCTTCTATCCCTTTCTTTCTCAAATCATGATGCGTCTTTCTGGGCTAAGAAAGACGGGTCGTGACACCACATGTAACGACATACCTCTTCGACCTCCGAATGTCGACACTAATACATCAACAGTATTCATGTTCCAAGCATCCAAGTGCTAGAAAGATGCAGTGTTAGGGTAAAATAAAATGAAAAAGAAATATACCAAGAAAGAAGAGAACACAATATCATAATCTCATGGTGGAACGATAATATATAATATCAAAAGAATAGTAAAAGGGTTACTCTGATATAGAAATTTTGGAGTTACAAAACCTAGGTGCTATCATCAGCCTAGATAGTTATAACTGCATGTCCTCATAAATGCTAATATGTACAATATAGTAATGCAACAGAAATAAGAAAACTACAGTAGGTGAAACATCCATCTCGTATTCTCAAGCTCAAAAGAACATAAACAAAAACCTTTCTAACTCAATAATCTTTTGATCAATTCTGAGCATCCTATATTATGGTCTGCCTGACCTCCTAGATGCAATTCTACTCACTTAGGAGTTAAGTAAATTTATATTCACTATTGGGTCAACCTAGCTGGTTATTCTGCCCTTAATACCCTAAAATTCAGTTATGGGTCAACAATGAAGTGAATATGATAACAATAGCATTTATAATGACTGATAAAATGCACATAATAATATAAACATCCATAGTTTAATTCCTTGTAATCATTTTCTTAATGAAATATGGAACCTCCAAAATTAAGAAGGAAATAATCTTTTCATATTCTCAAAGTTCAATACCATTTTATAAATCACTTGATGTATTGCCATTATATGTTTGAAAATGATATAAGGTTTATTGCTTTCAAAACATTTTAATTTGATCAATTTAGACATCATATCATGTTAATGTAAAAGCATAAGGCTTTCCGCCTATTAAAACTCGAAGACTAAACATATGACATCATGCCTTGATGACAACGAAGTCGTCGATCCTCATGATACATAGGTTATCCACCTATTTAAGCTCGAAGACTAGTTAAAAGCATTGATAAGGTTCGATAACAATATTAAAAGCGGCATAGGTTCGATGATCATATAAAGCACTGGGCTCGATGACAATAAAAAGCATAGGTTAGGCTCGACAACAAGTTGAAAGCAGCAATCGGTAGGCATGATTACCATCTGGGTCTTCATGGTCATCGAGGCAAAACATAAGAGTGTTATATGTGGTAGCATGTCTTCTAGTATATAAAATGCGGCAACAAGCCTCTTGGTATGAAACTTGGCATGTTTAAACATCGACATCGTCATGTCGAAGACCATCTCTTTGCTTTTTCTGTTTCAGCTCCGACAAGAACCAAATCCTATCCATTTCAGGTCAAACTCGTTGACATCATGTGGCATAGATTTGTTCCGCGTCAACGACTATGGGTTGTGGTGAGTGATAGCTCGACATAGCCAATGTCGACATGGCAAAACCATAATTAACATAAAAACTGCCATATTATTGTTTATTTTCACCAAACATCTATATTTTGTCAAAAGCTTATTGGCTAGAAAAACTTCATAAATTTTCTTTCCTGAAAAACTACTGCATGCCATAACTTTCATGCTAATTATTTTTTAAAATTTAACTAATATTATAAACATTTTAATTAAACAAATAAGCCCTTTAGACTTAAATAATTTATTTATCATTCCTAAACACTTAAGAAAATCTCCAAAAATTATATAAATTCGAAAATGTTATTTTCTTCACTATATAAGATTTTCAGGTCAAAAATCATTGATTAATTAATTTAAAACATGAACTACCCAATTTCCTCATTATAAAATTCATGAAATATTCTCCATACTTAGGAAAATTATGAAAATGAAAACCCATCTCCAAATTCATCTTTTAAACATTATATTCAGAGATCATAGCATTTGGAGCTAATCATCTTCAGTTTTAGCCTTAAAACCGAAATAATCACCTTTATAATATCCTTAAATTTATCGTTTAAAACATAACATGGTAAACATTAATCATAGTATTTCATCAACATTCATACATTCCGTTTTAATCTTAAACCTGAATTTAAATTAATCGAAATAAAACAATATGATATGGTATAGATCATTATTCACCTTGGTTTGATATTTGAATCTTGCTTATAAATCTTCCTAGCTAACTCTTGAAGCCGTACTTGATTTCATGCTCTCTTCTCCTTAGGGTTAATGGCTGACCTTGCTCTTTAGATTTTTTATTTATGAAAACATAAATAGAATGAAATAAGGGTTTAGGGGTCACAAGACTATCTATTCCTATTTTACCCTTTCCCTATTCAAATATGTGTTTAAGTTATAAAACAAGCTTATAGATTTATTTGGTTAAGATGCGACCTTACTTATTTTCAAATCTCAATTCCCTTATCACTCTAATCTATTTAATTTGTTTGCGTCAGCCAATTTCCTATCGGATTAGAAAACGGTCGAACGAATTTGTAATAAAATTTTACCGCAAACGCACGACGTACAAATGTTAGTACGTGGCGAGTACGGGTCGATCCGTAGGGAATTGTTAGATTTTAAATTTCCTATTCAATCAAAATAACCAAAGATTTGAGAGTTGTTTAAGCTAAAAATGTAAGAAAATTGACAAAAAGATAGTGATAAAAATATGAGAGTAAAATGACAATTTAGTGATAAATCCACTTTCTAGATCACATAGTTCAACAAATTATGAAATTATGATCTCTTTTTTTTTGTCATAAGTGAATTTAAATGATGTGTTTATTATAAATATGACATATTTGTGCTATTAGTTAGCTCAACATAAGCCATCAAACTTTAACACAAACTTTAAACCGCTTTTAATTCTCATAAAAAATGACAACAAAGTTGAAAGAAAAATCTATTTTAAGCATGGCCTATTAACTATTAATTAGAAATATAGACCATCAAATTTTAATTTCAACATTCACTTCATTACCATCATCATATGTAAATGAAGAGGTAATTATTGTTTGTGATTGTTTAAGCATTGCCTATTTGATGTCAACAATATAGGCTATCAAATTCAAAGCAAAAACAACAAGTTAAAACACTTCAATCATTCTCATTAAGCACAAAAAGAGAGCATAAGCATCAAAATGTTGAAGCTACATAATTAGAGAGCTTCATTACCCCTAAATTAAAGGGATTTAGCCTCTCATATTTGTTATCATTTCAACAAATGTAGCATTCAACATAGTATAAAAAGAAGAGGAAAAAGATAGCTAAATGTAAGAAAAACTAAGCTACTTGCATAAAAAGTAAATCTAAACTACTAACATGAAATGTAAATAAGCATGAAAAAGAAAAGAGCATGTATTAAATTGCATAAAAAAGAAAGAAAATTACATAAAATAAAAATGGCTAAGTAGCCATGAAAAGAGAAAGAGAGCTTTCTTTTATTTAAGATCCTGCACTAAACTAAAGAGAAGAAGAGAGTCTCAGAGAGACTAAAGAAGAGAGATTACATGAAACATAAGGGGTATTTATACAAGTTTAAAACCCTAATTCACTTTTTTGGGAACTACCCAAAATACCCTCTTAGAAAGTGTGGTGGCCAAGTTATCATTAACTTCAAATAATCATCCATTAAGTGTGCATGAAGATTTAATGGCCTTTAGCATGTGCATTAGCTCCTAAGTGTACATTAAAGTAGGTGGGTAAGTGGTGTCCTCCATAATCATCACTTTGAATTATTTCCATCTCCATTCCTTTCTATTCGCTCTTGTACATGCATATCTTCATGAAGCCACTTGTAAAATTCACTAAAAATCCTACAAAACAACATAGAAAATTCCAAATAAATTTTCACAAATTAATAAATGCAATAAATTACCATTTTGCCCCTATATGAAGATGAATATGTGACAATTTTAAAATAATTTGAATTTTAGTTTAAACAAGTTAAAACACCCAATATGATCATTTATTTAATTTAATTAGATTAAATGTAGTGGTAAAAATATGCACATTTACGTGCACATCATAATTTATATAATTAAATCTCCTAAATAATGTTAATTAAAATTAGGGGTGTTATAAGCTCCCCTCCTTAAAGAATTTCGTCCTCGAAATTCAGTAGGGACTGAATACAAAGCATATCAAACATACAAACATCTATAACATTGTCTAATAATAATACTAGTCTATCTGACTAGCAACCAATCTATATATATCAAATATAGAACATACCCTCATAACAGATCAGGATAAGTATCTCTAATCTTGTCCTCTGTCTCCCAAGTAGAGTCTTTCTCGTTGTCGCTCCACTGCACTTTCACAAACTTGACTATCTTGTTCCTTAACCTCTTCTCATCTCTCATTACAATTGAATGCCTAACAAAAGTCAGATCTAGTTCTACTTCTAAATCTTCTAATGTGGTCGGAGTGATAGTAGTCTTTGTATCATGCACACACTTCTGAAGATGAGAAACATGAAAAACGTTATGGACACCAGCCAAACTGCTCGGTAACTCTACTCGGTATGCAAGATTTTTGATCCTCTCTACAATTGGGAATGGTCCAACATATCTTGGGGCTAACTTTCTGTCTTACTGGATCTCACCACACCTTTCATCGGTGATACCTTAATGAAAACTCTATCTTCAGCTGAGAATTCTAGATCCTTACGCCTTCTCTTTCACCTAAATTTTCTATCTAGATTGAGCTTCCTTGTCCTACCTTGGATTAACTCAATTTTCTATGTTGCTTCTCTCACCAAATCGGACCTAAGACTAACCTATCTCCGGTTTCCAACCAACATGCTGGTGACTTGCATGGCCTTTCATACAAAGCTTCGAAAGGAACCATTCCTATAGTAGTCTGATAACTATTATTATAGAAAAATTCAACCAACTATAGGTGGTCTTCCCATGATCCACCAAAATCTAGTACGCAAGCTCTCAACAAATCCTCGAGTGCTTTATTGACTCTCTCTGTTTATCCATTTGTATGAGGGTGATAAGCAGTACTCATCTGAAGCTTGGTGCCTAACACTTCCTATAGACTCTTTTAGAACTCACTAGTAAACAATGTATCTATGTCACTGATTATACTACTAGGAATCCCGTGCAATCTAAATATGTTCTTCATAAATAACTTAGCCCAAAATAGGTGCCGTCTTTGTTGACTTAATGGGAATGAAATGGGCGCTCTTCGTCAATCTATCCAGTATGACCCATATACTTTCAATTCCCCGATTCAACCTTAGCAACCCGTCAATAAAGTCTATGGATATCGAATCACATTTCCAAACCGGTATATCTAAAGACTAAAGCAAACTACTTGGCTTCTGATGTTTGGATTTTACTTGTTGGCAATTCGAACATTGATTTACCTATAGGCCAACATCCCTTTTCATACCTTCCTAGAAGAAACTTATCTTCATATCCTAATACATCTTGGTTCCTCCAGGATGAATCGTAAACCTCAATCGATGACATTCCCTAAGAACTACTTTCCTTAGGTCTCCAACATTCTAAACACGCAACCGTCCCTTCTTTCTCAACCATCCCTTCCGGTCAAGACTAAAATATCTCAAATCATCAATCTCAGTTCCAATCTTTAGCCTTCTAATTTTCTTGGTCAACAATGGATCATCTTTTTGCTTAGAAGCAATCCTTTCGATCAAAACTATCGAACTTCCAAACAGGATAACATGGCGATACTCTGATTAGAACTGGCAGTCGATCTTAACTACACACTACATGTAGTCAATGCCTCAACATCCTTCCATTCTACCAACATAGCTAACACCACATTTTGATGTTTTTTGCTAAGAGCATCCGCTACTTTATTACCTTTCCTCGGTGTATACTCTACACCAAAATCATAAGCTGCTAAAAACTCCAACCACCTCTGCTATCTCATATTCAACTCCTTTTGAGAGAATAAATACGTTAAAGAAATATGATCTATGTGACAACCGCCCATGACTCCTGCACTAAACAAGGTAATACTGCGCTGTAATATGTGCCAGGCAGCCATGGACGATTGCCAAGGTGAATTAAAACAGCAGAATCTATCGTATTACTCACAGCGCATGGATAAAAATACAATAGAGAAAAAAAATATAGTGAAGCTTCACAAAATAGAATCTCATCAATTAAGCTTCATAATAGTTGAATACAAACATCTGAATAGTCAATACATCAAGCCTCACTACATATCACTCAGAGAATTATACAAGCAGCGGAACATCCAGTACATATAGTAAGAAACTAATACGCAAGCCTCCGGCTCGTCTTCGTCATCAGCATCGTTGGTCACTAAGAACAGCACCTGTCACCTGCTACCTAGTCTGCCCATCCCAAAATGGATGAACAACCCAAGGTAATAAGAATTGAACATAAAACCTTGAGTCAGACAACAGTCTTAGTGAACAGTAAATTAACTAACAACATACCAAAAGAGCATAAAGGTAAGAGGAATAGGAATCCAACCCTCCCACTCCACCTCTTTCTACAGTGATAGCCCCCAGACACACTAAGCAGAAATAATCACAGCAAAGCAGACATTTAAAGTAAATCAATTATCACTCGAGTCAAGGGCGATGGTTTCCATGTACAAACCCCCAAGGCCTAAACCAAGATCAGATAAGCACCCAGAAAATACCGCTCTTGAGACCGAATGACGATACAACCAAACATCCATGACTCTGGCTATCACTGTTATCATTGCCTCAATATCATCGTTAATTGAATGACCGGCACATTCTTTCAGCCGTCCGTCAAGGGCTAATGGTAACCCCGGTTCTAGACAGAACTCCGCACGTTATCGCAGCCCGTGCCTAGGACTATCGAATCTGCCTAGAGTACTCGACTATAAATCATAGTCTTTAGGGACTATCGAATCTGCACAGCGTACTCTTGCTTTGAGCATGCTAGAACCTTCAACAACGATGAAATCTCAGCCTTCTAGTCATCCTCCTCGACGACTATTCTCATACTAGCTCAAGCGCCTCCCGAGCCAACCATTATCCTCAAACTCAAACCATATCACCGAGTCTTCAACATGCTTGGAATGATCCCGTTTGGACTAAACCAAGGCTATCTCACATCATGCTTCGCTTCATCTCATCATAGCAAAGCCTCATCTCGTCATCATCATCAAATCTATCCATATGAGCTTCACCAACCGCCACATATGCCACGAGAAGCTTTTCCCAATTCAAGAGCCTTTCCCTTAGCTTTTGAATCATCTTCAACCAACTTGTCCAAATCAAATCATCAATCAACTAATTTACAACAATCAATCAAGTCAAACATTAATCCAAGTAATCAAGCATTCAAACATGATCAAATAAACAATTATAATTAAAATGGCAATATTGTAAATAAAGAGTCCAAATCTAACAAGTATGAATCATGAACAATATCTCTACAACTTGATGAATGAACTTGCATAGATTAACATGTAGTAAAATGGATGTCAAATCATCATGAACAATAGATCTATACTTAGGTTTAGGAAAATGCATGGAAATCACTATTTTTAACACCAAATCAAGCCATCAATCCGATATACTCCTTTGGATCCGTGTGAGAGATAATCACCACTCACAAAATCACCTATACACCTCAAAAGCAACACACTTCAGATCTGGACAACGAAGAATCTAACTCGATCTATCAAAACTCCGCTTCAACCGATGAAATCTCTCTTCGATGGATGAAGATCTTCAATCTAAGCTCTTGGATCTTCGATTTGATCTTCGATTTGATCTTCGATCTTGGATGGAAGGAATCACAAGATTAGAGTGGAGAAAAGAAGTGAAGAAGTGTAGAACTCGAGCTCTCAAAATGGCAGCACTTCGTCGCTTCGAAATCCGGATCCCAAAAATGAAGAAGAACCCGCCTATTTATAGATAGAAATCCCCTTAGGTCGTTCGCTCGCTATTAGGTCATCCACGACCTAAGTCTTAACGACTCAAGCCTATGCACATCTACGACCTAACGACCTAATGACTTAACTGCTTACGCGACTTAACAACGATCGCGACCTAACACTTGCACGACTTAGCTGGGTTACGACTTCACGACCTAACCAAACATACCATAGCGACTCAACGACTTATCTTAACTCGTCCATGACCTAAGAAAACCCTACGACTTAACTGCCTCCGACCTAAGACTTAACAGAAGTTCTGACCTAACGACTTAACACCTTAGGTCGTCTAATCGACCTAACTACTCATAACTGCTACTTAGGTCGCTCACGACCTAACTAAGCACAACCCCCATAGGTCGCTCAACCCCAGTTTCCTATACCGCTAACTCTTAGGTCGCCAATTCCTTAGGTCGCTTATTTCCTTAGGTCGCCTATTTCTATAGGTCGTCCCACTTCCTTAAGTCGTCTACTCCGACCTAACCTATCCCACGACTCAACTTCCAAATGGCTTAAGCTACAACATGGCTTAACTTCTAGACAACCTAAGCTCTAGTCGACCAAAACTCCGGACGACTTATCAATACTAACAGTCTAATAACAACTGTTTTACGATGTTTCGATCCGTAAAAATACGGGTCGTTACATTCTCTCCCCCTTAGGAATTTCGTCCCCGAAATTCTAAACAAACAAGAGCAATCAAAAGCTATTCTACATGCCTACCATCCATAGCAATCAACAAACCGTGCATCCAATTCTAGCCTAGCATGCAGAACTCTAAAATTAGAACAAGTTACAATGTCGTGAGATGCCACGACACCTTATGGCCATACCTTGAAGAGTTCAAGATGAGCTGCCTTCATCCTCTCTTCCACCTCCCATGTACAGTCGTTAACATCATCACTCCATTGTACCTTGAGCAACCTAACTACCTTCCTCCTAAGCTGTTTCGTGTCGGTTTCCACAACACGAAGCGGCTTACGAGGTCTCTTATCGACTGGATAAATCTCAAAATCTTCACAGCTATCAGCAGAAACCACTGTATTCGAGTCGTGCACATACTTCCGTAGATACGATACATGAAAAACATTGTGCACACCCGGCATCTTTTCTGGTAACTCCAATTTATAGGCGAGCATTCCAATTCGCTCGATGATCGGGAATGGTCCAACAAATCTCGGAGTAAATTTTCCTTTCTTCCCGAATCGAATAACATTCTTCAGTGGAGAAATCTTCACAAAAACCATATCACCTACGTCGAATTCCAAATCCTTACGACGCTTGTCGGCATAACTTTTCTGTCGGTCTTGGGCTGCCTTCATTCGTTGCCGAATGATTTCTATGCAATCCGAAGTTTGTCGAATCATTTCTGGCCCAAGTATCAGCTTTTCTCCTGTTTCTAACCAACATGTCGGAGAGTTACAGGGTCTTCCATACAATGCCACATATGGTGCCATACCAATGCTTGACTGGTAACTGTTATTATACGAAAATTCCACCAAATGAAGGTGATCTTCCCATGATCCTCCGAAATCTATAACACAAGCTCTAAGGAGATCTTCCAAAACTCGGTTGACTCTCTCGGTCTGACCATCTGTTTGGGGATGATAAGCTGTACTCAAACACAGCTCGGTTCCAAAAATTTCCTGGAAGCTCTTCAAAAATCCACTAGTGAACAATGGGTCTCGATCGCTCACTATACTTTTTGGAATACCATGGAATCGAACTATCCACTTAACATACAGCTTAGCCAACTTTGATGCAGTCCTGGTTGATCGAACAGGAATGAATCTTGCACTCTTAGTCAAACGATCTACGATGACCCAAATCCCTTCATTTCCCGTTCTGGTTCTAGGTAGTCCATCGATAAAATCCATCGATATTTGTTCCCACTTCCATGTAGGAACTTCTAATGGCTGTAGCAATCCACTGGGCTTCTTTTGCTCGGCTTTTACCAACTGGCAGTTCATGCACTTGGAAATAAAATTTCCAACATCCTTCTTCATACCTTCCCAGTAATAGGTTCTCTTCATATCCCGATACATCTTATTTCCCCCTGGATGAATTGTCAGCTTCGAGTGATGACTTTCCTTCAGAACTTCATCTCTCAATTCATCAATATCGGGAACAACTAGTCGTCCTTGCTTCCGAAGCCAACCCTCTCGATCGACCTCGAATCCTTTATCCTTCTCTGGATCCAATCCAGATTCTAAATTACGGATAATCTCGACAAGCTTATCATCTCGCTTTTGGCTCTCGCCAATCCTTTCCATAAGAGTTGGTCTTATCGATAAGTTTACCAACGTCTCAGGTTCCAATTCACATCTGGGCTTGAAGTCAAATCCAGCCAAATACTCGAGACTCTTCCATTCTGAAAACATGGCTCCCAATCCTGCATGTCTTCGACTTAACGCATCGGCCACTGCGTTACCCTTTCCCGGAGTATAGGCTATACTAAAATCATATGATGCCAAAAACTCTAGCCATCGTTGCTGCCGAAGATTCAAATCCTTTTGGGAGAAAAGATACTTCAATGACTTATGATCTGTAAACAACTCGAATCGAACTCCCAATAGGTAATGTCTCCACATCTTCAGAGCAAATACAATCGCCGCTAACTCCAAATCATGAGTCGGATAATTCCTTTCATATGGCTTTAGTTGTCGACTTGCATATGCAACAACTCTATTCTTCTGCATCAGCACTGCTCCAAGTCCAGTACCACATGCATCGGTGTAAACCACCATCTCATCATTTCCACTTGGAATAGTCAAAACAGGAGCACTTGTCAGTCGCTCTTTCAGGATTCTGAAAGCTTGCTCACACTTAGCATCCCATCTGAATACTTGATTCTTCTTCGTCAATCCTGTTAATGGTGTAGCTACCTTGGAAAAGTCTTTGATAAATCGACGATAGTATCCTGCTAATCCAAGAAAACTTCTCACATCTGATGCATTCTTAGGTCTTCTCCAATCCTGGATTGCTGCTATCTTGGCAGGATCAACCGCTATTCTGCTTCCAGAGATAATATGGCCTAAGAACCTCACTTCACTCTTCTAGAAGTGACACTTCGAAAACTTAGCCTTCAGCTGATGTTTCCATAAGATTTCCAAAACAATACGCAAGTGCGTCTTGTGCTCTTCCTCAGTTATGGAATAAATCAGAATATCATCCACGAACACTAGTACGAACTTGTTCAACTGATCTCTGAACACTCTATTCATAAGATCCACAAAATATGCTGGCGCATTGGTCAATCCAAACGGCATTACCAGCCACTCAAAGAAACTGGATGGTGTCCTGAAAGCAGTCTTCGGCACACTATCCTTAGCCACTCTTAACTGGTGAAATCCCGTTGCCAAATCCATCTGAGAAAACGCCTTAGCTTCGTAAAGCTGATCAAACAAGTCATCTATTTTCGGCAATGGATACTTGTTCTTCTTAGTCACTTTATTCAGCTCACGATAATCCACACACAACCTCAACGATCCATCCGCTTTGGTTGCAAACACAACTGGTGCACCCCATTCGGACACACTACGCCGAATGAATCCTTTCTGCAAAAGATCATCAACTTGCACCCTCAACTCTTGCTGTTCCCTAGGCGCCATCCGCCTAAGAGGCATCACAACAGGTCTGGCTCCTTCAACGAAATCGATACGAAACTCGATCTCTCTATGCGGCGGTAACCCTTTGACCTCATCAAAGACATCCTCAAATCCATTAGCGATTGGCACCGATGACAGTCCATCATGTGGAACAACCAGCGAATACATGAAGCTCATGAAGACGCCTTCCTCATGCTTACATCGTATCACAACCTTTCGCCCTTCCACATTCTCGACTGTCACCTCCAACCTTTCACAATCAACCTTTGCCGCATACTTCCTAAGCCAGTCCATACCCAAAATAATTCCGAACCCCGCAAAGTTCAGAACGAAACAATCATAAACAAAAGAGCAATCATGACTCGATACAATCAGACCACGGCATAACATACACAAACAAGACGAACCCCCAACTGGATTAGTCACAACCAATGGCCTATCAACAATATCTGGTTCTAAACCTATCCGGCCAACAAGTTCATTACAAACAAACGAATGCGACGCTCTAGTATCGAATAACACTCTAACTGGAACACCACATATGGAAAGAGTACCTTGAACCACCACACTCTTTCCTTTCTCTTCAACGGTAGGAGCTTTTGAAGATGATGGAACAGCTCCCAAAGCATAAGCTTGCACAATCTTCTTGTCCTTTTGTGGTTCTGGACAATTCTTCTTAATATGCCCCAGCTTGTCACAGTTGTGGCACTTCACCGGCACCTTTGGATTCTTGTAATCTCTGGAGAAATGGCCCTTCTGCTGACAATAGTAGCAGGTCACTTCACCCTTCGTCTTCTTCTGGCCATCCTTACCCTTTTGCTGCTGCTGCTTCCTCTTCTTGTTTCCACCATGTTGTGGTTTAGATTCTTCCTTGGTCACAACAACAACAGACCCTTCTTTAGGAAACAAATTCTCGTGCCTGAGAGCCTTCTCTACAAGCTTCTCAAATGGATCGTCCAAATGATCCACCAACTGCCTCCCAAGATAACTGTCCAAGCCTGTCACAAACTTCTCGTTCTTCTGGTAAGGAGATTCAATGTACGACCGGGCATACTTGGACAAGGCTTCAAACTCAGAAACATACTCAAAAACTGGTTTTCCACCTTGCTTGAGCTCCACAAAGTTCTTGAAAAGAACAGATTTCTGAGCTGTAGAAATGAACTTAGCTTCAAATCTGGCTTGGAATTGCTCCCAAGTAATTTCTTCCTCCGGAGTATCAATGGTGATAGAGTTCCACCAATCAGAAGCTCTTCCTTGAAGCTGTCTTGATGCGAGCTTCCTTTTGGTTGCATCCTCGATTACTAAGTCACCAATGATCCTTCTACAAGCATCTATCTATCTCTGGACTTCAATAGTTGATTCTGTTCCCAAGAAAACCTTTCCTCCAAGAGCAGAATAATCTTTACACAGCTTGGCAAAATCCACTGGTTTTGGAGTTTGAACTTGAACTCCAACATCTACCGATGGCCCCGGAGCTGGCATCCTTCTCATGATCGAAGTCATCATAGCTTCGAACATAGCAGCATAATCAGCAGCCCCCTCAGCAGCACGGCCTTCCCTAGTAGCTGGTCTCCCTCTTCGACTCATCCTTAATATCTATAAAAGGAATGATTAATACACCTTGAGAAAAACTGCATAAAGGGTTCAAATCATTCTAAGCTACTATATTATATAGTAATCATCCATCAAAATACAATTACGCCTCTCATACGTAGTTACGTCGGCGAGTGTTGGGTAAAATCGATTAACCAAAGCTCTGATACCAAATGTGACGACCGCCCATGACTCCTGCACTAAACAAGGTAATAGTGCGTTGTAAGATGTGCCAGGCAGCCATGGACGATTGCCAAGGTGAATTAAAACAGTAGAATCTATCGTATTACTCACAGCGCATGGATAAAAATACAATAGAGAAAAAAATATATAGTGAAGCTTCACAAAATAGAATCTCATCAATTAAGCTTCATAATAGTTGAATACAAACATCTGAATAGTCAATACATCAAGCCTCACTACATATCACTCAGAGAATTATACAAGCAGCGGAACATCCAGTACATATAGTAAGAAACTAATACGCAAGCCTCCGGCTCGTCTTCGTCATCAGCATCGTTGGTCACTAAGAACAGCACCTGTCACCTGCTACCTAGTCTGCCCATCCCAAAATGGATGAACAACCCAAGGTAATAAGAATTGAACATAAAACCTTGAGTCAGACAACAGTCTTAGTGAACAGTAAATTAACTAACAACATACCAAAAGAGCATAAAGGTAAGAGGAATAGGAATCCAACCCTCCCACTCCACCTCTTTCTACAGTGATAGCCCCCAGACACACTAAGCAGAAATAATCACAGCAAAGCAGACATTTAAAGTAAATCAATTATCACTCGAGTCAAGGGCGATGGTTTCCATGTACAAACCCCCAAGGCCTAAACCAAGATCAGATAAGCACCTAGAAAATACCGCTCTTGAGACCGAATGACGATACAACCAAACATCCATGACTCTGGCTATCACTGTTATCATTGCCTCAATATCACCGTTAATTGAATGACCGGCACATTCTTTCAGCCGTCCGTCAAGGGCTAATGGTAACCCCGGTTCTAGACAGAACTCCGCACGTTGTCGCAGCCCGTGCCTAGGACTATCGAATCTGCCCAGAGTACTCGACTACAAATCATAGTCTTTAGGGACTATCGAATCTACACAGCGTACTCTTGCTTTGAGCCTTCTAGAACCTTCAACAACGATGAAATCTCAGCCTTCTAGTCATCCTCCTCGACGACTATTCTCATACTAGCTCAAGCGCCTCCCGAGCCAACCATTATCCTCAAACTCGAACCATATCACCGAGTCTTCAACATGCTTGGAATGATCCCGTCTGGACTAAACCAAGGCTATCGCACATCATGCTTTGCTTCATCTCATCATAGCAAAGCCTCATCTCATCATCATCATCAAATCTATCCATATGAGCTTCACCAACCGCCACATATGCCACGAGCAGCTTTTCCCAATTCAAGAGCCTTTCCCTTAGCTTTTGAATCATCTTCAACCAACTTGTCCAAATCAAATCATCAATCAACTAATTTACAACAATAAATCAAGTCAAACATTAATCCAAGTAATCAAGGATTCAAACATGATCAAATAAACAATTATAACTAAAATGGCAATATTGTAAATAAAGAGTCCAAATCTAACAAGTATGAATCATGAACAATATCTCTACAACTTGATGAATGAACTTGCATAGATTAACATGTAGTAAAATGGATGTCAAATCATCATGAACAATAGATCTATACTTAGGTTTAGGAAAATGCATGGAAATCACTATTTTTAACACCAAATCAAGCCATCAATCCGATATACTCCTTTGGATCCGTGTGAGAGATAATCACCACTCACCAAATCACCTATACACCTCAAAAGCAACACACTTCAGATCTGGACAGCGAAGAATCTAACTCGATCTATCAAAACTTCGCTTCAACCGATGAAATCTCTCTTCGATGGATGAAGATCTTCAATCTAAGCTCTTGGATCTTCGATTTGATCTTCGATCTTGGATGGAAGGAATCACAAGATTAGAGTGGAGAAAAGAAGTGAAGAAGTGTAGAACTCGAGCTCTCAAAATGGCAGCACTTCGTCGCTTCGAAATCCGGATCCCAAAAATGAAGAAGAACCCGCCTATTTATAGACAGAAATCCCCTTAGGTCATTCGCTCGCTATTAGGTCATCCACGACCTAAGAAACCCCATGACCTATGTTTTAACGACTCAAGCCTATGCGCATCTACGACCTAACGACCTAATGACTTAACTGCTTACGCGACTTAACAACGATCGCGACCTAACACTTGCATGACTTTGCTGGGTTACGACTTCACGACCTAACCAAACATACCATAGCGACTCAATGACTTATCTTAACTCGTCCATGACCTAAGAAAACCCTACGACTTAACTGCCTCCGACCTAAGACTTAACAGAAGTTCTGACCTAACGACTTAACACCTTAGGTCGTCTAATCGACCTAACTACTCATAACTGCTACTTAGGTCGCTCACGACCTAACTAAGCACAACCCCCATAGGTCGCTCAACCCCAGTTTCCTATACCACTAACTCTTAGGTCACCAATTCCTTAGGTCGCCTATTTCCTTAGGTCGCCTATTTCTATAGGTCATCCCACTTCCTTAAGTCGTCTACTCCGACCTAACCTATCCCACTACTCAACTTCCAAACGGCTTAAGCTACAACATGGCTTAACTTCTAGACAACCTAAGCTCTAGTCGACCAAAACTCCGGACGACTTATCAATACTAACAGTCTAATAACAACTGTTTTACGATGTTTCGATCCGTAAAAATACGGGTCATTACAATCTATGTACAACTCAAATCTTTCTTCCAAAAGATTACGTCTTTATACTTTCAATGCGAAGGTCATCACTACCAACTCTAAATCACGGGTCGGATATCTTACTTCATGCAGTCTGAGTTGTCGAGAAGCGTAGGCAATTACCTTACCCTTCTGTGTCAACACAACTCCTAGTCCAGTCCCACATGCATCTTAATACACTACTAACCTTTGATTACTATTTGGCACAACTAATATAGGCTCATTGGTCAATAAATGCTTTAAATTAAGGAATGCTTCCCCGCATCTGTCGGACAAAACAAACTTAACGTCCTTTCTGGTTAGCTTAGCTAGAGGCACTGCTATCTGCGAAAAATCCTTGATAAATCTCCGGTAATATGCAGCCAATCCAAGAAAACTTCTTATCTCGGTCATTGTTTTGGGTCTCTCATAACTATTAACCACTTCAATCTTAGATAGATCAACTGATAACCCTTCTCCTGAGACTATATGGCCAAAAAACTTTATTTCTTTCTTCAAAAAATGATACTTCGAAAACTTCACTTTCATCTGATGTTGTCTTAGTGTCTCTAACACTATTCTAAGATGAATTTCATGCTCTCTTTTATCCTTAAAATATATCAAAATTTCATCCATGAATACCATTATGAACCTATCGAAATGCTTTCAGAAAACTCAGTTCATTTAGTCTACGAAAAAAGCTGGCGATTATTTAGTCCGAATGGCACCACTAACCACTTGTACGAACCATTTCTCGTTCGAAACGCCGTCGAAGGAATACTGTCCTCCGCCACCCTTAGCTGATGGAACCTTGCAGCCAAATCCAATTAGGAAAAAATACTTTGGCTTCACTCAACTGATCGAATAAGCCAGCTATTCTCGGCAAAGGATACCTATCCTTAATCGTCTTCTCATTTAACTTATGGTAGTCAATACACAATCTTAACCATCCATCTGGTTTCTTCACGAACACCGCGATTTCTCCCCAAGGCAAACTGCTTGATCTAATAAATCTCTTTCCTTCTAAGTCTACCAATTGCACCTTTAACTCCTTCATCTCGGTAGGTTTCATCCTTCTAGGTGTTCTACTCACAAGTTCTATTCTGGGTACAAGATCAATTCGAAACTCTATAGCTCGCTTCGGTGGTAGTCCTATAACCGGCTCAAAAACATCTGAAATTCTCTTGCTACCAAAACCCGATTCAACTCTTCTTCTGCTTCCATAGCATTAGCAAAGCACCAACTCCTAGACTCAAATTCTCGACTGAGTATATGATTCGGTTCTAATGATTAGGGTGTCATATTGATATTTCACTATTCTGGATAAATATCCTAGCATTATATATATTTACCCAATCCATACCCAATATGATCCCGAAGCCTACGAAATCAATGGCATACAGACTGCACGTAAACTTATGACCTAACAAATCAAGTTCTAACTGGTCACATCTCATCCCCAAAGTTGTATCCCTCCTATTGGATTCACAACCCTTAAGGAAGTAATAAGGTATAAAGGTTCTAAGCATAACTTATCTACCAAACACTGAGATATAAATGATACGATGCACTAGTATCAAATAGTATCTTAACTGGTATACTATGGATCAAAAACGTACCTTCCATCATAGATTTTCCCTTCTCAGCTGTTGTTGGTCTAGAGGATGATGGTTCCAAAGCAAAGCTTTTCCCTTGTCTGTCCCAACTAGTTCCAAACACTGATTCTTATAGTGACCCATCTGCTCATAGTTGAAGCATTTCACTCCTTTCTTATCAACAACTTTCTTCCCTGTGCCAGACCGTCACTCATGAGAAAAATGTCCTTTCTTATCACACTTGTAGCAAACCAGATAAGCCTTCCCTTTCTTGGAAGCTCCTCTTTTCTGAGGTCCTTTCTTCTTAAAGAACTTTCTCTTCTTACCTTGAGAATCTTGAGTTTCACCATACTTCTCTTTTCCAAAAGTAAAAAGAATCTCTTCATTCTGGATTGCCATCTCCACTACAACATTGCTCAGGTCAAGGAGATGTGGCATGGTCACCCTAGCAATCTCTGGCTTCAATCCTCAAATAAACTTTTCATTCCTCTTAATGACAGTGTCAATGGTAGCATATCCATATCCGGACAGCTCATCAAACTTAATGGCATACTCAATTACCGACATTGCTCCATGCTCCAAGTCTATGAACTTCCCGAGCAAAGCGGACTTAGCTACCTCGGACAAAAATCTCTCCTGGAATCTCCTTCGGAAATATGCCCAAGTTAACTCCTTCTCAAGCACACCAACGGTGACTCCATTCCACCAAAACAATGTTGCTTCTTCCAACTGCCTTGAAGCGAGTCTCCTTTTCCGCTCATCATCCAACCCAAGATCAGCAAAGATTTTCTAGCAATGCAACAGCTAATTCACCACTTCTATAGCATCCTCTATTCCAAAAAAAGGCTTCCCTCTAAGACTGGTATAGTCCCTGCTCAGTTTGGCATAATTATTGCCAACTGGCACCATGGGATTTGCTCCTCCCGCATTCATAGCGTTTCCTTCAGCTGCTCCTGCAACCGCTCCAACTTGCATCAAGTTAACGAAGAACTGATACATAATCTCCATATCTACTAGTGGGGTTCCAGCACCTACGTCGACATTTGTGTTTTGATTAGCATTTGCCTGTCAAGCCTGGTTTCTCATGAAGTAACGACCCAAATTTCAGTCATCCAAATTTGGAATATTTAATTTATTTTAAATATTGAAAAGTTAATTTTATAAGTTAAATAACTTATATTTCAAAAATAGCAATTTATTGAATAATTAAATTGTTAAATTTAATATTTGAAATTGTTTAAATAATTGAACCTTGAATTTAATGTGAATGAAAATAATTTCTAAAGTTGATTTAAATTCTATTTAAATTAGAATGGAGATAGTAAACTTTTAAATTTGATTTAAAAGCGACTAAATTGAAATTGGAAATTATTCGTTTTAAATAACGTGTAAAAATAGTCTTTTTGTGCACCATCTTGGATTTTGACGAAACTAATTTCATTGGATCCGTATAAGTGAATTATTATATGCTGTCAAATTTCGTGGTGAACGGACGTATCATTTGGTCGTGCGAGTTCAAAATGCATAAAAATTAATTAAAGGAATTTAATTAAAATAATTTGTGTTTATAAAACTATCTTCTGTATATGATGGGCTCGGAATAAGGGTATAATATATAGAACGCCAGACGACACGCTTCGTTTAGAGTTCGAAATTTTCATGGATGAACGGTACTTTGGAAAAGTTTTCATAAATAGCCCTCAACTTTCTTTCATTTGCAAACCCTAACCCTAAATAATTTCCAATCACCATTAAAACTCCACCATCCAACGGCCTTTGTCGATCGGAGCCTCTAGGGGTCAAATTAGCCTTCGACTTCAATTAGGGAAATGTAGAGAACGATGATATGAGCTTAACTACCGGTTGGATCGAGCTATCGTCGACCAAGACAACGGCTAGTTTTCTATGTTTGCAGCAGTTTGGGGGGTTCTGGGGTCATGTTTGTATGCACATGGTGCGGCGACAAGGCAGTGGGGGCAGTGGCGATAGGTGGCGGCGAGGTTTTGGCGCGAGCAATCTTTCGATTGCAAAAAAAAGAAAAACGAAGCAAGTGTGATTTCCTGGGAGGAGAGGGAAAGTAAGAAGAAAGTTAAAGTTTTAAAATTATTTTATTTATTTAATTATATAATTTAGTTATGTCAAATGTTAAATAATTCGTAATTTTCTCGTACGAGGCCTAAATCGAGCGCCACAAGTTGCATTGCGATCGTATCATCGAGTGCTACGATATGGAGTTGAATTGGACGAATTCAGAGCTAGTAGAAATTTTGAGTTAAATTGAACGACCATTCAATTTCAATTCAAACTGAAGCGCTTTGGCGATTTCTAACATTTTTGTGAGTTAACTCACCTCTCTGGCCTGCTTATATTTTTATATAAGTGGGAATAAATTTATATATGATGTTTGTTGCTTGTTTGGACAATATACTATATATATTAGTTGGTTTTGATATATTCCCACCTATTGGAGCGGATGAGACATTATACGTTCCTGTGTAAGAGCGGATAACCTTTTACATACGAATCCCGCCTCGAAACAATTGATTTATATTTTATGATTATATGCTATCTGTGATGAAGGGATAGGTTAGAGGGATCCAATTGGATTCCTCAACACTTTTAGTTTTATTTTTCATATATATGCATATATATGATGTATTGGATGCCATATTGATGTCTTTGATATGATTTGACTTATTTAGTTCTTTAGTAGCACTAGGCCTTATTTTTGGTATTTTGAAATACTAAAATGATGATTTTGATTTAAAAAGGATTTTGAAGCGATTTTGGAAGTATATATGATTTAATAATTTTTAAATTATTAAAAGGATTGGATTTTTTTTAAAGAAATAAAAGTTATGATTTTTGATGTTATAAAAGTGTAGTTTTTAGAAATACTTTGATTTGAGATTTTGATTAAGTTTATAAAAAGATTTATAGAAGCAATATTTTATAAACAAAGGAATAGATTTATAATTGGAGTTTATAAATGTTAGTAAATGGATTTAAAGTTTATTTCGGAAATGGATTTATAAATGGATTTTATATAAGAATTTAATTTATACGAAATAGATTTATAAATGGATTTTGATAGTAGAATTAATTTTATAAAAGAATGATTTATAAATAGGGTTTGTAAATAAAGGGAATTGTAATAAATGGAAGTTTTATAAAATCTAATGGAGATTTACAAACACAATTTAAATATGGAAATTATTTATGTTGAGATTTAAATATGGATTTTGATTTAAAGGAATGTTGAAACTGATATTTTGATGGGGTTAATGGTTTTAAAAGTAAATTTATCTTTTGGAAGTAATGTTTTGGAAAATAATAATTCCAAATGGAATTAAATAGTTTGAAAATAATTTAAAATGTGATATGTATCGAAAACATAGATTTCAACATTTATTGTTGTATTAGATATTTTCAGGAAGTAAGGAAGGCATGGACTATAACACTGTTGTTATAGTAAATGATTTCCAGAAGGAAATGTTTTATATAGTATATGGATTATATATATATATATAAATTAATCAAATCTCTATACTAATGTTTCTGGGTTGTCATAACGATGTTTTACGCAACATTCATTTTGACCAAATAAATGATGTTTTGACCTTCCATCGTGAAATACATGAATTGGTTCTTATGATCGTACTAAAGGCTTGGTGGTGTAGAAGCATGACTTCCTATATTTTAACACCCGTCCGGAGGCGTACGAACTCTGGAGTTGTACGGTTGTAGAAATCTATTTGGCATGTCTCCTAATGGTAGTGTTATTTAATATACTTATATCGTTGATATAAGTATATGGAAATGTTTTCCTAAGTGAAAAAAATGAAATGATTTGTGAATATGCTTATATCGTTAATATAAGTATATGGAAATGTTTTCCATTATCAAATTTGAAATTGTTTTGAACATGTATCTTTTTCAAAGATAATTTGAAGTAAGTACTTGGAAATTGATTTAATTAATAAAAGATTAATTAAATGGTCCTAGTGACTGCTTATGGTGTTAGATATTATTATTTTATTTGTTAATTAAATAACCGACTATCAAATTTAGCCTCTTTATCGTTGTTGATCTGGAGAGACCGGAGTCGGATTTATCCGAGAACCACTTCGGTACAACATATATCCATTCGAATGTGTAGGTTTGGAAGGCATTGATATTTGGGATTTTCGTAATGAAGGACTGCTTGTTGATCATTTTGGGATAAACTCCCAATATACGTATAGTAGTCGTGGTCCCTTTGTTATGAAATATCAAATGTAAGGACTAATCGCTACTAATCATAGGGTTGACTCCTGACAGGATGTGGTAGGAGAAGTGCCTTCGGTTTGTCCTGTTCTTGGACAACTTGTATGTACGAATGTCAAACGTTGCATTTCTAATTACATTGATTGATCTCTATGAACGTATTATCTGCTTGGTGGCGGAGAAGGTAACTTCTCTTAGCTTAACAACCTTTCTTAAGACATATGAGCTCAAGAGTTATACGTTTGTAGAAATTAGTTACGTGATGATGGAATGGCAATGTGGCATTCAAAGATGAAAGTGATATGTGCTATGTGAAAGGTAAAAGTACCTCAGGCCTCACACCTTGAAATGACCGAAATAGGGTAGATGCGGCAAGGCTATGTGGTTCGCAACCATTAGGATATGATCATCCCCTTCTAGATATATTTACTCCCGCTGTGACATTCGGGTTTTAAATTATTATGGATGTATGCGATGAGGGCCCTCGGATAGGTCATTAACGGCCGAGGTGGTGACATATTCGGTACTATCTAGGAAGAGGTAGGCCGATCTTGTATTGGTAGAGGTGCAGATGTTCTGTAGGCCTCGGTACATTCCTCTAGAGATGTACTGCTAGAAGGTGGTCCCTTCACCTGATCATTTGTTTGGAAATCCATTCTCCACTATGTGCCTGCCATTTTGTTTGTAGAACCCACTCTGTGGCTAGTATGCTGGAATTTAATCAATGTGACAATTTCGGCAGTGATTCATATTATTTGTATACTAGACACTAGTATAATATAATAGGATTTGATATGAAATTTTTTGATTATCATAAGGTAAAAACCCGCCCGTATTTATGTGTGGGCGTAGTCTTATGAGATACCTTTGTTTTCGATAAAGAAAAGTTTTCATAACTTTAAAATTCAATTGAGATGTGTTTTCTCACGCTGGTTTACTAGACTGATCCAGGCGTTCTTCTCTTTCAATGCTTGGGTCAGACCTAGTATATTTACAGATTTAGATTTGGATGCTTTGGAGCTTCAGTGGACGAGCTGGAGGTCTTCTGGTCGTATTCACATATATGTTTATTTTTCCATTGCATTGTTGTTAAATTATCAACAGTTGTAAGGACATGTTATTATAACTGTCCAGGCTGATGACTAGTGATTGATTGTTGTACTCTGATAGATGTATGTATATTATAGTTTTTATTTTGTAAAGATCATTGATATTATATTATATGCTGTTTTGCTACGATTGTGAGGTTCTGTGATTATTTTAGTTTTTCTTTTCTTCGTTTTCTCTCTTCTTCTCCTCTTTCTTTCTTTCTCATGATTATCCATCTTTCCATTTGGTTTGAGTTGGACATGTGTGGTTTATTGTCAGCTCAGACGGGATGGATTTGCGGGTCGTCACATTTGGTATCAGAACTTAGGATTGTGCAACACCTAGGCTTTGGATGGGTACTCATTATAGATAAGGTCAGTAGCACCCTAGGATGAGTTTGAGTGTATATATTATGAGTGCGTATTTGTTAGTGATTATAAAAATATTTTATATTGTGTTAATTTATCTGATTGAAGTGGCTTATGAATTCTAGTCGATATGTGGGACACCATGTTATCGATAGGGGTTTCTATACGCTTAAACAAGGCAAACCAACAAAAATAGTTTTAAAGCAGGTAAATGAAATAATTTTAGCTAAATTATATTTTATATATAAAGGAATAATTTTTCAAAAATTATTATAGTTATATATGGTGTGTTTGGTTGTTAATGAATGGTAATATTTGATTTTTTTATCATTTGTTATTTGTTGTTGTGTTTTAAAAAAAGTAGTTGTTAATATTATTAATGTAAACAAAGATAAATAAATAAGAAATGGTTTTATATAACTAATGTGAAATAAGTGAAGTTATATAAGTATAAATTTATAAATGTGATTTATAAATAAAATGTAATTTAAAAGAAATAAAAAGCACTAATCTCACTT
Source organism: Allium fistulosum (assembly GCA_030737815.1). Classification (NCBI taxonomy): domain Eukaryota; kingdom Viridiplantae; phylum Streptophyta; class Magnoliopsida; order Asparagales; family Amaryllidaceae; genus Allium; species Allium fistulosum. The sequence goes on along the minus strand of CM060906.1, from coordinate 92,653,949 downwards.
TAGTCGCTGTAAAATAATTTGGGTGATGGCTGCAACATTATCAATATTCATTTTCGAGTTTCTAAGTGATAAATTGCTACCTTAATAATTTACTATTGGAGTTTTGTTTTGATAAAACAAGCTTTGATTGTAAAATTCCAAGTATGCTTTGATGAATATATAAATAAAAAAAGAGTATATATAAGAAATAAGTTTACAACTTATGAATTTGAACAGGAAAGTATAACCAAATTTTAAAATGGTTGAACATTTTGGTTAAGCAAACAAAAGAAAAATTTGAATTTGAGATATGAAATAAAAGAATTAACTTGAGTAAAGTTAAATAAATTTAGTTAGTGAAATGAAGTTTATCTTAAGGAAAGTTAAATGAAAGCGAATTGTATTTGAAATGAATTAAATAAAATAATGAAATGAAATTTTAATCAAGTTAAGTAAAGTTGGATAAAACAAGTTAAATGAATTAGAATTTTACTTTTGAAATGAAGATGAACTTAAGTTATAAATGCGATTCAATTTAAGTTGTAAAAAAGAATTGTATATGGCTTAGAATGTTGTTTGATAGAAACTAATATGAACTTAAGTTTTAAAGTGAAATAAACAGAAGAAGTGTCGTAGAAAATGTTTATAAACTTAAGTAAATAATTTTATGGAATGGTTATTAAGTATTGTTAGTATTAAAGAAAATATCCTAAGTAAAAGGAATATGGAAATGTTGTTAAACATAAATTGGAATATTAATAAGTGAATGTTAATGAATTGAATGTAAGTGAAATTCATATGAATTATTGAATTTAATTTAAATGGAATGCGGATCAAATAAATGTGAAAGGAATTGAATGTAAGTAAAAAGAATGGGATATAATGAAGAAATCAATTGAAATAAATATGTAAATTGTACGTATATTATTTCATTCGCATAACTGTTTGATCCAGATTCGAATATACGATTTCGAGGTGATTTACATCGATTCGAGTTAGGATTTTTCACTCGATTTCTTGACGGCGAACCCTGGATATGGATTTTTGATTGATTATAATATTCTCTATCGTAGTATATGGCTATGCAAGAAGAATGTCGATTTTCTAATCAAGGAACCAGATCTGAGTCCGCACTAGAGTGGTCCTATGAACGATACTAGTTCGGAAGTGAAATTGGGTGATCGAGCGAGCGGTCAAGTATAGTTTTGCGTACGGATGATATATGTACATCATACGGGTTTAATAAATTAAATATTGACATTAGAAAATTTATATTGATATGGTTATGAATTTATTGAATGAATATTAATTGTTTGATAGTTTCTCTTGTTGCATTTGCTACATTTGTGTATAGTTATTGTATTAGTATGTGTTATATATTGGTATTACTTTCAACATTCATGTTCTCATTGGTTGTTGAGTGTTTAGTAGGTGCAGATGACGTATGCTTCACATTTCGAGCTCGCTTTCGCATTATATTCACTGTATATGCTTGCTAATACTAATAAAAGGCACACATCTCGGATTACATATCGTACTTTTTTATATTTTTTCCCTACGGGATGCCTTATCCTTGAAGATGAGATGTATACTTGTGATTATACATATATTATGATTTTTTACGATTGAACCGCGCAAAGGAGACATTGGCAAGAAAATTCGTAAATTTAAGGCGTTAGAATTTTTTTGAGAATTTTGGAAATATTTTGATAATTAAAATTTGATTTTGAGTTATAACTTGGAATGGTATTAATTGGTTTTGGAAATTTAATTAAGAATTTAAAGATTGAGAAAATGTGATAACAAAGTTTCAATGGATTGATTTCGAAAAGTTAAAGGATTTAAATGAATTTTGTAATCCAGTTTCAACTAATTGCTTTTGAAAAGTTAATGGATTTTATGGCATCTTTCTTACTTGGTAATTTCGGGGACGAAATTCTTTTAAGGAGTGGAGAATATAACGACCTAGAATTTCAATCATCCGAATTTGGAAATTTAATTTATTTTAAATATTGAAATGTTAATTTTATAAGTTAAATAACTTATATTTCAAATATAGCGATTTATTGGATAATTAAATTATTAATTTAATATTTGAATTTTTTTAAATAATTGAATCTTGAATTTAATGCGAATGAAAATAAATTCTAAAGTTGATTTAAATTCTATTTAAATTAGAATGGAGATAGGAAACTTTTAACTTTGATTTAAAAGCGATTAAATTAAAATTGAAAAGTACTCGTTTTAATTAACGTGTGAAAATAGTCTTTTTGGGCACTGTCTCAGATTTAGACGAAACCAGTTTAATTGCATCCGTAACAGTGAATTATTATATGCTGTTGAATTTCGTGGCAATCGGACGTATCGTTTGGTCGTGCGAGCTTGAAACGCATAGAAATTAATTAAAAGAATCTAATTAAAATAATATGTTTTTGAAAAGCTATCTTCTGTATATGATGGATTTGGCTTCCGATATATATTCCATTATGTTCGAAATAGGGGTATAACGTATAGAACGCCAGGCGGCACGCTTCGTTTGGAGTTCAAAATTTTCACGGATGAATAGTACTTTGGAAAATTTTATATAAATAGAAATCAACTTTCTTTCATTTGCAAATCCTAACCCTAAATAATTTCCAGCCGCCATTAAAACTCCACTATCCAATGACCATTGTCAATCGAAGCCTCTAGGTGCCGAATTAGCCTTCGACTTCAACTAAGGAAACATAGAGAGCGACGATACGAGCTTAACTACCGGTTAGATCAAGCTATCATCGACCGAGGCGACGGCTAGCTCGCTGCGTTCGCAGACGTTTGAGGGGGTTTGGTGTCGCATTCGTAGGCGTGTGGCGCGGCGGTAAGGCAGTGGGGCCTGGCGGCGATGGGTGGTCGCTGGTGGCGAAGTTCTGGCACGAGCGATCGTTCGATTGCAAAAAAATAAAATGAAGTGCACACGATTGCCTGGGAGGAGAGGGAATGTAAGAAGAAAGTTAAAGTTTTAAACTTATTTTATTTAGTCAATTATATAATTTAATTTGTCAAATGTTAAATAATTCGTAACATTCTCGTATGAGGTCCAAATCGAGCGTGACAAGTTGCGTTGCGATCGTATGAGCGAGTACAACATTATGGAGTTGGATTGGAAGAATTCGGAGCTGGTAGAAATTTTGAGTTAAATTGAATGACCATTCAATTTTAATTCAAACCGAAACGCTTAGGCGATTTCTAGCAATTTTTTGAGTTAACTCACCTCTCTGGTCTGCTTATATTTTTATATAAATGTTTGAATAAATTTATAAATTATTTTTGTTGCTTGTTTGAATGATATACTACATATATTAGTTGGTTTCGATATATTCCCACCTATTGGAGCGGATGAAACATTATACATTCCCGTATAAGAGCGGATGACCCTTTGTATACGAATCCCGCCTCGAAGCGGTTGCTTTATATTTTATGATTATATGCTATCTGTGATGCGGGGGGACAGATTGGAGGGATCCAACAGGATTCCTCACCCCTGTTGGTTTTATTTTTCATATATATGCAAATATATGATGTATTGGATGCCATGTTGATGTCTTTGATATGATTTGACTTATTTAGTTCTTTAGTAGCAATGGGCCTTATTTTTGGTATTTTGAAATACTAAAATGATGATTTTGATTTAAAAAGAATTTCGAAGTGATTTTGAAAGTAAATATGATTTAATAATTTTTAAATTATTAAAAGGATTGGATTTGTTTTAAAAGAAATAAAAGTTATGATTTTTGATGTTATAAAAGTATAGATTTTAGAAATACATTGATTTGAGATTTTGATTAAGTTTATAAAAAGATTTATTGAAGTAATATTTTATAAACAAAGGAATAGATTTATAATTGGAGTTTATTTCGGAAATGGATTTATAGATGGATCTTATATATGAATTTGGTTTATAAGAAATGGATTTATAAATGGATTTTGATAGTAGAATTAGTTTTATAAAAGAATGATTTATAAATAGAGTTTTGTAAATAAAGAGAATTTTAATAAATAGAAGTTTTATAAAATTGAATGGAGATTTATAAACATAGTTTATAAATATGGAAATGATTTATGTTGACATTTAAATATGGATTTTTATTTAAAGGGATGTTGAAAGTGATATATTGATGGAGTTAATGGTTTTAAAAGTAAATTTATCTTTTGGAAGTAATGTTTTGGAAAATAATAATTCCGAATGGAATTAAATAGTTTGAAAATGATTTAAAATGTGATATGTATCGAAAACATATATTTCGACATTTATTGTTGTAATAGACGTTTTCGGGAAGTAAGAAATGCATGGACTATAACATTATTATTATAGTAAATGATTTCTGAAACAAAATGTTTTATATGGTATATGGGATTTTATATACATACATATATATATAAATTAATGAAATCTCTATACTAATATTTTTGGGTTGTCGTAATGATGTTTTATGCAACATTCATTTTGACTCAATAAATGATGTTTTGACCTTCCATCGTGAAATACATGAATTGGTTCTTATGATCGTACTAAAGGCTTGGTGGTGTAGGAGCATGACTTCCTATATTTTAACACCCATCCGGAGGCATACGAACTCTGGAGTTATACGGTTGTAGAAATCTATTTGGCGTGTCTCCTAATGGTAGTGTTATTTAATATACTTATATCGTTGATATAAGTATATGAAATGTTTTCCTAAGTGAAAAAAATAAAATGGTTTGTGAATATGTTTATATCGTTAATATAAGTATATAGAAATGTTTTCCATTATCAAATTTGAAATGGTTTTGAGAATATTCTTTTTCAAAGTTAATTTGAAGTAAATATTTGGAAATTGATTTAATTAATAAATGATTAATTAAATAGTCCTAGTGACTGCTTATGGTGCTAGATATTATTGTTTACTTTGATAGTTAAATAACTTACTATCGAATTTGGCCTCTTTATCGTTGTTGATCTGGAGAGATCGGGGTCGGATTTATCTGAGAACCACTTTGGACCAACATATATGCATTCGAATGTGCGGGTTTTGAAGACAATAATATTTAGGAATTTCGTAATGAAGGACTGATTGTTGATCATTTGGAGATAAACTCCCAATATACATATAGTAGCAGTGGTCTCTTCGTTATGAAATATCCAGTACACGGACTAATCGCTATTAATCCTAGGGGTGACTCTCGAAAGGATGTGGTAGGATAAGTGCCTTTGGTTTGTCCTGTTCCTGGAAAAATTGTGTGGACGAATGTCTAACGTTGCATTTCTAATTACATTAATTGATATCTATGAACGTGTTATTTGTTTGATGGCGGAGAAGGCAACTTCCCTTAGCTTAACTCCCTTTTCTGAGACATACGGTAACACCCTTATTTGGAGGCCTGAAGCTAAGTGCTACAGATGCTGCAGTAATCCATAGTATTTACTTTCGATGATTAAACATGGTAATGTTAATGGTATCCATAATATCAAAAGCACTTGAATATGAAATAAAATCATCACAGATTAAAACACTTTTCTGAATACATTTCAAAACAACATTTCATATCCAAGTTACATAATCCCAAACGTTTCCCAGGTTTAGATCAAATATAATTATTACATAAACGCAAAGAGCGACATTTGAAGATGCCCCCTTGGTTGACCAGAGTACTGAATAGTCTTAATAGACTTAATATAACATAGTGGAAATAAAACAAAACAACTCCTAAATATAGCTAGCATAAGCTTTCTACTCATCACCGTAAGCTTTATTCGTCCACCTACTAAAACATGAAAATCCTCAACGCTCAGCCTACTCAAATCAATTTTGAGCACCCAAGAGTTTAAGGGGAAACACATAAACTTCGAGTCAGACATAAAGCTTGGTGTGAATAATACTACACATCTCGATTATTTGATATTAAGTGAGACCACACCGCTTAGCGAAACGGGTTTCCCCTCACTAATATCCTTTTAAAACGTATCTTTTGCAAATCTTAATCCTGGAACCAAAACTGGTTAAAATAATAAAGCAATATCATGTAAGCATATAAATCAAGTAACAAATGGACTATCAGTCCGAACACTATAGTTTTGTTTGGATAACTACTAACCTTTGTCTGACTCGGGCCTACCAGACAAAATAAAAAAATAGTCTAACTTCTGTTAGATACTCCTCTTTAGGATGGTCTGTCTCTAACTTAATTCTCCGAAGGTCAACTGATCCTAATGGTTTTGCGGGCTCACCAATAACCTTTCTCTTTTCTACAGATTCCTTTCTGTGTGTAACATCATTTTAGTCTTACCTGTGACAATGGCTTACACACTTGAATTTTTGACTAAATTAGCTAAGGGCTAATAGCTGATGTATAGGGTGCGGCCCCATACCAGTTCCATCTGGTATTCTAATATCTAAGTCATTTTACTTAGGATCATCTTCTCATAAAATTTGCCTTGAAAACGTTTTCTCTCAAATTGATTTAAACCTTTAAATCTTACTTTAAACAAGGAAAATATACTCTATGCTTTACTCAAATCACCTTGCCATGTTATATATATGTTACACAAAACTTTATTGATGAAAACATTTAAACCTTTGAAAGTACCCCTTTCGAAACCAAGTAACTACTTTGCTTTATAACCTTAGGCCGAAAGGCCAAAACATGCCTTTCGAAACCATTCTTAATAAACTTTTCGAAAACATAAAATAAACTTTCCTTCAAAAGCTTTAAAACCTTAGACATCCACTTATCAAAACAATCACTACACCAAATACTGAGATTTGCAACTAACCATCCGCACATTTGGCAACGGTTAATAACCGTTGCCATTTAGCAACGGTTAATAACCGTCTTGGTTCAGTTAGCAACGGGTTTTTCTTGTTGCTAATTGGGAACGGTTATTAACCGTAGCTTCTTTGGAGACAAATGATGGCGGTGAATTTCATCCTTTCGCGCCATAATTTTTGGCGCGCTTCGTTCCAATTAGCAACGGTTTTCAACTGTGGCTAATTAGCAACGGTTATTAACCGTCCCAATCTTTTAGCCGGCCCAGTGGCAAGCCCACCAAGCCCTTGGGATGGGGCAACCAACTAAGCCGGGCAACACCCAAAATCTGTTTTACTTCACAGTTACAGCTCAATAGCAATCTCCATGTTGGCGATCTGCTCGAACCCAAAAAAACTAGGGTTTCAAAAATCAACGCTTTCTAAATAATCATCGCTGCATACTCGGCTATTCCATCAGCCATCGTCGGCTCAAGCTTGCCTCCTACGCGATATTTTCTACTGCTGATTTGAAGTCCTGCTATAGTCTCTATACTACCACTGCTAATTAAGTATGCGAATTTCTTGTTTTGAGTTGTCTAATTTTCTAAAATTGAGTCGCCCTTATCTGTTTTACTTCACAGTTACAGCTCAATAGCAATCTGGCGATCTGCTCGAACCCAAAAAAACTAGGGTTTCAAAAATCAACGCTTTCTAAATAATCATCGCTGCATACTCGGCTATTCCATCAGCCATCGTCGGCTCAAGCTTGCCTCCTACGCGATATTTTCTACTGCTGATTTGAAGTCCTGCTACAGTCTCTATACTGCCACTACTAATTAAGTATGCGAATTTCTTGTTTTGAGTTGTCTAATTTTCTAAAATTGAGTCGCCCTTTTACTGCTTTAGATTTCATTAACCTTGAAAATGCCTGAAGCTAATAACTTATTAGTATTTAGTTATAAACAAGTAGTTTTCTATAAATAATCGTTTAGGAATTGAAATTTGAAAGCTGAAGCTAAAAAACTAATAATTATTTAGGAACTGATACTTACATTGATGAACTATTTTTCCTACAGTGTGTGTATGTCTACCCGCAAACATTTAGTTCATTTTTTCTGCAACTTGAAAAGATCCCCTTCTGCCTTTTTTACTATTTCCACTGAACCATGTGTAAACCAGACCATCAACTGCACAACCAAAATGGTCGTGAAGGTCATTTCTACTTACCATGTCTTCATATGTCACTCCTCAGAATTGAAGTGAACTCAAAATATATCAACTGCAGATGTTATACCGTTAAAAAAAAGGGTCTACCATATATAGGTCGAAAATTAGAAAAATAGGGTGAACACGAAACCAATAAAGCTAGCCGCTTTTTTCCTACCTCTATCTCGACTCATATAATGGTTTCTCATATCATAGACAACTTAGAATAATAGCCATACATGTAATAGGTTCACCATATGTAATGATTTCTCATGATTTATACTGTGCTTAAATTATGTTTAACCTTGCTTGCGCACAACACAAAAATTCAAGCTTCACATATAATAAACTTCAACTAGTCAAATTAATAGCACCACATTGATTTATTTTACAAATTGTAATGTACTGTACTGCATGCTAGTTAGACATAGTTGCTTATAGTGACTGCTAGGGTATAAGTTGATGCAATGAATTTTGTTTTACTAAATATGAGACCATATTTAGTAAGTGGATAAAATTGTTGTTTGCTCACCTGGATATATCAAGTTTTAAGAATTTATAAGGGTGGTTTGCTCACCTGGATAGTTTGACAGAGAGGAAAGAGAACCTGAAAAAGATTTCAAAATCTGGAAATTGAGGCTTGATCAAATTTTCTTTATCCTAACCGTTGTTTGCTTTGAATTTCTTTGTACTAGTAGTCTTGGCTTTAGTTAGATGTATATATATATGCCTTGTACTTGTAGTCTTGGCTCTAGTTAGATGTGCAGTTTGCTTTATTACTGCCTGGTCTGTCGTAGATGTATACTTGTAGTTTCTTTTACTGGTCTGCCTTTGATCTTGTTTACAGTCTGGCATAGTATCCATACGCATTTGGTCCAACCAGTTTGTTCTTGTATATCATGTGATGGTTAGTTTGCATCAGTTATTTATGCATTTCAGTATAGTTGCATTCTTGTGCTTTGTCTCTGCATTCACTTCAGATATACTGACTTTTGTTTTCATCCCCTGGTTGCTTGGTACATTTCTGTAGCTCCACCGATGGTCTATATTGTGTTGAGCTTCAAGTCTGCACTGCAAATCATTTTGCCTCGAGTTTGTAGCTGCACTGCAAATCATTTCTGTAGCTCCACTGATGGTCTATATTGTGTTGAGCTTCAAGTCTGCACTGCAAATCATTTCTGTAGCTCCACTGATGGTCTATATTGTGTTGAGCTTCAAGTCTGCACTGCAAACATTGAAGTCTGAAAACTGGAATGCTTTGCCCTGTAATGAACCATGTAGACTTCACTGCTTGCAAAACAATGTAGTGTAATTAATGAAATCTTTGTACTGTAGTGTAATAAACAATGCAGTGTAATAAGTATGATATTCCGGCACGGTAGTATTCTGTTTGCAAAACAATGAGTGTAATTATAAGTTTGATAATAATATTATATGTATGGAATATGTGCGATATGTTTATAGTGCTTGTGTACCAATATTTTGATATTCTGGCATATTTTGATATATATTGATATTCTGGTATATATACTGAGATATACGCAGTAGTGAGTTACAGATGTGATTTTGTAGGAGCAGGAGCAAACACTATGTGCAACGGTTGTTAACCGTTGCTTTATGTGTGACTTGGGCATAAAGCAACGGTTTTAAACCGTTTTTTACTGGACATAAAGCAACGGTTTATACCCGTTGCTTATTGTCCATAAAGCAACGTTTTATACCCGTTGCATTTTTCCCAATTTGCAACGGTTAATACCCGTTGCCTTTGATCCAATTTGCAACGGTTTATACCCGTTGCCTTTGACACAATTTGCAACGGTTTATACCCGTTGCCTTTTGGACATAAAGCAACGGTTTTATCCCGTCGCTAAATTCAACCACTCCTGTAATGAAGACAGTTTTTACCCGTTGCTTTTAGACTTAACAACGGTTTATACCCGTTGTTAATATCTTATAATGGTGTAGTGAATATAAACATTGCCTTTCGAAAATATTGAAACCTTCCGTTTAAAACCTTTCGAAACGATTGGGGAACCACCCCTTCGAAACCTTTATTTAAAACCTTTCGAAAGCATTCAAATATTTTTCTGTAAACAAACCTTTCGAAAGCATTGGGTTCAAGTAAAACATGTGGAATAACCTTACGAAACCATTTTAAACTATTTCTTTCAAAACCTTTCGGGTTTAACTTTCAATAGAACAAAAGGGTCACAAAACATCTAAGTCGAAAGCACTCTTCCGAAATTTATATCCTAAGTAAAGAAGTGATAGTGTCGAAACCAGCCTTTCGAAAGCATTGGAGAAGTGGCTAAGTTTTAAAAACAAAGTAACCCTTTGAAACCATTGCTTCGAAAGGTAAGGTGCGACAGCAAGGGGTTTCAATCCCTTCGAAAGCATTTACTTAAAACAAAATGCACAACCTCTTTCGAAACCATTCCTTTAAAACAATTTGACCCAGTCGGAAGCTACCAAGTTGAAAGAAAAAGAAAAGCAGGCACAATTTTCATTTAATAACAAAGTAAAGCTTCGACCCCTTCAGAACCCCTTGTTTCAACTTCATACCTTTAACCTCGGTCAAATTCGCTGCGTACCAAGCCTTTGATACCATGCGCATTGGTTTCGATGGTGACGGGGGCAGAAGTACTTGGTCGAATGCTAAGTGCCGAAAGTGGAGAAAAATGTAAAAGGCGTGTATAAACTAATTTTTAACTTTTTAAAGCAATTCTTTTCAACTAACCTACCGTGTGTGTCAAAACATGATTGGTTGCTAATTTCTTTTCTAAAAGTACTGCCGAAATTTCTGAAATGAACAAATTAAATTATTTACAAAATATCTCTTCTCCTTTTATAAATACATAAAACATTTAAGTCTCATACCTTAAATAATTTTATATACTTATTAAAATCTTAGGAAAAATCTATAAAAATTTCTATAATTCATTTTTAATATGTTTTCTAACATATATTAATTTCAGACCCGAAACATACATATATTAGCGTAATTAATTTTAAACCCAAATAACTATTTTCTTCACTAGAAAATTAATAATATATCCACATTAATTTAGAAAATTATGAAAATTGAAATCCATCTCTAAAATATCATTCTTGATCATATACTAAAATTGCAAAGCGTTTAGATGTCGTTTAATAGGGTTTTCACATTAAAACATATCATAAAATCTATATGAATTAGCATAAATCATCAACAAGCATATATATCCAATTTAACAATAAAAAACATGGCAATATACTTTGCAAAATATTCGGATCTGATCTAGAAACGAAAAACATCAAAAATATGAGATATAACCTATTATTCACCTTAGCTTTGTGATTAAGGATTTGAGATTTGTTCTTGATTTAAGTTGATTAAGCTTCCTACCTTTAGATTCTTGTTTATCTTCTTCTTGCCCTTCCTTAATGGTGGCCGGTATCTCTTCTATATAGTTGTAACGACCGTAGGCTTTTCGACCCTCGAAAATCGACACTATTACGTCCACTGTATTTTATGCCGAGAAATCAAATGCCGAAAAACCCGATTGTTAGGCAAAAAAGAAAGAAGGAAGAAGATAAGAAAAAAACTAACAACATAGAATATCACAGCGGAACGAATAATCTATAATATACCATAAATCTTTGCAAAAAACAAAATTGTAATATGTATATACAGACATCAATCAGAGTATACTAACCTATTTCAGCCTGGATAGTTATAATAGTCTGTCCTCACAATTGTTGATAATACAATAGCGAAAAATAACCATCTACGTAAATACGTCTCAAGCCTCCAACTCGTCTCTTGAAGCTCCAAGCATCTAAACAAATTTGTAATATACTCGGTTTGACCCGAGCATTATAGTATAACACCTGAGTCAGTCTGGAAAACCAACGTGAGAAAACACACCCAACTGGATTTAAAGTTATAAGAAATCTTTGAAATCAAAGCTATCTCGTAAGACCACGCCGCACATAAACACGATGGATTTTTACCTTACAATAACCAAAACACTTTTAAAGAAAATCCAGTGATATTATAATAATTTCTAAGAGTTCAAAGTAAAATATTAAAATAGATGGAATGCTTGCATCTCACGTTCTAACATATTTGGTATACAACTAAAACCGTAAAGCTCGCATTGGAGAATAACTAATGACTGGGCTACTGGGGTACCGCCCGTCATAGCACACCTCTAGAATAATGTACCGAGATTGTACCTAACGACCCCTACCAACACAGGACCGGCCTATCCCTTGCTGGATAGTACCGAATATGTCATCACCCATGTTGTTCCCAACCTTTATGGAGCTCCCTCATGCACAACTGAATTTGAAAATATGAATGTTCATCTAGAAAGGTGATAACATACCCCTTGTGGGAGCTACCTACACCTAGCCCTGCTGCATCTCCCCTGTTTTAGTTATTCTCGGTTAATGAGGCTTGAGGCTACGATTACCTTTCAAGAGATCTACACTTAGAATGCTCATTTCCCTCCAATGACAATATGCCGATAGCATTCATCCATACAAGTCCGTTCTGGGTCTGAACGAAACCAAAGGCACTATTCCTACTACATCCATTTTGGAATCACCCTCAGGATTAGTAGCGATTAGCCCTTGCACTTCACATCTCAATCTTTGATTCCATGCTATTCATGATGTCTTTACTTCAAAACTTATTTGTTGGATCGAAGTAGTTTTTGGATAACATATCCGATCTCGGTCTCTTCGAACCACGTTTGATAATTTCCGGTAAACTCAACCCTGGCTATTTAGGATATAAACATACAAAGATAAGATCAGAGATCACCTCCTAACCGTTAATGGATGGATTTCCTTATCGTTGTCCTAGGAGAACGAAACGAGATTTATACGCACAGTACATCATCATTGGAGATGACTGTGCCATATAACCCACGTGTTTCTCCTAGATATTTCCAAAGTTACGTTTGGGTCCAATCTCGATAGTCGGTTATTTAACTATCGAATAATAAACATTCAATTAGGAATTTATTTCATTTGGAAAATCATCATTGGCTCAATATATAAGCAACTTCTAGCCTCCTTTTATAAACCTTTTATGAATAAAAACCACTTGTAAATTTCTTGTATAGGAATACTTTTACAAGATATATCCATCGATTTCTATATTTTCAATACTTGGAAAATATCTATATACTTATCTCAATAGTATAAGTATATTTACAAAACTGAGAAGATTCTCTTTCATTCGACTTTCAAATCATTTATAAATTTCCTTACAATTCTCCAAACAATTTATAAATCATTTTATAAACCTCACAAAAACTATTCAAATCCTTTTATAAAAATTCAATCCCTTATAAGCTTCTTATACATTTCAAAAATCACTTATAAACCCTTTATGAATTCATAAACCATTTATAAAAACTTCTTTTATAAATCTATTAACCCGTTTTAAAATTTTGTTTATAAATATCTAACTATTTATAAACTCTCTTTCCTTGCAAATAACCTTTCCTTAATTCTTCAATCCATTTTTTAAATTTGTTTATAAAATGAAAATCTTTCAACTCTAATTATAGTCTCGGAAACATTATAAATAGTTAAAATCATTTACTTCAAACATTATTATATAATAATTATTAACGATGAACATTATAAATAAATAGAAATCATTGACTTTAAATTTCTCAAAATAATAATTAATCAATCCAAAAGATTGTTTAAGAAATAATGAAAATTAATCCTTACCATTTTATAAATAATAATTATTTATTTTAAAACCTTATTAATATTCCTTATTATTAATTCCAAACCATAATTATTCTTAAATAATTATCCTTATCACATTTTTATAATTTTTTAAATCCATATTATTATAAACAATTTACTTTAAAACAATACCAATAAAATTAAATAACCTTAAATTAATACTATAATTAATTAATTTAAAACCATATTAATATAATTAAATACTTTTTAAACAATATTAATTTAATAACTTAAAAATAATATTACTATAATTAATCTTCTTCTAAAAACAATATTAATTTAATTAAACATTTTAAAACAATATTACTATAAATAAATAACTTTTAAACAACATTACTATAAATAAATAACCCTAAAATAATATTATCAAAATTCAATAACTTCAAAACAATATTAATATATTTAAATAGATAATCCTTGAAACAAAATATTTTCGAAACCTAATTTCAGATTTAAAAATCGTTCGTTTCTCAAAAACCAATCCCGACTACATCAACAATTTATAGTATTTTTAAAATACTAATTTGAGGCCAATAGCCACACAACATTTAACCAATATCAATATTTATTTTCCTTATCACTACTAGGTTTAATTTTCAAACATATAACAATGTTGTAACCACAGTATCCACAATCATATTTATTTCACAATAATCCATATAAAGGAAAATATTACTGAAACAATATAATTCAATAATAGCGAGGAATCCCGTTGGATCCCTCCAACCTGTTTCCCCATGCATCATAAATATTAGATAATCATAAAATATAAAGCAACCGCTTCGAGGCGGGATTCGTATACAAAGGGTCATTCGCTCTTACATGGGAACGTAATAGGGTCCCATTTGCTCCAATAGGCAGGAATATATCCAAAACAACTAATAAATATAATAATTTATCCAAAAAATCATTCAACATTTTTTATCAACTATATACCATACTAGTTATCCAAAAAGGGGAGATTAATTCACCGAAATTTTCCGTTGTCGCCGAGGCATTCTGAATTGGAACTAAAACCGAACAACTTCCGATTTTAGCCCAAAATTCAAACATCTCCAAATCCGACCAAACTAGTTCCATTGTGAAGCTTTCGTTGACACGAGCGCAACATAAAAGGTTTCATCTCGATCGGACCTCGTATGAACAAAATACGGATTTTTATAAGGATTGGAATTTAAAAACTTAATTGATAAAACTTTATTAACTAACCCCATACTACAAACTAATCCCTACCCATCCTTTTTCTTCCCCGATAGGTACCGCTACTCAAATCCAACGTGCACATCCCCTAAATCACTGACAGTTGCCGAACGACCACCGCACGACAAACGGATGCCGCCAGCAACTTCCTCTTTACTCGAGCTTCTGATGGACCCCACTTTTTCCAACTCGATCGACCCTTTCTCCCATTGACCTGCTGCCGTGAACTCTCGCCCAAAGTCGAATTCACCTCTGGCCATCATCCAACCTCCAACCATCGCCAAACACCTTCGCTCATCCTTACGAACTCAACCACGGCTTTGAACTTCTCTCCGGCATCCCCCTTTAAATCGCGATCTGGCATTCGAGCAAGGCACTGTTCCAACACGTCGCATCACCCAAAAATTATACCAAACGACCACTCTCACCATAGCAACCCAACGCATTGATTCCCAATGTCACTCGTCTCTCCAATCAACGACAGTTGCAAGCCCTAGCTACGACAAGCATTGTCGAAACACAATGCAAGCAAAACGAAGCATAGGGAAATGAAACCCTCGATACACGAAGCTAACAGATACACGATCAATTGATTTCATTAACTACGGCTCGAGATTATGATTTTTTTTTGAATTTTTTCTCTACTGTGAATCCAAATGAAAAATGAACGGGAAGGAGAAAGCATTTTAAACAGGTGAGAGGTACGGAGGAACGTGGGTGGTATGTCTGATGGGAAATGGCATGGCTTGTATGGTCAAGTCTAAAAAAATTTATTTAAAATTCAAAATATCCAGCTATATAATTACGGACCCCAATTGAGGCGTGTGGCCTGGCGTTCCATATGTTATGCCCCTATTTCGAACGCAATGGAACTGGTCTCGAGCCCTAATTCGATTGTATGCAGAATATAGCTTTTTGAATCCAATTATTATATTAAATTTTAAATATTAATCTCTACGCGTTTCGATCTCGCATGACCAAATGACACTTTTGATCACCACGAAATTTGACGGCGTATTATAATTCATTATTACGGACCCAATGACATTAATTTCGTTGAAATCTGAGACAGTGCCCCAAAAGACTATTTTTACTCATTAATTAAAATGAGATATTTTAAAAATCAGTTAAATCACTTTTAAATCGAAATTAAAAGTTTTATCATCTTCATTCTTATTAATACAAATTTAAATAAGCTTTGAAATTATTTTTATCCAGATAAAAATCCAAGATTCAATTATTTACACAATTTCATTTATTAAATTCAATAACTAAATTATCAAATAAATCACTATATTTGAAATTCAAATTACTTAGTCTATACAATTAATTTTTCAATATTTAAAATCAATTAAATATTCCAAATTCAAATAACTAAAATTCTTGGTCGTTACATTAGTTTTTTATTTTGAACGTGTAAAATGAATGTGTAAGGGTTTAGGGATAAGAATGTGTCTTTTCCTATTTTGCCCCTGATCTAACTTCCCTTTCTATTACATTTTTATTCATTTGTTAACATGGCACGGCTACCTTTCTATTAACACGAATCTCAATCCCCTAAT
Source organism: Allium fistulosum (assembly GCA_030737815.1). NCBI lineage: Eukaryota > Viridiplantae > Streptophyta > Magnoliopsida > Asparagales > Amaryllidaceae > Allium > Allium fistulosum. The sequence continues at coordinate 92,637,484 of CM060906.1, read as the reverse complement.
CATCACATTATTTTATTTCATTTAACTAATTAAATATCCTAAATACCGATATTAAAAATTAGGGCCGTTACAGACTCCTCTCCTTAAAGAATTTCGTCCTCGAAATTACGATATGGTACACATACAAATCAATCAAAAAGGTAAAACATACCATCAAACAAATCAGGATAAGTGTCTCTAATCCTGCTCTCGGTCTCCTAAGTACAGTCTCTCTCATCGTCGCTTCACTGGACTTTAACTAATATGGCAGACTTATTCCTTAGCCTCTTCTCATTTCTCGCGACTATACTAACTGTGTAACAGCCCACACCTCACTTAACGCAGATATTGTCCCTAACTTAGTCACCTCCGCTTCATAGGCCAAGCCAAGGTGTGGGGTTTTGTTCCTCAAAAGGCCTCGATGTTGTTATGAGGTGAAGGCTTTGGTATATAAGCACCCACTTCATAGTGTTTTTCCGCGATGTGGGACTATTATTCCCATTTTGAAGGGGTGTTACAATCTCCCCCCCCCCCCTTTAGAGCCCAACTTCCTCGTTGGCTCATGAACACAACAGGACCCAGGCATCGTGGTTGTAACACGTACAGACCACTATTCCGGTTGGGTATGGCTCTGATACCAATGTAACAGCCTGCACCTCACTTAACGCAGATATTGTTCCCAACTTAGTCACCTCTGCCTCATGGGCCAAGCCAAGGTGTGGGGTTTTGTTCCTCAAAAGGCCTCGATGTTATTATGAGGTGAAGGTTTCGGTATATAAGCACCCACTTTATAGTGTTTTTCCACGATGTGGGACTATTATTCCCATTTTGAAGGGGTGTTACAAACTGGCTTTCTAACTATAGTCAAATTCGGCTCTACTTCTAAGTCCTCTAACATAGTCAGTGCTACAATACTCTCTGGGTCTCTAATACACTTTCCTAGATGAGAAATATGAAATACATCATGGACTCCTGCCAAAATGTTCGGTAACTCTACTCTATATGCGAGTTTCCTGATCCTCTCAATAATAGAAAATGGTCCAACAAATCTCGGTGCCAATTTCCCTGATTTATCGAATCTAATAACACCTTTCATCGGTGAAACTTTGACGATAACATGATCTCCTACTACGAACTCTAAGTCTTTTTGTCTTCTATAAGGATAACTCTTCTGCCTCGACTGAGCTTCCTTCATCCTAACCCGAATCAATTCAATATTCTCTGCAACTTCTCTGACTAAATCTGAACCAAGAACCAACCTATCCCCTGTCTCTAACCAACAAACTGGAGATATGCATGGCCTTCCATACAAAGCTTCAAACAATCACTATAGCAAAACTTGCTATTAATTGCAATATGCTAGCGTTTCAAAGCTGATGCAACCGTTGATTATTTTAAAATATGAAACAAGAAACGCAGCCAATTATTTCCAGCAAAAAATTCACCAAAATTTTGCTAAAATTTTAGGTGGCCGCTCAAATCTCTTTTAACCCCTTAACATTTTTTTTACCTCCTCTTCCTCTCAGAAGAACGATGAAAACCAAACAATATCTACTTTGGATCTGATTCGGTTATTTTTCTGTCTCGTCCTCTTTTATCCATTATAAATCGTATAATTGGTCGCAAAATAGTTCGTCTTCGTCTTGCTCGCGCAATTCAGCTCCGCATCAACTCCTCTCCAAAACCCTAATTCTTGAAATGTAGCTCAAAAAATATCTTCTACCAACACCTTTAACTCTTATCAAGTAATTCGAAAACAAATCTTCTTTTGCATTTCCATTTTGAACTGGATTAGATTAATTTTTAGGTTGTTGTTTGAATTGATTTTGAAATTGGTTAAGCTGTTTGAGTTTGTTACTTGAATTGATTGCAGCTAATGAGTTTGCATGACCATGCTCTCCCCATGACCATGCTATGACTTTAAGCTATGATGCCCCACCCCGAGACCCACATTAACAAAGAGAATTACTTAGTAATTCTGTCTGATAATGTAGAGAATAGGGCTGGTTAAGGGTGACCATCATAGGCTTGCATTAGATAAGAGCTAAGTATGTCGATATTTGTACTCTTTTTTTCCGTCACAAGTATTTTACATACTTAATTCCTATCTAATACACTACTACGGTGGCTACAGGATCGATTCAGAAATAAAACATAATAACCATATCAATTACAAGTCACAGAATAGCAACACAAAAACGATACATATGAATACATACATCAAATGTAATACAACATGCCACTAGCGGTATATAACCACAATAGTACATACATTCCCCACAAAAGAATATATACATCACAAGTTCCTAATAGAAAGACTACTACACAAAAACTATGTCATATCCCAAGTCGATGGTGAAGTCCAAAAGGCAAAGCAAGCTAAGAGTCCAACTACCTAACCTGCAACTCGGTCTGACCCGAGTAATAAATACACGGGTCAGGCTAGCTAGAACTTGATATTAGTATAAGATAAGAGGAATATAAGTGCATAAGGGAATTCTTCCTTTAACTATAAAGGATGGGTACAAGTATAATATAATGTTAATGCATGGTATATGTTCACCAAGGGTTGTCGCATGAATAGGTTTAATTCAACATAAGAAATCCATACTTAATGGCATTCAACTCAAATTCAAGGGATCATACAAAAGTCATAAGAGAAACTCATCAAAATTCCAATATGAATCTCATGGAACTCAAGATAAACTCCAAATCTCATAAAAACGAAATCACGCTATATAACAGTATTTCGGTTGTTGTGAACCGTCTCACCAAGTTCGCATATTTTATTCCTATTAAGTCTAATAGGAAGGCTTCTCTCTTATCGAAGCTATATATTAAGGAGATCGTGCGATTCCACGGTGTTCCTTCATCTATTATATGTGACTATGATCCCCTCTTCACGATTCATTTCTGGACAAGAGTTCAGCACATGCATCATTGCTTCGGCATTGCAATCGGGGATCTGGCCAATCCGGGTTTTTTGAGTTTTTTTAGTTTTATGAGTTTTATACGATTTCACCATTTTAAGATATTTTTGTTGCATCGATAGCCTAGTGCTACATGAGATGTTAAAGTTCATCTGCTTTGTTATATGACAAAGTGCTTATCAAAGTTTATTTCATTTCTACAATGCTTATTTTGCTTCTTTAAGGCAATTTCTCTTGTTCTGGGAAATCATCATCAACCAGTGAAGTTTTTCATTTTTAGCTCTTTAATCTTTACGCTAATTTCAAAATTTCAGGGTCTATTTTCTATTCTTTATTATGTCTACATGAGAGTATACTATATTCTCTTTGTTATAGCTTTTAAATTATTTGGCCAGAAACTTAATTTTGTTAGAGTTTGAGCTTTACTTTTTTAGTACTTGGGTCTGCTTCTGCTTATTTTATTTTGGAATAAGATTATAATTTTTAGGTTTCTCATTTTTTTCATCGACGATTATTTTTTTGGTTGCTAATAAAGAAAATATTGATTTCATTGCATGAAAAAAGTTATGTATAATTAGATGTGAGAGACAAGCATCAATACTCAACTTACATCGGTGATTACTAAGGTACTAGAAAATATAATTTCAAATGAGTTCACAGATGCAAAAGTCGTAAATAGTTGATACAAACCATTGTAATTCCCTCAACCTTGCATAAAAAAGTGTGCACTAATAGATTTATAATGTGCAACTGAAAATCCTTGGTTTTATACTAATGTAGTTAGGATGTCGGGTAGGATCAATGTTACTGAGATTTAGTTTTAACGCCCAATCTGTAGCAGCTCCATAAATCAATCGCAGTGCTTCTTTCACTGAGCTACATCTCTGCTATCTTTGTTATAGCAAGTCCGCGCTTCGAGCTGCAATAACTTCATTGTCCAAGCAGCAACTGGTCTATGTTTAAGCTACATCTAGTCCATGCTCCAAGCTGCAGCAGCTTTACTCGCTACTGCTGCTTGAGATATAGTAGTTCTACATGCTGCTACTTCTGTTTAAACTGTATAGGTATGTACGCTACTGCTCGAGCTGCAACATCTCTACACTCCACTTAGTTTACAATTAATAATTATCTAAAGCCAAATAGGTCGCTATATTTCCGTGTTGTAATATTTTTTCTTGTTACAGCGTAATATCGATGAGTCTAGTTCATTGGTTAAATTTTCTTAAAATCATGCCATTTCTACAAAATTAATGCAAGTATACAGATAACTTTAATGTTTGTGTTCAAGAGATAGTATTATATAGTTGTTTTGTATGAGATGCTTAGCCTATTATGTCAGTATTGCACTTGAAAGTAAAAACTATTTGTTGAATTATATGGTTATTGCCTCAAGAACACCAGATAGTAAATATGTAGCTTAATAATCAAGCTCTCTTTTTTGGATTGTCATCTTAAGATGAATCCTTACCCACTTTTGAGGCTTCATATTTAATGATGCCAGGAACGAGGAGTTCGACTGTGCATGTGTGTCCTTTGTGAGGAGAAATATTCGGCCAAATGGATTGCAGTTGCCATAGTTCTCCAATGCACCTTCTCTACCCTATGATATCAAAGGAAAGTTTCTTTTTCTTGGTTTTATATTTATTTTTAGACAAGTAAGAAGAAGTTGAAGTGTAGGATTATGGCTGTGTTAACTCTATACATATGCACAGGCAGAGGTATCACAAGAACAGTAGTACCAGACTTCTCGTAGTCGTTCTAGTCATTCCAGTAACAATCAGAACTAGAGTAAGAGGAGCAGAGAAGGGGAGATTCACACCACCAAGTTCATCTCATAGGAGAAGTTGATGTGATTTCATTCTCAATTGGAGTTGCACATTGGTGCCAAAATCATGGGGATTCTAAGCTTGTTACCATTCAAATTATGGACACAGGCAATATTGTTATCTAGCTTGATCACTAACATAGGTCGGTACTTGTCTTTAGCCCTATATATGTATCATATATGAATCCAGTCACTGCATGTGTTATTATCAAACTAATTAGATATCGGTAGTTTTGGGTATATTAACACAGTTTTATCTCCTTATCAATGTATACATGTATTAGGTATCTAGAAACTCTATCTTAACCTATGACATTTAGATATAAATTCTACCTAATTCCTAGCCAACAAATGTAAACAATATATCCAAAAAGAAAAAAAATCCTGTCTGTCCTGAAACATATAGGTGGAAAATCCTCCAATCTATGAAGGTGTAGGTAAAGGAGTCCCATGCATTTTCACTACTACATTCTTGGACAAGAACCTAATTGATTGCGACAAAGATAAATATCATTTGATTTCGTATTTAGGTTATCCATAGTAAATTACAGTATTGTTATTTCTATCTTAGCTAATTACCAGTGAATTAATTAAAGGCAGGAGAAATTCATTATTTTAAACCACTCGTATTATATTTATTTTCTTCTTCCTCAATTACGTGACAACAAAGGTGATTGATAGCTTTGAGAAGAGATATTCATATAGATCAGGCAGCACCACCGTTAGGGGATTATGTAAAGGCTTGGTAACATGATTATATGTGTTTGGCTCTCTAGCTCGTCTTGTGATATGTATATATGATATAGTTACTCCACTTTTATATATGATATACTGTTGTGCATGTCCATATACAACTTTATAATTACAAACTATATTCTTGAATGAAATATGTATATGTTGTCATAAGAAATCATTTCAATAGCCATGGAAGAACAAACTCGTCATGTAGATAATATAAGATGCTTACTACCGGAGTTCAGGAAGTCAGTCGGTAAAAATTTAGCAGGACAACTAGGATTGGAGAATGTAAAAGAAACTCTCAAATGGAACTCTCAAATGGAAAAACCGGCAGTTGATTATCTCAAGAAAATAAACGGATCCACAATAGTTATGGATTCATCTCAGAGGAACCCAAACCAAAAAATCATGTATGTACGATTAGTGCGGGAGTTGGACAGATGTTTACTTGGATACTTTGCATTTCATTGGACTTACGCTACTTAAATGGTTATTCAGATTTTGAGTGCAAACGATGGAAGACCAAAGAGAAAATTCAAGTATACGGTGATGCAAGCTACAAGGTAAGCATTATATTTTTGATGTCTTTCAAATATCATATCTATTTTGTGTATAGTTGAACAATCCTATATTTATTTTCATGTCTAAGTTGATCTACGATATAATTCATGATTACATAACCACATATTCATGTAGTTCATTTTATTATTATTGTTTCAAATTCACTTGTGTTGTCAGATTATTACCCTTGATTGTTTTATTGTGGATCGTGCAACCATCCTTTTATTATTTAATTCACTATACAGTTTGGGCAAACAAAGGGTACCCAATTGCTTATGAAATTGAGCAAATATAATATTAAGTTTAAGTTAACAAAATTTTATAAAAATAATAATATAACTAATTTACAAAGTTTTATAAATAATGATGATGATGATGATGAATTAACTAAGTTTATAATAATAATAATAATTAAGTTAACCGAGTTTTAATAATAATAATAATAATAATAAATTAACTAAGTTAACCAAGTTAATAAAAATTAACTAAGTTTTGTTAAAATTAAACAAGTTTAAAATTAACTAAGTTTAAGTTAACTAAATTTTATATATAATATAAATAATTTAACAAAGTTTTATAAATAACTATAAGATTACACTTTTTTTATTTCATTTTGTTTGTAACTTTGATTATTTATATGACAATATTTATAATATGATATACTTGGACAATGTTGTAGATGTTTTATATCAGATTTGAAGTCCTACGAATTAACATGATTGTTTGACTGTATGTTGTGCTTTCACTTGTGCAGGCATTAGACTTCTGAAGAGAGCAAGGTTGGACTTTTATGGTGCTAGCTTTCACTTGTACATGCAACAAAGAATTATGGGTAATCAAGCATTTTGTTAGCACCATTTTGGTATTACATTTTATTAGTACTGGGTGTGTAAATTTGTATACGAATGGTTATTGTATATAAGTTTGGTCATTCTATCGAAAAACTACCGTGTCAAAATGGTTATGGATATCTTATTTGATTATATGATTAATGTTTTTTTAATTGTTTGAATATGATGGTTATGTGGGTTATTGTTGATTGATATAGTAGAAACAAAATAGACTGTCAATAGGAAATAATAGCTTGAAAAAATGGTGCAAAATAATCAGGAACATTTATTAGCGTTTCAAAAACGCTACAGAAATACCTATAGCGGCGTTGAGTAAACGCAACCGTAAAGCAGGGGTAAGGTTGGCAACTTTATTAGTAGCGCGAAAAAACCTTTTGGTGGCATTTCTAAAATGCTACAAAAATATTTTTGGTGGTTTTTGAGAAACGCTGCAATAAAAGGATTTATAGTGGCGTTGAAATAAATGCAACTAAAAATCATGGATTTTTAGTTGCGGGCTTTATCACGGCGTTTATCAAAGCGCTACCATAAGTTTTGGAGCGTTTTTTTGTGAGCCACCAAAAATAAAATTTCTTGTAGTGGATGCCATTCCTATACTAGCATGATAACTGTTGTTTTACAAAAACTCGACTAAGTGTAAATGGTCTTCCCATGATCCTCCAAAATCTAGCACATAAGCTTGTAACAAATCTTCTAAGACTTTGTTAACTCTTTCAGTTTGCCCATCTGTCTGTAGATGGTAAGTGATACTCATCTTGAGCTTGGTACCTAAATTCTCCCATAGGCTCTTCCAAAACTCGCTAGCGAATAAGGAATCTCTATCACTTACTATACTACTAGGAATTCCATGAAGTCTAACTATATTTTGTATGAATAACTTAGCTAAAACAGGTGCTATCCTAGTTGACTTAAACCAAATGAAATGGGCACTCTTGGTTAACCTGTCCACTATGACCCATATACTTTCATTTTCTTTATTAGATCTTGGCAACCCGTCTATAAAATCCATAGAAATAGAATCCCACTTCCATACTGGAATATCTAATGGCTGAAGTAACCCATTTGGCTTCTGATGTTCGGCATTTACCTATTGGTAGTTCAGACACTGCTTTACCCATAAGCCTACATCCCTCTTCATTCCTTCCTAGAAGAAACTCCTCTTTATGTCCTGATTCATCTTAGTTCCTCCCGGATGAATAGTGAACTTCGAACGATGGCATTCCTCCAAAGCTTCCTTCCTAATGTCTCCCGCATTCGAACACACAATCTTCCTTTCTTTCTCAACCACCCATTCTTGTGAAGACTAAAATCCTTCAGGTCATCATTCTTGGTTCCATCCTTTATCTTCCTGATCCGTTCAACTAATACTAGATCCTCCATCTGTTTAGAAGCAATCTTTTCAATCATCATCGGTCGAACTTCTAAACAGTGTAACACTATAGTTTCTCCACTGGATCCAGCTTCAGATCTCCACTGAACTCTACATGTCGTCAACGCTTCCAAATCTTTCTACTCAGGTATCATTGCCAACACTACATTCTGATGTTTTCTGCTAAGTGCATCTGCAACTTTGTTGCTTTTTTCTGGTGTGTACTCAATTCCAAAATCATAAGCGGCTAAAAATTCTAGCAACCTTTGCTGTCTCATATTCAACTTCTTCTGAGAGAATAAATACTTCAATGACTTATGATCCGCATAGAACCCGAATCTTCCTCCCAAGTGATAATATCTCCACACCTTCAATGCAAAAATCACCGCAGCTAATCCAAATCATGAGTTGGATATCTCAACTCTCGCCGTCTAAGTTGTTGAGAAGCATAGGCAATCACTTTACCTCTTTGCATTAACATAGCTCCTAATCTAATTCCACAATAAGTGTTTCAGCTTTTGGAATGTTTCCTCACACTTATCGGTCCACACAAACTTCACATCTTTTCACATTAGCTTGGTCAACGGTGCCGCTATCCGCCAAAAATCCTTGATAAATCTTCGATAATACCCAGCTAATCCAAGAAAACTTTTCATCTCAGTCACTATCTCGATTCTCTTCCAATTATTCACTGCTTCAATCTTAGTCGAATCTACAAACAACCCTTTCTCTGAGACTATATGACCAAGAAACTTCACTTCCTTCTTCCAGAAATGACACTTCAAAAACTTTGCCTTTAGTTGACGCCGCCTCAACGTCTCAAGCACCACTCTAATATGAACTTCGTGCTCTCTTTCATCCTTAGAGTATATCAAAGTATCATCTATGAACACCAACATGAACCTATCCAAGTGCTCTTAGAAAATTTAGTTCATCAAGTCTATAAAGAATGTTGGCGCATTAGTTAGTCCGAATGGCATTAATAATCATTCGTGCAATCCATATCTGGTTCTAAACGCTATCAAAGAATACTATCCTCTACTATTCTAAGCCGATGGAAACCTGTTGCTAAATCCAACTGAGAAAATACTTTGGCTCCACTCAACTGATCGAACAAATCGTCAATTCTAGGCAACAGATATCGATTCTTTATCATCTTCTCATTCAACTTATGATAATTGATACATAACCTTAACAATCCGTCCGAATTCTTAGCAAACACTGCGGCTGCTCCCCAAGGTGAACTACTTGGCCTAATAAAATTCTTGCCTTCTAAATCCACTAACTACACCTTCAGCTCCCTCATCTCGGTAGGCGTCATCCTGCTTGGCGTTCTACTCACTGGTTTTACTCCAAGTACTAAATCTAACCGAAATTCAATGGCCCGTTTCGGTAGCAGTCCTACTACAGGTTCAAAAACATCTGCAAATTCTCTAACCACGAAAAAATCAATTCAACTCGTCCTCTACCTCCACAATACCCAATAAAGCATTTACCTTACAGCTAGGGATTTCTATGGAATATATAATCTGATCACTATAGTCAGGGTGTCTAAGTAATATTTTTCTATCATGGAAAAATATCCTAGCACCGTACTTACTTAACCAATCCATACCCAAAATAATTCTGAACCCTACGAAGTCAAACACATGCAAACTGCAAACAAAGGTATGATCTAACAAATCAAACTCTAGGCGGTCACACTTCATCCCAAGTGCCGCTTACCCTCCTATCAGATTTGCAACCCTTAAGGAAGTAACTAAATATGAGGGTTCTAGGTTAAGCTTATCTACCAAACAATGAGATACAAAAGAATGCGATGCATCAGTATCTAATAGAACGCTGACTGACATACCATGAATCAGAAGCGTACCTCCCAACACAGCTTTTCCTTTTTCCTCTGCTCTTTGCCTCGAGGTAGCTGGCTCCAATGCATATACTTTCCCTTCCCATCCTTTGTAGGCTCTTTGCATTGGTTCTTGTAATGTCTAATTTGATCGCAGTTGAAGCATCTAATATTATTCTTTTTGATCACCTTCTTTCCCTCTCTAGAACGACATTCATTAGAAAAATGCCCTTTCTTATCGCACATAAAGCAGAACACCTCCGACTTCCCCATCTTTGCAGCTCCACCCTTTTGAGCTCCTTTCTTATGGAAGAACTTTCTTTTCTGACTCTGCCCCACCTGGACTTCCTTTTCCTTATTTCTCTCCAGAAAAGCAAGCATCTCCTCATTCCTCAAAGCCATTTCCACTACAACATCACATAGATCCCTGATATGCGGTAACATTACCCTATCAAGCCCAGGCTTCAACCCCCTGATGAACTTCTCTCTCCTCTTAATCACAGTATCCATCATAGCATAGCCATGCCTTGCCAACTCCTCAAACCTTGTACCATACTCCAGCACAGTCATCTTCCTCTGCTCCAACTCAGAAAACTTCCTAAGCAGGGCAGACTTAGCAATCTCCGACATAAACCTCTCTCCAAACCTCCTCTTGAACTCAGCCTATGTCCTTTACTCCTCATTAACTCCAACTGTAATGCTGTTCCAGAGTACAGTGCTGCTCTTTGAAGCAAGCCTTCTCTTCTGCTCATCGTTGAGCCCTAGATCAGCGAAAATCCTCTCCCAATGAAGCAGCCAATTCTCTACTTCGATTGTATCTTTAGTATAAATAAATGGCTTTCCTCCCAACTGAGCGTAATCCCTGGTCAAAATAGCATAATTGTTGACTACTGGAGCTCCCTGAACTTCTCCTCCAACATTTCCTCTAACTACTCCAGCAACACCCACCTGCATCATGTTGACAAAGAACTGATACATTACTCCTATGTCAATTTGCGGGACTCCATCATCCACATTTCCATCTTGTGCCTAACCTTGGCTCCTTCTCGTATTTGGTCTGGCATTTCCATTTGTTGTGGTGCTTCCCCCTCCAAGGTTAACTCATCCACTTCTAGCATCATATTTGTATCCAAGCCTTATAAGATACAGAAGAATAGCCTAAGAGAGATAGGGAACTAGAGATGTAGCGTATACTTATATATAGCAAATACAAGTACGTTACTATAGCGTTATTCCATACCCCAATCTTATCTCCAATTCCTTAGGATTATGTTTTCAAAAATCATTTTAGAGTTTCCCATGAACCTATGCTCTGATACCAAGTTGGAACATCCCCTGTCTAGAGGCCCGAAGCTAAGTGTTACAGATGCTGCAGTCATCTATAGTATTTACTTCTGATAACCAAACACGGTAATGTTAATGGTATCCATAATATCAAAAGCACTTGAATATGAAATAAAATCATCACAGATTAAAACACTTTTCTGATTACATTTCAAAACAACATTTCATATCCAAGTTACATAATCCCAAACGTTTCCCAGGTTCAGATCAAATATAATTATTATATAAATATGCCAAGAGCGACATATGAAGATGCCCCCTTGGTTGACCAAAGTACTGAATTGTCTTAGCAAACTTAATACAACACAGCCGAAATAAAACAAAACAACTCCTAAATATAGCTAGCATCAACCTCCTGCTCGTCTCCGAAAGCTTTTTTCGTCCTCCTAATAAAACCTGAAAGTCCTCAACCCTTAGCCTACTTAAATCAATTTTGAGCACCCGAGGGTTTAAGGGGAAAAACATAAACTTCGAGACAGACATAAAGCCCGGTGTGAATAATACTATACATCTCGGTTATTTGATATTAAGTGAGACCACGCCGCTTAGCAGAATGGGTTTCCCCGCAATAATATCCTTTTAAAACATATCTTTTACAAATCTTAATCCTACAACCATAACTGGTTAAAAAAAATAAAGCAATATCATGTAAGCATATAAATTAGGTAACAAATGGACTATCTGTCCGAACACTATAGTTTTGTTTGGCTAACAACTAACCTTTGGCTGACTCGGGCCTACCAAACAAAATAAACAAATAATCTAACTTCTGTTAGATACTCCTCTTCTAGACGGTCTGTCCCTAACTTAATTCTCCCAGGGTCAACTGATCCTAATGGTTTTGCGGACTCACCAAAAACCTATCCCTTCTCTATAGATTCCTTTCTGTGTGTAACATCATTTTAGTCTTACCTGTGACAAAGGCCTACACACTGGAATTTTTGACTAAATTAGCTAGGGGCTAATGGCTGATGTATGTTATGAGGAGAGATACAACCAAGAAAAAAGAAGGGAAAGGAAGTTCCATATAAGAGAATGCATTACTTGCCCATCACTCCTAACCTTCAAATGTTATATGCATCTTCTGTTATTGCACCGCATATAAGATGGCACAGTATGAGAACATAGAAAGAAGGTAACTTAATACATCCAGTTGATGGAGAAGCATGGAAATATTTTGCTAAGACTTATCCCGCTTTAGCAGCGGAGAGCCGTAAAGTTAGACTTGGTTTATGTACAAATGGACTCTCACCATTCTCTCAATTTGGTTCTAAATATTCATCTTGACCTGTTATCGTCGCACCTTATAATTTACCTCCATGGATGTGTATGAAAACTCCATATATATTTCTCACTATTTTCGTCCCTAGTATCGATGATCCAACACAAGAAATCAATTTTTATTTACAACCATTGATTGAAGGGTTAAAAACACCGTGGCATGAAGGAGTTGAAAAATATGAAATTTTGAAAAAAAGAATTTTCGTATGTCTACTTCTTCTTTATAGACTATTGGTGATGTTCTTACTCCTGCAGTGCTTTCAGGTTAGAGTACGGCTGGTCGTTTAGCTTGTCTATATTGCATGGAAGAAATACGAGAATTTTCTTTTCTGAATAAGAAGAAAATTTCATGATTTGATTGCCACCAGTGTTTTCTCCATGTTAATCATACTTTTAGTAGAGATAATTTTTTTATAGCTAATAGAGTAGAAACTAGACAACTACCGACAATTTGATCAAGTGCAGAAGCATATGATCTTGTAAAGAAATATCCAAAGATACATGAAACTGGTGTATAAATTGAAATTCCATATAAATCGATGATTTATAATTGGTGCAAACAAAGTATATTTTGGGAGTTACCTTATTGGAAAGATCTCTTACTTTGTCATAATAATGATGCACAATGAGAAAAATGTGTTTGATAATATGTTTAATACAATTTTTAATGTTAAGGGGAAGATTAAGGATGATTTGAAATCAAGACATGATATCGAAGAATTATGTAAGCGTCCCGAGTTTCCTATCAAGCCAAATGACACTAAAAAACCCAAAGCATGCTATGAGTTAAAAAATAACCAAGTAAAATTTGTGTTAAAATGGGTAGAAGGATTATGATTTCTTGATAGGATTTCTTCTAATCTTCATAGATGTGTCGACTTTAAAATCAATAAACTCAATGGGATGAAAAGTCACGATTTCCACATAATGATGGAAAATTTGTTATCCATCATTTTCAAAGAAATGTTACTCGTGAAATTTTGGACGGTTATAATGGAACTTAGTTTGTTTTATAAAGAGTTTTGTTCAACTACTTTAAATGTTAAACTTGAAGTAGATATCCCTATACTACTCTGTAAACTGAAGAAAATATTTCCTTCAAGTTTCTTTAATTTAATGGAGCATTTACCTATTCATCTTCTAAATGAAGCACGTCTTCGAGGTCCTGTGCAATATGGATGGATGTATCCATTTGAGAGGTAATAATATTGAGTATGTTAAATGTTAATTTAATCACATAAGTAAAATTTAATTTGTAATAATTTTTTAACAAGTACTTAAATCATTTGAAGAAAAAAGTTAGACAAAAAGCATATTTTGAAGGTTTGATTTGCAAATCACATATCGAAGAAGAATGTTCATTCTTTTTCTCTCATTATTTCATTGACCATGTGAACTTATCATTTGAAAGTGTTTCACATAATGATGAAGGCATTGAACGTGATTCTTCTCAAGTAATGTTGTCTATTTTTAGACAATATGGTCGATCTATAGGAAAATGTACGAAAACATGTTTAGTTGACAAAGCTTACCATGTAGCATAAACATATGTGCTTCTTAATTGTGCTAAAATTTCACCATTTGTTAGGTATTGTTACTTAATAATTCTCGATATGTGAATTTTTATATTTATATTTATTTAAATCATACTTTAAAATATATCCAATATATAATTTTTGCAGTATTTACGAATCCCAACATCCATGTGGCGATCTCATTAAAGAATTCACTAATTGGTTTTCAAACTACGTTTATGATCCAAGAAAGTGTGTAGTTGATAAAGGTTGAAACAACTTGCATTGGGACCAAAAAGAAATGTTAAGACATATCCAATATTCTTTGTCAATGGATTTAAATTCAACGCCAAAGAATATGGTGCTAAAAAATTAACTAACAATACTGGTATATTTCTTAAAGGTCGTGATGATCAAGATGATCGTATAAATGATTTCTATGGTGTGTTAACCCATGTTTTGGAATTGATGTATTTTATACGACCTACGTATAATTTATTTTTTTAATTAGATGTAACTGGTTCAGCAATGTTCTAGGTTTTGGAATCAACGTGCACAAAGATTATAATCTTATTGAAATAAAACATAACTCACATTACCATAAGTATGATCCTTTTGTACAAGCCAAACAAGAACTACAAGTTTATTATGCTCTGTATCTATCTCTAAAAAGAGATAAAGCAGATCAGTCGGCAGTTTTTAAAATAAAGGAAAGATTTATAATTGATGGAAAGATTATTCCAAACCGAACAAGCTTATCGGGCAGATCTTGAGAAAAATAATGAAATAATTATAACTAACATCATATTGATTTTGGGCCCCTAAACTATGAATCAAATATGTTAGTAAAAGTATTTAAGACTACAGAGGAAAATGATATAAAGTACGAGACCGAGTCTGGATAAAAAACATTGAAGATTGATTATTAATGTACATTTTGATAGAAGGTAAGTTATCTAATTATTAATGATACATTTTTATCATAAAAATGATATGTTTTCCCATAATTAAATGATATGTTCTCCCGTAATAAAATGATATGTGATATGTCCATGACAAATATTATATTTCGAGGTTGAAGATCTTCCCATTCATTAGGTTCCCCCTCTTCTAGTCAGAGAAACACCAGCGTGAGAGGCGATAGTGGTGGCCCATCAAAAGTAGAGC
Source organism: Allium fistulosum (assembly GCA_030737815.1). Taxonomy (NCBI): domain Eukaryota; kingdom Viridiplantae; phylum Streptophyta; class Magnoliopsida; order Asparagales; family Amaryllidaceae; genus Allium; species Allium fistulosum. The sequence continues at coordinate 92,622,079 of CM060906.1, read as the reverse complement.
GTCCTATAGTAGCATTAATTAGTAAAACAAGTGGGTAAGTATCATATTTATTGTAACATCATAAATATTTTGTGTATGATATATTATTCATGATTTATGAAAGGTCTATATCATAATTAATACATGGGCCTGGAGCTTTTGATGTTATTCTCGACGTTTCCATGGCTGCTTATAAGAGAAGAATTACCACGTGCTGGTCTAGGAGGGTAATATCCCACTCCACACTTTAGAGTGTATCTGGTAGGATTTCATTATAGGTGTAAACTGTATTTCGTTTTATATATAACCACTATACAATTTGTTGACTAAGTATAAATGTATAACTTTATTTCTTCAATATGTAGGGAGCGATAGACTAGGAATCTGACCTTACTCTTTGTAGAAATTAGTAGATGAAAAAAATGCAGAAAAACTACCATGATACAATGTAGAGCATAAAAAAAGGGGAAAAACCGATTGGCTGAGTGGAAGCATATGACAAGCTTGGGTTGATTACTAGAAAACTCCAGAAGCGAAGGTAAATTTACTAGTCTCGTATATTTATTAAAAATTTAGTACAATTAGTATAATAATTGCATCAATTTACAAATTTGAAATATAATTTTCTTTTAAATTTACAAGCAGAGTCGAAAGGGAACTCTGCAAACAGAATAAAAATCCTATCACACACTGTGGGGTTCAAAGTCATTCCAGCATTACCGTTTAGAGCTGGTAAATTCATTATTTGCGATTATAAATACTTATTACATTATATAATTATATAAATAATACATAATAATTACTTCAGGAAAGAGAGCGTGGTCATCCCATCTCCTAGGTGGACGTGTTTACTCATACTCACGCCATTAAGCATGTCAATGAAGATGGCACAATAACGGACACATGGCATGACACGAAATCACAAGAGACCATGGTTAGCATATTTTAGATTATAAGTTATTAATAATCACTTTAAATAATAAGTTATAAATAACTAAAATAATATGGTATGAATTTTAATTGTAATTCTATTTGGAATCGTATGATATATTCATTGAAGAACGAGAGAAATTGCTCGAGGGAAAGGACGGGAAGAGCTGACCGTTGACGAGAAGGATCGGATTTGGATGCTACCATGGAATCACCAACTCGGAATAGGTGTTATGGTTTTGGAAACTGATAGATGATGTTTATGTATAATATATTATGAATAACGTATAACACATTGATTTTATTATTCATACTATATGAAACTCATACACTTTGTTAAATAATGTTACAGGCTATATGTAGGTAAAGCGGCTATAAAAAAATCTTACGACAACATGGAGATTGAAGAGTTGAGAGCTAGGATCGCTAAGCTGAAGGAATGAGACATGCGTCGGTCTGTGGAGATGACCCAGTTGCTAGACGAGTGCATTGTTGTGTATATGCAGTAATATGGCAAATTTTCTTCATCAGCAGGATCCGAAGGCGATAATCAGGATTGATAGCTAAGATATTTTTTCTGTTTGTGTTGAGACATTATACATATATGCACTTTGAGATGGATGAGATAGTTTGACTTTATTGCTAGGTAGTTTGAGAGTTGCATATGCTATGAGATGGGTGAGGTTCATGTGATTTGATATGTATGACACATTTTGAGATGTTGTTGAATGTGTGAGGTTGATTTGAATGATATTGGATGTATTTTGACATGTTGAATGATTTGAGGTTGGTTGCGGTTGATTTATTGTATATTGTTGGATGTTTGAGTATATTGATGGATGTTTGAGTTTGGTTTGTTGTATATATTGATGTTTTTTTATTATTTATGTGATATATGTGATTTGGACTTTGATATATATGACTTATATGTGTGAAATTGAGCTGGATATATATTGTTATATATGTGTTGTTTGGGGTTGAATGGCCACTGTAATAAAAAAAATCCAGTTTTCTGACGGCTTCCGCGACTACCCACGGTTTACTGGAAGATACATATTGACAGCTAGTGACACCAAATTGGTATGGCCGCGACCTTCCATGTATACACCAAATTGGAAAATTCCTATTGTTTCTTGAAGTGATGTCAGTTGATGTTGAAGGGCAGCTTCTAGTAATTGTTTCTTTTAGGTTTGGATTGTAAGCACTAGTTGTTTCTGTTGTATAAAGCGTGTACGATGTTAATGAGAAATGTTCCTTTCTATTTATTTTCTATGGATCGTAACATTTATTGGAAAATAATAAAAAAGGAAATGTTATTAAAGACACTTAACTAATGCAAAATAAATAATAAATAAATGACTGGAATTTTATAAAATAAATTAGGAAATTTATTAAATTAGCTACTAAAAGAAAGTAAAGTTAAGTCCCAAAAAGTATTATAAATTTTGAGAGATAAATTTTGGCGAGCGAAGGGTAGGGAAATGTTGTTGCAAAACCATAGATCACTATCCCTATGTCTTAAAAGTTGAAATTTATAAATGAATATGTGAGCTGATCGTTGTTATAATTTAAAAGAAAAGGTTTCATAAATTTGAAACCTACCGTGTATTAGAAAAGAGAATATCATGGACGTTAACTCATTGCCTAACTTCTGACTGCATAGGATGTGGCTTAGTTTGTTTTGAAAAGATAAAAACAAATACTTTTGGAAAAAAAATTGTTCAAAAATCTTTGATTTTTAATAGAAAATATTTTGTAGAAATTTTGAAAAAAAAGTAAGTTTTATTTTTAAATTTTCTAACCATTTCTAAAATTTAATTGAAAATGATTTTAAACGAAAAGGAGGGAATTTTTTCTTTTTGAGATGCCACGTGCTTAGCATAGGGAAAAAGTTGATGGGTTAGCAAGTATGAATTTTATTGTGCAACAGAAGTGACAATAAAGTAGAAGGTAGTTAGTGATAAGGGAAAAAGCTGTTTTAGCTTTGGAAATTTTTTTCCATACCTTGTCAATAGATAAACCAAACTTGTTCTAAGATAACTCTGTTTTAAAATTTTAAAAAATCAAAAGTAAAATTTCTTATATGGACTGTACTTGGAAAAGTTGGAAAAGAATTGGGGGTAAAAGAGAAGGTTCCAAGATACAGGGGAATTGGAATGCAAGAGAATGATGGAAATACGAATTCTCCATCTAAACCCTTTTCTAGCATAAGAATATTGTTTAGAAATCTGGATTTTTTAAATTTTGAATGTTAGAAATTGTGTGCTAGGATTTTGGATAGTAGGGACTGGATGCAAAAATTGGTTTAACTATAATTCTCTTCGTAGAAGTATAGGAATATTTGGATGCAAGAAACATATATTTTGATTTTCAAAATATGCATACGTATAGAACTACCGGTATATATAGGTTGTTTGCACCATATTTAAAAAAAATGTTTAATGAATGCATTCATATAGGAGGCACCAATTTAGAATTATCCTATATACATATCATATGTATTGTGATACATCGTGCACTTGTACACGATTGGCTGCAAAATCGATTGCACACTAATTAGTTGGATAGCTTAGATTAGTTGCACGTTATGTTATATAATTCGGTACTTGAGGACTTTTGGGGATGAAATTCATTTAAGGTGGGGAGAATGTAACTTCCCGTAAATTAAACGATAGTTAATTAAAAGAAATTAATTAATAACTAGTAAATGCCAAAAATAGAATTCTTACAAATGTCAAACTTTGGCTACGAAACATGCATCATTGCGTTCGTATGATTTTTTGATCAATTTTCATATTTAAAGTTTTACGATCGAATTTCAAACGAAAAGGTTATTAATGTTTGAATATTTTGGTTCGTAAATAATTACATATGTAATAAAGGAAATAAATGTAATTAACTAACGTTAATTAACGTTAATGTTTACATAACGTCTAAGCACAATTAACATTAAATCAGATCAGTCAAAAATTGGAATCAAATGGGCGAAAATACAACTAAATGAAACAATATAATTAATTAACATAAAATGATAATCGGTGACCCCTTTACTCTAACCCGTCGACCACTAGCAATTGACCAATGGAGGAGTAGCGGTGGCTGCTTATAGGCTAGAGGCTATAATCGAAACCTAGGCTCTACGGCCCAAATTTAAAATTGAATAATCTAACGGCTGACATTGATTTGAACCGTATAAATAGGGGCTTAACCACTCACTTTTCTTCTCATATTTTTTGAAGCACGATGAAGCTTTGCCATTTACTTTTCTTCACAAATTCTTAAATCTAAATAATAATATAATCTATTTAAATATATATAGGTGGAGAATAGCAGATGATAATAGAGAAGAAGAATAGGATCGAATTGAATCACCAAAGCCAAGGTAAACTATAAATCCAAATCAAAATTAAATTAAAATCTCTTCCTAGATCTAAATTTTTAATACATATGTATATGCTTGCATTGCACATTCCATTAGGGAGAAAAATGGAGTCAAACAGAAATAACAAGGTTTAGATCTGGAGATTTCAAAAGCTTAAAGGTGAGTGGGAAATTATATATTTTTATATAATATTGGATTTATTTCGTTGTAAATCTGTTCCTTGTATGCCTTACTACAATTATTTCGGAGCTGTAGGCTTAATTATATGTGTAATAAAATCGAAAACCGTGCCTACATATTCTGTGAACTGTTAACTTGAGTTAATGTTGCACATAATTGAATCTGAAAAGTTAGGTGTAATTAGTAGTCCCATAATAAATAAGATTGTATAGAAATTCCAGATTTGTGAGTTGAAGGGCATATTCTGGTAAATATGGATTAAAAGTTATTATAAAACTTATTAGGATTTAATTAGTATCTTAATTCATTGGAATGAAGTGTGTTGCAGTGCAAATTTCTATAAATTATCTTTTTTATAATTGTGAATAAAAGTGTATCGTTTGAAGTAACGAGAAATATGCCTAAAAAAAGAGATGTATAAATAGGGATGTTTCTAGTATTTAATGCTGTCTATTTCAAGAAAAATAAAAAGATAATTCCTTGTAATTTGAAACATAACATAAATTCCTCTTTTGATAAGTTATAAAAATTTACAATGTTAACATTTTATTTTAGAGGATGTAATTCCAATGCATTAAAGTGTGGTAATCCCTAAGTATAAACTAAAGAATTGTAAGCAGTAATAACAACAACGGTCTAACTACAAAACAAATATATGCAATAAAGACAAGTTAGAAATCAAATAATAAGCGATGAAATATAGGTAAGGTAATGAAATGAGTAAGTAAGAAAGTAGTAACCAAAGGACGATAGTAAGAATTGAAAAGGAACAGTAAAAGAGATCTAACTAAATAAAAAAGAGAGTAAGCAGTAAAAGTTATTTAAATCTTTTAAATTAAAACTAAGCGGTAAATGATATTAAATCGGCATTGATGAAACAAGGAGTCTGTTTTGTAAAAATAACTAAATATTAACAATTAAACATTGGAGGCATAGTAAATAAACTAGTATGAATATATATTTGTATGTATGTATGTATATGTATAGCCTCACGTATGCGTTTATGACGGGTGTGGATTATCGAACGTAGCAGATAGTTTAGATTAAATAAGAATAACATAGTCATTAAAATGGGTTGGAATGCGAGGTCAGTAGTGTTACAAAATAGAAGTCTGCCCACAGCAAAGTGCTACCGGAAGTTGTGTATATATTATACAGATGCGGGATATATCTAACTATAGGACCCATGGGATTATAAGTTCGTGTATAAGTGAAAGGGATATACCAGTAGGAAGGTTCTTCCCGATTAAAGTGTTAAAGAGCAAGTAGAGTTAGCTTCAACCATTTAGGGGGTACGTTCAAGTAATCAAGTGGGCATTTCCTTGATTGTGTTAGGCAATCTAAATGGGATAGGGAGCAAGGCTGGTGCTATGACAATTTATATATGAGGAGCATGAGCTATTTACATAGGTCAAGAACATCATCGGTCCTGAGCGGTCAGCGGAAAGAAGCGAGTTACGCCTAAATGGACTACACCTCCTACTAGTGTAGATCCCGTTTAGGACATGCACTGCCTCACAGTTGTTTGCTCGTTTGTTTGTTGTTAGGAAGCAAGGCTAGATAACCCTTTTGAGGAGGTCTTTCAAAAACAAATAGAATATGGATAAATTATTGTGATGCTGTCATTAGGCACTACGGGTGTTCCTTGTTATGCATGGCGATGTGGGCGTGATACTACGTTGATGATTAATCCTGACGAGGTGCTGAGTTATGGATACTAACGGGGAAAGTATCTTGGTCCAAATGGGGAATATGGTACTTGTATATAGAAGTATATAAGTATATGTATGTATGTATGTATATACATGTGTAGTTATTATTTACTTCGAGTAGAAGGGGCATATCATATGCGTATGTGGAGTCAAGAAGACCAAGTAAAACAATTGACATAACATGTAATGGAAGACAATCGGCATAAATTAGTGTTATATGCAAAATGTGTAATTTACCAGTCAATAGAACGTTGTTCTGACCCCCTCCTCATTACAACCCACAAGATAGTTTTAAAGGTACGGGTAGTGGTACAAAGCGGGAATGGTGGAAGGACAGATTTCCTTATGCATGCTCGACACTGACAAGCACACCGAAGATTAAAAGTGTCAGCCTTGGTTAGTAATAATATGTTTTATTATACTTTACTATTCTGTCGTGAGTTTATATTGGTGGTGCTTTGATATGCTTTTGTTATTTGCAGGATACCAGACACCAACGATCCATATTTTTTGTGGACTTAGGTTTTCGATTTAGCAAAAATTCAGATGCACTAGGATGCGGGTTGTGACAAAACTATTATACTAGGAAAACATAAATAATAATCTCCTATCGCCGTTGCATCTTTGACAGATCCATCAAAAACTTGGAGCTTTGTCTCTCCTTTTTTCATGCGGTGTCAGTTCATATGCCCTTGTAATGAATTGCATATATGAGTCACAAATCTAGTATCTAAGACCCAAGACATTATATAGATTACAAAATAACCTTGAGTCATAAATATACCTGATGGAGCTGTAGAACCATTCTACTTTCTTTCCCTAACAATCTTTAAGTAATTGGGACAGTTCCTTTTCCAGTGACATTTCTTGTAGCAATGGTGACATTCTCCCATTTCATCGATTTTCTTACTATTCTTGTTCTTCTTACCTTCTCTTTTCCGCTTCTTCGAACTTTTCAAATATGATGCACCACCCTTTACAGTAAGGATGGTCCCTTGATCCTTAGATGCAAACTCAGTCGGCCTCAAATATTGATGAGCTCTACGAGATTCACATTCAATTAGTTCATATTGTAATTCAGTATGAATGGTTTATACCGAGGTGTAAGAGAACCAAAGATCAAATCATCTTGTAATTCATTGCTTATCTGTCCGTCTAATTGCGAAAGCTTATCAATTGATCCCTTCATCAACAGTGCATAATCGTCCACCTTTCGTCCTTTAGTCATTTTGTATTGAACAGCTTCTTTGTAAGCTTATACCTTGCGGAATGTAACTATTCAGCAAAGGGGGCCTTGAGACTATTAAATATCTCATGGACAGACATATATTTGTGCTGCCTTTGCAACGGCTTGTCTAACGTAGGCAACACAAAACTTGAGTGATCTCTAGGTCAAAAACCCATTTCTCATAAGCAAGTCAAAGTTTGGGGTCCACGTCATCAGGGGGTTGATCTTTCGATTTGCATGTAATAGCTGGCTAAAGATGCTCATAAGTCAGCGCTATTTTAATCGCACTTAACCAATCGGTATAGTTATGTCCGATAAGCTTGTCATTTTCAGAAAATAGTATTGAAGTTGACAATTTTCTGCAAGTTTAACTGGTATATTGTCAGGACATTATCATATTTGACGTTCTTATAATATTAGTAAGGTTAAACTTTACGTTTCATTTTACTAAAAAGCTCACACTAGTCTTTTATTTTTCACCAAACCCTAAGTCAAAACATAAAGGACTTTCGACTTCACTGGTAGATGTTAAAACCTATCCATCTTGGAAGTCAGACCTTGAGTTTTCTCGATAAGTCATAAATCCGCAGACGATGGATAACTCTTTATCGGTTATATCACATACATCTCCTAACTCTTGGTTCTTTGTCCTAATTTCACTTCGACCTTGAGTTTGCTCATCAAATCGAAATGAAATTACTCACTCGTACCTACTATATCATGATGGTCATAGTATAGTACATGTATTTTGAGTTTGCTCAATAAATAAACATAGTTATTGTAACAACCCACTTTGGAATAGACCTAAATTCTGACCCAAAAAAGGCCCATCGAAACTTAGGCACATTCCAAAGCTGGCTATTGGTTGGTAAAAAGAAAACCTATACGGAGCTATTTATCTATTTATTCAGAACTCACAGCAGAAGGAATAAAATATAATTACCTATTTATTTCAAATCATTTCAAATTTCATAATACATTAAAACAACTGTTACAACATTTATTCAATAATATACAATAGAAATAACACAAAAAGATAGATAGTAACTATCACAAGCTTAACTCTTGCCATTTTCAACCATCGTCCCTGTCATACGTCGTCCTTAACCTATGTTGTAATAAGGAGGGAGTCAGAACAACGAATGTAACAAACCGGATTTTCAACCATCAAAAATCGACACTAATACGTCCACTGTATTACCTGCCAAACATTCAAGTGCCAGAAATACCGATCTGTTAGGGTGAAAGAAGAAGGTAGAAGATAGAGAAAACTAAAACCAAACAAAAATTCACAATGCAGCAAATATATATAATAAAACCATGATCTTTACAGAAAGGAAACATCTTTATTCATATATACAACATCAATGTACATTAGACTTATCCAAAAAATTTGGACAGTTATATAAACTTTTCCTCACATTGACAAATATACAGACTCTATAATACAGCAGAAGTAAAAATATGTAAATACGTCTTGCCCATCCAGCTCCTCTCCAGCTCCAAAGTATCTAGCCAAACCTGGGAAAAACATGCTCGGTCTGACCCGAGCATTACATGGAATAACGCCTGGATCAGTCTGATAAACTAGCCTGAGTAAAACTCGATAACAAGTAACAACCAAACCGATTTCTACATTTGAAAACTTTTCAAACAAAAGGTATCAAAAACGGATGGGCTTTTACCTTACTATAACCAAAACATTTTGTATAAAAATCTAGTGACATTATCATAGTGTCTAGGTTTAAACAGATAAAATAGCTGAAATGCTTGCATCTCACATTCCAACATACTAGGCTCTACAATAAAAAATGTAAGGCATGTATTAGAGAATTGATTCCAACTAATGACTGGGTGCCCACCACAGTATACCTCTAGAAAAATGTACCGAGGTCATACCTAACGACCCCTGCCAACACAGGACCGACCTACCGCTTACTAGATAGTACTGAATATATCATCACTCTGGTTGCTCTACAACCTTTAACCAAGCGCTCCCACATACGCGAATTCATTGATGATTGTGTATATATCTAGAAGGGTGATGATATACACTAATAGGTTCGACCCACATAGCCCTGCTGCATATCCCCTATTTTATTCATTCCTGGTTGATGAGGCTTGAGGCTACGTTTTACCTTTCTAAATAGAAATCTATCTTGGAATGCTAAAACTGCCCTTCGGGCATCAATGCAATGCCAACATTCATCCATACAAGTTTATTCTAGGTCTGAACGAAACCGAAGGCACTAACTCTACTACATCCATTTTGGAATCACCCTCAGGATTAGTAGCAGTAGCCCTTTCTCTTCAAAGAGCACCATCTTCAATCATCATCAAGATGTCTTACACTCGAATGTACATGTTGGTTCGGAGTGGTTTTCGAATATATACATCCGATCTTAGTCTCTCTGTACCAACAATCGATAATTTTCGGTTGACTCATTCCCGGTTCTTTTGGAAGTAAGTATTTGAGTCCTTGTTGGAAAATCGAATTTTACATTCATATTTCCTATGTCAAATTAGGCCAAATCTGATAGTCGATTTTTCAATATCAAACAACAACAACAAAATCTAGATATTTAATTACTCAAAGCAATCACTAAACCTCAAAACCATTTTCATTTATAAATCTCATTTCCCAAACATTTATCAATATTCATATACTTATCTCCTTTACATAAGTATATTTACAAAATATTTATAATATTTCCCATTTCCAAATCTCTTAAACATATTTAACTATATTATTTAAATTGGAGAAAAGGATAACTCTAAGCACTATTCCTTCGGTGTTAAGTGTGGAACGGATGTTCCATACCACCATTTTTTTAAAGGTCAACCTTGAGAAATCCAAACCTCGAATTCCAATTTTAATTATCTTCAATAAGTCCTTTTATAAATTTCCCTTACCCATGAAATCCTTTTTTCTTAAACCTAAACCCATTTACAAAACATTTATCAACCTCCATACTCATTTATGAGACTCTTCATAAATATTCAAACCTAGTTATATAAACTTCTTTATAAACTTTCAAACATTGTATAAAACTTCCTTTTATAGACATCCAAACCCATTTATAAAATCTTTTTATAAACATTCAAAACTATTTCTAAAACTCATTGTATAAAACTTCCCTTTATAGACATCCAAACCCATTCATAAACTTCTTTATATAGTATTCAAAACAATTGTCAAATCATTCTTCAAATATCTTGTTCAAAATAGAATAACCTTGAAGACATTTAAAAAAAATGAAATATTAACTTTCCAAAACCAAACATAGGCTTAATGACTATAATGGATCATTAAATTTGGGTTTACTTATCCAAGTTATATCATAGGTATTGCCTAACATCAGATATGTAAGGGATTCATACTTAACATACAATCAATCCTAGGTAGATGTCCAAGTTACAAATATAGATACATCTATTATCATTAAAAAATGTACATATAGAAGTATATTCTATACGCTTAAGTTATCATGACCCGCTTATTGAAATTACTTCCTTATGTTTATCATGTTACTGATATTCAACATTTGTGCTAAACACAACTCAGCTTACTTCCTATAAAACGTGTCAACGTTTTATAATCGCTACTTTAATTCATTTGGCTAATTAATGGTCCAGACGAGAGATCCTTTGATTTGAAATCAATTAACCTTAAAAAGAAAACTGATTTAAAACATAACCGATCAAGTTTAAAAATAGCTTTGTAAAGATTAAAGTATATTCAATTATCTTAAACCCTAGTTATATCATAATTAAATAAAGATTAATTCATAATTAAACTTTAATTAGCTTAATGAACTTGGTTAAGTCCTAATTAACTTCCTAATGTATCTTAATTAAGGTTTAAACCATTCATTATTAGTTAAACCTTAATTAATTAAAAATTAATTAAATAATCGCTTAATTAAATAAAATTTAATTAACCTACTTAACTTAATTAAATAATAATTAACCATTTAATTATTTCTTAATTTCATAAACCACTAATTAAAAACTTTATTAATCATTAACCTTCCTTAAGTGTTACTTAAATGTTAATCACTTAATTAATTACTAATTAAGTACTAATTACTTTTAATTAATTTATTAAATAAATAAGTTATTAAATTATCTAAAATGAACTCATTTTATGTTACTAATCAAGTTCGAAAAACTTTTGCAAAACATTCCAAAAGAAAATATTTTAAAACAAAAATCGACAATTTTGTGGAACTGCGTCCATGATGACTACCGCTGTGAGCACAGTTCGATTTAACTTACTTTAAGCGAAATACTTTGCTTATTCCTTGCTATTACAAGTTTGGAAACCTAATTTTGAAATTTTTTGAAACTTAAAAACAAAGATAAAAACTTTGAAACCATTTCCAAAATTTAAAATTAGAAAACTTAGTTTTGATTCCAAAACGGATCCCACGTCTATCGCAACATACAAAGGTGTAGACTTTGTAATTCTTACACAATATACAACTAGTTTTTATTATAATCATACCATCAACATACCATACACCAACATCACATTCTTACAATCAAACATACCACTTTAAACATCCAAACATGATGCTTAACATCCAAACTATGCTAACCACAAATCGCAAACGTATGTCATTATCATAGCATGATATTTTAACAACATGAACTATGGATTTCCACAACATATAATCTATTGAATAAAGTTAGTTCTTTTTAAAAAAATGAGACAGTTTTACTCACCGAAAATCTTTGAAACTTGAAATGCCTTAGATGCCCAAAAATCATCCTAAAAATATGTCATCTTCCATATGATTGTTGAACATATCACTCTTGGATTTTAAAAAACCGATCAAAATTTTTTTTAGAAAATTATAAAAAAAGAATCACTCAATTCAGATTCCATTTGAGATAGATATGTTCAAAAGAAGGAGAGCTATTTTCGGACCTGAATTTCTATGTTTAAAAGCACACTTCAAAGAAATGAGATTTTGACATACCTAAGCTTGAAATTAGAAAAGTGTTAGAAGAGAAATTTGTAGCTACTGAAATTTTATACGATTTGAATAAAATAAAATCTTGATTTGGTGTAAAATTGAGAAAGTTATTGCGGAATAAAGTTGAGGAAAAATGGAGAAGAAAGAGTTTAAAAATAAGTTTGCATCTTCAAAACAATTTAAAACTTTTGATTTTAAAAAAAACTTAAAAATAACATAAGAAGCCATGAAACATGAAATGGAGCTTAGGAAAAATAAAAATAAAGATGTAAATGAGATTTGGTGTATGGGTGTGTGTATTTATAGAAAAGAAAATCGGTAAATGTCTAAACTACCCTTTGCATAAAATAATATAACATGTCATGATATGTTAGGTCACATCACCATCCTCCCTCCCTCTCTAGTCATGCCCCCCCCCCTCTAGTCACATCCCCTAGGCTCGTGCTTGGATGATGATGATGGTACCAAAGAAATGACAAGAGATAGGTATGTATTTTGTGTGTGTGTGTGTGTATATATAAGTGTATATGTATATATATGTTATTATTTTTAAAACCATGACTTGTCACATCGCTTCCTAAACATAATTAACATAAAACAATATATTATTAAGTGTATTATTATATGGTTAATTATCTACTACATATGTGTATATATAGTGTATAAAGGCGAACAACATCCCCAACAACTTTCCAACGTCGAAAAGTCGAAATTCCAGAAAACGTTCTTCGGTCACATTTTCTATTTTTCTACGAACTATCTATTTTGGTAAACAAAATTTAAAAACTATTTTACCATCATTATAAAATAATTAAAATAGTTTTATTTGTAAATAAAAACCCATTTATTTAATATTTGAACTTAACTTGAATTTTCGAGGAAATATATAAAATCGATGATATCAACTGTCGATGTCATAAATACATTTTATTTTCCAAAAATAAAATATATTATATTATTTCATAATCTTGTTTGAATACATATAATTTATTGTATGTATCTAGAGCCACGCACAATTCTTATTGTTTAAAACCAATTTTATCGATATAACGATTTCCGGTTGTTTTATCGATATTTTACCTACGACGATATTTACAAACTTTCAATATTTTACCTAGGTAATTTGGTTACAAATATTTTTCCCAAACAAAATAAATATTATTATTTACCACTTAAAACATGATTATTTCTTACTTTTAAACCCATATCTAAATATTTTAAAAATAAATATAATTTATCCAAGTGATAAATTTGCGGGTGGTTACAAGTTACAACAAATGTCTAGCGAATAAAAACCTCGAGTCTTACCATTTCAGTACTTGGATAGTATAATTCAAAATAAGAATATATCTTACATATATTAAACCATTTAATATTTCTTATAAGGAAAGAAGGCGGGTTCTCAATCAACCACTTAATACCTTACATTCCCGAAGTAGGTTTCTAAATCCCATAACCCAAATACCACGTCATAAATATCTAATAATGCAAGAGATAGTGCCCTAGCCACTTAATACCTTTTAATGGAAAATAGGCATACTCCGACCATTGAAGACCTCAATCAAGGTAGGGCCCCATCATTTAATACTTATTCCCAAGGCAGAGCCCACATAGGTATCTATCTAGCCGACATTGCATGGAAATCTCTTAGGACACTTAATACTTTCTATTGAAGCGGACCTTTCCAAGATATCCTTAACCGTGCCTAAACCCAATCCCGACCATTTAATACTTCATTTGGTGAAAATAGGCGGACCCTCAAATAACCACTTAATACCTTAAGACCCCAAAGCAGGCCCTTTGTATTATGACCCATATTCATAATGCGTCTCACATTAGTCAGACTATTCGTAGGAACTGGTATCTATGTTAGCTGAGCGGATTTGCCCTACATAATTTTGGACTAACCTCACGTCATTATAAATACTTATCATAGAAGATGTCTAACATCAGCCCTAAAGTCATACTGCTGATAGTCAAATTGGCTAGGCAAACTTCTATGAGCCTTTTGACTTACCTCGCATCCCTATGACTTAGCCATAATTTACGCCTTAAATTATCAGTTACTTTCCTAATGGAGATTTAATGACAATTATTACTTAATTAACTATGTAATTATGCGCCATAATTATACATTACGCTAATAGGAATAAATATATATTCGTGTCTAATAAATTCTAAACGTATGGTTTATACACCCTAAATTAGCATTAAATGTCAATTATTTTAACCATAATACTAATACAAGTCTTTTTCCTTCAAATTCCTATCTATAACAAGGTATTAAATATTTATATCCAAAACTGCAATAGATAGACTTGTAAAAATTGAAATAGAAACCCAATTTATTTCATCAATTAAATGGAATATCCTAAACAATAGGAATTGCAATTCTAACTTCATATTCCATTTAACTCATCTTTTACAAAGAAATGAACGAAGGAATTTTGTGTGGAATAAGTGGTATAACTATGAATAGAATTCGTACTCAAAACCCTTATTTTATTACTGAAAACTCACAATTTGAATCAAAGAAGGAGGAGAAGTGGAATATACTATGAAATTATCAAAAATTACAGAATTAATATTAATTCCATTAAATTAACATAAATAATTGAGAATCTCCATATAGAATTGACATCTCGAAATAAAAAGGAATTTTGGGTGATTTTATATATTTTGTTTTTGCAATCCCAAAATCCCTAAGGCATATTCAAATCCATAGATATATACTAATCTATTACTAAAATAAAAATACCAAGGTTTTCACCACAGTTGGTCTTTAGCTTTGCTTCTCTTTGGATTTGCAATGCCCATTATAATCTCCATCGGATCTCTTCTTTTTGATATATACAATAAGGGATTTGTTTGTTTATATATATATATTAGATTTAGAAAGGTTAGAGGAGAAGAGGTTTAGAAATTAAATAATAAACAAAGATAGATTAGGATTTCTTACCTGAAACCCTAACGAAGTTTTCTGAATCTAAGAAAAGATAAACTGAAAGAGCTTCGTTGTTGTTCCTAAAATATTGTGATTAAAAGTGAGGGGTCTAGTGTCTTATTTATAGTGGTCGAAACACACCAGAACCATAGGATGAAGCTAGGTTGAAAACGGATAAATCTGGAGCGTACAAAGCAACCAAACCCTAGCTTCCACATAGGAAACGGTCGACCTCTTTCTTCCAAGCGGTCGATCTCTAGGGTTTGACCTCTTGAGTTTAAGGGGTCAACATATTCCCCTATTTTGGGAAGAATAATTAAATTTTGAGTCGTTGTTTATTTAACTCCCTAATTACTCTTAATGTTAATTGTTAACTTTAGCGTTTAGTTAACCCCCTAGTCTAATCATAACTAATTTCAAATTTTCAAATTAGGAAACTAAATATTTTATTTGAATTCGAAGTAAACTAATTTAAATCTGAAAATTTCATACATGCATAACTTTTTCGTTTGAGCTCCATTTGCAATATATTATATATGGAAATTGATTACAATTTCTCCATAAACGCAACGGTATAACTTTATGGTCAAATTCCAACTTTTATAAAATTTCTATTTTTATCCCTACCCTAATTAATTGAATTTCTCTTAATTTACTTATCTAATTTGGACTGATTTTATGGAATGTTACATTCTCCTCCCTTTAAAAGGGATTTCGTCCAAAAATCTTTCAATGGGCGAACAGTGTAACATGCAATAATATCAATGTTATACAACCAAGTTATCTACACAACCATCTGCTCAACCAAAGTGCAATGTTAGTATGTAAATACCCTAAACATGCACAAAACTCTATATGAGTGGGAAGTGACGGTGAAAAAAGTGTGGAAACCATCTCCTACCACCCAATTTACTAACCACGATGCAACCAAAATCCTAATTTTTGGAGAGAAAATTTACCAAAGAAAGGCTTAGGACGAGAAGTCCTCATGCCTTCCACCCCATTTTCTCCCCATTATACTTGGACCAACCTAATTCTTTGTTGTGGAGCTTCCTAGTTTCGTGCTCCACAATGCATGCAGTGGCACAGAATGCTATTGGCTCTGTCTTAAAATCCCCAAATTTATTGCTCTACCACAATTACTATGCTATGAAGTTATTTCCTCAAATGCAAAACGTGAAAAATGTCATACACTCCAGCCAACTTATAAGTTTTCTTATTTTTCTCTAATATTGGGAAGGCCTAATAAATTTGGTGCCAACTTTTCCAACTATCCAAATCTTACGACCTTCACATGTTGCCTGATCAACTTTGACTTTCCAAAGTCTCGCAATCCAAATCTGGTCCGAGTAGAATTTGTCGATGGTTTACCACCCATAATTTGGTGATTTGTATGTCCTCCTAAAAATTGCTTCAAGGGTGCCACACCAACCATCTATTGATGACTACTACAAAACGCGAATTCTACTAAGAGTAAGTGTCACTCCCAGTGTCCTCAAAAGTCCAAGATGTAAGCTGTCAACAAATCCTCCAAGTTCTCATCCATTCCTTCAATTTGTCCGTCGGTCTTCAGCCAGCAAGCGATGCTCAAATTTAACGAAGTTCCTAAAGCTAGTTCCTAAAGTTACCATAAAACTCCTCCAAAATTTGCTAGCAAACTAAGGGTCTCTATCACTAACAATGCAAACCGCAACTCCAGGAAGATGTGTTGGAGATGTTGCAGTTTCATTTCTTTTAACAGAAAATTTTGTTACCATTTTCTTTATCCTTAATTAGTAGGAAATTCTCTTCACGATCCTATATATCTCATCTTTTCCTCCAATGGTGGTAGTCTATGAGCTAAATTTTAGTTTTCCCAAAATTCTAAAATTTTGGGATTGAAACAGTTATTCACTTTAGACAGCTAATCTAATTTCATCATTAACTTCCACTCATACCTATGGTTTATCGCTAGTTAAGTGTAACGTCCCAGATTTGAGCGCTCGAAAATCAACATCCGTACTTCACATCGTACTAGAATGCCGCAGATTCGACCGTTCAAATCCGAGTCGTTACATTTGGTATCAGAGCTAAGGTTGAACTTTAGCTCAGGAGTATAACACGTTAAGTAACTCATTAGAGATAGAGTGAAGTAAACTCTAGAATGAGTGTATCCCTAAGATATCCGTCTGAACGTCTCAGTAAATTCTCTTACTATCCACTGATAGTGAATATGAGTGCAAGAAGTGGACGAGATAGGGGACATGGGAATACGACTATAAATTGTCAATACCCTACAACAGTGGAAATAACTTTCTTATCAATATTCTTTGATTCGATTCCAAAATTCTTTTCAATTCTTCGTACCAGCTACAAGAAGGAATTTCGGTGTGATGATGGCTCTACGAATCGTTGTAGAAGATCCTTACTGCGTATCTTCATCGGTTTCTTATCAGCTTTTCATTTTTAAACCTTAATGAATATAAATTGGGAATTTTAAATTAAGGTAAATTGATTAATAGAATATGAAGCTAAATTTGAGTTGAATCGGTAAAACAATTTCGTTTGAAACCAAAATTTGAAATTCTATTCTAATTTCTTTTGAATACCAAAGTCTGAAGAGGGACAAATTGGTATATATTCTGAGATATTCCGACTTGAGTTTGGAATTCATATCGTAAGTTGAGGAGTTATAGGAGATCGAATCTATCTATCTTTGTTGCTTTCGTGCCGGCGAATTTCGAGGACGAAATTCTTTTAAGGGGGGAAGTTTGTAACGACCCCAGATTTTAATTTAATTTAAATTAATAATTTATTGAATTTTTGAATTAAATCGATAATTAAATAAATTTTTGATAAAAAATTTTGTAAAATCAATTGATTTAGTGGAGCGAGTTTCCCCGTATTCAGATATGAGTGAATTTGAAAATAATAAATATATAGTTATATATTTTGACTTGAGTTTAAATTGTAAATAAATGGGCCAAAGATAAATTGTAATAATTGAGTTTATAAAGTAATACAAGGAAATAAATGTAAGTTAAACAAATAAATTAAAAATAGAAATCTACTTATATTATTAAGCCATAAGAAAAGAAACAACACTTACAATATGAAACAAAGTTGTAAATAAATATGCAAAGTAAAAAATAAACAAAGTAAAATAACAAACAACATTTATCTATCAACTTTGTAATTTATTTGTTAATAAACTTTGTAATTTATTGGTAAACACATGTTAATAAACTTTGTAAATTATAAGTTGATAGATAAATGTTGTTTGTTATTTTACTTTGTTTATTTTTTACTTTGCATATTTATTTACAACTTTGTTTCATATTGTAAGTGTTGTTTCTTTTCTTATGGCTTAATAATATAAGTAGATTTCTATTTTTAATTTATTTGTTTAACTTACATTTATTTCCTTGTATTACTTTATATACTCAATTATTACAATTTATCTTTGGCCCATTTATTTACAATTTAAACTCAAGTCAAAATATATAACTATATATTTATTATTTTCAAATTCACTCATATCTGAATACGGGGAAACTCGCTCCACTAAATCAATTGATTTTACAAAAATTTTTATCAAAAATTTATTTAATTATCGATTTAATTCAAAAATTCAATAAATTATTAATTTAAATTAAATTAAAATCTGGGGTCGTTACATTAAGTGTCCTCATAAAATTTCCCTGTTTACTTTGGTTCCCAACATAAATATTTATCAAGTGGTTTAAATCCAATTCATAAAGTCAACACATGAATAAAATAGGGATATATCTTATACCACATCATACACTTTTCCAATACCTAAGAAAGGCAACTAGTGACTACAACCCAAAAACTCTAAAAGAAAATTTTATTGGAAGCTGCCGTTTATTATCAAGTAGTATAAATGGTGTTGACGTCCTAACATTCACTACAAAATTAAGATGGGTATTTTTCAATATGTCATTCCATTATTACCCATTTTTCTTAATTTTTCGTTTTGGTTCCAATAAATGTGATCCATCCATTTCCTCAACTGATGTATCCATAGTAGTTGATCATTATTGTCAATATTGGACCATTTCCAACTAATCCTTCTTTAATCCATTTAACCTTCTTCAAGTTTCTAGAATCCATTCATTGCTTAAATTTCTTCCATAAATGCCATATCAAGTTTCCTTAATCAGTCCACATTTTATTCTCTTTTTCGCTCATTAATTACAAATTTATTGCCCGTTAAGTTTAAAATTAATGTCCATAAATCCTAATTCATTAATTACTATGCATATAGTCATAATCTGTGCTACATATATATATATATATATATATTATATTCGTTATATTATATTCGTTAAGCATGGCTATACGTATATATATATATATATATATATTTCTAACTACTGATTTCTACAACTTGAATGCTCATTTCCATATTTTAGTTTATCGAAGCTATCCTTCTAACAAGATTACCGCCATAATTTCTCATGAATTACCGCAAGTGAGTTTTTGCATTGTCTAAAATTACAAGGAATTAATTTTTTTTTCTTTTTATTGAAATAGACAGTGTAAACTATGGAAAAGAATATCCATCTCTTACACATCTCTTTCCTTTTTAGTTTATTCCTTGTTACTTCAAGCAGCACACTTTTATACATATTTCGAAATTGGATAATTTATGGAAATAACACGAAAACTATTCCAAATTAAAATATAGAAATTCATATTCTATGGGCAACCTAATTTACAACCCAATTACAGATCTGAAATATCTTAACAACTTTACCAACTTCTTCAAATAGAAATTTGGGACTGATTTCAAATTTCCAAATCAGGTTGCATACTATATTCCTATTTTATTTATATGCTAAAAACCTTAGTCTGTCCTACCAAGATTGTGATCCCTATTTACTTCATAAAAAATATTCTTTATAAAACCGGAATTTCAGTAATCATACAAAATAGTTTTAAAAAAAGCTATTTTCGCCAAATTCAAAATCAGCATTAATTACCTTAATTTTTGTAAAACTTAAAATTTCATAAATTTGAAGTACCAAACTAAAAATCTCCATCTTTGAAAAAATGAACTTAGAAACTTTTACCAAGAATTCAAAGTTTCTTAGTTCCAAATAGAAGTAAAATAATTTCTCCTTTTAAAACCTTTTCATCAAAGATTTATCTCCTTAAAAGTTAGACTTTCAACTCATAGAATTCACTGACTGCTTGGTTTTCAAAAGAAGACTATGGAAAACTTCCATTTTCAATGACTTGCTAAAATAAAGGCTTACTCCATTTTAAAATAGGATCTTAACACAAAACATTCAATACTCAATTATCATAATAAATTAGACCTTTACTACTCCAAAGAGTTTGTAGTTACACAAATTATCATTTCCAAAATAATAGTTATATTTGAAAGATAAATATCTATTGTCTAATTACTCAAAATATACTGTTATTTGACAAAATAATTTTTGAAACTTTGTTTGAAACTCTTTAAATGAGTTGCAATCCTTTTCTTATCCATTGCAATAATATTCTAATTCAAAACAAGTTTTGGATTTAAATAGGAAAAACTTACATATAAAATTATCATCTTTATATAAATTCTTTTCCTCTTATACAAAAATATCCAACTCATTTATTTATTAACGTCATTTAAATTGCCAAAAGCACTTTTGATAACTTTAAACGATGGAGAAATGGAGTAGGCAATGATAACCTCTACCTTATTCCTATTACACTTCTTCTAAATCATTTATTACTGGACTAAAATTTCCAATTCTATCACTATCTAAATTAAGCTATCGTTCTCCGCATTTCCTTATATATGAATGTTCCTCCTATCTATATTATCAGACATTCTTAACATTCTACACTTTCTATCCTACACTAACCAAGCGCCTTTTTCATTTGTGTACCATTTCAAAAGAAATTTAAGGAAAAGAACCTCTAATATTATAAGGTAGGAAAAATCATACATTTCTCCAAGAAAAACCCTTTATTAAAAATCTTTGGTCCAAAAACTTTTGGCTCAATAAATTTAAACCAAGAACTTTAAGAATGCAAAATCCCTTTAAGGTAGAACTTTCTATCTCAACTATTTATAAATCATAAATCTCCAAATTTTTTTGCTCTTTTCAAAATAAAAGCTTCCAAATTTATAAAGTAGAAGAAATCATAAAAATAGAAGAATCCAAAAGTTGAAAACCTTTAATTCAACAAATTTTAAATTGAAAAGTTAACAAATGAGAACCTTCTCCTTTTTTCAACTTTTCAAGTAATTAAAAATCATCCACCATTTTCTTTTTAAAATGTTCCACCACTTCTTTCTAAACTTTTTACAAATGGTAGTATATTTCCAAAGCTGTCAAAATTCACTTTCTACCCAAAAAATTCAATTCATAATACATAAGATTTTCCCTTAATAATCATTTGAAAAAGCTCATTCAAAACTTTCGAGGAGTTTTCAAAAACCTTTTTATCACTTTCTTTCTTAAGGGATGGGATTTTGGAAATGGGCTTTGATTGTTCATCCGTTTGAACTCCCTACTCAATTATCTTAAAATTCTACTTATCTCCTTGTGGTGATTAATATACAGCTTCTAGCTTCTTGTTGAAGCTTGTTTCACTACTATATCCCTTACTTCCATATGTTTATGAGTACCATGCCTTATAACATCTAACTATTATCTAACATAAATATTTAATACTCCCATAAATGTCACTTTGTCCGTATTGAATGGTTATTACCTTAACGGACATTTCCTAAAGACATTTATTTGCCTATTCAATGTTACCTATTTAACTTCTTCCTTATCTTCCTATAATTACCCTAACGGTCTCATAAATTTGTTTATTTCTTGTGACTCCTCACTTATTGCACATTCATTACCTATTAAATTTTTGGAGTTATTATCTTTCCTTCTACGATTCCTATCCCTATTATTTAATATGCTTAAAGGGTCCACAATGATAAGGAGGTTTAGGCCCAAAAAAGAAGTACTATTTATTTTTCCAAACTCCTAGTTGCTTCGTTGGCCCATTGGGAATACAGTAGCAACTACTTCTATAATCGAAATTTATAGAGTTAGGCGTAAATTAAAAATAAGTATACATATATATAGTATGGTTTTCGAAAAATATTTTCAACAGTGACAAATACGCCATCCATACATATACTTTTCACCGTTGATCGGGTAACTTAAGCTCTGATACCAAATGTGACAACCCACTTAGAAACAAACCTAAATTCCGACCCAGAAAAGGCCAATCGAAACTCAGGCCCATTCCAAATCAGGATGTTGGTTGGTAAAAAGAGAAACTATATAGAGTTATCTATTTATTCTTTCTGAACTCACAATGGAAGGAATAAAATGTAATAGTACCCATTTATTTCAAATCATTTCAAATGTCATAATCCATAACAACAACTGTACAACATTTTATTCAAAAATACATTTCATGGGCATAACAGAAAATAACACAAAAGGATAGATAGTAACTCCCACAAGC
This sequence comes from Allium fistulosum, assembly GCA_030737815.1. Classification (NCBI taxonomy): domain Eukaryota; kingdom Viridiplantae; phylum Streptophyta; class Magnoliopsida; order Asparagales; family Amaryllidaceae; genus Allium; species Allium fistulosum. Next base: position 92,599,254 of record CM060906.1, on the reverse strand, counting down.
TTTACTCTCGCCATCTTCAAGCATCGTCACCGTCATCACTTCATCGTTAACCTGTGTTGTAAGGAGGAGGGGGTCAAAGTAACAAATGTCTAGTGAATAAAAACCTCGAGACTTACCATTTCAGTACTAAGCACTATATTTCAAAATAAGAATATGTCTTACGTACATAAACCATTTAATACTTCTTATAAGGAAAGGAGGCGGGTCCTCATCAACCACTTAATACCTTACATTCCCGAAGCAGGTTTCTAAATACCATAACTCAAATCCCACGTCATAAATATCTAACAGTGCGAGAGATAGTACCCAAGCCACTTAATACCTTTTAATGGAAAATGGACAGACTCTGACCATTTAAGACCTAAATTGAGCTTCATCATTTAATACATATTTCAAAGGTGGACCCCACATAGGTAACTAGTTGACATTGCACGGAAATCTCTTTAGATACTTAATACTTTCTATTGAAGCGGACCTTTCTGAGATATCCTTAACGGTGCCCAAACCTAATCCCGACTATTTAATACTTCATTTAGGGAAAAGAGACGGTTCCTCAAACAACCACTTAATACCTTAAGACCACGATGCAGGCCGTTTGTATTATGATCTACACTGGTAATGACATCTCGCATTAGTCAGACTATTCATAGGAACCGGTAGCCAGATTAGCTGGGCAGATTTACCCTACATAATTTAGGACTAACCTCGCGTCATTATATATACTTATCATAGGAGATGTCTCACATCAGCCCCTAAGTCACACTACTGGTAGCCAGTTTAGCTGGGTAGACTTCTGTGTGCCTTTTGACTGACCTTACATCCCTATGACTTAGCCATAATTTAAATATTATATATATATATATAATACTCATCTCACTGTTCCATAATAAAGGACTTATAAGGAATCTTCCACATTACGCCCTAAAATATCAATTACTTTCCTAAGGGAGATTTAATGGCAATTATTACGAAAATTGTTTGTACCAAAAATGAGCACAACACTCTTCGGAAGTTTTTGAAGAGATAAAAGTGAAGAAAGAAAATTAAAACTGAGAATTATCTAACAAAAACTCCAAATAGCAGAAAATAAATTGCAAAGACAAGAGATTAAGAGTGGTTCGGCGTTTCACCTACGTCCACTATGAAGTCAGACAATTTTGAGTGCTAAAGAACACCCAGACTCTGCCAGATTTACTCCAAATCACCGCCGTTGCTTTAGATTCAGACTTAGCATATAAAATCAGTTGTACTACATCATAAGAAATTGTAATCTTCAAGTATCGAGCAATAAAATCATCAAACTTCATAGTGGACGTAGGTGAAACGTCGAACCACTCTAAATCGCTTGTCTTTACAATTTATTTTCTACTATTTGGAGTTTTTGTTAGATAATTCTCAGTTTTAATTTTCTTTCTTCACTTTTATCTCTTCAAAAACTTCCGAAGAGTGTTGTGCCCATTTTTGGTACAAACAGAAATAACTATGCAATTATATGCTATAATTATACTTTATTACGCTAATATATATACATACATATGTAAATATGTGTATATATATATATAATCATGCCTAATAAATTCTCAGTGTGCAGTTTATACACCCTAATTTAGCATTAAATGTCAATTCTTTTAACCATAATACTAATACAAGTCCATTTCCTTCAAATCCCAAGATTTCAATATCTATAACAGGGGATTAAATATTTATATCCAAAACTACAATACATAGACTTGTAAAAATAGAAATAGAAACCTAATTTATTACATCAATTAAATGGAATATCCTAAAAAATAAGAATTGCAATTCTAACTTTATATTCTATTCAACTCCTCACTTACAAAGAAATGAACGAAGGAATTTTATAAGGAATAAGTTGTGTAAACTATAAATACAATTCGTATTCTAAACCCTTATTTTATTACTGAAAACTCACAATTTGAATCAAAGAAGAAGAAGAAGTGGAATAGATTATGAAATTATCAAAAATTGCGGAAGCAATATAAATTCCATCAAATTAACATAAATAATTGAAAATCTCCATTTAGAATTGATAATTTGAAATAAAAAGGAATTTTAGGGGATTTTATTTATTTTGTTTTCGCAATCCCAAAATCCCTAAGTCATATTCAAATCAATAGATATATAGTAATCAATTTCTTAAGTAAAAATAATAAGGTTTCCACTCACAATTGGTCCTTAGCTTTGCTTCTATTTGGATTTTCAACGCCTATTATAACGTCCTTCAGATCTCTTCCTTTTGATATGTACAACAAGGAATTTGTGTGTGTATATATTAGATTCAGAAAGTTTGGAGGAGAAGAGGTTTAGAAATTAAATAACAAACAAAGATAGTTTAGGATTTCTTACTTGAAATCTTAATGGAGTTTTCTGAATCTTAGAAGTGATAAATTGACAGAGCTTCGCTGATGTTTTCAAAATATTTATGATTAAAAGTAAGGGGTCTTGGGTCTTATTTATAGTGGCTGAAACGCACCGGAACTATAGGATAAAACTAGGTTAAAAATGGATAAATCTAGAGCGCACAAAGCAACCAGATCCTTTCCGCCACATAGAAAGCAGTTAACCTCTTCCTTCTAAGAGGTCGACCGGGTCGACCACTTTTCCCTATTTTGGGAGGAATATTTAATTTTAGAGTCATTGTTTATTTAATTCCCTAATTACTCTTAACGCTAACTGTTAACTTTAACATTTACTTACCCCCAAGTCTAATCACAATTATTTTCAAAATTTTCAAATTAGGGAAATATTTTATTTAAAATTGAATTCGAACTAAATTAATTTAAATTTGAAAACTTCAAACGCCCATAATTTTTTCGTTTGAGCTCTGTTTTTAGCATATTATGTATGGAAATTGAGTGGAATTTCACCACGAACGCAATGGCATAACTTTCATAGTCAAATTCCAACTTTTACAAAAATTCCATTTATCCTTGTCCTGATTAATTGAATTGCTCAATTTACTTATCTAATTGAGGTTGATTTTATGGAGTGTTACAGTTATCATACCTCGACTTTCAATATATTTATAATACTACATATAACATCCCTAGCTTGAGTTTGCTCAACAACTAAGGAGTATGGAAGTAATATATATATATATATATATGGTAGATGACAACATTGTACTAAAGATTTATAATCTTTAATATATTAGGTTGAGTGATAACGACTTATGGAATAATGTATTTTTTTATGAAATTCACTCATGATCCAAGTGTCTGATACATCGAAAATCATGGTATACATACATTTACATATGTATTTATTCCGTAAGTTTATTTAGGATTTCTTAATGTTCCACCTTTAATTTATACATTCATATTATATAAGTTTTATTATTATATACCTTTTATATTTTAATTTACTTATATAATAACCTTATGTATAATCTTATATTAATTAAATCTTATTTAATTAATTTTAATTAATTAATTCTTCAATTAATTTTATATTATTCTAATATAACATTTATTTAGAACATTTATTATTATAGTATAACACATATATCATATATATATCATTTAATTAATTAACCGTTAATTAATTAATTTAATTTAACAATTTTAATTAAATTATATGAATTTCAAAATTCATTTTATATACATACATGTATACTTATGTTATTTTAACTTTATAAAACAACATAACATATATCATTGTTATCCAACCTTTTGACCAGACGATATTCAGATAGACTAGACGAATCGAACTTGAAAACTACCAAGGCGAAAAGCCTAGAGAGATGGCCTAAGAGCCCAAAAATCAAGTGCAAATCGTGCCACGAGGCAAAGACCAAACCACTTCAAGAATCGAAAACCCAAAATCCAACCATATGTTGGATTGGTACCGATCCAACACATTGATCGGTACCGATTCACGAGATTTCGTCCATTCTTGCCCCAACTCCTCCTACTTACTAATGATGATGCCATAAGCCTATTTCAATTTCTATTTCATTGATTCGATGCACTTCTCTATCGGTCTCCATGAGCGCTCAAAGTCAGCAGCCCCATTCTCCCATAGATCCATCATTTGGACTTAGAAACAAATGATGACGTGGTCGTGTTTTTCTCAGAAGGATTGGTCTTAGCATGGAAAACTATGCGAAGATTGTAGAGGCAAGGTTCTACGCTTTCTACAACTATAAATAGGAGGGCAGAGCTCATTTTTAAGGCTCTCTTTTCTGGCTCTCTAACTCTACTCTCTTGTAATCACCCATGGGTTTATACCGATCCCTAAGAGCTTTTACTTGCAAGTCAGTAATCAAAGCAATAAAATTACTAAGTGGTCATAAGCCAAGTTAAGCTGAACCACCATAAACACTGTGTGTTTTTTCTTGCTCATTTTAATTTACTTTTCTTCACTTTTTATTCTCTACACAATCTCTTGTGTGTTTGTGCCATTTTTTGTTCAAACATTTTAATGCTTTCACCGAGAACCATATTCTCAGGCTACTTGGACCCATCATCTACTATTGGATTTCCTAGATTCGAGAGATAGATCCAATCTTACTGTTCTAGTATTCATATTTTCAACAACCTTCAAGAAGCTATTTGCCATGGCCCTAAGGAGAGACCGTTCTACAAACTCTAGAATTGCTAATGATGATGAGAACCAGAATGCTCAGCATGTGGATGAAATTACCCAGCCAAATCAGCCAGAGTTCTAGAATCCTATTGATGTCATGACCAGGATTGAGATGGATCGTATGATGAAGCAAATGGAGGATGGGTTCTAGGAGAATCGCAATGAGATGAACCAACAGATGCAAGAGAGCTTGAGGCTACTGAATGAGCTAACTTAAAACTGCCGTAGGAGGAGTAAGCGGGACTTAACATCTTCTAATTTAGAGTCTTATAAGTCCTTATCATCTGAGAAGAGATAGAGGAATAGTAAGTAGAAAATGACTCAAAATACTGCTAGAACTTTATATTAGGAACCGAGATAAACCCGTGGGAAGGGTTTGTGTATTGGTACTGATCAAACAGTATGGATCGGTACTGCTCCAACAAACATTGGATCTGAAGCTTGCCCTCTAGATGGTTGTGTGAACTTGACCTCTAACCGCGCTGTAGATGATTAGAATATGGAATATCGAACAACTATTGATTATTCAATGCACATGAATCGAACAGGAGGGACTGCTGAATGAACGGATCTTCTAGAGTTTAACGAACCCATGTATTAAGGGTTTGCTCAAGAGCATTCACTAGCACTTGAAATGGATCTCGATTACTACCGTTTAACCGAACCTGTTTACTAAGGACATTCTACATGTGAAGTATTCATGGAAATTTGTAATGCCGACGATGCTATTGTACGATGGATAAATGGGTCCAAGGCAGTAATTGATGAAATATGAATGGTATATGGACTCTGCTAGAGATTTGACACTATGAGATGTCATTTCTTCCCAATCTTCCTAGAAGGAGTAGCGACGATGCACTTCACCCAGCTCCCATTGAGATCCATATCGTCTTTTGCTGAGTTAATGAGAAGGTTTCTAAAGAAATTCCGTCTAGATACTTCACGCTTGAAGGATGTGATGTCATTATCAAACCTCTTCCAAGGCACGGGAGAGTCATTGAAGGATTTCTTAAATAGGTTCCACACAGTTATGATGGAAGTTATAAATGCTAAGGATGATATAGTATTGATGGCATCGGTTAAGGGGATTCATCCAGAGACTGTTTTTGGGAGATGGTTGAAAATGAAACCCCGTCAATGATGAATATTTTTATGGAAAGTGCTAGTTGATTGTGGGAGTTCGGCCAATATCCTGTTTAAAAAGCCTACGAACAGATGCTTCTAGAGAGCGAAGAATTGAAACCATGAAGATCTCAAATCCAAGGATTTAACGGGATAGCTACAGAGCCGATCAGATATATGGAACTACCAGCAGTGCTCGAAAAGGGGGACCATAAGCAAGTGTGAGTCATGCATTTTGTGTTGTTGGATATTTACTCTACTTACAATGAATTTTTGGACCGACCAGCCCCGATTGAATTCAAAGCGGCTATTGCTCCTTGGTATTTGATGATGAAGTTTCCTACAGAGAACGGTGTAAGAATATAACAAGGAGTTTATGGGCTTGGCCGTGAGTGTTATGTCGTTGAGCTAAATGGGTCAAGGAGAAAAGAGAAAGGAAAAGGTATAAAGGGGACCCTCTACATCAAGGCTTTGAACGCATAGCAACCACTGTCTGAGCCCTAGCTTAGGCAGCATAGTCGGTTCCATAAGGATATGGATCGTGAAAAGATTCACTCTGATAAAAAGATTCGTGCAACCACTGCTTGATGGAAAGATAGCTCCAGCCGAGTTGACGATCAACATTCCGATCAGCCAGGATGATCCTACGCGGATCCTGAAGGTCGGATCACAACTAGACACGAGGTTGACGAAAGAATTAGTTGCTTTTCTCCAGGTGAACCTGGATGTGTTCATCTAGACACACTCTGACATGTATGGGATCTCGTCGGAGATAGCGAGCCATGCATTAAATGTAAATCCTAAATGTGGTCCTATGAAAGAGAAGCATCGCAGCTAAGGTCCGGAGAGATCTATTGCACTCAAAAAAGTGGTGGATAAGATGAAGGACAATGGCTTCGTTCGTGATGCCTTCTACCTGGAATGGGTGTCAAATCTGTTCTTGGTGAAGAAAGCTAACAGAAAATGGAGGACGTGCATCGACTATTCTAACTTGAATAAAGCATGCCCGAAGGATAGCTTCCTGCTTCCAAGGATCGATTGGTTAGTGGACTCAATAGCTGGACAAGGATTGCATTTGTTCATGGATGCATACTACAGATATAATCATATTCCAATGCACGTTTTGAACCAAGAACATACCAGCTTTATAACTGACTTGGGACTGTATTGCTATCTTGTCATCCCATTTGGACTAATGAATGCTCAAGCGACTTACCAAAGGCTGGTAACAATATGTTCAAAGATTATATTAGGTGTTCAATGGAAGTCTATATGGATGACATGCTTATGAAGTCATGACATTCGAGAAACCACATTGATGATTTGGTAGAAATGTTCGGTTTTCTCCAAAATTACGGGATGAAGCTCAACCCTTTGAAATACTCGTTTCGCATTTCATCGAAGAAATTCCTAGGTATCGCTGTGAACTCCTAAAGGATCAAAGCCAATACAAAAAAGATCGAGGCATTGAGAAATATCAAGGTCTCGAAGACGATCATGGAGGCCCAGAGTTTGAAATGGAAGGCCACGGCCCTGTGTCGATTCATCTCCAAAGTCATTGACAAATCTATCCATTTCTTTGACATGATAGAGGAGAAAAAGGAATTTTTTTTAGATGCAAGAATTCATAGATGCATTCCAGGTTTTGATGGATCACTTAGAGTGAACCCTCATTCTTTCAAAGCCGTTGGATGATGAGGACTTGTTTATATATTTAGCAGTGTCGATGCATGCCTTGGGTGCTACAATCGTATGTGAGGAATCCCGCATCTACGACCAGTCTACTGCATCAGTAAGTGATTGATAGGAGCAAAAAGAAATTACCCAAAGCTGAAAAAGCTTGCATACTGCCTATTGATTGCTTCAAGGAAGCTTCGCCCTGGCTTTCAGGCTCATCCGATCAAAGTTATTACCAACTAGCTTTTGCAATAAGTCTTGTAGCAACCCGAGACTTCCGAAAGGCTGTTGAAATGGAACATTGAATTGAGTCAATATGACATAAATTATCACCCTCGGAGAGCTATCCAGGGTCAAGCTTTGGCAGATTTTATAGCTGAGTACCCTGCACGAGATGATACTCCAGAGAGTAGTGGTGAGCAGAATGCTAGGTGGAAGATGTACATAGAAGATGCATCGAATGAATGTTGTTCCGGTGCTGGAGTTGTACGTCTCACTCTCAAGGAATGTTCAATTAGTTATACCTTGAGGCTTGATTTTCCTGCAACAAACAATGAAGCGGAGTATGAAGCACTGATTGTAGGACTCAAAGTGGCCAAGGATACGAGGGTTGAAACTTTACGTATCTTTTGTGATTCTTAATTGGTGGTGTGTCAAGTCAGGAATGAATTTCAGGAAAATGGAACGAGGCAAGATCCTTATCTAAACCATGCCCTTAAACCGCTTAATGCTATTGAATATCACTTAATAATGCATATTCCCATCGAGAAAAATGCGAAGGCCGACTCGCTGGTTAAGTTGGCCAGTTCTGGAGATGCGCAGCTCATAGGTCTGGTTCTGATGGAAGTGTTGTCAGCTCTAAGCATCGACCATATGGATGTCGATTGGATCTTGGAGGCCGAGCATGAGAAGGAGTCATGGATGACTCCAGTAAAGAAATATTTACAGAGGGGAATCCTTCTGGACAAAAAGAATGAGCGATGGAAGCTCCTTCGCCAAGCTTTGAGATATATCTTCCAACAAGGATCACTTTACAAGAAAGGATTCTAGTCCCGATGTTATAGTATGTCACCAACAATGAGGCCAAACAAGTCTTGAGAGAAGTTTATGAAGGGACCTGTGGCGACCATAATGGAGGGTAAACCCTAGCGAAAAAGATTCTCCGATATGGGTACTTCTTCCTGACTGTTAACCAAAACACAGCTGATTACATTAGAAAGTATGACAAGTGCCAAAGTTGCTAAGAATCCTAGAGCCCCACGGATGGAGATTACTCAAATAATCAGTCCCTAGCCATTTATAGTTTGGGGGAATTGATATTATCGGTGTATTGCTGATATCCAAGGGTGGCATGAAGTACATCATCATCGTTGTTGATTACTTTACTAAATAGGCTGAGGCAAAGCCATTAGCCATGATTACCATAAAGAAAGTAATCAACTTCACGGTTTGGAATATCATATGTCGTTTTGGAGTTCAATAAGCATTTATCACTGATAACGGGACCCAATTCAACGACATCGAGTTTAAAGATTTCTACCACCGACATCGCATAAAGAAGAGATATGCTGTAATGGCACAACCCCAAGCAAATGGATAAGTTGAAATTGTAAACAAGATTGTCAATTCCATTCTCAAAAAGCGATTGGAAAAGTCTAAGAGCAAGTGGTTCGATGAACGTCCACTAGTGCTTTGGGCTTAGCGAACTACCCACAAGTCAAAGATTAATCACTCTCCATTTGTCTTAGCCTATGGATTGGAGGCTATGACTACGGTTGAATTGGAAGTACCCTTTCATCGAGTGGTTCACTATAATTCACGAACGAATGAGCAACTCCTATTTGAGTCTCTCAATATGCTCGATGAGAAGCGCGATGAAGCCAACTTAAGAGCAGTTGCATACTGAAGCCGAGTCGCCCGATATTACAATGCCAAGGTTAGGAATTAGACCTTTGAAATTGGTGACCTGGTTTTGAAATAAATATTCCAAGGCCCCCAGAACTTGGGCCCGAGTTGGGAAGGTCTATACGCAATTGAACAAAAGCTTGGAGATAGCACTTTCAAACTAGCAATGGTGGATAGATCTCACTCCCGAGGGCGTGGAGTAGCGAACACTTACGATGCTATTTCACTTAAAAATAAATTTATACATAATTAAAGCCATGTAATAAGACAGAACCTGTCATTTTTCATCTTTTATAAAAGTGAAATGGCCTCCTGAATCTGTAACTCTATTTATATATAGCTTAAGAGTTGTGAAATGTGACCGAGTCGAATGAATCTGCATGTGTATATGAAGGTATGCAGGTACCGGGAGTTAAGTGCCAACCAAACTTCTACGGTCCATGATCGGACCCTTGTAGTTCAACTACTATTGGCATCTAGAGATGAATGTCAACTAACACTTTCCCTTGATATGGGGGTAGGAGTATAAACAAAAAGGGACGTGACTTGACCGTCCATCTGCTAAATCTTATCCTTGGTGTGAGTGCAGAAGTATAAACCTAAAACGGAGGTGATTGACCATCCATCCACTAACTCTTGTCCTTGATGTAGGGGTAGGAGTATAAACCAAAATGGAGGTGACTTGACCGTCCATCCATTAGCTCTTGCCTGGAGTTTGGCAAAGTATTAATGTCTTGCCCAAAGAATGGCAAGGCTGGAGATCATTGCCCGAAGTCAGGTGAGATTTCTTCCGAATCGATCGATGCCTGGAGATAGGCACGATCGCACTTAAAGTTCCTTCGAAAAGAATGTTTAAATCGCCTCTCCAGGTGATTGAAATTTGATTAGATTCTAGAATACGATAGGGTTACATATAAATGCCCAGAGATTGGCACTTAAACGATTATTTTACGTTCGCAAGAATGGCGAAAGGCCAGCAACCATGGAACGAGTTATTAATTTAGTCTGACAATAATCACGAAAAAAATGGATCGCGAGTACATCGAATAGAAAGCACATTTCTCGAATACTTAAATAAATTCAAATAAAGATTGAATAAGACAAAAGTCTTTATTATTCACATATAGAACTTGGAAAGAAAAGCATAAGTTTTATTAACACCTAAGTTGAAAGAAAAGAGGAGGGCCGAATTTGCACAACGCTGGCCCAAAGCTAAAATAGACTCCTATAACTGCATACTAAAAGTGAGTCTTTCTACACAAAACAAACTAACGATCACTTCTTATGCTTTTGCCTCTTGGACTTTTTCTTCTCTTCTTTGGAGTGGGGTTTGACTTGATCAGGCTTCTTCCTGCTTCTTTATTGGCCCTTGGATGGAGTGCTCTACAATGATCCAATGGGCATGCTTTGAGTGCTCCCAGGTGGAGGAAGAGTGACCGGAACGAAGATAGTCTGGCTAGGCAAAGCTATGGAAAAAGGAGGAGGGATGTCATCTATCTTCTCTGTTGAAAACACAATTTTAGTGTTTTGATGATAACAATCATATGACAATGATACTAATGTTTTTATTGAGTAATTTCAGATTAACCAACAATACGATGTACGATAAAAGTTAATACACGCTATTGAAGAATACAAAACGAAAAATGGTTAATGAAAGGAGTCGAACTTGGATCATTCAAATAGATTCAACTAACTACATCACAACCACATTTGTTAAAATGGTGGCAATAAAGCTACATGAAGGATAAGCAGAATCAAAAATAAAATGTTGAACAAATGACCAAGGCAGGGTTTGAACCCACGTGGCAAAGACATAGCAACCATTTACCAAATACACTAAAGCCATTTTTGTTCACAAGGTGGATAGCAGATTTATATATCTTTGCAAAAATCAAAATGTGGAAAGAAAAAAATATGAAAGAGGCAGCAGTTGAACCTATATGCAAATCAAAGAAACACGCCTTACAACCAACCATACTACAGTGACTTTTGTTAAATTTTGCTCATTACATTTTATTAAAGCACAGAAAGGCAGAATTAAATTGCTGGAAAAAAGGTTTGCACTAGGACTCGAACCCAGATGGCACAAGAGATAGTACGTGCTCCTACCAGTATGCTACATGAATTTTTGAAATAAAACTTGATAACGGATATATACATCGCCATTATAAACAAGTTGTTGAAGTGCTAATTCAAACCTATTCTTCATGTGTTGCAAAGTTCCAATGGATGCATCTCTTCCAAACTGAATTTCCGAAGCATTGCTCTTGTTCAATGGTATCTTATCACTCGTATATTCTTTCCACCATCCTAAAAGAATACATACAATTCTATTCTCTCAAATCATTCTCATATTTCTTCTAAATGCTCTAAACTCCATATTAATTCCAAAAGCAAACTTAGACCAGTGCTCTTTTGACTCCACAATATTTGAGTCTAGTCTTATTCACTTCCTAACCTCTACACACTCACTCTGCATCATTTTAAGGGTTAGTGAAGTTTGTATTGTAGTGCAACTAATTAGTGTAATGAAGACACAATATATAGTCAAGTTATATCTCTGTAAAAGAAAAGATTGAAATCTTGTTGCAAAGTCCTCAGGCAAGTGTATTGAAATCCTGTTATGCTTCTCATGCGCCTATTCCTCTGGGTGAAGTGAGGGTGTTTGTTAGTTAATTCTAGAAGGAGTCTGGGATTGGATGTAGGACTGGAGGTCTGAAGTAGTATAAAAACTCTGGTGTGATTGCTCTTGCTTTGCTTTACTATTGATTCATGCTACTATTATATTGTTGTTGCTGTGATTACTGTGCTTCAATTCTATGTCTATATATTTGGCCATATTGATCCAGTGCATAGTGACTATTGATCAACGCTACGCGAGTAACAAATGGTATCAGAGCCTGGAATTCTATCGATCATCACAACATCATAGAATAATGGCTAGAAAAAGATATGTTCGAAATACAGCAAGCAAAAAGCCAGGAACTATCAAAGCTATGACAAATGAGGACTACAAACTAGTACTTTCCGATGTACAAATTTTAGTAAAAGGTAATAATGAGTAAGTTAGTATAAATGTTAACATCTCAAAGTTTAATTTTATTATTTTAGAAAAGATTAAATCTTTCGAACTTGAAAATGAGAAACTGAAAATTGAAAAATTAGATTTAGAAAATCGACATTGTATTTTGAGAAACAATTTTATAACTCTTAAATAGTTTTTAGATGAACAAAGCACTATTCTTGAAGAGGAAAAAGAAAAATTTTCGAAAGAAATTTTATATATGAAAAGACAAAATGATTTATTATAATCCTCTTTAAATAATTCAAAATCTATAATTTTTCTTCTCGAAAATGAGAATTGTATGTTAAAAAATGAGAATTCTAAATTAAATAAAGAAATTGATATATTGAAAAAATAACAATATTTCTTTTGAAAATAATAATTGTGACTTTAAAGCTAAATTAGAAAACTTAAAAATGAAGTCATAAAATTTAATAAAGGTCAAAACAATTTAAACATCATTTTTTTTGTTTTAGATCTTTACATGATAAAGTGGTTTAGGATATAATAAAACTAATTATAGAGATAATATTTGGTAATCTTTCATGTATAGTAAAAAATTTAATACTGGTACTAGATTTCGATTAAAATCAAAATCCAATTTTCATAGAAATTCATATACTTCTATGACCAATAATATCTCCAGAAGTACAAAATCCTTGACAGGAAATACAAACAAAAATTATCTAAGTATTTGGATTCCCATTAATTGGAAAAACAGATAAAAATACATTAATGCTTATTTTGATACAGTAGTTAATAATGAAAATATTATTTTCGAAGATTCCACCAAACTCTCTTGGGTATGGTTACCTTCAACCTAACCCCTTAGACCTTAATGTAGGAAGTGGGTACTAAAATATAGAATTTATTTTTTCAAGTACCCAAGAAAGACGAAAGATGAGATGGATTTTGAATAGCAAATGTTCCATACATTATGTAGAATGAGCATTTATGAATAATGGAAGTGCATCAAATTTGGTATATCCACCTCTTTTTTTCTTTTTTTAAATAGTTTAGGGTTGGTATTCCAAATTTTATAGTATCACAAAGTAATATTTAAAAAGAAAGAAATTAGATACTCTTCTATAAGACATTGCTTTTAAAAGTGCCGGAAATATTTAAAACATTTTCCATTATGCTATATAAGTATGAAAAATTATTTTAAGGAAAATAAAATTATTATTTTGAAAGCAACAAATATTTTTAAAAAGGCATAACTATGCTTTATATTGAATAAATCATTTTTTTACCTAACATTAGCCAATATTATGTAAATTTTGTTAAAATATTTTTGAAACTGACTAACATATTTTCTGAAAAAACTTAAAAGGTAGAATCTATATTATAAAATACTATATAAGATAGTATTAAAATATATAAAAGACCATATTTAAAATTATTCCTTCCTTGTACAAAATATTTAAAAATTAACAAGGAAATACTATGGTTATTTAAGTCAATTATTGGTATCTCAAGAAAATTATTTTTGACAAAATTAATCTACAACCCATAACTAGTGCTAGTTTTCAAACTTTTTGTTGATGACAAAGGGGGAGAAAATTGAGAATGTTGATAGGGGGAGTATATAAATTCAGAAGGAGCAAATATTAAGAGGGAGCAATATAATATTATTTTAAAAATTCATATAGTTGTTGTCATCGTCCAAAAGGGAAGAATGTTGAAAACACGATTTTAGTGTTTTGATGATAACAATCATATGGCAATGATACTTATGTTTTTATTGAGTAATTTCAGATTCACTAGCAGTACGGTGAATGATAAAAGTTATACAAGCTATTGAAAATACAAAAAGAAAAATGGTTAATGAAAGGAGTCGAACTTGGATCATTCAAATAGATACCTTACTTCAATGAACTACATTACCACTACATTTGTTAAAATGGTAGCAATAAAGCTAGATAAAGGACAAGGAGAATCAAAAATAAAATGTTGAACAAATGACTAAGGCAGGTTTTGAACGCACATGGCGAAGACATAAGCAACCATTTACCTAATAAAATAAAGACATTTTTGTTCGCAAGGTGGATAGCAGATTTACATATCTTTGCAAAAATCAAAACATTGAAAGAAAATAATATGAAAGAGGCAGAAGTTGAACCCATGTGCAGATCAAAGAAACACACCTTACAACCGACCATACTACAGTGACTTTTGTTAAATTCTGCTCATTGCATTTTATTATAGCATAGAAAGGTAGAGTTAAATTGCTGGAAAAAAGGTATGTGCTAGGACTCAAACCCAGGCGGCACAAGAGATAGCACGCGCTCCTACCAGTATGCTACATGCATTTTTGAAATATAACTTGATAAAGGATATATACATCACCATTATAAAAGAGTTGTTAAAGTGCCAACTCAAGCCTATTCTTCAAGTATTGCGAAGTTCCAATGGATGCATCTCTTCCAAACTGAATTGTTGAAGGGTTGCTGTTGTTCAATGTCATCTTATCACTCCTATATAAGCCTTCCACCATCCCAAAAGAATACACACAATTCTATTCTCTCAACTCATTCTCATATTGCTTCCAAATGCTCTAAACTTCATATTAATTCCAAAAGCAAACTTAGACCAGCGCTCTTTTCTCTCCACAATATTTAAGTCTAGTTTTAGTTTACTTCCTAACCTCTACACACTCATTCTTCAATGTTTTAGGGGTTATTGAAGTTTATACTATAATGCAACTACTCAGTGTATTGAAGACACGATATATAGTCAAGTCATTTCTTTGTAAAAGAAAAGATTGAAGTCCTGTTGTGGAGTCCTCTGGCAAGTGTATTGAAATCCTATTTTGCTGCTCAAGTGCCTTTTCCTCCAAGCGAAGTGAGGGTGTTTGTTAGTTAATTCTAGAAGGAGTCTGGGACTGGATGTAAGACTGGAGGTCTGAATTGGTATAAAAACTCGATGTGATTGTTTCTTGCTTTACTTTACTATTTATTCCCACTACTATTATATTTATATTGTTGTTGCTGTGATTACTGCGCTTCAATTCTATGTCTAATATTTGGCCATCATCGATCAAGTGCATGGCGACTATTGATCGAAGCTATGCGACTAACATTCACTAGCTTGATCTCTTTGTCTCGGAGAAGTTGTTGCATGAGATTACTCACGATAGGACCCGACAGGGGCTCGATGAATCCAATGATAACAACATCATTTTCAATCTGATATCCCTAAAGCTCAACAGTCCCATCATCATGTAAGGCATCTATCATCTGCTAGTCAAGCCCAGGAATCTCACAAGTTGAATACTCAGGACCATCATTGAAGTAGTTACAGTCACTGATTCTGTGCATTTGAGGTTTCTCTAGATTATATTCAGGGATGGAGGATGAATCGGTAGCAACTTTGGGTCTAGGTGTGTGGCCAGTGGTGACATCTTGATGTGACGATCCGAAGCCTTCACCTACGTCTTTTTGTACTGCGGTGGCCAGCTCCGGATGGAGACTAAGCTCACCCTCTCTTAGCACTCCAAGCTCATCTCCTATCAAGACCTCTTTTTCCAACTATTCCAGATCTACTTCACTGCCTTTTAGAAATTCTTTCTCCTCCTTAACAACTTGCTCTTAGGCTAGAGCCAGGGCCCTCCATCATTCACTTCTCAGCGGCTTCAACTTCCTTCTTAATGAGAGCGTCTGCATGCTGAGCACTGGCAACTGCATCGTCCCTTTCCCGATGAGCATTAATTAGCTCTTCAGGGTACCCTTGGACCTCTTAGAGAGCTTCGTCCTTCATTTTTATTTCGCTCTTGAGTTTGATTGACAGCTCAATCACCTTTGTGGTTAAATCATCTCTCTCCAGCACTAAGTTATGGTTTTGTTGGTGTGCAGTCTCTATCTCAACGCGATGCTTGTCCTCTCACTCTCGAGTGCCTTGACAGCATCCTTGGCTCTTTTCTCAGCCTTGGCTTGTGATGTTTTCAAGTCAGTAATCTAGGCATCAAGATGAGCGATGATCCTTTTATCTTATGTCTCCACAAGTTTCAGGTTATCAATGTTAGCTTCCTTTCCTTCGAAACCTTAGAGATCTTCTCAGCTATCCGCTTCCTTTCATTATATTAATCGTAAATATTGGCTATATAAGCAATGGTTGTGTCTCTGACCTCTGGCAGAATGTTCTTCGAATTGGGCATGAATATGAGTCCATCAAAATATACATCCAGAAATTGTCCTTCAATTCAGCCATTTGGCTCAACGAAAAGTTGTTGCTTCGCAGTGACGACCGAAGCTTCAATCAGTTTCTTGCTAGCCTTGTGTTGGGAGACCTCAGAATTTCCCTTATAGTGCCCATGGTTAGAAGGTGACTGATGTGAGTTGATGTTGAATGTTGAAGGTAATGGAAGCTAGAGGTGGTGCAAGAGAAGCATCACCCGGTTGAAAGTCCTCTGATGACCAGAATGCTTGTCCGAACCTCTTAGTGGAGGCGACCTAGACCTAAAATGGTATCTAAAGGCAGAGTCATAAGATGGATAATCTCTTTCATGACTGCCTCTATCACGGTTGGACTGGTTGTTGGACTACAAATCTCGGACACCGCCATAATGATACGTGTCTCAACGACGCCTCTGTCTAGACACATTTTCCCATAAAGACTGGAACATATACTTTTCCTCTTTATGGATCCTGCAAATGAAACACGAACAAGTTAGATCCAATAAGTAAAGACATGATTAAGTGCAATGCAGTATGGTGCATATGTATATGCGTTTCCTAGTGTCCCTTCGACGGACCGTATGTTGTACCTATGCTAATGGGAATGATTTCTCCCATGCTAGTAGGAGTGATTTCATCATCAAAGTAGAGAGCAGAGTCGAGACCTTCAAGGCTCATATTACCAATGCCGAAAGAGCCGAACTCGATAGGAATCAGCCCGAAACTAGTGAATGTATCTTCAAAAGGGAGGTGAAGGAGTTTTCACCACAGTTGTCTCTGGTGGGGATTGTGTAGAAGATTGCCCTTTAGGAAGTTTCATGATGAACCTCTTCTTCGAAACGAACTGTTGGTCATCCTTGGACTGTTCAACCAAAGCCTCATGCCTGACATCAACATTATCGTGGCTAGCTTCACCACCTATGCCCATGGTTTCGCCTTCCTTAGCGTGTTCTTGCACCGCTTCAAAATTCTCTTCAACTTCAGGATTTACATCGCCACCTCCAGGTGAGTTATCATTATCGTCATCGTTAGCGATGGAAATGACCACTTGGACTCGACCAGTGCTACGCTCGCTTCAAGCAAGTTATGCTCCAAGAGATTCTCGTCAGAAAAAAGAACTCCAATATCTCTATCCTCTTTCGAAAGCACCATAAGATTTCTAACGGTGTTTGTAAGTGCCATGCTACTAGGTCTCATCGAAACATCTAAATGACAAAAAGTATATGAGTTAGGCCCGCAGAATCGCAAGGCCAGTTCACATTAAACACATGAAGTATAAATTACGTCCAGATAGCCATCTTCATGCAAATCTAGGTGGACATGGGACATAGAACCACTCACTCTTGAAATAGCTCAGCTTATCCATGTATCAGTAACAACTCAACGGTTGTTAGCCGATTCTAGATAAATCAAGGAAGGGCTTCCTTTTCAGCTCTTGAAACTGTATATGTACCGAATTTCCTCATCACAGGTACTCGGTGCAAATGTTGAGCAAAAACAATATATGTACCGTAAAGGAAGGCATAACTATTTGGATGTAGTTACATCAGAGCCAATCTCATGAAGTTTAGAACTCGGCATATAAATTGATTGAATGGTGGGATGCATCCCGCTAGGCATATGTATCTATTACAAGCAGTGTAACCCTCTAGGGGATTGTGAGCTCTTTGGTGACGAGAAGGGACTAATACATCCTCAAAGGGGATTCTGTATTTATCGTAGATTCTACGGAGTGATCCTTCTTTAATCCTAGAAGCAATGAAATCAACGGGATCATCTAAAGTAATAACATCCTCAAAAGTGTCAAAAGCTGCTTCCACTTCGAGGCCTTCTGCAGGCATTCGAGGAACCTCTGGATGAGATTGATCTAGCTGTGGATTTTCAATTGAAGGAATGAACTGCCCTAGTGTATGTTGTGTAGAAGGATCCATAGTCGAACTAGACTCCACATCAGATTCAATGTATCTAGAAGTCGATAGGCCTGAAGCTAAAGTAGGGAGACGCTTGGAGCATCTACGATCCACGTCTATAAAAATTCAATATATAATCAACATCAGGTTAATCATAAGCTATACCCTTCATGCTAAAGTGAAACCTAGTGCAGTGTAGTGCAGTGTTATGTAGTGTAGTGCAGATTTCTGATAAGTGCAACATTCATTCTGAAGTCCGAAAACTATCCAAAGAGACCACCATCGCTGACCGTCCCAACGGACTCCACGTTAATGACCATACATTGGATATGCTTTGGGAAGACAAAACCAAAGCAAATAATCACAAGTTTCACAAAGGAGTTAAGGGAGAAAAATCACCAAGGGTTGGCTCGGTACCAATCCACGCCCTTGGTGATAAATCTTGACCCTCGACCTCGTTTTCCCCAAAGATCGACAATGCCATCAACGCCAAATTTATCCACATTAGTCCCAAATCCTCCTCACACCTAAAGACTTTGAATTGCAAGGGAGTTTCATGCTTAAAGCTTGGAATTGAATTCAAAGATGGGTCAATGAGGTTATATGGAGCAAGGTTTAGGTGGCGGCGTTGCTGCTTTAGAGGTTGAAGATAGTGGTCATTGGTGATCGGAGGCAAGAGGAAGTCCAATACAAAGGTAAAGAATTTTAATGGAGGATGTTGGAGTTTCGGTTCGGTAGCAAAAAAAGTGAAGAGGAAAGGAAAGATAAGCGGGTTACATAATCCTAGGCTTGACTCTATTGGCTCTCCCAAGTCTTGGATCGGTACCGATCTAGAATTTGGATTGGTACCGAGTGTTGTTCTTTTTTTTAAAAAGAAAAAAAATAACAACATGATGATGATGGTCCATGAGTGTGCATGTATATGCATGTAAAAATTATTAAAGAACGTGCATGAGTACACATATCCGTGAACATATCCAACTCCAGATGACTACAGTCAAAGGAGTTAGATTCAACCTGGAAAGTCCACAAGAGGAACCAGATCAAAATTATTGAGTTTGGAATGATAGATCGTAAAAGCATATTCCTATTTTATAATGCCAGATGCTGGTAAAGCGTCGTGATGAATAACTATAGACATGACTCTTCATAGGAACAATCCAAAGAAAGGATAAAAACCATTCAAAACATAGAGTGGAGTCCTTCACAGTAATCCCGACTTGACTCGATTCAAATCAATCATGTTTGAAACAAGATGTACTTTGGAAGGAAAGTTTTATCCAGCCTTTTGACCAGATGATATTCGGATAGACTGGATGAATCAAACTTGAATATCAAGGCGGGATGCCAGGAGAGATGGCCCAAGAGCCTAAAAATCAAGTGCAAACAGAGCCACGAGGCAAAGACCAAACCACTTCAAGAATCGAAAACCTAAAATCCAACCATATATTGGATCGGTACCGATCCAACACATGGATCGGTACTGATCCACCAGATTTCATCCATTCTTGCCCTGACTCCTCCTACCTACCAATAATGATGCCAGAAGCCTATTTTAAGTTATATTTCATTGACTCCATGCGCTTCTCTATCGGTCTCTATGAGCACTCAAAGTCAGTAACTCCATTCTCCCATAGATCCACATTTTGACACAAAAATAAGAAAATACTGATGCAAATAAGGTGGAAATCACAAAGTTAGCCACAAATTGAGCCAACGCAAAGCATTCAAAACAATCCATTTGATGATTTTATGGATGGTATCGATCCAAGCCCACAGGTTGGTACCGACCCATAATTATAGATGATGTGGCCATGGTTTTCTCAAGAGGAATTGGTCTTGGCATGGAAAACTATATATATATTTTGGGGGCGAGGTTCTAGGCTTCCTACAGCTATAAATAGGAGGGAAAGGCTCATTTTTAAGGCTCTTATTTTTGACTCTTTTACTCTCTAACTCCAAGCTCTTATAATCACCCACAGATTTATACTGATCTGGAAGAACCTGTACTTACAACTCAGCAATCAAAGAAATAAAATCACTAAGTGGACATATGCCAAGTTAAGTCAAACCGCTATAAACATTGTGTGTTCTTTTCTTGCTCGTTTTAATTTATTTTTCGTCACTTTTTATTCTCTACACAAGCTCTTGGGTGTTTATGCCATTTTTGGTTCAAACAATCATAATATATAACACATGTATATATATTTATTAATTAATTAACTTATTTTATTAGGATATTTTATTAACTTATTAATATATTTCATAAATTTCGATATTAATTTATACTAATTTTCAAACATTTTGATTTTTTTTATTTTTTTATAAATTTTATCATATATGTATATCTTATGTTAATTTAAACTTTTAAATTTAAAATCTAATATTTTTAATTTTCAAACAATTTTGAAAATTAACCCAAGGTCCAATTCAAGTTGGGCTTTTTCTATTAGGGGCGACATTTGGGCTCACATTTGGGCAACATATTATATATATATATATAATTTGATATTATTGATTTATGGAATTAATCGATTTAAATAATTTTAAATAATATATATATATACATACATATATTATTTTATTTATGCTCAAAGTCTTTTAAGTATGATATTATGTTTATAAAATTTGAAAACCATATTTCGTATAGTATAAGATTTAGTATTTAAATTATGATTCTTATATAACTTAAATAATGAATATTAAATTAATTTAAGTATAAAAAAATCATCTTTTTTATTTTGAGCCGTGAGTATCAAAGGCATGTACATGTCATAATTTTTTTATAATTATATAGCATATAAACATACAAGCATTCTGAATGTGATGATATATCGATATACTAGATTTGTCATCTTAATAAAATAATATATGATATATAAATTATCTAAACATTAATATATAGATGTATCTCATAAAATTACCTTATCTCCAAAGCTTATTAGTATACGATTAAACGAAGATACAAGATATGTTGGTCCATTCCAAATTATAGAGAGGATTGGAAAGCTCGCATATAGAGTTAAGTTGCCTAGCAATATGGTAGGTGTCCATAATGTGTTTCACATGTCTCATCTTCGCAAGTATGTGCATGATCCAGAGGCCACCATTCCTTAGACAAAGTTAGAGGACTTGGTAGTAGGGCCTGATTTTACTTTTGCTAGACAACCAGTTCGGGTTGTTGTGAGAGATGAGAAAAGATTGAGGAACAAGACAGTCAAGGTGAAAGTTCAGTGGAGCGACAACGAGAAGGACTGTACTTGGGAAATAGAGGACAGGATTCGAGATACTTATCCTGATATGTTTTGAGGGTATGTCTATATTATATTTATATAGATATTTCCTAGTCAGGTAGACTAGTATGGCTGTTAGGAGTCATTATATGATTGCTATGTTTTATATTTAGTTCTTACTGGATTTCGAGGACGAAATTCCTTAAGGAGGGGAGCTTGTAACACCCATAATTTTTTATTACATTATTCAGGAGAATTAATTAGATAAATTAAATAGAATAATGTAAATGAATGTGATAAGGGGATTGAGATTTGAAATAATTAATTAAGGTCGTGCCTATTGAACTAACAAATGGGCTTAATTTTGGTTAATTAAGTCACATAAGGGTATATTGGGAATTGCCGCCTCTAGCTTCCACCCTTGTATATATTTTGTTCCCACCTTCTTACTTCTCATTCTTGTCGTTTTATAAACGGAAACAAATTTATAGAGAATGGTCGGCCCTTAAGAGGAAGAGAAAATTCAAATTAAAGTTAGAGATTCAAGCTTAGGGGAAAATCAATCTCAATCCAATCTCCTTATCAGGAGCAAGGTGAACAATAATTCCATCTCTATTTTGGCTTTAAATTACATATTTTCGGATTAAGGGATAAATTCGTTTTTATTATATATTGGATGATGATATGCTTGATTCATGATTTATTTGATTTAAACAAGGTTGTTTAAAAATGGGTTTTATACGGTTTTAGATCAAAACCGAGACTAAATGATGTTTACATGCTATGAGAAAATTTTATGTTATGAAAAACATGATTTTGGAGTTAAGTTTCAATTTTTAGAATTTTCGAAGTTATGAAAAGACTATTATGAATTTTTAAAGGAAAATATGGTTATTTAGGTTTATAATTTATTTTGGAAAATATATTAAGAATTTGGGTCTGGAATTTTGATATGTTAGATAACATGATTAAAGATAATTTCTGGAATTTTTGGGGATTTTTTCAAAGTGATTTACTATGCAAAATAAATTGTTTTAGAAGACAGACTTCTTTGCAAAAATCAGAAAGGCTAGTTTGATTAACTTAACCATGGTTTAGTTCTGGATTAGCGGCAGTTACTTTTGAAAAAGAATTTGAAAAGTTAAGGCAACCAATCTAGTGTTGACACGCGACAGGTTAGTTAGAGAAAAGTTTATTTAAACAAGAATTAAACTTGGTTTTGCTCAGAAAAGTGGTTCCGCCTACTAAGGAAATCACCTTTCGACACAGTAGCTTCCTTCTTCATCCTTGTCGAAATCAACTATGTCGAAACTAATACACATGGTATCACTATGATGGTACGCGTGGATAGGAGATAGGCAGAAGGTAGGGTGTCGAAAGCATAGCTTCCGAAGGGGTTGAAACCTTGGTTTGTTTTTAAAAGAAAAGCACATGCCTACGTTTTGTATTAAGCCTTCGACAGGGTCGAAGCATAAGGTTTCGAAAGAGGTTTTGTAGCCTTTCGATGGTGTTGAAGATATCAATGCTATCGGAAGGAACTTTGTTTTATAAAGTTTAAGCCACTTCCTAAAGCTTTCGAAAGGGGTTAGGGGTTTCGAAGGTGATGGTTTTGAAAGGGGTTTCGACACCAACCTTCTTATGTTTTACCCAGATGTTTTATGCTTTCAAAAGAGATGGTGCCGATTCCATCATGGTTCCCTATTGTTTTATAAATGATAAAGATGGTTTAGAAATAGATGTTTTCGACTATATTCACTTTGACCCAAACTATGTTTAAGTATAAACTCAATGCTTTCGAAAGGGGTACTTTCAATGGTTTCGGAAGGGTTACTTCCATAAGTGTCGAAAGGGGTACTTTCAACTGGTTTCAAAGCTAAAGATTCTAAAGTTATATGCTAACACTTTAATATATTCGAAAGGTTTCGAAAGGTAGAATTTAAAGTATTATAAGGTAGGAGCTTAATGTTTTTAAGAGCTTTCGAAGGAGGTTATCCTATGAAGTCAAAAGCTAGGTTTCGAAGGTATCGAAAGTTTTATGGCCCAAACTCTATTTTTAAAAGAAAACCCATGGCAATATTAAAGGAGTTTTTATAATGGTTTTAAGAAGAAGCTATCTTTGATAAAGAAATAGGTTAAGGGGATTAACCATGTTTTATTTTAAACCCATAGGAGTGGTATTGCTATGTTGTATATTGCTTTTCTATTATGAATATATTCACTTTATAATGGACCCATAACTGCATTTTGGGGATAAAGGATAAGAGAACCAGTTAGGTTAACCCAATAATGAATATAAATTGAACAAACTCCTTAATGAGTAGAATTGCATCGAGGAGGTCAGGAAGACCAGAATATATGATACTAAAATATAAAAGAAAGACAATGCCAGGGGCCAATAGGTTCACATTAAGCCCATTAAAACTGTATGATATTGGCAGGGACCAATAGGTTCATAGTTA
Organism: Allium fistulosum; assembly: GCA_030737815.1. Lineage (NCBI taxonomy): Eukaryota > Viridiplantae > Streptophyta > Magnoliopsida > Asparagales > Amaryllidaceae > Allium > Allium fistulosum. The sequence continues at coordinate 92,575,098 of CM060906.1, read as the reverse complement.
GCCCATGAAATCTATGTATAAGAGAAGATGTCAGATAGACAGGTTCATAGTTAGCCCATGAAAACTATGTGTAAAGGAAGATGTCTGATAGAAGGGTTCATAGTAAGCCCAAGAAAACTAAGTAGGTTTGTAGTTATCCCATGAAAACTATATTCGGATGAAATATTAACAAATATCAATAGGTTCCTAGTCAACCCATGAAAACTAGGGTAAACGGAAAGGATATTGGAGTCATCAATAAGTTCCAAGTCAACCTATGAAAACTAGGATAAGAGTAATATTGGAGTTGCCAATAGGTTCATTATGATCCTATGAAAACTATAATATTGGACAGGGAGTCCTTAAATATTTAACCGGTTATTAGTAAGCCCATGAAAACTAATAGGTTAATAGTAATCCTCGAAACTATAACTAAGACAGATAGTCTAAAATTGAATGGGGATGGGTAATCAAGAATTTATTCAATTATTTTGCATATCATCATATTATACTGTTTTGAATTGTTTTAACCATTGTGGATGCAGGAGCACAGTATATGATTTGGTAAGGGTTTTGAGATACTAGTGAGGGGAAACCCGTTCCGCTAAGCAACGTGGTCTCACTAGATATCTATATGGTTTGAGATGGTAGATTATTATTCATACCAGGCTTTATGTCTGACTCGAATTTTATGTTTTCCCCTTAAACTCTTGGGTACTTGATTGATTTTGAGTAGTTTGAGAGTTGAGGTTTTTAGGTACCTTTTAAGACGAATATGCTTTCGGAGACGTGTAGGAGGCATGATAGTTATTTAGAGTTCTCTTTTCTTTTGATTCCGCCGTGTTGATTGTAAAGGCAAAGTTGTTATATTGCCTGTATATACTCTGATCATCCTAGGAGGCATCTTCATATGTCACTCTGGGCATATGTTGTAATAAATATATTTTCTCTGAACATGGTTTGCGAACATGGGATTATGTAATGAATTGAAATTTTTTTTGATATAGAATGTTAATTTGTTTGAATTTTATAATTTTTCCATATTCATGTGTTTCTGTGTATCAATGAATCTAACACGTCCATGCTTGGTCGCCGATGATAAATAACTATGGATGACTACAGCATCCGTAGCCGTTAGTTTTGGGCCTCCAAATAGGGGATGTTACAAATAACTACTAGAAATGCAAGAGCTCCCGAAAGCAGCTCTATCTTAGAAATCTTCTAAAATTCCTAAACCAACAACAGGAGACAAAGTAGTCTCCCCAAGGACGAACTTAAAAGCTTATACGTTTGAAGGCAAGAGCAAGATCGACTTAACTTCATCAAAGAAGAAGGAACATCATGCAATCAAAGGTAGAATGTGAGATAAATCTTTGGAGCAATCTAGAAGCTCCATTTTAAAGGAATACAATCCAAATCAAAAAAGCTATCATAATGTTGAAGCTTATCTAATGGATGTGGCGGAGAAGGCTGTTAAAGACATGCTAAATGCTAAAGGGAAAAGAACTCTAGATGAGCGAATGAATGACACTGAACAAGTAGCTCCTTTTACTGATGAAATCATGTCGACGGTAATTCCATCTCATGTCAAGGTTTCAACTATGAAATATCATGGCACTACCGATCCCGATGACCACCTAATGGCTTCTGACAGCCAAATGGATCTATATAATACTTATGGGGTAGTGCGATGCAAGCTATTCCTAGTAACACTTCAAGAGGCTGCCGCAAATGGTACCGCCAATATCGAGAGAAGACTATTTACTCATGGAAACAATTTTCCTATGAATTCTCTGCTCAATTCTACATATGCAAAGATCCCACAGTTGATTATATTGTTTTAGCAAACATCAAACAAAGGCAGGGAGAATCGCTAGATGACTATCTTAAAAGTTTCAATACAGAAGCACTAAAGGCCAAAGACATGAAAGATAGGGATAAGCTAATTGCATTGCATTCAGGGTTGATAGAAAATACACCATTTTGGAAAGAGCTCTTCGTTCATGGGTGTAAAGATTTACAAGACTTCCACATCCAAGCTAATAAATTTATTCGAATGGATGAATTGTACTATGCCAAAAAGAAAGCTAACCGCAAGAAGGAGAGTGGAAGATTTGGATTTGACCAAGGACACAAAAGGCCGAGATAGGAAGACTCCAACACTATTTCAGTTACTTTGAACAAGCCATTGTCTTATATTTATGCCACACTAAAGAAAAAGTTAGCTTCCCAACTTCATTCAAGGCCAAAAACTACCCTGAGCAAAGAAAGGGGGATGATTATTGTGCTTATCATAAAGTGAATGGCCATAAGACTGATGTGTGCCAAGTGCTAGCTGGAATTATTCAAAACCTAATTTATGAAGGACACATGAAAGAATTCGTCCAAGATAAATAGAAAGCATCTTGGACAAGCGATGGACCACACTAATAATGTTGTGAATATCTTACAAGATGAAGATCCATTAAACTTGGGTCCACCCTTGAATAGGATTGATGTGATTCATAGGGAACCGCATCCAGTAGGAACTAGTAAAGGAGCCAGTATCAAGGAGCTAGGGAAGGAGTATTTTCTTTCCAAGAAGAGTCCCCGCTTAAAAATCTACGGCTTAATATACCGATATCGAATCTTGTCATCAACCCACAAGAGCTCAAAAAAGGAATTCATCATCCCCATAATGACCCCCTTATGATCATTACTCAAATCGGGCTTTCCATAGTGTCCAAGATCCTGGTAGACACTGGAAGTGCTGTCAACGTCATCTTCGAGCATGCCTTTGATCAAATGGGCATTCCTGAAGATAAGCAAAAGCCTGGTCTTGAATCTATTTTTGGGTTTAATAACAAAGGGTCAACTCCGGTAGGGCAAGTAAAGCTGCTAGTATAAATGGGAATACCACTATACTGTAGAATTTTTTAAACTCTTTTTATGATCATCAATCAGCCATCATATTAAAATGCATTCTTTGGCCACCCTACGCTGGATGAGGTGGATGCTTTTGTCTTATCGAAATATCCGATGGTGAAATTCTTGACTAAAAGAGGTTGGGGTACTATTTGGGGAGAACAATTTAGCTCCCGTGAAATGTATTTTTCCACTCTTGATCAATATAAAAGGGAGTATTCTTCTTATTATGATTCCTCTACTATTTTTCAGCCTTTAGATGATGGATTTTTACATCCAACATTTGAAGTAAAAATAAGATCTAATAAAATAAATAAACGTGTGTTTGGAAGGTACGTCTCGCTTGGGAGCAAGAGGAAGAGGACTGGTGCTAACGCTATAGAGGAAAGTAAGATCATTATAGAATTAGATTGTTGAGAAGAAACGGAGAGGATAAAGCCTACAGAGGGTCTTGAAGAGATATGTATAGATCCAAATGATTCGGCCAAGGTAGTTATAGTTGGAAAGGAATTGAAGAACAACTTGAAAGCAGACTTAATTCAATTTCTTAAAGCTAATAAAGACGTATTTGCATGGACCCATTCAGATATGATCGGGATTGACCCATCAGTGTTGTGCCATGCACTAAATATTGATCCAAATGTTACCTCGCTCGACAAAAGAAGAGGCAATTTGATAAGGTTCAATCTGACTCCTTAAAAGAAGAGGTTAAAAGGATGCTTGAAATGGATTCGTACGAGAAGTTTTTATCCAAAATGGCTATCAAACCCAGCGTTGGTAAAAAAGGCAAATGACAAATGGAGAACATGTGTCTATTACACTGATTTGAACAAAGCATGCCTAAAAGACTGTTATCTATTGCCAAGAATAGACCGGTTAGTTGATGCAACTAGTGGTCATAAGCTATTGTCTCTCATGGATGCTTATTCAGGGTGTAATCAAATACCCATGTTCAAACTAGACGAAGAGCATATAAGCTTCATTACCAATTGGTGAAATTTTTGTTATAAAGCAATGCCTTTTAGGCTGAAGAATACGGGAGCTACTTATCAAAGATTGCTCAATATATTGTTCAAAGAACAGATTGGATGAAATATGGGAGTTTATGTGGATGATATGCTAGTAAAGTCTCATGAAGCTAAGAATCACCTTAAGGGTCTTGAAGAAATGTTTGAAGTATTACAAAAGTATCAAACGAGATTGAATCCTCAGAAATGTTCTTTTGGACTTCATTCCGCAAAGTTCTTAAGTTACATTGTTAGCACACAAGGAATCTAAGCCAGTCCCGACCAGATCAAAGCTATTAAAGACATGTCAAAACCCAAAACCAGCAAAGATGTAATGAGTTTGAATGGTAGAATTGTAGCCCTATGCAGATTCATTTCCAAGGCAACCGATAAATGCATCCCCTTCTTCAATGTGATTAAGAAAAGAAAGAACTTTGATTGAGGAGAATATTGTAAGAAAGCCTTCCAAGAATTAAAAAATCATTTAGAAAGGCCACCAATATTATCCATCCCCGAGGATGGAGAAAGCCTATGTTTGTATATGGCGGTTTCAGAACATGCGGTTAGTTCGGTGCTGATTAAAGAAGAAAATGAAACTCAACTTCCCATTTATTATGTAAGCAGACGGTTGAAGGATGTCGAGGTTCGATATCCAGTTATAGAAAAGCTAGCTTAGTATTTGATACTGACAGCACGAAAACTATAGCATACTTTAAAGCACATCCAATCAGAGTATTGACTAACTTTCCACTCAAATAGGTTTTCGGTAAACCTAAGATTTCAGGGAGGCTAGTAAAATGGGAATTTGAACTTTGGCAATATGACATTGAATTTCAGGCACAAACAACAATTAAAGGGCAGGTATTAGTAGGCTTTATCAATGAATGTACAAATTTCGTTAAGGAACAGTCAGAGAAAGAGAGAGATCAAAACCTATATGGCAACTATTTGTGGACGGGGCATCAAATGAGCAGGGAGCTGGTGCAGGTTATGTCATAATCACACCCAATAGGCATCGCTTGCACTATGCAATGAAGCTAGGGTTCCCTGCAACAAATAACGTAGATGAATATGAATCGATAGTGGCAAGATTAACTCGGGCCTTGCAACTAAAATCCTACGAATTCAAATCTTTAGCGAATCTCAACTAATGGCGAATCGGATAAAGCAGATGTATCAGACTAAAGATGCCAAACCAGCCTTACATGTTAAGAAGGTGCTAAAAATGCTTGCCTTATTTGAAGATTTTTCTGTACACCAAGTTCGAAGGGAAGATAACTCTTAGGCGGATTCATTAGCAAAATTTGCTAGCTCAAGAGGAGCTCCAGAAACCTGTATCGTACCAGTAGGGTATCAAGCAAATCCCAGTATTGAAGAGGAAATGCCCAAACCAGGGAAGGAACTATTGGTTTTAACTAGATCTCATGCCATGACGCAAGAGAGAGAAGAAAGAGAAATTAATGAAGAAATTCCATATGAGGAGCCGAATCATCCAAAGGTAGATAATTTTTACGGTAACACTTGGTTGACACCTGTTGTAGAATGTCTTAACAATGGGATATTACCATCTAACAAAATGGAAGCTAGGAGAATCATATGATAGGCTTTGACCTTCACAATGATGGATTGAATTCTTTATAAGAAAGGATATGCCCTTCCTTACTTAAGATGTGTGAGTCCGAAAGATGAGATGAAATTATTAGGGGAAGCGCATGAAGGATTTATCGGAGACCATTCGAATAGGATAAAATTGGCTAAGAAAATAATGAGACGAGATTTCTATTGGCCTCAAATGACTAATCAAACTATAGAACACGTAAAGAAATGTGAACGGTGTCAAAAATACTTGAAGATTCCTCGTTTACTACCAAGCCAATTAACTCTTATCTCTAGTCCGTAGCCCTTTAATGTATGGGGAATCGATTTAATTAGATCATTGCCGATTTCCAAAAGAGGAGCAAAATATGCTATAGTGGCCATTGATTAATTTACTAAGTGGGTAGAAGCAGAGCCACTTCCTCAAATCATTGCTGGGAAAGTGCTTAGATTCATCATTAAAAACATCGTTACTAGATTCGGGATCCCTTATAAGATTATATCTGACAACGGAACGCAATTTTAAAGTGAAGAATTTTCTCGATTTTGCCATAGGAATGGAATTATCAAAAGTTTTTATTCTGTGGCACATCAAAAGGCTATTGGAGCCGCTGAAGTAGCAAACAAGATTATTAAGACTATCCTAAAAAAAGGATTGAATCAAGCCAAAGAAAGTTGGGAAGAAGAATTGCCACTTGTACTCTGGGCCTATCGTACATCCACCAAAACTGCAATGGTCATACCCCTTACTTCCTAACATATGGATGCAAAGCAATGTTACCAGCCGAAATTGAGATGCCCTCACATTGGAGAATCACATATGCATTCGATCCAAACCAAGAATTGAAGAAAGAGTCATTGGATTTAATACAAGAGCTAAGAGATAATGCAGCTATTCAGACTGCCGAATATCAAAGAAGAATCTTAAAATACTACATCTCGAAAGTAAAGATAAGATCATTTCAAGAAGGAGATTTAGTGCTCCGAAGAGTGATGGCAAACACAAGAAATCCTGTGGATGGACCACTAGGACCAAACTGGGAGGGTCCCCTAATCTTATGCAAAGTAATTCCTCTTGGAGCTTACAAATTATGTCGACCAGACGGCAATAAGTTTCCTATAACGTGGAATGTAGAACATTGCGACCATATTTTCCCACAACAAAAGAATAAAGTGCCTCTTTCCTAAGAAAAGTCTACATGGTTGAGAGTGTAATTCTCCTTAAACTTAGAAATTACCTTAAACGGTCATAAGCCTTTGTCTGCACCGAGATGGCCAGGTCAAAGTACATCCTGGAAGGAGGACAGAGTAATCCTTTATCTGCACCATACTATGGCCAGGGTAAAGTATCTGTAAGCCCTTGATCACACCATGCTATGGCTAGATCAAGGCACCCTAGAGGAGGGATGGAGTAAGCCCTTGAACGCACAATGCTATATCCAGGTCAATGCACCGACCAGCCTTCAGTCTCGCCTATAAGGCCTGGCTGGAGTACCTCCTGGAGGGAGGATGGAGTAAGCCCTTGATCCCACCATGCTATGGCCTGGTCAAGGCATCAAACAAGCCTTCAGTCCCGCCTATGAGGACTAGCTGGAGCACCTCCTGGAGGGAGGTCAGGTAAGTCCTTGGGTCCTGCTTGTGGATAAGCTAACCAAGCACACTAGACAACAACGGACTAAGACGTCCAAGCCCGAGAAGTGGCACACTAAACAATGCAACAAACAAAGCCTAAAAGGTGGCACATGTCAAGAGAATTGGGAATCCGAAGAGGCAACACGAAGCAAAAGATTCGAACATTCAAAGCCTCAAAAGTGATGCAGAACAAAAGGCTCAGATAAGAATTCACAGCCCTTGGCTAATTTCTAAAGGCTGATTTCTGAACTTCACTTATTAATACCCTAATCTGGGTTTCGATCTTTTACTATTAATTTTTGATCTTCATTTATTAATACCTGAATCTTGGTTTCGGGTCTTTTATTATTAACTTTTGGACTTCACTCATTAATGCCTGAATCTAGATGTCGGGACTGTTGTTATTGAGACCTCTATTATAGACTTCTAGTCTTCTATGGCTTTCTAGAGCTATCTCGCTAATGCCCGAATCAGAGTCTCAGGTCTTCTACTATTAACCTTCGGACAGCACTTATCAACACCGGAATTTGGGTTTCAGGACTTTTATTATTTCCAAATGAGGATTTCTAAACTCCTATTATTTAGTCCCAAATGAGGATTCCTGACTTTCTATGACTTATTTCTTGATGATAATTTCTAGCCTTTTATTACCAGACAATTGTTATTGGTTTTCTATTCATTATAACCAGAAAAAGATTTCTAAACTTCTATTATTAATACCAGATCTAAATTTTTGGTCCTCTATTATTAATTCCATAATTAGATTCTTGGTCTTATATTAACATAACAAGAGTTGAATTTCTGGACTTCTTTCAGTATTACCAAAGTTGAATGTTAGGACGTCTATTATTATTGCCAGACAAGAATTTTTGATCTTCAATCATTCTCAACCATGGATATCTCATCACTTATTAACTCCAGATGATGGTCTATTAATTTTTGTTGTTCTTAGATTTAGAATTTTGGAATTCTTTTATTAGGAATTCTAATATTGTCTCGAATAATATCATAAACAAACTACTGAACATGTTCTTACATGAACTTCGAACTAACAATAAGGAATGTTGCCAACTTTGTACTTTATAGGAAAATAAGGTTGATAAAGAGGGCCATTGAGGATGAGATAGAGCAAAAGGGAAATTATTGGATTTTTGTCCTAAAGAACAAAAGCTTCTTTCATAGGGGGGGGAGGAAAAATGTTAACCATAAAGCTCACTTAAGACGAAGGTATGAAAGAAGGCCCATGAAAGTATTGTAGAAGCTTCGCAAAAATTGAAAAGAAGGGTTTCACTATGATTCAAAAGCATCGTTTCAAAGGCATTGAAGTAGCTTTCGAGGAGGTTAGATCGATGCCGCAAGCACCTAATGCTCCTGCAAGTATTAAATAAAATAAGGGCTTCCAAAGGAGTCGAAAGGGGGGTGCAAAGCTACCTTTCGACTCGGTTGATCCTTTAGAAATAGTTGGGTCCGCATGAATAAAGGAGTTTCGAGTGTGTTAAGAATGCCTTTCGAAGGTATCAAATAACAAGCTTCTGCACATATATCAGATCCTTCGAAATAGTTGGAGAAGATTCTGCTAAAACAACCCTTTTGAAAGCAAAGACTGGCCTTTCGAATCTGTTGATTCCTTACACAAGTATTAGGGAGGTTTCACACATAGCCAACATTGCTTCCGCAAGCATCAAAGGATAATCTTTCACACTAACCAAGGAGATGCTTTCGAAAGACACCTTCCGCAACTATTATTTGACCACTAAGAAGTCTCCTCCATCACAAATGACCTTTCACGCTGGTCCTTTCGTCACCATTAAACCATTCATATACCCTACCACACTCATTCAAGCGGCAACTTATCCCGATAGCACTAGATCTTAACAACAATAAAGAGGTTTTGAAGGAGATGAGGAAGTTAGAAGTGTTTCCGATTGCATTCAAACAGCACAATAATGCACCATGACTCATTCGTCATCAACGGAAGCGTACATATCGATGGTGTCGAAAGGCTCTAGAAGTACTCGAAAGCAATATTGGTAAATATCGGATCAATATTGTCCACTAACATGCTTTCGACAAAGACGGGAGAACGAAGGTGAAAGGATAGGTTGAAAGTGCTCTAATACCAAATGAAAGTGCTCTGATACCAAATGAAAGTGCCTTGACTAGATCTTTTTATGGCCATTTATTCTAGGATGTTGTTACGATCTCTAGAATTCCTGGCTCTGATACCAAATGAAAGTGCTCTGATACCAAATGAAAGTGCTCTTATACCAAATGAAAGTGACTGTGCTATAGGATCGTGTAATATGGATAAACTACTTGTGCGGAACAAGTAAGTAAATAGTAAAAGCAGTAAAGTAAATGACACCATAGATTTTTATAATGGTTCGAACTCCCATTCTACGTCCAGTCCCAGACTCCTTCTGGATCTAAACTAGCAACCCTCACTTAACCCGGAGGAATAGGTTTACACCGCCTGAGCAACCGAACAGGACTTCTACCGCCTAAGCAACCGAATAGGACTTCTACTGCCTGAGCAATCGAACATGACTTCTTTACAAATAACAAAAGTTTATGACTGTAGTATGCTCCTTGAATAGCACTGATAAGTCAATTATGTAAAATATTCCTATAATCTTCTCCTTTATGATATGTAGTGTAATGTTATTGAGAATTGTGAAAGATAGAGTGATCAATGATCAGAGAATGTAAGCAGTTTTAGTGCAGTTTGAAAATAGAGAATAGATAAGAATTCAAGAATATTAAAAATAGATTCGGTTAGGTGAGTTGTTTGTTGAATTCTGTAATCTATTTACATAGTTTAAAAAGTTGCAAACATAGATGAAAAGCTATATCGAAAAGAACAGGCGCAATCTTTGATTTTGAAAACGTTTCTCTTCGATGAAGAGAACTGTCTTTTCATAAAAAAGCTGTTGAGAAATATTCAGCCGGCTGAATAAATTAATTCAGCCTTCTGAATTAAATTTAAAACGCAAACAGCAAGAAAATAAGCTATTTCTGGCCTTATTCAGCCGTCTAAATTAATTCATTCAGCCGGCTGAATATTGTGAAACAATAAATTTGTTTCAGCATTCAACCGTCTGAATGAAGTCATTCAGCCGGCTGAATTATAGCCTCTAACAAAAATAACTATAGCTCATTTGGTTAGAGCACTTGCCTTCTAAACCAGTGACCCGGGTTCGAGCGCCGCTCCATGCAATTTTTGAGAACTTGATTTTTCATTTAAAATATGAATGTATATGTGTGTATACCATATTGAGAAGATTTTAGCATTTGTAAACTCTAGACACAACACTCTATGACTAATAATACTTTGTTTGTCACCTTCATCTTGTCTCTATCGTGTAAATTTCTTCTTGTATCTCCATATACATACTTTCATCCTTTTTTGTACCGTGTATCTTCATTTTGAATGTATTTGTTTCTTTTTTTGATGCTCATGTACCTACAAATTAGCTTAGAGATTCTTTGGCATAATTGTATAGTTGTTGTCATTAAAATCCAATAATAGAGGTTCTAACATTCTCCCCCATTTTGATGATGACAACTATACAATTTTTTTAAAAAAACATTCATTCTATATATAAAATAATATTAATACGTTTAAAGCTCCCCCTAAGTATAACATCTCCCTCTATATAAATTTCTCCCCCTTTATCATTATCAAAAAGAATAAGGGAATATAATAAATTTTATAAAATATCTTGTAAATAGTGGGATAAACACAATATTAATTAAGGAGAAAAAATAAAATAGATTTTACCATATTTGCTGAAGTCCATATTTCATTGTAAGCACGTAATTATATTAAACGTATGGAACATCCTTAAAAATTCCAAAATCTTTCCTTTTGTTTCTCCGAGTACCTGCAATTAATAAATAACATTTTTGGTACCCACTTACTATGTTAGGGTCCGGGGGGTTAGGTCTTTGGAAACCATACCCATTTGGGTGTGGTTGAACCTTTATAAATATAATTTTCATTATTAACTACCATATCAAAATAATCATCAATGTATTTTTCTCTGTTTTTCCAATTAACAGGAACCCAAATACTTAGATAATTTTTATTCATATTTCTGGTCAATGATTTTGTACTTCTAGAGAAATTATAAACATTATTGGTCGTAGCAGTATTTGAAATTCTATAAAAATGGATTTAAACATCATGTACCTGCAAATTAGCTTAGAGATTCTTTGGCATAATTGTATAGTTGTTGTCAATAAAATCCAACAATAGAGGTTCTAACATAAAGGAGTGGTTCTCCTGAAGAATGGAGAACCAAGCTTCAGTTGGCAAACTGAGACCACTTGTAGAGTCAAACACTCGGCGTATTTCCTAATACTCAACCTTTTGATTTTTGTGCTAGCGAAGACTACATCATTGACATGGTCAAACGGTTGGTGAAGGGAAGTAGAGGCAGGAAGAACGAGGAGTGGGATTCTACACCAAGCCGAACTCCATTCACTAAAAATGTTCCAAGAGAAGAATATCCTCGAAATTTCACTACGATGACTATGCCATCATATAATGGAACAACAGATCTTAGATAACAAAATCTTCTTGGAAGGAGTCGCTTCCATATGGTTTAGGAGAATTCCACCAAAATCCATTTCCACTTTTGATTAACTGGAAAAGAGGTTTTTGGAGAAGTTCAGGCTCCATTCTACATGTTCCAAGGACATGTATCTCTATCTAGCCTGTCGCAAGGACCTAAAGTATCACTAAAGGACTTCTTGAGCCGATTGAACCATGCTCTTGCAAGGAAATTGCTAACAAGATTTTTTGTCAACACCCCAAAGTTATTCCAAGGACAATGGATAGACTTGTTTGAATGAAGGACTTGATACCCTTAAGAATTGCCTTTAAATTTAGCTTTACTTGATGTTGATTCTTGGGTTGGACCTTTCGACGTCATCGAAAGGTTTGGTCTTTGAGTTAGGTAACCTTTCATCTTAGTTGAACTTGTATGAGCTCTCTTGCGTGAGTTTCCTCTTAGTTAGGTTGAAATTCTCTAAGTTTATCCATTTAAGGCTGGTTTTAATCTTGCCGAAAGGTTAGGGTGAAAGCTTCCCTTAGGTTTAGGTAGGATATCAAATTCCTTGTTGGATATGTAGTAGCTTTCGACCTTGTCGAAAGGTTAGATTGCTTATATGAATAGGTTTCACCTTGTCGAAAGGTATGGGAATGGACTCTTTTGGATTAAGCCTTGCAAGTCCAGGGATCTATATCTAAAGAGTAGACTTTGACCTTGTCGAAAGGTTAAGTGACTTAGATTATAACTTCATAAGGTTACTGGTATTGTTGTAATATAAGAACTGTAGACCTAGTCGAAAGGTTTAGGGCTCAAAGTTAATCACTCCGGAAGGTTACAGTTAGTTTTTGGACTAGATGTATTATCAACTTTGTCAAAAGGCTCAAATTATAGGGTTAATGGCTTCGAAAGGTTGCTGAAGTTATTTGTATCAGAAGAGTTGTCGACCTTGTTGGCAAGAACCTTTCGATGAGATTGAACCTGAAATTAGGAGTTAATCCAATAGAAGTTTAAGCGAACAGTAAAGTAATTAACTAAGTTTAGGACTTCCCTCCTTATCCAAGAAAAAATCTCCACTTTATTAAATTCTCCAAATCAACACCTAATTAGGGTTACAATGCTTTGATTAAGAAGATACAAGATTAGAATGAGAGAAATCGGATCCCCAAAACATGACCCTTTGGGTCTTATTTATATATGCAGGCGGCCCAGCACCCCTTTCGACTCCATGCTCTCGACTGGGTCAGAGGGTCTTCCTTTTATATGCAGTTGTGAACCTTTCGACTTTGTTGATAGTTTTTCCCTTCATATGCCATTATGGAACCTTTCGACTCCTTCAAAAGGTTTGGGACTGTTAAACTTTGATGACTACATCCTTTCGACTCCTTCGAAAGGTTTGGGCTGTGCTTTTTTTCCTTTGTCTTTATTGAAAGACCTTTCAACTTAGTCAAATGGTTAATTTTTGGTATAACATTTGCCCCCCCACCAATTCGAAGGGATGCTCTTAACTTTCCAAATCATCTTTGTCGAAAGCTATAAAACTTCCCGCCTCTTGGCCTTCCCGCGTTAATTTGGGACGTCCATTTAAATCTGATCCAACAGTTGAGAATTTTGGTGACTTTTCCTATATAGTACGCTTCTTTTCTTTCTTCCTCTTTTACCTAAAACCAAAATCATTGCGTACAAGTAAAAGAATTCTCCAATACTTCCTGAATTTCAATTTGTAACAACAAGCTAATTTTCCAAATTCGATTCTTAATTCCTAGATTAATCTCCGCTCCTGTCAATTTTCCATCAAATCCCCAGTTTTACAATCCCCAAAACTGAAATTCAATTTCAGGTTGGTTTTGAATAAAAAAATTCTCCTAAATTAGTTTTTAAATTAAGAAAACTCATCCTTGGCTTTGGATTTTGAGGTTGGTGCTGTCAGATAAAGGAAATTACATTATCGGGTCTAACTTTTTATCCAAAATGTTTGGCTCTTGCTTTTCATTTCTACCTGGGTTTTTCGATTTATTGAAAACCTTTATTCTTCTTTTGAAACCGAGTTAAAGCGATTTCAATTTAGATTTATTTTGTTAGTTGGTTAGAATTACTTGTCCTTCAAGAAAAATTTGAAAAATGCATTTACAATTGGGTTTGGGTTTGGGTTTGGTTAAGCTCGATATGATAACCTGGAACCCTCTCGTGTACAAATTAGCATCACAAAATAATGGATTTGCCAACTTTGAACCTTTAAATGGGGTCGAAAGGTATTGTGATGCCAACTTTACCATTGTCGTCGAAAGGTTAGATAATTAAATGGTGTAACATTTCGACAACGAGCTCTCGACAAAGTTAAAGAGTTTCAAACCTTTAGATTACTAGCTTTTGACAAGGTTGACATTCTTCAACCTTAGAGTTATTGAAAGAGACTGAGCTATGGGATCGTGTAATATGGATGTATTTATAAACTACTTATGCGAAATATAAAATAAGTAAGTAAATAAATAAAGTAGTAAAGTAAATGACACCAGAGATTTTTATACTGGTTCGAACTTCCCATTCTACGTCCAGTCCTAGACTTCTTATGGAATTAAACAAGAAACCCTCGCTTAACCCGAAGGAATAGGTTTACACCGCCTGAGCAACTGAACAGGACTTCTACCGCCTAAGCAACCGAATAGGACTTCTACCACCTGAGCAACCGAATGGGACTTCTTTTCAAATAAACAAAAGTATTTGACTGTAATACGCTCTTTAAATAGCACTAATAAGTCAATAAAGTACAAACTTCCTATACTCTTCTCCTTTATGATATATAGTGTAATGTGCTTGAAGAATGTGGAAGATAGAGTGACCAATGATCATAGATTGTATGCAGTTTGAGTGCAAATTGAAAATAGAGAATAAGAGATAAGAATTCAAGAACACTAAAATCAGTAAAGTAAATTGTTTGTTGAATTCTAGACTCTATTTATAGAGTTTTAAGAGTTGCAATCATTGACAAAAAAGAACGATGAAAATAAACAGATGCAACTTTTAGAATAGAAGATGTTTCTCTTCATTGAAGAGTCAAACATAATTACCTCGCATGTATAACTATCATATGAAACCATCATACATATCAACCAAGCAGCTATGCAACCAATAGTGTAGGTAAGCCTATCCTAGCATGCGAGATACTAAACAGCCCTATATGATATCAAAGGTGAAAGTAAATATGATAAAAAATATGCCTTACCATATAAAGAGCTCCGAATATGTGGCGCACATACTCTTCTCGGTTTCCCATGTGCAATCGCCTTCACTTTCGCCTCATTGAACCTTCACTAACTCCACCGTCTTCCTCTTAAGTTATTTCGTATCGCGTCCGACAATACAAACGGGCTTATGAGGTCTCGAAGCTCTGGTTCAATCGTGATATCATCAAGATGATTCGGTATATCATCACACCTGAGTCGTACACAAACTTCCACAGATGAGAAACATGGAAGAAGTTGTGCATGCCTGCCATCTTCTGAGGTAAGTCGACCATATATGCTAGGTTCCCAATCCTCTCTGCAATCGAAAAAGGACCCACGAATATCGGCTCTAACTTCCCCTTAATACCGAATCAAATAGCATTCTTCAAAGGAGAAATCTTTACAAACACATACCGCCAACACAAAATTACAAATCTTTACATCTTCCATCAGTGTAGCTCTTCTGTCTATCCTGAGAAGCTTTCACTCGTTGTCGAATGATCTCTATCTTTTCCAAGGTTTCTCTAATCATATCTGGCCCAAGTATTAGTTTTTCGTCTACTTCCAACCAACAAGAAGGATTTTTACACGGTTGGCCATACAATGTTTTATATGGTATCATACCGATACAAGACTGATAGCTATTATTGTATATGAATTCTACCAAATGTGAGTGATCATTACACGAGCCTCTGAAATTGAGAATGCAAGCTCGCAAGAGATCCTCCAATATAAAATTTTCTTTCTCAGTCTGCCCATATGTTTGTGGGTGATAAGCTATACTGAGATGCATCTCAATCCCCAACACCCCTTGTAAGCTCCTCTAAAACCCACTAGTGAACAACGAGTCTTGGTCACTCATAATGTTCTTCAGTACATAATGAGACCGTATTATCCACTTCACATATAACTTGGCTAATTTAGATGATTTTCTAGTAGAATTTATGAGTACGAACCAGGCACTTTTCGTCAATCTATCGACTATAACACAAATGCTATCATACCCTCGTTTGTTCCTCGACAATCCATCGATATCCTCTCCTACTTCCACTCAGGAACTTTAAGTGGTTGTAGTACTCCATTTGGCTTCTTCTATTCTACATTCACCAACTAGTAGTTCATACACTTCGAGATGAACATCCCGACATCCTTCTTCATCCCCTCCCAATAATAGGTCTGCTTCATATAATAGTACATCTTATTACCACTAGGAAGTATAGTCAACCTAGAATGGTGGCTCTCTCATAGCACCTCATCTCGTATTCCATCAATGTCAAGAACAAACAATCTCCCATCCTTACAGAGCCAACCTCCTCGGTCGAGTCCATACTGCTTCATCTCTTCAGAATCTACTCTTCTTCTATTTTCGCCATGATCTCCGTTAGTCTAGCATCTCGCCTCTGACTAATACTGATCCGTTCAATTAAAGTTGGTCTGATCATCAAGCTTCCCAACATCTCTGGCTCTAACTCTTAATAAGGTCTGAAGTCATAGCCAACAATATACTCCAACTGCTTCCACTTCAAGAACATTGCTCCCAAATTGGCATGTCTTCAACTTAATGCATCCGCGATCGATTTCCCTTACCAGACATATAAGAAATTTCAAAGTCGTAGGAGGCCAAGAATTCCAACCATCACTGCTGGCAAAGGTTGAGATCCTTCAAGGAGAAAAGGCACTTCAAGGATTTATTGTCCATGAATAGTTCGAACCTTAAAGTGCCTCTAAATCCTCAAAGCGAACATTATCGCCGCCAACTCTGAATCATAAGACAGATACTTTCTCTTGTGCGGCTTCAACTGTCGACTAGCGTAGGTTCACAGCTGCGTATAAAAGGAAGACCTTCCCACCTAATTGAGAGCATGGAGTCAAAAGGGGGGCCGCTTGCATATATAAATAAGACCCAAAGGGTCATGTTTTGGGGATCTAATTTCTCTCATTCTAATCTTGTATCTTCTTAATCAAAGCATTGAAACCCTAATTTGGTGTTGATTTGGGGAATTTAATAAAGTGGAGATTTTTTCTTGGATAAGGAGGGAAGTCCTAAACTTAGTTAATTACTTTACTATTTGCTTAAACTATTGTTGGATTAACTCCTAATTTCAGGTTCAATCTCATCGAAAGGTTCTTGCCGACAAGGTCGATAACTCTTCTGATACAAATAACTTCAGCAACCTTTTGAAGCCATTAACCCTATAATCTGAACTTTTCGACAAGGTTGATAATACATCTAGTCCAAACACTAACTGAAACCTTCTCGAATGATTAACTTTGAGCCCTAAACCATTCGACTAGGTCAATAGTTCTTATGTTATAACAATACCGTAACCTTTCGAAGTTATAATCCAAGTCACTTAACCTTTCGACAAGGTCAAAGTCTATTCTCTAAATATAGATCCCTGGACTTGTATGGCTTAATCAAAAAGAGTCCATTCCCATAACTTTCGACAAGGTTGAAACCTATTCTATATAAGCAATCTTGTAACAACCCATAATTTTGTGAATATTTTTAATTAAATTTTTATTTGAAATTTTGATTTTTTTTAAATCATTTAAAAGTGAATTTTTAGAATTATTCCAATGTAAGTTTGGAATTTGTTTGTAATTTATTTTCCAAATGCAATAAATAAACGATTTTTGAAAATTTTATATTTTGGTCAAAATCTGAATTTTCAGTTTAAATAAAAAAAATTGAATTTCAAATTTTAATCTTTTTCTTTGAAGCAGAATATATTTATGATATATGTTCTGCTTTTCGTTTCGTTAAATTCTGAGTTATACTTTTTAAATCAGATAAATTACAGCATTTTTACACGCGGTTATTTACTGTAATTCAATTTCTAGTTTTCTATGTGCGTTTCTATATTTTTATTTTCTATGTTATTTTATTTTATTTTTATATTTTGTTTATCTAAATTTTATTTATTGGATTTCA
Source organism: Allium fistulosum (assembly GCA_030737815.1). Classification (NCBI taxonomy): domain Eukaryota; kingdom Viridiplantae; phylum Streptophyta; class Magnoliopsida; order Asparagales; family Amaryllidaceae; genus Allium; species Allium fistulosum. Next base: position 92,557,268 of record CM060906.1, on the reverse strand, counting down.
CTTGTGTGTATAACTTTTCATAAAAGGCTTGGAAGAAATCAAGGAGACATGCGTTATATTTCTTTAATGCTTGCCTTTTTATTTACCTACCCTCTTTATTACTTACCCTAGCCATTCACCGTTCATAGCCGTGAATTGCTCTTATTAATCATGTACAAACATCTCAAAATATCCTCTTTTCAATTGCATTTAAGAATCATATATATATATATATATATGTATATATGTATGTATGTGTGTTTCTTTCTCCTTATTTCTTACCTTTTATTTCCTAGCCTTTTTGTTTTTCTATCATTTACTCCTCTTTAGCCGTTCAAAATCTTTTCTTGCCACCCACTCCACTTCATAATTCACGTACAAAATTTATTTCCCATCTCTCATTTTTCATTTGCATTTAAAAATAAAATATATTGTACGTTTTTTCTCCTTAACTTATACCTTTCTGTTTCCTTAGCATTCATAACTCCTTAGCTCTTTTTTTTTTCTCTTCTATAGCCGTGTATTTCCTTTTTCCATACACGTACAAAATTTATTTCCCATTATGATTCACATATTTCACTTGCATTTAGGAATAATATATGTATAAGTTTTTTTCTCTTTATTTCTTGTCTCTTTGTTTTCCTAGCATTTACTCTATCAAATCACATAAAAATCTTCTCAATATCTCAGTTCCTCATTTGCCTCTTCTGATTGAAATATTTTACAGTAAGTTTCTTTTATGAAATAGGAAATAAATCCCACTCATTCACTAGCCTTTTTATTTGCTAGCCTTTCATTTTCTAAACCCTACATCTTAGCCATTCAAATCTCTTGAAACCCTAGCCGCCTTCTTTTTATTTCTTATTCACGTACAAGTTCTCATCCTCTCATTTTCATTTGTGTGAAGAAAATACAACAAGCTCTAGGTTATTTCCATGGCTTCCTTCTCTCTTTTTTTTCCACTTTTATTTTATTTCCTCTTTTTTTTCCTTTTGTTTTCTCCTTTCATAGCTCAGCCTCCACCACCACAACATAACCTCCTCCTCACTATTAGACCATGGCAAAGCCCACTTGGTGGTTGAAAGCAAGGTTATGTTCTTTGATTTGTAATTGCATAGTTTAATTCATCTTTTGTTGTGTTGAATCTTATTCTTATGATTTGTGTATTTGTTAAATACAAGATCAATATCTTGGCTCTCCATTCATTCAAATCAGAATTGTGTCTAGTCGTGCTTTCGTGCTTTCCGGATTTTTGTTTGTGTGTTTGCTTTGCAAACTTCAGCGTAAAAAGGTGAGTAATCACACCTGACATTCATACTTATATTATTGTGAATTGATAGCAAGTGAAAGTGTAGAAATAATTATATTATGTTATACATGCCTGTGATATATTTATATGATATTAAATACTGTTTATATGCATGTTACATCATTTGTTATATTTTATTTTATTTTACTGTTTATTTATATTCTGTTCTCACACTACAAGTTCCCTGTACGGACTATGGGTTGAAATGATACATACCCGAACGGACTTTAGAATAGGGAAAGATCGTTATGGGCTGAAATGACAAGCCTAAGCGATTTTTATTTATTTTATTTAACTTGGGATTGCGGGTTTGAAATGATAGAACCCGGATTTTTCTTTGTAAATTACGGATTGAAATGATATATTATCCGTATCACTTGACCTAGGTTAGAAAATATTATACAGACCCGTGGTTATTTTATAAGTTTTTCTGGAAGTTTTAAGTATTTTGAAAATGTAAATTTTGATATTTTAATTTAAATTTTGTTTTTAAAATGATTTAATAAAGTGAAAAATGATTTCATATGTATTAAAAATGTTAAATAAATAAATGGAAATTTGTGATTGGAAATATAAACTAATTTAGAAATATGTAAAGTTTTAATTATGAAAGAAACGTGTAAAGTTCTAATTATGAAAGAAACGTGTAAAGTTCTAATTAATGAAAGAAACGTGTAAAGTTCTAATTAATGAAAGAATATGTAAAGTTTTAATTTATGAAAGAAACGTGTAAAGTTCTAATTAATGAAAGAAATATGTAGTTTTATTTATGAAAGAAACGTGCAAAGTTTTAATTAATGAAAGAATATGTAAAGTTTTAATTTATGAAAGAAACGTGTAAAGTTCTAATTAATGAAAGAAATATGTAAAGTTTTAATTTATGAAAGAAACGTGTAAAGTTCTAATTAATGAAAGAAATATGTAAAGTTTTAATTTATGAAAAAGGCGTGTAAAGTTCTAATTAATGAAAGAAATATGTAAAGTTTTAATTTATGAAAGAAACGTGTAAAGTTCTAATTAATGAAAGAAATATGTAAAGTTTTAATTATGAAAGAAACGTGTAAAGTTCTAATTAATGAAAGAAATATGTAAAGTTTTAATTTATGAAAGAAACGTGTAAAGTTCTAATTAATGAAAGAAATATGTAAAGTTTTAATTATGAAAGAAACGTGTAAAGTTCTAATTAATGAAAGAAATATGTAAAGTTTTAATTTATGAAAGAGACGTTTAAAGTTCTAATTAATGAAAGAAATATGTAAAGTTTTAATTTATGAAAGAAACGTGTAAAGTTCTAATTAATGAAAGAAACGTGTAAAGTTTTAATTATGAAAGAAACGTGTAAAGTTCTAATTAATGAAAGAAATATGTAAAGTTTTAATTTATGAAAGAGACGTGTAAAGTTCTAATTTATGAAAGAGACGTGTAAAGTTTTACTTACTGAAAGAAACATGTAAAGTCTTAATTAATGAAAGAAACATGTAAGTCTTAATTTGTGTAATATTGATTTAAAATAATAAATGCCCTTTTTGTAATAAAACGTAAATTAAAACGTACATTTGATAATGTAAGTTTAATTAGTGTAATATTGATTAAACGATAAATGCTCTTTACTGTAATAGAAATGTAAGTTAAAAAGTACATTTAATATGTAAGTTTTAATTAATGTAAATGACATATTTTAATGACTAAAATAATAAAGTTTCTTTATTGTAATGATAATGTAAGTTAATAAGGTACTCTTAACTTAACATAAGAATTTCAGCATTAAATTGGATATTATAGTAACAAAGTTTATTTAACTATAAGGCTATGATAAAATGACCATGTTAAAAATTTGTAAGTATATAAATACTTTGATTATATAAAATATTAAATTGGAAAGTATTACATTCCAAAAATGCTATGATTCCTTAAGGTTACATTACCAAAATGCTATGATAATTTAAAGGAAGATTTCAAGTTTAATAAATTAAAGGAAATATTCAGTGATTTTGAAATTTGGGTTTTATTGAAATGATATATTATTGAATTGGTTTTGAAATGGAAATGATATATTTTTGAATTGGTTTTGAATAGATATGTTTCTGGTTTGAAAGTATGTATTAGTTTGAAATAAATGATATGATTTTGAAATGGTTTAAAGGATGTATTTTGATTTGAAACATAAACTATTTTGAAATTTATAACCACGGGTTATAATAACGATTGGTTGGGAAAGAGACCGGGATCGGATATGGACATACTCTCTGTCGATACCGAAAACCACTTTGACAACCGTGTACGCGGTGGAGATTCTAGAATGAAGTAGGATGGTGGCGACGTTCTTAAGGTATGTTACGTGGACCCAACTCCCGTGAGTTGGCATAAGGTGGCTAAAACAGGAGCGATCTCGGACCAGTGAGGTAGCACCTCTTCTCGGACACATTTCTTCGTTATTATACTCTTACTTGTGATTGATTAGATGGCCATCCTCCGATTTGGGAGTGTTGTTCGAGGTGGAACGGTAGTGGCTGCTATGCGTATCCATCAGTCCGTGTGCGTAATTGGTATATCTACCCTGGTATTGCCTAGTTGTGCCGTGTCACCTACCATATCGAGCTTTACTACGATTATGATTTTAAGATCCGACCGCGTTAAGGTTCTCCATCCCCTTAACGCTATTTTCTATATGATTATACTTTACTTATTTAGACACTATTATAATAGCGAATATTACTACATAGTAAATAGTTTAACGGATCCTTAAAGAATGGGCGATCCCAAGCATTCTTTAAGTTACTTGTACCTTTATTACAGTTCACTTGAGTTGGTTTACATTATATAAGTATGTATGTCCTGACTCGAGTGTTTTGTGTTTTGCTTTACGCTCGGGTCAGACTGAGTGATACAGCATTAGAGACTCACCTTCGGAGCTGGAGTTTTGCTTTGAAGATCCAGATATCTATTCATTTTGTTATCCAGTTGATTCCAGTTGTACCTGATTTTCATACTGTTACTCCTGTTGTATCTTGGTATTCCTATTGTATCTTAATTAACTCTGATGTATTTATATAGTAGCTTCATGGACTACTATCTCTTTTACTTCCGCTGCATTATATTACTCTGTGTCTGTGATCTGTGATTTTTTATTTACTGTAATGATGAGTTTGCCAAATTTTTATTTACAACGCGGTATTTTGAGCAATTCAAGTCCGACATGTGTGGATGCAAATGGTTGAAAATATCGGGTTGTTACAAATCTAACCTTTCGACAAGGTCGAAAGCTGCTACATATCCAACAAGGAATTTGATATCCTACCTAAACCTAAGGGAAGCTTTCACCCTAACCTTTTGGCAAGATTAAAACCAACCTTAAAAGGCTAAACTTAGAGAATTTCAACCTAACCAAAAGGAAAACTCTCGCAAGAGACCTCATATAAATTCAACTAAGACGAAAGATTACCTAACTCAAAGACCAAACCTTTCGATGACGTCGAAAGATCCAGCCCAAGAATCAACAACAAGTAAAGCTAAATTTAAAGGCAATCCTTAAGGGTATCAAGCCCTTCATTCAAACAAGTCTATCCATTCTCCTTGGAATAACTTTGGGGTGTTGACAAAAAATCATGTTAACATTTTTAGCGCTAGAAGGAGGGCTCGAACCTCCGTCTTGGTTAACCCCCTAACAATACTATTCACTAACCCCTCTTGGATCAATCCTACATCAAGTTTATCCACTTTGGTTTGAACATGACTAGAAGATTTAAAATCTCTGAACAAGGGTCTTCTGAACCACATTTGTCAAGATTCTCCTAAGTAAACATCAAAAATCCAATCAAGATGAAGAACAAAGACTAAGGCTCAAAGCCTTAAGGATTATAAACAAAAAGAAAGTAGAATCTTCTGACCCTGAGAAATGGAGTCTAAATCCTTTTCATGTAGGCCCTACCCCAATCTTTACACTTGGAAAGATAACAAATGGAAGTGACAATATCTTTAGTCAAATGAGAAGAACAATTCAACATTATTCTAAGGGCACAATCTTTGGGAAAGAGATCATGAATGATTACAACGCCTTTGCACACAAATGGCAACCAACTACAACAAGAGTACTTCCAACCCAAGAGATTCAAAGGGTAGCAAAAAGAAAGATGATTGAAGAGCATGAAATGATGAGGCCGAAAAATAAAAAGACAAAGTGCCATCCTTAAGAGTCAAGTTTCAAGTCTAGACTTCTAAGAGAATGCGACTTAACTACATCTATGGAAATGTCTACTTGCTTACAAAGGATGAACTTAACTATTGGCTGTCACAAAAGAAAAAACCAAAACATGAAAGGAACTTGGAAGGATCCTTCTACCACTATCACATGATGAATGTTCATGAAACCTACCATTGCAAAGCCCTGGAGGGGATGATCATCAATTTCTTTAGACAAGGAAAGATCAATGAATGTGTACGAAGGATCTGAGAAAAGATTAATAAAAATCAGCTTTCTAAAAAAGAGAAAGTCTACATGGTTGGGAGTGAAATACTCCTCATATTTGGATACTACCTAAGATGGTAGAAAAGCCTCTGTCCACGCCAAGATGGCTAGGGCAGAGCGCCTCCTGGAGGAAGGACGGAGTAAGCCTTTAGCCATGTCATGAGATGGCCAGGTTAAAGCACCGAACAAGCCCTTATCCATGCCACGCTATGGCCAGGTTAAGGCACCTTCTGGAGGGAGGACACAGTAAGCCTCTATCCATGCTATAAGATGGCCAGGGTAGAGCATCGAACAAGCCCCTGTCCGCGCTGCAAAAGGGCTAGGGCAGGGCTCCTCTTGGAGGGAGGTTGGGTAAGTCCTTGGTTCCAGCCTCTAAGATGAGCTAACCAAGAGCACCAGACAATGGACTAAGATGTCTAGGCCTAATAAGAGGCCCATCAAATTATAGACTAAGATGTTCAGGTCTAAGAAGAGGCCCATAAACTTATGGACTAAGACATCCAAGCTCGGTAAGAGGCCCATCAAACTTTGGACTAAGACGTCCAAGCCTGAGAAGAGGCTCAATCAATAATGGACTGAGACGTCCTAGCTCAAGAGCCAGCCAATCAAATTATTCCTATATATATTCTAAACTTGGAGGGTTCATACATGTCAAAGAAGACGGAAGTAGAGTAGAAGAACAGAACTCCACTTACTATTACCCGAATTTGGGTTCTGGGTTATTCATTTCATAGCTTCACTATATAAAACCGGAATCTGGGTTTCGAGTCTCTTTTAACTTCTGGTTATCTTAATATACCCGAATCTGGGTTTTAGGGTTCCCATTTTTAAACATCAGCTATTGATACCTGAATTAGTGTTTTGGGTCTTCCATATAAGAACTTCATCATCTATTACTAGAATCTTGATTTCAGGTATTCATCAATTATTACTGTATTATATCTGAATCTGGATATCAAGACTACCACTCATGCAAACCCTAATCTGGGAGAAAAATTTATGGATTTCTATTCATCATAAATGCTCTAATCTGGGCCAGAGAATATCATCAGGGAGATCGCTATTAGAAGTCTCCGAACGGAAGCTTCGAGTTTCTAATTTTTTTCAAATCCCATTGATGTTAAGGAATGGGTGAGAGAGTTACTACTTCAAAATGTCTGACATTGATCTTTGAATTAAGTTCTTTATTAAATGAAAATTATATTTTGATACTTATGATAAGGCGAAACTTACAACTAACAAATTTTGGGCATTCCATACAAGTGGAAAGAGTTAAATTCCAGAGTACTAAATAGTCATAACAGACTTAATACAACACAGTGGAAGTAAAAGAAAACAACTCATAAATATAGCTAGCATCAGCCTCCTGCTCATCTCCAAAAGCTTTATTCGTCCACCTACTAAAACCTAAAAATACTCAACCCTCAGCCTACTCAAATCAATTTTGAGCAACCGAGAGTTTAAGAGGAAAAACATAAACTTCGAGTCAGATGTAAAGCCGGTGTGAATAATACTATACATCTCGGTTATATGATATTAAGTGAGACCACGCCACTTAGAGGAACGGGTTTTCCCTCACTAATATCCTTTTAAAACATACCTTTGGCAAATCTTAATCCTGTCCAAACACTATAGTTTTTGTTTGGCTAACTACTAACCTTTGGCTGACTCGGGCCTACCAGACAAAATAAACAAATAATTTAACTTCTGTTAGATACTCCTCTTCTGGACGGTCTGTCCCTAACTTAATTCACCCAAGGTCAACTAATCCTAATGGTTTTGCGGGCTCACCAATAACCTGTCTCTCCTCTATATATTCCTTTATGTATGTAGCATCATTTTAGTCTTACCTATGACAAAGACCTACACACTAGTATTTTGGACTTATATTAGCTAGGGACTACTAGCTAAAATATAGGGCTTGACCCCATACCAGTCCCATCTGGTATTCTAATATCTGAGTCATTTTACTTAGGGTCATCTACCCATAAATTTTCCTTGAAAACATTTTCTCTCAAATTGATTTAATCCTTTTAAATCATACTTAAACAAGGAAAATATACTCTATGCTTTACTCAAATCACCTTGCCATGCTATATAAATTTTACACAAAACTTCGTTGATGAAAACATTTAAACATTTGAAAGTACCCCCTTCGAATCCATTGAAAGTACCCCTTTTGATACAAGTAACACCTTAGGCCGAAATGCCAAAACATACCTTTCAAAACCATTCTTAATAAACCTTTCGAAAATAATGAAAACCTTCCTTTCAAAAGCTTTAAAACCTTAGACATCCTTTTATCAAAACACTATAAACATTGACTTTCGAAAACATTAGAACCTTCCATTTAAAACCTTTTGAAACCATTGGGGAACCACCCCTTCAAAACCTTCATTTAAAACCTTTCGAAAGCACTAAATCCTTTTCATAAAATCAAACCTTTCAAAAGCATTTGGGTTCAAGTAAAACATGTGGAATACCCTTTCGAAACCATTTAAAACTATTCCTTTTGAAACCTTCGGTTTAACTTTCAATAAAACAAAGGGTCTTAAAACAACTAAGTCGAAAGCACACTTCCGAAAGCTATTTCCTAAGTAAAGAAGTGATGGTGTCGAAACCAGCTCTTCGAAAGTGTTTGCACAAAAATTGGACAAACACCTCTAAGTTCGAATTTAACTAAGTATTTAAGTTTGGTTGATGTGTAGTTTTAATGTTCCAACGCGTTAACGGCTAGTTTTTGCAGTCATAGAATAGTTCTCAAATTCAAAATTGGAAAGCTGTTGAAGGAGTAAATCATACAAAGTTTTATAGTTGTTCGGCCAGAATGTGCCTACGTCCACTGTCCATATTATTATTCTTGCTTTGATATGATTACAAGTACAAGTTGAGTTAGAAAGAGCAAAAAACTTGGAGTAGCTGGAGTGACTGAGTCTTAGTGGAGTTTTCCCTCGTTTCTCAGAAATTCGGTCCCTATTGTTGTTGAGGAGCTCTGGTATTTATAGAGTGGAGTTGTGAAGTGTGGAGATTGAAATTATAGCTTTCTGATTCTGTTTCGGCATCTGGGTTGGAGCTTGTTTGGCTTGGTCACTCTTCCGTGTCTGGTTCGGTGCTTCTGCCTTTAGAGCCTCCTATTTGTCGGACCAAACATTTGGTCTGGCATGCCTGTGTACCGGACCAAATGTTTGGTTCGGTGTTGGATGTGTCGTGCCAAGCCAAACATTTGGTCTGGCATATCGAGAACGCTGGACCAAATATCTGGTCCGGCATATCAGAGAACGCTGGACCAAATATCTGGTCCTGCATACCAGAGAACGCCGGACCAAATATCTGGTTCGGCATATAAGAGAATGCCGGATCGAACATCTGGTCCGGCATATCAGAATGTCGGACTAAACATCTGGTTCGGCATTTTGGTGAATGTCGGACCAAGTATATGTTTCGGCAGTTCTGCCTTCTAAGTCATGGTCTGCTTTTACTTCTTTTCCTTCCTTCCCCTCTGCTTGCTGGAAAACCGAGCCAACACTTGTCCCCAAAGTATGTCATGTAGTCACACGACATGCTTTGTTTGGTCCGACACCGAGCTCCTACCATCGGTCGAAAACTTATGACCGTTCACCTTCCTTCCTTTTTCCTCTTTAAATATCGTTCTCTCGTTCTTATCCTTCTACTTTTATTTTCTTAACAAAATTCTCTAACTTATTTTCGATCGATTGAGGTTTGTTTTGAGCTTGTTTATATTGCTTTAATTCAAATATCTCTGTGTCTTCATTGCTTGGGGTAAGCTCTTCTAAATCCGATCTTTGGTCTAGGGTTTTAGGGTTTAGATTTTCAGAGGTGTTCGGTACGAGCATGAAAGGTATAGGTTTTGAATCAAGGAAAAGAAGAGGGCGATGGTATTTCTTTAGTCTGATTCGGTAAAGAGCAAGGTTGCGCTGCTATATGCTTCAAGGAAATATGGATGTGTATTAAGGATTGCAGAAGGTTGCTAGGGAGAGTGGAATAGGTCATCTGATCTTTACATCTCTACTTTCTATTGGAAAGCTTTCCAGGGGTGGCATGGTCTATGTACGTATTTGGCCGCACAGATATGTCATTCGGTCGGTAGTTTGGAGTAGTTATCACCGAGAGTTGAAGTGGATAAGTGGGTGTTTGGACTTTGAATTAACTTAATATCATTCGGTAGGTTTGGTTCGGCATTGTGATGTCGTTCGTTCCTTTGGCCAGGGTAATGCCGAACCAGATAATACAAGCATAGGTTTCACAGGTATGTCGAGCCAAAGGCTGAGATTCTTGAATTGGTAGCTTGAGTTTCGTAGGGTTAGGTTAGGAGTATGGCTTTAACCGGGCTAGACGATAGGATGCTTCCCATGGATGTTTTAACTTCCATTTATGATTGCACCTCTGTTGGACTTATGCATGTCTTTTATTTCATTGTGCAGGAATATTCCATCTAGTCGCGAGCTTCGATCCAAGCATGCGTCCTCACAACCTGTCGGGGGTGGCCCTTTTTCTTCTGACGTTCCTGTCAATCTTCCCAAACAACCCAGTTCTGCCTATTCTTTGGTGGAGGGTTACACTCCCAATCAGGCGCTGGTAAGGCCTTCTGAGTGTTACCCCAGCGTCCTGACAATAGAAAAGCTCAACTCCATAGCTACCAAGTTTGGGATAGCTCGTTGGGACATGATACTATCCGGCCCGAATGACATAGTTTGCTTTTCCACAGATGGATATATGGCATATAGTAAGTACCATTGTATGTGCAGTGCAATTCCTCCACTCACTAATTAGATCGCCAGTTTTGTGGTTTACTTGAAAGTCGCTCCCATGCAGCTTCAACCGAACTCCTACGCCATTTTAACATGCTTATATCTGATATTCGTGAAGCGTTATCAGAGACCCCCTACCCACAGAGAGATCAGATACTTGTATAATGTGAGGAGTTACCAAAAGGGGAGCCCCTTCATCAGCTTAGAGTCCGCTCATAAATTTAAGCTTGTCCTTGATCTACACTCTAAGTTTAGTATGTCCAAGAAGGAGTACTTCTTTGTGCGTGATGACACTGTTCCTCAACATGCTTTCACTTCTAGATGTAAGTCCTTGTTATACTTTTTCTAAGCTTTCTGTCGACTCGGTTCCTTAATGATCCATACTTTTCAGGTTGTATGAAGGCGGTAGAGGACGAGGGTTTGAAAGAAATGGCCAAGAAAATACTAGCTATCCCAGAGGCTGAGTGGGAAGCCTCATTCCTACTTCGCGACACAACCCTTCGCTTTTACAACTTGATCGGCCCTGGTCAATCCGTGTTCAAGATCAGGCCAAGCTCAGCCGAGAAAGCAGCGGGAGCCGAAGGAGAAGGGGGAGATGCGGATAAAGGCAATGTTCCGAAGGAAGAGGGTGATGGGGACGGAGCCCCGAATAAGTTGAAGCATAAGAAGAGCACGGTTTGTCCTCCCCGTTCGGGGAAATCTTTGCATATACGGGATGCTCCTTCCCTCAATGACAAGGAGGGTTCCAATTTGGAGGGAGAGAGTGAAGAGAAAGAAAGGTTAGATGGAGATTCTGATGCAATGGAATTAGAGACTCATGTTTCTCCGGACGTGGAGATCATAGGTAGTGAAGGCTTGGGTGTGACTCCCTTAAAAAATGCCGATGATGTGCGGGAGTGGCTCGAGCAGTTGGATCAATCTGAGCCAGCACCTGGGCCAACTTTTGTCGCTAATCTCTCCCAAGAGAGTGTAGTTCCGGGTGACTTGGGTGGAATGCCGCTTTTTCCAGTGCAAGGTGGAGCGGGAGTTGGCGAATCATTTGGGCTTTCCCCAGGTACTTTTGATTACTGTATGGATTTTGGGATACTTCTTAAGAACTTTTTGTTTTTCGACGAGTCGCAGTCTCCAATTGCTCCTCAATCTAATGAAGCCCGGTCGCCGTGTGTCCTCCTTCCTCCGAGTGGAGCCCCATCCCAGTGTATTCCCTACTTGAGTGTGACCCGGTCCCGGCCACTTGATCCAGTCTATCCTAAGGGTTGTAGTAGCTCGTAGTGCCTCACTGTCTTGCATGTTTTGTTTTTATGTTGTCTCCATTTCTCTATTCTAATGTTGTTATTTGCATTGCAGGGAAAAGAAGGAATCCAAAGAGGAACGAAATGCCCTGACGACTTGAACAATTCAAACGGATGAAAGGGGCCTCCATTTCTTCTAAGATGGCCTCTCAAAAGGAAAAGACCGCGCAAGGGGATGTTGAGGAGAGCCATGCAACGTCTCAAAAACATGCCAGGTCCTCGGATGAAGGCGCCACCTCTCCGGTTGTCAAACCCCTTCTCGTCACCATCACCAAAATCCAGCTGGTCCTGAAGTGCACGAGGTGCCTGACGACTTAGGGGAGGAAAATGTTGATACCTATTTCTCAGATTATCAGCAGCTGATGTGGAATCCCTTCGAGAGCCACCCTGACATTAACCCCGGCTATGCGGGTCGTCATCCAGCGGATTCTGATACTGAGTTTCTTTTGCCTTGGAATTCTTTGGTCCAGATCTTGGATGAGGCAAAAACTCTCGACTTCGCCAACTTAACAATGAGAATGGTCCAAATTACTGATGAGACCAGAAAAATTATCGATTATCAGTCCCTCTTATCCAAGGCTAGTGAGGAAGTTGGGAGCGTCAATGTACAGTTGCGTTAGGAGGTAGAGGATCTTCGTAAGGCGCTCAGGGAGAAGGATGCTAAGTTATAGGTGGTCGAAGCATCTTGCGAATCTGAGATAAAGAAGGCCAAGGAAGAAGCGACGAGAGTGGCCTTTGACTTATGCAAGACACAGATTGATGAGGCTATCGGTTTAGTAGATGAGGCTCGGTAGAAGGATCTGGAGCGGATCCGCTTTCTCAAGGGTAAGGTGAAGAAATCGGAGGAGGCCTTGGCTGAGCTGAAGAAGTCTCAAGGTGAGTGGTAGAAAGAAAAGGACTCATACTAGGCTGAGATTGATAGGTTGAAGGTGGAGCAGATCCGGTTGAGAAAGGACAAGGAACAGTACATGAATAAGGTGGTGTCTCTCCAGACCGAAGTTGACAAATCCAGCGACTTTTATGAGATGGTCAACCAGATGCTAAAGGATACTTATTACATGTTCTGGAAACAGGGGAACCTTCAGTGGATGGATGATTATCCCCAGGTGATGGCAGGAATCCATGCTCGACTCATTGAGGAAACTAAGACTGCAGTTGCGTAGGAGGAAGGAGTTGTATATGACATTGGGATGGTGAACAATCAGTTCACAATGGAAGAGACCGAAGCCATTGCCAAGGGGTATGAGTTGCTGGCAGAGGACGAGGATGATGAGGATGGGTCGGATCGTGAGGGGCTTGGTGATCCACACCACACTACTGCAGGTATCTCGTCATTTTGCTTTAGCTCCATTATTACTTATCCTGGATTGTGAAGCTTATGGTATTCCTTACTTGCACCGTGTAGGGACGTCTTCGGGATAAGTCGGGCCTTCAAAGGGTGTCGGTGAGGCATCGCAAAAGGAGGGCGGGTCTCTCGAGCGATTCGAGACTTCGAGGGACATGGTCGGAGGGAGCAAGCCGAGCGACAAGGTTGTTCCTCCTTCCTAGTTGAGGAAATTTTCTTTTCACTTTCTGCATGTATTTTTGAAGGATGTATGGTTGCTCAGTATTTTGCATATATATACGAAAAGCTTTGTACATAAATATTTTAATGTTGTAATGTTCAATTTTTGTCTTTTGCATATTTATCTGGAATGACTTTCGTGACGCATGTTTTTATAGTCTGCTTCGTCTATTTGAGAACTGTTTACGACTTAGTTAATCGCGATTGTGTTCAAAGATGTAGAAAACCATAAACACGCTGTTATATTCAGGGCTGATCGCGAACGATAACTACTCAGGCTATTGCCCGTGTCGTGAGTATTATTCGATTTATCGTTGCCGACGTGCGTAATGCCGATCGTCAATTGCGAACTACTCCTGGCTGCAACCACGCCTTAATCATGGGGTTTATAATCGGTTCGCAGTTGCCGGTGAGCTGAACGCCAATGATGAACTGCCTAGGCTATAAATCGTGCCTAATCCGTGGCTTATGATCGGTTCATCATTGCCAGTTTAGGGGTGCCGATCATCGGTAGTGAATTGCTAAGGCTTGTTTCGTACCTCTTATCGTGTTTATCTTACTTTCACCGCTGCCGGCAAGCGCCTGCGATTGCTCACGGTAGGAATAGTCATCAGATAAATAGTTAAATGAAAGAATGTTCAAATAAGACGAGTAATGCGAGACACCAAATTTTTATAATGGTTCGGCCGAAATACGCCTATGTCCACTGTCTTTCTTATATTGTTTCATTTAATATAAATTTCTTTACAACTCAAGAGAAATAGCGGAGGAGATGTTGGAGATTTCATGCTTTCCCAAACACCTCTCCATCTACCGTCGACAAGATGTAAGCTCCATTATGGAGATCCTTATGAAAAACAAACGACCCTTCCCAAATTGGATCCAGTGCTCCTGGTCGTGGGAAGACTCACTTGAGTACCAAGTCTCCCTCTTGTAGAGCTCGAGGCTTCACCTTGGAGTTGTATTGCCTTGCCACCTACTATCTATAAGCGGCAGCTTTGAGGGCGGCGTCATTTCTTTTATGCTCGATCAAATTGAGCGACATGTTTAAGAGATCCTCATTTTCTTCCGAATTGTAATGCATTCTTCGGTGCGAGGGGACGACTGTTTCGATGGGGAGCATGGCTTCAGCTCCGTATGCTAATGCAAATGGCGTGTGCCCTATTGCGGTCTTGTAAGAAGTTTGGTAGGCCCATAGTGCAGTAGGCAGTTCGTCGACCCATGCCCTCTTGGAATTTTCAATTTTCTTCTTGATCAATATCTTCAACACCTTGTTTACTGCTTCGACTTGCCCATTCGCCTGGGGATACGCCACAGCCGAGAAGCTTCGAGCAATCCCATGTTCATAAAGTCCTTCTGAATCTGGTTCGGCATCTAGGTTGGAGCTTGTTTGGCTTGGTCGCTCTTCCGTGTCTTGTTCGATGCTTCTGTCTTTGGAGCCTCCTATTTGCCGGACCAAACATTTGGTCTGGCATGCCTGTGTACTGGACCAAATGTTTGGTCCGGTGTTGGAGATGTTGTGCCGGGCCAAACATTTGGTCCGAGATATCAAAGAATGCTGGACCAAATATCTGGTTCGGCATATCAGAGAATGCCGGACCGAACATCTGGTCTGGTATATCAGAAAATGCCGGACCAAACATCTGGACCGGCATGCCAGACTAAATATTTGGTTCGGCATTTTGGTGAATGACGGACCAAGTATCTGGTCCGGTAGTTCTGCCTTCTAAGTCATGGTCTGCTTTTGCTTCTTTTCCTTCCTTCCCCTCTGCTTGCTGGGAAACCAAGCCAATAGAAAGCATTGGAGAAGCGGCTTTAAGTTAAAAACAAGGGGCCCTTTCGAAACCATTGCTTCGAAAGGAAAAAGGTGGCAGCAAGGGGTTTCGGCCCCTCCGAAAGCATTTACTCAAAACAAAAGGTGCAACTTCTTTCGGAACCATTCCTTAAAGTCATTTAGCCAAGTCGAAAGCTTTCTAAGTCGAAAGCATCCTTTCCAAAAGCAAAGCAGGCGCATTTTTAAAAAAAGCATAGTAAGGCTTCAACCCCTTCGGAACCCCTTGTTTCGACTTCATACCTTTCGTCTCAGTCCAATTCGCTACATATCAAGTCTTTGATACCAGGTGCATAGGTTTCGATGGTGATGAAGGCGGAAGTGCTAGGTCGAAAAATGGGTGTCAAAAGTGGCGAAACATGTAAAAAGCATGTATAAATTGATTTTTAACTTTTTAAAGCAATTCTTTTCAACTAGCCTGCCTTGTTTGTCAAAACATGATTGGTTGCTGATTTCTTTTCTAAAAACACTGCCCAAATTTCAAAAATAACAAATAAAATTATTTACAAAATGCCCCTTCTTTTATAAATATAAAAAGAATTAAAGTCTCATACCTTAAATAATTTTATATACTTATTAAAACAATTAGGAAAAATCTATAAAAATTCCCATAAATCATTTTTACTATGTTTTTTAACATATATTAATTTCTGACCCAAAACATACATATATTAGCCGTAATTAATTTAAACCCAAATAACAATTTTCTTCACTGGAAAATTAATATTAAATCCACATTAATTCAAAAGATTATGAAAATTGAACCCATCTCTAAAATATCATTTCTGATCATATACTAAAATTGCAAGGCATTTGGATGTCAGTTAATAGGGTTTTCACATTAAAACATATCATAAAATCGAATTAGCATAAATCATCAACATGCATATATATCCAATTTAACCATAAAAAACATGGAAAAACTTTGCAAAATAGATCAGATTTAATATAAAACCGAAAAAAATAAAACATGAGATGTAGTCATTATTCACCTTAGTTTTGTGATTAAGGAGTTGATTTTTGGTCTTGATTTAAGTTGATTAGGTTCTTCCTCTTGATTTAGCTTATCTTTCCCATTTTCTTCTTTAATGTCGGTCGGCCTCTTGTTTTGTTTTGGGTTGTGAAAATGAACATGTAAAATGAATGTGTATAAGGGTTTAGGGTATATGGTTATAACTTATTCCTATATTGCCCTTGTCTACTACCCTAACTTAATTCATTTTGATTCTCTTAGTTCATTAGTTCAAATAGGCACGGATACCCTTCTGTTTATCACAAATCTCAATCCCATAATCATTTACATTATTTTATTTAATTTAACTAATTAAATGTCCTAAATAATGTTACCAAAAATTAGCGTCGTTACCACACTTCCAAACTGCACTCCCCAATGTGTCCTGTTAGTCCTCTCAAAGGGTTTGACTTTAATGATTACATGGTGTATCCCTTTGAAACCCCTTTCGAATGAGTCGAGAAGAACTTTATACCTTCGAAGAGATCCAAAACACAACATATATATCAAATAAAAAGTGGACTCAATATGCTATGGAATCTCACCTTGGACAAATGACGTAAATCAAATTGACTTGATAATATTGACTTATCATCATCACGTCTCTTTAGTATCGCATGGACTTTAGATGTGATGATAATTTGCTTCAAAATCAAGATATCTAAGTAAACTCCATAGCATTGCATATACTAAATAAGGGTTAGGAAGATAAGTGTGTGTCATGTACAACTGGTCATTAGACAAGTTAATGGCCGAAATTATCATCCTCATATTCGAAATCAATAGATCCATGCATCCTCTCACTTTTATTTCTCAAGATTGGATTACAAGTAATAGAATTTCCCCCAATTGGATCTAGGGTTATAAGAATTTGATTTGGTTAAGAGGTGACAAGGAAATTTAAGAATTCAAAAATTGGTCCCGAACTTGGACCCCTAGGGTCGTATTTATAGATGTGGTTTGGACCCTTCCGCATCCATCCTTTCGAAGCCGTCGAAAGGTCTCTTCTCCAACCTTTCACACCTATGAATAGGATCGTGTAATATGGATAAACTACTTGTGCGGAATAAGTAAGTAAATAGTAAAAGAAGTAAAATAAATGATACCAGAGATTTTTATACTGGTTCAAACTCACGTTCTACGTCCAGTTCCAGACTCCTTTTGGATTTAAACTAGCAACCCTCACTTAATCCGGAGGAATAGGTTTACACCGCCTGAGCAACCGAATAGGACTTCTACTGCCTAAGCAACCGAATAGGACTTCTACCGCTTGAGCAACCGAATAGGTCTTCTTTACAAATAACAAAAGTTTCTGATTGTAGTATGCTCTTTGAATAGCACTGATAAGTCAATTAAGTACAATCTTCCTATAATCTTCTCCTTTCTGATATGTAGTGTAATGTGCTTGAGAATTGTGGAAGATAGAGTGATCAACGATCAGAGAATGTAAGCAGTTTGAGTGCAGTTTAAAAATAGAGAATAGATAAGAATTCAAGAATATTAAAAATAGATTCGGTTAGGTGAGTTGTTTGTTGAATTATGTAATCTATTTATAGAGTTTAAAAGGTTGCAACCATAAATGACAAATTATATTTAAAAGAAACAGGCGCAACCGTTGATTTTGAAGACGTTACTCTTCGATGAAGAGAAGCGTCTATTCATGAAAATAGCAGTTGGAAAAATTCAGCCGGCTGAATAAAATAATTCAGCCTTATGAATCAAATTAAAACGCAAACAACAAGGAATTAGGCTATTTCTAGCCTTATTCATCCATCTGAATTAATTCATTCAGCCGGCTGAATATTGTGAAACAATAAATTTGTTTCAGCATTCAACCGTCTGAATGAAGTCATTCAGCCGGCTGAATTATAGCCTATAACAATAATAACTATAGCTCATTTAGTTAGAGCACTTGCCTTCTAAACCAGTGACCCGGGTTCGAGCCCCGCTCCATGCAATTTTTGAGAACTTGATTTTTCATTTAAAATATGAATGTATATGTGTGTATACCATATTGAGAAGATTTTAGCATTTGTAAACTCTAAACACAACACTCTATGACTAATAATACTTTGTTTGTCACCTTCGTCTTGTCTCTATCGTGTAAATTTCTTCTTGTATCTCCATATACATACTTTCATCCTTTTTTGTACTGTGTATCTTCATTTTGAATGTATTTGTTTCTCTTTTTGATGCTCATGTACCTACAAATTAGCTTAGAGATTCTTTGGCATAATTGTATAGTTGTTGTCATTAAAATCCAATAATAGAGGTTCTAACATTCTCCCCCATTTTGATGATGACAACTATACAATTTTTTTAAAAAAATATTCATTCTATATATAAAATAATATTAATACGTTTAAAGCTCCCCCTAAGTATAACATCTCCCTCTATATAAATTTCTCCCCCTTTATCATTATCAAAAAGAATGAGGGTGTTTCCTGGAGATTTGACCAGGCAACTGAGTACTCGGCGTACAGGACGACTCGGTGTCAACTAGTGATCGGCATCTCATAATACTCGGCGTAGTGTTCAGCATCTCATAGTACTTGGCGTAGTACTCGGCATCCAGTGGTACCCATCATCAAGGAGTACTCGGCGTAGTACTCGGCATCCAGTGGTACTCGGCGTTAGAAGACGTTCGGCGTATATAACTACTCTACATGGCAGCATCGTTCGGCCAAAGGATCGTTCGGCTAAGAAGCATCGTTCGGCCAAAGGATCGTTCGGCTAAGAAGCATCGTTCGGCCAAAGCATCGTTCGGCCAAAGGATCGTTCGGCTTCGACTGACAACTGTTCTGCACTTCCCACCCATCAAACGAACCGTTCGGCACGAGCACAGCGTTCGGCATCTAAAGGGCGTTCGGTATGGGATAACGTTCGGCATCTAGGAGCGTCCGGCATCGAGAAACGTTCGGTAGTGAATACCGTTCGGCCAAGGAAGAACGCTCGGCATAAAATCGTTCGACATCCATGAACGTTCGGCCTACAAGGTACGCTCGGCATTCCCGGACTGTTCGGCATTCCAGCCTCATTCGACCTGCATCCCTCACTCAACACCACATCTCTTCCGATATGTATCTCGTTCGGCAATCACCTCCAGCTCGTCATCCAAGGTCATTCAGTACAAATGGATGTTCGGCATTCAGAGTGTCCGGCCTCACCTCGTTCGGCATAAAGGGGGAGGCTCGGCATTCTGTTGTTCAGCCTATCTGGTTCGCTGCATAGGACTTACACTATTTGGACCGAGTTATTCAGCTACCAGGCCCACCAGAGAAGTCCAGCCCATATTTGCCTATAAATAGAGGGGCAGGGTCACAGTGAAAGGGATCCTTTTTGGAGAACACTGGGGAGACTCTGCCATTTTTGATACTCTCCTCTTTTTAATTCAAACTTGTATTCAAGTCATCAATATATGGATTGTATCTGTATTCAACTACTTGTGAAAGAAATAAAGATCAAAACTCAAAGTGGACGTAGGCAATTACGCTGAACCACTATAAATCCGGTGTTCTTACTTTCTGCATTTAAATTAGCATATTCTTCCTTGTTTAATTTAACTTCATTACTTACATCTCTACACAATCTTTCTCAACGAGGTTAGTGACCAATTTTGGTGCTAACAGAGGGAATATAATAAATTTTATAAAATATCTTGTAAATAGTGGGATAAACACAATATTAATTAAGGAGAAAAAATAAAATAGATTTTACCATATTTGCTGAAGTCCATATTTCATTGTAAGCACGTAATTATATTAAACGTATGGAACATCCTTAAAAATTCCAAAATCTTTCCTTTTGTTTCTCCGAGTACCTGCAATTAATAAATAACATTTTTGGTACCCACTTACTATGTTAGGGTCCGGGGGGGTTAGGTCTTTGGAAACCATACCCATTTGGGTGTGGTTGAACCTTTATAAATATAATTTTCATTATTAACTACCATATCAAAATAATCATCAATGTATTTTTCTCTGTTTTTCCAATTAACAGGAACCCAAATACTTAGATAATTTTTATTCATATTTCTGGTCAATGATTTTGTACTTCTAGAGAAATTATAAACATTATTGGTCGTAGCAGTATTTGAAATTCTATAAAAATTGGATTTAGACTTTACTCGAGATTTAGTACTAGCACTAACATTTTTACTATACATGAAAGCGTATCTAGTGCTATTTCTACGATCAGTTTTATTATATCCTAAGCCACTTTTGTCATGTAATGGTCTAGAACTAAATAAAATCATGTTTAAATCATTTGGACCTTTATTAAATTTTGTGACTTCAGTGTTAAGTTTATCAAATTTAGCTTTGAAGTCAAAAGTATTATTTTCAAAAGAAATATTACTGTTTTTCAAAATATTAATTTGCTTGTTTAATTCAGAATTCTCTCTTTTTATCGTACAGTTCTTATTATCGAGAAGAAAAATTCGAGAATCTGAATTATCTAAAGATGATTGTAATAAATCATTTTGTCTTTTATAATCCGTAATTTCTTTTGAAAAAATTTCTTTTTCTTTTTCAAACATAGTATTTTTATTTTGCAAAACATTGATTTCCTCCAAAAGATCATTGTTTTTATCTTCTAACTGCTCATTTTCTTTTTGTAGGAAATCTTTTTGTGAAACAAGTTCTTCTATGGTATTTTCAAAACATTTAGTTTGTTTTATCAAAAATTTATTTTCCTCTTTTAAACTGGAAATTTCTTGCTCACAATCTTTTAACTTAGTTAAAGCAATTGTATTAACTTTATTCAAGGTTTTACAATCTTTTAATAATTCATCATGTGCTTATAGAAGATCTTTATATAAAGAATCTAAGCATACCGATTGTGATCTGAGTTTAGCCATGAAGCATTTGCTTGTTTGCTCCTTTGATTCTTCTTTATTGCACTTCCTCTTCCTATTTCCTTGACTAGATCTTTTTATGGCCATTTATTCTAGGATGTTGTTACGATCTCTAGAATTCCAGGCTCTGATACCAAATGAAAGTGCTCTGATGCCAAAAGTCATGATCCATATCTACTCCATAAAATTTTATAAAATCATAACTTTCGCACAAAAAATAAAATATCTTCATACAAATAAACGTATTGAAAATAAACATTTATTGCTTCATTTCTTGCAATACTTAAAACATGAAGTTTCAAATTCAATATCTCTATCTTTGAAAATTTAAACTTTAATAAAAACCTTTATCAAAGATTCAAAATTCCTTTGTTTCCAAATAGGAATATAATAATCTCCCTTTTTAAAACTTTCCTTATCAAAATAAATTTTCCTTAAAAGTTAGTCTTTCTGATTTATGGCATTCAAAATTTCTTGGTTTTTCAAAAAGGAACTTATGAAAAACTTTCCTTTCAATAGCTTACTAAAATAAGGCTTTACTCCGTTTTGAAATAAGGTTTTTAACACAAAAGACTTAAAACTTAATTATCTTTCCAAAATAATATGTAAGACCATGTTTTGGTTTCAATAAGTTTTCTAGCTAAAGAATTATCATTTACAAAATAGTAAAATTTTCACAATCATCATTTCAAACAACAGTTATTTCCTTCTAAAGTATACAATAATATTTATCACCTTATTACTCAAAATATACTGTTATTTGATGAAATATATTTCGTAACTTTGCTCAAAAACTCGTAAAATCTCTTGCAACATTTTTCTTTATCAAATCCAATATTATTGTTATTCAAATAACTTTTGTATTCAGATTAGGGAAAACATATAAAATTCTCGTCTTTGCATAAATGCTTCTCCTTATAAAAAACAACTAACTTATTTATCAATTATCATTTAAATATAATCAATGGTCAAAGATACCTTTTATAACTTTATACGATAAAAAAATAGATGGAGTAGACAAAGATAACTTCTATTTTACTCTATTACTCCTTTCAATATCTTATCTTCCAGAATTCAAAATTCTATCATTACCTAAATTCTAGCCAATATTCTCTTCATCACCTTATATGGGAATTCTCTCCTTCCTATACTATCGGATATTCCTTTCTTTCTACTTTCTATTTTCTATTTCTTTACCCTAAAATAGGTGCTATTTCTATTTATAAACCCCTAAAAACAGTTCTAAAGAAAGAACATTTAGGTTTATAAACAAGGAAAAATAAAAAGGTCAAAGAACCAAAAATTGAAATCTTTTTAATCAAATTAAAAAGGTTAACAAATAAAAACTTTTCAAGTCATTAATTTACAATTAAAACCATCCACCATTTTGCCTTAAAGAAATTCACCGCTTTTAAAAATTGCATTACCTTTCCAAACTTTCTAAAACAATGGCAGTATATTTCCAAAGCTGTCTAATACCATATTTATATTTCCAAAAATTTCCAACTTATACAGCCTCTAAGAAGTTGTAGGGAGAGAAAGGAACTTTCAAATTTATTACATAGGAAATATAACACAGAAAAATAGAAGAATACAAAAAGAAGAAATTTGAAAGCTTTTCTAATGAAATCAAATTCTAAATTGAGAAGTTAATAAGTTGAAAAAAAATTCAACTTCTCAAGTCACCAAATTTTTAAATTAAAATCACCTACCAAAAATGTTTCACAACCCTTTTTAAATTTACAACTTCTTTTCAAGATTTTCACAAAACAAATGGTGGTATAATTTAAAAATCATTTAAAATCACTTTTTATCAAAAATTTCAAACTTATAAGGTTTTCATTTCAAAATATTTTGAAAGGCACTTTCAAAATTTTCAAGGGGTTTTCAAATAAACCTTTTTATCAAATTATGTCCCAAAAGGTAGGATTAAAATTTGATCTTTCTTTTAAACCTCTGTAATCTACCCTTTAAAAATTTAATTTTCTCCTTATGGCGATAAATGTATTCCTTCTTACGGAAGTTTTCTCCTTTCCTTACTTCTGTATTTTAATAATACATAACTCCTTCATTTGTTACCTCCATAAATGTTAATTTGTCTGCATTAATTGTCAGCCTATTGGATGTTTCCTTAAGGTTATTTATTTCCTATCAACCTTTCCATCTAGGATTCATATCCCTCTTACCTTAGTACTTATAGGGTGTACAATGATAAGGAAGTCTAGATCCTACAAAGAAGCATAAAATTTAACTCTATTTATTTTCCAACTCATAGTTGCTTTGTCCATCCTTTCGGAATATGGTAGCAGCTACTTCTATAGTCAGAATTTATAGAGTTAAGCATGAATTCAAAATAAGTATATATATAGTATAAGTTTTTGAAAAAACTTTTGAAAAACTTTTTTCAAAAATAACAAGTACGCCACTCATACGCATAGTATACTCTCCCCGTTGATCAGGTAACCTAGGCTCTGATACCAAATGTAAAGTTCACCTTAAACAGGCAGTGGCTATAAATGGTAATCCCACGCATCCAGGTTTTACGGCCAGCCTCGCGACTGCCCAGGCCAATACGCCGCAACCCGCATTTTCAGGACATGTAAGGATATGAGACAAAGCTTCGCTACAGTTCACAGTGTGAGAACCCCTATCACGTATGCATAAACATGCCAACCAGGTCTGGTGAATAATAACGTCGAGTCTTATCTTTTAAGTACTTGGCCAGTATATTTCAAAAATAAGGATATGTCTACGAACATAAAACCATTAAAATCATTTAATACTTCTTTATATGGAAAGAAGACGGGTCCAACCACTTAATACCTTCCATTTCCAAAAGCAGGTTTCTAAAATCTCATATCCTAATAATTCGTCATAAATAGCTAATAATGTGAGAGATGGTACCCAAGCCACTTAATACTTCCAAGTGGAAAATATGCAGACTTTGGTCATTTAAAACCTTAATTAAGGCAGACCCCATCATTTAAGACCTATTTCCAAAAGCATGCTCCTCAATGGTCTATAAAGATGACATCATATGGAATCTCATAGGCCACAATACTTCTAAGTGGAAAATAGGCAGACTGTAGTCATTTATGACCTTAATTAAGGCAGACCCCATCATTTAAGACCTATTTCCAAAAGCGGACCCTTATAGAGATACCACCTAACATGTCCCCTTGGCCATTTAATACTTCATCTGGAGAAAAGAGGCGATTCCAACAACTTAATACCTCAAAACCCCAAAGCAGACCCTTCGTCTTATGGCCCATACTCATAATGACATCTCATATTGGTCCGCTATTCAAAGAAACTGGTAGGCAGATTTGCTAGGTAGATTTCTCCTAAAGAATTTGGGATTAACCTTGCGTCATTACAAATATTTTTCATAAAGATATCTCACATCAATAAAAGCGTACACAACTACTGATAGCCTCAAACTGAAGGGCTGACTTCCGTTATGTAACTCTATTGACCTTGCATCCCTATGAATTAGCCACAAATCAATTACTCTCCATATATATGTGTTTATATATACACATATATACACACACTCGCAGACATCTCACCTTTTCATAAATAAGGCCTTATAAGGAATCTTCCTTATTATGCCTTAAAATAATAATTAGACTATATAAGAGTTTCCTCATATTTTCATCTCACAATCAATTACCTTCCTAATGGGGAAAATAAATGTAAATAAATGCCTAATTAACTATGCCATATATGCAATAATTATACGTTAATTACGTAAATAGAGATAAATAAATATTCGCGCCTAATATGTTATAAACACATGGATTTTACGCTCTAAACTAGCGTTAAATGTCAATTCCCTAACCAATTATCATTACACGTCCTTTTTCTTCATATTCCAAGATTTCGTAGGATTCTAGTGTCTAAAACAAGGAATAAATATACACAACCAAAACTGTAATGTAAATAAAATAGAAGCTCAATTTATTATACCAATTCAATGGGGTATCTTAGACAATAAGAATTGCAATCTAAACCCCAAATTCTATTCAACTCCTCTTTTGCAAAGAAACAGATAAGAATAAGTGGTATAAACTATGAATAGAATTTGTAATCTAAACCCCTTATTTTATTGAAGGATCACAATTTGACCTAAAGAAGAAGAAGAAGTGAAATAGAATATGGATTTATCAAAAATTGCGTACCGAAACAAATTTCATCAAATTAATGTAAATAATTGGGAATCTTAGCATAGATTTGACATATCAAATTAAAAAGGAATTTTGGGTGATTTTGTTTATCATATTTTCGAAATTCCAAAATCCCTAAGGCATATTCAAATCCAAAATGAAATACACTAAACAATTGCTGAAAAGAAATACTAAGGTTTCCACTCACAGAATAGCCTTAGCTTTGCCTTCCTTGAATTTGCATGTCTTACGGCCTCTTCCAGAATCTCTCTCTTTTGATATATACATACAATAGGGAAGAGGTATATATAGTTATTAGATTCAGAATAGTTGAAGAAGAATAGAATAAGAATAGGTTGGAGGAAGAAGAAATAAATAGAAAATAGATTGGATTCTTACCTGAATTCTCTACGGAGTTTCTAAATCTAATTAGGAGAGATAACAATGGTAGAGTTTCGCTATTGTTCCCAAAATATTTATGAATAAAAGTGAAAGGTCTAGTGTCTAATTTATAGTGATTGGAAACACGCCAGAACCATTGAATGAGAATAGATTAAAAACGGATAAGTTTGGAACGTACAACCGATCAAAATAGGCTCCAACAAGGAAGCAGTCAACCTCCATGCTTCAAGCGGTTGACCTTTACGGTCGAACCCTATGGTCGACCCCTTGAAGTGCTGGGTCGACAACTTCCCTTATTTTGGGAAGGTATTTATTTTATTTTACCATTGCTTGATTATTTATTGATTTCATACCCTAATAAACTTTTAATATTAATTGCTAATTTTTAACGTTACTTAACCCCCAAGTCTAATCACAATTAATTTCAAATTTTAAATTAGGGAATTAATTATTTATTTGAACCTTGTTCAATTTATTTTAAATTTGAAAACTTCAAACGTTCATGACTTCTATATTCGAGCTCCATTATCAGCATATTATATATGGAAATCAATCAGAATTTCACCATGAACGCAACGGTATAACTTTCATGGTCAAATTCCAACTTTTATAAAATTTTCATTTTTTACCTTATCATATTTAATTTAATTTACTTCATTTATTTGTGGTTCGTTTTACGAGGTGTTACAGCATAGATCATTGAATCTCTAATACTTAAAGGAGTGGGGTATGGTCGCAGTGGATTAAATAGGTGAATTTTATTTTATTTTTTCATTTTGATCTTTATTAGGACTATGAAGTCTAAATGAGTTTTAGATCCAATCTAAAATATTTTGAATAAAATCATTATTTTATTTAATTGGGTGAAAACTATTATTTATTTATTTATTTATAAGTGTATCAAATAGACTTATGTATGTATAGTGCACATGCTATAAATATGATGTGTGCACGGCTAATGTGAACATATATAGGTGCTGGGATCCACACTTAACGGACTCATTAGATCCTTTACATATGTCTTTGTTGTCCAAAGTTTCAATTTATAAATATTATATATACATACGCATACAAAAAGATACATATACATTCATACATATTATATGTATGTATGTATATATATTTTAAAATTAAATTTGACTATTTCAATTTATTGTAATAAGTATGCATGTGAGGTTTATAGTTAAAATAAGTTTTTTATGAGAAGTGACTCTAATGTTTGTAATTATTGTTGATGCTGCAACTCTGCTATTATTGGTGTTGTGATTCTTCAAAATTAATATTGATATATCATTTTTGCATCGCCAATTGATTTTATTATAATATATGCAATGCTCTTATATTATAATAAAGCAAGATACAATTCATATTTGCTTAACATCAACATAAGCATCACATCACTTAATATACATGAATATGTGTTTGACACAAAATCCACCACACGTAATTGTGTGTATTGGGAATTCTTTTGCATTGAGCAATTAGTACAATAAATATCCCATATAATTAAGTTATACACACACATAAAACACTCACATCAATAGGTTTTGTGATAATATGTGATTCTCTAATACTCTCATTTACTATATTAACTTTACAAGACTTTAATTTGCATTGTTGTTTAACATGTTCAATGCCTAATGATTTCGTTGTGCAATAAGCAAAATCATCCACTAAGTTGTTTGTAGTAAGCCACTACTATTCAAATAAAATCGTCAGTTAATATCTTCCAAAGCCTTGCTAAATTCGCTTATCTTTGTATTCGTCGCGATCAAGAGCATGTGGTCATATTAACTTCGTGCTTACAACATGATGCTCATGTATTTTAATAGTGATATACTATTTCAATTTATTTTCATTATACGGAAGAGAATAAAATAACTAACTAAACTTAGGTATCGCAAGCAATCATCACATGTTGTAGTTCTATCTTTAGTAATTTTTTATACTCTTATACAACTTGTGCACTTTTTCTATGATGTTGTCGTGGCATCAACCCTTATTTTTTCCTTATCGTTGTTGCTCTTTTCGGCTTTTTTAACAGATCAAGCACTTTTTTGCATATCTTTTTACTTTGATGGAATTGCTCTTACCCAGCGAACAACAACAACTGGTTGAAATTTGAAACAAAAATACTAAGATGAGACTTTTCATGGAGTCGGTTGAATTGACTAGGATGCCACTTGTTGGAATTACAACAACCCGGAGTTTTTAACATTTCGAATGGGAATATTTAATTTATTTAAATATTCAAATTTAATTCGAATATAATAAATAATAAGAAAATCAATTGTTAATAAATTGACTAGATTTTTATTGACATATGTTTATTTTAATTTATTTGATTTTTCTATAATTTTTTATTTGGAAAATATTTAAATTATCAATTGACATATTTTATGGCAAACTGTGGTATTTTTGGAATTCTACATAACAAATAACCAATGTATATTATTATTGTTTTGTGATCATATCACATTTTTATGCATGATCATATTTTTGTTTTGTCATTTGCGGTTCTATGCAAACGGAATGCTATGTAGTGAGATACCGGAAATAGCAATGTAAACTAAACTCTGCACTTAGAAAAATCAACACACTCTGCCTTTTACCTCTCATCATTTTCACTTTTCATCCTTTTCATGTTTACAGTAAGTAAAAGAAATTTTTCCACCCCTTTAAAAATCCAAATCAATTAAAATACTCAACAAAAAATGCAAAACAAGAACCAATCAACTCGTGAGGCCTAGATCTATAAATCTATATGTGTATAGTTGATAGCAGTCATGTTTGGGGTAGTGGTCATAACCATGGCCGATGCTAGTGTTTAGGAATTAGTGAGATCTAGGCAACGATATGCGATGAGTTTGGTTCCATTGGCTTTCTCATGTCAAAGTGCAACTTTTCCTGGAGTTTGGTGGGTTGAAGTTCATGGTAGCAAATCATGACTTTTGGGACAGTGAGGGGAGCACAACATCAGTTCGGGTTTTGGTAGGGGTGATCGAGCTTGGCTTTGAAGGGTCGGTTGTGGAGAGGAAGCAAAGGGAAGTTGAATGGAGGAGGTATTGTGTGATATCGTGGGGTATCGATTGAGCTAGGTTGTGCATGCACGTTCGTGCACATGTACAGGGAGCGGCAAAAGAAAGAATTTGGGAGGGAAGGAATTTGTTTCGGTAATTTAAACTTAATTGGTAATTAGTGAAATTAGTTATAATTTTAAAATCTCATATCTTATCAAATGAATAACGTTCTCATACGAGGTCCAATCGAGGCGCGGTCTTTTGCGCTGCATTTGTAATAACAATATCTACGCATTAAAATTGGTTTTGTCAAGTTTGAAGTAAGTGGAATTTAGAGCTAAAATCGAAGATCAAACCGAAATGCCTAAGCATCCGTTGGAATTTTGGTGAGTTATCTCACTTCTGAATGATTACTACATGTTATTTGGTAGTTATAAATTATTGTTTATGCTTGAATAATTTATTAGTTTGGTTTGATTAAATATCTGGTTTAAAAAACGAATGACATTTAAAATGAAATACATAGAATTTTATAGAGAAATCCAGATTTCTCGCCATTGTGATTTCAAATTTCAGTTATATACCCGTTGATTTTCACTCCATTTATATATCTATTATATAAATTGTTGAAAGCTAAAAGTTGGTAGTTTGGTCATATTGGATGTGACATTGATATACATTAAAAGTTAAACCTTTTTAGTGATAAAGATAGTAATAACATTGGTTAAGTGTTATGATAGTTATTGGCCTCGTTATAGTATTTTGAAGTATTGTTGATTGCTATTTTGGTTGGAAATAGTTTTGACTTAGAGAATGATTTTAAATGTGACCTTTGGACTTTTCTGTGGCATTTTATTTAAAACGGTTATGAACTTCTCTATTTTACTCTAACTTTTCTTGGAAATGTTTTAAAAATATTTTAGGAAGTATTTATTTCATATAAAAGTTAATACAATAATGAGTGTTTATTTTTATGGAAAATAACTGGGTTTGTCTTTTATAATAAAGTGCTTCTGTTTTAGAGGAAGATAGAAATATTTTAGAACAAATATTTGTTAAACGTTTTATATAAATGGTTGTATTAAAAAATTAGTTTTATAAATGTTATTTTATAAATAAAAGAGTAATTTCATAAATGTTATTTTATAAATAAAAAAATAGATTTATAAATAATATTTTTAAAAGGGAAATGATACCATTTTGAGATTTATAAAAATGAGTTTTATAATTATATATTTAGAGATTTATGAAAGGAGTTTCATAATTATATTTAGAGATTTACAAAAGGATTTTTATAATTATACTTTGATATTTTACAAAGGAGATTTATTAATGATATTTTATAATGGAGATTTATAAATGATATTTCATAGAGGAGATTTATAAATGAAGTTTTATAAAGAAATTTATAAATGGAGTTTTTAAAACACAGAAGAGGTTTATAAAAAGGAATTTGATAAAAGAAGTGAGATTGGATTTCCTTAAATGATCTTTTATTAATTATGGTGGTCTGAAAGTATTCTTTTCATACTTAACACCAAATCCCAAGATATGGAAACTCTTCTCTATCTTGGGAATTAAGAATATGTGTCGAGGCAAGGATAGTTTTCTAACTTGTCTGATCTCATTGTTAATCGAGGGATAGTACTGTTTGAAATCGGGAAGTGGTGGTAAGTATATTTGGTCTAGTTCTATATGATCCATTTACTTACACAAATTTTTTTTGGGTTTATTTATTAATGTTTTAAGTTATATTTGTTTTAACCCAACTAAGTATGGTTTTGGAAATGTAATCTACCTTAAGATTTGTGAATATATCGTTAAATAAGTATATGGGCACATTTCCAAAGTATTGAAAGTGTAGTGTTTTATACCTATACTATCGATACAAGTATATGGAAAAGCTTTCTAAGTTTTGAAAGTTAAATGTTTGGGAATATACTTATACAGTTGAGATAAGTATATTAATATTTTTGAAGTATTGAAAGAGTAGAGAAGGTTTGTGAATATATCTTTGTAAAAGTATATTAACACAAGTATTTAAAAAGTGGTTTTAATTAATGGAAGTATTAATTAAAGAGGCTTAGTGGTTGCTTATGTGCTTAACCTGGATTGGTTTCCATATGGAATTAAATCTATGATTTGATTGATTGTCTATTTGATAGTTAAATAACCAACTATCAAATCTTGGCCGGTTTTAAAACTATCATTGTCGGTTCGGAAGGACCGAGATCAGACATATTATCCCAAGGGCTACTTGCTACTAATCATGAGGGTGATTCCAAAAAGATTGTAGTAGAAGTAGTGCCTTCAGTTTGTTCATATCCTTAACAACTTGTATAGATGAATGTTGGCATTGCATTATTGCTTAGAGGGTAGTGCATTCCAAGTAGGATTGCTATATAAAATGGTAAAACGTAGCCTCAAGCCTCACCAATTGGGAATGACTAAAATAGGGATATGCTTCAGGGCTATGTGGTTCGCTACAATTAGGGAATAGTCCTCACCTAGTCTAGATCGATATTGATCCATTTATGCATGCTTGTGAGACGGTGTAGTTGTTGGCTAACAACCGAGGTGATGATATATTCGATACTATCTAGTAAGCTTTAGGCCGGTCCTGATTTGCAAGGGGTAATAGGTTTTCCCTCGGTATATTTTTTTAGAGGTTTACTGTGGCAGGCGGTACCCTAGCAGCCTTATCGTTAATGGAATCCATTCTCCAATAAGTGTCATATAGACTTAGTTGTGCCCAAATATGTTGGAATGTGAGAAGCAAGCATTCAAGCTATATTCAATGTTTATTTTAAACCCCAGACATTATTGTAATATCATAAGATTTCCTATGAAATGGTTTGGTTATTGTAAGGTAAAAACCTGTTTGTGTTTATGTGCGGCGTAGTCTCATGAGACACCTTTATTTTTGGAAGGTTTTATAGCATAAATTTCATATGATGTGTTTTTCTCATGCTGGTTTACCAGATTAATCCGGGAATTATTTTCTTATAATACTCGGATCTGCCCGAGCATGTTTTCCAAATGTAGTTTGGATGCTTTGGAGCTTCAGGAGACGAGCTGGATGCCTCTAAGACGTATTTATCAGCATTTGTGAGGACATGTTGTTATAACTGTCCAGGTTGATGATATATTAGAGTGCATTTATTGATGTATGTATATTACAGTTTTCTTTTGTAAAGAACTATTGCAAATTATATGTTACTCGTCGCGATGTGAGATTCTATTCTGTCTTTTCTCTCTTTCCCCTCCAATAATATGTCTTTTCGGCACTTGGCTGTTCGATACGTGAATACCATGGATGTATTAGTGTCGACTTTCGAGGGTCGAAAAGTCGGGTCATTACACATGGTATCAGAGCTTTAGTTTAACGAACACCTAAGCTTTGGTAGGGTAAACTCATTAGTTATAGGGTTAGTAACACCCTAGAATGAGTTTGAGTGTGTGTGTGTGTGTGTGTGTGTGATCACGTATTCGTTAGTGCTACAA
The DNA here is from genome assembly GCA_030737815.1 of Allium fistulosum. Taxonomy (NCBI): domain Eukaryota; kingdom Viridiplantae; phylum Streptophyta; class Magnoliopsida; order Asparagales; family Amaryllidaceae; genus Allium; species Allium fistulosum. The sequence goes on along the minus strand of CM060906.1, from coordinate 92,525,100 downwards.
ATATGTTTTATATTGTGTTAACTTATCTATTGAGTGGTTTATGAATTCAGATCGATAAAGAAGTACAACTATATCGATTGGGCTTTCTAAACAGTTGGACAAGGCAAGTATTGTTTTGAAAATTGGTAAATGAAATAATTTTAACTAGAACTATATTTTATACATAAAAGAATAATTTTTAGAAATTTATATATTTATTTATGATGTGTTTGTTTGTCAGAAAATGATAGTATTCAGTTATTATCATTTATTGTTTGATTAGTCATGCTCATCCAGTTTAGGAGTAGTGACTATTATTTGTTGATTGATTGTCATGCTCAGATAGTTTATGAGCATTTATTGTTTTGATTAAATTAAATACGAATACCTTATGAATTAAGTTTCATATTTTGACTATAAGGTGTTCTACAATAATATTGGATTAAAATTTAATTTTAATAAGAGTTGTTTATTTTAATAAAAAAAGATGTACATTTGTGAAATGATTATATATAAGGAAGTAACCTTATATAAATATGGTTTATAAATAAAAAGGATTTAAGCTGTGAATTTGAGGATTTAAATCCTGGTGTCTTGAAAATTATTTTTCAAAGCTTTGGAGAAGATAATAATAGCATTATTTAAAAGTATTTATGTATAGAAATATATTAAACGGATTTTAAAAGAGATAGAAAGCACTGAACTTACTTTGTCATTGGAAAATAATTCTGGTAGTGACTGCAGTATCATTGACATTTATTTTCGAGTTTCTAAGTGAGGAATTGCTACAATAGTAATTTTCTATAAAGTTGTTTTGGTAAAACAGATTTTGATTTAACCTTGAAAGTATGATTAGGCATACAAAAAGAGATATGTATATTATTATTTCAAAATTATTCGAAATAAAACCTGGTGTTTAGTTCTCAAGTTTTCTACTAAGTTATTAAGTGGATGTATGTATCCTATGCATTAGGGAAGTTTGGTTTCTACATGTCATTATGATATGTTGTTTGGTACTTTTCATTTGTTGAAATGAAATGGAATTTTCAGTGATTTTAGATAGTCAAAAACTTTCGAATTGATAATGAAATTGAAGCTAACTATTTTCTAAAAATATAAGAAGAATACGTTTTTGTAACTTATAAATTTGAGAAGATAATAAGTTAAAACAAGTTTTCAATTTGTTAAACATCCTGGTTAAGTAAAACAAATCTAAAATTGTATATATACTCTTAGTATGTAGAAGAATGTTATACGAATATGAACTTAAATATGGAACGGTTTTAAAATAAATGATTTTAGTATTAAAGAAAATATACTATAAGTAAAAATGAATGTGAATTAAAAGAAACTGGTGTAATTAAGAAATCAATTGAATAAATTCATAAGTTGTACGTAGATCATTTTATACACATAACTGTTGTTGATCTAGATTCAAGTACATGATTTCGAAGTGATTTACACCGGTCCGAACAAGGATTTCTTACTCGATTCTTGTCAACGATCGCTTGAAATGGATTTTTGATATGATTCTGAAGCTTTCTACCATGGTATATGGCTATGCAAGGAGAACGGATGTTTCTAATCAAGGAACCTGATCAGAATCCACACTAGGGAAGTTGAGTGAGCGATACTAGTTTGGAAGTGAAATTTGTATGGTCGAACGAGTGATCTGTAACGACCCATAATTTTCGATGATTTAATTTATTAATTTAATAAGATTTTGTAATGTAATATTGGAAGGAATAAAATTTTGTAATTTAATAATGGAATGAAGACTAAAATGAAATGTAACAATGTAAATTAAATTTAATTATTTACAATTGAAATGAAATTCCAATAATAAAATAATGTAAATTGTTATACTTGGCTATAAATTAAATGAAAGAAAAACAAAATGTAAATATTGAATTAATGTATGAAATAGCATAATAAATGGTGATTGAATAAAATCAGTATTATATAAAAATTGTAACATTTGTTTGTGTAGAATGAATTCATAAGTGTAGTTAAAAGTTACGGTAATGATTGTTATAAGTTACTTGTTTATTTAGTCTATTGAATTGAATGGGGAATCAATTAAATTAAAATGAAATTTAATGTTACATTAATGAGATTAAGACAAAAATTGCAAAATATGAATGTAATAAGATGAATGGAAATGTTAGTTTATTTCCTAAAGTAATAATGGATTTAATAAAAAGAATGGAAATCAAGATTTATCAATTTATAGGAATTTAAATTGTAATAGTTGAAATTAGAGAAATTAAATGAAATTCATTATAACGAAAAGTGAAAGGAAGATGAAATGGGAAATTATTAATGTATTAGGATATAAACCAATGTTAATTGTACCCTTCATTATAACGAAAAGTGAAAGGAAGATGAAATGGGAAATTATTAATGTATTAGGATATAAACCAATGTTAATTGTACCCTTGAGATGAAAATTGATTGAATAACAAGATTTGAAATCAAATAAATGGATTTATTGGAACACTGATAATTTATGAATTTACTGAAATTGAAATTTAATACTGTAATTGGTAAATTAATTAACTTTGAATTGATATCTAAATTTTTTAAAGTATTGTAATTGTTTAAGAAATCAAAAATGATAAAATTTGTTAATTATGGAATTGAAATTGAAAATTTGATTTAATTAATTTAATATTAATTTATTTAATTAATGTGAAAATAGCCATTTTGGCCACTGACTCGGATTTCGACGAAACTAGTTTCATCAGATCCGTAATAGTGAATTATTATAGGATTTCAAGTTTCGTAGTAATCAGATTTGTTGTTTGATCGAACGGACTCGAAACACCTAGAAATCAATTTAATTAAAATCAATCGAAATCAATTTGAAATAAGCTAATTTTAACATAACTTCTTCATACGACGGAATTAGGACTTGAAACCTGTTTTATTGAGTTTAATTTTTTTGAAAACATCTATTTTAATATATGGGATGACCCATGTTCGTTCCGGAGGAAGAACAGGCTTTTCGGGTTGTTTATCATTCCAATCCAAATTGATCTGGTCCATTCTTTTCTATCTCAGCTATTCATATAAATAGCTCGTTATAAACCCTAGTGTTTCTCAACTTAGTTTGTCTATACGTACAATTTCATTTGTTCCTCTCTTTCTAATGGTAGACAAACCCTAAATTATCCAATTCAATTTCAAATCAAATTTCAACTTCAAAATCAAATCTCCTCAAACTATATCGAATTATATATCGATTCGAAGCTCTCGACGAGCGCAAGTCTACATTGATGTTCGTTTTTCAATCTAGGTTTCTATGTTGCCGTAATATGATGATTTGTTCTCGGCCATTCATCGCGCATTGATCAACGGTGATGGATCGTCGAATCGGGGGTGCCATCGTGTAGGGGAGATCGATCGTAGTCCATCGAAGTTGTTCGTTCGCGGAGAGAACGGTCGGATTGGCCGAAATATTTCGATTTGGGGCATGATTTCGAGTGAGGGCTGGGTCATTCTAGGCTCGCGAGGGTTGATCGCTTGGCATGGGGGTTGAGGAGCTGGTGGAAGCGCGTCTCTGGCCTGGGTACGGTGGCGTCGGGCGAGCCGCAATGGCGTTTCTGGCACTGTTGAACGGACGGCGTTCGATGAGGGCCGCGTGTTTCTGAGACTAGGGTTCGGCTGTGATTTGCTGTAGGGTTTCAACGTGATCATAAGGTGACGTGGCAGAGATGAGTTGTTTTGTTTTTTTTTAAAATTTTCAATTTCAATCATTCTAATACACGTAACTTCTACATACGAGGTCCGATTCATGCGCCGTTTGTTGCGTTGGGATCGTATTGAAATTCCAGACATTTTGATGCTAGTTTGGATGAATTTTGAGACCGTTCAAATTTTGGGTTTAAATTGGATTTAAATTCAAAGGTGAGTGTTTTAACCCACTCACAACTTCTAAAATTTCTTATGTTTGTTAAATTAAATTTATGATATGATTAGAAATTTATTTATGACTGTTTGATATATTTTAAATCATCATCTCAGTTAATTTGAACTTATTTGAATTAAATCGTTATTTAATTTATTATTGAATATAAATTGCCAGTTAAATACCTGTTATTGATTATCAGTTCTATATTGATATTTATTGATTGATTTGGATGATGTTTGTAATGGATGTTGATTGTTGATATTGGATGAATGGATGTTTTATTTTATATCGTTATAAACTGCAAGTTCACCATGGGTTGAAATGATACATACCCGAATGATCAATAGATTAAGGAAAAATCGTTATGGGTTGAAATGATAGACTTGAGCGATTTTATGGATTTTGAATATTTTCGGGATTGCGAATTGAAATGATATATATCCGTAAATATAAAAATTTTGAATTGCGGATTGAAATGATAAATATCTGTACCACTTGACCCTAGGGTAGAGAATAATATACGGACACCGGATTGGTTAAATTTAAATGATTTTGAATCCTTAAATTTTGCTTTGAGTTAAATGATATTTTTGAAATAAAAATTTTGATTTATATTAATTGAATTTTTCGAATTTCGAGTTTTATACTAAAATTGAATTGTTTTAAAAGAATTGTTAAAGAAATAAAATTGAAATTTTATAGTGAATTTGAAATATAAGTGAAGTTTATCGAAATTGAGTTATTAAAATTGTTGAAGTATAACTTTGAAATATATTGAAACTGAGTAATTAAATCGATGTTTCAACATTGATTTGAAGCGATATTGAATTAAATATTTTATTGAGAATTTGAATTGGAAGATTTGAAATTTGGTTTTGGGACATTGAAATGGTCCAAATGTATTGGAATGAAATGAATAGTTTAAATTGATAAAAATTCCAAATTCATGTTTTAATATAAACTATTTTAAAAATATATTATTTTGAAATTTCTAATTATTAAGATTTTCAAAGTATTAAACTATTTTAACCTGTATTAATTATATTAAATCATTTTAACCTATTTTAAACCATTTAATTTATTTAAACTAATTAACCTATTTTAACTTATTTTAAATCTAATTAATCTATTTTAAAGCTATTTAATCTATTTTAATTATATTTAATTTATTTTAAATCTATATTAACTATTTATAACTATTTAAAAATATTTTCTTCTAAATTCCAAACTAAGTAAAATGGATGGGTTTATATTCAAATTCTCGATTTTTAAGTGAATATGGTTAATGATGTTATAACCTAAGTTGGGATTTAAATAACATATTTGGTTTAATATGATATTTTGAAGTGAGAGTTTAACCTATTTTGGAAATATGACTTTTGAAAGGAAATATAATTTCGAACTTTGATTCCAATGTGATATAATTTCGGAAGTAAGTAATGATTTCGAAAGTGATATGATTTGAATTGAATATGATATTTTGATATCAATTATGAAATGATTTTGGAAATGTAAAAGAACCATCCGGTGTGTAATAAGCGATTGGTTGTTAAAGAGACCGGGATCGGATATGGGCATACTCTTTGTCGATACCGAAAACCACTTTGACAACTGTGTAGGCGGTGGAGATTCCAGAATGAAGTAGATGGTGGCGACGATCCTATAAGGTATGCATACGTGGACCTGACTCCTGTGACTTAGCATAAGGTGGCTAAAACAGGAGCAATTGACGGGCTAAGTGAGGTCATTCCTCCGATCGGGCACATTCCATCGATACTATATTCTGACTTCGTGATTTATTTGGTGGCCACCCTCGATTTTTTGATTCGAGAGTGTGTTCCGAGGTGGGCGGTAGTAGCTGCTATGCGTTACCACCAATCCGGAAGTGTAATTGGTATATCTACCCTGGCATTTCCTAGTTGTACCGTGTCACCTACCCTAGCGCGCCTTCTACGAGTTTGTTTTATGTCATACCTATGGGGTATCCTCTGGCGGCCCCAGTTTACGGGGAGTTACGGTACTGTATAGACTATTGGCATTATAAAAATCTATTAAGGGGGATATGGGTAACACCTTAACGCTATTTTAATACTTTTACTTTACTGTAGACATATTATAATAGCATATTGTACTACATAGTAGATAGTTTAACAGATCCTTAGGATATGTGAATCCCGAGCATCTCTTAAGTTACTACACTCACGTTAGACACTGGATAGGAGATGTCAAACCCCGTAAACATCTCTGAGGCCATTCCACTCATAGTTATTTATCATTGATTTAACTCATATAAGATCTTTTAGTTCTGACTCGAGTGTTTTGTCTTTTCAATTCGCTCGGGTCAGCTTGAGCATTTCAGGATTTGAAGACCTTATTTCTGGAGGACGAAGACGAAGATTTGTGCTACTATTATTTACTATATTTATTCCACTGCATTCATACTGTTCCGCTGCATTATTTATTTATCTCTGATACGTGTAACTTTGATTTTGTATTGTATAAGTATAATCAAATGTTTTGTATATAGCTTCATGAACTGTTATTTGATTATTATATTTTATCATTCCACTGCGAGATTCTGTTTTTTTTCTTTCTCTGCTTTTTTTATTCACCCCAATAACAATATGCCCTTCTGTATGGTTTGAGTCGGCATGTGTGTCTGCTTAAAGCGTACAAAAAGGCGGGATGTTACATGATCAGATTTGATATTGCATATGGATGACATATGTACATCGTACAGGCTTTAATATAATTATATACTTTGGACAATAGAAAATACAAGTTATATGTTTTATTGGAATTTTAGTGAGATACAAGTATATGGAAGCAAATGCTAGCTTGTTGCTTTTGGTTTCATAAGTAGATTTTGTTTGCTCGACAAATAGGCACATATTTATTGCTTAATGGGTGGGTTTGCTATGTGTCATTCACACTCTATAAGACATATTATAAATATTTTTTTGTTGATGCTTTTATGTCCCATATATGGGAGGTCATTTTTAGGATCTTGTTTTTGTTGTTGATTTGGGCCAATTGTGGCAACTTGTAGTTTTTCAGATCGAGCCATACAACGGAGGTGCTGTCGAAATTTTCCATTACATACGAAATTTTATAAAGTTTAACAACTCATTTTAGTAAATTTGTTTTAAAAGCTTAAGGGTGATGAGACATTTTTCGTCCTTTGAGAATTTCAAGGACGAAATTCCTTTAAAAAGGGAAAAATGTAACAATCTAGAATTTTTAACGTTTCAGACGAATATTTAACTTATTTAAATATTCAGATTTGACTCAAATATAATAAATAATAAGAACAACAATTGTTAACAAAACTGCTCTATTGATGTATTTTTATTTTAATTTATTTGATTTTCCATAATTTTTAATTTTGAAAAAATTTAAATTAACGTTTGACGTATTTTACGGCAAACGGTGGTATTTTTGAAATTTTACAGAACAAGATAACCAGTGTATACTATTATTATTTTGTGATCGTATAACAATTTTGTGCGCGATCGTATTTTTGTTTTATCGTTCGCGGTTCATACACAAACGGAATGCTGTGTAGCGAGATGCCGGAAATTGCAATAAAAACTAAACTTCACACTTAGAAAAATCAACACACTCTGAATTTTCCCTCTCATCATTTTCACTTTCCCTCCTCTTCCCGTCTACAGTAGGTAAAATAAAATTTGTCCACACCTTTAAAAATCCAAATCAATTAAAATACTCGACAAAAAATGCAAAGCAAGAATCATTGAACTCATGAGGCCTAGATCTGAAATCTATATGTGTATAGTTGGCAGCGGTTGTATATGGGGTATTGGTCGTAGCCATGGCCGATGTTAGGGTTTAGGAATTGGTAAGATCTAGGCAATGACAGGCGATGAGGTTGGTTCCATTGGCTTTCTCTTGTCAAACTCACTTTTCCTGGAGTTTGGTGGGTTGTGGTTCATGGTAGCAAATCACGCCTTTTAGGAGGTTTAGGGGAGCATGGCATCAGGTCGGGTTTTGTTAAGGGTGATTGAGCTTGGGTTTGAGGGGTCGGTCGTGGAGAGGAGGGGAAGGGGAGTTGAATGGAGGAGGTATAGCGCAATTTCGTGGAGTATCTATGGAGCGAAGCCATGTATGCACATTCGTGCGATGTACAGGGAGCGGCATTTGTTTTGGGGAAGGATTTTGGAAGGAAAGAGATTTGTTTGGGAAATTTAAACTTTATTAGCAATTAGTGAAATTAATTATAATTTTAAAATCTTAAATCTTATAAAATGAATAACTTTCTCATACGAAGTCCAATCGAGACGCGGTCTTTTACGTTGCATTCGTAATAGCAATATCTACGTATTGGAACTGGTTTTGTTGAGTTTGAAGTAAGTAGCTAAAATCAAACGTCGTTCGATTTTAGATCAAAACGGAATGCCTAAGCGTCCGCTTGAATTTTAGTGAGGTATCTCACCTTTGAATGATCACTACATCTTATATGGTAGTTATAAATTATTGTTTGTGCTTGAATGATTTATTGGTTTGGTTTGGTTGAATATCTGCTTTAAAAAGCGAAAGACATTTAAATTGAAATACAAGGAATTTTGAGGAGAAATCTAGATTTCTCGGCCTTGTGATTTTAAATTTCAGTTATATACTAATTGATTTTAGTTCCATTTATGTATATGTTATATAAATTGTTGAAAGCTAAAGTTGGTAATTTGGCCATATTGGATGTGACATTAATATATGTTAAAAGTTGAACCTTTTTAGTGATAACATTGGTTAAGTGCTATGGTAGCTATACTATTAATTACTATTCTGGTTTGGAAGTGGTTTTGATTCAGAGAATGATTTTAAATGTGACCTTTGGAATTTTTTGTGGCATTTTATTTAAAATGTTTTTGAACTTCACTATTTTACTCTAACTTTTTTTGGAAATGTTTTAAATTTTTTTTAGAAAGTATCCATTTCATAGAAAAGTTAATATAATAATGAGTGTTTATATTTACAGAAAATAAATGGGTTTATCTTTTATAATTAAGTGATTTTGTTTTAAAGGAAGATAGAAATATTTTAGACAAATATTAATGAAACATTTTATATGAATATTATATTAAAAGAATAGTTTTATAAATGTTATTTTATAAATAAAAGAATAGTTTTATAAATGGGATTTTATAAATTAAAAGAATAGTTTTATAAATAATATTTTTGAATGGGAAATGATACCATTTTGAGGAATTGGATAATAAATAATCTTTTCAATCTATAGCGATATGTGAAATGACCGTTTTATGAGAAGTATTTAGTCCAACCTTGAAAATGAAGATTTGTGTTAAGCATATGAGATTTATAAAAAGACGTTTTATACTTATATTTAGAGATTTATAGAAAGGGTTTTATAATTATATTTGGAGATTTACAAAAGCAATTTTATAATTATATTTTGATATTTTATAAAGGAGGTTTGTAAATGATACTTTATAAAGGAAATTTATAAATGATATTTTATAAACGAGATTCATAAATGAAGTTTTATAAAGAAATTTATAAATGGAATTTGTAATTACAAAAGAGGTTTAGAAAGAGGAGAATTTGATAAAAGAAGTGAGATTGGATTTCATAAATGATCTTTATTTATTTATGGTGGTCTAGAAGTATTCTTTTCACACAACACAAAATTCTGAGGTATGGAAACTTGTCTCTATCTTGAGAATTAAAAATGTGTGTCGAGGCAGGGATAGTTTTCTAACTTGTATAATCTCATTATTAATCGAGGGATAGTACTGTATGAAATCAGGAAGTGGCGGTAAGTATATTTGTTCTAGTTTCTATATGATCCGTTTACTTACACCAAAAGTGTTTTGGGTTTATTTTACCAATGTTTTATGTTAGATTTGTTTTAACCCAATTAAATACGGTTTTGAAAATGAAATTGATCTTAAGATTTGTGAATATACTTATATTGTTGAGATAAGTATTTAGGTACATTTCCTAAGTATTGAAAGTGTAGTGTTTTATGAATATACTTATACTGTTGTTATTAGTATATGGAAAAGCTTTCTAAGTTTTGGAAGTTAAATGTATCGGGAGTATACTTATACAGCTGAGATAAGCATATCAATATTTTTCAAGTATTAAAAGAGAAGCAAAGATTTGTGAATATATCTTTGTAAAATTTTGATATAAGTATTTACAAAATGGTTTTAATTAATGAAAGTATTAATTTAAAGAGGCTTCGTGGTTGCTTATGTGCTTAACCGGGGTTGGTTTCCATATGGAATTAAATCTCTGATTTGGTTGTTTGTTTATTTGAAAGTTAAATAACCGATTATCAAATCTTGACCAGTTTTAAAACTACCATTGTTGGTTCGAAGAGACCAGGATCGGGTGTATTATCCGAAAACCACTTTGAACGAGCATAAGCATTCAAATTTGAAACATCTTAAAGATGATGGAATCGAAGACTTAGATCTTTGAAGTGCAAGGGATACTTGCTAGGGTGATTCCAAAAAGAATGTAGTAGAAGTAGTGTCTTCGGTTAGTTCATATCCTGGACAAATTGGCTGGATGAATGCTTGAATTGCATTGTTACCTGCAAGGTAGTGTTAGGATTTTAAGTAGGATTGCTATATAAAAGTGTAAAACGTAGTCTCAAGCCTCACCAACCGGGAATGACTAAAACAAGGGATATGCTTCAGGGTTATGTGGTTTGCTACCATTAAGGCACGGTCATTACCCGATCAAAATCAATGTTTACCCATTTATGTATAATTGTAAGATGATACAGTTGTTAGCCGGCAACCGTGGTGATGATATATTCAGTATTATCCAGTAAGGGGTAGACCAATCCCGATTTGCTGCCGCAATAGGTTTTCCCTTGGTACATTTTTCTAGAGGTGTGTTGTGGTAGGTGGTACCCCAGTAGCCTTGTCATTGATGGAACTCATTCTCTAATAAGTGTTGTACGGACTTAGTTGTGCCCAAATATGTTGGAACGTGAGATGCAACCATTTCGGCGATATTTGATATTTATTTTAGACCCTAGACGTTATTATAATATCATAAGATTTCCTATAAAATGGTTTGGTAATCGTAAGGTAAATACCTGTCCGTGTTTTATGTGCAGCGTGGTCTTATGAGATACCTTTATTTTTGAAAGATTTTATAACATAAAAATCCATATGATGTGTGTTTCTCACGCTGGTTTACCAAACTGATCTAGGCGTTATTTTCTTATAACGCTCAGGTCAGCCCGAGCACGTTTTCCATATTTAGTTTGGATGCTTTAGAGCTTCAGGAGATGAGGTGGATGCCTCACATACATATTCATGTATATTTTATTTCTATTACATTGGTTGTTTATATTGATCAACATTTGTGAGGACAGGTTGTTATAACTGTCCAACCTGATGATAGATTAGAGTACTTCGATTGGTGTATGTATATTATAATTTTCTGTTGTAAAGATTTGTTGTATATTATATATTAATCATCACGATGTGAGACTCTATTCTGTATTTTCTCTCTTTCCCCCCAACAATTTGTCTTTCCGACACTTGGATGCTTGGCATGTGAATACCATGGATGTATTAGTGTCGACTTTTGGGAGTCGAAAAAGCAGGTCGTTGTAGGAATATTCAATGATTTTCATAAATTGAATTGCTTAAGGTATCATACAGTACATGTTCTTGAATAAAGTACAGTCATTTCCACTAACCCATTTCTTAACCTAGAAACTAAATATGCATACTATTTTTTTGTTACCACCTTCGACTTATTTTTGTGTAGGCATGTTGAACATGGGATACATGTGTTGAGTTCCAACAAAAACTACATTTTGTTTTTGGATCCACTCAGAAAATGACATGCACGATGTGCATATATGTAAATCACCGGTAGCCTATGCTATCAAAAGCACCACCGAGACAGTAGTGGAGATACATTTACATGCAAATTTACAATTTTGGCATCCACTTTTTACTTTAGCATTTTATTCCACTCTTTGCACTTGACATTGTCCATGCCCATAGTTAATTTTCGAATGCTAAGAAAATAGGCAATTTTAGTATATTTTATTACTTTGACTAAGTTATATATTATAACACAAAAACACTCAATTACTTCACTTTTCGTTGAAGCTTTTCATCTTAAAATATGATTTGAATTTTAATTACACTTCATATATCTCATTTCAAATTATATAGAGAATCATTCAGTAAATTATATGTATACATACATACATAATAAATAAATACATACATACATACATACATACATACATACATACATACATACATACATACATACATATATATATATATATATATATTTCAAAACAAATGTATAGACTTTGGCTTCAATGAGTTTATTTAACTGGTTTTCTTATATGAAAAAATAAGTGTACAAGAAAAGTTACTCAAAATTTCTAAATTCTTTAAGAGAGAAATAGTTTATTTATTTATTTTATTATTCTATTTATTTTTTAATACAATTTAATTTTTTTGGAATATAATATAAGTTAATTTATTATAAAAAAATAATTTGTTCACTAGCATTATACTTTTTATTATGAGTCATGATAATTTGGTACACAGATATTTAATTATATCATGACACAAATTTTACTATGTTATAATATAGTTACTATTGTAAATTATAATAGTGTTTTTATAAACTAAAAATGTGTTGGTCACCCGATTTATAATAATAACACTATCAAAAATATAGAAGTTCCAATGACAATTTGTCGTCGCAAAGTTATAGGAAATCGTGTTTTCGACGACATAGTAATGACAAATTACTGTCTCAAAAATACCCGTGGAGAAAAAAATTCCGATGGCATTGCGATACCTTTGGCAGACGGATTTCCGATGACTTTATTTTTCCAACGACTTAACGACAACGTAATTTACCGGTGGTTTTGTTACGACTATGCTACGACCAATCGAATGCGACATTTTATGACGATATCCCAACGACTTGATAATCTTAATGAATTTGCAACGACTTAGGTATGACATTTGGTAATGTGTAATTTTTTGATTTTCACACGAATTAGCGTCGACATTTGTGTAGTTTTTTTTACAATCTTTCCACTATTTTTTTGTTTAACCACAAATCACAAAAATAACATATATTCCAACAATGACAATGATGTAATTATAATAAGATATATCACATTCAAACATAATGATTTCACATTTAAATGTAATACATATCAAAAAGTGTACTAACAATAGTAAAATCTTTCAATATCTTATAATATCATTGTTTTTTTAGGAAATTATGTATTTAGATGGTAGCACATATTATAGCACAAGTATTAGGTAGTATACAGCATGCTACATGTCAGTATAATATCGTTGTTAGTTTTATTTATTATGTGGCCTATGTTATTATTGTGCATCGATTTTATTTAAAGAATTAATGAAAAAATATCTGACTTTTTTGATAGAAACTTTCAGATTACTATTAATAATTATACCTGTCCCAAAGGTTTCCTTAGAATATAAATAGAATCCTTCTCTATTTAGATTGACGATATTCTAAAATTAAAACATTCTTCTGCCAATTTTGTATTTAAGGGATAATTTTTGAAACATTTTTTTAACTCAATAAGTTTATAAAAGGAAAGAGGAAACTAAAATGCAAAAGGGTCTCCAAATCATCAGATCTGAGGAAAACTATTGAAGATTAGTATTAATGCTTCCGCTTAAAGATGTTTTCACTTCTGTAAGATTTAAAATTTCATTTCTATTTTATTTTAGATTGTGGATTCTAGATTGATTGTGATTTAACTGCAAAACATATTACGATCTTGTTATTCATTTGGTATCAGAGTAATCGTAAATTCATATAAAATGCATTTTTTTACAAAATTGATTTTTTGTGGTTCGTACAAAAGTCATACAGATCAACTAATTTATGTATAAATATTTTCTTATAATTTTGGACGAAAGATTTAAAAGGAGAATTTTTATTCTCTATTATGTATGTGCATAGATGTTAATCAATGTATTTTCCATGGAGATGTAATGTTGAAGACTTTTAACGAAGAGGCGTCATATTGTGAATCACATAGGTACTCTCCTTTTGATGTTGGATTTAATACAACTAAGCTTGAAAATATTTGGCCTAAATTATATCATGGCCAAGAGTTTTGATATGTCTGTATATGTTGCATTTTGAATCTATTATCATTCTCTATGGTTTATTGTATATATTTTTTATAAATAATCTAAACCATATACCATTATTTTTTAATACTTGATTATTGTTAATTTCTATTACCTTTGAATTGTAACTGCCACTTAATTAAAATGAATTTTGTGATTTAAAGTCACAATTATGTTTTACATTTAATAAATTATGAACGGTAATTTTACCAACTTTAATTGCCATTATGATTTATTAAGTAAATTTATTTGTTTTAATGTTTCAGTTTGTTTCAACCCAACAGTGATACAATTTGATTTTCATAAAATTATGTTTTTACACTTAATAAACTATGAATGGTAATTTTATCAACTTTAATTGCTATTATAATTTATTAAATGAATTTATTTGTTTTACTGGTTCTGTTTCTTTTTGCCCAACGGTGATACAAATTGATTTTTCTGAAATTATGTTTTTACATTTAATAAATTATGAATGGTCAATAAGAATATACAATAAACTTCTCTTTCCACGTTCATGGGGTCCCTTCCCTGTCCTTCAAATCTTCCTTTTCCCACCACTTCTTCCCTGTACCTTCCGTACTCCTCAACCACTCCCCCTGTCCCTCCTCGTCCTTGATCGTGCTTCCTGCACCTGACCCTTCGCCCCCTACACCTTCCTTACCTTTCCCTCCTCCTTCTTGTTCTCCCACCTCAGCCCTCTCTCCAATCCTATTATATGATCCCCCACCTCTGTCTCTGCCACTTTCTCATCCTACCTAGACCTCTTTTTTCAAAACTAAACCAAGTAATGCTGGTCACTTCCCACCGTGTGATGTGCCTCTTATTTTTGATGGGTCCGCACCGGCGCCACCACCTGAGGTCATTCAAGCAGATAATAATATTTGGAAGGAGTATTTAGTTGGTTTCTTCTTAGATAAGCCTCTTTCCTACTCAACTGTCATTTTCTACTTGAAGAATACGTGGAAAACTAAGGGATCGATATTAGTGAAATCTGATGGGTTTCTCTTTTTATTCAAACTTTCTAGTGATGAAGATAGGAAAAAGATCATCGAGTCTGACCCTATTATAATTCGTAATAAGCTATTTATAGTTAAACCATAGGATGAAAATATTGGCAACAATTGTGGTAGGATCAGATCTGTCCCTGTTTGGATCAAAATTAGCAATATTTCGTTATGCTTGGTCTCATATAGAAATTAATCGGCTTGCCTCGAGAATAGGAAAATTTTTATGTATGGATGAATCAACTGAAAGACTTGAACGAATTTCCTTTGCTAAGTGTATGGTTGAGTTTAGTCCTGACCATGATCTCCCTAATAGCTTCCTTGTCAAACTGCTAGATGGCACTGAACAGCAGGTCCAAGTTAGTTTTCTTTAGAAACCTGAAATATGTATTTCATGTAAAAAATTTGGGCACACATTGGAGTCATACTTGACTTATAAGATGACAGTTGCAAATAAGTGTTTGTAGGAAAATGAAGAAGTGGAATGCAATAAGGATCATAAAACTGAAGCTGTAACTGAAACAAGATACACTAGAAAGAAACAGACTTGGCAAAAAGTGGAAAGCAATAAAGGTAAGAGGAGCAATGCAAATACAGCACATCAAGTGAAAGAAACCAATGAAACAGTAATTGAGAATGGAACAAAGGTGTACTGTTAAAGAAAGACAGCAAAAACAAAGGAAGAAAAGATGAAAAGGACTCAGAAGGCTCGAATCAAACACATGTCATTGAATTGGGAAGTAACAAATACTTTGTGATCCATAATTATAACTCTGATGGAAATGAAAACATGATAGACGATGAAATGGATGTGGAAGAAGTTAATAATGTTAATGTAAGTGAAAGCAATCTTGTAGATAGTAGGTTAGGTAGTTTTAATAAGATGAGCAGCTGTGCACCCATTGTGTCTGCTGTGCACATGCACATGCACAAACAAATCGAACCTTCAGAAGAAACAATGTACAATAAATCAGAGCCCGAAGTAATCCACTATGTTGCCCGAGTCAATCCTGATAACTTGCCTTCATCTTCAACTGAAGTAGCTCATCTGATCATAATACCCCAGCTTGAAGTAACCCAATCAGTTTCTCGTGTCAATACTGACAGTTTGCTCATACGAGATTTTGAGACAAACTGGTGCACATCACTTCAAATGCAACTAACCAATATGATTGCATCCTTGCATGAACATGAAATCAATTCCCAAACTCCCTTGTCACTTAAAAACAATGCCAAAACCCCGCCTATTCTTTTACCATCAAAATCCCTGGTTAGGTCTCCCCTGAGCAACATGAACAACAAACTGAAGACACTCAACCCATAACACACTCTACTGCCACACAATCCAACATGTAGGAAGACTTATCTTCATCAACTCATCAAAACACCAATCCTAGTAGCTCAAAATCAAGAAGAATAACACGATCTCTTTCATCAAAGAGCAGCAAAGCCAATTTCCCCCTTTGTTTATAGTTTACTCAATGAATAAAATTTTTGCAGCATGGAATATTTGTGGTGCTCATAGTAGTATTAAACTGGATCAAGCAAGAGACTTAATCCATTCCCATGACCTCTGTCTCCTTACTCTTCTTGTAACCAAGCTTAACACATCCTTGACCATCAAAGGATCCAAATACATTATCCCTTCTTGTTCTATGCTACAAAACCTTGAAGATGCTCCTTATGGTAGAATCATGGTCCTCTTCGATCCCAATATCTTATCTGTTTCAACCATCTTAACCACCAAGCAACACATCCACCTCCATATCATTTCGGTTCACCCTCCCTCTTCCTTCTATCTAACTATAGTTTATACAGACAATTCTTTTCCTTCTAGGATCAACTTTCTTAAGTCATTATCCCCCCAAGGCAATCTTCCCACTCTTGGCTTGTGATGGGAGATTTCAACTGTTGCCTTGAACTTGAAGATAAAATAGGTGGTCTCCCTCTTCTCACCAAAGAAATTGCCCCTCTTAATATTGCTTTGACTAATTTTGACCTCATCCCCATTTCCAAAACTGGTGCAAAATACTCCTGGAACAACAGAAGTAGGAGTGGAGTTCGTACTTTCACTACTATTGATCATGCTCTTTGCAATCTTACTTCCTTGTCTCACTGGCCATCCCTTTCTGTTTTCTTTCCTCAACCAATTCTATCTTATCACTCTCCCTTAGTTTTAATCTCTGAGCTCCCTAGTAACAAAGAAAAGAGAATTTTTAGATTTTTCAGTGCTTGGGTTAAGCATCCTCAATTTATCAATATTATTTTACAAGCTTGCACTAATTTATTCTATGGTAACCCCATGTTCAAGTTTTACAGGAAACATAAGAATATTATAGTGGCTTTAAGGCAATGGTCGCGCAACACTTTTAGCTCTGGTAATTTCTTGTTAGTAAATCTAAGGGATCTTTTGAAGAATGCTCAAGACATATGATGGAACACCCCTATGATGATGAAGCAGCTCAAGAAGAGAATAGGATTTTCCATGAGCTCAATAGAACTCTGGAAATTGAAGCATGCATGAAAAGGCAGCAACTACATGACAAATGGTTACAGGAAGGTGACCGGAGCACTGCCTTCTTTCATGCCTCAATAAAGATCAAGCAAGCTAAGCAGCACATACATTGCATTAATGATAAAGATGGCAATCTTCACTCTTCGCCTGATAGTTTTGACAAAGCCTTTGTGGACCACTTTACTAATCTCTTTGGTAACAATACCAACTTTTCTCCTGACCTGGAATCAATCTCCTCCCTCAACATTCCTTCTATTAACCATAAAGAAGCCTCTGCCTTGATATACAAAGTGACTAATGATGAGATTAAAAATACTCTTTTTTCCATGTACTAGAAATCTGCTGGCGGTCCAGATGGACTCAATGTCACCTTCTTCATCTCCACTTGGAATGTGATAGGGCCTGATTTTTGCAAGGCTATACACAACTTCTTTGACAAATGCAAGCTTCTTGGTGAAGTCAACTCAACCAATATTGCTCCAATCCCAAAGACCTCCACTCCTTCTTTTGCCTCCTCTTATAGACCAATCTCTTGCTGTAATTGGTCTACAAATGCATCTCTAAAATTCTTTCTACAAGGCTTGTTGCCATCTTACCTTCTCTCATCTCCTCTAGCCAAGCAGCCTTTATGTTAGGGAGGAGCATTTTAGACAATATACTGCTTTCTCAAGAGTTATTGAAAGGTTATGGTAGAACCAATTCCTCCCCTGCAGCAACTCTTAAAATTGACATATCCAAAGCTTATGATAGTGTCCATTGGTCTGCTACTGTTAGGACCATGGCAAAGATGGGATTTCCTAAGGTTTTTGTGGCTTGGGTTTACACGTGCATTTCAACACCTGCCTTCTCTGTTATAATCAATGGTAGACCAGTGGGTTTTTTTAAGAGTAAGAAAGCAATTCTCCAGGGAGATCCAATTTCTTATTATCTATTCATTATGATAATGGAAGTTTTCACTTCAATGTTGTCAAAGAAATTCTCTGATAAGCTTGTTAAATACAATCCCAAGTGTAGCCTTATACAAATTTACTCTATTATGTTTGCAGATGATGTTCTTCTATTTACAAAACCTAAGTTTTCCTCTCTTACTTGCATTGTTCAAACTCTGGAGACCTTCTACAAGATGATTGGCCTTAAACTGAACCCAAAAAAATCCAGTATGTTGCTCATTGGAGTCACTACTAGCATTTCAATGAATTATTTCAAGCTACTGGGTTTAAAAGAATGGATGGAGACATGAACTACCTGGGGCTACCACTTATAACTAAAAGAATCACTCTTGCAAATTGATTACCGTTCTATAGTAAAATCACTGCAACTTTGAATTGTTGGTCCAACAGGATACTCTCTCAAGCTGGTAGACTGGTACTTATTAATTCTGTAAGCTTCTCCCTGATGGTATATTAGGCACGTACTATCATCCTCCCTATGAAATTAATGAAATTAGTAAGATCTGCCTTGCTCAGATTTTTCTGGACTGGATCTATACACTCTAGAAAACTCCGGCCATGCTCTTTCTCTAGGTTTGAAGTTCCTCTTAACAAGGGAGGATTGGGTATACCCAATATTATAACATGGAACATTGCAGCTCTAAGAAAACATTTCAATGACATATTGAATAAGAAAGACAGTGTTTGGGTCAAATGAGTTTGGCACTATAGCATAGGAAGATAGTACTTCTGGAGTATGGAAATACCGCAGTCATGTAGTTGGACATAGGGGAAGCTATTAGGTTTTAGAACCTTGTTCTTACCCCCATACAAACTCATTTTACTAACAGCAATACTGTCAGCTTTTGGCATGAACCCTGGGTTGGTAGAGGAATAATATTATCACAAGTATTAACCTATCTGTAACTTCAGCAGTCTAGTATACATTATCATGCTAAGGCCAATGAATATGTCAAGGATGGGTTAGTTCATCTCCCATACAACAATAGTCATGCTATCAAACAACTTTAGGGGACCATTCAAAGAAATTTTTTCCATATTCAACCCTCAATGCCAACTTCTTGGAAACACAAGCCTTACTCTATTGATATTGTGTATCAGGTTCTAACTGAAAATGTCACTTTGCCTGTTGGAAAATGGTCTTCCATCATTTGGAGATCTGAATCTTCCCCTACATAGAATTTAATGCTGTGGAAGGTAATAAACAATGCTCTGTTATCTACTGACATTTTATATGGATATGGCTTGACCAGTTCAAGAGATTGTATTTTCCGCTATATGCATTATGAGTCCACTACTCACTTATTCTTTGAATGTCTTTCTCTGTTCATCTTGTGGTCGAAGATAATGTTAAAAGCCGGTAGTTGTATTGCTTATTTACCCTCTGTTCTTCAGTGGGATTTTGTTTTTCAAGCAGTTAAATGGAAATCCGATGGATCGAGACTGATTGCAATAGTCACTAAGATATATCTTGACACAATTTGGAAGGAAAGAAATGCTATAATATTTGAAGACAAAAGAAAAACTTCGTAATGCCTTTGGAATGAGATTAAAATCTAGAGCTCACATGCAATTGAAGAGATCATCATCTAAGTTCCCTGTCAGTTTGCTACTGCATGGGCTTGACTTTTCTTCAATTTTATCGTGGTTCTTTTTTTGTTAATCTGTCTGGTTTTGTCTTTTTTCTTGGTTATTTTCTTTTCTTTGATTCAAAGTTTGTTTTGAATCTTTTTGTTTTATTGTCTTGTTGCAATAAAATTTAGTGGGGGCCCAGTCAACTTCGCCAGTTTTGCTAAAATAAATAAATTACGAATGGTAATTTAACCAACTTTTATTGCCATTATGATTTATTAAGTGAATTTATTTGTTTTAATGATTTAATCTGTTTCTGCCAAACAGTGATACAAATTAATTTTCATGAAATTACAATTTTATATTTAATAGGTTATGAATGGTAATTTTACCAACTTTAATTGTCATTATGATTTATTAAGTGAATTTATTTATTTTAACAATTCAATTTGTTTCTAGCCAATGGTAATATGAATTGAATTTTATGCAACAACTATTATGATAAGACCGAAGTATAATTTGGCTTTTCAGTATTTATTTCAGTGTAATTACTGTTAGTCCCTTAATATATAGTTGATTTAATGTTGTTATGTTGTTTGTGGATTTATAGTTGGTAATAGTAAGCATTTCATTTTTTCGAATCTAATGCAGCATTGAATAATGTTCATACTCTGAAATAGTACCATTGAACGGAACCACTTGGAAAGAGCGAATTAAGATTTGTCTTAATGTTCTGGATATTGACCAGGCATTACGAATGGACAAACTTACTATTATAGGGACAAGTATTGATGATGAAAATACTAATTTTGCAAAATAGGAGCGGTCAAACTGCATGTCTCTCATGATTATAATAGTTGCTATAAGAGGGGATATTCATGAGGAGGAGGATGCAAACAATATTTTCACTGCAAAATAGTATTTGGCTTCTGTTGAAGAGTAGTTTAAAAGTACTTCTATGGCTAATGCAAGTACCCACATAAAGAAAATGCCAATACCATGTATAATGGGACAAGCAGTGTACATGAACATATCATGATGATGAATGATATGGCTGCAAAACTAAACGACATGGGTATGACAATTTCTGGAGACTTTTTAGTTCATTTCATTATGACTTCTCTTCCTACACAATTTTTTCCTTCCAAGATCAATTATAATATGCAGAAAGAAAAGTGGAAAATGAGCGAATTAATTACTATGTGTGTTAGAAGAAAAAGGATTAAGGCTGAGAAACCTGACTATGCATACATTGCTGTTCAAAGTCCAAAATTGAATAATAAGGACAACGGTAAAGGTAAAAATAAAGTGAATATTTCTATTGGTATTAACAAGACTAGTATATCTGGTACAAAACCTATGCATGCTCCTAAGTGTTGTCACTATAAGAAGCGTGGACACATAAGGAAGGACTGTGTGAAGTTTAAAGATCGGATCGCTAAAAAGGGTAATAATTTAAATTTAATGATTTGTAAAAACCATTTAGTTAACGCTCCTTTAAATACATGGTGGGTGGACATTGGTGCCTCTGTGCACACTATGAACTCATTGCAGCGGTTCCATTCCAAAAGGATGCTTCAAAGGGGAGAAAAGAAGCTTAAAGTTTCTAGCGATTAGAGGCTAAAGTCGAGGCTGTTGGAACTCTTTATTTTTGAAGAGTGGCTCTTGATTTACATGACATAGTTTATATTTCTAGTGTGATTAGGAATTTAATTTTTGTTTCTAGACTTGATGCATGTGGTTTCACGTTTCAGTTTGGAAATGATGAGTTGAAACTATATCAAAACTCTAAGTTTGTTAGTTCTGGATTATTATGTGACAATCTATATAAATTTTGTTTGAATTCTTTCTTTTGTGAATCTCTGTTATCTATGAATGAATATTACCAGTGTTAACCAAAAACGTGGAGTCAAGAGAAATCATGATATTGGGAATTCTTTCAAATTATGGATTCGCGGGTTGGGTCATATTTCAAGAGGAAAAATGCTACATCTTGTTAGAATTGAAATTCTCCCAATATTAGATCTTTCTGATTTCGACAACTGCATAGAATATGTTAAAGGAAAATTTGACAAGGGAAACAAAAAAAAGCCACTCGGAGGACTATTAAAAATTATTCACACTGATATATGTGATCCTTTTCCCACTTTGGGGATTAACGGGCATAAATCGTTTATTAATTTTATTGATGATTATTCTTGCTATGATTATATATATCTATCTGATTAATGAAAAAGCTGAAGCACAACATAAATTCAAAAATTTTAAGGCTGAAGGTGAGAATCAACATAACCTTAAAATTAATATAGTGTGATCAGATAGAGGTAGTGAATATTATGGTAGACACACCGATCTTGGTCAAAGTCTAGGCCTGCTTGCTTTATTTCTTCAAGAAAAAGGCATTGATCATTAATATTCTATGCCTATATATCCTCGATAGAATGGAGTTGCTGAAAGATGTAATAGTACACTAATGGATATGGTACGAAGTACGATATGCAATACCACATTGCTGGATTTTTTATGGACAGAAGCTTTAAAAACAGCCACACATATTATAAATCGGGTTCCTAGTAAACATGTTCCAAAAACACTTTATGAACGGTAGACTGCAAGAAAATCGCAATTATAGTACTTGCTTGTGTGGGGCTATCTTGTTGAAGCAAAAGTCTGTAATCCCCAACTAAATAAACTTGATTCCAAAACCATTAATAGTTATTTTATTGGTTATCCAGTGAGATCCAAAGGTTTCAAATTTTGTTGCCTATCGCATACCACTAGAATAGTAGAGACTAGTCATGCTGTATTTTTTGAAGATGGAAAAGTAAATGGGAGTAATATATATAGAACAGTAAACCTCAAAGAAAATTGGACTTATGTTCCAATGTTGATAATTCGAAAGGTTACAAATTCTATACCTCTTATTCGAGAGGCTAATGAAGAAACTCATGTTTATGATGTTCCTAATGTTGATGAAGCTCTTATGGTGCCACATGAACCTTTATGAAGATCAAAAAGAGACAGAAGATATGCCATACCCGATGATTATATCGTATACCTTACCGAGGAAGGATGTGATATAGGTAATGGAGATGATCCTATCTCATTCAAGCAAGATATTATGAGTGATAAATCATCTAAATGGTTAGAAGCCATGAATGATGAGGTGAAATCTACGGAAATTAATTATGTTTGGGATCTTGTTGAGTTACTAGTCGGGGTTAAACCTATAGGCTGTAAATATGTCTATAATATTAAAAAGGACTCTAAAGGTAACAATGAAAGATTTAAGCCAGACTAGTCGCTAAAGGGTTTACACAAAAAGAAGGTGTACATTTTGATAGTACCTATTCTCCTATCTCAAAGAAAGATTCATTAAGAATTGTTTTAGCCCTCGTAGTTCATTATGATTTAGAACTACATCAAATGGATGTGAAAACTTCATTTTTGAATGGTAACTTGCATGAAGAAGTTTTTGTGAAACAATCTGAAGGGTTTGTTGTAGAAGGCAATGAGGATATGGCATGTTGGTTAAATCATTTAATATATGGGTTAAAGCAATCTTCACGACAGTGGTATCTCAAGTTTGATGAGGCTATAACCGAATTTGGATTTAATGAAAATACAATAGATCAATGCATATAACTCAAGATTAATGGGAGTGAATTTATCTTTCTCATTTTGTATGTAGATGATATTTTGTTAGCAAGTAGTGATTTAGACATGTTATACGAGATAAAATGTTTTCCATCAACTAAGTTTGAAATGAAGGATCTTGGTGAAGCCTCTTATGATCTAGGAATTGAAATTTACATAGATCGGTTTCCTAGGATCTTATGCTTATCTCAAAAAGAATATATTGAGAAAATGCTTAAAAGATATAACATGCATAATTTCTCTCCTAGTGTTGCTCCTATTATTAAGGGTGACAAATTCAACAGGTTTCAATGTGCTAAAAATTAAATAGAACGTGCTCAAATGAAGCAAATTCCTTGTGCTTCGGTAGTAAGGAGTCTTATGTATGCTTAAGTTTGTACACGTCCTGATATTGCATTTGCAATTGGTATGCTTGGCCTATATCAAACTAATCCGGGAATGGAACATTGGAAAGCTGCTAAGAAAGCTTTATGATATTTGCAAGGGACAAAATATTAAATGCTTACTTACAAGAGGTCAAATAACCTTAAAGTTATTAGTTATTCTGATTTAGATTTGTCTAGATGTATCGACGGTAAGAAATCCACATCAGGTTATATATTTATACTTGCAAGGGGATTGATTTCATGGAAGAGTACTAAGCAGTCTATAAGGGAATCTTCCACTACACAAGCAGAATTTATGGCATAATATCATGTTGTTGGTCAAACAGTTTAGTTAAAAAAAATTATACCAAAACTTCAAGTAATTGACAGTATTGCGAGGCTGCTTACCTTATTTTATGATAACGAAGATGCTATTTTCTTCTCTAAGAATAACAAATCAAGTGGTGCATCTAAGTGGATTGGCATCAAATATCTTTCTGTTATTTTTATGTAAGCTTAGATAGTTTGTTGAACAGCAGTTCTGATCATGACAAAAATATTTGTCCAAAGAAAATATAAAATATTTGTGTTTTTCTTAATTAGTGTGTCAATTTGAACTATTGATCATACAATGGTGTAACTAAAACATACATTATTAAGTATTGGAAAGGACTATTGCAAATTTTCAAAAATTGATTTTGGGCATTGGGGTTTGTTTTAAATAAGAAGATGAGTAAGGAAAGTATAGTCCCACATCTTAGGATATAAGAAACTATATTTGTTTAAATAAAGGTTCCACAAGGGAAGGTTGGGCACTTTGGGTACCCAAATGTTTGCTCTATTGTGAGGAGGGAAGCCATGCATAATAACCACACGCACGCCGCCGTTCGACCGGACCAGGTTGGGTTTTGGTCCAAATAATAGTTTTAGACAAAGTTTTATTGACTTAAAGGGTCCAAATTTCGGTCCGTTAATAACCCAGAACTCAAATTCAAAATAAGGTGGGAGAGGTGACATTTGCAATGGTTTTGGACCATTGCGAAGCAACGTATTGAACAGACGCAACCCTCGGTGAAATGGCACCTCTACAACTATAAATAGCAACACCCAGACGCTGTTGTAATATGACTTCTCCTTTCTCATGAAATTTGCAATGCCTGAAGTTGTTTTAGTGTTTTCTTCTTCTTGAAATCGGTAACGCCTAATAGGTGTTGTGGATCAAAAATGACTTAAAGGTGTTGCAAATCTTCTCTTCTTCTTCTCTACTCTCTTCTCTAAATTGCATCATCAGAAATTATCAAAGTACTATTCTTGGCCGGATCAAAGTCGTACAAACTTTGAATCTGGTTACGCTATTTCAAGGCTTCATTAAATTTTGAAGTCGAAGTTCTACAATTCGTTTGTACCTGTTGGGTTAAACTATTGTCTAAAAGAATATATATAGTATATCCTTGAAGTCAAAAGCACAACAATCTCCTCATCACAATATTAGAATCATAGATAATTTTTCCAATAATTTTTAGACAGTATTTTCAGCCATGGATGGTTCGAGTTCAAGCAATATCAATGCCCTACAAGTCAGAATCAACACTTGATGCGTTTGGAGTGGTTTGACAGCGAAAACTTCACACGTTAGGAAGAAACTATAAAGTTTTTTATCACCGTCAAACTCTTCTACATTATTGAAGATGATTTGGAGGCTATGCCCAAAGAAACTTTGATAGTTACAGACGAGTTGAAAGCGAAACGTGCGAAGCGCAAAGAAGATGATTTCTTGTGTAGAGGACACATACTCAACGCAATGTCCAGTTTTGTGTACAATGCACATAGAAGTCTGGAAATAACCAAAGCACTCTAGACTGCACTAGAGAGAAAATATCGAATATCCATGGCAAGCAAATAGAAATTCCTGGTTTGCAATTTTAAGGATTTAAACTGAATGATAATAAGTCCATTATTGGACAAGTTAGTGAAATTGTATATATAGTAAATTAACTTAAAGATGCCAAGATTGAACTCCCTAAATCCTTTGTTGTTGGAGTTATAATTTCTAGACTCCCTCACTCTTGGAATGATTATAAAAAGAAATTGGAACACACGAAGACAGATTACGATTTGGAGAATTTACAACGTCATCTTCGCATAGAAGAGGACTCTCATAAAAGAGAACAAAATGATAATCTGCAAACTGAGTCTCATTCAAAGGCAAATAATATTGAATTGACAAATTCATTGAAGCCTAAGAATTAGACATTGTTTATAAAGAAAAATCATTCTAAGAAAGATAAAAAGAAAGACACTTGTTACTTTTGTAACAAGCCTGGCCATTATGCTCGTGACTATCGTCAATGAAAGAAACAAATAAAGGAAAATATGATCGAAGACACATTGGTGGTGGTAGTGCAAGTAGCAAACTCCGTTGGAGGCATAGAAAATAATTGGTGGCTTTATACTAGAGTAACCATTCATATATGCAAGGACCGTAGTCTCTACAAGAACTACGAAAAAATTAACGGAGATGAAAATCAAGTTACTGAAGTAGCTAATGTTCATAGGAAAGTGATTGGCAAAGGCACTATAGAACTCCCGTTCACTTTTGAAAAGACTCTCACTTTGGTTAATGTTTTTCATGTACCCGATATTTACAAGAATTTGGTCTCTGGATACCTTCTAAACAAAGGAGGATTCAAGATAGTGTATGAGTCCAACAAATTGGTGTTATCCAAGAACGGAAAGTTCATTGGATGGGGATATTCTTGTAACGACATGATTAAGTTGAATTTAATAAAGAAAACTTCTGTTAATATCGTTGATTCTATAGATTTATAGCATGCTAGATTAGGACATGTTAATTATGGTTCACTTAAAAATATGAATAAGTTAGGATTAATTTTTGATTGCAATTTTAACTCCATCTCTAAATGTGAATTTTGTGTTCAAGTAAAGATGCATAGAAAATCCTTTAAATCTATAGAAAGCGAGACTAATCTGCTTGATCTTGTATATAGCAATGTTGGTGATTTAAAAGGTCATACAACATATGGTAGCAATAAATTCTATGTCATTTATTGATGATCACTCTAGATATTCTTATGTTTATCTAATGAAATCAAAAGATGAAGTCTTTGATAAATTTAAAATTTACAAGGCTGAAGTTGAAATGCAATCTGGACTTGAAATAAAAGTATTACATTCTTATCATTGTGATGAATATTTTTCAAATGATTTTACTTTATTTTGTAAACAATAAGGATTAATTCATCAATGTACTACTCCTTATACCTCTCAACAAAATGGAGTCGCTAAAAGAAAAAATAGGACATTAATAGAAATGGTTAATGCTATGCTAATTAGTTCAAATTTACCTAACACCTTATGGGGCGATGCCGTTTTATCTGCATGTTATATTTTAAATAGAGTTCCTTTGGAAAAGAAGGATATATCCCCTTATGAACTATGGTTTAAATGAAAACCTAACTTATCAAGACTTAAAGTTTGGGGATGTTTAGCGTATGTTAGAAACCAGATCCCAAAAGACAAAAATTAGAAAATAGAACATTTAAGTGTGCTTTCATAGGTTATTCTCTTAATAGTATAACTTATCGTTTTATTATCCTTGATACTTTTGAAGTAATTGAGTCTGTAGATGTAGAATTTTTTTAAAACAAGTATATAGCTCAACATCAAACTAGTGAGAATCCATTGGCATCACCTAGTTTAGAACATATTGAAACTAATGATAACAATAATGAAGATTATACCTCTTCTTAAAACAACGAGTATGTTTCAGTACCTGAAGCGGATATTGAACGAAGAAAAAGTAAAAAAGCAAGAATACAAAAGGACTATGGTCCTGCCTTCATTACATATCTTGTAGAAGGAAGTAAGAATGAAATTATTAACATCACTAGATACATAAAAAATGTTAATGATGACTCGAAAACTTATTCTGAATATATGAGTTCCAAAGATGCTATTTTCTGGAAAGAAGCAGTCAATGATGAAATAAATTCAATTTTGGTAAACCAAACTTGGATTTTGACTAATTTACCTCCTGATACTTTTTTTATGGATAGGATGTAAATGGATATTCAAGAAAAGTTGAATATTGATGGATCCATTGATAAATTTAAAGCCAGATTAGTAGCAAAGGGTTATAAGCAAAGATATGGAGTGGATTATTTTGAAACATATGCTCATGTTGCTCGTATATCTTCGATTCGTTATTTGATAGCACTTGCATACATTCATAAACTTGTAATACACCAAATGGATGTGGAAATCGCTTTTCTAAATGGTGATTTAGAAGAAAAGGTATACATGGAACAACCAAAGGGTTTTATAAATCCAGGCTAAGAAAAGAAAGTTTGTAACCTGATAAAATCTCTTTGTGGTCTGAAGCAAGAACACATGCAATGGCATGAGAAGTTTGATAAAGTAGCTTTGTTCCAAGGCTTCATTGTTAATGATGCTAATAAATGTATTTATAGCAAATCGAATGAAATCGGTTGTATTATAATAAGCATATACGTTGATGACATATTAATTTTTGGGACCAATATATCTTGTGTGAAAGAAACTAAGAAGTTTCTATCCTCTAAATTTAGTATGAAAGATCTAGGAAAGGCTGATGTAATTTTAGGGATTAAAATCCTAAGAAAAGAGGAAGAGTTGATCTTAACTCAATCTCACTATATTGAGAAATTTTTCAATAAATATGGCATTATAATGACAAACTAGCACCGACTCCTTTAGATCCTAGTGTTAAATTGGAGAAGAATACCGGATGTACTATTTCTCAACTAGAATATTCTAGTATTAATGGGAGTCTTATGTATGTTATGCATTGCACAAGACCTGACATAGCATACGCTATTAGCATATTATGTTGTTTTATGAGTAATCTAGGTTCGAAACATTGTAAAGCAATTTCAAGAGTTCTAGCTTATTTGAAAGGTACCATAAACTATGGTCTTTCTTATAAAGAATATATTAGAAGGATACAATGATGCTACTTGGAACAATGTAGAATCTAAATCTAAGTCTACGACTGGATGGATATTTACATTAGACGGAGCTGATGTGTCTTGGTGTTCCAAGAAGCAGACCCGTTTTTCTAACTCAACTATGTTGTCAGAATTGATTGCATTAGCAGATGCAAGCAAAGAGGCAGAATGACTTAGGTATTCGTTAATATAAATTCCTTCATGGAAGGAGCCATCACCAGCAGTCTTGATTAACTGTGACAAACAGGCTACAATATATAATATCATATAATGGAAAGTCTAGACATTTAAGTCTTGGACATCAGATGATAAGACAATTATTCAAAAGAGAAGTAATCAATGTCGATTATATAGAAACAAAGAAAAACTTGGAAGACCCATTTACTAAGAGTCTTCCAAAGGCTATGGTTTCTATAAAATCAAAAGAAATGAGGCTAAGGTCTGTGAATGAAGGTTAATCAGTCTTAACAAAAACTCAAGTTGTGTCTTGAAAAGTATAGGCAAAGTTCAATGGGTATCAACAAGTTAAGAGAATGATTATGGAATACCAAAACTAATTGTCCATCATTAGTGTTGGATTCTGCATGAAAGAGGATGGATGAAGATCCTTAATAAGTCCATTAAAAATCACAAGGTTTATCGCAGAAACACCTTAAGGGACTTACCTATATGAGTATGGAAATCGAACCATTTCCTAAGAGAGTAAGAACGCTTTCTGAAGTAGACTCATGAACTTAGGATTGGAGCACATGGCCATTAATGTGCTAAACATACAAAACACTCTATATACGGAAATCTGTATGTGTGACTGTTCTAGTACTATCACAAGGGGTACTTGGTTCAAGACACGTTCACCATAGACCTCGATGGAACTTTAAACGATTTACACCAAGTGAAGGTTCGAATGCAAAAGATACCTATTATTTATGTATTGGTTTACACAATGATGCAATACTTTGATCTTGGAACTACGTTGGCTTGATCCCACTTGGATACGTAGGCAGTCACTCTAGTGATGCAACCATCTATTTTATTTACTTTATTTTACTTATTCTGAAAATGGGGGAAATTGTTGTAAATTTTCAAAATAAATTTTGGGCATTAGGGTTTGTTTTAAAGAAGAGGAAGATGAAGGAAAGTATGGTCCCACGTCTTGAGATATAATGAACTATATTTTTTTAAACATAGGTTCCTCAAGAGAATGCTGAGCCCTTTGGGTACCCAAAATTTTGCTTTATTGTGAGGAGGAAGCCATGCATAACTACCACACACGCACACGCCGCCGTTCGTCCGACCGACTGAACGAACCGGACCTGATTTGTGTTTAAATAATATTTCTGGACAAAATTCTATTGACTTAACGGGTCCAAATTTCGACCCGTTAATAACTCAGAACTCGAATTCAAAATAAGGCGGGAGACGCGACCGTTTGCAACAGTTTTGGATCGTTGGGAAGAAGGCATCTTTCTACGACTATAAATAGCAACACCCAAACGCTATTGCAAAAGATAACTTCTTCTCTCTGAAATTTGCAACGCTTGAAATCGGTTTCAGAGCGCTTAATTCTTACTGATAGGTGTTGCGGATCAGAAACGACTGAAAGGTGTTGCGAATCTTTTCTTCTACTTCTCCACTCTCTTCTCTAAATTGCATCATCAGAAATTATCAAAGTAGTGTTCTTGGCCAGATCAAAGTCGAACAAACTTTGAATCTGGTTACGTCGTTTCAAGGTGTCATTGAATGCTGAAATCGATAGTTCCACGACTCGTTTGTACCTGTTGGGTTGAATCATTGTCTAAAAAAATGTATATGGTAGATTCTTAAAGTCAGAAGTATAGCAATCTCATCATCACAGTACTTGAATCATCAGTAATTTTCCAACAAGGACATATATAGCATCAAACACAAAAAAGCTAGCAAGTATGAAATGCTAACATTATGAATTATTCAAAATCATCACTCTATAGAATAAATAGAAGCATCAAGCTAGCCAGCAATCTAACAGAGTAGAAGAAAGCTTTTTTTTTCGTATTTCCTATATATAATGGTACCAATAAATCAGAATATATATATATTAAAAACGAAAAACTAATTAAAAGGGCCAGGCAGTTTAAGAAATAATACATTATGGTTTTATTACATGTATAGCTAGTAAGTACCGATCAAAAAATTTAATTTGAGCCATATGCGATCGGGGTAAAATGGGCTTTAATGCATATGCACATATCAACAATTGTATCAACCATACATTGAAACATCATATTAAAAAAAACACACGATTTTTAACACTGAAAACAAGAAGAAAAAAAACCATATATTTATGGCATATGTATCCTATACATTAGCTGCTATTTGTGCCATATCACCATGCTCTATTCAATGCCTCTTTTGCTGCTAAGTACACGTGAACTGTTGATATCTTTTTCTTCCCACAAAATAAATAAATAAATAATCGGAAATTCTAATCCATGAATACATACGCCAAATACATGTGAACTTCAAAATCCGAAAACCATCTTCCCTCACTAACAATTATAAGGTCGTTATAAGCTTTCATAAATGGACAAATCAATTTAAGATAAATAAAATGTTGATGGTTATAAAAAGGCAGCTCATAACGGAAACAGACAAATATCAGTTGTAAACAACTGAGCATGTGAAAGAAATTACAGTGCTAATCTCCACGTTAATTGAACTACAGATGCTATTATATTAATCTTCTTGCAATATTCCGTTGCTAATATGTAATGACTGATCCTTCAGTATAAAACTCAAACCATATAAATCCATTAGAATCACTTCTTTCATGTTCACAACCTGGTAAATTATTTCCTCCGGCTACTAAAAGGAAGGAAAGGCAACTCATAAATTATTTATGTTTTCTACTGTCCTTGTTAACGCAAACAGGTGCATTTATTTCCTTCCTCAACCGAAACCAGGCTTTCCTTGAATCCAACAAGCATCTTACCAAAGGAATAACGTATGTCCTTGAGTGAAAAACAATTTGTTTCTTTGGTAACCACATTGAATCTGCACAACTGATCCTTTCTTATGAAGAAAATAAAGTTACCGTTCATCGAAACCCCCTTGGGCGTTCCCCAAAAATAAGAATAGGAAACAAACGAGTAAAGTTTAGTCCAAGACTCATTTACTGTCCCATATCCGTCGAACACCCACATTTCTATCTGGTCGTCATTCGTTCTTAGAACACATGAAATTTGATCACGTACAACACTCGTATATTGGAAAAGTCGACGGCCATCAACACGTGGAAAAGATATAGAGCGAAACATCTCAGAGCCAAAGTCAAAGCAGATAAACGATGCATATTCATGAATATTAGATCCCACCCAGAAGAAACAAGTTCCACTATTAAATGGCATCCTAGGATTTCCATCAAATCTACAATTTGGAAAAATGGAAGTTGTACTTCTCCAAGTACTCGTATTCAAGCCATATACCTCAACTCTCTTTTCAACACCGTAACCACTTTTGAAAAGATTCACCACTTTGTAATCATTGCTTTTGATATCAAATCCAAATCCAATTGAGGGTGGGGTGCCACCGAGGAAAGGCGACTGTGGGAGAACTCTTGATTGTTTAGTTGCAGGGTTCCAAAGACAAATGCTTTGTTCTCCCTTACGGTTTAAAAGATTCAAACATATGATGCCATTATAACTCGCTATTTCAAGTACTTGAACAGGGATGTATCCATGTAGGTCTGGCTGTAGGCATACGTTTGGCTCTTCAAAGCCTTCGATAGAGGTTAACGCAAAGGTGATGGGTGAGTTCTTACCTGGGAGTAGATATATTAGATTGTGGTTTTTATCCTTCAAACAAGGATCATAATGATGGAGATGGAGATGCTGTTTGATAAAGTAGCTACTTTCGATCAAACCACGCCATGGTCTGCATACACGTTTGAATCGCAGTAGAGATATCACAGGCAGCCATAGTAGGATTTGATATATCACGTCATCCTGAAGAAACGTTTTAATCTTTCTTGGCTCCATTGTGTAGTTTTCTAATTCACCTCTCTTTACCTCCTGAAATAATAATCCATAATTTCACATGAGAATATAAACTAATAACAAAAGAAAAACAACTGGAAAATATAGTTTGTTAGTATTGCATTAATAATTCCACAAATACAGGCATTGGTTTTTGTTAGTGATGATGCTTATGAATTCAGATGTGGCATCTGATGTGCATGAAAGAACTTTAGATTTTGATGCTTTTGAGATATATTTTATTTTTGCTTCAACTTTCAATTGTTCAAACTGGAGTACAATCCTTTATTTATTGTAAACTTTGGCCTATATGCACATCAAAGATTTGACTGTCTGCTAATTGTCTTACTTTGTGTAGAAAAACACCAAACAATTACTGCACTAATTCAAACCAAGATCCACTTGTAACCAATTTTGCTTTGCAGCCAGTTGTTCAAAGATTTGTATTAAATTTATCAAAGTAATGAGAAAATACACTACTGTTTTGGATCCATAGAACTGACGAGATGATGCTTAACACATTTCACATAATTAGAAGAAAGCAAAGGGCACGCCAAAGAACAAAATGTGCATTTCATTACAAAATACTACTATTTTTGCTGGTGAGTAAGCAGAACAGATCATTTGTCCCTAATTTCTCTGTCCCCAATTGGCCAAACATGTCTGATCCATTGATTTTTAAATGAGTAATTAAATATATGGTATGGTGGGTTTCAATTATTAATCAAATCTAGGGCCGACCCAGTGGAATTAATTGCCCTAGCCAAACATGATTTTTTATTTATTTTTGGTTTATTGTTTACCCTGTCCCAAACAAATTCTATTATATACATATACAAACCATGTAATTGTGTGATCAATACTCACATTCAACTGAATAAATACATTCAAGAGCATAGCTCAGGTTTCAACTCAAGTATACAAACCATGTAATTGTGTGATCAATACTCACATTCAACTGAATAAATACATTCAAGAGCATAGCTCAGGTTTCAACTCAAGTGTTGCTGCATAAGTTGCAACAAGTACCTCATTCCGACTGACTGATGATTGCCCAAGTAGCAAATGTTGTTTGATGCATGTAACCATGCTACATACATCATAATACCATATTTTAAAAATTATAATTCAAATAACAAAAGTTTCTAATACTGTATTTAAAGATGGGGCATTTATATCATTAAGTTCTCTGAATCATAACACATTCTACCACTTTCAAATTCAAAGATATCAAAGCATTTCCGAAGACACTAACAACCATGGGCATATCATTTTCACTCTTCAATCTATTCATCAAGCTATTCAGCCATCACACGTTGAATTTTTCTATGCTCAACCCTTGTAAACTGACATCACTATCTACACCACTGGAATAAAACACAGTATGGTAGTTCCACATCATATCTCCATGTTCTATTTAATGCCCTTTATACTGCCAAGCTTACAAGTTACAAATACAAAGCACCAATATCATTATCTAAAGGTTCCGATGAGTTGACAAACCAAACTCGTTGTCATTTATGATAAGTGTAGTCAAGGCGCACGCCTATACGCAAAAAAGCGCAAAAAGGCGCACCAAGTGGCCTTTTTTGGAACTCGATGTGCAAGTGTTAGTGAAGCGCAAAAAAAAATGCTCTAAAGCGGAAAAAAGGGCAGAGCAATAAAAAGCGCGCTTTTCGTTTATTTTGAAGGTAAACTTTAAAAAAACTTTATTATGAAAATTTTGAATTGTTTTGGTTTGTAATGTGAATTTATGAAGTTTTATTCTCAAAATTGCACGTATATGCAATTTTTTATTGTCAAAATTGCATGTTTAGTGGTAATTTTAGCTGCAGTTTGATAGCAAGGCAGCAGGAAAAAAAGCGCACCTAAGGCGCATAGAAAAGCGCAAAAAAGCACCCTTGACAACACTGTAATAATTTGGCTTAATGCCAAAATAAACTCAACACTCTATAGTAACATAGTGGGTAAACAAAAACTAAGCCTGATCAAAAAATGAAAACCCAAATTTTTAAATAACACAAAACAATTAATGTTTCAAATATCTGAATATTGAATTGTGAAATCTTAACTTTCACTAAGTTAGACCTACAGACCTAACAATAAACAACACAATTTACAAGCTCAATACTAAATTAGTTCATAAAGATTAGAACTGAATATAAAATGTTCGATAGTTTAGCAAATCACAAATGTTCATAATTCAACTCATAAATCATTCATAAAAAGCAATTCAATTTTAATGGATTAACTCAAAGTTTTTCAAAACCACACAATTTAGACATAAAGTATGTGCAGGTAAGGACTTGAGTTTGTCAAGGAGTGTACACTCATAAAGTATACACGATTTACTCACAATTTACAGGAGGTGGCACTGACGGGAATATGGCAATGGTTTGAGAATTCAAGTTGGGGTGAGGAGTTGATCGACCTCGACCTAAATATTTTAAGATGGATTATGTTGCCCCAGTTTAAAGCCTCGACAGACTTGGATCTCCATGTATATAATATTGGCACTTGAATCAAGCTAATATAATACAATGTTCATTTAACCCTAATAAAAAACTAAAAATGTATAGAAGAATACCATATCAGGCCTGTCGTCGGCTCTGGTCGTAGGAGTGCTCGTCGCTACTGCCATCTCTGGTCTCAATTCCATCGCCGCTGGCATTAATTCCGTCGCCGCCAGCCTCAATTTAGATGTTTGATTGTTCGTACTTGACATATTTCAAATTTCGATGTTGAAGTTATCTTTTGTCAGTATGAGAATTTGGTTGCTCATTTTTTGTAGGCTCTATTTCTTTTTACTATTGTATTAAATTTTCAGGCTTAAAATCTGTGCAAATACTTGGGCTCAATGCGCACTTTTGGATCGGATACCCACTTTCTGCTTTCAATAATGCTAATAACAATCAAGTCTTTGCTCCTTAATGTTTATAATGCTCCATAACCTAGTTTTAGAACAAGTCTAGTTCCATATAGCCAAGGTAAACCTACAGAGATGTTAAATTGCCATTAACGATTCTACTATCAATTATCGTCATTGCCCTATATCCCTATTGCGACATGAATCTTCATGTTACTGATGTTAGCGGAAAATTTGGAGCTGTCTTGAAACATATCCAAAATTAGACGGAGAATATGCTTAAAGTCGCACTTTGATCAAAACCGTGTCTCAATCTGAGCTATAGATTAAAATGTGCGACGGTTTAAAAAACTACATTCCACCTAATTGAGTTGGACCCACCTTGGTGACTTACTAGCTACGTTACCCAAATGGAACATCTGAAGGGACTAAAACGTTCTACCTAACGATACGAAGTTATCGATCCATATTTTTCCCAATAAGACTACAACTCTTAGCAATGAAGATGAGTGATGTTTGAAGTGAAGATGAGTGACTAGAAGATGATCAGGACAAAAAGATTAAAAAAAACGTTTTAAAATTAAAAAAATGGCACCTAGAACTCACATAGATCGACGTTTGTCCATCGGAACAAAAGTATAGAATGTTGTGTCAAAAATTTGAGTAATCTGAAGATGGTTTCTCATATTTTAACAAATATACACCAAAAGAACCGGATAAGGACTTGATAAATAACATACTTGATTTTTGCACCCCGTTTGTCCATCTGTGAGTATTTCTTTACCCATTGTTATGTTTTAGTAGATTTTGACATTATTAAATTTCATTGAATGCTTGTTGCTCATTGTAGATGTCTCTATAATTTATTTCAAAATTTTTATGTATTCTACCCTGTTGAGCTTCTAACGATCGTCGTTATATCGCAACCCTATGCAAGTGTTATTTTTCCTCAAATAATTCAACAAACACGTTATTAGCATTTTCATATGGTTTTTACAATCAAAATTCTAAATCGTGTTATAATAATGTCTTCATGGGCTTTTAGATTGAATTTACCAAGTTGATCGTTTGTGCTTAAAATAGAGCATTTTGGACCTAAGAACTTTAAAGTATGAGTTTCTTTCCACTAAAGAGCTCATGAGGAGTATTTTGTTACTGGTCTTATAAATACTTTATTAAGCATATAACAAGATGTAGCTACTGCTTCGATCCAGAAAAGTTTGAGTAATGAGGTACTACTTAGTAATGTTCTTGCATACTTGTAACGAACTTAATTTTGGTTAACATTATTTAGGACATTCAATTAGTTAAATTAAATGATACAAGAAAATGGTTAAGGGGTTGAGATTTGTGTTAATAAGGGTAGCTGTGCCAACTTAAACTAATGAACTAAAGGGGGATTTAAAATGAAATAAGTTAGGGTAGTAGATGAGGGGCAAAGTAGGAATAAGTATATTCTTATACCCTAAACTTTTAAGCCACATTTATTCTCACGTTCAAAGCAAAAAAAAACAATAGAGAGGCCGACCACCATTAAGGGAAAACAAGAAGAAGATAAGAGGAAGAAGCTTAAACAACTTAATCCAAGATCAAATTTCAACTCCTTAATCACAAGCTAAAGGTGAATGATATGTTACATCTCATATTTTCGATGTTTTTGGTTTCTAGATCAGATCCGAATATTTTTGCAAAGTATATTGCCATGTTTATTATTGTTAAAATGGATATATATGCTTGTTGATGATTTATGCTATTTCATATGAATTTTATGATAAGTTTTAATGTGAAAACCCTATTAGATGATAAGTTCTATTTAATGCCCTTTATACTGCCAAGCTTACAAATACAAAGCACCAAATCATTATCTAAAGGTTCCGATGAGTTGACAAACCAAACTACTCATTATCATTTATAATGATAAGTGTAGTCAAGGCATACGCCTAGACGCAAAAAGCGAAAAAGGCGCAAGGCGCACCTAGTGGGCTTTTTTGGAACCTAAGGCGCAAGTGTTAGTGAAGCGCAAAAAAAGGTAAAAGAGCTCTAAACCGCAAAAGGCATAGAGCAATAAAAAGCGCGCTTTTCGTTTATTTTGAAGGACATTAAACTTTAAAAAACTTTATTATGAAAATTTTGAATTATTTTGGTTTGTAATGTGAATTTATGAAGCTTCATTCTCAAAATTGCACGTATATGCAATTTTTTATTGTCAAAATTGCATGCTTAGTGGTAATTTTAGCTGTAGTGTAACATCTCAGATTTTTGATAACATTATTTAGGAGATATAGTTAGTTAAACTAAATAAAATAATGTATTGATAAGGGGATTGAGATTTGATTTAATTAAGACAGCCATGCCTTTTTAACTAATAAAATAAATGAAGGGTTTAAAAATGAATTAGAGAAAAGGTATTATAGAAAAGAGGCCATTCCTATATTATCTTCCTTAGGCCGTGTATTCCAAAACACGTTCATTCTCATTTTCAAAAATTAAAAGCTTGGCCGGCCACCATTAACGAAGGAAGAAGAAGAGAAAATAAAAGAGAAGCTTAAGGAAAGCAAATTCAAATCAAACTCATTCAAATCTCAAGCTCCTTAATCATTAAAGAAAAAGGTGAATAATGTTTACATCTCTAAATTTTTATGGTTTCGGTTTTAAGGTTAATTCCGATTGATTTTGCAAAGTTTTGCCATGTTTTTGGAAGATAAAATGATATATATACACACGTTGATGATTTATGTATGTTCATATAGATTTTATGACATGTTTTAAGAGGAAAAACCTATTAAATGACATCCGTTAGCCTTGCAAATTTTTATGATGATCTAAAAAGTCATTTTAGAAATGGGTTTTGATTTTTAGATTTTTGTGGAATTGTTGTGAATTTTCTAAGGAAGAAAAGGTTAATTTGGATTATAAAATTATTTACGGGAAAAATAATTATAGTTCGGATTCGAAAATTTTATATGTTGAAGAGAATATATTATTTGATTTTCTAGAATTTTTCCAGAATTTTTGAAGATGTTTCAATAGTTATATAAAATTATATAATGTTTGAGACTTAAATGTTTTATATAATTATAGAGGAGAAAGGGGCTTTTTCAAAATTATTCAAATTTCCAAATAAGGAAAGTCGGCAGCACTTTTGAAAATAAAATTCTGGCAACCAATCAAATTTAGACAAACAAGGCAGGTGGGGTACAAAAGAACTGTTTTAAAGTACAAATAAATAGTTTTCTTCTATTTCAACCTTTTCGGCAGAGCTTTCGCCTTCATTCCAGACCTTCTGAAAAGGTTGAAAGGTATTAAACCTTTCGGCTAGGTCAAATACCAAGGCACAAGGTATCAACCAACTGGTACATAGTGAATTGAAAGAGGTCGAGAGGTTTAGGGATGAAAGGTTATAGCTTTCGAAAGAGATGAAGTTTTGTTTTTGGTTTAAAGAAAATACACCTGCTAGCTTTCGACAAAGGGCTTTCAAAATTGTCAAAAGGTTTAAAATAAAAAGGTTTCGATTGGTTTGCTTTCTTGTTTTAAATGAAACCTTCTAACAAAGTCGAAAGGTATAGATTTTGACAAGACCGAAGGCTTAGTTGCCGCTTCCTAACCTTTCGACACAGATGGAGTCAAAGGTTATCTTTCGTTTTCTAAAACTTGCTACCTCTCTCCATTGATTTCGAAGGGTTGGTTCCAGCACCAACACTTTATTTTTTTTGAATGGTTTCGAAAGGTTTTATAAAGGTTCCAAAGCAGTTGCTTTTGACTCCAATGTTTTTCGGATCCTTTTGCATAATCAAAATGTTTTAAGTCGAAACGTTTTAAAGGTTTCAAAGTAGTTAACTTTGATTGGTTTTGAAATGTTTTCCAGTGTTTTTAAATTGAACCCAATGTCTTTGAAAGGTTTTTAGTTACATTGCTTTCGAAAGGTTTATTATATAGGGGAGATAGCCCAGGCTTTCGACAAAGTCGAAAGGTGGAACCTTTCGACTAGGTTGAAAAGAAACCTTTCGACAAGGTCGAAAGGTAGGACCTTTCGACAAGGTCGAAAGGTATAGTTTTTCAATGTTTTTGAAAGGCTAAGGTTTAAAGGATTTAAAAGGCGAATGTCATATGTTTTAAAGCTTATGAAAGGAAGGCTTTTAAAAGGTTTAGAAGGAGTTACCTTCAATGGTTTCGAAAGGTTTATTAAAGGATATGAAGGGTTACCTTTAATACTTTCGAAGGGTTTTTATGAATGGTTTTGAAGGAGTTACCTTCTATGTTTTCGAAAGGCTGTTTAAGGGTTTTAAACAAAGGTTTCGAATATAAGAATTATGCAAATAGCCTAAGTGTTTTAAGTTATAAAGGACTTTAACTTATTTTAAAGGATAGACAATCCTTATTGAACCTCGTCAACATTATTTTGAGTAAAGTATATATATATAACATGGCAAAAATAGCTTAGAGTAAAGCTAAAGATATATCTTCCTTGTATATATATGATTTGGCGGACTAAATCATTTTGAAAAGGTTTCAAGGAAAATTTAAAGAGCGGTTAGTTCAGATATTGTAGAGCAGTTAGCTCAGATATTTTGAAGGGTAGTTAATCCAAAAGAAAATTTGGACAGTCAGCTCATTTTAAATTCGGACAGTCGATCCATTTTGAGGGAAGTCAGCCCAAAGGACAGTTAGTTTAAGACAGTTGGTCCAGAAAGAGCAGTCAGCTCTAATATGAACAGATAGCTCATTTATTAGCATAACGGAACTTGCTAAATTTTTAAGGACAGTTAGTCCACCCTTTTTACCTGTTTTGGGCAGATAGCCCATTATTTAGCATAAAAGATATTGCTACAATTAATTTTAGGACAGATAGTCTAGAAAAGAGCAGATAGCTCCGAATTTAGAACAGATAGTTCAGATTTTAGACAGATAGTCTATTTTATTTCATGTTTTAGCATAATGGATATTGCTATATTATTATTATTATAATCAGTTGATTAACCAGTTTGGTTATAGGAAAGGATTTGCAAAATATATATTTTGAAAAGAGATATTAGTGAGAGGATCATGTTCCGCTAAGCGGCGTGGTCTCACTAGTTATCAGTAAACTGAGATGTAACAGATATTATTCATACAGGCTTTAAGTCTGACTCGAAGTTTCTGTTTCCCCTTAACCTCTTGGGTGCTCAAAATTTGATTTGAGTAGGCCAAGGGTTTAGGTTTTCAGATTTTAGCAGATTTTGGTGAATAAAACATCCGAAGACAAGCAGGTGGCTAACGGATAGCTAATTTAGGGATTATGTTTTAAAATTGTTTCTGCTGTGTATTAAGACAGTTATGTCTATATTGCTTTGATCATCCAAGGGGACATCTTCATATGTCGCTCTTGGCTTATTTTTGTAAATTATATTTGATCAATGCTTGGGATTATGTTTGGGATTTTTGTAACCTGGATATGATTTATTTGAAATGTAATCACCGAAATTATTGTTTTTTTGAAATCAGTGATTTTGTTCATATTCAAGTACTTCTAATATTATAGATACCATTAACACTACCGTATTTCGTCACCAGAAGTTAATACTGTGGATGACTGCAGCATTCATAGCACTTAGCTTTTGGCCTCCAGATATGGGATGTTACAGCTTTTTATCAGAGCATAAGTTTATGAAAAAATTTAACTAAAAGTTGGTTTTGAAAATAAAAATCCAAAGAAACTAGAGTAAGATTTGGGTTTGAGTTAACGCTATAGTAACGTACTTGTATTTGCTATATATAAGTATGCGCTTTATCTACATCCATCTATCTTTGATTAGGTTATCTTTCTATATCTCGTGAGGTTTGAATATAGATATGGATGGTAGAAGAAGTAGAGTTAACCAAGGAGGGGGAAGCACCGAAAGGAATGCCGGACCTAATGCAGGGAGAGGCCAAGGTCAGGCAAAGAATGTTGGTGCTGAAGTCCCGCAGGTCGGTATGGAAGCCATGTATCAGTTTTTCAGGAATATGATGCAGGCAGGAGTTGCAACCGGAGTGGTAGGAGGAAATGCCGCAGGAGCAGGTTCCAGAAGTTCATGTAGTTAATCATTTTGCTAAGATGTGCGGTGATTATGTAAAGCTAGGACGGAAGCCATTTATGGGAACGGAGGATGCCATTGAAGTGGAGAATTGGTCATTGCACTACGAAAGGATTTTTGCAGATTTAGGGCTCAATGACGAGAAGAGGAGGAGGTTGGCATCTAGGAAGCTTCAGGGGACCGCATTATTCTGGTGGAACAGTGTATCAGCGACAGGTGATGAGGAGACTGTAACCTAGGAGGATTTCAAGTGGAGATTTCAAGAGAGGTTTATGTTAGTAATTGCACAGTCAGCTTTGATTAGGCAGTTTGCTGAGCTGGTGCAGGGAGAGATGTCTGTTGCTGAGTATGCCGGGAAGTTCAGAGAGTTGGCCCGGTATGGGTATGCTTCCGTTGATACCATGTTGAAACAGAATAAGAAGTTTATCAGAGGATTGAAGCCAGAATTGGCTAGTGCTACTTTGTCTCATCTTAGAGATCCTTCGATATTGTTATAGAGATGGCTTTGAGGCAGGAAGAAGTCCTTGAGTCTCTAGAGAAGAGCAAGGCAAAAGTGGTCCAAGTTGGGTAGAGCCAGAAGAGGAAGTTCTTTCCTAAGATAGGTGCTTAGAAGGGTGGAGCAGCCAAGAAAGCGAAGTCTGAAGTTGTCTGCTATAAATGCGACAAGAATGGGCACTTTGCTAATGAGTGTCGCTCAGGGAAAGCGAAGGATGTGGCTATGGGGAAGAATGTCAGATGTTTTAACTGTGATCAGATAGGCCATTATAAGAACCAGTGCAAGGAGTCCATTAGAGACAGTAACGACAAGGTGTATACATTTGAGCCTGCCGCTTCCAAGCCAACAGCCCAGAAGAAGGGAAAGTCAGTTCTTGGGGGAACGCTTTAGATTCGTGGTATGTCTGTTACCGTTTTATTTGATACTAGTGCATCGCAGTCTTTTATATCTAGATGTTTGATAGATAAGTTTAACCTTGAACCCACATATTTAGTTACTTCCTTACGGGTTGCAAATCCAATAGGAAGCTATGCAACTCTAGGGTTGAGGTGTGACCAGTTTGAGCTTGACCTGTTAGGTCATACTTTTGAGTGCAGTTTGTATGTGTTTGATTTTGTGAGGTTTGGGATCATCCTAAGTATGGATTGGTTAAGTGGGTACGATGTTAAGATATTTTGCCATGGTAGGAAGATATCTCTTAGTCACCCAGATCGTAGCGATAAGATTGTTTTCAACGTAGGAGGTTTTAGTGGTGCAATCTTCACTTTGTTGGGTGCTTTGGATTCAGATGATGAGTTGCGCCGAGTTTTCATGGTTAGAGAATTCATGGATGTGTTTGAGCCTATAGTTGGATTGCCGCCAAAATGAGCCATTGAGTTTCGGATAGATTTGGTTCCGGGAGCAGAACCAGTGAGTAGACCACTAAAAAGGATGACCCC
Source organism: Allium fistulosum (assembly GCA_030737815.1). NCBI lineage: Eukaryota > Viridiplantae > Streptophyta > Magnoliopsida > Asparagales > Amaryllidaceae > Allium > Allium fistulosum. The sequence continues at coordinate 92,481,613 of CM060906.1, read as the reverse complement.
TTCAGAGATGAAGGAGTTGAAGGTGCAGCAGGTGGACTTAGAGGGCAAGAGTTTTGCCAGGCCGAACAGTTCGCCGTGGGGTGCAACGACAAGTGTTTGCTAAGAAGCCGGACGGATCGTTGAGGATATGTATCGATTATTGTAAATTGAATGAGCAGACGATAAAGAATCGATATCCATTGCCCAGAATTGACAATTTGTTAGACGAGCTAAGTGGAGAAAAGGTATTTTCTCAGTTGGATTTGGCAACGGATTTCCATCAGCTCAGAGTAGCAGAGGATAGTATACCTTTGACAGCATTCAGGACCAAATATGTATCGTACGAATGGTTAGTTATGCCATGCGGACTGATGAATGCTCCAGCTTTCTTTATGGATTTGATGAACCAGATTTTCCAAGAGCACTTGGATAGGTTCGTATTGGATTTCATAGATGATATCTTGATTTACTCTAAGGATGAAAGAGATCATGAAGTTCATCTTAGAGTAGTGCTTGAAACTCCGAGGCAGCATCAGCTGAAAGTGAAGTTTTCGAAGTGTCACTTCTGGAAGCAGGACGTGAAGTTTCTTGGTCATGTCGTCTTAGAGGAAGGTTTATCAGTAGATCCGACTAAGATCGAGGTAGTGAATAGTTGGAAGAGACCTGAGACAGTAACTGAGATTAAGAGTTTCCTTGGGTTGGCTGGTTATTATCGGAGATTCATTAAGAATTTCTCACAAATAGCAGCACCGATGACCAGGCCGACGAGGAAGGATATGAAGTTTGTGTAGAGCGATAAGTGTGAGGAAGCATTCCGTAGTTTGAAACACTTATTGACCCATGCACATGTGTTAGTAATTCTAGAGGGGAATCAGGATTTGGTAGTCTATACCGATGCATGTGGAACAGGATTAGGAGCTGTGTTGATGCAGAGAGGTAAAGTGATTGTCTATGCTTCTAGACAGCTTAGATCGCATGAGGTCAGATATCCAACGCATGATTTAGAGTTGGCTGTTGTGATTTTTGCTTTGAAGGTGTGGTGGGAGAAAGGTTTGAGCTTTTCATAGATCAAAAGTTGATGAAGTATTTGTTCTCTCAGAAGGAGCTGAACATGAGACAACAGAAGTGGTTAGAGTTCATAGCCGCTTATGATTTTAGGATTGAGTACACACCAGGGAAAGGCAACCGGGTTATAGATGCACTTAGCAGGAAACATCAGAATGCAGTGTTGGAAATGGTGGCTAAGTGGAAATATTTAGAAGCATTAGCAGATTGCAGAGTGCAGTGGAGATCCGAGGCAAAGTCCAGTAGTGATACAGTTGAATTGTCTTGTTTGGAAGTTCGACCGGTTTTGATCGAACGAATTGCTTCTAAGCAGATAGAGGATCCAGTGTTAGTTGAACGGATCAGTAAGCTAAAGGAAAGAACCAAGAGCGATGACTTGAAAGATTTCAGTCTTGACCAGAATGGGTGGTTGATAAAGAAAGGAAGATTATGTGTTCTGAGTGTAGGAAACATAAGAAATGAAGTCTTGGATGAATGCCATCGTTCGAAGTTCATTATACATCCCGGAGGTACCAAGATGTATTAGGATATGAAGAGAAGTTTGTTCTGGGAAGGAATGAAGCGGGATATTGGTTTGTGTGTAAGGCAGTGCTTGAATTGCCAGTTGGCAAAGGCCGAACACTAGAAACCGAGTGGTTTCAACTGTTAGATATTCCAATGTGGAAGTGGGATTCTATTTCTATGGACTTCATAAACGGCTAAGGTCGAACGTGGAAAATGAAAGTATATGGGTTATAGTGGACAGATTGACCAAGACTGCCCATTTCATTCCAGTTAAGTCAACTCGGACGGCACCTGTTTTAGCAAGGTTGTTCATGAAGAATGTGATTAGACTGCATGGAGTTCCTGGCAGCATAGTTAGTGATAGGGATTCCTTGTTCACTGGCTTGTTTTGGAAGAGTTTGCAGGAAGTTTTAGGAACCAAGCTTATGATGAGTACCGCTTACCATCCGTAGACAGATGGGCAAACAGAAAGAGTTAATAAGATCTTGGAAGATCAGTTGAGAGCTTGTGTTCTAGACTTTGGGGGATCATGGGAGGACCATCTGCATCTAGTCGACTTTTCGTATAATAATAGTTATTAGACTAGTATTAGGATGGCACCGCTTGAAGCTTTGTATGGAAGGCCATGCAAATCTCCCGTTTGTTGGTTAGAGACCGGGGATAGGTTGATTCTTGGTCCAGATTTGGTCAGAGAAGCTGCAAAAAAGATTGAGGTCATTCAAGATAGGATGAAGAAGGCTCGATCTAGGCAGAAACGTTTTGCAGATAAGAGACAGAAAGATTTGGAGTTCTCAGTTAGGGACTAGGTTTTCATCAAAGTATCACCGATGAAGGGTGTGCTTAGATTTGGGAAGTCGAGGAAGTTATCTCCTAGGTTTATAGGACCTTTTCCTATTCTTGAGAGAATCGGGAAGCTCGCATATAGACTTGAGTTACCGAGCAGTTTGGCAGGTGCCCATGATATTTTTCATATTTCTCACCTCAGAAAGTGTGTTGGAGACCCGAAGACTGCTACTGCACCGACAATGCTAGATGATTTAGTGGTAGAACCGGACTTGACCATAGTGAGGAAGCCAGTTCGCATTGTTGCTAAGGATGAGAAGAGGCTTAGAACCATGACGGTCAGTTTAGTCAAAGTCCAGTGGAGTGACGATGGCAGAGACTGTAGTTGGGAGGTTGAGAGCAGGATTAGAGATACTTATCATGATTTGTTTTGATGGTATGTTTACCTTCTTGTTTGTTTTTTAGCCTTATTGTAATTTCGAGGATGAAATTCTTTAAGGAGGGGAGTCTGTAACACCCTAGATTTTTGATAACATTATTTAGGAGATTTAGTTAGATAAACTAAATAAAATAATGCGTTGATAAGGGGATTGAGATTTGATTTAATTAAGGTAGCCGTGCCTTTTTAATTAATAAATTAAATAATGGATTTAAAAATGAATTAGAGGATGGGCATTATAGGAAAGAGGCCATTCCTATATTATCTTCCTTAGGCCATGTATTTCAAAACACGTTCATTCTCATTTTCAAAAATTAAAAGCTTAGCCGACCACCATTAACGCAGAAAGAAGAAGAGGAAACAAAAGAGAAGCTTAAGGAAAGCAAATTCAAATCAAACTCATTAAAATCTCAAGCTCCTTAATCATTAAAGCAAATGGTGAATAATGTTTACATCTCTAAATTTTTATGGTTTCGGTTTTAAGGTTAATTTCGAATGATTTTGCAAAGGTTTGCCACGTTTTTGAAAGATAAAATGATACACACACACACACACGTTGATGATTTATGTATGTTCATATAGATTTTATGACATGTTTTAAGAGGAAAACCCTATTAAATGACATTCGTTAGCCTTGCGAATTTTTATGATGATCTAAAAAGTTATTTTAGAGATAGGTTTCGATTATTAGAATTTTCTGAATATTTGTGGAATTGTTATGAATTTTCTAAGGAAGAAAAGGTTAATTTGGATAGTAAAATTATTTACGGGAAAAATAATTATAGTTTGGATTCGAAAATTTTATATGATAAAGAGAACATATTATTAGATTTTCTGGAATTTTTTCAGAATTTTTGAAAATGTTTTAATAGTTATATAAAATTATTTAAGGTATGAGACTTATATGTTTTATATAATTTGTTTGTACCAAAATTGGGCATAACACTCTTCGGAAGTGTTTGAAGATATAAAATGAAGAAAATAAATGTAAAAAGAGGATTATCTAACAAACACTCCAAACAATAATCAGAAAAACGACAAAAGAACACAGAGGTTTAGAGTGGTTCGGCGTGTTGCCTACGTCCACTATGAAATGATCGACTTTTATTAACTTTTGCTTGCTGGTTACAGCGGATTACAACAGTAAATTTCGAGTACAACAGTGATTTTTGAGTACAATAATGGTTTCGGCAGAGTCTGGACGTCAAAGAGCAAAAGGATCCCTTTTTTGTAGGTTCTGGGCTGCTATTTATAGGCGTAGGCTACAAATATCTCGCTCAGATCTCGGGAGACCTCTTCTGGCACGTGGGTGGGTCCACGCAATCGATCCCATGCGGTGTGCGCTCGATCTGTGATCTATATGAACGAATATCGTATCGATCGTAATTTGGTCCAATCGAGTCGAAATCGATCATGAACATTATTAAGGATGTACGCAAGCTCCTGTGAAAATTTGGTAGCATTTGGACTTGTATATTTTAAGTTATGGTCGATGCAAATTCGAATTTATCAAAGGCTGTTTTCTTCGTATCGATGCCATTCGCATCGATCTGTTCGTATCGCTTTTTGGGCATGTGCTCACAAGTTGACGTGGCGCTTGATTTCTTGATCGATCCACTTTCGACGCCGGATCGACCGAGTCTTTCCAATGTTTTATGCCTCGTTCGTATCGTTGCATTTCGGCCTTGTTCGTATCGATCAGCTCTGCCTTGTTCGTATCGATTCTCATCGTTCTGTTCGCATCGGTCGCTTAATAGGTTACTTCGTATCGATAGCTGGGGGTCATTTTCGTATCGTTCGTTTGATGTTTTTATTCGTATCGATCGTTGATCGATCGATACGAGCTGTGCAATTGGGATCAATACGAATTGATTCCAATTGATGGATACAAAGTTGGGTGTACATGATGGATATGAACAACGGACAATTGATGGATACGAACAGATGAAGCTTGATGGATGCGAGCAGATGGCTACGAACAGATGGAGGCGAACAGATGGAGACGAGCAGTTGGATGCGAACAGATGGAGATGAACGAATTGATTCCCTTGGTTTGCATCGATCATATCTTGAAATCTACAAGTCCAAATGCCACCAAATTTTCACAGGAGCTTGTGTACATCCTCAAGAATGTTCATGATCGATTTCGACTCGATTGGACCAAATTACAATTGGTACAATATTCATTCATATCGATCACAGATCGAGCGCACACCGCATGTGATCGATTGCATAGGCCCACCCAGGTGCCAGAAGAGGTCTCCCGAGATCTGAACGAGATATTTACAGCCTACGCCTATAAATAGCAACCCAGAACCTATAGAAAAGGGATCTTTTTGCTCTTTGACATCCAGACTCTGCAGAAACCATTGTTGTACTCAAAAATCACTGTTGTACTCGAAATTTACTGTTGTAATCCGCTGTAACTAGCAAGCAAAAGTTAATAAAAGTCGATCATTTCATAGTGGACGTAGGCAACACACTGAACCACTCTTAATCTCTGTGTTCTTTTGCCGTTTTTCTGATTATTGCCTGGAGTGTTTGTTAGATAATCCTCTTTTTACATTTATTTTCTTCATTTTATCTCTTCAAACACTTCTGAAGAGTGTTGTACCCAATTTTGGTACAAACATAATTATAGAGGAGAAAGAGGCTTTTTCAAATATTAAAATTTCCAAATAAGGAAATTCGGCAGCACTTTTGAATATAAAATTCTGGAAACCAATCAAATTTAGACAAACAAGGTAGGTGGGGTACAAAATAACTGTTTTAAAGTACAAATAAATAGTTTTCTTCTATTTCAATCCATTCGACAGAGCTTCTACCTTCATTCCAGACCTTCCGACAAGGTCGAAAGGTATCAAACCTTTCGGCTAGGTCAAATACCAAGGCATAAGGTATCAAGCAACTAGTACATAGTGAATTGAAAGAGGTCGAGAGGTTTAAGGACGAAATATCATAGCTTTCGAAAGAGATGAATTTTTTTTTTGGGTTTAAAGAAAATACACCTGCTAGCTTTCGACAAAGAGTTTTCGAAATTGTCAAAAGGATTAAAAGAAAAAGGTTTCGATTGGTTTGCTTTCTTATTTTAAATGAAACCTTCCGACAAAGTTGAAAGGTATAGCTTCCGACAAGGCCGAAAGCTTAGTTGCCGCTTTCTAACCTTTCGACATAGATGGAGTCAAAGGTTATCTTTCGTTTTCTAAAACTTGTTGCCTCTCTCCATTTATTTCGAAGGGTTGGTTCCAGCACCAACACTTCATTGTTTTTGAATGGTTTCGAAAGGTTTTATAAAGGTTTCAAAGCAGTTGCTTTTGACTCCAATGTTTTTCTGATCCTTTTGCACAATCCAAATGTTTTAATTCGAAACGTTTTAAAGGTTTCAAAGTAGTTAACTTTGATTGGTTTTGAAAGGTTTTCCACTGTTTTTAAATTGAACCTAATGTTTTCGAAAGGCTTTGAGTTACATTGCTTTCAAAAGGTTTATTATATAGGGGAGATACCCCAGGTTTTCGACAAAGTCGAAAGGTGGAACCTTTCGATTAGGTTGAAAAGAAACCCTCCGACAAGGTCGAAAGGTAGGACCTTTCGATAAGGTCGAAAGGTATAGTTTTTCAATGTTTTCGAAAGGCTAAGGTTTAAAGGATTTAAAAGGAGGATGTTATATGTTTTAAAGCTTATGAAAGGAAGGCTTTTAAAAGGTTTAGAAGGAGTTACCTTCAATGATTTCGAAAGGTTTATTAAAGGATATGAAGGGTTACCTTTAATACTTTCAAAGGGTTTTTATGAATGGTTTTGAAGGAGTTACCTTCTATGTTTTTGAAAGATTATTTAAGGGTTTAAACAAAGGTTTTAAATATAAGAAATAGGCAGATAGCCTAAGTGTTTTAAGTTATAAAGGACTTTAACTTATTTTAAAGGACAGACAATCCTTATTGAACATCAACATTATTTTGAGCAAAGTATATATATAACATGGCAAAAATAGCTTAGAGTAAAGCTAAAGATATATTTTCCTTGTATATATATGATTTGACGGACTAAATCATTTTGAAAAGGTTTTAAGGAAAATTTAAAGAGCGGTTAGTTCAGATATTGTAGAGCAGTTAGCTCAGATATTTTGAAGTGTAGTTAACTTAAAAGAAAATTCGGGCAGTCAGCTCATTTTAATTTCAAACAATCAGTCCATTTTGAGGGAAGTTGGCCCAGAGGATAGATAGTCCAAGATAGTTATCACAGAAAGAGCAGTCAGCTCTAATATGAACATATAGTTCATTTATTAGCATAACGGATCTTGCTAAAATTTTAAGGACAGTTAGTCCACCTTTTTTACCTGTTTTGGGTAGATAGCTTATTATTTAGCATAAAAGATATTGCTATAATTAATTTTAGGACAGACGGTCCAGAAAAGAGCAAATAGCTCAGAATTTAGAATAGATAGTTCAGATTTTAGACAGATAATCTATTTTATTTCCTATTCTAGCATAATGGATATTGCTATATTATTATTATAATCAGTTGATTAACCAGTTTGGTTGTAGGAAAGGATTTGCAAAATATATGTTTGGAAAGAGATATTAGTAAGAGGAAACTCGTTCCGCTAAGCGGCGTGGTCTCACTAGTTATTAGTAAACTGAGATGTAACAGATATTATTCATAACAGGCTTTAAGTTTGACTTTGTTTCCCCTTAAACTCTCGGGTGCTCAAAATTTGATTTGAGTAGGCTGAGGGTTTATGTTTTTAGGTTTTAGCAGATTTTGGCGAATAAAGCATCTGAAGACGAGCAGGTGGCTGACGGATAGCTAATTTAGGGATTCTGTTTTAAAATTGTTTCCGCTGTGTATTAAGACAGTTATGTCTATATTGCTTTTATCATCCAAGGGGGGCATCTTCATATGTTGCTCTGGGCATATAGTTGTAAATTATACTTGATCAATGCCTGGGATTAAATTTGGGATTTTTGTAACTTGGATATGATTTATTTGAAATGTAATCACCGAAATTATTGTTTTTTTAAATCAGTGATTTTGTTCATATTCAATTCTGATATTACGGATACCGTTAATACTGCCATATTTCGTCACCAGAAGTTAATACTATGGATGACTGCAACATCCATAGCGCTTAGCTTTTGGCCTCCAAATACGGGGCTTTACATGCAGTTTGATAGCAAGGCAGCAGGAAATAAACGCATCTAAGGCGCATAGAAAAGCGCAAAGCGCAAAAAATGGCCAGACGCAAGCCTTGCACCTTGTTGCACTTTTTCTCCTTGACTACACTATAATGGTTTGGCTTAATGCCAAAATAAACTCAGCACTCTACTTATTATAGCTCAATAGTAACGTAGTGGGTAACAAAACAAGCCTGGTCAAAAAATTAAAACCTAAATTTTTAAATAACACAAAATCATTAATAATGTTTCGAATATCTGAATGTCGAATGGTGAAATCTTAAGTTTCACTAAGTTAGACCTACAGACCTAACAATAAACCACACAATTTAAAAGCTCAATAATAATGTTCACAATGATTAGAACTGAATATGAAATGTTCAATAATTTAGCAAATCCCAAATGTTCATAATTCAACTCATAGATCATTCATAAAAAGCAATTCAATTTTAATGGATTAACTCAAAGTTTTTCAAAACTACACAATTTTGACATAAAGTATGTGCAAGTAAGGACTTAAGTTTGTCAAGGAGTGTACAATCCTAAAGTATACACGATTTACTCATAATTTACATGAGGTGGAACTGACGGGAATATGGCAATGGTTTGAGAATTCTAGTTGTGGTGAGGAGTGGATCGACCTCGATCTAAATATTTTAAGATGGATTATGTTGCCCTAGTTTAAAGCCTCGATAAACTTGGATCTCCATGTATATAATATTGGCTCTTAAATCAAGCTAATATAATACAATGTTCATTTAACCCTAATAAAAGACTAAAAATGTATAGAAGAACAGGTCTGTCGTCGGCTCTGGTCGTAGGAGTGCTCGTCGCTACTGCCATATATGGTCTCAATTCCATCGCCGCTGGCATTAATTCCGTCACCGCCAGCCTCAATTTAGATGTTTGATTGTTCGTAGTTGACATATTACAAATTTCTACGTTGAAGTTATTTTTTGTCAGTATGAGAGTTTGGTTGCCTATTTTTGTAGGTTTTATTTCTTATTCCAGGCTTAAAATCTGTGCAAGTACTTGGGCTCTATGCCCACTTTTGGATCAGATACCTACTAAGCTGGTCCAATGATCACATAAAATTACCCTTTAATTCTATTATGAATTTGATTAAACATGTTTACCCTCTAGTCCAAACTCACAAGTCACAACAACAGCTTGCTAACATCTTATAAAACTAATATAGCATTAATCATCCAATTATATTTTTGATATTATTAAAGAATCTTTTGAAAGAAATTAACCAATCCAAAAATAAAGATTTGACATACTAATTTTCTAAAAGAAATGGAAGTTTACAGAATGAATACTGAACATATATACACTATATGTTATTAGATATGCACTTTTGTAATTGTCTATCTTTTGTTGAATTCTCATTTGTTAATACACTATATGGACAAATGAACATTAAAATCCCAATAACCATGCTCTAGGTAGTGATAGTGTCAACAATATTGGCAATTGATCGATTATGACTCGGTTTGTATGCTACCTACTTTCTACTTTCAATAATGCTAATATAAATTATGTCTTTGCTCCTTGAAGTTTATAATACTCTATAACCTAGTTTTAGAACAAGTCTAGTTCCATATAACCAAGGTCAACCTACAAAGATGTTAAATTGCCATTAACGATTCTACTACCAATTATTTTTGTTGTCGTATATCCCCCTTGCAACATGAATCTTCATGTTATTGATGTTAGGGACTGTTACCCAAAAAGTGGATCAACGCCTGGATTGAGCATGAAAGCGCCAACCTTGTTCTTACAGAATAATAATACAAAGAATAAATATAGAAAAAAGCAGAAATAGAAAGAAGACAAGAAGATTTTTATAGTGGTTCGGCTGTTAATGAAGCCTACGTCCACTTTTTAGCTTTTATTATTGACTGATTGCTTTTACAAGATGAATTGGATTACAAAGTTGCTGAATATCCGTAAGTAGACTAAGTCCCTAATATTGGAGTTCACTGGAGAATCATGATAAACTTCTTAGATGACTGTTGTGAGGGAGGAGAAGAGTGAAGAAGGTTTTCTATAGAGTTTCAGCAGCCAGTCTAGAGGATCCGCTTTATGTTGTAGATAAGAGAGTATTTATAAAGGTTGGAGAGCTACTGGACCAGGCCTTTTTTCCAGATGCTTGCAAACGACCACAGGAAAACAAACTGTAAGTTTCATTACGAACTGAGCTAAACAGATGGATCGCTAGCAATCCATAGCTTCGGCTCAATGGAAATCCAATGCCTTAGTATGCTTCCTCTTGCTTTGTTCCTTAAAGATCGTAGTGACCTGGTGAGAATGTATGGACGCTAGCGATCCATATACTTAGCCAATTTATGGACTTTTTCTTCTAGGTAGCGCTTGTTGTCTTGTGTTATTATTGTCCCTGTAGTCTCGTAGCATGTTGCCTTGTTTTGATGACGGTTTGCTTACTGGTTGCATTAGATTGATGATTGAACTGGACGAATGCTTGTCTCTTGATTTAACTAGCTCGGAATATCATCAAGCTTAGCCATTGTTCTTGGAATACACATTGCATCATGATGCAAGAATACTGATTGACCCACGAGCAAATACCATGGATCGCCGGCGATCCATATCCTTAGTGTGTTTTTGCTTTCCATTTCTCCGGTTTCTCCTGGTTTGTCGTTCTAGTCTTTTTGGCTGGCTCTTGAGCTATTTTGACTCAACGAAGCTGTTTTAACTTCCCCTGGATTCTGCTGGGTAAAAAACCCGAGTAACATTTGTCCCCTAGAGTATGCCTTCGTTGAAAACAAGGCATGCTCTGGAAGTAATTGCTTTCCAGTTTCTGCTTGTTGAGTTTCAAGTAATTGTGTTAGGACCACACAAATTTATCTTTGGCTATATAGCTGCTCATTAAGTTTTGACCTGGACTGTCATTACTTGTCATAACAGACCAAATTTTATCCCATAACTTTCTAGAATGCCTTGATGCAGCATGTGGATCTCGCTAGACAAATTTGAGATCAATTGCAAGCAATTCAATGGATTGCTTGCGATAAATAGCCAATGGATCGCTGGCAATCCAATTACTTATAATTTTTCTATCGTGCAATTTTCCTATATAAATGCCTCGAGCCGACCTATCTCCAGTTCCATTTTATGCTTGCGACCCGATCCTTTCCTTGTGACTTAAGCTATCTCCAACGACTCGACCCTGCTTCGACCAAGCCTTAATTCAATTCGATCAATCAACGCTGCCGATCATCCTCCACCAGAACCCATTGTCGTTGGCTGTCTTGAACTTCGCCATCGCCTTAATTTTAGCTAAGCTCCTTTTGGATCGCCGCCGACCATATCTTAACTCCATTATTTTCTTCCTTGGATCGCCGCTGATCTATCGTGTTTGGATGGCTGAGTTGAAAACTTCGACTATCTTTGCCTTTTGATCCTTAGTTCGAGGTGGGTAATGTTGATTCTGACTTTCATTTAGCGATTCGATGACGGAGTGTGTTGGTGATGATTATAGCTAACAACCCGAGTTGATTATGATTTTATGGAGGAAGATAGTAAATCGAGTCTTGAGTTCCTCACGGAATGATATTCGGGCCTTGCCCCGGTACTTGACATGTTTTGCTGTCTTCGTCCATGAATAAAAATTGACTCGTACAAAGTTACATTGCCGATATAGCACGACGCATCGCGAATCGGTTTCACCCTTTCGGAGGATTTAGATTGGTTTTTTTCCTTTGCACACTCGGTGTACTTGTGCTGGGAAGAATTTTCCGTGTCGCTTCGGACAACGGATCCGTTATCGATTGTTGATCGATAACGGGTAAGTGTAGAAGAAGTAATTTCAAAAAAATGATATGGAAAGTCCTTTTCCTTTTCCACTGTGAGCGAACTATGTAACAACCCGCATTTTTAGATAATTAAATAATCAAATAACGATGAACGGTGAAAATAAGCATTTTTTGAATTGTCATAATATAGCCTCGAAACTTAACCATTATGTCTGTGGCGATTTTCTGATCAATTTCCATATATAACTTATCGAAATCCGAGTTAATATGAAGAAGTTACCAGAAGAATAAAAAATCAGAATTAAACGAAAATAAAGAGTATGACCCAACGGGTCGACCCATAGGTCGACCCACAAAGCACAAAGGTCGATCCGCAAAGCACAAAGGTCAACCCGCAAAGCACACAGGTCGACCCGCGTGTTTCCCTGGATGATTCTCATCCAGGGACGTGCCGAAGTCTTGTAATCTGATTTTCGTGCGATCTGAGGTGTTTTTTTGGATCCAACGATTCGCAGCGAGCCTGTGACGTGGTTGCACCAGATTCAATCCCAAAATCCGACAATCTGAGATTCCCAAACTGCACTATAAATAGAACCCTAGGCCTGGCTATTTTCTCACAATCAGATTTTCTTCCAATTGGGTTCATTGCCTAAGGTTGAACCCTAAATAGAAAATATTTCTAGGGAGAATATCGTTTTATTAAAAAAATTAGACGCATTAGAAGGGGATCCAAGAAGGCCATGGAGTAAAGCTAAGGACGACAGGTGAGTGGATTTAAATTATATATCTTTTATGTTTATGATATATATTATCGTTAGATTCCCGTCAAATATTTTAATTTAGCATTTGAACTAATTTCAGTAATTAGTTCTACTAGTTAGTTATGTTGAGATTGGTAATTTTATAAGAGAAGTGTACTTATATTTAAATATTATTTATATGGAAAAAGAAAGGAATCCAATTAAATATAAGTAATATTAGGCTTAAAAATTGTAAAGAAAGGCATAGACCTAAAAGTGAGAGATTTACAGTAAATTATGTTATAATAGGAGAAATGAATTAAAAAGGGGAAAATTTAATAAATTGATTTGGAATTAGCGATAGATTAGTTGGTTGGTTTAGAAAAGGGAATACATCTCCATAGTTAAATGTTGTAAGAATAACGATAAACGTAATTGCAAGAATAAAAGGAAGAAAAGTGGAATTAGTGCAAAATAGAGACATTACTGTATTTTTCATTACCTAACAATTAAAGAAACAATAAAAGAAATATCTTGTAGTCATGAGTTATTATTTATAGCATTATTTAATATTAAAATATGGAAATGGATTTTTAGCAAAGTTTTTGTAACCAACCAAATAGAATAGAACTACTTCCCAGAATAAAAGAGAATAACGAGAAGCGTTAAAAGAAATTAAAGAAGAAGAAATAATCAAGTTAATTATTTGACAAGACTTGAAACAATAAACAGAAAATGTGACTATATGTGCATTTATTGCGCAGATAGTAGAGTAAAAAGTAAAGCAGTTATTATGATAAGTAATTTGTGACAGTTGGACATAGTCCTAAGCTAAGAATGTCATATAATATAAGAGAACTAAAGAGAATTTAGTATCATAATAAAATAAGACAGACTAGAATAGAAAAGAGACACTTGCAATTACATTCATAACATGTAGGTTATAAAAGAAAGAAAAGAATATAGAAGTTAAATTGCAAGTATAATTGTAATACGTAGGTTATAATTAAAAAGAAAGAAATAGAAGAGGCTTATTTTATCAAACTTAGATCTTGGATCAAGTTAATAAGCAAGAATAATAGCAGTGGCCCATAATAGAAGCATTCCCTTTCAAGTCTAGGACGGATGGTCTCACACATGGGTGGGACTGGGCATGTTGATTAGGGTAAATAAGTAGCCAATATAATAAGAAAAGTAAACTAAACACATAATAAAAGGTTAGACATAGGGTCTAATAAAATGGTAAGGTGCGTTTGGAGTAGCCCAAGAGAATTTGGATAAAGAGCCTATCGAAGCAGTTCATCGCAGATTTTTAGTATAGAAAGAGCACGTCCAACATAGTTATTTTGGGTTAGAAGGAAGTTCGAGATTTCAACAGGATGTGAGGATACTCTAAGATGGCCCTCTGTGGCAGGCCTAACGAAGTTGCACCCCCGGAGGCAGGTTTGTAGGTGTTCCATCAAGAGAGTATGCCTTGACTTCTTTTGCATTATAGGCCTAACGAAGCGGACCTTTATAGGCAGTCAAAAGGTTGATGATGGAGTAGGATATTCATATGACACCGTACTCTAGTTTGCGAGTAGGTTATAGTGGGCAGGACCCAAAAGGATAGTCGCATGCGGAGATCAGCCATCATCGGTCAGAGTGAGTTCGGGAAAGACTAGAGTTAAACCAACAGGCCAATGATTCTTTCACTATCGAGACATTGGATGCTGGGCACATCTAATTGGATGTTTAGAATGTTTGCGGTAGGGCACAACCACTTAGCTCTTGAAAGGTCTTTCGATTAGTTAGGGGGGCTGCGTAGGGCCATAACCATGATGAGAAAAGAGACAGACCAAGTAGAATATCTGTATTGTAGGCCTAACGAAGCAAACCTTTACATATATAGAAAATCCCCGACTGAGTTCCGTAGAAGGTAGACCTTGTTGGCGGAATTCAAGGAGTAGACAGAACGATTACGTGTAGTCCTTAAGTTACGCACTGGGTGGTACATTGTGGATGTCCGAGCACTAGTATAAGCTAGTGCGGATGCAGTTTCACATTTTCATAGTAGACGATTGAACATCTGTACTGTAGGCCTCATGAAGTTGTCCTTTACAGATGTAGTTACAATATGCTCTAGTAGTGAGACGATGGAGTCCTTTTCAAGGAGAATACGGAAGGTACTATGGGTAGTACCTAGGACCGATGCGGTCTTTGGGCATATAACTACATGTATATATATATATACTGGTTATTAGGTCTTAATCTACTAGGGAGTAGATGCGTATGATTCACGCACAGAGGCGAGAGTTTTATAAACCCAATAAACCTAATATAACAGAAAATGGAAATAGAACGGTATATGTAGAATTATGCTTAGAAGTGTATAATTTGTCCATTCATCGGAACTTTAGTTCTGACCCCCCCCCCCCTCATATCATCCTACAGGTCAGGTAGATGGCAGAGATTTTTCAACTTTGTGACACTTGTTTAGAAAGTGTTATTATCTTGGTGAGTATTTACTTACTATTATATTTTAGTCAGTTCCGTTGTGAGATATTTATTTAAGCTCTAATATATTTATCTTTTCCTATTTGCAGGATACCAGATACCCCAACTTGGGCTTCAATGGGCTTGGATTTTAGCTTTTTTTCAAAAATCTGGACTCGCTGGGATTCGGGTTGTTGCATTTGGTATCAGAGCTTAGGTTAGTAGATCCTAAGTAAATTGGGAAATATGAGTGAACGTATTTGTATTTTTGAATAAAATATAAATATATTATGTACTAAAATACAAATAGTCCCCAATTATAGATTTTAACATATGGAAAGTTTTTAGAAGTATATTTGTGCATAGTTTTCTAGTTGGGTTTGGGATGACCCAAGGATGTTGAGCATTATGTTATTTTCCGATTTATAGTGTACAATAAGCTATGTTTTGAGAGAAGATTGGTATCCATATGTTATAGGAAGTGGTAAAGTTCCCTAGGGATAGTATTTTTATTTTGGAAGGAATAAGAGATTTTAGTAAGGAAATGAGATTTTCAAGGTTTAGGAAGGGTATTCCTAGGGTAGTAAGAAAAAGAAAATCCACTTTATGTCAAGCCCATTAAAATGAAACTTTTGGAATTGAAAAGTTGAAAAATATAATTGTTAATATGTTTGAGGAAGTAAATATTGGGTTTTTGAAAGAAAAAAAAGAAGTGGTATGAAATTTAAATTGGTTTTTATATGATGTAAATTTTGCTAAAGGTAAAATTCTTTTTGAAGAATTATAGAGCATGCATAGCTCACTAGTTTCTTTATAGGTAAACAAAGATTTTAAATATAAAAACCCAAAGTGTGTTAAGTATCGAAAACATAGGTTACAACATTTATCGTTTTAATAGATGTTTTCGTGAAAAATAAAGGAAGCATAGACTATAACACTATTGTTATAGTAGGTGACTCCTAAAGAAAATGTTTTTACATAGCATATGAGATTTATTAATATTTATTCTAATTGAATCCATATATTGGTATTTTTGGGTTGTAGTAACGGTGTTTTACACAACATCTGTTTTGACCCAAATAAAAATGTGTTTTGAAGATAATTTCTAAATATAGAAATAAAGTGGTTTGTACGTACACTTATTATTTAATAAGTATATGGAAATGTTTTCTAGTTATGAAAATATTAATATAGTTTTGAAAATGAGTTCTTCTGGGAAAAAAATGTTAGTTAAATATTAGGAAATTAATAAATTTCATAGGGAATGTCTATTGTAAGTGAATATAGATTAAACATACTTTAATCTATTGGAATGAAATGAATAATGATATAATTTTCTATGAAACCAAATCACAAATAAAGATGTTTTGTGCAAGTTATAAGTAATACATGAAAGAGATGTACAAGGCATGGAAATCACCATATTTTGTATAGCCTATCTCGATAAATTATAAAATAAGTTTCTTGTAATTTCACATAAACATGAAATCCTCTTTTAAAGGATTCATAGAAGGTTTTAGCGTTAATGGTTTCTCATAAGAGAAAGTAGTTCCAATACATTAAGGTATAAAACCATTAGGTGTAATAAGAAGTGTAATAATTAGAGACAGTGTTAGTTCGGAGGGATATTATAGAGAACCTTAGTAGGAAAACTAAGTAATGGAAATTTCATATTTTCCCATTGATTATGCGCATTGGTTGCTTGCCTTTGTAGAAAGTCCCCATTTGTGGTAAGTTAGAAACTCCTCCAAGGTTAGGTAATTGGAAGAGTGGGAAAGTTAAGAGATTTTTGATAAAATAATTGTTCTTATCTACTCCAGTTTTCGTAAATTTGAAAATCTATGAAAAGAAGATGTTTTGAAAACATGTGAGGACATTTTTGAAAGTCAAGAAAAAAAATGTTTTAAGGACAAGCAAGGCATGTTTTAAAGAAAAATGGTTTGGTGAAAATGTAAATAAGTTCTTGGAAGAGAAACACTTAATAAACAGTTAAATTTAAAAATCCAAATTTTTTATGGAAAGCTGTAAAGGTCTTTAAAAGGAAAAGAGGAATAAGTTTTGAACTTAGAATTTGTAAGTTTTCCCCTCTAAGTTTGGGGAATAATTTAAATTCAAAGAGTTGTAAAGATGCAAGTCTAGAAAGATAAAATGTTAAGTAACCAAGTACCTTTGAATTTAATAGAAACTTCAAAGTAACACTTTTAATGACAAGAATTTTGGAATTTGATGTTTCAAAAATTTAGAAACTTTAATTTTTGAAATGAAATGATAAATACCAAACCAAACTTTTAAATATGGAGTAGACAGGAATCATTTCCTAGGTGTGACGGGAAAAGTGTAAGCTTATGTAGGAGATAGCAGTGATTACTTTTAGTAGTAATAATAAAAGTTCCTGTAAAGTGTATAGGACACTAGTTAGAACCTAAGAATGTTGCTTCATGTGTGTAGACTATAGAAGAATAGTGAAGTGATATTAGTAAGATAGTAAGACACACGTGGTTGGGATAGGTAGACCTTAGTTGGGGAAAAATGAAGGGTAAAGGTAAAGAGAAAATTTCCCCAAGCTTAGTTGTCTTTTTAGATAGAGACCGCATGGATTGAAATCCTTATTCGTTGCAGTAAATGAGACTTGGGTATTCCATTTTGAGTATGGAATGGAAGAGGTGAATAGATCTTATTCATCGTGAGTAATGCAGCATGAGTTAGTAATGAGTAATAGGCGGCAGGAGGAGCAAATGAGTTACTTGGATTCCTAGAGTAGGACCTTTCTGTGTCAGAAGGGACATGGTCCTAGGCCTCCTAGCCCTAGATGATAGCTGTGTTTAGCTGCTATATTTACCTATCTAGTATCGCTTTGTAGTAGGACTTGTTTTCTCTTTTAGTTATGAGATTGTACTCCTGTGTAAGCATTTAGTTCCTATTGTAGTAAATTAGTGATGATTAGTATGATGCTTTTTCTCTGCGTTTTTGTGATGTTCACAAGAAGAGAATAAGAACATTGGACGTAAATAATAAAAGAAAAGTAAAACCAGATAAAAGTAACTAAAAGAAAAACAGTAAAATTTAAAGAAAGCGACAAAAATGTCAACATAAAAGTTTGAAAAGAAAAATTTTCTTATGTGAACCATGCTTGGGAAAGAAAATAGAGATTTTTATAGAATAGCGGCATAAGTTTTTAGTACGGAGAAAGAGGTGCGCAAAAGTAAAACGGTGAATGTGAGGTTTTTCGTTTTCTACCTTCTTTCTGGCATAAGAAATCGAGTTTGGAAAAAAATAGATTTTTCTGAAATTCGAATATTAAAAGTTGTGTGGTAGGATTTGGATGTAAAATTCGTTGAATTACGCCCCTATTCAGTAGGAGTGTGGGAAAAATGGATGAAAAACGTTTTGAGTTTTCAAAAGATTGCATTCATATAAAAATTGCACGTATATTTAGAATGTGTGCATCATATTTTAAAAAGAAGTTTTTAAAGAAGAAAAGCATTCATATAGGAGGTGCCGCTTAGAAATTCATGTACATGCATATATTTTATGTTGAATGACACTTTGCACAAGGACACGGATGGTCGCAAAATTGGATGTACACAAAATGGATGTGACTGATGCGAGGAATTGCATAGTTTTTCCCTTACCAAATTTCGGGGACAAAATTTTCCAAAGGGTGGGAGAATGTAACACCCCACATTTTTGGATAATTAAATAATCAAATAACGATGAACAATGAAAATAAGAATTTTTGGAATTGTCAGAATATGGTATTGAAACTTATACCATTGTGTTCGTGCCATTTTCTGATCAATTTCCATATATAACTTGTCGAAATCCGAGTTAATATGAAGAAGTTATGAGAAGAATAAGAAATCGAAACGAAAAAAAAGAGTAAGACCCTACGGGCTGACCCATAGGTCAACTCGCAAAGCACAAGGGTCGACAAATAGATCGACCCGCAAAGCACACAGTTGACCCATAGGTCGACCTACGTGTAGCCCTAGACGAGAAATCGTCCAAGGATGTGCCGAAGTCTTGTAATCTGATTTTCATGCGATATGAGGTGTTATTTCTGGATCAAATGATTTGCACTGAGCCTGTTACGTGGTTGCACCAGATTCAATCCAAAAATCCGACGGTCTAAGATTCCCAAACTCCACTATAAATAGAACTCTGGGCCTAGCTATTTTCTCACAATCAGATTTTCTTCCAATTGGGTTCATTGCCTGAGGCTGAACCCTAAATAGAAAATATTTCTAGGGAGAATATCTTTTTAATAAAAATATTAGATGCCTTAGAAGGGGATCCAGGAAGGTTATGAAGTAAAGCTAAGGACTACAGATGAGTGGATTTAAATTATATATCTTTTATGTTTATGATATATATTATCATTAGATTCCCGTTAAATATTTTAATTCAGCATTTGAACTGATTTCAGTAATTAGTTCTACTAGTTAGTTATGTTGAGACTGTAAATTTTATAAGAGAAGTGTACTTAAATTTAAATGTTATTTATATGGAAAAGAAAGGAATCCAATTAAATATAAGTAATATTAGGCTTAAAAGTTGAAAAGAAAGACATAAGCCTAAAAGTGAGATATTTACAGTAAATTAAGTTATAATGGGAGAAATGAATCAAAAAGGGGAAAATTTAAAAACTTGATTTGGAAGTTAGGGATAGATTAGTTGGTTGGTTTAGAAAAGGGAATACATCTCCATAGTTTCATATTGTAAGAATAACGATAAACGCAATTGCAAGAATAAAAGCAAGCAAAGTGGAATTAGTGCAAAATAGAGACATTACTGTATTTTGCATTACCCAACAATTAAAGAAACAATTAAAGAAATATCTTGAAGTGGCGAGTTATTGTTTATAGCATTATTTAATATTAAAATATGGAAATGAATTTTTAACACAGTTTTTGTAACCAACCAAATAGAATAGAACTACTTTCCAGGATAAAAGAGAATAACGTGAAGCGTTAAAGAAATTAAAGAAGAAGAAATAATCAAGTTAATTATTTGACAAGACTTGAAACAATAAACAGAAAATGTGACTATATGTGCATTTATTGTGCAGATAGTAGAGTAAAAAGTAAAGCAATTATTATGATAAGTAATTTGTGACAGTTGGACGTGGTCCTAAGCTAAGACTGTCATATAATATAAGAGAACTAAAGAGAATTTAGTATCATAATAAAAGAAGACAGACTAGAATAGAAAATAAACACTTGCAATTACATTTATAACATGTAGGTTATAAAAGAAAGAAAAGAATATAGAAGTGACAACTGCAAGTATAATTGTAACACTAGGTTATAATTAAAAAGAAGGAAATAGAAGAGGCTTATTTTATCAAACTTAGATCCTGGATTAAGTTAATAAGCAAGAATAATAGCAGTGGCCCGTACCGGCAACATTCCCTTTCAGGTCTAGGACTGATGGTCTCACACGTGGGTGGGGCTGGGCATGTTGATTAGGGTAAATAAGTAGCCAACAGAATAAGAAAATTAAACTAAACGCATAATAAAAGATTAGATGTAGGATCTAATAAAATGGTAAGGTGCGTTTGGAGTAGCCCAAGAGAATCTGGATAAATAGCCTAACTAAGCAGTTCATCGCAGATTTTTAGTATAGAAAGCACGTCCAACTTAGTTATTTTGGGCTAGAAGGAAGTACGAGACTTGATACTCTAGGATGGCCCTCTGGGGTAGGCCTAACGAAGCTGCACCCCCAGAGGCAGGTCTGTAGGTGTTCCATTAAGAGAGTATGCCTTGACTGCTTTTGCATCGCAGGCCTAACGAACCGGACCTTTGTAGGCAGTCAAATGGTTGATGATGGAGTAGGATATTCGTATGACACCGAACTCTAGTTTGCGAGTAGGTTATAGTGGGCAGGACCCAAAAGGAAAGTCGCATGCAGAGATTAGCCATCATCAGTCAGAGCAAGTTCGGGAAAGACTAGGGTTAAACTAACAGGCCAATGATTCTTTCACTATCGAGACATTGGATGAGGGGCACAACCAATTGGATATTTAAATTGTTTGCGGTAGAGAACAACCACTGTGCTCTTGAAAGGTCTTTTGATTTGTTGAGTGGGGGCTACGTGGGGCCATAGCCACGATGAGAAAAGAGACAGACCAAGTAGAATATCTGTATTGTAGGCCTAACGAAGCGGACCTTTACAGATATAGAAAATCCCCGACTGAGTTCCATACAAGGTAGGCCTTGTTGGCGGAATTCAGGGAGTAGACAGAACTATTACGTGTAGTCCTCAAGGTATGCACTGGGTGGTACATTGTGGATGTCCTAGCATTAGTATAAGCTAGTGTGGATGTAGTTTCACGTTTTCATAGTAGATGACGGAACATCTGTATTGTAGGCCTCATGAAGCTGGCTTTACAGATGTAGTTATAGTACGCTCTAGTAGCGAGCCGACGGAGTCCTTTTCGAGGAGGATATGGAAGGTACTATGGGTATTACTATGACCGATGCGGTCTTTGGGCATATAACTACATATATATATACTAGTTATTAGGTCTTAATCTACTAGGGAGTAGATGAGGACGATTCACCCACAGAGGCGAGAGTTTTATAAACCCAATAAACCTAATATTAAAGAAAATGGAAATAGAACGGTATATGTAGAATTATGCTTAGAAGTGTATAATTTGTCCATTCACCAGAACTTTAGTTCTGATCCCTTCCTTATATCATCCCACATGTTAGGTAGACGGCAGAGATTTTCCAGCTTTGTGACACTTGTTTAGAAAGTGTTATTATCTTAGTGAGTATTTACTTACTATTATATTTTAGT
The DNA here is from genome assembly GCA_030737815.1 of Allium fistulosum. Lineage (NCBI taxonomy): Eukaryota > Viridiplantae > Streptophyta > Magnoliopsida > Asparagales > Amaryllidaceae > Allium > Allium fistulosum. The sequence continues at coordinate 92,459,874 of CM060906.1, read as the reverse complement.
CAGTTTTGCTGTGAGATATTTATTTGAGCTCTAATATATTTATCTTTGCTTATTTGCAGGGTACCAGATACCCCAACTCGGGCTTCAGTGGGCTTAGATTTTAGGAATTTTGGGAAAAATCCGTACCCACTGGGATTCGAGTTGTTACAAACTATCTACATGGGATAGAGTGTTTGTAGTATTCAACACACCGAGCTCACCCCCCATAGATAACACACCGCACTTACCGGTACATACTTGAAATCCGACGTGTCGGCGTGAATCGATATTTCTTTGGAATTCAAGTGTTGTAGGGGGATTCTTAGTTTAGAGTAGAATTACCTGACTATTTCGAACGCAATTCCTGTTTTATCCGTTTTCTCGCCGTAAGTCCAACGGTTTCGAAAGTTGAGTCGTCGTCTATCGCCTCCTTCTTCTTCTGCTTCGCAGGCTGAATATAGTCAGCTAGTTCTAGTAGGTCCGGTAGTGGATCGAACTCCTCCGAACTTCAGAGTTCTTTTAATCCACCCGAGAGAGCCTCCTCCGTGATCTCCGTTAAGGTTTTGCACAACATTTGCTTGCAGCACGGCATTCCACAAGATGACATGCGTTTCCTGGGAAAGATTGAATTCGCCCATATGTCGCCTCCTGGACATACTGCTTGTCATCGTTATATGTGCCTAAACGTAGCGGTGCCCCCTTTCAATGACTTGTTGAGAGAAACCCTTTCGAACTTAGGAATTGCCCCGTTCCAGATTCACTAACGGATATACCATCTTAACTTGCCTACACACTCTGTTTATGTGGACATTCTACTGTGCTCCAAGTTTCGATGAGCTGAGATATTTTCTCTCGTTTAAAAGGAGAGATGAGTGCGCATCTCTAGTTATGATTGAAGCTCAGAGAAACCACAAAATCGTGTTGCAACTACAGAGCAATTTATCTCAATTCAAAAATCAGTACTTCTTCGTTAGATGTCCCGAAGGGCTCAATCGCCTTTGGACAACGAGGGGTAAGTTCTCTTCCTTACTTATTGAGCTCTGATATATTGCTATGGAATTTCTAACAAGTCAAATACTTCGTACAATTATTCCAAGGCCGAATAAAGAACTATCTCTTGACGAAACTTTCCGTACCCTAAAGGCTGTAGATGTCGGGGAAAGATCGGTTAAATTCTTGCTGACGGATGAAAACTAGTTTTGGTACGGACTGGTGCATCTAGGCGATCTACCGTAGAAGTTGAGGTCTCGTCTCCTTCTTGTTCCAGAATAAAAATGTGTTGTACTTCTTCGTCCCATGGTTCTGAAGAGGGTGTTTTTCAAGAAAGGGAAGGCTTATCCGGTGAGTCAGTTGGAAAAACTCATGAGGGAAAAGATGCTGCGACCGAAGCCAACTACCCGATTAAGATGCCCTCAATTCCGGAGGAAGGGAAAGAAGAGTTTAAACAACGAGAAGGCAAGGCTGCAATAGCAACAGAGAAAGAGGAGGATGAACTTGAGAATATTAGTGATGAGTTCTCCTACAGTAATGATGATGATTTCAATGCAGATTCCGGTGATGGAGATTCCGAATCATGTGATGAGATTACGGTGATGAGTCCAGTTATTCCGAACTCGCCTCCCCAAGAGACCCGCAATAAAGATGCTGCCCTAGAAGTCAAGCGACATTGGGATTCCCCGATTAAAGATGCCGGTGTAGATTTTGGGGATCTGAGCAGCGTCTACGTCGATTTTGATGCACTTATGGGGGAAGATTTCAGATTTGAAGAGATGTCTCCTCACCCGGGCCATGTTGCGCTCGAAACCAATCCGATTCATACCACAATGGCTGCCCGATCTGGTTTGTGACATCATTTTAGGCCCTCCCCAAACACATTACACTTTTCCCTAGGGTCACACTCACTTATACACATATTATTCAAGCCTATTCTCCGTCACTAAAGCTCTTTATCTATTCTTTATTTTAGGTACCATGAGAGGACATGGTCTTTATGACGATCTTGAGGAGTCCACCGGTTCGCAACGCTGGTTGAAACGATCCAACAGCCGACATCCGCCTCGTGAGACTGAGGAGGAATGGAGAAGATGGAAAGATTCGGAGGCTGAAGCTTGTCGTTGAGATAAGAGGGAATGGAGTCGAATGTACAAAGGCGGTTACGAGAAAAGAAAGACTTTTGATGAGCGAGAGGAACCGTCCAAAAAGTCAAAGATCGATCGCAATTCTCATTCTTCAGAGCAACAGGCCTTCGCCCCGGCCTTCGCTTCAGTCGGTCTCGAAGTTCTAGTTTCTTCTATTCACATTCCATTTTCATCCCAAGTTCCATTATCCTATGTGGCGCTTGCTCCCAGTTCTTCACGCCCTCACCAGAAATCGACCTATGTTCTTCTATCTAGTCCTCCTAGGATTGAAGCAGCGCTTCCCGAGTGGTTTTTAAGAGGGGTTAAATTTGATCGCGATCTTCATCCAATTCACAAGATTCATATATGCCCCACCTTTAGGCGATCCAGAGTGATTTGGGGCAAGCTGAGGGATGGGAAAAACTATGCAAATAGCTGGCGGATACAAATCGCAATAACTACCAAGAAATCCTCTCCTTTGAATCGGAGAAGGATGACTTTGAGAAAGCATTGGCGAAACGCGATGCCAGAATTGAATGACTGGTAGAAGAAAGGGACGCGGCTCTTCGAGAGAGTAAAAATAGCGCCGGCTTAATGAAAGAGCTAAAGGAGGCTCATGAGAAAATAGAGATCGTCTATCGGGATGAAATTAAGAAGGCCCATGCAGAGGAAGTTAAGTTGAAAGAGAAGCTCGAAGCTCGCAACATGATTATCGAAGCCTAGAAGATGACTATCGTTGATCACGACAAGATTGTTGAAGGGCATAACAAGGCAATCTCAGAGTATGCACGGATTGTGATGTCTCATGATAAGACTATCTCCGATCAAGCCCAGACGATTGCCCTACTCCAAGAAAGGGTTGCGCAGCTTAGCACTGATAAAACTCATATTGTGGTTGGAAAGGCCATCGATATGGCAAATTATTTGGAGCTACAGGACACCTTTGAGAGGAAAACTGAAAAGATGGATGATACCATCTTAAACTTCTACGTCAACTCCCTGTTGCATCAGTGGAGTCTCAGTTACTTAAGCCCCAAGTTCCCGCACACTCTCGCCGTGGTTTAGGAGGAAATTTTGACCCGCTTCCGAGATAGCGGGGATGTCTACACTGAGCGGGAGCAAGAGAACACCTATCTTAATGAGGAATCAAAGAAATTGTTGATAGAAGGCCAGGAAATTCTGTGAATTGAAAGGGAACAGGGAGCTACCAATGTTGCTACATCAACAACTGTCAAAACATTGCCGGAGCCCCTTGTTTCCAGACCCGGTGAATCGTCTAGGCAGCCTCGCGACCCATTGGCAAGTTCTGGGCCTGAAGCTTCTCCAAAGATTGTGCTACTATCCAAGGAAGGAGAAGGCGGTGAATATGAGATCGACATTCTCGGTCACTCCTCTGGTGCAGGTAATCTTCTTATTTCTCCCAAGTTTGAGAATTTTCAACTCACGCCGCAAGAGCAAGATGAATTTAACGCTTTCATTTTTGATCTTATAGGTCTGTCTTCCTTATCTGCCGATCCGACGGTTTCCTCGATAACCGGACCCATCCTATTTCAACTGCTTCCATGCTCGTCTCTACAGCTGCTCCGGTTGCCGTGTCCGTGTTGGGCTTGCATACAGGGCCGGAGTTTGAGAAAATCGCTGCATTACATGGCTAGATGACCCTTTCGTATCTTTGGAGTGTGACTTTACGGGAACCGAAGTTCGAGAGAAAGAGGTCCAGATTAAGCAGCCGTGCAAATCCCAACAACAACTGATTGCCATCAAGAAATAAAAAGTTAAAGCGATAAAGTCCTCGAAGAGCTCTCGCAAAACCCGAAAGTGCAAGACTAAAGGGGAGGCTTCTGAGAAAGTTAAAGAGCAAGGAGGAGATGTCAGCACCGATGAGATAGTTGATATCACCGGAAGCAACACTACCCCTGGCTGGGATTTTGAGGGGAAGCATAAACTTCCAATCAAAGGCGGGAAGGGGAGTGGCGGAAAAAGGAGTTGAGAAACTCAGATGGTATTTGAGTTGATTTTGAGGCATTTTGTATTATTTTGTTCAAGTGCAGAGTCTGCACTTACTGCTTTTGTTGTAGTGCCTACACTTTTTCTTTTTATTGGCCGGTATTGTGTGGGTACGGCCCCCACATTTTGAACTTGTACAAAAATGTTATAAGTAATACATTGCCGACATTTTGATTATAACTTTACCTATCTTCTTATCTTTGTTTTGTGTACTTATGTTTATTTTTCTCACTTCTACTATATTCTTTCTAGTCCTTTGATTACTGCCAAAATTCTTTATTTGGAGTAACAGAACTTGTGAAGTGTTTTTGTTCTTGAGCATTTCTATTTGAGTATCGATGTATGCCCCCTGTTCACAGGGCTGTTTACTTCGAACACTTGATAAACGATCGGTTAATCCGAGTGTTTGCTTATTATTGTCTTCTTTATTCATCGGGCTTTCTTTATGGTTCCTATCTGTGGGAACTTATGATTTGAATGGCTTAATTATAGAATTATTGTTGGTCAACAATTGGAGTTTTCTGCCGATTTGTAGCACTTTGATTTTGTTGGATTCATGCCCGTTACTCCTTATAATGGGAGCAGGTTGATCCTTGTTATTCCTTCAATGAATAAGTTTCCCAGTATCGCCGGGGCAATTCTGGTACTTAAAAGTGTGCACGGCTTATTAAATGCATGGCTTTTTAGAAGTATGCGTGGCTTATGTGATGCACGACTTTTGGGACCGATATGACCCGTCGACCCAAAACGGTTTTTAATCTTCTCAATGTTGCCAATCTTCAGGCAACGTGAGGAGCTTGTGCTTTAAGAGCGTGATTCCACGGCTTGAGAAGTTTGTGAGTGGCTTATGGGATGCGGCTTACAGGATGTGCACAATGGTTTGGGCCTTCCCGGTGCTGGACGAGAGATACCAGTTCTTAGAAGGTAAGGATCGAGTTTTCCCATCAATCCAGCGATTTGACTTCGCTGGAACGTGATTTCGTCAATTCTAAGAGATAATTGGTTTTTGGATTTGGTAACCGTGGCTTGGACGATCCTCCCGTATTACAAGAAGATGTGCACGACCAAACAAATAAGGTTGTCATGGTGGAGAGATCTACAGCCGACTGCATGGAGAGGTTATGAAGAAAGAGCTTATGGGAGTCTGGGACAAGACTCTCGGTTTTTGGTCCAAACTACCTTTAGAGAATTGGTCTTCAACTGGCATACAGTCTAAGAGGAAAAGGAACTGGTCACCAAGGCTGGTAAAGGAGGAGTTGGGAAGAATTAAGCAAGTACTATGCTTCTATTTCGTTTGTTGCGCTAGCTAGGTCATTTAGTACGTAGTTGTCAGAATGCTAGAATTTTTGATCGGGCATAACATAACTGTGGTATGATTAGTCTCGGCATTTCTTGTGGCTATTCAAGTGTGTGCGGTGCCCCCATGCCATAGGGCTATTGGCGCACTTGAACTGTACCTAGAATCTCTCCACAACTAGTCTGGTTGCCCCCAGTCTAGTGGGTGTGGTTCTCTCGAGTTCTAAGTCTTGGCTTGATTCGAGTCAGCCTCTGATTAACCACAAAGCCGGTTCAGTTTGGCTTAGTTCCTTTAAATGACTTTGAAGCTCTGGAGTTTGACACTGTTTGCTTCATTGGTCATTTGAAGTGATTCTGTTAATTATGCAGAGTGACTGATATGATTGTTGATTTGTGGCCCTAGAGCATGACTTCGTTGACTTCAGGAAGCTCTGGCTCAGATGACTGCTGATCTTCCAGTTCATGTTTGTGGATACCAGTCGTAAAAAAATTTTGTTGATCTACCAGTTCGCCTTCATGACGCTTTAGTTCGTGAAAGACCTTCCCGTTCGCGAAGGGTTTTTGGATCAGATGACCTTTGATCTACAGGTTTACCTGCACGATGCTTTAGTTCATGAAAGACATTCATGTTCGTGAAGGGCTTTTTGGATCAGATGACCGCTGATCTACTGATTTGCCTTCACGACGCTTTAGTTCGTAAAAGACCTTCACGTTCACGAAGGGTTTTTTTGGATTAGATGACCACTGATTTACTGGTTTGCCTTTATGATGCTTTAGTTCATGAAATACCTTCACGTTCGTGAAATGTTTTTTGGATCAGATAACCGTTGATCTACCAGTTCACCTTCATGACGTTTTAGTTCATTAAAGACCTTCACGTTCGTGAAGGGTTTTTTAATCAGATGACCGTTGATCTACCAGTTCGCCTTCACAACGCTTTAATTCGTAAAAGACCTTCATGTCATTTTAGTTCGTGAAGGAGTTTTTGTGGTCGGATGTCTGGTGACCAAGCGGCCTTGGAATGAAAATTTATCGATTCCTAGAGGAATTTTGGTCGGATGTTCAATGACCAGACAGCCGTGGAGCAACAATTCATTGACTCCAAGAAGAGTTATAGTCATGTGTCCGACGGCACGGCTGTTTTAAAGCGACGATTCATCGACTTCAAGGGAAATTTTGGTTAGATGTGAGGTGACCAGACGGCCTTGGAACGATAATTCATTGACTCTAAGAAGAGTTCTAGGTCGTATCTCTGACAGCCTAACAGTATTAAAGCGATGATTCAACGACTTTAAGAGGAATTTTTGGGATTCAGCTCGTAGGGAATACAATTTTATTGATTTTTGGAGACGAAGTGGTTGGATCTGTTTTTTTGACGATCCTTTGGACTAGACTTCTCGACGTTACTAGAGCAACACCGGTTCTCAGAAAGGGGATCGACATGACTGGTCGAGGGTTTAGAAGCATTTCTTTCACCATGCTGTCTGCAATGCCCCCAATGTCCCGGTACGGCTCATTTGGAAAAGGAAAGTAGACAAGGATGGATGAGACACATCGCTTTAGGTTGCTGGCCTATTCCTTAGTAGCTAGCTAGGTAGAGTGTTATTTGATAATAATCATTTCGTTTGATTTCGCCAGATAGCTGGGGCGCTTTTCTACTGGGTCTTAGTAGCCTTGCTTGGGCAGAAGGTCCCTGAGGTCCTGTAGCTCCTTCAGCGTTTTGTATGTTCTTTGGCAAATTGCCGAGTTTGCCTTCTTCCAATTGTACTACCTCTAGTCTTTATAACCGGTATGCCTTCCTATAGAATTCTTCCAGGGTAGTAGGTTGTTTCACCTTTAATGATTCCTGAGGGCCTTGCAGTAGACTGCATCTGTTGCCCTCGCTTCGTCCATATGCTAGTCATACCTGTAAAAAAGCAATTTTGAATCAGTTGTACAGTTGTAAAAATGTATAGTTGGCATGATAAACTTCTTTTGATAATCTGCATGTTGAATGGCTTCGGTGAATGGGTTTCGATTGGGGAAAATGCTCTAATCATTACCAGACTGGTCCGTTTTCAAGCTACGGCTGTTTATAAAGATTGAGAATGATATATACATGAATGTCCTATGCTTGAATGATTGAAAAGGCCGATTGAATGGCAAATCACTTATGATGGGGTCATGGATCAGTGACGATCCTCAAAATTTTTTACACTAGGTGATATCGGTCTGGGGTGATAAGGAAGGCTCCATAGGGTTGCATTCCAAATTTCAAGGCATTTGGAGTTCGCATGTTCGAGTTATGGGTTAAAGAAGATGGATCGGCATTGATGGATCGGTGGTATTTTACTTGGAGTCTGGCCTGAGAAAATTTACCATTTGCTTGGAGTCAGCACATGGTTCACTTGGAGTCATAGAATTTGAAGTGCGGGGTTGGTGACAAACGTTGCTTGGAGCCATTTGCATGTTTGCTTGGAGAAAATCTTGGTTTTACCCGAGTCTGTTTTCAGGCCAGAATTTCCTAGGTTTACTTCAAGTCAAATGAGTCATTACCCAAGTTAGACTTCGAGTCGGGACTTCCAGAATCTGCTTTGAGTCAAATAGGTGATTACCCGAGTTTGACTTCGAGTCAACCCTGAAGTGCGTTTTTCAACGACCATTTTGACGATTTTTGATGATTTTCAACAACAACCATTCGTGATTCAATGATGGGAGATCCATGATAGGATTGGAAGCTCATTAGTTGGGAGTGGTCACAATATACTATGGTAGCTTAGCCTTGTAATCGATCTCGGTTAGTATCATATCTTCTTGGTTCTCATGCCTTTATGAGTACCGTTTGAGTAGCAGTTCCTCGTCCATTGCTTTGGCATGGGTTTTAGAGTTTCTTCTACTATTTTGCACGTTGGCATTTTCATCCAATTTGTCTTCCTCAAATTGTTTGTCATCTTCAGAGCCAGAGAGAGCCAATGTTAGATCCTCCCATGGGGTTTTCACCCCTAAGTTCGGGTTTGTAGCAGATGCTTTTGCAGTAAGTGGGGTGTTAACGTTTTCTTTCATCATGATTCTTAGAGCTCCGCCCATTGCTTCCTTTTGCTTTTACCTTCTGTTTCTTCCGTTCAAGCCAAAAACAGAAGATGCACTTGCTCCGTAGCAGCCATGGCTTTAGGCACCATTTTGGGAGTAGTTAGTGATTGGAGCAGTAAGGGTGCATCTATCTTTTCTATAAGAGCCTTTTGACTATTTTCCATTTTATGGTTAATTTCATAAACCATCTTGTTCGATTCTCCCTTTGTCAGAACTTCATGCTACATAGAGGATCTTGGAACATGATCTCAAGAGTTGGCTCCTAACAGCAGGTTGTTGGGGTTGTTGACTTCAATTTGCTGAGGTTTTTTTTCCTTCTCCAGCAAGGGTAGCTCCTATGGATCTTCTAGAGGTAATTCTTTTTTTCCTGGTGCTATTGATTCGCAACAGCAAATCTTCTAAGCAGAGATTGAGGATCTGACTTCTGAACCCATCTGATCTAAAGTAGATAGCTAGATCTAAGCCTAAGTTGGGTTCCAATGAAAGCACCAGCCCTGTTCATATAGAGCAATAATATAGAGAATAAATATAGGAAAAGCAGAAATAGAAAGAAGACAAGAAGATTTTTATAGTGATTCGGCTGTTAATGAAGCCTACGTCCACTTTATAGCTTTTATTACTGACTGATTGATGTGACAGGGTGAATTGGATTACAAAGTTGCCGAATATCCTTAATTAGACTAAGTCCCAAATGTTGGAGTTCACTGGAGAATCACAGTAAACTCCTTGGATGACTGTTGTGAGGGAGGAGAAGAGTGAAGAAGGTTTTCTGTAACATCCCCCTACTTGGAGGCCCAAAAATAACGGCTACGGATGCTGTAGTCATCCATAGTTATTAATCTTCGGCGATCAAATATGGCGGTGCTTGATTCATTGATACACAGATCACAGAATTATGGAAAAATTTTAACAATTCAAAACACATTTCCATATTCAAATCAAAACATTTCATGTTCATTACATAATCCAAAATTACATTGTCCATGTTCAGCAAAATATAATTATTACAAATACACCAAGAGCGACATATGAAGATGCCCCCTTGGTTGATCAGAGTATATAGTAAGGCTCATAAATCTGCCTTTACAAACAAACACACAGTGGACAAGAAAACTCTAAATAACTATTAGCCTCCTACACACCTCGCAAGCTTTATTCATCTAAGAAGAGAACCTGGAAACCTTAAATCTCAAACTACTCAAAATCAATTGAATACCCGAGAGTTTAAGAGGAAAACAAAAACTTCGAGTCAGACATAAAGCCTGATATGAATAATAATCTAACATCTCAATCCTTTTTGGATATCTAGTGAGACCACGCCGTTTAGCGGAATGGGTTTTCCCCTCACTAGTATCCTAAAATCCTTTATAAAACCATATACTATACTCCTGCATCCATAATGGTTAAAACATACAATTTCAAAATATTATGATGATATGCATACTTGAGAATAATTAAGAATTCTCATTCCCAGTTTAATCTGATACCCTGTCATAATTATAGTTTCTAGGGTCACTATTAACCTTTTTAGTTTTCATGGGTTTACTAATAACCTTGTCATAATTAATAGACAGTCAGTCTTATTCATAGTTTTCATGGGATCACTAAGAACCTGTAGGCTCCTGCCAGATAAGTTAATCAATTCATGGGTCCTCCTGAACCTATTGGACTTTCAAATAACAAATCACCTTATCCTAGTTTTCATGGGTTTACTAGGAACCTATGGATTTATCCAGTAACTCACTTCACATCCTAGTTTTCATGGGTTGACTAGGAACCTACTGATACATTCATTAACCACTTACTTATCCTAGTTTTCATGGGTTTACTAGTAACCTATTGACTGATGTCAATCCTTAATCTGGATATAGTTTTCATGGGTTCACTACAAACCAATTGGCCCCTACCAACTACTCTTACTACATAGTTTTCATGGGTTAACTATGAATCTTTTGGTATGCACCAATAACTACCTTATCATAGTTTTCATGGGTTAACTATGAACCTTTTGGTATGCACCAATAACTACCTTATCATAGTTTTTATGGGTTTACTATGAACCTTTTTGGTATACACCAAAAACTACAAAGTTTAGGCATCCTATATTTTTGACCACCCTGACTCCATGGATGCAATTCTACTTATTTAGGAGTTTAAACAATTTATATTCACTATTGAGTTAACCTAGCTGGTTCTTCTACTACTTTTTCCCCCAAAATACAGTTATGGGTTATCATGTGAACATACTCATATTTGAGGAAGCAAAACAACACTTTGACAATACCACTCCTATGGGTTTAAAGTCCTTGAATATATATATATATATATATACACACACATATCATGACATAGTTAACCTCTTAAACTTATATTTCATCAAGGAAATACTTCTTAAAAATTACATGCTTAAAGCCATTATAAAACTCTATTATACAAGCCATGGATTTTCCTTTAAAAATTAGAGTATGGGTTTTTTAAACCTTCAAAACCAAACCTCTCGATCTTGTCGCGAGGTCTACAAAATAACCTTTTGAAATCATTTAAACCATTCGACAATTTAAACCTTTCGAAAGCATTCAACCCTTATACATAAACCTTTCGAAACTAGTGGATTAAACCTTTCGAAAACTTACTGGGTTCGAGTTAAAACATGCGGCATGTCCTCTTTTAAAACCTTTCGAATACAAAGGAAGCCACCTTTTGACCTTGCCGGAAGGTCTACTTTGAAAGCTTAAATCATTTCATTTAAAACAATAGACCTCCGCCTTTTACAGCAACTCCTTCGAAAGCTTGGGTTATACTTCAATTATAATACAAGGGTAAATCCTTCAAGTCTAAAGCCTTGAAACCTTTAGAAAACAATGAGAGAAGCGGCTGGTTTTTAAAATAGGTAAACCTTTTGACCTAGCTGAAAGCTCCTGCTTTCGACGCTTTCGAAGGGTTTTAACATAATAAAGGCTGTAGTTCTTTTCAAAATCTCTGTGAAACAACCTTTCGAAACCAAACCTTTCGATCTTGTCGAAAGTTCTCTTAAAACCTTCCAAAACCTAACCTTTCAACTGTGTCGGAAGGTCTTATATAAAACAGCTTATAAAAACCAAGCCTTTCGACTGTATCGGAAGGTTCAAAACAACAATAAAAAGTAGCAGTAACCTTTCTTTAAACATTTGACCTGGTTGAAGGCAACCAAGTCGAAAGCTCCAATTCAAAAGCAAAGCAGGTGAAAACTTTAGTTTATAAAACAAACTTATCCCAACCTCTTTGGCCATCAACCTTTCGACTGCAAACCCTTCGACTCTATCCAATTCATTAGGCACCAAGTACTTGATACAATATGCATTGGTTTGACCTTGTCGAAAATTCTCATTGGTTAACACTTTACTTTTCAGAAAAATGATGCCCTAAATTCAAATTTAAATAGTATTTTTTTTATAAAACACTCCTTCTCCTTAAATAAATATATAAAACATTTAAGTCCCCTACCTTAAATAATTTTATATATTCATCAAAACACATTGGAAAAATCTAGAAAAATCCTAGAAAATATATTTCAATATGTTTTCCAACATATAAAAATTCGAACCCAAATAATCATTATTTTTGCCATAAATAATTTATAACCCAATAATTCATTTTCTTCATTAGAAAATTTATATAAAATCCATATGCACTCGGAAAATTATAAGAATTGAAACCCATCTCAAAAATCATGTTTTCTATAACATAAAATTTTCTCATGGCATTTAAAAGTCATAACATCTCGGTTTTACCCTAAAACCGTGCACATCCCTTATTAAACAACCTTGTTAAACTCTTATAAATCATAAACAAGCATATCATCATTCAAAACATCATAAAACAAATTTATCCTTAAATCCGAAATCATTTGATGTAAAAATCAAATTAGGGATGTAGAAATTATTATTCACCTTGCTTGAGATAGGAAGATTAGAGATTGTTTGAGATTGATTTTCCTCTGGCTTGAATCTTAAGCTTTTCTTAAGTTTTCTTCTTCTCTTCTAATGGCCGGCCTTGCTTCTCACGGTTGTAAGTATTTTTGTTTTGGTGAAAAATGAAAGTGCAAAGCCTAATGAGAATAGTATAAGGGTAGGAGGTGTGGGCGGCTATTTACCCTAATGCCCTTATGTTTAATTTCCTAACCATTTATATAAGTTCATTAGTTTTAATAAGCACGACCACCTAATTAATTAATCAACCTCAATCCCCTCATCTACGTTATTCTATTTAATTTATTCTAATTAAATCTCCTGAATAATGTCAATAAAATTATGGGTGTTACAGGCTTTCCTCCTTAAATAATTTCATTCTCGAAATTCAGTAAGGACTAACTAGCAAACATAGCAATCATCTATAACATCTCCAAACAATCATACCAACTTATCTGACTAGCAACCAATCTATATAAATCTTATATAAACATACCATCAAAGCAGATCAGGATAAGCCTCTCAAATCCTATCCTCCGTCTCCCAAGTACAGTCTATCGCTCCACTAAACCTTTACCAACTCGACTATCTTGGTCCTTAACCTTTTCTCATCTCTCGCTATAACCCGAACTGGATGTCTAACAAAAGTCAAACCTGGCTCTACTAAGTCCTCCAACTCTATCTGAGGAATAGTAGCCTCTGGATCATGCACATACTTATGAAGATGAGACACATGGAATACATTATGGACACCAGCCAAACTGCTCTGCAATTCTACTCTGTACGCGAGCTTTCCAATCCTCTCTATAATTTGAAATGGACCAATATACCTCAAGGCCAACTTTCCCGATTTCCCAAATCGTACCACACCCTTCATCGGTGATACTTTAATGAAAACTCTGTCTCCCATTGAGAACTCTAGGTCTTTACGCCTTCTATCTGTGTAACTCTTCTACCTGGATTGAGCTTCCTTCATTCGTCTTCGGATTATCTCAATCTTTTCTGACGCCTCTCTAACCAAATCCGGACCTAAGACCAATCTGTCTCCAGTCTCTAACCAACATGCTGGCGATCTACATAGCCTTCCATACAAAGCTTCAAAAGACGCCATTCCTATACTAGTCTGATAACTATTATTATAGGAAAACTTAGTCAGATGCAGGTGATCTTCCCAAGATCCACCAAAGTCTAACACACAAGCTCTCAATAAATCTTCGAGTACCTTATTGACTCTCTCTGTCTGCCCATCCGTTTGTGGGTGATATGATGTACTCATCTTGAGCTTGGTACCTAATACTTCTTATAGACTCCTCCAAAATTCACTAGTGAACAATACATCTCTGTCACTGACTATACTACTAGGAATCCCATGAAGTCTAACTATGTTCTTCATGAAAAACTTTGCTAGAACATGTGTCATCCTGGTTGACTTACCAGAATGAAATGGGCACTCTTGGTCAACCTATCCACTATAACCCATATGCTTTCATTTCCTCTATTTGGCCTTGGAAACCTGTCTATAAAATCCATCGATATCGAATCCCATTTCCAAACTGGAATATCTAAAGGTTGAAGTAACCCACTTGGGTTCTGATGTTTGGCTTTCACTTGTTGACAGTTAATACACTGCCAAACCCACAAGCCAACATCCCTCTTCATGCCTTTCCAATAGAAGCACCTCTTTATGTCTTGATACATCTTGGTCCCTCTAGGATGAATCGTAAACTTCGATTGATGGCATTTTCTAGAACTTCTTTCCTTAAGTTCTCTACATCTGAAACATATAACTGTTCCTTCTTCCTGAACCATCCTCTTTGGTTAAGACTAAAATCTTTTAGGTCATCAATCTCTGATCCTCCTTCAAGTCTTCTAATCCTCTCAGCTAAAACTGGATCTTCTCTTTGCTTAGAAGTTATCATTTCGATCAGCAATGGTCAAACTTCTAAACAAGACAACATGGCTGTACCCTGATTAGAACTTGCAGTAAATTTCAACTGCACACTACAACTGGCTAAAGCTTCTAGATCCCTCCATTCTGCCAACATCACTAATACTACATTCTGATGTTTTCTACTGAGAGCATTTGCTACCTTATTTCCTTTCCCAGGAGTATACTCTGTACTAAAATCATAAGCAGCCAAAAACTCCAGCCATCTCTGCTGCCTCATATTCAACTCCTTCTGAGAGAATAAATATTTTAATGACTTATGATCGGTATACAACTCAAATCTCTCTCCCAATAGATAATGCCTCCAAATCTTCAAGGCAAATATCATCATAGCTAACTTCAATTCGTGAGTAGGATACCTTACCTCATGCGGTCTAAGCTGCCTAGATGCGTAAGCGATAACTTTGCCCTTCTACATCAAGACTGCTACCAATCCAGTGCCACATGCATCAGTGTAGACTACCAACCATTGGTTACCATTTGGAACTACTAGCATTGGCGCATTGGTCAACAAATGCTTTAACTTAAGGAATGCTTCCCCACATTTGTTAGACCAAATAAACCTCTTGTCCTTCCTGGTCAACTTAGTCAAAGGTGCTGCTATCCGCGAGAAATCCTTGATGAATCTTCGGTAATAGCCTGCAATTCCAAGAAAACTTCTGAACTCGGTTACCATCTCTGGTCTCTTCCAATTATTGACTACCTCGATCTTAACTGGATCAACTGACAATCCTTCCTCTGAAACCACATGACCAAGAAACTTAGCTTCTCTCTTCCAGAAATAACACTTGGAAAATTTCGCTTTCAGCTGATTTTTCCTCAGTGTCTCTAACACCACTCTAAGATGAATCTCATGCTCTCTTCCATCTTTATAGTACGCAAAAATATCTTCTATGAACACCAACACAAACCTATCCAAGTGCTCTTTGAAAACTCGGTTCATTAAATCAACGAAGAAAGCAGGCACATTCGTTAATCTGAATGGCATTACTAACCACTCAAATGAACCGTACCTAGTTTGGAATGCAGTTAAAGGAATACTATCCTCTGCCAATCTCAATTGATGGAACCCCATCGCCAAATCCAATTGGGAAAATACTTTGGCTCCACTCAACTGATCAAACAGATCATCTATCCTCAGTAGAGGGTACCTATTCTTGATCGTCCTTTCGTTCAGCTTACAATAGTCGATGCACATCCTTAACAACCCATCTGGTTTCTTCACAAACACCGCGGCTTCTCCCTAAGGCGAACTGCTTGGTCTGATAAAATTCCTTCCCTCAAGATCCACTAACTGCACCTTTAATTTCTTCATCCCCGTGGGTGTCATCTTGCTAGATGGTCTACTAATAGGTTCAGCTCCCGGTACAAGGTCTATTCGAAACTCAACAGCTCTATTCGGGGGTAATCCAGTGACTGGCGCAAATACATTGCAAACTCTCTAACCACACGAATCTGACTAAGTTCTTCTCCAGCCTCCATGGAACTCAACAAAGCACAAACACTCTTACTGGAATTATCCACTGATAAAATGATTCGGTTATAACTACCTGGGTGTCTTAATGATATTTTCTGATCTTGGTAAAGTATCCTAGCCTCATACTTACCCAACCAATCCATAACTAAGATGATCCTGAAATCTACGAAATCATAAACATACAAACTGCATGCAAACTTATGACCTAACAAATCAAGTTCTAACTGGTCACATCTCATCCCAAGAGTTGCATACCCTCCTATTGGATTTGCAACCCTTAAGAAAGTAACAAGGTATGTGGGTTCTATACATAACCTATCAACCAAACACTGAGATATAAATGAATGTGATGCACCGGTATCAAAAATACCCAAATAGGTATACTCTGAATCAAAAGCGTACCTTCCATCACAGTCTTTCCTTTCTCCGTCGTAGTGGGTTTAGAAGAAGATGGTGGTCCAATAGCAAACACCTTCCCTCTGTTCGCCCTGACTGGCTCTGGACACTGTTTCTTATAATGTCCAACCTGGTCATAGTTGAAGCATTTCACATTCTTCTTCTCCGCAGGCTTCTTTCCTTTTCCAGTTCTGTACTTATGGGCATAATGGCCCTTCTTATCACACTTATCACACACTACATTAGCCTTTGCCTTCTTAGCTACCTCCCCTTTTTGGGTTCCTTTCTTCTTAAAGAATTTTCTTTTTCTTCCCCGAGAACCCTGGGACTCAACTGGCTTCTCCCTCGCTAAAACAACAAGCATCTCCTTATGCCGGATAGTCATCTCCACCATCACATGATAAGGTTCTCTAATGTGAGTCATAGCCTTCCTTCCTAGCTCTAGCCATAATCCTCTAATGAATCGCTCATTCCTCCTGACATCTGTGTCAACCAAAGCATAACCATATCGAGATAGATCATCAAACTTAGTAGCATACTTGATCAAAGACATCTGTCCTTGGACAAGATCCATAAACTTCCACATCAATGCTGATTTGGCAACCTCAGATAAGAACCTCTGCTCAAACCTCCTTCCGAACTCATCCTAAGTCAACTCTTTTTCTGGCACTCCGGCCATCACACTATTCCACCAATGAAGCGGTAACCCTAGCAACTATCTCGAGGCTAGCCTTCTCTTCTCACCATCTTCAAGCCTAAATCGGTAAAGATCCTTTCAAAATTCAACAGCCAGATCTCTACTTCTACAACATCTTCCGTTCTAGCAAACGGCTTTCCTCCCAGACTAACATAGTCTCTACTTAGCTTAGCATCGTTATAACCAGCTGGAACTACAGGATTAGCTCCTCCAATATTCCCAGCAGCTCCTTCTTGCAACAAATTAGCCAACAACTAATACACCATCCCCGCATCTATTGGCGATTTCCATCACCTACATTAGCCTCAGCATTTTGATTAGCATTGGCCTGTCGACCTTGGTTTCTCCGAGTATTAAGTCGAGCATTTCCATTGGTTGTGGTGCTTCCTCCACCCAGATTTCCTCTTCTGTTTCCTGCCTCCATATCCTCTTTCTCGTATATCTGTATACATAGTAAGATAAAGAAGAACTGTCAAAGAGTAAGGGGAATGCGTACTTAGATATATACCTATATATCAAATACAAGTACGTTAATATAGCGTTAATCCAAACCCCGATCATATTTTTAAATTCATTGGATTATGTTTGAAAAAGCTTTTAGGTTTTACTTTTCTTTTAAAGCTTTATAAACTTATTCTCTGATACCAACTTGTAACATCTCCCAACTTGGAAGCCCAAAACTAATGGCTACGGATGCTGCAGTCATCCATAGTTATTAATCTTCGGCGACCAAATATGGTGGTGCTAGATTCATTGATACACAGATCACAGAATTATGGAAAAAATTAACAATTCAAAACACATTACCATATTTAAATAAAAACATTTCATGTTGAATACATAATCCCAAATTATGTTGTCCACGTTCAGCAAAATATAATTATTACAAATACGCCAAGAGCGACATATGAAGATGCCCCCTTGGTTGATCAGAGTATATAGTAAGGCTCATAAATCTGCCTTTACAAACAAACACACAGCGAACAAGAAAACTCTAAATAACTATCGACCTCCTGCATGTCTCCGGAATCTTTATTCGTCTAAGAAGAGAACCTAGAAACCTTAAATCTCAAACTATTCAAAATCAATTGAGTACCCGAGAGTTTAAGGGGAAAACAAAAACTTCGAGTCATACATAAAGCCTGGTATGAATAATAATCTAACATATCAATCTTTTATGGATATCCAGTGAGACCACGCCGCTTAGCGGAATGGGTTTTCCCCTCACCAATATCCTAAAATCCTTTATAAAACCATATACTGTACACCTGCATCCACATTGGTTAAAACATACAATTTCAAAATATTATGATGATATGCATACTTGAGAATAATTAAGAATTCCCATTCCCAGTTTAATCTAACACCCTGTCATAATTATCGTTTCTAGGGTCACTATTAACCTTTTTAGTTTTCATGGGTTTATTAATAACCTTGTCATAATTAATAGACACTCGGTCTTATTCATAGTTTTCATGGGATCACTAAGAACCTATAGGCTCCTGTCAGATAACTTAATCAATTCATGGGTCCTCCTGAACCTATTGGACTTTCCAATAACAAATCACCTTATCCTAGTTTTCATGGGTCCCACTACACCATAAACGATGTTTTGATACGGCTAAAAGCCGTATCTGGTCGAATTAGATACGGCTTTTAGCCGTATCAAAATATGGCGAGCTTATTATTTTGATACGGCTATTAGCCGTATCTAATGGTACAATTAGATACGGCTTAAGGCCGTATCTAAGTGGACAATTAGATAAGGCTATTAGCCGTATCTAATTGGACAGTTAGATACGGCTATTAGCTGTATCTAATTGTCCAATTAGATAAGGCTAATAGTCGTATCTAATGTATCAATTAGATACGCCATTTTAGCTGTATCTAATTGACACATTAGATACGGCCAAAAGTCGTATCTAAGTACTCAATTACACATACATATATAAAATTCCGCACTCAAATGATATTAGAAAACAAATAATATTATAGGCAGTGCACATTCAAATGATTCAATAATCCGCATTGCAGTGCATAATAACTTAACAATATCATTACATAACACGAAAAATAGTACATACTAGCATTTAGTACAAATATGAAGTTAAGCTCAAAACAAGAGCTACACAAGTCACAATATCAGTACAAGACCTTAAGATGTTCAATAGAACCCAGAGTATAACATTTATAACAGTGTCTCTGGCTAAACCTTTTGCAAATGAATTACTCCAAGTCTCTTGCTACACTTCTTGCTAAACCAAATAAAATTAGCTAGCACCAAAGATTGCATAAAGATCATTCCTGATTCAACCTGCAAACATAAAAATGGGTATAAATTATAGTAGTACAAAAGACAGTTTGAGAAGTTTGTGTCGTACCAAAAAAATAAACGCTAATGACAGTTTGAGAAGTATATTTGCTGATACCATGAGTATATTTGCTGACAGTTTGAGAAGTTTGTGTTATACTCTTCATGTCTGATAGCATGAGTGAACACATTTGCATATCATGTTGGGAAAAGAAGAAATATGATTCAATTGTCAAAAATATTTCTAGGGTAAGTATTTCACAGTATAACAACCGTCCATATTGCATTAATGAGTTGTCAGGCTATATATGTACAAAACAAGGTAAGTATTTCAAAAGCAACAATGTATCAGGTTATATATACAAAGTTAGCCTATACCTTAAAAAAATGACAGGCTACTAATTTATATACATAAGTCGTAGCTATTAAATAGTTAGAGTTAGACTATGTAACACAAAACAAGGCCAGTATATTTCAAAAGCATAAATGTGTCAGTTTATTATGTAAATGTGCCAAGATTTTAAATGGTTAGGCTATAACATATAAAAGCAAAACATGGACAGTACGTCCTTTATGCACTTAAGAAATGTAGGCTATTAAAACTTTAAAGTATTTATATATATCTTTCATTACAAAATATGACTTTAGAAAAATAGTATATTAGCTATCAAACTAGTTAGGACTTCAAATCTAAAACAAAAGTAACCTGGCATCACTACAACAAAAATACCCTATTACAACGTCCTTTTTACAACGGACATATATTGCCCGTTGTAATAGACAGATATTACAATAGTCGTCTTATGACCGTTGTAATAGATGCTCTGTCCAACGCCCTTCTTACAACTTGCATCATTTGCCCGTTGTAATAGAGCAATATTACAACGGTCATCTTCTGCCCGTTGTAATAGATGTATATCTTACAACATTCTCCCTATGGCCATTGTAATAAATGGAGTACGAAATCTGGTTTATCACGTGTTTATCGACAACGTGATTAGGGCACTAGCTTCTCTCCCCAGACTCAAATTTTTATTGAGATAAAAACACCATTGTATTTCGTTTTCCTGCGCTGAAGCTAGGGTTTTCGATTTGGGAATTCAAGTGATTCGCAACTGAGAAAACCGGTTTCTTCTATTCGATTGTTATTTCATATGCTGCCGCCCAGAAACAAAAAGCCCTGATGCAACGTCTAGACATCGAAATCTCTAATATTGTTGATAACTTCATTCACCTTGTTTCCGTTTATAAGGTATGTTACTTTTTCCATCACTTTGTTATCTTTGCTGAAACCCTTCAAAGTTTATGACTTCCTGATGATTTGATAGATAGGTTAGTGAACCCTCAGTTCGCAACTCTCAGGATTCATTTTAGATGGAAGTTCGTGCAGCCAGAATGGTTAGTAAAGAGATTGGTTTTTTGTCGGTATTTACAAAAATGCCCCTGTTTATTTTTGATCCCAACAAGGAAAAATTGCTACATTCATTCGCCGTTAGAAAAAGTAATGGAAAATATTGGAAACTCTTACTGTAATATGATTTGTTAGGGATAAACTTAAAATATATGAAAAAAGATGTATCAAAAATTCCACTTTTATGCAGACACAGGCAGCGGATCTGCTGTTGAAGTTGGTTTCTGAACTAAAACAGACTGCAATGTTTTCTTGATTTGCTGCTTTGAACGAGAACGTGGCACAGAGAATTGCTATGTTTGATAAGGAAGCAGAGACTGTTGAGAGATTGTTGGAGAGGATTGGGGAGGAAGCAGCTGCTAGTTTAAAAGAATTGGAAACACGTTATTATTCTTCAGCCATGAACAAGTTGCAAGATGAAGAATGATGTAATTGGTAATAAATTTGCTGGCATTATGAAGTAAATATATTTTCTATAGACTTGATTTGTTTTACAAAGTTGTTATATGATAAAACAGATGAACTGTAGTTATGGTATAGAAAGGTTGAACTTGCCTATGATAAATTATTGGAGTGAATTTGGGAAAATGTTAGTCTGTTAAGTAGCATATGGTAGGCTGTTTTTATTATTTAGATAGTTTCTAGAAAAATGAGATATTTTCAAAATTTTAAATCCATCAAAACAATGTTTTATGGTTGATGTAACTTTCGTTTTGAGGAGTTTGTAAATGATTTTTTTTCTTTTTTTTTTTGAAAATAATCAAAATTATAAAAGTAACATGTATTTAAAATATAGCAAAATTATGAAATGTATCGGTACAAAGCTTCTATAATGGACTAATGTGTTTGCTCCTAAGAGTAAGTGAACACTAATAATATATCGATATATTTTGAATTGTTCGGGAAGATAAAAAAAACATACCCATAATATACCAGCGTATTTTGAATTGTGTTACGAATTTAAATATTGGAGGATTGCGTTTGCTATGTTTAGTAAACTGAACATCAATAATTTCCTGATTTCATTGTTTGATTGTTTTGTTACATCCATTGCTTGATTCTTGAGTGCTATTGAGGCAACTATTATATGATTATTGTATCATTGAAGTATACATGTGTACTAATACTAGTTTTATAGCTAGCAGTCTAACCGTGAATGGTTGATGTTTATTCTTTTGAAATATCCACTGCTAATGCACGTGATCAAACTAGGACATTAACCAGGTTAAACCATATTCAATGAATTTCATTCATTAACATTTCCATGAGGATCCATTCATCTTATATTTATCAATCTTTGCAACAAATACTTTTTTGTCTAGAGATGTATTTTAGTGGTGAAACTTTATAAATTATAGTGTGAATTAGTATGGTAGTCAACCTTCATGTCACCTTTTTCAATCATCTTATTCAGTTTGAGAACATCTCATTGTGGCCATTTTCTTGACATTATGACAAAAATAATGCTGGAAAAGGCAACCATCTAGCAGTGGTCATAGGGTCATCAGTTTACTTACTGGAAGTATTGAATGTTTTTTTATTTTCTTTTGCTATAGGCGCTTAAAAGATAAAACCTGTCTGCACTCTACAGTCTGATGCTACCATCATCAAAGATCATTCAGCAGTTAAGAACAAAAACTTGATATGTTTCTACTAGATAGAAAACAAAATCAACACATTTATTAAAACTTATTCAGCCTAACTATTCTATTGACTGACATTCATTGTGCACTCTCTTCTTGCTATGAATACGCACTCCAAACAATTTCACTGTATTATCCGATTCTTCCAACTTCAACGACACATTATTTGAAGTTGTACAATTGTTATATTTCTCTGAAGAAACTAGTCTATTAGGCGCCACAGGATTAACGTGGTTCTGTAAGAAATATATAATATCATTATATGGTTTCTTCATATGTGTTAGTTCGGATAAAAGCAATGAGTTTCTTCTCCTTAGCCTTTGGTTGTCTTCGGATAAAGCTGACATGAAATCACCGTTGTTGTGATGGTCATTGTTACTGTTATTTGAAGGCAAGGGCGAGTCAACCCAAGTCGATATTTCATGCTCTTGATTGATATTATAGAAATTCAATGGTTGTTCTTGTGTCTGCTGTTGTTGGTACTAGTATTGTTGAGGAGTGTGAGCCGTCTTTCTTCTGTGGATTTCAGTTAGCAAGCGTTTTTCGCCTTTCTTGAAAAACTCGTTTGCGAACTCCCATCTGTCTACTACTATCTTTCTAAACCCCTATAAGAAAAATAATAGTAACCATTATAGAGGATAAAAGAGGCTAGTTAAACTAAAAGAACTAGAAAAAAAGAGAGTAAACAATCACTGATCAAGTGGTTAGTGAAGTTGACTAAGGTCAGTATTGGGGTTGTATAATAACATAAAAAGTGAATGAACTTGAAAAATGAATTAAGTAGTATGTGATTTTAGCAACTTACATAAGTATTGAGCTGCCTCACAAAGCTTGAAATATTATTGTGCTTGAAATAATTTGGCAAAACATCTCTAGAAAATTCCGGAGGTCTCCAAACGACAAATGTGGTGTCATCTTCACCCCAAGAAACAATGTGATCAGTAGAAGGATCATCGACAAGTTGGTATGTCTTTGTGAGAAATGGTGCAGGAACGGATGATTTGTTCGATTCCATTGACATAACCATTTCTCTACAACTATCTAACAAGAAAGACATTTTTGTCTAAGCGGTTATTTTGTAGCTAGATTTTGGAGGAAGAAAGTGATTGATGTGTGTGGATGTATCTATTAATATTTATAGATATACAAGGTGAGGCACAGGATATGTGGAAATGCTTTTTATTTATTTACTTGAACTGAAAGTGATAGAATATTAAATTCAGAGTACATTTGAATTTTTATTTATTTGCTTTTTCTTGACAATCTGAAGCTTTTCAGCAACTTTCTCTTTTATAATGTCAATGTTAAGTGCATCGTTCTAATTTTCCCACTTTTGTTCAAGTTTTTAAACTTGTACCCAAGGTTAGAAGTTTCGATCGAAACAATGAGCTTCATATTCAACTTCAGCAGTGATCAAAATGAAAAAAAATATATGTGTAATCACATGAAAAATAAACAGTAAAATCCAAAATTGAAACTTGAACGGAAATTCTTGAAATTTACTAATTATGTCGAAATTTCTAACATCACCAAAGGCCGAGGCTGAAATCGAGATCTCCAACATAAAATAGTCTTCCCGATTTCCTAACCCGTGAATTTTTACAGGAAAATGATTCCCAAAGGAAGGGGTAGTTCCTCTTTTAGAGGAGGAAGAGGTAGAGGATATTTCCTCTACCTCTTCCTCCTCTAAAAGAGGAACTACCCCTTCCTTTGGGAATCATTTTCCTGTAAAAATTCACGGGTTAGGAAATCGGGAAGACTATTTTCTTCTCCTTTTTTATAAATTATTTCAAAATCAAAAGGGGCTAAATGAGCTTGCCACCTAGCAAACATTTGTTTAGAAACATCATGTTTAAAATCTTTATTAAACATATATTTTGCAGATTTGCAATCTGTTTTTATAATAAACTTTTGATTATACAAATCATCTTGAAATTTTAAAACACACTTTACTATAGCAAGAATTTCTTTAGCTATAGTTGCATAATTTCTTTGACTATTATTCCATTTTCCAGAATAAAATCTAATAAGATATTCTTGCTTGGAGTTTGGACAAATTTGTTTTAGGATTCCTCCAAACCCTATGTCTGAAGCATCAGTCTCTATAACCTTATCCCAATTTGGATTTGACAGGTTTAGGCAGGGTAATTTTTTTACTTTTTCTTTTATTATTTGGACAGCTTTGGTATGTTGTTCAGTCCATGGTCCTGGATTCTTTTTTAGTCTATCATATAAAATAGCAGCATCTGAAGCTAGATTGGCGTAATAAGAAGAAATATAATTTAAACTTCCTAAAAATCTTTGTAATTGGGTTTTTTCTCTTATTATATCAGGGAATTTTGAAGCAAATTCTATACTTCTATTTATAGGAACTATCTTTCCCTTTTCAATATTATGACCTAAAAATCTTACATTTGTTTGAAATAAAAACATTTTCTTTTTTGATATAACTAATCCATTCTGAATAATAATTTTTCTAAAAATATCCAAGTGTTTAAAATGCATTTCAATGTTTGCAGAAAATACCAAAATATCGTCTATATAGACTATGATAAATTCACTATATGGAATGAAAATATCATTCATTATTTTCTGAAATTCAGAGGGAGCATTTTTTAATCCAAAAGGCATTACTGTCCATTCATAGTGTCCTATTGGAACATTGAAAGCAGTTTTATATTGATCTGATTTATCAATTTGAATTTGCCAATACCCAGATTTTAAATCAAATTTGGAAAATATAAGAGCATTGTAAAGTCTGTCTAATAAATCCTTTTTATTAGGGATTGGATGTCTTATCCATTTCAAGACTTTATTTAAAGGTTTGTAATTAATTACTAACCTTGGAACACCTCTCTCTTGTTCACTATGTTTATTAACATAAAAAGCAGTACATGACCAAGGTGATTGGGAAGGTTTTATTAATCTTTTTTGTAATAATGATTCAATTTCATTTTTACATAATTCCAAATATTCGGAATTCATTTGGCATGGCCTTGCCTTTGTAGAAATTTTCTTTTCATCAAAGTCTTCTTCATATGGAAGACTAACAACATGCCTTTTTCTATCCCAAAAAGCATTTGGATGTTCATTACATATTTCTACAGAAAATTTGTTATAAATCAATTTTATTTTTTCTTCTAGTTTAGGGTTCTGTAGCTTTTCTTCTATATTGAAGAAATTAATTTCTTGTTTTAAATAATTTAAATGAAAAGTCTTTTGTGTCAAAAGGTCTTTCATTTCATGAAGGACCCTTTTAAAAGGTTTAGTTATAAATTGGAAATTTATGGGTTTATTTTCATAAATTCCTGTAATTCCCTTTTTATCAATATTAGTGATAGGATAGATTTTATCTAAGAATGGAGTTCCAAGTATAACTTGGTTAGTAATATTTTTTACTAATAAAAAACTTGTAGGAATACAAATTTTTTCTTTGCAAATATAAGCATGTGGTATTTTAAAACTTATATCAAGTTTTTGTCCACCTGCATGTCTTAAAGAGTTTGTAGTTTTTTGAAAGTATTTAGTTGGGATTATTCCTTCTTGTATTACATTCATATCCGCCCCACTGTCTACTAAAGCAATTAATTTTTTCTGAAAATAATCATCAATTAAGAGAGTTATCTCAATAAACCATTTTTGAGATGTTATAATTTCCATTTTCGAAAGAAAGTCTTTTTGTTCAGGAAATTCTATTTGAGAATAATTTTTATCTTTATCATTAATAATAATACTTTGCTTTGATGATTCTAGAAAGGATATTCTATAATCAAAATTTTTGTTATCCTTTTTTAATTCTTGGATTTCTTTTTTAAGATTTTGAATTTCATTATTCAAATCTTGAATGGTAATAGGGTATTCAATATTCTGTCTTTCTTTTAACATTTTATTAACCTCATTCATAGAATAAGGGTCTTTAATAATAATATTTTTATTTTTATTTTTATCTTGGTTTTGACTTGATTCTGGAATATCTTCCATTTGATCTATTACTTTAGATCTTAATTCTTGGTCCTTAATTGATTTTAAGAAATCAACAACATTGCTATTGCTCAAAACATTTATTTTAGAATCTTGAAATTGTGAAAGAATTTTATAAAATTCTTCTTTGTTCTCTTCATCTTCTTTTATTTGTCTTAAACAAGGCTTTCCTTGTGTACAAGGTTGGCAACATTCATCAGATTCTGATGAATTATCTTCCAAATCATTAAGATCTTCTGAATCATATGGAGTACCTGAATTATTTTCAGTTTCTTCTTCTGAATTATCTTCAGAACTTGAATTTAACAAAAGTTTTGTTAACGATCCTTTTAGTTTATTATCAACTTCTAAATTATCAATTTTCTTTTTTAATTTGCATCTGTTAGCATAATGGCCAACTTTTCCACATTTATAACAGTGAATAATTTTATCTTTCTTTTTATTTATTCTTTCTTCTTTTCTCTTAGCTTTTCTTTCAAGCCTTTTTTGAGAATAATTTCTCTTATTCTTTTTATAATGAGAATCTAAGTATCTTTTCTTTTTATGAGATTTCTTATTGGTTGGAATTTCCATACCAAATTGACTACAAAATTGTCCTAGTTGGTGTTTTTCTGTCAAATTTTGACGTTGAATTTGTTGATTTAATTTTATTTCATTACATAATGCTAAACCTTCTTGGATACATGTTCCAATAAGTTTCCCATAAGTATAAGAATCATAGGGAATACTTACCCTATCTTTTCTTAAAACTTTTCTTATTCTTTCAGCAAATAATGAAGGTAGACCGTCAATAAATTTAGATTTCCAATGAGAGCTATTACTTTCTGGAAGTTCTAAAACTCTATTTAAAAATGTATCTTTGTACCACCTAAAATCTGTTAATGTTTTACATCTCAGATTTTGTAATAATGTACGAATATTATCACTATTGTCAGATACTCTGCCAGTAAAATGTTCTAAAATTGTTACTACCAGTGTATATACAGCATTTTGGACTAATTGTCCATTTTCTTGCCTTACAGTTTTATAAATTTCTTCCTTTTGACTTAAAGGAAGATAATTATCCCACCAACCTTTTAGTTGGCCTGTGAATCCTGCAACTATCATTTTTGCAACGGTAACATCATCATTTCCATTTGTTTTACAGATGGTACTATACATTAACATTCTATGAACCAGAACAGAAATTTGTTTTTCTGTAAATGTATCTAAATTCCACTCATAGATACTTTTACCATTATAACTATTGTTATTAATATATTCTGGTTCTTCTGGTAAAGTATCAATAGGGGAGGGTCTTCTATAATAAAACAATGGTTGAGTAGGCTTATTAGCATACTTTTCAAGTTTATTTACTTCTTCTTGGATGGTTAAATTATTATGGATTGTTTCTTCTTCAAGAGTATTTAATCTCAAATTGTCCAATCCTATTTTCATTTTGTCCAATTTTTCTTTTAATCTTTTTTCAAATTCTTCTGATTTTAATTTAAAATTTTTAATTTCAGGAGGAGGTTGAAGATTTGAAGAAGTAATAATTTCATTGTCTTCCTCACTTGATGTTGGATTTGTTGGTGTCATTTTATTTATAGCAGAGAATAGTTTTTCTATTTTATTATGTAAAGAATTCATTTGTTCTCCAATTTGAATATTACATGGACATTTCATGTTGGGCGATTTGAATTATGTGTGTATATATAAGCTTAACACAACGACAAGAACCACTAATCTATAACTGTAAGAAACAATTGGTACTGCTTAGGAACATGAAGACCATTTATCTAAAACAAACTGACGTGGGACTAGTCTGTCGCATGAATTCAAATCGTGTACCTTCTCATCTGAAAAGGATAACAGGAATTATTTTTAAATTTTTTTTTACAATAAAAAATGGATAACGGGGTTATTGCGTATTATATTATTTATGTATACTTGCAACCTCTTAATTGAAAATTATGTACTATACAATGCTTCACGTTAGTTCATCTATGTTGTGAAAATATTGTTGTACTGTTGCTGTATTGGTTTGCTTACTTTATTCCAAAGACTCTAACCTTGGTGTCTTGCAGCCATCTGAGTGCATTTACTACATTGGTGTGATTTTGCATATGATCGACAGTGCTACTGAGCCTTATATTAATACGTAAGTATGATATTTCTATTACAGAAGAATATAAATTACAATCAACTTTGCAGGTTATTATAAGTTATTGCTAAATTTTGACATTTTTTTGGTAGCTGATAAACTTAAGGTTAAATCCTGATGATTGAGTTTATGTTGGAAATTTTAAACACAAAGTGTTATATTTTTGTGATAGCATGAAACTAGTCTTAGAATTTTAAATACTTGTTTAGCTAGAAGATTCAACTTTCATATGATTGCAAATTTACTTTTAATTCCAAAGCAAGTCCGTGAGTTACATGGCATAGAAAAGGAAGAGAATATTTAGTTTTCCACTGATAGAAATCACTTTCTGATGCAAATATCATTTTCTATTAGACACATACATGTTATTATTGGCCTGTATATATTGTGGGGTTCAAAGCTATTTAATTGTTTACGGGAATAGATTAAAGTTAATCCAAGTTTCCAATACTAAAAAACAAACATTCTTCACTCTTCTTTGCCCACAACACCACATAGAAGAAATAAACAAACAAATGTTCGGAAACATTACTATCCACATGCTTATGCTTGTGCTTGTGCTTGGGATTTGTGTATAGGTCTAGTGCATGTCATGTGCCACTACAACAAATCAGGCTTTTTACAACGGGCAATGCTTCCAGTAATTTTGGTGCTTCCAGTAATGCTTAAAATTATAAAACATGTCTGCACTCTACAGTTTCAAAACTACTGTTGGTGCCGTAGCTATTGTAGCTTTAATTAAACCGATACATTACTAAATAAATGATTAGGCATTAATTTATATACGCACAAAGATGTTTAAAGTTCCCAATGTGATACTGAATACACAACATTCACATGTGATGCCTTCAGAATAACGTCTATTCAATACTATAAAAAGGAAAACAACATTTGTTATATTGGCTGAAATGAAAAAGCAATTAGTGTTGCTAGGGTTATCTAAACCACTGGTTGGAAGATCGACCGAACTGCCAGTTAGATTGTCAGAATCATCGTCCTCTGACCATAACGTTTAGCAGTTGCACCAATGTTGCTTTTTAGGCACATGTCAGATTTGTCACTATGCAACATATGGTTTATTGTGTTTTAGTCTCCCATCCAAAGAATTATAAAATGTGTGTTTTATTTAAATACATGGCGATTTTCATGATTAGTTTCGGCTTGCCTGTGGCTCTGACCACTAGATCTGGGTGGTTGGTAATTGCAGTACTCCTATTCTCTACAAATTTTCTCTTCCTGCATGTTTGCATAGCTAGTATGTTTAGATTTGCTAATTCTTATTCTGAATATGCTTGCGATCTGATTACATAAGTCAAGTTTTAATTTTGATGTGTTTTCAAATATTCTTTTTTTACTTCTTGCCAAATAACCTAAATACAAGTTAAAAACATGATCTTTTCACATCCCCACTTTTGGAATTACTTCTGAATCTCAAAGTGGTGTTTTCCACTTGACTGTGAAATTTTATAGGTTCATTATGTGCTACTGGCTATTTCAGCCTTGTTCTGCACCATTCCCATATGTTGTCTGTGTACCTGCACTAAAAGTATAAATGATCTGCGTCTTCCTTATGTTGTAGTTTTCCCATTTAACATGATTATATATTGTGCGAATAGTTTACTGTTTTCTTCTTTTGATTTATCCGTCTTTTATTCATGGCTTGAAACGTTTTTGGGCTTTGCTTTGGGTTTACTGGTAGGTGTTGACTTCCGAGATGGTAACTTTGCTAGTGATTTTTTAATGGTAACTTACCTGATCATGATTATCATATTCACTAAAGTCAATTTTTTTTCTTGCAGTCACACCGCGATAGCAACAATACGCAGCAGGTTCAAGATTAGCAAGAACGAGTTATTGTGGATCAACCGTCACGTGGCACAAAGACTTTATATCCTTAGTCTAGTATGATTGTACTTAGAACTTGATATTTATAGCCGACTATTATGTATTAATGCTTTATGAATTTGGGAGGTAAACTTATCTGACTTTTTAGAGTGTTGGAATTTATGACTATCTTTTAGTCTTTTTGCATGTTATTTTGGTTGTTTGTGCGTAATATTTATTACCATTAAATTATTCATTATTTGTATGGATGTGCTATCTATACGTTGCTGTAATTTTTTTTTAAATTTGCATTTTTTCTACAACGGTCAAAGCGCATTGTATTATACTCTATTACAACGGTCAATAATCGTTGTCAAAATGTTTTTTACAACGGTCAAAAACTGTTGTCAAAATGTTTTTTACAACGGTCAGGGAATGTTGTAAAATATGCTATCCATCTTGTATGATAGTATTTTGCAACGGGCAAAGAAGCTTGTATTACAGTCTATTACAACGGTTGACAAATGTTGTAAAAAAGTTTACTGCAACGGTCTTTACAACATTAACTGTCCGTTGTAAAATATGGATGACTTATTACAACATCGCCTATTACAACGGTCCGCTGTCCGTTGTGGAACACATATTACAACGGGAATTGCCCGTTGTAAAAAGCCTGTTTTGTTGTAGTGCATATACATATGCAGCAGCTCATAAACAACTGGATTTTATTGGGTTCACAAACAAAACACCAAGTATTCATTTCTATTTTATATTACCAATTTGATAGGCTTAAGCACACCAAGAATATAATACAACTTAACAGGAGCATCACACGGACAAAGGGAGAAAAGCATGAAACTAAATAGAGAATAGCAATCATGAATGCAAATTTCTTAAGCCGGGTTTTTCTCCAACAGTTCGTCCACCGATGGATCGGTGCTTCACCGGTTGACCAGTGGTGATAATATCTGGAGCTATTAGTTTCCCAGATGACTCGGGTATTGCACGAGGATTCCCAGATTTTAGCTCGGGTTTCACTCGAGTTTTTCTAGGGTATTTGTTCTATTAGTTTTAAAAATATAAGTCAAGTTTTCCTTTAAGTTTTAAACTATTTTCTCTATATAATAAATGTTGTTTAACTTAAAGTTATCAAGTTGATTTTTAAGATTTTTCAAAAGCCAAATTTAGATGATGATAAAATGTTTAAAATAATTTGTTAATAACAAATTATTAAACAAGTTCCTAAAAATATATGTATGGAACAAGCTTTCAAGTAATTTCAAAGGTTGAAATTTTAAAAGGTATAATGTTTTCAAAATTTGTTTGATTTAAAATAATTTTTATATTAATTATTTAGATCTCTGAGTGGTTCGAAATATAATGACGTAATTAAAAATAATAATTAAGATAAATGGTTTATCTTAAGTTAATTGAGATCTTAATTTAATTAAGAGGTTAGGATTAATTTATTAAGGATTAATTAATTAATATAATTAATTTAGAATAATTACCCAATGTAATTTAAAAAGAATTAATTATAAAATTACTTAAAATTAATTTATATTATGTTCTTAAAAAAGTCAATATGAGATTTTGTTTTTTTAAGATACTCTTTAAAATCTAAATTGTTATTTAATTTATAACTAGTGTTTGAAAACTAATTAAAATTAATTAAAGAAATTGCATATATAAAATTATTCAATCCTAAAATAATATTATTAAAATCTCGTTGATTCCTTTCAAGCTAAATATACCAATATGTAATTATATAAATAGTATCTAGTAAATATCTATTGAGACCCTTATAGTAAAACCAAATATTATTCCACAATAGTTCACAATTATTATGTGTAAAATTTATATTAAAATCAACTAAATTATTCTTATTTTCTCTAATTTACTCCTGCCATATGATTCATGAACCATTTTTTATTTCTCAAAATTACTCCTGCCAAATATACCTGCTCCATTATCTAGAGATATCGAATAAGACACTTCGGATGGCACACATATCCACCCACTCCAACATCAGCAAAGGTCTCTGCAAATTGATGATTCATTTTGCTGGTTCTCTCATCTGGTAGCAGTATACTGTCCAACACCACTTTTTCGTGTGTGGATGGTACAAATTTCCCATGGATGTTGGACAATGTAGAATCTCGGCATATAATACCTGTTGCAATAAAAGGGAATATTTATTATTATTTAAGTTTTCTACTTATTATGTCATAAATGTTTAAATGTTAAAAATACCTGTTCCTATTAATTCTAAATCAGAGTTGAGGATTTCACATTTTTGATTGTTCGTAACATTGGTCGAATCCTGGAACTGCGAAGCAATGAATTCAGGAGTATTGAATTGTGTGGCGCGTCCTCCATCAGAAGAATTGACCGGTGCACGAATTCCCTGTTCAATATTTCCCATCATGTTGATCAAAACCTCCATTTGCCTAGACAAATTTCCCACCGTACTCTCCAAACTTCCCACCCTCATTTTCAACTCATCCTGCTCGCCATGAACATGTCAGAGTCGTTTCTGTGCAATGGCACAAGCCTTAACTTTAGTCTTTGGTATAACGGTCCCAACACCGTGGCTCCTACCCCTTGCATCCTTACCAAGCACTTGCGATAAGATGTCTTCATCCACTGTCAATTTTTCTTCATCACTATCAGTGATCTTTTTCTTCGCTTTCGCAATTTGATCCTGTAATATGATAATACTTACATGAATAAGGAATTTTAAAGAATATGCAAGTTAATATTTGTTTAACTTACAAAGTATGAAGAAGTGACATCTGATATGCTACCATCTTTTTTCCTGTGTGTCTTCTCCCATACTTGACGACGACTGATATTTGTTGATGGACTAGCAACGATCTGCAATACAAGTTGATGCAACGACATGAATATCCAATCACAATGTGTAAATCATTTGAATGAAAATGAATATAATTTACCATTTCTTGTTCTATTTTAGCGTGACTTTTACGTCCTGCATGATGAGCATGACTGAGAAATGCTCTGTTCTTTTTGCCTACCTCCCTTCTTCCGCTCGCTTCAGGCGTTGCTTCATTTTTTACGAACTCTGTCCAATCTTCTTGAGCAACTATAGGTGGGCAATTTTTCAACCGTTCTTCGTCATTGTTGAAAGGGTCATAATAAACTACTCTCAAGTTTTTATTGTATCTCCTAAAAGCCTCGGCCATTCTCTTTAAAAACATTTCCTTTGAAAGCGGATCGAGCTCATAAATTTTCTGCAAAAAATATATTAAATTAAATGTTGTGCAAAGAGTTGAAACCATAAGGCTATTGAATGAAATAGTTGTTGTCAAATAGATAAGGATACTTACCACTAATTCGTTCCAAACGTTGTCCTTGTATATTGCAGGTACTTTATTCCAACTTATATATGATATCGGCACATGAGCTCTTACTAGTTTACCGAGCATAGTAGCGATTTTTCCAGCGTTATCTGAGACCGGAATACCAAGTAAGTTTTGATCAACTTTCTTCGCCTCTGAACATGACGAATGTGAAGATGGTGGATTTTATGACATAGTTTTCTACAAAATATAATATTACTAATTATTTTAATAAGTCACGATAATAATTATATATGTATCAATGTATCAATGTCAACACTCCATAATATAACACACTTGCACATACAAATTATTAAGTGACAACACCTGAAATTGCATTGGAATGTATAAAATATTCAAAACATACATACACACAATCGTGCAATTAAAAATATACAGACACACAACCATGTGATGTACGAATACTAATAAGTTAACATATGGATTTGGTAAGGTCTTATAATTTTTCATTGTCTTCAAAAGCTGATTGATAGACGGTAGGGAACTCAATGTCATCCACATTTGTAGTCAACCGTTTTGGTGTATGCAAGACCACAGACCATCTGTTATTTTTTAAATCTTTTGAGTAGAAAACTTGACTTGCTTCTGATGCAAGAATAAATGGCTCGTCATTCACGTTATTTTTGTTCTTCAATTTCTCTAAATTTACCCTGACGAGGTTTGAAATAGGATCTATTTTGCAACCATTGACCTTATCCTCGACTTTTACCCAATCACAATAAAAAAACTGTTTGTTTGAAGTCAGTGTAATCCAACTCAAGTATCTGTTGAATGACTCCGTAATACATTGTTTCTGCTTCCTTATAATTTTTATCCTTGCCACTCGCTTTAAATTTTGTAATTGCTCTCATACATACACCGCTATTTTGTGTTACCATACGGTCTTCGTACTTTTTCGTGGAAAATGAAAATCCATTCACTTGGTACTTCATATAACTACGCGTTATGAACTACGGCCCATACACTAACCGCCACAGAGTTGGATCAACATCGATGGTCTTTAACAGCTCATTACGTAACCATAGATTAAAACTTTGAACTACTTCCACGGTGGTAGCCCTGCCTCTAGGTTGAAATCTAGTACTTTTCACATAGGAGTTATACCTCCTACGAAAAACACATATCAAAATGTATATATAAATTGAATTAAAAAAATTAAAATTCCAAACAAGTTCGTGAACTTACTTCTTCCATTCATCCAATCCATCGTACTTATTAAGGACCCATCTACGCACCTATTCAAACTGCACTTGGGTTAACGTTATGCCTTTACCATTATCCAGAGGTATCTCACCAGCAAACTCATCGTCCTCGTCTAAAAATGCTTCGCGGGTATTTTTATGATTGCCATCACCTCCGTTTGGCATATATTCCATGCAGTAAAGACTAGCTTCTTGTACGATATATCCTTCTGCAATACACCCTTCAATGTATCTTTTGTTGCGCACATATCCTTTATATGTTTTCATCAACCTATAAATGTGATCAATTATATACTGTAAACGGTAGCTATTTATATGAATAATGATGTGCATAACTGAAATTAGAAATTTACCGTTCAAATGGATACATCCATCTATATCTGACAGGGCCACAAATCAACGCTTCATCGGCTAAATGAACCATAAGGTGGACACTGATATCAAAAAATGCAGGTGGAAAATGTTTTTCGAATACACACATTGCTTCTACTAAGCTAGCCTTTGCTTTTAAAAGATGTTCCCTATTGATCACCTTTGAACACAAAATGTTAAAGAATAAACTAATACGATGAACAACATTTCGTAGATCCTTATGTTGTGGATAAGAATGTTGAAGCAATACCGGAAGCAAATGCTGCATTATGACATGGTAATCATGTGACTTCATATTTCTTAGTTCAGGAGGATTGATGCTCACATTATTATGAAAGTTAGAAGAAAATTTGTTAGGCACTTTCAGATTTTTTAAAACGGTGCAAAACCGTATCTTTTCTTCTTTGCTCAAAGCGAAAGTTGTCTTTGGTATGATTGTTTTATTTGTTTTAGGATCTTTCATCACCCACAACTTTTGTTTTATACCCATGATTTTCAAATCCTTGCATGCATTGATGCCATCTTTTGACTTATCTTTATGGTCCATAATGGTGCTGATGAGATGCTCCGTGATATTCTTCTCCGTATGCATAACATCAATATTATGTCGGACCAAATTTGCTTTCCAATATGGTAAATAAAAAAAGATAGACCTCCTATACCATCCAGAAATATTGTCAACATCTTCATTGGTTGACTTTTTCCGTTTTCGACCAATTTCTTCTTTTTGTTTACCAACTTTCATTTTGATATTTGCTACTTTCTTTTCAAGTTGAAAACCAGTCAATGGCCATTTAGGGCGATGAAGTTCTTGTTCGTTGTTGAAATTTGTCTTATCTATCGAAACTTGTGTTCGTTAGGAAAAAACATTCGATGTCCCATGTAACACATCTTCTTACTTTCAGGAAGATAATAAGAACAAGTGTTTTCCCCACAAACAGGACATGCAAAGTAACCGTGAGTTGTACATCCCGATAAAGTCCCAAAAGCAGGGTGATCATGGATTGCCCACAGCACCCTAGCTCTTATTGTGAACTCAGATTTATTTAGCGAGTCAAATGTAACTACTCCTTCCCATAGCTGCTTTAACTCGTCTATCAACGGCTGTAAATAAACATCAATATCCTTTCCTGGTTGTTTTGGCCCAGAAATCAACAATGTTAACATTGAGAACTCCCTTTTCATGCACATAGACGGAGGAAGATTATATGGTACTACAATTACTGGCCAACAACTGTAAGGGTTAGAGAGAGAAGCATGTGGACAGAAACCATCTGTTGCTATTCCAAGTGTGACATTTCGTGGCTCGGTAGCAAAAGTTTGATCAAATGAATCTGCGCCTTTCCATTGAGAAGTGTCACATGGATGACGCATTACGATCGGATCAGACTTGGCACGACCATGCCAGGTCATCGCATCTGCCATCCATGGTACAGTATACAGTCTCTTCAATCTAGAAATTAAAGGAAAATGTCTTAATGTCTTTCGAGGTACTTTGGTGCATTTTCTCTCTTCGTTTAATGATGTCCTATATCTTGGTTCATTGCAATTTGTACAAGAAACTTTGTTCGCATCATCTTTCCAGTACAATATGCAATCATTGATGCATGCATCATAAGTTTTGTAATTCATCCCAACTTGCTTAATGATCTTCTTCATGTCGGAGTACGTTGTCGGTAGCGTGTTACCTTCGGGGAGTAACTCCTTTATTAGTTCGAGAAGTGCAGTCATACCATTATCTGAAAAGCTGTATTGGGTCTTCAAGCTATTCAGTTTCACAATGGCATACAGCTTCGTAATCCCTTTTGAACATGAAGGATACAGCGGCTCTTTCACGCTACCAAAAAGCGATTTATACTTCTTACTTTCATTGGCCTGCCAATCTGGATAATCAATAGACTGCTCTCCAACATTAGCATGATCAGGCAACGAATTTGTAGGTTGAAAATGATGAAATCTATCTACATCATTGACCAGATCTTCCATCCTAATACGTTCAGACTCAGCAGTAGTTCTGCCATGACTAACTGGTTGCTGTTTTTCCATCTCCGCCCTTTTTTTGCCCATGAAAATACCACACTGTATACGATTGGATAATACCCCATCTAAGCAAATGAAAATGAATGTCATCTAATTTGATCGTCTTCATATTTTTGCACCGGGTGCAAGGGCATAAATACAATCCTTTCTTACCACCGTTTTTTTCAACAAAACTAATGAACTTCTGCACCCCGTCTATATAGTATGTAGATCTTAGATATGATTCATTTATCCATTGTTTGTCTATGCTGAAAGACATACTGCCCTCCTATATCATATTTAACAGAACATGAGACTTGCCCTTCAATGGGTCTTCGTTCCAACTGCTCGAAAAGAATATTTTTGAAATTATATTGAGAAATTTGTTGTAAGATCAATTCTACATATTTAACTTTACTAAATTATATTATTCTTGTTAAATATAATAGTGATAAATATAAGATTTAACGTAAAGTATCATTTATTATTATCATTTGTAGTATGATTTTAAACATTTAATTAATTTTAAATAGTTAAAATATATGGACTATTTAAATTTCAATAAATGGAACTCAAAATATAGGGTTTATTTTAAACAGTAGCACCAAACTGTTTCCAAAAAATTTGCCATTGCAACGGCGCCATTTTATAGCACCGGAGTAATGTCTATGCATTACCCCTCCCTTGATACTTGGCTTGCGCCATTAACAATAATTTTATCCACTTATACAACAATGTCAGAACAATATACAATATTAGCACCAAACTGTTTTCAAAAAATTTGCCATTACAACAGCGCTATTTTGTAGCACCGGAGTAATGTCTATGCATTACCCCTCTCCTGATACTTGGCTTGCGCCATTAACAATAATTTTATCCACTTATACAACAATGTCAAAACCATATGCAATGTCAGAACCATATACAACATTAGCACCAAGATGTAAATTATGCAAGGAGATCAAAATAATACAAATAGCATAAGATTGACTATTGTATTAGACATGGTATTATTGGTTTTTTTTAATTAGACATGGGGCTACTCAGCAAAAAAACTGGGTTTCTTCATTTGAATAAATAACCTGCACTGCTATAGATGATATAACCTTCTGGGATTGAGAAATTAATCTTCAACAGATTAAAAAGGCTAGTCGGGGGCATCATATAGATAAGGATCTATAAATAAGCAACCATAAGTCACTAGTGGACCTAATTGGGTGGAGCAGAGTGTACTTGTGTGGGAACGGTCATTATACAGTCAGTAGTATAATCAGGGATAACAGTTTACAGCCACAACTGCTAGCAGAGGCTAGAGAGGTAGTTTCAATCATTAATCAAGTCAACCTATGTATTGTTCAGGTAACAGATCATTAGTAGATACTACAAAGTAATAAATTCAAGTTCTCAAAGGCATAGGATAGTGTTCGACAACATTCAGAAACAAACACAGAGTTTAAATTGATTTCGCATAAGACTACTGCTCGTAAGTTTGCATATACAGCATGTACAGCCTATTTGGAAAGGCTACCAACGCCAGACCGTCTACCTAACTGGGGTTGGACTTAGATGTGCTATGTGAGCTATGTAAAGATCAAAACGAAAACCATAATCACTTATTCTCTACTTGTGAGTATAACACTTACCTATGGAAGTGCTTGATGTAAAAGCTTGATCTGCCCCTAGAATCCAACTGCACCCTGCAGTAGAGAGTAGCCGGTTAGTCAACTATAATAAAAAGGGCTAGAGTAGGTAATGCGGCAGCTTAAATCAGCGCATGCACAGACTGATATACATACTAATGCAAATCGGGTTTTAGTAAGATCTATAATCTCATATTTATCTTTCACTCTTTAAGAACTTTGAACATTTTACATTTTGATTTACTTTGTGTACAATAACTTAATGTTGGCATTATAACCAACTTTCTTTAATCCAATTTCCTGAGAAAATTTATTTTCTGTCTCACTTACTGTTATTCCAAGCATTCCTGCTTTCTTCTAAACCAATTAATTTGACCTTGCAGACCTACCCAATTGAATCCTCCTACCAAGTCTATTATTTTGCGCTATTTGGTACAAGACTTATGCACTCATTCGTCACCATTATCTTTACTTGCAATCAAGCTACCCGTATTTTGAACTAACTTTCTCATTCACAATTAATAGCTAAGTTGTCATAACATCATGCCATTTGTATCTTCATTTTTAATGACATCTCTTCTTGCATTTACTTTGAAGATTCGTTAGCTCCAGCAAATTTTTTTTTTCTTTTTCTTTTTAATACAGCAATATCATTTTTAAGATTCAAAGTTCTGGAAGGATTATATATCAAAAATGAAAGTTTGCATTGACTGCTTAACCATTTCAAGATTTCTACTATGATGTGAAATGTAAATCTAATTGGATTATTAATATACCAGGCTTACTTACAAGTTTTGCTTGTTTAAACCATTGAAACAAGCATGTGAACCACTGAACTGTAGGTATGCTAACTAAGATTGGATCTAGCTCTATTAAAACATTTAAAACATAATAATTGATACCTATTTTCTGTGGATCCTGAGAAACAAACACAGAGTTTAAATTGATTTCGCATAGAAAAATTGCCGCATAGTTAATTAATGAATAAAATCAAAAAAATATAGTTACGTGGAAAAATAAAATAAAGTCGGTATAATAAATCTTCATATAAGAATTAAAAGCGATGTCGATTGACTTGAAACAGAAATTAGAGATTTTATCTAATGAATTCTCTTTCTGCCATTAAGGGTGGAGGCAAAAAATATACTTATTTATCCAAATTGATTTTTATGTAAATTAAGATCAACTTTCAATCATTAATCAAGTCAACCTATGAATTGTTCAGGTAACAGATCATTAGTAGATACTACAAAGTAATAAATTCAAGTTCTCAAAGGCATAGGATAGTGTTCGACAACATTCAGAAACAAACACAGAGTTTAAATTGATTTCGCATAAGACTACTGCTCGTAAGTTTGCATGTACAGCATGTACAGCCTATTTGGAAAGGCTACCAACGCCAGACCATCCACTTAGATGTGCTATGTGAGCTATGTAAAGATCAAAACGAAAACCATAATCACTTATTCTCTACTTGTGAGTATAACACTTACCTATGGAAGTGCTTGATGTAAAAGCTCGATCTGCCCCTAGAATCCAACTGCACCTTGCAGTAGAGAGTAGTCGGTTAGTCAACTATAATAAAAAAAGGGCTAGAGTAGGTAATGCAGCAGCTTAAATCAGCGCATGCACAGACTGATATACATACTAATGCAAATCGGGTTTTAGTAAGATCTATAATCTCATATTTATCTTTCACTCTTTAAGAACTTTGAACATTTTACATTTTGATTTACTTTGTGTACAATAACTTAATTTTAACAACTCAATTTTAATCTTATAGTATAGATTGTTGAGGAGAAAAGAGTTTAACAACTCAATTTTAATCTTATAGTATAGATTGTTGAGGAGAAAAGAGTTTAACAACTCAATTTTAATCCTATAGTATAGATTTGATTTTGATGTTTGAGTTTCTACAGTAAATCAAAAACCCAAAAAAAAAATTGTTGCTTCATCTTTATTTTGTTTACAGAAAGATTTTTTTTAATATAGATTCAAGCGAACATCTTGGTATTTTTTATTTCAACATGGATTGAATGATTTTAATCAACTATAGTTTATTTTAGCTTTGAATCTAAATTTCTGAATTGAATCTTAATGGAAGGAATTTGATTTAAAATGGGGTTGAATTTGTAAGAGTTTCATATTTTGACAACAACGGTTGGTATATTGCAAATCCGATGCATAAAGGTGTAGCTTTAAATGCATAGATAAAAGACATGGGAGCTAACAAAACGTGGTTTAAGCTAGTAGGATGACTAAAGGTTGCCTGTTGTTCACAAAGTAGATTAGCAGAACAATGGATCCTGAAATACAAATATCAGTTCTCAGTGTATTAATCAAATAAACTTTGCCGTAGCACCTTAGTAAGAAGTTTGATACGGTTGCTCGCTGCCTCCTGATAAGTAGATTTAATAAAATCCAGTCCCAATCTATGAAAAGAATAGAAATTACTTTAGCAAAATTCCTAAAAATAGAAAATACATGTACTTTATTAAGTACAAACATGATATACAAAGATGACAGATTGAAATGAAATCTTACAACCTAAACAAGGTATATAATATTATGTGCCTTAGTTAGAATTATGAAAATACGACTTTCAGTGTTATTATGGAAAATGTCTCTATATGAATGAACGCGTAAACCATATACTCATACACTTTACTCACTGAGAAAACGCATACTTATTTGCAGCTTAGAAAAACAATTGATGGGAAAAGAGGTTTGTGTCATAACTAGACCCAGTTGGAAATAATACCACTACCGTTGATAGCCAAATTCAAGCGCCTAAAGGCTGCCTACTATTCTTACAGTTGACAGTTTATTTACACATTATTTAAATACTGTACGTCGAAGAAATATTGAAAATTGTAGGTGTGCAGACTATTGTCGTATGATCCAGGACTGCCTACTATTTTGATTTTTGACAGTTTCCCTCCTTTGAACATGCAGAATATATAATAGCACTGATATATTGAATAAACCAACATGGTCAATGTTGGACTCTCCAACCAAAAAAGAAATCAACCCAGTAGCATTGGTACAAATTCAGAGAAGCGAGCAGAAAAGTTCCGCCTTTAAATGATATTATTTTGAAATTAAATAAAACTGGAAAAAGATAGTATGCATTAAGGAACATATTAAGTTATTTTATCATAACAATATATTCATTGTTTTAGGATTATATCAACAAAATTAGATTTATTATTTTTATTTTTATTTTTTCAACATAAGCTTCACAGCTAGCATGCTATATTTCAAGTTTATTAAGTGGCGACCATGAGCTATATATGACAATCGGCTAGTGAAAATGGCTGCACTAGTATTCTGAACGAACCATTCAACCTATAATATGATTGTAGATTCCTTTATTTCCACCTAATAAGCATTATTTACTAGTATTCAGAGAGTTGGAAAGTAGTTGATATGATACAAATCAGAAAAATAAGCATGTATTAATATATGATAGTTGAACATGTATTATCAATTAACATATGTTACTATAGTACTATTATAATTGTATGGTCTGTTTTATACGTAAAATAACAGAAGTATGTTTGACTTCAAACAAATTATATTTATCTACTGATACCGTGTAATATAACTCTAATTTATACATAATTGAAGCCCATCCCTGACCTATTCACATCTTACATGGATTGAAATTTTAAAACATATACCAAGTCTCTAGTCAACAACTAATCTCCTTCAAACCGCAACTTGCTAACCTGCTATCATCCTCCTCTCATATATATTATATACAACTCAAATTTCAATCTATTTCTATATCTTCTTCGAAAACAAACTCAAACTGTTTTATCAAACATTTGTGGAACAAAAAACACAGTGAGTTTCTCAACAAATTCAAATTAAATCAACTTCAAAATTTCCATGGCTACTCTAAATTTACAAAGCGTATACCCAAAATCATCGCTATTGTCAAAAAGATACCACAAAGAAAGATGTTGCCAAGCTAGTCTACAAGCTCCGAACAGCCCAAAAAAGAATCAAATACCAAGGCCGAGCTTACCTGCATCAGAATACCTGAAAGCCCCGATTACGTGAAGGAAAATGAAAGGCGGCTGATAGAAGTTTGAGC
Organism: Allium fistulosum; assembly: GCA_030737815.1. Taxonomy (NCBI): domain Eukaryota; kingdom Viridiplantae; phylum Streptophyta; class Magnoliopsida; order Asparagales; family Amaryllidaceae; genus Allium; species Allium fistulosum. The sequence continues at coordinate 92,416,910 of CM060906.1, read as the reverse complement.
TGAAGAATTTGGGGGAAGAATTTGGGGGAGAATGAAATAAAACGAGGGAAGGAATGAATTTGGGGTGGTCGTGAGTTAGGGGAAGAATTTGGGGGAGAATGAAATAAAACGAGCGAAGGAATGAATTTGGGGGAGAACAAAAAAAACGAGGGAAGGAACGAAAAAAACGAGGGAAGGAACAAATTTGATACGGCTCAAAGCCGTATCAAATTTGATACGGCTAAAAACGGTATCTAAACGTTTAGATATGGCTTTTACCCGTATCAAATTTGATACGGCTTTGAGCCTTATCAAATAAGGCGGATAAGGGTGTGGCTAAAACAGCTTTTGGTGTAGTGTCCTCCCGAACCTATTGGACTTTCCAATAACAAATCACCTTATCCTAGTTTTCATGGGTTTACTAGAAACCTATGGATTTATCCAGTAACTCACTATACATCCTAGTTTCCATGGGTTGACTAGGAACCTACTGATACATCCATTAACCACTTACTTATCCTAGTTTTCATGGGTTTACTAGTAACCTATTGGCAGATGTCAATCCTTAATCCGGATATAGTTTTCATGGGTTCACTACAAACCAATTGGCCCCTGCCAACTACTCTTACTACATAGTTTTCATGGGTTAACTATAAACCTTTTGGTATGCACCGGTAACTACCTTATCATAGTTTTCATGGGTTTACTATGAACCTTTTTAGTATACACCAAAAACAACAAAGTTTAGGCATCCTATATTTTTGGTCACCCTGACTCCATGGATGCAATTCTACTCATTCAGGAGTTTAAGCAATTTATATTCACTATTGAGTTAACCTAGCTGGTTCTTCTACCCCTTTTTTCCCCAAAATACTATTATGGGATATCATGTGAACATACTCATATTTGAAGAAGCAAAACACAACACTTTAACAATACCACTCCTATGGGTTTAAAGTCCTTGAAATACATACATACATATATATATATATATATATATAACATAGTTAACCTCTTTAACTTATATTTTCATCAAGGAAACGCTTCTTCAAAATTACATACTTAAAGCCATTATAAAACTCCTTTATACAAGCATTGGGTTTTCCTTTAAAAATTAGAGTATGGGTTTTTTAAACCTTTAAAACCAAACCCCTCGATCTTGTAGCAAGGTCTACAAAACAACCTTTTGAAACCATTTGGCAATTTAAACCTTTCGAAAGCATTCAACCCTTATACATATACCTTTCGAAACCAATGTATTAAATCTTTCGAAAACTTATTGGGTTCGAGTTAAAACATGGGGAAGGTCCTCTTTTAAAACCTTTCGAATATAAAGGAAGCTACCTTTCGACCTTGCCAGAAGGTCTACTTCAAAAGCTTAAATCATTTCATTTAAAACAATAGACCTCTGCCTTTTACAACAACTCCTTCGAAAGCTTGGGTTATACTTCAATAATAATACAAGGGTAAATCATTCAAGTCGAAAGCCTTGAAACCTTTTGAAAACAATGGGAGAAGCGGCTGGTTTTTAAAACAGGTAAACCTTTCGACCAAGCCGAAAGCTCCTGCTTTCGACCCCTTTGAAGGGTTTTAACATAATAAAGGCGGTAGTTCTTTTCAAAATCTCTTTGAAACAACTTTTCAAAACCAAACCTTTCGAACTTGTCGAAAGGTCTCTTAAAACCTTTCAAAACCTAACCTTTCGACTGTGTCGGAAGGTCTTATATAAAACAACTTATAAAAACCAAACCTTTCGACTGTATCGAAAGGCTGAAAAAAACAATAAAAAGTAGCAGTAATCGAAAGGTTTAAAACCTTTCTTCAAACATTTGACCTAGTTGAAGGCAACCAAGTCGAAAGCTCCAATTCGAAAGCAAAGCAAATGAAAACTTTAGTTTATAAAACAAACATATCCCAACCTCTTTGGCCATCAACCTTTCGACTGCAAACCCTGCGACCCTATCCAATTCATTATGCACCAAGTACTTGATACCATATGCATTAGTTTGACCTTTTCGAAAGGTTTAATTCTTTCGACTTAGACGAAAGGTCTGGGTCGGAAGGTATTATGCCTAAAATGGTTGAAACATGTTAAAAGCATGATTTTCTTATTTTTAACTTAAAAAAAAGTAACTTTTTAACTAACGTACCTTTTTTTGTCAAATTCTCATTAGTTAACACTTTACTTTTCATAAAAATGCTGCCGCAAATTCAAATTTAAATAATAATATTTTATAAAACGCCCCTTCTCCTTAAATAAATATATAAAACATTTAAGTCCCCTACCTTAAATAATTTTATATATTCATCAAAGCACATTGGAAAAATCTAGAAAAATCCGAGAATATCTAATTTAATATGTTTTCCGACATATAAAAATTTTGAACCCAAATAATCATTATTTTTGCCGTAAATAATTTATAACCCAATAATTCATTTTCTTCGCTAGAAAATTTGTTTAAAATCCATATGCACTCGAAAAATTATAAGAATTGAAAACCATCTCCAAAATCATGTTTTCTATAACATAAAATTTTCCTATGGCATTTAAAAATCATATCATCTCGGTTTTACCCTAAAACCGTGCACATCCCTTATTAAACAACCTTGTTAAACTCTTATAAATCATAAACAACATATCATCATTCAAAACACCATAAACAGATTTATCCTTAAATCCAAAATCATTTGATATAAAAATAAAAATAGAGATGTAAATTTTTTTATTCACCTTGCTTGAGATAAAGAGATTAGAGATTGTTTGAGATTGATTTTCGTCTAGCTTAAATCCTAAGATTTTCTTTAGTTTTCTTCTTCTCTTCTAATAGCCGGCCTTGCTTCTCATGGTTGTAAGTATTTTTGTTTTGGTGAAAAATGAAAGTGCAAAGCCTAATGAGAATCGTATAAGGGTAGGAGGTGCGTGCGGCTATTTACCCTAATGCCCTTCTATTTAATTTCCTAACCATTTATATAAGTTCATTAGTTTTAATAAGCACAGCCACCTAATTTAGTTAATCAACCTCAATCCCCTCATCTACATTATTCTATTTAATTTATTCTAATTAAATCTCCTGAATAATGTCAATAAAATTAGGGGTGTTACATTTTCTGCTGAGTTTCAGCAGCCAGTTCAAAGGATCCCCTTTATGTTGCAGATAGGAGAGTATTTATAGAGGTTGGAGAGCTGCTGGGCTAGGCCTTCTTACCAGATACTTACAAATGACCACGGGAAAACACACTACAAGTTTCGTCGCGAACCGAGCTAAACAGATGGATTCCTAGCGATCCATTAGCTATGGATCGCTTGCGATCCTTAGCTTCGGCTCGATGGCGATCCAATACCTTAGTATGCTTCCCCTTGCTTTGTTCCATAAAGATCATAGCGACCTGGTGAGAATGTATTGATCGCAAGCGGTCCATATACTTAGCCAGGTTTTGGACTTTGTCTTTTGGGTAGCGCTTGTTGTATCTTGTTAGTATTTTCCCTGTAGTCTCGTAGCATGTTGCCTTGCTTTGATGATGGTCTGCGTACTGGTTGCATTAAACTGCTGATTAAACTAGACGAATGCTTGTCTCTTGATTTAACTAGCTCGGAATCTCATCAAGCTTAGCCATTGTTCTTAGAATGCACATTGGATCATGATGCAAGAAGATCGATGGAACCACTAGCAAATACCATGGATCGCTAGCGATCCATAGGCTATGGATCATCGGCGATCTATATCCTTAGTGTGTTTTTGCTTTTTATTTCTCTGATTTCTTTTGGTTTGTCATTCTAGTCTATTTGGCTGGCTCTTGAGCTATTATAACTCGACTAAGCTGTTCTAACTTCCCCTGGATTCTACTAGGTTAAAACCCGGATAACAGGGGCAAATTTGGAACTGTTTTGAAACAGATCCAAAATTAGGCAGAGAATATGCTTAAAGTCGCACTTTGATCAAAACTGTATCTCAAATCCGAGCTATAGATTAAAATGTGTGAGCGTTTTAAAATACATTCCACCTAATTGATTTAGGCCCATCTTGGTGAGATACTAGCTACTTTACCCAAATGGAACATCTGAAGTGACTGAAGCGTTCTACCTAACGATACGAAGCTATTGATCCATATTTTTTCCAATAAGACTACAACTCTTAGTAATGAAGATGAGTGATGTTTATAGTGAAGATGAGTGACTAGAAGTGTAACAACCCAAAATTTGAGCTATAATAATTAATTAACAAATTAATTAAATAATAAAATAAGTTTGTGAAATTGTCAGAATCGACCAACAAAAGTTACACTATTGGGTCCGTGGTAATTTTTTGATCAATTTCCATATATAACTTGTCGAAATCCAAGTCAGTATGGAGAAGGTATAAGAGAAACAAGAATTCAAGATTTTATAAACTAAAAGAAAGAAAGAAAATAAAAATAAATAAATAAATACACATCCATAGGTCGACCTGCATAAGGGTCAGGTCGATCTATGGATCGACCCCCAATGGACATGGGTCGACCCACCATAATGCATGGACGTGAAAACGTCCAAGTACGAGCCAAACACTATATTTTGGATTTTTTGGCGAATCTTGCGCGTTCATAGCTGCATCCGACGGTTCCTAGCGAGCATATGATGTAGTTGCACCGGATTTAATCTTCATATCCAAAGGCCTAAGATCCCTAAGCTACACTATAAATAAAACCCTAGGCCTAGCTATTTTTCTTATTCGGATTTTCTTCCAATTGGTTTCATTGCCTAAGGCTGAACCCTAAATAGAAAAAAATTCTAGGGAGGAAATCTTTTTGATAAAAATATTCTACGCCCTAGAAGTGGATCCAGGAAGGCCCAAGTCTAGAGCTAAGGACCACAGGTGAGTGTTTTGTAATTATTTTAGATTTTTAAGTAATTTAAAATAATAGGGTTCTCAATAGTTGTTGTTTTTATACAATTTTGAAATAGCTTTTATCTATGTTTATTTACAGACAGTTTTTAAGTAAATTTCAAAAGTTCTTTTCAGTCTATATATATTCAGCTATTTTATTTAGTTATTTTCAGTTAATTACATCTGTTTTAAGTTGGAATTTAACCTGTAAATGTTAGTTTCTTCTTATAGAGATTTATTTCCTTTTTACGTGAATAAATTAAAAAGAGAAGAATTCGCTAATATGGATTAAAATAGAATAACACTAAATTTACAGAAATAAGATGTAAAATAAGAAAAACTGAAATAAAAATAGAGGTGGACTTAAATAGGCAAATTTAAGATATTTGGAAGCATAATTATATCAAGTGGTTATAACTAAAAAGAGAAAATAGAAGAATAACTGTTGCAAGAACAATTATAACACAGGTTATAATTAGAAAGAAAGAAATAACAGAAGAGGCTTATTTTAAAACTTAGATCTTGTTACTAAGCAAATATAGCAGAAATAACAGAAGAGGCTTATTTTAAAACATAGATCTTGTTAATAAGCAAATATAGTAGAAATAACAGAAGAGGCTTATTTTAAAACTTAGATCTAGTTGATAAGCAAATATAACAGAGATAATAGAAGAGGCTTATTTTAAACTTAGATCTTGAATTAAGTTAATAAGAAAACATAGAAGTAGGGCCCGTACCAGCAGCATTCCCTTTCAGATCTAGGGTTGATGGTCTCATAATAGTTAGGTGAGGCTGGAACACGCTTATGCTAGTTAGGGTAAATAAGTGGCCAGTAGATAGAGGCTCAAATCTGGGGATTTGGGAAAGGGGCGCAAAATTAGAATTTGTTTGTTAGGACCAGTACCAGCAGCATTCCCTTTCAGGATTAGGATTGATGGTCTCACAATTGTTAGGTGAGGCTGGGCAGCATTCCCTTTCAGGTCTAGGACTAATGGTCTTACAACAGTTAGGTGAGGCTGGGCACGTTATGCTGATTAGGGTAAATAAGGGGTCAAAACAAGGGGCGATAGTTAGTGTGTACTGGCAATGCCCGAGCATACGACTTCGATTATGGTAAATAATTCGCTATTGTGTCCTACATGCTAAGAGGTGTCGTTTTGTTGTGGGACCAATAGGATTAGATCATCTCACAGTGGCACAACAGAGATAGAATAGGCCGATCAACAGGTAGAATTAGGATTTCAGCCTAATCAAAATAACAGTTGAGATATGATTAGGGTTTCAGCCTAATCACAGCAATTTAAGACAAGTACAAACAATCACAATCAAACAATCAAAGCAAACAGTCAAACAAAATCAAAAACAGTATTTTATCCGAGTTTTATCTTTTCTGTATTTTCCTTTCATACTAGAACTATTGCTTAGTCTATTATCTTTACCTTTCTTAGAAATGCTAGTAATTACTTTCACCCACCAGACTTATAGTCTGACCCACTCCTCTATTTCCCTCTTTTCCCCCCATAGGCCAGCAAAGTTGAGTTGATTCAGGTTGCTTGGAGACCCATTCCTGGAGTTTTCTCATTTCAGATGTATTCTTCTGCTTTTCATCATTTTCATTTGGCTTATGATGGATTTGGCACTTGTGAGAGGGATTATTATTATTATTACTACTATCATTGTTACTTTTGTACTCTGATTATGTGAGACTGAGATGTATTTTCATGAGACATGAGATATTTTGAATTTTTGAGACATATTATGTTTTTATAACTTATTTTGAAATGAAGTTGCATTTTGAATGTCAAATCTTTCCGCTGTTTTTACTTATTTGTCTTGTGAATCTTAGTCTCTATGAAGCTTTAGATATACCTATAATGCACCATATCCTTTGGTGTGCCCTTTTTGTGTATACTAAGGGGTATGGGTTGTTTCACTTGGTATCAGTGCCTAAGGTTACAAGATTCCTAAAAACTTGTTTTAAAAGTAAAGTATTTTTCAAAGGTAACATTTTCAAACTATTTTTCAGAAAGAAACTCTTAGAAATAGTTTTCAAGTATAAGAGAGTTTTTATAAAAATCCCCTCAAAGTCCAGTTCAACTTCCTTTCGATTCTTTCGAGCCTAAATTTTCTTTTCTTTGCATAGAATGACAGATGACCCAAATCTTCCAGAGGGTGTCCAAGCCACTGCCTGGTTCTGTAGATACCACCAAGCTATGGCACCAGAGGTGCAAGGGCAAGTGCCTAATATAGAACCGGCAGGTGTAGATCCCATTAATCCACCTGCAACAGCCAATTTTTCTAAGCTATGAAAGGACTTCGCTAATCTAGGAGGCAGAACGTTTTCTAGCACGGAGCGGATATTTGGGCTATTAGATTGGAGGACCAGCAGAGAGTTTAGCTTGCATCTTGTCAGCTGAAGGGAGAAGCTTCTTACTAGTGGGGGATTTTAGAGATGGAGGGTAGAGACATTGGATGGTTTGGATTTTGGGAAATGTTTGAGAGAAAGTTCTTATCGCAAGCCGCGGAAAGCATGCATTTGGAGAAGTTCATTAGTTTGAAGCAAGGGAGTGTTTTGGCGAAGGAGTATACAAATCAGTTTAATGAGTTATCGAGGTTCGGGATGGAGCTTGATAATACACCACATAAGAAGGCCATTAAGTTTGCTAAGGGTTTGAACCAGCCCCTCCAAGGGTCGGCATTGACACATGTACCTATGGGAGCGACGTATGAGTCACTTGTGGAAATGGCTCTCATAACGGATGCGGCTAAGGAAGAAGTGGTTAAGGAGGTTCCTAAATTAGAAAACTCTAAGAAGCAGTGGTGGAAGAATAAGAAGGATAAGGACAACAAGAAAGGAGGAGGACCTCAAAAGGGACAAATCAAGAAAGGCGAGAAATGTCATAGTTGTGGATTGGTTGGGTATTTCACAAAGGACTGCAAGAAGGACACGATGAAGGGGAGGTGTTACAACTGTGGGTAGCCTGGACACCTTAGTAGAGCTTGTCCCCAGAAGAAAGGGTAGAGAGCAGGCGCACCTACGATGCAAGTACAGGCTTTGGATGTAGCACCTTCGAGTAGTGGACCAGATCGAGGTAGGAAAGTCTCTATAGAAGGTTTGATCTCTATTTCAGATTTTCCTATTCGGACTCTTTTTAACTCCAGAGCATCGCATTCTTTCACTTCTAGTTCCTTGGTTGATTGTTTTCACTTAGATATTTCTCTAGCTGTAGACCCTATAGTTGTTTCAAACCCCATAGGAGGATCGGCACATTTATCCATGATTTGCAGGGGTTTGAAATTTTTTATACTAGGCATAGAGTTTGATTGTGACGCCTATATACTGGGATTTTTGGGATATGGGATGATTTTGGGGATGGAATGGTTATCCACTTATGGTGCAATATTGGACTGCGAGAGGAGAGTCGTTAGGCTAGAGACATGTAATGGGTGGACTATCAAGGTTTCTTGCGACCCACAAGGGTCAGTCATGTTGAGCTTCCTTTATTCACTTGATTCATCACTAGGAGAGTTAGATTCAGTTCCAGTCATTAGAGACTTCCAGACATTTTTGAGGAGGTTAGGGGACTACCCTCTAAAAGAGAGATCGACTTTAGGATCTATCTAAATGACAATGCTAAGCCAGTAGCATTACCTGTGAGACACATGGCTCCTAGGGAGAGGAAGGAGTTAAGTAAGCAGATTGGTGAGCTATTGGAGAAAGGCTCATCAGACGGAGCATATCTGAGTGGGGAGCGCCAGTCGTCTTTGCTACAAAGGAGGATGGTTCCCTTCGACTTTGCATAAACTATAGAGAGTTGAATAAGCTCACGAAGAAGAACCGTTACCCACTTCCTAGGATTGATGATCTTTTCGATTAGTTGGTTGGCTCTTTAGTATTTTCTCAGCTTGACTTAGCCACTGGATTTCATCAGCTTAGGGTCCCTGACGATAGCACCGATAAGATATCATTTAGGAACCCCAATGGATTCTTTGAGTGGATAGTTATGCCGTTTGGGCTGACCAACGCCCCAGCCTATTTTGTAGATTCGATGAGCCGTGTTTTTGAGGTGTCCTAAATAAGTTCGTTGTAGTGTATGTGGACTACATTCTAGTGTTTTCCAAGAGTAGGAAGAGAGCAACCCTTAGCCCAATGTTCGTGGAGTGAAAATGCCTAGAGTTTATTTCCACCTTTGATTTTAAGCCCTCTACGGACATTACTCCTGGATTATTGGTAGCACTTGAGGTTAAGTCTACCCTCATAGATCAGATTGGATCAAGGCAGCAAGAGGATTCAAAGCTTGTGGATATTCGGGATAGGATTAGCAGAGGAGAGGTCTCTAGACATCTCCAACGCTATTCCATCGATAGTAAAGGGTGGTTAAGGAGAGATGGAAGACTTTGTGTCCCCAGCACTAGTGATTTGACGAGAGTAGTTCTAGCAGAAGCACACCATTCTCGAATGACTATTCATCCGGGTGGTGATAAGATGTATAGGGACATGAAGAGAGTATTTTATTGGAGTGGCATGAAGAAGGATGTAGCAGAGTTTGTAACTAAGTGTCTTGTATGCCAAAGGGTTAAGGTGGAGCAGCAGAGGCCCGACGGATTACTTTAATCATTGGATGTACCCGAATGTAAGTGGGATAGTGTTTCGATGGACTTCATAGATGGTTTACCCCGATCTAGGAAGGGGAATACCAGTATTTGGGTGATTGTAGATCATTTGACTAAGAGCGCCCACTTCATTCCGGCCAAGAGTAAGAGGATAGCACCTTATTTCGCATCCTTATATGTTCATGAGATAGTCCAACTCAATGGAGTTCCCTCTAGCATAGTGGGCGACAAAGACCCTATCTTTACTAGCGAGTTTTGGAGGAGCTTGTAAGAGGCTTTAGGTACACATCTTAGATTGAGTACGGCCTATCATCCTCAGACGAATGGCCAAACGAAGAGAGTTAATAGAGTTCTTGAGGATTTGTTGAGGATGTGCATTCTTGATTTTGGAGGAACTTAGGAGGAGCACCTTCCTTTAGTGGAATTGGCATATAACAATAGTTTTCAGGCTAGCATTGAGATGGCACATTTTGAAGCTCTTTATGAAAGACCCTGCAAGTCGCCTTCGTGTTGGTTGGAGTCTACAGAAAAGATTGATTTGATTAGAAGGAGATTGAAGATGGCCCAAGATAGACAAAAATCCTATGTAGGTAAGCGGAGAAGGGATATTGAGTTCGACGTAGGAGATTTGGTTTTCATTAAAGTGTCTCCACTAAGAAAGGTAGTGAGGTTTGGAACAAGTGGTAAACTTGCTCCCAGATTCGTAGGACCGTTTCCATTGTGGAAAGGGTAGGGAAGATGGCGTATCGGATAAAGCTACTAGAGAGGCTCGCGGGAGTTCATGATGTTTTTCATGTTCCGCACTTGAGAAAGTGCTTACATGATTCAACAAAAGTAGTGGAACCTAGCCAACTTGAAGAAGTTGAAGTGGAGAGAGAAGCATCGGTTCGTCGCATTCCTACCAAGATCGTTGGACATGATATCAAGAAGCTTAGGAATAAGGAAGTCCCTTTAGTTAAGGTGCAGTGGGGAGATAGTATTGAGGACGCTATGTGGGACACTGAAGAGAAAATACGTACCTCTTATCCTCATCTTTTCGATAGTATGTTTTGAATTTCCTATTTCCATCCTTAGTTTTGAATAGGTTCTTTCCTTTAGTGTCCTTTAGGAGGGTAGATCTTAGGATTTAACCTATGGATGGTAGGACTGAATTTAAACATGTTACTAAAACATGTTACGTATGGTGGACGTTCGTCATTGCAAGTATTTTCTAGTGGATGCTAATGGACGTATATACACACATTAGGTACTATTATCTCTTAGGGATCGGCCTAATTAGGTCACTAAAGCATATGCTTATGGATGTGTGTGCACTTGCATTTTTATTCCATGGTTTCTATAATGAGTGATTATCATATGATTGTTGCATTTGGATGATGACTGTAGCACACATGTAGAACTCTCAGTTATCATTAGGAAATTGCATTCATTTGGATATATGGCACGGACATGATTGCATAAAAGGAGGTCAACTGAACTAGTAGACCGCCTAATCTTTTTCATTAGTTAGGGACATTGACACTACATTATTGCATATATCATAAATTGCATTAGAAAGATTAAGGAAAATGGATGTAATGGATGATGGTTGAATATGTAGTTGTAGAATTTAGACGAAAATATTTATTTCATTCTTCTATCCTTGGAGATTTCGGGGAAGAAATCCTTTAAGGAGGGGAGAATGTAACAACCAAAATTTGAGCTATAATAATTAATTAACAAATTAATTAAGTAATAAAATAAGTTTGTGAAATTATCAGAATCGAGCCAGGAAGTTGCACCATTGGGTCCGTGGTATTTTTTGATCAATTTTCATATATAACTTGTCGAAATCCGAGTCTGTATGGAGAAGATATGAGAGAAACAAGAATTCAAGAATTTATAAACTAAAAGAAAGAAAAAAAATTAAAAAATAAATACACTTCCATAGGTTGACCCACATAAGGGTCAGGTCGACCTATGGATCGACCTCCAATGGACATGGGTCGACCTACCATAATGCCTGGACGTGAAAACATCCAGGTACGAGCCGAACACTATATTTTTTATTTCTAGGTGAATCTTGTGCGTCCATAGCTACATCCGATGGTTCCTTGCGAGCCTATGATGTGGTTGCACCAGATTTAATCTTCATATCCAACTGCCTGAGATCCCTAAGCTACAATATAAATAGAACCCTAGGCCTAGCTATTTTTCTCATTTAGATTTTCTCCTAATTGGGTTCATTGCCTGAGGCTGAACCCTAAATAGAAAATTTTTCTAAGGAGGAAATCTTTTTGATAAAAATATTCTACGCCCTAGAAGTGGATCCAGGAAGGCCCAGGACTAGAGCTAAGGACCACATGTGAGTGTTTTGTAATTATTTTAGATTTTTAAGTAATTTAAAATAATAAGGTTCTCAATAGTTGTAGTTTTTCTACAATTTTGAAACAGTTTTTATATAAGTTTATTTACACATAGTTTTTAAGTAAATTTCAGATGTTTTTTTCAGTCTATTTTTATTTAGGTATTTTATTCAATTATTTTCAGTTAATTATAGTTATTTACAACTGTTTTAAGTTGGAATTTAGCCTGTAAATGTTAGTTTCTTTTTATAGAGACTTAATCCCTTTTTACGTGAATAAATTAAAAAGAGAAGAATTTGCTAATATGGATTAAAATATAATAACACTAAATTTACAAAAAACATATGTAAAATAAGAAAAACTAAAATAAAAATAGAGATGGACTGAAATAGGCAAATTTAAGATATTTGCAAGCATAATTATATCAAGTGGTTATAACTAAAAAGAGAAAATAGAAGAATAACAACTGCAAGAACAATTATAACAAAGGTTATAATTAGAATGAAAGAAATAACAGAAGAGGCTTATTTTAAAACTTAGATCTTGTTAATAAGCAAACATAGCAGAAATAACAGAAGAGGCTTATTTTAAAACTTAGATCTTGTTAATAAGTAAATATACCAGAAATAACATAAGAGGCTTATTTTAAAACTTAGTTCTAGTTGATAAGCAAATATAGCAGAGATAACAAAAGAGGCTTTTTTTAAACTTAGATCTTGAATTAAGTTAATAAGAAAACATAGAAGTAGGGCCCGAACCGGCAGCATTCCCTTTTAGATCTAGGACTGATGGTCTCATAATAGTTAGGTGAGGCTGGGACACGCTTATGCTGATTAGGGTAAATAAGTGGCCGGTAGAAGCTCAAATATGGGGATTTGGGCAAGGAGCGCAAAATTAGAATTTGTTTGTTAGGACTAGTACCATCAGCATTCCCTTTCAGGACAAGGACTGATGGTCTCACAACAGTTAGGTAAGGCTGGGCAGCATTTCCTTTCAGGTCTAGGACTGATGGTCTCACAACAGTTAGGTGAGGCTGGGCACGCTTATGCTGATTAGGGGAAATAAGAGGTCAAAAAAGGGGGTGACAGTTGGTGTATACCGGCAATGACTGAGCGTGCGACTTCGATTAGGGTAAATAATTCACTACTACGTCATACGCGCTAAAGAAGTGTCCTTTTGTTGTGGGACCAATAGGATTGGATCAGCTCACAGTGGCACAATAGAGATAGAATAGGCCGATCAACGAGTAGAATTAGGATTTCAGCCTAATCAAGAAAACAGTTGCAATAGGATTAGGGTTTTAGCCTAATCACAGAAATTTAAGACAAGTGCAAACAATCACAATCAAACAATCAAAGCAAACAGTCAAACAGAACCAGAAACAGTATTTTATCCGAGTTTTATCTTTTTTATATTTTCCTTTCATACTAGAACTATTGCTTAGTCTATTATCTTTATCTTGCTTAGAAATGTTAGTAATTACTTTCACTCACTAGACTTATAGTCTGACCCACTCCTCTATTACCCCCTTTTCCATCATAGGCCAGCAGAGTTGAGTTGATTTAGATTGCTTGGAGACCCATTCTCGGAGTTTTCACATTTCAGATGTATTCTTCTGCTTTTCATCATTTTCATTTGGCTTATGATGGACTTGGCACTTGCGAGAGGGATTATTATTGTTATGATTACTATTATTGTTACTTTTGTACTCTGATTATGTGAGACTGAGATGTATTTTCATGAGACATGAGATATTTTGAGTTTTTGAGACATATTATGTTTTTATAACTTATTTTGAAATGAAGTTGCATTTTGAATGTCAAATCTTTCCGCTGTTTTTTCTTATTTGTCTTGTGAATCTTAGTCTCTATGAAGCTTTAGCTATACCTATAATGCACCATATCCTTTGGTGTGCCCTTTTTGTATGCCCTTTTTGTGTATACTAAGGGGTGTGGGTTGTTTCACTTGGTATCGGTGCCTAAGGTTACAAGATTCCTAAAAACTTGTTTTAAAAGTAAAGTATTTTTCAAAGGTAACATATTTTCAAACTATTTTTCAGAAAGAAACTCTTAGAAATAGTTTTCAAGTATAAGAGAGTTTTTATAAAAATCCCCTCAGAGTCCAGTTCAACTTCCTTTCGATTCTTTCGAGCCTAAATTTTCTTTTCTTTGCATAGAATGACAGACGCCCCAAATCTTCCAGAGGGTGTCCAAGCCACCGCCTGGTTTCGTAGATACCACCAAGCTATGACACCAAAGGTGCAAGGGAAAGCGCCCAATACAGAACCGGCAGGTGTATATCCCATTAATCCACCTGCAACAGCCAATTTTTCTAAGCTATGAAAGGACTTCGCTAATCTAGGAGGCAGAATGTTTTTTGGCACAGCTATACCTATAATGCACTACATCCTTTGGTGTGCCCTTTTTGGATATACTAATGAGTGTAGGGTGTTTCAAGAAGATGATTCGAACAAAGAGATCAAAAAAAGTTTAAAAATTAAAAAACTTGCACCTAGAACTCACATGTGTCGATGTTTACAAGGTCTATAAGTCGATCACTTGTTGTCCATAGGTCGACCTATGGAGAAACCACATGTCGACTTATGGAGTGCTAAGGGTCGATATGTGGGTCGACATAAACCCTTGTGCCAAATTTAGGTGTTTCTGCCTTTTTCATTCTTTGTTTTTGACGCTTCTCCTACTCCAAAGAATCCTGAAAAATTATCAAAAATAATTTAAGAAGTATACAATGCCGTGTCAAAATTTTGAGTAACCTGAAGATGGTTTCTGGTGTTTTAACAAATGTACACCAAAAGAACTTGATAAGGACTTGATAAATAGCATATTTGACTTTTGCACCCCAATTGTCCATCTGTGAGTATTTCTTTATCCGTTGTTGTGTTTTAGTAGATTTTTTGACTTTATTAAACGTTTTTGAATGCTTGTTTTCATTGTTGATGTCTCCATAATTTATTTTGAAAATTTTATGCATTCGACCCTGTTGAGCTACTAACGATCCTCGTTATATCGCAACTCCTATGCAAGTGTTATTTTTCTCAAATAACTCAACAAACACGTTATTATCATTTTCATATAGTTTTTATAATCAAAATTCTAAAATCGTGTTATAATAATGCCTTCATGGGCTTTCAGATTGAATTTACCAAGTTGATCGTTTGTGCTTAAAATAAAACATTTTGGACCTAAAAACTTGAAAGTTTGAAACTTTAGGTTTCTTTCTACTAAAGAGTTCATGAGGAGTATTTTGTTAATGGTCTTATAAATACTTTATTAAGCATATAACACGAAGTAGCTAATGCTTTGATCCAAAAAAGTTTGGTAATGAGGTACCACTTAGTAATATTCTTGCGCACTCTTGTAAGGTTCTATTATTACTTTCTACAACATCATTTTGTTGTGGTGTTCTAGGAAAGAGAATTCATGACTAACTCCTTTTTATTTGCAAAATTCATTAGTTTTTTCTCAAACTCATTACCATGATCACTCCTTATATTTTTAATTCTTAGATTCTTTATTTTTTGAATCCTCTTTGCAAATATTTCAACCATATATCTTTTGTGCTTTAAAAAAATGTCCATGTATATCTAGAATAATCATCTACTATCACAAAGACATACTTGCTATGATTAAGGGATGTACCTTGTGTTGGTCCAGATAAATCTATATGTAATAATTCCAAAGGTTGTTTAGTTGAAATTATTTTTATTGATATAAAAAAAGATTTCATAAGCTTTCCCATTTGACATGCATTACGCAAATTTTTTGTACTAAAATTCAATTTTGGTAAACCTTCAACAATTTAGTTTCTACAAAGTTCATTTATATAACTAAAATTTTGGCAAAATTTTCTATGCCGAAGCCATGGATCACTAAGATTTGCAACTTGACACATATCATTGTCATGATTCACTTTCATAGTTAAAACATAGATGTTTTGTTTTCTTAAACCTTCAAAAATTAATTTTTCATTTTGGTTAAAAATATTACATTTATCTCTTTCGAAACTCATCCTAAATTCTTTATCACATAATTAGTTTATGCTAAGTAGATTATGTCTAAAATTTTCTACTAGTAAAAATATTTTTCGTCATTTGAACTGAGCGATTTCTTAATGGATCTGAACTTCTAGATGATGAAGAGATGGGTCAAGAAACTTAGGGCATGTATGGAATGATGGATGAATGGAGCACAAGGAGTTTTGCCAAGTTTTGCACCAGGCCAAACATGTCGGTATCAACTTGATTAATCATGTCGGTACTGAGAGAATTGCAATATGGGGGACCCCCTTTGAGGTACTAGTGATGTTTATTGATACTTTAAAGGAAACAACAAAGATTTGATGGATAAATCATACCGGTACCGACATGATTTTGGAGGAACAATTTTGTCAAAAAAGATCTGAAGCCTTAAGCAAACGTGAAGAAAGATAGAGGGAATGAGCTATTTAAACAAATTGACATCGACCAAATCAGGTGAGTACCGACATGATTTGATTGTTGATTTTGACACAATCTTCATTCTTGAAAGTACTTCTTACCTATTATATCGCGTACTGGCAACTTGGCAGTTGAACTCGAATTTCAATAGATTTCTAGATAAAAAATTGGTAATTCGATCGTACTTTTGCATATAATTTGAAATAAAGCTGATTGTGGACGTTGGTAATTGAATTAAAGCCAACCGCTTTAATAATTACGCATTTCCTCATTTTTAATTTCGTTTCTATTTAGTTATTCTCATTTTTACCTGAATTGGAGTGTTGTATCATTTTTTGATGCAGCATTTTTGTTGCTTTCACCGTAGATGATCATTCTTGGGCATGGATATGTGCTTTCAATTTGGATTTGAAGAAGTCTAAGAGCTAGATCTAGAGTTTCTTTTTATGGATAAGTTGTTATTTGGATTTGAAGAAGAATCTACTAGCAGATCTGATAAGAAATAGCTCTAAGGTAAGCTGCTTCTAAGTCTGGAGTTGTTATTGAAGGGGATAATGAAGCCTATCATGAAAAAGAGATTAACAAACCGAGTACTTTGGTAAGAACTTCATCTTAGCCAACTAAAGTTGTAATGAAAGCTGAGATGGAGAAGATGATATCAGATAGGAATGCAAGGATGTTTGAGCACCAGACTTAGATGGAATCGATAAGGAGTATGCAAGAGTAGTAGACAACGTTTGCCCAACCATGACACCGGAATGATGCTTATAAGCAAAGAAGAAGTAGAAAAGATTCATCATCTTCTAATTCTAGTGAAGAATTCTTGCCTCCCACAGGTCGCACATAAGCCACCGGGTCACATGACAGAAGAACGCCCAACATAAAGATGCACACTCCTCCATGTGAAATAAAAAAAATTCATCTTCGCTTTTTTGTAGTAGTCACGACCAACTACCATAAACGGTTGGCTCATTGGGAAGAAGAGGGCTTCAAGCCTAAAATCCATCAAAGCACCCCTCAAACAAGCACCACTCGACAAATTGGGGGCGGGGAAAGCTACGATCCCAAAACCTTCGACCCTTCTTTCTATCTGGCGATGCCCAGGGCACCTCATCTTATCATTTCATCATTGCTCATTCCCCCAAAGTGTTTGGCCTTTCCTTCTCCGCACCCGCTCATGCTTCAATGACCTGTCATACGGTAAAGAGAAGAGAGTACGAAAGAATAGTTAATAAAGCAAACCGTCGATAGATTCAAAATATGGCAAGTCCCCCATGGATTCAAGAAGAAGAAAATGAAGAGTAGGAACTAAATGGAATAAAGCATTTCTAACAGATGAGCCTCTACCAACTATATTACTTAATAATAGGGGGCAGCTTGCTCTGACCAACACTCAACTTCTTCCTTTGTCCAAGGAGCATTTAAATTCTATGGAATGTTGATGGACTAAAAAAGGGAATTTAGAGATATGAATAGGAATTATAGTACCACCGAAAGAAGGGGTACTAGTAGGAACATCTCTACCGACGAACCATTTCAACAGTACGGGTGCGGTCATGCCATGAGGCAAGACTATGGAAGTAGTGAAAAAGATGAAGTTATGTAGTTGGACCATCTGCTCTATCTGTTCCATTTTAGCTTCTCCGGAGAAGATGAGGTGCTAAAAAGAAAAGAAAGTGTTTGTAGTGCATCGAAAAAGGTACCCATGTGGCCAACCATTAATTACTAGTTCGAACACCGGGAGCAGGGTAGAAACCAAGAAACAATTTCGCTACATGCCTAATGTTTCAGATTGTTTTCACCAAGTATAAACACTTCGGGTCTTTTCCTTTAGGTTTCTTCTTCACCTTGCAGTCTTCTAGTAGAATAATGGGCTTGGAAACAGAAGAGAATTCAGGAAACCGATGCAGAGAGGGGCTAAAGCAGCATAGAAGAGAGTTGTGAAAGATGGAATAAATCAAACAACATCAAAATAACTCAGTACCGAGAGGTCCAATCAGGCCGGTACCAAAAGGTTTGCAGAAGCACTGAATTTATTTGACAATAAAGAGGACTTATTGGATGATGGCACCAATGAAAGACGAGCTACTTATGCTTAGGATGACAATGTTTAGATGAACACTATAGTACCACCTTGGAGGGGACGTCGTCCAACCGAGCGTTAAAGTGGGTTGAGATGAACGGTTCTCCGGAGACAACTATCATACATCCAACTGAGATCGTTTGCAGTCAAACACACGGCGGCATTCACGGTGATAGTCACCCAAAGTAGTTAGGAGTACATTGTTGACATGGTAAAAAGGCTATTAAGTCAGAATCAACACAGATGTGATGATGACCAAGGTTCATAAGCAAGTCGAACCTCATTAACCAAGGACATTCTTAAAGAAAGGTTTCCAAAGAAGTTCATGATGCCAACTATGCCAACTTACAATGGCATAACTAATCCTTGGTAGTATTTGTTGAAGTGTGGATAGCTAGATAGTGCCCGTGTTACATAGGCTATCAAGTGTAGATGTTTTCCTATATTCCTAAAAGAAATAATAATTATGTGGTTCACTCAGCTCGTGCCGAGATCCATATCATCGTTCGATCAGTTGGAAAAGAAGTTTATAGAGCGATTTTAGGCCCACACAATACAATTAAATGATGTTATGTCATTATCTAATATACATCAGAGGTTTGGGGTGTCTCTAAAGAGTTTTTTGAAGAGATTCAATGCCGTAGACATAGAGGTAAGCAACCCCAAGGAGGAAATTATGCTAATGGTGCTAATGAATGGGGTTCATCCGAAGACTGATTTCGATAAATGGTTAAGGAGAAAGAAATGACCCACCCTAGAGGAGTTTTACTATAAAAATTCTTAATATTTGAAGAGGAAGATTTTGCAGCAGGATTGGCTATTGACGGCTAGGAAGGACCTAGTAGTACAATATAAAGCAACGTTGCTAATAAACAAAGTGGAGATAGTGTTAGGAAAGTTGCAATGAATTTAGAGACTAATAATAATGGTAAAAGGAAGAACCAAGGTGATGGTGGCAAAAAGGACACCGAGAATCGTACGAGGTATATGTTAGCCACAAAATCCATTCAAAAGCAGAAGTATGAAAGAAGATTAATGAGAGTACCAAGTTTCAACGAAGTTACAGACATGGGTTTCGACAAAGGCCATAAGAAGGTGTTTCGAAGGCATTAAGAGGGTTTCAAAGGAGTAGGAGGCACCAGCTGCCCTTATAATGTGAAAGCTTTCAATTCAGATGGAAACAGGACTTCTCTTCTGCCACTTCCAACCTTTCGACACAGATAAATAAGCATAGGCAGCATCGGAACCCCTTTCGAAGGCAATGGATGATAGTCTCTCACTTATGCGCCAAACCTTTCGGAACCAAAGGTTTCTCCAATAAAACAACCCTTTCGAAAGCATATCTAAGCCTTTCGAATTGGTCAAGACCAGTGACATCAGAGAAGGTTCCGCGTTGATCAATAAATGAGCATTTGAAGGCTTCCGACAGTGGTGGAACCATTAAAGCTTTAATGAAAAGCCTTCGACGGTATCAAAAGGCTCTCATCATTATTATTTTCGATGACAACAAGGCACCCTTGAGAGAAAGGCGTATTTAAAGACCTTCCGACAACCTCGAAAGCAAATCTGGAGAAAGCAAAGAAAAGGGACTTAACAAAGGCGAAAGGTTGATAGAAGACCCTTTTGACTCAATCGGAAGGTCTGGGAAAAATGAAGAAAGCGCATGGTGGAGTCAAAGGATATGAAGAAGATACCTTTCGACAATGTCAAAGGGGGACGGAGCCTTTCGATTAAGTCGAAAGGCTTGAAGCAGCATATAAATAGAGGCCTTTCGACCAAGTCGGAGGCATGAGCATGAAAGGGGGGCTGACAAGCGTCTATAAATAAGACCCTAGGGGTCCAGTTTTGGCGACCAAATTCTGAAATCCTGAATTCATTTCTTCTACTCAACTCTCTTAATTGCAATTAAATCTGATAAATCCCTAAATCAAATTGGGGAAAAAGCTCTATTTCTTGTAACTCACTTTGATTTATTAATAAAGAAGGGATGACTTATTTAACAAGGAGTCTGATGATGAGGAAGATCATTTAGGTCATTAGCTAGTCTAATGATCAATTGCACATGATTCTAACCTTTCTCTTAATCTCCTTTTGTCTATGCAGTGTATAGGATCGACTTGGGAATCTCTAATCGAGACACATTATCATCGAAACCTACATTTAACACCAGAAATAAGAAAGATGATGGGGTATCGATCATGATGAATTATGAAACTGGGAACGCCTAGGTCGATCTTATACGAGGAAATTGGAGTAAATCTTAGACAGTTATAAGCTAGAACCGCTTCGAAAGGGTGGAACCCTTTTCAATACAGTCGAAAGTTGGTACTTCAAAGGGGATTCTAGTTTATGATTGACAAACAACAATTAAGAGAGGAACTCATTCGAAAGGGTCTATCCATAGATGTATCAACAACCCTTTCGAATGGATTCCAAATCAACAGTGGCGAAACAATGAAGTCGAAAGCAACCGTGATTATTATTGAAATATTCATCTCTTTTAACATGATCGAAAGGTCCATAAAGGTATCAATCGACATGATCGAAAAGAATGAAAAGTTAAAAGGATCAATTGATTTTGACTCACTCAAACAAAAGGATTCAAACAGATGCTATCTCTCTAGACTAATTCTATGAAACCTTTCGACTAAGTAAACACAGTCAAAAGGTGAAGATGGCTCTTTAAACCCTTGCGATCAAGCTAACCAGGTCGAAAGGATGTACAATATTCTTAAAACCCTTTCTACTATGATAATCTGGTCGAAAGGTATACTTCCAAAAAAGTGATCCTCTCATCAACATGGATTCGTTTGAGTTTAACTACCTTTCATGTAGCATCGGGATGTTGACAAGTTTTCTTGTTAACATTTTTAATGCTAGAAGGAGGGCTTGAACCTCTGACCTTGTCATTGTATTATAGACTAATTGTGGCTCATTTGTCTTATGTAGGAAAAATGAGATCAAAACGACTAAGTGGAATTGAAGAGGAAGTTGTTCACACCACTACTTTGGAGGAGAATATAGTTCCATCTTTTAATCTTGATGGGGCTATTCCTGGGAAAACTTCATCACCAGCACAACATGACGAGAATATAGCTAAAATCAAGCACTTGGAACAACAGCTGCAGGAGATGCAGGAGCTACTACAAATGGCTCTATCTCAGAATTCTTCCAAAACTCCAAAGCCAATGCAAGGGGAAGAGGTGGTCTCCCCCAGAAGGAATCTAAAAGCTAATTCCAATGAGTATAAAGGCAAAGTAGATCTAACGTCCTTGAAGAAGAAAGAATTCCTCCAATCGAAAGCTAACCATCAAGGGAGGATTCTCGACAAATCACTAGAACAATCTGAGAGTTCAACATCAAAAGAACATTGCCCAAATTAGAAAAATTATTGCAATGTCGAAGCTTACCTAAAGGATGCCGGTGAGAAGGCGATAAAAGATGCTATGAATTCAAAAGGGAAGAGAACCATTGACGAGAATGTTAATGACAACGAAAAGTGCCTCCCTTTATCGATGAGATAATGGCTACAGCTATCCCACCATACGTCAAGATTCCATCGATGAAATATCATGGGGTTACAGACCCAGATGATCACCTAATTGCTTTTGACAGCCAAAGGGACTTGTATAATGCATCTGGAGCTATCAGATGCCGACTGTTCCCAGTCATTCTCCAGGGAGCAGCCACAAAATGGTACATGCAGTACCAGGAAAAAACTATATACTCATGAAAATAGTTTTCTTATGAGTTTTTTGCCCAATTCTATATCTACAAAGATCCCACGATCGACTACACAGTTTTGGCGAATATAAAACAAAGGCAGGGAGAGTCCTTGGGTGATTACTTGAGGAGGTTTAATGCTGAAGCTTTAAAGGCCAAGGACATGAACGATCGAGATAAGCTTATAGTCGTTCACTCTGGCTTAATTGAAAACACCCCTTTTTTGTAGAATACAATAGCATATGATTTTTGTTTGATGATAATAAACATATATATATATATATATGTATTTGTTTAAATGTATTTGTTATTGTACTATTTTATTTTTCACATAATTAAATATATATTTGTTGGACAAAATAAATAACACAGAATTCAAATTCAAATAAATATTTTATTCAAACAAATATTTTATTACAAATTCAAATAGTACAAATTTGAGCTCTCACTACATTTATACATTTTCAATTACAATACAATTTCAAATTACAACACAATTTTCACTATACAATTTTTACATACATTTTCACCTCAGTAGATATTCACTCAACACTCATATTTTTATCTTTAACTTTGTTCCAGCTTGGAGCCAGCATCTGAGCTATCTGCAAAATAAATACTGACGCAGTAAAATTGAGAAAGAAATATTTTACAGTTTAAAATGAAGTGTGTGTTTTGAAAATATTATTTGCTACAGTTATTTGGGTTGTTCGTCATCATTTATTTCTTTTGAATTCATCATACACGAACAACTTGTGACATGCACAGTGTATCACCGTACATGCCATAAGGCCGTGCACACCGATATACACTTACGTGTTAAAACTACAGGGACAGGTGAGCTCAAGGTCAAACCCGAGCCAAGGCTGGATTCAA
Source organism: Allium fistulosum (assembly GCA_030737815.1). Taxonomy (NCBI): domain Eukaryota; kingdom Viridiplantae; phylum Streptophyta; class Magnoliopsida; order Asparagales; family Amaryllidaceae; genus Allium; species Allium fistulosum. The sequence goes on along the minus strand of CM060906.1, from coordinate 92,393,969 downwards.
CTCAGGTGCACGCAAAACAACATACAACAAGCCTTCAAGCATGAACACAAGCCAATGGAACAAAATGAACTCAAGTTAAATACAAAGCAACCTGAAATCCAAACCAGACTTCAAATCAAAACTAACCAGAATTTATATGGGACCGATGCAAATAACTCAACAAACCAAACTTCAAGTGCAACAAATACAACATGAAGACTCAGATCAAAGTGGTACACAAGACTTAGAGTGAACACAAAGTTTAGAAGTGACCAGACCTTTGAAATGAACCAGACCAACCACATTCAACAATACTACAACCAAACCCGACCACAATCACTGGACAACCAACTACACACAAGCTCAGCTTAAACCAACATGTACAAACCAACATGAAACAAAGGCAACAACAAAATTGAACCAGACATGTATAAATGGGACAACAAGCTTCAAACAGTTCACTACAAGGCATGAAACACAATTGTACCAGACTTCAAGAGGAACTGGCACAAGTGCATGGTGTACACAAGTGGTTCTGGTCAGATTCATAAAGACCAAACACAAGAAAGAAGGCAGTAGGGAATAAGGTGCACCAACAACAGTTCAAGCATGAACCAAAGAAAGGTGCACCAGGTGTGAACACAATATACACACACACACACAAATGAACTCAATGAAGCAGTGGTACAAACTGTGCATACAAGCAAACAAATGGTCAGGTACAATGAAATGGAGCAACCAGCAATAAAACAGCATACATGGATACATATCAGAGCAAGGCTTACTAGGTTGCATGAACATGACTACAAGAACAAAGTGCAGACTTAAATGAACATATTCAATACACAGAAATGTTTGGACTCAATTCAACCGGACATGTTTATGAAATTCAAGTAGCAGTGGTGATATGAAAACTTCAACTTCAAACAGAACCAAGACTACAAGAACAAGAGACATGAATCACTTCAGACTATCATAAGAAAATGAAATGCAACATCGGACTCCAAATAGTGGTGCAACCGGATTTCGATGACCACATACAAAACAGCCTCACATGAAGACTGACTTGAATAACAATGTTACCCAAGCAAACAGTGCACAGTGACACACACAAGAGCAGTGGACACAACAGACCCAACAAACCAGTACATCCAGACCAATGGTAGGCTATAGTTATAACATGACAACATGACGACATGAAAACATATACAAGTGCATCTTACTAGACCAAGTAGCATACAAGTGAAGACTCAACCAAAACCAGAACAAAATAACAGTAGCAGTTCGAACTAGTTAGAAAGTAGAAAAGTGTTGCGGTGAAGTCAATCAGGATAAAACATAATGAACAAGTCAGAGTTTATCAAGTCAAGACTATTTAAAATTCAAAACCGTGGGTCATGAACGAGAAACAAATTCAAATGCCAAAAAGAACGGAACCGACTTTCAAAGAAATTCAAGCAATTTGAATATATCAGGTGTATATGGAGTAACAGGTCAACGAAATGAACAAGTCAGAATGATCACCATCGTTCAAGCACAAAGCAACGCAATGGATAAATTCATAAAGAATTCAAAGCAAATTATACGAACGTATATTTAGGGATTTCGTTCCCTATTTAAACCCAACATCATCATTGGCAGAAAATCATCGAGTTCAATCACAAGCAAATATACAGAGAATAATTCGAGCGTAATCAATCGAAAATGGGGAAAAATTCACATACCAAATTCATAGCATTCGAACTCGATCTGGAGTGGTCGTAAAGCGCAATGAAGAACAACAACAGTAATCAACTCGAGGAACAAAAGTGACGATTCATTAAGCAGAGCAAATAAAAATCAATTACTTCAATCGATCAATAATCAAGCGGCAGCTTCAATCAAATGAAGCCCTAATTATTGAAGAGAAACAAAGAAAGAACGGCCATGAGCAAACATAGAAAAGGGGAAGACGTCTTTATATATTTTAGTGGGCCGGTCTTTATTAGACTTTAGTTAAAAAATAATAATAGGGTTTTGTTGTTTTAATTATTTTATAATTTTCCTTTTTTAAAACTATGTAACTTTCTAGTTGTATGACTAGGTTACGAACTACGGTGGTGTAGTTCGAGAATTCGCAACTCAGTGGCTGAGTTGTGGCAGGGTTTTAAGCGTAGAGTTAGGTTAGTCAGTAGCGCGTCTCGTAAGTTTACGTGTGTAAGCGTCCGACTGCTTAATTTCTAGTAGAAACCTTGGAGGCAACACGTAGGCAGGGTTTTGCCGAAGCTGGGTAAATTTGAGTGTGACCTCATCTGCATTATTATTATTTGTGATTGTTTTTATTTCCACATTAATTTTTATTATTATTAGTATCGCCCTATTCAACCCCCTCTAGGGTGAAAACGATCCTACAAGCGGTATCAGAGCAGGTCAATAGCAAGGATGTCTAACCCTAGTTGCAAATCTAGTGAGAGTCAGTCCAGTATTATTCCCCCTATTTTTAATGGAACAGATTTTTTAAATTGGAAGTTAAAAATGGAATTTTTATTTAAAATCTGTTAATTCTAAATGTTGGGATATTATTGAAAATGGGTGTGATATAGTAAACAAGAAAAATACTTTGATTAATGCTCTTACTATGCATATACTATATTCTCATATTAATCAAGATAATTTTAACTTTATCTCTCATTGTGAAAGTACACAGGAAATCTGGAATACTTTTTATGCAATATATGGTGCAAAAGTCAACAACGGTGAGAAATCCTCCACAATCGACTCAGTTAAAGAAATGTGCTTGATAGGATTTGCAGAAGACAGCAGTGATGAAGATTTCAATAGCCGATGAGATAAGTGATCTTTCATTCAATGATTTAGTTCTCTTGTGCCGAAAATTAGTTGAAAATAATGAAGCTCTTGAGATGAAAAATAATAAGTTGAAAAGGGAACAATCTAAAATGCATCAGAAAAATAATGATTTGGAAAATGAGCTTAAAAATATTAAGAAAAATAGAAATCCTAATTGTAAAAGTTGTTTGAAATATGAAAAATAATTTGCATGTTTTCATGAAAAAATTCAAAAGTTAGAAAACGAAATTTTAATTCGGGAGAAACACAAAACTGAGTTGATTTGTGAAAATAATATTTTGCAAAAAGAGTTGGATAGTTTTAAGAAGTCGGAAAGTTCTAAATGTGCAATTTTTGAAAAGAAATCAAATAAGGTCAATGAAAATTTCAAAACCCTTGAAAAAGAAAACATGATTTTGAGCAAATCTAAATTATTCGATTAAATCACGAGTTTGAAAAGGAGATTGAAAAAATAAAGGATTTTGAAAAATTGAATTTACAAAACTCCAACTCTTTGAAACCGAGATGCTAGAAATTGAGACTAAAATTAGAGAGCTTAAAAATGAAAATATGGGCTTGAAAATGAATAATTTTGAAAAAACAGATAGTACCATTAGTTGTTGTTCGAAGCTAATAAATGAAAATAAACTTTTAAAATCCAAAGTTAGTAAACTTGAGTTGGTTACTCAGAAATTTTTTACTAGAGAAAAATCATTTAATATGCTCTTAGAAAATCAACTCTTCGAGAATAAAAGGAAAGAATTTGGATTTGCAAAAGTGTCAAAATATGAACAAACGATTAATAACACTGTTAAGGGAAAAAGTATGATACCCAAATATGTAAAGTGTGGAAATATTGGACATGAGAAGAATAATTATCGAAATATATACAAACACAAAACCGTTAAACAAATATGGATTCCAAAAGGTACGAATATAAATGGTTTGAAATTTAAACAAATTTGGATTCCCAAGAGTACAATTGTAGATGCTAACGGTTTGTTATATAGACAAATTTGGGTACCAAAAATTTCAATAGATAATAATAGTGGTCCTACATCCATAGTTAGACCACTTGCCTTCTCCAAAATTTAGACACATAAGTGGGCTAAGGAACAACTTTGATGGAGATAGATTTCGAGTTGTTCTAGGTGATTGATAAACTAAAATTTAAATATTCCTTAGCCTATAAAGATTAGATGGAGATCATCGCATTTCGGATATCAGGGCATCGAAGGAAAGTGAGGTATGATCTCTTAACTCAATTTTGTTCGCATATTGTTAATTATGTTTTCATCGACATTGTTGAAGTATTTCTGCCATAACTTGAACATCTCAACTTTTGTTTTTGAAATTCTTGAAGTTTTGGTGTCACAGCCCGTTTTTTTGTATCCTTTGAATCGACAATAAACCATACATGTCCAACTCAAATTGCACAAAAATACGGAACATGAAGGGTAATAAAGAAAAATAGACAGAACAGAATCTCAAACTAATGGAATAACATATAATATTGAACAAATATCTTTACAGCGAAAAACATTTAAATACATATATCAGAGTCTAACCTAAATTCAGCTTGTACAGTTATAAACATCTGTCCTTACAATTGCTGACAAACATCTACCAAAACAAACTAAGTACAGTGGATAATAGAATACGTCCATATGTAGATGAATATCTCCAGCTCTCCTCTGGAAAACTCCAATCGTCTTCGACTAAACCTGAAACTATTATCTGACCCGAGTATTGAAAACACCCGGATCAAACTTGATAAACCAGCGTGAGAAAAACTCAATAATAAATGATAGTGTCATATACCAGCCTTTGGATAAAATCCTTTGAAAAGAAAGAGCATCTCATAAGACCACGTCCACACATAAACACGGACGAGTTTTTATCTTATGATAACTAAAACACTTTTATATATCAAAACATTTGATATTATTTCTAATGACATTCCTTTGAAAACATTTGCAAATAAACTTATTAATCTTATCCGAAATGGTTACCCATATAGCATTTAGAGGCTATTCATGACGCCAATACAAACAAAACCGCAGGTTCTTATTGGAGAATGGATTTCCATACAAATGACCGGGTGAAGGATCTACCTTCCGAAATGGGTACACCTCTAGATGGATGCCCCGAGGAACAACACAAAGGAACCTTTACCAACACAAGACCGACCTACCTCTTTAACTAGGTAGTACCGAATATGCCATCCCCCGATCGTTACCGACCTTTAACCGAGCGCTCTTTTCCATACACCACATTAATTTACATCCCGAACGTCATAGCGGAAAGAATTATATCTAGAAGGGGATGATCATACCCTACTTGGAAATGACCCACTTAGCCTTGCTGCATCTAATCATGTTTCGGTCATTTTCGGTTTGATGTGGCTTAAGGAAACGATTACCTTTTCACATAGCACATATCACATCTCTGAATGCCACATTGCCATTTCCGTTGACTACTAATTGCCTTCCACAAAAATACAACCCTTGAGCTCGTACATCTCAAAGAAGGGTGTTAAGCTAAGAGAAGTTGCCTTCTCCACCACCAAACAGATGTACGTTTGTAAAAACCAATGTTCGTAATCATTAGAAATGCAATGTCAGACAAACGTCCATACAAATTGTCCAGGAACAGGACAACCCGAAGGCACTCTCCTACTACCACTAGTAGCGAGTAGTCCTTGCAATCCGAAAAATCTCCACCACGAGGAGACCACTGCTATATATAACTCTATAATGGGAGCTACCCAGAGCATGTCAACAAGCAGTCCTCATGCCACGAAGATCCACGGTCTTCAATAATCATCATCTTCAACATGTCTTCACTTTCGAACGTATACATTGGTTTGAAGTGGTTTTCGGATAGGGATTACCCAAATTCGACCCCGGTTCCTTTGAAATCCAATTATCGATAAAAAGTGAATATGAGTATACAGGATTTATTAAGTCTCTTTTCACTTTAACTCTTTTTGGATGATTTCGAAATCTCTTTCTTTCGACTTAGAATAATTCTAAGAAATTTATTCTTTTGCTTTGGATAATATTTTCAAATTTCCTTACTTAAACTCTTGATCCAAATTCCTTAACTTTTAGGCGGGTCAAAAACAATGTTATTTAAGACATCGTTTATGATAAACCCTAAAATAAATCTTAGCGAAATTTTTGAGTAAAAAGGATCATAGAAATCATTCATTTTGAAGATTGCTTAAATTTTGGATAATACCAATCTTGTTTTATTTCGAAAACTTAATACAATCTTTTTATCTTAGAGCATCTGGGCTTTCCTTTCGATCTGTTCCACCCCTCGCCTAAGAAAAGAAAACATCGGCCAGGTAAGTTCAGGGCACTGGTTGCTCCATCCCTAACCTTAGTTAAACACCTTGTTTTATCTTCCCAGATCTCATAGATGGGACAAATGTACGAGTCGTTTCCGCATACTCAGTTATTAACTTTATTTTGGAATTGATCATAAAGATTCCAAATTATCATTTAAACACTTAATTTTCCTTTTAAAAACATTCACAATTGATTACGGGAAAAATCGTTACATTTAAACTTATTTTCAAAAAAAGTTATACCATTCGCAGCATAAAAGTGCTGCGGAAAGTGCTATATAAGCTTATTTGTTTAAATCAACTTTTAAACATTCGATAATTCATATTTTCCAATCCAAATTTCTTTTAAACCATTTAAATAGATTTATCAAATTTATTCCATATTTTTCCAATATTAAAAACGTTCATTTAAACAGATTTCATGTTATGGTCATTTAACTCCACTAGCGCGATTTTTCTAGAAAATTGATTTGGATTTAATTCAAAATCTACTCAACAAAATTTTGATTTTCTTTCTTCGTTTAGAAGATATGGATATAATAGTCCGGAATTTTCTTATCTCGAAGAATTCCAAACTATATTCCACTCTATACACTCATTTGAACTTTTCGGCGCAAAATCGCGAACTACCGTTGCGCGACGCACCTTGTTTTAACTTATTTTTCAACATTTGAAATAATTTATTCAAATTGAATTCTATCACTTATAAAATCATTATAAATCAATATTTTTACTTTTTAAAGTATTTAAAATATATTTTCACTATTACCATATTATAATAGTATTATATTCACATTATTTTAATATTAAATTTTTAAATCCCAATTTCAATTCAATTTCAATTCTAACTTCAAATTAAACATATTTAGAACTTAGATTTCAAATCTAATTCTAATTTAAACTTCAATTCAATCTCAAACTAAACTTCAATTTTCAAAATCGATTTCAATTTCAATTTAACTATTCATCTCAATTTCAATTTAACTATCCTTTTTAAATCCGTTTCACTTCAAATTTCAAATCCTCTTTTATTTTTACTTTAATTTCACTTCTAATTGAAAAAAGACTTACTTTTTCCAAAATATCTCATATCACTAAAATATGGTCTTATTAACAAAGGATCACTTAATCAAAATGAACATAACCAATATCCATATTCATCATTATCATAACATCCATTCAACAAATCACATAACATATGATTTCAAATCCAACATTCACTATTAATACCATAACGGGATATATTATCATAATTCAATTAGCTAACCAACTATCAAATCATCCATATTAATAATCAAATAAACGTTCATATGTCATAAGGGTATAATATGATTGTTTTAACATAACCAAAATATAAATTCAAAAGCGATGAGAATTTCTCACCTTCATATCCACTCCGTCAATCTTTAACGCAAGATACGTGCCTCTCGAGCTAACGTGTTATTTCCAACGTCTTCGAATTCGCCGCTTTCTTTTCTTCTCCTTTTCTTTTTCTTTTTCTTTTCTTTTTTTTTATTATTTTGGTCGTGGGGTTAAGAGGAGGATGTGTGGCCTAGGAAGGAGGGTACGGCCTAGGGTAGTGAGGTGTGTATGGCTTTGGGTAGGCAGGTAGGTGGGGTGTGCGTGTGTTTTGAGGTGGGTAGGTGGTTTGGAGGGCTCAACCTTGGTGGTAAGGAGGGGGTACGGCCTTGTAGGGTGGAGGTGGAGCTCGGCCTTGGTGTGGGTGGTGGTGTGGTTAGTGTTTTGGTGAGGTGGAGTTGGTGTGGTCGAGAGTAGAGGGGGTTTAGGTGGTGGTGGAGCTTGGTGAAGATGGTGGAAGAGAACGGAGAGATGGAAAGCCATGGAAATGATGGAAGAAGAAGGAAGTAATGGAAGAGGAAGAGAATGGAGTTTAGAATTTTGTAGAATGAAAATGTAGTAAAGAAAAAATGGTTTAGGCTTGTATTTATAAGTGGAGTTTGAATGGCTAATGTCCTAAATACTCTTGCCTTACTTTTTGACTTTTGCTTAACATGATAAGAAGTGCATTAATGGTGAAATGATGATAGGATGTAAGTTTGTACTTAATGAAATGATGTTTGCCTCTTTTTCTTAATCTTTAAAATGTTAAATAATCATTTTGCTCCTTTTCCATAAGCGATATGATTTAAGCATTGATGGTGATGGAAATAAGTGTAATGATGTTGTTTATAAAGATTTTAAAATAAAATTTAATTAGTCAAATCATGTCTTTTCACTTTTATACATTTATTTTAACTTTTCAAAAGTAAACCTCTTTTGTCTTTTAGTGATAAATGTTTAATTTTTAAATAGTTTGTAAACTTGTATTTATATGTTTGAAAATGTATCAAGTTGCAACAACTTGGCGACAACTTATTTTGGTTGAAAACAGTATTTTTGTCGTCAAATTTTACAGTCAAAATTTGATATTTTTGTTAAGCTATATATTGATGTAAACCAAATTTTAAAATGAATTTCTTCCTTCTTTAAATAAATTAAAACATGTCTATTCATATTTTAAAATCGTATTTGAATAATATCAAAATCTTAAATTTTACAGTGTATGCATAATTGACAAAATACGACAAAATTTGGATATTTTTTTGTAAAACGATTATTAACATTATTTTTAAATATATTAATATACTTTTATTATCTTTATTAGATGTTTTAAATAAAATTTAACTTATCCAATAAATATTTAAACTTATTTATTTAAGCCTTTATTAATTATTAACAAAACTTAACTTTTGTTGATTTGTTCTAAAATCCAGATTTATACTTTTTAATTTATTAATTATAAGAATAGATAATTATTTATTATATATAACATATTTATTTAAGATTTAAATTCCTTTTAAATTTAAAATGAACGAAATATCTCATTTTCGAAGTAGCGAAATTACGGGTCGTTACATTTGGAAAGCTAACTGATAATGCTACAACCTTTCTGTTTTTAGTTTTTATTGATTCACTTTGGAATGTCATGAAAAACTGCTCTGACGAATTTTTTGAATGTGTGTTTTTGCTAAATTTAGATTACTTTACTTGTGCTTGATATAAATGGACATGTTGAAAAACTTCAAAAAAAAACAATTCAAGTGTTGAGGAGTACACGTGTTTCTTATATACCACTATATATCACCATGAATACATCAAATACAAGTGGTATCTGATATCATCTCATGTTGAAATTATTTTTGCAATTATTTAATTATTTTTATTGATTTTCAACAAGAAGTTATTTTCATAAAACCCCCTTACAGAAAATTGATTTTCACTTACTTTAATTTTTGAAACTTGGGTTTTCATCATGTTAAAAATACTCTAGTTTATTTCGGTAAGAAATGTACTCTAGAAAAGATAATCATTGACTATTTGAATCTTTTGGAACTCATCAAAATTATTATAGTGCTTGAAAAGTGATGGATAGTGATTAAATTATATTTCATAACAAGCGGAAGTATAATTTTATAATTTCATGAAAATTAAACAAAAATTTTATAATATTTTTAGATTAGTACTTATTCCATGATCATTTCTATCACTTTCACCTTTCTGTCAATCCATACATCATAATATAGTGTGCAGAATTTGGTATTTCAAAATAAGGAAATATTGTTTTTGTAAAATAATTATATCCTAAAGTATTCACTCTCATTTAAAAGTCCTCGCGGTTATGCATGGGTGAATTACTTAAATTTTTATATATGGGATTCCATTCTCATTTAAAAGTCCTCGTGGTTATGCATGGATGGGACGCATATAAGAAAGGGATAAAAATCAAGTATATTCTAATCTCATTTAAAAGTCCTCACGGTTATGCATGGTTAGAAAATACTTGACATTTTTTTAAAAAAAGGAGGTAACTACTAACCTCATTTAAAAGTCCTAACGGTTATCCATGGTTAGTAAGTGCTTCACATTTTTTTTGTATAATATTTGAAAAGAGAAAATGCATAAATTATTCCTTTATTGAAAATATCAAACTCTCGTCACTATATAAAATTTTCCATTTCTCTTAAGCGAAGTTTATTCTAATTAATAATATTATGATTTTTGTTTGATTGATTGGAATTTGAAATTAATATTTCCCTCTTGATTTGATTTTATATTTTTAATCAAAATCGTAGCTATTTCAATTACTATTATTATTTTTGATGATAACAAAAGTGGGGAGAGGTTAAGATTTTGTTTTTTTGAGCAATATTCTTACTAATATTCGAGAGTGTTTTTATTCAAAGTTATTTTCAATTAATTTTTCAGTTTTAACTACACGCATCTGTATATGAGGAGCTTTGTTGTAGCAGGAGCATTCAAATAGGGAGAGCTAATAGAATCCATCAAAACCAAATACATTTAATAGAGTCAAAATCTTAATATATGTTTGTTATCATAAAAAAGGGAAGATTGTAGAATACAATAGCCTATGATTTTTGTTTCATGATAATAAAAGTATATATATTCGTTTAAATGTATTTGTTATTGTACTATTTTATTTTTCACATAATTAAATAAATATTTGTTGGATAAAATAAATAACACAGAATTCAAATTCAAACAAATATTTTATTCAAACAAATATTTTGTTACAAATTCAAATAGTACAAATTTGAGCTCTCACAATATTTATACATTTTCAATTACAATACAATTTCAAATTACAACACAATTTTCATTATATAATTTTTAAATACATTTTCACCTCAGTACATATTCACTCAACACTCGTATTTTTATCTTTAACTTTGTTCCAGCTTGGATCCAACATCTGAGCTATCTGCAAAATAAACACCGACGCAGTAAAATTGAAAATGAAATATTTTGCAGTTCAAAATGAAGTGTGTGTTTTGAAAATATTATTTGCCTCAGTTATTTGGGTTGTTCGTCATCATTTATTTCTTTTGAATTCATCATACATGAACAGCTTGTGACATGCATAGTGTATCACCGTACATGCCACAAGGCAGTGCACACCGATATACACTTGCGTGTTAAAACTACAGGGACAGGTGAGCACAAGGTCAAACCCGAGCCTAGGCTGGATTCAACTCAGGTGCACACAATACAACATACAACAAGCCTTCAAGCATGAACACAAGCCAGTGGAACAAAATGAACTCAAGTTAAATACAAAGCAACCTGAAATCCAAACCAGACTTCAAATCAAAACTAACCAAAATTTATATGGCACCGGTGCAAATAACTCAATAAACCAAACTTCAAGTGCAACAAATACAACATGAAGACTCAGATCAAAGTGGTACACAAGACTTAGAGTGAAAACAAAGTTCAAAAGTGACCAGACCCCTGAAATGAACCAGACCAACCACATTCAGCAATACTGCAACCAAACTCGACCACAATCACTAGACAACCAACTGTACACAAGCTCAGCTTAAACCAACATGAAACAGAGGCAACAACAAAATTGAACCAAACATGTATAAATGGGACAATAAGCTTTATACAGTTCACTACAAGGCATGAAACACAATTGTACCAGACTTCAAGAGGAACCGGCACAAGTACATGGTGTACACAAGTGGTTCTGGTCAGATTCACAAAGACCAAACACAAGAAAGAAGGCAGCAAGGAACAAGGTGCACCAACAACAGTTCAAGCATGAACCAGTGAAAGGTGCACCAGGTGTGAACACAATATATATGTACACATACAAATAAACTCAATGAAGCAGTGGTACAAACTGTGCGTACAAGCAAACAAATGGTCAGGTATAATGAAATGGAGCAACCAGCAATAAAATAGCATACATGTATACATATTAGAGCAAGGCTAACAAGGGTGCATGAACATGACTACAAGAACAAAGTGTAGACTTAAATGAACATATTCAATACACAGAAATGTTTGGAATCAATACAACCAGACATGTTTATGAAATTCAAGTAATAGTGGTGATATGAAAACTTCAACTTCAAACAGAACCAAGACTACGAGAACAAGAGACATGAATCACTTCAGACTATCATATCAAACATCAGAATCCAAATAGTGGTGCAACCAGATTTCAATAACCACATATAAAACTGCCTCACATGAAGACTAACTTGAATAACAATGTTACTCAAGCAAACAATGCACAGTGACACACAAGAGCAGTGGACACAACAGACCCCACAAACTAGAACATCCAGACCAATGGCAGGCTACAGTTCTAACATGACAGCATAAATACATATACAAGTGCATCTAACCAGACCATGTAGCATACAAGTGAAGACTCAACCAAAACCAGAACAAAATAACAGTAGCAGTTCGAACCAGTCAGGAAGTAGAAAAGTTGCTATGAAGTCAATCAGTGTAAAACATAATGTACAAGTTAGAGTTTATCAAGTCAAGGCTATTTAAAATTCAAAGCCGTGGGTCATGAACGAGAAACAAATTCAAATGCCAAAATGAACGAACCGACTTTCAAAGAAATTCAAGAAATTCGAATATATCAGGTGTATATGGAGTAACAGGTCAATGAAATGAACAAGTCAAAACGATCACCATCGTTCAAGCATAAAGCAATGCAAGGGATAAATCATGAAGAATTCAAAGCAAATTATATGAACGTATATTTAGGGATTTCGTTTCCTATTTAAACCCAACATCATCATTGGCAGAAAATCATCGAGTTCAATCCCAAGAAAATATACAGAGAATAATTCCAGCATAATCAATCGAAAAGGGGCAAAATTCACATACCAAATTCATAGCATTCGAACTCGATCTGGAGCGGCCGTAAAGCGCAACGAAGAACAACAGCAGTAATCAACTCGAGGAACAATAGTGACGATTGACTAAGCAGAGCAAATAAAAATCAATTACTTCAATCGATCAACAATCAAGCTGCAGCTTCAATCAAAGAAGCCCTAATTATTGAAGAAAAACAAAGAAAGAACGGCCACGAGCAAACATAGAAAAGGGGAAGACGTCTTTATATTTTTTAGTGGACCGATCATTATTAGGCTTTAGTTAAAAAATAATAATAGGGTTTTGTTGTTTTATTTATCTTGTAATTTTCCTTTTTTTTAAACTATGTAACTTTCTAGTCGTGTGACTAGGTTACGAACTACGGTGGTGTAGTTCGAGAATTCATAACTCAGTGGCTGAGATGTGGTAGGTTTTTGAGCGTAGAGTTAGGTTAGTCATTAGCGGGTGTCGCAAGTTTACGTGTGTAAGCGTCTGACTGCTTAATTTCTAATAGAAACCTTGGGGGCAGCATGTAGGAAGGGTTTTGCCGAAGCTGGGTAAATTTGTGTGTGACCTCATCTGCATTATTATCTATGATTGTTTTTATTTTTGCATTAATTTTTATTATTATTAGTATCACCCTATTCACCCCCCTCTAGGGTGAAAACGATCCTACACTTTCGAAAGCAACTCTTTGTTAACGGCTGTGAAGACTTGCAAGATTTCCATTTCTAAGCTAACAAGTTCATTCAGATGGATGAGCTTTACTATGCCAAGAAGAGAACTGTCCTAAAGAAGGAGGGGGCAAAATTGGCCAAGACCGTGGCCATAAAAGAATGAGATAGAAGGATCCAATAGCTAACGTAGTTGCCATAAACAAGCTGTTGTCTTATGTGTATGCAGTAGCAAGGAAAGAGTTAACTTTTCGGTCTCCTTTAAAGCCAAGACCAACCTAGAATAGAAAAATGGAGGAGACCATTGCGCTTATCATAAAGCCAACAGCCATAAAACTGATGAATGTAGGGTTTTGGCTAGAATTATTCAAATGCAGATTCGGGAAGGTCATTTGAAGGAGTTTGTTCGGGATTAGCAGAAAACCCAACGGATAGAAAATGGTCCACAGAAACGTCCAAACAATGCTGTGAATATGTTGGAAGATGAGGACCCTCTAAGCTTAAGCCCACCAATCAACAAAATTGATGTGACCATGGTGGGGCCCATCCAGCAGGAAGCAACAAGGGTGCTCGAAGCAGATATATTAAAGAAGCTAAAGAAGGGATATATTCCATCCAAGAAGAACCCCAAATGAAAAACCCACACCTTAACATTCAGATGCCTAATCTGGTTATCCTCCAAAAGAACTAAGAAAGGGGTTTCATCATCCTCATAATGATCCTCTGATGATTACTGCACAAATTGGGTTATCTATTGTCTCTAAAATTCTGCTCGACATGGGCAGCGCAGTTAATGTAATCTTCAAACATGCCTTCGATCAGATGAACATTTCAGAACACCAGCACAGAGCCCATATTTGGATTCAACAACAAGGGATCAACTCCATTAGGACATATAAAGCTGCCTGTATAAATGGGAGTGCCGCTAACATGCAGAACATTGGAAACTATTTTTGTGATAATTGATCAACCCTCCTACTACAACGCCTTCTTTGGCAGGCCAGCTCTTGATGAGATCGATGCTTTTGTCTTCCTGAAATACCTCATGGTAAAAATTCTGACAAAGCAAGGCTGGGGAACTGTCCGAGGAGAACAGTTTAGCACTCGAGAAATGTATTTTTCCAGTATCTTGATCAATATAAAAGTGAGTATTCTACGTACTTTGATTCTTCTACTATTTTATAGCCTTCGGATGATGGATTTTCACATCCAACATTCAAAGTAAAGATTAAAGTTAATAAATCTAACAAGTGTATGTATCAAAGGTACATTCCCTCTACAAGCAAGAGGAAGAGAATTGATGCAAACTCAGCAGAAGAAGACCCAATAGTCACATAATTTGATTGCCAAGGAGAAACAGAGAGGATAAAACCCGTAGAGGATCTTGACGAAGCGTACATTGACTCAGATGATGCTACCAAAGTGGTTAAGGTGGGAAAGGATCTTAATGATGACTTAAAGAAGGATTTAATACAGTTTCTCAAAGTTAACAAAGATGTCTTTGCTTTGTCACATTCCAATATGGTGGGAATTGATCCAACGGTTATGTGTCATGCCCTCAACGTTAAATGGACAAATGGACAAAGTTCGGGCAGAAGCTTTGAAAGAAGAGGTTAACAGACTCCCCGAAAATGGATTTATTTGGGAAGTATACTACCCAAAATGGTTAGCCAATCCAATACTTGTAGAGAAATCAAATGGGGAATGGAGGACTTGCATCGATTACACGGATTTGAAAAAAGCATGCTCAAAAGGTTGTTTCCCATTACCACAAATAGATCAATTAGTAGACGCCACAAACGGATATAAATTGTTATCACTCATGGATGCCTATTCAGGGTATAACCAAATACCAATGTTCAAACCAGACGAGGAGCACACTAGCTTCATAACTGAGTGGGGGATTTACTGTTACAAAGCAATGCCCTTTGGATTGAAAAATGCAGGTGCGACATATCCGAGGTTGGTCAACCGAATATTTAAGGAGCAAATCGGCTGGAACATGGAAGTTTATGTGGATGATATGCTGGTAAAGTCTGGTGAGCCCAAAAATCATCTTAAAGATTTAGAAGAGATGTTCAAGGTATTGCGGAAATATCAAATGAAGCTAAACCCACAAAAGTGTTCATTTGGAGTTCATTCTGGAAAGTTTCTAGGATACCTTGTAAGTGCCCAAGGAATTAAAGCCAATCCAGGTCTAATTCAATCCATTAAGGACATGGTCGAACCAAAAACCAGCAAGGAAGTGATGAGTTTGAATGGAAGGGTAGCTGCCCTAAGCAGATTCATTTCTAAAGCCACTGATAAGTGTATACCCTTCTTTGATGTGATCAAGAAGAAGAAGAACTTCGAATGGGGAGAGGATTGCAGGAAAGCCTTTCAAGAATTAAAAAGCCATTTAGAAAAACCGTCGATACTTTCAAGTCCCGAGAATGGGGAAATCTTATACCTATACATGGCAGTATCAGAACATGCAGTCAGCTCAGTACTCATTAGAGAAGGGAGTGGGGCACAACTTCCGGTATATTATGTAAGTAGACGGTTAAAGGATGCAGAGGTTCGATGCCTAGTTATAGAAAAATTAGCCTATTGCTTGATTCTTACAGCTCGAAAGCTTAGAGCATACTTTCAAGCTTACCCGATTAGGGTATTAACCAACTTCCCTCTTAAGCAAGTTTTTAATAGACCCGAAACTTCTGGAAGACTGGTAAAATGGGGGATCGAGCCCAGTCAATATAACATAGAGTTTCAACCACGAGCCGCAATCAAGGGACAAGCATTAACGGATTTTGTTAATGAGTGCACAAGCTTCATTAAGGAGCAATTAGAGAAGGAAAAAGATCAAAAGCCTATATGGCAATTATTTGTTGATGGTGCATCGAATGAATAAGGGACTGGTGCATGATGTTAATCATAACACAGACGGACACCATTTTCATTATGCCATGAAATTGGATTTTCCCGCAACAAATAATGTGGCAGAATATGAATCTATGGTAGCAGGATTAACTTTGGTGTTGGAACTCAAAATTCCACGAATACAGATCTTTAGTGATTCGCAACTAATGGTGAACCAAGTGAAATAGGAATATCAAACAAATGATCCCAAGTTATCCTTATACGTAAAAAAGATATTGAGAATGCTTGCTTTGTTCGAAGACTTTTCAATACACCAAGTCCCAAGAGCAGAAAACTCGCAAGCAGACTCCCTAGCAAAACTGGCAAGCTCAAGGAGAGCCCCAAAGACACGTATTGTTCCAGTGGGATTTCAGGAAATTCCAAGTATTGAAGAGGAGGCATCCAAACAAGGGAAAGAATTATTAGTTTTGACAAGGTCTCAAGAAAAATCTCGAGGGGAAGAAAGAGGAGAAAGTGGTAAGGAAATATCAGACAAAAGGGTCGACTAGCCTAGTCCAAATAATGTATATGATGACACATGGATGTCACCCATTGTGGAATACCCTGTTAAAGGAAAACTCCCATCAGACAAAGGTGAGGCAAGAAAAATCCAGAGACAAGCTCTAACCTTCATAATAATGGATCAAATCCTCTATAAAAAAGGATATGCTCTTCCCTACCTAAGATGTGTGAGCATTAATGATGGAATAAAATTAATGGTGAAGCACATGAAGGGTTTTGCGGAGATCATTCAAATGGGACAAAGTTGGCAAAGAAAATAATAAGGCAAGGATTTTACTGCCTGCATATGCTAGGCCAAGCCATCGAATATGTGAAAAGATGCGAAAAGTGTTAGAAATATTCAATAATTCCTAGACTGACTCAAGTCAATTGACTCCAATTACAAGTCCATGGCCCTTTGATGTATGGGGAATAGACCTAATTGACCCTTTGCCAATCTCAAAAGGAGGGGCAAAGTACATCGTGGTTGCCATCGATTATTTCACCAAATGGGTTGAAGCAGAGCCACTTTCGAAGATTACTTTTGGGAAGGTACTCAGATTCATTATCAAGAACATCATAACCAAGTTTAGAATTTCCTAGAAGATAATCTCCGATAATGGGACACAATTTGAGAGTGAAGAATTCTCCCACTTTTGCCATAAGAATGGAATTATTAAAAGTTTTTCATCTATCGCACATCCAAAAACAAATGGAGTAGTTGAGGCTGCGAATAAAACCATAAAGACAATTCTCAAAAAGCGACTAAACAAATCAAAGGGAAATTGGTAGAAGAGCTTCCACTTGTGGTATGGGCTTACCAAACGTCCGCTAAGACAGCGACGGGACATACCCGTTACTCTTTAACATATGGGTGTGAAGCGATGTTACCAATCGAGATTTAGATACCCTACACCGAAGGATTGCCTATGCATTCAACAAAAATCAAGGACTGAAAAGAGAATCATTGGACTTGATACATGAATTGAGAGATGAAGCAGCGGTAAGAACCGCCGAGTATCAGAGAAGAATCTTAAGGTATTACAATTCAAGAGTAAAAAATCCATCATTTCACGAGGAGGATTTGGTACTCCATAGAGTAATGGCCAATACCAAAAATCTTGTAGATGGACCCCTGGGACCAAACTGGGAGGGACCATTAATCGTTTGCAAAGTAATCCCCCATGAGGTTACAAATTGTGTCGGCCAGATGGCAATATGGTTCCAAGAACATGGAATGCTGAACATTTGAGGCCATATTTTCCGAAAATAAATGAATAAAGCATCTATTTCTTCAAGAAGAAAATCTACATGGTTGGTAGTGAAATACTCCTCATATTTGGATACTACTTAAGATGGTAGTTTACCTATGATGGTAGAAAAGCCTCTGTCCGCGCCTAGATGGCCAGGGCAGAGCACCTTCTGGAGGGAGGGTGGGTAAGCCTTTAGCTGTGCTATAAGATGGCCAGGTTAAAGCACCGGACAAGCCCTTGGCCGCGCCTCTGGTTAGGTCAATGCACCTCCTGGAGGTAGGACGGAGTAAGCCTTTATCCATGCCATAAGATATCCAGGGTAAAGCACCAAACAAGCCCCTGTCCGTGCCACGCTATGGCCAGGGCAGGGTGCCTTCTGGAGGGAGTACGGAGTAAGCCTTTATCCACGCCATAACATGGCCAGGGTAAAGCACCGAACAAGCCCCTGTCTGCACCATAAAAGGCCCAGGGCAGGTCACCTCCTGGAGGGAGGTCGGGTAAGTACTTGGTTCCAGCCTCTAAGATGAGCTAACCAAGAGCATTATACAACAATGGACTAAGATGTCCAAGCCTAAGAAGAGGCTCATCAAACAATGGACTAAGATGTCCAAGCCCAAAAGGAGGTTCATAAAAAAATGGAAAAATGTGTCCAAGCCCAAGAAGAGGCTCATCAAACAATGGGCTAAGATGTCCAAACCCGAGAAGAGGCTCATCAAATAATGGACTAAGATGTCCAAACCCGAGAAGAGGCTCTTCCAATCATGGACTAAGATGTCCGAATCTAAGAAGCAGTATATCTCCAATGGACTGAGATGTCCAAGCCTAAGAGGCAACTAATCAAATTACTTCTATACAAGACCTGAGGGGTTCACACATCAAAGAGTAGAACAAAGCTCTACTTATTAATGCCCAAATCTGGGTTTTGGGTTTTTCATGTTTGAATATTATCTATTAATACCGGAATTTGGGTTTCGGGTATCTCATATCTGAATATCATCTATTAATGCCCGAATTTGGGTTTCGAGTCTCTTATATCTAAATATTAATATCTGAATCTGGGTACTAGGTCTTTTATATCTGAATTTCTTCAATTAATACCCGAATTTGGGTTTTGGGGCATTTATTTCAAAGCTTCATATACTAATAACCTGAATTTGGGTCTCGGGATTATAGCTTGATTACGCCTTAAGGCCCTAATCTGGGCCTGTGGTTTCTATTATGGAGACAAATTTTCTGATTGTCCAACATATGCCCTAATCTGGGTAGAAGATTTCTATTTTTACAATGATTACTATAGATGTCTGCTTACCCAACGTACGCCCTAATCTGGGCCAAGGATCCTTTTTATAAAGATGATTGCTAATAATCTTTAATTATTTGACATATGCCCTGATCTGGGCTTGGATCTTGATATAAATACAATTATTACAGGTTTCTGATTAATTTACCTTAAATGCCAGAATCTGGGTCTAAAAATTCCATTCAGAAAACTATTTTTGGATGTTGCTATCTGGATTCTGGATATCTGATTATTAGCTTCTGAATTTTGCAAAAACAAATACCCTAATCTGGGTTAAAATTCATTGCTTCCTAGTCCTTATCAAGTCCCAAACCCGGGGTACAAAGTAAAAGAGTTGAGGTTGCTACAAACGACCAGAAATTTCCAACTTGTCAATTTAATACCTAAATTAGAGTTATTATATTATAATTCTAAAATATTGATCACCAACATCCGAATGAGAGGTTCAAGGTCATTCAAACCTTTGGGAAATCCTCAAGAACGAATTAAAGTGGATGGACTACAAATGCTTATTTCCTGATAGTAAATTATTGCTCAATTTACATCTATTGGCTATTGGTTGTTTCCCACAAGGAGTTCATAGTTTTCATTTATCATTTGCATTAATGACCATTGATCGCGGACCTTATATCTTTGAATCAAGGCTAAGGCCACTGTTTAGATGTAGAGGCATTAATATGCTAACATATGCATAAATAAGATAATGATATAACAATAAAAATATATCATTTACTTTGAATATTGTAGGAAAATGAAGTTTGAAAGAACATGAAAGAGTTGAAATTTTTGTCCTAAAGAACAAAAGCTTCTTCCATACAGGGGAGGGGGTAAAATGTTAGCTATAAAGTCCATTCAAAAGCAGAAGTATGAAATAAGATTATTGAGAGTATTGAGTTTCAATGAAGTTACAGACATGGGTTTCAACAAAGGCCGTAAGAAGGTGTTTTGAAGGCATTAAGAGGGTTTTGAAGGAGTCTGAGGCACCAGCTGCCCTTATAGTGTTAAATCTTTCAATTCAGATGGAAACAGGACTTCCCTTCTGCCACTTCCAACCATTTGACATAGATAAATAACCAAAGGCGGCATCGAAACCCCTTTCGAAAGCAATGGATGATAGCTCTCACTTATGCGCCAAACCTTTCGGAACCAAAGGTATCGCCAACATAACAACCCTTTCGAAAGCATATCTAAGCCTTTCAAACTGGTCCAGACCAGTGACATCAGGAGAAAGTTCCACGTTGATCAATAGATGAGCATATGAAGGCTTTCGATAGTGATGGAACCATTAAAGCTTTAATGAAAGCCTTTGACAGTGTTGAAGGGCTCTCATCATCATTATTTCCGATGACAACAAGGCAACCTGGAGAGAAAGGCGTATTTAAAGACCTTCCTACAACCTCGAAAGAAAATCTGGAGAAAGCAAGGAAAAGGAATACTAATGGCTTAACAAAGGCGAAAGGTTGATAGAAGACCCTTTTGACTCAGTCAGAAGGTCTGGGAAAAATGAAGAAAGCGCATGGTGGAGTCAAAGGATATGAAGAAGATACCTTTCGACGGTGTCGAAGGGGGACATAGCCTTTCGATTAAGTCGAAAGGCTTGAAGCAGCAATATAGGCCTTTCGACCAAGTCGGAGGCATGGAGCATGAAAGGGGGCCGACCAGCATCTATAAATAAGACCTTAGGGTTCCAGTTTTAGGGATCGAATTCTGAAATCCTGAATTCATTTCTTCTACTCTACTCTCTCAGTTGCAATTAAATCTGATAAATCCTTAAATCAAATTAGGGAAAAAAGCTCTATTTCTTGTAACTCACTTTGGTTTATTAATAAAGAAGGGATACCTTATTCAACAAGGAGTTTGATATTTAGGAAGATCATTTGGATCATTAGCTAGTCTAATGATCAATTGCATATGATTCTAACCTTTTCTCTTAATCTCCTTTTGTCTATGCAATGTATAGGATCGACTTGGGAAACTCTGGTCGAGACACATCATCATTGAAACCTACATTTGACACCATAAATAAGAAAGATGATGGGGTTTCGATCATGATGAATTATGAAACTAGGAATGTCCAGGTCGATCTTACACGAGGAAATTAGAGTAAATCTTAGACAGTTATAAGATAGAACCGCTTCGAAAGGGTGGAACCCCTTTCTATACAGTCGATAGTTGGTACTTCGAAGGGGATTCTAGTTTATGATTGAATAAAAACAATTAAGTGAGGAACTCATTCGAAAGGATCTATCCATAGATATATCAGCAACCTTTTCGAAAGGATTCCAAATCAACAACGGTGAAACCAAGAAGTCAAAAGCAACTATGACTTATTAATGAAATATTCATCTCTTTCGATATGATCGAAAGGTCCATAAAGGTATCTATCGATATGATCGAAAGGAATGAAAAGTTAAAAGGATCAATTGCTTTCGACTCACTCAAACAAAAGGATTTTAAAAATGCTATCTCTCTAGACTAATTCTATGAAACCTTTCGACTAAGTCAACACAGTCGAAAGGTGAAGATAGCTCTTTAAACCCTTTCGATCAAGGTAACCAGGTCGAAAGGATGTACAATCTTCTTAAAATCCTTTCGACTACGACAATCTGGTCGAAAGGTATACTTCGAAAAAAGTGATCCTCTCATCAACATGGATTCATTTGAGTTTAAATACCTTTCGTGTAGCATCGGGAATGTTGACAAGTTTTCTTGTTAGCAATATACCAAACAAAGAGATTACACAAAATTGACATATTCCATTAAGAATATATACCTTACTACCCAAGGTACAGAGCGTTATAAGAAGCCGTCTCCGAGGGAGGCTACTGAAGAAAGGAGGCGCTCAGGGAAGTATTGTTGCTTCCATGAGACCCATAGGCATAATACGAATGAGTGTAGACATTTAAGAAATGTTATTGAAGATCTTATTCAAAATAAAAAGCTACAATAATATGTCAGGAGCCAGTAGGCTGGCGGGCTGGCAAATAATCAACCGCAAGGTTAGGCTGCCTAAGTAAATCAGGTTGGGTCTAATAGAGAGGGACCAAGATAGTTACCTATGGGATTATGGTCAATACCATCTCTGGAGATCTACATCCTACAAAGAAGAGCTAGAATGAAATAGAACGATATGGCAACATACTAAGGTACGAGCCTCGAGAAGTGTGTTATGCCATAGAGGAAGGTTCTCCAATAAAGCAATGGGTACTGATAGGTGATGACATTGTATTTCGAAAAAGATATGAAAACGAGGTTGAAGCGCCAATGCTTGACCCGATGGTGATTATGACCGTGATTGGGCTAGAAATAGTGCGTTGAGTCCTTATTGACTGTGGTAGCTCGGTTAATATTTTGCTTCAGAAAACCTTTACCAGATGTGCATAAGTAAGAAGGTTCGAGGCCTTGTATATATCATATTCAAGGAGTTGATGGAGAAGCCAAGGAGCCCGTTGGGTGCAACAAACTTTCTGTCGAGTTGCAAGAATTAGACTACAATGTGGTGCGATCGAAGATATTTGTGGTGGTTGATGGATTCTTAGCCTATAATGCCATCTTAGGCCGAACAACCCTTGCCAGTTTCAGGATTACACTTCCTCCAAGATGTCTAACGATGAAGTTCCCCATCGGCAAAAGGAGTAGAGGCGATACAAGGTGACCATAGCATAGGTTGAGAGTGCTTTGTCGTGGAGCTCAGAGAGCCGAAGTGACAATAGAAGTAAAAGAATGCATAGACGCCTCTCTGCATCAATTCCTAGAAATCATAGCATCTACTTCCTAAGCCCTGGCTCGGGTTCAATAGCAAATTTCATAATTATATGGACCCACGAAAAGAGTCAGAGGAAGCAAGTGATCCCTGGGCGGAGCTGACGATTGACATCCAAATCGATGATGAACATCCTATGAAGGTTCTCAAGGTCGGGACTCGGCTTAAAGTTAAGGAAGGAGTTTGTAAGGTTTCGTTAAGCAAACGCGGATGTGTTTGCTTGGTTGCATTTCGATATGTGTGGTTCATGGGAGATAGTGTGCCATGCATTGAATGTGAACCTAAGATACCCTCCTGTAAAGCATGGTATGTACGTGTTTACTTTGGTATGGTATAGAGCCTATGTTGAAGGAAGAAGTGGATAAGCTAAAGGAAAATGAATTTATCCATGATGCACTATACCTATTGTGGGAGATTTCGCCCATAAGACTAAGGTTATTGGAGCTTGAAAGACAACTTGGCTCGGTTAAGAGGAAGGTAACACGGTAGGTTAAGCAAGTGCAAAGGAAGTGCAAAGAGCTTGGAGGAATGAGGAGAAAGCAAACATTTTCCCCTATGTTCGGTGGTTAAAGTACCAAACAGAACTTTTTGTTTGGTACCCCAAGCCACCGAACAAGATCTTATGTTCGGTGGTCTAAGTACCAAACATAATTTTCTGTTTGATACCCCCAAGCCACTGAACATGATCCTGTATTCGGTGGCTGGGCACCCACCAAACCATGCACTTAAGGCAGTCACATGACCAAGGAGGAAGGTGTTAACAAGAAATCTTGTCAACGCCCCTAAAGTAGAATTTAAGGACAAGGTCTATTCGTTGTGGTTCCTTTTGGATGAGTTGAGGGGAATGAAATGTATGTGTTTACTTTGGTACCCTTTCGAACAGTTTGCTTAAGTAAAGATTTGCTCAAATTGACATTTCGATCCAGTCGAAATGGTAGGTTCCTCTCCTTTTTAACCTTTCGACCTTGTTGAGATAGTTTGGTTTTTCCTTCGAAAGCTCTCCTTTCAAAGCAGTTGAGATACCCAGTTGGATCACTTTAGAAACCTTTGGACAGTGTTTATCTTTAGAGGGTTTTGACCCTGTCGAGGGCTTTTGTTTTTAAGTGGTTAGGGTTTTGATCTTGGATCTGAGTTCGAGGTTTCGACCTTGATGAAAGCTGAATCCTTAGGCACCTTGTTAGGTTTGGGTTTCTTAAGGTTAAGTGGATTGTGGTTGGGTTTCAACCTCGTCGATAGTAGTAACCTTTAAATGTCTTGGCTTGGGTTAGGTGTTAAAGGCCAAAGTGAGTTGGTATGTGGTTTCAACTTGGTCGAAAGTAGAAGGCTTGAGAAAGGTGGTCTGGTACCATCAACTTGTATAACTTGGAAATATATGGGTTTCGATTTGGTCGGAAGAGACCCTTCGATTCAGTCGATACCTATAACACAAAGTTAAACTTGACAAAATCTTGAGAAATAGTAAAGTAATTAGAAAAATTGAAGACTCCCCATTATCCACTCAAAAAAGACTTTATTAATCAATTTCCCTAATTCGATTTAGAAATCAGGGTTTGACAGCTCTTCCTATTCAGAAAGTACAAGTTTAGAATGAATGAATTCGGATCCCCAAAACTAGACCCCTTGTGTCTTTGTTATTGATGCGGGACATTACCTTTTGACCCTAATGCTTTCGACCTGGTCTAAAGGTGGCTGTCCTGTTGTCACTAATATGCTTCCGTCTTTATCTAAAGGAGCGGTTGCGCTTCCCTCTTCTATGTTGCTTTGTAAGAGCTTTCGACTCTGTCGATTGGCTTTATCCAGTGGTTTCGAAGATGTTGAGATGTTGATGGTTTTGATGATGTTGTGTGCTTTTAAACTCTTTCCTGTGACTTGATGCGGAACCTCCCTGGATTACAATGGCTTCGACCGGTTCGAAAGGCTTAATATAGCTTTCGAAAAGGTTGTTCATGCCAATGCATGCTTTCGAGTGGTATAAG
The DNA here is from genome assembly GCA_030737815.1 of Allium fistulosum. Classification (NCBI taxonomy): domain Eukaryota; kingdom Viridiplantae; phylum Streptophyta; class Magnoliopsida; order Asparagales; family Amaryllidaceae; genus Allium; species Allium fistulosum. Next base: position 92,368,742 of record CM060906.1, on the reverse strand, counting down.
TGAAGGCGAAATATATGGTTTTGAAAGGTTTGGTGCATATTTGAAGAGTTGTTCTTCATTGTCTTCGAAAGGTGCTACTTCAACTCATTAGAAAGGTCTTCAATCATGTGGAATCACCTGCTTCGAAAGGTGGTCACTGAAGATGGAAGGGTGCTTTCGATTCCTTCGTCCCCTTTGAAAGGTAAAGAATCTTCAGGCCTTTGACTGTAGCTTCCTTTCGACCTTTTCGAAAGGTTCTAAAGCTTTTGGACTTTGGCTGTAGCATCCCTTCGACTCTTTCGAAAGGTTTGATTGGAGTGTTTTCCTCTTGTTCTCCTTTATCTTCTACTCAAACAGGTTTCGACTAAGTCGAAAGGAATTTTTAGTAGTAACATTTCCCCCCTCGTTAAGGGATGCACTTGACTTTCCAAGTCAACTTTGTCGAAACCTAGACACTCCCCGCCTCTTTGTCTTCCTGCTCAAATCTAGGCCATTTATTTAAATCTTAATCCAATGGCCCGCCGTCATCTCTTACTTTTCTTATGAAGTACGTATTCTTCCTCTTCCCCTTTCACCTTTCTGCAATTAAATTAAATTCTCGAGTGAAAGTAAGAAGTTATAAAATTCTCGAATTTCTTTTCTTCAATCTAAGAAGAAACCAGATTTGTAAGTTTAAATCGTTTTTATCCTTGTAATCTTCATATCTTTCTTTTATTATTTCATGATAAGTTTTAGTTAATTTTCAAATCTCACAATTGGGATTTCTGTTCTAAATCGTGTTTAATCGAGATTTAGGATTTTGTTTCATCTTTTTGGAAATTGCTTAAGTTTTAAACTTTGATCCATCCAAGATAATTTTGTGATTCAGTTTCATGAATCGATGAAATTCATCTCTCGTTTGGAACCCAGATTCAGTGTTCATGATTACTGTTAATTTTAAGAGAATTTAAATTCTCATTTATAAAATGTGAAATTTAAGAGGGTTAACTTATGTTGAAATCTATTGGTTTGATAGTTTTGATTTGTTTGTTTATTAGTTGATATTTTTTTGGATCCCTGAATTTGGAATCGGGTTTGGGGAAGAAAGAACCATCTGCATTCTTCACCAGGAAGCTTCGAATTGTACGGATGAGAAATTGGTGCCATAAAAATTACCTTTCTACCCCTTCAAAAGGGATTGAGGCGGCAACTTTCATTTTTATTTCTTAACCTCTTTCGATGGGGTCGAAAGGTGTTTTGGCGCTAATTTAATTGACTTTGTCAAAAGCTATATAGTGAAGTGGCATGTAGTTAACTCCCACGAAAGCAAAACGTTTCGGCCTAATCGAAACCTTTTGTGCCGATTGAAATCCTTTCTCTTTGGTATGCCTTCGAAACCATAATGCCCCTTCGACCCTTTTGAAACCTTTTGTGTCTAATGAATCAAAACCCTCTATAATCACCTTTCTTGGGCTTTGTCAAAATAGTCCTAGTTCATATAATTTAACTTAGGACCTTTCGACCCGATGGGTATACAAGGTTTCGATAGCATTCATTTTTCCTTTAGGAAACTTAAGTCATAAGTTTCGACGGTGTCGAAGGGTCTAGTTATCTTGGCTATGTAATACTAGTAGTGTATATTTATGTTTAAATTCTCAAGTTAGTTTTACCCATTTCCTTCAAACAACTTGGTTCTTATTGAGCTTTCGGCATTGTTGGAAAAGTGCCAATTGAACATATACTTTAACCCTTCCTTTCGACCTTATCGAAAGCTCACTGAATGTTTATATTTAGGTTTTCGACTTTATCAAAAGATGTTTGTTAAATGTTTACTCTTCCTTCCCTTTCGACTTCGTCGAAAGCTCTATATCTATGGTTTTTAACCTTAGCAATCTTCCAAGAATTTGAGGTTCCATGTTTGGCTTTATGTTTAAGTTGCTTCAATAAGTTTGAAATAATGTTAAGTTCATAATAAACTGGAAATTTTAACTGAAACGTTTTCATCTGGCAGAACCATGAGCTCTCTAAAGAAGGTTGAAGCCACCTCAAAGCATTCTCTGGTATCCACGCAAGATGAGGTTGATGCCATTCTTAACGATTATGGAATTACTACGGTGGAAGCCATTCCACCTAGGGAAACAGATACCGTTAACAACCCTCCCAAAGGGTTCTTTGCTTATACTGCCATCTATATATGGCATGGAGGATTTCTCCCATTCCCAAAACTCTTTTCGAAGTTTCTTTCTTATTTTGCATCGCTCTAATCTAGCTGTCCCCTAACGTTTTCACCTACCTCCTATCTCTGGAGATGATGGCACTGGAGTCTGACCTCCCATCTCTAAATGCTGAAGTGTTGAACCACTTGATCCGGCTGGTCAAGCTTAGCAATCTCAATAGTTAAATTTTCAGAGCAAACCCCCAGAAGAAGCTAATATCATAGGGGGTAAACAAATTTAGAGACTGGGAGAACCAGTTATTCTTTGTCAAGTGCTTCCTAAATATCAGTGGGACTTTCTCTACCCCTCGTAAGTCCATATTTTCATTATTTTCCTTCTATTTAGTGGTTTCTCTTGTCTAATCTCTGCTTTTATTAGGTGTCCATGCTAAAGAGCTCAATGAAGAAGATAAGAGAACAGTTGAATCTTTGATTGTGGACTCAAGCCAAATTGGGAGTAGATTGACGTTGTTAACTCCAACAAATTTACGAAAGCACTCTCTTCTGTCGGTAGGCAAAAGGATTCTCGGCAATCCTCCTTCTGTCCAAAATATCTCCCAAAGCAAACGCTTCCTCTCTCTAGGAGATCCTTCAAACTTCTCTCCCATGTCACCCATCTGTGCTGACCACTCATATAAGTGATAAACGCTGCACTTGTTATGTATCGCTGTGTTGTCTTTTTACATTATTCTGCTGACTTATAATCTGCTTGAATTCTTTCTAGTTGCCCCTCAAGTTACAAAGCCTGTTAGTGGTCCAGCTCCTCCTCCTACTACCTCTCGTGGACCCTCCATTGCTCAATCTCTTGCCAAAACTAAAATAGCAATCAATAGGAAGTTGGCGCAATCAACTGAAGTGGAACCACCTTTGAAGATAGCTAAGGTAGTTAACATTCATGATTCTGAAGAGGAGGAATCATTATCTCGTGATAAAGCACTGAAGGGCCCGATTGTTGAATCTCCTAAGGATAAATCCGAGCAGACTCCTTCCGCAGTCGATCTTCTTTCACGTATCACAGTCTCGAGCTCTCCAGCTGCTCTTGAACAAATGCAACAAGCTTTGGCAGTGACCCCCACTCAAAAGCGCATTCCTTCGAAGCCATCATCTTTTTCTCCTTCCATCAATTTTGAAGAGATAGCCTAGTCTATCTTAAATTCTGAGTCCTTTTCCTCCATCTACCTGCCTTCCATCTTGTATGATTTGGTGGGTCATTACCGTTCCCTGATAGAGAAACAATTTTTGGTAAGTTTTCCTTTACTTTGACTTTATTATTACTGTTCTTCACTAAATTTCTAACTTGTGCTACATTTCCTCTGTCAAATTTCTAAGAGTTGGTTAACTCTACACGAGCAAGCGTCTAAATCTTCTATTGAGTCCTCCAAGTTCCAAGAGGAAATTTCTGCTCTAAAGAATCAAGCGTCTTCTTTATCTACGGCAAAATATGAAGCAACCTCTGAACTGGAGCAATTAAGAACTTCTCTTGGCCAGTCAGAATCTGCTTTCTTGAAAGAAAAAGGGCTCGCCAACTCCTCGCTGATGAAATTTTTTCCATGCAACTAACCCTAAAAGAATACAACGAGGAGAAGGCCCGTATGGTAACAAAGAATGCCTCTTTTAAAGAGAAGTTGAAGAAAACTAAGGCTTCCTTGAAACTTGCCGTCGATACCATTTCTTACGCCAAACAGCGAGTATCTCAGTTTCTCGACAATACCCTTGAAGAGATCATGTTGAGCTCCTTTGAAGATGCTTACCTATGTGGATAATATCGGTAAATGCCCCGAGCTCAGTTTTCCCTCGCTCGACTCCGACCTCGTAGATAGAATCATGGGCAAAATAAATCAGATGAAGCAGGGAATCAAGAATGTTGAAAAAGGAAGAAATTGATGCCTCCCAGATTCTTACTTTTGATGTTCCTTCTTTCGATGTTCCTTCTTTCGAGGTCGAATCTGACTCGGAGGATGAAGGCGACAAGGATGATGTTGCCAAAGAGGAGGGCGACAATAATGATGACGATGAAGATGATGATAATGATAACAACAATAACGGTGCCAAGGCTCAGGTGGTGATGGAGGAGGCCACACCAAAGCATCTTATAAAGACATAGATAATAACACAAAAGCTTCTAAAAAAGAGCCATTTCCTCATTAAGCTACCCCGCCTGAATCCGCTGCCTCCTCTACTCCTCAGGAGGAAGAGCCTACTTCTATTAATGTTGAAGAACCTAGAGGAAAAGAGCAGGTCCCTCAGACTTCTGTCCTGATATCTCAGGTATGGGATTCTCTATTTAAACATCCTTTACTTCGAAGATATTAATAGTGTAAATCATTCATTTTAGATAAGGAAGAAATCCGTCCTCCCCTATAAAACCAAAATCGAGAGAAAACAAGCAAAGATAAATTGATTATATAGAGAGTTAGATAAGCAAATAAGGGAGCATAATGTACTTTCCAATAAATATCATAGGCTTGATAGAAGTGCACCAGTGCTGGTATCTTTTAAGCATCAAAAAGCTGCCCTCTACTAAAGAGAGCACACCTTCGCTACGACGCTCTCTTGAAAGAAAACCGGGAGTTAATCACCTTATTTTAGATGCTGATTGAAGAAAGAGATATTTTAATCAACTTCTTATATAAGGCCTACTATAGACACTCAATTGTTGATTTTTCATATTTAGGCGAATTTAGTGGGGGTCTACTTAGGCGTTTTCATAAGAGATACTTGGACGAATTTGGATCGGACCCTCACCCTAGAGCTTGTTGGAACTTACCACTGGTCAGATCCGTTCCCTAAGATCTCCCTCCCTAAAAAAATTTTAGTATTATAAGAATAAATTTATCTCTGAATTATTTTCTAGGTCTATTTTGTATGAACCAGATGAACAATTGTAAACATGCAATAATATACTGATTTGGAAATATTTGTTTTAATCTTGCCTTTTATGCTCAACTTTGTTTTATTATATTGTCACAGAGTGACTGTTCATCGGGTCAACTTGTTTCTAGAGACCATTTAAGCCAATATGTTAAACTGAGAAGATTTTATCTTAAAACATCATCAATTTTAAAGTCTTAAAAATTAGCAAGATACTGTTTTCTTAGAGATTTACAAAAATTCTACTTGGAATATCCATGTCTCCACTTTGATTTCCTTGGTGATGAGAAAGAAAAGCTTCTTAAGGAGATCAGAATATTTCATACGAAATTAATTTATGGTCGCGATAGTCCTCCAGCTAGGAAGTGGGACTATAGCAAATATCCACCGGTTATTACTCTAGAAGGAGTCAATATTCCTTTTGATTCAATAGTTACCCTCTCCGCACATTCATTATATGAATTTAGGAATGTAGTTTCTCAACTTTAAATATAAAACAATTGTCTATTGTATCTTTGAGTTCCATCATTGTTTGAGTTGTAATCTGTTATCATAATAATAAAGAGACTTTTCATTCTGATTTTGACTTTATTTTGTTTCTTTTCTATTTAAATAGGAGTTACAATTATCTATAGCTCCTCTCTCGCTTGATTCAGCATCGAGCCTTGCTAATCTTAGAGATAAGCTGTTGACAGAATTTGAAAGGTGCAAACTCCTTGATGATACTTTACTCACACGCTTTCATGGTAATGCCGAAGCTCTAAAATGGCATAAAAGATATCTACTTCAGAAAACTATTGTTAGAAACCTTAAGGATGAAGTTACCAGCTTGGAGGCTGATATCAAAAGCAAAGATGAAATGATTTCTACATTGAAGCTACAAGTTAAGTCGAATCCTTCGATTGACTTTGACCAGAAAATGTCGGAACTCCTTCAACAAATAAGTGATTTAGAGATTAAACTGAGGGATAGCCAAGCTCAATGCGAATCACTTGAATATATTATGGGGGATAATATTCAGAGTATTGATTTACCGGCTCTCCGCGCTACTCCTTCTGTTACTAGACCTACAAGGTCTGCTTCCCTTGCTGCTCAAAAATTCACCACAATAACTAATCCTCCCCCTGGCTTAGACGAGAGGATTGTGAGTGCATGGTGTAGGAAAGTAGAGTTTGAAGTAGCTAAGTATTTTGATGAACAACAAAGGGTAAATACTCACAGTGTATAAACAAGTATGCTGCCATAATTCAAGAGCTCGAGCGCAGAAACTACTTCCATCAGAAGCGCGTCGCGAAAATAGAAAGAGAGAACAAAACCCTTAGAGGCGCGAACAGAGCTTTCAACCATGCTCTGAAAACTAACATCGATGCAGTCAACGATGCAGTTAGGATAAGAAAGATAGAAAAGAAACTCAAGGAAGTCCTCTACATCATGATTCGTCACATAGTTGATCCTTTGATTGCTGAAAATTTGAGAAAAGCTACTCAAGACTTGTGATAGACTTGTATTCATAAAATGTATATACTTGTTTTGTATATTTGTAAACAACTACATAAATCGTGTAAATCATATATAAACTTTGTAAATATCACCTGATTTGTGATTCTTTTCTGTAATGTCATTTCTGATATGCTTGTTTGATAGCTCATACTATTATTTTTGTATCTACTGAATCTCTTATTCTTCTTTGCTGTTTAGATTTCCCTGAAAAATATGAAGCAAACAATATTTCCAATTGTTAGCTTGAAATTAACATATAAGACTATGTATATCATTTGTGTAAATTAACATGTTAATCATCATGTTAATCGCATGTAAAGTAGTCTATATCAAATGTCTAAATCCCATCCTTCACCATGATGAGAGATAATTAAGAATTTAACTTTAACCATTTTCCTAGAATGTCTAATCTCTATTGGTAGGAAATCCTGCCCTGAAGCGGGGGTATAAATGTGAGAGTCATTCTCTAAAGAGCTTAATATGGAAGAGTCAAAAATCATTATCTGAATATTTGCAGTTGAAACCCAATAACCCATCCTTGGGTATTAATAAAATCTGGAGATTTTGAAACCCAAAACCTAGATTCGGGCACTTGCGGAAACTTTTAATAATGATCTTCTTAAGAATATTCTTTGACCCAGATTCGGGTATTTGTGATAGTAATCCATAATAGAAATTCCAAGCCCAAATTAGGGCATTAATAAATAATAGTCTCGCAATCCATATTCGGGTGTGATAAAGATAATTAGTGATTGATAAAGTCCCGAAACCCAGATTTGGGTATTAATAAATGAAGTCCAGAGATTAAAGTCCTGAAACCTAGATTCGAGTATAATAAGGATCATAAATGACTGATAATGACCCGAAACATAGATTCGGGTGTTAATAGATGAAATCCTGAAATGAGAAACCCGAAACCCAAATTCGGGTATTTGATGGATGGAGTTTGGCTTTACTCTTTAGATTCTGTCTTCTTTGACATGTATGAACCCTTCAAGTCTTGTATGTAGCTGTTACTTGATCAATTGCCTCTTGAGTTTGGATGTCTTAGTCCATGATTTGACAAGCCTCTTCTTGAGCTTGGACATCTTAGTCCACTATTGGATGAGCCTCTTCTTGGGCTTGGACATCTTTGTCCATTGTTGGATGAGCTTCTTCTTGGGCTTGGACATCTTAGTCCATTTTTGCCCGATGCTCTTGGTTAGCTCATCTTAGAGGATGGAACCAAGGACTTACCTGACCTCCCTCCAGGAGGCGCCTTGACCTGGCCAGAGACGCGGTCAAGGGATTGTCCGGTGCTTTAACTTGGCTATGGCATGGCGTGGATAAAGGCTTACTCCGACCTCCCTCCAGGAGGCACCCTACCCTGGCCATAGCATGGCACGGACAGGGGCTTGTTCGATGCTTTACCCTGGTCATCTTATGGCACGGATAAAGGCTTACTCCGTCCTCCCTGCAGGAGGTGCCTTGACCTGACCAGAGGCGCAGCCAAGGGCTTGTCCGGTGCTTTAACCTGGCCATCTTATGGCGCGGTTAAAGGCTTACTCCGACCTCCCTCTAGAAGGTGCTCTGCCCTGGCCATCTTAGCATGGACAGAGGCTTTCTACCATCTTAGGTAGAGTACCATCTTAGGTAGTATCCAAATATAAGGAGTATTTCATTCCCAACCATGTAGACCTTTCTTTGAAAAGTAACTCTTTATCGATTTTTCTCAAATTCTCTTTACAAATTCTTTAATCTTTCCTTGATAGAAGAAATTGATAATCATCCCCTCTAGGACTCTACAATGATTGGTCTCATGTCCGTTCATCATATTATAGTGACAATAGGATCCCCCTAGATTCCTTTCATGTTTTGGCTTCTTTTTCTATGATGGCCAATAGTTAAGCTCATCCTTGGTTAGCAAGTAGACATTCTCTATGGAAGTCATCAAGTTTCATTCTTTGGGGAGTCTAGACTTGAAGCTTGATTCTTGAGGATGGCTTTTTGACTTTTTGTTCCTTGGCCTTGTAGTTTCACATTCCTCGATCGCTTTTCTTTTTGCCACGCTTTGTAATACTTGTGTTTCTAAGCGTTCCTGTTGTAGTTGGTTGCCATTTATGTGCAAAGGCATTGTGTCAGCCATTATTTCTTCTTCAAAGATTATGCCTTTGGAATAACATTGAATGGTTTTTCTCATTTGGTTGAATAAATTATTGCCTCCATTTTTCCTTCTTCCTAAGGCAAAGATAGGGGTGGAGCCAATATGAAAGGGATTTAAGCTCCATTTCTCAGGATCATACAATTCCGCTTTTTTCTTGTTTATAATTCTTAGAGCTTCTAGTCTTAGCCTTTGCTCTTCATTTTGGTTGGAATCCTTGATGGCTTTTGAGGGCAATCTTATCTCATGTGGTTCAGAGGATCCCTGTTCAAATCTTATGATTCTTCTAGCCATGATTAGATTAAAATAGATGAACTTGAAATTGAGTTAAGTGGGGTTAGAGACAAGTAGTGTTGGGTGTTCAACCAAGTCGGAGGTTAAAGCCCTCCTTCTAGCGCCAAAATGTTAACAAGAAATCTTGTCAACACCCTAAAGTAGAATTTAAGGACAAGGTCTATTCCTTGTGGTTCCTTTTGGATGAGTTGAGGGGAATGAAATGTACATGTTTACTTTGGTACCCTTTCGAATAGTTTGCTTAAGTAAAGATTTGCTCAAATTGACATTTCGATCCAGTTGAAACGGTAGGTTCCTCTCCTTGTTAACCCATCAACCTTGTTGAGATAGTTTGGTTTTTCTTTCGAATGCTCTCCTTTGGAAGCAGTTGAGATACCAAGCTAGATCACTTTAGAAACCTTTGGATAGTGTTTATCTTTAGCGGGTTCTGACCCTGGCGAGGGCTTTTGTTGTTAAGTGGTTAGGGTTTTGATCTTTGATCCGAGTCCGAGGTTTTGACCTTGACGAAAGCTGAATCCTTAGGAACCTTGTTCGGTTTGGGTTTCTTAAGGTTTAAGTGGATTGCGGTTGGGTTTCAACCTCATTGACAGCAGTAACCTTTAAATGTCTTGATTTGGGTTAGGCGTTAAAGCCAAAGTGAGTTGGTATGTGGTTTCGACATGGTCAAAAGTAGAAGGCTTGAGAAAGGTGGTCTGGTAACATCAACTTGTATTACTTGGAAATATATAGGTTTCAACTTAGTCGGAAGAGACCCTTCGATTCAGTCGATACCTGTAACACAAACTTAAACCTGACAAAAGCTTGAGAAATAGTAAAGTAATTAGAAAAATTGAAGACTCCCCTTTATCCACTCAAAGAAGACTTTATTAATCAATTACCCTAATTCGATTTACAAATTAGGGTTTGACAACTCTTTGTATTCAGAAAGTACAAGTTTAGAATAAATGAATTCGGATCTCCAAAACCAGACCCCTTGGGTCTTATTTATAGATGCGAGTCAGCACCTTTCGACCCCAATGCTTTCGACCTGGTCAAAAGGTGGCTGCCGTGTCATCACTAATATGCTTCAATTTTTATCTAAAGGAGCGGTTGTGGTTCCCTTTTCTACATCGCTTTGTAAGAGCTTTTGACTCTGTCAATTGGCTTTATCCAGTGGTTTAGAAGATGTTGAGATGCTAATGGTTTCGATGTTGTTGCACGCTTTTGAACTCTTGTTTGTGACTTGATGCCGAACCTCCTAGGATTACAATGGCTTTGACCGGTTTGAAAGGCCTAATATAGCTTCCAAAAAGGTTGTTTAAGCCAATGCATGCTTTCGAGTGGTATGAGTGAAGGTGAAACCTTTGGTTTCGAAAGGTTTGGCGCGTATTTGAAGAGTTATTCTTCATTGTCTTCGAAAGGTGCTGCTTCAACTCATTTAAAAGGTCTTCAGTCATGTGGAATCACCTGCTTCGAAAGGTGGTCACTGAAGGCGGAAGGGTGCTTTCAACTCCTTCAACCCCTTCGAAAGGTAAAGAATCTTCAGGCCTTTGATTGTAGCTTCCTTTCGACCTCTTTGAAAGGTTCTGAAGCTTTTGGACTTTGGCTGTAGCATCCCTTCGACTCTTTTGAAAGATTTGGTTGGAGTCTTTTCCTCTTGTTCTCCTTTATCTTCTACTCAAACAGGTTTCGACTAAGTCGAAAGGAATTTTTAGTAGTAACAGAAGGCACTAACCAAACCAAGACAATCCTAGATCTACCAAGCCAAGCCTAGGAGGAGTCTCACCGAACCAGGGTGGCGAGCAAAATAAGAAAGCATACGAACTTGGCCAACAATTTTTCCATAGCCATCCTAGCTGAACCAATACCCTCTGAATCGACTTCTCAACCAAGCCCGACAGTGCAAATATAGAAGGAAATCTGCATATATTTAAAAATTATCAAGCATGTTCCAGATTCCCAAGAATATTTCCTTGGAGGTATTTAACCTTTTTTTCAAACAATACCAAGAGTGGGTATCTAATCATATGGTGTTCAAAAGGGAAAATGGAAAAACGGTGGACACGCATTGATTATTTTGATTTGAATAAAGTTTTTCCAAAGAACTGCTTCCCCTTACCGAGGATCAACCAACTTGTACATGAAATGGCTGGATTTGGACTGCTTTGCATACTTTAGCTACAGTCAGATTGCGATGCATGTCCCAGGTTAAGAGCATACCAGTTTCATTATAGATTAGGGGTTGTATTGTTACACAGTTATGTCATTCAGTCTGAAAAATGTTCTAGCTATGTACTAGAAATTATTGAACAAAATGTTTAAAAATTAATTCGAACAAACAGTGGAAGTCTATTTGAATGATATGCTAGTAAGTTCATAGTGATGGACCATATGGGCAACCTATCCAGGATGTTCGATCTACTTCAGAAGTATGGAATGAAACTGCATCCATCGTAGTGTTCTTTTGAAGTGGCATTAAACAATCTTTTGGATTTCACTGTTAACTTAAGGGGCATTGAAGCTAAACCAAAATAGATCAAAGAATTGAAGGAAGTTACTGCCCTGAAGATGAGGAGGGAAATGAAGAGCTTGAACAAGAAAGTCGCCACACCAAGTAGATTCATTTTGAAAGCGACGGACAAGTATACCATTCTTTGATGCCCTTAAGAAAGAGAAAGGGAAGTTCTTATAGACCAAGGAATTTCAAGATGTTTTACAGAATTTGTTGGACCATATGGATAGACCACCAGCTTTATCGAAGCCATCAGAAGGAGAGGATCTATTTATTTACTTAGTGGTATTTGCTCATGAGTGAGCGCTGCCTTAGTATATGAGGAGTGCAAGATCCAAATGTTTGTGTATTATATCAGCAAATGGTTTACTGGAGTAGAAAAGAACTATCTATGAAAAGTTGGTGTACCGTTTGTTGATTGCTATGAGGAAATTGATATCATACTTTCAAGCTCATCTGATAAAGGTATTGACTGATCATCCATTAAGACAGGTGCTACGTCGACCCGAAACATCGGGAAGATTGATAAAGCGGAACATCGAGTTAAGCCAGTATGACAAAACTTACTATCTTGGGAAGGCGATTTAAGGAAAAGTATTAACGTATTTCATTGCTGAATTCACCATCCGGGATGATAAAGCAGAAGAAGAGGCTGTCTAGCTTTCTCAATGAAGTTGTGCGTAGATGGAGCCTCCAATGAACGTGATTCTAGAGAAGGAGTTGTTCTTGTAATCTTTGAAGGACAGAAGGCATGCTACATTTTGAAGCTAGAGTTCCAAGCAATGAATAACGAAGCTGAATATGCAACCTTGATTGTGGGACTTAATGTAACAACTCGTCCTGAAAAAGACCTAATTTTGACCCAAAAAATGCCTATCGAAACTTAAACCCTTTTCAATGCTGGCTATTGGTTGGTAAAATAAACAATATAGAGCTATCGATCTATTCTTTCAGAACTCATAGCGGAAGGAACAAAATATAATAACAATAATATTACCCATTTATTTCAAATCAAATATCAAATGTTACAAAATATAAAATAATGTCAATATCAATCATTATGTCAAAAATACATTTTATGGTAAACATGAAAAGATAGATAATAACTGCCATAAGCTTCGCTCTCGCTATCTTCAAGCATCATCAACTTCTTCTCCAACCTGTGTTGTAACGAGGAGGGAGTCAGAACGACAAGTGTTTTGTGAATAGAAATCTCGAGCCTTACTATTTCAATACTTGGGTAGTATAATTTAAACAAGAACATGTCTTACGTAATTAAACCATTTAATACTTCATATAAGGAAAGGAGGCGGGTTCTCACACAACCACTTAATATCTTCCATGCCAGAAGTAGGTTTATAAATCCCATAACCCATAACCAACGTCATAAATGTCTAATAATGTGAGAGATAATACCCAAGCCACTTAATACCTTTTATTAGAAAATAGGCCGACTCTGACCATTCAAGACCTCAATTAAGGTAGACCCCATCATTTAATACCTATTCGCAAGGCGCGCTACTCATCGATGACTATCTAGTTGACATCGCATGGAATCTCTTGAGCCACTACTTTATGGAAAGGCGAACCCTCAATCAACCACTTAATATCTTATCCCAAAGTGGGCCCTTACCGAGATACCACCTATCGTGCCTAATAACTAACCCTTGGCCATTGAATACTTCATTCGAGGAAAAAAGGCGGGCCCTCAAACAACCACTTAATACCTCAAGACCTCAAAGAGGCCCTTTTTATTATGGCTCATATATACTTATAATGAAGTCTCGCATTAGTCTGCCATTCATAGGAACTCGTAGCCAGACTAGTTGGGTAGGTTTATCCTATAAAATTTGGGACCAAACTTGCATCATTACAAATATTTATCATAGGAGATGTCTCACATCAGCCTCAAAGTCACACTATTGGTAGCCAAATCAGCTGGGCAGACTTCTGTGTACCTTTTGACTGACCTTACATCCCTATAACTTGGCCATAATTTAAATACTCTCTACACATAATACTCATCTCACCATTTCATAATTAAAGTCTTATAAGGAATCTTTCTTATTATGGCTTAATATATTAATTACTTTCCTAAAGGGGATTTAATGACAATTATTATCTAATTAACTACGTAGTTATACGTTATAATTTTATGTTTATTACACTAATTAATATATAAATAAATACACACTTATTGTTTTCTATGCGTGCAGAGATTACGCCCTCACTAATGATTAAATGTCAATTCCTTTTTAACCATAATAATACAGATCTTTTCTTCCATATTATTAATGATGCCAAAATTCAAATATTCATAACAATGGATTCTAATACCCATAACTAGGATTCAATACTCATATCCCAAAATTGCTAACTTATCTCATATTAAAACAATGGAAAAAACCAAAAATGGAAACTTACAATTTAATCAATTCTACGCTCTATTCAACTTATTTTACACGAGTTTAGACAATGGAAATTCTATTAAATTTTATATAAATAGGCCATGTAAACTACGAATAAAGATCGTTATTTACACACAATTTCTCAATTAAATCCCTTAATCAGATCTAGAGAAAAAGAAAAACAAGTGGAGTAGAAGGTAGAATACATAAACTAAGAAAATCCACAAAATTCCATTATTTTAATAAAAAACAATTAAGATTCCAATTCTAAGAATTGACATTTCGCTTTGGGGGAATTTTGGGGAATTTTAAGATGATGTTTTCGTAATCCAAAACTCCTAAAGGCATATATCAAGTCCAAACTATACTATTCAACTACTAAAATAGAAAAACTAAGATTTGCGGTCACAGTTGGTCCTTAGCTTTGCTCCTCTTTGGATTTACAAAGCCCATTATAATCTCCTTCAGATCTCTTCTTTTTGATATATAACAGGGGTGTGTGTATTAGATTCAAAAAGGTTAGAGGAGAAGAGGTTTAGAAATTAAATAATATACAATGATAGGTATATAGGATTTCTTACTAAAACTCTAATGGTGTTTTCTAAATCTAAAAAGAGATGAGCTAACAGAGCTTCATCGATGTTCCCAAAATATTTGTGAATGTAAGTGGAGAGGGTAGGGTTCTATTTATAGGGGTTGAAATGTAACAGAACTGTAGGATGAAACTAGGTTAAAATGGCCAAATATGGAACATTTATTAGGTAAAAACCCTAGTCTCCACTGGATAGGAGCGATCTACCACCCTTGTGCCACCGGTCATCGCTAGGGGTCGACCTCTCCATTAAATTTGGGAATGTAATATTTGTTTCTATTGCGTATTATTTTATTCTTTTAATGTTAATTTTCAACTTAACGTTTACTTAACCTCCAAGTCTAATCATAGTTAATTTTTGAGATTCAAACTTTAAATTTAACTACTCATTTGAATTTGAACTAATTTAAATCTGAAAACTTCAAATGCTCGTAACTACTTCATTAGAGCTCCATTTTCAGCATATTATATATGGAAATAGATTAGAATTTCCTCATGAACGCAATGGAAAATCTTTCATACTAAAATTCCAACTTTTGTAAAATTTGCATTTTTTATCACTTCCTTATTTAATTGCATTTCTCTTAATTTACTTATCTAATTAAGTATGATTTTATGGGGCGTTACACTTAAGATAGCAAACAAACTTGGAGTCAAGATATTGCATATATTCAATGACTTAAAATTGGCTATTTGCTAGGTAAATAAAAAATTATAGGCTAAGGGCGCTAGAATGACCCCTTACCTAGTGAAAGTATTAGAACTACTGGGCGATATAGAGCATTACAGGATAATGCACATCCCTTTAGAGGAGAATATGGACGCTGATGCGTTGGCTAAATTGACAAGTACTGGGGATGCGTTGCTTTTAGGAATCGTTTTAGTATAGGTTTTGAAAACTACAATCATCGATGAGATGGATGTTGATTGGATCTTGAAGATAAAAGAAGAGAAGGAGTCATGGAGGACTCCAATTAAAGAATATTTGCTAAAGGGGCTCTCCCGAATGGAAGGAATGAACAAAGAATTCTTTACCATAAAATGCCATAGTTTATTGTGCAAGAAGGAGTGCTATATATCAAAGAGTATTCTTAAAACCATTGCTGAGTTGTGTCACTAAAGATGAAGCAACGAGGACCCTAATGGATGTACACAAAGGAAGCTGCGACGATCACATAAGGGGGTAGACGTTAGCAAAAAAGGTTCTTTGCTATGGATACTCTTGGCCTATAGTCAATCGGGATGCGACTTACTGTTATAGGTGATGTGACAAATGCCATAGGTTTGCGAAGATACCGAGAGCCCCATCAAACGAGCTTACGCAAATGGTTATCCCATGGCCGTTTGTGGTATGGAGAATATATATCATTAGTGTTCTATTGATGTTGAGAGGTGGAGCAAAGTACGCGATAGTGGTTATGGACTACTTCACAAAGTGGTCTGAAGAAGAACTGCTTACAACGATCACTTTGAATAAAGCGACCAACTTTGTAGTGAAGAACATTTTGTGTAGGTTTGGAGTTCCACAAAAGACAATCATAGATAATAGAACTCAATTCGAGAGTGTCGAGTCCAAAGAATTCTATGCTTGGTACGGAATTGAGAAGAGCTTCTCGACAGTAGCACACCCACAAGCAAATGGACTAGTAGAGGCGATGAACATTTATCATTAAATCCATCATTAAGAAGAGTTTGAGAAGAGCTAAGGGCATCTGGATAAGTTACCATTTGCATTACGGGCTTATCGAATGATCCATGAGTCCGCGATTGGCCATACTCTATTGTCTTTAGCCCACGGAACCAAGGTTGTCAATTTGATCGAACATGTCCCTTCCCTTAGAACATTGCACTATGTTCCTAAGATGAACAAAAATGTCTTGCTTGAGTCTCTTAGCTTGGTCGAAGAAAGTGGGAGGAGGCTGACTTGAGGGTAGCTGCTCACCAGATAAGAATGGAAAAGCAATCCAATACCAAGGTCAAAAACCGTACTTTCGAGATTGGTGACCTCATTTTGAAACAGATCTTTCTAGATATAAGGGCACTTTTTATGAATTGAGAAGGTCCCTACATTTTTCACAAAAGTAGAGATGGAACTTTCAAGTTGTCAGCTATAGATGGATCCTGATTCTAGAGCATGGAATAGCAAGCACTTAGGGCACGATTTCATTTGATTTACTTTATTCCAAATAATACATCCTATTTGGTTGGATTAATGTAATAAGGTGATGGTTTCCATCCTTTTGTTTATAAATAAAGTTGACTTTTTGAATTAATGGAACTATATTCTTAAAGTCTGACTTTGTGTTGCAAGATCAGTAGAACAATAAGACATTTTGTGTTTTGAAAAACCAGATCTCTAGGTACTAATGAACTCCTTTTATTTATGATCGGGTCGCAAGAGTATAATCGAACTAGGGGTCGATCATACGATTTACCCCTATGCATTCCATCTTTGAAGAATGCCCTGGATAAGTGAGTTCAAAGAAGGATGACCAAAGATAAGCGTCCAAAACACCAATTCCCGAAGATAGAACAGTGTATAATTGAATTTTTTATAGGTATGACTTTGTTTACGGCCGAATAAGATGCGTTCTACTGAAGATACATAGAAATGATCAAAGAAATATAGTTTTTGTTAACCAAACAAAAGGCGACCGATAATAAGCAAAACTAAGTAGTAGAAAAGTATTGAGAAATTGTAGAGGTTTATGTATATATATAGAATATGATAACGGCATGACACAGATCATAGATATAGGCTGATATTATATATAAGTGATTACATTATAGATAATCATATATTATACATGCAGAAAATATATAGGCAATAAAGAAAAAGATGCAGTAAAGAAAATAAGCCCGTAATAGAGTATGGCCAATCGCGGACTCATGAATCGTTCGATAGATGGATCTTCTCCATGGCCGGTTCAAGCTTGATTTTTACTGTTTTGGAAAGGTCAATTGTCAACCTCTTTGCCATTGGAGTTGTTTCAAGTCTTTTTCTCACTAATGATAGCCATGTCATTATCAATACAAACATCGACGTCCTCTATCTTCTTAAAGCGGTACCGGGGATGGAACTGTTGGGGAGAGACAAATTAATGGATGTTGTGGTGACGGTGGTGAACATAATTGTGATAACATCGGGACTTGAAGTGAGAATGACTGGTGGCTAAAGTGGTAGGGTAGCAATTGACTTGCAAGGCAAAAAATAGAATAATACAGATTAATGATGTCTCCGGGAGAGATTTGAAGTTTCTTGAAGAGTAGAGATGTCAAAGATATACCTCAAGCAGATGAAGTTTCCATAGAAGGAGACTTGTAGATTTACATTTCCTCAAGAACTTTTCGATGTGGAGGTAGAGAGGGGGGAGAATCATCGGTGGAACAAAATTCGACATGTTCGGATTGTATCTTTTAGTAGTGGTAGTGTTGAGAGCAACAGTCATAAGTGTTTCAGTTATGGCAACCTCAAGAGCGATCACCGTAGAAGTGGTGATTTCTACTCGAGACAATTTTTGAGCAAGGGCGGTATCGAGCACAATCCAGAGAGCTAGGACCGAGGAGAGTCTCGATAGGCACTTATTGAATAGTTGCAGCTTTTATAACCTTGATTTTCATGTCCTCTTCCAGGGCTATCAGATCAATTTTATCTAGAAGCTCACTCTTTAGCTTATTTCCATCAACTTCTCACTAGATTCTCTGGCCCTTCTTGTAATTTCTTCCTTGGCTTCGGCTAATGTGAGGGGTTAGCTACCTCCCAGCTATTTAAGATGTTTCATCTCGATGACATTTGCAAAGAATTGAAGAAGAGAGGCTTCGGTGCCGTCCTCGGCCTGGGTCATCTTGGTGGGTAATCTTGGCATTGAGATCAACAATCTCTCTCTCCAAATCGGCAAACTTGATTCTTAGATCGTTCACTTCTTCTATGCAAGTGTGTGCAATCTCTTAGGTCTGGTCCCTCAATTCTTTTTTGGCCTTCGGGTTTGTCTTGAGTTTATCAATCTCAACTTGAATGGAAGCCTTTTAGGCCTCTTACACTTTGATCTCTTCCTCGAGGCTGTCATAGTGAATATGTGCCAATATAAATTATTCATTGAGGACCATGCATTAATACTTATGAGCATTAGCCTCTTTAGCAAGATTTTTCTTGGCCTCTTTGATGGTCGTGTCTTTCTCTTTATTTTTATTCTTGAGCTTGGCCGAGTCCCTCTTGTAATCCTCACAAATGTGATTGTGATTGGCTCTTTTATTATCGAAGCTCCAGATGATTAATTAATTTGTTTGATTTACACCGAGAGGCATTTAACCAACCTCTTCCATTGGAAAAATTGCTTCACAACCTCATTGTATCTAGTGATGCCTTCATTCACATAGCTACTTGAAAGGTTCTTGACATCGTAGTCAAACTTAACCCCCTCAAGGAAGAAATCATGGAGAGCCCCATACATTTTGTGATATGGGAAAAAGATTGGCCTTCGTGGGGAAGAGGAGGAGTAGTATGGCATGTTAATGTTTTCTTTCCAGCCCTATGTGATCTATGAGAAGAGCAAGGGTTTATGGTTTTGAATTGTTGGGGAGATATGATTAAAGCATTAGGTCGTTCAATGATAGTACTAGTTGGGGTCGAGAAGATGGAGGAAGATCAAGTAGGGAAGAATGGTGGAACCGAGAGGACTGAGAAGGTGAGCACTATTGGTGATGGGAGTCGAAGTTGCACCCAAAGCGGTCGCATGGTTCCCTATATCCATCATGAAGAAATTGTCTCTCATCGGCGTCATGCCGTTCATTATCTTTTTTTCTTAGGCTCCCATTCTCAGAATCATAATCAGGGCTGCATGAGGGTAAGAGCTCCCCAGAGTTTAGGCGATAGTGACCAGAGCTTTTGTGGATTCTTTTGAGTCGACTCCTTTCCCTATTAAACCTAAAAAGAACAAAGGATTGTATCATATCAGGTCATCGATTAAAGAATAAGTACAAAGTGACCGTGCTTATGATCTCATAAGTCTGTGAAGTGTTGGCATGTTCTAAGTAGCCTACAGATCGTGCTTGTAGGGTTGTAAAGACAGAGTTTCTTCCCCTCTCGATGGGTCGGGGCATATCGCTTGATGGAATGTTGAAGTTGAGAGGACTAGATGTCAAGATATCTTCAAGATTCAAGTCTCCAGGAGTAAATTTTGGAAAGCTCCCGATGCTGCTTAGGGAGCCAAAGTATTATCGGTCACACCTACTAGGGGGGAGGGGTTGGCTCTCTAATAGAGTCTTGGCATAGTTTTGGCACATGCCGAGAAGTCTTGATGATGACATGTTTCAACTTAGGAGGTGAAGTGACCTAGGTGCCTTTTGGGGGAAGTCTCCCCAAATGATTCGTCTTCACTGGCATTATCATCCTCATCTTCATCTCTTTCATCCTCTCCTTCCTCCTCAATTATGTTCTCTTCTTCTCCTATCACCTCTTTTCTTGAATTTTCATCTCCTTTATCTCCTTGTTCCTCTCTAAGGTTCTCATCAACCTCCCGATGTCTTTTTTCTCCTGGTTCATTGTCACCAGAGCTAGGGACCTCTTTAGTTTCCTTATAAACTCCATAGGGAACTGGAGGACCATGAGTAGCTCAAGGAGGAAATGGGTTAGACTAAACACTCCTTCGATTATAAAGAAGATGGAACTAGAGCATGTAAGCACTAGTGAGGAGGAAAGAAGTTCCCCTTTGGTGTGGGTCAATTCCCTTTAGAAATTCCAAAGTACTTGCCAAAGTAGGAGTTGCGATACAGAATATCTACCAAAGGCGTAGAAGGAATGTTAGTCACTTAGGCGGAGGAAGCCTAAGTTCAATGGAGTCATTGGAAGATAAAGCTTACATCTAGAATACTAATAGCGATTAAAGCCTTCAGGGCATTAGACAAAGAAGTACTCATCCTTAAAGTGGTTCCTTTTGTTTTGAAGCCCTTAGTAAACCTTGCAACGGTTGAAGGCTTCGATTATCAACAATGAAAGGGTCTCTCACCTTCTTTAAAAGTTAAGCAGGAAAGAATGCTCCTCGATGGTATGTGACTGACCCAAATGCATCATAAGATGATGTAGAGATCTTAAAAGGGGCATAGCTATTTGGGTGTACTTGAGTTGGAGCTAGCCCCATCAATTAAAGAATGAACTTTTGAAATTGGATGAAGGGAGGCATAGCTCCAAAAAGGAACATCTATTGGTTAAATGCGGTGAAATCTACCAAAAGGAGGTGAGCCCTTTAGTGGGGTTCAGATAGAATAACTTTGCCTTCGAGAATCTCGTGTTTTAAGCAGACGTACCTCAGTTCTTTGATGGCTGGTTTGGAGGATGGGGCATCTGGTGGTTGTCTAGGATCATAAGAATGGGTTGATCATCTCTCAGGATGGTAGAACCATGAGCTTAAGTTTGGAGATTGGCTTGAAGTTAGAGTTCTTATGTGATTGAAAGCCTCACCCTTGTCGGCGTAGAAGTAGATGCCGGGGCAGAAGATGAGCTTGCTTTCGAAGGTGTGAAAGGGTCAGCATCGGATATGAAAGCAAGGAGATCGTCTAAGGTAATCCATTTTATACTAAATAATTGATATAAAACTTGGTTAGGTATGATTTACTTCGATACTTTACTTTGATTAAGACCCGTGTAGCCGATGTATAGACTCCAATGGATATCGACTGTGTTAACTAATTAGGCTTTGCACATTGATCAGACGCAGTATAATGTGTTACTTTATGCAGTGTGTATCCTGTGTCTATAGCACGGTTTATGAGAATACTCTATTCATATAGCCTGCTCATGCTGGAAAACGAGCTCTATCACATGATAGACTATGTGTTAAATTTTACCCATTATCATAAAAACAAAAATAATGGAACTATTGTCAAGTGCGACATGGAGCCTTTCTTCGTAGAATCATAGGATTGAGAATCACAAGTTTCAGCATTAGTGAAATGAAAACATCTAGAGTGTTGGCACTTGAATGCAATAAATGCCATATTATGTTCAATGTGACAATTCCTTGAAAGAATCTCATTGAAATCCAAGCCATCGATCCACATTCGACCACGACCTAAAAAGAACCGTTCGCCCCCTTCTCATTCACCGTTTCCACCTTGATAATGTATTGGACCTATGCACTTTCTTGGAAAACCAAAATTTAATCTCAGGATAGTTGAGGAGGAAGTGATAGTAATGGAGGAGAAATGAGGTCGTAGCCTAAGGTCAGACCGATGGCGGCATGACATTCAAAGTTGAGCCCAAAGTGATGGCGTCTCAAAAAGTGGTGGCATTGAGATTGGGGTAGGAACCCACATTCAAGTTGAGGCCAAGAAGCGATAAATAATCAACATGATTGATTGGCATTGATGAGCAATTAATCAACGATGACTGATTTGGATGATCCAAGCAACGACGGCACTTTAGAGGTGGTGGCGGCATCGAAAAAGTTAACGTGTTAGGGTGATTGAATTTCACAAGGGTTGAAAGCATGAACACAAGGCAAATGAAGTGAGATCGTGTAATTTTTCTAAGTGTTTAATATATATTACACTTGGAAAACAAGTTTGTACCAACTAAATCAAGTCTGTATCGAGTGGTTTTGAACCTCACATAAAAAGAAAAAAGAAAAATAAAAGGAAGAGCAAAAGGAGGTGAAGCAAAATATACCTGATTGAGAAATAGAGTAGCTTTCAGATGGGAGCCTGCTACCCCTAAATCTGTAAAAAGAAGCGATTCAATGACTATGTGAAGCGATGGACCAATACTCTTAGAAGATACCTAAGGCTTCATGCCAACTATTAAAGGAATGAAGGCTTCCTTGCAAATAACATCCAATAGCCTGTCTCGATCCAAATATTGTTGTCACAAAAGCATACTTTAAGGGGAAAGTGTTATCCGACATTTGAACCAAGCGACATATGAATGGGTCTAGACTTCAAGATGATGAAGAGATGGGTCAAGAAACTTAGGTGTTAGGAATGATGGATAAATGGAGCATAAAGAGTTTTTCCAAGTTTTGCACAAAGCCAAACATGTCGATACATACTTGGTTGATCATATCGGTATCGAGAGAATTGAAATATGGAGGACCTACTTTAACCTACCGATGACACTGATTGATCCTTTTAAGAAAAAGACAATGATTTGGATGGACAAATCATGTTGGGATCGACATGATTTTGAGGAATAATTTTGTCAACAAAGATTAGATGCTTGAAGACTTAAGCAAATGTGAAGAAAGACCATGGAATAAGCCAGTTAAACATCTCAGCACCAACCGAATCATGTCGGTACTGGCATGATTTGATTATCGATTTTGATACGATCTTCATTCCTGAAAACTTGAATTTGACTTCTTACCTGCTCTAGCACCTACTAGCTACTTTAGAGGAGGGATCCGACTATAAATACATTTCCCTTAGCAACGAAAAATGGACTTTTGATCTTTATCTCTTTTTTTTCATGAAACCGCTTAACTCAAATATTAATAGATTATTGGATCAAAAATTGTGCAATGCGATTGTACTTGTGCAAATGCAATGAAACAAAGCTAAAAGTGGATGCTTGCAATTGAATTGAAGCTGAACCACTTTAATTTCCTCATTTTAATTTCATTTCCACTTGATTATTCTCGTTTTTATCTAAATTGGGGTGTTGTACAATTTTTTGGTGTAATTAAAAATTACTGATTAAGGGAGAGTTGGATATACCATCACTGCAGACATGTCCTTTCTCTATAATGAACCATTAGAATTATCACTGAAGGTGAAAGTTCCTCCATCAAAATTTTTAACATTTAGAAGCATAATTGTTTTCTCCTTCGTGTGCTTAAAGCTTCCGCTATCAAGAATCCACCTCTCATTTTTGGTGTTGAGAGTCTGTAATAAATAAAAAATGTATCGTGGTACCCACTTCCTACGTGAGGATCCTAAGAGTTAGATCTTAGGTAATCATACCAAATGGGTTTGGTTGACCATTTACACAAAAACTAATGTTGTTATGAAATAAACTTTACATATATTTGTTTTAAATAGGATTGTTATGAGTTTTGCAAACCTATATACTAATATTTTTATTCATCATTTGATATCCTATCATTCTTTGGTTTCTTAAAATTTAGTATATAGAGAGCTATATGTTTAAGAATTTGATTTTCTTCTTTTATTAGACTTAATAAATTTTAATCTATATTGTGTTAGGGCTTAGAAATTTATTAGATTTCATAAATTATCTTTAACTTTGTTAAACTTAGAGACGTCAGTTGTAAGTGTTTCTAATTTGCCTTTCTGATCATAAACTTTTTTTTAATAGTCAATATTAGTATTCATATCACAATTTTATTTGATAACTTAACATTCTCATCTCTATATGTTTTAATTTCCCTACTCAATGTTGATTTTTGAGAAGTTAAGTTTTCAGAAGAATTTTTTGACTTCTCTAGTTCTTGCTCTAATGTTGTCTCTCATCTTTAAGAATTCTTATTTCTCATTCTTCCCTATTTAGTTTTCCAATAATATCTTTGTAGGTTTTCTTTAGTGTTCTTAATTTATCATCTAATTAAATAGATATTTCTAGTTGATCATCATAATAGAGTTCAAAAGGTACCTCACTTGTAGCCATGAAATGTACATTAACTTGTATAGAATCACTATCAATATTGGAGGAAAAGGAGTATATGGAGCTTGAATCCCATATCACTTGAAATGCTTGTTTCTTTTATTTCTGATTTTTCCATACATAATCTTTTTCTCGAAACTCATCTTCTCATTGTTTAATTGGGATAATTCTTCTTCATATGTCCCACTCTGTCACATTCAAAACATTCCAATGTAAACGATTTTTGACTTTTTCCAAATTTTTCCTTTTTCTTCAATTTCTTGATGTTTTTATAATTTTGGGTAATAACTAATTTTCTCTAACTTTAAAAGCTATAGATCTCTTCTGTTATGTTGGAGATCCTCTATTCTGCATATTAACTTCAAATGAGATCAAACTCCCTATCAACCCTTCAACGTTGATTTGAGAGATATCTTTGGCCTTTTATATAGCGAGACCTTTTTTCTCTCGTTCATCAGTCGAAGAGTTTAAATTTTTTGGTACAATTTCAAAATCATTGAATGTTTTACCCAGTGCAATGAGAATATGTTGTATGTCTTTAAACTAGGATACATATCTATGATACTCTCATCCGGTTTCATTTTAGAAGTTTGTAGTTAGTCTTTACTCATAGAAATCTTTGTTTATTCTACATTGTTTGTGCCTTCATATGTAATTTTCTAGGTGTTCCATATGTCATATACCGTTCTATAAACTATTACCCTAGTAAACTCATTCTTGCCTAGTGCACGTAACAAAATGTTCATTGCTTCTGAGTTATTAAGGACTGTGACCTTTTGGACATCGATCCATTTATCCAATAGAGTAATTGAGTAGCAACTTAATTTTCAAGGTTGTTGGCTTCCATGTAAAGTTTCATTAGTGTTGATTGGTAAGCATAGTTAGAACCACGAATAGAGGAGGTCATGCAATAGACTAACCTTCCTGAAATGTGTTAAAGCTTGTAGTAGCTATATTACTTAATGTAATCAAACTGGTTGTAATATTTTTGAAAAAACATGCTTTAATACCAAATGAAAATACTATAGGATCATGCACTATTTCTTGAAAGTTGAGAAGTTGCAAGAGAAAATCACAAAGGTCAATCGATGGAGAAGTTGGCTGATAGCAAATCCTAGAAAGCCATCTAGCAAGAGGACGTCTATAGAAGTACCTTTTGTTTTCATGGGCAATGTATGAAGAAACCTATTCCTTTGGGTCAAAAAAGGATGATCATTTGAAATTCTAGAGGAATTATGTGACTAGACATAGGACACGAGTCTGAACCAATATAAAAATTAAGGTATGCATTTTCTTTTTCATTTTATATTTATTCTGCTACATTATATATTTAGTTATACATGTTTTAATAGATTATTAGTTAGTTTTTTATAACTAAAGTAGATTTCAACGCTCGACCATATAAATCGTCCAATCCTTGACTTTCATTTAGTATCATAGGAAGGCCGTTTAAAAAATCATATGAAAATTTTAAAAAATTAGTATGCCACTTTCACTACATTTCAAGAGGGATAGTCTACTGCATGATCCCCACTATTCACTAGCACAAATTACATTACGGGTATAGATAAATGCATTTATATAAAGATTAATGGATTTGGAATTTGGAATGCTACTCATATAAATTATGTAGAACCCACTACTAACTTTATTACATGGACTAATGCTTAAATTATGCTAGCAAAAAATAACGCAAAGTCCATGACTATTTTAATTTGTTCTTTAAATAAAATTGAATTTATGTATTTGTGAACCAAGAAATGTTATTTGTAATACTATAAAAGTGACTCATGAAGGCACTAACTGTTGAAACTGGGCCAGCCCACAAAGGAAGTAATGGATGAATTTCAATTTTTTTTATCATTTTTGTTCTTTATTAGTCTTATGAAGTCTAATTTATTTAGAACTTTCTAAATTTATTTTAACCAAAATCATTATTTTATTAAAATTTGTAGATGGTTTTATATTATTTAATTAATGTTATATTATATATATACATGTATCATATACATATAAATATCTATGCTCATGTGTAATATAGCAATCCATGCAAGGTATAACATACCCGTATATAAGTGCTGGGATTTACACTACAACATACATGTTTGCTCATCTGATATACACATATATTGTCCAAATGTATACTTATATACGTTAATGTATGTAACCAAAATAATGCAATATATATATATATATATGGATGCGGATATATATATATAAACTATAACTTATTTTAAATAATTATATATATATATATATTAAATACATATATTCAAATATATGTGTATATATAATATGACAATAACCATATACGTACTAATGTCTTTAAAATATATAAACACACACACACAAATATATATATATATATATATATATATATTAAAAATATATATGTTCCTATTATTGCGCACAGAAAAATGTTATTTTTTAATTTTGATAATGTATTTTAAATTAATATCCGTATGATTATTATTTAAAAATTAATAAAATATTATTTTCGAACATAATTTAAAATCTAAAATTTTAGCAAAAAATTTGAGTGATATTTATTATTGGAACATTTAAAATCTAATTTCATAATTTAAAACAATTTTAAATATATTTTATTTTCGACTAGGGTTTAAAATTTAAACTAAATACAAAAAATGTTATTTCAGAAGTATATTAAATACAATTATAATTTTACAAAATATATTGTTATAGTTAATTTACCTAATCAATTAATTTAAATAATATTTAAATAATAATTTATATGTACAAAAATTATTTTTATTTCCATCGAAATTATTTTAGGTATGAAACTATTTGTATAAAATTCTAAAACTATATTCAAATAGAATAAGATATAGAATTTAAATTACAAAGCTTATATATAATTAAATGTTGTATATTAAATTAATTAAAAAATATTTTTTTTTAATTTGAGCCATGTACATCACAGGTGTATATTTGTCATAATTTTTTATATATAAATATATGTGTCATAGTTTTTTTATATAAATATACAACCAATCGAGTTATGATAATATCTTTATATAATAGAATCGTCACCTAACTAACAATATAATATACATGATACAAATAATATACATACACTAATATTCATAAATACATTAGAAATTTACCTTATATCCACTGCCTTTAAATACACCTTGAAATGATGAGATCTACTCCTCAAAACAATTTCCAATCTAGTAGAGTGCTAGTCCTTGAACCGATAACCACCAACTATCGAATAGAATCAGATTTACTTTGATTTGACTTTGGAGATGGAGAGATGGAGGGATGGAGATTTCGGCTAAAAGTAGGTATGGATGGAGGCTCTAAAAGCATAAAATGAGAGTAGGTTGAGATGTTTAAATAGAGAAGGAATGGAGACAGATTAGTACCTAAGTAATGAACGACCTTTTCGACCCTCAAAAGTCAACACTAATACATCCACGGTATTCACGCGTCGAGAATCTGAGCGCTGGAAAGATAAATTTTTAGGGTGAAAGAAAAGAAAAGACAAAACATAATCTCACATCGTGATGAGTAATATATAATATACACATGATCTGTACAAAAGAAAACCATAATGTACATAGATCAATCAAGGCAAACTAACCTATCATCAGCCTAGACAGTTATAACAGCCTGTCCTTACAAACATTGATAAATACAATACAAGAAATGTAGTGAAAATAAAAGATACGTGAATACATCCAAGAGGTATCCACTCATCTCCTAAAGCTCCAAATCATCCATAACTAAATTTGAAATATACTTGGGGCTGACCGAGCATTATGAGAAAATAATGCCGGATCAGTCTGGTAAACCAGCATGAGAAACTCAAATCATATGGATTTTTAATGTTATAAAACCTTCCAAAATAAAGGTATCTCGTAAGACCATACCGTACATAAACACAGACGGGTTTCTAACTTAAAATAACCAAACCAATTTTATTAGAAATCCAGTGATATTATAATAATGTCTATGGTTTAAAATAAATATCTAACACAGCCAGAATGGTTACATTAATTACATTCTACAACATATTGTTTATACAACTAAGTTCATAAAGGCATGTATTAGAGAATGGATTCCATCAATGACAAGGCTACTGGGGTACCGCCTGCCATAGTGCATCTCTAGAGAAAATGTACCGAGAGCCTTAGTTGATTCCTGGCAAACTAGGACCGGCCTATCTATTCTTGGATAGTACCGAATATGGCATCACCCCTTGGCTGCCAACGTGACAAACTGTGCCGAGCCCAAAGCATACATAAATCCATAAATATCGATCTAGATCGAGGGATGACCATACCCTAATCGTAGCGAACCGCGTAGCCTTGAAGCATATCCCTTGTTTTAGTCATTAACGGATGTGAGGCTTGATGCTAGGTTTTACCTTTTTAGCAAATCTCACTTGGAATGCTAACACTGCCCTCCAGGCAACAATGCAATGTTAGTGTTCATCCATACAAGTTGTTTAGGATATATGCAGACCAAAAACACTACTTCTATTACATCCTTTTTGAAATCACCCTCAGGATTAGTAGCAAGTAGCTCTTGCACTTCAAAGAACTCCATCTTCGATCATCTTCTTTAAGCTGTCTAAAATTCGAATGCTTATGTCAGTTTAAAGTGGTTTTCAGATAACAAATATGATCCTGATACCTCTGAACCAACAATCGATAGTTTCAAAATTGGCCAAGATTTGTTAGTCGGTTATTTAACTGTCAAATGAGAAAACAACCCAATCGGAGATTTAACCAAGCATGATTAAGCACTTAAGCAACCACTAAGCCTCTTTAGTTAATCCATTCATTAATTAAAACCATTTTGTAAATACTAGTATCAAGATAGTTTTGCAAAGATATACATATGTATATTACTCATTCACCATTCATTTATACTCTTTCAATACTTGAAAAAATATTCATATACTTATCTCATCGGTATAAGTATATTCACAAACCACTACACTTTCAATACTTAGAAAATGTAACCATATACTTATCTCAACGGTATAAGTATATTCACAAAAGCTACACTTTCAACACTTAGAAAATTTAACCATATACTTATCTCAACGGTATAAGTATATTCATAAAACACCACACTTTCAATACTTCGAAAATGTAACCATATACTTATCCCAATGGTACAAGCATATCCATAAAATCTTAAGAAAGATTTCACTTCAAAATCCATACTTAATTGGGTTAAACCAAATATCATTTAAAACATAGATAGCAATAACCGAAAGCACTTTTGGTGTAAGTAAATGAATTATATGGAAATTAGACCAAATATACCAACCACCACTTTCTGTTTCCAAACTTGTACTATCCTTCGATTAACAATGTAGTCGGACAAGTTAGCATATTATCCTTACCACGACGTACATTCTTAAACTCTCACAGATAGAGACGAGTTTCCATACTTTGGACTTTAGTGTTAAGTATGAAAGGAATATTTTCCATACCACCATAATTTAAAATGTTCACTTATAGAAATCAAATCCCATTTCCTTTATAAAATTCCTTTTTATAAATCTATTTTATACTTTTACAAACTCCTTTTATAAATTTTCTTTCTATTTATAAAACTCCTTTTATAAATTTCCTTTCTATTTATAAAACTTCTATTATAAATTTCCTGATTTTAAATCTCATATACTTATTGCAAATCTTTTTTTCCAAAATCAAACCAAATACTTCCATAAAACGATCATTCCATATATTACTATAAATTCACAAATGTGATTTATTTTTCAATTTATCAAAATGATATCATTTCCCTCTTTGAATCTTAATTATAAATGTATTCTTTTATTTCAAAAATACCATTTATAAATCCATCTTTCAATTTGACATTTTATATAAAGCTTTTTCACAAATATTTATTCCAAATTATTTCTATCTTCTTTAAAAACAGAATCACTTTATTATAAAAGATAAACTCCACTTTTGTTTTCTTAATAATAAACATTCGTTATTATATTAACTTTTCTGTAAAACAAATACTTCCCGAAATACTTTTAAAACATTTCCAAAACAATTCGAGTAAAATAGAGAAGTTCAAAACCATTTTTAAATAAAATACCATAGAAAATTCCAAAAGTCACATTTGAAATCATTTCTTCAAATTAAAACCATTTTCAAATCAAAACAACAAATAATAGTATTTCAAAATACTATAATGAGGCCTAGAGCTACCATAGCACCCAACAAGTGCTTCCATAGATCTACAACTAAAACAGTTCAACTTTTCAATATATCAAAGTCATATCCAATACGGCCAAGCTACCAAACATTGACATTTAACAATTTATACAATAAGTATATAAATGAAATTAAAATCAATAGTGGTGAGGAGTTTGGATCCCTCTACAAAATTTCATGAGTTCCTTGTATTTCATTTTATATGCCATCTCGCTTTCCAAAGTGAGAATTCAACTAAACCAAACAAAGAAATCATCCAAGCATACAAATAGCACTAAATATCAACACATATATCATATAGTGTTCATCCAAAGGTGAGTAAACTCAACAAATTTCCAATTTTCATGTATGTGTTCCTGGTCAAACTAAAATCGAACGACGTTCAATTTTAGCTCAAAATCCTACTTGCTCCAAACTTGATGAAATCATCTCCAGTGCATAGATTACACTCCTACAAGTGCAACACAAAAGACCACGTCTCGATTAGACCTCGTATGCAAGAGTTATTGGTTTAATAAGATTTTGGATTAATTAAATAACTTAATTAAATTTTAATTACCCTTAATCCTTCTTTCCTCTTTCCCTAAATTCAAACTCTTGTACACACACATCCACCTCTAGGTCATGCACACCCGTCGATTTCCCCTCTCTAGACGACGAGTCGACGACCAGGCTTCGCCATCGCGTTCCACTTTATGTTCTCCTCACATCGACCACCAACTCATGAACCTCGATCCTCTCTTCTGTTTCCTTATCTACTCCTCTATAAACGATAAAAAGTGTCACGATTCAAATGGCAGTGCCCCACTCTCTCCGAGCATCACCAATCTCCTTGGCTTCGCATGAGAAACACAATGGCACACTCTGTTTTACCTAAAACCTCCCTAGCTCCGACATGTCATAACCCTAATTCAACCTCTCATGTCACTCCTCCCCAATCGATGCCATACCCAACATCGACTACATGGATTTGAAACCCTCGCCAATACAAACTCAATGGGTCTAACGTCACTGGATTTCATCGCCTATAGCTCTCAAAAAGATTTCAAAAAGAGGCGGTTGTGTTTTATTTTCTACAAGCAAAAGAAAAGAGAAGAGCAAGAAAGGAGAAGTAAAGTGAATGGGAAAAGTGAGGGTGTATGTATTTATAATAAAAATATATCATATTTTAATTCTTTTTTTAATCGTTATGTGTTTCGAGCTCGCACGATCACACGACAAGTCAGATAGCCATGAAACTCGTTGACGTACATTGCCTTATTATTCTAATTCTAATGACATTAGTTTCGTCCAAATATGAGATAATGTCCCAGGATAATAATTTCATGCGTTTTGAGTGTCGATAAAATAATTTTTGGTCTCATAATCGATATTAATTCGAACTATTTACTGTTATAAATATTTTTCTATAACAAGTTCACCATTATTATTTATTAATTAAAAAGAGTTATAAAGCTTTTAAAATTAATTATTTATATACTTAAATATTCATAATCAAAACAATAAAATTCCGAGTCGCTACATCCTCCCCCTTAAAATAATTTCATCCTCAAAATTCCCATATGAAGAAAATGTCTTCTCACTCTTAAGCTTTTAAAGCCCTACATGTTATAGGAAATTTCGGCATCACCTTCTTTGCGCAGCTAAGTCCAAAAAAATCATAACATGAATATAAGCCCATATCTAGGACCTTCCATAACTAGGGACAACACAACAACAATATATACATATGATATACCTTATAGAATGTGTATGTCACATAGCAAACACACCTCTTAAGCATAAACACATACCAATTTACGAGCAAGCTAACCCTCCTTATAAAACCAAAAGCAACAAGCAAGCCCTTGCTTCCGTGTACCCGTGTCTCACTTAAATAACCCAAAAGTGGGTTAAACATGATAAATGAGACAATACAATAATTTGTTAATCATATCTTGAATCTAAGCCGGCTAAATCATATATAGCAATCATCTTACATAAACATGCCTAGCTAACCATCTGTATGATGCACACTTATCATCCGTACGTAATATCAAATTCACTTACTCAAATACACAAACTTCTTTTCCGAACTTGTATCGCTCACTCGACTTCCCTAATGCGGGATCCAATCAGGTTCCTTGATTATAAACCTCTATTTTCCTTTCATAGCCATATATTATAATAGAAAACTTCAAAATCATATCAAGAATCCACATTAAATATTCCCATCAAGAATTAAGTGAAAAATCCTTGTTCGAATCTGTAACGACCCGCATTTTTTGACCGTTCAAGTCGACAAAACATACACACATGCCAACTCAAACAATCCAAAATACAGATAGTTATTGGGGTTAAATAAGAAAAGAAAGGAAAGAACAAAAATAAACACAGAATCTCGCAGCGGAAGGAACAAGATATAATAATAAAATAACAGTTCATGAAGCTGTTAAGTAAATAAATTTGATTATTATTATACATCATAAATCAGAGTTACATACATATCAGAGATAATACAACAATGTAGCGGAAAAATAATACAGTAGTAGAATACAAATGATGTAATACCAAACTCCGTCTTCGTCCTCCAGAATAGATCTTCAACCTTATCTGAAATGCTCAAGCTGACCCGAGCGTAATGAAAAGACAAAACACTCGAGTCAGGACTAAAATATCTCATGTAAGTTAAATCGAATAAGTAAATATGAGTGTGTCGACGTCGGAGATGTTTACGGGTTTTAGACACCTCCTATCCAGTATTTAACGTGCGTGCATTAACTTAAGAGATGTTCGGGATTTCCAACTCCTAAGGATCCGTTAAACTATCTACTATATAATAGAATACGCTATATACAATAATGTCTATCATAAAGTAAAATATCAAACTAGCGTTAAGCCATGGCCCATTCCACCCTTAACACATTTTTATTCCCAAGAGTATATACAAGACCGTAGTTTCCCCAAAACCGGAAGTCATCAGAGGGAAATCCATATACTAAAGATACAAATCAAAATCGTAGTGGTCGCGAATAGGATAATCAGTATGACAAGGTACATGAGGCAATACCAACGAGGATACTAGTAGTTGCGTGATCCGGACTGATGTTGGGCGTAGCAGCTACTACCCCAACACCGCGAAACAACACTCCCATAATCGAGGGGTGCACCCAAATCGAATCACAACAGTAATAGATATTGTAACGAAGAAGTGTGTCCGCTAGAGATGGCGATCCTCAATGGCCCGGCGCGGCTCCTGTTTTAGTCATGTCAGGGGTCATCCAATATCGTTATCTTTCTTCAGTCAACACGTTCACTAAACCATCCACTTCGTTCTGGATCAACACTCCGCGTATACTAGTTATTAAAGTGGTTTTCGGTATCGACAGAGAGTATGTCCATATCCGATCCCGGTCTCTTTAATAACTACGTATTATTACACCGATGGCTCTTTTACATTTCAAAATCAATTCATAATTGATATCAAAATATCATATTCGCTTCAAAAATCAAATCCATTTCAAATATCATCATATCTATTCAAAATGTAAGATTCCGTTCAAAATCATTTTTCGCCTCAATATCTCATTTCGATTTCAAAATCATTTTCGCCTCAATATCTCATTTCGATTTCAAAACAGCTCATATATTTATATAAGAATATAAGATTCGCTTTAAAACCATTTCGTATTCAAATTAGAATATACTTCAAATTTAAACACCCGTATTAAGTAGTTTACTTAATTTCTGGAACAATTCCAATTCAATAAACTTAGATTAACATTCGGATTTCAAGAATTCATTTAAGTATTAACTTCCAAATCAATTTCAGTTCAAATCCTATTCAAAACAATTTTATCTTCAAATTTAATTCAATAGTTTCAATTTAGTCCAATTCACAAATTTCTTTGAATTTCAATTAAATTCCAAATTAATTAAATCTCAATTTCAAATTTATTTTCAATTCCAAACACAAACTTGAAATATCATTTCATATAAATTTTCTTAGAAATATTCAAAGTTCGATTAAAAGTCCAATTTTTTAAAACAAATCAACTTCCGAAAATTTACGCCGTACTTCAAAAAATTTTCTTAAAATCTAAACTTCGAATAATTAAACAATTTCATTTACCAAGTTTAAATTTCAACATCTCGATCTTCAATTCAAAATAATTAAATTTCCATAAATTGGATTTTTATTCTTAAAATCAATTCATTTAAATAATTTCAAAACAACTTTTAAAATCATTTAATTTAACCAACCCGGTGTCCGTATATAATTCTCTAACCTATGGCCAAGTGGTTAGTTATTTCAATTAAATGTCAGGGATGAATATATATTACTTAAACCAATCACAGTGTCACGTGCATGTATAACAGGATATATATATAAGCAAATAAACATCCAAACATTTAAATATCAACCAATAGCATCCATCGAAATAAATCATCCAATAGTCAATACAATTCACGGCAATTTCATAGTTATCAATATCGTGAAATTTGATTTCAATTAAATCCTAATTTCAATTTACTGTCAATTTAAATTTTCAACAGTGAATTCACACGACAATCTATATGACAATTAAATTTTTATCAAACAACGACAAATAAATTCATATCACTTCATAATGTCAAATTTAACTACCATAAAGATATTCAGTACGCTGTGAGCGTTATAAAACACTCACTTTGATTTTCTGTTGTCGCCGAGACGTTCCGGTTTGGAACTGAAACTGGACGACGCCCAACTTTAGCCCAAATTTCCACCGTCCCCAAATCCATCCAAACTAGTTTCATTTCGAAGCTCTCGTCATTACGATCGCAACGCAAAAAGTTTCGTTCCAATCGGACCTCGTACGAAAAAGTTATGCTATTTTAAAGTTTACACGAATTTAAATAACTAATTTCACAATTTATTTCCATATTTTTAACCTAGATCAGGATTTGGGCGTTCATCTCCATCCCTTCAGATCTGAGCCACACCTCATAGCTTCTTCCCCAACGTAAAATTCACGTATGCAAACCCATTAGCCGTCGTTTCTTCCATCAATTTTCACGACCTCCACAACGACTTCTAGAACGATCAGGGAATACCACGTCGAAGGCCTTCAAGGAAGCTACCATCGGCCAGAGTAGGGTGGAGCTCGGCCATCTCTGCTACACGCAAATCGAGGAAAAACGCACAACTTTGAATGCAAATTCCCGTTGATTCGTTGCTCCGTTTTCGATCATCTCCATATGGATTTGAAGCTCTCGTCGTCCTCTACAACTTTGTAGTTGACGACTTTTGCTAATTGTTGATGGATTGAGAGGAAAATGAGGAAGAAGTTTCGAAATTTTCTGGCCATTAAATTAAAAGTGGCGGCTAAGGGCTGAAACCCTAGGGATTTTGGAAAATAGAGAAAGTGAGGGGCTTTTATAGAAAAATACGCGACACTATTCATCACGGATTTTTCGAACTCCAAACGAAGCGTGCCGGCTGACGTTTCTAAGGTTTACCCCGTGTTCCGAACACAATGGAACAGGTTTTGGAAGCTAATTCGATCATCTGTGCGAGTTACGGCAATAAACGGTCGATTTAAAATTAAATCGGTTAATCAAATTTCTGTGCGTTTGGGCTCGCCCCGGACAAACGGTAAATTTGATTGACACGAAATTTGAAACCTTACAATAATACGACATTATGGATCCGATGAAACTGGTTTCGTCGAAATCCGAGACATTCTGAAAAATGACTATTTTCTCTCGCCGAATTAATATTAAAAACAATTCGATGCGTCTCGAGCTGCCACGATCAAACGATAACTCCGATTACTACGAAAATTGAAATCCGACAATAACAAACTATTACGGATCTAATGGAACTACTTTCATTCAATTCTGAGACTGTTCGAAAAATGGCTATTTCTCAGTCGATAATTAAATATTAAAATATTCAATTTTCACAAATTAACTTTAAATTCAATTTTAAAAGTTCTATAACATTACTATAACTCCAATATGATAAGATAAAATTTTACAAATCATTTTCAATCATATTCCACTCGATTTTCAATTATTTCTGAAATTTAACTTATTAAATTATCGATTTAATTGTCTAATTAAATCCAATATTCGAAAAATAAATTATTCGACTGTTTAATTTCAATATAAAATTCCCAATTTTAAATTATTAACTTTTAAATCAAATTTCAATTGTTCACAAATTCCATTTTTAATTTCACAGTAATTAACAATCTTTTACAATGCAATTTTCCATTATAAATCCAATATAAAATATTATATTAGATTCCATGTTCAATTATATTGTAATTCAAATTCAAGTTATTTAATTCCAAATGAATTCTTTTATTTCGATTTACACTTTCATTATTGAATCAACCATTTACTTATACATTATTATCAATAGTTTATAATTCATTTACTTTCATTTTCTTCAGCTATCATCTTATTTAAATTCACAGTAATATTAAATTACATTCATTTACGTTGATTTCCATATTATAACTTCAATATTAAATGTAACATTTTATTTATTTCGTTGTTTACAATCAAATTCAATTCAATTCAATTACTTGTTACATTCAAATTCAAATCTTTACTTACGTTCAATTACAAGTTGACATCTTAATCGAATTACAGTTTCAGTTATTATCTGCTTTCAATCAACTGTAATATTAAGTTACATTTATTTATATTAGTTTCAATAACATAAACTTCCATTATTAAATCTACCATTTTATTTATTCTTTGTTTACAATCATAACTAATTTGGTTTACAATCAAATTCAATTCATTATTTACATTCACTACAAGTTAACATCCATATTTAATTTACAAATAAGTTATTTCAGAATTCAGTTTTGTATTTTAACTTGTAATTCACATTTAACAACACAAAATTTTATTTCCTTCGGATTTTTATCCAAAATTTTCATTTTAATTCGTATTTCTAAAGTGTTAAAAATACGGGTCGTTACAGAATCGGTGTGAATCACCTCAACGTCATGTACTCGAACATGGAACAAGAACAGTTACGTGAATAAAATGGTCTACGTACAACTTACGTATTTATTCCATTAGTTTCTTAACTACACCAATTCCTTTTATTTTAAATCACTCATTTTCTCAAAGAAACGTTTCTTATTTAATACATGAATTCATTTATGAAGCATTTCATAAAACAGTGTCTTTATTTTATAAACATTCTATAAAGACTTATCTTCACTTATAAAACATTTCATTAAAACAAAATTTCTTTTAAAACAGTTCAGGACTTAAGTTCATACTTGTATATACTCCACTACATCCTAAGAGTATATATATATATACACAATATCAGATTTGTTTTACTTAACCCGGATGTTCAACAAATTTAAATTTTGTTTTAACTTATAATCTTCACAATATAAAGGTTACAAAAACTAATCCTTTATATTTTTACAAAAACACTTAGCTTAAATATCTATATTAATTTAGAAATTTCTGACTATCTAAAATCATCAGAAATTCCCTTCTTTCAACAAACGAAAACCACAAAACAACATATTGTAACAAGATGCACACACCAAACTATCTTAATGCATAGGATACCTGCATCCAATTTCTTTAAAGAAAACTTTAGAACCAAACACTGGGTTTCATTTCAAATCATTTGAAATAATAATAATATCATATCTCCTTTTGTATATCAAATCATACTTTTGGGAATAAATCAAAATTTGTTTTACCTAAAACAATTCGGTAGCGAACTACTATAGTAGCATTTCCCACTTTGAAACTTGAAAATAAACACCGATGATGGTGTAGCCTTCCCCAGAATTATTTTCCAGCAATAGAAGTGAGTTCATTACTTTCTATCTCCTTAAATATCCTTTTTAAAATATTTTTATTCATAAATACTTTCAAATAATACTAATATTATTTTTCCCAAAGCTTTGAAATACAATTTTCAGAAACATCGGGATTTAAGTTCTCAAATTCTTAGCTTAAATTATTTTTATTTATAAATCATACTTATATAATTTCACTTTCTTATATAAAATCATTTCACAAATGTATATCTTTGCTTAGATTATAATAAACAGCTTTTATTGAAATTAAATTAACCCAATATTACCACCAAAAGCCTTATAGTCAAACCGTGAAACTTAATTCACAAGGTGTTCATTTTAATGTTCCCATAATTACTATCTACCCAACCAATGTAGTGAAAAGGTAAAACTGCTCATAAACTAGTCGAGCAAAATTCAAAAATCAACAAATAGTAGTTAACGCTCATAAACTTCCCAAGCATAACTAATCAAATAATAAATGAGAATAATTGAATATTATCATTTCCTAACAAACAAGCACATTATAAATAACTATATAAATTTAGAAAGTTATTCTTTTATATGTAAAATATAATCCTACGTAAAATTATTTCATTTACTAAATTTTGCAAATAATATTGTGCCGGTTTTCCTTGTCCAAGTGTTTAGGAACCCCTATTGATATAGTTGTACCTTCTACATCGACCAGAATTCGTAAACCACTCAACAGATCAATCAACATAATATAATGCATTTTTATAGCACTAAAAAATATGCGCTCTTATATATACATACACACACAAATATATATACACACACGCATATATATATGCACACACACTCAAACTCATTCTATGGTGTTATTAATCCTATCTCTAATGAGTCTACCCCACCAAGGCTTAGGGATTCACTCAACCTAAGCTCTGATACCACATGTAACGACCGACCTTTTCGACCCTCAAAATTCGACGCTAATATATCCATGGTATTAACGTGCCGAGCATTCGAGTGTCGGGAAGACAGATTATTGGGTAAAAGAAAAGAAAAAACGGAACAAAATCTCACATCACGGCGAGTAATATATAAATACACATGATCTTTACAAAATAAAATTGTAATATGCATACATCAATCAAATCAAACTAACATATCATCGGCCTATACAGTTATAACAGCTTGTCCTTATAAATGCTTATAAATACAATACAAGAAATGCAATGGAAATAAAAGATATGTGAATACGTCCTGGAGGCATCCAGCTCACCTCTTGAAGCTCCAAAGCATCCATAACTAAATCTGAAATATACTCGGGGATGACCTAAGCATTATAAGAAAATAATGGCCATAAACAGCATAAGAAACTCAAATCATGTGGATTTTTAATGCTATAAAACTTTTCAAAATAAAGATATCTTGTAAGACCACGTCGCACATAAATAGGGACGGGTTTTTTACCTTATGAACCAAACCTTTTTATTAGAAAATTCAACGATATTAAAATAATGTCTAAGGTTTAAAATAAATATTTAACATAGCCAGAATGGTTAGTTACATTCAACAACATATTTAGTTTATAGCTACGTCCGTAAAGGCACGTTTTGGAGAATGGATTCCATCAATGATAAGGTTATTGGGGTACCGCCTACCACAACACACCTCTAGAGAAAATGTGCTGAGAACCTTAGCCGACTTCCTAAAAATCAGGACCGACCTACCTCTTCCTAAATAGTATCGAATATGTCATCAACCCTTGGCTGCTAACATGACAAACTGTATCGGGCCCAAAGTACATAAATCCATAAATATCGTTCTAGATCGGGTGATGATCATACCCTAATGGTAGCGAACCGCATAGCCCTGAAGCATATCCCTTGTTTTAGTCATTACTAGGTGTGAGGCATGAGGCAACATTTTACTTTTTGGCATATCCCACTTAGAATGCTAGCACTGCCCTCCAGGCAATAATG
The DNA here is from genome assembly GCA_030737815.1 of Allium fistulosum. Lineage (NCBI taxonomy): Eukaryota > Viridiplantae > Streptophyta > Magnoliopsida > Asparagales > Amaryllidaceae > Allium > Allium fistulosum. The sequence goes on along the minus strand of CM060906.1, from coordinate 92,328,685 downwards.
CAATGTCAGCATTCATCTATACAAGTTATTTAGGATATGAACAAACCAAAGGCACTACTTCGATTACATCCTTTTTGGAATTACCCTCAGGATTGGTAGCAAGTAGCCCTTGCACTTCAAAGAACTCCGTCTTCGATCATCATCTTCAAGATGTCTCAAATTCGAATGCTTATGCCGGTTCAAAGTGGTTTTCGGATAACATACCTAATCCCTGTCTCTCCAAACCAACTATCGATAGCTTTAAAACTGGCTAAGATTTGGTAATCGGTTATTTAACTATCAAATAAGCAAACAGTCCAATCAGATATTTAACCAAGCATGATTAAGCACTTAACAACCACTGAACCTCTTTAATTAATCCTTTCATTAATTAAAACCACTTTGTAAACACTAGTATCAAAATACTTTTACAAAGATATACATATGTATATTATTCATTCACAATTCACTTATGTTCTTTCAATGCTTGAAAAAATATCATATGCTTATCTCATTGGTATAAGTATATTCACAAACCACTACATTTTCAATACTTAGAAACTGTAACCATATACTTATCTCAACTGTATAAGTATATTCACAAACACTACACTTTCAATACTTAGAAATGTAATCATATACTTATTTCAATGGTATAATTACATTCACAAAATACTACACTTTCAATACTTAGAATATGTAGCCATATACTTATCTCATTGGTATAAGTATATTCATAAGATCTTAAGAAAGATTTCACTTCTAAAACCATACTTAATTAGGTTAAACCAAATGTCATTTAAAACATAGATAACAATAAACCCAAAACACTTTTGGTGTAAGTAAATGGTTCTTATGGAAATTAGACTAAATATACTTACCACCACTTTCGAATTTCAAACTTGTACTATCCCTCAATTAACAATGTAGTTGGACAAGTAGGCGTACAATCCTTGTCTCGACATTCATTCTTAAACTCTCACAGATAGAGACGAGTTTCCATACCTCGGAATATAGTGTTAAGTATGAAAATAATATTTTCCATACCACCATAATTTAAAATGATCGCTTATAGAAATCAAATTCCATTTCCTTTATTAAATTTCTTATTATAAATCTCTTTTATATTTTTACAAAGCTCCTTCTATAAACTTCCTTTCTACTTATAAAACTCCATTTATAAATTTCCTTCCCATTTATACATTTCCTTTTTATTTATAAAACTCCTTTTATAAATTTCCTTATTTTAAATCACATATACTTATCAAAAATCTTTGTTTCCAAAATTGGACTAAATACTTTCCCTAAAACGATCATTCCATTTATCATTATAAATTCACAAATGTGATTTATTTTCCAATTTATCAATATCATTTTCGATTTTTTAAAACTCTCATTTATAATTCTATTCTTTTATTTATTAAATACCATTTATAAATCTATCTTTCTATATTATATATAAAGCGTTTTCATAAATATTTATTTTTAAATAATTGTATCATCTTTAAAAATAGATTCACTTTTTTATAAAAGATAAATTACCCTTTTTGTTTTCTTGTTAATAAACATTCGTTATCATATTAACTTTTCTGTAAAACAAATACTTCTGGAAATATTTTTAGAACATTTCAAAAAAGGTTTGAGTAAAATAGAGAAGTTCAAAAACCCTTTCTAAATAAAATACCATAGAAAATTCCAAAAGTCACATTTGAAATCATTCTTCGAATTAAAACCATTTTCAAATCAAAACAGCAAATAATAGTATTTCAAAATACTATAAGGAGGCCTAGAGTTATCAAAGCACTTAATAAGTGCTTTCATAGATCCACAACTAAAAGAGTTCAATTTTCCAACATATCAAAGTCATATCCAATATGGCCAAGCTACCAAGCTTTGGCATTCAATAATTTATACAATAAGTATATAAATGAAATTAAAATCAATAGTGATGAGGAATCCAGATCCCTCTATAAAATTTCATGAGTTCCTTGTATTTCATTTTATATGCCATCCCGCTTTCCAAAGTAGGAATTCGACCAAACCAAACAAAGAAATCAACCAAGCATATAATTAACATTTTATATCAACACATGTGTTACATAGTGTTCATCGAAAGATGAGTTAACTCACCAAAATTTCAACTGACGCTTATGCGTTCTTGCTCGATCCAAAATCGAATGGCGTTCGATTTTAGCTCGAAATCCTACTTGCTCCAAACTTAACAAAATCAGCTCTAGTGAGTAGAAATTGAGGAAGCAAGTTTTGTGGAGAGGGTTTTAAGAATGAATGTTTTATGGAGAGGGTTTTAAGGAAGAGTGTTTTGTGCCTTAAATTAAGGAAAGTTTTCTATGGATCTTTCCTTATAAATACACACCTTCATGAACCTCTTCTGTTCACAATTTTTTATTAATTCAAGTCAAAACTTTACACAATTATATTCTCTTCATAATGTTCAAAAGAAGAAGTTTAAATCACTTCAAAACTTCTTCAAAACATCATCAAACCTCCACATAAATATTCTAAGGCCTAGAGTATTACTACAAGAGCCAAAGTCAAGTACAAAGGACTAAGGAGGAGCTACCGTAGACCTAGTGGTAAGCAAATATGGGGATTTGAAAGGGTTGGGAGTTTTGTTTCATGTGTTTTGGAGGGTAGGAGGAAGGGTTTTAAGGTTAGAGGCTTATACTAGGATTTGCTAAGGAAAAAGGCGAGTTTCTCCTTCCATTTAGCTCTAGAAACCATGTTAAAAAGTTGTTAAACAAGTAGTGAAAAACTAGTTAAAAACATTAACAAAACATTTATAATTACTATTCACCATTGTATTATTTATGTTTGACTTGTTCTTGGATGGTAGACCCTAAAATACGCAAGACATCCCTTTATAACCTTTAAGTAATGACACTGTACTGATTATTTGAATATAGAAAATACCGAGATGAGTAAGTAGAAAAATAGCAATGTGAAATAGTTGCATTTTAGCATTATGACATTCTTAGCTTTTACATCCCTTAAAAAGTAAACATACTTGAAATATATTCTATGACCCATAAATGTTCAGTTGTAATGATTTGGAATGTATAAAAAGAAAATGGACAAAAGTTAGAAAGAAAATACTCCCGGTTTTGCACTTTGGAAATTTCAAGTTTTAAAGTTCTTTAAAGTTTTGGAATTATAATCTATCTTGGAAATATATGACACTTACATATTCCTAGAATGAAAATGCTTATTTTCCATATTAGTTTAAATAATCAAAGGACTTCATTGAAATTTGGAAAATGTGTTAAAGTTTAAAATCAAAATAGCCATTGTATGCATAGTTCGAAAAAACTAATTTATTAAAGCAATTTAAATGAAATTGTTTGGGGTTTAAAGATATGAAAAAAATTTCCTAAGTATTTTATACATAATATAAAGTATTTTGAGTATAAAATTGAGTATATAAACTTTGTAAAAAGAATTGAAAAATATAGTTTTAAAAAGCTAGTTTTACTTGGACTTTCTACAGCACTTTTTAACGGCATTTATTAACCACTAGTTTTAAAAAGAGTTAGATTTATTTCTAAGATTATATCTTTCACATACTACTGTTAAGAAGTGATTATTCCTTGTTTAAGTATATTTTAAAAATAATTTGAACATAAAATCCACTAGAAAATATTGGTTAATTAAATAAAAGGATTAAGGAGGTTCTTTGTAACATGTGCTTTAATAGCCATTGTTTTTAACCTCCTTAAAAATAACTTTCAAACCCAATTTATCCATTCAAATAAATTTGTAGATAAAATGAAAAGAAATTGAGAAGGTGGTTATAGTATTTTAAAAGGTTTTAATAAGGGTTAAATCACTTTTAAACCAAAAATTTATTAATTGGAACTTTCTTGGGAAAACATATATATACACACACACTTTTAGTAAAATTTGAATATTTGAAAATATATAACATCTTAGAGTTAGGAGGAAATTTCACTCCCTCTTAACTAGTGTTTAAAAAGGAAACGATGTCGTGTACTTAACGTCTTTCCTTCTTGAACACACCCTTTGAATTATCTGATTAGTTGATTATTCAACTGTCAAATAAAGCCTAACTTAGAAAGTAAATGAAAATTTCACAAATTCATGCGGTTTGAGATTCTGTAGGGAGGACTCATTCCAATGAAACATATCTAGCTTTAAGAATGTACCTTACATATTGTTCACTTACTTCTAAAAGTATCGGAATTGAGGTACCAGATATTTTCGCTTAGTTTGAAGAAACAAGGATCATGTAGGAATAAAATACTTGTTCGAATATCACTTCAAACTAAATTATGCATTAGATGCTTGAAGATATGCTGAAGTATGGCTCGAATGCTATAGAGTTGCACCGTCTATCATTTTTTTGATGGTGATTTGTTAGAATTATGATTCAAGCGCGACATCACACCGATTATGGCTAAAGGACGGGCTAAATGGGGTCGGGCTATGTGGCATTCCACTCATTAGGATATGATCACATTAATATAGAGTGGTTTCAGTTGTATGCATGCAGTGATGTGGTATAGTCGGCGCTTTGTTTGATAGACGATGGCTAGTTCAGACACATCCAAGAGTAGGTTTAGGCTATCAAATATATTTTATCTAGAGATATACTTTCGGTTTGGACTTGCCCTCTCCTAGTTATATTGGAACATCCATTTTAATGAACATGTCATTATGTTATTAAATTACATCAGGAATTGACTTATGTTGTCCACGATGATAGATATTCTCTATTTATCTATCTATCTTTATGTTGGATATTGTCCTTGTGAGGGGAAAACCAGTTTCACAATTTAGCGGCGTGGTCTCGCAAGTGACCGTTATATGTTTCTACATATAATATGAGTTTCTCATACCATAAATATTGTCTAACTCGAGTATTTATATTTCCCTGAAACTCTTGGATACTCCTTATATTTGAGCAGTTCAAGAGTAGCAGGACTTCTTTGGACTCTTGAAGATCGAAGACGAGCAGAGGGCTCTTTTGTATCTATTTACTATTTTTCACTTCTATTTTATTTATGAATGTAGTAATCAGCAATTGTAAAGACATGTTATTATAAATATCTAGGCTGATAGTAATACCTATTTCATGACTTTGATAACTCCATTTGTTAGAGTATGCTCTTGCACTACTCTTTTGTTATATTATATTTGACCATTGCATTATGAGAAACTGTGTTGTTCTTTATTTTTACCCTAGGAAATCTGTCATTCAGACGCTTAGATAATAGCACATGAATACCATGGATGTATTAAGTGTCATTTATAGGAGTTAGAAGGGAGGGTCATCACGGTTCATATCTGAGCTAAAGGTTGAGCAAACACCTTAGCCTAAGTGCGGTACACACTCATTAGAGATTGGGTAAGTAATGTCCTAGAATGAATTGATTAGTTTTGAGAGAACTTATTTGTAATCTCTATAAGAATATCTTCCCTCTAAAATGTCTCTTTGATGATCCTTTCATATAATTCCTTAGGGCATATCAAATTGTATTCTAAAGATGTTTATCATATTCAGGTGATAGACATTGACACAGTTAGGGGAAGAGGAAGAAGGGGAGGATCTCAAGCGCCTACTAGCATGACTACTAATGGTAGGCCATATAGAAATGTCACCAGGCCGGTTGTGGAGGAGGTAGAGGAAGAATTACTGCAAGTTTAGCCTCTAGTGAACTTTGCATCTTTATGGAGAGATTTCACTACCTTAGGCGGGAAACCGTTCTTCTGTATCGAGTCTATAGACGAAGTCCAGATATGGCCCCATTCTTATGAGAGAATCTTTGGGGATCCTAGACTTGGAGATGTAGGGAAGCGTCTACCAACATCGCGACAACTCTAGAAATTAGCGATGGACTGATGGGATCCTGTCACTGCTAATATTTCAGAAGAAGAATTTACTTCGGCTCATTTCAAGCAAGCTTTGAGACTCAATTTATACTCGAGATTAGGAGAGGTCAATTATTCAGAAGCTTTCTTGATCTTAAACAAGGCGACAAGACTGTGGCTCAGTACGAGCACAAATTTAATGCCTTGTCTCAATTTGGACTTCGTCTTATTAATACTCCCCTCAAGAAGAACAAGATGTTCATAAATGGGATAAGGTTCGAACTTCCTAGAGAGATAACCAACCATGTTATGGGGACATTCACCAACCTCATCGATATGGGACTTAGGTTCCAAGCCTTAGCAGTAAAAGAGAAAGCTCCACAAGTAAGTACACTTCCTAAAAGCATCAAACCACTAGCAGTTGTACCACTCAAGCCAAATAGCAATTGGAAATTTTAGCAGAAGAGAACATGGGTAGGGAAAAAGCCCAGAGATGGAGCATAAAGGATGTGGATTGATTTTTCCATGGTAACTTGCAATAAGTCATAAATTGGGCCATTATGCAAATCTACGCCCGCTTAATGGACCTATGACCTATTACAACTACATCAAGCCAGGACATATGTCTAGAGATTGACTTCTTCCTAAAAAGGTGCCTCAAGGTCAGCTTTTGCAATAGAAGATGTACTGATCACCTCTTCTATGACGACCCACCTTTTCGATCCTCAGAAGTCGACACTAATACATCCATCGTATTCACATGTCGAGCATTCGAGTGCCGAAAAGACATGTTTTTAGTGTGAAAGAAAAGTAAAGACATAATAGAATGTCACATCGTGACGAGTAATATATAATATCCAAATGATATTTACAAAAGAAAACTATAATATACATACATCAACCAGAGTAAACTAATACTGATAGATACAAAACAAAAAAATACAAAGGAAATAAAAGATACGTGAATACGTCTTGGAGGCACCCAGCTTGTCTCCTGAAGCTCCAAAGCATCCATACTAAATCTGAAAATGTGCTCAGATTGATTCGAGTATTATAAACCATCCATTATAACACAAGTGTTATCATCCAAAAACTTCTAATTGGTTAAAAAGTTATATTACCTTATTTGATAAGGATTGCAAAACTTACAGCTTTAATTAGGAATGTTTTAAAGTAACAACAAGTATAAAAGTGATTTTGGGCTTATAGTAACGATGTTTAGGCAACATATTTTTTTAACCCATTAAATTATACTTTTGAAAAGCAATAAGATCTTTAAAGAGAATTTTAAAGATGACGATTGAAAGTCCTTTATGTGTCTTTGTCACGATCCTGAAATCCAGCGTTCGAAAATCAACATCGAATACCTCACTTGTATTCGACTGTCAGATATTCAAACGTCAAACTTCAGTTCGGCGGAGCTTATAGCAACATCAGATGAATATAAACAGCGGAAATAAACTGAATATCATACATTTCATCATAGATACAACATCATTATAATGTCCACTACTACATTAGAGTATCATAATACATATGCCACAACCCCAAGGAAAAACATCATAATAGTACAACAGTGATCACATGCAAAAGTCTTCAAAGGAATGAAGAGATAGTGAATATCCATAACTAAACACCTGGTGATCCAAAAAGCTTCCAAAATATCTCCAAGGTAAAAGTCTCCAAAATACCGCTAACACCAGAATATGGAAACCTGCTACTAGGCTGCCCGTGTGGAATGATGGGCACCCAGAGTTTAGAAAAAAACAATAAACTCCAGGTCAGTCATGGGACTGGTATGAGTAAACAAAGCAGTTGTTTGAAATAAAACAGTTCAAAAGAGAAATCGGATATGCTTTTGAAAAAAATGAAACTACCATAAGACTTTCCGCCACACACACAATGCAATCGCAGACTTGGAGGAGATTTCTTCTTATGATAGTCAAATATGCTTAATACGAGAAAAATTCTTGGATATTATTACTAGTGCATAGTGTAGAAAACCATTTCGAAAGTATAATATTAATCTTAGCCAGCATAGACATTCCGAACTATGCCTACTATAGCTACCATGTTTTGTGGCAGGTTACCGCCACGCTGCATGGCAGGTTATACAACTAACACCGTACAAGGCTCGTATTGTTTCTTTGGATTTCCAACAAATGGTCAGGCTAAGGAACTTCCTACTGCCACATGGGTACACCTCTGGAGGGACGTCCCGAGAACCTACCCGGATCTCTGCCAACACAAGACCGGGTTACCTCTGTCACTAGGTAACTACTACTCGAGTATGCCATCCCCCGGTCCTTTGGGACCTTTATCCGAGGATTCTTGATCACAAAGCAACAATCACACAGAGTAAATGAGATTGGAGCAACCACACAGGTAAATATCTGGGCTCCATACCATGATACCACCTTTTTCCAGAAGGAAATGACATACCCTAAAGGGAGTGACCCTCATAACCTTGCCGCATCTTTCCTGTTTCGACCATTTCCGGGTTGTGAGGTCCGATGAGGTCTCGTCCACAAAGCTACGCTTTTTCACAAAGCCATGCTTGGATCAACAAATGATCAGCAAATGACCATCAACACACAGCAACACTCAGCATGCCACACTACCAAATTGGGAGTATATCACTGATAACCTTCAACTACATAACCTCTGAGCTCGTACATCTTAGAGAAGGGTGTTAAACTAAGAGAATAAATTCTCCGCCACCAAATAGAAATGTATTTGAAAGAAATTAGCTTTATATCTCAAAGTGTAGTGTCAGACATACAACCATACAAGTCTGTTCCGGGTTCGAACAGAACCGAAGGAACTTCCAAAGAAGCCCTTGCAATTCGGTTATTTATAATCCGAGTATTTACAATCCCGACCGTACTTCCCATCACTTAGGGAATCTCTATACCGGAGCAACTCAGTGCAGAGACAATCGATATGTTATCCTATCATTCTTACAAATACCCGGTCTTCAACACCGGTCTTCAAATGCTATCCATTTACGTCGTATCACTATTCGGAATGGGTTATACGACACGAAGTCCTCTCCCGGCTAAACCGAATAGTTAGCGCTTACTTTTAAAACATGTGGATATGATAATCACAAAGATTTAAATTCAGGGTTCGATGTGGGTTTCGGATAACCAACTGGAATCCGACTCCCTGTCGCATCGAAGTTTAAATACTGTTTTACGGGTAAGAGGGTTTCACATAAATATAGAAGCAAATCACAAATCACAGTTCAGCACAAAGCAACTCGCATCACATAGTATCACAATCACAGAATAGGGGTATCAATCAGTTCAAAGCATTCAATAATAATCAATCATCTACCAGTAAGATGAATTTACCGTGTGATTTTATAATTAATTAATCACCTAATTATTTTCATAAATTATCTTTAATTAATGATTAATTATTCTTAATTATAAATTAATTAGTCATTAATTGCTAATTAATAAATCTTAATCACTTTCATTAATTTATTTAAATATTAATTAATAAATCTTTAATTATAAATTAATTAACTTTAAATTAATTATTCTTTAATTAATTAAGTAATTATAAATTATTTATCTTAATTAATCAATAACCTTACTAGTCCCCTTTTTAAAATAAAACAATTATTTTTAAAAGAATAAGTTAAAACTTGTTTAAACTTAAATTTATTTTAAAACTTGAAACTGTTTTTAAACTACCCCGAGTCCTCCCCGAGCATCACCCGAGACACATGCCTGTTTACTTCGAGTCGTTCCCGAACTAACCCCAAATTTTCATTTTTAAAACTTAGAAATTTGTTTAAGTTTTTGATACCCGATGCAACCCAAAATTACTCGAACCCATACTCGAGCCAGTAATACAAGTACCCGAAGATGCCTTCGAGTCATAACCCTTCTTCCCAGACTTAAGTCACTGACACACATAGAGGTTCGTGCACTTGCACCGGAGCTCCGATGAACTCCAGCCAACCTCGCCACCTTCCACAAGTCAATGACCATCCACATCATCGATCCCGACCCCCAGACTTCATCACAAACCCAAATTCAAAATCAAGCTATGGAGTCGAAACTGGAACTACACACTATGGCCAAAACCCCTCTCAAACTCACATCTCCGACCACCAGAATTCGCGCAACTCCAACCACACATCCACTAGCCTTCCACGCTGCTTTTCCACCAGGTCCGGTGCAACTCGATGCACTAACGTATCCATGGTGATCGAATTCTCGACCACGATCCAAATTAGGGTTAAGAACTAAATCGCCTCACCGCCAATGCCTTGGCGATCTGTCGACGCTTCCACTATTTTTCCTAGCCTCGCCGTACATCACTCCTCCTCCAGAGGAAACCCCGAGGGCCAAGTGATCGTCGATCACCAGGAAATGGTCAAAAGCCGTTTCCAGTTCAACTTTGAACTGCACCTTCAATACTCGATTAAAAATCGAGATTTTTATTTCAAAAATCCTATTTTCCAGAGCTGATTCAAATTATATAATTGAAACAATAAATTATAATACTTGATTTTATCATGCTTGCATGTGTTCATCAGTACTATGAAGATTTCAAGCACATCTAAAAATTTATTTTGCTAGAAAAAATATTTCTTTAATTTATAACTAAACAAACATATTGTTTGGATCTTTCAGCCTAAAAATGATCAAAAGATTTGATTCTTGGGTTTTGATCAAGCCTTGATGCTCTGAATCAAGAAAACAGAGATAATTCCAATATATACAGGCATACACACATACAAATGTTTATAACACAGAGGAAATTCATGTATATATATGCATAACAAAGTAACTTCAATCTCAGAGTTCACAGGCAACAGATATATATATATATATACTTAACTTTTAATTTAAATGGTTTACTCACCTGAAATAATTTTGAACAGAGGAAAAACTTGCTTTTGAAAACTGCTAACTTGATTTCCTGGAAATCTTCTTTTCTGTTTTGATTTTTTGTTTAGATACGTGAATTGAATTTAAGTTTGTAAATATAGAAACGTTTACTCACCCAAATATAGTTGAAACACAGAGCACTCTTGTGTTTACTCAGCCTGTAGTTTGATTCCTCTAAATCCTTTTTTTTTGTATAACTGAATTTGAATTTGTGAAACAAATAGTGATGTTTGTTTGTTTTTCTTTTTTTTCTTTTTCCAGGCTTGCTAAGTTGATAAACGAACTGGTATAGAGGATGTATATCTAAAAGAAATGTGCAGGCTTTAGCACCAAACTGAGACAAGATATTAGTTGTACCTTTTTAAATTATTTGTACATTTTTCAGAGATTTTTTCTTCGATGTAGAGGCTGATATGATTTTCATTTAATGCCTATGCATCTTTTCTTGTTTACATACTCATGCTATTCGAATTTTTTTATGTACTTTTTATATTTAATTTTTGTTTGTAGATATATTTTCTATCTTGCTTGAGAAGGTAGCATTAAATGCTTATGTTCCCATCTTAGTTTACATGCATATCTTATTTTCTTTTGTGTAAGTACACACATTTTTTTCTTACCTGGTTTGTTTCATTCAGCCTTTCTTATCTCATACTTCATGTATTCATTTTATTTTCTTTCATAAGGGTACATACATTTTTCCTATTCCTCCTTGTTTACATATTATTTGAATTTATGTATGTATTTATTTTATTTTTATAATTTGTCTTATGTATATATTAATTTCCATTTCTAAATTATATATTTATTTACTTGTGTAATTTTCATAATATATATATATATATTATTTTGTAGGTATATTTTTTTATATTTCATTTCCTTTGAAACTTTTCAAATTAAATTTCCAAAAATTCAAATTAATAAATTCTGGGATGTTACAATATCCCCTCCTTAAGAAAATTTCATCCTCGAAATTTGAAAGAGAGAGAAAAATAACAAAGAATATACGAATTCAGAAAAAGATAGAGAAATGGCTTACCAGTTTAAGCCGAGATATCCATTCTGCAATTGGGATATGATTTCTGCATGCTATCTTCAGTTTCCCAAGTGTAGTCTTTTGGATCGCCACTCCACTGCACTTTAACCAGTTTTACAACTTTGTTTCTCAAGTGCTTTTCATCACGATCGACAATCTTGATTGGTTCTCTTCTGACTGTTAAATTTGGAGTGATTTTGAGATCCTGCTGAGCAGCTTCTTCAACAATACAGTCTGGATCGTGTACATACTTCCGAACACTAGAAATGTGAAACACATCATGGACACCAGACAACCAGCTGGGCAGCTGTACTCGATAAGCTAAAGAACTGATCCTCTCTAGAATAGGAAAAGGACCAATATACAATGGTGCCAGCTTACCAGTTTTTCCGAATCTCAATACACCTCGCATTGGAGATACTTTGAGAAAAACAGAGTCTCCAACTTGAAATTCCAAATCTCTTCTTCTGCGATCATAATAGCTCTTTAGGCAGCTTTGAGCAGTTATTAATTTCTTTCGTATAAAATCAACTTTTTCAGTGGCTTCTTTAATCATATCTGGTCCAAGGACGAGTCTATCACCTGCCTCGATCCAGCATGTAGATGATCGACACGGACGACCATATAAAGCTTCAAAAGGAGCCATTTCTATACTGGCCTGATAGCTATTGTTATAAGAGAACTCGACTAGATGTAAATGGTCCTCCCAAGAACCACCAAAATCGAGTATACAAGCACGCAATAGGTCTTCTAAGATTCGGTTAACCCTTTCAGTCTGCCCATCAAACTGTGGGTGATAAGCAGTGCTGAAGTTCAATTTTGTTCCCAATGCATCTTGAAATGCCTCCCAAAATCTACTAGTGAAGATCGGGTCACGATCACTCACTATACTCCATAGCCTTAAGCCTCACAATTGGAAATGACTAAAATTATGGGAGATGCAGCAGGACTATGTGGGTCGCACCCATTAAGGTATGTACATCACCCTTCTAGATCATTATTTATGGATTTGGTTTGTGCATGAGAGCTCTTAAGGAAAAGTTGCAAAGCAACCAGGATGATGAAATATTCAGTACTATCCAGGAAGGGGTAGACCAGTTTTTTGTTGGAAGAGGGTCGATGTGAGGTGTTTGATAAGTGGTACCCCGATGCCTAATTATTGTATGGAATCCATTCTCCAACAAGTGCCTTACGGACTTAGTTGTGCCCAAATATGTTGGAACATGAGATGTAAGCATTCCAGCTATTTTATATATTTATTTAAACCCTAGACATTATTACAATATCATTGTATTTCTAATAAAATGTTTTGGTTATCGTTAGGTAAAAACACGTCCGTGTTTATGTGCAGTGTGGTCTTATGAGATAACTCTATTTGAAAGGTTTTGTGACTTTAAAATCCATATGACTTGTGTTTCCCACGGTGGTTTACCAGACTGATACGAGCATTATTTTCTTATAATGCTTGGGTCAGCCTGAGCATTTTTTTAGATTTAGTTATGGATGCTTTGGAGCTTCAGGATACGAGTTGGGTGCCTCTAAGACGTATTCACGTATCTTTTATTTCCGCTTTATTTTTGTTTTGTATTTATCAGCATTAGTGAGGACAGACTGTTATAACTGTTCAGACTGATGATAGTTTAGTTTACTCTGATTGATGTATGTATAGTATGGTTTTATTTTGTAAAGATCATTTGAATATTATATGTTACTTATCACAATGTGAGATTCTATTCTGTCTTTTCTTTTCTTTCACCCCAACAATCTATCTTTCCAACACTCAGATGTTCGGCATGTGAATACCGTGGATGTATTAATGTCGACTTCTAAGGATAAAAAAGGTGGGTCATTGCATCTTTGGCTCAAAAGGGAAAGCAAGTCTTACAAGGTATATTATCCATTTCTAATATCCATGTAAGAGTATTATTTGATACTGGAGCTTCCCATGGTTTTATTTTCCTTGAACTTATCGATAAACTAAACCTTAAACCAATTTTTGTAAAAGATTCTCTTTGTGTGTCAAACCTTGTAGGGGGCTTAACTAATATTGATAGGGTATGTCTTAGAATACCCATTTCTTATTAAAACCGTCTCTTTTATTTTGACTTGTTTATGGTGGGTTTATGGGTTTCAGAGTTTACTTGGGATGGATTGGTTGCAAAGAAATAAAGATATCTTGGATTGTGTTAAAAGGTTAATCGAGGTTAGAGATTTGGGAGGAAACATCATAGAAATATGCTGTGAAGAGCCTAATGAGTTGATGAGTAGTTTTCTTTATTTACTCGACATGACTCAAGAGGAGCTAGAATATATACTGATTGTTCGAGATTACACTAATGTTTTTAACGAGGTAAAAGGCTTACATCCACATCGTAAAGTGGAATTCTGTATTGATTTGGTCCCAGATACCAGACCAGTTGTGCAACCGGTAAGAAGAATTGATCCGAAAGAGAAGAAGGAGTTAGATGCATAGACTTTTGACCTATTGCAAAAAGGCTTAATCTGATGTAGCACCTTAAGTTGTGGATCGCCAATCATCTTTGTTTCGAAGGCGGATGGTTCTCTAAAGTTATGTGTAGATTACTAGGAGCTAAACAAGAGGACTATCAGGAATAAATATCCTTTACCAAGGATCAATGGTATGTTCGGTTAGCTTCATGGTGCACGGATCTTGTCTCAGTTGGATCTTGCCACCAGATTCCATCAATTAAGGGTAGCAGAAGAAAGTATGCCCTTAACAACATTTTGGACTCCAAAGTATTTCTACATTCGATTAGTTATACCTTTGGGCTAACTAATGCACCTGCTTACTTTGTGGAATAGGGTATTTTGAGATATGCTAAACAATTCTGCATTTGTCTTTATCGATGATATTCTAATCTATTCAAAGACGAAAGAAGAGCACAAATATCATTTGAAGAATGTACTTGAACATTAAGGGAGCATGTGTTGAAGGAAAAGTTCTCTAAATACCATTTTTGGAAATCCAAAGTTTGATTTCTAAGGTATGTATTTTTGGAAGAAGGCATATCAGTCGACCTATCCAAAGTGGTAGCAGTTCAAGGCTGGAAGAAGCTCGAAACTGCCACTGAAATTAGAAGTTTCTTGGGATTGGATCGTTTTCACTGAAGGTTCATCCAGGATTGCTTAAAGATTGCTTCCTATATAACGAAGTTAACAAAGAAAGATGTTAAGTTCATTTGGACTTTAAAATGTGAACAAGCATTCAAAGAATTGAAGAGGAAATTGACCGACACTCCTGTTTTAACCATTCCAGATAAACTCGAAGGTTTGACTGTATACACAGATGCTTGCGGAACAGGATTGGGAGCATTCTTATGCAGAAAGGGAAGGTAAGTGCATATGTAAGTCGACAATAAAGCCTCACGAGAAGAATTACGCAACACCTGATTGGAATCATTGGTTGTTGTATTCGCACTGAAGATGTGGTGACACTATCTTCTAGGTGAAAGGTTCGAATTATTCACAGACCACAAATCTCTAAAGTACCCTTTTACCTAGAAGAACTTAAAATATAAGGAAGCAAAGATGGCTAGAGTATCTTGCATCTTATGATCTGGAGATTCTTTATACTCCCGGGAAAGCAATCGTCGTTGTTGATGAACTGAGTAGAAATCAAGCGATGGTTGCAAATTTAGAAGTTAAGCCAATTCTAATAGGGTGAATTGATTATCATTAGGATAAAGATCCGTTCTTGGCTCGACTTAAGAAAAGAATAAAAGAAGGAGTCATTTCAAGCTTTAAGATTGATCCCAGGGTGTATTAAGAATAAACGGGCAGATTTGTGTTCCAAATGTTTATGGAATTAGGCAAGAGGTATTAGCTGAATGTCATTGCTCGAAGCTTTTTTTCCATCTAGGAGTGACAAAGATGTATAACAACATGAAGAGGATTTTCTGGTGGAAGAGAATGAAGTGGGAAATATCTATGTATATGAGTCGTTGTAAAAACTACCAATAAATAAAGAGTGACCAACAAAAGACAGCTGGACTGCTTCAGCTACTAGAAATTCCAAGTTGGATGTGGAGCAGATCTCTATGAATTTCATTAATGGCCTTCCTAGGTCAAGGAGAAGTAATGAAGGCATTTGGGTTATAGTCGATCGACTAACCAAAAGTGCACATTTTATTCCGATAAAGCCAACTAGGACAGCTTCAAGTTTGGAAAGTTTGTATATGAAAGAAGTTATGCGACTTCATGAAATCCCATGCTGCATTGTAAGTGATAGAGATCCAATCTTTACAAGAAGGTTCTGGGAAGGACTACAAACTACCTTAGGGATAAAGCTAAGTCTAAGTATTGCTTATCATTTCCAGATTGATGGGCGGACCGAAAGGGTGGACCGAATCTTAAAAGATTTATTACAAGCATGCATTCTTGATTTTGGAGGTTCTTGGGAAGAGCATGTGCCCTTGGTCGAATTCACTTACAACAACATCCATCAAGCAAGTATTGGGACGACACCTTTCGAAGCTCTTTATGGTCGTCCGTGCCGATCTCCTTCATGTTGTGTCAAAAATGGAGATAGACTTATTCTTAGACCCAACATGATTCTTGATGCAAATAAGAAGGTAGCTAAAATTAGATAAAAGATGAAGGATGCACAAGATAGGCAGAAGTGTTATGTTGATCGAAGGCGCAAAAACCTGAAAACTTTGGTACGAGACTTTGTTTTTTTGAAAATTTCTCCATTGAAAAATGTTTTGCGGTTCGAAAAGATAGGAAAGTTAGCTCCTTGATATATAGACCCTATTCCTATACTAGGCTGAATTGAAACACTTACTTATAAAGTTGAATTTCCCGCCAGACTATCAACTTGTGCATAACGTGTTTCATGTATCTTATCTACCGAAGTATGTACATGACCCTTCTCTGATGGTGGAGCCAACACGACAGGGTGATTTGGAGGTTCAACCGAACTTAACCATACTTAGGCAGCCTATTCTTATCATCACTCGAGATATCAAGTGATTGAGGACGAAAGTCATAAATTTGGTAAGGTTCAATGGAGTGATGATATTAGAGATTGTACTTAGGAAATTGAGGACAGTATGAGGGAGTGTCATCTTGAGTTATTTTCTTAGTAGCTTGTGTTTGATTGTAGTATACTCACTGCATGTGGGGAAGTTACTTATCATGTATCTACATTTTATATATATGATATGATCATTTGGGTTTTCATTGATCTCATATGTTCAATTGTGATATTAATTTCGATATGAAATTTCTTTAAAGGGGGAGAATGTAATGACCTGTAAATTATCACTCTAAAATTTGAGTAAATGAAACCCTAATATAACTCTTTTGATTATAAAAAAAGTGAACTTTATTCAATTGTAAATATTTTTACATATTTAGATAGAGAAAATTATTTGTTAAAATGTGACCAAAAATATATTCATTTTAATCAAGTTTAAGTAGGTTAAAAGTTGTTAGAAGAAGATTAACGCATGTAATCTCAAATGTAACATGACCTAAGTGTTTATTAGAAACCAGCTCAACTTTATTAGTGTTAAAAGTGGGTTAATGGTGGGTGAAGATTTAGGCTAAACATAGGGCCTTGAAATAAGGAAGCATGTTTTATAGAGAGGGTTAAGGAGGAATGTTTTGTAGAGAGCGTTTTAAGGGGGGGTGTTTTATGCCTTAAATTAAGGAAAGTTGTCTACGGATCTTTCCTTACAAATACACACCTTTTTGAACCTCTTATCTTCACAAATTTCTTCTTAATTCAAGCCAAAACTCTATACATTTATATTCTCTTCACAAAGTTCTTTAATGAAAAGTAAATGTTCAAATCACTTCAATGCTTCTTCAAAATATCACCAAACCTCCACATAAATATTCTAAGGCCTAGAGTACCACTACAAGAACAAAAGTCAAGTGAAAAGGAGCAAGGAGGAGCACCCCTAGACCTGGTCATCAGCAACTATGGGGATTTGAAGGAGTTGGAAGTCTTGTTTCATGTGTTTTGGAGGGTGGGAGGAAAGGTTCTAAGATTAGAAGCTTCTACTCGGATTTGCTAAGGAAATAGGTGAGTTTCACCTTCCATTTAGCTCTAGAAACCATGTTAAAAAGTTGTTAAACAAGTAGTGGAAAACTAGTTAAAAGAATTGATAAAACATTGATAATTACTATTTACCATTGTATTGTTTGTTTTTGACTTGTTCTTGAATTATGGACCCTAAAATTAGTAAGATATCCCTTTATCACCCTTAAATAATGACACTGTATTGATTATATGAATATAGAAAATATTAAGATGAGCAAGTAGAAAAATAGCAAAGCGAAATAGTTGCGTTTTAGCGCTTTGACATCCTTAGCTTTTACATCCCTTAAAAAGTAAATATACTTGAAAATATATTCCATGGAAATATTCTAGCCTAAAATAAGTATATGACCCATAAATGGTTAGTTGGAATGATTTGGAATGTATAAAAAGAAAATGGACAAAAGTTAGTAACGAAAATAATCCCGATTTTGCTCTTTGGAAATTTCAAGTTTTAAAGTTCTTTAAAGTTTTGCAATTATAATTTATCGTGAAAATATATGGAACTTAAATATTCCTAGACCAAAAATGCTTATTTTCTATATTAGCTTAAATAATCAAAGGATTTAATTGAAATTTGGAAAATATGTTAAAGTTTAAAATCAAAATAGCCACTATATGCGCAGTTCGAAAAAACTTGTTTTTAAAGAAATTGAAATGGAATTATTTGGAGTTTAAAGATATGAAAATTTTCTCCTAAATATATTAGGCATAATATAAATTATTCTGAGCATAAAATGGGTTATAAAATTTCGAAAAAGAATGGAAAAAAGGTGTAACGACCCGTAAATTTCAACTGTTTTAATAACGTAATTAGTTGAAATTTTGTGAAATTTTAAACGATAAAATTTTGAAATAAAAATTTAATATTTGGAATACGTCTAGTTAAAATAACAACTGGTAAATTTTCGTCCGAAAATATGAAAGTTTATTTCGCGCGTAAATTCACTTCAATTTTAATCAGTTAAAAAGCGATGAAAATAAAATGTTTCCGAAACCTAAATATCTTTACATAGAAAAATTTTAAACCATCTTCTGAGCAAGATGTCAGTTTATCGTTTTTCCAAATTCAGACATCTTTGGCTCCGTCGATCTTATTTTTCAGTGTTTTTCTTGCATTTTTCCGCTAGTAGAAAATTTCGAATTTTTATGATCCAATCAAACCACTAATATCTATATACCATTTTGATCATCTCGTCGTGCCGATCTCAACAGTATATTCACTACTGTTTTTCGAACCCCGGTTCGCCGCGAAATCGGTAAACGGTTAGCCGTTGCGGTTCGCTATTTGAGTCTTTGGTTCTTGTGTCCATTCAAATTTCAAACGGAAGAAATAAAATGGCCACTAATATTTAATTATTTTCCACTCGTGACTTTTGCTATTTCCATTTCAATATATCTATTTCGGTTCGTTCTGTCTCCCTCTTTGCTTCTTGACTTTGTCTATTCATTCATTGTGGAAAGGAAAAGTATTATATAATCATAATTTGCTTACCCCTTGCTTTCTGGAAAACATTTTTGTTTGTTACGTGCCTTTCCACTTCCCCATGTAGCCAACTCATATTTTATACTATGTATAGCCAACTCATATTATATACTAAGTATAAAATAATATATAAGCTGTTCATGTTTTAGCTCAGAGCAGTTCACATATATAATATGTGATGTAAGTTTTTTTGTTTTTTTTTCTTTCTATTGCTTTTATAATATAAAAACTGTTGATATTTTCTTGAATTCTACAAATGTGACCATTTACATTCCACTGGTTTCAATATGTTGTCTAGTTCGTTCATACTCCTCTCTCTGCTCACTTTCTTCCCTCCTCTTCTATCTGTTCTCTGAGATGCGTTTTCTTTTTCCACCTTGCAAGGCCTTCCCCTCTTCTTAAAAAAAACAAAAACAAAGCTCTCTATTGCTCAGCCAATCCAAGCTCCGCCCTCTTCTCCAACACCTCGCCACTGTTTCTCCTCCACCAACCTCTCCCCTCCACGCTAAACTCCCAACGAACCACCGTGCCACTTCTCTTCGACCTCCAGCCCAAAGCAACGCCACACGCAGGCCTCTTCCTTCCATCACCTCCGAGTTTCCTGTAACCTTCCACTTCCCACCGCCCGCCGTTACCCTTCCAACTTCGCCCCACCACCATGTCCCCGTGTCAGCCGCCGCATATAGCATCGCCAGCCCAAGATCTCGTATGTATATATATATATATATATTATTTTAAAAACATATTGTATAGTTGGGTTTCTTTGTTTCATACAACTTTAATTCTTCCCCATATTAATGTATATATGGCCATAAAGTGTAGCTTTGCAGTATAGCCGAACCGCCTTTGCAGTATATTATGTATACTATGTCATATTATTTTACTTTACATTATACTACATTACAGTACAATGTTTATATAATAGGTGTATTAAGTACGTGTATATAGCTGCATTATATTTGAGGTCTAGTATTTCACTTGGAATTAATTTGAAGTTGTTGTTCGGCTGCATAAACTCTATAAAAAAACATGTTCATGTATGCTTGTTTTAAATATGCGGTGGTATATGTATATAGGAGCATGTGAGTGTAGTGTATATAACACATATAGTTTGGCCGTAACTTTAAAATACTAAAGTTCTGTAGTATGTGAAATAGTCTGACCATAATACAATGTTTGTTATTTTATTAGTTTATACGTGTAAGTGTAAATGTGCACGTGGGCTTTATGGTTTATATTCACTTTACTTGAATATTGAATTTAGGTATAATATTTACATATACTTTGAATATGTAAGTTTGAATAAGTTTGAATTTAGGTATAATAAAAAAAAATAAACATTGATATGTATAAGTTTGAATATGTTTAGGTATAATTTTTTTGGATATAAATTTTACATATACTTTGATTTTATATTTGAGTTTTAAAAATAGTGACTTTGAAGTTTATTACCTTGAATTAAAATATTTATTTAGGGAAAATTTATAATATATATATATATATATATATATATATTTCAATCTATATCAAATAGATTCTGATTTGTTTTCATCGGTTTCTATTTATCAGCTCTATCAGTTCGTCCGTCCAATTTCGTGCCCATCTCGCTTTGATTTGGTGGTCGTACTTGCATTTCGTAACTCAGTTTCATAGTCCAATCTCTCTAGCCTCGAAAGGTGAGCACTCACTCACGATTAACGTTCTTTTATTTATTAAATTTGATTTCAATTGAAACGACAATTGAAATATGCTACTGTTGGATATTTACACTGTTATTACCTGTATCAATTCACCTGTGACATCTGACACCATTACCTGTTATATATGCAATGATAATCCAGTTTGGTTGTTAATTGATTGATTGTTCGATGTTTATATTAGACGTTAATTTGTTAATGTTAAGTGATTAATAGTATGCAGAATTGAAATGGATATAGGATAGTTAACAAATTTTAACTGATTTATATGTTAAATTTGATTAGTGAATATGACCCCTTTTAATTGTTAAATTAATTGACATGTAGAATAGTGATAATTACACTTTGAACCATCGACGTATATTGGATTAATTGTTGTAGTGTAAAAATTTGAAATTGAATGACAAGTGAAAACTGTAATGTAATAATCTTTAATCTACATGAAATGATAGTGTAGATTCTAGAAATAATTATATTAATTCGTACAAATAACAATGCGAATTAATACGATTATTTCGGGATTATTTAAATTGATTATTGGATTGTTATTGTTTGTTGTTATTGCTTGTTTATTTACTTTGACACCATCCCAGTTATCACACTGCAAGTTCCCTTTGATATGCTTTGATTTTGAATTAAATTGGAATCGGGTTGAAATGATAAATACCCAAATTGAACTTTGACCTAGGATAGGAAATTAAATAAAACCCGATTGGTCAATATTTGATTTAAAAATAAAACGAAGATTTTACTTGAATAAATAATACGGTTTGAAATGAAGTTGAAATTTGAATTTTTAATGAAAGGAAAATGTTAATATTTAATAATCTGAAACAAAATATTAACGATATAATGGATGAAAGAATATTGTTTAATTTGAGAAATGATTTGATAATTAAGTTTGAAATTATAATTAAGTTTGATAATTAAGTTTGAAATTATAATTAAGTTTGAAATTATTAAACTTTGGAATTATTGAATAATTAAGTTTTGAATTATTTAATACTTAAATAAGATTAAATTATTTAATGATTAAATTGAATTGAAACTCTTTAATAAGAAAATTGAACTTTTGAATAAGTGAATTTTACTTCGTAAATAATTGAAATTGAGTTTCTTTATTAATTAAGTTTTGGAAAATTATTTAAGTAAGTAAATAAGTGAAATTGAATTTCTTTAACAAGAAATAAAATGTGATTTATTGAAATTAAAGCAAGACTTGAAATTTAAAGAATTGATTTGACGAATTGAATTTAATTCAAAATTGTAAGTTTTGATTTAATGAAGTTGAACTTAAGAAATTGATTTAATGAATTGGAAATTTAATAGAAATTTTTTTGAATGATAAAGTAACTTAACGAATATTGAATGAAATCGATAAATGAGTTAAATTGATTTGAATGTTAAATAAAATTTATTTAAATGATTTCGGAATGAAACTTATATACGAACTTGAATCAATATTTGAATTGTTTTAAATAGAAATTGAAATTGAATTATAAGCTTTTGAAATGGTAAATTGTAGTTTTGAAACGTAAATTTTGGAAATTGGTTTAGAAAGACAAATGAAATGTGGGTTTGCAAATTTTAAATAGAAATTGAAATTGATTTGGTTTTGAAATGAATAAACGACCAATCGGTGTAATAATTACGGAAGTTATTAAAGAGACCGGAATCGGTTATGGATATACTCTCTATCTAAACCGAAAACCACTTTAATAACTATACGCGGAGTGATGATCCAGAATGAAGTGGTTGGAATGATGTACATGATGACTGAAGAAAGAGAACGATGATGGATAGCCTTGACACTTGTGTCAAATTGGAAATGACTAAAACAGGAGCTGTGCCGGGCCAATGGAGGATTAGCTACCTCAAGTGGACACACTTCTTCGAATTACTCATTACTTGTTGTCGATTGGTGCACCCTTGATTTTGGGAGTGTTGTTTCACGGTGTTGCGGACGCTGCGGCGTTGCGTTCTCACCAGTCCGGATCAGGCGAACGGTAGTATCACTACCTTGGGTATTGCCTCATGTGCCTTGTCATACTTGTATTCCTTTATACGCAACCACTACGATTTTGGTTTGTACCTTTAGTATATGGATTTCCCTCTGATGACTTCCGGTTTTGGGGAAACTACGGTCTTGTATATGCTTTTGGGAATAAAAATGTGTTAAGGGTGGAATGGGCCATGACTTAACGCTATTTTGATA
This sequence comes from Allium fistulosum, assembly GCA_030737815.1. Taxonomy (NCBI): domain Eukaryota; kingdom Viridiplantae; phylum Streptophyta; class Magnoliopsida; order Asparagales; family Amaryllidaceae; genus Allium; species Allium fistulosum. The sequence continues at coordinate 92,305,448 of CM060906.1, read as the reverse complement.
TCTTTATATTACTGATAGACATTATCTACTTAGCGTACATTACTACCTAGTAGATAGTTTAATGGATCCTTAAAGGATGGTTATTCCAAACATCCTTTGAGTTACTTGTATTTCAATTGCTATTTCACTTGAGTTGGATTTATTAATATAAGAATGTTAATCCTGACTCGAGTGTTTTGTGTTTTTCTTTACGCTCGGGTCAGACTGAGTGTACCAGTATTCGAGACTCACCTTTGAAGTTGGAGCTTTGCTTGAAGATCCAGCCATCTATTCTGCTTTCAGTATTCGATGATTCCAGTGATGTATCCTGATTTGTATCTGATGTATCGTGTTACTCTTCCGTTGTATCTGGTTTAACTCTGATGTATCGTATTACTCTTCTGTTGTAAACTCTGATGTATCTTATATATTCATATAGTAGCTTCATGAACTACTATCTCTTTTATTTCCGCTGCATTTATTACTCTGTGTCTGTGATTATTTTATTTGCTGTATATGTTCAGTTTTGCCAATTTAAATTAACAACGCGGTATTTTGAGCAATTCAATTCCGGCATGTGTGTCTACCTATACACTTATAATGGATGCGAATGGTCCAAAATGGCGGGTCGTTACAGTTGGTATTAGTGCTTTGGTAGCTCTAGGCAAAACTTAACATATAGGGTAAATGTATTTACAGAATCACTCTCATTCGAGTTTCAATCTCTTCCTTTGACTCAATTCCTTTGGAATTTTGGAACGTTCCCCTCGGTTCCGAAATTCATTCGTGTCCTTCACTATTCGTCTTCTTTCAATTCTGGAGCACCCCATAACCCCATTTGAATGATATCTATAATAGATTGGCGGTCTCGCTAATCTTCGAATGATTCGTGAAGGAGCAAAACTCCTTTACAATTGGCATTGATTTACCGGAGGTTTCTGTATCCTCGGTTTACGATGTTATCTTTCTCCTGCTATACTTGAATTCTATTTCTTGAGATCGAATGTCGATTTACCTCGGAATTCCACATCGATCTTATTCTTGAAGTCACGGTCGACCGGTTATGGTTGCCCGCGATTTATGTAAGATTATCTATTTCCTTCTTCGGTTAAATAATCACCTTATTTTTCGTTCCAACTTATTCTCAAATCAAAATTTTCTTTGATTAAATTAATCAAATTTGAATCCCTATCCTTGCTTTGAAATTCATTCCTGTATCGTCGAGCAAAGAAGTGTAATTGTAAATTAATGTTTTAAAATGTTTTAAAATATATCGTGTTGTTTGAGTTGTTGATGTTGATTTGGATTTTTGATCGATTCGTCTGATCAACGCTATCGATAGGATTTCCAAAACACTTGAACAGAACAAACTGACATAATATTGTTTCCAAAATTGGTAAATAAAATAATCTTGTAAAATTATATTATAAATTTTCTGAAATTGAATTGTTAACTGAATTGGTTGTCAAAAAGGTAATATTGGATTTTCACTATTTGTTTTGTAAATCATTGATTATTCCAACATAAAAATAAATGGAATTATAAAAGTTGGTTTATAGAATTATTTAGAAGTATAAATGAATTTAAAATTTAGAATTTGAGAATTTAATTTTCAGCGATTTCAAGCTTTGGTTTTTAAATTTTTAAATGTATAATATTGAAGGTATTTTCAAATAGAAATCGTTTTCAAAGAATTTTTAAAATGTTGAAATCAGTGCTCTTCTCTTTGTCGCTGGAAAATAATCTCGGTGATGGCGGCCGCATCATCAACATTCATTTTTGAGTTTCGAAGTGGAGATACTATTCTGTAGCATTTCTACGGTTTTGTTTTGAAAATATTTTGATTTGAATTTCTTCAGTATAATTTGATTTATATATGTATGGGTATCTTATTTTAAAATTTAATTTGATTTGATATAAATATATTATATATATCTCTAAATTGTTTAAAGATAATCAGAAATCTAATTCTTAAATTTTGTCAAAGGATGATTTTAATTATAAATAAAACCAAAATTTGGAATAAATATTTAAACTTGAATAATTGAATTGGGAAAATTTTATTTGTATATTGTTCAACTGCATTCTAATACAACTTACCTAAATCATTCAGAGTTGAATATGTAATTGGATAATATATATAATATAAATTGAATTTATAAATAAATTTGAGTGGTTATAACAAATGTTATACACTTAAATTTTAATTATAAAATGTTAATAGAGATAAATAGAATAATAAGATAATTGAAAAATAAATTTTAAGGTTAATTAATAAATTCAAATTAGATCAACTTATGGAAATACCTTGAATTTGAAATCAATTAATGAATATAACTTAATTTAAATTGAAATTTATATGGTTTAAATTAATTTATATGGTTTAAATACATGTGATTAGATATATTAAGTATAATAAATTTAACAATAATCTGGAATAAAGGAATTTAATTTGCTGAAGAATATGATTATAATAAAAGACTATTCAAATTTATGGTTCTAGAAATTGTAAATTGAAGTAAATGGGATAATAAGATAATGAATTTGGAAATAGTTGAGATTGATTTTAGTGAAATCAAATGGATTAAATCAATTATTGAATATCAATTAATTTAAATTTGAATTTATATGGTTTAAATTAAGTGTTATTTTGTATTTCAAATCTGTTTTTCTTTCTGGTTGTTTCTACTCTCCTACCTCGTTCCTTTTCGGGGACGAAAAGTTTTGAGTGGGGGAGAGTGTAACGACCCGTAAATTTCAACTGTTTTAATAACGTAATTAGTTGAAATTTTGTGAAATTTTAAACGATAAAAATTTGAAATAAAAATTTAATATTTGGAATACGTCTAGTTAAAAATAACAACTGGTAAATTTTCGTCCGAAAATATGAAAGTTTATTTCGCGCATAAATTCACTTCAATTTTAATCAGTTAAAAAGCGATGAAAATAAAATGTTTCCGAAACCTAAATATCTTTACATAGAAAAATTCTAAACCATCTTCTGAGCAAGATGTCAGTTTATCGTTTTTCCAAATTCGAACATCTTTGGCTCCGTCGATCTTATTTTTCAGTGTTTTTCTTGCATTTTTCCGCCAGTAGAAAATTTCGAATTTTTATGATTCAATCAAACCACTAGTATCTATATAACATTTTAATCATCTCGTCGTGCCGATCTCAACAGTATATTCACTACTGTTTTTCGAACCCCGGTTCGCCGCGAAATCGGTAAACGGTTAGCCGTTGCGGTTCGCTATTTGAGTCTTTGGTTCTTGTGTCCATTCAAATTTCAAACGGAAGAAATAAAATGGCCACTAATATTTAATTATTTTCCAGTCGTGACTTTTGCTATTTCCATTTCAATATATCTATTTCGGTTCGTTCTGTCTCCCTCTTTGCTTCTTGACTTTGTCTATTCATTCATTGTGGAAAGGAAAAGTATTATATAATCATAATTTGCTTACCCCTTGCTTTCTGGAAAACATTTTTGTTTGTTACGTGCCTTTCCACTTCCCCATGTAGCCAACTCATATTTTATACTATGTATAGACAACTCATATTATATACTAAGTATAAAATAATATATAAGCTGTTCATGTTTTAGCTCAGAGCAGTTCGCATATATAATATGTGATGTAAGTTTTTTTGTTTTTTTTCTTTCTATTGCTTTTATAATATAAAAACTGTTGATATTTTCTTGAATTCTACAAATGTGACCATTTACATTCCACTGGTTTCAATATGTTGTCTAGTTCGTTCATACTCCTCTCTCTGCTCACTTTCTTCCCTCCTCTTCTATCTGTTCTCTGAGATGCGTTTTCTTTTTCCACCTTGCAAGGCCTTCCCCTCTTCTTAAAAAAAACAAAAACAAAGCTCTCTATCGCTCAGCCAATCCAAGCTCCGCCCTCTTCTCCAACACCTCGCCACTGTTTCTCCTCCACCAACCTCTCCCCTCCACGCTAAACTCCCAACGAACCACCGTGCCACTTCTCTTCGACCTCCAGCCCAAAGCAACGCCACACGCAGGCCTCTTCCTTCCATAACCTCCGAGTTTCCTGTAACCTTCCACTTCCCACCGCCCGCCGTTACCCTTCCAACTTCGCCCCACCACCATGTCCCCGTGTCAGCCGCCGCATATAGCATCGCCAGCCCAAGATCTCGTATGTATATATATATATATTATTTTAAAAACATATTGTATAGTTGGGTTTCTTTGTTTCATACAACTTTAATTCTTCCCCATATTAATGTATATATGGCCATAAAGTGTAGCTTTGCAGTACAGCCGAACCGCCTTTGCAGTATATTATGTATACTATGTCATATTATTTTACTTTACATTATACTACATTACAGTACAATGTTTATATAATAGGTGTATTAAGTACGTGTATATAGCTGCATTATATTTGAGGTCTAGTATTTCACTTGGAATTAATTTGAAGTTGTTGTTCGGCTGCATAAACTCTAAAAAAAAAACATGTTCATGTATGCTTGTTTTAAATATGCGGTGGTATATGTATATAGGAGCATGTGAGTGTAGTGTATATAACACATATAGTTTGGCCGTAACTTTAAAATACTAAAGTTCTATAGTATGTGAAATAGTCTGACCATAATACAATGTTTGTTATTTTATTAGTTTATACGTGTAAGTGTAAATGTGCACGTGGGCTTTATGGTTTATATTCACTTTACTTGAATATTGAATTTAGGTATAATATTTACATATACTTTGAATATGTAAGTTTGAATAAGTTTGAATTTAGGTATAAAAAAAAAATAAACATTGATATGTATAAGTTTGAATATGTTTAGGTATAATTTTTTTGGATATAAATTTTACATATACTTTGATTTTATATTTGAGTTTTAAAAATAGTGACTTTGAAGTTTATTACCTTGAATTAAAATATTTATTTAGGGAAAATTTATAATATATATATATATATATATATTTCAATCTATATCAAATAGATTCTGATTTGTTTTCATCGGTTTCTATTTATCAGCTCTATCAGCTCGTCCGTCCAATTTCGTGCCCATCTCGCTTTGATTTGGTGGTCGTACTTGCATTTCGTAACTCAGTTTCATAGTCCAATCTCTCTAGCCTCGAAAGGTGAGCACTCACTCACGATTAACGTTCTTTTATTTATTAAATTTGATTTCAATTGAAACGACAATTGAAATATGCTGCTGTTGGATATTTACACTGTTATTACCTGTATCAGTTCACCTGTGACATCTGACACCATTACCTGTTATATATGCAATGATAATCCAGTTTGGTTGTTAATTGATTGATTGTTCGATGTTTATATTAGACGTTAATTTGTTAATGTTAAGTGATTAATAGTATGCAGAATTGAAATGGATATAGGATAGTTAACAAATTTTAACTGATTTATATGTTAAATTTGATTAGTGAATATGACCCCTTTTAATTGTTAAATTAATTGACATGTAGAATAGTGATAATTACACTTTGAACCATCGACGTATATTGGATTAATTGTTGTAGTGTAAAAATTTGAAATTGAATGACAAGTGAAAACTGTAATGTAATAATCTTTAATCTACATGAAATGATAGTGTAGATTCTAGAAATAATTATATTAATTCGTACAAATAACAATGCGAATTAATACGATTATTTCGGGATTATTTAAATTGATTATTGGATTGTTATTGTTTGTTGTTATTGCTTGTTTATTTACTTTGACACCATCCCAGTTATCACACTGCAAGTTCCCTTTGATATGCTTTGATTTTGAATTAAATTGGAATCGGGTTGAAATGATAAATACCCAAATTGAACTTTGACCTTGGATAGGAAATTAAATAAAACCCGATTGGTCAATATTTGATTTAAAAATAAAACGAAGATTTTACTTGAATAAATAATACGGTTTTGAAATGAAGTTGAAATTTGAATTTTTAATGAAAGGAAAATGTTAATATTTAATAATCTGAAACAAAATATTAACGATATAATGGATGAAAGAATATTGTTTAATTTGAGAAATGATTTGATAATTAAGTTTGAAATTATAATTAAGTTTGATAATTAAGTTTGAAATTATAATTAAGTTTGAAATTATTAAACTTTGGAATTATTGAATAATTAAGTTTTGAATTATTTAATACTTAAATAAGATTAAATTATTTAATGATTAAATTGAATTGAAACTCTTTAATAAGAAAATTGAACTTTTGAATAAGTGAATTTTACTTCGTAAATAATTGAAATTGAGTTTCTTTATTAATTAAGTTTTGGAAAATTATTTAAGTAAGTAAATAAGTGAAATTGAATTTCTTTAACAAGAAATAAAATGTGATTTATTGAAATTAATGCAAGACTTGAAATTTAAAGAATTGATTTGACGAATTGAATTTAATTCAAAATTGTAAGTTTTGATTTAATGAAGTTGAACTTAAGAAATTGATTTAATGAATTGCAAATTTAATATAAATTGTTTTGAATGATAAAGTAACTTAACGAATATTGAATGAAATCGATAAATGAGTTAAATTGATTTGAATGTTAAATAAAATTTATTTAAATGATTTCGGAATGAAACTTATATACGAACTTGAATCAATATTTGAATTGTTTTAAATAGAAATTGAATTATAAGCTTTTGAAATGGTAAATTGAAGTTTTGAAACGTAAATTTTAGAAATTGGTTTAGAAAGACAAATGAAATGTTGGTTTGCAAATTTTAAATAGAAATTGAAATTGATTTGGTTTTGAAATGAATAAACGACCAATCGGTGTAATAATTACGGAAGTTATTAAAGAGACCGAAATCGGTTATGGATATACTCTCTATCTAAACCGAAAACCACTTTAATAACTATACGCGGAGTGATGATCCAGAATGAAGTGGTTGGAATGATGTACGTGATGACTGAAGAAAGAGAACGATGATGGATAGCCTTGACACTTGTGTCAAATTGGAAATGACTAAAACAGGAGCTGTGCCGGGCCAATGGAGGATTAGCTACCTCAAGTGGACACACTTCTTCGAATTACTCATTACTTGTTGTCGATTGGTGCACCCTTGATTTTGGGAGTGTTGTTTCACGGTGTTGCGGGCGCTACGGCGTTGCGTTCTCACCAGTCCGGATCAGGCGAACGGTAGTATCACTACCTTGGGTATTGCCTCATGTGCCTTGTCATACTTGTATTCCTTTATACGCAACCACTACGATTTTGGTTTGTACCTTTAGTATATGGATTGCCCTCTGGTGACTTCCGGTTTTGGGGAAACTACGGTCTTGTATATGCTTTTGGGAATAAAAATGTGTTAAGGGTGGAATGGGCCATGACTTAACGCTATTTTGATATCTTTATATTACTGATAGACATTATCTACTTAGCATACATTACTACCTAGTAGATAGTTTAACGGATCCTTAAAGGATGGTTATTCCAAACATCCTTTGAGTTACTTGTATTTCAATTGCTATTTCACTTGAGTTGGATTTATTAATATAAGAATGTTAATCCTGACTCGAGTGTTTTGTGTTTTGCTTTACGCTCGGGTTAGACTGAGTGTACCAGTATTCGAGACTCACCTTTGAAGTTGGAGCTTTGCTTGAAGATCCAGCCATCTATTCTGCTTTCAGTATTCGATGATTCCAGTGATGTATCCTGATTTGTATCTGATGTATCGTGTTACTCTTCCGTTGTATCTGGTTTAACTCTGATGTATCGTATTACTCTTCTGTTGTAAACTCTGATGTATCTTATATATTCATATAGTAGCTTCATGAACTACTATCTTTTTTATTTCCGCTGCATTTATTACTCTCTGTCTGTGATCTGTGATTATTTTATTTGCTGTATATGTTCAGTTTTGCCAATTTAAATTAACAACGCGGTATTTTGAGCAATTCAATTCCGGCATGAGTGTCTACCTATACACTTATCATGGATGCGAATGGTCCAAAATGGCGGGTCGTTACAGTTGGTATCAGAGCTTTGGTAGCTCTAGGCAAAACTTAACATATAGGGTAAATGTATTTACAGAATCACTCTCATTCGAGTTTCAATCTCTTCCTTTGACTCAATTCCTTTGGAATTTTGGAACGTTCCCCTCGGTTCCGAAATTAATTCGTGTCCTTCACTATTCGTCTTCTTTCAATTCTGGAGCACCACATATGTCTCGTACCGAAATTTTCGAATTTCGAAAATTCGACATCGATACTCACTTTATCGACTGCCGAGCAATCGAGTGCCGGAAACTCGAATAGTGATGGTTTTAAATAGAAGAGAAAGGTAGAAGAAGAAGAAAGCAGAAGAAGAAAGAAAGAACAACATCAGAACAGAAAACAATATCAGAATCTTACACATCGCAGCGGAACAAAATATAATAGATAAATCAGTAATCTTTAAATAAAGAACTATATCATTTTATACATACATCATTCATCAGAGTCAATATACAACAATGGACAGTTATATAAACTTGTCCTCATACAGAATACACAGCGGAATAATACATAGTATAGATCATACGTCTCGTCATCCAGCTCGCTTCCAAAGCTCTAAAATATCCTGATAACCTAACTCTAGACTGCCCGTGTGGAAATTGGTGGGCACCCAGAGTTTAGAAGGGAAACAATAAACTCCGAGTCAGTCATGGTGACTGGTGTGAGATCGTAAAACAGTTTTTGTTTTTAAAACAAACAACAGGAAATTTTAAAATAGATTCGCAATGCTTTTGGAAAATGAGACTACCATAAGGCCTCCCGCGCACACACACAATGCAAACGCAGAATCGGAGGAGATTTCTCCTTATGATAGTCAAAGATGCTTGATACGCAAAATCAAATCATTTTTGATATTATTATTAGTGCATAGTGTAGAAAATATTTCGAAAGTATAATATAAATCTTAGCCAGCATAGGCATTCCGCCTTTATGCCTATTATAGCTACCATCCAAACAGTGGTGACCACCATAAGTGAATGATAGGTTCTACAACCAAAACCGTACAAGTCACGTATTGTTTCTTTGGATTTCCAACAAATGGTCAGGCTAAGGAACTTCCTATTCCACGAATAGAACGCCTCTGGAATGACGTCCCGAGAAATAACCTAACATTACGGTTAGATCTCTGCCAACACAAGGCCGGGTTACCTCTGCAAAAATAGGTAACTACTGACACGCGTATGCCATCCCCCGATCATCACCGATCTTCCCGAGGATCCTCGATTTCCAACTACCACAAAGTAATAAACTCGCAACATCTACAGAGGTTAAGTATCTGGGCTCCATACCATGATACCACCTTTATCCAGAAGGAATAACATACACTAAGGGGCGCTACTCCCTAGAACCTTGCCACATCCTTCCTGTTTTGACCATTTCCGGGGTGTGAGGCTCGACGAAGTCTCGTCCACAAAGCTATGCTTTCTACAAAGCCATGCTTCGGGTCAAACAAATGATCAACCTATGATCACAAAGATATAAGATCAAACAAATGATCATATCACAAATGATCAAACACTGATCATTTCACAGCAACACTCAGTATGCCACGTTACCAAATTGGGAGTATATCGCTGATAAATTTCAACTACATAACCTCTGAGCTCGTACGTCTCAAAGAAGGGTGTTAAGCTAAGAGAATAAATTCTCCGCCACCGACAGAAATGTATTTGAAAGAAATCAGCTTTATATTTCAATTTGTAACGTCAGACACACAATCCATACAAGTCTGTTTCGGGATCGAACAGAACCGAAGGCACTTCTCACGAAGCCCTTGCAATTCCGGATAATTTTCAATCACGTCCGAACTTCCCGTCACTAAGGGTGATAAAACCTCTAAATCGGAGATCAGCCGATGTAGAGTAACTCGACGGTAATCCTTCCGTTTTCAAAAATATCCGGTCTTCAACACCGGTCATCAAATGCAATTCATAACGACGTATCACATATTCGGAATGGGTTATACGACCCCATGGTCCTTTCCCGGCTAACCCGAATAGTGAGCGTTTATTCAAAAATAAGTGTGGCATTCAAATTCATCCAATCACAACAAATACCTATTCAAGGTAATTATTGATAGTCGGTTATTTAACTATCAATAAAGATGTGTAACATCATCAGATTCCAAATAATTTTCCAAATTATTTTATCTTCCAAAATATCTTTACTAGATATAAAATTTTCCACACTCCAAAAATAAATCAACGTTTATTTTTTTACTAATTCTCATTTCTTTTATAAATTCCATATTGAATTTATATTTTTCGAATATCTACTGATATTCGATTTTCAAATCGATTTTAATATTCACTTTTAATTTATCCTTTCAAAGATAAATTCTCAAAAACATTTCATTTCATTTTGGAAAACATTTCCATACTTATTTAATAATAAGTATTTCACAAATCATTTATTTTCAACACTTGGAAAATATTCGATATACTTAAATCAATATTAAGTATAAATTTCAACCTTTAAGGAAATCATTTATTATAACATCTATTTGAGTCAAAACGAATGTTACGTAAAACATCGTTACGACGACTCAAAATCACTAGTATAGGGATTCGGAATTTAGATAGATATATAAATCCCAATACTAGATAAAAATATTTCCTTTCGGAAATCATTTACTATAACAACAGTGTTATAGTCCACCATTTCCTTATATTTTCGAAAACGTCTATTTCAACAATAAATGTTGAAATCTATGATTTCGTTTCATAATACATTTTAAAACATCTTTAAAATGTTTAACTTCATTTTTAATATCACTTCTTCAAAAACGTATCCATTTTACTTAAAAATATATTCACTGTCCAAAATCGTGAATATAATTCACTTAACCCAATTTCAATCTTTTCTACACATTTATTTCAAGGATAATTCGCTATCCAGAATTGCGAATATATCTTCTTTAATAACCTTCTATATTTAATTTATCAAATTAAATTGGTTTCAAATTTATAAAACAATGTTTATAAATTCTATTTCTATTTTTTAACAACTTCGAGTTGTAAATCTCCTTTATTAACAAATTCGATCAATATTCCACTTAAAGGCAAAAATCCAATTTACAAGTAAATTTCTTATCAGTCTTTATTCTACAATTTCATTCATTTTATAACTTCATACTTTATAAATCTATAAACTTCAAACATTATAAATCTATAAACTTCAAATCTTCACAATTTATAATTCTATAAATTTCCTATCTTTACAACTTATAATTCTATAAATTTTCTATCTTCACAATTTATAAAAACTCGTTTTAAATCCCAAAAATTTTAATTGATAAATATCAATTTTGGACATCTTTTATATACATCATTTTTAATAATTCGAAAATCCAAATTTAAACTATTTTGTAAATTACTTAACTGTTTATTTCAAAAATCACCTCTCGGTTATATTTCACCAAAATCTTAACCTTTATAACTTTAATAATTTTAACGTTTGTAAATTAATTCAAAATTTTAATAACGTATACTTACAAATAATCACTTTAAAAATATCTTTTAAATTTAAAAATCGTTATTTTAAAACTTCAAAAATTGAATCCAATGATGCAATGCATCAATTAGTCCATCACAACATCAAACATCATATATCATCATATGATAACAGAATATATATCAACATCTGTAAATAAATAAATACAGTTGAGGAATCCAGTTGGATCCCTCCAACCTATTTCCCTACATTCAAAGACGTTAGCACAATACCAATTCCACTTCAAGGTGGAATATCGCGGTATATGGGTTTTATAAAAATAATCCGCTTACTAACGGCGCAATAGGGTCTCATCCGCTATATAGTGCGGGAAATCAATCAATCCAATATATACATATGCCAATATGTATATATTGCTATATATATATAGATATATCCTACTATATCTAATATCACATCCAACAGCAATCAATCAGTCAATAAATAACTGCAATACAAAATATATTTTGAGTGAGAAAAATCTCACCTTTGCTTTATTAGCATCCAATTTTTTTATTCTAGATTGTTTTCTCCAAATTTTGAACCTTGTATAAAACAATTATAAATTTTATTAATATTCGAACAAATCGAATAACTCTATTTCCATTTAACAATTTAAATCATCAATGATTTATTTTACACGAACAAATATAAATTTATTTTATTTTGCTGTATAAATTTTTTTTTTCTCTCTCTGTACATATTAAATTTTTATAATTTTGAACTAGACAGTAAATCATTTTTGCTAAAGAAAAATGTATGCACATAAATTTCTTATATTTTCTTTTAATACTGTAACGACCCGCTATTTTGAACCATTCAAATCGACAATAAATCCACACATGTCTGACTTGAATAATTCAAAATATCAGATTGTTAATTTAAATTTGGCAAAACTCAGCATATGCAGTAAATAAATCAATCACAGAATCACAGACACAGAGTAATATAATAATACGCAGCGGAATAGATAAAATAGTAGTTCATGAAGCTACTATATAAACATCAGAGTTAGAAATAAAATACAGCAGAATATCTCAAATGCAGTGAAGTCTCCAGTACAATAGATGACTTCTCTGAACAAATCAACTAGAAGAGCTGAAAGCTGAGGCGATAGTTGGATCTCCAAAGGAAGCTCCAAACTCCAAGGGTGAGTCTCAAATGCTGTATCGCTCGGTCTGACCCGAGCGTAAAGGAAAACACAAAACACTCGAGTCAGAACTAAAATTCTTATGCAAACTAAATCAAAATTTGATGTAATAAGGTATGCAAATAACTACATTTTTGAAGGTTCAAATTTCTGGAAATGTTATTTATTCCATATTCAAAATACAATAGATTTCACAATAGATCCATTCTAGTAACTTACAAATTTACAGAACAATTCCCAATTAAATTTCATAGTTCAAGAGATTTGATTTATAAAAATGTTTCAAAGTTTCAACATTCAATTTTATGGAAACTTCCCAATGTTTCAAAATTTAATTTTGGAAACTTTCAAATAAGATAACGACAGTTTATTTCCCAAAATCATTTTTATGGTTCAAATGGTAAGTCTAAACATACTAGTTTTTTTTTCCTCTCATGTAAATACATGAAATTCATCCGTTTTATATCTTTATTCAGTGCTCAAATAATCAATATGAAAATTTATATGATTACAATAAACTATAGGGTGATAACAAGGATATATCAAAATAAATGAACAAATACACATTCAATCACAATAGCATCCATCACATCATACAATCAACATTCAAATCAATCAATTCAACAAATCAACCAATTCAATAACATGTCATAGTAATTATTAGTCATCACATATTGGAATTTAGCTATTCAAACTAAATACAAATAAAAATTCCAAACCAACAATCAAAACTTTATCACTATATGACCTGGTTTAACTTGCAATAAAATTTTAGTATTTCGTGAGTGGGTTTAAACACTCACCTTATGGATTTCCATTTCTTAGTCGGGTTTGGATCCGCTACTAATTCCTCCTATTGATTTATTTCCTTGCTATTTTAATCTTCTTCTTTTTTTTTACAGAAATTTTTTTGGAAGAGACAGAGAAGTTTGTATAGGTCTGAATTTGAAGAAAAGGATTTGGAAAAAGAAGAATGTTTGGAAAAGAAGAAATTTTTTTTAAGGAAGATGAAGAATTGAAAAAGAAAACGAAGCAAAAAAAACTTTAAAAGAAGAAGAAGATTTGAAGAATAAGAATAAGAAAAAGCTTCGAAGAAAAAAAAAGAGAAGAAGGAGATTTGAAGAAGAAGGAAAAAATGAAGAAGGAATAAAATGAAGAGAGGAAAAAAAAATGAGATGGAAGTTTGTTTGGAGAAATGAAGCTACAAAAGACGAGATTTGAAAAATGAAATGAGGCTACAGAAATGACGATGGAAACAAATGAAAAGCTAATAGAGTATATATAAACAAACTAGGAATTGAAATAAAGTAAAAATATGAATAGTCTTAAAATGGTAGTATTGAAAGAGGTGAAGTAAAGGAATAAATATATCAATAAATATAAAAATAAATCTTCCGTTTTAAATATGAAGTTTCAAGAGAAAGAATTGCCAATGAAAGGAAACTACAAGAACTAATGATGCATAAGTAAAATAAACATCAGAAACGGAGAATAGTAAATGCTAATTAGATGGCATGAATATTAATTTGATGTTCACATTAAAAACGGAAAAATAGAAAAGAAAAGAAAAACTTTAGGTAAAGCATTTGAAAAGAGCAAACGAATAAAGGAGAAACAAATGAAAAGAATGAGGCCATTATTAATTAGAAATAAATCAAATGAGGTTATTACTAATTAATAAGAAACGAATGAGTAGGCTAATAATTAAATGGATGCACAAGTGGAGACTACGTTAAGAACTTGAAAACGGAAGAGAGAGAATGGAGGTGATAATAATGTAAAGAAAATGAAGAGACCACATATAACCTATAAACAAACCTTTGGGGTCCAAATTCCAAAACTCACTCCAATTAATTCATATCAATAAACCCAAATATACACATATTTACATAATTTAATTTCATATTAAAACATTCGTTTTATGTCAATATATTTGCATACTACATTAACACAATCAATCAATTAACAATCAATCAATCAATTAATCAACCAATCAATCTATATATTTATTTACGTTACTCAAACCAATTTCATTATTTAATGAATATATATCTATCTGTGCACTATAAAAATGATTTACTTTACTTTTCTAATGACTATAACGGTCACATTAATGCAACCAATTTACAAGTTTTAACCATATATAAAATGTAAAAAAAAAATATGAACTTATGTAATTAATGTACAACTGTTAATAAAAGGTAATTTCTAATTGATTCCACAATATTTACAAAACCATGAATCCTCTGATATACTTAAAAGTTTGAATATTAATGTGTGTGTGTGTGTCTGTATTATTCTAAAATTCAAATTTTTTTTTTCCAAAATCATTCTTGCTTAAAATGAAAGTTTATTTTTATACGTCTCAAAACATGCAACAATTAATAACAAAAGAAATGAATGGACCATGTACATTGCACAACCTTTTTGAAATTCAATTTTTGAAACGTAACCAAATTAATTTCATTAACTCAAATAATATTCAAATTTGTATGCATTTAGTTTTTTTATCTATGCATAATAAAAAAAATTACTTACTATAAAAATGAAAACGTTCAATTTGGTTTTCCCAAAATGATCTTTTATTTCCATTAAAACATCAATCTTGTTTAACACAAAAGGTGCGTTTCTTTTATTAAATCTATTAATTGCAATCAACGTTTTCTTCCCTTCTAATTGAAATATTTCAATTACATTAATTACAATTACTTATAAAGTTAAATTTCAAAACAGTCAACTAAAATGGATGAAAAATAGAATAATTGTTTCCTTTAGTCATTTAAACACGTTTATAAATTTGTTGTTTATACAGCAGAGCTATAAATAACTTACTTAAATAAATTATTTTTCTACTCTTGTAATCCATCTATATGCTAAAACACAGTTCAAATACACATATTTACTTCCTTTAAATCAATCATCCTATTCTTTATTTTAATGAATTTAAACCTACATTCACAAATGAAACATCCATTTTATTTGTTATAAATGTTCTTTTCATTAAACCGACTTTCCTTATATTTTCACAAAACATAAGCTACGTTTAATTACACCTATTAATTTACAGTTTGGTGTCCTCTCTATCATTAATTGAAATTATTCAATTACATTATTTTCAATTGTTTACAAGGGTGAATTTCAAAACGGAAAAAAATAAAGGTAATGAGAAATAAAACAATTATTTCCTATCAAACAGTGATTGAAACATATTTATGCACTATTGGATACAAACAGAAATTATACATTTCTTACCAAATAATAGTTTCTCATCTCTGCAATCAATCTTTCAGCTACCAAACATTTCAAATAAATAAACTTATGATTCTTTTTTTTAATAAAGAAACATTTATTATTTCTTATTAACATTTATTATTCCAATCAATTGGAAATTTACATTCAGACAATTACAAATATCATTCAAACCAATATTATTAAAATACACACTAACATTTCTTTATCATCCTTATACTGTTGCAAACATATGACATTAATAGAAATTTTAATTAAGCTCATAATTTGTATTAAAATCAAATTTGTATAAATAAAATCTTAATTAATTTTTTTTTTATTCCTAACAATTTTATTCAAAAAATCTTATTTAATTTACTACTTTTAAATGTTTAAAAATACGGGTCGTTACAATCTCCCCCACTCAAAACTTTTCGTCCCCGAAAAGAAATAAGAAGGAATCCAAAAATTTGTTATATTTTATTGAAACAGTCAATTTATAAACAATTAAACCAACATATTTAAGTTTAATAAAAATTAAAAAAAAAATAACTCCAATTCAACAAAAAAAATCTAAGTCTTAAATTTTGAAAAATTTCGGTAGAGTTTCCTTTGTATAGAGAGGTCCGAAAAAACAATAATATCAATAATTACAATATATGTATCATATTTCAAAAATAAAACACCCCATAAGCCAAAACAACCAATAATTTTGACATATTATTTACGTTTATTCAATTGATTTCTTTTCACATCATTATTTACCTTTTTATTTATTTTCATTCATTCATACAATGTCTTTTTCTTTCTTTCATGTACTTACATAAATTATTTCACAATATTAACTTACGTTTATAACATTTCTTGTACATCAAAATTTTTATTTTGAAATAATTCCATTGAACACTTCCATTACTTAAGTTTTACCTGTATAATTCCACTACATATTCCTCTGTAACATTTTCAACTTTAACATTTTTGTAAGTTATATATATGTTTTATAGAATGAATTTGAATGTTACACAAGTTTATCTTATTCACTTCAGTTAACAAAATGTTTAACAATTATATCTTCTAAATTTTTCATATTTACAAGTTATTTTCAATTTCTTATATATTTCATTAATCACTTGAAAAACAATTTCAAAAATCCCGTAACTTGAGTTCTCAAATTTCCAATTAAATTCATTTTATTTATAAATACTATTTTGCAATCAATATTTATAAAATTCCACTTCCTATGAAACAAATATATCACATACAACTATTAGTACTTCGTAATCAAGTAAATATTCCAGAACATGACTTCCAAATAGCAATTCCAATTTATTTTTCAAGCATATTACTAAAATAAATTTCCCAAATCATTTAATATCCTTAAAATTATACATTCAAAGAAACACATATAACTTTACTTAAAATATTTATTTGAATCTTCATTTGCAAATCAATCATCTTTAACACTTTACAAAGATTCATCAATGAAATTTCTTGCTTCCTTTATAAATACCATTTAAAAGTCTTTGAAAACCTTAAATCCATTATTTATAAATTTATTAGTTTTAAATCTCAAAATCCTCTTCAAACATCTTTAATAAATCAATAATCATTAAAAAAAAGATATAGTCAACAAGGAAAAGAAGGAGGATTTGGAAAAACAGAATATAAGTGAATAAATAAAGCTGAGCAGATAAGGTAGATTCAAAAGAATAGTATCGGGCACGAATAATTAATTCAAACCATAAGAATTTCAACTTCAAATATTAATCAAAATTTCTTTGTTGGAAATACTTTTAAAATAAAATACTGTTATAATAAAATACTTTTATAACTCGATGTTTCAACAAGTTTATCCTCGTTCCTGCAGACTCTGCCAGTGCGTTGATCAGGCGCAAAGCTAGAATTCTCCAGGTACTTAGTAGACTTGTTCCAACACCCAGTGAAAATACTGGAAAAACTTTTAAAAACGGATATGGAAAGTACAATCCAAACAAAACAAACAAAACCTTTGTCTAACCATGGTTCGCAGATACACAATGGTTACGCCTGGATCCCCCAGGAAACAATCCATATCCGTAAGCTTTCTCAGCCCTGCGAGTTACGCCATGATGACTAGTAGAATGCAGGATACACAATGGTTACGCCTGGATCCCCCAGGAAACAATCCGTACCCCCAGGCAAGACACAGCCAAGCATTTGCGCTACTATTCGCGACCTACATAGATGCAGGATACACAATGATTACGCCTGGATCCCCCAGGAAACAATCCGTACCCCTAGGCAAGACTCAGCCAGGCAGTTGCGCTATGCAGTCACGATCGTAAGACCATGGGTAACGCCATGGAATTCGAAGGACACTCGAGTATCATATCCGGAAAACCAAAATCAGAGAGAATAATATCGATAGAATGAATCCAAGATGTGGCCACAAATCGGATATCAAGCAGAAGGCACTTTCCATATCTTTACTTTGAAAATATGTATCATATAGTACCTTTTCAAATCACTTTCAAATATCGTACTTATATAAAATCCATTATATATAAGATTTAATTTTCAGATCAAATACTTTTCCAAAATCAAAAGTATATCAAATCATACTTATATAGACTTTAATTATATAAGATTTCACTTTTCAAATTGAGTACCCTTTTCAAATCCATAGTTTTCGAATCAATTTCATACTCATACAAATCAATTTTATATAAGTTCGATAACTCCCAAATCAAGTATTTAGTAGCACAAGGTTCTCAAATTTCAATTTGTTTCAATATCAGTTCAATTTCAAAATCATATATAATTTCACCAAATTATTTCTTCTCAAATTAAATATCTTTAGTTTCAAAGTTTCCAAAATAATAGATTTAGAAAATAAATCCAAATTTCCAAATCAATATAATTTAAGTCAACCAATTCATTTCCAAAATCAAATGTTTTCAAAATCATCTTATACTTACATAAGGTCCATCTTATATAAGGATCAAATCTTTACAAAATAAATTTCGCTGTATGAAGAGCCATATGGGATTGGATATCTTTGCTTTTATGGGTTATATATCTTTGTAATTTAAATTTAAAGTTTTCTTTTAGAAAGCAAAGATATTCTAACCCGACAGCTTTTAATTTCAGCGTCAAAATATATCAATGATATTAGAATATACGATGTACATACGTCATCATTTCGCAAAATCACATTTGATCGCTCGCTCGATCACACAAGTTCGCTTTCGAACTAGTATTGTCCATTCGACTTCCCTAATGGGGACTTCGATATGGTTTCTCGACTAGAAGCCATCAGTCTCCTTGCATAGCCATATACTATGATAGAGAATTCTAGAATTTAGCCCAAAATCCATATCAAATATTCGCCATCAAGAATCGAATGAAAAATCCTAACACGAAATGGTGTAATTCACCTCGAACTTGTGTACTCAAACTTGGATCAAATTAATTATGCAAATAAAACAGCATATGTACAACTTATATATTTATTCCAACTTATTAAATATATAGTTCCATAAAGATGTTACTAAGTTAAAACATTTAAACTAAATTTTATTCAAAATATTTTGAAGACCAAATTATTTTCAAAACATTTCAAATCTAAATTTCATATTAGAAAATTTTAAAATTTCCTTATTCATTTTCTTAACAAACAGTTTCAACTTATTTAAATCATATTACTACATACTTTAACATTCATACCAACTTATATACTTTATACTTTTCAAAATTCATAGCTTTTGAAAAGTTAACCTTGATTTGGAAGTGCTCGAACCTTCAAAATAGTTGAAGAAATCATTTTCAAATTCAAGAGTTGGAAATCAGCAACAAATTAGTAAATCAATTTTAATAGATAGGGTTATATCAAATCCAAAACTCGAGGGCTGAACATCGGCTCATTTTAAATCGTTTCAAATACATTTACATATATCTTTCGAATATCAAATCATACTTCAAAATTTTGAAATCAAAATTGGTTTCGCAAAATCACTCGCGTAGCGATGCTACTAAAGTGGCCTATCCCTCACTCTGAAACTCGAAAATCAATGTCGATGATGCGTGCACTCATCACCGAAATTATTTTCCAGCGACATAAGTGAGTTCTGGACTTCTATTTTCTCAAACTTCTTTTTGAAATTTCTTCGAAATCATTCGAAACTCATTAAAATCATTTGAAACATTTCTTATTTGTAAAATACTTTTAAATCATATTATTATTATATATTTCAAAATCTTAAAACCAGTTACAAAATACCGGAGTTCAATTCTCGAATTTCAAATTTAAAATCCTTTAGTTATAAATCATTTTTAGATAGATCAAATTTCTTATATAATTTTTTTTTCAAAATCCTTTCGAAAACCTCAAATTCTTATTTTAAAAGGGTATATAATCCTTATCGAAAACATTTCAATTTTATATATAGAATAAAATCATACTTATCAAAATAATAATTTCGGTTTAGAAAACAATTTCTAGAATACAAAACCCGATTTTCAAAGGATGATTTGAGAATGGATTTCAACAAAGATAGAGATTCAAATTAGAGGAACTCTAATCAAATAAAATTTCTGATTCGAAGATAGGCTTGAACGAAGATGAGACAATTAACTTACAAAATAGGAGATGGATATACTTATACAAGTCGCGGGCGACCTTAACCGGGTCAACCGTGACTTCAGGAACAAGATCGATGCAGAATTCCAAGAAAAACCAACATTCGATCGCAAGAGATAGCGGTATCTAAACCAAAGATATATAAATCTCCGGTGAATCAATGCCAATTGTAAATGAGTTCCACCCCTTTACAAATCATCCAAAGATTGGCGGGATCGCCTATTCTTATAGAGATCATTCAAAGTGGAGTTATGGGATACTCCAGAATCAAAAGAATACAAATAGGGAGAGACAAGAATGAATTTTGGAACCGCAAGGAACGTTCCAAAGTTCAAAGGAAATCGAGTCAAAAGGAAGAAATTCAAACTCGAACGAAAGTGATTCTGTAAATAAATTTACTATATATGCTAGGTTTTGCCTAGATCCAAAGCTCTGATACCAACTGTAACGACCCGCTATTTTGAACCATTCAAATCGACAATAAATCCACACATGTCTGACTTGAATAATTCAAAATATCAGATTGTTAATTTAAATTTGGCAAAACTCAGCATATGCAGTAAATAAATCAATCATAGAATCACAGACACAGAGTAATATAATAATACGCAGTGGAATAGATAAAATAGTAGTTCATGAAGCTACTATATAAACATCAGAGTTAGAAATAAAATACAGCAGAATATCTCAAATGCAGTGAAGTCTCCAGTACAATAGATGACTTCTCTGAACAAATCAACTAGAAGAGCTGAAAGCTGAGGCGATAGTTGGATCTCCAAAGGAAGCTCCAAACTCCAAGGGTGAGTCTCAAATGCTGTATCGCTCGGTCTGACCCGAGCGTAAAGGAAAACACAAAACACTCGAGTCAGAACTAAAATTCTTATGCAAACTAAATCAAAATTTGATGTAATAAGGTATGCAAATAACTACATTTTTGAAGGTTCAAATTTCTGGAAATGTTATTTATTCCATATTCAAAATACAATAGATTTCACAATAGATCCATTCTAGTAACTTACAAATTTACAGAACAATTCCCAATTAAATTTCATAGTTCAAGAGATTTGATTTATAAAAATGTTTCAAAGTTTCAACATTCAATTTTATGGAAACTTCCCAATGTTTCAAAATTTAATTTTGGAAACTTTCAAATAAGATAACGACAGTTTATTTCCCAAAATCATTTTTATGGTTCAAATGGTAAGTCTAAACATACTAGTTTTTTTTTCCTCTCATGTAAATACATGAAATTCATCCGTTTTATATCTTTATTCAGTGCTCAAATAATCAATATGAAAATTTATATGATTACAATAAACTATAGGGTGATAACAAGGATATATCAAAATAAATGAACAAATACACATTCAATCACAATAGCATCCATCACATCATACAATCAACATTCAAATCAATCAATTCAACAAATCAACCAATTCAATAACATGTCATAGTAATTATTAGTCATCACATATTGGAATTTAGCTATTCAAACTAAATACAAATAAAAATTCCAAACCAACAATCAAAACTTTATCACTATATGACCTGGTTTAACTTGCAATAAAATTTTAGTATTTCGTGAGTGGGTTTAAACACTCACCTTATGGATTTCCATTTCTTAGTCGGGTTTGGATCCGCTACTACTTCCTCCTATTGATTTATTTCCTTGCTATTTTAATCTTCTTCTTTTTTTTTACAGAAATTTTTTTGGAAGAGACAGAGAAGTTTGTATAGGTCTGAATTTGAAGAAAAGGATTTGGAAAAAGAAGAATGTTTGGAAAAGAAGAAAAATTTTTTAAGGAAGATGAAGAATTGAAAAAGAAAATGAAGCAAAAAAAACTTTAAAAGAAGAAGAAGATTTGAAGAATAAGAATAAGAAAAAGCTTCGAAAGAAAAAAAAAGAGAAGAAGGAGATTTGAAGAAGAAGGAAAAAATGAAGAAGGAATAAAATGAAGAGAGGAAAAAAAATGAGATGGAAGTTTGTTTGGAGAAATGAAGCTACAAAAGATGAGATTTGAAAAATGAAATGAGGCTACAGAAATGACGATGGAAACAAATGAAAAGCTAATAGAGTATATATAAACAAACTAGGAATTGAAATAAAGTAAAAATATGAATAGTCTTAAAATAGTAGTATTGAAAGAGGTGAAGTAAAGGAATAAATATATCAATAAATATAAAAATAAATCTTCCGTTTTAAATATGAAGTTTCAGGAGAAAGAATTGCTAATGAAAGGAAGCTACAAGAACTAATGATGCATAAGTAAAATAAACATCAGAAACGGAGAATAGTAAATGCTAATTAGATGGCATGAATATTAATTTGATGTTCACATTAAAAACGGAAAAATAGAAAAGAAAAGAAAAACTTTAGGTAAAGCATTTGAAAAGAGCAAACGAATAAAGGAGAAACAAATGAAAAGAATGAGGCCATTATTAATTAGAAATAAATCAAATGAGGTTATTACTAATTAATAAGAAACGAATGAGTAGGCTAATAATTAAATGGATGCACAAGTGGAGACTACGTTAAGAACTTGAAAACGGAAGAGAGAGAATGGAGGTGATAATAATGTAAAGAAAATGAAGAGACCACATATAACCTATAAACAAACCTTTGGGGTCCAAATTCCAAAACTCACTCCAATTAATTCATATCAATAAACCCAAATATACACATATTTACATAATTTAATTTCATATTAAAACATTCATTTTATGTCAATATATTTGCATACTACATTAACACAATCAATCAATTAACAATCAATCAATCAATTAATCAACCAATCAATCTATATATTTATTTACGTTACTCAAACCAATTTCATTATTTAATGAATATATATCTATCTGTGCACTATAAAAATGATTTACTTTACTTTTCTAATGACTATAACGGTCACATTAATGCAACCAATTTACAAGTTTTAACCATATATAAAATGTAAAAAAAATATATGAACTTATGTAATTAATGTACAACTGTTAATAAAAGGTAATTTCTAATTGATTCCACAATATTTACAAAACCATGAATCCTCTGATATACTTAAAAGTTTGAATATTAATGTGTGTGTGTGTGTCTGTATTATTCTAAAATTCAAATTTTTTTTTCCAAAATCATTCTTGCTTAAAATGAAAGTTTATTTTTATACGTCTCAAAACATGCAACAATTAATAACAAAAGAAATGAATGGACCATGTACATTGCACAACCTTTTTGAAATTCAATTTGTGAAACGTAACCAAATTAACTTCATTAACTCAAATAATATTCAAATTTGTATGCATTTAGTTTTTTTATCTATGCATAATAAAAAAAATTACTTACTATAAAAATGAAAACGTTCAATTTGGTTTTCCCAAAATGATCTTTTATTTCCATTAAAACATCAATCCTGTTTAACACAAAAGGTGCGTTTCTTTTATTAAATCTATTAATTGCAATCAACGTTTTCTTCCCTTCTAATTGAAATATTTCAATTACATTAATTACAATTACTTATAAAGTTAAATTTCAAAACAGTCAACTAAAATGGATGAAAAATAGAATAATTGTTTCCTTTAGTCATTTAAACACGTTTATAAATTTGTTGTTTATACAGCAGAGCTATAAATAACTTACTTAAATAAATTATTTTTCTACTCTTGTAATCCATCTATATGCTAAAACACAGTTCAAATACACATATTTACTTCCTTTAAATCAATCATCCTATTCTTTATTTTAATGAATTTAAACCTACATTCACAAATGAAACATCCATTTTATTTGTTATAAATGTTCTTTTCATTAAACCGACTTTCCTTATATTTTCACAAAACATAAGCTACGTTTAATTACACCTATTAATTTACAGTTTGGTGTCCTCTCTATCATTGATTGAAATTATTCAATTACATTATTTTCAATTGTTTACAAGGGTGAATTTCAAAACGGAAAAAAATAAAGGTAATGAGAAATAAAACAATTATTTCCTATCAAACAGTGATTGAAACATATTTATGCACTATTGGATACAAACAGAAATTATACATTTCTTACCAAATAATAGTTTCTCATCTCTGCAATCAATCTTTCAGCTACCAAACATTTCAAATAAATAAACTTATGATTCTTTTTTTTAATAAAGAAACATTTATTATTTCTTATTAACATTTATTATTCCAATCAATTGGAAATTTACATTCAGACAATTACAAATATCATTCAAACCAATATTATTAAAATACACACTAACATTTCTTTATCATCCTTATACTGTTGCAAACATATGACATTAATAGAAATTTTAATTAAGCTCATAATTTGTATTAAAATCAAATTTGTATAAATAAAATCTTAATTAATTTTTTTTTTATTCCTAACAATTTTATTCAAAAAATCTTATTTAATTTACTACTTTTAAATGTTTAAAAATACGGGTCGTTACAAATACAATATTTCTGTTCTTCCCTGTTTAATCTATATGTATATTGAAATAAATTAAAGATACCATTTACCTTTACCAAATATTGCTCGAGACCTTCCCAGCCTCGACGTACCAAGTAACGCGACCAACATCGCTGCCAGAGATGCTCGAACCTTAACCGGCGACGACAAGGTCGAACTCCCCATGAAATCCTCGCCCTCTACGAAGTCGATTCCTCTGCCATTGACGCCTTGGCTTCGCGACCTACGTTCGCCGACCCTCCAACCTCTCGCACCTCGAATCACCTTGATTGACGCCCACTCCAGACCGCACCCACTGCCTCGACGTCGAGCGTATCCCCTTCCATTCGAAGTTCGCCATCGCGGCCCTACCTCCTTCCAAAATCGAACGCCCCCAGACTCGAACGTGTCTTGCCCCAACCTCCTGCCGCCGCGAAGAAGCCCGTGTCTCCCCTATTCGCACTCGAGCTCGAGCCAAACGAGCCCCAATCGAACACGAGATTTAATTTAGAAAAAACGAAGGCGGCCTTTTCTTTGATTTTTTGAACGAAGACGAAATTGTTTTCGTTTGATTTTTTTTTCTTTTAGCCATGATTCGAATTGTATAGGAGGAGGCGGCCATTTGATTTTCTTTGAACTGAAGTGTTTCGATTTAAAGAAAGAAAAGGGGGAGGGCTTGGTTTAATTTCAGCTGCCATTTTTAACTTCGAACGAGATGATTTTCGTTTTGTTTTGAATCTGAGTTGATCGGTGATTTAAAAATAGGAGGGAGACAGGAGAACATGGGTTGCGTGATTTTTTCGTGATGCTCGGCGTGTTTAAAGGCATGGATGAAGGAGATGACGTGTGTATGTCGGCAAATTTAAATTTAAATTTAAAAATCTAAATTGAATTCAACTAAATTTTAATGCGTTTAACTATCGTGTGCTCTCATAACAGCTCCGATAAATACGAAATTTGAAATCCGGTAATAATACAATATTTCGGACCCAATGGAACTGGTTTCGTCGATTTCCAAGACTGTTTGAAAAATGACTATTTTTAAATATTGATTCAAACAATTAAATTCAAAACTGAGCAAAACAGTTTAAATTTCAATTCTGAAGCTGCTGTTATCTTCAGTGTTATCAATATAAATTTTACAAGCGTTTGAAATATTTTTCTTTAGCTTTAAATTTAAGATTCAAATTTTTATTCAACTCTCAATATATTAAATTATATAATTTAACCGTCAAATTCAAATTACGATCGGGGAGTCAAATTAAATCATCGTTCAAATATTTAAAATTAATTAAATATTTTCATTTTAAATTGTTCGAAATTCTGGGTCGTTACAAACTTGCCTCCTTAAAAGAATTTCGTCCCGAAATTACAAGTTAGGAAAAATGATCCTTAACTCGTCTACTATCTTTCAACTTCTAATAGTTTTATCAATTTTTCAAAACAAATCTTCCTACTAAAGATTCATTATTAATTCAACTAAATTTCAAATTCAATTATAAGTTTCAAAACAACTTCATTTTACTACTCTATTCAAATTTAAATTTAAATTCAATTTTTTTAAACTTTCAAATTTTTCTTAAAAATTTTCTAACGCCCTAAATTTTCGAAAAATTTCGCCAGCGTCTCCTTTGCGCGGCTAATACGGCACAACTACAAAACGTCCCTACGGACTCTAAGATTTCAAAAAGAAAAGAAAAAGCCAAGCGGCTAGAGAAGAAATCAGCAAATCTCATATTGAAATTCAAATACTTACCTTTTGTCGAGCAATTCAAAATTATCTTTGAAATCAAATCCAATTCCTTTATAATACCTGTATATCTACTAGCCATAATATCTAGTTACAACATTCAAATCATTTTGTACATTCCATTACAAAATTTTCAATACTTACTTTTTATATCATTTTTACTTTACTAATGAAGCTATATATTCTTTTCATTCAACTCTACATTTCAAAATTTCATTTGAATTCAATTCACAATTTCAATCTAATTTGGATTCAGTTTACAATTTCAATTCTATTTGAATTCAATTTTATCTTCCATTCTGAATATTGAATTTTTATCGATTATCTTTCATTTACTAATTCATATCACTCTTTATATTAGTTTCATTCACTAATTCATTTTAAATTTCAATTCCCAATATTTAGCTTAAACTACATTTACTAACAAATTCAAAACAAAGTCTAACATTCATCTTTTAATTTCATTTACTTGCAATTGTAAATTTCATTTAACTTAATTCCAATCAGATTTCAAATATGTGATAAGTTATCAACTTGTTCACATTTCATTATTGAATTTTGTTGCAAATATTCTTCTGAAACTCTATTTCAGATTAAAAATCACATTCATATTTCATATTCACAAATTCTATTTGTAAATGGATTTTATTTCTTTAAGTTAGATTTTTGTTTAAACTTTAAACTTTACAAGTTATCAACTTAGTAATATTTCATAAATATTTTTATATAGTATTCCAGAGTCTTACCAACATTTCAAAAATCATTTTGAAAACAATTCAAATTATCCTTTGAATTTCCAAAACAAAACCCAATTTTCAAACAACTTCTATTTAAAACAATTTGACAGCAATTCCTCTTTTGGAAACCCGAAAATGAATTCTAATGATGTGGCCATCATCATCAGGATTATTTTTCAGCGACCGAAATGAGTTTAGAGCTTTTCATTTCTTCAAAACATTTTTCCAAAATCCTTTGAAAATGATTTAAACTTTCCAAATCTCCAAAATTTTCAAATTCTTTTCAAAATATTTCCAAATACTTCTCTGGAATTCCGTTTCCAATTACAATTCACATTTATAATTTACATTCTTAAATTTCATTTGTATGTGAATTTATTTCCTTAACTTTGGAGTTACGATTTCAATTACTTATTTAATTTCATATAATAATGATAACATTTCAATATTATCACTTTCTTAACAAACATGCATCCATATACTATTATATTTCATAGAAAATCATTTCTTTTCTATATAAAAATAGTTTTGGGCAAAATTATCTCATTCACCCTATTCAAACAATATTGTGCTGTGTTGTTCTATTCAAGTGTTTAGAAACCCCTTCGATCCAGTTTTGCAGACTGTGCCGACGAAGGTTCATATGCCACTCGATAAATCAATCATCATAATATAAAACAATTTTTTTATATTAACTAACAAATACGCGCTCGTATCTATTATTACACTCAACTCATTCTAGAGTACTACTGACTCTATCTCTAATGAGTAACACCCAACAGAGCAGGGTTGTCGCTTAACCATATGCTCTGATACCACGCTGTCACGTACCGAAATTTTCGACTTTCGAAAATTCGACATCGATACTCACTTTATCGACTGCCGAGCAATCGAGTGCCGGAAACTCGAATAGTGATGGTTTTAAATAGAAGAGAAAGGTAGAAGAAGAAGAAAGCAGAAGAAGAAAGAAAGAACAACATCAGAACAGAAAACAATATCAGAATCTTACACATCGCAGCGGAACAATATATAATAGATAAATCAGTAATCTTTAAATAAAGAACTATATCATTTTATACATACATCAATCATTAGAGTCAATATACAACAATGGACAGTTATATAAACTTGTCCTCATACAGAATACACAGTGGAATAATACATAGTATAGATCATACGTCTCGTCATCCAGCTCGCTTCCAAAGCTCCAGAATATCCAGAATATCCTGATAACCTAACTCTAGACTGCCCGTGTGGAAATTGGTGGGCACCCAGAGTTTAGAAGGGAAACAATAAACTCCGAGTCAGTCATGGTGACTGGTGTGAGATCGTAAAACAGTTTTTGTTTTTAAAACAAACAACAGGAAATTTTAAAATAGATTCGCAATGCTTTTGGAAAATGAGACTACCATAAGGCCTCCCGCACACACACACAATGCAAACGCAGAATCGGAGGAGATTTCTCCTTATGATAGTCAAAGATGCTTGATACGCAAAATCAAATCATTTTTGATATTATTATTAGTGCATAGTGTAGAAATTTTTTCGAAAGTATAATATAAATCTTAGCCAGCATAGGCATTCCGCACTTATGCCTACTATAGCTACCATCCAAACAGTGGTGACCACCATAAGTGAATGATAGGTTCTACAACTAAAACCGTACAAGTCACGTATTGTTTCTTTGGATTTCCAACAAATGGTCAGGCTAAGGAACTTCCTATTCCACGAATAGAACGCCTCTGGAATGACGTCCCGAGAAATAACCTAACATTACGGTTAGATCTCTGCCAACACAAGGCCGGGTTACCTCTGCAAAAATAGGTAACTACTGACACGCGTATGCCATCCCCCGATCGTCACCGATCTTCCCGAGGATCCTCGATTTCCAACTACCACAAAGTAATAAACTCGCAGCATCTACAGAGGTTAAGTATCTGGGCTCCATACCATGATACCACCTTTATCCAGAAGGAATAACATACACTAATGGGGCGCTACTCCCTAGAACCTTGCCGCATCCTTCCTGTTTTGACCATTTCCGGGGTGTGAGGCTCGACGAAGTCTCGTCCACAAAGCTACGCTTTCTACAAAGCCATGCTTCAGGTCAAACAAATGATCAACCTATGATCACAAAGATATAAGATCAAACAAATGATCATATCACAAATGATCAAACACTGATCATTTCACAGCAACACTCAGTATGCCACGTTACCAAATTGGGAGTATATCGCTGATAAATTTCAACTACATAACCTCTGAGCTCGTACGTCTCAGAGAAGGGTGTTAAGCTAAGAGAATAAATTCTCCGCCACTAACAGAAATGTATTTGAAAGAAATCAGCTTTATATTTCAATTTGTAACGTCAGACACACAATCCATACAAGTCTGTTCCGGGATCGAACAGAACCGAAGGCACTTCTCACGAAGCCCTTGCAATTCCGGATAATTTTCAATCACGCCCGGACTTCCCGTCACTAAGGGTGATAAAACCTCTAAATCGAAGATCAGCCGATGTAGAGTAACTCGACGGTAATCCTTCCGTTTTCAAAAATATCCGGTCTTCAAAACCGGTCATCAAATGCAATTCATAACGACGTATCACATATTCAGAATGGGTTATACGACCCCATGGTCCTTTCCCGGCTAACCCGAATAGTGAGCGTTTATTCAAAAATAAGTGTGGCATTCAAATTCATCCAATCACAACAAATACCTATTCAAGGTAATTATTGATAGTCGGTTATTTAACTATCAATAAAGATGTGTAACATCATCAGATTCCAAATAATTTTCCAAATTATTTTATCTTCCAAAATATCTTTACTAGATATAAAATTTTCCACACTCCAAAAATAAATCAACGTTTATTTTTTTACTAATTCTCATTTCTTTTATAAATTCCATATTGAATTTATATTTTTCGAATATCTACTGATATTCGATTTTCAAATCGATTTTAATATTCACTTTTAATTTATCCTTTCAAAGATAAATTCTCAAAAACATTTCATTTCATTTTGGAAAACATTTCCTTACTTATTTAATAATAAGTATTTCACAAATCATTTATTTTCAACACTTGGAAAATATTCGATATACTTAAATCAATATTAAGTATAAATTTCAACCTTTAAGGAAATCATTTATTATAACATCTATTTGAGTCAAAACGAATGTTACGTAAAACATCGTTACGACGACTTAAAATCACTAGTATAGGGATTCAGAATTTAGATAGATATATAAATCCCAATACTAGATAAAAATATTTCCTTTTGGAAATCATTTACTATAACAACAGTGTTATAGTCCACCATTTCCTTATATTTTCGAAAATGTCTGTTTCAACAATAAATGTTGAAATCTATGATTTCGATTCATAATACATTTTAAAACATCTTTAAAATATTTAACTTCATTTTTAATATCACTTCTTCAAAAACGTATCCATTTTACTTAAAAATATATTCACTGTCCAAAATCGTGAATATAATTCACTTAACCCAATTTCAATCTTTTCTACACATTTATTTCAAGGATAATTCGCTATCCAGAATTGCGAATATATCTTCTTTAATAACCTTCTATATTTAATTTATCAAATTAAATTGGTTTCAAATTTATAAAACAATGTTTATAAATTCTATTTCTATTTTTTAACAACTTCGATTTGTAAATCTCCTTTATTAACAAATTCGATCAATATTCCACTTAAAGGCAAAAATCCAATTTACAAGTAAATTTCTTATCAGTCTTTATTCTACAATTTCATTCATTTTATAACTTCATACTTTATAAATCTATAAACTTCAAACTTTATAAATCTATAAACTTCAAATCTTCACAATTTATAATTCTATAAATTTCCTATCTTTACAACTTATAATTCTATAAATTTTCTATCTTCACAATTTATAAAAACTCGTTTTAAATCCCAAAAATTTTAATTGATAAATATCAATTTTGTACATCTTTTATATACATCATTTTTAATAATTCGAAAATCCAAATTTAAACTATTTTATAAATTACTTAACTGTTTATTTCAAAAATCACCTCTCGGTTATATTTCACCAAAATCTTAACCTTTATAACTTTAATAATTTTAACGTTTGTAAATTAATTCAAAAATTTAATAACGTATACTTACAAATAATCACTTTAAAAATCTCTTTTAAAGTTAAAAATCGTTATTTTAAAACTTCAAAAATTGAATCCAATGATGCAACGCATCAATTAGTCCATCACAACATCAAACATCATATATCATCATATGATAACAGAATATATATCAACATCTGTAAATAAATAAATACAGTTGAGGAATCCAGTTGGATCCCTCCAACCTGTTTCCCTGCATCCAAAGACGTTAGCACAATACCAATTCCACTTCGAGGTGGAATATCACGGTATATGGGTTTTATAAAAATAATCCGCTTACTAACGGCGCAATAGGGTCTCATCCGCTATATAGTGCGGGAAATCAATCAATCCAATATATACATATGCCAATATGTATATATTGCTATATATATAGATATATCCTACTATATCTAATATCACATCCAACAGCAATCAATCAGTCAATAAATAACTGCAATACAAAATATATTTTGAGTGAGAAAAATCTCACCTTCGCTTTATTAGCATCCAATTTTTTTATTCCAGATTGTTTTCTCCAAATTTTGAACCTTGTATAAACAATTATAAATTTTATTAATATTCGAACAAATCGAATAACTCTATTTCCATTTAACAATTTAAATCATCAATGATTTATTTTACACGAACAAATATAAATTTATTTTATTTTGCTGTATAAATTTTTTTTTTCTCTGTACATATTAAATTTCTATAATTTTGAACTAGACAGTAAATCATTTTTGCTAAAGAAAAATGTATGCACATAAATTTCTTATATTTTCTTTTAATACAATATTTCTGTTCTTCCCTGTTTAATCTATATGTATATTGAAATAAATTAAAGATACCATTTACCTTTACCAAATATTGCTCGAGACCTTCCCAGCCCCGACGTACCAAGTAACGCGACCAACATCGCTGCCAGAGATGCTCGAACCTTAACCGGCGACGACAAGGTCGAACTCCCCATGAAATCCTCGCCCACTACGAAGTCGATTCCTCTGCCATTGACGCCTTTGCTTCGCGACCTACGTTCGCCGACCCTCCAACCTCTCGCGCCTCGAATCACCTTGATTGACGCCCACTCCAGATCGCACCCACTGCCTCGACGTCGAGCGTATCCCCTTCCATTCGAAGTTCGCCATCGCGACCCTGCCTCCTTCCAAAATCGAACGCCCCCAGACTCGAACTTGTCTTGCCCCAACCTCCTGCCGCCGCGAAGAAGCCCGTGTCTCCCCTATTCGCACTCGAGATCGAGCCAATCGAACACGAGATTTAATTTAGAAAAAACGAAGGCGGCCTTTTCTTTGATTTTTTGAACGAAGACGAAATTGTTTTCGTTTGATTTTTTTTTCTTTTAGCCGTGATTCGAATTGTATAGGAGGAGGCGGCCATTTGATTTTCTTTGAACTGAAGTGTTTCGATTTAAAGAAAGAAAAGGGGGGCTTGGTTTAATTTCAGCTGCCATTTTTAACTTCGAACGAGATGATTTTCGTTTTGTTTTGAATCTGAGTTGATCGGTGATTTAAAAATAGGAGGGAGACAGGAGAACATGGGTTGCGTGATTTTTTCGTGATGCTCGGCGTGTTTAAAGGCATGGATGAAGGAGATGACGTGTGTATGTCGGCAAATTTAAATTTAAATTTAAAAATCTAAATTGAATTCAACTAAATTTTAATGCGTTTAACTATCGTGTGCTCTCATAACAGCTCCGATAAATACGAAATTTGAAATCCGGTAATAATACAATATTTCGGACCCAATGGAACTGGTTTCGTCGATTTCCGAGACTGTTTGAAAAATGACTATTTTTAAATATTGATTCAAACAATTAAATTCAAAACTGAGCAAAACAGTTTAAATTTCAATTCTGAAGCTGCTGTTATCTTCAGTGTTATCAATATAAATTTTACAAGCGTTTGAAATATTTTTCTTTAGCTTTAAATTTAAGATTCAAATTTTTATTCAACTCTCAATATATTAAATTATATAATTTAACCGTCAAATTCAAATTACGATCGGGGAGTCAAATTAAATCATCATTCAAATATTTAAAATTAATTAAATATTTTCATTTTAAATTGTTCGAAATTCTGGGTCGTTACACCATAACTCCATTTGAATGATATCTATAATAGATTGGCGGTCTCGCTAATCTTCGAATGATTCGTGAAGGAGCAAAACTCCTTTACAATTGGCATTGATTTACCGGAGGTTTCTGTATCCTCGGTTTACGATGTTATCTTTCTCCTGCTATACCTGAATTCTATTTCTTGAGATCGAATGTCGATTTACCTCAGAATTCCACATAAATATTCTAAGGCCTAGAGTACCACTACAAGAACAAAAGTCAAGTGAAAAGGAGCAAGGAGGAGCACCCCTAGACCTGGTCATCAGCAACTATGGGGATTTGAAGGAGTTGGAAGTCTTGTTTCATGTGTTTTGGAGGGTGGGAGGAAAGATTCTAAGATTAGAAGCTTCTACTCGGATTTGCTAAGGAAATAGGTGAGTTTCACCTTCCATTTAGCTCTAGAAACCATGTTAAAAAGTTGTTAAACAAGTAGTGGAAAACTAGTTAAAAGAATTGATAAAACATTGATAATTACTATTTACAATTGTATTGTTTGTTTTTGACTTGTTCTTGAATTATGGACCCTAAAATAAGTAAGATATCCCTTTATCACCCTTAAATAATGACACTGTATTGATTATATTAATATAGAAAATATTAAGATGAGCAAGTAGAAAAATAGCA
The DNA here is from genome assembly GCA_030737815.1 of Allium fistulosum. NCBI lineage: Eukaryota > Viridiplantae > Streptophyta > Magnoliopsida > Asparagales > Amaryllidaceae > Allium > Allium fistulosum. The sequence continues at coordinate 92,271,157 of CM060906.1, read as the reverse complement.
AAGTGAAATAGTTGCGTTTTAGCACTTTGACATCCTTAGCTTTTACATCCCTTAAAAAGTAAATATACTTGAAAATATATTCCATGGAAATATTCTAGCCTAAAATAAGTATATGAACCATAAATGGTTAGTTGGAATGATTTGGAATGTATAAAAAGAAAATGGACAAAAGTTAGTAACGAAAATAATCCCGATTTTGCTCTTTGGAAATTTCAAGTTTTAAAGTTCTTTAAAGTTTTGCAATTATAATTTATCATGAAAATATATGGAACTTAAATATTCCTAGACCAAAAATGCTTATTTTCTATATTAGCTTAAATAATCAAAGGATTTAATTGAAATTTGGAAAATTTGTTAAAGTTTAAAATCAAAATAGCCACTATATGCGCAGTTCGAAAAAACTTGTTTTTAAAGAAATTGAAATGGAATTATTTGGAGTTTAAAGATATGAAAATTTTCTCCTAAATATATTAGGCATAATATAAATTATTCTGAGCATAAAATGGGTTATAAAATTTCGAAAAAGAATGGAAAAAAGGAGTTTTAGAAAGCTAGTTTCACTTAGACTTTTCGCAGCACTTTATAACGGAATTTATTAACCACCTGTTTTAAAAAGAGTTAAAATTATTTCTAAAATTACATCATTCACACACTACTTTTAAGAAGTAATTATACCTTTTTTAAATATATTTTAAAATAATTTGAACATAAAAATAAATAGAAAATATTGGTTAATTAAATAAAAGGATTAAGGTGGTTCGTTGTAACATGTGCTTTAATAGCCATTATTTTTAATCTCCTAAAAAATAACTTTCAAAACCCAGTTTATCTTTTCAAAAATTTTGGAGATAAAATGAAAAGAAATTGAAAAGGTATTTAAAGTATTTTAAAAGGTATTAATAAGGGTTAAATCACCTTTAAACCAATAGTTTATTAATTGAAATTTTCTTAGGAATATATATATATATATATATATATATATCTTTGTGTGTGTGTGCGCTTTTAGTACAATGAATATATTTGAAAATATATGACATCTTAGAGCTAAGAGGAAATTTCACTCCCTCTTAACTAGTGTTTAAAAAGGAAATAATCTCATGTACTTAACGCCTTTCTTTCTTAAGCACACTTTTTAATTTATCTAAATAGTTGATTATTCAAATAGCAAATAAAGCCTAACTAGGAAGTAAATAAAAGCTTCACGGATTCATACGGTTTGAGATCCATGGGGAGGACCCATTCCAATGAAACATCTCTAGCTTTAAGAATGTATACTACATATGGTTCGCTTACTTCAAAAAGTAACAGAATTGAGTTACCGGAAATTTTCACTTAGTTTGAAGACACCGGGATCGGGTAGGTATACACTAATTGTCTGAATACCCGTTCAAACTAAATTACACATTCGATAATTGGAGATACGTTGAAGTATGGATCAAATGCTATAGAGTTGCACTATCTATCCTTGTTTTGATGGTGATTTGCTAGACTTACGATTCGAGTATGACATCACACCGGTTATGACTAAAGGACGGGCTAGAAAAGGCTAAGCATTGTGGGGTTGCTCCCATTAGGATATGATCACATCAACCTGGAGTGGTTCAATTGTATGCATGCGGTAATGTGATATATTCGGTGTTTCATATGATAGACGATGGCCGGTTCGGACACATCCAAGAGTAGATTTGGGCTCTCAATTATATTTTATCTATAGTTATACTTTCAGTTTAGGGTTGCCCTCTCTAAGTCATGTTGGAAAATACGTGTTAGCGAACGTGCCATTATGTAATTATACTACATCGGGAATTGACTAATGCTCTCCGCGATGATATTTTTTCTTTATCCATTTATCTCTCTTTATGTTGGATATGGTTCCTGTAAGGGGAAAACCCGTTCTGCAATTTAGCTTCGTGGTCTCGAGTCACCGTTATATGTTTCTACATATATTCTGAGTTTCTCATACTAGACTTATTATTTTACTCAAGTTTTTATATTTTCCTTAAACCCTCGAGTGCTCATTTATATTTGAGTAGTTCGAGAGTAGCAGGACTTCTTTAGACACTTGAAGATCGAAGATAGGTTGTTATAACTGTCTAGGCTAATAGTACTACCTATTTCATGACTCTAATAACTCTCTTTGTTAGAGTATCCTCTTGTACTACTCTTTTGTTATATTATATTTGATCATTAAGTTGTGAAAAACTTTGTTGTTCTTTATTTTTAGCCCTGACAATCCGTACTTCAGACGGTTAGATAATGGCACATAAATACCGTGGATGTATGAAATGCCATTTCTAGGAGTCGAAAGGGAGGGTTATCACACATTTTATGAATTGTCTTCTAGAAAACTATATTTTGCGTTATTTCACAATATATTTATGTTCACAACATAAATTACTCATCTAATGATCATCGTTCCTAAAATTATCTTGGGATGATCATACAAGATCATTTACATACAATTATCATATGCAATCTTTCGAATCACACAACATGCCAACTCCTTGGCCTAGGATATGCAGGGGTTTCTTATGAAACCTTTATCTTTTATGGTTTTGTAAACTATTCTTTGGATGATATTAATTTTAACCTTATGTACTACTCTTAAGTACACACCTTATAGAATGAATTTAACTCAAGTTCACTCATCACTAATCGTGCTTCTCCAAAAAAGTTCGATTACCTCTTCTCAATACATCATTATGTATTATAGGAGGAGTTACCTTTGAGATCGAATCTTTATTCATATTAGGTACATATGAAACTCTTTTCAATATACTCACATATTTGATCAAATTGAATCATTTCAATCACATGTTATATTATTTACTTTAGTTTTATATTCTATGAGCTTATCATAGACTTATTGTAACACCCATAATTTTTGTTAATATTATCTAGGAAATTTAATTAGATAAATTAAGTAGAATAATATGTGGTGATAAAGAGAATGAGGCTTGTTAATTAATTTGGGTCAGGCCTTATAATCAATTAATAAGATTGTTTTAAACATAGAATATAAAGGGATTAATGAGAGGGGTGTAAAGGGGAATAATTCTAGAATATAAAGGGATTAATGAGAGGGGTGTAAAAGGGAATAATTCCTTTATTCACTCCCTAAACCCTTCCTCTCTTATTCATTCTCATTTAATTTCTAAAGTAAAATACAAGACATAAAGAGGATCGACCATAACTAAAGGAAGAAAAAGGGAAAGCTAAGAAATTCAAAGGAAAACCTAAGGGCAATTAATCTACATCAAATCTAATTCTCCTTTATCCAATCTAAGGTGAATAATAGTTAACTATCTCATTTGTATAAGTTTATTTTTGGATTTATGTTTAATTTATGAATTGGTTGTGATAATATGTCATGCTTGGATTGATTATATCATTAATTGAGTGACTGATGATTTATTGGAATTTTTTATAGAATTGTTTTGATGGGTTTTAGAGGATAAAACCTAGTTTTTGATCTCCAATTGACTTAAAATTTGGATATGTTGTGTAAAATATTATCTTGGAGATTGGTTTTCAATTTCATAATTTTCAAATTTCATATGAATATTTTATGAATTTCCTAAAAGGGAAAAGGTGTTTATTTTGGATTTTAATAATTGAAGATAATTGAATTAATATTCTGGTCTTGGAATTTTTATATATGAAAGAAGAAGGAAATTCGGGTTTTTGATGGTTTTTCGGAGAAATTTCCCTATTGGTTATGATTTTCTATGAATTTATTATTCTAGAAAAATGTTTAATTAATATAGGTTAAATATATTAATTATAAGGGTTTATAAAGATATGAGGATGTGACGACCCGGCTTTCTATGCCCAGAAAGTCGCATCATTATGAGAAAGAAAGGGGTGAGAAAAGAGAAAGAAGAGAAGAAAGAACAACAACACATCAGAAATCTCACAGCGGAACGAGAAATATATTATCACATAAAATATTACATAGTATCATATACATCAGAGTACACAATTTATACATCACAGAATAGACAGTTATAAACTTCTGTCTATTATACAACACAAGTACATCAGTACAATACAGACTAATACAAACACAGCGGAAACTCTATATATCTACTCGCTGAAACCTCCTGCTTCACAGCTCCTCCAGAATTCGTCAAGATTATCCTGAATCCCTTGACTACTCAATACAATATTGAGTACCCAAGAGTTTAATAAAACAGAAAATAAACACTTGGGTCAGACATGGGTCTGGTGTGAGTAAACGGTTAGATTGCTTAACTTTGAAAACCTTTGAAACAAAAGTATCACGTAAGACTCCCCACAAATAAACATGGGTAAGTTTTTACCTTACGCTAACTAAAACATTTGATAGGAAATCTGATTGTATTATAATAGGGTCTAGGGTTTTCAAGTAAAATACAGAAATAGCTGAAATGCTTACATCTCACATTCCAACATAGTTGGGCACAACTAATACGTACGGCACTTATTGGAGTTTGGATTCCATACAATGGCAGGGCTACTGGGGTACCGCCCGTCACAGTACGTGGCCTAGATCACCGTACCGAGGAGTGCGCCCGCTCTCCTGCAACACAAAGCCGGAACCATCCCTTACTGGATAATCCCGAACAAGACAATCCCGTAGTTGGCGCGACCAACCACACACTAAGCCGAATAAAAGAAAAGGGACCTCTAGACAGGGATCTATCTTTCTCTCAGTGGGTGCTACCCACGAAGCCTTGCTGCACCTCCCCTGTTTTAGCCATTCCCGGTTGATGAGGCTTGAGGTTACGATTTCCTTAAATCAGAACATATCACTTAGAATGCTCATCGTCCGCCTGACGATGTGCTGAAAGCATTCAATCCATACAAGTTCGTTCCGGGTTCGAACGAAACCGAAGGCATTATCTCGTTACACTCGTTTTGGAATCACCCTCAGAGTTAACGACAATAACCCTTGCACTCTGATCTTCATCTTCACTTGAGATTCACGACCTATCGTTAATTTGGATCGATGTGGTATTCGGGTCTCCAGACCTGGAATACCGGTATACGGAAACCCGATCCCGGTCTCATCGAAATCCAAAACGTATCTTTTAAGGCCAAGTTGTTTAAAGGTTTAAACATTTAAACTTATATTCTGAATGATATAAACAGATAGATAAATAACATTATCACAATAGATAATTCATATCAACATTCATCTCACAAAGCAGCATATATCATATATATAGAGACATACAAATCATCCAATATCAACCAATCACCCAATATCAAACATCCAGTATTAATCAATTTTCTAAACAGAATTGATTTACTCTAATCAATTTAATTAACCTTTAATTAAATTAATTACTATCCTTTAATTACTTGGATTATCTTAATCCTGCTCACTATCATTAATTAATTACATATTAATTAATTAAACATCTAAATGATCTTCCTTAATTAATCTCCTTTGATTAATTATCTTTAATTACATCAAGTAATTATCCTTAACCATATACAGTAATTAACCTTTAATTACTATCATTAATTACAATAATTAATGAACCTTTATTTACTTCCATTAATTAATCAACTATAATTAATTACATTACTCCTTAATTAATTACAATTAATCAATCATATTTTAATTAATTACTTTTATTAATCAACCTTGATTAATTCTATTAAATAATCCTTATTAATTAATTAACCTTTTAATTAATTAAATAAAATTTAATCAACTACTTCATTCATTTATTAGTTTTAATTAATCATAAACAGTAATTAACAATTTGTAATTACTTATCTTAATTAATTAACTCCTTAATTATATTAATTAATTATTCTTTAATCACTTCTTATTGATTAATTAATCTTAATTAATCAACCCTTAATTAATTAATTACTTTCTTAATTAATTTCTCTCTTTTAATTAATTACCTTAACTCGTAATTAATCACATTATTAATTAACCTTAATCCTTTAATTAATTAATTACTCTTTAATTAATTATATTAATAAATTCGTTAATTAATAACATCAAGTGATTAACCCTTAATCAATTTCCATTTAATTACTTCCTTTAAGTAATTTCTCTTTTCTTAATTACATTTAGTAATAATCCATTAATTACTTTACTAAATATACTTAATTAATCATAAATGATTATCTTAATTAATTAGACTAATTTATTAACCTAAAATTAATTATATTAATTAATTAATCAATTAATCATCACTTAATCTTTAATTAATTCATTAACCATCCACTAATTACTTCATTCAGTAATTATCCTTAATTATAATTAAGTAATTAACCTTAAAATTAATTAATTATCCTTAATTAATTTCAACTTAACTAATTAAGAATAAACTCTTTATTTATTTTAATTACTTATTCCAATTATTAACTTTATTAAAACAAAATTAGAAATCAATTATATATTTGAAATATAAAATTTTACTTAAGAAACAAACAATTTAAACATTAAATTTTGATATATTTAAAATCTTTAAAAGCCCTGTTAAAACATGTTTAATAAATTAAACAGATATTTATCTTTGAAATCTTAATTATTATATCCTATAAACTTATCCATTAAAAATAAAACTTGAAATCTATTTTAAAACATTTCTTTATAATTTCTTTGAAAATAACTTTAATTTGAAAACTTGTTTTTACTTTGCTTTTAAACTTTGAAACATTTGAAAAACTTGAGTACATTCTTTAATAACCTGGTAATGTCTTTCTTTAGATTTTAAAACCTGGAATACTTTAAATTTTAAAACCAGATTTTTAAAACAAAAACAACTCGAGCCAGCCTAAAATATTTTCCCGAGCAAAACCCACATAATTCCGAGTCTACCCCGAGTCAATCCAAAACCCATCTGCTTCGAGTCTTCACGCGAACAACACGACAATTATCCCGGGTACAACCCTTCTTCCCCAAGGCCAGCAACTACCAGTCACAACCTTACACAAACGTACACGCGTGTACGTGCACCTCACAACCACCCTCCTCCGATCATCTTTCCGATCGTCGACCAATCACACAAGGCCTCGACAACCCTGACACCAACCCAGAATCCAATATCCAATCACGAATCGGAATTCGACCATTCTCGATCCAAACTGGAAGCACCAATGTCGGAAATCGCCCCCATCGTCGACGAACTCCGCCTCGAGAAGCCCCTCCGACCTCACTGAAACATCGCCTCGATCACCAGCGAACTTTTTCCCCCATCGCGATCTACTCCGACCTCCCCATAGTGACGAAAACATCTCGAACTCATCTTCGACCAAAATACTCTTCAAACCCTATTTCAATCTTCCCTGGCCACCACAATCACCAGAAAAATACCCCAGTATTTTTCCTGAGACCGACAACACTTCGGCCACCTTCGACCCAAAACTCGACCAACTTTACTACGTCGATCATCAGAAATCGACGTTCAACCCAAAATTGAACAACCCTGATTTCCTAAACAATTACCTATCTAAAAATCATGATTCTTCTTTCTAAATTCATTGTTTGCCACGACGAATTCAATTATATAATCCAATCTAAAAATTATGAATATTGATTTTTGACTTATCTCTGATTATCACTGAAATTTCTAATTTTTAAATTAATTGCTAGATAATAAATTCCAGGAACTATTTTAAGAATTGTTACCATATTGTTATAATCATATTTCATTTCCAAATCCAAGTACGAAATCAATGGTATGTGAAATAAAAATTGTCTAATGAAAATGATGCCTACAAATAAAAATGACAGAGTAGTGTTTACTGACATAATATATAGACATACATATGCATTCTAACCAAAGAATTTTCTATAAACATTTATACCATATTTCTACATCATTTCATCACAAGCAACTAAGTTCAAATCCCGAATTTCAAACTGTTTTTAAAATAAGTATTTACTCACCAGAAATTTAAAGAACAGAGAGCAAAGCAGAGCACTGTTTATTACTTCCAGGTTTTAAAATTTTGATCTGTGAAAGCTTTAAATTTGCTTTGCTGATGGAAACCTTTGCATGCCTGATCTCTGATGTTAATCTCTCATTTGAGTTGCAGGTTGAACATCATTTTTGAAATGCAGGTTGAAGCTTACTTTGCAAATTGCAGAAAATATGAGGTTGCAGATTTGCTTTTCAGGTTTTGAAATTGTAGATCTGCTTTTGCTTAAAAGTGTTGAACTGCAGATGACTTGCAGTTGAACTTCATTCGGAAAGCAGGTTGAAGTTGCAGATTTGATTTGTTTTTAGTTTCTTTGATTTCAGTTTGAAGAAGAAAATAAATTTGAGAAAGTTTTAACTGAAAACTTTTGAACTGGAAACAATTAACCAGGTTTCTCTTTTACAACATTTAATTCAATTTTAAAGAAAATAAATCTTGCCACTTGTTTTATTACCATTTAGACAAATGTACATTCATGGTTTAAATTTCTTACAAATGTTAAAACAAGTATAATTATGTCTAAACCCTAAATACAAAAGTATTTATGTTTATATATTTGTGAAAAATGTGAATTTGTATTTACCTATGTTAAAATTATTTATATTTTACATATGTCTTATTTCTTTTATATGTTTACAAACCATTCTAATTCAAGAGATATTTTAAAAGAAAGCTTATCTATAACTTTATATATATATATTATAACCATTTTAATTTAAGTATTTTTTTAAAAGGAAACAAAATAGAACTTTTATTAAATCAAATTTAAGCTAAATATTTATCTTATGTTTTGAAAATATAAAATTAACCTTAATTAGCTTTTGAAAAATATTAAATTCAAAACAAAGCTTTAAATCACAATTCATACATATATAAATTATCAATAGATTAAAATAAATTTCAAACAATATCAAATTATAACATATACATACATATATATTACAATTTGAAAATTCAATCTTTTATTTAAACAAAAGATTCTCTATTCACAATATATATATACCAATATATATATACGGTATAAGTATAAAACATTTATATAAGTTTTAGAAAGATAAATCTTCTCAATTTAAAATTGTTAGAAAAGATATTCCCAAATTAAAATGTTATTAGTTTTCAAAGAAATAAACTTGCCAATTTAAAATATTATTAACATTTAAAATGAATAAACTTGTCAATTTATAAAATAAATTAACAAATCAATTTAATTATAAATAATGATTATTAAATTGATATTGCCAAATTTCCGGGATATTACAGAGGATGTAGAACATGATCTACCAGCAATTTCTGAAAAGAATATGTAATGTATTTTGTTAACCAATGATAATTTGACAAGATGTTAGAGTTGTTGGGAAGTATTATCTTTAAAGCAAATTAAATTAGTTTTGAATGAATTATAGAAATGCCATTATCACCATAGCGTAGAGGATGGATACCCCTAAGGTCCTAGAGATTCGGCCACTATATGGGCTGATACATGCGATAGCTATTTGATAGCTATGTGATTCGACACCAAGTATTTTGTATAGAGATTCGACACCAAGTGTCTTTAAGGATACAATACCTCATGGTTACATAGATTCAACAACCCATGGTTTCGAAACTCTACAAATTCATTTTCTTTTAGCTCGGCACTCCTAAAAGTTTTAGGGGTTCGACGCCCTTTATGTATTTGAGAATATCGGCGATCATACGGTTTCAAGACTCAACACCATTCTTTTTAAAGTTCAACATCCTTATATTTTCAAGGGTTGGGCACCCTTAAGTATAGGAGCAAGGCATCCCTAAACATGTTGCCTCTTGTCTTTTCTTACTCGATGGCTACTATATAGCTATTCAATATCTATGTTTTCGTGACATAATAGCTGTTTGCACAAAAAATGGGCAAACACTCAAATCATTGTTGTAGAGCTGTAAATATTGTTTGTAGTATATAGCCATTGTTTGATGAAAATTAATTGCGGATGTTTAAGGTAGAAAAATCAGTAATTTACAATAAAGAATATGTAAAGGACTTAAATGTAAAAAGACAGAATTTATAGTGGTTCGACCTGAATGTGCCTACGTCCGCTGCTCCTCTTTTATTATCACTTTCAATTCTGATTACAAGTACAAGCTTTTTATACGAGTAAATATGCTATTAGAACTAAGATTTTTCCCTTTCGAAGTTGTCTGCCATTGTTGCTGAAAGCTTCGCTCTTCAGCATCCTCTGTTTTTATGATGCCATGTGCTTGGTATTTATAGAATCAAGATATGAGGAGAGGCATTTGTGTATATAATATTTGGAATTTGGTTCAACCTTCCTTCCTCCAAGATTTGGTTCAACCTTCCTTGCATGATTGTCAAGCTATTCCACTTGTGACGACCACCATACACCTCCAAGAACCCCGGAACACATCATGAAGAAATCCCCGAAGTATCGTCGTGCCGTGACAAAAATCTCTAACTTTTTTTAGAATAGTTATACCCGGGTTGAGCCCTAAGCAAACCTTCACCCGACTCCAAGCAGCATTACTCCCAGCCGACTCCAAGTAAACCCTTAAATTTCTCATGTTCGACTACAAGCAACCACCGAACCAAAGTTTTGGTTCGGTCATCGGGCTGACTCCATGCAGACTCTAGATTTTCAAGCCACAACTCCAAGCAAGCGCCGAACCAAAGTTTTGGTTCGGTAATCCACCCGACTCCAAGCAGACTCTAGATTTTCAAGGCCCGGCTCCAAGCAAGCGCCGAACCAAAGTTTTGGTTCGGTAATCCAACCGACTCCAAGCAGAATCCAGATTTTCAAGGTCCGACTCCAAGCAAGCGCCGAATCAAAGATTTGGTTTGGTCATCGGGCCGACTCCAAGCAGACTCGAGATTTTCAAGCCCCGACTCTAAGCAAGCGCTGAACCAAAGTTTTGGTTCGGTTATCCAACCGACTCCAAGCAGACTCCAGATTCTCAAGGCTCGATTCCTAGCAAGCGCCGAACTAAAGTTTTGGTTCGGTAATCCAACTGACTCCAAGTAGACTCTAGATTTTCAAGGCCCGAATCCAAGCAAGCTCCAAACCAAAGTTTTGGTTCGGTCAACGGGCCGACTCCAAGCAAACTCGAGATTTTCAAGCCTCGACTCCAAGCAAGCTCCGAACCAAAGTTTTAATTCGGTAATACAACTAACTCCAAGTTGTGTAACGACCCGTAAATTTTAACTATTTTAATAACGTAATTAGTTAAAATTTTGCGAAGTTTTAAACGATAAAATTTTGAAATAAAAAAATTTAATATTTGGAATACGTCTAGTTAAACATAGCGACTGGTAAATTTTCGTCCGAAAATATGAAAGTTTATTTCGCACGTAAATTTACTTCAATTTAATCGGTTAAAAAGCGTTGAAAATAAAATGTTTCCGAAACCTAAATATTTTTAAAAAGAAAAATTCTAAACCATCTTCTGAGCAAGATGTCAGTTTGTCATTTTTCCAAATTCGGACATCTTTGGCTCCGTCGATCTTATTTTTCAGCGTTTTTCTTGCATTTTCCTCTATTAGAAAATTCGAATTTTTATAATTCAATCATACCACTGATATCTATATACCGTTTTGATCGCCTCATTGTGCTGATCTCTACGGTATATTCAATTATCAATTTCGGAGTCTGAAAGACAGCGAAATCTACGGAACGATTTTCGTATCGGTATTAGTTTTAAAATCTTTTGGGTTCTTTCCAGTTACCCACGTGAATTGATGAGCTTAATAATGCCAGTCAGCTGTTGATTGATGACTTTTGCTTTTCCGTAGCTTTAATTATTATTTTGGTTCGCTCAAAAATTCTATGTGACCTTTGGTTGAGCATACACGGTACATATAATTTATATCCTTTTGCCTTACTCCTCTTCTCCCCTTCGTTATCTCTTCTTTCTTTCTTTTTTGTACAGGAAGTTTCCCATTGTTCTTTCTTCCTTTTTCAAATTCTTCTCCTCCTTCTTTATGGGTTAGGCCATCAAACTCTTGCAACACTCCTCCTGTCCATAGCCGGTCACCATCACCTACTGCTTCGCCCTCCACCCACGGCCATGGCCAATGGCCATCTCCTCGTCAGCCTTCACCGCCTAACACCGCACCCACCAAGTCAATCGCCGTCTCCGCCCTGACCTTCCCTATCCACGACGCCCCTTCCATGTAGCATGGCCTACCGAAACCCCCTCCATCCAAATAGCAACCGAGCAACACCAGCGCCGAACCACCTCTCCGCCGACCGCCTTGGCCAGCAAGCCCTTCCCCACCAGATCCGCCCTCATCCTCACACAGCAGCCACCAACCCCACCTCAGCCATCATAGTCGCAGCACCATACTCCCCTACGACCTCCGCCTGCAGCCATTTACTCCTCCACCGCAGACCGATCACTCACCCAAACCCTTTGAAAACACGACCGGCCTCTTCCTTCTTCTTTTCCGTAGCCCATCCACGTGGCCATTCTTGCGAAGAAAATTATACACATGAAACGTTCGTATACCTATTGCCTGAAGCCACCTGTCCACTTCCTTCCATGCTTGGCGCACAGCTTGATTGGTAATTAGATATATTTGTTATAAACCTATTTTACATATAAGTGGTTTACTGTATGAATTTATACATATAATTTTTTCTAAAATTTTCGTACTTTGGTTGTAGTAGGCGTTATAGATTGGTTATATATAAATTATATGACCTGTTATATGAAAAGTTATATAAGGTTTGTAAAAAAAAAATTTTACAGGTTAGCTTATATAAGATCTGTTATGTGGAAAGTTTTGTAAGTTTATAAAGTTGGTATATAAATAGGTATGTTATATATCAGCTTGCATATTAATTATCTATATAGATTACTTAGCCACAGTATATATGTAGGGTCTGTTGCCATAAGCAAAATGTTTGAAAATCTACGTAAGTACTTATTTTGAAATATATTACGTATGTTTATATTTTATTTTAATATATGTGTTTTATATATGTGTTTATATGCCAGTTTCCAATTTAAAAGGGGTTAGTTATCTATGAAGTTGACAGTATATATGTGTTATGAGTTGCATTAGTTTGATTGTTTGTTTACATATATAAAAGGCTTTACAATAAAAAAAAAATTATGTATATTTTTTTTTCTGAACAGCAGTTAGACTTCATGTTCACGATAGCATATCTCACTCATGTTTTATCGGAATGGGTTGATTCTATTTTTAAAAAAGAGTCTAAGTTACCTAGTTTATGCCTGTCAAATTTTAGCAAAATCCGGCATCGTTTGATTAGTGGTCGAGGATCTGGAAGTTAGACCCAGGCAGCTATTCTTTTATACTTGAAATTATTTTACACTGTTGCAAACACGACCTGAGTTCATGTTTGACGCATCGTATCTCTTCTGTATTACGTCGAAATGGGTTGATTTTATTTTTAAAAAAGAGTCTAAGTTACCTAGTTTATGCCTGTCAAATTTCAGTAAAATCCGACATCGTTTGATTAGTGGTCGAGAATCTGGAAGTTAGACCCAGGCAGCTATTCTTTTGTACTTAGAAATTATTTTACACTGCTGCAAACATGGCCTGAGTCTATGTTCGTGACATCGTAACTTTTCTCGTCTCTTGTCCAAAACAAGTGAATCTTTTGCAGTTTAAAATAAAAGTTTTGATCTTTATTCATACCAAATTTCAGACCATTTCGATCTTGGTAGCACATAGAATTATATTGTTAAACTTTGACGCATGACATGTTTTATTTGTTGCTATGTTGAATGTTTTGATTTGATTTCATCGATTTCTGTTATCAGCTTTGATCGTTGAATTCGTGCCGATTTGTTTGCTTGGATTCGTAACTCAATCTCTATGTCCGTATCAGTGTGCATATCCGTGTCATCTTCTCGTGCATCTCTAGCCTCGAAAGGTGAGCAATCACTCACGATTAACGTTCTTTTATTTATTAAATTTGATTTCAATTGAAACGACAATTGAAATATGCTGCTGTTAGTTATTTATATTGATATATCTATGCCATCATCTGTATCTGTTCACCTGTGACACCTGACATCATTATCTGTTATTTATATTGATATATATAGGCCATCATCTGTATCTGTTCACCTGTGACATCTGACACCCTTATCTGTTATTTATACTGATGATATATGCATGTTACCGTTGTTATATTATTATCATATCTGTTATCACTCTGCAAGTTCCTTGTTAGTATAGAATCACTATGGGTTGAAATGATACATACCCGAACGGACTTTAGAATAGGAGAAAATCGTTATGGGTTGAAATGATAAACCCAAGCGATTTTCAAATTAAATTGAATTTGGGATTTCGGGTTGAAAAGATATATACCCGAATATATTTTAAATTGCGGATAGAAATGATAAATATCCGTATCACTTGACCATAGGATAGAAAATTATATATAGACACCGTTGGTCTATATATAAATTTTTTGGAAAACATTTCTACGGTTTTGAAAGAAGTATATGGTTTTAATAAATAATTATTTTAAAGATTTATTAAAGTTGATTTAATAAGTTGATTTGAATCAATATGAAATATGTTTAAGTATTTATTTATCTATATTTTCAAATATAGAGTTTATAATGATTTGAAATTGATTTGAAATTATATTTATTTAAGAATTATATTTAAATAAAGTTTGATTTGAAATTTATAAAATTTGAAATTCTAAAGATATGTTTTAACATGAATTTGATTAAAAGTGACTTTAATGAATATTTCAAATGATATAAATTTAAATGGGATATTTTGTTTATTTGAATTTGTGAATTGAAGTTGTATTAGATGTTATTGAAATGTTAAATATTTAAAGCTTTGAAATATATTGAAATTGAAATGGCTTATTTTATGGTTTAAATATGTATTTGAAATCGATAGATTGAAATGGTTATTTAGAAACTAAATTGAATTGAAATTGATGATTTGAGATTTAATTAAATTTTAATTTTGACATTCGAGTTTATGTAAATTGATTTGTGAATATCTAAACTGTTTAAGAGGAAAGTGCTAGGATTTCAAAGTGTTATGAATTTCAAGTTTGATTTCCAAAGTGTTATGATTTTAAAAGACTTATGATTTCGAAAGCAATATAACTTTGGAAAGCGATATGATTTTGAAATGGATTTATTTGAAGGAAAAGTGATATGTCGGTTTTGAAATATAACTATTTTAAAATTTTATTAAAGGATCATAGGTGTAATAATACGTAGTTATTAAAGAGACCGGGATCGGATATGGACATACTCTCTGTCGATACCGAAACCACTTTAATAACTAATATACGCGGATTGTTGATCCAGAACGAAGTGGATGGTTTTGGTGAACGCGTTGACTGAAGAAAGAGAACGATTTTGGATGACCCCTGACATGACTAAAACAGGAGCCGCGTCGGGCCATTGAGGATCTCCATCTCTAGCGGACACACTTCTTCGTTACCATATCTATTACTTTTGTGATTTGATTTGGGTGCACCCCTCGATTATGGGAGTGTTGTTTCACAGTGTTGGGGTACTAGCTGTTATGCCCAACATCAGTCCGGATCAGGCAACTACTAGTATCCTAGTTGGTATTGCCTCATATACCTTGTCATACTGATTATCCTATTCGCGACCACTACGATTTTGGTTTGTACCTTTAGTATATGGATTGCCCTCTGGTGACTTCCGGTTTTGGGGAAACTACGGTCTTGTATATGCTCTTGGGGATAAAAATGCGTTAAGGGTGGAATGGGCCATGACTTAACGCTATTTTGATATCGTACTTTACTGATTAGACATTATCTACTTAGCGTACAGTATTACATAGTAGATAGTTTAACGGATCCTTAGAGGATGGTTATCCCAAACATCCTTTGAGTTACTTGTATTTCAGTTAATATTTCACTTGAGTTGGATTTATTGATATAAGAATGTTAATCCTGACTCGAGTGTTTTGTATTTCCTTTACGCTCGGGTCAGACTGAGTGTACCAGTATTCAAGACTCGCCTTTGGAGTTGGAGCTTCGCTTGGAGATCCAGCGATCTATCCAGCTTTCAGATATTCAGTTTATTCCAGTGATGTATTCTGATATTGTATTTGACTATTGTATTCGAGACTTCTGTTGTATCCTGTATAACTCTGGTTTATATATATATATAGTAGCTTCATGAAATACTATTCTTTTGTTTCCGCTGCATTGTTGTTATATTACTCTGTGTCTGTGATCTGTGATTATTTTATTTACTGTATATGCTGAGTTTTGCCAATTTAAATTAACAATCTATTATTTTGAATTATTCAAGTCTGACATGTGTGGATTATTGTCGATTTGAATGGTCCAAAATAGTGGGTCGTTACAGTTGGTATCAGAGCTTTGGTAGCTCTAGGCAAAACTTAGCATATAGGGTAAATGTATTTACAGAATCACTCTCATTCGAGTTTCAATCTCTTCCTTTTGACTCGATTCCTTTGAATTTTGGAACGTTCCCTACTGTTCCAAAAATCCATTCGTGTCCCTCACTATTCGTCTTCTTTCAATTCTGGAGCATCACATAACTCCACTTCGAATGACCCTTATAATGGATCAGCGGTCTCGCCAAACTTCAAATGATTTGAAAAGGGGTGAAACTCCTTTACAATTGGCATTGATTTACCGGAGATTTCTGTATCCTCGGTTTACGATGTTATCTATCTCCTGCTATACCTGAATTCTATTTCTTGAGATCGAATGTCGATTTACCTCGGAATTCAGCATCGATCTTATTCTTGAAGTTACGGACGACCCGGTTCAGGTTGCCCGTGAATTAAATAAACTCATCCATCCCCCGATTATGGTAATTGAATTATCTTATCTTCTGGTTCAAACTTATTTTCGAATCAAAATTCTCTTCGATTTGAGTCAACAAAATTTGAATCCCTATCCTTATTTTGAAAATTCATTCCTGTATCGTCGAGCAAAGAAATGTATTTGTAAACTAATATATAAATGTTTAATATATACTGTGTTGTTTGAGTTGTTGACGTTGATTTGGGTTTTCGATCGATTCGTCTGATCAACGCTATCGATAGGATTTCCAAAACACTTGAACAGAGCAAACTGACACAATATTGTTTTCAAAATTTGGTAAATAAAATAATCTTGTAAAATTATATTATATATAAGTATAAATTTTCTGAAATTAAATTTTTAATGAATTAGTTGTCAAAAATGATAATATTTGATTTTCATTTATTGTTTTATAAACCACTGACTATTGCATAATATGAATAAATGAATTTATAAAACTTGGATATAATTTGATTTGGAATTTGAAATGAATTTAAATCAAGAATGGGAGAACTTAATTTCCGGTGTTTTCAAACTTTGGGTTTAAATTTTAAAATGCATATTATAAAAGAAATTTCAAATAGAAACCGTTTTCAAAGAATTTTAAATGTCGAAATCAGTGCTCTTCTCTTTTGTCGCTGGAAAATAATTTCGGTGATGGCGGCTGCATCATCGACATTCATTTTCGAGTTTCGAAGTGGAGAAACCATTCTGTAGCTTTGCTACGGTTTTGTTTTGAGAAAAAAATATTTTGATTTGAATTTCTTCAGTATATTTTGATTTACATATATATAGGTATCTTATTTTAAAATTTAATTTGATTTGATATAAATATATTATATATATCTCTAAATTGTTTAAAGTTAATCGAAAATCTAATTCTTAAATTTTGTTAAAGGATGATTTTAATTATAAATAAAACCAAAATTTGGAATAAATATTTAAACTTGAATAATTGAAATTTGAAGAAAAAAAATTATTTGTATATTGTTCAACTGCATTCTAATACAACTTACCTAAATCCTTCAGAAGTTGAATATGTAATTGGATAATATATAAGATAAATTGAACTTATAAATAAAATTTGAGTGTTTATAATAAACGTTATACACTAAATTTCATTATAAAGATGTTAATAGAGTTAGATAGGATAATAAGTAAACTCAGTTAATAATGAAATAGATTTGTTTTGGAAGAATTAATAAATTTGTTTTGAAAGAATTAATAAATAGAAATTTGATTAACATATGAAAATACCTTGAATTTAAAAGAAATTAATAGATGTAAATTAATTTAAATCGAAACTTTTATGTTTTAAATTAATCTATATGGGTTAAATATATTTGAGTAGATATATTAAGTAGAATAAATTTAATAGTAATTTGGAATAAAGAAGAATTTAAAATTGTTGAAGAAAATATGATTATAATAAAAGACTATTCAAATTTATGGTTTTAGAAATTGTAAATTGAAGAAAATGGGATAATAAGATAATGAATTTAGAAATAGTTGAGATTGATTTTAGTGAAATCAAATGGATTAAATCAATTATTGAATATCAGTTAATTTAAATTTGAATTTATATGGTTTAAATTAATTGTTATTTTGTATTTCAAATCTGTTTTCTTTCTGGTTGTTTCTATTCTCCTACCTCGTTCCTTTTCGGGGACGAAAAGTTTTGAGTGGGGGAGAGTGTAACGACCCGTAAATTTTAACTATTTTAATAACGTAATTAGTTAAAATTTTGCGAAGTTTTAAACGATAAAATTTTGAAATAAAAAATTTAATATTTGGAATACGTCTAGTTAAACATAGCGACTGGTAAATTTTCGTCCGAAAATATGAAAGTTTATTTCGCGCGTAAATTTACTTCAATTTAATCGGTTAAAAAGCGTTGAAAATAAAATGTTTCCGAAACCTAAATATTTTTACATAGAAAAATTCTAAACCATCTTCTGAGCAAGATGTCAGTTTGTCATTTTTCCAAATTCGGACATCTTTGGCTCCGTCGATCTTATTTTCAGCGTTTTTCTTGCATTTTCCTCTATTAGAAAATTCGAATTTTTATAATTCAATCATACCACTGATATCTATATGCCGTTTTGATCGCCTCATCGTGCTGATCTCTACGGTATATTCAATTGTCAATTTCGGAGTCTGAAAGACAGCGAAATCTACGGAACGATTTTCGTATCGGTATTAGTTTTAAAATCTTTTGGGTTCTTTCCAGTTACCCACGTGAATTGATGAGCTTAATAATGCCAGCCAGCTGTTGATTGATGACTTTTGCTTTTCCGTAGCTTTAATTATTATTTTGGTTCGCTCAAAAATTCTATGTGACCTTTGGTTGAGCATACACGGTACATATAATTTATATCCTTTTGCCTTACTCCTCTTCTCCCCTTCGTTATCTCTTCTTTCTTTCTTTTTTGTACAGGAAGTTTCCCATTGTTCTTTCTTCCTTTTTCAAATTCTTCTCCTCCTTCTTTATGGGTTAGGCCATCAAACTCTTGCAACACTCCTCCTGTCCATAGCCGGTCACCATCACCCACTGCTTCGCCCTCCACCCACGACCATGGCCAATGACCATCTCCTCGTCAGCCTTCACCGCCTAACACCGCACCCACCAAGTCAATCGCCGTCTCCGCCCTGACCTTCCCTATCCACGACGCCCCTTCCATGTAGCATGGCCTACCGAAACCCCCTCCATCCAAATAGCAACCGAGCAACACCAGCGCCGAACCACCTCTCCGCCGACCGCCTTGGCCAGCAAGCCCTTCCCCACCAGATCCGCCCTCAGCCTCACACAGCAGCCACCAACCCCACCTCAGCCATCATAGCCGCAGCACCATACTCCCCTACGACCTCCGCCTGCAGCCATTTACTCCTCCACCGCAGACCGATCACTCACCCAAACCCCTTGAAAACACGACCGGCCTCTTCCTTCTTCTTTTCCGTAGCCCATCCACGTGGCCATTCTTGTGAAGAAAATTATACACATGAAACGTTCGTATACCTATTGCCTGAAGCCACCTGTCCACTTCCTTCCATGCTTGGCGCACAGCCTGATTGGTAATTAGATATATTTGTTATAAACCTATTTTACATATAAGTGGTTTACTGTATGAATTTATACATATAATTTTTTCTAAAATTTTCGTACTTTGGTTATAGTAGGCGTTATAGATTGGTTATATATAAATTATATGACCTGTTATATGAAAAGTTATATAAGGTTTGTAAAAAAAAATTTTACAGGTTAGCTTATATAAGATCTGTTATGTGGAAAGTTTTGTAAGTTTATAAAGTTGGTATATAAATAGGTATGTTATATATCAGCTTGCATATTAATTATCTATATAGATTACTTAGCCACAGTATATATGTAGGGTCTGTTGCCATAAGCAAAATGTTTGAAAATCTACGTAAGTACTTATTTTGAAATATATTACGTATGTTTATATTTTATTTTAATATATGTGTTTTATATATGTGTTTATATGCCAGTTTCCAATTTAAAAGGGGTTAGTTATCTATGAAGTTGACAGTATATATGTGTTATGAGTTGCATTAGTTTGATTGTTTGTTTACATATATAAAAGGCTTTACAATAAAAATAAAAATAAAAATAAAAAATTTATGTATATTTCTTTTTCTGAACAGCAGTTAGACTTCATGTTCACGATAGCATATCTCACTCATGTTTTATCGGAATGGGTTGATTCTATTTTTAAAAAAGAGTCTAAGTTACCTAGTTTATGCCTGTCAAATTTCAGCAAAATCCGACATCGTTTGATTAGTGGTCGAGGATCTGGAAGTTAGACCCAGGCAGCTATTCTTTTATACTTGAAATTATTTTACACTGCTGCAAACACGACCTGAGTTCATGTTTGACGCATCGTATCTCTTCTGTATTACGTCGAAATGGATTGATTCTATTTTTAAAAAAGAGTCTAAGTTACCTAGTTTATGCCTGTCAAATTTCAGTAAAATCCGACATCGTTTGATTAGTGGTCGAGGATCTGGAAGTTAGACCCAGGCAGCTATTCTTTTGTACTTGGAAATTATTTTACACTGCTGCAAACATGGCCTGAGTCTATGTTCGTGACATCGTAACTTTTCTCGTCTCTTATCCAAAACAAGTGAATCTTTTGCAGTTTAAAATAAAAGTTTTGATCTTTATTCATACCAAATTTCAGACCATTTCGATCTCGGTAGCACATAGAATTATATTATTAAACTTTGACGCATGACATGTTTTATTTGTTGCTATGTTGAATGTTTTGATTTGATTTCATCGATTTATGTTATCAGCTTTGATCGTTGAATTCGTGCCGATTTGTTTGCTTGGATTCGTAACTCAATCTCTATGTCCGTATCAGTGTGCGTATCCGTGTCATCTTCTCGTGCATCTCTAGCCTCGAAAGGTGAGCAATCACTCACGATTAACGTTCTTTTATTTATTAAATTTGATTTCAATTGAAACGACAATTGAAATATGCTGCTGTTAGTTATTTATATTGATATATCTATGCCATCATCTGTATCTGTTCACCTGTGACACCTGACATCATTATCTGTTATTTATATTGATATATATAGGCCATCATCTGTATCTGTTCACCTATGACATCTGACACCCTTATCTATTATTTATACTGATGATATATGCCTGTTACCGTTGTTATATTATTATCATATCTGTTATCACTCTGCAAGTTCCTTGTTAGTATAGAATCACTATGGGTTGAAATGATACATACCCGAACGGACTTTAGAATAGGAGAAAATCGTTATGGGTTGAAATGATAAACCCAAGCGATTTTCAAATTAAATTGAATTTGGGATTTCGGGTTGAAAAGATATATACCCGAATATATTTTAAATTGCGGATAGAAATGATAAATATCCGTATCACTTGACCATAGGATAGAAAATTATATACAGACACCGTTGGTCTATATATAAATTTTTTGAAAAACATTTCTACGGTTTTGAAAGAAGTATATGGTTTTAATAAATAATTATTTTAAAGATTTATTAAAGTTGATTTAATAAGTTGATTTGAATCAATATGAAATATGTTTAAGTATTTATTTATCTATATTTTCAAATATAGAGTTTATAATGATTTGAAATTGATTTGAAATTATATTTATTTAAGAATTATATTTAAATAAAGTTTGATTTGAAATTTATAAAATTTGAAATTCTAAAGATATGTTTTAACATGAATTTGATTAAAAGTGACTTTAATGAATATTTCAAATGATATAAATTTAAATGGGATATTTTGTTTATTTGAATTTGTGAATTGAAGTTGTATTAGATGTTATTGAAATGTTAAATATTTAAAGCTTTGAAATATATTGAAATTGAAATGGCTTATTTTATGGTTTAAATATGTATTTGAAATCGATAGATTGAAATGGTTATTTAGAAACTAAATTGAATTGAAATTGATGATTTGAGATTTAATTAAATTTTAATTTTGACATTCGAGTTTATGTAAATTGATTTGTGAATATCTAAACTGTTTAAGAGGAAAGTGCTAGGATTTCAAAGTGTTATGAATTTCAAGTTTGATTTCCAAAGTGTTATGATTTTAAAAGACTTATGATTTCGAAAGCAATATAACTTTGGAAAGTGATATGATTTTGAAATGGATTTATTTGAAGGAAAAGTGATATCGTTTTTATATGGTTTTGAAATGGCAATGATATGTCGGTTTTGAAATATAACTATTTTAAAAATTTATTAAAGGATCATAGATGTAATAATACGTAGTTATTAAAGAGACCGGGATCAGATATGGACATACTCTCTGTCGATACCGAAACCACTTTAATAACTAATATACGCGGAGTGTTGATCCAGAACGAAGTGGATGGTTTTGGTGAACGCGTTGACTGAAGAAAGAGAACGATTTTGGATGACCCCTGACATGACTAAAACAGGAGCCGCGCCGGGCCATTGAGGATCGCCATCTCTAGCGGACACACTTCTTCGTTACCATATCTATTACTTTTGTGATTCGATTTGGATGCACCCCTCGATTATGGGAGTGTTGTTTCGCGGTGTTGGGGTAGTAGCTGCTATGCCCAACATCAGTCCGGATCAGGCAACTACTAGTATCCTAGTTGGTATTGCCTCATGTACCTTGTCATACTGATTATCCTATTCGCGACCACTACGATTTTGGTTTGTACCTTTAGTATATGGATTGCCCTCTGGTGACTTCCGGTTTTGGGGAAACTACGGTCTTGTATATGCTCTTGGGAATAAAAATGCGTTAAGGGTGGAATGGGTCATGACTTAACGCTATTTTGATACCGTACTTTACTGATTAGACATTATCTACTTAGCGTACACTATTACATAGTAGATAGTTTAACGGATCCTTAGAGGATGGTTATCCCAAACATCCTTTGAGTTACTTGTATTTCAGTTAATATTTCACTTGAGTTGGATTTATTGATATAAGAATGTTAATCCTGACTCGAGTGTTTTGTGTTTCCTTTACGCTCGGGTCAGACTGAGTGTACCAGTATTCGAGACTCACCTTTGGAGTTGGAGCTTCGCTTGGAGATCCAGCGATCTATCCAGCTTTCAGATATTCAGTTTATTCCAGTGATGTATTCTGATATTGTATTTGACTATTGTATTCGAGACTTCTGTTGTATCCTGTATAACTCTGGTTTATATATATATAGTAGCTTCATGAACTACTATTCTTTTGTTTCCGCTGCATTGTTGTTATATTACTCTGTGTTTGTGATCTGTGATTATTTTATTTACTGTATATGCTGAGTTTTGCCAATTTAAATTAACAATCTATTATTTTGAATTATTCAAGTCTGACATGTGTGGATTATTGTCGATTTGAATGGTCCAAAATAGTGGGTCGTTACAAGTTGACTCCATATTTTCAAGGCCCGACTCCAAGCAAGTGTCAAACCGAAGTTTTGGTTCGATCATCGGGCCAACTCCAAGCAGACTCGATATTTTCAAGCCCCGATTCCAAGCAAGCGCAAAACCAAATTTTTAGTTCGATCATCGGACCGGGGATCCTGGCTTGCTATTGGACTATAGACTTTGAATGGCGGTAGAGCGTCTCGGTATCGGCCCCACGAGACGGTGGTGGACAAATCTTAAGATGATGATATCTCTCAATCCGTAGCTCGGATTGAGATGCGATTTTGACCTATGTCCATATCCTGATCTCGAGAATACCTCCAAACTAGTTTGAGTCTGTTCAAGAACAATGACAATTTTTCCCCTGACTCCACATATTCACCATGTAGTGGGTGAAAATGCCCACAACATTTGCCCCCCCCCCCCCCAAAGCATACTTTCGTGAATACAAAGTGTGATTTGTTTAATCCAAGACTGTCTTCTTAGTCTTGCAATATTTGTCTGAACATCTATATCTCATCTTCGCCTCTGATTTTTCAATGAGCCTCCTTTTGCTAGTTTAATGTGGGACTTTGTTCGTTATGAGGAGGACTTGCTAAATTTTTGAAGCCATCTTTGATTAGTCTTCATCTGATAGGATGTTGCTTTTCTTGGACTTTCGGTTTCCTACGTCGAGGCTTCATACAGTATGCGGACCAACTAATGTATACTTTTCATTATTGACTTTGGATCTGTGATGTGGTACTCTGATTATGTTCATTGTATGGTTGAGTCAAGTTATCCTGACCATCTCATGTGATTGCCAAGTTTGTGTATTTCTCTACTAATCCTTTCTCCACTCTTGTGCATGCTTTAACAAGATCAACCATTGATGAATTTGATAGAGTAAGAATCTTTGTTGAAGGGTCTTTGTATGTAGGAGATGATGCAGAGTGTTATCGAGTGAATGTCGGTTATGACTTCCCTAGCCCATGTTTTGTATCTTCTGCCTGGACGTTTGTACAAAGATATGTATATTTTATATAAATTTTGGTTGTAATCCTCATACCTGATAAGGTGTAATTGGTTTGTGCGGCATATAGTATGGTAAAGTGATGATCAGTTTTACCAACTTCTTCAGTAGCTTGGTTTGATGATCCTCAACGTACTTATACAGACTAGATTGCTGGTAAGTTTTGACAGATAAGTGTTGGATTATAGAGAAGCTTGGTGAAGGAGCAAGGATAGTCGGACCACGGAATTGGGTTAGTGGAGTTTAGTGGACCGAAACAATTTGGTTCGAGAGTGGAAGATGATAGCCGAACCACTTGGTCTGGTACATGAAAAAAGACCGGACCGAGGTGCAAAAAGGGTCGGACGAAAGTATTTATATTTTCTTTTCAATAATTCTTAAAATAAAATTTTAAAATTTACTAATCTTTATTTTTAAATACTAGGATTTGCTGACCATTGAATTTCTTTGAGCAATATTTCATGATTTCGAATGTATCTCACTTTCGAAACAAAACACAACGGAGTGTCACTCAAAAATCCATCGAAGGAGATTGATTTCACAAAAGTTTCTCGAATAGAGTTGGGATTTAGCATTGCTTTATCCGAACTCTAACCATAAGCTAATGACTTTCGGTATGTCACTATGGAAGGAGCCACATTGATACTAAAATAACAACAATTGAGGTAAGAAAACCCGATAAGAGGTGGTTAAATAAGATGAAAATATTGGAATTTTTGTTAATTTGAGTTAATAAATTAATCAAGAGATATATTTCAACATTAAATTGTTGAAATGAATATAAATTGATGGAAATAAAGTTTTAAAAACTTTATTTTGAGAATTTAGAGTGAAACTAATCAATTTGTAATTTTATTAGGGTAAATGCAATAATATTGGAAATTAGTGCCTATATTAACCATTTATTGTATTTAAAAGGGGGGAAAATGAAGTAAATTTGTATTTTTTAATATAAAAGATGAAATATGGTTTAAAAATAGTATTTTGATGATAAAATAAAATTGGAATGATTTATTGTAATTTATTTGACAAGAAAACAATTCTCGTATAAATTGTTGTATTTAAAATGGTGTTTTAATAATAAAATTGTGTAATATTGACAAAAATAAGGTTTTATTGTTAAAAATAACTTTTTATAGTTGAAATAAATTTTATTTTGTGTAAATAACAATTTTAGTTACATACAAATTGGTTGTACACATTTCATTTGGTTTTAAAATTTGAGAAACTAGGCGTGTCGACCATATATGGGTAATGAATATATATATATCGACATACTTAGCTCTTAGCTAATGCAGTATCATGAGGGTCGCCCTTAACCATCCATATTCTCTGCATTAGTAGACAAGATTACTTAATAATTCACTTTACTAATATGGGTCTCGGGGTGGGGTGTCTACTTTCGAAACCATGATGTATTGCTCAAGAAATCTATAGTCCGTCAATCCCAATGAATATATTCGGGAAATCATAACATTTATCGAGCAATTTTATCTTGGCCTTCTTTCATCTTGAGTAGAGAGTGAGGAATTTTGATCTCGTATTTGTCTATCCTTCCTTTGATTGATGAAATAATTATGTTGAATACAAACTCTTCTCTAGAAATTGCGAGGACGCAATTTTATTAAGGGGGAGAGTCTATAACAACCCTGGTTTGGAGATTACCTATTAATATTAAATTATAACGGTAGTTATAATTTAATATTGTAAATTAGAGTAAAATTGGAGATTTATAATTGTTTATTTGGAATAAACAATGAATTTTGGAAATAAAATGAGAAAAATAAAGTTTGGAACATTATTTTATTTGTTTGGGTTAATAATGATTGGAAAATGGTTTTTATTTAGAGAAAATGAAATAATTATATTAATTGTTGCCAATTACTTCTTTTAATAATTTCTAAAAGAAGTATGTGATTTTTAAAGGTTGTTTATTTAAATAAAAAGATGGAAATTGGTTTAAAAATGTGTTTTAATTGTAAATTTGAGTTTTAGATGGTTTGTAATATTTTTCTTAATAGGAAAATAATTTTTGTGAAATTTTAGAAGTTAAAAATGTAGACTTTTGCATTTAATTGTGAAAATAGTGTATTTTTGTAAAATAAAGGATTTTGATAATAAAAATGTCTTAAAAATAAAAAAAAATTCTTTTTATACGGTGGAAAATGTTTTGTTTTATTAGTGTGTGAGTTTACATATTTTTCTTGCCAAGTTGTGATGCCCCACCCCAAGACCCACATTAACAAAGAGAATTACATAGTAATCTTGTCTACTAATGCGGAGAATATGGCTGGTTAAGGGCGACCATCTATTTAAATTCAAATTTCAAATTCTCCAAATATAGCAAGCCTACTAATAGGCATCATAGCTCTCAAAATATCTCGAAAACAACATCAAAACCGAACGAGAATGAGAGGAAAAATGAGCAAATACAATTCTAAGGTCAATTATTGCTATTGCTGTCATTTTGCACTCGGGACAGCAACATACAAATATAATTTCGACCAAGCAAACTTCAAAATTTTAGAAAACTCAAAACATGAAACTTGCAGTACATGATCTAAGCATTCCATAACATTTAAAATTATTGAATTTGGTTAAGAAACGAAAGAGTTATGGTTAATTTTGTTTCAGATTCAAACACAGAGCAAATATTAGTTTTTTTTTCCAGGATAGCAATAGAAACACTCAATTTTGACCCGGATAACTTCAAAATTATGGAAAACATAAAACAATATACTTGTAGCTCTATGTCTAAGCTTTCCAGAACATCCAAAATTATTAAATTTAGATAAGAAACGAGTAACTTATGACCAAAACAATTCTCAGACCTGTGATTGTTGTTGCTGTCGATTTGCTCTCGGGACAGCAACAAACAAGCACGATTTCGATCAAGCAAACATCAAAATTTTGGAAAACTTAGTACATGAAACTTGTAGTTCTATATCTAATCTTTCCATAATATCCAAAATTATTAAATTTGGATAAGAAACGGGTAACTTATGGTCAAAACAATGTGGCGATAGAAATCAGAAAAAAACAAAGACGAAACGTAACCTTATTAATACAAAAATTCAACTCAAAACTTTGTTTTTGGCTAGCATTCGTAAGCTTTTACACTTACCTATTGATTTTCAGCGAATAAGTGAGGATTTGCAAGCAAGATTGGAGTTGATTACCTTAAATTCATTCGCTAAATTGCAAAAGATCTTAGTTTGATGAATTCAATGGGAGTTTTCAGCTTTAATTTGCAAAAGTGAGAAGAGTTTACTGACTTTCTTAGGAGGAAGAAGAAAGGGGGTTGGAAAAATGAACGTACAGTTCTCTTTCCCCATTTTCTTTTCTTCTTATTTCTGGTTTTGGTAAATTGGAAATGAAACCATAAAAGTTGAAAATGATTGTCATAGCTCGAAGTCAGAAAAAGAATCACCTAATTCGGACTTACGAGTCAAAAGTTATGGCAATTTCAATTCTCATGTCTAAAATTATAAAACTCTGAACAATTAACATAACAACAGGGCTGCGGCTTAAAGAGCCAGTTAGACCCTTTATAACCTAGAATTCGATAAAATATGAAACATGAAAGTTGTATCACTTTCCAGAACTTCAATAATGATCAAATTCGATAAGAAACGAATAAGTTATGCCTATTTCAATTTCAGGTATAAACTCAGGAAATTCGTTTAAAGATAGAACTATGATTCTGTGTTCATACCCGTTTTAGGTCATTTAACTTGGAAATATCAAAAAGTGATCAAAAATAAAAAAAATTGTCATTGAAACTATTTTCTAAATCAAAAAGATTGACCCCAAAAGGATTTGGGAAGTGCAAGTTATTGTTGTTTTACTACAGCACACTCTCTAAACAAATTATTTTAGCTATCCTCTTTGTTTCTAAGATGCAATACTTTAAACCAATATGAAATCATAGAAATTCAATTCAACGATTCAATTCATACTTATAGTACTTGAATTCAAGTAGCAATACAATCCTAATTACTTTAGATACAGATTTGTGAGTATGAAAAACTCATCTTAAACTTGCAACCAACCACACAGAAAATTCCTGCGTTTTAACCTTTAGTGCAGAGAGGATTTGGCACATCAAAACGCAATATTTTCCTATGAAATTTTTACAGTTGGTAGGTATATGTGTTGGGAATGACATATTCAAATTTCAGAATTTTTCGATTTTTATAGAATTAGTTATGAATTTATTACTGAACTGCATTTTTCAACCCAGAATTCTATTTGAGTAATTCTATATCGTGAAATCAACAACACGCAAGCAATTCTTACAACTAATTTCTCAATTCATAGATTATGCAAGTTATTCTCAGTTATTGCAGCAAGTTTTAAAGAAAGCTATGACGCCCTACCCCGAGACCCACATTAGTAAAGAGAATTACTAAGTAATCTTGGTCTACTAATGCAGAGAATAAGGCTGGTTAAGGGCGACCCTCATGATAATGCATTAGCTAAGAGCTAAGTATGTCAATATATATATTTTCATTACCTCATATATGGTCGACACACCTAGTCCTTAACTAATACGATACCATGGTGGTTTAGGACCGTTTCAGAATAAATGCAATATACAAATATATATAAATAGTCATAGAACAACAAACTCAGATCAGAGTATACATACATCTCCATACATCATACATAATATCACATACATAAGTAGCATGAACTACCCGTCGTTCGTAGCTCGGTTGGTTTGGGAGCTGGGAGATGGGAACCAAAGGACTGCATCCGGGCAGGTTCGAATCCCAGCGCCAAACCATCAGTGGGAGTTTCAACGTTACGCATCTGTGTGCGACGACTAAATAAAAGCAGGGTAGACACACGGCGTGGGGTTTACTTAAGTGAGTATCAATGAATACCATGATCTTAAGGTTCCCCATGATCTAAAAAAAATAAGTAGCATGAACTACAAAATATACATACACAACCATCCCACAGAATAATAGGTACAATGTCCAAGTCTGAAAGAAGTGTTCCAAAAAAAAACAAGCTAACGGATCCAAGAAGGAGTGAGTTAAATCCATACCTAACCTGCAACTCGGTCTGACCCGAGTAATAAATATACGGGTCAGGTAAGCTAGAACTTATCATTAGTAAAGATAATAGTAATAGGAGGAAAGGGAGAACCATTCCGTTGTTGACAACGGAACGATATAAGTAATCATCAAATCATCTCTAAGGTGAGACATCTATGGGTTCATTATGATTTCATAAGGGAATTCAATTGGTTATCTAACTATGGTTCATCTTCTATAGTTATATAAGTGAAATAGGCAAGGATTTGAACCATATAAATAATCATCATAAAACAGTCTAAAACTTCATAAATCCATCATAATAGAACTCAATGAGGGTTCAAAACATCATATTAGAAATCACCATAAAACCATCAATACATGTAAGCCTTCATCTTTCTCAATGCTATAATAACATCCTCATAAAAAGGTGCAATTAAAACAACTAAAACTTCATGGAAAACTGCACGTGCTTACATCGTGACTAGTACTAATATTTGGTACCATAAACATCGTGATGACTGGAGTCAAGTAACATCATAACATCGTGAACATCATGATGGCTATAGTCTATAATATCATAATGACTTCCAGTCACAAAGACCCGAGTTAATAACATCGTGATGATCAGAGTCACAACTACATCGTGATGACTCCAATTGAGTACTCGTGGTCTATAGTACTAGTAAACATCATGAATGTGTATCAACTTCTCGGATAGAAACCCAATAGGCGTTAACGTACGTCCCATACCATTCGTTCACACCTAACGGTTTACTAGCTATTAGTTGGTGCCACACTAGTAAAACATCATTAACATCATGAAAATATACTCTGCCTCATCTCATGGCGAGTAAGTACAATACCCTACTTGTCTCATCTCATTGACGAGTACTAGTGGCATCGTGACTTATCTCATCTCATCGACAAGTAAAAGCCATCATAATACATCTCAACATCGTAAAATCGTCATAAAGAAGCTTACCTCATCTCATCGGCAAGTAAAAATAACATCTAGATGGTTATTTATAATCATAATTCCAAATAGGAATTTCTAGCTCTTAATTCGCCTCATTTCATCGGCGATTAAGAAATACATCTAAAAATGGTCCTTCATCGAAAATACTCCTAAATTGGAGTTCTCGGACCATATAATCAACCCAAAATTTAATAACGTCTTAATTCATTTCAAACAGTTCATCAAAAGGAATTCGATCGTATAAGTCCGATATTAAGCGATAAAGCAAATCCATGTGTCCCATACCACATGTTTTACTTTACCGTTTAATTGTCTTTCTCATACGTCCGAAATTCATAAAAATAAGTAATTTTATTTATAAAATAATTTTATTATAGAAAATAGGAATTTAAAACGATTTTCCGAAAATGATTATTAAAACCAATATTTGAAATTTCTTTATATAGGAAATAAATATATTTTTATTTAAAAAAATAATTTTAAAATACTATATAATAATAATTTGAAATGTCCGTATATTTCAAAAATGGTTTAGTGAAAACCGTTCTCGAAAACAATGAAAACTAAGAAGGATATCTCAAAACCGATAACTTGAATTCAATACGAATTCAATTCAAATTCATCCCAAAATCAATTCAAATTCCATTTAAATTTGAATTTCAAATTCTCCCAATATATCTAGCCTACTGATAGGCATTATAGCTCTCAAAATATCTCAAAAACAACATCAAAACCGAATGAGAATGAGAGCAAAAATGAGCAAATACAACTCTAAGGTCAATGATTGGTATGTTGTCATTTATCACTCAGGACAGCAACATACAAACATAATTTCAATCAAGCAAACTTCAAAATTTCAGAAAACTCAAAACATGAAACTTATAGTACATGATCTTAGCTTTCGATAACATCTAAAATTATTGAATTTGGTTAAGAAACGAAAGAGTTATGGTTAATTCCGTTTCAGATTCAAACATAGAGAAAATGTTAGTTTTGCTCTCAGGATAGCAATAGAAACACTCAATTTTGACCTGGATAACTTCAAAATTCTGGAAAACTCAAAACAATAAACTTGTAGTTCTATATCTAGGCTTTGTAGAACATCCAAAAATATTAAATTTGGATAAGAAACGAGTAACTTATGGCCAAAACAATTCTCAGGCCTGTGATTGTTGTTGCTGTCGATTTGCTCTTGGGACAGCAACAAACAAGTACGATTTTGATCAAGCAAACATCAAAATTTTGGAAAACTCAGTACATAAAACTTGTATCTCTATATCTAAACTTTCCAGAACATCCAAAATTATTAAATTTGGATAAGAAACGAGTAACATATGGACAAAACAATTCTCAGACCTGTGATTGTTGTTGCTGTCGATTTGCTCTTGGGATAGCAACAAACAAGCACGATTTTGATCAAGAAAACAACAAATTTTGGAAAACTCAGTACATAAAACTTGTATCTCTATGTCTAAGCTTTTCGGAACATCTAAAATTATTGAATTTGGATAAGAAACGTGAAAGATATGGCAAAATTCGTTTCAGCTTAAATCTTAGAACAAATATTACTGTAAATAATTTTTGCCAATTTCTCACAAGATTATTATTTTAAGCTAGCAAATTTGTGAGCTTGAACTCACCTTGAAGATTTAGCAGCAAATTTGGTAGCAAGTTGTGATCTTTGGTGATGAATTGAAGCTCTAAGAACCTGAAATAGTTGAAACAAGACAAGCACAGTAAAGAAAATTTGTTACAGACAAGATCATCTCAAGTTCTATAAGAATTTTAATGAAATTTCTTTAGGTATTGGTGGAGAGTACCTTGTATAATCTTATTTTGGTGATTTTAAATAAACAATGTGTTTGAGAATAAATATTGGGCTTGGAATTTGATTGTTAGGAGATTTGGTTAAATAAGATGAAAATATTGTGACTTTCTGTGCTAAATGTTGTTGGTAATTTAAGCATATCTTTTCCGTTTGGTGTCCAAATTTGACGATTCTTGATGTTCCTGAAATATTTGATTATCTTCTACAACTTTCATGTTTTGGGTTTTGTTAAATTTTGATGTTTAAATGGTCGAAAGTTCATTCTAGTATCGTTGTCCCGAAACTAAAACGACAGCTGTAGTGAACTTCAGATCTGAAATTTGTTTTAGTCATAACTTTTTCATTTCATATCGGAATTCAATAATTCTTGATGTTCTGGAAAGCTTATACTTTGTGCTAAAAGTTTCATGTTTTGAGTTCGGTCAACGGGCTGACTCCAAGCAGACTCGATATTTTTAAGCCCCGACTCCAAGCAAGCGCCGAACCAAATTTTTAGTTCTATCATCGGACCAGGGATCCTGGCTTGTTGTTGGACGGTCGACCTTGAATGGTGGTAGAGCATCTCGGTATCGGCCCCATGAGACGGTGGTGGACAAATCTTAAGATGATGATATCTCTCAATCCGTAGCTCGGATTGAGACGCGATTTCGACCTATGTCCATATCATGATCTCTAGAATACCTCCAAACTAGTTTGAGTCTGTTCCAAAACAATGACGATTTTGCCCCTGACTCCTTATATTCACTACGTAGTGGGTGAAAATGCCCACAACAATAGCCATGTATTTCACAAACCCAAAGCACTACGTGTTGGATGTTCGACATCTATGTTTTAGCGGCTTAATAGCTATATGTTTTATAAACCAGATGGTTTAGAGACTCGACGGCTATATTTTAGCAGCATGGTAGCCGTATATTTTATAACCAAGAGCTATGTTTTAGAGGCACGATAGCCCTGTATTTTAAAAGGTCAACAACCCTGTTTCGATAATGGGTGTTTCGAAGGCTATGTAAAGATGTTAGTGTTTCGACATAAGATTTTGGCTATGTGTTTGGGCAATGTTTTCTTTGTTTTTAAAGAAAGGTTTCGGGTGTGTAATCACTTATAAAGATAAATTTTTTCAAGGAAATGAAATAATGATTTAGTCCAATTTTATATGAATATTGGAAAAAGAATTATTACTTAAAATTAAGTAATTTTGTGAAGGATGTGACTACCGATTGAACATATTTTGATGAATGATGTTATATGTTCTTATTATCAATTGATCAGTTAAAGTTTCATATTTTATCTTTTGTTATACTCACATTTTCATGAGCTAACATTGTACCTTAGGACTTAGGAGTAGAATTACCAGTTAGGTTGTTCGAGTAGCGAGTATGGTCAGGATAAACTCCTAAGTGAGTAGAATTGCATCCAGGAGATTAGGTAGATCAATTGTATTAGAATGCATTAAACTGGTCAAAAAGATACGACTCATGGATTTAAAATGAAATAAGATTTTAAGTGGGACTGGTGTAGGGTTGCGCCTTACGCCTCATGTAACGACCCGGAATTTTGGATATTTGAAATTGGAATATTTAATCGATTTTAAATATTTAAATGTTAATTTTTAACTTGATGGTGCAATGAAGTGCAATCGAAGCATACATGAGTAGATAGTAATATATCTAGATTTGGGATGACCATACCCTGATGGGAGCGACCCACATGGCCCTGCTGCATGCCTAATTTTTGTCATTTCCTGGTTGATGAGGCTTGAGGCTAGTTTTACCTTTTCAAATAGCAAACCAACTTGGAATGCAACATTGCCTTCCAGTCGATGACACAATGTCAGCATTCATCCATACAAGTCGTTCAGGAGATGAACAAACCGAAGGCACTACTTCTACTACATCCATTTTGGAATAAACCTCAGGATTAGTAGTAAGCGGCCCTTGCACTTCAAAGAGCTCCATCTTCAATTCCATCATCTTTAAGATGTCTTCACTTCGAAACGCTTTAGTTGGATTGAAGTGGTTTTCGGATAACATATCTGATCTCGATCTCTTCGAAACAACATTCGATAGTTTCCAATAAACACAACCCCGGTTCTTTAGGAAATAAAAGGTCAAAGATAAGAGCGGAGATCACGTCCAAACTGTTAGTGGATGGATTTCTTTATCATTTGTCCTTGGAGGTCGAAATGAGATTTATACGCACAGTACAGTATCATCGGAGATGACTATGCCATATAACTCACGTGTTTCTCCTAGATATTTCCAAAGTTACGTTTGAGTCAATATTTTATAGTCGGTTATTTAACTATCCACAAATACACATCCAAATCAAGGATTTATTTCAAAAAGGGAAAACCAACATTGGTTAAGCATATAAGTAACCACTGGCCTCTTTAATTGAACTTTTTATTAATTAAATTCATCTTGGAAATACTTGTATCAAAATAATTTTACAAGGATATATTCACAAAACGATGAAAGATTTCCTTTTTGCATAATTCTAAAACATTTATAAAATCCTTTATAAATTTCTAAAATCCATTTATAAACTATTTTATAAATCTCTAAAAACAATTTTAAAACGTCGCTACATCATTTCTAAAATCATTTATAAACTCTTTATAAATCCACAAAATTAATCATAAAACTCCTCTTATAAATATATAAACCCATTTCTAAAATTTGTTTATAAACATCTAACCATTTATAAAACTTCTTTACCTTGTAAGTAATCTTTCTTTAAGTCTTCAAACCATTTTATAAAACTCCCCTTATAAAACCCAAGTCCGTTTATAAAACTCTATTTACGAGTCTCGAAAACATTTATAAATAAATAAAATCATTTACATCGAAACACTATTATATAATAATAATTGTTAACAATAATATTATAAATATATAATAATTATTAACTTCAAAACACCTTAAAATAATAATCAATAATTTCAAAGCATTATTAAATAAACAATAATAATTAATCTTTACCATTATTATAAATAGTAATAATTAATTTCCAAAACATTAATAAATTATTATTATTAATTTCAAGCCATATTAATTATTTAAATGATTAACTTTTCAAAATATTAAAATATTGATAAATAACTTTAAAACAACATTAAATATAAATAAATAATCTTTAAAATAATATTATATATAAATAATCTTAAAACAGTATTAAATATAAATAAATAACTTAGGAAAGATAGATAAAAAGGTTGGAGTAAAATAGAAGTTAAATCCTATAAATTAAATATTTCATATTTAAAATGATAATTTATAATATTTCAAAATACTAATTGGAGACCAATAACTATTGAAGTGAGTTCGGTGCTTTCTTAACTCAAATGTAGTCATCATCGAAATTATTTTCCAATGACCGAAGTGAGTTCACTGCTTTCTTAACACTTTTAAATTCCATTTAAAATTATTTCCATTTAAAAGATATTTTCCTAATAAAATTATTATTCTATTTCAAAATCAATGGGATTTAAATTCTTAATTTCTCAGCTTTGAATCCTTTTTATTTACAAATCATATTTATAAATTTCCTTATATAATTTCACTTTGGTTATATAAAATCATTTCTTAATTGTTTCTCTTTGTTTATATTATAATAATACAACTTTTATTAGAACATAAACAACAAACAACCAATGATAGTAATCAATATCATCATTCACTAACACCCAAACACACCCTATATACTATAATAATTTATGAAAAATATTCCTTTATATATAAAATATAATCAAGGTAAAATTATTTCATTGACCCAATTTCAAAACAATACTATATCGAATTGCTATGTTCAAGTGCTTAGAGATCCATATCAATAATGTTAATTACTCGTATTGATCAGAATCCATTAGCCAGTCAATAGATCAATCAACACAATATAAAATATTTTTATATCACTAACAAATACGCGCTCATATATATATATATATATATATATATATATATATATATATATATATATATGCACACACACACGCGCTCAAACTCATTCTAAGGTGCTACTAACCCTATCTCTAACGAGTAATCCCCACCAAAGCCTAGGTTCTCACTTAACCTTGCACTCTGATACCAAAAATGTAATGAAACACATTTCCGTACAGTTTAAGCGGACAATCAACCACACATGACCCACTTAAATTGAACGGAAAGGCGGATGGCTAGGGAAAAAGAAAGAAGAAAGAAGACAAGAAGAAACTAAACAATACAGAATATCATAGCGGAACGAATAATCTATAATATATAAAAAATCTTTACACAAAGAATAAAATGTAGTATACATACACCAATCAGAGTACACAAACAAATTTCAGCTCGAACAGTTATAACAGCAAGTCCTTACAATTTCTGATAAATACAACCAAAGGACAACATAGCGGAACACAAAGAAATACATAGATACATCTTCGACCTCTAGCACGTCTCCTGGGCTCCAATGCATTCAAATAAATCTTTAAATATGCTCGGTCTGACCCGAGCATTGAAGGGGAAGAACGCCCGGATCAGTCTGGTAAACCAGCGTGAGAAAAACACACAAAATAAAATTCAACGTTTATCAGAAACCTTTCAAATAAAGGTATCTTGTAAGACCACGCCACACATAAACACAAGTGAGTTTCTACCTTACGATAACCAAAACATTTGTATATAATTATAATAATGTCCAGGGGTCAAAGTAAAATACGAATGTAGCTGAAATGCTGCATCTCACATTTCAACATAGTCGGATACATCTAAAATCTTAATGGCACGTATTGGAGAATGGATTCCATACTATGACAAGGTAAGGAAGTACCTTCCGATGATACATCTCTAAACAAAATGCACCACGGTCTGACAAGAACATCTTGTATCCTGCCACACAGGACTGAATTACCACTCCAATAGTAGCACCGAATATGATCACACTACTTTGACCCTGAAGCATACATGAGTAGATTGTAATCGATCTGGATTTGGGATGACCATACCCTGATGGGAGCGACCCATGTGGCCTTGCTACATGCCCGATTTTTTTCATTTCCCGGTTGATGAGGCTAGAGGCTACGTTTTAGCTTTTCGAATAGCAAACCAACTTGGAATGCTACATTGCCTTCTAGTCGACAACACAATGCCAGCATTCATCCATACAAGTCGTTTAGGAGATGAATGAACCGAAGGAACTAGTTCTACTACATCCATTTTAGAATCACCCTCGGGATTAGTAGCAAGCAGCCTTTGCACTTCAAAGCGCTTCATCTTCAATTCCATCATCTTTAAGATGTCTTCACTTCTAAACGCTTTAGTTGGATTGAAGTGGTTTTCGAATAACATATCTGATCCCGGTCTCATTGAAACAACATTCGATAGTTTCTGGGACACTCAACCCCAGTTTTTTAGGAAATAAACAGTCAAAGATAAGAGCGGAGATCACTTCCAAACTGTTAGTGGGTGGGTTTCTTTATCATTTGTCCTAGGAGAATGAAATAAGATTTATACGCACGGTATAGCATCATCGGAAATGACTATGCCATATAACCCATGTGTTTCTTCTAGACATTTCCAAAGTTACGTTTGGGTCTATATTTGATAGTCGATTATTTAATTATCCACAAACACACATCCAAATTAGGGATTTATTTCAAAAGGGAAAACCAACATTGGTTAAGCACATAAGTAACCACTAGTCTCTTTAATTAATCTTTTCATTAATTAAATTCATCTTAGAAATATTTGTATCAAAATCCTTTTATAAGGACATATTCACAAATCGGAGGAAGGTTTCCTTTTTACACAATTCTAAAACCATTTATAAACTCCTTTATAAATTTCTAAAACCCATTATAAACTATTTTATGAATCTCTAAAAACCATTTAAAAATAATCTCTAAATCATTTCTCCAATCATTTATAGACACTTTATAAATCCCCAAAACTAATTATAAAACTCCACTTATAATACTATAAACCCATTTTAAAATTTGTTTATGAATATCTAACCATTTATAAAACTCCTTTACCTTATAAATAATCTTCCTTCAAGTCATCAAACCGTTTTATAAAAATTCCCTTATAAAACCCAAGTCCGTTTATAAAACTTTGTTTATGAGTCTCGAAAACATTTATAAATAAATGAAATCATTACTTCAAAACACTATTATATAACAATAATTATTAACAACAACATTATAAATAAATAATTATTATTAACTTCGAAACACCTTAAAATAATAATTAATAATTTCAAAACATAATTAAATAAACAATAATAATTAATCTTTACCAATATTATAGATAGTAATAATTAATTTCCAAAACATTAATAAATTATCATTACCAATTTCAAGCCACATTAATTATTTAAATGATTAACTTTTCAAAATGTTAAAATATTGATAAATAACTTTAAAAACATTGAATATAAACAAATAATCTTTAAAGCAATATTAAATATAAATAATCTTAAAACAATATTAAATATAATTAAATAACTTAGAAAAGATAGATAAAAAGGTTGGAGTAAAATAGAAGTTAAATCCTATAAAACAAATATTTCTGAAACCCAATTTCAGATTTAAAATCATTTCCTATCTCCAAAAACCAATTCCAACTCAAATGGTAGTTTATAATATTTCAAAATACTAATTGGGGCTAATGGCTACCAAACGCTTAACCAATATCGTTATTGACTTTTCTATCACTACAGGGTTTAAGTTGAACATATAACAATGTCATAATCCATAGGGTTGACAATCAGGTTTGATATTTAACAATCATACAATAAGAATATTATTGAAAACATTTCAATAATGGCAAGTAATCACGTTGGATCCCTCCAACCTATCCCCCTGCATCACAACTCATATATATCAGCACATATATATGTAAATAAAATCAATAGTTGTTAGGAATCCTGTTGGATCAATCCAACCTGTACCCTTGCATCACAAATAGTATATAATCATATAATATGGGTCATCCGCTACTAAGCCGGTATATATAAAAGGTCATTTGCTCCAGGGATGGGAATAAAACCAAACCAACTGATAAAACAGTGAATCATCCAAATATCCAATCAACAATTTTTATCAACTATATAACATACTGGCTAACCAAAAAGGTGAGTTTAACTCACAATTATTCCAGTTGTCGCTTGCGCGTTCTGGTTTGAATTAAAATCAAATAGGCATTCAATTTTAACCCAAATTCCTACTAGCTCCAAATCCATCCAATCCAACTCTATATCGTATTATTTTTTTATACGATCACAACGCAACTCATCGCGTTTGATTCCAATCTCGTATGATCAATATATGCAAATTATAATTAACGATTTAAATTTATGTTTAAATCACTAATTACTTTTTATTAACACTAATTAATTACCAAATTATAACAATCTTCTTTCTTCTCAAATTACTCCCGTCTAACCTCCTGAGACCGAAACCACCATTATCGAACTTCTCCTCCACACCACCATCGGAGATTACCAGACCACACCCCACTTCGCCTTGGACTAGTCCCCACCACGGGCTACCTTCAGTATCAACCACGACGCCTAACGCCGCCTCCATCATCGAGAAAAAAAACCTTAAACAAATTTCATTCAACCGCCAAGAACTTCGCCGCCCTATCACCTGGCGTCTCACCACCGCCATCGTCCAACTCCCCTAGACTCCCTCTACCTTTCTCCTTCACAATACATCACCCCAAAGTCCAATTCCTCTCTGGTTAGATGCGATGATTTATAGATGAGGGGGTATGGCTAAGACGTGGAGGCATGGGTAGCATGTAGAGGTATGGCCTGATGATACTCTGGGCATGATATGGTGATGTTACTTATTAATTATTCGAAAATATTCGTCTCTACACGTTGGAAAAACCTTGAACTCCTATCAAGACGTGTCGCTTGGTGTTCTATACCAAATATCCCTATTTCAAACTCAATGGAACTAGTTTCAAAACCTAATTCGATCATATGTGGATGTTAACTTTTCAAATCTAATCATATTATATTAATTTCTATAATTAATTTATATGTGTTTCGAACTCGACGACCTCACGATACGTCTGACCGTCATGAAATTCTTCAGCATATAGTAATTCATTATTACGGATCCAATGGCACTGGTTTCGTTAAAATTCGAGACAATGCCTTAGAATGATAATTTCACAAGTTGATTAAACGAATTATTATTAAACAATTTCAACCACTTTTAATTACTTTTAAATTCTAATTTAAAAGTCTACCATCATCATTCTTATTTATGCTAAATACGAAAAAGATTCTGAAATCATTTTATTTCACATTTAACCCAAGTTTTCAATTATTTAAATAATCCCAATATTTTAAATTACTATTCCAATTAATAAAATTTATTATTCAAATAATCCCTATATTTAAAATCTAAGTTATTTAACTTATAAAAATAATAATTCAATATTTAAAATCAATTAATTTTTTTTCAAAATCAATTGACTAAAATGTATGGTCGTTACATTCTTCCTGTAACGAACCGGAATTTTAGCCGTTGGATATTAGGCAATTAACTAATTTTAATTATTGGGATACAAATTCTATTAGTCGAATAAATAAATTTTCTGATGTTTAAGATATCTGAATATAACTGATAAAACTATATTAAATGTTGAATTATAAATTTCTGGATATGATAAATATTATAGAAATGTGTATATAAACTCCACTATTCAAATTTAAGATGGAATATCCATACAAGTATATATAAATATATATAAGTTGTATGATGATTAAAAATATAAGCATATAGGTATATACATATGTATATATATAAGTGTTTATGGTAAATATATGTGTAAATGTGTAGATAAATAAATGTAAATATATGTGTATATGATGACAACAATATATATGAATAGATATATATATTTTTATAAAAGTATTGTATGTGTAAATATGTTTTTAAAACTTCACTATTTCAAACTCGGGATATAATAATCTCTGTATAAAAATGATATATATATATATATATATATATATATATCTGTGTGTGTGTGTAGAAATGTAAATATGTGAACATATGTAAATATAGGAAAATACGTAAATATATGTAAGAAAGTGTATATGTGTATATATGTAAAATAGTGAATAGGTAAATATATATATTTATGAAAATATTGTATATGTGAATAAGTATAT
This sequence comes from Allium fistulosum, assembly GCA_030737815.1. Lineage (NCBI taxonomy): Eukaryota > Viridiplantae > Streptophyta > Magnoliopsida > Asparagales > Amaryllidaceae > Allium > Allium fistulosum. Next base: position 92,229,456 of record CM060906.1, on the reverse strand, counting down.
ATACACATGAATGTACAAGCTTCATAATGGAAAAATCTCAAATTTTTGACCATATATGTATATGGTTAAATGTTTATAGAAGTAATTCATATAGGAATATAAATTTCTATATATATATGTAAGCATGTGTGTATCTTAATATATATATATATGTATAAATATATATATGTGTGTGTATGTAAATGTGATAAAATTGATATGTATATATTTAAAGGAAGAAGGTAATTGTACATGTATGCATATATATATATATAAGTATTCATGATAAAATAGAGCAAAGGAATGCATATCCATATATATATATACATATAATTGTATATAAACATATAGGGGAACATCATCATGGCAAAAACATCAATTCAAGCACCAACATTAAATCAACTTAAGATCAAATTAAATGCACATTTAATTAAGCCATAAAAGATAAAATCACTCAAGTTTTCAATTCAATCAACTTATCAAAATTTAGTCATTTTTTTAAAATGAAAAAAAAAACAAACAAAGCTTGTACATGATGTTCAGCCTATCTATATGTACATAGCCACCCTACTCCACTATTTGCTTTAATCTTCTATATAAACATAACCAAGTTTGTTCACTTGTTCATACTCGTATAAAAAAAGAGATAATCTGCCATTAAACTTCAAAAGACCCAGACAATAAAGGCTTGAAGAAATAAACAAAACAGAGTGTTCATGTCTTAAAAATAGTGAGTAAAACATACCAAGTTTTTGCTTCTGGTGATTATATATATCTGCATATCTTTAAGTCTTGAATGAATTCTTACTTATGACAAGTACACAAGGTAGCTAGGTATATATGCTTTTGTAAATGCAAGTTTAGACAAGCCTGTAACCAAGAAAATGCTGCACTAGCCTCTGTTCTAAATTCTTTTTGATAAACAGGTAGAGTCTTCCTCCTAAAAAAATTAGTAACTCGAAATCTCTTTAGTTTTTAAACTTAGTTCCAAAACAAAAGTTGTTTATCTTTGAGTATAGTATAGTATAAAATTGGTTTCAATCAAGTTTATCAAAGAGAGAGGGAGGAAATGACATTTTACAGTGAACATGTTAACCAAAGACAAAATTCGACATTCATATTTTAATGAATGGATTACATAGTTGAAATCGTTGTGGGAAATCATAAATTTTAGAGATGGTTTGGTGGTTTTAAATCATGTGTGGAAGGAGAAAATAGAAGATGAACAGGGATTGGGTTTAGGTAAAATTCAGGCGGTAGAGTCGATTGGGTGGTTCATCGTTCAACGTGGAGGTGGCTTGGGGGTTGGAGAATCCACGAAAAATGGTGTTGGATTTTCTTATTGGATGTTTTGCCTGGTCGAGGCGATTGTAGGGTTTTGGGTTGTTTGGGGTTGGGTTTCGTTCATGGTCCAACTACGTCAAAGAAAGGAAAGGAGGAGGTTGCGCACGAAGGGGAAAGGCAAGAGGAGGCCATGGCGATGCTATTGGCGAAGTTTGGGGGTATGCGATCAACTACGGTGGCGTGGCATGGTGTTCGAGTGGCGTGTTAGGGTGCAATTTTGGGTGGCTGTTCGATTTTCGAACGAGGAGTTTTGTCGAGTCTTCGGGTGGTGGAGCACGGTGAGGAGGTCGGCTGCGACTTGGATGGGTGGTCGACGGTGAGTGATGACGTCTGGACCGAGCGTGCACGAGCACACGTACGTGCATGGCTTGACTTCTGGAAAATGAGAGAGGAAGGAAGAAGCAGGCAAAAGAAAGGAGAAGGGGGAAGTTGGGCCGGGTATGAGCCAAAGCAAAAGGGAGAGAAAAAAGAAAAAGAAAGAAATAGGAAAAAAGGAAGAAAAGGAAAAAAGAAAAAAAGGGAAAAAGAGGAAGAAATGGAACACTTATATATATGATAACTTAAATTTTTCTTTAAACGCAAAAATCTATTGTCATTTTAAACCTAAACCAACATGATGACTTTTTACATCCTAATCCTATTACCGGTATTATAAATTAGTATTATGGACTTTTCCCGTAAATTAGAGTTTAATAATATTTTATAATTAAAATGGGTAATTGATTATATTATTATTAGTTGGCATAAAACTATGTAAATTAACAAACTGTATATTAAATAGAGTGTTTAATTTTGATTAAATAATAAGAAATTGATTGATAATTTCTTTTTTAATTAATTTTAGATAAAAATACAAATGGATTCGATTAATTAAAGTTAATTAAATCCTGATGTGTGAATTGTTTTGATATTGGTTATTGTTCGTCAAATTAGTAACAATCTATATCTTGGCTTAATCCTATTGGATACTTATTTAAATTATTTTTGTTCTATACCATCAAGTGGTCAAACGAGTTAGAATAGTTAGATTAAAATGATGATTCGTTTTGTTTGAAATAAACATTTGTAATAAATTACCATGTGTGAATATTGTCACCCTAAAATATAAATTGTTTATTGTAAACAATTTACCCCTTTAAATTTATTGCTTGGATTCGAAGAGACCGGGATCGGATACCGGTGTTATTCGGAACCACTTCGATTTAATAATCACTACGAATCTCTACGGTTTTCGGATAAAGAGCCATATATGTTGGAATTGTATTAATTTAACAAATTCAGCTATTTAAAAAAAGAGAAAGAAAAAGGCATTATACTTAGATACTACTATAATATCGATGTACTTCTGTAAAAGTGCCTTGGTTAAAATAAGATGATAACTCGTCTTGTTTGTACGAGTTACCTTGGTTTTCAAAAAAATTATAACTTAAGTATTTCAAATTTAAGAGTGTTTACTCACGCTGGTTTCCAGCCTGACTCAGGTGTTACTTTATTGTAATGCTCGGGTCAGACCGAGTATTACAGATTTCAGATTAGGACACTTTGGAGCTCAGGAGACGAGCTGGATGGTAGAGACGTATTGTATGTAATTGACTATATTCTGTTGTGTATTGTAGGCTGTATATTCGACATTTAAGGACAAGTTATTATAACTGTCCGGTTTTATATGTTGATGATTGTACTCTGATAACCTGTGTGTATAATAACAGTTATAGCTTTCTTTTGTATAAATGTTGTTATTGTATATTATATTTTGTTCCGCTGCAATTGTGAGATTCTGTGTTGTTGTTGTTTCTGTTTCTTATTCTATCTCTTTTTCTTAGACCCTAACAACCTGGTATTTCTGGCACTCAATTGCTAGGCACTCTATACAGTGAACGTATTAGTGTCGATTTTCGAGGTCGAAAATCGCCCGGTCGTTACACTTCCACCTAAAAGTATTTTGTCTCGAAATTTCCAAGGTAAGAAAAATGCCACAAACCCCTTTAACTTTCCAAAACCAATTAGCTGAAACTTGTTATAAAATTTTCCTAAGTCTCTAAGTTTACGGAAAATTTCGGCAACGTCTCCATTGCGCAGCTAGATTGGAACAACTACAAATCATCACTACGAGTCCAAACCATTAAAAGAAAATAAAAGCCAAGTGGCTCAATCATAAAACCATCAAATCAAACAACAATATAAACATATACCTATTTGTCGGGAAACCACTCTACTCGTGAAACCAAAGGCATCAAACTAGCTTTTGCTTTTATATACTTGCATATCCAACTACATATATCATAACCATATTATTCATTTTCCAATGACAAATATTAAATTATGATAAGCCTGTAAGGTGTACATATTCCATCTGTACGCAATATCATATCTAATTGCTCACTCGACCACAAAATTCCACTTCCGAACTAGTATTGTCTAATCGACTTTTCTAGTGCGGAATCTGATCCGGTTCCTTGATTAGAAATCACTGTTCTCCTTGCATAGCTATATATTAAGATAGAGAATATCTGAATCAATTAAAAATCCATATCTGGTGTTCGCCGTCGAGAATCGAGTGAAAAATTCTAGCTCGGACCGACGTAAATCATCTTGAAATCATGTACTCGAATCCGGATCAAACAGTCACTACACCATATTGTTCATTTTGCCACACCCCAACGCGGGAAATTTGCCACAGTCTTGAGCCATGGCAATTTTACCACGGTTTTAGGCCGTGCTAAAATAAATTGCCAAGGTTACGGGCCGTGGTAATTTTGCAATGGCTTCAGACCGTTGCAAAATTATCCTAATTTTTTAACTCCCCCACCTTACAGTATACAACCTAACTTCTGAAAGAACAACGCCCCATTCCCTAACTCATTATTTTCGATTCCCGCCCTAACACTTTCGATCCCGCGCCATAACTCAATAATTTCTGCCGCTCCTTGAATCCACATCAATTCCACTGCTTCCTCAAATAATAGACGCCTATCAGAAGTTCTTCTTCCTCAAATAATAAACGCCTCTCTTCATCTCCAACTCGAAACCCTAAGCATGCCAAGGTTCGATCTTTACATCATTTTCGGTATATTTTGTAATGATTAGTTTAAATTTGGTTTTCATTTTACTAACTTAGTTTACTATTTCCATCAGAATGAAAAGTGAATGGCTAAGACGAGTTACAGAAGGTGAGAATCTAAATCCTAACTTAGTTTACTATTTCCACGCTCTTTTTTATTGGAATGAAAAAACTACAATGTAGCTGAAAAGGGATGGAAGTAACAAAATATGGTGTGAATTTACCTTTTTATCCCTTTCCATTTTCGTACTAGGTAAAATTCCACCAAATGATTGACACGTTGTGTATAATATTGAATCTTTTCTAGTTAGTTCAATTTGTCTAGTAGGGAAGGTTTTTTTGTAAGATTGTACGGTTTATTGCTGAATATAGAACTCATCCAAATCAGCTACAAAGCTATACAATTAAGTTAATATTGTAATCTAGAGTGAAATTTCTCTGTGTTGCAATACAAAAAAGCCAAACTGCTCATATCAGGAGTAGAAATCGCTTATCTAAAATACAAGCAGTTATATCAATTACACTCTGTAGTACTTTTTTTAATGTATTCCAAAACTGTGATCAAGGTGTAAGCAAGTGAAACTGAACAAAGTTAGAGCATAATTATTTATAGTAGTAAAGTATAGTAGAAAAACTTTTACCTACATAGCTTACCGTAGGAACAGATGGATATAGTCTTAAAGTCTCAGTAATGGCTGCATGAAGATAGTGCATCTTCTCCAGCGTTTCATCATTGAGATAATTTGCGAATTCACCAAATTCCGCGTTTCCAACATTCTTGACTGCATCTTTCACTTCGCCTGCTGCTTTTTCTTGTATATGTGGATGCTTACAAAGCACGTATATAAACCAAGATATGTGTCTGATAACGTGTGTAATTTTTTTTCTTGTTTCTTTTAGAACCTGTATCGAATTTTGTTTTGTTGGGATTTTAGAGAATTTTACATGCAAGGCAACACAGCAAGGGAATATAACCAATATGACTGACAAAGGGCCGCCTGATCCAGGAACTCCATTGGGAAGGCTCATATCACGGTACTATGAGGTTAGCTTTGTATTTCTTCAAACATTACTTTTGGCAAAGTGCTCATTCTCGGTTTAAGATCCACACTATCAAAATTATCCATATTTCAAAGATTCGTATCTATAACACCTTTTAAAAAAGCTTATGTAAACTCAGAATCCCCCATTTACGAGAAACTTTCCTGTTTAAATTTGTGATGTGCACATGCATTTAAAATTGTTTGTATTTGAAACCATTATTTGTGAAATTTTTCAGAACTTAAAAATCAAAATTAGACAGAAGCTAAAAAATATTATATGTACGGAAGACAGCATACGCTAAACCATATTTAATCATATATAACACTAGATACTTTATACTCATTTGAAACAGATACATGTATGCAAATCCACTAATAGTAGAGTTATATCCTAATTTATGATGATATTTGTATTTGAAGCTAATATTTGAAATTTTACTTTCCAAGACTTAGAATTCATATGTATTTGCTTAGGAATCAAGGTTCATTGAAAACCATGCATGTCCGAATGTATGTGCATATGTACGTAGGAATGGTACACTTAAAACATGATATTTTTGGAAACCAAATGAGCATCTGTATGTAGAGTTAAGCATGTGTAAGTCTATCATTCACATTTAAAAGTTGTAAAGTCAAAAAAATGTATATCTGAAGCTGAATGCATTTTGAATTGTTTACTTTTGGAACCAGATTTGTATATGCAACCAACATGTATATATGAACTAAGACATGATTACAGTCCATGTGCAATTGAAACGGAATATTTATATAATTGAAATCAAATGCATATATATGAAGTTTTTAAGTATTGAAATCATATTTCTACTAAACATATATGTATATGAAACTATATAAGTATTCTTAAATGGGAGTGCATGTATGTTGTATATACATCAAAACAGGGGCAAATATACACATATCTAAATCCTTCTTAATCAAATCCATTATATATTCAAAGCTTACATATTTAAAAGACACACAAAAGCAAATATAGGATGTATAAAATCAATTTACATCAAAACTAATGCATGCAAAATTCACAGTGAAAACCATATGCACATCCAAAATATATTTGAGTTGGAATTGAATATATTAATATAACTAATTTAACAAAGTTTTATAAAGAATATTAATGATGATATGTTAACCAAGTTGTTCGATTGGTTTGTTGCTAAATTCCCTCATGTTTGTCCATTGCAGTAGTATTCCTGTGTAACCTTATTGTGTGATTCCCTGTTTGTGCCTGGGTCATATCTGTTACCCTTGCTTGACATGTACATGCATGATGAGTTGCATCTTATTCACTTGCTATGCTATAGCCTGGTTGTGCATTTGAATTTGGTACATTCTGGTACCTGTTCATACCTTACTGAAACTTGTACCTTGAGGTGCCTGACTTGTAGTTTCTTTGTGTTGTATGCTTTTGTCTTCATCATCATTTCATTTTACATTTTATCCATGTTGATCTGCATTATTTCCTTGTTGACTTGCATTGTGTGGTGTTGCACTACTTCATCCCTTTCTTGTTTGTACATGTGTCATATTGAGATGGTTTTGATTTTAGATGGTCTCATTTGAAGCTTGTACATGCAGTAGCCATAAGCTGGTGAAATAAAAACTAAACTGAAATTTCTAGTTTCCTTTCTGATTCAGAATTGTTTATATATACATGTCAATGCAAGTTGATAGCATAGATTACTGATTTCCTGTCTTACTTGTTTGCAGGTGAAGGAACTTCTCATAATACAATTAAGATTACAAACTCTCTAAACCCCTGGGCAGCATCTTTCTAACAGGCTTTGATATGAATCGATTAGTTGATGTGCTTCTTTTAATTATAATGTATCTTTCAGTTAAAGTCTTGTTTGTAACTGCATGTTTTTGTGTCTATGAAACTTGTTATGGTAGTAAATGTGCCTAGGTGATAACTTGGTCCTTGGTTCAATTGCGATGTAGTACTATTTACTGTATTGCTCCTTGGTTCTTAGTGTAATTTCAGTTGTGATGTAATATTTGAAAACATGTTATATTAAATCCGATTTTATTTTGCAATGATATTTCAATTTTTTATCAAGATTTTTAAGATGTGTTGAGATATATCGTCTTCTTTTTTTCTTATGATAACTTATCTCTGGAACTTTGTAATTTGAATTCTGATGGTGAATACGGTATATAATTAGCAAATATACATTTAGCCACGGTTTTTGGACTGTGGCTAAACATATATTAGCCACAGCTCTAAGCCGTGGCTAAACATATAATTGCCACGGTCCAAAGCCGTGGCAAATATGTGTTTAGCCACGGTTTAGAGCCATGACTAAATTTTTGCCACTCCCAATTTTGCCATGGCTCTGAGCCGTGGCGAAATCATTTTGCCATGGCTCAGAGCCGTGGCGAAATGGCTTTTCTGGTGTAGTGAGTTATGCAAATAAAATAATATACGTACAAATTACGTATTTATTTCAACTAGTTTCTCATTATTCAGATTCTTTTATTTACATTCATTTTTTCATAATCATTATTCACATTGCTTTATTCACATTTATTTATTACTTAGTATATTTCTTTCAATACTAATGTCACTTAAGAACCATTCCACCAAATTTTACTTAAGTTTATTATAAACATTTTATACAACACTTCTCATGTTTATTATCACTTCACAACTTAAGTTCATATTCATTTTATATCAAATTTAATTTCCTTTAACTTTACTTAAGTTAATCCCATGTTACCTCAATTTATAAGTTCCAAAAACTGATTTCTCTTAATTTCAAAAAAATACTTAGATAAAAATTTTCAAAATTTAAACACTCTGTTTTATTTCAACTCTATTTTGAAATAATATATAATATAATATGTATCTCTTTTTGTATAACAAATCATATTTGGGATTTAAATCAAACCTTGTTTTACCAAACAAATCTCCTTTGGTAGCTATTCCTCTCTTGGAAACCCAAAAATGAATGTCGATGATGCTGAAATCATCATCGAAATTATTTTACAGCGACCGAAGTGAGTTCAGTGCTTCCTTAACACTTTTAAATTCCATTTTAAAATATTTCCATTCAAAAATATTTTCCAAATAATATTATTATTCTTTTCCAAAACTTTGAAAAATAATTTTCAAAATCAACGGGATTTAAATTCTCAAATTCACAGCTTTTAATCCTTTTTATTTACAATTATTTATAAATTTCCTTTTATATAATTTCAGTTTGGTTATATAAAACCATTTCTTAATTGTTTATCTTTTTTTACATTATAATAATAGAACTTTTATTAGAACAAAAATACCAAACAACCAATAATAGTAATCAACATTATCATTCACTAACACCCAAAAACACCCTATATACTATTATAATTCCAGAAAAATTATTCCTTTATGTATAAAATATAATCAAGGTAAAAATTGTTTCATTTACCCAATTTCAAAACAATACTATGTCGAATTGCTATGTTCAAGTGTTTAGAGATCCATATCAATAACGTTAATTATTCGTATTGACCAGAATCCATAAGCCACTCAAAAGATCAATCAACACAATAAAAAACATTTTTATATCACTAACCAATATGCGCTCTCTCTCACACACACACACACAAAGTCATTATAGAGTGCTACTAACTCTATCTCTAATGAGTAATCTCCACCAAAGCCAAGGTTCTCGCTTAACCTTGCATTCTGATACCAAAAATATAACGAATTTTGTACAATTTAAGCGGACAATTAACCACACATTACCCACTCAAATTGAACGAAAGGGCGGATAGTTAGGGAAAAAGAAAGAAGAAAGAAGACAAGAAGAAACTAAACAATACAGAATCTCGCAGCGGAACAAATAATCTATAATATACAATAAATCTTTACGCAAAGAAAAAAATTGTAGTACACATACACCAATCAGAGTACGATAACCTTTTTTAGCCCGGACTGTAATAATAACCTGTCCTTAAAATTTCTGATAAATACAACCAGCAGATAACACAACAGAACACAAAGAAATACGTAGATATGTCTTTAACCTCTAGCACGTCTCCTGAGCTACAATGCATCCAAAGAAATATGTAAATATGCTCGGTCTTACCCAAGCATTGAAAGGAAAGAATGCCCGGATCAGTCTCGTAAACCAGCGTGAGAATAACACACCCAAATGGAATTTAATGTTTATCAAACTTTCAAAGGTATTTCGTAAGACCACGTCGCACATAAACATGGATGTGTTTTTACCTTACGATAACCAAAACATTTGTATATAAAATCCAGTGAAATTATAATAATGTCTACGGGTCAAACTAAAATACAAATATAGCTGAAATGCTACATCTCACATTTCAACATAGTTGGGTACATCTAAAACCATAAAGGCATGTATTGGAGAATGGATTCCATACTATGACAAGGTAAGTAACTACCTTCCGATCATCTTGTACCCTTACCATACTGGACTAGCCTACCACTTGACTAGTTGTACCGAATATGATCACCCCACTTTAGACCTTGAAGCATACATGAGTAGATAGTAATCGATCCAGATTTGGGATGACCATACCCAGATGGGAGTGACCCACATGGCCCTATTGCATGCCTGATTTTTGTCACCAGTTGATGAGGCTTGAAGCTACATTTTACCTTTGCAAATAGCAAACCAACTTGGAATGCTACATTGCCTTCCAATCGATGATACAATGTCAGCATTCATCCATGCAAGTCGTTCAGGAGATGAACGAACCAAAGGCACTACTTCTACTACATCCATTTTTTAATCACCCTCGGGATTAGTAGCAAGCAGCCCTTGCACTTCAAAGAGCTCCGTCTTCAATTCCATCATCTTCAAGATGTCTTCACTTCAAAACGCTTGAGTTGGATCGAAGTGGTTTTCGGATAATATATCTGATCCCTGCCTCTTCGAAACAACATTCGATGGTTTTGATAAACTCAACCCTGGTTCTTTAGGAAATAAACAGTCAAAGATAAGAGCGAAGATCACCTCCTAACCATTAATGAACGGATTTCCTTATCATTTATCCTAGGAGAATGAAATGAGATTTATATGCACAATACAACTTCATCAGAGCTAACTGTGCCATATAACTCACGTGTTTCTCCTAGATATTTCCAAAGTTACGTTTGGGTCCATATTTAATAGTCGATTATTTAACTATCCATAAACACATATCCAAATCAAGGATTTATTTCAAAACGGGAAAACCAACATTGGTTAAGCACATAAATAACTATTAGCCTCTTTAATTAATCTTTTCATTAATTAAATTCATCTCAGAAATATTTGTATCAAAATATTTTTATTAAGGACATATTCACATAACGAAGGAAGATTTCCTTTTTACACAATTCTAAAACCATTTATAAACTCCTCTATAAATTTCTAAAACTCATTTATAAACTATTTTATAAATCTATAAAATCCATTTAAAAACATCTCTAAATCATTTCTCAAATCATTTATAAACTCTTTATAAATCCACAAAAATAATTATAAAACTCCTCTTATAGTACTATAACCCAATTTTAAAATTCATTTTAAAATATCTAACCATTTATAAAACTCCTTTACCTTGTAAATAATCTTCCTTTAAGTTTTCAAACCTAAAACTCCCCTTATAAAACCCAAGTCTGTTTATAAAACTCTATTTATGAGTCTTGAAAACATTTAGAAATAGATAAAATCATTTGCTTCAAAATGCTATTATATAATAATAATTGTTAACAACAACATTATAAATAAATATTTATTATTAACTTCAAAATGCCCTAAAAAATAACTAATAATTTCAAAACATTATTAAATAAACAATCATTGGTGTTCTTTACCATAATTATAAATAGTAATAATTTCCAAAACATTAACAAATTGTAATTATTAATTCCAAGCCATGTTAATTATTTAAATGATTAACTTTTTAAAAATATTAAAATACTGATATATAACTTAAAAACCCATTAAATATAAACAAATAATCTTTAAAGCAATATTAAATATAAATAATCTTAAAACATTATTAAATATAAATAACTTAGAAAAGACAGATTAAAATGTTGGAGTAAAATAGAAGTTAAATCCTTTATAACAAATATTTGAAACCCAATTTCAGATTTAAAATCATTTCCTATCTCCAAAAACCAATTCCAACTCAAATGACAATTTATAGTATTTCAAAATACTAATTGGAGGCCAATATCTACCAAACGCTTAACTAATATCGTTATTGATTTTCTATCACTACTGGGTTTAAGTTGAATATATAACAATGTCATAACCCATAGGGTTAACAATCAGGTTTGATATTTAACAATCATACAACAAGAATATTATTGAAAATATTTCAATAGTGACGAGGAATCCCGTTAGATCCCTCCAACCTGTCCCCCTGCATCACACCTCATATATATCAGCACATATATATGTGTAAATAAAATCAATAGTGGTGAGAAATCCTGTTGGATCCCTCCAACCTGTACCCCGGCATCACAAATAGTATATAATCATATAATATGGGTCATCCGCTACTAAGTGGGTGTATATTAAAGGTCATCCGCTCTAGGGGCGGGAATAAAACTAAAAAAACTGATAAAACGGTAAATCATCCAAACATTCAATCAACAATTTTTATCAACTATATAACATAATGGTTAACCAAAAAGGTGATTTTAACCCACAATTATTCCAATTTTCGCTTATGCGTTCTGGTTTGAATTAAATTAAACAGGCATTCAATTTTAACCCAAATTCCTACTACCTCTAAATCCATTTAGTCCAATTCTATATCGTAGTATTTTCTAATACGATCGCCACTCGTAACGTTTAATTCCGACCTCGTATGATCAAGATATGCAAATTATAAGTTCACGATTTAAATTTATAACTAATTATTTTTTAGTTAACACTAATTATTTACCAAATTAAAGCAATCCCCTATCTTCCCAAATTACTCCCACCTAACCTCTTGAGACTGAACCCACCATTGCGAAATTCATCTCTTCCGCGCCACCACCAGAGACCACCGGACCATGCCCCACTTCACCCAAGCCTAGTCCCCACCACGCGCTACCTCCAGCATCGACCACAACGCCTGACGCCGCCCCCATCGTTGAAAAAAACCCTAAACAAATTCCATTCAACCGCCAAGAACTCCGTTGTCCCATCACCTATCACCTCACCACGGCCATCGTCGAACTCCCCTAGACCCACTCTACCTTTCTCCTTCACAACACATCACCCCAAAGTCCACCAATTCGCTGGAATTCACCATTTTTGCTGCCAAAGTCCATCGTCGAACTACGGCCACTCCACGACAAATGACGATGATCCAACCATACGCTAGCTTCATTTCGATGTCGGCAACATATCTCTAGTTGAACTCTTGGCTGAAATTGCACGGATTGATCCCGATGAATGTAGATCATTAGATTTGGAGGAGTTTAAATTTTAATAAAATGTCCAATTTCTCTCTGGTTAGAAATGATGATTTATAGAAGAGGGATTATGGCTGAGACGTGGAGGTATGGGCAGCATGTAGAGGTATGACCTGATGGTACTATGGGAATGGTACGGTGATGGTACTTATTAATTATTCGAAAATATCTGGCTCTACACTTCGAAAAATCTCAAACTCCTATTAAGGCGTGTCGCCTGGCATTCTATACCAAATACCCCTATTCCGGACTCAATGGAACTAGTTTCAAGACCTAATTCGATACTATACGAAAGTTAACTTTTCAAACCCAATCATGTTATATTAATTTATGTAATTAATTTATATGCATTTCGAACTCGTACGACCTCACGATACGTCTGGTTGTTACAAAATTTGTCAGCATATAATAATTCATTACTACGGATCCAACGGCACTAGTTTCATTAAAATCCAAGATAGTGCCCCGAATTGATATTTCACAAGTTTATTAAACGAATTATTATTAAACAATTTCAAGCCCCTTTTAGTTACTTTTAAATTATAATTTAAAAGTCTACCATCATCATTCTTATTTATGCTAAATCCAAATAAGATTTTGAAATCGCTTTATTTCACATTTAACCCAAGTTTTCAATAATTTAAATAATCCCAATATTTTTAATTACTATTCCAATTAACAAAATTTACTATTCAAATAAATCCCTATATTTGAAATCTAAGCTATTTAACTTATAAAAATAATAATTCAATATTTAAATCAATTAATTTTTTTTCAAAATCAATTAATTAAAATGTTGGGTAGTTATAGCTGAAATGCCAGTTTGATCGGTTTACGTAAAGTGTAACATATTTGATGTTCTTAAATATTAAGGATGATCGAGTGCTCTGTTATAAAGTGTTCATTAGGATGTTGTAGTAAGGAGGTTCTTTTTAATGGTTCGACCATTTAGAAAGATAAATGAATGTACAGGAGTATATGGGATTTAAGGTACAACCGAGATGAAGAGAGTGGATGATCACTTCAGCTTCATTAAAGATACATTAGAAATGAGAATTATAATAATAATGATTGATACTTAACATTGGAATAAGAAATATGATTTCTATTCTATAATGTATTTTCGTATAGAAAATTATTTCCTATGAGATTTATTTCTTTAAGTTCAAGATATATAATCAAAGAACTCTCCGCTGTAAACTAGTTGCGGTATATGAAATAAATAATCGATATTAAGTGAATGATGGACCTTCGAATTCAGTACGCTATTACAGTAATGACTAGAAATATTAGGAGCATGCATATAACACTTATTTATTGCACCAAGTTACGAAATTTGTTTTTGTAAAACGTAATGGACATTATTTATAAAATAATGACTATTTTTCAGTGTCGACTAAAAAAGACAGTTATATTTCAGTGTGAATGTTATGAATATTCATTATGAAATAAAACTATAATGTGCTATTTGTTTTCATAACAAAAGCGATGCATTGGAAAATACTGAAGTATCTAAAATCAATTACAATTATTTTGGAATTATAGATTAAGCCGTAATTTTGAGAAATAATTTTATTATATGATTGTGAATCATATGATACTAGTTAATTATGTCTCAAACAATTAAGTGCTATGCATCCACTTAACGGAGTATCATAAGAGTTGACGTACTCTTCGAGTTGATACATATAGATGTATGTAATCATAAGTCTTTTAATACCAAATTGGTTTCACGTACTTCGTCATATTCATCGATGGGTTGTCACAGACATGGACATGTATATCCGATATGCATGTCTAAGTGTAATTTCCCTCATTTTAAGGTCTGAAACTAAGCGATACGGATGCTATAGTTATCCATAGTATTAAATTCTCGATGTCAAAATGTTATCAGTTAATTGTATCTATAACATCGAGAGCAGATGAATATGAAAAAATTTCAAACCATATTTCATTAATAACTTTCACATTCATTACATGAACCCATCAATTTCACGTTCAGAGAAAATATAATAATTACAAATATATTCCAAGAGCAACATATGAAGATGCCCTCTCGGGTAATCAGAGTCTAACTACTTGACAGTTATAATTTCTGTCATTACCTTTAAAAAGAACATAGACTTCAAACAACATAATGGGAATAAACTTCTAGTATTAGCTTGCCTCCTGCACGTCTTCGAAAGCTTATTCATCTAACCTAAAACCCTACTCGCGACCTACTCAAATGAGTACCCGAGAGTTTAAGGGGGAAAATAAAAACTTCGGGTTAGATAAAAAGTCTAGTGTGAATAATAATATACCATCTCGAACCAAAAATAGATACATAGTGAGACCACGCCGTAGAACGGAACGGGCTTTCCCCACACTAATATCTTATCAAAATATGTCAATCTGTATATAAATCATGCATCTACAACCACAATGGTTAAAACAAAACATGATATGATCATATGCATGTAATATGGGTAAGTATGACAAGCCTGTCATTAAAAGATTATGCAATCCCAAAGTTTACTCGTCCGATAAAATTGACTGTCTATCTTAAATCATAGTTTTCCTAGGGTCATTATGAACCTATTAATTTTCACAGGCCAACTAATAACCTACCAGGTTGACTCGGACCAAAACATAACCTGAGGTCCATAAATCTCCAAATATGGTTAAAAGGTCTCCAAATACGGTTAGGAGAAAACAACTTAAACAATACAGTGAGCATATAGAGCTACAAGTTCCTTTTTGTGCATACACAACTTTTAGTCTCACTACTGATAAAGTGCTACATACTAGAATCGTGGACCTTTACCAACCGGGGCTAATGGCTGAAGCATAGGACATGACCCTACACCAGTCCAACTTAAAATCTCATTTAGTTTTAAATCTGTGAGTCGTATCTTTTGGATCAGTTTAAGTCATTCTAACACAATTGATATATCTGATCTCCTGGATGTAATTCTACTCACATAGAAGTATAGTCTGGCCATACTCACTACTGGAACAACCTAACTGGTAATTAATTTTGTTCTTAAGTCCCAAGGTGTAATGTTGGGTAACGCAAATTTGATTATGACAAAGGATAAAATATGCAACTTTAACTGATCAAATGATAACAAGAATATATAACAACATTCATTAAAATATGTTCAATTGATAGTCACATCCTTCACAAAATTACTTAATTTTAAGCAATAATTCTTTTGTTAATATTCGTATAAAATTGGGCTAAAACACTATTTCATTTCATCGAAAACATTTATCTTTAGAAGTGATTACACACTCGAAACCTTTATTTAAATACAAGGAAAACATAGCCTAAACACATAGCCAAAATCTTGTGCCAAAGTACTAACATCTTTACAAAGCTTTCGAAACATGTATTTTCGAAATAAGGTTGTCGACCCTTTAAAATACAGGGCATCGTGCCCCTAAAACATAGCTCTTGGTTATAAAACATACGGCTACTATGTCGCTAAAATATAGCCATCGAGACTCTATATTGAGCCTCTAAAATTATACTATTTTGTTTATAAAACATATGGCTATTAAGCCGCTAAAACATAAATGTTGAACATCTAAAACATAGTGTCCTGGGTCTGTGAAACATAAGGCTATTATGCCATAAAAACATGAAAATCTAATGGCTACATGGTAACCATCGAGCAACAAATGACAGGAGACATCGAGTTTAAAACATATTAGGGATGTCGAGCCCCTACACTTGAGGGTGCCGAACCCCTGAAAACATGAGGATGTCGAATTTTAAAAGGAATGGTGTCGAGTCTCGAAACCGTATGGTTGTCGAGCCTCTAAAATACATAAGGATACCAAACCCATAAAAAAATTAGGAGTGTCGAGCCAAAAGAAAAGGAAGTTGTCGAGTTTTGAAATCATGGTTGTCGAACCTCTATAACCATGAGGTATCGTATCCCTAAAGACACTTGGTATCGAGTCTCTATATGTAACGACCAGTGTTTTTGATAATTAAAAATATCAAATTTAATAAGAATTCGGAATTTTATATTGTGAGAAATTAAAATATATGATTTATGGAGGAAAAAAATTTGTTAGAATATGTAACTTGATCTTAAATGAATTCTAAACCGACAAATTTCAATGAGGTTAAGATGATAACACATATTAGAATATAATTTAATGATATTGGTTTGAATATAAAATAGTTGTTTGAATGTAAATTTCATCGATTGTAAATAATAAATGTTAATAAAGAATGCGATAAACAATATTCTAAATATGTTAGCATACAATAAATTAATTGATTTGAATTACTAAGTTGTAATATTGTTTTATTTCTCATCTCATTAATAAATCTATTTTGAATATTAAATTTTGTAATTAATGGAATTTAATGTAATTGAAATATTACAGTTAATATAAGAAAAAACGTTAACTGTAGAATAATGAGTGTAATAAATGGATATTCATTATTGCTAAATACATAAGGTATTCGTTGATTTAATATAAAGTACATGTAAAACAAAATAAAAGAATTTGTTTGAAATATAAAATATAATGAACTAGGATTTTATTACTATTGTAATTGAATGTTGGAATTAATTTAATATTTAAATCTTGGATTTAACATGGAAAAATTGGATTTCAAAAGATTATTAAATTCCTGTTTAATTAAAGATGATGATAGAAAACTTTAAATTTAGAATTTAAAAGTGATTAAATCAGTTAATAATAATTCGTTTTAATTAACACGCAAAAAATGAATATAATTTAATTTTAAAGCTAACTTCTATATATAATAGAATTAGTTTGAAATTAGTTTCATTAAGTTTAAAAATATTAAAAACCTATATTTCAACATATAGGATGACCTATTTTCATTTCGGGAAAGAAACGGGCTTTTCGGGCCTTTATTATCGCTTTGGCCCAAATCGATTTATATTCACATGTAAAATGTTATTTTTGAAATGTAATTGTTCAAATTGATTCAAATGTGTAATAATAATTAAATCGAGTTATTAATGAACATCGTGGTTTGTGATAACATATTTGTAAAGTAGAAATATTGTAGTTGTCCATAATTGTGAATTGATAAATTATTTGAATATAATTTAATTTAAATTTATCAAACAATAAAATGTTAACTTTTGTGTAGATGGAATTAGGCCTCGAAACTAGTTCCATTGTGTTTAGAAGGTCGTTTTACATATAGATTGCTTGTCAGCACGTCTCGATTGGAGTTCGGGCTGTTTTGGACCTTACGCTATAAATTAGGCATGCAAATCGAGACGAAAATATTATTAAAATATACAAAACCCTAATTTTTCCATGGCAGCCACTTATTCATGTTAACAATCAAAATCGCTCCATCTTCTTTCCCTTGGATCTCTCTCATCTCTCATCTGATCTCGATGAACCCTAAATGAAAGTTGTAGTGGTCGATGAGATCTACAATCTGTACGGTTGGATCGAGCTAATTGCATCGGAGTTCGCCGGAATATGGCTATGAAGGTAGCAGCGTTTATGGTATTTTGTGGGCGGAGTTGGGCGTTGGAGGTGGTGAATTTCGCGGTGTAGGTAGAGGAAGCATAGGTGCATCTGGTTGTGGTGTTGGATCGTCGTATCATAGCCTGGATCGTCCGCGGTGGGTGGATAAAGATGGCGCTGATGGGTGCTCGGTGACGTGAGCGTTTGGGAGAGGTGAAGATAATTACGTTTTTTGTGACGACCGCCCATGACCCCTGCACTGAACCTAGAGAAAGTGCGCTGTAAAGTGTGCCAGGCGACCATGGACGATTGTCAGGGTAAATTAAAACAACAGAATCTATCGTATTACTCACAGCGCATGGACAAAATACAATAGAATATATATATAGTGAATCTTCACAGAAATAGAATCTCATCAATAAAACTTCATAATAGTTGAATACAACATCAGGATAGTCAATACATCAAGCCTCACTACATATCACTCAGAGACATATACAAAGCAGCGGAACATCCAGTACATATAGTAAGAAGATAATATGCAACCCTCCAGCTCGTCTTCGATATCATCATTGTGGAAAGCAAGAACAGCACCTGTCACCTGCTACCTAGTCTGCCCATCCCAAAATGGACGAACAGCCCAAGGCAATAAGAGTTAAAAACATAAAGCCTTGAGTCAGACAACAGTCTTAGTGAGCAGTAAATTAACTAACAACATACCAAAAGAGCATAAAGGAAAAGGAATAGGAATACAACCCTCCTACTCCACCTCTTTCTACAGTGATAGCCCTCAGACACACACTAAGTAGAAGCAAGCATAGCAAAGCATACAATTTAAAGTAAAGCAATGATCACTCGAGTCAAGGGCGATTTTTTCCAAGTACAAACCCCCAAGGCCTAAACCAAGATCAAATAAGCACCCAGAAAATACCGCTCTTGAGACCGAATGACGATACAACCAAACATCCATGACTCTGGCTATCACTGTTATCATTGCCTTGATTCCATCGTTAGGTTGAATGACTGGCACATTCTTTCAGCCGTCCGTCAAGGGCTAATGGAAACCCCGGTTCTAGACATAACTCTGCACGTCATCGTGACCCGTGCCTAGGACTATCGAATCTGCCCAGAGTACTTGACTATCAATCATTAGCCTTCAGGGACTATCGAATCTGCCCAACGTACTCTTGCTTTGAGCATGCTAGAACCTTCAACAACGATGAGATCTCAGCCTCCTAGTCATCCTCCTCGACGACTATTTCCGTACTAGCTCAAGCGCCTCTCGAGCAAACCATTATCCTCAACTCGAACCATTTCACCGAGTTATCAACATGCTTGGAATGATCCCGTCTGGATTAGACCAAGGCTATCTCATATCATACTTCGCCTCATCATCATCATAGCAAAGTCTCATCTCAACATCATCATCAAATCTATCCATATGAGCTTCATCATCCGCTACATATGCCACGTGCAGCTTTTCCAATTCAAGAGCCTTTCCCTTAGCTTTTGAATCATCTTCGACCATCTTGTCTAAATAAAATCATCAATCATCTAATTCATAGCAATCAATCAAGTCAAACATTAATCCAAGTAAACAAGCATTCAAATATAAGCTAAATGGACAATTATTAACAATAATGGCAATTTCGTAAATAAAGAGTTGAAAGTCTAAAGCATGAAAACATGAGAAATATCTCTACAACTTGGTGAATGAACTTGCATAGGTTAATTATATAGTAAAATGGTTGTCAAATCATCATGAACAATGGATCTATATGGATCTACACTTAGGTTTACAAAAAATGCATGGAAATCACTACTTTAACACCAAATCAAACCAACGATCCGATATACTCCTTTGGATCCGTGTGAGAGATAATCACCACTCACCAAATCACCAAAACAACTCAAAAGCAACACACTTCAGATCTGGACAGCGAAGGATCTAACTCGATCTATCACGAATCCGCTTCAAACGATGAAATCTCACTTCGAAGAATGTAGATCTTCAATCTAAGCTCTTCGATCTTCAATTTGATCTTCGATATGGATGGATGGAATCACTAGATTAGAGTGGAGAAAAGAAGTGAAGAAGTGTAGAAGTCGAGCTCTCAAAATGGCAGCACTTTGTCGCTTCGAAATCCGGATCCCAAAAAGTGAGAAATGGACGAGTATTTATAGCTGAAATCCTCCTTAACTCGTCCGCTTTCTTAAGTCGTCACTCAGAATTAGGTCGTACATGACCTATAGAGCCACGACCTACGACTTAGAAAAATACCACGACCTAACAGACCATCCGATCTAAAAACCCACGACCTACGACTTATAGAACACCACAACTTAGCGCCCCAGCGCTCCCAAGCGACCTACGACCTACCACACAAGCGCTTACCGACCTAACACAAATCGCGACCTAACAATGCCACGACCTAACTATAACACGACTTAAGACAATGCGCGACCTACTACTTAAGCATCCACGCGACCTAACTCAGGTTGCTTCTACGACCTAACACACCTTAAGTCGGCTACGACCTAACTCAACACAAAGCTCACGACCTAACTACGCTAACCCGCTAACTCTTAGGTCGGTCAATTCTATAGGTCGCTAACTCTTATGCCGTTAGCTCTTAGGTTGCTAACCACTAAGTCGCTAACTACTGGGTCGGTCACTTAACTAAGTCTGCCTACCCTTGAGTCGCCATCTCCTTAGGTCGTTGCCGACCTATCCCCCTTAGGTCGCTAACTCACCCAGAAACCCACGACCTAACTATCTTAGGTCGCCAATCCTATAAGTCGGTCAACTTCTTAGGTCGTCTACCTCTTAGGTCGGTCACTACCTTAAGTCGGTCACTCGACCTAAGCCACCCTATGACTTAACTCCTATATGACTTAACTTCCTTAACTCGTATCCTCCTTAGGTCGCTCCAAAACTCCCATACGACCTAGGACTTAAACTCTGAACAACTTATCAACAGTGTGACCGAACATCATCTGTTTTACGATGTTTCGATCCGTAAAAATACGGGTCGTTACATTTTTGCCCTTAGTTTTAATTTAGTTTTAAATTTCAAATGTTCTTACCTTCATAACTTTTACATACGAGCTCTGATTCACGTGCGATTTCTTCCGTTGGATTCATACCAAAATTCTAGACAACATAAAACTGGTTTGGTTGAATTTGAAGACTGTTGAAATTTCAGGCTTTTATTGGATTTTTAATGGGCTGTAAATCAAAGGTGAGTGATTTAACTGTAACACCCTATATTTTCATAACATTATTTAGGATATTTAATTAGTAAATTAAATTAAATAATGTGAGGATTGATAGGCTGGGATTTGATTAGTTAAAGGTAGCAGTGCCATGTTAAGTGATTAAATAAAATGAATTAACATTAATAATGTGTTAGGATATGAGAAGGGCAATATGGAAAATAGTAAAACCTTATACCCTAAACCCTTAGGAGATGGGTAACCCACGTTCATTCTCATTCCCATTTCACTCAAACTAAAATACCTAAGGCCGGCCACCATTTCCTATTCTCAAAAGAAGAATTAAAGAAAGGATTCAAGAGAAGAGAAGTAATCAACTAATTTAACAATCAAATCTCTCATCTATAATCTCAAATCTAAGGTGAATAATCACTCCATCCCATTTTATTTTAGTTTTCGGTCTCATGATTAGATCTGAAATGTTTTTGCAAATATATGCCATGTTTTGATGATTAAAGTTGTATATATGATTGTTGATAGATTATATATGTACATGTTAACTTTTTATGATATGTTTGACATGAAAACCCTATTTAATGACATCCAAATGCCTTGAAAATTTAAATATAGGTCAGAAATGATATTTTAGAAATGGATTTTGATTCTCATAATTTTCTGAATCAATATGGATTTTACAATAATTTTCTAGTGAAGGAAATTGTTTATTGGGTTATAAATTATTTTCGGCTAAAATAAAAATTATTTGGGGTTGAAATTTTTATATGTTAGGCAACATATTAAAATAGATTTTCTGGGATTTTTTCAGATTTTTCCTAAGTGTTTTGATGAATATATAAAATTATTTAATGTATGGGACTTAAATGTTTTATATATTTAATTAAGGAGAAGGGGCATTTTGTAAAACAAAATAATTATTTAAATTTGAAAATAGTGACAGCACATTTCTAAAAAGAATTTGTTAGCCAATTAGGACTTGACAAACAAAGGCAGGTTAGTTGAAAAGTTACCCTTATAAGTTAAAAACAAAGAAATCATACTTTTAGCATGTTTCAGCATATTATAGCAGAAACCTTCTGGCCCAGACCTTCCGACCAGGTTGAGAGGTTCAAAGCTTTCAGCAAGGTCAAATCAATGCATATGGTATCAAGTAACCTGGTACGTAATGAATTAGACAAGGTCGAAAGGTTCTTAGTCGAAAGGTTAATGGCCAAAGAGGTTGGGGTATGTTTGTTTTATAAATCAAAAGCTTTCGCTTGCTTTACTTCCGAATTAGAGCTTTCGACTTAGTTGCTTTCAACCAGGTCAAATTTTTAAGCAAAGGTTTTTATTTAAAACCTTTCAACATAGTTGAAAGGTTGTTGCCGCTTTGTTTTGTTTTGAACCTTTCGGCAAAGACGAAAGGTATACTTGTTTTAAAACCAGCCGCTTCTCCTAATGCTTTCGAAAGGAAGCTTTCAACTTAGGTGTCTTACCCTTGTTTTAAAAATTGAAGTATAACCCAAAGCTTTTGAAAGAGTTGTTTTAAAGGATATGTTTAAAGCTTTTGAAGCAAAGCTGTTGACTTAGTCGAAAGGTTGCTTCCAATGACTTCGAAAGGTTTTAAAAGAAGGTTTTCCATTTGTTTTGAATTGTAACCAGTTAGCCTTCGAAAGGTTTAAGTAAATAATTTTGAAATGTTTTAGCTAAATGATTCCGAAAGGTTGAAGATTAATTTCGAAAGGTTAAACTCAATGGTTCCAAAAGGTTTTAGTTGAATGATTTCGAAAGGTTTGAAGATTGGTTTTGAAAGGTTTGGTACAATGGTTTCGAAAGGTTTTGGCTAAATGATTTTGAAAAGTTTGATGGTCAACCACGAGAAGTTTAAGCTTAATGATTTCGAAAGATTTAAACGATTAATTGCGAAAGGTTTAAGTGAATGACTTCGAAAGGTTCTAGTTGAATGACTTCGAAAGGTTTAAGTGAATGGTTTCAAAAGGTTTGAGATGGAAGGTTTTCTAAGGCAATGTTTTAAAGAGATTTTAAAGAAGGATGTCCAAAGTTTTATTGTTTTCTAAAGGATTGATAGTTGAATTTGAATAGATGATTTCAAAAGTGTAGAAAGAGGTTTTTTCAAATGTCTAAGTGTTTTCATCAACTAAAGTTTGAGTAAAGAGGATATATAACATGGTGATATGATTTTGAGTAACGTATATAGATTATATACTATTCCTTGTTTAAATTTGATTTAAAGGTTTAAATCAGTCTGGAAATGTTTTCAAGGAAAATTATGGGAGGGGATCCTTAAGTGAAAATGACTCAGATATTAGAATACCAAATGGGACTAGTACGGGGTCGTGCCCTATACATTAGCTATTAGCCCTAGCTAATTATTGTCCAAAATTCCAATGTGTAGGGCTTGGTCACAGATAGGCTAAAATTATGATTACACACCGAAAGGAATATATGTTGTATACAGATAGGTTATTGGTGAGCCTGAAAAACTATTAGGATCAGGAAGACCTGGGAGATGATTAAGTTAGAGACAGACCATCCAGAAGTAAAGTATTTAACAGATAGTTAAGGATAGATAATCCAGAAGAAGAATACCTAACAGGCATTAGGATAATTTTGATTATATTGTCTGGTAGGCCCGAGTCAACCAAAGGTTAAAAGTTATCCAAGCAAAACTTATGTATTCGAACAAATAGTTCATTATTACCTGAGATTTATGTATGTTTACATAATGATTAATTTACAGTATTTAACCACTGTGGATGCAACAGCATAGTATATTGTTATTTAAAGATATTTTTTTAAAAGGATGTTAGTGAGGGGAAACCCGTTCCGCTAAGTGGCATGGTCTCACTTAACATGTTTAACTGGGATGTGTAGTATTATTCATACCAGGCTTTATGTATGACCCGAAGTTTATGTTTTCCCTTTAAACTCTCGGGTGCTCAAAATTAATTTGAGTAGGCTGAGGGATTAAGGTCTTTTTCAGGTTTAGTAGGATGACGAATAAGGCTGCCGGAGGCATGCAGGAGGCAAACGGATAGCTATTTAGGATTTGCAGTTCTTGTTATGTTTTGATGTATTTCCGCTATGATTGTATGAGGTCTATTATGACCATATGACTCTAATCATCCAGGGGGTATCTTCATATACCGCTCTTGACATAATTTGTAATAAGTATATTTTATCTATGTCTGGGAACGATTTGGGATTATGTGTTGTGAATGTGAAACAATTGGTTTTCAAATGTAATGAAGTAAAAGTTGTTTGAAGTCTGTGTTTTGTTTCATATTGAAGTGCTTCTGATATTATTGATTTCATTAACACAACCATATTTAGTCGCTGGAAGCTAATACTATAGATGACTGTAGAGTGCTTAGTTTTGGGCCTCTAAATAGGGGATGTTACGGCTTGGTATCAGAGCATGGTTTATGAAATACTTTAACTAAAAAATGATTTTGAAAACATAATCCTTAGAAATTAGAGTTAAGATCGGAGTATGGGATAACACTATAGTAACGTACTTATATTTGCTATATATATATATAAGTATACGCTATATCTCTAAACTCCTATCTTAGTTAGGCTATCCATCTATATCTCACGAGGTTTGAATATAGATATGGAATGAAGAAGAGGCATAGTTAATCTCGGATGAGATAGCACCACCACTAATGGAAATGCCTGACCAAACACTAGGAGAAGTCCCGGTCAGGCACAAGCGGAAGCTGTTGGTGCAGGAGTTCCCTAGATGGATATGGGAGCAATGTATCTGTTCTTTGCAAACATGATGCAAACTGGAATTACAGCCGGAGTTGTCGGAGGTAATGCTATTGGAGTTGGAGTTCAGGAAGTTCTGATGGCCAATCAGTATGCTAACCTGAGTATGGATTACATCAGACTTGGAGGGAAGCCGTTTAGTGGTACTTAAGATGCGATCGAGGTGGAAAATTGGCTACTGCATTGCGAGAGAATTTTTGCTGACTTAGGATTGAATGATGCACAAAACAGGAGATTGGCCTCAAGGCAGCTGCAGGGAGCTGCTCTATTCTGGTGGAAAACTGTCACTGTTGGGATTGATGAGGAAACCATAACCTGGGAGGAGATTAGGAGATGGTTTTCAGAAAGGTTTATGTATGTAATGGCATAGTCGGCATTGGTGAGGAAGTTTGCAGAATTGGAACAAGGAGATATGTCTGTCTTGGAGTACGCGAGGAAGTTTAAAGAGTTGGCCCAATACGGGTATGCTTTGGTAGACACCGTGATCAAGAGAAATGAAAGATTTATAAGGGGCTTAAGGCCAGAGTTGATAAGTGCTACTTTGCCGCATTTGAGAGATCCCAGTGATGTTGTGGTTGAGATGCATTAAGACAGGAATAGGCGTTGGCTTGCTTGAGGAAGAAGATGAAGGAGGCCCAAATGGGACAGGGCCAGGAAAGGAAGTTTTTCCAGAAAAAGAATGCTCATAAAGGGGGAGCACAGAAGAAAGGAAAGGTTGAAGTGGTTTTCTACAAATGAGACAAAAAGGAACACTATGCTAATGAGTGTCGAACTGGTAAAGTAAAAGGAAAGGAGGCTGGTGGAAAGAAGAATGTTAGATGTTTTAATTGTGATCAGATCGGCCATTACAAGAACAAGTGCCCAGAGCCTGCAAGAGAAGGAAAGGGGCAAGTTTATGCTTTGGAGCCCACAACCTCAAGGCCAGTTGTGCAGGACAAAGGGAAGGTTGTTTTGGGAGGCTTGCTGCAGATTCACGGTATGTCTGTTAGCATACTATTTGATACTGGAGCATCTCATTCTTTTATTTCTCGATGTTTGGTAGATAAGCTTAACCTAGAACCCTCATATCTAGTTACGTCCTTAAGGGTTGCAAATCCGATAGGGGGGTATGCAACGCTTGGGATGAGGTGTGACCATTTGGAGTTTGGTTTGCTAGGCCATAATTTTGAGTGTTGTTTGCATGTGTCTGACTTTGGGGGATTTGGGATAATCCTTGGGATGGATTGGTTAAGTAAATATGATGCTAGGATGTTTTTTCATGATAGGAAAATATCACTTAGTCACCCGGATTGTAGTGATCGGATAGTTTATACCATAAAGAACCCTAGTTGTGAAATGTATGCTTTATTAGGTACTATGGAGTTGGAGGATGAGTTGCATCGAGTCTTTGTAGTTAGAGAATTCACAGATGTGTTTGAGCCAGTAACTGGGTTGCCACCGAAACGAGCCATTGAGTTTCAGATTGATTTAGTGCCTGGAGCAGAACCGGTGAGTAGACCGCCAAGTAGAATGACTCCCACAGAGATGAGAGAGCTGAAAGTGCAGTTGGTTGATTTGGAAGGCAAGAGTTTTATCCGACCAAGTAGTTCGCCATGGGTAACTGCCGCTGTATTTGCTAAGAAGCTGGATGGATCATTAAGGTTGTGTATCAATTATCGTAAGTTGAATGAGAAGATGATAAAGAACCGATATCCATTACCGAGAATTGATGATTTGTTCGATCAGCTAAGTGGAGCCAAGGTATTCTTTCAACTGGATTTGGCGATGGGATTTCATCAGCTTAGAGTGGCAGAGGATAACATTCCTTTGACGGCGTTTAGAATAAGATATGGATCGTACGAATGGTTAGTTATGTCGTTTGGACTAACTAATGCGTCGGCGTTCTTTGTGGATATGATGAATATGATTTTCCCATAATACTTGGATAGATTTGTGTTGGTCTTTATAGATGACAAAGGATGAAAGGGAGCATGAAGTTCATCTTAGAGTTGTGCTAGAAACATTGAGGGAGCATCAGTTAAAGGCTAAGTTTTCGAAGAATCATTTTTGGAAGAAGGAAGTGAAGTTCCTTGGTCATGTCGTCTCAGAGAAAGGGTTGTCTATAGATCCAACTAAGATTGAGGTAGTGAATAATTGGAAGAGACCCGAGACGGTGACCGAGATTAAAAGCTTTCTTGGATTGGCTGGATATTATCGAAGGTTTATAAAGGATTTTTCACGAATAGCTACACCAATGACCAAGCTTACGCAAAAAGATGTGAAGTTTGTATGGACTGATAAGTGTGAGGAAACATTCCAGACCTTGAAACACTTATTGACCCATGCATCGGTGTTAGTGGTTCCGGAGGAGAATCAAGATTTGGTAGTTTATACAGTGAAAACATAAGCTCAAGTTCAAAACACATATGGTAGGGTTTTGGGGATGAAAGTCAATAAATGACGGTATAACAAAAATCGCTATAACGACATTTAAACAATTTAAATGGAATATCAAGATTTATTTTAATTAAACATCAATATAATAGCATAAGGATGTAAATAAATAATTATTGGCAAGAAACCCCTCAGGGCCTTACTATAAATTATCCTTGCAAAACAATGTTTAAGGACATATATTCATAATCATATGGGTTCATAACAATCAAGTTAATATGTCATCCATTTTCCAAATGTAAATTCAACCAAACAATCAATCAAACAATTTAACTAACATCCAAGCAATCAATAACAGTTTATAGCATCATAGATATGATATAGTAAAATTGAATGTGAGTTAAACTCACATTGATTCCAATTTTTGCCAAAGCGTTTCGGCTTTGAACTAAAATCGAACAAGCGTTCGATTTTAGCCCAAAATTTCACTTGCTCCAAATCTAACCAAATAAACTCTATTGCAATGATCTCGACGACACGAGCCCAATGCAAAAAACGGCTTTTGAATCCGACCTTTTATGAGTAAGATATACATTTTATAAGTTATCGAATTAAATTATATAATTAAATATCTTAACCAATCAATTAACCACTAAACTAATTACTGCCTCCCCTAATAAATCCTTTTTCCTCGTTGCTAATCATCTTTCTCCCTTCCATTCAAACATGCACAACATAACACCAAACCCAACCAAGTGAGCACGAAAATCCACTGATACGGAGCTAGGATTGACGGAATCGAATGTCGTCTTTGCCAATGAACTCCTCTTCGCGTGCTACACCTCCTCAACACCTTTGCTTCACCTCCACTCTCCCCCATAAGATTCCGACCTGACATGCTCTACAGCCCCAAAAAATGTCGCACCACCTATAGAACCACCAAACTCCATAAACATGGCCACTAGGTGCTACTCCACCCGAGCAACTCCTTCGCGCCCTCCGATTCTCCAATCAATGCCTAAATCTCCAACCAACTCGAGCCCTAGCCACTGCCCACAACTTCATCCATCACCAAACATCACTGTAAACCCGCAAATCACCATAGAATAAGGCCAATCACTGTACGAGTTCAACGAATCAAGAATCATGATTTTTCGTTGCTTATATTCCATGATTTGGATTTTTGAAATTTTGAAAAAACTTTCTTTCTCTTTACCAGGTAAGTATTAATAAGAAGAGGGATAAGGGGTAAATGGGAGGGTATGGGCTGAAGACGTGGGGGTATGGGCAGCAATGTTGGGATATAGTGAATAAGATATGATATCTTATTATTTTATTTGATAATGTTCGACAATACATACCCAAAAATTTCGAACTCCAATCGGGGTGTGCCGACTGGTATTCTGTACCAAATACCCTTATTTCGGACTCAATGGAACTAGTCTCGAGACCTAATTCCAATGTATATGGAAGTTAGCTTTTTAAATCAAATTATATTTAAAATTGATCGCTGTGTGTTTCGAGTTCGCACGACCAAACGGTATGTCCAATCATTATGAAACTCGACGGCATTCAACAATTTATTATTCCGAATCTAATGAAACTAGTTTTGTCAAAATCCGAGACAGTGTCTCAGAATGTTAATTTCACAAATTTAAATATCATTTTATATTTTCGATCCAATATCGATATTTATCCAATCTATTTATATTTGTAAATAAATTTACAAATTGAATTCATCAATAATATTATTAAATTTATTTAATTAATATTTAATTTACAACTCAAATATTTAAATGATTAATCATATTTGAATTAAATTTATTAAATTCCAGGAATCTTGTAATTTAAATATTTAAAATTAATTAAGCATTTAAAATTAAATGATCAAAATTCTGGGTTGTTACATTTTCTTATAACATCGTACACGTTTTATACAACAGAATCAACTAATGCTTACAACCCAACAAATAAAAGAAACAATTGCTAGAAGCTACCCATCAATATCAACTGATATTAATTATGTTGTGGTCCTATCACTTCATACTTAAATTAAATGGACCTTTCTAACATACCATTCTACTATAACCCAAATATCTTAACTTTCCTTTTTGATTATTAATAAATAAGTTCCATCTATTACTTTTATTATCACAACCAATTATATTACTATCATCTTTTTAACCCAATCTCTTGATAGTACTCTCAAACCTTGGTATATGCTTTCTTTATATTTTCATGCAGGTGTACTTGATAAATTGTAGAAATGTACTTCGATACAATTTCTGATTTCCTTATGGATTCTTCTTTATAGTCTTCACATATGTTTAATGAAGCATTTCTTAGCTCAAACTAATATTCCTTCTATCCAACAAGGGTCCACTATTACTACTCTACGAGCATTCATTGCTATTTTACTCATAGCCTTAACTTTTACCCCATATTACCTAGGAAATCATCCTTGTCTACTTCATATTAAAACTTTGGTTTGGTTTTCGCCACTTTTTCAAAAATTAAAACTTAACAATTAGGAAGCACTTAATTCCACAAATATTATCTTTAAAAGTACAAACTTAGAAACTTTTATTAAATTCAAAAATAATTTGGTGTCTTAACTTTTAAAACTATAATTTAGAATTTACTAATTAAGTTTATTTATTAAGTTAAAAAGAAAATGTTAGCGATAAATTTTTAAAACATCCTTTCTTTCTTTGCAAATAAGGTCAAATTTATTAAACCAATGGTCGTTCAAATCAACTTTTCCTCTAAAACCTTTTAACAACGACGATTTTATTAAAAGAGGGATTTTTAACTCAAATCATTTCCTAAGTTTTGTATTCTAAAAATTTTAATTTCTATACCAAACCATTTTCTTCAAAAATGCACTTTGCAGTGTTTATAAAACACCTTTATAACTTTTACTAAAAACAAGAGTAGATAAGGACAATTTTCATCCTATTATTTTACTAATATTCATGCTACTTCCACTTTCAACTTTAGCGGAGGTTCTAATAGCATTTAAGGGGATTTTTAAAAGGTATGTATAATTACTACACATATTAGTGGAAACTATCCATTTTTTTAGTTTCTTATATTGCTTATAATTACTAACATTATTTTATATAAGTTTCTAACATTGTTTCAATTAATATTTCATATTAGCTTTCTTTTACCTAAACTACTCTTATTTAAATGGCTCCTCTTTATATAACTTTTTTCTAAATTTACAATCTTCTTTATTGAACCATTATAGTGCGTTCGCCTACTATTTTGTTTTCGAGTTCAGGCCTTCTTTTCATTCTTTTTACCCCACTTAAAACTAGTACCACTTTTTACTGTCCACCCCTAAAAGGAATTTTACAATTTAAAATTTTTTATTTCGGAAAAATCAACGAGCTATATAAGCTCTAATATTTTTTTCAAAGCAAATAGCTTTTTATAGAAACCCAGTTACTAAATTTTTTGATCTAACTCGTTTTAATTTCTACTAGAACATTTTATCTAAATAAAATATAAATATTTATTTTGTCAAAAATTTAATATTCACTTACTTTTCAAAAATATAGTTTCTTTGCTTCCAATTTAATTCTCTAAAAATCATTTCAAATATGTTATTTATTTATACTTTTTTCAACTTTTATATTAAATTCTTTTATATGGGTTCAGACTCAGAGTCTATTTTAAAATTCCCTTCTTTTGACTTGTCT
This sequence comes from Allium fistulosum, assembly GCA_030737815.1. Taxonomy (NCBI): domain Eukaryota; kingdom Viridiplantae; phylum Streptophyta; class Magnoliopsida; order Asparagales; family Amaryllidaceae; genus Allium; species Allium fistulosum. The sequence continues at coordinate 92,198,040 of CM060906.1, read as the reverse complement.
TCCTTTCTACTTACTTTTGACTTATCTGCTTTCAAAATATTTAAATCTGGATATCATCTTGGAGTAATTACTACAACCCTTCTTTTGGTAACTTATTTGATTCTTACTTCCAAATATCTACAATATATAGATTCTTACTTTCCCCTTTTTTGGATATAACGTACATCATCAATTGGCAATCCTACAGGGATCTACAATCATATGGCAATCTATACTCTACAAGGGAGTCAAGTACTATCCAATTTCAAGGACTCTTCCATCCATCGCATTCATGCTCCTCTTAAATCAACGCCTTCCAATACGACCTATTTTCTGTGGGGTGATCCGAATAGATGTTTATCTTCAACTTTTTCTATTGTTCCAACTCATAGTCGCATTGTCCATATTTTTTAGAGTATGGTTGCAACTACTTCTATAGTCGAAAATTTTAAAGTTTGGCGTATATAACATACATAATTATAGGTAAAAATATAGATGCGTTCACTCAGTGTATCCTAATTCTTAAGATCAACTAACCTAAGCTCTGATACCAAATGTAACAACCTACACCCCAGTAGGCCTGAAATTTCGCTAAACCGAAAACCCAAGTTCACCAAAGTATGGATTGTTTGTGTTTGGTATCCTGCAAATTACAAAAGCATATCAGAGCACAATCAGTATAAAATCATAGTGGAATAGTAAATTATAATAAAATATATGATTACAGACCAAGTTTGACACTTGCAATCTTCAGTATCCTTGTCAGTATAGAACATGTATAAGGATATTCATTCTTCCAACCATTCCCGCTTTGTACCAGTACATATCCCTCTAAAGCTATCATGTAGGTTGTAATGAGGAGGGGGTCAGAATAATGTTCTAATGACTAGTGAATTACACACTTTATACATAACACTAATTTATGTTGATTGTCTTCTATTACATGTTATGTCTATTTTTTTACTTAGTCGTCTTGACTTCACTTACAGGAACGATACACCCCATATACTTGAAATAGACAATAACAACATGTGTGTGTATGTGTATACATAGACACACACACACACATATACATACAATTACCATAGTCCCCCTTTGGACCAAGATACTTTCCCACTAGTATCGGTAACTCAACACCTCATCAAAATCTGTAGTCAACGTAGTATCATGTCCTCATGGTCGTGCATACCAAAAAACTCTCGTAGTGCCTAATAACAACATGATAATAGTTTAGCCGTATTCTATTTGCTTTTATATCATAGACTCGGCTCCACGGACTATTTGATTCATTTTGAAAGACCTCCATTAAGGGTTATATAGCCTTGCCTCTTAACAAACAAAGTAACAATCAACAATGGAAGTTGTAACATCCCTAATTTTTAAATAACATCATTCAGGATATTTAATTAGATAAATTAAATAGAATAATGTAAATGTTAAGTGATAAGGAGATTGAGATTTGAATAAATTTAAGTGGTCGTGCTTATTAATAAAAGAATGGGCTTAAAGAATGGTTTATAGACTAAATAAATTATATAAGGGCATAATAGATATTGGCCTCCCATGACTCTCACCCTTATATATATATATATATATATATATATATCTGTGTGTGTGTCCCCTAAGCCATTCACGTTCATCGTCACTTTTTCATAAATAATAAACGTAAGCAAAAGAAAGAAGGTTAGCCATTAATTGGAAGAAAAGAAGAAGATAATCAAGGAAAAAGTTAAAGAATTAAAGAGGGGAATCAAACTCATCTCAATCAACTTTCCTTATCAAAGATTAAGGTGAATAATAATTTCCATCTCTATTTGCTGAATATATGATGTTTGATGATGATATGCTTGAATTATGGTTTGTTTAAATTTAAACAAGACTGTTTAAATAATGGTTCATGCGGTTTTAGACCAAAACCGCGTGATATTAATGTTTAAATGCCATGGAAAAATTATATGTCATGCAAAACATAAATTTAGAGTTGGGTTTTAAGTTTCATAATTTTCCAAGCTTTGGAAAGATTATTATGAATTTTTGAATGAAAATATAGCATGTTGGGTTTATAAATTTATTTCAGAAAATATATTGAGAATTTGGGTTTGAAATTTTGATATGTTATATAACATTATCAAAGTAAATTTCTATGATTTTTGGGATTTTTCTTAAGTGATTTGATATACAAATTAAATTATTTTGAGAAGATGATCTAAATGATTTAATTATATTTGCAATGAAAGGTTTTATCTGTAAAATTCTAAGCTTGATACGTATCCAAAATAATAAGGCAGTTAGTTTTGAAAAGCATGGGAAAAGTTAAGGCAACCAATAAGAAGTTTACACTGGTAGGTTAGTTGATATAAGTTGCTTAATTTGACATTTAACCCAGAAAAACAAGTTCCGCCTCTATTAAGGGTACCTTTCGCCCCTTACCTTTTGCCTTTGACAAAGTCGAACCCCATTAAGCCCTAACCAATGCACAGGGTATTATCTAGGTGGTACGTAGTGGATTGGAGAAAGACGGAAGGTATGGTGTCGAAAGCATGCTTTTGATGGAGTCGATACCTTAGTTTGTTTTAAAAGGTTAAGCGCCTGCCTTTGTTTTACTAAGCTTTTGACTTAGTCAATACATATGTTTTCAAAAGGAGTTTTATAATGGCTTTCAAAGGGGTTGCCATCTTTATTTTAAAAGAAAAAGGGCTTTCAAAGGAGTTCCTTTAACTATAAATCAATGCTTTCGAAAGAAGGGGTTCTAACACAGTCGAAGCCCTGCCGTCGATTCTTTTGCCTTTCGAGTGTATTGAAGTCATCAACGCTGTCGAAAGATGGTGTTTTTTTAAAGATGTATTAAGCCGCTTCCTAAATGCTTTCGAAAGGGTTATAGGTTTCGAAGGCAATAGCTTCGAAAGGGGTTTCGAAGTTATCCTTCAGTATTTTTAATATATGCTTTCGACTCTGTCGAAAAGGATAGTTCTGACACCATCATAAATTCCCCAATATTTTTATATGGTAAAGAATGGTTTCGAAAGAGATACTTTCTTTTATATTTACTTTGACCCAAATGATATTTTTAAAGGTAAACCCAATGATGTCGAAAAGGGGACTTTCAATACTTTAGGAAGAAATACTTCCGATGGTTTCGAAGCTATGATTCTAATAATTAATAAGTAACACTTTATTATATTCGAAAGGTTTCGAAAGAAGGATTTTAAAGTGTTTTAAAAGACAGGAGTCTAATGTTTTGAAAAGAGATATATGCTTTTGAAGGAGGATATCCAATGAGGTCGAAAGCAAGGTTTCGAAGATTTCGAAAGTATATTTTTCAAAACAAATAACCCAATCTCATTTAAAAGTAAAACCATAACTATTAATGAACAAAGTATTTGGAAATGGAATTTTTGAAGAAGTCTTAATGGGTTAAAAAATTAACCAAGTTATATTGTTTGCTTCTCCATATATGTATATATTCACATGGTAATGAACCCAAAATGGTACTTTAGGAAAAGGCAGAATAACCAATTAGGTTGATCTAGTAATGAATATAAATTAAAGATACCGGCAAGGGCCAATAGGTTCATTCATTAAGCCCATGAAAACAGTGTAAGGGAAAGGATATTGGCAAGGGCCAATAGGTTCATAGTTAGCCTATGAAAACTATGTATAATTGAAGACATCAGTTAGACAGGTTTATAGTTAGCCCATGAAAACTATATTCGGATAAGAAAATGAGACATTGATAGATAGTCAATAGATTCCTAGTTAGCTCATGAAAACTAGGGTAAAAGAAAGATATTGACAGTCAATCAATAGGTTCCTAATCAGCCCATGAAAACTATGATAAAAGAAATGATATTGGAGTTACCAATAGGTTCATAGTGATCCCATGAAAACTATATAAGTGGACAGGGAGTCCATAAATGTTTAACCGGTTATTAGTCAGTGTAACGTCCTAGATTTTCGCGCTCGAAAATCGACATCCATACTTTACATCGTACTCGAATGCCGTAGGTTCGACCGTTCAAATCCGAGTCGCCGGAGCTTATAACAACATTAAGTAAATAACACAGCGGAATAAATGAATAATACATTGACATACAATATCTGATACAACACAGTGATACAAAGAATATCAATATACATCAGAGATATGATACAACAAATAGCAGCGGAAAAGAAAACGATAGATAACATCAGCAGCGGATAATCTCCATCTTCAAAGCACCAATCCAGATATAGCTCGAACTCCCAATAATGATGCACAAAGATAAGCAAGTGCAGTCCGATCCAAAGACTGAACTAGCTCCAGATAATCTACTAAACCTGAATATCTGAAAAACCCAACTCTAGACTGCTCGTGTAGAAAATTATAAGCACCCAGAGTTTAGGAAAGAAACAATAAACTCCGGATCAGTCATGGGACTGGTGTGAGCAACAAAAACAGTTTATCTTTGAAAACGAACAACAAAAGAATTTTAAAGTCAATTCGCAATGCTTTTTGGAAAATGAGACTACCATAAGACCTCCCGCCACACACACAATGCAAACACAGAATTGGAGGAGATTTCTCCTTATGATAGTCAAAGATGCTTACTACGCAAAATCAAATCATTTGATATTATTACTAGTGCATAGTGCAGAAAACAATTTCGAAAGTAGAATATAAATCTTAGCCAGCATAGACATTTCGCACTTATGCCTACTATAGCTACCATGTTCAATAGCAGGTTACCACCACATTCCATGGCAGGTAATACAACTAATACCGTACAAGGTTCGTATTTGGAAGATGGATTTCCAACAAATGGTCAGGCTAAGGAACTTCCTATTCCACGAAAGAAACGCCTCTGGCGGGACGCTCCGAGAACCACACCGTTCTCTGCCAAACAAGGCCGGCAACCCCTTTTCCCAAGGGATAAAAGAAACCTCAGATATGCCACCCCCGGTCCTTTGGGACCTTTAACCGAGGCGCCTCGAATCCAACATCACACGTCATAAATAAAGTGTGTCCACATGAGTAAGTATCTGGGCTCCATACCATGATACTACCCTTTTCCAGAAGGAATGGTCATACCCTAGGGGAGCTACCCCTGAAAACCTTGCCGCAACATTCCTGTTTCGACCATTACCGGGTTGTGAGGCTCTGACGAAGTCTCGTCCACAAAGCTACGCTTTGGGTCAACAGATGATCAACCTATGATCACAAAGATAAATGATCAAACAAATGATCATATCACAAATGATCAAACACTGATCATCACACAGCAACACTCAGCATGCCACATTACCAAATTGGGATATATCGCTGATAAATTTCAACTACATAACCTCTGAGCTCGTACGTCTCAGAGAAGGGTGTTAAGCTAAGAGAATAAATTCTCCGCCACCAAACAGATATGTATTTGAAAGAAATCGGCTTTATATCTCAAAGTGTAATGTCAGACATGTAACCATACAAGTCTGTTCCGGGTTCGAACAGAACCGAAGGCACTTCTCACGAAGCCCTTGCAAATCCGGATAATTTCCAATCACTTCCGGAATTCCCGTCACAAAAAGAGTGATATAAATCTCTATACCGGAGCAACTCAGTGCAGAGACATTCGACAGGTTGTCCTTTCATTTTCGAAAATATCCGGTCTTCATCACCGGTCTTCAAATGCCATCCATATACGACGTATCACTATTCGAAATGGGTTATATGACCCAAAGGTCTTTTCCCGGCTAACCCGAATAGTGAGCGCAATATTTAAAAATATATGGATATTGGGATTTCAATTAAGTCACAACTTATTACCCAAAATCTTTCTTTCAAATGGTTTAAACAAATTACCATTTTAATCTTTAAACAAAAAGATTCATTTTAAACAACCCTCAACGGTTTAAACAATTTCTACATTTAAATCTTTTAAATAAAAGATTCATTCACAGATTTTCCAAATTAATTCTCATTTCAATTTGATTAACTCGTTAAATCTTTAAAACAAAGATTCAACTCATAGCTTTCAAAAACAATTTCATTTCGAATGGGTTAAATAAATCACCATTTTAAATCTGTTAAAAATAAACAGATTTAATTCATAGCTTTTTAAAAAAGAATTCATTCATAACTTGGATAAACTATTTTTCTTCAATTCAATCTTGAAATTCCTTTAATTAAACTGGAATTTCATTTCTTATCTGAAAGCTTTTATCATTAGGAAACAAACAGTTTCATTTTAGAAAATCTGATTTATTCATACGAGTTGAAATCCTTGGGTTAAATTCAAATTCCCAAAATTATACTTTAAAAATGGTTTAGATTCATACAAACACATTTATATCATCTTTAATCCCTAGTTTCAAATCATAGGATTCAATTTCAAATTTGAATTCAAATTTAAATCAAATTATTTAAATTTTCAAAACTCGATTAAGTTATTCAAAATAACTTTTATCTTTGAAATCCTATTTCAAAAAGCTTTTCACTTTTAAACCCAAATTTCCAATTTCAAAATCAATTGAAATTAAAATTTTCAATTTCAAAAACATCAAATTTACATTATCTATGACTTAACTGATTTCCACGTGAAATCCATATTTGTGTGTGTAAAGGTGTAGTCCAGGGGTTTAACACAATAGTGCAACACGATGAATCATCACAGATCAAAATACAAGATATAGTTGATAAGCGATATAAACTATAACGCTCATCTTCATTCACAGATCACGGATATATACCATAGGTAAGTAAACTACATATCACAACATAAATCAGGATGTATCACAAAGCATCATATATCAGGGATATCAAACAATCAAATCATCCAATAGAATCTAAACATCCATAGGTAGGGTCAGTTAATTATCTGATTAACTTAAATCAGATAAGTCATCAATCGTGGTTAATTAACATAAATTAATTTCAGATCATTTGATTGATTATCCTTTAATCATTTATTAATTAAATTAATCAATCTTTAATTATTAAATAATTAACTTTTAATTATCCAATTATCCTTTAATTAATTTCCCTTAATCAAATAATCAATAAATTAATCAACCCTTAATTAATTATCATTTAATTAATTATCCTTAATTATAAATCAATTAGCTTTAAATTAATAATTAATTGATCTTTAGTTAATTTTAAATCATTAATCAATATAAAATTAACTTATTAATTTAAATGAATCCAAATCATTAAATTCAAACTTAAGGATTTTTTTAACTAAATTCCTTTTTAAAATTTCAAACCATTAAAGTATAATTTACTTTTAAACTTACTTACACTATTTAAAGTTATAAATTTAATCCATTTTCAAAACTTAAGATTCAAATTTCAATTTGAATTTAGACTTAAAATCTTAATTTAAACTGGGTTTAAATTTGTTTCAGATTTTATATTGTATTTTGAAATCAAGAAACTTCCAGGCTATATATTTACAAAAGCCTGGAACACAACATACTCAAATCGACCAACTGCTCCAAGTCGTCCCTTCCCCTACTTCGAGTATCACACTCGAATAACTCGAGTAATACCCGAGCCCACTCATCAACTCCTTCGAGTCCCAAACCCCACTGCTTCGAGCAAACACATGAATTGACTCGACAAAACTCTCGATTATCCATCTTCCCCAAATCAACATCAGATACGCCAAGATCTCCGTGCACCTGCACCATCACGGCAACCAACTCCGGCCCCTCGCGACCACCCACTCAAGTCAGCGACCACCTTCCAACTAATTCCCGACCATCAAATCGATAGCAGAAACCACAAATCAAAATCGAGCATTGAGCTCGAAACCAAAAAAAACCATGCCGATGCCTGGAATTTGCTTCAAACGCCAAGATCCGATCATCTGGAAACCTTCACCTCCGGCCTCGAACTCCTCCATACCCCATCTATCACCAACTTGAATCACGAAGAACTCGATTGCCTCAAGAAATTTCGGCGATCAAATTTACTGAGGAACAGAAAACTAGGTTAAACTACTATGATTCCAAATTTCTACTGCCTCACTGCATTAATCTTTCGACTACCATTTTTCCCTGAAAACTTGATCATCACTACATCACCGAAGAAAACCATGGCCACCCCGACCTTCTAGATTGACAGTAACATACCAAAATACCATTTCTAGACAAACCAGAAATGCTCTTCCAATTTCAAACTAAAAATTCTGATTTTAGTTTTAAAATTCAAGTTTTAGTTTATGTAATCGGTTTATAATCTTAAATCAATGAATCTGGAAAATTAAATTTCTACTTCCATAAAGTTTGTTCTGTTATGTTTGTTTCCCAGAGACATTACAGAATTTTTTTCATATTAATAAAATTAAAACTTTAACTTATATTACACAACCACATTTTGATTGAAATTTGAACCTAAATAAGTATTAGATTATAAGGTCATGATTTTTTTGAACAGAACTTAAGCCTGGAATCTAGAATAGGCAAGAGCAACTAGCATGCATTCAGACACCCATATATATACAAAGAATTACATCATATATCCACACAAATCATGATTTCACAGGAATAAATCAGGCAACCATATGTACTTAAGTTGTTTTAAATAAAAATGTTACTCACAATCATCAAGATATCAAAACAGTTAAGCTTCGAAAAAAAAAGTAGGAGTTGCTCACCTGGCATTGAGAAAGACAGAGGACAAGAGGAATAGAGGAAGAACAGAGCCTTTATTGTTGAACCAGTTTTGAAATTTTAGATCTCTAAGGCTTCAGGTTTGTTTGAGTTGCTTGTTTTGTTTACGAATGACATTCACTTCATTTTTTTCCTTAACTTGTTTGCAACTGCAGATTTGATTTTCTTTTTTAAACCTGTTTTGTCTTCTTGACTTGAATGATATTTTGAGTTTTCAAGATTTTAGTTTTAAAAGCTTTTGTTTACTCAAATACTTAAACTTTTTAAGTTAAATGTTACTCACCGTTTTAGAGGAGATGGACAGCAACCAGGTTTGGAAAAAAAACAACAGCTTTGAACTTCCTTTTTTAAAACTGGAGAATATTTTTGCTGTGATCTTCTAATTGAAATCATCTTGCTTGACTCTCTGGTTTTGATGAATTCATATTGTTTTGTTTGCCTCAGTTTTACTTTACTTTGAAGGAACGAAAATGAACTGGTGAGGATGATATATATAAAAGTGAAGTTGATTATTTGTTTATACAAAGCAGGTACAAGATTTTCCTTATTTTTCTTTTTAAATCTTTGGCCAGAGATTTTGATATGGAGGCTGAGGTAACTCGTTTGGGGCTGCATTTATGAGCTTGTACACATACACATCTTTGCATTTATTAGCTTTGTACCATGTATATATCTCACATACTTCAGCTGTACAAGCTTAAACTTGATTTCGGCTGTGAGCATTGTTTTGGTAGCTGCATTAATTAACATGTACCATCTTACATTTTCTTTTATTTGTTTCCATCTTATCTCGGCTGTACAAAGCATGGAGATAGTTTGCCATCTTGTTTTCAAAAGCTTATGCATTTTTTTCCTTGTTTGTTTGTTACTTTATTTCCATGAGTAACTACTTGTTTCATTTTCATTCACACATATTTATTGTATTTGTATTATTACTTTGCAATGTAAATGAAATTTTATTTTGTACTAATTCGTATTGATTTATAAATATGATATTGAGATTTCTTTATTTACCTTATATTTTATAAAACTATATATATATACATATATTTTCTAGATGAATCGGGGAAACTCGCTTCACTTTATCGATTTATTCTACTATTTTCATTCAAAATTCAATGAATTATTAATTTAAATTAAATTAAATTTCGGGGTCGTTACAAACTTCCCCCCTTAAAAGAATTTCGTCCTCGAAATTCGCAGGCACGAAATCAACACAAAAATAGACATATTCGATCTTCTATAATTCCTCAAACACAAGATAAGGATTTCAAACTCAAGTCGGAATATCTCAGAATACATACCAATGTGTCCCTCTTCGGACTTTGGTATTCAAAAGAAATTACAACAGAATTTCAAAATTTGGTTTCAAACGAAATCGTTTTATTGATTTAATTCAAATTTAACTTCATATTCTATTAATCAATTTAACTCAATTTAAAATTTCCAATTTCAAATTCATTAAGGTTTAAATTAAAAAGCTGATAAGAAATCGATGAAGATACGAAGTAATCAAAAGAATTTGGAAACGAATCAAAGAATATTGATAAGAAAGATTGTTTCCACTGTCGCAGGGTATTGACCTTTTATAGTCGTATTCCCTTGTCCCCTATCTCGTTCTCTTCTTGTACTCATACTCACTATCAGTGGATAGTAAGAGAATTTAATGAGACATTCAGACGGATATCTTAGAGATATACTCATTCTAGAGTTTACTTCACTCTATCTCTAATGAGCTACTTAACGTGTTATACTCCTGAGCTAAAGTTCAACCTTAGCTCTGATACCAAATGTAACGTCCCAGATTTTCGCGCTCGAAAATCGACATCCATACTTTACATCGTACTCGAATGCCGTAGGTTCGACCGTTCAAATCCGAGTCGCCGGAGCTTATAACAACATTAAGTAAATAACACAGCGGAATAAATGAATAATACATTGACATACAATATCTGATACAACACAGTGATACAAAGAATATCAATATACATCAGAGATATGATACAACAAATAGCAGCGGAAAAGAAAACGATAGATAACATCAGCAGCGGATAATCTCCATCTTCAAAGCACCAATCCAGATATAGCTCGAACTCCCAATAATGATGCACAAAGATAAGCAAGTGCAGTCCGATCCAAAGACTGAACTAGCTCCAGATAATCTACTAAACCTGAATATCTAAAAAACCCAACTCTAGACTGCTCGTGTAGAAAATTATGAGCACCCAGAGTTTAGGAAAGAAACAATAAACTCCGGATCAGTCATGGGACTGGTGTGAGCAACAAAAACAGTTTATCTTTAAAAACGAACAACAAAAGAATTTTAAAGTCAATTCACAATGCTTTTTGGAAAATGAGACTACCATAAGACCTTCCGCCACACACACAATGCAAACGCAGAATTGGAGGAGATTTCTCCTTATGATAGTCAAAGATGCTTACTACGCAAAATCAAATCATTTGATATTATTACTAGTGCATAGTGCAGAAAACAATTTCGAAAGTAGAATATAAATCTTAGCCAGCATAGACATTTCGCACTTATGCCTACTATAGCTACCATGTTCAATAGCAGGTTACCACCACATTCCATGGCAGGTAATACAACTAATACCGTACAAGGTTCGTATTTGGAAGATGGATTTCCAACAAATGGTCAGGCTAAGGAACTTCCTATTCCACGAAAGAACCGCCTCTGGCGGGACGCTCCGAGAACCACACCGTTCTCTGCCAAACAAGGCCGGCAACCCCTTTTCCCAAGGGATAAAAGAAACCTCAGATATGCCACCCCCGGTCCTTTGGGACCTTTAACCGAGGCGCCTCGAATCCAACATCACACGTCATAAATAAAGTGTGTCCACATGAGTAAGTATCTGGGCTCCATACCATGATACTACCCTTTTCCAGAAGGAATGGTCATACCCTAGGGGAGCTACCCCTGAAAACCTTGCCGCAACATTCCTGTTTCGACCATTACCGGGTTGTGAGGCTCTGACGAAGTCTCGTCCACAAAGCTACGCTTTGGGTCAACAGATGATCAACCTATGATCACAAAGATAAATGATCAAACAAATGATCATATCACAAATGATCAAACACTGATCATCACACAGCAACACTCAGCATGCCACATTACCAAATTGGGATATATCGCTGATAAATTTCAACTACATAACCTCTGAGCTCGTACGTCTCAGAGAAGGGTGTTAAGCTAAGAGAATAAATTCTCCGCCACCAAACAGATATGTATTTGAAAGAAATCGGCTTTATATCTCAAAGTGTAATGTCAGACATGTAACCATACAAGTCTGTTCCGGGTTCGAACAGAACCGAAGGCACTTCTCACGAAGCCCTTGCAAATCCGGATAATTTCCAATCACTTCCGGAATTCCCGTCACAAAAAGAGTGATATAAATCTCTATACCGGAGCAACTCAGTGCAGAGACATTCGACAGGTTGTCCTTTCATTTTCGAAAATATCCGGTCTTCATCACCGGTCTTCAAATGCCATCCATATACGACGTATCACTATTCGAAATGGGTTATATGACCCAAAGGTCTTTTCCCGGCTAACCCGAATAGTGAGCGCAATATTTAAAAATATATGGATATTGGGATTTCAATTAAGTCACAACTTATTACCCAAAATCTTTCTTTCAAATGGTTTAAACAAATTACCATTTTAATCTTTAAACAAAAAGATTCATTTTAAACAACCCTCAACGGTTTAAACAATTTCTACATTTAAATCTTTTAAATAAAAGATTCATTCACAGATTTTCCAAATTAATTCTCATTTCAATTTGATTAACTCGTTAAATCTTTAAAACAAAGATTCAACTCATAGCTTTCAAAAACAATTTCATTTCGAATGGGTTAAATAAATCACCATTTTAAATCTGTTAAAAATAAACAGATTTAATTCATAGCTTTTTAAAAAAGAATTCATTCATAACTTGGATAAACTATTTTTCTTCAATTCAATCTTGAAATTCCTTTAATTAAACTGGAATTTCATTTCTTATCTGAAAGCTTTTATCATTAGGAAACAAACAGTTTCATTTCAGAAAATCTGATTTATTCATACGAGTTGAAATCCTTGGGTTAAATTCAAATTCCCAAAATTATACTTTAAAAATGGTTTAGATTCATACAAACACATTTATATCATCTTTAATCCCTAGTTTCAAATCATAGGATTCAATTTCAAATTTGAATTCAAATTTAAATCAAATTATTTAAATTTTCAAAACTCGATTAAGTTATTCAAAATAACTTTTATCTTTGAAATCCTATTTCAAAAAGCTTTTCACTTTTAAACCCAAATTTCCAATTTCAAAATCAATTGAAATTAAAATTTTCAATTTCAAAAACATCAAATTTACATTATCTATGACTTAACTGATTTCCACGTGAAATCCATATTTGTGTGTGTAAAGGTGTAGTCCAGGGGTTTAACACAATAGTGCAACACGATGAATCATCACAGATCAAAATACAAGATATAGTTGATAAGCGATATAAACTATAACGCTCATCTTCATTCACAGATCACGGATATATACCATAGGTAAGTAAACTACATATCACAACATAAATCAGGATGTATCACAAAGCATCATATATCAGGGATATCAAACAATCAAATCATCCAATAGAATCTAAACATCCATAGGTAGGGTCAGTTAATTATCTGATTAACTTAAATCAGATAAGTCATCAATCGTGGTTAATTAACATAAATTAATTTCAGATCATTTGATTGATTATCCTTTAATCATTTATTAATTAAATTAATCAATCTTTAATTATTAAATAATTAACTTTTAATTATCCAATTATCCTTTAATTAATTTCCCTTAATCAAATAATCAATAAATTAATCAACCCTTAATTAATTATCATTTAATTAATTATCCTTAATTATAAATCAATTAGCTTTAAATTAATAATTAATTGATCTTTAGTTAATTTTAAATCATTAATCAATATAAAATTAACTTATTAATTTAAATGAATCCAAATCATTAAATTCAAACTTAAGGATTTTTTTAACTAAATTCCTTTTTAAAATTTCAAACCATTAAAGTATAATTTACTTTTAAACTTACTTACACTATTTAAAGTTATAAATTTAATCCATTTTCAAAACTTAAGATTCAAATTTCAATTTGAATTTAGACTTAAAATCTTAATTTAAACTGGGTTTAAATTTGTTTCAGATTTTATATTGTATTTTGAAATCAAGAAACTTCCAGGCTATATATTTACAAAAGCCTGGAACACAACATACTCAAATCGACCAACTGCTCCAAGTCGTCCCTTCCCCTACTTCGAGTATCACACTCGAATAACTCGAGTAATACCCGAGCCCACTCATCAACTCCTTCGAGTCCCAAACCCCACTGCTTCGAGCAAACACATGAATTGACTCGACAAAACTCTCGATTATCCATCTTCCCCAAATCAACATCAGATACGCCAAGATCTCCGTGCACCTGCACCATCACGGCAACCAACTCCGGCCCCTCGCGACCACCCACTCAAGTCAGCGACCACCTTCCAACTAATTCCCGACCATCAAATCGATAGCAGAAACCACAAATCAAAATCGAGCATTGAGCTCGAAACCAAAAAAAACCATGCCGATGCCTGGAATTTGCTTCAAACGCCAAGATCCGATCATCTGGAAACCTTCACCTCCGGCCTCGAACTCCTCCATACCCCATCTATCACCAACTTGAATCACGAAGAACTCGATTGCCTCAAGAAATTTCGGCGATCAAATTTACTGAGGAACAGAAAACTAGGTTAAACTACTATGATTCCAAATTTCTACTGCCTCACTGCATTAATCTTTCGACTACCATTTTTCCCTGAAAACTTGATCATCACTACATCACCGAAGAAAACCATGGCCACCCCGACCTTCTAGATTGACAGTAACATACCAAAATACCATTTCTAGACAAACCAGAAATGCTCTTCCAATTTCAAACTAAAAATTCTGATTTTAGTTTTAAAATTCAAGTTTTAGTTTATGTAATCGGTTTATAATCTTAAATCAATGAATCTGGAAAATTAAATTTCTACTTCCATAAAGTTTGTTCTGTTATGTTTGTTTCCCAGAGACATTACAGAATTTTTTTCATATTAATAAAATTAAAACTTTAACTTATATTACACAACCACATTTTGATTGAAATTTGAACCTAAATAAGTATTAGATTATAAGGTCATGATTTTTTTGAACAGAACTTAAGCCTGGAATCTAGAATAGGCAAGAGCAACTAGCATGCATTCAGACACCCATATATATACAAAGAATTACATCATATATCCACACAAATCATGATTTCACAGGAATAAATCAGGCAACCATATGTACTTAAGTTGTTTTAAATAAAAATGTTACTCACAATCATCAAGATATCAAAACAGTTAAGCTTCGAAGAAAAAAAAGTAGGAGTTGCTCACCTGGCATTGAGAAAGACAGAGGACAAGAGGAATAGAGGAAGAACAGAGCCTTTATTGTTGAACCAGTTTTGAAATTTTAGATCTCTAAGGCTTCAGGTTTGTTTGAGTTGCTTGTTTTGTTTACGAATGACATTCACTTCATTTTTTTCCTTAACTTGTTTGCAACTGCAGATTTGATTTTCTTTTTTAAACCTGTTTTATCTTCTTGACTTGAATGATATTTTGAGTTTTCAAGATTTTAGTTTTAAAAGCTTTTGTTTACTCAAATACTTAAACTTTTTAAGTTAAATGTTACTCACCGTTTTAGAGGAGATGGACAGCAACCAGGTTTGGAAAAAAAACAACAGCTTTGAACTTCCTTTTTTAAAACTGGAGAATATTTTTGCTGTGATCTTCTAATTGAAATCATCTTGCTTGACTCTCTGGTTTTGATGAATTCATATTGTTTTGTTTGCCTCGGTTTTACTTTACTTTGAAGGAACGAAAATGAACTGGTGAGGATGATATATATAAAAGTGAAGTTGATTATTTGTTTATACAAAGCAGGTACAAGATTTTCCTTATTTTTCTTTTTAAATCTTTGGCTAGAGATTTTGATATGGAGGCTGAGGTAACTCGTTTGGGGCTGCATTTATGAGCTTGTACACATACACATCTTTGCATTTATTAGCTTTGTACCATGTATATATCTCACATACTTCAGCTGTACAAGCTTAAACTTGATTTCGGCTGTGAGCATTGTTTTGGTAGCTGCATTAATTAACATGTACCATCTTACATTTTCTTTTATTTGTTTCCATCTTATCTCGGCTGTACAAAGCATGGAGATAGTTTGCCATCTTGTTTTCAAAAGCTTATGCATTTTTTTCCTTGTTTGTTTGTTACTTTATTTCCATGAGTAACTACTTGTTTCATTTTCATTCACACATATTTATTGTATTTGTTTTATTACTTTGCAATGTAAATGAAATTCTATTTTGTACTAATTCGTATTGATTTATAAATATGATATTGAGATTTATTTATTTACCTTATATTTTATAAAACTATATATATATACATATATTTTCTAGATGAATCGGGGAAACTCGCTTCACTTTATCGATTTATTCTACTATTTTCATTCAAAATTCAATGAATTATTAATTTAAATTAAATTAAATTTCGGGGTCGTTACAGTCAGCCCATGAAAACTATTAGGTTAATAGTAATCCCAAAAACTATAGTTATGACAGATAGTCAAAATGAATGAGGATGGGTAATCCAGAATTGATTCAATTGTTTTACATATCATCACATAATAATGTTTTGAATTGATTTAACCATTGTGGATGCAGGAGCACAGAAAATGGTTTATAAAGGTTTTTAAAATACTAGTGAGGGGAAACCTGTTCCGCTAAGCGGTGTGGTCTCACTAGATATCTAAATGATTTGAGATGGTAGATTATTATTCATACTAGGCTTTATGTCTGACTCGAAGTTTGTGTTTTCCCCTTAAACTCTCGGGTACACAATTGATTTTGAGTAGCTTGAGATTTGAGGTTTTTAGGTACCTCTTAAGACGAATAAGCTACCGAAGTCATGTAAGAGGCATGTAGTTATTTGAATTCTCTCTCATATGATTATGCTGTGTTGTTTTGTTAAGGCAAAGTTGTTTATTGCCTATTATATACTCTGATCACCAAGGGGGCATCTTCATGTGCCATTCTTGAAGTATATTGTAATAATTATATTTCTCTGAACGTGGTTAACGTTGTGGGATTATGTAAAGAATGTTGAAATGGGTTTTTGGAATGGAATGTGAAAGTTGTTTTGAAAATTTTAAACTTTTTCCATATCCATGTGTTTCTGGTATATCAATTTATCTAACATTACCGTATCTGGTCGTTGAGGATTAATAGCTATGGATGACTGTAGAATCCGTAGCTATTAGTTTTGGGCCTCCAAGTGGGGGATGTTACAGTGGTGCATGACCTAAACGTGATCTACACTAGTAAGAGGTGTAGCCCATTTGAGCGTAACCCTCATCTTTTCATTGACCGCTTAGAATCGATGACGTTCTCGACCTATAAAATAGCTCTTACTCCCATATATGATACCAATCTCACCATCGTAGCACTAAGCCTTGCTCACTGTACCATTTAGATTGCTTAATGCAATATAGGAAATACCCACTTGTTACTTAATACCCCTTAAAAGGTTGAAGCCGATTCTACTTGTCCTTTGACACTTCGATCGAGGCAAACTATCCTACTGGGTATTCCCTGCACTATACGAGAACGTATAGTCCCACGGTTCCTACAATTGGATATGTCCCACATCAGTATAATGTATATACAATTTTTGGTAGCCCTTGCGGTGGACAAATTTTTATTATGTAACACTACTGACCTTGCATTCCAACCCATTAAAATGACTATGTCATTCTTATTTAATCCAAGCTATTAGCTAACGTTAATAATTCACACCCGTCATTATGCATACTTGAGACTACGTATATATATTCATACCTATTTATTTACTAGGCCTCCAATGTCCAATTGTTAATAATATTCCTTTACTTTTTCATGCGTTTACTACTTATTTTCTTAATGTCAATTTAGTGTCATCTACCACTTATTTTTAACTTAAAAAGATTTAAATATCCTTTACTGTTCTTTTCCCTTTTTATTATTAGATCTATTTTCTATTCATTTTTATCTCATACTATCTCCTTTGGTTACTAACTTCATTACTTACTCATTTCAATAGTTTACCCACATTTCATTGCTTGTTGTTTAATTTCTACTTTGTTTTTTTGCATATGTTAGTTTTACATTTCGACTGTTATTATTGTCCATATTTACAATTCTTTAGTTTATACTTAAGGATTTCTGCATTTTAATGCATTGGGATTAAATCTTTCCCAAAAGGAACTGTTAATACTATAAACTTCTATAACTTACCCAAAAGAGAATTTGTGTTACGTTTGGAATTGCAAGGAATTATCCTTTTGCTTTTATTATTAGATGGTACAAAATACGGTAAACATCCATATTTTATACATCTCTTTCTTTTAGGCATATTCCTTGTTATTTCAAATGTTACACATTTATTCTTATTTATAAACTAGATAATTTATAGAAATTTATATTGCAACGCACTTCATTCCAATGAATTAAAATACTACTTAAATCTTAATTCAATTTATAATAACATGCATTTCATATTAACTAACATATGTTATTTAAATCTACAAATCTGGAATATATATAAAATCTTGTTAATTTAAGGATTACAACTTACACCCTTACTTTCCAGATTCAAGTTAACAGTTCACAAAATATGTAGGATGTATTTCAATTTCATTACACGCATATAATTAAGCCTATAACTCCAAATAATTATATCTAGACATACAAGGAACATATTTACAATGAAATAAATCCAATATTATATGAAAATATATAATTTTCCACTCACCTTTTTGCTTTCCAAATCTCCAGATCTAAATCCTCTTATTTCCATTTGACTCCCTTTTCCCCCTAACGAAATATGCACCGCAAGCATATACATACGTATTAGAAATTTAGATCTGAGAAAAGATTTGAATTTAATTTAGATTTGAATTTACCTCTTCTTTGTATAATTGATCCACCCTCTATTCTTCTTCTCTTTTATTTTTCGCTATTCTCCACATACACACACACTACTAATTTATAATTTCTATATTTCATAGAACTTGGAGAAAAAATGGCAAAGCTTCGCTCTTTGATTCAGAAAATATGAGAAAAAAGTGAGGGTTAAGCTTGTGTTTATAGGTGCACAAATCAATTAAATCCATTAGATTTTAACTTATTAAATCTAGACCGTTCGGCTTAGGTTCAATCTCGCCACCACAATAGCCACCGTCGACCGCTTTACCCCTATTGGTCGACCGATCCCAGTAAAGGGGTCGACAAGTTGATGTATATATGTTATGTTTTATTTTCTTCCTTTTATTTGCTTCTATGACCAATTTTATTATTAACGTTAATGTTAATTTTAACGTTACTTAAGGATGAAGTATTAGTCACCGTTAATTACAGTATTTATTTCATTCTCCGTTCAATTTATTTATTTTCTTCCACGCTTTCTTAATTGCATTTATTCAATTGAATGCTATTAATTTACATTTATATTCAGCAATTGCTTATATGTAAATTGATAGTATTTTCGGCCTTCTTTATTTTTAAACATTAACATCATTATCTTCACCCCATAAATCCTTATTTAATTCCTTTTTAATGCTAGTTTAATTAGATTCACCATATCCATTTCCTTTAACATTAACATTTATAGTTATCGTCCATTTTAATGTTAAGTTATTAACATTTATTTCCATAATTGGTTTTGAATTGTTTCCAATTCGCAAACTTTAAACGTTAATAACCTTTTCGTCTGAACTCCGATCGTGAAAATTTATATATAAAAATCGATCAGAAAATCGCCATGAACACAATAGTGCAAGTTCTGTAGCTAAATTCCAATATTTAAAAAAATTGGGCTTTAATGCTTATTTATTAATTCTCTTAATTTTTACGGGGTATTACAGAACATATGCACATGGTTACTTTTATGAAATGTTGTTTACATAGATGATATATCTTGATAAAGATAAAGTGAGGGAAAAATAGGACCCGTGTTAGTGGTGTGGTCTCACTATGAATGATTATGGTAAAGGTTTTACTCATATCAGAGTTTATATCTGACTCGTGTTTTTATTATTTGCCATAAACTCATGGGTACGCATTTGAGTATGCTAATTTTTATGGATTAGACATGTATCTTTTGAAGGACGAATAAAGACTCCGAAGGCGAAGCATGAGGCTTTAATAAAAGTTATTTTGAAATTCCGCTGGTAAAACAGAATTTGTAACTGGTTATGTATGATGTTGGCATCTTCATATGTCAGACACACATACTACTTTGATTTTCCTCTTGTATTTACCTCTATATGGGAACATTTTGGGTTAAAATGATATAATGAATTATGTAAACCAAATTGATGTAATGAAAAAGTTATTTAACTGCTCTCTTTACTTATATTGAGCAAAAATAAGACTAAACTCACTATGTCGCTGGAAAATAATTTTGGTGATAACTGTAACATCATCGACGTCTATTTCTTAGTCTCGGAGTGGGGGATGTTACAGGGTAATCTAAAATTAATTTTTTTTTGCAACATAAGTACATGGACTATCAGATACTTAGGTTATTCCACTCAACAAGTCGCCCAGATTATCAAACAACGCAACAAATTTCTCAAATTAGAATTACGACAGATCTTTTTTCATTTAGTTCAAGGAAGCATGAAGAACAATGTCCGCCCTGTTGGGCAATAATAATATTCTCATGACTAATTAGTTAAAAAGAAGAAAGAGAGTAAAGAAGAAGCACGCCAACAACTCTTCCAAGGCAGGCCAGCCTGCACTCTTATCACCTTGCATGAAACATCTAGTTGGATCGATTGAAGCACTTCAGACACTTCAAACGATGAAGAACTTGTTGAAGAAAACTGAGCAAGCTCCGATCTTCGAAGCACTTTAAATACTTCACCCGATCCAAAACTTGTTGAAGAAGGGGGAGTGTGCTACCAAATCTAATACCCTCTCCATCAAAGGGTCGCGAGAAGCTTTCGGACAACCTTATAAAGGAGTTGACCAAGATTTTGATGATAGCAAAAGGAGCAAAGGCATAGAAGCATCAAAACCGACTTGGAAGCAGGAGTGTCAGAGCCTCGAAGTAAGGAAGCAACCTAGGTTCGCTTGGGTCATTAGTCCGAGACCAATGTCCGACTACAAGCGGGACCGTGTCCTGTAGGCAGAGGTCCAAGCCAAGCGGCAAGGCATAGTCCGCCTCAAGCAAAAGTTTCCTGCCAATGTTTTGAACTGCAATCAACAAGAGGCAACTCAAACACCGAAGAGCTTGCTCCTCTCTTGACATCCCAACTAAATTTGATAAAAAAACATACGAGCAAAGGCGTTTGGAAAAGAAATAGATAATGAAGCCAATGATTTTTTATCAGTGAAGAATTGTGAATGACTCACAAGCTTTGAAAGCTTTTTCATGAAGAGTGATTTTGTGGGTTCAGGGAAGACGACGAAGGGGTATTTATATACCTATGCCTTCAATCGCATGCGTTAAATTCAAAAGGCAAAGAGGATCCCACCTATCCAATAGAGATCAGTATTAAGTCAAGTCAAGCACGGGGGAAGACGTGACACGTTAAATAGAATCGTCAAAACTAATTACATGAAGCCACTTGGAAAGCACATTAAATGCGTAGGACAGCCGTCATTTGAAAAGATTTGTATGATATTTATTCAAGTCTGCACCCGTAAAATGGTATAGAGTTGAGGGCAGATTGTTGCCCACATTTTTCGCAAGTAGCTAGCAAGCCTAACTAAAGGTAATCTGGCCCAATCAAAGCCAGCCAAACCGATCCATGGTTGTCCTAGTCAAGGGCCTACTCAAGCACATGGTCTCAAACTATCCCTTCAACCTAGCAAGACGCCATGATAAAGCTCGCTCTCTTTAAGCAACCTTCACATAAACAAGACCGGGATCGAGCTTGGATCAGTCTCGGCTGGCTCTTCTACATTGGACTTCCAACCACAGCTAAATACCACCATAGTTTGCCCGGCTCCACATCAACTAGCACCTGATCCTAATCTAAGCTTGGCCTCTTCAAGTAACCTTCACATAAACAAGACCAGGATCGGGACCAAATTAGTCCCACTCGGTTCCTCTACATTGGACTTCCAACAACAGCTAAAGACCACCACGGTTCATCTGGCTCCACATCAACTGATGCCCGACTCTTATCTAAATCTGTCTCGACAAGCAGCACTTCGAGAAAGAATAACCCACCTTCAGGCATGGCTTTCATATAGCCAGATCCAACCAGTACCCAACCTCCCTCCTAGACGCTCCGTGCCCGGTTCATTGCCTGCCATCCCTACATGATCCTTAGCTAAATTCCAAACCTCTTCCATGTTGCCGACATCAGGTCAGTCGACTAGGCTATGTGGGTACTCAAGTGAAAGAAAAAGCTATTAATCTATCCAATCAGAGCACCACCAGTGTGGCGACTGATTTGATGGGGCTTACCATTATCATTAAATATACATTTAATGTAAGCCTACGACTTGTACATATTGGTGATGAGTGTTTTCTCATCCACCGCCTACTTTACAGCTCTTGACCATCCACCTCTATAGTCAGATCAACGGTCGAGCCAGCTTCCCGCCTTTTCTCATAGAACAATCTCAGCCAAATTACTCATTCCAACTACTATAAATACCCCATGCAATGATATCTCAAACAGATTGGATTCTAGTTGAACCGATTGGATTCTAGTTGAACATATGTTATTCTAGTTGAACTAATTGGATTCTATTTGAACTGGTTGGATCGTATTTGAACTGGTTCGATCCTAGTTGAACTGTCGTCATTATCTCGGCTTAGAAATCCTCTCACAACAACAAGCCCTAAGCTCTTGAGATCAGCTACTGTCTTGGTCTTAAGCTCTTTATTTCTTATTATTCTCTTATAATTTCTGATAGTTGTAAGAGAAATATATAGTAAGAGAACTTCACAGTAGACGCAGGCAGCTTTGCCTAACTACTCTATATCTTATGTTATTTACCTTTTAGTTGCGTATTTAACTCATCATTTTCCATTTTAAGCTTAGTGATTTGAAAGTAGCTTTTACTTTCCATAACACATTTGTCTCATTCCAAGGTTGCTAGAAAACTAGTCAACAAGTAGTCACAACAACAAAGTTAATATTTTCGTGCTCACCGTCACATAATACACATACACCAATTGTCAATTTGTTATTACCAGAAGTACATCGAGATATGCTTCATTTCACCAAATTGACTGAATTATATGGGGCCGGTTTCACCAAACTAACTTAAGTATGTTGGAGTCAATTTGGTGAAACCGACCACATATACTTCAGTTAGTTTGTGAAATGGTGTTATTTGGTTTTTTTTAATATTTATGCATTATTTACGCCTATGGACTCTTTTTAATATTTTCGTTTGGGGTTGAAAGGCGGTATGGTAGGCTAATAGAAATAGTGCGGTGCTAAGGACACAATAATTTTTGTTTCATGATACCATAAATAATAATAATAATAATAACACATTAAAAACTGTATGCTTCCCAGTACTACACAGTTTTACACGATCATTAACCACCGAGCAAAATATTTTTGCACGACCCTTAACCACTGTACCAAACATTCTTCAACGGCCATTAACCACCGTCCAAAACTTTTATGCACGACCATCAACCATCGAACTACCGTTTTTCACACAAATCTATCTACATGGCTATCAACCACCATCTGAAACATGTTTGCATGAGTATTCACCACCGAGCTACCATTTTTTCACTTCACTTGATTTAAACGACCAACAACCGCTGAATGAAATATTTTTGCACGGCTATAAATAGGAGAACCAACCTTTGGTAGTCTTTAGAACAATACGATATTTGAAAGAGGAGAAAATAAAAGGGTACTATTGCCGACACTCCACTTTTGGTTATGAGAGGGTTATTTTATTTATTTATTTATTATTATAAGGAATATAAAAAAATGATATCACCTTTTAAAATAACATTGTAAATCCTCTAATTTAACATTTTAACTTTTTACCCTAATTTCTTTATTCTTCACTGATCTCCTTCATTGAAGTAACGACACAATCCCATCGAAATACTTTGGCTATTTTATGTTGTCATAATGTTGAACTAAAAATAATACTTCGGCACAATCCCACCTAAAAAAATACTTTCCAAAACTAACGACTTTGTTCGACCGATCCTTGTCGATTATTCCAAATTTGTTCGTTAAAGGTGCGCCGTTCCTGAAAATTTGTCTATTTTACGATATATGGTGGCCGGGCTAAAATAATTACTTCGGTAATAAGCCACGAAACTGCTCTATCTTTCTAAACTAACGACTTTAATCGAAAGTCCCATATCGACTGTTACAACTTTGTTCGATGAAGGCACGCCGATCCTGAAACTGGCTATTTTATGGTACATGCTTGCCAAATTAAAATTATTATTTCGACAATAGACCACCGAAACAGCTAACATATTACAATCATACACCCATCTATGATATCACTATACATCCATCTATATTACCACCATAATTCATCTATATCAATATCACCCATCTGACCGAACCGAAACTGTTATTTTTTTTTATTTGGTTCGTGCGTAAACCTGGGAGGAAGGAAGGAGTTAAGGTTTTGAAATTTTAATTGACGGTTGGGAAAGATATTAATTTTAATTAAATGGTGTGTAACACTCATATTATTTTTATTAAAGATGAACTGTTCATATAATCTGACGTCCTCTTAACCAAAAGTGGAGTCTGAGTGAGAATGCCCAAGTAAAATTATCTAAATAAGAATTTTTTGCGGTGCATTCGCACCCTTTTGGCAACATGGGATTAGCCCATTTCAAAATTATTTAAATCTCAATTATCTAGTTAAGATTTTTTCATCATCAAAAGCGATTCATAGGGGTCCTAAGCTGAGATGATGTAATTCCTTTTCAGCTATGACATTCTCCTTCGTACCTCAGCATGTTTTACGTTCGTGGTGGAGGACTGTTAACGTATATGGGCATAATAAGATTGCAGCAAACCCTAAATCTGGAAGATTTATTTTAAAATGTTGTTTGATGATTCATTCTAAGCAGGTATGGTTGATTTTACATAATTTTTCCTTCTTAGCGAAAATATATCAAAAAACCTAACTGCGGCTTCTTTTCAGTAATCAGTTTATCGCATATAGCACCCAGTTGGATATTGTTGCATTGAACTGGATCATAGATTGTAGAATAGAAAAAATAAAACTAGTTTAAACCTAGATAACCAAACTACACACACATGAAACCATAAAGTTATACATTTGAAATCCATAGATATAATCCTTTAAAAGGTTCTTTTACAAGGATCTGGTATTGAAAAGCTTTGGTTTTAAGGGCTTTTCTTTTATCCTATGTAAATTTAGCACATTAATCAAACCGATCGTTATGGAGGTTTGCTTGCGGTTAGTGGCCAAAATCAATTTCTCTGAAGCCCAAATAACACTGCTTATGTTTCTTCTTTGTTTCGCTTATGCTTCTCCCCCCCAAATTAATCGCGATACGTATTCTCCTTTATCTTGACAATTTCATTTTCGTTTTCTCCGTTCGTATCTGCGATCTTCGATTTGACAATTTCCCTTCCGTTTTCTCCGTTCGTATCTATGATCTCCGATTTGACAATTTCCCTTCTATTTGCGATTATTACTCCTCTTTATTTCTCAAACTAAATAAAACCCTAATCTAGCATCCAGTTCGACTTTTACCCCCCGGCCGGAGATTGTTCGACCATGCTCCTCCTCTCGAGCCTCCCCTGGTTGTTCGACCATGCTCCTCATCTCGAGCCTCCTCTGTTTGTTCGACCATGCTCCTCATCTCGAGCCTCCCCTGGTTGTTCGACCATGCTCCTCCTCTCGAGCCTCCCGTGGTTGGTAATTTCTTTTCATTAATGAGTTAATATCATGCGTTCCTTTTGGGGATGACTGGTCGCAAGGTGCTCCAGACTCTTCCTCCTCATCTCGATTCGTCGATTGAGTAGGAGCCTGTCTGAGATGGATTTTATATTTTCATTTACTGATACTATGTTTTATTTTGTTACCTTTTGATTATTTTGTATGCAACAAGTTAGTGCGCATATAACAAAACATAATAGCGGGAAGTTGAACTGCAAACAAGTTTTTCATCAGGATATTGAATTAAAATTTCACATCTTTTGGTAATTTCAGTATATTTTCCCATATGTTAAAAGAACGCAATTAGAGAATGTTTGAAAATTATTTATACGTAGTCTGAACTTGTAAGTTGGTTATTTGTATATGTATGTTCGGTACTAGGATATAAGGATGAGATATAATCTTCATAAATGCTGATAAATCGTTTAAAACAATATTATCTAATGACTTTTTAGGCATAACTTAAAGGTTGCTCTTAAAAGAAAACGAGTATTAACTTCATTGGAATTATAATTTCGAACTTGGAAGACAACAAATTCATGAAGATATATTGAAAGCAAAAATAAATTCTTTATCATTCCAGTCTAGTGTGGGATGTGACTTTAATTTGGAAATCAGCTATTCTTGTTAAAAGGTCAACAAATTAATCTTCAAAGTCTGCATTTACAAGTTCAAGTATTAAGTATGTGAGCCGCACTTTTGTTTTTTGCATAAAGGTCAATATACACTACTATACTGGCACTGTTTTGTTTGGTATCCAATTGGAAATTCTTTTTTGCATCATATAATCTACACAGCATACTTGAACAGTCATTGTGTTTATAGTTTTAACTGTATTTAGTGTGTTTTAATGCTATGCTTGTGTAGTTTTCAGATTTGTCTTGCTAATATAACTTTTACTTGACTCTGTAGTATCTAGCACTTGGTGATGTTCCTGTAAGCCTTCTGCCTACAACATTGCCTCTAACTCAGCTTTTTATAGACATAAATTTTGAAGATAAGCAAGACTTGTTGGTTACGTTTTGCATACTTGCCCTGCTATCAAGAAGCATGGTTTGATGGTTAGTGCACTGCAAAATTTATTTTGCTTGCAATTTTGAACCATTTTGAATTCAATGGTGATTTCCCCCCCTCAAATCCCTTACAAAGAAGACATGTTTTTCAACTCTTCATTACAAGGATTTGCTTATAAAATTATTAACGCGTGAATCGTAGAATCCATTGGTCTATTGTTTATATTTTTCAAAGCTACATTGAACTATTTGGTTTCCATGTGTAGGTTAAAGCAGCCAAAATTCCATCTACAGGCATTTCATTTGGTAATGAAATGCTTACTTGCACATTGGATCAGCTTGAATACATGAACTTGATTGGTTTTAGGGGCATCAACTCTGAACATATGTTTGCAGAATTCATTCTAGCTAATGCAACTGTTCTTAACAGAATGAATCTGAGTTTAAAAAAATGTGAAAGACTTTTGCAAGATTTTCATATAGCTGATTCAGTATCCAAGAATTTCTCCAAAAGCACAACTTATTATGCATGAACATTTTTTTTTGATGAAATTATTATACATGAACTTAATATTCCATGTTAGATATCTCTAGTGGATGCTGTTGTTTCTTGTTACCTGTGGTGTTCAAGATGTAAAAAGATTAACATTGTTGACTATACACGATCATTGTTGATTATCTTTGCATTCGTTTGAATTAAAATTATATTAATGTTAGATGTTAACCTGATTGTTGTATTTCTGCTTCTCTACTACCTATTATTTTGTTGTCTCTGAATATACATTGAAATTAGTAAATTTTTGCTTTGTTATTTACGTAGTTATCTGTGGTTGATGGGCAAAGCTCAAACCTGTACAGTTCAGTGCAGACCACTTTGTTTTTTTCTAATCTATCAAAGAAAAAGTTGGTTTTTGCATGATAATCTACATTCATATCCAAATTAAATGTTTTTCATTTGAGTTTACATTTTGTACTCCACATTATGATACTCTATCCATTACTGATTTGATTCCCATATTCAATTGTGTGTTACAAACACAGGAGTTATTCAAAAAATATGAATATTTACATACGATGTAAAAAAGGCAAGCTGATGTTGTTGAATATGTTTGTCAATTGACCACACATATGCCTGGACATACCTCATTCTTATTTTCAAATACAAGATGTGGACACATGCCAGCTAATGGTCGGTAAATGGTTATTGCTTATATAATATTTGATAATTATTTTTATTTCTAGCATCAAATATATGATGTATGCTGGAACTTCTGAGATTAGCCATTTGACTCACGTATATTGTTGAACTTTTTATTTTTAAAATAGTTCAAATTTTATAAAAAAATAAACATATTTCAAACAATAATTTTCAAACTCACATTTTTTTTCATTTAAAGATTCAAAGTTTATTATCTCTAATTTTCAACTTCAAGGTTCGAATTTTAAATTTGATTTGCATATTTTTCAATTTAAAATTTGAACCTTCGATTTTGAGTTTTTTGAATTAAAATTCAAGTTTGAATTTCAATATTAATTTTCAAATTCAACTCTGAAATAAATGAAAAATAAAGTTCCAACATACCATCATTTTGGGTTTTTAATCAAAATTAATTATAAACTACAATATATATTCTTTTTCAAAGTTATGCAAAATTTTACCGGTCGGTTTTTCCACCGTTATGCGGTGGTACCAGTATAGTTTAAAGGACCACAATTGGTGATGAAATACAAATTTTTTTATTAGAATATTAATTTGTTTGTATAAGAATTAACTTGAGGGTAAGGGTGATGATTAGAACTGAGCTCGGCAAAGTCAAACTGAATCGACAAGACTCAAATCTGTGGGCTTGGGACTTCAGGTGATAACAAATATCATAAAGATTTAATGAAACCCGAAAGACCCGACAAAAACAGAAAAAATATATTAATTAGTGTTAGTGTCCAATCCGAAACATTTGGATTGGGTCTATGTTTTGAAATGTTATTTGAACCCAAAAACACCCGATCTAACTAAACCTAAGATCGACCTGGTCGGCTCTGTTTTTGATGGTTTGGGTCTTGTTGCCACCATCGCTTGAGGCCCATAATTCATAAAGGATTAACATGAAAGCCTTTAAAATGGGGTGTATATAAAATGATGCCTTCACACTAATATCCACTTGTTCAAATCATCACATATAGTCCTGGAGGAAGAAACATCACCATATATAACAAAACAGTAATACTGAAATATGAAACGCCACTATCTAAATCAAAGCAATATCGATGAATGATGAATTTAATTTCAACCGCCTCTCTTAAACCAAGTAATTTAATATTTATCATATTAGGTATATTGTTTTGTTCAATCAAAACATTTGCTTTTGAGGCATTTTATTATATGTGTATTGTGTGATACGACTTTCATTTTCTTCTTATTTGTCATCTTTTATTCAAGGATCTTCGCTCTTCCATCCATATTAGCATACATTCCTGTTTTGTTCTTAGCAAGCTCTTCGTCGCGTGGATATTAATGGTGAAGGTTGCATTTTATTAGGTGCAAAACATTCATGGAGCATTGGCTCACGACGTAGCAAAAGACGTGTATCTTTTTAAATTACCATGCATGTATTATTATTATTCAATGTTTTTATAGATTATAATTATATTAAATAAGACCAACGTAATTTTATATTTTTTACTAAAAGTTATCCAACATTTTATGTGATCATTTAGCTAAATTTAAAGCACAAAAGTCATTATAAAAGTCAAAATCTAAAATACTATGATATATTACTCATAAACAAAACATTGAAACATTTTTAATTCGAGTTCTTTTCATTTGCTTAACGAGCAAAAATATGATGTGTAAAAAGGAATATGGTGTGTCAACTTGTTACAGAACAAGAATAATCATTATTATTCATTGTTACATTTTTTTTAAAATAAAGAGAATAATAATTAGTTTTGTGATAAATTCATGTACAACAAAAATCACTTTGTTTGATGGATGATGTTCATCCTAAAAAAGGGGTTTACTTTTAAAAAATTAAAATGCATGAATGGTCATTCGATAATATCGTCTTATTGAGTATTTAATCATCTATTTAGAAATTAAATTTCGAGTTAAAAGCTTATCGTATTGTTTATTAAAATTTTGGTCAATAATCCATATATCGGTATATTTATTTTGTTTCATGTTATTTTTCTATGTTTATTTTGTATTTATTTTGGTTTTTGTTTTATAATATTCAATAGTTATTTACCATGTTCAGATTATATCGAACTACGATAGTCGCCTCCTTCCGAAGGGCCCGAGCCATCAGTGAGATACCACTCTGGAAGAGCTAGAATTCTAACCTTGTGTCAGGACCTATGGGCCAAGAGACAGTCTCAGGTAGACAGTTTCTATGGGGTGTAGGCCTCCCAAAAGGTAACGGAGGCGTGCAAAGGTTTCCTCGGGCCGGACGGAGATTGGCCCTCGAGTGCAAAGGCATAGGGGAGTTTGACGGCAAGACCCACCCGTCGAGCAGGGACGAAAGTCAGATCTTGTAATTTAAATTTTATATTTATTTGTCTAGACATAACATATTTAAATGTGGAAGTTTTATCACATCATTATATCATTCAAACACATATTCAAACATTAATATTTATTTGTTCATACATAATTAATGTTATATTATAAAATAAATCAAAAAAAGAAAACTGATATATGCCGCTTTGAATATATTATAGAAAAAAAAATTAGTTTTTCCGTATCGATTACAATATATATCTGTCTTTAGGTGAAAGATTTATTTAAAAAAAATCTACACATTTGTAGACCATGAAAATATATTGAGAGAATTAGAACAACAAACAAAAAATAAACGAAAAGACATGTTTATCTTTGTGTCGTATCCATGTGTGCCATTTGATGCGCTCTCTCATGTACATTTGCACCATGGGTGCAAAAGACACAATTGTCGCGTCACGGTGCACCTTTCATAATTGTGCTTTGTGGTCTGCTTAAACTGCAAAATTTATTCGATAAACTTCACTTCATCTTTGCTTGTAATGCTAACTTTTGGACTTTGTTTAATGTTATAACTAGAAATATTATATTGTATTCTACGTTATTTTCTTGTAAGTTCTTTCATTATCTCATGTTTGCAGTTTTGCTTCTTTTCATATACTTCTCTTTCTCCCCCACTATCTGTTTCAAAGCATATTTGATTAAGTTTGACAAGCATTATTAATCCAAACCATATACGGTATTATTTGGCATTATACGCAATTTGTATGTGTATATAATATATAATCATTATCTGTTACTGGAACCAATTGTTCTCGAATAAATATAAATATCTTCGTTATTTTTCACTAGTTTATTCTCCACGTATGTCATATTTCAACCATCTATCCTGTAAAATTTCATTTTTAATCAATTCTCTTCTAAATAAGTGAAAATCAAAGTGTAATCAAGTTCATTAATTACCTTATATAATCTGACACAAGTTAATGTTCTTATATTTTATCTATTTTAGACCCTTTCTATCATTTTGTTTTTTTCTTCCAACTTGACATTTTTAATAACAAGAGTGATACTTATTCAAGCAGAACATTTATTATGATGTCTCTGGGGCTCGAAATCATAATCTTTAAAACCTTTGTCTAAAGCGTCATACGTTTAACCACTTGAGCTAGAGGTTCTTGCATAGTTATTAATGGTGCACGACACAAAGGCGTAAAGCTTTCCTAGAGCCTTGGCACACGACCTAACAAATGACGCGCGTCTTTTTAATTTACTACGTATATTTAGAATTTTTTTTATAAATTGAATATATATAACAATTAATTTAAGAAGTTCAATATAATTTATATTTAACATAAGTAATAAAGATTTTTTTAGACATTTTGCAAAAATCATCATTACATATAATATCACAAACATAGAATTTCAAACATAGTAGTCTTTAAAAGCTAAAATCCAAGATAATAATACATATTACTGATAAATTAGAAATCTGAATTTGATTCAACAATCATAGTTCTAAACTAATATCCGCATAATCATATTCATAAGATTCAGCATACGCATCATCTGTCTCATATCGATTGACAATTTATTCGTTGCGATCGTAATAGAAACGGATAGTTCGTAGTTCGTTGGAGATTAAAAAAACATTCATTCGCGACTGTTTGTTTAGTACAATGGTAATTAGAACAAACAGTTCGAAGTTCATTCAAGATTAATTTGAAGATGCGACGAGATTATTTGTTCGGTGCAAGGATGATACCTAGACCCGTCGGGTCGGACCCGTCGGGTCGGACCTGGATCGGACCCAGCGGATCTCGATTCTAGTTGGGTTGTGTTTTATGAGTCTAACTTGTATGTCTTAAAACCTTGACATGGCCCAAGCTTCGATTAGGATCGGGTTGGTTCGGGTTCAATTGGTTAATAACATTAAAAATGCATATACTTTCTCGTTTTGTTGTTTAATCTTTCGGGTTGGATCCGTTCTTTGTGTTTTTGTCAATTAAACCCGTTTCAGGAACCATCGGGTTTAAATTAGATTTTGATTGGTTAGGTTCGAAATTGTGGATCTTAGTTCCAATTGTCCACCGTAGTTCGATGCGGCAATAATATAAAAAAATAATTCAAAGTTTGTTGGATATTAGTTCGAAGTATAATCGTATCATTGTACAAAAAAATATATAATACATTCAACCATTGTTGAAGATTAGTTTGGATTGTGAAAAATAAAAAATAAACAAAATAAAAGTAAAAAAATAACGAAATGCGCACCATTTTTGCACCGTGCGCCATTTGCGCTGTAAGCATCATTCGCCGGTTCTTTCCATGTACGACATGCCATAAGGATGATAGGCGCAAAAGCCACGTCATGCCGCACATTGCGCCATGGCATGTGCCGTAGCACGCCTTTTATAACTATAGGTCCTTGACACTTCCAACATGATTTTTACTTTTTATTTTTCTTTTATTTTTTTATTTTTTCCTTTTGATTTTTTGTTTTTTTTTTTGTTTTTTGTTTCAGCTATCATGGTGCCATTCTTTTCTTCCACATTCATTTTTGCATAAACTTCTCAACTATTTCTCGCCGTTAGGTTTGTGGCACCATTCACATCCTCACTGTTTTATTTTTCCTTAATTTGTCTTAAATTTAGCTTGTATATGTCTTCTATAAAAGTCATATCATTCATTTTCTCCTCAACACTTAAAAACCCGTAACCATAACGATCTTCTCGCGTAGCAAAGTTTTCTTCTATTCTCTTTGTTATTTTTTCACCTCCTAATCTTTCTATCATTTTATTCTTCATGTATTCTCCTTTAAGAGTTTTCATCTATCTTTTACTAGAGCTTCGCTAAGAATGTGGTCGAACACCATTTCATTGATACCCTTATTCATATAAAAATGGGTGTGGTTAAACACCATTTCATCGACACCTAATTTATTCATTGAAAATCAAAAACACACATAATTTTTCTTGCAAATTCGTAAATGACTTGTTATGTTTTTAAATTTGTTGAGCATTCAAAGCCATTCATTGGCGTCTCTTGGTATTTTGGCTGTCAACCTATCATTCTTTTAAGCCTACTTCTTCGTATTTTTCTTTGGTAAAAACAATTTGAAACATCACCTCATCAATTGCTTCTTTCAAAGCTAGTTTACCTATGCTTATACCAACTATAGAAATGAATAAAGATGGCTTTGAAATGGATAAAGATAGCTCAAGCCTAGATAACTAAATTTTGTACAAAAAATATTGAGAACTAGTGCCTAATTCTGTTAACGTATTACTAAGAGTACCATTGCACTTGATTTACAGCAGGTTAGATTATTATCAACTAGTTCTTAACCTAGATGTATTTTTGAATCAAATGCTGTTATTGCACACAAACTCTGAATTTGATAGTCGATAACACAAAAATTTCACGTTGAAGAAAGTAACAATTACTTCTGAAGTGTCAAGCATGATTAAGTCGATATATGCTATTTATTCCTATTAGGAACAGTCAGAGCTGCCCGTTACTGAAGGGTTAAATTCTTTAGATACCAATTATGGTGTAAGTCATAAGCGAAATTTAGGAGTATCATCTGAAGAACTAGAAGAAACAACAACCAAATGCCAGCTGATAAATTCCAAAAAGGTTAATCACCGTGTGATGATAATTGATGGGACATCAATAATGTATAGGTCTTATTACAAACTCCTTGGTAGACCATCAAACTTAGCTGCTGCTGGTTATTTTTTATAACTTTTATCATTATCATCATCAATATTTATTGTGTACGTGTTATATACTAAGTTTGTAAAATGTATTTTGTTATAGGGACTTTTCTGTAATATTGTATTTTCTGTAATATGTGTTGTATATAATTGTGAACAGCTGGAATGAACAGTAGAGAATAAATTCATTTTCATTTGATCTTTCTCGTCTTCATGGTATCAGAGCGGGATTTTTTTCCCAAACTCTCTTTAATCCCTAATTCTATCTTATTTCTCTAAAATCAATGGCAAACGAGTCAGAGAATTCCACTATTAATCCGATTCTACAACCAAACAACGTTATCATAAACTACAATGATCCCTATTTTCTCACATCTGGAGATAATTCTGCTGCACCAATCGTAAATCACATTTTTAATGGAAGCAACTTCATCAACTGGAGCAGAGCGATAAGGATGGCGCTGATTGCTCGGAACAAATTAGGGTTTGTTGATGGATCGCTTCCAAAACCAGAAGTAACGTCGCCTGACTGCCAGAAGTGGATCAGAAACGATTATGTGGTAATGAATTGGTTATCGAATTCAATTGATAAATCGATTTCTGAAAGTTTTATTTTCTGTGATTCTTCACGACAATTGTGGAATGAAATTACTGAAAGATATGGAAAACCGAATGTTCCACAATTATATGATTTGCATCGTCAATTAATGTTGATTGAACAAGGAAATTCATCGATTTCTGAATATTATTGCAAACTGAAAAGAGTATGGGATGAATTGCAAATTATTGATGGTTTTCCTGAATGTACGTGTGGTGTAATGAAAGATTGTAAATGTGGGATTCTTAAGAAATTAATTGAATCAGATCAAAGAATGAAATTAATTCAATTTCTTTCTCATCTAAACAAAGATTATGATCAAGTTAGAGTGAATTTGCTCAGTTCTGATCCATTACCCACTGTAAATCGAGCTTATAACATTCTCCAGCAAGTTGAAAGGCAGAATTTAAATGGAATCAACAATTTTTTGACTGATACTAATGCTCTTCAAGTGCAAACTACAAGACAGAATACACAGAGAAATAATTTGGCAGCTACTGGAAAGAGAGATTTTAGGAGATTCAAGAATGACTTAAATTGTGATCACTGCAAGATGAAAGGACATACTATTGATCAATGCTTTAAACTCATAGGATATCCTGAATGGTTTCATAAAGGAAAAGGAATGAAACCAACTGGAAAACTGGCAGCAAATATTTCTGGATCTGGAATTCTTGGGAATGCTTCTGTGCAGAATGTTGAAAGTAGCAGTTCACATAATCAAGTTGATCAAAAGATGATTTCAGAAGTTTACAAGGCAGTGATGCAAATGATGAAGCAAGAAACCTTACCATCTGATCCATTGTCACAAAATCTTTCAACAGTTAATTTTGCAGGTATTATTGCTTCTAATGTTGTTTTTGAATCAACTGAAAAACATAATAATATTTGGATAATAGACTCAGGTGCATCTGATCATATGTCATATGATTTAGACTGTTTTGCTTCAATTCAAACACTTAAACAGCCTCTAAGTGTTAGTTTACCTGATGGAACTGTAAAAAAGGTAACAAAATCAGGAACAGTTTATCTTACACAACAAATAGTTCTCAAGAATGTTCTTTATATACCTGATTTTAAGCATAAACTACTATCTATTGGAAGATTGCTTGACCATAACAGATTAACTGTCTATTTTGATCAAACAAGATGTCTATTTCAGGACCTTCAATCTAGACAGATAAAAGGAATTGGAAGAAGAGAAGCTGGTTTATACAAGTTTGATGGAGAGGGTTTAAATTCATCTTCTAGTAATTCTTCTACTTTGTTTTTACAGAATAATGGTAGATTTACTTGTGAAGCAAATAGTTCTTCTATATTACCTGATTTTAGAATACTTCATGCAAGGCTAGGGCATATCAGTGTTTCTAATATGAAGCATTTAAAAAATTTGTGTTCTGAAAATAAAATTGATGAATTTACTTGTGAAGCATGTATTCTAGGCAAACATCATAGATTGCCTTTTATGTTATCTGATTCTATTGCTTCTCAACCTTTTGAAATAATTCATATAGATTTGTGGGGTCCATATAGAACACCTTCATTATCTGGAGCGATATATTTCTTAACCATTTTAGATGATAACACAAGAACAACTTGGGTTCATTTATTGCATAATAAACAGCAAGTATCCAACATAATTTCTGCATTTTTTGCTTATGTTGATACTCAGTTTAATCGTAAGATAAAGGTTGTAAGAAGTGATAATGGAACAGAAATAGTTAATGAGACATGTAGCTTGTTCTTTGCTCAAAAAGGAATCATTCATCAAAAGAGTATACCAGGGGTACCACAACAAAATGGAAGGGTAGAGAGAAAACATAAACACTTGTTAGAAACTGCTAGAGCAATAAGACTTCATGCCAATTTACCTATTAAATTTTGGGGTGACTGTATACTAGCTGCTGGAAAATTTTCATTAATGGCTGCAGCTCTCTCCTCTTTCTTCTAAATCTCTTCCGCCTCTCTCCGACTATTCTTCTGCGTAATTATTTTCTGGGCCTGCTTCTTAGCGAGTGCCTCCTGGTGCTAGTTATTCTCGCGTTAATTAGCGAGCGCCTCTGCTTTGTTTGGTACAGTTATGGAATTGGGGATTTTTTCTTTCTGTGGTGTTTTTGGGAGATCATGCCCATCTTTCTCCGCGATCGCCTCAGCTCTGCTCGACGTGATGCAACCGCCGCTATCGGTTTGCTTCTCGTCTGACAAATCGGTTGAGATCTCGGTGTTCTCAATTGGGGCTTTCAGCATGTTGGCTCGCTTCAAATTTCTGTTGGTAGATGGTGATTTTATGGAGATTTCTCCTTGCTTTGTGGAGACGCCCCGCTGCTCTCTTCGGTCTTCGTCTCTGGCGAACCGGGATTTCATCACCCAGTTCGAGCCAAGACTGGTCTTTGGGGTTTCGGTGGGTCTGGCGGGTTTCGTCCCTTCTGATCTATGCTTTGGTTCAATGGCTGGGGACACTGTCAGATCTGACATTCTCGTCGAGGAAGAGCGGTCGATGAGGAAGACGGGAGAGTTGACCACTCCTGCCCTTCTTCGTCTGCCTCCTTCGAGTGAGTTTTCGTGTGCCGTGTCTCAGCCATTCTCGATGTGGCCGGTTGCAGATACTCTGTCCTCTGTCTCATCTTTTGGCGTGGCGGAAGATAGAGATTTGACCACTCTATCTTCTCGGCCAAGCCTTCTGGCTGCTGATGCTTTTTGTCCGAGTTTAGCTAACCTTTCTTCGTCTGCTGGGAGGTCTTATTGTGGGAATTCGCTGAATTACTGCCCTGTTATGCCTTCGACGGTGGGTGAGGGGATTTCCTTGGTTTTAGATGATGTTTGCCGTCTCGTTCCGGTAGTTGGTGGTTGGCAGGTAAGTGGCTTTCGATGCGGGCAGGTGAACTCCCTTCTCTTATTTTCTGTTGGT
The DNA here is from genome assembly GCA_030737815.1 of Allium fistulosum. Taxonomy (NCBI): domain Eukaryota; kingdom Viridiplantae; phylum Streptophyta; class Magnoliopsida; order Asparagales; family Amaryllidaceae; genus Allium; species Allium fistulosum. The sequence continues at coordinate 92,160,627 of CM060906.1, read as the reverse complement.
TATTTTGGGTTGACTTCTGTTGTTGGGTGTTCGTTGTTTTTGTTGTCCCCTAATTGCCTGAGCCACGACATACTGGCGTATGCGCTCCCTGTCTCTGCCATCTCTCCTGAGTTTGGGTTTGTGTCAGGTCATTGTTGTTTTCTCTTTGGATTGGTGCCGTCCCTCAGGCCCAGTTCTTTTTGCGATCTGCCTCACCCTGATTGGTATCAGGTGTGTGTGTGGGATCGTCTTGACCGATCAGGTTGTATTCGTTCCAGGCTATCTGCCTGGGCTGAATCGCTGGATTCTCGTTTTTGGTATTCCTTGTACAGTCGTGACGATTCCATTCCATTGGCGTCTACGACTGAGGCCTTCTGGTTCAGGTCCGCTTTATCTCGCTTCGATTGGACGTTATCTTGTTTGACGAGGGAACGGAGCTATTGGCTCAGTCGCTACACTCGTCCTGCACGTATAGTGACCATGACGGTCCACTATACGGACAGACTGAGGGTTAGCCAGTTAGTTAGCTTCTCTTTCCCCTCCGATTGGTCCGACTTGCGACTCCTACCTGCTTCGCGGGGCTGTTTGATTAGTGACAGTCCGGCATTGGTAGGAATCCCACAGCGATTTAGACCGCACTATGGCTGCGGCCTTACATTGACCCGATTTGCTTGTGGTTCTTCGTTTTCTCCTATGTCCGTTGAATCGATCCTCTCCTTCTGCTCTCCTTCGGCTGAATACCATCCCCCGTTATCAGTGTTTCTTTGCTCGAGCCTTTTAGAGCCTTCTAGCTTATCCATTCCTCATCTTGCTGCTTGGTTTTTGCAGAAGATTGGTATGAGCCTGTCTCGGGTTCCTTGTCGATTCCCACAGACTCATTCCTTCCTTCCGGCCATGGAGAGTCCATCCTCCCTATACGACTCTCCAGATGGTCCCATTCCTGTTTCGCCTGATTCGTCGTTGTCTTCCTCTGTCTCGTCTTTTTCTCTGTCCATATCCATCCCTCTCATGAGTAAGGATGAGATTGCGCTCCTTAATGAGCGCCTCGCATGCCTCTCTCGGAACTCTTCGCCTTCTCCTTCGGTTTTTGAAGATTCTCTCCCTTCGGCTATGAGCTCGGGTCCTGAAGGAGCTGTGGCTCCTTATCATCAGCTCTCCGACACCATCCCCAGGGAGCCTAGACGCCGATCGCGTAGAGTTCACACTACCCCCCGCACCATTCGCACACGCTCTATAGCGGCGTCCGAGCAGATCGATCGATCTAGCCGGTTTTCCCTTTATCTCATATGAGATCTGTCCGGGTTCCTTCCTATTCGCGATCGCTATGGCGAATTTGCTCTTTTGGAATGTCCGTGGAATAGGCAATGATGCGTCTTTGGCTAGGCTAAAACGCATCGTCAAGAAACATTCGGTTGGCTTGGTCGCTCTCCTTGAACCCTTCCTGGGACTGGAAGGCATTTCCAGTATCGTCTTATCTCTTGGATTTGGTGGTGGCTATGCCAACGTTTCGGGGAAGATTTGGATCTTATGGTCCAAATCTATGTCGGTTCAGACCGCTTTTGATTCCCCTCAGCTTTTCTCTTTGGTCTGTTCGTCCCCCTCATTCTGCTCTCCTTTTCTTTTCTCGGCGGTCTACGCCAAATGTGATCAGATAGAGAGATTAATCCTTTGGTCTGACATCCTCGGTCTTGACTCGATGGGTTTTACATCCTCTATCATTGGTGGCGATTTCAATATCGTCACCTGCCAAGCGGAAAAACGAGGAGGAGCCGCCATCAACCGGGCTGCGATGGAGGATTTCAACTCGTTCATTGTCAGCTCTGGCCTTTCTGAGCTACCTTTTGTTGGGTCTGCCTTCACCTGGTCCAATAACCAGGAGGGACCCAACCGCATCCTTTCCCGTCTGGACCGTGTTTTCGGCTCGGAAGGGTGGCTCCGCCTTCCGTTTTCCTTCTCGATTGCGCATCTCCATCGATCGTTCTCTGATCATGCTCCTTTGGTAGTTCGCTGCTCTCCCCGCACTTTAACGGGACCTTCCTCTTTCCGTTTCCAGAGCATGTGGAGAACTCACCATACATTTCTTCATGCTGTGGCTGAGTCTTGGAGCGCTCCTCTCGTTGCTTCTCCCTGTGCTCTTTTCAGTCGCAAGCTTAAGCGGTTAAAAGCTTGCCTTAAGGTCTGGAATCTTCAAGTATTTAAGAATATTTTCGACCGCGTTCGCTCGGCCGAAGAATCTCTTATTACTGCTGAATCCCTCCATGACGAGGATCCTAATGAGGCGAATAAGGAGGCTTGGGCCCTTGCTCAAACCATTTTCTCCTCTGAACTTCGTATTGAGAATGACTACCTTCGTCAAAAGGCTAGAATCAAGTGGGTAATCGACGGTGACTCTAACTCTAAATTTTTCCATTCCACTATTCGTAAGAAGAACAACATTCTCACCATTCGAGATATTTTGCGTCCAGATCAATCGGTGGCATCTTCGCCTGAAGATGTTAAAGAGACCGTTCTTTCCCATTTTCAGTCTTTTTTAGGTGCTCCGTCGGTTTCGACTTCTGATCCGTCTCTGTTTGCTTTTATTCCTCGGGTAGTGTTCTCTCCAGAAAGGGACGTTCTTGCTGCACTACCTTCCGCTGAGGAGATTCGCTCTTCTGTATTCGCCCTTAGCAAGGATAGTGCCAGCGGGCCAGACGGTTTCAACGGTGTCTTCTTTAGGACTGCCTGGTCTATTATTCAGGAGGATTTTTGCCTTGCTGTTCAGTCCTTTTTTTCTGGAGGGTCCTTGCCTTCCGGTTGGACTTCTACCAACCTCATTCTTATTCCAAAATGCGAGCATCCGAGGTCCTGTATGGACTACCGGCCTATCAGTCTCTGCAACTTTTCTAACAAAGTGATTTCTAAAATTCTGGCTACTCGTTTGGCTCCCTTCCTTGAACGAATCATCTCGTCTTCTCAGGCGGGTTTTGTCAAGGGAAGGTTGATTACTGATAACGTCCTCCTCGCTCAGGAACTTATTTCCCAGATCGATAGGAAGACCAGGGGCTCTAATGTTGTCTTCAAACTGGATATGGCTAAGGCTTACGATCGGATGTCATGGTTTTTCATCATCAAGGTCTTAAGAGCTTTCGGCTTTCCGGAACAACTTATTGACTTGGTATGGAGGCTCATCTCCAACTGTTGGTTTTCGGTGCTCATCAACGGTTCGGCCAATGGCTACTTCAAGGCTGGTAGGGGTTTACGTCAGGGAGACCCGCTATCGCCGTCTCTCTTTGTGATTGCGGCGGAGGCTTTCATCCGCGGTCTCCATTCCTTAACTTTATACGGACAGATTCAACGCTTCGGGATTCCAAGGGGTTGCCCCCTAATCACTTCCCTATCCTTCGCTGATGATGTTGTCATTTTCTCCAATGGCAGTGTCTCGTCTGTCCGGCGTCTCCTTTCTTTTCTTCATCAATATGAGCGGGCTTCGGGGCAGTTAGTCAACCCCGCCAAAAGTTGCTTTGTTCATGCGAAAGATTTGTCCCCTGCTCGGGCTACTTGGATCGAGTTGGTTTCAGGCTTCAAGGAGGCCGCTCTTCCTCTTCCGTACCTGGGTGTTGTGCTGTATCGCGGAAGGAAGATCAATGCTATTTTTGACCCCTTGACTGACAAAGTAAGGGGGAAAATCTTACGCTGGAACGCTTCTCTTATTTCTCAAGCTGGAAGACTTGTTCTTATTAAGTCTGTATTGGACTCGATGGGAACTCATGTTTTCGCGGCTATGACCCCTACCTCGTCTTTCTTTCGTTCGTACCGATCTCTGGTTTCTTCTTTTTTCTGGGGAAACAAGGACAGTGCCCGTCGACACCATTGGGTGTCGTGGGATGTGGTCTGTCGCCCCAAAATAGAAGGGGGCTTGGGTCTGCGCAACCCTAAGGATCTTTGCGCAGCTTTTGCCTGTAAATTATGGCACAGATTTGGTGCTAACAACTCCCTGTGGGCTTCTTTTCTCCGTGCAAAATACCGCAGTCTTGCGGGCACTAACTTCTTGGGTTCTCCATCTTTTGCTAGTGAAACCTGGAAACACATGCAGTCTGTGAAACTGTTTTCTGACTCTCATGGTGGATCTTCAGGATGGGATGGTTCTTCCTTTTCCATTCTGAAAGTTTGGTCCTCGATCAGAACCCAAGCTCCTATTCGCCCTACCTTTTCCTTCATTTGGGACTCTCACATTCCACCTAAAGTCTCCACTTTAATGTGGCGTATTCTTCATGACGGTCTTCCTCTTGACGAGAACCTCCAATCTATCGGTATTCCTCTCGTCTCTCGTTGCAGATGTTGCGTAAACGGGAATTCCGAATCCAGGAACCATTTATTCTTTAGTGGTTACTCTGCCAGATGTTGCTGGAATTACTTTGGTAACCTTATTGGCATTAGGCGGTCGGCCACCTCGCCTTCAGATCTCCGTAACTCATGGTGGTCTGGGAGCGCTGGTAAGACTCTTCGTGCTATCGTTTTTCGCTTGATTCCATGCCTCATCTGTTGGCACCTCTGGTGCGCGCGGAATAAGGCAACCTTTGAGAACACTCGAATGGACCCGACCTCCATTATTCGGCGTGTGAGGAACGACGTCTTTCTTGCTTTCCGTGGTAGACCCTTCAAGGGCCGTCTGAGTTCCCGTGTTGATCGTCTTGTTCGCCTTTTCTCTATCTCGCTTGGTGTGTCTCATGCTAGGTTGGGAATAGGCTGACTTCTGTCTCCAACTGTAGCCTGTTTATGTCGTTCTGTCCCCCCCCCCTTTTTTTGTGTATAATGCGTTTGTTAGTTTTTCAGCTTCAGGTTCTTTGGCTATCTGTTGACCGGGGCCGAGAAATAGTTGTCCAGATTCACGACCCGGGTTCGTCTTTTGGTAGTTCTTTGGTGGCTGTTCTCCGGCCTTTTGCCTAGGTCCCCCTTTTTTTGCGCCTTGTTGTTAGCACGCTTTGTGGTTTGGTGTGGAGGTCTGGCCTTATCCTCCTAGACTAGGCGGGTTTGTTTTCGGTGGTCTGGCCTAGTCCTATTGGTCAAGGCGGGTATGTGGTTGGTGTTGGATTGGCTTACCCTTCTGCTGTTGCTTTTTCCTGTCGAGTTGTTCTTTTCTATATTTATTTCTTTTCTGGGGTCTTATCTATGCTTGTTCACTGTTGTGTAGCGGTTTTGGTTTTGCATAGTCCTGTTGTTTTCATTGTATCTTCTTATCCTGTAAGCCACTGGAGAAAGGCTTTTTTTCTCCAGCTATTTATATATTCTTCTATTAAAAAAAAAAAGTATACTAGCTGCTGCACATTTGATTAATATCATGCCAAGTTCTGTATTACACTGGAAAACTCCATATGAAAAACTGATGGGTAGATTACCAGATTATACACATTTAAGAATTATTGGATGCTTATGTTATCCAGCAGCTAAGTCCAATGATAAGTTTGCTCCTCGTGCAAAAAGATGCATATTATTAGGATATCCATATGCTCAAAAGGGATACAAGTTATATGATTTGGATAATCATAAAATTGTTCTTAGTAGGGATGTTTTGTTTCAAGAAACAGTATTTCCTTATCATTCGGAAAAGTCTCTTCCATATACACAAGCTCAAATGAAGGATTCATCACCTCAAATTCAGACTTTTATTAATGATGAACAAGTCTGTGGGTCCAATTTGAATATTTCTCCTTTTAATACCATGCAAATTCCTACTGTAAATGTTGAGTCATCATTAGAAGAATCCTCTTCTTCGGTTCCTATTCAGCAAAGTTCTACAGATTATCATAATCAACAAGTTACTGCATCAGTTCCATTAAGAAGATCAACAAGACCATCAGTATTACCATCAAAATTCAAGGATTTCGAGATTCAGCAAACCAAACCTGCTTTTAATTTATCTGAAAGTTCATCTACTTTTATGGTTTTTAATGTATTTACAGAACCATCATTGGCACATTTGAATTCAGAATCTCTTCATAGTATTAATAAGATGCTATCTACACAAGAGCCTATCTCCTATAATCAAGCAAAAGATGATCCAAGATGGATGGAAGCTATGCAAAAAGAGATTGAAGCAATGGAGAAAAATCAGACATGGGAATTGGTGGAGCTACCACAAAATAAAACAGCAATAGGAAGCAAATGGGTGTACAAGACAAAATTTTTGAAGAATGGTGAAGTTGAAAGGTGCAAAGCCAGAATTGTTGCGAGGGGAGATAAACAAGTTAAAGGTAAAGATTATAAGTTTACTTTTAGCCCAGTTGCAAGGTTTACTACTGTTCGAATTGTCATAGCATTAGCAGCAGCAAATAACTGGTATATACATCAACTAGATATAAACAATGCTTTTTTACATGGGTATATTGATGAAGATTTATATATGAAACCTCCTCTTGGTTATTCAAAAGCAAAACCTGGTCAAGTTTGCAAGTTAAGAAAGTCAATTTATGGACTCAAGCAAGCGGCTAGACAATGGAATAATGAACTTAAAAATTTTCTTTTAAGCCTTGGTTTTATTCAATCTAAGCAAGACTGTTCTATGTTCACTAAACTTGATAATAGTGACTTCACTGTTATTGTTTGTTATGTGGATGATTTATTAATTGCTGGATCAAACTTGAAAGTTATTTCTGAAGTTAAAGCAGCTTTGCATAGAGCCTTCACAATTAAAGATTTAGGAGATCTTACATTTTTTCTTGGAATTGAAGTTACAAGAACTTCACAAGGAATTTTGTTGAATCAAAGAAAGTATATCTTGGACATGCTCAAATCTACAAATATGGAAAATTGTAAAACAGCTCCATTTCCTCTTCCAAAAGGCCTAAAACTAAGTACTGTTGAAGGCACACAGCTATCAAATCCAGAAATATATAGGAGGATCATTGGAAAACTCTTATATCTTAATATGACACGGCCTGACATATCCTATGCAGTTCAACAGTTGAGTCAATTTATGCAAGATCCTAGATCTCCACATTTTTCTGCTGCATTACATATTCTAAAGTATTTAAAAGGTACACTCAATCATGGTTTGTTCTATGCTGCTGATTCTGGCTTACAGTTAAGTGCATACAGTGATGCAGACTGGGAAAGCTGCATATATTCAGGCAAATCACTAACAGGGTTTTGTATTTTTTTGGGTGATTCATTAGTTTCTTGGAAGACAAAGAAACAAAAAGTTACTTCAAAGAGCTCTACAGAGGCTGAGTATAGAGCTATGAGTCAAACAACAAGTGAGGTTGTTTGGATTGAAAGCTTGTTGCAAGAATTGTTGGTAAATATTCCTAAACCAATCTATTTGTTTTGTGATAATAAATCTGCTCAGTATATAGCTGAAAATGAGGTGTTTCAAGAAAGAACAAAGCATTTGCGGATGGACTGTCATTATATACGAGACCATGTTAAAAGCAAGTTTATTCATTTGTCTCATGTTGGCACAAAGATGCAGCTTGCTGATCTGATGACCAAGCCACTTGGGAGTGAGCAACATCAATTTCTGAATTCCAAGATTGGTCTTATACATCATTGTATAACAGCTCAATCTTGAGGGGGGGTATTGTGTACGTGTTATATACTAAGTTTGTAAAATGTATTTTGTTATAGGGACTTTTCTGTAATATTGTATTTTCTGTAATATGTGTTGTATATAATTGTGAACAGCTGGAATGAACAGTAGAGAATAAATTCATTTTCATTTGATCTTTCTCGTCTTCAATATTGCATCATTGTTGCTGCTGATGTTATACTAATTTTACTTGATACTTTTAATAAATTAGCTACAATAAAAACCACATAATTTCTCTATGTTAAAACATTTAACATACATTTGCATATTCGAAGTACCACCTTACATCGTTGACAGTATTACAACTTATTTACATCTGATTTTTATGCATTTTTTACATGTGCTTGAAAATTAACATGTTCAATATGGCCACAAATCCAATGTAGTAAAGTTGATAGAGTATACAAATGGGCATATACAAGATAGGAAGGATAATAATTAATGAGTATCAAAGTTTAAGTATAGGTGTTCTTTGTACAGGACTAACTTCAGCAAATACCACTATGTTTTCTTGATTATTATAAAATTAACAACTACTAAGCTATACAATTATTAATATGAGCTTTATCAGCAAAAATTCAAATGTTCATGCTTCACCTTTATTCTAACTTAGAGCCAAAAACTTTTAATCCTTTATATATGTATATACATATATAATTATAACAAGAATGAGAACTGTAGCATTTTCACTGGCCATGCGCTTTTGATGTCACTTAACACACTTCTTATAATTTAGTTCAACTGGTATTTTACTGATGTATTGGATTTGGAGAAGGATTATGTATACAATGTATGTGCGTTGTGAAAGTATTTAATGATAAGATGATGCGGTTATATGGCTACATAATTATAAAGCTTATTTTAACGTAGAACTGAGGTGTTTACTGGAAGACTTCTAATATGTGGGCACATAGTTAATGTATATTAGTTAGTTATTTGGATACACTAATAGTTAATCATGAGATTCCTTGACTACCATATGAATATTCAACACTTCTAGAAAACAAACATAAAACAGGAACATAGCAAACTCCCTTATACAAGTTGTTAACGTTCTATGTATTTTTCAAAATTTACCATGTTCACTTTTCTCAAAAACACGTCACCTCAAGAAGGATTGGTAAAGAAAAATTGAAATTCAAAGCAATGGCCAAGAGAAAAAAGCAGTTGAATAAAGCAAAATGAACGTTACTTTCCTATAAGGTACACTCTAGGGAGACATTGATGTCACCTAAAAGAACACATGCTAATATCATAAGGATATATATTGACATAATTGTTGGCAAGGGCTTTTGACTACCGGGGTCATTGTTTTCATGACCGTGTCGTGCCTCGAACCATTATGACTGAAGGTTTAAGGTTTTGATGGTTCAACCGGTCGAACCGTCGGAGTCATGATTTTTTTTTTCAAAAAATTTGCACATTTAATTACAAACTATATACAAAATTGTTGAAATAATAATGTTATGTACACAAGTTCTCGATGATCTTCGAGGTTTGCAACCGAAGTTGTGTGTTGTTGCAGTGCACAACTACAGCTATGTATACAGTAGAGTAGTGCACAACAATAGAAGTTTAATGACGACAAACTTGATGAATCTCATAGTGGTATTAGAAGAGTTTGCAGCAGTGAAGAACAAAGTAGTAAAGTTTGTGGTTTAGATTTTGGAACGATTATGATTTTTAGAATATACATTTACTTGTTTTCTTCGAAGCAATGCAAAAGATGAAAATGAGAGAGAATCACACGATAAGAAAGTAGGGAAAAACAAATGAACTATGGCTTAACCAGGTAAAATTGACGATTGGACCGCTGGTTTGAAGGTTCGACTAGGGTTCATAGATGACTGAGGTCTAATTGAGTTCCGAACCGTGGTGATCCAAGATTCAAGGTTATTCGAGGTCGGACCGAGGCAGGGTAAGGTCATGTAAACACTGATTGGGGTTAACTAGGCATCGACTCTTTAACTTCACTATGTGTTAAATGGGAATCCCAGATTGTGAGGTGGTTAAAAAGTTATATTGATATGTTTCTACCTATACAGCCGTCTTTTATTGTTACATGCACTTACATATTCACTTGGGCCTTTTTCCTCCTAAATTATGCTTTTGTTAATTTCAGAGCTTGGAGACATGAATATAGTATAAATTTATCTTTTACTACAGTTTGGAATCTATAAACTCTTAAATCATTTCCAATCATTTCGCATGGATTCAACAACTTTACATTTGTCGAACTCATGCTCTGATATTTGAGTTCCAACATCAACCTGTGTTTTGACATCACCTTATAAGTACGGAAGATGACTTGTATGTTACTCATGTACCTTTATGTGTTTGTTAACAACTTAATATTTTAACTTTTACATTGCAAAGAGGTCGATAAGTCATTAATAAAAATTAGTTGCTTATTTCATGTAACTTTTAAGTGGTTTTGCATGAATAGCAAGTAATAGAAATGTTTGGGTATTTAAGTTGGGAGTAAAGACATAACATCATTATACATTAACATGCTCATCGGTACTAATTTCATATTTCATTCTTACCGAAGCTGCATCATGGCCAGTTGGAGCATGCTAATGGAAATGGTGATTGGGTTTTGATAATATTCACTGCATTATCATTTGTAAGATCATTTTCTTAGAATATGCTATGCCATTAAGGGTGGAATGGAGCGCTAAGCGCTGAAGGTTCGAAAACTACCGGATGCTAATAAATGACACTATAAAATAAGAGGTGAAGCTCTATAATACCATTAGGCGCTAGGGCGTCAAGGCTCAAAAATAAAGCTTAGGCGGAGCCTTGCAGAGCATCTTGGATGAGTTTACTGTTACAGATACGGTAGTATATATTTCTAAGTAGTTTTTGCTAATTCACGGCATCTTATATGCTATTACACATGATATAATTATCATTTATGATCATCTATACCATTTTGTACTTCGTTATTTTGTGTTTTTAGTTATTCATAACATCTGTTTCAGTAAAATTCCAAACAACTTTAATACCATTGACAAAATAAACTGTTTATTTAACAAAGGTAGTTAACATATTATGTGTTTAGGCATATACGCCTTGTGCAAAATACTTTAGCTTCTGATAAAACATGTATGATTTTGCACATGGTACATTAACAGTATACCGAATAGCATCACTTATGCATCAAATAATTGTTTGTGCCCATAAACATATTTTGTCTCCCTTTTTAGCATTCCTATTTTAAATCTTATGAACATGTACCCGAATGCAAAGCGCTTCATTCTTGGCTTTCTGCTCACCCTAGTCATCTTCTTTTGTGATGTATGTTAAATAATTTTTTCTTTAGTGAATTCGGTAAATTACAAAAGCAGATACCAAATTGTACTTTTTTCTTTCCGTTTCTGAGTAATTTGCACTAACATCGTCATGTCTGATTTTCTACAGTTGCTTGGCATGCTGGAACTCCTTAATCTCATGTTGCAGTAAGTGTTGGATATTTCAGTGGTTCTATCGATCTTGATTTTTGAATGTTGCAGTCAGTCTTAGATATTTAATGTAAATTTATCTGTTTAACACATTAATAGGCCAGCTAGTTTTTCTAGTAATTGTTAATACTATCTTGCTAGGTGATTGGTTTTGGATAGTATACCTTGCCAAAGTGGAGGAAGATTTAGGTTTGGTTTTAACAATACGAATTGAATCTTCAATCAAATGAAAGTGATCATGATGGACATTGAAACATCAAGTAGTACCCCTTAAATATGATTGTAAAAATTATCAAGGCATAAACAGCAAAGTTTTAACTGGGGCTGTTAATTTTGTACGAGTATCCGATGTTCGTTCGTGTTCGTGGTCGAAATACGTCCGTCCGAGTTCGTTCGATTTTCAAATAGGACACGAGCTAAGACAACAAAATTTGTACAAGCAAAAATCTCATCTGATCCGTGTTCGTTCGAATTCGTCCGAATTTCTTATAATTCAGTATATCCTTTATGTATCTCATAATATATTTGACAATTTGGTCGGTTGATTGAGTAAGGATTGTAAGGATCCATAAAATGCTTATACTTCAATCACATTGGTAAAAATAATATAGCTGATGGAATAAACAACATAAAATTTGATGTAAATAGCAATGTCCGTCCCTATACATTCGAGTTCGTGTCCAAAAAACGTATGTACGTATCCGTCCGATTTTATTTATGACACGAGCTAGGACAACAAAATTTGTATGAATATAAATCTCACCTGGTCTGTGTCCGGTCCGATTTTATTAAGGACAGAAACTGAATACGCCTCCGTCCGATCCGGCCCGACCAATTTACACCCTTAGTTTTAACATTTACATCCAAAAAAAAAATATAGGGACAGTTTGGCTAAAATCCCTATTAAGTTTCAAAATACACCAAACATCCTTATCAAAAATGGTATATAAATTAGGTCTCTACAATTAATTTACTAAATAATTGCATATATTTATGCAATTATCCAGTGAATAATTGCAGATATTTATGCAATTATATCCAAAAATTGCAGACACTTCTGCAATTATTCACTGAAAAATTATTGAAATTTCCGCAATTCTTCACCAAAAAATTATGGACATCTCAGCAATTTTTGAAAAAATTATGACTTTCCGCAATTATTGAGACATTTATGCAATTTTTGAATATAATTGCATAAATGTCTGCAATTATCCAGTGATGTATGCAATTATTCAGTAACATAATTCTAAAGACCTAATTTACAACCTTTTTTTGGTGTAGTTTTCGTGTATTAAGTTTGTTTTTAAGGACCTAAGCCTAATATTGTTTATATAAATCTACTTTATATGGATGGATATGACATGTGTAAGATATTGTAGAAAGACGATTTAACTATAATTTGTTCCAAGTAAATACTACGTAGAACATGAACTTGATCAAAACTGATATGTTGAGTGAGATTTTATTAACTTCGATGGGAATATATTATAAACTTTTTTTTTTTTTGAAAAGAAATATATATATAACACTAAAAGGGAGGAAATAACCTTCCTCCAAAGGTACACACAAGTAGGCGAAGCATATGGATGCCATATGCCTCCCATAGAGACATTTCAAAAAAGAAAAAGAAGCGAGAAACAAAAGAGCTCGAAGCTGCCAAAAAGGCCAGCCGAAAGCGAGTAAATAAATAACCAGCCTACAAAACCACTCTTCCGCCACAACCAGTAGGTGTGGGCCAGTCCACCCATCGCTCCATCAACCAAAAAAAAGACGGAGAAAACCAACAGACAGCAGCAATACCACTCCGAATAGAGACGACGGATCCACTAATCTGCCCATTGGAATGACCATAATAAAGCCTCCAACAAGAGAGAAAGATCGACTGCTGATAGATCTGACGAGAACCTCAACTAGGAACACGAAATGATAACAGAGAACACTAGCAGCACCAGCAAAGACGAGAACTCGGTCCAAGCAGACAGCAGACAAACCTGGAACTAAAAACAAGACGCGCAATTAAAGTAAAAAAAGGGGGGAACGGGAGGGGGAAGTCACCAACCGAGAGCAGATGCCTATCCTACACCCAATCTGGCGGTAGTAGGAGCACGGGAAATAGACAGGAGGCCCACAAGTCGCTCGGAACGGTGGCTCAGTGGGCCCCTGAATGGTCTACCCCGGAAAGCCAGGAATACATCATTCCTCACACGATGGATTATGGACGGCGGGTCCATAGAGCTGCTCTCGAAAGTAGCCTTATTCCGCGCACACCAAACGTGCCAGCAGATCAGACTAGGAATCAAACGGAAAATGATAGCACGGAGCGATTTCCCTGAATTCCCGGCCCACCAGGAATTCAGCATCACGGAAAGAGAACTCGCAGTGCTTCTAATACCGACGAGATTTCCGAAGTAGTTCCAGCACGCACTGGCCGAGAAACCACCGAAAAACAAATGGTTCAAAGATTCAATATCACCGTTTCCGCAGCATCTACATCGGGAAACAGTTGGGATACCGATCTTTTGAAAACTCTCGTCCAGTGGCAACCCATCATGTAGCAACCGCCACATAAATAGAGAGACCTTTGGGGGAATGCGTGTATCCCAAATAAAAAAAAATTCAGGACGAATGGAGGAAGGAGATCTGATGGAGGACCAGGCTTTCAGGATCGAAAAGGACGATCCATCCCATCCTGCCAAACCGCCGTGAGAATCAGAGAAGAGTTTCACAGACTGCATGTGCTTCCAGGTCTCACTAGCGTAGGAAGGAGTGCCCGAAAAATTCGCACCCGCGAGTCTGTGGTACTTAGCTCGGAGGAAAGAAGCCCATAAAGAGTTGTTGGCGCCAAACCGGGACCACAACTTACAAGCAAAGGCCGCGCAAAGGTCGGATGGCTTGCGAATACCCAACCCACCTTCATTTTTGGGACGACAAATCGCGTCCCAAGACACCCAGTGGTGGCGACGACCGTTGTCCTTGTTTCCCCATAAGAAGGACGAAGCCAGAGACCGATAAGAACGAAAGAAAGAGGAGGTAGGGGTCATAGTCGCAAAAATATGAGAACCCATCGAATCAAGAACTGACTTGATAAGAACTAGTCTACCCGCCTGAGAGAGAATGGCAGAGTTCCAGCGAAGAATCTTCCCTCTAACTTTGTCGGTCAATGAGTCGAAGAGAGCGTTAAGTTTTCTACCCCGGTACAAAGAAATGCCTAGGTAAGGTAGGGGAAGAGAAGCTTCCTTGAAACCGGATATAGTCTCAATCCAAGAAGCGCGAGATGGAGACATGTCCTTCGAGTGAACAAAACAGCATTTGGAAGAGTTAACGAGCTGGCCCGAAGACCTTTCATATTGATGAATGAATCGAAGAAGTCGCCGAACAGAGGAACGACTGCCATTGGAGAAAATGACAATGTCGTCCGCAAAGGATAAAGAAGAAATAAGGGGGCAACCCCTTGGAATGCCAAAACGCTGGATTTGACCGTAGATAGTTAAGGATTGAAGCCCACGAATAAAAGCCTCTGCCGCAATCACAAAAAGCGAAGGTGATAGAGGGTCACCTTGACGTAAGCCCCTCCCGGCTTTGAAATAGCCATGGGCCGATCCGTTAATGAGGACAGAGAACCAGCAGTTGGAGACAAGCCTCCAAACCAAGTCTATCAGGGCCTTCGGAAAACCGAAGGTCCTTAATACCTTGATGATGAAGAACGAGGACATACGGTCGTAGGCCTTAGCCATGTCCAGTTTGAAGACAACATTTGATCCCCAAACTTTCCGATCAATTTGGGAGATCAGTTCTTGGGCTAGAAGGACGTTATCAGAGATCAGACGCCCCTTGACAAACCCTGCTTGAGATGGAGAAATGATACGCTCAAGAAATGGAGCCAACCGGGAGGCCAGAATTTTGGAAATGACCTTGTTGGAGAAATTGCAAAGACTTATAGGATGGAAATCCGAGCAAGCCTTAGGATTTTCGCATTTAGGAATAAGAATCAGATTGGTGGAAGTCCAACCTCTAGGAAGATTTCCACCAGAGAAGAAGGATTGAATGGCAAGACACAAATCAGCCTGGATGATTGGCCAAGAGCACCTATAAAAATCACCATTAAAACCATCAGGGCCACTGGCACTATCCTTGCTGAGAGCAAAAACACAGGCACGGATCTCCTCTGTGGAAGGAAGATCCGCAATAATGTCACCTTCCGAGGGAAGGATGATCGGAGGAATAAAAGCTAATAGAGCCGGATCTGAAAATGAGACAGAAGGAGATTCCAAGAAGGATTGAAAATGAGATAGGATGATATCTTTGACTTCCTCTGGCGACGAAGTCGTAGACAGATCTGGCCTCATAATCTCTCGAATCGAAAGAAGGTTATTCTTCTTGCGAATAGACGAGTGGAAGAATTTGGAGTTAGCATCACCCTCGACTACCCACTTGACCCTCGCCTTTTGACGGAGGTAGTCATTTTCGACACGCAGCTCCGAAGAGAAAGAAATTTGGGCAAGGGCCCACGCCTCCTTGTTGGCAGCGGTCGGGTCCTCGTCTAACAAGGATTCGGCTAAGATAAGCGACTCTTCGGCCGAACGGACGCGATCGAAAATGTTCTTGAAAGTTTGAACGTTCCAAACCTTAAGGCAAGCCTTAAGACGCGAAAGCTTTCTCCCGAAAGCAGCACAGGGGGAGCCAGAAATAGGATTGCTCCAGGAATCAGAAACCACCTGTTGGAAAGAGTGATGAGATTTCCACATGCTTTGGAACCGGAAGGAGGTAGGCCTTGAGAGCGACAGAGGAGAGCAACGAACAATCAGAGGGGCATGATCCGAGAAGGACCGATGGAGGTGGGCGATAGAGAAGGAGAAAGGAAGGCGAAACCATTCCTCCGACCCGAACACACGGTCAAGTCTAGAGAGAATGCGATTTGGGCCGTCCTGGTTGTTAGACCATGTGAACGCCGAGCCGACATAGGGGAGCTCGGAGAGGCCAGAGGAGGCTATGAAGGAGTTGAAATCCGCCATTGCCCCTCTGTTGATGGCCGCACCTCCCCGTTTTTCCGCATGGCAAGCGATGATATTGAAGTCGCCACCAAGAACAGAAGAAGAGAATCCCTGAGAATCAAGAGCTAGAATATCCGACCACAGAACTAGCCTTTCCGAACGGTCACATTTAGCGTAGACCGCTGAGAAAAGAAACGGTGCTGCAAAGGACGGAGATGAGCATACCACCGAGAAAAGCTGAGCAGAGTCGAAGAAAGGTCGAATCGCAACAGATTTGGACCATAAGATCCAAATCTTGCCCGAGACATTAGCTAAGCCACCGCCAAATCCTAAGGATAGGACAATCTTGGGGAATTCAGCTCGGTCAATAAGGGGTTCCAGGAGAGCGATCAAGCCAACAGAGTGATTCCTGACAATGCGTTTAAGCCTGGCCACAGACGCATCATTACCAATACCGCGGACATTCCAAAAGAGAAAGTTCGCCATGAACAAAGAATAGCCGCAGATAAAAAGATAAACAGAAAGCAGCACCCAAACTCAATCCAGATACAGCGAGTAGCGAGCAGATCTGTCGATCAGCTCGGACGCCGCTATAGAGCGTGTGCAAATGGTGCGAGGGGTAGAAGGGGCTCTCTGTCGTCTGCGCCTCGTCGATCGAATAGGAGGGACGGGCGGATCAGAAAGAACCTCACCCCCAGACCCTACCGAATAGGAGGAGTCAGACGACGAAAATGAAGTATCAGAGTTCCTAGCTAAGCAATCTAGACGCTCATTTAGGAGCGCAATCTCTGCCTTACTCATCAGCGGGATGGAGATAGACAGAGGACACGCTGAGGATGGGCGCGAGCACTCCGAAGAGCACCGCGAGGTCGGAATGGCCAATCGGTCTGAAGGTAACTCCGAAAGACCATCGGGGAAACGAAGAGAAGGAGAGATTCGAGTCAGTTGCAAACTGAACAACCGACTGAAACTGGAAGATGAGAGAGGGGAAAGGTCGCTAGGGATGGTAGAAAAGACCAAAGAGGAGCAAACAACGGGAAAGACCACAGAAATAGCCACGGAAGGACAGAAGGACAGAGACTGGAGAGCGGTCGAAGGAATGGCAGAAGAAACTGGCGGACGACTGAGCAAGCGACTGGAAAATGTAGAAAGGCAACCATTATGCTTTCCAAATTGCTGTGGGATTCCTACCGCTGCCGAGCTATCACTAATCAAACAGACCCGTGCTGAGGGTAGGAGTCGCGACTCAGGGATAGCATCATGGCAGAACGTAGAAGGATGGCAATGAACCATACTGCCCGTATAACTGTCAAAGATGACCTCTATACGACCAGGGCTGGTATATCGCCCAAACCTACCGCTCCAAGCCCGATGGAACCCCCCTAAGACCCGAATGTCAGTCGAAAAATCAGAACTGCCAGTCACGATCGATAAGGCACAAGGAGACGAAGGAAGAGAACAACGGGATGAACAGCAAAAAGACGAAGAATCAGAAGGATCCGGGACAAAGAGAGGATATCGATGATATGTAGGGGAGGTGTAAAATCGCATCCCATGATGCTGTCGGAACCTAACCCAAGCCGGGCTGCCATAGGAAGGGCAGCCCCGCGAGACAGGAGAGGTTCGCAGGGTGGTCCTAGCAGAAAATTCACCCGATCGGGTCGCAACTGACTGGTAATATTCCCTTCTGACCGCATAGTGGACCGCAACAGGGTACACTATGCAATCAGAAATGGAACACCGCCTGAGCCAATCGACCCAAACTGGATAATTTCTCCGTATCCAAATAGGGAGACGACAAGCCACAAACAACACAGACCAGGCCTCGCTATGGCTAAGACAAATATGGGAATATATTATAAACAACAAGCTCTTTTCATCTAATTCTCTTTGATGTTAGCCATCATAGGGGTCTTACGTTTATAATGAATCATACTTTAATGCAGGTGGTATTTGATCATGATGGTGAGATAACTTTGACAGTGCAAGGCTTCATATAGTTGCAATCCTTCTTTAGCTTATAAGTTCTAAATATGCTCAATTTGTCTAGACACTATACGCATTTAACCAATGCTTACTTTTTAGAACAATTATCAAAATATGTTGCTTTAAGATATGCTTTAAGAGAAATACACACATTTGCATATGTCATATATATGGTGTATGTATGTGTTTATATAATTATACACACATACTCAAAGGTTTTTTTTCAAGCAAGCCTACTATCTAACAAGTTCATCCTTCTTTTCTTGCGAAAATGTCATTCATTTGCAAAAAGAAAGTTTATAGATATTCTGTGTACTAATTTATGCCACCCCTGAATGGGTAATTGAAGCATGTACAAAACTTACCTTGTTTCCCACACGTTTTATGTTTAGTATATTAATAAAATAAAATAAGATCACTAGTTGATGTTTAACCGTATATTGTAGTTGATCAATAAATTACATGAAATGGCAACAAAATAGAATGCACAAAATATGTTATTTATCTACTTATTTTGTACTGTAGTAATTGATAGAAAATTACACGATATAAATAGACCAAAATAAATAGCTAATAAATAAATCAAGTTGTGTTTTATTTATATCGAATCGTATACAATGACGATGAGATTGCTTGAAAATTATTATTTAAACAATTTTGAATTTTAATTTGATGTTATAGAAGAAATGATAAAAAGTGGTTAGGTAAAATCAAATTTTATATTATAATGTTAAGATGGTTGCATGACTTTTACTAAAACAATTTGAATTTCAATTTGATGTTAAAATAGATTATAAGAACGTTATTTAAGTTATAATTTGAAATTTCAAACTGATCAAAATAGTTTTTTCTCTAAAATGTAAAAGAAAGTAAATATGAATTTTCTTTCTTATAAATGCAAAATGTTATTCTCGAAAATATAATGAATGAAAAGGGCAAGAATAAAATTGTAGAGAAGTATGTAAATGAGCGAAAGAAATAAGCTGTCAACAATGAATTGTGTAACGACCCAGAATTTTGAACCAATTAAATTGAAAATATTTAATTAATTTTAAATATTTGAACGATGATTTAATTTGTATCCCGAATATAACTTTGAAACTAACGATTAAATTATAAAATTTAATTTATTGATAGTCGAATAAAAATTTAAATCTTCAGTTTTAAGTTGAAGAAAAATATTTCGAAAGCTTTTAAAGTTCGTATTGATGATACTGAAGATAACAGAAGCTTCAGAATCTAATTTCAAAGTGTTTCGTTCAGTTTTGAAATTAAATCGTTTAAATTGAATTTAAAAATAGCCGTCTGAGGCGCAGTCTCGGAATTCGATGAAACCAGTTCCATTGGGTCCGTAATATTGAATTATTGTCGGATTTCCAATTTCGTATTTTTCGGAGTTAATATGTGACCGTACGGTGAGTAGACGTGTTGAAATTTAAATCGAATTCGATTTAAAATTTATATTTATATTAATAAATATCACACGTTCTCTTCCCTTAATTTCAGCCGAGCATCACGAACGAGAAATCGTGCAACCCATCCCCCTTCAAATTTAAATAATCACGCAACCCATACCCTCGTTCCCGGTTAAAATATCTCGGCTCCCCCTCTCTCAATTTATTCAAACAAAAACAAGAAATAAAAATGGCCGAACCTTAAATCCTCTATCCCAGTTATTCTCCACTTCTAAAAATCACGATTCCCTTTTCCTCATCCCGTATTACATTCGCGAAAATAAAGAAGACATGTGATTGGATCGTAATCATTCAACTCGAGATGTTGCTCGATCTCATCGGCGTCTAGGGGGAGTTTGTCACGATCTGGTAATGCTCCGGTGATAGGCGCGAGCGCGTGGGAGGCTGTGGATGTCGAACTAGGGTTTCGCGAAGGCTGGGGATTCGCGAAGAACGGCGTGGAGGCGCGATTGAATTCATGAATTAGAGCATGGCCGTGGTGGCGTCGCTCAGCAGCGGCATCTCGGTTCATGGTTTCGTTTCGGTGGTGGCAACTGTCACGATGGTCGAGCTGCGTTGGCGTTCGTGATGTGACAAGGTCGAGAAGGGGACTAGCTCGAGAGGGTTTTCAGTTCGATGGTGAGTATAGTTTTTATTTTATTTTATTCGAACCTATATACAGAGAAGAAAATAATTACAATAGGTGAAAACAATTTTGTTTTGATTTAAGAAATATATATATACACATATATAGGAAGCAGTAAATAGATAGACAGTAAACCAGAAATGAATATATATTGGAATTTATTAGCTGTAAATTTACAACTGAAACTGAAATGTATATGTGTTTTCGTTAAAAATATAAACAGGAATTATTTTAGGTAGTTGGGTTTGAAAAGATAAATAAATACGAATTTAGTATATTGACAAGTTTATATATATATTTTCAAAATAGAATTTATTAAAGGGAATTTAGTTTTAAAATTTTAATTTTCAGTTAAATCAATTTATTAAAAAATGATTGGTTTAGAGAATTAAAGGTTTTAGTTTAAATTAAATAAATTTATTAATAAAGGAAATTTAATAATTAGTTAGATAAATTTATTAAAAGAAAAATTGGTTATTTAATTGGTTCGAATGTTAATTTAAATTGTATAATTGTTTATACAAGGTTTTTGAGAATTTATCTTTGAAAAGATAAATTGGAAAATGAATATTGAAATCGATTTGAAAATCGAATATTAGTAGATATTCGAAAAATATAAATTCACTATGGAATTTATAAAAGAAAGGGAAGTTGTTTAAAAATAAACGTTGATTTATTTTTGAAGTGGAAATTTTATATCTAGTAAAGATATTTTTGAAGATGAAATAATTTGGAAAATTATTTGGAATCTAATGATGTTGCGCATCTTTATTGATAGTTAAATAACCGACTATCAATAATTACCTTGAATGGGTATTTGTTGTGAATTGGATGAATTTGAATGCCACACTTATTTTTGAATTAACGCTCACTATTCGGGTTAGCCGGGAAAGGACCATGGGGTCGTATAACCCATTCCGAATATGTGATACGTCGTAATGAATTGCATTTGATGACCGGTGTTGAAGACCGGATATTTTTGAAAACGGAGGGATTACCGTCGAGTTACTCTACATCGGCTGATCTCCGATTTAGAGGTTTTATCTCCCTTAGTGACGGGAAGTCCGGACGTGATTGAAAATTATCCGGAATTGCAAGGGCTTCGTGAGAAGTGCCTTCGGTTCTGTTCGATCCCGGAACAGACTTGTATGGATTGTGTGTCTGACGTTACAAATTGAGATATAAAGCTGATTTCTTTCAAATACATATCTGTTGGTGGCGGAGAATTTATTCTCTTAGCTTAACACCCTTCTCTGAGACGTACGAGCTCAGAGGTTGTGTAGTTGAAATTTATCAGCGATATATTCCCAATTTGGTAACGTGGCATACTGAGTGTTGCTGTGAAATGATCAGTGTTTGATCATTTGCGATATGATCATTTGTTTGATCTTATATCTTTGTGATCATAGGTTGATCATTTGTTTGACCCGAAGCATGGCTTTGTAGAAAGCGTAGCTTTGTGGACGAGACTTCGTCGAGCCTCACACCTCGGAAATGGTCAAAACAGGAAGGATGCGGCAAGGTTCTAGGGAGTAGCGCCCCTTAGTGTATGTCATTCCTTCTGGATAGAGGTGGTATCATGGTATGGAGCCCAGATACTTAACCTATGTTGATACTGCTTATTATGTGGTTTGTTGCGAATCGGGGATCCTCGGGAAGATCGGTTACGATCGGGGGATGACATACGCGTGTCAGTAGTTACCTATTTTTGCAGAGGTAACTCGGCCTTGTGTTGGCAGAGATCCGGTTAGGTTCTCGGGTCGTCTATTCCAGGGACGTACCCATCGTGGCATAGGAAGTTCCTTAGCCTGACCATTTGTTGGAAATCCAAACTCCAATACGAACCTTGTACGGTATTAGTTGTAGAACCTGCCATTTACGTACGGTGGTCACCACTGTTTAGATGGTAGCTATAGTAGGCATACGATACTGGTCGTATGTTGGCTAAGATTAATATTATACTTTCGAAATGTTTTCTACACTATGCACTAATAATAATATCAAAAAGGATTTGATTTTGCGTAGTAAGCATCTTTGACTATCATAAGAAGAAATCTCCTCCAATTCTGCGTTTGCATTGTGTGTGTGGCGGGAGGTCTTATGGTAGTTTCATTTTCCAAAAGCATTTCGAATTGACTTTAAAATTATTTTGTTGTTATAAAGAATAACTGTTTTACGATCTCACACCAGTCACCATGACTGACTCAGAGTTTATTGTTTCCCTTCTAAACTCTGGGTGCCCACCAATTTCCACACGGGCATCCTAGAGTTATGTTATCAGGATATTCTGGAGCTTTGGAGATAAGTTGGATGACGAGACGTAGTATTTGTATCTGATAGTATTTATTCCGCTGTGTATTCTGTATGAGGACAAATTTATAAAACTATCCATTGTTGTATATTGACTCTGATGATTGATGTATGTATAAACTGATATAGCTCTTTGTTTTAAAAAACTAGTGTTTATTTATTATATATTGTTCCGCTGCGATGTGTAAGATTCTGATATTGTTTTTCTGTTCTGATGTTATTCTATTGTTTCTCTTCTCTTCTTTCTTCTTCTATTTTCTTCTTCTTCTACCTTTTTCTTCTTTCTAAAACCCTCATGCTTCGTATTTCCGTGCATCTTGAGTTAATCAATGGAGATTAGTGTTTAATCAAATGTACGGATTTGCGGGTCGTGACAAATTGTAATAACAAAAAAATTGAATGCAACATCATCATGTGCAATAATGTTCAAGTAATAGATTACGGCGAGATCTCATGAAAATTGTTATATAAAAAAATTTCAATCTTGATTCAACATTTAAAATTTATGATAAAAATAATTGATCATATCAAAGTTCATATATTATATAATAGCAAGTAATTGGAAGATTGTTATTTTTTAATTTCATATTGATTTTGAAAATTGATTAAAAGAACAATTTTTTTCAAGTGAAAAAGGTGAAGTAATTATCAATTTTTGATTTGGATTGATTGTTAAAAGAGTAAATTAGTTTAAAGGAAAAACTTTATGCTAATTTTTAAATCTAGAACGGAACTTTTAAAATTTAGGCTCAAGGACAGTAGCGCATTCTATTCAACCAACTTCAACCGTTTTCTCCATCGTCTGAAGCCTGCCATAGCCGCCACCGCCCTAGCCCTAACCTGCCGTAACCGCCGCCGTTCTAGCCCTAACCTGTTGTCCAATCCAAACGTAAATTAGAAATTTCGTGAAAATTGAAGTCGAGTGCCACTAAATCTAGAGGTAAGAAACAAATGGAGAAGCAGAACACAGAAGAAGAAGAAAGTCAAAAAGTTTTAATCACAAGTTGAATGATATTTAGATATAGCATTTCTATAATTGAAACACAATAGACTGTGTTTAATATGCTAAATGATAGACTAATATAGCATTTATACTTTTAAAATATAGTACCATTATCTGACTATGCAAAATGATATTTGGATATAGCATAAGTATATTTCAATTGAACAAAGATGAAAAAATATGCAAAACGAACTTGAATTTAGCGTAAATATATTTAAAGTGAAGTAGTATGAATAGAATATACAAAATGAAACAAGTATTCCTAAGGAGAACTACCAAATGCAAAATGATAATTGCATATAGCATATGTATTTTTAACGTAGCATTTTAATCACAAAGTTCACCACTATGTTTATAATATGCAAAATGATAGTTTAATGTAGCATTTGATTTATGAAGTCCACTATCATGTTTAAAATATGCAAAATGATGGTTTGATATAGCATTTTAGTTGTGAAGTCCAATACCAAAGTTACAATATGCAAAATGGGATTAATGTATCATTTTGATGCAGCAGCGGAATAACAGGAACAAATGTGATGATGAAAGTAGCAATCGATGAAGTAGAAGATACCGAATGGCCCAAATTCGTTGATCTGAAGATACCGAATTCTAGCTACCTTCGTCACGTTGATCGCGCACGATACCGTGAAAGAAGATCTACAATTCTTCAAGCGTTGATCAAGCGCACTTGATACCGCGAATTGGCTCCAACGATCGTTGATTCGAGCGCACTCGAATAATCAAAAGTGGAGATAGGAGATTACACTCAACTACTAATTTAATGAAAGCACAAAGCTAACAAACAAAAGTTTTATTCCAAAATCAACCAAGAGTTACAAATGAAACCACCCGCCTATTTATAGGCTTACAACTCACACAACACAAATCTGTACAACACTTAGGTCGGGCACGACCTAACACCTACGACCTAAAACATTACAACACAACACAAGTCTTCACCGACCTAACCTAGGTCATCAACGACCTAACAGATTAACAATATACACGTTACAACACAGAAACGACCTAGTACATACACATAGCGACCTAAAAGACAACACACGCGACCTAAGCTCCAAGCGACTTAAGTCAAGTAGCATATGCGACATAAGGTCGTTAGCTCGCTCGAACGACCTAAAGAATAACGGCAACAAAATCAATCCAGCTTCAGGACCCTTCACGCGACCTATCTTCCAACGACCTAACATCCAGCGACCTATAGTGAGCGACCTAAAGTAAGCGGCATGTGAGAGTTAGGTCGTTCGCGACTTAAACTTGGCTTGTTTCCATTGCTATGTCGTAGCTCGCTTGAGTGACCTATCACGTTAACTCGCGCGAGTGTCTTCATGCTTAGCCTGTTAACTCGCGAGCGACCTTCGTTAT
Organism: Allium fistulosum; assembly: GCA_030737815.1. NCBI lineage: Eukaryota > Viridiplantae > Streptophyta > Magnoliopsida > Asparagales > Amaryllidaceae > Allium > Allium fistulosum. The sequence goes on along the minus strand of CM060906.1, from coordinate 92,135,844 downwards.
GTCGTGAGTCTCCACTAGGTCGCAACCGACCTAAAACACGTTGCTTGTTAGCTCGCAAGCAATCTTCGCTAGGTCGCGAATCTCAACTAGGTCGTAATTCCTTAACTTGCGACTCGTTAGGTCGCTCTTAACTCAAGATCTTGTTAGGTCGCTCGCGACCTAACACTTCATCAATCTGGGTATCATTCTGGGCTGCATCATCCTCCCCTGGTTGGGAAAAATTCATCCTCGAATTTGCGCCCTCCTCTTCCACCACAAGCTCATCCCCATGATATGGTATAAGATGTTTAACATTAAACACGTCAGAAGTGTACACATCCTCCAGCAGCTTCAACCTATAAGCATTTTCATTGATCCGTTTCACAATCGTTACAGGACCAATCTTTCGAGCTTTAAGTTTATTGTATGCCCCTACTGGAAAACGATCTTTCGTCGGTACAGCATATACTAAATCTCCTTCATTAAATTCAACACTTCTTCGTTTCAAATCTGCAGATCGTTTATACTTTGCATTTGCTTTCTCCAGTCGTTCCTGAACGATTTTATGACATTCCGCCAATCCATCAACAAAATCAACAGCCTGCTTAACTGTCCCCTTTGGTTGTGGTACTATCGTCAAATCCAACGGTCCCTTTGGTAAACTTGAATATACAATCTGAAATGGACTGAAACCCGTACTACGGTTGATAGCATGATTATGAGCAAACTCCGCTTGACATAACTTCACATCCCAACTCTTCAGATTATCCTTTACAAGACACCGCAATAAATTTCCCAGGGATCTGTTAACAACTTCGGTCTGTCCATCGGACTGCGGATGGTAAGCACTACTGAAATTTAGTTTTGTTCCCACCATCTTCCACAAACTTAGCCAAAAATGACTTATAAATCTAGTATCCCGATCAGAAACAATGGATTCCGGTAGCCCATGCAATCGATACACCTCTTTAAAGAACAACTGAGCAACACGGACGGCATCCGCTGTCTTCTTACATGCTATGAAATGTGCCATTTTCGAAAACCTCTCCACCACAACGAATATAGAATCATTTCCCCTTTGAATTCTAGGCAAACCCAACACAAAATCCATGCTCACATCCACCCACGGTTTAGTAGGCACAGGTAACGGCATATATAATCCTGCATTTGTAGCGGTTCCCTTCGACACTTGACAGACATGACATCTCTCCACAAATCTCTCCACTTCTTTTCTCATTGACGGCCAAAAGTAAGATTGAGAAATCAGCTGCAATGTACGGTCTCTACCCACATGGCCTTCTTCATGTAACTCCTTCACAATTTTCATCCGTAAACTGCAATTTGGTACACATAATCGATTTCCTTTAAACAGAAAACCATTCACCAATACAAACTCATCCGTCTTTCCCTCCTTGACTTCATCTACAAACTTTGCAAAGTAAGGATCTTCAACACACAATTCTGGAAGTACTTTGAACCCCATCACTTCAACTTTCATTGTAGTTAATAAATGTTTTCTTCTGCTTAACGCATCCGCCACACGGTTTGTTACTCCAGATTTGTGTTTCACAACAAATGTAAACTGCTGCAGATATGCAATCCACGATGAATGCCTTGCTGAAATTTTCTCCTGTCCTTGCAGATGTTTCAAAGCCTCATGATCAGTGTATAGCACAAACTCCTTGTGAAATAAGTAATGTCTCCAATGTTTAATGGCTTGCACAACAGCATAAAATTCCACATCATACGTACTATATCTCATCTTCGCTCCTGATAACTTCTCACTGAAATATGCAATAGGACGCCCCCTCTGACTCAACACCCCTCCAATGCCAACCTTGGATGCATCAGTATGTAGCTCAAATAATAACTGAAAATCCGGTAATGCTAAAATTGGTGCAGACGTCAAAAGTTCTTTGATTCGTTCAAAAGCAACCCCTGCTTCCTCCGACCATGAAAACTGCTTGCCCTTCATACAATCTGTAACAGGCGCCATCACACTACTAAAGTGTGGAATAAACCTTCGATAAAATGAAGCCAACCCGTGAAAACTTCGAACTTCTGTTATAGTCTTGGGTTGCGGCCAATCTCTGATTGCTTCGACTTTACTTTGGTCCACATGTATCCCTCCTTCCGATACAACATATCCCAAAAATAAGACACTCTGTGCCATAAACACACATTTCTTCGTAGCAGCATAGAATTGTTCTTCCTGAAGAATAATCAACACCTTCCGCAAATGCTGAATATGCTCCTCTGTACTAGCACTATAAATCAAAATATCAACAAAGTAAACTACCACAAACTTCCCAATGTACGGCCTGAAAATTTGGTTCATCACCCTCATGAATGTACTTGGTGCATTCGATAGACCAAACGCATCACCAGCCATTCATACAATCCTTCCCTCATCTTGAATGTTGTCTTCCATTCGTCCCCTGGTCTAATTCGAATTTGATGATAACCGCTCTTCAAGTCAATCTTAGAAAAGATTACAGACCCACTGATTTGATCTAACAGATCATCAAGCCTCGGCATCGAAAATCTGTATTTGACTGTTATCTTGTTCAGTGCCCTGCTATCCGTACACATCCTCCACGAACCATCCTTCTTTGGCACTAACAATGCTGGTACAGCACAAGGACTTAAGCTTTCTTGTATGCGCCCTTGTTCAAGCAACTCTTCTACCTGCCTTCTCAACTCCTCGTGTTCCTTCGGACTCATCCTGTAGTGTGGTTTATGTGGCAACACAGCACCTGGAACAAGATCTATTTGGTGTTGTATATCCCTCAACGGTGGTAACTCCGATGGTAACTCTTCAGGAAATACATCGTCAAATTCTTCCAGTACTGGTTTTACTTCTTCCGGAATTTCAACCACTTCGTTACTCTCGCATCCAATCAACAAAAATACTTCGGGCTCCTCTTCGACTTCTTTAACAAACTCCTTCAAAGATAGTAAAGTTTTAAGTTCTTCAATCTCCTCCAACTTGTTTTCTTCTTGTTGTCGCTTCTTGGGAACTAAAGTAATCGTGGTGCCTTCAAACATGAAACTGTAGCTGTTAGTACGACCATCATGTTGTACAGCTCTATCATACTGCCATGGTCTTCCCAGCAACAAATGACAGACATCCATATCCACAACATCACACCAAATTTCATCTTTTATTTCTTCCCAATCGAAAATTTTACACAAGCTTTTCGACTAACTTTCACCTCCCCGCCTTTCCTCAACCAAGCTAACTTGTAAGGCTTCGAATGCTTCTCAGTCTTTAATGCTAACTTCTTTACAGCCTCTGTAGAGATAATGTTGTCACAGCTTCCCACATCAATAACAAATTTGCAAACCCTTCCCAAGATAGTGCATGTAGACTGAAAGATGTTACTTCTCAACCAGCTAGTCTCTTCCTCCTGCTTTGGTGTCAAGCAATTCCTCCTCATCATCAATGAATACCCTTCATCTCCTGACACTTCTTCCTCCTCCTCATCATGTGGTGAATTAGAACATTCAGCTTCTATATCCTCTTCTTCAACCTCAGCTATCATCGCTCGCTTCTTCGGCTTCGGACATTCATTGCTTTTGTGACCAAACTCCTGACAATTGAAACATTTGATACCACTATTGACCTTGGTCTTAGTAACTTCATTAACAACTGGTTTTGCAACAGCCTTGGAAACATTCATATTGCTACTAGCCCCTTTCACTTGATTATTGGAATTTGTAAACACACCTCCACCTCTCCTGCCTTGCTTCTCCCAAGCTAGAGCTTTTTGATGTGCTTCAGCAACAGATCTGGGATCAAACATATTCACCATATCTTGAATCTGCATTCTTAACCCTCCAACAAATATAGCTGTCAGTTGCTCTTCTGTTTCCATGATATCATTCCTGGCAATAAGTTGATAAAATTCATCTGCATAATCATTCACAGACTTCGTTCCTTGCCTCAAGTTTTGCAAACGTTGATACATCAGAGATTGATAATTATATGGCAAGAATGTAGCTTTCATTAACTTCTTCATCTTTTCCCATGATTCAACCTTTGACTTCCCCATCCGTTCACGTGTAAGTTTGGTTTGCTGCCACCACGCCAAAGCTCTACCCCTCAACCTTGTACAAACCAACTTCACTCTACGATGTTCTGGAACCTCCTTGAAGTCAAAAATCTCCTCCGCATTAGACAGCCAATCTAAAAACTCCTCAGCTTGCATACCACCCTTGAATTCTGGAATTTCCGTTTTCATCCCCGACTCCCATCTATGATCATATTCTGAATAATTTCTTCCTTGACCTCGTCCTTATCCACGGACACTACCACCATCAAACTCCTCTTCAAAATCTGATGTATATCGATGTCGATCCTGACCACCAACATCTCTACTACCATCATTTCTTCCACCAACATCCCTTCGATCTACATTCCTCTGATCATGACCATTCACATTCCGATCATCAACATTTCTATAACAATCTCGACCTATATTTCTATGATCACTATCAACACTTCTTTCTCGATTGGAATGTGATGAAACTCTACTTCCCCCATGGTTAGATTCAGGTGAAACCCTTCTCTGATTTTGATTCATCTCAAACATCATCTTTTCTAACCGACCGATCCCTTCATTAAGCTTCTCATTAAAGTTTTCGTTAATTCTTTGCTCCATCTCATCGGCCTCTTCTCTTCTATACAATGCTTCAACATTTTGATGGCGATTAGCTCTTCTCAGCGGCATTTTCAAACTTCAATTCTCGGTTTTAAATCTCAAAGTGATGCACGGCTTCAACTTCAAATTCTTCAAATAGAAATTGGCTTCAAGACTCAGTTTAGCTATGATTGGCTAAATCAAGCTCTGATACCAAATGACGCAGCAGCGGAATAACAGGAACAAATGTGATGATGAAAGTAGCAATCGATGAAGTAGAAGATACCAAATGGCCCAAATTCGTTGATCCGAAGATACTGAATTCTAGCTATCTTCGTCACGTTGATCGCGCACGATACCGTGAAAGAAGATCTACAATTCTTTAAGCGTTGATCGAGCGCACTTGATACCACGAATTGGCTTCAACGATCGTTGATTCGAGCGCACTCGAATAACCGAAAGTGGAGATAGGAGATTACACTCAACTACCAATTTAATGAAAGCACAAAGCTAACAAACAAAAGTTTTATTCCAAAATCAACCAAGAGTTACAAATGAAACCACCCGCCTATTTATAGGCTTACAACTCACACAACACAAATCTGTACAACACTTAGGTCGGGCACGACCTAACACCTACGACCTAAAACATTACAACACAACACAAGTCTTCACCGACCTAACCTAGGTCGTCAACGACCTAATAGATCAACAATATACACGTTACAACACAGAAACGACCTAGTACATACACATAGCGACCTAAAAGACAACACACGCGACCTAAGCTCCAAGCGACTTAAGTCAAGTAGCATATGCGACATAAGGTCGTTAGCTCGCTCGAACGACCTAAAGAATAGCGGCAACAAAATCAATCCAGCTTCAGGACCCTTCACGCGACCTATCTTCCAACGACCTAACATCCAGCGACCTATAGTGAGCGACCTAAAGTAAGCGGCCTGTGAGAGTTAGGTCGTACGCGACTTAAACTTGGCTTGTTTCCATTGCTATGTCGTAGCTCGCTTGAGTGACATATCACGTTAACTCGCGCAAGTGTTTTCATGCTTAGCTCGTTAACTCGCGAGCGACCTTCGTTATGTCGCGAGTCTCCACTAGGTCGCAATCGACCTAAAACACGTTGATTGTTAGCTCGCAAGCAATCTTCGCTAGGTCGCGAATCTCTACTAGGTCGTAATTCCTTAACTTGCAACTCGTTAGGTCGCTCTTGACTCATGATCTCGTTAGGTCGCTCGCGACCTAACACTTCATCAATCTGGGTATCATTCTGGGCTGCATCACATTTTAATTACAAAGTCCACTGGCATGTTTAAGTTATACAAAATGATAGTTTAACATACTATTTCAGTTAATAAAGTCCAATATCATGTTTACAATATGTAAAATGATATTTTAATGTAGCATTTCAATTGCAAAGTCCACAAGCATGTTTAGGATATGCAAAATGATAGTTTGATTTAGCATTATAGTTATGAAGTTCACTATCATGTGTACGTATGAATGCAAAAGATAACCGGATACCAGACCTAATCGAGTACTTATGGATGTAAATGCTAACTAAATTTCAAGCCTAATCGAGTGTAAATGGAATTGATCTATACCCAGCATATATTGTTTAACCGAGCGTACCATCGAATGCAAAGGCAAACCGAATGCCAAGCCTAATCGGGTACGTATGGATGCAAAAGCTAACCAGATGCCAAGCCTAATCGGGTACGTACGGATGCAAGAGCTATTCGGATGCCAAGTCTAATCGAATACATATTGATTCAAAGGCTAACCGAATGCCTAATCGGGTATATATTGATTCAAAGGCTAACCGGATGCCAAGCCTAATCGAATACATATGAAACCAATTTATACCCGAGATGTATTGTTTAACCAAGCATACATATGGATTCAAAAGCTAACCGGATGCCAAGCCTAATCGGGTATATATGGAACCAATCTATACTCGAGATATATTGTTTATCCGGCGTACCATCGATGTAAAAGCTAACCGGATTCCAAGCCTAATCGGGTACGTTTGAATGTAATAGCTAACTGGATGTCAAGCCTAATTGGGTACGTATGGATGTAAAAGCTAACTGGATGCCAAGCCTAATCGGGTATGTATGGATGTAAAAGCTAACCGGATGTCAAGCCTAATCGGATATGTATGAAACCAATCTATACTCGAGATATATTGTTTAACTAAGTGTACTATCGAGTGCAAAAGTTAATCGAATGCCTAGCCTAATCGAGTACATATGGAAGCAAAAGCTAACAGGATGTCAATCCTAATCGGATATGTATGGATGCAAAAGTTAATCGGGTGCCAAACCTAATCGAGTACGTATGGATGCAAAAGCTAACCATATGCCAATCCTAATCGGGTACATATGAAACCAATCTATCATTTGTATTTTTAAATTAGTGCATTACAATGTATCAAATTGAATGGAATATGCCAAATGATAGTTAAAAATATCATTTGTATTTTTAAAGTGCATTACAGTATATCAAATGTGCCGAATGATAAGTAAAAAATCATTACTATTTTTCGAGTGCATTAGAACGTATTGAATGTGGTGAATGATAGTTAAGATAGTTTAATGTGGCATTTTAGTTATAAAGTTCACTGTCATGTTTAAAATATTCAAAATGATATTTTAATATAGCATTTTAATTACCAAGTCCATTATCATATTTGTAACATGCAAATCTATAGTTTAATGTAACATTTTAGTTATGAAGTTCACTATCATATTTATGATATTAAAAAATAGTTTAGTGTATCATTTTTTATTACAAAATCCACTAGTATGTTTAGAATATTTAAAATGATAGTTTAATATAGCATTTTAGTTATGAAGTACACTAGCATTTTATTTATGATATCTGTAACATTCAAAATAAATCAACTCAATAAAGAAGTAAACAAACAACTGACGCATTATGTTTTATGCATATTTTATCATCTTGTGAAACATATAAGTAATTTTATCTAATCAAAACCACATCTTTTGCAGATTTTTAAAACAAAACTTACTTCAGCTCCTTGAAAATTAGGAACATTCAATCATGCTATTACAAATACATAAACTATAATAACAACAATACAGAATATAACGTTCAGTTATGCATTATACATATAGAATTAGAATGATAAGTTCATATAGCATTTTTTTTCTTAGTTCATTTCAACACATGTAATCGCCACTGTTACCTTTGGTACCACCAGCAATCTTAACCTCCACTCTACCGCCGCTCATCTGAAATCGGCCATAAAAGTCAAGGCTCAAGTCACTGCAGACCTTCAAAGTAGTCGTCACCACCTACAGTCCATCGCCTTCGCCTGACGAACAAGCTTCACCTTCATCTGAACGAGCTCCGCCTTCGTCTGCGATTGCGCCGCCGTCGCATGTTCTTGTGATGCAGCGCCGCATATTCTTGTAATGCCGCTGCATGTACTAGTGATTTGAGAATGAGATTTGAGAACAGTCTAATTTTTTTGTAAAAAAATTTCTTCAGGCGAAAGAATAAAACTTGCGTCCTTAAAATGTAAAAATAATTGCCGCGTCCTTCATTCCTAAAAGATTGCTAAGTTTTTCCTTCAGCCGATTTTCCTGTTGTTAAAACTTAATTTGAATTCAATGTTAATTATTAAAATTGAGAAAGGTTGCAGTTTGATTGTTGTTAAAATGATTTTCAATTTTGAATTCAATGTTAAAATTTAATTAAAAGAATACATTCATGTTAAAAAAGGGAATCAAGTAAGAGACCATTTTCTTCAAAATACGAGAAGAAACTAAAAAAAAGTATAGTGTTCAAATAAAAAAAAGTTCCTTTTTATAGAAAAAGGTGAAAATAAAATATAAAGTTTAGCTATATTTTAGAAAGCGGGATAATCAAGTAAAACACAAAAAGTTTGAAATAAATATAGATTTGGAGTGACATCATATTTGCACAGATTACACTATCAATAATATATTCATTTTTATTGATTCTTTAAATGTATATTGTTAAAAACTCATAAAATAAAAAGGCGAAATTTAAATTAAAGAGGATCCGTATGTTAAAAAATGAGAATTTTAAGAAAAGTGCAACAAATTCGAAAGTAAATAAAAATCGGATCACACATTTGTATTCTACTTTAAATTTAGTAATATACAAATTATATTGAATTTTATTTTAATTCGTTACTAAAAACAAATTGGTACTATTTTTCGTCAAATATAAATTGAAAAGAAGTAGATTAAATGGATTAATTTCTCAAAATATAAGGTAGAAATAAACAAGTACCTTAAAAAATGCAAAATATTGTACTAAAAACAACGGTAGTTTCCAAGGCTAATAAAATGTGACACACTCAACAATATTTAATATCTATAAAACCACTAAATATAACATGTCCGAAGCAAAAATATCACAAATAACTTCATGTCTCAGGTCGTTTAGGTAGAAAAAAGCGAGTGAAAATCATAGTCAGAGTTATATTTCAAAAAATGAAAAATTATAAGAAGTGTAGAGAATTTGAAATAAAAAAATCTAGTCATTGTGTGAATTCTATTATATAAGTTTACATAATACATCGGAAGTTAGTTATCTATTGATTAATTTTGATATATTTTTTCTTTAAATTTAATTATTAAAGGACAAATTTTCAAAGTAGGCTAATTTTCGAAACAATTTCACGATCGGTGTTAGTTTTCAAACTTATTACCAAACAGGGCTAGTTTCAGCCCAGTCAGCGATTTTGTAACTGCCAGCCAAAAGCGCAACTCTTAGTTGCACATAAATTTATTTTTTTCGGTGGCGCAACTCTTAGATGCGCGTGATTGTATATTTGATTTTTTTACTATGCGCAACTGTTAGTTGCTCAACCTATTTTTTTAACTGTGCTCAACTAACAGTTGCGCATAAGGGTTTTAATAAGCAGGCGCAGCTCATAGTTGCGTCTGCTATAAAATCGTGCAGGCACAACTATGAGTTGCGCCTGCATAGATAGCTGCTTGTAAAACAGAGGCAACAGCTATCCTTCCCCTCATAACCCAAAAATATTTCAAAAACCTCAACCCCTTCTTTCATGCCCGAACACATTAGCTCCAAACCCAATCTTTAGTCATTTTGCATCAAATTATCATAAAATTTTCAAATTTCTTCTTTATTCTTCGATTAAACCAAAGCTACAACAATTGAAGCGGGATCCTCTTCAACGCAAATAGATTTTGGTAATTTCTAAACCATAGTTTTTTTTGATTAAGTTCTAATTTGCTTATTATTTGGTTGTATTTGCTATCAATTAGCTTGTTTTACATGTTAGTAATCCAATTTGAAGCGTTGAATCACTAATTGATTGTAGACGATTTGTAAAATTTGATTTTTTGGGTATGAATTTTGAAGAACTGGAAAGCGGACCAGTAGACGGTAGCGTGCTTTATTTGCAAGATAATCACTACACTAATTTTGAAGAGTTAATGGGGGTAATATTATTTGTTTTGTAAATATAGTAAATTTTTGTAAGCTTTTTTGCATTTTGAATTAACTATAAGTTTTAATTCTTTGTTTTGCAAGTGTAAAACTGGTGAACCGACATTCGTAGAGTTTCGAAGATTTGATTGAGATGGTTGAAGATCAACGGGTTCAACAATTACTACATCAAACGGGATTCTGATATTTCATGCAAATTAAATATATCAGATTTGACAGGTCTTTACTCAAAGATTTATGCGATAGATGGAGACCTAAGACTTGTACTTTTCGTTTTTCCGTTGGAGAAATGACAATAACACTACAAGACGTTTCTATTTTGCATGGCCTTTCTATCGAAGGCGCCGTGTTGAACTATGGTGGTAACGTGGACACCGATGAGATTTGTCAACGTTTACTTAGTGAAATTCCACCCCTAGAAGCGGTGGTCAATAGAAGAGAGTTGAAGGTCAAATGGATAAATGACCTTATAATCGGTAGGGAGATTTCACTCGATTCATCTGTTGAGGAGGTAGAATAGTTCACACGGGCTGTCATATTACTTCTTATGGCATCTCGTCTATTTCCGAACCATTAGAAGGGTAGAGTTAGCGTTAAATGGTTGTACTTGCTAAAGGATTTTGCCACCATTTCCGATTATTCATGGGGTAGTGCGGTTTTATGCTTATTGTACAAGGAGTTGGATAATGTGACACTAAGAAAGACGAACGGGTTAGCAGTTTGCCTAACCCTTCTGTAGGTATGTCGGTTTTGACTTATTGGTGTACCAATTTTATGAAATAATTTGAAAGACATTTCTTAATACTGATAATATGCATGTATGGTCTTGGACGCGTATTTCTGTTGGGTAGCCAAATGTTCGTGCCAACGTCGCTCATGGATTACCGTACGGATCAAGGTAAAAGCAACCTGAAATTTATACTGAAAACTTTATGATTTGGGCCAATATTCACACACTATTTTGTTTATGACTGAAGATGGACCAGAGATAGACGTTGGAGAGATAATCCAGCCCGTTATCCCACATTCTATCGCAATGAGCTTGATGTCATGGACAAGCATGATGTTGACTGGACGCCATACACGGCTGAGATTTTACCGGATTTGCCGCCTATTTGCTTGGATGGGGAGTAGACTTGGTATGCAAGAATCCCGATTATTTGCTTGCAAAGTATAGCCATGCACTACCCCGATAGAGTGATGAGGCAATCTGGCCTTCATCAGCATATACCGGATGCAGCCGAGCAGATTTTCCCACACGGTTGGAACAGAGACTTGTACAACACGTACGTCGCAAGGTGGGATCATGGGTTGGATCATGTTCAGGTTGAACGCGTACCAAGAATATCAATCGAACAATACTATAGTTGGTACTGGCATATCACACGGTGATGTGTTCTTAAAGAATCTTCAACTAGGCTTCCCAGACATGCTCCACGCGGACTGGTGGAACGTGATTTGGTATGTGTTTAAAAGTTTTAATCGTTTAACTTCCTCAACTAGCTTTACTTACTTGCGTCATTGCTTCTTTTGTTCTAGGTTCAAGCGTTGTACATGATTTCCAATGAAGTTGACGATGTTCTGGCAGATCCTACGGATGAGGACAGAGTAAAAGAAAAGTGCTTCAACATCAAGGAAATTATCAAGTCGCTTCTTGGTAGGCATAAACTAGAAAGACCACTACCGTATGTGCCTCATCCACCCCAAGCTTTTGGTCGTACCTACCAAAGAAGACGTTTTAAAGGCACCGGGGGTCCTTCACAAGGTAGCCAGCCGGGGCAGGAAATAGTTGAAGCCGGACCATCTTAACCGCCTCCGACGCAAACACAAAGAACACTACGTGAACACAGAAACGTAAGAAGATAGATGTTGTGTTGGTTTGTCGTTTGGTTGCTTTGTTTTGAATTTGTATTGGCTTGGAACTTGTTGGTTTGTAGGTGTTGCGATGTTATAATATTGATGTGAAACATGTTGTTGTATGAAATATAATGTTTTGTATGAAATATTTTACCTATTTTAATGAAATATCATACTTATAAGTTGTTGTATGAAAGTTGATGTTGTATGAAAGTTGCATATGTTATTTGTTCTCTGGAAATCTGGAAAGTTGTAGGCGCAACTAATAGTCGTGCACTGAATAAATACGTCCAACACTTTACTTGTTAAATTTGTTATTTGTTTTCTGAAAAGTTGCAGGCGCAACTTTTAGTTGCTCACGCATGAATAAAATGAGCGCAACTTCGAGCTGCGCCTAGTATTTACTTATTTAGGCGCATTTAAAAGTTGCGCATACTTTCATATGTATATGCGCTACTTTAAGTTGCACCTGCATACCAGGGCCATCCCCTGGTCCAACAACAACATATAAACATTACAACTCCTCCCCAAACAAACACAACTCCTCAAACCCATTTTCTTTCAGAAACTCTAACCTCCATTGCCATTATTTTCACTACCAGCAACACAGCATTCCACTCAAAATCGTTTAATTTTTACGAAGATCAACAAAAGATTGCACGTTCATCTACACTTGAGGTAAAGCATCGAAACCCTACTCCACTAATTTTGATAGATCTAGTATGGACATTTAACTTTCTATAATTTTGATAGATCAATGACTACCGTGCTGATTATTTGTCACTATGACGGTGATTTAGTCATCAATGAAAATAGCAAGCCAACCTATGTTGGCGGAAAACACAAGGGATCGAAAGTGAGGAGGTGTTGCAATTTTCTTGAGTTCGACATCTCGTTGGTTAGTAAATGGGTAACGGATGACGGCCTAATTGCTATTGAGGTAAACGATGATGACGATGTCGATTCTATGTTTTGTGTGGGAATAAAAGTAATTGAGTTGTGTGTTAAGAAGATGGAGGTGGTACATACAACTGAACAGCAAGCTCAAATTTTTGATTATGCAAGCCAACCTGGACCCCGTAATACTGCTGAGCAAAGTCAAATGTATTATCCACACTACTCCTACCAGCCATCGAACATTTACGCACAAGCAGTTGGGTATGCTTTTATGTGCTGTATGAATGTTTCATTTATGTTTTTTGTACTTAACATCAAATGTTTGTGTACAGGTTGTATCCACAGTCATCCGGCTACGGTGTCATGGCATATCCATCGCAGTCATCCGGGTATGGTTTCCTTCCATATCCATCTTATCCTACCCAGTCAATTGCAACCCCAAATTCAAACGACTACTTGCATGAAATTGAAGATGAAGATATTGACATTGAGGATATGGAGGGTGGAAATGCTGATATTGAAATTTCCTATTTGGATAGCATGGAAATCCCTGCTTCACTTGACGACGATGAAACATGGATCAATGTTATGAATGTTAACAATGACGCTCCTTTAGATGATATTCCAAAGGAACTTGATGACACTGATGAGCTTATCGAGATGGAAGAACCGTTAGAAGATGACCAATGCAATGATACAATCATGGAAAGATCTGTTATGCAAGAATTTCAATTTACCGACGAAATGTTCGGACTGGAATGTGTGGAGAAAAGCCCTCGAGTTGGTATGATTTTTAAATCGAAGGAATCTTTAATTGAACATATAAGTGAATGGTCAATAAAGTGTTCGTTTCATTTAAAAACATAAAGTCCCATGCTAGGGAGTTCACTACTATATGTGATATTGATGCTAATTGTCCATGACGGCTTCATGCAATTGTTTCTAAAAGAGATCATGCTGGGTGGTGGGTGATAAAAAAAATACGGTGGTGATCACACTTGCTCAAATCCAATCATCAACTCGAACCACAAACAAGTAACAGTCGAATTCATTTGTAGCAAAGTCCTTCCACATGTTCGTTCGAACCCAAGTTACACTGCAAAATCTGTCCAAGAGCTTATGGAAAACACTTACAAAATTCAAATAAGTTACATAAGAGCTTGGAAATGAGTTAGCAAAGCGGTGTTTAAAATATTTGACGATTGGGAATCTTCGTACAATGACTTGCCTCAGTTTCTTCGTGCAATATAGAAAAGCAATCAATCACTGTTTATCATGTACATACAGAAGGAGTACAATTTTGGGGGACTTTCTGGGAATTTGAATCGAGTATTGAAGGTTTCAAGCATTGTCGTCCGGTTCTTTCTATTGATGGAACACATCTGTATGGTAATATCAAGGTACGTTGCTTGTGGCTACAGAAGTTGATGCAAACAACTCTCTTTTTCCTTTGGCATTTGCTATTGTACGGACCGAGTCGGCGAAAAGTTAGGATTGGTTTTTTTCATGCATGGGACACTTAATTCCATCTTTAAATGCAAGATGCGTTACATTCATTTCCGATAAAATGAAAGGAATTCCAACCACCTTGCAAGAGAAGTGGAGAAGACCACATCATCATCGCTTCTGCCTTCGCCATTTAAAAGCAAACTTCAAAAAAGATGGTTTTGGTAGTAAGATTTTGCAAAACTTATTTCATGCTTGTGCTGAAGCAAGAGACGGGTTAACATACAAAGAACTCAAAGAGCAACTAAAAAATGTGAGTCCGGCTGCTGACAGATGGATTGATAGAAGTCTCCAACATAAGGATGAACAGTGGGCTTTTTACAAGGACAATGGTGAACGTTTCTGTATGATGACTACCAATGCTTTGGAGAGTTTCAATGGAGTTCTTAAAGGTGCAAGATCGTTACCGGTAAAGACGTTTGTGGCACGTACCTTTCATCGTCTTAATAAGGCGTTAGTGGCATGTACCTTTCAACGTCTCAATAGCTACTTCTATAGAAGACGTACTGATGGAATGGATTACGCATCTTCGCTCACACCAAATTATGAAAAAATGATGGAAAAATATTCAGCAGAAGCACGTAATATGAGCATAACAGGTTCAGCTTAACGGAGTGGCAAGTAATAGACACAAACACGTGCAACTGCACACTAAATATTGCCAATGACAACGGCAGCTATTCATGCAATATTCCTATTCTAGCCCATTTTCGACGTTCCCATGTTTTAGCTCCATGCGCATGATGTAGAGGAGGAGCGAACAGAGCTTACCATGATCTTATTTCGTCCTGATTTACGACAGACGGTTATAGACATAGTTATTCTCCGGGTTTTCATCCAGTGCCTGACAGTAGATATTAGGATATACATGAAGGCCCTACCATACTCCCGCCGCCAACGTGGAGGAATACAGGAAGCCCGAGGTCCACAAGAACAAGGGGAGTCATGGACGAAATGGGGGACAGAAGACAGGATAGATGTGGACAATGTAGTAACTTGGGTCATAAGAGAAGAACGTGCGGGATGCAATAAATATTTTACTTGTTTCTACTACTTCTGCCATTCATGTACTGTATAACTTATATTTTTATTCTGTACACAACTTTTCTATCACGGGTTATCTTATGTCAAACATGTAAGTTAGTTGCTATGTTATGTTACTTTGATTTAGTTTATATGCAGCTTTTGTATGAATTTTCCATAGTTTTACATCTTCCATTAAATAAACATAACAAACAAACAATAATACATCATCTATTGCATATCCATTACAACAACCAAGTAAAAAAACAACCTAGTAACACAGCATTCATTAAAACTAAAGCATATATAACTCAACTAAACAAGTCTGATACATATCCGTTACACTACAGTTGCACTACCCAGTTTACAAGACCTCTTTTCAAATTGGATTTAAGGACTGCAAATAGTTTACTTGATGTCGAAGTAGACTGTTTTCCTTTTCCAAACGTCACACTTCGGCTTGCATCTCTAGTGCATACTCCAACCTGTAGGGGTCAATGGACGATCTAGCCATTTGAAGAAATTGCAGCACTCAACACCTTTCGGGTTAGTTATATGATCAAGGTAACTGGCACATCCGTAAAACAGACATCCAGCATTTGTTTGAGTCTTGCATACAACTACCCCACAAACATCTCCACAATGGCAAAGTGGATGTGTTGGTTGTCTCACTCGACCTTCGCCGCTAATTTGTTTCCTCGGTCTTTGATTTGGTTCGCCTAAGCAAACTAGATTATCCAAAGCAGAATGAACATCAACACCATTAGCTGGAGGAACTATCTCAAATTGAGCTTCGGGAACTGTTTCAAACCGAGTTTCAGGAACAAATTCATTTTCAGCTTCCATATGTTCAACATATTTCACCAATACTTCATCTGGGATCTCCTAACTATCCATATAAATGAATGGTAATGTGAGTGTCGGGTGAAGGGATTGTTGTAGCTTTGGTTTAATCGAATAATGAAGAAGAAATTTGGAAAATTTGTGATAATTTGATGCAAATTGGCTAAAAAATGGGTTTGGGGATGTTGGGTTCGGCCATGAAGAAGATGAAGGAGGTTGGGAAATGTTTTGAAGGGTTTGGAGCAAAATGTTGCTGCTACCTCTGTTTTACCAACAGCAGCCTGTGCAATCGCAACTCATAGTTGCTCCTGCACCATGTTAAAGCAGGCGCAATTATGAGTTACGCCTGCTTATTACATGGTTATACGCAACTGTTGTTTGCGCACCAGTGCGCACGGTTATAAAACACTGGTGCGCAACTAACAATTGCGCTTTGTACAAAATTAATGAGCATGGAATTTGCGCATCTCAGAATTGCGCAACCGAAAAAAATAAATCAACATCAATAGGCACGACTAACAATTGCGCTTTTGGCTGGCAGTTAGAGAATCGCTGACTGGACTGCTGATTGGGCTGAAACTAGCCATGTTTGGTAATAAGTTTGAAAACTAACCCCGATCGAAAATTGTTTCAAAAAGTAGCCTACTTTGAAAATTTGTCCATTATTAAATTGCGGACGTGGATATGCTATGTTAAATAAGTAGTGACCTATTTATGCCAATTCATTGAGTTTAATTTTTATTACGTTGGTTTCTAATTTATCCTTAAAGTCTGCACCAACCAGGAAGATATAAATATTATCATGCATATTACATTAGAATAATATCACACAATTCAACGTTCTTCTTGTCTATTTCACCCGTATTTCTATTTGAAGGATCATATTAGGAAGATTTGTAACATTATATTATTCATAAACTAAAAGGGAACTACAGTGCACCTAATAGTAGATAAAATTTGGAACAACTAGTATTACATGCAAGGAATATAATGATGCAAAAACTTCGTAGAGAATCGACACTAATAAATGCATGCCGAATAACACATGCCTTTTTGATTACATCGCATTTATCAGAAAATATATTAATAAATTTTATTATAAATCACAAAACATGACTAATATAATTTATAATTCACTACACAAAATACTGAGATTTGCAACTAACCATCTGCGCATTTGGCAACGGTTATTAACCGTTGCCATTTTGAAACGATTAATAACCGTCTTGGTTCCGTTAGCAACGGTTTTTTATCGTTGCTAATTGGGAACGGTTACTAACCGTAGCTTCTTTGGAGACAAATGATGGCGGTGAATTTCATCCTTTCACGCCATAATTTTTGGCGCGCTTCGTTCCAACTAGCAACGGTTTTCAACCGTGGCTAATTAGCAATGGTTTGTAACCGTGGTAAATGTTGTGGCAGCTAATTTTGTGCCAAATATCACAGTACTTGTGTCGTTTACTCTAGGGCACAAAATTTACCGAGCATACAGTAAAAAAACGCAGATCTCTAATTCTCTCAGCCGCTATTTCGTCCTCGTCGATCGGCTCCTCCAGTAGTGGCAGCCGCGAATTAACATCTCCAACCTCCAACAGCAGCAGCCGGCGCTCCGGCGGATTCAAAGCTAGGGCATCTTTCATTTGTTCCAGCATCTTCAATTCGCTTCTCATCTTCTACAGGTTTCCCTACTGTTGCAAGTTTTTATTTATTTCGTTAATTTCAACTTCCTTGAGCTTCGTACCCATTACCACTTACCTAACCAGATCTATCATTTTCAAGCCCTTAATCTCCTCCAACAGCACGAAAAAATTGGGATGTTTTGTCTCCTTGAGTTAGTCATTTTATTTTTTAGTGTTGCAAGTTTTATATGGCCTGCTTATGCCGAGTCTCAGATTATTGATCCACTTTTTGATTGTAGAGATCTAAAATTTGGGCGTGATTAAGCTGTTTTATTATATTGGTGTAGATAACAACCAATTCCGTCCTAAGAGCTTTAGTGGATTTTTCCTTATTATTAAGTTCTTTATTCTAATGGTGCGGTCTCTCTTTTACTTTCTTTAGCTTTGTTATTAGTTGAAAAAGTGGATTCCCATGGCATACGCTTTCCCATTTTATGCGTACTAGATCATGATAATCTGCCTTGGGACGCCATAAGTTGTTATATCTAAAAGGGGTACCTTTCCTGTAAAATGTCGAGATGGCCAGATTAAAAACGATAGGTGTGTGATCGTCAGTTTTACCGATTGGTAAAATTGACTAAAAAGTTAGGATACTTATCTAGACAATCCTTATTAATGAGAAGTCTGTCAATTATACTATGGATTGTTATGTTAGCTCACCCTTCCAAGTATAGTAATTTCCAATGCTTGGTGGCTCAAAATTGATGCCTCAATAAATTCAACCAAGTCTTTGTTCGGATTGGAGCTTAGATTACCATTGTTAATTTAATCTTTACAACAAAAACTAGCATTGAAGCAGCCTGTTAGTATCCATAAGATGAATGAGTTAAATTATTGTTTGATATAATCCCAAAGTTCCGTTCTTCTTTTTAGTTAGTTATGAGCATACACGAAAGTATAGTAGAATGTCAAACCCAATTTATTTTGGGTTAAGCATGTGATGTATTGTTCATTATTGTGAATTGTCAAAACAGACCAAATATTATCATCCTAAAGAATCAGAATTCTACTTGTATCATGGTGATCCTTATTGAAATTGAAGTTCCAATCTTTGTTGATTTGTCTACCTACGTTACTAATTTTACATTTGGTAATTTTACTTTCTAGCAGCCCTACAATAGAAGCTTATTTTTTATTAATTACACTTTCTACATCTTGCTGTTTGGATAGGGTAATCCCCTGACATTCCAAACTATGCAATTCATTAAGTGCTCGTTTGGATCGACTTATATAAGTCGCTTTTTTGCTTTTTGCAAGCCAAAACCTATTCATTTTGGCTTTCAAAAAGCTAAAAAGCGACTTGTTTTAGTCGATCCAAACGAGGCATAAGTAGAGTTATCTAACTTGCTACCCAATTTCAAGTGAGTGGGAGAAGTCACATTAATTTTCGTTCATTTCAAAATTCCCCCTTTGTTTTCAGATGTGTAATAACATTTTGCCATGTAGGATTATCAATCACCCTAGCATTTTAGTGGAAGTGAACTCAAAAGGAGTATCCTCTTTTCTTTGTTTAATGATCTAACAAGTTAAGGAACAGTTTATTCCCTATAATGCTTGCTTATGGGTTTGTTTAGTGTTACCATATAAGCTGTCATTTGAGTTCCATCATTATCTTCATCTTTTAGGATTGATGTTTCATTAAGTTTTTGGGGATTGATTATAGTTAATATCTACTACTCTTTAACAGTTTGCCAAAGTAGAGATGCACCGTCTAATCTGAACCATCAGAATACATATTTGATGTTTTAAGTGTACAGTGTTAGAGAACCAAGAAACAATTGGTTATGCAAAGGATGATCTTTTTACATTTATATATGATTTGTTTTACAAATTGTACGTGTGGTGTATCATCAGCCAAACATTGCAACATGGAAGAGAAGTAGTGTTGTAGTGTGCATTCTCATATTTACTAAAGCCTAAATGTTGTACTGTACTGCATGCTAGTTAGACATAGCTGCTTATAGTGACTGCAAGGGTATAAGTTGATGCAATGAATTTTGTTTTACTAAATATGAGACCATATTTAGTAAGTGGATAAAATTGTTGTTAATGGCGCAAGCCATGTATCAGGAGAGGGGTAATGCATAGACATTACTCTGGTGCTATAAAATGGCGCCGTTGTAATGGCAAATTTTTTGGAAACAGTTTGATGCTAATGTTAAATTTCAAGTGAAATCAAAAGAATATTCATCTGTTTAGTTAATATCAGGGTTGAACTTGGTGGAAAGCCATAAGATATTGTTACCCATGATTTCTTATTAGCTCCTGTTATTTTCTTTCAGTATGTCTTTTAGTATAGACAAACAATGGATGAATCAATCTAATCGAAGAAATACAGAATATGTGGAAGGTGTGAGAAATTTCGTTAAATTTATTGCTGAAAACGGTGGCAATAAGGAAAAGTATTCGTGCCCTTGCACGCGGTGCAAAAATGAAGATACATTCAAATTAAATGATATTCATTTTCATTTGCTTAGATATGGTATTGTTCAATCATATACCGTGTGGTGTTTTCACGGGGAAAGAATACCGGAGAAGCCAAAACAACAACCGGTTAGTCATGCCACAAATACTGATGAGTCCGAACATATTAGGATGGAAGATTTGATCAATGATGCAGATAGATTCCATCATTTTCAACCTACAAGTCAGTTGCATGATAATGCTAATATTGGAAAGCAGTTTACAGATAAATCATTTTTTGATAGTGCAACTGCAACAGAGCCATTGTATCCTTCTTGTCCAAAAGAGATTACAAAGTTGTATGCCATTGTGAAACTGAATAGCTTGAAGACCCAATACGGATTTTCAGACAATGGTGTGACTGCAGTACTCGAATTCATAAAGGAGTTACTCCCCGAAGGTAACACGCTACCTTCAAAGTACCCCGACGTGAAGAAGATCATTAAGCAAGTTGGGATTATTTTATAACAAGTTCATTGTTCCAGGCTTTTTTATCTGTTATTATTTTGTTTTTTTAATTCTTTTGTTGTAGGAGTTCTATACAGTTTTATATTTTATAACATTGTAGTTTGTTATTCTTTTGCTGTTGGGTTATATTAGTTGCTGTGAACGTGTAATTCCAAAATGAGTTTGTGTTTTCTTGTTACTATTGTGTTCCATTTATGGTATATAGATCTTTAGTTCTTGTCTTTGATTCATTTATGATATACAACATCCTGTAATAAACTATTTCAGTTTTTTAAACTATTTTGCTCATTAGACTTATTTTCTTTTTTATTCTGTTGATGTGCAGGCCTTTAGGAGTTTTAGGCAGTTTAGATATAGATAATATGTGTTTTGTGCAATAGGCATAACCAGTTCACTGTTTCAGGCTTTTTTATCAGTTATTATTTTAATTTTTTAATTCTTTTATTGTAGGAGTTATACTATTAATTGCGTCTAGGACTTGTGTAGCTCTACACAATGGTCTTAAATGTTTGGGAGCTTGTTAGTTCTGTAAATGTGATTCCATATATTCACTCCAGAAATGCTTATATAACAGGTACTATATGCCGAGATTCCACAGCATTAGTAATTCATGGAAGACCAGTACCACCCACATATGAAAAAGTGTTGTTGGACAAAATTTTATTGCCGGATGAGCTAACCGCCAAAATATGTCGACAATTTACCGAGACCTTTGGGGATGTTGGAGCCGGAGGTTATGTGAGCCATCAAAAGGGTTTGATACGATATCTTTAGTCGGAGGTATTGATATTTCTGACTTGTTCTTTGCATATATTGCTGATTTTCTTTTGTTTGTTGTATATGAAATTTGCATATGCAAATGCATGTGTATGATACAAATCTAGATTGATATCTCCTATAATTGTTTATACAATACTATGCCACTAACCAAAATCAGTTTGTGCCATATTATTATTATTATTTAACTATGGCGACCAAGACTAAGTACTGTCCTGCAAAACCCTGACCGTTATGAACTCATCTGAATCCTAACTTAAATAGTTGAACCTTTTTCATGCCAGCTATGCTGGGAATACTCACTGAAAGGCAACCCTCGCAATTAAATAAAAAATAGATCATCCCATTGATGTTATTGGTCCTAAACAGGGTTACCAAGAAAAGAATACAAGCTTCATAAATTTGAATACCATCAGTTCAAATGAAAAGGAAAAGAAAGATTGATGAATGATAGAAAAAAAATCTTTATGCCTTCTAATTCTATTGTGCATAAACATCAAGAAGATTCAGATTGATGAATAACATGAGTAAAGTGAGAATCCTTGTGCAACAAAAAGATTAACTCATTTTCCTTCACCCTCATTTATTTTGCTTGAGCCGTAGTCTTTGTTGGTTGTCCGATCTGTTTATAGAACTTGATTTTGTACTACTAGTATCTATTAGGATTCTACAGGCATAAAATACTAAATCTTCTCCACTGATTGGCATCATAAAGTGAACTTGAGAAAGTCTCAACAAAAAAGACTTCACTGCTAGTATCTATCAGGATTCTACAGGCATAAAATACTAAACCTGTTTTTACTTTTGCGTAGGAATTGGATAGAATACTGTATGCACCACAGCATGAGCCAAAGAAATATCAGCTTCGGCTAACCTGCTCAGCATCCTTTTAATGTGTTTATTATATGTAGACTTCACTGCTTGCAAAACAATGTAGTGTAATTAATGAAATCTTTGTAGTGTAGTGTAATAAATAATGCAGTGTAATAAGTATGATATTCCGGCACGGTAGCATTCTGTTTGCAAAACAATGAGTGTAATTATAAGTTTGATAATTTTATATGTATGGTATATGTGCGATATGTTTATAGTGCTTGTGTACCAATATTTTGATATTCTGGCATATTTTGATATATATTGATATTCTGGTATATATACTGAGATATGCGTGTAACGCAGTAGTGAGTTACAGATGTGATTTTGTAGGAGCAGGAGCAAACACTATGTGCAACGGGTGTTAACCGTTGCTTTATGTGTGACTTTTTTACATTAAGCAACGGTTTTTACCCGTTGCCTATTGTAAACAAAACAACGGTTATTACCCGTTGCCTATTGTAAACAAAACAACGGTTATTACCCGTTGCATTCGGCTCAATTTGCAACGTTTTTTACCCGTTGCCTTTTTCCCAGTTTGCAACGGTTAATACCCGTTGCCTTTGACCAAGTTTTCAACGGTTTATAACCGTTGCCTTTGTCCCAATTTGCAACGGGTTACACCCGTTGTGTTTTGGACATAATGCAACGGTTTTTTCCCGTCGCTAAATTCAACCACTCCTGTATTGCAAACGGTTTTTACCCGTTGCTTTTGGACTTAACAACAGTTTTTAACCGTTGTTAATAGCTTATAATGGTGTAGTGATTCTTTTACTAACAGTTCCCAACTTTTTTCATCACAAATATTCATCAAATATAATACTATCCCAATCATATGGTTTTAAAAAAACCTCCAAAATAATGAGAAATTAATTACCCATAAAAGTAGACGTTTGTCATTTATATTCTCAGTCAAAGTACACATCACTAGATTCACAAACCATAATCATAAAAATAATGAAAGTCAAGTAAACAACAATTATATAGTTAAATGTGGTTTCTATAATTTGTGGATCTCGAAAATAATTGATATTTTATTTTGAAAAAATATTAGTCAACAATGAAAAAGATGCCTCCTTTTAATCATGTCATGCACCATTAGCCTGTGACGACCCACATTACGGAAGGTTTAAATTGACAATAATCCACACATGTTCAACTTAAACAATCTGTACTACACCAGAAATGTCATTTCGCAACGGTTCTGAGCCATTGCAAAAGGATTTAGCAACGGCTTTGAGCCGTTGCAAAATCGACAGTGGTAAAAAAATAGCAACGGCTTTCAGTCGTTGCAAAATTAAAATTAGCAACGGCTCTAAGCCGTTGTAACTTAACATTTTACAATGGCTAAGAACCGTTGCTAATTTTAGTTTTGCAACGGCTTTTCAGCCGTTGTAAAACCTTCTTGTACAACTTTGTTAATTTTCTTTTGCAATGGCTCAAAACCATTGCTGATTTTAATAATTTTTTTTAAAAATATTGCTTTTTCTACCCTCCTACAGTAACAGTCATTTCATCATCATACTTAATACAAACATTTGCAAATTTAACATAATATTACAAAAGAAAGATCATTAAACCAAATATTTTTCATAGATTCAACACAAAAACCAAACATAACAAATCTTTTAATTACAATGTTCAATAACAATACATAACACTACATAATTCAACAGCAGCAACAAAATACATAACACTACATAGTTCAACAGTAGCAACAACAATACATACAGTATACAGTACATAGTTTGGCAACGCCTTCCTCCAATCGCCTGATCATCATTGCCAATACTCCAGCTCTATAAAACAAACAGAGGTATCTGTTAGTATAGGCATTGAAACACAAAATTCATAGAACTTTAGAATCATAAACAGAGGTATCTGTTAGTATAAACACACAACTTCGGAATCACAAAATTCATTTCCACTTTTCATACGGTCCTGCTGTTATTCTTTCATTTGTTTCATATCATCTAGAAACAGTTGAATAATATCATTTATAAGAAAAGAAAAGAGACTTGTCTTTGAAAAAAAAATTATACAAGTAGGTGGTTGCGCCAAAAGCATATTAAATGTTTTTTCCTTTTGCCTTTTTATAGCAGACTTCACTGCAGAATGAAAAAGTTAATTACTAGCAAGCGTCGTGAAAAATATACAAATAAATGGTAAATTGTTACTAACATATGAACCTATCTAATTATTGTTATTCGTTACACATATTTTAATATTCTACATAATAAGTAAGTTATGGGCATACATTATGAGCAATCAATCGCTTTAATTAGATGGAAACCAGCTTTCGGAAATTCTTATCATTTTAATTTTAATTACATGGAAACGATACTGTGCATTAATGGAATTGATTTATTGATATCAACACATGGTTGTTGCCACAACCATATCAAGGACCTAACAGGAGAATGGCACATAAACATATATAATATTAAAAAAAAGATATGCACCAAGCCTGCATATAATCTTACCAATGTATATATCGTTGTTCAAGGAATAGTTTAATGAGTAAAGAAATAAAAAGCAGTTCCATTGATTCACCGACATATTTCAAACGAAATACTGGTGGCAGTACAATGGACAGATCTAGACGCATTTATAATTAGGACAGTGGCAAGGTTTATAATTAGGACAGTGGTGCATAGTCAAGTTCTTGTTCGAACAGCCTTATTTGGTGTAATGGTTTTGCTGTGACATTATTTCTTTGGGCTGGATGGGGAACTTGGGCCTCTTTTGGGAAGAATGGGGTGGAGTGTTGTCACTGCCTATAATATTAGCTTGAGCTTGTTCATATTTAGCATTTTTCTGTAGAAATGCGCTTTGCATGGTAATATGAGCAAGAACGTTGGAAAGCCACAACGTCTGTTGCTCTGTATCTCTTAAAGCAAAATAGTATTGCTTGGTATATTTATCTCTTAAAACTAACATGCTTCTCTTTACCTTAAGTACAGAGGCCTAATAATCAGATGCTTTGGTCTTAACTGATCATGTTTAATATTTTTACTATTCTTTTGTAAGGTTACTCATTCTTGCTTTAACAAATGCATATATAAAGGTGTGCAAACTTTCACACTTTCTTTGATTTATCAGTCAGTAGCTTGTCGGTTTTTCCTAATCTTCTTTTCTTGTTTTCAGAATTATAATGAGCAAACTAAGTGCTACATATAATTATGTATGTCATAGAGTTAGACCAGTATTATTTTGAAAAAGAAGGACTAAACCAACTACTTCTTATACTTTGAACCTATGAAAAATATAAATGAAATCAAACAGAAGCATTCCATTTGTCATATACAATTGAACTGATTTTCATTACTAACCGATCCCTTAATGTTCTGCTAATAGCCAAGGCTTAGTTTAACATAGATAAGGGATATATAAAGAGAAGATAAAGTTGGATAATATTTCATTTTTGTAATGTCAACCCCTTTAGTTTCCTTAGTATTTTTCTCCTCATTCAATATAATTCTAATGTAATGTACAAAATTAAAGTGCAAATTGAAATGAAGTGAAATGCAAACAACAATGCATGAACTGGTATATAAAGTATCAAATGCAATGTTTGGATTTTTTTTAAATGCACAAAATGTAAAAACAAAGAACCGAAGCATAATAATAATATGTATCTGCTCCCGCGTCTAAAGAAAATTGATATCTATCAAAAATTTAATGGTTGCTAGACGCACATTTATGGATGTTTATGGCGACACATAAAAAATAATATATGCATAAAGTCTTTTTGTATTATAAAATTTCTAATTACATAGGGAAACACAAATGTCATCAATTATAACGATCATATACAAAATTTTACTTTTATTTTTAGGGATTCTTTTAACATCGATTTTACTTTTATTTTTAGGAATAGAATGAGAGTGCTGAGCATGTTTATGAGAATAAACTTGATTTCGTTCCATCAACATATTTGCTTTTGAGGGCTGAAAAAATGGACAAAAATGTAACAGTGAACAGATGCAAAAATATTTTTGTTGTTGTTTTTTTTTAAATATGAATGCAAAAATATTTGATGCTTCATTGGACGACTAACTGCATTTTCTGTGCTGGCATATAAATTCTAAAGCATGAAACACTAGTTCATAAACAGTAATTCTAAAATCTTTCTCACCCTATCAAGAAAATAAAATGAAATAAAATAAAGATATACACTTACCAGCAATTTATACACTTACATTAATTTTAAAGCGACGTGGAAATAATAAATCATGTTATCAATGGCTCAAGGCATAAAAATAAAATAAAAAACTAAACCAACAATTTATACACTTACCCTATCAAGAAAAGATTCTCACCCCCCTGAGTTTTAAACAAAGCCAATTGCAACTCTTCCTGCAATAGAAGCAACATCAGTACCAACATAATAAAACAATACAATGATTATTGGTTATGAGAATATCCCTCCGATATTTGCATGCAAGTCCCTGTTTGAAAATTTGAACAGGTATTGCAGATAAAGACCTTAGTAAATTCGCAGTCTCATTCATCAGTTTAATACAGGATCAAATGTGCAATTTTTAAGAAGTTAAAGGAGAAAATGCAAGAAGAAACAAAGTACAGACACAAACTTTTGTTTTTATCTTGATTAAAATTTCGTTTTGTTTCTAAATGAAGATATGCAGCATTAACCGGCAGAAGTAGACGAAGTAATATGGGTTTGAGACGAAAAGGAAAAAGGAGGAAATGAAATCAAAGCAGTTACTAAAACTGCTACTCTACTAAAGGCAGTAAGAATAGCAACAGAAGAGATCATGCATTTTATTCAATGTGTGTTTAAAATTTTTAAACGAAGTGCTTGATAAAAACAACTACATCTGACACATTAGAAAGTGCAAATAATTTAAAATATAGAGATAGGAGCGCCAAAAATTCTTAGGCAGTAGTACTATGTAAAATTGCAAAATAGAGTAATAAGATTACAGTGTACCGTAAATATTCATGCACAAGGGACAAAGCAATAGTTCTTTGATAAGAATTTTGCAATGATTCATGAACTTGTTGGTTATAATTTTCAATGGTGCATTTAGTAGATGTGCTAGGGAACAATTGTACTCAAAATTAATATTCATATGTCTTCTATTCATAATCCAAGCATTCATATTGAGTGGTCTCCCATGTTAAATTTTTTATGCAATTAATCAGTGACCGTGATTAGTTGTGATGAATGTACGAAATATTGGGCCAATGGATTAATATCCGAAGGTTCAAAATTTGGGTTGATGGTGAGCTAATAGGGTAGGAGGATGAAGGGAGATGAGAAGTTTGAGGAGGGAGGAGAAGGCGAAACAAATAACGATGCGGTTCCAATGTGTAAGAGAGAGATATGTCCATGTATGCATGTGTCGGTGTGTACATGCATAAAAGAAATATTATAGTTGCATGAGGGAATACATGTAGAGGTTGGAGAACAGGAGGGATCTTTCAATATAGAATCAGTCAGGTCAGTAGAAATAAGGATAGAGGTGATATTAGATGTAGGGTCAGATGAATTGGGATGAGGTGAGATAGGAACAATATCAGGGGCTAGCTTGCAAGTTCGGAAACTGGGAGGTTTGAAAGTGAAGAAACATAAGTATTATGTTGGTTTAAGGAATTGTTTCAAAAGAACAAGTCTTGGATAGAGAGATATAGGTATCTTGCTTTGTTGCACCTGACCAGCTAAATCTATTGAATTATCCAAACAGCTACTTTTATCTATCAATGTAATATATGATACAACATCAGGTTGGTTATCTAAGTTCAACCCATTATCAGATTCATTGATGGTTTCAAGGGTCGCAAACATGTTGGTGTTATTCCTACAAATTACATCCAATTGAGAATTAATACATTTTCAGTTTGATTAGCAAAGGATGTGTAATCAATCATATTCTCTTTAGCATGAGAGACTGAAAAGGACACATTATTAATAGAAGGTTGATTGACATCTAGTGTGACTTGCTTTCTAACATATTTCCTTGTGCTACCAACTTTGATCCATGCACACTTTTGAGTGGTCCTGGGATCATAACTGCCACTATAATTTTGCTTAGTGGTCAAAATATATGTAAAACATGTTCTGAATGAAACAATGATATGTTGAATTTTGTAGGATGCATCTGGATATAAAAGATTAACATTGCGTAACTTCAACATCAAACAACTACCATTTGTTAATTAGTACTACCGTATGTTGTTTTTTTTCTAGCATTTAGAGGTAAAAGTTTTGCAGCAACAAAAGGTAAGGCCAAATCCCTTGTAGTTAGTTTACACAAAAAGATTTTAAACTAGTTTTCTTCTTCCGCATCAAACAAAAAGATTGTTTACAAATATACAACAAAACAATCATGAAATCATTCATAACAAACCATTCCTAACGAATAAAAACAAAAATAGAATCCTATTGTATACCTTAACTGGATCGATTGCAAATTTCGAGATTACGAGATGAGCCGATTTTGGAACTGCTTTGATAATATGAGAGTACAAACACAAGGATAAGCCGATTCTTCTAGAACTGGATCGATTGCAAAACCAGATGCCAAAATTTGCACAAGGATCTGATCGATTGCTCAGATGAAACCGGATCTGGTTTGGGAATAAGAAATCGGATAAAGGCAAGTGGTATTTTTTTGGAAAAGTTAATTATGATAGGAGCGTATTAGTTTGGGAACGAGGGGTGTATGCAAGTGGGTACAGAAACATAAAAAAATAGGGAAACTTGACAACGGTTTTGAGCCGTTGCAAAATTAGAACGGCTGGTAGCCGTTGTTAATAATTTTGCAACGGCTCAAAACCGTTGCTATTTAGCAACGGCTCGGAGCCGTTGTGAATCTTCCGCATTAGGGGGTTGCGAAACTGCTAATATGGTGTAGTGCCAGAACATAGATAATCAATGGTGTTAATTAAGAAAAATAAGAAAATAAGAAGAAAACAAACACAGAATCTCGCAGCGGAATGACAAAATATAATAATCAAATAGACAGTTCATGAAGCTGTTTATATTATACATTTGATTATAATTTATACAATATTTATCAAAGTTATATATATACAACAGAATAGTGGAATGATGCAGCAGAACAACAATGAGGGAACAATAATAGTAATAATAATATACCAAATCTTCGTCTTCGTCCTCCAGAAATGATCTTTAATGCGCTGAAAACTCAGGGCTGACCCGAGCATAATGAAAAGACAAAACACTCGAGTCAGGACTAAAATATTCTTATGTGAGTCAAATCGATATCGCATAAAACATGAGTGGCGTGGCGTCAGAGATGTTTATGAGGTTTCACATCTCCTATCCAGTGCATAACATGCGTGCAATAACTCAAGAGATGTTACGAGATTTTCCATCTCCTAAGGGTCTATCAAAATATTATATATAGTAGAATACGCTATATATATAATGTCTAATCGGTAAAATAAATATATTTTTTAGCGTTAAGGCTTTACATTAATCCCCTTTAACGCGTTGTTAAGCATTGTCGTACAGTTTGCATATAATGCCCCAGTAGCACGTCGGAGAATATGGATGCGCCATGATACGACAATACTAAACCAAAGTCGTAGGGGTCTCGTACAGGGATAAAAGTATGACAAGGCATGTGAGGCAATGCCCAAGGTAGGATACTACCAGTTCGGATCGCAGGGCTGGTGGTAACGCATCGTAGCCACGACCGCCCACCACGTACATCCATCCCATATCAAATCAAAGGGAGGTTATCTCAAAATCAAGGTGCACCAATTGAAACTAACAACAAGAGCAATAGTATGGACCGAGTCCAAAGAAAATCGAAGAACGGATGTCCACTAAGGGTAGCTAGCCCGCTTGGCCCTGTCAAGCCGTCCTGTTTTAGTCATTTCAAATTGGCACAAGTGTTGGGGTCTATCCATCATCGTTCTCTTTCTTCAAATCCAACAAACGACGCCAAATACAACCACTTCATTCTGGAGTCTCCTCCGCGCAAACAGTTGTTAAAGTGGTTCCAATATGGACAGAGGGTATGCCAATAAAATGTCATGGTCTCTTTAACAACCAAACGTCGTTTTACACCCCGGTTGGTACTTTTACATTTCGAAAACGATTCATACTTAATATCAAAATATCGTATTCGCTTCAAAATCAATTTCATTTCGAAATCATCATATTTACTTCAAAATATCATATTTACTTCAAAATACAATTCGAATTACAATTTAGGTTATAACTTTAATTTAACCTAATTCGTATTTAAATCCATGATTTAAATATAAACAATTCCCATACTGACCAGTTTGAATTTTTAGAAAATAGTTTGAATAGTTTTAAAATAGTTTAAATGGTTAAAATAGTTTAATATAAAATAATTTGAGTATTTAAATGGTTTATATAGTAAAATAGCTTGGAAAATTAAAATAATTTGAATATTTAAGATTTTAAATAGTTTATATTAAAATGATTTTATTTGAAAATTGTTTCAAAGTAAAACTGGTTCAATTCCAAATCTTCCAACTCCAAACAATTTCAATTTAAATCGATTCAATTCCGATTTCAATTCGAATTAACTTCAATTCCAATTTCAATCCAAATAAGTTCAATTTCGATTTCAAATTAATTCAATTTCGCTTTTAATTCCAATTAATTTCAATTCCAATTTGAATTAATTTCAAGTCAATCCTCAATTTCAAACCATTTTAATTCATATCAATTTCGAGTTCGACTTCAAAATATTGATTTAAATCATTTAAATCAAATTTAGCTACGATGTTCAATTCGATGTTCAAATAATTCAATTCCGAGCCAAATTTAGAAATATCCCTTTATATCACTTTTACTTAAATAATTTCGAAGTTCAAGTAAAACTTCAAACCATTAAAACTATTTAATTTCTATAATTCCAATCATATTTCAATCATAACTTCAAATTTCAAATTAAATTCTTTAAAACAATTTCTTTTAACAATTTCAATTTCAACATTTCAACCCGAGTTCGAAAATAATTCAATTTCCATATTCGATTCAATTTTATTTCTTTAAACAAAATCATTTAAATAATTTCAAATCAAAATTTTAAAATCTTTTAATTTAATCAATCCGGTGTCCGTATATAATTTTCTATCGCATGGCCAAGTGAACAGTTATTTCAATTTAATTTCAGAGAAGGATATATATCATTTCAATCCAAATCAAAGTGTCATAGGTATATATCATTTCAACCTATTTTCTAATTATTCGAAATAATTCAAATAACAGTTATAGACTGCCAAATGAGACACAGGGTGATAACATGATATATATAAAATAAATAAACATCCAATCATCCAATATATCAACCAAATCATTCAATTTCAATCAACATCCAAATCAACCAATAATTCACAGCAATTACATAGTTATCAATATCGGGTATTTAACTGGAAATTTAATTCCAATTTTAAATTTAACTGTCAATTTTAATTTCTACAATCAATTCATACGTCAATTTCATTTCCAAACAATAGTCAATAAAATTAAATAACTTCACGATTTCAATTTAACGAACATAAAAATATTATAGTACGTCATGAGTGTTAAAACACTCACCTTTATTTGAAACTGAAAATATTTCAGCTTCAAATAAATTCCAATTTGATTCCAAAGCGTAGACGACCTCGATACGATACCAACGCAATTCGTTTCGTCCATAACGAGCCTCATATGAAAAAGATACGCTATAATTAATATAACGGTAATTAAAAATTTAATTAATAAACTAAATTAACAATATAATAAAAAACGTTACCAGGCCCCTTCTCTTCGTTCAGTGCGCACAGTACCAGGTATGAACGCGAAACCCACTCATGCCGACTACCTTCAACGTGCGCGCGCCACCTCGTCCACCAGTTCGCCAATCGGAGCCCACCACATCGAGCGCCTCAGCCCCTTCCGCTTTCGCCAGAGACGCGTCTCCTCACAGCGCCTCGATCGTCAAGCAAAACCCAAAAAAAGCACGACCATTCAAAGCCAGATCCAGGCGATTTCGTGCAAGTTGGCAACGATCCAACCGTTCAACATGTTGATCTCACCGAGATCTACGACTTTGCTTTTGGAAGATTTTGATTTCGATGCGTGAATTGAGAGGAATTGATGAAGAAAGATAGGCCATTTTCGGCCATTAACGATTTTGAACGAGCGGCCGTGCTTTTAGGTTAGGGTTTGAACAAAATGAACGGCTTATCATATAAGTTTCCGATCCAATACACACCTAAATTTTCCGAACTCCAAACGAAGCGTGCCACCTGACATTCTATATGTTTTACCTCATTCTGAACACAATGGAATAGGTATCGGAAGCCAATTCCATCATATTCAGAAGATAGCTTTTCAAAATCAAATTATTTTAATTAAATTCTATGCGTTTCAAGCTCGCACGGCCAAACGACAAGTCCGATCGCTATCTTATAATAATTCACTATTACGGATCCGATGAAACTGGTTTCGTCGAAATCCGAGACAGTGGCCAAAATTGCTATTTTTACTAATTTCCAATTTCAGTTGATTAACTTTTAAATTCAATTTTTTAGTTTAACAATTTTCATTCTTGTTTAGAATAAAATTTAAATCAACTTTCGATATCATTTCAATCATATTAAATTTAGAATTCAACTATTTAAATAATTCTAATATTAAATTTAAACAATTTAATTATCCAATAAATCGATATTAATAAATCATTAAATTTCAAATGAATTCTAGTTATCAACAATTATTTTATTTTCATCTAAATAATTCAACATTTATTATTCAATCCCAGCTATTGATTATAAACACCTTAAATATATAAAATTACATTTTTTTAATACTAGTTATAGTCTAAATCTTCGAAATGGGTTATTTCAAATTTTATTCAAGTTCATATTAAATAAACTACATTAATAAATCATTAAATTTTTTATTTCTAACTATTTTTATTCAATAATCATATTAAATTTAATAATTTAAAATATTTAAAAATATGGATCGTTACATAGTCTTTTGTCCACCATTTGGTAATTCTTTGTCCACCATTTAAAAATATGGATCGTTACATAGTCATTGAGCTAAAAATAATACTTCGGCACAATCCCACAGAAATACTGGCTATTTTACACTGTCATCATGCCGAACTAAAAACAATACTTCGGCACAATCCCACCGAAAAACAATATTCCCCAAAAAATAACGACTTTGTTCGACCGACCCTTGTCGATTGGTCCAAGTTTGTTCGTTAAAGGCGCACCGTTCCTGAAACTTTGGCTATTTTACGGTATATGGTGGCCGAACTAAAATAATTACTTCGACAATAGGCCGTCGAAACTACTCTATCTTTTTAAACTAACGACTTTAATCGAAAGACATATGTCGACTGTTACAATTTTGTTCGATGAAGACACGCCGTTCCTGAAACATTGGCTATTTTATGGTATATGCTTGCTGAATTAAAATTATTATTTCGGTAATAGACCGTCGAAACTGCTAACATATTACAACCATGACTCATCTTATATTACCACCGTACACCCATCTATACACTACGCCATAGATTGCATACTGCAACACCAAAGAAGTGATGCAGGATGTGCCAAAAAATGTTGCTGAAGGCTAAAAAAGGGCAAAGGCAACACTTTCTCGGTGTTGCATTTTGCCGCGTTGCCGCAGACCTCAAAGGCAACATTTTGACTATCTAAGGCAACATAAGAAATATTGTTGCAATAGAATCCTATTTGGGTCTATAGCAACATCCATAGGTGCATGTAGCAACATTCAAAAATGTTGCTATAGATATTAATTTTCTGAATTTGTGGGGCCCACAATGTAGAGCATATTTGATTTTTTAATAGAAATAAATATTTATTTAATAAAATGCTATTGCACAGAATTTGATATTCAAACAGTAATTTATTTAAATAAATATTTTATTTCAACATTTAAAATAGTACAAATTCCCGACTCCACTATTTTACAATTCAATGATAAATAACACTGATATTCACATATACAGATATTCCTCACTACATCACTCAGTTCACTCATTACATATGCAGTTTCAATTTATACAGACACCGACACTGACAAATATATGACGAGCCGAGTGCCGAGCCGAAGGCGAGCCGAGAAGCGGGTCCGAGCGCAGCGCCGGCGGGGGTCCGGGGCACCGCAGTCCCGGCGGGGATCGACCTACCCGGTTAGGTCGAACAAGTGGGCACCGCCCGATTCATCCGATTTCGGAAGATCGAGCCTTCTTTGAAACCTGTCTTCAACTCCATTTCAGATTGAATCCAACATCTGAGCAATCTGCAAAAATACACACTGACGCAATAAAATTGAAAAGGAAATATTTTTGCAGTATAAAATAAAATGTAATTTTGAAAATATTATTTGCCTCAGTTATTTGGGTGACAATTTGGTCCAAGCAGTTGACAATGCACAAGAACAAAAATGAAACAGAAGCATGCTACAGAAATAAACAGCATGCTCAATGAATTGGTCAGAGCAAACTATACCAGACTTGTATGCCAGACATAAAACAACAGTGGACAGAGCTCAACAAAAGAACTCAAACTCACAATTAAACCAAAACTCCAACCATATTCAAAAATACAGACCAACAGAAGTGTCAAGTGAATGAGCTGCAGCAATTTCAAAAATGGCCGAAGTCAGATAATATAAGAAATATGAACTCGAGCAAGTCCAGCTACCATATGAAAGCAACCATACATATATACATGTGTGAAACAGCATGTATATATATAGGCAGTGCAAACAGGCTCAAAGGACCAGTGCATAGATATACAATGACCAATGCAAAGTGGTGAATACAAAAACATGCATCAATGAAACAAGCAGCCTTAACAAGTGAATGGCCAAGACCAAAACAAAGCAAGACTGGCACAAGGGAAAGAAACTTATATGACTCGAAGGCAACTAAATACAAGAGAAGGCCTCAACATCAAATAAAAAACAAACCCAGTGCAACATATATACATGTTCAAGTGCAACAACAAACACATATATACATACATGAATGCATATATATATACATGATAATGGAAAACATAAGTGATACAACAGTTTCAGTGAACAAGTGAAGCACAAAGAGAAAGGTACACAAGTGTGTGTGTGGCACCAATGGAAACAGTATGGTGAAGCAACTTGACTACAAAAACTCAAGTGAAATATATTACAAGTTCAAGCTACAGGATGAACAGACATAGCCAAAGTCAACCACGAACAGTAGCAAGTTCAACCAATTCAAATCAAGTTGCCGAAGTCTAGTTAAATGTCAAAGGCAAAGTCACGATGAACAATCAATTAAATGACCGATGTCAACAGATATATACGAACGTAAATCTAGGGGTTCGAACCCTATATAAACACATTAACATCATCGGCAGATAGTATCGAGTTCAAGCAAGCAATACAGTAAAGTAAAAGCAACAAATTACATACCCGAATACACAGTTGAACTCAAGCAAAATCGAAGGAGCTGTATTCGAAGCAAGGAGACGATCGATTGCCAAAGCAAATCAGAAGAACAGCAATTGTAATCGATCGACAATCAATCGGGTCCTTCGATATTAGACGAAGCCCTAATCGCACAAGGCCGAAGCCCTAGCTAATCTCACAGGAGCGAAGACAAGGCCGAAGCCCTAGCTAATCTCACAGGAGCGAAGACAAGGCCGAAGCCCTAGCTAATCTCATAGGAGCGAACACGAGGCCAAAGCCCTAATTTCAGAGCAAAAGAGGAACAAGATAGGAGCAGCCATTATCACATACGAGAAAAGGGGATCTACTCTAAACTAGTTCAGGTGGTAAAACGAAATTTTGGGGCAAATTGCAGTGGTGATCCATTTTAACAACCATATTAAATGTAGACCGTTGGATCGTATTCACGCGGATTGCTAATTTTATTAATTTTTTAATTTGAATACATCTATAGCTACTGCAACATCTTGTTGATACCTATGCTAACACCTTGAAGCGAGTGTTGTAATAGACAAAAATCAGCATACCTATCGTTACATTATAGCTAGCAACACCTTGTAATTTCGTTGCAGTAGGCCATCTATGGCGTAGTGATATTACCACCATAATTCATCTATATCAACATCACCTATCTGGCCGAAACCCCTTTTTTTTGGTTCGTGCGTGAAACAGGGAGAAAGAAAAGAATTAGGATTTTGAAATTTTAATCGGCAGTTGGAAGAGATATTAATTTTAATTAAATGGTGTGTATCACTCATATCATTTTTATTAAAATCGCGGATGGATCAAAACAATACTTACGCTCCAATTCCAACTATCAATAAGAAGATGAAGTGTCATGTAATTTGACCACCTCATCTATTATTAGGATTTACAATCTGGTAGGTGGCAGCGTTACTTTCCTCCATTTCAAAATAATAGACCCGCATTCCTTCTACTCTTTTTTTTTATCCTTTTTCTGCAATACAAGGATTTTTTTTTTGATTTGGCCTCGTTTTTAAACTTATTATCGCAAATAGCCTCGTTTTAAAACTAATATCAAATATAGTCTTGTTTTGGCCAGCTCAGCGTTTAACTGACCAAAATACACCGGCGACTTTTGAAAAGTAGCTAGTGTTTTTTTTTTTTAAAATTACATTGACAACTTTTGAAAAGTAGCCAGTGCATTTTTCAAAATAGGACTATATTTGATATTAGTTTTAAAACTGGACTATTTCCTGTAATAATTTAAAAACGAGGCCAAAATAAAAAAAATCCGCAATACAAAATTTTATTGCACATTCTCCCACAAGTTATTTTTCCTGTCCCATCCTTTCTCAACTGCTCCACTCTCATTTCCACTTTCCTCCATAATCAAATCCACTGAATTCTGTCTATCTTCTCCGTCGTTTATTTGGATTCCGGTGAGTTGTTTATTTTGATTCTCCCATTCGTCTTTTTTAGGCTCCTGTTTCGTTTGTAATTTTTTTTAACCACCCCACTCATACATCCGTCCCTCTATTACTCCAAGTCCTCCGACCGTTTTGTGATAACTTCCTTAGCGTATAAGTGTATAACTACTTAAGTCGGTATAAATTTTTAACCCTATTTTCTTTTCCTCTCCGAATTATATCAATGTTGTCATCACCAGTTTATTCTTCAAACCTGCTGCCTCAGTTGCTACTTTCGGCTCCACCTTCAGATCTAACTTCCACTCGCAAATTGTGTACCTAATTCAATGTGGATTTGACATGTTTTCATCACATATAGGAAAACCTATCCCGGCCTAATTGACTGAAATCAACTCATAATTTCACCAGCTTTAGGAAGATTGATTTTAGGTATGTATTTTTGATGCTATTGTCCCCAACTGTAGTAATTTTTTTCCATTGAACCACAGCTGATGGTGTATTGATTGTTTAATATATTGTATAGATTGTTGTTAGCATATTTGTTTTTAGTCAGTTCTAAGATCTGATACTTGCAAAAATTAAATGCTACTAATTTAATTTGTTAACAGACCAACTAGTGAACAAAAAAGGACTGTGATTCGCACCCCTTTGGAAACATGGAATTATCCCATTTCAAAATTATTTAAATCTCGGTTATCTACTTAAGATTCTGTCTTCATCAACAGCAGTTCATGGGGGTCCTAAGCTGAGATGACGTAATTCCTTTTCAGCTATGGCATTCTCCTTCGTACCTCAGCATGTTTTACGTTCATGGTGGAGGACTGTTAATGTATATGGGCATAGTAAGATTGCAGCAAATCCTAAATATGGAAGATTGAGTTTAAGATGTAGTTCGATGATTCATTCTAAGCAGGTATGGTTGATTTTACATAATTTTCCCTTTAGCAAAAATATATCAAAAAACCTAACTGCGGTTTTTTTTTCAGTAATCAGTTTATTACATTTACCACCCAGTAGGATATCGTTGTATTGAATTAGATTGTAGATCGTAGAACAGCAAAAATAAAATTAGTTTAAACCTAAATAATCATACACACACACGGACAATAGGAGGGTTGATTGAGTTGGTTTACAAAATATTAAACCATCACTTATCTAGAAACCATAAAATTATACATTTGAAATCCATAGATATAATCCTTTAAACGGTTCTTTTATAAGGATCTGGTATTGAAAAGCTTTGGTTTTAAGGGCTTTTCATTTATCCTATGTAAATTTAGCACATCAATATAGTTTAAAGGACCAAATACAAATTGTTTGATTAGGATATTAATTTGTTTATATAAGAGTTAACTTGAGGGTAAGGATGATGATTAGAATTGAGCTCGGCAAAGCCAAACTGAATCGACAAGACTCAAATCCGTGGCCTTAGGACTTCGGGTGATAAAAAATATCATAAAGATTTAATGAAACCCGAAAGACCCAACAAAAACACAAAAATATTAATTAGTGTTAGTATCCAATCCGAACTATTTGGATCGGGTCTATGTTTTGAAATGCATTATTTGAACCCAATCTAACTAGACCTAAGATCGACCCGGTCGACTCTGTTTTCGATGGTTTGGGTCTGATTGCCACCATCGCTTGAGGCCCATAATTCATAAAGGACATGGGAGCCGTCAAAATGGGGTGTATATAAAATGATGCCTTCACGCTAATATCCACTTATTCAAATCATCACATATAGTCATGGAAGAAGAAACATCACCACATATAACAAAACAGTAATACTGAAATATGAAATGTCACTGTCTAAATCAAAAGCAAGATTGATGAATGATGAATTTACTTTCAACCACCTCCCTTAAACCAAGCAATTTCATATTTATCATATTAGCTATATTGTTTTGTTTGATGAAAACATTTGCTTTTGAGGTGTTTTATTATATGTGTAATATGACCTTCATTTTCTTCTTATTTGTCATCTTTTATTCAAGGATCTTCACTCTTCCATCCATATTAGTATACATTCTTTTTTTAGTCTCAGCAAGCTCTTCGTCATGGATATTAATGGTGAACATTGCATATTATTAGGTGCAAAACATTCGTGGAGCATTGGCTCACGGCCTAGCAAACGACGTGTATCTTTTTAATTATTGTGCATGTATTTTTTTTTGATGTTTTTATACATTATAATTATATTAAATAAGACGAACGTAAATTTATATTTTTTGTTAAAAGTTCTCCAACAATTTATGCAATCATTTAGCTAAATTTAAAGCATAAAAGTCATTATAAAAATCAAAATCTAAAGTACGGTGATATATTACTCATAAACAAAAAATTGGAACATTTACGATCCGAGTTCTTTTCATTTGCTTAACAAGTCAAAATATGATATGTAAAAAGGAATATGGTGTGTCAACTTGTTAAAGAACAAGAATAATCATTATTATTCATTTTGTTACATTATTTTCAAAAGAAGAGTAATAATTAGTTTTGTGATAAATTCGTCTACAACAAAAATCACTTCGTTTGTTGGATGATGTTCGCCCTAAAAAAATGTATGTAAATGCATATATAGTTGTTCAATAATATCGTCTTGTTGAGTGTTTAATCATCTATTTAGAAATTAAATTTCGAGTTAAAAACTTAAGTATTGTGTAATTTAGAACTTTTGGTCAATAATCAACATATGATGTGATATATTTATTTCGTTTCATATTATTTCTATATGTTTATTTTGTATTCTTTTTGGTTTTTGTTTTATAATATTTAATAGTTATCTACTATATTTTGATTATCGAACTACAAAAGTCTATAATTTAAAATTTATATTTGTTTGCCTAGACATAAACATGTTCAAATGAGGAAGTTTTATCACATCATCATATCACATAAACAAACATTCAAACATTGGTATTTGTTTGTTCATACATAATTAGTGTTATATTATGAAATAAATCAATAAATGAAAATTAATATATACGCTTTGAAAATATTATGGAAAAAAATAGCTTTTCTGTATCGATTACAATATACGTCTGTCTTTAGGTGAAAGATTCATTAAAAAAATCTATGCATTTGTGGATCATGAAAAATATATTAAGAAGATTAGAAATTTGAGAACAACAAACAAAAAATAAACGAAAAGACAGGTTTTTCCTTGTGTCGTGTCCATGTGTGCCATTTGATGCGCTCTCTCATGTACATTGCACCAGTGGTACAAAAGACTTGTTATGTCATGGTGCACCTTTGTGCTTCATCATCTTCTTAAACTACAAATTTTATTCGATAAACTTCGCTTCATCTTTGCTTGCAATGCTAACTTTTGGACTTTTGTTTAATGTTATAACTAGAATATTATATTGTGTTCTACATTTTTTTCCAGTAAGTTCTTTCATTATCTCATGTTTGCAGTTTTGCTTCTTTTTATATACTTCTCTTTCTTCTTCACTATTTGTTTCAAAGCATATTTGATTAACTTTGACAAGCATTCTTAATCCAAACACATATCTGGTATTATTTGGCATTATATGCAATTTGTATGTGTATATGATATATAAACATTATCTGTTACTGGAACCAATTATTCTCGAGTAGTCAAGTTTCTTAATTACCTTACAATCCGACGCATGTTAAAGTTCTTATATTTTATCTATTTTGGAGACTCTATCATTTTGCTTTTTCTCTTCTAACTTGATTTTTTAATATAACAAGAATGATACTTATTCAAGCAGAATGCTCATTATAATGTCTCAGAGGCTCGAATTCATGATCTTTAGAACTTTTGTCTAAAACGTCATACCTCTACCCACTTGAGCTATAGGTCCTTGACTCTTCCAACTTGATTTTTTTTCCAGCTGTTATGGTGCCATTCTTTTCTTCCACGTTCATTTTTGCATAAACTTCTCAACTATTTCTCGCCGTTAAGTTTGTGGCACCATTCATATCTTCATTGTTTTATTTTTCTTCTGTTTTAAATTTAGCTTGTATTGATCTTCTACAAAGTCATATCATTCATTTTCTCCTCTACGGTTAAAAACCCATAGTTTCTTCCATGACGATCTTCTGCGTAACAAAATTTTCTTCTATTATCTTCTTTATTTTTTCACCTCCTAATCTTTCTATCATTTTATTCTTCCTGTATTCTTCTTTAACAGTTTTCATCTATCTTTTCCTGGTGCTTAGCTAAGAATGTGGTCAAACACCATTTCATCGACAGCTTTATTCATTGAAAAACGGATGTGGTCAAACACCATTCCATCGACACCTTTATTCATTGAAAATCAAGAACACATAGTTTTTGTTGCAAATTCGTAAATGACTTGTTGTCATGTTTTGTCATGTGTTTAAGTTTGTTGACCATGCATGGCGGTTCACTAGCGTCTCTTAGTATTTTGGCTATTGACTTCTCATTCTTTTAAGCCTTCCATTCTTCATATTTTTCTTTGCTAAAAACAATTTGAAACATCACCTCATCAATTGCTTCTTTCGGAGCTAGTTTATGTACGCTTATACCAACTATGGAAATGAATAAAGATAGCTCAAGCCTATATAACTAAGTTTTGTAGGAAAAATATTGAGAACTAGTGCCTAATTCTGTTAATGTATTACTAAAGTACCATTGCAGTTGATTTATAGCAGGTTAGATTACTATTATCTAGTTCTTAATCTAGATGCATTT
The DNA here is from genome assembly GCA_030737815.1 of Allium fistulosum. Classification (NCBI taxonomy): domain Eukaryota; kingdom Viridiplantae; phylum Streptophyta; class Magnoliopsida; order Asparagales; family Amaryllidaceae; genus Allium; species Allium fistulosum. The sequence continues at coordinate 92,093,773 of CM060906.1, read as the reverse complement.
TTGAATCAAATGCTGTTATTGCATACAAACTCTGAATTTGATAGTTGATAACACACAAATTTCACATTCAAGAAAGTATCAATTACTTCTGAAGTGCCAAGCATGATTAAGTTGATATATGCTATTTATTCCTATCAGGAACAGTCAGAGCTGCCCATTACTGAAGGGTTAAATTCTTTAGATACCAATTATGGTGTAAGCAATAAGCTAAATTTAGGAGTATCTTCTGCCGAACTAGAAGAAACAACAACCAAATGCCAGCTAATAGATTCGAAAAAGGTTAATCACCGTGTGATGATTATTGATGGGACATCAATAATGTACAGGTCTTATTACAAACTCCTCGGTAGACCATCAAACTTAGCTGCTGCTGGTTATTTTTTATAACTTTTATCATCATCATCATCATCATTGTTGCATCATTGTTGTTGCTGACGTTATACTAATTTTACTTGGTATTTATAATAAATTAGCTACAATAAAAACCACATAATTTCTGTATGTTAACACTTTTAATATACATTTGCATATTCATAGTACCGCCTTACGTCGTTGATAATATTACAACTTATTTACATCTGATTTTTATGCAATTTTTACATGTGCTTGACAATTAACATGTTCAATATGGCCACAAATCCAATGTAGTAAAGTTGATAGAGTATACAAATGGGTATACACAAGATCTAGGAAGGATAATTGATTAATGAGTATCAAAGTTTAAATGTAGGTGTTCATTGTACAGGACTAACTTCAGCAAATACCACTATGTTTTCTTGATTAATATAAAATTAACATCTACTAAGCTATACAATTATTAATATGAGCTTATCAGTAAAAATTCAAATGTTCATGCTTCACCTTTATTCTAACTTTGAGCCAAAAACTCTTAATCCTTTATATATGTATATATACATATATAATTATAACAAGAATGATAACTGTAGTATTTTCACTGGCCATGCACTTTTGATGTCACTTAACACACTTCTTATAATTTAGTTCAACTGGTATTTTACTGATGCATTGGAATTGGGGAAGGATTATGTATACAGTGTGTGTGCGCTGTGAAAGTATTTAATGATAAGATGATGTGGTTATCTGGCTCCATAATTATAAAGCTTATTTTAACGTAGAACTGAGGTATTTGCTGGAAGAGTTCTAACATGTGGGCACATAGTTAATGTATATTAGTTAGTTATTTGCATACACTAATAGTTAATCACGAGATTCCTTGACTACCTTATGAATATTTAACACTTCTACAAAACGAAGATAAAACAGGAACTTAGCAAACTCCCGTATACAAGTTGTTGATGTTCTATGCATTTTTCAAAATTTACCATGTTCACTTTTCTCAAAAACACGTCACCTCAAGAAGGATTGGTGAAGAAAAATTGAAATTCAAAGCAATGGCCAAGATAAAAAAGCAGTTGAATAAAGCAAAATTAAGGTTACTTTCCTATAAGGTACACTCGGGGAGACTATTGAAGTCACCTAACAGAACACATGCTAATAGCATAAGGATATATATTAACATAATTGTTGGCAAGGGTTTTTTACTACTGGGGTGAACTAGGCACCGACGCTTTAACTTCACTATGTGCTAAATGGGGAAGTCCAGATTGTGAGGTGGTTAAATAAGTTTTATTGATATGTTCTACATATACAGCCGTCTTTTACTGTTATATACACCTACATATTCACTTATGCCTTTTTCCTCTTAAATTATGCTTTTGTTAATTTCAGAGCTTGGAAACCTGAATATCAGTATAGATTTATGATCTTATACTACAGTTTGGAATCTATAAACTCTTAAATCATTTCCAATCATTTCGCATGGATTCAGCAACTTTACATTTGTCGAACTCATGCTCTGATATCTGAGTTCCAACATCAACCTGTGTTTTATCACCTTATAAGTAGGGAAAATGACATGTTACTCATGTACCTTTATAACTTAAACTTTTAACCTATACATTGCAAAGAGGTCGCCAAGTCATTAATAAAAATTAGCTGCTTATTTCATGCAACCTTTAAGTGGTTTTGCATGAATAGTAAGTAATAGAAATGTTTGGGTATTTAAGTTGGGAGTGAACATAACATCACTATACATTAACATGCTCATCAGTACTAATTTCATATTTAATTCTCAGCGAAGCTGCATCATGGCCAGTTGGAGCATGCTGATGGAAATGGTGATTGGGTTTTGACAATATTCACTGCATTATCATTTGTAAGGTCATTTTCTTAGAATATACTATGCCGTTAAGGGTGGAGCGGAGTGCTAAGCGCTAAAGTTTCGGAAACTACTAGATGCTAATAAATGACACTATAAAATAAGAAGAAGAGCTCTATAATACCATTAGGCTCTAGGGCGTCAAGGCTCAAAAATAGAGCTTAGGCGGAGCCTGGTGGAGCATATTGTATGAGTTTACTGTTACAGATATGGTAGTATTTCTAAGTAGTTTTTGTTAATTCGCAGCATCTTATATCCTATTGCACATGTTATAATTATCGTTTATGATCATCTATACCATATTTGTACTTCGTTAGTTTGTGTTTTTAGTTATTCATAACATCTGTTTCTGTAAAATTCCAAACAACTTTACTACCATTGACAAAATAATCTGTTTATTTAACTAAGGTAGTTAACATATTATGTGTTTAGGCGAATACGCCTTGTGCAAAATACTTTAACTTCTGATGAACATGTATGATTTTGCACATGGTAATTTACAGTATACCGAATAGCATCGCTTATGCGTCAAATAATTGTTTGTGCCCTTAAACATATTTTGTCTCCCTTTTTAGCATTCCTATTTTTAATCTTATGAACATATACCTGGATGCAAAGCGCGTCATTCTTGGCTTTCTGCTCACCCTAGTCATCTTCTCTTGTGATGTATGTTAAATAATATTTTCTTTAGTGAATTTAGTCGATTACAAAAGCAGATACCAACTTGTACTTTTTTCCTTTCCATGTCTGAGTAATTTGCACTAACATCATCATCTCTGATTTTCTACAGCTGCTTGACATGCTGGAACTCCTTCCATCTCATGTTGCAGTAAGTGTTGGATATTTCAGTGTTGCTATCTATCTTTATTTTTGAATGTTGCAGTCAGTTTTAGATATTTAATGTAAATTTATCTGTTTAACACATTAATAGGCCAGCTAGTTTTTCTAGTAATTGTTAATACTATCTTGCTAGGTGATTGGTTTTGGATAGTATAACTTGCGAAAGTGGAGGAAGATTTAGGTTTGGTTTTAACAATAGAATCGAATCTTCAATCAAGTGTAGGTGATCATGATGGACATTGAAACATCAAGTATTACCCCTTAAATATGATTGTAAAACTTATCAAGGCATAAACTGTGAAGTTTTAACATTTACATCCCCAAAAAAATATGTTTATAGAAATCTACTTTATATGGATGGATATGACATGTGTAAGATATTGTAGAAAGACGATATAACTGTAATTTGTTCCAAGTAAATACCACGCAGAACATGAACTTGATCAAAACTGATATGTTGAGTGAGATTTTATTAACTTCAGTGGGAATATATTATAAACAACAGGCTCTTTTCATCTAATTCTCTTTGATGTTAGCCATCATAGGGGTCTTACGTTTGTAATGAATCATACTTTAATGCAGGTGGTATTTGATCATGATGGTGAGATAACTTTGACAGTGCAAGGCTTCATATAGTTGTAATCCTTCTTTAGCTTCCAAATATGCTCAATTTGTCTAAACACTATATGCATTTAACTAATGCTTGCTTTTTAGAACAATTATCAAAATATGTTGCTTCAAGAGAAATACACACATTTGCCTGTGATATATACGTGTATGTACGTGTTTATATAATTATATTATACACACACATACTCAAAGTTTTTTTTTTCCAAGCCTACTATCTGACAAGTTCATCCTTCTTTTCTTGCGAAAATGTCTTGCAAACAGAAAGGTTATAGGTATTCTGTGTACTAATTTATGCCACCCTTGAATGGGCAATTGAAACAAGTGCAAAACTCATTACATACTGCTCATCTACTATTGTTCTGAATAAAACACTTGCCTTCGTAGTGGGAGAACCAAATATTTCTATTCCCATGTTCTCTCCATCATATGTGCTAATGAGTGAGTAACATTGACACTGGTGTTATCTACAACTAGTGCATTCTATCACCTTGTTTCCCACACGTTTTATGTTTAGTATATCAATAAAATAAATTAAGGTCACTAGTTGATGTTCAACCGTATATTGTAGTTGATTAATAAATTATATGTAATGGCAGTAAAATAGAATGCACAAAATTATGTTATTTATCTATTTATTTCATACTGTAGCAATTGATAGAAAATTACATGATATAAACAGACCCAAATAAATAGCTAAGAAATAAATCAAGCGGTGCTTTATTTACACCGAATCATCTACAATGACAATGAAATTGCATGAAAATCGTTATTTAAACAATTTTGAATTTTAGTTTGATGTTATAGAAGTAATGATAAAAAGTGGTTAGGTAAAATCAAATTTTATATTATAATGTTAAGATGGTTGCATGATTGTTACTAAAACAATTTGAATTTCAATTTGATGTTAAAAATAGATTATATGAACATTATTTAAGTTATAATTTGAAATTACAAAAATGATCAAAACAGTTTTTTTTTCTCTCTAAAATATAAAAGAAAGTAAACATGAATTTTTTTCTTAGAAAAGCAAAATGTCATTTTTGAAAATATAATGAATGGAAAAGGTAAGAATAAAATTATGGAGAAGCATGTAAATGAGCAAAAGAAATAAGCTATATGCACAATGAATTTGAAATAACAAAAAAATAGAATGCAACATCATCATACGTAGTAATATTCAAGTAATAGATAGATTACAGCAAGATCACATGAAAATTGTTATTTAAATGATTTTCAATTTTGGTTCAACATTTAAATCTTATGATAAAAATAATTGATCATATCAAAGTTCATATATTATGTAATAGTAAGATAATTGGAAGATTGTTATATTTTGATTTTAAAAATTGATTAATAGAACATGTTTTTCAAGTGAAAAGAAGTGAATTAGTTATCAATTTTCGATTAGGACGATTATTAAAATTTAATTTGAATTCAACGTTAATTATTAAAAGTGTGGTTGCAGTTTGATTGTTGTTAAAATGATTTCAATTTTGAATTCGATGTTAAAATTTAATTGAAAGAACACATTGATACTAAAAGAAGGGAACCCGAGTTAGAGACCATGTTCTTCAAAATACGAGAAGAAACTAAAATAAAAGGTATAGTGTTCAATTTTTTTTTATAGAAAAAGGTGGAAATAAAATATAAGGTTTAACTATATTTTAGAAAGCGGGATAATTAAGTAAAACTCAAAGGGTTTGAAATAATATATATTTGTAGTGACACATCATATTTGTGTAGATTATACTATTAGCAATATATTCGTTTTTATTAAAACTAAATTCTTTAAATGTAAAGTATTGTGTTAAAAACTTACAAAATGAAACAGTGAAATTTAAATTAAAGGGGATCCGTATGTTAAAAAAAATGAGAAATTTAATAAAATTACAACAAATTTGACAAGTAAATAAAAATTAGATTACACATATGTATTCTACTTTAAATTTTGTAATGTACAATTTATATTGAAATAATTTTATTTTAATTCGTTACTAAAAACTAATCGGTACTATATTTTGCCAAGTATAAATAGAAAACAAGTAAATTAATGTATTAATTTCTCAAATATAAGGTGGAAATAAACAAGCATCTTAAAAAATGCAAAATATTGTACTAAAAATCATGATAGTTTCCAGGGCTAATAAAATGTGACACACCCAACAATATTTAATATCTATAAAACCGCAAACATAATGTGTCCCAAGCAAAAATATCACAAATAACCCCATGTCTCATGCCGTTTTAGGTAGAAAAAAGTGAGTGAAAATCATAGTTGAGTTATACTTCAAAAAATGAAAAATTACAAGGAATGTAGAGAATTTGAAATAAAAAATCTAATCATTGTGTGGATTCTACTTTATTATATAAATTTACATAATACATGGAAAGCTAGTTATCTATTGATTAATCTTGATAGTTTTGTTCTTTAACTTCAATTATTAAATTGCGGGTGTGGATATGCTATGTTAAATAACTAGTGACGTATTCATGTCAAGTCATCAAGTTTAAGTTTTATTACAATGGTTTCTAATTTATCCTTATAGTCTGCACCAACAAGGAAGATATAAATATTATCACACGTAATATATATTACATTAGAATAATATCACAAATTCAACGTTCTTCTTGTCTATTTCACCTGTATTTTCATTTGAAGGGTTGGATTAGGAAGATTCTTAACATTATATTATTCATAAACGAAAAGGGAACTACAGTACACCTAATAGTTAATAAAGTTTGGAACACCCAGTATTACACGCAAGTATATGATGATGCAAAAACTTCCTAGAGAATCGGTACCAATAAACGCATGCCGAATAACACATGCCTTTTTGATTACATTGCATTTATCAGAAAAATATATTAATAAAATTATATTGTACATCACAAAACATGACTAATATAATTTATAGTTCTTTTACTAAAAGTTACCAACTTTTTTTCATCACAAATATTCATCAAATATAATGTCACAAGCATATAGTTTTAAAAAAAACATCCAAAATAATGAGAAGTTAATAACCATAAAACTAGATGTTTGTCATTTATGTTCTCAAAGTCAAAGTACACATCACTAGATTCACAAACAACCATCATAAAAACAATGAAAATCAAGTAAAAAAACAATTATATAGTTAAAAATGATTTCTAGAATTTGTGGATCTCAGAAAACAATGATGTTTTATTCTGAAAAAATATTAGTCGACAATGAAAAAGATGCCTTCTTTTGATCATGTCATGCACCATAAGTCTTTTGTCCACCATTGGTATGTCTTTGTGCGCTGAGCATCTTGACTCGTCTAATGGGGTAGATTTTATCATATTTTGATTGTAGATGAGCATATCAGATTGCATGTTCAAAATCACCTAGCATCTTTTCGACCTCAAAACTTGTCTATTTGGTGACTTAGCAGGTGTTTAGTTACAATTATTTTTTACTGCAAGTGATAATTCAGTGAAATAGGATGAGTATATCGCTTGTAACATGGTCTAATAAGCTTTTATGGTAATTTTTAAGAAGTATAACTGAAAACCTTTGTTCTTTCTAAATGATAAGTTAAAAATGTCTTGTTTGAGTTGTCAAACTTTTGTTTCAGGGGTTCCGTTTGGCCATACCGCCACAAAACAATCGAAAGAACATTACATGGCAAAAGGTAAAAGGCATCTACCATCTAAAATATATTTGGATATGAGTAACCGAACGTTTATTATAATTCTGTAAAGCCTTTAATAGTGCATATGAAAAGTTATACGTTTTTTAATCAGACATGTCTAGACATATTTATTCACCAGTTTGATATAAATTTATACTTCTATAGCTTTAAAACAAACATCTTCAGTCCATCAGACATACTAAATAATGTACATTCTACATGAAGTGACAGTACTAATCTCTAGGTCATAGTAATACCGATTTTGACTTCTTGTCAAGTTTGAAATATTATCCTAGTGACATACTAAATATTTTATGTTTCTACATTGTTAAGTGGTTGCCCTAATCCCTAGGTTATGGCAATGCAAAAACTTGACTTCTTAAATCAGTTATCTTTGTTATTGGGTAGATACATTATGATAATTAAGATTAAGATTTTGTTTCAATGGTATATGTACACATCTTATTCTCATGCAATAATGTTTTATAGGACATCAAAGTCATGCAATTCAATTTGAACTAATAAATGTATGACCATTTTGATCCTCTGAAGGTATATTCTCTAATAAAAATTGTTTCAAAAATATATTCTTCAGGATAACATGTTCTTAAGATGTATTCTGTGTTTAAAAGATCAGTCATATTGAAAATATATTCTTAAGAAATACTGTCAAATCACAAGTGTTTTAGGTCTACATAAAAGTTCAATTTTTTGTAATTATTACCTACATTGAATTATTCATATAATATCTTACAATGAAATGCATAAATCAATGATTGTGTTTTTATTTTTTAGATAAATAAGAAATAGAATACAATGTTCTAAGCTATAATGTTGGTGTTTGTAGTATAGTTGGTGAAGCTGAATTAGAGTGTTGGTTTTTGTAGTATAGGTATCTAGTGTTGGAACAAAATGGTGTTGTTTTTGCGACGACACTAAGGTATCCCAAGACAACTGGTGTAATCCTGTCTTATTATTATGGAGTCCATTATATCGATGAGAAAATTTAGTTAGATTCAATAGTCTTGGATGCATGCCATAATTCGTTTTGAATTTTAATAACTATTAACGACATTAAATATATAAATTATTCTAGTCAGCCCACATGCATTATATATTTAAGTGTTCTGGCCTACATATAAGTTTAATATAAAATCAAAACTGACTTATCATGCTTTATATTTTGAGAATATTATATCCAAATCACTCAAGATCCATCTTATAAAAATTTGGCCAGTTCATATTATCGTAAATTATCTAAATTAATACTGCGAGTTGATGGTTAAAGCACATGTTTTAGCTGTCACTTCTAAGATGTTCCCTTATTGTGTAGATAACGTTATAGTGCGGATTAAATGGCTATATTCAAGGTTTTGCTTCATTTTTTTAGCCTCAATATGGAAGTATTGAGGGGTGTGGTACAATCCATCCTCGCTCACTATTACATGTGTGTGCACGTGTGCATGCTAGCATGATAAGTCACTTGGAGCAAAGCATCTCGTTCGAATATGTATGTCTATTAATCAACTTTAGATATGGATATATAACACGTGAGAGATACTGTATGAAAGATTTAATGTGCTAAATAATTTAATTTTCTCATGTGATAATTTTGTACAGGACGTCAACTTCATTTTATTCAAACGAGTGTTACAACACGTGCTTCGCGCATGACGATGGCACATACTTAGTGCGTGAATTGTTTTTCAACAAATTGTATATATTTAACACATTCAAAAGAAAATGATTTGTACAAATATTTAGTCATATTTTTGCATTGAAATCATGTGTATTTAGTTTAATTTTTTATTTCTAAGTTGCAAAGTCTACTTTTTTGGTTGTTTGAATTTTATTTTATATTATTAATCAATAAAGAACGAATTTGTAAAGGAAGTTTATTTGTTAGATCCTATTTTTAAACAATATTAAGATTTGATAATATTTTTGGAGGGACGTTTTGAATTTGTAAAGGAAGTTTAATTGTTGATTCCTATTTTTATATGATATTAAGATTTGGTGATATATGTAGAGAGACTATTTTGATAGTTCACGCTGACACCAAAAAGATGCGACACGAAAGGTATTACAATTATTATTAAAAATACGATTAGTAACAATGACTATTTTGATTATATACCAAGAATTTGGTTTATAACCAAATACTTCATGAACTATGCTAATTATTTTAATTTAAATTTAGGAGGCTTAGTTTTGATGGAAAGTATTTTATCAAACTATACTTTGTTACACATTTATTGGAAAATATTATACAAAGCTGAATTCAAATTGCTAATAATAACACATGAAATCTTAAACTTTCATCTTAATGCTTGATGTCTGCCTTAAAATTCAGAATGGTATTGGTTATCAACTTCGATTTAACTAATTCCAACCACATGAATCCTCTAACTTATTGTTATCCAGCCTTTTGACTAGGCCATATTCGAACGAGTCTAATCAATCAAGCAAAAAAACAACTAAGCAAAAATCAGGAACGGTAACTTCCAAACTCAAATATCAGACGGAACTAACAAATGAAGTCATAAGCTTATTAAAGGCTCCCAAGATAGCCAGCATACCAAACCACCGACATGTCAAGGATTGAAGTCCAAGATTCAAACAAATGTATGGATTGGTATCGATCCATGTCTATGGATTAGTACTGATCCCCACTTTGTGCCCAACACAGCTTCAAACCCACACTGCATGACCTTGAAGCCTTCATTGACTCGAGCGTGCTATTAGATGATGGTTCACTAGCAAGACGCAACTCAAATGATTGATGAGTAAACCAAAAGCTATCAACCTATATTCGACCAAGGAATCCACTCAAACACGAGCTCATATCAATACAACTTGATGCCAAGGATAAAAGCACAAGCCAAGCAAACCACCGTGTCCATCTTATGGATCGGCATCGATCTCGAACTTTGATGATGTGGTCATGATCATGTTTCAGTTAGCACTCCCTCGAAGTGGAGAACGTAGATGAGAACATGGGTGAAGGATTTCCGGCAACCCTCGACTATAAATAGGCATGAAGGGACATTATTTCGGGGATCTTTTGGCTTTCTTAACAATTTTCACTATAATGTCTTGTAATCCCGAGGATCATTACCGATCGATAACAATAGCTTTTGTAAACAACGACCAAATCGACAACAAAACCAAGTGGACGTAGACAACGATTGGTCGAACCACTATAAAACTTTTGTGTCTTGTTATTTCTTATTTTTATTTACTTTCTTCACTCTTTCCTTTATCATATCCATTTGGATGTTTGTGCCACATTTTGGTATAAACACTTATATTTAGTAAAATGAATATGCACTACAAACTTTATCTTAACCGTACTATGCCAACCATTTGACACATTTTACCATCCAACCCCTTTGAATTGAAGTTTATCGGGGAAATACAAAGTTGCACAGTTACATAGAACTGTCTGTGCTAAAAATACATTTTCTTATAGCTATATTTAGTAACCGATGATAAAAATCACCAGTTCTTTGCCAAATCATCCGTCAAAGCAATATTATACAAACAAAAGCTGGAATACTCAAATAATATAGGACATTGTTAAAGGGACTCAAAAAACGGAAAGGGGGGTTTCGGCGTAGAAAACGTGCATGTTTTTCGATGGGCCAACGTCGAATCAGTGTAAAAATAAGCGCGACGGGCGTTTGTCAAACCGTTTTGGCCCCCTTTAATCCGCTTTTGGAGTCTCTTTAACCATGTCCATAATTTAACAGAAAATACAAGTCTTCTTTTCATCATATCACCATTAACAATGTTTTTGTTTAATTGTTTTTACAAAAAAAGGATTCATTTGAATAATAATAATGATAATAATAATAATGGTTTCTAGCTAATTTCAAATCTCTATTAAGTATCAGTCTTATATTATTTAATAAATAATCATTTATTAGCAATCTTATTTTTAACATAACTTTAAATTTCTACCCATTTTAATGTTAAGCTAAATAAAAAATATATTCTCAAGAAAAATTGTCTCAAAATTGTATTTTCTAAACGATGCAAAAGCAAGAATTTGATGATACATATATTTATATAAATATCAAAAGAAATGAACCAATTTTCAAAAAATGTGTGTGTGTATATATATATAATATAATGTGACAAAAATGAATATACAATATAATATGATAAAAATGAGTTCTTTATCCTACATTACACATTTACGTCAGCAATACTATTCTAATTTAGTATGATCGTCCAAAGTCCCGAATGAAGTAATATCCTGTGTTTATTAATATTATTTAACATAACAACACTTATATACATACATACACATACATAGATATATGTATGTATTATGTATATATATATATGTATTTATATGTGTGTATGATTTTAAGTCAAATAGAAAACGTGTTCTTCAAATTTCCTAAAGAAAATATATACGTATTTATACGAAAAATAAATATAATGTAGTAAGCGTATGTGCATCATCCTATTTCAGTCCTTACGTTAGAAGTATAGTATGTTACATCTACAAAAAATGAATAATCTACCCAATAACACTGCTAGGAGTAGTAAAAATAGGGCTGTAAATGGATACCCGAAAAATCCGAAATCCATCCGCATCCGCATCCGCATCCGCATCCGAAAAGCGGATAAATATCCGATATCCAGAAAAACGGATGCGGATACGAAGACATCCGCATTCGAAAATTATCCGTATGGTTTTTATCGAGATTATAGTTCAAATTATGTTTATTTTAATGTAGTGAAAGATATTCGTTTGTTATTTTATTAAGTTAGTAGTTTATATTATATACATTAAATGTTTATTAAGTACTCGAAACTATTTATTATCATCATATTTGTTAATTTTTAATACTTCTATAATAAATGGAATTGAAAAATATTTATATTAAACTAAAATTTTCTTTTTATAATTCTTGATTTATCGGTCGTTAGCGGATAGGATAATTATCCGATATCCGTCCGTATCCACGGATGCGGATATCCGATATCCGAAAATGATTTCGAATGCGGATGCGGATATGACATTATCTGCATCCGAAAACATCCGTTGACAGGTCTATGTAAAAATATTGATAATATTAATGAATCATCTTTTACCCAACTTCAAAGTGAAGCTAAATGTCTTCCTAAAATGGTATCATGGAAAAAGTAATTTGTTTTTCCAAATGATAACTGCAAGAATACCTTTTTGCAGTATTGACAATTAAGATCACTGTTGAGTATTGACAAGCAAGCAATATATTTGAATATGCATACCTTTTTTTTTTAAGTAGGCGAAGTTTAAAAATAATAATCAAGTAATGTATCTGTGCAACTCATAATCATAAGGATATGTTGTAAGACCAAGACTAAATTCTTGATTGATCCATATCATACGTATCCTTGGGTTACAAATGTATAACAATTTTTAAATCCAAAGTAATTTTTGTACTTCATACTTGTTTGCATTTAGTTAGTAAATGATGAGAACAAAACATTTACTTTTCATTTCAGTCCTAAATATGCTGTTAATATATATATATATAAATTAGTAGTACTTATTCAAGCCGAGCACTCATTTTGATGTCTCATGGTTTGAACTCATGACTTCTAGAACCTATGTCCAAAACGCTATACCACTAACCCGGTTTAGCTAGTGGTCCTTGATGACATAATGTTATATTTTATTATGAATTTTTTAAATAGCTTTAGTTTCAGAATAATTAGAGCAAAACTTTAGATAGTGATATTGCAGGTTCTTTTGGCCATGGTACGCTAGAGATATATTTTGATTATGTTTATTCATACTTAAACGAATGATGCATGATTAAGACTCTATCTTTATATCATTGCTTGTTAATTATATATCAAATATAGAATAAATAATAAATTTAATATTTATTGGTGCCAAAATGAAAATTTATCGGTATTTTATTGATTTTTTTTTGTTCCAATAAACATTAGAAGCAATTCCTTTGCCTTTTTCATTTTTCATTTTTTGTTTCATTTGAACCTTTTTATTTAAACCTAACAAAATTTACGAACAAGCTTGAGTCAAACTTTGGTTAGTAGGGCACCATTTTTGGAAATTAGTCTTAAAGAAACAATTAATATCTCTTTTCTCAACTTCAAAAAGTCACGTAATTCAGCTTCAAAACCCATGCACGTTGCCATTCGTCCACACCACCATCACTGCTCCTTTAGCTTGCACTTTCCTTGCCTGTCACCATCACCCATAGTCGTCACCTCATCCCACATCTCAGCCATAATAAACTTTAAATCCTATATAATCTTGCCATTGGGGCCTAGGTCTCACCGCTTCAGCATGTCACTATTCCATAACGCCTTTTATCCTACTTCATCATCAATACACACCAACTTGCAGAAACCTAATGACAGGTACAAAATGTCACTATACGGCAGCCTTGTAAAAACTGTAAACAGGTAAATACAGACTACTATATAAAAACAAGAAAAAAAATGTTGTCAAATGCTAAATAAAAGAATTAATGTTACTTGGAAGCAATCTAAAAAACACATAAAGAAAGAAATGCAACCAACTGATTGAAAAAAGTAGCATTAAATCATCGAAAAAATACATAAACATGAAATGAAGTATAAAATGCTATTACAAGGTGGTATTTTAACATAATCAATCACTCAATTTTCCAATTCACATAATGCTACTATTATAAGTAGTATTTAAACATAATGCAACATTATAAACTGCTATATTTGATTTTTTAATTCATATAATTCTATTAGAAGGTAGCATAATAATATGAAAGGATATACTCGGTTTTCAATTCAAATTATACTATTATAAGTTGCTTTAAAACATGAAATATTATTATAATGTAGTATCAAATCATGAAATGCTATATTATGACAACGACGACAACAACTAATAATAATGTACAAATAGCAAGCATAAAAATTAGCCACATGTTGTATCAAAGAGGTATTATGTTTTTTGTATGTTGTATTATAAAATTGATCTTATTTGCGAAACTCCTAGCGCTTAAATCCTAGTTTTAGGTTTCACCCTAATGCCAAAAACACACAGTTAAGGTTTTCAAATTAAGCAGCACTTAAGCAACCATCTAGCAAGGCAGCAATTTTGTCGTCTCATCTCACTTAGTGCCTATTACACCATAGATCCTATGTTTTATGCAATGTTAATCTGAATAAACATGAGTTATTACATGTTTGACTTTTTGACAAGTTTAACATGTTGTCTAAGTCTTGTTTATGCTCCTAAGCTACCTTTGCTAGCTTGATGCCCAAGCTTATAATGGTGTCACTGTGGGTAGGTCTCATATTTGATAATGTTGCATATACCTAATTTGAAAATTTTAACGCTTAACTCTGTTATGTCCATAACAATGTGAATTATTTTACTACCGTTTCAGTTGCCTTAGAAAAGGCTGTCCTATTTTTAAATAGAGCTCAACTCAATTTTATCTGTGATTCAGTAAACCAAAGTATGTGCAGCTAGCATATGTTAGTCTACATAAATTGCTCATCAATTTACAATAGAATTGTTTTTCCGTACAGTAAGCACTAGTTTGACTTGTGAATTTCTTTTATTGATTGTATATTTATGGTCATTTCCTGTTTTTTTTTTTTTTTAAAAAAAAGGGTTGACATTCCGACATATGATTTATCCCTCGTACAAAAGCAATCGTTGTCCAACACCTGACACTGTTGTTCAAGGACTTCAATACTTGAAAGCAACCATCAAGGCCATGTCAATCAAAGTAGTTGAGGTAAGATCATAGGTTCAATGCAAATAGATAGTTTATGACAGAACGAGTTATCTTTGAGTGATATCATATTTGTTTCAGGTTCCAGGTGTTGAGGCTGATGATGTGATTGGAACAATGGCTGTAAATTGTGTCTCTTCTGGGCACAAGGTCATCTTTGTTATATTATGTTCTTTTCTTTCTATTGTATGAATATGGAAGTGTTCCATTTTAATTTACTAATTTCCATATACTAACATTGCAAATCTTACTCATTATGGATCTACTAGTTGACATACATATCCATATGAGATGCTTTGGTCCAAGTGACTTATCATGCCCGCATGCACATAAACACACAAATATAATAGTGAGTGAGGATGAATTGCACTACACTCCTTTATACTTTTATATTGTAAGCCAAAAAATCTTAATAAAACCAACTTCGAATATAGCAGTTTAATCACTCTATGAATATCATCTTCTCAATAATAACGTAACATTAAAAGTGACAACTAAAACATTTACTTTAACCATTAACGTGTAATATTAATTTACGTAAGGATAATCTGAATTAGCCATTTCTTAATAACAGGATCTTGATATGTGTATAATATCTTTATCTTTAATAATAGTTGTAATACCTTTGGTGTCACACTTTTTTGGTATCAGCGTGAACTACCAAAAATGCCAGTCTGTACATATTACCAAATTTTAATATTACTTAAAAATATGATCTAATTTTTTTTTCACCAAACGTCCCTCTATAAATATTACCAATCTTAACATCAATTAAGAATAATATCTAACAAATAAACTTCCTTTGCAAATTTGTTCTTTATTAAATGATAATAGAAATAAAAATTCAAACTAACAAAAAAAATCAGAGGTTGCAATTTAAAAATAAAAATTATAAAAAGTAAAACTAACTACACGTGATTTCAACGCAAAAATATGGTCAAATATTTGTACAAATCATTTTCTCTTGAATGCGTTAAACATATATAATTTATAGAATCACGCACAAAACGCTTACCATTATCACGCATGAAGCGTGTGCCGTAAAGCTCGTCATCAAAATACTAATTCATTTGAATTTGTGTACCTTTAAATCTTATAGAGGTGCATGTATGGTGTTGTGAAAGTAGAGTGACCGATCCTCATATATTGGTCACTGCCCACATCAACGATATCACTTGTACATTCCATTAAATTTTCAATCCACTCGACTCCAACTAAAATAAAATCCTGAGAAAATTCAAGCCAACACTAAACATCATAAAATTTTAATATTTTTTGTATGTCAATATTGACCCTTATAACAGCCCCCAAAGGGTAGCTTTAGTGGTAAAGTGTACAAATGAGGGATCGGGACTTCGATCTGGGTTAGTGGCAAATCTCATTGTTTCACCTTGATGTGTGTAATGGGCATGCTCATGAGTGAAACTCAGTTTGTCGGGTCTTCACAAAAAATGTCCATTATAACATATATCTTAATCGCTAATTCGAATAGTAATTTGGATTGTTTTAATTTGCCACTTTCTTCGGAGGTGTTCATGGGTGATGTGAGAAACATAGCTATACACGTTGAATTTAGAGAGCACAAAACTGGTTTCACCTAAGCAAGTTTGTAGAAAAGCCACATAGTATTTCTAACATTTGCCAATTTAGAACGAAATGTGTCATAAAAGAAAAAAAAAACATATACGTGAAAAGTTGTAAACTAGTTTGCTATTTTCAGAATATGCAACTGGCAATAAAATGAAAATCATAAAAGGAGTTCTCATGTGATTATAATTTATAAAATGAAATTGACAAAAAATGGAAAGTATAACAATTTTTATTGAGAAACACTAAAATTCAATTATGAGAGTTGATGTTACATAATGAACTTCTTGTTCTTGTGTTCAAACTTCAAAACTCAATATCTTTGGAATCGACACACAATCTTATAGGTCAACTATTTACAGGCTAACAACTTATGATGCTAAATTTTAATATTGTGTGTATGGTTAGCTTACTTTCAATTTTTTTGTATGCAACACACACACATACATCAGATTAATTTTTAAGCTATTGTGACAGGTGAGAGTGGTCTCTCCGGATAAAGACTTCTTTCAAATCTTGTCACCATCATTGCGGCTACTAAGAATTGCTTCTCGAGGAACTGGGTTAGTATTGTTATATTATTGTATTTTGTGTTAGTATAGGGTTAAATAATCATAGGCTGCCTAGATTGGTGCAATACTTTGGTTTTAGCATGTGATATTTAGTACAATTATTCACGGTGAAGGAATTATTCGTATTGCCTTGACGCATTTTTTGGAAACTAAGAATTGCTTCTCAAAGAATTATTTTTATTGCCAAGTAATTATTACTGTGGATTTTCTTTTTTCTGAAACATTATAAGCTATCAAATAAGGTTTGTCATGATGGACTGTCTTTGGTGATGGACTTTTGAAATCCTTGGACTAGTAAACACCAAGCATCAGGTGTCATTCTATTTATAAAGGATCTCACTGCAAATGTATCTAATTGGGGTGTTATAGTACCACAAGAAGAAACATAATAATTTCGTTGCTAGCATGAATAATGAATTTAAACTATATTTGATACTAACGCCCAAGGTTTTAAATCTCGGATTTAGATCATGTTTCGTCTCGGAATTTTCACACAAGCTATATTGTATCGGAGAAGATTTCAGACGAGATGAGTCTATCTCGAGTGTACATCTCAGATTGACATCTCGGGTCATAGAGTACATCTCGGGAATATCTCGGAGTAACTTAAGTGTCTAAATTTGATGTTTTAATGATTTATTTAACAACTATAATTTTCAAAATAAAGATAAAAATTGTAGCATACTTGATTTGCACAAAAAAAGAATTAAAATTAATGTTTCAGTGAAAAGTGGTAGGTTGATTAGTTTAATTTATTTGACAATGGTTAAATAAAATCCTCTTATTTGAACATAAAAAAGAAATAAAGTCCCTTGTGACACATCAAGATAAAAAAAAAGTATTCAAGGAGTTGGTAAATAGTAATTAGATTGAATGGTTTCTTTCGAATCCATATGAGAATGAAAAATATCATGTAAAAGAAGAAAAGATACAATTTCGAATGAGATCTCCGGCTGGGATTTTGATCTATATTTCGGGCGAGATTTGAATGTTTCGGAGTGTCGGAAGAGATATGAATGAGATTTGATGTCTCGTTTCGTCAAAGTGTAAAAAAGAGATCTCAGACGAGATATAGGAGATTTAAAACCATGCTTATGCCTTGATTGATATCATATAGAACCACACTTATGTGATGATGATAGTATATAATAATTATTCCTTCTCAATTGTATATATTTTTGGCAACTGCTCAAACAAATATCATCATAAAGGATCATATGTCATCCTATTTATGAAGGATCTGATCGTGGATGTATCTAATTGAGGGAAACAAGATCATTTTGTTTCTAATGTAAATAATGGCTGAAAATTAGTGGTAATTAGCGTCACACTTTTATTTTGAAACTTAAACCAAACCCGCCCTGTCCCAATCAAACATTAAATTACCTCCTATAATGGTTTTTGGCGAAAGTTTTTACTTTTTTTTCCGTTTTTTCTCAACTGAAATCTGTATTAAATTGCAATTATATGCGAGCAAAAAGGGAGGGGGAGGGGAGGTTTGTTGGGCGGGGCGGGGCGGGGGGGGGGGGGAGGGAAAGAAAAAAAAAAGGATCTTTTGCAAAGTTTGCTGTTTAAACTACAAATATTACAAAATGCCGAGCTTAATTTTTTTTCCATTGATTTGATCGTCATTTTTGTTACCATTTATTTGAAATACACATGAAGAGGAAAACAAATTGAAGAAACCGTTGCATATTCTTTCTTTGGCGTTTTTCCCATGATTTATGTGAGTTTTAAAAAATATGGGTTTAATTTATAATATTTTATTGCCAGTGAGATTTTACCTATTTTGAAACTCTTTACGATGTTTTCCAAAAGTCCCCTTAAAATTATGTTGTGATACCTATACCGTTATATATTGATGAGTAACATGTAGAATCAAACTTATGTGTTCATATGTAGTATAACAATCATTCCTTCTCAATGGTATCTATTTTTAGCAGTTGACCAGTTGCTCAAACAACTACTATTATTATAACAGTTATTATTCTTTTGCATGATCATTTTATTTTTAACAATTTATGAGCACTTGATTTGTTTTGATTTTATATTGTTCAATTTATTCTTAATGATAATCTGAAAACCGTCTTCTTTCAATATTAAATGATGTGCACAAGTGTCCATCAAAATTCAGAGTGGTAATGGTATGGCATATAAGGTTTTTTTGTACAGTTTGATCCAAGGTTCAATGTTCTGGTTGAAACGTTGAAATTCTGGTTGTTCCATTCCGATTTCGGCCAGTACCGGAATGGAAGCTGTCATAAAATCTGGTTGAGGCCATGCAATGTAAAAAATAAAATCTCATGACTAAAAAAGAAATCGAATAAAAGAGGAGGTAGAAAAAAATTCAGAAAACAAAAATCAAGAAAACAAAATAGAGCACGTTTTGAGTGAAATTCGAAATTGCTCATCTTGATTTGAAATTGAGCAATTTCCATCGCTAGTTCTCATACATTCATGATCGCTTTCATTTTCGTTCTAGCCCTAACCATAGTTTTTATTTTGGCAGCTTAAAGTGGTTGGGGGCAACTATGGTAGACGATATACCCCTGTGCAGTATAAATGGGCTGTTTTTTTTTTTATATTGGCCGATAAATTTGTGGTAGACAATTTAAAATAAAATATAGTTTCTATTTGATATGGGTATCAAACCGGGAAAGAAATAAGATTTATGTGCCAGTTTCTTATTGTTAAAGGTGGATATATTAACCAGTGTAGATGATTTAATATTAATTTTGATATGTATGGTCTGGTTTTTTCCTTAGAACTAGTATCTTGTATGCAATTTGAAGAATGTGTAAATCAATCCTATTATTGGATATTCATTAACCTATTTATACAGAAAATAATACCGGAATTCGTGAACCGGAATAAAAGCGTAATTTCCGAAATGAAATCGAAAATCCGATTTTTATTATGGATTGGAATGGAAGCAAAAAAACAGAATTTTGAATTCTGGTTTGAACTTCTTTCCATTTTAATCAACTATCATGTTTAAATGACCCATACTATCCTCTCTCTTCTTTTTTTTAAAATAAAATCAATTTACCACTTTTTAGAATTTATTTTTTGACTGTTGGTGAAAGGTGATTTCCATTCTTGAAGGTTCACAGATTAATGGTCTCTGCTTTCTCCTTTAGTAGACTTCTTCTTTTCTATGTGTGATTAACTGCAAATCATTCACACCCCCACATCCAAATTGATGGATAGATATCAATTTCACATTGTAGTTGTGTTCAAGTTAATTTTATGTTGCGAAAGATCCTAGAACATGGTCTTATGCACTTTTATCCCATAAATAAGAGAAGAGACCGTATGGAGAAGCTATGGGAAAATAGATTTGATCGAGTAAGGAAGAAAAAACTTAATGACAGAGGTTTCCTTTTCTAAATATATAGGAAATTGGTCTACTTCTACCATAGTTCATATCCTACACTAGATCTAAAGATTTTCGAAAGTATTAAAAGTTGATAAGAATGTCAATGTACAAGCTGTCTGGTTTCATGTAACATATAACAGTCAGTAACATTTGTTTGATATTGATGGTTCCACGATGTAAGTTGGTTTCATTTTGCCATATAGTGGACTTTGCTAGAGTTCATATCCTATGCTAAGCTCAAAAGATTATCAAAATATATTTCAGCTTGATCTTATGCAACTTTATCTCATAAATTAGAGAAAATATTTGATGACAAAGGTTCCGTTTTCTTAATAGGTAGAAAACTAATCTGCTTCTACTAGAGTTCATGTCCTACGCTAGATTTAAAGACGAACAAATATATTTGAACTTGATAAGAATGTCAATGTACAAGCTGTTTAGTGTAACACAGTCGATAACATTTGCTTGATATTGATGGTTTCATGATGTGATGCTTTCATTGTTGGATGGCAGACTTTGCTAGAATTCATTTCCTGTGCTAGCTCAAAAGCTTATTAAAATGTATTTGCACTTGATATGTTTGTCAATGGGGAAGTCGTTTGGTTTTATGCAATGTATAGCTGTCTATAACATTTGCCTGATATTGATGGTTGCATGATGTAGGATGGTATCGTTTGGGATAGAGGATTTTGCTAAAAGATTCGGGACACTGAAACCTTCTCAACATGTTGATTTAGTGGCTCTTGCTGGTGACCAAGTAGACAACATTCCAGGTTTTATTCTTCATTTCTGAGCAGTGTTAGTGTTATTAATAAAATATAGTCTTTCTCTAGGAAATCAGATGTGCATTATGCTGATATATTGAAGTATAATTGAGTATTCAAACGAATTATTTTGGAGAGTTAATAAAATAGATTATATCGGTGAACGTACTAAAATAGAATATGTTGTACATTGATAATTAGCAATATTATTCAAAGAAATTGGTTAGACAAAACATACTATCAAGCAAATTATTCTTAGCAGTTTGGATCAGATGTAAAGAATTTAAACAGCTATTTAAACAATAAATTCCTCTTTAGTTTGAAACAACAACTTTATTCAAATCAATATATATTTTTCTTCTAAAGCTAATGTACCTTTTTACGGCTATATTTTTACTTGATAATGTTAAGACTATGTCAGCAGGATGGGAGAAAAGTTTGTTATTTCATAAGCTAAATGAAGTCACCTATTTTTTATGTTAAATCATTTGATATACGAATTCTGTGATCTTTTTCGAACTATCAAAATCTAAGGCTGTCGACAATCATGAGAGTTACAAAAATCCAAGGCTATTGACGTTCTGATGTAGCACAAGTGTTTGTTTATTTTATTCAAGCAATCAACTTAGGTCATGATTTATATATATGTAACCAGAACATCTCTCTCGATCAGTTTAGTTACTAGATATTAATGATTCATGTATTATGTGATTAGAAATTTTCCCTGGTTTAATATATTGTAATCACCAGTATCAATCATTTTACTGTGAGTATTTGTTTTTAACCGAATATAATTACTTTTCTGGCCAGGAGTTGGAGGCATCGGTGAGGTACATGCTTTGAAACTGATCAAGAAGTTTGGTATGTATTTTCTTCTTTTTCCAACAGCTTCTTACTCTGTTTAGTGCTGATATATTTACACACACACATGGGGTGTAGCAAAAGTAGGGTGCAGATGACATTCATTTCAGCCTATAGTGGAAAGGGAAGTGTGTTTATCATGCAAAACTATGCTTGTAAACTAGGTTTTCTCTTCATGTTAACATTGAATCATCATTAATACATCATTGTAGTATCGAGTTTCAAAATGTCCGGCTTGGTTTCACTGGGTATGAGTTTAGAAATAAAACCTGATTTGATTGTAAATATTTATATATAATCAAATGAAAGGGGCATGCTTTACAACACAATTAATAGCAAATGTGTAAGATAACGATTTGTTTTTTATACGTGTATGTTCTTGAGTTGTGAGTTTATATTAAACTTTAGGTAGGCCAGAAACACTTAACATACAATGTGTGTGGGTTGAGCAGAATATTTTTAATTTAGTAAAGTAGTTAATAGAATTCAGAATAGATTTGCTATGTATCCAAACGATTGAATCTAAATGAATTTTGTTGGAAATTGTTTTGAAAAAAAAGGTTAATGAATTGTTTAAAAAATAAAGATATGGAAATAAGTGCATTTATTACTTGAATCTACACCAAAAGGATTATTGAAAGATTCTCATATATATATATATATGAGTTTCTTACAACACAATTAATATATATATGAGTTTCTTACAACACAATTAATATATATATGAGTTTCTTACAACACAATTAATATATATATATATATATATATATATATGAGAGTTTCTTTGCTTCTAAACTGGATCCTTTGGGCACCCAAATGTTGTTTTTTTACGAGGGAGCGCATGCATGAACATCACGCACGCACCGACCGACCCGGGCTCGGGTTTGTTGTGGTATAGCACTTATATTTTTGGATGAAATTTGTTCTGCGTTTTCTGATCGTTATTTTATTTGAAACGGTAAAATTTCAAATCCGAATTTTGAGCCAGTGTCACCCTACTATTCAGTAACACGTTCGATCTGGTATTCCGTCTATTTAACTATCTTCTTCTCCACGAAACTATCTTCTTAAAATCATAAGACGAGAAGTCTTTTTTGAGTGCAACTGAGTCGGTTTCGTGTGTGCAAGCGAATCGATACCAAATCAGAAAGAAGAGGCCTCTTTATCCTAGAGGCGGCGGCGTTAGTTAGATTGCTCTGCACCCTTTAGCAGAATGCCGAAATGTCTTTAAGACAGTGACCAAGTACACAACTCAGTCGAAGATCATTGTTTTCCACCAATTTGAAGACATTCCCCCGAGCAATGACTTCTGCTGCAGCTTTTGACGATTCAGCCTTGACGTCGATGTTCCAGGTCCCGTTGGTGTCCGCTACTCCATTCAAATTTGAAGGCATGCTATTTCAAAAGATGGCGTCCGGAGATGGAGTTCAAGGCGCCAGAAGATGGAGTTCTTTCTCACTGTGCGGAAGGTGGTCGCTGTGCTGACAACAGACAAACCGCAACTACTAGACAGACCTGACGAAGTGGACGCAGATCAAATGCGAGCCTGGACAGAGAAGTCAAAAGAGTTGTAAAGAAGGATTATTTATGCAAGAACTTCATTCTCAACGGACTTAGTGACGATCTGTATGACTACTACAATTCAAACAAAACAACAAGGGAGATTTGGGAAGCGCTGCAGAAAAAGTACGACATAGAGGAGGCAGAAGCAAAGAAGTATACCGTCAGCCGCTACCTTAAGTATCAGATGACAGATGACAGGTCAGTAGAGATGAAGTCTCATGAGCTTTAGAAAATAGCTCATGAGATCATTTCCGAAGGTATGAGTTTGAATGAACAGTTTCAAGTAGTAGTTTTGATTGATAAATTGCCTCCCAGTTGGAACGATTTTAAGAATAATCTTAGACATAAAACTGAGGAATTTTCATTAGAAAGTCTAATAACTCATCTCAGTATTGAGAAGGAATTTCGTAACTGAGATATGAAGGAAGAAGTGCTTGCTGTTTTAGGCAATACTAAGAAAGCTGCAGTTTTGAAACCGAATCCCAAAAGCTTTAAGAATTGGAACCGTAAGCTTAGTCAGAACCACAACAAACAAAATTTGAACTTGCAAGAAAACCAAAGAGGACAATAGAAACCACCCCGAAAGGATGACTCTAGACAGTGTCTCTTTGTTACAACTATAGAAAAGCAGGTCATATGACACGTAAGTGTCGAAATAGGCCAAGCTTTGCACCCCATAAGCTAACCTGACCGAGGAGCCCCTTACGGCTATAATTTCTGATGAGATTAACCTTATTGGGGGATCAGAGGGTTGGTGGGTAGATACTGCTTCAGGCCTATTCTTTAGCCTTCGATCAATGGGAATTTTGCATGGTTTCGACCATGGAGAGAGTTACATTGAACTTTGGATTAGATTCAATTTGATTAGGATATCAGAGTGCATTTCCTGATACCTACGACTTTCTATTTACCAGATTAGTACCTAATGTAATGGATGCTAGAGCTTTTACCGATAGGCATATTCCAATTCGTTTCTTAGCGTTTTTTATTTGTAGGTGCTCATGTAGTTGTATTTTAAGCAATATAATTTGATGTTACTCTTCAATCAGGATAGCCCTCTTTGCCAAAGTAATATCTTGATATAGTTTCTATAATATCTTCTGATTTGTTCGCAGCAAATTTATATCAAATATATTGGTTGATTTGATGCGTCTTTGTGCCACACGAAAGTAGCATGGGAAATGAACAGTTGAAAGGGGAATGAAAGGGGAAAGTTTAGGGAAAAGAGAATGTGTGTGTGTATTGAGAGGGGAATGAAAAATGTATTTGAAAGGGATAATAATTGTTTCATTATTACTAATTATGTTGTTACTGTATTAGTTATTTGTGTTTGAAAGGGGACAGAAGTTTTAGTATGTATTGAAAGGGGACCACAATATTAATTCTTACTAATTAACGCTGGCGTCTGAAGCATTCGACACGTCAGACGCCAACACAAACGTTTTGGTCAGTTCATCTTAACGGGGTAAACAATTTGCCTATGGCAATGACGCATCGGAAGCGTTCGACGCGACGTGAACTCCAACTGGGCAAATAAAGACTGCCAACGGCACCATAGTTAAGGGTTGACTGATGAGGATGCAAACTATAAGGCTCAAAACATTGCTTGGATTAAGTTTGGTCTTTCGTAAGTTTGAGCGTTTAAACTAGTATAATAACTCAAAGATGCTTATAGGCAGAAACCTTCTTTAAAAAAAACTCGGTCAATCTGCATATTTTTTACTTTTCTCTAGTTTGTCATTTGATTTTCCTCCCTTTTTCTAGAAAAAAAGAAAAAGAAATTTTAGGTACATTTTAGAGTCGTCTAGAATATCTTTGAAAATGTCTTTAGATATTCTTAGTTAAATGAGTAGTAAACTTTAGGGACCTACTGTTATAAATTATTCCGATGGTGTGCAGGCTTAGATTAAATAAAAGAACAGCCATTCATTTAGTTAGATTTGTATAATTGCAGGTGTGTACTGACATTTGAAATCAAGCAAAAAATTCAGGAAATTTTCCGACTACCTTTGTTTTCTTTTGAAAATTTCTCTTCTTGATTTCAACAGGTTGTCCAGTTTGTTTTGAATTTTAAGTTCCTTTTTCTTAAATAACTACCATGGTTATGTTGTTAACATAAGTTAGTGGTTACATTGGATACCTAGAAAACATCATCATAGTTATTGCTTCTATTTTCTTACAGGCGAATTCGATAACACCTTAATGTTGAAAACAATTTACAACTTATATGAATTTTCTGTTGTAATATTAAAAATGTTGAAAAACGAAGTAAAAGAATTATATGTTTAAAGATTCAGAACCGAAATCAAAATTCTTTATCCTTCATCATCATCGTATTAGGAACCCTAGAATCATAGCTTCCTTTCTAAGCGTAGAATCACCCTCAATTTATCAACACAAATTTATTTGATCCTATGAAGGTTTTTTATCAGTCAGAAACATTAAGAAAATAATCATGTATGTTTTATTTGGATTTGTGTTCATTTAAATCTTTTTTTTTCATTTTGAAAATGCAATAAAAAAAATATTTTATCAAATACAACATTTAAAACAGTATTTCTATATTGAATAAATACTGGAATCCTGATACTGAAACTATATATATATATATATATATATATATATATATATATATATTAAAATTTGAAAATCTCAAAAGATTGAAACCATTGTCATGAACCTTGGTTTTAAGCTAGAAATTTTTGCTGTCCGAACTTGTACTACTACTATATGGTGCCCTTGCCGATGTCACAAATACAAATGTTTATGTTTTTATAAAATTTATGAAGTTATATGTTTCGCACGTGCGAAGATTTACCAATCTAAAACTTTTTGTACATAAGAGATATAATGGAAAATAAAATGTTATGAAATTAGTCGTCAATCATTATGGGAAATGTTCGACATAGCATCGTTTGGGTAGCATAATTCCAATGGATCAAGTACTTTTCACATCTCATTCTTAGAGATGATGAAAGCTTTGTTTAGTGACCATCACATACTTTCGTCTGACATAAGCAAAAATACACATCGTAAATTTACGTCTTTAATAGGATAAAGTGCATTCGAATGGAGATGATTCGAGATTAGACAACTACCAAGTTTTACTTATATGAAATAATATCTTTAGCCCAACTTAAGATATCTTATATAGGAGATGAGATTCATAGCGTGGAATTAAAGTGATTAATTATTACTGCAATAATTTTTTTGTTAATTATTATAATTTATTGTTATTATTAGCTATCGAAATTAATTGTAATTTATAATTAATTAATTACCATCTAAACTATATAAACTAATAAAACAACACAATTGTACATTAAAACTCAACTTAAATGTCCAAAACTTTAGCAAATCACCCTTCATTGTACATTTGTGCTTGCCTGAAAACCAAACCTTAATATGGTTGTTCATTTGCAAGTTATTCAACATAACGGTCTTTGTATTATTTTACTGGAATGAATGCTTATTGTTAACAAGAAAACTTGTTAACACCCCAAAGCAAAGTTTAATGTGTAGGTGTCTCCTTCGAAACTACCTATCGAACAGGTAGAGGTAGTTAAAACCTATTGATTTCCTCAAGACCACCTTTCGAATAGGTTGTGGCAGTTGAAACACCTTCTTATATGACCTTTCAACTCAATCAAAACGTCTGATTCTCTTTTATAATACCTTTCGAGCTTGTTCAATTGATTTAGGACTCTGTCGAAACCTTCTTTCGAAGTGGTCAAGGTGGTTGAATGAAATCAGATCCCCTAAACAAGTTTCCTAGAGTCTTATTTATAGGCGCTGGATGACCACCTTCTGCCTTCGTCCTTTCGACGCGGTTGAAAGGCCTTCTTCCATCCTTCCTCGTGCATCCTTTCAATGCCGTCAAAAGATCTAACATTTCTCATTTATTCTCACTCTCACTCCTTTGAAATAGACCTTTCGACATAGTCGAAAGGATTACCTTGATGACCTTCCACTGCCGCTAAAGTTTGAGCTTCCTTCTGTCTTGCTTGATTGCTTTCGACTTCATCGAAAGATATACAGGCGCTCTTCACCTAGCTGTTAGTGTGCCGTGTAAGTTGGAAAGGGCGTAGGCTTTTGATGCCGTCGAAACGTGCACTTTGTAGGCTTCGAATGAGTTGAAGCATTGTGGAGAGCTTAGCTGCAGAAGATCCCATTCGAAAGCATCCTTTTTTATTAGTGCGAAGCCCAATCTTTTAGTGTTTGAGGAAGTTACATTGAACTCGTGTAACTTTTCCTTTATAAGTGTGGATGGTTTCACCCAATTCGAAATGCTAATATATGTTTTCAAAGGGATTGCTTCGGCCAAACATTCTTTTGGTGAAGGTAAATGAGGACAAAAAAAATCGTTTCGAATGGCTTGGCATACATGCGGAAGTCTGTTATCTATTGCCTTCGAAAGGTACCTCTAACATATTCGAAACTTTTTTATGCATGCTAAAGCTACTGTTTCGAAAGGGGTTCCTTAAAGCAAAAGGGCAGCTTTATAACCTTTCGACATATTCGAAAGCTTCTTGTTTATCCAACATTTTGCTGAAGCATTCCTTTGATTTTTTTGAAAGGCTTTGTGACAGCTGTTTCTTTTTGTAAATCCTTCCTTTATATCCTTCATGGTTTCGATAAAGTTAATATAATTTTTGATGATAACAACTATCATTCTTCATGGATCCTTCTTTCGTATTCTTTAAGACTTCGATCAAGTCGGAATGGTTTTCGATGATAACATTGATCACGACGAAGGTGTCTTCTTACTGCTTAGGAGACCCCTTTCTAACCTTGTCGAAAGCTTTGTTTAATGCTTACAGAAACCACTCTAATGTCTTCGGAACCTTGCTAATGCTATTGTTCCTTCTTTCATACTTTCACTCTTTGAGAAGATTTTATAGATAACACTTATATTTTATTTCTTATGTATTATTAAATCAAATAGTCAATCGACGGTATAATAATAGTCAGCTGACCGTATGGCAATGCGCTATCTTTCAAACTTGTTAAAGTTCATTTACCAGTAGCTATTATTTCAATACAGCTGGCTAAAAATAATATCATAAAGGGTATTTCAATACAATTGGATACAAATAATAATAAGACATGTAATACATAACCATGCATAATTCCAGAAAGGCATAAGCATTACATATGCATTCGCCAGGGACAAACTATCATCTAACATGTTAAATAT
The DNA here is from genome assembly GCA_030737815.1 of Allium fistulosum. NCBI lineage: Eukaryota > Viridiplantae > Streptophyta > Magnoliopsida > Asparagales > Amaryllidaceae > Allium > Allium fistulosum. The sequence continues at coordinate 92,064,728 of CM060906.1, read as the reverse complement.
TTCACTTATTTTATCATACAAAAGATAAGTAGTTTGCCTATTATAAAACACGGAAAAAAGGGTACAACTTACCGTGCAACGAACTTATAATTATAATAAATGTGATGTTTTAAATTTTCTTTAATTAAGAAAAACAACATTGTCACTCTCAAGTATGAAATAACTATGGGGTTTAAGCTCATGTGCATTCTTCTTTGAAGTGAAGGAATCTTCATTACTTTGCATGACTTCTTTGATATTGGCTGACTTGAAACTCTTACCATGTGCTTTCACTCGTGAATCCTATACATGCACACTTTTAGCAGCTCTTGGAAAATTTACATGTAGTTTATCAAGATACAACAACCTATAATATGTCCGCGGGTGCGGTGCAGTGGAAAGGAGGCTTGAGTTCTGGTAAAAAGACCCAGATTTGATTCCTATCATGCCCTTTCCTATTCTATATAAATTTACCGGGGGTATGAGGGCTTGGATCAGCGGACGACTTTACTATACACTCTCAGGAGTTTACCGGCTCGCCGGGTTCTCCTGGGTTAAAAAAAACACCCATAATATACGAGTCTACATTATATTACACAATGCAAATAATGTAAAATCTCTTTATATAGAAAAGTGGTATTGTTCAAAACTAAAAATAGCAGAAATAAATTATGAAAGTTGCATATACAATTGGATAAAAAATACCAAGATTTGACAACATTGGACACATTCCATTAGTTAATTCACTCCAAAGTACAATTGTTGGTACACAGTTTTAACACTAGCACTTCATGAGAGAAACCAAAGGTATAATCTAAAACGTATGGTAGTTCGAAAGCTACTAACAATTGGATTGAAGCAATAGCATAAAATAAACAGTTATCTTAATAAAAAATAAAATAGAAGAGTGGTATGATGATGAAATTAAGGTATTTAATTTGGGAAGTATAGAAAATATCAGAAATATGTGTAGACTGTCGTACTTCAGTCTTGGTGCAACTAAAACTACTTCAGTCTTGGTGCAACTAAAACTATGTTCCAATGCAAGGATGGCTAATTAATTTATGCTAAAGGAGGTTCTTTAAGCATATTCCATGCTTTTAGGACAATCTTTTTAAAGTTAAGCTCTGCTACATGGTACTTTAATTTTTTTTCTTCAGAAAGTAAAACAAATGGCTATCATTTTTAGATCAATAATAGGAAATTGCTTATGTATACAGCATTAGAAATAGAAGTGATGAACAATTATTTTTACATATCAAAACATATTCTTAGAAAACAACAGTTTGGTAATCTTAAACAATGGAAGTAAAAAGAATTCACATATACATAGGTTGACATAAATTGATATATTACACTTTATTACCGAAGGAAATGGATGCTTACGGCATTTTTATCTATAGCAGAGTAGCTTTTTTCCTATGGCAGAGTTTATAACTTTACATGCATGTGGAGTTGTTAGTCTCCTTGCACAAAGTTTATGACATCTTTCTATTAAGTTCCTGAAGTTTGTTCTTCTTGTTTAGTTTGTTTATGAATAACAATCTAAAAAGATCTAGGTGACGGTAATTTATTAGAACTTCTATAAATATGACACTCATTAAATAATTAACAGTTCTTAACAATATATTAAAGAGTTAAAAGAAGTTCAATGAGCATCCATCAACATGCACAAAATTTTAAAGAGGAGCTATCAAACTGTAGACTTTGTAGCCCACCTATGGCTCATATGCTCTAATTTACAATAATATAATTTGTTCATATATTTTTTTATAGTCAAAATAACCCAAACAACACATTTATGTTACTCTACTGAATTCAACATTTAGGACATAAAAGATATAAATAGAATATGGAAGATGCGGACCAACATATTAACATTTCTTGTCCAACCCAGCTATCATTCTAAAAAGTGAATATACGCAAAAGATATAAAGTAATGATGTTACAACTTAGGAATTTCTTAAAAGACAGAGAATAAGGAATCATATATTTGTTGTCCAAACATAATAATAATGAACGTACATATATGCTTTGTTTGAAATACGCTATTGTTTGAATTCGGAATAACCAAATTCCAAGTGGATTGTAAATGGAAACCAAGGCATCAAAATATTCTGTGTATCAGAAATAAGAACATCAAGTCATGCATGATATATAGTCAAAATTAGAATATAATATCATAGTTTGAAAGATGAGAATGCAACAATTTAGTTGGATTGAGTTTGTTCATCACTGCCTTTAACTGCAGACTTCATGATAATCTCAGTCGTTTAATTTTCTCATTCTACCACCATATAATTTAATGCTAAAAGCATGCTTTGATGGAAACTATTTGCGGAATCATTGTATGAAACATTACTACAAACAGAAGACTAATCATTAAATGCAAAGGTTAGAATATAAACATAATTACTTTGATTTTCTTCTCAAGCAGGTCATCTTACCATGCAATCTCATGAAATAGAGATCATAAACAATTAAATAGAATTAGGTTGTAAATTATTTTATCAAAACAAAAGACAACACAATTTCAAATTTTCAATTCAAGTTCAAGCAGGCGTCAAATCATCTTGCAATAACTAAATTTAATATTCAAACGATCAGAAAACTATATAAAATCCAATCGAATAAACACCTTGTCAGAACCAAAGATCATCGTATGAACTTAGTAAATCATTGATCATTAGTCACTCTCGGTCTTGAAAATGTGAGCATCTCATGTGATGATAATGATATTAGAACAAAGTCTTAATAACGTTTACCATTACAACCAAGTAAAAGCTCACCAAATGCGAAGCTTTTTAGTGTGAGTTTGCCATAGATCCTCTTTTTGGGGTACGACTATCTCGGTGGTCGTAATTTCCAATGAAAAGGCAAATTGTGCTATAAAATGGAACATCCGTCATCCAGCTGAGGATTTCATCCAAGAATTTAATTGTAGTTGGGGGAAGAAAAAAATTGAATATTACATGTATCGATTAGTAGAGAAGAAGTGGAAAAGGATAATTCCTTAAATTGAGAATGAATAGGTAGCTGCTTGTGTTAATGAAAAAAATTTAGAATGACAGTGGGTAAGTGGATAAACGTGAAGTTGGCAGTTTCATTGGAGAAGGATTGGAAGATAGTGGAAATAAAAGGTAACAACGTGAGAAGGTGACAATAACAGAAGTTAAATTGATTAGGTGGACAATCTATGACCATCTGATATCTTTTGTTTGGTTCAATCTGGTTCATTCTTTGTGTTTTCTGTTAAATACAAGCAATTTTATTATATAGATATCGTAAATATGATTTGTCATCTGGATCAAACCCAACAAATTTGAGTATTTCAGCCCTTATCGTCCCTTGGTCTTTTTTCATCATTAGACAATTGGTTGGAGCGTTAGTAAAATTGAACTCATACATATGCAGTACCAACATCTATGTTTTTGTACCCAGGTTCCTTGGAGAATTTGTTGCAAAATGTGGATCAAGTAGAAGAGGAACGCGTTAAAAAGGTCAAATTTATCATAATGCATTAACTAAAATAGTATAAGCTCATTTGTGATTTTTAATTTGTAGGTGCTTTTTCATTCCGTTATCATCTTTAAAAGCAATAAGTGAAATGTCTCTTTCCGTTTTAGTAATCAACTTAGGTCCCTAGCTTTACAAATTTGTCTCTCATACTAATCTCCAAATTCCTTAACGTAATCGTGGGAGCAAATATCGGATTTAAAAATGTAATAGTTTGTCGAAACTGGATAGGACACTGTTGTCATCACAAAACTATTCATATATTTGTACTCTTTCCAACCCCTTACACACACACTCGTATTTATATACAGAAATACATATACAGATGCACACGATCGCACCCATCATACGAGAATTGATCAGTATGTATTTTTTCATCTTTTAGATTGCAAGACCTTGCACTCCGTAAAAAAAAATATAAGCTTTTTTTGTATTCACATATTTTCATTCTAGCAAACTTCTGCATTTTTCATGCATTGCATGGTGCGATTTTTTGCACTTATTGTTATTTCACATATTTTAATTTGGTTGCAAAAGGTTTGCAATTTATATTACACAGTTTGGCAGTTGTTTGCTCGTTTTTATACTATTTTATTTCAGTACAATGTATTTGCACTTCTTATTATAGAGTGTAAAAGTCGCCACTTTTTAATTTTTGACATATCATCATTATAAATAGTATTTGCACTTACATTCTAACTGCTAAAATCTTAACATTGTTGTTCATTATCATTTTGCGAAACATTTACACTACATATTCTGCATATTACACACACACATATTCAATGTAAAACATTTGTACTTCGTATTACATTGTACAAATATTCTACACTTATCGATATAGTAATATATTTTTTATTACATACATTTTCATACCACACATTGCAACTATTTTCCACTTAATATTTCATGATGAAAAATCTCTTTCTGATTCTACTACAAAAATATGTTAGATTTCCAAGTTAACATCAATCATCCAAGGATACACCACAAATCTGACAAAATCACTCAATGCATCTTCACAGATTCACACAAATATAATCTAACCAAAATAATCCGGTGCTCAAATTTTGAACAGTAACAAGATGTGCAACTTCCACTTAGTTGCTTCATTGACCATTTAACATGTTGATTTTCCATGATTAATTTAATTAGAAATATGAATCCAAACTCCAAACCATTGTTTGGAGCGCCTCAAGGCAAAGAAAGATAAATTGCCTTGAGGCTTTCTTAAAAATGCCTTTTACCTTTGAGGTTTACGCCTTAACAACCGGAGACATTCAAAGCGTATACAATGTACGTCTTGCATGCCTCAAATTGCTGAGACATGCGACTCAAGAATTTTTTTAGTTCCCAGTTATAAATATTAACACAAACAAGCATCAATAAACTTCAATTATTTAATGGTGAATAAGAAAATAAAAAATTTAAGAAAATAGGAGTAAGCATTTTTTACTTTTCAATTTCAATGCCAACATGATTAAAGATTGTTTTTGAAACAATGATTGAGTGCTACGTAATGGATTTTCTCAATTGCCATTTATGGAAAATTTCCGAATTATCATCACTAAACATCCGATCGATTTAAATTGATAGAAGGAAAAATAAATAAAATAATATTTTGCATGATTTCATATTGTTTTTAATAAAGATTGATTCTACTAGAATCGATCAAAGATCATTTTCAAAAATCTAGAATTTTTTTAAAGACAAATAGAGTGAGGAAGAAAATAAATAAAATACTTACCATTGTGGAGCTCGAAACTGAGTACAAATTCTTCACACTAACTAACAAGGATTGAGTCATTTACGTGTGTGTATAAAATCAAGTGTTTAACTTTTATTTATTTATAGTTTTTTATTTTTTTTATTTTTTTTATGAATGAATGATAAAAAATCTTTGAAGTTACGTCTTTATGTTGTTATTCATTTACAGCTTATATGATTAATTGTTAACTTTTATTTATTAATAGAAAAATAATATTAACGAAGCAATAATAACTTACGCTTCAATGTTTACCCAAAAAACTTACACCTCAACTTTTTGAGCCTTACACCTCGCCTCACAAGCAAAAGAACGCCTCATATACGCTTTCGTGCTTTAAACATTGCTCAAAACAAGTTCCCATAAGTGTAGCAAAATCATATCCTTAAAATGATACCCAATTTGGTTTTAAACTTTGAATAATGTAATCTGAAATCCATCTAAGCATAAGAAAGTTTTCACATGCTATTAATAAAAATGAAAACTCAAAAGTCGATGAACTACTTTGCCATACCACCACATTTTATATTCTATTTAAAATTAATCCTTTTCTAATGATTAATCAACTTTATGTGAAATATAGTTTTATTCACATCTACAGGCACTAATTCAGGATGCCGATCAGGCTCTACTATGTAAGAATTTGGTAAGCTTTCATTACTTGCTTTGTTATTTATGAATGGTCTTTTTATGATGGTAAACTTCTCACTGTTTTTCATTTGGCTTTGCTAATTTTAATCAGTATTTTGCTTCTACTTTTGTCTTCTGAGAATAATGATTTTCTTAACTTTGTTGTGCAACAGTTAAAGTTATGACACCCTAGTAATTTTATTAGATTGAACTTAGATCCATATTTACATACATGGAGCATTCCAGAGTCAACTTCATGACATAACAGGAAAAATTATGCTGTAATTATTCTTTAGCATAATACACTGACTTCTGAGTGCATTTTTTGGTGTACTCAGTTAGTGTTTATATAGCTAAAGCATCATATTTCACATATATTCACAAAGATAATATTCTTGTGTACTTTTTTAATCTTGAGATACACCTATACTGAATTGTTGATTTGGTGCATTCTAATATTTGAATTGAATTGTGTTATACTTGGGAGACAACAGTAAGATCTTACTTTAGACAATTGTCAATTTTGTGCATTCTAATGTTAGAATTGTGTTGTACTTATGACAGGCTACGCTAAGATGCGATCTGCCATCTTACATGGTTCCCTTCAAAACTTCTGACCTTGTGTTCCGAAAACCTGAGGTATGTAATGTGATGAACATTAAGTGCTGTATAGTATTATTTATGGGTTATAGCCAAGGGGATGAATATACAAGTTGCCCTGCATAGTGGTATCAGTTCATCGCTAATTGGCATGCTGTGGGGGGGGGGGGGGGGGCTGGTTGTATGCACCTCTCTTTTGGAGTGTTTCCTATCATATTCAGCAACACTACTTCCAATGCTATAAAATTTAGATGACGTCGATATCATACTCAAGATCATCTTCACAAAAGTCGAGTGTATTTAAATTTGAACATGTTAGCATAATAAGTACAATGTTTAAATTAAAAATTTTAACGGCGAATAATGATTTATAATCTTGAAGGTGCTAGAAGTTCAAAAAGTTTCAATTCTTTATTGAGATGGTATTTAATAGGGAAATTAAACATTTACAAATTTTGTAGCATTTGGAATAGTGTAGCTCAAAATATGACTGGAGTGCTTTAGAATATGGGTGTTGATGAACCTTTCTATATATCAGAGATCCATAATCCTCTTATTTTTAGCTCTTACATAGCCCTCTTATCTCAACCATTAAATAAAACAAGCGAGTGAACTTAATAATGATGTAAGAAAATGGAAGATTCCCAACATACCACAAGATTCCCGTTCTTGAAAATCGACACTTCTCCAAATCTAGAAAAATGGACGAGATTTTAGGACTACTTCTTTGGGAAAATACTTTTATGCATTCCTCTTCCAGTAGAATCCTGCACAACAGTAATCACTTGCTACTCGCTAATTGAAGGCGGTTGGAAGTTGGCCTTCTCTCTTTCAGTCCGGGCTTGTCTTGTTGATTGGCCCATATTAAAAGATGAGAGACAATGTCATTAAAGCCAGCCATTAATTTCTTATATTCATTGACTGACATGAAGGGGCTGCAAGTAGAGGGTCTATAATCCCTCCATCTCTTTCTCACTCTCTCTGTATGTGGGAAGGGGTCCTCCACACCCTATCTTCACCTCTACGCAATACTGTGCTATACAATTCTAAGTTCAACAAAATTTTGTAGACATGTTCTTATATGAATCTAGGTTGTTTCAACAAAATTCTGGTTAATTTAAATAAATCCAACACGTTTAAAATAATATTTCAGTTTAATGGTTAAAATAAATGTTTTTAACAGTTGACACTGACTAACATTTTGAAGATGTTTTGGAAAGATATTATTTTCTGTGAATGTTCATAATGTAAATTTAATATCCCATAGTTTAATCTAATTTGGATAGTGTATCATTAGAACCGTAGTAGTGTATAAATAGGTGTAGCGAAGATGAGTACAATGGATGCTTACTCTTTATGCATACATGTACATGCATTATGACAAGGATCAAGTTCTCTCCTAGTATAAATCATCCTTCTATTTCTCTCCATCTTTTTTTTTTGCAGTAAAGTTCTGGATTGAAGTGGATTTTCGTAAACATGTTATGTTCATTAGCAGGATCATCTATGCAAAATTTAAATTTGGAATGGTTCCACAACTTCTATCCCCTTCAAAATGCTAGTTTAATTCAAAGGTTAAAATAAATATTTTTGATAGTCACATCTCCAAAAATTCACTGTAGACCGGAATTTTTTTGCACAAAAAGACGGAGGGAGGATGGGAGGTGATCTTTATCTTCGCCTACACCCACACATGTTTATAAATGTATGTATACATATGGTAATGAGAGAAATTAATAATCATTGGGTGAATAAAACGTAGTGATAGTTGTAAAGATGAAGCATGCAACTTATCAGAATACTCAAGGAGTTGAACTGTGGAATGCAATAAAAATTATGAGCAATATTTATATTAATCTTACTGAATCCACCTTAACTGAAATATCACATGAACATTGTTGGAGCAATTACCAGATTTAAAATGTCCTGCTTAGCAAAATGGGCGTTGTAAGTTTGTTCTCTCTATTTTCCATATAAGTTATCCTTTAACTTTGTACAGGATGGTGGAGAGAAGCTGATTAGCCTTTTAAGAGCTATTGGTGCATACGCAGAAGGCTTTTCAACTGACCCTTTTCTCAGAAGAACTTTATTTTTATGGAATAAACTTGAATCCTGATTTAAAGAACGTTTTATCGGTGGACTTGAGAGAATAACATTATTATTATCTTGTCACATCATTTTTTTGTTAGTAGTTTAGAACTGAACTCCACAAAGGTGACCAAGATTGAGCAATTTTTTGCTTTTTGTTCATGTTTTTGTTACCAACTGTTATTTTGACTGTTCAAAACGGTTGTGTTAAAGAAATCTATTTGGAGGAGAACCATTCTGGTATGGTGGCGTATTACTCGACCATTAAAGGTGATTAACAAGGACAATCTGGAATCAGGGTTGTTGGAATTCTGATAATTTAGTAGAGATGTTCTCTTTGTTAACTTGGTTGTGTTAAAAATATTTCTTGCTGGTTGATTAGTTTTCTAGTTTTGAAGTGGTGTGAAGACTTTTGTATGAAAACATAGTTTGCAAGTGTCATTTCCAGTATGCATAACATTTGAACATTACGGCGTTGGTAAATGGTTGGAAGCTGATCGCAAACGTTTTTTCAATATTTCGGATAGAGCAAGTTTATTTTTAAGTGTTTTGTAAGCGGTTTATGTTTATTCAAGTTTATGTTTATGTTTATAT